>JAWZYU010000012.1:35271000-45271000 GCA_038380435.1 Ryuthela nishihirai | reverse complement strand
TATCTTTTCTATTGTGAATACAGGCTACACGTACTTCTTATGTTGAGAAGGAGGTTATCAATTAATGCTAAAGGTATCGATTATTTATGCTTAAGAATAGACCCTAATCTGGCCAGACTTCTTGGAATGGGTTGGGTGGGTGTGAGTGATGCTGGAAATCCTTCTCCGTAGACGTTTTTACTTTTCGGCATTGTAAGAGATATTGATTCATTTAATACCTGATGTGCAGTGTTTATGAATAAATAATTTTAACTGGCATTGAAAAAGACCGATGATAAATATATTACTTGTGCTCTCTCTCACTGATGAATATTTTGATCACATTGCAGTAAATGGAAGCTTTGATTTTACGGATCATCACAAAACATGTTGTGCATCGTGGGTTGAGGAATAGTGCTTTGTAGCAGTGTATTAAATTGATTTTTGCTTTCGTATCTAATATCTAAACATAATAAAGAAGAATTTCAGAAGTCTTTGTCCTAGTTTGTTTCTATGATCTCTATAGAGCAAGCTGTGGTTGTGAGACCACGGTGAGAAAGCATTCGTAAGTAATGCGGAACTGTTGTAAAAGCATTATTCGTTGCGTTGTTGTTTTACCTCTGAGGGGCACTTTTTTGCACACCATGGGCTAACGCACACCATGCACTTTTTTGCACACCATGGGCTTCGGGGTCCATGTGACCTGGCCACGTCACATGGACACCGAAGGCTCAGAGAAGGTTGGGGGTAGGGGACCCACTGGAACAGCTGTTGGGAGACAGATGGTAGCCTCCCGTCAAGGCCATCCAGCGTGTTCTTTAACGTGCACAGGGTATGACTCTCCCACACACGGGGCCACGGCTTAACGTCCCGTCCGACGGACGGCGGCCTTTCCAAGCCCATCGGTGTCCCCTACTGACCGTGGGCAGGGCGGGGAATTTTGCGGAGATAAATATCAACGCTGACCCAGATGGGACTCGAACCTGGGAACTACAGATTACGAGCCTGGCGCGCTATCGACTGAGCCATCCCCGCCCGGAGCATTATTCGAAAAAAAATAAAAAATAATAATAATAATACTTGGATAATTGCTAATTGCTTTTATATCTGACACATTTATAAAATTGCAAAAATTGTTATTAATTTATGAAATAAGGTGTCCAAGAGTTTGCAAATGGTGTCCAAAATCCCATTGCAAGAGGTATTTTCCCTAAGAGAAAATATCAGGTGTAGCAGTAGCTAGGTTTGGAGATCACTTAGAAATGGAGATCGTATTCATCATGAGAACTGTTATCGAATGGAAAAGAGTTGGACTGCACTGCTCTTGAGCATTATTTCTCAACACGTGGTCCGCGACGGTTGACCTAACTTCGCAGTTAAGATCACGCGACGATCATATTGTGTTTGAAGTGATCCCAGGATGACCTTGGACAAGTTTTCGTGAGACATTTTTGGGTGTTTTAGAACGAGTTTCACAGTCTGTTTAGAGCAGTGTGACTCGCATTTAGCTACGTGGCCACTTCAATTTGTCTGTCACCCACCTCTATGCTCCCCATTGCTTTCTACCTCAAATAATCACGCAATTGGTTTCTTTTTTTTTTTGAAAATGATGGATGTCTCGAATTTGATAGTTTGAGAACGAAACAGTATTCCCAAAATGCAGGGACGGATTAAAGGCAGAGCCACGGCTCCAAGACCTGTACTGTCTTCTCCCCCCCCCCCGCCTTCCCGCCTGATTTTGCTTTAATTTACTTATTTAAAGTTCTTTTTAATGACCTCAATTGACGATTATATATTAAGTACTGTAATTTTAATTATGTTTCAACTTAACAGGATAGAGAAGACCTAATTTTGAACTTGTCTCCAGGGGCTCAAATTGCTTAATCCGACATTATCAAGATTGCTTAATCCGCATTATCAAGATGGGGGCTCAAATTGCTTAATCCGACATTATCAAGATTGCTTAATCCGACATTATCAAGATGGGGGTTAATCGGACATTATCAAGATGAGTTATCAAGATGGGTAGTTTTGTCTTGTGAAATTACCTGATTTGTCTGATACAATTTTACGCAAATTTAGTTAGAACATTAATAAAAACTGGACTTGTTTTTTATGCAGCCTAAATCGCTTTATTTATTAAAAAAGTTTTTCAAGTTTCCGTATTTTGTCCTTAACTTTTGAGAAGCAGTGAAGAAAATCTTTTGATCACATTAAAGGAATACAGAAACGTTTTCCTCACATCGTTGGAAAAAGGGATAATCTTTGGTTACATTACAGAATATCTTTTGACTACGTTTCCGGAATGAAGGAAACAGATCTTACATTGCAGGACCATGCAATGCCTTGCCACCTACCTAATACTTCGTATTATGTTTCACGATAAAAATTCCCTAATTTTTAAGTTTTAAATTCTCTGACATAGTTTTCGTTGAAATGGGTTTTGAAGTATTGCTAGCGGTCATCTCTCTCAGCTGGTGAACTGTAACAGCTCTGTTTTACCTTAGTCCCAACAAAAGCTTGTCCTTGTCCGTCAGAGACTTTTTCCTCCCATGTTTGCTACAATTGGCGGGCATTTTTTGAGACCTTTGCCATTTTACACTTGAGATATTTTGTCCCGTGATTTTCCGCTGTTTTCTACCACCTCCTTTACCGATGTTCCTGCCAATCGCGCTCCAACAATGATTTCCTTTTTGAAATCAGTCACGACAGCCTTTTCAACCCATGCCACACTTGACTTTGTCTTCCACCATGCTTCTGCAGCTTTTATATAACTTCGTAATGACACAGAATACTTACGTCAAATAAGAAATTTTTTATACATTGATACGGTTCATGGTACTTCGTCCACGATGCAGTATTAATAATAATCTGGTCTGACAGGGTGTGGCTCAGTTGGTAGCGCGCCAGGCTCGTAATCTGTAGTTCCCAGGTTCGAGTCCCAGCTGGGTCAGCGTTGAGATTTATCTCCGCAAAATTCCCCGCCCTGCCCACGGTCAGTAGGGGACACCGATGGGCTTGGAAAGGCAGCCGTCCGTCGGATGGGACGTTAAGCCGTGACCCCGTGTATGGGAGAGCCATACCCTGTGCACGTTAAAGAACACGCTGGATGGCCTTGACAGGAGGCTACCATCTGTCTCCCAACAGCTGTTCCAGTGGGTCCCCTCCCCCAACCTTCTCTGAGCCTTCGGGGTCCATGTGACCTGGCCATTTAGCCCATGGTGTGCAAAAAAGTGCCGCTCAGAGGTAAAACAACCCAACCTGGTCTGGCAGTGTAGATAACCTTTTTTTTCTAGCTTTCTGGAACGCACACACACACACACAAACTTGGTCATATTGCAGGAAAAGAGATAACCCTTATTCGCATTCTAACAGATAATCGTTTGTTCACATTGAAGGAGGGCAGTTCTTCTGTGGTTGCTGAAACGAAGATTATCTTAGAAGATTTATCTCAGAGAATGTCTTAGAAGATTTATCTCAAAGATTATCTTAGAAGATTTATCTCAGAGAATGTCTTAGAAGATTTATCTCAGAGATTATCTTAGAAGATTTATCTCAGAGAATGTCTTAGAAGATTTATCTCAGAGAATTCTTAGAAGATTTATCTCAGAGAATGTCTTAGAAGATTTATCTCAGAGATTAACTTAGAAAATTTATCTCAGAGATTATCTGAGAAGATTTATCTCAGAGATTATCTTAGAAGATTTATCTCAGAGATTATCTTAGAAGATTTATCTCAGAGATTATCTGAGAAGATTTATCTCAGAGATTATCTGAGAAGATTTATCAGAGATTATCTTAGAAGATTTATCTCAGAGATTATCAAGAACACAGATAATCTGTAGATCACATTTTAAGAATCCATACACTCCGTTGATCCCATTGCAGGACTGAAAATACTGTCTGAGTCACATTGCAGGAATGAAAATACTGTCTGAGTCACATTGCAGGAATGCAGACAAACTGAGACTAACACTGCAGATAGTGGTTCCACGTGTATGTTAAAAAAACCGATGAATTTTCCTGATGGAAGACTTTCACCTCTCTCCTAACAGCTGGCCAATGGATTACCTTTTCCTTCTCAACTCTGAGCTCTTGGGGGTCCTTGAAATTTCCACATTGATCCCACAAAGTGCAGAGTAAGTACTGATTAGAAATAAAACAGCCCACCACTCTATTGCTGATAAATCTGTGAGTAACAATGCAGTTAATATATGGATCACATCTCGGGAAAACAGATAATCTGCCAGGCGCATGCATTGCAGGAACACATAAAATGCCACTTTACATAAAGGACAGATGTGTGAGCGACACCAATGGGCTAAACTGCAGAAACGCAAGAAAATCTCCATACGTTTTTGAGAACTAAATTCGAACTGTTCTAAAGATCAGATACGACAGACATAATAACAAAGATTTTTATGCCTGTCGAACGAAGATATTAAATTGTACACAATATTACCATTAGCGGTGACTTTTTTAAAAAATTTAACTGATTTAAGTCGTCCTTTCAAATAATGGTCCACAATATTTTTTATGTCTTATCTACAAGAGAGGTTGGTGAAGCACTTACCCGTGGCCGAGTGGTTAGCACGCTGATCTAAGGGACCTGGGTTGGAGCCCCGGGTAAGGCATGGATGTATGTGTCGTTCTTCTACTGAGGTCCTGCCATCCTCTCAGACCTTCTACTGTGGCATATAAACTGACAGCCTCCTGTCAGACCTCTGTGGCAAGCAGCTGCTTGAGGGGGGTATTTTTCTATTATACCGATTTCACCAAAATTCAATAGGATGTTTCCTCTAACCCTTCATCTTTAAAAGTGTACCAAATTTCATTCCAATTACAACTTGCGTTTGGCTAACCCTACGCTGAACTCTAAGAGGAGAAATAAGTATCAGGTCAATTATAGGTATCATTACTTTGAGATCCTTTTCAGGATATTTAGATTCTTTATCCTGAAAAATCTACCAATAATGGGACGTGGTTAGAACATGGATGAGAATAAGGATGGAGACTAGAGGTGATTTCTGGTCTCAATATTCAAACCTGCGCCAACGCGAGCCCAAACCATTTCGACAATAGCTGGTCCCCGCCCTTCACCCTTTGTCCTGAAAAGCATACTAAATATTATATAATTTTCGGCATGCTTGCCTTCCCTAATTCTTTACCCAGAGATTTTATAACAAAATCCGATTAGAGCTTATGTTCATTTGTCCCTTGAATGGCATACCAACTTTTAGTTGAATTAGAGCTCGTTTCCGTGTGCTCACTCTTTATCCTGAAATGTGTACTGAATTTGATTTCGATTACAGTTTGCGTTTGGCTGCTTCCCCTCTTTTCCTGAGAGATATACTAAACAGATTAAATTGCAGCTACAGAGTTGCTATGTACCCATCTTTTACCTTGAAAGTGTATCAGTTTTCACGATAATGAGAGGGGCGGGGGTGGCTCAGTCGGTAGCGCGCCAGGCTCGTAATCTGTAGTTCCCAGGTTCGAGTCCCAGCTGGGTCAGCGTTGAGATTTATCTCCGCAAAATTGCCCCGCCATGCCCACGGTCAGTAGGGGACACCGATGGGCTTGGAAAGGCCGCCGTCCGTCGGATGGGACGTTAAGCCGTGGCCCCGTGTGCGGGAGACCCATACCCTGTGCACGTTAAAGAACACGCTGGATGGCCTTGACGGGAGGCTACCATCTGTCTCCCAACAGCTGTTCCAGTGGGTCCTCTCCCCCAACCTTCTCTGAGCCTTCGGGGTCCATGTGACCTGGCCATTTAGCCCATGGTATGCAAAACAGTGCCGCTCAGAGGTAAAACAACCCAACCCAAATTGCCCGGGCATTAAGGTATATAGTAAATGACTCAGAGTAACATACTCCCTGGCGTACTCCGAACGGGTGCGCGGACACCGAAGTTCGTTTACGTCTAGGGTGACGTCACGGGTGGCGAAAGTTTTCGACTCCCTGTAATTTGGCAGATAGTTGACCGATCAGTTCCAAATTTGGTGTGGTGGTTCCACTCGTGTCTTGCTGTTTAACGTTTAGAGATCAGGTTTCTAGCTGCGGTGATCGAGATTAAACCCGCCGGAAGTGTCTGAAATCTCTGGGCTGGGTTGGGTTGTTTTACCTCTGAGCGGCACTTTTTTTCACATCATGGGCTAAATGGCCAGGTTACATGGACCCCGAAGGCTCAGAGAAGGTTGGGGGAGGGGACCCACTGGAACAGTTGTTGGGAGACAGATGGTAGCCTCCCGTCAAGGCCATCCAGCGTGTTTTCTTTAACGTGCACAGGGTATGGCTCTCCCGCACACGGAGCCACGGCTTAACATCCCATCAAATGGACGGCGGCCTTTCCAAACCCATCGGTATCCTCTACTGACCGTAGTCATTTTTGCGGAGATAAATCTCAAAGCTGACCCCTGAAATCTCTGGGAGCGCTATCGTCGCTTACCTTATGAATGGAGAGTTGAAAGTTATAAGTAGAGCAGTACGTTGGTTTGGGTTGTTTTTTCTCTGAGAGGCACTTTTTTGCACACAATGGGCTAAGGCCAGATCACAAGGACCCCGAAAGCTCAGAGAAGGTTGGGAGAAAGTGATCCACTGAACAGCTGTTAGGAGACAAATGGTAGTTTTCCGTTAAGGCCATTCTGCACGTTCTTTAACGTGCACAGGGTATGACACTCCCGCACACGGGGTCACGGCTAACGTCCCACCCGACAGACGACGGCTTTTTCAAGTCCATCGGTGTCCCCTACTACCGAGGGCAGGGTGGGGAGGTTTGTGGAGATAAATTTCAACGTTGGTTCATGTGGAACTCGAATCTGGGAACTACAGATTATGAACTTGGCGTTTTATCGACTGAGCTACCCTAGAAGTAGTATTTTTTCAATGGAGAGAGTTATCACGGGACAATCATTTCATGGCCAACTTCTGGGGTAGGGCGTAAATTTGCGGGTTGGGTTGTTTTACCTCTGAGCGGCACTTTTTTGCACACCATGGGCTAAATGGCCAGGTCACATGGACCCCGAAGACTCAGAGAAGGTTGGGGGAGGGGACCCACTGGAACAGCTGTTGGGAGACAGATGGTAGCCTCCCGTCAAGGCCATCCAGCGTGTTCTTTAACTGCACAGGGTTGTTGGGTTGGGTTGTTTTACCTCTGAGCGGCACTTTTTTGCACACCATGGGCTAAATGGCCAGGTCACATGAACCCCGAAGGCTCAGAGAAGGTTGGGGGAGGGGACCCACTGGAACAGCTGTTGGGAGACAGATGGTAGCCTCCCGTCAAGGCCATCCAGCGTGTTCTTTAACGTGCACAGGGTATGGCTCTCCCACACACGGGGCCACGGCTTAACGTCCCATCCGACGGACGGCGGCCTTTCCAAGCCCATCGGTGTCCCCTACTGACCGTGGGCAGGGCGGGGAATTTTTGCGGAGATAAATCTCAACGCTGACCCAGCTGGGACTCGAACCTGGGAACTACAGATTACGAGCCTGGCGCGCTACCGACTGAGCCACCCCCGCCCCACAACTGCACAGGGTATGGCTCTCCCGCACACGGGGCCACGGCTTAACGTCCCATCCAAAGGACTGCGGCCTTTCCAAGCCCATCAGTGTCCCCTACTGACCGTGGGCAGGGCGGGAAATTTTTTAAAAATTGGGAAGATGTCTGATATTGAACCTAATAGGACGATTTTGTTTGTTAAATTTGCGGGAACATGCATGCATTAAGTTATGATGCATTACATTGCATTGCCCTTACATTGCATTAAGTTATGATGAGAGGAAGCTGTAGACGAAATTTGGTGGTCTTTGATCTGACCATTTAGGAAGAGTTCTATAACAAGAAAACTTTATAAAATAGATTTGGTTCGACCCAAGAATATTGATCAGCCATTGTTCATAATCTTCGTTTCGAAAAATATCACACTCTTCTTTTTGAAAGCGTCGTTATAATAAATATAACTAAAACTGTGTTTTTTTTTGTCCTGGATTCCGTGATTATCTTCTAAGGTTGCAGCGAAAAATTCTTAACAAATAGGGAACATGTGGATTTAATGAGGTTGCATAAGATGGAAGTTGTTTCTTTGTGGTGTCTGATGTACGAAGGCAATGAAAAATAACTGGATGCTGTGTACGCAGACCCCTTAATAAAAGTTCCGGGCTCAAAGGCATAAGAAACGGGTTTGGAATGTATATGTTGAGTGTACGTTGCATTTGGGTAGGAAAGGAGAGAGCATTTCTCATGACGTTGCATTTGGGTAGGAAAGGAGAGAGCATTTCTCATGACGTTGCAAAGTGTTAAAGGATTCTCCCAATCAAAAAGAATAGAAAATATTAAACTAAAAAGTGTAAAATGAAATAGCGAAAGTGTAAAATGAAATAGCGAAAGTGTGGAATGTAATCTTTGTTTTGGATCTAATGGAATGGCAATCCCAAGTTCTGAGGGCGTCCATGATTTTGAGCAACCATGTCTAATCCATCTTCCCTCAGGACTTTGATGAAGGAATTACCTTAAGGAAGTGTGCAGAAAGAAGTCTATAAAAATTTGCTATTAAAATAAATATTAAGGTGTAAAATAAATTTTCGTGTTTTTTCATTCGAAACATGATTTTATAATTGATTTTTATAAATTTACCAATTTTTTTAAAGGATTAGCCATCTTACCAAAACGATATTAACCTGTGTTCCAAACATAATACGAGGACTGTTTGTGAGCTGGAGGTATTTTGAGACCCCTCCCCCCTTTCAGTGCGTTGCTATAACAACCAGCTATATCGAGGTCAGAGAAAAGGCAACATCCGGATCGACCGATTGTGAGCAGACGGCTCGTTGTTTGTGTACGTGGGGATATCTGCAAGTTGATCTGTGGATGTCTGTCTAACGGGAACTATTTCCCCACTGTTCCTGTTTCGTGTTCCATCAATTTCCATATGGCATCATTCATAGGCTGCGTCATCCCAGTGATGATGGATGTCATGGCAACGATGGGAAAGGGTTGCGGAAGCACGCGGGCCGACAGACGAACGCGTTTCGAATTTCGCCTTTCTTTCGTCAAATAGGCGGAAAAGAAGATTCTATAAATTAGCATTTCGGTTCAAGAGTTCCTTAGTGATGAGGAGGCAGAACTGGATGATCGAGTTGAGAGAAGATGAAACTGGAGCAAAGGTTATGATGAATTAGAGAGAAATATGGGTTATTTGCATAAAGAAAATGTAAACTCTAATAATAAGGGAAAACTTTACTTTTGCCTCGGTTGTTGAGCTACTTAACTAAGAAAAATTGATCGATTGCTGGTTTCCAGGCTTTAATATTATAAAAGAAATAGTGTAGGAGGGGGGGGGGTAGGACTGGATTGAACCGATCAAAAACGATTATTTCAGTTTTAATACAGGTGACAGGGTATATCAGTTTTAATACAGGGCGATGAGAGGAAGCTATAGACGAAATTTGGTGGTCGTAGATCTGACCATTTAGGAGAAGTTCTAGAAGAAGCAAACTTTATAAAATATAAAATAGATATAGTTCGACCCAAGAATATTGATCATTGTGTGTGTAACGAATTAAAATATTTGTTCTATAAAAAAACTATTAATGAAACATCAAGAAATTATATATATTTTGTGAGAACATTTATGAACTTTTTATTTTTAACATACCAGAAAAATATTACAAAGTTCAATATGGTTGCCATGGGTCACCATCCATCCATCCATCCATCCATTCTATTTTCCAGTTCATCCTATATTTTGCTTAGTGTGTCCGTGTCAACAACTGTAATGTATTCGACATATGGGTTTCTTAAGCTCATTTACAGTTGATAGTAATCCCAAGTTGACTGAGGGCGTCCATGATTTTGAGCTACCAAGCCTAATCCATTTCCCTCCGGATTTTGATGAAGGAATTCCCTTAAGGAAGTGTGCAGAAAGAAGTCTATTACATTTTTCTATTAAAATATATTAAGGTATAAAATACATTTTCATATTTTTTCTTTCGAAACATGCATGATTTGTTCAAATTGCGTACATAGGATTTTTGTAAAGAATTTTTAAAATCTTCACATTTATTTGTAATAACCTCATATATTATATTTCACTACATATGTATGTTGTTCTTTTGGCCTCCAGTCCGTTTATTAAAATTCAACAGGAAAGGGGGGGGGTAGGAAGGGAACACTCATTGGCTTGGAAAGGCCGCTCTCCATTGAGTAGAACGTAAAGCTATGATCCTCCCCATGTGCAGCAGTAGCCATATCACGCGAACGTTAAAGAACATTCTGGGTGGCCTCAACGGGTGGTTTCCGTCTCTCTCCTAACAATTGTCCAGTGGATTCCCTTACCCGACTTTCTCTGAGCCTTCGAGATCCTTAAGATCTGTTAATTTTAGCCCCATTTAAGGAATAAAAGTGCCACTCAGAGATAAAAACAATCCATTGAAATCTCGTGTGGAAAACTAGACTGTTAATTTAGTCTAGAAGCAGGAATTTATCCTTAGGACAGAATTAAATGTGGGCAGAATGCAACTCAGTGAGGTCTCTGGGAGTGGCAGGAGAAAACGACAATCTCAGCTCTTTTCCGTAGCTCATCGCAGATCTGCTCTGTAGGATTTAGATATGGAGACCTTTCTGACTAACCCATAAGCGCTACAGTTTTGAATTAATGTAACAGTTCACTAGGCTAACTGGGTAAGAGCAAGCATCATCATACATAAAACGTAGTCTGGATCAATTACTCCTGAAAACGGGAAACATAAGGATCGAGAATTCCTCCTCCACGTGTTGTCTTGAGAACACGTGGAGGAGGAGGTGTACGCCACCATTGACAATGATGTCTGATCTTGAAGACTGAACTACGACTCGTGTGTTAAAAGAACTCCCCCCCCCCCCACGGTCCATTAGAGATGTCATCGACATCATTTCAAGTAGGCTCTTCTCTGTGAGGGAGTCAAGAGCAGGTAGTCACACATCAACTCTGATACTTAGTTAATTTTAGGAGTTGACGAAATTCAGGACACATTGCATTTCGTCCGAAGGAGCAATTCCTGAAATTTACAGATTAATCAATAGCTGAGCGAAATCCTCCAACCTTCTCTGAGCCTTCGGGGACCTTGTGACCTAGACATTCGGCCCATTGTGTACAGTCGCTCAAAAAAGTATCCGAACACTATGGTTGATTACAGAATTCAGAAAAAATATCTGGCAACGATTTTTTTTTTAGAAATTAATCATCTGGCAACCGTCGTGTCACGTGATTACAGAATTCAGGAAAAATATCTGGAGCGTGTACAGCAACTGTACACCTCCAGTTGCCGGTCACAGCAAACTGGAGCGTGTGCAGTTACTGCACACGCTCCAGTTTGCTGTGAACGGTAACTGCACACGCTCAACATTTCCGTGAGTGCGCCACACGATCCAGGTCTTTGTGAGCTCACACGATCCAATTAGCGATCTGGCAACCTTTGTGTCACGTGATTACAGAATTCAGGAAAAATATCTGGAGCGTGTTCAGCAACTGTACACGCTCCAGTTACCGTTCACAGCAAACTGGAGCGTGTGCAGTTACTGCACACGCTCCAGTTTGCTGTGAACGGTAACTGCACACGCTCAATATTTCCGTGAGTGAGCCCACACGATCCAGTATCAAAATAATATGACCACCTACAGTCTCTCAAAAAAATATCCGAACACTCTGGTTGATTACAAAATTCAGAAAAAATATCTGGCAACGATTTTTTTTTTAGAAATTAGTGATCTGGCAACCTTCGTGTCACGTGACATGAAGGTTGCCATTTTTTTTAGAAATTAGTGATCTGGCAACCTTCGTGTCACGTGACACGAAGGTTGCCAGATCACTAATTTCTAAAAAAAAATCGTTGCCAGATATTTTTTCTGAATTCTGCAATCAACCAGAGTGTTCGGATACTTTTTTGAGCGACTGTACAACAAAGTGCCGCTCAGAGGTAAAATAACCTCGTATGAGGCAGAGATCTTTCTAGGTTTGCCCTCATTCATCGGTGATCACTATGTTGTCGGAAAACAGTCAAGAATGGATGCAGAATAAATTATTTTGTTTTGTGAGCGCTGCGAAATCGCAGCGCTGAATTTCTAATCTAATGAATAAAGAATGTTTGTTTTGTGTGTCTGTCCGCTTGTGCACTCAGTCCCGAGAAGGGCTAGAGGCCCAAACTTTGCATGAACGTTCCCTTCACACAGGGAAATAATATATAGGTTATGTGCGATTTTGTGGGGTCAACAAAAACTGGAGTTGGCGAGTTTTAATTTCTAGAAATCCCCATCGACTTAACATTAGCAGTTAAACACCAATGTCTCTCATAGACTTAACATTGGTCGTTATTCAAAATTACTGAGAAGTGCTATCTACTACAAATTTAGAGAGCTCCAGACATCGCCTAAATAATAGGGGGAGGGGGAAATTATATCCTTTATTACCTTTTCGTTGACCCCAGAGGATCGCACATAGCTTATATATTCTTTACCTACGTGAAGGGAACATTAAATCAAAGTTTCGAGGGGGGGAAGGGACGAATCGATTGTAATGAGTTTTATGCTATTGGAAAGTTTCGAAGTGGGGAGTGTCATCTACAATTTACTTTAGAGTGTTTCAGATCTTCCCTAAAAGAGGGGGATAAAATTCTTGTCGAGGGGAGTAGCAGGAGGTGGGGGCGAAAAAATCGTAATCAGTTTTATACCAAACGAAAGATTGAGACGTGGAGTGTGCCATCTACTATATATTTAAAAAGTTTCAGAACCAAGTAACGCCAGGTAAATCTGTTAGTGATAAACAAGAAAAAAAAAATTACCTCTTAAACGTCCCACCTGTGCCAGCTTGAGATTTATTTCCGCATCCCCCCTCCCTCTCCCAGTAAGGAAAGGGACAGCGATGGACTTGGAAAGCCTGCTGTCTATCGGATGTGAAATTAAGCCGTGTTCTCTCGTATGCAAGAACGCCGTACCCTGTGCACGTTAAAGAACTCGTTGGATGGCCTTGACGGGAGGCTACAATCTGTCTCCTAATATTCAGTCCAATGGGTCCCCTCTCCCAATCTTCTCTGAGCCCTTTGGGGTCCTTGTCACCTGGCCATTTAGTCCATCGTGTTCAGAAAAGTGCCGCTCAGAGGGAAAAAAAAAACCAGTTCCTCAAGCAGCTATTTGCTACGACGATATTTAAATCTCTTTCGGTTTGCTGATTTGAAGGGGTATGATTCGGGACGGGGAAGAAGAATGGCTGAAAACAAATTCTCTTTGGGTAACAAAATAAAATGCGTTTGCAGAGGCAAAATGTCTTCGACTTGTGTTGGTTTTTCTTCGCTAAAAACTGCCAAGAATATGGAATCCCGGACAAACTTGTTAAAATATATTTTATTTAAATAAAATATAAAATATGTTTTGTTTTAAAGAAGCTAAAAGACATAGATTCACAGATGTAAAGAAGATAACACTGCATCGTTGCATATTATTATAATTTTACTCTTAAGTATGCTTAACTCTCGAATCTGTTGCAAACGGAAGAATAATGCTGGGAGAGATCAACTGTAAAGCAAGGAAGTAAGAGTTTACATCAGAACACATGGCAGGCACGCGATGCTGCATAAATTATGGTCTAACACCTGACATTCCGTGCCACGTGGTGGTCATTATCCAACAGCTGCCGTAGACCAAAGCTTCATTAGGAAAAATACTGAAACGCTAATTAGAAAGAAAAGGAGAAACTTAAATGAAATGGTAACTGTTATGAATGGAAGGTTTGAGGAATAGCATAAAGGTTTCAATAGTGGGCTTTATATGATTAATGGACGGATCTTAGCATGGTTGACCAGGTATAAATCCGTATATTTACTTCATTTCGAAGAGATATGCGTAATGTCCGAAAAGAATTTCGTATCTGGGAGGTTGAACGGAGGTGGGGACCCAGAACGTAAGCTCTTTTGGGGGCGGGGGTGGCTCAGTCTGTAGCGTGCCAGGCTCGTAATCTGTAGTTCCCAGGTTCGAGTCCCAGCTGGGTCAGCGTTGAGATTTATCTCCGCAAAATTCGCCGCCCTGCCCACGGTCAGTAGGGGACACCGATGGGCTAGGAAAGGCCGCCGTCCGTCGGATGGGACGTTAAGCCGTGGCGCCGTGTGCGGGAGAGACATACCCTGTGCACGTTAAAGAACACGCTGGATGGCATTGACGGGGGGCTACTATCTGTCTCCCAACAGCTGTTCCAGTGGGTCCCCTCTCCCAACCTTCTCTGAGCCTTCGGGGTCCATGTGACCTGGCCATTTAGCCCATGGTGTGCAAAAAAGTGCCGCTCAGAGGTAAAACAACCCAACCCAACCCAACGTAAGCTCTTTTAAAAATACCTGTTATTTACACATTGTAACGCAAAAGCACACAACATTAACCCCCGCAGTTTTTGAAAACTAATTGTAATTGAAAAAAAATACGCATAGTGATGCAAAATCAAAAAGTCAGTAGTTTTAAATTTCATCACTCTTCTTCAAAGCTCTGAATATAGTTTATTATAATACTAGAAATTTAATGGAAGTGGACGGTGCCTAGTTTGTCTGGGAAACAAGTTTTTTTTATTCTACCTGATCTAAACTGAGACTTTTCTTTCATCGCCTCTCTTCCCAGATCCCCTTCCCCCCATCCAATGATACCCAATTTACAAACCAGAAGACCATAGAGAGGAACCCCGGTCCCCTAACGGAGTCTCAATATTTCTCGATTCTGAATCGTTCGACAAAATATTGGTTCGAACAATTTTCACTAAACCCCTTCTGCATGTGATGAGGCTTTTGGTTTGGTTTACCTCTGAGCGGCACATTTTTTGCACACCATGGGCTAAATGGCCAGGTCACATGGACCCCGAAGGCTCAGAGAAGGTTGGGAGAGGGGAACCACTGGAACAGCTGTTAGGAGACAGATGGTAGCCTCCCGTCAAGGCCATCCAGCGTGTTCTTTAACGTGCACAGGGTATGGCTCTCCCGCACACGGTGCCACGGCTTAACGTCCCATCCGACGGACGGCGGCCTTTCCAAGGCCATCGGTGTCCCCTACTGACCGTGGGCAGTGCGGGGAATTTTGCGGAGATAAATCTCATCGCTGACCCAGATGGGACTCGAACCTGGGAACTACAGATTACGAGCCTGGCGCGCTACCGACTGAGCCACCCCCGCCCCATGCGATGAGGCAAATACCCAGTTTATAAGAGACGAGGATTGGATCGATTCAGTCGGTACCGCTCCAGGCTCGTAATCTGCAGCTCTTAGATTCGAGTCCCAACTCTGGTGCATTGAGATTTATCTCCATTAACTCCCACCCTGCCCTCGGTGAGAAAGGGGACACCGATGGGCTTGGAAAAGTTGATCGGTGTCCCCTTTCTTACCGAGTTTAGATCGGGTAGTGGCTCAGTGTACAGAAGAGTACCCTGTGCATGTGAAAGAACACGCTGGATGGCCTTAACGGGAGGTTTCCGTCTGTTCCTAAGAGTTCTCCAGCGTATCCCTTCCCAAATCTCTGAATCCTTGGGGTCCTTGTGATCTGGCCATTTAGTCCATTGTGTGCAAAAAGCGCTCTCAGAAGTAAAAGAACCCAAGGTATAAGACCCCTAAGACCAATCTGGTCTGGGTAGCGAAAGGGGATTTACTGGACACCTGTTTGGTGACAGATGAAACCCTCACATGGAGACTATTCAGCGTGTTTTTTAACTAGCGGGGCGGGGGTGGCTCAGTCGGTAGCGCGCCAGGCTCGTAATCTGTAGTTCCCAGGTTCGAGTCCCAGCTGGGTCAGAGTTGAGATTTATCTCCGCAAAATTTCCCCGCCCTGCCCACGGTCAGTAGGGGACACCGATGGGCTTGCAAAGGCCGCCGTCCGTCGTATGGTACGTTAAGCCGTGGCCCCGTGTGCGGGAGAGCCATACCCTGTGCACGTTAAAGAACACGCTGGATGGCCTTGACGGGAGGCTACCATCTGTCTCCCAACAGCTGTTCCAGTGGGTCCCCTCCCCCAACCTTCTCTGAGCCTTCGGGGTCCGTGTGACCTGGCCATTTAGCCCATGGTGTGCAAAAAAGTGCCGCTCTGAGGTAAAACAATCCAATCCAATCTTTAATGAGCACAAAGTATTTACACTAAGAGGACAATAGTGGGACTTCATGACTTAAAATCTAAATTGACTTAAAGCTAAAGAATAACAATGTTTACAAATTCCTCCCGAAAAGTAAAAGAAAGCTAAATAAAAGCAGAAAACATTTAGTCGAAGATCAACTCTTCTATGGGCGTGTGCATCAAAGAATGCAAAAGGAATCCGAAAAATTTAATCGCCTTGCATTCTTTGATGCAAAGCGTTAAGAGAAAAGATCTTAACCATCGTAAACGATCTTTAACGATCTTAAACGAAAAGATCTTAACGATAAAAAGCGAGAGTTAAGAGAAAAGGTAGAATTTTTCGAGTTTAGTAACTGCAAAATAAAAACTAGATGTGGCACAAAATGTTAGCTACATACGTCGGCTAAAATTCAAATCAATGCTAGACAAGGAAGAGATTATGGATTGGATTGTTTTACCTCTGAGCGGCACTTTTTTGCACACCATGGGCTAAATGGCCAGGTCACATGGACCCCGAAGGCTCAGAGAAGGTTGGGGGAGGGGACCCACTGGAACAGCTGTTGGGAGACAGATGGTAGCCTCCCGTCAAGGCCATCCAGCGTGTTCTTTAACGTGCACAGGGTATGGCTCTCCCGCACACGGGGCCACGGCTTAACGTCCCATCCGACGGACGGCAGCCTTTCCAAGCCCATCGGTGTCCCCTACTGACCGTGGACAGGGCGGGGAATTTTGCGGAGATAAATCTCAACGCTGACCCAGCTGGGACTCGAACCTGGGAACTACAGATTACGAGCCTGGCGCGCTACCGACTGAGCCACCCCCGCCCCAGGAAGAGATTACGTTTAAAGTAAGTACATTCGCTCAGTGGTCATTATTTTGTCAATGGAGAATTAATTTCAAAGAATAATAACACCTAAAATAAGCGTTTAGGAGAAAATATCGCTAAAGATAATTAAAGATCTCAATGAAATGTACTTAATTCTCGATCTTTAAGAATGTTCTTTTTATATTTAAACAGGTCTCGAGGTTTAAATGTTTCAGAGCAGCAATATGCTCTAGGAAATTTATCAAAATAGTAAACAAATGTTGAAGGAATTATTTGCACACACTTTCAAAATATGCAGTTATTTGTTAAATGGTTTGAAATAATATTTCTTATTCAAGTTTCAGTTGACTTCAAAGGTAAATTCTTTTGTCTAGCATTGCTGTTAAACGTTTAAACTTCCACTTCTTTAAATACGGAAGGAATATTGTTGAAAATCGATATATAAACAAATTTGACTGAGAAAGTGCATTTACATTTCATCAAATTTTCCCATAGAGCGATTATTTCAAAAATTATGAGACATCGAATTAAGTGTCCAGTTGACATAGCTGTGGCTCAGCGGGTAGTGTGCCAGGCTCGTAAACAGCAGTTCCCAGGTTCGAGTCGTGCCTGAGTCAGCGTTGAGATTTCTCTCTGCAAAACTCCCTGCCCTGCCCTCGGTCAGCAGAAGACACCAATGAGCTTGGAAAGGCCGTCGTCCGTTGGATGGGACGTTAAGTTCTGGCCCCGTGTGCGGGAGAGTCATACTCTGCACACTTTAAAGAGCACAGTGGATGGCCTTGACCGAAGGCTACTAGCTGTCTCCTAACAGCTGTCCAGTGTGTTCTCTTCCTCCAACCTGCTCTTAGCCCTCGGGGTCGTTGTGAAATGGCCAGTTTGCCCATTGTGTGCAAAAAGTGCAACTCAGAGGTAAAACTACCCAATTCATTGACATAACATGAAGTGGCGATGTCATAATTTCAACGATCACTCAGTGTATACTTCCTGACTTAAAAGATCGCATACGTTTTTCTTTCATTTAAAAAGTATATTGAAAATATTTTTTTAAAAATTCTAGGAGGAAAAATAAATGCCTTCCCCCTGTTCTCAGAGTATAATAGGTTACTGTTCGATGAGTTAAATTCAAGGGTTAATCAGAAAGTAAGGTTCCCAATTTGTTTCCACCAAACTAACAAACAGTCTGTATCACTACTACCACTTAGTACCAGTGTCACTAAGCGTTAGTAAGTGACTGTCATCACGGTTACACAAGCGTCCTATGAAGTGTAGAGTCAGAGCGAACATATGTAAAAGTAGTGCACATGAATCTCGAGATTTCCGAACAGTAATTCAGTTTCTGTGAGCAGAGACCTAACTGATGCAAACCCATCGACATTTTGTGGCTGTGTACGTCTCAGATGACCTATCTGTGAGCATGTAAGAAAATGGTGCCATGAGCTCGAAATTTGTCCTGTGGCTGTAGTGGAAGAGATTCTCCATACCTGGGGTTGAGCAACCATTCACCCTCCACCACACAGCCCATACCTGGGGGATGATCAACTGTTCACCCTCCACCATACAGCTCATATCTGGTGATGAGCAACCATTCACCCTCCACCATACAGCCCATACCTGGTGATGAGCAACCATTCATCCTCCACCATACAACCCATACCAGGGGAATGATCAACCATTCACCCTCCACCACACAGCCCATACCTGGGGGATGATCAACCATTCACCCTCCACCACACAGCCCATACCTGGGGGATGATCAACTGTTCACCCTCCACCATAGAGCTCATATCTGGTGATGAGCAACCATTCACCCTCCACCACACAGCCCATACCTGGGGGATGATCAACTGTTCACCCTCCACCATGCAGCTCATATCTGGTGATGAGCAACCATTCACCCTCCACCATACAGCCCATACCTGGTGATGAGCAACCATTCATCCTCCACCATACAACCCATACCAGGGGAATGATCAACCATTCACCCTCCACCACACAGCCCATACCTGGGGGATGATCAACTGTTCACCCTCCACCATACAGCTCATATCTGGTGATGAGCAACCATTCACCCTCCACCACACAGCCCATACCTGGGGGATGATCAACTGTTCACCCTCCACCATGCAGCTCATATCTGGTGATGAGCAACCATTCACCCTCCACCATACAGCTCATATCTGGTGATGAGCAACCATTCACCTTCCACCATACAGCCCATACCTGGTGATGAGCAACCATTCATCCTCCACCATACAACCCATACCAGGGGAATGATCAACCATTCACCCTCCACCACACAGCCCATACCTGGGGGATGATCAACTGTTCACCCTCCACCATGCAGCTCATATCTTTTGATGAGCAACCATTCACCCTCCACCATACAGCCCATACCTGGTGATGAGCAACCATTCATCCTCCACCATACAACCCATACCAGGGGAATGATCAACCATTCACCCTCCACCACACAGCCCATACCTGGGGGATGATCAACTGTTCACCCTCCACCATACAGCTCATATCTGGTGATGAGCAACCATTCACCCTCCACCATACAGCCCATACCTGGTGATGAGCAACCATTCATCCTCCACCATACAACCCATATCTGGGGAATGATCAACCATTCACCCTCCACCACACAGCCCATACCTGGGGGATGATCAACTGTTCACCCTCCACCATACAGCTCATATCTGGTGATGAGCAACCATTCACCCTCCACCACACAGCCCATACCTGGGGGATGATCAACTGTTCACCCTCCACCATGCAGCTCATATCTGGTGATGAGCAACCATTCACCCTCCACCATACAGTCCATACCTGGTGATGAGCAACCATTCATCCTCCACCATACAACCCATACCTGGGGAATGATCAACCATTCACCCTCCACCACACAGCCCATACCTGGGGGATGATCAACTGTTCACCCTCCACCATGCAGCTCATATCTGGTGATGAGCAACCATTCACCCTCCACCATACAGTCCATACCTGGTGATGAGCAACCATTCATCCTCCACCATACAACCCATACCAGGGGAATGATCAACCATTCACCCTCCACCACACAGCCCATACCTGGGGGATGATCAACTGTTCACCCTCCACCATACAGCTCATATCTGGTGATGAGCAACCATTCACCCTCCACCATACAGCCCATACCTGGGGAATGATCAACCATTCACCTTCCACCACACAGCCCATACCTGGGAGATGATCAACTGTTCACCCCCCACCATACAGCTCCATACCTTGGGATGAGCAACCATTCACCATCTACCATACAACCCATACCTGGTGACGAACAACCGTTCACCATCCATCCCGTTGGATTCTCAAAACTGAAGGAGCATCTCTGAGGACAAAGTTTTCCATCGGATGACGCAATCAAAGAGGAAATGGCTTCAAGAGCAGGACGTGTCCTTCTGTCATCAGGGGGGCGGGGGTATCATCAAAACAAACTTTTTTGCACACCATGGGATAAATGGCCAGGTCACATGGACCCCGAAGGCTCAGAGAAGGTTGGGGGAGGGGACCCACTAGAACAGCTGTTGGGAGACAGATGGTAGCCTCCCGTCAAGGCCATCCAGCGTGTTCTTTAACGTGCACACGGTATGGCTCTCCCGCACACGGGGCCACGGCTTAACGTCCCATCCGACGGGCGGTGGACTTTTAAGTAAAGAAGAGTTGAATGGAACCGAACATTTCATTCGATTCAATACCGATTTAAAAACGATGAAAGTTGATACATTTCGAGGATGAACTAAAAATAATCCCAAAGAGCATCTCATATTTCTTGCAGCATCCGTTCAGAGTTCGCTTTGTGCTCTTTAAACACTTTCAGTTATGTGAAACTGAAAGCTACGAACTATTACAAAAAAAGAAGAAAAATGTGTCTATCAATTTGGACTTGATATCATCCAAATTTGCGAACATTAATACGTGATGTGAGAGTCATTGAAAGGGGCTGGCTGCAAATTCAAAAATAAGACTCCCATTCTTTTGTCGAGAATTAATTTTGTTATGGAAAATAAATTTATTTTAAACATCATAACATTGAAGTGAAATATATGAAGCCCAAACACTGCGGCAGGTTCTAGGAGCATAAATATCAGAAGGTAGGGAAGGAGACGCGCCAGGCTTGCAATCTGCAGCTCTAAAGTTCGAGTGTCGAGATTTATTTTCGCTAACCTCTACATTGCTTTCGGGGAGAATAGGGACATCGATGGACTTGGAAAGGTCGCCAGCCGTCGGATGGGACGTTAAGCCGTGGCGCTGCATGCAGGAGAGCCGTGCACTTTAAAGAACATGCCGAAGAAAGACTACCATCTGTCTCCTAAGAGCTGCTCTATAGGCTCTCTTCTGCGTATCTTCTCTGAGACCTTGGGGGACTTGTGTTCTGGCCATTTCACCCACTGTGTAAAAAATATCCTCAGGGGCAAAACATTCCAGCCCAATCAGCAAGAAGGAGTGAATTGATAACGCATTTCGCTGCCTCTATTAAAAAAAAAGCAAAAGAGCGGAAGTATTATTTTAAAAAAATGAAACTATTGTTTCAATTTTTTTAACAAATTTGGTTAAAAAATTCTTTTTTTACCAACAGTGTATGGTTTTCACGAACAAGGGAAAAGCTTTATTATCCCATCAACTAGACGTGAGCTTTCTAAACCCATTAGGGGTCCCGTGTTACAAAAAAAATGCAGTGTTTGTGAAAAGCGAAAAAGCGTGCAGTTGGGAATTTGAACTCGAGGACATCAATATATATATCTGATACGCTCCATCGCTTTTAGTTCAATGAATACATTGGTGATCGGATCTGAAGGATGCTTGATAAAAAAGTGAAATAACTGAAAGTTGTTTTTAGCAAATACTCGTGCAATTAAATGTCGTATGGAAAGGTATTGTGACATGACCTGAGTAACTAGAATAATGACCGCGCAATATGCACGAGTGCTACATATGAGAACATTAGTTCCCATAATGAAGATGTTGGGACAGGAGATGCTAAATAAGAGGGTTGGGTTGTTTTACCTCTGAGCGGCACTTTTTTGCACACAGTGGGCTAAATGGCCAGGTCACATGGACCCCGAAATCTCAAAGAAGGTTGGGGGAAGGGACCCACTGGAACAGCTGTTGGGAGACAGATGGTAGCCTCCCGTCAAGGCCATCCAGCGTGTTCTTTAACGTGCACAGGGTATGGCTCTCCCGCACACGGGGTCAAGGCTTAAACGTCCCATCCGACGGACGGCGGCCTTTCCAAGCCCATCGGTGTCCCCTACTGACCGTGGGCAGGGCGGGGAATTTTGCGGAGATAAATCTCAACGCTGACCCAGCTGGGACTCGAACCTGGGAACTACAGATTACGAGCCTGGCGCGCTACCGACTGAGCCATCCCCGCCCCATTGGGACAGGAGATGCTAAATTAGAGGGTAGCATCACTCCTGACAACCAATCTCATACTCTTGATGAGGCTCTTGATGAGTTTTTGTGGTAGTAATTGCACGAGTATTTGCTAAAAACAACTTTCAGTTTTTTCACTTTTTTATCAAGCATCTCTCAAATTCGGTCACCAATGTGTTTATTGGACTAAAAGCGACGGAGCGTATCAGTTTTACAGTTTCATGTCTTCGAGTTTCAATTCCCAACTGCACGCTTTTTCGCTTTTCCCAAACACTGCATTTTTTTGTAACATGGGACCCCTAATGGGTTTAGAAAATTTATGTCTATCTGATGGGATAAAAGAAGCTTTTCCTTCACAAGAGTGGTGGTAGCACGCCAGGCTCGCAATCTGCAGTTCCCAGGTTCGAGTCCCACCCGTACCAGCGTTGAGATTTATCTCCGCAAAACTTCCCGTTCTGCCATCGCGGGGAGGACACTTCTGTGCTTAGTAGAGGGTTGGGTTGGGTTGTTTTACCTCTGAGCGGCACTTTTTTGCACACAAATTTTTTGCACTTTTTTGCGCACATCTGATGGCCAGGTCACATGGACCCCGAAGGCTCAGAGAAGGTTTGGGAAGGGGACCCACTGGAACAGCTGTTGGGAGACAGATGGTAGCCTCGCGTGAAGGCCATCCAGCGTGTTCTTTAACGTGCACAGGGTATGGCTCTCCCGCACATGGGGCCACGGCTTAACGTCCCATCCGACGGACGGCGGCCTTTCCAAGCCCATCGGTGTCCCCTACTGACCGTCGGCAGGGCGGAGAATTTTACGGAGATAAATCTCACGCTGACCCAGCTGGGACTCGAACCTGGGAACTACAGATTACGAGCCTGGCGCGCTACCGACTGAGCGCCCCCCCCCGCCCCCATTGTGAGGAAGATACTTCTCTTCCTCGTGTTTATAAAACATCAGAAGTGTTTTTCTTTTGTTATAACTTTCAAAAGTGTTATAATAATAAACATGTTCAATTTCTTTCAATATTACTCATCCTGTGCACCGTTTCATATAATTTAATTGGTTTAATCAGGCTCATGGCGAAATAGGAAATAATGCAGGAAGAAATGAGGGAGGAAATTGGATATGGATATTTTTAGCCCACTCTTAAATTACTTAGGCCGATTTTACATCGTGCTTTGACTAAAATTCCACCAAGAGCAAATCAAACGATCCAAAGTCCTGGCCAACAATGCATTTCACGCTCTACTGTTGGGCGCGTTTCCCGGTTACTGTTGCTCGCCATCATTGTTGTCCCTGTAACAATAGTACGACAGCTTCATCCTCTCTCAACACGTGCTTCGATAGCAACGCTTCTATATTTTGCATGCAAACGCAGAACAGGACAAAATCGTGCATAATACCGGGCAATGCTCTACATGGAAGTGGTGGCCGCTTCCGTGCTGCCTGAACTGTGAATCACAAAAGCTTGAAATAAGTGGGAGGTTCGCAAATCCAAAACTTGGATGGATTATAGTAATAACTAATCGCTATTCAAAGGGGAACTAAAAGTATTGATTGTATCATACAGATTAAGGAATGGAAAAGTTGTCTTGAAGAACTGGATCAGCTGTATGGGAAAATAGACTAATTTTGTTGAAGAGTGTCAAACTTTTATATTTAAAAGTAGACAGGGCAGGATCTAGGGGAAGGAGAAATCCTTCCCCCCTCTTCAGAATACTAGTTAGAGGGGTTGGGTTAGGTTGGTGCCATGGTGTGCATTTAGCCCATGGTGTGCAAAAAAGTGCCGCTCTGAGCGGTACTTTTTTGCACACCATGGGCTAAATGGCTAGGTCACATGGACCCCGAAGGCCTGAGCCTTCGGGGTCCATGTGACCTGGGGGGAGGGGACCCACTGGAACAGCTGTTGGGAGACAGATGGTAGCCTCCCGTCAAGGCCATCCAGCGTGTTCTTTAACGTTGGGATGTTTTACCACTGAGCGGCACTTTTTTGCACACCATGGGCTAAATGACCAGGTCACATGGACCCCGAAGGCTCAGAGAAGGTTGGGGGGGGGGGACCACTGGAACAGCTGTGGGAGACAGATGGTAGCCTCCCGTCAAGGCCATCCAGCGTGTTCTTTAACGTGCACAGGGTATGGCTCTCCCGCACACGGGGCCACGGCTTAACGTCCCATCCGACGGACGGCGGCCTTTCCAAGCCCATCTAGTTAGAGGGGAAAAATATTAAACTTATTTATTATTCAGGCAATTTTTAGGAAATTTTTTAAATACCTGTAAAACGGAGGGAGAAATATCATACTGCATTGGAAAGCCAGAATCTTGTTTTAATTAATTTTAAACTATTGAAACATTTTTATTAACTCCTTATCAGACCCGGATCTACAAAAATGAAGTGGGAGGGGGGGGGGGAAGAAACAGGATTTTTATTGCACCGTAACATTTCGTCCTTCGTTTTAGAGGTTTTGAAAAAAAAATTCTTGAAAAATGCGTTAAATATGCACAAATTTAATATATATATTTTTTTGTCTCCATTACCCTTACTAGCATTTTCAATGGGAACTGGAGACATTTGATGTTTCCTTGTGGATGTCTTATCGGGTTGAGACCTGAGAGGATGCAGACTGTCCATTTAGTGGGCACAGTCTTCCTCCAGATATTGCTCTGTGGGGATGGCCAATATCGTCCGTTAGGAAGGGAATGACCGAGTCGGTAGCGCGCCAAGCTCGTAATATGTACTTTCCAGGTTCGAGTCCCAACTAGCTCAGCGTTGACATTTATATCCCCAAAACTTCCCGCCCTACCGTCGTCAACCCTATGGGACACCGAAGGGCTTAGAAAGGCCAGCATCTGCATATTAATTAAAGTTTTAAACTCTTATTACGCTAAATGAAGAAACTTAAATCTTCTATTCAAGTAACTAGTTAACGAAGTACGAAACGAAGCTAGCAGATGTGTAAGTTTCAGAGTTAAGTCATAAAGGAGAAATTGGGGCGGGGGTGGCTCAGTCGGTAGCGCGCCAGGCTCGTAATCTGTAGTTCCCAGGTTCGAGTCCCAGCTGGGTCAGCGTTGAGATTTATCTCCGCAAAATTCCCCGTCCTGCCCACGGTCAGTAGGGGACACCGATGGGCTTGGAAAGGCCGCCGTCCGTCGGATGGGACGTTAAACCGTAGCTCCGTGTGCGGGAGAGCCATACCCTGTGCACGTTAAAGAACATGCTGAATGGCCTTGACGGGAGGCTACCATCTGTCTCCCAACAGCTGTTCTAGTGGGTCCCCTCCCCCAACCTTCTTTGAGATTTCGGGGTCCATGTGACCTGGCCATTTAGCCCATGGTGTGCAAAAAAGTGCCGCTCAGAGGTAAAACAACCCAACGTTAAAGAACACGCTGGATGGCCTTGACGGGAGTATCTGTCTCCCAACAGCTCTTCCAGTGGGTCCCCTTCCCCAACCTTCTCAAAATTCCCCGCCCTGCCCACGGTCAGTAGGGGATACCGATGTGCTTGGAAAGACCGCCGTCCGTCGGATGGGACGTTAAGCCGTGGCACAGTGTGCGGGAGAGCCATACCCTGTGCACGTTAAAGAACACGCTGGATGGCCTTGACGGGAGGCTACCATCTGTCTCTCAACAGCTGTTCCAGTGGGTCCCCTCCCCAAACCTTCTCTGAGCCTTCGGGGTCCATGTGACCTGGCCATTTAGCCCATGGTGTGCAAAAAAGTGCCGCTCGGAGGTAAAACAACCCAACTTAACCAGTTCTGCTTACTTAACTTCTTATTTACTCTTATTAATATTGAAAATCATATGCTATTTATTTTTGAAGAAAAATATTTCATTTCTTCGTGCAGAAAAAAAAAATAGATGACTATCATTTGATGATATCAATGATATCAATCAAATGATAGATGACTATCATTTGATTTTGTTTTTAATGTGATAGATGACTATCACATTAAAAGCAAAATAATCATCGTCTTAAAAATAAATGGTTTGTATAGGAAAAAAAGTCTGATATTTATAGTCTCACGAATAATGCATTGAGACTGTTATGCTCCACTTCATTCAGTTTTACCACGGCTCAATGGGCTAAATGGCCAGGTCACAAGGACTCCAAGGACTCAGAGAAGGTTGGGGGAGGACACCCACTGGCCAGCTGTTAGAAGACAGATGGAGCCTCCCTTCAAGGCCATCCGGCGTGTTCATTAACTTGCACAGAGTATGGAACCACGGATTATCAAGGTTAACGTGCACAGACACGGAACCACGGATTAACCTCCCATCCGACGGACGGCGACTTTTCCAAGCCCATAGATGTCCCCCACTGTCTGGGGACATAGTGGGAGTTTTGTGAAGAAAAATCTCAACCCTGGCCAACACGGGACTCGAACCTGGTAACTACAGATTACGAGACTGGCGCACTCTCGATTGAACACTGTGCAAAGGCGGCTAACAGAAGAAAGAAAATTTGGAACGTAGATGCAGTTGCTCCTTACTAACGAAGATGAATGCACAGCAGCGAAAGCTATTGTGAATCTACATAAAAACGCTTCAAGAAGCAGAATCGCTGATGGACCATTTTTCATCACTTTTGGGAACTAGTTCATCATCGATGGAACCTCATGAAGAAATTACGAAAGAACATGCTCAGTTCCACTTATCACCCACACCCACGTTGAGCATGAAATTTACAATCTGTATTTTTGTAAAAATTTTGTAATTTAATACATAAAAATATTAGTTTGTTTATTTATACGAAAATACATATATACAATAATAAATAACATTAGAAATTAGGATAATTATGGCCCGCTGAGCTTCGGTTGTTTTACCTCTGAGCGGCACTTTTTTGCACACCATGGGCTAAATGGCCAGGTCACACGGACCCCGAAGGCTCAAAGAAGGTTGGGGGAGGGGACCCACTGGAACAGCTGTTGGGAGACAGATGGTAGTCTCCCGTCAAGACCATCCAGTGTGTTTTTTAACGTGCATAGGGTATTGCTCTCCCGCACACAGGGCCACGGCTTAACGTCCCATCCGACGGACGGCGGCCTTTCCAAGCCCATCGGTGTCCCCTACTGACCGTGGGCAGGGCTGGGAATTTTGCGGAGATAAATCTCAACGCTGACCCGCTCTCCCGCACACGGGGCCACGGCTTAACGTCCCATCCGACGGACGGCGGCCTTTCCAAGCCCATCGGTGTCCCCTACTGACCGTGGGCAGGGCGGGGAATTTTGCGGAGATAAATCTCAACGCTGACCCAGCTGGGACTCGAACCTGGGAACTACAGATTACGAGCCTGGTGCGCTACCGACTGAGCCACCCCCGCCCCGATCTTTATTGGAGTGATGAATTTAGTAATGAAACTGTTTTATAGTAGTGGAAAACAGTCCATTTCCAGACGAAAAAAGACTCTACAATCATTTTGCTGCATTACATCGACGTTGGAGATCGCCAACAATACCTGAGAACGCTACCTGATACACAAGAACAGAGGTTTATCAGTTGTTTCAGTCTTAGATTCAAGCGTAGGGATGCGAGTAAAAAAAACTGTTTCTATTCTGTTAAAACTAACATAAAAATTCAGTGCTGTGGTACCGAAACTATGAGTCACGAGCAGTTTCGTAGGGAATCAGAAAGCTCAGATGGTTTTATATTTGAGTGTACTTTGGGTGAAAATATTTTTCCAATATTATGTGAAATTATGTTTATATAAAAAAAGTGTTTTGTGACCAATATATTGTGTTAAATGAAAAAATATATTTTTTATGTTGTTTTATCCTATCTGAATATAATGAAATCATTAGAGTTAATAACTACGTAGGTTCTGCATTGTAGTAAAGAGGGAAAAGTCGCATAATTTTATCAACGAATCTAGGGAGTCGCATAATTTTATCAACGAATCTAGGGAGTCGCATAATTATTTTACTAATCTGGGGGTGGCATAAATTTATTACTAATCTGGGGTGGCATAAATTTATTACTAATCTGGGGGTGCCATAAATTTATTACTAATCTGGGGGTGCCATAAATTTATTACTAATCTGGGGGTGCCATAAATTTATTACTAATCTGGGGGTGGCATAAATTTATTACTAATCTGGGGGTGGCATAAATTTATTACTAATCTGGGGGTGGCATAAATTTATTACTAATCTGGGGGTGGCATAAATTTATTACTATTCTGGAGGGTGGCATAAATTTATTATTAATCTGGGGGTGGCATAAATTTATTACTATTCTGGAGGGTGGCATAAATTTATTATTAATCTGGGGGTGGCATAAATTTATTACTATTCTGGAGGGTGGCATAAATTTATTACTATTCTGGGAGTCGCAAAAATTTATTACTATACTAAGGGGTCGCATAAATTTATTGCTACTCTGGGGTTGGGTAAGTTTATTACTATTCTGGGGGATGGCATAAATTTATTACTATTCCGGAGGGTCGTATAAATTTATTACCATTCTGGGGGTCGCATAAATTTATCTCTGTTCTGGGGTGTGGCATAAATTTATTACTATTCTGGAGGGTTGCAGTGTAAAAGGATTTGAGAACCACTGGATTAGTGAATTAAATGCCTAAGGAAATAATTATAAACATCAACATTCAAATGCTCCTAATGGACTTAAAGAGTATAACCTCTTCCGCTAATTGATATTTTATATTCTTTATTCGTTCTGAATAAAGCTTAGCTAAAAAAAAGACAGAGCAACTTGAGGTAATCTTTTACTGACAGAGTTTATTTTCGATGCATTTGTTGCCCATTATCAGCCAATACTTTATGATTTAGAAAGTGTAAGGCTTATCTCACCCAAACCCATTCAGCGCACGCAGTAATCTCCCAATCCGTTCATTCATCGTCAAGAGAGGCTGATGTTGATCGCCTTGAATCATGGGAGATGACTTCAACGTGTATTGGCTGCAAAATTATGGTCACCTTCCTGGGCAAACAGAAACTTCAGCTCAAACGAATAAAACATTCTAAATGTCTGCATAGTTGAAAGAGATAGTGAAACTTCTGCTGATCTTTTATTGATAGGGTTTCTATTTGATGCATTTGTTGTCCTTTAGCTTATAATTTAGATTAAATCCTTTGATTTGACCAGTTCAGATTAGTACAAGCACACACACACCGCATGCAACACTCAACGCACGCAAAACGCAAATATAACGAGTTTTTCACTTGCTCCCGAGCAACCTGTATGCCTGAAGGTCACAGACATGGGGGCTGGCAACGGCGTCATCGCCCCCATCAGGTTATTACCCACTGCTACTACCAGCAGCGTCATCACGAGTCCACACAAACCAACCAACCAACTCGCGCAGCGGCCAACTACCCTACCGACTGTTTTGCCCAAGGGGAGCGTGCACGGTGTACACTCCACAAATCACAAATTTAGCACTCATTACAGAAAGGTATTCGACAGGATTACCTCGTTTTAGTAAGGGAGGGGAGGCGAGTAGCACTCGGTGGGGTAGAGGGAGGGAAAGGTGTGGCGGAGGTTTTCTTCTTTTTGAGGATAACGAATGTGGGAAAAGAAGGTAGACGAGTTTTCTAGATTTGGAAATGACAAAAAAAAATGTGCTTTCAATGTTTGTTTTTGTGTGTTTGTATGTGATTTGTTATAAAATTATATACCGAGAGAAAAATCAGTGGATGACAGTTAAGAAATGTTATCTATTTTTTTGTTTGGGACATTGTCTCTTGTGTAAAATAATAGTAGAGGTGATTATTGATTGTAATAACTAATAAAAAAGGAAAAAAAGAGTGGTTACAAATTACCAATTATTGTATCTGTAATGTGAACCCTTTTTTCAGTTTGATTTTTTAATGTAAAGCAAACATCTCTACTTCATATTAAGAGTAGGCTAACTAAAAGATGGTGGATAAACTAACCAATACTTTTCAATATTGTTAGCCAGGATAAGGAAAAAAAAATAAGGGGGAGGGGGGTGATAATTTTTTCTTCGCCTCCGTTCTAATTATTATTTGTGATAGACACTATGAGGTCGCCCCCCCCCCCCCCCACAAATCTAAGCTGACAATCGAAAATCAGTTTAAAAAAAATTCTTTGAATTTTGCTTAATGGCGATTTATTAATTATTGTTATCTATTTATGCCGTCCCATGGTCAAGTGGTTAGCGCACTTGGCTACTGATCTAAGGGACCTGGGTTCGAGTCCTGGGTAAGGAATGGATGTTCGTGTTGTTTTTTCTGCTGAGGTCCTGCCATCCTCTCAGACCTTCTACTGTGGCATATAAACTGACAGCCTCCTGTCAGACCTCTGTGGCAAGCAGCTGCTTGAAGGGGTATTTATTTTTATTTTATTTACATTGGATCGTGTGAGCTCACATAAACCTGGATCGTGTGGGCTCACTCACAGAAATAATGAGCGTGTGCAGTTACCGTTCACAGCAAACTGGAGCGTGTGCAGTAACTGCACACGCTCCAGTTTGCTGTGAACGGTAACTGGAGCGTGTACAGTTGCTGTACACGTTCCTGAGGTCCTGCCATCCTCTCAGATCTTCTACTGTGGCATATAAACTGACAGGCTCCTGTCAGACCTCTGTGGCAAGCAGCTGCTTGAGGGGGTATTTATTTTATTTATGATTGGAATTATGGTTTTAGTAACGCCAATTTTAAATTCGTTTCAATAATTCTGCATCTTTTATTTCAATGTTGAATGCGTTTCGCAATATTTTTTTTTATCGTAAATTTCCAATATTTGAATTAGAATGTAATTTTACTTTTAACATTTATTTTGAAGTGAATAAAATGAATGAACGCGATACAGAATATATGTGAATGTAAAGGTCGTTCAAATGAATAGTAAACAAATCGGAAATGAAATGCAAATCGTTTCTTGATTTGTTCAAATTCGCCATGTCTATTAAGACATTTGCCCCAACAAGCAATTAGCAACTAGAAATCGCTCTAGGAAATAGTTATCATTTCCTAGAACGATTTTTCGCTGTTGTATAAGGAAGTCTGTGATAATGCACGGTACCTCTTCTTCCGAATGCAACTTCCTTCTTTTCTGGGGTAGGGAGCCCCAAATAGGAGGCTAATTTCACCACGCTCCACTGTAACTTGAAACTGAACCTTCCTTCTTTTCATGGCGTTTTTTATGGAGTGAGGGTGGAACAGTTGGGTTGGGTTGTTTTACCTCTGAGCGGCACTTTTTTGCACACCATGGGCTAAATGGCCAGGTCACATGGACCCCGAAGGCTCAGAGAAGGTTGGGGGAGGGGACTCACTGGAACAGCTGTTGGGAGACAGATGGTAGCCTCCCGTCAAGGCCATCCAGCGTGTTCTTTAACGTGCACAGGGTATGGCTCTCCCGCACACGGAGCCACGGGTTAACGTCCCATCCGATGGACGGCGGCCTTTCCAAGCCCTTCTAAGTCCCCTACTGTCCGTGGGCAGGGCGGGGAATTTTGCGGAGATAAATCTCAACGCTGACCCAGCTGGGACTCGAACCTGGGAACTACAGATTACGAGCCTGGCGCGCTACCGACTAAGCCACCCCCGCCCCTGGGTGGAACAGAAATATGAAAGTCTCATAGAAGAGCTGCAGCACGTATCCCAGGATTTCGTTTGGAGGGGAGACTAAGAATAAGACTTGAGTAGGATTTCCAAGTTACTAAAATATTCCATCGAACAGGAAAGGTTAAAATGATATTCTACGTAGAATAAAATTTTATAGTTTGTTTTTAAATCTATTTTTAATGTCGGTTATATAGTGTGGGACTAAAACAAATTGTACAAAGACCAACTGTTTCGGATTTCAAAGCAGGTAGATAACTTTGAGATTTCATATAAGATGAGCGGATTTTCCGGGGAGGGAGACCGTCCGGACCCCTGCTGCTTCGTAGAGACCCTATCACCCTGCTCTCTAGAGAGATTGTCAGTACAAGCCTCTAGAGAGATTGTCTCCTAGAGAGATTGTCAGTACAAGTCTCTAGAGAGATTGTCTCCTAGAGAGATTGTCAGTACAAGTCTCTAGAAAGATTGTCTCCTACAGAGATTGTCAGTACAAGTCTCTAGAGAGATTGTCTCCTAGAGAGATTGTCAGTACAAGTCTCTAGGGAGATTGTCTCCTAGAGAGATTGTCAGTACAAGTCTCTAGAGAGATTGTCTCCTAGAGAGATTGTCAGTACAAGTCTCTAGAGAGATTGTCTCCTAGAGAGATTGTCAGTACAAGTCTCTAGAGAGATTGTCTCCTAGAGAGATTGTCAGTACAAGTCTCTAGAGAGATTGTCTCCTAGAGAGATTGTCAGTACAAGTCTCTAGAGAGATTGTCTCCTAGAGAGATTGTCAGTACAAGTCTCTAGAGAGATTGTCAGTACAAGTCTCTAGAGAGATTGTCTCCTAGAGAGATTGTCAGTACAAGTCTCTAGAGAGATTGTCTCCTAGAGAGATTGTCAGTACAAGTCTCTAGAGAGATTGTCTCCTAGAGAGATTGTCAGTACAAATCTCTAGAGAGATTGTCTCTTAGAGAGATTGTCAGTACAAGTCTCTAGAGAGATTGTCTCCTAGAGAGATTGTCAGTACAAGTCTCTAGAGAGATTGTCTCCTAGAGAGATTGTCAGTACAAGTCTCTAGAGAGGTTGTCTCCTAGAGAGATTGTCAGTACAAGTCTCTAGAGAGATTGTCAGTACAAGTCTCTAGAGAGAATGTCTCCTAGAGAGATTGTCAGCACAAGTCTCTAGAGAGATTGTCTCCTAGAGAGATTGTCAGTACAAGTCTCTAGAGAGATTGTCTCCTAGAGAGATTGTCAGTACAAGTCTCTAGAGAGATTGTCTCCTAGAGAGATTGTCAGTACAAGTCTCTAGAGAGATTGTCTCCTAGAGAGATTGTCAGTACAAGTCTCTAGAGAGATTGTCTCCTAGAGAGATTGTCAGTACAAGTCTCTAGAGAGATTGTCTCCTAGAGAGATTGTCAGTACAAGTCTCTAGAGAGATTGTCTCCTAGAGAGATTGTCAGTACAAGTCTCTAGAGAGATTGTCAGTACAAGTCTCTAGAGAGATTGTCTCCTAGAGAGATTGTCAGTACAAGTCTCTAGAGAGATTGTCAGTACAAGTCTCTAGAGAGATTGTCAGTACAATCTCTAGAGAGATTGTCTCCTAGAGAGATTGTCAGTACAAGTCTCTAGAGAGATTGTCAGTACAAATCTCTAGAGAGATTGTCTCCTAGAGAGATTGTCAGTACAAGTCTCTAGAGAGATTGTCTCCTAGAGAGATTGTCAGTACAAATCTCTAGAGAGATTGTCTCCTAGAGAGATTGTCAGTACAAGTCTTTAGAGAGATTGTCAGTACAAGTCTCTAGAGAGATTGTCAGTACAAGTCTCTAGAGAGATTGTCAGTAGAAGTCTCTAGAGAGATTGTCTCCTAGAGAGATTGTCAGTACAAGTCTCTAGAGAGATTGTCTCCTAGAGAGATTGTCAGTACAAATCTCTAGAGAGATTGTCTCCTAGAGAGATTGTCAGTACAAGTCTTTAGAGAGATTGTCAGTACAAGTCTCTAGAGAGATTGTCAGTACAAGTCTCTAGAGAGATTGTCAGTAGAAGTCTCTAGAGAGATTGTCTCCTAGAGAGATTGTCAGTACAAGTCTCTAGAGAGATTGTCAGTACAATCTCTAGAGAGATTGTCTCCTAGAGAGATTGTCAGTACAAGTCTCTAGAGAGATTGTCAGTACAAATCTCTAGAGAGATTGTCTCCTAGAGAGATTGTCAGTACAAGTCTCTAGAGAGATTGTCTCCTAGAGAGATTGTCAGTACAAATCTCTAGAGAGATTGTCTCCTAGAGAGATTGTCAGTACAAGTCTTTAGAGAGATTGTCAGTACAAGTCTCTAGAGAGATTGTCAGTACAAGTCTCTAGAGAGATTGTCAGTAGAAGTCTCTAGAGAGATTGTCTCCTAGAGAGATTGTCAGTACAAGTCTCTAGAGAGATTGTCTCCTAGAGAGATTGTCAGTACAAATCTCTAGAGAGATTGTCTCCTAGAGAGATTGTCAGTACAAGTCTTTAGAGAGATTGTCAGTACAAGTCTCTAGAGAGATTGTCAGTACAAGTCTCTAGAGAGATTGTCAGTACAAGTCTCTAGAGAGATTATCTCCTAGAGAGATTGTCAGTACAAGTCTCTAGAGAGATTGTCTCCTAGAGAGATTGTCAGTACAAGTCTCTAGAGAGATTGTCTCCTAGAGAGATTGTCAGTACAAGTCTCTAGAGAGATTGTCTCCTAGAGAGATTGTCAGTACAAGTCTCTAGAGAGATTGTCTCCTAGAGAGATTGTCAGTACAAGTCTCTGAGAGATTGTCTCCTAGAGAGATTGTCAGTACAAGTCTCTAGAGAGATTGTCTCCTAGAGAGATTGTCAGTACAAGTCTCTAGAGAGATTGTCAGTACAAGTCTCTAGAGAGAATGTCTCCTAGAGAGATTGTCAGTACAAGTCTCTAGAGAGATTGTCTCCTAGAGAGATTGTCAGTACAAGTCTCTAGAGAGATTGTCTCCTAGAGAGATTGTCAGTACAAGTCTCTAGAGAGATTGTCTCCTAGAGAGATTGTCAGTACAAGTCTCTAGAGAGATTGTCTCCTAGAGAGATTGTCAGTACAAGTCTCTAGAGAGATTGTCAGTACAAGTCTCTAGAGAGATTGTCTCCTAGAGAGATTGTCAGTACAAGTCTCTAGAGAGATTGTCAGTACAAGTCTCTAGAGAGATTGTCAGTACAATCTCTAGAGAGATTGTCTCCTAGAGAGATTGTCAGTACAAGTCTCTAGAGAGATTGTCTCCTAGAGAGATTGTCAGTACAAATCTCTAGAGAGATTGTCTCCTAGAGAGATTGTCAGTACAAGTCTTTAGAGAGATTGTCAGTACAAGTCTCTAGAGAGATTGTCAGTAGAAGTCTCTAGAGAGATTGTCTCCTAGAGAGATTGTCAGTACAAGTCTCTAGAGAGATTGTCTCCTAGAGAGATTGTCAGTACAAATCTCTAGAGAGATTGTCTCCTAGAGAGATTGTCAGTACAAGTCTTTAGAGAGATTGTCAGTACAAGTCTCTAGAGAGATTGTCAGTACAAGTCTCTAGAGAGATTGTCAGTAGAAGTCTCTAGAGAGATTGTCTCCTAGAGAGATTGTCAGTACAAGTCTCTAGAGAGATTGTCAGTACAAGTCTCTAGAGAGATTGTCAGTACAATCTCTAGAGAGATTGTCTCCTAGAGAGATTGTCAGTACAAGTCTCTAGAGAGATTGTCAGTACAAATCTCTAGAGAGATTGTCTCCTAGAGAGATTGTCAGTACAAGTCTCTAGAGAGATTGTCTCCTAGAGAGATTGTCAGTACAAATCTCTAGAGAGATTGTCTCCTAGAGAGATTGTCAGTACAAGTCTTTAGAGACATTGTCAGTACAAGTCTCTAGAGAGATTGTCAGTACAAGTCTCTAGAGAGATTGTCAGTAGAAGTCTCTAGAGAGATTGTCTCCTAGAGAGATTGTCAGTACAAGTCTCTAGAGAGATTGTCTCCTAGAGAGATTGTCAGTACAAATCTCTAGAGAGATTGTCTCCTAGAGAGATTGTCAGTACAAGTCTTTAGAGAGATTGTCAGTACAAGTCTCTAGAGAGATTGTCAGTACAAGTCTCTAGAGAGATTGTCAGTACAAGTCTCTAGAGAGATTATCTCCTAGAGAGATTGTCAGTACAAGTCTCTAGAGAGATTGTCTCCTAGAGAGATTGTCAGTACAAGTCTCTAGAGAGATTGTCTCCTAGAGAGATTGTCAGTACAAGTCTCTAGAGAGATTGTCTCCTAGAGAGATTGTCAGTACAAGTCTCTAGAGAGATTGTCTCCTAGAGAGATTGTCAGTACAAGTCTCTGAGAGATTGTCTCCTAGAGAGATTGTCAGTACAAGTCTCTAGAGAGATTGTCTCCTAGAGAGATTGTCAGTACAAGTCTCTAGAGAGATTGTCAGTACAAGTCTCTAGAGAGAATGTCTCCTAGAGAGATTGTCAGTACAAGTCTCTAGAGAGATTGTCTCCTAGAGAGATTGTCAGTACAAGTCTCTAGAGAGATTGTCTCCTAGAGAGATTGTCAGTACAAGTCTCTAGAGAGATTGTCTCCTAGAGAGATTGTCAGTACAAGTCTCTAGAGAGATTGTCTCCTAGAGAGATTGTCAGTACAAGTCTCTAGAGAGATTGTCAGTACAAGTCTCTAGAGAGATTGTCTCCTAGAGAGATTGTCAGTACAAGTCTCTAGAGAGATTGTCAGTACAATCTCTAGAGAGATTGTCTCCTAGAGAGATTGTCAGTACAAGTCTCTAGAGAGATTGTCAGTACAAATCTCTAGAGAGATTGTCTCCTAGAGAGATTGTCAGTACAAGTCTCTAGAGAGATTGTCTCCTAGAGAGATTGTCAGTACAAATCTCTAGAGAGATTGTCTCCTAGAGAGATTGTCAGTACAAGTCTTTAGAGAGATTGTCAGTACAAGTCTCTAGAGAGATTGTCAGTACAAATCTCTAGAGAGATTGTCAGTAGAAGTCTCTAGAGAGATTGTCTCCTAGAGAGATTGTCAGTACAAGTCTCTAGAGAGATTGTCTCCTAGAGAGATTGTCAGTACAAATCTCTAGAGAGATTGTCTCCTAGAGAGATTGTCAGTACAAGTCTTTAGAGAGATTGTCAGTACAAGTCTCTAGAGAGATTGTCAGTACAAGTCTCTAGAGAGATTGTCAGTAGAAGTCTCTAGAGAGATTGTCTCCTAGAGAGATTGTCAGTACAAGTCTCTAGAGAGATTGTCAGTACAAGTCTCTAGAGAGATTGTCAGTACAATCTCTAGAGAGATTGTCTCCTAGAGAGATTGTCAGTACAAGTCTCTAGAGAGATTGTCAGTACAAATCTCTAGAGAGATTGTCTCCTAGAGAGATTGTCAGTACAAGTCTCTAGAGAGATTGTCTCCTAGAGAGATTGTCAGTACAAATCTCTAGAGAGATTGTCTCCTAGAGAGATTGTCAGTACAAGTCTTTAGAGAGATTGTCAGTACAAGTCTCTAGAGAGATTGTCAGTACAAGTCTCTAGAGAGATTGTCAGTAGAAGTCTCTAGAGAGATTGTCTCCTAGAGAGATTGTCAGTACAAATCTCTAGAGAGATTGTCTCCTAGAGAGATTGTCAGTACAAATCTCTAGAGAGATTGTCTCCTAGAGAGATTGTCAGTACAAGTCTTTAGAGAGATTGTCAGTACAAGTCTCTAGAGAGATTGTCAGTACAAGTCTCTAGAGAGATTATCTCCTAGAGAGATTGTCAGTACAAGTCTCTAGAGAGATTGTCTCCTAGAGAGATTGTCAGTACAAGTCTCTAGAGAGATTGTCTCCTAGAGAGATTGTCAGTACAAGTCTCTAGAGAGATTGTCTCCTAGAGAGATTGTCAGTACAAGTCTCTAGAGAGATTGTCTCCTAGAGAGATTGTCAGTACAAGTCTCTGAGAGATTGTCTCCTAGAGAGATTGTCAGTACAAGTCTCTAGAGAGATTGTCTCCTAGAGAGATTGTCAGTACAAGTCTCTAGAGAGATTGTCAGTACAAGTCTCTAGAGAGAATGTCTCCTAGAGAGATTGTCAGTACAAGTCTCTAGAGAGATTGTCTCCTAGAGAGATTGTCAGTACAAGTCTCTAGAGAGATTGTCTCCTAGAGAGATTGTCAGTACAAGTCTCTAGAGAGATTGTCTCCTAGAGAGATTGTCAGTACAAGTCTCTAGAGAGATTGTCTCCTAGAGAGATTGTCAGTACAAGTCTCTAGAGAGATTGTCAGTACAAGTCTCTAGAGAGATTGTCTCCTAGAGAGATTGTCAGTACAAGTCTCTAGAGAGATTGTCAGTACAAGTCTCTAGAGAGATTGTCAGTACAATCTCTAGAGAGATTGTCTCCTAGAGAGATTGTCAGTACAAGTCTCTAGAGAGATTGTCTCCTAGAGAGATTGTCAGTACAAATCTCTAGAGAGATTGTCTCCTAGAGAGATTGTCAGTACAAGTCTTTAGAGAGATTGTCAGTACAAGTCTCTAGAGAGATTGTCAGTAGAAGTCTCTAGAGAGATTGTCTCCTAGAGAGATTGTCAGTACAAGTCTCTAGAGAGATTGTCTCCTAGAGAGATTGTCAGTACAAATCTCTAGAGAGATTGTCTCCTAGAGAGATTGTCAGTACAAGTCTTTAGAGAGATTGTCAGTACAAGTCTCTAGAGAGATTGTCAGTACAAGTCTCTAGAGAGATTGTCAGTAGAAGTCTCTAGAGAGATTGTCTCCTAGAGAGATTGTCAGTACAAGTCTCTAGAGAGATTGTCAGTACAAGTCTCTAGAGAGATTGTCAGTACAATCTCTAGAGAGATTGTCTCCTAGAGAGATTGTCAGTACAAGTCTCTAGAGAGATTGTCAGTACAAATCTCTAGAGAGATTGTCTCCTAGAGAGATTGTCAGTACAAGTCTCTAGAGAGATTGTCTCCTAGAGAGATTGTCAGTACAAATCTCTAGAGAGATTGTCTCCTAGAGAGATTGTCAGTACAAGTCTTTAGAGACATTGTCAGTACAAGTCTCTAGAGAGATTGTCAGTACAAGTCTCTAGAGAGATTGTCAGTAGAAGTCTCTAGAGAGATTGTCTCCTAGAGAGATTGTCAGTACAAGTCTCTAGAGAGATTGTCTCCTAGAGAGATTGTCAGTACAAATCTCTAGAGAGATTGTCTCCTAGAGAGATTGTCAGTACAAGTCTTTAGAGAGATTGTCAGTACAAGTCTCTAGAGAGATTGTCAGTACAAGTCTCTAGAGAGATTGTCAGTACAAGTCTCTAGAGAGATTATCTCCTAGAGAGATTGTCAGTACAAGTCTCTAGAGAGATTGTCTCCTAGAGAGATTGTCAGTACAAGTCTCTAGAGAGATTGTCTCCTAGAGAGATTGTCAGTACAAGTCTCTAGAGAGATTGTCTCCTAGAGAGATTGTCAGTACAAGTCTCTAGAGAGATTGTCTCCTAGAGAGATTGTCAGTACAAGTCTCTGAGAGATTGTCTCCTAGAGAGATTGTCAGTACAAGTCTCTAGAGAGATTGTCTCCTAGAGAGATTGTCAGTACAAGTCTCTAGAGAGATTGTCAGTACAAGTCTCTAGAGAGAATGTCTCCTAGAGAGATTGTCAGTACAAGTCTCTAGAGAGATTGTCTCCTAGAGAGATTGTCAGTACAAGTCTCTAGAGAGATTGTCTCCTAGAGAGATTGTCAGTACAAGTCTCTAGAGAGATTGTCTCCTAGAGAGATTGTCAGTACAAGTCTCTAGAGAGATTGTCTCCTAGAGAGATTGTCAGTACAAGTCTCTAGAGAGATTGTCAGTACAAGTCTCTAGAGAGATTGTCTCCTAGAGAGATTGTCAGTACAAGTCTCTAGAGAGATTGTCAGTACAATCTCTAGAGAGATTGTCTCCTAGAGAGATTGTCAGTACAAGTCTCTAGAGAGATTGTCAGTACAAATCTCTAGAGAGATTGTCTCCTAGAGAGATTGTCAGTACAAGTCTCTAGAGAGATTGTCTCCTAGAGAGATTGTCAGTACAAATCTCTAGAGAGATTGTCTCCTAGAGAGATTGTCAGTACAAGTCTTTAGAGAGATTGTCAGTACAAGTCTCTAGAGAGATTGTCAGTACAAATCTCTAGAGAGATTGTCAGTAGAAGTCTCTAGAGAGATTGTCTCCTAGAGAGATTGTCAGTACAAGTCTCTAGAGAGATTGTCTCCTAGAGAGATTGTCAGTACAAATCTCTAGAGAGATTGTCTCCTAGAGAGATTGTCAGTACAAGTCTTTAGAGAGATTGTCAGTACAAGTCTCTAGAGAGATTGTCAGTACAAGTCTCTAGAGAGATTGTCAGTAGAAGTCTCTAGAGAGATTGTCTCCTAGAGAGATTGTCAGTACAAGTCTCTAGAGAGATTGTCAGTACAAGTCTCTAGAGAGATTGTCAGTACAATCTCTAGAGAGATTGTCTCCTAGAGAGATTGTCAGTACAAGTCTCTAGAGAGATTGTCAGTACAAATCTCTAGAGAGATTGTCTCCTAGAGAGATTGTCAGTACAAGTCTCTAGAGAGATTGTCTCCTAGAGAGATTGTCAGTACAAATCTCTAGAGAGATTGTCTCCTAGAGAGATTGTCAGTACAAGTCTTTAGAGAGATTGTCAGTACAAGTCTCTAGAGAGATTGTCAGTACAAGTCTCTAGAGAGATTGTCAGTAGAAGTCTCTAGAGAGATTGTCTCCTAGAGAGATTGTCAGTACAAATCTCTAGAGAGATTGTCTCCTAGAGAGATTGTCAGTACAAATCTCTAGAGAGATTGTCTCCTAGAGAGATTGTCAGTACAAGTCTTTAGAGAGATTGTCAGTACAAGTCTCTAGAGAGATTGTCAGTACAAGTCTCTAGAGAGATTGTCAGTACAAGTCTCTAGAGAGATTATCTCCTAGAGAGATTGTCAGTACAAGTCTCTAGAGAGATTGTCTCCTAGAGAGATTGTCAGTACAAGTCTCTAGAGAGATTGTCTCCTAGAGAGATTGTCAGTACAAGTCTCTAGAGAGATTGTCTCCTAGAGAGATTGTCAGTACAAGTCTCTAGAGAGATTGTCTCCTAGAGAGATTGTCAGTACAAGTCTCTGAGAGATTGTCTCCTAGAGAGATTGTCAGTACAAGTCTCTAGAGAAATTGTCTCCTAGAGAGATTGTCAGTACAAGTCTCTAGAGAGATTGTCAGTACAAGTCTCTAGAGAGAATGTCTCCTAGAGAGATTGTCAGTACAAGTCTCTAGAGAGATTGTCTCCTAGAGAGATTGTCAGTACAAGTCTCTAGAGAGATTGTCTCCTAGAGAGATTGTCAGTACAAGTCTCTAGAGAGATTGTCTCCTAGAGAGATTGTCAGTACAAGTCTCTAGAGAGATTGTCTCCTAGAGAGATTGTCAGTACAAGTCTCTAGAGAGATTGTCAGTACAACAGGGAGAATGTTCGAGGCATTCCCAATCCCATCTATGTTTCCAACCACACCTGTTCAACATTGTTACTCTTACTTGGGCAGTATGGGAGGCGGCATTGTCATGCAACAGAAAAATGAAACCGTTTTAGTCAAAAGTGCTGAGCGCTCTGATTTTATATCATGCCTTCAAATATCTAAGTTTGGCAATATCGTTGCGAACAGATGATGTCATCACAGTCGGGAAACTCAATCAACAGCGGACTCTGATAGACAAATTGAAACGTCATCGTAGTGCCTGGGGAGGGGGTGGCTCAGTCGGTAGCCCGCCATTCTCGTAATCTGTAGTTCCCAGGTTCGAGTTACAGCTGGATCAACGTTGAGACTTATCTCCGCAAAACTCCCCGCCCTGCCCACGGTCAGTAGGGGACACCGATGGGCTTGGAAAGGCCGCCGTCCGTCGGATGGGACGTTAAACCGTGGCCCCGTGTGCGGGAGAGCCATACCCTGTGCACGTTAAAGAACACGCTGGATGGCCTTGACGGGAGGCTACCATCTGTCTCCCAACAGCTGTTCCAGTGGGTCCCCAACCTTCTCTGAGCCTTCGGGGTCCATGTGACCTGGCCATTTAGCCCATAGTGTGCAAAAAAGTGCCGCTCAGAGGTAAAACAACCCAACCCAACCCATCGTAGTGCCCATTGTTCAACTTGGATGCGTAGTACACGTTTGTCTAGATTCCACATAACATCTTTCACGTTCAAGCCGATACTTGTCGCTGACTCTGGTATTGATGATTTCTTTCTGTGTATACCCGTTTCACTGTGGAAAGGCATAAAGATCACTCAGTCCATTAGCCCAATTAAAAGAGTTGTCCTCTCTTGGTTTAAACGATCTTTATTACAATACCTTATCAAAATATAAATTTCCATGTTATGTTAATGGGAACCTGACACTCTATAACTTCTAAAATATTCATTTAATGTAAAACGGTCACTGAAGAAAAGTTACAGATCATAATCAAATCTATTTGAATCTCGATTTTAAACACTATTCGTTTATACACATAGGAAGAGTGTTCAATCAAAGTTCCAAATGACAGACTTCAATAATGGGGGGGGAAAATGGGCGTGAAGCTCTAAATCGGGTTTTATTATAAGTAGAAAAGTAGAAACTTGAATTTTGGGTTGGGTTGTTTTACCTCTGAGCGGCACTTTTTTTGCACACCATGGGCTAAATGGCCAGGTCACATGGACCCCGAAGACCCAGAGAAGGTTGGGGGAGGGGACCCACTGGAACAGCTGTTGGGAGACAGATGGTAGCCTCCCGTCAAGGCCATCCAGCGTGTTCTTTAACGTGCACAGGGTATGGCTCTCCCGCACACGGGGCCACGGCTTAACGTCCCATCAGACGGACGGCGGCCTTTCCAAGTCCATCGGTGTCCCCTACTGACCGTGGGCAGGGAGTTTTGCGGAGATAAGTCTCAACGCTGACCCAGCTGGGACTCGAACCTGGGAACTGCAGATTACGAGCCTGGCGCGCTACCGACTGAGCCACCCCCGTCCCTGAATTTTGGGTGTAATGCTAGTTGGCATAGGAGAAACAAATATGGGACTAGTCGGTCTGGTATCTGAGAAATTATGGGGCGTCCAAAATTTGTATAAAATGAAGCAAACTTTCCAACTGTCAATCAAGTTGCGTGCACCTCTGTTTGGCGTTTCCCGTGTGAAAATGGTTTTATATAGAATTCTATCATGTAGCCCAAAGAGAAAAGAGATTAAGATTTAAGAAACAAATGTTAATTTATTTTAGCCAGGTATGATTCTCTAAAAACCCGTGGCAAAGTGGTTAGAGCGCTTGGCTACTGATTAAGGGACGTGGGTTCGAGCCCCGGGATCGATGTTCGTGTTGTTTTCTGCTGAGGTCCCGCCATCCTCACAGACCTTCTACTATGGCGAATTAAACTGACAGGATCCTGTCAGACCTCTGTGGCAAGCAGCTGCTTGAGGGTATTTATTTATAATATAAATTAGTGGGGTGAATTGTTTTACTTCTGAGAGGCATTTTTCACACAGTTGGGTTGGGTTGTTTTACCTCTGAGCGGCGCTTTTTTGCACACCATGGGCCAAGACCCGGGCATAAATGGCCAGGTCACAAAGACCCCGAAGGCTCAGAGAAGGTTGGGGAAGGGGACCCACTGGAACAGCTGTTGGGAGACAGATGGTAGCCTCCCGTCAAGGCCATCCAGCGTGTTCTTTAACGTGCACAGTGTATGGCTCTCCCACGCAGGGGCCACGGCTTAACGTCCCATCCGACGGACAGCGGCCTTTTCAAACCCATTGGTGTCCCCTACTGACCAAGGGCAGGGCGGGGAGTTTTGCGGAGATAAATCTCAACGCTGACCCAGCTGGGACTCGAACCTGGGAACTGCAGATTACGAGCCTGGCGCGCTACCAACTGAGCCCCGCCCCCTTTTTTTTCACACAGTACCAGGCTTTTTGCACAAGGATCCAAAACTCAGAGAAGTTTGGGAAAGCTGGGCACCTGTTAGGAGACAGATGCTAGCCTCCTGTGAAAGTCTCCCAGAGTGTTCTTTAATATGCACAGGGTATGGCTCTCCTGCACATGGGGATTTGGCTTGACGTCCCGTCCTACAGACGATGCCCTTTCCAAGCCCTTCGGTGTCCCCTTTCTGACCGAGGACAGGATGGAGATTTAGCGGAGATAAATCTCAATGCTGGCACAGGTGAGACTCGAAGCTGGAACCTGCAGATTACTATCGTAGCGCACTACCGACTGAGCCAACTCCTTCGCTATAAATTATTAAAAGTGAATAAAATTATTCCATATATAGTGAATTTCCCATTTCTCTTCCATTTATTTGTCCCACTTTAATATTTGTAACTAATAAATGATTAATGATAAATCCTAAATAATCCTGAAATAAATTCTAATCCTAAATATATAATTAATAAATGATAATTATAAATGATTTGCTTAATACAAAATTAAAAAGTGCTATTTATCTATATGCTGACGACATTGTTTTAATAAACAATCACAAATATTTAAATGATAGTATTTCAGAGATTCAAACAGATTACAATAATATAATTAGATGGTTAAATCATAATAAAATCTGCTTAAATGAGAAAGAAAAACAAAATTGATGATTATACATTCACCAGGATTTAATATTCATCGAAACCTCTTTATCGAAACATAAAATAAATTGCAAAAAAAGATACTTCTAATTGTGAGTCTTTATGTAGTTGTCCACTTGTTGAGCCTGTAAATCATATAAAATACTTAGGAATCATTTTTGATGAATATTTTAGGTGGAATGCCCATATATCCCACATATGTGAAAGCTTGAAAATATCAGCGTTAAAAATTCAGAAATTGAAATACGTACTAAATATGGAAAATTGTGTAATATTTTATAAAGCAATATGCGAATCTATTTTAAATTATGGAATAATTGTGCATGGAACAACTAACTTAAATAACATAAATAAAATAGAAAAACTGCAGTCTATAATAGCTAAAAATATTATTTCGTTTCATTTGCCAAAAATATTATTAAACTTCCACAGATAGATTAAAAGTTTTAGACCTTTTATCCTACAGTAATTTATATAAATATCATTTAATAATTGAAAATTTTTTGACGAAACTTACAAACTAAAAATTCAACACAATAAAAATACAAGACTTCAAAACCAAGGGTGTTACAAAATGCCAACTTTTCGAAATAATTACGGAAAACATACCTCCGAATATCAAGTACCACTTATATTTAATGTTATCCCAAAAGAAGTACTAAACATAGATTCTTTTAGAAGACTGAAATTCGAATTGAAAAAATATTTGGGAATTTCTAATTAGCTAATTGTTATGCTGCTGAGGTCCTGCCATCCTCTCAGACCTTCTACTGTGGCATATAAACTGATATGCTCCTGTCAGACCTCTGTGGCAAGCAGCTGCTTGAGGGGGTATTTATTTTTTATGTGAATTTATTTGATGTACACCATTTTTGTGGCTGAATGGCCTAATGTTTAATTTATTCACTTTCCTGTAGATAAGCTATTTAGCTTTGAGGGTCAAATGGTAAACGTATTTGAAATCTTTACTCTTATAAATAAAAATTATATTCTTAAAAGAAAAAACTCCTTCCATATTTTCTAACCACATAGTTGGCTTCACTCTACATATAGGCTGTTCCTACCAGCTTACAAGCTATTCATATTCATGCGTAACCCACTAAGTAAAACTCAAGATATTTGTGGTTGGAGTGTTAATTACTCTCATGCAATTAAATTTATTTTGCCTGTAGGAGGCGTTGTCTGTTGCTATTAAGTTATAAATGCCAAAGGGCTTATACGAGTAACTCTTGCTGAAAGGTCAGAGTTAGTGCTAGCTTCGAAATACCAAGCACAAGAGTAATTTCTTCGAGAATGAATTTAAAATACCTTGAGGCTGTCTGTGAGACCTATATTTCTCTCTCTCTCATCCTTGATGAGGACATGGCAACATATAAGTCTTGTTTTGTATGTTAACCTTAGAATGTCAAATCTATTATATATATATTTAGAAATTTATATATAATAGATATATTTATAATATATTAATAATTAATATATTAAATAATAATATAATATATTAAAATTTAATATATTAAAATATTATAATATATATAATATATTAAAATAATATAATATATTAAAATATTATAATATAATATATTATATTAATAATATAATATATTAGAAGAAATTATATATCAAATACAAAGAACTAACCTCATCGAGAGGTTAGTTCTTTGTATTTGATATATAATTTCTTTTAACATATATTATATATATTATATTATATATATTTCCATTACTGGTAATGACATGAATGGAGGGATATACCAGAGTTAATACCAACTATTATCAACCTCTGTAACAATATGAAGGCCATGTACAACAGATGACAACTTTTAAATGGGCGCTAAATAATTTAGCCAATCATGATATTATAATTTTTTCAGACTCTAAGAGTGCACTACAAGTTCTTGAACAAGAAATTTATTTCTCAGATTATAACTACTTTATATCTAAAATTTTACAATTAAATTCTTCAAATTCTAATCTAAGAAATAATAAAACTAGATTACAATGGATCCCAAGTCACATTGGGATTAAGGAAAATGAAATGGTAGACTCCTTAGCCAAAAAAACTCACAAACTAAATGATATCACCCCTACATATATTTTTTTTATACCTTTAAACAGGACTTCACTAAAATTGAATTTACTCTAACGGAAAAATTCTTTCAAGCTCAAAATAAAAAATAAATAAATACCCCCTCAAGCAGCTGCTTGCCACGAGGTCTGACAGGAGCCTGTCAGTTTATATGCCACAGTAGAAGATCTGAGAGGATGGCAGGACCTCAGCAGAAAACAACACGAACATCCATGCTTTACCTGGGGTTCGAACCCAGGTCCCGTAGATCAGTAGCCAAGCGCGCTAACCACTCGGCCACGGGACGGCCCATAAATAAATACCCCTTCAAGCAGCTGCTTGCCACATAGGTCTAACAGGAAACTGTCAGTTTATATGCCACCCCGCAATATGTAAAAACAATTATAGATATCACTTATCAAATAAAATTAATTATATTGAAAAACTCCCTTTCCACAGGAAAGAAAATAAAATAATCTATAGACTGAAAACAGACACAATAAATTTAAATAAACAAAAATTCTACATGAGGTTTATAAATTCTCCAAACTGCTTAAATTGTAACCTTCCAGAAAAGACTAATCATATCTTATTAAACAGCACCTTATACACCAAACAAAGGAATCTTTTATTTACAGAATTAGAAAATTTGGAAATACATGAAATTAATATTCAAATTTTATTAAACTATCCAATCTATGATACAAAAATTAAAATTTATAAGTTAATATTGAACTTCCTCTCTTCAACTCCTCTTTGGAATAAACTATATAACAAAAAAAGAAAATATCCAAAAAAAATGGTTTTATATTTTTGTTGTATGGAAATACTCCATTTTATGTTTCAAAATTGTATTGGGAAAGACTGAGAAAGAACTTCCCATTGAACTTGTAACGTAATGTTGTTGTTGTTGTTGTTACCATAAACACATAAGACCCTGCCTTCACGAGACACAGAAAAATGTGTACTGTCGACAGATAGTTTATATCATCAATAAGAGGAAATCTTGATCGACGGCTGGTAGCTCAGCGGTCAGAGCACCTGACATGTTATCAGGAGGTCGTGGGTTCGTATTCCGTCTGGCTCAAAATGATTTTCCTCTAAATTTGATATCGACGGTAAACAAAGAGTGAATACTTCTTTGACAGTTGAATAAAACATCAAATAATTTCTTCAATTTATGCTGTGTAATGTGATTACACTTCTGACACAGTTATTATGCATTTCTTTTCTAAGAACTCAAGTATCGCGATTTACCGATATATTCCTCTGGAGTTAGAACATAAATTCTACTTGTTGGGTTGTTTTTACCTCTGAGCGGCACTTTTTTGCACACCATGGGCTAAATGGCCAGGTCACATGGACCCCGAAGGCTCAGAGAAGGTTGGGGGAGGGGACCCATTGGAACAGCTGTTGGGAGATAGATGGTAGCCTACTGTCAAGGCCATCCAGAGTGTTCTTTAACGTGCACAAGGTATGGCTCTCCCACACACGGAGCCACGGCTTAACGTACCATTCGAGGGACGGAGGCATTTCCAAGTCTATCAGTGTCCCCTACGGACCGTGGGCAGGGCGGGGAGGTAAATCTCAACGCTGACCCAACTGGGACTAGAACCTGGGAACTACAGATTACGAGCCTGGCGTGCTACTGACTGAGCCACCCCCGCCCCAAATTCTACTTGTAATTTGTTTTTCAGACAGGTTGTCAGCTGACAGAAATGGAACTGTCACTATGTGGAAGTATGCTTTGAATATTCTGTTAGTTTATCGACAGTTTAACTAGCATTTCAAATTAAAGGATAATGTTGTATCTCGAAAAGTATCTAAGGTAATGACGTGAATGTGATGTACATGCAAATTTTGCATTGCGGAAGAAGAAAATTAGTGCACTTTTCGCCGAGAATGAAAATTAGGATTGTCATAAAAGAACGTGTGGTCGAAGTCGCCATCATTGCGTAGCAATTTGATTACTATGTCAAAAAGATGACATATCGATGACTGGACATAATAGAGAGCGAGAATGAACCGAGATGCCAAGGGCCTTAAATGTACCTCAAAATCTCTTATCAAAACTTTTAGGGGAAATTAATAAAACTAAAAAAATTCAAGAATCAGGAGAGCGATTAGTTAGAGAGCAGGATATCATCGTCCCAGGAGGCTGCTCAGGAGGACTATCAGCTGTTTTTAACAGTAAGATAAAATAGGGAAATGACAACTAGGCAATTGTCTCACTAGCTGTCAGAGAAAACAATTTGGAAACTCTGTACAGTCGTTCAAAAAAGTATCCGAACACTATGGTTGATTACAGAATTCAGAAAATATATCTGGCAACGATTTTTTTACAAATTAGTGATCTGGCAACCTTCGTGTCACGTGATTACAGAATTCAGGAAAAATATCTGGAGCGTGTACAGCAACTGTACACGCTCCACTTACCGTTCACAGCAAACTGGAACGTGTGCAGTTATTGCACACGCTCCAGTTTGCTGTGAACGGTAACTGCACAAGCTCAATATTTCCGTGAGTGAGCCCACACGACCTAGTATCAAAATAATATGACCACCTACAGTCGCTCAAAAAAATGTCCGAACACTATGGTTGATTACAGAATTCAGAAAATATATCTGGCAACGATTTTTTTAGAAATTAGTGATCTGGCAACCTTCGTGTCACGTGATTACAGAATTCAGGAAAAATATCTGGAGCGTGTACAGCAACTGTACACGCTCCAGTTACCGTTCACAGCAAACTGGAACGTGTGCAGTTATTGCACACGCTCCAGTTTGCTGTGAACGGTAACTGCACAAGCTCAATATTTCCGTGAGTGAGCCCACACGACCTAGTATCAAAATAATATGACCACCTACAGTCGCTCAAAAAAATGTCCGAACACTATGGTTGATTACAGAATTCAGAAAATATATCTGGCAACGATTTTTTTAGAAATTAGTGATCTGGCAACCTTCGTGTCACGTGATTACAGAATTCAGGAAAAATATCTGGAGCGTGTACAGCAACTGTACACGCTCCAGTTACCGTTCACAGAAAACTGGAACGTGTGCAGTTATTGCACACGCTCCAGTGTGCTGTGAACGGTAACTGCACACGCTCAATATTTCCGTGAGTGAGCCCACACGATCTAGTATCAAAATAATATGACCACCTACAGTCGCTCAAAAAAGTATTCGAACACTATGGCTGATTACAGAATTCAGAAAAAACATCTGGCAACGATATTTTTAAATTAGTGATCTGGCAACCTTCGTGTCACGTCACACGAAAGGTTGCCAGATCACTAATTTCTAAAAAAATCGTTGCCAGTATTTTTTCTGAAGTCTTTAATCAACCATAGTGTTCGGATACTTTTTTGAGCGACTGTACAGAAGGCTGCATGAACGAAGTCTATATGCGTAAAGACCAATGATTAATGTCCCTATCCATTCACTTCAATCAAAGAGTTCGTTAACGTGGTGCAGACAACATCACCTTTGTAATCTACAGTAGTTCACTGAACAAATGCGCTCTTCACAGATTGAGTCCAGATTCAGTTCATACCTCATCTCGAAGTGTGTTAATCTAGAGAGAACAAGGATCTCGCGACAACAGCTGTATATCAGAGAAAGGGACAATTTTGGACTGGCATCTGATGACTGGCAGCAAAGCGCTTCGTATATTTTAGAGAGGCACTCGGACTGCTCAGTGATGCAAAAATGAGATTTTTTTCTGCTTGTCTGATCTTTTTCAAGGATGTATGATCGTTTTCTTGTCTGATCATTTTCAAGTACGATCTTCGTGTGCGTACACAAAGGTTGCCAGATCACTAAATTTTTAAAAAAATCGTTGCCAGATATTTTTTCTGAATTCTGTAATCAACCGTAGTGTTCGGATACTTTTTTGAGCGACTGTAGGTGGTCATATTATTTTGATACTAGATCGTGTGGGCTCACTCACGGAAATATTGAGCGTGTGCAATTACCGTTCACAGCAAACTGGAGCGTGTGCATTAACTGCACACGCTCCAGTTTGCTGTGAACGGTAACTGGAGCGTGTGCAGTTGCTGTACACGCTTCAGATATTTTTCCTGAATTCTGTATTCACGTGACACAAAGGTTGCCAGGTCACTAATTTCTAAAAAAAATCGTTGCCAGATATTTTTTCTGAATTCTGTAATCAACCATAGCGTTCGGATATTTTTTTGAGCGACTGTACGTCAATCCATCTCCAAAAGAGCTGGTGAAGACACTATTTCCTGTCTAACTCCAGAGATCTTTAATTACAAATAGCAGTACTTTCGAATTCTTGATAATCTACGTCGAATATCTGTTGGAATCATGATTAGGTGTTATCACTGTTTATGGTAATTTATATTTAACTAATATTCATGTCTTTAATCCCTATTTAATATTTAAGTGTAAGAAGGTGTGCAATAATGCAACTATATTTTAAAGTGAATCGCTGGATTCGTGATAAAATACGGGGCTGGGGTGTCTCAGTCGGTAGCGCGCCAGGCTCGTAATCTGTAGTTCCCAGGTTCGAGTCCCAGCTGGGTCAGCGTTGAGATTTATCTCCGCAAAATTCCCCGCCCTGCCCACGGTCAGTAGGGGACACCGATGGGCTTGGAAAGGCCGCCGTCCGTCGGATGGGACATTAAGCCGTGGCCCCGTGTGCGGGAAAGCCATACCCTGTGCACGTTAAAGAACACACTGTATGGCCTTGACGGGAGGCTACCATCTGTCTCCCAACAGGTGTTCCAATGGGTCCCTTCTCTGAGCCTTCGGGGTCCATGTGACCTGGCCATTTAGCACATGGTGTGCAAAAAAGTGCCGCTCAGAGGTAAAACAACCCAAACAACTCGTGATAAAATACTCGTGCACTTGTTAACTGTTATCATTTGACTTGAATGAGAAATAAAAATCTATTTATTATGTGAATTGCACCTATTCATCTTTTTTCTTACAACCGATTGTATCCAAGATATATTGCTGGAATGCTTTGTGTGAAGATTGCAAAAGATAGACATAATATACTCATAGAAAGATAGATTAATTTTTAATAAGTATCGAAGAGATGTATTAATTATTTTAATTTATAAAAGTCCCAAGAGGCTGCAGTCTTTAATTCATTTCCCTAAAATCCCTAGCTGTTGTACTGATGATTTTCATTTCTATATCCTGATGCTATACTGATTATTTTAATCTTAGTGAATTTCTAATGGCCGTACGAATTATTTTCGTTTCTAATAAATGTCTAAGAGTTGTACTGATTATTTTTGCTTCTCATAAATCTCAAAGGGTTCTGGTGATTATTTTCGTTTTCAAAAGATCTCGATTTTTTTTTTACTGATTCTATTACTAATAAATCTCTAGAGGTTGTGCTGATTATTTTCGTTTTCAATGAATCTCGATTTATTTTACTGATTCTATTTCTAATAAATCTCTAGAGCAGGGGTTCTCAACCTTTTATGCTTCACGTACCCCCTGGAAATGTGTAAAAACTATAATAAATATTTGTTTTTCAGACAGGAAATGTGATAAAACTATAGTTAGATCTAGTAAAGTATACATATTAAAAAGTATATATATTAAAGTATATATATAAAGTATATATAGTTAGATCTAGATCTAGTAACAAAGTAAAAATAACCATTGTTATTAAATCCTTTTAATAACAATGGTTATTTTTACTTTGTTACTAGATCTAACGACTTTTGAGCTCTCACGACGTACCCCATGTTGAGAACCCCTACTCTAGAGGTTGTGCTGATTATTTTCGTTTTTCAATAAATCTCGATTTTTTTTACTGACTTTATTTCTAATAAATATCTAGAGGTTGTGCTGATTATTTTCGTTTTCAATAAATCTCAATTTATTTTACTGAATGTTTCAAATAAATCTCTAGAGGTTGGACTGATTATTTTAATTTCAATAAATCTATGTTTTACTGATTTTGTTGCTAATAAACTCGAGCTGTTGTGCTGATTATTTTAATTTTCAATTCATCTCTATCGATTGAATTGATTTCGTTTCTAATAAATATCGAGATATTAATAAGGTGGAGATTTAATAAGAAATAAGGACAATTATTCTCGTAAAAATACGAGAATAATTATTTTTATTTATTATTAAATCTCCAGCTTATATCATATTAATATTTTCCTGAAGAAAATGGATCGAATTCACCTCTTGGAACGAAAATGGCAACAACATTCGGCAAAAAGGGACAGAGAAAACAGTTAATAATTAATACGATGCGTTAATAATTATATCGCAACATTCCTCAGTGTTGTTTCCCATATAATGTTAATCATTTTTCCGTTTTGTTAAAAAAAAAACTCTTGGAGCAGAGTGATTAGCAAAGCCATAATCACTTACAAGGTTTCAAAATTATAGTGCTTATATTTTCATGAATAAATCAAAATGGATGGGCTCCGTTGGCATGCTACCCAGCAATGCTTGAAATGATTACAGACTGAGGAATGCACGACCGATGTGGAAAAATCACGATTCACTCTAATTTTCGAGAATCCAAAAGGAAGACCCTTGAAGCTACCCTTTCAAGATTAAAAGCGACCTCAGCCAAGTTCCAGCAGGTCTAAGAGGATGGAACATAAAAACGAAGCCCCATTGTTTCAAAATTACAATAGCGATGGATATATATCAGAGCATGTGATAAGGCGTGAGATTTTTCTTTCTGGACGGGAGGAATGGACAAACAGAATACGCCGACGCCAGAAACCCGCTTCAGAAAAATGGAGTGGGTGGACTGAACGCTTATATGACGCAGCAGAGAAATTATTACTGCTAGGGAATGTTTTTAGATGAATAACAACTGGAGAGACAAGATTTCACTAAAATGTGTAGTTAGAAAGTTCCTTTTTTATTCTCGTTCTTTTTTGTAAAAAAGAGATAATAGTCTCACTTTGTCGACTTTTGTCTGTCTGTAGACATCAAACTGTTTTGCTTTTGAGAGAAATTTAAAATTTTCTCTGAGTTGGATAGGTATTGATGAAATATTTCGATTCGCGCTTTGGGAACCTTCCTGCGGCTACAATTCTCCCCTCTAACAGTGGAAAAAATTGAAAATTCTAAAATTTCAAACGAATGTTGCAAGCATTGCATTTATGCTAGAAATTTTAAAAATTCGTGAAGGGATGCGAAGATCATGAAGTTTCTATAGGTGACAATAGGTTGATCCCTTAAAGCAGTGGTTCTCAACCTTTTATGCTTCACGTACCCCGCTGGAAATGTGTATGTAACTGGCTTACCCCTTGTATAGAAAGATAAAACTATAGTTATAGTATTACAATGGGAATAAAATAAAACATATATATCAGTGGTTCTCAACCTTTTATGCTTCACGTACCCCCTGGAAATGTGTATATAACTGGCGTACCACTTGTATAGATAGATAAAACTATAGTTATAGTATAACAATGGGAATAAAATAAAACATATATATCAGTGGTTCTCAACCTTTTATGCTTCACGTACCCTCTGGAAATGTGTATGTAACTGGCTTACCCCTTGCATAGAAAGATAAAACTATAGTTATAGTATTACAATGGGAATTAAATAAAATATATATATCAGTGGTTCTCAACCTTTTATGCTTCACGTACCCCCTGGAAATGTGTATGTAACTGGCGTACCCCTTGTATAGATATATAAAACTATAGTTATAGTATAACAATGGGAATAAAATAAAACATATATATCAGTGGTTCTCAACCTTTTATGCTTCACGTACTCTCTGGAAATGTGTATGTAACTGGCTTACCCCTTGCATAGAAAGATAAAACTATAGTTATAGTATTACAATGGGAATTAAATAAAACATATATATCAGTGGTTCTCAACCTTTTATGCTTCACGTACCCCCTGGAAATGTGTATGTAACTGGCGTACCCCTTGTATAGATATATAAAACTATAGTTATAGTATAACAATGGGAATAAAATAAAACATATATATCAGTGGTTCTCAACTTTTTATGCTTCACGTACCCCCTGGAAATGTGTATGTAACTGGCGTACCCCTTGTATAGATAGATAAAACTATAGTTATAGTATAACAATGGGAATAAAATAAAACATATATATCAGTGGTTCTCAACCTTTTATGCTTCACGTACCCCCTGGAAATGTGTATGTAACTGGCGTACCCCTTGTATAGATAGATAAAACTATAGTTATAGTATAACAATGGGAATAAAATAAAACATATATATCAGTGGTTCTCAACTTTTTATGCTTCACGTACCCCCTGGAAATGTGTATGTAACTGGCGTACCCCTTGTATAGATAGATAAAACTATAGTTATAGTATAACAATGGGAATAAAATAAAACATATATATCAGTGGTTCTCAACCTTTTATGCTTCATGTACCCCCTGGAAATGTGTATGTAACTGGCGTACCCCTTGTATAGATAGATAAAACTATAGTTATAGTATTACAATGGGAATAAAATAAAACATATATATCAGTGGTTCTCAACCTTTTATGCTTCACGTACCCCCTGGAAATGTGTATGTAACTGGCGTACCCCTTGTATAGATAGATAAAACTATAGTTATAGTATAACAATGGGAATAAAATAAAACATATATATCAGTGGTTCTCAACCTTTTATGCTTCACGTACCCCCTGGAAATGTGTATGTAACTGGCGTACCCCTTGTATAGATAGATAAAACTATAGTTATAGTATAACAATGGGAATAAAATAAAACATATATATCAGTGGTTCTCAACTTTTTATGCTTCACGTACCCCCTGGAAATGTGTATGTAACTGGCGTACCCCTTGTATAGATAGATAAAACTGTAGTTATAGTATAACAATGGGAATAAAATAAAACATATATATCAGTGGTTCTCAACCTTTTATGCTTCACGTACCCCCTGGAAATGTGTATGTAACTGGCGTACCCCTTGTATAGATAGATAAAACTATAGTTATAGTATAACAATGGGAATAAAATAAAACATATATATCAGTGGTTCTCAACTTTTTATGCTTCACGTACCCCCTGGAAATGTGTATGTAACTGGCGTACCCCTTGTATAGATAGATAAAACTATAGTTATAGTATAACAATGGGAATAAAATAAAACATATATATCAGTGGTTCTCAACCTTTTATGCTTCACGTACCCCCTGGAAATGTGTATGTAACTGGCGTACCCCTTGTATAGATAGATAAAACTATAGTTATAGTATAACAATGGGAATAAAATAAAACATATATATCAGTGGTTCTCAACCTTTTATGCTTCATGTACCCCCTGGAAATGTGTATGTAACTGGCGTACCCCTTGTATAGATAGATAAAACTATAGTTATAGTATTACAATGGGAATAAAATAAAACATATATATCAGTGGTTCTCAACCTTTTATGCTTCACGTACCCCCTGGAAATGTGTATGTAACTGGCGTACCCCTTGTATAGATAGATAAAACTATAGTTATAGTATAACAATGGGAATAAAATAAAACATATATATCAGTGGTTCTCAACCTTTTATGCTTCACGTACCCCCTGGAAATGTGTATGTAACTGGCGTACCCCTTGTATAGATAGATAAAACTATAGTTATAGTATAACAATGGGAATAAAATAAAACATATATATCAGTGGTTCTCAACCTTTTATGCTTCACGTACCCCCTGGAAATGTGTATGTAACTGGCGTACCCCTTGTATAGATAGATAGATAAAACTATAGTTATAGTATAACAATGGGAATAAAATAAAACATATATATCAGTGGTTCTCAACTTTTTATGCTTCACGTACCCCCTGGAAATGTGTATGTAACTGGCGTACCCCTTGTATAGATAGATAAAACTATAGTTATAGTATAACAATGGGAATAAAATAAAAACATATATATCAGTGGTTCTCAACCTTTTATGCTTCACGTACCCCCTGGAAATGTGTATGTAACTGGCGTACCCCTTGTATATGTCGCAGGGAGATGATGAAAATAGGGATTTGATCAAATCCCTAAGGTATATGATCAATTCACGGAAGATGTTAAAATAACAACTCTGTGGTGTGATTTCCCTGAAGAAAGGAAGTGATTTGATCAAATCCCTTAACTGTTTTAGTGAAAAGATGAAATAAACAAGTCAGGACTCGCACAGCTCTATGTTTCGCTTGTTACCACTCCCCTTTACCTCACCGCTCCCCTCTGGCGTCCGTGCCGGCCAGCGCCCAAACATTACGCGAGGAAGGTTGCGCGCATTTTTATTATTGTTTTCTATATTTCGAGTTTTATCAAGTACCTACCGTAGAAAATTCAGTTCAAATATAGAAAAAAATCAAACTCTGACCGAATTTGTATCTGAAGAACAGTTTAATGAAACTATCAGGACGTTTTTGAACAAGCGGCATGAAAAAGAAAAACCTTTGTGGACTCGCGAAAGGACAGAAGAAGCTGTCATAATCATTGAACAATTTAAATTAGCACCACTGCTTAAACATTTTTCCCAGAAAGGTAAAAAAAAGGACCCTTTCTAGTGTCCAAAGTAGTGTCACGTGAGCTAAAGATTCATACTCAAGAGATTCACCACTTGACGGATTCGTTCTCACTTGGCCTCCGCTCATTCGGGGCGTTTCATTATAATTCGGACCACGGAGTCACGTGACCCGAAGATTCATACTCAAGAGATTCATCACTTTACAGATTCGTTCTCACTTGGCCTTCGCTCATGAAGGGCGTTTTGAATAATTCGGCAGGCGGTGTATTGTAGATCGAGATACATTAAGAATACCTTAAAAAGGCGATTCGGAAAGGAGATAATAAGAGGTAAAAAAGGCGATTCGGAAAAAACGAAAAAAGTACAATGTACCGGCTATTACAATTCCGTAATAGCCGAAATAATTTGTGTTTCAATGACTATTGTTGTATTAACTATTCTACATTTAATAATGCATGGTTTACTAAATAAATACTTTTAATATCTAAACAATATTATTTCATCTTTTCACTAAAACAGTTAAGGGATTTGATCAAATCACTTACTTTCTTCAGGGAAATCACCCCACAGAGTTGTTATTTTAACATCTTCCGTGAATTGATCATATACCTTAGGGATTTGATCAAATCACTATTTTTATCATCTCCCTGCGACATATAGATAGATAAAACTATAGTTATAGTATAACAATGGGAATAAAAAAAACATATATATCAGTGGTTCTCAACCTTTTATGCTTCACGCACTCCCTGGAAATGTGTATGCAACTGGCTTACCCCTTGTATAGAAAGATAAAACTATAGTTATAGTATAACAATGGGAATAAAATATATATATATCAGTGGTTCTCAACCTTTTATGCTTCACGCACTCCCTGGAAATGTGTATGCAACTGGCTTACCCCTTGTATAGAAAGATAAAACTATAGTTATAGTATAACAATGGGAATAAAATATATATATATCAGTGGTTCTCAACCTTTTATGCTTCACGCACTCCCTGGAAATGTGTATGCAACTGGCTTACCCCTTGTATAGAAAGATAAAACTATAGTTATAGTATAACAATGGGAATAAAATATATATATATCAGTGGTTCTCAACCTTTTATGCTTCACGTACCCCCTGGAAATGTGTATGTAACTGGTGTACCCCTTGTGTAGATAGATAAAACTATAGTTATAGTATAACAATGGGAATAAAATAAAACATATATATCAGTGGTTCTCAACCTTTTATGCTTCACGTACCCCCTGGAAATGTGTATGTAACTGGCGTACCCTTGTATAGATAGATAAAACTATAGTTATAGTATAACAATGGGAATAAAATAAAACCTATATATCAGTGGTTCTCAACCTTTTATGCTTCACGTACCCCCTGGAAATGTGTATGTAACTGGCGTACCCCTTGTATAGATAGATAAAACTATAGTTATAGTATAACAATGGGAATAAAATAAAACCTATATATCAGTGGTTCTCAACCTTTTATGCTTCACGTACCCCCTGGAAATGTGTATGTAACTGGCGTACCCCTTATATAGATAGATAAAACTATAGTTGTTGTATAATAATGCGAACTTAGCTTCTTTGTTAGTAGATCTAGCGACTTTTGAGCTCTCACGACCTACCCCAAAAAAATTTACCGCGTTCCCCACGTTGAGAACCCTTGCACTAGATGAAAATATTACTTATTTTGAACAATATGGTTTCTCAAGTCAACATATAATCAGAATTTTCAGGCTCCGCACACGAACAACTTGTATAATTAACCATCTTTTCAAAATAAAAAAATCGCCGACAGCATGTTAAAGAACAAAAACTGCTGGATGGTTCTGACGGGAAGCTTTCATCTGTCTCTTAGCAGTATCAGCAGGTCCCCTTCCCAAACCTTCTCTGATTTCTTGGGGTTTTTGTGATCTGGCCATTTACCCCACTGTGTGCAAAAAAAAAAGGGTCGCTCAGAGGTAAAAACAACCAAAAATGAAAAAAAAAAAAAAAAAAAAACGCTTCCGGACCCTTCAGAATGAAATATCATTTTATAACATTAAGCCTAATGCTTATAAAATTGATAAATGCCCGTTTTTGTTGTCCTTGATTCATTTCACGAAATTTGATGATTTGTAGAAGTCCAATTTCACTGGGGCGCGGGTGGCTCAGTCGGTAGCGCGCCAGACTCGTAACTCTGCAGTTCCCAGGTTCGAGTCCCAACTGGGTCAGCATTGAGATTTATCTCCGCAAATTTCCCGGCCCTGCCCACGGTCAGTAGGGGACACTGATGGAACGTTAAGCCGTGGCTCCGTTTGCGGGAGAGCCATACCCTGTGCACGTTAAAGAACACGCTGGATGGCCTTGACGGGAGGCTACCATCTGTCTCCCAACAGCTGTTCCAGTGGGTCCCCTCCCCCAACTTTCTCTGAGCCTTCGGGGTCCATGTGACCTGGCCATTTAGCCCATGGTGTGCAAAAAAGTGTCGCTCACAGGTAAAACAACCCAACCCAAAATCCAATTTCACTCTTTATCTGTTATGTTACTTCCTGTTTCGATTACCCTAATTGATTTTAATGGCCAAAATAATCATACAGGCCAGTTAACGTTGCATTGTGATAAGTACTAAAGAATATCTGCATTTTTCCAAATAATCCATAAGTTCGAATCTTCACCGTTAAAGGAGCAAAAGTTTGAAAATGACAAACTTGATTTTCTTTGGAAACAAGCACGCCATGAGGTGGCCTAGTGGCCTAGTGGTTATCGTACTTGACTACCATACCAAACGGTATATTGGGTGAGGAAACAGAGCTTCTATCTCCGTCCTATGCGCAGGGGAGTACAGTCGCTCAAAAAAGTATTCGAACACTACGGTTGATTACAGAATTCAGGAAAAATATCGTTGCCAGATATTTTTTCCTGAATTCTGTAATCAACCATAATGTTCGGATACTTTTTTGAGCGACTGTAGGTGGTCATATTATTTTGATACTAGATCGTGTGGGCTCACTCACGGAAATATTGAGCGTGTGCAGTTACCGTTCACAGCAAACTGGAGCGTATGCAGTAACTGCACACGCTCCAGTTTGCTGTGAATGGTAACTGGAGCGTGTACAGTTGCTGTACACGCTCCAGATATTTTTCCTGAATTCTGTAATCACGTGACACGAAGGTTGCCAGATCACTAATTTCTAAAAAAAATCGGTGCCAGATATTTTTTCTGAATTCTGTAATCAACCATAGTGTTCGGATACCTTTTTGAGCGACTGTACCTTAAAAAAAAAACTTTCGACAAAGGTAATAATTGTTCTTCTACTTGCATATTCAATTAAAAAGTTGCAACCACGCTATAATTTTGTCTGAAGTTCAAGTAACTGTTTTCATTCTTTGAATTAGCAATTGAAATTAGAATTGTTGAAAGGCGAACTTTTAAGAAATGCTAAAACCTTGTTTAATAAGAGAATTTCAGTGGGAAGCAATAAATATCAGAAGTGAAGCCTTCATGAAAACAATCAAGGCATTGAGTAGCATAAGATAAATTATCTGCAATAACAACACAGGTTAACCGCTATCTTACGCTAAAAACCCGACGTTATTGGGTGACGTAAGCCTGAAAAAAAATGTAGCCGTTGTGTGTGAAAAAGTGCCCCTCAGAATTAAAACGCCTCCCCAGAAAAAATTCTTACCGATGCCCATGACTTCACCTTTTGGATAATAATATATACTCGTTGGGTTGTTTTACCTCTGAGCGGCACTTTTTTTTGCACACCATGGGCTAAATGGCCAGGTCACATGGACCCCGAAGGCTCAGAGAAGGTTGGGGGAGGGGACCCACTGGAACAGCTGTTGGGAGACAGATGGTAGTCTCCCGTCAAGGCCATCCAGAGTGTTCTTTAACGTGCACAGGGTATGGCTCTCCCGCACACGGGGCCACGGCTTAACGTCCCATCCGACGGACGGAGACCTTTCCAAGCCCATCGGTGTCCCATAATGACCGTGGGCAGGACGTGGAATTTTGTGGAGATAAATCTCAACGCTGACCCAGCTGGGACTCGAACCTGGGAACTACAGATTACGAGCCTGGCGCGCTATCGACTGAGCCATCCCCGTATATACTCGTAATTACGGACGTCTCCATACTGTCTCTTAAGTGTTCTAAGAATAAAATTCCTATTTCTCACTTAATTTCATTCTTTCTTTCTTTGTACTTCTCTCAAAATTATCAAAATCAAAAAATTGAATGGGAATTGTTAAGAAACCAACCAAAACTATCAGCGATAAGATAGTAATCTATCAAAGCGAAATATTCTTTACTCTTCAATAACTTAATATTACGATTCAAAACTTAAAAAAATACCAGATCTCATCAGAAATCTGACTGCAAATTATTCTCTATTATGTATATCCTCTGGAATCCGTATGCTTTTTTCTTCAATGAGAGTTAAAAAAATAAATAAATAAATCTTCGGTAAACATCCCATTTGCAGTTCACCCTCCAAGCGATCAGACAATTTTCTAAGGCAGCTGCCTCGTTTGCTGAGAGCTTCTCTCGCAACATTGGCGCAGATAATAATGATGCCCGAAGCAGAATCCGACGGAGTTTATCCGACAATTCGTTTAGCATCCTTTTCTCCCGCCATGTGGAAACGATTGTTGCCATGCGGACTGCAACTGGTCAACGCCCAAAAACACGAGGCGAGCCTCAATTGAAGCGTATCAGTTCTGTTCATAAACGTCTCTGTACGAAATGACGATTGTGTGATAGCTCTCTCTGTTAGTCTTTGGGAAGTTAAGTTTATTGACCTGTATCCCGTTCCGAATCACTTCTTTTAGAGGTTGCTTCAGAGCACATATAACTCTCTCTCTCTTTCTCGATGATTTCTTTTTGTCTCCTTTCTGCTATTGCTGTCTTCCGTCACTTCGCATTATTGTTCTTTCATCTGTACTTATGATCAAAACTTCCAGCTCCAGAGAAGCTCAGCTAATATTTTCTTACATGGTTACTTTCCTTTCTTCCTGTAACTACTGCGCTTCAGAGAGCATAGATGACGTGTGATATGCAAATTAGGGTTTGATCTTTCTCAATGTTAATCGGCTGAAAAGTCGGGGAAGGTTTGTTCTGGAACAAGGAATGTATGCAAGTGATAATAATGATTATTAATGTTTTTTTAATTGAATACCCCCTCAAGCAGCTGCTTGCCACAGAGGTCTGACAGGAGCCCGTCAGTTTATATGCCATAGTAGAAGATCTGAGAGGATGGCAGGACCTCAGCAGAAAAACAACATTAAACGTCCATGCCTTACCCGGGGCTCGAACCCAGGTCCCTTAGATCAGTAGCCAAGCGCGCTAACCACTCGGCCATGGGATTATTAAAAAAAAAATTTTTTTTAATTGAATACCCCCCTCAAGCAGCTGCTTGCCACAGAGGTCTTACAGGAACCCGTCAGTTTATATGCCATAGTAGAAGGTCTGAGAGCAGGACCTCAGCAGAAAATCAACACAAAGGTCCATGCTCTTACGTGGGGCTCGAACCCAGGTCCCTTAGATCAGTAGCCAAGCGCGCTAACCACTTGGCCATGGGACGGCTAATGAAGATTATGGATCCAGGAAATATATTCGCAGAGATGAGCAGTTGAGAAAAATATGTGTTGTGAGACGAGAAATAGACTGCGTGGAATTAAATTTATTGAATCCTAACTTTGAGACACTTGGAGTCTTGTTTTCTTTCCAACCAGTCTTTTACTACGTTCGCTGCACTCGAGAGAACGACGGGTTTGGATAGGTCGCTATTCTTCGGATAGCAGTCTGAGCCGTGATCCCATGTGAAAGAGAACCGTACAGTCTCTCAAAAAAGTATCCGTACACTATAGTTGATTACAGAATTAAAAAAAATATCTGGCAACGATTTTTTTAGAAATTAGTGATCTGGCAACCTTCGTGTCAACTCTCCAGACCCCCTCAAGCGTCGGAAAAGGACTGGAAGTGACCCCCACGGTAGAGGTCGAGGAGACACACCCCCAGGTCAAAGGTCACCGGAAACATATGAAGAAATTTAGGGTCTGGTCATGAGTTATGGTGGTAGTACATCCTCTTTTCCTTAAGCAGCAGATCCTGGAAAGAGTTTACAACCTTCAATGCGTCCCACTCGCGCATGCTCTATAAGGTTCAATTTCGGAGAATAGTCTTGCCACTGCATCCGCTGAATATCCACGATTTCGAGGAATTCATTCTGAGCCCTATAAGGATGGGCATTATCGTCTATAAAAATAAACTGGAAGCCAACAGCAGCCCTGAAAACTCTCACATAGGGTCGAAGGACATCATTCCTATTTCTGATCAGAGTGCCTTTGGCAAAAACACTAGGAGATGTTTGTTTGACAAAATACCTGCCCAGGACCATCAAACTACCACCTTCACGATGGTATCATTCTCTGACGTTAAAGGGTTGGTAACGATTTCCTTTCTCTCTCCAGATCAAAGCACATCGAGAATCAGTTTGAAGATGGAAACCCGAATCGTCGGTGAAGAATACGTGTGCTCGTTTGTCTCGGGTACAGTCATAATGATGCCAGCACCTGGTCAGGCTGTCTCTCTGGTGGGAGGGTAGAATACAACTGAGTAGAATACAAACTGTTGAATGTTTACATAGAATTCTCCCTGGTAAAACTTTCTGTAAACAGTTTGCCTGGGGGGGCGGGGGGGGGGGGCTCAGTCGGTAGCGCGCCAGGCTCGTAATCTGTAGTTCCCAGGTTCGAGTCCCAGCTGGGTCAGCGTTGAGATTTATCTCAGCAAAACTCCCCGCCCTGCCCACGGTCAGTAGGGGACACCGATGGGTTTGGAAAGTCCGCCGTCCGTCGGATGGGACGTTAAGCCGTGGCCCCGTGTGCGGGAGAGCCATACCCTGTGCACGTTAAAGAACACGCTGGATGGCCTTGACGGGAGGCTACCATCTGCCTCCCAACAGCTGTTCCAGTGGGTCCCCTTCCCCAACTTTCTCTGAGTCTTCGGGGTCCATGTGACCTGGCCATTTAGCCCATGGTGTGCAAAAAAGTGCCGCTCAGAGGTAAAACAACCCAGCCCAGTTTGCCTCAAAACTGTCCGCCTTGCCTTCAGTCAGAGGGGTGATTGATGGATTTGGAAAGGCTGCGTCCGTCGGATGGGACGTTAAGCCATGGCCCAGTGTGCTTGTAAGCCAGACCTTGTGCCCATTGAAGAACTCACTGGATAGATCATTTGTCTCTAACATCCATTTGTCATCCATCAACCATTTGTCTCTAACAGCTGTCCAGCGGCGTTTCTTCCCCCATCCTTCTCTGAACCTTCGGGGTCCTCGTGACCTGGCCATTTAGACCTTTGTGCGAAAAAAAGTGTAGCTCAAGACAGGCGTGGACTGGTATGGGGCACTACAGCGTCCCGACCCTTAGTGTCGCGGGCCCTTGGGACCTCATAGAAGCAGGATTTTTTAAATAATAATAATTGCTATTTTACGGAAATTCCACAGACTTAGGGAAAACCTATCTTAAATTTCACGTACGAACTCTCAAAAGAATAAGTTTTGAAATATTGAAAAAGGAACATAATTTTTTATTTCAGCCCTCCCCGCCCCCTGCTACAGCTGCTTCCCTAAAAAAAGTACCAGTCCGCCCCTGGATCAAGGGTAAAACAACTCATCTCTCGAAACTATCCTCCCCAATGGATGCAGAAAGCTTCCAGAGAGAGTAACTTGGCTGACATCGCCCTGTGATGTCGGGCTATCCAGCAAGTGGTCTTCCAGCACTTTTGTCACTCTTGGACAACTTTGCACTCGTCTATGGCTAACGTCTCTTGTCGATTGAAATTGTCTCTAAAGTTTTGAAAGCACTGACTGGGGAGATATTTACATGGTTTAGATCATCTCTACTCCAATATTCGAATTTCTTTACCATGTGTAAAAGCATTCACGTGATGTCCTCTACAACATGAAGACAATGCTTGCTCAGCAGAATCAGAACCAGCTTTTATAGCATCCGATATTTGTGAGTCACGTGGGCAAATTTTGTCCAATGAGATGATCTTTGGGTGATTTACGACATTGCGTACATTCTATTTCATTGGCACATAAAATGTAACATTAATAATTTGAGTCCTTTGCGACGTTGTGTTGTTTTACCTCTGAGCGGCACTTTTTTGCACACCATGGGCTAAATGGCCAGGTCACATGGACCCCGTAGGCTCAGAGAAGGTTGGGGGAGGGGACCCACTGGAATAGCTGTTGGGAGACAGATGGTAGCCTCCCGTCAAGGCCATCCAGCGTGTTCTTTAACGTGCACAGAGTATGGCTCTCCCGCACACGGGGCCACGGCTTAATGTCCCATCCGATGGACGGCGGCCTTTCCAAGGCCATCGGTGTCCCCTACTGACCGTGGGCAGGGCGGGGAGCTTTGCGGAGATAAATCTCAACGCTGACCCAGCTGGGACTCGAACCTGGGAACTACAGATTACGAGCCTGGCGCGCTACCGACTGAGCCACCCCTGCCCCTCCTTTGCGACGTATTTAATAGCTTGTGAATTATGCTTAACTATTGGACTTCAGTGTGTATATGTACGTATGTATGCATGTATGTATGAAGGACCGAATCTACATAGGGGGAAGGGGTTCACGCCCCTCACCCTTTTGAGAATACTAGTAAGGGTAATGAAGGTAAAATTTTTTAAACTTTTTTAATATTTCACGCATTTTTCAAGGAAATTTTTAAGCACCTCTGAAACTGAGGACAAATGCTATTAAAATATAAAAAATAAATAAATCCCCCTTCAAGCAGCTGCTTTCCACAGAGGTCTGAGGATCACCCTTTTTTATTTTTTTTCCGTCTCTATTGTGTCCCTTGGCGCTCCCCTTTAATTTTTTCTAGATCCAGGCCAGGGCTTAATACAATTTGATGAACCTGCGTTAACAGTTGCTCCAGGTATTGAACTTCTACGGAAAGAAATGCTGTCACTACACCTTTTCGATATGAAATTTCTCATATTAACAAAATATTAAAATATTTAAATTCCCATATAAATATTGCAATGAAATGCCATTCATTCGTTTTTTTTCTTGATTTTTCAACTATGAGTAAGTCTTGTGAAATTAAAATAACTGTATGCCACAAACACATAATGTGATAAAAATAATAATAAATAGGAATTTTGTCTTATGACTGTTTTGGCTTACTGTTTCTCAATTCCGTGACCTTCAGTCAGTATGGGACACTGATGGACTCGGAAAGGTCTCGGATGAGACGAAAAGCAGTGGTACCGTGTGCGGGAGAGCCATACCCTGCGCATGTTAAAGAACAGGCTGGATGACCTTAACGAGAGGCTACCATCTATCACCCAACGGCTGTCCAGTGCTTCCTTGTTCCTAACCTTCTATGAGCCCTCGGGTCCTTGTGATCTGGCTATTTAACCCATTGTGGGCAAAAAAGTGCCGCTCAGTGGTAAAACAACCTAACCCAACCCATGGCTTCAGAAATCTGAAAATTCGTACAGTGTAATTAACTTCGAAGCATTTAAGGCATTGCCTAGTCAATTGAGTAATGCATTGTCTAGTCAATTGAGTAATGCATTGTCTAGTCAAATGGGAATGCATTGCCTAATCAATTGAGAGTCATATTCAAAACTCCATAACATTGGAGTTAAAACTCTTTTGGTAAGGGTTAAGCTGTCCCGTGGCCGAGTAGTTAGCACGCTTTGCTTGTGATCTACGGGACCTGGGTTCGAGCCCCGGGTAAGGCATGGGTGTGTGTGTGGTTTTTCTGCTGAGGTCCTGCCATCCTCTCGGACCTTCTACTATGGCATATAAACTGACAGGCTTCTGTCAGACCTCTGTGGCAAGCAGCTGCTTGAGGGGGTATTTATTATATTTTATATTTTTTATAGGGTTGTTTTATTTCTGAGAGGCACTTTCGTGCACATGATCGATTAAATTATCAAGTCACAAAGACTCCAAGGGTTTAGAGCTGGATAGTGAAAGAGGACTTATACGGGTATGTCTATGTATATATGTATGTAATGTTTAAGGATATACACTGCTTGTCGGTAAAATTAATATTTAAATCTCGTATAACGTCACGGAATGTGTCAAACAGACATCTTATAAGGGAAACACATTCGTAAACGCTCCATCATTTTAGATTGAAACGCTGTGTTGTCAGTTGGGTTGGGATGTTTATTTTTGAACGACACATTTCTGTCCACAATGGGCTAAATGGCCAGGCCAGAAGTATCCTAAAGGTTAAGAGAATGTTGGGGTGAAGGGGACCCACCAGACAGCAGTTAGGAAACAGATGGAAGTCTCCTATCAAGGCCATATAGCGTGTTCCTTAATATGGCTCTTTGGTACACAGGGCCACAGTTTTATATCTCATCCGATGGATGGAAACCTTTCCAAGCCCATCGGTGTTTAGCGGAGATAAATCTCAACGTTACCCCAGCAGATGCTCGAATCTAGGAACTGCAGATGAGGATTGGTGAGCCAACCCATGCCCCTGCTACACTGCCGATCTGAAATAGCCGATTGCTTCGTGATACTTGAACGCGTTTAGATGACTCAAAACGACGGAGATCTATTGGAAGGTTCGAGGCTGGTCAACAATCTCGGAAATGGCAGCATTCTTTCGTGTCTGCTTGGAATTACTGTCATAGCCATGACATCTTTCTCAGTAGGAGACACCGATGCGTTAAGAAAGGTCACCGTCCTTCGGATGGGACGTTAAGCTGTGGTTCCGTATGAAGGAAAGCCATACCTTGTGCACGTTAAAGAACACGTTGGATGGCCTTGACAGGGAGGCTACCATCTGTTTCCCAACAGCACAGTTCCAATGGGTCAACTCTCTCAACCTTCTTTGAGACTTCGGGGTACTTGTGACCTGGCTATTAAGCCCATGGTGTGCAAAAAAGTGCCATTCAGAGGTGTCTTAAGGTTGCAATTCCTCCGGATGATCGACATACTAGACTGCTATTTCCAATAGAACAAGAGGGAGACAGCATCATCTCTGACTTCAGGCCTCATTTCAGTCATAGGAAAGCAGGCATATGCCCCAATTGTTATCATAAGGCTTCTCAAGGATAGACTCCATGTGTGTCCACCTGTTTCATGCGACTGTTTAACCTCCAGAAAGAAAAATAGATCCGCTTGAAATGGTGTCACGATCACGTATCCTGAATCGAGAACAATGGTTTCAGTTCTGTTAACCAGTTGAGTTTTTCTCTACAATCGGACAGCAGATGTCTTAGTGATCTGGAGAAAGCTTGGAACTGACAACCTGCCCCATAACACCATTTAGAGAAGTGAATTTGCTGGTGGGGTTCTGACTGTGGGTCACGTTTTCATTGGGTGGCATTAACCACTTCCTTGACGCTGATGAGATCCTAGACGCCGAGGACAAACTTTATACAGTCGTATCAGAATAATATGACCACCTACTATAGTATATATATGGTAGGTTGGGATATTATTCTGATACGACTGTGTATGTTGGTGCAATAGGTGATGCTTTCTTCCTGTTGGACGATAATGACCAGAACAAGAATGACTAACCAATATCTTGCGGAAGATGATTGCTTTTTATCTCGTAGCGGCACTTTTTTGCACACAATGAGCTAAATAGCCAAGTCACAAGGATCCCGAGGATTCAGACAGTTGATGAAAGGGATCCACTGGACAGCTGTTAGGAGAAGATGGAAGTCACCCGTCAAGACCATCCAAAGTATTCTTTGAAGCGGACAGGGTATGGCTCTCTTGCATATTGGAACACGGCTTAACGTCCCAACTGACGGACAATTGATCTCTTTCGTTGCGATCTTATGCAACCACGGCAATTCCTGGTTCCGTCTCACGACACTACCTGGTTATGAAAAGCCGTGCTTATCTAGAGCCGGGGGCAAGGAATACGCCCTACAGGCGCACCTCAACCCCAGCCTCACATGGCAGCAGTCCTATAAAAGGAAAGCTGACCACCGGAAGAAACCTAACTTTAATCTATTCCCCGGTTAGCCATGAACAAGGATATGTAGATCCAAGTTCACTCGGCGTCCGGGGTGGAGACTCTTAGTAGGACCCGGACTTTGGAGAGGACTCCACCTACTGGGGCACAAATCTTTTCGGAAGAGTCCTCGAACAACTCACCCAGAGCTCCTGAGGTTGAGGTCTAGGACGCCGTCACCATCCAACCAGTCACACGGAACCGGTCAGCGGCATCTTCGACCTCGGTTGGCTTTGGCAGTGCTCAGCCGGGGACCCAATCCGGCCGGCAAAGCCTTCTGCCGGGTTGCCGGACCCTAGGCCCCCCACCACCCCAAGGTGGTCCCCTATCGGGGCGGCCGCCAACTGACGGACAGCATACTTTTCCAAGATCATCGGTGTTTCTTTTCTGATCGAAGGCGGGGTGGGGATTAGTAGATATAAATCTCAATGCTGGTGCAGCTGGGACTCGAACTTTGGATCTGCAGATTACAAGCCCGTCATGCTACTGACTGAGTCAACCCCCACCCCTCAGAAAAATTACTTGTGATTATGTGACATTCCAGTGGGTCCCCTTCCCCAACCCAAAGGGCCCTTGGGGGTCAGCCCTTTGGGTTCAGTGAATCCCAGGATTCACTGAACCCAAAGGGCTGACCCCCAAGGGCCCTTTGGGTTGGGTTTCCTAACAAACTGTTCAGTGAATCCCAAAGGATTCACTGAACAGTTTGTTAGGAGACAGATCCTGTCAAGGCAATTCAATGTGTTCCTTAACATGCGCGGGGTATGACTCTGGTGCACATGGGGCCACGGTTAAGACCCAATCCTATGCAAGCCCATTGGTGTCCCCTTTCTTCATTCTCAATGCTGGTACAATTGGGAATCGGACCAACTATTGGAAAGCTCACTATAGCCTGAGAAAACTTCCGTCCCAAGAAATCCTTCAGCAGCATCATTCGTAAATAATAAGGTCAATTCCGCAATGAGAAAAAGAAGAAACTCAAAAATTGAAAACTGGTGCTTGTTAAATTTCATTTGCTGAATGGTGATTAAACAGTTGAAATCATGATCGTAAGAAGACATTTATTTTGCTATTTTTGGATATATTTTTGCCCTCATTTTTAAGAAAAATTTGAAAATTTGAAATCTAACTGAGACCGAGTCCGAAGCCATCTGTACTATTTCAAACCGGAGCCCCTCTGAATCTGGTCGGATTCGGACGAAGACTGCTGAGCAGAGTCCTCAAGGTTCTGTCACATAATCACAAGTATTCGCAATCCGGATAATTCGTCCACGGATAATTAGGAATTGCTCTGCTGGTACTTGCATCCGTTCTTTAAACCGTTTTTGTCTACATTTGTCAAGGTTTTTGTCTACTCAGTCGTAAACAGCATTTTCTATGCTTATTTATTTTTCTTTATGTTTAGTGACCTAAAGATAAATTAATAAGTTGACTTAATGCATATTCATATCTGAATGCAATTACATAGACGCATTGCACCTGAAGTTTCAGCGAATTCAGTGCTACAATAAATGTAAATCAAACGTCGAATTAAGAAAACTTGTTAAATTTCACCTCGATTATCCGAATTTCTTGTGAGTCCAGAATCAACAGTTTTTCATAATTTTGGACGTATTTTGCAGAATAACAGTATTGCAATATTGAAAATAAAGGAACTGAGTACATTAAAAGGAGAAACTGAGTATATTAAAATGAGGAATTGAGTACATTGCCTTAATACGCATGTCTTGCCTTCCTCACAGACCTTTTTTATGATGTGTATCTCATGTCCTTTGAGGCGAGCAGTAGTCAGGTTAATCATTAAACAATATTTTAGATATCTATCATCAAGAAGCAACGCACATATTTTGCTTATATCTGTATTAGGGATCTGTTTTTTTGCGTGGAGATTATTTTTAAATATGCCTTCTATTAGATTGCAAAATAAAATAATAAAATGCATATTTATAATAAGAGAAGAAACTTTGCTAAATATTTATATAAATAATTATCTTTTAACATTAGACAATCTTATATATTTTAGTCCATACTGTGTTTTTCTATAATAACTCTGAATAGTTAAATAAGGTATCAAATAATTCCCAGATTAATTTAGTTATACATTATTTGTTTCAATGGAAAAAAAAATTAGAAATTCATGGATACAGTATCTAAAATACTCGTAAATTTGACACGGTAAATTTCACTTCGATTAGTTTTATGCGAAAAAAATATATTTTGAATTCTATGAAGATTGTTTTAGGAAAAGTAAAGGAGACGTTGGGAAGGGTAAAGGAAGCATTAGGAAGTGTAAAGGATGCGTTAGGAAGGGTAAAGGAGGCGTTAGGAAGGGTAAAGGGTGCGTTAGGAAGGGTAAAGGAGGCATTAGGAAGGGTAAAGGAGACTTTAGGAAGGGTAAAGGAGGCGTTAGGAAGGGTAAAGGAGGCGTTAGGAAGGGTAAAGGAGGCGTTAGGAAGGGTAAAGGATGCGTTAGGAAGGGTAAAGGATGCGTTAGGAAGGGTAAAGGATGCGTTAGGAAGGGTAAAGGAGGCATTAGGAAGGGTAAAGGAGGCATTAGGAAGGGTAAAGGAGGCATTAGGAAGGGTAAAGGAGGCGTTAGGAAGGGTAAAGGATGCGTTAGGAAGGGTAAAGGAGGCGTTAGGAAGGGTAAAGGAGGCATTAGGAAGGGTAAAGGATGCGTTAGGAAGGGTAAAGGATGCGTTAGGAAGGGTAAAGGAGGCGTTAGGAAGGGTAAAGGATGCGTTAGGAAGGGTAAAGGAGGCGTTAGGAAGGGTAAAGGAGGCATTAGGAAGGGTAAAGGAGGCATTAGGAAGGGTAAAGGAGGCGTTAGGAAGGGTAAAGGATGCGTTAGGAAGGGTAAAGGAGGCATTAGGAAGGGTAAAGGAGGCATTAGGAAGGGTAAAGGATGCGTTAGGAAGGGTAAAGGATGCGTCAGGAAGGGTAAAGGATGCGTTAGGAAGGGTAAAGGAGGCATTAGGAAGGGTAAAGGAGGCATTAGGGAGGGTAAAGGATGCGTTAGGAAGGGTAAAGGAGGCGTTAGGAAGGGTAAAGGATGCGTTAGGAAGGGTAAAGGAGGCATTAGGAAGGGTAAAGGAGGCATTAGGAAGGGTAAAGGATGCGTTAGGAAGGGTAAAGGATGCGTCAGGAAGGGTAAAGGATGCGTTAGGAAGGGTAAAGGAGGCATTAGGAAGGGTAAAGGAGGCATTAGGGAGGGTAAAGGATGCGTTAGGAAGGGTAAAGGAGGCATTAGGGAGGGTAAAGGATGCGTTAGGAAGGGTAAAGGAGGCATTAGGAAGGGTAAAGGAGGCATTAGGAAGGGTAAAGAAGGCATTAGGAAGGGTAAAGGAGCCATTAGGAAGGGTAAAGGATGCGTTAGGAAGGGTAAAGGAGGCGTTAGGAAGGGTAAAGGAGGCGTTAGGAAGGGTAAAGGAGGCATTAGGGAGGGTAAAGGATGCGTTAGGAAGGGTAAAGGAGGCATTAGGGAGGGTAAAGGAGCCATTAGGAAGGGTAAAGGAGGTGTTAGGAAGGGTAAAGGATGCGTTAGGAAGGGTAAAGGAGGCGTTAGGAAGGGTAAAGGAGGCGTTAGGAAGGGTAAAGGAGGCATTAGGAAGGGTAAAGGATGCGTTAGGAAGGGTAAAGGATGCGTTAGGGAGGGTAAAGGAGGCATTAGGAAGGGTAAAGGAGGATTAGGAAGGGTAAAGGAGGCATTAGGAAGGGTAAAGGAGGCATTAGGAAGGGTAAAGGAGGCGTTAGGAAGGGTAAAGGATGCGTTAGGAAGGGTAAAGGAGGCATTAGGAAGGGTAAAGGAGGCATTAGGAAGGGTAAAGGAGGCGTTAGGAAGGGTAAAGGATGCGTCAGGAAGGGTAAAGGATGCGTTAGGAAGGGTAAAGGAGGCATTAGGAAGGGTAAAGGAGGCATTAGGGAGGGTAAAGGATGCGTTAGGAAGGGTAAAGGAGGCATTAGGGAGGGTAAAGGATGCGTTAGGAAGGGTAAAGGAGGCATTAGGAAGGGTAAAGGAGGCATTAGGAAGGGTAAAGGAGGCATTAGGAAGGGTAAAGGAGCCATTAGGAAGGGTAAAGGAGGCGTTAGGAAGGGTAAAGGATGCGTTAGGAAGGGTAAAGGAGGCGTTAGGAAGGGTAAAGGAGGCGTTAGGAAGGGTAAAGGAGGCATTAGGAAGGGTAAAGGATGCGTTAGGAAGGGTAAAGAAGGCATTAGGAAGGGTAAAGGAGGCATTAGGAAGGGTAAAGGAGGCATTAGGAAGGGTAAAGGAGGCATTAGGAAGGGTAAAGGATGCGTTAGGAAGGGTAAAGAAGGCATTAGGAAGGGTAAAGGAGGCATTAGGAAGGGTAAAGGAGGCATTAGGAAGGGTAAAGGATGCGTTAGGAAGGGTAAAGGAGGCATTAGGAAGGGTAAAAGAGGCATTAGGAAGGGTAAAGGAGGCATTCGGAAGGGTAAAGGAGGCGTTAGGAAGGGTAAAGGATGCGTTAGGAAGGGTAAAGGAGGCATTAGGAAGGGTAAAGGAGGCATTAGGAAGGGTAAAGGAGGCATTAGGAAGGGTAAAGGAGGCATTAGGAAGGGTAAAGGATGCGTTAGGAAGGGTAAAGAAGGCATTAGGAAGGGTAAAGGAGGCATTAGGAAGGGTAAAGGAGGCATTAGGAAGGGTAAAGGAGGCATTAGGGAGGGTAAAGGATGCGTTAGGAAGGGTAAAGGAGGCATTAGGGAGGGTAAAGGAGGCATTAGGAAGGTTAAAGGAGGCATTAGGAAGAGTAAAGGATGCGTTAGGAAGGGTAAAGGAGGCATTAGGAAGGGTAAAGGAGGCATTAGGAAGGGTAAAGAAGGCATTTGGAAAGGGTAAAGGAGGAGTTTGGCTAAAAAAAGTTTAGAAACCAGTGGCTTAACTTAAAGGTAAAGTCATATTATTCTAGAGAATCGGGGACAGTTTATGTTAATGTTCTGACAAACAATTAACATAATTGTCTGTCAAAAACAAATTTCCTACCTAAATTCAAAATCTTTAATTCATTACCAGATGATATCAGAAACCAGAACAATGAAATTACATTTAAACATAAACTAAAGAAATATGCAAATAAGAGAGATGATTTTGAATTCTTGATTAACATAGTTGTATAGTAATATTTTAGTTATCGCAGCTATGTGTCCACTTATTTCTATGTAACTTATTAACTGAACAGGTTTATTAGACCGCTTGTAGTATTCGGTAGATGCCAATATTCAAAATAATTTTTTGTGCTATCGTTTTAGTATTATTTTCCTCTTCTTTTTAATTCATAATTTGATTATAAAGTTTTGATGTAATATTTTTATAAAGGATACAGAAAGCACTGTGCGAGTTAGAAATAACCAAACAGATAATAAACGAACTTATTTAATAAGTAAAGCAATTAGTTTACGAAAAATAAGTAAAACCTTAACTATTCCTCACTTTATATACAATTGGACTAACTAAACTAATGACTAAATCTATTAATGTCAAATACTGAAAGAACATAACACTCGAAAACTGATTTACAACATTTTCTACAAAACTAATTTAATAGTATAGAATCTTACCAAATATGTTTGGGGCGGAGGTGGCTCAGTCGGTAGCGCGCCAGGCTTGTAATCTGTAGTTCACAGATTCGAGTCCCAGCTGGATCAGCGTTGAGATTTAAAAAAAAATAATAAATACCCCCTCAAACAGCTGCTTGCCACAGAGGTCTGACAGGAGCCTGTCAGTTTATATGCCATAGTAGAAGGTCTGAGAGGATGGCAGGACCTCAGCAGAAAAACGACACATACATCCATGCCTTTACCCGGGGCTCGAACCCAGGTCCCTTAGATCAGTAGCCAAGCGCGCTAACCACTCGGCTATTTATCTCCGCAAAATTCCCCGCCCTGTCCACGGTCAGTAGGGGGACACCGATGGGCTTGGAAAGGTCGCCGTCCGTCGGATGGGACGTTAAGCCGTGGCCCAGTGTGCGGGAGAGCCGTACCCTGTGCACGTTAAAGAACACACTGGATGGTCTTGACGGAAGGCTACCATCTGTTTCCCAACAGCTGTTCCAGTGGATCCCCTCCCCCAACCTTCTCTGAACCTTCGAGGTCCATGTGACCTGGCCATTTAGCCCATGGTGTGCAAAAAAGTGCCGCTCAGAGGTAAAACAACCCAACCAAATATGTTTAATAAGGACAACATTCCTTTGAACAACCGAAGTCAGTCTGATTATTCACACAAAGAAAGTAACCAACTAATAAAGGCAATCTTTGCTGACAGCCATTGAGAGTGCACACAAATCACTCAAACTACAATTTCACTGCTTCCCTAAAACTCTTTTCAAACTTAACTGCTATTCCAAACATGCCGTATCTCGTAATACGATAATCACGCTTTCAATAGTTGAACGTGTCATTATTATATTTTGCCCAATCATTTTGCGAAAATAAAACTTGTTTTTAATTTCAAAGATCAACTTCTGCAGATTAAATTTATGTTAACATGTGTATTTTTTTTTTCGCGATTTTTATTTTTTACTGAGTGATCCAGATAGATAAATGAGATCGCTGTTTACTCTTATAAACTGAGCTAGTTCGCGAGTTGAACGTTTCAAATTCAGTTTCTTTTATTTAACTCTACTAAGAAATGACTCATCTGTAAAACTTGGGGAGAAAGAATTACTTATTTGTTTAGGAATAACAACGCATCATTTGGCACAAAAAAAATGCTGAACAGATATAAATTATCGGATCCTACATCCCTCCCATCCCACAAATTTCTGTACTTTGGAATACTACTATTCCTTTATTTGTTCAAATAATAGCACTTAAATGTCCTGCGTTTATTTGAGAGTGTCTTAACTTTCCGATTAACAATGAGATAAATATCACATAAGATTATGACATTCATGAGGTTTCAACATTGCATATTGGAAGGAAAAAATAAATCATAATATTTATTATATGGTCTCTTTGTCATTGAAACTGATTTCAATTGCAGAGTATACCGCCACGAAGAAGGAGTTCGTCTATCCACGACAATTGCTTGTAACTCTTCCCCCAAACCATCTTTACCAATGAGCAGCCCGCGTTCTTTCTTGCCCAGGCCAGGAACCCCGTCCCGGCGGTCAGTGGCAGAGCCTGGGCCTAGAGGCGCCCACGTTCCAGTCGGACCTGTTGGACCTGCTAGCTGCTTGCCTTCCACCGCAACCGGCGGCACTGTGGCGGGATCCACTGTCCCCCCTTCTCCCCCTCCGTAATCTCTCTCTCTGTAGGTTCCAGCAACAACTCCCAGCAGAAATGTGGAAAGTTGGGGGGGGGGGGGAGAAAAAAAGAGAGATTTTCGAGGGGGGGGGGAGAGAAGAGGAGGGATGCGGGGACGAGGAGAATGAGGTTCTAGTGAGGTGCGTCAAACTAGATAAGCGGCGTGAGTTAGCTCTGCTTGCCGCTGATTTGGCGTACCTGTACACATCCACGCACACAACGTTCGGAGACGGGAACGACAGTGCTTGGGGCTCACCTGCGCACGCACACCTATGTGCCACGTTTCCAGGTGTGTCGGCCAATGGCGTGGAGCCCCACCGGCTCGTGCGTCTGCATGTGATTAGTTGGCAGGCTGAGGTAGCGCAACTTTCTGGTCAGCTTTCCTCATTCATTCTGGGACTGTAAAGTGTGTGGTGGGGATCTTACCCAGGTAGCACTGGGAGGGGTAGTGTGTGTTTGTGTTTCTGTCTTCTTCTCTGTTTTTCTCTGGGATGGCAGCAGCCAGGTACATGGTGGGGGTGTACACAGTTACGGCAGGTCTCCATGCTGAGGCATTAGGAACCGACGAACAGGAGATTGTGCTTTTCTCCTGGGTGGTGGTAGACCTCACTAACACCAAGGTAAGGGCCACATGGCTGTTAGCACTTGATTGTTCTATCGCACAAGTGAATTTAATCATTTTTTTTTCACTTTGCTCTATTTTCTTCGTTTTTTTTTTGTTGTTGTTTTCCTAACTTTTTTTTTTTTATCAGTACACGTTTTTATCTAACTTAAATGCACCTTTTAACTCATGTTTTTTTTTTTTTCTCAAAAAAAAAAATCTACTTATTTGGAAACTAAATATTGAAGATATTGACGGAGTAGGTAAGTGTTTTTGTCTTAAAGTGCCTTGAAAAAAATCGGAAGGTTTTTCTTTATATACTAGAGTCTGTTTTTGTGTTTAGTTACAAAGTAGGTAGTGGAAAAAATATTAAATACAAGTGATCGTGTTAGCAAGAGTTTTCATCGAGAGAGTTGTAGATTTTTTCGGCTCTATTTATTTTAAAACTTATTTACTTTATTAATTTTGTTATTTTTGGTAATCGCTAAATTCCCAGATGTTAAAAAAGGAAGCTTTTTCTTTTTCTTCATTTTTTTTTTTTGCGTTTTTGATTGTTTTCTTTTACCAATTCTATGTGAAATTACCGGGGTATTAGCTTTCGGAACTCATTTCTGCTATTGTCAAATTATTCAAACTTTTAGTTAATTGTGAGTGGCATCATTTTTTTTTACCATTTTCTGTAATTTTTTTGTAGAAGCAGTCGGTCTGCAGACAGGGATAAAAATATTATTTTAAAGAAACTTTTCAATTTTCATTTTTTTTTTCAAATCAGATATTCATGATGAGCTCTAAAATCATATTAAGTATCATAATCTATAACACATTGTTTTTACTCTATTTGCCTAGTATCTCAATCACAAGGGAAATAACTGGCTGGAATCGATTTTATTTTAGTATTGGAAACTAAATAAAGAAAATTTGCGCCCCATTTTTTTAAAATTTAAATAGTCTGTCTAATAATTAAGCATCACCCAAAGGAAGATATGAACACACTAAAATTATCTTTGATTCACATATTATCGTTAAAAAGCACTGTTATAGGAACGAGGTAGTTTTATATTGTCTTTATAAAACCTCATTTAACTTTTAAGCGCATTTTGATCAAATATTTCTGAAGCAACAGTTTGTATTTAAGCATCTCGTGTTCTAAAATTTATTCAGAACTTCGACGAACAATTTAAACAGACCCGAAACGAAAAAAAAATATCGTCATATTCATGATCTTAACGTTTTCTTTGTCCATAGTCTTTCAGAATCTGGAAATCCCCTTGTTTTAGCAATAATAAAAATTCGAATACGACAGGAATCGAAAATGCATTCTAGACTCGTGACCAACTAGTGTTGTTTTCCAATGACTAACACCAAAACGCGATCGAATTGAGAACGAAGTGGCTTCAGCATAGCTGAGAAATACGAAGAGTTGCAACAGGTGGTCAGGAAACTGCGCAGAAACTACTGCAGAGAAGTTATCAAGAAAAAAAGACATCTCACGTCTCCTCAAAAGTTTGTAGAAGTTCCTTTACTATCTGGTAATGCATCTTATCAGTCTCTGCAGCTGTTGGGAAGAATGGTCCTAATCGTTATTTTCCCGCTGTTTATTTACAATCTTCACCTTCTTGCTGTTGCTATCTTCTCTCGCAACGCAGGGGACGGAGGCGGCCATTGCTGTTGACGTCACAGTCATCTGCACCGCATCTGCACGTGCCCGGTTGACAACGGACCACGAATGCGGAGGCAAAACTTCTGGAGGTATTGTCAGTTCGTGATAAACTCTGGGAAAAGTCACACACCGGCCACTTACGTGAGACCCTGTTGGTGTTTTCCCCAAAAGACAAATAAATGAAGAATACGAAAAAAAGAAAGTATGATCTCTCACAGGTGCAGGATTTTCTTATCGACGATGTATATGTGTTATATTTCTTGTACGTGTAACATCGCATTTCCCAGTGTGATGCAGCTGTGACCGTCTAACAGGGCATCATCGCTTTTGAAGATTACAAAATGTTGCTCATAGTAGCTGTTGCAATTACCTTCCTACGCTATTGGATGGTTCGAATTGTCTTTTTTGTAGCTTCAATGAATTTTTCTCTTATTTCTTGCACTTCAGGCCAGTTTTAATATATTTATTTTTTATCTGCAAAAATTTGTTGTGAATAATGATATTTTTATCATCGAAATTGCTTTTTAGTAAATACGATTTAAATATAATACGAGAAATTACACATTTAATCTATTTTTAATTACTCCTGCTATTTTTGATGTATACGTATTTTTTTTAGTAATACGTATAAAATTATTCGAATTTCGTAGCATTTTTTTTTATTTATTCTTTTGCCTTAATTGATATTATTAACTTTTTATTACTGTAAAAATCATTAAATTGTAATTATGGCATGAGGTTTTTATTATAGAATATAATAATATAAAAATACTAAAATTATAATAACTAGCATTATTATGAGGGTTACACACATTTTTTAATGCTTATCCATATATTTAAACAATTTAATATAAATGAAAGATGAAATATAATCTAGGGAATAATAAAAACTGATATATTTTAAAATTCTGAAATTATTTGATTCTATTTGCTTATTGGCATAAATGACATATTGAATTGTTCATAGGAAAAGTGAAGTAAATAATATGTTTATTATTTACAATAAATATTATATTTCATTCTATTATTCTAAGTAATAAAATTCAAATAAATTATGCACAGCAATGAAAAGCAAAGCCATACTGCAGTCGAATATATCCTTGTTGCTAGACAGCTTCAAAAATATTCAATGTTAATCACTGCTGCTTTTTAAATTTTCGTTTCCAAAGTTTGCATTTCAGTGGATTTCGTTAGCGATTATACCATTTTTGTCATCTCAAACAATCTTACCAATTTTATGCAATGGTGTATAATCCATAAGAGGGGGGGGGGGGGCAAGTTATTGGGTTGTGTTGTTTTACCTCTGAGCGGCACTTTTTTGCACACCATGGGCTAAATGGCCAGGTCACATGGATCCCGAAGGCTCAGAGAAGGTTGGGGGAGGGGACCCACTGGAACAGCTGTTGGAAGACAGATGGTAGCCTCCCGTCAAGGCCATCCAGCGTGTTCTTTAACGTGCACAGGGTATGGCTCTCCCGCACACGGGGCCACGGCTTAACGTCCCATCCGACGGACGGCGGCCTTTCCAAGCTCATCGGTAGCCCCTACTGACCGTGGACAGGGCAGGGAATTTTGCGGAGATAAATCTCAACGCTGACCCAGCTGGGACTCGAACCTGGGAACTACAGATTACGAGCCTGGCGCGCTACCGACTGAGCCACCCCCGCCCCTGGTGGCAAGCTAAATCATTCTCTTAGTTAAATTTTATTCTCATCAAGTTTATCATTTGCATTTATTTGTATTATTATAATAAACATAAACTTTACTCTTCCAAATATTCTGACTAACCTGGCTATGTCACCCACTGCCTTTATGCAGGAAATGATGATGGTAGACACATGGCTTGTTTGCTATAATATTTTCAGATTCATCAAGGGGACATAATTCGATTGAATGAAATAAATATTAAGACACGGGGTTTATCTAGTTCAAGGTGACCAATTAAAATTAACGAAAAGCCACTAGTAAAAATTCTCAACCTAAAAACGAAAACGTACATTTACAAATGGGTAACGGATTGGAAAAAATAATACCCCCTCAAGCAGCTGCTTGCCACAGAGGTTTTACAGGAGCCTGTCAGTTTATATGCCAGAGTAGAAGGTCTGAGAGGATGGCAGGACCTCAGCAGAAAAACAACACACACATCCATGCCTTACCCGGGGCTCGAACCCAGGTCCCTTAGATTAGTAGCCAAGCGCGCTAACCACTCGGCCATGGGACGGCTTCTTCTTTCCTACGGTCGCACGAGGCGACTTAGAAAAACTTATATTTTTAAGGAATCAAGGAAATATCTTGATTGAGGAACAAAAATATTCATTTTTAATGAGTATTACTAATTGGTAAAATCGTTTAAAGCACCTAAAAATGTTGGAAAGAAAAAATGAATGAGCCGGTTTCAGTATATATTTATTATTTGTTTTACGAGACGAAATTTTTTTTTGCAATGAGCCATCCTTTGGACAAGCGTGATCCTGACAAAACTTGGAATGCCTCTCAGAGTCGCTAACGTTGTGATTTTAGAGAACGGACATCTGGTTTTGAAAAATAATTAGTCGATTTTTAAATAAGGAAGTTGAAAAACACGTAATCAATTTATCATCTGTCTCTATTATGCAGTCAGATGACTTTTAAATAATAATAGCAATATAGTTTTGATATGTAATTTCATTAAATATGTAAAAAAAAATTACTTCTCCGACACCTGCTTGCCACAGAGGTATGGAAATAAGTTTGTCATTAGAAATACATTGCAGAGAAGGTATGAGGGTAAGGAGAAACCGCAGCAGAAAAAAAAACGAGAAAAATATCATGTAGGGCTCGATCCCAGATCTTTGTGGTCAGTAGCTAATCATGTTAATTTCTCGAACATCGAGTGATCATTTAAGTGGTATTTGCATCAATATATTGCATTAAGTGCATACAATATAATTTTAGAAAACAAAAAAGGATTAAATTCAATCAAATATGAAATCAAAAAAGGTTAATTTTAAATCCTTACGATTGGAAATAGAATCTACAATTTAGCCCTTTAAATATCCACGTGAAATTCGACATAAAAAAATAACAATGATATATTCTTTTCAACATATTGTATTTTCGTACAAAACAGGAAATTTTATTTCACTAATAAACAATAAAAATGTTAACGTTATCACTGTCACTATCACAAAAAGCAGCAAATATTATCAGTACGAAATAATTAATTTAAAATGGACACTGATTTTTTTTTTTTCCTGTTTCAATTTGTAGGGGATTCCCTAGCGTAGGGGTTCTCAACGTGGGGTACGCGGTAAAATATTTTGGGGTACGCCGTGAGAGCTCAAAAGTTGCTAGATCTAGTAACAAAGTCGCTAAGTTGGCAGAATGTTGAAGATGACTTGCGACTCTACCTTAGCAAGATAACCCCAACCATTGATGAACTGTGCAAGCGTAAACAAGCGCAATCATTTCACTGATTACCCAGTAAAAATATTTATAAATTATAAGATTTGTTAAATTGTTTATGTCATTTTTTTGTGTTCATCGATATATGTAATTTATGAATACAAAATTTAATGTGTATATATATATAAGTTTTATTTTATTCCCATTGGGCATGGATGTATGTGTCGTTTTTCTGCAGAGGTCCTGCCATCCTCTCAGACCTTCTACTATGGCATATAAACTGACAGGCTCCTGTCAGACCTCTGTGGCAAGCAGCTGCTTGAGGGGGTATTTATTTATTTATACAATAACTATAGTTTTATCTATCTATACAAGGGGTACCCAGTTACATACACATTTCCAGGAGGTACGTGAAGCATAAAAAGTTGATAAACACTGCCCTAGCGCAATGTAGACCCATGATGTCACCAAAAATTTTTACATATTAAAAATAAATAAATATCCCTTCAAGCAGCTACTAGCCATGAGGTCTGGCATGAGATTGTCAGTTTAATACGCCATGGAGAAGATCTGCGAGGAAGGCGAGACCTCAGCAGAAAGATAACACAAACATCCACTTCACTGGCATATTATATGACCCTGACAAGTATCACTGGATTGTGTCCAGAGATGAAATTACATCTTCCTTAGACGGGAGTGGCTTAATCAGCGTATCATTGTCATCTTCTCTTTCGTTGTTGTGATTGTTTAATGTGTATTATTTATTTTCGTAACTTTTTTTGAATTATTCAGACAAAATTGTATTGATGTTTTAGGACGCAGAGTTAATCTTTTTTTTTTTACCAAATTACGAATTTTCAAGAGTTTCGAGTTATGCAGGTACTTTTGTATGAAATTTGTTTTTTAGGTCTTAAAAGAAAATTTGGATTATGCAGAAATTTCGAATTAACCACGTTTTAACTCTATATGACTTTAATTCAACAGAAAATAATTTAAAAAATTCTGATTGACATAAATAGTCGTTAATGGTAGAGATGTCTGACGCTTTAAAAGATTTACAAATTCTTCATCGAAATATTCCGAAATATTCAGATTCTGACTCTAAGTTCGCTTAAGTTCATTAACAACACAAATATATAAAAACAACAACATTTTTTTTCCAGTATGTTTCTTCGAGTTCCTGTCACCTCGGGCCAGTAGTCCTCTGACCAGTGGGTCACCTTCTCCACATTCTCCCAGCCCTCGGGGTCTTGTGATCTGGCTATTTAATAGGGGCGGGGGTGGCTCAGTCGGTAGCGCGCCAGGCTCGTAATCTGTAGTTCCCAGGTTCGAGTCCCAGCTGGGTCAGCGTGGAGATTTATTTCCGCAAAATTCCTCGGCCTGCCCACGGTCAGTAGGGGACACCGATGGGCTTGGAAAGGCCGCCGTCCGTCAGCTGGGACGTTAAGCCGTGGCCCCGTGTGCGGAGAGCCATATCCTGTGCACGTTAAAGAACACGCTGGATGACCTTGACGGGAGTCTACAATCTGTCTCCCAACAGCTGTTCTAGTGGGTCCCGTCCCCAACCTTCTCTTAGCCTTCGGAGTCCATATGACCTGGCCATTTAGCCCATGGTGTGCAAAAAAGTGCGGCTCAGAGGTAAAACAACCCAACCCAATCTGGCTATTTAATCCATTGTGCGCCAAAAAGTGTCCCTCAGAGGAAGAAAAACCCAATCCAAAAGGACACGGTCTCGAGCTCCAGATAAGGCACGGATGTTTCTTTCTTCTGTTTCCTCTGTGTCTCACCTCCTTTATATATTTTCTCTATAACATATTATAACTGACAGGCTCCTGTCAGACCTCAGTGGCAAGCAGTTGCTTGAGAGACAATTTATTTGTTTTATTTAATATTTTAAAAAGAAGTGAAAATGTCTACATGTTCAAACTGCCGAATATCGGCTAATGTATAATGTCTCGACAAAACAGTTCTCCTTTTTGTGGAATAGCAGACGACTCAACTGACAAGGACACACTTTTAATTTGGGGCTCAAAAAGCGCCATCTGTGTTTTGACATTGTATTTGCATGCACTCTAGATCGAGATTATCCAAAAGAGATTCAGTGATACTATACTAGGTTCTGACAAAAATCTAAAAAACAAAGTAAAAACATTAATTTTAATCAGTTAATTTGCCAAATTATTTCTGTGACTCTGCCCTCTAACTTGACAGCTGAACCAGGTAGTAGAGACATTTTTAGACTACTTCTCTTACTTCTGAAGCATTTCATGAGAAAACGAGATTAAAGATGAAAATCTGCTTCAAACGTTTCTAAATTTCGATTTCCTTTTTTTTTCCTTTTTTGGATGATATTCTTTCAGTTTTTAGAACATTTAACGGAAGCGTTGGCATCAAAAAAACTTTTCTTAATAGATAGATGGAACAAAACTAATAATTCAAACGGAGCAAATTAGAAAATTTTATAAAGATTATTTCGATTTTCGTCAATTCTACATTCTATGAATTTGTATTACCACAATATCAGGGGCGGGGGGTGGCTCAGTCGGTAGCGCGCCAGGCTCGTAATCTGTAGTTCCCAGGTTTGAGTCCCAGCTGGGTCAGCGTTGAGATTTATCTCCGCAAAATTCCACGCCCTGCCCACGGTCAGTAGGGGACACCGATGGACTTGGAAAGGCCGCCGTCCGTCGGATGGGACGTTAAGCCGTGGCCCCGTGCGCGGGAGAGCCATACCCTGTGCACGTAAAAGAACACGCTGGATGGCCTTGACGGGAGACTACCATCTGTCTCCCAACAGCTGTTCTAGTGGGTCCCCTCCCCCAACCTTCTCTGAGCCTTCGGGGTCCATGTGACCTGGCCATTTAGCCCACGGTGTGCAAAAAAGTGCCGCTCAGAGGTAAAACAGCCCAACCCACAATATCAACAACCTTAAAGCATAAACACATATGGTTGAAATGCTTAATTTATAAAAAAAAATTAAAGATATTGAAAAGAAAATTTATCATATAGCGTATGTTTAAGCATTTAATGTATATTTTTAAAAAGGTTTGATATTAATTACGAAAGTGTGTGTTAGGGATTGGGCATGAACGTTTATTCTTTGCGACGTTACACATTACCTTAGTTATTAAAGTCTAGTATGGAGCAGGTATTATAAAAACCTTCGATAATATTTATGTTTAAATCAACTGAGGTTTAATTTTGAAGCCAAATTTTTCTAAAAAGAGCAATGTTGCTAATAACTATTGAATTTCCAGAACACTTTAAATACTGAAATGAATGTTATTACAAATACAGGTTTTAGATTAATTCAGTTGAGAGCCTAAATTCATTTTCGGCCTCATTTTTCGTTAAAAGATGATCATTTTAGAAATTTAGGAGATACGAAGATGTCTTTTTATTACATGAATGTGTCTCATTAGAATAAAGAGAATTAAAAATTGTTCAGGGATTGCATCATATTTGATCATAAAGTTATCTTCGTTGAACAATATTTAAATTAATCCTATAATACCTTTAAACAACATTTGAAACTGATGCATATTTTAGTATTAAGTTGCACTCAATGAAAATCGATTATAATATTGAACTGAAATAAGATTTTGATACTTACTACGTACTAAAAATGCAAATTTTTTTATAGACGATTTTTTTTCTTCATACCAAAATTATACTTATCCTTGATGACTACTCCACTTTAGACTATGATATGTCTCAGTGCCAGTTGTTTTGGGTTGTTTTTACCTCTGAGCGGCACTTTTTTACACATCATCATCATCCTCAATCAGCCATGGTCTACAAAGGTCCAACCAGACTGTGCAATTTAGTTCTCCAAGCTACATCTGCTGCATCTGGCCACTGCACACCAATTCTAACAAGGTCCTGTTTGACATTATCTACCCACCGCATCCTAGGTCTCCCCTTCTTTCTGAGGCCCTTAGGCACACTGCTCATAACCCTGTTCACCAATCTATAATTATCGATATGGACAACATGGCCAAACCAACGGAGTCTCTCTCTGCACAGTATGCTGCTTAAAGGAGGTTGCAGACTCCTTTTAATAACCTCATCATTAGTTACAAAGTTGAACCACCTTATGCCCAAGATACTGCGTAAGCATCTGGAATCAAAAGCATCTAGTTTCCTGTTATCTTGTTTACAAAGTGTCCAAGTTTCACTACCATAACTAACCCTAGAAAGAACCAAACTATTATACAGTCTAATTTTAGTCTTTAGGTGTATAAGCCTATTTCTCCACAATCTCCATAGATTCTTAAAAGTCCCAGCAGCAATCCCTATTCGTCTGTTAATCTCATGCCGCACATCACCAGTATCTGTTACATAGCTCCCAAGATAATTAAACTGTGACACCTGCTCAAGACTGCAACCATTCAGATTAACTGAATCACAACCTGCCTGACCAATTTTCATCACTTTAGTTTTCTCTCTGTTTATAACCAAACCTACTCTACTACCAGTCTCATCAACAGCTCGAATAAAAGAGTTCATCTCATCAACATCATTTGCCAAAAGGGCTAAATCATCAGCATAATCTAAATCAGAAATTTTCGTATCTCCAGCCCATTTAAGGCCAAAATCTTTCCCTCGAAGTGAATTTCGCATAACATAGTCAATAACCAAGCTAAAGAGAAAAGGAGACAAAATGCACCCTTGTCGAACACAAGAAGTAATGCTAAACCAATTGCTACAAACCTTACCAATTCTCACACACGACTCAGTGTTATAGAGAGTAGTCTAAATGAGAGTAGTCTAAATGAGAGTAGGCTAAATGGCCAAGTCACGACCCCGAGGACTCAGAGAAAGTTAGGAGAAGGGAACTCACTGTACAGATGCAATCCTCCCATCAAGACCATCCAGCGTGTTCTTTAATGTGCATAGGGTATGGCTCTCACTCACACGGTGCCACATCTTAATGTCCCATCCGATGGGCCTTTTCAAGCCTATTGGTGTACCCTACTGACCGAGTGGAAAGGGAGGAGGGTGGGATTCGAACCGGGGAACTGCAGATTACGACCTTGGCGCGCTACCGACTGAGCCACCCCTCACCCTCAATGTCTGTAAAAATAATACCACCCTCAAGCAGCTGCTTGCCAAAGAGGTCTGACAGGACCCTATCAGTTTAAACGCGTTGAGAAGCAACCTATGAGAAAGGAGACCTCAGCAGAAAGATGACACAAACATCCACGTCTTACCCTGGGCTCGAAACTAGATCCTTTGGATCAGCAGCAAAGCGCGCTAACCAGTCATCTACGGAATGGCTACATAAAAAAATATTGCTTACAAAAAAGTGCATTGATGTGCTTATCCCACATTCACAATTATTATCTATTCTTCTTCTGTTGTTGTTGTTTTTTTTAATTATCAGTGTTTTTTATGTGTTGGGTTGTTTTACCTCTGAGCGGCACTTTTTTGCACACCATGGGCTAAGTGGCCAGGTCACATGGATCCCGAAGGCTCAGAGAAGGTTGGAGGAGGGGACCCACTGGAACAGCTGTTGGGAGACAGATGGTAGCCTCCCGTCAAGGCCATCCAGCGTGTTCTTTAACGTGCACAGGGTATGGCTCTCCCGCACACGGTGCCACGGCTTAACGTTCCATCCGACGGACGGCGGCCTTTCCAAGCCCATCGGTGTCCCCTACTGACCGTGGGCAGGGCGGGGAATTTTTGCGGAGATAAATCTCAACGCTGACCCAGCTGGGACTCGAACCTGGGAACTACAGATTACGAGCCTGGCGCGCTACCGACTGAGCCACCCCGTTTTTTATGTGACTTCAATTCAGTGTACCTCATGTAAGGCAAATTTTGAATATTTTCTGTGTACCTTCAGAAAATTCTCAATGTAGCATTAACGTCATGTGTATCACCATTACGAAAATTCTCTGTTAGTGTAGGAACATACTTAGATTTATTGAATTTATCAGCGTGAAACCTGGTCACCTTTGTGATCTATTGATCTCGTTGAATTTAAGATTTATGTCTTTTAGCCCTCCCACCATCTGTGCTCAGTGAGGAAGGTCGTCGTGTGTCGAAAGAGATGTTGAGCCCTGGCCCCGTGTGTACGAGAACTATATTCTATTCAAATAAAGAACACGCTGGTTGGCCTTACTGGAGGTTCCATCTGTCTCCTAACAGCAGTTCAGTAGATTCCCTTCTTCGAACTCTTCGGGGCCTTGTTTTTTGGACATTAAGGGTAGTGTGTCGGGTTATTTTACCTCTGAGCACAATGGGCTAAATGGTCAGGTCACAAGGACCTCAAAGCTCAGCGATGGTTGAGGAACGGAACCCACTGGACAGCTGTTAGGAGACAGATGGTAGGCTCATGTTAAAGCCATCCAGTGTGTTCTTTAAAGTGCACAGAGTACGGCTCTCCTACACACGACCACGGCTGCACGCCATCCGACGAACGGCGGCTTTCTCAAGCCCATGGATATCCCCTATTGGTGGGGGTTCTACGGCGTTTTGCGGAGATAAATCTCAACGTTGGCCCAGGTGGGACGCGAACCTGGGAATTGCAGATTACGAGTCTGGAACGCTACCATCTGAGCTACCCAGAGCCGGCCAGACAACGTAATCATTCCAAGCTGTCGCTTGGGGCGGAACAATTTTAAGGACGGCATGTTAGTGATTGGCTTGTTCTATTCTCATTCTCTATTCTCAGCTCAATATGAAAGCGCCATGAAAGCAAAATGTTCATTTCTTTACATGATTTTATTTGCATAATTAATTTCAAATATAATTAATTTATCAACATCTACCTGGCATTTTATTTCCGGCGTCGAAATGGCAAAATATATTCAGTTAAATAAACAGAAATTCTAATATCTCATGAGACAGCTTGAGAAGAAACTAAAAATCAGTTGGAACAACAGCAGAAAAGAACAAATGGCAGAAGTGGCGAAAAAAGTGCTTTGGAGTGGACAAAAAAATTTGGGAGTGGGTGGAAAAATGAGTTTTCTTCTTGCTGCTAAAAATAGATTTACTTTGGGTGGCAAAACTAATGCTCACTTGGGGGGAAGAAAAAAGTAATTCACTTTTTGCTGCCCCCCTAATGAGCATTTATGAACGGTATTAGGCATTACTCATTGTCATCATCATTAGATTTTATGAATGGTATTAAGCTCTGCTCATTTTCATCAGCATTGGACAGTATGAATGGTATTTGGCATTCCTCTTCGCCATCAGCGTTGGATATCATGAATGGTATTTGGCATTGGTCATTAGTATTGGATTTTATGAATGGTATTAGGAATTGCTCATTGTCATCATCACGGTATTAGGCATTACTCATTGTCATCATCATTAGATTTTATGAATGGTATTAAGCTCTGCTCATTTTCATCAGCATTGGACAGTATGAATGGTATTTGGCATTCCTCTTCGCCATCAGCGTTGGATATCATGAATGGTATTTGGCATTGGTCATTAGTATTGGATTTTATGAATGGTATTAGGAATTGCTCATTGTCATCATCATTAAATTTTATGAATGGTATTAAGCTTTGCTCATTTTCATCAGCATTGGACAGTATGAATGGTATTTGACATTCCTTTTTGCCATCAGCGTTGGATTTCATGAATGGTATTTGGCATTGCTCATTGTCATTAGTATTGGATTTTATGAATGGTATTAGGCATTGCTCATTGTCATCATCATTAGATTTTATGAATGGTACTAAGCTTTGCTCATTATCAGCAGTTTTGTGTTCCATTTCACAAATATTGAGACTTTTATTCTCTGTGTCCTCTGTGAGGAAAGAGATCAATATCTGAGATTTCTTCTCTGCCCACTGTCAGAAAAAGAACAGAGAAGAAAACATCAGATAGTGATTTTGTTTCTCACGGTAGACAGGAGAAAAGCTCAGATATTGATCCCTTTTCTCACATAAGAGAGAAGGGTCAGAAAGGGGATAAATATCTGACATTTTCTACCCTGTTCTCTGAGAGAAAAGAGGTATCAAATCAGATATTCTTCTGTCCTCTGTTAGAAAAGAGATCAATATCCGAGATTTTTCCTCGTCTTCTGTGAGGAAAGGGATCAATATCTCAGATTTTTCTCTCTGTCCTCTGTGAGGAAAGAGATCAATATCTGAGATTTCTTCCCTGTCCTCTGTGAGGACAGGAATGAATATTCGAGATTTTCTCCACTGTCCTGTATGAAAACAGAAATCAATATCTGAGATTTTCTCCCTGTGAGGAAAAGGATTAATATCTGAGATTTTCTCCTCTGAGAGAAAAAGGTTCAATACCCGAAATTTCCTCCTCTGTCCTCTATGAGAACAGTGATCAGTATCTGAGATTTCTATGCTCTATCCTCTGTGAGAAAAGGGATCGATATCTGAAATTTCTCTTCTGTCCTCTGTGAGAAAAAGGACCATCTCAGATTTTCTCTTCTGGGGTAAAGGGATCAATACCCGAGATATTTTCATCCGTCTTCTGTGAAAAAATGGATCAATATTCGAGATTTCATCCCCGTCCTCTGTGAAGAAAGGGATTAATTCCGAGATTCCTTCCCTGCCCTCTGAGAGGAAAGGGATCAAAATCCGCGATTTTCTTTTCTGTCCTCTTTGAGAAAAAGGATAAAAATCTGAGATTTCCTCCCTGTCCTCTATGAGGAAAGGGATGAATATTCGAGATTTTCTCCTCTCTCCTGTGTGAGAACAGGGACCAATATCAGAGATTTTTCTCTGGGAGAAAAGGGATTAATATTCGAGATTTTCTCCTCTGTACTCTGTAAGGAAAGTGATCAATATTCCAGATTTTTTTCCTCTGTCCTCTGTGAGGAAAGGGATTATTATCCGAGATTTCCTCCGTGTCCTCTGTGAGGAAAGGGATAAATATTCGAAATTTCCTCCGTGTCCTCTGTGAGGAAAGGGATAAATATTCGAAATTTCCTCCGTGTCCTCTGTGAGGAAAGGGATAAATATTCGAAATTTCCTCCGTGTCCTCTGTGAGGAAAGGGATAAATATTCGAAATTTCTTCCGTGTCCTCTGTGAGGAAAGGGATAAATATTCGAAATTTCCTCCGTGTCCTCTGTGAGGAAAGGGATAAATATTCGAAATTTCCTCCGTGTCCTCTGTGAGAAAAGGGATAAATATTCGAAATTTCCTCCTCTGTCCTCTGAGAGAAAAGGGATCAACATTCGAGATTTTCTCCTGTTCTCTGTAAGGAAAAGCATCAATATTCGAAATATTTTTATCTGTCCTCTGTGAGAACAGGGAAAAACATCTGAGATTTTCTCCTCTGTCTTCTTGGAGGAAAGGGATAAATATTCGAGATTTTCTCCTCTGTGAAGACAGGGTTGAATATCCAAGATTTCTTTCCTCTGTCCTCTATGAGGAAAGAGATTAATGTTGGAGATTTTTTCCTATGTCCTATTTGAGGAAAGAGATCAATATCCCAGATTCTCTCCTCTGTCCTCTCTGTGGAAAAAGATCAACATTGCAGATTTTTTTTCCTCTGTCCTCTATGAGGAAAGGGATTAATATCTGAGATTTTCTCCTCTGTCCTGCATGGGGGGGGGGGAAGGGATCAATATCAAAAAGTCTGTCAAAGCCACTCTTCTGAAAAAGTAAAAGTCATCGAAACCAGTGCTCAAAAAAAATGCTGATGCCATGCATGATTTCCGGATGTGTCTTCCAGCTGAGTTGGGTTATTTTACCTCTGAGCGGCACTTTTTTGCACACAATGGGCTAAATGGCCAGGTCACATGGACCCCGAAGGCTCAGAGAAGGTTGGGGGAGGGGACCCACTGGAACAGCTGTTGGGAGACAGATGATAGTCTCCCGTCAAGGCCATCCAGCGTGTTCTTTAACGTGCACAGGGTATGTCTCTCCCGCACACGGGGCCACGGCTTAATGTCCCATCCGACGGACGGCGGCCTTTCCAAGCCCATTGGTGTCCCCTACTGACCGTGAGCAGGGCGGGGAATTTTTGCGGAGATAAATCTCAACGCTGACCCAGCTGGGACTCGAACCTGGGAACTACAGATTACGAGCCTGGCGCGCTACCGACTGAGCCACCCCCGCCCCTCTTCCAGCTGATGAAAGTGAAAAGTTCCAAGTCTTAAAGTGGATTTAAGCAGCTCTTAACACTGACAGAGTCTGGGGCAGAGACGTCACGATCTGTTTAATCTTACAATGCCAATTTATTGATATGCGAGCGACAGTGAACGATGACTTTGTAGTAGACTCTTATCTGTCGGTCATTCCCGTTATCATCGGTGAGCCTAACGAGAAGAAGTCGCCCTATGTTGCAACGAGTTCACAATGGTTATCAGAAGACACACACTGTTGTCCTTTCATCATTATCAACCGGTTATTGTTTTGAATTTCTTTTTTCATTGTTTCTTATTAACAGTGCCTCCTTTCAACAGATGAAATCTTTGTTGTTGCTTGCGAAGCCATTGTCATGTACAGTCGCTCAAAAAAGTATCCGAACACTATGACTGATTACAGAATTCAGAAAAAATATCTGGCAACGATTTTTTTTTAGAAATTAGTGATCTGTCAACTTCGTGTCACGTGACACGAAGGTTGCCAGTCACTAATTTCTAAAAAATTCCTTGCCATATATTTTTTCTGAATTCTGCAATCAACCGTAGCGTTCGGATATTTTTTTGAGCGACTGTACACCTGATGTTATTCAACATAAATTATTCGATCAATTTTTACAAGTGGGGTGGATAATAGCCACTCTTATTTCCCCCTCCCCGCCTACGCCCATTGTGCTCAATCTACAAAATGTCTCTTTCCTCAAATCTATTATGGGGTTTGGGTTTTTTTTGTAATCTTGTCATTTAACCCATTGCTCTTCTGCAAGTGTTAACTTAATTTTATTGAACTAATAGCGTATCTGCGCCTCTATGATTTAATTGATTTTTGACAGACAGATAAGAGTCTACCAAAGGGGTTCAAAATATGCGAGAAAAATTGTTTCTTATTTCGGTCAAACAGATGAAGATAATAAATGAATAAATAACCCTTCAAGCACCTGTTTGCCACAGAGGTCTGACAGGAGGCTGTCAGTTTAATACGACATGGAGAAGAATTTGTGAGGAAGGCGAGACCTCAGCAGAAAGACAATAAAGACATCAGAAGAATTTTTTTCCTCTGGGGAGCAGCTCCCTTCCTAATTAAAGCGACAGCAGCATTTTGAATACTTTGTTGTTTCTGATGTAGCGTTGTTAAGTTTTTTGCACCTCTGGAAAGGAGGAGTGGATGTAGAGGTGGTTCAGTCGCCAGGCTCTTAATCAGCATTTCCCGGGTTCGAGGGGGCGGGGGGGGTGGCTCAGTCGGTAGCGCGCCAGACTCGTAATCTGTTAGTTCCCAGGTTCGAGTCCCAGCTGGGTCAGCGTTAAGATTTATCTCTGCAAAACTCCCTGCCCTGCTCACGGTCAGTAGGGGATACCGATGGGCTTGGAAAGGCCGCCGTCCGTCGGGTGGAACGTTAAGCCGTGGCCCGAGTGAGGGTGAGCCATACCCTGTGCACGTTAAGAACACACTGGATGGCTTTGACGGGAGGCTACCATCTGTCTCCCAACAGCTGTTCCAGTGAGTCCCCTCCCCCAACCTTCTCTGAGCCTTTGGGGTCCATGTGACATGGCCATTTACCCCATGGTGTGCAAAAAAGTGCTGCTCAGAGGTAAAACAACCGAACCCGGGTTCGAGTCCCAGCTGGACCAGTGTTGAAATTTATCTTCTCAAAAAACACTCTGGATGGCCTTAACGGGAGGCTACCATTTGCCTTCTAACAGCTGCCTAGTGTTTCCCCTTCCCCCATCGGGATCCTTGTGACCTGGTCATTTATCCCATTGTGTGCAGAAAAGTGCAGCTCAGTGGTAAAACAATCCAACGCTATGCAAGGAAAACAATTATCATCAGAATCGAATCGTAGAAATAAAAGAATTAAGTCCCATCATTAATTTCGCATCGTAACTGAAGTTGGGCATTATGCGTCAGAACGATGTAGGCTGTAATAACACTCTTTAAGCATTCGTTGAGCAAACATAGACTCATATATATTCCTAAGGACAAAGAATTCCGTTTTCGACGTCAAACGCGAAGAAAGGCATTGTTCTGTCAGATGCCATGCAAGCGTTGCGTAAAAAGACACGTGCCTTGCCGAGATTGCGTGCCCCAAGTGCAAAGCTCGCAACACTCACTCTGCGGTAGGTGTTGCCAAAGCCAAGGCTCCCTTTCAAAGGGTTTTTAATCCTAATTGAATTACTCGGCCTCAGAGTACGTCCCGGAATTAAACAATTATCTCTTCTTAGCCCTTGCGTTTCAATAATAAGCGACGAGGTGATGATTTTCCGCCGTTTTTGTAGTCGAGGTGCTTGACGTTGATCTCTGAACATGTTCCTCTGTCCAGGCTGCTGAATCAACAGTTGAGTTGGGTTGTTTTACCTCTGAGCTGCACTTTTTCGCACACCATGGGCTAAATAGCCAGGTCACAAGTACCTCGAAGATTCAGAGAAGGTTGGGGGAGGGAACCCACTGGAACAGTTGTTGGGTTGGGTTACCTCTGAGCGGCACTTTTTTGCACACCATGGGCTAAATGGGCAGGTCACAAGGACCCCGAAGACTCACAGAAGGTTGGGGGAGGGAACCCACTGGAACAGTTGTTGGGTTGGGTTGTTTTACCTCTGAGCGGCACTTTTTTGCACACCATGGGCTAAATGGCCAGGTCACAAGGACCTCGAAGATTCAGAGAAGGTTGGGGGAGGAAACCCACTGGAACAGTTGTTGGGTTGGGTTGGGTTGTTTTACCTCTGAGCGGCACTTTTTTGCACACCATGAGCTAAATGGCCAGGTCATAAGGACCCCGAAGACTCAGAGAAGGTTCGGGGAGGGAAACCACTGGAACAGTTGTTGGGTTGAGTTTTACATCTGAGCGGCATTTTTTTGCACACCATGGGCTAAATGGGCAGGTCACAAGCACCCCGAAGGCTCAGAGAAGGTTGAGGGAGGGGACCCACTGGAACAGTTGTTGGGAGACCGATGGTAACCTCCCGTCAAGGCCATCCAGCGTGTTCTTTAACGTGCACAGGCTCTTCCGTACTTGGGGCCACGGTTTTACGTCCCATCCGACGGACAGCGGCCTCTCCAAGCCCATCGGTGTTCCCTACTGACCGTGGGCAGGGCGGGGAATTTTGCGGAGATATCAACAGTTTGGAGCTCAACTGCAGGATATATGCACTTCTTGTTTGTAAACGACGACTGATTGGAAAAAGTAAATGGTAATAAATATATTTTTAACCCTATAGACCGCAAAGAGAATTTATCATTTATCCCTTAAAATGAAAATATTGCTTTCTCTCATCACGTATTGTGAAATGCAAACCAGGGTCAATATATCCAAAATAAAATCGTTTATTTTTACTATATTAAAATATTACGAAACGTTTAAAATTAGGTCCTAACTTTTTTTAAAAAACAAAGAAAAAACTGTATTATACTTTTGTGGCTATCTGTTCTTGAGGAAAACATTTATGTCACGCAACCTTCGTGTCACGTGACACGAAGGTTGCCAGATCACTAATTTCTAAAAAAATCGTTGCCTGATATATTTTCTGAATTCTGTAATCAACCATAGTGTTCGGATACTTTTTTGAGCGATTGTACGTGGTCATATTATTTTGATACTAGACCGTGTGGGCTCACTCACGGAAATATTGAGCGTGTGCAGTTACCGTTCACAGCAAACTGGAGCGTGTGCAGTAACTGCACACGCTCCAGTTTGCTGTGAACGGTAACTGGAGCGTGTACAGTTGCTGTACACGCTCCAGATATTTTTCCTGAATTCTGTAATCACATGACACGAAGGTTGCCAGATCACTAATTTCTAAAAAAAATCGTTGCCAGATATTTTTTTAATTCTGTAATCAACCATAGTGTTCGGACATTTTTTTGAGCGACTGTAGATAATCGAGAAGCTATATTAGCCTTATCCTGGTTTCTCATACAACATACCTTGCTAGTTGTCAGGTACGATAACCGTTAGACCAGGTAGGGATCATCAAATAATCGGAAAATATCGAAACGTATGCGTATTAGAAAAAAAAGGACCTGGTACGAACACATGAAGCACGGATTTTTTCATGTATATTCTTTCTGCTGAGGTCTCATATATCTTCTGTAAGGCATATCAAACTGACAGGCTCCTGTCAGACCTCTGTGGCAAACAACTGCTTGAGGAGTAATTATGTTTTATCTGACTAAATAGACTTATAAATATCAGGGATCATACGAATTTTATCTCTCACATAAAACTTATATTTCATAAAAACTCAACTTCTCCTGTACTTTTTGTTTCCGTAACTGGTAAGGAGAGGTGGTTAACTTTTACTTCAGAGTATTTTTGATTAAAATAAAACGAAAAAAAGTCAGCAGAAAACAAAAGAGAGAGAAGGGGAAAAAAAGCTTCCTTATGAAAAGCTGACTCTATAACACTCCAAGAAAATGGATTTTCCTAGTGATATCATCATAATAACCGACTCTACCCACGACACGCCTACAACAGCATCAGCTCTCTATATTTATCTCTCAATCTATCTTTAATCATCACATTGCTTAATAAAATTTTCTCACTGCTCGTGTACATCAGGTGCAACATCTTTGGCAGCCTTGAGTGAAAAAAGTGCTACAAAGCTACCGTCGAGAGCCATTGTGGGAATCTACCACGGGATGGAGCATCTCCCCTTCCCCCCTGTCGTCATCCCCCTCTTCCCAAGAGCCCGCTCACCTGCCGTGCTCCCTGGCTCCCATTCCTGCACCGACGGGGGAAGAACCCTAGCCTCAGGGAGCATCTGCGTTGACCTTGGCAACTGACGCCAAAACACGTGCTGCCAGGGAAGCCGTGTGCGTGCCCTCGTTTTCCAAAACCATTCTCAGTCTGCGTATAACCCCATGACTTAACACCTTGACAGCTGACTAAAGGTTTTGGATGATCTCTGCTTCATGATTCATCGCTTCGAGAATTTGCAGTGAGGCTTTTGAATTAAGAGTGTCCATTTCGTTGTTTAGGGCTTCATTAGGAATTCGGGAGGTTGTTTCGAGGTATTTGAAACAGGCTGTTCTAATCAAAGCTAATTTTTGGCATTTCCTTATCTACCTGATAACCTTTTGCCCCCTTGGTGTGTCCGGATTTATATCATGCTGTGCGATAGTAATTTGATTAAATTTATGAAGATATGTCTTTAGTATTTTTTACAATATTCTTCTTACATTTCTCTCCTCCAAAAAGTTTCAAAAACGAGATTATTCTTGCGAGACTAAAAAAATGCAGCTCTATACTTAAAATTAATACGAAAATAAACTACCACTACTACTACAAAATATACAATAATTTATTTCTACATAATATACAATGATATATCTTTAGAGAATATACAGTGATTGATTTTTACGTAATATACAATAATTCATCTGCAGTGATTCAGTTTTTGTCGGTTTTGAAGAAAAGTCTTCCTAAAGTTGTTTATTCTTTAGTTGAAAGTTGGGTTTCTTATTGTTTTACCTTTGAACGGCTGTTTTTTTTTTTCGCACACACGGGGCAAAATGGCCAGATTACAAAGACACTGAGCTAAATGGCCAGATCACAAAGACACTGAGCTAAATGGCCAGATCGCAAAGACACTGAGCTATATGGCCAGATCACAAAGACACTGAGCTAAATGGCCAGATCACAAAGACACTGAGCTAAATGACCAGATCACAAAGACACTGAGCTAAATGGCCAGATCACAAAGACACTGAGCTAAATGGCCAGATCACAAAGACACTGAGCTAAATGGCCAGATCACAAAGACACTGAGCTAAATGGCCAGATCACAAAGACACTGAGCTAAATGGCCAGATCACAAAGACACTGAGCTAAATGACCAGATCACAAAGACACTGAGCTAAATGGCCAGATCACAAAGACACTGAGCTATATGGCCAGATCACAAAGACACTGAGCTAAATAGTCAGATCACAATGACAATAAGCTAAATTGTCAGATCACAAAGGCACTGGGCTAAATAGCCAGATCACAAAAACACTGAGCTAAATAGCCAGATCACAAAGGCACTGAGCTAAATGGTGAGGTCACAAAAACACTGGAGTAAATGGCCAGATCACAAAACACTGAGCTAAATAGTCAGATCACGAAGACACTAAGCTAAATAGTCAGATCACAAAGGCATTGGGCTAAATGGCCAGATGAAAGACACTGGCTAAATAGCCAGATCACCAAGGCTAAATGGCCAGGTCACAAAAACACTGGAGTAAATGGCCAGATCACAAAAACACTGGAATAAATGGCCAGATCATAAGTTCCCAATGAGCAATATTAAGTCTCCCCCCATTTAATAACGTCTGCTATTAAATATAATAACTCCACTAACTCTTTAAATCAGGGGTGTGCCAATTCAAACTTAGCCTGAGAAACTTGAAAAGAACTATAATCCTAAATAGCCGGAGAAAAAATTATCTTCGTACGAAAAATGAAAACATACATTTCTAACAAGTAATTAATCGAAAAAAAACAACAAAAAGAAAAACCTATATTTGTAAAGAATGAAGAAACTATTTTGATTGAAAGACATTACTAATAATTTTAACGAGTACTATGATTTCGCAAAATGGTTCAGTTATGCAACTAAAGAAATGTTTGGTCTAAATATTTGGAAGAACTAATCAGAATCATCACATTCATGACTTGTTTTATGAGCTACGAGTCTGTGAGAACTGCTTTATATTTTAAACTAATAATCTTAAAAATCTAAAGAAATTTCTGAGAGATTTTTATCTTCAGTGATTTTTTTTTCGAAATAATGGGTTGGGTTGTTTTACTTCTGAGCGGCACTTTTTTGCACACCATGGGCTAAATGGCCAGGCCACATGGACCCCGAAGGCTCAGAGAAGGTTGGGGGAGAGGACCCACTGGAACAGCTGTTGGGTTTTGTAGCCTCCCGTCAAGGCCATCCAGCGTGTTCTTTAACGTGCACAGGGTATGGCTCTCCCGCACACGAGGCCACGACTTAACGTCCTATCCGACGGACGGCGGCCTTTCCAAGCCCATCGGTGTCCCCTACTGACCGTGGGCAGGGCGGGGAATTTTGCGGAGATAAAGCTCAACGCTGACCCAGCTGGGACTCGAACCTGTGAACTACAGATTACGAACCTTTTCGAAATAAGCTTATTTTTGCAAAGTTAGGAAATTTTGAACCTGGCTTACAATTGATGCAACCCAGTACGAGTTGCAGGAGAGTGATATAACTCACTGATGAAAGTTGGGCAGGACTGACTCAGTCAGTCGCACGTCAGACTCGTAATCTTCAATTCCCAGGTTCGAGTACTGTCTAGGCCAGCGCTAAGATTTATCTCCCCAAAACTCCCAGCCATGCCCTCGGCCCCTAGGGGACACCGATGGGCTTGAAAAGACCACCGTCTGTCGGATGAGACGTTAAGCCGTGGCCCCGTGTGCGGGAGAGTCATACCTTTGCATTGTTAAAGAACACGCTGGATGGCCTTGACAGGAGGCTATCATCTGTCACCCAACAGCTGTTCCAGTGGGTCCCTTCCCTCAACCTTCTCGGGAGGTTACCATCTGTCATTCAGACAGTGGGTCCTCTCTCCCCAATTCTCTCGGGGTCTTTGTGACTTGTCCATTTAGCCGATTGTGTGCAAAAAAAAAAAAGTGCTGCTCAGAGGTAAAACAACCCAACACTGATGAAAATTTAATGCATAACATTTGGCTTCGAGATGAAAGGGGTTCTTCTTAAAAAAAAAAAACGCAAAGATTAATGGAACAGTTTCTTCATTTCAATTTGTTTTTTGCTTGAAGACTGCAATTAGACTTATATTTAATCGTATCTACCGTAAAAATGATATAGCAGTATATCACAAGATGGTTGAAGTTGACTCACTCGGTTACTCGTCAGGATCGCAATCTGTAGTTCCCAGATTAGAGCAAAAACTGCATTTCCATCGAAACTGTATCTGCTAACCCCCGTTATGTCTTAACTGAAGAATACTACTGGGTTTAGAAAGACCGCCGTCCTGCTCATAGGACGTTAAGACCTGTCCCGGGGGGGGGGGGGGGGCTCATTCGGTAGCGCGCCAGGCTCGTAATCTGTAGTTCCCAGGTTCAAGTCCCAGTTGGGTCAGCGTTGAGATTTATCTCCGCGAAATTCCCCGCCCTGTCCACGGTCAGTAGGGGACACCGATGGGCTTGGAAAGGCCGCCGCCCGTCGGATGGGACGTTAAGCCGTGGTCCCGTGTATGGGAGAGCCATACCCTGCGCACGTTAAAGAACACGCTGGATGGCTTTGACGGGAGGCTACCATCTGTCTCCCAACAGCTGTTCCAGTGGGTCCCCTCCCCCAACTTTCTCTGAGCCTTCGGGGTCCTTGTGACTTGGCCATTTAGCCCACGGTGTGCAAAAAAGTGCTGCTCAGAGGTAAAACAACCCAACCTGTCCCGAGCGCAACAGAGTCCTGCCCTGTGCACGTTAAAGAACGCTCTGGATGGCTTTGACAGGAGGCTCCTTTTTCTTTCTCCTAACAGCTGTCCAGTGAGTTTCCTTTTCGAAACCTTTCTCTGAGCCCTTGGGGTCTTATGCCCGCATTACTTACAATTTAAATTCCAGGACTTACAGTTTATCCCAGTGTGTGGAAAAAAGTGCTACTCAGAGGTAATACAATATAAAACCAAATTTTTAATTCAAGAATAAAGAACTTGTGATGCTGTCCAGTTGGAGGAATAATAATTTACTTGAAGAGGAAATTTCTAATTATGTGACAATCGGTAAATGTTGTGCACAAATTAATATTATTCATGGAATTATTTGCAAGGAATGAGGCAAAGTACTTAGCGGAAAATATTTGACTTTTAAAACATTCCTCAGTTTCATTTTTTTTTTGTGTATTTAATCCCCATTTAGATGTCAGCGCAAATTAAAATATTGTTCTAGCAGCCTCCTTGCCATGGTGGTGTATTTTTCATTTGCTATGGAGGTTGACTAACTGGCTATTAGGGAAAAGAGGTTTCCTATGAGTTGTTGTTGTTGTGGGGTTGTTGTTGTTGTTTTACCTCTGAGCGGCACTTTTTTTGCACACCGTGGACTAAATGGCCAGGTCACATGGACCCCAATGGCTCAGAGAAAGTTTGGAGAGGGGATCCACTGGAATAGCTATTAGGAGACAGATGATAGCCTCTCGTCAAGGCCATCCAGCGTGTTCTTTAACGTGCAAGGGTATGATTCTTCCGAACACGGGGCCACGGCTTAACGTCCCATCCGACGGACGGCGACCTTTCCAAGCCCATCGGTGTCCCCTACTGACAGTGGGCAGGGCGGGGAGTTTTGCGGAGATAAGTCTCAACGATGACCCAGCTGGGACTCGAACCGGGAAACTGCAGATTACGAGCCTGGAGCACTACCTACTGAGCCACCCCCGCCTCCAGTTTCCCATGAATAAAGAGATCTACTTCTTACCTGTTATCCACAGATTGAGTCTTTGATCAAAGATAGAAAAAGTGTTCGTTATCGTTGAAGAAAACTTACCTGCTAGCTGTTAAGAGTCATATAGCATCTCTCATCAAAATTAGCAAGTGTGTTGTTCTTCGTCAGTTAAAGACTTTAAAGAGACCATTTGGTAGCTGTTAAAGGAAAATGAAAGTGTCCTGTCAAGGGTTTGTGCTTTGAAAGTGAACAGGATATCAACAGAACAGGTGATCATAATAGATGATCCATACCACGGAACGAAACTTCTTCAAATTTATCTTGAAAAGTATTATCTATTACAATTATTTTACATAAAAAAATCCCACTAAGCTGGAGCTTATCAGCGGGAATGTAGAGTCGCTCAAAAAAGTATCCGAACACTATGGTTGATTACAGAATTTAGAAAAGATATCTGGCAACGATTTTTTTTAGAAATTAGTGATCTGGCAACCTTCGTGTCACGTGAGTAGTAGTTAAAGAAATAATTCTTGGATGTTTCAGAGGTCTGAAGTGGTAGTTAAAGAAATAATTCTTGGATGTTTCAGAGGTCTGAAGTGGTAGTTAAAGAAATAATGCTTGGATGTTTCAGAAGTCTGAAGTGGTAGTTAAAGAAATAATTCTTGGATGTTTCAGAGGTCTGAAGTGGTAGTTAAAGAAATAATTCTTGGATGTTTCAGAGGTCTGAAGTGGTAGTTAAAGAAATAATTCTTGGATGTTTCAGAGGTCTGAAGTGGTAGTTAAAGAAATAATTCTTGGATGTTTCAGAGGTCTGAAGTGGTAGTTAAAGAAATAATTCTTGGATGTTTCAGAGGTCTGAAGTGGTAGTTAAAGAAATAATTCTTGGATGTTTCAGAGGTCTGAAGTAGTAGTTAAAGAAATAATTCTTGGATGTTTCAGAGGTCTGAAGTAGTAGTTAAAGAAATAATTCTTGGATGTTTCAGAGGTCTGAAGTAGTAGTTAAAGAAATAATTCTTGGATGTTTCAGAGGTCTGAAGTAGTAGTTAAGAAATAATTCTTGGATGTTTCAGAGGTCTGAAGTAGTAGTTAAAGAAATAATTCTTGGATGTTTCAGAGGTCTGAAGTAGTAGTTAAAGAAATAATTCTTGGATGTTTCAGAGGTCTGAAGTAGTAGTTAAAGAAATAATTCTTGGATGTTTCAGAGGTCTGAAGTGGTAGTTAAAGAAATAATTCTTGGATGTTTCAGAGGTCTGAAGTAGTAGTTAAAGAAATAATTCTTGGATGTTTCAGAGGTCTGAAGTAGTAGTTAAGAAATAATTCTTGGATGTTTCAGAGGTCTGAAGTAGTAGTTAAAGAAATAATTCTTGGATGTTTCAGAGGTCTGAAGTAGTAGTTAAAGAAATAATTCTTGGATGTTTCAGAGGTCTGAAGTAGTAGTTAAAGAAATAATTCTTGGATGTTTCAGAGGTCTGAAGTAGTAGTTAAGAAATAATTCTTGGATGTTTCAGAGGTCTGAAGTAGTAGTTAAAGAAATAATTCTTGGATGTTTCAGAGGTCTGAAGTAGTAGTTAAGAAATAATTCTTGGATGTTTCAGAGGTCTGAAGTAGTAGTTAAAGAAATAATTCTTGGATGTTTCAGAGGTCTGAAGTAGTAGTTAAAGAAATAATTCTTGGATGTTTCAGAGGTCTGAAGTAGTAGTTAAAGAAATAATTCTTGGATGTTTCAGAGGTCTGAAGTAGTAGTTAAAGAAATAATTCTTGGATGTTTCAGAGGTCTGAAGTAGTAGTTAAAGAAATAATTCTTGGATGTTTCAGAGGTCTGAAGTAGTAGTTAAAGAAATAATTCTTGGATGTTTCAGAGGTCTGAAGTAGTAGTTAAAGAAATAATTCTTGGATGTTTCAGAGGTCTGAGCACTTCTGATGGACACGAGACAGCAAAAATATTGTAGACGGTAAATGAAGCCTTGTTCGGTTTAAAAATAAACCAATATATTTTTAAATTCTGGCGTTGTTTCTCCTTAAAATGGGGGCGGGTTGGCTCAGTCGGTAGCGCGCTAGGCTCGTAATCTGCAGTACCCTGGTTCCAATACCATCTGGGCCAGCGTTGAGATTTATATCTGCAAAATTTCCTGTCCTTCCCTCGGTCAGTAGGAGACACTAATGGGCATGAAAAAAATTTATTCGTCGGATGGGATGTTAAGCCTTGGTTCCGTGTGCGGGAGAGCCATACCCTGTGCACGTTAAAGAACGCTGAATGGCCTTGACGGGAGGCTTCCATCTTTGTCCTAACAGCTGTCCAGTGGGTCCCCCAACCTCTGAGCCCTCGGGGTCCTGGCGACCTGGTCATTTAGCCAATTGAGTTGGGTTGGGTTGTTTTACCTCTGAGCGGCACTTTTTTGCACACCATGGGCTAAATGGCCAGGTCACATGGACCCCGAAGGCTCAGAGAAGGTTGGGGGAGGGGACCACTGGAACAGCTGTTGGGAGACAGATGGTAGCCTCCCGTCAAGGCCATCCAGCGTGTTCTTTAACGTGCACAGGGTATGGCTCTCCCGCACACGGGGCCACGGCTTAACGTCCCATCCGACGGACGGCGGCCTTTCCAAACCCATCGGTGTCCCCTACTGACCGTGGGCAGGGCGGGAAATTTTGCGGAGATAAATCTCAACGCTGGCCCAGCTGGGACTCGAACCTGGGAACTACAGATTACGAGCTAGCCCATTGAGTGGAGAATAGTGCCGCTCAGAGGTAAAACAACCCAAGTCTCTTAAAATCGTGATATGACGTCATAAAGTGACTGTTATCATCAAATCAGCTGTTTGGTAAAAGACATTCAAAAAGGTAAATGCTCAAAAAAAAATTACCAGGAGACAAAAACTCTCGCTTTAGAAATTTTACCTTTTTCTAAAGAAGGTAACCATTCCTCGTGCAGTTCCTCGTCAGGCAACACAGAACGGCGATAAGAGACTTTGAGATAAACAAGTGGCTGCTAAAAGAGTTAGCTGATATTCAATAATAATCAGGGAAGCTTGATAATTGGGAGACTTGCAGAGTGAATATTGCTGCTTATCGTTTTTCCCGTGTCTATCGATAATGCACACAAACTTTCCCATGTGCAAACAAAAGTCTAAGGTTACTAAGTTAGTTGTTAGGAGGGAAGGGAAACCTCTTTACATGAAATCAGAGTATTGACACTGGGTGTGTAACTGACTCAAACAAATGGGGAAAAAATGGTTGGATAACTAACTGAAGCACTTTTTTAAGGGAATATTTTCCACAGACTCAGCAGTAGCAATTACACCCGTGTTTGTGAGCACAAGGAGGCTACTGGTTCCTTTGTTTGCTTAGAGAATTATTTCTGAACTTTGCGATAATTGATAAAAAAATTTTGAAAATAAAATTAAACGTTGATAATTACAGAACAATATTTTTTTTAAAGTAAAAAGAATAATTTCTTTACATTAGGTAAGTGTGAAAAAAATCCACCGACGTCTTCTGGGATTCGGAGGCGAGAGTATGTGATATATCATTAAAAAAAAACTCCAGTTTATTATTTATTTGGTATCCTATCGTTTAAATAGAGCTGATAGCGCCCCGATAATACGCTCTCTCTTCTTTCGAAACCTTATCTAAACAAAGGTCACTTGTCACCGCTTTTGCTCAACTGGCGAGAAACCAGGATGTTCCGCGTTCGAATCCGGAATGCTATCATCGAGTCTTTAAATCTAAAGTGGCGAGGAGAAGTGAGAGCAGATGATATGCTCAGTTTATAAGGAGTAAGGATCATAAACTGATGCTACAAGTTTCGAGATCCTAATCTGTCTATTTTTCCGCTACGTCTGCCTGCTGTCGGTGGAAAAGATAACACAGATGAGATTCAAAATTCCACCTTCCGTCGGATGGAGCTTTAAGCCGTGGTTCTGTGTACAGAAACGCCATATCTTGTGCACGTTGAAGAACATGCTGGCTGGCTTTAATGAGATGTTTCCAGCTATCTCCTAACAGCTCACTAATGAGTCTGCTTCCCCTTTCTACCAGCTGGGTCAGCGTTGAGATTTATCTCCGCAAAATTCCCCGCCCTGCTCACGGTCAGTAGGGGACACCGATGGGCTTGGAAAGGCCGCCGTCCGTCGGATGGGACGTTAAGCCGTGGCCCCGTGTGCGGGAGAGCCATACCCTGTGCACGTTAAAGAACACGCTGGATGGCCTTGACGGGAGGCTACCATCTGTCTCCCAACAGCTGTTCCAGTGGGTCCCCTCCCCAACCTTCTCTGAACCTTCGGGGTCCATGTGACCTGGCCATTTAGCCCATGGTGTGCAAAAAAGTGCCGCTCAGAGGTAAAACAACCCAAACAACCCCTTTCTATTTCTGAGCCTTGGGGGTCTTTGTGACCTGATTATTCAGCCCATTTTGTGCATAAAACAGACACTCAGAGGTAAAAGAAACCTTTCAGTTGGGCTTACTTAACCCGCAATATGTTCCCAACCTTTAGAAAATCGAATTTCGATCAGCCAACAGAATATCAGATAATTCTGCACTTCAATCAAATTAAAGATAAACACACACCGTCTCTTCAAAGAAAAACTTCCAGCAATCTATACTTCACATTTGTCACACCTGTTCCCCGAATTTCAAACTTTAAAAAACACAAACAAAACAATCGTAACGCTTCTTTTTCAGCATCGGTTTATTTCCCGTTCTTCTAAAAGGAGTTGCAAAAAGTCTTAAAATGAAACAATCTTCGGCAATTATCCTCGGGAGGTAGACGCGCTATCGCATTCGACTCGACTCTGTTCCGCTCCAAATATTTTCGTAATCGCCCCAAAACTTCAATCCTTAGTTCACTGACTCCCAAAGTCAATAAACCATTCAAAAAAAATTAAAATTACGAAAACTACCGACACTGAGAAATGTCAATGTCATCCGAACTTATTTCTAAACTACTTCTTCTCTTGTTGTTTGACGTAATCATGTCTACTTGTTTGCTTTTTTACCTTGTACGATCCCTTTCCTCTCATTCCTTCTCAAACCCTAGCAATCTTCTTAACCATTCATGCCGTTGTGAAAAAAAAAGAAGCAAGATTGATTTTAATTCCCCCTGTTGATGAGAATGAAACTCCTAACCTATTTATCTCGTGCAATACGACACAGACGAATCATTGAAGCATAGCTGATGAACTTTTTCCTCCTTCATTTCGTTCTGATTAATCAGGTTGAGAAATCACTTGCTGAAATCGTTTTGCCCGAAGGAGCAATTTATGATCACAGAGATTGATGTGTGTTCTATTTCAGAGGTAAGAATCATCGACGTTCCGATTTTCGAGGATGGGGGTGGCTCGGTACGGTATTGCTCTAAACTCGTAATCTGATGTTCCCAGGTTAGAGTCCCAATCGTGTCAAGCATTGACATTTATATTGCAAGGCCAAAACATTATAAATCCCCACCTTTTACTTCGTCATATGTATCATGGTACAGTTCCAAATTTCAAAGGCTTCAATTCTCCGCGCGTAGTTCTCGTTAAAATGTGTTTTGAAGTAGCGGTCATCTCTCTCAGCTGATGAACTGTAGCAGTTCTGTTTTGCCGTTAGTGCCAACGAAACCCTGTCTCTGTCTGTCGGAGCCTTTTTTCTTCCACATTTGTCACGATTGGAGGACATTTTATGAGACCCTTACCATTCTCCATACATTTGGGATATTATGCCATTAGATTTTCTGCCTAGTTCCATTGCCTCTGTTACGGATGCTCCTGCCCATCGCCCCCTAACGATGAACCTCCTTTCGAAGTCAGATCAACTTTTGTTACCCATGTCGCACTTTACTTTCCACCGGTGCCTTTATGACTTTAACAGGACTTCTTAGCGAAGTAGAATGCTTATGTCACTAAGACATTTTGCATACATTGGTCAGGAAGGTTCCGCAATTTCTCACCCAACCATTCCTGAGAAAAGAGTTACCGATGGGGTTGGAAAAACTGTCGCCCATCGGATGGGATGTTAAATAGTAGCACCATGTGCAAGATCCTGTGCACATTAAATAACACACTGGCTGACCTTGACGGGGAGATTTCCAACCCGATTCTCTGGAACGGAGGTTGGCTCATTTGGTAGCGTGCTAGGCTTGTAATCTTATGCTCCCAGATTCGAGTTCCAACTGCTCCAGCATTGAGATTTCTCTCAGGAATTCCTCACCATACAATCGGTGAGAAAGGAAACACCAATGGGTTTATGAATGTCGCTTTGTTACTGATAGGTCATTAAGCTGCGATCCTATGTTCATATGAGAAAGAACCGTGCCCTGTACATATTAAAGTTTAGTTTTTTGGGGGACGGGGGAGAGGAGTTCAGTTGATAGTGCGCCAGACTCGTAATTTGAGATTATTTCCGCAAAATATATATATATTGAGATTATATATAGATATTGAGATTTATTTCCGCAAAAGTGTCTGCCCAGCCCTCGGTCAGTAGGGGACATCGATGGGTCTTAGAAAGACTGCCATCCGTCGGTTGGGACGTTAAGCTGTGGCTCCGTGTGCCGGATAGTCATACCCTGTGCATGAAAGAATACACTGGATGTTCTTGACAGAATACCATGTAAAAACTGCAAAGAGGAGCGGAGAGAGAAAGACACATAAATATGTCAGAGTAAAATCTATAATGAAAACATGAAAGTAAGAACATTAAAACTGCAAAGAAGAGCAGAGAGACACATGAATATGTCAGAGTAAAAACTACAATGTAGAACTGAAATGAACTTCATGTAAAAACTTAAAAGAAGAGCGGAGAGAGAGAGAGACATGAATATGTCAGAGTAAAAGCAAGAATGAAGAACTGAAAGGAAGATTGTGTAAAAACTGCAAAGAACAACTGAGAGGGAGACAAGGATTCTGTTAAAGTAAATACTAAAGAAAAATGCTGAGGGAATTATATTTGCATTCATGCATTCTGACAGAATGCATTTCAATTGAATTTCATTATTCTGACAGAATGCATGAGTGCATTCTGTCAGAATAAAATATAGGAAAAAAAAACTCAGAAAGAAGGAAAGACTTTTGTCAGAGTAAAAGCTCAAATAACAGTTGATAGTAAAAGATGGAATTTGTCAGAGTACAAACAACAAAGAAGAGCTGAGGAGATAAAGATTCTGTAAGAGATTCTACAAAGATGTGTTGAGAAGGATACAAAGATTCTGTAAGAGATTCTACAAAGAAGTGTAGAGAAGGATACAAAGATTCTGTAAGAGATTCTACAAAAATGTGTTGAGAACGATACAAAAATTCTATAAGAGTTTCTACAAAGAAGTGTAGAGAAGGATACAAAGATTCTATAAGAGATTCTACAAAGAAATGTTGAGAACGATGCAAAGATTCCGTAAGAGGTTCTACAAAAATGTGTTGAGAACGATACAAAAATTCTATAAGAGATTCTACAAAGAAGTGTAGAGAAGGATACAAAGATTCTGTAAGATATTCTACAAAGAAGTGTTGAGAACGAAGCAGAGATTCCGTAAGAGATTCTGCAAAAATGTGTTGAGAACGATACAAAAATTCTACGAGAGATTCTACAAAGAAGTGTAGAGAAGGATACAAAGATTCTGTAAGCGATTCTACAAAAATGTGTTGAGAACGATACAAAAATTCTACAAGAGATTCTACAAAGAAGTGTAAAGAAGGATACAAAGATTCTGTAAGAGATTCTACAAAAAAGTGTTGAGAACGATGCAAAGATTCCATAAGAGATTCTACAAAAATGTGTTGAGAACGATACAAAAATTCTATGAGAGATTCTACAAAGAAGTGTAGAGAAGGATACAAAGATTCTGTAAGAGATTCTACAAAGAATTGTAGAGAACGATGCAAAGATTCCGTAAGAGATTCTACAAAAATGTATTGAGAACGATACAAAAATTCTATAAGAGATTCTACAAAGAAGTGTAGAGAAGGATACAAAGATTCTGTAAGAGATTCTACAAAAATGTGTTGAGAACGATACAAAAATTCTATAAGAGATTCTGCAAAGAAGTGTAGAGAAGGATACAAAGATTCTGTAAGAGATTCTACAAAGAAGTGTAGAGAACGATGCAAAGATTCCGTAAGAGATTCTACAAAAATGTGTTGAGAACGATACAAAAATTCTATAAGAGTTTCTACAAAGAAGTGTAGAGAAGGATACAAAGATTCTGTAAGAGATTCTACAAAAATGTGTTGAGCACGATACAAAAATTCTACAAGAGATTCTACAAAGAAGTGTAGAGAAGGATACAAAGATTCTGTAAGAGATTCTAGAAAGAAGTGTTGAGAACGACACAAAGATTGTGTAAGAGTTTATACATAGAAGTGTTAAGAAATTCACAAATATTCTCTAAGATTCCAGAAATGTAGAGACTGACACATAGATTCTGTAAGATATTCAACAAAGAAGTGTTGAGTACGACAAAAAGAATCTGTAAGATATTCTACAAAGAAGTGTTGAGAACGACACAAAGATCGTGTAAGAGTTTATACATAGAAGTTCACAAATATTATCTAAGATTCTACAGAAATGTTAAGAAGGATACCAAGATTCTGTGAGAGATTCTAGAAAGAAGCTTTGAGAACGACACAAAGATTCTGTAAGAGATTCTACAAAGATTTGTTGAGAACGACACAAAGATTCTGTAAAAGATTCTGCAAGTATGTGTTGAGAAGGACACAAAGATTCTGTAAGAGATTTCCCAAAGAAACGTTGAGAAGGACACGAAGATTCTGTAAGAGATTTCACAAAGAAATGTTGAGAAGGACACAAAGATTGGAAGGCTAAGAATATTCGAGATCAAAAAACTTAAAGCGAGCCATGGAATCTGTCGGTGTGAAGGATATAAAGAAGAATCGAGAAGAAGACTTCAAAGGCTTCATAAAGCTGATAGGGAAATATGTTGTTGTTTTTTTTCAGAGTAAGCGCTACAACGAAGAGCTTCGGGAGAGCTAAATAAGTCAGAGAAAAAGTTTCAAACGCGAGCCTCAAGGGAGAGAGAGAATTTCTGAGATTTAAATGTACTATAAATAGAGCCGGGAGAGTAACATTGTAAGTGTCAGTAAAATATAGTAAGAAGAGCTAAAAGGGAGACGAAGAATCCGTTAGAGTAAAAGTTACAAAGAGAGCACTAATAGAGATAAGGTAGGTAAATATCCTGAAGCTATTGCCAACTCTTTCCACTTCGTTTCAATAATTATTTTAACCTGTAGAACACACAAAGGAGAGACAGTTTACGAATGAACTTATCCGACATTCGTTTTCCCGGCATTTTACATTTCATCTGTCTGTGATTTCATAAAATATTAAGATCATCTTTTTCTTTTCAGTTAACACTTTTTATTTAAACATTAACCTTTTCTTCAACGTCCTGCTCTGATCCAGCATGAACGGTTGGATACTCATTTAAGAAAATCTATTTGATGCTCTTTATAAGCAAAGTTATGGCAAGCACTCTTTGGTTCCGTCTTCTTGCCATGAAGCAAATGTTATTAACTCTTTCTTGCCATGAAGCAAATGTTATTAACTCTTTCTTGCCATGAAGCAAATGTTATTAACTCTTTCTTGCCATGAAGAAAATGTTATTAACTCTTTTTTTTTTGCCATGAAGAAAATGTTATTAACTCTTTTTTTTTTTGCCATGAAGCAAATGCCATTAACTCTTTCTCGCCATGGGGCGGGGGTGGCTCAGTTGGTAGCGCGCCAGGCTCGTAATCTGTAGTTCCCAGGTTCGAGTCCCAGCTGGGTCAGAGTTGAGATTTATCTCCGCAAAATTCCCCGCCCTGCCCACGGTCAGTAAGGGACACCGATGGGCTTGGAAAGGCCGCCAACCGTCGGATGGGACGTTAAGCCGTGGTCCGTGTGCGGGAGAGCCATACCCTGCGCACGTTAAAGAACACGCTGGATGGCCTTGACGGGAGGCTACCATCTGTCTCCCAACAGCTGTTCCAGTGGGTCCCCTCCTCCAACCTTCAAAGGCCTTCGGGGTCCATGTGACCTGGCCACTTAGCCCATGGTGTGCAAAAAAGTGCCGCTCAGAGGTAAAACAACCCAACCCAATCCAGTAAAAATATTTTTACTTCTGTACGGTTAATTAGTATTCATCAAAATGCGTCGTTAATGTTAGCATTCAGAATAACAACAGTTATTTCTTTGTACACAGCTTTCAAAGCACATAATTTATTGTTTTACACGAATGCTTTTAACGTGAAGATTTAAGACTATCATAGCTGTGGTCACGTTCTGTTGTGAAAGGTCGGAAAGATTCCCCCCCTGGAAGTAAGCAGGAGGGAGGGGGGGGGGGAAGAAATCTACGTGACACGTCTTTTTTTTTTTTCGAATCTTCCAGGTGTCTACTACGATGGCGACAGATGATTTTTTTTGTGCACCCTACTGACACACTTCAGCAGCAAGATGTCATTCTCATTTATCCGAGATGGAAATGGTTGCTAGGCGACACGCTGTCTCCTTCTCCATCTTCTCTTTTTAGTAGGTAGCGTGATATTATAAATGGGGTATGATGGGTGGGAAAGAACGGCCTTTTTCTTTTTCGATGGAAATATTTATGCGATCGTAAAGCATTCGAAATCTTTCTTTCCCGAGACAAGGAAATGCATTTTCTTTTTTTTCCCCTGAAAAGTTGCTATCAAAAAAGACAATAGTCAACCTGTCACTGGATGAATCGTGACGTATAATTTCTCCAAGCTCATTGAAAAAATTTCGAACTTACTCTAATAATACTAGGTTGAAATGTTTTAAGTTCTATTAATAACTTTCTTTTCTTCAAAATACTTGAAATGAAGATGTTATAAAAAATCTTATCTTTAGAACCAACTAAGCGACAGAGGAATTACCGCTTATGGTTTTCAGATAATTTTTTTACTAACGTCTTTCTGTTGAGGTCTCGCTTTCTTTTCAGATCTTTTCTCTGTTGTGTTATGCAGACAGATTTCTGTCATTTAAATGGCCAGATGGCCGAGTGGTTAGCGCGCTTGTCTACTGATCTAAGGGACCTGGGTTCGAGTCCCGGGTAAGGCATGGATGTTTGTGTCGTTTTTCTGCTGAGGTCCTGCCATCCTCTCAGAACTTCTGCTGTGGCATATAAACTGACAGGCTCCTGTCAGACCTCTGTGGCAAGCAGCTGCTTGAGGGGTATAGGAGAGAATTGGAGGAGATACGGTGTTAAAAAATGATAAGAACGTCAAATAAAGGTTACCTAGTGTGTTTTTATCATGAACACGACATAGTGGAGTGGAAAAATTTATGAGGGGGAGGAGGGGGCTCAGTCGGTAGCGCTCCAGGCTCGTGATCTGCAGTTCCCAGATTCGAGTCCCACCTGGGCAAGTGTTGAGAATTACTTCCGCTAAACTCCCGTCCTGCCCTCGGTCAGTAGGGGTATACCGATGGGCTTGAAAAGGCAGCCGTCGTCGAATGGGACGTTAAGCCGTGGCCCCCTGTGCCGGAGAGCCATATTCTATGCACGTTAAAGAACACGCTGGATGGCCTCGACGGGAGGCTACCATCTGTCTCCTAAAGCTATCCAGTGGGTCCCCTCCCCACAACCTTCTCGAGTCCTTGTGACCGGCAATTTTGTCCATTGTGTGCAAAAAAAAGTGCCACTCAGAGGTAAAACAACCCAACTTCTGGGGACTCATTTTGTTTTTAAGAACAACAACAACATAAAAAAACTGACAGTAAATTGAAGTTGTTCAATGAATATATTAATTAACTATAACATTTAGTGACAAATTTCGCTGCTGTGTTTTTCAACCAAATTTTCGGTTTCACAGAAGAAAAAATGTAACTTGCTTTTTCAGAATATTTGCGATGAAATTATGAGCTTTGATATTTAGCGAACAATTAGAAGAATGGCATTCGTTCACACTCCTTTCCAAAAAAGAAAAAAACGCAGCGACATGGCTTTGATCGCGATGACACTGAAACGGTCCGGGTCCGAGACCCATGTGAGTGGCATCGTCCTTTATTCTGTCATAACATGCAAACCAGTTAAAATTTTGCTGGCCGGCCGTCCCGTGGCCGAGTGGTTAGCGCGCTTGGCTACTGATCTACGGGACCTGGGTTCGAGCCCCGGGTAAGGCATGGATGTTCGTGTTGTTTTCTGCTGAGGTCCTGCCATCCTCTCAGACCTTCTACTATGGCATATAAACTGACAGGCTCCTTGTCAGACCTCTGTGGCAAGCAGCTGCTTGAGGAGGTATTTTTTTTTAATCATTAACGAAAAAAAAGTTATTTGCATATTTTTCTTACATAGGCTGAATACAAATATCAATAATACGATAACATCCTTTCGGGTGAGAAATAGTAAAGTTGCCTTTATGCTGACAGTCTTTAGATACCTTTCAGGGAAGGTTAAGTTCTTTTATTCAGTATTACTTTCTTCAGCTGAAAGAAGTAAAAGTCCGAGCATTTCTTGTGGCGCAGCTACTTTCGAATAGCAATAGTTTTTTACTTACAGTCTTGTGAAGGTTTCACCCATTGTATTCCAGCATATATATACTCAATGATATTTATAAAAAAACCTAGAAAAAATGCAGACAACTTAAATTCATATAGACCTATATGTTTAGGATCTAATGTATTAAAACTTTTTGAAAGATTACTCATAAACTGATTAAATTGGCACATTGAACATAACAATATATTGAACAATCATATTTATGGCTTTAGACAAGGAAGATCAGCTAATGATCTTCTACTAAATCTAATTACCGATGCTGAATATGCAATTAATAATAAATTATTTTTAATCATACTTAGTATTGATATCGAGAAAGCTTTTGACTCAGTGCCTCATAATGGTATCATACACAAAATTAAAGAATTAAATATTTGCGGTAACATGTACAGATTTTTATTTAATATTATTAAGGGAAAAAAATTTAAAATTAAAATAGGAAAAAACTTTTCTACACAACATCAATTTAATAATGGGCTTATTCAGGGAGACATACTGTCCCCTTTATTATTTAATTTATATTTAAATGATCTACAAAATGTTATACCAGAAAATGTAAAATTTGGAACTTTTGCAGATGATTTGATCTTCTGGTCTTTCATCAAGCATCCAGAAAACATACAAAAAACATTTCAAAAATTAACTAATGATATCATTAAATATTGCGACACATGGAACCTCTCAATTTCTATTGAAAAAACCATATTAACTTATATTCATAAAAATAAAAAACTGCCAATTGATTTTGAAATTAAATTAAATAATAATAACATAACAATTGTAGATAATTTTAAATTTCTAGGATTACAAATAGATTCAAAATTATCATGGAATAATTATATAGAAACAGCAAAAGACAAAGCAAACAAACTATTTAACTTTCTCAGATATTTGGGAAGTTCAAAATGGGGATGTGAAAATAATTATCTTTTACAAATATACAATGCAATAATATTTCCAAAATGTTTATATGGAATAGAACTAATTAATAACATATCAAAAACTAAACTAAAAACATTAGAGAATATACAATTAAAAATATTAAAATTTTGTATAGGACTCCATCAACATACAAATAACTTAAATATTTATGCAGAAACTGCTATACCACCTATAAGTATTAAAAAAAGATACTTATTAAATAATCTAATTTTCAGAATTTCATCAAAAAATAATAAACATCCAATCATTGATAAAATATTAAATAATTTTAATGACACTTTTTCGAATAACTTAATAAACAAGAATGAATTAACTGAATTAATTTTAAATAAGAAAAGTGGAGACTATAATATACAAATTCCATATTGGACTTCTACATTCCCTATTTTAAACACAAATATTGATAATATACAAACCAAAAAAAAGCACATGATATTGATACTCTTAAACTACTTTCAGAACTGCAAATAAATAATAGATATAAAGATTTTATACACATATACACGGACGGATCTCTTAGTGAAGATAGAAATAATTTAGCTGGAGCTTTTATATGCCCAGAAGAAAATTATGAATATCTTTTTAAATTCAACAAACCTCATCCCATTTTAACTGCAGAAATATCTGCAATCATTTTAGCATTAAACTGGGCTTTAAAATTTAAAAATAAAAATATTGTAGTTTTCACTGACAGTAAAGCATCGATAGAAACAATATATAATGATCCCTCAAAAAGTAATTTCAAAATCTTTATAAATGACATTCTTATCATAACAAAAAATCATATAATCAACAGAAATATTATACATATACAATGGATACCTAGTCATGTAGGAATAAAATATAATGAAATAGTAGATAAAAAAGCAAAAACAGCAATAAATATAATTCCTAACTACAACACACCCTTTTTTATATTTTTATTTAAAAAACTAAATAAAGTAAACATTATAAATGATACACAAAAATGGTATGATACAAATGCAAATAACACATTTAGATATGATATTTCACATGCTATAAATAAATTCAACAACTTTGGTTTGAATAAAAAAGAAATAAATATAATTCTGAAAATTAAAACAAACTCAGCAATCACAAAGGCAAGATTATATAGAATGAAAAAAAAAGATTCCCCGGCATGTGATCAATGTATGGAGTATGAGAATCTTGAACATATATTGTTCAAGTGTAAAAAATATGATCAAGAAAGAGAAAAATATTTCAATGCCTTGAGAAAATTTAATATTTCAAATTTCAACTTTAAAAGCATTTTGGAGCCTGAGAATTAAAAAAAAAAGCAAAATACTATAAATTATTAATAACATATATAAAACAAATACATATGTTTAATATATTATAAAAAAATTAATTAATAAATAAAAAATGATAAAAAATGAAAAAAAAAGATTAAAAAAAAATAATTTATTTTGTTCACTGATTATAAAATGCTTCTGAATGAGTTTGCTACTGGGTGGATTCCTGGTAGCAAGAAGATTCAAATGTTGATGTGTATGTATGTATGTATTCCAGTAGTCCAGCGGGATCTGTAAGGCACCTTCCTTCCCAATGCATACATACATAATATTCAACTACCCATGGGTTACAGAGGTCAGCCAGACTGTGTATTTTAGTTCTGCAAAGTCGTCTATCCCGAGAAACATCTATTTGACATTGCTCATCATTTTCAGGTCCCTCCCTTTTTTTTCATCTCGTTAAAAAAAGAAACGAGCTAATATTGAGGGTTGGGGAGCTACGAGTTTGTCATCTTCCTGTAAACATCGGACATTTTTTTCAGGGATAAATTTAAGATTATTTTTGTGTTGGATAAGTATTGATGAAATATTACTATTCGCCCTTTCCGAATCCCTCAGAAGTTATAATTACGCCTTCTAATGGGGGAAAAAGTTGAAAATGCAAAATTTTGAACGAATATTGCAAACGATGTATTTAAGGTAGAAATTTGAAATTTTGATGGTAAAATGTGAAGGTCACAAGGTTTGCATTTGAAACAATAAGTTGCCTCCCCCCCCCCTTGCACACAGGGGGACGGGAAGCGCAAGTACTTTGTTTTAAGAGAAAATTGGAAAATTCTTTTTTGCTTGGATTAGTACTATGGAAATATTGTAAATCGCATTTTTCAAATCCTTAGCTGGTTTTAATTTATATCGTTAATGGGTACTAAATATGAAAAATAGTAACTTTTAACGAATATTATAAGGGATTTATTTATGGTAGGAATTTGAAACTTCGGTGGTATAGTGCCACTGACGGCAATAATCTGCTCTCTTTCCTCAAAGGAAAATGAGACAAAAACAAATTTTCGATTTTTAAGGAATAAAAGATACTTTTTATGTTGTATAGGTACTAATAAAATACTATTTCCATTTTCCCCATCATCCATTGGTTCGAATTAAAACTTTTAAGGAGCGAAAAGGTAACTAAACGAAAATCTTCATTCTCTTTGAAAACGAGATTACCATATTCACCGGAGCCAATATACGCTCTTCGTGTTTCTCTATAAAACGAGTTGTAAACTAGATGAGAAGAGTGCCCCAGTTATGGGTTTGAACAAATCAAACGCTCCCACAGATTTGCTTCTAAAACGTCCCAATTGGGTTTGTTTCCACTCTGAGCGGCATTTTTTTTTTGCTTCAAGTTCATTTCAAAAATTCTGAAAATATCCTTTCCATACTTGGTTGAGCTATTTTAGGCATCTATTCTTTTTTTCTATCATTATAAAAATCCCTAGTCTTAGATCCATCTTTATGATTTTAAGGCTAGGGTTTTTTGTACTTAATTGCAAATTAGTGAGGGTTGGGTGGGGTTGTTTTACCTCTGAGCGGCACTTTTTTGCACACCATGGGCTAAATGGCCAGGTCACATGGACCCCGAAGGCTCAGAGAAGGTTGGGGAAGGGGACCCACTGGAACAGCTATTGGGAGACAGATGGTAGCCCCCGTCAAGGCCATCCAGCGTGTTCTTTAACGTGCACAGGGTATGGCTCTCCCGCACACAGAGCCACGGCTTAACGTCCCATCCGACGGACGGCGGTCTTTCCAAGCCCATCGGTGTCCCCTACTGACCGTGGGCAGGGCGGGGAATTTTGCGGAGATAAATCTCAACTCTGTCCCAGCTGGGACTCGAACCTGGGAACTACAGATTACGAGCCTGGCGCGCTACCGACTGAGCCCCCCCCCGCCCCCCCCAAATTAGTGAGAGAACGTTTAGTGTGCATGGCTACAACACGAGGTAATGTGGATTCGAATCCCCGATAAAGAATAAATATTTTCTTTCTGCTGGATTCTCGCTTTCTTCCCAGATCTTTTTGCACACAATGGGCTAAATAGCCAGGTCACAAGGAACCCAAGGGTTCAAAGGAGTTTGTAAAAGGAGACCCATTGGATAGCTGTTAGAAGACAGATGGTTGTCTTAAGTCAAGGCCATCCAGCGTGTTCTTTAAAGTGCACAGGGTATGGTTCTACTCCACACATGGCCACCGCTTAACGTCCCATCTGACGGACGACGCTCTTTCCAAACCCATCGGTATCCCTACTAACTGAGGGCGGAAAGTTTTACTGAGATAAATCTCAATGCTGTCCCAGATGGGACTCGAACCTCGGAACTGCAGATTATGCACCTGTCATACTACCTACTGAGCGATCTCCTACCCAAATTTATAAGTCAACATTAAAATAAGTCGGCATACCTGAAGATTAATTTTGCTTACACATAGAGATCAAAACAAAGTGTTTCAGTTAAATTAAGGAAATGAAATAAAGCTCATGAAGCAGCTCTTTGATATTTAAGAGACGCCCTCTTTTACACCGCTATCTCCGCAAAGGATTAGTTGTGACCGTCAATTACACAGCAATGCAGAAAAAGCAACGCTCCATCCGCCTCGCTTGACCCCGATTTGCATCAGTTCTTTCTTATTTGGGATCAGTTAAGCCTTGCTTGCCGAGGCTGCAAAATCAGAATTGCTTTGCAGTGAGTCAACAACGCTTGCGAAACGAAGTCACCGTGGCTACTGTTGTTCCTGCTACATAATTACTTTGCTCCGGTTTCCTGCGGGCTTTTTAAAACTTCTGGTATGACGGAGTAGACTCTACGCTTAGATTCAATCATAGCAAAAATAATAGCACAAGCAACAAGGGCAGAGATGGTTCTTAATGAGTTGCATACAGAACACTTGATTAAGATCTGACGCTAAGAAATATATGTGCTAAGTAAAACGTATTCTGCACTTGAGATAACCTTTTTTATGTCGACATTTGCATGCAAATGTATAATGTTTCTGAGTTTATCGGGTGACCTGTATACAAGTCTGTTCATTCGTTCTTTGATTAATCTGTTTAAATCTACTTTTTTTTTTATCCTTTATCTGTCTCTGTTTATCTGTGCTTCGTCAGTATAAACAAAGCAGTTACAGAAACTTGAGAAAACTTAATTGCAATTTTTTTTTATAAACGTTCTTTTCAGTTTATTCTAAGAAACATTTTAAAATATTCTTTCGCCTTTTCCATAACAATGGTGGGTGCTTCATGATTGATGTTTTCAATGGCCAACGAGGTTTCTTCTGAAAACCTCAACCACCCTTGAGGAATTCACAAAGAAAAAAACGTTCTTGTTGTTATGGTGACTGTAAAGCATCGGAAAAATGGAGAGTATGAAGAGTCGTAAGATTTTTGTTTCTTTTATCAAGGCATTCTGAAAACAGGCTATTCTTATGTACACTATATTGCGAAAACTATTAGCACCATTCCATGTTCTTGAGGGAAAAGTCGCATTGCTCAACTCAGAAGATGAGTTTCTTACGGGAAAAGGTCACAGTGATTAAATGAAGATCTTATTCAAATTTATCCCAATTTCGATTTGGAAAAACATTCGTTTATTATTTAAAGAATAATTAAAATTTGGAGATTTAGCAGTAAATGTTGTTGTTACTCTTCTCCTGATTTTGCCCCAAAAAATGATGAAAACTAAAATAATGACTACTTCGAACTGTTAAAATTGCATTAGTAAACTATTTGTTATAATGGCTATTGATTCGGTTGGTTTACTTTTGTGGTAAATTGCTATGACAACAATGCAGAGGTAAAGTGTTTCAGCTTCCATAACTCTTTGAACAGGCGCGTATCCAGGAAAAAAAATAAAGGAGGGGATGGGGGGGGGGGCAAGTGATTGAATCGAGTTAAAAATATAAAAGGGAAGAGGGTGGGCAAAAGACTGGATTGACATTTCAGTGTGAAGTTTCTTCATACTGAAGTCAGAATGAAGTTCATATGAAGTTCTATTTCAGTGTTCTTTAAAAACTTTCTTGAAAAATCCTAAATTATGTTTGAGAATTTTTTCGTCTCCATTTCGGTTACTAGCATTCTCAAGGGGGCATTACTCAAAGGGATTACTCCAGGATATGAGTGCATTAATGAAAGGTTTCTTACAGCAAAATTTCAGACAAGCATTACAGACTTGAATGTTATCTGCTGTTATGCCCCCACTGAGGATGCCGATGAGGATGAGAAGGATAGCTTTTATGAACAACTTCAGGATATTTTGAATTCTGTCAAGAAAGGAGATATTACCCTTGTTCTTGGTGACTTCAATGCCAAAGTTGGTACTGACTCTGACCTTTGGGGAGGAGTAATAGACCCTTTTGGTATTGGTAGCTGCAATGGCAATGGGCAACGTCTTCTACAGGTAAGTAAACTCAATGGATTCAGAATAACTAACACTTATTACAAACACCGCGACATACATAAGTACACATGGGTTTCACCTGATGGGCTGCATAAGAATATGATTGATTATATGTTAATTAACAGCAAATGGGCTAGTTCTGTTGGGAATACCAGGTCACATAGGGGAGCTGAAATTGGATCTGACCATTACCTTGTTAAAAGTGTCTTGCAACTTAAACTTAAGAAGTGTGCTAAGGTTAAAAAATTTACCTTTAATTCTGAAGCTCTGAAAGAACCAGTTATAGCTAAAGTTTACCATGATAGGTTATTTAGTCAATTGACAGTCATGATTTGCTTACTACTGAAGTTGAGGAATAATGGTACCATTTTAAACAGGCTTTTTTTTTTGGAAACTAACAGTACTCTTTTAGGAAAAAAGGAGCAGAAGAGACAGAATTATTTGAGTAATAATGCACTTGAGCTTATTTTAGAAAGAAAGAACTGCAGGAATGTCCTTAATCAATATCCTACTAGTCCTAATAGAAAGCATTACAGAGACCTTAATAAACTTGCAAAGGATCAGTTAGCTGCTGATAAGAATCTTTGGCTTGATGGTTTGGCTGACAAAGCCGAGGAAGCAGTTAGACAGCACAACAGCAGAGAGCTGTACCAGATAGTTAATGTTTTATGTGTTAGAAAACGAACAGGCATACAAGGATTGAAGGATAAAGAAGGTAAGGTTATAGAAGGGGAGGATTCTGTCATGGCTAGGTGGGCTGAGCATTTCAGTGATGTTCTAAACAATGTAGTTAGTTCTACTCCCATTGTTTGCAATGATGATAGATGCATTGGTGGCTTTAATGTTGGCCCTATAACACAATCTGAAGTTATTTTGGCTGTTTTTAAACTTAAACTACATAAATCCCCAGAGGTAGATGAAATTACTACAGAAATGCTTAGAGCTGGGAATGTTTCGGTTACCATTTGGATGACTGAAATTCTGAATATCTTTTATGATAAAGGCATGGTTCCTAAGGATTTTTACCAGAGCTATTGTTATCCCTATTTTCAAAAAAGGTGATCGCAGTTCTTGTGATAACTATAGGGGTATCAGCCTACTCTCTGTTCCAGGTAAAGTTCTTTGCATGATTGTGCTTAATAGAATTAAGAATCTGGTTGACAGTCAATTGCGTGATGAGCAATTGGATTCAGAAATAGTAGGGGATGTGTAGATCAAATATTTTCACTTAGGTAGATTCTTGAGAAATGTTTAGAGTTTCAAAAACCTTTGGTTGCTAGCTTTTGTTGATTTCAAAAAGGCTTTCGACTCTGTTGATCGTCATAATTTGTGGTTGATTGTGAGATCATATGGTATACCAGACAAGTTAGTTAACATAATGAAAGCTCTCTATAATAACACTGAGTCGTGTGTGAGAGTTGGTAAGGCTTGTAGCAATTGGTTTAGCATTACTTCTGGTGTTCCACAAGGGTGCATTTTGTCTCCTTTTCTCTTTAGCTTGGTTATTGATTATGTTATGCAAAATTCACTTCAAGGGAAAGATTTTGGCCTTAAATGGACTGGAGATATGAAAATTTCTGATTTAGATTATGCTGATGATTTAGCCTTTTTGGCAAATGATGTTGATGAGATGAACTCTTTCATTCGAGCTGTTGATGTGATGAACTCTTTCATTCGAGCTGTTGATGTGATGAACTCTTTCATTCGAGCTGTTGATGAGACTGGTAGTAGAGTAGGTTTGGTTATAAACAGAGAGAAAACTAAAGTGATGAAAATTGGTCAGGCAGGCTGTGATTCAGTTAATCTGAATGGTTGCAATCTTGAGCCCATGTCACAGTTTAATTATCTTGGGAGCTGTGTAACAGATAATGGTGATGTGCGGCATGAGATTAACAGACGAATAGGATTTGCTGCCGGGACTTTTAAGAATCTATGGAGAGTGTGGAGAAATAGGCGTGTGGAGAAATAGACGATCAACAGAGTCGAAAGCCTTTTTGAAATCAACAAAGCTAGCAACCAAAGGTTTCTGAAACTCTAAACATTTCTCAAGAATCTGCCTGAGTGAAAATATCTGATCCCCCTACCACTTCTGAATCCACATTGCTCATCACGCAATTTACTGTCAACCAGATTCTTAATTCTATTAAGCACAATCATGGAAAGAATTTTACCTGGAACAGAGAGCAGGCTGATACCCCTATAGTTATCATACGAACTGCGATCACCTTTTTTGAAAATAGGGATAACAATAGCTCTGGTAAAATGATTAGGAATAAATAATATTCAGAATTTCAGTCATCAATTTTTCATAAAAGATATTTAGAATTTTAGTCATCCAAGTGGAAACCGAAACATTCCCAGCTCTAAGCATTTCGGTAGTAATTTCATCTACCCCTGGGGATTTATGACGTTTAAGTTTAGAAATAGCCAAAATAACTTCAGATTGTGTTATAGGGCCAACATTAAAGCCACCAATGCATCTATCATCATTGCAAACAATGGGAATAGAACTAAACACATTGTTTAGAATATCACTGAAATGCTCAGCCCACCTAGCCATGATAAAATCCTCCCCTTCTATAACTTTACCTTGTTTATCCTTCAATCCTTGTATACCTGTTCGTTTTCTACCGCACAAAACATTAAGTATCTGGTACAGCTCTCTGCTGTTGTGCTGTCTAACTGCTTCCTCGGCTTTGTCAGCCAAGCCATTAAGCCAAAGATTTTTATCAGCAGCTAACTGATCTTTTACACGTTTATAAAGTTCTCAGTAATGCTTTCTATTAGGACTAGTGGGGTATTGATTAAGGACATTCCTGTAGTTCTTTCTTTCCGAAATAAGCTCAAGTGCCTTATCACTCAGATAATTCTGTCTCTTCTGCTCCTTTTTTCCTAAAAGAGTACTGTTAGTGTCCAAAAAAGCCTGTTTAAAATGATCCCATTCTTCCTCAACTTCAGTAGTAAGCATACCATGATTGTCGCAATGACTAAGTCACCTATCATAGTAAGCTTTGGCTATAACTGGGTCTTTCAGAGCTTTAGTATTAAAAGTAAATTTTTTAACCCTACCACAACACTTCTTAAGTTTAAGTTGCAAGACACTTTTAACAAGGTAATGGTCAGATCCAATTTCAGCTCCCCTATATGCCCTGGTATTCCTAACAGAACTAGCCCATTTGCTGTTAATTAATATGTAATCAATCATATTCTTATGCAGCCCATCAGGTGAAACCCATGTGTACTTATGTATGTCGTGATGTTTGTAATATGTGTTAGTTATTCTGAATCCATTGAGTTTACTTACCTGTAGGAGACGTTGCCCATTGCCATTGCAGCTACCAATACCAAAAGGGCCTATTACTCCTGCCCAAAGGTCAGAGTCAGTGCTAACTTTGGCATTGAAGTCACCTAGAGCAAGGGTAATATCTCCTTTCTTGACAGAATTCAAAATATCCCGAAGTTGTCCGTAAAACCTATCCTTCTCATCCTCATCGGCATCCTCAGTGGGGGCATGACAGCAGATAACATTCAAGTCTTTAACGCTTGTCTGAAATTTTGTTGTAAGAAACCTTTCATTAATGCACTCATATCCTAGAAGAGCATCACTAGCGTGTCTGCTGAGAAGCAGACCCACGCCTTGGTGATGCTTATTGTTGTCCCTCCCTGAAAAGAGAAATTTAAGATTATTTTTAAGAATCTGACCTTTATCTGTCCATCTGGTCTCTTGCAAGCCGAGAATATCTAAATTATAATGGTGGAATTCTTGTGTGAGGACATCAAGAGAAAAAGCTCTGTGCAGTGTCCTCACATTCCAACTACCTATGGAGAGAAAATGGTTAGTGGGATGTTTAAAGAAACTATGTTTATTGAGAGAGGGAATGCCGACAATATCAAACAGCCCCCTAATCGCAGACATGGGGCAAAGACCCCTTCCCCCACCACTAAGGGTTATAGCCATCTACACTGGAAGACTTCCTCCAATGTAGAATTTGACGATGCCAATAGAAACAAAGAGTTCAGGTGCCTACGATGACTTCTGCTCAGGATTATCCTCCAGCTGATAAACATATCCTGTGAATCTATTCACTTGGGGCTGTCATGTGTTATAGGGCACACCTATAAAACAAACAGAAAACACAGCGGAAGATTTTCCCTCCACAGAAGCCCACCAGTGCAGCTAAATCAGGATTCATAATCAAGCTCAGAGCCATATATCTGTCCAGTCCAGTGGGTTTATATGGTCAGCACCAGGACCCTGTATGGTTGACCACTCCTCAGCAGGGTAGAAAAAAAAGTAGCCATAGTTTTCCAGATCAATAGGCCAAAGTAATCTGGCACCCCTCCCCTTCCGTTCACTTCCACAAGAGAGTATCTTTTTTGAAAGGTACTAACGGTCTGCACCACGAGAAGGCGGGGTCGGACATTAGGTGTTAGGCCTGGCCGGTTCTATGCATCATCACAGGGGATTGGTGCATAGCTCTCCTTCCAGTGACTACGTAGCTAACATTTACAGACCAATATATTACCACGTATTAAACCCAGAAAGAATTTTTCGCTTAACTCTTAAATAGAAAAGGTTGTTGTTTCCCAAATTTTAGGGGAGGGGGGAAGTCGCTACTTCAGTGTAAAACTCCCTGACCATCACACTCCTAATACTTACATTTAAAATTTCTAGTGTAAAATGACTGTTTACAATGTTCGTCTAAATTATTCCATTATGGAACTAGCGGTAAGCTCGGAAAATTAAAATATATGTGGAAAATTGTGTCGAAAAAAATTGGTTGTCCCGACTGGGACCAATTTTTTTTACAACTCAACATTTCAAGTGTTCCTTGTCAACAGGACTATTCCTGTGATAATTTATTACTGAACTATATGTATTTATTAGCACCTATCCAACCTGGGGGGCGGGGGTAGAGGTGACTTAGTCGGTATCGCCCCAGGTTCGCTCGAGGTCTCAACGCTGGGACAGTGGGGCACGTGGAGTTAGTAAATAAAAATAAATACCCCCTCAAGCAGCTGCTTGCCACAGAGGTCTGACAGGAGACTGTCAGTTTATATGCCAGAGTAGAAGGTCTAAGAGGATGGCAGGACCTCAGAATACCAAAATTTCAAATCACTGGTAGAGGTGGACTGATCTTGTGGCCCCTGAGAAGTCCCAAGTTTTTTATTATTTGTGTGTGTGTGTGTTAGAGGTAAATGGATGAGTAATATATTAAAAACATGGTTTATTTCGGAAAAATTCGCAAATTACAACAATTAAAGGAAAGAATCAATGCAAGTTGTTGCAAGTGTTACAGCAAACATGCTGAGTCCAGCATGCACGAAAGTTAAATCTCATGCCACCAATGGCCCCACACTTTGGAGTCTGTTCATCTAATCCCGTATATCTCTCGTTTCTTACATAAAAGAGTTGTTGAGTTGCGATTGCTTAAGGGAGTGAGTCTCTCTTACTAACTTGGGCCATAACTTTTCAAGCTTCGTTATGCACCTGCTACTGAGCCAATAGGTATGTGTTAGTACGAATACGAAAATTATTTTAGGAGAGTTAACCTGGCTTTCCCGGTTATTAATTGTATATTGAATTGAATACATTTATTTCACACAAAACATATATATATATATTGGTACACAGTGGCGCACCAAGAGGGGAGGGGTGAGAAGGGGCCCTGGCACCCCCCAAAGATAAAGAAAAAAAAAACACTAGAAAATTTTCCAAAAATCTTTTCCTAACTAAAATTCTTTTTTATATTGTTTTATATTGTTTTTATATATTTTATATTGTTTTATATTGTTTTACCTCTGAGCGGCACTTTTTTGCACACCATGGGCTAAATGGCCAGGTCGCATGTACCCCGAAGGCTCAGAGAAGGTTGGCGGAGGGGACCCACTGGAACAACTGCTAGGAGACAGATGGTAGCCTCCCGTCAAGGCATCCAGTGTGTTCTTTAACGTGCACAGGGTATGGCTCTCCCGCACACGGGGCCACGGCTTAACGTCCCATCCGATGGACGGCGGCCTTTCCAAGCCCATCGGTGTCCCCTACTGATCGTGGGCAGGGCGGGGAATTGTTGTGGAGATAAATCTCAACGCTGACCCAGCTGGGACTCGAACCTGGGAACTACAGATTACGAGCCTGGCGCGCTACCGACTGAGCCACCCCCGCCCCACGGCCGCTGTGAACACAAGGCGAACGAAGTAGTGCTCGGGCGGACCGAGCGCTACTTCGTTTGTCCGAGCAGGGCCAGAGGGCCCCCCGGCTCCCCCCAAGATTAAATTCTGAGTGCGCCACTTTTGGTACATAAAACATAGGCAAGTTCACAGGTGAAAAAGAGAACATAATAAGACGAAGTTTTAAAATAAGTGTTACCTGAAACACACTTATATTTAATAGATAACAGATGGCCTTAACCTATACATTTATATGAGCATGCATAATTTTGTAGTATTGCACTATCATTGCTTGGATAATAGATATGGTTAATATTTATATGTAATCTTTCTCTATTGTTCATTTGCAGCAATATCTTCTGGAATCTCGTCGTTCCAAATCTTAATGCCAATGTACCGAATTGATCTCTGGTCTATATATTTGTTATAAAGAGGAGGCATGATCTTATTCGTAATTCTAGTATTATAACTGAAAGTCTTAATTCTTTCCAAGCAGCAGTAAAGTTTAGAATACTCTATCATTTTATTTTTCACGCTGTACGCAAAATTTTACATATCACACTCGTAAATGTTATTTATATATATTCAGTATTCAATATTTTTCCATCAAGTGTTGTGCCGGATTTCAGTAATTTAATCTTAGAATATATCTCATAATTCTCTTTTGTAGACAAACTATGCTATTCAAATTATATAATTTGTATTTCCCCAAACACTGATTCCATATATTAAATATGGGTACATGCGCGCTTGGCTACTAATCTACGGGACCTGGGTTCGAGCCCCGGGTAAGGCATGGATGTTCGTGTTGTTTTTCTGCTGAGGTCCTGCCATCCTCTCAGACCTTCTACTATGGCATATAAACTGACAGTCTCCTGTCAGACCTCTGTGGCAAGCAGCTGCTTGAGGGGGTATTTATTATTTATTATATTATTACATTAATGCATAATATAAATTTATCAAAGTTTTATGATTTACATAAATTTTTATCCTTCCAATTGATCAATATTTTTTGAAATAGTACCTCTTGGCTTGTTACTAATATGATAATTCAAAGTTAAATTAGTATTTAGCCAGAGTCCAAGAAATTTTATATATTCGTATATTTCAATCTCACTAACCTAAATACCTCTCTAATTAGAATTCAATTTTTTATTCTTGTTCTTAAAGACCATGCGATCCTCCATCTTGCAGGAATTCAGATTTTCTCCGTTTTTTCGTTTCCTTTCTTTATCGAGAAATCAGGGAATGATTGACATTAGAGATGAGTTCGGACTCGGGCTTTGTCGGGCTGAACCGAGCCCGCCCGAGCCCGGTCGGATACCGAAGGGCTCGCCCGTATGATATCAAATTAAATCTCGTTGTATGTTATCTATTGAAAATACAAAAAAGAAAGCTATAGATGAAAAGTATAGCAATTTATCACAATATACATATAAAATCAGTATTACTAAATAATCTTGATAATTTCTTTTTGATTTTGGTATGATTTTGAGTGGGCCCCCAGATGCCCTATGCCTGTGGCATTTTGCCTGACACCTTATTTTGCGTCCCTGCAAATTTTAATAATAAAAGAAAATACCCCCTCAAGAGATTAGATTAATTAATACGTTACTCTAATTATTAATACAATTAGAGTATTTTAATACGCCATAGTAGAAGGCCTGAGAGGATGGCAGGAACTCAGCAGAAAAACGACACATACATTCATGCCTTACCCGGGGCTCGAACCCAGGTCCCTCAGATCAGTAGCCAAGCGCACTAACCACTCAGCAAATTTAACGTGATACAAAATATGTGAAGAGTCTCTGTGAGGACAAGTCAGTAATTACTCTCCAAATTAAGATTCGATTGTTTTACCTCTGTGGGCACCCTTTTGGCCCACAATGGACTAAATGATCAGGTCACAAGGATCCCAAAGGCTCAGAGAAAGTTGGGAGAGGTGAGCACTGGACAGCTGTAAGCCTCCCGTCAAGGCCATACAGCGTGTTCTTTAACGTGAACAGGGTATGGTTCTCTCCAGCATACAGGGGCGAGGGTGGCTCAGTCGGTAGCGCGCCAGACTCGTAATCTGTAGTTCCCAGGTTCGAGTCCCAGCTGGGTCAGCGTTGAGATTTATCTCCGCAAAATTCCCCGCCCTGCCCACGGTCAGTAGGGGACACCGATGGGCTTGATAAAGGCCGTCGTCCGTCGGATGCGGCGTTAAGCCGTGGCCCATACCCTGTGCGGGAGAGTCTTGGATAAACTAACAAAAATGGTTAGTTTATCCAAGACTCCTTATGTGCGGAAAAAGCCATACCCTGTGCACGTTAAAGAACACGCTGGATGGCCTTGACGGGAGGCTACCATCTGTCTCCCAACAGCTGTTCCAGTGGGTCCCCTCCCCCAACCTTCTCTGAGCCTTCGGGGTTCATGTGACATGGCCATTTAGCCCATGGTGTGCAAAAAAGTGCCGCTCAGAGGTAAAACAACCCAACCAACTGCAGCATACGGGGCTATGGCTAAACTATGGCTAAACGACGAACATTTCCAACCCCATCCCCTTTGACAGAGAACAGGGGTTTAGTGTAGATAAATCTCAACACTGACGGGACTCAAACTTGGAACTTCAGATTACGAGCCTGGCGCGCTACCATCTTACGTCAGTGATTAAGAGCTCAACGCCTAGCATAGTCTTTTAAGCCTTGTATTGGTGTCTTCCAAGTAAGTTCAGAAAAACGAATTCAGAGGAATAAAACAATATTTTCTAACAGCCACACACCACTGAGTTTTGTAAGAACGACGAAGTAACCGCTCCTCTTAATAGTTTACGTTCAAAGAAGGAACCTCCTTACATTGAAAAAGAAAAATTAAGTAAAGAGGCTTAGAGAGGATTAAACAGCGGAAGACCAGACAGAGACATTTCAATGACGTTCCAAAGATTTTAGGTGCCATGAAGCGTCGGTTGCCTTAATCCTCTTGACTGCAAAGTTAACAAAAACCAGGAAAGGTGGCAAAGATGTCTTTTAATTTCTACGTATCTTCCACGAATACTTTGGTACGTTGGGTTGTTTTATCTCTGAGCGGCACTTTTTTGCACACCATGGGCTAAATGGCCAGGTCACATGGACCCCGAAGGCTCAGAGAAGGTTGGGAGAGGGGACCCACTGGAACAGCTGTTGGGAGACAGATGGTAGCCTCCCGTCAAGGCCATCCAGCGTGTTCTTTAACGTGCACAGGGTATGGATCTCCCGCACACGGGGCCACGGCTTAACGTCCCATCCGACGGACGGCGGTCTTTCCAAGCCCATCGGTGTCCCCTACTGACTGTGGGCAGGGCGGGGAATTTTGCGGAGATAAACATGGCCGAGTGGTTAGCGCGCTTGGCTACTGATCTACGGGACCTGGGTTCGAGCCCCGGGTAAGGCATGGATGTTCGTGTTGTTTTCTGCTGAGGTCCTGCCATCCTCTCAGACCTTCTACTTTGGCATATAAACTGACAGGCTCCTGTCAGACCTCTGTGGCAAGCAGCTGCTTGAGGGGGAATTTATTTTTTTTTTTAAATCTCAACGCTGACCCAGCTGGGACTCGAACCTGGGAACTACAGATTACGAGCCTGGCGCGCTACCGACTGAGCCACTCCCGCCCCACTTTGGTACGAGTTCCTACTTTAAGAGGAGCATTCTATAGTCTCATTTCTTCCTCCAAAGAAAGACCATTAAACGAACAACAAAAAAAATTAAGCTCTTCGAAAAAGGCTGATCCCCTCCCACCACAATCATAAAGCAATTGAATCATTAAAAAAACTATTTGAGTACCATCATTTTTGTTACTTTATCCAAGACTACTTTTCATCGTTGTTCATTATAGTGAAAGCAACAACTGAACAGTTCGTTGAGATGACCCAAACATTTCCATGGTTTATTTTCAGTTTCGAAATTAGGAAAAAGGAAGTTAAATTGTACTAAAGAAACTTCTCTTTCAACATTTTTCTTTTCGTCATCAAGTGATACCCCTCGTGCAAAACAGAAGGAAGTGCCCTCGTTTTCACTGCTCTTCTGATTTCTACACTTAGCACTTCCTGCTTCTATTAATAACCGTTTTCTGCCAAAGATGATGACAGTTTGGCAGAATCGCTTTGTGGTAAAAAAAACAATGCGAGTCTTTGTAGCATTACACAAAGAAAACTCCGGATTCTTCATTCCGATTTATTTCTATTTTCGCTTTCACTACTTTTGGATTCGTGATCAAAACGAATCCAAAAAATTAAAATTAATCAATCCTTAAAAAATAAAATTAATAATCCTTAAAAATTTAAAGCACGGAAGTTTTTACTTCTTTTTCCATAAAGGTGTTTACACTTCAAGGAAATCCTATCGAAGAGTTTGAGTTGCAATGGACTAGGAAATTTTTTTCTGTTTGTATCTTCAAAAGTCCATTAAAGAGATGCAAAAATAAGATGATATTGAGAGAAAGAATCTGAGACCTATCATTTCCAAGAAATATTATTCCTTAGGTTGGGTTGTTTTACCTCTGAGCGGCACTTTTTTGCACACAATGGGCTAAATGATCAGGTCACAAGGACCCTGAAGGCTCAGAGAAGGTTGGGGGAGAGGACCCATTGGAACACCCGTTGGGAGACAGACGGTAGCCTCCCGTCAAAGCCATCCACAGTGTTTTTTGACGTGTACAGACTTTCGCTCACACGGCGCCACGGCTGAACGTCCCATCCGACGGACGGTATCATTTCCAAGCCCATATGTGTCCACTACTGACCGAGGGCAGGGCGGGGAGTTTTGCTGAGATAAATCTCAAAGCTGGCCCCAGGTGGGACTCGAACCTAGGAACTGCAGATTAAGAGCTTGACGCGCGACCGACTGAGTCACCACCGCTCCCTAATTTTGTTGGAATTATGATTAATAAATGGAGATATATCATTATTATGTTTTTAACATCTAATAAATTAAAAAAATTTCTATTTACATTAATCTCAAATATATTTTCGGATGACGACTGCGAACTTCCTTTGCTACTAGAACCGTAGTCACTATTCAGAAGACCTCCGACAATACGAAAAAACATTATATGGAGAAATTCTACCAAATAGTGTCTTAAATAGGGCGGAAAAATACCTGGAGTAGGGGCTTTGCTTAGCATTATCATCCTTGATTCGTAACAAGAACCAAACTTACCCTACGCATTTAATATCAGAGTAATTACGTGTTTTCCAATTTACAAGGGGCGGTTGGCGCTCAGTACTGCAGGCTGCAAGGCTCGGAACCTGCAGTTTCCAGGTTCGAGTCCCATCTGGGCCAGCGTTGAGATTTATCTCCGCAAAATTCCCCGCTCTGTGGTTAGTGTGCTTGACTACTGATCAAAGAAATCCGGGTAAGGCATGGTGATCAAAGAAATCCGGGTAAGGCATGATGATCAAAGAAATCCGAGTAAGGCATGGTGATCAAAGAAATCCGGGTAAGGCATGGTGATCAAAGAAAGCCGGGTAAGACATGGTGATCAAAGAAATCCGGGTAAGGCATGGTGATCAAAGAAAGCCGGGTAAGACATGGTGATCAAAGAAATCCGGGTAAGGCATGGTGATCAAAGAAATCCGGGTAAGGCATGGTGATCAAAGAAATCTGGGTAACGCATGGTGATCAAAGAAATCCGGGTAAGGCATGGTGATCAAAGAAATCCGGGTCAGGCATGGTGATCAAAGAAATCCGGGTAAGGCATGGTGATCAAAGAAATCCGGGTAAGGCATGGTGATCAAAGAAATCCGGGTAAGGCATGGTGATCAAAGAAAGCCGGGTAAGACATGGTGATCAAAGAAATCCGGGTAAGGCATGGTGATCAAAGAAATCCAGGTAAGGCATGGTGATCAAAGAAATCCGGGTAAGACATGGTGATCAAAGAAATCCGGGTAAGGCATGGTGATCAAAGAAATCCGGGTAAGGCATGGTGATCAAAGAAATTTGGGTAACGCATGGTGATCAAAGAAATCCGGGTAAGGCATGGTGATCAAAGAAATACGGGTAAGGCATGGTGATCAAAAAATCCGGGTAAGGCATGGTGATCAAAGAAATCCGGGTAAGGCATGGTGATCAAAGAAATCCGGGTAAGGCATGGTGATCAAAGAAAGCCGGGTAAGACATGGTGATCAAAGAAATCCGGGTAAGGCATGGTGATCAAAGAAATCCGGGTAAGGCATGGTGATCAAAGAAATTCGGGTAAGGCATGGTGATCAAAGAAATCTGGGTAAGGCATGGTGATCAAAGAAATCTGGGTAACGCATGGTGATCAAAGAAATCCGGGTAAGGCATGGTGATCAAAGAAATCCGGGTAAGGCATGGTGATCAAAGAAATCCGGGTAAGGCATGGTGATCAAAGAAATCCGGGTAAGGCATGGTGATCAAAGAAATCCGGGTAAGGCATGGTGATCAAAGAAATCCGGGTAAGGCATGGTGATCAAAGAAATCCGGGTAAGGCATGGTGATCAAAGAAAGCCGGGTAAGACATGGTGATCAAAGAAATCCGGGTAAGGCATGGTGATCAAAGAAATCCGGGTAAGGCATGGTGATCAAAGAAATCCGGGTAAGACATGGTGATCAAAGAAATCCGGGTAAGGCATGGTGATCAAAGAAATCCGGGTAAGGCATGGTGATCAAAGAAATCCGGGTAAGGCATGGTGATCAAAGAAATCCGGGTAAGGCATGGTGATCAAAGAAATCCGGGTAAGGCATGGTGATCAAAGAAATCCGGGTAAGGCATGGTGATCAAAGAAATCCGGGTAAGGCATGGTGATCAAAGAAATCCGGTAAGGCATGGTGATCAAAGAAATCTGGGTAACGCATGGTGATCAAAGAAATCCGGGTAAGGCATGGTGATCAAAGAAATCCGGGCATGGCATGTTGTTTTTCTGCTGAGGTCCTGCCATCCTTATAGACCTTCTACTACGGCTTATAAACTACTAGGCCTTTGTGGCAAACAGCTCCTTGAGGGGATATATTTTTAGTGATATTTTAAAAATGTTTTGAAAAATGCATGAAATATACATATGTTTGACATATGCTAGTAAAGGTACTAGCAGGGGAGGACATGGCTCCCGTGGCCTCCTCCCCAGATTCGGCCTGAATGGGGTGTTTTAATATTTGAGCCGGAAGAATGCTGTTCCTCTGCTGAGGTATCGCCATCCTCATAGACCTTCTACTATAAGGCGTATAAACGGACAGGCTCCTGTCAGACCTCTGTGGGAAGCATCTGCTTGAGGGAATATTTATTTATTTATTTTTATATAGAATGAAGGGTGGAAACTGCTAATTTTGCAGCACTGGATGTAACTAATCGATTAGTACAGTCGCTCAAAAAAGTATCCGAACACTATGGTTGCTCAACCATAGTGTTCGGATATTTTTTTGAGCGACTGTACAAGTGTCTGTTGGAGGGGGGCGGGGAGGGGTCAGTGACACGTGATATGAACTCCATTTCCCTCTCGATATCTTTGAATTCTATAAGTTAAAATATCTTCTTTCAGTAGAATTTTGTTTGCGGAAATTTTTTGTTTTCAGTTAACTTCACACAATGAATGTCTATAGTGGAAATAAAACGAAATCGCGCATCACATCTTGCTATATAATTAGGATATCACGTGACTGTAGCGTTTCTTAATTGAAAGTGAAATTCTTCTCGTGGGACCAAAATGCGGGCCCCTCCCTCCTTCTTCCCCTCCAAAAAGCATTCGAAGGTCGGCCGCAACAAAGAGATCGCGTTGGCGCCACCCTGACCTTGAGAAGGTTGTATTGTGAGTTTTAAATCGTTTTTTCTCGGTCAATACATAATTTTTTAACATAATTTGCTGGCGATTTCGCCTCTCAGACAAATACCCACTGGCCTACGAGAAAGCAGACGATTTCTAGTGAGTAATCTACTTCGATTGTTGATAACTGATTCAAGTTTTGTTTCGTTTTGTTACCAAATATGTTGTCTGGGTTGTTTTACCTCTGAGGGACACTTTTTTTGCAGGCAATGGGTTAAATGGCCAGGTCACAAGGTTGGTTGGTTGTTTTACCTCTGAGCGGCACTTTTTTGCACACCATGGGCTAAATGGCCAGGTCACATGGACCCCGAAGGCTCAAAGAAGATTGGGGGAGGGGACCCACTGGAACAGCTGTTGGGAGACAGATGGTAGCCTCCCGTCAAGGGCATCCAGCGTGTTCTTTAATTTGCATTCCAGCACACGGGTCCATGGCTTAACGTCCCATCCAACGGACGGCGGATTCCAAGCCCATAGATGTCCCCTACTGATCGTTTTGCGGAGATAAATCTCAACGCTGACCCAGCTGGGACTCGAACCTGGCAACTGCAGATTACGAGCCTGGCGTGCTACCGACTGAGCCACCCCGCCCCTCAGGTCACAAGGACCCAGAAGGCTCAGAGAATGTTATGGGGCAAAAGGACCCACTGGACAGCTGTCAGGAGATATATGATAGCCTTTTGGCGTTCTTTATCGTGCACAGGGTACGGCTGTCTTGAACAACAAGGGGCCAAGTCTTAACGCCCATCCGTTATAATTAACGTCCCATCCGATGGACGGCGGCCTTTTCACCCAAATGAATGAATAATAGTTATTGAAACGATCGGCATGAATAAATATTAGCTACATTTATTTTTTGATTTTCTTTTTCTATATTCAATATATTTTCCTATATAATTCTTTCTATTCCTTTATATATGTATATATTATTTTCTATGGGCATTTTCAAAAGAAAAGTAAAATTTATCATTTTTGAACTTTTGCATTTTTTACAGTGAGGATTCTATCTAAGGGTGATTGGAAAAAATGCAAAAAATAGCATTTTATTAATATTTATAAAACATAATGAGAATTTCACATTTACATTTTAAAATGTAAAAATTGTGTTTTCCACCCTCCTGTGAGAAAATTCGATGAATCTTTAATGTCATCATCATCATCCTCAAGCAGCCATGGGCTACGGAGGTCCAACCAGACTGTGCAATTTAGTTCTCCAAGCAAGTCTATCCTGAGCTACATCTATTGCATCTGGCCACTGCACACCAATTCTAACAAGGTCCTGTTTGACATTGTCTGCCCACCGCATCCTAGGTCTCCCCTCCTTTCTGAGGCCTTTAGGCACACTGTTCATAACCCTATTCGCCAATCTATAATTATTCATACGGGCAACATGGCCAAACCAACGGAGTCTCTCTCTGCACAATATGCTGCTTAAAGGAGGTTGCAAACTCCTTTGCCTAATCTCATCATTAGTTACAAAGTTGAACCACCTAATGCCCAAGATACTGCGTAAGCATCTGGAATCAAAAGCATCTAGTTTCCTGTTATCTTGTTTACAAAGTGTCCAAGTTTCACTACCATAACTAACCCTAGAAAGAACCAAACTATTATACAGTCTAATTTTAGTCTTTAAGTGTATACGCCTATTTCTCCACACTCTCCATAGATTCTTAAAAGTCCCGGCAGCAATCCCTATTCGTCTGTGAATCTCATGCCGCACATCACCATTATCTGTTACATAGCTCCCAAGATGATTAAACTGTGACACCTGTTCAAGACTGCAACCATTCAGATTAACTGAATCACAGCCTGCCTGACCAATTTTCATCACTTTAGTTTTCTCTCTGTTTATAACCAAACCTACTCTACTACCAGTCTCATCAACAACTCGAATGACAGAGTTCATCTCATCAACATCATTTGCCAAAAGGGCTAAATCATCAGCATAATCTAAATCAGAAATTTTCCTATCTCCAGCCCATTTAAGGCCAAAATCTTTCCCTTGAAGTGATATTCGCATAACATAATCAATAACCAAGCTAAAGAGAAAAGGAGACAAAATGCACCCTTGTCGAACACCAGAAGTAATGCTAAACCAATTGCTACAAGCCTTACCAACTCTCACACATGACTCAGTGTTATTATAGAGAGCTTTCATAATGTTAACTAACTTGTCTGCTATACCATATGATTTCACAATCAACCACAAATTATGACGATCAACAGAGTCGAAAGCCTTTTTGAAATCAACAAAGCTAGCAACCAAAGGTTTCTGAAACTCTAAACATTTCTCAAGAATCTGCCTAAGTGAAAATATCTGATCCACACATCCCCTACCACTTCTGAATCCACATTGCTCATCACGCAATTGACTGTCAACCAGATTCTTAATTCTATTAAGCACAATCATGGAAAGAACTTTACCTGGAACAGAGAGTAGGCTGATACCCCTATAGTTATCACAAGAACTGCGATCACCCTTTTTGAAAATAGGGATAATAATAGCTCTGGTAAAATCCTTAGGAACTATGCCTTTATCATAAAAGATATTCAGAATTTCAGTCATCCAAGTGGTAACCGAAACATTCCCAGCTCTAAGCATTTCGGTAGTAATTTCATCTACCCCTGGGGATTTATGAAGTTTAAGTTTAGAAACAGTCAAAATAACTTCAGATTGTGTTATAGGTCCAACATTAAAGCCACCAATGCATCTTATCATCATTGCAAACAATGGGAGTAGAACTAACTACATTGTTTAGAACATCACTGAAATGCTCAGCCCACCTAGCCATGACAGAATCCTCCCCTGTCGCTCAAAAAAGTATCCGAACACTATGGTTGATTACAGAATTCAGGAAAAAATATCTGGCAACGATTTCTTTTAGAAATTAGTGATCTGGCAACCTTTGTGTCACGTGACACGAAGGTTGCCAGATCACTAATTTCTAAAAAAATCGTCGCCAGATATTTTTTCTGAATTCTGTAATCAACCACAGTGTTCGGATACTTTTTTGAGCGACTGTAGGTGGTCATATTATTTTGATACTAGATCGTGTGGACTCACTCACAGAAATATTGAGCGTGTGTAGTTACCGTTCACAGCAAACTGGAGCGTGTGCAGTAACTGCACACGCTCCAGTTTGCTGTGAACGGTAAATGGAGCGTGTACAGTTGCTGTACACGCTCCAGATATTTTTCCTGAATTCCGTAATCACGTGACACGAAGGTTTCCAGATCACTAATTTCTAAAAAAAATCAGTGCCAGATATTTTTTCTGAATTCTGTAATCAACCATAGCGTTCGGATAGTTTTTTGAGCGACTGTACCTATAAACCCTTTTACCAAAAGACTCAACCACAGAAATTTAAATCTTCTAACAGAAATTGATCGTTTGCAACATTCTTTTAAAGCTTTTATCTTTTCCATATTTAACTCCCTCTCTAATGATGAAAATTAAAATAAATATTCTGAAGGATTTGAAAAATTTGAATCTGAAAAATTTGAATCATAATATTTCATTAGTACCTATCAATTCAAAGAAAAAAAAGCTTTTTCCAATTATCTCCTCAAGCAAACTAGTTGTGTTTGTCTGAGGTTAATGGGTTGGGTTGTTTTATCTCTGAGCGGCACTTTTTTGCACACCATGGGCTAAATGGCCAGGTCACATGGACCCCGAAGGCTCAGAGAAGGTTGGGGGAGGGGACCCACTGGAACAGCTGTTGGGAGACAGATGGTAGCCTCCCGTCAAGGCCATCCAGCGTGTTCTTTAACGTGCACAGCACTCCCGCACAAGGGGCCACGGCTTAACGTCCCATCCGACGGACGGCGGCCTTTCCAAGCCCATCGGTGTCCCCTACTGACCGTGGGCAGGGCGGGGAAATTTTGCGGAGATAAATCTCAACGCTGACCCAGCTGGGACTCGAACCTGGGAACTACAGATTACGAGCCTGGCGCGCTACCGACTGAGCCACCCCTGAGGTTAATGGGTCAAATCATTGCTATCGATTCAAACCTCTTGACTTTCAAATTCCACTTAAAAAATTTTACATTTCTAGCATAAATACATCGTTTGCAATATTCATACTATTTCAATAAGCTTTGCAATTTTACACCTTTAGAAGGCTCAATTATAGCTTGGGGAGATTCGGCAAATGCGAATCTTAATAAATAAAATAAAAAATAAATACCCCCTCAAGCAGCTGCTTGCCACAGAGGTCTGAGAGGAGCCTGTCAGTTTATATGCCAAAGTAGAAGGTCTGAGAGGATGGCAGGACCTCAGCAGAAAAACGGCACACACATCCATACCTTATCCGGGGCTCGAACCCAGGTCCTTAATATTTCATTAATACGTTTCCAACTCAAAAAAAAGAATAAAAATTTAAATTTATCTCTAAAGAAAAAATTTATGTCTGCAGACGGACACAGACAGACGATAAAGTAAAAACCTTACCTCCCATTTTGCTTTTTCTGAAAACGAGCATAAAAAAGTTGTTTTGCTTCAATTGATTGTTATCTTTAGCAGGGCGGGGGTGGCTTAGTCGGTAGAGCGCCAGGTTCGTAATCTGTAGTTCCCAGGTTCGAGTCCCAGCTGGGTCAGCGTTGAGATTTATCTCCGCAAAATTCCCCACCCTGCCCACGGTCAGTAGGGGACACCGATGGGCTTGGAAAGGCCGCCGTCCGACGGATGGGACGTTAAGCCGTGGCCCCGTGTGCGGGAGAGCCATACCCTGTGCACGTTAAAGAACACGCTGGATGGCCTTGACGGGAGGCTACCATCTGTCTCCCAACAGCTGTTGCAGTGGGTCCCCTCCCCCAACCTTCTCTGAGCCTTCGGGGTCCTTGTGACCTGGCCATTTAGCCCATGGTGTGCAAAAAAGTGCCGCTCAGAGGTAAAACAACCCTACACAACCCAACAACGCAGAAAATAGAGCCCTGTTACTGAAAATCCTTTTTGAAATATCTAGTTCACGAATTTACAATCTCATTTACAATCAAGAGCTGTAGATTGTACGTCCTAATCAAGTTCGCGAAGTTTAAAAATTCGCTGACTTAAAAGGAACAGGGTGGCTTAATCGGTAGCAGGCCAGTCTCGTAATCTGCAGTTCTCAGGTTCGAGTCCCACCTCAGCCAGCATTGAACCCACCAGTACCATCCTGTAACGTTGGAAAAAGTTGCAAATTACAGAACAACCAATAAACCGCTGTTCCTGGTGAGAAAGAGGACACCAATGGGCTTAGAAAGACCGCCGTCCGTCAGATGAGACAAGTCATGGTTCAGTGTGCAGATAGCAATATCCTGTTATATTAAAGAACACAGTGGATGGCCTCCACGTTAGGCTTCGGTATGTCTCCTAACAGCTGTCAGCGGGTCCCCTTCTCAAACCTTCTCTGAACCTTGGGGTCCTTATGACTTGGCTATCAACCATATTCACCAAAGCTATTGTAGGATTAGCAAGATATGTACGTGTAATTTCAAATCCATCAGGTTTGTTGTGTTGACCGTTGCCCAGCAAATTGTTGCATGTTGGAACAGTGTTGTTGGGCTTAATTATTATTCTCAATTATATATTAATTATTATTATTCTTAATTATTATTATTCTTAATTATTATAATTATTACAACACTTCCAACAGCAGTGTTGGAACAAGGTATTCTTGCGCCAGAGGAAAAATTCCGAATTTCGCTTTCAACCCCCAAACAGTTTATGATTGTAGATTAATGGACTATTAAAATTATACGATGTTACGCATATTTGCCACAAAAATAACGTAAAACGCGAAGCATATAATACGTACAATCGCTCAAAAAAAGTATCCGAAAACTACGGTTGATTTCAGAAAAAATATCTGGCAACGATTTTTTTTTAGAAATTAGTGATCTGGCAACCTTCGTGTCACGTGATTACAGAATTCAGGAAAAATATCTGGCCTTGCTGAAAATGCAGTGCTAACTTGTTACTTATTATATCTAGAGTTATAGTACTTACAAGCTTCTTGTTATAGATACAGTACTAACTACTTACTTGTTGAATACAGTATTAACTAGTTCCTGTTGTACGTAGAATACAGTACTAATTAATTCTTGTTGTACGTAGAATACAGTACTGAGGAGCTGCTTGCTGTAGATACAGTACTAACTAATACTGTACCTAACTAGTTACTTGTTGAATACAGTACTAACCAATACTGTACCTAACTAGTTACTTGTTGAATACAGTACTAACCAATACTGTACCTAACTAGTTACTTGTTGAATACAGTACTAATTAGTTCTTGTTGTACATAAAGTACAGTACTGACTAATAATATTTTCTCCGTCTTAGAAAAAAAAAAATATCCCCTCAAGCAGCTGCTTGCCACAGAGATCTGACAAGAGTCTACCAGGTTTATAAAAAAAATCTTGAAAAATGTTTGAAATATTCAGATTAGGGAGGGTCTATGGAGGGGTGTGCCCCCACTAGATTCGGCCCTGACTCCGAGTTACAAAACTCGGGCTTATCCTTACACTAAACCAATTTCTTGAATCCAGTTATTGGGCTAAAGAAAAAATCTGAAAGGCTAACTCTCAACTCCAACTTCGAAATCTCTATGTCTATATCGAACGAACAATCCGGTCCTCTAATTTCATTTGATTCAATTTTGATATTAACTGGTTTATTCGCACAATTAATTTAGAACTGATCGAATCTCGAATTTGGTTTACCATTAAAGCCCAAATGATCGATTTATTTCTTCAAGTCCGGGTGACAGATAAAAATCAGTAAAGAAAGTCAATGTCCTGTGAAAGGATAAGAAGAAGAGAATTCCTCGAAACGAATGCTAATTCCAATGATGGCGAAGTGAAACCTTTCTACAGAACTCGTCAAATGTGAATGGAATAGAGTAAGCAAGTGGTTGACCTTGCTGACGCAGAGACAAGAGCTTATGTCCCCTTGGTGTTCATTCTGCTGTCTTCTTCCTACGCGATGTAGTGACTCAAATGTTTTCCTCCGTCCTTCTTTATATCCAATTACTTTCATTACGTTCAACGCCCACGGCCAACAGGCAGACTGAATCCTGTAGGATAGACAGACTTAGAAAATACGATGTCAGAATTTTAATTTCAGCACAAGCAGATAACGTTTCGAAGAGACAATTTAAGGAGAAGTAGGTAGATGTAAGATAAGGGAAATGCGATGTCTGGGGAAACGAGATAAGTGTGATAGTGAGCGAAATTATGTTTGATGAAGTGATTAATGTATTTTGAGTGAGACGTGAAGATTAGTTTTTGTGTATCAATATGAATCAATGATAAAGACGATACAAAGTTGTTTGAAATCGATGTTAGTGAATGATAAGATTGAAAGATATTTGAAGATCAATATTTGAGAATGATAAATCCTAAAGTTTTTTTTTTTAGGGGCGGGGGTGGCTCAGTCGGTAGCGCGCCAGGCTCGTAATCTGCAGTTCCCAGGTTCGAGTCCCAGCTGGGTCAGCGTTGAGATTTATCTCCACAAAATTTCCCGCCCTGCCCACGGTCACTAGGGGACACCGATGTGTTTGGAAAGGCCGCCTTCCGTCGGATGGGACGTTAAGCCGTGGCCCCGTGTGAGGGAGAGCCATACCCTGTGCACGTTAAAGAACACGCTGGATGGACTTGACGGGAGGCTACCATCTGCTCTCAACAGCTCTTCCAGTGGGTCCCCTCCCCCAACCTTCTCTGAGCCTTCGGGGTCCATGTGACCTGGCCATTTAGCCCATGGTGTGCAAAAATGTGCCGCTCAGAGGTAAAAAAACCCAACCCAACCTATAGTTTTTCAGATATAAATATCAATGAGCTGTAAGCAAGATCGATGGTTACTTGATGATCAGTATTAGTGATTGATTAAAAATGACTGAATTTTTCTTAAGTAAAAAAATAAATATCCACTCAAGAAGCTGCTTGTGATAAAGTTCTCACAGGAACCTGTCAGTTTATACGCCATAGAGAGAGTCTGTAAGGATGGCCGGGCCACAGCGGAAAACAACAAAGACATCCATGTCTTTTTTTAGAGATAAATGTTAGTTAACGATGAAAACAATTGAAATTTTTTAGGTGGGCAATGTTAGTAATTAAAAACAGGATCGAAATTTATTTCACAGCCAATATTAGGGAATTGTGAAAATATCGAAATTTAACTGGAGATTAATATTAGTGAACGATGAAGATTGGAATTTATTTGGAGGTTAATATTAATGAGCGATGAAAATTGGAATTTATTTAGAGATTCATATTAGTGAATGGTGAAGATAGAAATTTATTTGGAGGTTAAGATTAGTGAATAATAAAAAAAAGGATGAAAAATATTTTGAAGAAATCAACATTGATGAATGATGAAGATCGAATTTATTCAAAGGTCGGTATTTAAATGGTAACCAGAAACGAGAAATTTTTGAAGCCCAATATTAATGTACGATGAAAAAGGTAAAAACTTACTTGAATATTAATATTAGTGAACAATGATAGATAGAAATTATTGGTTATTAGAAATTATTAGGCCAGTATTTGTGAATGGTAAACTGGTTCTCAGACCTTCTACTATGGCATATAAACTGACAGGCTCCTGTCAGACCTCTGTGGCAAGCAGCTGCTTGAGGGTGTATATTTTTTTAAACAGGACCGAAAGATAATTGAGGAATAATATAAAGAGGAAAGAAAAAGGCTGAAAATATTTTTGAGACGACGAGTGATAGGTTGTCACCATTGATTTTGAAAGCTACCAAGCGCAAAATAAATCAGCTTAACTCCTCTGATGTACCGGCTGAAATGAATTTATACGTAAGTTGGAAATCGAAATTAATTTACTCTCCCAGCGGTTAATGTACTCCCATTTGAGAATCGCTGTCGGTAATGAACTGGCTATATAATAAGCGTTATGGATAACATATATGGGTAATATAGTTCCACTGGCTTCAAAATCAGCAACCGTGGTCGAAATTAATTTCTCACAATTATTAATATTATACCTATAAAATCATCCCATCTTGGAAAATATTTCTAGGGCATCGAAATAACCCCCCCCCACCACCACCACCAACCTTCTCCGAAACTTACACTAGATTACAAGTCATCTACTGCACCTGACACAGTTGTACTCAAAATCATATTCTTCAATCCTATTTTTTGCTTGCGCTGTAGCTGTAATAAACTATATCTTTTATAACCTGCATCTCAATTATATATATATATATACAAAAAAAAAATATTCAGTGCAGTACATTCGGTGATTTGGTGATAAACCATAAGAGAACTAAAGTGATTAAGATGTTTTGAATGTTAATACCCTTGGCAAGTTCCAGTTAATTATCTTGGGAGCTACATAACAGATACTGGTGATGTACAGCATGAGATTAACAGACTAATAGGGATTGCTGCCGGGACTTTTAGGAATCTCTGGAGAGTGTGGAGAAATAGGCGTATACACCTAAAGACTAAAATTAGACTGTTGCCGTCCCGTGGCCGAGTGGTTAGCACGCTTGGCTACTGATCTAAGGGACCTGGGTTCGAGCCCCGGAATTAGGCATGGATGTGTGTGTCGTTTTTCTGCTGAGGTCCTGCCATCCTCTCAGATCTCCTACTGTGGCATATAAACTGACAGGCTCCTGTCAGACTTCTGTGGCAAGCAGCTGCTTGAGGGGGTATTTATTATTTATTTATAATAGTTTGGTTCTTTCTAGGGTTAGTTATGGTAGTGAAACTTGGACACTTTGTAAACAGGAAAACTGGATGCTTTTGATTCTAGATAAGGTTAGAAGAAGGAGACATCAGCCTCCTTTGATCAACATTTTATGCAGAGAGAGACTCCATTGGTTTGCCCATGTTTCTAGGCAAACTGTTCATAACCCTATTAGCTAATCTCTAGTTATGCATAAGGTTCTAAGGCCATAATGTTCTATAAGGTAAATAGAAGACCTAGGATGCGGTAGGCAGGCATTGCCAAACAGGATCTTGTTAGAACTGAACTGCGTTGCCAAGTGAAACAATTGTACCTTTGGTTAGACCTATATGGAGAACTAAATGACATAGTCTGTTTGGACCTAGATAGCCCATTAGCTGCTTGCGAGCTATGCAAATATGTATGTATGCATTTACCTATTTACTTTATTTCTCATTTTCATTCCTGATCAGAGGCATCTTATCCAATGGTGCAGGTGGTGCAGCTGCACTACGGCATTAATATTAGTGATTTTTTTTGGAGCCCTGAGTTCAGGGGCCCCAAAAAAAATAAGAACAAGAAAGTATACTTTAAAAAAAAAAACTATAAGCACTGATAGCAAATATCTTTTTACATATCAGTTTTCAGGGAAGGAGAAACATTCGAAAAAGAAAATGAGTAATTTTTACCTTTCCGCTGTATAAAGCAAATATTAAAGATCGATTAAGCGGTCCAGAAAACAGGAAAATGATATAGATTTTTTCTCGTGTAAAATTTTTGATAGTACTTCTAGGCTTTCTCCTAGAAGTACTATTAAAAATTTTGCAATCAGTAGATGCTGTCTCGAAGTTTCTGCAAACTGCAGATGTTGACCTTTCAAAATCCTCCCAATTGCTGCACACTGCATTAGACTTGTAGAAATCGAGGAAGAGTTTTAGAAAACACAAAATGAAAGTACACAAAAGATGGCATTAATGTAGGGTTTAGGGCCAAGATTTTAGACTTCTCGGGTGTCTGAAATCAAACGTATGGATGGTGAGCTATGTGAGTACCAAAGGCTTAATAAGAATGCACAAAATAGCTTCAAAAATCGAGGTATTCAACGTTACTTTTGACAGAGACATTATGGTACTGAAAATGTGCTTTACGTGTTTAAATGAGATGGTTGACAATTTCGTCAACGGACATCCGAAAAAAAAATTTTGGGGCGGGGGTGGCTCAGTCGTTAGCACGGCAGGCTCGTAATCTGTAGTTCCCAGATTCGAGTCCCAGCTGGGTCAGCGTTGAGATTTATCTCCGCAAAATTCCCCGCTCTGCCCACGGTAAGTAGGGGATACCGATGGGCTTGGAAAGGCCGCCGTCCGTCGGAAGGGACGTTAAGTCGTGGCCCCGTGTGCGGGAGAGCCATACCCTGTGCACGTTAAAGAACATTCTGGATGGCCTTGACGGGAGGCTACCATGTCTCTCAACAGCTGTTCCAGTGGGTCCCCTCTCCCCACCTTCTCTGAGCCTTAGGGTCCATGTGACCTGGCCATTTAGCCCATGGTGTGCAAAAAAGTGCCGCTCAGAGGTAAAACAACCAAAAACCGAAAACTTTTTAAGTAGTAACTGATGCGGAGTAAATGAAGCTGCAGAGTTTCCCAACAGTGAATATAAATTCGACTCAACATTTCCATTTGGTGCTCAGCTTCTATCAATTAGCACTAGCTTCAAAGAGGAAATAGCGAAAAATTTTATGGGGAGTGGCTAATTTATTGATTATTCAAAACAACTATCTTATCTCAGCATTTCCAGATGTGTATTCTGCTTCCTTGTTCTTTCTTAACGTCACCGGTAATTGTGGCAACGTTTTGAACACTCAGAAAGGTTATCAAGACTCGGTCGTTTTATCTAACGAAAATTAAATATTAAGATGATTGTTAAAAAGTTTGCATAAATAAATATAAGGAAAGTCAGAATCTAGGCTGAGCTAATAAAATTATAATTCGTTTCAATAAAGTATTTTTAGTTTGTGAATATTTAGACAAATTTTCCAAACGTTTCATTTAAAAGTTTCTATTGAACTGCAGGTTGCCCTCTGTAAAACATTATATAATAATAAATAATAAATACCCCCTCAAGCAGCTGCTTGCCACAGAGGTCTAGGAAGCTGTAATAGAGTGATTTTGTACCATTGCATATGGATAGTAACTAATGTGAGGACCAGCTATTTATAAAGTGTGGAAAACTGCTTCGGATAGAAGGTACAGTCGCTCAAAAAAGTATCCGAACACTATGGTTGATTACAGAATTCAGAAAAAATATCTGGAAACGATTTTTTTAGAAATTAGTGATCTGGCAACCTTCGTGTCACGTGATTACAGAATTCAGGAAAAATATCTGGAGCGTGTGCAGCAACTGTACACGCTCCAGTTACCGTTCACAGCAAACTGGAGCGTGTGCAGTTACTGCACACGCTCCAGTTTGCTGTGAACGGTAAGTGCACACGCTCAATATTTCCGTGAGTGAGCCCACACGATCTAGTATCAAAATAATATGACCACCTACAGTCGCTCAAAAAAGTATCCGAACACTGTGGTTGATTACAGAATTCAGAAAAAATATCTGGCAACGATTTTTTTTAGATCACTAATTTCTTAAAAAATCGTTGCCAGATATTTTTTCTGAATTCTGTAATCAACCATGGTGTTCGGATACTTTTTTGAGCGACTGTACTTAGCATTTCCTTCTTCCTAACATGGAATTCAAGAGTGACTTTTTGAAAGCTTGAATGACTTCGTGTCACGTGACACGAAGGTTGCCAGATCACTAATTTCTAAAAAAATCGTTGCCAGATATTTTTTTCTGAATTCTCTTATCAACCATAGTGTTCGGATACTTTTTTGAGCGACTGTACTTTACGGATTTGAGTTGGGTTGGGTTGTTTTACTTCTGAGCGGCACTTTTTTGCACACCATGGGCTAAATGGCCAGGTCACATGGACACCGAAGGCTCAGAGAAAGTTGGGGGAGGGGATCCACTGGAACAGCTGTTGGGAGACAGATGGTAGCCTCCCGTCAAGGCCATCCAGCGTGTTCTTTAACGTGCACAGGGTATGGCTCTCCCGCACACGGGGCCACGGCTTAAAGTCCCATCCGACGGACGGCGGCCTTTCCAAGTCCATCGGTGTCCCCTACTGACCGTGGGCAGGGCGGGGAATTTTGCGGAGATAAATCTCAACGCTGACCCAGCTGGGACTCGAATCTGGGAACTACATTACGGATTTGAATACCTGTGATTTTTTCCTATGGGTATTTCTGAAGGAATCTTGCCTTCGATAATAATCCTCATGTGCTTGAAGAACTGAAGGCAGAAATCACAACTGCTGTGGAAGACATCACAAAAGAAACAATGACTGTAGTTATGGGAAATTTCAGTCAATGTATTGAATGCTAAGAGGCTCAGTTGGTTTTGCTCTGATTAGCACATTTTTGCCATAATGGGTTAAATGTCCAGGTTGAGTTGGGTTGTTTTACATCTGAGTGACTCTTTTTTGTACACAATGGACTAAATGGCCAGGTCATAAAGACCCCCAGGGCTCAGAGAAGATTGGGGGAGAGGACCACTGGACAGGTGTTGGAAGACAGATGGTAGCCTCTCAAGGCCATCCAGCGTGTTATTTAATGCGCACAGGACATGGGTTTTTTCTGAACAGAAGGCCACGGCTTAACGTCATATCCGATGGACGACGCCCTTTTCAAGCCATCAATGTCCCCTACTGACCTGGACAGAGCAACAAGTTTTGAGGAGATGTATCTCAGAGCTGGTCCAGCTGGGACTCGAACCTGGGAACTGCAGATTACAGGCCTGGTGTACTACCGACTGAATCATCCCCACCTCAAATGCCAGGTGACAAGGATTCCAAGGTCTCAGAGAAGGTTGGGGAGAGGAGACCCTCTGGAACTTCCCACTGCACACTACTTGGTAGGTGTACCTAATAAACTGGCATCTCAGTGTAGCTCTTATGCCCACAGTAGCACTGCTTTACATCACATCAGACAGACGGCGGCTTTCCAAGTCCTTTGGGTGCCCTATTTCTCACAGACGACAGGGTTAGGTTTAACAGAGATAAATCTCAATACTGACCAAGGTGGGATTCGAACCTGGGAACGATAGGTTACGAGCCTGAAGAACTACCTATCCCGCAGCTCGATGCAACGGGACAAAATATTGAAAATATTTGCAAAAATAAATTACCCATCAAGCAGCTGCTTGGGACAGAAATCTGACAGAATGTAACGCCATAGAAAATAACTATAAGGAAGGCGAGACCTCAACAGAAGGACAACTCAGAAAAATAAAACATTCATTCCTTATCCGGGACGTGAACCAGGGTCCCCGTGATCAGTAACCAAATTAACCCTTTCAGGACCATAAGGTTTCTAAGAGTAAATATTAGTATGTAACTGTTTATTTTAGTTTGTTTAGACGTAAAATAAATAAAAATCATAAGAAAAATACATAACAATGTGTAGTTTTTTTTGGAATTTTATGGGAAATATTTTTCCCAATGGACTATAAAGGTAACACAAATTATAGTTAGGCATGGCCGAGTGGTTAGCGCGCTTGGCTTCTGATATAAGGGACCTGGGTTCGAGCCCCGGTTAAGGCATGGCTGTTTGTGTCGTTTTTCTGCTGAGGTCCTGCCATCCTCTCAGATCTTCTACTTTGGCATATAAACTGACAGGCTCCTGTCAGACCTCTGTGGCAAGCAGCTGCTTGAGGGGGTATATATATTATTATGCAATGTCTTTTATTTATTGGTTTATTAGAACAAAATGTTAACTAAAATAATGCAAAATTATGAAATAAAATTACTATACAAAATGATGTGCTAATTATGATATTCTGCGAAGCAATTTCTTTTGGTAGTGAGGCAAAGATGGACATTGCACATAGTACATATATTATGCGTCCTGACAGTTCCGTTTTTGTTTTCTAAACGTTCCCGTTTACGTAATTGCGTTCGGCATACGTTCTATTTTGACATTCTGTGCAAAAAATGCAGATAAGGTTATAATTAAATACGACAATCACCAATTTTAAAATGGGAAAAATGTTGCCCTTGGTCGTGAAAGGGTTAACCATAAAAACCGCCTGTGCATTACTTATGTTGTGATGTGATCAGAACCAATACATACTAATTATAGATATTCCAAATTACTCTGACTTTTTCTGATCACCCTGAATTTTTTTCCTCTCACGCAAGCGAATTCCTATTGGAACTTCTTCCTCCTACTGGCCGAGTTAGCTTCAAAATGACTCGAAGAAAAAGTTTCATTGAATTGATGACGCAGGTGGAAAATTAAGAAGAAGAAAAACGAAAGAAGAAGAATTGCCTTTGAGTTAGTAATAAAGCATACTTAATGCCGTCCCATGGCCGAGTGGTTAGCGCGCTTGGCTACTGATGTAAGGGACCTGGGTTCGAGCCCCGGGTAAGGCATGGATGTGTGTATCGTTTTTGTGCTGAGGTCCTGCCATCCTCTCAGATCTTCTACTGTGGCATATAAACTGACAGGCTCCTGTCAGACCTCTGTGGCAAGCAGCTGCTTGAGGGGGTATTTATTATTATTTTTTTTTTAATTGTTTTAAGGTCAGGAAAACAAAACAACGTTAAAATGCACTAAATATTTCTTAAATGTTTCGTTGGAACTTTTTTCTTTCTTTCATTTTCAGCAAGTGCTTTCTTATGCTTAATATTCTAAACACCTCTTTTTATTACCGTCATTTTTTTTTCCCTTGAACCCAGACATTTCAATTAATAGATGTTTGTTAAAGTCAAAGTCTTTTTCAGAGCGGTTGAATAATAAATTGTAATGTCCCGTGGTCGAGTGGTTAGCGCGCTTGGCTACTGATCTAAAGAACCTGGGTTCGAGCCCCGGGTAAGGCATGGATGTATGTGTCGTTTTTCTGCTGAGGTCCTGCCATTCTCTCAGACCTTCAGCTATTACATATAAACTGACAGACTCCTATCAAACCTCTGTGGCAAGCAGCTATTTGAGGGGGTATTTATATATTTAATACTTCTGAACTGCTTTTTAAATTCTTTCGCAAGAAGTCTAAATCTGAGAGGTTGATTGGTTGAAGGACAGTCGTTGGGTGTAATTCTATAATCATAGCCATTTGCTCGTGGAACCATGACGTAGTATCCCATTCATGACGGTAGCTTTGGGCAGAAACCTTGAAGTTGGATTGTTTTATCTCGGAAAGGCACTTTTTTTTGCACACTATGGGCAAAATGGTCAGGTCACAAGGACCACAAGAGGTCAGAGAAGATTGCGGAAAGGTGATCCACTAAACAGGTGTTACAAGACAGATGGAAGCTTCCTTTCAATGCCATTCATTTCAATTCCATTCGGTGGTATTTCCAAGCCCATCGGTGTCCCCTTTCTGACCGAGGATAGGGTGAGGATTTAGCAGGGATAAATCGAAGCTGGGCTAGATGGGACTCGAACCTTGGAACTGCAGATTCGAGTCCCATCTAGGTTAATCATCTAGGAGTCCATAGGTTAGTTCCATCTAGGTTAGCCATCTAGAAGTTCATAGATCAGTTCCATATAGGTTAGCCATCTAGGAATCCATAGGTTAGTTCCATCTAGGTTAGTCATCTAGGAGTCCATAGTTTAGTTCCATCTAGGTTAGCCATCTAGGAGTCCATAGATTAGTCCCATCTAGGTTAGCCATCTAGGAGTCCATAGATTAGTCCCATCTAGGTTAGCCATCTAGGAGTCCATAGGTTAGTTCCATCTAGGTTAATCATCTAGGAGTCCATAGGTTAGTTCCATCTAGGTTAGCCATCTAGGAGTCCATAGGTTAGTCCCATCTAGGTTAGCCATCTAGGAGTCCATAGGTTAGTCCCATCTAGGTTAGCCATCTAGGAGTCCATAGATTAATCCCATCTAGGTTAGCCATCTAGGAGTCCATAGGTTAGTCCCATCTAGGTTAGCCATCTAGGAGTCCATAGGTTAGTCCCATCTAGGTTAGCCATCTAGGAGTCCATAGGTTAGTCCCATCTAGGTTAGCCATCTAGGAGTCCATAGATTAATCCCATCTAGGTTAGCCCCATCTAGGTTAGCTATCTAGGAGTCCATAGGTTAGTCCCATCTAGGAGTCCATTCGGTAAGAGCCTGGCTTACTACCGAAAAACTGCGAGAGTTGAACTTGGGATTTGTGGAAATGACTTGGACAGTTTTTCGTTTAGTTTTGGGCTGGGATTGCCTTAATCGGTAGGGCATCATACCTGGAATTTGATGTCCCCACGATCAAGTTCCCATTCTGCCCACTTTGAAATTTTCTCGATTTTGGCCCTGAGTATAGAAAGGAGCTTGAAAAGGATGGGCTTGAAAAGGATGTGTCCAATGGATGGGATTGTAAGCCGCGACAGCGTTCGCATGAAAGCTTATCCCATACGTGTTAAAGTCACTCTGAATATCCTTGACGGAAAGATCCAGTTTGCTCCCCAAAAACTGTCCAAACATCCCTTACCAAACTTTGAGCCTTTGAGGTCCTTGTGACTTGGTCATTCTGGTCAGAACTGCCAATGAAGAAACCAATGATTTCATTATCTGTTAATATTCCACCGTGGTAGTTCAGACAAGAGTGTTTCAATGTTTTTACCTAGCTAAATAGGTACCTCGGACTTGACTCTGATGCTGTCTGAAGATGACGGCTTTAAATTTTAGCCTTAACTTTAAATATTTTTTTCTGAAAACTAGAATTTATGCACCACTGATTTTTACTATGAATTTTTCGTAACCCATAACTACTCAAATGCCGCCCTACGAAAATATTTGTGGTCCCCTCCGAGAATACGTTCAAAATACAAACAACAGCAGCAAATTTATATATATATATATTCAAATTCAAAGAAACACATAAAACACATACATGTGGAACAAACAAAATAAACAAGAATAGGAAGAAAGCAACAATATTTTGTGTATTTTTATTTAGTTTCTACATTTCAAATACTGTTTAATTCATTTTTGAAGTTTAGGAAGAAAATACTCTGTTCTTAGCCATATTTTTCATATATGGCTAGGAACCTTTTTACATATATCATATATGACTAGGAACCTTTTTATATATCATATATGGCTAGGAAGCTTTTTATAAATCATATATGGCTAGGAACCTTTTTATAAATCATATATGGCTAGGACCTTTTTATATATCATCATATTTTGGGGGAAATCAACCTTTTGGCTTAAAAACTGTTAATTTCAATAAATTTTCAATAAAAAAAAAGAGTTCCATATTCTCACAGAGCTTCGAACACTGAATATAATTAGAATTCGCACCTTTGAAAAATTTTTTTTTTCTAAATCCTGACGGACGACTTTTATCATCTAGGGCACGCTAAAATACATGGAATTGAAAGAAGAGACAAGTTAAAAATGCCATTTAGCTGACCGGCTATAGCACCATGCCGGTACATGACCCGATAGAGTTAAATCTTGAATTTATTTCGTTTATTATTTCCTTTAACTATTGTCTTGAGCCATATAAAAGCATGCATCCTTAAGTTTCTCCTTTTCTCAGGTGGTGGCAGCTCAGCAACATCTGGTGAAGCCTCGCGGCTATGACGTCAACGAGAACCTCCTCTCCGATGTGTGTCGAACAGAACTCGGACTCACCGAAGACCAGGTCAAGACCGGCCAACCATTGGAACAAGTTGTGGAACAGGTGAGTTGTAAAAAAGGAAATGAATGCAAGTCTCCAAGGTAACGCTTACTTTGTAAGAACACACCTTAACTACTTATTCACCTGTGTTAATGCAACAGCGAATTTCAGTTCTCTGAGTTTCCAATCTCTGAGAAGACGATCCTCATCTTCACCTGTTGTGATGCGGCAGCAAATGGCATCTTTGCGTTGTTAAACGATGATTGTTTGGTGACTGCTTTTGCGGCCACGTCGCAACCCAACCAAAGAGGTAATTTTTCTTCTACGATTGTGTCAGACTGGTTTATTATTTTTTCTGCGTGTGTGTGTGTCTGAGAGCGATTACAGTAGGACCAAGACCGATGCATCTGTTCGGACTAAAGTAGAAAGAAATGTTTCTCATTCGTGTTAAGATTTTGTTGTTGGGTTGTTTTACATCTGAGCGGCACTTTTTTGGACACAATGGGCTCCGAGGGCTCAGAGAAGATTGAGAAAAGGGTTATCCAACGGACAGTTGTTAGGGTAGCTTCCCGTCAAGGCCATCCAGCGTGTTCACTGCCGAGCACAGGATATGGCTCTCTCCGACACGAGGCCACGGCTTTACGTCCCATCAGACGGACGGCAGCTTTCCAAGCCCATCGCTGTCCCCTACAAGGCGGAGAGTTTTGCGGTTCATTGCTAAGAACTGAAATGTAAACACGAAATTACGGACGTCGTGCTTTTGAAGTGCTTCTCGACCATGTTTAAAAGTTCGAAAAATGGGAACAAGAGTTAAATGGGTGATAAGGAAGATGCTGGGTTGTTTGGTTGGGTTGGCTAAGCACAATAGGCACAATGGGCTAAGCGACCAGGTCACAAGGACCCCAAGGGTTCAGAGAAGGCTTGGGAAAGAAATTCACTGGATAACTCTTAGGAGACAGATGGCAGCATCCTGTGAAGGCCATCCAGCGTGTTCTTTAACATGCATGACTCTCTTGACACTGGGCCTAATACCCGAAACGACGGACGGCTGCCTTTCCAAGACTATTGGCATTCCCATTCTGATCTAGGGCAGGGAGGATTTAATCAGAGATTAATCTTAATGCTGGAACAGATGAGACTCGAACCCGCTAACGAGATATTACAAGTCTGGCCCCTTACTGAATCGGTTATCATAGCCAATAGCCATATTGCTTCGATCAAAATCTGCTACTTTGTCATTTAAATGAGATGCGACAATCCTTCCAGATTAGAGAGATGAAAAAAAAAAGAGTTATTTGCTGCTGGAGGATAACAACGTGCAGGAAACATCGAAAACAGGAAAAAGTCTGCCCTCATCATCAATCAAGCAATCTTACGTGACTCAGTATTTGGAAAAATGTCATAGCTCGATTTCTTTCCAAAAAGAAAAAACTTGCGCAGGTTACTTCTAAGGAGAGAAAAGACAATGTTAAGCCTTTACAATTTTATTTTTTGTCTGCTACACTTTAATTGGCTGAATCGTAAGGAGCAAGTTTTCGAGACGGGTCGCGCATTACGTGCTGGTCACGTGCGAGATGGCAGCTCATGATTCAACCTGGTAGCCGAACTGCCTCGCCGGAGGCGGTGGACGAGTCGGGGCTTATCTGTGCCATTGCATCTCACCGGCCCTACTTCATTAGGTTTCAAGTGCTGGATCATCCGCACGTTTTCCATCATGCCATCTCGTATCTCCATGCTGAGCACTTCAGTCAACATTCTCACATCCGCTGCAGAATGGGATGAAGGAGCATAGATTTTTTTTTTTTTTTTGGGGGGGGGGGTGAAATGATGATATCACTGAGACTTGGGTAGAAAGTGCATTGACAGGCAATTTCAGATTTGAATGATGGTTTGGATTATTTTACCTCTGAGCGGCACTATTTCGCACAAAATGGTCTAAATGCCAGATCACAAGGATTCCGAAGTCTCAGAGAAGGTTGGGGGAAGGGAACCCACTGGATAGCCATTAGGAGACAGATGATAGCCTCCTTTCAAAGCCAACTGGCGAGGCCTTTAACGTAAAGGCTCCCACACACGGAGCCTTTACGTCTCATCAGAAGGACGGCAACCATTCCAAGCCCATCGGTGTCCATTACTGACCGAGGGCAGGACGGACATAAATCTCAACGCTGGCCCAGCTTGAACACGATCCTGGGAATTGCAGATTATGAAACCAGCTCCTTAAATCATGAACATTTTTCTGCTACCTTATGGGGAGGTGGTCTAGGCTGTAATCTACAGTCCCGACGTTTGAAACCCAACTGAGACAGAGTTAAACTTTACTCCGCTAACCTCAACCTGTCCACAGTTAGAAAAGGGACACCGATGGGCTTCCAAAAGCCGTCGTCCATTAGATGAGATGCAAAGCAGTGGTCCCGTGCATTATCCTGTGCATGTTAATGAACACGCTGGATTGCCTTAACTATCGTTTGTCTCCTCAAAGCTGCTCAGCAGTTCCCTTACCCCAACCTTCTCTGAGACTTTATGGTCCTTGTGACCTGGCCATTTAGCTCATTGTGTGCAATCAAAATGCCGCTCAGAGGTAAAACAATCCAATTCAATCTTGCTACATGCGAGGTACCGAACTGCACATTTACACTACGTCGCGTAACGTGGAAGTACTGAAATCGCGCATTCATAAGCTTTCTATTTAATAGTCAATTACATACGCATACATGTAGCGCATACGGGGCTGGCTCAGTCGGTAGCGCGCCAGGCTCGTAATCTGTAGTTCCCAGGTTCGAGTCCCAGCTGGGTCAGCGTTGAGATTTATCTCCGCAAAATTCCCCGATCTTCCCACGGTCAGTAGGGGACACCGATGGGCTTGGAAAGGCCGCCGTCCGTCGGATGTGACGTTAAGCCGTGGCCCCGTGTGGGGGAGAGCCATACCCTGTGCACGTTAAAGAACACGCTGGATGGCCTTGACGGGAGGCTACCATCTGTCTCCCAACAGCTGTTCCAGTGGGTCCCCTCCCCAAACCTTCTCTGAGCCTTCGGGGTCCATGTGACCTGGCCATTTAGCCCATGGTGTGCAAAAAAGTGCCGCTCAGAGGTGAAACAACCCAACGCAACTACTGCTCAAGAATCAATGCTAGTTCAGTAGATGACCCTGAAAAAATGCCTTCCGAGTTTCTAGAACCTACTTAGTAAACTACACTGTATATGCATAAGTAATTTTGTTTTCTGAAATTTAAGTTTACCTACTGTACTTTTGTTTCTATAAAAATATTTCTCATGCAACCGGCATATTCCACTATTCATCAATCCCCATTCTTCATAAATGCCAGATAACCTAGCGTCTACTCTCATTCAGACAGATCTCTGGTGCAGATGAGTTCAAACCTCTCATTAATCATCTCCTCAAAAGCTAACAACAATGATCAGAAACAATCATTGCGTTGTAAACCAACTCCTACGTTCTTTACTCCCTAATTTCCCGTATTTTTTCTCTCTATTATTTCCCTTTCGTCCCGTGGCTGAGTGGTTAGCACGCTTGGCTACTGATCTAAGGGACCTGGGTTCGAGCCCCGCATTAAGCATGGATGTGTGTGTGTCGTTTTTCTGCTGAGTCCTGCCATCCTCTCAGACCTTTTACTATGGCATATAAACTGACAGGCTCCTGTCGGACCTGTTTCCCGCCCTGCCCACGGTCAGTAGGGGACACCGATGGGCTTGGAAAGGCCGCCGTCCGTCGGATGGGAAGTTAAGCCGTGGCCCCGTGTGCGGGAAAGCCATACCCTGTGCACGTTAAAGAACACGCTGGATGGCTTTGACGGGAGGCTACCATCTGTCTCCCAACAGCTGTTCCAGTGGGTCCCCTCCCCCAACCTTCTCTGAGCCTTAGGGTCCATGTAACCTGGCCATTTAGCCCATGGTGTGCAGAAAAGTGCCGTTCAGAGGTAAAACAAACAAACAAACAAAGCGTTGTAAACCAACTCCTACGTTTTTTACTCCCTAATTTCCCGTATTTTTTCTCCCTATTATTTCCCTCCCCTCCTTCCCTCTTATCTTTTTCTCAGTATCACTGTCCATCCACTTCTCCTAAATGAGACAAGAGGCAACAGAAGACACATCCCCTCAACAACTGGATGAGCACAACTTACTCAAAATACAAAAGAAGGTAACGAACTTCGTGTCTACTGATGAATGGGGGAACAAACGACTACCTTCTGAATTGTCTATCGGGCCCCCGGACAGGACAACTTTCCGCCGCCGGCGGTTTAATGAGAATCGGTTGGGGTCATTTCCCCTCTCGTTGGATGTCATCGGTTGGAGGGACCTGCTGTGGCGCATTCGTCTGCAATGAATGAGGGTTCCTCTTGAGCGAGCCTCTAGAGGAGATACGCCCTGAGGCCCCTCGGGTTAGGGCGGGAGATGAGGACTGTGGGTGGCGTCAGTGAACGGTGGAATGGGATTTGTGAACGATCACTGGTAGAATAAACGGTAATGTTGTTTTGTTGCATAAGCAAAGGGATGTGCTCACATTCTATTGTCTCTTACGGCATTTTGAGTTCATTTGTGTGTCACTTTGTAATAACTCTCAAGCAGTTATGTCCAGTTCTTTTTTTTTTTTTTTTTTTTTTTTTGGGGGGGGGGGGGGTGGCTCAGTCGGTAGCGCGCCAGGCTCGTAATCTGTAGTTCCCAGGTTCGAGTCCCAGCTGGGTCAGCGTTGAGATTTATCTCCGCAAAACTTCCGCGCCCTGCCCACGGTCAGTAGGGGACACCGATGGGCTTAAAAAGGCCGCCGTCCGTCGGATGGGACGTTAAGCCATGCCCCGTGGCGGGAGAGCCATACCCTGTGCACGTTAAAGAACACGCTGGATGGCCTTGACGGGTGGCTACCATCTGTCTCCCAACAGCTGTTCCAGTGGGTCCCCTCCCCCAACCTTCTCTGAGCCTTCGGGGTCCATGTGACCTGGCCATTTGGCCCATGGTGTGCAAAAAAGTGCTGCTCAGAGGTAAAACAATCCAATCCAATCTTTTTTTTTTTGACGTAAGCGCGTATAATCAGAATACCCCATCTTTTTTCATTAGCATAAAAATAAGATTTATTCTTTTATTTGAGAGATTGTTAGATAAAGATTCAGTTGCTGATATTTTTCTTTACACAACAAATCTATTCCACAGTTAAGCCGTGGCCCCGTGTGCGGGAGAGCCATACCCTGTGCACGTTAAAGAACATGCTAGATGGCCTTGACGGGAGGCTACCATCTGTCTCCCAACAGCTGTTCCAGTGGGTCCCCTACCCCAACCTTCTCTGAGTCTTCGAGGTCCTTGTGACCTGGCCATTTAGCCCATGGTGTGCAAAAAAGTGGGTTGGGTTGTTTTACCTCTGAGCGGCACTTTTTTGCACACCATGGGCAAAATTGCCAGGTCACATGGACCCCGAAGGCTCAGAGAAGGTTGGGGGAGGGGACCCACTGCAACAGCTGTTGGGAGACAGATGGTAGCCTCCCGTCAAGGCCATCCAGCGTGTTCTTTAACGTGCACAGGGTATGGCTCTCCCGCACACGGGGCCACGGCTTAACGTCCCATCCGACGGACGGCGGCCTTTCCAAGCCCATCGGTGTCCCCTACTGACCGTGGGCAGGGCGGGGGAATTTTGCGGAGATAAATCTCAACTCTGACCCAGCTGGGACTCGAACCTGTGAACTATAGATTACGAGCCTGAGCGCTACCGACTGAGCCACCCCCGCCCCTATGCAAAAAAGTGCCGCTCAGAGGTGAAACAACCCAACCCATTCCACAGTTTCGACAGCAAACGTAAAAAGCGAAATTGAGATATTGAACTTCTGAAGACAAGATTGAAATTTGGAGTCTGTTATGAAACGTGTCTCTAAAGGAGATTTTCGTTTACTTTTTATAATATTAATTTGCACTTTTTATAATATTAATATGTAATCAGTACCCACTGGACAATTGTTAGAAGACATGTTACAGCAAAAGTCCAGTTAATATAATAAGTTGCATCAGTGGCCGAGTGGGTTAGCGCGCTTGGCTACTGATCTGCGGGACCTGGGTTCGAGCCCCGGGTAAGGCATGGATGTTCGTGTTGTTTTTCTGCTGAGGTCCTGCCATCCTCTCAGATCTTCTACTGTGGCATATAAACTGACAGGCTCCTGTCAGACCTCTGTGGCAAGCAGCTGCTTGAGGGGGTATATAATACTGACAGAGTAATTCAGCTCTAAATATATAGTAGTAACGGCTGCATACATATATATATATGTAATAATAGTGAGTAACCATAAATATTTATAGCTAAATAAGTAATTCTTCGTATTACAAGCTATTACAAACTTTCAAATTAGAATTATTTGAACACAGGTTAAGATCTTATGCTATTTGGAAACGAAAAACTTGAATTATGGCAACTGAAAATTCTTAGATAACTTCATTAAAATCGCAACGAGAGATTCATTAACTAAAGAGAGAAAATTACTTTAAAAACATCAAAGGTTGAATGGTGTTATCTATTTTTAATCAATATTCTGTGTGCTCTCATGTTAGCTTGAAAACTCAAGTTACTACCTGCAGTTGAACACATTAATATAATAATGTCTTTAGGGATGTGGGGGATCTGACAAAGGCAGCAGATTTAAACGTTACGATCCTTAGGTTCAGAGTTACGGAACAGAAAATGGCAACAATGGATTTGGCAGCTATCACCATTTACGGTACGAAGAGCATGGCAAATGTTTTTGCTTGTAGTAAGCCCCTCTTTTGGAATTTCGACTTGAAATTCTCTCATGCAACTTGGATGAGAATCAGAAACATTCTGCTATCTCCGCAAAATTCCCCGCCCTGCCCACGGTCAGTAGGGGACACAGATGGGCTTGGAAAGGCCGCCGTCCGTCGGATGGGACGTTAAGCCGTGGCTCCGTGTGCGGGAGAGCCATACCCTGTGCACGTTAAAGAACACGCTGGATAGCCTTGACGGGAGGCTACCATCTGTCTCCCAACAGCTGTTCCAGTGGGTCCCCTCTCCCAACATTCCCTGAGCGTTCGGGGTCCATTTGACCTGGCCATTTAGCCCATGGTGTGCAAAAAAATGCCGCTCAGAGGTAAAACAACCCAACCCAGAAACATTCTGTGGAATTTCGAAGCGTCTAACACTGTTTCCCAATGAGATATGGCTGCCATAGACACGCATACATTATTAATTATTATTATAGATGCTTCTGATTATTTTTTTCCAATTAGAAGGAAAATTAGAAAATTAAATTGTTACCACCCGAGTAATTTTACTCACTGTGTCTAAGTAAGACAAAAAAAGACCCGTATTTGATAATATTACTGATTTTCAAAAATTTGAAAAATGCAAAAGATTTTGCTCCGACGTGAGTTCCAGTTGCATCTAACATTTTCTTTATACACGAAAATTGAACAATGAGGCTTTTCGCTTTTTATTTAATAGTTTGTTGCAGGGGTTGGTTTAGTCAGTAGACTAATATTCCAAGGTTCGAATCCGCAAAATTTCTTCTCTAATCCCTTTCTACTCTCGGTGAGAAAGGTGACACAGATGATTTCCTTCTGCAGGGGAAGACATGTCGTGCACGTTAAACAAAACCAGAATATTTTTGACGGGAGGCTCCTAGCTGTCTCCTAACAGCTATTCAGTGGATCTCCTTCCTCTACTTAGCACTGAGTCCTTGAAGACTGCCATTTAGTCTTGAATGTAAGAAAAGTGCCTCTAGGAGGTAAATTAACCCAAACCAACTTTTAACGGTCATTGTAATGAACATCATGTATCTTTGATTCAGAGCCTACCTAAAGATTGTAATGCTTCTGTACGTTCATTTAATTTCCTATTTTCTACACACCTTTGTGGAAGAGTAAATTAAAATAATAATAATAAAAAAGAAAGCAATTGTAGAAGAGGTGCGTGTGTGTGAGAACCAGGGCTGTCTTAAGGCATGAGCACACTGGGCTCCACGATTCTAAATTTCACAAAAAAGTTTGTGTTGATTAATCTTCGCTTTCCAGCATGTTTTTACGTTTAAACATTGATTTTTTTAAAAGTACCAATAAATCTGTAGGCATAATTTTATTGACCGTTTACATTTTTATTTCCGTTGGTGGGTGGGTATGGGCCCCCAGTGCATTGCTTTGCCCAGGGGCCTACAATACTGTTAAGACGGTACTGGTGACAACTGGAGAAAAGTGTTAACTCTACCCTTTCTGCCCCTTATTGTAGAGTAGAATTCATGGTATAGTATTCGTTGGGTTGGGTTGTTTTACCTCTGAGCAGCACTTTTTTGCACACCATGGGCTAAATGGCCGGGTCACAAGGACCCTGAGGGCTCAGAGAAGGTTGGGGGAGGGGACACACTGGAACAGTTGTTGGGAGACAGATAGTAGCTCCCGTTAAGGCTAGCCAGCGTGTTCTTTAACATGCACAGAGTACGGCTCTTTCGCACACGGGTTCACGGCTTAACGTCCCATCAGACGGACGGCGGCCTTTCCAAGCCCATCAGTGTCCCTTACTGACCGTAGGCAGGGCAGGGAATTTTGCGGAGATAAATCTCAACATAGTATTCGTGAAATGTATATTATATAATAATAAAAAAAATAAATATCCCCTCAAGCAGCTGCTTGCCACAGAGGTCTGACAGGAGCCTGTCAGTTTATATGCCATAGTAGGAGATCTGAGAGGATGGCAGGACCTCAGCAGAAAAACAACACAAACAGCCATGCCTTACCCGGGGCTCGAACCCAGGTCCCTTAGATCAGTAGCCAAGCACGCTAACCACTCGGCCATGAGACGGATTATATACATATATTTAAATATATATATATATTATAGTCACTGTGAAATATATTCATTCCGTCAATTAGAAGCCTAATTCCTTTCTCCTAAAATAGCACGGATTCGAATGAATAACTACCGTTCTAATAATGCTCTGGGTAAAAAATTCTTATCGATATTAATCAGTCATAGTCAGTTTTAGATTATTTTCTCTTTCTAGATTTAAATTTTTCTTCCTGACTCTAGATAAGATCAACGCACATCATGTCATGGTTTTACAGACGTAATTAGGATTGTGCGCGCCAGTTTTTCCTTATTATGATCTATTCAAAACGAGTACAATAACCGACAGAGTTTTTTCTCTTTTTCCCCTACAGCTGGATCAGTTCGTGCAAGCCAAGTTGAGTCCCGACTCCGGTCAAACCTTCTATCTGATAACTGATGGACAGCTCCACCTGCGGCAGGTGCTGCATCCTGAGGCCTGCCACAAGAGCATCCTCCTGCCAGACTATTATTTCTCCTTTTTTGATCTGCGTAAGGAGTTCCGCAGGTTCTACCACACGGACGAAATCCTCTCTGTGCAGGACATGCTCAACTGTATCCTTTTGTCGTTTTCGTTCCCTTCACCAATTGAAGATGATGATAAGCATTTAAAATGGGAGTGAATCTGAATTGCATTAGCATCAATACACAGTGCCCTGCGTGGACAGCAAAAGTCCTTCCGCATCCTCAAGGTCTTATCCGCATCTTCGTATATTGCCTACTTTAAAAAAGTCGAGGTTTTTCAAATGCTTGAAGTCCGATGTATGTTTGCCAGTAAAAGAAATCCTTCTAATGGTTTATAAATGACAAATTAATAACTGAAACATTACACTGTGAAAAATAAAAAGCCTTTTGTTCGTAAAAAATGCTTTACTAAATTTAGACAAAAATTTACTTAATTATAAATTTGTGCCGTCCCGTGCCGAGTGGTTAGCACGCTTGGCTACTGATCTAAGGGACCTGGGTTCGAGCCCCGGAATTAGGCATGGATGTATGTGTCGTTTTTCTGCTGAGGTCCTGCCATCCTCTCAGATCTCCTACTGTGGCATATAAACTGACAGGCTCCTGTCAGACCTCTGTGGCAAGCAGCTGCTTGAGGGGGTATTTATTATATTTTTTTATTTATAAATTTTCAAATTCTTCTGAATTGATTTTGCCTTTTTAAATGCATTTATAGGCAATGATGGGAAGACAGTCCTTTTTTATTACCCAATAACTCTCTTCTAAAATTTCGTGTTCTCCCCGACTGAAATTTTGATTCGACTAATATCTAATTCCTTAAAAAATTAGTAAAATTTTTTACGTAACACCGCAGTAATTTTTTGAATTTATATTCGGCTTTGCCATCAAAAAAAATCACTTGTTTCACATAGCATATTTTTTTAATATGGGGTTTATCCCAATGGACATTTTTTTTTTCTTTTTTAGAGTGAATATCATCATCGAATTTTTAAACTAAGTTTTTTTAACAATATCTGAAATAATATTTTTTTCACACATGTCAGCCATCAATAATGTTTGCTCATGATTATGCATATCTTATCAAATACGAGACTTCATCCGCCATCAGCGTTAACAGGAATTTTATTATCCGCGGTTTTATCCGTTATCCACGTTAACATTAATTTTATTATCAGCGGTTTATCCGCTATCCGCATTAAGGTTAATCTTTTATCCGCCGAGAGCTTTTAAATGCGGATTTCCGCATCCGCGGAGGGCTCTATCAATACGCTCATTGGGTATTTCATTAGGATAAGACCCATGCAATATCACCCTGCGAGCAAGTCATTTGTGACCTTGATACTTAAGGTTACCTTGACAGCGATTTCAGAGATATCATGAACAGAAATATTCTTTTAATTAATTTATCAATAATTTTTTCTATTGAAATTAGTTACGTAACAAAGTGACACCGTGCCCTGGGGCTAAACTTCTTTACTGGGCTCCTTCCTTAAAATTTTTTGGGGAAAAAATCGCGTCCTTTTTTTTTGTCGACAGACTACCAAAGATATCCGCAATAAGTAATAAAAAATGCGTCTAAAGAAAAAAAAGCATGTAATCACAAGCTTTATCAATTCCTGGTTCATTAGAATCATGGTAGCTACGCCACTGACTGTAATATTACATAATAATATTATATATAATATTATAATATTATATAATATTACATAATAATATTATATATAATATTACATAATAATATTATATATAATATTACAATATTATTATATAATATAATATAATAATATTATATATAATATTACATAATTATTGTATAATATTATAATATTACATATAATATTATAATATATAATATTATATATTAATATTATATATAATATTATATATTATTATTAATATTATATATGGAATATAATATCATATATTAAGGGTGCTTTACAATAAACTTAATAATTAAAAATAACACTAAATATTTTATAGCAAAAAAATTAAAACTCTTAAAAAATACACATATTTAGTTATTGTTTTAATCATTAATTAGATATTTTTGAAAACAGTCTGAAATGAAATTACACTAAAATTTATAAAGCATTCGTGACGTCATTGAAATCGCTGTCAAGGTTCTAAGTCTCAAGATATCTTGACCAGCGTCTACTTAGGATTGAACCTGGACGGTTTTCGAACGAAAAGAAAGATATTTAACAATGGATGAAATTTTAAGTGATTTAATTTTTATAAAATTCAATTACAAGTTTTTAATTAAAAATATTCAAATAACATATTTTGCTTATTGCGATTCTATCGATGTATTATTAAACAGTTTGGCATTATTAACAGTTTTGAAATTAAGCAACTATCTATTAAATTTTAATGTATTAAAATATTGAAAATGGTGTCTTAATTTATATTAAGACGACAAAATTTATAATAACTACCTTAATAAAAGTCTTAATGAAGGTAGTTTAAGTTAAAAGTTTTTAAATCAAGCAGGTGATATGTTTATAAGAAGTTAGCAATTAATTTTGAAGTTTTCGTTAACATAGTCATAATAAATATATTATTTTGATATGTTTTCGAATTGGAAATATTTAATTCAATTTTTGGAAAATTAAATCACTTAAAATTTCGCGCATTGTTATATTTTTCCTACTCTCTTTAGAAGACTATGATAGCGCTCTCCTTTACATGGTTCTAATTGAGGTCCAAGTACTCTCAACAGCAGACCACATGATCAAGAATCCATATGTGTGAGAACCACATGAATTTTATTTACATTGTGTCAGTAATCCTTCTTAAATTTCGAGGTTCATGATGTAACCGTAGTGTAATTAAATTTGTTATTACAAAGCCAGTTATAAAGAGAGTGATTAGGACCTCTACTAGTTCATGTGTCTTTTTCTGCCACAAACTTCAGGCGGGGTGAATGTTGCCCATGCTCTAGATCAGTGGTTCTCAACCTTTTATGCTTCACGTACCCCCTGGAAATCTGTATGTAACTGGCGTACCCCTTGTATAGATAGATAAACTATAGTTATAGTATAACAATGGGAATAAGGTAAAACATATATATCAGTGGTTCTCAACATTTTATGCTTCACGTACCCCCTGGAAATGTGTATGTAACTGGCGTACCCCTTGTATAGATAGGTAAAACTATAGTTAGAGTATAACAATGGGAATGAAATAAAACATATATATATCAGTGGTTCTCAACCTTTTATGCTTCACGTACTACCTGGAAATGTGTATGTAACTGGTACCCCTTGTATAGATAGATAAAACTATAGTTATAGTATAACAATGGGAATAAAATAAAACATGTATATCAGTGGTTCTCAACCTTTTATGCTTCACGTACCCCCGGAAATGTGTATGTAACTGGCGTACCCCTTGTATAGATAGATAAAACTATAATTATAGTATAACAATGGGAATAAAATAAAACATATATATCAGTGGTTCTCTACCTTTTATGCTTCACGTACCCCCGGAAATGTGTATGTAACTGGCGTACCCCTTGTATAGATAGATAAAACTATAGTTATAGTATAACAATGGGAATAAAATAAAACATATATATCAGTGGTTCTCAACCTTTTATGCTTCACGTACCCCCTGGAAATGTGTATGTAACTGGCGTACCCCTTGCATAGATAGATAAAACTATAGTTATAGTATAACAATGGGAATAAAATAAAACATATATATCAGTGGTTCTCAACCTTTTATGCTTCACGTACCCCCTGGAAATGTGTATGTAACTGGCGTACCCCTTGTATAGATAGATAAAACTATAGTTATAGTATAACAATGGGAATAAAATAAAACATATATATCAGTGGTTCTCAACCTTTTATGCCTCACGTACCCCCTAGAAATGTGTATGTAACTGGCATACCCCTTGCATAGATAGATAAAACTATAGTTATAGTATAACAATGGGAATAAAATAAAACATATATATCAGTGGTTCTCAACATTTATGCTTCACGTAAACCCCTGGAAATGTGTATGTAACTGGCGTACCCCTTGCATAGATAGATAAAACTATAGTTATAGTATAAGAATGGGAATAAAATAAAACATATATATCAGTGGTTCTCAACCTTTTATGCTTCACGTACCCCCTGGAAATGTGTATGTAACTGGCGTACCCCTTGTATAGATAGATAAAACTATAGCTATAGTATAACAATGGGAATAAAATAAAACATATATATATATATCAGTGGTTCTCAACCTTTTATGCCTCACGTACCCCCTAGAAATGTGTATGTAACTGGCATACCCCTTGCATAGATAGATAAAACTATAGTTATAGTATAACAATGGGAATAAAATAAAACATATATATCAGTGGTTCTCAACATTTATGCTTCACGTAAACCCCTGGAAATGTGTATGTAACTGGCGTACCCCTTGCATAGATAGATAAAACTATAGTTATAGTATAAGAATGGGAATAAAATAAAACATATATATCAGTGGTTCTCAACCTTTTATGCTTCACGTACCCCCTGGAAATGTGTATGTAACTGGCGTACCCCTTGTATAGATAGATAAAACTATAGCTATAGTATAACAATGGGAATAAAATAAAACATATATATATATATCAGTGGTTCTCAACCTTTTATGCCTCACGTACCCCCTAGAAATGTGTATGTAACTGGCATACCCCTTGCATAGATAGATAAAACTATAGTTATAGTATAACAATGGAAATAAAATAAAACATATATATCAGTGGTTCTCAACCTTTTATGCTTCACGTACCCCCTGGAAATGTGTATGTAACTGGCATACCCCTTGCATAGATAGATAAAACTATAGTTATAGTATAACAATGGGAATAAAATAAAACATATATATCAGTGGTTCTCAACCTTTTATGCTTCACGTACCCCCTGGAAATGTGTATGTAACTGGCGTACCCCTTGTATAGATAGATAAAACTATAGTTATAGTATAACAAAGGGAATAAAATAAAACATATATATCAGTGGTTCTCAACCTTTTATGCTTCACGTACCCCCTGGAAATGTGTATGTAACTGGCGTACCCCTTGTATAGATAGATAAAACTATAGTTATAGTATAACAAAGGGAATAAAATAAAACATATATATCAGTGGTTCTCAAACTTTTATGCTTCACGTATCCCCTGGAAATGTGTATGTAACTGGCGTACCCCTTGTATAGATAGATAAAACTATAATTATAGTATAACAATGGGAATAAAATAAAACATATATATCAGTGGTTCTCTACCTTTTATGCTTCACGTAAACCCCTGGAAATGTGTATGTAACTGGCGTACCCCTTGCATAGATAGATAAAACTATAGTTATAGTATAACAAAGGGAATAAAATAAAACATATATATCAGTGGTTCTCAACCTTTTATGCTTCACGTACCCCCTGGAAATGTGTATGTAACTGGCGTACCCCTTGTATAGACAGATAAAACTATAATTATAGTATAACAATGGGAATAAAATAAAACATATATATCAGTGGTTCTCTACCTTTTATGCTTCACGTAAACCCCTGGAAATGTGTATGTAACTGGCGTACCCCTTGCATAGATAGATAAAACTATAGTTATAGTATAACAATGGGAATAAAATAAAACATATATATATATACGTTAAATTTTGTATTTATAAATTATCGATATCGATAAACACAAAAAAATGACATAAACAATTTAACAAATCTTATAAAATTATAAACATTTTACTGGTTAATCAGTGAAACAGCTGTCACGGCGTACTCCAAAAAATTTTACCGCGTACCCCACATTGAGAAACCCTACTCTAGATAAAACTGTATCCTCCACCTTCAGAACCCTGGGAGGAATAATCTAGCCCCTCGTCCCTCCCCCGAGAAAATCTCCTTAACTGCTAAGTCCTTGTAAGATATTATACAGAAATTAATAATTTTTCCACCTTTTGCAGTCTTTGGAATTAAAATTGAAATAAATTTAAGAAACCTCTTTAAATGCATGAAATCTGAATTAGCTACAGCTTTATAGCTAATCAGTATTATTAACATTATTAATTAATTGTTAAGTAATTTATTTACGATTGATTTCTGGTAGCAGGAGGGCCTTCAAAGTCCTGAGGTGCCGCGAGCCCCAGAATTTCTTGAACAAGTCCTGTCATCTTCGCAGTTTGCAGCCAAACATTATGCATTTTAAAAAAGTGTCGTTTACGAGAAAAATAATTGCACCGAAACTCGAACCATCACAAATGCACAATAAGTTCGAAGAGTAAATGAGAAAAGTCTTCGTAAACCTTTTCAATTATCGCACAGATCTTCGAATTGCTTATTCTCTTCGACGAGGTCAAATTTGGTCTTGAATGGTTACGAACCTTTGGTGAACTGCGAAATTCCAAAAGTCATCAGCATAATTCGATAGAAAAATGATCAACTAATCTTCTCCCAGACATCCTTTGCGTTCTGGGTTGCTGACCCATTAATAGGAAGTTCAAAAAACAAACTACTTCGGGCATCGAATTAATAATTCCTGATTCTTATCTCGGACACCATTTGTAATTTCGCCGCTAGCTGTTTCTTCTATTCTTATTTGTTTTCCTAATTTGCTTGGCGTTTGCTCGTATTCTTTGAACGACAAGATTGTGAAAAATGAAAAAAAAAAAACTCCAAAGCGCAAAACACCGACTGTTACCGGTTCATTGGTGTCTTATTATTAATGCTAATAAGGATAATTTGCTATTGAAAATATACACCAGGCAAACTGTATCGACGAAATTGTGTCACCCACATTTGCCAACCTGCGAAACGACTTCTGAACTTAACGTCGTTCGTGTTTATTAGTTTAGATTGATTTGGAGTTTTCCTTCCTTGATAGCAGACGTTATGCGTGATGTGTAAATAATTTTTTTTCCGTCTTTATAGATTATGTAGGACAGTCTAATAAAATCTCGATGTTATGAACGTTGATTAATATGCATATATATATATATTCATATTTATTGGAGGAAATAACAGGGAAAAGTGTAAATTATCATGTTTGAAATTCAGCTTTCTGATTCTGGAAGTTGATTTTCAGTGTTGATTGAAAGAAATGCTTATCAATCATTTTTTTTTATCCTGTTTGTACAGTGGGTTTTCGTTTTTGCATCTGCATATGCCAATCAGAAAGCTTCACTGCTACTCTGCTGCCCTTTGAAATGTCACACGTTCTGAATTCGTGTAGAATAAGATGGAGTCGGAATAGTCTGATTCGTGTAGGATAAGATGGAGTCGGAATAGTCTGATTCGTGTAGGATAAGATGGAGTCGGAAGAGTCTGATTCGTGTAGGATAAGATGGAGTCGGAATAGTCTGATTCGTGTAGGATAAGATGGAGTCGGAAGAGTCTGATTCGTGTAGGATAAGATGGAGTCGGAAGAGTCTGATTCGTGTAGGATAAGATGGAGTCGGAAGAGTCTGATTCGTGTAGGATAAGATGGAGTCGGAATAGTCTGATTCGTGTAGGATAAGATGGAGTCGGAAGAGTCTGATTCGTGTAGGATAAGATGGAGTCGGAATAGTCTGATTCGTGTAGGATAAGATGGAGTCGGAAGAGTCTGATTCGTGTAGGATAAGATGGAGTCGGAATAGTCTGATTCGTGTAGGATAAGATGGAGTCGGAAGAGTCTGATTCGTGTAGGATAAGATGGAGTCGGAATAGTCTGATTCGTGTAGGATAAGATGGAGTCGGAAGAGTCTGATTCGTGTAGGATAAGATGGAGTCGGAATAGTCTGATTCGTGTAGGATAAGATGGAGTCGGAAGAGTCTGATTCGTGTAGGATAAGATGGAGTCGGAATAGTCTGATTCGTGTAGGATAAGATGGAGTCGGAATAGTCTGATTCGTGTAGGATAAGATGGAGTCGGAATAGTCTGATTCGTGTAGGATAAGATGGAGTCGGAAGAGTCTGATTCGTGTAGGATAAGATGGAGTCGGAATAGTCTGATTCGTGTAGGATAAGATGGAGTCGGAAGAGTCTGATTCGTGTAGGATAAGATGGAGTCGGAATAGTCTGATTCGTGTAGGATAAGATGGAGTCGGAATAGTCTGATTCGTGTAGGATAAGATGGAGTCGGAATAGTCTGATTCGTGTAGGATAAGATGGAGTCGGAATAGTCTGATTCGTGTAGGATAAGATGGAGTCGGAAGAGTCTGATTCGTGTAGGATAAGATGGAGTCGGAAGAGTCTGATTCGTGTAGGATAAGATGGAGTCGGAATAGTCTGATTCGTGTAGGATAAGATGGAGTCGGAAGAGTCTGATTCGTGTAGGATAAGATGGAGTCGGAATAGTCTGATTCGTGTAGGATAAGATGGAGTCGGAAGAGTCTGATTCGTGTAGGATAAGATGGAGTCGGAATAGTCTGATTCGTGTAGGATAAGATGGAGTCGGAAGAGTCTGATTCGTGTAGGATAAGATGGAGTCGGAATAGTCTGATTCGTGTAGGATAAGATGGAGTCGGAATAGTCTGATTCGTGTAGGATAAGATGGAGTCGGAAGAGTCTGATTCGTGTAGGATAAGATGGAGTCGGAATAGTCTGATTCGTGTAGGATAAGATGGAGTCGGAATAGTCTGATTCGTGTAGGATAAGATGGAGTCGGAAGAGTCTGATTCGTGTAGGATAAGATGGAGTCGGAAGAGTCTGATTCGTGTAGGATAAGATGGAGTCGGAATAGTCTGATTCGTGTAGGATAAGATGGAGTCGGAAGAGTCTGATTCGTGTAGGATAAGATGGAGTCGGAATAGTCTGATTCGTGTAGGATAAGATGGAGTCGGAATAGTCTGATTCGTGTAGGATAAGATGGAGTCGGAATAGTCTGATTCGTGTAGGATAAGATGGAGTCGGAATAGTCTGATTCGTGTAGGATCAGATGGAGTCGGAATAGTCTGATTCGTGTAGGATCAGATGGAGTCGGAATAGTCTGATTCGTGTAGGATAAGATGGAGTCGGAAGAGTCTGATTCGTGTAGGATAAGATGGAGTCGGAATAGTCTGATTCGTGTAGGATAAGATGGAGTCGGAAGAGTCTGATTCGTGTAGGATAAGATGGAGTCGGAATAGTCTGATTCGTGTAGGATAAGATGGAGTCGGAATAGTCTGATTCGTGTAGGATAAGATGGAGTCGGAATAGTCTGATTCGTGTAGGATAAGATGGAGTCGGAATAGTCTGATTCGTGTAGGATAAGATGGAGTCGGAAGAGTCTGATTCGTGTAGGATAAGATGGAGTCGGAATAGTCTGATTCGTGTAGGATAAGATGGAGTCGGAAGAGTCTGATTCGTGTAGGATAAGATGGAGTCGGAATAGTCTGATTCGTGTAGGATAAGATGGAGTCGGAATAGTCTGATTCGTGTAGGATAAGATGGAGTCGGAATAGTCTGATTCGTGTAGGATAAGATGGAGTCGGAAGAGTCTGATTCGTGTAGGATAAGATGGAGTCGGAATAGTCTGATTCGTGTAGGATAAGATGGAGTCGGAAGAGTCTGATTCGTGTAGGATAAGATGGAGTCGGAAGAGTCTGATTCGTGTAGGATAAGATGGAGTCGGAAGAGTCTGATTCGTGTAGGATAAGATGGAGTCGGAAGAGTCTGATTCGTGTAGGATAAGATGGAGTCGGAATAGTCTGATTCGTGTAGGATAAGATGGAGTCGGAATAGTCTGATTCGTGTAGGATAAGATGGAGTCGGAATAGTCTGATTCGTGTAGGATAAGATGGAGTCGGAATAGTCTGATTCGTGTAGGATAAGATGGAGTCGGAATAGTCTGATTCGTGTAGGATAAGATGGAGTCGGAAGAGTCTGATTCGTGTAGGATAAGATGGAGTCGGAATAGTCTGATTCGTGTAGGATAAGATGGAGTCGGAAGAGTCTGATTCGTGTAGGATAAGATGGAGTCGGAAGAGTCTGATTCGTGTAGGATAAGATGGAGTCGGAATAGTCTGATTCGTGTAGGATAAGATGGAGTCGGAAGAGTCTGATTCGTGTAGGATAAGATGGAGTCGGAAGAGTCTGATTCGTGTAGGATAAGATGGAGTCGGAATAGTCTGATTCGTGTAGGATAAGATGGAGTCGGAAGAGTCTGATTCGTGTAGGATAAGATGGAGTCGGAATAGTCTGATTCGTGTAGGATAAGATGGAGTCGGAAGAGTCTGATTCGTGTAGGATAAGATGGAGTCGGAATAGTCTGATTCGTGTAGGATAAGATGGAGTCGGAAGAGTCTGATTCGTGTAGGATAAGATGGAGTCGGAATAGTCTGATTCGTGTAGGATAAGATGGAGTCGGAATAGTCTGATTCGTGTAGGATAAGATGGAGTCGGAAGAGTCTGATTCGTGTAGGATAAGATGGAGTCGGAATAGTCTGATTCGTGTAGGATAAGATGGAGTCGGAAGAGTCTGATTCGTGTAGGATAAGATGGAGTCGGAATAGTCTGATTCGTGTAGGATAAGATGGAGTCGGAAGAGTCTGATTCGTGTAGGATAAGATGGAGTCGGAAGAGTCTGATTCGTGTAGGATAAGATGGAGTCGGAAGAGTCTGATTCGTGTAGGATAAGATGGAGTCGGAAGAGTCTGATTCGTGTAGGATAAGATGGAGTCGGAAGAGTCTGATTCGTGTAGGATAAGATGGAGTCGGAATAGTCTGATTCGTGTAGGATAAGATGGAGTCGGAAGAGTCTGATTCGTGTAGGATAAGATGGAGTCGGAATAGTCTGATTCGTGTAGGATAAGATGGAGTCGGAAGAGTCTGATTCGTGTAGGATAAGATGGAGTCGGAATAGTCTGATTCGTGTAGGATAAGATGGAGTCGGAAGAGTCTGATTCGTGTAGGATAAGATGGAGTCGGAAGAGTCTGATTCGTGTAGGATAAGATGGAGTCGGAAGAGTCTGATTCGTGTAGGATAAGATGGAGTCGGAATAGTCTGATTCGTGTAGGATAAGATGGAGTCGGAATAGTCTGATTCGTGTAGGATAAGATGGAGTCGGAAGAGTCTGATTCGTGTAGGATAAGATGGAGTCGGAAGAGTCTGATTCGTGTAGGATAAGATGGAGTCGGAAGAGTCTGATTCGTGTAGGATAAGATGGAGTCGGAAGAGTCTGATTCGTGTAGGATAAGATGGAGTCGGAAGAGTCTGATTCGTGTAGGATAAGATGGAGTCGGAATAGTCTGATTCGTGTAGGATAAGATGGAGTCGGAATAGTCTGATTCGTGTAGGATACGATGGAGTCGGAAGAGTCTGATTCGTGTAGGATACGATGGAGTCGGAAGAGTCTGATTCGTGTAGGATACGATGGAGTCGGAATAGTCTGATTCGTGTAGGATAAGATGGAGTCGGAATAGTCTGATTCGTGTAGGATAAGATGGAGTCGGAATAGTCTGATTCGTGTAGGATAAGATGGAGTCGGAATAGTCTGATTCGTGTAGGATAAGATGGAGTCGGAAGAGTCTGATTCGTGTAGGATAAGATGGAGTCGGAAGAGTCTGATTCGTGTAGGATAAGATGGAGTCGGAATAGTCTGATTCGTGTAGGATAAGATGGAGTCGGAATAGTCTGATTCGTGTAGGATAAGATGGAGTCGGAATAGTCTGATTCGTGTAGGATAAGATGGAGTCGGAATAGTCTGATTCGTGTAGGATAAGATGGAGTCGGAATAGTCTGATTCGTGTAGGATAAGATGGAGTCGGAATAGTCTGATTCGTGTAGGATAAGATGGAGTCGGAATAGTCTGATTCGTGTAGGATAAGATGGAGTCGGAATAGTCTGATTCGTGTAGGATAAGATGGAGTCGGAATAGTCTGATTCGTGTAGGATAAGATGGAGTCGGAATAGTCTGATTCGTGTAGGATAAGATGGAGTCGGAATAGTCTGATTCGTGTAGGATAAGATGGAGTCGGAATAGTCTGATTCGTGTAGGATAAGATGGAGTCGGAATAGTCTGATTCGTGTAGGATAAGATGGAGTCGGAATAGTCTGATTCGTGTAGGATAAGATGGAGTCGGAATAGTCTGATTCGTGTAGGATAAGATGGAGTCGGAATAGTCTGATTCGTGTAGGATAAGATGGAGTCGGAATAGTCTGATTCGTGTAGGATAAGATGGAGTCGGAATAGTCTGATTCGTGTAGAATAAGATGGAGTTGGAATAGTCTGATTCGTGTAGGATAAGATGGAGTCGGAATAGTCTGATTCGTGTAGAATAAGATGGAGTCGGAATAGTCTGATTCGTGTAGGATAAGATGGAGTCGGAATAGTCTGATTCGAGTAGAATAAGATGGAGTCGGAATAGTCTGATTCGTGTAGGATAAGATGGAGTCGGAATAGTTTGATTCGAGTAGAATAAGATGGAGTCGGAATAATCTGATTCGTGTAGGATAAGATGGAGTCGGAATAATCTGATTCGTGTAGGATAAGATGGAGTCGGAATAGGATCCGCAAACTCATTACAACAGGAAGCTAGCGCTATTTATAATTCTTAACACTAGCAGTCATTAATTTAGGTTTGAGGTTTTTCAAGAATCCCAGGTTGTTGCACATCGGAGCGTCACTTTCTTTGCACCCAGTGGGCCAAACGGCCAGGTCAGAAGGATCCCGAGGACTCAGGGAATATGGTCCACTGGACAGCTGTTAGGAGACTTTGTTTTGAGTTGTTTTACCTCTGAGCGTCACTTTTTTGCGCACCATGGGCTAAATGGCCAGGTCACATGGACCCCGAAGGCTCAGAGAAGGTTGGGGGAGGGGACCCACTGTAACAGCTGTAGGGAGACAGATGGTAGCCTCCCGTCAAGGCCAGCCAGCGTGTTCTTTAACGTGCACAGGGTATGGCTCTCCCGCACACGGGGCCACGGCTTAACGTCCCCATCCGACGGACGGCGGCCTTTCCAAGCCCATCGGTGTCCCCTACTGACCGTGGGCAGGGCGGGGAATTTTGCGGAGATAAATCTCAACGCTGACCCAGCTGGGACTCGAACCTGGGAACTACAGATTACGAGCCTGGCGCGCTACCGACTGAGCCACCCCCCGCCCTAATGATAAGGGGAAACACGTCAGCTGTCCCAAGGAGGATGTTCCAGTTAAACAGCTTTTCGAACTGTTACAAATGGCTCTGTAATTATACGTTCTAAGATTCAGTTCTGTGACCAACCCTTGCCGTTTGGAAAAGGAGCAGGTTTAAAAAAGGAAGAGGGAATACAACCTGTAGAATGCTCCTTGAAGAGTTCACACTTGTGTGGTTTGTGTGTGACTCAATTTCGTGATTAAAGCTCTCGCAGAGAAACCTGAAGACGACCCATATACCGTGGCTATAATTATTTGGCGACCATTTACGCGTTGGTCATGCAGTACAGAGCATTACTCCCGTCACACGCCGCAGGTGGTGTCGGAGACCGCGTCTCCTCTCAACTCTTATAAAAGATGCTTGGCTGGTCGAGTTTAATGAGGTGAAGTTTCACTCTTTGGGCGAGGAGATCGTTTTGGCGTGAAATGGTACTCGCTGATTTAGAGGCGGGGGCTTTGGCCGCTTGTTGGCAGTCACATGGATCAACTTCGAATGAACACCGTCAACTCTTTCTGCTGTTTTTTTTTTCGAATTGCGTTTTATTTAATCTTACATTTAATGATGTTTCAGAGCGGTTTGTTTCACTTTTAGTCGCATTTTTCTGCACACAGAAGGGGCGGGGGTTATTCATTCGGTAGCGCGCCAGACTCGTAATTTGCAGTTCCCAGGTTCGAGTCCCATCTGTGTCACCGTTCAGATTTATCTCCGCAAAACTCCCCGCCCTGCCCACGGTCAGTAGGGGACACCGATGGTCTTGGAAAGGCCGCTATCCGTCGGATGGGACGTTAATCCGTGGCCCCGTGTGCGGGAGAGCCATACCCTGTGCACGTTAAAGAACACGCTGGATGGCCTTGACGGGAGTCTACCATCTGTCTCCTAACAGCTGTTCCAGTGGGTCCCCTCCCCCAACCTTCTCTGAGCCTTCGGGGTCCTTGTGATCTGGCCATTTAGCCCATTGTGGGAAAAAAGTGCCGCTCAGGTAAAACAACGCAACCTGCACACAGAAGGCTAATTGGTCAGGTCACAATGACCCAAGGGCTAAGGATTGATAGGGGAAGGCGATTCACTGGATTGTTCTTATAATTATACACTGGGCAGGTGAGAACCTTTCGTCAAGGTTATTGCGAGTTCTCTAACTTGCACAATATACGGCTCTCCTGAACACGGATTATTTGCAAGCTCATCGGTTCTCCCTTCTCATCTAGGGCGGAGGTGGGTTAGGTTGGGTTCTGAGCAGCACTCTTTTGCACACGACGGGCTAAATGGCCAGATCACCAGGGCCCCCAGGGCTCAGAGAAGTTTGGGTGGGAGGGTACTCACTGGAATAGCTGTTGGGAGACAGATGGTAGCCTCCCGTCAAGGCTATCGAGAGTGTTCTTTAACGTGAACAGGGTATGGCTCTCTCACACACAGGGCCACGGGTTAATGTCCCATCCGATGAACGGCGACCTTTACCAATCCATCGGTATTTGAAGTGGAAACTGGAACTTGGGAATATCGATTTATGAACTTGGAACGCTAAAGACTGAATCTTTACCATAATCTGCGGAGGTCACATAATTGGCAGGTGCTGAAACTGATACTGCGCATTGACATTTCGTCAGTGAACCTATCAATCGCCTGCCACTCAATCTATGATCTAAGATAGTGTGGAAGTGTGAACTGCGCAGTCTCACAGCTTCCCCAGTCCACTCACACTAGACCACTGGTTTATAGAAACAGGTAGCGATACATTTTCCAGCAAGATTTCGTGTAGGGAAGAAGTATCATTCATTTCATCGCATTATCTGCATATCAGATGATAAATTAGGGATTTGAATCATAGACAGATCTAGGAATTCTAGAAGATAGGATGACTATCCCTGCGCTAGCAAAATGTTACAGATTTTCCATGTTTTGCCAATGGGAATCTAACTTTGAAGCTCTATAACTTCTAAAATATGCATTTAATGGAAGAATAGATTGAACAAGATAAAATTGGTATTATTAACATTATTTATTAATTTACTTATTTACTAATTAATTTCTGATTGATTTCTGGTAGTAGAGGTCCCTGAGGTGTTCAGGGTCGAGGAGGTGTTCAGATTCCCTGAGGTTTTCCTAGCGGTATTCAGGGTCGCAGAGGAGTTCAGATTCCCTGAGGTTTTCCTAGCGGTTTTCAGGGGCGCTGAGGTGTTCACGGTCCCTGAGATGTTCATGTTCCCCGAGATGTTCAAGGTCCCTGAGGTGTTCAGGGTCGAGGAGGTGTTCAGATTCCCTGAGGTTTTCCTAGCGGTATTCAGGGTCGCAGAAGTGTTCAGATTCCCTGAGGTTTTCCTAGCGGTATTCAGGGACGCTGAGGTGTTCACGGTCCCTGAGGTGTTCAGGGTCGCAGAGGTGTTCAGATTCCCTGAGGTTTTCCTAGCGGTATTCAGGGTCGCAGAGGTGTTCAGATTCCCTGAGGTTTTCCTAGCGGTATTCAGGGACGCTGAGGTGTTCACGGTCCCTGAGGTGTTCAGGGTCGCAGAGGTGTTCAGATTCCCTGAGGTTTTCCTAGCGGTATTCAGGGTCGCAGAGGTGTTCAGATTCCCTGAGGTTTTCCTAGCGGTATTCAGGGTCGTAGAGGTGTTCAGATTCCCTGAGGTTTTCCGGTATTCAGGGTCGCTGAGGTGTTCACGGTCCCTGAGATGTTCATGTTCCCTGAGGTGTTCAAGGTCCCTGAGGTGTTCAGGGTTTGGTCATTAAAAGACCACTTTGATACACTGGGTTTGGGCAACTGTTGAGGAAAAGGAAGAAAGAAAAAAGGGAAATTAAATATGCATAAAACTTTAACTAAAATCTCATATTTTTAAGTCACATAGAATAATTTATTCATTGCGGCTATATTGAAATATTTATGAATATTTTAAACTTAGTTGCCAGATTTTTAAAAATTAATAGCTATCAATTTGAATGCTAACAAATAAAAATTTAGGTGGAATGGCTACATATTTAAAATTATTTCTTCTGTTACTGTACTGTCTAGGTCTAGAGGAGGCTTTGTCTGTGTGATGAGCAAAAATTGCTGTCGATTTTAACTACTGTACATTTGTTTATTTTATTTATTTACCCTGAGTTGATAGAAGGCTTTTTCACTCATCATCCAAAACTAGTGGTTTTCAAAGTGAAAGTGTGGGTCACGACCCCTTAAGGAGGGATTAGGACTACTTATTTATGGAGGCGCAGGGTTTTCTAAGAGAGTTTCATGGTAAGATTAAATTTATTACAACTCTCAAAATGTCAAAGATCGATTGTTTAGTTCCTTTATTCAAAGTTTTATTCAGTCATTGCATCTCTTGAGAGATTTGAAGTTCAACATCACAATCTTGTTGTTGCTTGACAGTTGAAAACACTGTCACGCGCATTTTCAGTTACTTTGCTAGTCACATTTCAACAATTGACATTCTTTGCCACCGAATATACATTTGTTGGGGAGGAGGGAGATCATAACGGAGGAGCGAAATGAAATCTTCAGCAAGTTAAAGAGAAACCATTACTGGCCGGGAATGGGCTGGCAAACTGCGTTGGGAGCTATATCGTGCGAGGACCTCAACTTTCCAGACTCCCATAGGTGAAAAACATTTCTTTTTTTTTTAATAATTCTTAATTTACACAAGTTCCATGGAATTGAGGAAAAACTATTTTCAATTGTAAGTACGAACTATCAATAGAATAAGCATTGAAATCTAGAAAGAGAAAAAAAAACACGAAAAAACCCTATCGAAATTGTGTTTTTGACGCAGTCGAAACAGGGACTATGGGCGGCACTAGGGCAGTCCGAAGCACCGCCACTAACTAGCCCCTGTTTTTCAACAAGGGCTAGGGTCGCGCGAAGCGGGTCCTTGCTCTTGTTGAGAGACACGACTAGGGAGCTACAAAATCTCCCATATGGTTTTTCAGAAGTGTATTTGAAATATATATATAGTAGACAAGGAAATTTTTATAATAGATAATAATTTCAATTAAAATAAATAACCTACCATATTTTAACGTGTATAAGGAACTCCTTTTTGCCAAAAATTGGGTCCCAAAAATAGGTTTTTTTTTTTTATACATGGATAGTATTATAGATATTAACAAATTACTCAATTCCTCAAACTTTGATGAAAAATCAGGAGGTTCCTTATACACGAGGGTTCCTTATACACGTTAAAATACGGTAATTTTTTTATAATTAAAAACTATTCGAAGGTCGGGGGGGGGAGCGCCAAAATCTAGTTTGCACTGGTATCATATTTACTATCACGCGGCCCTGAATCCAACCACCCTCCCCTGTTACTTGCTGAGTCTTTGAAAATGGAAAGGTACCACTCCGTCCGTGGTGGGGTGGGGCGGGGGTGGCTCAGTTGGTAGCGCGCCAGGCTCGTAATCTGTAGTTCCCAGGTTCGAGTCCCGGCTGGGTGAGCGTTGAGATTTATCTCCGCAAAATTCCCCGCCCTGCCCACGGTCAGTAGGAGACACCGATAGGCTTGGAAAGGCCGCCGTCCGTCGGATGGGACGTTAAGCCGTGGCCCCGTGTGCGGGAGAGCCATACCCTGTGCACGTTAAAGAACACGCTGGATGGCCTTGACGGGAGGTTACCATCTGTCTTCCAACAGCTGTTCCAGTGGGTCCCCTCCCCCAACCTTCTCTGAGCCTTCGGGGTCCATGTGACCTGGCCATTTAGCCCATGGTATGCAAAAAAGTGCCGCTCAGAGGTAAAACAACCCAACCCGCCCGTGGTACTTAATAATTTTTTCAGCATAAAACTTTTTTAGTTCGATTACTCGTTAATCTATAATTCACTATTTCACGCGCCGAAAAATTAAGACAAGACGTTTTTTCAATTAATCTTCCGAAAGGCAACCATGGAAAAAAATGGCAACCAAGGAAAAAAAATAAAAATAAGAGAAATCACGCCCTCTTGTATCTTTCTCAACGGAAGATGTTCCGAACCATGACGTCGCTGCGATCCACCCAAACTGCGTATCGTGTCCACCCTTATATAGTGCTGTTGTTAGACTCAGTGACTGGTTCGCGTGCTCTTGACATTGGCCCTTGACTTGTCCCGCCTGCCCCGCCCCTACCGCTTTGCTACCCACAGGAGTGGGACAAGCTGCCTTCTAACTTCGTCGCAGATGACCTTGAGAGTAACGATGCTGCGCTGGCGAGTCGCGAACAAAAAAAAAGGAAAAAAATTCCCCTCAGCCGCCATAATTCGTTTATTAATCTGTCTCCCATGGCACGCGAAGGAGCTTCTTCATCCAGAGGAAGTGTCGAGGTTCGTCAAGAATACAGATATGACGTCATAAGGAAAGCGAGAATTTTGCTTTATTGTGATCTTTCACGTGTCGCTTTATTGATTATTTTATTCGTTACGTGAATTCTTTCAATGCAATTTTTTTTTCTAACGAGATTGAGTTGATTTACCTCTGAGAGGCACTTTTTTGCATATAATGGGATAAATGTGCAGACCACGAGGACCCCGAGGGCTCAGAGAAGGTTGGGGACTTACTGGATCTGTTAGGAGACAGATGGTAGCCTCCCATCAAGGCCATCCAGTGTGTTCTTTAACGTGCGCAGAGTATGGCTCTCTCGCACACGGGGCCACGGCTTTAAGTCCCATCCGAAGGTCGGCGTTCTTTCTAAGCCCATCGGCGTCCCCTACGAACCAAGAGCAGGGAGGTGAGTTTTGCGGAAATAAATCTCAACGCTTGCACAGGTGGGACTTGAACCTGGGAACTGCAGATTATGAGCCTAGTGCGCTACCGACTGAGCACTCGGCCCAAAGTTTGAGGAAAGGGACCCACTGAACAGCTGCTAGAAGACCGATGAAAAATCCTTCGTCAAGGCCATTCAGCGTGTTCTTTTTCACAGAGGAAGGCTCCCTGAAAATCCATTTCATCGCCTATTTCTTTAGACAATACTGTTTCCCAGCTTCAATTTCGCATGGCGATGATTTCAACTGCAATTCTTAATATCTATAATGAGTGTTAAATATCGCTGTATAAGTTTTTGAATTATAAAATTATTACTTCCGATTGCTCTAGTCTTATATGCATTAGTAACTAAAGTTAATTTTTCTGTAACTTTTATAAACAAATAATAGTTGTAATTTATATGTTTGATCTGTATTAAATAGTTGAAATTCTATAAATACACTCTTTGAAGAGTCATATTTTGGTTTATAAGTCGCAATTTTAGGTGCATATTTTTGCATTTGAATCAATAGAAATGAATTTCGAGTGTTCTCCCATAATGAAAATTGCGTATTGTAATCAGGGTTGGGTTGTTTTACCTCTGAGCGGCACTTTTTTGCACACCATGGGCTAAATGGCCAGGTCACAAGGACCCCGAAGGCTCAGAGAAGGTTGGGGGAGGGGACCCACTGGAACAGCTGTTGGGAGACAGATGGTAGCCTCCCGTCAAGGCCATCCAGCGTGTTCTTTAACGTGCACAGGGTATGGCTCTCCCGCACACGGGGCCACGGCTTAACGTCCCATCCGACGGACGGCGGCCTTTCCAAGCCCATCGGTGTCCCCTACTGACCGTGGGCAGGGCGGGGAATTTTGCGGAGATAAATCTCAACGCTGACCCAGCTGGGACCCGAACCTGGGAACTACAGATTACGAGCTGGCGCGCTACCGACTAATCCGCCCCCGCCCCTCCTAGATGGTGAATTTTGGCTTAGTCGGCTGTGCACCAAGTTAGCAATCTCACGTTTTCACGCTAGTGTCACCACTATAACTGCGTTCCTCATTTTCTCTCATATCCTCCGCTAAAAAAAAGCGGCAACGACGGACTTGGAAAAACCACTGCCGGGAAGTTAAGCCATATTCCGTCTCTTTAAGGGGCGGGGGTGGCTCAGTCGGTAGCGCGCCAGGCTCGTAATCTGTAGTTCCCAGGATCGAGTCCCAGCTGGGTCAGCGTTGAGATTTATCTCCGCAAAATTCCCCGCCCTGCCCACGGTCAGTAGGGGACACCGATGGGCTTGGATAGGCCGCCGTCCGTCGGATGGGACGTTAAGCCGTGGCGCCGTGTGCGGGAGAGCCATACCCTGTGCACGTTAAAAAACACGCTGGATGGCCTTGACGGGAGGCTACCATCTGTCTCCCAACAGCTGTTCCAGTGGGTCCCCTCCCCCAACCTTCTCTGAGCCTTCGGGGTCCTTGTGGCCTGGGCATTTAGCCCATGATGTGCAAAAAAGTGCCGCTCAGAGGTAAAACAACCCAACCCTTCTATTCAGCATTGAGACTTTGGGGTCCTTGTGACTTGGCCATTTTTTACACTGCGTGCAGGAAAAGTGTATCTCATAGGTGAAACAAATCAAATTCATCTCTATGCCATCATAAATTCTCAGCGTGGTAAGAAATGTTTCTTTCATAAATCAACAAGTGACTTTTCAATGATTCCGTCAAATTATACACCGCACTGTGATCACAAAACTCAAGGGATGTAAAGAGCTCGAAAGAAAAGTTATCTAGATGCACATGGAGCCCAGTTATCAAGTTTCACAGGATGGGGATGTTAGAGGGACGCTCTCTGCTTTAAGGTCTGAATATGAGTCCAATGTTACATTGTAATTGTAAAGCCTATTTCTTCTTTTAATGAAAAGAATGCTCCTTTTCACTCTTTTTAATGATATGCTTCATCTTCATTCGGGACATCTTCTTTCACTTTGCGGCCTTGATCAAGTATGTTGCTTTGCATCTGGTTTGACTAGTTTGCTTACAAACCAGCAGACATCCTCTTTACGCATAACTCTTTCGTCTTTGAGATAAATGTTAGTTAATTAAATGCAAGATTTAGCAGCCTTCACTACTTGTGCGAAGTTGTTTGGTGGCAGAGTGAACTGCATAGTAATGTATCAATATGACTCTTGGCATGAAAAGGTTTATAGGAAATAATGTGTCGTCTTCCTATTCGAGTTCAGTTCAGTATGTAAATGGTAAGATAAAAGTACAACTTTTGGGGTTGTTGCGTATGCGGGACTTTTTTTGAATATATAATCAACACTACAGAGTGGCGGGATGGGGGTTGGCTCAGCCGATGGAGCTCCAGGCTCGTAATCTGCAGTTCGTAGGTTCGAATCCCAACTGGGCGAACGTTGTGATTTATCTCTGCAAAATTCCCCGCCTTACCTTCGCCTACTGGCCCCGTGTGTTCCCCTACTGGCCCTTCCGACCACCTACTGGCCCCGTGTGCAGCCCTACGGGGCTTACACGGCAGCCTACGGGGCCCGTGTGTTGCACGTGCAGCCCTATGGGGCTTAGGAGCGGACACCGTCCGCTACTAAGCCCCGTGTGCAGAGGAACCTACTTGTGCATAGTAATAGTTGTTAGGTTGTTTTACTGTTGAACGGCACTTTTTTCTGCACACAATGGGCTAAATGGTCAGGTCACAAGGACGCCAAAGGCTTAGAGAAGGTTGGGGGAAAGAGACCCATTGGACAACTGTTGAGGGACAGATGATAACCTCTTTTCAAGACCATTCAGTGTGTTCCTTAACGTGCACAAGGTATCACGGCTTAACGTCCCATGTGGCGGCCTTTCCAAGCCCTTGGCTCTTGTCCCCCTTCTGACCGAGGACAGGGTGGGGAGGAAAACTCAACGCTAGCCTCAGGTTGGACTCGAACTACAGATTACGAGTCTGGCGCGTTACCGACTCAACCAACACCCGCCTCGCACTCTTGATGGCCATGGCGGGAGGCTCTTATTTGCCTTTTAACAATTGTCTAGTGTATCCCCTTTCCCAACCTTTTTAGGGTCTTTGTGACCTAGCTATTTAGCCCGTTTTGTGAAAAAAAAAAACGTTGCTCATAGATAAAGCAACGGAAATCAAACTCTTGTTGATCAGTGAATCAAAATCAGTAATCAAACTCTTGTTGATCAGTGAATCAAAATCAGTAATCAAACTCTTGTTGATCAGTGAATCAAAATCAGTAATCAAACTCTTGTTGATCAGTGAATCAAAATCAGTAATCAAACTCTTGTTGATCAGTGAATGTGCCACGCAAACTTCCACACGTATCACCAAAATAATGAATGATTCCTTGAACGTTTGTACAACTGAAGTGGAAGAAGAAATTTTTTTGTTTGAAAAATTAATATATTGATAATTAATGAAGGTTTTTTTTAAAGTTCAACGAGTGGCCGAGTGGTTAGCGCGCTTGGCTACTAATCTAAGGAACCTGGGTTCGAGCCCCGGGTAAGGCATGGATTGGGTTGGGTTGTTTTACCTCTGAGCGGCACTTTTTTTGCACACCATGGGCTAAACGGCCAGGTCACATGGACCCCGAAGGCTCAGAGAAGGTTGGGGGAGGGGACCCACTGGAACAGCTGTTGGGGACAGATGGTAGCCTCCCGTCAAGGCCATCCAGCGTGTTCTTTAACGTGCACAGGGTATGGCTCTCACACACGTACACGGGGCCACACACGTACACGGGGCTGGTACACGGGGCCACGGCTTAACGTCCCATCCGACGGACGGCGGCCTTTCCAAGCCCATCGGTGTCCCCTACTGACCGTGGGAAGGGCGGGGAATTTTTGCGGAGATAAATCGGTAAGGCATGGATGTTTGTGTTATCTTTCTGCTGAGGTCTGCCATCCTCTCAGATCTTCTACTATGGCATGTAAACCGACGGGCTCCTGTCAGACCTCTGTGGCAAGCAGCTGCTTTTAAAACTCTCAATAAATCAGAAACTGCGTATAACTACTGTGAAGTACAGCGGAGGATTAAAAAGATTAGAATCTTGGATTGTTAAATGATACATATTGTAATTAATGAATGGGAAACTTCGAATTCTCTCTTATCTCCTAAAAAGCTATCCAGTCGATACCATTTTCCAACGTTCTGTAACCCCATGGGGTCCTTACGATATTGCCCTTTATCCCATTTTATATATATAAAAAAGGTGCCACAAGAAGTGAAACAACCCTTCCCGAATTTTCTCTGAGCCATTGGAGTGAATGAAATTACTATTTATCCCATTGTATGCAGAATAATAATAAATTCTACTAAGAGGTTGGGTTGTTTTACCTCTGAGCGGCACTTTTTTGCACACCATGGGCTAAATGGCCAGGTCACATGGACCCCGAAGGCTCAGAGAAGGTTGGGAGAGGGGACCCACTGGAACAGCTGTTGGGAGACAGATGGTAGCCTCCCGTCAAGGCCATCCAGCGTGTTCTTTAACGTGCACAGGGTATGGCTCTCCCGACACGGGGCCACGGCTTAACGTCCCATCCGACGGACGGCGGCCTTTCCAAGCCCATCGGTGTCCCCTACTGACCGTGGGCAGGGCGGGGAATTTTGCGGAGATAAATCTCAACGCTGACCCAGCTGGGACACGAACCTGGGAACTGCAGATTACGAGCCTGGCGCGCTACCGACTGAGCCACCCCCCGCCCCTAACTAAGAGGTAAAACATTTTCTTTTAGTACTATACCAAGTAGGCAACCTAATTATTTTAACTTTTAATTTGTGTAGCAAAACTTTTTGCTATGGTTGGCAAACTAGACTGCCCTAGCAAAATATTAATTGTATCAAAGGGAACTTAACTTCGAAGTTGCATAACTGCTAAAATGCGAATTTAATGGGAAAATATGAATGAAGATAAAGATCATGATCAAATTTATTTAAATATCGATTTTCAACTATATTAGTTCAAGTAGTTAAAGAATTATGGAGGTTGAATATTTCATAACACAAGAGTAAGATGTTATAAGCATTTATCTCGTATGCTACTCTAAAAAAAAAAAAATAAAATAAATACCCCCTCAAGCAGCTGCTTGCCACAGAGGTCTGACAGGAGCCTGTCAGTTTATATGCCATAGTAGAAGGTCTGAGAGGATGGCAGGTCCTCAGCAGAAAAACGACACAAACAGCCATGCCTTACCCGGGGCTCGAACCCAGGACCCTTAGATCAGTACCTAAATAAAAACTATTGCTTGAAACTATTTAATAAAAATATTATACATTTTAGAACTATGCATAATATTATTTCAAAATTAGAAATTATAGATGATTTTTTTTTTCTAAAACTAGATAATTTTCTGTTAAATATTCCAGCTCTTATAACTCTTAAATGCTGAACGAATATATTAAAAATCGAGATTTAAATAGATCGGATTATGATTTTTTTTTCCGAACGAGCCTGCTCTTGTGAGACCTCAAAAGTTTTTGTATACTGTAAAACATTATCTGAAATAAAAATTATCTAAAAAAAAAAGTTGTATTACTATCCATCAGCTAATTTGCGAAATATAAGACACGTCAACATTTCGTTCATCCTGAATTGGTCGTACTGAATTTCAGTTCTCCTCATACATTTGCATATTACGTGTTTGTTTTATCACAAAACTTCCAATTAAGTTTATTTTATTCAACTACCAACCAATGCGAAATATATTATATTGGAAACATGGTTTGACACACAACTGCAAATGGGGCGGGGGTGGCTCAGTCGGTAGCGCGCCACGCTCGTGATTTGTAGTTCCCAGGTTCGAGTCCCAGCTGGGTCAGCGTTGAGATTTATCTCGCAAAATTCCCCGCCCTGCCCACGGCCAGTAGGGGACACCGATGGGCTTGGAAAGGCCGCCGTCCGTCGGATGGGACGTTAATCCGTGGCCCCGTGTGCGGGAGAGCCATACCCTGTGCACGTTAAAGAACACGCTGGATGGCCTTGACGGGAGGCTACCATCTGTCTCTCAACAGCTGTTCCAGTGGGTCCCCTCCCCCAACCTTCTCTGAGCCTTCGGGGTCCATGTGACCTGGCCATTTAGCCCATGGTGTGCAAAAAAGTGCCGCTCAGAGGTAAAACAACCCAACTACAACTGCAAAAAGATATTTCCTCTTTCTTTCTGCCGAAAGGTCAGGAATTTCTACCAAAAAGAATACAACACCGCATCCTGGTTAATCTTGAAGGCCTATTTTCGTTCTCCAACCAAACAAGTTCTACAGAAAGGAATGCTTCTAGTTTCAACTCTTAACCAGGCCACACGACGTCTGTTTATAAAAGCACAGGAAAAAAAAAGGGATCCTGTAATTTCTAGAGAATTTATTTAGTACAAATCTGCAGAAAGAACAAGGTGGTGGGGTGTCGTTGAGGTGACATGATCTGAGGTTCAGAAATGGCTTAACCTATAACTACTGATGTTTCCCTTTGTCCACATGTCATCGCATGACGTTAGGAGTCATGAAATCATGTGTGAGGTCGTCCTGGAATCCTCTCTCACACAAAAAGGTATGCATATGATCATCACACACATCTCTGAATTTCTACGTAATGACAACAAGGTGCTTCTTGCGTGGGATCTGATAGAGAAAATAGATGAAAAAGAAGTTCGGGATTCTCCTTTGCGTCTGTTCATGCAATGAGTTTGAACAGTGAAAAGGAAAAATGAAAATCAGAATAGTTGTGCACGCAGTCTTTGAAGGAAAACTTCGTGTTTGTTTATGGCATTGTCTGCGCTGATCACAACTTCTGTGTGTGTGTGTTTTTGTTCAAGTTATCTGATTTAGGTGGAGTGAAGTGGACAGCTGACTGCACCAAAGCTGCTAGTTAATATTAAATAAAAAATAAAAAAAATAATAAATACCCCCTGTAAAATATCCGAACACTAGTGTTCGGATATTTTTTTGAGCGACTGTAGTCCCGTGGCCGAGTGGTTAGCGCGCTTGGCTATTGATCTACGGGACCTGGGTTCGAGCCCCGGATAAGGCATGGCTGTTTGCGTCGTTTTTCTGCTGAGGTCCTGCCATCCTCTCAGACCTTCTACTTTAGCATATAAACTGACAGGCTCCTATCAGACCTCTGTGGCAAGCAGCTTCTTGAGGGGGTATTTATTTTTATTATTTTATTTACGTGTGTATGTGTGCGCGCGTTTTAAAGATGAGTTCCAGCTCAAGTTTTCGAGTACGAACTAACTCGATAATTGCCGAACTGAAACTAGGTTGGGTTGTTTTACCTCTGAGCGGCACTTTTTTGCACACCATGGGTTAAATGGCCAGGTCACATGGACCCCGAAGGCTCAGAGAAGGTTGGGGGAGGGGACCCACTGGAACAGCTGTTGGGAGACAGATGGTACCCTCCCGTCAAGGCCATCCAGCGCGTTCTTTAACGTGCACAGGATATGGCTCTCCCGCACACGGCGCCACGGCTTAACGTCCCATCCGACGGACGGCGGCCTTTCCAAGCCCATCGGTGTCTCCTACTGACCGTGGGCAGGACGGGGAGTTTCCAAAGATAAATCTCAACGCTGAGCCAGATGGGACTCGAACCTGGGAACTACAGATTACAATGCTGGCGCGCTACCGACTGAGCCACCCCCACCCCAGGCCTGCAGATGAAAAATGTTACGAGCAGTTACTCAGTATAAATGTGTCGTTGGGCTTCCGTAGCCCTTGGTTGTGTCAGGATTATGTATGTATGTATGGAAGCATGCATATTTCTCTGAAGTAATGTTTCACAATAGCGATCTTATTTCCGAAAATATACACTAACTTTAAGAATTGTTATCATCTTTTTCCTTTAATACTATAATTTGATTAAAAGTGTACATTGTCTGTTATTCAAGTATTCGGTGCTTAATAAAATAATGCATTGCTTCAAGGAAATGTTGAGGGGGAATAGCTAAAAAATACTGGACATACTACCAGGACAGAACATATTTTCCTGCAATTTGCGTTGAGTAATGTTGAAACTGCTGGTCTACAGTGCACTTTATAGAATTATTGATGCACTCTAGACATGAGATGACATGCAATATTTGGAGGTAATCTTCTGAGGTAAGTCTTGGGTTATTCTTACGAAACGTGTTTGTTTTGTGCGTAGAAATATTTCTTTAATAAAAGCAAAGGAATTCACATAGTGTTAGTTGTAAGAAACATTTTGTTTTAATTAGCAGGCAAGTCTGAAAAGAACTACCAATCCAGCTCGAATGCGTAATCTCCTGGTTAAGAGCAAATTGCTCTACCACTATGAGGGGGGGGGGGGGGGAGTTTTTTTTCACCATTTAAGATAATTGATATCATAATTTAGATAATTTGTAACAATTAAATTACTATATATGGTGAAAAAAAATCCTTTGAACAAGTGAGCAGCCCGTGACACTTTCGTTCCAAAAAAGGAAAAAAAAAAAGAAAAAATCAGAGCATTTACCCATAAAATGTGTCACATAAGGCCTTGAAGTTTTTTCCGAACTCTGAAGATTTTTTTGTGCTGTTTCCATTTCCGAAAAAAAAAATTCATTTGCACTTGTACACAATCACGCTTCAGAGAGCACGGGATCAGCGGTGCAACAGTAACATTTCCTGTTGAATGCCTGCCATTTCGGAATCCTTTCCGTCTACCACGCTACAATTGGTTTTGATATTTGTTTTTGCTTCGAGTCGGTGACAACTCGAAGCTTGGGGGACGAGGCTAGGAAGAAATATTCTGCTGCTGCTGCTGAGCAAATTTCCTCGAAACTTTTTTGTCGGATTGTTTTACCTTTGAGCCGTACTTTTTTTGTACACAATGTATTAAATGGCCAGGTCACAATGTACCAGGTCACAATGTACCAGGTCACAATGTATTAAATGGCCAGGTCACAATGTACCAGGTCACAATGTACTAAATGACCAGATCACACGTACCCCGAGGGCTCTGAAAAAGTTGAGGGAAGGGACTCATTGGACAGCTGTTAGGCCACAGATCGCAGCTTCCCTTCAAGGCCATCCAGTGTGCTCTTTAAGTGCATAGGATTTGGCTCTTGCACAAGGGACCACAGTTTTACGTCCCATTGCAAGGAGGACGGCTTTTCCAATCTCATCGGTGTTACCTTTCTGATAAAAAGGAGGGTGGAGGCTTAACAGAGATAAATCTCAACTCTGGCAAAATTGGAACTCGAATCTAGGAGGGGCGGGGGTGGCACAGTCGGTAGAGCGCCAGGCTCGTAATCTGCAGTTCCCAGGTTCGAGTCCCATCTGGGCCAGCGTTGAGATTTATCTCTGCAAAACTCTCCGCCTTACCCACAGTCAGTATAGGGGACACCGATGAGCTTGGAAAGGCCGCCGTCCCTCGGATGGGACATATGCGGGGGAGAGTCATATCTGTGCACTTTAAAGAACACACTGGATGGCCTTGACGGGAGGCTATCATCTGTTCCCCAAAAGTTGTCCAGTAGATCCTCCCCCCCCCCCCCCCCAAACCTTTTCTGAGCCTTCGGGGTCCTTGTGAGCTGACCATTTAGCCCATTACGTGCAAAAAAATTGCCGCTCATGGGTAAACCAACCCAACGAACCTGGTAACTCCAGATTACGATTAGGGCTCATTACCGACTGAGCCAATCTCTTCACCTAACCTAGTTTCAGTGGGGCGGGGGTGGCTCAGTCGGTTGCGCGCCAGGCTCGTAATCTGTAGTTCCCAGGTTCGAGTCCCAGCTGGGTCAGCGTTGAGATTTATCTCCGCAAAAATTCCTCGCCCTGCCCACGGTCAGTAGGGGACACCAATGGGCTTGGAATAGGCCGCCGTCCGTCGGATGGGACGTTAAGCCGTGGCCCCGTGTGCGGGAGAGCCATACCCTGTGCACGTTAAAGAACACACTGGATGGCCTTGACGGGAGGCTACCATCTGTCTCCCAACAGCTGTTCCAGTGGGTCCCCTCCCCCAACCTTCTCTGAGCCTTCGGGGTCCATGTGACCTGGCCATTTAGCCCATGGTGTGCAAAAAAGTGCCGCTCAGAGGTAAAACAACCCAATCCAATCCCCTTATCATTGTCTTCTTTAGCTTCGGAATATTTGCCGAGAGAAAATTTGCATTATTAAGGAGGGAAAATGCACATCCTCTCAGTGCATTACTGGAAGATTGAAATTATTATTCTCCGTTTGATGACTCATATGCAGGACAGCACACACAACGTATTGGGATGTTTTACCAATGAACGTCGCCTTTTTTTACCAGCAAAGAGATAAATGGTCACGTCACAGCAGTTGTTTATTTCTGAGCGGCATGTTTTAACTCTGAATATCAAGGCCATCCAGCGTGTTCTTTAACGTGCACAGAATATGACTCTCCCGTACATGGGCCACGGTTTAGGGTCCCACATGACGGACGAGGCCTTTCCAAGACCATCGGCGTTCCCTACTGACCGTGTGCAGAGCGGGGAGTTTTGCGGAGATAAATATCGATGCTGGCCCAACTGGAACTCGAACCTGGGAACTGTAGATTATGAGCCTGGCGCGCTACCGACTGAGCCCTTATATTTATAACTAGATTCAATTGGACGATTTTTCCTATTAAATGTTTAATATCCCAGTCACCCCTGATGCTACTCATTGACAACGTACACATAAAATACCTGTCATGTGTACAACTTGCCTCTGAGTTCTGTGCTCTTCTGCTCATCTGCTTCAATAGGAGCGGGGGTGGCTTAGTCGGTAGCGCGCCAGGCTCGTAATCTGTAGTTCCCAGGTTCGAGTCCCAGCTGGGTCAGCGTTGAGATTTATCTCCGCAAAATTCCGAGCCCTGCCCACGGTCAGTAGGGGACACCGATGGGCTTGGAATTCTCCGCCCTGCCCACGGTCAGTAGGGGACACCGATGGGCTTGGAAAGACCATCGTCCGTCGGATGGGGACGTTAAGCCGTGGCCCCGTGTGCGGGAGAGCCATACCCTGTGCACGTTAAAGAACACGCTGGATGGCCTTGACGGGAGGGTACCATCTGTCTCCCAACAGCTGTTCCAGTGGGTCCCCTCCCCCAACCTTCTATGAGCCTTCGGGGTCCTTTTGGCCTGGCCATTTAGCCCATTGTGTGCAAAAAAGTGCCGCTCAGAGGTAAAACAACCCAACCCATCTGCAGACCAATTCCAACAAGGTTCTGTTTAATATTGTCTGCCACCGCATTCTGCGTCTCTCCATTTTCTGAGGCCTTTAGGTACACTCTTCATAATTTCACTCGCTAATAACAGTGCATGCAGGCAACGTGACCAACCTAACGCAGTTCAAGAAATGACTTTGTTTACCGAAAAAACTGAGTTTCGCCATGCACGTAGGACTCGAACCATCATGCTTCTTTTTTAAGGAAATTGTGATTTTAAACCTTTCGCTGATATTGGATTTGGATTTGTAATATAGATGATATATAAAAATTTCTTTAGGTTGGAGGGTTTTCCCCTATATTTCTGATTCTAAAATTTTCTTTTTATTTGTTTGCTTTTTGGGATGTTAAATTTTTGAATAAAAATTGGTGTATTTATAGTTTATTATTGATTCTGTTACTATGTTGTTAATGTAACCATGACAGAAAATATTAATATGGTAATATACTTAAAATGTTGCTTCTAATGTTTATATATGTTTTTTATTTTAACCTTATACTTCGCGTGCGAGTCTATGAACTCTTGTGGAGTTGTATATTTCCAAAATTTTTGTAAATACTTATATTGTATCAAAATTTAATATAAATGGAAAAAAAAGGATACTACTACTACTATATATTAGCCTACAGGAGACACCAACTTCACATATTGGAGGTGTGTGTGTGTGTGGAGCGTGTGTGTGTGGGGGGGAGGCGTGTATGATTATTTTGAACAAAAGTGCGTCTTATACGCCATAAAATACGGTAATTGCATAAACGAGTCTAGCATTTTAGCGTTACCTAACACCACCTCCGGGACACAGGTGGCCTTGATCAAAAGAACAGGCTCCTAATACACTGTTTCCAGGTTTGAATCCCGCTGTGATTGAATTGAGATTTTTCCCCCGACTAATGCTCGCGTCATTTTCGGTGGAAAAGGGGACACCAATAGGCTTGACGGATGGTTTCTGTATCTCCTAATGAGTGGCAATTGTGTCCTCTTCCTCTACGCAGCTCTGAGATCTTAGGGTCTTTGCGACCTGGACATTCGTCTCATTCTGTGCGCAACAGTGCCGCTCAGGAGTAAAACACCAGCTGGGTCAGCGTTGAGATTTATCTCCGCAAAATTCCCGGCCCTGCCCACGGTCAGTAGGGGACACCGATGGGCTTGGAAAGGCCGCCGTCCGTCGGATGGGACGTTAAGACGTGGGTCCGTGTGCGAGAGAGCTCATACCCGGTGCACGTTAAAGAACACACTGGATGGCCTTGACGGGAGGCTACCATCTGTCTCCCAACAGCTGTTCCAGTGGGTCCCCTCCCCCAACCTTCTCTGAGCCTTCGGGGTCCTTGTGACCTGGCCATTTAGCCCATGGTGTGCAAAAAAGTGCCGCTCAGAGGTAAAACCCAACTCAGGAGTAAAACGTCACCGATCATCTGTCCCAGATATGACGTGAAGAAGATAGTCACTAACCTCGTCCTCCAGTTCTTACACAATTTATGCATTACCTTCGCGTTCTCAGAACGAACTTAATTCGTTTTCGAACGAGACTTAAGAGAGGAGAGTATTTCGATGTCAGTATTTGGGAAGAGTATTTCTATGGCAGAAGACATCCAAGTACTCTTCTCTCTCAGTCTCGTTTGAGGATTGTATTTGGGGAGAATATTTTGATGCCTTCTGCGATCAAAATACCCTCCAGTCTCTGTCTCGTTCGATTCCCGTTCGTTTCCCAGTTATTCTTTTATTGACACCCGTAACCGCCAACTGCAGGAAATTCAGATTTCTCGTAGGATGCTGCCATTCACCCTTTTCAAAGTGACACCAACATCCGGCATGAGGCAACGGAATGCCGTTCGTTGTTCGGTTCCATTTTATGACCAGCGGGCAGGAACGTGACGCACTTGGAGGAGAAGGAGGGGGTTGTTAGGTTGTTTTACCTCTGAGCGGCACTTTTTTGCACACCATAGGCTAAATGGCCAGGTCACATGGACCCCGAAGGCTCAGAGAAGGTTGGGGGAGGGGACCCACTGGAACAGCTGATGGGAGACAGATGGTAGTCTCCCGTCAAGGCCATCCAGCGTGTTCTTTAACGTGCACAGAGTATGGCTCTCCCGCACACGGGCCACGGCTTAACGTCACATCCGACGGACGGCGGCCTTTCCAAGCCCATCGGTGTCCCCTACTGACCGTGGGCAGGGCGGGGAATTTTGCGGAGATAATTCTAAACGCTGACCCAGCTGGGACTCGAACTTGGGAACTACAGATTACGAGCCTGGCGCGCTACCGACTGAGCCACCCCCGCCCCCATGTAGAAAAAGTAAAACTTGAACTAATATTGCAAACGATATATTTATGCTAGAAATTCTAGTGATAGAATATGCTAATGAAGAACTGATAGTCATGAGTTCAATTCAAATATTTTATAATTGTTTAAAATTGTACCGTGGTTATTTATTTTTATTAATTTGGTAATTAATTTTAAAATTTATAATAACATTTCAGTGTATTATTATTAAATAAATTATTTGTTTTATATACATATTGGATATCATTAAGTGTGTATAAAATAACTCTGAAAACGAACGTCTTATATTCGCCAGGGGCAATATGTTTTCCTTATAATTTCTATTGTAAAACTTTTTATCTTCCAAAGGAGTTGAGTTGAGTTGTTTTACCTCTGAGCGGCACTTTTTTTCACACAATGGGCTAAATGGCCAGGTCACATGGGCCCCGAAGGCTCAGAGAAGGTTGGGGGGAGGGGACCCACTGGAACAGCTGTTGGGAGACAGATGTTAGCCTCCCGTCAAGGCCATCCAGCGTGTTCTTTAACGTGCACAGGGTATGGCTCTCCCACACACGGAGCCACGGCTTAACGTCCCATCCGACGGACGGCGGCCTTTCCAAGCACCATCGGTGTCCCCTACTGACCGTGGGCAGGGCGAGGAATTTTGCGGAGATAAATCTCAACGCTGACCCAGCTGGGACTCGAACCTGGGAACTACAGATTACGAGCCTGGCGCGCTACCGACTGAGCCACCCCCGCCCCTCTCTTCCAAAGGAAGCTCTTCTTCTGTTTTAATATACTGTATATAAGGGGCGTTCAAGGGAAAAGTGCAAAATCTGTGTAATGGACTGAGTGATCTTGTTCCTTAAAGGAGATACTGAAGGAACTCATCAACAGTGGCGGCTCGCGTATAGGCACTGTGAAACGGCAGCACCCCCAATTTCAACTTGATATTATCGATCACATTTAATATAATGAGTCTTTTTTTCTTTAATTCTCTCTTTATACTTGTACAATATATAATCCTTAAGCTTAATGTCAGTAGCCATCCCCCAGTTTATGAAAAAGATACAAAAATCTTTGTATGGAACTGTGCGCTTCACAGTACTAGCGGCGAGGTGTTTGACTGTTGTGCGCATGCGCACATAGGAAGCTACATGCGAGGCTGCAAGGGAGAGAGAGCACTGTCGTTCCCGCAGTGCCGACCCTGGCGTGCTGGTCACATTTAATATAATGAGTTTTTTTTTACTCCGCGTGTGCTGTGCTTAAAAACCGTGTACCATATTCTTGAATGTGATAAAGTGTAGAATTAGATTATTATCCTGCTTCCAGCTATTCTATTTGATTCATTTCTTTTTTTTTCGGTTCTTTTATTTAACATTTATACATGTTTGTTTCCTTTTACACAATTTTAAAACAATGGCTAAAATTTTTCTGGAGCAGCACTCCCACTAATTTTAGCTACGAGCCGCCACTGCTCATCAACAACAGAATTTGTGACAAGTATTGGCTTGAAAGTGATAAACGTTGTGTGAATTTCGGACAAACCTTGCATTGAAGCATCCAAAGTTGAAAAACGTGTTGGCATGTTTTAATTTGGTTATCAGGGTCTAATACCTTTTCCTTTCAATTTCATGCGTGGTAATGAAGTTATTTGCGTTCTAATTCATGTTCAATTTTTTTTCCATTCTATGTTGTTTATCTCTCTAATAGAGTTTTAATGGCTTTCATGTTCCAATATTTTGTTGTTGTTTTTTTCTTTATGAATCGGCTGTCTTTTGTACCTTGATGTAGTCAGCTTTTTTCTTCTTCTTCTTTCGATTTTAATCAGAAGAACGAAAAAAAAATTAATTGCAGATTATGAATCAGCAAACGATGCAAGTTGTAAAATGCAAATTTAATGATGAACCTCTCTTAGCTTCAGTATAGGTTCACTTTCCTCTTCAGACTACCTATTTATTCTAGACCTGATTCTCTTCCTGTTTGCACTAAGTGTTTTTTTTTTTAAATATCCTCCTTTTTTTTTTCTACGCTTAATTCTAAGAATCCAATTTGAACCATTTAAGATAAACAGTTAATTGACCTTTACCAATATCTCCCCCCCCCCCAACGCTTGTTGACATAATAAAAATAAAAATAAATATCCCCTCAAGCAGCTGCTTGCCACAGAGGTCTGACAGGAGTCTGTCAGTTTATATGTCATAATAGAAAGTCTGAGAGGATGGCAGGACCTCAGCAGAAACCAACAGGAACATCCATGCCCTACCCGGGGCTCGAACCCAGGTCCCTTAGATCAGTAGCCAAGCGCCATACAGCTGCATCACTGCCACCAGAAGAGTTGCTTGACTGGCTGTTCCTCATGTAGAGGTACATTGTAACTGGCTGGCCCGAGGCCTGGCTATCAAAATTGGACAGGTTGGAGGACAATGCCCTACAATTCACCTTGAAAGTATTGCAGGGTGAACCACAGGATGAATTCTGGGCTTCACGTAATATCATCGGGAAATGTATGCGAAGGGAAGTGAGTTAAAGAACTTGGCGAGAGCAGGGGGGGAGGAGATGTTATCAGAAAAAAAAGGGGGGATTTTTTTTTTTTGATGTGATTCAGTCCTGTTGTCGTTGGAAGCTGGTTCTTGTGTAATATTCGTGTGAGGAGTGGAAGACAGTAAATGATATCATAGCAGTCCACTCTTTTGGCCGATAATAGTCTAATCTGAATATTCATAGAAAGCTGATCATTAAACTAGGAGGACCATTCATTTTATTTCGGGTCAAAATTGCAAAAATATCTGGCAAACCTTCGTGTCACGTGACACGAAGGTTTGCCAGATCACTAATTTCTAAAAAAAATCGTTGCCAGATATTTTTACTGAATTCTGTAATCAACCATCGTGTTGGGATACTTTTTTGAGCGACTGTACTTCAAATATTATGAATAGCTATCCCTTTGTGTGTGTGCGAGTATATTAATTGAAAACGGATGCCATTTTTAATAACTACTAAACATTTGCTAAGTAATAAATATTTTTTAATGCTCCTAAAGGATATGTTAAATCTATTACTACAACAAAGTGAAACAAAATTTTTTTTGGTCTCGTGGCACGTTTCAGAATCGACATTTCCATTATTATTGTGGTTTTCCTTAACCTTTTCTCAGACCTTAGCCTTGAAGCCGACGGATCAGCAGAATTCGCCATGCAACAGGTTCAGAATATTGCTCGAATAGTTCTACGGCTCACAGAAGATGGTAAGTACACTCTTATTTTGCTTTACGATTTTTCTCATTTCTTGTCAAACTCAAGACGGGAAATTTTGTTTCAACTAATTCTCTTAATGGTAGGTGTAATTATCTTGTCAGAGGTTTCGGGGAAGAGGAGAGGTTGGCTCAGTCGGTAGTCCGCCAGGCTCGTAATCGGTAGTTCCCAGGTTCGAGTCCCACCTGCTCAAGTGTTGAGAGTTATTTCCGTTTAATTGCTCGGTGGGAAACGGGACACCGATGGGCTTGGAAAGTCCGCCGTCCGTCGGATAGGGCATAAAGCTGTGGCATCGTGTTCGTGAGAGCCATACCCGTGCACGTTAAAAAAATACACTGGATGGCCTTGACGGAGACGGGCGGGGGTGGCTCAGTCGGTAGCGCGCCAGGCTCGTAATCTGTAGTTCCCAGGTTCGAGTCCCAGCTGGGTCAGCGTTGAGATTTATCTCCGCAAAATTTCCCCGCCCTGCCCACGGTCAGTAGGGGACACCGATGGGTTTGAAAAGGCCTTCGTCCGTCGGATGGGACATTAAGCCGTGGTCCCGTGTGTGGGAAAGCCATACCCTGTGCACGTTAAAGAACACGCTGGATGGCCTTGACGGGAGGCTACCATCTGTCTCCCAACAGCTGTTCCAGTGGGTCCCCTCCCCCAACCTTCTCTGAGCCTACGGGGTCCATGTGACCTGGCCATTTAGCTCATGGTGTGCAAAAAAGTGCCGCTCAGAGGTAAAACAATACAGTCCAATCCAAAGCCTTGACGGAGACTACCATCTGTCTCGTAATGGGGTGATTGTCTACCAGTACAAAAATGTGCAGCTCAGAGGTAAAATAACCCAATTCAGAGCTTTCCCATTCCTCTTCATTAGGGTTAATGTTCATATAGCTGGCTGATCGCTGTGCTAAGAAGACTTATCAAAGGCTCGCTTCTAGGATCGTAGAAGATTTCATTGCTTGAGATGCGTTAGAGCTGATTCACCTCGCTGGTCGGAAACCCATTAAATATCGGGCTGACTGAGTGGCCCTGGAAGTTAAAGAGAGGTGCACTCACTATTGACTGAAAAAAAAAAGCATCATGCTACTTAATGTGAATAATAATAAAAATAAATACCCCCTCAAGCAGCTGCTTTCCACAGAGGTCTGACAGGAGCCTGTTAGTTTATGTGCCACAGTAGGAGATCTGAGAGAATGTCAAGACCTCAGCAGAAAAACGACACACATATCCATGCCTAAATCCGGGGCTCGAACCCAGGTCCCTTAGATCAGTAGCCAAGCGTGCTAACCACTCGGCCACGGGAATTCTTTAAATATTAAATGAATGTTATTGAAAATTTAGTTTAAAATATATATGAGTAGTAGCTTTAAGTTTATCACAGAGATATTATTTCGCAAATAATTTTAAAAAATTGTCAAAATGTCGTAATAATTCGTCTAATTGTCATACAATCAATCTGTAAAAAACAAATAGTACATAGATCTCAATCAAATGCATCTAAATCTCGATTTTCAATAATGTTCGCTTTGTACTTAAAAGGGTTATGAACTTTGAATATTTAACAACAACAATGCACGTCTTAGGAAAATTAAAAAATATCGAAACATTATTTATATTTACTTTTTAAGTACGCATCTGTTGTATGAAATAGTGTGAAATAATACTTCTTATTTAACTTATAATTACCTTCTGCGTGAAATTCTAACGTTAGTCATTGCTGTTGTTAAATATTTAATCTTCCATAACGCTTTAAATATTAAGGTAATATTGTTGGAAATCGAGATTTCGAGATTTGATTCAGATCTTTAATTTATATTCAGTCCCATTCTGCGAAAAAAAAATTTTTTGGAAGTTATAGAGCTTCGACGTTAGCTCCCATTTATACAATATAGTGAGAGGTGGTCATAATTCAGTAAGCACTGAGTATATATATAATATATATAGTTGCATGTTGATTTTTTTATCAAAAAAAGAAAGCTTCAAAGGGGGTCAAAAAAGCATTAGAGCAAAAAAAGGCACTTTAACTTAATTTACACTTAAAAATGTTTCGAATGGAGATATTCTTTCTTCTAAACTGTTTATCTGCCAGCTTTTAACAGATTTAGATAGAGAAGCGACGTTACACTATATAGTTTTGATTTTCGATTTTTTTAAACCCCGTCTGAGAGATCTCTAGTCTTCTATATAATAAAAGGTGTCTGTCTGTGAGTCTGTGTGTCTGTCTGTGGCAGCCATAACTCATCGGAAAATCAACGTAAACGCTCCAAATTTACTGGGAACGTTTCTGGTTGTGGTCCGGATTGCAGTGCCAAATTTCAGGTCGAAAGTCCAAAAGGGGGGCTTGCTAGAAGCAAATATATTTATCATGATATTCCTACGGGAAACGAGAATCGCTGTCAAATTTATTGTTGCCATTTATTGTTCCCTAACTGTGAAAGTAAAGAGTTAAAATAGCATTTAACTCTTCTGCTGCAAATCTGATGCCGTTGCCAGATTCCCCACATTTCCAAAAGCATTATTTAGGTGTTCCATTGCAGCTAGGGACCTGATTTTCTAATCAAAAATGGGGTCGGGCACGGGGAACCCGCCTGCGAAATTTGGGACCTTACGGTGAAGTACGTCAGGAATTACAGAATACCAAAATCTGACGAAATAAATATCTCGATCGTTTGCCACGGGCTCTGAGAGCACTCGCCGAGTCAGCAATGACCTTTGCAACACCGGGAAATTCTTCGTGTTCAAATTGTCATAAAACGTCGGGGGGGAGGGGATACTTACAAAACTAACCATTAGTGCACGAAACAACAAAATATGCAGATTAAAAGTGATACACGAGCTGTCACAATTTGTGTAGAAACGAAGCCACGGGCAAGTGAGAACCTGATTTTTAAACCAATCACCGAGGGACGCTGTACATGAAATTACGACCGTACGAACGAATATAACAGGTGCCATTGGGCGGCGAAATTTGCGGTAACGGAAATAAAATCTGATAGCTTACGCAGAAACTAAGCCACGGGCTACGAAGAGTGCTCGCTGACGTCAACAACGATCCGGACATATTTCTTCCTGTTGAAAATCTGTACTAAAGTGTCGGGGGTGGGGATTACAAAATTTACTTTTAGTGCAGTGAAAATAAGAATATACAGGTTAAAAGTTACCCCGGGCAGCGCCGGGTACGTTCAGCTAATGTTAAATATATAAGGAGCTTTAATTTCGGTTTTTTATTCACATAACATGTACGTGCCCTAAAGAGAGGAGGCGTGGGTGGCTCAGTCGGTAGCGGGCCAGACTCCTAATCTGCAGTTCCCAGGGTTTGAGTCCCAGATGTCCAGCGTTGAAATTTATCTCCACAAAACTCCCCGCCCTGCTCACGGTCAGCATGGACACGTGTGTAACGCCGTCCGTCGGATGGGACGTTAAGCCGTGACACCTTGTGCGGGAGAGCCATACGCTGTGCATGTTAGAGAACACGCTGGATGGCCACGATGGGAGACTCCCATCTGCTCTCAACAGCTGTCTCAGTGGGTCCCCTCAACCAACCTTCTCTGAGCCTTCTGGTCTTCGTGACTGGACATTTAGCCCGTTGTGTGCAAAAAAGTGCCGCTCAGAGGTAAAACAACCCAAAATAATTTAATTATCACTGAGTTGGATTGTTTTACCTTTGAGCGGCACTTTTTTGCACACCATGGGCTAAATGGCCAGGTCACATGGACCCCGAAGGCTCAGAGAAGGTTGGGGTAGGGGACCCACTGGAAAAGCTGTTGGGAGACAGATGGTAGCCTCCCATCAAGGCCATCAAGCATGTTCTTTAACGTGCACAGGGTATGGCTCTCCCGCACACGGGGCCACGGCTTAACGTCCCATCCGACGGACGGCGTCCTTTCCAAGCCCATCGGTGTCCCCTACTGACAGTGGGCAGGGCGGGGAATTTGCGGAGATAAATCTCAACGCTGACCCAGCTGGGACTCGAACCTGGGAACTACAGATTACGAGCCTGGTGCGCTACCGACTGAGCCACCCCCGCCCCAATTATCACTGAATTGACCATAAAAAAAATCTGAAACTGATACCGTTGTAGTCATGCAAGTGCTCGTGTTCAACTTAGAGAGAACAGGCCAGTACTTCTCCACATATGCAGCTCAAATAGGTCATAATCAGTGAACCCTTTGCCTTTATAATGTCCGTTAAAATGCATCCATACCAGAGATTTATATCGTCCCATTTTCCCATACGAGAGTAAACGGATTATTACTTCTGCTATTACTTTACGAACGTTCTCCAAAAAGTCCCGATAGTATCGCTTCCCTTATGAATGAGGTCTGGTTTTCGTTTTGTATTGTTCCCGCTATAATGAAATGTGTGTCAGTGCCAGTTGCAAATCACTTTATAGACACTGATGCTCCCTCTGCTTTGTCTTGATCTAGGACACAGGGAGAATCTAGATTTGCGCAAACAGCTTAAACGCAATAGTTATACCCAGGCGTGTGTATGAAGTCACACTGGAAAACTAAAATTTTGTAGGATGCTCCTGAAAGGGTGGTTGTGTGAGGTCTCGCCAGTAACTAAGGCTATAACGAAGGAAATGGATAAAAGAGGAAGCTCTGGAAAGATGTAATTTGAATACAACTCGTGGTAAGATTAATTACTGTAGATTAATATACGTAGCAGCTTAAGATTGTGGTAAATATCTTAATGTCTCTACCCCAGACTGGGGTCGTCATCCGAGGAGGTTGCGGCTTTTGTTGAAACTTTCTTTTTTTCCAATAAACAAAAGAAAGTTTCAGCAAAAGCTGCAACCTCCTCAGTCAGGGGGCGGGGGTGGCTCAGTCGGTAGCGCGCCAGGCTTGTAATCTGTAATTCCCAGGTTCGAGTCCCAGCTGGGTCAGCGTTGAGATTTATCTCCGCAAAATTTCCCCGCCCTGCCCACGGTCAGTAGGGGACACCGATGGGCTTGGAAAGGCCGCGGTCCGTCGGATGGGACGTTCAGCCGTGGCCCCGTGTGCGGGAGAGCCTGTGCACGTTAAAGAACACGCTGGATGGCCTTGACGGGAGGCTACCATCTGTCTCCCAACAGCTGTTCCAGTGGGTCCCTCCCCCCAACCTTCTCTGAGCCTTCGGGGTCCATGTGACCTGGCCATTTAGCCCATTGTGTGCAAAAAAGTGCCGCTCAGAGGTAAAACAATCCAATCCAATGTTAAGTCAATGGAAAATCACATTCAAAGTTTTGTAGGTTTGATTGACTTCGTTCAATATTCAAAGAGTGTTTAACCAGTAATTTACCATTTATAAGACGTTAGCTTAAACTTAAATATGAGTAACAATTGGTATATCCGAACATTTAAGGAAAAATGTTTTTTAAAAATGGCAGGTTTTATAAGTTTGTAAGCTGTTTTTTAAATTATTATCAGTTTTAAGGGAAGAAGTTTAGAACAACTGTTTCTGTTGGTCAATGTTTCTGTTGTCATAACACTTTAGAAATTCGATTGAGATCTTGGTCCAGTGATGTTTTTCCATAAACAAACTTCATTTGCCAAGGTATTGAACTTCTCATGTGTTTCTTTATTGACATAACTATTTTTTTTTTTTTTGGGGGGGGGGGGATATTTCTGTATTCAGTTAGGATCACATATTATGGAAAAATATGGACTGTTGCGGAGCGTAACGCTCCAACTGCAAAAATATGGACTGTTGCGGAGCGTAACGCTCCAACTGCACACGCTCCAGTTTGCTGTGAACGGTAACTGGAGCGTGTACAGTTGCTGTACACGCGGAGCCTGTCAGTAGTAGAAGGTCTGAGAGTTATATGCCGTAGTAGAAGGTCTGAGAGGATGGCAGGACCTCAGCAGAAAAACGACACACACATCCATGCCTTACCCGGGGCTTGAACCCAGATCCCTTAGATCAGTAGCCAAGCGCGCTAACCACTCGGCTATGGGACGTATTAGGTAACAGATATTAGCCTCCCGTCAAGGCCATCCATCGTGTTCTTTAATGTGCACACGGTTTTACGGCTAAACATTTCATCCGACGGACGGCGACCTTTCCAAGCCGATCGGTGTCTCCCTTCTCACCGTGAGCAGGGCGGGGAATAGCAGAGAGAAGACGAATCGCTGGTTCAGCTGGGAATCGGACCTGGAAAAATCAGATTACAATCCTGGTGGGCCAAATCCTCCCTCCTTGGGAGAGAAAGTTTTGGTCTCTATCCAACCTTTAAAGCCGTACTAACATTATAAAACTTGCTACCATTGATATCAATCCCCCATCTAGAAATACGTAACTAGACGTTGCTCCTCTCTGAAATCATGCTAACAATTTACAATAAAATGTTTCGGAGCATCATCCAAGATTGCAAAGCATTTGGGGATTCTAAGTAGCTTATTAGTTAGTGCTTCCGATTATGTTCATCGTGGGACCGGATTCGCACTTCAGAACGGATGTGTGCATTTTTGTCACATGATGATTAGTCGTCCTACCAGGAAACTTGACTGTAGCCATTGTCTCTAACCGGATCCGAATCACATTGTCAGGCTTCAGCAGGTTTAGATTGCTTTGAGCTCTGACTTTTCTTTTTTCTTCTTCTTGATACTTAAGTGATTAGTAAGACAACTTGATGCTGATTAATCCTTAGGGAGATGACAAATCCTCATTTCGTTTTATCTGGTTTGTATCTAGTAGCATTTGTAAAGTGAATCCAAACAACAGTCAGGCATTCTGGGGAGAAAGGGTTAGCTACTTTATCTCTGAGTAACAATAAGCTAAACGAACAAGTCACAAGGACCCCAAGGACTGAGAGAAAGTTGTGGTAAAGGGATGAACTGGACTACTGTTAGGGGACAGATGGAAGCCTCACGTCAAAGCCTGGGGCAGGGGTGGCTCAGTCGGTAGCGCGCCAGGCTCGTAATCTGCAGTTCCCAGGTTCGAGTCCCAGCTGAGTCAGCGTTGAGATTTATCTCCGCAAAATTTCGCGCCCTGCCCACGGTCAGTAGGGGACACCGATGGGCTTGGAAAGACCACCGTACGTCGGATGGGACGTTAAGCTCGTGGCCCCGTGTGCGGGAGAGCCATACCCTGTGCACATTAAAGAACATGCTGGATGGCCTTGACGGGAGGTTACATCTGTCTCCCAACAAGTGTTCCATTGGGTCCCCTCCCCCAACTCTCTCTGAGCCTTTGGGGTCCTTATGACCTGGCCATTTAGCCCATTGTGTGCAAAAAAGTGCCGCTCAGAGGTAAAACAACCCAACAACACGTCAAAGCCATTCAACGTCTTTCTTTTAAACTGCACAAGATGTGAATAACCCTCCTGCACACTAGGCAGGAGTTTAGTCAAAAAAATTTCAAAGCTTCCACTGTGAGGTTGTTGGGTTGTTTTACCTCTGAGGAGCTCTTTTTCGCACATAAAGAGTTAAATGGCCAGGTCACTTGTGACCTGGCCATTTAAGGGGTCAAGGGCATCAAGGGCTCACATCAAGTGGTCAAGGGCATCAAGGGCTCACATCAAGGGCTCAGAGAAAGTTGGGGGTAAAGAGATCCACTGGACAGCTGTTAGGAGGAGAAATGGAAGTCTCCCATTGAGGTCATCTAAAGTGTCTTTTATTGTGATGTCGAATCCGGCAACCCTGAATGCTTACACTTAGTGGTGTCAATCCATATTTTTTGTTATTTCCAAACACGATACGAAACGCATTGCAAAAAAAAAAAACAGAATTTTTTTAGTGTCAATGAAAAAAAAATCACTCACAATAGTTTTATTTATATATATTATTTTTTATCAAAAATAGTAGAAAAACAAAAATAGTTTCTGTTTTTTAACAACCAGTTCGACAGCACCATTGCGAACCGGCTTGATGATACTCACCACTGCGGAGACTGGTTTCCTACATTAGCGTAAATTACAATATTCGTCTAAAAGCCTCTTTAAATAATCGGTACAGACTCTCAAGAAAACACCTGATATCAAAAAAAGTACCGATCCCAAATTGAAAATAAGGAGACAAAATTTATAATAACGGAAGAAAAAAACTAAGTTGCGGCCAATACTCAAAATGCATTGCGTTATTGGTTGGGTTATTTTACGCCCGAGCGTAAATATTTTGCGCACAATGGGCTAAACGGGCAGGTTGCAAAGATCCCAAGAGCTCAGAGTTAGATTATCTCTGAGCGTTAAAAAGAAAGTTAGATTATCTCTGAGTGTTTAAAAGCTCAGAGATAAAACAAAATAGTTTGTTTTACCTCTGAGCGCCACCTTTTTGCACATTTGCGTATTATATGGGAAAAATATTCTAAACTCTCAGGTTTCTACTTGAGTTCTCTGTTTAGGTTTGCTTTAAATGTTTGTCGGCTGCTGCCTTTCTTTTATTCGATCTAGCAAATTTGCGATGAACCTCAAAAATACCAGATGGCAGCACCATCTAGTTGACTGCTCATCATGTGTCCCGATTGTGACAGGTTAAATATCGCTTAGCCTATTACGTGTCTTTGACCAATTCATTTCTTCAGATGATTTGTCATCCTTGTGTGCAATATGCGCTTAAATCACTGCTCTGCTGATTAACCGTAAGGTTTGCCACATCTGTGTCGTGTGACTGAAAGAGAGCGTATTAGGAAAAGATTTCCCAAACTTTTCTGGTATACGGTGGCTATTTATATTTGTTGAGTTGTTTTACTTTTGAGCAGCACTTTTTTTTTGCACACAATGAGTTAAATGGCCAGTTTACAAGGACCAGAGGGCTTAGAGAAGATTGGGGGTAGAGGACACAAGGGTTGGGTTGTTTTACCTCTGAGCGGCACTTTTTTGCACACCATGGGCTAAATGTCCAGGTCACATGGACCCCGAAGGCTCAGAGAAGGTTGGGGGAGGGGACCCACTGGAACAGCTGTTGGGAGACAGATGGTAACCTCCCATCAAGGCCATCCAGCGTGTTCTTTAACGTGCACAGGGTATGGCTCTCCCGCACACGGGAGACGTCACGGCTTAACGTCCCATCCGACGGACGGCGGCCTTTCCAAGCCCATCGGTGTCCCCTACTGACCGTGGGCAGGGCGGGGAATTTTGCGGAGATAAATCTCAACGCTGATCCAGCTGGGACTCGAACCTGGGAACTACAGATTACGAGCCTGGCGCGCTACCGACTGAGCCACCCCCGCCCCAGAGGACACACGAGACAGCTGTTAGGAAATAGGTGGTAGCCTCCCGTCAAGGCCATCCAGCGTGTTCTTTAATATGTATAGGGTATAGTTCTCCCGCACACGGATTCACGGTTTAACGTCCCATCCGACCGACGGCTGTCCTTCCAAGGACTATTGGCTGAGAGCAGGGCGGATATTTGACGAGATTTTCACGCAAGTGAAGCGTTAGATATGAAAATGTAAAGAAATATTTAGGTTTTATTAATTGATTAATCTAATATAAAAAAAATACTTTTTAAATTCAACGGAGATAAAAAATGGACACTATGTGCAGAAGAGCCATCTCCTGTATATGCCATACAGCACCCTGATGCGAAGTGCCCATCTGCTTCCTAAGAGTTATTCTGTGTCTCTCTATTACCAACCCAGCTCTGAAACTTTGGGGTCCCTGTGGCCTGATCATTTAGCCCACTGTTTGCACAAAAGTCCGCTAAGATGACAACAGTATCATTCAAATTAATGACAATCAGGTCTGAATCTAGGAAAAAAATTAAAAGAAGATGGGAGGGTGAGGTGAGTGGGGTTTCAAGTGAACTAGATCGATCTGGAAAAAAATTTAAGGAGGAGGAGCATGTAAAGAGATTGCATTTCCATCAGAGTATGACATTTTGTCCTCCGTTTTGGAGATCTTTAAAAATGTTTCTTGAAAACTGCGTGAAATATACAGTTAAGTTTTATAATTATAATACGTTATATAAGTTTAATAATTTTTGCCTCCTTCGAGTGGTTAGCGCGCTTGGCTACTGATCTAAGGGATCTGGGTTCGAGCCCCGGGTAAGGCATGGATGTTCGTGTTGTTTTTCTGCTGAGGTCCTGCCATCCTCTCAGATCTTCTACTATGACATATAAACTGACAGGCTCCTGTCAGACCTCTGTGGCAAGCAGCTGCTTGAGGGGGTATTTATTTTTATTTTATTTCCCTTAGTAATACTTTCAAAGAGGATGGGGATCCTGAAGGGGAGGGGGAAGTATCAACAGTCGGCATGCCTCACTGATTTCCTTAAACCCATGTAAACAGGCTTTCACGGACCACTTGCTGCGGAATTGTAATAATTTGGATATCTCATCCAGCATAATGCTTGGTTCGATTTGAAATGTTCACCTCTCCTCCGCAGCTTTGCACTTTCCACGTTGGCAAGCAGTTGCTTGAGCTGGTTACCAACATTGAAAGTGCCTGACAGGAGCCCGTCAGTATAATACACCTTACAGAAGATCAATGGGAAAGCCGAGCCCTAACCAAAAAGGCAACACATGAAAAAGAAACACATCCATGCCTTATCTGGAGCTAGAGCTTTTGTGCCTTTGATCAGTAACTAAGTACGTTAATCACGCGACCACGGGATGGCGAAAAGATTAAAAAAAAATATCTCCTGAAGCAGCTCCTTGTCACAGAGGTCTGACAGAGTTGGGTTGTTGTTTTTATCTCTGAGAGGCACTTTTTTGCACACCATGGGCTAAATGGCCAGGTCACATGGACCCCGAAGGCTCAGAGAAGGTTGGGGGAGGGGACCCACTGGAACAGCTGTTGGGAGACAGATGGTAGCCTCCCGTCAAGGCCATCCAGCGTGTTCTTTAACGTGCACAGGGTATGGCTCTCCCGCACACGGGGCCACGGCTTAACGTCCCATCCGACGGACGGCGGCCTTTCCAAGCCCATCGGTGTCCCCTACTGACCGTGGGCAGGGTGGGGAATTTTGCGGAGATAAATCTCAACGCTGACCCAGCTTGGACTCGAACCTGGGAACTACAGATTACGAGCCTGGCGCGCTACCGACTGAGTCACTCCCGCCCCTAGGTCTGACAGAAGCCTGTCAGTTTAATACTGCTATAGAGAAGATCTGTAAGCAAGGCCACAACAGGAAACCAATACACACAACTATGCCTTAACTGGGGCTCGGACCCAGGTCCCTCTGATCAGTGAATAGTGCCAAGAGAGCTATCCATTCAGCCACGGGACGCAGAAGAATAAAAAAAAATCGGAGCGAATAAAAAAGAATCTGAAAATGAACATATTACAACTAAGACGGAAAAATAAAATTGTGAGATTTATTTGCGAAAGTTGAAGTCACTAAATGTGGAAAACAAAGGAGGAAAATTTACGTAAAAGAAGTTCAAGCTTAAAAAGAAATCATCTTGAAGAAGAATGAAAGTAATAAAAGAACGAGGAAAATAAATGGAAGAATGAGAAGTTGACACGAAAAATGTTAAGTCCTCGAAAGGAATGGAAAAGATGAGTTAAAAACCAACACATGGGAAAAGAATAAGGAAATAGCGCTGGCATCTTTAATTCCATACAAACATCTGTCCTAACTGGTAAAATGGATTGTTTCTCTTAGTTGCTTCACTTTGCTACATATGTATAAAGATAGGATTAAATCGCGGCTCATACTCGTACTTGAAGAGATGGAATGAACGTCAAGCTTCATGTTTTTCTCTTTTTTGCGTGGGCTGAATGCATACGAAAGACAGACAATAACTCCCAATCTTAGAGTTAACAACCGCAAACCTTTCCCTTTTTAAACTTTTGTTTTTGACGCATGCAAATTACTTTTGAAAGCTTTACGAGGTGTTTATGTCAAAGCTAACCAAGCAGATTTAACAAAAAGAGTGAGATGAGTTGGTTGAACCTTTAGACCCACTTTTCAGAGTCATTAAATCAGTGGTTTTGATTTAGGGGATTCTCCCGATGTCTTGAAAATGTCGCCCTCCATCGGATGGAAAGTTAAGCTACTGTAATACTTGTTATTTTTTATCAAACATTTACTCTGCAAATAAAAAAGGAAAAATGTTTTGTCCAGATTTTTTTGGACTTGGTGGCTACTTAGTTTGCCCAAATCTCACGGTGGGCCCCAACGCTCCATAATACGGTGGACATTCTGAGTCGTAACTGGGAGAAAACTTTGCAGAATGCTTTTGCGGGCTACCAGGCACCCTCGAGGATGAATAACTAATGACGTTAGAGTTTTCTCAAAGGCAAAGATCTTTGAAAAATTCGAGGAACTGGTAGAGGATGGATTGGTTGATTGTTCGGGGTTTTATGGTGCATTAAGAGGATAAATAATCAATAATGGTTTAGAGTGCTTAGCTAATGATGAAAGGGATCCAGATTTGAGACCCGGATAAGGATATCTGTGTTGTCTTTCTGATGAGGTCTCGCCTTTCTCTCAGATTCTTCTGTATGGCATATTAAACTGACTGGATCTTGTCAGACCTCTAAGGCAACCAGTTGTTTGATGGATAATTCTTTTTAAATTTTCCTTTCCCTCCAAAAATAAAAAAAAAAACGCTAAAAATGGAGAATATTATTCAGTATATGAGCGTAGTGAGCTCTTCTGTTTCTTTTAAAGGTGGAACAAAAGGGAGTAAGATTGAGCTCTTAATTTTCTCTTTCGATAGATAGCATTGAGTCAAATTACCATGCACATTGAGTTAAATGAATTGGTCATAAAGTCCCTGAAAGTAAGACCATGAAGAACCGCACTGTGGTATAAAGGTTTTTCTTTATATTTTTTTTATAGGTAAAAGGGAGTTTTCCATCGAAGTTCCAGCATGTTCATTAATGTATGCAAATTAGGATTCTGCAGAGTTTTCCCTAAATCACACAATGCATGGCTATACAGCGTGCTAAAGCGCACAATGTCCAGCGTGTTCTTTAATCTCTTCAGATTTTGTCCACATTGCAATGTAGATTACTTTTTAGAATTTTTTTAAACAGAGGAAGAAGTGCCTGTGGACTTGCAATGTTTCCAAAATATAGACCAGTCTATAGGAATGGACTAAAATTTCGTGCCATCTATGTATATAATAGAAACGATGTCCGTCACGTGGCCGAATGGTTAGGTTGAGTTGGGTTGTTTTACCTCTGAGCGGCACTTTTTTGCACACCATGGGCTAAATGGCCAGGTCACATGGACCCCGGAAGGCTCAGAGAAGGTTGGGGGAGGGGACCCACTGGAACAGCTGTTGGGAGACAGATGGTAGCCTCCCGTCAAGGTTATCCAGTGTGTTCCTTAACGTGCACAGGGTATGGTTCTCCCGACACGGTGCTTAACGTCCCATCCGAAGGACGGCGACCTTTAAAAGCCCATCGGTTCCCCTACTGACCATGGGGCCGAGTGGTTAGCGCACTTGGCTACTGATCGAAGGGAACTAGGTTCGAGCCCTGGGTATGGCATGGATGTTTGTGTTGTCTTTCTGCTGCGGTCTTGGCTCCCTTACAGACCTTCTGCTGTGGCATATAAAGTGGCAGGCTATTGTCAGATACTCTGTGGCAAGCAGCTGCTTGAGAGGACATTTATTATTTTTCTTATATAAAATAACTTTGATGATAACTGTGTTTGACTCGCAACAAGAATTGTCTTGCTACATTTCAAAAGTGTCATTCTCCACCATGTTTGGGGGCAGGGGTGGCTCAGTCGGTAGCGCGCCAGGCTCGTAATCTGTAGTTCCCAGGTTCGAGTCCCAGCTGGGTCAGCGTTGAGATTTATCTTCGCAAAATTCCCCTCCCTGCCCACGGTCAGTAGGGGACACCGATGGGCTTGGAAAGGCCGCCGTCCGTCGGATGGGACGTTAAGCCGTGGCCCCGTGTACGGGAGAGCCATACCCTGTGCACGTTAAAGAACACGCTGGATGGCCTTGACGGGAGGCTACCATCTGTCTCCCAACAGCTGTTCCAGTGGGTCCCCTCTCCCAACCTTCTCTGAGCCTTCGGGGTCCCTGTGACCTGGCCATTTAGCCCATGGTGTGCAAAAAAGTGCCGCTCAGAGGTAAAACAACCCAACAACCCACCATGTTTGATGCATGGTTCTGCAGCGTAGTCTTCAACGTGCACAATGCATGGCTTCTTGAGCATAAGGATCCATGACTTCTTCAGAATAAAGTTCCATGACTTGTTAAGAATAAGAATCCATGACTTCTTTAGCATAAGGATCCATGACTTCTTTAGAATAAAGTTCCATGACTTGTTAAGAAAAAGAATCCATAACTTGTTGAGCATAAGGATCCATGACTTCTTTAGAATAAGGATCCATGACTTCTTTAGAATAAGGATCCATAACTTGTTGAGAAAAAGGATCCATGACTTATTGAGCATAAGGATCCATGACTTGCTGAGAATAAGGATTCAAGACTTCTTGAGCATAAGAATCCATGATTTCTTCAGAATAAAGTTCCATGACTTGTTAAGAATAAGAATCCATGACTTCTTTAGCATAAGGATCCATGACTTCTTTAGAATAAAGTTCCATGACTAGTTAAGAATAAGAATCCATGACTTCTTTAGCATAAGGATCCATGACTTCTTTAGAATAAAGTTCCATGACTTGTTAAGAAAAAGAATCCATGACTTGTTGAGCATAAGGATCCATGACTTGCTGAGAATAAGGATCCAAGACTTGTTGAGCATAAGGATCCATGATTTCTTTAGAATAAAGTTTCATGACTTCTTTAGAATAAGGATCCATAACTTGTTGAGAATAAGGATCCATGACTTCTTGAGCATAAGGATCCATGACTTGTTGAGAATAAGGATCCAAGACTTAACCGAGAGCTGATTTGCAATTCTCGATTTTTTTTTTGAAAAAAAAAAAAAGCACAGCATGAAAAGTGAAAGAAAAAAAAAGTCACTGAATAGACATGAACTGGCGAATTTCCTGTAAGAACACAGCACGATACCCAGATCTGTTTGTGAATAACAAAAAGCAAGGAGAAAGAAAAAAGTAGGGGGAAAAAAAGAAATAAATATTAGCCCCAAATGAATAAATTAATGAATTTCCTGTTCCGTATGAACTCTTGACTTGGGCCACTGCTCACTCTGGCCTCAAGTAATAGAAAACAAAAAAACAACAACTTGCGCATAGACTAGAGAGCTGCCCGCGGCCATGCAGAGCAAAGAACAACTGCAAAGAGAGGAAGAATTCATCTGAGCTCTGGTGCTTTGCTATTTACCGCGTTTTCAGTGATCCGGGTCAGTGCTTATCAGTAGGTCTCACCTAGGCACAGTCGTCCAGCTCAAGCAGGAGGGCAATAGAGCAGTTCTGACGTGGTTGCTGTATAAACCAGACACTTCATAAATATAAATTAAAGCAATGCTTTAGGATAATTATCGGTGGCAACGTTTTCGGATCTGAAGGATTTCTTGAAGCTTCTGCATGAAGGTGAAAATGAAATAGAATAAGAGAGGATGAATATACACTGCATGGACAAATTATTATGAACATTCACCTGATACTTCGTCGGATCTCTGCTGGATGACAGTCCGGACTCGACGTGGCATGCTTTACACATAGTTCCAAATACAGAGAGGAATTTTGATTCATTCTTCCTACAAAATGGCTTGAATATCTCGAAAATAAGAGTTTTGTGCATTGGGTTGGGTTGTTTTACCTCTGAGTGGCACTTTTTTGCACACCATTGGCTAAATGGCCAGGTCACATGGACCCCGAAGGCTCAGAGGAGGTTGGGGGAGGAGACCCACTGGAATAGTTGTTGGGAGGACAGATGGTAGCCTCCCGTCAAGGTCATCCAGCGTGTTCTTTAACGTGCACAGGGTATGGCTCTTCCGCACACGGAGCCACGGCTTGACGTCCCATCCGACGGACGGCGGTCTTTCCAAGCCCATCGGTGTCCCCTACTGACCGTGGGCAGGGCGGGGAATTTTGCGGAGATAAATCTCAACGCTGACCAAGCTGGGACTCGAACCTGGGAACTACAGATTACGAGCCTGGCGCGCTACCGACTGAGCCACCCCCGCCCCTTTGTGCATTGGAATAGCGCGTTTTGTTCCATATATTTTCGATTGGATAAAGATCAGGCGATTGTGCAGGCCAAGGAAGAGATCAAAAGTCCGTTTCGTGTTCCTCAAATCGCTTCTGTTTGATTAGAGAGTGATGAATTGGTGCATTATCATTTTGACCCCTGTAGAGATGTCAAGCAACAACGAGTTGAAAAATTTTCATTCCGTTAAATCGAACGTTGAGCAATTGGTTGAAGAAAGAAAACAAGTTGGGATTGCATACACCACAGTTAATTAAAAGGGACATTGAGTCATGGTTGAGAAAGGGAAAAATGATGAATTTAAAAAGTCAACAGTCAGTTAAATGGGACATTGATCAGTGGTTGTGGAAAGAAAACAAAATGAGATTGAAAAAAAAAGATAAAAAAAACCCAGCAAATTAAATGGGACATTGATCAGTGGTTGTGGAAAGAAAACAAAATGAGATTGAAAAAAAAGATAAAAAACCCAGCAAATTAAATGGGACATTGATCAGTGGTTGTGGAAAGAAAACAAAATGAGATTGAAAGAAAAAGATAAAAAAACCCAGCAAATTAAATGGGACATTGATCAGTGGTTGTGGAAAGAAAACAAAATGAGATTGAAAAAAAAAGATAAAAAAAACCCAGCAAATTAAATGGGACATTGATCAGTGGTTGTGGAAAGAAAACAAAATGAGATTGAAAAAAAAAGATAAAAAAACCCAGCAAATTAAATGGGGCATTGATCAGTGGTTGTGGAAAGAAAACAAAATGAGATTGAAAAAAAAGATAAAAAAAACCCAGCAAATTAAATGGGACATTGATCAGTGGTTGTGGAAAGAAAACAAAATGAGATTGAAAAAAAAGATAAAAAAAACCCAGCAAATTAAATGGGACATTGATCAGTGGTTGTGGAAAGACAACAAAATGAGATTGAAAAAAAAGATAAAAAAAAAACCCAGCAAATTAAATGGGACATTGATCAGTGGTTGTGGAAAGAAAACAAAATGAGATTGAAAAAAAAGATAAAAAAACTCCAGCAAATTAAATGGGACATTGATCAGTGGTTGTGGAAAGAAAACAAAATGAGATTGAAAAAAAAGATAAAAAAAACCCAGCAAATTAAATGGGACATTGATCAGTGGTTGTGGAAAGAAAACAAAATGAGATTGAAAAAAAAGATAAAAAACCCAGCAAATTAAATGGGACATTGATCAGTGGTTGTGGAAAGGAAACAAAATGAGATTGAAAAAAAAGATAAAAAAAAACCAACAAATTAAATGGGACATTGATCAGTGGTTGTGGAAAGAAAACAAAATGAGATTGATAAAAAAGATAAAAAAAACCCAGCAAATTAAATGGGACATTGATCAGTGGTTGTGGAAAGAAAACAAAATGAGATTGAAAAAAAAGATAAAAAACCCAGCAAATTAAATGGGACATTGATCAGTGGTTGTGGAAAGAAAACAAAATGAGATTGAAAAAAAAGATAAAAAAAACCCAGCAAATTAAATGGGACATTGATCAGTGGTTGTGAAAAGAAAACAAAACGAGATTGAAAAAAAAGATAAAAAACCCAGCAAATTAAATGGGACATTGATCAGTGGTTGTGGAAAGAAAACAAAATGAGATTGAAAAAAAAGTTAAAAAACCCAGCAAATTAAATGGGACATTGATCAGTGGTTGTGGAAAGAAAACAAAATGAGATTGAAAAAAAAGATAAAGAAACCCAGCAAATTAAATGGGACATTGATCAGTGGTTGTGGAAAGGAAACAAAATGAGATTGAAAAAAAAGATAAGAAACCCAGCAAATTAAATGGGACATTGATCAGTGGTTGTGGAAAGAAAACAAAATGAGATTGAAAAAAAAGTTAAAAAACCCAGCAAATTAAATGGGACATTGATCAGTGGTTGTGGAAAGAAAACAAAATGAGATTGAAAAAAAAGATAAAAAACCCAGCAAATTAAATGGGACATTGATCAGTGGTTGTGGAAAGAAAACAAAACGAGATTGAAAAAAAAGATAAAAAAAACCCAGCAAATTAAATGGGACATTGATCAGTGGTTGTGGAAAGAAAACAAAATGAGATTGAAAAAAAAAGATAAAAAAAACCCAGCAAATTAAATGGGACATTGATCAGTGGTTGTGGAAAGAAAACAAAATGAGATTGAAAAAAAAGATAAAAAACCCAGCAAATTAAATGGGACATTGATCAGTGGTTGTGGAAAGGAAACAAAATGAGATTGAAAAAAAAGATAAAAAACCCAGCAAATTAAATGGGACATTGATCAGTGGTTGTGGAAAGAAAACAAAATGAGATTGAAAAAAAAGATAAAAAAAAACCCAGCAAATTAAATGGGACATTGATCAGTGGTTGTGGAAAGAAAACAAAATGAGATTGAAAAAAAAGATAAAAAACCCAGCAAATTAAATGGGACATTGATCAGTGGTTGTGGAAAGGAAACAAAATGAGATTGAAAAGAAAGATAAAAAACCCAGCAAATTAAATGGGACATTGATCAGTGGTTGTGGAAAGAAAACAAAATGAGATTGAAAAAAAAGATAAAAAACCCAGCAAATTAAATGGGACATTGATCAGTGGTTGTGGAAAGGAAACAAAATGAGATTGAAAAAAAAGATAAAAAACCCAGCAAATTAAATGGGACATTGATCAGTGGTTGTGGAAAGAAAACAAAATGAGATTGAAAAAAAAGATAAAAATCGCAGCAAATTAAATGGGACATTGATCAGTGGTTGTGGAAAGAAAACAAAATGAGATTGAAAAAAAAAAGATAAAAAACCCAGCAAATTAAATGGGACATTGATCAGTTGTTGTGGAAAGAAAACAAAATGAGTTTGAAAAAAAGAAAAAGAAAAAAAGATAAAAAAAAAAAATCCAGCAAATTAAATGGGACATTGATCAGTGGTTGTGAAAAGAAGAAATCAAAATGAGATTGAAGGGAAAAAAAATCACTGTAAATTAAATGGGGCATTGAGCAGTGGTTGTGAAAAGAAACCAAAATGAGACTGATAAAACCAGAGTAAATTAAGTGGGACATTGAGTAGTGGTTGTGAAAAGAAATCAAAATAAGATTGAAACACCACAATATGTTAAATGGAATGTTGAGTCATTTAATAAAGTTTTGATTGAGGAACGAAAAATGATGAGCTTGAAAAGTCAGTTAAATAATGTTAGTTAAGCAGTGGTTGGGAAAATAAAACCAACCTGAAAAGACCACAGTGAATTAAATGGAACGTGATCAGTGGTTGAGAAAGGGAATGAAGATGAGCTTAAAACGACCCACTGCAGTTGCTGGGGAAATTGCGACATTGCTACATTTACAGGAGAACCATGTGTGTGCATCTTAAAGAACGCCCGTGGATGATTTTTTACAGGAAGCTTTCTTTCACCCTAATTCGATGGTCATCTTTCCCGGTATTTCACTGCGTTTTGGGAGTCTTTGTGACCTAGCAATTTAGCGCATTGTGCAGCAAAACTGAAACGTCTTTCACGATTTAAAAAACTTCTCAATCCATGGCGAATCGTACTGCAAACGACTCTGCTAACGATTCCGATTGCTATTATTCGAAGGACAGAATTCCGAATCGACTGCCTAATCAAGAATTTTGTTGTAGCAATCATCGACATATATCTGTTAGCAGCGGAAGGGCCAGCAAAATCATTAAAGATAAAAAAACACAGCAAAGGAAAAAAAGCAAATATCGAAATGTAATACCTGTTACACATAAAACGTTCATCAGAATCAATGAACCAAGCAGACGGCCTTGATGTTGCAACATGTCTCGTGGATCATTTTGTGAGAAACATGGCTTCCAAGGCCGCGCGGCTACAGCACCTGCGGCCAGTGGACAGGACACGAGTGATTATGTACGCTTACGTAACAGAATAAACGAAGGCCGCAATTCGTAGCCCGTGACTTTCGATACACTGATTCGAAATTTTATTGAAACAGCTTCAACCCTTATCTATTGACTGTTGTCTTGACTGGTGGCTTCAGTTTTCAAAGCCCTTGAGACTTTTGAGCAATTATTGAGATTAACAAGTGCTATAGTTGAGCTGATCGAGTTGTTTTTAAATTAGGAAGTTGGGAAGTTAAATGTAACTATTTTTGGATGACAAATAAATGTAAAGGGTTGGGTTGTTTTACCTTTGAGCGGCATTTTTTTGCACACTGTAGGCTAAATGGCCAAGTCACATGGACCCCGAAGGCTCAGAGAAGGTTGGGGGAGGGGACCCACTGGAACAGCTGTTGGGAGACAGATGGTAGCCTCCCGTCAAGGCCATCCAGCGTGTTCTTTAACGTGCACAGGGTATGGCTCTCCCGCACACAGGGCCACGGCTTAACGTCCCATCCGACGGACGGCGGCCTTTCCAAGCCCATCGGTGTCCCCTACTGACCGTGGGCAGGGCGTTGAATTTTGCGGAGATAAATCTCAACGCTGACCCAGCTGGGAATCGAACCTGGGAACTATAGATTACGAGCCTGGCGCGCTACCGACTGAGTCACCCCCGCCCCTGATATGGATAAGACATAAGGTCGTAATATAAATTAAAGAAAATATTTGGTATTCTTGTAAACAAAGCAAAGTAGGTTTTACTAATAACTGACTTATGTAACCTGTTGTTGCTAAGTAGAGATTTGTTTAATAATGTGCTTGCTACTCAATTAAGATAGTTCGACTCTTAAGATTTGCTAATTTGAATGTCGTATTAAGGATATTGGAATGTTCTGTTAACATTTGTCAATAGAAGATAGTGAATTCATAAGCATATTTAGTTCAATATTTAAATTCCCATATTTCTTTGTATAAATAATTATTAAATACTACTCTATATTGTTCTGAACTCACGCTCAGTGCTCATCTATTTAAATTCGTAAAAATATAATAAAGATATAGAACACTATTTAATGAGAACTGAAATAAAAAATATGAAAGTAGTAATTCCTCTTTCGACTCAATAAGAATCTACTGCGTGAATATATTATTAGCCCCATCCGTTTTTGCTTATAAATAGAGAGCCTATTAAAAAAAGCCTATTAAAAGCCTATTAAAACTTAGGAACACATTCTGAATATAAATATAAAACGTTCTAATTTTATTGTTATTTACACATTTTGAAAGCGATTCCTTGATAGATTTGGTTAAACCAGGGGTGGGCAAATAGTGGCACGCGGGCCACATTCGGCCCGCTAAGAGTTTTTTGTGGCCCGCCAAGACAGTCAGAAAAATCCGCCTTGAACCGAGATTTCCTTCCCGTGCGCGACCGAAGATTCGTCTCCTATTTTCCACTAGGACGGCCACGTCAATACGCATGCGCAGTGTAGATACGAAAACAGTTGCCCACCCCTGGGTTAAACAAATAAAGCAAAAAAAAAACCAACATGATAATTCAATTGATGCAAACACAGAACAGCTTAATAAATTATATGCCAGATCAATAAATCAAAAAATATCTCATTTTGTAATCACGCAGGTTCACAACCTGCGACAGATGTTAGACAATAAAATTTAAAATCAATTCATTATTCACCGAAGGAACGAGATGGCTTGAAGAACCAAGTGCTATTCCTCACGGCAACTTTTCCTGCCCCACAGGAAATCTTCTTCGTGACAGAAACGCAAACAAAAAGAGAAGCGATCTGTTTAGATCATCTCATAATTTATTGATCGTCACACAACAACCAATCGAAGAGAAGGTCCTATAAGCAGCATTACGTCATCACCGGTTCCTCACATTGCGGCATAATAGGTAAAAAAAGGAACGAATGAAACTTTTGACCACATATTAGTGTCAGTGGAGATTGGAACGAGAGAAAGAGAGAGTCATAACCGTTTCCAGTCACGTCTGTTGATTGTTCATGACTTCTGACCAACTGCAGTTGGCTATTTACCGTCGAACGGGAACAACAGAAAGTTGCTATGCCAATAAACTATGACTGCAAGCGATGCCGATGCCGTCAGCAGCAGATTGGAGTGCAAACTTATTCCTACTCAACTTGTTCTTCAACTGGGTCAGCTTTTAGGAACCGTTTCTCTCTATCTCGTGCGCAGGGAACTGACGAAAGTGAACCTGGTTTCAATGAGACAAGATCATTACACTGTCGAAAACCGTGAGGCAATGCTTTTTATAATGACAAAGCGACGTGATGCAGGAGGGTGAAGTGTGACATAGTGACACTTGATGCTTGTGAGGTTTTATTTCATTAGGAAATGTTGTATAGAAAGGGAAGTTGTTTACAACACGGGCCGGGGTGGCTCAGTCGGCAGCGCGCCAGGTCGCAATCTGTAGTTCTCAGGTTCGAATCCCAGCTGGGTCAGCGTTGAGATTTATCTCCGCAAAATTCCCCGCCCTGCTCACGGTCAGTAGGGGACACCGATGGGCTTTGAAAGGCCGCCGTCCGTCGGATGGGACGTTAAGCCGTGGCCCCGTGTGCGGGAGAGCCATACCCTGTGCACGTTAAAGAACACGCTGGATGGCCTTGACGGGAGGCTACCATCTGTCTCCCAACAGCTGTTCCAGTGGGTTCCCTCCCCCAACCTTCTCTGAGCCTTTGGGGTCCATGTGACCTGGCCATTTAGCCCATGGTGTGCAAAAAAAGTGCCGCTCAGAGGTAAAACAACCCAACCCATCCTGCTCCAAAGTGAGCAAGGCTCTATAATAAAAATCCATATAACAGCTATCATATATGCACCTCATATACACTCAGCAGCCATTTATTACACACAGTTCCATGTTATGACAATAGTAATTAGGATATATTAACGTCTTAAGCATTTTATGGAAAATTTGTACGTGTATGCACGTTGTTTCCAAAAGGCCTAGTCAAACTTGAGAATGTGTTCTACCAACACTGAGCAGAGTAACAGGGGAAAAATTTCCTATGAACATTGGCCCACAAACGCTTCCCTTCAGAGTTATATCACATTTTGAGAGTGCAAATGAGAAATCCTGCCCAAAGGTACGATTGGTAGGTAAATCCGCATCATTTGAATGTCTGATGGAATAGTAGACTTATGCAAATGTTGAACAAATTTTCCGACAAAACTCACGATTTGAATCCACTAGATTTCTTCTTATGGGGATATGTTAAGGCTGATGTTTACGCCAGCTCGGTTCCTAATGCATACCCTCTCCGCTAACGTATCGTGGATGTTTTTAGTTATTACATTAACCGAAAATGGATTTTCTCATTTTTGAGTTTGCTTCAGCGTTATACGCGTGTAATTAAGGCTGTTAGAAATTTAGATAGGATAATTTTTATTTTCCCCATTCTCCTCGGAAAAAATACCTAGATACCAGACTTCCCGATACATCCCAATGTTCCCAATTCCCAATCAACTCTTCAGTCGGGGGCGGGGGTGGCTCAGTCGGTAGCGCGCCAGGCTCGTAATCTGTAGTTCCCAGGTTCGAGTCCCAGCTGGGTCAGCGTTGAGATTTATCTCCGCAAAAATTCCTCGCCCTGCCCACGGTCAGTAGGGGACACCGATGGGCTTGGAAAGGCCACCGTCCGTCGGATGGGACGTTAAACCGTGGCCCAGTGTGCGGGAGAGCCATACCCTGTGCACGTTAAAGAACACGCTGGATGGCCTTGACGGGAGGCTACCATCTGTCTCCCAACAGCTGTTCCAGTGGGTCCCCTCTCCCAACCTTCTCTGAGCCTTCGGGGGTCCATGTGACCTGGCCATTTAGCCCATGGTGTGCAAAAAAGTGCCGCTCAGAGGTAACACAACCCAACCCAATCTCTTCAGTCATCGAAACTTCCACAGTGTGCAAGAGCCATATTCTTTCTCGAATATAAACATTCTCAGCTGGCCAAACACTCTCGGAGCATTGCCATTTGCCCTCACGTGCTCAGAGGAGAGTCATTCCGCCATCTTTTATTCGTGACGTTTCAAGGTCCTAAACATTGCACGCTGTCGGCTGCCAACATTGTGTAAAAGAAAGACAAAGAAATGGAAAAGACATGACGGAACGGAAAAGAGATTTACACCCCATTTGCATAAAACATCTGGGTTGAAGAAAAAAGATCAGCAAAAACAAATCCCCGACTGGATTCGAGTCCGATTTGAATTGGCTAACACATGATACACATTCTAGAATAATTGCGGAGCAGAACTACTTCTTTGTGGTTCCACCCTTGCCAAAGGAGGGAAGCTAGTGCAGTGAGGTTCGAAGGGGCGTTGCAGTTGGAAGCTGGAAGGATGGGAAGAAGAAGAAGGGCAACAACCCGTATTGGGAAGGGTGGAGCTACGCTAACGCCATCTGCAGGTACGCGAATCATTAAGTGTGACGCATTACGTATTCTTGGCTGCCATCTTCGATGGCGAGTGACGCATGCGTAGGGGACATAAAGAAAAGGCTTGCCACGGTTTGAACTTTAGAAACAAACAGATGAGGCCATTGGTAGATCTCTAATAGCTCCCGTGGAAGCGATGCTTCCAAAAAAAGAAGCTTTTTTTTTATGTACTTTTTCTTTTAAAGGAATTCTATCTCCGCACTGACACCAAGTGATATGGCGGATCTACGGATTGGGTTGTTTTGTTTCTAAGCACATTCTTTTTGCACGCAATGAGCAAATTCTGCCGGTCCTGAAATTTTTCTTGGACTTATTTTCCATATTTTTCTAGCCGGGACAAATCTTTTTTTTTCTCCTGAGACAAATCTTTTTTTTCTCCTGAGACAAATCTGAAGCTTCTACTTCCAGGCTACTCATGGCGCTCGTGTAGTGTCTTGACGACGGAGCACGAGTTTTTCCCCATGGGAATCTCAGTAATTGGGGTGGGGGGCGGATCCTTCGGGACCCCACCCCACCCCAATTATTGAGAGGTGGCCGAGAGAAATGTAGCTCCAGTTGAACTGTGGGGTGGGGGTTGGCTCAGTCGGTAGCGCACTACACTCCTAATCTGCAGTTCCCAGGTTCGGATCCGTACTGTGTCTGAATTGAGAATTTCCTCCGCTAACTGACCACCAGCTGTTGGTCAGAAAGGAGACACCTATATGCTTAGAAAGGCTACTGTTCGTCAAAATGGACGTAATACTGTAGTTCCTTTCACAGGAGAGCCATACTCTATGCACGTTAAAGAACACACTGGATGACCTTGATGGAAGGGTATCATCTGTCTCTTAACAGCTGTTCCAGTGGGTCCCCATCTTCTCTGAGCTCTTGGGGTCCTTGTGACATGCCCTTTTAGCCCATTGTGGATAAAAAAAGTGCCACTTAAAAATAAAACAACCCAACCTAAAATAAGACGAAACAAATATTTTTATTTATTTTATGCTTTATTTATTTATTATTTATTTTTCTTGTCTGCATAAAGATGCAATTAACATAAAAAATATTTATGCACACCATTACTATAACTCGCATGTGGATATTAATAACAGAGTTTATTATATGTTCACACTACAATGCTTATATGCATTAAAAATCTCAATAATAATTTGAAAAATACAGTTTGAGATACAAGTTAATCAAATAACCAACGTTCTCATAGTTTAATATTCATTTTATTTTACTTCTTTAACAAATATTTTAATATTAGATATTAATTCTTTCACTATTTCTTTTTCCGTCTATATTAGAGAAATATATCTAAAATTATATTTTGTTGTTAAACGTAATTATTATTATATAATATTCAAAAACGAAAACTTAGAAAGAATTGGCAATGTTAAATTAATGTTTCAACATTGGGTTGGGTTGTTTTACCTCTGAGCGGCACTTTTTTGCACACCATGGGCTAAATGGCCAGGTCACAAGGACCCCGAAGTCTCAGAGAAGGTTGGTGGAGGAGACCCACTGGAACAGCTGTTGGGAGACAGATGGTAGCCTCCCGTCAAGGCCATCCAGCGTGTTCTTTAACGTGCACAGGGTATGGCTCTCCCGCACACGGGGCCACGGCTTAACGTCCCATCCGACGGATGGCGACTCTTTCCAACCCCATCGGTGTCCCATACTGACCGTGAGCAGGGAGTTTTACGGAGATAATCTCAACGCTGACCCAGCTGGGACTCGAACCTGGGAACTGCAGAATATGAGCCTGGCGCGCTACCGACTGAGCACCCCTAATGTTTCAACATTTGATAAAATTTACTAAGACAGCGTTGGACATTTGCATACCAGGGCATCGCTTCCATTCCATTGAATCCCTTGAGCTGCAAACATCTGAAATCGTGGGTGATTTTAATGAAATGCTAAGCTATAATAATAATGACTAAGATACAGCTTTGTTTTATTCCAATAAGTCAATTTCTGTTGATGCAGTTAAATAACTAAATAAGTTAAATAAAAAAATATATACTTCTTCTCATGCAGTCTAGTTCTCTTGGGGGCGGGGGTGGCTCAGTTGGTAGCGCGCCAGGCTCGTAATCTGTAGTTCCCAGGTTCGAGTCCCAGCTGGGTCAGCGTTGAGATTTATCTCCGCAAAATTCCCCGCCCTGCCCACGATCAGTAGGGGACATCGATGGGCTTGGAAAGGCCGCCGTCCGTCGGATGGGACGTTAAGCCGTGGCCCCGTGTGCGGGAGAGCCATACCCTATGCACGTTAAAGAACACGCTGGATGGCCTTGACGGGAGGCTACCATCTGTTTCCCAACAGCTGTTCTAGTGGGTCCCCTCCCCCAACCTTCTCTGAGCCTTCGGGGTCCATGTGACCTGGCCATTTAGCCCATGGTGTGCAAAAAAGTGCCGCTCAGAGGTAAAACAACCCAACCCAGTCTAGTTCTCATGGAGATCTTACAGAAGTCTGTCGCTGAAGTGCGCCATGATGTTCTGACAGACTCTGTAGTGTACGATAATAGTTTGTTGACAGAAACCTGTCGTTATAACAAGTCATGAAAGTTTCACAGAAAACTGTCGTTAAAGTATGACGTGGTATGTTGAGAAATGCTGTTTGTTATAATACATCACAGGTCTAATGATTATAATAAAAAACATAAGCCTGCCATTTTAATCTGCCACGGTGGCCTGACAGAAACAAGTCTTTGTTGTATGTCAAGGTGGTCTGACAGAAATCTGTCATTATAGTATGACACACGGTGGTCTGACAGAAACTAGTATGTCAAGGTAGTCTGACAGAAATCTGTTGTCATAGTATGTCACGGTGACCTTAAAGAAACTAGTCTTTGTTGTATGTCCAAGTGGTCTGACAGTAATCTGTCATGATAGTATGTCACGGTGATCTTACAGACTAGTCTTTTTTGTATGTCCAAAGGGTCTGACAGTAATCTGTTATCATAGTATGCCACGGTGACCTTACAGAAACTAGTCTTTGTTGTATGTCCAAGTGGTCTGACAGTAATCTGTCATGATAGTATGTCACGGTGATCTTACAGACTAGTCTTTGTTGTATGTCCAAAGGGTCTGACAGTAATCTGTCATCATAGTATGCCACGGTGACCTTACAGAAACTAGTCTTTGTTGTATGTCCAAGTGGTCTGACAGTAATCTGTCATGATAGTATGTCACGGTGATCTTACAGACTAGTCTTTGTTGTATGTCCAAAGGGTCTGACAGTAATCTGTCATCATAGTATGCCACGGTGACCTTACAGAAACTAGTCTTTGTTGTATGTCCAAGTGGTCTGACAGTAATCTGTCATGATAGTATGTCACGGTGATCTTACAGACTAGTTTTTTGTTGTATGTCCAAAGGGTCTGACAGTAATCTGTCATCATAGTATGCCACGGTGACCTTACAGAAACTAGTCTTTGTTGTATGTCCAAGTGGTCTGACAGTAATCTGTCATGATAGTATGTCACGGTGATCTTACAGACTAGTCTTTGTTGTATGTCCAAAGGGTCTGACAGTAATCTGTCATCATAGTATGCCACGGTGACCTTACAGAAACTAGTCTTTGTTGTATGTCCAAGTGGTCTGACAGTAATCTGTCATGATAGTATGTCACGGTGATCTTACAGACTAGTCTTTGTTGTATGTCCAAAGGGTCTGACAGTAATCTGTCATCATAGTATGCCACGGTGACCTTACAGAAACTAGTCTTTGTTGTATGTCCAAGTGGTCTGATAGTAATCTGTCATGATAGTATGTCACGGTGATCTTACAGACTAGTCTTTGTTGTATGTCCAAAGGGTCTGACAGTAATCTGTCATCATAGTATGCCACGGTGACCTTACAGAAACTAGTCTTTGTTGTATGTCCAAGTGGTCTGACAGTAATCTGTCATCATAGTATATCACGGTGACCTTACAGAAACTAGTTTTTGTTGTATGTCCAAGTGGTCTGACAGTAATCTGTCATCATAGTATATCACGGTGACCTTACAGAAACTAGATTTTGTTGTATGTCCAAGTGGTCTGACAGTAATCTGTCATCATAGTATGTCACGGTGACTTTACAGAAACTAGTCCTTATTTTATGTCAAAGTGGTCTGACAGAAATCTGTCATTATAGTAGTTCCACACGGTGGTCTGACAGAAACTAGTATGTCAAGATAGTCTGACAAAAACTAGTATGTCAAGATAATCTGACAAAAACTAGTATGTCAAGATAGTCTGATAAAAACTAGTATGTCAAGGTGGTCTGACAGAAATCTGTCATAATAGTGTGACACACGGTGGTCTGACAGAAACTAGTATGTCAAGGTGGTCTGACAGAAATCTGTCATTATAGTGTGACACACGGTGGTCTGACAGAAACTAGTATGTCAAGGTGGTCTGACAGAAATCTGTCATCATAATATGCCTCGGTGACCTTACAGAAACTAGTCTTTGTTGTATGTCAAGGTGGTCTGACATAAACTAGTCTTTGATGTATGTCAAGGTAGTCTGACAGAAGTCTGTCATCATAGTATGCCACGCGGTAGTCTAACAGAAAGCTGCCATTATAATCTGCTAATATGCCACAGCAGTCCGGCACAAGCTGGACGGTAGAGAGAGTAGGCCACAGTGGTAGGATAGAAATCTGCCATTATGTTCTGTATGATAGAATCCTATTGTAGTAACTATGGTCGACACGAGTTTTACGTTATATCACAGTAACTGACAAAACCTTTATTTTTTTTCCTTCGTTATTTGCCATTATAGTGGTGTGACAGAATTCCAAAACGGTTTCAAAAGTAGGAGGAAATGGGGGTCTGAAAGGGTTGGATTGTTTTACCTCTGAGCGGCACTTTTTTGCACACAATGGGCTAAATGGCCAGGTCACATGGACCCCGAAGGCTCAGAGAAGGTTGGGGGAGGAGACCCACTGGAGCAGCTGTTGGGAAACAGATGGTAGCCTCCCGTCAAGGCCATCCAGCGTGTTCTTTAACGTGCACAAGGTATGGCTCTCCCGCACAAGGGGCCACGGCTTAACATCCCATCCGACGGACGACGGCCTTTCCAAACCCACCTGTGTCCCCTACTGATCGTGGGCAGGGTGGGGAATTTTGCGGAGATAATAAATCTCAACGCTGACCCAGCTGGGACTCGAACCTGGGAACTACAGATTACGAGCCTGACGCGCTACCGACTGAGCCACCCCCGCCCCGGTCTGAAAGTAGAAATCGGTCATTAAACACAGAGCAGACCTGTGAGGGGGGGGGAGGGCAAAGAAACTGACCAGAAAGTTTAACAGAATCATCTTCCTCCATCTAGGATTCGAATCATGAGCTCTTTTTTTTTTACCAACTTCCAAACGAGCTATTTCTTCTGCCAACAGAAAGTGAAATTGGTTTATTCAGCAGGAAAGCGTTTTCTGCTTCCCCCATTCGTCAAATATATGGTATCTACCTGTGCGTGTGGTATGTTCAGATTTCTAGTAATAAACCTAACGTGCTTTCCGCCATCACAGCGTGGACCTTTGCGAATGAGTGAGTCGTGGCTAACAGGAAAACGCATCGCTCTGAAAGGCAACAGAAAAAAACATCTGTGCTTGTTTGCAGAGGAGAAAAAGGATTTGTGAGTCACAGCAGACAAACTATAACGGAAGACTGGTGGAGCTTCAACACGTGATCCCGAGATGCATAGAAAGAGTAGGGGGGTGGAGAAAGAGGGGGGGACTCCTGCAGTAGCATCCTCATGACGTATTTTAGTCTATACGAATCTTTGCTTGAAGTCACGAGACAGACGTAGTTTGTTTTCACTTGTAAATGAGACAAGAGGAAACGCTGCATTTCGTGGAATTTTAACAAAAATCAAATGATTTTATTTTTTGTTCAAAAGAAAGTTTGTACTCCGATCCAGAGGGTTCCCAGGAAGCCTTCTTAAAATTAAAGAATTTAGAGATGGGTTGTTTTACTTCTGAGCGGCATTTTTTACACATAATGGCTAGGTCACAAGGACCCCGATGGCTCAAAGAAAGTTGGGAGAAGGGATTACACTGGACAGCTGTTAGTAGACAGATGGTAGCCTCCCGTCAAGGCTACTTAGCGTGTTCTTTAACGTACACAGGGTATGGCTCTCCCGCACCCGGAGCCACGGCTTAACGTCCCATTAAAAGGCCGCCCTTTTCCAGGCGTATCAGTATCCCCTATTGTCTGTGAGCAGGGTCCGCCCTGCCCACGGTCAGTACGGGACACCGATGGGCTTGGAAAGACCACCGTCCGTCGGATGGGACGCTAAGCCGTGGCCCCGTGTGCGGGAGAGCCATACCCTGTGCACATTAAAGAACACGCTGGATGGCCTTGACGGGAGGCTACCATCTGTCTCCCAACAGTTGTTCCAGTGGGTCCCCTCCCCCAACCTTATCTGAGCCTTCGGGGTCCATATGACCTGGCCATTTAGCCCATGGTGTGCAAAAAAGTGCCGCTCAGAGGTAAAACAACCCAACCCTGTGAGCAGGGCGGTGAGAAAATGCCTAGAATCGACGATTCAAATGATCATCGACTAAGTTTTATGGTGCTGTCATCTGTTGAATCAATTTGCAACTATTTCAGAAATAATTTAAACACTCCCTTGCTCATAAAAACATCATTCAAATATTTTTAATTATTCTTTTATTAAAAAATAATAAATGAAGGCTAAAGTTATGATGAGGTTGAAACCAGCTTCCTCTCTTATAACTTTGATTTTTCAGCAATATTATTCGGGAAAAAATCACACTAAAAATAAATTCCGGAATATAAAAGCCTTTAATGAAAACGCCGACAAGAAAGGTAAATACAGCAATGAAAAGATCACACTACTGCTATTCTTCAGCCTCCCTGTTGTTATTGGTGCAGGTGGAGCCGTCTGCGTTCTTGGCCAGGTTGTTGGCCCATTCCCGGACATAACTGGTCCCCATGGCAACAGGTGGAACCGGTTACCATGTCAGTGGTGAAAAGAACTGCCAACATCACCATCCAGCCAGACAACTTTTCCAACGCGCTCTTTCATCAACCTCTGGGATTGCAAAAACCCAAGGGGTTGTTCAGAGCGAAGGACATGGAAATAAGAGGCCTCAAATGGGGGTGCAAGAGGCCAACCAAGCATGCACTGATATGCTCCTTGCTTGAGGTAAATGCATTTGCCGACATTCCTCGCGGAAATGTTAGAGTCGATCATATTTCTTTTTATTTTTCGTTTACTTTAAAATTTGACTTTAGCAGAGTTTTTTTTTGGGGGGGGAGTTCTTACCTTCCTTTTCTATCTGTTTTTGTTTGTCATTTGCTTGTCGGTTTTCCAGATTTGTCAAAAGTAGTGTCCCCTCCCCTTATTTCTAATAATCGACTGATCGCAAAGAATTATATATGGCAGGGGTGGGCAATTGTTTTCGTATCTACACTGCGCATGCATATTGACGTGGCCGTCCTAGTGGAAAATACGAGACGAATCTTCGGTCGCGCACGGGAAGGAAATCTCGGTTCAAGGCGGATTTTTCTGACTGTCTTGGCGGGCCACAAAAAACTCTTAGCGGGCCACAAAAAACTCTTAGCGGGCCGCTATTTGCCCACCCCTGATATATGGAATGAAAGCTTACATCATGAGAAATTTCTTCGTCTTTGGGTATAAAACTCCTTAACTCTCTTTTTAAGCGCATATTTATTTTCTCCTCCACCCAAAAATTAAATTTCACTGTCATTATCTATCAAATTTTGTTAGTGAGGGGTGGCGGTGGTTCAGTCGGTAGTGCGCCAGGCCTATAATCTGAAGTTGCTAGGCTCGAGTTCCAACTGTGCCTGTCTTCAGTAACCCACACGCTGCCATTGGTCCGAAAAGGGAAACCCATGGGATTGGAAAGGCCGCTGTCTTTAAGTGAGAAGTTACGCAGTGCAGTATATCCATACCCTGTGCACGTTAACGAACAAGTTGAGATGGCCCTAAAGGGGCGGGGGGGGGGAGGCTTCCATGTCTCCTAACACGTCTAGCGGATACCCTTTCCCAACCTTCTCTGAGCCTTCGGGGTTCTTGTGACCTGGTCATTTAGCCCGTTGTGTCCAAAAAGTTCATTCTCTGAACTATAACCCAACATTCTCTGAACCTTCAGAGTTCTTGTGACCTGGTCATTTAGCCCATGATGTGCCAAAAAGTGCCTCTCAGTGATAAAAGGCAACTCTCATTTTGTTTATGAATTTTGATTGGTTGTTGTTTTCATTTCTGTTTTAAGAAGGGCATTAAACTTATCTTCGAAACATACTTTAATGAAAATGACTTCTTTAGTGAGAATGATACGTGCCACAGCATAAACGTAAATGGTCAAAAGGTTCAGTAAGAAGCAGAGATAAGATCGATTAAATTCAGAAGACTAAAATAAAAAAGAAATTTAAACACATGCTCAAAGTAACCAAAGTTTAAGGGTGAAAAAGTATTTTGCTAGTCGTAGTGACTCATAAGAAAATGAGATATAAGAATTTTGATGAACCACAACTTTTAATTGTGTCGGGAAAAAAATGTTAAGCAACATGACGTCCAAATCCGAAAAGATTAAACATTTCTTATTTTGAAGAGTTTCGTTTAATCCTTAAACGGTTTCAAAATAATATAGTTCACATTACATACCAAAAGAAAGGGCGTTTAATAAAAGACGAAAAAAGGTAGGTAAGCATGAATGACATATTAAAGGTTCATTTGTAAGGATTTTTGAAACTGATAAATCAGCTTTTGACACTTTGAGGGTCAATAGGCTTTTCAAACACATGTTAAAATAAAGAATGCAGATTTTCAAAGAAGCTAGATTAAATAGGTTGTTTAAAAAACGTTTTGTGGGTTGGATTGTTTTAGGTGAGTTGGTTGCTTGTTTCGTTTTAGCGTCACTTTTTCGCGCACAATGGGCTAAATGGCCAGGTCACAAGGACCCCAAGGTACCAGAGAAAGTTGTGGAAGGGGATCTATTGGACAGCTGTTAGGAGATAGATGGTAGCCTTCTGTCAAGGCCATCCAGCGTGTTCTTTAACGCAGTTGTTCTCCACATTTTATGCTTCACGTACCCCCCTTGAAATGTGTATGTAACTTTCGTACTCCTTCTATAGATAGATAAAACTATAGTTATAGTATAATAATGCCAACTTAGCGACTCTGTTACTAGATCTAGCGACTTTTGAGCTCTCACGGCGTACCCCAAAAAATTTTACCGCGTACCCCACGTTGAGAACCCCTGCTTTAACGTATACAGGATACGTCGTTGGATGGGATGCACAATCGCTCAAAAAATATCCGAACGAATTAAAAATTAGTGATCTAGCAACCTTCGTGTACGTACACGAAGGTTGCCAAATCACTAATTTCTAAAGAAATCGTTGCCAGATATTTTTTCTGAATTTTGTAATCAACCATAGCGTTCGGATACTTTTTTGAGCGACTGTAGGTGGTCATATTATTTTGATACTAGATTGTGTGGGCTCACTCACGGAAATATTGAGCGTGTGCAGTTACCGTTCACAGCAAACTGGAGCGTGTGCAGTAACTACACACACTCCAGTTTGCTGTGAACGGTAACTGGAGCGTGTACAGTTGCTGTACACGCTCCAGATATTTTTCCTGAATTCCGTAATCACGTGACACGAAGGTTAGCAGATCACTAATTTAAAAAAAAATCGTTGCCAGATATTTCTTCTGAATTTTGTAATCAAACATAGTGTTCGGATATTTTTTTGAGCGACTGTACATAACTTTTCATCCCATCCAACGGACGGCGGACTTTCCAAACCCATCGGTGTTCCCTACTGACTGAGGGCAGGGGTTTTACGGACATAAATGTCAACGCTGGGCCAGGTTGGACTCGACTCTGGGAACTGTAGATTACGAGTGTGGTGCGCTTCCCCAAAGTTTTTGCCCATGGTTGGGTTGGGTTGCTTTACCTCTGAGCGACACTTTTTTGCACACCATAGGCTAAATGGCCAGGTCACAAGGACCCCGAAGGTTCAGAGAAGGTTGGGGGAGGGGACCCACTGAAGCAGCTGTTGGGAGACAGATGATAGCCTCCCGTCAAGGCCATCCAGTGTGTTCTTTAACGTGCACAAGGTATGGCTCTCCCGCACACGGGGCCACGGCTTAACGTCCCATCCGACGGACGATGGCCTTTCCAAGCCCCATCTGTGTCCCCTATTGACCGTGGGAAGGGCGGGGAGTTTTGCGGAGATAAATCTCAACTCTGACCCAGCTGGGACTCGAACCTGGGAACTGCAGTTTACGAGCCTGGCGCGCTACCGACTGAGCCGCCCCCGCCCCCTCACGAGGGAGGGAGGGAGGGAGGGAGGGAGGGAGGGAGTGGTGTGTGTATGGGGGGGGTATTCGTCTACGTTCCTCCCGCCCCTTCAGTTCTCCTTTCGGGCGTCTCAGTGATACTGTTTGTTTTATTATTATTATTTATCTTTTCTGCCGAAGGATTAAGTGATCAAATCATCAGCTTGAGGGGATTTTTATTTATTTATTTTTTGATGAACAAGAGATGGGAAGGGGGGATTGAAATTCCCCTTCTTTGAAACTGGAAATTGGCATAATATATAAAGAAAATAACAGGTGTTTTAGGTAAAATATTTATTGAAACATTTCATCATCTTTAATTTTCATTGTTAATCTATTTTTGTTTACAATATTCTTATTTTTATTTTAGGCCACACATTTGAAAACCCTGAACTGATTAACACACATCTAGAACCCGGTATTTGGTAAGTAATAAGTTATAGCATTTACTATATCTCTTGAAAGAGTGGAGATTTAGCAACAGCATTTTTAAACGTTGGTTGAATTGAGTCCTAAGTCACACTTCAAGTGTGACTCAGGTCTTGTCGGTGTCCCCTACTAACCGAAGGCAGGGAGATTTGCGAAGATAAATCTCAACTTTTTCCCAGGTAGGTCTCTAACCTAGGAACTGCAGATTACTAGCGTGGTGTGCTACCGACTGCGTACCCCCCCGGGGGGGGGCACGTAATTAAAATATCATGGTGATACTGAGAGGTGTTGAGCATTGCGAATGAATGTAATGAATGCTGATAAGTAATTTAATCAATTTTCATTGGGCGGCACCTTCCTAGATCTGTCACTGCCTCCAAAGACAGTCACGTTAACAATTTGGCCACTCGGACGGTCATTCAGGGTACCGTTGTCTTCAAAACAGATTTCAAAAAGATACAAACAAATAGGGGATAAAGGTAAGACAGGAAAATACAGCCGGAAAAAAAAAATTCGGAGCAGGATAACAGATTCCGTCAGAGTCATCCAGAAAACAACAGAATGGCGGCCACGACAGCAAAGATGGACAAATTTGGGTTGGGTTGTTTTACCTCTGAGCGGCACTTTTTGCACACCATGGGCCAGGTCACATGGACCCCGAAGGCTCAGAGAAGGTTGGGGGGGGGGGGGACCCACTGGAACAGCTGTTGGGAGACAAATGGTAGCCTTCCGTCAAAGCCATCCAGCCTGTTCTTTAACGTGCACAGGGTATGGCTCTCCCGCACATGGGGTCACGGCTTAACGTCCCATCCGACGGACGGCGTCCTTTCCAAGCCCATCGGTGTCCCCTACTAACCGTGGGCAGAGCGGAGAGCTTTGTGGAGCTATGGCCGAGTGGTTAGCGCGCTTGGCTACTGATCTACGGGACCTGGGTTCGAGTCCCGGGTAAGGCATGGATGTATGTGTTGTTTTTCTGCTGAGGTCCTGCCATCCTCTCAGACCTTCTACTTTGGGATATAAACTGACAGGCTCCTGTCAGACCTCTGTGGCAAGCAGCTGCTTGAGGAGATATTTATTTATTTATTTTATTTAAATCTCAACGCTGACCCAGCTGGAATTCGAACCTGGGAACTGCAGATTACGAGCCTGGCGCGCTACCGACTGAGCCCCCCCCCCGCCCGCCCCCGCAAAGATGGACAAAGAGAAACAAAAAGATAATATAAAGACAATATAAAGACAGGCAATCAATGGCCTAATAGCTGTTTGTTGATTCAAAAGCACAAGAAAGGAAGGAAAAATGTTAAAAAAACCAAACAAAACGAAAAAAGCAAATAGCTCTTGATTAAAAAGTCTCTTAAGCAGTGGTTCTCAACCTTTTTCGCGTCGCGGCACACTTAGTAGTGGATTCACTTCGTCACTGCACCCTAGTACTGGGTTCACTTCTCCGTGGCACACATAATACTGGTCTCACTTCATTGCGGCACACCTAGTACTGGGTTCACTTCTTCACGGCACACACAATACTGGGCTCACTTCATTGCAGCACATCTGGTACTGGTTTCACTTCATCAGAACACATCTAGTACTAGGCTCACCTCATTGCAGCACACATAATACTAGTCTCACTTCGTCACGGCACATCTGGTACCAATCTCACTTCATCACAGTGCATCTACCTAGTACTATGTTCACTTCGTCACTGCACACCTAGTCATCGGCGCACAACTAATACTGGGGTCACTTCGTCGCGGCACCTTAGTGCCGTGTTCACTTTCTCGCAGTACACTAAAGGTAATAAAAAATGGTTAGCACGCTTGGCTACTGATCTACGGGACCTGGGTTCGAGCCCGTGTAAGGCATGGATGTATGTGTCGTTTTTCTGCTGAGGTCCTGCCATCCTCTCAGACCTTCTACTATGGCATATAAACCGGCAGGCTCCTGTCAGACCTCTGTGGCAAGCAGCTGCTTGAGGGGGTATTTTTTTTTCAACCAGCTGCTTGTAACAGAGGTCTGACAGGAGCCTGTCTGTTTATATGCCATAGTAGAAGATCTGTGAAGATAGATTTTAGAAATAAAAAACTCTTGTATTGAGAGATCGAATTAACTTCATTTTGTTATTCGCCACATTCGCAGAGTTGGGTTGGGTTGTTTTACCTCTGAGCGGCACTTTTTTGCACACCATGGGCTAAATGGCCAGGTCACAAGGACCCCGAAGGCTCAGAGAAGGTTGGGGGAGGGGACCCATTGGAACAGCTGTTGGGAGACAGATGGTAGCCTCCCGTCAAGGCCATCCAGCGTGTTCTTTAACGTGCGCAGGGTATGTCTCTCTCGCACACGGGGCCACGGCTTAACGTCCCATCCGACGGACGGCGGCCTCTCCAAGCCCATCGGTGTCCCCTACTGACCGTGGGCAGGGCGGGGAATTTTGCGGAGATAAATCTCAACGCTGACCCAGCTGGGACTCGAACCTGGGAACTACAGATTACGAGCCTGGCGCGCTACCGACTGAGCCACCCCATCCCCACATTCGCAGATGTGGGCGATATATTCCAGATATATGCCAGCGTCAGTGTGCGGCGTAGTACCAGCTGAGAACCTCTGTACTCATTAAATGCTTATGCGGAAAAAATGAGGGTTGTCGATGGTGCGGGACTCGAACCCACGTGTCTCCAGATATATGCCAGAGTGTTCTACCTTGGCAGAGTGGTTAGCGCCGCTAGGCAACTGATCTAAGGGACCTGGGTTCGAGCCCTCGGTAAAGCCTGGATATATGTCTCGTTTTTTTGCTGAGATCCTGCCATCCTCATAGACCTTCTACTATGGCATATAAACTGACAGGCTCCTGTTAGACCTCTATGGCAAGCAGCTGCTTGAGAATTCTAAACACCAAACTACATTTTGAAAAAAAGTTGCCTTTCCTGATTATAGATGGCGCCAGGGGTCCTCCACATTCGGGTATGAAAGATATAAGTCACATTGCGGAAGTAAATGACGGAGCCGGCAGTTAATTTAGTGAGTGGAACACTACGGAATGTATCTAGAGAGATGAACCATCAGCAAAATTCATTTTTTTTCTCATACTTATTTATTGAATTCTAGTCTCTGCTGGGATTATATATCCGTAAAGCTCCCCACCCTGCCTTCGGTCAATAGGGAACACCGATGGGCTTGAAAAGGCTGCCATCTGTCGGATGGAACGTTATGAACCACGGCTTAACGTCCCATCCGACGGAAGGTGGCCTTTCCAAGCACAAAGGTGTCTCCTACTGACGTGAGCAGAGCGGGGAGTTTTGTGGGTATAAATCTACCGGAACACCTGTCTCCAAACAGTTGTTAGGGGCAGAGGTGCTCAGTCGGTAGCTCTACAGGCTCGTAATCTGTAGTTCCCAGGTTCCAGCCCAGCTGGATCAGCATTGAGATTTACTCCGCAAAATTCCCCGCCCTACCTGCGGTCAGTAGGGGACACCGATGGGCTTGGAAAGGCCGCCGTCCGTCGGATGGGACGTTAAGCCGTGGCCCCCGTGTGCGGGAGAGCCATATCCTGTGCACGTTAAAGAACACGCTGGATGGCCTCCCAACAGCTGTTCCAGTTGGTCCTGTCGTGACCCCTTGTTCGGATCCTGTCCGACCGAGCCAGATGTGATGACCCAGTCCGAACAGGAGAGAGAGAGAGAATGATATTGCTACTTAATTCACTTCATGAATTCACAAATTCACGGATTTTTACGCCCGTGCCCTTGTATGCCTCAACTTTGCTGCGTGAAATGAAGAATAACAATGGTCCATCAATTACTGCACGAGAGTTATATAGGGACGACACAATTTTTATTCACACTACATACAGCTACGTGCTGGGAATGAACTCCGTGGGCCTTTTGCTGTTTCACACTTTGCTGCTTCACAAAACTACTCTCAAATTTGCCGCTCAACTCCGTGAGCCTTTGCTGCTTTGCTACTGCAAATATTACTAAAGTGAGGTGGAGAATTGCACACTCTGCAATTTCTCACTTTACAGACCTCAAAAACTCAGCGAAAGGATGTTCCTTTCCCTACACTGTGGCTCCTCCTGATCCACAAGAATAAAAGATAAGATTCTCCAAGAATCTGGATTCCCTCTTGGAATCGCACCCTGACTTCAAGGGTTAATTTGAGAAAGGCGGCGTTCTTTTGACGCGTGTCGCAACGACCTTGTTCGTTCGACAGCTAACGCACAGACTGATACTTCCAACTCCTTCCCCTAGCCTCATGCGCGAACTTCACGCCGCAGGCTAGCTAGTCATATACGGCACAAACAACTTCTGGCATTGATTCTTTCCACAAGCAGCAAGCTTCAGACCCGAAAAACAACAACAGTGAGTCACCCCAGCACAAACATTTCCAAGAACACATAAAAATATATACAACAATAAAATATACCAAAAATATACAATAAATGAATAAATACAAAATTCGAGGAACGTGACAGGTCCCCTCCCCCAACCTTCTCTGAGCTTTTGGGGTCCTTGTGACCTGGCCATTTAGCCCACGGTGTGCAAAAAAGTGCCGCTCAGAGGTAAAACAACCCAACCCGTTATGGACCACGGCTTAACGTCCCATCCGACGGAAGGTGGCCTTTCCAAGCCTAACGGTGTCTCCTACTGACGTGAGCAGGGCGGGGAGTTTTGTGGATATAAATCTACCGGAACACCTGTCTCCCAACAGTCGTTCCAGTCGGTCCCCTCCCCCAACCTTCTCTTCACCTTCAGGGCCCTTGTGACCTGGCCATTTAGCCCATTGTGTGAAAAAAATATCGCTCAGAGGCAAAACAACCCACTTGGTACTGGATCCCGATGCACCGATTAAGAAGCATCGTTCTAAAGTATCCTAATGAAAAAAATAATCCCTTCCAATAGGAAGATGGTGCATGGAAACGAAAGGATCAATAATACACAATGTGAATATTCAACAAGGAAAATTAAATGAAACGTGAAACATCGTTAATTTTTCCTCTAACGTCGTTCCAGTCTTCCCATACAGCCTAAATTTAGTAACTGATAATTTCGGTAAGAAGTTAATTCAGTGCACATAGCGTGCACGAAACATCAAAATGCTGATCTAACCATAGATCTGTGGAATAGCCGATTCGTGGAGAGAGATAACATTCCTCAATCAACCCTTCACCATTTGTGATGCCCAAGATAGAACGGAGCAAAGAGAGACTGGTGAGTGCCTGGCTCCGGTGAGTGCCTGGCAAAGGGGGCTCAAAGCTATAATTTCTCTCCCCTCCCCCCTTCTCTTCAGAGCACATCCCATCCACAAAGTCTCGAGACAGGTTACTATGGCCAACATGCGACCTTGAGTTCGGCCATGCACCGCGAGAGATTAAGTGAAGGGAGGGGAAGAGAGAACGAACGAACACACAAAAAAAGGCAATCAAGAGAGACGCCGGGGTCACGTGGCCAATGACTCCTGCCGTGACGTTGGGAACGAGCGAAGCGTGGAGAGAGAGTTCTGTTGGAGGATGAGGGAGATGGAGATGGGAATCTTGGGGAGGGAAGGAGAGAGAAAGGCAAGGTCACGTGATCATCGGCTCTTGATCGATCAATCACATTACGCGAAGCGAACGAGTCATTAGCTTAGCGGTGAGAAGCGATTGGGCCTTTGTTCTTGTGTCGTATTTGCGTTACTGATTCGTGACGTCACAGGCGTCTTCCAAACTACTTGGAGACTCTGCACGTTGAAAATTTACGCACGGGGGTTATTTCCACCAATGGCGCATTCACCAGCGGATTTCGTATCCATCGGTGATCTTGCAGAAAACTCTTCCGTCAGTCTTCCGTTTTTTTTTTAAATGGACAGCATCCTTCCTCAGAATATTTTTCTTTGATAAAAACAAATTCCCGTTTCATCATTTACACTTTTGCTTTTTCTTTCCTGGCACAATAAGTTAGAAAAAAACGCAGTGATTTCTAAAATATTCTGAGAGTGTTGGATGAACATTAGTTCTACCCCTTTTGAAATATCATCGCGGAGGATTGCATTGTTTTACCTCTGAGCGGCATTTTTTTGCACACAACGGGCAAAATGGCAGGTCACAAAGACCCCGAGGGCTCAGAGATGGTTGGGAGAGGGAACCCACTGGACAGCTTTCAGTAGACAGATGGTAGCCTACCGTCAAGGCCATCCAGCGTCTTTTTTTTAACCTGCAGAGGGTATGGCTCTCTCGCACACGGGCCGCTCAGAGGTAAAACAACCCAACCCAACCCAACTCGCACACGGACCACGGTTTAACGTCCCACCCGATGGACGGCGCTCCTTTCCAAGCCCATCGGTGTCCCCTACTCACCGAGGGCAGGGCAGGGAGTTTAGGAAGGCAAGGTTGGCTCAGTCAACAGCACGTCAGACTCGTAACTTCAGTCCCCAGATTCGAGTCAAATAGAAGGCAAAGCATTTCAGAGAGTTTTGATAAAGAGTTATTAAACCTTATCAACATTTCAAGTGTAATTACTGATAGAATGCTAATCTCAGTAGGTATTTTGCCACCTTTATAATCTGGCATTTCTAGGTTCGAGTCCCAACTGTGCCTGTCTCCGCTAATCCCCATTCTTCCCTCGGTCAGAAAGGAGGACACCGATGACTTGGAAAGGCGTCAGTCGATGGGTCAGTCGGATGGGACGTTAAACTGAGTTCCCTCATGTGCAGGAGAGCTGTACCTTGTGTGCATGTTAAAGTCAAGCTGGATGGCTTTAATCGGAAGCTTCCATCTGTCTCTTAACAGCTGTCCAGTGAGTGCCATTCTCCCAACCTTCTCGGAGCCCTTGAAGTCCTTGTGATTTGGGTTGGGTTGTTTTACCTCTGAGCGCCAATTTTTTTTTGCACATCATGGGCTAAATAGCCAGGTCACATGGACCCCGAAGGCTCAGAGAAGGCTGGGGGAGGAGACCCACTCGAACAGCTGTTGGGAGACAGATGGTAGCCTCCCGTCAAGGCCATCCAGCGTGTTCTTTAAGGTGCACAGGGTATGGCTCTCTCCCGCACACGGGGCAACGGCTTAACGTCCCATCCGACGGACGGCGGCCTTTCCAAGCCCATCGGTGTCCCTTACTGACCGTGGGCAGGGCGGGGAATTTTGCGGGGATAAATCTCAACGCTGACCCAGCTGGGACTCGAACCTGGGAACTGCAGATTACGAGCCTGGTGCGCTACCGACTGAGCCCTCCCCCCGCCCCCTTGTGACTTGGCATTTAGCCCATTGCGTGCAAAATAAGTACCGCTCTGAGATAAAAAAAACCCAACCCAGTCCTTATCACAATTATCCTTCCTTCGTAACCAAAGTCGGGAAAAAATTTCCTTTTCCCTCCTGGCTGGACGTATAACAACCAGCCAATAAGTAATGAGCAAAATATCTTAATCACGTTACATTTCTGTTTTCCTTATTACAATGTATACACCAGTTAAGATGCCTTAGGTAAAAATAATGTTAAAACATATACCTTTAGGTTTGCCTTCCTTAGTGTTACGGGGACGGGGGTGGCTCAGTCGGTAGCGTGCCAGGCTCGTAATCTGCAGTTCCCAGGTTCGAGTCCCAGCTGGGTCAGCGTTGAGATTTATCTCCGCAATTACTCCCCGCCCTGCCCACGGTCAGTAGGGGACACCGATGGGTTTGGAAAGGCCGCTGTCCGCCAGATGGGACGTTAAGCCGTGACCCCGTGTGCGGGAGAGCCATACCCTGTGCACGTTAAAGAACACGCTGGATGGCCTTGACGGGAAGCTACCATCTGTCTCCCAACAGCTGTTCCAGTGGGTCCCCTCCCCAACCTTCTCTGAACCTTCGGGGTCCATGTGACCTGGCCATTTAGCCCATGGTGTGCAAAAAAGTTCCGCTCAGATGAAAAACAACCCAACATTTAGTGTTACGAATGAATTAATGGTTAAAGCAGCTACAGTGCTCATAAGGTTTTAATATTATAACATTCATATTTACATTAATAATCTAGCTGAGAACATTACTTTATTCCTCAAAAAGGCTGGTCCTACAAAGATCTTAAGCCGATTTTTTTTCTGCAATTCCGATTATTTGTTACAGGGAAGTACAGGAATAATTTTTCGGTGTAGTCTTCCGCGACGTTTACTCTGCGCTACTAACTGAACAAACGCGCTCTTAGAAATATTCCTCTCCTTTTCGACTTTTATTTTTCTTTTAAATTTGACATGCAGATTGAACAGGGTGCCTCGCTTCCTCTTCGATTCCCAGCAGCCCTGCAATTACGCCGCATTAACAAACGCCCCTCTTCCAGCAGAAATCCCAGCGAATCAGATAGCTAAGCAAATGTAGCAATTTGAATTTCCTGTAGTCGCCGCCACTGCCTTGATATTCTACTCCGCTCACATTCAAAACACAGACACACACAAAGTAAGCACGGTTGCCTGGGAAAGAAAGGAGAAATCGTGACGAAAAGTGCTCCTCCTGACTCCTATGGGCGAAGCTGTTAAGAAAAAGAAAGGCTTGAGTGGCCACAAGCCCACTTGTCACGGACAATCCCTGCTTGCAATCTCCTTACAACACCATTCAACGGGTAACCTTCTACCACGAAGCCAGACTGGAAGATTGGGATCATGAATCTAAGCGTGGTTCGAGAAGAAGTCAAATCTGCTGAAAAGGTGCTCTAAAATTGTTTCGGTGTGTAAAAGGGTTTGGTTTTACCTCTGAGCGGCACTTTTTTGCACACCATGGGCTAAATGGCCAGGTCACAAGGACCCCGAAGGCTCAGAGAAAGTTGGGGGAGGGGACCCACTGGAACAGCTGTTGGGAGACAGATGGTAGCCTCCTGCCAAGGCCATTCAGCGTGTTCTTTAACGTTGGGTTGTTTTACCTCTGAGCGACACTTTTTTGCACACCATGGGCTAAATGGCCAGTTCACATGGACCCCGAAGGCTCAGAGAAGGTTGGGGGAGGGGACCCACTGGAACAGCTGTTGGGAGACAGATGGTAGCCTCCTGTCAAGGCCATTCAGCGTGTTCTTTAATGTGCATAAGGTATGTCTGTCCCGTACACGGAACCACAGGGTAAGTCCCATACGCCGTCCGTCAAATTCTAACATGCCATACACAAAAATCCGATAAGTTCAATGATAACTCTTGCCCCAATCTTGTTTGAGCCGGGGAGGGGGTGGTTCAGTCGTTAGCGCGCCAGGCTCGTAATCTGTAGTTCCCAGGTTCGAGTCCCAGCTGGGTCAGCGTTGAGACTTATCTCCGCAAAATTCCCCGCCCTGCCCACGGTCAGTAGGGCACACCGATGGGCTTGGAAATGCCGCCGTCCGTCGGATGGGACGTTAAGCCGTGGCCCCGTGTGTGTGAGAGCCATACCCTGTGCCCGTTAAATGAACACGCTGGATGGTCTTGATGAGAGGCTACCATCTGTCTCCCAACAGCTGTTCCAGTGGGTCCCCTCCCCCAACCTTGTTTGATCCTTCGGGATCCTTGTAACTTGGCCATTTAGACCATTATGTGCAAAAAAAGTGCCGCCCAGAGGTAAACAACACAACACTGAACTATCAATATCTCCCCTTCCAACGATGTTATACTATTCACCATCGGATCAATATCTATGTTATAAGTGCATTTGGGGGCTCTATTTCTCCACAGCCACCCCACGCATGCGCATACAACCAACCACCCTCCTGAAAATGCTCCTTGACTGGCACGCTTTTGTGAGCAAATCTGAATCTGCTTCATTTCTGATATGATCACTAACAGATAGTATTTAGAGAAATGAATCCACAGTGCTTCATTGATTTCTCTGGTATTTAATCACTATTAAGCTATTTAAGTTCGTGGGTTGAGATCCTCCTGGCTCAAGACAAGTTTTATTCTACACTTATCTTCATCCTGTTATTTAAAGAGATCGTGGGCCATGGGCGCGCTAACCACTCGGCCGTGTGTGGGAGAGCCATACCCTGTGCACGTTAAATGAACACGCTGGCCGAGTGGTTAGCGCGCTTGGCTACTGATCTAAGGGACCTGGGTTCGAGCCCCGGGTGAGGCATGGCTGTTTGTGTCGTTTTCCTGCTGAGGTCCTGCCATTCTCTCAGACCTTCTACTGTGGCATATAAACTGACAAGCTCCTGTCAGACCTCTGTGGAAAGCAGCTGCTTGAGGGGGTATTTATTTTTTTATTTTTAATAGTAGTTAAATACTCAGTAAATCAATGACACGCTGTGGATTAATTTCTCTAAAACTTGAAATATTTCTTTCTGTGGTTCAACTGTTCTCGTATATAACTGGTTGATTGAGCTATCAATTATTTGTCAATCGAGCAAGATCTTTGACCTGCGAAATCATTGGTGGATGGACAAAGAGTTGGTAACTGAAGAAGTCAACGACACGAAAACCGGCGAAGCGACAAGCTTCATCGCAAACGAAGTTGGACCGTCCACAGAGTCGAACTTGAATATCCAACAATTGTATTTGCTTTCATTGGAAGTGTGTTTTTTAACGAATGATTCCATTCGCCAAAGGTAAAAGAAAGGAATTTCCCTTCGTAGAATTTACAAAATCTGAAAATTTGTGTGCCATCCAATTGTTCCATGGAACGGAGTGTCCTATCGAAGTTCTGTTGTTTGTTCGATTCCTGAGGAAAATCGAAACTGGATAATGCAGTCAGTGAAATTATGTACAGTCGCTCAAAAAAGTATCCGAACACTACGGTTGATTACAGAATTCAGAAAAAAAATCTGGCATCGTTTTTTTTTTAGAAATTAGTGATCTGGCAACTGGATTTTTGGAAATTAGTGATCTGGCAATTTCTAAACCTAATTTAGAAATTAGTGATCTGGCAACCTTCGTGTCACGTGACACGAAGGTTGCCAGATCTTAATAATAAATATTATTAAATGTTAAATAATATATAAATAAAATGTTACATATTATTATATTTAAAAATAATATTTTTTACTTATTATTGCTTATGATAAAATGGGGCAAGTTATTGATTTTATTTTTTTTAACAAAATCATGCCCGCCCTATATTGAGAAGTATCTTATTAAGTTTGAGTGCTCTGATTTGGGAAGTGTGTAGAATACTTGAACATCGTTGCAGGTCAAGGACAACCTTCAATGTTGATGCTGTTCGTAAATGGTGATGACATCTTTCTACAAGGCAATGTAAAGGTCTCACAGGGATCGAATTGTATAGGAAAGGTTTACGGATCAGTAGGACGACTTTATTCTCCTGACATGGCCAACCGATTTCCCGGATCCCAGGGATTCGGGAGGCGCAATCAGCAGAGCGCCAGGCTCGTAATCTGCAACACCCAGGTTCGAGTCCCAACTGTGCCAACGTTGAGATTTGCCTCTGGTAACCCCCACCTTGTCCTCGGTTGGGTTGGGTTGTTTTACCTCTGAGCGGCACTTTTTTGCACACCATGGGCTAAATGGCCAGGTCACAAGGACCCCGAAGGATCAGAGAAGGATGGGGGAGGGGACCCACTAGAACAGCTGCTGGGAGACAGATGGTAGCCTCCCGTCAAGGCCATCCAGTGTGTTCTTTAACGTTGGGTTGTTTTACCTCTGAGCGGCACTTTTTTGCACACCATGGGCTAAATGGACAGGTCACAAGGACCCCGAAGGTTCAGAGAAGGATGGGGGATGGGACCCACTAGAACAGCTGCTGGGAGACAGATGGTAGCCTCCCGTCAAGGCCATCCAGTGTGTTCTTTAACGAGCACAGGGTATGGCTCTCCCGCACACGGAACCACGGCTTAACGTCCCATCCGACGGGCGGCGGCCTTTCCAAGTCCATCGATATTCCCTACTGACCGTGAACAGGGCTTGGAATTTTGCAGAGATAACCTTGTCCTCGGAGAGAAAGGGGATTCCGATGGACTTGGAAAAGCAGCCATCCGTTGGATGCACTCTGTGGCTCCTTGTGCAGAGTTGGGTTGCTTTACCTCTGATCGGCACTTTTTTTGCACACAATGGTACCAGGGCTCAGAGAAGGTTGGGGGAATAGGACCCACTGAACAGTTGCTAAGAGACAGATGGTAACTTTCCATCAAGGCCATCCAGTGTGTTCTTTAACCTGTCTAGGGTATGGCTCTCCTGCACACGGGGCCACGACTTAACGTCCCATCCGACGGACGGCAGATGGGACGTTAAGTCGTGGTTAAGGTGCACCGTTTCTGACCGAGGGCAGTGTGAGAAATTTTGCGGAGAGAAACTTCAAGGCTGGCCCAGGCGGGACTCGAAGCTGGAAATTTCAGATTACGAGACTGGAGCGCTACCGAATGAGCCACCCCCGAAAAAGATGAAAAACATCCCTTTTATAATCAATGGACATTCTTAAATTTATGCTCGATAGCAGAGCCCACACTTATTGTTGTCATGGAAATGACTTTCAAACAAAGGTATACAAATGATTAGGGTTGTGGGTTGTTTTACCTCTGAGCGGCACTTTTTTGCACACCATGGGCTAAATGGCCAGGTCACATGGACCCCGAAGGCTCAGAGAAGGTTGGGGGAGGGGACCCACTGGAACAGCTGTTGGGAGACAGATGGCAGCCTCCCGTCAAGGCCATTCAGCGTGTTCTTTAACGTGCACAGGGTATGGCTCTCCCGCACACGGGCCACGGCTTAACGTCCCATTCGACGGACGGCGGCCTTTCCAAGCCCATCGGTGTCCCCTACTGACAATCGGCAGGGCGGGGGAATTTTCCGGAGATAAATCTCAACGCTGACTCAGCTGGGACTCGAACCTGGGAACTACAGATTACGAGCCTGGCGCGCTACCGACTGACCACCCCCGCCCCCAAATGATTAGATTTCCTCTACCTAAGAGTCTTGCTGCTACGACAGCTCTTTTCAATGTCGACGACAAAATACTGATTATTATTCTCTTTAACAGATCCTCTTGTTTATTTTAACGAACGATAAAGACTACTCGGTGTTGTCCCATTAATATCGATTACCTTTGAACCATGTGATATTTATGCCATTAGGAAGAAAATTTTTCACGGGCTTTGAAGTGATGACCAAAAAGGCTGAAAGTCACTGACTAAATATGAATGGCCATTGAGATGAAATCCCCTTACATCCTTGCCGTCCTTTATCACAATCGGGAGGGGCGGGGATGGCTCAGTCGGTAGCACGCCAGGCTCGTAATCTGTAGTTCCCAGGTTCGAGTCCCAGCTGAGTCAGCGTTGAGATTTATCTCCGCAAAATTCCACGCCCTGCCCACGGTCAGTAGGGGACACCGACAGGCTTTGAAAGGCCGCCGTCCGTCGGATGGGACGTTAAGCGGTGGCCCCGTGTGTGGGATAGCCATACCCTGTGCACTTTAAAGAACACGCTGGATGGCCTTGACGGGAGACTACCATCTGTCTCCCAACAGCTGTTCCAGTGGGTCCCCTCCCCCAACCTTCTCTGAGCCTTCGGGGTCCATGTGACCTGGCCATTTAGCCCATGGTGTGCAAAAAAGTGCCGCTCAGAGGTAAAACAACCCAACTCACAATCGGGAAATCATTGTCGTTAATTCGTATTGAATTTGTAGTCAGCACTCATAGCATAGCGAAGCTGCTCTAAGACAATGCAGGAGTGCATTGGCTAACGCTGAAGGACAAGACAAAGCCAATTATTATTTCTGCTTCTATAAAAAGGAGACCACACCCGATATGCAAATGAGCTTTTCTCTCATTCTCTCCTCCTCCTCCTGACTCTATTCAGTTCCTATCAAGGATTTGGCGAAGGTTATTCTTTTAGAATAGTATTTCTCCTTGAAGCGATTGACGAAGATATTGCTTCGAGAAAGCAGAAGAGAGCAGATTTTTCAGGTGATAGGTTAATAAAGGCATCGAGTTTCGATTTTGCTTGAAATGATTGAAGAGATGCTTCATTTCAAAAAAAGAAGGGCAACTAATTTTAGGTTGGGTTCGGTTGTTTTACCTCTGAGTGGCACTTTTGTGCACACCATGGGCTAATGGCCAGGTCACATGGACCCCGAAGGTTCAGAGAAGTTTCGGGGAGGGGACCCACTGGAACAGCTGTTGGGAGACAGATGGTAGCCTCCCGTCAAGGCCATCCAGCGTGTTCTTTAGCGTACACAGGGTATGATTCTCCCGCACACGGAGCCACGGCTTAACGTCCCATCCGACAGACGGCGGCATTTCCAACCCCATCGATGTCCCTTACTGACCGTGGGCAGGACGGGGAATTTTGCGGAGATGGTAAATACAGCTAATTCGTTCGTACACTGTTTTGTAAAATATCGTATAAATGCTAATTTTACAAAATAAAGCACTAAGTATTGGTACAAATGCTTAATTTCTAATTTAAATTCAGTTCACGAATATCCTTCTTCCAAATTTCGTCTCCAAATTCCATAATGTTCTACATTAACGACGAGTATTTTTCGTGATCAAAAGAAATGTATGAGAAATTAATCTAAGCTTATCAGATTTAGTGCAAAAAAAGTGCAAAATGATGTTGCATTGATGCTTATCATTACTACTGAAGAGATAAATATGTGTGAATGAAAGTTTTTCTGCTGAGGTCCTGCCATCCTCACAGACCTTCTACTACGGCATGTAAACTGACAGGGTCTTATCAGACCTCCGTGGCAAGCAGCTGCTTTAGAAAATACGTATTTTTTATTAAACCTTGGTGCGGGGGTGGCTCAGTCGGTAGCGCGCCAAGCTCGTAATCTGTAGTTCCCAGGTTCGAGTCCCAGCTGGGTCAGCGTTGAGATTTATCTCCGCAAAATTCCCCGCCCTGCCCACGGTCAGTAGGGGACACCGATGGGCTTGGAAAGGCCGCCGTCCGTCGGATGGGACGTTAAGCCGTGGCCCCATGTATGTGAGAGCCATACCCTGTGCACGTTAAAGAACACGCTGGATGGCCTTGACGGGAGGCTACCATCTGTCTCCCAATAGCTGTTCCAGTGGGTCCCCTCCTCCAACCTTCTCTGAGCCTTCGGGGTCCATGTGACTTGGCCATTTAGCCCATGGTGTGCAAAAAAGTGCCTCTCAGAGGTAAACAGCCCAACCTATTAAACCTTCAAAGTACATTTCATTCATAACAAGGATTTTTTTCTTCAGAACCTATCCCCTTTTTTTTCATAGGTTCGGTTTGCACGTTTTCGGTTTACACGGCGATTTCCCGGAACCAACTGTCCCTGACCGGGTGGTTAGCGAGTTTAGTTAGTGATCTAAGGGACCTGGGTTCGAGCCCCCGTTAAGGCATGGATGTTTGTGATGTTTTTCTGATGAATTCCCGCCATCCTTTCATACCTTCCATTGTGGCGTATAAACTGACAGGCTCCTGTCCATTCGAATTCCGTTTGTGGCAAACAGTTGCTTGAGGGGGTGTTTGTTTATTTTTTTCCCGGAACTTATATACCTTGTAAACCGAGGGATGGATGTATGTATTGAGGGATGGATGTATTTATTTTATTCAAAGGTTTAAAACAATATTTATTATTTAAGCTTTAATTAATGCCTGAAGGGAATTCTCATGGCGCATTAATATAATAAATAAATACCCCCTCAAGCAGCTGCTTGCCACAGAGGTCTGACAGGTGCCTGTCAGTTTATATGCCAAAGTAGAAGATCTGAGAGGATGGCAGGACCTCAGGAACGTGTACAGCAACTGTACACGCTCCAGTTACCGTTCACAGCAAACTGGAGCGTGTGCAGTTACTGCACACGCTCCAGTTTGCTGTGATTGGTAACTGCACACGCTCAATATTTCTGTGAGTGGGCCCACACGATCCAGGTTTTTGTGAGCTCACACGATCCAATGTAAATAAATACCCCCTCAAGCAGCTGCTTGCCACAGAGGTCTGACAGGAGCCTGTCAGTTTAATGCGCCATAGTAGAAGGTCTGAGAGGATGGCCAGACCTCAGCAGAAAAACGACACATACATCCATGCCTTACCCGGGGCTCGAACCCAGGTCCCTTAGATCAGTAGCCAAGTGCGCTAACCACTCGACCACGGGACGGCTCATGCATTACTGTTTTGAAATATTCTAGCTTCTATAACTCTTTAAATACTGAACAAACATCTTAAAAATCGAGATTTAAATAGATTAGATTATGATCTTTAATTTATATTCAGTCACATTTTTCCATTAAATGCATATTTTAGAAGTTATAGAACTTCGAAATTAGATTTCCATCGAGCTAACACGGAAATTTAATATTGTGGTAGGGCAGTGTACATAAACAGTTGAAATGCTTAAAAAGACTTTTTTTTTCCTGACGATATAGTATGATTACTTTCTAGACGATATAATATGATTACTTTTCAAGATTTTCGAAGCAGATAACTGAGGAAACAGAAAATAAAAATCCAAAGTCCAATACCCTCTGAATATGGTATTCTTATTCCCAAAAAATTAAAAAGAAAGAAAGAATGAAAAAAAAATAACGTGAAAAAAGTTTTAATTTTTCCCTCTTGCCTCAGTGAGGGAGGGCAGAAAATTCGATGGTCAAATGTAAACCCTTGATCACAGCATCAATATCAAATAAATATAACGGAATAGATGGTTAATAAAATTAGTTAAATATTTTTCTATTTCTTAGACCCCTTTTCTAACCAATAGAATATTTGAAACATGCGAATGGTGCTATTTTATTACGACGTATGCACCGTATGCAACCATAAACAATATTTTATTTATCTCTTAAAGCAGGGGTGGGCAATAGTTTTTCGTATCTACACTGCGCATGTGTATTGACGTGACCGTCCTAGTGGAAAATACGAGACGAATCTTCGGTCGCGCACGGGAAGGAAATCTCGGGTTGGGTTGTTTTACCTCTGAGCGGCACTTTTTTGCACACCAAGGGCTAAATGGCCAGGTCACATGGACCCCGAAGGCTCAGAGAAGGTTGGGGGAGGGGACCCACTGGAACAGCTGTTGGGAGACAGATGGTAGCCTCCCGTCAAGGCCATCCAGCGTGTTCTTTAACGTGCACAGGGTATGGCTCTCCCGCACACGGGGCCACGGCTTAACGTCCCATCCGACGGACGGCGGCCTTTCCAAGCCCATCGGTGTCCCCTACTGACCGTGGGCAGGGCGGGGAATTTTGCGGAAATAAATCTCAACGCTGACCCAGCTGGGACTCGAACCTGGGAACTACAGATTACGAGCCTGGCGCGCTACCGACTGAGCCACCCCCGCCCCTCAGGAAATCTCGGTTCAAGGCGGATTTTTCTGACTGTCTTGTCGGGCCACAAAAAAAATCTTAGAAGGCCGAATGCGGCCCGCGGGCCGCTATTTGCCCACCCCTGTCTTAATGGAAAGAAATTGAGCGTGTATGAACGACCAGACAACAAATTGAAAAACAACAGCACGTTTTCGAAGGGTAAAATAAAATAAAAAAGTCACTAATTTAATTCTGAGCATTGCACCCTTTACTGGAGAAACCTTGCCCAAGTTTGACACCTTTTTGATTTAATCAGAAAAACGGCAACCAGTATTTTTCATTTTATGCAAGCAGCTGCTTGAGGGGGTATTTATTTATTTATTATGTCAGAATCTCGATTTTCGTTTCTTGCGTGGCAAACTACGCCGCTGGAAACAAATCTTCCAGAAATTCCCTCTTTGATTTTGGATCATTTCTAAGCAGCAATTCAAACTCATTTCTTCCTTCATTCCAAAACACGGATCTCCGTGATTGGTTTTTCTCTTCAATCCCTATCTTAATCCCTCCCCCCCCCAACCCCCTCGGTTTCGCGCCAGGCTCGTAATCTGTAGTTCCCAGGTTCGAGTCCCAGCTGGGTCAGCGTTGAGATTTATCTCCGCAAAATTCCCCGCCCTGCCCACGGTCATTAGGGGACACCGATGGGCTTGGAAAGGCCGCCGTCCGTCGGATGGGACGTTAAGCCGTGGCCCCGTGTGCGGGAGAGTCATACCCTCGTTAAAGAACACGCTGGATGGCCTTGACGGGAGGCTACCATCTGTCTCCCAACAGCTGTTGCAGTGGGTCCCCTCCCCCAACCTTCTCTGAGCCTTCGGGGTCCATGTGACCTGGCCATTTAGCCCATGGTGTGCAAAAAAGTGCCGCTCAGAGGTCAAACAACCCCCCCCCCCCTCCAATCTTGACGACCATATTTTAGCATCATCTTCTTTTATAGTAACGTGGCCGGTTCCGGTAGCCAGCTCTTCAAATTTATGACTGAATGACATCAAATTGCATGATAAATTATTCCTTCTTTTATGTCACGCGCACACGAAACGCAGTTAAAGCCACTGACCGATAGAAGCATTAAAATAAAGTATTTTTTTTTCTTTCCCTCTTTCATTACCCTTAATTATAATCCCTTTCTCTTTTTCTACTGGAAAGGTGACTCTTTGTGTACTCGTCATCATCATCGCCATCATCATCAAAGTTTTTCATTTCCTCCGTGTCCGTATCTCCTTTTGAAAGCCTCCTGTCAAGGGCAAGAGACGACCGCGAACAGTGGCTTCTGACTAGACAGAAGCTAAAGATGAAGTCTTGCGGATACTAAGCCACTTTCTACGAAATTATGAACAGGAATTGCTATTAGAAGACACCGGTAAAGTGCTGCATATTTTCTGGTTGTTGGCCTCAGCAGCAGACAAAGCGACAGAAACGAGCTCTCCTTCTGGTCTCACTAGTTCCCAAGGGAGGACTCATTATTTCCACCAGGTTCACCCCCCTTCGACTTTTCCCCTTTTCTGCCTTCACTCTTTGTCACCCTCCCCCCATTTTTCGCTCCCTCGTGCCCCTCGCCTTCCCCCTCGAAAGTTGGAGCGTGACTCGAAGTGCATCAGCCTCGGCTCCTCGCCTCGGGGTACCCGCCTAACAGAAAGCAGGTGTAGTGGCTTAGCGTTTAAGAACGTTGCAAATTTTCTGGCTTCTTTAAACGAAATTACTCCGTGGTTGGTAATGTTTTTTCAACACGCCAGAAAGTGTGAGAGCGTGTATAACGTTAAAACTGCTAGAAACGCTTGTTGTTTAACCGTGTTCCTCTATCTCACAGGTGCGTGTTGCTGCAACTTAAAAGTGGTTCGACGAAGACTTGCGAGATGGGTTGCTGGCTCTGATAATGTTGACAACGAACAGATTCAAATTTCGTTTTTTGTGGTTCGTAGGAAATGAAGCGTGACTGGAAAAGAGGTAGATGTGCGGGGTTTATGTCAGAAGTGAGCTGAACAAAAGGGGACACCAGGGGCGAACAAAAAAAGCGTAACAGGTGCCTTATTTTTTAATCAATTATTACCTATCTTCTTCCTCTGGCGCATTATCCTCCTTTTGAAGTGGGTTGGGTTGTTTTACCTCTGAGAAGCCCTTTTTTTGCACACAATGTGCTAAATGTTCAGATCACAAGGACCCCGAGAGCTCAGAAAGTGGGGGGAGAAAACTGTTGGGAGACAGATGGTAACCTCTCTTCAAGGCCATCCAGCATGTTCTTTAGCGTACACAAGGTATGGCTCTCCCTCACGACTCCATCCAGCACAGATGGTAGCCTCCCTTAAAGGCCATCCAGCGTGTTCTTTAGCGTACATAAGGTATGGCTCTCCCTCACGACTCCATCCAGCACAGATGGTCTTCAAGGCCATCCAGCATGTTCTTTAGCGTACACAAAGTATGGCTCTCCCTCACGACTCCATCCAGCACAGATGATAACCTCCCTTCAAGGCCATACAGCATGTTCTTTAGCGTACACAAGGTATGGCTCTCCCTCACGACTCCATCCAGCACAGATGGTAACCTCCCTTCAAGGCCATCCAGCGTGTTCTTTAGCGTACACCAGGTATGGCTCTCCCTCACGACTCCATCCAACACAGATGGTAGCCTCCCTTCAAGGCCATCCAGCGTGTTCTTTGCGTACACAAGGTATGGCTCTCCCTCACGACTCCATCCAGCACAGATGGTAACCTCCCTTCAAGGCCATCCAGCGTGTTCTTTAGCGTACACAAGGTATGGCTCTCCCTCACGACTCCATCCAGCACAGATGGTAACCTCCCTTCAAGGCCATCCAGCGTGTTCTTTAGCGTACACCAGGTATGGCTCTCCCTCACGACTCCATCCAACACAGATGGTAGCCTCCCTTAAAGGCCATCCAGCGTGTTCTTTAGCGTACACAAGGTATGGCTCTCCCTCACGACTCCATCCAGCACAGATGGTAACCTCCCTTCAAGGCCATCCAGCGTGTTCTTTAGCGTACACCAGGTATGGCTCTCCCTCACGACTCCATCCAACACAGATGGTAGCCTCCCTTCAAGGCCATCCAGCGTGTTCTTTGCGTACACAAGGTATGGCTCTCCCTCACGACTCCATCCAGCACAGATGGTAACCTCCCTTCAAGGCCATCCAGCGTGTTCTTTAGCGTACACAAGGTATGACTCTCCCTCACGACTCCATCCAGCACAGATGGTAACCTCCCTTCAAGGCCATCCAGCGTGTTCTTTAGCGTACACCAGGTATGGCTCTCCCTCACGACTCCATCCAACACAGATGGTAGCCTCCCTTAAAGGCCATCCAGCGTGTTCTTTAGCGTACACAAGGTATGGCTCTCCCTCACGACTCCATCCAGCACAGATGGTAACCTCCCTTCAAGGCCATCCAGCGTGTTCTTTAGCGTACACCAGGTATGGCTCTCCTTCACGACTCCATCCAACACAGATGGTAGCCTCCCTTCAAGGCCATCCAGCGTGTTCTTTAGCGTACACAAGGTATGGCTCTCCCTCACGACTCCATCCAGCACAGATGGTAACCTCCCTTCAAGGCCATCCAGCGTGTTCTTTAGCGTACACAAGGTATGGCTCTCCCTCACGACTCCATCCAGCACAGATGGTAACCTCCCTTCAAGGCCATCCAGCGTGTTCTTTAGCGTACACAAGGTATGGCTCTCCCTCACGACTCCATCCAGCACAGATGGTAGCCTCCCTTCAAGGCCATCCAGCTCCTTTTTTAGCACAAGGTATGGTACCACGACTTAATGTCCCATTCGACGGACGGCGTTCTTTTCAAGTCCACCTGTGTCCTCTTTCTGACCGAGGCTCGTAATCTGCAATTGGCACAGAAAGGGCTCGAACCTGGAAACTGCGGATTATGAGCCTGTTCACTACCGATTGAACCAACCCGTTCTCTAATTGTGCCCTGGATTAAAGAGATGTGGCGAGACATCAGTTTGCGAACTTCCTCTTTGACGATTTTCGGGAGTCTTTTTTTATATTGCATATGTCACTCACCAGGAAATTTGGTTCCCGTTTAATTTTTAAGTCGTTATGATTTGCCCAGTGGGTTGGAAGGGTCTGGTGAAACAGTGATTAACAAAGCTTTTGTATTCTGTTGGGGAAGAGATTTTTCAAACATTGTATTATTCTCCAAGTCATTGGCTTGCATTTCAAATATAATTTGGTAAAATTGACCTTTGAGTTAAATATTTATTGTGGAATAACAATTTATGAAGGAAAACAGATCTTGAAGGGAGGTCAAGGCCATCCAGCGTGTTCTTTAACGTGCACAGGGTATGGCTCTCCCACACACGGGGCCACGGCTTAACGTCCCATCCGACGGACGGCGGCCTTTCCAAGCCCATCGGTGTCCCCTACTGATCGTGGGCAGGACGGGGAATTTTTGCGGAGATAAATCTCAACGCTGACCCAGCTGGGACTCGAACCTGGGAACTACAGACTACGAGCCTGGCGCGCTACCGACTGAGCCACCCCCGCCCCAAGATCTTGAAGGAAAAGAAGTAGAGGAATTTTCATACAACCTATCTCGTGTCGAAAGTAAGGATGTTGATCGTTGTGTTATCGTTCTGCTGGGATCTCGCATTCCTGACAAACCTTCTCCATGTCGTATTAGAGTGACAGGCTCTTTTCAGACTTAGGTATACCAGCAGCTGCTTCAGGAATAAGTTATTTTTTTTATTGTCCATCACGGTGGCTAAGTGGTTAATGTGTTAGCTACTGATCTAAGGGTTGGGTTGTTTTACCTCTAAGCGGCACTTTTTTGCACACCATGTGCTAAATGGCCAGGTCACATGGACCCCGAAGGCTCAGAGAAGGTTGGGGGAGGAGACCCAATGGAACAGCTGTTGGGAGACAGAAGGTAGCCTCTCGTCAAGGCCATCCAGCGTGTTCTTTAACGTGCACAGGGTATGGTTCTCCCGCACACGGGGTCACGGCTTAATGTCTCATCCGACGGACGGCGGTCTTTCCAAGCCCATCGGTGTCCCCTACTGACCGTGGGCAGGGCGGGGAATTTTTGCGGAGATAAATCTCAACGCTGACCCAGCTGGGACTCGAACCTGGGAACTACAGATTACGAGCCTGGCGCGCTACCGACTGAGCCACCCCCGCCCTGATCTAAGGACTCTGGTTCGAGCCCCGGATAAGATATGGGTGCTTTCTTTCTTGTGTTGTACTTCTGCTGAAGTCTTGCTTTCTTGTCAGACCTCTGTGGCAAGCAGCTGCGGAGGAGAAATTTATTTTATATCGCATTCCACGTCATAGGTTTCCATACGAATTGCAACTTGATATAAATGGCTCGAGAGTAACGTATGCATGATGGAGGAACAGAATTTTCTTTCTCTTCAAAGGAAAGCAGAAAAAAAAAATCTATACAGATTAAGTCACACTCCACTTCATATTCGTTGATGAAAATCTCTTCAAATGGTACTTTGTGCTTTTCATAAAGAGGCTAGTTTTCTGTTTCAGTGATGATCTCAAAAAGGCTCGCGGTTACTTAACAATAAGTCTGTTACGGATGTATGATTCTGTGATCAAGCTTCTCTTTCGCATCGTCTCTATATTCGAGGCGCGGGTGGCTCAGTCGGTAGCGCGCCAGGCTCGTAATCTGTAGTTCCCAGGTTCGAGTCCCAGTTGGGTCAGCGTTGAGATTTATCTTCGCAAAATTCCCCGCCCTGCCCACGGTCAGTAGGGGACACCGATGGACTTGGAAAGGCCGCCGTCCGTCGGATGGGACGTTAAGCCGTGGCCCCGTGTGCGGGAGAGCCATACCCTGTGCACGTTAAAGAACACGCTGGATGGCCTTGACGGGAGGCTACCATCTGTCTCCCAACAGCTGTTCCAGTGGGTCCCCTCCCCCAACCTTCTCTGAGCCTTCGGGGTCCATGTGACCTGGCCATTTAGCCCATGGTGTGCAAAAAAGTGCCGCTTAGAGGTAAAACAACCCAACTCGTCTCTATATTCATCTTGATACATTATGCTTTTATTTTATTTTATTCCAAACTTGTCTATATGCTTTTATTTTATTTTATTCCAAACTTGTCTATATGCTTTTATTTTATTTTATTCCAAACTTGTCTATATGCTTTTATTTTATTTTATTCCAAACTTGTCTATATGCTTTTATTTTATTTTATTCCAAACTTGTCTATATGCTTTTATTTTATTTATTCCAAACTTGTCTATATGCTTTTATTTTATTTTATTCCAAACTTGTCTATATGCTTTTATTTTATTTTATTCCAAACTTGTCTATATGCTTTTATTTTATTTTATTCCAAACTTGTCTATATGCTTTTATTTTATTTATTCCAAACTTGTCTATATGCTTTTATTTTATTTTATTCCAAACTTGTCTATATGCTTTTATTTTATTTTATTCCAAACTTGTCTATATGCTTTTATTTTATTTATTCCAAACTTGTCTATATGCTTTTATTTTATTTATTCCAAACTTGTCTATATGCTTTTATTTTATTTTATTCCAAACTTGTCTATATGCTTTTATTTTATTTTATTCCAAACTTGTCTACATGCTTTTATTTTATTTTATTTATTTATTTTATTTCAGTCCCTAGTATATGTCCAACACTAAAAAATAGATTATTATTTGAGCTTTTCTGCCTTTTTACTGAGATCTAAACTCTATCAAAAATCTCTGTGGGGATTAAAAAAAGTATAGGAGCCTGTAAGACATTGAGGCAAGCGATTACGAAGAAAGATATTTCGTTCTGTCTTTGGACTGCATGGGAATCAGTTTTACCACTCTATCCTGTACTATAAAGCGAGCAATTCTTGCACATATGTATGTATGTATGTATGTAATTTTTATGTTGAAACGGGTGTAAGGATATTATGAAATGGAGTGAATCTACCGTTTTCGGTTGCGAGAAAGCAATTTTGCTAGGTCTCGACTTTGGGAAAACTCATTTAGGGGGTCATCCAGGGGTACTCCCTTTTACCAGGCCTGGTGGATCTTTTTTTGTATTTGAAGAATAAAATAATAATAATAAAAAGTGTGATGATGTTCCACATGAGCCAATATGGACCATCCTTTGTAATTGCAATCTCATCGATGAAGTCTTCGGAAATTGCCTCGCCAATGAAAACTATGAAGGAAAACGTCAGTAAGATCAAAATCATCGAGGAGCAGTCTGTTTCTGATTCATCTTACATTATTAGTCTTGATGATTTTCACTTAGTATTAAAATCTTTGGAAATAACATAGCAAAATGTAAAATTTTGCATGCATGGCAAGTTTATCACTCAGCTCACCTTTACCGAGCAGAGTTCGGTCTTCCAGGTACTCTTTCCTGAAGTTATACCATTATGCACCTCTTTCATGCAATTTTTTTTTGTGTCGTCTCTGTTTGGATTGTTTCACTTCTCAGCAGAAATTATATTACACACAATGGGCCAAATGGCCAGGTCATCAGGACCCCAGGGATTAGAGCTGCTTAGGATAATAGGACCCATCGGACAATTGTTAGGAGAAAGATGGAAGCAATCCGCTCAAGATATCCAGCGTATTCTTTAAACTTCCACAGAGTATAATTCTCTTACACGTGGCTCTTAATGTCCTGTCTAAGGAACGCCAGAATTTCGAAACTTATCAGAGCTCCATTTCTCACCTAGAGCAGGGGGAGACTTAGCACAGGAAATCTCAACACCGAAAGAGTAGGGGATTCAAACCTGGGACCATCAAGTTACGACCATGGAGCCAACTGAATGACCCAACCATCTCCTTTATCTCAACTGGTTCCAGAGTTCAGAATCGGATTTTGCTTTTACCACTACAGCCGTAACTTTAATCGCTTAGTTCATTTGAAATTTGTCAAGACGACAAACTTTGATCTTCAAGATATGTCCATCGGTGTTCCTCTTCTAACCTGAAATAAAAGTTCTCCACGATTATTTTTCTTCTTACAAAAAAAACAAAACAAAACATTTCTAGTCCAAGAAGAAAGGAAATCGGGTTTCGAAGGTTGAAGTCTTTGAAAAAAAAGAAAAAAGAAACGTAAAGAGACGTCTTCTTAACAACAGGGCAACCAACTTTTTCTCTGGCGTTCAGATTCTCTGGTTGACTGCCTCGCAATGCACAGAAGAAGAAGCGATGCATTTCACAGAGCTCGCTTCTTCTTCTTTCTGTTTCGCCATGCGCTCTTGATTCTCTCCATCCGAGCCTTAATATCACGTGCAAAAATGGTTCTATCTGCGAATTCCATCTGAACACGCCGCACGTCGGAATGAAGTTGAAGTTTTTCTTTTACAACGTCCGTGCATGCGAAATTTTTTGGTCTTTGCATCACGTGGTGAGCAGAAAAGAATCGAGGCCTTCCCTTGCCTGTTGGACTGCATTCATGGCCTAAGGGAACCTAGGCCGACATTTTGCTGTGACTGGAAAAAAAGAAGAAGCTTAAATCATAGCTCGAGCGCTGCCACACGACGACGACAAGAATAGTGAAAGAACGACTCGAATCAGTACTTGGAGTAGCACATGCGTCCAGTAGAAGAGGCCCTTCTATCGAAGTAGGTCAAATGGCAGGTCTGGAGCATGAGGTGTGTCGACGAGAAGACCTTCACCCGAACCTGTCAGGAAAGATTCCAGCAGCAGCAGCAGCATCAAAGGAGGAACATTCACCAGGCTAAAACATGCTCGCGGTTTGACGGTGCTGCCATAAAACCGGTTGTCGTGATGTTGTGCGTGTTGTTCACCTTGCAAAGTAGTTACGAACCCAACTCTTTTCGGCTGCTGCTCGATGAACTGCTAAACGAGGTGAGATAAAGAAGCAAAAAACAAGAAACAAAAATCTTCTATTGTTTCTTTCAGAGTGATGAGAAGTTCACTGAGCAATGTGGAAAAGTTTATGGAAGGCATGACGAAATTTCCGACTTAGGGATACGTTAGCACGAAATGAGTGTGCCAGAAAGTTTGCAATGTATCCATAGAAGCAGCCATGCTAGGAGGATGGAAAGTCCGTGCTGGAGGGGGTCTAGAAAAGTCGGGATTCTAAATATCGTGGATCTTATTTGATGTGAGAATTTTGTGCTCCTAGGCGACAGTTGTAATCATGTTACCCTAGGTAGCGGTGCAATTTTGAGGCTCTAGAAATTATATGTTTTAAGCGACTGTTTCTCAACCTTTTTTTAGCTCATGAGCCCCCTTCAAAGCTTTTTAATCTGTGACCCCCTTCACAGTCACTGTTAGTTGGAAAAAACGTTCCAGTTCCCCTCCCCCTAGAAATATGGCGTGGCCCTACGTTGAGAACCGTTGCGCTAGAGATTGGTTGCTTGGTTGTTTTACCTCTGAGCGGCACTTTTTTGCACACCATAGGCTAAATAGCCAGGTCACAAGGACCCCGAATGCTCAGAGAAGGTTGGGGGAGGGGACCCACTGGAACGGCTGTTGGGAGACAGATGGTAGCCTCCCGTCAAGGCCATCCAGCGTGTTCTTTAACGTGCACAGGGTATGGCTCTCTCGCGCACGGGACCACGGCTTAACGTCCCATCCGAAGTACAGCGGTCTTTCCAAGCCCATCGGTGTCCCCTACTGACCGTGGGCAGGGCGGGGAGTTATGCGGAGATAAATCTCAACGCAGACCCAGCTGGGACTCGAACTGGGAACTGCAGATTACGAGTCTGGCGCGCTACCGACTGAGCCACCCCCGCCGATTGCGCTAGAGAACTCTGTAATATCTTAGATGACAATGTAGTTGACCTAGTTGAAGTTGTAGTAAAAGGGACCTAGATGATCGATCATGTAATTGTGGGGATGTAGAAACTGTGCACTTATGAAACCTTATAAATAGGGCAGTTTTGGAGCTCTATATTACAGTGTAATTATAAGGATTTAGTCGGTGTGTAATTTTGAAGCCCAGGTGATATTGTAATTACTAGGCTACTGTGCCCTAAGCTGCAGTATGATTACAATGTTAATGACAATTGACCTAGACAACAGTGCAATTATGGAGTTCAAAGCGAGATTATATTTATGTGCCTTTAAATGCCTGGGAAGTTTCTGAACCTTTGGCAATAGTTAATTATCGGACCTTTTTTTAAATTTTAGATGATAAATTAGTTTTGGGGATTGTGCTGCCCTAGGCGACAGTGTATTTATGATTGCCTAGACGACAGTGTAATTATGAGGTCCTAAACAACAGTGCAATTATCAGTTAGACAACAGTGTAATTGTGGGGCCCTAATGATATTGAATTTATGATACCATAAGTGACAATGCAGTTTTGAGGTCTAGGCGGCATTGCAGTTTTGAGGCCTAGGCGGCAGTGCAGTTTTGGGGCCCTAGGCGACAGTGCAGTTTTGGGGCCCTAGGCGGCAGTGCAGTTTTGGGGCCCTAGGCGACAGTGCAGTTTACGGGCCTAGGTAGCAGTGCAGTTTTGGGGCCCTAGGTGGCAGTGCAGTTTTGGGGCCTAGGTGGTAATGCAGTTGTGAGGTCTCAAAAATGGGGGAATTTCGCGAATTATTAGCACTAATTTTATTATTCCGGATCATTTTTTTCAAGGCAATTAAATAGTACTATGCTTTATGTTTTCTTGTAAATAATACGTTAAATTGTAAGTACAGTAACTTTTGTTAGGTAGTTTCCATGATCACAATGCTAAAAGTTTATGATTTCCCTTTGCTCCAAATACATTACGTTAAAGTTTCTTTAGCGCATTCTCTATTGGGTTGTTTAACCTCTGAGCGGCCCTTTTTTTTTTGCTCACAATGGTCTAAATGGCCAGGTCACAAGGACCCCGAAAGTTCAAAGGAGGTTGGGGGAAGGGGACCACAGAACAGCTGTTAGGAGACAAATGGTACAGTCGCTCAAAAAAGTATCCGAACGCTATGGTTGATTAAAGACTTCAGAAAAAATATCTGGCAACGATTTTTTTAGAAATTAGTGATCTGGCAACCTTCGTGTCATGTAATTACAGAATTCAGGAAAAATATCTGGAGCGTGTACAACAACTGTACACTCTCCAGTTACCGTTCACAGCAAACTGGAGCGTGTGCAGTTACTGCACACGCTCCAGTTTGCTGTGAACGGTAACTGCACACGCTCAATATTTCCGTGAGTGAGCCCACACGATCTAGTATCAAAATAATATGACCACCTACAGTCGCTCAAAAAAAGTATCCGAACACTATGGTTGATTACAGAATTCAGAAAAAATATCTGGCAACGATTTTTTTAGAAATTAGTGATCTGGCAACCTTCGTGTCATGTGATTACAGAATTCAGGAAAAATATCTGGAGCGTGTACAGCAACTGTACACTCTCCAGTTACCGTTCGTACCAACTGGTAACTCTCCAGTTACCAGTACACGAAGGTTGCCAGATCACTAATTTCTAAAAAAAATCGTTGCCAGATATTTTTTCTGAATTCTGTAATCAAACATAGTGTTCGGATGCTTTTTTGAGCGACTGTACTTACTTTTCTTTTGAGATGTTGAGAATAAATCTATTATTATTATCATTATAATAACATGATTTCTCTTAATCATTGACAAGAAAAATGCAAATCTGGTTTCTCTGTTATATGTCTTAAAAATTATATCAATATTAAATTATATAAACTAAATATTGTATTAATTAATAATACTTCTTTCCATTGATGAAAGTTTAGTATGCTCTTAGTTATGTAGCTGATGTGACTATAAGTTAATGATCTTGTCTTGGTCAAGAGTAATATTGACAATAATAATTTCGATAAATATTGACGAAAATACTAACAATATTATTTTTCTATTTTTTACCAGCACAAAAAATGAAGTCGTCGACAACAATACAGTAGTTAGGGCTCGAGGTTTACCATGGCAATCCTCGGATCAAGATATAGCGAAATTTTTTAGAGGACTTAATATTGTTAGGTATGTCCGAATATTAAAGTTATAAGTGTATTTTTTTCATAAAGTCGCTCAAAAAAAGTATCCGAACACTATGGTTGGTCACAGAATTCAGAAAAAATATCTCGCAACGTTTTTTTTTAGAAATTAGTGATCTGGCAAAATTCGTGTCACGTGACACGAAAGTTTCCAGATCATTAATTTCTAAAAAAAATCGTTGCGAGATATTTTTTCTGAATTCTGTAATCAACCATAGTGTTCGTATACTTTTTTGAGCGACTGTACATGCGCATGTTAGTAACATCAATTGATTAGTTTATACTAGTGATATTGTATAGTATGTTCACGTGTTCGATGTCACTTGTGTATAACATGATTCAAAAGTTTGAATAAGTTCGCTGAAATACGTAAAAATATTGCTTGCGGTCCTGAACATTTTATCGATGGGTTTGGAAAGGCCGCCGTCCGTCGGATGGGACGTAAAGCCGTGGCCCCGTGTGCGGGAGAGCCATAACCCTGTGCACGTTAAGAACACACTGGATGGCTTTGACGGGAGGCTACCATCTGTCTCCCAACAGCTGTTCCAGTGGGTCCCCTCTCCCAACCTTCTCTGAGCCTTCGGGGTCCATGTGACCTGGCCATTTAGCCCATGGTGTGCAAAAAAGTGCCGCTCAGAGGTGAAACAACCCAACGTTAAAGGACACGCTGGATGGCCTTGACGGGAGACTACCATCTGTCTCCCAACAGCTATTCCAGTGGGTCCCCTCCCCCAACCTTCTCTGAGCCTTCGGGGTCCATGTGACCTGGCCATTGGGGCGGGGGTGGCTCAGTCGGTAGCGCGCCAGGCTCGTAATCTGTAGTTCCCAGGTTCGAGTCCCAGCTGGGTCAGCGTTGAGATTTATCTCCGCAAAATTTCCCCGCCCTGCCCACGGTCAGTAGGGGACACCGCTGGGCTTGGAAAGGCCGCCGTCCGTCGGATGGGACGTTAAGCCGTGGCCCCGTGTGCGGGAGAGCCATACCCTGTGCACGTTAAAGAACACGCTGGATGGCCTTGACGGGAAGCTACCATCTGTCTCCCAACAGCTGTTCCAGTGGGTCCCCTCCCCCAACCTTCTCTGAGCCTTCGGGGTCCATGTGACCTGGCCATTTAGCCCATGGTGTGCAAAAAAGTGCCGCTCAGAGGTAAAACAACCCAAACAACCCTAGTGACCTGGCCATTTAGCCCATGGTGTGCAAAAAAGTGCCGCTCAGAGGTAAAACAACCCAACGTTAAAGGACACGCTGGATGGCCTTGACGGGAGACTACCATCTGTCTCCCAACAGCTGTTCCAGTGGGTCCCCTCTCCCAACCTTCTCTGAGCCTTCGGGGTCCATGTGACCTGGCCATTTAGCCCATGGTGTGCAAAAAAGTGCCGCTCAGAGGTGAAACAACCCAACGTTAAAGGACACGCTGGATGGCCTTGACGGGAGACTACCATCTGTCTCCCAACAGCTGTTCCAGTGGGTCCCCTCTCCCAACCTTCTCTGAGCCTTCGGGGTCCATGTGACCTGGCCATTTAGCCCATGGTGTGCAAAAAAGTGCCGCTCAGAGGTGAAACAACCCAACGTTAAAGGACACGCTGGATGGCCTTGACGGGAGACTACCATCTGTCTCCCAACAGCTGTTCCAGTGGGTCCCCTCCCCCAACCTTCTCTGAGCCTTCGGGGTCCATTTGACCTGGCCATTTAGCCCATGGTGTGCAAAAAAGTGCCGCTCAGAGGTAAAACAACCCAACCCTGAACATTTCATTTACTAATTATTTTAATATCCCTTGTAAACCTAGGTCCGGTTGTAGTCTGTAACAACTATTGAAGTTCTGTTTATTTCATTTTGCGAGGTCCTGCCATCCTCTCAGATCTTCTACTATGGCATATAAACTGACAGGCTCCTGTCAGACCTCTGTGGCAAGCAGCTGCTTGAGGGGGTATTTATTTATTTATGTATATGTTCTGATTGCAAGTGTCCCAATTGTCTCGTCTTTTGAATCATGTGTTAATATCTACGCAAATTTTCAAAGGATCCATCTATATAACAAATGTTGTGTTTAGTAAATCATCGAATAATATACGTATAGTGCCATTATTTTCACATAACAAATTTTCACACTAAAACATGATTGCATTTTTGTATATAAGTTTAATGTAGCAATAAATGAAGATAAAAATTTCAAAATCTCTCTCCTTTTCAATAATATGTTGTAAATACATAAATTTTAATATGAACAGCCTTATTTATACTTTTTCAAGTTTTCTTTCCGAGAAATCGGTATTTCACAACTCAAATATGGCTTTCAAAAGTCCATTAGTGTTAGCTTTCCCAGCTTTCTGCCATCAGGGCAGGGGCGGGGGTGGCTCAGTCGGTAGCGCGCCAGGCTCGTATTCTGTAGTTCCCAGGTTCCCAGGTTCCAACACATGGGGCCACGACTTAACGTCACATCCAACGGACGGAGCTCTTTCCAAACCCAACAGTCTCCCTTACTGACCGAGGGCGTAGTGGGGAGTTTTTCGGAGAAAAATCTCAATGCTACCCCAGATGGTACTCGAACCTGGGAACTGCAGGTTACGTTCCCAGTGCGCTCCCAACTGAGCCACCCTCTCCCCTTTGGGGCGGGGGTGGCTCAGTCGGTAGCGCGCCAGGCTCGTAATCTGTAGTTCCCAGGTTCGAGTCCCAGCTGGGTCAGCGTTGAGATTTATCTCCGCAAAATTCCCCGCCCTGCCCACGGTCAGTAGGGGACACCGATGGGCTTGGAAAGGCCGCCGTCCGTCGGATGGGACGTTAAGCCGTGGCCCCGTGTGCGGGAGAGCCATACCCTGTGCACGTTAAAGAACACGCTGGATGACCTTGACGGGAGGCTACCATCTGTCTCCGAACAGATGTTCCAGTGCGTCCCCTCCTCCAACCTTCTCTGAACCTTAGGGGTCCATGTGACCTGGCCATTTAGCCCATGGTGTGCAAAAAAGTGCCGCTCAGAGGTAAAACAACAACCCAAAGCCATCAGGGCCACTGTCTTAGACCAGCCTTTTCCCCAAACATAATGCAAATTTTATAATTCTTTATGCAAATCCCTCCTACATCCTCTTACATTATCCTAATCCTTCCCTTTCCCTACATACGTAGATACGCAACCCAGTAATCAACTAGTTACATTCACAGTTTCCAGTTTATCTGTTTCGTTGGGTTAAAGATAGAATCGTCTTTTCTGATTTTAGTTCCTACAGAAATTGCAGGTGGAAGCTGTTTTGAACAAGTTGAATGATCTTAAGTTCAATGTCCTTCTCAACACGAAACTATGATTGCTTGCACTAATGAAATTCTCCCCGATCCTATCGCACTTCCTTGGCAAATGACTGAGAAAGACACGATGATGACATTCTTTATAACTTTCCCCGAATTTTCAGTTATAACACCTGCCACTAAAAAAGTTAAACATACTCAACGTGCCATCCCACTTGCCACTGCTTAAACATACTCAGCTTGCCATTACACTTGTCATTGCTTCAAGGTTAAATATATTCAATGTGCCATTACACTTACCACTGTTTAAATGTTAAAATGTACTTAACATGCCATTACACTTACCACTGCTGAAAGGTTAAACGTACTCAACTTGCTTGTTTCAAGGTTGGGTTGGGTTGTTTTACCTCTGAGCGCCACTTTTTTGCACACCATGGGCTAAATGGCCAGGTCACAAGGACCCCGAAGGCTCAGAGAAGGTTGGGGGAGGGGACCCACTGGAACAGCTGTTGGGAGACAGATGGTAGCCTCCCGTCACGGCCATCCAGCGTGTTCTTTAACGTGCACAGGGTATGCCTCTCCCGCACACGGGACCAGGGATTAACACCCCATCCGAAGAACGGCGGCCTTGGTTCAAGTAAAAATTTCCAACTTGTTTAGAACACTTACCACTACTTAAAGGTTACATATTTTTAACTTGCCAATTACCACTGCTTAAAAGTCGAGTGGTTAGCGCTCTTGGCTACTGATCAAAGGGACCTGGGAACGAGCCCCGATAAGGCATGGATGTTTGTGATGCTTTTTCTGCTGTGCTTTGGCCTTCCTCACAGACCTTCTAATGTGGCATATAAACTGACAAGGTCCTATCAGACCCTGTGGCAAGTAGCTGCTTGAAGGGTTTTTCTTTTAAAGGTTAAACATTATCAACTTGTCATGTGCTCGACTACATCGCTTGGCCCCCACCCCCCCACCCGGCCTATTTTTTTCCTTGATCAGGCTTGCCTGTGACTTACTATTGTTGAAAAGTTTTTTGTCTATATATAAGCAAAGACAAACCTTTGCCATTACGATTATTATTTAATTCGAATGTCCCTTCTTTCTTTAGAGGAGGGGTTGCCCTCTGTCTCAGCCCACAAGGTCGAAGGAATGGTGAGGCTCTAGTGAGGTTCGTCAGCCAGGAACACAGAGACATGGCTCTCAAACGACACAAGCACCATATCGGTCAGAGGTATATTGAAGTCTATCGAGCCACAGGAGATGATTTCGTCAATGTTGCAGGAGGTAAGAAATGTGAACTTTCGATAAGAGTATTAAATGAATCAACAGTCGATCCTATATAGTTGGACTCAATTATGTACAGTCGCTCAAAAAAGTATCCGAACACTATGGTTGATTACAGAATTCAGAAAAAATATCTGGCTACGATTTTTTTTGAAATTAGTGATCTGGCAACCTTCGTGTCACGTGATTTCAGAATTCAGTAAAAATATCTGGAGCGTGTACAGCAACTGTACACGCTCCAGTTACCGTGCTGGAGCGTGTACAGTTGCTGCACACGCAGTTAACGTTGCTGCACACGCACGTTAACTGGACGCAGTTGCTGCACACGCACGTTAACTGGACGCAGTTGCTGCACACGCACGTTAACTGGAGCGTGTGCAGTAACTGCACACGCTCCAGTTTGCTGTGAACGGTAACTGGAGCGCAATCTGGTCTGTGCAAACTGGTCTGTGCAAATGTAAGTGTATGTTTTTTGTAACACGAGTGCATGCTATTATGCATTTTATCTGCATCTTTACTCAATATTTCTGTATACTCTTGGGCAGTATATTTAATATTAAAGCTTTGCCCCTGGATGTCACCGATGATTTCGGAAAATCATCGGAGGAACCTATTTGAAGGGGAAATTAAGCCGTAGGTTGGGTTGTTTTACCTCTGAGCGGCATTTTTTGAACGCAATGGGCTAAATGCTATGTCTCAAGGACCCCGAGGACTCAGAGAAGGTTGTGAGAGGGGACCTACTGAATAGCTATTAGGAGACAGAGACAACTCCTGTGCAGTGTGTTCATTAGTGTGCACAGAGTATGGCTCTCCCACACATGGGGCCACGACTTAACGTCACATGGAACGGACGGAGCTCTTTCCAAACCCAACAGTCTCCTTTACTGACCGAGGGCGTAGTGGGGAGTTTCTCAGAGAAAAATCTTAATGCTACCCCAGGTGGGACTCGAACCTGGGAACTGCAGGTTACGTTCCCAGTGCGCTCCCAACTGAGCCACCCACTCCCCTTTGGGGCGGGGTTGGCTCAGTCGGTAGCGCGCCAGGCTCGTAATCTGCAGTTCCTAGGTTCGAGTCCCAGCTGGGTCAGCGTTGAGATTTATCTCCGCAAAATTCCCCGCCCTGCCCACGGTCAGTAGGGGACACCGATGGCTTGGAGAGGCCGCCGTCCGTCGGATGGGACGTTAAACCGTGGCCCCGTGTGCGGGAGAGCCATACTCTGTGCACGTTAAAGAACACGCTGGATGGCCTTGACGGGAGGCTACCATCTGTCTCCCAACAGCTGTTCCAGTGGGTCCCCTCCCCCAACCTTCTCTGAGCCTTCGGGGTTCATGTGACCTGGCCATTTAGCCCATGGTGTGCAAAAAAGTGCCGCTCAGAGGTAAAACAACCAACCAACCAAGTATCTGGGCATTGGCGCTTTTGTGACCTGACTCTTAGTTCATTGTGTAGCTAAAAAAAAGCCCAAGGCAAAGAACTTTACAGAACCAATAGAAAACACAAATTCTAATCTGGAGGCAGAATATTTAAAACATTTAAATTTCCAGTTCGTGGCAATTGAATGTGCCCTAAATCGGAAAGGGTTTTCAGTTGTCCACAATTGTGGTGAGATTGCCTTTCATTTGTTGGTAATGTCCAGTGTTTTTAACTAGCCATTTCCTAAAATGTAATTGACAGAATCTCATGTGTGCACACCAAGTAACACTAGTCACTTTACAAATAAAGCGAAGGCCTTAGACTATATATAGTAACTTAGACATATAGAGATATTAGAAAAATTTAGTGACGTTAATAACTTATAAATATGTTTATAATAATTATACCTACATTAATAGAGAAATATAAAGTCAAAATTTAGTAAAACAATTCAATTTGTGTTACATTTTTACAAGTTTTGTACTTTAACTGGAAACTTGAGATTGTTTACCTGCAGTAAAGACTTTTATATAATTTGATTTACTATATTTTTGTAATAATTTACTTGTGACGTGAGACTCAAAGATGTATATGAAAACAAAATATATGAATATTTCTGCGGATGCTTCCCGCGGTCCATAGGCCTGGGCACTTCTAATTTCCTCTAATGAGATTCTACGCGTTGTTGTCAGACTTTTGACAGATGAGCATGGAAGCGAGAATTGCAAGGTCGCAGCCTAGGGGTAAAAACAACAAACACAATTAATCACAGGCATCGCAGAGAACATCAAGCTCAGCTTAGCACAATGATTTGGTTACCTTTTTTAAGTCTTAGAGGCACTGATTAAATGTCACATGATATTTTGCACATGATTAATGGGGGTGGCTCAATCGGTAGCGCGCCAGGCTCGTAATCTGTAGTTCCCAGGTTCGAGTCCCAGCTGTGTCAGCGTTGAGATTTATATCCGCAAAATTCCCCGCCCTGCCCACGGTCAGTAGGGGACACCGATGGGCTTGGAAAGAGCCGCCGTCCGTCGGATGGGACGTTAAGCCATGGGCCCGTGTGCGGGAGAGCCATACCCTGTGCACGTTAAAGAACACGCTGGATGGCCTTGACGGGAGGCTACCATCTGTCTCCCAACAGCTATTCCAGTGGGTTCCCTCCCCCAACCTTCTCTGAGCCTTCGGGGTCCATGTGACCTGGCCATTTAGCCCATGGTGTGCAAAAAAGTGCCGCTCAGAGGTAAAACAACCCAACCCAAACCCAACACATGATTAAATGGCCAGGTCATAAGGATCCTAATGATTTGGGGGAAAGGATTCACTAGACAGCTGTTAGGAGATAGATAGATAGAAGCCTCTCATCAAGATCTTCCAGTGTGTTCTTTAACGTACACAAGGTATGGCTGTCCTGCATAGGGGATGCTTAAAGTCCCATTACACATGGCATTTCCAAGCCCGTGTCCCCTTTTTGGCTGCGTGCAGCGCTGACACGTTTTTAACGTAAGAGTTTGGGCTGGAACTTGTGACCTACAAATTGCAATCCTAGCCACTACCGACTGAAACAACCACACTCCAGAACAGTGTTTCGAACCTGTTTTTAGATATCAACTCCAATATTTTTCTCTGAAATCGTCACGCTTCCGAAGGAGGGATATAGGAAGTGTGTGTGTGTGGGGGGGGAGTACCCCCCCCACACACACACTTCCTATATCCCTCCTTCATTTTTGAAACAGGGAGAGAATGGCTCAGTCGGAGAATGCCAGGCTCGTAACCTACAGTTCTGAGGTTCGAGTCCTAGCTGGGCCAGCGTTGAGATTTATTTCCGCAAAAATCCCTGCCCTGCCCACGGTCAGGAGGAGACACTTATGGGCTTGGAAAGGCCGCCGTCCGTCGGATGAGACGTTAAGCTGTGGACCCGTGTGCAGGATAGCTATACCCTGTGCACGTTAAAGATCACACTAGATGCCTTGACGTGGCTACCATCTGTTCCCTAACAGCTGTCCAGTGGGTCCCCTTCCAGTAACCTTCTCTAGGCTCTCGAGGTATAGTCGCTTAAAAAAGTATCCGAACACTACGGTTGATTGCAGAATTCAGAAAAAATATCTGACAACGATTTTTTTTAGAAAATTTTTTTAGCAACCTTCGTGTCACGTGACACGAAGGTTGCTAAAAAAAAATTTCTAAAAAAAAATCGTTGTCAGATATTTTTTCTGAATTCTGTAATCAACCGTAGTGTTCGGATACTTTTTTGAGCGACAGTACTTGTGACCTGGCGATTTTAGCCCATTGTGTGCAAAAAGTGCCTCTGAGAGGTTGCTAAAAAAATTTCAAAAAAAAAAATCGTTGCCAGATATTTTTTCTGAATTGTGTAATCAACCGTAGTGTTCGGATACTATTTTCAGCGACTGTACTTGTGACCTGGCGATTTTAACCCATTGTGTGCAAAAAGTGCCTCTCAGAGGTAAAACAACCCAACCGATTCGAAACTTTGAGCATTTGAGCTGTCGAAGAATAAAACTTCATACGCATCAAAGAACACGCTGAATGATCTTTTTTAAATTCAGCTCTGTTCAGCGTTGCGATCAAATTGCTAAAAAGATTAGAAACTGAATTCTGAAGCAATATTCTCAGTAAGGATTTGTTATGATTTGTGTCAATATTAACTTAGATAATTTGAGTGAAATAAGTTTTGTGAAAATTTCAGGGAATAACAACGAGGCCCAAGCTTTCCTGTCCCGTGGGGGTCAAGTGATCGTTCGAATGAGGGGTCTTCCCTACGACTGTACACCAAAACAAGTGGTAAGTGCTACTTGCATATCTCATGCCTAGCTAATTAAGACTATCATTTTTCTAATCACCATTCATGGAAATATATGTATAATATTATCTTATTCATATTATACTATCTCCTTTTTAAGTGTGCATGTTATATAGGGTCATTATGAAAGAATATTCATATTTTAATGTGTTACATTTCATTAAATAATAAATAACTAAAGTGAATCTTTGTCCATAATGTTAACGAACTCTCAAAGCTTCTTTGTTTTGACGGTGGGGAGTTATTATAACAAATAAAAAAAAAATAAATACCGCCTCAAGCAGCTGCTTGCCACAGAGGTCTGACAGGAGCCTGTCAGTTTATATGCCAAAGTAGAAGATCTGTGAGGATGGCAGGACCTCAGCAGAAAAACGACACACACAGCCATGCCTTACCCGGGGCTCGAACCCAGTCCCTTAGATCAATAGCCAAGCCACGGCACATAACAAATAATATCTTGAATGACAAATTTATAAACCGCTGGATTGATAGACACAGACCTATCCGATTTAATAACCGTGGACTTCTTTTTTTTAAGATATGTTAAAGCATCGCTTATTCCGAAAAAAATATCGCAATTTACAGTCCAATTTGATTTTGATTTAGCGGCACTATTGGACCCCATCCCCCTCAGTGTTAGGGGGGGGGGGGGGAGGGTTATCAACCATGCCAAATCCTGTGGAGATAGTAATTTACAACATTTAAAGGAGATAATCATTGCAATTGTTACAAGTGTTAGACCTAGTCCAGATTTCCAGATTTCAGATTTCGATTAAATGAAACCATGTGGCTATAATTCCGATTTCAGTTCCCGAAAACTAGGACATTTCTTCTCGATTAGAGTCACCTCACAGGGAATTAACTAAATTTAAATAAGGCAGTTGTACAATGAGGCAATAGGCATGTAGCATAATTCTCAGCAGGTGGAAAAGACGCCGTCCGTCGGATGGGACGTAAAGCCGTGGCCAAGTGTTGCAGGGGGACCATACCCTGTACACGTTAAAGAACACATTGGATGACTTTGACGTGACGCTTCCATCTGTCCTCTAACTCTAAGCGCATCGACTGCAGACTGCATAGGTAAGCCTATGTCTCACAGAGGTGTGACTTTTATTGCTGCTTGGGAGCGTTTTGCAGAAAGGTGTGACTTTTATTGCTGCTTGGGAGCGTTTTGCAGAAAGGTGTGACTTTTATTGCTGCTTGGGAGCGTTTTGCAGAAAGGTGTGACTTTTATTGCTGCTTGAGAGCGTTTTGCAGAAAGGTGTGACTTTTATTGCTGCTTGAGAGCGTTTGCAGAAAGGTGTGACTTTTATTGCTGCTTGGGAGCGTTTTGCAGAAAGGTGTGACTTTTATTGCTGCTTGAGAGCGTTTTGCAGAAAGGTGTGACTTTTATTGCTGCTTGAGAGCGTTTTGCAGAAAGGTGTGACTTTTATTGCTGCTTGAGAGCATTTTGCAGAAAGGTGTGACTTTTATTGCTGCTTGGGAGCGTTTTGCAGAAAGGTGTGACTTTTATTGCTGCTTGGGAGCGTTTTGCAGAAAGGTGTGACTTTTATTGCTGCTTGAGAGCGTTTTGCAGAAAGGTGTGACTTTTATTGCTGCTTGAGAGCGTTTTGCAGAAAGGTGTGACTTTTATTGCTGCTTGGGAGCGTTTTGCAGAAAGGTGTGACTTTTATTGCTGCTTGGGAGCGTTTTGCAGAAAGGTGTGACTTTTATTGCTGCTTGAGAGCGTTTTGCAGAAAGGTGTGACTTTTATTGCTGCTTGAGAGCGTTTTGCAGAAAGGTGTGACTTTTATTGCTGCTTGGGAGCGTTTTGCAGAAAGGTGTGACTTTTATTGCTGCTTGAGAGCGTTTTGCAGAAAGGTGTGACTTTTATTGCTGCTTGAGAGCGTTTTGCAGAAAGGTGTGACTTTTATTGCTGCTTGGGAGCGTTTTGCAGAAAGGTGTGACTTTTATTGCTGCTTGGGAGCGTTTTGCAGAAAGGTGTGACTTTTATTGCTGCTTGAGAGCGTTTTGCAGAAAGGTGTGACTTTTATTGCTGCTTGAGAGCGTTTTGCAGAAAGGTGTGACTTTTATCGCCGACAACACTCGACTACGTCGCCAGCATGCATCGGCTGTTTCGTGTTCAGTGCAAAACGCAGCATTCCGCAAAAAAAAGAAGTCCACGTAAATTTAGAAAACGCGTAAATATAGTGACAGGTTTATTCCAAAATTGCGTTAATTAAATCCACGTAAATCGAAAGCCGATTGTATTGTGACTCCGGGACCTCTAGTCACACCAGATATGCTGAGTCGAGTGTGAACAGAAATTGGATATAATGCTACAGTCGCTCAAAAAAGTATCCGAACACTATGGTTGATTACAGAATTCAGAAAAAATATCTGGCAACGATTTTTTTAGAAATTAGTGATCTGGCATACTAAAATTTCTGATTTAGATTATGCTGATGATTTAGCCCTTTTGGCAAATGATGTTGATGAGACTGGTAGTAGAGTAGGTTTGGTTATAAACAGAGAGAAAACTAAAGTGATGAAAATTGGTCAGGCAGGCTGTGATTCAGTTAATCTGAATGGTTGCATTCTTCAGAAGGTGTCTCAGTTCAGTTATATTTGGGAGCTATGTAACAGATAATGGTGATGTACGGCATGAGATTAACAGATGAATAGGGATTGCTGCTGGGACTTTTAAGAATCTATTGAGAGTGTGGAGAAATAGGCGTATACACATGAAAGCTAAAATTAAACTATATAATAGTTTGGTTCTTTCTAGGGTTAGTTATGGTAATGAAACTTGGACACTTTGTAAACAAGATAACTGGAAACTTGATGCTTTTGATTCCAGATGCTTACGCAGTATCTTGGGCATTAGGTGGTTCAACTTTGTAACTAATGATGAGGTTAGGCAAAGGAGTCGGCAACCTCCTTTAAGCAGCATATTGTGCAGAGAGAGACACCGCTGGTTTGGCCATGTTGCCCGTATGGATAATTATAGATTGGCGAATAGGGTTATGAACAGTGTGCCTAGAGACCTCAGAAAGAAGGGGAGATCTAGGATGCGGTGGGCAGACAATGTCAAACAGGACCTTGTTAGAATTGGTGTGCAGTGGCCGGATGCAGCAGATGTAGCTCAGGACAGATATGGTTTGAGAATTAAACTGCACGGTCTGGTTGGACCTCCGTAGCCCATGGGTGCTTGAGGATGATGATGACGATGATCTGGCAACCTTCGTGTCACGTTACACGAATTTTGCCAGATCATTAATTTCTAAAAAAAACGTTGCCAGATATTTTTTCTGAATTATGTAATCAACCATAGTGTTCGGATATTTTTTTGAGCGACTGTACCAATGGCGTCCACATTAAAATCTGTTGAACACAAAACGCAACTTGAGAGTTTCGCAACATTTTATGCACACAATTGCTTTTTTTACTTAATTATTTAATAAAATATAGCATTTAAAAATGTAGGTATCCAGTAATAAAGTATCACAGGAAAATGCCCTGTAGACAAGGAACACTTGAAATAAATAGTTGAAAAAAACTGGTTGTCTTCATTGGGATTCGAACCCAGGTCTCCTATAAGTATGTCGGGCGTGTTAACTGCTGAACCACTGTTAAGACACCCGGCATGCTTCTGAGAGACCTGGATTCGAATCCAGTTAGGACAACCAATTTTTTTTAACTACTATAGGTATTCTTTTCCTAATATAGGTATTTTTTATAATGACCCTGTATTTATATCTCCCTTAAGCGTAAAAATTATAGTTTCATTTGTATTTCTATTAAATGCAGTATGTATTATTCTCCTACATTTGCTATTATTCTCTCTCTTATTGGGGCGGGGGTGGCTCAGTCGGTAGCTCACCAGGCTCGTAATCTGTAGTTCCCAGGTTCGAGTCCCAGCTGGGTCAGCGTTGAGATTTATCTCCGAAAAATTCCCACGGTCAGTAGGAAACACCGATGGGCTTGGAAAGGCCTCCGTCCGTCGAATGGGACGTTAAGCCGTGGCCCCGTGTGCGGGAGAGCCATACCCTCTGCACGTTAAAGAACACGCTGGATGGCCTCGACGGGAGACTACCATCTGTCTCCTAACAGCTGTTCCAGTGGGTCCCCTCCCCCAACCTTCTCTGAGCCTTCGGGGTCCATGTGACCTGGCCATTTAGCCCATGGTGTGCAAAAAAGTGCCGCTCAGAGGTAAAACAACCCAACAACTCTCTCTCTTATTAAATCTCTACTTTTCGGAATATAAGAGTGAAAGAGAGCATTAGGGCGCCAGAATGTATTTAGGTATTAGAACTCTTTCTTATGGGAATTTAAAAAAATATTTTACTTAATTAAACAATTTCAGACAAATCATTTCTGCTTACAGATGTCCCGCAGAGCTAACAGTTTATCTGCAGGAGAGAGTAATAGATTGGCATCATATGTTCTTCTTTTCTTCTGGGGCGGGGGTGGCTCAGTCGGTAGCGCGCCAGGCTCGTAATCTGTAGTTCCCAGGTTCGAGTCCCAGCTGGGTCAGCGTTGAGATTTATCTCCGCAAAATTCCCCCCTGCCCACCGTCAGCAGGGACACCGATGTGCTTGGAAAGGCCGCTGTCCGTCGGATGAGACGTTAAGCCGTGGTCCGTGTATGGCAGAGTCATACCAAGTGTACATTAAAGAACACGCTGGATAGCCTTGACGGGAGACTACCATCTGTCTCCCAACAGCCGTTCCAGTGGGTCCCCTCCCCCAACCTTCTCTGAGTCTTCAGGATCCATGTGACCTGGCCGTTTAGCCCATGGTGTGCAAAACAAAGTGCAGCTCAGAGGTAAAGCAACTCAACAACCCAAAACCCTAAGTCCTTGGGGTCCTTGTAACTGACCATTTAGTCTACTGTGTGCCAAAAAGTGCCCTTAAAGTTAAAATACCTTCCGCCTCTTTATTTTTTCTAGATCCGGGCCTAGGAGGTATTGACGTAAACATCATTTTCCATTTAGTAATTGTTCCTTTTTTTTTCAGTTGGCATTCTTCGCCAGTGGAGATTCTCCTTGTCAAGTGATGGATGGCGAAGAAGGAGTTCTCTTCGTGAAGAAACCCGATGGTAGAGCGACGGGAGATGCTTTCGTCCTCTTCGAGAGCGAAACCATGGCAACCAAGGCTTTGCAGAAACATAGGGAAGTCATTGGTTCACGATACATTGAATTATTCCGAAGTACAACTGCCGAAGTACAACAGGTGAGATTACTGAACTTGAGTCATTTTCGCTCGGATTTTCTAGTAGTTTGTAAAATACTAGCTGTGCCTCGAAGATTGCTTTTGTCAGCACCCTTACATACAGAATAAACAATAATCTTTAAAAGTTATAGACTATTCCGAAATTTAAGAAACACAAGATAACATAAACACAGATTCATTTCAACGAATCGATATGATTCCTATTTGATCGAATATATTCCTATTTTCAACGAATCGATATGATTCTTATTTCTCCGCATTAAAAGATTAATTGATTGAAAACTATTTTTTCTTAAAACTCTCCTCGGTGGAGTGCAGATTATCGCATTTAGCGCGTGGTGTGCTCGCCTAGGGCCTCGAGAGCCACAGGAGCCTCAAAACAATCAAAATTTGATTTTTTTTTGGAGCATTTTATTGAATCAAATATTTCATAACCAGTAGCCGTCCCATGGCTGAGTGGTTAGCACGCTTAGCTACTGATCTAAGGGACCTGGGTTCGAGCCCTGGGTAAGGCATGGATGTGTGTGTGTTATTTATTTTTCTGCTGAGGTCCTGCCATCCTCTCAGACCTTCTACTCTGGCATATAAACTGACAGGCTCATGTCAGACCTCTTTGGCAAGCAGCTGCTTGAGGGGGTATTTATTTTTATTTTATTATTTTTTAATATTAACATTGGTAATGACTTGATGTTTTTGGTAGCATGGCTCAACTATACTTCTTGTTTTCTAGACATGTTTCATCTTGTCAAGTGCGTCACTATGTACTCACATTCATTTCTGTCCTCTTAGGTTTTAAACCGGTGTATGGACCCACGGACGTACGAGCAGCCTCAGCCCCTCATCACCAACCTCCCCCAAGTTCCTCTCATCCCTCCACAGCTGCTGCCCCCTGGCTCGCGCAAAGATTGCATCAGGCTTCGAGGTCTACCATTTGAAGCCCAGGTGGAACAGATCCTTGAATTTCTAGGGGAACATGCCAAGAACATCGTTTATCAAGGAGTCCACATGGTTTACAATGCACAGGTAAGAATTGTAGAAGTCTCAATCGTTAGTGTAATATCAACGCTAGTTGAAAATAAATTTAATTTAGTTTCAATCGTCTTTTGATGAGATATCAGGTTGCTTAACTTCTGAGAGCACTTTTTTTGCACACGATGAGCTAAATGGCCAGGTCACAAGGATCCCAAAAACTCAGAGAAGGTTGGAGAAGGAGATTCATTGGACAGCTGTTACAAGGCAGATGAAAATCTCTGTCAAAACCATCCAGTGTGTTCTTTAATGTGCACAAGGTATGGTTCTTCTGCGCTGGGGACCACGGCTTAACGTTCCATTCGTCGGATGGCTGATTTCATCGAGGCCAGAACGGGAATTAGCAGAACGAGATCTAAAAATTATTGACTTAAAACGTAAATTAATTTTTTAAATTAACAAATAAAGTTTCAATGAAGCAATTAAATCAAAACTAAATAGAGTGAAAGTTTTTTAACAATTTCACCCCTCTGTAATATCTAGGGTCAGCCATCGGGAGAAGCTTTCATTCAAATGGACACGGAACATTCGGCATATATGGCTGCTCAGCAAAGACATCACAGATACATGGTATTTGGAAAGAAACAGAGATACATTGAAGTCTTCCAGTGCTCGGTGGATGACATGACGCTGGTTCTCAATGGCGGCATCCCGGTTCAAAGGTCATTGCTCTCACCTGGTAAGTATGATGGGATTTATTTCCTTCCTTTGATAAATCCAAAAAATTTAGCTGCAACGTACTCATATGTTGTAGTTAAGGAACAAATAAAACTAATACTCCCCAAATAACGACTGGTCTCCCATGGCTTCTTATAACGACCGGTCTCCCACAGGTTCTTATAATGACCGGTCTCCCACAGGTTCTTACAACGACCGGTCTCCCACAGGTTCTTACAACGACCGGTCTCCCACAGGTTCTTATAACAACCGGTCTCCCACAGGTTCTTATAACGACCGGTCTCCCACAGGTTCTTATAATGACCGGGCTCCCACAGGTTCTTATTATGACTGGTCTCCCACAGGTTCTTATGACGACTGGTCTCCCACAGGTTCTTATAGCGATCGGTCTCCCACAGGTTCTTATAGCGATCGGTCTCCCACAGGTTCTTATAGCGATCGGTCTCCCACAGGTTCTTATAGCGACCGGTCTCCCACAGGTTCTTATAACGACCGGTCTCCCACAGGTTCTTATAACGACTGGTCTCCCACAGGTTCTTATAACGACTGGTCTCCCACAGGTTCTTATAGCGACCGGTCTCCCACAGGTTCTTATAACGACCGATCTCCCACAGGTGCTTATAATGACTGGTCTCCCACAGGTTCTTATAACGACCGGTATCCCACAGGTTCTTATAACGACCGTTCTCCCACAGGTTCTTATAACGCCCGGTCTCCCACAGGTTCTTATAGCGACCGATCTCCCACAGGTTCTTATAGCGACCGATCTCCCACAGGTTCTTATAACGACCAATCTCCCACAGGTGCTTATAACGACTGGTCTCCCACAGGTTCTTATAACGACCGATCTCCCACAGGTTCTTATAACGCCTGGTCTCCCACAGGTTCTTATAGCGACCGACCTCCCACAGGTGCTTATAACGACCGATCTCCCACAGGTGCTTATAACGACTGGTCTCCCACAGGTTCTTATAGCGACCGGTCTCCCACAGGTTCTTATAGCGACCGGTCTCCCACAGGTTCTTATAGCGACCGGTCTCCCACAGGTTCTTATAGCGACCGGTCTCCCACAGGTTCTTATAGCGACCGGTCTCCCACAGGTTCTTATAACGACTGGTCTCCCACAGGTTCTTATAGCGACCGGTCTCCCACAGGTTCTTATAACGACCGGTCTCCCACAGGTTCTTATAGCGGCCGATCTCCCACAGGTTCTTATAACGACCGATCTCCCACAGGTTCTTATAACGGCCGGTCTCCCACAGGTTCTCATAACGACCGGTCTCCCACAGGTTCTTATAACGATAAGTCTCCCACAGGTTCTTATAACGACCGATCTCCCACAGGTTCTTATAACGACCGATCTCCCACAGGTTCTTATAACGACCGATCTCCCACAGGTTCTTATAGCGACCGATCTCCCACAGGTTCTTATAACGACCGATATCCCACATCTCTGTGCCAGACTTTTTTTCATTGATTGTTGCGTTTCGATGGTGTTTAGAGCTCTGTGCCAAACTTTGTTTTCATTGATTGTTTCGTTTCGATTGTGGTTCAGAGCTCTGTGCCAGACTTTGTTTTCAGTGATTGTTGCGTTTCGACGGTGTTCAGAGCTCTGTGCCAAAACTTTTCATTGATTGTTGCGTTTCGATGATGCTCAGAGTTCTGTGCCGGACTTTTTCTTCATTGTTGAGTTTCGATAATGTTCAGAGCTCTGTGACAAACATTTTTTTTTTAATTTTTTTATTGATTGTTGCGTTTCGATGGTGGTTCAGAGCTATGTGCCAGACTTTGTTTTCATTGATTGTTGCGTTTCGATGGTGTTCCGAATTCTGTGTCAGACGTGGTATTATTGTCACACTCAACTTCGATTTTACTGGAGAGGGAGGAAGGCAGGGGCAAATAATAAAACAGGGGGAAAAAAGGCGTTATGTTAACCTCCATGCTCAGTATTTCGCCGGTATTCTCCATGCTCAGAATGTGGGCCTATGGCCGCAATAACTTTATTTTTTAAAGTTAGTCCAAAACCTCAAGACCCCGGGCACTTTCTCCCATTGTTCCTCAGGTGCAACAAGAGGATATAAACTCTGATATCTTATGATGAAGATCACATTATTAAATCTTACATTTCCTGAAATTTCGTGAAATATGGGCAACGACATTATTATAAATAACAGTTTAAATTCTTATGCGAGTGATTTCAAATTGTGTTGCAATGGTTCCTAAAAATGGAAAGACAAGCAGAAAAGAATTTGAAACTAAATTAAAAATTACAGAAAATTATGAATTGGGTAGGCTAACTCTATAACTTACTGGTTCAAAATACACATAGTCAGTTATCTGCAAAAATTTAAGGTTTAAATGTTATTAAGTATATTCTTTTAGGTGTAAAAAGGTTACATTCCTTGGATCCGGGAACGGATGCTTTAATCTTAATCGCACACCACGTGACATTTTTCTTCGGGGATATTTTAAAGAAAGAGTCTGTTGCAATAACCCACGAAGCCTGGAGGAATTTAAACATAATAATGAGTGGACTATTACCGGTACTAACATAAAACTTTTAAAAGTTGCATCTGCCGCTGTGTTTTCTGTTTGTTTGTGGGTTGACAGCCCCAAGTGAATAGATTCACAGTATAAGTTTTATAAGTTGATAATATTGAGCAGAGGTCATCGCAGGCACCTGAACTCTTTGCTTCTATTGGCATCGTCAAACTCTACATTGCAGGAAAGTCTTCCAATGTAGATGGCTTCAGCCTTTAGTGGTAGGGGAATGGGTCTTTGCTCCATGCCTGCGATTAGGGGGTTGTTTGATATTGTGGGCATTTCCTCTCTCAATAAACATAGTTTCTTTAAACATCCCACTAACCATTTTCTCTCCATAGGTAGTTGGAATGTGAGGACTATGCGCATAGCTTTTTCTCTTGATGTCCTCACACAAGAATTCCACCGTTATAATTTAGATATTCTCGGCTTGCAAGAGATCAGATGGACAGATAAAGGTCAGATTCTTAAAAATAATCTTAAATTTCTCTTTTCAGGGAGGGATGACAATAAGCATCACCAAGGCGTGGGTCTGCTTCTCAGCAGACACGCTAGTGATGCTCTTCTAGGATATGAGTGCATTAATGAAAGGTTTCTTACAGCAAAATTTCAGACAAGCATCAAAGACTTGAATGTTATCTGCTGTTATGCCCCCACTGAGGATGCCGATGAGGATGAGAAGGATAGGTTTTATGAACAACTTCAGGATATTTTGAATTCTGTCAAGAAAGGAGATATTACCCTTGTTCTTGGTGACTTCAATGCCAAAGTTGGTACTGACTCTGACCTTTGGGGAGGGGTGATTGGCCCTTTTGGTATTGGTAGCTGCAATGGCAATGGGCAACGTCTCCTACAGGTAAGTAAATTCAATGGTTTGAGAATAAGTAACACCTATTACAAACACAACGATAGATATAAGTACATATGGGTTTCACCAGATGGACTGCATAAGAATACGATAGATTATATATTAATTAACAGCAAATGGGCTAGTTCTGTTAGGAATACCAGGACATATAGGGGAGCTGAAATTGGATCTGACATTACTTTGTTAAAAGTGTAGTGCATCTTAAACTTAAGAAGTGTTATGCTAAAGTTAAAAAATTTACCTTTAATTTTGAAGCTCCGAAAGACCCAGTTATAGCTAAAGCTTACCATGATAGATGACTTAGTCATAATGACAGTCATTGTTTGCTTACTACTAAAGTTGAGGAAGAATGGTACCATTTTAAACAGGTTTTTTTTGGAAACTAACAGTACTCTTTTATGAAAAAAGGAGCAGAGGAGGCAAAATTATTTGATTGATATTTTACTTGAGTTTATTTCAGAAAGAAAGAACTGTAGGAATGTCCTTATTCAATATCCTACTAGTCCTAATAGAAAACATTATAGAGAGTTTAATAAACGTGTAAAGGATCAGTTAGCTGCTGATAAGAACCTTTGGCTTGATGGTTTGGCTGACAAAGCCGAGGAAGCAGTTAGACAGCACAACAGCAGAGAGCTGTACCAGATAGTTAATGTTTTGTGTGGTAGAAAACGGACAGGTATACAAGGATTGAAGGATAAACAAGGTAAGGTTATAGAAGGTGTGGATTCTGTCATGGCTAGGTGGGCTGAACATTTCAGTGATGCTCTGAACAATGTGATTAGTTCTACTCCTATTGTTTGTAATGATGATAGATGCATTAGTGGCTTTAATGTTGGCCCTATAACACATAAATAAATAAAAATAAATACCCCCTCAAGCAGCTGCTTGCCACAGAGGTCTGACAGGAGCCTGTCAATTTATATGCCATAGTAGAAGGTCTGTGAGGATGGCAGGACCTCAGCAGAAAAACAACACATACATCCATGCCTTACCCGGGGTTCGAACCCAGGTCCCTTAATTTGGCTATTTCTAAACTTAAACTTCATAAATCCCCAGGGATAGATGAAATTACTATGGAAATGCTTAGAGCTGGGAATGTTTCAGTTACCACTTGAATGACTGAAATTCTGAATATCTTTTATGATAAAGGCATGGTTCCTAAGGATTTTACCAGAGCTATTGTTATCCCTATTTTCAAAAAAGGTGATCGCAGTTCTTGTGATACCTATAGGGGTATCAGCCTACTCTCTGTTCCAGGTAAAGTTCTTTCCATGATTGTGCTTAATAGAATTAAGAATCTGGTTGACAGGAAATTGCGTGATGAGCAATGTGGATTCAGAAGTGGTAGGGGATGTGTGGATCAGATATTTTCACTTAGGCAGATTCTTGAGAAATGTTTAGAATTTCAGAAACTTTTGGTTGCTAGCTTTGTTGATTTCAAAAATGCTTTCGACTCTGTTGATCGTCATAATTTGTGGTTGATTGTGAGATCATATGGTATACCAGACAAGTTAGTTAACATAATAAAAGTTTTCTATAATAACACTGAGTCGTATGTGAGAGTTGGTAAGGCTTGTAGCAATTGGTTTAGCATTGCTTCTGGTGTTCGACAAGGGTGCATTTTGTCTCCTTTTTCTCTTTAGAGCGGTTATTAATTATGTTATGCAAAATTCACTGCAAGGGAATGATTTTGGCTTTAAATAGTCTGGAGATGTGAAAATTTCTGATTCAGATTATGCTGATGATTTGGCACCTTTTGGAAAATGATGTTGATGAGATGAACTCTTTCATTCGAGCTGTTGATGAGACGAACTCTTTCATTCGAGCTGTTGATGAGACGAACTCTTTCATTCGAGCTGTTGATGAGACTGATAGTAGAGTAGGTTTGGTTATAAACAGAGAGAAAACTAAAGTGATGAAAATTGGTCAGGCAGGCTGTGATTCAGTTAATCTGAATGGTTGCAATCTTCAGAAGGTGTCTCAGTTCAGTTATATTTGGGAGCTATGTAACGATACTGATGATGTACGGCATGAGATTAACAGATGAATAAGTATTGCTGCTGGGACTTTTAAGAATCTATTGAGAGTGTGGAGAAATAGTCGTATACATCTGAAAGCTAAAATTAGACGATATAATAGTTTGGTTCTTTTTAGGCTTAGTCGTGGTAGTGAAACTTGGACGCTTTGCAAACAAGATAACAGGAAACTAGATGCTTTTGATTCTAGATGCTTACGCAATATCTTCAGTATTAAGTGGTTGAATTTTGCAAGTAATGATGAGGTTAGGCAAAGGAGTCTGCAACCTCCTTTAAGCAGCATATTGTGCAGAGAGAGACTCCGTTGGTTTGGCCATGTTGCCCGTATGAATAATTATAGATTGGTGAATAGGGTTCTGAACAGTGTGCCTAGAGGCGTCAGAAAGAGGGGGAGACCAAGGATGCAGTGGGCAGACAATGTCAAACAGGACCTTGTTAGAATTGGTGTGCAGTGGCCAGATGCAGCAGATACAGCGCAGGACAGATATGCTTGGAGAACTTATTGCACAATTTGGTTGGACATCCGTAGCCCATGTCTGCTTGAGGATGATGATGATGATGATGATGAAAGAAACACTGTAAAAAGGGTGGATGCTTATCTTGAAGAAACTGGTGGGCATTTTTAACATCTGCTGCAATTGTACTAAACATTTTTTTTGCATTTCTATCCCTGCTAATTTTGAAAATATATGGTCCACAGTATTGGTTTGCATTTTAAATGGTATACCCTGTACATTAAAAAAGAAAAAATTTTCCCTCAAAGAGCTGCTTGCCACAGAGGTTGAACAAGAGCCTGTCAGTTTATATGCCATAGTAGGTCTGTGAAGATGGCAGGACTTCAGTAGAAAAACACCATGAACATCCATGCCTTACCTGGGGTTCGAACCTAGGTCCCTTAGATCAGTAACCAAGAGCGCTAATCACTCGGCCACGGGACAGACACCCTGTACAGCCGCTCAAAAAAGTATCCGAACTCTACGGTTGATTACAGAATTCAGAAAAAATATCTGGAGCGTGTACAGCAACTGTACACGCTCCAGTTACCGTTAACTGGTAACTGCACACGCTCAATATTTCCGTGTGAGCCCACACGATCTAGTATCAAAATAATATGACCACCTACAGTCGCTCAAAAAAGTATCCGAACACTATGTTTGATTACAGAATTCAGAAAAAATATCTGGAGCGTGTACAGCAACTATACACGCTCCAGTTACCGTTCACAGCAAACTGGAGCGTGTGCAGTTACTGCACACGCTCCAGTTTGCTGTGAACGGTAACTGCACACGCTCAATATTTCTGTGAGTGGGCCCACACGATCCAGGTTTTTGTGAGCTCACACGATCCAGTGTGCTGTGAATATTAACCGCAACCGCTCCAGTTTGCTGTGAACGGTAATTGCACACGCTCCATATTCATTGCATTAGATATTCATACGCATTATATATATTAAAAAAGTATCCGAACACTATGGTTGATTACCGAATTCAGAAAAAATATCTGGCAGCGATTTTTTTAGAAATTAGTAATCTGGCAACCTTCGTGTCACGTGACACGAAGGTTGCCGGATCACTAATTTCTAAAAAAAAATCGTTGCCAGATATTTTTTCTAAATTCTGCAATCAACCATAGTGTTCGGATACTTTTTTGAGCGACTGTACATGCGAGCTCTGGTATTCTGAAAGTAAGGCATTGAGAATTCATTTTTAATTTTAAAAAATTTCTTAGAATTTTTCAATAAGAATTTTCTATACGAAATTTTCTATAAATATTAAAATGGACAGTCGTTGTAGCAAACCATATGGTTAGAAAAATGAATGTTTTTAAAAAGTTTAATATGATTTACTTTTAGATTGGAAATTGTCTAGTTTGACACTTTAGCAAAAAGACGGGAAAATGACGCCCTTACTAGACACCCAAAATATTTACGCTAATAGTTAACCAGGTGGTTGAATTACACAGAAATTTCAATTATGTGCTTTAAAATAGTAAATGCATTTTTCTTTTCCTTAGGAGGGAATATGTTACCACCACCCTATGGAACATTCCCCTACGTCCAGACGCCTCAGATTCTACCAACGGTTGCACCTTTGACCCCAAGACTGCCAGCCTACTACTCTCCTATCTTCTACTGGCCCTACCCTAGTCCCCCGGTGTCTCCGACTACCTACTATTCACATTCGGGTACAACAGTGGTAAGTACACTCAGTAATTAATCCCTCTGACAAGCAAGATATATTTTGTAAATATAATATCTCTTACTTATTTTCGCTGTCTTTTTAACATCATATTTGCAATCTAATTGGGGAGGATTTATTTTTTTGGGGAAAAAAAACCTGAGACAGTCCCTAAATGAAAAGCCTTCCCCCCCCCCCCCCCGATAAATAAATGTCCATGGAATTTATTTTAACATTATATTTGCAATCTAATTGGGGGGGATTTATTTTTTGGGGGAAAAAAAAACCTGAGACAGTCCCTAAATGAAAAGCCTTGTCCCCCCCCCCCCCGATAAATAAATGTCCATGGAATTTATTTTTAAATGTTTAAAATTTAAAATTAACTGTAGACATGAGCAGAATTTGCACTAATAGAATAGTGATGGCAAAACAGATAAGAAATTTCAGTCAGTAATGCAAGTGACTGAAAAATTGAGAAGCGAATTTTAAAGTGAAAGTCGTTAATTGTGATTTGTCAAACTAGGATGACTAGATGTGCCTGGAAAATGGGAAAGTCTGGTCACATTAGTTGACAGCTCGCAACTGAATTTTCAAACTTCTTTTGTAAATCTGGTCACCCTGATTAACATTGTACTACTTTGTATTATCCATAAATTTTAAGCCTTTAATAGATATGAGGGTGAGTCAGTAAATAAGTCATTAATGCGTACAGCTGCCAAGCTTCAGCATCGGGAAGTACTTATCACCCAAGTATTTCAGCAGTGACAAATGATGAACAAAGTGCAATTGTTTGTTTTTTATGAGTCAAAGCAATGCTCCCCCCCCCCCCCCCAATATCCACAAGAAAATGTTGCCATTATAGAGTGGGAAGTGTTTATCTCGTGCACCTGCTCAAAATCGGTGCAGAAAATTCGAGCAAAATACAGAAGTTCGAGATAAGACTAGATTGGGTTGGGTTGTTTTACCTCTGAGCGGCACTTTTTTGCACACCATGGGCTAAATGGCCAAGTCACATGGACCCCGAAGGCTCAGAGAAGGTTGGGGGAGGGGACCCACTGGAACAGCTGTTGGGAGACAGATGGTAGCCTCCCGTCAAGGCCATCCAGCGTGTTTTTTAACGTGCACAGGGTATGGCTCTCCCGCACACGGGGCCACGGCTTAACGTCCCATCCGATGGACGGCGGCCTTTCCAAGCCCATCGGTGTCCCCTACTGAACGTGGGCAGGGCGAGGAATTTTACGGAGATCTATCTCAACACTGACCCAGCTGGGACTCGAACCTGGGAACTACAGATTACGAGCCTGGCGCGCTACCGACTGAGCCACCCCCACCCCAGATAAGACTAGAACTTGACATTCAACTTCTTTTGCTACCAGTGATGTCATGCTACAACTATATATGCAATGGGTTGAACAGACAGATCTCTTCATGTCGATGATGCATCTAATAAAGCTTTGGGATTGGCTCATGGCACTCTCTATGATCGATTCCATTTTCAGGATGGGTAAACATTTGTTCATTATTTTTACATTCCTACCATAATCCTGTCTCTCTCGTGAATGGACTTTGATTATCGACACAATTCTATGATGTGAAACATGATAGGTACCGCCACCTGGTTCTGAAACTTGAGTGCACATGTGACTTTTTAACTGACTTACCCTCGTAGTTTTACTTTTAACTACTCTGTGATATCTCACAGAAACTAGAGACCAACAATTGAGAATTGAACTGATTGTTCAAAATACTCTCCAAGGTTACAAAATACTTATTCTAAAGTTTCAGCCAAAATGAATGGCAACACAATTTACAATATAAAGGTGAAAAATTTCGAATATTTCTTTAATAATTTACTGAGTATCAAGCTGTTTTATGTAACAATATGAAGTTGAGTGTAGAGGAAAAATTGTCTTCAGCTGGGTGGGATTTGCACTCACGACGATATGGGGCGGGGGTGGCTCAGTCGGTAGCTCGCCAGGCTCGTAATCTGTAGTTCCCAGGTTCGAGTCCCAGCTGGGTCAGCGTTGAGATTTATCTCCGCAAAAATTCCCCGCCCTGCCCACGGTCAGTAGAGAACACCGATGGGCTTGGAAAGGCCACCGTCCGTCGGATGGGACGTTAAGCCATGGCCCCGTGTGCGGGAGAGCCATACCCTGTGCACGTTAAAGAACACGCTGGATGGCCTTGACGGGAGGCTACCATCTGTCTCCCAACAGCTGTTCCAGTGGGTCCCCTCCCCCAACCTTCTCTGAGCCTTCGGGGTCCATGTGACTTGGCCATTTAGCCCATGGTGTGCAAAAAAGTGCCGCTCAGAGGTAAAACAACCCAACCCAACCCACTCACGACCTCCTGATGACAATGCCAAGTGCTCTGATCTTTCAGCTACGGCTTCTGATGAATCTCTTCTCTACTGCTGATGAATCTCTTCTCTACTGCTGATGTTATGCTATACACTATCTGGTCGATCACTGTCTTTTGAGTGCATTTGGGGATTCTATTCTTCAGAACCTTCCCGGGCATGTGAACACGACCAATCTCCTGGTTGATACTTTTTTGTTTTGCGAGCAAATCGGAATCTGCCTCGTATAGAATTACTACTAAAAATAATTAAATGATAAGCAAAAGCAGTGGGAGGGGAGCAAAAAATTTGTTTAAAAATATTAATAATCAGAATAAATTTTTTAGTTTTTGTAGGTTCTTTAGTTTTTGTAGTTTTCTTAGTTTCTAAATTTTTGGTTTCATGTAAAAATAAAATATAGATGAAAGAATTGCTGCAGGTTGGAAAAAGACTGATGTCCCATTGTACCTGCCAATGTGGATATATCTGTAAGAATGTGTATACACCTATCCCTCGATTTACACGGTATTCAGTTCACACAATTTTGGCTTTGCACGGTCAAAAAATGCAACCAGTTTCGATTTACACGGTATTCAGTTCACACAATTTTGGCTTTGCACGGTCAAAAAATGCAACCAGTTTCGATTTACACGGTACTGACTGAGATTTCCTTTCTATGTACGTCTCAGTCAGTACCGTGTCAATCGAAACGGGTTGCATTTTTTGACCGTGCAAAGCCAAAATTGTGTGAACTGAGTACCGTGTAAATCGAGGGATGGGTGTATACTGAATTTGTGTGGTTGATTCCTCTTGTTGTTGTATGTTTTTGTATGTTCGATAAACTGCAATTTCATCTTCTGGTACCATCAATAGGTATTTTGTATTTAGATAAATGAATTCCCAGCTCATCATTGATTTACTGAGTATCATTAGGAGGTCGTAGGGTCATCGTGGGTTTGAAAGCCTGGATTTACTTCTGAAGGGCACTTTTTTGCACACAAGGTAAAATGGCCAGGTCACAACAAGGACCCCGAGAAGGTTTCACTGGGAAATCTTCAGAAAAAGATGGATGCCACAAGTTAAGATCATCCAGCAGGTTCTTTAAGGTGCACAATGTTTGATTCTCTCCCATACCGAGCCACAGCTTAATGTCCCATCTGATGGATCCCAAACCTATAGCTTACCTTTGACCAAGGGAAAAATTAACGTAACCAGAGAAAATTAGCAATGAAGGCATCTAGTTGGGACTCGAACCTGGGAACTTCAGATTACGATCTTTGCCTACTACCGACTGAATCAACGTTCTCCTCTTGAGGGCTTGAACAGTATATTTTCTAAGGTAGTCGAAAGAAAAAAAAATCGGAGCATGCCGCAAAAAACTCCCATTAAATTAAAATATATAAAAACTCCCTTCATCAGAACTTTGTGGGTTATGCCACTGCACAGAACATAGCAGAAGACTGGCCATATATGTACGACACACAGTGGTGTCACCCCAATTTATTAACAACCGGTTTCCATACTGATGGGGGGGGGGGTCGGCAATTTAGTTTGTTAGACACGTACCACATTCTGGGAAGCAGGGGTGAATCCTCCGCTGGGAAAAACGTTTGAAAATATTACATTTGAGATTGCATGATAAGTATCAATGTATTATAACTAACTTTAACTACAAAAGTTGTATCTCAAATAAAGCGTCACACAGAATGCAGAGCCAATCTAAAAATATTAAAAACTAACCCCTACCGAGATAAACCCGCAATTAGTGACAGTGATTCTGTAAATAAATAAATAAATATAACTATAGATGAGAGCAATATATTTTATTTTTCATGCAACTATAGGATACATATGAAAAACATAATATACTTAAGTGATTAAAGCAAACTCCAAATTTTAATAAAATAAACGTAAAATAAAATCATCACACCATATACGTTTTTGATAAGACGCTAAACTTTCATCTGTGGCATATCACTCCACCTAGTCCATGGCCCTACTTTTCTTCTTTTTCAAACACGGATGCCACATGGTGATGTAATATAATAAATAATACCCCCTCAAGCAGCTGCTTGCCACAGAGGTCTGACAGGAGCCTATCAGTTTATATGCCACAGTAGAAGGTCTGTGAGGATGGCAGGACCTCAGCAGAAAAACGACACATACATCCATGCCTTACCCGTGGCTCGAACCCAGGTCCCTTAGATCAGTAGCCAAGCGCGCTAACCACTCGGCCATGGGACGGCTCATGGTGATGTAAGTACCAATTATTATGGTCCAGGGTCAAGATACTCGTACTTAAAATTCTTGGAAACAATTCGTTTATTTTTTGTGAAGTGTCATAAATCTTTCTGAGAAATTTGGGGAGATGTTTTAATGTTTATTTATTTTGTCAGAATGATGCACGGAGAATTCTGCTTAGTGCGCGGCAACATTTCATGAGCAGCGCAGCTTCCAGTTTCCGAAACCGGCGTAAATTTTAACAACCGGTTTCCGGAAACCGGCTGCGTGACACCACTGACGACACAAAATGCTGTAATAAAGTTAAAGAATAAGGGCAAAGCGAGGATTCTGATCCTCTCGGACCTTTATACCATCTCTGGGTGTGTATGTTCGCTCTGCAATAACTCTCAAACGGCAATATTCTGCATATATTAAAATTAATATACATAAGTGTATGCGGTTAAACCAGTTTTTTAATTCTTCATTATTAGCCATTACGAACTTCAAAAATAATTATTTGAAGGAAGAATTAAAAGTGCTTAGAACCAAATATTCAAGAGTAAAATATTTATATGCGTTAAGGGATATTTATTGAAAAGAATCCCTGAAAAAAATAATTGAGCTTAAGTAAAAAAAGCGCTTATTAAAAGGCGGAAAAAATAATCAAAACAATTACAATAGTTTTTTTTTTAATTATTTTTAATTTTTGTTTTCAAAATTATAAATTTAAATCTCGATTGCATCTAAAACCATTTGTGCTATTTCAAGCACAGCTCAGACCAGACGAGACTACAAAATTATAGCACTTATATAAACTGAGCATTACCTATTGATTTTCTTTTGATCAATTAAATCTTTTTCTTTTAAGAACAAGTTGATTACAATAAAAATCATAATGCATATGTTGTTAAGAATAGAAAGAGTCGAATGAACCCCACTAATAATTGTGTGTTTACAGCTGACGACAGAGTGTATTCAAGTGCAGCGAAATGGTGAAGTGCGGCCGAATGGAGATGCTCTGGTAACCTTCCCAGCAGCAAGGATTGAGGCAGAAAGAGCTATACAAGAAAAAAATCGACAAAATCTAAGTAGCCGCTATATTGAGTTATTTATGGCCTGAGTATAAAGGTCGCTCCATCTACTGTACGAGGGACCAACACTGCAGCACTGTGATGACGTGCTCGCAGATGCTTCTCAAAACTGTGCATAAATATGTTACTACTGTGCACATTTTTCTCATCTCATTAAAACTACAATTTGCCTTTAAACAGATCTTTTCTGAACTGTTGATGGTAGACAACAAAATCGCGACGTCTTCCAATTTTGTATATTGAATTCTTTAGAACCTTCTATAACAAGGTTCGTGCTTTTAGTCGACTAACCATGCATGCTTTATGTTTTCTACTTTTTTAATTCACTGTTTTAGTATTTTATTAAACTACACATGTTAGTTTAGTTTTAGTTAGTAATCATGCTTAACTATGCATTTTAATCTTTGTTTGTGGCAGTTTGGCCCATTCTAGCACAGACTAGGCCTAGCAACTGCAAGAACACATAGCATCAAATTTCAGTAAAGTGCACAGCACGTTAAACAAAATTTTTGGAACTGTAAGAGAAGAAATAATATTAGCGAGCTTATACTTCCCAGGTGAAACTACCATTTGTATGTGAAAGCGGTGAAGAAACCAATCACATCTAGCACGAGATGAGAAACTATGTAACGTGTAGAAGAGCTTTCTTTAATAAGACTTGACTTTTATATCGTACAAAGCCATATCACACCAAAAACACAAAGTGGCCAAGAAGAAAAGAAACCAGCATACTCATAAAAGTGTACGAAGTGTAATTCGAGAGAAAAGAAATCTTCATGTGATTTTAAACTTAATTTTATGTTATGAATATCAACTGAAAATGAAAGTGAAGATGATTATTTTTCAGTAGTACCTGTCGGTGAAAAAAAAAAAGTTAGCAAATAACTATAAATATTTTCGGAATTTTGAAATTTTGCTTTTCTTAGTACAATTGAAAAGCGTTGAGGATAGTTTAAATCTGGGGAGCTTTTGTGTTTTCATTTGTATAGTTTGAAAGTACTAGTTCTCAGCAATGTATACGAAACACGAGCTATTGTGAATGTACTTTGAATAAATTTGTTACTAAGCTCCAAATACTAAGTACCATTTACTTGAATGTGATACTGTGTGTCCATGCTGTTGTCATCGGTCATCATAAACCCTCTTCCACATTTCTTTTTTTTGCATTTATATTGTGTTCACTAAATGAGTTCTATTTATTTAGGAGAGAGAGCAGTGTTATATAATACTGCAGTGCATTCCAAGTGCCTTAATTATGTAATGATTGATATATCATTATAATTCCTGTGTTAATAGCGTGTTGTGATTTAACTGTGTTCACTGTTAATTGTGATGTTTTTACTGTTTATAGTGTTCTTACCTTATGAAATCAAAATTTCGAATTGGACAACTAATGCATTTAGGCTTTATCTATAGTTTGTTTTGTAGACGAATTACTTATTCTTGTAAATTACCGAAATATTATAATTGTGCATAGTTTTCTTACTGACTGAGCTTTATGAATATTTTCAAAGATACTGTGGACTGCATTATTGACCGAGTAATAAAATGAGCTGACATAATGGATTTTATGTAATTAATAAGTGCCTTATTAAAAGCCTATGCAATGCTTTTATGGCTAATATTGTCAACATTCCCAGAATAGCAATTTTATCAATGTTTACCCAGTGAAGTTTTACATAAGCGAGAAAAATATTTTATAATTTTTTTATTCATATGCGTTTTACAAACACAGATGATATATATATATAATATTTTATGGATCAATTTTCTAACCAGAATACTTGTATGTCAGTGTTAATATTCACGTTTCGTAAGGCAATTTTTTTGCCAACTTTATAAAAAAATTCCTTGTTGGAATTATATGAAATGTAGTTTATAGCATCAAAAAGTCTAATGGAGTGTTTGCGCATTTTATTGCGCATTGATAAAGACGCAATAGACAGAGTGTAGGAATGTTAAATTTTTTAATCTAGATAGCTTTGCCATCTAGAGCAGATACCTGAACGATTAACAAAAGATAGATTTTCCACACCAGAAGTGTGTACACGTTTTACATTCTGCAAATTAATTAGAAAATTACCACTTGATTTAGAGTTATGAAGTGAAAACACGTGAGAAATGAGATAGAAATGTTAATTCTTAAGGTGAAAAAAAAATAGTTTTCCGAACTTAGTAAAAAACAACATTTGATGAAACTAGTGCCTAAAAGATTCCTGAAATTTTCAAAAACCAATAAAGTTATAAATCTATTGGATTGGTAGAAATTATTTTGCCATCCCGAATAATGGAAAAGTTCGAAATATTTCATAGCTGGCGAATAACTAAGAAATTTGACCCTCAAATATAGTACGTAAAACAAATTTCCAAAGCTGATGAATAACAATTCACATAACTTGATTCTATACATATATAGTGCATGTCTTCAAATTATTGCTATTGTAGTACTGTTTGATGTTACTTAAAATATAATAATTAATACTTATTTGTCAATGAATAAAATAGGCAATCTCAACACAGTAGTTCTATAATTGCAGCAAGCTCAATAATGAAAAAAAAAGTAATAATTTTACTATTTTCATAATTGTCTGACATATCACAGAGATTATTAACATCAATTTAAAGTCTGTCACCTATTTAAATGATGAATTATCTCATTAGTATTAAGAGCATTACTCTGTTCAAATATCGATGTTACGTTGTTCTTGTCTCAGACACATTTGTTACGCTTTGAAAACTTTTAATAACCAATGTCTTTACTAATTAAATATAAATATCTGGAATAGTTGAAATCTTCTCTTAGCTGTACAAAGTTGAATATCATAAAACGGACTTATTTAAATTCAAGTATAAAGCAAAAACAATACATACGATTTCTAAAAATAATGATTTTTTTTGGACTCATCAATAAATAGCATTAATACAAACGTGTTGTTAAATCAAATTCTTACGCTATAGTACAAAAATAAAATACAAGTGATCAGAAATAATTTCTCTTGAATTGAAACAATGACCAAGAACAATTGCAAAGGTGAATTTTTTTCGTGAAAATATGAAATAAAACTTTCAATATTCGATGTGAATATCGCAGATTATATATTTTAACTAATAATTATATTTTAATTAATAATTCTCTGAATAATATTCAAGTTACCATAAAAACATTATCAGAAAAAAAGGACCTTAAACCTTAAGGCTAAATTCCACTGTAAAGAATTGTAAATGCTAGTTATTTGAAATCATGAGCACAAATGAAACATCCCTTATATTTTTCCCCCTGTTAACTTATACCAGGATTTAAACTTTACGACTAATCTCATTTTTCCCAATGAATATAAATCTAGCCCTAGTCTTTGCACTTATTTTTATTCTGTCTTATAAGACAGCTTTGTTTTATATATGTTGATATGTTTTTATCTTTAATGTTTTGTATTATAAGCTTGCAATGTATTAATATTAAGCAGTACTTAGATTACATATAAATTGGAACCATAAGCAGAGAAGAAAACATATATGGAAAGTGTTTTATGTAACTTGCAGAAAAGGATATAACAAAGGAGAGCTAAAACAGTGGGCATATGTGCAAATATGAAAATTCCTTTGTTTTCGTGCTCTACAGAAATCTATTTTGCTCATACACCAAACTGAAGTTAGTATGGGCGCATACAACCTGAACAGGATGTATGGAAGAGATTGTGTCCATTCCTATGTTTGATCCTGGGAATGAAACAGGACAAACAGACGACAATCAAACCACATCTAAGCATTAGTGTGGTAGTGCAAAGTGCAAAAGTGTAGTTTAGTAGTGTCTTTATAAACTTGTATTACTTGTATATGCATGTTTCTGTGTATTTTTTTGACAACAATATACATTCTTTTGCAAGTTGATAAATATTCAAATAAAGTTCCATATATATCTTGATTTGGTTTTGGTGTCCGTCATTCCTAAGATAATTCTACAGATTAAATCATTTAATCATCTGTTTTGCTTTTTAGTAACAAATTTCCCAGATATAGCCTGGGGATTCCATCATTTCTATTCTGTAAAAGAGGAAACCATTTAATCTTGCTCAATAACACTAGATCTCGAAGTCAGTTCTCTTTATAAGTAATTAAATTTGATTTCAGTTGCTAAATTAGTCACAAAATAAGTTTGCTGAATTTAGCATCAACTATTGATGAATAAATAAAAATCTATATTAACAGTTAACTGATAAATTGATTTTTATGGATTTCTTTGCAATGTGTAAAAAATTACTACCATAACTGTTATCTCCACTTGTTGACTATTTAATAATCTCTATATCTTTTCAAGCCTTACAGTTGGCAATAAAGGCATGTCAAATATGTCATATTTCACGATTCTTTTGCATCAGTAATATGAATCCTTTTTTGAGGACTTGGTAGGACATTTTTAATGTTGTGATCTGAACAATCATGTCACAAGGAATCTAAGGCTCACAATAAATTTCAAAGGAGGGAAATGGAAAAAAAATGGAAAACGGGAGTCTAACATTAAACCAATATATATATTAAGTGTACAAGCATGTTTCTCCTGCACATTGACTCATGGCTTTATTTCCCATGCAAATGGCAGGGCAGTTAATTAGATAAATCTCAATTCTGGTATTATTCGGGTATTTTACTTCTGAATATCACGTTTTTAGGACACAGTGGGCTAAATGGCAAGGTCACAAGTACCCAGTAATGGATTCAAGGCTGAAGAGCTCAGGTTGGTGTCATTAATACAGGTGATCCTCGCTTTAGAGAGTGCTGGAAACACCATATTCAGCAAAATACGCAGTAATTGAGGATTCATCCATATGATTATAACATGTTTTCAATAAGATTGAGTATGGGTCCTAACCACAAGACTCGATGATCGATGAGACCACAAGATCAATGAGCTGCAAATGGGAGAACTTTTGTTTCTTAATAACATAACAGTCTCACCTGCCTTTTTTTTTTTGTCTTTTCCCTAATTGTCTTTATTGTAGGCTTCACCAAACTAGGTCCAGATCCGGGAAAAAATAAACGGAGGAGGGGGAGGGGGAATGACACAATCAAGATGGAAAAAAAAAAACACAAGAGATTGATTTCCATTGCAGTATAGCATTTACCTTTCTTTCAATTGAATATCTTTAACAGAAAGACATCTTTTAGAGAGGGCTTAAAAGAACCCTCTAAAACAAGCGCGAAATATGCACAAGTTTGGTCATTATTTCTTGCCTCCATCACCCATACTAGCTTTTTCAAAGGGTGGAAGAGGCAGATCCTGCCATACACCAAACCCATAATCTCTACCGAACTGAAGTCAATACGGGCACATATACTCTGAACAGGATGGAAAATTTGACTAACACTACTGTAAAAAATAAATTTCTCAAGCATATGCTTGAAGTATAGTAGGAGACGAGCCTCTTAGTATAATAGCAATAGAAAAACTTCGTCAGGAAGGCGAGACTTGCGAGATGGTAACACAAGAAACACCCTTAACAGAAAGACAACAAAGAAGCATCCAGAACAAGAAGACAATACAAGAAACATCCTCAACAGAAAGACAACTTGAGAAACGTTCTGAACAAGAAGATAACACAAGAACTCCATTAAGACAACATAAGAAACATCCTGAACAAGAAGACAACACAAGAATATCCTCAACAGAAAGATAACACAAAAAGCATCCTGAACATGAACATCCTTAATAGAACATAATTAATAGAAAGAACACAAGAATATCCTCAACAGAAAAAAAACACAAGAAACATCCTGAACAAGACAACACAAGAAACATCAACAGAAAGACAAAATAAAAACAGCCTCAACAGAAAATAACACAAGAAACATCCTCAACAGAAAGACAAAATAAAAACAGCCTCAACAGAAAATAACACAAGAACATCCTCAACAGAAAGACAATGCAAGAAACATTCATGCCCTATCCTGGGGTCGAATCCAGGTCCCTTTGATCGCAAGCAAGTTATTAACCACACGGTCTTGAAGAAGGCTACTCTTTCAATAAATTTCATTTCCAAGCTCACCATATCATGTGATTCTTTTTATGAGTTTCACTATTAAAACCACTGTTACTCGGTTTTTTTTGACATGATAGCAAGACTAAGAACTTTAAGAATAAGATGTTTCGTTTTTCTTTCTTCTAAAATTACTTTTCTTTGTACAAAAGAATCGTTGAAAAAATCGTTTAATATAAATAAAACACGATTCACCAGAAAATTTTTTCTTCAATAAATGAACGTTATCTTTTTATAACCAGATGAATTACTAGAATCACTTTTTTCATTTAAAAAAAGTGAATTGAAATTTTCATTAAAAAAGTGAAATTGAGTAATCACTTTTTTCATTCAATATCGAAATCATCGCCAAATGCTTGGTTGCTGCTCTTTTGTGACCTCAAATTACATGAAATTGTTGCTTAGTACTGGGGTGTTTTGCAATATGCCATGTGCAAAACATCTTTGAGAGCAATGGGTACTGTCGAGAAACCTGCCGCACTTGGTCAAACGATAATTTTTTGCCCTGGAACGGATTGATGTTATCTTCCATGACAATAATGCATTGTATTTTAATATAAGCGGTTTTGACAATATGGAACTAACAGTAATCATGCCGTAATAAAAAAAAATCCCCTGAAGCAGCTGCTTGCCACAGCCTGTCAGTTTATACGCCATAGATCTGTGAGGATGGCAGGACCTCAGCAGAAAGACTACAAACAGCATGCCATACTGAATAAACGGACAGAACGAAAAAACCTTCCTGAATAAACAGATTACGGCATGATGTAATGTAAAGTGCCTAATGTAATGCAAATAGGTGTCTACTTACTTAAGACCAGTTCCTTAACATTATGCTAAAGATGGAAAAATTTTCAAAAAAGAAACCCTGTATTTTTCGGATTATGCGTATACAGGTGTTTACACTGAAAAAGCTGGAAGCATCAAATTAGTTGTAGTCAGTATATAGAAATTAAATGATAATTTTTGTCCAGTTTTTGCTAGGTTGATGTTTACTTGCTACACTACAAAAATCGTTTGGAGAACATGATACGACTCTTCAATGTTTTGAAACAAAACTTTTCTTTTTGCTTTTTTTCCCCAATATTAAGATATTGGGGGAAAATATGTGTGTTTCTTTGCTATTACAATTTTTTTCTATGCTATATTGAAAGTTTACATCAGGCCTGTCCGAAACCACCTGTGGCTCATGAGCCATATGCGGCTCACAAAAACAAATCATCAATATACTGAATCTGGCCAGGAACGGACTTTGACCATCTGAGGCAGTATTTTCAAAATTAAGAGGCTCTAATATTCGAATTTAAAAATATATTTATTACTAAGAGTTAGGCCTTTTCGACCTAGGCCAACAAACCCTTATGAGGACCCCCTACCGCTGTTACTTCGCTTCTTCCAGAAAAGGGACTAACGAAACAAAACTACATCAAAATTCGTATTTATTAAAGATCAGCTCGGGTTCAATTTTACAAGGCAGTTTAGTTCTGATATATTAGTTTCTTTCTGAAGAGCCACATTTCAACTCTACAAGCCAACATTCAAAGATGTTTTTATTTGAGATATTACAACTCCTACATACAGAGTGATCACTGAATCGTGTCACCTAATATTGTGTTGGACCATATTTCGCACAGTCGAAGGCCTATAGCCGCCATGGCAGACATCACTAGATGTCTGAAGTCCTCAGAAGAGATCTGTAGCTATGCTATCTCGCATCACATTCCAGTGTCCCACAATTGTTATGGGAGTGGTAGCCAATGGCCAGGAAAGATGGTTGACATCCACTATGTTCCTCGGACCACTTTTGTACAGTCGGAGACCAGTGACATGACACATTACACTGGTCTGCGAAAAAAAAACTTTTTTACCCTCCCTTCAAAAATTTTGTCGGATTTTTATGATTTTGAGGGTGCTGAATAGAAATCTGTCAGCCGATTTGTTCTATCACCTACAGTTTTCTAGAGATATGGGTTTAATTTAAAAGAAACCTATTTTACACAGAGAAGATAAATATGTTTTATCAAATATTTATTTACATTATAAAAAGTTAAAGCTGGCACTAATAAATCCTGATACATGTAAATATTTACACAAAAAATATTATTTTGTTGTCTTCTATCGCTTATATTTTATCTATTTGGCCTCTCTCTGCAGGGCCCAGCAGTATTCCGCCAACATACTCTCGTTCCATTTGCCGCTATATCGTTTTTCCATTTTGGGTATGTCTTGATGGAACCTTTCTCCATGTTCATCTGAGACTGCTCCCATCAATTGTGGAAACAAATTCAGGCGAGAATGTAAGAAATGCAGCTTTAGCGACATATTACATCCTAATACTATATACGAAAAAAGTAGTTCTTAGATTTCTTCGTAGTTATCTGCCCTTACTTTGAATAAAAAGTTGTGGCAATTATTTCTGAATGCTTTCCAGACTCTCTTTTAATTGTAGTTTAATTTATTTTGGAATTCAGGATCTTGAAACAACTGTCTGATTTGAGGGCCAACGAAAATTCTCTTATTTTTGCGTCGCTAATTTGTGAAAAATTTCGCCTTAAGCAAATCCATCACCTTCTCTATTCATCTCACAAATAAAACTGAGGTTTCCAGTAGTTTGAAAACGAATAAAATCTCATATACTCACAAAAAACGCACTCCCACAAAAATAATGCCTGATGTAAACATTTGGATGCAGCACCCTCAAATCTATAAAGTAGACCATTTTTTTTTCGAGGAAGGATTTTCACGCAGTGTTATTGTCCTGAAAATTTCCATCCCTGTCTTGGAACAGATGAAACATAGCGGAGTGCATGCGGTCAACAGAGCTGCCAGTATCCCCTACTTGCTACACATTGGCCCAGCACCTGGGGTTCTAATTTGGACTGATCATACCACTAGCACCGACCTGGACACACTGCTCAGAGTCCATCAATTCACGTTGTTTACATCATAAACGAAGGCATCCATCCACATGCTGCAGCAAAAATTTGAGCTTGTCGGAACAGTACTTTTTTCCATTCCCCCGATTGCCCAACCAGCATTTCTGTTGGCAAATCAGGCACTAGTGACGATGATCTGGAATCTCTTGTGGGCTTTTGGCCCTGGAAACCCATACATGCGAGTGTGATACATTGATAGCTAGGTCCAGGGGCATACTTGGAGGGGGGGGGGGGGAAACCAGGGAGTCTGAACTCCCCTGAAAACCCAGCTGTCTTATACAAATTTCAACCTTGTCTACCTGTTTTATAATGCATAACGGTTGTTTTTGGATAATTTTATTTTAACCCCATAGCATATGTCCAACATTAAAAATATATTTTAGAAACTACAAAATATTATTCCATATAGAATATCATTTGAACCTTTTCAGTCCAGTAGAAAATATTACTCAAGTGTTATTCTCAGCCCCCCCCCCCCCCCGAAAACACAAAAAAAATTGGGTACCCCCCTGCTGAGGTATTTCGCTTGCACTTTCCACATTGTACTGCAATAGCAACAGTGACCTGTTGTCGAATGTTCATGACCTTATTAACGTCATAAGCATGGATATTCCTCGAGTTTTGTCATTAGAAGTTGACTTGTTCGACATCATTTGTGAGCATCTTAACCACTGTGGGCTGTAAACAATCAAGGTGTACCTTTTCCGAGATTGAGGCACCCAGTGCTCGAGCCCCAACTATTACGCCCTTCTGAAACTCCTCGATATCTGTAACATGTTCCACGACCATAACGTTCACACTCTGGCTTGGATGATCATATTTTTGACTACACTGAGTTCGATTGTGGTGCTGGATATATGGGGAAGGATGCCCCTTAAATGCAGCCTTGCCATTGAGAATACTAGTAAGGGTAATAGAGACAAAAATATTCTTTAGAAAATTTCCTGAAAAATGCATGAAATATATATATAAAAAAAAACCCATAACGGAAGGGAAAATGTTATAGGGCAATGGAAATTCAGTCCATCACATTTTACCAAGTTTCTTGGCCCCTCCTTTTTTTCTAGATCCGAGCCTGCTGTACGGTCCTTTATATTGAGATCTATTTGGTTTGTTCTATTCTGAATGGTGGTAATAATTTAATGATCACTCAGTGTAAGGCCACAAACAATTACAATTACCAGCAGTAAAATTTTCAACATCCATGTCTAGAGTTTTTCTGGAAAGCCTGAAGTATCGTACATACCATTCAATTTCTACAGGTTTTCATCTTTAGGTAACTTTGCAACAGTTGCTTAGCAACATTAAATTCATTACAGATCTCAGCAAAAATTTTTATCTTCAATTACACACTATGTTGAAAAAAAGTGTCCGGAAACTTCTATGTTATGTGAATGGAAAGCCACTTTCAAAGCTCCCTAACATTGAAAATAAATATTTTTTTTAAAAATAATATTCAAAATAGGTTTAGGAAGAAATTTTTAAAGTTTCCCCTTTCCAGCTGAATGACAATTGTGTTTACAATTAAGAACCTCCATAGATCGCAAAAGTTTTATCTGCATCCACATCTGCCTAACTTTCTCTGCATATATTGGCTACTTAATCTGCTACATGTTCAAAGAAAATTTTGGTTGGCATAGACTCCTATTCCCAATTGGCTACTTAATAACCATCGAAGTTTTTCAAATGATTGAGGTAGGATCTTTGTTTGTGAGTAAATCAGTCTAATGGTTTATTAATAACTAATAATTAATATACTGTAAATAAAAAGCCTATATTTCAGAAAATTATGCTTTACTAAATATTAGATAAAAATTTACCAGAATGTAATTTTTAGTATTCTTCTGAGGAAATATTTCTCTTTTAAATGCAGTTCTCATGATTATGTCAAACTACTACTTATTACCCAGTACCCCTCTCTCTACATTTCACTCTGTAAACTGTGATTTCCATGACTGAAATTTTCACATTACATAATTCCAGTTTCCTATGCTACATTTGAGTAATTGTTTGAGCATATATGTGATTTACCAGAAAAACGTTGCTCCTTTCACAAAAATAAACTTTTTCCTAAATTTGTGGCTATAGCCAAATGATTTTTTTTTTCCTTTTAAAGTGAATATCATCATTTCAAACCACTTTTTTTATTTTCACTCATATAAGCCATTAATAATGTCATGTTTACCCATGTTCTTACAAATTTTATCACTATTCTTGCTAACATTAATCCTTTATCCATGCCGATATCCATGGATATCTGCTCAACATGACTCTGACAGTTTTCTTAAGGTTGACTAGTAATGATAATACTAAAAGATAATTATTTGCTATTTTTCATTTAACAATTCTCAACTGTTTCCCTTAAACCTTATTAACAGTTCTTCAGCATTAATAAAAAAAATTCAGTCAAAAAGAGCTTTAATTAGGCAACTCAATTAACCTTGAGAGCAGTGTAAACTATGCTATCAACAATGACTTCACTTTTTATGCATGTGATAAAATTTAGTATTCAGGTTAAACTATAAATAAATTTGTACAAAGATAGAATAAAATTTACAATTTAAACTACAAGGTTTTATAAAACATATTTAATGATACTGTACAGGAAGATTGATAAAATGTACATGATGAAATTTAATTGTAATAATTCGCAGGAAAAAATTGTATACAATAATACAGTGTACTCGGAATTAAAAGCATAACTGATACCATTTATTTATAAATACTGTTTTGCCATTGCTCTCAAAAATCTACCCTTTCGAAGATTAGCAGCTTCTCTCTGAATTTCTTCATTATTATTAGAATTTAGTTCCAACTGACCAATAAGTTGCATTACAATCTGGCGACAATCAAGCTCACCTCTCCGTGTATGAAGATTGATAAGGAATTCCAAGAGTGTAACATCCCATATGCAAGAGTAATAAACATCACAACTATCATTGCAAACTCTTTCTCCCAGGGCTTTAAAAGCAAGAGTATAATTGCAGTCTTCCAAAAGCTGACAAAGAACAGCAGACTATAAAAGAATTAAAAATATTTTTAAACAGAAATAATTTTCACAATAAGAATATAGATGAACAGAAGTATTCAAACAAAAACAACATTGAACTCATGAAAACACATTCTTGTTTTCTGACTTGGAACAATGCTTGACATATAATAAAAAGTCTGAATGAAGTTAACTGACATCAAGAGCAAGATGTATCAAATGTACTTTTTAACTACTTTCATATGTTGCTTAAGACTGTCTCATTTGCATTTCAGTTTTTAAAGCACAAAGTTTATTTTTCTTCAGTTAAGCTTCTCACTAGATGGCAGAACCATATCATAGTATTTTTCAACTTTTAAAGTGATTTTTATTTTTGTTTGTTAGTTGACAAAATGATGATCATTGCAATGTTTACAAGTTGTATTTTTTCGTTAATCTTTTTTTCAGTAGGTTTCAGACCAAAATTAATGATTTATACAGTGATAGCAATGCTGCTTCCATCTGCATTCTGCTTTGCAATCTGCAAATTAACTATGCTGCTTGCTTTTCTAAGTGATGAAATTAAAAAACATGAGGAACAAGATTTTACTGTTTTGTAACACTGGACTATGTGTGATACCATGATTCTAAACATATCATATGCAGATGAATCAGTATAGAGAATGAGAATAATTTTCATTATATTTAATGGATACTTGATTTAATTTTTTATACATATATCAGTTTAGATTACAGTAATTTCAATTTGTAAGCATGCAGTAATATAATACACTTTCTTATCAAAATATCAGAAATCATGAATAGTCCTATGACAGTGGCAAAAATAAACACATTATATGGAAAAAAAAATCACACAAAAATTTGATCATCAAAGACAGTAGGCAACAGTTTGAAATGTGCAATAAGCAATGTCTTTTTTTTTGGAACCAAATTTGAAAAATATATTGATATGGAAGTGGCTAAAGATGCTTCACTGTCACTTTAATTCAAGAGGAAACTTTCAGAAAATACTCTGCAGAACCAAGAATCAAAGACAGTTACTATGTAAGTAAAAGTGGCTGGATGAAGAAATTATAAATGACAGCAAAAATAATACTAATACTTTCACATGAAAATACATTAAATAAAATCCACTAAAAAATTCCCAACAGAATATCCTGATGAGTTAAGTGTTGGTGTTTAGTGCAAAACTTTTCAATGAGAGTAAGAAAAACTTGTTCATTCTGCAGATTTCAGCCCCACTTCCCCTGTAACTTTACAGATTTGATTTTACATTGATTAATTTCACAAGTGAGTTATGTTCAAAGATGGCAAGAGTGAATAATAGAAGTTTATTTTATGATAAAAAAAGAGAATGTGAAAAATTCTTTCATGATCACAGTGGATGCAATGTACACCAATGAATTCTCTGAACTTGGGTTATTTTACCCCTGAGGGCATTTTTTTGAACAAGATGGGATAAATGGCCAGGTCATAAGGATCCTGAGGGTTCAGAGAGGGTTGAGGGGGTTGGGTTGTTTTACCTCTGAGTGGCACTTTTTTTGCACACCATGGGCTAAATGGCCAGGTCACATGGACCCCGAAGGCTCAGAGAAGGTTGGGGAAGGGGACCCACTGGAACAGCTGTTGGGAGACAGATGGTAGCCTCCCGTCAAGGCCATCCAGCGTGTTCTTTAACGTGTACAGGGTATGTCTCTCCCGCACACAGTGCCACGGCTTAACGTCCCATCCGACGGATGGCGGCCTTTCTAAGCCCATCGGTGTCCCCTACTGACCGTGGGCACGGCGGGGAATTTTGCGGAGATAAATCTCAACGCTGACCCAGCTGGGACTCGAACCTGGGAACTACAGATTACGAGCCTGGCGCACTACCGACTGAGCCACCCCGCCCCGGTTGAGGGGGAGGCATCAAAATTCTATATATGATGAAATTTAGTGCTGTTTTTAAAGCCCCGAGAGATTCACTGGACAGCTGTTAGGAGACAGATGGTAGCCTCCTGTCAAGGTCATCCAGCTTGTTTTTAACATGCACAGGGTATGGCTCTCCCACACATGGAGCCACAGCTTAACGTTTGATTCAACTGATGGCAGTCTTTTCAAGTTTATCGGTGTCCCCTACTGACCATGGGCAGAGTGGGAAGATAAATCTCAATGCTGACCCAGCTGGTGTCTCGAACCTGGGAACTACAGATTATGAGCTTGGCATACTACCACTGTGCCCCCCCCCCCCCTACCAATATTTTAGAGAATTTTCATGTTATACCAATGGGAATCTAACTTCAATGTTCTATAATTCCTAAAATATGCATTTAATAGGAAAATATGCCTGAAGATAAAAAAAAGGTCATAATCAAATCTATTTTAATGGCTTTATGTCCCATCTGAATGAAAGTATTAATACTATTTTTCATGGCTTTATGTCCCATCCAACAGATGGCAGCCTTTCCAAGCCCATCAGTGTCCCCCTACTGACCAAGGGCAGGATGGGTTTTTTGTAGAGATAGAATTCTCTGAACTGATGATGAAGTGCTGACAAGAAAGAGGATGGTGGTTTAGGGTTTTATGTGACAAAAGGAAGACATCATGTATGACATTATGTAAAACAATCAAATGCCTTTACTTCAACACCTGAGGTAACTAGAAGTGATTCAAATAATGCTCATAGTTCTTGCAGCTTGAATTTTCTCTAAATAATACGAAGTAATATTAACGTTTATGAGCTCAGTGCCCCTTAGCAGGCTTGACTCAGTCATGGGTACAGTTGGATCAGTCAGTAGCGTACCAAGATCGTACTCTGCAATTCCAGGTTTGAGTCCCACCTGACCAGCATTGAGATTTATCTCTACTAAACCTCCCAACCTATAAGGTCAGAAAGGGGACACTGATGGACTTGAAAAGGACATCAGTGTCTTCCTTGGATGAGTTGGGTTGTTTTACCTCTGAGTGGCACTTTTTTGCACACCATGGGCTAAATGGCCAGGTCACATGGACCCCGAAGGCTCAGAGAAGGTTGGGGGAGGGGACCCACTGGAACAGCTGTTGGGAGACAGATGGCAGCCTCCCGTCAAGGCCATCCAGCGTGTTCTTTAACGTGCACAGGGTATGTCTCTGCCGCACATGGGGCCACGGCTTAACATCCCATCCGACGGACGGCGGCCTTTCCAAGCCCATCGGTGTCCCCTACTGACTGCGGGCACGGCGGGGAATTTTGCGGAGATAAATCTCAACGCTGACCCAGCTGGGACTCGAACCTGGGAACTACAGATTACGAGCCTGGAGCGCTACCGACTGAGCCCCCCCCCCCCCTGGATGAGACATTAAGCTTTGGTCTGCAGTGTACAGGAGAGCCATACCCTGTGCCTTTAAAGGATATGCTGGATGGCCTTGATGGGAGGCTACCATCTGTCTTCCAACAGCTGTCCAGTGGATCACCTCCCCCCAGCTTTCTCTGAGCCCTCAGGGTCCTTGTGGACTGGCCATTTAGCACATTGTGTGCAAAAAAGTGCTGCTCAGAGTAAAATAACCCAACAACCAAACACTTCCCCTCAACGTTCTTTGAGACCTTGGAGTCATTGTGACCTGGACAATTAGTCCATGTGTGAAAAAATGTACCACTCAGAGATAAAACAACCCATTAAAAAGGAATAATTTATTGATGTAAGTATCAATTCAGTTTTTTAACCCTTAACATGCCAGGAGACACGTAGGGCGACACATAATACCCAGAGCAAAATTTAATCTCATATTCAGTGGAAACTATAGTTCCTAAGAGAATATGCTCCAAGTTTCCATTTTTTTCCCATAGAAATTGTCCGTTTTAAATATTTTTTAAAATTAATCCTGAAAATTTACATATTAAATTTGATAATAAAAAATGCCTGATTATTTAGATGTCCTGTAAAAGTTGAAAAACAAAAGAAAGAAAATACTACAGTGCTGTGAAAACCATTTTTGTGACCTCATTTTGCACTGTAGTATTTTTAGTAGTTTTCTTCTTTCAGGTAAGGTTTCCAAACTAAATTTTCATGCAGAATATTTTTTGAACTGTTGTCATTAGATTTTTACTTAATCTGCTGGAAATGCCTCAATAAAAACTGGTACAATGGATGTTTTTAAATGGAAGATATTTGCATCCTTTCATAAGAATGCATTAATCTGAGCATTACAATTTTTACTATATTTCCGTTTTTACTGTTTTGCTGGTTGTTAAAATGTTTCAAAAAAAAAAAATAAATCTATTTACATATAATTATATAAAATGAAATGCTCCTTCTTTTAAGATATTCTCTTCATTAATTCAGAATAAGGTTCAAATCCAACGAAATTACTCTTTTTTTTTATTATTTGCTTTAAAAAAAGTGCTATTAAAATTAATATGCTTGAAGTTTTTCTCAAACATTTTATTTTCTAAAAAATTAAAATTAAATACTTTTTTTTTAGTATAGGGCATAACAAATTATATCTATTAGTCATTTCAGGATAAGGTTTCAAAGTTGTTCTTTTTTTCTCCTGAAAACATCTTAAAATTAACCCAGCCATCAGTTTGGCTTCTCTCTAAAACAGGATGATGTTGATAAAAGGTTCATTTACTGGGATGAAAGATCTCCAATGAAAACCAAAAAACATCAGTATAAACAATATCAGCCAAAAAATGCATAAATTACCTTATATTGAATGACTATTATTAAAAGTCAAAATTCAGAGAAATCTGAATTATTTTAGTAACATTCTTTTTCCAGAAAAACTTTTAACTTTTGAATGTTACAAAGCTGTGAATTCACCTTTCTACTAACATCACATGTAAGTTCCCAATAATAATAATAATAGTTTGGCAGAGCTCTGTACATACATTTAAAAAAGTATCTTGCAGGCTATATTTAGCATTTATAGGGGAAAAAAAGGCCACAACACTGTACAGATTTATAATATGAAAAGCAAGTTGTCCACTCTTGATTAATGGTAACTAATTATTGGTGAAAATTTAAGCTCTTTCTTAGATATTTCCATTACAACTGTGAAACTGAATGTAGCAAAAAAAATTTTTTTTCCAAGTTATTTGTTATATGTCAGAAATAGAAATATCTTGCTAAAACTAAATATTATACTATTAGTTACCTGTGTTGCAACTTACCTGTGTATGATTTTGCAATTTGGTACAACAGTGGATCATATGTTTATACTGGAGATCATCAAAGAGGATTCTTGGCAGCGGAAGATTAAAGAAGTCTGTGCTGACCATAGCAGCTGATAAATAAAATTTCAAAGCAGCAGAATAATGGCCTTGTACTAAATTAAAAGAAAATGAACTTCAATAAATGAAATCAGCCCAATGGATTGTTGGCTAAAAATAGGGAAATCATTATTAAATAGCTAACCACAACAAACACTTTAATACAAAGCATACATAAACTACGAAATGTTGTAACTTTAATGTAGAGATATAAAATAAATGTTAAAATATCAGTTCAAATAAATGCAATATTAACAAAAAGAGGGAGGAAGAGTTTCAATATTATACATCACATGTCAGCTAAAAATGTAAAACATTTCAAGTTTAAAAAAATACTATAAAATGTTCCCTTGAGACTTAACACTAAATAGTACCATATATTTCCATTTCATCATCATACTGGTATGCTATATGATGTACACCAGCTATCAAGCCATCAACAGTCAAACTTGCACACCAATCCATGTGAATCTTGATGACTAAAAAAATTCCCCCTCAAACAGCTGCTTGCCACTGAGGTCTGATAGGAGCCTGTCAGTTTAATATTTACCTGCAAAAACTCTTAGGAACCTATAGTACAGCATAATAATTTCCAGTTACAAAGCTCTGGAACTATATTACTGCAATATTTCAACCATACAATGGTTTTTGGGTTGTTTTACCTCTGAACGGCACTTTTTTGCACACCACAGGCTAAATAGCCAGGTCATAAGGACCCCCGATGGCTCAGAGAAGGTTGGGAGAGGGGGCTCACTGGAACAGCTGTTGGGAGACAGATGGTAGCCTCTCGTCAAGGCCATCCAGCATGTTCTTTAACATGCACAGGGTATGGTTCTCCTGCACATGGGGCCACAGCTTAACATCCCATCCGACGGATGGCGGCCTTTCCAAGCCCATCGGTGTCCCCTACTGACCGTGGGCAGGGTGGAGAATTTTGCAGAGATAAATCTCAATGTCACTGGAAGGAGAGCTATGCACCAATCCCCTGTGATGATGCATAGAACCGGCCAGGCCTAGCACCTAATGTCCGACCCCACCCTCTCGTGGTGCAGACCGTTAGTACCTTTCAAAAGAGATACTCTCTTGTGGAAGTGAACGGAAGGGGGCTGCCAGATTAGTGTGGCCTACTGATCTGGACAACTATGGCTACTTTTCTTTTTTTTTCTACCCTGCTGAGGAGTGGTCAACCACACAGGGTCCTGGTGCTGACCATATAAACCCACTGGACTGGACTGAATTATGGCTCTGAGCTTGATTATGGATCCTGATTTTGCTGCACTGGTGGGCTTCTGTGGAGGGAAAATCTTCCGCTGTGTTTTCTGTTTGTTTGTGGGTTGATAGCCGCAAGTGAATAGATTCACAGGATATGTTTATCAGCTGGTGGATAATCGTGGGCAGAGGTCATCGCAGGCACCTGAACTCTTTGCTTCTATTGGCATCGTCAAATTCTACATTGGAGGAAGTCTTCCAGTGTAGATGGCTTCAGCCTTTAGTGGTGGGGGAACAGGTCTTTGCCCCATGTCTGCAATTAGGGGGCTGTTTGATATTGTCAGCATTCCCTCTCTTAATAAACATAGTTTCTTTAAACATCCCACTAACCATTTTCTCTCCATAGGTAGTTCGAATGTGAGGACTCTGCACAGAGCTTTTTCTCTTGATGTCCTCACACAAGAATTCCACCATTATAATTTAGATATTCTTGGCTTGCAAGAGACCAGATGGACAGATAAAGGTCAGATTCTTAAAAAATAATCTTAAATTTCTCTTTTCAGGGAGGGACGACAATAAGCATCACCAAGGCGTGGGTCTGCTTCTCAGCAGACACGCTAGTGATGCTCTTCTAGGATAAAAGTGCATTAATGAAAGGTTTCTTACACCAAAAATTCAGACAAGCATTAAAGACTTGAATGTTATCTGCTGTTATACCCCCACTGAGGATGAGAAGGATAGGTTTTACAGACAACTTCAGGATATTTTGAATTCTGTCAACAAGCGAGATATTACCCTTGTTATAGGTGACTTTAATGCCAAAGTTGGTACTGACTCTAACCTTTGGGGAGGAGTGATAGGCCCTTTTGGTATTGGTAGCTGCAATGGCAATGGGCAACATCTCCTACAGGTAAGTAAACTCAATGGATTCAGAATAACTAACACTTATTACAAACACCGTGACATACATAAGTACACATGGGTTTCACCCGATGGGCTGCATAACAATATGATTGATTATATATAAATTAACAGCAAATGGGCTAGTTCTGTTAGGAATACCAGGTCATATAGGGGAGCTGAAATTGGATCTGACCATTACCTTGTTAAAAGTGTCTTGCAACTTAAAAAGTGTTGTGCTAGGGTTAAAAAATTTACTTTTAATACTGAAGCTCTGAAAGACCCAGTTATAGCCAAAGCTTACCATGATAGGTTACTTAGTCATTATGACAGTCATGGTATGCTTACTACTGAAGTTGAGGAAAAATGGGATCATTTTAAATATGCTTTTTTGGACACTAACAGTATTCTTTTAGGAAAAAAGGAGCAGAGGAGGCAGAATTATCTGAGTGATAAGGCACTAGAGCTTATTTCAGAAAGAAAGATCTGCAGGAATGTCCTTAATCAATACCCTACTAGTCCTAATAGAAAGCATTATAGAGAACTTAATAAACAGGTAAAAGATCAGTTAGCTGCTGATAAGAATCTTTGGCTTGATGGCTTGGCTGACAAATCCAAGGAGAGAGGTAGAGAGCTGTACCAAATAGTTAAGGGATTACAGGAATTGAAGGAATTACAGCAGGTATACAGGAACTGAAGGATAAACAAGGTAAGGTTATAGAAGGTGAGGATTCTGTCATGGATAGGTGGGCTGAGCATTTCAGTGATGTTCTAAACAATGTGGTTAGTTTTATTCCCATTGTTTGCAATGATGATAAATGCATTGGTGGCTTTAATGTTGGCCCTATAACACAATCTGAAGTTATTTTGGTGTAGATGAAATTACTATGGAAATGCTTAGAGCTGGGAATGTTTCGGTTACCACTTGGATGACTGAAATTTTGAATATCTTTTATGATAAAGGCATGGTTCCTAAGGATTTTACCAGAGCTATTGTTATCCCTATTTTCAAAAAAGGTGATCGCAGTTCTTGTGATAACTATAGGGGTATCAGCCTACTCTCTGATCCAGGTAAACTTCTTTCCATGATTGTGCTTAATAGAATTAAGAATCTGGTTAACAATCAATTGTGTGATGAGCAATGTGGATTCAGAAGTGGTAGGGGATGTGTGGATCAGATATTTTCACTTAGGCAGATTCTTGAGAAATGTTTAGAGTTTCAGAAACCTTTGGTTGCTAGCTTTGTTGATTTCAAAAAGGCTTTCGACTCTGTTGATCATCATAATTTGTGGTTGATTGTGAGATCATATGGTACACCTGACAAGTTAGTTAACATAATGAAGCTCTCTGTAATAACACTGAGTCGTGTGAGAGTTGGTAATCTTGTAGCAATTGGTTTAGCATTACTTCTGGTGTTCGACAAGGGTGCATTTTGTCTCCTTTTCTCTTTAGTTTGGTTATTGATTATGTTATGCGAAATTCACTTCAAGGGAAAGATTTTGGCCTTAAATGGGCTGGATTATGCTGATGATTTAGCCCTTTTGGCAGATGATGTTGATGAGATGAACTATTTCATTCAAGCTGTTGATGAAACTGGTACTAGAGTAGGTTAGGTTATAAACAGAGAGAAAACTAAAGTGATGAAAATTGGTCAGGCAGGCTGTGATTTGGTTAATCTGAATGGTTGCAGTCTTGAGCAGGTGTCACAGTTTAATTATCTTGGGAGCTATGTAACAGATAATGGTGATGTACGGCATGAGATTAACAGATGAATAGGGATTGCTGCCGGGATTTTTAAGAATCTATGGAGAGTGTGGAGAAATAGGCGCATACACCTAAAGACTAAAATTAGACTGTATAATAGTTTGGTTCTTTCTAGGGTTAGTTATGGTAGTGAAACTTGGACACTTTGTAAACAAGATAACAGGAAACTAGATGCTTTTGATTCCAGATGCTTACGTGGTTTCTTGGGCATTAGGTGATTCAACTTTGTAACTAATGATGAGGTTAGGCCAAGGAGTTTGCAACCTCCTTTAAGCAGCATATTGTGCAGACAGAGATGTTGGTTTGGCCATGTTGCCCGTATGAATAATTATAGATTGGCGAATAGGGTTATGAACAGTGTGCCTAAAGGCCTCAGAAAGAGGGGGAGACCTAGAATGTGGTGGGCAGACAATGTCAAACAGGACCTTGTTAGAATTGGTGTGCAGTGGCCAGATGCAGTAGATGTAGCTCAGGAGAGAATTGCTTGGAGAACTATATTGCATGGTCTGGTTGGACCTCCGTAACCCATGGCTGCTTGAAGATAATGATGATGATGAAATCTCAATGCTGACCCAGCTGGGACTCGAACCTGGGAACTGCAGATTCCGAGCCTAGCACGCTTCCGACTGAACCACCCCTATCTCCAATCTTACAATGAATGCTTAAAGGATTAATTGCATAGTATTACAAGGACAAAATGACAGTATATGATATTATTTAGTGTTACATCACTTGTGGCCATTTCAAAGCGTTCATTACAACTTTTATGTGTTTTAGATTTTTCGCTAGCATATGATGATCATAAAAATAAAATCAAAATAATAAAAAAATTGCAATTTTCATTAAATTTTATGCTATGATTTTAATGCTTTAATGACAAAATTATTTTTGTTTATTTGTATGTGGCTTAGTGGTTAGTTTGCTTGGCTACTGATCATAGGGACCTGAGTTTGAGCCCCATTTAAGGCATGGATGTTTGTGTTGTCTTTCTACCGAAGTCTTACCTTCCTCTCAGACCTTTTCTATGGCAAGCAGCTGCTTGAGGGGTATTTTTTATTTCCAACTTAATGAAATCATTTCTAGTTTGATGTTGAACATGTCTATGAAGATTCACATTCATATGTCTCACTTAACAGCAGAGGTTGCTGTTACACTTGTCCTAAATACTTTTAACCAAAAGAACTAAAACTGAAAGAATCATTACACAAAAACTTGATAAATTATGCTTATTTTAATTAACAACTTGTTGTAACAATTATTATTCGTTTCAATCAGCTTTCGAAATAAATTGTTACATCTAGTAGTGTCTGTTGTTAAATGTTCCAGCATTAATAATTCTTTAAATATTAAATGAATATTTTTCAAATTTTAGATTTAAAGAAATTTGAGTGAGAGTTTCAAGTTATCTTCAGTGACATTTTTCTGTAAAAAGGTTATTTTCAAAGCTAGGCAGTTTTGAACGTGACTTTCCATTCAAATAATATGGAAGTGTCCAAACACTTTGGTAGTATATGTTCCTATTACTAGTTTCACAAATTAGAAGGCTTTTACTTTTACCAGATATCGAGCAACTAGCAAGGATACAGGACCTTATGTTCTGTATAAGCCTGGGTCAATTATGCGAACACTCTTTGTGGACAAGTGAAGAGTATAGCTAAACCTCCTCATTGCACATAGATTGTCTTTTGAGAATTAGCGATTGCTTTTTCACTTGAGAAAAAATAAAGTACAGTTATTTGGCTGCAACAGCATCTAATGATACTTACCATACATAAGGTCTCCTTTTGTTCTAAGCCATGATGAGTGTGTTGGGTGAACAGATAGGGCATGATGTAATGTATCTTGGAAAGTTTCAGATACAGCAAGCATGTTGAACATTCCACAGCTTGAGATTAAAATAATACCACATAAATACATAGGAGTAATACTGAAAAACACTAACAAAAAATAATAATAAATGGAATAGCAGATACAATCTTATAAACAGAAAAATATATACCATAAAAAAAACTTTAAATACAAATACAGAAGAAACTTCAATTTTGCATACATATTTAAAAATATTTAAGTATATGATTATTTTGTGATTTATGTCATTATTTAAATATAATGAGATGTACTCTATTTTTTTTTAATAATATGGAATGATTTATTCACATTTTTTAGATTTTTGGAGACTAGTCTTTTTGGAGAAAGGTCAAAATTCAGATAAAACTGAATTACATTTTTAGTTTTAGTAACATTTTTTTTTCCTAGAAAAACTTTTCTTAACTTTTGAATGTTACAAAGCAGTGAATTTGTCTTTCCACTAACATCACATGGGATTTGAAGGCATCTTTTATTATGAAACACTTAGCATTTGTCCAAAAACATTGTTTCTCCCACTTAACCACAATTATAATCAAGTATCGAGTGTTCAAGAATTATTGAAAATTTACACCATGGTTAATATTGTAATTTTGATGTTCCCCCAGTACATTGGCACATTCTTCTTCATTAGTTTCTCCCTTCCATTTAACCTCTAACTATTTCAATTCCCTCCCATAACTCCCTGCTTTATGCTTATTATCTTGATTCATCTCACTACTTTTGAATGTATCACTTAGATCCTCCATTTTCTTTAAATTTTAACTCCTCCCTTAAACTATGAATTTTAATTCCATTTCTGTAACTGGTATTGAACTTCATGATTGTCACCCTACAACAATCTTTCTACCACAAATTTGGACATGCTTCAAGCCTATTTTGTACTTTTACAATTTTAACTACATGCTGTATCCAGATTTTAGTGACTGAACTTTCACCTTTATTGTGGATATTATATCATTCAAAATTCAAACTGTCTACTGGTAATAGGTTTACAATATTTTATCTCAAGTATCTTGTCCCATGATTTGTCCCTGTGATGGTTTATACCTACAACTTTTAATCCCATCAATGTGTTATCCCTATGATATTAAGCCCCAAAGTTTACATTTTCATGAAACACCTGACCAAATCGATAATTTAGTGGCCTGCTATTTATGCCATATATTTTAAATTAGCTACCCGAGGTTTTTTGTCCACTTTAACTGAATGCAAAGCTGAAAAAAAAAAAAAAATCAGAACAGCTTGTGCAAATCCAATGGACAGATATTTGTTATAAAATGCTGAATTAGCTAAAGAATTTTTGAGAATCTGAGTCTAAACTTCAAGTATTTGAAGCTTAATAACTTGTCTGAAGACAAGAGTTATTCACCAGTTATTCACCAATATAAGAATGAGCTCTGCTGCTTAATTAGAAGCCTAATTAAGCAACATAGCTCCTTCTTATATTAGCAAATATCTTTTAGAGGGATCTAAAATTTCAACAGCCCATAGACAGCCTTTTATATTAACTAAGAAAATGCAAAAGTTTGAAGTTTAATAATTTTTGTATAATTCAACTATTGTTTTAATTTTCCTACTCAGTAGTTTCATAGGGAAGCTTTTCATTTTAGTGAAACTAAAATTGGTCTCACTAACATTTTGCTAAAGTGAAACCAATTCTGTGAACTGCATTATTTTTCCCTCAAAGTTACAAAATATATCATTTTATTATCAGCAGAATGTTGCACTATCATTGTACTAGCATTATAAATTGCAAAAAACAAAAATATATTAAATTTAATAATTAAAAAATGTATCTTCTTCTATGTGCCAGTAAAAATTTATTATTAAGCTCAAATGAAGAAAAACCCAATACAGACCTGGAACAAAAAGGAAAATAAAAAATTGGGTGCAAAGGTACAAAGTGACCATATCTGAATAAAATAGAATGCAGTTTTTTTAAAGGAAATATTTTTGCTAAATGGTGTAATATTTTCCCCTCTACATTTTAATTGTTTGGATTTTTTTTTTCATCTTCATTCCAGCTAATAAAATTTACTAGGGGGAAGAGGAAGCATGGGATCTCTTGATCCCCTTTAATTTGGACCTTTTCGAGTTTTTAACTAAATTTCTGAGACATTTACAGTTCTATTAAAATTCAGACTTTTATAAATTTTATTCACCAGTAAACACTGCCTAAGCAAAAAAATCAGAGAATTTCAATAATATACCAATGGAAATCCAAATATAATGCTCCATCATCAACTTCTAAAATAATTTTTATGGTAAAATGTTACTGAAGATAATGATCTTTATCAAGTCTATCTAAATCCTAAATTTATAAAATATTCAGTAGCTATTTATATGTATGCCGTCCCGTGGCCGAGTGGTTAGCGTGCTTGGCTACTGATCTAAGGGACCTGGGTTCGAGCCCCGGATTAAGGCATGGGATGTGTGTGTTGTTTTTCTGCTGAGCTCCTGCCATCCTCACAGATCTTCTACTATGGCATATAAACTGACAGGCTCCTGTCAGACCTCTGTGGCAAGCAGCTGCTTAAGGGGGTATTTATTATTTTTATTATTCATTTATATGTAAAGAATTTGGAGTATTTAATAGCAGCAATACCAATCCTAAGAAACTATACAAAACTAGTGAATAATGAAAGACTTATCAATTATATAAAACTTTCAAAATATATTCTTAATGCCTTTGTTAATATTCAAACTTCATAGTTCTTTAAATACTGAAAGATTATTGTTGAATATTGAGATTTAAATAATTTGGCTGAGATCTTTAAATTATCTTCAGTCACATTTTTCCATAAAAAGCTTCTTTTAATAAGGTATGTAGCACTGAATTTGGTTTTATATTGACATAATGTGCAGATTATCTTTTTTGTCTAGGAAATGGAAGAATAAGCTCTGTTGCTTAAGTAGGAGTTATCAAGCTTCAAAATACCCACAATTTTGACTCATTTTTTTTAATTAATTCAGCACTTTATAACAGATTTTTATTCATTAGCTGTTCTAATAATTTTTTCACCTTTGTACAAATAAAGGCTGTTCTAATAATTTTTTTCACTTTTGTATTAGGTCAAAGTAAAAGTCCAAAAACATTAAAAATTGTCCATCAATCATATAAATAAGTATACTGTATTGAATCTTCAAATTATTAATTGGATTATATGTAACAAAAATACAAGCTTTGGGATGAAATGTTGTGACAAAATGTCACCAGATTGCAGCATGAAAGTCATAGGTATGAAACATCTTCTATGATGAAATGACATGAAATGAATTGTCATGATACAAAACATTGCAATTCCACTGATCAGATATTTTTTTTCTGAGGGAGTGAAGGAAAGGTAAAATAAAAAGTACATATGCATCATTTAATACTATTTTTCTTTTTTAATAGTAAATTTGAAGCATGATACATCCATTTCAATATTTTGAAGCTTGTGTTTTTTTTTATTGATACTCTATTGCATAAAAATTGTCCCACTTGAAGGAAGGAGTGAATTCGTTCTCAAAACTAGAATGCGAACACATCATAATATATGTAAATGATCAAAAATCAGTGATAACATTTCTGTCAGCATAAGGGTGCAACAAAGCCAAAAATGCAAGCAATGAGCAGATGTTTATCAAAGAGTACTGAATGATATATTCATCTGTTAGCTAGCAAAATAAACTATCTAGTTTATGGAATATCTAAACTAGGGTTCCCAGCTTTTTGTCAACCATGAGCCACATTTAAAAAAAATTACCTGGCAAGTCATATAAAAATATACAAGGTATGTAAGGTATACAAGGTATACTGAGCCACCCCCGCCCCGATTTTAGCTTGAGTGACTTATTTATTTACTTATATCTTAGTGCAACATTAAAAAGTTGCTTTCCATGATCATAGATGGCACCAGGAGCAAAAATGATGGTTATTGATAGGTCACATCAAAGGAAAAAAGAGATGGAGCAGGCATTAGGTCTTAGAACATTCTGTCATGAATCTGGAGAGATGCAGGTTTAAATCCCGCACGTCAGCAAAACTTATTGATTATTGACTTCATAGTCAACAGGTAACTCTGTGGATTTACTAATAATATAAAAGCAACTGAATAACATCTATATGTAAACATTACTTAATATCAGACTTCACCCAAAAAACACTCCTAAATTTAAAAGTTTTTTGGCATGAAGTAAAAATTTTAAGAAGGAAAATTCTTTTACTTGGCTACTGTGGGCCATAAAACTTGATATTCCAGAAATATTTCTCCATTAGAATCATCCTAGAAATATAACAAAACACTAAATTAATAATAATAATATTTTAAATAAAAATCAAATGTCATTAAATAGTTTTGATCAATTCACTACTTTATGTATAACTGCATAATATTTTCTTTTCTTAAATTTCCTTATACATTTCTTCTTTTTTCTTTAAATGCTTTATATGCATTTTCTTTTCTTAAAATAAGATAATTTCTCTAAGTTACATTTCAATTATGCTCACACATAAAAAACAAAAACTTACCATAATTAAACAAAGGTTTTCTTAATAAAATGTTTTTATTTCTGACAGTGTAACTAGTAAATGTTGCTAAATGCGTACAAGATCAAGAAGTTATTCAGAACTCTTTGTAGGGCAAACAATATAACATGCAGTTGTAGCACTTAAAGACATGCTAATGTTATGTGGGACTAATTGATATATTCCATTTCTACTCCTGATTTTTGTAATGTGTTCAGAGCATTGCATCAGGTTTATTATCATAGAAATTCCACCTTAAAATTAATCAACATATTGTTACGACAGATATATGCTTCTGTGTGAAAATTACGTTATCAACTGTTTAGAATGGAGATGCTTTAAATAATAAGATTTGTAGAGGAAAAACAAAAAAGTGTAGTGGAGTAGTGAAGAAATAAGGATATTTGTATTAAATTAGTGTTGTGTGATACTACGTAAGAAGACTGTTATTATTTGAGTCAAGATGAGCCTGGTTCCAGTGGTGAAAGGGAATCAACAGTAAAGTTATTTTTGGGTCCTCTATATCAACATTAGATGTTTAGCATCTATAAGGTATAAAGCATTATTAAGGTAATCCTCTAACACAAATGAAATTCAATATAAATTGGTTTGTTGGATGTTACAAAGTAATAGGTTCTATTTTGTCACAGGAACTGAATATTAACAGCATTGTAGTTTAAACATTGAAAATCAGTTAAACATAATAAATCGTTATTTTTATGGTTTGACTTTATACTAAGAAGAATAGAAATACTTGTGTTTAGATAAGATTGTTTAATTTGTATAATTTTTGTGCCTTTGTAATAAATTACTTCATTCATACTTTAGTTTGGTATACATATATAATATTTACTTGAACCCATGCTCAGTGCTTATCCATTTTAATTCGTAATAATAGAAACAACCCAAAAGCAAAATATTGACTAGGTTGTTGCAGTACATATTACATTTGATAGCACAAGAATTTAAAATCAGTTTTAAGAGTGAAAAAAAGATAATTAATTAAAAGACAATAATGATAATTAACAGATGAATTAATTAGTTAATGACTACAATGATCAGTATAACAGCAACAATCTAATCAACATGAAATATCACAAATAGAAAATATACATAATGTAGAAGAGGTGGGGAAAAAGTAAAAAAAAAAAATGTTATCTAAGAACTCAACAACAGACATTCCACTTAAAATTAATCAACATATTGTTGCGAATTACAAAATGGATAAGCACTGAGCGTGAGTATTAATAACTATATTTTAGAACCAATTACAATACAATACAAATTGTTACAAAGAAAATATGGATGAAGTACCTTATAAACAAATTAACTACTATCATGCATAAGTCATTAACTTTTTTGTACAGAGTATACAATATCAGCTATGTCTGTTCTACTAAATACTACCTCTTCACTTTGTTTACCATGTCACTTGAATATCTTCAGACGTAAACAAACTCTCGTCCTGTGCTAGTTCACTAAACTTATCACACTAGCAAAACAAAATGACCACCTGCGCACACATCACATAAAAGATACTTATTTTCACTTAACGTGCACTGACTCAGACCATCTGAACGTCCTTTCAAATCTCACAACTTTTTACACACTGCACTGCTATATTTTCATTCTTCCGAATCGTTCTAAGTTCCAATTCGTTGGCTCAATTGAATCTCACGTAGAAGCACACACGAGGGTTTAAGTCACGTTAAGTCATGAAGTCACTGTTGCTCGTTCATCTGTCGTAACATTATTGTTACGACAGATGAATGCACTGCAATGAATTTATGATAAAGGTGTCATGAATGCTTGCATATGCTTCTGTGTGAAAATTACATTATCAACTGTAATAAATGTTCGTCAAAGTGTTTTACTTAATTTAACATCATTTACCAGTGATCTACTGCTGAGCACATCTAAAACTACACCTTCCTTTGTATATAGCAATAAAATGAACTACAGTGAATTGCAGAGGGAATTACTCATAATAATGACTAAACATGAGGATCATTTAACTTTTATACTTTAAAAACCTTTAAAGCTTTTCACTTTTATTCATATACTAGAAGAATTGTCTGGCATTGATCAGATCTTAATGTATAGTAGACAGTTCAAAGTAGCAAGCTTCCATCTATTAGTAGATATATTCTAAACGGGTGTGTGGGGTATGCATTTCTTGTACATCTGTGGTGGCATCTGGCAGAAGTTTCCAGAGGTATTTCACTGATAGGTCCCATATTTGATGTGGTGGTCCCATTTATGTCTTTTTGTATAATGTTTAGAAATCAGGTTCCTAGTTGTGGTGGGTAAAGATTAGACATGCTGCAAGTGTTCAAAATCTCCGGGGCACTGCAGTCATCTACTTTATAGAGTGGTATGTTATTGATTGAGAGTTGAAAATTATGGAGTAGTACATTATCAATGGGAAAATTTATCAATGGACAGATGTTTCACACCAAACTTTATTTGGAGAAGGTTTAATTTTATGGGGCCCAAACCTTTATGGTACATAAATTATGATGAGATTAAGCTGTATACAAAATTTGAAGGTCCTAGCTCTTACTATTTAGAAGTTCTCAAACATATAGAAAAACTCTCTAAAACATATAACAGATATATGATTCAACTATATAAATAATTTACTACACACCTAAAAGATAAAAATTATAAAATTTTTAATATTACTTATTTTATTTTGCATGCTATTTTTTATATATTGCTTCTTAATTTATTGCTTGTACTATTCTGCTTGGACATCACCACCACTAGCACTTATAAGACCTCAACACTGATTGCCATTGGAAGGCTGATGTTAGCATTAAGCAGGCCCAGAGTGCTGAGTGTTGATTGTGTGATGAGCTTGTTTAATTGATTGCTATAACTTTGCAAGTGCATTTTTTGCTTCTGTTGTTATATGTTTAAGTAAGCTGTAAGTGTTTTTAAACTATTCAGCAAGTGCTGTATACCAGCTTGCAAAAGAAACTCTTTGGTATGTATAGTGACCACCCTTCAGTTTTTTAAAGGGTGTAGTACTGTGTAAAAATTAGAAAAGGGCGATTCCAAGAATTGACTACAAAATATATCAAAATATGCAGAATGCATTCTTGATGAATTTTTTATGACATATTTGATAGGAGAATTACTTATTATCTGAAGCTTAGAAAAGCAATTAAATAATAAATATTAATCTGATTTTTTCCTATTAGATATCAAAAGGTTTGATATACTAATATTTATTATTTAAGTTTAATTTTTGTAAGAGATTCCAATGATTGGCATTGCTGCTGTTAAATATTTAAACTTTGATAACTCTTTAAATACTGAACATATATTAGTGAAAGTCAAGATTTAGATAGCTTTAGTTGAGTTCTTCAATATATCTTATCACTTTTTTTTATATAAAAAAGATAAAAATGTCATGAAGCTTCAGATTTAACTCTCCATTGACATTAAGTGGGGATGTTTCCATTTTTCTGCCCAGTCCTGTACTTGATATTCATTTGGTATTTATAACTACTGCTTCAAGCATAATTCATTTTAATGTTGAAAATAAAAATAGACATTGCCTACACAAAAATTAAAAAAATTTCCTGTTACATCAATGAAGAAACTGTAACTTGTAAAACAAGTTTTTACATTAAAATGTTAACAAAGTAAAAAATATGAATAAATCTTAAATTTCAACAATATTCATTATTTTCAGAATTATGAAAATTTCAATGTGTGAGAGCTGCAATTCCAGACTTAAGTATCTTATAAAAAATTACAAGTATTGAAATAATTACTTACACAAACTTTGAAAATATATAATTATATTATTAAATGATTTGAAATATTAAATATTTAATATTTTAAGTTTTATTTGACTTTTGTTGTAAATTTTAATGAAATTCTTTTTAACTCTATAAGGATTGACTGAATATGTTCAAATTCAAGATTTAGATATATTTCATACAGATTTTAACTTGAGTAACATTTTAACATGAAAGCAATTTACATAACATGGAAATTCCCTAATGATTTTTATTGGCAAAGTAGTGATTTTTTTAAAAAAACCAAGTTATTATTATTATTGGCTAATAATTAGTTAGGTACTTAGTTTTAATAGCTGATTCAATGTATGTAGACATTTTTACACTAAGAATGTATCATATTGTGCAATATAAAAGAAATACGTAATGCTTAAACCTCCAAAAAATTTTTTCTTTCATGCACTTTAATACTTTATCAGTCAAATATCATGAATATTATATTTTCTCACAAATAGGTGTCTTTTGTAGAAAAAAATAAATATTATTTAGTGTTCATGTGCTGTCATCATTCCTTAAAATATTGAACACATTACCAATTTCAGTGGCTTGGCAGCTTAATGCACTATTTCATAATGCATTTCATGACTAAGAATAATGGTGTGAACAGTGCTTTGCTGTGCCAAAAATTACAGATGAATATAATTTGTATGCCACTTTAAAATATTTAAAGAGAAACTTGTTATCCATTTTAATTTTACTTACTTTTAAAATGTTATACAGCTTTGCTAAACATGAAATCATCACCCCTAGAGCCAGAGTATCCTGTAAGGGATAAATTAACAAAAAATATATAAAAATAAATAAATTAACTGTGTGTTACAACTTATTGGTGTAATAATGAGACAATTTTTTTTATCCTAATAACTAGCAATAACTTGAAATTGCAAAGCTGATTGCTTACTGTGGTAGAATGTTTCTTGAGCAAACACACTAAGATATTTGAATAGTCAGACAGTGCATTAAAGACACAAATGGATTACTGTTTCATATACTTTGGAAATAAAATCTCCAAGTGATCAATATCTCTTCATATAAATAAAACACATTTTGAACAATGAACAGTGATGTAATAATTTGATTAAACTGCTAACTTGCCACAAACAATTATCCAAAGCTTTCAAAAACAACCAAATTTGCTCTTTATCCATTTTATAAAAGTTATTTGCTTCACAGTCTAGCCTATAAAAATTAGGAATTTAAGCAAAAAACTTCTATAAAATGGATAAAGAGCAAAGTTGGTTGTTTTTGAAAGCTCTGGGCAATTTTTGTGGCAAGTTAGCAGTTTAATCAAATTATTACATCATTATTCATGTTCAAATAATTTTGCTTCCTCAATCAAATGCAAAATTAAAATTTTTCTTTCATAAAAGGTATGGTCAGCATATACAATACAGGCAATGAATTCAGCCAAACAAAAATAAAATTGCTGCATTGGTTTAAATGCAGACACTGAAACAAGAAAACCTAAAATAGAAATAAGGGATTACTATAACCTTAAACAGATGCATATAGTAATATAGCTGAAGAACATTTGCAATTACTTATGCAGCTGATTGCCTAGTGCAGTGATTCTCAAGAAAAAAATTCTGATAGTCACAAGCAGGGCCTGACTGGGAGGACATACTGCTTGTGACTATTAGGGTCTATTTGTAACTATATGTGACTATTTGTGCACTAAAAAGGGTAATGAAGGCCAAAAATTATTAAACTTATGCATATTTCATTATTTTTTTAAAAAAACCTCTAGAGCAAGAGGAAAATGTTACACTGCAATGCAAATCCAGTCTCTTGGCCATACCTTTTTTCTTGTTACTGATTTTTATTGTGAACTCTATATAAAATCTGCTTTTGAAATGGGGAAAAAAAAGGGGGGGGGGAATTTCCCAGATATTTTTGCATTTTCTATGCATGAGTTTTATAATGGCATTACATTGCACATGATTTCATTTGATGACTCAGTTTTTTCACATGGTGCAAAGAGAAACTTTTTCTGACGAATCTGGTTTTTGAAACATAAAATAGTTTTCTTTCCATTCAACAATAAACATTTTTTTTTTTCTTCATGAAGTCACAACTGCATTTTCTGGGAAGTGATTTTTCATAATTATGAATAATTCTACTTGTGCTAAAATTAGTTCACGATTCTATATCTTTTATAAACTTATACATGAAAAATAATTAATTTTATAACTTTTAACATGAGAAAGAAGTTATACTCATGTTAAAAAAGCACAAACACAATTAGATATCAGCTAAATCAGTCTAGAACAGATAGGAATGGAGATCAACTAAGAATGCAGAGAGAATTCATTTTCTTCAAATCAATCTGGTTTGTTGTTGCTATAGAAACACTTGAATATATACAAAAAAAAATACAGATTAATTCTGAATTATTTAGCACATGATTATCATGTCTGATCTATGCATTAAGGGAGAATTAAAAACATTTTTTGAAAAACGAATTAACCCAAAGAATCTTATCAATTTTCAATCAATTCTTTAAACATCCATTAATCTCCCTGTTAAGACTAGGTAGAGTATTAAGTTAATCCCTACAATTAATCACAGATATCATTCCTTTCTATCAGAAATAAGGTACATTTGTCTCATCATTCAAATTACTATCTCCTACATTCCTCTTCAATCAAGATAGCACAATAGCAGCAACAAAAAGTTTTACCAAATAGCAAATATTTTGCATGAAGAAAAAAAAAAGAAAGGTAACGCAACCTTAAAAGTGTGACTGACTAATAAAAAGTGAGGATGGCAGAGATGCAATGCCAGTCTTAATATACAGTATTTCCATAAGAGTTACCCATTTATGCTGATTAAATTATGCCTAAAAATTAAAACAAGAAGAATGAAATATCTGTGAATGTTGGTCGCTCTAAAAGCATTATGTGGCTATAATGAGAATCACTTCTATATGCAACATCATTATTGAAAGTTCACCATTTTTTAAAATATCAAGGGTGTTTCATTTTAAACACTAATTTTTAAATATAAAGTTTGTGCAATTTGTTGTCATTTAAATCTTTCAATAGTTAAAGAAATTTAATGTCAGAGAGGAGAGAGAAATAGCTGATTTCCCATCTTATAAATATTAGCCATGCAATCAGTAATATGAGCAACTATACAAACAGTGATATGAGATGGTTATCTTTGGCAACAATATATTACCCCCCCCCCCATGTTGGGAAGATATAAAATAATATTTATAAAACTTTTTTCCCTCTTTATTGAAGGGAGAACGAAATAAGAGGTAATATTTTAGATTATGACTTTCTCCATGTTATAAATTTGATTTGACAAACAAGATCATCATAATAGATTTCACACATTTTAAAAGATTATATTTAATGAAATAACTAACTTACAAAGTTGTTTTTCTTTAAACATAAAAAAAAACCCTGAACATTTAGAAATCATTTTTAACAATTCTTTGATGTATAACATTTGCCATTTGCAATCATAGAGCTGATATTATTTTTGCCTCTACTTAACTGACTGTTGCAATGGCTGCAACGATTCTGTGAAACTCTGAATTATGAATTTTGATGAAATAGGAATTGCTCTTAATTTTATTTCTAAAGAAGAAATTCATTGAGATCAAATCAGGATTTCAGGGCACCTAATAATTGAATCATTTCTTCCAATCCAGTGCTTAAAATTTTGGCATTTAAAGTTTCTTAATATTTCTGCTGAAATGTAACAAAGTGCCATCTTACTGAAAAACATTAACATTCCAATTTCATATTCAATGATGAATTTGTGGAAAAACAAAGTAGTTCAACATATTCTAATAAACTTAATTTTTTTTTTATGAAAAAAAAAAGAAGTACAATTATGTAATTGTATTTAGTCCACACAAAAACTCACTTTCAAAGTAAAAGAGTGTTTGAATACAGAAGTTCAACTGCCACCTTGTCTTGTGTCAAAAAAAAACCTTAACTATTTTTACCTTTAAAAATAAATCAGCTTTGTACGACAACTCTTTAAAATATAGTCTTTTTTATGACCCTCTGCAACTCATTACAATCAGCCACCAGATTGTGGAAATAACATTGAACAACTGTTTAGATAAATTCACAGACCTATAAACTAAGAAACCAATGACAAATGGAAGCAATAAGAAGATAAATAAAAATACAACTGATTCATTTTTAAGAACAAAGATAGCAACTATAAGCATTAAGGTATTGAACAAATATTAATACAAATCACACAAATAAAAAGAGTTACAGCATAAAAAATTACCTTTAATTTCTTCACGAATTGCTGTAAGGCAGACCTATATAAAAAAAGAACACATATTATGCTATAGTATAATAACACACAAGAACTTTAGAAAACTTAATACTCTTACTGAGAAATAATAAAAACTTACAGTACTTGGCACCATACTCACTGCATGTCTATATTTAACAGTACTCTTATATGCATCAATCTTTGTACTAGTAACAGAAAACCTACAAGGGGTAATGATGTTTGACAAGGGTTAAAAATCATATTTATAAACCCATTACTGCTGCATATTGCAACACTTCCCTTCTTCTTTATAACTTTTTTACATAAATTCTTAAATGTATCATATCCCAGTAGATATATCAGTAGAAATGTTTTCACTACCTTACTGTTGGGCCAACCCTACCTGATGCCAAAGTTCACAAACTTTAAAGTAAAAATAAATCACCTCAATAATCCTGGACACTTGAAGTGTGGCTTCATAGTCGTATAGGCTACATCCCGAGAGCCAGATCTAGTGCTGGCATAAAATACACTGTGCTGTTCTGATGCACTGAAATCCTATCAGAATAGCAAACTTTGTGATCCTGGTTTTTGACTGACATTGTAATGTGCATATCTTGAAGGAACAGCACAAGAGTCAAAATCCTGCTGTTTCTGGAATATATATACTTTACTGGCTAAAAAAGTTGCTTTAAATCTTCCTGAACCTTCAGTACTGCATGTGTGTCAAATTTCTGTAGATCAGAAGCTTAGACACTGGTCAGCATTGCTAGCACAGCAAGTGAAATTTCGCTTTTTTAAGAACATAAATTTTCATTTGAAAATTTTTAAATATATCTTATAAAAGTTATAATAGCTTGAATTATATAGATAATTCAAGCTTGAAAAATATACCTTTATATCTAATGCCCATTTTACGGATTTGATTTCTTCCAGCACACTGATTGCCATTCTATAGATGCAATATAAGGTAATTATGCTCTCAATCTTGTTCATTCCTCCAAGATGAAGCAATCCTTTGATTTAAGCTCAAATTAAATTTGAACTACTATCAACACATTTTTTTTTTATTTTAAAATCTGCCCAAAATTTGGTCAAAAATTATTTTTTCAAACTCAGAGGATTTTGGAAGCAAATACCATATAAGTATGTCAATTTTCTTTTACATTTTAATCTGGTTTCTACTTTAACCTATTTCAATATCTGTAGAACTATTTTATCTTTCATCCCAGCATTCAGCACACAACTTCCCAAAAGTGAAACAAAATCTGTTATTTTTTTTTATTTCCTGGAAAGTATCACACATTTAGTGAGAAGAAACAGCTGCAATGTTGCATAATGCTTGTGTGACTTAATTGAATACACATGACTTGCAGTTTTCAAGAGCCAGCTTTCCTGTCATAAACATTGGAATAAGACTACAGTTTCTCATTAAATTTTCATTTTTATTTGAATAGATTTATTTTGATTTCATTTAAACAGATTTCTATGGGGATCTTTTGGGGTTAGTTGATATATTTTTGCTCTTTTCTCCTGAGAAGGAAGTCTTACAATTTGTTGTTGCAAATTTCTTTCAACATTACTTAAGGTTATTTGTTGATTTTTTTCATTATTGTTATCTCTTGATTTCCTGTCAAAAAATATCAGCCAAGAGTATACTCCAATTGGTGAAAAAACAGAAAATAACAGTGACAAGAAACCATTTACAGGATAAGCATATATCATATCACTTATGACAAGTAAACAGTTTAAACCCATATGTAGGAAAAGAATGCAAAGAGAACTAGAGCAAAAATTATTGATGAAATAATAGAATTTAAGTTTTCTAATCTCCCAAATCTAACAAGAGCAATAATAATAATAAAAAGATATCAAATACTGTAGGGCAAATGTGGAGCAAGCAGGGAATGTGCTAAATAAAAAGTTCAACTGTATTTTGGAACTACAGAAAATATTGTCTCCCCCCCCCCCCAAATAGACTACAAATAGGAAAAGCAGAACTTATGATCAATGAAACTGGAAGAACACATATTGCCTCTGGAGAATATAAGATGCTCATTTTCAAACAAAAGAAAATTTATAATTTTCCAACTTTTGGACTGAAACTAATGAATGATTAGAAAAATGAAAATAATAATATTTTATTACAAACATAATATTTAATATTATAACAGTATGTAAATTTTATAAAATAATGTGTAATGTTAAATACATATAATAAAAATGTATAATCATTTTATTATAAAACATAAAGAGAATTTTTTATTTATTCCTTAAAATGAAAAAGTTGCATTTCTCCATCCTCTGTTAGAGAAAAGGGGCCAAATCATTACTATCAGTGTAAATCCTTTGATCAACATAGTCTACCATCGAAACTTCCAATTCCTAGCATATATAGGTCATTTGCAATATTTGTTTTGGCATTTTCACATTTAGTGCCCTTCAAAGATGGAAATTAAAATCTTCTAGAGGACTTAAAAAATGTGAATCATAACATTTTATAAGCATCTATCCAACTCAAAAAGGAGTTTTCAATTATCTCTTAAAACAGAAAGTTGTTTTTCCATTCTTCTGGGGGTAAAGGGCAAACTATTGCTGTTGATGTCAATCTCTGGATTCTCACACACCATCATCCAAATTTCCAGCATAAATACATCATTTATAATATTCATTAAAAGTTTTGTAATTTCCAACTTTTTTTCACCAATTAGAGGGTGGAATTAAAACCTTTGGGAGATTAAAAACTTAAATCCTAATATTTCATCAGCACCTGTCAGTATCCAACCCGAAAATTTTTTTATCTCTAGAAACAAAAATGAATGTATACAAATTGACAGACAAAAGACAAAATGAAAACATTAGTTTTGACCTTAAGTGTAACAGTAATAACACAAAACAATCACTTCAACCCTGATCCCAAGAATGATCCATAGATTATGGAAGTTACCTAATCTGTAACTGTTACCTCCCTTGTCATGCAGCTTCAAGGCATGGTATATCAATTAGTTATCAAGAACAGGGAGGCTGGAGTTAGGTTCAAATTGATATATCCATTAGATTCAATTTGCTGCCTTCAACTCCATAACGAATTTACGAGTAATCTTTGTGCAGTGTTCTGTCTGGAAAAGGTCACTTGAAGTACTATAGAGTTCTTCTGACTTGCAGCGCATTAGTGTGTAGGTAGCCACCTATACACAGATTAAGTCTGTAACAGATTAACACACAAATCAAGCCACAGTAAGATAGTTAAAATGGAAGTTATTTTTCCCATTTATTACTAATCTCCTTTTGGAAAGAAGATAAAATGCTGCCAAATTTGGGAGCAGACTTTTTGAAAAAAAGGACAAAACTTAAAAATGCAAAAGTTGGATAAAATCTAAAAATAACTGGAGTAGTTGGCATTTCTGCAAATTGTAATTTACAAACAAATTGGCAGCAATATATGAAAATTGCACATTGCTTCAAGCTTTAATGTTAACTTTTGGCTCTTTGAGAGCATTTTTCAAACAAATTTTCAAGAATCTCACAAGTAACACTATTACTAAGAATAAATATCTAACATTTGGTCCTATTTGTATCAATAACCCTTAAAATGAGAGAAGCCAATACTCCTATCCCTCACTTTGCTTGTTAGATACATTCTACATACTACACAAAAGCAATATAATTTAATATTCAACAATCAGAAATTAAACAGTACTTGTACTGCATGTATTTTATACTTTATTGCACTGTACATCCAAGTATAAATAAAAGTTTATCACTAATGCTGCAGATTCTTTCAGTAGCAATTATTAGAAGCTTAGAAAGTGAAGGGTGAAGGTGGAGTGTTTCTTCTGTACAGCTTCATCATCAAACACTACATCAGTGGCTTTATTATTTTTTGTTACACATGTACAGGGGTTTATCAAAATAATAGAAACACATACTGTTTGTGGAGAACATTTTATTAATAAGCTTGGGCATTCAGAATAGACACAATTCAATGTGGAATAGACTTATACAAGTCATGCACATATAGTAATGGAATGTGGAACCATTCTTCCTGTAAAATATGGCCCAACTGTGCCAGTGATGCTGGAGGTGGAAAATGTGATCTGGAGGTGGAAAATGTGATCTGATTTTGTGTTCCAGATATTCCCACAAATGTTCAATAATATTGAGGTGGCCAGGGTAGCTGCTGTACCTCATCCTCATGCTCTGCAAACCACAACTTGACACGTTTCGCACAATGCATGGGTGCATTATCCGCTTGAAACCCGGAATGGTCATTAGGGAACAATGCCCATAACATTGGGTGCAGGTAGTCCCCAAGAATGGATTTGTATGTTGTGGATGTGACACAACCCTACAGAATAACAAATGGTCCTAAGGAATGCCATGATATGGTACCCCACAGTATCAGGGATCCACCTCCATGCTTCACAGTTGGAACCAAACAGTCAGGATGGTATGCTTCTGCAGGTTTTTGCCAGACACACACTCTACCAGTGGTGGGAAACAATATATAGCATGAATTGTCAGACCAGATGACATGTTGCCAGTCTTTAGCATACCAGTTTTTATGTGCTTTGCACCACTTACATGTTTTGTTGCATTGATCTTGGTAATCAGTGGTTTGTGGATTGCAACATGGCCATAAATACTGGCATGATGAAGTTCCCAACAAACTATTATGATGGAAATGGGATCATTCTGACTGTGCCCAACTCTTCCACTATTTGTGGTGCTATAATCTTGTGCTTCTGTTATACAATCTGTGCCAACATTCGCCAATCCCTATCTGACAACTTCATATGGCATCCACAATTTGGATGTTTGGAGGCTTTGGGTTGGGTTGTTTTACCTCTGAGCGGCACTGTTTTGCACATCATGGGCTAAATGGACAGGTCACATGGACCCCGAAGGCTCAGAGAAGGTTGGGGGAGGGGACCCACTGGAACAGCTTTGGGAGACAGATGGTAGCCTCCCGTCAAGGCCATCCAGCGTGTTCTTTAACGTGCACAGGGTATGGCTCTCCCGCACACGGGGCCACGGCTTAACGTCCCATCCGACGGACGGCGGCCTTTCCAAGCCTATCGGTGTCCCCTACTGACCGTGGGCAGGGCGGGGAATTTTGCGGAGATAAATATCAATGCTGACCCAGCTGGGACTCGAACCTGGGAACTGCAGATTACGAGCCTGGCGCGCTACCGACTGAGCCACCCCCGCCCCATGTTTGGAGGCAATGCCCTGTCTTTTTTGATAGATAGTCATAATCTTCAATACAGTTCCTTGTGTTACACCTACTATTTCTCCCATTCTGAATACTGAAGATCCTGCAAGATACACACCAATGATTATGCCTTTTTGCAGGTCACTGAGGTCTAACATTGTTGACAATTACATCACAACAGCTGTTTCTCTGGCACCTGTGGCACTGCTACGTGATAGCTGACATCATACTTCTTCCCTTTATATACCTACCTCACATCACGAGTGACATCGTCCTTGTGATATGCATATGACGCATTGCATGTACTCCAGTTGCTGTCAGTGTTTCCATTATTTTGATAAACCCTTGTAGCTTTACCACTATGAGAAGACTTTCAACAGATGTCTGATTGTAGCAGTCATTATGGGAACTAAAATATCTACTTCCATTGTGGGTAAATACAATCACTCATAAGGATTAAGTTGAGACACACATATTTTTAGCTACTAAAACTTGCATTCCTTTTTATGCTGAAAGAACTGTTTTAAATCTATGCTGCAGTGAAATGGATTACTATAAAAAGCAAGGAAATTCCCAAAACATAAACTGCATTACTCTGGTACTAATCATTCTACATAATGCTACTATCTCCAGCCTGGAGAAGTACAAGCCAGCAATTAGTACTGTATGTTTGTAAAGATATAAAACAATTAGTAAATTGATGTTTTATGTTGAGAATTCATTTCTTGAATGACATGAAAGTTACTTAATTAGAATATTTGTCTCATAATAAAGCTATTGGCAGTATCCTTATTGAGCACTTTGGTAGTCTTCATGAACTGTTTGGGTATATAATGTCTATCAACTGCTCTGTGCTAATAAAATGCTCATCTGACTCATTAGTTCACCTCAGAGACAATTTCATATTGTTAAGAATTCTTGTTTTTCCATACTTCAACATCTTTGACCACAAACTAGTTTTTGAATGCTTTAGTGGACTCAACTTCTCATCTGAAGTTTATTCTTTATTGTTGGCAATGATGCCTGAACATTGTAATCTACAGATAATGGGCAGAAAAGTGGAAACATTCCCAAATTAAGTCAATGGAGAGTCAAATTCAAAGATCCGTAATTTCAGCAATAACCTTTCTTTAGGAAAAACTGTTGTCATCAACAGAAAATTTTTAATGAAAAAGAAAGTTGTTTTTAATTAGAAGTAATTTATACATTCAAAGAAGTATATACTATGTTTTATACTTAACATTTTCTTTTTTAAAATTGTTTTGCTACATAAATATTTCATACACTTTTTTTATAATTTTAACATAACATTCTATTTTGTTTCACCATTATTAAAAAGTCCAACTGTTTTGTTTTCCACATGGTGTAATCTTGGTCATCATTCAATTATCATTTTTCTCTGGATACACTTTAGAAAGCACAATTTTTATGTATCCAAAATAATCAATGCTATAATATTTCTAGATTCAGAAATGTATACAGATCTTGATATTTAAGTAAAATGTTTACTGCAATTTTGAAACAAACCTTTTCTGTAATAGCAATGCAAACTATCTGGGAGTAGTTTCGATTTCATTAAAATTGTATATATGGTTGAAAATTTATATATAATTCAACTACTTACATCTTTTTAGTTTTATACTTATAAATTAAAAAAAGTTACCTTGTTTTTAAAAGCAGATTTTCTGTAGTATAAAGTTTTTAAGCCTATTTTAGCAATTGCTGAATATCAAAAGTATATTGTTGTATCTCAAGTATGCATAAAAAATTACTAAACTTTGTTTCTTAATTATAATTACCCAGATCAATTCACATAACTCTGTTTGCTCTTATTTTGTATAAAATATTCATTTACAAATTCAGAAATTTTACATGATAAACAAAGTTATTATAATAAACATTTATTGCATAAAAAGTGTATTAAAACATTGCAATAAAAATGAAATTTAAGTTCAAATTTAACCAAAAAATTAATACCATTAGTAATTGACTTATGAAAAGAGAAAACAATAACCTTAAAAGGGATAGCTAATAACAGCTAAACAATTCTGAATAACTTGCCTGGTCATGATTGCATGAGATGCCTCTCTAGGTATATCCTTTATTATACCTGAACCAGAACGCTTATGTTGACTTGAGGTAGAATTATTGAATATAGGGAGAACTAAAAAATTTTTAATTGCAATTAGTAAACAAATTTTTTAAACATATTTTTTCAGTATTTATACTAATAAGTTTCAAATATCTGCATTAGCATATGATATTATCAGAATTTCACACTGAATTTCTGTAGCTAACCTAATTCAGTGACATTGACTGTCAGACACAAAATCTACAATATAAGTTACTTGTTACACGATTCTAACTTATTACATATAAAAAGTTTTTCTACAAATACTGAAGTGAAACATATAATTACTAATCATATGTGCATTATACTATTATTCTTTGAATAAATGAGGTGATGTTATTGTACTTGTTAAGATGTATTAAAAGGAAAGATAAAATTAAAGACTGAAGTCCATTAATCCCTTACTTGTCATGAACAAAATGAACTAATTCAAATGTGACTTTTATTTTGCTTTGGTTGAGAGTTCAACATGCCTGATGTCAAATCCATATGCTGTGTAATGATTGGGCTGAACTGCACCCAAAACATTAGAAGTATAGTATATATAAAAGCAGAAGAATGCAAAAGGGAAAAAAAGGCAGATAAGAGGAATAATTCAGAAATTATAAGGTATGATGGCTACCACAGAAAACGTTTTTCAGTCATTACTCGTTTTTACAATTATTTATGCTGGTCATTATACACTAATTATTTGAAATGTTTAGATAACACTCAAAGTCACATTCAAAGTTCTTTAATTCTGATATAAATTTTTTTTTATGGAAAAATATCACCAGAAATAAAGATCTCAGTCAAGTATCTCCAAATCTTAATTTTCAATAATATTCATTTAATATATCAAAAAATATAGAGAATGAAACATTTAATAGTAGCATCGCTGATCATAACAATTTACTTCCAAAGTTAAAACATGAATACTAACTGCAACAACAAACTGTTAACAAAAATAAATGCAATTTTAGAAGTTTATATAATGATCCTTTCAGTTTTTGTTAATTCTAAAGAAGAAAAAAAAAGGAATATAACAGCAGTGTCTGCTATTAAATGCTTCAAAAATCAACAATTGCATTAAATATTAAAAAATATTATTCAATTTTAATATCAATTATCTTTAGTACTATTTTTGGATTAAAAGCTTATTTTCAAAGTATAAGGAGCTTTGAATGTGGCTTTCCACTCAAATAATGTTGGAGGTTTGAACATTTCTGTTAATATAGTGTTATTTTTGTAACTTATGTTACTTTCAATTAAAACCCATTAATACAAACAAGGAAAACAGACTTGGAAAGCAAAAAAAAAGGAGAAACTACTATTAGGCAGAGATAAATCAGTTTGGGAAGTATTCAGAAAGAAAACAAATTTCTAATAGTTAAACAACTGATAGAGAAGACATGATTATTCACATTTTCATTAGAAATGAAGTATAACTTCACTAAAACAGTGAAAAAAAAAACTTTCACTGATACCCCTGGCCTACATTTGATTTTGAGCACCAAGAGAGTTGAGGTATTAATAATGATATTGGAAGTGGCTGAGTGGTTAGCACACTTGGCTACTGATCAAAGGGACCTGGGTTCAATTGCAAGTAGTTAGAATGAAATTACTCATCAAACCTGTCCAGTGCAACTCATATATAAATGATTTTGCAGTCTTTATTTCCTTGTAACTATGGAAATTTGCAATAAAAGTGTCAGGTACTCGGTGTCATATAGCTATAACAAATGAAACTGACAAGTCTAGCTTCAAGTTGTGAATTTAAGAATCAACAGTAAAAAGTACTATAAGAGTGATGGAATGAATGAATACTTAAAAACTCGAGGAATGCACATGAAAAAAGGGTATTTATGACCTTAAAAATTTGAACACTGATTTATATAATGATAACATATAGTATAGCTATGTGAATATGCAGAGAAAATCTCAACATTGACAAGGTGAAGTTTCCAACATAGCAAGCTACAGAATATAACATTTTGTGAAAGTGTTTGGAGCATCATTATTGTGGCTGCTCGAGCCTTTTCATCATTTACAAAGCAATATCCTTCTAACACTGTTTTTAGCTTTAAAAATAAACGAAAATTCAGGTCTTGTCTTTGGTCCAATATGCTGTAAGAATCTTTCACATTCCTCCTCAAATCTTGACGACCAGTTCTGACACATTTCAACACGCTTTTGCTTTTGTTTGAGGCTCAGGTTGTGCAGGATTCAACAAGAACAATTCTTGACATTTTCAAGTGCCACATCATTATTGCATGAACACTGCCATAAGGCCCATCCTTACAGCTAGTGCATGCAGGGTTATTCTTCAGCCTTCATTGAAAATATCCTGGGTTCAAGTGATTTATTGCACATTGATAAAATGTTTGGTTAGCAGCATTAGCAAGATCTTAGTTTATCCTCCATGGAATAGTGCCCATCTGTAAAAGAGTTTGTTTCACTCAAAAAATCACACTTTGTTTCAAGCATTGTTCTCCATACACTTGAGTCATTTTTGCAACTCTGTGTACAACTTAAGCCTTGTCGAACACAGTAACATATCACACTGCTCAATTTCCAGATGAGCCATAGCGTGCAAAAAAAAATTACACACAAAAATGAATACTTTTGCAAAGCAAGAAAACTAGAGAGAGTGACTGTGTACTATTCTACTATTACTAGTAACCATATCACAACATGTTTCAACTTGCACATACTGCTCCATATCTTTGATGAGTTGTGTTGCCACATATCATGTATTAACACGCACAAAAAGCTGCTAATTGCTGGCGATCGCAGTCCATAAATAAAATGATTCATCTGCATATATGTATGCAGTAGAGCAAGCTCCTGTATGTTTTATACACCATGAATTTGCTTAATGTGTTAAAAGTTTACGCAACATCATATTTTTTGCCAACTGTTTATAAAATTCAGGCTGGCACACACAATACTTGATATTTGCTGACACCCTGCCTGTCTTATCACAGTTGAATTATGGTGTAGTGAACAATCCAAAGCTACATTTTCATACATATTAATTTCTCACTCAATCTTGAAAATTTCATAGAGATATTTGAATGCTTAACTATAGCAGTAAATATCCAAATTACTAAACTGAAAGCTAATTCATACTACAGGTTGAAAATGTATGTGAAGCCCTCACTGGCATGCCATTTTCATATATGTCAAACAATTTTATCCTCATTTTTTCTCTATTAAAATCATAATACAACATCCTTATCACAATAATGACACTAGCATACTACAATATAATGCAATTGAGGAGTTCTTCTGGCCCATAAAGGAAAAAGATTTAAATGTAACTAAAACTTGATATTTTTAAATTTAGATTTGAAGAAATATATAAAACAACAAATAATATATATTATACAGACCATGCAAACTACTATCAAATTTTTAAAGCCTGTTGTTCCTTTGGCTACTGACCTACCTTCTCACGCTTTTTAAGCATTAATTCCAAACCAATCCCCTCCCTCTCCATCCAAGTTCATCATCGTTAGTAAGTAAAGTACATTATGATATTTTTATCATTTTACTGTATTTTGTTCAACAGGTTAACATTTAATATAATGCAAAAAAAAAAAGTGAAATAGGAATATTTACGTATACTCTTAAAAGACTGAACTCTTATACATTTAAATATTTGCCCAATTCACGATTACCAGGAACATAATCTTCATACTAAATAAGACTGTATGTACTTACATATATTTCGAGTTCATGCATTATGTTTATCCATGTACCAAGTTTTCCCCTCAAATTTCCATTCCAAAACTGGGCTGTTGACAATACATGCAATATTGAGTCAAAATCAGAAAAAATTGGCCACTACCATAGTTAATCAAATAATGTCTCATTAAAGTTTATTGGAAGTGAATATTTATGAAAATCTATCCACAGAGGTCGCAAGGGAAAACAAATTCCAAAAGGTTGATCTTGGTCAAAATTGTAAGTCTTGAATGATTTCAGTATTTGTCAACATGCCTTTTACGATAGCTCAAGAATACAACTTTGTTAATATCAACAATATCCCAGTCATAATTGGGGAAAATAGGATTAGCAAAATGCTGATTCTTTGCATTCTAATGTAGTAATTATTCTTCGAAGTGATTATTATAGTATAAACATGTTTATAAATGAAAATAAATAGGTATGAAGTATAGGAGTGTTTGGTGGATACAGAGAATTTCATTCAGCTAAATGTGCTTAATCCTGTCATGTAAAACTTGGATTATTTCATCTCTGGATTATTAGAAAACTATCCCAGCTGATGTCAGTTCAGAAAATTTATGGGAAAGCTACTGTCTTTGCCCATACCAAAATATTAATTCTCACAAAAACTGTTTCCAGAATTTTACAATGTTGTCAGAGAGAAATAGCATATAGCATATGTCAGAATATTTTGTTGTGAAAAAAATTAAAATATAAATTCTAATGTAGTTAATATAAATTTTTATTTTATTCCTTTTGCATAAAAGTTATGGTCTGGATTATACACAAATAAAAGGTAAAGTGGAGAATATTAGTCAACCAACTTACTTATTTCCCACAGCTCTCTTGGTGCAGATCTGCTTCCTTTATTCAGAAATACATCTTTACACACTGCAGCTACTATCCTAGAAAACTTTAAATTAAGTAATTTTTTAGCTTATTTATACAGAACACTTTACAATCTTTGCATTCTAAACATGCATGTTCTAAAACTAAATATTATTCTCTATTATACTGATGACAATTATTCAAAAAGTTTAATAACTGATTCTTACTTCTGCTTGCCATAAATGGCATGAAACTGGCCTCATCATAACTTCATTTTACTCTATGAATGCATCACAAAGTATCTACACAAAAATTAAGTGCTAACTTTTTTGAAGCAAGTTTTGGATGCCTCTACTTTGCATCATTCTTATTACTGTTTTTTGATGGATCTGGTCATGAATGTCAATTATACTTTAAAAAGTAAAAAGATGTGTAAGATTCATAGTTAATCAAGAATGGAGCTTCCCACAAGAATATAACTGATCCTTATAAAGAACTCTTACAGTATATAAAGAAAGTGATGTAAAAATTAGCATTGCCATTACTAAGAATCAAAGTCTTGGTTTTCCACTTGTTACTTTTCCTGTATATACCATCATATGGTGATGCAGCATTTAACTTAAAATTGGAAGGCTGTATCAAAAATAATGGTCAGTATTCCATGTGAATGAACTTTTGTTGTGTCATATTGATATTACAAAATTAACCCATGTGCTTGAACATCATGCTTGAAACATTACATTATTATTATTTAAGTTGAAAGTCCAAATAACTGAATGTGTCCAACATGTTGGCCATTAAAAGGTATCTAAATTAATTTTTATAACACATTGATTAATTACAATGATATAGCTATTAATCAATCATAGCAATATTATACTATCTTTTGCTAATGATAATGATTAACTAATTTTTGCAATTAAAATCAATAATCAGTCTGTGAAGTTGTTTGAGAGTTTGATGAGTTAATATTAGAAACAATAATATCCTATTAATTTTGAACAACTTATGTATTTTAACTATCCCAGTGAGTAAATGGTTAGTATGGTTGAATGATATTAAATAAAACTGATAATGGAAGGGGTTTCCTTTCCATTTCATTCAACCAATCTAACCATTTACTCACTATGATAATCTAGAATTTAACTCAAAATGAGAAGAATTCATTCAACCATGCTAATCATTTAAATGAAGAAATTTAAATGAAGAATTTAAATGAAAAAAAGAAATTTTTCATTTTCTGAATTTTGCAGCCTTTGACAGTAGCGATTTGTATCAATGGATGTTTTGAAAATGTAAATAGTAATATATTACTAGCCCTATATAAACAAAAAGAATTTCTCATTTATCCCTTAAAATGAAAAACTGCATTTTCTCATCACCTAGGTTTAAAGGACAAATTAGTCAGTGTATCTAAAGTAATTTATTATTGTTTTATTAAAATATTATTGATAATTTTAAAATTAAGTGCTAACTTTTTTAAAAACAAAAAGTTACCAGTCAAATTTTAACCAATTATAATTTAATTAAAACACACATGAATATCAATTAAATTTCTGTTAGTAGGTTACCTAGGCATCTGTACTTCATGAACACATTCAATCACAAGAAGTTCTAATTTCTAGCATAAATATATCATTTACAATATTACTTTTACATTTTCTATATCTAGCACCCTCTAACAATATAAACTAAAACCTTCTGGAGGATTTCAAAACTATGAATCATATTTTGTTAATACCTATTCAACACAAAATTTTTTTTTCCATTACTCTCACAAATCAAAAAGTTTGCTTTCCCACCCACCCTAAGGGTGAAGGGACAAATTGTTTCTGCTAACGTAAACCCCTTGATCATCGCATTCCACCACTAAAATATCAAATTTCTAGCACAGATAGCTTGCTTGCAAAATTAATTGAAATTTTTCAATTTTCAAAATTTTCCACCATCAGAGAGGATGCAATTAAAACTTTTGGGAGATTCAAAAATTGAGAATCATAATAGTTTACCAATACCTATCCAACCCAAAACGAAATTTCAAATTTATTTCTAAAACCAAACAGTTTTCTCTTAAAACAAAAAAATTGCATTTTTCCACACCCCTCTGGGGTTAAAAGTGAAAATCATTGCTGTCAAAGCAAACTTCACGATATTCACATTTCACCACCAAAATTTCAAATTTCTAACGTAATTACATTGCTTGGAATTGTAGTTTGGAATTTTGCAGTTTTCAACTTCTTCCACCATTAGAGGGCACAATTAAGCTATTGGGCAATTTGGGAAGTGTGAATCATATTTCATCAAAACTTATCTAACCCAAAAATAAAAAAAAATAAATACCTCCTCAAGCAGCTGGTTGCCACAGGGGTCTGACAGGAGCCTATCAGTTTAATATGCCATAGTAGAAGGTCTGTGAGGATGGCTGGACCTCATTGGAAAAAAATGACACGAACATCCATGCCTTATCCAAGGCTCGAATCCAAGTCCCTTAGATCAGCAGCCAAGCGTGCTAACCACCCGGTCATAGGATGGCAAATCTAACCCAAAAAGAATTTTTAATTTAGCTAAAAATAAAGCTGAAGGTCTACAGATGGACAGACAGGCGATGAAGTGGAAACATTACCTTATTTTTTTCTGAAAATGAGCTAAAAAGGCAGAGATATTTGCATTCATTACCTACCATGCTACATCAGAAATTTAAAAACTTTCCTTTACATATCACTTTCCCCATGAGTTTCTTTCTATAGTAAATTACACTGAGAGGTCCCTGTCAGATTTAAATGACAACTGGCTGTACAGTAGACTTTTGTTTTAGTGCATTTTATATTAATATGCCATATAGAAACATAGATTTTTCAAGTCATATTTATGACAAAAATTTTATAGATTGTCACAGTTATCTATTCCAAAAAAAGTATGAGATCACGAGAGAATATGCAATCATACTCTCATGTTTGGAGCACTTCATTACAAGGAATATCAATAGCTTGTGGACAATGGAGGAAAAACGAGGTGGGAAGAACACAAAACAAAAATTTAGTTTTGATATTTTAATAGAAAATAAGAAATAGAGAAAATGCAGTTATAATCAAGAAACAGATTTTATGTCAGCCTACCATTCATTCCTCATTTACTGCAAGGGCATTTAACCTTTTTCACTGGTAGCCATTTTTCAGTCTGGGGCAACTCAAATATTAAAGCATTATACAAATTAAGCTGCAGAAATATTGCAACAATTCATTTTTGATATTACTGTAAACATTAGGATAGCTGCCTGTGCTAGAGTCTGTTGATTGAATTCAGAAGCCTTCTTACAGTTTTCCTGCATAAACTATTTTAAACTGAATACCAGTTCTCACCTACGTGAAAATATTAATACCCATCTTGTTCACTTGGTAGGCTAAAAAAAACTTGCTTTGTGGACCTTAGGCTGTATGTCCCTGACCGGTGCCTACACAATGGGAATGCCTGCTGATTTCAAGATGTAAAGCAACAGTAACGCTAGTTACATTTTTGTCCGCAGTGGCACTGGCGATCCACTGTTTTGCTTGTTACTTGCTTCGTTATAGTATAGGTTATTAGACTGTTTACCGCTAGTTTCAAAATTGGATTCTGATACGAATTTGTTCATATGTAATTTACTTACTGTTCAGTCTACTTTCTGCCATCTTTAACTAGAAGTCTGAATGATGATGTATCGTGTGATGTTTTGCATAAGAGAAGCTTATGAAACAAAACTCAGTTTATATCGATCACTTCCAAACTGAATCTGTGAGACAGATGGATACAGTAATATGTCAGCAATGTAATACTGATATGAGTAATTGGAAAAAAAATTCAGAGATCACTTTTGAATAAACAATATTTTGGAATCGCAGGAATTGTAAGCAAGAGAAATTCATTCCCCTTATCTCAAAACTATGAATATCTTTACAATATATGGAACTGAGTTACACTGCCCTAACAAAATATCAGAGAATTTCCATATTATGTGAATGGGAATCTAACTTTGAAGCTTTGTAACTTCTAAAATATTCATTTAATGAAAAAATGTTACTGAAAATAAATTAAAGATCATAATCTTATCTATTTATATCTTGATTTTCAACAGTATTCATTTAGCATTTAAGGAATTATGGAAGCTAGAATATTTCACAACAGTAATGGGTCATAAATTTATTTCAAATATTAATTAAAATTTAAATAATAAGTATTTTTTTCAAATGATTTAATAAAATATAAATTTTAAAAGATGCATAATGATTATTTCGATGTTAGATAATTATCAATGATTTTTATCAAACAAGATAATTTATTATTAAATTTTCCAGCTTCCATAACTCTTTAAATACTGAATGAATATTGATGATAAATTGAAATTCAAATAAATTTGATTATCTTTAACTTCAGTCACAGTTTTTCATTAAATGTATCAAATGCATATATCTAAAACCTGAGTTGTGTTATACAGCCACCTAGATAACAGCAGCATTCTGACAACGTAGAGACAATACCCTTTGCACATACGAGCGGCTCTAAAAGAATCTAGCCCTGACTGATCTACAATTACCAGTCAACAATCTTTATCTTCATCATATTTCTCTATTAAATTGATATTTTAGATGTTACAGAGCAGAGATGGCCAAACAGTCAATCGCGATCATAGTTTTAGGTGGAAAAGATTGCATTTTAATTAATGTAATAATGTCACATTAATATGTTTGATGCTAAATTGTTATTTTATGCTTAGCTGGTCAAGCAGTGTTAAATCATTATTATGACTTATGTACTATGGTTTATTGCAAAAGATTTTCTGTCTTAAAAGTCGACTGCAGAGTCCAAAAGTTTGGCTCTTCCTGATATAGAGCTTCTTAGTTAGATTGCCTTTGAATTTTTGATAAGACGAAAAGATAATGCTATAGCTTTCTTTGAGCAAAATATTGTTATTACCAATAAAAAAAGCAATTGGGAGCCAAGTTCTAAATGGGTGCCCTGGAACAAAGTTCTAAATATGAGCCTCAGAACTACATAGTTATTATTCTGATATGACTGTGTATATTCTAAATGGAGCCCCTTTATCCTTCTAAAGTGAAATATAATGAAAATTAAACTGCTTTATGTAAAATCGTCAATTGAGGTGATAAACAATATCATTAAACAAGTAAAAAAAACAGGAGGAAGCCCTATAGATTGGGAGAATTAACATTGAAATAAAAAGACTAACGTATAAAAAGTCAATTCTGTACTGCAGCATAAACTTTGCACCTATTGCATTTAAAAACTATTACTTTTAATCATTACTTTTTTTCAGCAAATTTTCCATTTCATGCTTAATTAAAAAAAATCCATTTGACTTTGAATACATTGCTATATACTTACTGTTAGTGTAGGTTAGCTTACCGTGGAATAGTGCTGCCCTCATGTGGCAAGTTCTCAAGCTTCCTATGAGCATTTACTAATACGGGGATTCACAGAAATCAGTAGGCATTCCCATTATGTAGGCACCGCCCTGACATACAACTTAGTTCTTGATGAGCAATAAAATGATACAGAAAATTGCCTCTTACCTCAAAATATGTTTCTTGTCTAGATTCCAGGTCTATTAGTATATCCCATTCCCTAAAATTTAAAAGGACTGCTGCACATAATTCCAACAAAGGAATATCTGGAGGGATTTCTATTTAAAATATTAATAGATTTTTTAACACCATTGAAAGCTGTATAGATTTTGATATATTTAGAAATAGTAAATTTTTTTAACACAAGATGCTTAAAAATAGCTAAATAACATGAATATATATACATGTATAAAACATTATATTCTTAGTAATTAGCCAAGTTAAAAAAAATTCCATCTGTCTGCCTCCCAGACTTGAACTCGGAATCTCCTGGTTATGTGCCAGTTGCTCTATGATTTGAACTAAAGCAGGATCAATTTACACTTTCTTAAGAAAGGTTATGATAACTGTGGCATGGTTGAACAGGTGGATTTTTTTTCACACTTGTCTAATTATTACAAATGATTATATTACTGTAATGAGATTCATTGCTACCTAATTATATATATATTTTTTCCTTAAAATGTTAAAAGTAAAAACTTGAAGATTAACAATTATTAGAATAATAGTTTTTGATGTTTTCAACCTTCGAAACTGGCACTTTTCCAGATTTAATGAAGAAAACTATTGTAATTCTAGTTTACGAAAAGGGAAATAAAAATGATTTTAAGAATTATTGACCGATATCTCTTCTCCCAGTTTTTAAAAAATATTAGATAAACTAGTTAATAATAGACTGATAAATTTTTTATAGTTTCAATTTTCTCTCTGAAAACCAATTTGGGTTTATGAAGAGTAGAGGTACAGAAACTGCATTGTTGAATTTTACATCAGAGGTGTTTCGTTCCATGAACAATAATCAATTTACTCTATCGGTATTTCTGTACTTGGAGAAAGCTTTTGACACTGTTGATCATGAAATTTTAATTAGCAAACTAGAAAATATTGGCATTGTTATATTAAAATGTTTAAAGACTACTTACAGTACAGAATGCAATGTGTACACACTTAGTAACCTAAAACATATTTCATATGGTGTACCACAAGGTTCAGTCTTAGGACCAACCTTGTTTTTGATATTCATAAATGATCTATATAAATCAAAAATAAATATATTAATATTTTTGCAGATGACGCATCATTAACTTTATGTGCTGATTCTCTAGAAAATCTCCTTTATAACATGAACGCTGATCTAAAATGTGTGATGAAATGGTTAGATTTAAATGGGTTACATTTAAATACAAAAAAGACTAAATAAATTCTATTTAACCTAAAAAAAAGAAATCATGCAATCCAAATTTGATTAAATTAAAATTGCATACCTTTTCATGCAATAATTACTCAGCTTGTTACTGTAAAGAAATTGAACAGGTTCAAAGTCTACTATACCTAGGGGTTTATACTGATAGCTACCTAAGTTGGAAAATGCACATTGGAAAACTAAAAAACACACTTAGATGTTATATAAATTTTATTATTTAAAAAAAATCCTCAGTAATAAAATGCTAATAATGTTATACAAATCTTGGGTTCAGTCTGCTATACAGTATGGTATTACAAGTTGGGGAGGAACATACATTTCATCATTAAGGAGTCTAATTTCAATGCAAAATAAATTTAATTTCAAATATTATCAATTAAATATAAAACTGTTACCATCTTTTGTAAGTATACAATTTTAAATATATTTCCACTGAGACACTTATTTGTTACTTCTTTAAAAACAACAATGCAGTGCTGCATTATACAAATTATTCTATGTGAGATAATGGGAAAGGTTTCTGTTGCCACTTGCAAAAAAAGAAATTATGCACAAACATTTTGATTATTTGGCCCCTAAAATTTTTAATTCTTTACTGATTATAATTCAAAATGAAACTAATTTTATGCATTTCAGATCTCTCACTGCTAATTATCTAATGAGCATTACTAATGCTGAAACCTGTTTTCAGTGTTAAAGTAAAAAAACTTTAATTCGTTTTTATAAATTATGTATTGTTTTTGTATATTTTTTCTTTAAGTAAAGTTGAGTGTCAATGTTGCCTAAATTATGCATTTAAATAATTTGTAAGTTAACCTACATGAGCTTAGATGTTCTTGGGTTAATAAGAGTATTACAAATATATGCTGTTTGTAACCTTACTATTATAATACACTAATGATGATGATTATGAGTTATTAAATTATTTGTAATATAGATATTTTTCATGTTTTTAAAATGAAAATAAAGTGACTGTCTTATAATAAGATGTTAGTGAACATTTCCCAGGGATCTTTCAACTTTGTTTCCCTTAACTTTTACTTTTAATCAGTGTTTTTGGGTTGTTTTACCTCTGAGTGGCACTTTTTTGCACACCATGGGCTAAATGGCCAGGCTACATGGATCCCAAAGGCTAAGAGAAAGTTGGGGGAGGGGACCCATTGGAACAGCTGTTGGAGACAGATGGTAGCCTCCTGTCAAGGCCATCCAGAGTGTTCTTCAATGTGCACAGGACATGGCTCTTCCACACACGGGGCCACAGCTTAATGTCCCATCTGACAGACAGCAGCCTTTCCAAGCCCATCGGTGTCCCCTACTGACTGTGGGCAGGGCGAGGAATTTTGTGGAGATAAATCTTAATGCTGACCCAACTGGGACTCGAACCTGGGAACTACAGATTACGAGCCTGGTGCACTACCTTGATCTCTAAACCCTACATAGCAAACTTTTATTACTAGAATCTCAATAACCAAACCCTATGTAACAAGGGTTTGGACCACCACACCATATTCAGGACTGATCAGTCAAGTACCTGAGGAATTATGGGGAGGTAAAAACTTCTGCCTCCAATGATGTGACCCAACGTGAGTGTCTGCACATCTTTTACAAATATACCTGCTACTCTGACAATTATACATAATGCCAAATAATTCTTCTAATCTCTACATAAAATTAGTAACATAGAGTTTACTTATAATATTGTTAGCTACATAGTAGAGTTACACTCAGTTTACTCTTTACCAGAAAACTTGATGTGCTTAACTGAAACATAAGTTTGCCAGTAATTATAGGTGGTATACATAGTAAATTCGCTAATTTTTCAATTAAACACTTTTGCAAAACAATGTGTTAATTCATTTGCAAAATAAATATTGATAAATATGGTATTTACCTCTGTCTTGGTTAAAACTAGCAATGCAAGCTAATATGCGCTGCACTATTTCTGATCTGTGTGGAGAGGGTTGACATATATACACAGGTGCATCAAGAACTTCTAACAAATCCAAACGTAATAGTTCCCAGTTCAAAAATCGAGATAATCGTGCTGAGGAACCTCTGATTTCCATATCAATCATCCTGTACAACTGACGAACTTCTCCATATTTCTGTCAGAAATATACAAATATAACTCAGCTAAAACTCTCTATAAAGCTTATTTGAAATATTTAGTATGATATCAGATATCAGGCAAATATGACAAATCACAAGGAGATCCTACATTCATAATCAGGAGGTTGACTAAATTTTTCATATTTCTTAATGTCTGACTGAATATTACTTTTTCACTTTAACTACTTGTACAGCACATTTCAATGTACCATGAAAGTAGTCTCCTTATTATTTGAAGTTTTTTTTTTAATTTATATAGTAAAGGTTATCACATACAATTTAAAAATAAAGTTCACATCTTTCTTTATATTCTTGTTTTATTCACACTCCAAATATAAATCAAATATCAACATAGTCCCACAATGCACTTGGTGCATTTCAATACATTGTGCGAGTATTTAAGTAATGGTTTTTGGTATAAGTAGTTAGAGATTAAACAAGTTCCCGCTATTTCTATTTGGTGCAATTTTGGACTGACGGAAAAATGCTTAATATGGACGAAAAAGTGAAAAATACTCGCTCACTGAATCAATAACTGTTAAAACCCACTTTTATTTTGATGAAATTTTTGATAAATATACTTCTGTCTGTTGCTTTCATGACATTTTTTGCACTGAAAACAATTCTTCCCCCCCAAAAGACAAATCACTTGACCAACAGTCATCATTACAATTTATTGAAAAATATTCAAAATCTGCTAAAGTTTACTTCATGAACATTCAACTTCATAGGATCATTTGCAATGCTCTTATTAATTTCGTTAATAATTTTTTTCAGTTGTTCTGTCAGACCTCTGTGGCAAGCAGCTGCTTGAAGGGGTATTTCTTATTTCTTATTCTTATACATTTAATAAAAATATTTTTTTTTCATTGACCTTTCATCATTTAAGTGATATTTCAAAATGCTATTAAAATATTATACCAATTGTCTTTTATGATTATTACTTGTTAGCTAATGTATATTATCGATAATAATCTGCAACCTTTGACCTGCTTCAAAGACTTAATGCATAGCCTTCAAGAACACAGAAGTTGGAAATCACTGGTTTATATTACTGTAAAAGCAATTTTATTAAAAGCACTTTAATAATTAGCAATGCTCAGTACTTTTCTTTCTTGAAATGAAGTTTATTTTCTGTTTCTCCAAAAGTTAATAAGCTGTTTAGCTTAACTAATACTGCATGGCATAGAGGTATAACTATGGCATATCAATAGATAATACATTGCATGTCAATGATGAAGATGAGGAGAACAGAACTGCATGAATTACACAAAGTTAACAATACAGGTAGTGGCCTTCTGAGGCTTAATTATACAAAATATTTCACTATGTTTGGAGCTGAATGAAATTAATTAATATGAGGGTTAATCCTGGGGCTATACCCTCACCCACCACCCTGAGGGTTTGAATAACATATTTTCTAATGCAGTCCCCAAAAATCAGAGAGTCAAGCACAACTCCCCCCTCCCCCCATTAGATCATACATGTCCCTCCCCCACATAACTTTCTTGTTATGCTGCTGAATATGATTGATTATATACTACTAACTAATAGTATATGAGCTAATTCTGATAGGAATACCTATGCAGGGAGCTGAGAGGATTTAATCATTACCTCACTAAAAAAACTTTACAATTTAAGTTTAAAAAATGTTATACAAAGGTTACAGGAATTGTCCTTTAACAATGAGGTTCTGAAAGACCCAGAAAGAGCCAATGTTTATCATGATAAGTTGGTTAATCATTATGATAAAAATGGTTTGTTTATAACTAAGGCTGAGAAAATGGGACCATTTTAGCAAACAGTACTTGAAACCAACAATTCTATGTAAAAAAGTAGAGGAGACAGAATCACTTAGGTGTTGAGGCATACAAATTATTTCTTATAAAAAGGAGTGCAGAGGCAAATTGAACCAACATCGCATAGTCTTACTGCTGGAATGTTTAAAAATAGAACAACCTACCTTGGTTTTCAATGAAGTTGAACCATGGTAGTAAAAACTGGACCTGTTTTTTGCCACAGTTGGAACAGTTTCCTTGGTGCAAAATGTGTTTTTCTTATTACTTTTAGTTATTAATACCCCAAACCAAAAACACATTAAGACAGTGTTTTCAAAACATTTTAAGATATTGATACCCTTTGAGCTTAATAACTTTCTCACATCCCCAGTGAGTTCACCCAACATTCACCTATCAGCACTGACTTTAGTAGTATTCACATAATGCTTCAATCTCTGAGAGATACACTTTTTTTCTATTGAATCTTAAATTCACAGCCTCAAGAAAATCTTACTTGTTTTTTCCATTATAACCACATAGAATTAGCTATGAATGTCTGCTACTCTTACAAATTGTAACATTTAGTATGTCCACTGCAATAGAACAGGACTTGGGTTCTGATTTAAAGGATTATAGTGTAATCCAGAGGTTCTCTAACTTTTTTATACTGCAATCTCCTACAATCACAGATAAATTTATGCAATCCCTTTCCTACAACGTAGAACCTACATAGTTAAATCTACTGATTTAATTTGTTTAGATAGGATTTGTGGTACAATCTATTATGCAAAAGTGAAACTTAAAAACCATGATTTTAAAGCATATTGGTTAGTAGAAAGCCAGAGAAGTACACTCCATAGAAACTATCACCCTAAAAACAGCCTAAAGAGGGAGGGGAAATAAAAAAGCTATAGTATGAAAAAAAAAATAAAGATAAAACTCATGTTATTTATATTGGTGGTTGAGAAAATATGACACTCATAAATGAGAATAACTTGAAGATATTCCTTAGGAAAACCATTAGGAACATTCATTGTCGATTTATACACTTAGGAAATAAGACACAAAACAAGCTTCACTAAAATCTCTAATTTAAAATTACTCTAAAACCAACCTTTATGGCTCGAAGTTCAGCGGTCTTTGCAAGCAATATCTGAATTGTTTCTTGATCTACATGACCAGGTACACTTTTTAGAAAAATTGAAACTGCTCTTGGAAGTTCCCACTACAAAATAAATTTAAACAGATAATCTATTTTACAATTATTTAAATATTGCAAAACATATATAGCTGAAAATATATTACATACATTTAAAGCTATGCAGCTGAATATTGTTTCATTCTAAACTGTTTCAGACTTATATAGGAACTATCTGTTTTACTTTCATAAACTGTATTGATAGGTACTATTAGTTTTGTAAAAGCAATAAACCAAATTTAAAGTGCTAAGCTTGATTTTGAAAATGTCTGATAAAAAGATAAAACACTTGAAAACAGTATTTAAAACAGGTAATTAAAAGATTTAATACTCTATTTAGCATTACAATTAAATCTAGGAACTTTGAGAAAGTACAACTGATAATTTTTTAAAATTTTTATGTTAACATTATGATTAACTACTTTTGTCGCCATAAGGAATAATTTGCCTGTTGAAAGAGAGACAGATAGCCACTAATCTTAACTGTCCATTTAACAAAATTGAAAACAGAAATCTGATATGCAGATCACTTGAGCAGTTAAATCCACAAAAGTGCTCATTGTTGTTTGTTTTAATGTTAAAGTTCATAGAAGTATATTAGATGAATAATGAAACTACCTTGAAGATCAAAGTGGAATATACAGCCAATAGGAGTTGTTACATATAAATCCTTTGTTAGTAACATAATTAAATTCATTATATAAATATGTAAATAGGCAACGTAAACTACTCAAGACCCATAGAAATTGCTATACCATCCAGCATCTGTCATTGTATATCATTGTTAAAATGCTTATTTAACATGAATATAAGAATCTTAAAGACAAGTGGTTTTAATAACAAGTTTTTAATGATGAAAAAAATCAGAACAAGTAATCTTTGAATAAGATGATTTGCATGCAAAGAATAGTTCATTCGAATTTTGCAGTTGCAAGGTTAAATTCCTTAAAATGTCATTGGTTATATTTGCATGCAGATATACAGAACTGCACATCTGATTTCCTTCCGATTTCCTGCACGGCTTATTTCCAAATGTTCTGTTTTCCCAAAGGATAAAAACTCATGAAATTTTGTTGTTAAATCATCATCACAAAATATCAACTCTCATCATTCACTCACATTATGTAATAACAAAAAAGTTCATTCTATGTGCATCATGGAAAATATTATTAAAACGATTTTCAACTATTCATACATACATACATAACATACAAAATCCTCATGCAGCCATGGGCTACAGAGGTCCAACCAGACTGTGTAATTTTGCTCTCCAGATGTGTCTCTTTCGAGCTACAGCTGCTGCATTTGGCCACTCTAGGCCAATTCTAGCAAGGCCCTGTTTGACATTGTCTGCCCATTGCATCCTAGGTCTCCTCCTTTTTCTGATACTCTTAGGCACACAGTTCATAAATCCTCTTTGCCAATCTGCAGTTACGCATATGGGCAACATGATCAAACCAACACAGTCTCTCTCTGCACAATATGCTGCTCAAAAGAGGTTGATGATTCCTTTTTCTAACCTCATCATTACTTACAAAGTCAAACCATCCAATGCCCAAGATACTGTGTAAGCATCTAGAATCAAAGGCATCAAATTTCTTGTTATCCTGCTTACAAAGGGTCTGCATTACGTTTCGCTACCATAACTAACCTTAGAAAGAACCAAACTATTATACAGCCCAATTTCAATCTTTAGGTGTATATGCCTATTTTTCCATACTCTCCATAGATTCTTAAAAGTCCCAGTGGCAATCCCTATTCTTCTATTTATCTCATGCTGCACATCACCAGTATCTGTTACATAACTCCCAAGATAGGTAAACTGAGACACTTGCTCAATAGTACAGCCATTCAAAGTAACTGAAGCACAATCTGTCTGACCAATTTTCATCAATTTAGTTTTTTTTCTCTGTTTATCATCAAACCTACTCTATTACCAGTCTCATCAACAGCCCTAATGAACGAATTCATTAGGGCTGTTGATGAGATTTACATAATCTAAATCAGAAATTTTGAAATCTTTAGACCATTTAAGGCCAAAATCTTTCCCTTGCAAAGAATTTCACATAACATAATCAATAACCAAACTAAAGAGAAAAGGAGACAAAATGCACCCTTGTCTAATTCCACTAGCAATGCTAAACCAATCGCTGCAAGACGTACCAACTCTCACGTATGACTCGATGTTATTATAGAGAGCTCTCATTACACTAACTTATCAGGTATTCCATATGATCGAACAATCAACCACAAATTATGTTGATCAACAGAGTCAAAAGCCCTTTTGAAATCTATAAAGCTAGCAACCACAGGTTTCTGAAACACTAAACATTTCTCAAGAATCTGCCTAAGTGAAAATATTTGATCAATACATCCCCTACGACTTCTGAATCCACACTGTTCATCACACAGTTGTCCATCAACCAAATTCTTAATTCTATTAAGTATAATCATGCAAAGAACTTTACTTGGAACAGAAAAATAAACTAATTCCCCTATAATTATCACAAGAACTATGATCACATTTTTTAAAAATTTGGACAATGGTAGCTCTAGTAAAATCCTTAGAAACAACACCTTTATCCTACTATTGAGGATAATACTACTCATATTATCCTCAAAAATTTATTGATGAAATATTCCAAATAAGTCACGCAATCTTTCCTACAAGCATTCACAGGGAATTTTTTACAAACATTCATGACAGGATAAATTTCATTTACCAACTACAATAATAATATGTTAAATCTTCCAATATTAATTCTTCATGTAAATGAATATTATAGTTAAAATACTTGATGATGATTATAAGTTCGAACTAAATCTTGATACCAATGCATAATAGTTATATTTTAGCTTTAATTTTTCTGATTAGTTTTTTTTTTGCCCAACAAACCGCTGTGTTATGTAAAAGATAATCAAATAAATTATTTCATTTTGAAAAAATGTTTCCACAGAATTTATTTAGCAAATAATATTATAATGTACTTTGCATCCTATGCTTAATGTTACAGAAATGTGTCATAAACATTTGCTATCATTCTAGTAATCATTGTCATTTAGGTTCACAGCAGTACAAGAAATATTATACTAGACATATATTACACTAGACATGAAAGATTAACATAAAAAAAATGCGGCACAGAGTGCATGACCATTGAACTTTTTTTATACCCTCTGAATGCCACATTTTTTTGCCTGCATTGGGTTAAATGGTTAGGTCACAAGTACCCAAGGGCTCAAAACTGGCTAAAACACAGATCTTAGAAAACAAACGGGAAACCCAAATTTTAAATCTGCCAGCAATAAAATTACATCAATACTGTAACATATTAAGCAAAATTTATTTCACCAAGACAGTTGCACCTCCTATCAAGGCCATTCAGCATGATCATTTACATGCACAGGATATGGTTCTTCTGCAGAAGAGGCAATGGTTTAAAATCCATCCAACTGATGAAATAAATCCTTAAGTCCATTGGTGTTCCCTTTCACTGAAAGATAGTGGGGGTTATCAGAAAAAAAAAATCTGTAAAGAACAGTAGGAACTTAAACCTTGGAGCATCAGGTCATAAACATGGAACACTATCAACTAAGCAATCCCCAACCCCCATCTGCCAATTGAAAAATCACCCAATCTATATATAGCCTATCTACCTGTGATAAGAGTGATTGTTTCCCTCCTGTTATAGAGACTGCTTTTAAAACATTTTGACCATCAAGGGGAAGTTATAATTTAAATAAAATCTACTGTTTATCTTCAGACTGAAAAAAATATTTTTTATAAAAACGTTACCTTTTGGTTTATTGACCATAATGACTGGTTTCCAAGTGATCTAAGTTGAGTAATAAGAGAGATTGCTGCTGATGCATCACGAGTAGAAAGCAGTCCTCTTTCCAGTAAGCCAATCTGTACTAATGGGTCATCTTAAGCACATAAATTAAATTTACAAATTTTAAATTTGCCAGCAATAAAATTACATCAATACTGTAACATATTAAGCAAAATTTATTTCACTAAGACAGTTTCATTGCTTTATGGGGAAAATATTCAATTGTTTGAAAAAATAATAAAAACAATTTAAAAATAAAAATAAAAATTACAAATCATCAGTAAGGTAAATATTTAATAAATAAAAATAATAAATATCCCCTCAAGCAGCTGCTTGTCACAGAGGTCTGACAAGAGTCTGTCAGTTTATACACCACAATAGAAGGTCTGGGAGGATGGTGGAACCTCAGCAGAAAAACATCACAAACTTCCATGCCTTACCTGGGGCTTGAACCCAGGTCCCTTATATCAGTAGCCAAGTGCGCTAACCACTCGGTCATGAGACGACTCAAGTTAAATATTTACCATAATCAAATAATTAGATCTCAGTACATTCATACAATATTTCAACAAAAAGAAAAGAAAAACTTTAGTTATATGTATTATATCTGAAGCTTCACTACACTATAAAGGTAACATTAAAACAGGTTCAACAATGTCATGTTATTCAGGTTTAGTGAATATTGACAGGACAATCTAGTAGGTAAGTTAAATATAATAAGGAAGGTGAGTGCAAAAGTTCCTAAATATCCATTGAAGAGATACTATAGACTAGACCTGGCAGCCTGCAACTAATTTCAAAACAACTTGTGATTCATAAAACAGACTTCACTATACTGAATCTTGCTCAGTTCTTTAAAAAATTTTCACCAAACATTTTTAGGTGCATAACTAAATGTTTTTTCCAATTCATATTATTCATTAAAAAAAATTATTTGTTCCCAATTCAATACTCATTAGAAATGCATGCTTTGTTTTGAAATAGAGAATTTTTTCCTGTGACTATTAAGAAACACAGTTTTTTTTTCTAGTGGTTCTTTGCTACATTAGGTTGGCCAAACATCCAAAGATGGATCATCAAACATCTAATTAGTAGAGACTGAGTGATCCATATCTCCCACAATATATGTCCTCGACAGGCAAAAGAAGTCTGTTATTCAGAAATCATTGTACTCATAATAAAGAAAATTATTCAGTCCAAGGCTTTGCAGGTTAAAAGCAGTATAGCTATGAATATTGACCAATGGAATATGGAAGGATGACTTAGAATGGATTAAACTATGCTGAATGAACTTAAAAAAAATTAAAGTGTACAGTAAATTACACTGCTCGACATAGAAGATGCCACATCAGGAAGTATTTGTTGGAGTATCATTCAAATAGGTGGGTATGTGTCGACAGTCAGGTTATTTGTACTAATACAGTAGAAATATGTATAATCAAGGCAGAAATGCATTGGGATGCAGCCCGATGATATATTGATGGGGTGCTGCAGCCCATTTTGTTACCGTATTTCTGTGATATCCCTGATGCCCAGTTTCAACACAATAATGCATGCCGGACGAATTTGGTGACCGTTGTTTGGAGGAAGGTAATATGGGTCACCATAGTGGGACTGGTGTATGTAGGTGGACGTCCAAATGCCTCAATCGCCACATTCAATGGTAAGCCGTAGCAGCCCCACAATCCACAGTGGATGTCATTCGACACAGTGTACAGGCAGCTACAAACCTCGTGACAATACGGACTGTGAATTGCAGATTGGCTGAAGCAGGTTTGCACCCTCACCAGCCATTGTGATGACTGCTACTCACAGCAGCACATTGTCATGCAAGGTTGCAGTGGTGCCATACAGACATGCATGATGGGACGAATGGAACCATGTCATATTCAGCGACAAGTCTTGCTTCTGTCTCAGTGTTGATGATCGCTGATTGAGAGTCTGGAGAAGATGTGGTCACCAGGCTGATCTTGCTGCCATCTGTGAACATCATACAGTTCTTCAGCCTAGTGTCATGATTTGGGGCCTATCAATTTCAACAACCATTCACCACTCATATGCTTAGTAGGTACACGATAGCCTGATGATATGTCAATGAAGTGCTGCAGCCCATTTTGTTTGCCATATCTCCGTGGTATCCCTGATGCACAGTTTCAACACAATAACACCCGCCCACACATTAACAACAACAGCAGACAGTGCCTACAAGGTGTCCAGGTGCCGCCTTGGGCCAGCATAATAAGAGAAAGTGTGGGGTATCATTGGTAGATGACTTCATGCTTCTGCATGACTCCCTCACAATGTCAATGAATTATGGACACAATTCAATGACATATGATCCGTGATACCTCAGCACACCTTCTGGGACTTTTCCACTCGATGTCATGCCGTGTTGCTGAATGTATAGCCCAGCATGGCAGTCATATGACGTACTGACTCAGGCCATATTATCATGCATGTCTGTATGGCACCCCGTCATGTATGTCTGCATTGCCCATCGCATTCGTGATAATCCCTCAGAAATTAAATCACTTCTTTACCACCTACTTATCTACATGTGTGGTAAGTTTTGTCTCATTTTGTGCATTCCTTCATGGTGTGGTACTTTCTATGTCAAGCAGTGTAGTTGAGTCATACAAAAATAGCAGTGAATTTCTTGAATTACAAAGATAACAACATGAAGTTAAACAGAATTAACACTCAAGATAGATTATTACTAATAATAATCTAATAGGATGTTAAACTAACATGATATAATCTCTGCACTGTGTTTGATTTGCTTTATCTCTGAGTGGCACGTTTTTTCACATAGTGGGCCAAATGGTCAGGTCACAAGTACCCCAAGGGCTCAGAAAAGGTTGGAGAAAGGGGACCCATTGGAACAGATGAAACAGATGGAACCCCCTGTCAAGGCCATCTAGTGTATTCTTTAACATGCACAGGGTATGGCTCTCTTACACACAAGATCATGGTTTAAGCCCTCCATCTGACAGATGGAGGGCTTTCCAAGCTCATTGGTGTCCCCCTTCTTCTGAGGGAAGGGTGGGGTTCTTGGGACTAGAACCTGGGAACTACAGATTACAAGCTTGGGATGCTACCGACTGAGCTACCCATGTCCCCTTGCACTGTGGAAAGCAACTGTCATGTGTTTATGTTCACACCAGTGAAACATTTCCATGAATATACACTTACAATGATCCCATTAATACCAAATTATCATGGAAATATTAATACACATCATTAATAGCAAATATCTTAGAACATTTAATCAAAATTCATTTACATAAAGCATAGTAGAAGCCAAGTTATTTGCTTTAGTCTTACCCAGCTAATGCATGCAAATTTTACCAGCTAATGCATTTAAAATTGGTATCCTTAATTGGTTTCTTACATGAATTATTTATTTATCCAAATACTTTGTGTTCTTTCAGCTATTAATTTCTTTACAGATATAATCAATCTCATGCATTTTTAACCCTTCCAGTGTCCACGTTGTCTGTATACATTCGCAGAATCCGAATTGAGAGGCAAAGGATATATTATACGTTTTTAGTACAATAACAAAAAAAGAAAAAATCGATTTTTTAAAAATAAAAATTGCCATTGCAATTTATATACATAAATAAATAATAAAAATATAAATACCCCCTCAAGCAGCTGCTTGCCACAGAGGTCTGACAGGAGCCTGTCAGTTTATATGCCAGAGTAAAATAAATAAAAATAAATACTCCCTCAAGCAGCTGCTTGCTACAGAGGTCTGACAGGAGCCTGTCAGTTTATATGCAATTGTAGAAGGTCTGTGAGGTTGCAGGAACTCAGCAGAAAAAACAACATAAATGTCCATGCCTTATCCGGAGCTCGAACCCAGGTCCATTAGATCAGTAGCCAAGCATGCTAACCATATATATCTCATAAAAATATATAATTCAGGCTTGAAAAATAATATTTTGTTTTTTAATTTGATGCATATTTTATTAAACTACAATATAAATAATTTGAAAAAGCCATCTGATTGCCATTTCTTAGAAGCACTAAACAATATTGCTGATTTGCTTGTTAACGTTCCTATTTACTGAAGCAACCTTCTGATTTAAGCTCACAAGTTTGATTTGAACTATTATCAACAAATTTTTCCTTAATTTTTTGAAACTATCCTAAAAATTAACAAAAAAAAAAACTGCCATTTTTAAAAATGGTAGATTTTGGAAGTAATTACAAAGTATGTACCACCATTTTTTTTTCTGTTTCATACTCTTTTCTGTCATAAACCTATTTCAGTATTCCCAAAGTTATTTTTATCATTTTTCCCAGCATTATATGAATCTTTCCTGCTCTTAAAATCGAAACTAGAAGTAAACACATCCTTTTTAGAAATTCTGGGTGCAGCTGCATTTAATTACATTATAGCTCACTGAGGCAAACAAGGTGCAGATGGCTGACACATGCTATCTCCATGTGCTATAAATGGCAGTTTTGGTGCAGCATATTGGATACTCTTTTAAAGTTAGTATTTACTTTTTTATATTTAAACCAAAGTTTTCATTTCAGTAGATTCATTTTTGTAAATTAGTGATCGTTTAGACAATCGATTTTTCATAATTATGCTACATCGGATGGCTGGCATACAACTTGTTGCTGTGGATATTTGAACATCGCATTAGGCTATATGTTAATTTTTATTTTATTATTTCTTACTTTTCCAGTAAAACTTTGATCTGGTATTATTTTCTGAAAATAAATGAGGTCTTGAATACGAAAGCAAATTCATTTCTGTTAGTTAGCGATCTTTCAATCAGCTGATTTATCAATCTTTCTGAGTTATGCTAGATCGGAGGCCAGCTTAAAAGTTGTTGCGGATATTTTATTTAAAAACCATTAGGTTATATCAAACTTTTCTTTTGTTATTTCTTGTTTTTTTAGTAAAAAAAATTTGAGCTTGTACCATTATCTGAAAATGAACCTGTGTTCTATAGGTAGTACACTGAAATGTTTTTAATTTGTCCTTACTATATTGATGAACTGTATAAATAAATATAAAAATTCAGTTTTACTCACCATCAAATTTAACAATGAAGCTGAAATAATCATGCTAAGTGAGCTATCCATTAGGTCACCAGTGGTCGAGTGGTAAAAATTCTTAACTACCATGCCACCATGAAACCAGGGATCTGGTTTTGACACAATAAAAGTAAGGATGCTTCATTACATATGTGGTCTTTCTGCTGAAGTCTCACCTTCCTCACAGATCTTCTCCATGGGTATTACACTGATTGTCAGACTTCTGCAGCAAGCAGCTGTTTGAGGGGTATTTATTTATTTCTAATAAAAATGAAGATGGAAAACTGTGTGAAAAATATATATCCATAAAAGAATCTGGTATAAATTAGAAATCATAGCAATTAATATGACTTCCTTTGCTCTGGTTGAGTAGTCTTTAGTAAATATCACTGCACAGAGAAATAAAAATTATTTAGCATGAAATGCAATAATATTCCACATTATTAACCAAGCTCAATAACATAAGTATTTTTATAACAATACCTCCTTAAAGCATATTTTTTTCAGCAAAAATGCATACATGCAACAGTTTTAAAACTGACTATCTAAATCAATGTTTCCAGAAGTGGGCGATACTGCCCCCTGGGGGCGTTGGAACGATCCAGGGGGTCGATAGTAGCCTCAGGTGCAATTGGGGAGGGGGAGGGGGGGTGAAGCATAAAGAAAGAAGGGAAGATAAGAAATTATCTTTATCTTCCCTTATTATTTTTATATTCCCTTATTTATCTTTGTTTATTATTTTTAATGTTATTCATAATTTTTATTTTAATATTATCCTTTGTTATCTTAATTTTCTGTGTGTAATGCAAATGTTACTATGGTTGGTTTTAATAAATAATTTTATAATTTCAAGCTTCAAGGTGTTTTATTTACATCTTTCTTTACTATGTTGTAGGAAGAAATATAGATACATAAAAGAATGCAAATTTGTCACTGCATCTTTCTGTTTGTTTGCTTAAAGAAAGTAGATTTCCAGGGGGGCACTGAGTAATTTTTTTTCTGAAAAGGGGGTGGTAGGACAAATAAGTGTGGGAACCTCTGATCTAAATGAACTGTTGAGATTTTTTTCAATTTTAGTTGGAAAAAAAACAAACAATTAACATCATTTATGACACAACAATGTGATTTTATTTGTCACCAGTTATTTAAATATAAAGCATAATAAAGTATAGAAAAAGTTTTTACCAGTAAAATTTCTGTCTAATTTAACAGAATCAATCTTTGGAGTTTGGAGTTTTTCACTTAAGAGCTCTTCCAGTTCTTGATGAAAGAATAACTTACTTAGAATTTCAGATTTCTTAAACAGAACTTTTGCAGGTACAGAGATTAGGCAGACCATCCTAAATGATTTGTTTACAATAAAACATAAATATAAAAATTACATTAAACATAGTGAAATAAATTTCAGTTATTGTCCTACATATATTTTTTATTATAAATGAAAACAACAATGAACTATGGGAAAAGGGAGCATGGAATAGTTAGGAATCAACGGCTTCCTGCAATCTATATGAAAACAATAAAACATCAAATAAAAATAACAAAGATCAGTATGACTGCATGTTAAACTTTCACTATAATACATTTACAGAAAAATTATGCAAATTACTTACCTGACAAAATTCTTTAAGAACATTATCTGCTCAGATGAGCAATTAGTAATTACCGATTTTAGCACCTGAAAATATATATAAATTGTTTATTGTTACAACAGAAATATTAATACATTGCTGAATAAAGTAAAAATTAAAACAATTATTAATAATAATAGCCTAAACTGTTTGGTTTACCATGTATTGGGAGTAGAATTTTTTAAAGAGTAAATAAATCCTTCATTTCTCTTATTTGTGGAAAAGTTTATAAGCTTTAGATTACATTACGTAAAACCTTTAACCCTTCCAGGGTTCAGCCTGAAAAACTGAATTACATCCATAAGCCATATTTTTTTCCTTGTGCTCAATGAAAAAAAAAAAACCCAAAAAACTTTAGAACTTCTTTTGCAAAATAGCTAATGAACAGAAATAGATCATGTAATATTCCAAATTATTAAACAGCATTTAATTCTGGAGTTTAGGAAAATAAAATATTTAACAAAAATGTGCAATATATTAATTTTAATAAGACTTTTTCAGAATGATATACAAAAACAATATTGGACCAAAATAATTATAATACATATGAACAGAAAAGAATTTCTTTTTGAATAAGAGGAAAATTTTTTATTCAAAACAGAAAAAGTACTCTTTTCTGTAACTTTTTTCTTGGTGATATATTTTAAAAAGTCCAAACTTTTGCCAACTGTGATCAGTGAAACAAAAAAAAGTGAACTTAAGAACTTTTTTGGCAAAAAACTAATCAACAGAAATAGATTATTTTACATACCAAATTAAAAAACTTTTAATTCTTAATTTTACAAAAAACATATTTAAATAAAACTACAAATATACTAATTATAATAAGCTTTTTCAGAGTGATATAGTGAAAAAGATAAAAAGGCTCTGACAAGGCAATTGACGCTAAATTCTGGGATACTTAAGGCTTGGGTTGTTTTACCTCTGAGCAACACATTTGTGCACACAATGGGCTAAGTGACCAAGTCACAAGTACTCCAAAGACTTAGAGCTAGTTAGAGGAAGGGGATCTCCTGTACAGCTGTTAGGAGACCAATGAAAAGACTCCCGTCAAGGCCATCCAGTATGCTCTTTAATGTGCACACGGTGTAATTCTTCTGCAATAGGCCCAGGAATTTATGTCCCATCTGACAGACAGTGGCCTTTCATTACTCATTGGTGTTCTCTTTCTGATTGAGAGCAGGGTGAGGATTTATTGCAAATAAATCTCAATGTTAGCACAGTTCAGACTCGAACTGAGAACAGCACAAAACTAAGGAACACAAATAGTTATATATGAATGGGGACCCTGGAAGAGTTAAGCTTAGTATGTATTCATTTTTCACAGTGAAGAAGGATCTGGATTTCACTAACTAACTTTCATTTCAGAGAATATTAAAACTTTTACTTCAATGCTCTTTTTATTGTAGTATAACTATTATGATGCCAACTCCAATGAAACTTCTGACTGCTTCTGGAAAAATATTGCATATATAACTTACAGCTTTAATTTATAACTGTCATATCTTTTATGGTTTACTTTTTTTTTACCATTCTGTGTCATTCTTTTGTTGTCCAATAGACTAAATGACTAGCTCACAACATCCAACACTGATTAGCTTGAGGATAACGGTGCCTAATGACAGGTATTAGCCCATATTCTAGATGACAATACATTGTATGCAAAAAATTCAACATCTAAACTGCCTTTTACAGTTGCATACAAAAACAAAATAGCCACTTTGGTGACACAATGATAACACATTGTTTTGTTTGAACTTGGAAGCATCCAGAATCTGGTTCAAATCTGGATTTTTTTTCTTCTGGATTTATTTAGGGGTAGTGACATGGTCATAACATGTCTGTCAAAACCTGCAGATAAGCTGATAACCTTGTGGGTCTTGAACACCTTATTATTAATAATAATCAACCAATTCTGCATTAACAAAAAATTAATTAGCTATCATGTGAATTTTACATTTAAGTGAATATTTCTAAAATTAAAATTAACAAGCATGATAAAACACTCACTTCACAAAGGATAAGTGATGCTCTCTCTTCATTAGCTTTCAAAAGTGAGCACCAGTCTGTGAGAATCACTTGACCATCTAATGTCCTCCTGACAGCATTAAGAAATGCAGTGTATAGGTGCAAATCTTTTTTGCTATCAAAAAAAAAGGAATTAAAATTACTATTTTTAATATAAACTATAGTTATTTTTGTAGGGAATATTATTAAGCAAATTTTTATCATAAGAAAATATCTCAGATTTAGATAAACCCAACCAAATTAACCTATTTAAAAATATAAGTATTGTATATAAAACAAACAACAACATCCCAAATGCATAACTGAACAGAAATTCAGCTGCTTTAATTTATCACAATTACATAATTTTTTGTCCCCTTGCCACCAGTAAAGCTATATCATTTAGCCATTGATATACTTTCACAAATGATATCAGTTCATCTTAACCCTAAGCCATTTGACATATTTTTGTCAAACTGAAAGCTTACAGGGTCTTTGCAGACAGACCTGATATGAAATTACTTATTTAATTTTTTTTTCAAAAATATGAGATATTTTGGCATAAAAAACAATAAAGATACATACATAGTTTGTATACTAACTATTTTATTGGTAGTAAAGAAAAATAATTTTGTAACAGCTTTCTTACATTTTAACTTCCCTTTCAATGTACATTTTAACTTGAACAAAAATGTTCACAGTAATATTATAAAGTCTTGAATACTTAATTTACCTAGTATGTATACCTAAAGTAGTATATTAACTAAAGTCTTGAATACTTACTATGAGAAGTTTACCTAGTGATATTTGCTGAATATAGATATTTTGTTAATATGTCAACTGTTAGTATGTTTTTAGATTACTTATAGGAGTAAACAGGCTTATATAAATTACATAATGGGGGTTACTCATTGTCACTTTGTTTAGATATACTACACATCTTTTAACCCTTCCAGGGTTCAATCTGACAAATAAAGATGAATCCATAGGCCCAAGCAATTTTGAACTATGCTAAAATAAATTTATATACCAAATTAAGCACCATTTAATTCTGACTTTTATGAAAATAAAATTCCTAACCAAATAAGAAACATATAAATTTAAATGTCTTTTTCAGAGTAATGTAGTACAAAGAGGATTTGGCAAGGAAATAAAATTAAGGCTTAAATTGAGAAACCTAATGAACAAAATTATATTAAAAAACAAAATCAGAATTTCTTTCTGAATAATATCAAATATAAATAGTTTTTATTCTTAGGGTGCATACAGGAAAAGATCAATTTTTTACATTTTCAAATTTATATATATTTTGTATCGCATCACACATTTTTTTGTTTAACTTTGGAGATCTTCCTGGCAAAGTGCCTGAAAGATAAGTACACTAAGGCTAAATAATTCTAATATCATAAGAGTGGCATTATCAAAACTATTTCTTTTTTTTTTTGGGGGGGGGGGGATTTTTTAATCATTAAGCAGAAGCTTACATTAATAATTCCTATTAAACAAAATTTTGCTTGCAAAAAGAATGCAAATAGAAGTGACAGTGATGCCAAAAAAGGATGTTTAGAACGATTATCACAGCAGTGACAAGGATTTTTTTTCATTTTATAGCACATCAAAATTCATACCAAATGGAAAAGATAAACAACATTTATTAAACTTAAACTACACTGAGAGGCCAAATGTCATGGGAATAACAGTTAAAGCAGAACTAGCATGCTGTACTCATAACCAATGTGTTGGACACCAACCACAGAATGGTGTTGCAGTAGCCTACAAACCCAGCATTCATTTCGGAGTAGTTGTTAATTCAGCATGGCTGCACATCGTGAATTGTCTGACTTTGAACGTGGCTTGATCATTGGTGCCAGAAGGATGGGTCATGCAATATCGGAGATCGTGCAGGAATTCGGTTTTCCCAGGTCTACAGTGTCGAGTTTATCATCAGTATTCATTTTTTCTGCTGAGGTCCTGCCATCCTCTCAAACCTTCTACTATGGCATATAAAGGCAGGCTCCTGTCAGACCTCTTGTGGCAAGCAGTTGCTTGAGGGGGTATTTATTAATTTTTTTTTATCTATTGATGGCATTTCCACACACGTAAACCAGCAAATAGGATGGCCACGTGCAATTGCTGAATGGAACTCAAGTTGGCTATCACGAATGGTAATGATCAACAGATGGGCTACAGTGCATGAAATCACTGCCAATTTGAATGAGGGCCAAACACAAATGTTTCTGAAAGGACTGTCCATCGCCACCTGCACTCCATCAGATTTGGTAACTGAAGACCCACTCACGTCCCATTGCTTACAAGTCATCACAGAGCTCAATGACTGGAATGGGCCCCAAAACATTGAAATTGAACAGTAGAACAGTGGCGTTGGGTAGCATGGTCTGATGAATCCAGGTTCCAGTTGTTTCACGCTGACAGCAGCATTAGAGTGTGGCATAGGCCCCATGAAGCCATAGACCCTTCCTGTCTGCAAGGTACTGTTCAGGATGGAGGCAGCTCTGTGATGGTGTGGGGAGTGTTCACATGGTCTACATTGGGCTCTCTTGTCCATTTGGAGCAATTGCGGACAGGTACAAGTGGACATTCTTGCAATAATCTGCACCCCTTCATGACTCTCGAGCACCCTGATGGTGAAGGGTATTCCAACAAGATAATGCAACATGTCACCAGTCTTTGGTTGTTAAGAAGTGTATTGAGGAATACTCCATGGGCTTTACCACCATGAATTAGTCCTCATGGCTCCCTGATATGAGCCCCTTGGAGCATCTGTGGGACACAATGGAAACAAGCTTACGATCCATGAATACAGCACCATCTAATGCAACACAGTTATGGTCTACATTGCAGGATGTGTGGGCTGCCATTCCTGCAGAATGGTACTGGCAACTCATTGACTCCATGCCTCGACATGTGGCTGCACTGCTGAGGGCTCGAGGAGGACCAACCCGTTATTAGACACATATCCCATGACTTTTGTCCTCTTAGTGTATAATATATATATTACAAGATATGTATATAAAATTCAAACAAGAAATTACATTTATATAATTCTGGTTTCATCTATTGTGCTACAGATGTCTGTATCTATTTCTGAACTGTCTGTCATTTTGAAATCTGTCAACTTTTGCATATGATGGGAATCTTGGAAGTGTTAAATGAATTTTAGAACAAAGTACCAATGTAAGAATTTATCATACAGTGTTACTATCTATAACCTTGGCACTGAATAATATTTATATAGCTTTTTGGTTCCTTTTTACTAACTTACTTGCTATACTTTCAGCCACAACATTTAACACAATTTACAATTTCATTTTAAAAGTTACGTAACTTTTCCTTCTGTTAATGAAGATATAATTCCTTCAATGTATGGCTGAGTCATGCATTGAAAAAATAAGAATTAATAATGAATTCAAACTAATATTTCACTTTAACTAATAATAATCTTATTGATATTATTTATGGATATATATATATATATTACAACATGTATATCTATCATATGAAACTATCAATTACTATATGGTATAGCAGTATTAACATAATAATTTGCAAGAACTGCTTTCATTGTTTGCTTGTATTTATGCATTAAAATGAAAAGTTATCCAAATCTGCTTTGAATATTTATAAGCTGTGAAATAAATTACCTTTATTCCCCTGCCCAATGTCAGGTGTAGGGGAACCTAGAGAATAATAGATCTTATAGAAAGGTTTCTGGTATTTCTTCAATTTCAAAGGTAAGAAAAATGGCAAATAACTAACCTTCCGTATTCTCTAACTATATTAATTTCAACAGCATCTCGAAGTGATAAAGGGATCTCTCTCCTCAAATTGTCACTCATCAAAATATTTACTGTTTGCTATGGGAAAGAGAATTAAAAGGAAAGGATAAAATATTAGCAAAACTTATTCCAAAATGATTCATGCATAATAATTCACAGCAGTTTAACATCAAACAAAAATGGTGAAATAAGAGATTACTAAATATTTTATTTAAGAGGATCACACATACTGAATCAAAAAGTAAACATGAAAACTTTCCACCTGAGTAACAAATAGAACATCATTATAATGAACTATATCAACTTCATGTAAATTTAGTGTTAAAAAATTCAGAATAGTGAATTGAAAATAATATTTCACTTTAAGTTCTAATAATTATTATATTTATATTAATTATGCATGTACATATATTACAACTTAATATTTGAGCTTACTTTTAAAACACACTTTTACATTAATGCCAAAGCAAACGCAAAGCTTGGAAAGACAAAAATAAATTTCCTAGTTTGCAAAGATATGATCCCTTTCCTGACTCTGAACATTTTGTTAAAATACTTTATCATATTTAAAGTATCCAACAAAGTACTTTATCACTGTATTTAAAGTATCAAATAACTGGTCATTCGCAGATTAATATAAAATACTATATAATCCATAAGATTTTATCAGCTCTATGTTATGAAAAAATAACAGTCAAGTCAGGATTGATGAAAATTTTGTTTGAGTATGGAGTAACTTATGCAAATGAGCAAAAAATTGAAGAGCAATACAAACTGTTCCCAAAAAGGAAATTCCTCTACATATCATACCCAGGGCCCCCACATCCTGAAGTGATCCCCCAGGCCAGGATCTTTGATGGGCCCCCCTACCTACACTAAGGTTAAGAACAGCGTGCTGCTCTACAGGATTTAGGATAAAATAAGTCAGTTTAAATGATGACACAAAAGTAATATTTATATTTATTTAAAATAAAATATATGGATTTACATAATAAAAACTTACAATAATATCAAAAATTATCTCAAAGTATATTTTCTAGCTTTGGTTGTTGCAAATTTTTCAATAAATTCAGTAAAATCAACTTGCTTAGCTAAATCATTTTCGATGCACAAAATTGGTAGATGATTAAGTCGTTCTTGACTAGTTGTGCTTCTTTGCCATGTTTTCAATGAATTTCCCAGTCTGCTGAACGATCCTTCAGCTGAAGAAACAGTAACTGGTACTGTACAAAACAATTTAATGGCGAGACAGATATTGGCAAATATACCTTGCAGTTTTTTTGTAGTAAATTGTGTTCAGAAGTCTAATCGGGCTTCTTTCAGTGCCGAAAACTGTCTTATGAATACTTTTAAGGTAAGGGATTTCGTGCAGTAAGTCTTCTGACAAATCTTTCTCATATGTATTTACAAGTCTTGCTGTTTTTGCAGTAAGTTGACCATCATCTAAGTTCTGGAAGTTCAGAGTGGGTGAGAATAATTCACATATGGTATCTGCTGCTTCAAATATTGCCTTTAAATGATTGATAATAAAATCCAATACTGGGTAAACTATGGAAATTCTGAAATCTTGTTCAAGTTCTATAGAAGTTTTTCGGTTTTCGGGAAACTGAGGTTGCATTCCACTCGCTATCATGAGAGGAAAATGTAATGTGCCTAATAAAATAATTAATTTTAATTGGATGGACAAAACAAAAGTCAATATTTTATAAAGTCACTTTTTGTCTTCTGTTCATCTCACTTAGCTGGCCGATCCGCCACGCCGAGCCCCCCTAATCCCAGGCCCCCAGGCTAGAGACCTGTCAATGCCCCCTTTGCGGGGGCCATGATCATACCTCATGGGGAGATGGAAAAAAAAAAGTGCTTAAGTGATTTGCAACTAGTAAAACAAAAATTCATTTCAAAAAGCTTAATGTTAAAATAACGTACACTTGTGAATCAATAAAAACACAATTTATTCATTGTTGAAATAATTTGGCAAAAATATGAGTTTTGCCATGAATAGGACTTGAATCCCCTTCTCCCAGTTACAGGGCGGGTATTCTGACCACTAAATTATCAATGGCTAATTCATTTATTCACCAATAGTGACTATAAATCTTCTTGATCCTCAATTGGTGGATAAATGAACTAGCCATTGATAGTTTAGTAATGAGAATACTTGGTATGTAACTAGGAGACATGGGTTTGAGTCTCACTCAAGATGAAACTTCTTTTTTCTGCCAGATTCTTTCTTGAATTCTATGTCTACAGGTAATCTGTGTATTTACCATTGATTGATTATTATTTATTGTTTTTATGTTCTATATATAAAGATCTGCATTTCTTAATGGATTTCCTAATTCTACAGCATTGACATGAAAAACAAGGATTTTCAAAGATATTCCATTGAAATCAATATATTTTTGATTACCAATTTGCATGTCAGAACACAGTACGATGCATTTTGTTTCATAATGCCTAATGAAGCAGTCACAAGTACACTGTGAAATGTGTCACAGCTCTTTCCTTGTTTTTATTTCCTTTAATTTGAAGTTATGTGTTGTTAAATTTTTTAAATCAGACATACTGCACATGATGCCATATAATCTGCAATAAATGGCTGTAAGACAAAGATGAACTGTTAATATACACTACCTGCCCAAATTATTATGAACAACCTACCTAATACTTCATTGGGACTCTGTGTGCAGAGATGACAGCCCAGACCTGATGTAGCATGTTTTCCACATACTTTTGAAATACAGCAGGAGGGATTTTGAACAGCTCTTTCTCCAAATTGGTCCGAACATCTTGAAGTGAAGAGGGCAAAGGTATGTGCATTCAAACAGTGCATACCAAATTATCCCATATGTTTTCAATTGGAATAAGATCAGGCAATTGTGCAGGTCTGGGAAAGTAATAAAAGTCTATTTCATGTTCCTCAAACCACTTCTGTACAATTTTAGAGCAATGAAGTGGTTCATTATCATTTTGAACTTTGACATCTCCATTAGGATTAAAATGATGAATCATCATCAACACATGATTATCCAAGATGCTTTAATACCTCTGAGAAATGATGCAACCCTGCATAGAAACTTTAAAAAAAATCGATTTTTTAAAGATAAAAATTGCCATTGTAATTTTTTATATATATATCTTATAAAAAATATATAATTCAAGCTTCAAAAATAATATTTTGCTTTTTAATTTGATGCATATTTTATTAAACTGCAATATAAATAATTTTATAAAGCCACCTGATTGCCATTTCTTGGATGCACTAAACAGTATAGCCGATTTGCTTGTTAATGTTCCTATTTGTTGAATATTTGCTATTTGCTTGAAGTTTGATTTGAACTATTATCAACAAATTCTTCCTTAAATTTTCAAAAATCTCCTAAAAATTAACCAAAAAACTGCTATTTTTAAAAACGATAGATTTTGGAAGTAATTACAAAGTGTGTAGGCCATTTTTTTTTTCCGTTTCACACTCTTTTCTGTCATTAAACCTATTTCAGTATTCCCAAGTTACCTTTATCATTTTTCCCAGTATTCTATACATCTTTCCTGCTCTTAAAATCGAAACTGGAAGTAAATACATCCTTCTTAGAAATTCTGGTTGCAGCTTCATTTAATTAGTTATGCTTCACTGAGTTAACAAGACACAGATGGCTGACACATGCTATCTCCATTCCTTGTGTTATAAGTGTTTTTTACAGTTTTGGTCCAGCATGTTGGATACCCTTTGTAAAGTTAGTATTTACTTTTTTATATTTAAACCATAGTTTTAATTTAAGTAGATTCATTTTCGGAAATTAGTGATCTTTTGGTCGATCAATAAGCATTGATTTTTTTCACAGTTATGTTATATTGTATGGCCAGCCTACTGCTTGTTGCTGTAGATATTTTAACATCGCATTAGGCTATATGTTAATTTTAATTTTATTATTTATTATTTTCCAGTAAAACTTTGATCTGGTATCATTTTCTGAAAATAAATGAGGTCTTGGATATGGAAGAAAATTCATTTCTGTAGATTTATTTCCATTAGTTAGAGATAATTTGTTCAGCTAATTTATTGATCTTTCTGAGTTATGCTAGATCAGTGGCCAGCTTAAAAGCTGTTGCGGATATTTTATTTCACATACCATTAGGTTATATGTAATTTTTCTTTTATTATTTCTTGTGTTTTTTTAGTAAAAAACTTTGAGCTTGTACCGTTTCCTGAAAATGAAGGTCTTGGCTATGGAAGCAAAATAGACTTCCTTGCTACGGAAATCAGCGATCATGTGGGAGGCCAATTTCGGGAAGGCATACCCTTCTAAACTCACAATGAAAGTTTCAACCCTCCATCTGTTGTTTTTTTTTAAATTATGAGTTTTTATGTTTATATTGAATGATTTTAAAGGCACCACCCCCCTCCCTTCAGTACCTTGGCTAATCCCAAACACACGATATAATGCTGCCTTTTTTTTTTGCTTCTCTGTACAAACCTTTCAGCACTTAGCCAAGATCTCCAAAGAAAAATTTCATAATGTTTAACAAAAAAAGCAGCCAAGAAAGTTTTTTTCTGTTTCATATCCAGTTCAGAAAATCTTGTGAATGTTAGAAGTCCAAGTCACGTTGCATAACACTGGCCATGTTTAAAACATGATACTGAAAAGAATCATTAAAAATATAAAAATCATATTTCAGGTTGAATATTATATTATTTGGGAGGAAATTTCCTTTCGATAAATATATAATTTAACCATTTTTATTCATCAGGTTTTCCAAAATGAAGCCTTAATTTATAGTGCAATCATTTTTTTTCACCATATCACATGAAATCAATATGCTTGCAAATTTGTTTATATTATTTATTTTCCTAAAATTTGCAATTAAATTCTGTTTAATTTCACACAAAACATGACCTATTTCAATAGATTTTTTTTTTTTTCAAAATTCTAAAGTTGACTTGTTTGTTTGACTCAGCACAATTGGCTAAAAATGTAGAATTTTCTCAAAGTATGGTAATGAGAAAAAAATTACAAAACAAGAGAAATATTTACTTAAAGCCAAAAATTTTTTTTTTCTTATTCAGAAATATATAGCCATTCTATTCATGTGCATTGTAAAAATTTCTGCCTATTAGTTTTAAAATCTTGCATTGTCAGATGCATTTTTTTATTACATGACTCTAAAAAAGTCCTATTAAAATAAAACATTGTCTTTTTTGTTAAATACTTTATTTTAAGAAAATCCAGAATTAAATGCTGATTAATTTGGCATACAACATGCCATAATTCCTTTCATTAGTCATTTGGCAAAAAAAGTTCTAAAGTTAAAGTTTTTTTTCCGGCTGATTATAGGGAGAAAATAGCTTGGCCTCTGGATAGAAACCTTTTTTTTTAGGCTGGACACTGGAAGGGTTAAACATAGATGACAATCACAGCATTACCTGTGGACTTCTTAATGTTAACATATAAATAAATATTTTGTGGAAAAAATTTTGCCAACATATGGGACTTGAACCTGCATCTCTCCAGAAACATGACAGAGTATTCTACCATTGAACTAATGCCAGCTCATCTTTTTTCCACTAATTTTAAGACTTTAAACTCTTTACCGATGATTTTGGCACCTACCATTGGTGCCATCTATGATCTCAGGTGGCAACTATTTCTTTTTATATTGCACTGAGTAAGATGGAAATAAATAATAAAGTCTCTTCACACTATTTAGCATTATTAATGATTTAAACATAGATGACAATCACAGCACTACCTGTTGACTTTTTAACGTCAATATACACTATGTAGAAAAAAGTGTGTTTGGACACATCCATGTTATGTGAATGGAAAGCCACTTTCAAAGCTCCCTAACATTGAAAATAAATCTTTTATGCAAAACTGCTATTGGTGATATATTGTAGATGTCACTCAAATCTCTCTAAATGCATTTCCTGCAATATTCATTTATTATTTCAAGAATGAATGGAAGCTGAAGCATTTATCTTCAACTTTTGACACTGCTGTGAAAAAATACTTCAATAGATAAAACACAACTCTTGTAACAATTTGTTCATTAACACAAATTAAATATCTGAAGTTTGTATGACGATTTTTTAAGATTTCATCAATTTGGAGGAAATGTGAAAGTGTCATCTGCTGTTAAATGATCTTGCTCAATAACTCTTTAAATATTGATCGAAGACTGTTGAAAATTGACACTGTCACATTGTCTCTAAATTGATGAAATCTTAAAAAATCGTCATACAAACTTCAGATGGTTAATTTATATTAGTGAACAAATTGTACAAGAGTTGTGTTTTATCTCTTGAAGTATTTTTCGACAAGCATCAAAAGTTGAAGATAAATGCTTCAGCTTCCATTCATTCTATATATATTAAACAAATATTGTGGGAAATATATTTAGAGAGATTTGAGTGACATCAACAATCTATCGCCAATAAAAGTTTTTACATAAAAGGCCATCCATACGAAAATCACAGATTACCTGTAGAAATAGACTTCAACAATAGTTAAAATATCTGAAAAAAATTATCGCTGACGTGGTGGGAAATGAATCCGCAACTCTCCACATTCATGCCAGAGCATACTACTGTTACACCATGCATCAGACACTACAATATTTCAGAATAATACCTATAAATCTTTCACTGAGATGTGGCAGACTTTGCGTCACTATACTTCAGGATAGGCTTCCAATTATTGCTAATAATTTAGATGTTAACGAGGAGGTCAATCACACTCAAGTATTTATTATTAAGAATCCATCCATAATAAATTCACAGATTACCTGTAGAAATAGATTTCAACAATAGTTAAAACATCTGGCATCAGCAATAAGTTTTTTTCAGATTTTTTAAGTATTGTTGAAGTCTATTTCTACAGGTAATCTGTGAATTTACTATGGATGGTTTTTTAATAATAAATGCTTGAGTGTGATTGACCTCCTAATTAACATCTAAATTATTAGAAACAATTGGAAAAGTTACCTCTCCTGAATGGTGCAAGGTCAGCCATATCTCAGTGAAAGATTTATAGGTCTTATTCTGAAAGATTTCAGCATCTGATGTGTGGTGTAATGGTAGCACATTCTGGCATGAATCTAGAGAGTTGTGGGTTCCCTCCCCACCATGTCAGCGATAATTTTTTTCAGATGTTTAACTATTGTTATGTAAAAGGTTTATTTTTTATGTTAGGGAACTTTGAAAGTGTCTTTCCATTCACATAACATGGAAGTATCTGGACACTTTTTTCAACATAGTGCATCAATAAATATTTTGTGGAAAAAGTTTCCACCGAGATCATAGATGGCACCAATGGTAGACACCGAAATCATTGGTGAAGAGTTTAAAGTCTTAAAATTAGTGGAAAAAAGATGAGCTGGCATTAGTTCAATGGTAGAATACTCTGACATATTTCTGGAGAGATGCGAGTTCAAGTTCCGTATGTTTCCACCAAATATTTGTTATTTCACTCTTAACCTGTACAGACTATAGTTCAAATAATGTTAGAGTTCATAAAGGATTTACTGACTTTAGGCATCTGCTTCCCTTGCTCTGTTGGCATCTGGTGTGACCAGGATCCATTGATGGCACTCCCACTAGTTGTTACCAATGCTTTGTCCTTTTCATTTCTCAGCCCCAGAATGAAGCATTGGTAACAGCCAGTAGGAGGGCCAAAGACTGAGCCTGATGGCACCAGATGTCAACAGAGCAAGGGAAGCAGATTCCCAAAGTGGATAAATCCTTTATGAACTCTAACATTATTTGAACTGTAGTCTGTACAAGTTAAGAGTGAAAATATATTGTACAAGTAATCTAATGAAACCTGTATTTAAACTATGAATCCTACTATTCCCATTAATACTATAAACATTGTGAGAAGTTGTCTAAATATCAAAGAGGATAACACTGTGCCTTTGAAAACTACTCTAAGGATATAAAGATTTGAAATGCTAAACATACCCACAGCTTTAACGATTTAACAAATGGTAATGGGGAAAAAAGTGTGATATACTGAAAAGTTATGTATTTTTTGAAATTTTGCAATATGAGCAATGAAAAAATTAATTCCAATTCAAGATAAAGTATTTAAATGGATCAGCCTTAAATATCAGCTTCTAGTAGCAGAGCAAATGTATCATCAGATAAGCTACCCCAAGACTTCAGGACTAATTGATATCATTACTGTTCACACATATCAATTGCTAGACATATACACTTTCAATTTCTAAGCTCATATTACTAAAATTAGCCTAAACAGATAACAAAATATATATTAGGATTTTTCCCCCCTCTTTAAAAGTTACAATAGACATTTGATTACAATTAGAGGCTGTCGATATAAATACATACTTTTAAACATTTTTTTCTAATCCTCCCATGAAAGTAACACACTCACCAAGTAACACTTGCCAGATCTTCCCCTTTTCACACCCTTCATGTTATTTTTTACTTTTTTTAGGCTTCACTTTTTGTATAATTTGTCTAACATGCATAATATTAAAAAAAATAAATAAATATCCCCTCAAGCAGCTGCTTGCCACAGAAGTCTGACAGATCTCCAAATAAAACTAAAATGTATTCATTTATAAAAAGGGGGGAAAAAAAGACTTTGGAATAGTTATAAACGTACCATAGTATTTTATTACATAACAATATACAACCTCTCCATGTAATACATTATACCATCCACAATGCCATCTAGAGTATTTATGCAGATTATTTTCAACAGAAGAACATACATTCCGTACTGGAGTACACTGATCAGACTTAAAAATATATCTGGACACAGATCAAGTATAGTTAATATTTGAGTAAAAATATCTACACTGAATTTGACATTTACAGAAAACATAAATGTTGAAACTTCAGCAGTAGAGACAAAAATATCAAATTTGCTTACTGTGTGCCCAGCTTTGGCAGATGTCTGTAGGCTCTCCCTGAGTGGTGTTGAGGAATCTGCACTTTGGTAACCAAGCAAATGAGCACAAGCATCATAAAATCCCTTCAGTTTGGAGGCATTTAGTTTACAGAAAGTAGCTCTTTGAAGCTGAAAGTGCAAAGGACAATTTTGAATTATATATATTTAGATAATATTTGTTTATATCTACAATTTGTTTTCAGAAATGTATTTTTATATTACATATTTTATAGTTCACAAAGAATTTTTACAAGACATTTTTGTGAAACCGGGTGAAATATTACCACACTACAGATATAAAATTTCACATACCTTTGAATACAAATCTGAAGCAGTAATGAAATGTTTACTTGCTTTATCATATTTTTCTTGAAAAAAGTAAAACCTTCCAAGATCATATGAAACCTGCAAATTTAATTAAAAATGAAATATGCAATTTAAAACTATATAAAAATTAATTTTATTATATATTTCAAACAGCATTTAAATTTCTTTCAACACCATATGGTGTCTGCAAAATGACTACATCTCATTATATAAAAGTTATTATATTTACCTATTTTCCACCATCTTCCTTGTGGTTACAAAATAATTCAAAGAATTATTCCATCTTTTATTTTATTGATACATTTATGTATAAGATAAAGAACTTAAAAGCTATTGCTACCTTTACTTTCCTTTTATTACCTTTGGCTTTCACATAAAATAGATTATTCTTAAGAGAGAAAACCAAGATCACAATCTCAGAATTAACAGCATAAAATGGTATAGCACTGAAACATTAGCAAGCTGCCTAACAACAGCTTTTTTGCTAATTTCTTAGCAAATGATATATATATTATTTACCTACTGGGAATCAAAATGTGTATAATATTCACTTAAAAACCTCAACATCTTTGATATTCCTTTATTGAACAAAATTTATATATCCACACGTTAATCACAAAGAATGATGGAATGATATAAATTCATGTTCCTGTAATTTGTAAAGACAAACAGCACAAACCAGAGACATGTACTTCTCACAAGATAGTTCATTAAAATAATTTAATGCACGATTATGCTGTTTTAAAAGGATGTGAGCTCAAAAGCTGTTATTTTACAATACATTATGACTACAGTATATAGTCTAGGTATGAGTTGTTAAAACATGGCTAGACTTAAGGTAGTTTTAACATCAGTTCCCAAGTAAGGTGATAAAATATTACCATTTGCAGAAAAGTCCTGCTGGCTTCAGCTGGTTGTGCATGCTTATAACATTCTTCTGCGATTTTTCTTCAAGTTGACATTTGAAGAGTTGTTGCCATTTCACAGATGTTATGAGCAATGATGTAGTTACTAAGCACTCCAGATACCAGTGATGAAATGTTGTGAAAAAAATCCTGTGAAAAAAACCCCACATGCATCGGGGTGAAACTAGTTGCTATGATAGCTTTGATTGAAGAGCACTTCTTTGTTTTAAAGTTTTAATGTTCAGATTTTAGTCATTTTTCATTCGAAACATGCACTGAATATGTTGTTCAAAAGACGTTTTTTAAACAATTTGAATATGTTGAAAGTGAAATACATTTGGACGTTATACATGGAATAGCTTTGTGAGCACACTGTTTATCGCATAAATAAGTTGTTGAAAGAAGTTAGGTGCAACATTGCCATTATTGCTATAACACTACGGAAATAGTGACTTCAACGAAATGATCCTGGACTAGTATCTGGAGTGCTTAACAACTACATCATTGGTCATATCATCTGTGAAATGGCAACAACTCTTCAAATGTCAACTTGAAGAAAAATTACAGAAGAATGTTTATAAGCATGCACAACCAGCTGAAGCCAGCAGGACTTTTCTGCAAATGGTAATATTTTACAACCTTACCTGGGAACTTTTACTGATGTTAAAACTATCTTAAGTCTAGCCATATTTTAACAACTTATACCTAGACTATATGCTAGAGTCATAGTGTATTGTAAGATAATAGCTTTTGAGCTCACATCCTTTTAAAATGGCATAATCATGCATTAAATTATTTTAAGCAAATTGCTGTGTAATTACAATTAAGATAGTTCATTAACTACGGAGGCTTTAAATCTTAATTACATCTTCTCTGTGTTCTCTTCAAAAAGTTTAATTCATTAGAAAATGGATAAAGCAGAACAGTCACTTGTTCAGACTGGTTCACTGCTCCTGTTATCTAAGATTTAATTTGTATGCTGCATTAAATCCACTAAGAAACAGTTGAGTTTATCAGAGCTTACATTTGATCACCTGAATCAAACAGAAAGTTCCTGCAACCACTTTAGGACACAAGCTAATTTGATTGTTTAGTGGGTGCACATCAAGAGAAATTATACTTCTCATTTGAATCATCCTCGATAAGGACATAGAAACCCAAAAACAGTACACAATTTATTGCAAGAATTTGAGCCTTTTCTTTATTCTATTCTGTTTCTACATACAACGCATACTTTTATTCAAGTGTATTCACTTAAAAATTCAATTAGTCACTCATAAAGCAGCAGCAATATCTTAATACTAAAATGAATGATTAAAGCTGAAAAAGATTGGATTAAATGTTTGTCAAAATCCATCATAATACTGAAGAGCCAAAACATTATGACCAGTGGGTCTTTATGCAAATTGAAGCAATTGCAGGCAAACGGTGGCACATGTGAAGGTCATGAAACAATTATAAATAACCTAATAATGAGCTATGTTAATCAGTGTTATTCTTGTTCTTCAGATGGGAAAGGCAGCAGACTTAAGTGAGTTTGACAAAGGTCAAATTGTAATGGCCAGATGACTGGGTCAGAGCATTTCCGAGATGGCAAAGCCTGTGGGGTCCTCACGGTCAGCCGTGGTTAGCACCTTCAAAAAGTGGTCTGAGGAAGGAAAAACCACAAACTGCCGGCAAGGTGTGGGCCGACCATGGCTCATTGATGCTAGAGGTGAGCAAAGGCTATCACGTATGGTACAAGACAACAGAAGGGATATTGTGGCTCCCCGTAATTTGAATGCTCATAATCGAAACTCGCCCATAATTTGAATGCTGGTGACAGGAGTAATGTATCACAACACAGTACATAGAACCCTTCTGAAAATGGGGCTGCGTAGCCGCAGGCCACTCCGAGTGCCCATGCTAACCTCAGTTCACCACTGAAAGTGTCTACAATGGGCATGCGAGCATCAAAACTGGACCTTGAATGATTGGAAAAAGGTCATCTGGTCCGATGAATCTCATTTCCTGTTGCACCATGTGGACGGCCAGGTACGCGTGTGTCGTTTACCTGGAGAAGTGTTGGTACCAGGATGCACTGTAGGACGAAAAACAAGCCGGTGGAGGAAGTGTAATGCTTTGGGCAATGTTCTGCTGGGAAACCCTGGGTCCAGTCATTCATCTGCAGGAAACTATGACATCTACCACTTACCTAAACATCATTGCAGACCAGGTATATTCTTTCATGGCAACAGTATTCCTCTCTAGTAGTGCCTTCTTTCAGTTTCCAGCACCATGCCACACTGCCCGGATTGTTCAAGAATGGTTTGCAGAACGTGAGAAAGACTTCCAGGTATTGCCCTGGCCTCCAAATTCCACAGACATCAATCCAATTGAGTATCTGTGGTTTGTGTTGGAACAGCATATTCGATCTATGGTGGCTTAACCATATAACTTACAAGAGTTAAAGGATCTGCTGGTAATGTGTTGGTACCAGATATCATAAGACACCTTTAGAAATCTTGTAGTGTCCATGCCTCACCAGGTAGGAGGTGTTTTGATGGTACATGGAGGACCAACATCATATTAGGCAGGTGGTCATACGTTTTGGTTCTTCAGTGTATATATTTATGACCTATATTTTTTACACCAAATTCAATAAATGCTTTCTTTCCAGATAAGAAATAAGATTCCAAATAATAAATTAACTTGATTCTCTAGATATTTTACTAGATGTGGATAAGCTTTAGAGATATATAAAAGTAGTAAAATAGAAATTATGAAGATTGAAAAGATTGATGTGAAATGCTAATGTTAAATTTTCTACACTGAATACCATGATACAAGTTTAAAGATAAACTTAAAAACACAAAAAGCATTCTTTCAAAAGCTGCTAATAAATATTTTTGTAGGAAGTAAAATAAAATTTAATTAAAAGAATTTAAGTATGTACTACTCTAAAAATTTAGTTCAAGCATTATAATATTTTGATCCTTTTCACTGTTTAATATAAAGCTAGCAGACATGGACCTTGAATCATGAAATATTTAGAACATATTAGATTTTAAATTTGAATTCATCATAAATTATTAATTTGCAATAATGCAAAATATTAATTTGAAGGATAATTATGATTGCTACTCCTTAATATTATAAAAAGAAATGATAAATCCACCAACATCTAGCAGAACTTTATAAGACATAGACTCTGATGGAAAAATGCAGTAACCTACAATTATATAGCTCTGCAACTATCAATGATGGTTCATTACTGGTGAGAGCTTAATTTTCACACGCTGTTGAAACAGACCTATCTCTTTTTTTAACAGATTTTTGTCCCTTGTAATTCCTCAAATACTTTATCACCAAGTCCAAAATTTTGTGCATGGTTTACTCAATGAAACACTGTGCTATGTTAAATACTGAAGTCCCTACTTATAATAAAATGCAGTTAAGAACTTCAAAACACTTTTTTTCCCTATTTGAAAAGTTGAATGATTGAAATTTTGGAATTAACAATTTTTGCTCCTTCCCTGTTTATAATTACCTAATATTTCCCTATCCACTCCCAAATTTCTTGTACAGTTCTTCTTGCCATCCTGTATCACAATAAAACTCAAGTCTTTATTTATAACAAAACCCAAGTTGAAATTTAAAATAGCTTTAATTTTTTTCTCTGGGAAGGAACATTGAATTTCAACAGAAAAATGTTGTGTTTTGTGTGTGTGAAAAAATGTTGATACCTGGAATTATTTTTTTTCCTTCTCTTTAGTTTCAAATTTCAGTTTTTGCCTTCTAAATCAGGTGGGCTACCTTCAAGTCATTTAATAATGTAGAACCAGTATGAGTCTATACATCAGTCTATGGATGAGTGAACCAAACAATTAATCTCTAATGCAATATTGTATTAATTAATGTATGAATATAAAATAACTTTTACTCAGCAAACTCCAGCTAAAGAATATTATAAGATCAAAACCCCAATGTTGTTATTCTTCTTCATTGTTGGTAAAAAATCCATGTTTTTCTACAAGACCCACTTCAGGCCCATACATTATTACTCTTGAACTGGGTGAACCAGTGTTATCCACTTTTTCTCTTGGTCTCTAATCACTGATAATGAGAATTACAAAGGAATGTAAAAAATTTTTGGACTAAGTATACAGCACCAGTGTCAGGATCAAGAGTGATTAAATGCCACTTATATTGCAAATGGCAACTACTGTATTCATCCAATAAAACACATGTTAGCTTACTAAAAAATATGCTAACTAGCACTAGTTTTCCATTGAATTGCATCCAAAACTAAATATAAAACCATGGCACCTTAACTGTTAGACAGTCAAATGAGAGTCCTACTGAATTGCTACACCCCACTTATGGAAAAAGAGATACCAGCATAGGGTCTCCTCATGATGTTTCTTCTGTTTCAGAGAGGCAAATTCTGAAGTTCCTTGATTCTGCAAGAAAACCATAAAGCTCTGCTTTCAGCCACATTGGTTCAGATGCATCTGTTGTATCAACAGAGCAGAGGCTAGTTAGTTGAGTTCCAAATATAGATGAGACACCTTAGCTGACAACTCTGACATGCTTGAAAATTAATCTATAATTTTGTTCACCACCCCCCCATCTTCACAAGATGAGTGAGTACTTTGCCAATGTTTCACAAGGGGTACCTGAAAATTTCAACATTCACTAGGTAACAATGAATGCCAACATATGACCTGATAACAAAAAATTTTCATCATTCCATGATCTGCGAGACCTCACCTGAATCCTACTGAACATTTCTTACATGCACAGAATGGAGAAAATGTTTGCCTTGATTGCAGCAACATACAAGTCCTAAATCCTATTAAGCAGCACATAAAAGTCCTAAATGCTATTAAGAAGCACATAAACCGATTTTAAATTGTCCACATGCTTTGCACTTAGTGGAGTGTCTACCATTCACATTTTTAACTGTAATGATCTCATAAAATGGCAGCAAATCTATTATATGACACAACTATCCTTGGAAAAAAATTATTGTTGCTCTTGATCAATCCATTTGCTTTGATTAAAAATTCAAGTGTAAGATAGGAGAACATTCAGTGAAGTCCTGAAAAATTTAATTTCACTAAAACCATTGCTATTTCCTTTGAAATCTTTTCCCAATTTTAAATAAAACATAAAACATTATAAATATACATCTTTGCTGAAAAAATAAAAATATTAGCATAAACTTAAAAACTTAAGACTCATTTAAAGTTCTCACATTTTCATCAATTTCATAATGAATGCTAAATTTTAACTCAATTTTTAATTATAATTGAAAATATTTTTTTACGAAGCTTATGTAAGTAAATACTTTTCTATACTTCAGACATCATCCTATATATATATATTTTTACCTGACATACAACATCTTCTTTCTTTAGGACAAATCCTTGATCCCATTGATGGTTTGGAGTTGATAATTCCTCAGTAATAGAACCAAAGCATCCAATCAGTGGCATTCGGACTGTAACATCACCTTGCAGAAATTCTTCTAAAGTCAAAGAAGCTTGTTCTGTTTGTTCATTTAACTGAAATAACATATAAATACTAAATATATGTCAGAAACTTAAAAATGAAATAAAAGTTAGACAACAAAAAGAAATAACTTCTGGATTTAAACACCTCTAATGCTGCACTCTTCGGCTGTTTACTTAAACACAAAATCTATGCTTTTTAATGAATTCTCAAGATAATTGTATAAAAATAAATTCTCAAGATATTCTCTAATAAGAAACACATTAATTGCTACCTTGATATTCATACTTAGAAGTCATTTGGATGAGGAAGATCCTCAAACACAGATAACTTTAATCTGAATCTAGGTGCCACTAAGGCAAGGGGGAATATGTCTAGTTCTGATAGTTTGGACAGGAGCAATTGCTCAGACTGTATGATGCACATCTCCATCACACAGCATGACACACATCTGTGTCAAGTTGCAGCAAATATGTTACTAACTTGGTTCAAAAATTACAAAGATCAAAATCATATATCAAACAGAAAGAGAATTCATTACAGCTTCAGAACTGCAAACAGATAACCATCTAGCAAGAGCTACTATGACCTCCTGAGAAATCTAAAATTTTAAATAAAAAATAAATAAATACCTCCTCAAGCAGTTGCTTACCACAGAGGTCTGACAGGAGTCTGTCAGTTTATACACCATAGTAGAAGGTCTGCGAGGATGGCGGGACCTCAGCAGAAAGACAACACAAACATCCATGCCTTACCTGGGGCTCAAACCCAGGTCCCTTTGATCAGTAGTCAAGCATGCTAACCACTCAGCCTAAAGTTTATATGACAGCCTGCTTTAATTTTAATCATTTTTAAATCATACTTGAATTTCTAAGAAACAACACAAACTGAAAATGAAGTTCAGAACTGAAAATGTTGAAACATAGCTAGATCTAGCATCCTAATGGATTATTCTCATATTCTAAAGCAGATAATCATAGCAAAATAGTAAACATTGACAACTCTCTGCTTTATATAGTTAGAGAATAAATTCTCAATTGTGACATCAATCATGATACAGTAAAATGTTGGTGTAACGAATGTTGGAGTAATGAAATATTCAGTAAAATGAAATAATTTTCTGTTCTCTGACAATTTACTATGCATATCTTTATGCTAAAGTTATAATGAAATTTGGAAAAAGAGAATCCTTAAACAATACGACTTACACTTTTTTCTTTACTGGGTTTGGTTTTAGCATCTGAACACTAATTCATACAAGTTTCTTTCATTATAATTATTTTGTAATACATAACTATCAATCTATTTTTATTGGTTTTTTTGTAACAAAATTTCCTTTTGATGATATATTTGGTCACTTGCATGACTTCATTATAGTGGTATTTCACTATAATGTAAGTCACAAGACCCATGGATGTGTTGGGTTGTTTTACCAATGAGCAGAATTTTTTTTGCATAAAATGGGCTAAATGGCTAGGTCCCAGCTTAATGTACCATCTGATAGAAGGAAGCCTTTCCAAGCACATGAGCCCCGTTCTGATTGAGGGCATGGTAGGTGTTAGTGGAAATAAACTTCAATGCTGGTACAAGTGGGACTTGAACCAGGGAACTGCAGATTACGAGCTTGGCACTCTACCAACTGTGCCATATCTGCCCTGACCCATGAACGAGACCTCAGTCAACCACATCTAAAGATATTAAAAAAGTATATAAATTAAGATTAAAACAAAAAGTCATTTTCATATATGTGCTTTGAAAAGTCAAAACTAAAAAACAAAACATAACACTTATGAAATCATTTACTCAATTCATTATAACTTCAAAGAAATATAGACTGCCACCAATTTTTTTCGATTTGTAAATGAAACCCTTTTGGCATGCTGTCTTTGAGATTAATATGAATGGAATAAATGATTTCATCATTAGCATTGTTTTACTTTAATTTTCTTATTTTTAGGGTACATATAAGAAGATGGCATTCTTTACAACTCATATATATATAAGGGTTATTCAGATGAAAGTGAGATAATCCCAATATCTGGGTAATGGACTGAGTGATCTTTGCGCCCTAACACAGGGAAATGATATACATAAAAGGAACTCATCATCACTAGAATCAGTGGCAAATATCAGCTTGAATGTGATTGATGTTGTATGGATTCCAAACAAACTCCACATGTAGGATCCAAAGTTGAAAAATGTGTGGTATGTCAACAATTTGTCTATCAGATCAATGTAGAATATTGTCAGTAAAATGAAGACTATTGATTTAAGATTATTAGAATAATAATATATTATAATACTATTCAACAGTAAGAATAGACTATTGATTCAGCTTCTGGACCATAGTAACACCATCAACTTTGATTGCATAACTTTTGGAAATTTAAGGCAGACAATAAAATCAAAGCACCCTAGACCTTTGAGCAGGAAGGTTGTTTTTCTGCATGACAATACCCACCACCATACTGCCCAACAGTAACAATCTTGAACATTGGTGATGTTGGGCAGAAAGGTGCTATTGTGAGTGCGTGAAACACCAACCCTAATGTCTTGACCCATCTCTGGGATTTTTTTTATATCCTTTACGAAAGGCATTCAAAAAGTTCTTGACATGTGTCTGTAGATTTGCACTCATTCCTCTGCAGTTAATGAGCTATGACTTGTTTGAAAACTTGTCTAAACCTGTCATTATATGTTTAAAACAAAGGCTGTATCACCATTTCTCTCTTTACTGGCAGCGCATAAAGTTCAGTCTGCAAAATCTGTGTGTTGTTGCTATGGAGCCTATTTAAGATGGAGAAAGGTTTTACATTTTCACAAGGATGCAGCTTAGAGATGATGGGAACAAAATTCATGTCAATTTATCACAAGTATATGGGGATTATGCCTGTTCATAAGGTATTGTTACGGGATGGATGTGCAAATTCAGAGAAGGATGACAGAGCTTTGAAGGCCTCCCTCATGCAGGAACACCAAAGGAAAACCCATACATCACCAATCAAGTAATAAGTTTAGATGACAGTGTGGAAACGATTATCCATCAACATTTAAAATTCTGAAAGATATGTGTCAAATGGGTATCCCACAAACTGATAGAAGAGCAAAGAAGGCCTAGAGTCAACTTGTGTAAGTAGATGCTGTCAATGTTTAAACTTAGTGGCCCCAAATGGTTAACAGACATTGCCACAGGTGATGAGACATATTTTATTACCATACAACTCCCTGAAAGATGGAGAACTATGTTTGGGTCATGGAAGATGAACTGCATCCCCAAATCCTCCAACAAGACCTTTGCTCAAAGAAGAGTATGTTCACAATTTTTTTCAATTCCCAAGGAGTGGTAGCCATGGGCACCTTACAAGAAAAAATGGCTGCAAATGGTCAATACTACATCAACACTGTTTTGCCCAAAATGGTTAAGGAGATGAAGAAGCAGTGTCCAACAACAGGCATGTTGTTGGACACTGCTTGATGTTAACGTTCTTGGACACTGCTTGACGTTCTCCTTCTTCATGACAATGCCAGTTCTCACAAAACTTGACAAGTTATGGCCTATCTGGAGCAGGAAAAAATCGAACAGCACTCTGTTCTGCATATTCACCTGATCTTGCACCATGCAAGTTTTGGTTGTTTCCAAAAATTAAAAAAAAAAGAACTTGCTGGGAAGAATTTTTGAAGGGTGCAAGACTTTGAAAAATGTATTTTTCAGAATTGCAGAGTATTTCCCAACAGGAGTACCACCAAGCATTCCAGAATTGACATAGATGTCTAAAACTTTGCATAAATGCTAGAGGAGAGTACTTTGAAGGACAGTAAAAGTTCTGTTGAGGTAAGTGCAATGGTTTTTGTTCTACAGATATCTGCAAATTTGCATAGATGCTGGAGAGGAGTACTTTGAAGGACAGTAAAACGTTTTGCTGAGGTAAGTGCAATGGAAGGGTTTGGGTTTTGCAGAGATAAATCTCAAAACTGGACCATGTAGGACTCAAACCTGGGAACTGCCGATTATGAGACTACACACTACCAGCTGAGCAACCCTCCCAGCCCTAAAATACTGAGTGGTATCAAGTCAGGATACTAGGCAACCACATTTGATTCTCTGGCACCTGAACATTGTGGTCAACTGCTCAGAAACTTATAGGTCCTCTGTGATGGAGTTCTATATGTTGTCTACATTTTTTTTTTGAAACTGTTACAGAGGCAAATTCTTTAACAAGTTGTCTATTAAGATCTTCAGTATCTGAAAATAACACTCTCCAATTAAATGCTCATGGTTAAATTTTCAAACAAAGCAGACGAATTCGAATATTCACATCAGAGAGCAATGTTTGTTTTGCTACTGTTCCCAATTTGCATTCTTCCTGCTTCACAAATGATAAGTTTCAATCCTTACTAAATCAATAATATGCTGCAGCATTGTAATTGACTGTTTTTCCCTATTTATCATAGTTTTGAAGCTAGGGCTGATAATTGTTCAAATATTCCAACAAGATCGACAGAAAATAGCTAAACCTACTGGCAATTGCTAGTTTCCTATGAATATCTGTCATTATTATTCCCATAGAATATTCATTTATGAGATATTCCCCTGATTATGAATTTTTCTAACCTGTACATAAGAAAACTAATGCTAAAAAGGGATTAAACACTCAAAGCTTTCTCCTGATATTTTTTTTTGCATTTTTGCATAGGCTTCACAAAATCATAATATCTAGGCAATGTAAAAGATTAAAAACAAGAACCCCAAGATGCACTATTCTTAAGCTCCTATACTTTATCATAAACAAGAACTTCCACTACAATCTTGCAAGCTATTCATTACATAACATCAAAAAAGTTATTAAAGAGAAAATTAATACCAGAAAAATTATATGAAATATTCAGAAAACAAAAGTCAGATAAACTTACTTTCCTCATAATTGATTCTAATATAGTTGGAGAAACTGCTGATGGGTCAGCCTGGCCAGGACTAATACAAAGAAGAGGAAAAATTTAAGATTAAATCTGATGGAAAATCTGAATGTATTATCACATACATTGGTTTTTTAGAGCTTTAAATAAAATATGAAATTAAATATTTTTGAAAAATTACATGTTAACAACAAAAACTGAATAATTTTTAAAAATACATTTAGTTTATATGTGAATGTTACTTTAAATACAATAACATAACCAAGCAGCACAAGTGCTTATTCATGAAAAGCTAGTGTGTATAAATAATTATTATTTTTCTTTTTTCTTTCTATTTAAATTTGGTAACACCTGTTTTTAAACAGGTATAATGCAATAAAATCTACTAAGACGAACTTTGCTTTATTTCCACTTTAGCAAATTTTTCAGCACTTCCTGCAGAAGTTCATTGTTTACAATATTATAAAAATATAATAAACCATTTCTGAAGATAACACTACTTATTAACTCTTGGAGCTTCTTTGGCCAAATGGTAATCTCTATATAACTATATGATAAAAAATAGTATTCTTTATCATATAGTGGTTGTCTGTAATGACTATTTGTATTCTATTATTCCTATTGGAGATTATTCATTACTTCAAGAAAGACAACTTCTAGAATGGGCAATGGTTGGTAGTACATCAGGCTTGCAATCTGCAGTTCTCAGGTTCAAGTACCACCTGGGCCAGCATTGAGAATTATCTCTGCAAAACTCCTTGCCCTTAATCAGTAGGGGAAACCAATGGGTTTGGAAAGGCCACTGTTCATCGGATGGGATGTTAAGTTGTGGTTTATTTGTGGGTTGGGTTGTTTTATCTCCCCCATTAAGATAATGGTATTTTTTTTTGCACACAAGCTAAATGGCCAGGTCGCAAGGACCACCAAAGATGTAGAGAAAGTTGAGGGAGGGGACCCAATGGAACAGCTGTTGGGAGACAGAAGGTAGCATCCCATCAAGGTCATCCAGCATGTTCTTTAGTGTGCACGGGATATGGTTCTCCGCCACATGGAGCCACGGTTTAACATACCATCTGACAGATTGTGGCCTTTCCTCTTGTGTGCAGGAGAGCCATATCCTAAAGAACATGCTGGATGGCAGGCTACCATCTGTCTCCTAACAGCTCTCTAGCAGGTTCCCTTCCCCCAACCTTCTCTGAATCCTTGGAGTCCTTGTCGACATGGCCATTTAGACCAGTGTCTCTGAAAAACATGCTGCTCAAAGGCAAAACAACCCAACCCAACTTCTAGAATGAAATAATTCCATTTATTTTGAAAATGATTTACAATGAGATTTAAATGCCTATCTGTCATGGAGGAGGTGGAGGTTTACAGATAACTCTTGTAAAATTAATCACCATAAGAACAACAAAGTATGCTTTTAAAGGTTAAACCAAAAAGTTTTTTAAAAATGCTAATTAATTTACATTTAGTAAGCTACTGATTACAGAATTATGCATTGTAGTGAATGTAGCTTTAAACTGAAATAATTGCTCTGTGGCAAATTAAAAATGACTGAGCTTCAAATAGCTCTAAAGCCCCTTAAGCTTCTCCATGTATAGGGATTTATGATTAAAAATACAGTTGGATATAGAAACTGATTAAACCACAATTTCAAAAAAAAATGAATTACTTTTAGCTCCTTAAACACAAAAAGATAATTTAAATGATCAGGAATATGTGAATTACCTTTGATTTGAGCATTTACGGCTTCCCCAGTTCTCTCTACTATCACTGAATACGATGGATGTGTAAGGTACGAGTTATACATAAACCAATAATACCCATGTTAGGGCAGCATCTCAATTTAGGACAACAAACAAGGGAGGCTTTGCATGGGTTCTAAATCATGTTGAGAATATAAGAACTTATATGCAACAATGAGTCTGTTAAACTTTGAATTAGTACTAAAACTGTTTTACATTTATAACTGGGTTGTTTGTTCTTTGGAGTTTTACTGCACCAAACTAGGTTATTTACAATACCAATATATAATTCAATAAAAGTCAACTAAATATAATTTCTTCATGGGGAGTGGGGTAATATTCTTTTTTTAAGGTTTAATAGATGGTTAAAGGAGCCAAAACAAGCAATTTGCATTTACAGTACAAAAAAAGAAAGTTAAACCTAGGATTACTCACACTTTTATTACTAAAATAAAATGGAATAATAAACTGTGTCAACAAATAATAAATAAGTTAGTGCATTGCAATTTTTACATGTATTGCAGAAATATTTTGAAGTAATGATCTCTGAAGCAAAGAACATACTTTCAGAAAAAAGTTAAATTTCTCAGGAAAAAATTCCAAAAAAAAGGGAGCTTAATACCCAAATTCACAAATAATAAATATAAATATTCACCTATTCAAAAATTATTTATTCAGACACAAACCATTTTACTTTTGGATAATCCAAGGGAACTTCTACACATACATTCAATAAATTGTATTAATGATGTAGCTTCTCACATATCCTTTTTGTTACAAGAACTTGAAGCTTTGAGCATTTCATTCACTTCTTCATCACATTCTGACCTTATTGACTATTGCTTCTGATGAATTAGATAAGATGATCAACTCTCTAAAAAATACCTCATTTACTGATTACAATATTTTTTAGCTAACCAATTTTAAAAATTGCATTCCATTCATTAAACAAATTTTACTTCATTTGCTTAATTTTAGAAAAAGGTGTTTTTTCCTGATTTAAAAAATTGCTCTTGTAATCCAGTATATAAAAAGAGTGATCATAGAGATTTGAATAATTGTAAAATAATTTCTGTCCTTTGAATAACTTCGAAAGTATTAGAAAAAAAAAATATTTACTTGACTTTTGGATTTAAAATGGAACACAATACACCAGCAGTAAACACAATTGCAGAATATCAATAAAAACTTGAAAAGGGAAAAAAATACAGAGGAAGCTTGAGTATTTGGTAAATGAGATATTTTGAAACCTAGATAGACTATTAAAAATAACTTAAAATTCTCTGTCATTGAGCAATAAAATTTGAAAGTTTATCCTTCAAATTATTTGCATGTTAAAAGTTTTTAGGAGAAAACTCAAAAATTTTTTTGGAGCAAGGACAGTGCTCCATCTTCAGTGCTCTTCCATCTTCTCATTATTCTAGATATCTCTTAAGAGACATTTGGATGCCTCCTGTCAAGGTCCTACAATGTATTCTTTAACATGCTGAGGGATGCTCTCCCACTTACAGGGTCACAACTTAATATTGCATCTGATGGATGGTAGCCTTCAGAGCTCATTGCTGTCCCCTTTCTCATGGAGGCAAAGTGGGATTAGCAGAGAAAATCTTAATGCAGGTGCAGTGGGACGTGAAACTGGGAACATCAGGTTACTAGCCTGGAACACTTACCATCTAAGCCAAACCCTGAACAGCATGCTCTCAACCAAGCCAATTCCTATAAATATTGCTACATAGACTAAATTTTTACTTATTTAACCATTAAAAATTATATTAAGCAAAAAAAGTTTCTTTTAAATATTTAATTAATAACTGAAAATCAGATGAGACACGGTTATCAGCATTTTTATTTGCATAATACAGTAATGTAAATAAATCATTATTGTGCTATATAAACTTCACAAATAATTCAAAATATTTTGATTATAAATTCAGATAATCTTCACAATCCTGAAAAATGAATACAAATTAATTTAACTTTTACATTCATTCAAATTTGCTTGAATTTTAAAGTTATAAAAACTAATATATTAGATGTCCGCTTTATTTCAGGGGCAGGGGTTCTCTCAGTTGGTAGCGCATCACACTATCTGTAATTCTCAGGTTCAAGCCCCAACAATGCCAGCATTGAAATTTACCTTCACTAAACTCCACCTGCTCTCAGTGAGAAAGTGGAACCAAAGAGCTTGGAAAGTCCACCGTCTGTTGGATTGGGATGTTAAGCCTCGGTCCCATATGAGGAGTTATACCCCGTGCACATTAAAGAACATACTGCCTCCAATCAAGGGAGGATTGATGGGAGGCAGTATGTCACTTTGATGGGAGGCTTCTATTTGTTTCCTAATAGCTGTCATGAGAGTCCCCTTCCCCAAATGTTATCAGGGCCCTTAGGATCTTTGTGGCTTGGCATTTAGCCTATTGTGTGCAAAAAAAAAAGTGCCACATAGAAGTAAAATGATCCAACTCCTTTATTTCAGCTTTATGTTTTGCTGATTTATCATTTTGCTTGGGACACAAAAATTTTGGAAATTAAAATGGAAAGCTCAAGATAAATATCAGTGCATTAGTAAAGTTACTAATACTTACATTTGTACATTCAGTCCTTTTTGACCTTTAACTGGATAACTTCCTTCAATAACAGCTCTAAGAACCCTGAAGAAAATTAAGTCATCAGAGTAATATATATATAAATATTTGAATACAATATCAAGAGTTACTTGTTTTAAGTACATTATATTATAGAGATACTATGATTCTGGCACTCAAATAGACACAAACCATGTATGTGATTTATTGCCTTTCTATGTTCTCAATATCTAGAATTCCATCACCTGATAGGTATATTTTAATAATGATAACAAGTTTGTTTTTTTTCAAATCCTTGGATGCATGATACTTTTCATACCCATTTTTCATACATGAAGTCAATTGGCCACAGTGCAATTTAAAATGTAAAAAACAATGCAGTTATTGTTGTAATAGATACATGCTAATGTTCACAAATGTGGTAAGTAACATTATATTAGTTTTTTAAAGTACCATTGTTACCAAATGTAAAATTTCCTTACTTGAAAATATCCTAAAATTGCTTTGGCCCTCTTTAAGGATTTGGCTAAAGAAAAATCTGCTGGATTGTTCAACAAAATTTTCTTCAACCAAGGTGGACTCCCAGAAGATAACCATAGAGAGGGGGAAAAAATTCTAGAATAATTTAAAGAAATTTTTGTCTTCTGCACTTTAAGAAACTAATATTACGGAATAATGAAGTCATGATCACAATTGTTAATAGCATATAAATTTATGAAATTCACGTTTCATATAGAAAACTGGAAGAAACTTATCATTATTATTCTACATTTTAAAATTTGCTAACAGAAATGTTTAGCCAAGTAATACTAACAGAGAAAATGAAAAAATAAGCTAAATATTAAAAAAGTTGCAAATTATTACTCTATGCCTTAGTTGTTTGCCAGTCCAGTGCAATGTTTTGCTGTGAAGGAACATGATTCAAATATACACCAAAGAGCCAAAGCATTATGATCACCTGCCTAATATGATTTGGTCCTCCACATGCCACCAAAACAGCTCTTACCCAGCAAGGCATGGATGCTACAAGATTTCTAAAGGTGTCTTGTGGTATCTGGTATTAACACGTTACCAGCAGATCCTTTAACTCTTGTAAGTTACATGGTTGAGCTGCCGCAGATCGGATATGCCGTTCCAACACAAACCACAGATGCTTGATTGGATTGATGTCTGAGGAATTTGGAGGTCAGGGCAATACCTGGAAGTCTTTCTCATGTTCTGCGAACCATTCTTGAACAATCTGGGCAGTGTGGCATGGCGCATTATCCTGCTGAAAGGAGGCACTACTAGAGGGGTATACCTGGTCTGCAATGATGTTTAGGTAGGTGGTAGACATCCATAGTTTCCTGCAGATGAATGACTGGACCCAGGTTTCTCAGCAGAACATTGGCCAAAGCATTATACTTCCTCCAGAGGCTTATTTTTGTCCCATGGGGCATCCTAGTGCCAACACTTCGCCAGGTAAATGAGGCACACATACCCCGCCATCTACATGGTGCAACAGGAAATGAGAGTCATCGGACCAGATGACCTTCTTCCAATTATTCAAGGTCCAGTTTTGATGCTTGAGTGCCCAATGTAGGCCCTTTCACTGGTGAACCAAGGTTAGCATAGGCACTCAGAACAGCCTGCGGCTACAAAGCCCCATTTTCAGAAGGGTTTGATGTACTGACTGAGCTGGATTAATCTTGTGGTTTCCAAGAAGTCCTCATTTGACACCATTAAACTTCTTTTTTTTTTGAGTAGTGGCAAGCAGCTGCTTGAGGGGGTATTTATTTTTTTTATTTAATATATTTTTTAAAAATTCACAATTTATTGGATTTAAAGAATCACTATAAATATGTGTGTGTGTGTGACACATTACTCCTGCACCAGCATTCAAATTATGGGCGAGTTATGCCCCAGTATCCCTTCTGCTGGCTCATACCATACAGATGTATCATTTGCTCACCTCTAGCAATGATGAGACATGGTTGGCCCACCCTTGCTGGCAGTTCATGAGTTTTCCCTCCTCAGACCACTTTTTGAAGGCACTAACCAAGGCTAACACAAGCCTTGACATCTCAGAAATGCTCTGACCCAGTCATCTGGCCATTACAATTTGGCCTTTGTCAAACTAACTTAAGTCCGCTGCCTTTCCCATCTGAAGAACAAGAATAACACTGATTAACAGAGTTCAGTATCAGGTGTTATTATACCATTTCATGACCTTCACACGTGCTATCGTTTACCTGCAGTTGCTTCGATTTGCATAAAGATGCACTGATCATAATGTTTTGGCTCTTCAGTGTAAATGCTAGAAAAGGCCAAAATATGCTCTTTTCATGCTGGTGTCTCACCTCTCTTACAAATCTTCTCTTTGGGCATTAAACAGATATGCTCTTTTCAGACCTTTATAGTAAATGAGCTGCTTGCGAATTTTCTTTTTTTAATTTGCTTAAAATGAAACTATTGTTATTATTTGTAGCTATTGGATATGATGAAGCTGAGAAAAGTGTACATGTTGTATTATGATTGCAAAGAGATTATGCTCTTTTTAAATCTTTATGCAAGAGACAAAGGGCTATATCTTTATCAATGTACATATTTATACATGCAGTACCAACACATTTGTTTTCTCCAAAATTTACCAGTCAATATTGGGTGGAAAGATTTCATTAAATATTGTTATGATTTAATAAAAAATAAAAAATACCATGGTACATAAAATAATACCACATTAATAATGACAGGAAATAAAGATGTAAAATGTACAAATACAAAATTGATTTAATAGCTTTTATAAGCTATGTGTTTCATATATATTTTCCAGTTTATCACTAAACAGTGTATCTTATAAAGAAATTAATATATTATACAGGGTTATTATATTAAAAACAATCAACATATCAACTATATTTTATTAAATAATTAAGTAACAAAAGAAATTGTGTGAAAAATATCAAGAAACTCAAAGTTTCCTCATTGTGATGGCATCATGTCTAATATCATCTTGAGATATTGTAGCGGAACATGTGCATGATAGTCAAAGGTGAATGTTTGGTGTGGACTCATGTATAATTGTGTTAGTGGACCTTTCTGGTGGAAAAAATAATTAATAGTCAAATTTATCAAGGTATGTTGGAAACGAGCCTTACCCCAAATTGATAAAACTGGAATGGCAATTATTTTTCAACAATTATTTTCACACCACCACATTTTGTTCAAATGTTCAAGGAGCCTTGAATGCCAAATTTACAAACTGCTGGATTGGTAGAGCTGAATTGATCTTGTGGCTTCCGAGAAGTCCTCATTTGACACCATTAAACTTCTTTTTTTTTAGCAATATATTTTCAAAAATTCACAATTTATCATATTTAAAGAATCATTGTAAATTTTTGAATATCACATGGATATTTGTTATACCACCAATAACACCTACATTAAAGTCTGTTGAACACAAAACAAAACTGTGAGTGTGTCTTGACATTTTATACACACAGAAAAACAAAATATCTATAGTGTGTTTCAAACTTACTCACTAAATATTTTGATTATGAATTTAAACATAGGTATTACACTCAAAATATTATATTATGATATTGCAGTTTGAACAGGAACCACACAAACCTAGTATTTTGTTGCCTAGGAATATAATTTTGAGTGTAGGGATTACATACAAAATATTTTATTACATGTGGTATTGTTGTTTGATCATGAACCATGCAAACCTAATATTCTGTTGCAGTGAAAAATAACGTGTTCAAATTTGAGGTCAAACTTCAGAAATATTTATATAAATATCAGAAATTTAAAATAAATCATTGTTATTTTCTGTTTTTTTCTGGTTTATTACTAAAGAATCAGACTTATGAAAGTGCTCATTCTGGTGGCCAAACTAATTTTGAAGTGTTTACTGAAAATAAAATTTAGTTTCTTATTCTGAAGTAATTAACTAGCAGAAATAGGCCATGTTATAGTGTTTAACTGTGAATAATAAAGTGACAAGAACTCAAGGAAAATTAAAGAAAATTTATTTTTCTTATTTCAAATAAAGATAAAATTCAGGAAAAAAATAATTTTGGCTTCTTATCCCAAATTATTTTGTTATTCCAATATGCACTTGATTGTTATCTGCTGCTATGCCCCCACTGAGGATGCCAATGAGGATGAGAAGGATAGGTTTCACAGAAAACTTCAGGATATTTTGAATTCTGTCAAGAAAGGAGATATTGCCCCTATTCTAGGTGACTTCAATGCCAAAGTTGGTACTAACTCTGACCTTTTGGGGAGGGGTGATAGGCCCTTTTGGTATTGGTAGCTGCAATGGCAATGGGCAACGTCTCTTACAGGTAAGTAAATTTAATGGTTTGAGAATAACTAACACTTATTACAAACACCGTGACATACATAAGTACACATGGGTTTCACCAGATGGGCTGCATAAGAATATGATTGATTATATATTAATTAACAGCAAATGGGCTAGTTCTGTTAAGAATACCAGGTCATATAGGGGAGCTGAAATTTGATCTTGCCATTACCTTGTTAAAGGTGTATTACAGCTTAAACTTAAGAAGTGTTATGCTAAGGATAAAAAATTTACCTTTAATTCTGAAGGTCTGAAAGACCCAGTTATAGCTAAAGCTTATCATGATAGGTTACTAAGTCATTATGATAATCATGGTTTGCTTACTACTGAAGTTAAGGAAGAATGGGACCGTTTTAAACAGGCTTTTTTTTACAAACTAACAATACTCTTTTAGGAAAAAAAGAAGCAGAGGAGGCAGAATTATTTGAGTGATAAGGCACTTAAGCTTATTTCAGAAAGAAAGAACTGCAAGAATGTCCTAATTCAATATGCTACATACTAGTCCTAATAAAAAGCATTACAGAGAGCTTAATAAAAGTGTAAAATATCAGTTAGCTACTGATAAGAATCTTTGACTTGATGGCTTGGCTGACAAAGCTGAGGAAGCAGTTAGACAGCACAACAGCAGAGAGCTGTACTAAATAGTTAATGTTTTGTGTGGTAGAAAACGAACAGGTATACAGAGACTGAAGGATAAACAAGATAAGGTTATAGAAGATGAGGATTCTGCTATGGCAAGGTGGGCTGAGCATTTGAGTGATGTTATAAACAATGTGGTTAATTTTATTCCCATTGTTTGTAATGATGATAGATGCATTGCTGGCTTTAATGTTGGTCCTATAACAGAGTCTGAAATTATTTTGGCTATTTCTAAACTTTACATAAATCCCCAGGGATAAATGAAATTACTACAGAAATGCTTAGAGTTGGGAATGTTTCAGTTACCACATGAATGACTGAAATTTTGAATATCTTTTATGATAAAGGCATAGTTCCTAAGGATTTTACCAGAGCTATTATATTATTCCTATTTTTAAAAAAAGATGATCGCAGTTCTTGTGATAACTATAGGGGTATCAGGCTATTCTTTCCATGACTGTGCTTAATAAAATTAAGAATATGGTTGACAGTCAATTGCATGATGAGCAATGTGGATTCAGAAGTGGTAGGGGATGTATAGATCAGATATTTTCACTCAGGCATATTCTTGAGAAATGTTTAGAGTTTCAGAAACCTTTGGTTGTTAGCTTTGTTGATTTCAAAAAGGCTTTCGACTCTGTTGATCATTATAATTTGTGGTTGATTGTGAGATCGCATGGCATACCAGACAAGTTAGTTAACATAATAAAAGGCTTGTAGCAATTGGTTTAGCATTGCTTCTGGTGTTCAACAAGAATGAATTTTGTTTTCTTTTCTCTTTAGTTTGGTTATTGATTATGTTATGCAAAATTCACTGCAAGGGAAAGATTTTGGCCTTAAATGGTTTAGAGATCTGAAAATGTTTGATTTAGATTATGCTGATGATTTGCTTTTGGCAACTGATGTTGATGAGATGAACTCTTTAAAAAGAGCTGTTGATGAAACTGGTAGTGTAATAGGTTTGGTGATAAACAGAGAGAAAACTAAAGTGATGAAAATTGGTCAGATAGGGTGTGGTTCAGTTAATCTGAATGGCTGCAGTCTTGAGCAGGTGTGTAGTTTAATTATCTTGGGAGCTATGTAACAGATACTGATGATGTGCTGCATGACATTAACAGACAAATAACGATTGCTGCCATGACTTTTAAGAATCTATGGAGAGTGTGGAGAAATAGGCATATACACCTAAGGACTAAAATAAAATAGGCATATACACCTAAAGACTGTATAATAGTGGTTCTTTCTTGGGTTAGTTATGGTAGTGAAACTTGGACGCTTTGTACACAAGATAATAGGAAACTTGATGCTTTTGATTCTAGATGTTTACACAGTATCTTGGGCATTAGTGGTTCAATTTTGTAATAATGGTAAGGTTAGACAAAGGAATTGGCAACCTCCTTTAAGCAGCATATTGTGCAGAGACAGATTCTGCTGGTTTGGCCATGTTGCCTTGTGAATAATTATAGATTAGTGAATAGGGTTATGAACAGTGTGCCTAAAGGCCTCAGAAAGAGGGGAAACCTAGGATGTGGCTAACAATGTCAAACAGGACCTTGTTAGAATTGGTGTGCAGTGGCCAGATGCGCAGATATAGCTCAGGACAGACATGCTTGGAGAACTAAATTGCGCAATCTGATTGGACCTCCATAGCTCATGGCTGCTTGAGAATGATGATGATGATGATGCATTATATTTCTGTTAAAACAAATTTTTATTAACTTTATTTTTTCCCATTTTCCAGTTATAATTAAAACACAAAGTAGTGCCACAAAAATTTATTTTGCTTTACCAACAAAATAATCTTAAAAAAGAAAACCATTTTTTTTTTAAATATGATAAAGAACTCCAAAATATCAAATAAAAATATTCCAGAGCATATTAAGAAAGCTCAGATGAAGCCCCTGAAATTGGAATCAAAAGTGCTATGAATTAAGTTAAAATTACTGCTACAATTCAATTTTATAAAAAAAAATTGCACATATTTCATGTTTTTCATTCAAAATATTTAATATTATGAAAAATGCAATTCAAACATCATTTAAGCAATCTATTGAGGGCTGGATTGTTTCACCTCTGAGCAGAACATTTTTGAACACAATGGATTAAATGACCAGGTCACAAAGACCTCAAAGGCTCAGAGAAGATTGAGGAAGGGGACTCACTGGACAGCTGTTAGGAGACAGATGGCAGCAACCCATTAAGGCCATCCAGTATGTTCTTAGATGTGCACAGAATATGGCACTCCTGCACACAGGTGCTGCTATGGCTTAACATCCCATCCGACAGATGGTGACCTTTCCAAGCCCAATGATATCTCCTTTCTGACCAAGGGCAGGATGAGAGATAGTGATGATAAACTCAATGCTGGCATAGTTGGAACTCAAACCTGGAAACTGCAGATCACAAGCCTGTGGAATGCTACTGACTGCCCCAACATTATAAAATTTTAATTTCATACCATTTGAGTGAGGCAACTTTTGAGGGAGGTAACTTTAAATATATTACAATCACTTAAGTTCATTTTAATATATTACAATCCCCTAAGTTAATTTTGGATAAGATTTAACAATTCAAGAGAATTATCATTCTTTTTATTCTGTATCTACAAACCGCCTTGCAGCTTAAAATAAAGGATTTTGTAATATTTCAAAATAATTCAAAATTTCAATAATGTAACCAAAATATGTTTCAATAGATATATAAAGTTATTCAATAATATGACTATATGTAAACAAATGCACTAATGCATATTCTTTCACATTGATAAGTGTTCTTGAATCATTGGTGCATCATCTGATGCTTGGCTAGAATTTTGTTTACTAAAAATGAGTATCTGCTCAGTGAAAGGTAATTTTTTGTTACACAATGGAACATAGACATTTACTGGAAAGTTTGAGAAAGTGAGCAGTTGGACAAATTTAAGACAATTACAAGTAGGCTGTGAGATGGTTCAGTATAAGCCCTTCTATAGACAACAAGTTATGACAAGGTTTCAAGTGACAATGTTCTCAGATGATTATCAAGGAGTTGCCCAAGGGCAACAACAGCATATGAGGCCACGCATCTTTTGACTTACAGCTCAAAGATGTAATTAACACAACATTGGCTCAAATACACTTTTACTTCTATTGGGCAACTGAAATCCTTATTTCAATCTTCACTGTTAGAAGGAGGCTTTACCAAAATGGTCTTTATGCTTGCCAATTTTATGTTATGTGCTCCTGACCCTTGCACACAGAAAAGTGATAGAGTTAGGCAAACCGTTGTGATTAGATGGAAAATTAACGATGCTCAGTGCTCTTTACTGGTGAGTCCATATTTACAGAGCAATTCATAATGGACACTTACATGGAAGGAACAAAGGACACACCACCATTTATCAGGCACAGTTAATATGGGGGGGGGGGGGCAGATGTTATGGTCTGGGTAAGCATTTCACCGGGTGGTCACAGAGTTTTCTGGGTGGTCCTACTGGCACAATGATGGATTAGAAGTACACAGATGAGGTTTTCAGCCTCCAAGGGTAATCTTTTGCAGATACAATAGACAAATGGATTTTGCAGGATGAAAATGCTCATCCCCAAAAGAGCTTGTTTGGTCAACCAATACCTAAAGGTGAGCATAAATCAGCCATATAGAGGTCAGCATGCTCTTCTGACGCATAATGTGATGCTTCTTCATGATGCTCTTCATGACGCTTCTTCAAACGCATAATGCAATGGTCTTCAAACTTCATAAGGTTGCATAAGCTTTGCAGGAAGTTTTACTTTGCTAGGAACCTTAATAGAGAGCTTTTTACAGTTGGGTTGGGTTGGGTTGTTTTACCTCTGAGCGGCACTTTTTTGCACACCATGGGCTAAATGGCCAGGTCATATGGACCCCGAAGGCTCAGAGAAGGTTGGGGGAGGGGACCCACTGGAACAGCTGTTGGGAGACAGATGGTAGCCTCCCGTCAAGGCCATCCAGCGTGTTCTTTAACGTGCACAGGGTATGACTCTCCCACACACGGGGCCACGGCTTAACGTCCCATCCGACGGACGGCGGCCTTTCCAAGCCCATCGGTGTCCCCTACTGACCGTGGGCAGGGCGGGGAAATTTTGCGGAGATAAATCTCAACGCTGACCCAGCTTTTTACAGTAGTAGTAGGAGAAACCAAAAGAAAAAAATTGCTATATGATGAGAATACTTCAGCATAGTTCCCAAATTTAAGTTAACATTACAAAATTAATGAATGAATTATGTAAGTAGATGCAAGTAGTAGAGGCTACTGTAAGAGGTGATCACATACCTTACTATCCCTCAATTTTTGTTCCAACATGGATGTCACTTTTAACAGCATTATGGCATTTTTAGGAATAGGATGAAGGAACTTATGTTACACCTTTAATATTAATTCATCACATTATAGACACTTCCTGACCAAATTTCTTGCAAATAGGCTGAGTGATGTTTGCTTTACAAACTTTTCTACAAATTTCCTTGAAATTGCAAACTTGTGTTTGTTTATATTTCTCATAATGTCCCTCATACATGTATGTGATTTTATGGAATTTCCTCATAAGTTTTACGATTGTAATTTCTGCAATGTATAGTGTAGGTACATGAAAGTATCTTGCATTTAGTTTCATAATAAATATAAATTACAAAAATAGATTTAAAATATTTAAATAAAAAAAATATGTTTTAAATGGTCTACAACTTACCACGAATAATACAGAATGCGAGCAAATTGGGCATCTGGGGTCATTTCTTTAAAACTTACTGGTGATATTTCCAGGCCATCTATTTCAATTCCTGTTATTTTTAAGAGTTCCATTATTAATGTTTGTTGCATTGTCAAAGGGAGTCTGCAAATACAGTTTAGAATATAAGAAAAAAAATAATAATTAACTAATTATGCAAATAGATGTAAACAGTAGAAAAAATATTATAGAAATATTAGATCTGCTTGATTCTAATTGATCTGATTAATTTCTAAATTTTATACACTGCTTTTGTTTTACTTAATCATGTTAACTTAAAAACAGAATATTTTCTTATTTGCTGTTGAGAAACCAAGAATCATCAAAATTTTATTATTCACAAAAGTTTCTAAATTACAAATTATACTAAACACTTTCATTTTCTAGGACTGAATATATGCTGAAAAGGAATTATTTAAAATTTATAGATTGGAAGTTGCATCAGGTATGTATCAGTGGCATTGGAAATTTCATTTTGAGGATGGGGAGATAAAATATCCATTTTACAGTTTATAAATGCTAAATGCCAGACAGATCCATTGACCATTTTTAATTTATTGCCACATTTTAGTGATTGGAGGAGGGGATAATATCACACTTTGTTTCTCCCATCTAATGCCTATGAGAGACAGAATCAGTGGCAATAATATTTCAAAGTGTGTAAACCAATCTTACTTTTAAATATGTTACTAGATTCATGTTTTTTTTTTTTTTTTTGTTTTTTTTTTTAAGTTTTTGTCAAACTGAATTACTTGTTATAAAGACTTCATCACTGAAAATGTTTGTTCAATGTAGACAAAAAAAAAATCCCAAAGTTATGAAAGAAAGCAAAATATTAATTCAACTCTAAAAAGAATACTGAATATTTCACCATGCCCAAGTTCTTTATTTTTATCACCACTTAGTTTGGCATTTCTATCAAGATGGTTCAGAATAGAAATAAATGCTTTTTGGAACACCTTACAACAGTGTATTGTGTCTTCATAAAAAAAAGTCATAACTTCTTTTTTAAATAATTTAATTTACAACAATTTTGCTGTATGTATACGATTAAAAAACAACATTATACCAATCTGGAATTTTATTCAATATAGATCCATCAGCAGCAATGGATGATACATTACATGCTTACTGATGCAACTTACTTAATTCTCTGCCCAGGGAGATATATAGAAGATGACATCAAGAATGAGTGAAAATTTGACATATGAAGATCCAACACAAACAATATCACTTTTCTGACTACCTTGCCTATCTCACTTTTTCTTACTAAAGCTTCTGGGCCTGACTGATCAATATTAATCAGCACAACAGAAATCTGACAGCATGCAAAATGGAGAGACACATAGCCTAAAATACATTAAGTCCTGCTTTCAACTACAAAACTGTATCCTTTGCCTTCATGAAAATCAACAAGCTATTATCCTCATTGGGAACAAAAACATATATATATATACTGAAATATAAATTTCAACCTTATTGGTATAAATGTATAATTTTCATAATATCATCAACTAAATGGCAAAAAGGTAATTAAAGTTTTCAGGTAATCCATAATATTTGATTCTGTAAATAAAATAAAAAAAACTTACTTTTTTTCAAGTAAATTCAGCTCCCATTTAAGAAATGCAGCTACTTTAAGTGCCAATAATTTTAAGGCCTGAGTCTTTTTACTTTCTTGTTCTTCTTTAGAAACTGAGTAAAAAATAAAGAAATTATTAAATTATAAATTTAATTTTTCTGGTTATAATTTCAGTATTTTTTGGTGTAATTAGAAAATTCAAAAATTGCCAACACAATGTTCTCTATGCAGCAGTGGCAGTCAATACATAGAAGCATTAAAAGCACTACTTGCCTATCACTTGCAAAACAATACTTTTTTTTAACTCTAAAAATATTTCAAAAATGCAAACCATTATAAAATTTAAAAACAATGATATATTTAATTTTTACCATTTAAATGCATTTTGACAGTCTCAATTGCACTTTTTATTATTCATGAGCTACAGTGCCTCAAACTTGCTTCTGAAATGCTTATAGGGCTGAAGATGAGATAGTAGACAAAGAAGAAAAAAGAATGAAGATATATGTGCATATCTGTGTCCAATGATGAAAAAATTAGCAAAATTTAAGCTGAATCTAGCTGCTGTGGAATATTTCAGAAAATGAAAAAAATAGAATGGCAAGAGTTCAGCCAATAATTCTTGGCCAATGATAATATATATTTTAAATAACAATTAAAAAGTATTGAAACCATGAATTTAATGTCAAAAATATTATTAGGGCATGGAACCTTTTCACCAGCCTACATTTTCAAAGTTGCTTGCTAGTCAGTGCACTGAAGAGTTCATTGATCACCACTGATATGCAGTACAGAAAAATTCAAGTTTGCATACTCTATTTGGAAAATATTTAAATATTTATTAATAATGTTTGTGACAAATGGAATGTAAAATTCCTCATTTCAATATTAACCACTACAGTAAGTAGGATAAAATAAAACTAAAATTTGGAAAACTAAACTAGTTACTGTTTGTTTTCCATTTGACTACTAAATAGACAACATCATTAATTTATAGTCAAATGGTGGTAACTTATGCAGACAAGGTTTCTTTGTATGGTGATTTAAAAACAATAGCACTATTGCTATTCCAGTGGCTGAAACAGTTAATTTCAAACTACAAAGTCCACTTTTTGAAAAAAAGTAAATAACAATGTAGATCAGTAAATTGAAATACACATAAAAAGTGATATAATGCTGATACAGACAAGTGGCTTCAACATCTTTTTGATTGTGGGTCAATAAGTAGTTTTTTGCAAAATGTAATGGGTTAATGTCAGTCCTAAGGGACCTGGGTTCGAGCCCCGGATTAGGCATGGATGTGTGTGTCGTTTTTCTGCTGAGGTCCTGCCATCCTCTCAGATCTCCTACTGTGGCATATAAACTGACAGGCTCCTGTCAGACCTCTGTGGCAAGCAGCTGCTTGAGGGGGTATTTATTATTTTTATTATTATATATAATTTTAATACAGATATTTATATATATACTGTTGTTATATATGAAAATAACATATACAAACTACTGGAATCCAATATTTTTAATATTTGTCAAACAAATAATAACAGTAAAAAAACATACAACACTCACAGAGTTATACTGGTTTGGGGAACACCCATATAACTATCCATAAACTAACCACTGAGATATTTGTTTGAATTACTTATTTGCTATTTCAACAGATGTCTCAGTGGTTGGATTGTTTTACCTCTGAATGGCACTTTTTTCTGCACACAATGGCCAGATCACAAGGACCTCAAGGGCTCAGAGAAGGCTGGGAGAAGGAGACCCACTAGACAGATGTTAGATCATTAGTAGACTCCATCACGACCATCCAGCATGTTCTTTAAAATGCACAGGGCATGGCTCTCCCACACACAGGGCCAAGGCTTAACATCCCATCCAACTGTCTCAGTGGTAACACTGACTGTATTAAAATTTAAAAAAATAATAACTATGCTCATTTTTTTATAAAGCTCAAAAATTAACAAAAAAGTATTTTATTTTACATATTTTTTTGTTCAATTTAATAGTCAGCAATATTGTGGTACCAGATCATAAGTTGCCATCCATTGATAGACTACAGATACTTAACCAAACTAAGTGATGTAAAGCAAAAAGTATTCATAACTAGTTGAATATGACCTAACTTAAAATATCATTACTGTCTCAGTAGCCAAGCAGTTAGTGCATTGAGTAATAACACTGGTTTACAAGGTTTTTATAACATGAACAATTGTAGCTGCCTTTAACTATTTCTCAGGTGTTGATTTCAGATCTGGCCTTAAAAAATGGCTAGCACGTCACGTTTTTGTGTTATTGGTCATTTTGACTCCTATCTTTGTTTGAATTACTTATTTGTTATTTCAACAGATGTCTCAGTGGATCTTCATATGTTAACACCTCCAGGCAACTGGGAGGATACTAGATATTTTATTTTTTGTAGCTGACAACACTGATTGCCAAGTGGGAGAAAACATGTAACAGTAGCCTAACCTCAGACTGTCATTCTTGTTTTCATTGTAGGAGGAACACATGCTGTACACTAAAGAGTGAATTTTGGCATATAAATGGCAGAAAGGCAGCATCACGGATGTGTTAATGTGCCAGATAAGTTTTGTTATATGTGTGGAAATTATATTTTAAAATCCCAGGGTTGTTCTTAACAAAGATTGTGAAGAAAGCCTATAACTTGCATTTTGGATGTCATGTTGGAGATCAGGACAAAACATGGGCTCCACATGTGTGCTGCATTTCATGCTTTCTTGGTCTGAGTGAATGGTTGAAAGGTAAGATAAAATCCATACCCTTTGCAGTTACAATGGTTTGGCATGAGCCAACTAGTCACTTGCATGGTTGTTATTTTGTTTAACTAAAGTGTCGAGCTTTTCAAAAAGGAACAAAAGCAAAATACAATATCCAAATGTGCCTTCAGCTATAAGGCTAATTCCTCATGGATATCTTCCTACACCAACACCTGTAACCAACTGGGACAAGATGGATTCACATTTATCAGAAGAAGACTTTGAAGCATTTATAGATACTGATCCTACATGCACCCCTAAAATGTCAGACGAGCCTCATTTGTTTCAGCAAAATGAACTAAATGATCTTGTTTGAGACTTGGGACTTTCCAAACATTAAACTGAGGTTTTAGGCTCAAGACTTCAAGAGTGGAATCTTCTGGCCAAAGGTACCAGAGTTTCTCTGTTCAGAAAGAGAAATTTAGCTTTATCTGCTTATTAAGAGATGCAAGATGGTTTGTGTTTCTGCACAGATATTTCAGGGCTGATGGAAGAAATTGTAACAACTCATGACCCTAAGGAATGGTGTATATTTATAGATTTGTCAAAATTCAGCTTAAAAGTTGTCCTTTTGCATAAAGGAAACCAGAAACCTTCCATTCCAGTGATACATGCTGTGGGAATGAAGGAAACTTATGAAAGCATGGCAAAAATACTCACTGTTATAAAATATGACCAGTTTAAGGGACAATATGTGGTGACCTAAAAGTCATATCTTTCTTGCTCTGGGTTTCAATGTTAATAATAATACATACATCGCCTATACTGTTAACACCAGACAAGATGGTTCCATGGCCTCAGGTTGCTTGTGCCAACTTCTGATCCTTCCCATCAGCATGATGCAAAAGGAACCTAGATTCGTTCAGTGAGGCTACCTTTTTTTAGTCCTCAACAGTCCAGTGTAAATGCTCCTGTCTCCATTGGAGATGCACTTTCGTGTCTTTTTTACACATAAAATAACAAAAGTTTGCTATTTTATGTGTTTGTGAGACAGAAAGGAACACTACAAAACAAAAGACTGGCTGAAAAGAGATGTTTTTATTCCTGGAATGACCACTAAATATCAAACTAGGGCTTATGAAAAATTCTGTAAAGGCTCTGGACAAAACTGGTAAAGGGTTTTTGCATTTGAAGGAAAAGTTTTTGAAACTAGTGATTCCAAACTCAAAGAAGGAATTTTTGTTGGTCCTCAGATCAGGAAGCTGCTGAATGATACTGTCATCGAAGAAAAACTGAATATGAAGGAGTGCACTGCATGGAAATCCTTTATGTCTGTGGTCCAGGTTTTCTGGGGAATCACAAAGAGGAAACCTACCATCAATATTATTTCATTTGTTACTTTATATTCATTGGTCTATAACTATGATATTTCTAATTTTTTCACTGTAATCATGTACTGATGAGTTTTAAGTTGCAATTTAATAAAATAGTCACTTTTATTTTCATTTCCCAGATATCCATATTCAATGAAATTTGAAATACATCAATCCATAATTTAAAAATAACTGTACATGCTGCAGATTTTTCCCAGCCATATTTGAATAAGCACCCCAAAATTAGTAAAAAACACCCTATTTGATTATGATTGTGCGTGAAAAGCCCAAGAGAATGGCTGTTTGGGAGATGCTAGAACTGGCATGCCTAGCATCAACTATCATGTCATGTTCAAAGCCACACAGATTGCTTGTGTTTGCTCATTCTGATGCTCAATCTAACTTTAACTGATGCTCAAAGAGCTGGTCTGCCTGATATATAATGCACACCACAGTCATATGACATTACGTGTTGGAATGAATCATTTATGTGATGAGGGTGGTGTACCTAATAAACTGGTATCTCAATTTATACATAGTATCACAAATTCTAAAAAATAACAAGCTGAAAAAGTTTCAGAAAAATAATATATTAACATGGTTATATATTTTATTGACAAGATGAAGGGAGGAGTGGCTAAGTCAGTAGTGTACCAGGCTTGCAATCTGCAGTTCCCAGGTTCAAGTCTCAGCTGGATCAGCATTAAGATTTATCTCAGCAAAACTCTCCGCCTTGCCCTCAGTCAGTAGGTGACACTGATTTGCTTGGAAAGGTCACTGTCCATTGAATGGGATGTAAAACCATGGCCCCGTGTGCGGGAGAGCCATACCCAATGCACATTCGAAAACATGCTGGATGGCCTTGATGAGAGGATACCAACTGTCTCCCAACAGCTGTCCAGTAGGTCCCCCCCCCCACAAATCTTCTGAGCCTTCAGAGTCTTGGTAAACTGTGCATTTAACCCACTGTGTGCAAAAAGTGACACTGAGAAGTAAAACAACCCAACACTGACAAGATACACCTTGCAAAATGATGTAAAGAATGAATAAGAAATGATTAAAATCTTCAAACCTGGCAAGCAGATAAAATCCAACACCAAATATATTTTGTAAGAAAAAAAGATATGTAAAAATTCATCTCATAAAAATAATTACATAGTGCATTGCAAGTATGCCAAAGTTGGGAAAATGCTCACCTACCCCTAATTACTTACTTTCTGTTTAGTAACTTACTCAAAGCAACAGAACCCCTACAGAACAAAAAATTATATTCATCATCATCATCATCATCCTCAAGCAGCCATGGGCTACGGAGGTCCAACCAGACCACGCAGTTTAATTCTCCAAGCATATCTGTCCTGAGCTACATCTGCTGCATCAGGCCACTGCACACCAATTCTAACAAGGTCCTGTTTGACATTGTCTGCCCACTGCATCCTAGGTCTCCCCCTCCTTCTGAGGCCTCTAGGCACACTGTTCATAACCCTATTCGCCAATCTATAATTATCCATACGGGCAACATGGCCAAACCAGCGGAGTCTCTCTCTGCACAATATGATGCTTAAAGGAGGTTGCAGACTCCTTTGCCTAACCTCATCATTAGTTACAAAGTTAAACCACCTAATACCCAAGATACTGCGTAAGCATCTAGAATCAAAAGCATCTAGTTTCCTGTTATCTTGTTTACACAGCGTCCAAGTTTCACTACCATAACTAACCCTAGAAAGAACCAAACTATTATACAGTCTAATTTTAGTCTTTAGGTGTATACGCCTATTTCTCCACAATCTCCATAGATTCTTAAAAGTCCCAGCAGCAATACCTATTCGTCTGTTAATCTCATGCCTCACATCACCAGTATCTGTTACATAGCTCCCAAGGTAATTAAATTGTGACACCTGCTCAAGACTGCAACCATTCAGATTAACTGAATCACAACCTGCCTGACCAATTTTCATCACTTTAGTTTTCTCTCTGTTTATAACCAAACCTACTCTACTACCAGTCTCATCAACAGCTCGAATGAAAGAGTTCATCTCATCAACATCATTTGCCAAAAGGGCTAAATCATCAGCATAATCTAAATCAGAAATTTTCATATCTCCAGCCCATTTAAGGCCAAAATCTTTCCCTTGAAGTGAATTTCGCATAACATAATCAACAACCAAACTAAAGAGAAAAGGCGACAAAATACACCCTTGTCGAACACCAGACGTAATGCTAAACCAATTGCTACAAGACTTACCAACTCTCACACATGACTCAGTGTTATTATAGAGAGCTTTCATTATGTTAACTAACTTGTCTGGTATACCATATGATCTCACAATCAACCACAAATTATGACGATCAACAGAGTCGAAAGCCTTTTTGAAATCAACAAAGCTAGCAACCAAAGGTTTCTGAAACTCTAAACATTTCTCAAGAATCTGCCTAAGTGAAAATATCTGATCTACACATCCCCTACCACTTCTGAATCCACATTGCTCATCACGCAATTGCCTGTCAACCAGATTTTTAATTCTATTAAGCACAATCATGGAAAGAACTTTACCTGGAACAGAGAGTAGGCTGATACCCCTATAGTTATCACAAGAACTGCGATCACCTTTTTTGAAGATAGGGATAATAATAGCTCTGGTGAAATCTTTAGGAACCATGCCTTTATCATAAAAGTTATTCAAAATTTCAGTCATCCAAGTGGTAACCAAAACATTCCCAGCTCTGAGCATTTCTGTAGTAATTTCATCTACCCCTGGGGATTTATGAAGTTTAAGTTTAGAGATAGCCAAAATAACTTCAGATTGTGTTATAGGGCCAACATTAAAGCTGCCAATGCATCTATCATCATTACAAACAATGGGAGTAGAACTAACCACATTGTTTAGAACATCACTGAAATGCTCAGCCCACATAGTAATGACAGAATCCTCACCTTCTATAACCTTACCTTGTTTATCCTTCAATCCCTGTATGCCTGTCCATTTTCTACCACATAAAACATTAACTATCTGGTACAGCTCTCTGCTGTTGTGCTGCCTAACTGCTTCCTCAGCTTTGTCAGCCAAGCTATCAAGCCAAAGATTTTTATCAGTAGCTAACTGATCCTTTACACGTTTATTAAGCTCTCTGTAATCTTTTCTATTAGGACTAGTAGGGTACTGATTAAGGACATTCCTGCAGTTCCTTCTTTCTGAAATAAGCTCAATTTCCTTATCACTTAAATAATTCTGTCTCCTCTGGTCCTTTTTTCCTAAAAGAGTTCTGTTAGTTTCCAAAAAAGCCTGTTTAAAATGGCCCCATTTTTCCTCAACTTCAGTATTAAGCAAACCATGACTGTCATAATGACTAAGTAACCTATCATGGTAAGCTTTAGCTATAACTGGGTCTTTCAGAGCTTCAGTATTAAAGGTAAATTTTTTAACCCTAGCACAACACTTTTTAAGTTTAAGTTGCAGGACACTTTTAACAAGGTAATGGTCAGATCCAATTTCTGCTCCCCTATATGCCCTGGTATTTCTAACAGAACTAGCCCATTTGCTGTTAATTAATATATAATCAATCATATTCCTATGCAGCCCATCAGGTGAAACCCATGTGTATTTATGTATGTCGTGGTGTTTGTAATATGTGTTAGTTATTCTGAAACCATTGAGTTTACTTACCTGTAGGAGACGTTGCCCATTGCCATTGCAGCTACCAATACCAAAAGGGCCTATCACCCCTCCCCAAAGATCAGAGTCAGTACCAACTTTGGCATTGAAGTCACCAAGAACAAGGGTAATATCTCCTTTCTTGACAGAATTCAAAATATCCTGAAGTTGTCCGTAAAACCTATCCTTCTCATCCTCATCGGCATCCTCAGTGGGGGCATAACAGCAGATAACATTCAAGTCTTTAATGCTTGTCTGAAATTTTGCTGTAAGAAACCTTTCATTAATGCACTCATATCCTAGAAGAGCATTATTAGCATGTCTGCTGAGCAGCAGACCCACGCCTTGGTGATGCTTTCCATCCTCCTTCCCTGTAAAGAGAAATTTAAAGTTATTTTTAAGTATCTCACCTTTACCTGTCCATCTGGTCTCTTGCAAGCCTAGAATATCTAGGTTATAGCGCTGGAATTCCTGCATGAGGACATCAAGAGAATAATTTCTATGTAATGTCCTCACGTTCCACGTTCCTGCAGAGAGAAAATTATTAGTAGGATTTTTAAAGAAATTTGGTTTATTGAGATTGGTAGGGCCAACAATATCAAACAGCCCCCTGATCGCAGGCATGGGGCAAAGACCCGTTCCTCCTCTGCTAAAGGCTGAAGTCACCGATGCTGGTAGGAACTTCAGGCACCACCTTTTCAAGTGGACTTTTTCAAGAGCCACATGGCCTGCCTGAGACGCATTACTCCAGTTTAGGCTTGACGATGCCCAACTAGCTAAGTAAGGTTCAGGTACCTGCGATGACCTCTGATTAAGATTATCCACCAGCTGATATAAGGTATCCTATGCCTCTGTTCACTTAGAGCTGGCAACCCAGAAGCAAACAGAAAACACAGTGGCAGACTCTCCCTCAACCGAGGCCCACCAGTGCAGCAAGTCCAGGATCCATAATCAAGCTCAAATCCATAAACAAGTCCAGTCTAGTAGGTATAAATGGTCAGCACCAGGACCCTGTGAAGTTACATTATTCAAATAAACTGATGATGGTAAACAAGTGGGTGCTTGCCCTACGTAGCACATATACCATGAGCTCCCTGGAATAACTAGAAAGTAACTAGGACGCATATCGCCTCTGGAGCAAACGAGAATCTTGTTTTCAAAGTGAAAGAAGCTTTTGCTTTACCTATTGTTTCATTCCTTAAAAGTTTTAATTTGAGCAAGCTGATGATGGGTAAAATGCATTCATGCAATTATACAAGCTAAAAGTATTCATCCTCTAATTCTTAAATCTAAAAACTGGGGTACATTATTGCTGTCAGTGGAATATCTCTTAAAAAAATAGAACACTAATTTTTCAAATTTCTATTCTATACATATTATTTGTAAAACTCAATAACAGCTCTTCAGTTTTGTCATTTTAGTGATCTGTAAATATATATATATATATTAAAACTACTAAGTATTTGGAATATGCAAATTATATTTAATTAGTACCAATCAAATTAAAAAACAGTTTGCTAATTATCATTTCCATTGTTTCCAATTGAAACTTCATGATGTTCGCATTGCATCACCAAAATTTCGTATTTCTATCATTAATTCATTGTTGCAATATTCGTTTGAAATTTTGGAATTTTCAATCTTTTTCATCATTAGAGGGTGCAATTATAGTGTTTGAAAGATTCTGAAAGTGATAAAATATTATGATTTTGTAATTTTTCATTTATCTCTAAAAACAAACAATTATCTGCTAAAACTAAAAAGGTATGTTTTCTTACCCCCTCTGGGTCTAAGGGGTCAACTCAATGTTGGCAATGGAAACTTCATAATCTTCACATTCCACCAACAAAATTTCAAATTTCTAGCATAAATACTTCGTTTGCAATAATCATTTGAAATTTTGGAATTTTCAACTTTTTCCACTGCTAGAGGGCATAATTATAGCTTTAGAGAAATTCAGAAAGTGCATATCGTAATATTTCATTAATACCTATCCAACACAAAAAGAATTTTTGATTTATCTCTGTAAACAAAAAGTTCAATGTCTACAGACTACAGGATGGACAAAGCAAAACTATCATCTCGTTTTCAAAGAAAATGAGATAAAAATAGAATTTGACAGTGACAGTTATTTTTATTTCTTTGAAAATTGTTTATGTTTTATTTGATTGTTTATTTATGTGACATAAGAAAGGTAAAGCATATTTTCTGCATGATGAAGAACCAATATTAAAGCAATGTTAACTTCACACTATTATTATGCATGTTTGAAGTATGCAATGTTCATTATATGAGGCATCCTGCAGCAGAGAGCAGTCTGTGGTAAATTTGTGCATGACTGATCTGTGCTCCTTGCATTCAAATATGCATGTGCAGTGGTAACTGTGACTGTTGATTGGATACATCAACATGAGAGTCTGGTCAAAAAACATGTCAAAGTTGAACCAAAGTAACATGAAATCAAATGTTTAATTGATATGTTTCTCATTTCCTCACAGTACCTATTTTACCTCACAGTAATTTAATAAATCCATTTAAATGGAAGTAAGATGCTTTTGAAAGTATAATTAATCATAAATCACATCCAATCTGAAAGGTCCATTTCTTATGGAGATAGAAAAAATACTTGTTGAAATACCATGAAGCATTTAAACAGTGTGAAAAGAAAAAAAAAATATCAATATAGTTACTTCCTAAATCTTTTAAATTTACATATATAATCTTAGTCTTATTACATAATGAAATAAAATGCCTGTGAAAATATCACAGGATGCACTGAACTGTTGTTCTGTAATGGAATACTAGATTCTATTTTAACTCTAATATCTGCAAGCAGTGCTTAACCTAGTGCATTCATCCCCTGATTCATGAATCAAAAGTCTTCCGTTATTGTTACAGAGACACAGTAGGATTTGAATCTAATAGTGTTCATGCAGCTTTTTTGCTTTCTTTTACTTATAATATATGTGTGTGTGTAAACTTTTGATGTAGTATCACTTGTAAAGTTTTTTTTAACGATTCATCCTGTTATAAAATGTTTGAATGCTAATACTACATTCTAATTGAAACATATACTGTAATTTGTGTGTGTGTGTGTGTGTATGGGGGGGGGGGGTTAACACAGTAAACAGCATGCCAAGCTCAGTTCATAACCTGATTGTTCACAAGTGTTATGGCATTGAGATTAATCTCCGCTATCTTTCAGTGAGAAAGGGGGCATTGATGGGCTTAGAAAGATTACCATCCATCATATGGGATGCTAAACAGTGACACAATGTGCAGGAGAGCCATATCTTGTATACGTTAAAGAACATGCTGGATGGCCTTGATAGGAGGCTTCCATCTGTCTTCTAACAGTTGTCTAGTGGGTCTCCTTCTACCAAACTCTGAGACCTTGTGGCCTTGTGATAAAAGTGTCACTCAGAGGTAAAATAACCCAACTGTAATTAGTTGTACAAGGCTATTGCTTTTTGGGACTATTCATTGAGTTTCACTATGAAATTACTGAAGCATTTTTATTCTCCTATTAATATTTAATCAGTAAATGAAATTATTACAAAATTTTAGAATTTATTTATTTTAAATTTGGAACAATTTTTTATTCCATCTACTATTTCCCTTTAGTCCAAAATTGTGAACCTCCACTCACAGTTCAAGAGTCATCATTATGTTAAACTGTAATCAAACTGATATGATACTGATACTATAAATAGCAAAAGACACAATAGGGAAATAAAAACAGTTAACTTTAACATATTTTACAACCAATAACATATACATTGTATCAGCAATTAAGGATCATATAAGAATGTAACTAATGAGGTACACAAAGCTGCTTTAGTAAAGTTACAAAAAATATTAGAAACAGAGCCAAGTATTTAGAGATAGAGAACCCTTGTCAATTTGAATTTTAGTATAATTTTAAATTTCTTTTTGTTTTAAATAAAAATAAATAAATAAATACCCCTTCAAGCAGCTGCTTGCCACAGAGGTCTGACAGGAGCCAGTCAGTTTATATGCCAGTGTAGGTCTGTGAGGATGTCAGGACCTCAGCAGAAAAACAACACACACATCCATGCCTTACCCAGGGCTCGAACCCAGGTCCCTTAGATCAGTAGACAAGCGTGCTAACCACTCAGCCATGGAAGACCCAATAAATAAATTTCATAAGAAAGTACCTGGATAATTCAAAATCCTTGATAATTCATAATTTGAAAAAATTAGTCATGTGTTCATAATATCAATACACTTGTGGCTGAATAATTAAGAAAAAAAAATTAAGCAAATTATATGTTTGCAAACAACTATTGCCTTCAGTAGTAAAGAATCACAGGATATGTCCTGTAGACATGGAACTCATGAAATAATAAGCATGGTAGCATAACTATTGCCTTTTTTTAATCTCATCACTGATTATAGTTTCTCTCTTATTTCTGGTTTCAATAAATGAAAATACACCCTTAAAAGAATTTATTGCATGTTCTGACTGGTATTTCATATGGATCACTCATCTTGTCAGGGACACAATATATGCCAGTGACATTATATATGAAACATTTGGTGATGTCACGCAATATCTGCATGCTATGGAATCTCCTGAAAATGAAACAGGAAGAAATTTGTGACTATTGTAAATGAGTTTTTTATTTACTCATGGTGATTTTCTGCAACTATTTTATACATGTAGAAAAAGCTGGTAACAATGCTAACATTAACATCTCGATTGTTTATTGAAAAAAAAATCCCATCAAGCAGCTGCTTGCCACAGAGGTCTGACAGAAGCCTGTCTGGTTTATACACCATAGTAGAAGGTCTTTGGAGATGGCAGGATCTCAGCAGAAAGAAGACAACACAAACATCCATGTCTCATTCAGGGCTTGATTAGTGAAATAAAATTTTTTGTTCACTTTTTAAAATAAATTTTTGGAATTGGATTTAATAACATGCAAGTAAGACATATCTTTTTTTTTTAATTTTATATTTTTGTTTTTATTTAACAGATAGTTTTATTGTTTTTGTTAATTTTGGAGTAAACCAGATTATTTTCTTAGTTCCTTAAACTTCTAATTAATCAGACCTTACTGTAACTGTTAAAATGTTTAATGATAATCAGATTCTACAAAAGAATTTGTTTGATAGCCTACAAAGAAAATAGTAGTAACTGCTATAAGGGCAAGGAATAACAACAACAACAATAAAACTATATAATGCATTACTCTGAAGAATACATATATATACTATATATGTTATAATACAACGTTTTTCAATCATTCGGGGAATTATCAAATATTATTTATTACACCAGTTCCAATCATGATACTCCCTGAGTAACTGAAATGGAATTGTAAGACATATTAATTCCCAATCAAAATTAAGCACAAGCAGTTGTGTTGTATTTGCTGAAAGGGCTATTAAAAGATTTTCATTGATTTGAAGAATTAGCCAAAATATTTAACTTCTGGAAAAGTAGAAACCAAAACTGTTCTTGCTGAAACAATATTTTGGGGTAACTTTTGATTTACTACATATTCTAAAGAACAACTCATGATCAGTTGTTGTGGTTTTATGATAGATCAACAACTTAGCAACTGCACACAAGTTATTATTATTGAATTACCCTCTTCGGTAATACATATTTTAAATACTTGGCAGTTTATTAAAATTAAGGTTTTTTACCAATAATTATATTTTTGTGAAATATAAATGGCTCTTATACATAACACATGAAGATTATTTCATACAATATAATTTTTTTGCTACAAACAATTACCTTTTACTTGAGTGGCTTCAGTAACAGCTGACAAAACAACACTGCCCATCTGATTACTTCCAAAGGTTTGAGGAGAATTGAATGGTTGACTGTTGTTTCCCGTATTATTTTGTTCATTAGGAGTGCTTGATGAAGAATTGGCCAGAAACTGAATTATTAATTCTGTGGCAGAAGGGTCTAAACAAATAATAAATATACCAAAATGAATGATATATAAATTAAAAATAATTTTAACTATTAAATTTAGTAAATAGAGCAATTTTTGAAAACCAACTTTTAAGTTGAAAAAAAGGTAGAAAAATATATTAAACTTGCTAGAAGTATGCTTATAATTAGAATGTAACTAATAATATAATTAGCACATTAAAATAGGATAATAATAAAAAAAAAGAACATACTTGAATTTCTTATGCCCAGTTTCTTTAACAGCTAAAGTATATATGTGCACTTTTCATTCCTTGAATATTTGACAACCTTTACTGCCTATAGTTGTCATCATTTTGACCAGAAAAGAGAAATCTAACACTACAGACAATAATATTTCCTCATAGGAATGAGATAATGCTTTTTTGCTGGTTAGATTTATTTACTCAAGTATCGCAATGTGCTATTTACATGGAGCCGAGTGCTTTCGATTGCACTCAGCAGTCATCATCAGGGTGGCGTACAATTCCTTGTAGAGGTGAATTGTTGGTGACAGGTTATGTTAAGCAAAAATAATACCTTTTTTTCCTTGCAGACATTTTAGCCAATGAGAGTCATATAGCAGAAGGAAGTTTCAGCCTGCTAGTGGAGTAAAAGTCACTAGATAGAAACAGTTCAATGCTTTGCCAGTATCACTTAGATGTAATCCCTTCTCAGTAATGAGAGTGCAGAGCAGTGAGCTGTTTTCCCATGTGCTGGTTACTAACTTCAGAGGAACAATGCTGCACAGTTGAAGTGTTGAATTAGTCTTGTACAGCAGGGAGGAGGGGTGTGGCCGGTTGGCCATTGGTGGGGGGTGGGAAGTCATGTAGCAAGATGTGCCAAGCAGCAGGAGGAAGGAGTGTGTTAAAGTTGAAAAACATCAGTCTCAGAAGGCGAAAATATTTAGGGTTTCATAGAAAGCGAGCATACAAACCTCTCTTTCGGACCAGATTTGCAGATGACGTGTTTCTCATTTGGGAACACTCAGAGGAAGAACTTACCAAATTCTTCCAAGAGCTAATTCATTTTATCCTACCATTTCATTCACAAGAGAGTGAGGTAGACAGAACCCTCCCATTTCTGGACCTTAATATTCAGCAAACCAACCAAGGCATTCTAACCACCAGTGTTTTCCGCAAACCTGGTTTTCCCCCCATCCTTATTCCCTTTGATGCCTTTGCTCACACACAACTAAAAAATGCCTCTTTCTACTCCGCATTTTATTGCACTTTGCATGCCTGATTCTCCAAGCAACCTGTAAAATGAAATCAGCTTTATCTTTGCCACTGGGCACAATGCTGGCTATACTAATAACTTTATCAACAGAATTCTTCACAAAGCTAAGCATAAATTTCACAATCACCCTTGACCACCCCTCCAACCACAGCATAACTTCACTCCCTCCATTACCTTCTCCAATATTGCACCCTTTGTTAGCAACCTCCTAAAACCATTTAACCTAAGAGTTCCTTTCAAAAAACCACCGAATCTATTTAAAATTCTTAAGCATGACAGAGATCCCATTAGCCAAGCTGACAAAGGCAGAAGCTACTTCATACCCCTAACTCCCATTTTGCCCACCAATACCCCCTCTTTCTATATCAGTTGCACTACATGCACCCTAAAACAAAGGATAGATGAGCATAAACGGGACTTTAGAAACAAAATTACATAAACCGCCCTTGCTAAAATCGTCCTTGATGGCAAGGTAGTCCCCTAGTTCAACTCCGCATTCAGTCTCCTCCCCCACTCTAAAACTCAAATTACTTTTTGTGAAACCCTCAAAAGTTTTGCCTTTCGAGATAAATGTTGCAACTTTAACACATCCCTTCTTCATGCAGCTTGGCGCATCCTGTTATATGACTTCCCACCACCCACCACCAATGGGCAACCAGTTGCACCCCTCCTCTCCGCTGCACAAGACTAATTCGACACTTCAATTGTGCAGCATTGTTCCTCTGAAGTTAGTGACCAGCACATGGAAAAATGGAAAATTCTGCACTCTCACTACTGAGAAAGGATTACATCAAGTGATACTGGTAAAGCATAACTGCTTGTACCTAGTGACTTTTACTCCACTAGCAGGCTGAAACTTCCTTCTGCTGTATGACTGTAGTCGGCAAAAATGTCTGCAAGGAAAAAAAAGGTATTATTTTTGCTTAACCTAACCTGTCACCAACAATCCACCTCTACAAGGAATTGTATGACACCCTGATGATGACTGCTGAGTGCAATCGAAAGTGCTCAGCTCCATGTAAATAACACATTGAAGTACTTGTGTAAATAAATATAACTTGTAAAAAAGGTTTATCCATTCTTATGAGTTATTAACGATGCCGTGAAATTGTTCATTGATTTACCCCTATATTCTCTACAATAATATTTCCTGTAATGTCAATTTAGTTTCTTGTCAGTCCACAATGTTCAGGTTTTATCTCTTAAATCCTTATGTTAAGATACGAACAGAGAAAGAAAAATGTTAGGAGGCACGAAAATTTTTGAATGAGAATTAGAACTGACAATAATAAACAGCACCCAGTCACAGGTATGCTGATAAAGCTCATAAACTTATCTTGTATATCTGTCACTATACTGCCATCCCTAGAATAAATGGAAAACAGCAGGAGAATCACCACAACAGAGTCCAATTAGTGCAGGATGACACAGAACCCATGAATAAATTCGAACCATTAGATAGTTTAGGAAGTTTAAACACCTAATACTAAAACCCTGAAAAACTGACCAATCCTCAGATATATGGGGGAGGGGGGAGAGAAAAACTGACCATGCACACAACCAGCCATTCTTCAAGAGCTTCCTGACTGATATTTTTTTTTGTGAGGAAATCTGAATTACTTCTGGTATCATCACTAATACCTTGTATTTAGACAAATGAATCCACAGCTTATCATTGATTTACTAAGCATTTAATCACTATTAAGTTGTTAAGTAACATGATAAAGATGTGTTGAGGAAAAAATTGTCTTGAGCAGGGTGGGATCTGAACTCATGACCTCCCAATGATGTCATAAAAATTTTGGAATTATACAGCAGCCATGGGCCCCATGGCCTATTGGTCACATCTGGCCTGCAGTCTGCAAATTTTATTTTTTATTTTCTCTCTTATTCTTCATGTACTTTGTGGAAAACCAATATTATTCTTTTCCAATATACCTTTACACTAGTTTAGAAAGTGTTCTTTACCTAAATTTAATTTACAACGAACATCATCCACATGACAGACTTTGAGTATAGGGGTAGATCAGGTTTTCTGAATGTACTGTTCAGCTCCCAATTAACCCTTCGTGTCCAGGATGTCTGTATACATTCACAGAATTCAAAATGAGAGACCAAGGATGTATATATATATATCTGCTTTTAGTACAAAAAAAATACTGTTTTAAAAATTTATACATATCTTATAAAAATATATATAATTCAGGCTTGATAAATAATATTTTTTTTACTTGATGCTATGCTTGGCTACTGATCTAAGGGACCCGGGTTCGAGCTCCGGGTAAGGCATGGATATGTGTGTCGTTTTTCTGCTGAGGTCCTGTCATCCTCTCAAGACCTTCTACTATGGCATATAAACTGACAGGCTCCTGTCAGACCTCTGTGGCAAGCAGCTGCTTGAGGGGGGTATTTATTTATTTTTATATTTTATTAAAAACTATGATATAAATAATTTGTTAAAGCCATTTCTTAGAAGCCTATATAAGGTATTGCCAATTTGTTTGTTAACATTACTCTATGTTGAAGCAATCCCCTAATTTAAGCTCAGAAGTTTGATTTGAACTATTATCAACAAATTTTTGCCTTAACATTTCTAAAATCTCCAGATAATTAACAAAATAATGCTACTTTTAAAAATGGAAGATTTTGGAACTAATTATGAAATATGTACCTTTTCATTGGTATACCACTGTAAAAAGTCTTGTTAATATTAATCTGTTTCTACAATTAAAGCTATTTAATTGTCTATGACACTATTAAATGTTTTTAAGCACTTCAACATATGGACTATGCTATCAAGCATCAATAATTATTAGAGAGAGATTTACGTACCATGCCGTAGAGGATGGGTAGTAACAGGAACTTCGGGGATGTTTTCGGTAAGAAATTTAAAAATCGATGTTCTTGCTGGCAAGTGACGTCTCAGTGGAGATTAAAAGAAGGATGATGGCTGCCAATGGTCTACGCCCACCTTGGCAATATATATAAATAACCATTTATATTTTGGTTTAACCAATATATATAAATAACCATTTATATTTTGGAAATAACCATTTATATTTTTGATAGCATAGAGTGCTTAAAAAAGTTTCAGATCCACGATGTGCATTTCGTGCCCTTCCTATCGGCGCTTCATCAGGTGGGAAGTGAGTAACTTAACTAACTAATGCAGGAGAGGCAGTTGGTTGTTGAGCGCAGGGGAGGGGTGGGTGCCATAAATTGACTTGTCAGTGGCTCAGCTTCGAAGATCGAAGTTGTCGGCGGATGTGCGGTGGCTGTAATGCAATCTGCATGTAACTGAGGTTGGGAGAGGGGTGGGATTATAGGAAATCACCAAGATCAGTGTATGTCGAGGGAAGCTTCACTATTTGTGGCTAGTAATTCATAATTATAATGAGTGGGGTACTTTTAATGAATTAACAAATTTCGTAAACTGAAATTTGGGGTCAAGATACTTATGTTATTGAGGGTCTGAATAATGGTTTTCATATTGGTATTGCTATGGGGAGTTGTGTGTTTGTGGGGGGGGGGGGGGGTAACAAACACACAACTCCCCATAGCAATACCAATATGAAAACCATTATTCAGACCCTCAATAACATAAGTATCTTGCCCCCAAATTTCAGTTTACGAAATTTGTTAATTCATTAAAAGTACCCCACTCATTATAATTATGAATTACTAGCCACAAATAGTGAAGCTTCCCTCGACATACACTGATCTTGGTGATTTCCTATAATCCCACCCCTCTCCCAACCTCAGTTACATGCAGATTGCATTACAGCCACCGCACATCCGCCAACAACTTCGATCTTCGAAGCTGAGCCACTGACAAGTCAATTTATGGCATCCCACCCCTCCCAACAACCAACTGCCTCTCCTGCATTAGTTAGTTAAGTTACTCACTTCCCACCTGATGAAACGCCGTTAGGAAGGGTGCGAAATGCGCATCATGGATATGAAACTTTTTTAAGCACTCTATGCTATCAAAAATATAAATGGTTATTTCATTTGCCAAGGTGGGGGTAGACTCCTTCTTTTAATCTCCACTGAGACATCACTTGCCAGCAAGAACATCGATTTTTAAATTTCTCACCGAAAACATCCCCGAAGTTCCTGTTACTACCCATCCTCTACGGCATGGTACGTAAATCTCTCTCTAATAATTATTGATACTTGATAGCATAGTCCATGTGTTGAAGTGCTTAAAGATATTTAACAGTGTCATAGAGAATTAAATAGCTTTAATTTTAATTACCACACTGTATATCTACTCTAATATTTGTTGTTTCTACAATGTTAAAATTTTTCACTTTAATAAAATTCAGAAAAAAATTCTCTTCAATTTGGTATATAATATGATCCATTTCTTTTTAGTTATTTATTAAAAATATTCTAAAGTTGACTTGTTTATTGGACTCTGCAACAAGCCTGGACTTTTCTCAAAGTACGGTACAGAGAAAAAAAATTACAATATGGAAGAAATGTTTACTTTAAACAAGAAAATTATTTTTTGGTTATTCAGAAATAAATAGCCCTTCTATTCATGTGCATTATAATTATTTTTATCTATTAGAATTTTTTAAATAAATTTTTATTTATGTTGCCAGATGCATTTTTTTACTACAACTCTAAAAAAAGTTTTATTAAAATAAAACTTTTCATCCTTTTTGTTAAATATTTTATTTTTAGAAAATCCAGAATTAAATGCTGATTAATTTGACATATAACATACCATAATTCCTTTCATTAGTTACATGGCAAAAAAAGTTCTAAATTGAAATTTCTTTTGGCTGAGCATAGAGAGAAAATAGCTTGACCTCTGGATGGAAATCAGTTTTTCAGGCTGGACACTGGAAGGATTAAAGAGCTCAGCTCTCACTCAAATAGACACTACATGAGTAAGATTTCTAATTGTGAAAGTTATCAAGGCCAACATAGAAAAGAAACACGAGAAACTTAATGGTTGCATTAAACACAAAATATTTCATTTAGCCAAAGTCTCAAGACTTGGATGGTATTGTGCATGCAAGTTTTTTTTATTAGTGAGAAAATTGCAAAATATTACAAAAATTATTCTGATGCTGATTTGTAAAGGAGCTCCTGCAAACAGATTTTGATACGTTTTGGCCAGAGAGAAAAAATGATAAGTTTATTGAATTAAATAAGTTTATTTCAATCAAACATACATATATCGGTACATAAAACAAAGAAAATTTCACAGGTGAAAAAGGAGAACATAATAAGCCGTAGCTTTTGAATAAATGTTTCCTGAAATACACTTATATTTAAAACATTACAGGTGGCCTTAATTTATACATTTATTTGAGCACATGAATTTTTGCGGTCTGACTCTAGTACCACAGAATCATAATCTGGTGTATCAATGAACCTGTTATCAATATAGAATTACCTTTATAAAGCTTTATAATCAATATTTTTCTTTGACTCTTGATTTGACCAAGTTTCTAACCTTCTTAATTAATGGTATTTGTATGTGCAGTAAATGTAATTTTCATTAAAATGATTTTCATTTTTAATACTTATGCTGTATACTTTCTATTTCTTGTATATTTAATACTTATTTTAATTAAAAATACAAAAAGTACATCTTCCAGTACTTCTGCAGTTAGAATTGCTCAGCTCACTAGATGGCACCACAAGACCACTCAAGGCATAATGGAATGTAAGTGAAAATGCATTCAGTATGCTAGTGCCATAGTTATTGAATTGTTTTGTGTGGTCTGGTTTTTTATTTTTACATCTAATGGTAAGTTTTTAGGGGGGGAGAGCTAAATGAAAAAAATTGCATTGTTTTAATGCTATTTAGCTTAATTTCTTTAAATTTAGCATAAAAGGTACAAATTTTGGCCTTTAGGTAAGTGTAGCAAATTACAGACTTTTTTTAGATAAATACATTTATTGTTTATATGTTGTGGGAAATATGGGATTATAGGATTTATAATTTGCAAGTGTGTACTTTAGATTTAGTGTTCTTTAATCAGACATTATTTTGGGACTCTTTGGTGATATTACCATATTTAAAAAAAAAATAAGAAAATACAAATGAAAATAAGGAAATCTTAAATTCACTGCCAATTTGCATTATAGAAATGCTCCCAGAATTAAATAATCCCATCAGAAACAAACTGAAAAACATGAATATTGCAAATAATGCATCACCAATCTGCATTGTAAAATAAAACTCAAAAACAATCTCACTGGAGACAAATTAATTTCAACAATGTAAAGCAAAAACAACAATAAAGAAAAAAATATGGTAATATCACCAAGTAGCTCCTCAAAATAAGTTCAATTAAAGATTGCCAAAGCTAAAGCATAAACAAGCGAATTATAAATCCCATCATCCCACATTTCCCGCTTAATATATAAACAAAAAACATCTTTAACTAAGAAAACTGTCTGCAATCTTCTACAATTACCTAAGAGCCTAAATTTACACCTAGGTGCTACATATAGTGCCCCCCTAAAAATTTGCCTTTAGACCTAAAAATAAATCAAAAACTAAGCTACACAACTCAATAAGCCATGAAAACACACTATGGCTGTGAACATACGGCTCATTTTCACTTACGTTACTTTACGAATCTTATTTACGTTCCGTTATGACAGGAGCTTTCACTCGTGGCGCCATCTAGTGACCTGAATATTTAAACTGCAGAAGACCTATATATCTAAAGCGACAGACGTACCAAATAACCTACATTTTTAGGACGTTTCACAAAAAAATTACAGAAAAAGCACTTTACTTATAACTGTCGATATGATCGAAAATCAGAATTAAAAATTAACATAAAAAGGGCAATATTTTTATCATTAGTTGTTGATGATGTCTAAACTTGAGAAACATGGCATATCACTATTTTATGAATGTTAGACTCTGTTTACCTGGATTGTTTTCCGATAAATGTTTCTCTAAAGTAGCTGGGTTTAACAAGAATTCAAACCAGAGAACTTTCACAGGTGACTGAGGACGGCTTGAATATTTCGTATCACACATGTTTAATTTGTTCAGCAAGAGGCATCAATACGACATTGTTTTTGTTAATATTGCCACCATCTTGCTTTGAACAACTGATTATATTCCTTATTTTCAAAAGTCGAAGTGATTATAAATATAAACGTATTTCACTGTTTAAGAAGTTTAAAGTGTTTTTTCTTTTGGCGTACTTGAAAATACTCTACGATATCTATTTACAAATTGATAATAATACTAGAGACGGAATTATCATCCTATAGTCTTACGACCATACATAGGATAGATGCGTGCTCTCTATCGTCGTAATGAACAGGTGTGAGGCTGAGAGCAGCAGGCTAGAACAGTGGTACTTGATGGCAGTCAACCTGGGGTACGCGCACTTCTGGAAGTATTTTGAGAGATACCAAGGAGTACCTTGAGAGTTGCATTGAAAATGACTTAAGCAAATATTCGCTATCAACTATGAGCTTTGACCTACCTCAATGGCTTTGACACCTAGTTTCAGCAAAATCGCCTAAAATCTGTAGCAGCGGTCTTTTATTACAATGGTGGCGAACCTATGGCACGCGTGTCAGAGGTGGCACGTTCGAAAATTTTGCTGGCACGTGAACGATTTACAGGTGATATTATTTTATGCACTTATAAATTATGCAATTTCTTTCAATTGTTACAATGTGTCCAAGTAAAATTTTGTTTTAAATGAAAGTAACAAATACGACTTTTCCTCTCGTCAGTCGACACCACAGAAATAGAGAAGGTGGTAGAAGGTGAATCTGATAACATGATGCGTCTAAAATTGAATGTGGCCATTTTTACGCATTGTTAGCGGTGTGCGTGTATGCGATTGCAAAATTTGTGATAATATTGGTGCGGTCGGTTGATTGTTTGTCATATTTGCGACCGTACGGAGAATCAGTGTTTCCAATATTAAATACTGGCTTTCTGACAGTTCATGAGTTTTGATAACTTGTATGTTTTTGTTTTCCGATTGAGACGCCAGGTTTTACATATTAAAAAATATAACAATTTTAATACATAATAAAGTAAAAATATAAATAATTTAATTTTTTTAATTTTCCTTTTTTGATTGATGTAGTTGGCAACATGAGCAATAAAATATAAAATTATCGTAATGGCAACTTAAGTGATGTGTAAAAATGGCTGCCTTCAAGAAATCGTGCGCGATAATCTGCGCAAAAAGTACTTTCGCCTTCTATCCCCTTCTCCATTTCTGTGGTCGACACATTGTAGATAACTAGCAGCGACTAACTCATGCGAAGGATTCCCGGACTTTTCCCATCTCTAATCGCATGTACGTTCTTATGCATTTCGCCTTCGCGCCACGCGTGTAAGCAGTAAGCAGCGGCAAGTGTATTATTGTTGCGAATGTGCACTGTTTTTGCTCTATGTGTGAATTACAAAGGTAATTTAACTTAGGCATTTAAAAAAACGTTTGATTTTATTTTCGAATAAATTTGTTACAGTTCTACACACACAACCGTAATATCCACGGAATATCCATAAGATATCTGAGATGACTAGATTAGCTATCTCTGATATCTTTAGGCTATATTCATGATATTTATGGTTGTGTGGGTATTTACCATGACTAGTGAAAATATAAAACAAAAATTATCATAATCAAGCAGCGGAGAGTTCCAAAGTTGGTAGACTGAAGAGTATGGCATGATTAACAAAGGCAATAAAGCAGTATGTGTTTTGTGTTCCGGGACAGTTGTATGAAGAATGTCGTCAGTAAAACGGCATTATGAGACGAACCATAAATTGCTCCTTGAGAAAAGCAAGGAAGAACAAAAAGAATTTATTGTTTGGGCAATTAAAAATAGAAATATTGATTCAACATCCCTAATGAAATTTATCGGCGTTTTTCAAATATAACTGCTGCCAGTTTTTTGGCCTCAAACTTAATTGCCAAACACAGGAAACCTTTTAGTGATGGGGAATATATGAAAGAAGCATGGTTAAAATGCGCACCTTTGAGAATTTTGAAAACAAGGAAAAAATTATTCAAAGAATAAAAGATATTCCTTCGGCTAGAAACACAGTGAAAGATAGAATCTTGGAAATGGCTAAAAATATAACTCATCAGCAAAAAATAGATATAAACTCGAGAAGGCTCAGAGAAGGTTGGGGACCCACTGGAACAGCTGTTGGGAGACAGATGGTAGCCTCCTGTCAAGGCCATCTAGTGTGTTCTACGTGCACAGGGTATGGCTCTCGTGCACACGGGACCACGGATTAACACCCCATCCGACGAACGGAGGCCTTGGTTCAAGTTAAAAATTTTCAACTTGTTTAGAACACTTACCACTACTTAAAGGTTACATATTTTCAACTTGCCAATTACCACTGCTTAAAAGTCGAGTGGTTAGCGCCCTTGGCTACTGATCAAAGGGACCTAGGAACGAGCCCCGATAAGGCATGGATATTTGTGATGCTTTTTCTGCTGTGGTTTGGCCTTCCTCACAGACCTTCTAATATGGCATATAAACTCCCCTACTGACCTTGGGCATGGCGGGGAATTAAGTCTCAACGCTGACCCAGCTCGATCTCGAACCTGGGAACTGCAGATTACGAGCCTGGCGTGCTACCTACTGAGCCACAATACCGACCGCTAATCTGTGTCTTCACTTATATTTACGATAACTATATGTCCTTTATTTAAGAGGACAGTCCTTTATTTCACTGCTCTGTCCTTTAGATTTATTTTTTTCTAAAATGGCCATTTTCTCCTTTTTTTGCGAATTAAAATAGTAAACTGAATATTAGCGCGCAGTAGATGGGTTGAAATTTTTAAATATTTCACAGATAAACACGTATCTTTAAAAAAAATTTTAAAAAACGTTGGATTTTGCTTATGTCTCCCTGGATCTAATATCCCCCTGAACAAGTATTTTGATTAGCGAACAATATGTGGACCAGTGAAAGAACCAAATTAAAAATCGAAACATTGGAAGCATGAATTTATACCAAATGCAACTTTGACATGAATTGTATACGGGTTTATGAATTTTTGAAACACAAACCTGATTTATTAAAAAAAGTTAATTCTTGTGAAAAGTATCAAAATTAAATTTTTTATGTAATAATATGATTGTTTAAAATGCTATGTATATGCTTATATTTTATAATAAATGTTATAAAGCTTTTTAATTTTAGTGAAACAAATAACGCAACCTGCTTTTTTTTATTATGAAACAATTTCTGATTTGTCCTTTATTTTCTCCAAAAAAATATGATCACTGTACTTATAACCAAAAGAAAGAGGAGTCGATAGCGATCATTAACTAATCTAAAAATAAAATCCGTGAGTGAGGGGGGGGTCACCATTTCTTGGACTCCCCCCTTCCTCAAGGAGTTGCTGCCAGGAGTCTGTCAGTTTTTAAACAACAGTAGAATATCTGTGAGGAAGGCTGAACCTCAGCAGAAAAACAACACAAACCTTACCCGGGGCTCTGACGCAGGTCCTTTTGATCAGTAGCCAATCATGCTAACCAATCGGCCACATGACAGCTACTTCGTAAAGTAATTCCCCGCCCTGCCCACGGTCAGTAGGGGACATTGATGGGTTTGGAAAGGCCGCCTTCCGTCGGATGGGACGTTAAGCCGTGGCCCCTGTGCGGGAGAGCCATACCCTGTGCACGTTAAAGAACACGCTGGATGGCCTTGACGGGAGGCTACCATCTGCCTCCCAACAGCTGTTCCAGTGGGTTCCCTCCCCCAACCTTCTCTAAGCCTTCGAGGTCCATGTGACCTGTCCATTTAGCCCATGGTGTGCAAAAAAGTGCCGCTCAGAGGTAAAACAACAACCCAACTTCGTAAAGTAAAAGAAGCAAAACATTTCTTCCGAAAAATTTCCATAATTGCGGAATCTTTGCTCTGTAACGAAATTTGTGTTGAAATATAATTTCGGTAAATATGCAATTCCGTTGAAAAGGGTACCATAAATCGAAGACTATATGTATTTTTTTGGTTATTTCATGAAAAGGATCGCGAGTGAAATAAAATATGTCAGAGGAATACTGATAATACACGATGGCAAAACTCGTTTGTGCAGCTCTCAAGCTTGGAGAATGGGACGTGGAAAATCTCTTTGGAGCATTTCCAACTGCTAGCTATTTGCATATAAATAGCCAGCCAACATATTTCGCCGCTTCTTCCGGGACGAATATGTATCTGCAGATTGCAAATACTTTTCTAAATTAAATTTTTTCTCTATAGCATTGGATTGAAGCACAGAGAGTTCGAAGTCTATTTGTCAACCAGGAGGAATGGATAAAACGTGAAGCAAATTTAACTCAAAATTGAAGTTTATCAACAGAGTATCAGTAAATATTAACACTGAAGATCACTACAGTGTGAAAAGTGGGGGCGGGGGTGGCTCAGTCGGTAGCGCGCCAGGCTCGTAATCTGTAGTTCCCAGGTTCGAGTCCCAGCTGGGTCAGCGTTGAGATTTATTTCTGCAAAAATTCCCCGCCCTGCCCACAGTCAGTAGGGGACACCGATGAGCTTGGAAAGGCCGCCGTCCGTCGGATGGGACGTTAAGCCGTGGCCCCGTGTGCGGGAGAGCCATACCCTTTGCACGTTAAAGAACACGCTGGATGGCATTGACGGGAGGCTACAATCTGTCTCCCAACAGCTGTTCCAGTGGGTCCCCTCCCCCAACATTCTCTGAGCCTTTGGGGTCCATGTGACCTGGCCATTTAGCCCATGGTGTGCAAAAAAGTGCCGCTCAGAGGTAAAACAACCCAACAGTGTAATAGCTCTGTGGATATTTTACTGTTATTAAAGACTTCGTGTATCTCTTTTTTGCAACTTGTACATGGAAAGCTAAAATATCTTTGTGAACTAGAGATTTGAAAGGAATTTGTAACAACAGTAACGAATAGAAGTCACGACGTTAAAAATTCACTTTTGTGTGAAGATTAATTGCTTGCTATTTCTGGGGCGAGGGTGGCTGTTGGTAGCGCGCCAGGCTCCTAATCTACAGTTCCAAGGTTCGAGTCTCACTTGGACCAGCGTTCAGCGTTATCTCCGCAAAACTGCTCGGCCAGTAGGGGACACCGATGTGCTTGGAACAGAACCGATGTCCGTCGGATGGGGCGTTAAGCCGTGTCTCCGTGTGTAAAGTGTTTCAGAGCAGCGTGTTTTACTATTGGATTACATTTGGAACAAAGTAAGTTATTTTCCGCCCAGCAGTTGAATTTTCATCTTTTTCCCAGAGGCCATTTTTGCAGTAATAGAGGCATCATTTTGAATAGAACATTAATGATTTATTAATGAATAGAACATTGACGCATATTGGGTAAATGGTATCAAAATGCTCGAAACGAAAGGTGATTTAATCCTCATTTTGCATATTCATCAATGCTGTAGCATCAGAGGACGCAGTGAGACTGAATTTCCCCAAAAGAGGAATGATTCCGAAACTATCATCCGTGAACTGCTTGAGTTGAGGGGTCAGAGAGTTTTTTCCCTGGTGTCAACATCCTATTTCTTCAATCTAAACGCTTTTCATAACAAAAATTATTCTAATAGCTAACATAGAGTGTGAAACACAGAAAAGGATCTATTTGTTAGTTCGGGCTTTATGATTTGACTTAATATAATCATTTTATCGATAAATCATTACTCATTTTATTTCGACTTCAAGTGTGTTAGCCATTCCATTAAAATATCTGTTTCGGATAATATTGTTGTTCATTTGAAATTTCGAGACTTTGTCCTATAAAAATCTAGATTAAAAGCCATTTGGCATTCATTAGCTAGAATATTGGGGGATATTGTATGTCTTTTACTGTCCAACATATATGACCTATAAACAGGCCCGGACCTAGAAAAAATAAAGGGGGGTGGGGGCAGAGAGTGGACTGACAGTTCAGTGCAATATTTTCTCTTTCGTTTCAGAGGATTTTTTTAAAAGAAATCTTGAAAAATGCTTGTCATTTGTGCAAGTTTAATCATTTTTGGCCTTACTAGCATTCTCAAACTTCATCCCTAGAGGAGGAGAGGGGTTCCTGTCTGTAAGAAAGACTGTGGTAAAACTTGATACTTAAGCATTTTGGATATGGTTCACGTTTAATCGCCTGAGGGACACAAAGGATGCATCAACTCTTATTCCCTTCAGATCCTTCCAACTCTTATTCCCTTCAGATCCTTCCAACTCTTATTCCCTTCAGATCCTTCCAACTCTTATTCCCTTCAGATCCTTCCAACTCTTATTCCCTTCAGATCCTTCCAACTCTTATTACCTTCAGATCCTTCCAACTCTTATTCCCTTCAGATCCTTCCAACTGTTATTCCCTTCAGATCCTTCCAACTCTTATTCCCTTCAGATCCTTCCAACTCTTATTACCTTCAGATCCTTCCGCGTACTAGTTTTACCGCTCTAAGATTTCAAGACTGAAACCTTACACCAAAACAAAATCAAACTAACTTTATGATTGACTTTAATGAAAAAAAAAATGTGTTATTATACACGAGCAAATTCCATGCATTTCTAATCTAAAAGTTTCATTTTACGGATTCATATTTGTTTTTCGAATGAGATTTCAACTCGTACGAGAAAAGCAAAATAAACTCTTTTAAATCGAAACAGAAATTGCGTTTAAGAGCAGCTGCAAAAAAACAACAACCAACAACTTTAGTTTGATTTTGTTTTTCGGCGCACATCAATGTGCTACCTCGATTATTTAAAGTAATTGAACGAAGCTCACGTGTCATACAATCAAGGTACGCAATCAACTCTCTGCAAAACTAGAACACAAAAATGCAGAAAAGAAAAAAAAGAAGAAGCGATGGGAGAATACTGGAACTTCTTTTACTCACGCGATATGGAAATCAAACTGGAATTTGTTCTCCACTGTAGGGGTAAAAATAGGCACTTTGTGTCAACGATTTGTCTCGTTTCGAGACATAATTCGACGGCAAATATTTCTTTTTTTTTCACATTCTCATCTCCAACTTTTCTTTTGCTGAGAGCAAACTATCTCCAACTTATTTGCAGAAGGAACAGACGCGTTGCTCACTATTCAAAGTATGTCGAAATAAAACTGCGGTTCAGTATAAGTATTTGCGGTCAATTGTGATGGCGTAGAACTGTGTTCTTTCAAATGACGAAAGAGAGTATGTTTATCCATTTGTCGTAATTAAACATTTTTATTAAAAAGAGGAAAATTTCTGCATTTTCAGTTCTCGGTATCGGTTGTGTAATTCTTCCGGCTGAGCAGCATTTTATACACACAATAGACTGAAACAGGGGCCTAGCCAGAAAAGTTTTTTAGGGGGGGGGGGACGGCATAGGTTGTTAACATACAGTTTAACTTCGATTAACCGACCCTCGATTATCCGATTATTGGTTAACCTGTCCAAGTCTGTTACCGTCGAATTTTGAGCAGGTACCATTCAATTCAGTGACAGAGCTATACTACTTCAGCGTATACCCCCACCCACTTCAAGATAGTGTTAAAAACTTCTTAGACGAGAAACAGTAGATTACGGTCCCTAAATTTTTTAACTTTAGCATTAATGTTTTCACTGATATTTTAAATAACGTATTTACTTGTGTAATGGTCCATTTTCACTGATTAACGTATCCTAAAATGGTTTTTAAAAGCTTTCGTCATGGGCGATGTTAACTTTCTTTGACAGCTGTTTACTGTGTGGAGTAATTCTCTCGATATATTTATCATTATTTCCTGTTAACATAGTTTTTTGTTTTCATTTCCTTTATTGATGTGCTCTTTAAACATGCCCTTTCTTGATTTAAGTTTTGATTTTTAATTATTTCTTTTGCATTTTTCCTCACATTTAAATTTTTTTGAACTTTTTTTTTTCCATCGAATTTGGCCTCTCATTCAACTTAACGCCCTGGGCGACCGCCTAGTTGGCCCCTGAATAAAATAATGATGAATTTCATTCGCTCTGAAAGTGAATGTTCCATATTCTCGACAGATATGTTGTTCTGATAGTTTAAATCTTCGTATCATAGACTATTACTGACTTTAAAACTACAATTATTTTTCTATGACAAAATTAAAATCCTAATGTTTATTTGGAACGAAATATACTAGAAATTATTCGCAGAAGCTGAAAATTCTTTGCAACTTCAATATAAGAAAAACTTTTTTTTCTAATTTTTAACAATTGAAATGATTGTTTTTTTTTTCTATTAATTTTACATGGTACATAATAATAAAAGCATTTATTGCAAAGTCAAAGAAATATACAAAACACACAAATTGGACAGAATAGAAAGAAAGATGGAATCAAGAACCAAAAAGATCGTCCAGATTCCAAACAGAAATATGTACATAAATCTTAGAACTTTAGCAACAGCGATAAGTGAAAAAAATTAAATAAATTTTCCAGTATATAAAAAAAATACATTTGAAATACTTAAGCTTACATAACATAAATTACCGATAAAAACAAAAACAAAGGCGTATTGGAGCTATTTTTAATTTCTAAAGAGTGATTATTAAATTGCAATCAAAAGAAATTATTTCCTTTCACTTAAGTTTTCACAATTACGAGAAAAAAATGGAAATTTAAATCGTGATTGAGGCCGATTCTGACCAGGATCAGCTGCTGGTAAAACGACGCTCTGGTGAAGTTAGTGGTCCTATATAGGGAGAGGGTGGGAAACGGCGATGTCGATTTCTATTGGTTGCCGCTGTCACGTGTCTCATGGGCGCCATTTCTGTGCGTCGATTGTCGGTTAGCTCCGTGATAGTTACAGGTAAAGTGTATACGTGTGTTGGTTCTATACTGAATTAGATCGCTGTGTTATAACATAAATTGCTTATTGTAGTCCTCATTTGTTTTCCTTGTCAAACATAAAAAAATATAAAAATAAATACCCCCTCAAGCAGCTGCTTGCCACAGAGGTCTGACAGGAGCCTGTCAGTTTATATGCCACAGTAGGAGATCTGAGAGGATGGCAGGACCTCAGCAGAAAAACGACACACACATCCATGCCTAATCCGGGGCTCGAACCCGGGTCTCTTAGATCAGTAGCCAAGCGTGCTAAGGTTGTTAAAATGCCATATTATGCAGCATATTTATAAATTAAGAAATTGTTCAAGGACTAGATTTTAGCCCAGGAATTTTAACTCAAGGTTTGGATTTATTAAAAATAAAAGTAGAGGAAATGAGCGACAAAAAGATTGTATTCTATAAATTGATGAAATCGCTCTATCTTGGGGAAGTGAATTTGACAATGCATCGAAAGCTCTTATTAGAAATATTACACTTCCTTTGTAGTCTGATTCTTCCTGTAAGGCATTAGTTATGTTAGGTGGTATTGGCTGCCGATGGAAACAGATTGTAGCATATCATTTTACTGGGGAATCTATTAATGACATTTCATTAACAAATTTAGTATGTGATACAGTCTGCAAAGTTGGGTTATTTTACCTCTGAGCGTCACTTTTTTTGCACGCCATGGGCTAAATGGCCAGATCACAAGGACCCCGAAGGCTCAGAGAGTTGGGTTGGGTTGTTTTACCTCTGAGCGGCACTTTTTTGCACACCATGGGCTAAATGGCCAGGTCACATGGACCCCCGAAGGCTCAGAGAAGGTTGGGGGAGGGGACCCACTGGAACAGCTGTTGGGAGACAGATGGTTAGCCTCCCGTCAAGGCCATTCAGCGTGTTCTTTAACGTTCACAGGGTATGGTTCTCCCGCACACGGGGCCACGGCTTAACGTCTCATCCGACGGACGGCAGCCTTTCCAAGCCCATCGGTGTCCCCTATTGACCGTGGGCAGGGCGAGGAGTTTTGCGGAGATAAATCTCAACGCTGACCCAGCTGGGACTCGAACCTGGGAACTACAAATTACGAGCCTGGCGCGCTACCGACTGAGCCACCCCCCGCCCCAGGCTCAGAGAAGGTTGGGGGAGAGGACCCACTGGAACAGCTGTTGGGAAACAGACAGTAGTCTCCTGTCAAGGCCATCCAGTGTGTTCTTTAACGTGCACAGGATATGGCTCTCCCGCACATGGGGCCACGGATTAACGTCCCATCCGAAGGACGGCGGTCTTTCCAAGTCAATCCCTTGTCGAATCAAGCGATGTGGAAGATATGTGGGATCACGGCAGGAAGATACAGCAAAGTAATGAACAGTGCTGCTCATCCATACGATTCCAATCGTCAGCTTTTTTTCATGTCCGATGTCCCACATTTACTGAAAAATATTAGATTAGCATTGATTTCCAATAAGCAAATAAAAATCTCCCCTGAAATTCAAATGCAATATGATTTGCCAACTGATATCATTTTAAATAGTCACATTGAAGAAATCTGCAAACATCAACAGCCAACTGAAAGTTTGTCAAAAGTTAAATGTTGAAGATATGAAACCAAATCATTTTGATAAAATGAAGATCTCAAAAGCAAACAATGTATTGTTTCGAAACAAGTTCAGCTTTGAAATATTTAATTCAGAATAAAAATTATGATGCAGCACGGAGCCACGGCTTAACGTCGTATCCGACGGACGGCGACATTTCCAAGCCCATCGGTGTCCCCTACTGACCGTGGGTAGGGCGGGGAATTTTGCGAAGATAAATCTCAACGCTGACCCAGCTGGGACTCGAACCTGGGAACTACAGATTACGAGCCTGGCGCGCTACCGACTGAGGCACCGCCACCCCCGCGGATTCGTGTCCGATGTCCCACATTTGCTTAAAAATATTAGATCAGCATTGATTTCCAATAAGCAAATAAAAATCTCCCCTTGAAATAGATGAAAATTGATAATGTAATCACACATAATTTCCTTGTGTCTCCGATAAGTGGTTCTGTGAATAACTAGAGAGACAAAGAGACAAAAATGCAAATTAATATAAAGTAATTAATATAAATATAATAATAAATTAATATAAATATAAAGTAATAAATTAAATTAATATAAAGTAATAAATTAAATTAATATAAATATTAATATAAAGTAGTGTCATGTCCAACAGATCAATTTCTTATTCATAAGGAAAAATTCCTGCTTTTTCATCCTGTTACAACGATAATTTTAATTTTCTCGTTTCCTTGGTTAAATTTCTCGTCGCCGAGGGAAATTTCTCTCCAGCTGTCAACACTGATTGGTAGAGTCACTTCCATGCATGTCCTGACATGTCACAAAACTGGCAATTCACGATTCATCGGTGGCATGAAAGCCATCGGAAATTCGAGTCAATGAGATCTTGTACATTAAATAAAATAATAAATACCCCCTCAAGCAGCTGCTTGCCACAGAGGTTTGACAGGAGCCTGTCAGTTTATATGCCACAGTAGAAGATCTGAGAGGATGGCAGGACCCCAGCAGAAAAAATGACACGAACAACCATGCCTTATCCGGGGCTAGAACCCAGGTCCCTTAGATCAGCGGTCAAGCGCGGTAACCACTCGGCAATTTAAGAATTCTGGTCAGTTTTAAGGGAAGATGTAAAATAATAAATAAATCAATTCCCCTTCAAGCAACTGCTTGCCACAGAAGTCTTACAGGAGCCCATCAGTTTAATACGTCACAGTAGAAGAAGGTCTGTGAAGTTAAATATATATGATGACAAGACCCACTAGTTCCGCCTAAAGCACTATCAGTATAGGGGAATGCCGTATTCCCCACTACCTACGGTCAAGGGCAAGACAGTACCATATAGATACAGCTCATCCCCGACTACCTAATGGCGAACAGTACTATAGGAGTAAAGCTCATCCATCGGTCAAAACCTAAATTTAATCTATGTCCCGGACCGCCACAAACAAGTATATAGAATCCAAGTTGTCTCGGCTCCCGTGACTGGGACTCTTAGTCCGGCCCTACTGTCGGGGCCCTGTCCAACATGACCGGCCTAGTCAGTCAGCAGGACCCTCAACTTCTGAGATAGAAATCTTAGCCATGTCCGACCGTTGCCCAAATCGGTCAGCATAGCCTTCGACTTCATTAGGCCCTCAAGCCCCCCCCCCCCCCCACCTCGACAAGGTGGTCCTGTATCGGGGTGGGGGGGGAGGGTCTGTGAGGTTAGCGGGATTTCAGCAGAAAATAATCCAAACTTCCATACCTTACCCGGGACTCGAACCCAGGTCTCTTTGGTCATTAGTCAAGCGCGCTAACCACTCAGCCACGGGACGGCAAGAGAAGAAAAGAACTGTCTAAATCAGGAATGGCAATTAAATGCCATGCGTGCCACTAGAGAGAAAAATCATTCTCGGAATTTATAACTATTTATTTTTTAAAAATCCACAGGGTCCCGTTTATGACCCTGGACCTTTATATCCGCTACTGGAGTCACATTCACGGCACGCCAAAAAATTTTGTCGCATAAGAAGGAATATCGACATTAAAATAAAATCGTGAATTTTTAACGATATAATGATGATCTAATATGGATAAAAAAATGCATTTTCTCTCTTAACTTTTTTCGTCAACATATTATGAAAACCATTTTTCTACAATGAATCTGATAGTCATATATTAGAGGCTGATTAACGGACGAGGATTCAGTTCCTGCATTGCTCTGAATGTTAAAAAGCACAAGACTAATATTAACGAATTATCAACCATAATGGTCCCAAACAGAAAGTAATTCGTACTATTAATTTAAATTATGAACATTAGTGTAATTTTTTTATAAAAAATAAAATAAATACCCCCTCAAGCAGCTGCTTGCCACAGAGGTCTGACAGTTTATATGCCAGAGTAGAAGGTCTGTGAGGATGGCAGGACCTCAGCAGAAAAACAACACAAGCATCCATGCCTTACCCGGGGCTTGAACCCAGGTCCCTTAGATCAGTAGCCAAGCGCGCTAACCACTCGGCCATGGGACGGCTCGTAATTTTTCATGTGTATGTAAATAACATTTCGAACTATATTAATATTATTAGTATTAATACAATTTAGTTTTATCTCACTTTGTCCTTTTGTTACTTTTATCATGAAAAAAAATGCGATTTGAATTGTTTCTTTATTGAGTATTTGCAGATTTACCCTGCGTTTCTCGGGCCTGAAACTTTCTAAAATATAGAGTAGATGTCACTTTCCATGTCGCAAGCTTTCCCTTGGCATAAATATCATTACACTCGATCTCCTTTCCTTTCGGAGGTGGGGGGGGGGGGGGGGGGGGGGTCAGTCGGTAGCGCGACAGACATGTAATCTGCAATTCCCAGGTTCGAGTCTCAGATGTGTCAGCGTTGAGATTTAGCTGCGCAAAACTCCCCTCCTACGGTCCTCCCTGCCTAAGGTCAGAAGGGGGATACCGATGGGCTTGGAAAGAACCTCGTCCGTCGGATGAGACGTTAAGCCATGTCCCCGTGTGCGGGAGAGCCATACCCTGTGCACGTTAAAGAACACGCTGGATGACCTTAACGGGAGGCTACCATCTGTCTTCCAACAGCCGTTCCAGTGGGTCCCCAAACCTTCTCTGAGCATTCGAGTTCCTTGTGACCTGACCATTTAGCCCATTATGTGCAAAAAAGTGCCGCTCAGAGGTAAAACAACCCAACTTCCCCCTCCGGTTAAGTTTTTTCCCCGCTTTTTTAGGGGAGAAAAGAAATGGACATAGTTCGAGGTACCCATTATCTTCCCGATGTCAGAAGTTTCTAACCCAAAAACCGGAATTTCCTCGCTCATATAATCGAACTTTTCAAATCTCTTCGTACCCACCAGAGTTTCTCGGATACAATTTTCCAGGTATATGTTAATTTATAGCAAAAGAAATTAAATATGGTCTGAGGTACATAAAAAATGTAATGGTACAAAAAAAAACTGTTATTATTAAGCAGAATTTTTTATTACTTAACGTAATATTTAAAACATTTATTAATTATTTGTATATACTTTTATTAGCTTTTGCATATTTTTCAAATTAAGTAACGATTTTAACTTCCGATACGAATTTATATTTTTGAATCCCGTGTTCTGCTCGTGTTTAATTAGAATTTTAATTAGAACGACTACATATCCACGGACGCTCGCGCTCTTGACGCAGCAAACTGAACAATGAGTTTATCACGAGAAAAAAGAAAGAAATCAGTTTGTTGAATTCATTATTTCAAAATCGATGGTGGCAACAGTTATATCGAATAACTTTCAACTGTTAATGTTTAATCACGAAAAATCAGATATTAGTTTAGTTTGATGTATTCCTTTTTTCAAATTTATTAGTGGCAACAGTTATTTTGAATAACTTTTCAACCGTTAATCAAAGAACGTATAAGGAAAAGAAGTTCAGCTTTGACAAAGCGTAAGTGGCGACCTCAAGTGGTGTTTCGATTCGTATCGTGCATTTTTTAAGCTGGGAAGCAAAATAAACCTTTATTAAAATCATGATATTATTTTTTTCAAAAGGGCAGGTTTTAAAATCATGATATTATTTTTTTCAAACAATAAGGGGCAAAGGAATTATGCATCAAAAAATTTATATTTTAAAAAAGGCAAAAAAGTAACTGCACTTTGTATTTGAAAAAAATAATATCATGATTTTAATAAAGGTTTATTTTCTCCATTGGAATTATTTTTCGTTGAACCAACAATTATAAATTGAACGGATAGAGAAGATTTGAAATTAGCCTGAAGTTAATTTATAAAATAAATTATTACAATTAAGAGTTTGTTGGTTAAATAGAAGCAAGGAATAGAATTGATATTAATATACTCTGCAAGGATATCAATGGGAAATTATTACAAAGGAAAAGCGAAGAGAATGGAAGTTGACAGTAACATGTAATTACAAAAGCGTTCGTCCCCTGTAATGTTCGTTTCACCTCTACGCCAAATGCACGATACTCGATTTTACATTAATCTCTATGGAAGCTTAACTTCTTCTCCCTCTACATTCTTTGCGTTAATGTTAAGTCTATGGGAATTTTGAGAAATTCAAACTCGCCCATCCCAATTTTGGTTGCCCCCAACGAGTTCGCACTTACCTATATTCTTCCCCTTTTGAAGGGAACGTTCACGTAAAGTTTGGTGTCTCTAGCTCTTCTGGGGGCTGAGTGCATAAACGGACAGACACACAAACATTCTTCTTTATATATTCGATAGATGCTGTACTTTTTACGGAAATTGTAAAACTAACTGCATGATGGTCATTTCCAAAAAATTATGTGTTATAAATTTTATTTTTCCTCGAAAAACGAGTTTTAACCCTTCTGGAGTTTCAATTTATTGTCGGAATTCATTATGTAAGCTATTATAAGCATTCTAAACTATTATCAACCTCAAAATTTTAAATTGTATTAACTCTTATTAGTAGTAAAAAAATTAATCGTTGTATTATTGTATACTTGTAAGATGATGGCAATGACAATAAATCACTAATTCATAAAAAAAAAATACATAAATATTTGGGTTTCTTCATAAATCTACGCTATTTGTGTTGTTTATATCAGTGATTCCCAACGGGGAAGTTTTCAAAATAATTTAAGGGGGCGTTTTCTTGAGTTTCTCTGTGAGAATAGATTAAACAGAATATGGAATATTTCTTAGAATACCATAATTATTCATGTTTTATTTCGACAGAAATCTTTGAAATTCATGGACCAAAATCTTCGTAGATTTATATAGGTAGGGAAATAATTTTTCAACTACAGCGTGTTCGAAAAACAATGGTCGGGGTTTCGAGAACCAATACGTGGAAAAATAATATACACATTCATGAAACTAATATTTAAATTGAAATTTTTTTAAAACGCAATTAGTGAATTTCCACATGTGCAGTGTTCGTGACCCTACATATCTCTATTCGGTATTCCACTTCCTGCCGGGGCAGTGGCAGCTCAGTCGGTAGCGCGCTAGGCTCGTAATCTGCAGTTCCCTGGTTCGAGTCCCAGCTGGGTCAGCATTCAGACTTATCTCCGCAAAACTCCTCGCCCTGCCCACGGTCAGTAGGGGACACCGATGGGCTTCGAAAGGCCGCCGTCCGTCGGATGGGACGTTAAGCCGTGGCCCCGTGTGCGGGAGAGCCATACCCTGTGCACGTTAAAGAACACGCTGGATGGCCTTGACGGGAGGCTACCATCTGTCTCTCAACAGCTGTTCCAGTGGGTCCCCTCCCCCAACATTCTCTGAGCCTTCGGGGTCCATGTGACCTGGCCATTTAGCCCATTGAGTGCAAAAAAAAAAGTGCCGCTCAGAGGTAAAACAACCCAACCACTTCTTGCCATTCACGCTGCAGCATCTCTCTTGCAACTTGCTCAGTTGCTTCTTTTATTCTGCCTTTCAAATGATTCAGGCCTCGAATTTTGTCCATGTACACGTAATTATTTACAAAGCACCGAAAGGAAAAATCATGGGGTGTCAAATCAGGGCTCCTTGGTGGCCACAGGATTTGACCACTCATGCCAATCCATCTATCAGGAAATGTTGCAGTAAGAACTTCCATAATATCTGTTGAGAAATGTGACCCTTCTCTGCCTTGCTGGTGGCTGCCCATGAAAATGAGTTGGGAAATGTACAGGTACATAATGTGATGCCTTTGTCTGTTCGGGGACAGTGCTTTCCGAAGTCATACCATTATTTGACGAACATTCTGTAGTTTTATATAGGAAAAATTATTTGATATCCAAAGGTGGGGGCGGGGGTAATATATTTGGTAAGAGGGAAATGTTCCGCCGTTTCCCTCTTATCAAATATTACCGTTTTCTTTTATCAAATAAAAGGGTTAACAATTTCAAAACGTTCTGTCACGGTGGTAGACCAAAAAATATTTTACAGACTTTTTACTTATTTTATCGCGAGGCTAAAACCGATTTGCCATCCGTGATCACAATCATTTCAGACCTCTTCTTTCTCCGAGTCTCCTGGCATCTCTACTATTGACATAACGTGGTTCTGTTGTTAAGAAACAATCATTGAATGTACACTAAGTCACGAGTTTTTAATACGAGCAACACAAATGATTCATTTAGGTGAGAATGACTTCCTTCGTCACTAAGGGGCGGGGGTGGCTCAGTCGGTAGCTCGTAATCTGTAGTTTCCAGGTTCGAGTCCCAGATGGGTCAGCGTTGAGATTTATCTCCGCAAAATTCCCCGCCCTGCCCACGGTCAGTAGGGGACACCGATGGGGACACCGTCCGTCGGATGGGACGTTAAGCCGTGGCTCCATGTACGGGAGAACCATACCCTATGCACGTTAAAGAACACGCTGGATGGCCTTGACGGGAGGCTACTATCTGTCTCCCAACAGCTGTTCCAGTGGGACCCTCCCCCAACCTTCTCTGAGCCTTCGGGGTCCATGTGACCTGGCCATTTAGTCCATGGTGTGCAAAAAAGTGCCGCTCAGAGGTAAAACAACCCAACCCTTCGTCATTAAAACACTCCTCGGGCATAAACTTCGTATGAGCAGCTCCAGGCGTTGAGCACAAAAGAGCTGGCTCATTGCTCCCGGAGAAAGCCATCACGCAGACCACAATTAACGAGTTTTCTGTCTCTCTTGCGAAATCTCTTGCGTAAAAGAATTCATTATATGTTTGCACATCGTCATCTACATCCACCTCTAGGTGAATGCATTGGACATTGCTGGTATCGCCAACACAATTTTCCGTTACTAACATAGTTGCAACATGTTAATCTTGAGTTGGGTTGTTTTACCTCTGAGCGGCAGTTTTTTGCACACCATGGGCTAAATGCCCAGGTCACAAGGACCCCGAAGGCTCAGAGAAGGTTGGGGGAGGGGACCCATTGGAACAGCTGATGGGAGACAAATGGTAGCCACCCGTCAAGGCCATCCAGCGTGTTCTTTAACGTGCACAGGGTTGGGTTGTTTTACCTCTGAGTGGCACTTTTTTGCACACCATGGGCTAAATGGCCAGGTCACATGGACCCCGAAGGCTCAGAGAAGGTTGGGGGAGGGGACCCACAGGAACAGCTGTTGGGAGACAGATGGTAGCCTCCCGTCAAGGCCATCCAGCGTGTTCTTTAACGTGCACAGGGTATGGCTCTCCCGCACACGGGGCCACGGCTTAACGTCCCATCCGACGGACGGCGGCCTTTCGAAGCCCATCGGTGTCCCCTACTGACCGTGGGCAGGGCGGGGAAATTTTGCGGAGATAATCTCAACGCTGACCCAGCTGGGACTCGAACCTGGGAACTACAGATTACGAGCCTGGCGCGCTACCGACTGAGCCACCCCAGCCCCATTAACGTGCACAGGGTATGGCTCTCCCGCATACGGAGCCACGGCTTAACGTCCCATCCGACGGACGGCGGCCTTTCGAAGCCCATCGGTGTCCCTTACTGATCGTGGGCAGGGCGGGGAGTTTTGCGGAGATAAGTCTCAACGTTGACCCAGCTGTATCTCGAACCTGTGAACTAGCAGATTACGAGTCTGGCGCGCTACCGACTGAGCCACCCCCGCCCCAATGTTAATCTTGATGATGGTTATTAAGGTATTCATGGATGATAATAGTTTTATTAGTGAGGTATTATCTTTGAAATGCCATGCTGATTCAAACGATGGGAAAAAGACATACATTTCTTTTTTAATAAGGGTAATTCCTTTATTCATGATTGTGTGAGAAATAATTTACTTTTTAGTTGATATTTGAAGTGAGTAGTCTAATAGATAGCGGAAAATTCCCATCTTCACTCCCTGATCTCCCAGGTATTAATATTTTCTCACTTAAAGCTTAAGACAAACAATAGATGAAGCCATAGATGAAAATCCAGATCAGTAGCGTAGATAAGTATTTTTTTTTTTGCGTTTTTTTTTTTGTTGTCAGTTCCTTCCCGTCAGGACATGAATGGAAATGAAGTGGCACTTTTTTGCACACAATGGGCTAAATGGCCACTTCAAAGGACCTCGAGACTGGACAGCTGTTAGGAGACACGTGGCATTCCAATATGTTCTTAGGTAACGCGTCTCCTGTTTTCCTTACACGGTCCATGCTTAACGTCCCAGGGCGGAAGGGTGAGGTGAATTAAAGGGTGGCCTAGATGGGACTCGAACTCTCGGTGAACTGAAGATTACGAGTCAGACGTGCTACTGATTGAGCCACCCACTACCATCCCAGGGGTGGGGGGAAGTCTTTTTTGGGGTTGAGTAGCCTTTTTGGTTTTTGAGATGGCCCAATTATCATATATCTAATATCTAGGCATCAAACATAATGCTATAACAAAAATTTCATTTTGTGATACCTTCTGAAATTTCTGAAAGCTAGGACCTCACCTGACTTTTCCTAACTACTTATTCCCCTGTTCCAAGTTCCAGTTGTCTCCGTATCAACGCCAACACTGTCATCGATGGCGGAATTTTTCGGATCCTCGTAATTCCGCAAATACTGGACCCATTAGTCTTATTTAGTTCTGATCACGCAGGATTTAAGGATGTGGTTCCTAGTTGCGGCGAGTCGGGTTTGAAATCATCGCATACTTCCAAATTTCCTGAGGGCTCTGCCATCACCAAATTTATGAATGGAGAACTAAAAGTTATGGTCAATGAATAGACTTTGGGTGGGGGAGGGCTAATTTTCTATGTTCGAAACCCTTACATTGTGCTAAGTTACGTGAAATGAAGCTGTAGGGGAAGTTTGATGGTCCTAGCTCTGACCATCTGGAGAAGATGCCGAATAAAATGACACAGAGACAAGCTCTCTATTTTAGATATAATATAGATTACAGCAATACTTTTGGGCCTGGCTCTTGTGTATTGCTGTAACCCAGTAATGAGTTGTTTCTGGACCAACGGTAATTAAACCCAGTAATGAATGTTTCGTAATGATGGGTTGGGTTGTTTTACCTCTGAGCGGCACTTTTTGCACACCATGGGCTAAATGGCCAGGTCACATGGACCCCGAAGGCTCAGAGAAGGTTGTGGGAGGGGACCCACTGGAACAGCTGTTGGGAGACAGATGGTTAACTACAGATGGTTACAGACAGACGGCTTAACTCCCATCCGACGGACGGCGGCCTTTCCAAGCCCATCGGTGTCCCCTACTGACCTTGGGAGGAATTTTGCGGAGATAAATCTCAACACTGACCCAGCTGGGACTCGAACCTGGGAACTACAGATTACGAGCCTGGCGCGCTACCGACTGAGCCACCCCCGCCCCTAGCCTTTAAGGAAATGAATTCAAGTTATAGTGTAAATGTCTTAAGTGCTGCTTACTTTCGAAGGTAGAGACAGGGGTGGCTTAGTCGGTAGAGCGTCAGGCTAGTAATCTGCAGTTCCCAGGTTATAGTCTCTCCTGAGCTGGCTTTGAGATTTATCTCCGCAAAATTCCTACCCTGTCCTCAGTCAGTAGGTGACACCGAAGGGCTTGGAAAGGCCGCTGTTTATCGAATGGAAGGTAAAGCTGTGGTACCATGTGTGGGATAGCCATATCCTGTGCACGTTAGAGAACAACCTGGATGGCCTTTACGCTTAATAGCTCTAGTGTCTTAGCTCCTTAGTGTGTGCCCTCCCCCCAACCTACTCTGTTGGTCTTTGCCTTGTGGTCTTTGTGACCTGGCGATTTAGCCCTTTGTGTGCAAAAAATTACCACCCAGAAGCAAAACACCTCAACTTTCGTACGTTAAGATGTTTGCTATTATTGTTCAGAATCCCCAATTTATGAGAGGTTGGGTTGTTCATCCTATGAGAGGCACCTTTTTCGCACAAAATCGGCTAAATGGCCAGGTCACAAAGACCCCATGGACTCAGAGAAGGTTCGAGGAGGGGACCCACTGTACAGAACTTTGGGTGACAGATGATAGCCTCACTCAAGGCCATCCAGCGTGTTCTTCAATGTGCATAGGGTATGGCTCTTCCGCACAAAGAACCACGGCTTAATGTCTCATCTGAAGGACGGTGGCCTTTCCAAGTCCGTCGGTATCCCCTACTTATGGTGAACAGGGCAGGCAGGTTTTCAGAGATAAATCTCAACGCTTGCACAACTGGGACTCGAACCTTGTAACAGTAGATTACGAGCCTGGCGCACTACCGCTTAACACCACGGCCCCAAAACCAGATCATTTTATACGAGTTCTCAAACTTGCCTACCTGCTTGGGAACACGTAATCCATGGCTTAACGTCCCATCAGAGAGACGGAGACCTTTCCAAGTCCAATGCTGTCCGCTTCCTTACCGAGGTTTGGATTTAACAGAGAAAAGTCTTAACGCTGTCACAGTTGGGACTCGAACCTGGAAATTGTAGATTACAAGAGCGGTGCGCTACCGAATAAGCCAATCCTCAACTATCCTAATATTCAGATATTTACACAAATCAAAATGCGATGGGTCAATTGATGCGTTGTCCAATGAAAATAAATTATCGAATTGAAATGAACTCCGCAGGTTCCAATTCAAGTTCCAGGGGGGAAAAATAATAAATTGATTTCTAATACATACTACAATGTTAGTCAGTTTCGAGTCATTAGGCATCATAAATTCAACTGTTCTTTTTCATCTGCATCCAAGGTGATTACATAAAACAAATTATTCATTTCTTAACCTTATTTCAGCATTTGAGAAAGAACAAAAAGGCTTCAAACAAACCACGTCTCCTTCTGTGAAATATTGGGTTCTGTTAAGGCATTTTGCGAGAGAAGAAGATGCTAGTTTGATCTGTCCAATAGCTACTAATATTCACAGATGACAGAGTTAACCCTACCACGGAGAGAAGAGACTTCCAGAGGAACGAGAGAAGCTCTGGCAAACACGCGCTCTCTCTCTTCCTTCCCATTGCCCATCGACGATATTGACAAACCGATACACGCTCTAACAACAAAGCTAGCCACAGAACGAGACGTCTGGGAAATGGGCTTGCGTTTTCTTTGGAGCAATAAACACGAAAAAAAAAAGGTGCTGCTCACTACAACGTCTAACTTCAACGCTTTTCGGTGTGGAATGAATAAACTACAAAAGAGATATTGAGTTGTACACCTTTCTTTCCAAAGATCTTTTTGGACTAGTGATAAGGAAAGCTGTTTCTGGAATGACAGACCTCACTTTGGTTTATTTATGTAAATATAAATACTATGATTTTGAAGCTGCTGCAGTACTCTCATCCTGCCATCACCTCTCTCGCGGTGCTCAATAAAACTGAATGCTGAACGACATGTGCACGAAACAGAACCGTAAGTGTTGGCGGGAGGGAAAGGGGGATGAAAGGCAGTTGCTCCCCCCGGAAAAATATTAATGTTTTTCTTTTAACGAAAGGCAGTTTCGATTGTTTTTTTATCTCCGTTTTGTTTTGTTTCCGGAAGCATAGCATTTATTTTTATTGATTAATATGAAAAGATTTTATTTAAATGTATTTTTAATAATAAATTTCTGTCTTATCGTTTTTTACTGGGGTAGGGGGGGGGCTTGGTTTTATTATGTTATGATATATGCAGGGTTGTTGTTTTCGCAAACTGTACTCTTAACGAAATGGTTCGACCTAAATATTTATATATTACATAGCTATTTTCGTCCTCCCTAAAAAAATCCCATCTGAAATATTCCTTTCCTCTCAAAAAAATTAAATTACTCCCCTCTGAAAACCATTTCTCCTCCCCACCGAAAAATATTTCTGTCCGCGTCCATGAAAATAACGGAAAAATTCTTTACATTTTAATATTGTTGCAATTTAAAACGGATGAGCACTGAGCGTGAGTTCAAGCAAAAATTGGTCAATGAAAATTACAATACAATGCAATTTATTACAAAAGCATGGATGAAATTATTTATAAACAAACTAAGCCAACCGGCACGCAACTCTATAAAAATACAAAGATCAACTTTCAGAAGAATCCATTATCTCAATTCTATTCACATCCAATTCACGAAACAAGACTAAAATCATTCAATGAACAATAAAATCATGTGTTGATAAATAAATATTCAGTCTAACTAGAATCATATATGTGAATACTTGCAATATCTCGTGAATAACCTTACCAATTCCAAAATAACTATACACAAAATGATTTCCTTCTTAAGTTTTAGTACTCAAGTACTCGAAAACTGTAGCAAAGTATATTGGTTTCTCAGAACCAATTCTTTTCAGACGTTGATCACTATACACAAGACGAAAAAATCTTCTTTATCTTAACAGCTTAATAACGCGATCCATACCAATATACCAATCGACCTCCTTGCGCAAACACCAAATAAAAATATTTATTCTTTAGACTATCGTATCTTAAGGCTATTTATGCCTCCTTTTCAGATCTCCACAATTCCAACAACAACTCTATCTCTTCTATTTTTTTTTAGATCGGTTCTGTATTCCAATTCGTTGGTTAAAATAAATCTCTCGCAGAAGCATACACGAGCGTTCATGTCACGTTTATAATAAACTCACTGCAGCACGTTCATCTGTCGTTACAATATGTTAAGTAAATCACGTGATCTTCAGGCATGACTACTTCTCGCAGATGTCTGACAACAACTTTTCAGATAATTGCTCCGTAAGGAAGAAACACGAGGAAAACAAATCCTCAGAAACAGAAAGACAACATCAATATTCTTCCGGGATTCGAACCCATGCCCCTTCACCCAGGAGTAAAACACGCGAATCATCCATTCGTCAAATGTGCGCGAATCATCCATCATCTGAGATGGCATCACCATTCGTCAAATTATTAATTGGTTGTTCTGTTTCACTCAAACGACTGATGCCACCATTTTGGTTCGAAGAGACTGATTTTATTCACCTTTGAACTCGAGACATACTCCATAAGTAGCAGCACTCATGAGAACGTTTTCCATTTATTGCGGAAGTGCAGATCGTAATCTAACCTCTTTGATGAATCAACGTATGGGAAGAAACAATCGGGAGTAGAACTCGCGGATTCCTACCGCAGTAAGTGGACGCCTTTGACTCCACCCAATTCGCCGTCAGCAAGCCGTCACGCAAACCAGAGTCACACGAAAGCCACAGATAAAAGCGCCCACGTGCTTTACGTAGTGCTTAAAGCACGCACTTCACGCATCAGTGTGATGCGCGGAGATGAAATTCATCAGAGGCATCTGTTTCTCTTTTGTTTAATACGAAACCTTTGAAGAAAACAAAAATATCAACCACAAAACTATTTAGAATAAGCAGAGCTGTCCGGTGTGGGGGGTGGCTCAGTCGGTAGCGCGCCAGGCTCGTAATCTGTATTCCCAGGTTCGAGTCCCAGCTGGACAAGCGTTCAGATTTATCTCCGCAAAATTCCACGCCCTGCCCACGATCAGTAGGGGACACCGATGGCCTTGAATAGGCCGCCGTCCGTCGGATGGGACGTTAAGCGGTGGCCCCGTGTGCGGGAGAGCCATATCCTGTGCACGTTAAAGAACACGCTGGATGGCCTTGACGGGAGGCTACCATCTGTCTCCCAACAGCTGTTCCAGTGGGTCCCCTCCCCCAACCTTCACTGAGCCTTCTGGCCATTTAGCCCATTGTGTGCAAAAAAGTGCCGCTCAGAGGTAAAACAATCCAATCCGGTGTGGGTTTTCGAAACCCTTCGTTGCCACAAGAAAATTCGTGTTCCTCTTTTGTGGTTCAACTCCTGACTTGAAATATTTATTTACCCGTGGTATGAAAAAATGGCTTTATGAAGCAAAAGCAGAAAGAAATTAATTAAACTATTTCTTTTTTTTTAAATCTTTTTCATGGCAAAATATATTATCAATAACCGCTAATGTTAAGTTTATGGTGCAGTCGCTCAAAAAAAGCAAGAAAAGCTGTTTCCGGAAAGACAGACCTCACTTTGGTTTATTTATGTAAATATAAATACTATGATTTTGAAGCTGCTGCAGTACTCTCATCCTGCCATCACCACCTCTCTCGCGGTGCTCAATAAAACTGAATGCTGAACGACATGTGCACGAAACAGAACCGTAAGTGTTGACGGGAGGGAAAGGGGGATGAAGGGCAGTTGCTCCCCCCCGGAAAAATATTAACGTTTTTTCTTTTAACGAAAGGCAGTTTCGATTGTTTTTTTTTCTCCGTTTTGTTTTGTTTCCGGAAGCATAGCATTTATTTTTATTGATTAATATGAAAAGATTTTATTTAAATGTATTTTTAATAATAAATTTCTGTCTTATCGTTTTTTACTGGGGTAGGGGGGGGTGCCTTGGTTTTATTATGTTATGATATATGCAGGGTTGTTGTTTTCGCAAACTGTACTCTTAACGAAATGGTTCGACATAAATATTTATATATTACATAGCTATTTTCGTCCCCCCTAAAAAAATCCCCTTTGAATTATTCCTTCCCTCTCAAAAAAATTAAATTACTCCCCTCTGAAAACCATTTCTCCTCCCCCCGGAAAATATTTCTGTCCACGTCCATGAATATAACTGAAAAATTCTTTACATTTTAATATGTTAAGTAAATCACGTGATCTTCAGGCAGGACTACTTCTTGCAGATGTCTGACAACAACCTTTTAGATAATTGCTCTATAGCGAAGAAACACGAGGAAAACAAATCCTCAGAAGCAGAAAGACAACATCAATATTCTTCCGGGATTCGAACCCATGCTCCTTCACCCAGGAGCCAAAGACGCGAATAAGTCGGCCACTGAGATAGCATCACCATTCGTCAAATTATTGATTGATTTTTTTTCTGTTTCACTCAAACGACTGATTCCAGCATTTTGGCTCGAAGTGACTGATTTTATTCACCTTTGAATTCGAGACATACTCCATAAGTAGCAGCACTCATGAGAACGTTTTCTCTCTATTGCGAAAGTGCAGATCGTAATCTAACCTCTTTGATGAATCAACGTATGGGAAGAAACAATCGGGAGAAGAACTCGCGGACATCCACATAAATCGACATAAAAAAGAATTCAGAATCATCCACCCAGCCCACAAAAAAAATAAAATATAAAAAATACATATACGCATCTTTTACAGCGTCTTCAATAACAATCAATCGCTCATTTTATAGGCAGGGTATCCAACAAATAATGGGGATTGGGTTGGGTTGTTTTACCTCTGAGCGGCACTTTTTTGCACACCATGGGCTAAATGGCCAGGTCACATGCACCCCGAAGGCTCAGAGAAGGTTGGGGGAGGGGACCCACTAGAACAGCTGTTGGGAGATAGATGGTAGCCTCCCGTCAAGGCCATCCAGCGTGTTCTTTAACGTTGGGTTGTTTTACCTCTGAGCGGCACTTTTTTGCACACCATGGGCTAAATGGCCAGGTCACATGGACCCCGAAGTCTCAGAGAAGGTTGGGGGAGGGGACCCACTAGAACAGCTGTTGGGAGATAGATGGTAGCCTCCCGTCAAGGCCATCCAGCGTGTTCTTTAACGTTGGGTTGTTTTACCTCTGAGCGGCACTTTTTTGCACACCATGGGCTAAATGGCCAGGTCACATGGACCCCGAAGTCTCAGAGAAGGTTGGGGGAGGGGACCCACTGGAACAGCTGTTGGGAGACAGATGGTAGCCTCCCGTCAAGGCCATCCAGTGTGTTCTTTAACGTGCACAGGGTATGGCTCTTCCGCACACTGGGCCACGGCTTAACGTTCCATACGACGGACGGCGGCCTTTCCAAGCCAATCGGTGTGCCCTACTGACAGTGGGCAGGGCGGGGGAATTTTGCGCAGATAAATCTCAACGCTGACACAGCTGGGACTCGAACCTGGGAACTACAGATTACGAGCCTGGCGCGCTACCGACTGAGCCACCCCGGCCATTAATGGGGATTGTTTTACCTCTGAGTGGCACATTTTTGCACATAACTGGAAAAATGGTGTTCACAAACACTCTAAGGGCTCAGAGAAAGTTGGAGGAAGGGAGCCCACTGGCCAGACAAATAGTAGTCTTCCGTTAAGGCCGATTAATAAAACCGAATTTTTTAAGGCCGATTTATAAAAATATAGTTTTAAAAATAAAACTATATTTTTAAGAATTCAACAAAATATCTTGATTAAAGAGCAAAAATATACATTTTTAATGAGTACAGTCGCTCCAAAAAGCATCCGAACACTGCGGTGGATTACAGAATTCAGAAAAAATATCTGGCAACGATTTTTTTTAGAAATTAGATCACTAATTTCGAGAAAGTGTTGGCGGGACTCCACCATCTGCACAAGAATCGTTGCCAGATATTTTTTCTGAATTCTGTAATCAACCATAGTGTTCGGATACTTTTTTTTGAGCGACTGTAGGTGGTCATATTATTTTGATACTAGATCGTGTGGGCTCACTCACGGAAATATTGAGCGTGTGCAGTTACCGTTCACAGCAAACAGGAGCGTGTGCAGTTACTGCACACGCTCCAGTTTGCTGTGAACGGTAACTGGAGCGTGTACAGTTGCTATACACGCTCCAGATATTTTTCCTGAATTCTGTAATCACGTGACACGAAGGTTGCCAGATCGCCAATTTCTAGAAAAATCGTTGCCAGATATTTTCCCTGAATTCTGTAATCACGTGACACGAAGGTTGCCAGATCACTGATTTCTAAAACAATCGTTGCCAGATATTTTTCCTGAATTCTGTAATCAACCATAGTGTTCGGATACTTTTTTGAGCGACTGTACTTCTAGGAGTAATGACAATCTGACGTAAAGAAGGTAACTGATTTTGGATAGGTCTATTACGATAATAATTGAGTTAGATAAAAATATTAAATACCTCTCAAGCAGCTGCTTGTTTTCAGAGGTCTTACAAGAGCTAGATAATATTTGAATCTCGAAGTTTGAACTTACTACTTAAAGATTTTGAAATTCAAATTGATAACCTTCAAGCCTTGAAATTCGAAAAATTGCACTGCTCAGAGTGGAAATCGCAACACCACGAAGGAAGTAATGTATACCTCCCCTGTAAGAGTAGATGGGTTGGGTTGGGTTGTTTTACCTCTGAGCGGCACTTTTTGCACATCATGGGCTAAATGGCCAGGTCACATGGACCCCGAAGGCTCAGAGAAGGTTGGGGGAGGGGACCCACTGGAACAGCTGTTGGGAGGCAGATGGTAGCTCCCGTCAAGGCCATCCAGCGTGTTCTTTAACGTGCACAGGATATGGCTCTCCCGCACACGGGGCCAGGCTTAACGTCCCATTCGACCGACGGCGGCCTTTCCAAGCCCATCGGTGTCCCCTACTGACCGTGGGCAGGGCGGGAAATTTTTGCGGAGATAAATCTCAACGCTATCCAGCTGGGACTCGAACCTGGGAACTACAGATTACGAGCCTGCCGCATTACCGACTGAGCCACCCCCGCCCCGTAAGGGTAGATGTGCAAATGATTAAAAAACAGAACGTCAGAACGCAAGGTACGTGCCTTTATTGCAGATTCATCGGTACATAGTAAGCCCACCTCGGACGCTTTTACAAGCCCACAGACATTTTGGCCAAACTCAGGCATTCCATCAATCAGATGGTTAATGGTGTTTTGAGGTATAGAGTTCCAAAGAGAATCCAATTTGGCACGCAACTGTACCAGGTTCGTCATCAGAGGGAGATGGCATAGGAAGCGACCCATAAGGTCCCACACATGCTCAATGGGAGACAAGTCCGGGGAGTATGGCGGCCATGGGAGAATGTCCACACCTTGGAGACTGTCCATTGTTTCACATGCATTGTGTGGGGGTGGCGAAGTCCTACGATTGTCTCCTTTGCGGGAAAGCCATATCCTGTGCACGTTAAAGAACACACTGGATGGCCTTGATGGGAGGTTACCATGGGTCTACCAACAGCTGTTCCAATGTGACCCCTCACACAACCTTCTCTGAGCATTCGGAGTCTTTGTGGCCTGACCATTTAGCCTATTGTTTGTAAAAAAGTGCCACTCAGAGGTAAAACAACCCAACCCGTCATGGTGTAGTATTTTCTATGTCGAGCAGTGTATCTTCCAGTAATATAATATAGTAGTAAATATTGAGCGTGTGCAGTTACCGTTCACAGCAAACTGGAGCGTGTGCAGTAACTGCACACGCTCCAGTTTGCTGTGAACGGTAACTGGAGCGTGTATAGTTGCTGTACACGCTCCATATATTTTTCCCGAATTCTGTAATCACGTGACACGAAGGTTGCCACATCACTAATTTCTAAAAAAATCGTTGCCAGATATTTTTTCTGAATTCTGTAATCCACCGTATTGTTCGGATACTTTTTTGAGCGACTGCACCATGAATTGGGAAAATTGTTTAGTCATGCACCTAAAAATGTGGGGTCAATAAATTAATAGAAACGAGACAGACGCATAATATTGATTATTTGTTTTTATGAGCCGCGGGTGAATTTTTTAAATCAGTATGAAGATTTATGCAATCCTCGAAATTCCCACAAACTTCACATTAACGGTTAAAACTGGTATGTACAGTCGCTCAAAAAAGTATCCGAACGCTAGGGTCGATTTCAGAATTCAGAAAAAATGTCTGCAACGTTTTTTTTAGAAATTAGTGATCTGGCAACCTTCGTGTCACGTGACACGAAGGTTGATATGGAATTTGACAATTAGTCACAAACTCTCCTAGGTTCTATACCTAGTGAGAGGTGGGATGAGTTGTTCTATCGTTGAATTTGGTTTTTAATTGTCAAAACAAGGTTGCCAGATCATTCCACACCGAAAAGCGTTGAAGTTAGACGTTGCAGTGAGCAGCACCTTTTTTTTTTTCGTATTCATTGCTCCAAAGAAAACCAAGCACATTTCCCAAACGTCACGTTCTGTGGCTAGCTTTGTTGTTAGAGCGTGTATCGGTTTGTCAATATCGTCGATGGGCATTGGGAAGGAAGAGAGAGAGCGCGTGTTTGCCAGAGCTTCTCTCGCTCCTGTGGAAGTCTCTTCTCTCCGTGGTAGGGTTAACTCTGTCATCTGTGAATATTAGTAGCTGTTGGGCAGATCAAACTACCATCTTCTTCTCTCGCAAAATGCCTTAACAGAACCCAATATTTCACAGAAGGAGACGTGGTTTGTTTGAAGCCTTTTTGTTCTTTCTCAAATGCTGAAATAAGGTTAAGAAATGAATAATTTGTTTTATGTAATCCCCTTGGATGCAGATGAAAAAGAACAGTTAAATTTATGATGCCTAATGACTCGAAACTGACTAACATTGTAGTAAGTATTAGAAATCAATTTATTATTTTTCCCCCTGGAACTTGAATTGGAACCTGCAGAGTTCATTTCAATTCGATAATTTATTTCCATTGGACAACGCATCAATTGACCCATCGCATTTTGATTTGTGTAAATATCTGAATATTAGGATAGTTGAGGATTGGCTTATTCGGTAGCGCGCCGCTCTTGTAATCTACAATTTCCAGGTTCGAGTCCCAACTGTGACAGCGTTAAAACTTTTCTCTGTTAAATCCCAACCTCGTTAAGGAAGCGGACAGCATTGGACTTGGAAATGCCTCCGTCTCTCTGATGGGACGTTAAGCCATGGATTACGTGTTCCCAAGCAGGTAGACAAGTTTGAGAACTCGTATAAAATGATCGGGTTGTGGGGCGGTGGTGCTCAGAGGTAGTGCGCCAGGCTCGTAATCTACAGTTCCAAGGTTCGAGTTCCAGTTGTGCAAGCGATGAGATTTATCTCCGTAAATCTCCCTGCTCTGCCCACGAACAGTAGAGAATGCCGATGGACTTCGTAACTCCCACGGACAGTAGACGATACCGATGTATTTTCGATGCCCACCGTCCGTCAGATGGAACGTTAAGCGGTTGCTCAGTGTACAGGAGAGCCATACCCTATGCACTTTGAAGAACACGCTGGATGACCTTGTGGTGGCTACCATCTATCTCCCAAAAGCTGTTCATTGGGTTCCCTCCCATAACCTTCTCTGAGCCCACGGTATCTTTCTGACCTGGCCATTTAGCCCACTGTGTGCAAACAAGTGCCTCTCAGTGGTAACAACTCAATAACTATCTTAATATTATGGTGGTTAGAGATTGGCTCAGTAGATAGTGCACTACTCTTGTAATCTATAGTTCACAGGTTCGAATCCCAACTGTGCCAGTGTTTAGACTTCTCTCTCTTAAATTCTATCCTCGGTGAGGAAGGGGAAGGTATTGGACTTGAAAAGGCCGCCGTCTGTCGGATGAAACTTAAGCCGTGTTCCCTTATGCACGTTAAAGAGTGCGCTGAGTCCTCATTCGTCTGATGGTTTGTTAAGCCATGGATTTCCAAGCCAATAGACAAGTTTGATTTTTTACTTCAGTGAACATTTTAGGGGTAAACCTTTGGACAAAGCCGCAGGATATCTGTACTCACTTGAATAATAATACTTCCCCACTATGGGGGAGAAATGGTCGAACCACAACGACTGACCTTGATTCCGGAGCGTCAATAGATCTTGGGTTGGGTTAGGTTGTTTTATCTCTGAGCGGCACTTTTTTGCACACCATGGGCTAAATGGCCAGGTCACATGGACCCCGAAGGCTCAGAGAAGGTTGGGGGAGGGGACACTGGAACAGCTGTTGGGACACCGATGTTGTCCTGTCCTCCAAATTTCCCAGATATCAATCCAATCGATCATCTGTGGTTTGTGTTGGAACGGCATATCCGATCAGCGGTGGCTTAACCACGTAACTTACAAGAGTTAAAGGATCTGCTGGTCCTGTCCTCCAAATGAGACAGATGGTAGCCTCCCGTCAAGGCCATCCAGCGTGTTCTTTAACGTGCACAGGGTATGGCTCTCCCGCACACGGGGCCACGGCTTAACGTCTCATCCGACGGACGGCGGCCTTTCCAAGCCCATCGCTGTCCCCTACTGACCGTGGGCAGGACGGGGAATTTTGCGGAGATAAATCTCAATGCTGACCCAGCTGGGACTCGGACCTGGGAACTACAGATTACGAGCCTGGCGCGCTACCGACTGAGCCATCCCCGCCCCAATCAATAGATCTCCAGGCAGACAAGAAGCAGGCTGTTGAATAAGATGACCGGATTTTCGGGGGTGGGGTGAAACCCTGGTCCCCTTCTCTCTGGATACGTCTCTGCTTAGCACAATGAAAAGTTTGCCATCAAAAAGTTTCAGCTAACTTTTCAAATATAGAGTAGTTCGGTCTAATTATAAGTACACTAAATACTGTGACCTTGACGAGAGATTCTTGAACACTGGTTCTCAAGTGCGGTACCATAAGAAATGTCCATAATTAGAATAAAAAGATGATTACTAGTAATTTCTATTTACCATAGAAATTCTCCTTCTTCACAAAAAGGACATTTTCAACTAAGTCCTTCGGATATACATCAAAGAGCCAAAACTTTACGACCACCTGCCTAATATGATGTTGGTCCTCCAAGTACCACCAAAACAGTTCTTACCCGGAGAAGAATGGACGCTACAAAATTTCTAAAGGTGTCTTGTGGTATCTGGTACCAACACGTTACCAGCAGATCCTTTAACTCTTGTAAGTTACGTGGTTAAGCCACCGCTGATCGGATATGCCGTTCCAACACAAACCACAGATGATCGATTGGATTGATATCTGGGAAATTTGGAGGACAGGACAATACCTGGAAGTCTTCCTCATATTCCGCGAACCATTCTCGAACAATCCGGGCAGTGTGGCATGGCCCATTATCCTGTTGAAAGAATGCTCTGCTAGAGGGAAATACCGTTGCCATGAAAGGATGTACCTGGTCTGCAATGATGTTTAGGTAGGTGGTAGATGACATAGTTTCCTGCAGATGAATGACTGGACCCAGGGTTTCCCAGCAGAACATTGCCCAAAGCATTACACTTCCTCCACTGGCTTCTTTCCATCCTGCGGTGAATCCTGGTGCGAACACTTCTCGAGGCAAAAACGATGCACATGTAACCTGCCATCCACATGGTGCAACAGGAAACGAGATTCATCGGATTGACCGGATGACCTTCTTCCAATCATTCAAGGTCCAGTTTTGATACTTGCGTACCCATTGTAGGCACTTTCGATGGTGAACCGAGGTTAGCATTGGCACTTGGTGTAGCCTCTGACAACGCAGCGCCTTTTTCAGTAGGGTTCCATGTATTGTGTGTTGTGACACATTACTCATCACCAGCATTCAAATTATGGACGAGTTGTGCCACATTATCCCTTCTGTTGACTCGTACCATATGGGATAGCTTCGCTCACCTCTAGCATCGATGAGCCATGGCAGCCCACACCTTGCCGGCGGTTCGTGGTTTTTCTCTCCTCGGACCACTTTTTGAAAATCTAACCACTGCTGACCGTGAGCACCCACAAGCCTTGCCGTCTTGGAAATGCTCTGACCCAGTCGTCTGGCCATTACAATTTGGCCTTTGTGAACTCACTTAAGTCCGCTGCCTTTCCCGTCTGAAGAACAAGAATAACACTGATTAACAGAGCTCAGTATCAGGTGTTATTTATACCGTTTCATGACTTTCACACGCGCCGTCTTTTACCTGCAGTTGCTTCGATTTGCATAAAGACGTTCTGGTCATAATGTTTTGGCTCTTCGGTATATATTCAAACTTACAGCATTCGTTATATTATTATAAAAGTCTTTCTTTTAATCTAAAACGATGATTAAAGGATTTACGATGGCATTATCCAAAGGCGATTAAAAAAAACTTGGCTGTTTTAAGAGATAAATGAAAAAAAATTTGATTTGAAAATGTTTTAATGAATTATTATTATTTTACACTTTTACGTTTTAAATTTCCATCTTTAAAAGGCTAAAAATGGCATATTTCATTCTGCAACAAAGCATTCACTATTCGCCCGAAGTGATCTGTTATACTACTAATGCAGGGATTCCCAAATTGGAAGGTGTGAAGACATTCCAAGGAAGGCCCGAGATTTAGAAAGTTTTTGCATTTATTTTCTATTTTTAATTATAAATTGAAATTTTTGGTAAAAGAGATCTCAAAATCAAAAGGGAGGCGTAATGTCGAAAAGTTTAAGAATCCTTGTTCTAATGTATCTAATATATATAGACGCTTGTGCTTGATTGACGTAGACGCTTGTGCTTGATTGACGTAGACGCTTGTACTTGATTGACGTAGACGTTTGTGCTTGATTGACGTAGACGTTTGTGCTTGATTGACGTAGACGCTTGTGCTTGATTGGCGTAGACGCTTGTGCTTGATTGACGTAGATGTTTGTGCTTGATTGACGTAGACGCTTGTGCTTGATTGACGTAGACGCTTGTGCTTGATTGACGTAGACGCTTGTGCTTGATTGACGTAGACGCTTGTGCTTGATTGACGTAGACGTTTGTGCTTGATTGACGTAGACGCTTGTGCTTGAGTGACGTAGACGCTTGTGCTTGATTGATTGGCTGACGGCTGAGCGGATCACAAATAGGAAGGAGGGGAGGATAAGTCAGTTTCGCGCCAGGCTCGTAATCTGCAGTTCACACGTACGAGTCTCGCCTGGGCAGCGTTGAGATTTATCTTCCTCGGTCAGTACGGACACCGATGATCTTGAAAAGGCGGCCGTTCGTCGGATAGGATGCTAAGCCATGTTCAAGTGTAAATCATAATACTAGGTTTGTATAGAAGAGAGCCATACCCTGTGACATTGAAGTACACGCTGGATGGCCTTGCCGGGAGGTTTCCATCTGTCTGCCAACAGCTGTTCAGTGGATCCCGTCCCTCAAACCTTCTCTGAGTCCTTTGGGTCCTTGTGACCTGGCGATTTAGTCCATTGTGTTAAAAAAGCACCTCTTAGAGGTAAAACAACAAACCAGCAGATCACACTGATTCAAACTACGAAGCAGAAATGGTAGAGCGCTAAAAATTAGCATCTAGGGGTAATCCTGGCCGTAGATTGCAGAAAAAAGCTGACCTCTGACTGTCCTTCAAAGTCAAACAGAGGTCACGTAGAGGTGAAACATTGATCTACGAGTGCTGGAAACGTGAAAATTTGTGTCTAAGGATGTTTCGGATTATAAATCTCAGAAAGTTTATGAAATTTCGGATCCGATGGGTCCTTCGAGGTCAAAGGTCAAATCCGAGTCTGCAGGTGCTAGAGAGCTAAAATTCTTTGTCAGGAGGAAATTCGGGTCGTAGATCTCAAAATCGGTGTGTAAATCCTTTCAAGTCTAAGATCAGATTTTAATATACCCGATGAAGAGATAAATGTCGGTGCAAAATGGTTATTTTAGGGCCGTAGATTTCAGAAATGTTAAAGAATTTGAGATCAGTTCGATGTCAAGCAGGGATCTGAGTATATACTAAAATAATAATAAATAACGGTCTAGAAATTAAGTGATTCCGATTGATTTCTAGTATTTTTATATTCATCATGAAGAAATAAAATATTACTACTACTAAATCATGTGGTCTGGATGAAAGGTGCATGTGAATCAATCCGTATCTGAAAGAGGCTAAAGATAATGAGAAAATGGTAAATATCGTTCCTTCTTACTCTAGTTTAAGTGGTAATTTTTAAAAGGTCCACCAAACAAATTTCGTTGCCTAATTATAGGTTCCTCAGCACTAACTAACCTTAGTGACGATTGTTAGCGAAAGCCACCGCTAGATGACGCTATTCATATTGCTTCATAAATCAGTTTGTCTTTAGACAACTGTTAGCTGCTGAGGTTCTGCCATCCTCACAGGCCTTCTATTAAAAATAAAAAAATAAATACCCCCTCAAGCAGCTGCTTGCCACAGAGGTCTGACAGGAGCCTGTCAGTTTATATGCCAGAGATGACATATAAACTGATAGGCTCCTGTCAGACCTCTATTGCAAGCAGCTGCTTGAGGGGTATATTATTTTAGTTTGGCTACTGATCTAAGTGACCTGGGTTCGAGCCCCGGGTAAGGCATGGTTGTGCGTGTTGTTTTTCTGCTGAGGTCTTGCCATCCTCTCAGACCTGCTACTATGGCATATAAACTGACAGGCTCCTGTCAGACCTCTATGGCAAGCAGCAGCTGCTTGAGGGGGTATTTATTTATTTATTTTTTTTATCGATGAGATATGTATGAAGGATTCAGCTAACTTTCAGTTACCTCCCATTCCACAAACTGAGATAGTGGCGTATCTGGCTTTTTGCCAGTCAGAGGAAACTGAAAAGTATCATACACCCAGTACTCGGCTGACAGGAATTCGTTCTATTTTGTTGCGATCTTAAGCAACCACGGCAATTCCCGATTCCTCCTGACAGCACTACCAGTTATGAAAAGCCGTGCCTATCTAGAGCCGGGGGCAAGAATGCGCCATATAGACGCACCTCAACCCCGACCTCACACGGCAGCAGTCCTACAAAAGGAAAGCTAACCACCGGAAGAAACCTATTATTTAATTATGTTCCCCGGTTAGCCATGAACAAAGATATGTAGATCCAAGTTCGCTCGGCACCCGGGGTGGGTTGGGTTGTGTTGGGTTGTTATACCTCTGAGTGGCACTTTTTTGCACACCATGGGCTAAATGGCCAGGTCACATGGACCCCGAAGGCTCAGAGAAGGTTGGGGGAGGGGACCCACTGGAACAGCTGTTGGGAGACAGATGGTAGCCTCCCGTCAAGGCCATCCAGCGTGTTCTTTAACGTGCACAGGGTATGGCTCTCCCGCACACGGGGCCACGGCTTAACGTCCCATCCGACGGACGGCGGCCTTTCCAAGCCCATCGGTGTCCCCTACTGACCGTGGGCAGGGCGGGGAATTTTGCGGAGATAAATCTCAACGCTGATCCAGCTGGGAGTCGAACCTGGGAACTACAGATTACGAGCCTGGCACGCTACCGATTGAGCCACCCCCGCCCCCACCCGGGGTGGAGACTCTTAGTAAGGCCCAGACTTTTGATAGGGCTCGTACCTACTAGGCGGGCTCAAACCGTTCGGCAGAGCCCTTGAACTTGCTCACACAGAGCACATGAGGTTGAGGCCTAAGACACCATGACCGGTCGGCGATGTCGTCGGCCTCGGTTGGTCTTGGCTATGTCCAACCGGGGGACCATTCCGGTCGGCACAGCCTTCGACCGGGTTGCTGGGCCCGAAGCCCCCCCACCACGCCAAGGTGGTCACCTATCGGGGGGGGGGGGGAGGCTGACAGGAATTATGTATATCTAATGAATATTTATCGACTATCAAGCTGTTTTATGTAACAGGATGAAGATGAGTGTAGGGGTAAAATTATTTTGAGCCGGGTGCTATCTGAACCCACGACCTCCTGATGACATGTTAAGTGCTCTGACCTCTAAGATATCAGCCGCTGATCAATCTCTTCTCTTCTGTTCATGTTATGCTCTACACCAACTAGTCAATCACTGGTCATGTTCTCTGAAGAAATAGACTCCCCAAATGTTCTCAAAAGACAGTGATTGATCAGTGGTTAGTAGCTGAGTGATCAGAGCACCTGACATGTCATCAGGAGGTCGCGGGTTCAGATCCCACCAGGCTCAAGACAATTTTTCCTCTACACCCATCTTCTCCTGTTGTTTTAATAAAAACAGCTTGATAGTGAATAAATATTCATTAAATTAATGATGAGCTGTGAATTCATATGTTTAAATTATATATATATACTCATTTAATATATCTATCGTCACATTGGATTACCCATTTCACAACATCCTACAAGTGTTTGATGGAATTGAGCTCAGAGGTTGAATGGTAACTTGAGGAGGTTAAAGTAGACCGAATGTTCTGTAAATCATTGTCGTACAGTAGAAGGATGCCAATATTTATGTTGAAGTGTGTACTTGATCTGCAAAAATACTAAAATTCAAGTAGTTCATTAAGTGTTCATCGCGAAATAATTTTTTTGTGATATCGAAGTGAATGTTTTTATGACTGTAAATGTGTGGGTGTGAATATATGTGCAATATGTGTGTTGGGTTGTTTCACCTCTGAGAAGCCCTTTTTTCTGCACAATGGGCTAAATGGCCAATTTACCATCTAGGGGTCAGAGAAGGCTGGATGAAGGGAACACAATGGACAGCTGTTAGGAGACAGATGGCAGCCTCCGATCAAGGCCATCCAGCGTGTTCTTTAACGTGCACAAAGTATGACTCTAACCACACGGTAGTTTTTCTCAAGCCCATCGGTGTCCTCTAGTGAATAAGAATAGTGCTGCGAGTTTTGGGAAGATAAATCTCAACGCAGACCCAGAGGGACACGAATCTAGGAACTGCAGATTAGGAGCCTGGAGCGATATCGACTGAGTCATCCTCCTCTCACTTTAGGATGTGTATATGTGTGTGTTATGAACTGTGTTTGTTTGTGTGTTCTGAACCGAACAGCTGATGGCAGACAGATGTAATATGCCAAGAATTTCAGCCAGATGAGAGGATGCCTTGCAGTGTGCGTAGCAATGGAAAGACGAGGTGTCTGCATTTTCTAAGATGACTATCCGCTTAGGTTCTACAGCAGTAGATGCGCTGAAGCAATAGAGCTTTGATATGAAACACAGATTCGAACGAAATCCCTGAGGGAGAAGGTAGGGGAGGTTCGTGCAGAGAAAAGATAGACTGTCACGCGCTGTTCAGATTAAAGGATTCGATTTTGTTTGAGATCAAGAGTTGAAGTCTTGATTAGACCCACAGATATGATCTGAATGAGAGAGGGAAGAGGAAGTTTTCAATTACATTTTTATTACATGACAGAGGTCTGGGATAGGATAGTCAACAGTTGTAGAAGGCGGTGTCTGATATTTTTCATGAAGACAGAACTGTTTACTCGTACAATAAGCTCTAGAGTCAGCTGTGTATGCCTTGTTGTTTGAATAAGAGAGACGTAGCTCAGGAATCGAGAGACATACTGAATAATTGCTGTTTCACTTTAGTTGGGTTGTTTTACCTCTGCACTTTTGTGCACAAAAATAGCTAAATGGCCGGGTCACAGAGGCTCCAAGAGCTCAGAGAGTGTTGGAGGAGTTCCACTGGACAGCTGTTAGGAGCCATGTGGTAGACTCCCGTCAAGGCCATCCAGCGTGTTCCTTAACTTGCACAGAGATGGATCTCCTGCACACCGAAGCAAGGTTTAACTTCCTATCCAACGGACGGCGGCCTTTCAGCCCTTTCTCACAGTGGGAAGGAAAGGGGTTTAGCGAAAAAACGATGGCACAGTTGGGACTCGAACTTGGGAACTGCAGATTACGAGCCTGACCTTCCTCCATTCCCTGATGGGACAGAAACATCAAACAATATTACTTCAGAGTAAAATTAAAAAATTGGAATAAATTCAAGCGAACTGTCAATGAATTATTCTCTTTTTTAGCAATGACTGATATTTTTTATTTGCAACTAGGTGGCACCCCAACGAGTGTTCGTCACTGGAACCACGTCTCTTCGTTTTGTCAGTTCTCTACGAAAAATGCCGCCGTCCGTCGGATGGGACGTTAAGCCGTGGCCCCGTGTGCGGGAGAGCCATACCCTGTGCACGTTAAAGAACACGCTGGATGGCCTTGACGGGAAGCTACTATCTGTCTCCCAACAGCTGTTCCAGTGGGTCCCCTCCCCCAACCTTCTCTGAGCCTTCGGGGTCCCTATGACCTGGCCATTTAGCCCATGGTGTGCAAAAAAAGTGCCGCTCAGAGGTAAAACAACCCAACCCAACCTACGAAAAATCTACAGAAGAATGGTAGATGTCTCAGGTCTCTAAATTAATAGCCACAACCATCACTTACAATAATTAACTAGAAGGGAGTTAGGAACACCACATTCCACACTCTACATCTTATTGTACGTGTATCAGAGGAATCTTTTTTAATCAGATAATTAAAAATGATATAGATGAATAGGCAAAAGTCAAAAGATTAATCAATTAATTTTAAAAATGTTTAGAGCTACTGTAACAACAGCGTTTGATCTTAAATGTTTACAACTTAATAATTGTAAACATTAAAAAAAAATATTGCCGAAAACCGAGATTTCGAAAGATTTGAGTTAGAACTTCAATTTATCTCCAATGGCATTTCTCAGTAAAAAACTTATTTTCCAAGTTTGGCAGCTCTGAATATGACTTGAGATGTCCGAAAATCTTTTGTAATATAGTGTACAAATCACGTGTGCTCTTCGATATATTTCTTAAAGACCACTGAAAGAGAAGGTTAAAGGGTACACCGGAACGACGTTCTGATTAATTTTCAATTAGTTCTTGCACCCCCATTTCCACCCACTCTTCCCCTCGGGTCATTTACCTTCCTCCCCCCATGTTAATTATTTTTCTAGATCCAAGCGCGCTTCAGGCTAGGAAGCTGTCATCAGAAACGAAAGAAAAAATGAGCGAACGAAAACGTTTTCCTTCCTACCACGCATTCCGGCACATCTGATAATTATCGATTCTGGCAGTAAACCCAGTAAAACGTTCTTTTGGGTACCACGATGTGAATTTAGAACGATCTTGAAGTAAAATATTAGCAGCCCCGAACGGGAGAATACGGTTTACGTTTTAAAAAATCTCCGATCTAATGCATTCTACCGTTAAAAAAAGAAACCTGACCCAAGCAAACAATTTTCAATTTTGGAGAACACAACATTCTCGGAATTCCGTTTGTAGAAAACATTTCCTTGCGATCATTTTCCTTGGAAATTCTCTCTACCCTCGATTCATCTCTTCTCCAAGCATCGAATTCAATAGTAATAAATATCAGATGAAACTTTCTCCTAACGGAACAGACAAAACTGCTGCAAATGTAAAGAAGGTGAGAATTGGGAGAATTCCAAATTGTTTCTGTCTTCGATTTAACTTATGGAAAAAAGCATAGTTGTTTCAGTTCTGAATGCTTTTTTTTTATTTTACACACAATGAACTAAATGGTCAGGTGACAAGGATCCACTGGGCGCTATAAAGAGACAGGTAGAAATCTCTCAACGCCATTAAGCATTTCTTTAACTTGTACAGATATGTCTCTCCTGCACACGGGGCTACGGTTTAAAATTCTTTCTGACGGACGGCAGTCATTCCGTGCTTGTCAGTTCCTCTTTTTCAACCGAGAGCAGAGCAGCTTAAGTTGGTTTATCTCTGAGCGGCACTTTCTTGAGCATAATGGGCTAAATGTCCAAGTCACAAGGACCCCAAGGGCTCAGACAAGGTTGGGGGAAGGGAACTCACTGGACAGCTCTAAGGAGACATATCGAAATCTCTCATCAAGGACATCCGCTTGTGTAATGCTCTCCTACACTCGGAGCAGCGGCTTACCATCCCATTCGACGGACGACAGTCTTTCCAATTCCATCCGCATCCCGCTCTGACCGAGGGCAGGGTGCTGATTTAGGGGTGGTAATCGAACTGGTGGTCCCAGCTGGGTCATCGTTGAGATTTATCTCCGCAAAATTCCTCGCCCTGCCCACGGTCAGTAGGGGACACCGATGGGTTTAGAAAGGCCGCCGTCCGTCGGATGGGACGTTAAGCCGTGGCCCCGTGTGCGGGAGAGCCATACCCTGTGCACGTTAAAGAACACACTGGATGGCCTTGACGGGAGGCTACCATCTGTCTCCCAACAGCTGTTCCAGTGGGTCTCCTCCCCCAACCTTCTCTGAGCCTTCGAGATCCATGTGACCTAGCCATTTAGCCCATGGTGTGCAAAAAAGTGCCGCTCAGAGGTAAAACAACCCAACCCAACCCAACGAACTGGTGGTAATCGAACCTGGAAAACTAGATTATGAAACTGACACGCTACCAAACGAGCCAAACTTATCAAAAATTCACATCACTACGTCATTAAATCACACATTTCCTATAAATCCTCACCTTAAAATTCCTCACCTTAATTACAGGTGATACATTGGGATTAAATCGTGTATTGTAGAAGTGCCCAACATACGACACGCAAAAACGTTTTATGATACCCAGAGTAAATTTTACACTCACCAAAAAGTAATAAACGTTTTTCAAATTTATTTTTCAATTAACAATAACTGAGACAAACTTCCTAGCCATATTATTAAGAATACTTACCTAATTCTTCGTCGTATGCATCATAGTATAGTTCCCAAATTTCGAAGTTTTCACTTCCCAACCCATGGTTTTCGTTGAAATGGGTTCTGAAGTACTGCTAGTGGTCATCTCTCTCAGCTGACGAACTATAACAGCTCTGTTTTGCTGTTGGTGTCGACAAAAGCCCGTCTCTTTTTGTCAGAGACTTTTTTTTCTTCCCGCATTTACCACGAGTGAATGCCTTTTTTCAAACCTTTGTCATTCACCATACATCCATACATCTGGGATATTGTGCCCCGCAATTTTCCGTTCAGTTCCATACCTCAGTTAAAGATACGCCTTCCCATATGGCGTTCCAACGATGCCCCCTATCCAAGTCAGACTTTTTACCCATGTCATACTTGACTTTGCTTTCTAGAATGCATTTACGACTTTTATGGGACTTCGCAGTGGCGTAAAATACTTACGTCAGTAAGGAAGTTTGCATATATCAGCAAGTTTCATGATACTTCGCACACTATGCGATGTTCAAAATAATTTGGCCAGTCAGTGTAGCTGGGGAATTTGTTTTCAATAGAAGGCGGATTATTTATAGTTCGTATCATGTGCTAGTCGCCACATAAAAAACTCAGAGAATGTTGAGGAGAGGAGACCCATTAGACAGCTTTTAGGAGACAGATGGTCGTAATCTGTAGTTACCAGGTTCGAGTCCCAGCTGGGTCAGCGTTGAGATTTATCTCCGCAAAAATTCCCCACCCTGCCCACGGTCAGTAGGGGACACCGATGGGCTTGGAAAAGTCGCCGTCCGTCGGATGGGACGTTAAGCCGTGGCCCCGTGTGCGGGAGAGCCATACCCTATGCACGTTAAAGAACACGCTGGATGGCCTTGACGGGAGGCTACCATCTGTCTCCCAACAGCTGTTCCAGTGGGTCCCCTCCCCCAACCTTCTCTTGACCCAGCTGGGACTCGAACCTGGGAACTACAGATTATGAGCCTGGCGCGCTACCGACTGAGCCACCCCCGCCCCATTGATTCTAAGAATAAAAGGGATTTATTGTGGAGTAAGGTTGATGGTTAGTCAGAATTAGGCAAATCGGTTGGGTTGTTTCACCTGCGAGTGGCTGAAATGTCACAAGGACCCACAAAGACTCAGAGTTGGTGGGAGAATCACTGTTCGGAGTCAGATGGACCCTTCCCATAAAGAATATTCAGCGTATTGTTCAATGACTCTCCTGCACACTGGGCCAAGGCCTGATACTCATCTGGTCAGAAGATGCCTAATAACGCTCATCTTATCGTAGTGACGTCTCATCCGGCGGAAGCAGGGTCGTCCGCAGAAATTTCTCCAAGGGGAAGGGGCAACATCTTTATTTCTATTTAGATAATGGGGCCGCTTCTTAGAATACCTTTAATCATATCAACTGTCGTTTTCATTAAATGTATTTTTTTTTTCAAAAAGAAAAGGAATATACTTGCGTAACAATAGCAAATATGGCTTATGAAACATATATTTAAGGGTTCCCTCGTTGCCCTGCGACGGCCATGCGTTGCCCATGGACGGTCGGCCAAATTCCCCGCCCTGCCCACGGGCAGTAGGGGACACCGATGGGCTTGGAAAGGCCGCCGTCCGTCGGATGGGACGTTAAACCTTGGCTCCGTGTGCGGGAGAGCCATACCCAATGCACGTTAAAGAACACGCTGTATGGCCTTTATGGGAAGCTACTATCTGTCTCCCAACAGCTGTTCCAGTGGGTCCCCTCCCCCAACCTTTTCTGAGCCTTCGGGGTCCTTGTGACCTGGCCATTTAGCCCATGGTGTGCAAAAAAAGTGCCGCTCAGAGGCATAAACGGGAGCCGGGCTTTCCGAGCCTATCGATGTTCCCATTCTCATCGACGGCAGAACGGGGGGGGGGGGGGGTGAGATAGCAGAAAAAGGGGTAAGTCGAAAATTCTCATTGATGTCTAAGAGATAGAAGGTTGAATTTTTTCCGCTTACTTACTCCTGATTAGAGTTAAAATTTAATTATTGGTTTATCCTTGATCACTAAAGTGGGTAAGGTTAGTTTTTGAATTCCGAGGCATAAAAGTTATTTACCCGAATTTCAGGGCTTAAAGGTTATCAATTTGAATTTCAAAATCTTTTAGTAACATTTTCAAACTTCGATATTCGAATATTATCTAGTTTCTATCAGACGTCCAGGAGCAAGCAGCTGCTTGAGGGGTAAAGTATTATATTGTTGCGAATTACAAAATACGGATATGCACTGGACGTGAGTAATAATAACTATATTTTAAAGCCAAATGTAATACAATGCAAATTGTTACAAAGAAAATAGTGATGAAGTTTTTCATAAATAAATCGACTACTAACATGCAAAAGTCTCTCTGTCTATACTACCAAACTATTACCCCTGTACTGTCTGTCGTGTCTCTTGAATACCTTATATACCAGGTATAAAGAATCCTTCTTCTTGTTAGATCACTAGACGTATCCTCTAGCAAAACATGACTACCGCCCGTGCACACACCACATAAAAGAGGGGAGGGGCGGGGGTGGCTCAGTCGGTAGCGCGCCAGGCTCGTAATCTGTACTTCCCAGGTTCGAGTCCCAGCTGGGTCAGCGTTGAGATTTATCTCCGCAAAATTTCCCCGCCCTGCCCACGGTCAGTAGGGGACACCGATGGGCTTGAAAAGGCCGCCGTCCGTCGGATGGGACGTTAAGCCGTGGCTCCGTGTGCGGGAGAGCCATACCCTGTGCACGTTAAACAACACGCTGGATGGCCTTGACGGGAGGCTACCATCGGTCTCCCAACAGCTGTTCCAGTGGGTCCCCTCCCCCAACCTTCTCTGAGCCTTCGGGGTCCTTGTGGCCTGGCCATTTAGCCCATGGTGTGCAAAAAAGTGCCGCTCAGAGGTAAAACAACCCAACGTTAAAGAACACGCTGGATGGCCTTGACGGGAGGCTACCATCTGTCTCCCAACAGCTGTTCCAGTGGGTCCCCTCCCCCAACCTTCTCTGAGCCTTCGGGGTCCTTGTGGCCTGGCCATTTAGCCCATGGTGTGCAAAAAAGTGCCGCTCAGAGGTAAAACAACCCAACGTTAAAGAACACGCTGGATGGCCTTGACGGGAGGCTACCATCTGTCTCCCAACAGCTGTTCCAGTGGGTCCCCTCCCCCAACCTTCTCTGAGCCTTCGGGGTCCTTGTGGCCTGGCCATTTAGCCCATGGTGTGCAAAAAAGTGCCGCTCAGAGGTAAAACAACCCAACGTTAAAGAACACGCTGGATGGCCTTGACGGGAGGCTACCATCTGTCTCCCAACAGCTGTTCCAGTGGGTCCCCTCCCCCAACCTTCTCTGAGCCTTCGGGGTCCTTGTGGCCTGGCCATTTAGCCCATGGTGTGCAAAAAAGTGCCGCTCAGAGGTAAAACAACCCAACGTTAAAGAACACGCTGGATGGCCTTGACGGGAGGCTACCATCTGTCTCCCAACAGCTGTTCCAGTGGGTCCCCTCCCCCAACCTTCTCTGAGCCTTCGGGGTCCTTGTGGCCTGGCCATTTAGCCCATGGTGTGCAAAAAAGTGCCGCTCAGAGGTAAAACAACCCAACGTTAAAGAACACGCTGGATGGCCTTGACGGGAGGCTACCATCTGTCTCCCAACAGCTGTTCCAGTGGGTCCCCTCCCCCAACCTTCTCTGAGCCTTCGGGGTCCTTGTGGCCTGGCCATTTAGCCCATGGTGTGCAAAAAAGTGCCGCTCAGAGGTAAAACAACCGAACGTTAAAGAACACGCTGGATGGCCTTGACGGGAGGCTACCATCTGTCTCCCAACAGCTGTTCCAGTGGGTCCCCTCCCCCAACCTTCTCTGAGCCTTCGGGGTCCTTGTGGACTGGCCATTTAGCCCATGGTGTGCAAAAAAGTGCCGCTCAGAGGTAAAACAACCCAACGTTAAAGAACACGCTGGATGGCCTTGACGGGAGGCTACCATCTGTCTCCCAACAGCTGTTCCAGTGGGTCCCCTCCCCCAACCTTCTCTGAGCCTTCGGGGTCCTTGTGGCCTGGCCATTTAGCCCATGGTGTGCAAAAAAGTGCCGCTCAGAGGTAAAACAATCCACATAAAAGAAACACCTTGACTTTTACTTATCGCTCACAGACTCCGACCATCTGAACATCCTTTCACATCTCTAAACTTTTACAAACTGCACTGCTATATTTTCATTCTTCTTCTTCAGAACTGTACTAAGTTCCAAATCGTTGGCTAATTGAATCTCACGTAGAAGCACACACGAGGGCTACAATCACGTTAACTCGTGAAGTCACTGTAACGCGTTCATCTGTCGTAACAATATTTTTTTATATAATTTGTGTAACATATGGCCGAGTGGTTAGCACGCTTGGCTACTGATCTAAGGGACCTGGGTTCGAGTCCCGGAATTAGGCATGGATGTGTGTGTCGTTTTTCTGCTGAGGTCCTGCCATCCTCTCAGATCTCCTACTGTGGCATATAAACTGACAGGCTCCTGTCAGACCTCTGTGGCAAGCAGCTGCTTGAGGGGGTATTTATTTTTTTTTATTTTAATTATTATCGTATTCGACCTAGCCCAAAATTAATTTCCTTCTTTACGTAAGATGGTTCTCACACCTACAAGTACTTACTCGTGTCATATTCATATTTAACATATAATTTTTTCCCTTTATTAAAACCCGTTATTTATATTTTTGCTTTTAAAAGTGTCGAGTGAAATTAAATGTGCGTTTGATCGATCAATGATCAGAAACAAAAGTGTCTTTCTGAATAAAAAGAAAACTTTAATTTCAAGAGAAAATTGCTTCTAAAGACTGATTCAGTAATATAAGGCGGTGGTCTTAAACTTAAATCGAGGTCAAACAAATTAGTTTTCGATACATAGCTGGCGGCATTTCATTTTAAGCAATCATATAAGCGAAATAAGTTACTTCTCAATATATGGTGGTCGACATTTTTAAGTTATCATACAGAAATCAAATAAGCTGCTATTCAATGCATGACTGGCTACATTTTAATTTGATCAACAGTAAGAAAAGCATAGTTATTTATTATCGTTGTTTTATTAGCGAAGTGTTGCGTACTTTTAATATTAAAACATAATCTTAAATTTATTGTGGCTTCGTTTTCTGCTGAAGCGACGATATTCTACACATTCGCGTGAGATCATTGCACTTGAGCAAGCTACTAAATTATGGTTTGCTGCTATGATTATAGCGAGCTGCACAAAATGACTTCGCTGTGCGCGTGTTTGGGGCTCCTGGTATAAGATTTATAGTTGGAAATAAGGGAGTCGCTGCGGCGGGTAGATCAGTGATAGAGCATAAGAGATGTACACTGCTCGATATTGAAAGTGCTCACCCAGCAGGTTGGTATGTTTCACCTCTGAGCGACACTTTTTTGCACACCATGGGCTAAATGGCCAGGTCACATGGACCCATAAGCTCAGAGAAGGCTCAGAGAAGGCTCTCCCAACAGCTGTTCCAGTGCTCAGAGATGCACTGGAACAGCTGTTGGGAGACAGATGGTAGCTTCCCCTCAAGGCCATTCAGTGTGTTCTTTAACGTGCACAGGGTATGTCTCTTCCGTACACGGAGCCACGGCTTAACGTCCCATCCGACGGACGGCGGCCTTTCCAAGCCCATCGGTGTCCCCTACTGACCGTGGGCAGGGCGGGGAATTTTGCGGATCCCACCCAGAAGGACATGTCGTGCAAGCATGCAAATAGAAGGGTGGGTGTGCGCAGTTGATATATGCAAATGATGATAATCCGGAGGCAATGACGTGTGTGGCTCAAGAGATAAAAAGCTGCAAGAATTGTGTTCATGCAGGTAGATTCTTGCGAACGGTTGAGATTAGGTGGTTCCGTTTGGAAATTGTTCAGCGAAGGCCGAAAATGCCTGGTACACGCCGCCGGCAGATTTATCGCCATTTGGATGCTTTTGAGAGAGGAAGAATTATAGGCCTACCTGAAGCTGGATTGAGTATATGTTGTGTCACTACCCATGTTCATTGGGATGCATGAACTGTTGGATGCTGTTGGCAACAGTGGTGAAATGAAGGTTCTAGCCTGCGTCGCAGAGGGAGTGGTGCCATCCGACAGGGGGCGGGGGTGGCTCAGTCGGTAGCGCGCCAGGCTCGTAATCTGTAGTTCCCAGGTTCGAGTCCCAGCTGGGTCAGCGTTGAGACCCCTCCCCAGCTGGGTCAGCGTTGAGATTTATCTCCGCAATAATTCACTGCCCTGCCCACGGTCAATAGGGGACACCGATGGGTTTAGAAAGGCCGCCATCCGTCGGATGGGACGTTAAACCGTGGCCCCGTGTGTGGGAGAGCCATACCCTGTGCACGTTAAAGAACACGCTGGATGGCCTTGACGGGAGGCTACCATCTGTCTCCCAACAGCTGTTCCAGTGGGTCCCCTCCCCTAACTTTCTCTGAGCCTTCGGGGTCCATGTGACCTGGCCATTTAGCCCATGGTGTGCAAAAAAGTGCCGCTCAGAGGTAAAACAACCCAACCCAAAGCCATCCGACAGATGTCAGCACGGTTTGTAGGCGCATTGCTCGATATACTCGTTGTCACCACAGAGCACTGCAGGCGATATTCGACGGACTGTGTCAGCAGCCATGGAGTCCCCATAACGACCCGAACGGTAAATTGAAAGTTGCATGAGGCACGCCTGCGCTCTAGGAAAACGTTATGTCGACTGCCATTGACTGCAAACCATCGCAGTGCTCGTCTGGCTTGGTGCCTAAATCGTGCGAACTAGGGTTACAAATGGAACACTGTTGTGTTTAGTGATAAATCCCGTTTCTATCTGGGTGCTGACGATTGACGGGTCCGTTTATGGCGACAACCTGGCGAGAGGATGGATTCAGCTTTTGTTCGCGACTGGCACACCATCCGTCAGCCAGGCACAATGGTATGGGGTGCTATTGGATATGACAGCAGGTCTCCTCTTGTCCGCATCACAGGAACACTGACAGCTGCACGATACGTTAGCGTGGTTCTGCAGTCCTTTTTGTTACCATTCCTGGGAGGCATGCAGAGCCCATTTTCTAGCATGACAACGCCCGTGTACACACTGGTAGGGTCTCCAGACATTGCAATATGTTCAAGCATTGCCATGTTCAGCACGATCTGCAGATTTATCCCCAATAGAAAATCTTTAGGATCACATTGGACGACGTGTGTAATCCTCTCACCGGCTGGCGTGGAATCTCGTTGAAATATGGAAGCAAGTCAACGCTACTTGGTGTGCAATTCCTCAGGACCATATCCGCCGACTGTATGACTCCATGCCACGCCATATTGCTGCATGTATTGCCGTTCACGGCGGTGCAACCACCTACTCAGGCATTCATATTGTGTTACATTATCTCATCTTCTAACCGCTGTAAGTGGCTGCAAATTAAATCATTGTAAGCCAATATGTATTGCTATGTGTGTGCTACATTTCACCCCTCTCCCCTCATTCCTTCTGGGTGGGGCAATTTCAACGTCGTGCAGTGTAATTTCGAGGTCTTGATTTCTTATCCCATTTTTCTCAAGACAGTTTTTGCTCTGTATGTTCAGATTCCACAATTAAAAGCTCAAAATTCGGCGAAATTCACCTTATCTTTGAAGTCATTTATCTGACCAGTGGGGCGGGGGTGGCTCAGTCGGTAGCGCGCCAGTCTCGTAATCTGTAGTTCCCAGGTTCGAGTTCCAGCTGGGTCAGCGTTGAGATTTATCTCCGCAAAATTTCCCCGCCCTGCCCACGGTCAGTAGGGGACACCGATGGGCTTGAAAAGGCCACCGTCCGTCGGATGGGACGTTAAGCCGTGGCCCCGTGTGCGGGAGAGCCATACCCTGTGCACGTTAAAGAACACGCTGGATGGCCTTGACGGGAGGCTACCATCTGTCTCCCAACAGCTGTTCCAGTGGGTCCCCTCCCCCAACCTTCTCTGAGCCTTCGGGGTCCTTGTGGCCTGGCCATTTAACCCATGGTGTGCAAAAAAAGTGCCGCTCAGAGGTAAAACAATCCAATCCAATCCAAACCTCACCAGTGAAGTCGTAGGTAGGCTCAGTTGTCAAAGCACCACCTCTTTGCTGCTGAAAACAGACACATTTTCATCACTGGAAATCAAATGATCGGTTTGCTACTGCATCAAAAAGATAAGTTTTTAGTAAAAATGAAATGAATTTAAAAGAACACGAAACTTTTTAAAAACGCATTCGTAAGTTCAATTTTTTTTACGTAAAAGTTTTTCGAAATTTTGCGATGCAAAGCTTATTTTTGGAGTTAGGAAGCTTTGCATGCGGCTTTGTCCTCACCTTAAGTGTTCCAATGCATGCTGAAAGTTAGCGTAACCTTTCAAAGTGAAATTAATTGATAAATCCAAAACTTGACATCTTTAAAGCACGTTACTCTGGTCCTTCGAATTTAATCACCGATATTATGAACGATGAGACGAAAGAATAAATCTAAGAAGAGACAAATTCAATGGAGAGAGAATCTAAGAGGAATTTCTCCTTAACCGTGATGAAGAACTTTCCTCTTGACAGGTTTAACAAGAATAAAGCGCAACCAGCGCCTCCGTTAATTTCACATCGCTTAGTAAGGGGAGAAGATCCGACTCTACGTAGGTGTGGGTTGAAAACGTCATTTAATCCTTATTAAGACTGGCAGGCTAAAATTACATCGAAAATGCTTGTGCTGTTTTTTCATCTGCTCTTTCTAAAAATAAGTACTTTCATCCTTCTTTTAATTAAAGAGTCTCTAGAAATAAAAGGATTTATCGTCATTTTAAAAGAGATCTTGCGTTATGGGTTGAGGTGTTTTATTTCTGAGTGGCACTTTTTTTCACACAATGGGCTAATCACAACGGTTGGGTTGTTTTGCCTCTGAGCGGCACTTTTTTCACACCATGGGCTAAATGGCCAGGTCACATGGACCCCGAATGCTCAGAGAAAGTTGGGGGAGAGGACCCACTGGAACAGCTGTTGGGAGACAGATGGTAGTCTCCCGTCAAGGCCATCCAGCGTGTTCTTTAACGTGCACAGGGTATGGCTCTCCCGCACACGGGCCCCCGGCTTAACGTCCCATCCGACGGACGGCGGCCTTTCCAAGCCCATCGGTGTCCCCTACTGACTGTGGGCAGGGAGGAGAATTTTTGCAGTGATAAATCTCAACGCTGACCCAGCTGGGACTCGAACCTTGGAACTATAGATTATGAGTCTGGCTCGCTACCGACTGAGCCACCCCCGCCCCTAACAAGGGTTCAGAGAAAGTTGAGGAAGGGGATCCACTGAACAGCTGTTAGGAGACAAATGGTAGCCTCACGTCAAGGATCCAGAGTGTTTTTAATGTGCATAGGGTTCGGATTTACCTCTGAGCAGCACCTTTTTACACACAATGGGATAAATGGCCAGGTCACAAGGACCCCGAAGGCTCAGAGATGGTTGGAAGGGGATCCATTGCAAAGTTGTTAGGAGGCAGATTTAAGAATTATTATTAATAATTCGTTGATTTGATATTGATTCGTCTACAGCTGGCTTTCCGGCTTTTTCCACTGTATGTAATGAGGCAAGGGCTATTTTTTTTTTGTTACTAGCTAAATGGCTAGGTCACAAGGACCCCAAGAGGCAGAGAAGGTTGGCGAAGGGAACTAGATTGTTGTTAGGAGAGAGATGGAAGCCCCTAATCAACGCCATCCAGCTCTTCTTAATATGTGTAGAGGATGGCTCTCCTGCACACGTTTTAATGTCCCATTTTATGAATAGCTGTGTCTCCAAGCCCATCGGTCACCCCTTTATGATCGAGTGTAGTGTGCAGGTTTAGCGGAGATAAATCTCCATACTGGGACAGGTGGGACTCGAACCTGGAAACTATAGATTATGAAACAAATCACGCTGCTACTGGCCACGTCAATGACTTCAAATGAGGGCAAAAGGAGGAGCAACAGGTTATTTGGTAGGTGTATATAATTTATCCGTTCAGTTTACATACGAACTATGTATATTGAGGTGTAACTCATTTGCCCTCTCTCCGCAAAATTCCCCGCCCTGCCCACGGTCAGTAGGGGACACCAATGGGCTTGGAAAGATTGCCGTCCGTCGTATGGGACGTTAAGCCGTGGCCCGTGTGCGGGAGAGCCATACCCTGTGCACGTTAAAGAACACGCTGGATGGCCTTGACGGGAGGCTACCATCTGTCTCCCAACAGCTGTTCCAGTGGGTCCCCTCCCCCAACCTTCTCTGAGCCTTCGGGGTCCATGTGACCTGGCCATTTAGCCCATGGTGTGAAAAAAATTCCGCTCAGAGGTAAAACAACCCAACCCATTTGCCCTCTATATGATTGCCTAAAACGAATTATCGCCAGTTATATATTGAGAAACAATTAATTTGGCTTTAAGTTTATGTTCAGTGCCTTGCACTGCTGAGATGCAAATTTACAGTTACCTACCTAGTTGCGCCTTCTTTGGACTTCAGAACAACTCGAATTGTCGGGGCATGGAACTTACAAGATGCTGGATGCTTTGTGCAGGAATTCTGTACCATGCGGAAATGATTATGTCGCGCAGTTGCTGCAAATTGGACGGTGGCACACTCAGTCAAAAAGTCCCTTTCTGCTCTGATCATTGATCGATCAAACGCACATTTAAATATAAATAACCGCTCTTAATCAAGGGTAAAATTATACATTAAATATCAAGATGCCCCAGGTAAGTACAGTCGCTCAAAAAAGTATCCGAACACTATGGTTGATTACAGAATTCAGAAAAAATATCTGGCAACGATTTTTTTAGAAATTCGTGATCTGGCAACCTTCGTGTCACGTGACGCGAAGGTTGCCAGATCACGAATTTCTAAAAAAATCGTTGCCAGATATTTTTTCTCAATTCTGTAATCGATATTTTTTTGATACTTCGGATTTTTTTTGATATTTTGTTCGGATTTTGTTTTGATATTTTTTTGTTCGGATTTTGTTTTGATATTTTTTTGAGCGACTGTAGGTGGTCATATTATTTTGATACTAGATCGGGTGGGCTCACTCACGGAAATGTTGAGCGTGTGCAGTTACCGTTCACAGCAAACTGGAGTGTGTGCAGTAACTGCACACGCTCCAGTTTGCTGTGAACGGTAACTGGAGCGTTTACAGTTGCTGTACACGCTCCAGATATTTTTCCTGAATTCTGTAATCACGTGACACGAAGGTTGCCAGATCACCAATTTCTAGAAAAATCGTTGCCAGATATTTTTCCTGAATTCTGTAATCAACCATAGTGTTCGGATACTTTTTTGAGCGACTGTACTTGCAGGAGTAATGACAATCTGACGTAAAGAAGGTAACTGATTTTGGATAGGTCTATTACGATAATAATTGTGTTAAATTAAAATATTAAATACCTCTCAAGCAGCTGCTTGCTTTCAGAGGTCTTACAAGAGCTAGATAATATTTGAATCTCGAAGTTTGAACATAATACTTAAAGATTTTGAAATTCAAATTGATAACCTTCAAGCCTTGAAATTCGAAAAATTGCACTGCTCAGAGTGGAAATCGCAATACCACGAAGAAAGTAATGCATACGTCCCCTGTAAGGGTAGATGTGCAAATGATTAAAACACAGAACGTCAGAACGCAAGGTACGTGCATTTATTGCAGATTCATCGGTACATAGTAAGCCCACCTCGGACGCTTTTACAAGCCCATAGACATTTTGGCCAAACTCAGGCATTCCATCAATCAGATGGTTAATGGTGTTTTGAGGTATAGAGTTCCAAAGAGAATCCAATTTGGCACGCAACTGTACCAGGTTCGTCATCAGAGGGAGATGGCATAGGAAGCGACCCATAAGGTCCCACACATGCTCAATGGGAGACAAGTCCGGGGAGTATGGCGGCCATGGGAGAATGTCCACACCTTGGAGACTGTCCATTGTTTCACATGCATTGTGTGGGGGTGGCGAAGTCCTACGATTGTCTCCTTTGCGGGAAAGCCATATCCTGTGCACGTTAAAGAACACACTGGATGGCCTTGATGGGAGGCTACCATGGGTCTCCCAACAGCTGTTCCATTGTGACTCTTCACACAACCTTCTCTGAGCATTCGAGGTCTTTGTGGCCTGACCATTTAGCCCATTGTTTGTAAAAAAGTGCCGCTCAGAGGTAAAACAACCCAACCCTTCATGGTGTAGTATTTTCTATGTCGAGCAGTGTATCTTCACATGAAATTCTGAGAGATAAGTCTAAGCTTCGAGCAGAAAATAATAACTTTTTTTTTATTCTTCATCTGTAACTTTTTTTAAATCTCGTCTTGCAGCACAAATACGGGTTTCGCAACGCTCGAAATAATTACTTTTCGGTAGCACCTGTCAGCTCCTTATGTGAATGAATCTTTTAAATGCGTTCGAAAGAATGAACGAATATGTCCGTGCGGTGGGATGCAGCATTAATTGAGTGCATTCGTCTGACCTTCCGAAAAGAAAATAGGTGCGAATCCGCAGGCACGCATACTTGAAGCTGCTTCTGATTACATTTATTTCTCTTCTGTAGTCGATTGGAAATATCCGATGCCTTCGAGTATTTCTATCGTTTTCTCATTTCTTATTTCAAGGAAAAGGCCTAACGAAGGGAGAAGAATAACCGTAAATTTAGTTTAGTTAGGTGTTTGTAAGTATCTTGGCATTTCTCTTTCTGGAATATTTCGATGTTCCATCGATTTTGCTTGATGTTTTCATATCTCTGTAAAGGGTAAGATGAGTAGAATTTTGTTCTGAAATCCGAATTTTTAATTTGCAAACATCAAGAATAACAAAGATCAGAATTTTCGAAAATGTGTTTCTTGTTTGTAAAACAGGTTGAGTAGGATTGTTTTACCTCTGAGACCACTTTATTTGCACACAATGGGCTAAATGGCAAGGTCACAAGGACTCCAAGGGTTCAGAGAATGTTGGGGGGGGGGGGGGGAGAAGAGATCCAATGAATAGCTGTTAGGGTACAGATGGTAGTCTGCCGTTAACGTCATCCTGCATATACTTTAACGTGCACAGGGTATGACAATCCTGTGTACGGGGGAGTGGAAGGTGGGTGGCTCAGTCAGTAGGGGGTTCGGTTGGGTTGTTTTACCTCTGAGCGGCACTTTTTTGCATACAATGGGCTAAATAGCCAAGTCACAAGGACCCCGATGGCTCTGAGAAGGTTGGAGGAGGGGACCCTACTGGACAGCTGCTGTGAAACAGATGGTAGCCTCCCGTCCAGACCATCCAGTGTGTTCTTTAATGTACACGGGGTATGGCTCTCGCGCACAAGGGGCCACGGTTTAACGTCCATCCGACGGATGGCGGCCTTTTCAAGTCCAGCGGTGTCCCCTACTGATCGAGGACAGGGAGTTTCGCAGAGACAAATGTCAACTCTAGCACAGGTGGGATTCTAACTGGGAACTGCAGATTACGAGTCTAGCGCGCTACCGAATGAGTCGCTTCCGCAGTCAGTAGGGGGCCAGGTTCCTAATCTGCAGTTCTCAGGTTCGAGCCCTATGTGTACCAGCGTTGAAATTCTTTCTTGTTAATTCCTCGGTAAGAAAAGAGACATCAATGGGCTTAATAAAGGCTGCAATTCTAGGGACGTGACGTAAAGACTTGACCCTATGTTAGGGAGAGCAACCGATGTGGGCGTTAAACAGCATGCTAGATGTCTTCGATGGGAGGTTTCCATCTGTCCCCTAAGAGCTGTCCAATCCCTCTGTTATTGGGGGGTTTCCTTAAAGACCCGCCCCCTTGTGGAGAAAATCGTGCTCCGTCTGCACAAGATACTACCCAAGTGGCGAGAGCCTGGAAGTAGAGTTGGGTTGGGTTGTTTTACCTCTGAGCGGCACTTTTTTTGCACACCATGGGCTAAATGGCCAGGTCACATGGACCCCGAAGGCTCAGAGAAGGTTGGGGGGGGACCCACTGGAACAGCTGTTGGGAGACAGATGGTAGCCTCCCGTCAAGGCCATCCAGCGTGTTCTTTAACGTGCACAGGGTATGGCTCTCCCGCACACGGGGCCACGGCTTAACGTCCCATCCGACGGACGGCGGCCTTTCCAAGCCCATCGGTGTCCCCTACTGACCGTGGGCAGGGCGAGGAATTTTGCGGAGATAAATCTCAACGCTGACCCAGCTGGGACTCGAACCTGGGAACTACAGATTACGAGCCTGGCGCGCTACCGACCGAGCCACCCCCGCCCCCCTGGAAGTAGAAGATAAGAAGACCAGTAGGTCTCAGGGGAGACCTACTGGTCTCCCCTGAGAAGTTGTCTCAGGGGAGACCAGTAGGACTTGGGTTGGGTTGGGTTGTTTTACCTCTGGGTTGGGGGGGGGACCCACTGAAAACAGCTGTTGGGAGACAGATGGTAGCCTCCCGTCAAGGCCATCCAGCGTGTTCTTTAACGTGCACAGGGTATGGCTGTCCCGCACACGGGGCCACGGCTTAACGTCTCATCCGACGGACAGCAGCCTTTCCAAGCCCATCGGTGTCCCCTACTGACCGTGAGCAGGGCGGGGAGTTTTGCTCTTTGGTAAGTGTGATATTTACCCTAGGTAACATAAAACGATTCTGTGGGTCGTATTGGTACCTCTACAATACAACATTTAATCCCATTGTATCGTTCTACGATATACAACCTTCTTTAATTAAAATTACTGAATTTTATATGAAATGTGTGTTTTGCAGATATAGTGATATGCATTTTGATAAGTTTGGCTCAATTAGTAGCGTGCCAGTTTCATAAACTGGTGTTCTCAGTTGTAATATTCACCTGGGCCAACTTTAAGATTTATCTCCGCTAAACCTCCAACTGGCCTCGATCAGAGTGGGGATACAAATGGGCTTGGAAAGACCGTCTCCCGTCGGATGGGATGGTAAGCCGTAGACCCGAGTGCAGGAGAGCCATATACTGTGAACGTTAAAAGCACGCTGAATGGCCTTGATGAGAGGCTTCGATCTGTCTACTCACAACTGTCCAGTGGGTTCCCCTTCCCCCAACCTTGTCTGAGCCCTTGGGGTCCTTATGACTTAGACATTTAGCCCATTATGCTCAAGAAAGTGCCGTTCAGAGATAAACCAACATAAGCTGTTCTGTTCTGGGTTGAAAAAGAGGAACTGACAAGCACGGAAAGACTGCCGTCCGTCAGAAATGATTTTAAACCGTAGCCCCGTGTGCAGGAGAGACATATCTGTACAAGTTAAAGAAATGCTTAATGGCGTTGAGAGATTTCCACCTGTCTCTTTATAACGCCCAGTGGATCCTTGTCACCTGACCATTTAGTTCATTGTGTGTAAATTAAAAAAAGCATTCAGAACTGAAACAACTATTTTTTTTTCCATAAGTTAAATCGAAGACAGAAACAATTTGGAATTCTCCCAATTCTCACCTTCTTTACATTTGCAGCAGTTTTGTCTGTTCCGTTAGGAGAAAGTTTCATCTGATATTTATTACTATTGAATTCGATGCTTGGAGAAGAGATGAATCGAGGGCAGAGAGAATTTCCAAGAAAAATGATCGCAAGGAAATGTTTTCTACAAACGGAATTCCGAGAATGTTGTGTTCTCCAAAATTGAAAATTGTTTTCTTGAGTCAGGTTTCGTTTTTTAACGGTAGAATGCATTAGATCGGAGATTTTTTAAAACGTAAACCGTATTCTCCCGTTTGGGGCTGCTAATGTTTTACTTCAAGATCATTCTAAATTCACTTCGTGGTACCCAAAAGAACGTTTTACTGGGTTTACTGCCAGAATCGATAATTATCAGATGTGCCGGAATGCGTGGTAAGAAGGAAAACGTTTTCGTTCGCTCATTTTTTCTTTCGTTTCTGATGACAGCTTCCTAGCCTGAAGCGCGCTCGGATCTAGAAAAATAATTAACTGGGGGGGGGGAGGTAAATGACCCGAGGGGAAGAGTGGGTGGAAATGGGGGTGCAAGAACTAATTGAAAATTAATCAGAACGTCGTTCCGGAGTACTCTTTCACCTTCTCTTTCAGTGGTCTTTAAGAAATCTATCGAAGAGCACACGTGATTTGTACACTATATTACAAAAGGTTTTCGGACATCTCATGTCATATTCAGAGCTGCCAAACTTTGAAAATAAGTTTTTTACTGAGAAATGCCATTGGAGATAAATTGAAGTTCTAACTCAAATCTTTCGAAATCTCGGTTTTCGGCAATATTTTTTTTTAATGTTTACAATTATTAAGTTGTAAACATTTAAGATCAAACGCTGTTGTTACAGTAGTTCTAAACATTTTTAAAATTAACTGATTAATCTTTTGGCTTTTGCCTATTCATCTATATCATTTTTAATTATCTGATTAAAAAAGATTCCTCTGATACATGTACAATAAGATGTAGAGTGTGGAATGTGGTGTTCCTAACTCCCTTCTAGTTATTTATTGTAAGTGATGGTTGTGGCTATTAATTTAGAGACCTGAGACATCTACCATTCTTCTGTAGATTTTTCGTAGGTTGGGTTGGGTTGTTTTACCTCTGAGCGGCACTTTTTTTGCACACCATGGGCTAAATGGCCAGGTCATAGGGACCCCGAAGTCTCAGAGAAGGTTGGGGGAGGGGACCCACTGGAACAGCTGTTGGGAGACAGATAGTAGCCTCCCGTCAAGGCCATCCAGCGTGTTCTTTAACGTGCACAGGGTATGGCTCTCCCGCACACGGGGCCACGGCTTAACGTCCCATCCGACGGACGGCGGCATTTTTCGTAGAGAACTGACAAAACGAAGAGACGTGGTTCCAGTAACGAACACTCGTTGGGGTGCCACCTAGTTGCAAATAAAAAATATCAGTCATTGCTAAAAAAGGGAAAAATTCATTGACGGCTTAAATTTATTCCATTTTTTTAATTTTACTCTGAAGTAATATTGTTTGATGTTTCTGTCCCATCAGGGAATGGAGGAAGGTCAGGCTCGTAATCTGCAGTTCCCAAGTTCGAGTGCCAACTGTGCCATCGTTTTTCCGCTAACCCCTTTCCTTCCCACTGTGAGAAAGGGCTGAAAGGCCGCCGTCCGTTGGATAGGAAGTTAAACCTTGATTCGGTGTGCAGGAGATCCATCTCTGTGCAAGTTAAGTAACACGCTGGATGGCCTTGACGGGAGTCTACCACATGGCTCCTAACAGCTGTCCAGTGGGACTCCTCCAACATTCTCTGAGCTCTTGGAGCCTCTGTGACCCGGCCATTTAGCTATTTTTGTGCACAAAAGTGCAGAGGTAAAACAACCCAACTAAAGTGAAACAGCAATTATTCAGTATGTCTCTCGATTCCTGAGCTACGTCTCTCTTATTCAAACAACAAGGCATACACAGCTGACTCTAGAGCTTATTGTACGAGTAAACAGTTCTGTCTTCATGAAAAACATCAGCCACTGCCTTCTACAACTGTTGACTATCCTATCCCAGACCTCTGTCATGTAATAAAAATGTAATTGAAAACTTCCTCTTCCCTCTCTCATTCAGATCATATCTGTGGGTCTAATCAAGACTTCAACTCTTGATCTCAAACAAAATAGAATCCTTTAATCTAAACAGCGCGTGACAGTCTATCTTTTCTCTGCACGAACCTCCTACCTTCTCCCTCAGGAATTTCGTTCGAATCTGGTGTCTTCATATCAAAGCTCCATTGCTTCAGCGCATCTACTGCTGTAGAGCATAAGCAGGCATTTATTCCAGAAGGTTCAGACACCTCGCCTTTGCCATGCTTCGCTCCTGCGAAGCATTCTCTTATCTAGCTGTAATCCTTGCTTACAGTGATTCCTGTCAAAAATGTTTGGCAACTTTCTTTATCTTTCAGTGATTCCTGCCCAACTTTTCCATCCCGTTGCCACCGTTCATTACAAAAAACTACTCATCTGTTTTCCATTTAACTCAACTTCCAAGAGCGTAAGTTGTTGGGTTGTTTGGATTGTTTTACCTCTGAGCGGCACTTTTTTGCACACCATGGGCTAAATGGCCAGGTCACAAGAACCTCGAAGGCTCAGAGAAGGTTGGGGGAGGGGACCCACTGGAACAGCTGTTGGGAGACAAATGGTAGCCTCCCGTCAAGGCCATCCAGCGTGTTCTTTAACGTGCACAGGGTATGGCTCTCCCACACACGGGGCCACTGCTTAACGTCCCATCCGACGGACGGCGGCCTTTTCAAGCCCATCGGTGTCCCCTACTGACCGTGGGCAGGGCGGGGAAATTTTGCGGAGATAAATCTCAACCCTGTCCCAGCTGGGATTCGAACCTGGGAACTACAGATTACGAGCCTGGTGCGCTACCGACTGAGCCACCCCCGCCCCTCCAAGAGCGTAAGAAAAAACATCTTACAAAGCATGAAGAATACACACAAACATTACGGGGGTTGGGGAAGGGAGTGGATCAGTCGATAGTGCGCCAGTCTCGTAATCTGCAGTTCCCAGGTTCGAGTTCCATCTGACCAGCGTTGAAACTTCCCTCCGCAAAACTTCCCACGCTGTTTTCGGTCATAAAGGTGATACTGATGGACTTGGAAAGGCAGCCGTCCGTCGTATGAGATGTTATGCCGTCGCCCCGTGTGGGGAAAAGTCATACACTCTTCACGTTAAAGAACATGCTGGATGGCCTTCACGGGACACTACCATCTGTCTCATAAAGCTGTGCAGTGGGTCCCCTTCCCCCAACCTTCTCTAAGCCTTCGATGTCCTTGTGATCTTGCCATTTAGCCCATTGTGTGCAAAAACATGCCGGTGCAGAATAAAATAACCCAATACACGCATATTACACATTTACACTTATAAAATGATTCACTTAATTACTAAAAAAAAATGCACGTGGAATACTATCTGGACTACTTGATTTTACTATTTTTGCAGATCAACTAAACACTTGAACGTAAATATTGGCATACTGTTTGAGAGTGGTTTACAGAACATTCGGTCTACTTTAACCTCCTCACCTTATCATTCAACCTCCCAGACCTCAATTCCATCAAACACTTGTAGGATATTGTGGAACGGGAAATCCAATGTGATGCTAGACCAGCCGTCACTTTTGCTCAACTGGAAATGCTTTATAGTCGGTTTGACCGAACATAATTTCAGAGATGTGTCATAGCACACTAGCATCCGTGCCATGTTATGTTAAGGGAGTGATTCTAGCTCGAAATGGGAACACAGCAATTGAATAATTCGATGACTATAGAGTGTATATATCTAGCTTGGTTTGTAACGTGTCGTCGTAGCTTTCTATGGCAAAGAAAAAGACCGACTTGGCGACAGTTACATGATTCTTGCACCGTTATTGCACAGATGGATAGCAGTGATGACGGAAAGGAGCTGAGTAGGAAATCGATGCGAGTTTATTGATCACCCTGAAAGATAAGCACGTCGCGATGAGTTAAATGTCTCCACCACCAGTCGCCTGTTGCTCTTGTCGCGCCGTTGGAGTGTTTATTACTAATCTGCAAAAAAAAAGTTCATTGCGAAGGACTAAGACATCACTGTTTTGCAGAGATAGCTGTTTTCTTTTTGCTAAATTGGATTTAAAAATATTTTGGCCATCTTGCATGACGACATCGTTAGGCAAATCCTCTTTGTAGAAAACAACATCGGATCAACTTGGTTGTTTCATATCTGAGCGCCACATTTTTTTCACACAATGGGTTGGGTTGTTTTACCTCTGAGCAGCATTTTTCTGCACACCATGGGCTAAAATGGCCTGGTCACAAGGACCCCGAAGGCTCAGAGAAGGTTGGGGGAGGGGACCCACTGAACGGCTGTTGGGAGACAGATGGTAGCCTCCCGTCAAGGCCATCCAGCGTGTTCTAACCCTCTACCCTTATTTTTTTTCTACATCAGTCTGATTAGAACTGTTTATTACTTAATGACATTGTTATGTGTCGCTCGAGTGACTGTTGCTAAAAAAATTTACCTCATCTTTGAACTTCAAGCCTATTTCTATATAAATTAATATTTATTAAAAATATTCCATACAACCTACAAAGAAACTGAAATACCGGAAGGTTCGATGGAATCGGAAACCATTCGATAAATATAGATTAAAAAAAATAAATTCGCTAATAGAGGCTGGACCTTCGTATAACCCAGATTCGGTATAACGCGGAGTAAGATGTATTCATTTTCACTCATCAAATTGTCAAAACCAACAAATAATTCCATGATATCTATCTCTTTTGTGAAAAAATTGTGCCGTTAGGATGTAAACAACTCTGGTAAAAGCGGATTTCACTTAACGTGAAGTTGGCAAGAACAAATTAACCGTGTTAAGCGGGGGTCCCTGAACATGGCTAAAAATATTTATTTGTTATATATAAATTATATGGAAAAAATCTGCATATATGATACAAATTTTGTCCAGCCATTGTGAATAAAAATGAATATCAATAGGAGATGCACATATCAACTTGCAATGAATCTTTGCTTCACTCAATGAGGGATGCATAATTTTACATAATCATTTTGTTAAATTCTAGAAATATGTGAAAGTATTTTGCTAAATTCTAGAAATATATGTGAAAACATTTTGTTAAATTATAGAAATATATCAGAAAATTTTGTTCGGTTCTAAAACTATGTGGAAGCATTTTGTTAAGTTCTAGAAATATGCGCGAACATTTTGTTCGGTTCTAAACCTTTGTGGAAGCATTTTGTTAAATTCTAGAAATATGTGAAAGCATTTTTTCGGTTCTAAAAAACTCTGTGGAAGCATTTTGTTAAATTCTAGAAATATGTGCGAACATTTTGTTCGGTTGTAAAACTATGTGGAAGCATTTCGTTAAATTATAGAAATATATTCGAAAATTTTGTTCGGTTATAAAACTATGGTGAAACATTTTGTTAAGTTCTAGAAATATGTGCGAACATTTTGTTCGGTTCTAAAACTTTGTGGAAGCATTGTTAAATTCTAGAAATATATGCGAACATTTTGTTCGGTTTTTAAAAAACTAGTGGAAGCATTTTGTTAAATTTTAGAAATACGTGCGAACATTTTGTTCGGTTATAAAACTAAGTGGAAGCATTTTGTTAAATTCTAGAAATATGTTAAAGCATTTTGTTAAATTCTAGAAATAACGAGAACATTTTGTTCGGTTCTAAAACCAGTGGAAGCATTTTGTTAAATTCTAGAAATATGTGCGAGTATTTTGTTAAATTTTAGAAATATGCTCAAACATTTTGTTTAACGTCTGAAAATATGCAAATACATTTTTTAGATGTCCTTTTAATATTCCCAGTTAACTTTTAAATTCTAAAAATATGCACCTGCCTTTTGTGAAATTGGGAAAATATGTCTTGACGTTACTTAAATCCCTTAAAACCTGAGCAGGCATTTTCAAAAATTCCAAAAAAATGAAGCGCCATTTTGTGAAATTGTGACAAAAGGCAACAAATATGTATCCGCACGTTTCGTCAAAACCCATAAAATGTGAATTTGAATACAATGTTATAAACAAATAGGTTACAATCAGTGGTTCTCAAACGTTATGCTATTGTGACCCACCCCCTAAAATTGTAATAAATTTATATGACAGCTTTAGAATCGTAGATAAAATTATGAGACTCCTTTCTTCCTGCCTACAATATAGGACCTACGTATTCGCAAAAACATTTCACTAAAAAGAGTAACAAATATAAAACTATCAGAGCTTTGCGACTCCCTTGCAAACTGTTCATGACCCATAGTTTGAGGAGCCATAGATTACACGTTAAAAAAGTTTTAAAATGTATCAAACATTTCACTACTGATATTGTGCGCGACCATTTTTTGAACGGTGAGGCACCTTCTCTGCTCTCCTAACAAGAAACACTTCTAAACAATGAACTTGGATTCATGCATAATTCTCTAGTTTCAGAAGATGAAGATTAAAATTCACTTATTTTCAGTCTTTCATCTGAAAAGAAGGAAAGAATATCATTAAAATACTCATCTACTATTATTATTATTAACAATTCAACATGTGAAACATGTACAGTGAAAAATCGATTATCCGGATTAGTTGGGGGGCGGGGGTGGCTCAGTCGGTAGCGCGCCAGGCTCGTAATCTGTAGTTCCCAGGTTCGAGTCCCAGCTGGGTCAGCGTTGAGATTTATCTCCGCAAAATTCCCCGCCCTGCCCACGGTCAGTAGGGGACATCGATGGGCTTGGAAAGGCCGCTGTCCGTCGGATGGGACGTTAAGCTGTGGCCCCGTGTGCGGGAGAGCCATACCCTGTGCACGTTAAAGAACACGCTGGATGGCCTTGACGGGAGACTACCATCTGTCTCCCAACAGCTGTTCCAGTGAGTCCCCTCCCCCAACCTTCTCTGAGCCTTCGGGGTCCATGTGACCTGGCCATTTAGCCCATGGTGTGCAAAAAAGTGCCGCTCAGAGGTAAAACAACCCAAACAACAACCGGATTAGTTGGAGATGCAGGTAATTCGGGTAATCGATTTCAAATTAAACAGGTATTTTGTATATAAAATTTTTGATTGTGTAACCTCAATCCTCACTTAGCTAGCTGGACATCGCCAATTCAAAACTGGAATAATGTGCCTGAGACAAGTCATATGGCTCTTGAAAAGGCGGTGCCTGAAGTTCCTACCAGCATGGGTGGCTTCAGCTTTTAGCGTTGGAGAACAGGTCTTTGCCTCATGCCTGTGATCAGGGCGCTGTTTGATATTGTTAGCCCTACCTATCTCAATAAACCTAGTTTCTTTAAAATTCCTACTATTAATTTTCTCTCTACAGGTACGTGCAACGTGAGGACATTATATAGAATCGCGGCTTTACGATCGCAGACAAAAGAAGATGCAATTGTTAGTTGTAAGCAATGTCTCGCAGGGCATGTCTCCCAAATTTTCGTAATTCTTATTTCGTTCTGAACCATAAGAATTCCCTTTCTCACCGAGGGCAAGTTGAGGATTAGCGGAGATAAATTTCAACTCTGGCACTGGTGAGAATTGAAACTGAAACTGCAAATTAAGAGACTGTTGCGCTACTGACTAACACAATTCCCGCCCCAATCTAGAGATGGGAGATGTCGTGTGCGCATATGCTTTCTACACTTACAATAAACGAAAACATTTAATTTAAAATACCTTAGATAAAGATTTATAAAACATTATAACATTTTGGGGGCGGGGGTGGCTCAGTCGGTAGCGCGCCAGGCTCGTAATCTGCAGTTCCCAGGTTCGAGTCCCAGCTGGGTCAGCGTTGAGATTTATCTCCGCAAAATTCCCCGCCCTGCCCACGGTCAGTAAGGGACACCGATGGGCTTGAAAAGGCCGCCGTCCGTCGGATGGGACGTTAAGCCGTGGCCCCGTGTGCGGGAGAGACATACCCTGTGCACGTTAAAGAACACGCTGGATGGCTTTGACGGGAGGCTACCATCTGTCTCCCAACAGCTGTTCCAGTGGGTCCCCTCCCCCAACCTTCTCTGAGCCTTCGGGGTCCTTGTGACCTGGCCATTTAGCCTATGGTGTGCAAAAAAGTGCCGCTCAGAGGTAAAACAACCCAATCCAATTATAACATTTTGAAACGTGACTCAGCTCTGTCTAAAATCAACGAATCACAACTACTTTCTGCTCACAAAAAACCGTGCAACAAATTCCTTGTGATCATAATGAAGGAATAGCAACTTATTTCTGGTGGCGTAAAAAAAAATGTACAACAAAACAGCTCTGATAGCAATCGACATGGGCCAGCTTAGATCTGACAAAAATAACATTGCAGCAAATTAGATCTCTTTGCAATCAATATGTGCAATTAAGCTTTCATGAGCATAAAAGCGCAGCAAATTAAGTGTGAAAATCAACAATCGGAAATCTAGTTTAAGGAAAGCCAAAAAAATTTTATGAGGCAGGAAATTAGTTCTGATGGAAATGAAAGGACAATACATTAGCTCTGAGTATAATGAAATGAATTAATAATTTAGTTCTGGCCACAATCGACAAAATGGAACTTTACAGTACCATAGTAGGGCCACTAAAACCACAAATTAATTGTACCTACATCATATTTTGATCATTTTAAATATGCTTCGCTACCTTTATAATTTAAAGTTTACAATTTACTTTGAAGCACAAACCTTCAGAATATAAATACTAACGTTTAATAAATACAGATACATTGAATATTTACGTTTGTTTCCTAATTAATAACATCTCATGAAGATTAATTGTCTAAAAGAATTGGCTGCAATGTGTAATGGGATTTTAATGATAAAAACGGGGACTTAATTTCCTAAACCGTAACTGTGAGAAAGCAAAATTTAAAGATGCCTTCCTCCCAACAATATCTATTATAAAAGGAATAAAGTTTATGCTTTTCTGTCCGCTTATGCACTCAGCCCCCAGAAGAGTTAGAAGCACCAAGGAGAGTTAGGGTTGGGTTGGGTTGTTTTACCTCTGAGCGGCACTTTTTTGCACACCATGGGCTAAATGGCGAGGTCACATGGACCCCGAATGCTCAGAGAAGGTTGGGGGAGGGGACCCACTGGAATAGCTGTTGGGAGACAGATGGTAGCCTCCCGTCAAGGCCATCCAGCGTGTTCTTTAACGTGCACAGGGTATGGCTCTCCCGCACACGGGGCCACGGCTTAACGTCCCATCCGACGGACGGCGGCCTTTCCAAGCCCATCGGTGTCCCCTACTGACCGTGGGCAGGGAGGAGAATTTCGCGGAGATAAATCTCAACGCTGACCCAGCTGGGACTCGAACCTGGGAACTACAGATTACGAGCCTGGCGCGCTACCGGCTGAGCCCCCCCGGTCCCCCCTTTATTTTTGAATTTTAGACTATTATTTATTTATTTTACCATTAAGCATAAAATTATTAAATTAATTAACTATGACACTTCATTGAATAATGACAACTAATATGTTTGATATGTATAATATTTAAAATATTCTCTTGTTTCTCTTTATACTTTTTGTATTGTTTTTAACTGAACCTTGTGTAGAAGGGCCTGGCCTAACATCACCATGGTTGTTAGGTGTATAAATAAATAAAGAAATAGCGTTTCTGTGGAAATTTAAGTCATTCTAATTAAGCATTAGCGGAACACGAGATTCTTTGTTGAAAGGAAAGCTTCAAAACTTAAAAATTCTTATCGGAAATTAAAATACTTAATTTGAAAAAGATGTAAAAATTAATAAACGTATATCTCATACGTTAATAAAGTTTTAATATTTAAGTAATAAATAATAGCCGTACCGTGGTCGAGTGGTTAGCATGCTTGGCTACTGATCTAAGGGACCTGGGTTCGAGCCTCGGGTAAGGCATGCATGTATGTGTCGTTTTTCTGCTGAGGTCCTGCCATCCTCTCAGACCTTCTACTATGGCGCATTAAACTGACAGGCTCCTGTCAGACCTCTGTGGAAAGCAGCTGCTTGAGGGGGTATTTTTTTTTTAATAAATGTTTTTCAATAAAAATAATGATTTTTTGCATAGTATTGTAAATGTTTTGGGCATCTCAGATTATATTTAATTTTTTTCCCATAGAGTTACATATATACCTGGCAAACTGTATCCGAGGAAGCAGTGGCGCACTCAGGATTTAATCTTGGGGGGAGCCGATGGGCCCTCTGGCCCTGCCTGGGCAAACGAAGTAGGGCTCTGTCTGCCCGATTCGTTCTCCTTATGTGACCGCTAATTCATAAGTAGTATAGAAAGAGAAGACACGACACAACATAAATATAAAAAATTAATTTTAATTAGGAAAAGATTTTTGGAAAAATTTCTAGTGTTTTTTTTCCCCTTTTCTTTTGGGGGTGCCAGAGCCCCTTGCCCCCTCTGGGTGCGCCACTGCGAGGGAGTCTGGTGGGTATGAAATGATTTGAAATGTTCGATTTTCTGAACGAGGCAATTCCGTTTTTAAAAACTTCTGACGTGGGGAAGTTCATATACAGTACCTAGAAAAGTGTCCATTTCTTTATTTCCCTAATAGAAAGGGACAAAAATTAAACCGGAGGGATTTGATCGTAATGATTTTCATGCCAAATGAAAGCTTGCAACGTGGGGAGTGCCATCTACTCTATATTCTGAGGAGTTTCAGATTCGAGCAACGCCAGATAAATCTGCTAGTTGGTCATAAATGACGATTCTCGAATACTGGTTTAAAAGATCGAAAAATATGAAGCATACTTTTTAAATATAACATTGTGGATTTCCTTTTTATTCCTGTATGCTTTTACTCTTACTTGTGCCCCAAAGAACTTAGGATTAAAAAATTTCTGGCTCGCCTTAAAATTGAAATCAGTGTCTCTGTTTTTACACAGATTTTATTATTGATGCATGTTTGCTTAACAAGCAAATTTACCAAAATCGTCTACTATTGTATTGTTGTTTTACCTCTAAGGGACGCTTTTTTGCACACAATGAGCTAAATGGCCACGTCACAAGGACCACGAGGACTATGAGAGCACCACGAGGACTACCCACTGGAGTGGAAGCAGATGGTATGGCTTCCCTGAACACGTCGCTACAGCTTTACGTCCCATTCGACGGACGGTGGCCTTTCCAAGCCTAACGGTGCCACCTTTCTGACGGTGAGCAGAGTGACGGTTTAACGGAGATAAATCTCAATGCTGTCACAAGTGGGACATGGAGACCTTTCCAAGCCCATTGGTTTTTCCCTTTCTGACCATGCTGGGTAGAGATTTTGAAGGGATAAATCTTAACGCTTGCTCAGTTGGGTTCAGGTTTTCTCAGTGGGTTCTTTAACGTGCACAGTGTATGGCTTTCCCGCACAAGGGACCACGGCTTAATGTCCTATTCGATGGACGGCGGCTTTTCCAAGCCCATCACACACAAAACACTTGTTTTCGATTCCAAACTAACACAAGACATTTGTTTTGGATTTCAAAGCAGGTAGCCAGTGCCGTCCCCGTGGCCGAGTGGTTAGCGCACTTGCTACTGAACAAAAGGGAACTAGATTCGAGCCCCGAGTAAGAGATGAATGTTTGTGTTGTCTTTCTGCTGAGGTCTCGCCTTCTTCACAGACCTCCTACTATGGAATATAATATTCCAGACCCCTTTCAGACCTCTGTGGCAAGCAGCTGCTTGAGGGGTATTTATTTTGCTTAGAGAGCCGGAGAAATCAGATTTTCAGCTTGATGGGAGTTCTTCGAATCTGAAACTCCTCAGAACATAGAGTAGATGGCACTCCCCAAGTTGCAAGCTTTCATTTGGCATGAAAATCATTACGATCAAATCCCTCCGGTTTAATTTTTGTACCTTGCTTTTAGGGAAGTAAAGAAATGGACACTTTTCGAGGTACTGTTTATGGACCTCCCCACGTCAGAAGTTTTTAAAAACGGAATTGCCTCGCTCAGAAAATCGAACATTTCAAATCATTTCATACCCACCAGACTCCCTCGCAGTGGCGCACCAGGGGGGGGGGCAAGGGGCCCTGGCACCCCCCAAAGAAAAGGGGAAAAAACACTAGAAAATTTTCCAAAAATCTTTTCCAAATTAAAATTCATTTTTTATATTTATATATACTACATATTATTAAAGACCAGACAACAAAATCCCAGAGGACTTATAGAAGGTTGAGGGGGGGAACCTACTGGATAGCTGTTATGAGACAAATGGCAGCTTCCCGTCAAGGCTGTGCAGTATGTTCTTTAACGAGCACAGGGTATGGCTCTCCTACTGGATAGCTGTTATGAGACAAATGGCAGCCTCCCGTCAAGGCTGTGCAGTATGTTCTTTAACGAGCACAGGGTATGGCTCTCCTACTGGATAGCTGTTATGAGACAAATGGCAGCCTCCCGTCAAGGTTGTGCAGTATGTTCTTTAACGAGCACAGGGTATGGCTCTCCTACTGGATAGCTGTTATGAGACAAATGGCAGCCTCCCGTCAAGGCTGTGCAGTATGTTCTTTAACGAGCACAGGGTATGGCTCTCCTACTGGATAGCTGTTATGAGACAAATGGCAGCTTCCCGTCAAGGCTGTGCAGTATGTTCTTTAACGAGCACAGGGTATGGCTCTCCTACTGGATAGCTGTTATGAGACAAATGGCAGCCTCCCGTCAAGGCTGTGCAGTATGTTCTTTAACGAGCACAGGGTATGGCTCTCCCACACAAGTGGCTACAGCTTTACATCCCATCCGACGAAGTGTGGCCTTTCTAAGTCATCGGTGTCCCCTACTGACCGAGAGCAGCGGGAAGTTTTGCAGAGAAAAATCTCAACACTGGCCTATATGGGACTCGAACCTGGGAACAACAGATTACGAGTCTGGCGCGCTACCAACGGAGTCATACCCGCCCTGAGAATCACGAGAAGCACAAGGAACCAAAATCTGTCGTAATGCAAATAAAAATCTTGATAGTTAGCGTAGAAACGAAGCTATGGTATAAAGAGTGCAGGCTGACGTCAGCAACTCCGTGTAGTTCTTCGTGTTAAATTTATATGTTAAGAAGTTGAGGGGAGGGTTGTTGTTTGGGTTGTTTCACCTCTGAGCGGCACTTTTTTGCACACCATGGGCTAAATAGCCAGGTCACATGGACCCCGAAGGCTCAGAGAAAGTTGGTGAAGGGGACCCACTGGAACAGCTGCTGGGAGACAGATGGTAGCCTCCCGTCAAGGCCATCCAGCGTGTTCTTTAACGTGCACAGGGTATGGCTCTCCCGCACACGGGGAATTTTGCGGAGCTAAATCTCAACGCTGACCCAGCTGTGACTCGAACCTGGGAACTACAGATTACGAGCCTGGCGCGCTACCGACTGAGCCACCCCCGCCCCATTTTTGAGGGGAGGTTGAGGGGAGGTATTAGTCACAAAACAACTAACCGTTAGTGCAGTGAAAATAAGAATATAGGGATTAAAAGTGATATCCGGCAGAGAAGGGAGTTGTTCACCTAGAGTTACCACAAAATGCTTATTTTAGACGTTATAGTGCTTCGAATTTATTGTCCCGTTTTGAACATGGAAATTCTCTAGTTTTGTGTCTAGACAGTGTAGGAGAAAAAGGAATATCAGCAGTAATTTCAGCAATCTGTCATTGTTCGTGGCACTGTATAGTTAAGGTAGTGTTAGTGATGTATCAAAACAATAATATACTCTAAACTTATAACATTAATTTGGTTATTTTGTTAATGTCCCTCGTATTTTGATTGTTATATATATAGATTTAAAAAGTTAAATAACTTAATCTTACTTGATGGTTAAGAGGTCCATTAACTGTTGAGGTTTGTCAATAAGATTATTTTCTGTTTCATTCTGTAAAAGTATAAAATGTTACTAATCATTCATTTATTGCGAGAGTTAATTTATGAGATTTCAAAAATGCTTTCATATATGCATTATACAGAAAAAAAAACACTCATATACAAAAGAGTTGACAAAATAATTGCACTTTAAACTTTTGGCAATGACAAGTAAGATTTAAAGATCACTGACATATAAAATAAGCATTTTGTGGGCGTGGGGGGGGGGGTAATCATTGGTGATATCTTAAAGATCCCAATCAAATTTCTATAAATCTTTATTTTCAATCCTAGTCTAAGCTGGGATAATGGGTAGGGTTGTTGGGTTGTTTTACCTCTGAGCGGCACTTTTTTGCAAACCATGGGGTAAATGGCCAGGTCACAAGGACCCCGAAGGCTCAGAGAAGGTTGGGGGAGGGGACCCACTGAAATAGCTGTTGGGAGACAGATGGTAGCCTCCCGTCAAGGCCATCCAGCGTGTTCTTTAACGTGCATAGGGTATGTCTCTCCCGCACACGGGCCCACGGCTTAACGTCCCATCCGACGGACGGCGGCCTTTCCAAGCCCATCGGTGTCCCCTACTGACTATGGGCAGGGCGGGGAATTTTGCGGAGATAAATCTCAACGCTGACCCAGCTGGGACTCAAACCTGGGAACTGCAGATTACGAGCCTGGCGCGCTACCGACTGAGCGCCCCCTCCCCCCGCCCCCCAAGGAGAGTTAGAAGCACCCCTTCACCCAGGGGATGAATATAGGCTATGTGCGAACTCCCCCTAGAGTCAACCAAAATTGGGGTGGGCTGGTTTGAATTTCTCAAAATTCTCTTAGACAATATTAACGGTTGAAAATTATTCAAAATACTGTTGCCGCCAAAAAATTTGAAAGAAGGAATTCATCAAACTAATTTCTTTCCGATTTCTCTTGATAAAGTCATTGTTCAGTTTGTTGGGTGAAGAGCACCAGCGTTTCTCAGATCTTTATTTTTGAGTTCGGTTAGGTTGTTTTACCTCTGAGCGGCACTTTTTTGCACACCATGGGCTAAATGGCCAGGTCACAAGGACCCCGAAGGCTCAGAGAAGGTTGGGGGAGGGGACCCACTGAAATAGCTGTTGGGAGACAGATGATAGCCTCCCGTCAAGACCATCCAGCGTGTTCTTTAACGTGCACAAGGTATGGCTCTCCCGCACACGGGGCCACGGCTTAACGTCCCATCCGACGGACGACGGCCTTTCCAAGCCCATCGGTGTCCCCTACTGACCGTGGGCAGGGCGGGGAATTTTTGCGGAGATAAATCTCAACGCTGACCCATCTGGGACTCGAACCTGGGAACTACAGATTACGAGCCTGGCGCGCTACCGACTGAGCCCCCCGCCCCCGCCCCCCGCCCCGTAGCCTAGAACTCGAACTCCTTGGTCGCGTATCACTGAAACAATTTGTACAGTCGCTCAAAAAAGTATCCGAACATCAATCAATCAAATCAAATATCCATACATCTGATTACAGAATTCAGAAAAAAAAATCTGACAACGATTTTTTTTTAGAAATTAGTGATCCGGCAACCTTCGTGTCACGTGACACGAAGGTTGCCAGATCACCCGTGTACAGGAAGGAGATCTGTGCACTTTAAAGAACACGTTGGGTGACCTTGACGGGAGGCCACCCTATCTCTCTTAACATCTGTCCAATGGGTCCCCTCCGCCCAACGTTCGCTGATCCGGGATCCTTGTGATCTGATCATTTAGCCCATTGTGAGCAAAAAATAAGCCGCTCAGAAGTAAAACAACCCAACAACAAAACTTCTTTGGTCAGACACTCTTACAAATCTTAAAACTCTCCCCTGGTGACTTTAGATGGTTATGTGTAGGCTTGATCGGTTTATTTTGTTTCATAACATAATTATTTAACAGAAGACATATTTAAGTCTCATACTTTACGATAACAGCATTGAAAAACAAAATTAGAATGACATCATGCTACTTGGAAAGTCAGATTTTTCCGAATAATATTTTACAATTATAGAAAGTCCGATGGCAACGCTGTGGAAAATTTTGCAAGAATGTAAGTTTGCGGAACCAGTGAGAAAAAATTTTTTTATTAAAATTTTATCATTTTATTGTCTACAATTTCGCATGTTCTACCTATTATTAAAAAACGTTTGAAAGAGAAGTTAATAAAAACATTCTTTCTAACAAAGATCCAAGATATAGAAAAAAAGATAAATAATTATAAATTAAAGATGAAAAGACCCTTCAAATGACTAGTGGACAAGTCGAAAATGAAGACTGAATCGTTATAGATCCGTTCAGATTCGCCATATCTATTGAGTACCGCCCTGCCCACGGTCAGTAGGGGACATCGATGGGCTTGAAAAGGCCGCCGTTCGTCGGATGCGACGTTAAGCCCAGGCCCCGTGTAAGGGAGAGCCATACCCTGTGCACGTTAAAGAACACGCTGGATGACCTTGACGGGAGGCTACCATCTGTCTCCCAACAGCTGTTCCAGTGGGTCCCCTCCCCCAACCTTCTCTGAGCCTTCGGGGTCCATGTGACCTGGCCATTTAGCCCATGGTGTACAAAAAAGGGCCGCTCAGAGGTAAAACAACCCAAACCAAAAATCTATTGAGTACTTTCAGAAAGGGTCCGGAGTGGCTCACTCGGTAGCGCGCCAGGCTAGTAATCAATAGTTCCCAGTAGTCCCAGCTGGGTCAGCATTGAGTTTTATCTCCGCAAAATTCCCCTGCCTGCCCACGGTCAGTAGGGGACACCGATGGTCTTGGATAGGCCGCCGTCCGTCGGATGGGACGTTAAGCCGTGGCCTCGTGTGCGGGAGAGCCATACCCTGTGCACGTTAAAGAACACGCTGGATGGCCTTGACGGTAGGCTACCATCTGTCTCCTAACAGCTATTCCAGTGGGTCCCCTCCCCCAACCTTCTCTGAGACTTTGGGGTCCATGTGACCTGGCCATTTAGCCCATGGTGTGCAAAAAAGTGCCGCTCAGAAGTAAAACAACCCAACCCAACTTATAAAATAAAATAAATACCCCCTCAAGCAGCTGCTTGTCACAGAGGTCTGACAGGAGCCTGTCAGTTTATATGCCATAGTAGAAGGTCTGAGTGGATGGTTGGACCTCAGCAGAAAAACGACACAAACAGCCATGCCTTAACCGGGGCTCGAACCCAGGTCCCGTAGATCAGTAGCCAAGCGCGCTAACCACCGGCCACGGGACGGCTATATAAAATACATATAACAAAGAATAATTTATCCGTTAAAATGGAAAAGCTACGTTTCCCCCTCCACACTAATTCAAGTAGGGAGGGGTTGTTTCTGTCGGTGTAATCTCTTGACACTATACATCCGAAATTTTAAATTTCTAGTGTACAGTCGCTCAAAAATTATCCGAACACTATAGTTGATTATAGAATTCCCCTACTGCCCGTGGACAGAGCGGGGAATATTTGCGGAGATAAATCTCAACGCTGACCCAGCTGGGACTCGAACCTGGGAACTACAGATTACGAGCCTGGCGCGCTACCGACTGAGCCACCCCCGCCCCTATCCATTCAGTATTTAAAGAGTTATAGAAGATTGAAATTTGAATGCACAGAGCTGTTAATCATAAGAATTAACCTCAGAAGTTTATTGAAACTAAAAAACAAGCATTATTTCAAATCATTTAATAATAACAAAAAAAAATATTCCCAGAAGCAGCTTAAGTATATGTTTTAGAATTTTTTGCAGATAGTTCTTTCAACAATTGTCAGCTTTACATAAATTTCTTAGGCCTGACTTTGCTGCTGTTAAGTATTCGAGATTCCATAGCTCTTTAAATGCCCAACAAATATGTTTGAAAATCGAGATTTAAATTAATCTAATTCTGTGTTTCTAGAAAAGAAAATAACTTATTGTATGCAATACGGATTTTCGAATTTGACTCTTCACTGACTTAACGTTAGAATGTTCACATTTTCCTGTCCAATATTTGTATACCTGTTGGGGGCGGGGGTGGCTCAGTCGGTAGCGCGCCAGACGCGTAATCTGTAGTTCCCAGGTTCGAGTCCCAGCTGGGTCAGCGTTGAGATTTATCTCCGCAAAATTACCCGCTCTGCCCACGGTCATTAGGGGACACCGATGGGTTTGGAAAGGCCGCCGTACGTCGGATGGAACGTTAAGCCGTGGCCCCGTGTGCGGGAGATCCATACCCTGTGCACGTTAAAGAACACGCTGGATGGAGGGGGACCATCTGTCTCCCAACAGCTGTTCCAGTGGGTCCCCCTCCCCCAACCTTCTCTGAGCCTTCGGGGTCCTTGTGACCTGGCCATTTAGTCCATTGTGTGCAAAAAAAGTGACGTTCAGAGGAAAAACAACCCAATCCAACTCTCTCTATTAAAATCAAGTTTGCCAGATTACACTGACTGGCCAAATTATTATGAATACTGCATCGTCTGTGAATACAATGAAACATGACCAATGTATGCAAAATTTCTTACTGACGTAAATATTCTAAATCATTACGAAGTCCTATAAAAGACGTAAAGGCGGCAGGGGGGAAAGAAAAGTCAAATGCGACATAAAAAGGCTGATCTGACTGAATTGTAAAGGGGCTCATTGTTGGAGAAATGTGATGGGCAGGAGCATACGTAATGGTGGTGATGGAACTCAGCGGAAAACGCAGGACAAAATATTGCATGTGTAAAATGGCAAAGGTCTCGAAAAATGTCCGCCAATTGTGGCAAATGTGGAAGGAAAAGGCTCTGACGACAGAGATAGGCGTTTATTGGCACGAAATGTGCGGCAAAACAGAGCTGTCTGAAAACTTTGAAATTTGGTTGGGTTGTTTTTTTGAGCGGCACTTTTTTTACACACCATGGGCTAAATGGTCAGGTCACTAGGACCCTGAAGGCTCGGAGAAGGTTGGGGGAGAGGACTCACTGAAACAGCTGTTGCGAGATAGATCTCCCGTCAAAGACATCCAGCGTGTTCTTTAACGTGCACAGGGTATGGCTCTCCCGCACATGGTGCCACGGCTTAACGTCCCATCCGACGGACGGCGGCCTTTCCAAGCCCATCGGTGTTCCCTACTGACCGTGGGCAGGACGGGGAATTTTGCGGAGATCTCAACGCTGACCCAGCTGGGACTCGAACCTAGGAACTACAGATTACGAGCCTGGCGCGCTACCGACTGAGCCACCCCCGCCCCTTGAAATTTGGGAACTGTAGCACATACACATACGATGAAGTATTAGATAATTTTTCATAATAATTTCACCAGTGTATTCATTTTAAGAGACTTGGTTCCCTCTCCCCTGAAATATATATATCCATAAAATTTGAATCATTGATATGAGTGAAAAGTTCAAAAGGTAAAGATCGTTATTTATTTACAACGAAAATAATTTTTAGATTTTGACATGAGGATGTGAAATTAACTTGTTTGTGGACTTGATACGGAATCTTAGAAGTATTGCACGTGTCCCCTGGGTTGGGTTGGGTTGTTTTACCTTCGAGAGGCACTTTTTTGCACACCATGGGCTAAATGGCCAGGTCACAAGGACCCCGAAGGCTCAGCGAAGGTTGGGGGAGGAGACCCACTGGAACAGCTGTTGGGAGACAGATGGTAGCCTCCCGTCATGGCCATCCAGCGTGTTCTTTAACGTGCACAGGGTATGGCTCCTCACACACGGAGCCACGGCTTAACGTCCCATCCGACGGACGGCGGCCTTTTCAAGCCCATCGGTGTCCCCTACTGACAGTGAGCAGGACGGGAGTTTTGCGGAGATCAATCGCAACGCTGACCAATTTAAAAAAAAAAATCACACAAAAACGAATCACTAATTTCTAAAAAAAATCGTTGCCAGATATTTTTTCTGAATTCTGTAATCAACCGTAGTGTTCGGATACTTTTTTGAGCGACTGTACACGAAGGTTGCCAGATCACTAATTTCTAAAAAAAATCGTTGTCGGATATTTTTTCTGAATTCTGTAATCAACCGTAGTGTTCGGATACCTTTTTGAGCGACTGTACACGAAGGTTGCCAGATCACTATTTTCTAAAAAAAATCGTTGCCAGATATTTTTTCTGAATTCTGTAATCAACCGTCGTGTTCGGATACCTTTTTGAGCGACTGTACCTGAAGGTTGCCAGATCACTATTTTCTAAAAAAATCGTTGCCAGATATTTCTTCTGAATTCTGTAATCAACCGTAGTGTTCGGATACCTTTTTGAGCGACAGTACACGAAGGTTGCCAGATCACTATTTTCTAAAAAAAATCGTTGCCAGATATTTTTACTGAATTCTGTAATCAACCGTAGTGTTCGGATACCTTTTTGAGCGACTATACCGCCTAGCCCAGCGTCGAGATTTATCTCCGCGAAACTACCCACCGCCCTGCCCTCGGTCAGTAGGGGGATATCGCTGGGCTTAGAAAATACGCCGCCCGTCCAATGGGACTTTAGAACGTGGTCCGTGTGCGGTAGGACCATGTACCCTGTGCACGTTGGATGGCTCTACAAGTCATCAGCCAGCCATATATCCGTCAAGGCCATCCAGCGTGCACATTGGTGCCCTCTGGATGACCTTGACGGGAGTCCACCATCTGTAATCTAACAGCTGTCCAGTGAATTCTCTTCTACCATCCATCTCCTAACTCCCGGGTCTTTCTGACCTGACCGAGGCGGGGGTGGCTCAGTCGGTAGCACGCCAGGCTCGTAATCTGTAGTTCCCAGGTTCGAGTCCCAGCTGGGTCAGCGTTGAGATTTATCTCCGCAAAATTTCTCCGCCCTGCCCACGGTCAGTAGGCGACACCGATGGGCTTGGAAAGGCCGCCGTCCGTCGGATGGGACGTTAAGCCGTGGCCCCGTGTGCGGGAGGGCCATACCCTGTGCACGTTAAAGAACACGCTGGATGGCCTTGACGGGAGGCTACCATCTGTCTCCCAACAGCTGTTCCAGTGGGTCCCCTCCCCCAACCTTCTCTGAGCCTTCGGGGTCCATGTGACCTGGCCATTTAGCCCATGGTGTTGTGCAAAAAAGTGCCGCTCAGAGGTAAAACAACCCAACCCAACTCTGACCTGACCATTTAGCCCATTGTGTGCAAAAAAAAGTGCCATTCAGAGGTAAAACAACACAATCGCGCATTTGATGAATTTTTCTTAAAGATACCAAAAGGGAAAGAGAATTTATTACCTTTTTCATCATTCCCTAATGAATTTAAAAGCTGTATCATATTAGTCAAAATTTTCATATTTTCTTGAAAGTCTTCTGCCGTTCCTTGTACATCGTCCTGATTGTCCCCATTGTCCGGCAGTGGCGCTTGCTCTTTAAGAGTCTCTTCCTGTGAAAACATTTCATTAACAACTGGAAGAAAATTATTATTTTTATTTGCAGCAATAATCCTAAATAAAGGTCCTAAATCCACGCTGTGAGGGGAGCCGGGATGGTCAGTCGGTATCGCGCCTGGTTTGTAATCTACAGTTCCCAGATTCGAGCTCCCGCCTGGGCCAGCGTTGAGATTTATCTTCGCAAAACTCCACGCTCTGCCCTCGGCTAGTAGGGGGACGCCTATAGGTTTGGAAAGGCCACCGTCCGTCAGACGGGACGTTAAAACGTGTCCTCATATGTGGGAAGCCATATCCTGTGCACGTTAAAGAACATGATGGATGGTCTTCACGGGAGGCTACCATCTGTCTTCCAACAGTAATCTAATGAGTCCTCTCCCACAACTTTTTCTGAACCCTCGGGGTGCTTGGGACCTAGTCATTTAGCTCATTGCGTGCAAAAAAAGTGCCGTTTAGAGGTAATACAACCCAACCCATCAGTTGAGATAACAGAACCAGTAACTAAAATCAACACAAGATTTCGATTATAAAAAGTGCTTGCTTTTCGTAAAATAAATACGAGAGTAAGTCAGAATTTGCATTGGGTAGTTTCACATCTGAGCAGCATGTTTTTGCACACAATGAACTAAATGGCTGGGTCACAAAGACACCAAGGGCTAGGAGTAGTTCGTGGGGAGACCCACTGAGCAGCCGTTAGAAGACAGATGAAAGTCTCTAGTCAAGGCCATCCAGTGTGTTCCTTAACGCGCACAGGGTATGGATCTACCACACAAAGAATGGGACACACGGCGTTATGTCCCATTCGATATACGATTGCCTTTCAAGCCCATCGGTGTCTGTTACTGACCAAGAGACGGGTGGGTGTTTTGAGGAGATAAATCTCAACGCTGGCCCAAATGGGACTTGGGTGAGGTGAGAAAAAGAGCGAGGTTCTCAATTTTTTTAACCCGCCAAACTAACAAACATCTCGGACTGGGCCAAGGCAACCTAGAGGTTTAAAGCCATGATAACTATTTCAATGGCGTCATGTATGGAGGAAATTTTTATATACTTTGGTATAATATTATTACGAGGGGAAAACGTACAACCAAACGTACATCCAATATGTTTAAAAGCTAGGCATTCAGAAACCCAGAACCTAGTCAACTGCTAGGCATTCAGAAAACCATAACAATTCGCCTACATCCTCAGTCGGATGGTATGGTTGAGAGAGTCAATTGGACAATTGCACAACATCTAGCATTGTTTGTCGACGACCATCAACGTGACTGAGATCCCCATATACCACTCTTTTTGTTGGCATACAGGAGAGCAGAGCATGAAATAACTGGACAGATACCTTCCATGATACTCTTTGAAAGAGAATTACACTGCTCACAAAAATTAGGGGATATTTCAAAATGAATATGAAGCGATAAATAAAAGAAGCATTTGAATTGTTTTTATTAAACAAGAACATCGAAAAAGCAAACGACAAGTCAAAGAAAGTTGTTCGATTATGCAAATGAGATGCAAACTCAATTGTCGTGATTGAGTAGCAAGTGACATATTGGTGGGGGTGAACAGAAGCATGTCAAACTGGACGAGAGTACCACCCATTGACTGTTCAGTAGGGTGTATGGTCACCCAAGATTGCCAAAACGCACTGACAGCGATGGGGCATGGACAGAATCAGAATGTCCAGCAGTTCTTGTGGGATCCTCTGCCACTCTTGCTCCAGGGCAATTCCAGCTCAGGAAGTGTTGTGGGAGGCATTGGAAGGTTTGCCAGACGTCTTCCCAGTGCATCCCAAGCATGTTCAATGGGATTCAGGTCTGGAGAACGTGAAGGCCAGTCCATGCGTTCGATTCCTGCCTCCTGAAGCATGTTGTTGACGAGATGCGCACGGTGGGGCCTTGCATTATCGTCCATGAAAAGAAAGTTGTTTCCACCTGCTCCAGCATAGGGTACCACTATAGGGTGCAGGAATGCTGATGCCAGCCCACACCATGATTCCACCACCACCGAAGGAGTCCCTTTCTCGCATGAAACATGGATTCTCCCGTGTTCCTCGTTCACGCCAGATCAGGACACGATAATTGTCAGGCTGCAGACTGAACCGTGACTCATCAGAGAAGAGGACAGTTGACCACTCATCACGGGTCCAATGACGAGGGGTCCATCATGGGTCCAAAGGCCGCCGTCCGTCGAATGGGCATGGCTCTCCTTTAACGTGCACAGGGTATGGCTCTCCCGCACACGGGTGCGGGTGAGCCATACCCTGTGCACGTTAAAGAACACGCTGGATGGCCTTGACGGGAGTCTACCATCTGTCTCCCAACAGCTGTTCCAGTGGGTTCTCTCCCCCAACCTTCCCTGAGCCTTCGGGGTCCTTGTGACCTAACCATTTAGCCCATTGTATGCAAAAAAGTGTTGTTCAGAGGTAAAACAACCTAACCCAACCTCTTGGAACGAAAAATACTTTGAAAAAGTAACGATAGATAAGTGGTAATTCTGAAGTCTACAGAAAGCGGAAAAGTTGACCTGTCTCTTGGGTCGTGGTATATAGTATTCAAAAGTAGTTTGTTGATGTGCCATTCGGAGTTGTAGCGATGTTTTTCATCTTCAAAGATAGTGATTGTGTTTATGATGAAGCCTAAAGTTACTCCCGAAGATAAGAAGCCAACTGGAAAAACAAAGAAAACTTTAGTGTCAACGAAATGCTAAGTGTGTTGATAAAGTTGATAAAGCAAAACAAACTGGGCAAAGTTTTTTTGTCGATTATTGAACGTTTAAATCAAATTCGATTTATGCGTTGAGTAGAGTTGTAAGATTTGTGCAATACAAATATTTGTGAAATAGTTATCAAATGTGTAAGATTCTTTAGATGATTTAATAATTATGAACAATATACATACTCTGATGGAAGGCACATTGATGTTTAGTTGAAGTTTTTACTTATGTAATCTCATCACCTTTGTATTTAAATTAGTTCATTTATAATATAATTGTTCATTTTTGAATTCACGCTCGGTTTACTAGTAAAAATTGTAACAATATTATAGAAAATACAATAGTTTTAGGATATACGTAGCATATAAATAAAATATTAAATATATTATTCTTATGGCAATAGTGCAAAATGAAAAATGGAATTGAATACATATTTAATTATTTCAATTACAGTGGTTCTCAACCTTTCATGCTTCACGTACCCCCAGGAAATATGTATGTAACTGGCGTACCCCTTGTATAGATAGATAAAACTATAGTTATAGTATAACAATGGGAATAAAATAAAACATATATATCAGTATTTCTCAACCTTTTATGCTTCATCTACCCCCTGGAAATGTGTATGTAACTGGCGTACCCCTTGTATAGATAGATAAAACTATAGTTATACTATAAAAATGGGAATAAAATAAAACATATATATCAGTATTTCTCAACCTTTTATGCTTCATCTACCCCCTGGAAATGTGTAACTGGCGTACCCCTTGTATAGATAGATAAAATTATAGTTATAGTATAACAATGGGAATAAAATAAAACATATATATCAGTGGTTCTCAACCTTTTATGCTTCACGTACCCCCTGGAAATGTGTATGTAACTGGCGTACACCTTGTATAGATAGATAAAACTATAGTTATAGTATAACAATGGGAATAAAATAAAACATATATATCAGTGGTTCTCAACCTTTTATGCTTCACGTACGCCCTGGAAATGTGTATGTAACTGGCGTACCCCTTGTATAGATAGATAAAACTATAGTTATAGTATAACAATGGGAATAAAATAAAACATATATATCAGTATTTCTCAACCTTTTATGCTTCATCTACCCCCTGGAAATGTGTATGTAACTGGCGTACCCCTTGTATAGATAGATAAAACTATAGTTATACTATAAAAATGGGAATAAAATAAAACATATATATCAGTATTTCTCAACCTTTTATGCTTCATCTACCCCCTGGAAATGTGTAACTGGCGTACCCCTTGTATAGATAGATAAAATTATAGTTATAGTATAACAATGGGAATAAAATAAAACATATATATCAGTGGTTCTCAACCTTTTATGCTTCACGTACCACCTGGAAATGTGTATGTAACTGGCGTACACCTTGTATAGATAGATAAAACTATAGTTATAGTATAACAATGGGAATAAAATAAAACATATATATCAGTGGTTCTCAACCTTTTATGCTTCACGTACCCCCTGGAAATGTGTATGTAACTGGCGTACCCCTTGTATAGATAGATAAAACTATAGTTATAGTATAACAATGGGAATAAAATAAAACATATATATCAGTGGTTCTCAACCTTTTATGCTTCACGTACCCCCTGGAAATGTGTATGTAACTGGCGTAACCCTTGTATAGATCGATAAAACTATAGTTATAGTATAACAATGGGAATAAAATAAAACATATATATATATAACATATATCTAGAGACTTTTGAGCTCTCACGGCGTACCCCCAAAAATTTTACCGCGTACCCCACGTTGAGAATCCCTAACTTAAAGCAACCTACAATAATTTTAAATCAAAATTTGAAACCAATTTCGCTCCATAGGTGATGTCATCAAAAGAGTTGTCATGACTTTCATCGTCAAGGTAGCTTTGGCCGGGCCACCGCCGCATATCAGTACCAAAGAATATCACTAACTGACGTAGTCATCATTTTTACTCACGCGTGCTGTGAGTCGCGGAGTCGGAACCGACATAGCGAAGAGACTGAACGTCAGTATACAAAAAGCAAATTTCTTCAAAATATAAAAGATAAAATTTTTCGATTACTTATATTAATCATATTTGACTGCCTGGTATATTTTCTGTTTGAAATGATATTGATTTTAACCCCGTTTTGATATAAACCCACACCAGCTCCATCCTATTAAGAAACTCCTACGTACGTCACTGCTGTTTGCGTATACAAAGCTGAAGTGCTGAGCAGTAATTCGGTTTCTGTGCACACAGATTCAACCGGTGGGAATCCATCGACAGCTTCTGGTTGTTAATGGCTCGTATGTCCTCTCAGTGGAACACAAAGACCCCGAGGGCTCAGAAAAGTTTGTGGGAAAGGGACTCACTAGACAGCTTAACAGACGTCCAGTGGATCCCTTTCAGGCAGACTGTGGCCTCTCGTCAAGGTCATGCAGCGTGCAAACTAGATTTTATTCATTTAATTTTATTTAATTCTGTCTTATAGTTTGTTTCATGTTATTCCATATCTAATTTTAGATTTCAAATGCGCTTTATTTACTAAATAATTAATTATGTATCAACAAATAAGTTAAGTTTTCTAATTTTAAACGCTACAAATCGTGATCTTGAACACATCCAGTTAATATGTTTATTCCATTTAATTTTTGAATTCATTTTATAGCTTAGGTAAATTATTTCATTTACTTCTATTTTAGGATAACTGAATATATCAGGTAATAAACCATTCAACTTAGATCAACTGGTTTGATGTTTAGTAATGCTTCTGTTAAGTGTACATTATTTTACACCATTACACATAAATTTGATTTTTTTTCCTCATATACACGCAGTTTGTAAAGAGCAAACCATTTAACTGCTTTATTAAAATCATTTGTAGATTGCAAATAGCGGTTTCTGAATCTGAATAAAGTTAATTAGTACTGTATAAATAGAAAATTTACTATTGAAATTTGTATTAGCCAAATCGTTTATGTATACTGGTTTCTATAAATTAAGGAAAATCCCTATGTTAAGTCAATGATAAGCACCTTTTACATTGAAAATATTCCCTCTAATACCAAGTAAATATAATTTCTGTAGCAAGATGTCAATATCAATGGAATCAATTGCTTTATTTGAGTCGACAGAGTGTTTCAAAACTCTCTGTACAAATTTAAATGGGAGATAGGGACACCAAGACAATCAATTTTCATCTATGAATGTATGTCCGCTGACGTAATCCTTAGGTGCTAGAGGGCGCTGTTTGGCGGCGCTGCAATTGACTAGAGCAGTGGTTCTCGACCTTTTATGCTTCACGTACCCCCTGGAAATGTGTATGTAACTGGCGTACCCCTTGTATAGATAGATAAAACTATAGTTATAGTATAACAATGGGAATAAAATAAAACATATATATCACTGGTTCTCAACCTTTTATGCTTCACGTACCCCCTGGAAATGTGTATGTAACTGGCGTAACCTTGTATAGATAGATAAAACTATAATTATAGTATAACAATGGGAATAAAATAAAACATATATATCAGTGGTTCTCAACCTTTTATGCTTCACGTACCCCCTAGAAATGTGTATGTAACTGGCATACCCCTTGTATATATAGAAAAAAATATAGTTATAGTATAACAATGGGAATAAAATAAAACATATATATCAGTGGTTCTCAACCTTTTATGCTTCACGTACCCCCTGGAAATGTGTATGTAACTGGCGTACCCCTTGTATAGATAGATAAAACTATAGTTATAGTATAACAATGGGAATAAAATAAAACATATATATCAGTGGTTCTCAACCTTTTATGCTTCACGTACCCCCTGGAAATGTGTATGTAACTGGCGTACCCCTTGTATAGATAGATAAAATTATAGTTATAGTATATCAATGGGAATAAAATAAAACATATATATCAGTGGTTCTCAACCTTTTACGCTTCACGTACCCCTTGGAAATGTGTATGTAACTGGCGTACCCCTTGTATAGATAGATAAAACTATAGTTATAGTATAACAATGGGAATAAAATAAAACATATATATCAGTGGTTCTCAACCTTTTATGCTTCACGTACCCCCTGGAAATGTGTATGTAACTGGCGTACCCCTTGTATAGATAGAAAAAATTGTAGTTATGGTATAACAATGGGAATAAAATAAAACATATATATCAGTGGTTCTCAATCTTTTATGCTTCACGTACCCCCTGGAAATGTGTATGTAACTGGCGTACCCCTTGTATAGATAGAAAAAACTGTAGTTATGGTATAACAATGGGAATAAAATAAAACATATATATCAGTGGTTCTCAATCTTTTATGCTTCACGTACCCCCTGGAAATGTGTATGTAACTGGCATACCCCTTGTATAGATAGATAAAACTATAGTTATAGTATACCAGTGGGAATAAAACAAAACATATATATCAGTGGTTCTCAACCTTTTATGCTTCACGTACCCCCTGGAAATGTGTATGTAACTGGCGTACCCCTTGTATAGATAGAAAAAACTATAGTTATAGTATAACAATGGGAATAAAATAAAACATATATATCAGTGGTTCTCAACCTTTTATGCTTCACGTACCCCCTGGAAATGTGTATGTAACTGGCATACCCCTTGTATAGATAGATAAAACTATAGTTATAATATAACAAAGGGAATAAAACAAAACATATATATCAGTGGTTCTCAACCTTTTATGCTTCACGTACCCCCTGGAAATGTGCATGTAACTGGCGTACCCCTTGTATAGATAGAAAAACTATAGTTATAGTATAACAATGGGAATAAAATAAAACATATATATCAGTGGTTCTCAATATTTTATGCTTCACGTACCCCCTGGAAATGTGTATGTAACTGGCATACTCCTTGTATAGATAGATAAAACTATATTTATAGTATAACAATGGGAATAAAATAAAACATATCTATCAGTGGTTCTCAATCTTTTATGCTTCACGTACCCCCTGGAAATGTGTATGTAACTGGCATACTCCTTGTATAGATAGATAAAACTATAGTTATAGTATAACAATGGGAATAAAATAAAACATATATATCAGTGGTTCTCAATATTTTATGCTTCACGTACCCCCTGGAAATGTGTATGTAACTGGCATACTCCTTGTATAGATAGATAAAACTATAGTTATAGTATAACAATGGGAATAAAATAAAACTTATATATCAGTGGTTCTCAACCTTTTATGCTTCACGTACCCCCTGGAAATGTGTATGTAACTGGTGTACCCCTTGTATAGATAGATAAAACTATAGTTATAGTATAACAATGGGAATAAAACAAAACATATATATCAGTGGTTCTCAACCTTTTATGCTTCACGTTACTCCCTGGAAATGTGTATGTAACTGGCGTACCCCTTGTATAGATAGATAAAACTATAGTTATAGTATAACAATGGGGATAAAATAAAACATATGTTTCAGTGGTTCTCAACCTTTTATGCTTCACGTACCCCCTGGAAATGTGTATGTAACTGGCGTACCTCTTGTATAGATAAATAAAACTATAGTTATAGTATAACAATGGGAATTACAACACATTAAATTTTGTATTCATAAATTATATATATCGATAAACCCAAAAAGTGACATTTTTGCACAGCAGTGTTGCCAACTTAGCGACTTTATTACTAGATCTAGCAACTTTTGAGCTCTCACGGCGTACTCCAAAAACTTTTACGGCGTACCCCATGTTGAGAACCCCTGGAATAGAGGGGCGAAGTGAGAACAGAGAACGGCGTATGGCATCTGGAATGAACAGCATCTGGCGAATGAACAGCATCTGGCGAATGAATAGCATCTGTGTGAACAGCATCTGGCTTATGGGGCTGCCAATGGAAACGGAAGAGCCAGTTCCACTAATATTTCTGCCAGCGCCCTCTAGCACCGAAGGGTTACGTCAGCGGACATATATTAATAGACGAAAAAGGTTTGTCTTGGTGTCCCCTATCTCCCATTGAAATTTGTACAGAGAGTTTTGAAACATCCTGTATACCCCAATGCATTTTTTTCCTATATTTAAATTAATATTTATATTGTTTATAAGATCTTTCAAAAGGCTCTGTGTTTTCCTACCTTTAGGAAATCTAAATTTCTGATTTGACAAAAAATTTATTTTATTCAACAAATTTTGCAGGCGATCTCCAAAAATTTTCCAACCTATTTCTCCATTATCTTATCAAAAATTGTTAATGGGGTGATTGATCTATAAATATTAAAACTGTTTTTTGATCCACTTTTATATAACGGAAGAATAATTCCAATTTTCATGGCTATTGTCATTTGTTAGTTTTTAAAACTTTTATTTTTAAGAACTGTTATTTCATGCACAAAATTGTATTTACATTCCTTTATATTTTTATATTTAGTATTGTCAAATACAGGAGATGAGTTATATTTGAATAAATCTATAATATTAGCAACATCGAAGTTACTAGCTAGTTTCCACTAGCTAGTAACTTCGATGTTGCTAATATTATAGAAATCTTATTTATGTAACAATTCATAAATTTTATCTGGTATAGTATTCATCGTCGTAAATTCTGTTTGCATCTCACTAACAGTTGTTACAAAAAACTTTACAAAATGAATTAGAGTTTTTTTGGAGTATTTTCTCTAATAAAGTGTCTTTCAACATTTTGGTCGATTGACATCTTTTTTTTAATCATCAATAATATCATTAATTAATTTCCACAAACTCGTATTATTATCTTTATTAATTTCTTATTTGAATAAAATATGCGTTTTGGTTCCTTAAAATGGTGTTTATCCTATTTCTTTCCATTTTATATAAATTATAATATCGTTTATTATTAACATTATCTTTATATATTTTTCATAATTTATCTCTTTTTTTAATTGCTAAAATGATTTTATCAGTAATCCATTCTTTCCTTATTCTCTAAGTTTTACAATTATTAATTTATTTAACACAACAAGAATATTCCCGAATTTCATCAATTTCACTTAATATTTTCTGATATACTAATTCTGTGCTCATGTCTTCATCAACTATATCATTCGCCTGTGTCGTTTGCAATTTTTGAATAATAAGAGTATCACTATAAAAAAATTCAAAACCTAGGTTTGAATCCTCTTTCAAAAATGTAACCTCATTAGAGATAATATTCTTTTTCAAAATCTTAATTAAGATATCATAATGGTCTGCAAATTTATTTCTATATGTTTTACTTTTAACATCAAAACTGCTTGTTTTAACCAAAACACGATCAATTAACGGCCTTGTAAATTTAGTTAATGTTTCGTCTTCTCTAGTAAAACCCTTAACGATTTATTCTACACCCAATTCAAAGTATTATCACAACCATATTTATTAGTATTTGCCACATCAATATTAATATCATCTACAATAATTAAATTGGCTTTTTTATTAAATATTCAGAAATTTCTTTTAGGAACCAGTTAATATTTTTAGTAGGAGATCTATATAATGCAATGATCTTAATTTCAATATTATTAATTAATAATTTAGTAATTATTGCTTCTGTTGATTCTCCAATAGTTTCATCCAGTTGTACTAAATTAATTTTGTTTAGATAAAAAATAATTAACCCACGTTGTTTATTTTCTTTTGTTTTAAATAAGCTTATCATATCCTTCAATATTAAATGCATATGATTCCTGTTCAGTTACCATAGTGTCAACCAACTGGAATTCAAGAACTGGAATTCAAGAAGTTCAATATGAACTAGTAAATTATCCCAATATTTTTTCAGTGATCTAATATTTAAATACATCAATTTTAACATTTTACCATCCGACACTTGAAACCAAACATTAACGTCAGTTAAGTCATCACAATGAAATTCCTTATTTGCCTCACCATTCGCAACAGAAGGACTACTGTATCGCCTTGATGAGAGTTGTTGGGTTGTTTTACCTCTGAGCGGCACTTTTTTGCACACAATGGGCTAAATGGCCAGGTCACATGGACCCCGAAGGCTCAGAGAAGGTTGGGGGAGGGGACCCACTGGAACAGCTGTTGGAAGACAGATGGTAGCCTCCCGTCAAGGCCATCCAGCGTGTTCTTTAACGTGCACAGGGTATGGCTCTCCTGCACACGGGGCCACGGCTTAACGTCCCATCCGACGGACGGTGGCCTTTCCAAGCCCATCGGTGTCCCCTACTGACCGTGGGCAGGGCGGGGAATTTTTGCGGAGATAAATCTCAACGCTGACCCAGCTGGGACTCGAACCTGGGAACTACAGATTACGAGCCTGGCGCGCTACCGACTGAGCCACCCCCGCCCCACCTAGATGAGAGACTTCCATTTCTCTCATAACAGCTTTATTCTGTAACAATGTAAAAGAATATTTCAAGTGCCAAATCTGTGAAAGAATTTCTAGTTCAGCAATATTTCTATAACCACTAACTTACTATTAAAATTAAATGAGTGAGTTTCAATATTTTCCTGATCGCAGACCACTTAATCGATTAACGTTCATACGGTGGATACTTGGGAGCGTGGGATTCATATTTGTTCACATTATCATGATGCTCGCTAATTTACATTTTGACTAGCAAATAAAGTCAACTGAAAGTACTGAATCCAAAAATACAAATAAATTAGTTGAGTTCAGGCCGGAATCTACTAGAAGGTTGGGTTGAGTTGTTTTACCTCTGAGCGGCACTTTTTTGCACACCATGGGCTAAATGGCCAGGTCACATGGACCCCGAAAGCTCAGAGAAGGTTGGGGGAGGGACCCACTAGTACAGCTGTTGGGAGACAGATGGTAGCCTCCCGTCAAGGCCATCCAGCGTGTTCTTTAACGTGCACAGGGTATGGCTCTCCCGCACACGGGGCCACGGCTTAACGTCCCATCCGACGGACGGCGGCCTTTCCAAACCCATCGGTGTCCCCTAATGACCGTGGGCAGGGCGGGTAATTTTGCGGAGATAAATCTCAACGCTGACCCAGCTGGGACTCGAACCTGGGAACTACAGATTACGAGCCTGGCGCGCTACCGACTGAGCCATCCCCGTCCCTCTACTAGAAGGAAATAAGAGAGGGGGGGGGGGGCAAACGACGCAATCTAGCCGAAAAAAGGTAAAAGTGTGTGGGGGGGGGAGGAGACTGAATTCCAATGCAACGTAACATTTTCGACTTCGTGAAAGATATTTTTTAAACATTTCATGAAAAATACATGAAATACGCACAAGTTTATAATGTTTAGCCTCTATTATCCTTATTAGCGTTAGCGCGCTTGGCTACTGATCTAAGGGACCTGGGTAAGGCATGGATGTATGTGTCGTTTTTCTGCCGAGACCCTGCCATCCTCTCAGACATTCTACTGTATCATATAAACTGATAGGCTCCTATCAGACCTCTGTGGCAAGCAGCTGCTTCAGGGGGTATCTATTTTTATTCTTTTTTTATTCTAAAAGGGGCCCTTGCCGCCCCCCCCCCCTCCCTAGGTCCCACACTGGATGAGTTAAATTCATTAAAGTTATGGTTTGAATTTCAATAATTTCAACAGTTTTTTCGCAGCTTGTTTTTCGTTTTTGCGACCCCCAGTGATCCGCTGGCCATAATTTGAGAGAAAGCGCTCTACGCCAGAGCAATGACCGACTTAGTCTCTTCATGACATTCAGTTCACATTACTGTACGATTCTTTTGCTTGTTTTTCCCCATTGAGAATAAGCAAGAACACGAAGAAGGGAACATATTACCTCGATCAAGATTTATGATGCTTTCTGTTCATTCCGTGTGAAATTCTCTTGAGCTAATTCATCCTTTACCATTTTAGCAATATTATCATACCACTTTTTTTATCTTTTCAAAGCCTTTGTCTTCAGCTAATACTCGATTCCAATGGTCGTCATTGAAGAAATGATCATTCCCCTCTTCCAGTTTTTTGCCATCGGTTTCATTGCTTGATTCAGTGACAGTCTTCACAATCTCCCCAGGCTGTTTAGCAGCATTTTCCTGCGAAAACAGTTCATTAGCATTTGGAAACAAATTTCCTTTTTATTCATAGTACCGTATTTGCCGGCGTATAGGACGCACTTTTCCCCCCTCAAAATTATGATTTGAAATTTCAGTCTAAAACTTTTGGTTTATATTAATATACATATATAAGTATTATTTTGCATTTTGTCCTTTTGTGAAAGAGTGGTTTCAAATAAATCGTTTCCATATTTTTTTTTGTTCTGTAAAAATAATAAGTTGCGTGATGTATTTTATGTTTCACTACTGACAGACGCAGCATTCAAGTAAAATAGAGTTCAGATCCACTGACATCTCAAGGTTACGATTCATCCAATGTGCGCATGCGTGATCACATTTCACCGGCATATTTTTTCGAAAAGCGCGAGCATGGCGCGTCGTTACCGATTACAGCGCCTCAAGGCAACAAAAACGTAAACTTTTAGTACCGAAGAAGCTTTCTCGTGTTTTTGCTGCGAAACATGGCTCAAAAACAACGCAGATTCTGCTATGATATTGCATTCAAGCTACGAGTGATTGAGTATGCTAAAGAATACGGAAACAGGGCAGCAGAGAGGAATTTCGGATCACCGCCAACAGAAAAGATGATAAGAACTCGGAGAAGACAGGAAGAAGACCTAAAAAAAGCTATGCGTAGTAAACATAATCTGCGACATGGAATTGCAAAATGGCCGGAACTAGAAGAAGAATTAAAAACTTGGATATTAGACCACCGAAGCTCGGGATTTTCAGTTTCCACAAAAATGACTATTCAACAAGCAAGAGTGATAGCTACTAACAGAGGCATCGCTGATTTTACAGGATCAACGTCATGGTGTTCTAGATTCATGAAGAGAAATGACTTACGTATGCAGACTAAAACAGAAATAGCACAAAAGATGCCAACAGAATATGAAGACAAGATTATCGAGTTTCATAAATTTGTCATTAATGCAAGAAAAAGGGGAAATTTTGAACTTTCACAAATAGCAAACATGGATGAGGTCCCACTGACGTTCGATGTACCCTCAAACAAAACAGTAGATTCCAAAAGTGCAAGAAGTATTATTGTTAAAACTTGTGGACATGAGAAAACGCATTGCACAGTCGTGTTGTCTTTTTGTGCCAATGGAACAAAATTGTCGCCTCTTCTGATTTTCAAAAGGAAAACCTTGCCCAAGGAAAAACTGCCTAAAGGTGTGTTTGTGCACGTTCATCCTAAGGGATGGATGGATGAAGGGGGATGAAGTTGTGGATAGATAATGTGTGGTCTAGGCGTCCTGGTGGACTGTTAAAAAAACCTGTCTTGATAGTATGAGATCAGTTTCGGAGTCATAGAACAGAAGCTGTAAAAAATAAAATCAACCAATTGAAAACTCAATTAGCTGTAATTCCAGGTGGACGAACGAGCCAGCTTCAACCTTTAGATGTCTGCATTAATAAACCATTTAAAGGATTCATGAAGGAGAAATGGAACAGTTGGATGCAGTCTACAGATTTTGAAGTGACACCATCAGGAAGAAGGAAGAGGCCTAGCATTTTGCAGATTTGTGAATGGGTCAAAACTTCATGGAATGCTGTGAAACATGAGACAGTTGTAAAGTCATTTAAGAAATGTGGTATTAGTAACTCACTTGATGGCACAGAGGATGATTTGTTATACGAAGACTCAGTTCTGAAAAAGAGGCTTCAAGTGATTCTTCATTTAGCTCTGGAGATGAATTTCTGGGTTTTGAGGATGAACATTAAAAGGTACCTTAACTACAATGTTCCCTAGTTAAATTTTTTGTATACATAAATAACTATAAAATGAGTGCAGTAAATCTTTATGGAAATTCATGAAACAATGTGGAATTTTTTTCCCCCTTAAAAATGTGTCTAAAAAAAAGGGGTGCGTCTTATACGCCGGTGCGTACTATACGCCGGCAAATATGGTAATTATCATACTGGACTCTCTTATCATTAGGGTATTTCAGGAACCACTTAGTAGCTTCTGAAATAAGAGGGGAACTTTTCTTTGAAAGTAATAAGAATTTTTATCCACGAACTTTGATAAATATAGGGTTCATCATAAAAGTATATCCATATTTTAAAGTTCTATATTTTATTAAATAATTAAGCAGCAAAAGTAGTTGTGTGTGTAAAATGTCAAGAAACTCAAGATTTCGTTTTGTATCCATCAGATTGCAATTTGGGCTCCATTGGTGGCGTAATATTCAACGTGCGTTCATACTCGGCTCAGTATGCTTGTGTAACGGAACAGTTTCAGTGATTTTTTTTCCTTTACAGCTGTAAATTTCGAAAATATTCCGAATATATGAAACTTCCAATATTCGAGGTGGATTCAAAAAGTTCTTGACATGCATCTGCAGAACAAAAAACCATTGCACTTCTCTTAACAAAACCTTTACTGTCCTTCAAAGTACTCTCCTGTAGAATCTATGAAAAAATTGTATACGTCTATGCCAATTCTGGAATGCTTGGTGGTATATTTCTGTTGGAGAATGTTCCACAACTCTGAACGCATTCTGCAGGGTCTTGCACCCTTGAAAAAGGTCTCCCAGCAATTTTCTTTTTAATTTTTGGAAAAAGCCAAAAATCGCATGGTGCAAGATGGGATGGATATGCAGGATGGGGTAGCTGTTAGATCTTTTCATCCTTGAGATACTTGGCCATAACTTACCGGGTTTTGTGAGCACTGGCATTATTATGAAAGAAAACCCTTGATACTCCCCCTCCCCTGTTGTTGGACGCTGCCCCTTCATCTCCTTAACCATTTTGGGCCCAACATTGTTGGTGTAGTATTGACCATTTATATATAAGTGGCGGGGGTGGCTCAGTCGGTAGCGCTCCAGGCTTGTAATCTGTAGTTCCCAGATTCGAGTCCCAGCTGGGTCAGCGTTAAGATTTATCTCCGCAAAATTCCCCGCCCTGCCCACGGTCAGTAGGGGACACCGATGGGCTTGGAAAGGCCGCTATCCGTCGGATGGGACGTTAAGCCGTGGCCCCGTGTGCGGGAGAGCCATACCCTGTGCACGTTAAAGAACACGCTTGATGGCCTTGACGGGAGGCTACCATCTGTCTCCCAACAGCTGTTCCAGTGGGTCCCCTCCCCCAACCTTCTCTGAGCCTTCGGGGTTCATGTGACCTGGCCATTTAGCCATGGTGTGCAAAAAAGTGCCGCTCAGAGGTAAAACAACCCACTCAACCCAATTGACCATTTATAGTCATATTTCAGGTAAGGTGTCCACGGCTACCACTCCTTGGGAAATGAAAAAAATTGTGATTATTCTCTTCTTTGAACGAAAGTCGTTTCGGAGAATTTGGAAATGCGGTTCATCTTTCGTAATCCAAACATAATTGTCGATCTTTCTAGGAATCGTATAGTAATAAAACCACGTCACATCACCTGTGAAAATGTCTGGGGCCACTAGGTTCAAACATCGCCAGCATCTCTGTGCACGGGGCGACTCTAGTCCTTTTCTGTTGTTCTCTTGGTTTGTGAGGTGCCCATTTGTCACAGATCTTTCAGACTTTAAATGTTGATGAAAAATTATTTCCACACTGCCCATCGATGGACTGACATCTAAACGTATTACCTGAATGATGATGTGTGCGTTTTCCTTAATGAGTTCACGAACCGCAGTGATGGTTCTCTCGCTCACAGCCTCCTTTGGTCTTCCTGCAGTCTCTCTCTGAATTTGCGCATCCATTCCGTAATAGTGCCATATGAACAGTATGATCACCATATAATAAATAATAAATACCCCCTCAAGCAGCTGCTTGCCACAGAGGTCTGACAGGAGCCTGTCAGTTTATATGCCACAGTAGGAGATCTGAGCGGATGGCAGGACCTCAGCAGAAAAACGACACACACACATCCATGCCTAATCCGGGGCTCGAACCCAGGTCCCTTAGATCAGTAGCCAAGCGTGCTAACCACTCGGCCACGGGACGGCTGATCACCATATACTTGTGATAAATCGGGATAAACTCTTTTTTGGCGTCGTCCTCAAGTTACATCCTTGGGAAATCGTAAAATCTTTCCCATCTTTAGTAAGCTCCATGTTAAGAATTCACAGATTTCGCAAGGCCGAACTTTACGCGCCGCCAACGAAGAAAGAAATTGATGATACGGATTTGTTTTTTAGCACATAAGGACAAGCTTAGACAAGTTTTCAAACAAGTCGTAGCTCGTTAACGCCGGAGGAACGAGTGCAAATCTACAAACACGTGTCAAGAACTTTTTGAACGCTCTCTGTATACTCTTTTTTTTCAGCTATTCTCAAAACGCATTATTTAACAGAGAATTTGGGAAAGAAAAAACTCAAAAAAAGTATTTTTTTGTCCTTTTTATTTCAATTCAAAATTCTGTAGTAATTACTTATTTATATATATGGTTTGGATTGTTTTACTTCTGAGCGGCACTTTTTTGCACACCATGGGCTAAATGGTCAGGTCGCAAAGTCGCCGAAGGCTCAAAGAAGGTTGGGGGAGGGGATCCACTGGAACAGCTATTTGAAGACAGATGGTAGCCTCCCATCAAGGCCATCCAACGTGTTCTTTAACGTGCACAGGGTATGGCTCTCCCGCACACCGGGCCATGGCTTAACGTCCCATCCGACGGACGGCGGCATTTCCAAGCCCATCGGTGTCCCCTACTGACCGTGGGCAGGGTGGGGAGTTTTGCGGAGATAAATCTCAACGCTGACCCAGCTGGAAAGCTGGGACGAAGGAAAGCTGGGACTCGAACCTGGGAACTGCAGATTACGAGATTGGCGCGCTACCGACTGAGCCACCCCCGCCTATATATATATATTCCTCCTCTTTCTAGTGGTATTTTAAAAACCTTATCGCAAAAATCTTGTCTAATATCTAAGTTTACTATTTTATTTTTACTCTATTCCGATTATTTATCAATGTTTATTATTTTAAACTGAATTACTCGTTGTAAATTATCACTTCAAAAGTTTCCTACTTTGGTTACATTCAATTTAAAATATTAATTTATTAGATATATATATATATTATTACATATATTAATTTATTTTACACCGAATTGTAAAAAGTAGATATGGTAATAAAATGAAACTGTAATGAGAGTGGCTGAGATCGAACCGGAGACATTTAAGTTGATGGTAAAAAAATGCTTTTAGCCCACTGAACTACATATTGGATACAAAGAGTTGTGTTAAAATATATTATTAGTATTTTCTTATAGACCAAACGTTCAATACATTTTATATCTTCATTTCTAATGTTCTTAAATTCTTCCTACATAAGTATCCTTCCTTGGCAAAATAAAAAGTTGGCAACCCAATTCAAACACATCTTGTCAGAAAAGTTTAAGCTTGTTGAGCCTCCCAAAGTCAAATGAAGATATTCTATAAGTGACAAGATCTTCGACTATCGGTTTGTGTTGGTAAAATCAGCCAATCAAGTGTCACGGCCCATTTACAAAATGGTGGCCTGACTCCTGCAGTTCAGCGTTTTTGTATTTCAGAGCATGGACATTTGTGCCATCGCTAAAATAGATAATGCCGGAGGGTGGCCGTAATGTAAAAATTCGTATTGACAATACGAAAGCAATCGACATATTAGCACGCTTGGCTACTGATCTACGGGACCTGGGTTCGAGCCCCGGATAAGGCATGGTTGTATGTGTCGTTTTTCTGCTGAGGTCCTGCCATCCTCTCAGACCTTCTACTATGGCATATAAACTGGCAGGCTCCTGTCAGACCTCTTGTGGCAAGCAGCTGCTTGAGGGGATATTTTTATTATTTTTATTGCCCATATTCACAAAGTAAATGCTGTGATTCTCTACGTAACACGGCAAATAATGATTATATAATGAATATAAAAATTATCATTATGTTGATTTAGATATGAAAAATAATGAAATTTGAAACTCGTTTATATTTTTATCATCATTTTCGGTGGGCCCCAGGTTACCTAATGGACGAGTGACCTGCTGGTAACGCTTCTGTAGAAATAAAAAAACTTTTAAATAATCTTTTTCAAAAATAAATTGCAAAACTTTAACATTAAAAAAATTACTGAGCACATCAAATACTTGGAACAAAAAAAATGTGTGATGGCTAACCATTTCGCACACTTTGCAAAAACAAAAGTGCTATGACCGCTAAAAATGTGGAAGTAACTTTTCGGCAGTGAGGAGTTTTAAAACAGTATGGAAATGATTTGTGATTTTTTTTAACATATTTTCAAAAATGTTTAATAAAAAATTTTAATTTAATCTTTCTTTTTTATGTTTAATATAATTAACTGTAGGTGGTCATATTATTTTGATACTAGATCGTGTGGGCTCACTCACGGAAATATTGAGCGTGTGCAGTTGCTGTACACGCTCCAGATATTTTTCCTGAATTCTGTAATCACGTGACACGAAGGTTGCCAGATCACTAATTTCTAAAAAAATCGTTGCCAGATGTTTTTTTCTGAATTCTGCATTCAACCGTGGTGTTCGGATACTTTTTTGAGCGACTGTACTTGTTTGTTTATAAATACGTATCCATTCAGTACACACTGAATTATGGCCACCTCCCTCCATGTTATATAAGTGGAAGCTAACTTCGAAGCTCTATAACTTGTAAACTAAGCGTTTTATCAGAAAATGTGACCTAAGATAAATAAAAGATCTCAATCGAATCCATCCAAATCTTGATTTTCAATAATGTTCGCTTTGTACTTAAAGAGTTATAGACTTTGAATATTTAACAGCAACAATGCAAGTCTTAGGAAAATTGAAAAATATCGGAACATTATTTACGTTAATTTTTTAAAAACACATCTGTTATATTAAATGGTATGAATTAATACTTCTTATTCAAATTATAATTAACTTCTGAGTGAAATTCTAACGTTAGGCATTGCTGTTGTTAAATATTCAGACTTCCATAACAATTAAATACTAAAGAGAATGAAATCCTTAGTATTTAAAGTACAAAGTTTTTGTTGGAAATCGAAATTAAGATAGATTTGATTGAGATATTTATCTTCAGTCCCATTCTGTCACAACACTCTTTTTTAGGTACACCTCCACATTTTTTACCTCCACCTCCACATTTTTTACCACCACCTCCATATTTTTTACCTACATCTCCACATTTTTAACGTACACCTCCACATTTTTTACCTACATCTCCACATTTTTTACCTCCGCCTCCACATTTTTTACCTCCACCTCCACATTTTTTACCTCCACCTCCACGTTTTTTACCTCCACCTCCATTTTTTACCTCCATCTCCACGTTTTTTACCTCCACCTCCACATTTTTAACCTCCACCTCCACATTTTTTTACCTCCACCTCCACTTTTTTACCTCCGCCTCCACATTTTTTACCTCCACCTCCACATTTTTTACCTCCACCTCCACATTTTTTACCTCCACCTCCACATTTTTTACCTCCACCTCCACATTTTTTACCTACATCTCCACATTTTTTACCTCCATCTCCACATTTTTTACGTACACCTCCACATTTTTTACCTCCACCTCCACATTTTTTTACCTCCACCTCCACATTTTTTACCTCCATCTCCACATTTTTTACCTCCAGCTCCACATTTTTTACCTCCAGCTCCACATTTTTTACCTCCAGCTCCACATTTTTTACCTCCACCTCCACATTTTTTACGTACATCTCCACATTTTTTACCTCCAGCTCCACATTTTTTACCTCCACCTCTACATATTTTACCTCCACCTCCACATATTTTACCTCCACCTCCACATTTTTTTACCTCCAGCTCCACATTTTTTACCTCCAGCTCCACATATTTTACCTCCGTCTCCACATTTTTTACCTCCAGCTCCACATTTTTTACCTCCACCTCCACTTTTTTTTACCTCCACCTCCACATTTTTTACCTACACCTACATATTACGTATGTCAGTTTCCACCGACATACCTAACATGGAGGAAGATAGTCAAAATTTAGGGAGCAGTGAATGCATAACCTTTTGAAGGCGTTAATGAAGAAACTCCACTTCTTTTAACCAAAAGGTGGTTTACCTTGTTGGAAACAACGCATCTGTTCTGATGGTTCAGAAATTTGTCATAAATTAACTGATACTTTCAATGCTTTCGAATTAGCAAATAACTTATTTCACGTTTATTCTTTGGTGATTGAAGATTTAAAATAAGTGTAGGCCAGGCTGGATGTGAAAAATAAAATAAAATATGGGGAGGGGGCAAGAAAACTCAATCGAGTCAAAAAGAGGGGAGGGGGGGGGGGTTAGGAATATATAGTAATTGTACGAGACTGAATTTCCATTGCAGTATAACATTTTCACTCCGTTTTATACGTCTTTAAAAATTTCTTGAAAAACGCATGGAAAATACATAAGTTATTATTTTTTGCCTCTATTACCCTTACTAGCATTCTCAAAGGAAGGAGAGTGCATCTCCCAGATCCGGCCTTGGTGTAGGCCATACTCTATTTCAAGGGTTCTCAACGTGGGGTACGCCTATCCCTAAGGTATACGCGTTAAAAGTTTTTGGGGTACACTGTGAGAGATTAAGAGTCGCTAGATCTAGTAACAAAATCGCTAAATTGGCAACACTGCTGTGCAAAAATGTCATTTTTTGTGTTTATCGATATATGTAATTTATGACTACAAAATTTAATGTGTATATACAATGTGTGTTTTATTTTATTCCCATAACTATAGTTTTTTATCTATCTATACAAGGGGGTACGCCAGTTACATACACAATTCCAGAGGGTACGTGAAGCATAAAAGGTTGAGAACCACTGATATATATGTTTTATTTTATTCCCATTGTTACACTATAACTATAGTTTTATCTGTCTATATAAGGGGTACGCCACTTACATACACATTTCCAGGTGGTACGTGAAGCATAAAAGGTTGAGAACCACTGATATATATGTTTTATTTTATTCCCATTGTTATACTATAACTATAGTTTTATCTATCTATACAAGGGGTACGTCAGTTACATAAACATTTCCAGGGGGTAATTGAAGCATAAAAGGTTGAGAACCACTGATATATATGTTTTATTTTATTCCCATTGTTATACTATAACTATATTTTTATCTATCTATACAAGGGGCACGCCAGTTACATACACATTTCCAGGTGGTACGTGAAGCATAAAAAGTTGAGAACCACTGATATATATGTTTTATTTTATTCCCATTGTTATACTATAAATATAGATTTATCTATCTATACAGGGGGTACGCCAGTTACATACACATTTCCAGGGGGTACGTGAAGCATAAAAGGTTGAGAACCACTGATATATATGTTTTATTTTATTCCCATTGTTATACTATAACTATAGTTTTATCTATCTATACAAGGGGTACGCCAGTTACATACACATTTCCAGATGGTACGTGAAGCATAAAAGGTTGAGAACCACTGATATATATGTTTTATTTTATTCCCATTGTTATACTATAACTATAGTTTTATCTATCTATACAAGGGGTACGCCAGTTACATATACATTTCCAGGTGGTACGTGAAGCATAAAAGGTTGAGAACCACTGATATATATGTTTTATTTTATTCCCATTGTTATACTATAACTATAGTTTTATCTATCTATACAAGGGGTACGCCAGTTACATACACATTTCCAGGGGGTACGTGAAGCATAAAATGTTGAGAACCACTGATATATGTTTTATTTTATTCCCATTGTTATACTATAACTATAGTTTTATCTATCTATACAAGGGGTACGCAAGTTACATACACATTTCTAGGGGGTACGTGAAGCATAAAAGGTTGAGAACCACTCATATATATGTTTTATTTTATTCCCATTGTTATACTATAACTATAGTTTTATTTATGTATACAAGGGGTACGCCAGTTACATACACATTTCCAGGGGGTACGTGAAGTATAAAAGGTTGAGAACCACTGATATATACGCTTTATTTTATTCCCATTGTTATACTATAACTCTAGTTTTATCTATACCATTGTTATACTATAACTATAGTTTTATCTATCTATACAAGGGGTACGCCAGTTACATACACATTTCCAGGGGGTACGTGAAGCATAGAAGTTTGAGAACCACTGATATATATGTTTTATTTTATTCCCATTGTTATACTATAACTATAGTTTTATCTATCTATACAAGGGGTACGCCAGTTACATACACATTTCCAGATGGTACGTGAAGCATAAAAGGTTGAGAACCACTGATATATATGTTTTATTTTATTCCCATTGTTATACTATAACTATAGTTTTATCTATCTATACAAGGGGTACGCCAGTTACATACACATTTCCAGGGAGTACGTGAAGCATAAAAGGTTGAGAACCACTGATATATATGTTTTATTTTATTCCCATTGTTATACTATAACTATAGTTTTATCTATCTATACAAGGGGTACGCCAGTTACATACACATTTCCAGGGGGTACGTGAAGCATAAAAGGTTGAGAACCACTGATATATATGTTTTATTTTATTCTCATTGTTATACTATAACTATAGTTTTATCTATCTATACAAGGGGTACCAGTTACATACACATTTCCAGGTAGTACGTGAAGCATAAAAGGTTGAGAACCACTGATATATATGTTTTATTTTATTCCCATTGTTATACTATAACTATAGTTTTATCTATCTATACAAGGGGTACGCCAGTTACATACACATTTCCAGGGAGTACGTGAAGCATAAAAGGTTGAGAACCACTGATATATATGTTTTATTTTATTCCCATTGTTATACTATAACTATAGTTTTATCTATCTATACAAGGGGTACGCCAGTTACATACACATTTCCAGGGAGTACGTGAAGCATAAAAGGTTGAGAACCACTGATATATATGTTTTATTTTATTCCCATTGTTATACTATAACTATAGTTTTATCTATCTATACAAGGGGTACGCCAGTTACATACACATTTCCAGGGGGTACGTGAAGCATAAAAGGTTGAGAACCACTGATATATATGTTTTATTTTATTCTCATTGTTATACTATAACTATAGTTTTATCTATCTATACAAGGGGTACCAGTTACATACACATTTCCAGGTAGTACGTGAAGCATAAAAGGTTGAGAACCACTGATATATATGTTTTATTTTATTCCCATTGTTATACTATAACTATAGTTTTATCTATCTATACAAGGAGTACGCCAGTTACATACACATTTCCAGGGGGTACGTGAAGCATAAAAGGTTGAGAACCACTGATATATATGTTTTATTTTATTCTCATTGTTATACTATAACTATAGTTTTATCTATCTATACAAGGGGTACCAGTTACATACACATTTCCAGGTAGTACGTGAAGCATAAAAGGTTGAGAACCACTGATATATATGTTTTATTTTATTCCCATTGTTATACTATAACTATAGTTTTATCTATCTATACAAGGGGTACGCCAGTTACATACACATTTCCAGGGAGTACGTGAAGCATAAAAGGTTGAGAACCACTGATATATATGTTTTATTTTATTCCCATTGTTATACTATAACTATAGTTTTATCTATCTATACAAGGGGTACGCCAGTTACATACACATTTCCAGGGAGTACGTGAAGCATAAAAGGTTGAGAACCACTGATATATATGTTTTATTTTATTCCCATTGTTATACTATAACTATAGTTTTATCTATCTATACAAGGGGTACGCCAGTTACATACACATTTCCAGGGGGTACGTGAAGCATAAAAGGTTGAGAACCACTGATATATATGTTTTATTTTATTCCCATTGTTATACTATAACTATAGTTTTATCTATCTATACAAGGGGTACGCCAGTTACATACACATTTCCAGGGAGTACGTGAAGCATAAAAGGTTGAGAACCACTGATATATATGTTTTATTTTATTCCCATTGTTATACTATAACTATAGTTTTATCTATCTATACAAGGGGTACGCCAGTTACATACACATTTCCAGGGGGTACGTGAAGCATAAAAGGTTGAGAACCACTGATATATATGTTTTATTTTATTCCCATTGTTATACTATAACTATAGTTTTATCTATCTATACAAGGGGTACCAGTTACATACACATTTCCAGGTAGTACGTGAAGCATAAAAGGTTGAGAACCACTGATATATATGTTTTATTTTATTCCCATTGTTATACTATAACTATAGTTTTATCTATCTATACAAGGGGTAGGCCAGTTACATACACATTTCCAGGGGGTACGTGAAGCATAAAAGGTTGAGAACCACTGATATATATGTTTTATTTTATTCCCATTGTTATACTATAACTATAGTTTTATCTATCTATACAAGGGGTAGGCCAGTTACATACACATTTCCAGGGGGTAGGTGAAGCATAAAAGGTTGAGAACCACTGATATATATGTTTTATTTTATTCCCATTGTTATACTATAACTATAGTTTTATCTATCTATACAAGGGTACGCCAGTTACATACACATTTCCAGGGCGTACGTGAAGCATAAAAGGTTGAGAACCACTGATATATATGTTTTATTTTATTCCCATTGTTATACTATAACTATAGTTTTATCTATCTATACAAGGGGTAGGCCAGTTACATACACATTTCCAGGGGGTAGGTGAAGCATAAAAGGTTGAGAACCACTGATATATATGTTTTATTTTATTCCCATTGTTATACTATAACTATAGTTTTATCTATCTATACAAGGGGTACGCCAGTTACATACACATTTCCAGGGGGTACGTGAAGCATAAAAGGTTGAGAACCACTGATATATATGTTTTATTTTATTCCCATTGTTATACTATAACTATAGTTTTATCTATCTATACAAGGGGTACGCCAGTTACATACACATTTCCAGATGGTACGTGAAGCATAAAAGGTTGAGAACCACTGATATATATGTTTTATTTTATTCCCATTGTTATACTATAACTATAGTTTTATCTATCTATACAAGGGGTACGCCAGTTACATATACATTTCCAGGTGGTACGTGAAGCATAAAAGGTTGAGAACCACTGATATATATGTTTTATTTTATTCCCATTGTTATACTATAACTATAGTTTTATCTATCTATACAAGGGGTACGCCAGTTACATACACATTTCCAGGGGGTACGTGAAGCATAAAAGGTTGAGAACCACTGATATATATGTTTTATTTTATTCCCATTGTTATACTATAACTATAGTTTTATCCATCTATACAAGGAGTACGCCAGTTACATACACATTTCCAGGGGTTACGTGAAGCATAAAAGGTTGAGAACCACTGATATATATGTTTTATTTTATTCCCATTGTTATACTATAACTATAGTTTTATCTATCTATACAAGGAGTACGCGTTACATACACATTTCCAGGGGGTACGTGAAGCATAAAAGGTTGAGAACCACTGATATATATGTTTTATTTTATTCCCATTGTTATACTATAACTATAGTTTTATCTATCTATACAAGGAGTACGCCAGTTACATACACATTTCCAGGGGGTACGTGAAGCATAAAAGGTTGAGAACCACTGATATATATGTTTTATTTTATTCCCATTGTTATACTATAACTATAGTTTTATCTATCTATACAAGGAGTACGCCAGTTACATACACATTTCCAGGGGGTACGTGAAGCATAAAAGGTTGAGAACCACTGATATATATGTTTTATTTTATTCCCATTGTTATACTATAACTATAGTTTTATCTATCTATACAAGGGGTAGGCCAGTTACATACACATTTCCAGGGGGTAGGTGAAGCATAAAAGGTTGAGAACCACTGATATATATGTTTTATTTTATTCCCATTGTTATACTATAACTATAGTTTTATCTATCTATACAAGGGGTAGGCCAGTTACATACACATTTCCAGGGGGTAGGTGAAGCATAAAAGGTTGAGAACCACTGATATATATGTTTTATTTTATTCCCATTGTTATACTATAACTATAGTTTTATCTATCTATACAAGGGGTACGCCAGTTACATACACATTTCCAGGGGGTACGTGAAGCATAAAAGGTTGAGAACCACTGATATATATGTTTTATTTTATTCCCATTGTTATACTATAACTATTGTTTTATCTATCTATACAAGGAGTACGCCAGTTACATACACATTTCCAGGGGGTACGTGAAGCATAAAAGGTTGAGAACCATTGATATATATGTTTTATTTTATTCCCATTGTTATACTATAACTATAGTTTTATCTATCTATACAAGGAGTACGCCAGTTACATACACATTTCCAGGGGGTACGTGAAGCATAAAAGGTTGAGAACCACTGATATATATGTTTTATTTTATTCCCATTGTTATACTATAACTATAGTTTTATCTATTTATACAAGGAGTACGCCAGTTACATACACATTTCCAGGGGGTACGTGAAGCATAAAAGGTTGAGAACCACTGATATATATGTTTTATTTTATTCCCATTGTTATACTATAACTATAGTTTTATCTATCTATACAAGGAGTACGCCAGTTACATACACATTTCCAGGGGGTACGTGAAGCATAAAAGGTTGAGAACCACTGATATATATGTTTTATTTTATTCCCATTGTTATACTATAACTATAGTTTTATCTATCTATACAAGGGGTACGCCAGTTACATACACATTTCCAGGGGGTACGTGAAGCATAAAAGGTTGAGAACCACTGATATATATGTTTTATTTTATTCCCATTGTTATACTATAACTATAGTTTTATCTATCTATACAAGGGGTACGCCAGTTACATACACATTTCCAGGGGGTACGTGAAGCATAAAAGGTTGAGAACCACTGATATATATGTTTTATTTTATTCCCATTGTTATACTATAACTGTAGTTTTATCTATCTATACAAGGGGTACGCCAGTTACATACACATTTCCAGGGGGTACGTGAAGCATAAAAGGTTGAGAACCACTGATATATATGTTTTATTTTATTCCCATTGTTATACTATAACTATAGTTTTATCTATCTATACAAGGAGTACGCCAGTTACATACACATTTCCAGGGGGTACGTGAAGCATAAAAGGTTGAGAACCACTGATATATATGTTTTATTTTATTCCCATTGTTATACTATAACTGTAGTTTTATCTATCTATACAAGGGGTACGCCAGTTACATACACATTTCCAGGGGGTACGTGAAGCATAAAAGGTTGAGAACCACTGATATATATGTTTTATTTTATTCCCATTGTTATACTATAACTATAGTTTTATCTATCGATACAAGGAGTACGCCAGTTACATACACATTTCCAGGGGGTACGTGAAGCATAAAAGGTTGAGAACCACTGATATATATGTTTTATTTTATTCCCATTGTTATACTATAACTGTAGTTTTATCTATCTATACAAGGGTACGCCAGTTACATACACGTTTCCAGGGGGTACGTGAAGCATAAAAGGTTGAGAACCACTGATATATATGTTTTATTTTATTCCCATTGTTATACTATAACTATAGTTTTATCTATCGATACAAGGAGTACGCCAGTTACATACACATTTCCAGGGGGTACGTGAAGCATAAAAGGTTGAGAGCCACTGATATATATGTTTTATTTTATTCCCATTGTTATACTATAACTATAGTTTTATCTATCGATACAAGGAGTACGCCAGTTACATACACATTTCCAGGGGGTACGTGAAGCATAAAAGGTTGAGAACCACTGATATATATGTTTTATTTTATTCCCATTGTTATACTATAACTATAGTTTTATCTATCTATACAAGGGGTACGCCAGTTACATACACATTTCCAGGGGGTACGTGAAGCATAAAAGGTTGAGAACCACTGATATATATGTTTTATTTTATTCCCATTGTTATACTATAACTATAGTTTTATCTATCTATACAAGGGGTACGCCAGTTACATACACATTTCCAGGGGGTACGTGAAGCATAAAAGGTTGAGAACCACTGATATATATGTTTTATTTTATTCCCATTGTTATACTATAACTATAGTTTTATCTATCTATACAAGGGGTACGCCAGTTACATACACATTTCCAGGGGGTACGTGAAGCATAAAAGGTTGAGAACCACTGATATATATGTTTTATTTTATTCCCATTGTTATACTATAACTGTAGTTTTATCTATCTATACAAGGGGTACGCCAGTTACATACACATTTCCAGGGGGTACGTGAAGCATAAAAGGTTGAGAACCACTGATATATATGTTTTATTTTATTCCCATTGTTATACTATAACTATAGTTTTATCTATCTATACAAGGAGTACGCCAGTTACATACACATTTCCAGGGGGTACGTGAAGCATAAAATGTTGAGAACCACTGATATATATGTTTTATTTTATTCCCATTGTTATACTATAACTGTAGTTTTATCTATCTATACAAGGGTACGCCAGTTACATACACGTTTCCAGGGGGTACGTGAAGCATAAAAGGTTGAGAACCACTGATATATATGTTTTATTTTATTCCCATTGTTATACTATAACTATAGTTTTATCTATCGATACAAGGAGTACGCCAGTTACATACACATTTCCAGGGGGTACGTGAAGCATAAAAGGTTGAGAACCACTGATATATATGTTTTATTTTATTCCCATTGTTATACTATAACTATAGTTTTATCTATCTATACAAGGAGTACGCCAGTTACATACACATTTCCAGGGGGTACGTGAAGCATAAAAGGTTGAGAACCACTGATATATATGTTTTATTTTATTCCCATTGTTATACTATAACTATAGTTTTATCTATCTATACAAGGGTACGCCAGTTACATACACATTTCCAGGGGGTACGTGAAGCATAAAAGGTTGAGAACCACTGATATATATGTTTTATTTTATTCCCATTGTTATACTATAACTATAGTTTCATCTATCTATACAAGGGGTACGCCAGTTACATACACATTTCCAGGGGGTACGTGAAGCATAAAAGGTTGAGAACCACTGATATATATGTTTTATTTTATTCCCATTGTTATACTATAACTATAGTTTTATCTATCTATACAAGGGTACGCCAGTTACATACACATTTCCAGGGGGTACGTGAAGCATAAAAGGTTGAGAACCACTGATATATATGTTTTATTTTATTCCCATTGTTATACTATAACTATAGTTTTATCTATCTATACAAGGGGTACGCCAGTTACATACACATTTCCAGGGGGTACGTGAAGCATAAAAGGTTGAGAACCACATATATATATGTTTTATTTTATTCCCATTGTTATACTATAACTATAGTTTTATCTATCTATACAAGGGGTACGCCAGTTACATACACATTTCCAGGGGGTACGTGAAGCATAAAAGATTGAGAACCACTGATATATATGTTTTATTTTATTCCCATTGTTATACTATAACTATAGTTTTATCTATCTATACAAGGGGTACGCCAGTTACATACACATTTCCGTGAAGCATAAAAGGTTGAGACCCACTGATATATATGTTTTATTTTATTCCCATTGTTATACTATAACTATAGTTTTATCTATCTATACAAGGGGTACGCCAGTTACATACACATTTCCGTGAAGCATAAAAGGTTGAGAACCACTGATATATATGTTTTATTTTATTCCCATTGTTATACTATAACTATAGTTTTATCTATCTATACAAGGAGTACGCCAGTTACATACACATTTCCAGGGGGTACGTGAAGCATAAAAGGTTGAGAACCACTGATATATATGTTTTATTTTATTCCCATTGTTATACTATTACTATAGTTTTATCTATCTATACAAGGGTACGCCAGTTACATACACATTTCCAGGGGGTACGTGAAGCATAAAAGGTTGAGAACCACTGATATATATGTTTTATTTTATTCCCATTGTTATACTATAACTATAGTTTCATCTATCTATACAAGGGTACGCCAGTTACATACACATTTCCAGGGGGTACGTGAAGCATAAAAGGTTGAGAACCACTGATATATATGTTTTATTTTATTCCCATTGTTATACTATAACTATAGTTTTATCTATCTATACAAGGGTACGCCAGTTACATACACATTTCCAGGGGGTACGTGAAGCATAAAAGGTTGAGAACCACTGATATATATGTTTTATTTTATTCCCATTGTTATACTATAACTATAGTTTTATCTATCTATACAAGGGTTACGCCAGTTACATACACATTTCCAGGGGGTACGTGAAGCATAAAAGGTTGAGAACCACATATATATATGTTTTATTTTATTCCCATTGTTATACTATAACTATAGTTTTATCTATCTATACAAGGGGTACGCCAGTTACATACACATTTCCAGGGGGTACGTGAAGCATAAAAGATTGAGAACCACTGATATATATGTTTTATTTTATTCCCATTGTTATACTATAACTATAGTTTTATCTATCTATACAAGGGGTACGCCAGTTACATACACATTTCCGTGAAGCATAAAAGGTTGAGACCCACTGATATATATGTTTTATTTTATTCCCATTGTTATACTATAACTATAGTTTTATCTATCTATACAAGGGGTACGCCAGTTACATACACATTTCCGTGAAGCATAAAAGGTTGAGAACCACTGATATATATGTTTTATTTTATTCCCATTGTTATACTATAACTATAGTTTTATCTATCTATACAAGGAGTACGCCAGTTACATACACATTTCCAGGGGGTACGTGAAGCATAAAAGGTTGAGAACCACTGATATATATGTTTTATTTTATTCCCATTGTTATACTATAACTATAGTTTTATCTATCGATACAAGGAGTACGCCAGTTACATACACATTTCCAGGGGTACGTGAAGCATAAAAGGTTGAGAACCACTGATATATATGTTTTATTTTATTCCCATTGTTATACTATAACTATAGTTTTATCTATCTATACAAGGAGTACGCCAGTTACATACACATTTCCAGGGGGTACGTGAAGCATAAAAGGTTGAGAACCACTGATATATATGTTTTATTTTATTCCCATTGTTATACTATAACTGTAGTTTTATCTATCTATACAAGGGTACGCCAGTTACATACACGTTTCCAGGGGGTACGTGAAGCATAAAAGGTTGAGAACCACTGATATATATGTTTTATTTTATTCCCATTGTTATACTATAACTATAGTTTTATCTATCGATAGAAGGAGTACGCCAGTTACATACACATTTCCAGGGGGTACGTGAAGCATAAAAGGTTGAGAACCACTGATATATATGTTTTATTTTATTCCCATTGTTATACTATAACTATAGTTTTATCTATCTATACAAGGGGTACGCCAGTTACATACACATTTCCAGGGGGTACGTGAAGCATAAAAGGTTGAGAACCACTGATATATATGTTTTATTTTATTCCCATTGTTATACTATAACTGTAGTTTTATCTATCTATACAAGGGGTACGCCAGTTACATACACATTTCCAGGGGGTACGTGAAGCATAAAAGGTTGAGAACCACTGATATATCTGTTTTATTTTATTCCCATTGTTATACTATAACTATAGTTTTATCTATCTATACAAGGAGTACGCCAGTTACATACACATTTCCAGGGGGTACGTGAAGCATAAAAGGTTGAGAACCACTGATATATATGTTTTATTTTATTCCCATTGTTATACTATAACTGTAGTTTTATCTATCTATACAAGGGTACGCCAGTTACATACACGTTTCCAGGGGGTACGTGAAGCATAAAAGGTTGAGAACCACTGATATATATGTTTTATTTTATTCCCATTGTTATACTATAACTATAGTTTTATCTATCTATACAAGGGTACGCCAGTTACATACACATTTCCAGGGGGTACGTGAAGCATAAAAGGTTGAGAACCACTGATATATATGTTTTATTTTATTCCCATTGTTATACTATAACTATAGTTTCATCTATCTATACAAGGGGTACGCCAGTTACATACACATTTCCAGGGGGTACGTGAAGCATAAAAGGTTGAGAACCACTGATATATATGTTTTATTTTATTCCCATTGTTATACTATAACTATAGTTTTATCTATCTATACAAGGGTACGCCAGTTACATACACATTTCCAGGGGGTACGTGAAGTATAAAAGGTTGAGAACCACTGATATATATGTTTTATTTTATTCCCATTGTTATGCTATAACTATAGTTTTATCTATCTATACAAGGGGTACGCCAGTTACATACACATTTCCAGGGGGTACGTGAAGCATAAAAGGTTGAGAACCACTGATATATATGTTTTATTTTATTCCCATTGTTATACTATAACTATAGTTTTATCTATCTATACAAGGGGTACACCAGTTACATACACATTTCCAGGGGGTACGTGAAGCATAAAAGATTGAGAACCACTGATATATATGTTTTATTTTATTCCCATTGTTATACTATAACTATAGTTTTATCTATCTATACAAGGGGTACGCCAGTTACATACACATTTCCGTGAAGCATAAAAGGTTGAGAACCACTGATATATATGTTTTATTTTATTCCCATTGTTATACTATAACTATAGTTTTATCTATCTATACAAGGGGTATGCCAGTTACATACACATTTCCAGGGGGTACGTGAAGTATGAAAGGTTGAGAACCACTGATATATATGTTTTATTTTATTCCCATTGTTATACTATAACTATAGTTTTATCTATCTATACAAGGGGTACGCCAGTTACATACACATTTCCGTGAAGCATAAAAGGTTGAGAACCACTGATATATATGTTTTATTTTATTCCCATTGTTATACTATAACTATAGTTTTATCTATCTATACAAGGGGTATGCCAGTTACATACACATTTCCAGAGGGTACGTGAAGTATGAAAGGTTGAGAACCACTGATATATATGTTTTATTTTATTCCCATTGTTATACTATAACTATAGTTTTATCTATCTATACAAGGGGTACGCCAGTTACATACACATTTCCGTGAAGCATAAAAGGTTGAGAACCACTGATATATATGTTTTATTTTATTCCCATTGTTATAATATAACTATAGTTTTATCTATCTATACAAGGGGTACGCCAGTTACATACACATTTCCAGGGGGTACGTGAAGCATAAAAGATTGAGAACCACTGATATATATGTTTTATTTTATTCCCATTGTTATACTATAACTATAGTTTTATCTATCTATACAAGGGGTACGCCAGTTACATACACATTTCCGTGAAGCATAAAAGGTTGAGAACCACAGATATATATGTTTTATTTTATTCCCATTGTTATACTATAACTATAGTTTTATCTATCTATACAAGGGGTACGCCAGTTACATACACATTTCCAGGGGGTACGTGAAGCATAAAAGGTTGAGAACCACTGATATATATGTTTTATTTTATTCCCATTGTTATACTATAACTATAGTTTTATCTATCTATACAAGGGGTATGCCAGTTACATACACATTTCCAGAGGGTACGTGAAGTATGAGAGGTTGAGAACCACTGATATATATGTTTTATTTTATTCCCATTGTTATACTATAACTATAGTTTTATCTATCTATACAAGGGGTATGCCAGTTACATACACATTTCCAGGGGGTACGTGAAGCATAAAAGGTTGAGAACCACTGATATATATGTTTTATTTTATTCCCATTGTTATACTATAACTATAGTTTTATCTATCTATACAAGGGGTATGCCAGTTACATACACATTTCCAGAGGGTACGTGAAGTATGAAAGGTTGAGAACCACTGATATATATGTTTTATTTTATTCCCATTGTTATACTATAACTATAGTTTTATCTATCTATACAAGGGGTATGCCAGTTACATACACATTTCCAGGGGGTACGTGAAGCATAAAAGGTTGAGAACCACTGATATATATGTTTTATTTTATTCCCATTGTTATACTATAACTATAGTTTTATCTATCTATACAAGGGGTATGCCAGTTACATACACATTTCCAGAGGGTACGTGAAGTATGAAAGGTTGAGAACCACTGATATATATGTTTTATTTTATTCCCATTGTTATACTATAACTATAGTTTTATCTATCTATACAAGGGGTATGCCAGTTACATACACATTTCCAGGGGGTACGTGAAGCATAAAAGGTTGAGAACCACTGATATATATGTTTTATTTTATTCCCATTGTTATACTATAACTATAGTTTTATCTATCTATACAAGGGGTATGCCAGTTACATACACATTTCCAGGGGGTACGTGAAGCATAAAAGGTTGAGAACCACTGATATATATGTTTTATTTTATTCCCATTGTTATACTATAACTATAGTTTTATCTATCTATACAAGGGGTATGCCAGTTACATACACATTTCCAGGGGGTACGTGAAGCATTAAAGGTTGAGAACCACTGATATATATGTTTTATTTTATTCCCATTGTTATACTATAACTATAGTTTTATCTATCTATACAAGGGGTATGCCAGTTACATACACATTTCCAGGGGGTACGTGAAGCATAAAAGGTTGAGAACCACTGATATATATGTTTTATTTTATTCCCATTGTTATACTATAACTATAGTTTTATCTATCTATACAAGGGGTATGCCAGTTACATACACATTTCCAGGGGGTACGTGAAGCATAAAAGGTTGAGAACCACTGATATATATGTTTTATTTTATTCCCATTGTTATACTATAACTATAGTTTTATCTATCTATACAAGGGGTACGCCAGTTACATACACATTTCCAGGGGGTACGTGAAGCATAAAAGGTTGAGAACCACTGATATATATGTTTTATTTCATTCCCATTGTTATACTATAACTATAGTTTTATCTATCTATACAAGGGGTATGCCAGTTACATACACATTTCCAGGGGGTACGTGAAGCATAAAAGGTTGAGAACCACTGATATATATGTTTTATTTTATTCCCATTGTTATACTATAACTATAGTTTTATCTATCTATACAAGGGGTATGCCAGTTACATACACATTTCCAGGGGGTACGTGAAGCATAAAAGGTTGAGAACCACTGATATATATGTTTTATTTTATTCCCATTGTTATACTATAACTATAGTTTTATCTATCTATACAAGGGGTATGCCAGTTACATACACATTTCTAGGGGGTACGTGAAGCATAAAAGGTTGATAACCACTGATATATATGTTTTATTTTATTCCATTGTTATACTATAACTATAGTTTTATCTATCTATACAAGGGGTATGCCAGTTACATACACATTTCCAGGGGGTACGTGAAGCATAAAAGGTTGAGAACCACTGATATATATGTTTTATTTTATTCCCATTGTTATACTATAACTATAGTTTTATCTATCTATACAAGGGGTATGCCAGTTACATACACATTTCCAGGGGGTACGTGAAGCATAAAAGGTTGAGAACCACTGATATATATGTTTTATTTTATTCCCATTGTTATACTATAACTATAGTTTTATCTATCTATACAAGGGGTACGCCAGTTACATACACATTTCCAGGGGGTACGTGAAGCATAAAAGGTTGAGAACCACTGATATATATGTTTTATTTCATTCCCATTGTTATACTATAACTATAGTTTTATCTATCTATACAAGGGTACGCCAGTTACATACACATTTCCAGGGGGTACGTGAAGCATAAAAGGTTGAGAACCACTGATATATATGTTTTATTTTATTCCCATTGTTATACTATAACTATAGTTTTATCTATCTATACAAGGGATACGCCAGTTACATACACATTTCCAGGGGGTACGTGAAGCATAAAAGGTTGAGAACCACTGATATATATGTTTTATTTTATTCCCATTGTTATACTATAACTATAGTTTTATCTATCTATACAAGGGATACGCCAGTTACATACACATTTCCAGGGGGTACGTGAAGCATAAAAGGTTGAGAACCACTGATATATATGTTTTATTTTATTCCCATTGTTATACTATAACTATAGTTTTATCTATCTATACAAGGGTACGCCAGTTACATACACATTTCCAGGGGGTACGTGAAGCATAAAAGGTTGAGAACCACTGATATATATGTTTTATTTTATTCCCATTGTTATACTATAACTATAGTTTTATCTATCTATACAAGGGGTATGCCAGTTACATACATATTTCCAGGGGGTACGTGAAGCATAAAAGGTTGAGAACCACTGATATATATGTTTTATTTTATTCCCATTGTTATACTATAACTATAGTTTTATCTATCTATACAAGGGGTACGCCAGTTACATACACATTTCCAGGGGGTACGTGAAGCATAAAAGGTTGAGAACCACTGATATATATGTTTTATTTTATTCCCATTGTTATACTATAACTATAGTTTTATCTATCTATACAAGGGATACGCCAGTTACATACACATTTCCAGAGGGTACGTGAAGCATAAAAGGCTGAGAACCACTGATATATATGTTTTATTTTATTCCCATTGTTATACTATAACTATAGTTTTATCTATCTATACAAGGGGTACGCCAGTTACATACACATTTCCAGGGAGTACGTGAAGCATAAAAGGTTGAGAACCACTGATATATATGTTTTATTTCATTCCCATTGTTATACTATAACTATAGTTTTATCTATCTATACAAGGGGTACGCCAGTTACATACACATTTCCAGGGGGTACGTGAAGCATAAAAGGTTGAGAACCACTGATATATATGTTTTATTTCATTCCCATTGTTATACTATAACTATAGTTTTATCTATCTATACAAGGGGTACGCCAGTTACATACACATTTCCAGGGGGTACGTGAAGCATAAAAGGTTGAGAACCACTGATATATATGTTTTATTTTATTCCCATTGTTATACTATAACTATAGTTTTATCTATCTTCTATACAAGGGATACGCCAGTTACATACACATTTCCAGAGGGTACGTGAAGCATAAAAGGTTGAGAACCACTGATATATATGTTTTATTTTATTCCCATTGTTATACTATAACTATAGTTTTATCTATCTATACAAGGGATACGCCAGTTACATACACATTTCCAGAGGGTACGTGAAGCATAAAAGGTTGAGAACCACTGATATATATGTTTTATTTCATTCCCATTGTTATACTATAACTATAGTTTTATCTATCTATACAAGGGTACGCCAGTTACATACACATTTCCAGAGGGTACGTGAAGTATGAAAGGTTGAGAGCCACTGCTCTCTTTTATATACCTTGATAAACTGCAAGCATCCTTTACTTGATTTCAGTTAACAAAGCACTTTCCTCAAACTCTTGAATCGCATCAGTGAGAATTTTTATCATTTTTCAATTTCGAGCTTTCAAAAACTTAAGGGAGGGTGCACTGTAACATTCTAAGCAACCTCCCTCTCCCCCACTGAATATGCGCCTGGTCAGTGAGCTCTTTCTCAATCAATTTCGAAAGATCAGTGCTTCCAAAAAGGTCAAAACGATTTATTGAAGCAGGATGATCCTACAGTATGAACCGAAAAGGGAGATCGTTTCTAAATAACGGTGACAAACATTTATTGCTTATTGCTTCGGGGTAAGCTTATATTTTTTCAGGTACCATAAAACAGATTTGTTATGGCTGACCCAACCAATTCGTTGAAATGCTTTATTCTATGCGAAATAACTAACTGTAAGATCGGAGCTGCATTTGGGCGACGCATGCATGAAATATTGGGGGTGGGGGTTGCTCAGTCGGTAGCGCGCCAGGCTCGTAGTTTGTAGTTCCCAAGTTCGAGTCCCAGCTGGGTCAGCGTTGAGATTTATCTCCGCAAAATTCCCCGCCCTGCCCACGGTCAGTAGGGGACACCGATGTGCTTGGAAAGGTCGCCGTCCGTCAGATGGGACGTTAAGCCGTGGCTCGTGTGCGGGAGAGTCATACCCTGTGCACTGTAAAGAACACGCTGGGTGGCCTTGACGGGAGGCTACCATCTGTCTCCCAACAGCTGTTCCAATGGGTCCCCTCCCCCAACCTTCCCTGAACCTTCGGGGTCCATGTGACCTGGCCATTTAGCCCATGGTGTGCAAAAAAGTGCCGCTCAGAGGTAAAACAACCCAACCCGCATGAAATATTAATTAAGCGTTTTGATTTCCACAGAAATCTTAATTTAAATATAAGTGTTTTTGAACAGAATCTCAGACATGCCTATGAGAAAATGTAACGGAAGATAATGAAGTTATGTCAGTCTTTTCCTCCATGTTATGTCAGTCTTTATCATCATGATATGTCAGTCTTTTTCTCCATGTTATATCTGACAGTCTTTTTCACCATGGTATGCCAGTCTTTTTCTCTATTTCCCCATAACAATCAACACTGGCAACAACATAACTTAGTTAAGAAAGTCTGTGGTAAGTATTGAAAGGTAATATGTCATCTTTTATTTTTGCCACTGAAATCTTTTATGTTGTGATGGCTAGTTCTGCTCATTCTTCTAGCTGATCTATATTATGTAACTACACTAACTGGCTAAATTATTACGGATACTTTGGTAATAAGTCTTCGTATGTATCATGGTATAGTTCCCAAGTTTCAATCTTTTTCAATTCTCTGTACATAGTTCTCGTTGAAATCGGTTTCGAAGTAGCGGTCATCTCTCTCAGCTGACGAACTGCAGCAGATCTGTTTTGCCGTACAGTTCGTGCCAACAACTCGTTTCTATTTGTCTGAACCTATTTTCTCCCTCCATTTGTACGATTGGTTGACGTTTTTTGAGACCGTTACCATTCTCCGTATATTTGGGATATTGTGCCCCATGATTTTCTATTGAGTTCCATCACCTCCGTTACGAATGCTCCTGCCCATCGAGTCCCAAGAAGTCCTCTTTCAAAGTCTGTCAGATTAGCCTTTTTACTCATGTTACACTTGACTTTCCGCCTTTAGGACTGGGACGGGGGTGGCTCAGTCGGTAGCGCGCCAGGCTCGTAATCTGTAGTTCCCAGGTTCGAGTCCCAGCTGGGTCAGCGTTGAGATTTATCTCCGCAAAATTCCCCGCCCTGCCCACGGTCAGTAGGGGACACCGATGGGCTTGGAAAGGCCGCCGTCCGTCGGATGGGACGTTTCCCCGTGTGCAGGAGAAGCCGTGGCCCCGTGTGCAGGAGAGCCATACCCTGTGCACGTTAAAGAACACGCTGGATGGCCTTAGACGGGAGGCAATCATCTGTCTCCCAACAGCTGTTCCAGTGGGTCCCCTCTCCCAACCTTCTCTGAGCCTTCGGGGTCCTTGTGACCTGGCCATTTAGCCCATGGTGTGCAAAAAAGTGCCGCTCAGAGGTAAAACAACCCAACCCAAAGCCTTTAGGACTTTTCTGCCTTTAGGGCTTTTATAGGTTGGGTTGGGTTATTTTACCTCTGAGTGGTACTTTTTTGCACACCATGGGCTAAATGGCAGGTCACATGGAACCCAAAGGCTCAGAGAAAGTTGAGGGAGGGGACTCACTGGAACATCTGTTGGGAGGCAGATGGTAGCCTCCCGTCAAGGCCATCTAGCGTGTTCTTTAACGTGTACAGGGTATGACTCCCTGCACACGGGGGTCACGGCTTAACGTCTCATCCGACGGAGAGCGGTCTTTTCAAGCCCATCGGTGTCCCCTACTGACCGTGGGCACGGCGGGGAATTTTGCGGAGATAAATCTCAACGCTGCCCCAGCTGGGTTTCCAACCTGGAAACTACAGATTACGAGCCTGGTGCGCTACCAACTGAGCCACCCCCGCCCCGCTTTTATAGGACTTACTAGCGATATAGAACACTTGCGTCTTTAAAATATTTTGCATATATTGGAATGTTTCATGGTACGACGGGCAAGATACAATAGTTTGGCCAGGCAGTGTATTTTATTGTGTGTAATGGAATAGACATACTATACCTGCACCGACTCTGAGTAAGAGTACTATGCTGAAAGGAAGGAAAAAATAGTGCATACCATAAAAAATACTGCAAGGTGCTTTCTGCAAATCAGCTTTATTTTGCTATAAGACTTTGCTTTAGGAACTATTTGCCCATATTAACGAAGTTATTACTGTACTATATTTTTACAGGAATAGTATAATACAGCATAAGTTTTAGGGGCGAAAAACCGCGAATTTTTCGTGGTCTTAGTACTGGTACTATTAAAATACCTGAAATATTCAAATAAATATCAATAGTTCATTAATAAAAAAACTTTTAATTTTCTAGATATTTTAAAGAAAATGAAGCGTTTTTTACAGCACTAAATTCAATTCATTTCTTTCTCACGATAGAATGTCGCATAAAAAATATGAATCATATAACACATAAATTTGTGTGGCGTAGGTGGTCAGTCGGTAGAGAATCGAGCTTGTCTTAGATTCGAGTCCCCCTGGGCCAGCATTAAGAGTCATCTTCTCAAAATCCCCCGTCCTGCCCTCGGTCAGTATGAGACACCGATGGGCTTGGACAGGCCGACGTCCGTCGGATGGGCCGTAAACCGTGGCTCCTTGTGGGGGAAGCCATTACCTGTGCACGTTAAAGATCAGGCTGGATAGCCTTGACAAGAGGTTACTATCTGTCTCCTAACAGCTGTCCATTCCCTTCTCTGAACCTTCGGGGTCCTTGTGACCTGGCCATTTAGCGTATTGTGTGCGAAAAAGTGCCACTCAGAGGTAAAAACAACCCAAAATATATCTTCATCTGCCATTAGTTCGTCGAAATGATTCCTTTCATCAGTAGTATGATTAGATAAATGGTTTTTCGGTTTCATTGAACTTTGCGTATAAAACAATTTATCTTACATAATTTCCCGGTGGTAAAAAATAATTGCAAAAAAAAACAAACTAAAATATAATTACCAATGGACGAATTTCTTGAAATTTTAGCTGATTGTCTTTATGACTGCTAAAATATTGTTCCATCTGTTGCTTCACCTCATCTAAATGCTGCTTAATCTTATCGAACTCATTATCAGGAGACAAAATTTGCCTCCGCAGTCCATCTTCGTGACCTTCCTCATCCAACACTTTCTTGTTAGGATGTTCATGCTCACCCTCTTCAATTACCACCATCTGTAAAAATAATTTCAATATTTACTCCTATTGCTTTCTCAGGGACAAAAATCAAATCATTCATTATTCGTGAACTTCAACATTTTCCCGAACTAAACTCCAGTTCTCCGTAACAGAGAAAAGTAGTAGAGCATTTAGGTACAGTCGCTCAAAAAAGTATCCGAACGAATATATCAACCATAGTGTTCGGATACTTTTTTGAGCGACTGTAGGTGTGTCATATTATTCTGATACTAGATCGTGTGGGCTCACTCACGGAAATATTGAGCGTGTGCAGTTACCGTTCACAGCAAACTGGAGCGTGTGCAGTAACTGCACACGCTCCAGTTTGCTGTGAACGGACTGGTTTGCTGTGAACGGACTGTGAACGGACAAACTGGAGCGTGTGCAGTAACTGCACACGCTCCAGTTTGCCGTGAACGGTAACTGGAGCGTGTATAGTTGCTGTACACGCTCCAGATATTTTTCCTGAATTCTGTAATCACGTGACACGAAGGTTGCCAGATCATTAATTTCTAAAAAAATCGTTGCCAGATATTTTTTTTGAATTCTGTAATCAACCATAGTGTTCGGATACTTTTTTGAGCGACTGTAGGTGGTCATATTATTTTGATACTAGATCGTGTGGGCTCACTCACGGAAATATTGAGCTGTGCAGTTACCGTTCACAGCAAACTGGAGTGTGTGCAGTAACTGCACACGCTCCAGTTTGCTGTGAACGGACTGGTTTGCTGTGAACGGACTGTGAACGGACAAACTGGAGCGTGTGCAGTAACTGCACACGCTCCAGTTTGCTGTGAACGGTAACTGGAGCGTGTACAGTTGCTGTACACGCTCCAGATATTTTTCCTGAATTCTGTAATCACGTGACACGAAGGTTGCCATATCACTAATTTCTAAAAAAATCGTTGCCAGATATTTTTTCTGAATTCTGTAATCAACCATAGTGTTCGGATACTTTTTTGACCGACTGTAGGTGGTCATATTATTTTGATACTAGATCGTGTGGGCTCACTCACGGAAATATTGAGCGTGTGCAGTTACCGTTCACAGCAAACTGCAGCGTGTGAAGTAACTGCACACGCTCCAGTTTGCTGTGAACGGTAACTGGAGCGTGTACAGTTGCTGTACACGCTCCAGATATTTTTCCTGAATTCTGTAATCACGTGACACGACGGTTGGCAGATCACTGATTTCTAAAAAAAATCGTTGGCAGATATCTTTTTTAAATTCTGTAATCAATTATAGAGTTCGGATACTTTTTTGAGAGACTGTAGGTGGTCATATTATTTTGATACTAGATCGTGTGGGCTCACTCACGGAAATATTGAGCGTGTGCAGTTACCGTTCAGAGCAAACTGGAGCGTGTGCAGTAACTGCACACGCTCCAGTTTGCTGTGAACGGTAACTGGAGCGTGTACAGTTGCTGTACACGCTCCAGATATTTTTCCTGAATTCTGTAATCACGCGACACGACGGTTGCCAGATCACTAATCTCTAAAAAAATCGTTGCCAGATATTTTTTCTGAATTCTGTAATCAACCATAGTGTTCGATACTTTTTTTGAGCGACTGTAGGTGATCATATTATTTTGATACTAGATCGTGTGGGCCCACTCACGGAAATATTGAGCGTGTGCAGTTATCGTTCACAGCAAATTGGAGTGTGTGCAGTAAACCGAATGCACTTCATAAAGATATATATGTTTATCATTTTGACCACCTTTATTTTATCATTCCTAACTATATTTTTTCCCGTTCAGTTCTCCTTTTTTTTTTTTCGTCTAACAAGAAAGTAATTATTTTAGGTCTGTGAGAAAAAGTGTAAAGGCATTCCAACTCGCATGGAACGCTGATAATATAAAAAATATAGGCACAGACTGAATTCCACAGCTCAAAATCTCATGCTCCGGTGACCATATTTTTTTGGAGAAAATACACGACAAAACACAAATTGTTTCATAATGAAAAGCTCAAATAAATATCCGAACACTATGGTTGATTTCAGAATTCAGAAAAAATATATGGCAACGATTTTTTTAGAAATTCAGCAATTATACAAACAACAGGGACATATTATCATAGAGAGAAATCATGATGTCCAAATTGCTGAAGAAGAAAATTGCAACAACTTACTTACCAGATTAAAACATAAAAATAGACTTGCTCCTTGAGAAACTTTCCAATCTCTTAAATTTTGTGACATTGCAGGCAGGGTTGGGAATATATACGTGCACAATATTTCATCATTGCCAATTCATGGATATCCCCACCTACCTAATAATAAGAATGGGGTGTGGTCATATTATTCTGATAGGACTGTGCATGTTTCTTTTCATCTTCCTACTAAAGTGATTGATATAATTCTTATTATAATTTTTTGTCTGCTTGCCACAGAGGTCTGACAGGAGCCTATCAGTTTAGCCAAGAATAAAAAAAGATTCCTAAGTTTCTCTTTTACTCTGGGTTTCCTTATAACTAACATTTCTTAGCAAAAAGTTGTGCACCTCTTCGTACACTCGTTCGTGGGCTCCCTGATGCGGTCTCAGTGATATTGAGGTGGACGGACGTTCCGCGGGTGCTTCGGCCAGGGAACTCTAAACTTAATTTTAAATCATCCTGTAATCTCAACACAAACAAAATATTTGCCTTCCTATTGGAATTCCTTAAAGAAACTGAGATATGGAATAAATTATAAAAAAAGAGAAAAAACAAATTTTTTTTTGTTTTCTGTAAATTACGGCTAGTTGCAAACTGAGAGTTGGCCAAAAAGAGGTAACTTAGCAAATCTTGGGCAGTTGGCAAAATTCGAAATCTCCTTGTAAAAGAAATTAGATCTGTTGATGATCATGTTAATAGTGTAGGTTAGGCGATTAAATATAATGAGAGTATCATGAAAAAACAAAATATTAAACGCAAAGTTGACATGAAACTTCAAATCACGTTTAGATTTCAGTTTTACTCTTCATAAAATAATTAGTGTATTCCACCGAATAATTATTTTCCATCACCTTGTGGAAGATTTGGCGCAGGTTTCACCTTTTCGATCCTCACTTCAGTCACGGTAACATCCAGGTCAAACTAAAAAATGGCGAGCTGATGCAATACAACGCAATATGTTGCAATCTGGAGTTTAAAATACAGCATTGCGAAATGATTACCTAATGCAAACCTGAGCATTTTCTCCTTGAAGAAAGAGCTCCTCGCAGGAGATTCATACCCAGTGCTTGATACAGATATTCTCGAAGGAGCTCCTCGTAGGAGATTCATACCCAGTGCTTGGAGGAATTCTTGCACTAATTGGAGAACGTCCCAGATAGTGAAGCAATCTCTCTGCGGACATTTGCCTAAAGCAAAGAGGTAAAGGTCTCGATACTTCGGCAGTACATATCCATCTTTAGATAGAGTTTTTTTGAGTGATTTTAATGGTCTCTTTTCTTTGGTCTTGGCGTAACAGACCTTTTAGCTACTTCTGCATAACTCTTTGCACCTGGTGCCTTACTTTTGACACCTTTTTCAGTTAACCTTCCCTCGAGGTTTAACTGCACACGCTCCAGTTTGCTGTGAACGGTAACTGGAGCGTGTATAGTTGCTGTACACGCTCCAGATATTTTTCCTGAATTCTGTAATCACGTGACACGAAGGTTGCCAGATCATTAATTTCTAAAAAAATCGTTGCCAGATATTTTTTCTGAATTCTGTAATCAACCATAGTGTTCGGATACTTTTTTGAGCGACTGTAGGTGGTCATATTATTTTGATACTAGATCGTGTGGGCTCACTCACGGAAATATTGAGCTGTGCAGTTACCGTTCACAGCAAACTGGAGTGTGTGCAGTAACTGCACACGCTCCAGTTTGCTGTGAACGGTAACTCTAGCGTGTACAGTTGCTGTACACGCTCCAGATATTTTTCCTGAATTCTGTAATCACGTGACACGAAGGTTGCCAGATCACTAATTTCTAAAAAAATCGTTGCCAGATATTTTTTCTGAATTCTGTAATCAACCATAGTGTTCGGATATTTTTTTGAGCGACCGTACTTCATGATCTCCCTAAGTTGCAATCTACTGTGAATATCGACAATTAAAGGAAATATAGCATTCAGGAGCTTGAACTTTATAACACTTAACACAGAAAGCACGACACAGGTAGAGCTAAAACATTATAACACTTAACACAGTTATACAAATACACACCGAAGAGCCAAAACATTATGACCACCTGCCTAATATGATGTTGGTCCTCTACGTGCCACCAAAATAGCTCTTTCCCGGCGAAGCATGGACACTACAAGATTTCATACAAGACCTGTAGGTCTTCCTCATGTTCCACGAACCATTCTCGAACAATCCGGGCAGTGTGGCATGGCGCATTATCCTGCTGAAAGAAGGCACTACTAGAGGGATATACCGTTGCCATGAAAGGACGTACCTGCTCTGTAATGAAGTTTAGGTAGGTGGCAGACGTCAGAGTTTCCTGCACATGAATGACTGGAACCAGGGTTTCCCAGCAGAACATTGCCCAATGGATTACACTTCCTCCACCGGCTTATTTTTGTCCCACGGTACATCCTAGTGACAACACTTCCCCAGGTAAGCGACGCACATGTACCAGGCCATCCACATGGTGCAATAGGAAACGAAATTCATCGGACTAGAAGTCCGATGAATTTCGATGACTTTCTTCCTAATTATTCAAAGTCCTGTTTTGATGCTCGCGTGTCCATTGTAGACGCTTGAACCGAGGTTAGCATGGGCACTCGGAGTGGCCTGCGGCAGCCCCATTTTCAGCAGGGTTCGATGTACTGTGTGTTGTGACACATTATTCCCATCACCAGCATTCAAATTATGGGCGAGTTGCGCCGCAGTATCCCTTCTGTTGCTTCGTACCATATGGGATAGACTTCGCTCACCTCTAACATCGATGAACTGTTGTCGGCCTACACCTTGCCGGCGGTTCGTGGTTTTTTTCTCCTCGGACCACTTTTTGAAAATACTAACCACGGCTGACCGTGAGCACCCCACAAGCCTTGCCGTCTCGGAAATGCTCTGACCCAGTCGTCTGGCAATTATAATTTGGTCTTTATCAAACTCACTTAAGTCCGCTGTCTTTCCCATCTGAAGAACAAGAATAACACTGATTAACAGAGCTCAGTATCAGACGGCGCGTGTGAAGGTCATAAGCGGTTATTTATACCGCTTTATGACCTTTACACGCGCCGTCGTTTACCTGCAGTTGCTTTGATTTGCATAAAGACTTGCTGGTCTTATGTTTTGGCTCTTCGATGTACACGTTCAGTAGTTTTTTTTCTTTTAACTAGCTTTTAAAAAGTTGGTAGCTAGGTCGAAATTGTAGAATATAATATTTCTAATCAGGGAAGGAACTAGAGAAAAAGGGTGAGCACCAAGTGATCCGAGCGAAAGGGGGGGAGGGGGACAAAATCGAGTCCAGATGAACCGAAACGCCATTTCCATATATAATGGAAATGGCGTTTCGGTTCCCTCTGTTCCGTTACTAATATTCTCAAAGTGGATAGGCATTCTTTCCTCCCACATAGATCCGGCCATGTTTTGAATAGTGTTTCGTATAAGTTGCGCCATGACTTGAAAAAAGAAGTGCTTATTCATAGACTAAAGCACTCTTTTTTGGCATCTGAGCAAATAAAAAAAATATTATGTTTGCTGTGAGCTAATACTTACGAAGAAGGAGCAATAAAAAGAGCAAAAAAAGATTAACTTTGTCCTATTGCGTTTTACTTATCATATGTATAGGTAGAAAATAATAAGAAATAGATAATATTAATATAAAGTTGATTTTAAAGTCAAAAAGTTGAAATTGGCTTCGAAGCAGTATGGGAAGGATCCCAGAAATGGGTTGTTGAACATGTAGCTTCAAACTATATTATGGCTAGTTTTATAACGTTGTTCAAATCTTCGTCTTTCGCCATTTCGTCTCTCGATTTTATAGGAAGCACTGATCCTATTATGCAAATTTTCCTTCCAAAACGCAACCATAACGTTGTTCAAATCTTCGTCTTTCGGCGAATTAAAGCACCATTCATTTTAGTACAGCCAGATGAAAAAAATTAATATTCTGCTCCAATTTTTCACGCGAGTCGGAAAAAAAATTGTTAAAAAGGCCGGAATTTGTGGACTCCTGGATAAAATAACGTCGAAATAAAGTACCTAAAATGAAGTAGCATTCACAATTATCTAATTACGAACATTAAAAATGTTTTTATGTAATGAGATTAACATACATAATAATATATAATGATATATACAGTAGATTAACAATAATGCCGAAATGTTGCCCTAGATAAATTTCGTATAATAAAGAATCTAAAATTTTTCTTTCCCAGTCTTCTTCCCAGTAGTGGAAGTTTGATTTTTGAATTTGGGGTATGGCAAAATACATTGATGGTATGACCCCTACAAATGAAAAAACAAACAAACAGTTTACCTGAAATAAGTAAGGTGACGTGCCTGCTTTTTTATTCTTTAGTTTTACAACAACTAGCTTTTTTTATATTTTTTAGTTTTAAAACAACTAGTATTTTTTTTTTTCATCTTTGGGACTAGTGGAACTCCGTGCCATCGGGTCCCATCCCATTTACACCACTAAATCAAACAATCATACCAATATAACACCAATATTTCTTATGTTACTTACCTTGGGCGGTAGATGAAAAAGTGTCGCTTTCAGGAGATAGATAATGCTTATTAGGATTAGGGCCCAAAGGATAAAAAGCTTTATTTCATTCAATTTCTTCATTCTAATAATATTCATGGGTCTCATTCGCTCTATTTCAATGTAGTTCATGCTCCAAATGGGCTTCTTTATTTCCTAATTCTTAATGTTCATAAGTAATAAAAGTACGCAAAGTCAAAGAGGCTGACCTAAAAGGAAACAACGCCGACACCTTGAACTCAATGGAGTCTGATACGCTTTCTATCTCCAAAGGACTCGCTTACAATGATTCTAATAGGAACAATATTTGTTTTCAGACCCCAGTCTTTCAGCTAAATGAAGTCTTGCAGTAATGGGAGAGCTTCTAATCTCCCTCTCAGAAGTTCACCGATGACACCAAACTCAAATCTCTTCAAGCAATATATTATTGTTTAAAACTAAGCCTCAGTATCAAACTGTTTCTGGGACTGCCCAACGAGCTAATGCCTACGTGGACACAGTTCTACCTTCACGATGGCGAGATTGATGTCATCAGGAGACTCGAAAGCTGTGCAAAGAGAGCCTCAGATGTACAAGGTGTGTAAATGTAGTGTGGTTGTAAATATGATGTAGCTCTGATGGAAGTCGTCTCGTTCGTTTCTGTAGATTACTGAGATGGAAGAATTTAAGACGAGGAAAACATTTGGGAGAATATATTTAAAAAAAAGATTCTGATTGATTTGCCCCTGTTGGCAATGGCTAAGTTACAAAAACTCAAATTCAAAATGGAAAGAGTGAAGAAGAACCATTGGCTAGATGCAGGTCTGGATCTGGAAAAACTCGAGGGTGGAGACAAGAAACACAATCGATCCAAAAAAATATATAAAAGGTGGAACCAAGACACTTGATTTCCAATGTAATGTAACATATCCCCCTCCGTTTTGATAGGTTTTTTAAAAACATACCTTGAAAAATGCTTGAAATATAATTAAGTTTAATAATTTTTTGTCTCTTTTACCCTTGCTCGCTTTCTGAAAGGGGGGAGGGGGCATTATCCCCTGAGTCCCCCATATCCGGTCCTGGCTAGATGTGAATTTGATTTTCTTATGACTCAAAAGCCCTTTTGTGCACAGAATGGCCAGGTCACAAGGACTCCAAAGGCTGGGAGAATGTTAAGGGAGGCGGATCCATTGAACAGCTTCTGTTAGGAGATATATGGCAATCTCCTGTCAAGGTCATCCAGCGTGTTCTTTAAAGTGCCCAGATATGACTCCCCTGTTCACAGGTCCACTGCTTAACGTCCTATCCGAAGGACGGCGGCCTTTCCGAGCCAACTGGTGTCCTCTTTCTCTCGGGGGGGGGGGGGGGGGGGAAGATAAGATATTAGCGGAGAAAATCTCAATGCAGGTACAGCGGGGACTCGAACCTGGGGACCTATGTGAGTTGAGGACACCTAGAGTACATTTATTGACCCAGAGAAGTGAGATCTATGATTTTAGTGAACCATTGCCGTTTTTTGCGTTTTTCATTCAGCAACAGCTTTAAAATGAATTCTTGGAACAGTTTCGTTTCTAATAACAAATTCTTAATGCTCAGTTATTTATAACGATTCGTGAAATTTCAGAAATTCACAATACTACAAGAACAGAGGACGAAACCTACATGAATACACATAAAAAATCCTCGTGCAGCCATGGGCTACGGAGGTCCAACCAGATTGTATAATTTTGCTCTCCAGACGTGTCTCTTTTGAGCTACAGCTGCTGCATTTGACCACTCTAGGCCAATTCTAGCAAGGTTCTCTTTGACATTGTCTGCACATCGCATCCTAGGTCTCCCCCTTTTTTTGATACCCTTAGGCACATTGTTCATAATCCTCTTTGCCAATCTGCAGCTATGCATACGGGCAACATGGCCAAACCAAAGCAGTCTCTCTCTGCACAATATGCTGCTCAAGGGAGGTTGATGACTCCTTCTTCTAACCTCATCATTACTTACAAAGTCAAACAACAAAATATCCAAACTACTGCGCAAGCATCTAGAATCAAAGGCATCAAATTTCTTGTTATCCTGTTTACAAAGGGTCTATGTTTCGCTATCAAAACTAACCTTAGAAATAACACCAAACTATTAATAAATAAATAAAATAAATACCCCCTCAAGCAGCTGCTTGCCACAGAGGTCTGACAGGAGCCTGTCAGTTTATATGCCACAGTAGAAGATCTGAGAGGATGGCAGGATCTCAGCAGAAAACAATACATACATCCATGCCTTACCCGGGGCTCGAACCCAAGTCCCGTAGATCAGTAGCCAAGCACGCTAACCACTCGGCCACGGGACGGTCAACCAAACTATTATACAGCCAAATTTTAGTCTTTAGGTGTATACGCCTATTTTTTCCATACTCTCCATAGATTCTTAAAACTCCAAGCGGCAATCCCTATTCTCCTGTTTATCTCATGCCGCACATCACCAGTATCTGTTACATAGCTACCAAGATAATTAAACTGAGACACTTGCTCAATAGTATAGCCATTCAAAGCAACTGAAGCACCATCTGCCTGACCAATATTCATCACTTTGGTTTTTTCTCTGTTTATCACCAAACCAACTCTATTACCAGTCTCAACAACAGCCCTAATGAACGAATTAATCTCATCAACATCAGTAGCCAATAGGGCCAAATCATCTGCATAATCTAAATTAGAAATTTTGAAATCTCTAGACCATTTAAGGCCAAAATCTTTCTTTTGCAAAGAATTTCGCATTACATAATCAATAACTAAACTAAAGAGAAAAGGGGACAAAATGCACCCTTGTCTAAATCCACTGGCAATGCTAAACCAATCGCTGGAAGACGCAACCAACTCTTACACAGGACTGTGTCATTATAGAGAGCTTTCATTACATTACTAGCTTATCAGGTATTCCATATGATCTAACAATCAACCACAAATTATGTCAATCAACAGAGTCAAAAGTCTTTTTGAAATCTATAAAGTTAGCAACCACAGGTTTCTGAAACTCTAAATATTTCTCTAGAATCTGCCAAAGTGAAAATATTTGATCAATACATCCCCTACCACTTCTGAATCCACGCTGTTCATCACGCAATTGTCCATCAACCAAATTCTTAATTTTATTAAGTATAATCATGCAAACCGTCCCGTGGCCGAGTGGTTAGCGTGCTTGGCTACTGATCTACGGGACCTGGGTTCGAGCCCCGGGTAAGGCATGGATGTTCGTGTTGTTTTCTGCTGAGGCCCTGCCATCCTCTCAGATCTTCTACTGTGGCATATAAACTGACAGGCTCCTGTCAGACCTCTGTGGCAAGCAGCTGCTTGAGGGGGTATTTATTATTTTTTATTTTTTTATAATCATGCAAAGAATTTACCTGGAACGGAAAGTAAACTAATTCCCCTATAATTATCACAAGAACTGCGATCATCTTTTTTAAAAATTGGAACAATGATAGCTCTACTAAAATCCTTAGTAACAATACCTTTATCATAAAAAATATTGAAAATTTCAGTCAGCCATGTGACAACACAAATGTTTCCAACTCTAAGCATTTCAGTGGTGATTTCTTCCATCTTTGGGGATTTATGCAGTTTTTACTTAGAGATAGCCAATGCGACTTCGGAATGTGATATAGGGCCATCATAAAAGCCAGTAATGCTTATATCCTCATTACCAAATAATGGGAATAGAAATAATTACATTACTTAGAACATCTCTGAAATGTTCAGTCCACCTAGCCATCACAGAATCCTCACCACTTTGCCATATTTATCCCTCAATCCCTGTGTACCTGTCTGTTTCTTCTCACATAAAACATTAACAGTCTGGTACAACCCCCTGCTGTTGTGCTGTCTAACACCAGCAGTGTTGTGGTACCAGCAGTCCCAGTCATACCAGGAAAACATCCCCAGACATGCCCACTGCCACCGCCGGCCTATTGAGTCCCAGCTGGGTCAGCGTTGAGATTTATCCACGCCCTGCCCACGGTCAGTAGGGGACACCGATGGGCTTGGAAAGGCCGTCGAATGGGACGTTAAGCCGTGGCCCCATGTACGGGAGAGCCATACCCTGTGCACGTTAAAGAACACGCTGAATAGCCTTGACGGGAGGCTACCATCTGTCTCCCAACAGCTGTTCCAGTGGATCTCCTCCCCCAACCTTCTTTGAGCCTTCGGAGTCAATGTGAACCTGGCCATTTAGCCTATGGTATGCAAAAAAAGTGCCGCTCAGAAGTAAAACAACCCAACCCAACCCGCCGTCTGTATTTGACCGACAAGCATGTCCGGGTGTTGGTTCTTTTGTGTCTGATGCCGTATCTTCTATCACCCGTCACTTCTGTGGAGTAGAAACCCCGATTCGTCGGAGAAGGCAACCTTTTTCCACTCTTCCACTGTCCAATGACAGTTGTCCCATGCGAACTGCAGGCATCGTTGCCGATGGACCTTGGTTAACATGGGCGCCTTTACGCAGAGTCGACTCCAGAGACCCATGCATAACAGGGTCCACTCTACAGTTATCGGGGACACGTACCTGGGTGCCCCAGCGTTCATTTGAATGGTCAATTGCTGCATTGTTGCGCGTCGATTGCCCTTTACCAGTCGACGGAGGCGACGTTCTCCTCTGGGGTCGATGGCCTTCGGGGCTCCACAGTTATGACGTCTGGAGGTACTCGGTGTGCCAGAGGATACACCCTTACTACAGCACCTCGCAAACAACTCACGAAGTCTATTTCCGAGATGCTTCCACCCTTGGCGCGATAGCCGATGATCATTCCTTTTTGAACGTCCGTCAAATCAATGCCTCTGCCCATTGTGCTCACATTACATACTATGGCTCATCTGTCCTGGCCGGTCGCTTTTATCTCCGTCTGGTCGGCCTTGTCATGTGCACTCTGAGAAGCGCCTGGGCGGGTACACTGTGATTCTGTAGGTGGTCACATTATTCTAATACGACTGTGTATGTTTTCGTTTTGAAGTAGACAATTTTTCTTGCGGCTCTTTAAGAGTATGTTTTTATCCTAGTGGCTTCCTATCTTGTTTGGCCCATTATGGCCGTAGTTTCCAATGTGCAATTACCGTCATAATTTTGACATCCCAAACAACCAATCAACTTAATGGCTCTCCCCAAGTGTGGGTTAGACGGGCCTGTATTAAGCAGAGAGCAGGGGTTGTCTCAGTCGAAAATGCACAACGTTCGTAGCTTGATGTCCTCAGAAAATTTTCGAAAATTTTCACCACTATGCCGGTATTGAGATTTTTTCCTTTAACCCCAGCTCTGTTCTCGGTAAGAAAGGGGACATCCGTCAGGAAGACAGCGGTGTATCGGATGGACGATAAGCCGTGACCCCATGTTCAGGATAGCCACACTCTGTGCAAGCTGAAGAATACGTTGGATGCAGGCCCGGATCTAAAAAAAAAATTAAAGGTGGGGGGGGGAAAGGAGAAGAAATTCAATTGTACAGGGGAAAAGCAAAAGGGGGGGGGGTGAAAAGACTGCATTTTCCATTGGTACAGAGCATTTTCTCCCTTGGTTTTGGACGTTTTTTTTAAACATTTATTCCGTCATAAGAACATATATACAATACAAAATACATAGGACTCACAAGGCTAAGTTACTTCTCTGTAGTAATTGAATAATACATTCATAATACAAATACACATGTTCTCTCAATTAATACTTTATGAAAAAAAATGAAAATTAAATAAGACACAATATAAATGAAAATGAAATATACAAAATCTGACGTAGTTATATAATTTATTTAAGATAATATTTGAAATTTATTTTTAATTTATTATAGCTGTTAACATTTAAAATTTCTCTTGAAATCAAATTAAAAGTGTGTGGCATTTTATAATCATATTTAAAAAAAATATATTTCATAATTTTTTAAAAGTTTTCTTGAAAAATGCACAAAATATACCTAAATTTAAAATTTTTTTGCCTCTATTATCCTTATTAGCATTCTCAAGGGGGGACGAATGGCTCTTCCCCGTAGATCTGGGGCTGGGGTGGTTCAGTCGGTAGCGCGCCAGGCTCGTAATCTGTAGTTCCCAGGTTCGAGTCCCAGCTGGGTCAGCGTTGAGATTTATCTCCGCAAATTCCCCGCCCTGTCCACGGTCAGTAGGGGACACCGATGGGCTTGGAAAGGCCGCCGTCCTCGGATGGGACGTTAAGCCGTGGCCCCGTGTGCGGGAGAGCCATACCCTGTACACGTTAAAGAACACGCTGGATGGCCTTGACGGGAGACTACCATCTGTCTCCCAACAGCTGTTCCAGTGGGTCCCCTCACCCAACCTTCTCTGAGCCTTCGGGGTCCATGTGACCTGGCCATTTAGCCCATGGTGTGCAAAAAAGTGCCGCTCAGAGGTAAAACAACTCAACCCAACCCCTAGATCTGGCCCTAGCTAAATGGCCTTCACGTGTAGCTTCTATTTTTTTCTCAGCAGCATCTAATGGATCCCCATCACTTATCCAAACTCTTGGATTATTTTTGTAATCTGGCCATTTAGTTAATTGTATGCAGAAACGTGCCTCTCAGAGGTAAAACAACTCAACCCAGGTCCCTGTGCTCCGCAACAGAGCCATGCTAACCACACAGGTACTGAGACGGCAAGAGTTTGGTTATATAGGTGAAGCAATTCAAACAATCGTCATTACTTAAGAAAACAATTGTGAAAAAATTGGGTACTCTTTAGCATCTTAGTGATGATGGAATTAATAAATCTTTATGTAAGATGACATATTTTATATATTCTTAACGCCATTAAATGGTTAAGTTTCCTGTTAAAAAAAACCGCATGCTGTGCCGAAAAGAAGATTCTCAAATCTTTCCACATAGCGTTGATTCCTTTTTCCTGTCAAGATCAATCCTCTTCCAACAAACAAACGCAAAAACCGTAAATGCAAAAGAATAAGATACTGTATTCTAAATTTGAATTCAAATAATAAAATATCAAATAATAGAAATGCGAAGGCTGTTATTCAGATAAACTGATATACATCTGAAGAAATTTCGACTAGGGAACACGAGCGGCTTCCCACATTGCCATGGCAACCGATGAGGCGATGCTGCTCTAACTGCCTGGGAATCCATTTACTGAGAGCTTCCGGCCTGGAACGCTCCCAATAGATATTTCAAATTATGACTCATAGGCACGTGCCTGTTTTCATTTCAATGCTGAGCACACAACTATAAAGCCTTAGGTGGGAAACTTTCGTTGAAAATATATAACAATTGATTTGTTTTTATTTCGAGGAAATTCGCATGATGTAGAATAAAACCAGACATGGTTTGGGGTAGAGAGCACATAGAAAAATAATATATAGACGTGCATTTGTTCCGTGAAAATTTGTTGGGCAAAGCATTCTGATATTTACTTCATCAACTGCCAATAGGAAACTGCGCTTGCATATAGACTTAGTTTTTAACCATTAAAAGAAATGTACAAATGGACGAAAATAATGAATGATTAGGTTAATAGATGTCATTAGATACTATGATACATAAAATGCACATTTTGTGCTTCTTGTAAGCAATAGAGCACTGAAAGTGAATTTTTCATTTCCTTACAAAAAAATTGAGTTTCTAAGGTTTGTATTTGATTTTCAAGATAAGCGGAAATGCATTTTAACTTATTATTTATTTTGTTTTTAAACAGTTTTTCTTCGATGTAAAATTAAAAAAAAAGGGAGACAATAAAGTTTTTTGCTATTATCTTGAAAATGTACATCATCATCATCATCCTCAAGCAGCCATGGGCTACGAAGGTCCAACCAGACCACGCAGTTTAATTCTCCAAGCATATCTGTCCTGAGCTACATCTGCTGCATCCGGCCACTGTACACCAATTCTAACAAGGTCCTGTTTGACATTGTCTGCCCACCGCATCCTAGGTCTCCCACTCCTTCTGAGGCCTCTAGGCACACTGTTCATAACCCTATTCGCCAATCTATAATTATCCATACGGGCAACATGACCAAACCAGCGGAGTCTCTCTCTGCACAATATGCTGCTTAAAGGAGGTTGCAGACTCCTTTCCCTAACCTCATCATTATTTACAAAGTCAAACCACCTAATGCCCGAGATACTGTGTAAGCATCTATAATCAAAAGCATCTAGTTTCCTGTTATCATGTTTACAAAGTGTCCAAGTTTCACTACCATAACTAACCCTAGAAAGAACCAAACTATTATACAGTCTAATTTTAGTCTTTAGGTGTATACGCCTATTTCTCCACAATCTCCATAGATTCTTAAAAGTCCCGGCAGCAATCCCTATTCGTCTGTTAATCTCATGCCGCACATCACCAGTATCTGTTACGTAGCTCCCAAGATAATTAAACTGTGACACCTGCTCAAGACTGCAACCATTCAGATTAACTGAATCACAGCCTGCCTGACCAATTTTCATCACTTTAGTTTTCTCTCTGTTTATAACCAAACCTACTCTACTACCAGTCTCATCAACAGCTCGAATGAAAGAGTTCATCTCATCAACATCATTTGCCAAAAGGGCTAAATCATCAGCATAATCTAAATCATAAATTTTCGTATCTCCAGCCCATTTACGGCCAAAATCTTTCCCTCGAAGTGAATTTCGCATAACATAATCATCAACCAAACTAAAGAGAAAAGGAGACAAAATGCACAAGTGGTAGAAAATACATTTTCGAAAGAGGTAAAAAAAAACAAAAAAACGGGAGCCTCAAAGTTCACTTGAAGTTGAGGAAAAAATATAACTTTCGGAAAGGAAAACAAGAAGAGCAATAATTCTACTTTTTTGTGTGTTTTTATTGCTTTAACATTAGGGCTTTAAATGTACAAGTGTAAGAAAATACATTTCTGAAAGAGGAGAAAAGGGAGCCTCGAAGTTTCTAGAAGTTGAAGAAAAAATATAGTTTTCGAAAACGAAAACAAGAAGGGCAACAATGCTCCCATTTTTTGTGTTCTTTAGATTTTTGAAACAGGTTAAAAATGGAACCACAAAATTCAGTAGAAGTTCAGGTAAAATATAATTTTCAGAAGAAAAAAAGTAATAATTCTCCTTTTTTGTGTGCTTTATGCTTTAAAACTAAGGCTTTAAACGTAGAAGAAAATGTATTTCTGAAAAAGGTTAAACAGAGAGACAGAAATTTGAGTAGAAATTATGGAAGTTTTTAAATGGACCAATCTAATATTTCTAAATGATAAATCTACTACACATCAGGGGCGGGGGTGGCTCAGTCGGTAGCGAGCCAGGCTCGTAATCTGCAGTTCCCAGGTTCGAGTCCCAGCTGGGTCAGCGTTGAGATTTATCTCCGCAAAATTCCCCGCCCTGCTCACGGTCAGTAGGGGACACCGATGGGCTTGGAAAGGCCGCCGTCCGTCGTATGGGACGTTAAACCGTGGCTCCCCACAGCTGATCCAGTGGGTCACCTCCCCCAACCTTCTCTGAGATTTCGGGATCCTTGTGACCTGGTCATTTAGCCCATGGTGTGCAAAAAATTGCCGCTCAGAGGTAAAACAACCCAACCCAAATACTACACATCATAATTTTGAAAATAAAAACTCTGTGATAGATCTCTCTATCATCAGTCCTCATGTATTTCCATTAATTGAGTGGAGTTTTGACTCTGACCCTCATGGAAGTGATCATTATCCCATTTATTTATTGGATTGATATTTTTAATTGTAAAAAAGATATCTAACTAAATAACTGGGCTAAATTTAAAGATAAGTCAAAAAATATTGAACCACCTGAATGCATACTTGACCATAACTCTTTTATGGACTCAGTTAAAAGAAATACCACAGAATTGTTTTAAAACCATAAAAAACAAAATACCTAAACTACATTCAAATTTTTGGTATCTTAACAGAATTGTAGCCATAAGACGGAAGGCAGAAAAAAAGAGCTAAGCGATCTAGAACTTTGCAAGACTTTTTAAGGTACAGGAGAATTGTTGCTCTTGTAAGAAGGAAGCTAAAAGAACATTATAGGTCTTCCTGACAAGACTTTTGTAGTAAACTTAATGCCAATTCAACAGTATAAAGTATTTGGAGAACTTTTAACTCCATAATTAAACCAAAGGAACAAAAATTCCCATGGAAACAAATCTCCATTAAAAGAAATATTTCAACAGTTGAAACTGCAAATTTATTTGCCAAAAACCTACCATTTTCAAAACCAGTTCCTACTTATGGAAATGAAAGAAATATTGAATTAGAAGTTGAAACATTTAATGAAAATATTCCACTTGCCAATCCCATACTGGATATGGATTTTACATATTATGAACTGCAATGCGCTTTAAATAAAGTTAAAGTAAAATATGCTTGTGGGAATGGCAATGTTTCATATAAATTTCTGAAATCACTTCCTACAAAATGGAAAAAAAAATTCTTGATGTTTTCAATGATATTTGGAGTAGCAAACAATATCCTTCTTCTTGGTCAATTGTTAATTTAATTTTCATACTTAAACCTAATGAACCAACAGAAGAATTAAAGTCATATAGACCAATATCTTTGACTTCTAATGTTCTTAAAATTTTTGAAAAATTAAGTTTTGAGAAGACTTCTGTGGTTTCTTGATGGAAAAAATATCTTCTCTGATCATTTACATGGATTTAGAAGAGGCAGGTCAACTATGGATTGTCTAATTCATCTTGTTCGAGATGTTAAAAATGCTTTACACCACAAAAAAGGCAGTGGCTGCAATTTATTTTGACCGTACAGCTGCTTTTGACTCAGTATGGATTACTGGTCTTTTATACAAACTTAGCAAAATATAGCTTTATACAAATTTAGCATGTCTGTATATATATACTCCTTTATCAAGTTTTACCCAACTAATAAGAACCATCAGGTTAAACTTGATAATGTTTACTCAAATAAACTTAAAATGCATAGTGGAATTTTACAGGGTGGTATTGTGTCACCCACACTTTTTAATATATATATCTTTATGATCTACCTGAATCTATTAATAAAAATGTTAACTATTCAATTTATGCTGATGACCTTACCTTATGGACAATAGAAAAAGAATACAAAGATGTGGAAAACACACTTCAAGAAGCAGTCAAAAACATTCATTTATAATGTGACAAATGGCACTTGAAAATAAGTGCAGAGAAGTCATTAGTCATTCCTTTCGTTAGGACTAAAGCTGTTATTCCTCAACTAAATGTTTACCTTAATCATGGCTTGTTGGTTAATACAGTTCAACAGAAGTATTTAGGAGTAATCTTAGACTCCAGACAAATGGGATAAACATTTACAAAAAGTTTGTACGACTAACCATTGTACTCTTTAATTTTGCCAAATGCTTAGCAACAACAAATTGGGGATGCTCTCCAACAAATTTTCTTTATCTTTATAAAAATTTGGTTAGACCAAAGTTGGAGAATGGTCTTGGTTTATTGGTGGGAATACCAGATTATAAATTTAACAAGCTAAATATCTTGCAAAATAAGTTTATTAGACTTGCTTTGGGCTTACTGAGAGGTACCCCAAAACTTTCTCTTTTGGCAGAAACAAAACTGCCAATTTTTGAAATTAGAGCAAAATGTTTGCTAATTAAGGATTATACAAGGTTACAGCTCAAACATAAAGAGCATTTTTAATGAGGAACATTACAGAAAAGAATTACGACTTTTCTGTTCTTATTATATTAAAGAAAGACATTTTTTGTCAAAATTTGGAAATTAAAAATGAAGGTGATTTATATACAAAAGATCGCATTTGGACTTTGCAATGTCCAAGTATTAAAGAAACTATCCCTAATATAATAAAAAAAAAGTGATATCGATCAAAAAGTCTTAAAGATCATAACTGAAGAATCCTTCATTGATAATGAATATGACGATTTTTTACTGATGGAGCTTACTTCCCAATAAAAGCATTGCTACAGCTGCTTTTGACATATTAGGCAAAAATGTTTTTTAAACAATTTAAATTTTCAGCAGATGCTACTATTTTGCAGGCTGAATTGTTTGCAATATAGAAGTCAATTACATGGATTGAAATAAATTTACTCAATGAAAATGTAGTGTTGTTAACAGATTGCAAAGCAGCCTTGTTGGCCTTGGAAAATAATATTTATCATAATCATCATTTTAAGATCATACTAGATATTTTCAAAATATACACTGAATCTGTTATAAAAGGTAATCACATTATTCTTTAATGGTTGTCTAGCTACTGTAAAGTGGCAGGCAATGATAATGTGGACAAAATAGCTAAGGATGATATTAATTTTCAAGTATCTACAAAAAAGTCTTAAAGACCTTCATTTCTGATATGTCTTTAAAGGGAAAATAAAGAAGAAGAAATTCAAGAACTAAATACATATTTGAAATTTCATGCTGCAATTAATAGTAACTTTAGATATTTTCTTCATGAAAATACTTCATTTTTTAAGCAATTTAATTTCAGTAGACAAGATAATTGTAAAATCATAAGGCTGCGTGTAGGTACTGTCGCTCAAAAAAGTATCCGAACATTATGGTTGCTTACAGAATTGAGAAAAAATATCTGAGAAAGATTTTTTTAGAAATCAGTGATCTGGCAACCTTCGTGTCACGTGACACGAAGGTTGCCAGATCACTAATTTATAAAAGAATCGTTGCCAGATATTGTTCTGAATTCTGTAATCAACCATGGTGTTCGGATACTTTTTTGAGCGACTGTACTGTCGCTCAAAAAAGTATCCGAACACTATGGTTGATTACAAAATGCAGAAAAAATATCTGGCAACGATTTTTTTAGAAATTAGTGATCTGGCAACCTTCGTGTCACGTGATTACAGAATTCAGGAAAAATATCTGGAGCGTGTACAGCAACTGTACACGCTCCAGTTACCGTTCACAGCAAACTGGAGCGTGTGCAGTTACTGCACACGATCCAGTTCGCTGTGAACGGTAACTGCACACGCGAAATATTTTCGTGAGTGAGACCACACGATCTAGTATCAAAATAATATGACCACCTACAGTCGCTCAAAAAAGTATCCGAATACTATGGTTGATTACAAAATGCAGAAAAAATATCTGGCAACGATTTTTTTAGAAATTGGTGATCTGGCAACCGTCGTGTCACGTGATTACAGAATTCAGGAAAAATATCTGGAGCGTGTACAGCAACTGTACACGCTCCAGTTACCGTTCACAGCAAACTGGAGCGTGTGCAGTTACTGCACACGATCCAGTTTGCTGTGAACGGTAACTGCACACGCTCAATATTTTCGTGAGTGAGCCCACACGATCTAGTGTCAAAATAATATGATCACCTACAGTCGCTCAAAAAAGTATCCGAACACTATGGTTGATTACAGAATTCAGAAAAAATATCTGGCAACGGTTTTTTTAGAAATTAGTGATCTGGCAACCTTTGTGTCACGTGACACGAATTAGTGATCTGGCAACCTTTGTGTCACGTGACACGAAGGTTGCCAGATCACTAATTTCTAAAAAAACCGTTGCCAGATATTTTTTCTGAATTCTGTAATCAACCATAGTGTTCGGATACTTTTTTGAGCGACAGTACTGCTGCACTTAATAACTACCTTTTTAAAATCAAGAAGAGCCAGTCCGATTTGTGTAACATCTGTCAAGTTAAAAAGACTGTTTCCCATGTGTTGCTAAATTGTGAAAAGCATGATGAAGCCAGATAATTCAACATAATTGTAAAATCTCTATTTCTCCCTTTGTTTTCACCTTTAAAAACCTTTTCTCCTCCACTTATAGATTCTTTTGAAAAACTCTTTTTGCTCCAGATGTACATTTTTTTCCAAATATTTTTCTCCCACTTGTACATTCCTTTCTAAAACTTTTGTTTCTCCGCTTATATATATATACCTTTAAAAACTCCTTTTTTTGCTTTACATGTATTTTTTTTTTCAAAACTTTTTCCTCTATCTCTACATTCCTTTCAAAAATTGTTTTTCCTTCACCTGTACTTTCCTTCCTAAAATTGTTTTTTTTTAATTTTATTTCCTACATTTGCACATTTTTCTCCAAAAACCTTTTTCTCTCTATTTGTACATTTTTTTTAAAAACTGAGTTTTTTTCACTTGTACACTCCTTTTAAAAACTGCTTTTTTCACCCACTTGTACATATTTTTCGAAAACTGCTTTTTCCACCATTTATATGTATATTCTTTTCAAAAACTGTTTTTTCCTCCACGTGTACATTCCTTTTAAACGCTGCTTTTCCCGCCATTTTTACATTATTTTCAAAAATAACTTTTTCCTCCACTTATACATTCCTTTCAAAAACTGCTTTTCCCTCTTTTTTTACCTTCCTTTCAAAAACTGCTTTTTTACCTCCCATTTTATATTGCTTTCATAAGCTGGTTTATCCTTTCACTTGTGCATTTCTCTCAAATGGTGTAATTATCACCTGAATCTATTAATAAAAATGTTAACTATTCAATTTATGCTGATGACCTTACCATATGGACAATAGAAAAATAACACAAAGATGTGGAAAACACACTTCAAGAAGCAGTCAAAAACATTCATTTATACTGTGACAAATGGCACTTGAAAATAAGTGCAGAGAAGAAATCATGCCTTTCGTTAGGACTAAAGCTGTTATTCTTCAACTAAATGTTTACCTTAATCATGGCTTGTTGGTTAATACAGTTCAACAGAAGTATTTAGGAGTAATCTTAGACTCCAGACAAATGGGATAAACTCAAATAGGTGAGAGGGGGTGAATATGTAAACAAAGCAGAAAAAATATAATACGGAAGTACTATATTTTTTCTGCTTTGTTTACATATTCACTCCCTCTCACCTATTAAGAATGCCAGACTTGTAAATGATGGCGCCTTTATAATGCAATAAATTTATTTCTTGTGCAAGAGAGCCACTCTCTAAAGCAGTGTCTCGCAAACTGTGTGCCGCGAGAGATTTTCAAATTGACACTGGATATTCGAAAGATTTCATTTTGACTTGACTTGTGTTATCGACGTGCTTTAATAAAAATCTTTCAGATTTTATCAACTGGGACCTTGTAAGTATTTATCAAGCTTTTTCCAAATTTTGGTATCAATTTTTGATTATTTCAAGCCATAGAATGGACAAATATTTGAAACAAACACCGAGTTATGATTAATTATATTTATTATTATATTTATTTTAAATAAAATGCATTTAACGAAACTTCAATTTTCCTCTTTTTACGTAACCATCAAAAATTCTTTTTTAGGTGTGCCACAGAAAAAAAATTAGATTCAGCGTGCCGCGGAAAAAAAATTTGATTCAGTGTGCCGCGGGAAAAAAATTAGATTCAGTGTGCCGCGGAAAAAAAATTAGATTCGGTGTGCAGCGGGAAAAACTTAGATTCAGTGTGCCGCGGGAAAAAAAATTAGATTCAGTGTGCCGCGGGGAAAAAAAATTAGATTCAGTGTGCCGCGGGGAAAAAAATTTAGATTCAGTGTGCCGCGGAAAAAAAATTAGATTCAGTGTGCCGCGGAAAAAAATTAGATTCAGTGTGCAGCGGGAAAAACTTAGATTCAGTGTGCCGCGGGAAAAAAAATTAGATTCAGTGTGCCGCGGGGAAAAAAAATTAGATTCAGTGTGCCGCGGGGAAAAAAATTTAGATTCAGTGTGCCGCGGAAAAAAAATTAGATTCAGTGTGCCGCAGAGTAAAAAAAAGTTTGCGAGACACTGCTCTAAAGTATCTTATCGCTTTCAGTTCCCATGTGCCCTTACAATAACACGGACTATAAAACCATTTTAATTAATATAAATGTCGAATAACACTTCGAATATTGTTTCCCATATGATAACATGCAATATATTCATAATCAATAAAGGAAGTTTTTATTTTGTATTTTAGTTCTATTTTATATAGCATTTTTCTTAGTTCGTTTTCGGAAAAAACGAGCTAATGTTTTCACTTTCTTATCTGTCTATCCGTCTGTAGATATCCAACTTCTTAGTTTTTAGAGATAAATTGAAAATTATTTTTGGGTGCATAGGTAGAGACGGAATATTAGAAATCGCACTTTCGGAATCTTACAATAGCTATAATTGCTCTCTCTAACGGCTGAAAATTTATAAAATCGCGAAAATTCAAACGAATATTACAAACGGTGTATTAGTGCCAGAAATGTTAAATGTTTGTCGTGAAGCGTTGGGTTGTTTTACCTCTGAGAAGCACTTTTTGCACACCATAGGCTAAATGGCCAGGTCACATGAACCCCGAAGGCTCAGAGAAGGTTGGGGGAGGGGACCCACTGGAACAGCTGTTGGGAGACAGATGGTAGCCGCCCGTCAAGGCCATCCAGCGTGTTCTTTAACGTGCGCAGGGTATGGCTCTCCCACACACGGGGCCACGGCTTAACGTCCCATCCGACGGACGGCGGCCTTTCCAAGCCCATCGGTGTCCCCTACTGACCGTGGGCAGGGCGGGGAATTTTGCGGAGATAAAACTCAACGCTGACCCAGCTGGGACTCGAACATGGGAACTACAGATTACGAGCCTGGCGCGCTAACGACTGAGCCACTCCCGCCCCCTGTCGTGAAGCGTGAAGGTAACGAAGTTTACATTGACAACACTGCTTATGAAAAAGTGATATGGATCAAAAAGTCTTAACGATCATAACTTTCATTGATAATGAACATGACGATTTTTTACAGATATTTACTGATGCCGCTTACTTCCCAATTGCTTCTTTTGACATATCAGCCAAAAATGTACAGTCGCTCAAAAAAGTATCCGAACACTATGGTTGATTACAGAATTCAGAAAAAAATATCTGACAACGATTTTTTTTAGAAATTAGTAATCTGGCAACCTTCGTGTCACGTGACACGAAGGTCGCCAGAACACTAATTTCTAAAAAAAAAATCGTTGTCAGATGTTTTTTCTGAATTCTGTAATCGACCATAGGGTTCGGATACTTTTTTGACCGACTGTAGGTGGTCATATTATTTTGATACTAGATCGTGTGGGCTCACTCACAGAAATATTGAGCGTGTGCAGTTACCGTTCACAGCAAACTGGATCGTGTGCAGTAACTGCACACGCTCCAGTTTGCTGTGAACGGTAACTGGAGCGTGTACAGTTGCTGTACACGCTCCAGATATTTTTCTTGAATTCTGTAATCACGTGACACGAAGGTTACCAGATCACTAATTTCTAAAAATATCGTTGCGAGATATTTTTTCTGAATTCTGTAATCAACCATAGTGTTCGGATACTTTTTTGAGCGACTGTACACTCCTTTCCTGTAAACCCAACAGGGTACTACTACCAGGGAGGGAAGAAAGTGCATTTTTTTCTCTGAGAAAAATGAAATTTTTGGAAATAAAATAAAAATTATTTTAGGTTGTATAGAAACTGATAAGCTCTTGCGATTCCCACTTTTCCAATCTCCCAAAAGATTGAATTGCGCCCTTTAACGGTGATAAATAGAAAAATTTTAAATTAATATTTCAAACGATCTATTTGGGTTAGAAATAGTTTAGTGGCGAGGATGAAGATGTGATGTTCAAAGGATTTACATTGGCAGCAACATCTTCACCCCCAAGAGGTGGGAAAACACAATTGTTTCGTTTTAAGAGCATATTGATTCATCCTTTTTGATTTCAATAGGTACCAACGAAACCTGATGATTTATATTTCAAAGCCTTCAAAAAAAGGTTTTCATTTACATCGTTAAATAAATACCTCCTCAAGCAGCTGCTTGCCACAGAGGTCTGACAGGAGCCTGTCAGTTTATATGCCATAGTAGAAGATCTGAGATGATGGCAGGACCTCAGCAGGAAAACGACACACATATCCATGCTTTATCCGGGGCTCGAACCCTGGTCCCCTAAATCAGTAGATAAGCGCGCTAACTACTCGGCCACGGGACGACTTCTATTATATCCTTACAGGGAGCTAAATAATTTAATGATTTCTTTGTAAAAATATTTTAAAAACCTTGATGGCCGGATCTCAGCAGAAAAACGACACAGATATCCATGCTTTATCCGGGGCTCGAACCCAGGTCCCTTAAATCAGTAGATAAGCGCGCTAACCACTCGGCCACGGGACGACTTCTATTGCATCGTTAGAGGGGGCTAAATAATTTAATGATTTCTTTGTAAAACTATTTTAAAAAGCTTTTCGCTAAGATGGAAATTTTAATCCAACAGTTGTTATTTTATATGCTATTTATAAAATTTTAAATTCGAGTAGCTGCATTTAAATTGCATCTGAATTAACATTGCTTGCTATAAGAGCTATGTAGATGTGTAGTATATCCTAGGTCGTCTACCAGAACTTTACCATCTGCACTTTTTATTTATAATATAAATTTCATATAATATATATTCTAATAATTGATACTTTATTTCTAAGTAGAAAATAAAATACTTCAAGACGTGAAATGTATAATGGCAGCATAAGACTTGCTAGCAAAAAATATTCTGATAATTGATATTTTTTTCAGTGTGATCGTTGTGGTTGAAGCAAAGTTCCATTTAATTGATATTTATTTTATTACATTTTAAGAATATTGCATTATACTTACATTATTAAAGACATATTTTTTTGGATTTTCCTATTTTTTCCTTTATTAGTGCCTGTAGAAAAAAAGGAAAAAATTGCAGTAAATAAATATGTTAATTTAAAATTTCTAGAAAGTGGCATAATTATCATGCACATAAATTGGAGTGAAAATAGAGAAACCGTTGCTCTATGTTTGCGGGGCGGGGGTGGCTCAGTCGGTAGCGCGCCAGGCTCGTAATCTGTAGTTCCCAGGTTCGAGTCCCAGCTGGGTCAGTGCTGAGATTTATCTCCGCAAAATTCCTCGCCCTGCCCACGGTCAGTAGGGGACACCGATGGGCTTGGAAAGTCCGTCAGATGGGACGTTAAACCGTGGCCCCGTGTGCTGGAGAGCCATACCCTCTGCACGTTAAAGAACACGCTGGATGGCCTTGACGGGAGGCTACCATCTGTCTTCCAACAGCTGTTCCAGTGGATCCCCTCCCCCAACCTTCTCTGAGCCTTCGGGGTCCATGTGACCTGGCCATTTAGCCCATGGTGTGCAGAAAAGTGCCGCTCAGAGGTAAAACAACCCAAAGCTCTATGTTTGCATTGGGGTCCGACATTCTCTAATTACGCTACTGATTTGGGCCCAAATGTAAATACCCCCTCAAGCAGCTGCTTGCCACAGAGGTCTGACAGGAGCCTGACATTGCTAATCTAACCAAATGAATTCGAGATCGAAAGGGTTAAGATCTCCTTCGCTTGGGAAATTCAGCTGCTAGAGAAATAATTCCATCTTTCTCTAGCAGATGTTCCCTTTCCTTAGTTCATTTTTGGATTGAGTTTTGCATTCATTACGAACTTACGAACTGCTGATTATACCGAATAACAAATTTAGAGGTTTTGTTTTTCCTAAAACAAATTAGGACACTTTATATGTATTTTTTATGGAATCCTAAAATAAACTTCAGATCTTTTTTCTACCCTCCATGGTTTAAAAAAAAATACATATATCAGTAATAAAATCAGAAAATAATATATTTTATTACAATACTTCAGAACTATTACCTTAACACTTAAATTTTATTGGCTTTTAATTTCTCATTATAAAATGGAACTGTAAATTGTTAGATTTAATTACACATATTTAATATTTGGCAATACTCATATACTATTAAAAATATAAGATAAATATAGAGGAAAAAGTTTCATTAGCTGAGTGAGATTTGAACTCACGACCTCCTGGTAACGTGTCAGGTGCTCTGACCACTGAGCTACCGGCCGCCGAACAACCATCCTCTATGTGTTTCCAGGAGATCATGGGTTCAGATTCCACCCGTCAAATGAAAATTTTTCCTCTATTTTATCTAACATATCACTAACAGGTGTATATCCCTGAAACCTATATGGGGGGGCTCAGTCGGAAGCGCGCCAGGCTCGTAATCTGCAGTTCCCAGGTTCGAGTCCCAGCTGGGTAAGCGTTGAGATTTATCTCCGCAAAATTCCCCGCCCCACCAACGGTCAGTAGGGGACACTGATGGGCTTGGAAAGGCCGCCGTCCGTCGGATGGGACGTTAAGCCGTGGCCCCGTGTGCGGGAGAGCTATACCCTGTGCACGTTAAAGAACACGCTGGATGACCTTGATGGAAGGCTACCATCTGTCTCCCCACAGCTGATCCAGTGGGTCCCCTCCCCCAACCTTCTCTGAGCCTTTGGGGTCCGTGTGACCTGGCCATTTAGCCCATGGTGTGCAAAAAAAGTGCCGCTCAGAGGTAAAACAACCTAACCCTGAATCCTATACGTCGCTTCATTTAATGACGTATTATACCTTCTAATCAACTTACAAGTTAATCAGTAAACAAAATTAACGACAGAAAATTAATCTCGCAACAGCATTTTTGCTTTTCTTTCTAACAGCGTCAATCAGAATTAATTAGAATTTTACTGCTAAGCAGTCAGAAATAAAATCAAGAAATTTAAGATTCAGCTGCAATTTAAGCTCTCTTGCAAACTACAAAATCTGTTAACAGCGCAAAGCACTAATTGCTCAATATTCCTTCAATTTTAGCTTAATACGCAGTCCTGGTAAATTATCATAGATTAAATTAAAGATAATTTTCTCTGAAAGCCCATAAGAAGTCTCGATGATAATTAGTTTCCATAGGTAGAAGAGTTTCCAAAAGCTCCAACTTCGTTTGTAAGTAACACTAGATGTAGAAAAATAATGTAACGAAATTACATTAAAAAGACACTTGAATAGCACACTGACGTTCTACCAGTTAAACTAAGGTTACATAACTTTATCATTCCCCTAGTAAGCTTATGAAGGAAGTAGTGGTAGGCGATCTCTTTCAGATAACTGTTACGTCCATGATTTATAGCGTGTATTGTGTTGTGATAAAGTTGTTATGAAAATATCTGGTAAATGTTTATGCATGTCGTATAAAAATTTGAAAGCTACCCGTTGGTTTGAAAACGCAAGGTTTCTCGACCGTATGAACGACCTTGGAAAAGAAAGCTTTCCACTACTTTCTTCATAACTCTACCTAGGAAAGGGTTAAAGCGACTCAGCCTTAGCTTCACTGGCAGAGCGCCTTGACCCGAAGATCCGACTTTCGAGTACCAGCGACGTGGGGGGGGGGGGGGGCTCAGTCGGTAGCGCGCCAGGCTCGTAATCTGTAGTTCCCAGGTTCGAGTCCCAGCTGGGTCAGCGTTGAGAGTTATCTCCGCAAAATTTCCCCGCCCTGCCCACGGTCAGTAGGGGACACCGATGGGCTTGAAAAGGCCGCCGTCCATCGGATGGGACGTTAAGCCGTGACTCTGTGTGCGGGAGAGCCATACCCTGTGCACGTTAAAGAATACGGTGGATGGCCTTGACGGGAGGCTACCATCTGTCTTCCAATAGCTGTTTCAGTGGATCCCCTCCCCCAACCTTCTCTGAGCCTTCGGCGACTTTGTGACCTGACCATTTAGCCCATGTTGTGCAAAAAAGTGCCGCTCAGAGGTAAAACAATCCAATCCAGCGACGTGGCCCCGTGCGCAGGAAAGAAACACCCGTGCAAGTTAAGAAACATGGTAGATGACTTTGATGAGAGGTTTCCACATGTCTCCTAGCAACTGTACAGTGCAACCGTACCCTAAATCTTCTCTGAGCCCTCGGGGTCCTTGTGACCTGTCCATTTAATCCATTGTGTCAAAAAACGTTCAGAGATAAAACAACTCAACTGCAAGCTGACTCCACAAAAAGACAATTTCATTACCCAAACGAAAATAGTTGTCGATATATACATCTGCCTTATATTGACATCATTAATTCGTGAGCTAAACTAAATGCCAATAAAAGATACAAAGCAGAATCATAATTGAACGACTAGCGAGCAAGATACGATGCTGGCATAATCGGCAATATCATCACCTACCCGCTCTTAATCTCACCTAAGGCACTGTCTGACAAATCACCAGTAGTAGCGAGTCTGTATCACCTTTGTAATCTGTTGTTGACACTGATGTCAACGGTGTGCTGCAAACGAACCACCGAGTCGAAGCGAAACCGAGAGTGTGCGATGCGGCAGCCCACTTGGAGAACTCTGAGACCCATCTCTCCAGCCACTGGGAAGCTGCAGGCAGAACACAGCGCAGTCGCACTGTGGCGTTCAGCCGTCACGAAGCCCCGACGACGTGCGCCTCGTAGACAGCACCAGCGGATGCCGCTTTACAGCGCCGAGAGACACATAGAGTGTTCCAGCTCTCAGCGACAACTCTCCGTAGACTCTGGTGGACATGACACGACGATGGCAAGCAGCTTATACTCCATCCCAGAGACCGCCCGCAACCAGACAGGCGGCGGCAGCAGTAATAGTGGGGTCACAGGTCACACGGGTCACTCGCCAGTGGAGGCCATGCGGAGATACATGGAGTCACTCCCTCAAGAGGTCACCTGTCGCGAAGAGCTGTCTAATTTTCATTTCTGGAAAGCAGTGCGTACGGAATTCCTTGCCACTCTCTTACTCACAGTGCTGGGATGCGGATCGTGTCTGAGGTGGAAAGCCCCGCCTTCCGATGTTTCGGTGGCTGCTGCGGTCGAGTTGAGAGTCGCCCTCTCGTTTGGACTCGGGGTTGCAACTCTTGTGCAGTGCGTGGGTCAAGTGAGTGGAGCCCACATGAACCCTGCCGTGACTGTCGCGCTTCTGGTCACTCGTCACATCACCATTGCCAGGACTGCCGCTTACGTGCTGGCCCAGTGTCTCGGAGGACTAGCTGGAGCCGGCATCTTGTATGGACTCACGCCGCCAGCCGATCGGCCAGCTGCCGGACTCGGTGCCACAGAACCTGCCGATGGCGTAGCTGCTAGTCAGGCTTTCGGACTGGAGTTTCTGGCTTCTGTAGTAGTTGTGATTACCGTTCTGGCGAACATGGATCCTCAGAGGACTGAGATGGGATTCAGAGCGCTCTCTATTGGACTCTCTTACGTTGTAGGTCATCTTCTTGCGGTGAGTACTTGTTTTTGATCAATTCCACATATTCATATGGGCTTTCCCAAGTATCTGTTGTCGTTGGAATGCTCTTTCTGCAACGTTTCAATTATCGCCTTTGTTGTCGATGTTAATTCATTTTCCTTCTCCTTTTGGTAATCATATTGTGGTTTTGATAACGTAGTTTCTATTTTTCTCATGAATTCATTCATTCAACGAATTCTCCAAAGAAAACTTTGCAATGTGTCTGACTCAATTATAACTCTTTCAATAGTTTGAGGCTCAATAACTATTAAAATGTATCTACCAAATGAATCTACCCTATGTAATAACTACTAAACATTATATTTAGTATATAACATAATCTGTAGTTTCTAGGTTCGAGTCTCACCTAGGCCACAGTTGAGATTTATCCGCACTAAACCGCCACCCTGCCCTCGGTGAGAAAGGGGACACCGATGGGCTTGGAAAGACCGCCGTCCGTCGGATAGGATGTAAAGCCGAGGCTCCCATATGTATGAAAGCTTACTTCTTGCTTGGCAAGAAATCCCCTTCTCTTTCCGTGTTAATAACACATTTCTCTTTGTAAAGATCACTTTTGCACAGATGGGGCGGGGTTGGCTCAATCGGTAGCGCGCCAGGCTCGTAATCTGTAGTTCCCAGGTTCGAGTCCCAGCTTGGTCAGCGTTGAGATTTATCTCCGCAAAATTCCCCGCCCTACCCACGGTCAGTAGGGGACACCGATAGGCTTGGAAAGGCCGCCGTCCGTCGGATGGGACGTTAAACCGTGGCCCCGTGTGCGGGAGAGCCATACCCTGTGCACGTTAAAGAACACGCTGGATGGCCTTGACGGGAGGCTACCATCTGTCTCCCAACAGCTCTTCCAGTGGGTCCCCTCCCCCAACCTTCTCTGAGCCTTCGGGGTCCATGTGACCTGGCCATTTAGCCCATGGTGTGCAAAAAAGTGCCGCTCAGAGGTAAACCAACTCAACAACAACCCAACTTTTGCACAGTATCCAGCGCAGAAACTGTCTTATGGTAGCAGTAATTAATCACGAATGATAATGTAATCAGTTAGTAGTGTTTCGTGATCAGAAAAAGGGAAAAATTACTAATGGCGTGAATCAGACTAGCATTTAGCATTACATAATGCACGTTATATTAGAAACTCACTCTTCTCTGTGTAACACGATAAAACAAATTAATTAATTTCCCCTCGCTTCGGAGTGTTAACGATTCACCAGGTACAGTCGCTCAAAAAAGTATCCGAACACTATGGTTGATTACAGAATTCAGAAAAAATATCTGGCAACGATTTTTTTTAGAAATTAGTGATCTGGCAACCTTCGTGTCACGTGACACTTCACGTGAAATTAGTGATCACGTGACCTTCGTGTCACGTGACACGAAGGTTGCCAGATCACTAATTTCTAAAAAAATCGTTGCCAGATATTTTTTCTGAATTCTGTAATCAACCATAGTGTTCGGATACTTTTTTGAGCGACTGTAGGTGGTCATATTATTTTGATACTAGATCGTGTGGGCTTACTCACAGAAATATTGAGCGTGTGCAGTTACCATTCACAGCAAACTGGAGCGTGTGCAGTAACTGCACACGCTCCAGTTTGCTGTGAACGGTAACTGGAGCGTGTACAGTTGCTGTACACGCTCCAGATATTTTTCCTGAATTCTGTAATCACGTGACACGACGGTTGCCAGATCACTAATTTCTAAAAAAAATCGTTGTCAGATATCTTTTTTGAATTCTGTAATCAATTATAGCGTTCGGATACTTTTTTGAGAGACTGTAGGTGGTCATATTATTTTGATACTAGATCGTGTGGGCTCACTCACGGAAATATTGAGCGTGTGCAGTTACCGTTCACAGCAAACTGCACACGCTCCATTTTGCTGTGAACGGTAACTGGAGTGTGTACAGTTGCTGTACACGCTCCAGATATTTTTCCTGAATTCTGTAATCACGTGACACGACGGTTGCCAGATCACTAATTTCTAAAAAAAATCGTTGTCAGATATCTTTTTTGAATTCTGTAATCAATTATAGCGTTCGGATACTTTTTTGAGAGACTGTAGGTGGTCATATTATTTTGATACTAGATCGTGTGGGCTCACTCACGGAAATATTGAGCGTGTGCAGTTACCGTTCACAGCAAACTGGAGCGTGTACAGTTGCTGTACACGCTCCAGATATTTTTCCTGAATTCTGTAATCACGTGACACGAAGGTTGCCAGATCACTAATTTCTAAAAAAAATCGTTGCCAGATATTTTTTCTGAATTCTGTAATCAACCATAGTGTTCGGATACTTTTTTGAGCGACTCTAGGTGGTCATATTATTTTGATACTAGATCGTGTGGGCTCACTCACGGAAATATTGAGCGTGTGCAGTTACCGTTCACAGCAAACTGGAGCGTGTGCAGTAACTGCACACGCTCCAGTTTGCTGTGAACGGTAACTGGAGCGTGTACAGTTGCTGTACACGCTCCAGATATTTTTCCTGAATTCTGTAATCACGTGACACGAAGGTTGCCAGATCACCAATATCTAAAAAAATCGTTGCCAGATATTTTTTCTGAATTCTGTAATCAACCGTAGTGTTCGGATACTTTTTTGAGCGACTGTACGATCCCTGAATCGCTTTCCAATGATCCCGTCTTTCATCCCTGTAGAGGATTACTGTTTGAATCATTCACCTTATTAACCCTAAACTTTTGGCAGTAAAGTAATTTATTGTAAACTGAAAATATTGTTGTAGCGTTAATGGCTTTAATGTTAGCACTACATTACGATCTGAAGTTACTTTGGCTATCAAAAAGGGGGCGGAGGTGGTTCAGTCGCGCCAGGATCGTAATCTGCAGTTCCCAGGTTCGAGTCCCAGTTGGGTCAGCATTGACTTATCTCCGCAAAACTCCCCGCTCTGCTCATGGTCAGTAGGGACACCGATGGGTTTGGAAAGACCGCTGTCCGTCGGATGAGACGTAAAGTCGTGACCCCGTGTGCGGGAGAGAGCCATACCCTGTGCACGTTAAAGAACACACTGGATGGCATTGACGGGAGGCTGCCACCTGTCTCCCAACAGCTGTTCCAGTGGGTCCCTTCCCTCAACCTTCTCTAAGCTTTTGGGGTCCTTGTGACCTGGCCATTTGGCCCATGGTGTGCAAAAAAGTGCCGCTGAGAGGTAAAACCCAACCCAACTTGGCTATCAACTTGGCTATCACAACCCAACTTGGCTATCACAAAATTAAAACGAAACAAGTCATCAGTGGTAAATGAAATCATCACTGAAATGTTTAGAGCTACGAATGTTTCTGTTGTCACGCGGCTTACTCAATTTTCGAATATTACATATACTTATAGTTCTTTAATTATAATATTTTGAACTCTGTATTATATATATTTGTTCTACTTTTTTGGCATTGGGTCGAATAAAAAATATATTATGTTTGCTGTGAGCCAATAGTTAAGAGAGGATGCAACAAAAGGAAGAACAGAATTTCTTTGTTTATAGCATTTTTTTTCCATATGTATGAGTAAAAAAAAATAAGGAAAAATAAAATATTAATGTAAAGTTTATTTTAAAGTCAAAACTAAAGTTGGCTTGTCGAAGCCGTATGTGAAAGATGGTACTGGATTCCAGAAATGAGCTGCTGAACATTCGGCTTTAATAAAGTTGTAGCCGGTTGAATAATGCTATTCAAATTTCCGTCATTCGCCATATTAAAACACCATTCACTTTAGTAGAGCTAGGTTAAAAAAATTATTTTCCATTTTCCGTTTTATTAGGAGAACCGGAATCTGTGCATACTGTTATAAGGATTTTAGTAGAACTATTATTATCCTTCTCGGTCCTGAGTAGCAGCTCGTCTCGGAGCAGGAGCAGCTTTTTTTGATCAGGGTGGTACTGAGTTCTGGTGTCGTTGATATTCTACGCTGGTGCTGATATTATTTTTTTCTTCTCCTCGGTAGTGAGTGTCCTATGTGAGGGAGCGTCCTGTCTTTTCTTCACCCTAGGTGTGGGTATATTTCGAAGCTTTTCAGGTCTGTTTTTCTTTTTCCTCTATTATTTTTTTCTTTTCGTCTGTGTCTGAAGACTTTTTGACTGACTTTGGTGTGGAAACTCTGCACTTTGCGCAGCATTTTCTGCGTGTACTTTAATTTTGTCTTTCCAAAATGGATGATCCCTCTGGAGGGTCCAAACGTTTACGTAGCAACACATTCAGTCACTATATTCCAAAACGTTTATGAATAACTCTGATCTGTTATCATATGCTAAATCAAATGGATGCACATATTTCTCTATTAGGATAAAAGGTATTTCGAAGTCCATATCCACGGCTAAACCTAATTTCTTGAAGCAGCAGCTGACAGCTCAACTTTAAAACCCAGATGATCTTTTAATCGTCAAACGCACTAAGACGAACGACTTGATAATCACAACAACTTCCGTTGAATGCACCCTTGAGTTACTAAATATCACACAGATATTAAATACTCCAGTTGAGCATGAAGTCCTGACAGAATCATTAACAACTAGATTTTTACTTCGCAACATTGATACCGAAATCTCTATCGATGACTTATTTACGGAACTATCAATTCAAGGTCATCATATTTATTCGATTCGTCGTTTTTTCAAACGTGATGGCAACACAATGTCTCCCTTACCAAGTGTATTAATAACAATTGTTGATCAACAAATGCCCCACGAAATAATTCTATGGTGGGAAATACATCACCCCACCCTTTTCATAGATAGACCACGACGGTGTGATAACTGTTGCAGATTTGGACACGGAAAGAAAACGTGTCGAAGCAAACCTCAATGTTCCCGATGTGGTGAGGAACATCATGCTACCTCTTGTACATCTTCTGAAATACATTGTTGTCTAGGTGGCGATGCTCATGAAGCCACCTCCTTTCAGTGTTCGAAGCGCCAACTTGAAACCACTATTCTCAACTATAAATGTACCAGACGTACTACATATATTGCAGCTCGAGGGTCATATTACCCACAAGACAGACATATGCATCTACAACCCGGAAAAATCTAATACCTCCACCGGATGTTACTACAACTCAAGAAATGTACAATGTGATATCACATCTTATCACGTCATTAATTGAAAAGGCTCTGTCTGAATTCGAGAAGCGTTTATCAGTCATGTTCTCTTCTTTCATGCCGGGATTACCAATACAGAATGACACAACTACCCAAAACAGAACTGAGATTGCACCTATTTCTAAATCACTTAATCCTCAAGACATCTCTTCTGCACAAATTGCCATGGATAAGGATGCTTCTCTGAAAACGTCCTCAAGTTTGAGTATTCCGGAACAGAGTGCGACAATGAATATGTCTATTCCTTTACTTCGACCTGCACAATTACATTTTGCACAACATTCTACTTCTACTACGGACATCAATGTTCCACATAGGATAATGATGATCCCATCAATAACTTTTCCGCTATGAATTTTCTTGATAGACCTTATATTCCTCAAAAAGGAAAACATAAGTCTAAAGGGAAGAAATAAATCTTTTCTTCCTCCGTTTCTCCTTTTTTGTTTTTTTTAATGTGTCTACAATTTTTTCAATGGAATGGCAGAAGCCTTTGTTAAAATTCCTCTCTCCTGTTGCTTGGAATTTCTTCTTTTTCTCCGGATGTTATTTTGTTACAGGAAACTTGGTTTGATTCTGTTTCTCATTTTCATATTCCTAATTATCTCATTTATCGGAAAGATCGTGTTACTGGACGTGGTGGTGGCCTCATGATTGCTGTTAAAGCTTCTTTTTCCAGCCGCTTTATCAACATTCCAGATCATCCATCTTGTTTCTCAGGAGAATTCATGGCAATTGAATTATTTTTCCATCACAAATCATTCATAATTGTTAATGTCTATATCCCGGATGCCAATTATGGTCTAAACATTCTTAAATATCTGGAATCTGCGCTACCTCAGATTTCACTAATTGGCGGAGACTTTAATGCCCATCATCCACTATGGGGTTCATCTTTTTCTTCCACCCCCGGAATCCACATTACCTCATGGCTTCAAAATTCATCCATGTGCTTATTGAATTCTGGTGCAATCACAATACGAAGTTTCTTAACTTCGTCATGTATCAGCTTAATCTTCTGTTCTGACAATATATTTTTAGATAGCTCCTAGCCTGTCATCCCTTCAACATGGGAAAGTGATCATCATCCTATCATCATACAGATTTTCCATCATAATACTTCTTCTTTGCAGCATGTAGAATCCTTCCTTTTAAACAAACAAATTGATTATAGTTCTTTTCAACGATTCTTGGAAAACACTGATTTATCTGCTATTACTTGTTACGACGATTTTGAAAAGCAAATCCTTTCGGCAGCGGAAGCAGCCATTATCACTCGCAGAAATTGTAAAAAATCATTGACTCCATGGTGAAATTCAAAATGCCAAAAAGCGTTGACAAAAAAACATCGAAAATTTTTCATCGCTCGATCTTCTTTGCTCAAGTCTGACTGGATAACATATAAACACAGTGTAGCTAAACTTAAATCTACCATTTCACGTGAAAAACAGAGATACTGGAATCGCATATCCATCATTATTCGTTCATCTACCAACATCTTCTCACACTGTCGTCGACTTCAACATTTTCTAGGATCTCCTTCTTTAACATCCACGAATCTTCTCATTCATAATTCCACCAATTGTGTCCAAGCTCAGGAACAAGCTAATTTATTTGTCACTCAATGAGCGACTACTGGTCTTATATTACAGCATCCTGAAATCTCTCCTTCTGGATTTGATTTCTCCTCAATCCTGGATTTGCTTTTTAATATATCAGAATTAAAACACGCTATACAACGACAACGAAAAACATCTCCGGGTCCAGACAACATCTCGGCAACCATGATTAAGAAGATTCCTGACAACCATTTGGAACAATTACTGATCATCTTTAATCAAATATGGTCAATTGGCATTATTCCTCAATCTTGGATGATGTCCACCCTTATTCCCATCAAAAAACTAGGTAAAGATGGAACTCAATTTCAATCATATAGACCTATCCCATTAACGTCAATCACGGTCAAGATTTTCGAACGTATAAGTTGGTCATGCCTGTCATGGATTCTAATTAACAAATGATTTCTTCCAACTGAGATTCATGGTTCAGTTCCGTTTAAAGGTACAGGGCATGCATTATCTCTTTTAATACTCAATATTAATGAAACTCTCTAACGTAAGCATGTTGCGATTATTTCGCATTTAGATATTCAACGAGCATATGATTCTGTGTCCATTCCTGCTCTTCTTCAAAAACTTCTTCAAATTGGAATTAAAGGCAATTGCCACAAATGGTTTACGAATTACCTGATGAATCGAAGGTTTCGAACTCGTTGGCATGGACGCTTTTCGGACATACAGTATCCAACAATTGGCATTCCTCAAGGTAGTGTGCTCTCACCTTTCTGGTTTAATGTTTTTTTATCTGATCTACCGATCCGAATATCTAATAATTTCACCATATCCATATATGCTGATGACATCATCCTCTTTGGCTCAGGTTCCAACTTTCGTTCTCTTTTCAAAAGATGTCAGGAAAATCTTTTACTTATTGCTGAGTGGTCTAAATCTTGGGTTTGTCCTTTTCAGCTCTAAAGAGTTCGACCATGCTTGTAACCTGGAGAAAGAAGAAATTAAGATCTCCTCTTTACATACATAATTTACCCATTCCATGGGTAAATACAATAAAAATCCTAGGAGTTCATCTTCAGGAAACAGGATCCTTGAAGAATCATTTTTTACATCTCCGTAAATCTGGCCAAAAAAATTCTCAACGTCATACGAGGTATTGCTGCTAAGAAACATAATATTCCTAGTGCCACACTTCTTGCAATTGCAAACGCCACTTTACGCGCAAAGTTTTTATACTGAGGTCATTTTCTATCTTCTACTCCACAATCAAATTGGAACATTATTAATCCAATTTATCACGCTGCCTTACGAGCAGCCATTGGACTTCCCCGAGCTACACCTCTCCCAATTCTCTATGCACTAACATCAACTATACCTTTGAATATAGCTGCTCGCCTGACGGCAACCAAAATATATTTGAAAGAAGGTTGCTCTCCGTATGCCTCATCTTTCGCAATGCATGTTAAGCACCGCATTATCTCAATCATTATAAATGGAAGACTTCGCAAAGACCATTCTTGCTTGCAGCTAATAACCTAATGACAGCCTCTCAGATCCCTGACGACAAGCCCTTTTCCAGAAAGTTAAATCACTCTCCTTGGTCTACTCCTCAGATACTGATTACAACTAATAAGTTCCCGTTTCAACATTCCTTTGATAATCCTCTTTGTACCATTTTGCATGATTTCAACCTGATTTGAAATAATCAATGGCATAAAAATATAATTATTAGAACAGACGCATCCAAATCCCTCAATGGCGTTGGATTAGGCATCATATGTCCACAATTACAAGTGAATGTGGCTATCAGTCGTCATCATGTTTTCTCCACTTTCAGAGCGAAAGCTGAAGCTATTCGAATTGCTTTAAAACAATACTCAACCGAGACTAAAGATCACATCATTTTAACCGACAGCAAAGCTGTTCTCCCCGGACCACTCAATATCTCCTCTCAATCTCATTCTGCAATTCTAGCTCTCCATAATCAAATTATGGAAACATCTAGAATTGTTACTAGTATACAACTTATCTGGGTTCCTGGACATCATGGCATCGACATCAATGAAGAGGCAGACAGACAAGCTAAAATTGGAGCTTCAATTCCTCAAGCAGCTAGTCCTTCCCCTTTTTATTTAGAAGATGCTTTAGCAGCTGCTTCCAAATATATTCGCCGAACTCTAGAATCTGAGTGGAATTCTTCAAATTATGGTACACGATTATCACATCTCCAGAGATTTCAACCCAAAAGGACGATCATGTATACCTCACGTTCCTCAGAAATATTAATTTCTCGTCTTCGAGGTGAGGTTGCTCCTCTCAACGCTTTCCTTTTCAAGTGTAAACTTTCCGAGACACCTCTTTGTCCTTTCTGCCAAGACGTTGAATCAACTTTTCACTATATTATTCAATGCAATCATTATGAACTGCAACGACAGAATATGTCCTTTCCTATAGAAAAAATCACAATTTTTCTCATGCTCCTTGGTCTCTTAGTGATATTCTTGCTCTCCAAAATCATGCTCTGGTGCTTGCTCTGGAAACTTTCATTTTTGCCCCAGGACGATTTTCTACGTTTTTTCCTCATTAGACATCTTTTCTAATTGTCTTTACTTAGGGATAAAAGGCATATAGGCCAAAAATCCCAGTTTTTGGTCCGCTTCACGTGGACCCTCACTCACTCACTCACTCACTCACTCTATTATTATCCTTATTTTCAAGCACGGTTTAAAACGCTACTGTTCTAAGGCTAATGGGATTGGGTTGCTTTACCTCTGAGCAGCATGTTTTTTGCGCACAGTGGACTAAATGGCCAGATCAAAGGACTCCGAGCGCTCAGAGAAGGTTGGAGGAAGTGATCCACTGAACAGCTGTTAGGAGACAGATGGCAGTCTCTCCCCAAGGCCATCCAACGTGTTCTTTAACGTGCACAGAGTATGACACTCCTGCACAGGGGGCCACGGCTTAACGTCCCATCCGACTGACTGCGGCTTTTCCAAGCCCATCGGTATTCCCTACTGATCTAGGGCAGGTTGGAGAGTTTTGCGGAGATAAATCTCAATGTTGGCCCAGGTAGGACTCGAACCTGGAAACTGCAGATTACGAGCCTGGCGCGCTACCGACTACACCATTCTCACTCCAAAAGTTAATCTATCACTTAGCTGTTGTCCAGTTTTGGTGACGATCACTATAGACCCTCCTCTCTAAAGCTAATGAGAACACAAATAATAATTATTAGAACAATCCGATTATTATTTTCAGGAGTTTTATGGAATGATTCTTTTAGTTTATGTCAATTTCTAGGGAAAGTATTTACGACGATAGTAATAAGTTTCTGTTGCTAAGTGTTCTAGCATCGATAACTCTTTAAATATTAAACTAGCATCTGTGCAAATTAAGATTCAGAAACATTTGAGTGAGATATGCATTTTATTTTCAGTGACAATTTTCGGAAAGAGGAATATTTTCAAAATTAAGTAGTTTGAAAAGTGGCGTTTACATTTATATAAGATGGAAGTGACTGAACACTTTTGGTAGAGCATTTTATCCTGGCTGTCCCATGGCCGAGAGGTAGCACGCTTGCTACTGATCTAAGGGACCTGGGTTCGAGCCCCGGGTAAGGCATGGCTGTTTGTGTCGTTTTTCTGCTGAGGGCTTTCCATCCTCTCAGACCTTCTGCTATGTCATATAAACTGACAGGCTCCTGTCAGACCTCTGTGGCAAGTAGCTGCTTGAGGGAGTATTTATTTTTATTTATTTATTTTATCCTGCAGAAAATAAATCTGTCAAGAAGTCACTTCTTATGCATTCTGGGTGAAACGAGGGGTGAAATGGATCAAAAAGCAACCAAACTGGACTCATGTGGGTATAATGATTTAGTGCTAAAGCCATCTTCTGCATTACTGAAAATGTCCTCAGTGCTTTCGTCCCATCTTTTATAAATGAAAAGCACCCGGCTGAGGATTTCAATATCACTATGAGGCATTCAGCAGAAGTCACGATCTTAAGAACTGGTCTGTTTACGTTAACAATTTGCAAAGGAAATTATTGGCATCATTTGCTTATATTTTCCACGCCAGCAGAAAACTGGATTTTATCTCTGACCATCTGATCTCGTTTTCCCTCTGAGCCCTTGATCATGTTTTATCTCCGGGTCTCTCCTCTTGTTTATTTATTTATTGAGAGGAAGGTGCAGAAATATACGCTAACACCGCTCAAGACATCAAAAACAGAGAAATATTTACAATGTGGTTAACACTTGTTTTGGTTTACACTACTATGGTTAACACTTTGAGAACATATAATTACATACAAAGAAAACTAAAACATTTTAGAAATTTGACTAAGTTGATTTTATTTAGTCGATCTTTGAAAATACGCAAAGTTGGAGACAATACAACATCTAGAGGTAGAGAGTAACACAACCAACTTGTCATGTGAGGGACATATACAGTTTGTTCTAGCATGAGAAATATGTATACATTGAGGATGACGTCTTGCTCTGCTAGAGACCAAGACAGGAATTAATGACTAGACAGAATTTGAATAGAGAAGGTTGTTAATGATTTTATGACAGAAATCTTGATCCTGCCTTGTTCTTACCTGTTGAAATATCACGTATCTTTGTTCGATATCTCATATCAATTCTAATATTTTTGTGATTTACAATCCCACTGTTGTGGTGACGCAATAACATGTCGTTCTTAAAATCATATTGCAAGCAAATATTTCTATTCAATCGTTTCGTCAACTACGATTTTTTCTACCTATCGCTACTTTTCGTATAGATTCATAAGTGAGATTAAAATTATCGCATTATTTCGTTTTGTCCAGCTACAGTCAATCAATTACGTATCTACTAAAATATTTTGTGTTTGTTTAGGGGCTCAAATCTAATCTGAGGTAAGTCTGATCTCCGAAACTGGGAAATTAGCTGATGTGAAAAGATATTCGTCAATCCAGGAAAAATTGTTACTCTATAGTAAACGACTTGTAATGTGTTTGCAATAAATTTCTGTGATTTGTTTCCTTCATATTCCATCTCCCTCCTAACACAGTTCTTAGTGGTAGCCAATCGTGTATCAGTGACTGCCACACTTGAGAAACTTTTCTGAAACCAGAAATATAAGTTCATTAGATTAAAACTTTGACCTTCTGTCTTGTGAATTTTCCTCGTTGAAATATACCAGTGTGGAGGAGCTCAATAATAGATACTCAATAGCTGTAGAATACGCTATTTTATTATTAAAAATATTTTATTTTCAGCTTAATCGAATAAGTACGTCCTTTTAATTTTATAATAATTTCAATAATTAATGAATAAATTCCGATATCGGAAGATAAACAAAGCAAATATTATTGCTTCCTTCGTTAAGCCGGTTTGTGGGATGTTATGCCGTATGCAAATGTAAATGTTCATTGCCTTGACTTCGTGTAGTGTTCACTTTCTTCTCTTTCTGAAGATGGGGGCTGCAATTTCTCCCGAAACATCGATTAACATTGTCATTTCACATCGTATAACATCTCGCATACCGACTTACCTATACAAACTTATGAACTCATTATTTACTATTCATTATTCTACTTATCTAGTATTATCGTTGCATAATCTTTCATGATATAAATGGACCATTTTGTCCTATTATGTTTTAAGATTTTGGCATTTTAATTATAAAATGTCTGATATGCGTAGTTTATATATATATATTCATTTCACTATTAAAATATGTTTTTTATAAGCACCTAAGTGAAAGCTAAAAAATAAAGCAAAAGAGAACTTCTGGAGAAAAAAAATTTGAAACATCTTTAAGTTCCCATTTAATTAAAAAAATTATGAATTTCTTGGATGTAATGCACTACAATCTGAAAAATAAATCTCACAATATCCGTCATTGGTCCAAGTCAGTTTCACTGCAATATTCAATCTGAATCGATCCTTAAGCTCGTGAAGATGTCTTCCAGACTCAGTCTAAATCAAAGGCCCAATCTAATGAAAAATATTAAATCCCAATATTCCGATATGTTTTCTTAATCACACCAATTTAATGAAACTAATAATTCATTGACTTATGACTTGAAACAATAACTTCAGCTATCCAAGATTTTTACTTTAAAAGCAGACCAGAGTCAGTTTTCTGAAAGTCAGTAAATAGGTCTGTAAATAGAAGAATGTTAAGAGCAATTAATAAACATAGAAAAATGTTTCAATGAGAATGGTTGATGTATACCAACTCTAACAAGAGCGCATATTCACATACACGTAAAATACACTCAGTGCACACTAAATTATGGGCACCTGCCTCCATATATAAGTGGAAGCTAACTACCAAGCTCTATAACTTCTAAACTAAGCGTTTTATGAAAAAATGTGATGTAAGATAAAGTTACCAAATCCAGATTTAGATGGATCTCAATCGAATCCATCTAAATCTGGATTTTCAATAATGTTCGCTTTGAACTTAAAGAGTTAGGGACTTTGGATATTTAACAGCAACCATGCAAGTCTTAGGAAAATTTAAAAATATCGAAACATTATTTACATTAAATTTATAAATACGCATCTGTTATATTAAATGGTGTGAAATAATTGAAATCATAATTAACTTCTGAGTTCAATCCTAACGTTAGGCGAAGTTCCAAACTTCCATGACTCTTTAAATACTAAGGGAATGTTGTTGAAAATCGAGATTTAGAGAGATCTGATTCAGGTCTTTAATTTAACTACAGTCCCATTATGTCAAAAAAACTCCTTTTTTTTAGAAGTTACAGAGCTTCTAAATTAGCTTCCACTGACATCATACGGCGGGCGATGGTAATAATTTAGTGAGCACTGAGTGTATGTTCCCCGCAAAAAACACAACTGACTCAAGGGACCAGTGACTGCAAAAATATTTCTAATAAACTATCGGAACATGAGAGCTCGCCTGACTATATGTCATCTTAAAGAAATTTTATTGCTAGAACTGAAAGTAGTGGTCTCAATGACATAGCTCCTGTCATAGCACTCAAGAACGAACATCAGTGTTGCAATAAGTACTCTAAAGAGTTATCGTTACAGTTATATACATTTGTCCCCTCATGCACTGACATTTCGTGATAAAAACAGATATTTCAAAAAGAACAGAAGCAGAAATTATATTGGCGTTTTGCAGTATTAGGCAGAAAGTGACCCATTTATGTGAACTTATTTAAATAGGAATGCTAACTGAAGGAAATATTCGTTATTGGGTTGGGTTGGGTTGTTTTACCTCTGAGCGGCACTTTTTTGCACACCATCGGCTAAATGGCCAGGTCACATGGGCCCCGAAGGCTCAGAGAAGGTTGGGGGAATGGACCCACTGGAACAGCTGTTGGGAGACAGATGGTAGCTTCCCGTCAAGGCCATCCAGCGTGTTCTTTAACGTGCACAGGGTATGGCTCTCCCGCACACGGGGCCACGGCTTAACGTCCCATCCGAGGAACGGCGGCCTTTGCCAAGCCCATCGGTGTCCCCTACTGACCGTGGGCAGGGCGAGGAATTTTGCGGAGATAAATCTCAACGCTGACCCAGCTGGGACTCGAACCTGGGAAATACAGATTGCGAGCCTGGCGCGCTACCGACTGAGCCAATCCCGCCCCAGATTCGTTATTTGTCTTCTATTTGGGAAGGAGGTAATGAGTGACAACATGCGAAATGATATCGTAAAAGAATTGAAAAAGCAAAATTAAAATGTTTCTCAATAATTGTAGATTCCACATTCGATATCATTCATATTGACCAATTATAATAATTCGAATATCTATGTGAAATATTTCTATCTATTTTACCAATAACTTCCTATACAAGCAAATGTTTAGAAACAGGTATATTGGAATATCTTTAAAAAATAACTGCTAATTATAGGGGTCAAAGTTGCGACAGTGAATATAACACGCCCATTGTTTATGAAGGCTCATTCGTTAGCATGCCCGAGGACTGCAAAAATGCGTAAATTGACTTATTCTTCTGACAATGTGATAAACCACATGCCCTTCGGTAAAATCACAGAGTTTTATACATACTAGAGTAAGATATGACAACCGTTCACTAAGCAGAGCAAGTTCGGAGGAAACAACGCCTCTAGTATACTTGTTTTAACGTACTGAAAGGCTATTATAGTGTTGTAAAACATTATTCAATCACGTTTAGCTATAAAATGTACTAATCATCATCATCCTCAAGCAGCCATGGACTACGGAGCTCCAACCATATTGTGCAATAAGTTCTCCAAGCAAGTCTGTCCTGAGTCACATCTGCTGCACCTGGCCACTACACACCAATTCTAACAAGGTCCTGTTTGACATTGTCTGCCCACTGCATCCTAGGTCTCCCCCACTTTTTGAGGTCTTTAGGCACACTGCTCATAACCCTATTGGCTAATCTATAATTATCCATACGGGTAACATGGCCAAACCACCGGAGTCTCTCTCTGCACAATATGCTGTTTATATGGTTGCCGACTCCTTTGCCTAACCTCATCATTAGTTGCAAAGTTGAACCACCTAATACCCAAGATACTGCATAAGCATCTAGAATCAAAAGCATCTAGTTTCCTGTTATCTTGTTTACACAGCGTCCAAGTTTCACTACCATAACTAACCCTAGAAAGAACCAAACTATTATACAGTCTAATTTTAGTCTTTAGGTGTATACGCCTATTTCTCCATACTCTCCATAGATTCTTAAAAGTCCCGGCAGCAATCCCTATTCGTCTGTTAATCTCATGCCGCACATCACCAGTATCTGTTACATAGCTCCCAAGACAATTAAACTGTGACACCTGCGCAAGACTGCAACCATTCAGATGAACTGAATCACAACCTGCCTGACCAATTTTCATCACTTTAGTTTTCTCTCTGTTTATAACCAAACCTACTCTACTACCAGTCTCATCAACAGCTCGAATGAAAGAGTTCATCTCATCAACATCATTTGCCGAAAGGGCTAAATCATCAGCATAATCTAAATCAGAAATTTTCGTATCTCCAGCCCATTTAAAGCCAAAATCTTTCCCTTGAAGTGAATTTCGCATAACATAATCAACAACCAAGCTAAAGAGAAAAGGAGACAAAATGCACCCTTGTCGAACACCAGAAGTAATGCTAAACCAATTGCTACAAGATTTACCAACTCTCACACACGACTCAGTGTTATTATAGAGAGCTTTCATTATGTTAACTAACTTGTCTGGTATACCATATGATCTCACAATGAACCACAAATTATGACGATCAACAGAGTCGAAAGCCTTTTTGAAATCAACAAAGCTAGCAACCAAAGGTTTCTGAAACTCTAAACATTTCTCAAGAATCTGCCTAAGTGAAAATATCTGATCCACACATCCCCTACCACTTCTGAATCCACATTGCTCATCACGCAATTGACTGTCAACCAGATTCTTAATTCTATTAAGCACAATCATGGAAAGAACTTTACCTGGAACAGAGAGTAGGCTGATACCCCTATAGTTATCACAAGAACTGCGATCACCTTTTTTGAAAATAGGGATAACAATAGCTCTGGTAAAATCCTTAGGAACCATGCCTTTATCATAAAAGATATTCAGAATTTCAGTCATCCAAGTGGTAACCGAAACATTCCCAGCTCTAAGTATTTCCGTAGTAATTTCATCTACCCCTGGGGAATTATGTAGTTTAAATTTAGAAACAGCCAAACTAACTTCAGACTGTGATATAGAGCGAACATTAAAGCCAGTGATGCATCTGTCATCATTGCAAACAATGGAAGTTAACAAGGGCGTAGCGAAAGACTCTGGTTAGGAGAAGGGGGAGGGGAGAACGAAAATTTTCCAACTTGGATATTAAATTTTGACAAGTGAGAAAATAAGTACTTTACATGACTTTAATTACGTTGTTGTCCCTGACGTACACAGAATTACGTCCAATGGGCGGAAGGGAGGGGGGGTTACCAGCTTCATCGATTTCGTATTGGATTTTACCGAGTGACTCGATTCCTATTTCATTCCATTACCTCCCGAATTTTACCAACTCCACATGATTTAGACACGTTTTCTAGATTGTACGAACTCTACTTAATTTCACAAAACCAACCAATTTTTCACAACTCACCGAAGTGCTTCACATTTTGCCAAATCCAAAAGATTTTTACAGGTGTTCTACATTTAGCCAATTCTCCTTATGTTCACAAAACCAATCCCAATTTTCACAACTCATCTCTATTTTACCAAGTTGCTTAGAAATTTGCCAAATGTCCTAGATTATACAAATTTTTCTCGATTGCGGCAACTCTACTTAATTTCACAAAACCCATCCAATTTCTACCTTTTTTTCCTATTGCTTTTAGCTTTGACATTTGACGATTTTGTCAAGTTTTCTAGATTGTATCAACTATCCTTAATTTCACAAAACCACTCCCATTTCTCACACCTCACCTGTATTTAACCCTTTCACGACTAAGGGAAACATTTTTCCCATTTTAAAATTGGTGATTGTCGTATTTAATTATAACCTTATCTGCATTTTTTATACAGAATGTCAAAATAGAACGTATGCCGAACTCAATTACGTAAACGGGAACGTTTAGAAAACAACAACAGAACTGTCAGGACGCATAATATATGTACCATGTGCAATGTCCATCTTTGCCTCACTACCAAAAGAAATTGCTTCGCAGAATATCGTAATTAGCACATCATTTTGTATAGTAATTTTATTTCATAATTTTGTATTATTTTAGTTAACATTTTGTTCTAATAAGCCAATAAATAAAAGACATTGCATAATAAGCCTAACTATAATTTGTGTTACCTTTATAGTCCATTAAGAAAAATATTTCCCATAAAATTCCAAAAAAACTACACATTGTTATGTATTTTTCTTATGATTTTTATTTATTTTACATCTAAACAAACTAAAATAAACAGTTACATATTAATATTTACTCTTAGAAACCTTATGGTCCTGAAAGGGTGTGGCTTCCAATTTTTGCCAGGGAAAATATGAAAACAATTCTTCCAATATATCTCCAGAACAGGAGTGCCGAATGTAACAAGCTAAACATCAAATGAATACTTTTGACTATCCTGAAATCTACAGGTAGATATATTGTTAAAAATCAAGGTTGACATCTCATGCTTTCTGCCCCCATAAAAAAGGGGGGAAGTATGAATATGGTTGCTGCCCCCATAATAAAGGGGGGAAGTATGAATATGGTTGCTGCCCTCTATCTCCTGAAAGCAAGTGTGGAAAGTAACAAGCTATGAATCAAACGAAAGCTTCTGACGCTAGGAATGTCACAGACTATAAAAAATATTGACCGCCATGCTTTCTCTTCCCCCTAAACAGGGGGAAAATATGAAAATGATCCCTTACGTCACCTGAACGCGAGTGCGAAAACTAACAAGTTATGTGTCAAATTGAAACTTGTGATGCTGCGAGTGTCACATGCTATAAAAAAATTGACCCCCCATGCATTCTTTCCCCCTAAAAATGGGAACTGTGAAAGTGGTTCTACTGTATCTTGTGAATGCGAGGGCCTACAGTTGGGAGTTAGGTGTCAAATGAAAGCTCACAAAATGACCGTACTAAACTATTATGGGTCTGTAAATGGTAGCTAGGTAGTCACTGGAAGGAGAGCTATGCACCAATCCCCTGTGATGATGCATAGAACCGGCCAGGCCTAGCACCTAATGTCCGACCCCGCCTTCTCGTGGTGCAGACCGTTAGTACCTTTCGAAAGAGATACTCTCTTGTGGAAGTGAACGGAAGGGGAGGGCTGCCAGATTAGTGTGGCCTACTGATCTGGACAACTATGGCTACTTTTCTTTTTTTTTCTACCCTGCTGAGGAGTGGTCAACCACACAGGGTCCTGGTGCTGACCATATAAACCTACTGGACTGGACAGATATATGGCTCTGAGCTTGATTATCGATCCTGATTTTGCTGCACTGGTGGGCTTCTGTGGAGGGAAAATCTTCCGCTGTGTTTTCTGTTTGTTTGTGGGTTGACAGCCCCAAGTGAATAGATTCACAGGATATGTTTATCAGCTGGTGGATAATCCTGCAGAAGTCATCGCAGGCACCTGAACTCTTTGCTTCTATTGGCATCGTCAAATTCTACATTGGAGGAAGTCTTCCAGTGTAGATGGCTTCAGCCTTTAGTAGTGGGGGAACGGGTCTTTGCCCCATGTCTGCGAATAGGGGGCTGTTTGATATTGTCGGCATTCCCTCTCTCAATAAACATAGTTTCTTTAAACATCCCACTAACCATTTTCTCTCCATAGGTAGTTGGAATGTGAGGACTCTGCACAGAGCTTTTTCTCTTGATGTCCTCACACAAGAATTCCACCATTATAATTTAGATATTCTCGGCTTGCAAGAGACCAGATGGACAGATAAAGGTCAGATTCTTAAAAATAATCTTAAATTTCTCTTTTCAGGGAGGGACGACAATAAGCATCACCAAGGCGTGGGTCTGCTTCTCAGCAGACACGCTAGTGATGCTCTTCTAGGATATGAGTGCATTAATGAAAGGTTTCTTACAGCAAAATTTCAGACAAGCGTTAAAGACCTGAATGTTATTTGCTGTTATGCCCCCACTGAGGATGCCGATGAGGATGAGAAGGATAGGTTTTATGAACAACTTCAGAATATTTTGAATTCTGTCAAGAAGGGAGATATTACCCTTGTTCTTGGTGACTTCAATGCCAAAGTTGGTACTGACTCTGACCTTTGAGGAGGGGTGATTGGCCCTTTTGGTATTGGTAGCTGCAATGGCAATGGGCAACGTCTCCTACAGGTAAGTAAACTCAATGGTTTCAGAATAACTAACACATATTACAAACACTGCGACATACATAAGTACACATGGGTTTCACCTGATGGGCTGCATAAGAATATGATGATTACATATTAATTAACAGCAAATGGGCTAGTTCTGTTAGAAATACCAGGGCATATAGGGGAGCTGAAATTGGATCTGACCATTACCTTGTCAAAAATGTCTTGCAACTTAAACTTAAAAAGTGTTGTGCTAGGGTTAAAAATTTTTGCTTTTAATACTGAAGCTCTGAAAAACCCAGTTATAGCCAAAGCTTACCATGATAGGTTACTTAGTCATTATGACAGTCATGGTATGCTTACTACTGAAGTTGAGGATGAATGGGATCATTTTAAACAGGCTTTTTTTGGACACTAACAGTACTCTTTTAGGAAAAAAGGAGCAGAAGAGACAGAATTATCTGAGTGATAAGGCACTTGAGCTTATTTCGGAAAGAAAGAACTGCAGGAAGGTCCTTAATCAATACCCTACTAGTCGTAATAGAAAGCATTACAGAGAACTTAATAAACGTGTAAAAGATTAGTTAGCTGCTGATAAGAATCTTTGGCTTGATGGTTTGGCTGACAAAGCCGAGGAAGCAGTTAGACAGCACAACAGCAGAGAGCTGTACCAGATAGTTAATGTTTTGTGTGGTAGAAAACGGACAGGTATACAGGGATTGAAGGATAAATAAGGTAAGGTTATATAGAAGGTGAAGATTCTGTCATGGCTAGGTGGGCTGAGCATTTCAGTGATGTTCTAAACAATGCAGTTAGTTCTATTCCCATTGTTTGCAATGATGATAGATGCATTGGTGGCTTTAATGTTGGCTCTATAACACAATCTGAAGTTATTTTAGCTGTTTCTAAACTTAAACGTCATAAATCCCCAGGGGTAGATGAAATTACTACGGAAATGCTTAGAGCCGGGAATGTTTCGGTTACAACTTGGATGACTGAAATTCTGAATATCTTTTATGATAAAGGCATGGTTCCTAAGGATTTTACCAGAGCTATTGTTATCCGTATTTTCAAAAAAGGTGATCGAAGTTCTTGTGATAACTATAGGGGTATCAGCCTACTCTCTGTTCCAGGTAAAGTTCTTTCCATGATTGTGCTTAATAGAATTAAGAATCTGGTTGACAGGCAATTGCGTGATGAGCAATGTGGATTCAGAAGTGGTAGGGGATGTGTGGATCAGATATTTTCACTTAGGCAGATTCTTGAGAAATGTTTAGAGTTTCAGAAACCTTTGGTTGCTAGCTTTGTTGATTTCAAAAAGGCTTTCGACTCTGTTGATCGTCATAATTTGTGGTTGATTGTGAGATCATATGGTATACCAGACAAGTTAGTTAACATTATGAAAGCTTTCTATAATAACACTGAGTCGTGTGTGAGAGTTGGTAAGGCTTGTAGCAATTGGTTTAGCATTACTTCTGGTGTTCGACAAGGGTGCATTTTGTCTCCTTTTCTCTTTAGCTTGGTTATTGATTATGTTATGCGAAATTCACTTCAAGGGAAAGATTTTGGCCTTAAATGGGCTGGAGATACGAAAATTTCTGATTTAGATTATGCTGATGATTTAGCCCTTTTGGCAAATGAGGTTGATGACAGGAACTCTTTCTTTCGAGCTGTTGATGAGACTGGTAGTAGAGTAGGTTTGGTTATAAACAGAGAGAAAACTAAAGTGATGAAAATTGGTCAGGCAGGCTGTGATTCAGTTAATCTGAATGGTTGCAGTCTTGAGCAGGTGTCACAGTTTAATTATCTTGGGAGCTATGTAACAGATAATGGTGATGTGCGGCATGAGATTAACAGACGAATAGGGATTGCTGCCAGGACTTTTAAGAATCTATGGAGAGTGTGGAGAAATAGGCGTATACACCTAAAGACTAAAATTAGACTGTATAATAGTTTGGTTCTTTCTAGGGTTAGTTATGGTAGTGAAACTTGGACACTTTGTAAATAAGATAACAGGACACTAGATGCTTTTGATTCCAGATGCTTACGCAGTATCTTGGGCATTAGGTGGTTCAACTTTGTAACTAATGATGAGGTTAGGCAAAGGAGTTTGCAACCTCCTTTAAGCAGCATATTGTGCAGAGAGAGACTCTGTTGGTTTGGCCATGTTGCCCGTATGAATAATTATAGATTGGCGAATAGGGTTATGAACAGTGTGCCTAAAGGCCTCAGAAAGAAGGGGAGACCTAGGATGCGGTGGGCAGACAATGTCAAACAGGACCTTGTTAGAATTGGTGTGCAGTGGCCAGATGCAGTAGATGTAGCTCAGGATAGACTTGCTTGGAGAACTAAATTGCACGGTCTAGTTGGACCTCCGTAGCCCATGGCTGCTTGAGGATGATGATGATGATGATGATGATGATGATGATGATGATGATGATGATGATGATGATGATGATGATGATGATGATGAATTTTTTTCCCACTATTTCTCCCTCATAAAAACATGGGGGGAGGGGGTTCCTTGGATTCGACTTTAACGAATAATATCTCAAATTAAAGCTTGCGACGTCTCCAATATCATGGGTTAGTTCAAACATGACTCCGAAAGGGAGGAAAAATATAGTCGATGTTTATGGGTCATATATCAAATGAAAGTTTTGAATGTAGATGTTTTTAGTGATGAAAATATAAAAGAATTAAAAATTAAAAAAAAAAATACCTATCTTCCCATATGGCCTTAAAAAGCAGGAAACAAACCTAAAGCATATCGATGGTGCAATCAGTCATTGAATTTGTATTCACTTCAGAGGAAGATAAGGCGCCAATTTACCTGCACAACGAGATTGCGGCGCTCTATTTTTATTTGAAGTGAATAATTGTACCATCGATACGCTTTAGGTTTATTTTCTATTTTTCAGGGCCATGTAGGAAGTATTTTTTAAATTCTTTAATTAACATATCACCTGTATTTTACCAAGTGGCTTCGAATTTTGCCAATTCTCCTGAATTTCACAAAATCATTCCCAATTTTCATAAGTCACGTGTATTTTTCCAAGTGGCTTCGAATTTGCTAACTGCCTAATATTTTTCCAAGTTACCTCGATTTTGCCAGATCTTCTAGATTTTTCCAACTCGCCGTAATTTTACAAGGAAAAAATCCGAATATTTACATTTTCCCTGAATTTTCTAAGTTACTTCGAATTTCCTTAATTGCATAAAAAACAAGCCCAATTTTCATAGCTCGCCTGTATTTTACCAAGTAGCTTCGAATTTTTCCAGCTCCCCTAGATTTTGCCAACTTCCATAATTTTACAGAAAATATTCGAATTTTTATATCTTTGATCCGAATCCAAGATTTGTCAAGAGTTCTCAATTTTGCCAATTCTCCTAAATTTCACAAAACCAATCCCAATTTTCGCAACTCACAAGTATTTTACCAAGTGGTTTCCAATTTTTCCAACTCCTCCAGATTTTCCCAAATCTCCTCGATTTTGCCAACGCTCCTTAATTTCGCAAAACCAATTCCAATTTTCACGACTCGCCTGTATTTTATCAAATGACTTTGAAATTTGCCAAGTTGTCTCAATTTTCCCAACTTTCCAATAGTTTTACAGAAAAAAAATCCCAATTTTTACAGCTCACCTTAATTTTACCACGTGACTCCGAATTCTCCCAACTCCCAATATTTTGCCAAGTTGTTCCGATTTTCCACTCACCTGTATTTTACCAAGTGAATTCGAATTGCCCTAGATTTTTCCAAGTTGTTTCGATTTTGCCAACTGCCTTAGATTTTGCTAAGCCCCCTTAATTTTACAAAAAGAAAAAATCAAAATTTTCCGAACTCACCTGGATTTTACAAAGTCGTTTCGAATTTTGCCAACTCCAATTTACTTTGGAGGGGGGGAACTTCCCCCCATCCCCCCATAGCTACGCCGCTGGGAGTAGAACTAACCACATTGTTCAGAACATCACTGAAATGCTCAGCCACCTACCATGACAGAATCCTCACCTTCAATAACCTTACTATATTTATCCTTCAATCCCTGTATAAGTGTCCATTTTTTCCTCCAAAAAAAGATTAACTATCTTATACAACTTCCTGCTGTTATGTTGTCTAACTGCTTCCTCTGCTTTGTCAGCCAAAGATTCTTATCAGCTGCTAATTAATTCTTTACACGTATATTAAGCTCTTTGACGTTTTTCTATTAGGATAAGCAGAGTGTTTTGATTATGGATATTCCTACAGTTTCTCCTTTCCAAAATAAGCTCCAATGCATTATCACTCAAATAATTATGCCCAAAAGAATAATATTAATTTCAAGAAAGCCTGTTTAAAATGGTCTCAATCTTCCTCAATTTCAGTAGTAACCAAACCATGATTGTCATAATGACTAAGTAACCTATCATGGTAAGCTTTCGCTATAACGGATCTTTCAGAGCTTCAGTGTTAAAGGTAACTTTTTAACCTCAGCATATCACTTCATAAGTTTAAGTTGCAAGACACTTTTAACAAGATAATGGTCAGATCCAATTTCAGCTCCATTATATGCCCTGGTATTCCTAACAGAACTAGCCCATTTGCTGTTAATTAATATGTAATCAATCATATTCTTATGCAGCCCATCAGGTGAAACCCATGTGTACTTATGTATGTCGTGATGTTTGTAATATGTGTTAGTTATTCTGAATCCATTGAGTTTACTTACCTGTAGGAGACGTTGCCCATTGCAGCTATCAATACCAAAAGGGCCTATCACTCCTCCCCAAAGGTCAGAGTCAGTACCAACTTTGGCATTGAAGTCACCTAGAACAAGGGTAATATCTCCTTTCTTGACAGAATTCAAAATATCCTGAAGTTGTTCATAAAATCTATCCTTCTCATCCTCATCGGCATCCTCAGCGGGGGCATAACAGCAGATAACATTCAAGTCTTTAATGCTTCTCCGAAATTTAACTGTAAGAAACCTTTCATTAATGCTCTCATATCCTAAAATATGAGTGGCATAGATATGGCGGAATACTAATGCACTCATATCCTAGAATATGAGTGCATTAATGAAAGGTTTCTTACAGCTAAATTTCAGAGAAGCATTGAAGACTTGAATGTTTTCTGCTGTTATGTCCCCACTGAGGATGCCTGAGGATGACAAGGATATGTTTACGAAAGATAGGACTACTTCAGGATATTTTGAATTCTGTCAAGAAAGGAGATATTACCCTTGTTCTAGGCGACTTCAATGCCAAGTTTGTTACTGACTCTGATGTTTGGGGAGGGATGATAGTCCTTTTGGTATAGGTAGCTGCAACGACAATGGGCAATGTCTTCTACAGGTAAGCAAGCTTAATGGTTTGAGAATAACTAACCCTTGTTACAAACACCGCGACATACTTAAGTACACATGGGTTTCACAATTCACATGGGATCCCACATGGGTTCACATTTTCTGCATAAGAATATGATTGGTTATATATTAATTAACAGCAAATGGGATAGTACTGTTAGTAATACCAGGCCAAATAGAGGAACTGAAATTGGATCTTATTACTAGATATAATCACTCATATCCTAGAAGAACATCACTAGAACTGAATATATCGTTTTGTATTGGCATGTCTGTTGAGAAGTAAACCTTCGCCTTGAAGATGCTTCCATCTTCCCTCTTTAAAAATAGAAATTTAAAATTATTTTTATTATCTGACCTTTATTTGTCCATCTGGTCTCTTGGAAGCCGAGAATATTTAAATTATAATGGTGGAATTCTTGTGTGAGGACATCAAAAAAAAATCTCTGTGCAGAGTCTTCACATTCTAACTACCTGTGGAGAGAAAATGGTTAGTGGGATGTTTAAAGAAACTATGTTTATTGAGAGAGGAAGTGCCGGCAATATCAAAGAGCCCTCAAATAGCAGGCGTGAGGAAATACCTGTTCCCCCATCACTAAAATCTGAAGCCATCTACAATGGAAGACTTCCTCCAATGTAGGTTTGACGATGCCCGCAGAAGCAAGAATTTGGGTGTCTGCGATGGATTATCCATCAGCTGATAAAACGTATCCTGTGAATTTATCACTTGGGGCTGAAAACCAACCAACAAAGAGAAAACAAAGCGGAAAATTTCCTCTCAACAGAAGTCTACCAATGCAGTAAATTCAATTCAGAATCCATGATCAAGCTCAGAGTATAATGGTATAACCCTATTTGGTTGATCACTCCTCAGCAGGGTAGAAAGAAAAAGAAAAGCAGTAGTCGAGATCAGTGGGCCACACTGATCTGGACTATTAATTCCACATTTATCGGGACCATTGAACATTTAACAACAGCAATGCTAGACAAAAGAGATACTGACACAAGAGAATATCTCTTTTGAAAGGTATTAACGATCTGTACTATGAAAAGGCAGGGTCAGACTTTAGGCGCTAGACCTGGCCGGTTCTGTGCATTATCACAGAGGATTGGTACATAGATCTCCTTCCAATGATTACCTAGCAACCTTATTAGACCTTAAAAAACTACAAACCTTAAAAAACAGCGCTTGTATTTTTAATAGGAAAAACATACACTGAGTGATTGTTGAATTATGATTACCCAACACCATGTTATATCAATGGACGGTAACTTCAAAGCTCTATAATTTTTAAAATAAGCATTTTATGGGAAAATGTGACTGAAGATAAATTAAAGATATCAATAAATTCTATTTAAATATCGATTTTCAATAATAGTCCATCATCATTTAAAGAGATGTGGAAGTTTGAGCATTTAACAACAGCAATGCTACATAAAAGAATATACTTTTGAAATTAACTGAAACTGAAATTTCAAGTATATTTTCAAACCATTTCATAAATATCTGCATATTTTAAAAGTATGCGTAAATAATTTGCCCAATATTTGTTTATTCAATTTTTCGATAAATTTCTTAGTACACGTTGCTGTCTGAAAGGCTTAAACCTTTGTAATATTGTTACAAACTTCTAGTTGTATTTGAATATTAGTCAACGAAGCGTGAATTCAAAATAAATAAAAAGTCTATAAATGAACTAATTTAATAACTAAGGTATGGAATGACTAACTAAACACCAACGTGTCATCTATTAGTATGAGATTGATCATAATTATTAAATCATTTCTTAAATGAAGCACATTTGGAAACTGATTTACAAATCAATGCATAGCATAAATCTTACGATCACATTTTAATGTTTAAATAGGATTTTAATAAGATATTTAATCAGCGATAAAGATACTTCGCTGATATGCTTTAAAATATGGTTAATCTTCCCCCTTCAATATTGAGAACTTATCAACTGCGCTAAACAGAAACTAAATTCTCATATTACACTCACTAAACTCTCTCTATTACTTCTTCATAATTTACTTTTGAACTCATGCAACTATTTTAGCACTGCACTCCACGCGCCCACTCCAATAAAAACTTTCTTCCTTAGATTAACGTAGACTAAGACAATTCACTGTCTGCTTCACACAGATTCTTACAAACGGTCTTCTCTACTTTTTTTTAAGTTAACTCATCGTTCGAGCTGATTAGTGACGTAATTCTCATTCCGAGTTGGGGCGGGGGTGGCTCAGTCGGTAGCGCGCCAGGCTCGTAATCTGTATTTCCCAGGTTCGAGTCCCAGTTGGGTCAGCGTTGAGATTTATCTCCGCAAAATTCCCCGCCCTGCCCACGGTCAGTAGGGGACACCGATGGGCTTGGAAAGGCCGCCGTCCGTCGGATGGGACGTTAAGCAGTGACTCCGTGTGCGGGAGAGCCATACCCTGTGCACGTTAAAGAACACGCTGGATGGCCTTGACGGGAGGCTACCATCTGTCTCCCAACAGCTGTTCAAGTGGGTCCCCTCCCCCAACCTTCTCTGAGCCTTCGGGGTCCATGTGACCTGGCCATTTAGCCCCTGGTGTGCAAAAAGTGCTGCTCAGAGGTAAAACAACCCAACCCATTCCGAGTTATATCTCGAAAGTCATATAGTGCCACAATCTCTCTTGCATTGTTGCACGTGTTCCTTGCGTTTTAATACATTTTTATCGTTTAACTACTGAAGGAATATTGTTGACAATAGAGATTTAGATTGGTTCGTCTGAGTTCTTTAAATTATACCCAGCCACGTATTCTCATAAAACGCTTATTTAAAAAGTTATAGATCCTCGGTATGCACTTCTCATTTACAAAATATGGGGAGAGTAAAACCACTGAATATATTCCCGACCACGTTTCAAATTTCAAGCTCATGATCAAATTCATGTTCTCCCTGTGGATCCCTATCATTTCCTAACACTTTCTAATTGATTCTCTTTATTATCTAGCCATTTATATCATTGCTCAACAGGATTGAGTTATTTTACCTCCCAATGGCACTTCTTTTTGCAGGTAAAAATTAGCTAAACTGATAGGTCACAATGACCCAAGGGAAAAAGGAATCAACGGGGAATCAACCGAATTGATAGAGCATATAGTCTCGATTAGTAAGTCACCAGATTTCTATGGGGCGGGGGTGGCTCAGTAGTAGCGCGCCAGGCTCGTAATCTATAGTTCCCAGGTTCGAGTCCCAGCTGGGTCAGCGTTGAGATTTATCTCCGCAAAATTCCCCGCACTGCCCACGGTCAGTAGGGGACACCGATGGGCTTGGAAAGGCCGCCGTCCGTCGGATGGGACGTTAAGCAGTGACTCCGCGTGCGGGAGAGCCATACCCTGTGCACGTTAAAGAACACGCTGGATGGCCTTGACGGGAGGCTACCATCTGTCTCCCAACAGCTGTTCCAGTGGGTCCCCTCCCCCAACCTTCTCTGAGCCTTCGAGGTCCATGTGACCTGGCCATTTAGCCCATGGTGTGCAAAAAAGTGCCGCTCAGAGGTAAAATAACCCAACCCAACCTGGCCACTTAGTTCATTATGGGCAAATAAAAGTGCCGCTTAGAAGTAAAACAAGTCCACGGTATTGGACATAACATGGAACTGTTCCATTTTTCTTTCCCCTACAGTATCATAAGCGACTAAACAATAATCCCTACAGCTGTGACCAATGCCTCTAACCTAACTAAAAAATGGCTGTAGACTAAGTCTTGAAGGAAAGTATGATCACCAGCATCCACAGGAAGTACATTAGAAACTATCTCTTATTGGAAATGTCTACGATAAACTTCGAGGAGCGAATGAGAAAAATGATGGAATGGAAGAAATTTTACATTTCTTTCGACGAACAGAATGTTTCCTCCTTCTTTTCGCTAAGGGAATTCGATGCGGGGGGGGGGACGAAACGTTAGGAATGACATTTCCTGAACCTCTTTAGATGTCGAAACGAATTTAAATTCTGCACGGTTAGAAGTTCGCCATCACTTCTAGAGTGCCCCGTAAAAGTAGCAGAACATAAAATGACTGATGTGACAGAAGCATAGTTAACTTTAATTCCTTCAGATGGAGAAAACGATAATTCTCAGAGAGAAATCTTTTTTTTTCTTGAAGGTTTATCCAACATTTCATAAAACTTTTCATTGGTATCATCCCTTGGTTTCATTTTTACCGAAAGGTAACATTTACTTTAGAGTAATATTAAGAAGTGCCAAAAGGAAGCTTCAAAAAACGCTTAGCGCTTTTCTTTTGAAGTTACATTCTAGGAAATAGGTGCAGGTCAACTGGATTAGTACTTGGTTAGATAGAATGCGAAGGTTTTGGATACAGCATGAATGCCTTTCTCTTATTTTGCATTACTTACTCTGAGGACTCCAGCAGTTTCAAACGTCTTTCTCTACGAGAAGCACCTTTCTCTTCTGGGGGCGGGGGTGGCTCAGTCGGTAGCGAGCCAGGCTCGTAATCTGTAGTTCTCAGGTTCGAGTCCCAACAGGGTCAGCGTTGAGATTTATCTCCGCAAAATTCCCCGCCCTGCCCACGGTCAGTAGGGGACACCGATGGGCTTGGAAAGACCGTCGTCCGTCGGATGGGACGTTAAGCCGTGGCCCCGTGTGCGGGGAGAGCCTGTGCACGTTAAAGAACACGCTGGATGGCCTTGACGGGAGGCTACCATCTGTCTCCCAACAGCTGTTCCAGTGGGTCCCCTCCCCCAACCTTCTCTGAGCCTTCGGGGTCCATGTGACCTGGCCATTTAGCCTATGGTGTGCAAAAAAAGTGCCGCTCAGAGGTAAAACAACCCAACCCTTTCTCTTCTTGTCTTCCTCTTCCTTCAGCAATCTTAAAATGTTTCGAGTAAAGTGATACCTTATGTACTTTCCGTAATAGTAAATTCCGTAATAGTAAATGTCTTTATCGTAAAATTACACTTTTCTCTTCATGTTGAGGGGTTCAAAAATCTCAAATTTTTTTTTCGTAAAGTGATATCTTTCTCTTACCGCTGAAATCTTCATCAAACTTAGACGGCTTTATCAGAAACGGACAGCTATTAGTTAAGCACGTCAGAAGTTTTAAAAGTTTTTATCGTACACTAATGTTTTTCCTGCTGAGGACTTAGCAATCATAAAAGTCTTTCTAAGTGATACCTTTCTGTTCCTGCTGAGGATTTCAGCAATCATAAAAGTCTTTGTCTTAAAGTGATACCTTTCTCTTCCTGCTGAGGATTTCAGCAATCATAAAAGTCTTTGTCTTAAAGTGATACCTTTCTCTTCCTGCTGAGGATTTCAGCAATCATAAAAGTCTTTGTCTTAAAGTGATATCTTTCTCTTCCTGCTGAGGATTTCAGCAATCATAAAAGTCTTTGTCTTAAAGTGATACCTTTCTCTTCCTGCTGAGGATTTCAGCAATCATAAAAGTCTTTGTCTTAAAGTGATACCTTTCTCTTCCTGCTGAGGATTTCAGCAATCATAAAAGTCTTTGTCTTAAAGTGATACCTTTCTCTTCCTGCTGAGGATTTCAGCAATCATAAAAGTCTTTGTCTTAAAGTGATACCTTTCTCTTCCTGCTGAGGATTTCAGCAATCATAAAAGTCTTTGTCTTAAAGTGATACCTTTCTCTTCCTGCTGAGGATTTCAGCAATCATAAAAGTCTTTGTCTTAAAGTGATACCTTTCTCTTCCTGCTGAGGATTTCAGCAATCATAAAAGTCTTTGTCTTAAAGTGATACCTTTCTCTTCCTGCTGAGGATTTCAGCAATCATGAAAGTCTTTGTCTTAAAGTGATATCTTTCTCTTCCTGCTGAGGTTCGAGTCTAACTTCGACCAGCGTTGAAATTCATCTCAGGTAAACCTTCACCTCCCCTCAGTGAGAAATGGAGCACAGATGGGCCTGGAAATGCGCCGTCCATCGGTTGGGACGTGAAGCCGTGGACCCGTGAACAGGTGAGCTATTCTCTGTGCAAGTTAAAGAACACGTTTCATTGCATTTACGAAGTCTTCCACTGTCCAATGGGTCTCCTTCCCCTTCCCAACTCTAAGCCATTGGAATCCTTGTGGCTTGGCGATCTAGCCCATTGTGTGCACCAAAGTGCGGTTCAAAGGTAAAACAATCCAACCCAACTCCCAACCATTTGACTATTGAACAAATTTCATTGGAAATCGAGATTTAGAGAGATTTCAATGAGATATCCAGCTACATATTCCCGTAAGAATTCCTTCTCCAAAGTTAGGAAGTTTTGAATGTGTCTTGCCATTTACATAACATGGAATTGTCTCAATTCTTTTGGGTAATATAATAAAACCTAGGAACCATCAAATTCTCAAGATTGAATGAGGCATTTCCCAAAATTCTCCATTACAGAAAAGTATGAAATGACGAATTGCAAATTGTCGTTGCCTCTCGTCGTTTGAGACACAACTTTTCGAACTGGAAGAGGCTGCAGATGAGGAAGAGGGATAATCACTAGAGCAGAGGGAGCGCTCGTTAATTTGCATCTCCATCCAGCGGTCGAGTAATTATTCTTGGATCTGCTACTTGATTGGCTGATCGCGCGGGAACGTCTCCTCCGCTGTTGATTGATATATGCATGGAGTACAGTTTCGATTCTTTCAGGGTAGAGGCATGGGTTGTTTTTACCTCAGAGCGGTACTTTTTTTGCACACCATGGGCTAAATGGCCAGGTCACATGGACCCCATAGGCACAGAGAAGGTTGGGGGAGGGGACCCACTGAAAGAGCTGTTGGGAGACAGATGGTAGCCTCCCGTCGAGATCATCCAGCGTGTTCTTTAACGTGCACAGGGTATGGCTCTCCCGCACACGGAGCCACGGCTTAACGTCCCATCCGACGGACGGCAGCCTTTCCAAGCCCATCGGTGTCCCCTACTGACCGTGGGCAGGGCGGAGAAATTTTGCGGAGATAAATCTCAACGTTGACCCAGCTGGGACTCGAACCTGGGAACTACAGATTACGAGCCTAGCGCGCTACCGACTGAGCCAACCCTGCTCCAGAGGCATGAGGCTCATTCGAGGAAGGATGAGAACAAAATATGAAAAATGTAGAGTGAAGTATGTACTCCTAAAGTTGTCCAGTGGGCACTTGAGATCCTTGTGACCTGGTCATTTAACCCATTGTGTGCAAAAAAAGCCTCTTAGAAGTAAAACAACACAACAGTAATATGCTCAGGGTATGGTTGTTTTGAGCACATTACCGCTATTAATGTCCCGTTCTGACTCATACCATTTTACTGGTTTTCCCAAAGTAGATGGTCAAGAATGGTAGGAAAACCTCTGCACATGTACATAAAAGATTTTATCACTTTGACCATAAGTTTTCACTTCCTATTAAAAGAAAATACTGTCTTATATTATATTATAAATATTATTTTAACGTGGTGGGGGCGGGGGCGGCTCAGTCTGGTAGCGTGCCAGACTCGTAATCTGCAATTCCCAGGTTCGAGTCCCAGCTGAGTCAGCGTTGAGATTTATTTCCGCAAAACTCCCCGCCATGCTCACGGTCAGCAGGGGGCAACGATGGGCTCGGAAAGGCTGCCGTCCGTCGGATGGAACGTACAATCGTGGCCCCGTGTGCGGGAGAGCCATACCCTGTGCACGTTAAAGAACACACTGGATGGCCCTGAAGAGAAGTTACCATCTGTCTCCCAACAGCTGTATCAGTGGGTCCTCTCCCCCAACCTTCTCTGAGCCTTCGCGTTCATTGTGACCTGGCCATTTAGCCCATGATGTACAAAAAGGGGCCGCTCAGAGGTTAAACAATTCAACCCAACAACTTAACGTGGGGATAAAAGTTTAGAAAAGCGTTCATATCTAAAGATGTGAATAGAATTACGATTCGAACTCATGATTAGAAAAATTAATTTCTCCGATATTGATGAATACAAATATTGCCAACCCAAGAGGAGATGGAGGGGGGCGAAATACTTGCCATAGTCATGTTCAACGGTGGTCACGACCTTAAATATTTGCAAAGCAATTAATACAGTATGATCCCACTAATGATTTGGAGGCTTATCAACGCATATTTTAGTGGGGCGGGGATGTCTCAGTCGGTAGCGTGTCAGTCTCGTAATCTGTAGTTCCCAGGTTCAAGTCCCAGCTGGGTGAGCTTTGAGATTTATCTCCGCAAAATTCCCCGCCCTGCTCACGGTCAGTAGGGGACACCGATGGGCTTGGAAAGGCCGCCGTCCGTCGGATGGGACGTTAAGCCGTGGCCCCGTGTGCGGGAGAGCCATACCATGTGCACGTTAAAGAACACGCTGGATGACCTTGACGGGGGGCTACCATCTGTCTCCCAAAAGCTGTTCCAGTGGGTCTCCTCCCCCAACCTTCTCTGAGCCTTCGGGGTCCATGTGACCTGGCCATTTAGCCCATGGTGTGCAAAAAAGTGCCGCTCAGAGGTAAAACAACCCAACGCATATTTTAAAACCCATTGATGTCCACTGAGGCCCACCAGTGCAGAATGAAGCCAACCGCTGTTCTCTTTCCGGCAAGTACAGATATCGCACGAGACACAATCAACCCTTATCAGTTATAATTTATTTAATAATAATGTCCCCTCAAGCGCTGCTTGCCACAGAGTCTGACAGGAGCCTGTCAGTTTAATACGCCATAGTAGGTGTGTGAGGAGGGCAGGACCTCAGCAGAAAACAGCACAAACATCCATGCTTTTATCCTGGGCTCGAACCCAGGTCCCTGTGATCAGTAGCCAAGCGCGCTAATCACTCGGCGATATAATTATTATAATTTATTAAAAAGAATAATAATAAAATAAATACCCCCTCAAGCAGCTACTTGCCACAGAGGTCTGACAGCAGCCTGTCAGTTTATATGCCATAGTAGAAGGTCTATGAGGATGGCAGGCCCTCAGCAGAAAAACAACACACACAACCATGCCTTACCCGGGGCTCGAACCCAGGTCACTTAGATCAGTAGCTAAGCGTGCTAACCACTCGGCCATGGGACGGCTATAATTTATTAGGAAAAAACATTTTTTATTAATGGTACTATGTCGTAATTTGTTCGAATTATTGCCGACTACGAACTTTCTCAAATGGCGATAAGTGATGCAACTTTATTTAGTTTGAAATAAAGATCAAATCTCGTTTTCGTTAAAAAAAAAAAACGTTAAAACAAAGTGGCATCTTTTCCAATGAAGGCAATGACAGCTCACCCTACAAAACGTGCATCCAATTTTCGAACTCTAAGTAAGTTAGAGGTTAAGAACTAGGCAGTCCCTTCTTAGCTAATCAACCTCCCTTATATAGTCCCATCTATTTCTATTAGTAATGATTCATTCATCATTTCTTTATTTGAAATTTTGCATTTTATACTTGTTTATTTAAAAACATTCCCATATTACACTCACTGGCAAAATTCCCCGCCCTGCCCACGGTCAGTAGGGGACACCGATGGGCTTGGAAAGGCCGCCGTCCGTCGGATGGGACGTTAAGCCGTGGCCCCGTGTGCGGGAGAGCCATACCCTATGCACGTTAAAGAACACACTAGATGGCCTTGACGGGAGGCTACCATCTGTCTCCCAACAGCTGTTCCAGTGAGTTCCCTCCCCGAACCTTCTCTGAGCCTTCGGGGTCCTTGTGACCTGGCATTTAGCCCATGGTGTGCAAAAAAGTGCAGCTCAGAGGTAAAACAACTCAACCCAACACTCACTGGCTTTTTGAATTATGGCCATTCCTCCTATCTTGAAGAAGAATTAACTCTGCCAGCAAAATAAAACCTGGCGTACCACAACATTAGCAGCATTCGGTTGGTGGTGAAGAGTTTGAAACGTGTGATTTTAAACGTGATACAAATAGCGGACTAATGGATGAACTGGTAACAATATGAATAAGGCATGATTGATGTTGTTAGGTAAGTGAACCAGCAGATCTTTTTCCAATCATCAGTGGACTATGTGTGCCGCTGAAGATTGGAAAAAAATCTGCTGGTCCGATGTCCTTGCAGTGTATGACTACGCATGTAGCGGAAGTATTAGAATGAGACAATGATGGATTCTATGTGCATTGAGAACACAGTGCACGTCAGTGGAGTAGTGTGCCAGGCTCTTAATCTGTAGTTCCCAGGTTCGAGTCCCATGCCAGGAGTTGAGATTTATCTCCGCTACACCGCACCCTGCCCTCGGCCAGAAAGGGGACACTGAAGGCTGGAAAAGACTGCCGTCAGCTAAATGGGACATTAAGCCGTCGTTCCGTGTGCAGGAGAGCAACTTCCAGGTTGAAGAACACCCTGGATGGTCTTTGACGGAGGCTACCATCTGTCTCCAAATAGTTGTCCAGTAAGTCCCCTCTGCCGAATCTTCTTTGAGTCCTCAGGGTCCTTGTGACCTAGCCATTTAGACCATTGTGTACACAAAAGTGCCTCTCAGAGGTAAAAGAACCCAGCCCATCTCCCCCACTTCCCTCTTACTTTATGGCGAGATGAATTACTGAATGAAACATCCTCATTTACCGTAGAACTAATGAGAAGTTAGCGATCGGAACTCTAAGGGCTGCTACTCAATCTCACTCTTAGTTTACATCTTTGCCTTCAAACTCACGTTTCAACTTTGATGCTAGTGAGATGCTGTGAACGGTCACGTGTGTTATCATATATATATACAAGGATCATTCAGTGACTGCATTCGGGAAGAAATAATCGAAAATCTAGAAGTCGGTAATGATTGTAACAGGACTAAGCTAACGCATCATATTCTTGATGAGAGTGCAGGGATTTTCATTTGCGAAAGTTAGAGAAAGGAAGAAATTGCAACTTCCATCAAAGCAAGGGATTAATTAGTCTCCCGCTTTCCAGTTGCTTACAAATTCTCTGGCGTGCACTTCTGTTGATAAGCTGCGCTACACACAGAAGAACCAAAAAACAAATTCAACAAGATGCCTCGCTCGGAGCCTTTGCGACAGAAGAAGGCCCTAATAGAATTATCTCCTGGCGTCTCCTTCTGACGACAGAAGCCTAATTCCTTTGATGCTTCTCCCGTCGTTTCCTCCTGTCTCAAGACGGCAGAGACTCTTCCTTGGATTAAATGACTTATTTACTTCCGGGGACGACACATGGAAAGACGTCTGATGGGTTTCCCGTCTTAATTCGTCCTTTGTTGGTAAAAGAGATACAAAACAATGAGGAGGGTTGGGTTGTTTTACCTCTGAGCGGCATTTTTTTGCACACCATGGGCTGAATGACCAGGTCGCATGGACCCCGAAGGTTCAGAGGAGGTTGGGGGAGGGGACCCACTGGAACAGCTATTAGGAGGCAGATGATAGCCTCCCGTCAAGGCCATCCAGTGTGTTTTTTAACGTGCACAGGGTATGGCTCTCCCGCACATGGGGGCCACGGCTTAACGTCCCATCCGACGGACGGCAGTCTTTCCAAGCCCATCGGTGTTCCCTACTGACCGTCGGCAGAGCGGGGAATTTTGCGGAGATAAATCACAACGCTGACTCAGCTGGGAGTCGAACCTGGGAACTACAGATTACGAGTCTGGGGCGCTACCGACTGAGCCACCCCCGCCCCAAAAAGTTTCATTTTTAACCAACATGGTAGATAGGAATCTTTTTCTGCATGACACTAAATCATCAGGTTAATGAGGAAGTCTCTGGAAGAAGAGATGGTTTGTGGAAGACAAATGCTACCTTGTGGTTGGACAAGAAATAAAACTGCTTTGGGGATAAATATCGTAGGCGGCGTTTGAGAATTGTGAAGTGGATTTATTCAAATGTTTTTCTGTTGAAAGTTATATTTCGAAGGATTTTTACCATAGTGAAATCGTTCAAAATACACTGCCTGGACAAATTATTATGAACCCTGCATCGTTCACGAAGTACCATGAAACATGACGATGTAAGGCAAAATTTCTTACTGATGGTAGTAGTCTGCTTCCATACGAAGTCCTATAAAAGCCGTAAAGGCATTATGGTGGAGAGCAGTGTCAAGTTCTCTGATTGACTTCGAAACGGTTTCATCGTTGGAGCGCGATGGGCAGGAGAGTATCCATAATGGAGGTGACGGAAATCAGCGGGCAGAATATCCCAAGTGTATGGAAAATGGCATCGGTTTCAAAAATCGTCTACCAATCGTAGCAAATGCTGGAGGTAAAAGGCTATGACAGATAGGGACGGACACTTGCTGAACTGTATTGTCAAATTAGAGTTCAGCAGCTGAGAGAGATGACCGCTAGCAATACTTCAAGACTAATTTCAACGAAAACTATGCGCAGAGAATTGAAAACTTTGAAATTTAGGAACTATACATTACGACACATACAACGGAGTATTAGGTAGGTGTTCATAATAATTTGGCCAGAGAGTGTTTATATCTTTAGACTAGCACTCTAGGGGGCGCGGGTGGCTCAGTCGGTAGCGCGCCAGGCTCGTAATCTGTAGTTCCCAGGTTCGAGTTCCAGCTGGATCAGCGTTGAGATTTATCTTCGCAAAATTCCCCGCCCTGCCCACGGTCAGTAGGGGACACCGATGGGCTTGGAAAGGCTGCCGTCCGTCGGATGGGACGTTAAGCCGTAGCCCCGTATGCGGGAGAGCGATACCCTGTGCACATTAAAGAACACGCTGTATGGCCTTGACGGGAGGCTACAATCTGTCTCCCAACAGCTGTTCCAGTGGGTCCCCTCCCCCAACCTTCTCTGAGCCTTCGGGGTCCATGTGACCTGGCCATTTAGCCCATGGTGTGCAAAAAAGTGCTGCTCAGAAGCAAAACAACCCAACCTAGCATTCTAGACTCGTAACCCAATGTTAGAGTATCGAGTCTCCACTGTTCTGTATTGAGAATTTCTCTGCTAATGCCAACACTACCCTCGGTTACGAAGAGAACATATATACGGCTTTGAAACCCCATCATTCGCTTGTATTGGTCGTTACGCAGAAGAACCATATCACGAGCAGGTTAAAGAACACATTGGATGGCCTTAATGGGAGACATCGATTTGCCTCCTAGCGCTTGTCAAGTGGATCCCCTTCCTCAGACTTTGTTTGAGCTTTTTGGAGTCTTTGACACCTGGTCATTTAGATCATTATGCGCAAGCAGGCCGAGATCTAGAAAAAATAAAAATTATGGGGTGGGGGGGGGGGGGTAAGTAACGCAATCGATCCGGTAAACGAGGCGGGGGTGGCTCAGTCGGTAGCGTGCCAGGCTCGTAATCTGTAGTTCCCAGGTTCGAGTCCCAGCTGGGTCAGCGTTGAGATTTATCTCCGCAAAATTCCCGCCCTGCCCACGGTCAGTAGGGGACACCGATGGGCTTGTAAAGGCTGCCGTCCGTCGGATGGGACGTTAAGCCGTGCTCCCGTGTGCAGGAGAGCCATACCCTGTGCACGTTAAAAAACACGCTGGATGGCCTTGACGGGAGGCTACCATCTGTCTCCCAACAGCTGTTCCAGTGGGTCCCCTCCCCCAACCTTCTCTGAGCCTTCGGGGTCCATGTGACCTGGCCATTTAGCCCAGGTGTGCAAAAAAGTGCCGCTCAGAGTAAAACAACCCAACCCAACGATCCGGTAAAAAGAAAAGTAAGGGTGAGGCAAGAGACTGGATTTCCATTGCAATATGACATCTTCCCCTCCATTTTAGAGATCTTTGAAACTTTGAACCTTCACTAACATAGTCAGGGGGGCATACCCCTCTTCCCCCCTCCTAGATCAACCCGTTTGAAATGGAACAGTCTTATGCTGTGGGCAAAGACAAGACTGTTCGCTATAAAACCACTTGACTGCTCTGGCCATCTTTTTTTTGTTTCTTGATCGGAAGAGATTTTTTTTCTTAATCTAGCTAAATGTATCCTTTAAACAAAGATATCAAAACCATCATAAAAGTATTACGAATGACACATTATTTAGCAGAATCTCGTACAACTTATAAATCCTTGCTTATATGGGACTGGGCAGGGGAGTCTCTGTTAGTAACTCGCCTTGATTCTCAGATTTAGTCCCAACTATGCTTGCGTTCAGACTTATTTCCGCTAAACTCCTGTCTCTATGTGACAAGGCGGACACCGTTAGGCTTGGAAAATCCGCCGTCCGTCGGATGGTACATTAAGCCGTAGCTCCCTGTGCAGGACAGCTATATTCAAGGAGATATTACCCTTGTTCTTGGTGACTTCAATGCCAAAGTTGGTACTGACTCTGACCTTTGGGGTGGAGTAATAGGCCCTTTTGGTATTGGTAGCTGCAATGGCAATGGGCAGCGTCTCCTGCAGGTAAGTAAACTCAATGGATTCAGAATAACGAACACTTATTAAAAACACCGCGACATACATAAATACACATGGGTTTCACCCAATGGGCTCCATAAGAATATGATTGATTATATATTAATTAACAGGAAATGGGCTAGTTCTGTTAGGAATACCAGGGCATATAGGGGAGCTGAAATTGGATCTGACCATTATCTTGTAAAAGTGTCTTGCAACTTAAACTTAAAAAGTGTTGTGCTAGGGTTAAAAAATTTGCTTTTAATACTGAAGCTCTGAAAGACCCAGTTATAGCCAAAGCTTATCATGATAGGTTACTTAGTCATTATGACAGTCATGGTATGCTTACTACTGAAGTTGAGGAAGAATGGGATCATTTTAAACAGTCTTTTTTGGACACTAACAGTACTCTTTTAGGAAAAAAGGAGCAGAAGAGACAGAATTATCTGAGTGATAAGGCGCTTGGGCTTATTTCGGAAAGAAAGAACTGCAGGAATGTTCTTAATCAATACCCTACTAATCCTAATAGAAAGCATTACAGAGAACTTAATAAACGTGTAAAAGATCAGTTAGCTGCTGATAAGAATCTTTGGCTTGATGGTTTGGCTGACAAAGCCGAGGAAGCAGTTAGACAGCACAACAGCAGAGAGCTGTACCAGATAGTTAATGTTTTGTGTGGTAGAAAACGGAGAGGTATACAGGGATTAAGGATAAAAGAGGTAAGGTTATAGAAGGTGAGGATTCTGTCATGGCTAGGTGGGCTGAGCATTTCAGTGATATTCTAAACAATGCGGTTAGTTCTATTCCCATTGTTTGCAATGATGATTAACACAATCTGAAGTTATTTTGGCTGTTTCTAAACTTAAACGTCATAAATCCCCAGGGGTAGATGAAATTACTACAGAAATGCTTAGAGCTGGGAATGTTTCGGTTACCACTTGGATGACTGAAATTCTGAATATCTTTTATGATAAAGGCATGGTTCCTAAGGATTTTACCAGAGCTATTGTTATCCCTATTTTCAAAAAAGGTGATCGCAGTTCTTGTGATAACTATAGGGGTATTAGCCTACTCTCTGTTCCAGGTAAAGTTCTTTCCATGATTGTGCTTAATAGAATTAAGAATCGGGTTGACAAGCAATTGCGTGATGAGCAATGTGGATTCAGAAGTGGTAGGGGATGTGTGGATCAGATATTTTCATTTAGGCAGATTCTTGAGAAATGTTTAGAGTTTCGGAAACCTTTGGTTGCTAGCTTTGTTGATTTCAAAAAGGCTTTCGACTCTGTTGATCGTCATAATTTGTGGTTAATTGTGAAATCATATGGTATACCAGACAAATTAGTTAACATAATCAAAGCTCTCTATGATAACACTGAGTCGTGTGTGAGAGTTGGTAAGGCTTGTATCGATTGGTTAACATTACTTCTGGTGTTCGACAAGGATGCATTTTGTCTCCTTTTCTCTTTAGCTTGGTTATTGATTATGTTATGCGAAATTCACTTAAAGGGAAAGATTGTGACCTTAAATGGACTGGAGATACGAAAATTTCTGATTTAGATTATGCTGATGATTTAGCCCTTTTGGCAAATGATGTTGATGAGATGAACTCTTTCATTCGAGCTGTTGATGAGACTGGTAGTAGAGTAGGTTTGGTTATAAACAGAGAGAAAACTAAAGTGATGAAAATTGGTCAGGCAGGCTGTGATTCAGTTAATCTGAATGGTTGCAGTCTTGAGCAGGTGTCACAGTTTAATTATCTTGGGAACTATGTAACAGATAATGGTGATGTGCGGCATGAGATTAACAGACGAATAGGGATTGCTGCCGGGACTTTTAAGAATCTATGGAGAGTGTGGAGAAATAGGCGTATACACCTAAAGACTAAAATTAGACTGTATAATAGTTTGGTTCTTTCTAGGGTTAGTTATGGTAGTGAAACTTGGACACTTTGTAAACATGATAACAGGAAACTAGATGCTTTTGATTATAGGTGCTTACGCAGTATCTTGGGTATTAGGTGGTTTAACTTTGTAACTAATGATGAGGTTAGGCAAAGGAGTCTGCAACCTCCTTTAAGCAGCATATTGTGCAGAGAGAGACTCCGTTGAGTTGGCCATGTTGCCCGTATGAATAATTATAGATTGGCGAATAGGGTTATGAACAGTGTGCCTAAAGGCCTGAGAAAGAAGGGGAGACCTAGGATGCGGTGGGCAGACAATGTCAAACAGGACCTTGTTAGAATTGGTGTGCAGTGGCCTGATGCAGTAGATGTAGCTCAGGATAGACTTGCTTGGAGAACTAAATTGTACGGTCTGGTTGGACCTCCGTAGCCCATGGCTGCTTGAGGATGATGATGAGGATGATGAATTAATTAACACTTAAATATTAAGCATTGTTTCAGACCACTTAATAAACGAAATAAATGTACATTTTAGAAGTTTGCTTAATGATATTTCATTATTAGACAATTATATGTGATTTTGGTTTTGAAACAAACTATTTATTGCAAATATTCCTGCTTCTAAAGCTCCTTAAATGCTGAACGAATATTGTTGAAAATAGAGATTTAAATGGATTTCATTATGATCTTCAATTCACCTTCAGTCACACGTTTCCATTAAATGTATACTTTAAAAGTTATATAACTTCGAGGTTAGATTCCCATCGACTTAACATGGAAATTCTCTGTAATATTCCATAGGTCATTGTATTTCTTGTACGGATTCTATGCCAAACCAAAGATAAATTTGTTTTCCGTGTTTTCCATGCAGCTAATAATGACTGTATTTCACATGAAGATAGAAATGGCTTCTCCATTCTTTTATACTCAGCGCATGCCCGATCACATCTTATTTGTCCTGAATGACGGCCAAACTGATCTATCGAAAAACGTGAGTGTCGGGGGGGGGGGGGGGCAATGCGGCATCGGGAATGAAGATGATGGGTGTTGCCACCACAGCGAAGTTATCTTCTTTCTCCTGTCCTATTCATTTCCCCACAGGCGATGGAATTCCTCATCGCAGAGTTCGCGAACTGCACTTGATCTTATCATATTGATCAAGCAAAGCATCTTCTTAATCATCATGAATGGACGGAGGAAGCTGACGCTGTTCAGCCTGTGCTCCTCCTTCCATTCTCTTATCCTTTGCTGTTTACATTGCGTGCAACCAGGCCATCTCACTTACACCGACTGCCCATTAAGGTAGGATTTATTAACCGATAATTTAAGCCCAAAAGAAACATCTTGCATGAAAAATAAAAAAGGATCTGGTATGAACATAACGGTAGAAATTATGGATGTTGGTTTGGAGTCTAGCAAACAGTTTGCTGCTCTGGGGTAAAACAATTTCTCTCGTATAATTTTTGTCCCAATAAAGCAGTGGCTCTCAATCTCGGGACGATTACTCCCTGAGGGGTAATTCCACTTATTTTTCGGAAGTAATTAGCTGACGTCACTTACAAGCTGACTTATGATTCTACTAACCAGGTGTGCATCTAAGTGAATGCTGTACTTGTTCTCGACCAGTGTTTTTAAACGTTTTGTGTGAAAATTCTGAGAATGAAATATATTTTTATTATTCTTTCACAGTTATCCTTTTTTCATATTATTTTAGTAAGGAGACATTAAAGGCTAATTAAAAAGGAGGAGAAGGAAGGAAAAGGTGATATCATTGGCTAGCTCAAGGAATTGTTGTTTTTTTCTCTAAGTGGCGATTTTTTGCACAAAATGAGATAAATAGTCAGGTCACAAAAGACCCGAAGAGCTCAGAGACGATTGGTGGAAGTGTTTCCTTTGGACATCTGAGTCTCCCGTCAAGGCGAACGAGCGTGTTATTTAATGACCACAAGGTATGGCTCTCCTGCACACGGAGCTACAGGTTAACGTCCCATCTGACGGACAGAGTTCTTACCAAGCTCAAGGAGTAACAATGCTAAAAAGCTTAAATACCATGGGAACCGATGCCTTACGTATTTAGCAGCATAGGGCGACTATTTTCTTTTCATTATCTTTTTTTGGTTAAATGGCAAGTTTTCCCCCCCATAGGCAGTGCCCAAATATATGGTATCAAGAAAGAATTTTTGGTGTATTGCCTTAGATACCAAAAGTAACAACCACGTGAAAAAATCATTGCTATTTCCCAATTGTTCTACCCACTAAGCCGCTGTTATTATTATTAGAAGTTAGATAATTTTAAATAACACGAGATTATCGAATCATTTGAAAGAAGACACAATACTATGATTTCTAGAATATTACCAGAGGGGCATTGCATTTATTTAGTTAGTAGATTTAGTAGTAGTATTTTTATGGTATTCCAAGATTAGGTTAGTAGTATTTTTATGGTATTCCAAGGGTCATGAAATTTTAAGATCGTCAGTTGTTTAAAAAGCTTCAAATTCGGTTAATAAATAATAAATCTGAAGATTATCCAATTAACCTCAAATTTGTATTATCAATATTATTATTGTACAATAAGCAATAAGTTTTGTGGTAGTTAAAATGTTTTTGATTATATCAGTGAAAAATCGAATCCAAATTCGAGTTGGAACTGTTGTGGATTTGGGGTGATTTTTTCCTTTGTATTGTATGATATAAAGACAATAAAGACATATATATATAGGGGAGGGGATTGGCTCGTAATCTGCAGTTTCCAGGTTCGAGTCCCACCTGTGTCAGTGTTGAGATTTATCAAAAACTTTATTATAATAACTGACTTCCATACTTTATTATAATAATTATAACATAAAAATCAAAATATTTTTATGGAATAAAAGAATTTCCCCGAAGCAACTTCTTTTTACAGAGAAGATTCGTGAGGAAACGAGACCTCAGAAGAAGAACAACACAAGAAAGAATTCATCCATGCCCTATCCGGGCTCGAGCTCGGGTCCATGGGGCAGGGGTGGCTCAGTCGGTAGCGCGCCAGGCTCGTAATCTGTAGTTCCCAGCTTCGATTGCCAGCTGGGTCTTCATTGAGATTTATCTCCGCAAAATTCAGTCAGCCGTCGTCAGTAGGGGACACCGATGGGCTTGGAAAGGCCGCCGTCCGATGGATGGGACGCTAAGCCGTGGCTCCGTGTGCGGGAAAGCCATATCCTATGCACGTTAAAGAAAACTCTGGATGGCCTTGACGGAAGGCCACCATCTGTCTCCCAACAGCTGTTCCAGTGGGTTCCCTCCCCCAACCTTCTCTGAGCCTTCGGGGTACATGTGACCTGGGCATTTAGCCCATGGTGTGCAAAAAAGTGCCGCTCAGAGGTAAAACAACCAAACCCCAACCAATAACCAAGCACACTAACCGGAGGAAAATATAATAAACAAAATATTAACTATATGTAATTTCCAAATCATCCTTTTTGTCCAACTTCCGCTGTCAGAGAGTATTAAAAGCGAAATATTAAAAGCATCTTTGTCTTTGAAAACGAGCATTTCATGTTCAGCCATGTTATTCTTCTAGTTGAGTTTCCCTTTTTCGAACTTCTTCCCCCAAAGCCCGATGCTTTTTGTTTTCGCCTGAATACTGTGGTATAGGCTGTCGGTTCTCTTTTTTCCATTACCGTCTATTTCAATTTATCCAAGCGAAATCACATTCTTAAATCTCGTCCCCAGCTTCTTTTTTTTCACTTCAAGTTTCGTCTTAACTTTTAATGTATTTTTGTTTGAGTGTTTTTCTTTTTTTTTCCTGCTATGTTTGATTTTACGAGCGCTTCTTCCTTTGCGGGATTTTTTCCCTCTACCTCTTGATCAGCCATTTAAATTCCTCCTGGTTTAAAGAGCTACTCTAACCCTCTGCTCTTTCTGTGCTTGTCTCTGTTTCTACTCATCTCGACACTGCTGCTGAGGATTTAAAATCTCAAAGAACCATTTTTCAAACATTTATTTACGTATTAAGAAAGATTGCCTTTGTTCTTGGGATGCTGCAATTCCATTACATCTTGCGCTTTTTATCTTTGGTTTCCGCTATAAAACTTTCAGTTAATTCCATGTTGATGAAAAAAAGTATTAAATTTCTTTTCCCATGCGTTCATTTTCGATGTTTAGATCAGAGGGATTAGCTTTTTATAGAAAGCCGTCTGCTGTCGTTTGTCTTCTCACTCTTCTCTCACTGCAGCTCATTTTTTTTTTGGCTCGATATGCTGAAGAGGAAAAAAGAAGTTACGCGTGAAAAAGAAGGTTAAAAAAGTTGCAATAGCGCTTTAAATTCATTCTTAAAGAAGTGAATGTGATTCAAACTTTTAGTTCTGCATTAATCTGTCGAGAAGATTATATCCCTGCTCATTGCATAAGAAAACTTAATTAAAAATGTTGTTATCACTTAACAAAGCATTTGGCAAAAAAAATTCGTAATCAAATGCAACAGGTAGTCGAGAGCAAAGGAGACTGAGTTGAGTTGCTCTACCTCTCATTCGTCCCCTACCTGAAATCTGGAGTCATGTATTCTGAGTGCCACAATGGGTTAAACGACCAGTCACAAGGACATCAAGAACCGAAAGAAAATTGGAGAAGAAAATCCATTGGAGAGTATTAGAAGACAGATTAAAGCCTCCCATCAACCAACCAACATGTTCTTTTACATATCATAAGTATTACACTAGGTTCTGTAGCTTCCCTGTACACGGAACCACGGTTTAATATCCTATGCGAAGAAGGCGTCTTTTTCAAATCCATCGGTGTCCTCTTTCCCACAGAATACAGAGTGAAGTTAGCGGAGAACATTTTGACGCATTTACAGTTGGATCTCGAACTTGAAAACAGTAGTTACAATCGTGGTTTCAAGGGGAAGATACCCTGCCTGCTTCCACACCGTCTTAAACTCAATGTAATAACTTTAAAAGTGTGCAGCAATACAGCGGTTTACCTCCTACATTTCCCTGAATACATGGGGATGCTTTGGCTCAGGCGGTAGCGCTCCAGGCACGTAATCTGAAGTACTCTGGTTCGAGTTCCAGGTAGGCCAGCGTTTAGATTTATTTCCGCAAAAATCCCTACTCTGTTGTTGGTCAGCAGGGGACACCGATGGGCTTAGATCCATACCCTGTGCACTTTGAAGAACACGCTGAATGAACTTGATGGGGAGGCTAACATCTGCCTCCTAAGAGCTGCAAAGTGGGTCTCCTCTGATACTTTGGGGTCCTTGTGACCCGGCCATTTAGCCCATTGTATGCAAAAAATTGCCTATCAGAGGTAAAACAACCCAAGACTGAATATGTAAAATGTAATTTTTCATCTCCCTCCCGAAAACTTTCCCGAAACTTTCTCCGGAAAGTTTCGGGAAACCACTTTTCCGGAAAGAGCAAAATAAAATTTCTCCCCTCCCTGGAATAAGCTTAAAGCTGTCTTCCCTGATATCCTAGCATTTTTTTTTCTTCTTGAAATCGTAATAGATCCCCCCCCCCCTTGGAATCTATTACGCTCCCTCCCTGGAATCTGGAAACATAATTATTACAAAGAATAATTATTATCTTAGGATAACTTTATCTGTAAGAATAATTATTACAAATATATCGAAGATATTTCGATGTACTCGTCGTTTTTTGTGTATAAAAGCATCAGTTTCAATGTTAAAAGTGAAATTTTCTTTGGAAGCGCCTCTAGGGGATTTCTTATTTTTGGAGGGACGATTATGTCCTTTCTTTGTAATTGTGACCATCTAACGATTATGTCCTTTCTTTGTAAGCAGTTGATTATTGGGAGTTTAATTGCAATCTACGTTAGAACAGCAGCTGATTGTTTGGAGTTTAATTGCAATTCTGTTTAGATTTCAATTGCAATTAGTCTTTCGTCGAAATTTAAAATGCATCTGTATGTATAAAAATTCGTAGTTTAAAAGGTAAAAATATGAAATCTAAATGCTCCCAAAAATAGTCTATGTCCTATTTCTCACAAAGAATGGAGAGTTAAGTCACCTTCAAAGCTTTCTTGAACAGTTATGGCTAATGAGTGGCAACGGTGGTGTGGGTGTCGTATGTGACCATTTTTCTGTTCAAAATATTTGATCGATTTTTTACCTCGTTTGCTAGTTTGATTTAATTTCTAACGTAGAGGAAGTATAAGTGACCTCTCTCGTGATGTACTGGGTTGTACTGATGAAAAGTGAACTGACAGATTTGTAATAAGTCTTAAGTGCCTCTTGCGATCTGAGTCGTAGTAAAATATTGAGCATTCATGTATAACAGATAATGTGCTGCCATCTGATGAGCTAACATAGTACAGTACTGTGCGAATTAGTTGGGACAAGCGAAACCTGGAGAACCTCTTCGATCCGGCAACATCCAGCAATCCCCCAAACACCCACCCAAGGTCATGTTTTGGTGATGTTTCACAGCTTCCGGGCCACAGACCCTTCACCCCATTGAAGGAATGATGGACAGCAAAAAGTACATAGGCTTTCTGGAGGCGAAAATGGTCCCAACACTGCAGAAGTTGTTTCCTAACGGCGATGGGATATTTCAACAGGATCTGGCTCCATGCCACAATTCTAAGCTTGCTAAGAGCTTCTTTACCCAGCAACATTTGAAGGTATTGGAGTGGCCAGGAAATTCACCCGATCTAAACCCCATTGAAAATTTGTGGGCCATTATTAAAGCGCGCATATCTAAGATGGATTACAAAACCAAATGATAGAATGTTGTCTACCACGACCCTGAAGTGAAGGAGATGTGTGGAAAGCTAGTGGCATCAATGGTTGAGAGGGTGAAAGAAGTAATTAAAGCTAAGTGGGGGGGGGGGTCATATTCGCTATTTACTACACTATTAAACAAATAAATATTTTAGTTGTGTCTTTGTTACTGCATTTTCCTATTGTCCCAACTAATTTGCACAGTACTGTACTGAATATTTTACCAGCACTTAAAATAGGTATATAAAAATTCTAGTTTCTCTTAAAGCTTGTTAAATGTTAAGCAATGTTAACGTGTTTGAAAAATACCTAGGATAAATTATAATGAGTAGCGATAGATTGTGCAGTATGAATTGTGGTAAATTCCATGCACGGATACAGGCTGAAAATGAATCTATCCAATGTACTGGAATTTGTAAGGAAAATCTCCATTTCTATTGTGTTGGTTTTCCTGAAAAAAAATTTCGGAAACTGAGTAAGGGGAGAAAAGCAAAATGGTTTTTTTCCAAGTGTCAGAAGGGTGAAACTGAGTAACCCTGCGAACCACAGATGAATGTGGAAGCCACAGGAAATAAAGGGAATCTTGAGTTGTATTCAGCTGATGAGTAATAGGAAAAAAGAGATTTGGAGAGATGGTACGAAAACATTAAAACTGAAATAACTGTGAGTATAAAAAAAGAACTGAATGAGGTTGTGAAATCATTACAATTTAACTCAGAAAATACATCAGACCTTACGAAAGAACTAAAAGCTTTGAAAACGTAAATTTTGCAGTTAAAAGAACATACCGTTTTTGAAATCTACAGTACAAGACATGCAACACAGGATAAATGAATTAGAAAAATATTCTCGTCGAAAGAACATAGAAATCAGCTGTGTCCCGGAATCGTGGTGTAGTCTATGATTGGTTTAAAAGTTTCATTGAGAATAGAAAGCAAATTGTGATTATTAACAATTTTAAAAGTAAAACATTAATTACTGTAAGTGAAGTTCCAAAGGGTTCTGTGTTGGGTTCTTTACTTTTTCTTATATTTATATCGATGATTTCTGTAAATTAAAAATTGCCGGACAAATTATTTCTTTTGCGGATGATACATCCATAGTTTTTATGCAGTAGATAATGAAGCATTACTTGAAATATTTATAGTATTTTAATAATTATTGAAAAATGGCTTATTAATAATGAACTAGAATTAAATGTAAAAGAACTAAGTACATATATTTTATATTAATTTCATTACACACATTTCGAAATAACATCAAACTCCATGAATTAAACTGTTTAAGTACAGACTGCTGTAACTGTGATACTATCGAAGTGACAGATAGCTACAATTATTTAGGATTAATAATAGAATCTAATTTAAAATGGGAAAAACATATTTACTCACTTTCTTCAAAACTAAACAAAATATTACATAAAATTTACTACTTAAAACGTTATGTTAATTATAATTTCCTACGGGATATTTATTTTGCATGGGTATAGTCTGCCTTAATTTATGGGATTTGTTGTTGGGGAGGAGAATATAAATCAAATTTATTGCCTTTATGTACAAAATAAAATAGTTCGTAATCTTAATTATAATTATTTTTACTGGGAACACAATATTATACAACAAACACAATATGTTGTCACTAAGGAAATTATATATATATATATTTTTCAACAATCTTTTTGTACAAAAAATCAAAATTCAATTCTGATTAGAAATCCTAATTTTAACTCCAGAGTTTTGGGTTTACAATTTTATATAGAAAAAACGGAAAAGGAAATTTTCCATAAAAAAATAAATATAAATAAATAGAAGTGTCCAAATTTTTTAATTCATTGGAGTATACAATAAGAAACGAAAAATGTTTTGCAACTTTTAAGAAACGTTCGCGTGCATATTTTTCAAAGTTAGACAATATTAAATGTATGTTTACTGTGATTAAATAATATTTTGATAGCATTTATATAGGAATTGATATTTGGTAAAATTGCATACCCACACCATTCGTGAGAGTTAATATTTTTTTATACTTTTTATTTTTTACTTTATTTTCTTTAACAAAAATCAATCTTTTTATATGTGTGAACAACCAAAGAGCTCGAAAGCTCTTTGGTTGTTCAGTGAACAACCAAAGTGATGTGAACAACCAAAGAGCTCGAAAGCTCTTTGGTATATAAACTATTGATTGCTTTACTTGATTTTGTGCTTTTATTGTTTCTCTGTTCTTTGTAAAGTGTTGTATTGATAATGTATTTGACAAAGTGTTACGCATTGTGTGTTTATAGTCCTCATGCATTTCTTTATGTTATAATAAATTTGAATTTGAATTACGCTGAACCATGAAAGCCAAAGAAAAGCAAGATGCGAGGCCTGAAAATGTATCAATCCCCAGTCTTTAGGAAACTTCTACGTGAAATGATTTACAATGCGATTGTCCCGGTATAGAGGAAATTATACTTCATTGTGCACTTCAGAATATTTCGAAATTGAAAGCAGCATTTACAATTACTCACCTCTGTAGACTATGCACAATAATAATTTACATTACAAGAAGTGCTTTCTTGCATAAGGCATGGAACTCTTTGCTCTAGTGCAGTAATACATCTTCGCGTTGTTCCTGCTAGAACTCAATTTGGGAATGGCATTTTTCCACTGGTTTCGTCTTCTTTGATCGGGACGGAGGTACCCGCCAGGCTCGTAATCCGCATATTCGAATCTCAACTGGGCCAGCGTTTAGAGTTAATTCCGCAAGTAGGGACACCTATCAGACGGACGGCAGCCGTTCCAATGGGCTTAGAAAGGCTGCCGTCCGTCTGATGGGACGTTAAGCCACGGCTCCGCGTGAAGGAGAGCCATACCTTGTGCACGTTAAAGAATAAGTTAGATCAGGGGTGGGCAAATAGCGGCCAGCGGGCTACATTCGGCCCGCTAAGAGTTTTTTGTGGCCCGCCAAGACAGTCAGAAAAATCCGCCTTGAACCGAGATTTCCTTCCCGTGCGCGACCGAAGATTTGTCTCGTATTTTCCACTAGGACGGCCACGTCAATACGCATGCACAGTGTAGGTACGAAAACAATTGCCCACCCCTGAGTTAGATGGTCTTAACGGGAGACTACCTTTTGTCTCCTAACAGCTGTTCAGTGGGTCCTATCACCCAACTTCTCTGAGCCCCCGGGATCCTTGTGACCTGGTCATTTAAACCATTATGTGCAAAAAAAAGGCCTCTCAGAAGTAAAACAATCCAACCCAACCTTCTTTGATCTTCAGAGTTTGTCGCTCCATTCTTTATGTGAAATAAAGTCTATTTAGTGTCATAAGACAAAACAGAGCAACCAGACAAGAGATGGAGTTCTAGGTTAAAGAGTTAATTTAAGAAAAGGAACGAAATACTTACCAAATTACATGAGAAATGTAGGATTTTCCTTCGTTTTTTAAAGATTGAGTTGGTTTCTATTACCTTTGGCCCTGTTCGCTTATTTATGGATTATGCTTCAATTAAAACCTGGGGTTCTTATAACCTGCTTAAAAAATGGAAAGAATCAATGCGAAGTCAGCCTTGTGCACATTAAAAAGACATGCTAAATTGCCTTTACATCAAACTCTGAACTTCATAACATCTTGCCGATGTCTGTTCTTCACCATTCGATTCTGAGGCTTTGGGGTCCTTGTGACCTGTTCTTTTAGTACATTGTGCAGAAAGATGACCAGAAATGAAGACGAAGGGGGAGGAAGGAAGAAACAACCGAATAAAGCCAGGAGAAAGTTAAAAAAACAACCGAAGTGAAGCGTAAACAGAAAGAAAGTCTATCTGTCTTGTATCGCAACGAAGAAGCATCGAACTCCCCCCAACTCCCCCCACCCCCCTCCTGCCACCACCACCACCACTATCAATTGCTGCCTCGGAGCAAATTCATCCCGAAAAGTTGCTTCCCTCATCAGAGATATAACTCCCTAGTTTGCTGCGAAGTAGCTCAGTCTGCTGATAGCGGAGTTATAATGATCTCGGTCTCGCTCATTGTGGCAAACGAGGTCTTCGCACGATAACGACGCCTAGCACCGCTTTATTGTTGGCCGACTGTCACATGGGTTGGCTTGTGTGGCGTGGCGCTGGAGCACCATAAAACGCGCTCTGCGGCGAGGCTGTCTTTTTGTCTCCCAGGCACACTCTGTCTCTCTCCGTGGCGTTAAAGAGGATGGAGAGGAAAGTTCTTAAACGAGATGAGATTATAAATTTCGACAGCGGCTAAAGCCTTCAATCTTTATGCAGGCTATAAAGATAGCGAGGAGTTGAAAAGGTTTAAAACAGCGGATCACGCTTCTTATGTTTCCTTCGCCGCTTCGGTTTAATCAGTTTGCAAGAAATTAAATCAACTCCGAAACTGTTAATATGCCAACGAATTTCAAGAAATTTATAAAGAAAGCTGGAATTCAGTTTCATGTTCAAAATTAGTTCTTTAACGTTCTAATGTTCTTTTAGTTGAAAGTTTAACCTATCCCCACCCTCGGGGGCGAGGGTGGCTCAGTCGGTAGCGCGCCAGGCTCGTAATCTATAGTTCCCAGTTTCGAGTCCCAGCTGGGTCAGCGTTGAGATTTATCTCCGTCAAACTCCCCGCCCTGCCCACGGTCAGTAGGGGACACCGATGGGCTTGGAAAGCCGTCGTCCGTCGGATGGGACGTCATGCCGTGGCCCCGTGTGCGGGAGAGCCATACCCTCTGCACGTTAAAGAACACGCTGGATGGCCTTCACGGGAAGCTACTATCTGTCTCCCAACAGCCGTTCCAGTGGGTCCCCTCCCCCAACCGTCTCTGAACCTTCGGGATCCTTGTGACCTGGCCATTTAGCCCATTATGTGCAAAAAAAGTGCCGCTCAGAGGTAAAACAACCAACCAAAAAATATCCCCACCTCCAACTTGAAACAGGGAAGAAGCTCCACTTCTTCCCACTTTAAGCATCATATTTATTTATGATGTTGCGATGTATGTAAGAGTAAAATATTAAAACTCAACTATACCTAAAGCAACAGTAGATAGAAAGATATCATAAATATAATGATTTTGTTTTTATTTCCGTATATAGTATTTATGATGCAATCTTGCTATTTACAAAATATTTTTGGAAATTCCTAGCACCATAAGAATTTCAAAATTCTCAAGTGGGATAGCAGATTGGATTGTTTTGCCTCTGAGCGTCACTCTATTGCACACAGTGGACAAAATGTCCCTGTTTGTTGGGTTGGATTGTTTTGCCTCTGAGCGTCACTCTTTTGCACACAGTGGACTAAATGTCCCTGTTTGTTGGGTTGGGTTAAATTGTTTTACCTCTGAGCGGCACTTTTTTTGCACACCATGGGCTAAATGGCCAGGTCACCAGGACCCTAAAGGCTCGGAGAAGGTTGGGGGAGGGGACTCACTGGAACAGCTGTTGGGAGACAGACAGTAGCCTCCCGTCAAAGACATCCAGCGTTCTTTAACGTGCACAGGATATGGCTCTCCCGCACACGGGGTAACGGCTTTACGTCCTATCCAACGGACGGTGGCCTTTCCAAGCCCATCGGTGTCCCCTACTGACCGTGGGCAGGGCGGGGAGTTTTGCTCCTGATTGTTGGGAGTTTATTTGTAATCTATATTACAGCATGTAAGCAGCTAATTGTTTGGAGTTTAATTGCAATCAATCTTTCATCTGAATTTAAAATGTATCTATATCTATAAAATTCGTAGTGTAAAAGTCAAAAATATGAAATATAAATGCTCCAGGTCGCATAAGACCCTAAGCTTAGAGAAAGTTGGGGGGAAGGAAACCCACTGAACAGCTGTTAGGATACAGATGGTAACCTCCTCTCAAAGCCATCCAGTGTGTTCTCTAAAATGCACATAGTATGGCTCTCCTGCACACTCTAACGTAACTCTCTCCTAGTAACTCTCTCTTGCACACGTCTTAACGGCTTAACGTCTCATCCGATGGACGGCGGTCTTTACAAGCTCATCGGTGTCCCCGTTCTCCCGCTGACAGAGTGAGAGTTCAGTGGAGATAAGTCTCAATGCTGTCACATGTGGGACTTGAACCTGGAAACTGAAGATCGGGAGCCTGGAGCTCTAACGACTGAGTTGAGCCACCCTACTAACAGGTTAATATAAATAAACAGAAAAATCAACATTAATAAAATAAACAGGCAAATATTATGTAAATAAACAGTCAAATCAACACTTTTAATATATTGCCATATTGATATTATATTATCCATCTCCCTAAACATCAGGGGCGGGGGTGGCTCAGTCGGTAGCGCGCCAGGCTCGTAATCTGTAGTTCCCAGGTTCGAGTCCCAGCTGGGTCAGCGTTGAGATTTATTTCCGCAAAAATTCCCCGCCCTGCCCACGGTCAGTAGGGGACACCGATGGGCTTGGAAAGGCCGCCGTCCGTCGGATGGGACGTTAAGCCGTAGCCCCGTGTGCGGGAGAGCCATACCCTGTGCACGTTAAAGAACACGCTGGATGGCCTTGACGGGAGGCTACCATCTGTCTCCCAAAAGCTGTTCCAGTGGGTCCCCTTCCCCAACCTTCTCTGAGCCTTCGGGGTCCATGTGACCTGGCCATTTAGCCCATGGTGTGCAAAAAAGTGCCGCTCAGAGGTAAAACAACCCAACCCTAAACATCAATAATTGAGAAAGTAAAAATAGTAAAATAAATGCAAATACCAAAGTTATCTCTGCTTTTATCGACAGAAGCGATCAAACGAACGAAGGAAATATAAAGACAAGAAGGAAATAGTTATCAAAATTAGGTGATAGTAAAATGCTGTTATTTGCGCTTCTGTAGACCCTTATTTGCTAATATTAAACAGACAGAATATTCATCTGAATTAAACCGCAAAATATTTATTTTCGTTCTTTATTTCTACAACCACTCTTTGTTGATACGTTGAGGAAATAATATAAGGTACAGAGCCGGATCTAAGGGGGCCCAAGGGGGTCATGCGCCCCCCCGCCCCCCTTCAGAATGTGAGTAATGGTAATAGAGGCAAAAAATGATTAAACTTATTTATATTTAATGCATTTTTCAAGAATTTTTTTAAAAACCCGCAAAACGGAGGGGAAAATGCTATATTACATTGAAAATGAAGAATTTTGCCCATTTTTCATGGCAAATTATCTAACCTTTTTTTTGGCTTGATTTTTTCCCCCCTCCCCCCTCGATTTTCTTCTAGATCCGAGCCTGATAAGGTATTTATAATACCTTACATCTAGCTTCCACCTAATTGCGCCCTAGGCCATACCTGAGTAAATTTTACCTGAAGGGTCGCGTAGAAAACTGAAAACGGAGAGGCGCGCTGCATAGAAAACTAGAAGGGTTGGGTTGTTTTACCTCTGAGTGGCACTTTTTTTACATACCATGGGCTAAATGGCCAGGTCACTAGGACCCCCAAGGCTCAGAGAAGGTTGGGGGAGGGGACCCACTGGAACAGCTGTTGGGAGACAGATGGTAGCCTCCCATCAAGGCCATCCAGCGTGTTCTTTAACGTGCACAGGGTGTGGCTCTCCCGCACACGGAGCCACGGTTTAACGTCCCATCCGATGGACGGTGGCCTTTACAAGCCCATCGGTGTCCCCTACTGACCGTGGGCAGGGAGTCTTGCGGAGATAAGTCTCAACGCTGACCCAGCTGGGACTCGAACTTGGGAACTGCAGATTACGAGCCTGGCGCGCTACCGACTGAGCTACCCCCTCCGCTATTAAAAGGGTGGACCTCCAAAGAAATATATAACGAAGAAAAAAAATCTAAAGTGAAACATAGATAATTTCGTTTATTAGAATTAACTATTTTAATGCGAACTGGCTTCCCCGAAATTCGACTTCTTGTCCTCTATATCTTCATTTTCTCCTATCCATATTTAATTTAAATGTCATCAGTAGTTCGTGGGATTTTTTTTTTTTTGCAACAATAGTGGTGACGTGAATGTCGTGTTTCAAGGATTGTGAAGCAAATTCTGAAATACTACAATATTACGGAGACTGTAAAGGCGTGTTTCTTATTAAATGTTTAAAGGTAAATTCAGAAAACTTTAAGACAATGTCAGTTGACAGTAGAAGTAAGTGGTTAAGTAATAATTGTAAAAAGAATAAAAGCGACTTGTCTTATGTAGGCTTTGGGTTGTTTTACCTCTGAGCGGCACTTTTTTGCACACCATTGGTTAAATGGCCAGGTCACATGGACCCCGAAGGCTCAGAGAGGGTTGGGGGAGGAGACCCACTGGAACAGCTGTTGGGAGACAGATGGTAGCCTCCCGTCAAGGCCATCCAGCGTGTTCTTTAACGTGCACAGGGTAAGGCTCTCCCACACACGGGCCACGGCTTAACGTCCCATCCGACGGACGGCGGCCTTTTCAAGCCCATCGGTGTCCCCTACTGACCGTGGGCAGAGCGGGGAATTTTGCGGAGATAAATCTTAACGCTGACCCAGCTGGGACCCGAACCTGGGAACTACAGATTACGAGCCTGGCGCGCTACCGACTGAGCCACTCCCGCCCCACCCGTTTCGTTTGTTTCAAACGTAAAAGTTTTTGGAGCTATTCCTTTGTCAAGTATGATTTGTTATTAGTGGACGAGGAAAGTGAAAATGATATTCTTCCAAATGAAAAATAAATCTGGCAACGATTTTTTTTAGAAATTAGTGATCTGGCAAACTTGGCATTTTTATGGTTGCCAGATCACTAATTTCTAAAAAAATCGTTGCCAGATATTTTTTCTGAATTCTGTAATCAACTATAGTGTTCGGATACTTTTTTGAGCGACTGTAGGTGTATGTAGGTAGGGTCATATTATTTTGATACTAGATCGTGTGGGCTCACTCACGGAAATATTGAGCGTGTGCAGTTACCGTTCACAGCAATCTGGAGCGTGTGCAGTAACTGCACACGCTCCAGTTTGCTGTGAACGGTAACTGGAGCGTGTACAGTTGCTGTACACGCTCCAGATATTTTTCCTGAATTCTGTAATCACGTGACACGAAGGTTGCAAGATCACTAATTTCTAAAAAAATCGTTGCCAGATATTTTTTCTGAATTCTGTAATCAACCACAGTGTTCGGATACTTTTTTGACCGACTGTACCAGTCTTCGTAAAAAAGAAGAGTCTTGAAAAATTCATCAATTTTAAATTTGCCTCTATTGCCTGGAAAACAAATGTTTTATTCTGCCTAATTTAAAACTGAGCATTTTCTCACTAGACTCCCTCCCCCTCCGATGATTCCCCAGTGGCAAACCAGAAGAGAAGACCTTATCGAGGAAATCCCCCTTAACGGTTCATCATATTTCTCAATTCTCATACTTTCGACAAAATGTTGATCGGACAAATTTCTGTTGATCAATTTTCGTTTGGAACAAAATTCGGTCGAAAACATTTCCGTCAATCAAAATTCCGTCTATCAAATTTACGTTTCGAACAAATTTCCGTTTATCAAATTTACGATTCGAGCAAATTTCCATTTCAAACAATTTTCCGTCCAGCAAATTTCCGTTTCAAACAATTTTCCGTCCAGCAAATTTCCGTTGAAAAACATTCCATCGAATAATTTCAAGACACCAGATTTGACAGAGCACCTGACATGTCATCAGGAGGTCGTGGATTCGGATCCCACCCAGCTAATAACATTTTTTCCTCTACTGTACTCATTTAATGTGCGGTATATAGCCCACAGTTGTTTATCTGTGATTTACACATTCCAAAATGACTTTTGTTATTTTAAGTTTCGATTTTCCGTTTTTTTTCTTTTCAATATTTTTTTCCATTCTAATTTTCTAAATCTAATTTTACCTTGAATTTGTCGCCTTATTTAGCTTCATTCCAGTCCACCGCCTACATACCCTGAATACTACCCAAAAAACATTTCAAAGCTTTAAACTTTCCAGAACTTAGGCAATAAACGACGAAAGGCAATAACGTGGCAACAAATGGGCACACTCCGCAAAGCAGCAAATGCACACATCCTGCAAAGTAATAAACGCTTAAAATGCACGTATGCAGGACAGCCACACCCTGTGAAAGTTGGATGGACTTGGCGAGAAGCTACCCTCCGTCTTGTATCAACTATTCAGTGGGTCTCCTTCCCCCAACCTTCTCCGAGGCCTTGGGCTCCTTGTGAACTGGTCATTTAGCCCATTGTGTGGAAAAGTGCACCTCAGAGGTAAAACAACCCAACTCTTAAAATCTCTGCATTCAATCACATGTAATGAATATCACAGCGACAATAGCGATAGATGCAACAATTAATTCTGTTTTACACTCATTAAAATAAGAAGACTCAAAGAAAATTCGTTCCTCAATTTTAATGCTAGAGACGTTTCGCTTCTCATTTAATTTCTCATTTCTTTGATTAGATTATTTCAAATTCTAAGGGGTCCAATAAAAGTTTATGCGCAGTCTTCTTTTTTCATTTTACACAAAACAATTTTATGTTACAAATCATCGCGTGTAGTCCCTAACATTGCAAACGCATCAGGTCTTCGAACTAGACATGCTAACCAAGATCAGATAAGACGCCGGCTAGTCTCGTTCAATTACTCCTGAAAAGACACAGACGAGCAAACCACTATCGATGATCATCCGTTTGCTTCATCAGTCACGAAACGAAAAAGAAAAACGATTATAGGAGACGCTGTAAGAGAAGTTTTATGGAAGCACAGATCGTAATTAAAGTTGGCTTGTAGCGGGCAAGCATTGATCAGACAAACCCTTAATAAAAGCATTCTTAACATTCCCTCCCTTGGAAGTCTGCCATCAAACTGTAAGCAAGGTTGAAGTGGACTAAGCGTTGTGCGCAGCCATCACGCCTCCGTCTGAGACTCACATCATTAAACTGGTTTCTGAGATGAACACAAAAGCCAATTTTTAATTAGCCAGGCTCTACTACGAAGATGCGGAGCTTCGGAAGCATGCGCTTTGCTACTGGTGATGGAGAGTTGTGGCTGTTTCCGTTAGAGGCTTCGTGGCACGAGGTGTAAATGCTAAGGAAAGTGAAATTGGTGGCCACATCCTGAGGTTAAATTAAAACTCGAATCAGACGTTGTTCAATTCTTGCTTCGTCGTTCTGCAATGTCCTATCTAATGAAAAGGCAAGCGTAAAGAATGAATTCGTTCTGAACACGTGGGTTGTCACATTTCACGCTGTAATTTAATCTTTACATTATATTTTCCGTACCATTAAAATTTAATGGCGCTTTTGAAAAACCAAACATTTTTATTTTCTGCTTTTCTCACGTGCTTGTAATAATAATTTTAATTATTTTTATCCCACCGCCTTCCTGTTTAATTCACTTTACAATTTCCTTGCTTACTTTGTCTGGTATACGATTTTAATATTTAGAGTTACATAGCCACTGGGCAATAAAACGTTTTCAGGGAGAACTGTAGAGAGCAATTACTCGGCAATAAAATGTTTACAGAGTGAAATGTAGAGAGGAGCCACTGGGGCAATAAATGATTTCAGAGAGAACGGTAGAGAGCAATTACTCGGCAATAAAAGGTTTACAGAGAGAAGTGTAGAGAGGAGCTACTGGGCAATAAATGATTTCAGAGAGAACTGTAGAGAGCAATTACTCGGCAACAAAAGGTTTACAGAGAGAAATGTAGAGAGGAGCTACTGGGCAATAAATGATTTCAGAGAGAACTGTAGAGAGTAATTACTCGGCAATAAAAGGTTTACAGAGTGAAATGTAGAGAGAAGCCACTGGGCAATAAATGATTTCAGAGAGAACTGTAGAGAGCAATTACTCGTCAATAAAAGGTTTACAGAGTGAAATGTAGAGAGGAGCTACTAGACAATAAATTATTTCAGAGAGAACTGTTGAGAGCAATTACTCGGCAATAAAAGGTTTACAGAGTGAAATGTAGAGAGGAGCCACTGGGCAATAAATGATTTCAGAGAGAACTGTAGAGAGCAATTACTCGGCAACAAAAGGTTTACAGAGTGAAATGTAGAGAGGAGCCACTGGGCAATAAATGATTTCAGAGAGAACTGTGGAGAGCAATTACTCTGCAATAAAAGGTTTACAGAGAGAAATGTAGACAGGAGCCACTGGGCAATAAATGATTTCAGAGAAAACTGTAGAGAGCAATTACTCTGCAATAAAAGGTTTACAGAGAGAAATGTAGAGAGGAGCTACTGGGCAATAAATGATTTCAGAGAGAACTGTAGAGAGCAATTACTCAGCAATAAAAGGTTTACAGAGAGAAATGTAGAGAGGAGCTACTGGGCAATGAATGATTTCAGAGAGAACTGTAGAGAGCAATTACTCGGCAATAAAAGGTTTAGAGAGGAGCTACTGGGCAATAAATGATTTCAGAGAGAACTGTAGAGAGCAATTACTCGGCAACAAAAGGTTTACAGAGTGAAATGTAGAGAGGAGCCACTGGGCAATAAATGATTTCAGAGAGAACTGTGGAGAGCAATTACTCGGCAATAAAAGGTTTACAGAGAGAAATGTAGACAGGAGCCACTGGGCAATAAATGATTTCAGAGAAAACTGTAGAGAGCAATTACTCTGCAATAAAAGGTTTACAGAGAGAAATGTAGAGAGGAGCTACTGGGCAATAAATGATTTCAGAGAGAACTGTAGAGAGCAATTACTCAGCAATAAAAGGTTTACAGAGAGAAATGTAGAGAGGAGCTACTGGGCAATGAATGATTTCAGAGAGAACTGTAGAGAGCAATTACTCGGCAATAAAAGGTTTACAGAGTGAAATGTAGAGAGGAGCCACTGGGCAATAAATGATTTCAGAGATAACTGTAGAGAGCAATTACTCGGCAATAAAAGGTTTACAGAGTGAAATGTAGAGAGGAGCCACTGGGCAATAAATGATTTCAGAGAGAACTGTAGAGAGCAATTACTCGGCAATAAAAGGTTTACAGAGAGAAATGTAGAGAGGAGCTACTGGGCAATAAATGATTTCAGAGAGAACTGTAGAGAGCAATTACTCGGCAATAAAAGGTTTACAGAGTGAAATGTAGAGAGGAGCTACTGGGCAATAAATGATTTCAGAGAGAACTGTAGAGAGCAATTACTCGCAATAAAAGGTTTACAGAGTGAAATGTAGAGAGGAGCCACTGGGCAATAAATGATTTCAGAGAGAACTGTAGAGAGCAATTAGTCGTCAATAAAAGGTTTACAGAGTGAAATGTAGAGAGGAGCCACTGGGCAATGAATGATTTCAGAGATAACTGTAGAGAGCAATTACTCGGCAATAAAAGGTTTACAGAGTGAAATGTAGAGAGGAGCCACTGGGCAATAAATGATTTCAGAGAGAACTGTAGAGAGCAATTACCCGGCAATAAAAGGTTTACAGAGAGAAATGTAGAGAGGAGCTACTGGGCAATAAATGATTTCAGAGAGAACTGTAGAGAGCAATTACTCGGCAATAAAAGGTTTACAGAGTGAAATGTAGAGAGGAGCTACTGGGCAATAAATGATTTCAGAGAGAACTGTAGAGAGCAATTACTCGGCAACAAAAGGTTTACAGAGTGAAATGTAGAGAGGAGCCACTGGGCAATGAATGATTTCAGAGATAACTGTAGAGAGCAATTACTCGGCAATAAAAGGTTTACAAAGAGAAATGTAAATAGGAGCTACTGGGCAATAATAGGTTTTCAGGGACCTGGGCCTTTCAGGGTTTACTGGGCAATAATAGGTTTTCTACAGCTCAAACGTGAGAACCGTAGATTACGAGCCTGATGCGCCATCGACTGGACCAACCCCCGACCAGGATTGTCATGGGATGATTTCACTCTTTGCATCCAGCGAGCAACTGTTTCAGTGTACTTCCATCAAATTGAGAGAAGTACACTGAAAGCACAATTTATAATATGCACTGCATTCATCCACAATCCTTCCTGCCCTACTCGACTACAATAATGCGGCCAGCCCGAAACTGCTGGACTATTTATATATCTGACTATAATCTGTATCATATAACTGACCTATTTATATCCTTGCGGGATATAAATAGGTCAGATACCTATCTGTTGTATAGTGTACCTGCGACTCTTATGATCGGTAAACACGGCAACCTTAGCAAGTTCGATTCGTTGTCAGATATTCATCCCGAGAAGTGGGATGTCCGTATTCGCGATTGCAGATTGTCTGGTGCGACCGTCGCACATTATCATGTTCATTTCTCTCTCCGCATAATTTATTTTAATTGTTGTGCACAGTTTCATTATCAAATAATTTCAATTGTTCTGTTTCGATATTAGAGATACTCTCATAACACTTTACGTATGAAAAATAATGCTCATCTACATTTCCTGCAGGTAAGCTATTTTCTTTGCGGGTTAAATGTAAAAAATCTCTCTATGTCTGTGTTTTGTGAGATACTTATGATGAATAAAAATATATAGTTCAAAAATGTGTACCAGGACTACATCAAAACTGGCAAAAATGCGTCTGTAACCAGGCCATTGGTGTTCGAGATGCTCTACCTCTCCGTACCGTAACGTCTGAATGGATTGCAACAGTGTAAATGATAACGTCAGAATTCAACGACGGGACGGCTACGAAGGACCATTCGACGTACGATGGCAGGACTGGTCAATGGCAGCCAGCACCCACATCGAGTGTCCTTGTTAACAGCACATCGCCGGTCTATGAGGCTGCAGTGTGCGAAGGAACATCACCAATGGACCACGGAAGGTTGGAGCTTGGTCCGATGAATAAAGGTTACAACTACAATATGACGCATGAAGGTTGCATGTGTGGCCTAGGCATGGACCTCTACTCTGAAGTGATGTTTCTGGCTGGTGGAAGTGGTGTAATGTTCTGGGACATGTTTTGTGGGCCACCTTTAGGCCCCTTGTGCTTATTGAGGCCACCGTCATTGCACAAGGCTATGTTGATGTACTCGTCCACCACTTACATCCATTCATACCTATCCATTTCAAATGTCAACAAACACAAACCCGTCTCATCAATTTCATCAATAACACACCCGTCTCATCTCTCAACAACCCAACTCGTCTCATCGCTCACGTTTTCCGAAGGACTGGTTGGAGGAGCATTCTACTCTCCTTGTTTGAACCCTACTGAGCATCTGTGGGACGAAGTGGAGTCATACATTCCAGCCCGGAACCTATCACCTGCAACTCTTGGCACTTTTCGTATGACCGTCCTGGAATCATGGGCCGTAATACAACCGGAACATTTCCAACATCTGGTAAAGTCCATGCCGCGAAAGTTGCTGCTGTTGTGAGATCGGAAGATCGATCCACACGTTATTAGTTGGATGTGTATAATAAATTGTCCTTTCAGTGTATATTTTTAAGTGATCAGCAATTCATATGGCTTTACATGTTGCCTTTAAATTTTTAAAAATACAGGTGTCCGACAAATAATGGTGGAGTTTCGAGAAGCACTGTCTTCAGATGCACAAATGGCATCGCACTGACTGTAGTACCGGTACATTTTCCCCACTCAAACAGTTTCATGAGCAGCCACCAGACAAGACGGCGCACCGCCGCATTTCTCAAGAGATGTTACGGAAGTTCTTACTGCAACATTTCCTGACAGATGGATTGGCAGGGGCGGCTCAAATCTGTGGACACCAAGGAGCCCTGATTTGAACACACTGTGATTTCTTCTTATGAGGCTTTGTAAAGAATTGCATTTACATTGACAAAATTCGAGACCTGAATCATTTGAAAGCCAGAATAAGAGAAACAACTGAGCAAGTTGGGTTGGGTTGTTTTACCTCTGAGCGGCACTTTTTTGCAAACCATGGGCTAAATGGCCAGGTCACATGGACCCCGAATGCTCAGAGAAGGTTGGGGGAGGGGACCCACTGGAACAGCTGTTGGGAGACAGATGGTAGCCTCTCGTCAAGGCCATCCAGCGTGTTCTTTAACGTGCACAGGGTATGGCTCTCCCATACACGGAGCCACGACTTAACGTCCCATCCGACGGACGGCGGCCTTTCCAAGCCCATCGGTGTCCCCTACTGACCGAGGGCAGGGCGGGGAATTTTGCGGAGATAAATCTCAACGCTGACCCAGCTGGGACTCGAACCTGGGAATTACAAATTACGAGCCTGGCGCGCTACCGACTGAGCCACCCCCGCCCCTCTGAACATGTAACAAAAGATATACTGTAGTGTGTATAGCAAGAAATGAAATACCAATTGGACATATTTGAGGTCACATGTGCAAATGCACAAATTATATTGAAAACTATCTGATTATCGCTTTCAATTTAAATACTGCTTTCTTGAATATGTATATTAATTTCCTACATATTGGTTCTCGAAGCCTGACTATTAATTTTCTGACCGGTGTACATTTTCCTGAATAATTGATAGAGATATTCAGCAGGAACAATGCGAATCTCATTCATATTGATGATGCAATCCAATGCATGGGAATAGGCATATGTGATGGTTCACGTCGGTTTCATAGCACAAACGTGCATCGCAATAGTTGAAGCAAGGTATGCTTATATCAAGGGTCTCCAAACTACGGCTCGTGTACGAAATGTGGCCTGCAATGATTGATAATCCTGCCCTCGAAGCAAATGACGAATTGGAAAATTCAAATTAATGTTCTGACAAACATATTGTTACGGAATTACAGTAGTTGGTATTTGGCAATACTATGTAATGGGTTCTAAATGATCAATCAGACTTATTCAATAGCTTAACTATTAATTTACAAAAAGTGTAACAATTTTCAGTAATTTAATAAATAAACAAATGATCAAACTACATAAGCATACCAGAACTATTCTTATCATAGGATAAACCTACAACTAAATTACATCAGTAGAAATTTTAGGCTTCATCTTCCTAAAAACAAACACCAGAAATCTATCAACAAAAACTCCTGCTTAGAACGACACATCAATGAATTGGTCGATCGTTAATCACATACATTTTACACGGGGTAATAAACCGTGCTTTCTGCGCACTACTGAAATTCTATACTGAATTTTAACTCTTCGAACTCAGTCTCAACTCTCTTACATTACGGAGCGGGGGTGGCGCAGTCGGTAGCGTGCCAGGCTCGTAATCTGTAGTTCCCAGGTTCGAGTCCAAGCTGGGTCAGCGTTGAGATTTTTCTCCGCAACATTCCCCGCCTTGCCCACGGTCAGTAGGGGACACCGATGGGCTTGGAAAGACCGCCGTCCGTCGGATGGGACGTTAACCGTGGCCCCGTGTGCGGGAGAGCCATACCCTGTGCACGTTAAAGAACACGCTGGATGGCCTTGACGGGAGGCTACCATCTGTCTCCCAACAGCTGTTCCAGTGGGTCCCCTCCAACAACCTTCTCTGAGTGTTCGGGGTCCTTATGACCTGGCCATTTAGCCCATGGTGTGCAAAAAAGTGCCGCTCAGAGGTAAAACAACCCAACTCTTACATTACGGTTTTAACGTATGTATTCTACACAGCATTCATGCTGTGGTAAAATACGCATGGGTTATGGCGAAGGTATATAATTGTTACATTTGCAGCTTGAAAAGCTGGCACGCAGTTCTCATTGCAATCTAAAATGTATGTGATCGTCCTGCATTTTGAAAAATAATGTTTTCTGCTCACTTATTATCTAAAAAGAGTTTCTTTTTTCTGTTTTATACTCGAGTAAATGTGTTTTTTGAAATTATTCAATTAACATTTTCAAACGACTTTAATAGCGAATTTTAATGCCACGTGTAACCCTTTCATGAAAGTGTTATGTGTGCTCTTGATATAAGCCATATTGTTTAAGTCTTTAAACAGAAAAGTGTATTAAGATGACAGTTCGTCGCAGGCGAAGCTCTGAGAAAAAGAAAGGGGAGATTTGGAGGAAGGAGCGGAGGAGATAGAGTTGAAACAAACCGGAAACGCCGTTATGGGTATAAACTTTTTATCTCAGTTTCAGTGTTCTTTTTTAGCAAATATCTTGAGAAATTACGGGCAAGATACATATTTTTAATATATTTTGGCCACCGTTCCGGTTACTACCATTCTCAAAGGGTTGGGGGGGGAGGCATGATCGAATGTGTGTCGCCAAAAGCAAAATTTTGAAAAACACATTTTGCTTTGACGACACACACTTCTGAAATACAGTCGCTCAAAAAAGTATCCGAACACTATGGTCGATTACAGAATTAAAAAAACTATCTGGCAACCTTCGTGTCACGTGACACGAAGGTTGCCAGATCACTAATTTCTAAAATCTATTTTTGCCAGATCACTAATTTCTAAATTAATTTCTAAAATAAATCTAAATGAATCACTAATTTCTAAAAAAATCGTTGCCAGATATTTTTTCTGAATTCTGTAATCAACCGTAGTGTTCGGATACTTTTTTGAGCGACTGTAGGTGGTCATATTATTTTGATACTAGATCGTGTGGGCTCACTCACGGAAATATTGAGCTTGTGCAGTTACCGTTCACAGCAAACTGGAGCGTTCACAGCAGTAACTGCACACGCTCCAGTTTGCTGTGAACGGTAACTGGAGCGTGTACAGTTGCTGTACACGCTTCAGATTTTTTTCCTGAATTCTGTAATCACGTGACACGAAGGTTGCCAGATCACTAATTTCTAAAAAAATCGTTGCCAAATAGTTTTTTTTAATTCTGTAATCGACCATAATGTTCAGGTTTCTTTTTTGAGCGACTGTACTACTGATCTAGACGATCGCCAATGCGGGGGCCGATAAAAATGTTTGATGGCCTATGCTTTCCTTCATAACCTTAGGAGGGTGGGATTATCCCCAGTTCATCATTTAGAGCATAAGTCTCAGTTCGAGAGCCGGAAAGACGAATTTTTCACTCATGCTCATTCTCATCTATTGTAAGAGATATATTTCAGTTACAGAAAAACTCCATCTCTTAATTTGCACGGTACTAGCTTTACACGGTCAAGAAAATGGAACCAGTTTCGTTTTACACAGTGATAGACTCGGTTTTTCGCGCTCAGAAACTGCAATCAGTTTCGTTTTACACAATTATACACTCGATTTTACTGGTATGAATTTCGTTTCTTTTATGCACACCTATTGAAGCAGAAGTGTCATAGCGCCAAGGGAGGCTATTAGACTGTGATCTCAAAGAGGAAATCGACAAAATGGTTTCAGTTGATATTATTTTTTTTCAAGAATAAATAAGATAATAGTCAATTCTTATATTAATAAAATCATCATCTGTGACAAGTTATATTTATATTATTTCGCTAAAATTATATTCTTGTCATTGTGATGTAATCTGTCATGCGACATCTTAATGATATGAAGCCTGTTTTGAATCGGCAGCGGATTCTGACTTTTCTAGACTGAATTTTTGAGACTAGCAAAAACCATGTTTTATCTCATTTTTAGCAACTTTTGACTTTGTAGACTACAGGCTAAATAAATCTGATTCATAAGTACATCATCATCATCATCATCCTCAAGCAGCCATGGGCTACGGAGGTCCAACCAGACCGTGCAATTTAGTTCTCCAAGCAAGTCTATCCTGAGCTACATCTACTGCATCTGGCCACTGCACACCAATTCTAACAAGGTCCTGTTTGACATTGTCTGCCCACCGCATCCTAGGTCTCCCCAAATGCATAATGTCAAATTCAGTTCATAAATATCCTTCTTTCAAATTTGACAATGTGCCTCTTCAATAAAGATGAGTATTTTTCGTGACCAAAAAGAATTGTACGAGAAATTAATCTAAGTTTATCTTAGGTAGTGCAAATAAAGTACAAAATAATGTTATTAAATATTTATTATTGCTGCTGAACTGAAATTTGAGATAAATGTGTATAAATAAAACTTTAAATATACGCTTTATTTATAACGAGGATTTTTTTCGGAACCTGTCTTTCTTTCTTCCATAAACTGTTGGTCTCGATTTGCAAGATTTCGATTTACACGGCAATTTTTCAGAACTATAATTTCCATATAAATCGAGGGATGAGTATCTTCCCATAATGAGTAGTCATATCATTTTTTACAAACAAATGTTTATTACTTGGTAAATCCATTAACACTAAGTGTGGGAAAGCAAATTTCTATTTCTGACATAAGGCGATTATTTATTTATACCACCCACAATTATCTAATATTTTTGTGATTAAAATCATTTAATAAAAAGAAAACTTTGTAATAATTGCAAAACAGTTAAAACAAACATAACAAAAAAACAAATTTTTTACATTGTATCGTTTTTTTAACAATTGATTTGTTATCGTGACACGCAGGTAAAAATCAATAACAATATTGACACGCCAATTAAAGAAATCAAATAACAACTTAATATATTTCTTCATCTGTTATATGAAATTATTTGTTTGTGCGACAACACCAAATTTGAAATATTTCCATATTGAGAATCATTCCTTACAAAGAACTACGTGTTACTTTTCCTGGCACACGTCTGAACCAGTCTCTATCATAAGAATCTGACGAGAAATGTCTTCTTTCGCTGAGCGGCCAGACACCAACTGACTGGCAGATAGAAGAAGATCATGCTGTGATGATCTGTTGAGCGCAGACAAGCAACACGTCAGTGGACAGAAAAGCCTGCTCGCCTAGAGTGGAGAAGAACCGACCGCTCTTATGTCACCATCGAGCGATCAGGCGTGTGGTCTGTCTGCTCAGCAGCTCTTGGTGACAGCACTTGATCAGCGAGAAAAAGAGTTTAGATGCGAGAAGATCTTACTAGAAAGAATATGGATTTGGTTGCTACTATTCATGGAGAAATAGTTTCTTTTCCCGAATACGTTAATCAGCCTGATAAAAAATAAAACAACAATGAAATTAGCATTCACAATCTGTATAGCTGAAAACAATTAAAAGTTATGGCATGTTTGTCTTCAATATGAATTTCAATGAGAACATTACTTTGAAAACAAACATCAGAATATTTTTTTTTATTTGCGACATATAGGACAGAGAAGAATCCTAGAAGCTACTCCTAGCTTAATACAGGCCTTCTTATACAAGGACATGCCCTACTAAGACCGAAGTCACTGCTGACCACTGCCTTAGTTAGAGCTAACACAACACACAAAGATTTTTTCATTCAAAATTTTCAACATTTTTCATTTATTTCCCATTCAACATTCCCTCTGTAAATACGTTACATACCACAATCAAACCTGTCGGGATCTTGAGCTTGTTATGGATATTTGGAAGCAATTTTCCTGGTCATGAGAATTCACCTCAAAAGCTATTTAAAATTACACGTGACGGATTCTTTTAGTTTCGCTAAAATTTGTAATTTTTACAAAAAATGAAACTGCTGTTTCATGCTCGTTTCCATAACTCTTTCAGTACTGAAAAGGTATTGGAAGAATCTTGACTCTTTAAATCAGAACTTTTTAAGTATTGAAAGAATATTCTAAGAATCGTGCTATAGAGAGATTTGACTAAGGTCTTAAAATCATCTCAAATTACGCTTTACCTGCAATTTCTGAACGATGCATTTTACGGAAAAGAATTAGATTGAAGATAAGTTAAATGTCTGAATCAAAACTCTTCAAAACGCGTTTTCCAGCAACACTTGTTCAATAAGGGGCGGGGTGGCTCAGTCGGCAGCGCGCCAGGCTCGTAATCTGTAGTTCTCTGGTTCGAGTCCCAGCTGGGTCAGTGTTGAGATTTTTCTCCGCAAAATTCCCCGCCCTGCCCACGGTCAGTAGGGGACACCGATGGGCTTGGAAAGGCCGCCGTCCGTCGGATGGGACGTTAAGCCGTGGTTCCGTGTGCGGGAGAGCCATACCCTGTGTACGTTAAAGAACACGCTGGATGGCCTTGACGGGAGGCTACCATCTATCTCCCAACAGCTGTTCCAGTGGGTCCCCTCCCCAACCTTCTCTAAGCCTGGCCATTTAGCCCATGGTGTGCAAAAAAGTGCCGCTCAGAGGTAAAACAACCCAACTTGTTCAATATTTAAACAGTTATTGAATAATACTGGAAACAACTGGAAAACTTAACATCAGCGGCAAAGGAACCTAAGTTATTTTGCTTGAAATTCGAAGTAACTAAAAAAAATCATTGCATGAACTTCTAAATATAATTTTTAGCAACCGTTTCTAAATAGCAGTTATTACCTATGCTTTAATTAGTTTTTAGATAGATTCTTACCAATGACTTATTATATATCACCTGTATATGCGTTGTGTTTTCCCACTCGACTCTCGGGGTGAGATACAAACCGATTATATCAAGGTAGATCATCAAAATCCACTGGATCATCAAAATTTCAAATTCCTAGCTCGAAAAGACTGTTTAAAAACTTTTAATTAATATTGTTCATTTTTCGAAATTTACAGCCTTCTAATGTGCAATTTTAGTAATTTTTAGGCAGAATGTTGGGTTGGGTTGTTTTACCTCTGAGCGGCACTTTTTTGCACACCATGGGCTAAATGGCCAGGACACATGGACCCCGAAGGCTCAGAGAAGGTTGGGGGAGGGGACCCACTGGAACAGCTGTTGGGAGACAGATGGTAGCCTCCCGTCAAGGCCATCCAGCGTGTTCTTTAACGTGCACAGGGTATGGCTCTGCCGCACACGGGGCCACGGCTTAACGTCCCATCCGACGGACGGCGGCCTTTCAAGCCCATCGGTGTCCCCTACTGACCGTGGGCAGGGCGGGGAATTTTGCGGAGATAAATTTAGGCAGAATGACATTGCTAAATAAGAAATGTGACAAAAACAAATTTGCCTCCTCCCTCCAAAAAAATCCTGACGACCCCCATTCTCCAGTGTTGCCGAGATTTTATTGAGATGCTTACTTTGCTTCTGATGATAGTAGTAGCAGAAATGAGAGTTCTGGCACAGTGAAAAGGTATAGAGAATTCTATGTTAATCTATGGGAAATTCTTTTTATCTACTCTCGCGAAACTTTTCCCATAGATTAACATAGAATTCTTGAGACCATTTTACTCTGCCAGAACTTTTATTTATCCTACTACTGATGATTATATTATGATTATCCCATAAAAGGCACTTTTTCAAAATTGCAGAACTTTTAATGTGACATTAAATGTACATTGGCATTTAAATCATCATAACATGTGGGTAACATGTTTTTTTTAAATGGTTTTTTGAAAGCTTTTGGGTTGGGTTATTTTACCTCTGAGCGGCACTTTTTTGCACACCATGGACTAAATGGCCAGGTCACATGGACCCCGAAGGCTCAGTGAAGGTTGGGGCAGGGGACCCACTGGAACAGCTATTGGTAGACAGATGGTAGCCTCCCGTCAAGCCATCCAGCGTGTTCTTTAACGTGCACAGGGCATGGCTCTCCCGCACACGGGGCCACGGCTTTACGTCCCATCCGATGGACGGTGGCCTTTCCAAGCCCACCGGTGTCCCCTACTGACCGTGGGCAGGGCGGGGAATTTTGCGGAGATAAATCTCAACGCTGACCCAGCTGGGACTCGAACCTGGGAACTACAGATTACGAGCCTGGCGCGCTACCGACTGAGCCACCCCTTTTTTTGAAAGCCTTCCTCCCGAGACGGTAATTGGAGTTGTTTATTATTCCATAACACTGTGGTTTTATGCTTAAATTTTAATGTTTAAAATAAACCATTTTTATTAAAGAATAGCTGCTAAATTAAATAACGATGTTTAATGTATTTAACATACGACCCACACCATATGATGAAAATGTAAAATTTGAGACTGATAGTTTCTTAGCAAAAAACAATAAAGCATTAAAAGGATAGAAGTCTAATAGTAAGGATTCGGTTGTTTTACCTCTGAATGGCACTTTTTTTTGCACGCAGTGGACTAAATGGCCAGGTCTCAAGAGCCCCAAAAACTCAGAGAAAATCGGTGAAGTGGATCTAATAGACAGCTGTTAGGAGACAGATGGAAGCCTCCTATCAAGGCCACCCAGGGTTGGGTTGGGATGTTTTACCTCTGAGCGGCACTTTTTTGCACACCATGGGCTAAATGGCCAGGTCATATGGACCCCAAAAGCTCAGAGAAGGTCGGGGGAGGGGACACGCTGGAACAGCTGTTGGGAGACAGATGGTAGCCTCCCGTCAAGGCCATCCAGCCTGTTCATTTAACCTGCACAGGGTATGGCTCTCCCGCACACGGTGCCACGGCTTAACGTCCCATCCGACGGATGGCGGCCTTTCCAAGCCCATCGGTGTCCCCTACTGACCGTGGGCAGGGCGGGGAATTTTCCGGAGATAAATCTCAACGCTGACCCAGCTGGAACTCGAACCTGGGAACTACAGATTACGAGCCTGGCGCACTACCGACTGAGCCACCCCAGCCCCACTCTTTAACGTGCACAGGAATGGACTCTCCTGCTTAAGGAGATTCCATATTCTGTCTGTTGCCTCGGAGGCTTAATGTCTCATCCGACGGTCGACGGCCTTTCTAAGATCAACGGCGTCACTTTTCCGGTGACGTCGTTGGGCTTGGATATACGTAACACATCTAGAAATGAAGTGGTGACTTAAGCGGCACTTTATTTCTAGACGTATTTTAGATTATCTGACCCCTATTTGACCTCGAACGCGATACCTGATCTGAAAATTCTTCTTCTTTCTTACCTATATATTAAAATTTGACTTTTGACCTCGAACGACGATGACATCAAAAATTTTATATAATTTCTGAGATCTACGACTCGAAATATCCCTAGGCACCAATTTTCACCTCTTTAGTACTCGTATATCAAACCTTTCACCTCGAATTTGACCTTTGATTCCTGATCCGAAATTTCGCAATGTCTGGGGGGCTCACCCCCAGACACCAATTATCACGTTTCTAGACATCGTAGATCGTGGTTTGACCTCTATGTGACATATTTGACCTTAAAGGACGCGACGGAGGTCAAATTCCGAATTTTTCCCGAAATCTGCGACCGGGACTACCTCTAGATGCAAATTTTCAGAGTTCTACCATTTCTAGATCATAATTAGAATCGTGTTAGAACCCTTCAGTCAGTCAATCCCAATCGTCTATATATATGTATATTAGATGACAGCTTTATACAGGCATAAATATTTTGATGAATAAAAAACTTTTAAAGAAAACTGAAAAAAATTACATTTAAACTAATCGCTGGCCTGATAATACCAGATCGGGGTCCAGTTCATCTCAACCCTCCCATCCCCAAAGCTTTACATAATTGTTACGACAGATGGACATGCTGCAGTGACTTCATGAAAAACGTGACATGAACGCTCGGATATACTTATGCTGGGTTGGGTTGTTGGGTTGTTTTACCTCTGAGCGGCACTTTTTTGCACACCATGGGCTAAATGTCCAGGTCACATGGACCCCGAAGGCTCAGAGAAGGTTGGGGGAGGGGACCCACTGGAACAGCTGTTGGGAGACAGATGGTAGCCTCCCGTCAAGGCCATCCAGCGTGTTCTTTAACGTGCACAGGGTATGGCTCTCCCGCACACGGGACAGCCATACCCTGTACACGTTAACGTCCCATCCGCGGCTTAACGTCCCATCCGACGGACGGTGGCCTTTCCAAACCCATCGGTGTCCCCTACTGACCGTGGGTAAGGCGGGGAATTTTGCGGAGATAAATCTCAACGCTGATATACTTGTGCATGAGATTTATACAACAAACGAATCTGAATGTATAACCGACCAAAAAAAAGAGAATAATAGAATTAAAATTCTGGAATTGAAGAGATCTAGAAAGGAGGTTTAGATTACCTGAGTCAGTGCGGGGCGGGGGTGGCTCAGTCGGTAGCGCGCCAGGCTCGTAATCTGTAGTTCCCAGGTTCGAAACCCAGCTGGGGCAGCGTTGAGATTTATCTCCGCAAAATTCCCCGCCCTGCCCACGGTCAGTAGGGGACACCGATGGGCTTGGAAAGGCCGCCGTCCGTCGGATGGGACGTTAAGCCGTGGCCCCGTATGTGGGAGAGAGCCATACCCTGTGCACGTTAAAGAACACGCTGGATGGCCTTGACGGGAGGCTACCATCTGTCTCCCAACAGCTGTTCCAGTGGGTCCCCTCCCCCAACCTTCTCTGAGCCTTCGGGGTCCATGTGACCTGGCCATTTAGCCCAAGTTGTGCAAAAGAGTGCCGCTCAGAGGTAAAACAACCCAACCCTGAGTCAGTGCACGATAAATAAAAAGCAAGAAATATTTTTATGTAGTGTGTGCGCGGGGGGTTGTTTTGTTTTACTAGTATGATAAATCTAGTGAGTTAACACAAATAAAAGTATTCTTTACGCCTAAAATTAAAAAATTCAAGAAACTTGGCAATAAAAAATGAAGAGGTAGTAATTTAGTAGAACAGACAGAGCTGGTCTTGACTGTTCTGTAGAAAAAGGTTATTAATTTATGTACGATAGGAGTTAGTTTGTTTATAAGTTATTTCATCCATATTTTTGTAATAAATTGCATTGTATTGTAATTTGTATTGTAAAAATATACTTATTATACTCACGATCAGTGTCATCCATTTAAAATTTGCAACAATATGTTGCAGATGCATTGACACAGTGAAACGTTTACATAAAAAAAGGGGTGCGGCTCAGTCGGTAGCGCGCCAGGCTCGTAATCTGCAGTTCCCAGGTTCGAGTCCGAACTAGGTCAGCGTTGAGACTTATCTCCGCAAAACTCCCTGCCCACGGTCAGTAGGGGACACCGATGGGCTTGGAAAGGCCGCTGTCCGTCGGATGGGACGTTAAGCCGTGGCCCCGTATGCGGGAGAGCCATACCCTGTGCAGGTTAAATGAACACGCTGGACAGCCTTGACGGGGGGCTACCATCTGTCTCCCAACAGCTGTTCCAGTGGGTCCCCTCCCCCAACCTTCTTTGAGCCTTCGGGGTCCATGGGACGGGGGTGGCTCAGTCGATAGCGCGCCAGGCTCGTAATCTGTAGTTCCCAGGTTCGAGTCCCAGCTGGGTCAGCGTTGAGATTTATCTCCGCAAAATTTCCAGTCCTGTCCACGGTCAGTAGGGGACACCGATGGGCTTGGAAAGGCCGCCGTCCGTCGGATGGGACGTTAAGCCGTGGCCCCATGTGTGGGAAAGCCATACCCTGTGCACGTTAAAGAACACGCTGGATGGCCTTAACGGGAGGCTACCATCTGTCTCCCAACAGCTGTTCCAGTGGGTCCCCTCCCCCAGCCTTCTCTGAGCCTTCGGGTTCCACGTGACCTGGCCATTTAGCCCATTGTGTGCAAAAAAGTGCCGCTCAGAGGTAAAACAACCCAACCCGGGGTCCATGTGACCTTGCCAATTAGCCCATGGTGTGCAAAAAAGTGCTGCTCAGAGGTAAAACAACCCAACCCCACATAAAAAAGTAACCTTTTAGTGTCCTCCTAGTCCCGGTGCAATTATAACATTGCACACATTTACAGACTCGTCCTAAGAGTCCACCCCTCCCCGAGTAAAAACTGCTGTCTTCCTTAAACACAAAGAACTACTCACTGAAATTCTTCACAATTTCAATAGCCGAGCTGAGCATATCAAAAAATGTGGAACGAAACCCTGAACTCGCTTCGACGTGTCTTGTATGAAACAGAGAATTGTAGTAAGAATAGTTCATGTTTCTTAGTCCTCGTGTTGGTTACAGAAAGAAGCTGACGAGCAAGAAACAGGTTTCGCCATCCTTTGGGAGCTGAACATCGCTGAGGAATACCAATTGAATGCAAGAGGGACAGTCGGAGAGGAAGATGAAGGATGCGTGATCGTGATCGGAATGCATTATCTCTCTTGATGTAAAAATGATGCCTTTGGTCGTCTCGTTGTGTAGCTTATGCCAACAACCTTTGGGACTATGGAAGACATTCAAAAGCGTGCATTGTACAGGAAATGTTTCTTCTGGAATTTTCTTAACGCACTTTAGTTGCTCTTTTATGAAGTGTACGAGAAAGTTGGATTTTCTCTGGGAGTCACTTTTGGGCGCATACTGGGCATAAGGGTCAAGTCAGAAGTATTCCAAAGGTTCAGAGAAGGTTGCAGAAGGGGGCCTATTAGGGATATGTAGGATATAGATACAGTCGCTCAAAAAAGTATCCGAACACTTTGGTTGATTACAGAATTCAGAAAAAATATCTGGCAACGATTTTTTTCAGAAATTAGTGATCTGGCAACCGTCGTGTCACGTGATTACAGAATTCAGGAAAAATATCTCGAGCGTGTACAGCAACTGTACACGCTCCAGTTACCGTTCACAGCAAACTGGAGCGTGTGCAGTTACTGCACACGATCCAGTTTGCTGTGAACGGTAACTGCACACGCTCAATATTTCCGTGAGTGAGCCCACACGATCTAGTATCAAAATAATATGACCACCTACAGTCGCTCAAAAAAGTATCCGAACACTATGGTTGATTACAAAATTCAGAAAAAATATCTGGCAACGATTTTTTTAGAAATTATATTATTACTGACAACCTTCGTGTCACGTGACACTTACTGACAACCTTCGTGTCACGTGACACGAAGGTTGTCAGATCGCTAATTTCTAAAAAAAAATCGTTGCCAGATATTTTTTCTGAATTCTGTAGTCAACCATAGTGTTCGGATACTTTTTTGAGCGACTGTACCTCACATCAAAACCACCCAAAATAATCTTTAAAATACACAGAAAGACGATTATCCACACTAGCCACAGTTTAACGCCCTATCCGAGGGCGTGGCCTTTCAGATCCATCGGTGTCTCTTTTTTCACTAAAGACAGAATAGGGGTTAGCGGAGCAAATCTAAATACAGGAACAATTAGGACTCAAACCTGGTAGCTACTGATTCTGTGTCTGGAGCGTTAACAATTGAGTCTACTCCCACCCCGTAAGAGAAATTTATATATATATTTAAAAGCAACTTTAATATGAGACTGTTCTGTAAAAGTGATTCTCCTTTTTTCAGTAATGTATTTTTGATTTTAGCAGTATCTTGATTCCCAATACACCAGACAATGCTCAATCGGTAGCGTGCCAGGCTCGCAATCTTCATTTCCAAGGTTTCTCCACTAATCCACACCCATACCCATCAACACATATACATTCTCCTCATTGCACAGGGTATACATTGCTGCTCACGGAGCCACGGTTTAATGTCCCATCCGACGGTCGACGGCCTTTCCAAACCCAAAGGGATCATCTTTCTTACCAGAATGGAAGTTAGTGATAATAAAACTCGGAGCCTGCAGAGTTGGGACTCGAACCTGGGAACTGCAGATTACGACCTGGAGTGCCATCTACTGTGCCAAGCCCGATCCCAGCAGCGAGGGAACATAATTTAACAAGCAATCTTGTGGCTAGAATCTGGGCTTGGAAAGACAACCGTTTGTCTAAAGGAACTTTAAGCCGTAGCCCGTGTGTGTGAGAGCGATACCCTGTGCACGTTAAAGAACACATTGGATGGTCTTGAAGGGAGGCTACCATCTGTCTCCTAACAGATGTCTATTATTTGGGTTGGGTTGTTTTACCTCTGAGAGGCACTTTTTTGCACACCATGGGCTAAATGGCCCGGTCACAAGTACCCCGAAGGCTCAGAGAAGGTTGGGGGAGGGGACCCACTGGAACAGTTGTTGGGAGATAGATGGTAGCCTCCCGTCAAGGCCATCCAGTGTGTTCTTTAACCTGCACAGGGTATGGCTCTCCCGCACACGGGGCCATGGCTTAACGTCCCATACGACGGACGGCGGCCTTTCCAAGCTTTCTGAGATTAATCTCAACGCTGACCCAGCTGGGACTCGAACCTGGGAAATACAGATTACGAGCCTGGCGCGCTACCGACTGAGCCACCCCCGGCCACCCCTAGATGTCAATTATATTAACTTCTTTGAGGATTTGGGGCTCTTAAGACCTAGCCATTTAGCTCACTGTGGGAAAAAAAGTGCCCCTCAGAGTTTAAAACAACCATTTCTTAACGTTTTCTTAGCAACTAGTCTATCGGGAATACTCACCAATTTCTTTGGCAGCATCTAAAAGAACTTTAAACATTTAAACTAAAAGCAGAACTCTGAATTCAAAACGGAAAAAAAAGAGAAAACGAGAAGAAAAAACTGCACTCTTTCATCCATTCACAACATAAAACGGTAACAAAAGAGCAGCAGTAAGCCCTTGCTCTGAATAATTCCTCTTGACAATCAAGACCGCCGCTTTTCTCAAATAAGAAGGGTGTGGGGGAGGGGGAGGTAGTTCCTATTCTCGTGCTTTTTTAAAAGCCACGAAGTTCCTCCACCCCTTGCCTCTCTTTGTAATCTTCAAACTTTGTTAACCATTTCAGTTGTTTCGTTACCAAGTGACTCAACCCTTAGCAACGGAAAGGTAAATAATAAAGACAAACACGTTCCACCCGTGCGGTGCTGCCTCAGAGACTTGCTCGTTCCACGAGCTCAACCGAAAGTAAAAGAAAGCAATGGATAGAGAAAGAAGAAAAGTTAATCCAAGAAGAGACTTTGCCACTTGTGGCGGAAACGAGGAAGCTCTGGCAGCTGAGGAATTAGAAGCGATCACGAGCGAGAAAGTTGCACGAAATGATTCCATTATGTTCTGCGATGTCGATACGTCAAGGTCAGTTCTGTATTAGTTATAGTTAGGTGATGACTTTGACAGCTATTGGCTGAGATAAGATTATAATTAGATTTCGGTGTAATGTATCAGAATCAGGAGGAATAATCGAGATTTATTATTCTCCTTCGTTCCTTGATATTCATCAGCAGGATTTCGTTGGAAGGAAATTTATTGGAATGAGTCATTTCTTGCCTTTGAACACCTTGGGACTTAGCGTAACTGGTCGATAGTCCTAATAATTTAGATTAGTTGGAGTGATATTTATTACTTACCTTGACCTTTATTTCCTCATATAATCTATCACCCCGGATCTAGTAAAAACTAGGGAGGGGGGAGGGGGGAGGGGGGAGCAAGCGGCGCAATCACGCAGGAAAAAGTAAAAAGGGGAGGGTTGGGTTGGGTTGTTTTACCTCTGAGCGGCACTTTTTTGCACACAATGGGCTAAATGGCCAGGTCACATGGACCCCGAAGGCTCAGAGAAGATTGGGGGAGGGGTCCCACTGGAACAGCTGTTGGGAGACAGATGGTAGCCTCCCGTCAAGGCCATCCAGCGTGTTTTTTAACGTGCACAGGGTATGGCTCTCCCGAACACGGGGCCACGGCTTAACGTCCCATCCGACGGACGGCGGCCTTTCCAAGCCCATCGGTGTCCCCTACTGACCGTGGGCAGGGCGGGGATTTTTGCGGAGATAAATCTCAACGCTGACCCAACTGGGACTCGAACCTGAGAACTACAGATTACGAGCCTGGCGCGCTACCGACTGAGCCATCCCCGCCCCAAAAAGGAGAGGGACAAATAGATTGAATTTTCATTGCAGTATAACATTTTTTCCTTCGTTTTAGAGTTTATTTTTAATTTTCCTAAAAATTGCGCGGAATATGCACAATTTTAATCAATATTAGCCTCTATCACCCTTTCTAGCATTTTCAGGGGGGCATACCTCCCCCCTGAAAGAGGATCATATTCTTTCCTTGATGAGTTCCTTGATTTCCCAAGGATGAGTTTCTTGAAGATGAGTCCCTTCCATTTTACGAAAAGTGTGAAAAGGTGAAGTTAGTAATTCAGTAGTAATGAATCACAGGATGTGTTCTGTAAACATGGAACTCATGATATAATTAAGCTGAGAAAAAAATTGGGTTTGCCGTGAGTGGGATTAGAACCCACGTCTCGTGGAAGTTTATGTTAACCACTACACCATCAATGGCTAACGTTTTTTACAACCAGTGTGACATATAAACTTTCCGGATATGTTATTTACATTAGCCGATGGTGGTGAAGTAGTTAGCATAAGTGGCATGCTTAAAGGAGACGTGAGTTCGAATCCCACTCACGGCAAAACGAATTTTTCCCACCTTATTAGGTTGGGTTGTTTTATCTCTGAGCGGCACTTTTTTTGCACACCATGGGCTAAATGGCCAGGTCACATGGACCCCGAAGGCTCAGAGAAGGTTGGGGGAGGGGACCCACTGGAACAGCTGATGGGAGACAGATGGTAGTCTCCCGTCAAGGCCATCCAGCGTGTTCTTTAACGTGCACAGGGTATGGCTCTCCCGCACACGGGGTCACGGCTTAACGTCCCATCCGACGGACGGCGGCCTTTCCATGCCCATCGGTGTCCCCTACTGACCGTGGGCAGGGCGGGGAATTTTGCGGAGATAAATCTCAACGCTGACCCAGCTGGGACTCGAACCTGGGAACTACAGATTACGAGCCTAGCGCTACCGACTGAGCCACCCCCGCCCCTTCCCAGCTTTTTATTTCATGAAGTTAGTATTTGTCTATAAAGGATTAATTTTTTTTTCAAACCAGTTTTTATCATTAACAATGGAGATCATGATAGCGAGTTTAAGCCGCAACTGTTATTCTAGTGTTTGATTTAGTTGTAACTGGTGTTCTGAATGATATTTACCAGCAAGGACTTTGTTGATGGAAAATTCATTTAGAATAGGTCGAAGTCATTTTTGTTTTTTAATTCCTTACGGACTTCGCCAACTTGTTATATAGTGCTAATAATTTAGATCAGTTGAAATGATATTTGTTACTTATTTGTCGTTTATTTTCTCATATGCTCATGTACAGTCGCTCAAAAAAGTATCCGAACGCTGTGGTTGATTAGAGAATTCATAAAAAATATCTATCAAAGATTATTTTAGAAATTAGACATCTGGCAACCTTCGTGTCACGTGACACGAAGGTTGTCAGATGTCTAATTTCTAAAAAAACGTTGCGATGATATTTTTTCTGAATTCTGTATTCGACCATAGTGTTCGGATACTTTTTTGAGCGATTGTACTAAAAAACTGCGATGATTTTTTAAAAAAGGGGTCTTTCCCATTGTGCACAAGAGTGTGCAAAAAGTGCGGATTGGTCTATAAAGAATTTTTTTTCAAAAGGAATTTTTTATCATTAAATATTGGAGATCACAATACCGAATTTAAGTCGTTCCTGATGTTCTTGTTCAAGTCATTAAAATTGGATGCGTTTTTCTTCTGAACAGTATTTTTATGCAAACAATAGATTAAATAGTCAGGTCACAAGAACCCCAGAGACTCAGAGTTACGTAAAGGATATAATGACGGGTTGTTATGAGACAGATGAAAACTTTCCTCCCATGACCATCCAGCGTGTTCTCGAACATAAATAGGGTTGGATTGTTTTACCTCTGAGCGGCACATTTTTGCACACCATGGGCTAAATGGCCAGGTCACATGGACCCCGAAGGCTCAGAGAAGGTTGGGGGAGGGGACCCACTGGAACAGCTGTTGGGAGACAGATGGTAGCCTCCCATCAAGGCCATCCATCGTGTTCTTTAACGTGCACAGGGTATGGCTCTCCCGCACACGAGGCCACGGCTTAACGTCCCATCCGACGGACGGCGGCCTTTCCAAGCCCATCGGTGTCCCCTACTGACCGTGGGCAGGGCGGGTAATTTTGAAGAGATAAATCTCAACGCTGACCCAGCTGGGACTCGAATCTGGGAATTACAGATTACGAGCCTGGCGCGCTACCGACTGAGCCACCCCCGCCCCAACATAAATAGGGAAAAGCTTTCCTGCATAGATAGGTAGCATTACATGAAAGCAGAGATAGCTTTCCTGTAATGGAGGCACGACGTAACATCCCATCCAAAGGACTTTTCAAATACGAAAAAATCACATAACTTCCCAAATTCACTGATGTTCTGTTTATCAGAAAGGTCAGAGTGGAGGTTGGCAAAGATAATTCCACACAGGACAGCGCAGACTAGAATCGGGAAACATTTGGTTACGGACTTGGTGTACTACTTATTGAGCAGGGATAGGGGTGGGTTCAGTCGATAGCGCGCCAGACCCGTAATCTGTAGTTTCCAGGTCCGAGTCAGAGTAAGATTTATCTCCGCTAAACCTCTACTCGTCCATCGATCAGAAAGGAAACAACGATAGATTGAAAAGGCTGCTGTTCGTTGTATCGGACTTTAAGCTGTGAACCGTATGCAGGAGAGCCAAACTCCGTAACAGAGCCATATCTAGGGGGAATATTCGGGCAATATCCCCCCCTTTTTTTGAGAGGGGAAATGATGAAAAAGAGCAATAGAGGCAAAAATTAAAATACTTATGAATTTTTCAAGCATTTTTTTCAAGAAATATTTTAACGATCTAGAAAACGGAGGAGGAAGAATGTTATACTATAATGGATATTCAGTTTCTTGCCCCCGCCCCCTCTATTTTTCTACAGATCCGAGCCTGCGGACTGTACAGTCGCTCAAAAAAGTATCCGAACACTATGGTTGATTACAGAATTCAGAAAAAATATCTGGCAACGATTTTTTTAGAAATTAGTGATCTGGCAACGATTTTTTTAGAAATTAGTGATCTGGCAACCTTCGTGTCACGTGATTACAGAATTCAGGAAAAATATCCGGAGCGTGTACAGCAACTGTACACGCTCCAGTTACCGTTCACAGCAAACTGGAGCGTGTGCAGTTACTGCACACGCTCCAGTTTGCTGTGAACGGTAACTGCACACGCTCAATATTTCCGTGAGTGAGCCCACACGATCTGGTATCAAAATAATATGACCACCTACAGTCGCTCAAAAAAGTATCCGAACACTATGGTTGATTACAGAATTCAGAAAAAATATCTGGCAACGTTTTTTTAGAAATTAGTGATCTGGCAACCTTCGTGTCACGTGACACGAAGGTTGCGAAATCACTAATTTCTAAAAAAATCGTTGCCAGATATTTTTTCTGAATTCTGTAATCAACCATAGTGTTCGGATACTTTTTTGAGCGACTGTACACGTTAAAGAACACGCTGGATGGCCTTGACGGGAGGCTCTCATTCTGTTTCTTAAGACCAGTTTCCAGTGGATCCCCATCTCCAGCTTTCTTTGAGCCACTGGGGTCCTTGTGACCTGACCATTTAGCTCATTTTATGGAAAAAAGTGCCGCTCCGCGGTAAAACTACCCAACCTAACCAACTGATCCAACCACGCCAAAGATTCTATGAAATAGCATTTGTTAATGATGTGATATTACAGGTTGTTACATTCATGAAGGAATTTTTTTTTATTCTCTTGGCTTATTAGAACATCAGACGATTCTTTTTTCCTTTCAAGAGAATGCCTTTGTACAGCTAAAAAGAAAAAAAAAAGCATTTTGACGTTTATATTTAATCACTTCCGGGAATTGTTTCAAACAGATCGCCCCAGGCAATGGGAAAATAAAAGAATTTTACTCCATTACTCTCATTGCTAGTTTCATTATCAAACGCCTCTCATAGAAAAAAAAATAAATAAATAAATTACACAAAACTGTTTACCTTTGCTTCAACCTCCTTCCTTAAAGAGCAAAAAAAAATTCAGGAAAAGAAAAAAGAACGGATCGGATCTGTCTCCATCAAGAATCTGTTTATGAGAGTCAAACATATGGCCATTAGCACAAATGCAATCCGATATTTGATCTCCAGGGCTCATCCTTACAATAAGTGAAGTGCTAATTAATTGGGAGCACTGTAAACTTTGTTTGCTCGTCCCGAAATGCTGCCTCGAGTCTGTGTTCAATTACTTGGGCTTCGTTTCCTTCGCAAGGATAGGCTAATGAATGGGAAGGAGAAAGGGGAAGTTCGGGAAGATTAAGAGAGCACCGAAGATGCTTCAATTGGGAGGAGAGAGGAAGAGAGAAGTCATTATTAGCCCTTCCGGCAATGAGGTCGTTCCCTTCCTCTCGCTCTTTGCATTGGGAGATGAAGACGATGCTCGGGGTGAATCTTTTGCCCTTCAGTGTTCAGGGGAAACTTTCTTTCGAATGATTTAGAAGCAAAGGTTCGGTGCAACAAAAAAAAGGAGGGGGGGGGGGAATCTTTGTTTTCGACTTTAATCATCTCCTCACGAAGTGAATCATATATTTAACGTTTCTGCTATTAGGCAGAAAGCCATATTAGGAAATTGGGTTGTTTTGCCTTTGAGTTGCACTTTTTTGCACACAATGGGCTAATTGGTAGGTCACAAGAACGACTCAGAGAAGGTTGGCGGAGGGGAACCCACTGGACAGTTGTTAGGAGACAGATGGTAGCTTCCCGTTAAAGCCATCCAAGTGTTCTTTATTGTGCACAGGGTTTGGCTCCCACGCATGCAAGGTCACAGTTTTACGTCCAATCCGACGGACGGCGACCTTTCCATGCCCATAGGTATCCCCTACTGACCGAGGGTAGAGCGGGGATGTTGCCGAGATAATTCTCAATGATCGCCCAGGCTGCACTCGAACTTGGGAACCGAAGATTACGAGCCTAGAGCGCTACCTACTGAGCCCTCCCCACACTTCTTTTTAAAGTAAAATAAGCCAAATGAGAGATTTAGGAATGGGTTGTGTTGTTTTACCTCTGAGCGGCACTTTTTTTGCACACCATGGGCTAAATAGCCAGGTCACAAGAACCCCGAAGACTCAGAGAAGGTTGGTGGAGGGGACCCACTGGAACAGCTGTTGGGAAACAGATGGTAGCCTCCCGTCAAGGCCATCCAGCGTGTTCTTTAACCTGCACAGGGTATGGCTCTCCCGCACACGGGGCCACGGCTTAAAGTCCCATCCGTCGGACGGTGTCCTTTCCAAGCCCCATCGGTGACCCCTACTGACCGTGGGAAGGACGGGGAGTTTTGCGGAGATAAATCTCAACGGTGACCCAGCTGGGACTCGAACCTGGGAATTACAGATTACGAGCCTGGCGCGCTACCGACTGAGCCACCCCGCCCCAGATTTAGGAATGGAAATTTATTTTTTTGCTCGAATCAAAGAGTAAGTTTCATAAAAGAGCAGTTTCTGAAACCACTGTTCGTAAAACGAGGTATACCTATACTCCGCTCAAAGAAAGATTATTCTTAGGTAACGAAAGTGAAAAGCTAAATTCAACGTTTTCGTAACTTCTAAAAGAAGTTTTTGTCGAAAAATAATTTCTAAAGAAGGTTCAGGATTTAAATTAGATTTATTTATGTTGTGGTTTTAAACAATTCATATTTAGTATTTAACAAAGCACGAAAGACGAACTCTTTCATTGCAGCATAACTCGGTAATAAAAACAGGCGCTGATGGGTTTGGCCAACACCTCCTGTAACAGAAAGCCAGGTGAACCAAATTTATGACGTCAGCTTAAGTAGTCCTACCATAGAGACCCTTCTTATATTTTTTATTCTAATATTATTACTGGTGGATTCTTTGCTAAACTTTATACTAATGACTGTCTATAAATATATTTTATTTAAGAAAAAAATTATTCGCATTAATTAGCATTATTATATTTAATAATAAATAGGAATAATTTTCTTTCTAAATAAAATGTATTTATAGATAAACATTGGTATAAAGTTAGCACAAGAGTTCACTAGTAATAATATTAGAATCAAAAATATAAGAATTGTTTATATAGTAAGACTACTTAAGCGACGTCAAAAATTTGGTACAGTGGCCTTCTGTTAAAGGAGATGTTGGTTTGGCTCAGTCGGTAGCGCTCCATGCTAGGATTCTGATTTTTCCAGGTTCCAGACATAAATGCGCAGACACCGCTTTCGTCATCCTTCTCTAAGTGAAAAAGGGGATGCCGTGGTCTTATGTGCAAGAAAGACATGCCAAGCCTTAACTGGCATAGTGGTTAGGCAGCTAGCGACTGTTCCAGCAGGGCAAACTTTGTGTGTTGTGTTAGCTCTAACTAAGGCAGTGGTCAGCAGTGACTTCGGTCGTAGTAGGGCAGTCCTTGTATGAGAAGGCCTGTAAAAAGCCAGGAGTAGCTTCTAGGATTCTTCTCTGTCCTATATGTCGCAAACAAAAAAAAATGTGGCATTAAAGAACACTCTGGGTAGCCTTAACAGGAGGTTTCCATCTCTCTGCAAAAAGATCTGTTCTTTCAGCCTTCTCTGAGCCTTCGAGGTTTTGTCACCTGGCTATTTGTGTGAGCAAAAGGGACTCTCAGAGGGAAAAATTGCAAACCCGAGGCAGAATAATATGGGCACAAGAATATAATGAAATATTTGGTACGTTTTCTCTGCCATCAAGTTAAGCAGTTGCCTAGTTCATTTGACAGTGATTGTTCAGCCATAATACTTTATGTGGTTTTTAGGTGCTTTAGAGTCCTTTCTTGTAATGCGCATTATAAGTGCAATTGTGGGTCTTTTTCTATGTGGCAAAGAAAGAATAGGCTTGATGTAGACTACTCTGGTCTGTAAATGGTAGCTAGGTAGTCACTGGAAAGAGAGCTTTGCACCAGTCCCTTGTGATAATGCACAGAACCCGCCAGCCCTAGCACCTAATGTCCGACCCCGCCTTTTCGTGGTGCAGACCTTTAGTACCTTTCAAAAGAGATACTCTCTTGTGGAAGCGAACGGAAGGGGAGGGCTGCCAGATTAGTGTGGCCTATTGATCTGGACAACTATGGCTACTTTTCTTTTTTTTTCTACCCTGCTGAGGAGTGGTCAACCACACATGGTCCTGGTGCTGACCATATAAACCCACTGGACTGGGCAGATATATGGCTCTGAGCTTGATTATGGATCCTGATTTTGCTGCACTGGTGGGCTTCCGTGGAGGGAAAATTTTGCGCTGTGTTTTCTGTTTGTTTGTGGGTTGACAGCAAGTGAATAGATTCACAGGATATGTTTATCAGCTGGTATATAATCCTGAGCAGAGGTCATCGCAGGCACCTGAACTCATGCTTCTACTGGCATTGTCAAATTCTACATTGGAGGAAGTCTTTCAGTGTAGATGGCTTCAGCCTTTACTGGTGGGGGAACGGGTCTTTGCCCCATGTCTGCGATTATGGGGTTGTTTGATATTGTCGCCATTTCCTCTCTCAAAAAACACAGTTTCTTTAAACATCCCACTAACCATTTTCTCTCCATAGGTAGTTGGAATGTGAGGACTCTGCACAGAGCTTTTTCTCTTGATGTCCTCACACAAGAATTCCACCGTTATAATTTAGATATTCTCGGCTTGCAAGAGAGCAGATGGACAGATAAAGGTCAGATTCTTAAAAATAATCTTAAATTTCTCTTTTCAGGGAGGGACGACAATAAGCATCACCAAGGCGTGGGTCTGCTTCTCAGCAGACACGCTAGTGATGCTCTTCTAGGATATGAGTGCATTAATGAAAGGTTTCTTACAGCAAAATTTCAGACAAGCGTTAAAGACTTGAATGTTATCTACTGTTAAGCCCCCACTGAGGATGCCGATGAGGATGAGAAGGATAGGTTTTACGGACAACTTCAGGATATTTTGAATTCTGTCAAGAAAGGAGATATTACCCTTGTTCTAGGTGACTTCAATGCCAAAGTTGGTACTGACTCTGACCTTTGGGGAGGAGTCATAGGCCCTTTTGGTATTGATAGCTGCAATGGCAATGGGCAACGTCTCCTACAGGTAAGTAAACTCAATGGTTTCAGAATAACTAACACTTATTACAAACATCACGACATACATAAGTACACATGGGTTTCACCTGATGGGCTGCATAAGAATATGATTGAGTATATATTAATTAACAGCAAATGGGCTAGTTCTGTTAGGAATACCAGGTCATATAGGGGAGCTGAAATTGGATCTGACCATTACCTTGTTAAAAGTGTATTGTAACTTAAACTTAAAAAGTGTTGTGCTAGGGTTAAAATTTTTACCTTTAATACTGAAGCTCTGAATCCCAATTATAACTAAAGCTTACCATGATAGGTTATTTAGTCATTATGACAGTCATGGTTTGCTTACTACTGAAGTTAAGGAAGAATGGAACCATTTTAAACAGGCTTTTTTGGAAACTAACAGTCCTCTTTTAGGGAAAAAGGGGCAGAGGAGGCAGAATTATTTGAGTGAGAAGGCACTTGAGCTTATTTCAGAAAGAAAGAACTGCAGGAATGTCCTTAATCAATACCCTAGTAGTCCTAATAGAAAGCATTACAAAGAACTTAATAAACGTGTAAAGAATCAGTTAGCTACTGATAAGAATCTTTGGCTTGATGGCTTGGCTGACAAAGCTGAGGAAGCAGTTAGACAGCACAACAGCAGAGAGCTGTACCAGATAGTTAATGTTTTGTGTGGTAGAAAACGGACAGGCATACAAGGATTGAAGGATAAACAAGGTAAAGTTATAGAAGGGGAGGATTCTGTCATGGCTAGGTGGGCTGAGCATTTCAGTGATGTTCTAAACAATGTGGCTAGTTCTACTCCCATTGTTTGCAATGACGATAGGTTCATTACCGGCTTTAATGTTGGCCCTATTACACAATCTCAAGTTATTTTGCCTGTTTCTAAACTTGAACTTCATAAATCCCAAGGGGTAGATGAAATTACTAGAGAAATGCTTAGAGCTGGGAATGTTTCGGTTATCATTTGGATGACTGAAATTTTGAATATCTTTTATGAGAAAGGCATTGTTCCTAAGGATTTTACCAGAGTTATTATTATCCCTATTTTCAAAAAAGGTGATCGCAGTTCCTGTGATAACTATAGGGGTATCAGCCTACTCTCTGTTCCACGTAAAGTTCTTTGCACGATTGTGCTTAATAGAATTAAGAATCTGGTTGATAGTCAATTGCTTGATGAGCAATGTGGTTCAGAAGTGGTAGGGGATGTGTGGATCAGATATTTTCACTTAGGCAGATTCTTGAGAAATGTTTAGAGTTTCAGAAATTTTTGGTTGCTAGGTTTGTTGATTTCAGAAAGGCTCTGTCGATCGTCATAATTTGTGGTTGATTGTGAAATCATATGGTATACCAGACAAGTCAGTTAACATAATGAAAGCTCCCTATAATAACACTGAATTGTCTGTGAGAGTTGGTAAGGCTTGTAGCAATTGGGTTAGCATTACTTCTGGTGTTCGACAAGGATGCATTTTGTCTCCTTTTCTCTTTAGTTTGGTTATTGATTATATTATGCGAAATTCACTTCAAGGGAAAGATTTTGGCCTTAAATGGACTGGAGATATGAAAATTTCTGATTTAGATTATGCTGATGATTTAGCCCTTTTGGCAAATGATGTTGATGAGATGAACTCTTTCATTCGAACTGTTGATGAAACTGGTACTAGAGTAGGTTTGGTTATAAACAGAGAGAAAACTAAAGTGATGAAAATTGGTCAGGCAGGCTGTGATTCAGTTAATCTGAATGGTTGCAGTCTTGAGCAGGTGTCACAGTTTAATTATCTTGGGAGCTATGTAACAGATAATGGTGATGTGCGGCATGAGATTAACAGACGAATAGGGATTGCTGCCGGGACTTTTAAGAATCTATGGAGATTGTGGAGAAATAGGCGTATACACCTAAAGACTAAAATTAGACTGTATAATAGTTTGGTTCTTTCTAGGGTTAGTTATGGTAGTGAAACTTGGACACTTTGTAAACAAGATAATAGGAAACTAGATACTTTTGATTCCAGATGCTTACGCAGTATCTTGGGCATTAGGTGGTTCAACTTTGTAACTAATGATGAGGTTAGGCAAAGGAGTCGGCAACCTCCTATAAGCAGGATATTGTACAGAGAGAGACTCCGGTGGTTTGGCCATGTTGCCTGTATGGATAATTATAGATTAGCCAATAGTGTTAAGAGCAGTGTGCCTAAAGACCTCAGAAAGTGGGGGAGACCTAGTATGCTGTGGGCAGACAATGTCAAACAGGAACTTGTTTGAATTGGTGTGTAGTGGTCAGATGCAGTAGATGTAACTCAGGACAGACTTGCATGGAGAACTTATTGCACAATATGGTTGGAGCTCCGTAGCCCATGGCTGCTTGAGGATGATGAGGATGATGAGACTACTCTAGTAAATTATTAAAAAAAACTAACTTCAAAGCTCTATATTTTCTAAAATATGCATTTAATGAAAGAATATGACTGATAATAAGGATCATAATTAAACCTATTTAAATCCTGATTTTTCACCAATATTCGTTCAGTATTTAAAGGTTATGGAAACTAAAATAAATTGGTATGATCATCAGACCGGTGGTTCTCTATGCTTCACCCATATGAGCGAATACTACACCGACCAATATTCGTAAGATTCAGGTCTTACAGAACAAGATTTTGAGAACTGCGGTCGATGCCCCCTGGTTTGTCACTAACAGACAGCTCCATTAAGACCTGGGCATCGACCATATATATACACATATAAAACGCACTTCAAAAAGATTTTTTGAGGCTGTAAGCAATAATCCCAATGAGATTATTTCTTCTCTGATTCTTTACGATCATACTGTTTTAAACAATTACAAGACGCCTAAAACGGTAGCATTCTCTGAGGAGACCTACCCGTTTTAGATTTCTTATACAATTCTACTGCTATTTTTAGCTTTTCTTGTTTGCCCTTAGGGGCCCACCTAAGGGTGGTTTACTTATATATTTTGTTCTTACTCATGTCAAATAGGAATATTTTTATGATGGAGATGGTTAGGGGTAAAATTAATACTCGGTACATCGAATATGATTATACGATCTACAATCTACGAATAAATTGAGATGCCAGTTTATTAGGTATACAACCCTCGTTACATAATGGTTCATTCCAACACGTAATAAGGAACGTGACCGGGTTGTGCGGTATAAATCAGGTAGACCAGCTCTTCGAGCACCAGTTAGAGTTGGATTGAGCATAAGAATGGGCGAAACGAGCGACTTTGAACTTGGCATGATAATTGTTTCTCGGTGTGTCATTTCAAGCATCTCCCAAACGGCCTTTCACGCAGACCATTGGGCTTTTCATGCAGAACCATTTCAAGGATTTACTGAGAATGGTGTGAAAAGCAAAAAAACTACCAGTGATCGGCGATCCTGTGAAGTGGCTTGTGGATCAGAGGGTTCAAAGGAGACTGGTGAGAATCGTGAAATCGAATAGGCAAGCCAGAACCGGGCAATTCACACCAGAAATAAACATTGGTGTGCAGAAGGTCATCTACGAAAACACCATGTATCAGAGGGGCGGGGATGGCTCAGTCGGTAGCGCACCAGGCTCGTAATCTGTAGTTCCCAGGTTCGAGTTCCAGCTGGGTCAACGTTGAGATTTATCTCCGCAAAATTCCCCGCCCTGCCCACGGTCAGTAGGGGAAACCGATGGGCTTGGAAAGGCCGCCGTCCGTCAGATGGGACGTTAAGCCGTGGCCCCGTGTGCGGGAGAGAGCCGTACCCTGTGCACGTTAAAGAACACGCTGGATGGCCTTGACGGGAGGCTACCATCTGTCTCCCAGCAGCTGTTCCAGTGGGTCCCCTCCCCCAACCTTCTCTGAGCCTTCGGGGTCCATGTGACCTGGCCATTTAGCCCATAGTGTGCAAAAAGTGCCGCTCAGAGGTAAAACAACCCAACCCATGTATCAGACCTTGTCGCGAATGGGCTAGAACAGCCGCCGACCATGTCGAGTGCCGATGTTGTCAGCAAAGAACACGAAAGCGCATCTCCAGTGGGCAGAGGAACATCGACACTGGGCCATTGAAGACTGGAGAAAGATTTCCTGGTCAGAAATCAAGGTCCCTTTTGCATCAGGCTGATAGATCAGAATTTGGTGCAAGCAACATGAGGCCATGGAGCCATATTTTCTGGTGTAAATAGTATAGAACAGTGGTGGCGTTGTGATGGTGTGGGGAATATTTTCTTGGCACACATTAGGTCCCCTGATACCCATCGAAAGATATCTGTACACCATGACATATTTGAATATCGTTGCTACCAAGTTCATCCCTTCACGTCTACAGTTTATCCTCACTTGAATGGGCACGTTCAGAATGATAATGCACGTGCTCAGAAGGCACGTATCTCACTGAATGGTTCCAGGAACATGTCGACGAGTTTTTCTTGCTTCATTGGCATGCAAAGTCCCTAAAACTAAACTCTATCGACAGGGCAAGACTTACGCATAAGTAACTAAGCTACAGCTCAGGGCCTCAAAGAAATATAGTTAAAGTTTTACTGCGTTGCGAAATTTTTTTAATATTTGTTCTATTGTGCAAACTCTGTTCATCTTTGCTTACCGTGCTAGAATAATGTTCTCACCACATCAATTTCGTGTTCATTTTCAATGTTTCTCTCAATCAGAATAACTGTATACATTAGAGAAAATTAAAAATGCAACACTTACAAGACGTTATGCAAATGTGACGAAATTTAGGGAGGCGATAGTATATGGAAATGCATGGAAATGATTAGGTTTGTAGGACGATCGAAACGATTGGACAGGAGCGAGCCGACGTCACAGCTGCGGAGCAGTCAAACACAGATAATGGCAATCAAAGCTCCCTGATTGACAAAACGTTGTTGAAATTGTTCTAAACCGCTAAAGATGCCCTTACGCAGACGTCGACAACCGTTCCAACAGTTAACAGACTTTGAGCGTGGAAGAATCATCAGCCTTAGAGAAGCTGGTTTGTCGTACAGAGATGTGGCCAACCTTGTTGGCCGCAATCCCAGCACCATCGTACACATATGACGCCAGTGGGTTCAAGAAGGATCCAGCACACGCCGACAAGGATCAGGAAGACGACGTAAGACCACGGAGTGACAGGACCGCCATTTGCGACGCATGGCATTGCGTGACAGATTCGCGATTACAACGCAATTGCTAAGGGACGGCAACAGGAACATCGAATACCTACCAGGCGGAGGTAAACAACAGGCTTTTACAGTTTTCATTGCGAGCCTATCATCCGGCACTGCGTTTGCCCCTCACATCTTCCCACATGCCAGCACGTCTTCAGTAGTGTCGCCTCAAACAGAACTGAAACGAACAAGAGTGGAGTACCGTGGTGTTTAGAGACGAATCTCGTTTTTGTTTTGGTCAGCACGACGGTAGAAAACGTGTTCGCCGTCATCCAGGGGAAAGAAACGCCACCCAGTGCGTGAGGCATCGTCACACAGCTTCAGCACCTGGTGTCTTGGTGTTGGGTGCTATTAGTCGGACATCTCGGTCAGAACTGGTCATCATAAGGGGATCTGTAACTGCCCAACGATATGTTACCAACATTTTGCAGCCAGTGGCTGTCCCATTTGTTCAGCAGCACGGAACCTTTTACCAGCAAGATAACGCCCGTCCCCACACAGCCCGCATTAGTCTGCAGAATCTACACAAACAAAACCTTCAGGTATTACCATGGTCAGCACGTTCACCGGACTTTTCACGTATTGAACACGTCTGGGATATGATGGGACGACAGCTCCAATAACACACAAGAGGTGCGCCAACCACTGTCGCTGAAACGAAACATCGACTTCGCGCTATTTGGCGTTTTATCCCTCAGGAGGATATTATAGAGCTGTACGATAGCCTTACCCGTTGTGTTCATGAATGCATTGCTGCGCGGGGCGGTTCAACGTCATTCTAATTATACCACTTTACCTATTCGATATTTTTTTTTGATAATGTAAACAATCGCACATCTCAGTGTATGTTAACAGCTGCCTGCGTTTGGATAAAATAACATTAATCCTTCTAGGCGCTGCAATTTTTTTTCCCGTAGTGTGGCCGAGTGGTTAGCGCGCTTGGCTACTGAACTACGGGACCTGGGTTCGAGCCCCGGGTAAGGCATGGCTGTTTGTGTCGTTTTTGTGCTGAGGTCCCGCTATCCTCACAGACCTTCTACTATGGCGTATAAACTGACAGACTCCTGTCAGACCTCTGTGGCAAGCAGCTGCTTGAGGGGGTATTTGCTAATTTTTTTTATATATATATTGATACGACATATGAACGTGTTACAATGAATTCATGATAAAAGTGTCATGAACGCTCGCGAATGCTTCTGCGTGAGAATTACGTACCCAACGAATTGGAACGAAGAACCTATCTGAAAAATAAGATAGATAGAATTGTTATGTTGGAGTTGTTGATATGTGAAAGTAGACATAGTTAGTCTCAGTCTACATGACAAAGTGGTTAAAAAGAAGAAGTATTTTATGTGGTGAGTGCGTGGGAGGTTAAATAGTTTATTAATGTGAATCCTATTAGTGAATTAACAAGGAAATAAGAATGGTTTACGCTTGAAGTGAAAGTTATACAAGGGACATTGTCAATTAAAATGAAGAGGTGAACATTAATCGAATAGACAGAATTAGTCCTAACTTTTTTGCAGGAAGAGATTATTTTGTTTATAAGAATTGGTAAAGTTAATCTCGATAGATTGCATATTTGTTTACAAACATGTTTTTAATGTTCATCGAATGATATTAGCCTTACTTTGTGATTTGGGTGTGAATACAAATAAGATTATAGATTCTTCTGAATGTTTATCTTTATATTAATCTAGATTTTCGTGCCGGTTGACTTAGTTTGTATAAATAATTTCATCCATGCTTTTGCAATAAATTGCAATGTTTTGTAATTATCATTGACATATATTTACTTGAAATCACGCTCATCCATTTAAATTCGTAAAAATATATTTTTCGACTTTCGGATTTTTGGGGCCTCAAATTTGAATATTTTAGAGCCTTTTAAATATCACATTTTGACCTTCTGAGGTCTGAGGGCCTCAGAAGGTCAAAGTCCGGCCCTGCATATCGAGCATCTGTAGGATGAGGTGGTAAGGACTGTTCACAGCGGGACTGTGCCGCCGTCCATTTTGCAGTAACTGCGTGACACAATCATTACAGTCGCTCAAAAAAATATCCGAACACTATGGTTGATGACAGAATTCAGGAAAAATATCTGGCAACGATTTTTTTTAGAAATTAGTGATCTGGCAACCTTCATGTCACGTGATTACAGAATTCAGGAAAAATATCTGGAGCGTGTACAGCAACTGTACACGCTCCAATTACCGTTCACAGCAAACTGGAGCGTGTGCAGTTACTTCACACACTCCAGTTTGCTGTGAACGGTAACTGCACACGCTCAATATTTCCGTGAGTGAGCCCACACGATCTAGTATCAAAATAATATGACCACCTACAGTCGCTCAAAAAAGTATCCGAACACTATGGTTGATTACAGAATTCAGAAAAAATATCTGGCAACGATATTTTTAGAAATTAGTGATCTGGCAACCTTCATGTCACGTGATTACAGAAATCAGGAAAAATATCTGGAGCATGTACATAACTGTACACGCTCCAGTTGCCGTTCACAGCAAACTGGAGCGTATGCAGTTACTGCACACGCTCCAGTTTGCTGTGAACGGTAACTGCACACGCTCAATATTTCTGTGAGTGGGCCCACACGATCCAGGTTTTTGGGAGCTCACACGATCCAATGTGCTGTGAACATTAACCGCAAACGCTCCAGTTTGCTGTGAACATTAACCGCAACCGCTCCAGTTTGCTGTGAACGGTAACTGCACACGCTCCATATTCATTGCATTATATATTCATACGCATTATATATATTAAAAAAAAGTATCCGAACACCATGGTTGATTACAGAATTGAGAAAAAATATCTGGCAACGATTTTTTTAGAAATTAGTGATCTGGCAACCTTCGTGTCACGTGACACGGAGGTTGCCAGATCACTAATTTCTAAAAAAAAAAGGATGCTAGATGTAGCGACTGTACAACTTTCCTACATCCAGCATCTTGTAAGTTTCACTCCCAGAAGAATTTGGACTGTTCTGAAGACCAAAAGAGGCACAACACGCTGCTAGGTAGATGTGTCTAATAAACTGGCATCTCTATGTATCGCTATAATCGAGATTTAAATGGATTTGATTATGATCTTTATTTCATTACCTTCATTAACATTTTTCCATTAAACGTATAGTTTAGAAGTCATAAAGCTTTGAAGTTAGATTCTCATTGGCACCCACAAAATATTAGAATTGCCATTCAAAAGGCAATTCTAATATTTTTATAGGGCAGCGCGTTTTCTTGCTTTTTCAACGACGAACCAGACAATATGTCGAAACTTTTGGGTTTCAAAAAAAAAAAGGGGGCGGGGGTGGTTCAGTTCGGTAGCGCGCCAGGCTCGTAATCTGTAGTTCCCAGGTTCGAGTCCCAGCTGGGGCAGCGTTGAGATTTATCTCCGCAAAAATTCCCCGCCCTGCCCACGGTCAGTAAGGGACACCGATGGTCTTGGAAAGACCGCCGTCCGTCGGATGGGACGTTAAGCCGTGGCCCCGTGTGCGGGAGAGCCATACCCTGTGCACGTTAAAGAACACGCTGGATGGCCTTGACGGGAGGCTACCATCTGTCTCCCAACAGCTGTTCCAGTGGGTCCCCTCCCCCAACCTTCTCTTAGCCTTCGGGGTCCATGCGACCTGGCCATTTAGCCCATGGTGTGCAAAAAAGTGCCGCTCAGAGGTAAAACAACCCAATCCAAATTAAAAAAAAAAGCTTTCGATCCCAATTGTAAATATGCTCAGATGCTGCAGGAAGGGAGAGAATTAACACTTGTCATTGGGAAGTGCAAGGTATTCTTACTGCAGGCTTTCAATATGAATTTCAACTTTGATTATGGAACTCACTTCAAATTTCGCATTCACCTTTTTCGCTATCGTTTCTTCGAAGTTTCCACCTCGATTCTTTTAAACAAAAAAAGATCTATTGAGTCAGCGAGAAGTCATTCTCTGCCCTCTCATACAAAGAGCGCATGACTAATTTCGGTATCATTATATCCTCCCCTTTCATCGTATCTGATTTTAATATAAAATAAAGAACTACGTAGGGCCCCTTTCATGAAAACCTGCATTGTTCCTCGACTGCCTTTCTCTTCGAAACTTTGTCAGAAGCAAGATCAGGTTGAAGGCAAAAGCATTTGAAATAATGATATATAAAATCAATGTTCGAGTACAATGGAGCGCTCAAAATACTCGTGTACCAAGACGCATTTTAATTACGTGCCCATTCAAAGTGTATTCAGTTGGGAATCCAAAGAACCGACTGACAACGTTTCCGGTTGTGAGGCCGCAGGGGGGTGGGCTCATCTCCGATAACAGGGGGGGAGGAGTTTTATTGATTGCTGTTCGTCGTCAACGTAACAATGCAGGCGCTATTTGCTTCGGTCTGCGTGTACCGTGATGATGTGATGTGGGAGGAGATCATCCTGGGTCTCGTTCTCTCGAAGTTATGTTCTCAGCTGACGAGGAATATCCGTTTTGTCGAGATTTTGAATTTACTGCGTCAGTTGCATAACAATGGATTATTTTAGTCCACAGGAGTGAAAAGAAAATGCAGTAAAACCTGATCAATTCGAAATATTTCGCATTATTCGGTTTTTCTTTTAAGACCAATATGCAAATTACGATGCAGAAGTGTCTCGATAATTCAAACCCTTGTTTATTCGAAAAAAAAACTTAGTCCTGTGTTTATAATGATATTAAAATATTTGCGACCGAGTGGTTAGCACGCTTGGCTACTGATCTACGGGACCTGGGTTCGAGCCCCGGGTAAGGCATGGATGTATGTGTTGTTTTTCTGCTGATGTCCTGCCATCCTCTCAGATCTTCTACTTTGGCATATAAACTGACAGGCTCCTGTCAGACCTCTGTGGCAAGCAGCTGCTTGAGGGAGTATTTATTTATTTATTTATATGAAAGAAACATAATGTTCCTTAAAATTAGACGTTTGCGAACACAACTATTAAACAACCACGATAACGAAAGAGACGATTAAGCTACTGCCGTCTAAGGAAGATGTATTTTCAGCTTTGACTTGTCATGGGGGAGAAGTTGACTCAGTCGGTAGGGCGTCAGCCTCGCAATCAGGAGTTAACAGGTTCGAGTCCCACCTAGAGGCCCTATATAGGTAGAGGTTGGCCATCTCAAAATTGGACTCCATGTTTTGAAGTATCTCAGATTGTTTAGCGTGCATAACTGAATGGTATTGCACGCTACTTATGGATTCCGGGAAAGGGGGGGCGGGGATGGCTCAGTCGGTAGCGCGTCAGGCTCGTAATCTGTAGTTCCCAGGTTCGAGTCCCAGCTGGGTCAGCGTTGATATTTATTTCCGCAAAATTCCCCGCCCTGCCCACTGTCAGTAGGGGACACCGATGGGCTTGGAAAGACCGCCGTCCGTCGGATGGGACGTTAAGCCGTGGCCCCGTGTGCGGGAGAGCCATACCCTGTGCACGTTAAAGAACACGCTGGATGGTCTTGACGGGAGGCTACCATCTGTCTCCCAACAGCTGTTCCAGTGGGTCCCCTCCCCCAACCTTCTCTGAGCCTTCGGGGTCCATGTGACCTGGCCATTTAGCCCATTGTGTGCAAAAAAAGTGCCGCTCAGAGGTAAAACAACCCAACCTGGAAAAGGGTAGGGTAATATTTGATACAGATTAGAGTGTTCATTATTGTAAACATTTTAGAAAACGGCTAAAAAAGGAAAAGTAAATTTTAGGGCTTTTTTTTTTAAAAAAAGATATAATTTCGCTTTGTTGTCTGTCCGTCTGTTGACATCGAACTTTTTTGTTTATATTGATAAATAAAAAATTCTTTTTGTGTTAGATAGGTATCAATGATATATTACGATTTGCATTTTTCGAATGCCCCAAAAGTTATAACTGCTCCCTCTAACGGTGGAAAAAATTTAAAATTCCAAAATATCAAACGAATATTCCAAACAATGTAGTTATGATAGAAGTTTGAAATTTTGGTGTTGAAATGTGAAGGTTACGAAGTTACCATTGGCAACAATCACTTGACCCTTTAGACCCAGGGGGGAAGTGAATGAAACTTTTTTTGTTTTAACAGAAAAGTGTATGTTTTAGAGATAAATTAAAAATTATTTTTGGGTTGAGCAGATATTGATGAAATATTACAATTTTTATTTTGCAAATTTCCCAAACGTCATAATTGCGCCCTCTAACGGTGAAAAAAATATCGCAAAATCCCAAAAAACTTCCATTGACAGCAATGAGTTGACCCTAAGCCCAATGTAGGTAAGAAACGGAATGGTTTTGTTTTAAGAGATAATTGGAAATATCTTTTCAGTTGGTTACTAATGAAATGTAATTCGCATTTTTCAAAGGTAGTTTTAATTTGTATCATTAGAGATCACTAAATATCGAACCTGCAAAACTTTTAACGAATGTTTCAAGTGATCTGTTTATGGTAAAAATTTCGGCATGTAGATTTCTGCTATGGTAGAAATTCCACTGACAGCAATGATCTGCCCATTATTTTCAGATTAGTGAGACAAAAGCAACTTTTTAAATTTAAGAATTAAAAGACAAATACTTTTTATGTTTCAGAATTACTAATAAAATACTGCTGTGTACATTTCTCCCATCATACATTAAAAAATAAATAACTCCTCAAGCAGCTGCTTGTACAGAGGTCTGACAGGAGCCTGTCAGTTTATACGCCAAGTAGAAGCTCCATGAGGATGGCGGGACCTCAGCAGAAAAACAGCATGAACATCCATAATTAAAACTTTTAAGGAGTGATAAAGTGGGCAAAGGAAGAACTTCATTCTCTTTGAAAATGAGATTCCCATATGCGCCAGAGACGACATGCGTTCTTCTAGTTATTTTACACTTTCAGTACCCTCTGATAGTGGAAATTCTAACTACTGTATAATTGAGAAAATAAACTATTAATATTTTATTAGTACCTTTAATGTGCAAAAAGAGTTTTTCATTTACCTCTTAAATCAGAAAAATTGCATTTCACAAACGGGACAAATCATTACTGTTAAGGTAAACCACTTGACCAATTACACTCTATGACTAAAAATTTAAGTTTCTAGCAAAAATAGATCGTTTGCAATATTTATTTACAGATTTGGTATTTTCCAGCTTTTTTCCGCCGCTAGACGTCGCCTTTCGAGCTTTTATAACCCGCCTTTTGCACTCTCTAACACTGGAAATTCTACTGTTGAAGATTCGAAAAATGTAAATATTAATAATTTTTGTGGAAAAAAATTTCGCCGACATGCGGGATTCGAACCCGCATCTCTCCAGAAACATGCCAGATTATTCTAACCTGTTGAACTAACGCCGGCTTTTTTCACAAATATAATTTATTGATTTATAGACGTTTAAACATCTACAGGTAACGCTGAGATTATCAAAAAAATACCCCCTCAAGCAGCTGCTTGCCACAGAGGTCCGACAGGAGCCTGTCAGTTTATATGCCATAGTAAAATGTCTGAGAGGATGGCAGGCCCTCAGCAGAAAAACGACACAAACAGCCATGCCTTACCCGGGGCTCGAACCCAGGTCCCTTAGATCAGTAGCCAAGCGCGCTAACCACTCGCCCATGGGACGACTGATGATTATCAAATATTGTTTAAATCATTAATATTTTGTTAGTGCTTGTGAAACATACATATATGTTGTTTCATTTATCTCTTAAAAAGTTATTAAACTCCACCCCCCCCCCCCCGCTTTTTGGCTAAGACGGCAAAGCCTTGTTACCATTGTAACAAAATCTCAGATTTCCAATGTAAATAGTTTGTTTGTAATATTCGTTTGAAATTTTAGCATTTTCCATTGTTCCCATCGCTAGGTGGCGCTATTAAAGCTATTGAAATTTTTCAAAATTGCGAATCGCAATATTTGTTCGACACCTATAAAACCCAAAAAGAATTTTTCATTTAGCTCTAAAAGTAAAAAAAAATTGATTGTCTATAGACGGACAGACATATGGAAAGACAGGTGGACAGACAACAGTTAACAGAGAGACTGACAGACAGACGAACAAATATTGGCATACGCAGATGACAGAGTGAAAACATTAGCTCGTTTTTCAAACGAACCTTAAAAGAAATTATTTGTTGTTTTTCAGTTAGCTGGTTTCACTTTTGCAGCCGTTTGCCGTCTTCTGATGGAGTTTCTCGGGGGAAAAATATTCATTAAATTATTTCTTTGAGTGAAATTTTTACATCCAAATGAAGCGCAGTGAGTATTCATAAAATATGTCAGCTTTTATAGACAAAAAAAGTGGTAGAAATATATAAAACTGTAACAACTAAGAAGTTTTAACTTGGTACATACACTAACTCATAGGCTTTCGTATCACGGTACGACAAAACATGGCGTCCATAAACCACGTGATTCAATCAACCAATGGCAGTGAATCACCGAGATGGCCAGTCTCTAATTATACAGGACCTCTAGTCCCACCTAAGCCAACGTTGAGATTTATACCCATCTGACCTCCTATCTAGACCTCGATCAGAAAACAAAATGCCCATCGGTGATCTATGGCCATGGAAAGTCTGCCGTCCGTCGTATGGAACGTTAAACCGTGGCTCCGTATAGAGGAGAGCCATATCCTGTTTACGTTAAGAATACGTTGGATGGCCTTTGATGGAAGACTTTCGTCTGTCTCAAGAGCTGTCCAATGGGGTCCTTTCTCCAACTTTCTCTGAGCCATTGGGTCCTTGTGGCTTATCTATTTAGCCTAATGTGTGCAAAAAACTGCCGCTCAGAGGTAACACAACCCAGCATGTTATGGAAATAATGTCAGTTACTGGGCTTTGTCAAATTGAATGTATCCCCGACACCCCACCTGTGGTGTGAGGTGCTGGGTAAGGAAATATGTTTTTGGTAACGTATGTTTTGGTATGTGTTCCTAAGGTAAGGAAATATGTTTTTGGTTCGTTCCGATGTTGGGCTTTCGGCGTTGAGAATAGACTTCGGATTGAAGAGTATTTGATGACAAACTCAAAGTTATAACAATAATAATAGTTTAATTAAGAAGATATTTATAGATGTCTCCGTAAGAATTGACATTGGCTACTGGCTTTACTGAGGCAATAAAGCTGTCTTCCTAATTGCATCAAGACACATCAGCCATAAACCACTTCCGACAGGGATGTGGGAAAGGAGACAATTTCACACAAAAAGTTACATTTTTGCACCGAGCAACGTCAAAAAAATATTTGCATAAAAATGATAAAAAAGATGCATCAGAATATCATCAAAACCCGACAGATGAAACATGTCAGTGACAATGTGTGAAAAATTTGGCGACATCATGCAGCGTGTTCTAATTTACAATGAGCTTTAACTGGTACCACCTAAACAAATTAAAATTAACATAACACATCCATGCTTCATGCACTTATCCTTGTGTTCGGGTTGGGTTGGGTTGTTTTACCTCTGAGCGGCACTTTTTTGCAAACCATGGGCTAAATGGCCAGGTCACATGAACCCCGAAGGCTCAGAGAAGGTTGGGGGAGGGGACCCACTGGAACAGCTGTTGGGAGACAGATGGTAGCCTCCCGTCAAGGCCATCCAGCGTGCTCTTTAACGTGCACAGGGTATGGCTCTCCCGTACACGGGGCCACGGCTTAACGTCCCATCCGACGGACGGCGGCCTTTCCAAGCCCATCGGTGTCCCCTACTGACCGTGGGCAGGGCGGGGAATTTTGTGGAGATAAATCTCAACGCTGACCCAGCTGGGACTCGAACCTGGGAACTAGCCTTGTGTTCGGCAACAGTGGTGGGGAGCTCAGAGGCGGGAGTCACTGAATGTCTGTCCCATCATATCCCAAACGTGCTCGACACATCTAAAAAACATGCAGGCCAAAGAAACACATCGACATTACGTAGACACTGTCGAGATGTGGGAGCCGTATGTGGGGGAGGGGCATTGTTCTGCTGTAAAAGGAAAAAGAGTACTTAGGATGGAGTTTAGGAATGGTAGAACTGGTCCCACAATGCTTTAAATATAATATCGCTGCTGTGTGATATTTATATATAACGTTAAGGGCTATATAACATTTATATATAACGTTAATGCAACTAATGATTCCCCCATTCGTGATTCCAAGGGTAAGTCCCGGTATGACACTCCCTGATACAGGGGGGCGGGGGTGGCTCAGTCGGTAGCGCGCTAGGCTCGTAATCTGCAGTTCCCAGGTTCGAGTCCCAGCTGCGTCAACGTTGAGATTTATCTCCGCAAAACTCCCCGCCCTGCCCACGGTCAGTAGGGGACACCGATGGGCTTGGAAAGGCCGCCGTCCGTCGGATGGGACGTTAAGCCGTGGCCCCGTGTGCCGGAGAGCCATACTCTGTGCACGTAAAAGAACACGCTGGATGGCCTTGACAGGAGGCTACCATCTGTCTCCCAATAGCTGTTCCAGTGGGTCCCCTCTCCCAACTTTCTCTGAGCCTTCGGGGTCCATGTGACCTGGCCATTTAGCCCATGGTGTGCAAAAAAGTGCCGCTCAGAGGTAAAACAACCCAACCCAACCCTGATACAGGCTGGATTACTTCTGTCTACAGCCTGTATCTCCAGACGCATAATATGGCCATCAATTTGATCCGAAACAGAAACGTGATTCGTCACTTAAAGACAATACGATACCAGTCTTCTCCAAAAGCAACTCTTTCCCTGCTGCACTGTAGATGCAGACAACGACGGGATGGTGTCAGAGGCGAATGCAGCCCTGATTCTTGCAGTCGTCTTCTAATCATGCTCCTCGACACAAGAGCCGACAGGAATGGCATTACGAGATGAAAACGTTCATGGGATATTTAACAGTTTCTGAATTATGACCAGCTTTTCTACATGAGTGTACAGTCGCTCAAAAAAGTATCCGAACACTATGGATGATTACAGAATTCAGAAAAAATATCTGGCAACGATTTTTTTAGAAATTAGTGATTTCGCAACCTTCGTGTCACGTGACACGAAGGTTGCCAGTCACTAATTTCTAAAAAAATTCCTTGCCATATATTTTTTCTGAATTCTGCAATCAACCGTAGCGTTCGGATACTTTTTTGAGCGACTGTACTACATTTATTTTGCTAGAATTAAAAAAAAAAGCTTAAACGTGGGTGGAAAAAATATCGTAACGATGTTCTTGTTAGGTTCAATGCAGATACTTACCTCTCCCCCTTCCCAACCTCACTATTTTTTAGATTTATTCGACATCCTGGCCTGCAAAAGACAGTACTCCCCTGGGGACAACAATGTAAATAAAATTTCGATTTTTTTTTTCCTGTGAAGTGTTCAACTGCACACACCTAAAGTAAAAAAAAAATATTTGTTCTATTTATTTCAATGTTTAGTGATTTATTTATGCAGTCAGCTCTGATATATCTAAATAACATAGTTTTTTTTTTTTCTTTTTCATGTCGTACACAGTTTCCATACACTGGAGCCAGTTTCAATCCAGCTCGTTCCTTTGGACCAGCGATAGTGACAAACACGTGGAGATTGCATTGGGTAAGTTGTGTCCGATGCAATGCCAATCCTGTTTTTGCCTTCTAGTATTGACAAACTCAGTACATACAGACTTTGCTCCTTCTAATCCAAAACATTTCGCCATCAGTTGTGTTGGATTGTGTTATTTATCCTCTGAATGGTACTTTTTGGCACACAATCGGATACATGGACAGATCACAAGGAACCCAGGGGCTCAGAGAAGGTATGGAGAAGAGACCCCATTGGATAGATGTTAGGGGACAGAGCACCTTCCCATCAAGACCATCCAGCGTGTTCTTTAATGTGCACGAGTTATGGCTCTCCCGCACAACGGGCCACGTTTTGACCTCCCACCCGATGGATGGATGGCTTCCTTTGCCATCATTTGGTATAAGTGCGTCACAATATTTAATAGCACAATGGCAGGGGCGGGGGTGGCTCAGTCGGTAGCGCGCAAGGCTCGTAATCTGTAGTTCCCAGGTTCGAGTCCCAGCTGGGTCAGCGTTGAGATTTATCTCCGCAAAATTTCCCGCCCTGCCCATGGTCAGTAGGGGACACCGAAAGGATTGGAAAGGCCGCCGTCCGTCGGATGGGATGTTAAGCCGTGGCCCCGTGTGCCGGAGAGCCATACCCTGTGCACGTTAAAGAACGCTGGATGGTCTTGACGGGAGGCTACCATCTGTCTCCCAACAGCTGTTCTAGTGGGTCCCCTCCCCCAACCTTCTCTGAGCCTTCGGGGTCCATGTGACCTGGCCATTTAGCCCGTGGTGTGCAAAAAAGTGTCGCTCAGAGGTAAAACAACCCAACCCAGAAGCACAATGGTACATGCCAGAGGTGTTAATAGCTTTCACTCTCTAATCCACCAGTGACAATTTTCAAGGTTCTTCGTCAAGTCTGTTACTGAGTTGTTGGCTCCCTATCATTTGGGACTCCATCCGTCATAAAACTGTATTGCCAATCAATACAGAATAGAACTCTAAAATCAACGATAACCGCTTTACCATCAGAGGGACCCCCCTGATACGGGACCACCTTTTCGAGGTTGGGGGGGGGGGGGGGCTTGAGGGTCTAAATGAAGTCGAAGGCTATGCTGACTGGAGTGGGACCGGTCGGACTGGCCAAAATGGAAGATGGCCGAACTAAGATGTCCTGTCACGGGAGCCGCGGCAACTTGGATCTTTATATCCTTGTTGGTGGCGGTCCGGGGACATAGATTAAGATTAGGTTTTGACCGATGGATGAGCTTTACTCCTATAGTACTGCTCGCCATAAGGCAATCGGGGATGAGCTGCATCTATATGGTACTGTCTTGCCCCTGACCGTAGTGGTGAATATGGCATTTCCCTATACTGGTAGTGCTTTAGGCGGAACAAGTGGGTCTTGTCATCATATATATTTACCATCAGAGGGATGGTTAAACGTAACTTTTTTTTTTAAATAGATAAAAGAAATTTTCTTTTTGAGTTCCATAGATTCTAACGAAATATTACCATTTCCATTTTCCGAATCATTTATTAATTCGTATGACAGCGTGCTCACAAAGTCATGTGGTCGGAAATTTCGGCCAATTAGAACGCTCCTGTGCAGAAGCAACACGTTTTTTTTTTCAGCTCTCTCGAATTCTGGATATCTGCTCTCTGGATTTAATTGATAGAACATGGATTATCAAAGTGATGTGCGATTACAACGTTCGTTTAGAGTGAAACACCCAGGACTTACCTTTGAATTTATTGTGCAACATATTGCGAACTCTGTGACTCCTGCTGAAATCGTCATTGCACAGCGCATCAACAAATCTACTACTATCTTCACTTTTGCGACCGAAAAAACTGCTGATGCATTTGCTGTCGTCCCTCCCGGCTTCTTCAACGAGCACCCAGTGGAATGCACTCGACTGGGATTCCCAGTAAAGAAAATATCGATCTCCAAATTGCCTTTCTTTGTTACCAACAAAGCCATCGCCACTGCCTTGGAACCTTTTGGAACTGTAACTAGTGTAACTGAAGAATACCTAGGATACCCGGGACTGGAATCCATCCAATCGGGCACAAAGATAGTGCACATGGAAATGAAGAAAGCAATCCCCAACTTCCTCCACATAGAAAATTTCTCGGCCACAGTTTACTATCCTGGCATATCCTTACTCTGCAAATGGTGCAAGACTCCCGGCCACTTCATAAAGGACTGTTCTTCATTTCGGAATCGCTCCAAAATTACTTCTTCCCCACCTGCACCAACTATCGACCTTCCAGCTGAAAGCGATTCGACTGTCTCTATCCCTCTTTCACCTCAAAAATCTACTACACACGTAAGTACCTCCCTTTCTTCTCTTGATACCTCGCCTACTCCCGCTCCCCAGATTAATGAGAGCGATGAAAAATCGCAACTAAAAAGGAAAAATCCCACCACCCCTCCCGATTCACCCCCTAGTGATGACCCACAAAAAAAACTAAAATCATCTGACATTACTGGCACATCAACACTTATTGACAACATACAAAATTATATCATTGACCACACTAGAATTCCCGAACCTACACAAAAACAAGATGGCCCCGAATTTTTAGAAGCTTTCGAGGACCTTGTTGATATATTCAAATTCTTGGCAAATCCAAAAATAGCCACCTACGATTGGGACATTCCCCCTGACCTTCTCGCACTCAAACGAACTCTATCGGGCACTGGCCTTATTCTACGTAAATTCCAAGACCTCTATCTAACAGCTTTAGCGAAATGTCCACAACAGAAATGTTTCGATGTTTTTTACTACCTTCAAATTGTCTTTAAACATTTCTCTCTCTTCAAATAACTTCTACTTTGGCCACTTTATTTTATTACTTTCTCCCACTTATATTCCAAATTTCGCTACTTACAATTCCTTTTCGATCTCGCTCGTTTCCAAATTGCCTCCATCTTGGATTCAGCGCTAAGCCAATACCAAAATTCCTGCACTCTCATTGGCTGAGACGATTCTGACTGGATCCAGCAGCTTGCCCTCGTTTTAGCTCAGCTCGGCAGCTTCAACACTTTCTAAACATAAATTTCATCAACACATATTAATTATTTACACTTATTCCCCACAAAAATAAACATTTACACTCTCTTGAACACACAAAACTCTCCTCACACGAAAACGACGCTATTTACCATCTCTGGATCATCTTTAGATCTGCCTTCCTCCGTCCCTCTCTCGACCTCTACTCAAAATTTGCAATTTTAATTTAGCACTCACCGATGAACTTGGCTTGTGGTCCTGATGATAAGCAGGACGAGGCCCACTTTACAAATAGGACCAGGACAACGATGGATGTGAAAGAAGAAGACTCAATCAATCAGCGACGCCCATTTATGAGCGTTTGGAACTCAATTTGCTTTGTTTCAATTGTTTGCTGTATTTTTAGTTGTGGAAACAGCTATCTCGAAGACTTTGTGCTTCTTTTCCACTTTTTTAAATTTAAAAGTGAATAAATGGTGATTGGAATGATTCCTAAAGATAATTCGCAAAAGGATAAGAAGAGTAGGAAAGGCATAACTTTTAAGATATATCGATAAATCGTTGAAAAGTCTGAAATGAGGTTAGAGAAGTGTGCTTGTTACGGTGTATAGCTTGTCTCAATCAAATATTTCCCCCATCCTATGAGAAATAAGTAAAATTGAAACAACTAAATTTGAGAGATGTTTTTATTGAATGTTAGCATGTTTCTATTAATTTTAATCTTTTACTATGTTCTTACAACGAATTAGCGTTTAAAAATACTCTATGTGTTTATGTTCACAAATGTTAATTTGGATGAAATTCGAAAGAATTAGGCCTTCAACATTTGTTTCAGAAATTTACATAACGAAAGTTTTCGTGCAACAAATTAAATATGTAATGTAGGGACCCCACTATATTATTATTTCTTTCAAAATTAATTTTATTCTCATTAAAAGAAGCATAAAAAATTCAAACATTTGAAAGCCATTTGCTCATTAGCATTTATGACGATTTATACGATAATGCCTTTTTCTGCTTAAAGAAAAACTGCGTATTAGTTAAAAACGATTTTACAACTATGTTATTAGAATGGAGATTTAAAGGTTATGCATAATCTTTAAATCTCCATTTTAATAACATATCCATCATAATATCCATCATCCATCATAAGAGTGCAACACGAAAAGTCTATAACAACAAAAGAAGTTAAATAACTCTCTCCAAGAAAAATCAACTGGAAAAGCGCTTTTAAAAAAATAAAAAAATCTCAAGCAGCTGCCTGCCACAGAAGTCTGACAGCAGCCTGTGTTGGATTGTTTTACCTCTGAGCGGCACTTTTTTGCACACCATGGGCTAAATGGCCAGGTCACATGGACCCCGAAGGCTCAGAGAAGGTTGGGGGAGGGGACCCACTGGAACAGCTGTTGGGAGACAGATGGTAGCCTCCCGTCAAGGCCATCCAGCGTGTTCTTTAACGTGCACAGGGTATGGCTCTCCCGCACACGGGGCCACGGCTTAACGTCCCATCTGACGGACGGCGGCCTTTCCAAGCCCATCGGTGTCCCCTACTGACCGAGGGCGGGGAGTTTTGCGGAGATAAATCTCAACGCTGACCCAGCTGGGACTAGAACCTGGGAACTACAGATTACGAGCCTGGCGCGCTACCGCCTGAGCCACCTCCGCCCCAGCAGCCTGTGAGTTTAATACACCATAGAGAATATTTGTGAAGAAATCGGGACCTCAGCAGAAAGACAACACAAACATTCATACCTTACACGTGACTCAAACTCATGTCCCTTTGATCAGTAGCCCAGTTCGTTGGAACGAAAATATTACAATTCATTTTAGGAATTTGAATTGTGTATCTGTTCCAGTTCATTTTATATATGAATAAATAAAATTACGCTGCAAATCCTGACTTAAAACAAGTCGATCCCCCTCCCCAGGACCAGTGGATTCAGAAAAAAATATATAGGAAAATTGTTCTATCTACGGGAATATAATAATTTGGAATTATGATTGTCAACTTTATCACTTTGCTATAGAACGACATTATATTTTAGATAAACTTTGTTTGTTTTCACCCACAACGCGCAAATATATATGAATATTCTATGTATTATCGCTTGCCAAGTTATTTCGTTTGTAATTCATTGCATTACTTTTTTAAAAAATGCACAAGTTAATTAATTCTATGTTCTAATGGAAACTTGAGCTGCATTTGTTAAGCCTGATCGAAAGAGACGCTGTGATCGTTACATTAAAACCATTGGAGTTACTCATCTCTACTCTCCTTCAGATCTAAATAAAAATGGGAGGGATAAGTGGCGCAATCTAGCCGGAAAAAGGTAAAATGTGGGGGGGAGAGGGCAAGAGACTGGATTTTATTTGCAGCATAATATTTTCCCCTCCGTTTTGGAGGAATTTAAACTTCTTGAAAGATGCCTGAAATATAAGCAAGTTTAATAATTTTTGTCTCCATTGCTACAGTTCTCATAAGAAGGGGAGGGCATAACCTATTGCCCATCCTCCTAGGCTCACCCTTGCTCTCCTTCATCTGCGGCTAACTTCTATGTTGCCAATCAACACTTTTTTTCTCAAATCTGAAAGTGCATCTAAGCATAAAACTGTTACAAAGAGTTGCACAAAACAGACATTCTCAGAAAGCTAAATCTGCATCAGTTTTCTTCCACTAAATGAGAGGTTTTCCACATCTTTTTAGGTCACATGGTTATATATGTGAACCAGACCTTAAACTGGCGACATTTATTTCGTCCCAGATTTTTTATGTGAGAAAGGTCATTTTGACCCCAGGAAAGTAGGAAAGACATTATCTCAGAAGAAAAGATATTTTGACCTCAAAACAGTAGGAGAGATATTATCTCAAAAGAAAGGATATTTTGACCCCAGGAAAGTAGGAAAGACATTATCTCAGAAGAAAAGATATTTTGACCTCAAAACAGTAGGAGAGATATTATCTCAGAAGAAAGGATATTTTGATCCCAAGAAAGTGGGAAGACATTATCTCAGAAGAAAAGAGAATCTCAGAAGTCCTTTCCTCAAAATGATCTTTCTACTTTAGTGGAAAGGAATTTTGTCCCCAAGAAAATAGGGAAGGCATTACGTCAGAGGAAAGGACTTTTTGACCCCAAGAAAATAGGAAAGGACTTTTCTCAGAAGAAAAGAGAATCTCAGAAGTCCTTTCTTAAAAATGATATTTATATCTCAGAGGAAAGGACATTTTGACTCAGAGAAAGTATGAAAGACATTGTCTCAGAAGAAAGGACAGTTGGCATGTTATACTCATATGCAATAATGACGGTCTTAAACAAGTCTGACATATCCTTCGCCTCGTCAGGGATGAATTCATAATTCACAGGCATCGATCGAAAGAGGAGAGTGGAGACTCTTCCTCCATTTTCTCCCTATATATACATACGACATTCTGCAACTCTCTCACCAATACGTTTTTTGAACTCTTTGAATAGCAAACATGCATTGATGATTCAACTAATTTGAATCTAGTCAAAAATGTAATCAGTACCTCATACAGAACTGAATCATCTCGTCAAATAGAGCGTTCTGTTCTCGTTTTCATCAACAAATGACAAGCTAGAAATGGCTGTCATCCGTCGGATGGGACTTATCCGTGATAAGTGTGCATGAGAGTCATCCTGTGTACATTACGAAACACGCCGGATGGCCTTGACGGATGGCTTCCATTTGTCTCCTAACAGCTGTTCTGTGAGTCTCCTCTCCCCAAAATTCTCCGAGCCCTTGGGATCCTTGTGACCTGGCCATTTAGTTAAAATATGCAAACTGGTGCCGCTCAGAGATAAATAACCAACAAATAAAGTAGGATCATTTATACGATGTTGCTATCTATGAATCGATTCATCAGTGCATGGGAAGTAGTGAGCCAGAATGCCTTCTCCAGTTAATCAAATGATAATGGATCAACATCATGCATATATGCTTATCGCGCTTGACGGTAATGAGCTGCTCAACATCATGCATATTTGCTTATCGCGCTGGACGGTAATGAGCTGCTCAACATCATGCATATTTGCTTATCGCGCTGGACGGTAATGAGCTGCTCAACATCATGCATATTTGCTTATCGCGCTGGACGGTAATGAGCTGCTCAACATCATGCATATTTGCTTATCGCGCTGGACGGTAATGAGCTGCTCAACATTGGCACTAAAATGGTTTAACGTGGCATATTAGATTTTAGTTTGGGATATTAACCAATAATTAATTTACAGATTACCTGTTGACTTATAATTCAAGAAGTAATTTTGTGGAAAAAATGAGACTTATATGAGACTTTTTAAATCTCACTAAACTTGTCTCTCGGGCATGAGTGATTCGAATCCCACTCATCGGAGAATCATTTTTTCTCCACAAAAATATTTCTTGAAGTAAGATTTTTCCAGACATGGAATATGCAATGGGTCTCTCTCCCAAGAACATAATGGAAAACCGATTCCTTTTATGCCATCATACAAATTAGGGGCATTGTTACTATCGGAAGATATATTCCATACACAAAATGCGCATCTCAACCAATAACAATAATGATATTAATTCAAACAGATGAAAACTTAGCGTGAGTTCAAAAATAACAACTAGTAAGAATAAATCTACAATAATGTGATTTAATACAAAAGTATGGATAAAAACATGCACAGAGACTAAAGATACCAATGTTTATCTTATGTGTGAACATATTTTTAATCTAACGAGAATCATATATGTGAATATCAAAATGACTTCCTTCTTAGGTTTTAGTCCTGAAGTACCCCAAAACTGCGGCTAAGTGTACTGGTTTCTCAGAATCAATTCTTTTCAGATGTTGATCACCAAGCAGAAGACGACAAATTCTTTTTTTCCTTTGCCAGCTTACCAACACGATCCACACCTATAAACTATCAACCTCCCGCGCACTCACCATATAAAATTCTTCTTCACTTTATACACCCATCATGCACATACTGAAACTGGGGGTGGCTCAGTGGGTAGCGCGCCAGGATCGTAATCTGTAGTTCCCAGGTTCGAGTCCCATCTGGGTCAGCGTTGAGATTTATCTCCGCAAAATTCCTCGCCCTGCTCACGGTCAGTAGGGGACACCGATGGGCTTGGAAAGGCCGCCGTCCGTCGGATGGGACGTTAAGCCGTGGCACCGTGTGCGGGAGAGACATATCCTGTGCACGTTAAAGAACACGCTGGATGGCCTTGACGGGAGGCTACCATCTGTCTCCCAACAGCTGTTCCAGTGGGTCCCCTCCCCCAACCTTCTCTGAGCCTTCGGGGTCCATGTGACCTGGCCATTTAGCCCATTGTGTGCAAAAAAGTGCCGCTCAGAGGTAAAACAACCCATACTTTAACTGATTATGCCTCCTTTCGGATATCCACAGCTGCAACATAACAATTCTATCTTTTCTATTTTTCAGATCGGTTCTGTATTCCAATTCGTTGGTTAAATAATTCTCACGCAGAAGCACACGCCAGCGTTCATGACACATTTATCATAAATTCACTATAGTACGTTCATCTGTCGTAACAATAATAATAGAATTAATTAAATCACGCTTCAACAGGGAAAAAATAACCCTAATTCAGTTTTAAATACGATAATTTTAAACAAGAGTGCGTTAATTCTGAAGCAGAAATTTCGCAAATTTCGTCACTCAGAGCTCGCTAGAGAAGCGACAAGGAAGATATGTTTACGATAAGCATTGCAAAAAAAAATATGAAAAAATTAACGCAATTATACACCGAAGAGCCAAACTATTATGACCACCTGCCTAATATGATGTTGGTCGTTCCCGTGCCGCCAAAACAGCTCTTACCCGGCGAGGCATGGACGCTACAAGATTTCTAAAGGTATCTTGTGGTATCTGGTACCAACACGTTACCAATAGATTCTTTAACTCTTTAAGTTACGTGGTTGAGCCGCCACAGATTGGATATGCTATTCCAACACAAACCACAGATGCTCGATTGGATTGATGTCTGTGGAATTCGGAGGCCATGGCAATACTTGGAAGTCTTCCTCATGTTCCACAAACCATTTTCCAACAATCCGGGCAGTGTGGCATGGGACATTATCCTGCTGAAAGAAGGAACTACTAGAGGGATATACCGTTGCCATGAAAAGATGTACCTGGTCTGTAATGATGTTTAGGTAGGTGATAGACGCCATAGTTTCCTGCACATGAATGACTGGACCCAGGGTTTCCAAAGGATTACACTTCCTCCATCGGCTTGTTTTTATTCCACGGTTCATCCTGGTGTCAACACTTCGCCAGGTAACGACGCACACGTACCAAGCCATCCACATGGTGCAACAGGAAACGAGATTCATCGGACCAGACGATCTTTTCCCAATCATTCAAGGTCTAGTTTTAATGCTTGAGTGCCCATTGTAGGCGCTTTCAACGGTGAACTGAGGTTAGAGGGCACTCAGAGCACCTGCGCCTGCGCCTACGCAGTCCCATTTTCAGCAGGGTTCGATATACTGTGTGTTGTGACACATTACTCACGTCACCAGCATTCAAATTGGGGCGAGGGTGGCTCAGTCGGTAGCGCGCCAGTAGCTACTGACTGAGCCACCCTCAGTATGTAGCATCTGTAGTTCCCAGGTTCGAGTCCCAGCTGGGTCAGCGTTGAGATTTATCTCCGCAAAATTCTCCGTCCTGCCCACGGTCAGTAGGGGACACCGATGGGCTTGGAAAGGCCGCCGTCCGTCGGATGGGACGTTAAGCCGTGGACCCGTATGCGGGAGAGCATTACCCTGTGCACGTTAAAGAACATGCTGGATGGCCTTGACGGGAGGCTACCATCTGTCTCCCAACAGCTGTTCCAGTGGGTCCCCTCCCCCAACCTTCTCTGAGCCTTCGTTGTCCATGTGACCTGGCCATTTAGCTCATGGTGTGCAAAAAAGTGCCCCTCAGAGGTAAAACAACCCAACCCAACCCATCATTCAAATTACGGGCGAGTTGTGCCACAGTATACCCTCAGTTGTTTCGTACCATACGGGATAGCCTTCTCTCACCTATAGCATCGATGAGCCATGATCAGCCCACACCTTGCCGGCGGTTCGTGATTTTTTCTTCCTCGGACCATTTTTTGAAGGTACTAACCACGGCTGACCGTGAAAACCCCACAAGCCTTGCCGTCTCGGAAATGTTCTTACCCTGTCGTCTGGCCATTACAATTTGGCCTTTATCAAACTCACTTAAGTCCGTTGCCTTTCCCATCTGAAGAACAAGAATAACACTGATTAACAGAGCTCAGTATCGGGTGTTATTTATACCGTTTCATGACCTTCACATGCACCTCGTTTACCTGCAGTTGTTTCGATTTGCATAAAGACGCGCTGGTCATAATACTTTGGCTCCTCGGTGTATGGTCAAACAAAGGTTTTAGCAAAGTGAAAAAAAGAAACTTTCTTTACTCGATTTCAGCGGCGGAATACTGTTTCGTGGGATTGCAGTTTGAGAAAAACTAATATTTTAGCATAATCATCTGATAAATTATTTAGGAGTGATCCATAAATTTCGTAATCTTTTTCTAACAGAATTTACTTACTCCTCCCTGTTATATACAATTTTCTTTTTTTTCAAGGATTTTACATTATCGTACTGGAATCGATATTGCAAGTTGGTGTTAAGGTAGAAGTGATTAATTTCAGACGATAATAAAAATGATGCTAATTTTTGTCGTCAGAAAACGGGAAAAAAATACTGTTGGTATAAATAAACTGTATTGATTTACCTCTTAACGGCACTTTTTTTCGCACAATGGCTAAACGGCCAGTTCACAAAAAAAAAAAACCTAGGGCTCAGAGAAGGTTCCGAAAGATGATCCATTGAACGGATGTTAGGAGACAGATGAGAGTCTACTGTGCAGGTCATCCATCGTGTTCCTTATCGTGCACTGGGTATGGCTCCTCTATATACAGCGCCACGGCTTTATGTCCCATCCGATGGATGGCGACCTTTCCATGCCCATTGACGTGCACTTTCTCACAGAAGTCAGGTTGGGGGTTAGCGGAGAAAAATTTCAATTCTGGCACAGTTGGAACTCAAACCTGGGAACTGCAAATTACAAGCATGGCGCACTACCTACTGAGACAACCCCAACCCCTACCAAGCAGAATGAGCATAAAATATTAGCTTTGCCCAATACCAACTCTGAACACCTCTCTCCTCTGCAATGCGATGAAAAGTAATGAACTCCCTCTCCTAACCCTCTTCAAGGCGCTAAGTAATTTATGAACCATACCTTACCAAGTATTGAGACACATATTGCAGAGGGGACGGGGGGAGCTCAGCAGGTAACACCCCAGTTAGGTTCCCTAATTCAGATTTATCAATTTAGAAAGGTTTCTTAAAAATATTTCATTGTTGTTATTAATTCCAGAGTTTGCATAAGTTGATAAAGCATTAATTTCTATATAAATTGCAGCCGTCCCATTGCCGAGTGGTTAGCGCCCTTGACTTCTGATCTAAGGGACCTGGGTTCGAGCCCCGGGTAAGGCATGGATATATGTGTCGCTTTTCTGCTGAGGTCCTGCCATCCTCTATGGCATATAAACTGACAGGCTCCTGTCGGACCTCTGTGGCAAGCAGCTGCTTGAGGGGGTATTTAAACTACTAAAACCACCAAAGTCCACAAATACAGGCCTTAACAGCTCCCCCCTCTAGGCATGGGATCTGGACCTCCTGGGATCCTATTTTAATCCGTCCTAGATTGAAAGTAATGTTAAAACACCAAACTTAATTACTCAGAAAAAAAATGCAAAATCTCTGGGCATAATAATCATATCAGTGATGGTAAAAATTAAGTTTAAGAAACATATAAAATAAATTAATAAATCTACTTACACATAATACAAGTCATCGTAAGAATCATAAACTATACGATCCCATGAAGATTGAGACATCACATTACGGGATGATTCTTTTTTCTATTCTCCTGTAGATAGAGTCAATGTAATCCCTGTAATCGTACTTCATCGCTGTAAAGGTATGAAAATCATTCAATACCAGATCAGGGATGTAAGCAGGATGTTCCAAAACCTCTCACTTTACCTGCAGCCACCTCAGTGGTATCGTGTTGGCAGGAGGTGTCAGAGCAACTGCCAGGATCTGGGTTCGAGTCCCGGAATACCATGATGGTGTGTTCGTGTATGTTATGTGAGAAACCAGGACAGCCATGATGGAGTCTAGGTTATCTCCGTCCTTTTCGTAGGAGAGAACTTTCTTCTCTACCTTTGGTATCACATTTGGACACATCTCCATATACTGTAATTAGCTGGAAATTAACCTCTGTCACCAATACATCTTTCGCGATCGGAAAAGTAAACGACTTCCGGTATTTAATAGTATAGTGGGAATATCCTGTAAATATGGAACGCATGAATACTTAGCTGAAATTTTCACCGCAAATGAGATTCGAACCCTAAACCTCCTGATAACACAATTGCTCTTGAGTGCAGAACTGTCACAGGTTGCTCATTTTAAATTTAATTGTGACTATGTACCTTCCCAAATTTTATCACTAATGGAACAACTATGATCGGTGTTCGCATTGCACTAGTGGAGAAAGTCAGTTTTTTTTTTTTTCAGTTAATTCTTCTCTAGTGACATGTTGCAAGATATTTCTTATGCTACTCTGACTATTTCATTCTTTCAACAGCACATAATAGCAAAACTGTCCATTCCCGATAATAGATGATGCCACCAAAGTTTTGAAGGTGCGTAGTCACAACATTAGGTGAAAACAAATGAGCTCACTGCGATAGTTCAGTGGTAGAACACCTGATATGATTATCAGGAGATTGTGGGTTCATATCCCACTTGATTAAAGTGATAACATTTGTAACTTAACTGCAATAATTTTTTCAAAATCTCACACTTCTAGTCGGGTCATCATAATGCTCTTACAAAGAATCCTCACTAACTAACTCATTTAATACGAACCACGATTACATAATTTCCTTTATACATGCAGCATCATTATGATTGTGTGGTTCTTAAATTATTTCTAAACTTATTTTCTGAATTCATTTTACGCACCTCTCATGTATGGATAAATAACATCTGAACACATTTTGTTTCCTATTCTCTTAGGTCTATTGGGTGGCTCCTGTTCTAGGAGGGATCATAGGTGGCGTCACCTACGACTACACTCAGGAGTCTCGTTCCCAGCAGACTCTACGGCGATCCTTTCGACGTAAACCTGGCAGGGATTTGAATCGTGACCACAGCGCCCTCTCCAACAACGAAACAGAACTAACTGTGTCGTCCAATGACCATTGCAGACTGTGACAATGGATTTTACTTTTAGATGGCGGGATGCAGAAACTTCGGACTGTTGGAGAGAAATTGTGAGAATACAGACTCTTCTTTTTCATGAGATGAACTTGAATAAAACAAGTTGCATTTGCAGTTCGTCCCATGCAAGAAGAAAATTATGCCAGATCTGTTATGTTAATGAAACGTTTTGGACTAAAGCTAAACTTCACAGAAGGTTAACTTTTACTCAGTGGTAGATGGCCCGGATGTGCAAAAGACTGACACCCTTCGGGTTTCATTGCTTCGTTTCGGTTTCTGCTGGTTGAAGAGTTGTGCCAATTAAAAGTGATGACATTTGCGAAATCAAAAGTGAAGTTCGAAATGTCAGAAAGCAAACAGCGTTGAGTAATTTAGGGATCAAGCGTCAAGCGTAAAAATCAATTCAGAATTAATATTTCTTTAAAGTGATGTGATAAGAATGTTATAAAGATTGTTTGAAACTGTTTTTAATAAAAACTAATAATACTCTGTAAATCTCGTTTTCTTTTCAATAACCTTTATTCCTAATCCCTGCAAAACTTCTCAATCATTTTGGTTCAATTTACGGACTCTAATACGCCATAGTAGAGGGATCTGTGAGGATGGCGGGTCCTCAGCAGATTTTTTGCCAACTGCACGCGGTGTTCGCGCGGAACACCGCGTACAGTTGGCAAAAAATCTGCTGAGGGCCCACCATCCTAACAGATCCTTCTACTATGGCGGGGACACCGCATGCAGTTGACAAAAAATCTGCTGAGGACCCACCATCCTAACAGATCCTTCTACTATGGCGGGGACACCGCGTGCAGTTGACAAAAAATCTGCTGAGGACCCACCATCCTAACAGATCCTTCTACTATGGCGGGGACACCGCGTGATGTTGACAAAAAATCTGCTGAGGACCCACCATCCTAACAGATCCTTCTACTATGGCGGGGACACCGCGTGCAATTGACAAAAAATCTGCTGAGGACCCACCATCCTAACAGATCCTTCTACTATGGCGGGGACACCGCGTGCAATTGACAAAAAATCTGCTGAGGACCCACCATCCTAACAGATCCTTCTACTATGGCGGGGACACCGCGTGCAATTGACAAAAAATCTGCTGAGGACCCACCATCCTAACAGATCCTTCTACTATGGCGGGGACACCGCGTGCAGTTGACAAAAAATCTGCTGAGGACCCACCATTCTAACAGATCCTTCTACTATGGCGGGGACACCGTGTGCAGTTGACAAAAAATCTACTGAGGACCCGCCATCCTCACAGATCCTTCTACTATGGCGTATTAAACTGAAAGGCTCCTGTCAGACCTCTGTGGGAAGCAGCTGCTTGAGGAGGTATTTATTATTTTATTTAATCACCAAACTAATTTGACCTATATGAAACGCTTTTAATTCCACAAAACATTTTGAAGCTTACTATATCGGTTTTATATATAAAAAGAAATTTTTAAGTTAGCAAATAATTAACACTTTCCGTACATAATTAATCGCAAAATCCTCTGAATTGGAAAGTAGGATTTCTTGGTTAACCCGTCAGTTATTCCATGCTTTAACATGTTTAACGAACCAATTGTTCTATTAGTTCACTTGTCAATACATCAGTTGCTCTATCAGTCGACTTCTTTAATGCATCAATTCTTCTATTACTTAGTTTGTCAATCACCACTTGGTCTAAGAACTGATTTCGTTCAATCACTAGTGATTTAGGATTTGACTAGGTTAACGCTCTAATTGTCTATAATTTGCTTTCTGTAGCACGCCAACTAGTACATCAGTGAATACGATTAATGCACAAGTGTTCTGTCAGTTCTTCTTGCTTCGCCAATTGACCTGGTCAAGGCAACAATTGTTCTGTCAGTTCTTGTTGCTTCGCCAATTGACTTGGTCAAGGCAACAATTGTTCTGTCAGTTCTTGTTGCCTCGCCAATTGACTTGGTCAAGGCAACATTTGTTCTGTCAGTTCTTGTTGCCTCGCCAATTGACTTGGTCAAGGCAACATTTGTTCTGTCAGTTCTTGTTGCCTCGCCAATTGACTTGGTCAAGGCAACAATTGTTCTGTCAGTTCTTGTTGCCTCGCCAATTGACTTGGTCAAGGCAACATTTGTTCTGTCAGTTCTTGTTGCCTCGCCAATTGACTTGGTCAAGGCAACAATTGTTCTGTCAGTTCTCGTTGCTTCGCCAATTGACTTGGTCAAGGCAACATTTGTTCTGTCAGTTCTTGTTGCCTCGCCAATTGACTTGGTCAAGGCAACAATTGTTCTGTCAGTTCTTGTTGCCTCGCCAATTGACTTGGTCAAGGCAACATTTGTTCTGTCAGTTCTTGTTGCCTCGCCAATTGACTTGGTCAAGGCAACAATTGTTCTGTCAGTTCTTGTTGCCTCGCCAATTGACTTGGTCAAGGCAACATTTGTTCTGTCAGTTCTTGTTGCCTCGCCAATTGACTTGGTCAAGGCAACAATTGTTCTGTCAGTTCTTGTTGCCTCGCCAATTGACTTGGTCAAGGCAACAATTGTTCTGTCAGTTCTTGTTCCCTCGCCAATTGACTTGGTCAAGGCAACATTTGTTCTGTCAGTTCTTGTTGCCTCGCCAATTGACTTGGTCAAGGAAACAATCGCTCTGTCAGTTCTTGTTGCTTCGCCAATTGACTTGGTCAAGGCAACAATCGCTCTGTCAGTTCTTGTTGCTTCGCCAATTGACCTGGTCAAGGCAACAATTGTTCTGTCAGTTCTTGTTGCCTCGCCAATTGACTTGGTCAAGGCAACAATTGTTCTGTCAGTTCTTGTTGCCTCGCCAATTGACTTGGTCAAGGCAACATTTGTTCTGTCAGTTCTTGTTGCCTCGCCAATTGACTTGGTCAAGGAAACAATCGCTCTGTCAGTTCTTGTTGCTTCGCCAATTGACTTGGTCAAGGCAACAATCGCTCTGTCAGTTCTTGTTGCTTCGCCAATTGACCTGGTCAAGGCAACAATTGTTCTGTCAGTTCTTGTTGCTTCGCCAATTGACTTGGTCGAGGCAACAATTGTTCTGTCAGTTAATTTAGTATGTTCACCAGTAATCCACCAGTTCTTCTCTAATTGAACTTGGTAATCTCGCCACTTGCTCTCTCAGTCGATTTCGTTCATGCACCAGTTGCTCTATGATTATGATTGGTTAACGCACTCTTTTGTTCTATCAGCTGGTTTGCTTTATGAGCCAATTTCTTTATTAGTGAATATAAACGGTCAGCTGTTGAAAAATCTCGGAGTAAAGACTGTCTGCCATGAGTATAAAGCATCAAACAGACTCCGTGCTTCCCTTTGAAGTAAACGAAAAAAAATTACCTTTCAAGCAGCTGCTTGCCACAGAGAACTGACAGGATTGGGTTGTTTTACCTCTGAGCGGCACTTTTTTGCACACCATGGGCTAAATGGCCAGGTCACATGGACCCCGAAGGCTCAGAGAAGGTTGGGGGAGGGGACCCACTGGAACAGCTGTTGGGAGACAGATGGTAGCCTCCCGTCAAGGCCATCCAGCGTGTTCTTTAACGTGCACAGGGTATGGCTCTCCCGCACACGGGGCCACGGCTTAACATCCCATCCGACGGAAGGCGGCCTTTCCAAGCCCATCGGTGTCCCCTACTGACCGTGAGCAGGGCGGGGAATTTTGCGGAGATAAATCTCAACGCTGACCCAGCTGGGACTCGAACCTGGGAACTACAGATTACGAGCCTGGCGCGCTACCGACTGAGCCATCCCCTCCCCCGAACTGACAGGAGACTTTCGTTATAATATGCCACAGAGAAGTCCAATGCGAGACCTTAGCAGAAGGACAACACAAGACAGAAAACATCCATACCTTATCCGGGGCTCGAAACCGGGTGTTTGTGATCAGTAGCAAAGCACGCTATTCAGTCGACCAGTAAAAACAAATTGTAAATATTAAAGACTCAATAGAAAGACTATTTTGCATCCATCACATTGCTCTCTTTTGTACCTCTTGAAATCAACATCCGTGATTTTAAATTATTTATAGACTCAATATTTCAAAGCCATTCCTTCCTTTATCTACCAGTCTTACCAACGAATTCTGATATTCCGAGTTAAGAGTATGGAACAGTAGAGTATGGTATATTTTTTAATAGACAGAAAATGACAATGCAAAGTTTTTTTTAGCAATACACAGAAAATATCGGTTTCATAATCGGTTCATATCGGAATCATAATCGGTTTTTACGTGTATTGCAGGCTTGGAGATCCAAAATTTGATGTTAGTTATTTGGAAAACATTGTTTTCAATTTATCCCCTTTTTCCATGGAACTCTTTAACTCTATGCAGCGGCATCTTATCCCTTTTAAGATACAACAAAATAAAATCGTTCTGTTTCCTTTTTTATTTATTGCACTCGTTTCTGATTAGCGAAGCATTATTGTATTATCAGCAATAAATATATCTCACTTTTGCTTAACTTTCTAATAAGTGGATAAAACATTATTTGAATACCTTTTAATGCATAGAAATTCCATATTTCTTTCTCACAATCCTTTTTTTTTAAATTTAACATCCTTCTGTCCCAGATGACACCTGGGGCCATGACCCCCCGGAAAGAAATGGCTCGGGGCTCTTTTTTAAAAATCAAATAGCATTCAATTATTGAAATTTTCTAAATTTAATATATATACAGGGTATTTGAACTTGAAATACCCTGTATAATTGAAATTTCACTTGAAATTTTAATTATACAGCAATTATACATCAATTCAATTATATTACTTATGTTTTAATCTTGCAGAAATCGAATCTCTCCTCCCTTCCGCCAAATATATTTTCGAAATATGCTACTGAAAAAATAGGGGTCGCTTAGTCGATAGCGCGCCAGGCTCGTAATCTGTAGTTCCCAGGTTCGAGTCCCAGCTGGGTCAGCGTTGAGATTTATCTCCGCAAAATTCCCCGCCCTGCCCACGGTCAGTAGGGGACACCGATGGGCTTGGAAAGGCCGCCGTCTGTCGGATGGGACGTTAAGTCGTGGTTCCATGTGCGGGAGAGCCATACCCTCTGCACGTTAAAGAACACGCTGGATGGCTTTGACGGGAGGCTACCATCTGTCTCCCAACAGAAAGAAATGGTTCGGGGCTCTTTTAAGAATTAAAGCTCAGAGAAAGAGAGCTTTTAAGCTCAGAGAAAGTTGGGGGAGGGGACCCACTGGAACAGCTGTTCCAGTGGGTCCCCTCCCCCAACTTTCTCTGAGCCTTCGGGGTCCATGTAACCTGGCCATTTAGCCCATGGTGTGCAAAAAAGTGCCGCTCAGAGGTAAAACTACCCAACCCAACCCAACTGAAAAAATAATAACACTTGTATGAAAAAGAAAAGTATTGAAATGATCACTCCGTAATTCTACAGACTCAACCATTTGGGAATTATGACCACACTAATATATGATGAACAACTCAACACATCCATTAAGTTCTTAATGATCGATGAAAATAAACTGTAACTAACACAAAAAGCTAAAGTCACCATTTCCTATTTACTCCAGAAATAAAATCACAACTCCCTATGAAGAAACACAAAGCCTACAAAAAACAACAACCTTGCGTCTTGAGTCTGGAGATTAGAAGAAGCTTGTTGTTGTTTTTTTATTTCCTCCATTCAGTTGGAGTACAAAGCAACGGGAACCCGAGAAGCTGGAGAAAGAGAGATCTCTCGTGCAGCATCTGCTCCAGCAGCCCGGCAGCCATTAGTTCTCTCCATCCCTGTTTTTGATTCCTCCTCTTTAAGCTCTTTTCTCTGCGCCCTCCCTTCATGTCTGTTTTTTATCTCCTTTTTCGCATTGTGATGACTCAAAGTCAAAAGGTCCTTTTTTCAGCTTTTTTTTTTACAGTTCGCCAGTTTGTTCTGTTTTGAGTTCTGTTTTTAGTTTTGAAATTCCGATTTCTTTGAAATAGAACATCCACACATGAAACGAGTTTTGTTTTTCCTCTGAGTGCCATTTTTCGGTACACGATGAGTTAAATGACCACGTCACAAGGAACTCAAGGGTTGAGAGTAGGGAAAAGGCTTGAGTAGACAAAGGGAACACACTGTAGACAACTGTTAGGTTGGGTTGTTTTACCTCTGAGCGGCACTTTTTTGCACACCGTGGGCTAAATGGCCTGGTCACATGGACCCCGAAGGCTAAGAGAAGGTTGGGGGAGGGGACCCACTGGAACAGCTATTGGGAGGCAGATGGTAGCCTCCCGTCAAGGCCATCCAGCGTGTTCTTTAACGTGCACAGGGTATGGCTCTATCGCACACGGAGCCACGGCTTAAAGTCCCATCCGACGGACGGCGGCCTTTCTAAGCCCATCGGTGTCCCCTACTGACCGTGGGCAGGGCGGGGAGTTTTGCGGAGATAAATCTCAACGCTGACCCAGCTGGGACTCGAACCTGGGAACTACAGATTACGAGCCTGGCGCGCTACCGACTGAGCCACCCCCGCCCCTCAACTGTTAGGTGACAGACCGTTGGTTGGGTTGTTTTACCTCTGAGCGGCACTTTTTTGCACACCGTAGGCTCCCAGGTCACAAGGACCCCGAAGTCCATCCAGCGTGTTCTTTAACGTGCACAAGGTATGGCTCTCCCGCACACCGTAGGCTCCCAGGTCACAAGGACCCGTCAAGGCCATCCAGCGTGTTCTTTAACGTGCACAAGGTATGGCTCTCCCGCACACGGAACCACGGCTTAACGTCCCATCCGATGGACGGTGGTCTTTCCAAGCCCATCGGTGTCCCCTACTGACCGTGGTAAGGGCGGGGAGTTTTTCGGAGATAAATCTCAACGCTGACCCAGCTGGGACTACAGATTACTACCCTGGCGCGCTACCGACTGAGCCACCCCCGCCCCGGAGACTGACTGAAATCCACCATTAGACCATCCACTCTAGTTCTTTAACTTTGACAAGCCAGGACTTTTCTGCATACTGAGGCATGGCCAAACATTCCATCCAATGAACGGCGGCCTTTCCAATATCATCCACATTAGGGGCTTAATGGCCAAATCATAAGGATTCCAGGAGTATAGAACTGGGTGGGTGAAAATATCCAGTGGACAATATTTAGGAGAGAGAGATGGAAGCCTATCGTTAAGGCCGTCCAGTGTCCTTTTTTAAAGTGAACAGAATAAAGCTCTCATGCACCTGAGCCATAGCTCAATGTCCCATCGTACGGACGGCGACAGTGGATTGCAAAGTACGAAACTCCATGTTTATGTTATTCCGTGACCTCAAGCTTTCAACGCAAGGTGGATATTATGATCACAGCAAAATATCAGCTGTTATCGTACAGTCGCTCAAAAAAATATCCGAACACTACGGTTGATTACAGAATTAATAAAAATATCCGGCAACGATTTTTTTGGAAATTAGTGATCTAGCAGCCTTCGTGTCACATGACACGAAGGCTGCCAGATCACTAATTTCTAAAAAAATCGTTGCCCGATATTTTTTATGAATTCTGTAATCAACCGTAGTGTTCGGATATTTTTTTGAGCGACTGTACAGTATTAAGCAATCTTGACATCAGGATAGCAGGAAACCAGTTTATTTTCTTACTTTAAAGCTACAATTTGATTTAAATGCATTGATAAATCTTTAAAACACCAGAAAAATGTGAACAAAGTTGATGCACAAAATCCATTCTTCGTCCACTCTCCAAATTTTCAGAGTGGATGGCTGACCTTTCCAAGCTCATTGGCTTGAGGTCAAATCCTTTCTCTTTCACGCCGAAGATTAACGGAAGAAATCTCCCCTCTGGCACAAGAAGAACTCAAACCTCGGAATATCGAGGCTGCGATTCTTTGTGCCTTTGACCGAACTATACCACAGCCTCTAAAGGGAAAGGAAATTGAAGCTCCCATGCTAATTACAACTTTTAAAGATGATTTACTTCTGTTGTGCAAAAAGACAACTGCATGTTATCGAGGATTCCAATTCTATTAGCATCGTGCAATGTTCTTAATAATTTGACCAGGAAGTGTAAGAGTTCATATTAGCATTGATCTAAAGTTTAAAAGCAATATCGATAAATATTACTTATTTACCAAACTATTTATTGTGAGCTTCATAATCACAGGAATAGTATTTTTTTTCTTTATTTTTAACAGAAATTAAATTTTATTTAGATTGACAATTGGTCTGGGCAAGTGATTAAGTTAAAAAAAATTATTTGTCAATCCTTGTTCGTTTCGTTTAATTATCGTATATTCAAGGCAATTTGGACATCCCAGATGAGTTTTTAATGGTTGAAATCTTATAATCAATATGTAATATATATTCGCCATCAAAACAATTCTTGACACTATTAATATGAGCCATGGGTAGCTCAGTCGGTAGCGTATCAGACTCGTCATCTGCAGTTCCCAGGTTCGAGTTCTAGCCAGCGTTGATATTTATTTCTGCTAAACCCACACCATCGGTCAGAAATGGACACCGATGGGCTTGAAAAGGCCGTCGGATGGGAAGTAAAGCCTGTGGATCCATATGCAGGCAAGCCATATATGTTCTTGTAAAAGAACACACTTTATGGCCTTGCCGGGAGGCTTGCATCTGTCTAACAGCTGTCCAGTGGGTCCCCTTCTCTGAACTTTTGGGGTCCTTGTGACCCGGCTCTTTAGGCCATTGAGTGCAAAAGAGTAAGCTCTGGGTTAAAACAATCTAACCCACTAACTACAAAGATGCTTAAATTAATGATGATTAAGTTAATATGAAATTCTTCATTCGTCAATATAACAAAGTAAGAAAAATCACTCACATCAGTTTCGAAGATCATTCGCGATTTGCTTAAGATTATCCAATAATATTGGCTCTGATTATTAAATCCATATATGGTTTTGGCTCTGATTTCTCCATCTTGTCCCTTGATTCTCTTCGATCTTTTTCGTTTTTCCCTTTGTTCTCTTTCCATTTTTGTATATCTGTGATTGTTTGTCCCTTGATTTCCTTGGATATTTTTCCTTTTACCCCTTTGATCTCTTTCCACACTTGGATAGTTTTGATTTATCCTTCTTCTCCTTTGATTATTCTGGATATTCCTCATCTTCCTCCCTTTGCTCTCTTCACTATCTTGTACGTCTCTGATTGCTTGTCCCTTGATTCCCCTGAATATTCCCAATTTTTCCCCTTTGATCTCTTTCCTCTCTTGTATATCTCTGATTGTTAATCCCTTGATTCCTTTGGATCTTTCTCATTTTAGCCCTATGATCTCTTTGATCTCTATTCCCTCTTCTACAGCTCTGATTGCTTGTCCCCTGATTCTCTTGGACTCCTCATTTTTCCCCTTTTATCTCTTTCTTCTCTTCTACAACTCTGATTGCTTATCCCTTGAATCCCTTGGATCTTCCTCATTTTACCCTTTTGATCTCTTTCCTCTCTTGGATTGCTCTGACTGCTCCATCTGACCACTTAATTTTTATTCATAATATCTTCCCTATTGCTCCTTCCTTCTATTGAATGCTCTGCTTGCTCCATCTTCTCTTTTGCGAGTCCTGGATCTTCTTAAATTCCACTATCTGGCATCTTGCTCCCTGGATACCTCTGCTTGATCCTTCTTGCTTATCATGAATCCTCTGATTTCTTTCTCTGGATTGTTGCTTCCCTCTGTATCTTCTTCCTTGATTCCTTTGATCTTCTTCTTCTTCTAGATCAGTGGTTCCCAAACTTACTATGCCCATGGACCCCTTCTTATAGCAAAAACCTGACCATGAACCCCCAAGTGAAATAACTCTACATAACTGCATAATAGAAAAATTACAAATTTAACTTTGATGTCTTGAATGGTAAATGGTGACGTAAAAATAAAACATAAATAAAACATTTTGATATTTAAAGTAGTATTTATTGAAATTATAACTTTTGTTTTAAAATAAAAAAACACATTATTTTTTTTCAATGAGATGGGTGAACCTGATGGGATGATATGAGATTATCTATGTTCGGCTCTATGTTTGTGAGTAACATTCGTAAGTCTCCACGAGCACTAATTTCCAGTCGGTTTCTTTTTTTTCGTGATGAGGCTCATAACTGCACAAATCCACGTTCTACTAAATAGGAAGACGGGAAAGCAATCAACAGCTTCTGTACAGTGACCCATAATGCAGGATATAAAATTGGTATCTGTTTTTGTAACCAGAATTTGTGGTATCCTTGTTCAAACATTGATTTCAGCTCCTCATTTGTGGATAATTCAATAAATTGCTCCTGTATTAGTATGGATTCATCTGAGTTTGTGGTCTACTTGCAAAAGTGTCCAACACCCAATCGGGGATAACCAAGTGAAGAATGTCTTCAAATCTTTGGCTGAGGTCAGAATGAAGAGCCGTTAAGTGTTGACAATAAGCAAGCTAATCTTCATCTCGTTTTTGCAATTTTGAAAGGTTTGTAGACTGAGAGCATTCTGCTCTCCCCAAGTTTTGTTTGTATAGAAAAAGTTTCTTAACAAATGCAGATATTATACTTTTAGTTTTGATTAAATTTAATTGATCACCTTGTAGCTTCAAATTGGTCTCGTTAAATTTGGCAATTAAGTCAGTCATATAAGCTATGTCATTTTTTGAATTAATTAAATTGAGCCGCAAATCATTGTCTTTACTTACCAGGAATTCCAACACTGAATCAAAGAGTGCATAAAATCGATCCAAACATGCACTTTTAGATAACCAACGAACTTTCGTGTTAAGTAGTAAACGATTATAATCTTCATCATTTTCCAAACAAAGTTAAACAAATAATCTCTCATATAAGGCATTCCTTTTGATTTTATTAACTGCTCTAATGACATAATCTAGTGAGCCATGCAAGCGTTCACTAAGATTTTTGGCGACTAAATGTTGTCGATGAATGACAATGTACAGATAATTCGGTATAGCTTGTTTTAAGTTTGCCAGAAAGCCTCGGTGTCGTCCTACCATTGCCGGAGCACCGTCAGTAGCAACGGAGAGGATATTACTCAAGGGTATAGCTTTTACATCGAAAAATCTTTGTAATTCATTAAATATTGTTTCACCTTTCGTATCAGTTTCCAAACATTTGGCAAATAACAATTCTTGGGAAATTTTTTCTTCTTTTACAAATCTCACAAGCTAAAAGTAAAGCTTCGTTTCCTGGCAAAGTTGACTCGTCAAGCTGTACAGAGAATTCAGATGTTTTGAAGTACTCACATAAAGAATTTTCTGCGCACTGAGCCATTTCGTCAATCCTTCTTTGTAATGTATTATTACTCAGTAGAAATCTTCTTATAATATCGAAAGCTGGTTTGTGCAGCACGGTGCGTATTACCTCACTTACAGCTGGTAGAATAAGTTCTTCACCAATGGTGTGCTGCTTTCAGGACTTTGCAATCAGTAAAGAAATGTTATAAGAAGCACGCAGTCCATCGTCATCTCGCTCAGATGTTGTCGCTAAGAGTTGTCGCAATGACGGTGTTTTCAAATATTGTTCTTTGACTGTTTTAAAAAAAGTTAAATCTTTATCTTTTTTGTCGCTATGGACTTTTGCCAAATGTTCCTTAAGCTTAGAAGGTTTCATTGAATCGTTTGACAAAGTTTTATTGCATAGAAGGCACATAGGTAAAGTACTATTTCCTGGTAACGGAATAAAGCCATATTTTAAATATTCAACATTATATTTTCTGCATTTTTTCTTCGGCTCACTCATACTGTTATCTGTAAAAAAAAGGCCACAAATTTAAGATATAAGAAAATACAACAAATTATTTCTTTGCAAAAAACTACTATTTATTAATATTTTGTTTTATTTTGAAAATGGAATGCCACAAAGTAACGCTCGCATCAATTAATTTTTTAAGATATAAGGATAAAATTTTAAGTAAGTGTCACATATTGTATAGGTATGCATTTTTTACTAATTTAATTATTTATTTTTCTTGAAAAATAAATAATTCAATTATTATCAAAAAATTAATAAATAACAAAATATAATATTGATAAATATAATATAATAAAACTATTTTATAAATTAACTTTAACAAAAGTATAAATAAAAAATAAATAAATACCCCCTCAAGCAGCTGCTTGCCACAGAGGTCTGACAGGAGCCTGTCAGTTTATATGCCATAGTAGAAGGATCTGAGAGGATGGCAGGACCTCAGCAGAAAAACGACACATACATCCATGCCTTACCCGTGGGCTCAGAACCCAGGTCCCTTAGATCAGTAGCCAAGCGCGCTAACCACTCGGCCATGGGACGGCTGACAAAAGTATAAAATAATAAATATTATAACTTTGCTTAAATAAATTTAATATACAAGAAGATATCAATTGTATTAAAAAAATACTTACGTAACGTACGCTATCTTCGTAACAATACAAACAATGATACTGCTTTTTGTTCAAAACTAGGAAAATTTGTTGCATGCACGACTCTTTTATAGTGCCATATTTTAGACAAGCTATTGCATGGAGCGGCGAGATACCGTTCCTGTTTAAACCCTGCATAGATATATAGATAGCCGGCTGCGATCGGCCCTACTCCCACCGTGCGATGTAATGAATTGTCGTTACTTGTATTTTATGTACCTATCTATACTTATATTTTGCTCAGGACGTAAAAATCGCTACCAATTTATTTATTGCTATTTATTTTAACTTTCATAATAATGAAAATGGGTCACAATTATTTTACTTTATATTAAACCTTTTGCGGACTCCTGACGTTGTCCACGTACCCCCAAATTAATTTTAATTTGCCACAGACCCCCTCAACGGTCACAAGAACCCCTAGGGGTCCGTAGGAACCACTTTGGGAACCACTGTTCTAGATCATTATCCTTTCGCCTTTTATATTTTAGTTCTTTATGTTTGTCCTTCCTGACTACTTCTGAATTCCAATACTTATACTTTCTGGACTCTTATTTCTTATGGCCATCTCTATTACTACCCGTCCGTCGGATGGGACGTTAAGCCGTGGCCCCGTGTGCGGGAGAGCCATACTCTGTGCACGTTAAAGAACACGCTGGATGGCCTTGACGGGAGGCTACCATCTGTCTCCCAACAGCTGTTCCAGTGGGTCCCCTCCCCCAACCTTCTCTGAGCCTTCGGGGTCCTTGTGACCTGGGCATTTAGCCCATGGTGTGCAAAAAAGTGCCGCTCAGAGGTAAAACAACCGAACAACCCAACAACTATTACTACCTCTGCCTTCTACCATTGTTCCTTTGCTCTGCTTTTTCTTGGAATAAAACAATCCTCTTTTATGATCATCCCATGCATCCATCATTCCTCTTAAATCTGCGTATTATCGCAAATAAACCTGTTCCAATTCCGGATAGCTATTTCACATTACGACATTTACAGTCAATAGTAAAACTTTTGGGTAAATATTTAAATGCAATCTAATGAACCTTTTAATGACAGCCACGAGAAACTTTTCAATCACTAATGAAAAAATGACTTTGCTACAAAATCATCTTTTCTTCTTCCTCTTAATCATCTCCTTTTCTTATTCTAACATTCTTACGTCGTCTGAATCATCAATCCTTTATCTTTATCTTTTCTTCAGATCAGAATACACAAACACAAAGCCACTCTTTCGAAAATCTTTTTTACCAAACAGAAAAAAAACTAACATTTTTCACAGCTCCCTTTAACCAGACAGCTTCGACATGAGTTAAACTTCTCTTCCTCTTCCGTTCACAATAGATCTAAGATGTGAAAGTAAGAACTCTTTTCCTAGAGTCTCAGTAACTGTTGCCACCTATCATGAACCCATTAACTCTCTCATTTGTCACTGTTCTTTCTTTCCCTTCCGCTTCATTCCCTCTCTCATTTTCTGCCATCTCTGAGTTCTCCTTCCTCTTCTTCTGTCCTCTGCAGCTGCTTGAGAGAATCTCATGCTGACGTCAGAGGACAGATACCACCTGCGCTCGAGTCACCAGAACAATTCCTTCTGTTTGTTTATCCCTTTGTTTGCTTCTCCGGTATCTTTTCAGTAGAACGAATCAATGCGCTTGAGAAATGCTTTGAAGAACACTTTTGAGAAGGAAAGAAACTGGCGATTGCTCACTTTGTACATTCTTCTGCTATTGAGAAGAATGACGAAAGATTTTAAAAAAAAGTCGTTGCGGGCAAATGCCTTAAATTAAACTGAAAGGATAACTGTGGAACATTAAATCTGAAACATTTTTTTACGATTCATCTTATTTACGTGTCATCCGTATTGTTGATTTACAGATTTCACTTCTAACGCAGTTTATATTATATATTGCTTGTAGATTTACATATCACATTTGAAAATATATTTTATTAACAGAAGCATAGAGTTCACAACTAGGAAGCCATAATACGGGGATAGGGCTGTCGCGGTAGCACAGCAGTTTAGTTGGGTTGGGTTGTTTTACCTCTGAGAGGCACTTTTTTGCACACCATGGGCTAAATGGCCAGGTCACATGGACCCCGAAGGCTCAGAGAAGGTTGGGGGAGGGGACCCACTGGAACAGCTGTTGGGAGACAGATGGTAGCCTCCCGTCAAGGCCATCCAGCGTGTTCTTTAACGTGCACAGGGTATGACTCTCAAGCACACGGGGCCACGGCTTAACGTCCCATCCGACGGACGGCGGTCTTTCCAAGCCCATCGGTGTCCCCTACTGACCGTGGGCAGGGCGGGAAATTTTGCGGAGATAAATCTCAACGCTGACCTAGCTGGGACTCGAACCACCAGTTTAGTAGTCTGAGTTTCCCAAGTTTGACAATTATAGTCTTCACTTTGCTGTTTGAATCCTAGCTCTGCCTGAATTTAGATTTATGTCCCCTAACCCCCATTCTGTCTCCTCGGGGTGAAAGGAGATACCGATGGGCTTGGGAATATCGTTGTCCGTCAGATGGGACGTAAAGCCTTGGTCCCGTTTTCAAAAGAGCCATACCCTGTGCATGTCAAAAAATACGCTAGGTGGCCTTGACGAGGGGCTCCCATCTGTTTCCTAACAGCTGTCCATTATGGTCCCTTTCTCCTAACCATTTCTGAGCCTTTAGGGTCCTTGTGATTTGACCATTTAGCCAATTTTGTGCGAAAATATTCTGCTCAGAGGTAAAACAACCCAACCCATCCCTGGTATAGATAAATCCAATAAGTCTACCAATTGAAAAAAATGGATTCAAGCTTCATTTCGGAATTATTGTTTACATTTTGTTTTCTTGCCTTAGTCACGCCTGTATTGCAACTGAATCCTTTGTTTATAAGAAGCCAAACCTTACTCATTCCAATTCAGAAGTTAGAAGAACCTGTAAACTTTCAAGAACTTGTCTTCTAAGACGACATCTGCATAAATCTCCGATATCTACACGGGAAACCGTCCGGTAAATCCCATCGCTTTTTTCGCCCATCTAGGTTACTCCTGAAATACAGACAAACCAATCACTACACCAATTTGAGAAACTTTCTTCAAAGTTTAATCACTTCTTATTTGTACATGTGTATTTTCTGTCATCCTCTTTTCGCTTTACAATAGTAATGCTCTTTATCTTATTTGGGGCGGCTCAGTCGGTAGCTCGCTAGGCTCGTAATCTGTAGTTCCCAGGTTCGAGTCCCAGCTGGGTCAGCGTTGAGATTTATCTCCGCAAAATTTCCCCGCCCTGCCCACGGTCAGTAGGGGACACCGATGGGCTTGGAAAGGCCGCCGTCCGTCGGATGGGACGTTAAACCGTGGCCCCGTGTGCGGGAGAGCCATACCCTGTGCACGTTAAAGAACACGCTGGATGGCCTTGACGGGAGGCTACCATCTGTCTCCCAACAGCTGTTCCAGTGGGTCCCCTCCCCCAACTTTCTCTGAGCCTTCGGGGTCCATGTAACCTGGCCATTTAGCCCATGGTGTGCAAAAAAGTGCCGCTCAGAGGTAAAACAATAAAATCCAATCTTTATCTTATTTTGCTATTCTAACACCATCTTAGAATGTATTTGTTGTTGTGTCTTTAACTATCCCTGCTACTAGTTCTAAACGAAAATAAACAACGCATAACTGTTTTCCTGTTCTCTTTCTCTCCAGTCGAGCGAAACACTCCCTCTGCGTTTTTCCCCCTCCTTAGTCAGAGAAAGAGCAAATCGCTCTCTGCTCTCGTTTAACTCGCATGTTTTAAATGTTAATTCATCAAGTGGAAAGTTGGCCACGTGAACAAGCCAAAGTGCTCTTGTTGACTGAACCCGGGCAAAAATCGTTCGACCGAAAGAGAAAGGAACGCTTCAGGCGTAAAACGATTTCGCAAAGCATCGTCGTCGTCGAAATCCAGTTTACGGAGAGAGAAATTTTGCAGGATCTAGACGGAAGCCATAAACTACGGGATGTACAGCGATGCTTGCCTGTTCAGACAACAGTAAAGATAATAGAGGCGGCGAAATCCACGTTGGCTCCACAAGGGGTCGGACTTCTTTAATGAAAGTTGGGCTTTCTGAGCTGATTTATGAACGGATGAGGAAAACAATACAAGCACTGAAAGTGCAGGTACGGCGGAAAATGATATTATATCGTGAATATCATTTTCCGACGAGTTGTTGGGTTGGGTTGTTTTACCTCTGAGCGGCACTTTTTGCACACCATGGGCCAGGTCACATGGACCCCGAAGGCTCAGAGAAGGTTGGGGGAGGGGACCCACTGGAGCAGTTGTTGGGAGACAGATGGTAGCCTCCCGTCAAGGCCATCCAGCGTGTTCTTTAACGTGTACAGGGTATGGATCTCCCGCACACGGGGCCATAGCTTAACGTGTCATCCGACGGACGGCGGCCTTTCCCAGCCCATCGGTGTCCCCTACTGACCGTGGGCAGGGCGGGGAATTTTGCGGAGATAAATCTCAACGCTGACCCAGCTGCGACTCGAACCTGGGAACTACAGATTACGAGCCTGGCGCGCTACCGACTGAGCCACCCCCGCCCCCATTTTCCGACGATGAATGAATAACAGCGATGAACTTTCTGTAATGAGAGTAAAAATTCTTTGATTTCGTTTAGGATTGATTTGTTCATTTTCTCTTTTAATCAGCAAAAGTGAGATTATTGATTCTTGTAGATATTTTTCAACTTAGAATTTACGTTAGCGTTAGGATATAATAGTTACACCCCTTGTTTCAAATTAAACTTCGAAATAAATTCTTTCCTTAATAAAATTCCTTCGTGTCACGTGACACGAAGGTTGCCAGATCACTAATTCTAAAAAAATTCGTTGCCAGATATTTTTACTGAATTCTGTGATCAACCATAGTGTTCGGATACTTTTTTGAGCGACTGTACACTTTCCGAATCATCCAAAAGCTATAATTATGCTGCCTAACATTGAAAACAATAAAAAATTCCGAAATATTAACGAATATTACAATGATGTATTTAAGCTAGAATTTTAAAATTTCGGTGGTGCAATGTGTAGGTCACGAAATTTCCACTGATAACAATAAGTTGGGTTGGGTTGTTTTACCTCTGAGCGGCACTTTTTTGCACACCATGGGCTAAATGGCCAGGTCACATGGACCCCGAAGGCTCAGAGAAGATTGGGGGAGGGGACCCACTAGAACAGCTGTTGGGAGACAGATGGTAGCCTCCCGTCAAGGCCATCCAGTGTGTTCTTTAACGTGACGCCAGGCTCGTAATCTGTAGTTCCCAGGTTCGAGTCCCAGCTGGGTCAGCGTTGAGATTTATCTCCGCAAAAATTCCCCGCCCTGCCCACGGTCAGTAGGGGACACCGATGGGCTTGGAAAAGCCGCCGTCCTTCGGATGGGACGTTAAGCCGTGGCCCCGTGTGCGGGAGAGACATACCCTGTGCACGTTAAAGAACACGCTGGATGGCCTTGACGGGGGGCTACCATCTGTCTCCCAACAGCTGTTCCAGTGGGTCCCCTCCCCCAACCTTCTCTGAGCCTTCGGGGTCCATGTGACCTGGCCATTTAGCCCATGGTGTGCAAAAAAGTGCCGCTCAGAGTTAAAACAACCCAACTCTTTAACGTGAACAGGGTATGGCTCTCCCGCACACGGAGCCACGGCTTAACGTCCCATCCAACGGACGGCGGCCTTTCCAATCCCATCGGTGTCCCCTACTGACCGTGGGAAGGGCGGGGAATTTTTGCGGAGATAAATCTCAACGCTGACCCAGCTGGGACTCGAACCTGGGAACTACAGATTACGAGCCTGGCGCGCTACCGACTGAGCCAACCCCGCCCCAACAATAAGTTGACCTCTTACACCCACGGTGGGTGGGAAAACGCAACAGTTTTGTTTCAAGAGAAATTTGCGAAGCCTATTTTTTTAGGTGAATTGGTACTAATGAAATATCATAATTCTTATTTTTCAAATACTTAGCAGTTTTAATTTACACTGTTAGAGAGCACTAAATATGGAAAAGGTGAAACGTTTAACCAATGTTGCAGGTAATCTGTTTATAAATTTGAAATTTCAGTGATATAGTGTCAAGAGATATTCCACGTGGCAAAAATAATCTGCCCCCTATTCTCATAGGGGTGCGAAAAAAGCACCTTCTTTAATTTAAGAAATAAAAGACAAATAATTTTTATTTTGTATAATTGCTGAAAAAATACTACGATTTGCATTTTCCCCGTCATTCATTAGCTCGAATTGAAACTTTTAATGAGTGAAAGAGTACAGTCGCTCATGACACGAAGGTTGCCAGATCACTAATTTCTAAAAAGTCGTTGCCAGATATTTTTTCTGAATTCTGTAATCAAACATAGTGCTCGGATACTTTTTTGAGCGACTGTAGGTGGTCATATTATTTTGATACTAGATCGTGTGGGCTCACTCACGAAAATATTGAGCGTGTGCAGTTACAGTTCACAGCAAACTGGAGCGTGTGCAGTAACTGCACACGCTCCAGTTTGCTGTGAACGGTAACTGGAGCGTGTACAGTTGCTGTACACGCTCCAGATATTTTCCCTGAATTCTGCAATCACGTGACACGAAGGTTGCCAGATCACTAATTTCTAAAAACGTCGTTGCCAGATATTTTTCCTACAGTACAGTTGCTGTACACGCTCCAGATATTTTCCCTGAATTCTGTAATCACGTGACACGAAGGTTGCCAGATCACTAATTTCTAAAAAAGTCGTTGCCAGATATTTTTTCTGAATTCTGTAATCAAACGTAGTGCTCGGATACTTTTTTGAGCGACTGTAGGTGGTCATATTATTTTGATACTAGATCGTGTGGGCTCACTCACGAAAATATTGAGCGTGTGCAGTTACCGTTCACAGCAAACTGGAGCGTGTGCAGTAACTGCATACGTTCCAGTTTGCTGTGAACGGTAACTGGAGCGTGTACAGTTGCTGTACACGCTCCAGATATTTTCCCTGAATTCTGCAATCACGTGACACGAAGGTTGCCAGATCACTAATTTCTAAAAACGTCGTTGCCAGATATTTTTCCTACAGTACAGTTGCTGTACACGCTCCAGATATTTTCCCTGAATTCTGTAATCACGTGACACGAAGGTTGCCAGATCACTAATTTCTAAAAAAGTCGTTGCCAGATATTTTTTCTGAATTCTGTAATCAAACGTAGTGCTCGGATACTTTTTTGAGCGACTGTAGGTGGTCATATTATTTTGATACTAGATCGTGTGGGCTCACTCACGAAAATATTGAGCGTGTGCAGTTACCGTTCACAGCAAACTGGAGCGTGTGCAGTAACTGCATACGTTCCAGTTTGCTGTGAACGGTAACTGGAGCGTGTACAGTTGCTGTACACGCTCCAGATATTTTCCCTGAATTCTGCAATCACGTGACACGAAGGTTGCCAGATCACTAATTTCTAAAAACGTCGTTGCCAGATATTTTTCCTACAGTACAGTTGCTGTACACGCTCCAGATATTTTCCCTGAATTCTGTAATCACGTGACACGAAGGTTGCCAGATCACTAATTTCTAAAAAAGTCGTTGCCAGATATTTTTTCTGAATTCTGTAATCAAACATAGTGCTCGGATACTTTTTTGAGCGACTGTAGGTGGTCATATTATTTTGATACTAGATCGTGTGGGCTCACTCACGAAAATATTGAGCGTGTGCAGTTACAGTTCACAGCAAACTGGAGCGTGTGCAGTAACTGCACACGCTCCAGTTTGCTGTGAACGGTAACTGGAGCGTGTACAGTTGCTGTACACGCTCCAGATATTTTCCCTGAATTCTGCAATCACGTGACACGAAGGTTGCCAGATCACTAATTTCTAAAAACGTCGTTGCCAGATATTTTTCCTACAGTACAGTTGCTGTACACGCTCCAGATATTTTCCCTGAATTCTGTAATCACGTGACACGAAGGTTGCCAGATCACTAATTTCTAAAAAAGTCGTTGCCAGATATTTTTTCTGAATTCTGTAATCAAACATAGTGCTCGGATACTTTTTTGAGCGACTGTAGGTGGTCATATTATTTTGATACTAGATCGTGTGGGCTCACTCACGAAAATATTGAGCGTGTGCAGTTACCGTTCACAGCAAACTGGAGCGTGTGCAGTAACTGCACACCCTCCAGTTTGCTGTGAACGGTAACTGGAGCGTGTACAGTTGCTGTACACGCTCCAGATATTTTCCCTGAATTCTGTAATCACGTGACACGAAGGTTGCCAGATCACTAATTTCTAAAAAAGTCGTTGCCAGATATTTTTTCTGAATTCTGTAATCAAACATAGTGCTCGGATACTTTTTTGAGCGACTGTAGGTGGTCATATTATTTTGATACTAGATCGTGTGGGCTCACTCACGAAAATATTGAGCGTGTGCAGTTACTGTTCACAGCAAACTGGAGCGTGTGCAGTAACTGCATACGTTCCAGTTTGCTGTGAACGGTAACTGGAGCGTGTACAGTTGCTGTACACGCTCCAGATATTTTCCCTGAATTCTGTAATCACGTGACACGAAGGTTGCCAGATCATTGATTTCTAAAGAAATCGTTGCCAGATATTTTTTCTGAATTCTGTAATCAACCATAGCGTTCGGATATTTTTCTGAGCGACTGTACGCAAACGAAAAACTTCATTGTCTTTGAAAACGTGATGGCGATATGAGTTCTTCTAGTTAGTTGAATAGAACGAATGAAATAAAATTCGCATTTTTCACGTCTCTAGGAAGTTTAAATTTACATCGTTAGATGGCACTAAACGTGGAAAAATCGAAACTATTAACGAATATCGCAAATGACCTGTTTATCGTAAAAATCTGAAATTTCTGTGGTAGTGTGAAGAGATATTCCACTGAGAGCAACAATTTTTCCACTTTTCTCAGAGGAGAGTAAGAAAGGCAACTTTTCCATTTTAAAAGAAAATGGATAAATACTTTTTTACGTTTCATAACTACTAATTAAATGTCAAGTCTCTTTCATTTACATTAACAAAATATTGCTATTTGCATTCTTCAAATCATCCATTAGTTCGAATTAAAACTTTAAAGATGTACAGTCGCTCAAAAAAATATCCGAACACTACGGTTGATTACAGAATTCAGAAAAAAAATATGGCAACCATTTTTTAGAAATCAGTGATCTGGCAACCTTCGTGTCACGTGACACGAAAGTTGCCAGATCACTGATTTCTAAAAAAAATCGTTGCCAGATTTTTTTTATTTTTTTTTTAATTCTGTAATCAACCGTCCCGTGGCCGAATGGTTAGCACGCTTGGCTATTGATCTAATGGGACCGGGTTCGAGCCCCGGGTAAGGCATGGATGTGTGTCGTTTTTCTGCTGAGGTCCTGCCATCCTCTCAGATCTTCTATGGCATATAAATTGACAGGCTCCTGTCAGACCTCTGTGGCAAGCAGCTGCTTGAGGGGTATTTAATTTAATTTAAAAAAACAACCGTAGTGTTCGGATATTTTTTTGAGCGACTGTACAGAAGTCGATAAATGAGAGATTTCGTTCTCTTTGAAAACGAGATTCTCCTATTTCTCTCCAGAAGCGATATGTTTTTTTTTTTCCTAGTTGTCTTCAAATTAATCTTGCATAGGATAAGACGACTGTCGGTAAATCCTGCAAAAAAGGTTGACGCCGCGCTGTTTGGAGAACAGAATTTGAAAGAAAACCATCTTTGTTGCGGTTGGAATAATAATATTCTAAATTCCAGAGGAAGATGCTGATCATCGTGCAGGAGCAGCTCTCGCGAGCAGCGATCCGAGAAGTGATGCTTGTTTCCGGACAGCGCGAGACAGCAAGAGAGCTTTTGTTGTCACCAGGTTTGGTTGGCTCTTCTCTCATCCACCCTTCTCCCCTCTCTAACTTTTTTTTTGCTATCTAATCGAAACACGTACTTGACATAACAAATGTTTTATATTTTCTTACAATGTTCGGTGTTTCTTTTTTTCGTTGTTTTTTTTATGGAGGGGAGATATTATTCGGTAGTATTCCTCCATATCCTTATCTAATTTCTGTGCTGAAAAAAGGCTTTAAATTTAATTAATAGATTTGAAAATATATTTTGATCGCTGATAATCGAATTTGACTTGATCTGAACTTGAATTTGGTATTTTTTTTTCTCTTCTTTATATGTTTTTTGTTCCCTGCTAAATAAGTGTTCCATTTTGTGTTGTAAAAAACCTCATGTGAGATTAAGCAGTACAGAAAATTACAATGTTAGCGGAATCTAATGCATCAAAGTTTATCACAAGACTCATCATATGAATATTATTTTACCCATGGATGCTTTTCCTCAACTGTGGGTTGTCCATAAATTTCTTGACGCTGCTTTAGCCGAAATTTAAATTCCCCCCCCCCCCGCTTCCGGTAATGCTTGGCAGGTCCTTTCCTTCTCATTCATGTTGGATAAACTTAACTACTAATTAGAAATCGAAATTTCATTGGACGTAAAAATCCTTCAAAATCATAGATCTCAAAAACATTGCGAAATTTTGGATGCAAGAAGTCTTACGAGGTCAAAGATCAAATCTCAGTCCACCCGTGCTAGAAAGTTAATAATTGGAGCGTAAATTTATTTCCGGCTGTAGATTCCCGAAATGTTAAGTAATTTCAGATCGATGTCGCGTTCAAGGTCAAATAGAGGTCCGAGTGACAGTCGAGAAATCAAAAGGTAGAGTCGGTCAAAAAAGTATCCGAACACTGTGGTTGATTGCAGAATTCAGGAAAAATATCTGGCAACGATTTTTTTAGAAATTAGTGATCTGGATACCTTCGTATCACGTGATTACAGAATTCAGGAAAAATATCTGGAGCGTGTACAGCAACTGTACACGCTCCAGTTACCGAACTCCAGTTACCGAAACAGCAAACTGGAGCGTGTGCAGTTACTGCACACGCTCCAGTTTGCTGTGAACGGTAACTGCACACGCTCAATATTTCCGTGAGTGAGCCCACACGATCTAGTATCAAAATAATATGACCACCTACAGTCGCTCAAAAAAGTATCCGAACACTATGGTTGATTACAGAATTCAGAAAAAAATATCTGGCAACGATCTTTTTTACAAATTAGTGATCTGGCAACCTTCGTGTCACGTGACACGAAGGTTGCCAGATCACTAATTTCTAAAAAAAATCGTTGCCAGAACCTGGGAACCTGGGAACTACAGATTACGAGCCTGGCGCGAACCTGGGAACTACAGATTACGAGCCTGGCGCGCTACCTGGCGCGCAACCTTCGTGTCACGTGACACGAAGGTTGCCAGATCACTAATTTCTAAAAAAGATCGTTGCCAGATATTTTTTCTGAATTCTGTAATCAACCACAGTGTTCGGATACTTTTTGACCGACTGTACCATACCCTGTGCACGTTAAAGAACACACTGCATTGCCTTGACGAGAGACTACCGTCCCAACAGCTCCTCCAGTGGGTACTCTCCTCCCCCCCTCCGACATTCTCTGAAACTTCGGAGTCCTTGTGACCTGGCTATTTAGCCCATTGAATGCAAAAAAGTGCCGCTCAGAGGTAAAACAACCGAACCCATCCTTGATTGCCTTAACTTGTTTCCAAGCACAATGAATTATCTCTTCCATTTCAGTTATTAAAATTTACCTTGAATTAAAGAAATCTAAGGGAGGAGAGAGAGATTCCTCCGCAGAATCAGCCCTTGCTTTACATGGGCCAATCGGATTGGACTCTTACGACTTCTTACTTGGAACTGTTAGCAATAGAAGGAGAAGCAAAAAGAGGCAAACATGACATTTCTGAAAAAATGAAATGGAAAAGCATGAAATTTAGCTTCTTATTTTGATTCCGGGGATAAAAAAAATATATATATAAACCAAAACCACACATCAGAAAGCTGCGATTAAATGTAAAAAAAAGGAAATTAAATGTTTTGTGTTTTTGTTTATTTTGTTTCCAATTAAAAAAAAGAGATAAGAAAATCGAAAATTGGAAAAGATGGCTGGCATCGCTAATGCGCCGGTTTTTAAAAAAGACAAAAAAAATAAATGCAAAAGCTTCGAGAAAAATAAAAACAAATGACGAATGATACAAGAAGATGGGGCAACAATTTCAATCCCCCCACAACAACCTTTTTAAATATTATTATTATTACATAAAAGACTAAAAAGAGAAAAAAAATACAAAAGTAACTCGGAACAAATCTCTTGCTTAATTATGCAAAGGACTGAGATGAGAAACGAAACGAAAGCAATTTGCATCGAACAAGAACCGAAAGAAGGAATGAGAATTTGTGGGGCAGAAGTTTAATTTCCTAGCCTTTGCATCTTTAAGCACTTTTCGGGGAAATCTTTCGCATTTTCAGCAACTGATTAAGCGAGATAAAAAAAAAAGAAAGATTAAGGAAACTTCTCCATTTGGTCGAATTGTCTTGTCTGCTCTTCGTCTTTTCAGTTCTTTTTAAAAGAGAAGCCCAAAACCCCACACGACGATGGAGAAGAGCGAAAGGACAGAGAGAGAGCTTGTTGCTAAGGATGCATAATGCACGTGGAAGAGAAAAAGGGAAAAGGATGGAGATGTTTCCTTACATTCTCTCCTCACTCTCAGAAGCATCTTATTACTTTCCTATGCAAATGATATCGCTCTAGTTTCTACCTTACGAAATCCTTCTCACCCGTAGACTCAGTAGGAAATGTAGTTGAGGGTATGAACGCTGACAGATGCATAAAGAGGTTCTTTTCCTTTTAAGAATGATCACAATTGATGGTCTTCTCTTAATGCTTACTAAGTCTGTTCGGGGAAAAAAGAATTAAACTAACCTTAAAGAAAAATACTCGGGTTTTTGTTTCATTAAGGAACTCTTATTTTTATTCTGTAGTAACATTTTTTCAATAAATATCCTCGCAGCAGTCGCTAATGGTTACGTTTACTGCTATTAAGTAGAAGCATGGGAATAAGCAATTTTGAAAGATATATGAGAGTAAGTCAAAAAATAAGGTTCTCTAGTTATTCTACGAATGTAAGTAATTACCTCGAAGGCAAGAAATAGTTCCCATGTGTATGCAATATTTTTTCATTTATTCACCAGCCTTGTTACGACAAGGCTGGTGATCTGCTTATCGAAGCCCTACCAACAGAAAGACGCGTCATGCTCCTGAAGCCACTTTCTGACCTTCGATAGGGTCATCTGATGGAAAGTATCGTCCTCGGAGATTCTTCTTCATTCCACAGATGCTCTCATCCCCCGCATCTTTTTGGTTAAGATGTCTGCTATTTATGTATTGCAGCTAATAATCGATACAAGAATTTTTTAAGAATGAATAGAATGGATGTCATGGCCTACAGTGCTATAGCAATAGATTGTTTCCAAGCAACTACAACAACAGATCGAAAGAAGAAATATCATTGTCCAATGATAAATGTTTCTAATGCATCGATTCATTAGGTTAATGAGTTGCATTGATGTTGGTGATCTATACCGAGGAAGATAAGAGATAAATGGATACTAATAGCACAGGTGAACAAGAATTTAACAGCAAATGTGATAAGTAGCAAATATAGGAATAATAATATATACATAAATGAGCGCCTACCAAAATATGTTAAAAGACTCTTTTTCACAGTTAAATAATTCAAGATAAAGAATAAATACCAGTATGCATGGATAAAAGAAGGCAAAAATCTTTTTAAGGAAGTCTTCAGAATTAAGAATATTTAGAATAAGAGAGGAAGATGACTTTTTGTCATTAATATAAAAAGGTTAATATATTGTGATATCTATATATATATCTATATATAGTATGGACTTCTCAGAGGTAAAACAGATTTTAGATTTAGAAATAAATCTTATTCTGAAGAATTTTAATTTTCTTATATGTTTAAAGCATTAAAATATACTTGTAGATTTAGTAAGCTTTGCATTTTGCAAAATAGTACGTTGCTTACAATGTAGTAATGATTCCTTTTCATATTCCAATAACAGATTTGTTCCTGATACTTTTTATTAGCAACTGCTGTAGAAACAAAAATATTTTACTCTTTCTAACTGATTATAATAAATTATTAATTGGAATATTTTATAGCCTGCTGCAAATGGGTATAATAATTATATAGGGTGATTCAAAACTTATCGTTCAAATTTCGTGGGGAGGTAGGGAATACGTCAGGAAACCGATTTCACATAGGAAAATATGTCCGCAAATGTACGCATGCGTATGTAGAGGGCGCTGTGTGTACCCAACCAGTGTACAGCTCGCCCGACCACTCCTGCTGACATCAGCGATCGCTTGGCCACCCAGGTCACCTGATTTATCGCCCATGGATTTCTTTTTGTGGGGGGCCATGAAATACCATGTGTACGAGACCCCCGTCAACAGTGAAATGGACCTTGTTGCACGAATAGTGGCCGCCGCAGGCATTGTCCATGATATGCCAGGCGTTTTTGAAAATGTTCGGAGGTCAAATGCAACGGCGCTGTGAATCCTGTGTCCGTGTAAATGGTCGCAATTTTGAGCACCTACTGTGAACCTGTACTTTACCTTGTTGGAATAAAAGTCACATTCGTTACCACTTAACTGTACTGTTTCCTTGTGTTCACTTTACTTGTCCATTTTGTTCATGTAGATGACGTTTGCGGACATACTTTCCTATGTGAAATCGGTTTCCTGACGTATTCCCTACCTCCCCACGAAATTTGAACGATAAGTTTTGAATCACCCTGTATATCTTATTTATAAATATGTATTGCAATATACGATGAACAAAAATGTGACTATTAAACAAGTAATAGTGAACAGAAGGAAAAAAGAATACAAAATGTTTTTGAAATTCCTGGTACCATCATAGTAAAGACTACATATAATAAATCTGACAAAATACAAGGTTTTGCTGCTGATAACTTATCTGAATATCAGAGCTTCATTCCTGTATGCTCAATTTATAATAAGATTAAATTTAGGAAACGAATTCTAATTTATATACTTGTTTTCCACAAAATACTGATAATGCTTTTGGAATACATAGTTTTTGATTTTGATATATATTTATTAGTAGGAAAATTGGCAATGTCTGGAAAAGCTGTCCCCGCCCCGCCCACAGTCAGTAGGGGACACCGATGGGCTTGGAAAGGCCGTCGTCCGTCGGATGGGACGTTAAGCCGTGGCCCCGTGTGCGGGAGAGCCATACCCTGTGCACGTTAAAGAACACGCTGGATGGCCTTGACGGGAGGCTACCATCTGTCTCCCAACAGCTGTTCCAGTGGGTCCCCTCCCCCAACCTTCTCTGAGCCTTCGGGGTCCATGTGACCTGGCCATTTAGCCCATGGTGTGCAGAAAAGTGCCGCTCAGAGGTAAAACAACCCAACCTGGAAAAGCTGAATTGTTTGCATTTCATATTTAGAATTGTTTCTCACAATACCAAGGACCAAAGGGATCACATGAAGTTGTAATGATTATTTACTTGGGACAAGTTAACTGCAAACAAATACATTTATATATTTACAAGGGAGAATTAACAAAAAATAAAATCGCATTTCTTCTTTAGCATTCCAAATTCCTCTATAGAGAAACAGTTGTACTTAGAAATCCTACTGGCTGCTGATATGCAAGATCTTATTGCATTGACTCTGATATTGGAAATGAGCCCAATTCTTTTCGTTTGTTTTTATGTATGATTTATGTTAATTGAATTGCATGGTATAATTGTTTGCAGTAGTTCTTTTCAATGTGGGGAAACTAATAGATCATATGGAATTGTAGTGTGTTTGTTGAATAAAAAAAGCTTGCTTTAGCCAATTCTTTGCTATAGACTCTCTTAATGTTAAGATTATGTGTATGAAACAAATCATTTTACATGTAATTGCTTTCCAAAAACTACTGATAGTGCTACATGGGGACATGCGTTATCCTGCTGAAAAATGGCACCAAGAGATCTCCTCAAGGAAGGAAGAAAATGTGGTACCAGAATGGATCGATGTATTTCGAGCTGTCAGAGTGCTCTGTGCAAACACGAAAGGAATTTTGGAATCATATCTGGTGGACCTTCACACAGGAATGCCGAATATGCGGGCAAGTTGGTGTTTTCAGATGTGTGCCGGATCTTGCCGCTGGCTGCAATAAGCACTGTTTCATTTCCACTGACTTACCTGCTGTTTGCTATGGTGGCTTTCATTGTGGTCTCGGGGACCGACAGTGCTGCCATTATTTCCGTTTCTATGCCACGTCAATTATTCCAACAGAATAATAGTTCTCTTACTGCGTTTTGGTAGGGGCGGGGGTGGCTCAGTTGGTAGTGTGCCAGGCTCATCATCTGCAGTTCCCAGCTTCGAGTCCCAACTGAATTCTAGGCTATTGAGTTCAACCTCCACTAACCCCCATTCTCCCCTCGGTCAGAAAAGACACTGAGAAGCTTGGAATGTCCTCCATCCGTAGGATGGGACGTTAAGCCGTGGCATCGTGTGCGGGAGAGCCATACCCTCTGCACGTTAAAGAACACACTAGATGGCTTTGACGGCAGGTTACCATCTATCTCCTAACAGTTGTATAGGTAATAAAAAGATCCTTATAACCTCCTTTGAGCTCTCGGGGTCCTTTTGATCTGACCATTTAGCCCGTTGTGTGAAAAAAAGTGCCGCTCAGGGGTAAAACAACCCAATCCAAATGCGTTTTAATCATGTATAGTAAAAGCCCTAAAAGGGTCAATTTTACATAAAGATATCAATAGTATCAGAAGATAGCTTTCATACTTTTTAATTCCTCCATTTTCTTATTTTTATCAAAGTATTGCTGAAAACAGCAATTTACGCACAAATTGTTGCTTAATACGTCGGGAATGCAGTCAATCGGTTGCACGCCAAGTTCGAATCCTCGTGTCGTGTGCTTTGTGATTTTTTAACGTTGTTTGTTTCTTTAACTTTCAAATTGTCTGTAGACTTTGGCTCATCCTGTAGATTAATTGTTGCACAATCGACGAATTATTACATAAGACGACGTAACTCAAATGTTTTGTGCAGTATTACGCATCATTCATTCTCTATTTCGCAAGATTTTGTTTCGCAAAAGGAAAAGGCTTTGAAACAGACATTCAAAGAAACAACAATAAACGCGTGGCCGAGTGGTTAGCACGCTTGGCTACTGATCTACGGGACCTGGGTTCGAGCCCCGGATAAGGCATGGATGTATGTGTCGTTTTTCTGCTGAGGTCCTGCCATCCTCTCAGACCTTCTACTATGGCATATAAACTGGCAGGCTCCTGTCAGACCTCTGTGGCAAGCAGCTGCTTGAGGGGGGTATTTTTTTTTTAATTAGTGGAAAGTACATACAGCAGTATGTACATAGTAGAGAGTACATACCGTACTATGTACGTAGTAGAGATTACATACCGTAATATGTACGTAGTAAAGATTACATACCGTAGTATGTACAAGTAGAGAGTACATACCATAATATGTACATAGCAGAGATTACATACAGTAATAAGTACGTAGTAGAAATTTCATACCGTATTACGTACGGAGTACAGATTACATACCGTAGTATGTACATAGCAGAGAGTACATACCGTGATATGTACATAGCAGAGAGTACATACCGTAATATGTGCATAGCAGAGATTATATACAGTAATATGTACGTAGTAGAAATTTCATACTGTATTATGTACGTAGTAAAGATTACATACCGCAGTATGTACACAGTAGAGAGTACATACCGTGATACATAGAGAGTACATAACACACATAGTACATTCCGTGATATGTACATACCATACATTACCACACATAGAGAGTACATACCGTGATACATAGTAGAGAGTACATACCGTGATGATATGTACATAGCAGAGAGTACATACCGTGATATGTACATAACAGAGAGTACATACCGTGATATGTACATAGCAGAGAGTACATACCGTGATATGTACATAGCAGAGAATACATACCGTAGTATGTACACAGTAGAGAGTACATACCGTGATATTTACATAGCTGAGAGTACATACCGTGATATATACATAGCAGAGAGTACATACCGTGATATGTAATATAGCAGAGAGTACATACCGTGATATGTACATAGCAGAGAGTACATACCGTGATATGTACATAGCAGAGAGTACATACCGTGATATGTAATATAGCAGAGAGTACATACCGTGATATGTACGTAGTAGAGATTACATACCATAATATGTACATAGCAGAGATTACATACCGTAATAGCAGAGATTACATACCGTAATATGTACATAGCAGAGATTACATACCGTAATATGTACGTAGTAGAGATTACATACCGTATTATGCACGTAGTAACGATTACATAACGTAGTATGTACATAGTAGAGAATACATACCATAGTATGTATAAAGTAGAGAGTACATATCGTAGTATGTACATAGTAGATAGTATATACCATAATATGTACATACCGTAGAGATAATGAATATTTCAAATAAGGAACTGGCTTCCTCCTCTGCTTAACAAGTATCGGTAAGTAAGAAAGCCGACTAATGCAAGTGATAGGAAAAAGAGAGGGAAATATATCGCTGAAATTTAATTTCTCTCCTGGGCATTAACGCTAATTGCATGGCTTGGGTTTCACTAAGAGGTCCATGGCTAATGGTAACGATCTTCGAGGGAGAGGATTTAATTTGCCCATTTCTAGTCTCGAGAAAGACCCTCTAATATCTTTGACGAGCAAACCGCTGCAGTCAGTTAGTTGGGGAGTTTGTTGAAGCTCCAGTACCAGCTAAATAATAGCTGATTACGACATACAGTGGATGGAATGGTCGACATCTCTTTGCTTGTTAGCGCGTGGTTCTCCGTTCTGGAGTTCGAATGGGTACTTCAGAATGAAAAATGAAATTGTGGCGACTGGCGAGTGTTTGCAGGATAACTATCTTCACTTCTTCGTTCGTTCCCAAAACTAAAGTAGCCTAGGAAGAATTCAGTTGTGTGTTGTTTTTTTTTCGGCTTACGTAAGGTGTGAAACGGAAAAAAAAATTTTATTCGTACGTTGGGATTGGAAGTGGCACATGTGCAAAGCAAATTCCTTCCAATGCACATTTATTCATGTTTACAAACCCTCGTCAGTCAATCCACTTTGAATCGATTTTTATACTTTTCCATTTTTTAAGTTTTTTAAACTTAGTTTTCAAATGAACTTTATGTAAATTTCAAAATACAGGGTGAATCTGAAAAAGTGGGCAAAACTTTACGGGGTGGTAGAACGCAGCTATACGAGCAATATTCGTCATAGAATGTATGGTCGGAACGCAAAAACGGCGAGAAGTTAAAAGGTAGTTTTCCACTGTCACATTTAAAGAATGAACACAAGAAGGAGAGGAGATACTTCAGAAAACATTTTATTAACAGGAATGTAATTGAGGTACATGCTCAAAGAAATTGCTCAAAAGAGCTGCCTCCGCCATTTCGTGGTTAGTATAACCAGCCATCCTCTCGGCAATCCACGGTAGAAATGCCGTTAGATACGAGGACCGACCCTTTTATACCATTTCCAACGCCACCTAGCGGCTCGCCGTTTGCGTTCCGCCCATACTTTCTATGACGAATATTGCTCGTATAGCTGCGTTCTACCACCCCGTAAAGTTTTGCCCACTTTTTCAGATTCACCCTGTATATATGTATCATAAGAAATAAATATGTTTTCAAATATTTATCATTTTTCGTATTTTGTGAATTTCTTGTGAAATGAAAACGTACGAATTGCAATGGATGCAAACTTCGTTATAATAAAGACCCCGACTCTCTAGGAATCGAACCCTTACCTTAACCGGAGTCTCTACGACCGAGGTCTCTAGGAACCGAAATCTTACCTTAACCGAGATTGCCTGTAATTAAAAGTAAGACCAAGAATTGTAAACAAAGTGTTCTCAAGTATCATTAATGAAAATGTTTCATTATTCGAAACAATATAACTTATATATAATGAAAATATAATAGTAATACTGTACAGTGGCTCAAAAAAGTATCCGAACACTATGGTTTCTCTCCACACTTCTCTCTCTCTCTCACCCCCTTTCTTTTTATCTCCCTCTTAAATTTTCCCTCTTTCTTCTCTCTTTCCACCTCTTCTTTTCCTTCTTTCTCCCTGTCTCTCTACTCCTATTCTTCTTATTTCTTTTCTCTCTCCACCTTTTCTTCTTCTCCTTTTTTCCCTCCTCTCAACTCTTCTTATCTATCTCTTACTCTGCTGTTATTTGTGACTCTTCATGTATCTGTCTCCCCTTTTTCCCACTCTCTCCACCTCACCCTCTTTCTTTCCTCCCCCTTTCCACCTCTTCTTCTCCCACATTTCTGTCTCCACTTCTTTTCGGCCTCTATCTCAACATCTTTTGCCTTCTCTCTCCTTACACCTCTCTTTCAAAGAAAGAAGGATGAATAAAAAAAGGAAGAGGGGACTCTTTCTTCCTTTCTTTTATTTATCCTTCTTTCTTTCTTCTCCCTCCCTCTCCTAGTCTCTCCCTCTGCCCCTTTCTTCTCTTCCTTCTCTTCTCTCTCTCCCTTTTCATCTCTATTCCCTCTTTCTCTCATTCTCTCCAAGCCCTTTCCCGACTTTTCTGGCGCCCATTGTTCTATGTATTCGAATTTTTCGTAATGAATCTTGGGATCATTGTAACCTGTCCCCATAACTCATTCGTGAAGCCTGTCTCAAATATCTCACAAAATCGTAAAGAAAAAGAATGAATAAATCTTCTTTCTTCGTTTCTTTCGATTCCTATAAGTCATCTTCTTTCGGGTGATTCTGTGAGTGATACGCGAAACGGTATTGGCGCTGCCCATAATCTTGTTACCTGCACACCGAGAGAGAAAGAGAGATGCATGAATTATTCAAGAGGTGGAGACCTTAGAGAAAGCATCATCACCCCCCTGGCATATTGTGCTCGAATATGCATCGGGGGGTCGCAGACGTGCATTTCGGAAAATCGAAAACCACATCCAGCATTCCCATTCATTTTCCAATAGTTATGAGGCTGATGTCTGCTATTTGTTGTTTGGATATTGAATATCTGACTGCAGTGCATATAGAGAGGGGGTAGGTGGACGATAATGTTCAAAACAATTGAATTAAAAAACTAATACGAAAAGAGGGACTTGTTCGGTGACTTCTTAGAAGGAACGGATCAAGTTCAGAGAGGAATAATAGAAATCAATATTTATTTTTTAATGTGGATTAAGGATTCAAAAAGTGGAAAGTTATATATCTATCTCAAACAATAACAAATTACAAAAAATACATATACACTGGTGCTCAAAATTAAGGGATAATGTATAAATTCGTGCATAACTCCAAGTATTTTTTAAGGGATGAAATTGGGTAAAGAGATTTATTATTACATTACAAATGTAAATCAAGCAGAAGAAATTCATAATCGTATAATGTACAGTCGCTCAAAAAAGTATCCGAACACTACGGTTGATTACAGAATTCAGAAAAAATATCTGGCAACGATTTTTTTTTTGAAAATTTTTTAGCAACCTTCGTGTCACGTGACACGAAGGTTGCTAAAAAAATTTCTAAAAAAAATCGTTGCCAGATATTTTTTCTGAATTCTGTAATCAACCGTAGTGTTCGGATACTTTTTTTGAGCGACTGTACATGAGTTAAGATCATAATCGTGCAATTGACATGAAGGAGCAGTCCATCGAACAATATTTAATGTCTGTTTACGTACGACATGCGGCATGTTAACATGGAATATGATCACTTCTGACAGCCATGAAACTCAAGCAATGACTCATACTGTTTATGAAGGTATTGGTGAGGTCTTGAGGGATTAATGATCACTCCTCGACAAGTGCTGTTCTGAATTCGTGGAGTGTTCTGGGAGGGGCCTGGCGAGCTCCAATGCGTCTCCCTAGAGCATCTCATACATGCTCAATGGGAAGAGGTCAGGAGATCTGGGTGGCCACTCCATTCGGGGAATATCTTCCACTTCGAGAAAATAGTCGACAACATGAGCTCGATGAGGGCGGGCGATATCGCTCATAAGAATAAAATCTGGATCAACAGCTCACCGGAATGGCCTGACATATGGGTTCAGGAATCACTACAAGATATCGAGAAACAATTGCTTGTCTGTTTGCGGACAAGCAGTTGGTCGAAAATGCTGCGTCTCCAATTTTCAGCAGAGAGTAAGACTTCGGAAATGACGATCGCGAATATGTAGTATTGTAGTATATTGGTATTTTAGTGAAACGAAAATGAAACGGTGTTGGATGACAAAACGTTTGAAAGAAGGAAAAAGTATGACAATTATATCTTGATGGATTTGGAACTGAATTTAGATACTTTATGAGATTCTTATGCTTGTCATTTTTTTTTCTTTGCTAGTAAGGCTTTAAGGCGTAAATGAAAAAAAAAATGGAAAGCAATAAAACTAGAAGCACACATTTCTTTTGGTGAATATGGGTGAGCGTTTTCAAATAGAATGCTATTTGCAATTATATAGTTTTTCCATACTGCAACGGTGGAAATTCCAACTAATATATAACTTGAAAAAGGTAAAACTGTAATGTTTTATTAATACTAGTCAAACCAAAAAATGCAGTTTTTCTTGTTTCTTTTATCACTTAAAGCAAAAGAATTTCTTTTCTTCCCTACCCCTGGTGGAAAAGAGATCAATTTCTGCTCATAATATACCTTAAACCACCCAAAATTTAAAATTTCTAGCGTGAATAGATTATCCTGTTCTTGGTCAGAAAGTTACGATTAGAAAAGCCGCAGTCTGTCGGATAGGAGGTAGAGCCATCAAAGGAAAGACACATCTGGCGCACGTTAAAGAACAGGTTAGATTGCCATGATGGAAGGCATATAATCCTATATATTGGTCCAATGACGATATTTCATCTGACTCCTAACAGTCGCCAGTGGCTCACTTTCTCTCATCTTTGAATCCCCTATGACCTGGCCGTTTAATCTATTGGGTGCAAAAAATTACCGCTCAGAAGTAAAACAACCCTGCCTTGTTTGCTACATTTGTAATTATTATATGCATTTACATCAATAATTATCTTTAAATAAATTTCAATATTGCTGTGAATAAAAATATTGTTGGACTATTAAAATTTAGATAATTGCAAAATTATTGAGAATAATTTCCTTGTGCTTCTATACGTAAGTTTCTCTTTAAACTATACACCCTTTTGCGGCCTTCAAAGGATCTCTAGTGCCCCCAGGTGTTGGGAAACCACATTTTGAAAAAATCCTTTGAAAATAACTCTACTTATTCTTTTTAAGGTTGTTTTCTAGAATTCACTTCCGTTTTCTTGTTCGTTTTCCACGTTTGTATGCTTTCCAGTTGTCAGTTTTATTATTAATTTTGCTAAAAGCGTGTCTTCTGCAATTGGGCATTTAATTATAGGGGGGGTTATATTAAATGAATAAGTAAACAAACGAAAGATATAGAATACGCGCACAAAATTAGGTTTATTTATGTGTAAGCTTTTTGCCTTGCGTTATTTTCGACGTAAGTAATAAATTGTAAAAGCAATAAGCTGTGTATACGAAAGGTAACTGTAGTTCTTGGGAAAACAAATATAACCTGACGGAAATTACAGCATAATTTCATTTTCTCTTCAACTTTTAGATTTGAAATGCATATTCTTGTTTCTTCAAAAACATTAACGTGTTTAAATGAGCAGAATTTTAGGATTAAAACCTTTTATCCGGATATCATTTTTTTTTTACTTTCTTAATAATCTTTGATCAAATTCCTTAGGGGCGAAAAAATCCCAGTTTTTCTTAATAAATAAGTGATGTCTCTTAATTTTATTTTATATTTTTATATCATAAACAAATTTTATAAGTGCTGCACAAAAATTAGTATTGCATCTCTCGACTGCATATTTTAAGCAATTGGTGTAATTTTTTTGTCCGTAAGTAAGCAAAAATGGTTTGTAATATTTCATAGAAAATTTAACAGAAATTTCTTTCATTATTTTCTGGGTTATCGACATAAGAGAGTGCAAATTTTGAGCTCTCACCAACAGAGAAAACATTTGGAGCTTTGATCCTAGGGGCGGGGGTGGCTCAGTCGGTAGCGCGCCAGGCTCGTAATCTGTAGTTCCCAGGTTCGAGTCCCAGCTGGGTCAGCGTTGAGATTTATCTCCGCAAAATTCCCCGCCTTGCCCACGTCAGTAGGGGACACCGATGGGCTTGGAAAGGCCGTCGTCCGTCGGATGGGACGTTAAGCCGTGGTTCCGTGTGCGGGAGAGCCATACCTTGTGCACGTTAAAGAACACGCTGGATGGCCTTGACGGGAGGCTACCATCTGTCTCTCAACAGCTGTTCCAGTGGGTCCCCTCCCCCAACCTTCTCTGAGCCTTCGGGGTCCTTGTGGCCTGGCCATTTAGCCCATGGTGTACAGAAAATTGCCGCTCAGAGGTAAAACAGCCCAACAGCTTTGATCCTATTTTACAATATAGTATCAAAAATATAGTTTACAATATATTCATGTGCCACGAGATCTGCTTTAAACTCTGTATCTATATAAGCAAGTAAAGTAAGTACTTCAGTATTGCAATCCTGTCTTTAAATACTGAAGAAACAATGTTGAAAAATCCAGAGTTAGATAACTATAAGTAAGATATTTAATTCATCTTTCGCTGCATTTTTCTATAAAAAACTTATTCATAAAATTACAGAGCTGCGAATTTGATTGCCTATTAGAATGAAATTGTTCCTTACAAAGTTATTAAATGATTATATACTGTTAGAGAATTACCATGTTATGTGAATGTGAATCTAATTTCGAAGCTCTGTAACTTCTAAAATATGCATTTAATGGAAAAATATGGAAAAATATGACTGATGATAATTTGAAAACCATAATCAAATATATTTAAATCTTGATTTTTCAACAGCATTAGTTTAGTGTTTAAAAAATCATGGAAACTAGAATAGTTCACAACAATAATGCGTCATAAAAATTTACCTCAGAAAACAATTAAAATTTAAATTATTTTTATTTCAAAATACCCCCTCAAGCAGCTGCTTGCCACAGAGGACTGACAGGAGCCTGTCAGTTTATTATGCTACAGTAGAAGGTCTGTGAGGATGGCAGGACCTCAGCAGAAAAACAACACGAACATCCATGCCTTTTCTGGGGCTCGAACCCAGGTCCCTTTGATCAGTAGACAAACGCGCTAAATAAATGTACATTTTGCAGGTTTCCTTACGATTATTTCAATATTAGACAATTGTGATTAATTTTAATTAAATAATAATTTATTGTTAAATATTGCAGCTTCCACAAGTCTTTATTTGTTGAAAGTCGAGATTCAAATAGATTTTATTACGGTCTTTAAATTATTTTCTGTCACATTTTCCCATTAAATGCATATTTTAGAAATTACAAAAGTTCAAAACTAGCTTTCCATTGACTTAACATGAAAATTTTCTAAATTTTCGTTAGAGCAGTTCATATAAACAACATAAATTCTGTAACAACAAAAAAAAGGTGTTCCTATTAAAAAAATAGACCTGTAAATGGTACCTAGGCGTAAACTGTAAGGAGAGCTGTGCACCAATCCCTAGTGATGATGCACAGAACCAGCCGGGTCTAGCACCTAATGTCCGACCCCGCCTTCTCGTGGTGCAGGCCGTTAGTACCTTTCAAAAGAGATATTCTCTTTTGGAAGGGAACGGAAGGGGAGGACTTCCAGTTCAGTATGGCCTACTGATATGGTCATCTATGGCCACTTTTTTCTTTTTTTTTTTCAACCCTGCTGAGGAGTGGTCAACTTCACAGGGTCCTGGTGCTGACCATTTATACCTACTAGACTGGACTTGTTTATGGATTTGAGCTTGATTATGGATCCTGGACTTGCTGCACTGGCGGGCCTCTGTTGAGGGAGAGTCTGCTGCTGTGTTTTCTGTTTGCTTCTGGTTTGCCAGCTCTAATTGAACAGAGACATGGGATATCTTATATCAGCTGGTGGATAATCCTAATCAGAGGCCATCGCAGGTACCTGAACCTTACTTAGCTAGTTGGGCATCGTCAAGCCTAAACTGGAGTAATGTGTCTCAGGCAGGCCATGTGGCTCTTGAAAAAGTCCACTTGAAAAGGTGGTGCCTGAAGTTCCTACCAGCATCGGTGACTTCAGCCTTTAGCAGAGGAGGAACAGGTCTTTGCCCCATGCCTGCGATCAGGGGACTGTTTGATATTATTGACCCTACCAATCTCAATAAACCTAATTTCTTTAAAAATCCTACTAATCATTTTCTCTCTGCAGGGACGTGGAACGTGAGGACATTACATAGAAATTATTCTCTTGATGTCCTCATGCAGGAATTCCAGCGCTGTAACCTAGATATTCTAGGCTTGCAAGAGACCAGATGGACAGGTAAAGGTGAGATACTTAAAAATAACTTTAAATTTCTCTTTACAGGGAGGGAGGATGGAAAATATCACCAAGGCGTGGGTCTGGTGCTCAGCAGACATGCTAGTGATGCTCTTCTAGGATATGAGTGCATTAATAAAAGGTTTCTTACAGCAAAATTTCAGACAAGCATTAAAGACTTGAATGTTATCTGCTGTTATGCCCCCACTGAGGATGCCGATGAGGATGAGAAGGATAGGTTTTACGGACAACTTCAGGATATTTTGAATTCTGTCAAGAAAGGAGATATTACCCTTGTTCTTGGTGACTTCAATGCCAAAGTTGGTACGGACTCTGACCTTTGGGGAGGAGTAATAGGCCCTTTTGGTATTGGTAGCTGCAATGGCAATGGGCAACGTCTCCTACAGGTAAGTAAACTCAATGGTTTCAGAATAACTAACACATATTACAAACACCGCGACATACATAAATACACATGGGTTTCACCTGATGGGCTGCATAGGAATATGATTCATTACATATTAATTAACAGCAAATGGGCTAGTTCTGTTAGAAATACCAGGGCACATAGGGGAGCTGAAATTGAATCTGACCATTACCTTGTTAAAAGTGTCTTGCAACTTAAATTTAAAAAGTGTTGTGCTAGGGTTAAAAAATTTACCTTTAATACCGAAGCTCTGAAAGACCCAGTTATAGCTAAAGCTTACCATGATAGGTAACCAAGTCATTATGACAGTCATGGTTTGCTTAATACTGAAGTTGAGGAAGAATGGGCCATTTTAAACAGGTTTTTTTTGGACACTAACAGTACTCTTTTAGGAAAAAAAGAGCAGAGGAGACAGAATTATCTGAGTGATAAGGCACTTGAGCTTATTTCAGAAAGAAGGAACTGCAGGAATGTCCTTAATCAGTACCCTACTAGTCCTAATAGAAATGATTACAGAGAGCTTAATAAACGTGTAAAGGATCAGTTAGCTACTGATAAGAATCTTTGGCTTAATGGTTTGGCTGACAAAGCCGAGGAAGCAGTTAGACAGCACAACAGCACAGAGCTGTACCAGATAGTTAATGTTTTGTGTGGTAGTAAACGAACAGGTATACAGGGATTGAAGGATAAACAAGGTAAGGTTATAGAAGGTGAGGGTTCTGTCATGACTAGGTGGGCTGAGCATTTCAGTGATGTTCTAAACAATGTAGTTAGTTCTACTCCTATTGTTTGTAATGATGATAGATGCATTGGCAGCTTTAATGTTGGCCCTTTAACACAATCTGAAGTTATTTTGGCTATCTCTAAACTTAAACTTCATAAATCCCCAGGGGTAGATGAAATTACTACAGAAATGCTTAGAGCTGGGAATGTTTCGGTTACCACTTGGATGATTGAAATTTTGAATAACTTTTATGATAAAGGCATGGTTCCTAAAGATTTTACCAGAGCTATTATTATCCCTATTTTTAAAAAAGGTATCGCAGTTCTTGTGATAATTATAGGGGTATCAGCCTACTCTCTGTTCCAGGTAAAGTTCTTTCCATGATTGTGCTTAATAGAATTAAGAATCGGGTTGACAGGCAATTGCGTGATGAGCAATGTGGATTCAGAAGTGGTAGGGGATGTGTGGATCAGATATTTTCACTTAGGCAGATTCTTGAGAAATGTTTAGAGTTTCAGAAACCTTTGGTTGCTAGCTTTGTTGATTTCAAAAAGACTTTCGACTCTGTTGATCGTCATAATTTGTGGTTGATTGTGAAATCATATGGTATACCAGACAAGTTAGTTAACATAATGAAAGCTCTCTATAATAACACTGAGTCATGTGTGAGAGTTGGTAAGTCTTGTAGCAATTGGTTTAGCATTACTTCTGGTGTTCGACAAGGGTGCATCTTGTCTCCTTTTCTCTTTAGTTTGGTTGTTGATTATGTTATGCGAAATTCACTTCAAGGGAAAGATTTTGGCCTTAATTGGGCTGGAGATACGAAACTTTCTGATTTAGATTATGCTGATGATTTAGCCCTTTTGGCAAATGATGTTGATGAGATGAACTTTTTCATTCGAGCTGCTGATGAGACTGGTAGTAGAGTGGGTTTGGTTATAAACAGAGAGAAAACTAAAGTGATGAAAATTGGTCAGGCAGGTTGATTCAGTTAATCTGAATGGTTGCAGTCTTGAGCAGGTGTCACAGTTTAATTACCTTGGGAGCTATGTAACTGATACTGGTGATGTGCGGCATGAGATTAACAGACGAATAGGGATTGCTGCCGGGACTTTTAAGAATCTATGGAGATTGTGGAGAAATAGGCGTTACACCTGAAGACTAAAATTGGACTGTATAATAATTTGGTTCTTTCTAGGGTTAGTTATGGTAGTGAAACTTGGATGCTTTGTAAACAAGATAACAGGAAACTAGATGCTTTTGATTCTAGATTCTTACGCAGTATCTTGGGTATTAGGTGGTTTAATTTTGTAACTAATGATGAGATTAGGCAAAGGAGTCTGCAACCTCCTTAAGCAGCATATTGTGCAGAGAGAGACTCCGCTGGTTTGGCCATGTTGCCCGTATGGATAATTATAGATTGGCGAATAGGGTTATGAACCTATATGCCTAGAGGCCTCAGAAGGAGGGGGAGACCTAGGATGCGGTGGGCAGACAATGTCAAACAAGACCTTGTTAGAATTGGTGTGCAGTGGCCGGATGCAGCAGATGTAGCTCAGGACAGATATGCTTGGAGAATTAAACTGCACGGTCTGGTTGGACCTCCGTAGCCCATTGCTGCTTGATGATGATGATGATGATGATGATGATGATGATGATGATGATGATGATGATGATGATGATGATGATGATGATGATTAAAAAATATATAATTCACATAAAGTCAATTATAATAAGCTCCTTATCATAACACGAGGTATTAATCTTCAGAAAATTCTGGAAGAAATTATTCTTTTGCTGCGAGTAATCTTTCAAAAACTACTGAAAAAACCTTTTTCCGGTTATGTTAAGCCAGAATAATAGCCAATAAAGAAGGTTTAACGTTTTTAATTCCTTTTCCCTCCAGGGTAGCTCAGTCCTCGTGAGAACATTCTCCTTTCGCCTCCGTAGAATGCGAATCAAGTCGTCGTCGATAACTGTTGGTCAAAAGCTGAGCGGACTTGATCCCTTCATCTCTTCAGAACAAATGGAGCGAGGAAAAGAAATGTCACGACCACTACGTACGGACTTGTTCGCTTTAGCTTCCGCTCTTCTTACAGGTGTCAAATACTACAAAAAAAAGCAAATACTGTAATCCTTACACTACGTCATGATTTCGTTCAATGTTCTTTTATAAAGATGACAGTTTGATCTGTTTTAAGTCTACAAAGGATGGACGGATCATTAGCACTCGAGGGAAAGTGGATTGTAATCCTAAACCCACCTGCTTGCGTACTGCACTAAAAGGGCACTTTCCAAAAGAATAACCTTTCTACAACATCTATGAAATTAATTCAACTCGCTCATATAATATTCTAGCACCAGACTGGAATGTGCACCACAGCTAAATAAAAATGGTAATGAGGCAGTGTTTATGGGGAGATTATGAAAGACTCACAGTTTTCATGTACCATATGTTGGGTTGTTTTACCTCTGAGAGGCACTTTTTTTGCACACAATGGGCTAAACGGCCAGGTCACATGGACTCCGAAGGCTCAGAGAAGGTTGGAGGAGGGGACTCACTGGAACAACTGTTGGGAGACAAATGATAGCCTCCCGTCAAGGCCATCCAGAGTGTTCTTTAACGTGCACAGGGTATGGCTCTCCCGCACACGGGGCCACGGCTTAACATCCCATCCGACGGACGGTGGCCTTTCCAAGCCCATCGGTGTCCCCTACTGACCGTGTGCAGGGCAGGGAATTTTGAAGGAAGATAACGCTGACCCAGCTGGGACTCGAACCTGGCAACTGCAGATTACGAGCCTGGAGCGCTACCGACTGAGCCACCCCCGCCCGATGTACCATATGTTGATTGATAGGTTGTATATTCTATGAACTATGAAAACAGTCAAACTAAGTAAGCTTTATATAATATTAACTTCTGTATAAGAATGTTAACTGCACGTTTCCTCAGTTAAATATCATCAGTTATCTCTCATCGTCTGTAAACAAGGCTTCTTATATGGCAATGCATTTTATGTGAGATGGAAGGGCGAAAAAATGCGAATTCATTACGTTGAGGCTTTCGGCTTAGTCAGCATTCTCAGAATGTTTCAGTATGTAAAATACATGAGAACCTTGAAAAAACATTACCTAATATATCATCTCCGCAACATTCCCCGCCCTGCCCACGGTCAGTAGGGGACACCGATGGGCTGGGAAAGGCCGCCGTCCGTCGGATGGGACGTTAAGCCGTGGCCCCGTGTGCGGGAGAGCCATACCCTGTGCACGTTAAAGAACACGCTGGATGGCCTTGACGGGAGGCTACCATCTGTCTCCCAACAGCTGTTCCAGTGGGTCCCCTCCCCCAACCTTCTCTGAGCCTACGGGGTCCATGTGACCTGGCCATTTAGCCCATGGTGTGCAAAAAAGTGCCGCTCAGAGGTAAAACAACCCAACGTTAAAGAACACGCTGGATGGCCTTGACGGTAGGCTACCATCTGTCTCCCAACAGCTGTTCCAGTGGGTCCCCTCCCCCAACCTTCTCTGAGCCTACGGGGTCCATGTGACCTGGCCATTTAGCCCATGGTGTGCAAAAAAAGTACCGCTCAGAGGTAAAACAACCCAACGTTAAAGAACACGCTGGATGGCCTTGACGGGAGGCTACAATCTGTTTCCCAACAGCTGTTCCAGTGGGTCCCCTCCCCCAACCTTCTCTGAGCCTACGGGGTCATGTGACCTGGCCATTTAGCCCATGGTGTGCAAAAAAGTGCCGCTCAGAGGTAAAACAACCCAACGTTAAAGAACACGCTGGATGGCCTTGACGGGAGGCTACAATCTGTCTCCCAACAGCTGTTCCAGTGGGTCCCCTCCCCCAACCTTCTCTGAGCCTACGGGGTCCATGTGACCTGGCCATTTAGCCCATGGTGTGCAAAAAAAGTGCCGCTCAGAGGTAAAACAACACAACCAAATGTATCAGTAGTAAAGAATCATGAGTTCCATGTCTACAGGACACATCCTATGATTCTTTACTACTGATTTACTGATTAAACGCCATGAGCTTGAGTGACAAAATGCTCTTATCAAAGAAAGATTTGTTTCAAAGGTGCTAAAGGAAAGGTGTTTAAGATACACTCTGTTGAAAAAAATGTCCGCACACTTCCATGTTAAGTGAATGGAAAGCCACTTTCAAAGCTCCCTAATACTGAAAATAAACCTTTTACGCAAAAACTGTTATTGGCGATAAATTGTAGATGTCACTCAAATCTCTCTAAATATATTTCCCGCAATATTCGTTTAATATTTGAAGAATGAATGGAAGGTGAAGCATTTATCTTCAACTTTTGACACTTGTGAAAAAATGCTTTAATATATAAAACACATCTCTTGTAACAATTTGTTTACTAACATAAATATCTGAAGTTTGTATGACGATTTTTTAAGATTTCATCAATTTGGAGGCAATGTGACAGTGCCAATTTTCAACATTCTTCGATCAATATTTAAAGAGTCACTGAACAGGGATCATTTAACAGCAAACGACACTGTCACATTACCTCGAAATTGATGAAATCTTAAAAAAAGTCATACAAACTTCAGATATTTAATTTATATTAGTTAAGAAATTGTTACAAGAGTTGTGTTTTATCTGTTGAAGTATTTTTTCACAAGTGTCAGAAGTTGAAGATAAATGCTTCAGCTTCCATTCATTCTTTAAATATGAAACGAATATTGCGGGAAATATATTTAGAGAGATTTGAGTGACATCTACAATTTATCGCCAATAACAGTTTTTGCATAAAAGGTTTCTTTTCAGTGTTAAGGAGCTTTGAAAATGGCTTTCCATTCACATATCATGGACGTGTACGGATACTTTTTTCAACATAGTGTATAGTGCTTATGACATTTAACAAAATAATTTGAATTACTTCTATTATCCAGAGTTGTCTGACAGCAACTTTAAGTTTCACGTGTAACAAATTGTAAATAAACCTTTTACGTGTAACAAATTGTTTCATTTCCTTGTTTATATAGAAGTAGTGCAAGCAGAAACTGGAGAGTGAGATTGCGCAGTTGATATTTGAACAATTCCCATGGATCATAGGTTAATCGAGAGGTTGGGTTGTTTTACCTCTGAGCGGCACTTTTTTGCACACCATGGGCTAAATGGCCAGGTCACATGGACCCCGAAGGCTCAGAGAAGGTTGGGGGAGGGGACCCACTGGAACAGCTGTTGGGAGACAGATGGTAGCCTCCCGTCAAGGCCATCCAGCGTGTTCTTTAACGTGCACAGGGTATGGCTCTCCCGCACACGGGGCCACGGCTTAACGTCCCCATCCGACGGATGGCGGCCTTTCCAAGCCCCATCGGTGTCCCCTACTGACCGTGTGCAGGGCGGGGAATTTTGAAGGAAGATAACGCTGACCCAGCTGGGACTCGAACCTCGGAACTACGGATTACGAGCCTGGCGCGCTACCGACTGAGCCACCCCCGCCCCTAATCGAGAGGTAACTGATAGGTTATTTAGGATTGTTGAAATAAACAAACACAAGGTGTTCGAATGTATCACTCGCAATGTCCTCTGTGTTGCTCTAGCTTAGTTCACAGAGTAGGAAACAGAGAGAGTTTTAGTATTAAATTGTTTGAAAATGCTTTTTTCCTTAATGTTGGGTTATTTTTTCTCTGAGCGGTACTTTTTTTTTTGCACACTAGAGGCTAAATGGCCAGCTCATGAGGACCCCAATGGCTCGGAGAAGGTTTGGGGAAGTGAACCATTGGACAGCTGTTAAGAGCCAGATGGTAGCCTCCCACCAAGGCCATCCAAAATGTTCTTGAACGTGCACAGGGAGCTTTGCTACCCACCCGACGGACTGCGATCTTCCAAAGCTCCTTGGTATCCGCTTTGAGACCGACGGCAGGGTGGGGACTTAGCGAAAATAAATCTCAGCGTTTTCCCTGGTGGGACTCAAACCTGGGAACTACAGCTAGCAAGTTGGCGCGATACCGACTGAGCCTACCCCACCCTTTTCCTAATGAAACGATATTTTGCAAACCTATTATTTAAAGAAGAAAGTTTGTTTGTTTGTTTGTTTGTTTGTCTGTCTGTCTGTCCGCTTATGCACTCGGCCCCCAGAAGAACTAGAAACACAAACTTTGCATGAACGTTCCCTTCACCCAGGGGAAGAATATAGGCTATGTGTAAACTCGTTGAAGTCAACCAAAATTGGGATGGGCGGGTTTGAATTTCTCAAAATCCCCATAGACTCAACATTAACGGTTAAAAATTATTCAAAATAACTGTTGCCTCTAATAAATTTGAAATAATGAATGCATTAAACTAATTTCTTTCTAATTTCGCGTGATAAACTCATTGTTCAGTTTGCTGGATCAAGAGCACCAGCATCCATGGATTATCGAAGTCATTCTAATTAAGCACGAGCAGAACACATTTTTTTTTAAATAAAAAACAAACTGCTAGGTATTTGGTGGCAGTCGAAGAAAGAAATTTGGTAACTTCTGTTAAGTTCTATATTTTCTTCAGGTCTTTACCCTCGAAGGTTTTTCTTGGTATCGACAATCACCCAATAATTTTGTTGATTTTTTTTTAATTTATGTTTCCACACAAGTTTTAGTTTCCGTGATGTAAATCGTTTCGCAACTTTTTTTTTCTTCACTTTTGTTCTTTCATTCTGATGAAAAATAATCAGATTTGTAAAATTAAATGGAAAAATTAAAATCAACTTTAGTAGATAATCGATATTTAATTTTGGAAAGCAATTTCAGAAGTGTAATTATCATTTGACGTCAATTTACGGCATAAGCAAGACTTTCTAAACTTAAGCATTCCTATTTTGTGTTTTTAATTAAAGGTCTCTCTTGAGCTTTAGCTCTTTTTTTATGTTTGGTTTTATGATTAACGAGAAAGAAATTAGGAAGATTTTTTTACTTGAGTTTTCGTCTTGATGACAACGGGCTGCAAAGCGTTTATCGCTGAAGTTTACGTTAATTTGGAAACGTGAATTGTTAATGGCGGTTTCAAAAATATCATAAATTCCGAACAGCTTTGCACTACAAATTAAAAGTAATAAGAATTTATTCAAATATATTTCAAAAATATTGAGGACAGATATACTATATTAAAATCGAGACTTGAGTTAAATCGTAAAATTGAAATTGAAGTCTCGTTTAGAATGTGACTTATATATGTAAAGGCAGACATTTCCATTAAAAGAAGTGTTCTCATTTTGTAAACTTTGTAGTGAAGTCCTTTTCCGAAAATCAGGGGAGCGGGGGCGATCAGTAGATATTGAGCAAGGCTTCTAATCTACATTCCCCAGGTTCGAGTCCCAGGTATGCACATTATCACCTCTAAATCCTCACACTGCATCGATCAGAAAGGAGACACTGATTAGACTTGGACAGGCGCTATCCGTCGACTAATATGTTAAGCCGTGACACGTTGGGTAGCAGAACTATACCCTATGTAGTTTAAATAACACACAGGATGGACTTGACGGGAGGCTACCATTTGTTTTCTAAGATCTGTTCAGTGGGTCCTCTTCCCCAATCTAATCAATTGAAGTCTTTGTGACCTGGCCATTTAACCCATTGTGAACAAAAAATTGCCGCTCAAAGGTAAAACAACCCAACCCTAAATTTTGGTGGTTTTATTCTGATTTTTAAAATCTAGGACAGTACTAGGCAAACTTTTCAGCTGAATGGCCACATAGAGAACTGAAATGGAATATATAATCCATAACGTACATATGTATAGCCAACGCAAAAAGAAAATATAAAGTGAAACATAAACAATATAATTTTATCAAAATTAATTATTTTAATGAATTCACTTCGCCGAAGTTAGATTTCTTGTCCTCTATGCGTTCGTTTTCTCCTTTACGAGTTTTTCATCAGTAGCTCGCGGGCTGCACAAAAAGAAGTGACGGGCCGTAGTTTGCCTAGCAGGCTTGCTCTTAGGAGCATACGACTGCTGCCGAGTTCAAACAACAACCCAACTTTATCGATACAGACATAAGCTAAGAACAAAAAAAATCCAGAAAAATCATCGATTCTCTTAGAATTTTTAAACGTAAAGCCAAACATAAAAAGAAATTATCTATATCACTAAATTATGTTCACATCGACAAATCTTTTTCCCCACCACAGAAAACAAAGCCGCGACTTCAAAAAATTACTTCTGCAGGGCTCTCCTTTTTTTTAAATTTAAAACCATCGGTCATCGATGTTGATCGTTGCATTCGAAGCTTGAGAACTGAACGACAGACAAAGAAGGTTCTCCCGCTGATCTGAGTCCGTAAATGTGAAGCGATCAATCAAGTGCAAGGATGTGCCAGAGGCAGGCTCAGTTTTGCCCTCCCTCTAGCTGTCAGTGTGGCTATCTTCTGAATGGGAGGCTTCGGGCAATCAAGGTCCCGTTACCGCCCATTACCTTCGCTGATGGAAGAGTAGAATAACTTGAAGGCAGATGTAAATGCTCCATATTGGGCTATTGGCTTCTGTTCGGTGACTTTTTTCCCCTTCTTTCCCCCATCTACTTTCACTATTGATAATTTCTATGCGAATAGCGTTTTCGATTCCAAATTTGTTCTTTCTCTTATCTGAGCCTAGAGAGATGTTTTGGGAAGTAAATGAAAGCTTTTTTTGATATGTAGATTACGTGAGCAGGTTTTTTTTTAGTGTCAAATATTATTGCTGTTAGTGGCGTTGGGTTGGTTTGATTTATTTCGAGCGGGACTTTTGCGCAAAGTTTCTGATTTCTCGACAATTTTAAATTCTCGAGAATTCCCGAATAATCTAATTGTTAAAATAAATGTTTTCCTTTAGATTTTTCTCAAATATTTTATTAAAATAACTAAAATTGAAATGACTAACAGCTTACTAACTTATGCAAAAAAATTGCGATTTTAAAACAAACATTCGCGTACTTATTACATTTATTTGACAAAAAAATTATTTTTAAGCAGAACTGTTATTTGTTTTTTGTTTAGTTTTTAACACAACAATTTTAGTTCAAACTACTACTTACGCAATATGTTTAAAGTGATACTTTAAAAATCATAAAGCATCCATCACTTTATCTGATAATCTTGTTCTTTTTCAAAAAAAAATTTTCAGAAATCGAAAAATTCCGTTTGTTCGAAAATTTGTTTTGTGCTAATGTTGGTCTTACAATTAACAGAGCATACAATGGAAGTCATCTGTTTGCTGTTATTACACTATATAGATCCTGTCACGTATTAAATTAAGGTCATGTGTAAGTGTTCAGACATAATATTTGAAAATAACTTTTATTGTAGTAAAATATTAATTAACTAGCAGATTTCTAGAGAAATTTTTTTTTTCTCGAGAAGCGAACGTTTTAGAAATTGTATATTTTCCTGATGTGTTACGGGCTGAAAACAGCAGTTTATTAACCTGATGTGTTACGGGCTGAAAACAGCAGTTTATTAACCTGATGTGTTACGGGCTGAAAACAGCAGTTTATTAACCTGATGTGTTACGGGCTGAAAACAGCAGTTTATTAACCTGATGTGTTACGGGCTGAAAACAGAGGTTTATTAACCTGATGTGTTACGGGCTGAAAACAGCAGTTTATTAGCCTGATGTGTTACGGGCTGAAAAGAGCAGTTTATTAGCCTGATGTGTTACGGGCTGAAAACAGCAGTTTATTAACCTGATGTGTTACGGGCTGAAAACAGCAGTTTATTAGCCTGATGTGTTACGGGCTGAAAACAGCAGTTTATTAGCCTGATGTGTTACGGGCTGAAAAGAGCAGTTTATTAGCCTGATGTGTTACGGGCTGAAAACAGCAGTTTATTAACCTGATGTGTTACGGGCTGAAAACAGCAGTTTATTAACCTGATGTGTTACGGGCTGAAAACAGCAGTTTATTAACCTGATGTGTTACGGGCTGAAAACAGCAGTTTATTAACCTGATGTGTTACGGGCTGAAAACAGAGGTTTATTAACCTGATGTGTTACGGGCTGAAAACAGCAGTTTATTAGCCTGATGTGTTACGGGCTGAAAAGAGCAGTTTATTAGCCTGATGTGTTACGGGCTGAAAACAGCAGTTTATTAACCTGATGTGTTACGGGCTGAAAACAGCAGTTTATTAACCTGATGTGTTACGGGCTGAAAACAGCAGTTTATTAACCTGATGTGTTACGGGCTGAAAACAGAGGTTTATTAACCTGATGTGTTACGGGCTGAAAACAGCAGTTTATTAGCCTGATGTGTTACGGGCTGAAAAGAGCAGTTTATTAGCCTGATGTGTTACGGGCTGAAAACAGCAGTTTATTAACCTGATGTGTTACGGGCTGAAAACAGCAGTTTATTAGCCTGATGTGTTACGGGCTGAAAACAGCAGTTTATTAACCTGATGTGTTACGGGCTGAAAACAGCAGTTTATTAGCCTGTTACGGGCTGAAAACAGCAGTTTATTAGCCTGATGTGTTACGGCCTGAAAACAGCAGTTTATTAACCTGATGTGTTACGGGCTGAAAAACTCCTCTACAATAAAATCAGTTGCAATCTCGACTGTAAGTTGGACAAGCTACGTTTAATTGTTATTATTTTGAAAACTTATTCAATATTTTTTTATATTAACCACTTTTTGACTTTGAAGTATAATAAACTAAATGTGTGTTTTATTTTTTGAAATTAAAAATTGCGATAGAATTCAAAGGGTTTAATATTTTGTGGAACTGTATCTTAGTGGAGAAAGGAATGGGAGGCCTTATTCATCACACCTGGCTTAGTATATCCTTAATAATCCACAGATTACAGGTTGATTGAAGTTTAAGGCTGCTGAAGCATCAAAGGCTATAGGGCGCCAAACAACATAAATCGGGAAAAGAATCAAAATAAGCAGCAGAACTCAAAACCAACGTTAAAATAGCCCATGTCAGAAATATAAGAAAAGTAATAGTAAAAAAAGAGTAAATCGTAAAGCGCCACGATCAGAATTTCCAGTTCTCAGATTCCAGTCCCACCTGGGATAGCGTTGAGAGTTATCTCCGTAAAACTCTCCACTCAGCCTTCGGTGAATAGAGAACACTGATGGGCTTGGAAACTCCGTCTGATGGGATGTTAAATCATGGCTCCGTGTGTGGGAGAGCCATACCCCGTGTACAGTCGCTCAAAAAAGTATCCGAACACTATGGTTGATTACAGAATTCAGGAAAAATATCTGGCAACGATATTTTTTTCTAAAAAAATCGTTGCCAGATATTTTTTCTGACAACGATTTTTTTTCTTAAAAAAATTGTTGCCAGATATTTTTTCTTAATTCTGTAATCAACCATAGTGTTCGGATACTTTTTTGAGCGACTGTACGTTAGCGAACACACCGAATGGCCGTGACGGGAGAGCCATACCCCGTGTACGTTAGCGAACACACCGAATGGCCGTGACGGGAGGCTACCATCTGTCTCCTAACAGCTGTCCAGTGGGTACCCTTCTCTTTGCCCTCGGTGTCTTTCTGATCTGGTTATTTAACTCATTGTGTGCAAAAAAAGTGTAGCTCAGAAGTAAAAACCCCAACCATCACTTTTATTTGCATAGCGGTTTGTCGATCATTTTGAGGATTTCTTAAAACGGTTTGCTTATCGAATATTTCCAACCAGATGATCTTATTGGAATAAGTTGGGTACCAAATGAAAGCTTGAGAGATGGTGTCATATGATATAGAAAATTTACCTCATTCTTCCTTTCCCCATAAAAGAGGAGAGAAATGTGTACATGATTTTTCCATTACGTCTTCCAAACACAAGAACATTGCTCAACGAGCTTTAGGAGTAAATTTGTAACGTGGTCAAATGTGATGGTCCGTGGTAAGGGAATGACTCAGATTTTTATTTCGTCACATCTAATTACTTATGATTCTGAAGTGAACTGCGCCAAATATCTTGTTGCGACTCCGATGACGTAAATATCGCTCTTTAGCAAGAGAGATCGCTTAGCCCCTTAATTAAATTCGTCATTACTTAGGTGAAATAACAGGTTCGCGGGACCCGTACCGACGTATGCTTCATACTTGCTGCGCCAAGTGATGTATAGAGATATGTCCAGCAATTCAAGCACGAGATTTGTAGAGGGACGACACAGTTTATTCATATTTATGTGCAATCACGTGCTGGGGATGCGCTCGATTCCTTAGGCCTTTGCTGCTGCAAACAATCATGCAATGAGGTGGAGATCTGCGCTTTGCAGATTCTCGCTTTACAGACCTCAAATTCTACGAAAGGATATTCAATCCTTGCCTACAACCTGATTCACACAGAACCGTTACTCAGTTCACACAGAACTGTATCTTGGTTCACACAGAACCGAACCCTCTCTTTAAGGGTTTTATGTGAGTAAGAGTGGGGTCCCTTGACACGTGTTGAAACGTCCTTCCTGTTTGACAGCGACGCCCAGACTGTTGTTTACTCACTCTCCAGCACTAGCACTCGCGCCCGAGGATAGTTATAAATAGTCGCAAAAGGGCCTTCCGACTCGTCAGCATATGCAAGTAGCCAGCTCAGACCCGAAAACAACAGCTATGAGTCACATTCCACAACAGCACTTCCAAAAACACACTTAATACATACATATGTTTACAACAACAAAAAATACAATAAAATACAATAATAAATAGAAATAAATATATTAGAGAGACATGACAGTCAGTGTCAAAGCTACCTCAAATTATTCTCCCTACCTTTTTTTCTCTCCAGAGCAGGGAAGAAAGATACGCAATGCACATTGATCGTTAATGATCTTTACGTCAAAATAAAGCATGAGACGAATTGAGTTTTTTAAATTCATATAGGAAACGAAAGCTTACGAAATGCTTCCAAATAAATCCACAAGATTTGGAGAGATCTTTAACTTATCTTCAGAAATATTTTCCTCTAAATATCTATAAATTATGGAGCTCTAATACTAATTTTCCCTAAACATATGTATTATCTGCCATGCCGTCTCCCATGCTGGCTGAGTGGTTAGTGCATTTGTCTGATGATCTAACGGACCTGGGCATCGAGCCCCGGGTAGGCATGGATGCATGTGTCATTTTTCTGCTGAGGTCCTGCCATCTTCTCAGACCTTCTACTATGGCACATAAACTGACAGGCTCCAGTCAGACCTCTGTGTCAAGCAGCTGCTTGAAGGAATGTTTATTATTATCTCCCAATGTTTTTGATCAGTCTATGTAATGCTTATATGCAGGCCCGGATCTAGAAATAAAGATGCGGGACCAAGAAACTCTATCAATCCGGTAAAAAAGGTAAAACAGAGAGCCAAGAGACTAATTTTCCTTTGTAATACATTTCGCCCTCCATTTCAGAGGTCTTCAAAAAAATGTCTTGGAAAATGCCTGAAATATACATAAGTTTAATAATGTTTGCCTTCATTAGCTTTACTAGTATTCTCAAAAGGAGGTCCGTGGTCCTCTTGCTTCCACCCCCCTATATTTTGTACTGCTTATACAGGTTTTGTGATAATATTCATTAAAATTTCCTTTGATTTATAAAAGAACTACATTTGAGGTACATCAACATATATTTTGTTCACAATGCTTGTATTGTATTCTATCGGCATATTATTCCTAACTGTTACAGTGTTAACAAACCTAACTGCGAAATCAATGGATGTATGTAATACATGAAATCAATGAGAAGTGGATCTACACATTTTTAAATTAGAAAAACAAGAAGAATTTCTCAGGTGTTCACCGTTTCATTCTCATAATCCATTATATAAACGGGGAATTTTATTCATCAGTGTACAGAATTAAAGTGGAAATAGAAAGATAGATAAAGATATCATATTTACATATATATTACAAGCAAGAGAATTGAGTATCTTAAGACTTTTAAAGACTGAACGTGTATTTATAATCTGCTCGTTTTGAGCAAGGAAAAATATAATTTTTCTTTTTTGTGTGTGTTTGTATTATTGTATCATATATTATCTCATTGAACCTTTCATAATATTTAGTTACTTGAAAAGCTCAAACAATGAAAGTACAAAACTTTAAACACAAAACTTACCAAAGAATCATATTTCCTTTGCATCCAGCAAATCATATTGCAAAAAAGAACCCCAAGAGCATCAACGTCTTTCAAGGAACAAGAGACCTTAATGCGCCTGGGTTTGACAATTTGGAAAAATACACGTAATTCGGCTCCTCCTTTTCGTAGTCGATCTTCAGGAGCAGAAGGCTGCACTTCGGAAGAGCGCAGACTGCTCTTAGTCGATCTTTTTTTATTCTTCGTGAAAAAGATCCCTTCAAGTGAGTTATGAAAAATCAATTCCTACGTTATTCATTATTCATTGCACATCTATTCAATTGAAACACAATTTTTCTTTTTCAAAATACAAAAGGTTTCAGTTATCTCTTATCTATAGGAAGAATTCCTTACCTTTTCTCGTCCAAAGACCAAATCTTGGACCTATTGCAATCACTTCCTGTAAAATATGTAATTGCATAAGAATTAATAAATATTCTACTAGCAAAATTAGATATTGGACTTGTGCAGAAATGCGTAATATTTATGGAGGTTTTTTTTTTCATATGGAATTTTTTTTGCATATATAATTTTTTAATTTTATTATTGTGTTTTATATAACACCCATAATTTTGATCAGGCCAGGATCTAGAATAAAATCGAGGGGTGGGTGGGGAGCAAGGACACAATCGAGTCAAAAATAAAAGTAAAACGAGGGGTGTAATGTCCATCTAATTTATTTATTTTTATTTATTGTTGCATTTTTATTGTATTCTTGTTGTTGTAAATATTTTTATGCATTAAGCGTGTTTTGGAAGTGCTATTGTTGGGATGTGACTCATAGATGTTGTTTTCGGGTCTGAGCTGGCTGCCTGCACACGACGAGTCCAAAAGATCCCTTTTATGGCCTTTTACAACTAGCCTGGGGCGCGAGTGCAGCGCTGGAGACGAGCCGGCAAGAATACACAACAGTCTTGAGCGTCGCTGTCAAACGGGAAGGACGTTTGAGTTGGGTTGTTTTACTTCTGAGCGGCACTTTTTTGCATACCATGGGCTAAATGGCCAGGTCACATGGACCCCAAAGGCTCAGAGAAGGTTGGGGGAGGGGACCCACTGGAACAGCTGTTGGGAGACAGATGGTAGCCTCCCGTCAAGGCCATCCAGCGTGTTCTTTAACGTGCACAGGGTATGGCTTTCCCGCACACGGGGCCACGGCTTAACGTCCCATCCGACGGACGGCGGCCTTTCCAAGCCCATCGGTGTCCCCTACTGACCGTGGGCAGGGCGGGTAATTTTGCGGAGATAAATCTCAACGCTGACCCAGCTGGGACTCGAACCTGGGAACTACAGATTACGAGCCTGGCGCGCTACCGACTGAGCCACCCCCGCCCCTAGGAAGGACGTTTGAACACGCGTCAAATGACGCCACTCTTACTCAAAGGAAAACCCCGTAAGGAGAGGGTTCGATTCTACGTGAGAATCAAGATTCTTGGTGAATCAAATACAGTTCTGTGGAACTGAGGTGAGTTCTGCGTGAACCACATTGTAGGCAAAGGTTTAAATGTCCTTTCACCGAGTTTGAGGTCCGTAAAGCGAGAATCTGCAAAATGTTGTTCTCCACTCATTGCGTAATTGTGTGCAGCAGCAGCAGCAAAGCTGCAAAGGCCCACGGAGTCGAGCGCATCCCCAGCATGTGAATGTATTTAATGTGAATAAACTGTGTCGTCCCTATACAACTCTCGTGCGTTAATTGTTGGACATATTTCTAGACATCACTTGGCGCAGCAAATGTGAGGTATATGTCGGTACTGGTGTAAATACCCACGAACCTTTTATTTCACCGAAATAAGGGTGAAGACAATCAAGGGACTAATTGAAAGTCATCTACTAGACAGTGGATAAATCGTTTGTCATCTGGCCCAACACCATATTCGGCGCAATCCAAAAAAAAAATTAATTCCACGAGACGAAATAAAAACCTGCGTCGATCGCCTTACCACCGGTCCACGAGAGGAGGTACTGTCGCTCAAAAAAGTATCCGAACACTATGGTTGATTACAGAATTCAGAAAAAATATCTGGCAACGATTTTTTTAGAAATTAGTGATCTGGCAACCTTCGTGTCACGTGACAATTAGTGATCTGGCAACCTTCGTGTCACGTGACACGAAGGTTGCCAGATCCCTAATTTCTAAAAAAATCGTTGCCAGATATTTTTTCTGAATTTTGCAATCAACCGTAGTGTTCGGATACTTTTTTGAGCTACTGTACCAACAGACTGGATTTTTAATGCAGCATAAAATTTCCCGCTCAGTTTTACAGAACTTTAAAACATTTCTTGAAAAATGCATGAAATATAAATAAGTTTAATAATTTTAACCACTATTACCCTTACTAGCATTTTGAAAGGCGGGAACCATGTCCCCCTTGCTCCCCCTCCCCAGATCCGACCATAATTGTGATAATATCGTAATATCGAATTTTCATTGTAATGATAGTTAAATGATAAGCTTGTGCAACACCTTCCGATTTAGTCATATTTCTGTTTCTCGGATTTCGTTGTTTACCCTTTTTTGTACACAATGGGCTAAATGGGCAGGTCATAAGGGTCCCAAAGTCTCAGAATTGGGAAAGAGATCCACTGGAAAACTTAGGATACAGATGGACTCCTCCTGTTAACGCTATCCAGCTTGTTCTTTACCACGAACAGGTTGTGGGCATCCTGCAAAGGAAGCCACGGCTTAAAGTCTCATATCCGAAATACAAGAGTCCTTCCAAATCCATTGATTCCTTTTTTTTTCTGATCGAGAGCAGGCGAAGGATTAGCGGAGAAAATCTCCACCAATGATTACGGGGTGTTCGGACCTGCAATTACCCGAATAGGAGTCTGGCACGCTACCAACTGAGTTACCCCCCCCCCAACCCCCTACTGCTTAGTAATGTTTGGTTCGCTATACTGCGGATTATATCTGTCAAGTCACAAAAACCCCAAAGTTCAATACAGAATGTGAACAGATAATCCACATAATTACTCTTAGGAAAGAGTGGGTTCGATTGAACTGATTTATTAACCTTGAGTGGCATTTCTTTGTTGCAACCCCACACTGAAAGTCGTAAGAACAATCTTCTTACAACTTTCAGTGTGGCATACATTTTACGGACTTCAATTACACATCAAATCATTCATTGCAAATTATGGGCATACACTTACGGACTTCAATTACACTTCAAATCATTCATTGATTAAATTTGCATCTCTGTACTGTCAGTAACTGATGCAGTGATCATACGACTGACCTCTGTCTCAGAGTGCATGGACTGGACAAACTAAGAATAGACTTAATTTCTCACTTATTTCGATGTACAGTCGCTCAAAAAAGTATCCGAACACTATGGTTGATTACAGAATTCAGAAAAAATATCTGGCAACGATTTTTTTAGAAATTAGTGATCTGACAACCTTCGTGTCACGTGATTACAGAATTCAGGAAAAATATCTGGAGCGTGTACAGCAACTGTACATGCTCCAGTTACCGTTCACAGCAAACTGGAGCGTGTGCAGTTACTGCACACGCTCCAGTTTGCTGTGAACGCTAACTGCACACGCTCAACATTTCCCTGAGTGAGCCCACACGATCTAGTAAAATAATATGACCACCTACAGTCGCTCAAAAAAGTATCCGAACACTATGGTTGATTACAGAATTCAGAAAAAATATCTGGCAACGACTTTTTTCTAGAAATTAGTGATCTGGCAACCGTCGTGTACTGTATACGAAGTTGCCAGATCACTAATTTCTAAAAAAAAGTCGTTGCCAGATATTTTTTCTGAATTCTGTAATCAACCATACTGTTCGGATACTTTTTTGAGCGACTGTACAGTCGCTCAAAAAAGTATCCGAACGCCATGGTTGACTACAACATTCAAATAAAATATCTGGCAACGATTTTTTCAGAAATTAGTGATCTGGCATCCTTCGTGTACTGCACACGAAGGATGCCAGATCATTAAATTCTGAAAAAATCGTTGCCAGATATTTTTTCTGAATTTTTTTAATCAACCATAGCGTTCGGATACTTTTTTGAGCGACTGTACCATGCTAAAGAACGAACCAAATGGCCAGATCATAGGAACCTCGGAGGAAATCTATAGAAGGGAACCAACCGGATAACCGTTAAGAAGTGAATGGGAATAAGAAAGCACTCCAGCCATGAAAAGTATTTTACAAATGAAGTGACTTCATTTTAACAAATGAAGCACTTCAGCAATGAAAAGCAAGCCAGCTCACTCTTTAAAGATTTTCTTTTTTTATACTATACTTCTCATTTTATTACTTTTTTTTTACACTTCTTATTTTATTACTTTTTTTAATACTTCTCATTTTATACTATAAGGTCGCACAGCATATATTTCTTTACTGAAAATGTTTATCATTAAAATACTTTTAATTTTCAAGAAGAATGTGATTTATACATTTTAAACACAATAATTTTAATTCAAGCAATGCAAATTGCTATCTGAAAGAATGAGGTTTCATTTATTCGATTATCTTCATTTGTTTGAATGCTCGTTTGTTCCTTTGTTCCGTTGTTTGCTCGTTTCTTTGTTTGCTCTCTTGTTCGTTCGTTTGTTCCATTCTCCATTCTTTTGTTCGTTTGCTCATACTTTTGTCCGTTCGTTCCTCTCTTTCTTCATTTGTTCGTTCGTTCATTCTTTTATCCATTTGTTTCTCTCTTTTTTTTCTCTTATTCATTTTTTAGTTCGGAACAACCTCCTGATCTAGAAACAATAAAAGGAGATGACAAATGATTCGATTGAGAAGAAGAAAAAAACGGCTGGTCCCAAGCGACTGGAATTCCTCTGCTGCATAACCAGTGCCAGCGCTATTTTGCCTCTAGGAGTAAACTTGGATATCTGCCGCAATGAGCGAATTTGGACTCTGCCGCCCCATTCTCCAAGTCTGATTGATGATTAGTTAAAGAATGATGATTTAGTTAAATTTAATGTCATTTTTAAAAGCAAATCAAAATCATCTGTTGAAAAATAGGTCGTGCATACTCCAATCAAGTTTACTGCAGCTATAGTTGCTATTTTGCTTGCAAATTTGTTGTGCAGTCGAACGGGACGCACTTGCAGTATTCCCTCCACTGAATACAACGTTTTCCTATCATTTTTTTTAGAGGTCTTTGAATATTTTCTTGAAAATGCATACATAAGTTTAGTAATTTTTTTGCCTCCATTATCCTTACTATCATTCCCGGGGGGGACAAGGGGTTTTACGAACCAAAGTCGGATCTAGCCCCCTAGATCGTAGCCTTGTTGTATGCTCTTTTACTCATTCGTTTATTCTTTCTGTTCGTTTGTTCCTATGTTTATTCCTCTTTTGTTCTTTCGTTCTTTTATTCTCTTGTTCCTCTGTTAATTTTTCCGTTTGTATGTTGCTTCGTCCGTTTGTTTCTTCGATCGCTCTTTTGTTTGTTCATTTGTCCGTTTTTTGTTCTTTAGTTCATTCTTTGGTTTTTTCCTTTGTTCGATCGTTTTTCTTTTGTTCGTTCAGTTATCTCTTTGTTCGTTCTTTTGTTCCCTCTTTGTTGGTTTATTCTAGTGTTCTTTCGTTTGTTCTCTTGTTCATTAGATTGTGCCTTTGGTCGTTTGTTCTCTTTGTTAATATTTTTTTCCTTTTTCCCTCTTTCGTTCCTTTGCTCCTCTGTTTCTTTCTTCATTCAGTTTTTTGACTCGTTTCTCCCCTTGTTCATTCTTTGGGCCAATTTTTTTGTTCATTCTTTTGTTCATCGTTCCTCTGTTTGTTCCTTTGTTCCTGCTTTCTTTCGTTTATGTCTTTGTTCATTCTTTTGTTTTTGTTCCTGTTTGTTCTTTTGTTCCTTCCTTCCTTCGTTTGTTACTTTGTTCTTTTCTTCGTTCATTTGTTCCTCTGTTTGCCTCCTTCTTTTTGTTTGTTCCGTTTTCTGCCTTTTTTTGTTATTTGGTTCATTTGTTCCTCTGTTTGTTCCTTTGTTCATTCTTTCGCTCGTTTGTTCCTCTATTCCTTTATTTTTTCGTTCCTCTGTTTGTTCCCTTTCTTTTTTCATTAGTTCGTTCCTCTGTTCATTCTTTCTTTCGTTTGCTCCTCTGTTGATTACTTTGTCCCTTTGCCCTTTCTTCGCTCTTTTGTTACTTTGTTGCTTCAATCTGCGACCGTGCTCTGACCGCATCGATGGAATGTGTTTTAAACAACTTAAAGCATCCCACAACATTTAATTTTTGGTTTGTTTTTTCTTCTGCATTAATTAATTTAATATTCGCGTTTTTTGGATTCTCCATAATTTTGAAATTCTTGTCTCGATTTTTTTCTGGATTCTATAGCGTTTGAAATTTTGCGCCTGATGCTTGTCTCGAATCTCTACAATTTTGAAATTTGCGTTTCAACATTTCCTCGAACTTGAAAAGCTATTTGTACTGTTTGAATATTAACTGACACTAATTAAAAAAACGGTGATTAACGTAAAAAAAATGTCCCACAGAGTTAGATGTTTGAAAACTCAAATGCATGGGGAAAGGAGATTGGCTCAGTTAGTAGCGCGCCAAACTCCTAATCTGCAGCTCCTAGATTCAAGTCCCAACTCTGTCAGCATTGCAATTGTCTCCTTTAATACCTTCCCTGCCCTTGGTGAGAAAAGAGAACATTATAAGCTTCGAAAGGCAGCCGTCCATCGGATGGAACGTTAAGTCATGACAGTGTGCAGTAGAGCCATATCCTCAACCCATTAAAGAACACGCTGGATGACCTTGATGCGATGCTACTAACAACTGTCCAGTGAATCTTCTTATCCCAACCTTCTCTGAAACCTTGGGGTCTTGTGACCTGGCCATTTAGTCCATTAAGTGCAAAAAAGTGCTACTCAGAAGTAAAGCCAACTCAAAAACTCATACATACTCCTTCAAGCAGCTGCTTGCCACAGAGGTCTGACAGGAACCTGTCGGTTTATATGCCACAGTAAAAGATCTGAGAGGATGGCAGGACCTCAGCAAAAAAAGATACATACATCCATGCCATACCCGGGGCTCGAACCCAGGTCCCTTAGATTAGTACCAAGCGCGCTAACCACTCGGCCACAGGGTAGTAATAAAATAAGTTTTCCCTATTCCGGAGCCGCTGAAGCAGTGACAAATGAAGATAGCTCCGCGAAAATTGTACTTAGCCTAGCCCCGGGTAAGGTTTTAATATTTGTGTTATTTTTCTACTGAGGTCGCACTATCCTCACAGACCTTCTACCATGTAATATAAGAGAGTTCAGAGCCAAAGTTGCCAAAGAGCTGCTTTAGGGAGTATTTATTTTTATTAGACATGCAGAAGTAATGTAGCGAAGAAAAATTTAGTTCCCACTATCACTCCTAAGGGGGGGATGGCTTCTTCAGGTATGCTAATCGCGTTCCTTTGCATAATAACACGTTTCCAACTCAAAAGATGTCGTATAAAAGTGGGAATGCCCACACCACAGCAAACGACAATATGGCTCCCACGAAGAAGGAATGCGCACAAGTTATTCTACCAGAATCTGAGCAACGCAAATGCTGCACTGTAAGAATATCGGCGCCTGAAAAGTTTGCAAAGAGTACCACTGACATCAGTAGTGTTAAGGAAGTTGATGAAGACGTTTGTCGTAACCGGTGAGTAGAGAGTGACACCAGGAAGAGGACGGCCACCCATTACAGAAGATATGGTGGATGAGGTGTCGGTTGCCATGACAGCCAGTGCCGGAAGTAGCACGCAGTCAGTCAGCAGTGACAGAGTGGTGTCATGAAACTTGTGCCTTCTGTGAGTAATTGGCAGCAAAGTGCCACAGCACGTTGTGTGATGGTACTCATCCAGGATCCATATGGGGCAGGGACTACGACCGTATGATTCACAACATCACACCGACTTCCCTCTCGAATTTCTAGCGTGGCTGGAGGTGAACGACAAGTGATTGCGGGCAGTCTCGTTGAACGATGAGGCAAACTTCACTTGTGTCATCAACATACATAACTGTGGTGTATGGGGGCCTCACCTCCATCTGCTGTGCGTGAATTATGATGCGTTTCAATGCAGACTTCGGACCGTTCGTCTTGAGAAAGCTACACCTAAAGGTCCAATGTGGTGTACCGTAACAGTTGCCTATTACTGTGTTCTTTTCCGCCCTTCAGGAACAACAATGTCGAACACCACGTGATGCACCACGGTGTCCATGCAAGATGCTGCATCCCCACGTGTTATTCAGCAGGTAAAGCAGTTGCTGCGTACAACATTTGGCAATGAGCTAATATTTTCTCGATACTCACCTCAGGCCTGGCCATCGTGCTCACCAGACCAGAGGCCTTGTGATTTCTGACTCTGGGACTATCTCAGAGACTAGATTTTTCATGGCAGCATACAGTTGCTTGCTGATCTGAAGGTTAGCATTACAAGGGAATTGATCAACATCCACGGCGACATGCTCCGAACCACCGTGCAGTCCTTCACTTCCAGCATATCTACTGTCTCGATGGAGAGCATATTGAGCAGTTTCTGTAACAGACATTTACATGAACCCAATGAACAGCGTTTCCTTACTTGTGACTTTCTTTCTTGTGTTTGCAGCGCCCGTTTTCCTTCTGATAGTGCCAGATGGAACTAATTTCTTTTATCCGCCAAGTCGCTTCTGCATGTTCTCATTAAACTTCTACCGATTCGTTCGTTACAGCTCCAGAGCCTCCGGAATAAAGAAACTTATTTTATAACCGTCATATATATGGTATGAGCATTTCCATCTCATGGCATTCAGTGGATGTGAGCTTTTTTCACCCATCCCTTTCCGAACATAAATACATTGGCTTTCTTTTTTTTGTTTCCCTTTCATTTGTTTCGATTTCTTTCAGAACCGAACTACAATAGAATCGAAGCCCACATGTTTCCGATACAACAGCAGTGACATAAATCGCCAGCCATTTTCTTTCCACTGCCTCGCAGATACAATATAAACCCTTCAGTTCCAGCTGCAACCAGTCCCATAAAAACAGAGAGGACTTCTCTCCCCCCCCCCCCGCAATCCCAACCAAAGATGAAGATGGTGATGCCGCTTCATTCACTAGGAAACCGAGAGGGAAGAAAATATGGTTTTCCTAACTTCCGCAGTCTTGTGGATGACTTTTTCTTTCCCGGGATCCATTTTTATGAGAAATAAACTTGGTGCGCGATGTCAACCTGACCAATCAGAGGCAGGCATGAATCACATGATACCAGTCACGTGGAACTGTTATAGAATTCGAATTGTATCTATTAGCTGGGTGGATGTGAAACCGTTTGGAAGTTAACTTAGCATCTTTAGTCGTGTTTTATGTAGTTACTTTTAAAGTTTTATTTCTAGAAATGGAATTACTCACTTACAGTTCTCTCTTTAGGAATGAAGCTCTCTTTCAGTATTCTCAATTTTATAGCTATATGAATAATAATTTCAGTTAATGCTACCCTGGATATAGCGATCAAATTTTATCGTGCCTTAAAAATATTCAAATTGCACCAAATATAAAACAATTAAATTATACCGAAGAAAGTCAGTGATGCATTTTTAAACTATACAAAAACTAGTGCACCTACTTCATAATTATTATTGTTCAATCCTCATAAATTAAATCTGTCGGAGCATATTAAAAATGACACCCTGTGGTGGAGCATCAGCAAGCTGTGCTCAGTCTTTTTAATCCCTTCCTCTCTTACTTATACTCTCACTTCCTCTCTTACTGCAAAATTCCCCGCCCTGCCCACGGTCAGTAGGGGACACCGATGGGCTTGGAAAGACCGCCGTCCGTCGGATGGGACGTTAAGCCGTGGTCCCGTGTACGGGAGAGCCATATCCTGTGCACGTTAAAGAACACGCTGGATGGCCTTGACGGGAGGCTACCATCTGTCTCCCAACAGCTGTTCCAGTGGCTCCCCTTCCACAACCTTCTCTGAGCCTTCGGGGTCCATGTGACCTGGCCATTTAGCCCATGGTGTGCAAAAAAGTGCCGCTCAGAGGTAAAACAACCCAAATCCTCTCTTACTTATACTCTCACTTCCTCTCTAACATATACTCTCACTTCCTCTCTTACTTATACTCTCACTTCCTCTCTTACTTATGCTCTCACTTCCTCTCTTATATCTCTCACTCATATACCACTTCGTTCTTCTGCATCATTAAAATTGCATTATTGATTGAAACTATTTCTGGCTCCTGATGCAACTGTTTAAATTGATGATGATAAATGATGGCAGGCACGGGGTGGGGTGGGGGTCGGATCAGTCGGTAGCGAGACAGGTTCGAGTAACCAAATGCTCCTGCGTTGAGATTAATCTCCGCTAACCCTCCCATCCTAATCTTAGTCAGAAAGGGGACACCGCTGGGCTTAGAAAAACAGCCGTCTGTCGGAAGGGAAGGTAAGCCACGGCAACATGTGCAAGAGATCCAAACCCTGTCTACGTTACAGAACATGCTGGATGGCTTTTGCAAGAGACTTTCATTTCTTTCCTAACAGCTGTCCATTGGGTCCTCTTTCCCCATGGGGCGAGGGTGGCTCAGTCGGTAGCGTACCAGGCTCTTAATCTGCAGTTCCCAGTTTCGAGTCCCACCTGGGCCAGCGTTGAGATTTATCTCCGCAAAACGCCTGCCCTTGGTCAGTAGGGGATACCGATGGGCTTCGAAAGGCCATCATCCGTCGGATGGGACTTTAAGCCGTGGCTCCATATGCGAGAGAATCATATCTTGTGAACTTTAAACAACACGCTCTAGGGCCTTTGACGGGACTCTACCATCTGACTTTTAATAGCTGTTCCAGTGGGTTCCCTCCGCCAACCTTCTCTGAGCTCTGGGGGTCCTTGTGATCTAGCCATTCAGTCGATTGTGTGCAAAAAAAGTGCCGCTCAGAGATAAAACAACTTAATCCTCCCTCCCCCCCCCCCCCCCCTCTTTCTCTGTGCCATTGGGTTCCGTGTGACCTGGCCATTTAGGCCAAAGCGTGAATAAAAATACCCCTCAGATATAAAACAACCCAAATGAACCCAAAACGATGAGAGCTATCATTCTTGTAATCATTTCTTTTCTGGCTTCTTAGTTATTTTGTTTACAGTTCAGCTTTATAATATTCTTCAAACAGTCTTTGAACAATATTCACAAAGAAAACTTTTGATTTATATAATAATACCACAAAAAACGTTCCACGTATTTCAACAGTTTTTCCCATTTTCTCAACATGCCGTTTATATTCCCGAACCTTATAACCCATGAAATATATATATATATTGGTATAATATATATGTTGGAACTAGAGATAAGTTCGTGCACGGACTCAAAATATCGCAGACCGTATTACGCTCGGGCTCAGAATCATCTAAGTTCCAAATATTTCTTCTTGTTAAACAAAAATAAATAAATAAATAAGTAAGAATATGACATTTTTTAATTATAATTTCTCCTTTCAATAAATCTCTACTGAATAAAAATAAGGCCATGAGGTTTATCATTATTCTTTACGTATTTTCCATCTTTAATAAATGAATGGCTCATAACTTCACGCTCAAACGGACTAGGGAGAACTCGGGCTCAATAACTTCGGACTCGGGCGGATCCGGTATCAATAATATCGGACTCGGTTGGACTCCAGCCCAATAATTTCGAACTCGGGTAAACTCGGGCCCAGTAACTTCGGATTCGGGTGAACTCGATATCGATAACTTCGCACTCAGATGGGCTCTGGCTTGATAACCTCTGACTCGGGTGAATTCGGATTCAATAACTTCGGACTTCGGTGAACTCGGGCTCAATAACTTTGTATTCTGGTGGACTCGGGCTGAATAACTTCGCACTTGGGTGGACTCGAGCTCATAATTTGGATTCTGATGGGCGCGTGCATGAAAAATTGAGCCCAAACTCATCTCTTAGTGTCCACGTCTTATATAACACTGTTCTACAAAAAGAAACAAATTATTTTTTCTAAGTAAGAGTTGCGTGATTCTTAAAGTTTTTTTTAGTGCAGACTTCAGATCTGTGCTTAGATGTTTTCTTTCATAGTTTTCGAGTTAGACATTTTTTAATTTTTCATTTTATTCCTAGATTTACAATGAATAATAATAGGGAAAAAAGAAATTATTCTTAGCTCCCTTAGTATTAAAATGATTATAGATTCATTCAGAAAATTTTACAGAATATCATAGAGAAATAAATTGATTACAGAATAATAAATAACAAAAATACCAAACATAAATCATTTTTTTTCTTTTTTTCTGTACTGTCTCTTTTGAGATTCCAACAAAAATCAGCTGACATTGTAGGCATCCACTTCCCTTCATATCGCTTTTCAATTGTCGAAACATCTTTGTGAAACCTCTCACCGTGTTCATCGGAGACGTCACTGCAGCTTTCCGGAAAGTAGTCCAGATGTGAATGCAGGAAGTGTACTTTCAAAGACATGTTACATCCTAAACCCCGATTTGCATGTAGCATCTGGTTTACTATTTCTTTATAATCCTTAGACCTCTTTTTCCAAGAAAATTGTCTGTAACTTTCTTAAAACGTGTCCAAGTTTCTCTTTCTCTGTTAGAGATTCGTCAAATTTCACATCTTTCTTCAACTGTCTTATTTGAGGGCCAACAAACACGCCCTCTTTTATCTTTGTTTCTGAAAGACGTTTTTGTTTGACGTTTTGTAGGCAAATTCTCTACCATAATTATCCACTGCTTTGACAAATTGCTTCAAAGTCCCAGTTTTAAAATGAAGGGGTGGAAGGATCACGTACTCATAAGCTATGTCTCTGCTTCTGTAATTTTTTTGCTCTCACTTTCCAATTACGTATTGGCCAAGTTTTCTTCAAGTAATGGGATGCTCTGTCACGACTGTCCCATTCACGAAGGAAACAAGGAAATTTTGTGTTCCCTTGTTGTATTCCCAATATCATGGCAATGATTTTTAAATCCCCACATACGTATTTTCCAATTGAAATCCGTATATTTAATGGATTTGAGCATTATATCTAGAATCTCATATGATTCTTTTACCATACTAGCTAGCATTGGCAACTGGAACAAAAGGCATTAAATTATCATTATGTAGTAAAACTGCCTTCAAGCTAGTTTCGGATGCATCTATAAAGAGGCTCCAATTTTGGGGGTCATGAATAAAGCCTAAGGTTGTCATCAAACCGGCAATATCATTACAGAAAGTCAATCGGCCATCATGTGAGAAGAATGCAACAAAATTCCGTTCTCTATTTCTATATAAAGTTATACTTGTACTAGATTGGAGAAGATTCCATTCTTGCAACCTAGAGCCCAGCAGTTCAGCATTTTGTTTACTTAGCCCAAGATTAGGAACCGAATCGTTCAGATCTGCCTGCGTTAAAAAGTGTTGAATCCATGGTAGTCTCATAGGAAGGATCACTTCTTTCTGGAGGTGATTCACGTGCCTCACTCTCTTCATCAGTACTTCCTTCATCTTCTGTTTCCTGACTTGGAGTTAGTGGAACTGGCAAAGTTCTAGAATGTGGTACTGGTCGTATTGCAGAAGATAAGTTGGGATAATCGATAGTCTCATCGATTTTCTGCTGGTAAAGCCCTGGATACTAATCATGCAGAAGTAGCAATCTGTGGAATGGTCTTTTGGTTCCCTCCATATCATGGGTACAGCAAATAACATGCCGCTACCTTTACCCTTCCACCAGTTTATTAATACTAATCATGCAGAAGTAGCAATCTGTGGAATGGTCTTTTGGTTCCCTCCATATCATGGGGACAGCAAATAACATGCCGCTACCTTTACCCTTCCACCAGTTTATTAATACTAATCATGCAGAAGTAGCAATCTGTGGAATGCTCTTTTGGTTCCCTCCATATCATGGGGACAGCAAATAACATGCCGCTACCTTTACCCTTCCACCAGTTTATTAATACTAATCATGCAGAAGTAGCAATCTGTGGAATGCTCTTTTGGTTCCCTCCATATCATGGGTACAGCAAATAACATGCCGCTACCTTTACCCTTCCACCAGTTTATTAATACTAATCATGCAGAAGTAGCAATCTGTGGAATGGTCTTTTGGTTCCCTCCATATCATGGGGACAGCAAATAACATGCCGCTACCTTTACCCTTCCACCAGTTTATTAATACTAATCATGCAGAAGTAGCAATCTGTGGAATGCTCTTTTGGTTCCCTCCATATCATGGGGACAGCAAATAACATGCCGCTACCTTTACCCTTCCACCAGTTTATTAATACTAATCATGCAGAAGTAGCAATCTGTGGAATGCTCTTTTGGTTCCCTCCATATCATGGGTACAGCAAATAACATGCCGCTACCTTTACCCTTCCACCAGTTTATTAATACTAATCATGCAGAAGTAGCAATCTGTGGAATGGTCTTTTGGTTCCCTCCATATCATGGGGACAGCAAATAACATGCCGCTACCTTTACCCTTCCACCAGTTTATTAATACTAATCATGCAGAAGTAGCAATCTGTGGAATGCTCTTTTGGTTCCCTCCATATCATGGGGACAGCAAATAACATGCCGCTACCTTTACCCTTCCACCAGTTTATTAATACTAATCATGCAGAAGTAGCAATCTGTGGAATGCTCTTTTGGTTCCCTCCATATCATGGGTACAGCAAATAACATGCCGCTACCTTTACCCTTCCACCAGTTTATTAATACTAATCATGCAGAAGTAGCAATCTGTGGAATGGTCTTTTGGTTCCCTCCATATCATGGGTACAGCAAATAACATGCCGCTACCTTTACCCTTCCACCAGTTTATTAATACTAATCATGCAGAAGTAGCAATCTGTGGAATGCTCTTTTGGTTCCCTCCATATCATGGGGACAGCAAATAACATGCCGCTACCTTTACCCTTCCACCAGTTTATTAATACTAATCATGCAGAAGTAGCAATCTGTGGAATGCTCTTTTGGTTCCCTCCATATCATGGGGACAGCAAATAACATGCCGCTACCTTTACCCTTCCACCAGTTTATTAATACTAATCATGCAGAAGTAGCAATCTGTGGAATGCTCTTTTGGTTCCCTCCATATCATGGGGACAGCAAATAACATGCCGCTACCTTTACCCTTCCACCAGTTTATTAATACTAATCATGCAGAAGTAGCAATCTGTGGAATGCTCTTTTGGTTCCCTCCATATCATGGGGACAGCAAATAACATGCCGCTACCTTTACCCTTCCACCAGTTTATTAATACTAATCATGCAGAAGTAGCAATCTGTGGAATGGTCTTTTGGTTCCCTCCATATCATGGGTACAGCAAATAACATGCCGCTACCTTTACCCTTCCACCAGTTTATTAATACTAATCATGCAGAAGTAGCAATCTGTGGAATGGTCTTTTGGTTCCCTCCATATCATGGGTACAGCAAATAACATGCCGCTACCTTTACCCTTCCACCAGTTTATTAATACTAATCATGCAGAAGTAGCAATCTGTGGAATGCTCTTTTGGTTCCCTCCATATCATGGGGACAGCAAATAACATGCCGCTACCTTTACCCTTCCACCAGTTTATTAATACTAATCATGCAGAAGTAGCAATCTGTGGAATGCTCTTTTGGTTCCCTCCATATCATGGGTACAGCAAATAACATGCCGCTACCTTTACCCTTCCACCAGTTTATTAATACTAATCATGCAGAAGTAGCAATCTGTGGAATGGTCTTTTGGTTCCCTCCATATCATGGGTACAGCAAATAACATGCCGCTACCTTTACCCTTCCACCAGTTTATTAATACTAATCATGCAGAAGTAGCAATCTGTGGAATGCTCTTTTGGTTCCCTCCATATCATGGGGACAGCAAATAACATGCCGCTACCTTTACCCTTCCACCAGTTTATTAATACTAATCATGCAGAAGTAGCAATCTGTGGAATGCTCTTTTGGTTCCCTCCATATCATGGGGACAGCAAATAACATGCCGCTACCTTTACCCTTCCACCAGTTTATTAATACTAATCATGCAGAAGTAGCAATCTGTGGAATGCTCTTTTGGTTCCCTCCATATCATGGGTACAGCAAATAACATGCCGCTACCTTTACCCTTCCACCAGTTTATTAATACTAATCATGCAGAAGTAGCAATCTGTGGAATGGTCTTTTGGTTCCCTCCATATCATGGGTACAGCAAATAACATGCCGCTACCTTTACCCTTCCACCAGTTTATTAATACTAATCATGCAGAAGTAGCAATCTGTGGAATGGTCTTTTGGTTCCCTCCATATCATGGGTACAGCAAATAACATGCCGCTACCTTTACCCTTCCACCAGTTTATTAATACTAATCATGCAGAAGTAGCAATCTGTGGAATGCTCTTTTGGTTCCCTCCATATCATGGGGACAGCAAATAACATGCCGCTACCTTTACCCTTCCACCAGTTTATTAATACTAATCATGCAGAAGTAGCAATCTGTGGAATGGTCTTTTGGTTCCCTCCATATCATGGGGACAGCAAATAACATGCCGCTACCTTTACCCTTCCACCAGTTTATTAATACTAATCATGCAGAAGTAGCAATCTGTGGAATGCTCTTTTGGTTCCCTCCATATCATGGGGACAGCAAATAACATGCCGCTACCTTTACCCTTCCACCAGTTTATTAATACTAATCATGCAGAAGTAGCAATCTGTGGAATGCTCTTTTGGTTCCCTCCATATCATGGGGACAGCAAATAACATGCCGCTACCTTTACCCTTCCACCAGTTTATTAATACTAATCATGCAGAAGTAGCAATCTGTGGAATGGTCTTTTGGTTCCCTCCATATCATGGGGACAGCAAATAACATGCCGCTACCTTTACCCTTCCACCAGTTTATTAATACTAATCATGCAGAAGTAGCAATCTGTGGAATGGTCTTTTGGTTCCCTCCATATCATGGGTACAGCAAATAACATGCCGCTACCTTTACCCTTCCACCAGTTTATTAATACTAATCATGCAGAAGTAGCAATCTGTGGAATGGTCTTTTGGTTCCCTCCATATCATGGGTACAGCAAATAACATGCCGCTACCTTTACCCTTCCACCAGTTTATTAATACTAATCATGCAGAAGTAGCAATCTGTGGAATGCTCTTTTGGTTCCCTCCATATCATGGGTACAGCAAATAACATGCCGCTACCTTTACCCTTCCACCAGTTTATTAATACTAATCATGCAGAAGTAGCAATCTGTGGAATGGTCTTTTGGTTCCCTCCATATCATGGGGACAGCAAATAACATGCCGCTACCTTTACCCTTCCACCAGTTTATTAATACTAATCATGCAGAAGTAGCAATCTGTGGAATGCTCTTTTGGTTCCCTCCATATCATGGGGACAGCAAATAACATGGCGCTACCTTTACCCTTCCACCAGTTTATTAATACTAATCATGCAGAAGTAGCAATCTGTGGAATGGTCTTTTGGTTCCCTCCATATCATGGGTACAGCAAATAACATGCCGCTACCTTTACCCTTCCACCAGTTTATTAATACTAATCATGCAGAAGTAGCAATCTGTGGAATGGTCTTTTGGTTCCCTCCATATCATGGGGACAGCAAATAACATGCCGCTACCTTTACCCTTCCACCAGTTTATTAATACTAATCATGCAGAAGTAGCAATCTGTGGAATGCTCTTTTGGTTCCCTCCATATCATGGGTACAGCAAATAACATGCCGCTACCTTTACCCTTCCACCAGTTTATTAATACTAATCATGCAGAAGTAGCAATCTGTGGAATGGTCTTTTGGTTCCCTCCATATCATGGGTACAGCAAATAACATGCCGCTACCTTTACCCTTCCACCAGTTTATTAATACTAATCATGCAGAAGTAGCAATCTGTGGAATGCTCTTTTGGTTCCCTCCATATCATGGGGACAGCAAATAACATGCCGCTACCTTTACCCTTCCACCAGTTTATTAATACTAATCATGCAGAAGTAGCAATCTGTGGAATGCTCTTTTGGTTCCCTCCATATCATGGGGACAGCAAATAACATGCCGCTACCTTTACCCTTCCACCAGTTTATTAATACTAATCATGCAGAAGTAGCAATCTGTGGAATGCTCTTTTGGTTCCCTCCATATCATGGGTACAGCAAATAACATGCCGCTACCTTTACCCTTCCACCAGTTTATTAATACTAATCATGCAGAAGTAGCAATCTGTGGAATGGTCTTTTGGTTCCCTCCATATCATGGGTACAGCAAATAACATGCCGCTACCTTTACCCTTCCACCAGTTTATTAATACTAATCATGCAGAAGTAGCAATCTGTGGAATGGTCTTTTGGTTCCCTCCATATCATGGGTACAGCAAATAACATGCCGCTACCTTTACCCTTCCACCAGTTTATTAATACTAATCATGCAGAAGTAGCAATCTGTGGAATGCTCTTTTGGTTCCCTCCATATCATGGGTACAGCAAATAACATGCCGCTACCTTTACCCTTCCACCAGTTTATTAATACTAATCATGCAGAAGTAGCAATCTGTGGAATGGTCTTTTGGTTCCCTCCATATCATGGGTACAGCAAATAACATGCCGCTACCTTTACCCTTCCACCAGTTTATTAATACTAATCATGCAGAAGTAGCAATCTGTGGAATGCTCTTTTGGTTCCCTCCATATCATGGGTACAGCAAATAACATGCCGCTACCTTTACCCTTCCACCAGTTTATTAATACTAATCATGCAGAAGTAGCAATCTGTGGAATGCTCTTTTGGTTCCCTCCATATCATGGGGACAGCAAATAACATGGCCGCTACCTTTACCCTTCCACCAGTTTATTAATACTAATCATGCAGAAGTAGCAATCTGTGGAATGCTCTTTTGGTTCCCTCCATATCATGGGTACAGCAAATAACATGCCGCTACCTTTACCCTTCCACCAGTTTATTAATACTAATCATGCAGAAGTAGCAATCTGTGGAATGGTCTTTTGGTTCCCTCCATATCATGGGGACAGCAAATAACATGCCGCTACCTTTACCCTTCCACCAGTTTATTAATACTAATCATGCAGAAGTAGCAATCTGTGGAATGGTCTTTTGGTTCCCTCCATATCATGGGTACAGCAAATAACATGCCGCTACCTTTACCCTTCCACCAGTTTATTAATACTAATCATGCAGAAGTAGCAATCTGTGGAATGCTCTTTTGGTTCCCTCCATATCATGGGGACAGCAAATAACATGCCGCTACCTTTACCCTTCCACCAGTTTATTAATACTAATCATGCAGAAGTAGCAATCTGTGGAATGCTCTTTTGGTTCCCTCCATATCATGGGGACAGCAAATAACATGCCGCTACCTTTACCCTTCCACCAGTTTATTAATACTAATCATGCAGAAGTAGCAATCTGTGGAATGGTCTTTTGGTTCCCTCCATATCATGGGTACAGCAAATAACATGCCGCTACCTTTACCCTTCCACCAGTTTATTAATACTAATCATGCAGAAGTAGCAATCTGTGGAATGCTCTTTTGGTTCCCTCCATATCATGGGGACAGCAAATAACATGCCGCTACCTTTACCCTTCCACCAGTTTATTAATACTAATCATGCAGAAGTAGCAATCTGTGGAATGCTCTTTTGGTTCCCTCCATATCATGGGGACAGCAAATAACATGCCGCTACCTTTACCCTTCCACCAGTTTATTAATACTAATCATGCAGAAGTAGCAATCTGTGGAATGGTCTTTTGGTTCCCTCCATATCATGGGGACAGCAAATAACATGCCGCTACCTTTACCCTTCCACCAGTTTATTAATACTAATCATGCAGAAGTAGCAATCTGTGGAATGGTCTTTTGGTTCCCTCCATATCATGGGTACAGCAAATAACATGCCGCTACCTTTACCCTTCCACCAGTTTATTAATACTAATCATGCAGAAGTAGCAATCTGTGGAATGCTCTTTTGGTTCCCTCCATATCATGGGTACAGCAAATAACATGCCGCTACCTTTACCCTTCCACCAGTTTATTAATACTAATCATGCAGAAGTAGCAATCTGTGGAATGGTCTTTTGGTTCCCTCCATATCATGGGGACAGCAAATAACATGCCGCTACCTTTACCCTTCCACCAGTTTATTAATACTAATCATGCAGAAGTAGCAATCTGTGGAATGCTCTTTTGGTTCCCTCCATATCATGGGGACAGCAAATAACATGCCGCTACCTTTACCCTTCCACCAGTTTATTAATACTAATCATGCAGAAGTAGCAATCTGTGGAATGGTCTTTTGGTTCCCTCCATATCATGGGTACAGCAAATAACATGCCGCTACCTTTACCCTTCCACCAGTTTATTAATACTAATCATGCAGAAGTAGCAATCTGTGGAATGCTCTTTTGGTTCCCTCCATATCATGGGTACAGCAAATAACATGCCGCTACCTTTACCCTTCCACCAGTTTATTAATACTAATCATGCAGAAGTAGCAATCTGTGGAATGGTCTTTTGGTTCCCTCCATATCATGGGGACAGCAAATAACATGCCGCTACCTTTACCCTTCCACCAGTTTATTAATACTAATCATGCAGAAGTAGCAATCTGTGGAATGCTCTTTTGGTTCCCTCCATATCATGGGTACAGCAAATAACATGCCGCTACCTTTACCCTTCCACCAGTTTATTAATACTAATCATGCAGAAGTAGCAATCTGTGGAATGGTCTTTTGGTTCCCTCCATATCATGGGTACAGCAAATAACATGCCGCTACCTTTACCCTTCCACCAGTTTATTAATACTAATCATGCAGAAGTAGCAATCTGTGGAATGCTCTTTTGGTTCCCTCCATATCATGGGTACAGCAAATAACATGCCGCTACCTTTACCCTTCCACCAGTTTATTAATACTAATCATGCAGAAGTAGCAATCTGTGGAATGGTCTTTTGGTTCCCTCCATATCATGGGGACAGCAAATAACATGCCGCTACCTTTACCCTTCCACCAGTTTATTAATACTAATCATGCAGAAGTAGCAATCTGTGGAATGCTCTTTTGGTTCCCTCCATATCATGGGGACAGCAAATAACATGGCGCTACCTTTACCCTTCCACCAGTTTATTAATACTAATCATGCAGAAGTAGCAATCTGTGGAATGGTCTTTTGGTTCCCTCCATATCATGGGTACAGCAAATAACATGCCGCTACCTTTACCCTTCCACCAGTTTATTAATACTAATCATGCAGAAGTAGCAATCTGTGGAATGGTCTTTTGGTTCCCTCCATATCATGGGGACAGCAAATAACATGCCGCTACCTTTACCCTTCCACCAGTTTATTAATACTAATCATGCAGAAGTAGCAATCTGTGGAATGGTCTTTTGGTTCCCTCCATATCATGGGTACAGCAAATAACATGCCGCTACCTTTACCCTTCCACCAGTTTATTAATACTAATCATGCAGAAGTAGCAATCTGTGGAATGGTCTTTTGGTTCCCTCCATATCATGGGTACAGCAAATAACATGCCGCTACCTTTACCCTTCCACCAGTTTATTAATACTAATCATGCAGAAGTAGCAATCTGTGGAATGCTCTTTTGGTTCCCTCCATATCATGGGTACAGCAAATAACATGCCGCTACCTTTACCCTTCCACCAGTTTATTAATACTAATCATGCAGAAGTAGCAATCTGTGGAATGCTCTTTTGGTTCCCTCCATATCATGGGGACAGCAAATAACATGCCGCTACCTTTACCCTTCCACCAGTTTATTAATACTAATCATGCAGAAGTAGCAATCTGTGGAATGCTCTTTTGGTTCCCTCCATATCATGGGGACAGCAAATAACATGCCGCTACCTTTACCCTTCCACCAGTTTATTAATACTAATCATGCAGAAGTAGCAATCTGTGGAATGCTCTTTTGGTTCCCTCCATATCATGGGTACAGCAAATAACATGCCGCTACCTTTACCCTTCCACCAGTTTATTAATACTAATCATGCAGAAGTAGCAATCTGTGGAATGGTCTTTTGGTTCCCTCCATATCATGGGGACAGCAAATAACATGCCGCTACCTTTACCCTTCCACCAGTTTATTAATACTAATCATGCAGAAGTAGCAATCTGTGGAATGCTCTTTTGGTTCCCTCCATATCATGGGGACAGCAAATAACATGGCGCTACCTTTACCCTTCCACCAGTTTATTAATACTAATCATGCAGAAGTAGCAATCTGTGGAATGGTCTTTTGGTTCCCTCCATATCATGGGGACAGCAAATAACATGCCGCTACCTTTACCCTTCCACCAGTTTATTAATACTAATCATGCAGAAGTAGCAATCTGTGGAATGCTCTTTTGGTTCCCTCCATATCATGGGTACAGCAAATAACATGCCGCTACCTTTACCCTTCCACCAGTTTATTAATACTAATCATGCAGAAGTAGCAATCTGTGGAATGGTCTTTTGGTTCCCTCCATATCATGGGTACAGCAAATAACATGCCGCTACCTTTACCCTTCCACCAGTTTATTAATACTAATCATGCAGAAGTAGCAATCTGTGGAATGCTCTTTTGGTTCCCTCCATATCATGGGTACAGCAAATAACATGCCGCTACCTTTACCCTTCCACCAGTTTATTAATACTAATCATGCAGAAGTAGCAATCTGTGGAATGGTCTTTTGGTTCCCTCCATATCATGGGTACAGCAAATAACATGCCGCTACCTTTACCCTTCCACCAGTTTATTAATACTAATCATGCAGAAGTAGCAATCTGTGGAATGCTCTTTTGGTTCCCTCCATATCATGGGGACAGCAAATAACATGCCGCTACCTTTACCCTTCCACCAGTTTATTAATACTAATCATGCAGAAGTAGCAATCTGTGGAATGCTCTTTTGGTTCCCTCCATATCATGGGGACAGCAAATAACATGCCGCTACCTTTACCCTTCCACCAGTTTATTAATACTAATCATGCAGAAGTAGCAATCTGTGGAATGGTCTTTTGGTTCCCTCCATATCATGGGTACAGCAAATAACATGCCGCTACCTTTACCCTTCCACCAGTTTATTAATACTAATCATGCAGAAGTAGCAATCTGTGGAATGCTCTTTTGGTTCCCTCCATATCATGGGGACAGCAAATAACATGCCGCTACCTTTACCCTTCCACCAGTTTATTAATACTAATCATGCAGAAGTAGCAATCTGTGGAATGCTCTTTTGGTTCCCTCCATATCATGGGTACAGCAAATAACATGCCGCTACCTTTACCCTTCCACCAGTTTATTAATACTAATCATGCAGAAGTAGCAATCTGTGGAATGGTCTTTTGGTTCCCTCCATATCATGGGTACAGCAAATAACATGCCGCTACCTTTACCCTTCCACCAGTTTATTAATACTAATCATGCAGAAGTAGCAATCTGTGGAATGCTCTTTTGGTTCCCTCCATATCATGGGTACAGCAAATAACATGCCGCTACCTTTACCCTTCCACCAGTTTATTAATACTAATCATGCAGAAGTAGCAATCTGTGGAATGGTCTTTTGGTTCCCTCCATATCATGGGTACAGCAAATAACATGCCGCTACCTTTACCCTTCCACCAGTTTATTAATACTAATCATGCAGAAGTAGCAATCTGTGGAATGCTCTTTTGGTTCCCTCCATATCATGGGGACAGCAAATAACATGCCGCTACCTTTACCCTTCCACCAGTTTATTAATACTAATCATGCAGAAGTAGCAATCTGTGGAATGGTCTTTTGGTTCCCTCCATATCATGGGTACAGCAAATAACATGCCGCTACCTTTACCCTTCCACCAGTTTATTAATACTAATCATGCAGAAGTAGCAATCTGTGGAATGCTCTTTTGGTTCCCTCCATATCATGGGTACAGCAAATAACATGCCGCTACCTTTACCCTTCCACCAGTTTATTAATACTAATCATGCAGAAGTAGCAATCTGTGGAATGGTCTTTTGGTTCCCTCCATATCATGGGTACAGCAAATAACATGCCGCTACCTTTACCCTTCCACCAGTTTATTAATACTAATCATGCAGAAGTAGCAATCTGTGGAATGCTCTTTTGGTTCCCTCCATATCATGGGGACAGCAAATAACATGCCGCTACCTTTACCCTTCCACCAGTTTATTAATACTAATCATGCAGAAGTAGCAATCTGTGGAATGCTCTTTTGGTTCCCTCCATATCATGGGGACAGCAAATAACATGCCGCTACCTTTACCCTTCCACCAGTTTATTAATTTCACATAGCAAGTTGCACAACACATGTGAGGGGCCCACTGCTTATCCTGATCTCCTATTTTACATCCAAAGTAATGTTTGTATGCTCTCTTTGTTAGAGGTGGCAATTTTTTTCATGTCTTACAAATGTGAATTCTTCGCAAATATAACAGAAGTTGCCTGCCTTATTTTGACATTTTCGGGACATTTTCTAGAATACAAAAGTAAACAAAATAACAGAAGTATTCAAAAACCTGTCATATTAACTACACAAATATTGTCATAAAATATCTTTACATACCCTAGAATACAGTTTGAAACAACTGATGTTAATTCCACAACTATCTTGTCACTTATACGTTTTTAAATTAAACTTTACAGTTGGGTTGTTTGGGTTGTTTTACCTCTGAGCGGCACTTTTTTTGCACACCATGGGCTAAATGGCCAGGTCACATGGACCCCGAAGCCTCAGAGAAGGTTGGGGGAGGGGACCCACTGGAACAGCTGTTGGGAGACAGATGGTAGCCTCCCGTCAAGGCCATGCAGCGTGCTCTTTAACGTGCACAGGGTATGGCTTTCCCGCACACGGGGCCACGGCTTAACGTCCCATCCGACGGACGGCGGCCTTTCCAAGCCCATCGGTGTCCCCTACTGACCGTGGGCAGGGCGGGGAATTTTGCGGAGATAAATCTCAACGCTGATGCAGCTGGGACTCGAACCTGGGAACTGCAGATTACGAGCCTGGCGCGCTACCGACTGAGCCACCCCCGCCCCAAACTTTACAGAGGAGACAGACTAATTGTTATCTAAACTATGAATAGAATAACATTGTTGCCAACAGGTGAGTGTAAACTATTGCAAAAAAGTCAATGTTGCCAACTTTTTGATGTAACATTTCCTGATTTTTCATTCTCCAAGTAATACGTATGAAATTGATGTATTATATCTCCATAACTCTAAAACTAGCCCTGAGAGGCCAATTCTGATCTCCGATTTCAATTTCCCACACCAAAATACTTTAGAAGAACATCAGTTAACCAAATAAAATTTTCCCTTGTAGAACAGTGATATGAAGGAATGTCATAATCTAGATAATTAGGAATGAGATCAATATAAGTCACTAGTGTATATCATAGATCAGTTAAACCTCATTCCTCTCACTAAGAGACGCAAGAATAATGTATTCTTTGATCACAGAATACGAAATTTCCAGTTAAATTCGATCTTATCTGAGTAACAAATCAATGTAAACCTAACACTCTACGAATTTACAAAGCGATTTGTTATATCTAACCCTTAATAATGAACGACAAAATCCTACACGTATTGAAAGTTATTAGTTCTTTCCGCTTAACATCATTGCTTTGTGCAAGTAATAACTGCTTTTGAAGTGCAAGACACTATCAGCAATAGCATGGAGCCAAATCAACCTGTTATCACACGTGGGTATGATTTAACAGTTTGCAGGAATCTCGCAAATGCGCGGATCCTCGATGCCCCGAAGTTATGCTGGCAAACGAGCTGAATAAATCACATCCGCGGAAACCTTACAGTCAGAATGGAGAGGACAGAGATCAGGTCAGCTGTCTCCATAGACACAAACATCAAGCGTTTCATCTGTCCTGAGGAGATGAGGTCAGAGATATTAACTCCGATGATCATTTGAATCAACTGATAATTGTTGGAACAGTCGGATGTACGAGGGAACTCTTGAAGGATGCTGCTTGAAGTGGGTTGGATTGTTTACCTCTGAGCGCAATTTTTTTTGCACACAATGGGCTAAATGGCCAGGTCGCAAGGACCCCAAATGGCTCAGAGAAGGTTGGTTGAAGGTGGATTGTTTACCTCTGAGCGCAATTTTTTTGCACACAATGGGCTAAATGGCCAAGTCACAAGGACCCCAAATGGCTCAGAGAAGGTTGGTTGAAGGTGGATTGTTTACCTCTGAGCGCATTTTTTTTGCACATAATGGGCTAAATGGCCAGGTCACAAGGACCCCAAATGGCTCAGAGAAGGTTGGTTGAAGGAGCCCCCCTAGACAGCTGTTAGGAGACAGATGGTAGCCTCCCCACTGTTAGGAGACAGATGATAGACTCCCGGCAAGGCCATCCAGCATGTTCTTTGATGTGCACAAGGTATGGCTCTCCCGTGAACATTAATCCGTGGTCAACCACGGATTAATGTTCCACATGACGGACGGTGATATGTCCAAGTCCATCGGTGCCCCTACTGACTGAGGACAGGACGGGAAGTTTGGCAGAGATAAATCTCAATGCTGTCCCTGGTAGGACTTGAATCTGGGAACTGCAGATTACGAAGCTGGTACGCTATCGACTGAGCCACTCGGGCTCAATAATAGTAGTATCAATTGTAGTGGCGATAATCTCCCGTTAGGCCAACTCAGCTCGTTCATTATTGATAATTTTCTGTTTGTGGTTTATCAAGTACGATAGAGTGGTATTCAAAACGGATGCATCATTATCGATTCGACAAAGAATAGCAATGAGATGTCATCCGTTCTTTGTGATCAGAAAGAGATTTGGGTTGTTTTACCTCTGAGCGGCACTTTTTTGCACACCATGGGCTAAATGGCCAGGTCACATGGACCCCGAAGGCTCAGAGAAGGTTGGGGGAGGGGACCCACTGGAACAGCTGTTGGGAGACAGATGGTAGCCTCCCGTCAAGGCCATCCAGCGTGTTCTTTAACGTGCACAGGGTATGGCTCTCCCGCACACGGGGCCACGGCTTAACGTTCCATCCGACGGACGGCGGCCTTTCCAAGCCCATCGGTGTCCCCTACTGACCGTGGGCAGGGCGGGGAGTTTTGCGGAGATAAATCTCAACGCTGACCCAGCTGGGACTCGAACCTGGGAACTACAGATTACGAGCCTGGCGCGCTACCGACTGAGCCACCCCTGCCCCAATCAGAAAGAGAGAAAGCAAATGAAACCTACAGAGAAATCTTGAAAAAATGCGGTAACAACTTCTTATAGCTCATCATAAAGTTCATGAATAAATTGGAACGGTGTTCAAAACACCAAAGAACTCGCCGAAAGTGTTATTTTATTCCATGACAATGCTCCTACAAAACACAGATAAAAAGACAACCCAAACGATATATCATCATCATCATCCTCAAGCAACCATGGGCTACGGAGGTCCAACTAGACTGTGCAATTTAGTTCTCCAAGTAAGTCTGTCCTGAGCTGCATTTACTGCATCTGGCCACTGCCCACCAATTCTAGTAAGGTCCTGTTTGACACTGTCTGCCCACCGCATCCTAGGTCTCCCCCTCTTTCTGAGGCCTTTAGGCACACTGTTCATAACCCCATTCGCCAATCTATAATTATCCATACGGGCAATATCTCTGACCCCTATTTGACCTTCATTCCGACATCGAATCTGAAAATCCCTCATATTTCTTAATTCTAGTGGCGGAAATCCCCCCAGGTAGCCATTTGTAGCCCTCTGCCATCGGTAGATCTATATTTGACTTTTGGCTTCAAAAAGGACCCATCGCAACTAAAATTCGACATTTCCGAGATCTGTGACCTAAAACACCTTCAGGACCCAATTTTTGGCTCCCTAGCGTCGACAGATCTCAATCTGACCTTTGACCTCGAAGGACCCTCCAAATCTGAAATTTCTTAACGTTTCCTACATCAACACCCCGAAATTCAACAGAACACCAATTTTCAAAATTCTAGAGTATGTCAAGGTTTGATATCTATGTGACTTTCTATTTGACCTTAAAAGACACGTCGGAGGTCAAATTTCGGATTTTTCCTTAGATAAAGATCCGGATTACCCCGGGTGCAAATTTTCAGAGCTCTACCATTTCTATATCATAGTTAGAATTAGCGCGATCCCCTGTCAGTCAGCCGTAACTCAATCATTTGCAATCGTCTATATATATATTGTATACTGCCTGGCCAAATTATTATGAACAACGTATCATCTTCGATGTACAATGAAAGAGGCCAATGTAGGCAAAATGTCTTACTGGGTTGGATTGGGTTGTTTTATCTCTGATCCACACTTTTTTGCACAACATGGGCTAAATGGCCAGGTCACATGGACCCCGAAGGCTCAGAGAAGGTTGGGGAGGGGACCCACTGAAACAGCTGTTGGGAGACAGATGGTAGCTTCCCGTCAAGGCCATCCAGCGTGCTCTTTAACGTGCACAGGGTATGGTTCTCCCGTACACGGGGTCACGGCTTAACGTCCCATCCGACGGACGGCGGCCTTTCCAAGCCCATCGGTGTCCCCTACTGACTGTGGGCAGGGCGGGGAGTTTTGCGGAGATAAATCTCAACACTGACCCAGATCGAACCTGGGAACTACAGATTACGAGCCTGGCGGTTACTGACTGAGCCACCTCCGCCCCATGTCTTACTAACATAAGTATTTAATGTCACTACGAAGTCCTATAAAATCCGTAAAGGCGTGGTGGATACCAAAGTCAAGTGCAACATGGGTAAAAAGGCTGATCTGATTGACTTCGAAAGGGGGCAAATTCGTTGGTGTGTGATGGGCAGGAGCAACCGCAATGGAGGTGATGCTGCGCAAAATCACAAGTGAATAGGGAATAGCGACGGTCTCAAAAATCCTCAGCCAATCGTGGCAAATGTGGAAGGAAAAAGGCTCTCACAGATAGAGTTGGCACGACCTCTGCGGCAAAAGATTTTGTCATTCGTAGAATTACGAGTTTATTAAACTCGAATTTGTCTAAAGCCCTCGTAAAATATTAGAGAACTTCCATGTTGTGTCAGTGGGAGTCTAACTATGCCAAAATGCATTTCAGAAAAGTTGCAGAAATGTATTAACTCATCTCTCTTTATAATCCTGTTTTATTAGCTCATTTTCAGAAAAAACGGGCTAAACAATTAACAGTAAATATACAGATTGCCTTTTGGCATAGAATTCAATTATTTCTTGAACGAGCTAATGTTTTAATCTGCTGCCTGTCTTCTGTCTGCAGAGATAAAATTTTTCTTACTTTTAAATATAAATTAAAAATTCTATTAGGTTGGTGCAGATGAAATGTCCGCTTTCAGCGGGTGGACATGTTTGACCTCTCCAGCGGATTGGTGTCGTCCATCAACGTCACATGGCAAACGTCACAAGCTCGGTATATATCTCGTGAACGCGTTATGTGCCTCATTTCGTGACGAAATTCAACCACGAGGGCAGAGGCTTCGGTCAAAGTGCACCATTGAGAGGTCAGTTGCGCGTAATATTTCTGTATGAGTTCAAACTCGGTAATTCCGCGGGTATAGTGGCCCGAGACATTAATGCAGCATTTGGGCAGGATACTGCAAATGAACGTAACACACGCCGATGGTTCGCAAAATTGCTAGCAGGAGACGCGTCCCTTGTAAATGAGTCTCGTGGTCGTCCACCACCAGTTGTAACAGATGAGGAGGTGAAGAATATCGTGGAGGTTGACCCACGGCAAAGTATATGTGAGATAGAGTGAAAGTCCGTGGGCATCATTAGACGGTTGGCCGGCCCCTAGCTGCTCTGGGTAAGGTGAAAGGATGTCTGGGTGCCGTACGAATTGAAGCAGCCAACAATACACGCCCTCTGGAGGTATGCATTTCCCTCATTGCCCGGAACAAGCGGGACAGAATTCTGCATCGGATTGTAATCTGCGATGAAAAGTAGATCCTCTGCGACAATCATCATCAATCAATACAGTGGTTCATGTATTGATTCCAAACTGGTATGTAATGAGGGAAATGCATACCTCCAGAGGGCGTGTACTGTTGGCTGCTTGGATATCAGGCTCCATGATCCCCATGGATATCATGGAGCCACCAAAAAAAAAACATTGTCCAAACACACCCGCGGAAAGTGCAAGTTCTCGCTGCTGGCTGTCGGCGTAATCCATCATTCTTTTCTCCTACCAGGTGAGACCATCAATTCGGACCGTTATTGTGCTGAAATGCTGCAGATGCACGGAAAGCTCCATACCAAAAGCCAGTTTGGATCAACAGGCATGGGATCCTCCTGTTGCATGGCAATGACCGTCCGCATGTCTTACAAAGTCAGGTCAGACAAATCCACCAATTGGACTACGAAACATTACCGCACCCAGCATATCCCACTGACCTTGCTCCCAAAGATTATCACCTCTTCCAGCATCTGGACCATTTCCTGGGAGAGACCTTCCCAAAAAACCGAGCTGTGTGTCAAGCAGTTGTTCCTTCTTTGCCTCGCAGATTACACAGTTTTATCGGCGAAGGATCCACAGGCCTCGTAACCCTTTGGTAGAAATGTGTCGATGCCGGGGGAACTACTGTGATTAGGCACGTAACTGCTTCCTATTTTTACGAGGGTTTGCAGGTAGCACTCTCATTTCGGACATATCACGTGCACCAACCCAATATTTAGATTGGATAGATATTGATGGCATATTGCGAATCGCGATTACCGAACCAACGAATAGTTTTAACAAGGCAAAAAAGGTGTAAAATTCGAAACTTTTAAACGGATATTGAAAAACGATCCATTCTTACTAGAAATCTGAGATTATGATGGTAGAATGTCATGGTGAAGAGGTTTATACTGATAGCAATAGTTTGCCCGTGAAACTGGTAATAACCCGCAATTATTCTGCTTTCAGAGATAAATGAAATATTCCTTTTGTGTTCATTTACCTCATTGCCCAGAACAAACTGAACAGTCACAATTTGCGCTTACCCAGTCATCCATTAATTCAAATTTCCACTCTTAGGAGGCGGTAAACATAAAACGTTATTCTCTTTGAAAACGAACATCCTATACGAGCCAGTGGCGATATGTTGTACGTCTAGTCTTTATTAGAAGTTCCTTCCATAAAGTAAGACAACTGCAGTTTACCAAACTTGCAGGGGCGGCTCAGTCGGTAGCGCGCCAGGCTCGTAATCTGTAGTTCCCAGGTTCGAGTCCCAGCTGGGTCAGCGTTGAGATTTATCTCCGCAAAACTCCCCGCCCTGCCCACGGTCAGTAGGAAACACCGATGGGCTTGGAAAGGCCGCCGTCCGTCGGATGGGACGTTAAGCCGTGGCCCCGTATGCGGGAGAGCCATACCCTGTGCACGTTAAAGAACACGTTGGATGGCCTTGACGGGAGGCTACCATCTGTCTCCCAACAGCTGTTCCAGTGGGTCCCCTCCCCCAACCTTCTCTGAGCCTTCGGGGTCCATGTGACCTGGCCATTTAGCCCAAGTTGTGCAAAAAAGTGCCGCTCAGAGGTAAAACAACCCAACCCACAACCCAAACTTGCATTTTTGCTCCAAACAAGACACTAATCCCCCAAACTTAAACAGACAGAGAAAAAGAAATACTTATACTTTATAGAGGGATTATATTAATATCGATTCGGCAGTGATAGCGAATTTCAAAAGTGCAGGCCAATCTATGCGGTAGAAGCTTCAAATGGCAATTAGCTATCATCACTGTGAAATTAGTTCTGCGTTTGACCTAGCACCGTACACAATTGTCACTGCTGGCATTGAGAATGGGAGAGATGCGACTGGCTGCTGTCTCATCAGCAAAGGATAAAAGGCAACGAAATGGATTATTGATCTGGGAATCTCACGCGACACAACGCTGCTAAACTAAATCTTCAGGACTTCTGTTAATTCTTCTATTCTTTCGGCTCAAGTGAAAGGTTTATCGTCACAACCGGGTATTAACGTTTCTTTATTTTGTTTATGAATTTTCTTTTTTTTTTTCAACGCTAGAATCTGGTGAGCTCGCAAGTTTATTAAACACGAATTTGTCTGATACACAGCATTACACAATGCCTTAAAATATTGGAGATTTTCCATGTTATGTCAATGGATATCTACCTTAGAAGCTCTGTAACTTCAAAAATATGCGTTTAATGGAAAAATATGACTGAAGATAAATTGAATACCATAATCGTATCTATTTAAATCTCGATTTTCAACAGCATTAGTTCACGGTTTAAAGAATTATGGAACCCAGAATATTTCACAACAGTAATGCGTCTTAAAACTTTACCTCAGAGATTAATGAAAACGTTAATAAGAAGTGTTTCAAACATTTCAATAAAATATACACAGTCGTATCAAAATAATATGACCACCTGCCTAATAATGGGAATGGGCTGGTGGCCATATTATTCTGATACGACAGTGTATTTTAGAAGTTCGCCTAATGATGAATTCCATATTACACAATTATGAATGATTTTTATAAGATAATTTATTATTAAATATTCCAGTTTTTATAATTCTTTAAATACTCAGGGACGTCAAATGGGACGTATGCAGGAGAGTTGGGTTGGGTTGTTTTACCTCTGAGCGGCACTTTTTTGCACACCATGGGCTAAATGGCCAGGTCACATGGACCCCGAAGGCTCAGAGAAGGTTGGGGGAGGGGATCCACTGGAACAGCTGTTGGGAGACAGATGGTAGCCTCCCGTCAAGGCCATCCAGCGTGTTCTTTAACGTGCACAGGGTATGTCTCTCCCGCACACGGGGCCACGGCTTAACGTCCCATCCGACGGACGGCGGCCTTTCCAAGCCCATCGGTGTCCCCTACTGACCGTGGACAGGGCGGGGAATTTTGCGGAGATAAATCTCAACGCTGACCCAGCTGGGACTCGAACCTGGGAACTACAGATTACGAGCCTGGCGCGCTACCGACTGAGCCACCCCCGCCCCGTATGCAGGAGAGCCCGTGCACAATGGGGACATTAAGAATGGGCCTTTAGGCAGGGTAGCCCTACTATGTGCAATTAAAGAACTCAATCTCTGAGTTGTAGGGTTCTTTGTGACTTGGTCATTTGGACTATTATGTCCCAAAAGCGCCACTGATAGGCAAAACGCCGAACTCAAATCAAGTATGTCTCATTACTTAGTTTACATTTTTTTTATATTCATTCACAAGAAGTCTTCAATCTTGGGCTCTTGTGCTACATATAGGGGTGTCACCAGAGGCTCAAGTTCACCCAAGGACCAGGAAGATCAAAAACACGTTTTATATTCCATAAACATCGATGTTCACGATGCATCCACCGTTTTAAGAACATGTTGCTATAAATTTATTTTTAGTTTCTTTAATAATTTGTTTAAATATTACTTTTTCTATTCTATATTATCGAATTTTTCGCAACTAAGATGAGGGCCAGAAAGGATGTTCCGGAACCCTAGTTGGCTCTCGTCACTGCTGCCACCGTGTACAACACTTTGTGACGAAGACAGTGCACACCAGACAGAGAACATGAAACTTCCCTGGCAATATTCCAGCGAGGTACAAAAATTAGACATCGTTTCTTCCACGTTGATGGGAATACCACAACACTGAGAAGAAACAATGTGCCAACCTCTTAACCATCGGCTGCAAAAGCATCCCTTAATGATAAAATGACCTTCTGGAAAAAAAAATTTCTTGCCATCTCTTTTTCTGTTTTTGGTTCACTGAATTTCCCGTTCCTTACTTTGCTCTTGTTTCCAATCGTTAATCGCTCCATCCTTTTCACCTATTTCTACCGCATCACAAGAGTCATCTCCGCCAAACTCTCCGCATCTTCTTCCGATGCTGGACAGGAGCCAAATGACCCAAGAACCGCAGTGAATCGCATTTTGGATAATCAATAAACCAAAAAGTCCTTTACTTCTGGCATCATCAGGGGAAAGGGCACCCACACACATGATGTTCGGTAACAGATAGTTGATACTGCGAGTCACTCATCTCAATTTATTTCTGTTTCCAAACATCATCCATCATCTCCCTTTTCTTCGTCGCTATCGTCCTGATTCCTTCGATTTTCTATTAATAGAGATGAAAAAAAAACCTCTTATTAAAACTAAGTCAAAAATTCAAACTGTTATGATTACGAAAGAGTAATCTGAGGTATTAATAACACAAATTAAGAGGTCATTAATCTCTTAACTATTGCAAAACTTTCCATGGTGTTGGCTACAAGGATTTATAAATCAACAATAGTAAGTTGTTGGAACGGTGGATGGAAGAAATATGAGACTGCAAAACTCATAGCTAGATGACTTTTATACAGAGGAGCTTTGGTTTTTGCCTCTGAGTGGCACTTCTTTTGCACCCAATGGGCTAAGTGAACAGCTCACAAGGTTACGGGTCCCAGCTGGGTCAGCGTTGAGATTTATCTCCGCAAAATTCCCCGCCCTGCCTACGGTCAGTAGGGGACACCGATGGGCTTGGAATGGCCACCGTCCGTCGGATGGAACGTTAAGCAGTTGTCCCGTGTGCGGGAGAGCCATACCTTTTGCACGTTAAAGAACACGCTGGATAGCCTTGACGGGGGGCTACCATCTGTCTCCCAACAGCTGTTCCAGTGGGTCCCCTCCCCCAACCTTCTCTGAGCCTTCGGGGTTCATGTGACCTGACCATTTAGTCCATGGTGTGCAAAAAAGTGTCGCTCAGAGGTAAAACAACACAACCCAACAACTCAAGGTTACCAAGGGCTCAGAAAAAGTTCGGGAAGGGGATCCACTGGGCAGCTAGTAACAGACATATGAAAGCCTCGTATCATTGTCATCCAGTTTTTATTTCTAACGTGTACTATCAATGAATATAAAAATTGACAACACCGTGCGTGAGTTCGAAATAACCAAACAGATAATATAATCAATAAATGCTGTTCAATGTCAATAAAGATAATAAAGGAACTTATTTAATAAATAAAACCTTAATTATTCCTCACTATATATTCAATTGAACTAACTAATATATAAAATAAATAAATAAATACCCCCTCAAGCAGCTGCTTGCCACAGAGGTCTGACAGGAGCCTGTCCGTTTATATGCCATAGTAGAAGGTCTGTGAGGATGGCAGGACCTCAGCAGAAAAACGACACACATATATCCATGCCGAACCCAGGTCCCTTAGATCAGTAGCCAAGCGTGCTAACCACTCGGCTACGGGACGGCTGAACTAACTAAACTAATGGCTAAATCTATTAATATCAAATACTAAAAGAATATTACACTCGAAAACTGAATTACAACATTTTTTACAAAACAAATTAAATAGTATAGAATCTTACCAAAAATGATTTTGTTATCTATTACACAACGTTTTAAAATCCCTTACACAACCGAAATCAGTCCAATTATTCACAAAATGAAACTAATAACAGATATTGTAGCCGACACCAGCACACAAGTAAAGTCACTCAAACTACAATTTCTTGGGGTGGGGGTGGGGGTGGCTCAGTCGGTAGCGCGTCAGGCTCGTAATCTGTAGTTCCCAGGTTCGAGTCCCAGCTGGGTCAACGTTGAGATTTATCTCCGCAAAATTCCCCGCCCTGCCCACGGTCAGTAGGGGACACCGATGGGCTTGGAAAGGCCGCCGTCCGTCGGATGGGACGTTAAGCCGTTGCCCCGTGTGCGGGAGAGCCATACCCTGTGCACGTTAAAGAACACGCTGGATGGCCTTGACGGGAGGCTATCATCTGTCTCCCAACAGCTGTTCCAGTGGGTCCCCTCCCCCAACCTTCTCTGAGCCTTCGGGGTCCATGTGACCTGGCCATTTAGCCCATGGTGTGCAAAAAAGTGCCGCTCAGAGGTAAAACAACCCAAAACAACTACAATTTCTCTACTTCTCTGTTATATTCAAAACTGACGTATTTCCGCAGTACATACGATATCTCGTAATACAACCACGCTTTCAATCATGCGCTAACAACTCAACTATAAGGAAATATACAGACAACAGCCACTTTATTAAGTACAGTTCCATGTTATGTCAATAGTAACTCAGATACAGGAATAAGTAACTTCTTAAACGAGCTTTTTATGCAAAGAATGTGACTGAAGATAATTTAAAGATTTCAATCAAGTCTTTTCAAATATTGATTTTTCATCATTATTCGTTCGGTATTTAGAGAGTTAACGTCAAAACGAAAGCAAAAACCGTTATACTAAACTTTACTAACACCTATAGGATTATTTTTAGCAGTTTAAGTAATTTTCGCAAATTTTGAAGGATTCTTTTCAGAAAAAGCTAACTTGCTAAATATTTTTTTTACCCTTTAAATATTGAACGCATATTATTGAAAATCAAAACTGCAAAAGATTTGATTGAGATCTTTAAATTATCATCAGTAAGATTTTTTTCCTTAAAAGCTTATTTAAGAAATACTGAGAGTTTCATATGAGTTACTATTGCTTAACATGAAACAGTAACAAATCAAGTGGCCGCTGAACATAGAAAGAACTAAACAGATAGCCTCTTTTCACAAATTTCAGACCTCGACCATTACATAAAGACGTGGAGAGAACATTCGATCCTTTCAGAAATACCCAAAAATCCATTTTGTGTCCTCTCCGTATCCTATAGAATCATCGAATCCATTCAGCAGACAACACCCACCCACTTATTTGATTTAGTCTCCCTTTAAAACCAGCCCTTTTTCCAACATCCGAAAAACCCACTTCTCCCCAGCTTCCCATTGTCCAATGCCGAGACCCTCGCTGGCTGGCTACTGCTCCTCGTTTACTCGTTGCTGCTTCTGCTGCTACTCTTCCGATAAGCATGGCACGCCCTCCTCGTGGCCACTCGAGTCGGCAGCTGGATTCGAGCAGCGGTTTCCCTAGCAACAGAAAGATGCTAAAGCTGAAAAGCATCATGCCCAAAGCTCTGCACATAACAATTGTTCACCTCACATCAATCACCGTCGTGCCTCTTGCTCTGCATCTCCTCCTGGTGCTCCATCCAACATCCCTCTGCTTCCTTTCTCCGCCTGCGCGCTCTACTGTAATTCCATTCCATCCCCCAACCACACCCGACCCCGCATCGTCTTTTGTAGTTATTAAAATTTCCTTTCTCTTCATTTATAGCATAATTATTCAATTTATAAAGCTTTTCATTATCTCGTTTAGATGTAGGATTCCGAATCTTCCCCGATCTCCAACCTTGCTGAATTTCAAAATGATGAAGATAAGAAGAAGATAGTGTATTTAGAGCTTGCGCCGAAAAGGCTTCAGTTAACGAAGAAGGTGTTTTTTGCACATTCAACTCTGACCATATTATTTGCAGGCCACTACGCTTGGAGCGTTGAAATAATTTCAAAACAAGTACCACGTCACATCCTTTCATAGAAAATTTAACATCAACAACAACAGAAGGCATTCAAGTTAACCATTTAGGTTAAGGAAAGTGTTACCATTTTATTCCCTTTCGACTTCTAGGTTCACAAAACTAGAGTTAATATATAATTTCTATTGCTAAAAAAATGTTCGCCTTCAAACCCTTTCCGGCATCCCTCGACTATAATAAACGAAAAAGAAATGCAAAAAATTTAAATTTATAATTACCAATGTAAATAAAATGGTCAGACTTAAAATGTTCTGCTTAATTAATTCTCTATCTTCCCCAAGTGGTTTCTCTGATTTATTTTTTCACGTAGAAATTTTACAGATAAAAAATCGTCTCTCGAATGAAACTGAAAAGATGATTATAAAAATCTAATATGATATTTCACAATAACAGAATTTATCTGACTGTTGAGGATAAAAATAAATGTGTTTGAAAAAAACGCAAACTATCAGCAGCATCAATAAACAAAAAAATACACAGATTACTTATTGACATTTAATTCAAGAAATACTTTTTTGGGAAAAAAATAAGTTTTGCCAATGAGTGGAATTCGAACTCACGCCTCCTACTTATATCCCAGGTCCTGGCAAGTGACTAGAAGGCATGGTTCGAATCCAACTGATCAGCGAAATTAATTTTTTCCGCGATGGGATCAACAACATGGTCGATATTTTAAAAAAAAACGCAGAAATTGACTTCGTTTAAAACTAAGTTATAGAGTTTCAAAAAACAAAAGCAACTCGAGCTTAAAACGATTTGATTTAGATTATATTCGAGAAATCAGTCACCCCGTCGAAGGAATCTTGATTCCTCGATCATCACTAAGGCCTCGATCATCACTAAGACCCTTATTTGACCATGGATGTCACACTAGAACTGAAATTTGCATTTGTTTTCTGATTAATTTCTTTCCTATATTAACCGAATTATTTTGGGCACCAATTTTCAACTTTCTAGCACAAAAAAGATCGAAATTTGACCTCTGACCTTGAGGGAACAGAAGAATCTAAATTTAATAAAGCTTCTGAGATTTAAGATATTAAATCCCCCTAGGCATCAATTTCCATTGTTTCTAGCACATATAAATCCCAGTTTGACCGATATCCGACTTCAAATGGTCTATCGGATCTGAAATATCATAACGTTTCTGAAATATATGATCTGAAATCTTCCCTGGCACCGATTTTTCATGTATCTAGCATTCGTAGATCATGGTTTAACAGAAATTTGCCCCATATTTCACTTTGAAGGACAAATCGGATGATGCAATTTTTTATAGCTCTACCTTTTCTGCATCATAATCAGAATTAACATTACATCCCCCTTCCTCCATTTCTTCCTTCATTTGATTCAAATGCAGTGGACCTTCGTTATAGCGCTGCTCGCTATACCGCGTACTCGGTTATAGCGCGGGCGATGTTCGCGATAAGTTCAAACATGTTTATACAGGTCCGTGCGGCGTTAGTCAGTATCGCATTTTATTGTTACTGCGTATTGAGTAATTGTGTATGTATTGAGTTCCTGCATGTATTTTGAATAGTGTTTAGTTATTGTATGCATGATGAGTAAAAGAAAAGCTTACAGTGTGAAATTTATTGTGTCGCCACCGCGCCGCTCGGTATAACGCGGTTCACCTTATAACGCAGGTGTTGTTTCCCGCCCGACATGCGCGTTATATCGGGGGTCCACTGTAATTGTTTTTTATCTTTTCGTAACGTGGTCATTTATTGCAAGATGCTAATCCACAGGACGTTCTTGAAGATGCAAACCCTTAGTCAACATCTTGAACGCAAACTCAGAAGACAAAGCACAGATGCGCTGGGTTTCGCCATTTTCTCATTCTGTCACTCATGTTCAGATTCACTTCTTACACTGGTGCGCAAAAGTTAAGTTACGATCCCCATTTTATGTGAATAGGAAACTAACTTCGAAACTCTAACTTCTATAATACGAATTTTATAGTAAATGTGACTGAAGATGAATTAAAGATCCCAATCAAATCAATATAAATCTCGATTTTCGGCAGGAACAGCTGGTATTTGAAAAGTTATGGAAGCTGGAATATTTAATATCAGGGATGCACTGCTATGAAACTCATAAAATATTGACGAATATTGAAAAAATAACTGGCACGAGCATCTAAAATAGACACTTATTTTATCAAACTTCCTAAAACAACAATTATTCAAGTTTTATTTAATTTTTGAGGTGAACTCTTATGACTCTCATTGCTATTGTTACAATAGAAAAGTCCATAACTCTTTAAATACCTAACGAATATTGCTGAAATTTGAGATTTGGATAGTTTGATTGATATGTTTAATTTATCTTCAGCTATTTATCATATTGCCGTTCCGTGGCCGAGTGGTTAGCACGCTTGACTACTGATCTAAGGGACCTGGGTTCGAGCCCCGGAATTAGGCATGGATGTGTGTGTCGTTTTTCTGCTGAGGTCCTGCCATCCTCTCAGATCTCCTACTGTGACATATAAACTGTCAGACCTCTGTGGCAAGCAGCTGCTTGAGGGGGTATTTATTTTTTTTTTTTTTTTATTTATCATAAAAGGCTTATTTTAGAAGTTAGAAAGTTTCGAAGTTACGTTTCCTGTTGACATAAAATGGGTTGTAAACTAACTTTTGCGTCCCAGTGTAAATATAGTTCCGAATAGGCAATTTTTTTTAATTTAATTAGAATCAAATATAGTTCGAGAGTGTTAACCTTGCATATTTGGCTTGTGATTATCTTATGGCTTGTGACCTACATTAGGTTTTGAGCTTTCGAAATTGATTCTTTCGATAATATCTGCTAGCCACTGCTTCTTTTCAGATTTTGTGGAGCAAGTCGGAGTTGCTCTGCAGTCTCATCCCTCCTTCCGGAAGTCTCTTTTAATTGGACTCTACCTTAATTGTGAAAGGAAATTACAGTCTCTAAATCTGATGCCTAATTCTCAACGTGAGGATTTAGGTTCAAGCCAGTTTTGCTGACAGAAGAGATCACATGGTCATATTAGGATAGGTATCCATTGGATTTTGCTGCGCCTTTTCTTTTCTTGGCTATTACTGAACTTATTAACTTTTTATTTTCAGACTAGAAAACACTCTAGTCTGAAAATAAAAAGTTAATAATTGGTGCATTATTCGATCATACAATAGTAATCTCTCACTATAATTTCATAAAAATCTATTATAGAGTTTTCGAATTATTCAGATTTTTGAGTTTGGTTCCTAACTTTCAAGCAATAGCATAGTTAATAGGAGAGCAAGAGGTCATCCGTTTATAATTCATATCCCTTTTGCTCGGAGAAACTGTAATTTCTAGGTTGATTCATGTCTTTGCGTTTTAAAGTCTACTTGAGAAATGATCGTTGTGTATATTCAGGGTGTTTCAAAACTCTCTGTACAAATTTCAAAGGGAGATAGGGAACACCAAGACAAACCTTTTTCGTCGTTGCATATATGTCCGCTGACGTAACCCTTCGGTGCTAGAGGGCGTTGCAATTGGCTGGAGGGGTGCAGTGGGAACGGAGAACGGACTCGTGTTTGCCGTCGGTATTCGTAAATCAGACTCATTACGTGTAACATGGAGAGTTTCACGACTGCTGAGATGGCTGAAATGTATCTGGCATATGGGGCTGCCAATGGAAACGGAAAAGCCAGCTCCACCAATATTTCTGCCAGCGCCCTCTAGCACCGAAGGGTTACGTCAGCGGACATACATTCACAGACGAAAAAGGTTTGTCTTGGTGTTCCTTATCTTCATTGAAATTTGTACAGAGAGTTTTGAAACACCCCGTATATAACGATCCTTACGGAGCGAAATATAAATCGTTATTTTTAATAGTTCGTCGCCATCTGTCGACAATTTGTTTGAATTCTCTCCTACAACAAGCCTAGTCATTGGAGGCGAAAAACTTCCGAAATCTGTGTTTTCGACTTTCTGAAATGTTTCAAACCTCCTACCTCATAAAATGAGCCATGGAGCGAAAGAGACGGTAGTTGGATTGTTGGTTGGTTGTTTTACCTCTGAGCTGCACTTTTTTGCACACCATGGGCTAAATGGCCAGGTCACATGGACCCCGAAGGCTCAGAGAAGGTTGGGGGAGGGGACCCACTGGAATAGCTGTTGGGAGACAGATGGTAGCCTCCCGTCAAGGCCATCCAGCGTGTTCTTTAACGTGCACAGGGTATGGCTCTCCCGCACACGAAGACACGGCTTAACGTCCCATCCGACGGACGGCGGCCTTTCCAAGCCCATCGGTGTCCCCTACTGACCGTGGGCAGGGCGGGGAATTTTTGCGGAGATAAATCTCAACGCTGACCCAGCTGGGACTCGAACCTGGGAACTACAGATTACGAGCATGGCGCGCTACCAACTGTGCCACCCCCGCCCCTCCCCTCTGTGGGACATGAAGTGCGAGTTGACCTAGATCAAACCATTGATCGGATTGTTAAAAAAGATCCATTTTACATCGCACGTAACAATTTGAATGATGAAACGATGGTCGCGTGGATTAGCGAGGAGTTTCCTGAAGACTTCGATACGATGGTTTGTTTGTTCAGTAGTCAGTTCATGTGGAACACTTTTTGGCAACTACTGGCTAGCTTTTCGATGCGTTGCACATCTCACACTATAGTTGCTTGTGAGCAACCTAGTTCGGACTAGATCCTGCGAGTATTTCTCGATGGATCAGCTCCACAGCATGGCACAGAATGTTGTAATTCTAATCTACCAATATTGGCGATCCTGATCGCGGCTTTCTTTCAAGGTTCGTTTTCCACCATCTTCGAACTTCTTGAACCTAGATTTAGCAGGAAGAATGGATACTGCTTCCTTACTTTCCGCTTCCCATATTTCTCGGCCTCTTCGGCAGCTTATAATCCTTCTTTCCAGTAATGGCGTAAAATGTCTCGAATTTCAATACTTAACTCAATCATTGCACAGCCGCTCAAAAAATCTGATCTGGCAACCTTCGTGTCACGTGACACGAAGGTTGCCAGATCACTAATTGGATCGTGTGAGCTCACAAAGACCTGGATCGTGTGGGCTCACTCACGGAAATATTGAGCGTGTGCAGTTACCGTTCACAGCAAACTAGAGCGTGTGCAGTTACTGCACACGCTCTAGTTTGCTGTGAACGGTAACTGGAGCGTGTACAGTTGCTGTACACGCTCCAGACATTTTTCTTGAATTCTGTAATCACGTGACACGAAGGTTGCCAGATCACTAATTTCTAAAAAAATCGTTGCCAGATATTTTTTCTGAATTCTGTAATCAACCATAGCGTTCGGATACTATTTTGAGCGACTGTAGGTGGTCATATTATTTTGATACTAGATCGTGTGGGCTCACTCACGGAAATATTGAGCGTGTGCAGTTACCGTTCACAGTAAACTGGAGCGTGTGCAGTAACTGCACACGCTCCAGTTTACTGTGAACGGCAATTGGAGCGTGTACAGTTGCTGTACACTCTCCAGATATTTTTCCTGAATTCTGTAATCACGTGACACGAAGCCAGATCCCTAATTTCTAAAAAAAATTGCCAGATATTTTTTCTGAATTCTGTAATCAACCATAGTGTTCGGATATTTTTTTGAGCGACTGTACCTCTCGTTTAGCGCAACATAGCTGTTGTTGCTCTTGCTCCATAAAACCCCAATCAAACAACCAACATTGTACAACATTTCTAATTCGTTGTAATAGGCGGAATCGAATTCCGCCTATTACAACGATGTAGTGGACTTTATACTTCCCTTTAGTACTACTTTAAGAGGTAAGCAAATTCAACACGGTGATGTGTCACCTTGCACATTTTGCGTGTCGAAAAACGCAAACTTAAGAATTACCCTGCATCAATTCTTTTCGTGTGACTTGCTGGAAATGTATTTAACACCCTTTCCATCAAGGCAATTATTTCGTCTATTTATGACTGATTATCCAACTCTTACACTCAACAGATTGGATTCATAGGCTTTTCTTAGAAGTTTTAAATTTTAATGTTCTTTATCATGATGCCTTTAGAAGAGTGCCGATTTTGTACAGTCGCTCAAAAAAGTATCCGAACGTTATGCTAGATTACAGAATTCAGAAAAAATATCTGGCAACAATTTTTTTTAGAAAATAGTGATTGTGTCACGTGATTACAGAATTCAGGAAAAATATCTGGAGCGTGTACAGCAACTGTACACGCTCCAGTTACCGTTCACAGCAAACTGGAGCGTGTGCAGTTACTGCACACGCACCAGTTTGCTGTGCGTGCAGACCACCTACAGTCGCTCAAAAAAGTATCCGAACACTATGGTTGATTACAGAATTCAGAAAAAATATCTGGCAACGACTTTTTTTAAAAATTAGTGATCTGGCAACCGTCGTGTAATGTACACGAAGTTGCCAGATCACTAATTTCTAAAAAAATCGTTGCCAGATATTTTTCTGAATTCTCTAATCTAGCATAGCGTTTGGATACTTTTTTGAGCGACTGTACCTTCCTGTTAAATTAAATAAATAAATAAATAAATAAAATGAGGTTACAAATCGATGAATTTAGTGAAGTTACGAAACTTTCTTATGAAATCTATACCAGATTTAATACAGAAAATAATTCGGTTTATTACTGGAAACTACTTTTTGTTTCGAGTTAGAATATTTTTAGTCTTACTCTGTTGTTACTTGACGTTCACTCACCTGCATTTCTTTTAACAAATTGAAAAATCCAAAGATCCACTGTTTTTCCCGAATTTTTAAAGCAACTGTATTAATAAGCTGTCTGCGTGTATTTTTTTTTGCTGAAGAGTTTCACTCGCTTTCTGCTTCAAGATAAATGTCATCTTACCTGGGGAAATTGTTGAGACAGAGAAAGCGAAACAGCATCCGACACGATAAAGAGCAACACGGAAGGCCAAATGCACGAGCTTTATTCAATTTGGAGAGGGAAAAATACCAGCTAGCTTTATCAAAACAGAACGAAGATTGGTAGAAGAAGACAAAACTTCGTTTCCAAGTTCTCTCAGATGTTCAAATCACGAAACATCTCCTTCAATTTCGCTTCGCAGTGAAGTAGACTCTGGAAGGTAACGTGATTAGAGATGAAAAATACTTCGGTTGTCAGAAAACTATTCCTCGAAAGAAGCTCTATACGTGTTCTTGTGTTTTTTTTTTTTGGTCGATAAGAAACTACGGTGTTATGTGCAATGCATCTGCAGCAAATCACAAAGGACAGAAATTGAGTTTGCTGCTCTTTAACTGAATAAAAAGAGATGTAGTTTCCAGTAAATGGACGTGGATGATGTAGCAAGAGTAAAATATTGCCAGTCGGTTTAAAAATCTGACGAAAAAGAAATTCGTTCCTTAGACAAATGTAATTGACAAGTCGGGTTGAAACAGATAGTCTGTAATATGGAGAGTGCTTTGAAACAGACAGGATATCAAATGTCGAGTCCAGTTAGAACGAGACAGAAAATTTAATACCGAATAAAATTGAAAGAAATACAATGGCAAAAAAATTGCAAAAGCAAATGAAATGTAGCTGTCTAATAGAGATAGAAAATGGGATGTCGAGTTTGGTTGGAAACCGACAGTAATGAAATGTCGAATCCAACGAGAACTAGACATGAAATGGAATATCATCACAATTGAAATGAAAAGGAAAACGCGACGCCGAAAAACTACGGATAGGAAAGAAAGCATAAGGTGGAATGTCTAGTCCAGTTAGAAATAGGCAGAAGATGGAATGTCTAGTCCGGTTAGAAATAGACAGAAGTTGGAATGTCTAGTCCGGTTAGAAATAGACAGAAGATGAAATGTCTGGTTAGAAATAGACAGAAGATGGAATGTCCGGTTAGAAATAGACAGAAGATGAAATGTCTAGTCTTGTTAGAAATAGACAGAAGATGAAATGTCTAGTCTTGTTAGAAATAGACAGAAGGGGAAATGCCTAGACCAGTTTAGGAGCATAAAATACAGTGTCTAGTTCAAATAAACAGAATATAATGTAGGCAAAGCTGCAGATCGAAAATAAAATGCCGAATTTGACAGCAAAACGGTATAAAATGCAACGTAAAATCCGCTCCTTAAACTGATTGGAGATTACGTTGTAATTGAGCATAATGTTCAGAGCAACTCCATGTAGACCGAAATTTTAAAAACATGGTTTTGGGACACATTTTGTGTTTTATTGAAGTAAATATGCAGACCCATGCATACGTTTTGACCTATCTTCCTATTGCTTCTAGCTCGCCACTTGTTTTCTCAGCGTGTGGATTTGTCAAAACAGTGATTCCACCACATCTTTCGAACACGATTGACGAACTTAATGATTTATGTTTCAAATGAAAGCTTCTGACTCCGGGAGTGTCATAGGCTATAAAAATTTACCCTCCATGCTTTATTGACTCCTAATTTGGATTGGATTGTTTTACCTCTGAGCGGCACTTTTTTGCACACCATGGGCCAGGTCACATGGACTCCGAAGGCTCAGAGAAGGTTGGGGGAGGGGACCCACTGCAACAGCTGTTAGGAGACAGATGGTATTCTCCCGTCAAGGCCATCCAGCGTGTTCTTTAACGTGCACAGGGTATGGCTCTCAGGCACACGGGGCCACGGCTTAACGACCCATCCGACGGACGGCGGCCTTTCCAAGCCCATCGGTGTCCCCTACTGACCGTGGGCAGGGCGGGGAAATTTTGCGGAGATAAATCTCAACGCTGCCCATCGGTGTCCCCTACTGACCGTGGGCAGGGCGGGGAAATCTTGCGGAGATAAATCTCAACGCCGACCCATCTGGGACTCGAACCTGAGAACTACAGATTACGAGCCTGGCGCGCTACCGACTGAGCCACCCCCGCCTCATTGACTCCTAAAAAAAGGAAAATATGAAAACGATTGTTCCGCAATGTCTTCGGAACGCGAGGTCCCAAAATAACGGGCTATGCTTCAAATGATAGCATGCGACATGGGGAGTGGTTGTAAATATTTCCACCATGCCTTCTTTCCTCTCAAAAAAAGAGGGGAAGAGGGGGGAATATGCGAAGAACTGTTCTACTATATCTGTCCAAAGCGAGGGCAGAACGTAATAAGTTTTATGACAAATGAAAATTTGTAACGTAGGGGTTGTGGGAAATAAAATTACCCCCCCCCCCCATCCTTGCCTACTTTCTCCCTAAAAAAGTGGAAATAGAAGTCGTTCTTTTGCTCTATCTTCCCCACCGAGAAGGCCTTACAATTACGAGTTAGGTGTAAAGCCCTGCGCGGAGAGTAACACTCGTACACATCCGCAAGGTCTCATCCGCAATAGTTTTAAGTGCAGAAGATGTAATATGATATGCGTCTAAAATGTCAAAATTTTTAATCCTTGTTATGTGGCAAGCAGCTGCTTGAGGGGGTATTTATTTATTTTTTTTTATGACGGTTTAGAGTTAATATCGCATGTAATGTCTTAAACGCCGAATTTTGAAATCACTGGATAGGTAGAAACGGACCGATCTTCTTTACCTCCAAAAAGTTCCCGTTTGAAACCATTGTATTTTTTTTTGGAGGATACATAAAAAGAATCGTTTACTCTGAAAAAATCGTAATTTACCGCCTTTAAAGGAAAAAATCACTGCATCTGCTTCAAGTGTTACACCCACGCGTGCTCAGCCGAGTATGGATTGGATTGGGTTGTTTTACCTCTGAGCGGCACTTTTTTGCACACCATGGGCTAAATGGCCAGGTCACATGGACCCCAAAGGCTCAGAGAAGGTTGGGGGAGGGGACCCACTGGAACAGCTGTTGGGAGACAGATGGTAGCCTCTCGTCAAGGCTATCCAGCGTGTTCTTTAACGTGCACAGGGTGTCTCTCCCGAACCCGGGGCCACGGCTTAACGTCCCATCCGACGGACGGCGGCCTTTCCAAGCCCATCGGTGTCCCCTACTGACCATGGGCAGGGCACGGAATTTTGCGGAGATAAATCTCAACGCTGACCCAGCTGGGACTCGAACCTGGGAACTACACCGCCGAGTATGGATGGAAGTTGAACATCACATCACCACAGGCGCCCACATAAAATTCGGTTGAACACAAAACGAAACTTGGAGAGTTTCTTGAGTGTTTTACGCACAATTACTTTTCTTACTTAATTGTCTAATAAAGCATAGTGATTTTAAATATAGGTATTCTTTTAAAACGACGTTGTATTTAACGCAATTTTTTTTTCTTCCCACAAAATATAATGGCAGTACAGCTATCTCTACACAAAACGCTCAATAGAAAAACGGCATTTCAGAAAGAGATTACGGTGAATGGAGAAAGAAAGATATCCCAGAGCAACAGAGAATTTACTCTATCTACCTCACGTGAGCTTTAAAACGAATAGAGAATCTGTTCTACGAGTTGTGCGACTTGTTTGCGCTGGAGATAGAACTTCTTCCGGGAAGGACAAAAGGAAAAATGGCACATCACCTCGGCCAACTCATTCACTTCAGGAACCAAGTGTCGCCAATTGTCGTAGCTAACCCAAAAGCATAAAACGAGCAGCGACCGAATCCCACCGGCGTTGAACATCGTCGGTGAGCCTCTTTCCTCTTGAAACGAGCGAAGGCGAGAGGTCAGCTGGGGACACTCACTGATGAGGCATGGTATTCGTTCCGTACTGTTGCCATGACAACGGGTGGTCTCGGCGTCTCCAACAGTTGACGACCTTACACGGAGAGCTACTACACGGGTAGTTTACTAACTCTGAAGCTCGTTTTGTAGCCAGACGAGTTGAACTTTTATGGCTCTTCTTGGAGACTTCATCTTTCTGTTAGTTGAGGAAGCGCCCGCTTCGGAGCACTTTGCTGAAAGTGCAGATTAACCGCTTCCGGTTTATCCCATCTTCACAATCTTCGCTTTTACTTCTTGTCCAAGCGAAAAAGCAAAGAGGCGAAAATTTCATTCTGAACAATGTTAAAAAAAAAGGTTTCACTTTTAACCAACATGGTAGGTTTTTCTGCAAAACACTAAATCGTGAGGTGAACAACCATTGGGTTGTTTTACCTCTGAGCGGCACTTTTTTGCACACCATGGGCTAAATGGCCAGGTCACATGGACCCCGAAGGCTCAGAGAAGGTTGGGGGAGGGTACCCATTGGAACAGCTGTTGGGAGACAGATGGTAGCCTCCCGTCAAGGCCATCCAGCGTGTTCTTTAACGTGCACAACTCTCCCGCACACGGGGCCACGGCTTAACATCCCATCCGACAGACGGCGGCCTTTCCAAGCCCATCGGTGTCCCCTACTGACCGTGGGCAGGGCGGGGAATTTTGCGGAGATAAATCTCAACGATGACCCAGCTGGGACTCGAACCTGGGAACTACAGATTACGATCCTGGCGCGCTACCGACTGAGCCACCCCCGCCCAAACAACCATTGACAGGGACATGAAATCAGCTTATCAATGATGGCGGAAGTAGTCGCATGCGACCTTTTTAGCTAGATCTTTTTTTATAATTTATTTTATAACATTTGATAGATCTTTTTTATAATTGCTTTAGTATCGTTTTCTGCACTAAAAGCGATTAAATTCTTACAAATAAAATCATTTGACATGCGGAAGTCATAAATATTTACTCAAAAAGACTTTTTAATTTATCAGATTGTTGATGAAATTTTCAAATTCATATAGCAATTTTCGGTTATGTTCAATGAAGCTAGTGATGTGTAGTATTGTCGTTAACATTTCATCGTTTGAAAAATAATTAAAATTTGATTACTTCAGTCTTGTTCTATTTAAAATAAATACCCCCTCAAACAGCTGCTTGCCACAGAGGTCTGACAGGAGCCTGTCAGTTTATATGCCATAGTAGAAAGTCTGTGAGGATGGAAGGACCTCAGCAGAAAAACAACACATACAGCCATGCCTAACCCGGGGCTCGAACCCAGGTCCCTTAGATCAGTAGCCAAGCGCGCTAACCATTCGTTTACCTACTTCAATTAAACACAAATTGAGCTTTTACGATTACAACTTGCTAACTTACGTGTTATCAATAATCTGTAGTCATCGAGAGCTTCAAGTATCCATTGTTTAACCCTAGTGCTCATAGATATTGTCTCTGATTGATCTTAAGGTATGTCATAGGTTGAGTGTAAAACTTATGATTTTAGTACCGAGTAGTCGATTTTTTTCAACTTATTTTCTCAAAGATCTCAGAAACGAAGGTGAGAAATGACATTTTTTAATAATAATAATAATTCTTTATTTCCTTTGCATTTATATATACGGAGTTGATCACAGAAAGCTCTAAGACTTGACTGTAAGAACAAATGTTACAAACTTACTCCTTACAAATAGCACATAAAGTAAATATAGAAAACAGAAAAAACATTTAAATAGAGTAAAGTAACAAAGTTAGAAAAATCCTCGAAGCTTGGTGTCCGTGAGAAACTCTAAATATGTGGAGTTACAAATATTTGCTATACAGGTTACATATTGGCATTCATACCTAAGATTGGATTTTTTTCCTCTGAGCGGCACTTTTTTGCACACAATGGGCTAAATGGCCAGGCCACAAGGACCCCGAAGGCTCAGAGAAGGTTGGGGGAGGGGACCCACTGTTGGTAAAAAGGTGGTAACCTCCCGTCAAGGCATCAGCGTGTTCTTTAACGTGCACATGGTATGACTCTCCCGCACACGGGGCCACGGCTTAACGTCCCATCCGACGGACAGTGGCCTTTCCAAGCCCATCGGTGTCCCCTACTGACCGTGGATCAGCGTTGAGATAAATCTCAACGCTGACCCAGCTGGGACTCGAACCTGGGAACTACAGATCACGTACCTGGCGCGCTACCGACTGAGCCACCCCGCCCCTCATCATACCTAAGAAGTTATGACATATATATATGTGTATATCCGTTTTGTAAGAACAGATAGCGTGCTTGGGTACCGATAAAAAAGGATCTGAGTTCGAACCACGGATAAGTTAGGGTTTTATTTCTGCTGAGGTCTCGCCTTCTTCCCAGATCTTTTGTAGTGCGCATTAAACTGACAGACTCTTGTCACACCTCCGTGGCAAGCAGTTGCTTAAGGTGTTGAGTCGTAATTTATTTATTTATTAAAAAAATTCGCCAAAAAGAAACTATCATAAATGCGAGAAAGTAGTATGCAACGTCAAAAATTTTAACTCAAAAGTTGGTGCTTTAAATTCGTCACAAATAAGGTGTTTCTCCGCCCTAGAATTTTACTGTAGACGAATTTTTAATGGCACTTTTCAGATCATTCGATTGCGCGATTTAGGGTTTGATCATTTAAATAGATTTTTTGGTGTGCTTTCATTTAAAGGTGGATCATAGTGTTCATCGTAGGATGGGATCATTCAAAAGGTTTTTAGGTGTACGTTCACTTAATGGTCACAGGGTTCATCAAGAGGTCAATCACAGGGTTCATCATAGGGAATTTGGGGCGGGGGTGGCTCAGTCGGTAGCGCGCCAGGCTCGTAATCTGTAGTCCCAGCTGGGTCGGCGTTGAGATTTATCTCCGCAAAATTCCCCGCCCTGCCCACGGTCAGTAGGGGACATCGATGGGCTTGGAAAGGCCGCCGTCCGTCGGATGGGACGTTAAGCCGTGGCTCCGTGTGCGGGAGAGACATACCCTGTGCACGTTAAAGAACACGCTGGATGGCCTTGATGGGAGGCTACCATCTGTCCCTCCCCCCCCCCCCCCCCCCCATCCCATGGAATGAAATCCTGGTAACGTCCCTGAGAGAATTAAATATACTTTCTCCTTTGGCAAAGGGGCGGGAGTGGCTCAGTCGGTAGGGCGAAAGGCTCGTAATCTGTAGTTCCCAGGTTCGAGTCCCAGTTGGGTCAGCGTTGAGATTTATCTCCGCAAAATTCCCCGCCCTGCCGACGGTCAGTAGGGGACACCGATGGGCTTGGAAAGGCCTCCGTCCGTCGGATGGGACGTTAAGCCGTGGCCCCGTGTGCGGGAGAGCCATACCCTGTGCACGTTAAAGAACACGCTGGATGGCCTTGACGGGAGGCTACCATCTGTCTCCCAACAGCTGTTCCAGTGGGTCCCCTCCCCCAACCTTCTCTGAGCCTTCGGGGTCCATGTGACCTGGCCATTTAGCCCATGGTGTGCAAAAAAGTGCCGTTCAGAGGTAAAACAACCCACCCATAGGGAATTTGAAAGACGGACAAAAGCCTTCCCTGCTGTGTAAAGTGAGAACAGCGAGACAAAGTGGAAGTGACTCAGCTGCGTACTGGGCGAAGCTATCGAAACTGATATTCATGTCTCTGGGATAGCCATGGACACACAGATCGGAAGAATAATATTAGGCACGATTGGTGTAAGGCATTTTCCTCTTTGGACAAAAAAATGCAGTCTCAAGTAAGATTGCCCGACAGGGATCGACATTTTCGAGCAAATTGTAGGTATAACTGCTCACGGCAAAGAGATAAAGATCATCCGTCTCAACGTAAAGGCTCTGGACAGGTGAGGTGCGAAAGGCCCCACCCACACATAGAGGGTTTGATGTGCCACACATGAGGGTTGATAGAGGGCCCCACCCACACATAGAGGGAACGAGTCCAGCACCCTCACCACGGAATCGGGGTAGAATCTCACACCTATGAGTCGTAGTCCAGTTTCAACCAAGCAAGTTCCCCGTACAAGCTGAGCAAAGAATCGGTCCACTCCCAAAGAGAGAGAAGAATGGACCTTAACAATATTCAATGGCCATGTGCACTTGGTTCTGAGATGACGAATATGATGTAAAAAAAATCAATTTCTAGTCGAAGATGTGATCGAGAAACTTGGTTTCCGCTTTGATGGGAAAGATGGAAATCCCGAGCAGCAGTTTAGAGTCGGCATAAATATTACACTTTCGGCAAAAGTGCATGCAAGTGGGCTTTTGTGGAGAGAACCAAAACCTGTTCATTGTCGCCTAAACAACAGAAAAATTATTCAGGGCAATTTAAAGTTGTCTTTAAATGACCCACATGCTGGATGAAGAGCAAAAAATGCTAAAATTTTAAACATAGAGGACAATGCTAGCAATCGGAAGAAGTTATCTAATGATAAGAGATGATCTTGATAGCGAAAAGAGTAACTCTCAAGATGCAGCTTTGAGAAAAGTCTACGACAGCAGTTGGTTGGACCACAGCTTCTCTTCAAAAAATTATAATGCAAGAAAATGCACATTGAATAACAGGCACTCAAGGCGGTGAACGAACATTAAATATAGAACCTATAATTTCCAAGTACTGTGGCAGGCGCTTGACCTACCTGTCTCTGATCACATGCTCCTCTATTGATGGATAATAAGCTTTATACCATTGGAAGCTATCTTGATTATGATAAAAGAGTGTTGCCGATAAGGCACTTCCAACTAGGGCGGGATGGCTCAGTCGGTAGCGAGCCAGGCTCGTAATCTGTAGTTCCCAGGTTCGAGTCCCAGCTGGGTCAGCGTTGAGATTTACCTCCGCAAAATTTCCCCCGCCCTGCCCACGGTCAGTAGGGGACACCGATGGGCTTGAAAAGGCCGCCGTCCGTCGGATGGGACGTTAAGCCGTGTGCGGGAGAGCCATACACTGTGCACGTTAAAAGAACACGTTGGATGGCCTTGACGGGAGGCTACCATATGTCTCCCAACAGCTGTTCCAGTGGGTCCCCTCCCCCAACCTTCTCTGAGCCTTCGGGGTCCTTGTGGCCTGTCCATTTAGCCCATGGTGTGCAAAAAAGTGCCGTTCAGAGGTAAAACAATCCAATCCACTTCCAACTATGTGCCCAAGACCAGTAACACCTCAAATATCAGTAGGTGTGGTGTTTCTTTCAGTCAATCGCGGTTGTCATTATTTTTAGCCAATCGCGCTTTTATCAAGCGTAAAGAGCATATATTCAGTAAGAAGATAAGCATTGGTAGGCTGAGCAATCTTGAGTCGTGATCAGCAAATCGGGATTCGTATACCACCCGACTCGAGACGAATTTTTCTTCTGTGGGTTCGAATCCCGGGTAAGGCATGGTCGTTTTTTCTGCTGAGGTCCTGCCATCCTCTCAGACCTTCTACTGTGGCATATAAACTAACAGGCTCCTGTCAGACCTCTGTGGCAAGCAGCTGCTTGAGGGGGTATTTATTTATTTTTTTTTTATAGTAGAGAAGGGTATGCTAACACTAATCTTCACATCATGGTGTTTAGGGCTATTTTTTCAGCAGGAATGTGTTTGCTAGCTCTTAGGCAGTGTTCGGTTGTAGTTTTATACTAAATTTACTGAATAGAGTAAATTAGCAATATTTTCCAGGATCAGTTCTGTCCTATACTCGTACATAGGAAATAATAAAAAAGCTGTCTGAGGATATAGTAAGATGGAAACGAAAAACAAAACTTTTTTTTCTTTTTCAGATATTTAGAAAAGTTTGACATTCCAACTCATGAACATTATGCAAAATTTTTAAAATTTAAAAACCTTAGGGTTCCGCTTGACCGTCAACTTTTCCACCATTAACGCTTTCTAGAAAGGTTTGCAAATTTTAGCGTTCCTGATACAACATTTTAGGCATTTTTTCCTTATTCTTATTAATTGCTATGTGTGCAACAGAGGAGGATCCAATAAAATACTCATATATTCTCATATATTCAATATATATATATTTAAAATCATATCTTGTAAATGCCTACTTTTTGTAGTGATAGACATTTTATGTAACTATCATTATTTTAATATTTAATTATTATTCATTACGTTATATTTAGCGTCACTAGTAATATACTTACATATATCATCATTGAACAACAGACAATTGTGATTACAGAAACCATTTCGGACGTTGTTTACCTCAACAACATTCCGTTTTGTCAAAATTAAACGACTTCTTTACATTTGACACTTCAATTATTACCATTCCAGAATTTTTTATTTTTATTTTTTTGCAAATCTAAATTTTTTTGAGGCGAAAATTGCATTCGAGTGAAAGAGTTAATTTCCCAGAGTAATAGTCATTTTTCTTCATCGTTTATATTTAATGTTGTACTGCCAGTTAACGTGCAAAAATAAAAAGCTCAGGGTCAGAATTTCTATGCAAACGCCGAAAAAAAAAATCAATTCATTTATACGTAATAGAGAAATCTCTCTGCGTGAAAGTAAACCTGCGGCGAAACATCATTTACAGGTGCATGAAACAGCATAATCAGCTACGTGCGGGGGCAGGGGTGGCTCAGTCGGTAGCGCGCCAGGCTCGTAATCTGTAGTTCCCAGGTTCGAGTCCCAGCTGGGTCAGCGTTGAGATTTATCTCCGCAAAACTCCTCGCCCTGCCCAAGGTCAGTAGGGGACACCGATGGGCTGGAAAGGCCGCCGTCCGTCGGATGGGACGTTAAGCCATGGCCCCCTGTGCGGGAGAGCCATACCCTGTGCACGTTAAAGAACACGTTGGATGGCCTTGACGGGAGGCTACCATCTGTCTCCCAATAGCTGTTCCAGTGGGTCGCCTCCCCCAACCTTCTCTGAGCCTTCGGGGTCCATGTGACCTGGCCATTTAGCCCATGGTGTGCAAAAAAGTGCCGCTCAGAGGTAAAACAACCCAACCCAGCTACGTGCGATTAGTTAGATCTGAAGTTCACACTTTTTCATACAGCAGTAAAAAAAACGGAATAAATCCCTCTTGAAGAGCAATACATACGTATCCGTTAAGTTAGTATTTTTGTTTTAACACATTCACTACTTCTTATGGAAAAAAATTGTTCCTTCATATTTAGGAGCACGCTGGATGGTCTCGGAAAGGTTTAGGTGCATTTTAGCAGCTTTGGAATCATCTTAAGACATAGAAAATTAAGCATAGGATTGGATTGTTTTACCTCTAAGCGGCACTTTTTTTGCACACCATGGGCTAAATGGCCAGGTCACATGGACCCCGAAGGCTCAGAGAAGGTTGGGGACCCACTGGAACAGCTGTTGGGAGACAGATAGTAGCCTCCCGTCAAGGCCATCCAGCGTGTTCTTTAACGTGCACAGGGTATGGCTCTCCCGCACACGGAGCCACGGCTTAACGTCCCATCCGACGGAGGGCGGCCTTTTCAAGCCCATCGGTGTCCCCTACTGACCATGGGCAGGGCGGGGAAATTTTGCGGAGATAAATCTCAACGCTGACCCAGCTGGGACTCGAACCTGGGAACTACAGATTACGAGCCTGGCGCGCTACCGACTGAGCCACCCCCGCTCCTATGCATAGGTAACACAGAGAAAGAATCTTAATATCAAGAGCAACTGTCGTGTTTTCAAGAGGTTTGAATTCAATCAAAACTATCTCTATACGGAGGGAATGAAATTAAGGTAGCACTGCTATTCATGGGGGCGAGGGTGGCTCAGTCGGTAGCGCGCCAGGCTCGTAATCTGTAGTTCCCAGGTTCGAGTCCCAGCTGGGTCAGCGTTGAGATTTATCTCCGCAAAATTCCAGCCCTGCCCACGGTCAGTAGGGGACACCGATGGGCTTGGAAAGGCCGCCGTCCGTCGGATGGGACGTTAAGTCGTATCCCCGTGTGCGGGAGAGCCATACCCTGTGCACGTTAAAGAACACGCTGGATGGCCTTGACGGGAGGCTACCATCTGTCTCCCAACAGCTGTTCCAGTGGGTCTCCTCCCCCAACCTTCTCTGAGCCTTCGGGGTCCATGTGACCTGGCCATTTAGCCCATGGTGTGCAGAAAAGTGCCGCTCAGAGGTAAAACAACCCAACCTAAGAACCGCTATTCATGACATCACGACTGTTATTTGTATGCTCGCCGGATTTGCATACGTTATGTGATCACAAATCGTTATAAGGATATGACTTAATTGGTGTCCTTTCATATTAGGATAAGATTTAAATTTCATTTTTCGTGACAAATTATACAGATGAAGTAACATCAAGTTACAAAGTTTCATGCTATATTTCACTTGTAGTTAAATGTCATTTTATATTGCAAAAAAAATTTAAATTTTTCGACATTTGCACTTTCCAACTGTGAAAAGTTGAACTAATGATTGACTGTGAAGAACTCAAATACTAACATTTTATTAGCTTTTATGAAACACAGAAAAAAAATGCCCTTTCTTCCCTGTAGATTTTAGGGAAGAAGCAGTTGCTGTCACTGCAAGTCCTTTGACTAATAGGCTCTACCAACAAACTTTTCAAATATATATCTTCATAGATTGTTTGAATATTCTTTTCAAGTTCGCTATCTTTCAAATTTGGCACCTTCTTATGATAGATTTAAAACTACACGAGGATTCAGTCAACGAGAATTAAAACGTATTTAATTAGTATCTATTCAAGGAAAATAAATTTCTCATTTATCTCCTAAAACAAAATTATTGTATTTCCTTACCCTCCCCCGGGTAATGATGACTTCTTAACCATAACAATCCGCAATTCTCAGCATAAATGGATCATTTGCATTATCCGTTGAAGCTTTAGCCATTTTTCCAACTCTTCCACTTTTAAAGATTTAAACTAGTGAGAGATTCAGAAAGATGCGAGTCGTAATATTTCGTTAATGCCATATTAAATTCAAAAATTATTTTTAGTTTTGCTCTGAAAACAAAAACGCTTAATATCTAGAGACAGGTGTAAAGGAAAAAAAGACACCAAAATGAGGTAAAGATTCGTGCTAAAAATATTGGATCTACGAAAACCTTTCTGCTGACAAGTCATGTGAGAGAAGTCATGTGAGAGAAGAGCTCCACTTTTGTGCATATAAGTGGTTAAATGACCATGTCACAAAGGCTCAGATAAGGTATCCAGGGGATTTTGGGTTGTTTTACCTCTGAGCGGCACTTTTTTGCACACCATGGGCTAAATGGCCAGGTCACATGGACCCCGAAGGCTCAGAGAAGGTTGGGGGAGGGGACCCACTGGAATAGCTGTTGGGAGACAGATGGTAGCCTCCCGTCAAGGCCATCCAGCGTGTTCTTTAACGTGCACAGGGTATGGCTCTCCCGCTCACGGAGCCACTGCTTAACGTCCCATCCGACGGACAGCGGCCTTTCCAAGCCCATCGGTGTCCCCTACTGACCGTGGGCAGGGCGGGGAATTTTTGCGGAGATAAATCTCAACGCTGACCCAGCTGGGACTCGAACCTGGGAACTACAGATTACGAGCCTGGCGCGCTACCGACCCCATATCCAGGGGACCAACAGCTGTTAGGAGACAGATGGTAGCCTCCGGTCAAGGCCATCCAGCGTGTTCTTTAACATGCACAGAGGTATAGCTCTTCTACACACGGCTTAACGTCACATCCAACAAACGGCAGCCTTTTCAAAACCATCGGTGTCCCCTTTTTGACCAAGGCAAGTCGGGAATTTATCACAGATAAATGTCAACGCTGGCACAGGTGGAGTAAACGAAGGACTCTCACTGATAAGGAAATTCAATAAGTCACGGGACTAGCTTTCAATCCCTGCTTTTCCTATCAAATGACCAACTCTCCTTTCCCTCCGCATTACTCCCCTCTTTCAAATGATACTCTCCCTACCATTTCTGCCAGCCAGCCCACCACAACCGGCTTTCGATACGCAAGCAAATAAATCACATTATTATCTGCCTGTGGACAGCGACAAATTAAAGCCGTGTTACGTTGCATGTAAATCGAGCGCATCTGTTCCTCGCACACAGAGTACATTATCGGTAATGAGTCGACGCGAATATTGTCTCGCGAACCGCCGCACCACTTCCTGTCTATGGGACACGCTTTCTGGCACTCTGCCAGTCGAAAGGACGGAGTGCTTGCGTAACAATGGCTGAGTGATCGTGACACTATCGAGCCAGGTTTTCTCCTAATACCCCCACAGAGAGACCCGATATAATGCTTGCAGAGGAGACTGGTTTGTCAGGAACATTTTCTGTTCATTTTTAATCAGTCAGTGTGATGATGAACACGTTATTAACTACGGTCGTTTAATAATGTAACAGACGCTTTTGGTAGCTCCATTACTGGAGGTTGATTGAACAAAGTGATGATGACCGCTCGGGGACCAAGAAGAGATCAATCTTGCTTAGGCATTTTAAAGTTGGTATAAGAGATGAATGCTGTGAGCAGAGAGGATGATTTTATCCTGATATTATGATGACACTACTGCATCTCTTTTAAATGATCACCCACTACGAATTTAGTTCTGAAACTCTGCGAAATAATTGTGGATGGTAAATGGAAAAGGCTGAAAGTACCAAAATATGGAAATCATCAATCTTTTGGTGCCCCCGTTTTATCTATGTTGTATGTGCATCGTCAATAAGATAGCAAAAGTTGTCAGCGCTCCAAATATCGAATTAGTTCCTATAGCTGCCACAAGATAGCGCAAACGCTGCAAGTCGTCAACAAAATACGCATTTTTTGGTTAATTTTGTAAAAAAAAAAAATTGGGCGCTTTCATTATTTTCCATTTACGCTCCACAGTTGTTTTGCGGAGGCGATTTTGGACTTCCGAAAGAAATTCATTCATTATTCTGAAATAGTGATGCCTAAATTTCAGTTGTCATCAATATTCTTCAGTGGCATAGAATGAATGGCGCTTGGGGAGCCTATAATGTTGGGGCGGGGGTGGCTCAGTCGGTAGCGCGCCAGGCTCGTAATCTGTAATTCCCAGGTTCGAGTCCCAGCTGGGTAAGCGTTGAGATTTATCTCCGCAAAATTCCCCGCCCTGCCCACGGTCAGTAGGGGACACCGATGGGCTTGGAAAGGCCGCCGTCCGTCGGATGGGACGTTAAGCAGTGGCCCCGTGTGCGGGAGAGCCATACCCTGTGCACGTTAAAGAACACGCTGGACGGCCTTGACGGGAGGCTACCATCTGTCTCCCAACAGCTGTTCCAGTGGGTCCTCTCTCCCAACCTTCTCTGAGCCTTCGGAGTCCATGTGACCTGGCCATTTAGCCCATGGTGTGGAAAAAAGTGCCGCTCAGAGGTAAAACAACCCAAAGCCTACAATGTTGCGCCAATGACTACTACTTCTTCATAAACCAAAGGTACCAATTATTTTCTCTCTATCAGATTATTTCTGGGTTTTCTGTGGAAACGAATGCAATTCATGAAATAGGCGCTTGCATGTTTTTGTTTTTTCGTAATGTAAGAGCCAACTATTTCTTTGGTTTCTTTAGCATCTAAAAAGAAAAAAAATATTCAACCGAAAGAAGTTCTTTCAAAATTCTAAAAATGCAAAAATATTCAGCCAAAAAGTTCTTTCAAAAACATAGGAAGAAAAATTTAATAAATAAATTGCATTTTTCTAGTACGAGAGAGCAAGGAGGCCCTCCTTCCCCCCCCCCCCCCCCCGAGAACGCTAGCAACTGGAACTGAAGCTAAAATAATACTAAACATATATATTGCATGCATTTTTCAAGAAATTTGATGAAGAAAACACTAAAACTGAGGGAGGGGGGGGGGGAGATTACACCGGAAATGCGTTCCGGTGTAATCCTGAAGGACAAAAACAGGGACTTATGTTTTGCCTTGTATGCTATTCCAGTATAATCCTGAAAGGCAAAAGGGACCTAAGTTTTGCCTTGTATAAGCTGTGGACGTTTCATATCTTGTATTGTCTTTCTTGCTGAGGTGTTGCTTTCATTACAGATATTCTCTCTGACAGCATTATACTCCTGCCAGATCTCTGCGTCAAGCTCTTTGAAGGGTAATTTCTTTTTTATAACCCTACCTTACCCTCACTGATAAATGAGGTAGTGATGGCTTGGAAAGGCGGCTGTCCACGATTGGACATTAAGCCGTGGACTCGTGAGCAGGAAAGCCCATGCTCTATATATTATGGGGGGGTGGCTCAGTCGGTAGCGCGCCAGGCTCGTAATCTGTAGTTCCCAGGTTCGAGTCCCAGCTGGGGCAGCGTTGAGATTTATCTCCGCAAAATTCCCCGCCCTGCCCAAAGTCAGTAGGGGACACCGATGGGCTTGGAAAGGCCGTCGTCCGTCGGATGGGACGTTAAACCGTGGCCCCGTGTGTGGGAGAGCCATACCCTGTGCACGTTAAAGAACACGCTGGATGGCCTTGACGGGAGGCTACCATCTGTCTCCCAACAGCTGTTCCAGTGGGTCCCCTCCCCAAACCTTCTCTGAGCCTTCGGGGTCCATGTGACCTGGCCATTTAGCCCATGGTGTGCAAAAAAGTGCCGCTCAGAGGTAAAACAACCCAACCCAAATTTCTAAACGAATATTGCAAACGGTGCATTTATGCTAGAAATTTGAAATATTGGTAGTGGAATGTGTAGGTCACAAAGCTTTACGGAAATGATTGTTTTAGGCTTTTACTTTTAAATAGCACAAAATTGCAATCACACTTAGCTAACTAGCGTAAACTGCATCAAATATGCATTCATTTTAATAAATTAAAGGAAATGAGGAATACTGATAGTGGTGACAAGTCAATTTAATAATAGCGCAACTGCCCACTGGCTGCCTCACCGGAACTTGTTTCTTAGCAAATTAATGTTATTGTTTGAATTATTTGACTGTTGATCATTAGTTGATGATAGCAGGAATCGGCTATCATTTGTTGCCGAGCAAAAGAAACAGCATGTCATCGCAGACGATCCAATAAACTATAAAAAAAAGTGTGGGTGAAGTAAAATCTTCACACAATTGCAGAATATTCCTCTTGGCTCAGTAATATAGACTTTCCGCGCAACCGCCATACACTTGCCATGTGGATTACATGATTAGAACATATATGTCATATGGAAAGAATAACCCATAAATTAAAAATATTATACTTTATGTAGGAATGTACATTGAGCAAATTTGCTTTAGGTGTGAATTATTCACAAAAAAAACGAAAAAATTCTTTTTCTTTTGCAAAATAAGTATACAATGTTAAATTCTATTTAAAAGCCTAAGAAACAAACGTATTGAGACAGGCATTGAGATGGCAACATTTAAATAGCATCATGAAGTGGATTCCAAAAAAATAAATAACTTTTGAATACGATAAAAAAATTTCTAAACCTACTCATAAATTTTCTTTCCTTAACTCTTCTGCAACCAGTTGTGAACTTTTTGCACCATAGAACTGAAAGTGTCATCGAGCAATTTCTTTGTGAATTAAGTGGTAAACTAAACATATTATTGACATAGTTTACAGCTATGTTCACAATTTTACACTTCGGTACTCTTGTTAAATGCATGTGCATACCAAGCTTCTCTGTGTCTCCTAAGAGCTCTTCATGGATATCATTCTCCTCTTTAGATCTTGGAGTCCTTGTGATATGGCCATTTAATTCGTTGTCTGCAAAACAAACTACAGCTCAGTAGTAAAACAACTCAACAATATAACACTTAATACCCTCATAAGAAATATTTCCAACATATTTCTGCCACTACCTGATACAAAATTCTCAAGACTGAAATTTCACACCATCGGAGCAGTCCTTTTCAGATACGTGAATTGTAAAGCTGTCGGCATCGATGTCATTTCCCTTTTCATTTCAGCGCAAAAATCCCCCCATTTGAATTGATGTCATGTCGGTGACCTCGCCATACGTCATCGTGAACATGCATGAGAGACAAGAAGATTTGTTCATCTGCGTCCTCATCCTTCCTAGTGCTTGCAACATCCAATGAGAACTTGCTCGCCGCGAAATCGTCCTGCCACGAACGAAGAACTGCAAGGTGCCGGTGACGTATAGCGTTTGCAGCGGAGCGTGACTTCTCCCATTTGTCACGTGCACGGGGTGGAGATGCGGGCAGATCCCTCCTTGCCTGGCGTCTCTCTGCTCCTCTCACCTAAATCCCGGATTACGTGGAAACGTCACGACACGGCTCCAGTGATGGATGTCGAGGATCAGAAAGCTCAGATCCCCTTCGTCTCGTGCTTTCTTCTGTTTCGTGTTTTCGTATCTCAGATTTTCGCCATTTCGCATTTATGGAAGATGCTGAGAGGCGAGTCCATCCTCTAGGAGATTAGGCAAGGGAATGCAAAGATCATGCGTGTTGCTCTCCGCGGAAGAAAGCAGCTTCTTTTCCCCACCTCCTTCTTCTTTTTCTGTCGGAGGACAGAGTGAGCATTCTTTTTGATTCAGTCTCGCTCTCTCATTGATAAGTTTAAAGTTTCTCTGCTGAATTCATTGACTTTTTCTCAAGACTGGACAGAAACTCAACGTAAATAACAGACTATATATTTATAGTTGTAAACTATACATATAAACAATAATCTTTTTTAATTTATAAAACAAATCAATAATATTTCTTGTTAGATAAATTGTTTGCGACATCACCAATTCGACATCACCAATTCTTTTTTTTAAAATAAATCCCTTTCAACAGATAAAAATTGATACTAGAAATGTGTTTTCTATTCTTTTTTATTTATATAGCTACATGTACAATAATGATGATGTGTGAAAGTCTTAAACTTATGTATATGTAAAAATCTCATTTTATGCCCCTCTCCTCTGTCCTCTAGCGCCTAAACCAATCATTTACTTTCTATTTAATCCGCAAATAAACAACAAAACAAGAAACTGATAGATAATTAAAAATGCCGCCTCAAAGTGCGCCATCAACATGCATGATGAACTACCCCTTACTTCTACGCACTGCCTCACAATATATTTTCTTTTTTTCCTTCATCTGAATCTACTTCACTTTCCAAACTTTCCTCTCTATCTATCTAAACGTATGCCACAAATGATACTGTGCATATTTTAAGTGCACTAAAACCTGTATTTGCATCAAGGGAAATGAAGCCGAGACTCCATTTCAACTCGCAGTATCATAACAGTTCTAGTAAATGAGTTGCTCTTAACAGCGGTTCCAGTAAATGAGTTGCTCTTAACAGCGGTGCCAGTGCCTCACCACCATCCCGCCGTACCCTCAAATGCAGCCAACGACCGAATGGCCAATAATTGTAGTTGACGATACAATCGATTTCAATCATTAAATCACTAAATTGACTGATAACTCAGTCTTGTTCCAACCGTCTCCCAAATTAAAAGCTTTCTGCTACGGAAATTTCTCAAACTATATAAAAATCTAAATTATGTTTAATATAAAGAACTATCCCCCTAATTGATAGAATTGACGGCGAAACTAATCCTGATCCTCAGCAGTGTTTATCATTAACCAATTCCTTACTGGCTTCACTAAGTTTATCGATATTTATTCCTATCACCACTGCAGTGAACGAGATATTTAATAAGACTTCCAATGCAGAAGTTAGTAGAGACTTCAAAACGAGAACGTTAAACAAGTGGAACTTCTAAGGAGAAAGTTACACAGTCGAACATTCTTACCTATGCTGCGCCATGGCGCACTTTAGAGACCCTAATAACTATACATGCTGATGGCGCGCCCAATTTTCAAAACTTGATTATCATATAATTAAGAATTGATAGTGATGCTGCAGATACCTTTGACCATAATTATTTCTATTAAACCCCACTCTCACCTCTTTCCCCATTAAGCTTTAAAACATTACTGCGCCCATTCCGCAATTTATTATTTCGGAATTGTGATACGCATTACTAGCTGTTGAACAGCTAGTAATGCGGCCCACAAAATCGTAAAGTTTACGTGTTTACGACATAAGCTTTCAACATGATTATGTGATTTTCAGCGAGTTTTTGATATCCCACTGGTTTTATGTTGCCCTTTTTTAATTTTATAATGAAAAACAGAAGAAAATAAATGAAGTTTTATTACTCATATACATTAACTATGTTATATATTTTATGTGCGGCCCAAAATAATTAATCTTCATTCAATGTGGCCCAGGGAAGTCAAATCGTCACTCAATGGGGCCCAGGGAAGTCAAAAGGTTGGACACGCCTGCTTTATAGGTTCTAAATGTTTTATAGGTCTTCAATATAATATTCTTTAAAGGTCTTGAAGCCACCAATTTGGTGGCTTGAGTTCCTATCTGCATGGTGGCATTCAACTACCAGTGGATAAGGAACCGGTCCGTTTTGAAAGCTGCTTGATATTCGTCATACCTCTCTCAATAAGTCTCGTTTCTTTAAAAACTTGTACTAATCAATCTCTTTCCACAGCTACCTAGAATGTGAGGGCTCTAAACAGAGACTTCTTTCGCACAGGAATTCCAGCAGCATAACCTGAACATTTTGGGCCTGCGATAAATGGTAATTAAAAATGCACATGAGGTGTAGCTGTGCTTCGAAACAAAAATGTAAGTGACACTTTTCTATTAATTATCCAATTCATTGATTAAATCTTTAAGTTTATGAATTTATTGATGTCAGATGTCAGTATCTTTACCCATTTCTTCCAACTAAGTTTAAAACATGCCTTTAAGATTTTCATGATACTTGTCGCTATGTAGCTATTATGGATTGGGATGAGAACAAGAAAAGTAGGTTTTATGGACACCTTTAATACATTCAATATATTTTGAATTTTGTCAAAAAAGGAAATATTACTCTCGTGCTAGTTGACTTCACTGACAATGCTGGTATTAACTAATGCACGATAAATTTCTTCCACATTTATTATTCTGTATTTTGTAACTATCAAAGCACGTTTTTCATTGCCATTCAGTATAACGAAAATATTTTTGTGACCCACTCTATTTCTTACACTAATAGTTATAATTACAACGGGAAACGTCTCCTAGACGTAAGTGATCTTAATGGTTTGATAATAACTAAAGGTACACACATCAGAAAATTTTTAATATAATTAACAGCAAATGTGCTACCTTTATTGAAAACGCCAAGCCTTAGAGAGAGGTTAAAATTGGGTCCTTACCCTTTTAAAACTGACTCAAAACTAAAGATTTCGAAATGGCAAAGGAAAAAGGAATTGCCTTTAACATTGAAGGTTTTAAAGGTCATCTAAAAGGGAGCTAAAAAATAGCTAACGTGCATTCGAATCCCGCGTATCTGCAAAATTCATTTTTCGCAAAACCATTTATTGATTTATTGACTTCTATGTCAAACAAGCAACTCTGTGCATTTAATACCCATTAATTATTTCATTAATAACTTTTCGATCAACAAGGACTTTCTTATTTACATCTTATTCAGAGCATCATTGAAAAAAGAAGTTGCCGTCCCCGATCATAAATGGCGTCATGGGTGACACGAGCGGGATGCTTTATAAAGTCACATTAGTGAATAAATGAGTAAAGCCAGTGTTAGTTTAGTGGTTATAACATTCTGGCATGAATCTGGAGAAACGTAGGTTAGAATCGCGTGCATCGGCAAAACTCATTTTATCCACAAAAACATTTACTTTGATAGTTTATATAGGCATTACAACAATTGTGACTTGTTTATTTAGTCAGTTTAAGGATGAATGGGAATCAGGCCTCGATCTAGAAAAAAATTCGACGGAGGAATGAGGAAGAGAATTAATTCATATAGATGGAGGAATGAGGAAGACAATGCATTCATATAGATGGAGGAATGAGGAAGACAATGCATTCATATAGATGGAGGAATGAGGAAGACAATGCATTCATATAGATGGAGGAATGAGGAATAGAATGCATTCATATAGATGAAGGAATTAGGAAGACAATGCATTCATATAGATGAAGGAATGAGGAAGACAATGCATTCATATAGATGGAGAAATGAGGAAGACAATGCATTCATATAGATGGAGGAATGAGGAAGACAATGCATTCATATAGATGGAGGAATGAGGAAGAGAATGCATTCATATAGATGAAGGAATGAGGAAGAGAATGCATTCATATAGATGGAGGAATGAAGAAGAGAATTCCTTCATATAGACGAAGGAATGAGGAAGACAATGCATTCATATAGATGGAGGAATGAAGAAGAGAATTCATTCATATAGATGAAGGAATGAGGAAGACAATGCATTCATATAGATGGAGGAATGAGGAAGACAATGCATTCATATAGATGGAGGATTGAGGAAGACAATGCATTCATATAGATGGAGGAATGAGGAAGACAATGCATTCATATAGATGGAGGAATGAGGAAGAGAATGCATTCATATAGATAGAGGAGTGAGGAAGAGAATGCATTCATATAGATGGAGGAATGAGGAAGAGAATGCATTCATATAGATGAAGGAATGAGTAAGACAATGCATTCATATAGATGGAGGAATGAGGAAGACAATGCATTCATATAGATGGAGGAATGAGGAAACAATGCATTCATATAGATGGAGAAATGAGGAAGAGAATGCATTCATATAGATGGAGGAATGAGGAAACAATGCATTCATATAGATGGAGAAATGAGGAAGAGAATGCATTTATATAGATGAAGGAATGAGGAAAACAATGCATTCATATAGATGGAGGAATGAGGAAGACAATGCATTCTTATAGATGGAGGAATGAGGAAGACAATGCATTCATATAGATGAAGGAATGAGAAAGACAATGCATTCATATAGATGGAGGAATGAGGAAGACAATGCATTCATATAGATGGAGAAATGAGGAAGAGAATGCATTCATATAGATAGAGGAGTGAGGAAGAGAATGCATTCATATAGATGGAGGAATGAGGAAGAGAATGCATTCATATAGATGAAGGAATGAGTAAGACAATGCATTCATATAGATGGAGGAATGAGGAAGACAATGCATTCATATAGATGGAGGAATGAGGAAACAATGCATTCATATAGATGGAGAAATGAGGAAGAGAATGCATTTATATAGATAGAGGAGTGAGGAAGAGAATGCATTCATATAGATGGAGGAATGAGGAAGACAATGCATTCATATAGATGAACGAATGAGGAAGACAATGCATTCATATAGATGGAGGAATGAGGAAGACAATGCATTCATATAGATGGAGGAATGAGGAAGAGAATTCATTTATATAGATGAAGGAATGAGGAAAACAATGCATTCATATAGATGGAGGAATGAGGAAGAGAATTCATTCATATAGATGAAGGAATGAGGAAGACAATGCATTCATATAGATGGAGGAATGAGGAATAGAATGCATTCATATAGATGAAGGAATTAGGAAGACAATGCATTCATAGATGCAGGAATGAGGAAGACAATGCATTCATATAGATGGAGAAATGAGGAAGACAATGCATTCATATAGATGGAGGAATGAGGAAGACAATGCATTCATATAGATGGAGGAATGAGGAATAGAATGCATTCATATAGATGAAGGAATGAGGAAGAGAATGCATTCATATAGATGGAGGAATGAACAAGAGAATTCCTTCATATAGACGAAGGAATGAGGAAGACAATGCATTCATATAGATGGAGGAATGAAGAAGAGAATTCATTCATATAGATGAAGGAATGAGGAAGACAATGCATTCATATAGATGGAGGAATGAGGAAGACAATGCATTCTTATAGATGGAGGAATGAGGAAGACAATGCATTCATATAGATGGAGGAATGAGGAAGACAATGCATTCATATAGATGGAGGATTGAGGAAGACAATGCATTCATATAGATGGAGGAATGAGGAAGACAATGCATTCATATAGATGGAGGAATGAGGAAGACAATGCATTCATATAGATAGAGGAGTGAGGAAGAGAATGCATTCATATAGATGGAGGAATGAGGAAGAGAATGCATTCATATAGATGGAGGAATGAACAAGAGAATTCCTTCATATAGACGAAGGAATGAGGAAAACAATGCATTCATATAGATGGAGGAATGAGGAAGAGAATTCATTCATATAGATGAAGGAATGAGGAAGACAATGCATTCATATAGATGGAGGAATGAGGAAGACAATGCATTCATATAGATGGAGGAATGAGGAAGAGAATTCATTTATATAGATGAAGGAATGAGGAAGACAATGCATTCATATAGATGGAGGAATGAGGAAGAGAATTCATTCATATAGATGAAGGAATGAGGAAGACAATGCATTCATATAGATGGAGGAATGAGGAAGACAATGTATTCATATAGATGGAGAAATGAAGAAGAGAATGCATTCATATAGATAGAGGAGTGAGGAAGAGAATGCATTCATATAGATGGAGGAATGAGGAAGAGAATGCATTCATATAGATGAAGGAATGAGTAAGACAATGCATTCATATAGATGGAGGAATGAGGAAGACAATGCATTCATATAGATGGAGGAATGAGGAAACAATGCATTCATATAGATGGAGAAATGAGGAAGAGAATGCATTTATATAGATGAAGGAATGAGGAAAACAATGCATTCATATAGATGGAGGAATGAGGAAGACAATGCATTCTTATAGATGGAGGAATGAGGAAGACAATGCATTCATATAGATGAAGGAATGAGAAAGACAATGCATTCATATAGATGGAGAAATGAGGAAGAGAATGCATTCATATAGATAGAGGAGTGAGGAAGAGAATGCATTCATATAGATGGAGGAATGAGGAAGAGAATGCATTCATATAGATGAAGGAATGAGTAAGACAATGCATTCATATAGATGGAGGAATGAGGAAAACAATGCATTCATATAGATGGAGGAATGAGGAAGAGAATTCATTCATATAGATGAAGGAATGAGGAAGACAATGCATTCATATAGATGGAGGAATGAGGAATAGAATGCATTCATATAGATGAAGGAATGAGGAAGACAATGCATTCATAGATGCAGGAATGAGGAAGACAATGCATTCATATAGATGGAGAAATGAGGAAGACAATGCATTCATATAGATGGAGGAATGAGGAAGACAATGCATTCATATAGATGAAGGAATGAGAAAGACAATGCATTCATATAGATGGAGGAATGAGGAAGACAATGCATTCATATAGATGGAGAAATGAGGAAGAGAATGCATTCATATAGATAGAGGAGTGAGGAAGAGAATGCATTCATATAGATGGAGGAATGAGGAAGAGAATGCATTCATATAGATGAAGGAATGAGTAAGACAATGCATTCATATAGATGGAGGAATGAGGAAGACAATGCATTCATATAGATGGAGGAATGAGGAAGACAATGCATTCTTATAGATGGAGGAATGAGGAAGAGAATTCATTCATATAGATGAAGGAATGAGGAAGACAATGCATTCATATAGATGGAGGAATGAGGAAGACAATGCATTCATATAGATGGAGGAATGAGGAAGAGAATTCATTTATATAGATGAAGGAATGAGGAAGACAATGCATTCATATAGATGGAGGAATGAGGAAGAGAATTCATTCATATAGATGAAGGAATGAGGAAGACAATGCATTCATATAGATGGAGGAATGAGGAAGACAATGTATTCATATAGATGGAGAAATGAAGAAGAGAATGCATTCATATAGATAGAGGAGTGAGGAAGAGAATGCATTCATATAGATGGAGGAATGAGGAAGAGAATGCATTCATATAGATGAAGGAATGAGTAAGACAATGCATTCATATAGATGGAGGAATGAGGAAGACAATGCATTCATATAGATGGAGGAATGAGGAAACAATGCATTCATATAGATGGAGAAATGAGGAAGAGAATGCATTTATATAGATGAAGGAATGAGGAAAACAATGCATTCATATAGATGGAGGAATGAGGAAGACAATGCATTCTTATAGATGGAGGAATGAGGAAGACAATGCATTCATATAGATGAAGGAATGAGAAAGACAATGCATTCATATAGATGGAGAAATGAGGAAGAGAATGCATTCATATAGATAGAGGAGTGAGGAAGAGAATGCATTCATATAGATGGAGGAATGAGGAAGAGAATGCATTCATATAGATGAAGGAATGAGTAAGACAATGCATTCATATAGATGGAGGAATGAGGAAGACAATGCATTCATATAGATGGAGGAATGAGGAAACAATGCATTCATATAGATGGAGAAATGAGGAAGAGAATGCATTTATATAGATAGAGGAGTGAGGAAGAGAATGCATTCATATAGATGGAGGAATGAGGAAGACAATGCATTCATATAGATGAACGAATGAGGAAGACAATGCATTCATATAGATGGAGGAATGAGGAAGACAATGCATTCATATAGATGGAGGAATGAGGAAGAGAATTCATTTATATAGATGAAGGAATGAGGAAAACAATGCATTCATATAGATGGAGGAATGAGGAAGAGAATTCATTCATATAGATGAAGGAATGAGGAAGACAATGCATTCATATAGATGGAGGAATGAGGAATAGAATGCATTCATATAGATGAAGGAATTAGGAAGACAATGCATTCATAGATGCAGGAATGAGGAAGACAATGCATTCATATAGATGGAGAAATGAGGAAGACAATGCATTCATATAGATGGAGGAATGAGGAAGACAATGCATTCATATAGATGGAGGAATGAGGAATAGAATGCATTCATATAGATGAAGGAATGAGGAAGAGAATGCATTCATATAGATGGAGGAATGAACAAGAGAATTCCTTCATATAGACGAAGGAATGAGGAAGACAATGCATTCATATAGATGGAGGAATGAAGAAGAGAATTCATTCATATAGATGAAGGAATGAGGAAGACAATGCATTCATATAGATGGAGGAATGAGGAAGACAATGCATTCTTATAGATGGAGGAATGAGGAAGACAATGCATTCATATAGATGGAGGAATGAGGAAGACAATGCATTCATATAGATGGAGGATTGAGGAAGACAATGCATTCATATAGATGGAGGAATGAGGAAGACAATGCATTCATATAGATGGAGGAATGAGGAAGAGAATGCATTCATATAGATAGAGGAGTGAGGAAGAGAATGCATTCATATAGATGGAGGAATGAGGAAGAGAATGCATTCATATAGATGGAGGAATGAGGAAGAGAATTCATTTATATAGATGAAGGAATGAGGAAAACAATGCATTCATATAGATGGAGGAATGAGGAAGAGAATTCATTCATATAGATGAAGGAATGAGGAAGACAATGCATTCATATAGATGGAAGAATGAGGAAGACAATGCATTCATATAGATGGAGGAATGAGGAAGAGAATTCATTTATATAGATGAAGGAATGAGGAAGACAATGCATTCATATAGATGGAGGAATGAGGAAGAGAATTCATTCATATAGATGAAGGAATGAGGAAGACAATGCATTCATATAGATGGAGGAATGAGGAAGACAATGTATTCATATAGATGGAGAAATGAAGAAGAGAATGCATTCATATAGATAGAGGAGTGAGGAAGAGAATGCATTCATATAGATGGAGGAATGAGGAAGAGAATGCATTCATATAGATGAAGGAATGAGTAAGACAATGCATTCATATAGATGGAGGAATGAGGAAGACAATGCATTCATATAGATGGAGGAATGAGGAAACAATGCATTCATATAGATGGAGAAATGAGGAAGAGAATGCATTTATATAGATGAAGGAATGAGGAAAACAATGCATTCATATAGATGGAGGAATGAGGAAGACAATGCATTCTTATAGATGGAGGAATGAGGAAGACAATGCATTCATATAGATGAAGGAATGAGAAAGACAATGCATTCATATAGATGGAGGAATGAGGAAGACAATGCATTCATATAGATGGAGAAATGAGGAAGAGAATGCATTCATATAGATAGAGGAGTGAGGAAGAGAATGCATTCATATAGATGGAGGAATGAGGAAGAGAATGCATTCATATAGATGAAGGAATGAGTAAGACAATGCATTCATATAGATGGAGGAATGAGGAAGACAATGCATTCATATAGATGGAGAAATGAGGAAGAGAATGCATTTATATAGATAGAGGAGTGAGGAAGAGAATGCATTCATATAGATGGAGGAATGAGGAGGACAATGTATTCATATAGATGGAGGAATGAGGAATAGAATGCATTCATATAGATGAAGGAATGAGGAAGAGAATGCATTCATATAGATGGAGGAATGAACAAGAAAATTCCTTCATATAGACGAAGGAATGAGGAAGACAATGCATTCATATAGATGGAGGAATGAAGAAGAGAATTCATTCATATAGATGAAGGAATGAGGAAGACAATGCATTCATATAGATGGAGGAATGAGGAAGACAATGCATTCTTATAGATGGAGGAATGAGGAAGACAATGCATTCATATAGATGGAGGAATGAGGAAGACAATGCATTCATATAGATGGAGGATTGAGGAAGACAATGCATTCATATAGATGGAGGAATGAGGAAGACAATGCATTCATATAGATGGAGGAATGAGGAAGAGAATGCATTCATATAGATAGAGGAGTGAGGAAGAGAATGCATTCATATAGATGGAGGAATGAGGAAGAGAATGCATTCATATAGATGGAGGAATGAGGAAGAGAATTCATTTATATAGATGAAGGAATGAGGAAAACAATGCATTCATATAGATGGAGGAATGAGGAAGAGAATTCATTCATATAGATGAAGGAATGAGGAAGACAATGCATTCATATAGATGGAGGAATGAGGAAGACAATGCATTCATATAGATGGAGGAATGAGGAAGAGAATTCATTTATATAGATGAAGGAATGAGGAAGACAATGCATTCATATAGATGGAGGAATGAGGAAGAGAATGCATTCATATAGATGAAGGAATGAGTAAGACAATGCATTCATATAGATGGAGGAATGAGGAAGACAATGCATTCATATAGATGGAGGAATGAGGAAACAATGCATTCATATAGATGGAGAAATGAGGAAGAGAATGCATTTATATAGATGAAGGAATGAGGAAAACAATGCATTCATATAGATGGAGGAATGAGGAAGACAATGCATTCATATAGATGGAGGAATGAGGAAGACAATGCATTCATATAGATGGAGGAATGAGGAAACAATGCATTCATATAGATGGAGAAATGAGGAAGAGAATGCATTTATATAGATGAAGGAATGAGGAAAACAATGCATTCATATAGATGGAGGAATGAGGAAGACAATGCATTCTTATAGATGGAGGAATGAGGAAGACAATGCATTCATATAGATGAAGGAATGAGAAAGACAATGCATTCATATAGATGGAGGAATGAGGAAGACAATGCATTCGTATAGATGGAGAAATGAGGAAGAGAATGCATTCATATAGATAGAGGAGTGAGGAAGAGAATGCATTCATATAGATGGAGGAATGAGGAAGAGAATGCATTCATATAGATGAAGGAATGAGTAAGACAATGCATTCATATAGATGGAGGAATGAGGAAGAGAATGCATTCATATAGATGAAGGAATGAGTAAGACAATGCATTCATATAGATGGAGGAATGAGGAAGACAATGCATTCATATAGATGGAGGAATGAGGAAACAATGCATTCATATAGATGGAGAAATGAGGAAGAGAATGCATTTATATAGATGAAGGAATGAGGAAAACAATGCATTCATATAGATGGAGGAATGAGGAAGACAATGCATTCTTATAGATGGAGGAATGAGGAAGACAATGCATTCATATAGATGAAGGAATGAGAAAGACAATGCATTCATATAGATGGAGGAATGAGGAAGACAATGCATTCATATAGATGGAGAAATGAGGAAGAGAATGCATTCATATAGATAGAGGAGTGAGGAAGAGAATGCATTCATATAGATGGAGGAATGAGGAAGAGAATGCATTCATATAGATGAAGGAATGAGTAAGACAATGCATTCATATAGATGGAGGAATGAGGAAGACAATGCATTCATATAGATGGAGAAATGAGGAAGAGAATGCATTTATATAGATAGAGGAGTGAGGAAGAGAATGCATTCATATAGATGGAGGAATGAGGAGGACAATGTATTCATATAGATGGAGGAATGAGGAATAGAATGCATTCATATAGATGAAGGAATGAGGAAGAGAATGCATTCATATAGATGGAGGAATGAACAAGAGAATTCCTTCATATAGACGAAGGAATGAGGAAGACAATGCATTCATATAGATGGAGGAATGAAGAAGAGAATTCATTCATATAGATGAAGGAATGAGGAAGACAATGCATTCATATAGATGGAGGAATGAGGAAGACAATGCATTCTTATAGATGGAGGAATGAGGAAGACAATGCATTCATATAGATGGAGGAATGAGGAAGACAATGCATTCATATAGATGGAGGATTGAGGAAGACAATGCATTCATATAGATGGAGGAATGAGGAAGACAATGCATTCATATAGATGGAGGAATGAGGAAGAGAATGCATTCATATAGATAGAGGAGTGAGGAAGAGAATGCATTCATATAGATGGAGGAATGAGGAAGAGAATGCATTCATATAGATGGAGGAATGAGGAAGAGAATTCATTTATATAGATGAAGGAATGAGGAAAACAATGCATTCATATAGATGGAGGAATGAGGAAGAGAATTCATTCATATAGATGAAGGAATGAGGAAGACAATGCATTCATATAGATGGAGGAATGAGGAAGACAATGCATTCATATAGATGGAGGAATGAGGAAGAGAATTCATTTATATAGATGAAGGAATGAGGAAGACAATGCATTCATATAGATGGAGGAATGAGGAAGAGAATGCATTCATATAGATGAAGGAATGAGTAAGACAATGCATTCATATAGATGGAGGAATGAGGAAGACAATGCATTCATATAGATGGAGGAATGAGGAAACAATGCATTCATATAGATGGAGAAATGAGGAAGAGAATGCATTTATATAGATGAAGGAATGAGGAAAACAATGCATTCATATAGATGGAGGAATGAGGAAGACAATGCATTCATATAGATGGAGGAATGAGGAAGACAATGCATTCATATAGATGGAGGAATGAGGAAACAATGCATTCATATAGATGGAGAAATGAGGAAGAGAATGCATTTATATAGATGAAGGAATGAGGAAAACAATGCATTCATATAGATGGAGGAATGAGGAAGACAATGCATTCTTATAGATGGAGGAATGAGGAAGACAATGCATTCATATAGATGAAGGAATGAGAAAGACAATGCATTCATATAGATGGAGGAATGAGGAAGACAATGCATTCATATAGATGGAGAAATGAGGAAGAGAATGCATTCATATAGATAGAGGAGTGAGGAAGAGAATGCATTCATATAGATGGAGGAATGAGGAAGAGAATGCATTCATATAGATGAAGGAATGAGTAAGACAATGCATTCATATAGATGGAGGAATGAGGAAGACAATGCATTCATATAGATGGAGAAATGAGGAAGAGAATGCATTTATATATATAGAGGAGTGAGGAAGAGAATGCATTCATATAGATGGAGGAATGAGGAGGACAATGCATTCATATAGATGAACGAATGAGGAAGACAATGCATTCATATAGATGGAGAAATGAGGAAGACAATGCATTCATATAGATGGAGGAATGAGGAAGAGAATTCATTTATATAGATGAAGGAATGAGAAAGACAATGCATTCATATATATGGAGGAATGAGTAAGACAATGCATTCATATAGATGGAGGAATGAGGAAGACAATGCATTCATATAGATGGAGGAATGAGGAAGACAATGCATTCATATAGATGGAGAAATGAGGAAGACAATCCATTCATATAGATGGAGGAATGAGGAAGAGAATTCATTTATATAGATGGAGGAATGAGGAAGACAATGCATTCATATAGATGAAGGAATGAGGAACACAATGCATTCATATAGATGGAGGAATGAGGAAGACAATGCATTCATATAGATGGAGAAATGAGGAAGACAATGCATTCATATAGATGGAGGAATGAGGAAGAGAATTCATTTATATAGATGAAGGAATGAGAAAGACAATGCATTCATATAGATGGAGGAATGAGTAAGACAATGCATTCATATAGATGGAGGAATGAGGAAGACAATGCATTCATATAGATGGAGAAATGAGGAAGACAATGGATTCATATAGATGGAGGAATGAGGAAGAGAATGCATTCATATAGATGGAGGAATGAGTAAGACAATGCATTCATATAGATGGAGGAATGAGGAAGACAATGCATTCATATAGATGGAGGAAAGAGGAAACAATGCATTCATATAGATGGAGAAATGAGGAAGAGAATGCATTTATATAGATAGAGGAGTGAGGAAGAGAATGCATTCATATAGATGGAGGAATGAGGAAGACAATGCATTCATATAGATGAAGGAATGAGGAAGACAATGCATTCATATAGATGGAGGAATGAGGAAGACAATGCATTCATATAGATGGAGAAATGAGGAAGACAATGCATTCATATAGATGGAGGAATGAGGAAGAGAATTCATTTATATAGATGAAGGAATGAGAAAGACAATGCATTCATATAGATGGAGGAATGAGGAAGACAATGCATTCATATAGATGGAGAAATGAGGAAGAGAATGCATTCATATAGATGGAGGAATGAGGACGAGAATGTATTCATATAGATGGAGGAATGAGAAAGAGAATGCATTCATATAGATGGAGGAATGAGGAAGACAATGCATTCATATAGAAATATAATCGATCAGAAAAAATGAAAAAGAGCCAAGAGACTAAAACTAATATAAATAAATTTAATAATTTTTGCCTTCTTTACCCTTACTCACAATCTGAAAGAGCCTTCTTAACCCCCACCCCCCTCCATAGATCCGGCACTGAATGGCATCATTTTAAGCAAATTATTCTCGAAACCAATAGTACGATTCTGGTTAAAATGGCCCAAAGTAATCATTTAAGAGAAACATCACATTTCCGAAAGAAAGGAGTGCAGCACGTTTATAACGAAAGGAGTGCAGGGCCCTACTAGTCTTCACTTGCAATATTACACAAAGATTAAAAAATATATAAATTACCTGTCGAAAGTTGGTCAGAATCCCTAACTTGAGAGGGAGGACTCTGTAGCTTCCCAGTTTCGTAATCTGTAATTCCCAGGTTCGAGTCCCTCATGGGACAGATGTCGAGATTTATCTCCACAAAAAAAAACACCCTGCCCTTGGTCAGTAGGAGACACCGATGGACTTGGAAACATCGCAATATATCGGATGGGACATTAAACGATGGTTTCGTGTTCAGGAAAGTCGTACCCTGTGCACTTTAAGAAACACGCTGAAAAATCTTGACAGGAAACTTCTTGGCGGGCGTCTTCCATCTTCCTCCTAACAGCTGTCAGGTATCGGATTCTCTTCCTCAACCTTTTCTGAACCCTTGGGTCCTTGTAACCTGACCATTTAGGTCATTGTATGTAAAAAAAAGTTCCTCTCAGAGGTAAAACAACCCAAACCTTAACTTCATAGCTTCATAGAACTCCACTAGAGAACACACAGAAAGAGATGTGTCAGATGGAAAATATTTTATGTGGGAAAGAAATAGAATGATATACGGAGATTGAAAGATGAAGATCGTAAGGGTACTAAGAGGATGAGTTTCATGTCTTGTCAAACCAAGCTGACAGAATTTCCGGGATGTTTTAAACAAATTGGTTAATTCTGTTCGACTTGTTTATGACGACGATAAATATATTATTGGCTTTGATATTGATTCTATTTCACAATCTGAAATTAATTTTGCTATTTCTAAATCAAAACTACCCAATTCACCAGTGGCAGATGAAGTCACTACTGAAAAGCTTAGAGATTGGAATGATTACGTTATGACATACACGTGCTTATATAAGTTAAGGAGAAAATGAAAAATAACACTCCGACGACAGAAATTCACGAAAATCATAGATAGGTACGTAATGTACTGAAAGGAATGGCGGTGACAGGGCTTCTTTCATATATTCACTAATGTGATTTATATATCGCGGGTATATGCAAATACATCAAAAGTTGTAAGCGGAGGTTTGGAAGTTGTTCAATTCTCCTGCGAGAATTCCCCTTTCAGATAGCATACATCATTTATCGGCGATCTACTATCCTGTAAAGTATCTATCGATCCTGTAAGGAGGAAGGCCAAAGTCAAGCAGATGTTGCAAGATGGACTAATGAATTGTTCAGAAGTGTACAGATTTTGACAGAGATTCCAATAAGGACAGAATGCAACCAGATCCTTCAATAGTGGATGACGTGGGCAACATCCCCAAAGGATGACTGCTATCTGGTGCTATGCATCCAAAGGAGACACCATCTCAATACCACGGCAATTGTTATCGGACATTACAGCAGCTAGTGTAATGACGATATCCGCTACCACCATATGTCAAAGTCTTCATGAAGTGTGCCTATATGCTAGGTGGTCAGTGTTATGCGTGCCCCTGACCTAATACCGCAAGAGGCACAGTCTAACTGGTACAGACATCATGTCAACAAGTCACAGGAACAATGGCGGTCCTTACTTTACATGGATGAATCGAGATTTGCCGTCCACAGCCAATCGCGGTGTCAGTTGATAAGGAAGGAACCTGGAACACGCCATCATGCCATAAATATCCGTGAATGGGATATTTATGGTGATGGCAGTGACACGTTTCGGGAGGGATGTCTTTGGGTTTCTGCACACATCTGTGTGTGATTCCAACAGTTCACTAGTAGAAGATACAGGGATGAAAACTCGGATTGCTTTGTGCGACCAAATGCAGGTACAATAGGTGATACCTTCCTGCTATTGGACAAAAGTACTTCCTCACATTGTCACCTTGTCGATTGCTATCTGAACAACAGCATTATTGAACAATAGCCATATGGAGTGGCCAGCCAGGTATCCAGATATAAATCCAACAGAAAAATGCATTGGAAGCCTGGTTCCTCCTCGGAATCGTTCTCCTGCGAGCTTACTGAAACTTCGACGTGCTATGGAAGAGCAATGGAGATGTCATCAACAACATGGCACATCGCTGCAAGTCCTGCATATCGCTAAGAGGTGACCACACTCTATGTTAAACCACTTGGGCTATCTCAGCTGACCTGTAACATTTTACGATATAATTGTATTCGTATTATAATTTTGGGAATTAAAAGTGATTCCATTTTCAGCTGATCTCCTTATGCACATTGTCTATAATACACCTATCTTTTGATTCACGTACAACAGATCCAAAGAGTCTTCGAGAAAAAAAAAATGTGTTTTCAGATTGTTCCTTAATTTATGAAAACCTGTGCAGCTAACTGAGTTTTGAATAGTTTCAGTGATAAAGCGGTTGTTACTAAGAATTTCCCTAGAAGTGCTTTTATCCCTATGTTCAGTACATATCATCGTAGTTCTTTTCACAATTATAGAAGCACCAGTCTAGTCTCTGCTCCAGGTAAAAATTCTCTCCATTATTTTTCTGAATAGAATTAAACATTTGGTTGGTGAACAACATCAGGATGAAGAGAATGCGTTCAGGGACTGAATAGACCAATTTCGTTTCCTTAGATTTCTGAAAATAATTTATCATTCCAAAAACCTGATTACTTGCTGTGTACACTTCAAAAAGGCTTTTGACTCTATTGACAGTCATAATCATGGTTGATTATTATAACTTTTGGCTTATTGGGAAGGTTAGTCAATATGATCATGACTTTTTTATTAATAACATTAAGTTTTATTTGAATGTTTAAAGATGTCAATGAATGTATTCAACTTCCTTTTTAGTACTGGAGCTGAACAAGGCTATATTTTGTCACCTTTTTCTTTTCAGTTTACTTATTGATTACATTAGGCGAACTTCATTCTAAGGAAACGTCTAGATTGGTTGAGATAACGTCTGGTTTAAAGATAACCTATTTTAGATTATGCTGACGATTTAGTCCTTTTGGATAATGATGTTGAGGATATCATCTCTTTCAATAAAGCTTTAGTGTGACTGATGATAAAATCGGTTTGATGACAAATAAAGTGAAAACTAAAGTGATGAAATTTGGTTCGGTTAATTGTATTTCAATTCTTTTGAATAGTTGCGCTCTTGAACAAAAAGCTCATCTAATTACCTCGCGAATTATGTGTTAGATATATTAATGTGCGACATGAGGGAAAAATGAAAATAAGCATTAGAGCTGGGACTTACAAAAATCTGAAAATTGTGGAAAACTAGGCTTATACATGCAAAGACGAAAATTATACTACATAATAATTTAGTCCCTTCTACAGTTGGCTACATTAACGAAATGTGGACTATTTATACGCAAGATATAATAAACATGGGAAACGTGATTAAATTTTAGATGCTTACGCAGTATCTTGAACCTTAGGTGGTTTCACTATGTAAGTAATGAATTTGTTAGGATTCATCAATTCCCTTTGAGCAGCATCTCCTGTAAAGACTGTGTTGATATGGTCCTGTTGCCTGAATTCATAATTACAATTTTTAGAATAGAGTAGAGATTCTCAACGTTGGATACGCCGTGAGAGCTCAAAAGTCGCTAGATATATGCTACATTTATATGTTTTATTTTATTACCGTTGATATACTATCACTATAGTTTTATCTGTCTACACAAGGGGTACGCCTGTTACACACACATTTCCAGGGGGTACGTGAAGCATAAAAGGTTGAGAACCACTGATATATATGTTTCATTTTATTCCCATTGTTATACTATAACTATAGTTTTATCTATCTATACAAGGGGTACAGTGGCTCAAAAAAGTATCCGAACACTATGGTTGATTACAGAATTCAGAAAAAATATCTGGCAAAGATTTTTTTTAGAAATTAGTGATCTGGCAACTTCGTGTCACGTGACACGAAGTTGCCAGATCACTAATTTCTAAAAAAATCGTTGCCAGATATTTTTTCTGAATTCTGTAATCAACCATAGTGTTCGGATACTTTTTTGAGCGACTGTAAGCCAGTTACATACACATTTCCTGGGGGTACGTGAAGCATAAAAGGTTGAGAACCACTGATATATATTTTATTTTATTCCCATTGTTATACTATAACTATAGTTTTATCTATCTATACAAGGGGTACGCCAGTTACATACACATTTCCAGGGGGTACGTGAAGCATAAAAGGTTGAGAACCACTGATATATATGTTTCATTTTATTCCCATTGTTATATTATAACTATAGTTTTATCTATCTATACAAGGGGTACGCCAGTTACATACACATTTCCAGGGGGTACGTGAAGCATAAAAGGTTGAGAACCACTGATATATATGTTTTATTTTATTCCCATTGTTATATTATAACTATAGTTTTATCTATCTATACAAGGGGTACGCCAGTTACATACACATTTCCAGGGGGTACGTGAAGCATAAAAGGTTGAGAACCACTGATATATATGTTTCATTTTATTCCCATTGTTATATTATAACTATAGTTTTATCTATCTGTACAAGGTGTACGCCAGTTACATACACATTTCCTGGGGGTACGTGAAGCATAAAAGGTTGAGAACCACTGATATATATGTTTTATTTTATTACCGTTGTTATACTATCACTATAGTTTTATCTATCTACACAAGGGGTACGCCTGTTACATACACATTTCCAGGGAGTACGTGAAGCATAAAAGGTTGTGAACCACTCGAATAGAGTTATGAACAATGTGCTAAAGCCCTAAATAAAAGGGGGAGACCTAGAATGCGGACAGTGTAAAATGAACAGCTGAATCTTTTCGAATTTTCCTCCAGTGGCCAATGCAACGGCAGTATCTTAGGATAGATATTTTGTATAACTGATTTGCATAGACCAGAAGGAGCTCCATCGTCCACGGCTGCCTGACGATTTATGTATGAAGACGTAACTTAGACGTATAATATTGGAGGATAATAAATTATTTATTGTAATCGTGAAAAATACGAACTTTGACTTCTTAATTTTCACCATCATATCGTTGAACAAAAGGGCGATTTGAACTGTAATTCTAAATATGAGTTTCGTTATTTCTCATTTATATAGTTGACTTAATGTCTTATGAATTTTTCTAATTCACTCTGTCATTAACATTTCTTTAACATCATTTTTTGTTTCAATCGAGAGTCGTAATCTCTTCAAAGATATTTCTTAGCTGCGTTCTGATGGCAAATACGAATTACTAAACGAATATTCTGAAAGCAGTGCAAAGAAGAGAATCGAAATCGCCTCTTATTCGTCTCAGAGAATCCAATATTTGCGTATTCTTTTTCTCCGTCTTAATTTATTCTCTAATTTTACGGTGCAGTCATAAATGTTCGAAATTATTCCTTTTCACCTCTGTTAAAATATATTAAAATTTCAAACAAGCCTTGAGCACAACGATCAACTCCGGCAGCTAGAGCTTCGGAATTTATGATATCAGAAAGCATCCCAGGAACAGATACCCCATCTGTTCCCCCCTCCTTCAAACTCTCCTCCCTCCCCATTTCCCGAGATATTATATTGGGCAGTGAGAGTGAGAGAGAGAGAGTCCGTCACCCTCTGGAGAAATTTCATTTCGAACAAAACCCGTCTTCGTGTAAGAGCGAAAGTGTTGTGTGTGTGCCCGTGAATGAGGCTCGTGAAATTGGATGCCTGAGCTCAGACGAGGAGGGAAAGCTTGTCTGCTGCTTGCGAGGATATCGAAGAGATTGGAAACGTCTGCACTTTGGCAGCAACGGTGAGGAGAAAGAATTCACTTAGAAATAAAGGGAAATCGAGAGGGTGTGAAGTGGACTCGAAAATGTGTTGTAACATATGGGAGGAGCGTGGTAGGTAGGAATCGGTTGAATTAACATATTGTTACGACAGAAGGAATCTGGCAACCGAAAGCAAAAAGTTTCAGCCAACGAATAAGAACTTTGGGAGAATTTGGAGAAGAAGAGTGGAGCGTTAACGGTCGTTTTGTATTGTAACGGTTGTTGTATTGTAGCGGTCGGTGAGTTCGAAAATGGACGGTGAGCTGTTCTGAGACAGTGCGCGTAAGTATCAAGAAGTAACTTGATGTGTTGTGTATACGCGGAAGGATAAAAGTGGGATCTTTTATCGTTAAGTATCAAGAAGTAACTTGATGTGTTGTGTATACGCGGAAGTATAAAAGTGGGAACTTTTATGGCTAACTTCGAATGTTTACACGGACTGTCTTTTTGTTCGGCTAGTGTGTGAAAAGTTATTAGCACAGGACGAGAATTGGTTTACGAGTGAAGATCTTCGGGTGACCTGGTAAATCAAGTAAAAGGTAGTATTTAGTAAAATACCCAGAGCTGATGTTGTGTGCTCACGCAGGAAGATTGATGACTTGTGCATGTTAATAAGATACTTCATCCATATTTCCTTTGTAACAATTTACCTTGTATTGAATTTGGTTTTAAAATATAGCTTTTAATACTCACGCTCAGTGGCTATCCATTTTTGTGATCCGCAACATTTGGTGTCAGAAGTGGGATAATTTATTGAATGCCGTTAACTAGAAGTATGGATGAATTAGTAAAATTGATGAATGACATTAAAAGTCAAAATAATGACTTGAAAGCCGAAATGGCCGCCCAAAGCGATAAAATAGGTGATATGAAAGCCGATATAGCTGCCCAAAGCGATAAAATAGGTGATTTGAAAGCCGATATGGCCGCACAAAATAATGAGTTGAGGACTGACTTGAAAGCCGAAATGGCCGCACAAAATACTGAGATGAGAGCTGAAGTGGCTTCTCAAGTTGGTAAGATTATTGATCACTTCAAGGATCATAAAACCGAACTCAATAGACAATGCAATAGTTTAAATGTTGAATTTGTCAGTGAAAAAGATGATCTTGATAGTGTTAAGTTAGATTGTAAACATGGAAAAGAGAAAGGCAACGCATATAAAAATGTGGATCTGCTACTGGAAATCAAGAATCGAAGAGATAGCGCAGATGATGCCTTTGACCACGCAACTACTGGTAATGCATGGCAGAGTGTCTATGTCGCTGGTGACATGTCTAGGAACTGTGAAGAACAATCACACAGATCAGAGAGCTGTGAGACTATACAGTACGCTTTGCACTTCAAAATACCTAGGTATACAAGTCTGGCACGATCTGAAGAGAGATCCACACGAAAGGTATTCTATTCCTCGCCGTCAGCAAAATGTGTCATGGACAATTATCGCAAAGGCAGAGTAACGAGTGGTAATGAGGGGGAACGAAACAGAGTTTACGTTTCGCAGAGTGGTCCGAGTAAAGAAGAGGCGTCCATTCATCATAGATACAAAGTGCCATTCGACGTTACTGGGGAAGTCGGAGAGATTTTTCCGAAACATATAGCCACACTCGAATCGTTTATAGAAAGTGGGGATTTAAGAAAGAAGAATTCCGAAGAATGGCTTAGAAGCGTAACAGGTGATGCTAGTAAAGGAGCTTCAGGCAGAGACAGTACTTCAAAGACTAACTTTCTGGATGAAACTAAGCCTCAGAATTACGATCAGAGAGAAGTGAATCCCTCAGATAATTTCAACGTAGCCACGCTGAATTTCTTTTCTGAAGAGTCAATGTGCAGATTTGGACATTATAACCATTTAGATTATAAGGATATAGAAAAGTTTTATCACGACTACAAGAGCTCTAAAGTGGACAATATCATGTTACAAAACTCGTCGCTGATTTCCAGAATGAACAATTTGGCAATCATGACTGATGTTTCCCTGGCTAATTACAATGAGAGCTCCAAGAAAGTGAATTCCGAAGAAACAGCAACTATGACCTCCTCGGGTCATGTGTTTTGCTGGAGACCCGAGTGGCGCCATCGGATGGTAGATAAAAACAGCACAGGAGGTGTCGGCAACAAAGTGAGTCTTGTCTTGGCTCCTGCACTTGCTGCTTTAGGTCTCAAGGTCCCTATGATCTCCGGTCGTGCTCTCCAATTGACGGGAGATACTCTGGACAAATTGGAATCCATCCCTGGCTTCACAGTCGACTGCACTAAAGATAAAATCGAGCAGATGATGGAAGACGTCGGATGCTGCATCGTAGGACAGACAGAGGAGCTGGTGCCAACAGATAAGGAGATTTACCGCTGCAAGGATCTGACGGCTACCGTAGATAGCGTTCCTCTAAGGAGATGCTCAATTGTGTCCAAAAAGCTGGCTGAAGGAGTGTGCGCTTTGGTTTATGATGTTGAATTCGGAAAAGGAGCTATTGATCTCATCAGTACAGAAGATGTTGCTGTTGATTTAGTTAAGAAAATGGTTGCAGCATCACAAGCTCGTGGAATGAAGAGTTTGAGTTGTTCAGCTGTTATCAGCAACATGGATTCACCTCTTGAAAACTCTGTTGACAACTCTCTGGAAGTGATGGAAGCTGTTCAGTGTTTCCTTGGTGACGGATCCTTGGAACTGCAAGAGCTCGTCGAAGAGTTAGGAGGAGAACTTATGCGTTTGGTGAACATTGTGGATAATAGGGTAGATGAAGCATCACGTGTCCGCAAGGTTCTGGATAACGGCAATGCTTTGAACAAGTTTCGTAACATGTTAATAGAACAAGGAGTATCTGAAGATGTTGCAAGCTGGCTATGTGAAGGTAAAACAGAAAAAATATTGCTAGCAGCCCGACACATCACTGATTTCACTTATACAGGAGAAACAGGTAAGGTTGTCGGATTAGAAGCTGCAGTTCTAACAAGATTATGGAAGGAGGAGATAGACCGAGGCGCTAAAAAGAATTATGGAGCTGATATTATAATTGTGAAGCACCTTGGGGATCAAATTGATTCAGGTGAAGTATGGCTGAAGGTTCATCACGACAGTTCTGAATTAAGTGAAAGTCAACTGACAAAATGGTCAGACTGGAGGATGAAACTCCTCCCTAGATTTTATGTCACTAATGACTTTCATTCCTTGTTACTGTTGATAGAAGTAAAAATCCAAAGAAGAAAACTTTCGACAAAGAAGAAAACTTTTTACAGGTTTTGCACGAAAACTCTTAGTCGATTCTTCTCCCTGCGGAGACATAAACGTGTTCACAAGGGCTATAGGCCTTACACGTATTATGTTTGTGGACGAGGCTTCAGTCAGAAAAGAAATCTAAGTCATAATGAGATTCGCTTTCATTTTGACACAGACGTGGAATATCGCATTCGTCGACGTCCAGCTACAAAGTGCAAGGTGGTTCACGTGGATCGTTTGGCCCCGTTTCATCGAAGAACTGAAGAAACTTTGGAATCCAGAATTGTTCGGGACGAACAAGACCTAGGAAGGGGGCAGTGTTACGACAGAAGGAATCTGGCAACCGAAAGCAAAAAGTTTCAGCCAACGAATAAGAACTTTGGGAGAATTTGGAGAAGAAGAGTGGAGCGTTAACGGTCGTTTTGTATTGTAACGGTTGTTGTACTGTAACGGTCGGTGAGTTCGAAAATGGACGGTGAGCTGTTCTGAGACAGTGCGCGTAAGTATCAAGAAGTAACTTGATGTGTTGTGTATACGCGGAAGGATAAAAGTGGGATCTTTTATCGTTAAGTATCAAGAAGTAACTTGATGTGTTGTGTATACGCGGAAGTATAAAAGTGGGAACTTTTATGGCTAACTTCGAATGTCTACACGGACTGTCTTTTTGTTCGGCTAGTGTGTGAAAAGTTATTAGCACAGGACGAGAATTGGTTTACGAGTGAAGATCTTCGGGTGACCTGGTAAATCAAGTAAAAGGTAGTATTTAGTAAAATACCCAGAGCTGATGTTGTGTGCTCACGCAGGAAGATTGATGACTTGTGCATGTTAATAGTTAATTTGTTAATAAGATACTTCATCCATATTTCCTTTGTAACAATTTACCTTGTATTGAATTTGGTTTTAAAATATAGCTTTTAATACTCACGCTCAGTGGCTATCCATTTTTGTGATCCGCAACAATATGTTGGATCTGGAGGTTCGATTTAATCGGACACCGTGAGGTGGATGTATGTGGAAGCAATAAAGGAAGAGATTTGGAGGAGGCAGAGGAGGAAGAGGAAGAAAGTGGAGTAAGATATGGAAGAGGATGTCTTGGCACGTTACAATATGAAGCTGAGAGATAAGAGGGTGATTGCCATAAAAATCGAAGATAGCTACGAAATCTGAGACCAAAAATTGGCTTTTAAAAAGTTAAGAGTATAAGAGTACCTCAATCCTAAACTTAACATTAACGATCATTTGTAGTTTATATTGTATGTATATATATATCGGGACTTCAGATGTACGTATGTCAATATGTAAACGATGTTATCAATTATTTGTAACTACATATATTTGACATTTCCTGTTCATTAACTACACCAAGCTTCGCTGGAATCTTATAAACGTTATTTTTAAGATACTCTATTTCTTTATTTACAGTTTGTGTTATTTCTAAGGAGTATATGGCATTTGTTCTTACAGTCAAGCTCTCAGAGCTTGCTATCATCAGGTCTGTATATGTAATGCAAAGGAAATAAAGAATTGTAAAAAAAAAGTGATAGAGCGTATTGGATGTCCTGGTGCTTTTTTTTTTTTCAGTATATCGTTTTATGCTTTCTTTCTTTATTATACATAAATGGCGTAAGGATTACATGTTACATTATTATTAATAAATAAAAAATAAATACCCTCTCAAATAGCTGCTTGCCACACGGAGGGGGGGGGGGGGGGGGGGCAAGAAGCCCTGGCACCCCCCAAAGAAAAAGAAAAAAAACACTAAAAAATTTTACAAAAATCTTTTCCTAATTAAAATTCATTTTTTATATTTATATTGTGTCGTATTTTCTATTTCTATACTACTTATGAATTAGCGGTCACATAAGGTGGGAATACCCTATAGCTCTCGGGAATAACGGTTGCTGTGAACACAAGGCGAACGAATCGGGCGGATCAAGCGGTACTTCGCTTGCCCCAGCCGGTCCACCCCCCCCCCCCCCCCCGAAGATTACATCCTGAGTGCGCCACTTCGCCAGCTCATTCAATTTAATTTCTTCGTATACGAGCGAAAAAACGACATTTAACTGTATAGAATTTCGAAACACTTCTTACTTTGCACAAAGACCAATGCAGAGACGAAGTATAGCATGAAAGATGTGCAGATTTGCTCCTGAGTGTGTTATTTTACTGTTAAATCAGGAGCACCTACTGATGACAGTAAAATTTGGAAAATGTGCAAATATTTAAATTAAAAGATTGTTGCCATCAACAAATCGTGATGTGATGTGCACTTTGAACACTTCAGAGATTCAAAAATTAGATTTACATGAAAATCTCGCAAAAGTTTTTAGGTAGAAGAATTTTTACATGAAACACAAAGTGTCATTTTAAACCAAATGAAAAATGTTTTGGCTGTAATTCTTTCATTATCCAGATACCACATTTGAAATTGTGCATATCTGCTCCTCGATTAGCCGAGTGATTGACTCTCGTTGATTAGCTGCGCGATTCGCGTTTCATTGTACATGACCAGCCAAAACGTTTCCAATTTTGGTATGAAATCAGACATATATTGTTTCATATGTCAAATTTTAAGTTTCTAAAAATTTAAGGTTCTGACGAAAACCTAACTTTTGAATCTCGGAAGTGTGGAAAGCGCACATCACACTGAGATTTCTTTATAACGACAATCTGAACTTCAAGTTTAATATTTAACTCTGTTATCGGTAAATGTGCCTGAGTTAATGGTAAAATAAAATGCGCATGAGCAAATCTGAATATTTCTGCTACTATGCTTAAGCTTTGCGTTGATCTTTGCATACAGTGTGTTTCGTGATTCTATACTGCTCAGAGTGTAAAACGCAACACAACGAAGGAAGCGATTCATACGCCCGAAACGAAAGCTTATGAGGATACATGTGCAAAGAATCAAATACGGAACTTGAGAACGCAAGGTAAGTGCGTTTATTGCAGTATCATCAGTACATAGTAGGCCAACCTGGGGCGATTATACAAGCCTGTAGACGTCTCGGCATTTCACCAATCAGATGGTTAATTGAGTCCTGAGGTATGACGTTCCAAACAGCATCCAATTGGGACGCAACTGTACCAGGTTCTTCGCCGGAGGGAGGTAGTGAAGGCGAGACCCTTAGGGTCCCTCACATGCTCAATGGACAAGTCCAGGGAGGACGTCCACACCTTGGAGACTGTCCGCCGTTGCACATGCAGTGTGTGGGGTGGCATTATCCTGCTTCAAAATCAATCCAGCACTGTAGTAAGGTAGGGTCGTACCACAGGATTAACGATGTCATCGATGTAACGCATTTAGCACACCAAAAACATGGAGCAGTGGTGTCCAGCTGCCATTTCACTCCATACCATTGAGCCATGGTGGAGAGCGTTGTGGTGGCTAATGGAATAGGCTTCCTCATATCGTTGACGCCGCCGCTGCCCTGAGAACAAACGGGCATCTGACATACCGAAACAGAACCAGACTCATCTGTGAACAACACTGTCCTCCATTCCATAATCCTATGCACATAGTAATAATGTTGCCTTCCTTGATAAAAGTGGAGATGGCGTAACTGGTGATGTCGCTACAATGACAGATGCCAGACTGGACATCTCGCCCTCATTCCTGTGTCATGAAAACGTTGTAGAATGGTGTGCGTGGAGACCATAGTACCTGTATAAGTCCACAAATCAATCTGAAGCACATATTCGCTGTGGTGAAAAAAGTCATGCCTTTTGTGGTGTGGCATGCTGGTCCGATACCTGTCCTTTGTGGGCTCCATGATGTCCACCATGATGTTGCATACGATGCACTGTTGCACTGTACTCACATTTCGCCCCATGCATGTGGCGATCGCTCGAAGGTTCAATCCGAGTTCTGGCATATCAACGATTCGCTCTCTATCAAAAGGCGTCAATCTGCATAAGGGTCTCGCCGGTGTCTCCAAGGCATCTTCTCAACATTTTCGCAGCATGAACTCCAACTTCACTGTCGATCGTTCTATGATACGAGCTAGTGGGGGCCCATCCATCGCTCAGCTGAGTGTCTCGTGTCCATTCGCTGCGAAACTTTGATCATTTTCATATCTGCGATTTACATATCTCTACTTCAAATCCTTCTTGGTGTTGCGATTTCCACTCTGAGCAGTGTACATAGTTAATTGTCGTTTTTAACTCGTTTTCAAACACAAAACTATCCAATGTTTTCACTTTATCGTTGTCTGCAGACATTCAGCTTTTCATTTTTAAGGAAAATTAAAAAATTTATTATGGTTTGGATGTGAATTAATGGAGGTATTAGGGAGGTGCGAAAAGTGAGAAATATTACGAATCACACTTTCGGAATATGCCTATAGCGTTAATAGCGCCCTCTAACGGGCAAAAATTTTAGAAAATGCCAAAATTTTAAATATACGTTGCAAACGATCTATTTAGGCTAGAAATTTGAAATTCTTGATGACATCGAGTCATGGTAAACGTTTAAATTGACAACAATCATTTTCTTTTTGACAACAATCATTAACTTAATTGACAACAATCATTCCCTTGATGAATGAGAGAAAAACAATCTTTTTGCTTTTCATATAAATTTAAAATTCTTTTTGGGTTCTATAGCTCTGTCGAAATATTGCGATTGGTGTTTTTCAAATCTCTGAATGGCATTAATAATACAATTTGTGGATGGAAATGTGTGGAAAATGTTAAAATTTTTAGCAAACTTGTCTATTAATAAAACCTCTTAATAAATGAATAACGAAAAGGAAATATAATAAAACAATGAGGAAATGATATCTAAGTAACGCAAAAGAATATATGCATTATAATACGAAAAGTAGCGGGAAACTTCCATTTCATATAAATACAAATCCACTTTCAAATCTCGCTAGATCTGAAAACAATTTTTTTGCAAAAAATTTACCTCAAAAGTCAAACCTTTAATCTCAGTCAAATTATCTGTATCTCACTTTCAATGTAATTCGTTTAATGTCTGAAAAGATACGGAGATTAAACATTGTTGGTCGAAATTTTTTATCAGCAGTTACTTAAAATATAAATAACGGCAAACTGGGAAAAAAAGAAGTTTAGTAAAATAAAAGTAATTTTAGAAGTTTGTTTATGATGCAATCATTTTTCGTGAAATTTTAGGGGAAAATGCTCTAGACGTGAGTTAACAGTAGCTTCTGCTACTAAAAGTTACTGCTTCAATAATTCTTTAAATAATAAATGAATATTGTTGAAAATCGAGACATGGAGAGATTTAAGTGAGAGCAGTTTATTTTCAGCTATAATTCTCCATAAAAATATTTATTATAAAAGTTAGGAAGCTTTGAATGCTGTTTTCTATTTACGTAATATAGAAGTGTCCAAAGCTTTTAGTAATAAAGTTTAATGCAAATATATATATTATTAATATATATTATATATTATAAATAAATAACGTTTAATAAAAATATGCATATACAAAAAAGAATCATGATGATTATGATGATGATTCTTTTTTGTATATGCAAGGTACGTTTCAGCAATTTTAATTTCATAACTAAGGTTATGGAATTAAAATTTTCTTTTATTACCTACTGTAATAGTTTATTTTTTTTCCGGAAAAAAAATAATGGGTCTTAATTACCTTGGAAAATTTTAAAGTAGCGTGGAAGGAAAAACAATTTTCCCATTTTTTGGTACTTCTTTTTGCGCAAATTATCACCAACAAATCTTTTATTTAGGAAGCGGTATTGAAACATTTAATTAGGAAAAAACAAACTAGTTTCACAGCAAGTACAGATACATCTTTCCTTGTCATTAAAGAGTTTTTTTTATCCTAACCGTGGTACGTGCAAAAAGAAAGATAAATGACGAAAAGTGGTGCCGGATGCTTAAGAGATTAAGAACACGATACAGCCACAGATACCTCTGCCACAGTTCGTCCAGTTTGCGAAAATCCTTCGGATTTCATCCTCATCCACCGGCAAATGTCTCTCACGCCTCGACGGAGGGAAGAATCAAAACTGTCCTCCACGCATCTTTGAGTCAATGGTACAGACCACGTGTTCGCGTGGTTCAGCTAATCAAGGAGCAGATCCCGGAATAATTACTAGAGCACTGGATGGAGATGCAAATTAGCGGGAGCTTCCTTTGCTCCAGTGATTATCCCTCCTTCTCGTCTGAAACCTCTTCCAGCACGAGCATTTGCATCGCAGAGATGGTGACGAGGCAACGACAATTCGCAATTGCCTGTTTCATTCTCAGCTACGTAACTCAAGATTTTGTAAAATGACATCATTAAATATCGAGAATTTATTTTTGGGAGTTACACTATGTCATCCAAATGTATTGGGACAGATCCATGCTGTAAAAGTGGAAAGCAACATTAAAAACTCCCTAAATTTTGGAATTAATATTTTACGGAAATAAGTCACGGAGAAACTTTGAAGATTTTACTCAAATTTCTCTAAATATCGATTTCAAAGAAAATTTCGTTCGATATAGAAAGAGTTATGGCAGTTCAAACATTAACCCTGCGTTATTAATCATAAGAACTTGCTAAATGATTAATCTAAACAACAATACCAATTGCTCTGAGAAATCATTTACCGAAATGAACGAAATATTAAACTTTTCTGAAATAACTCAGTTTCGTCCAATTTTGATGAAAAATATTTAGAAGGAGCTCCTGAAATATAATTGAAATAATTTTGAGAAATCGATGTTTCATAGAGTTACTCAGATGATTTATCTCCGATGACAATTTTGCAGAAAAAGCTCATTTTCAAAGTGAGAGCGATTTGCGTTGTAAAGTTGTAGAGAAGAATCATAGTAAAGAATATTGCCAGTTAAAGAAAAACTAATCATCAGAGCAAAAAATATCCAACTTCCCTCTAAGTTAACTTATCTTTAACTACAATGTCATACATAACAGTAAAATTTAATTTTAATTTAATTTAATAAGAACAAAATAACAATACAAAGACTTGCATATACAAACAGAAAACAATATTAGCGCAAGTCAGAAAAAGAAACGATATGCGTCAACGATATGCGTCAACGATATGAGGAAGCCTATTCCATTAGCCACCACAACGCTCTCCACCATGGCTAAATGGTATGGAGTGAAATGGCAGCTGGACACCTCTGCTCCATGTTTCTGGTGTGCTAAATGCGTTACATCGATGACAGCGTTAATCCTGTGGTACGACCCTTCCTTACTACAGTGCTGGATTGATTTTGAAGCAGGATAATGCCACCCCACACACTGCATGTGCAACGGCGGACAGTCTCCAAGGTGTGGACGTCCTCCCTGGACTTGTCCATTGAGCATGTGAGGGACCCTAAGGGTCTCGCCTTCACTACCTCCCTCCGGCGAAGAACCTGGTACAGTTGCGTCCCAATTGGATGCTGTTTGGAACGTCATACCTCAGGACTCAATTAACCATCTGATTGGTGAAATGCCGAGACGTCTACAGGCTTGTATAACCGCCCCAGGTTGGCCTACTATGTACTGATGATACTGCAATAAACGCACATACCTTGCGTTCTCAAGTTCCGTATTTGATTCTTTGCACATGTATCCTCATAAGCTTTCGTTTCGGGCGTATGAATCGCTTCCTTCGTTGTGTTGCGTTTTACAACGAAACACACTGTATGCAAAGATCAACGCAGAGCTTAAGCATAGTAGCAGAAATATTCAGATTTGCTCATGCGCATTTTATTTTACCATTAACTCAGGCACATTTACTGATAACAGAGTTAAATATTAAACTTGAAGTTCAGATTGTCGTTATCAAGAAATCTCAGTGTGATGTGCGCTTTCCACACTTCCGAGATTCAAAAGTTAGGTTTTCGTCAGAACCTTAAATTTTTAGAAACTTAAAATTTGACATATGAAACAATATATGTCTGATTTCATACCAAAACAGGAAACGTTTTGGCTGGTCATGTACAATGAAACGCGAATCGCGCAGTTAATCAACGAGAGTCAATCACTCGGGTAATCGAGGAGCAGATATGCACAATTTCAAATGTGGTATCTGGATAATGAAAGAATTATCCTTGTCCAGCCAAAACATTTTTCATTTGGTTTAAGATGACACTTTTTGTTTCATGTAAAAATTCTTCTACCTAAAAACTTTTGCGAGATTTTCATGTAAATCTAATTTTTGAATCTCTGAAGTGTGCAAAGTGCACATCACATCACGATTTGTTGATGGCAACAATCTTTTAATTTAAATATATGCACATTTTCCAAATTTTACTGTCATCAGTAGGTGCTCCTGATTTAACAGTAAAATAACACACTCAGGAGCAAATCTGCACATCTTTCATGCTATACTTCGTCTCTGCATTGGTCTTCGTGCAAAGTAAGAAGTGTTTCGAAATTCTATACAGTTAAATGTCGTTCTTTCGCTCATATACCAAGAAATTAAATTGAATGAGCGGGCGAAGTGGCGCACTCAGGATTTAATCTTCCGGGGGGGGGGGGGGGGGGAAGAAGGGCCCGCTGGCCTGGCTCGGGCAAGCAAAGTACCGCTTGGCAACAAATTCATTTTCAGTGTTTCGATAACTGTATCGAATCACAGCGACCGTAATTCCCGAGAGCTATATGGTATTCCCACCTTATGTGACCGCTAATTCATAAGTAGTATAGAAATAGAAGACACGACACAACATAAATATAAAAAATAAATTTTAATTAGGAAAAGATTTTTGGAAAATTTTTTAGTGTTTTTTTTTTTCTTTTTCTTTGGGGGGTGCCAGGGCTTTTTGCCCCCCCCCCCGTGGCAAGCAGCTATTTGAGAGGGTATTTATTTTTTATTTATTAATAATAATGTAACATGTAATCCTTACGCCATTTATGTATAATAAAGAAAGAAAGCATAAAACGATATACTGAAAAAAAAAAAGCACCAGGACATCCAATACGCTCTATCACTTTTTTTTTACAATTCTTTATTTCCTTTGCATTTACATATACAGACCTGATGATGTAAGAACAAATGCCATATACTCCTTACAAATAACACATACAGTAAATAAAGTAAATAGAGTGTCTTAAAAATAACGTTTATAAGATTCCAGCGAAGCTTGGTGTAGTTAATGAACAGGAAATGTCAAATATATGTAGTTACAAATAATTGATAACATCGTTTACATATTGACATACGTACATCTGAAGTCCCGATATATATATACACATACAATATAAACTACAAATGATCGTTAATGTTAAGTTTAGGATTGAGGTACTCTTATACTCTTAACTTTTTAAAAGCCAATTTTTGGTCTCAGATTTCGTAGCTATCTTCGATTTTTATGGCAATCACCCTCTTATCTCTCAGCTTCATATTGTAACGTGCCAAGACATCCTCTTCCATATCTTACTCCACTTTCTTCCTCTTCCTCCTCTGCCTCCTCCAAATCTCTTCCTTTATTGCTTCCACATACATCCACCTCACGGTGTCCGATTAAATCGAACCTCCAGATCCAACATATGTTAATTCAACCGATTCCTACCTACCACGCTCCTCCCATATGTTACAACACATTTTCGAGTCCACTTCACACCCTCTCGATTTCCCTTTATTTCTAAGTGAATTCTTTCTCCTCACCGTTGCTGCCAAAGTGCACACGTTTCCAATCTCTTCGATATCCTCGCAAGCAGCAGACAAGCTTTCCCTCCTCGTCTGAGCTCAGGCATCCAATTTCACGAGCCTCATTCACGGGCACACACACAACACTTTCGCTCTTACACGAAGACGGGTTTTGTTCGAAATGAAATTTCTCCAGAGGGTGACGGACTCTCTCTCTCACTCTCACTGCCCAATATAATATCTCGGGAAATGGGGAGGGAGGAGAGTTTGAAGGAGGGGGGAACAGATGGGGTATCTGTTCTTGGGATGCTTTCTGATATCATAAATTCCGAAGCTCTAGCTGCCGGAGTTGATCGTTGTGCTCAAGGCTTGTTTGAAATTTTAATATATTTTAACAGAGGTGGAAAGGAATAATTTCGAACATTTATGACTGCACCGTAAAATTAGAGAATAAATTAAGACGGAGAAAAAGAAGACGCAAATATTGGATTCTCTGAGACGAATAAGAGGCGATTTCGATTCTCTTCTTTGCACTGCTTTCAGAATATTCGTTTAGTAATTCGTATTTGCCATCAGAACGCAGCTAAGAAATATCTTTTAAGAGATTACGACTCTCGATTGAAACAAAAAATGATAATAAAGAAATGTTAATGACAGAGTGAATTAGAATGATTCATAAGACATTAAGTCAACTATATAAATGAGAAATAACGAAACTCATATTTAGAATTACAGTTCAAATCGCGCTTTTGTTCAACGATATGATGGTGAAAATTAAGAAGTCAAAGTTCGTATTTTTCACGATTACAATAAATAATTTCTAAGTTACGTCTTCATACATAAATCGTCAGGCAGCCGTGGACGATGGAGCTCCTTCTTGTCTATGCAAATTAGTAATACAAAATATCTATCCTAAGATACTGCCGTTGCATTGGCCACTGGAGGAAAATTGGAAAAGATTCAGCTGTTCATTTTACACTGTCCGCATTCTAGATCTCCCTTTTTTATTTAGGGCTTTAGGCACATTGTTCATAACTCTGTTCCAGTGGTTCTCAACCTTTTATGCTTCACGTACCCCCTGGAAATGTGTATGTAACAGGCGTACCCCTTGTGTAGACAGATAAAACTATAGTGATAGTATATCAACGGTAATAAAATAAAACATATAAATGTAGCATATATCTAGCGACTTTTGAGCTCTCACGGCGTATCCAACGTTGAGAATCTCTACTCTATTCTAAAAATTGTAATTATGAATTCAGGCAACAGGACCATATCAACACAGTCTTTACAGGAGATGCTGCTCAAAGGGAATTGATGAATCCTAACAAATTCATTACTTACATAGTGAAACCACCTAAGGTTCAAGATACTGCGTAAGCATCTAAAATTTAATCACGTTTCCCATGTTTATTATATCTTGCGTATAAATAGTCCACATTTCGTTAATGTAGCCAACTGTAGAAGGGACTAAATTATTATGTAGTATAATTTTCGTCTTTGCATGTATAAGCCTAGTTTTCCACAATTTTCAGATTTTTGTAAGTCCCAGCTCTAATGCTTATTTTCATTTTTCCCTCATGTCGCACATTAATATATCTAACACATAATTCGCGAGGTAATTAGATGAGCTTTTTGTTCAAGAGCGCAACTATTCAAAAGAATTGAAATACAATTAACCGAACCAAATTTCATCACTTTAGTTTTCACTTTATTTGTCATCAAACCGATTTTATCATCAGTCACACTAAAGCTTTATTGAAAGAGATGATATCCTCAACATCATTATCCAAAAGGACTAAATCGTCAGCATAATCTAAAATAGGTTATCTTGAAACCAGACGTTATCTCAACCAATCTAGACGTTTCCTTACAATGAAGTTCACCTAATGTAATCAATAAGTAAACTGAAAAGAAAAAGGTGACAAAATATAGCCTTGTTCAGCTCCAGTACTAAAAAGGAAGTTGAATACATTCATTGACATCTTTAAACATTCAAATAAAACTTAATGTTATTAATAAAAAAAGTCATGATTACATTGACTAACCTTCCCAATAAGCCAAAAGTTATAATAATCAACCATGATTATGACTGTAAATAGAGTCAAAAGCCTTTTTGAAGTGTACACAGCAAGTAATCAGGGTTTTGGAACGATAAATTATTTTCAGAAATCTAAGGAAACGAAATTGGTCTATTCAGTCCCTGAACGCATTCTCTTGATCCCGATGTTGTTCACCAACCAAATGTTTAATTCAATTCAGAAAAATAATGGAGAGAATTTTTACCTGGAGCAGAAATTAGATTGGTGCTTCTATAATTGTCAAAAGAACTTCGATGATATTGAACATAGGGATAAAAGCACTTGTAGGGAAATTCTTAGTAACAACCGCTTTATCACTGAAACTATTCAAAACTCAGTTAGCTGCACAGGTTTTCATAAATTAAGGATCAACCTGAAAACACGTTTTTTTTTCTCGAAGACTCTTTGGATCTGTTGTACGTGAATCAAAAGATAGGTGTAATATAGACAATGTGCATAAGGAGGACAGCTGAAAATGGAATCACTTTTAATTCCCAAAATTATATACGAATACAATTATATCGTAAAATGTTACAGGTCAGCTGAGATAGCCCAAGTGGTTTAACATAGAGTGTGGTCACCTTTTAGCGATATGCAGGACTTGCAGCGATGTGCCATGTTGTTGATGACATCTCCATTGCTCTTCCATAGCACGTCGAAGTTTCAGGAAGCTCGCAGGAGCAAGATTCTGAGGAGGAACCAGGCTTCCCATGCATTTTTCTGTTGGATTTATATCTGGATACCTGGCTGGCCACTCCATATGGCTATTGTTCAATAATGCTGTTGTTCAGATAGCAATCGACAAGGTGACAATGTGAGGAAGTACTTTTGTCCAATAGCAGGAAGGTATCGCCTATTGTACCTGCATTTGGTCGCACAAAGGAATCCAAATTTTTATCCCTGTATCTGCGACTGCTGAACTGTTTGAATCACACACAGATGTGTGCAGAAGCCCAAAGACATCCCTCCCGAAACGTGTCACTGCCATCACCATAAATGTCCCATTCACGGATATTTATGGCATGATGGCGTGTTCCAGGTTCCTTCCTTATCAACTGACACCGCGATTAGCTGTGGACGGCAAATCTCGATTCATCCATGTAAAGTAAGGACCGCCATTGTTCCTGTGTCGTGTTGACATGATGTCTGTACCAGTTAGACGGTGCCTCTTGCGGTATTAGGTCTGGGGCACGCATACCACTGGCCACCTAGCATGTAGGCACACTTCATGAAGACTTTGACATATGGTGGTAGCGGATATCGTCATTACACTAGCTGCTGTAATGTCCGATCACAATTGACGTGGTATTGAGCTCATGTCTCCTTTGGATGCATAACAGCAGATAGCAGTCATCCTTTGGGGATGTTGCCCACGTCATCCACTATTGAATCATCTGGTTGCATTCTGTCCTTATTGGAATCTCTGTCAAAATCTATACACTACTGAACAATTCCTTAGTCCATCTTGCAACATCTGCTTGACTTTGGCCTTCCTCGAGCGGTCTGTAGCTCGCCGATAAATGATGTATGCTATCTGAAAGGGGAATTCTCGCAGGAGAATTGAACAACTTCCAAACCTCCGCTTACAACTTTTGATGTATTTGCATATACCCGCGATATAAAAATCATATTAGTGAATATATGAAAGAAGCCCTGTCACCGCCATTCATTTGAGTACATTACGTACCTATCTATGATTTTCGTGAATTTCTGTCGTCGGAGTGTTATTTTTCATTTTCTCCTTAACTTATATAAGCACGTGTATGTCATAACGTAATCATTCCAATCTCTAAGCTTTTCAGTAGTGACTTCATCTACCACTGGTGAATTGGGTAGTTTTGATTTAGAAATAGCTAAATTAATTTCAGATTGTGAAATAGAATCAATATCAAAGCCAATAATATTTTTATCGTCGTCATAAACAAGGCGAACAGAATTAACCAATTTGTTTAAAACATCCCGGAAATTCTGTCAGCTTGGTTTGACAAGACATGAAACTCATCCTCTTAGTATCCTTACGATCTTCATCTTTCAATCTCCGTATATCATTCTATTTCTTTCCCATAAAAATTATTTTCCATCTGACACATATCTTTGTTGTTGTAGTAGAGTTCTCAGTTTTGTCAGCCAGGCTATGAAGTTAAGGTTTGGGTTGTTTTACCTCTGAGAGGAACTGTTTTTTTACATACAATGGGCTAAATGGTCAGGTTACAAGGACCCAAGGGTTCAGAAAAGGTTGAGGAAGAGAATCCGATACCTGACAGCTGTTAGGAGGAAGATGGAAGACGCCCGCCAAGAAGTTTCCTGTCAAGATTTTTCAGCGTGTTTCTTAAAGTGCACAGGGTACGACTTTCCTGAACACGAAACCATCGTTTAATGTCCCATCCGATATACTGCGATGTTTCCAAGTCCATCGGTGTCCCCTACTGACCAAGGGCAGGGTGTTTTTTTAGGCAGGGTGTTCTCTAGTGGAGTTCTCAATTTTGTCAGCCAGGCTATGAAGTTACGGTTTGGGTTGTTTTACCTATGAGCGGCACTTTTTTTTTGCATACAATGGGCTAAATGGTCAGGTCACAAGGACCCAAGGGTTCAGAAAAGGTTGAGGAAGAGGAACCAACTGACTGCTGCTAGAAAGAAACTGGAAGACGCCCGTCAAGAAGCTTCCTGTCAATATTATCCAGCGTGTTCCTTAACGTACACAGGGTACGACTTTCCTGAACACGAAACCATCGGTATCCCCTACTGACCAAGGGCAGGGTGGGATTTTTGTGGAGATAAATCTCGACGCTGGCTTAGGTGGGATTTGAACCTGGGAATTACGGATTACGAAACTGAGGAACTACAGAGCCCTCCCTCTTAAGTTAGGGATTCTGACCAACTTTCAATTGATAATTTACATGTTTATTAATCTTTGTTAATGATATTTATTAATCTTTTCTCTACACGTTAAAGAACACGCTGGATGGCCTTGACGGTAGGCTACCATCTGTCTCCCAACAGCTGTTCCAGTGGGTCCCCTCCCCCAACCTTCTCTGAGCCTTCGGGGTCCATGTGACCTGGCCATTTAGCCCATGGTGCAAAAAAGTGCCGCTTAGAGGTAAAACAACCCAACCTCCTCCAACTCCCTATCTTTATTGCTCCCACATACATCTACCTCATGGTTCCCGATTAAATCGAACCTTCAGATCCATTGTCACTTCAACCGATTAATCCTTATCAATCCAATCCCACTGCTACAAAACGATTTCGAATCCACTTCACACCACTTCGTTTTCCCTTTATTTCTAGGTGAATTCCTTCTCCTCACCGTTACCGCCAAAATGCTCACGTTTCCAATATATTCGATACCCTCGGAAGCAGCCGACGAGCTTTCCCTCCCCGTCTTAACTCAGGCATCCAATTTCGCGAGTCTCATTCACACACAACACTTTCACTCTTACTAGGAGACGGGTTTTGTTCGAAATGAAATTTCTCCCCAGGGTTACGGACTTTCTCTCACGGCTCGATATAATACCTCGGGAAATGGGAAGAGTGGAGTTAGAAGGAGAGCGTAAAGTAATGGAGAGTCTACTCCTAGGAGGCATTTTGATATCATAAGTACCTATGCTCTCGTGGAACTCTCTAAACTTCGATGTTGCTTCTTGCGCTCGAGGCTTGTTTGAAATTTTAATATCTTTAGTGGGAGGAGGGAAAGGAGTAATTTCGAGCATTTATGACTGCACTGTAAGAGTACAAGAGAAATTAAGGAGTGAAAAAGAAATTTCGATTGTTTATCGGATTCTCAGATATGAATAGGCTGATTCTATTGTTTGTGATACTTTCAGAATTTCTACTTAACGATTTGCATTTGTGATCCGAATACGGCTGCGGGACGTACTGAAAAGATTGAAAACCTAGGTTAAAATTCTGATTACAATTCCGATACGAAACAACCGTCTGATTCTTATAAGATTTAAAAAAATAAATACCCCCTCAAGAGCTTGCTTCCCACCGAGGTCTGACAGGAGCTTGTCAGTTTATATGCCATAAGTAGATGGTCTGTGAGGATGGCAGGACCTCAGCAGAAAAATAGCACAAACATCCATTCCTTACCCGGGGCTCTAACCCAGGTCCCTTAGATCAGTAGCCAAGCGCGCTAACCACTCGGCCACGGGACGGCTAGACTTAACATATTGTCTCGTATTTCAAAGGAACAAATACAAAAAAAAGACGGCTTGCAAGTACATTAGATAGAAATTACCAACTATTTTTTCAAAAATAAATATCCTGATTTTAAAAATTTAATTGTTCATTATAATTATTTCGTTTTAAAGATTTTTCGGTTAAAAATCTAAATTCTGTAAATAATAAATACCGTTTCATTCTTTATCTAATGATATTTATCTTTGCCTCACACAGCAAGGGAAAAAAACAAACTTTGGGACCGCCCCAGAAGCAAATACAACATCTGTACATAGCATTAATATGATCTAAATTCGATTATGGTGCAATAGGCCTTGACTCTGCTAATAAAATAGATCTCATAAATATAGCTAGACATTATACCAAATAGAACCTTAAGAATATTCTCCCTTTAGAAGAAAGAAATAAAAATATGTTTTGTTTAACGATTTCGTTAGAATCTCTTCAAAAGCAAATAATCAAAGCCTAGTTCAGAAGATAGTAACAGATTCAAAGAAATCAAACATAAAAAAAGACATTACCTCATATCAATTGTTTACAGAGGTAATGGAATACGTGAATAACGCAGAAAACTTTAAACTTTCAACATCCGATTGGACTCTAGCGTCACCAACTTTATTACCAAATGAAGAAAAACGAAGATACGATAGGTAATACAAGTAATAGAATTTTCCTAGAATTCAAATCAACTCTAGGTAACAGAAATATATTTATTTTTACAGACGGCTCAGCTAATTCGGAAAAAAACACTGTAATTGGTGTATTTACAATCCCTCAATATACTATACAGGAAAGCTTCAAGCTTGGTGAAAACAATACAGTTATGGACTCAGAAATAGGAGACCTGACAGAAGCCATTAAGTGGACTAAAAAACTCAATAATCAAAGTTTCACAATTTTTACCAATTGCAGATCTGCAATAGAAGCCATTAAAAAGCCTTTAAAAAACGTAGACAATCAAAGATTAGTCATCAGAGCCAAGGAAAAAATAAACTCATCAATCACCAAAACAAAATAACCATAGCATGAGTTCCAGCTCACACAGGAACAAAAGTAAATGAACTAGTTGACAAAATAGCCAAAGAAGCAGCAAATTTGAAGAAAATAACAAAAATACCCACAGGTAACCAATATTTAATAATTAAACATAAAACAATAGCCAAGACCAGCACCAAGAGATATATACTAAAGCAACAAGTGAGACAGGAAACCATAGAATATCGATTGAATTCACAACTGGAAACAGAAAGAAGGAAAATTTCAACCAACTACCCACCTACTTCCAAAATAAAATTACCAGAATGAAGCTTAACAGCACGAATTTAAAAGAAGCCATATAAAAATTAAAAAATTGTCCCTCCTAACTGTGTACAGTGTAAATTACCAGAAAATGTTATCCATATGCTCACAGAATGACTGGAATATCTTGAAGAAGCAAAGAAATTTAAAGCAAATCTTAGCATATTTATTAATATGGAATTTTCACTTCAAAACGTAATCAAACCTCCTTCGATTCCTTCAACTTCCCGATTTTGGACCGAATTATTAAAATTCCTGAGAAGAACATCATCACTCCAGAGAATTTAGCTACTATCGTTTTTCTTGCCAAGAAAAAAAAAATTGTGCTCCCTTGAATGAGACTTGAGTCCACCTATACTGCACTGACACAGACTTGGAATAACACTTCCACAGTCAGCTAGCAACCTCCTACCACCGAAACCTTTATGGCCCAAGCAGTCCCCTAACAAAGAATGCTACAGAAATCAATTGGTAAATATTACAGAAAAACCAAGAGAATAACCATGAAATCCTAACCACTGAAATAATGACAAAGGCAGAATATAGAGAAAATTTTTGTCCCTAAAACGATACCAGTTTCGGAAAAAACAAGCAGAATTAAAAGTGGGAAATTAATATTTAAAAAACAAACACTTCTCAACTTGAGAAAGAACATAAGCCACTTTTACCTTCCCTTTACTACATCTGCAGACCGTACTTCCTATGACTCAAGCTAGATAAGCTACCGATCCGAATAATCACGCCCCCCCCCCTCTCCCACTACGGAAAAAGATAGCAGCTCTAAATATCTCTCAGTAAGCAACTATAAACGGAGGACAATAGAAGCAAACAATAGCGGTAACGGAAATACCATAACTTGTGTACAAAACAGACTCAAATACCATAACTTGTGCATGTAAAACAAAGTCCTCCAAAGAAGGTGAAGTATCTCACCTCCCAAGGACAAGAAAGGAAGACTAAAGAGAAAATATATACAGAAAACATCACCCCTATATAACTTTGACATTCATGTACAATATTTACTTCCACGGGGCAGGAGACAGACCTCTCGTGAAAGCCATAATATAATAAATACAGCTGTTGTTTAAATAATAATAAAAAAATAAATACCCCCTCAAGCAGCTGCTTGCCACAGAGGTCTGACAGGAGCCTGTCAGTTAACGTGCACAAATTATGGCTCTCCTGTATACGGCGATACGGCTTAACGTTCCATCCGACAGACGGCCGCCTTTTCAAGATCACTGGAGTCCACTTTGTAGCCGAGGGCAGGTTAGGGATTTAGCGAAGATAATTCTCAAGGTTAGAAGATCTGGGATTCGAACCTAGGAACTGCAGATTACCAGTCTAACGTGCTATCGATTTAGTTCTCCGCCTCAGTTATCGAAAGACTGCAAGGAATGCTCAGTCGTTCACAGTCCAACTCTTTGACCATGAGAGGTCAAAATTATATCTGAGATCTGCTATATGATCAGTGTTCTTCAAAAATTATCATTATTCTGCCATGTTAATTATTATTACATGTTAATTATGAACAAGGTGTTTGTAAAGTGGTGAAAAAATAGGAGGATAAAAAAAATATCCTTTCATACAGCAGTCTCCCTCCACTTGAAGATGTGGGCTCTTTGTAACCTCTTCAGCTTTCCAGCTCAAATCTTTCATTCAGAATTTCAATTATCCTACTGCATTCGTCACTTTAACTGCAACCGGCAATTAGTGATTTTAGTCTCTATTCTATTGCGGATTTTAGTCTATTCAGTTCCGAAACATAATTTAGTCTTATAATTTCGATCTAAACTGGCGGAAATTGGAAAAAGAACACCCAGAAGGATTTACTTTAGGAACGTCATATTATAATAAGTTAATTGTTAAGGTCAGCAGAAACCGTGATCCAAGATTGAAAGTCATTGGGTGAAATAATGACGTCACTGAGGACGACAACATGCAAATGTACGCAGCGCGTATTTAAGGACTAGGGCGTGAAGAAAGAAATTATTCGTCTCGTGTCGTGTTGTTCAGTGCTCTTTGAAGAAGCTACCATGGTGGACGACGCAGGCGCGCAACATTTGTTCAGTTAGCGGAGTTTGAGCGAGGTCGTATAGTGGGTCTTCGGGAAGCAGGTTGGTCTATTCGTCAAATTGCACACCACGTTGGACGAGAGGTATCGGCAGTGGTACGATGGTGGCGTCGATAGTCAGAAGAGCATTCGCACACTCGCAGAGTGGCAACAGAGAGTTATGGACGCACGAGTGAATCGGCGTATCAGGAGGGCAGAGTAGACGGCTACAGCGTTCCAAAATCGATCCTCTGTTTTACCAAGGGTGTCTACAAGAACGATACGCAATCGTCTTTTGGAAGCAGGACTATGGGCACGCGTGCTGCTGGCACGGTTACCACTGTCACCTCGTCACTGTCGAGCACGCTTACAGTGGTCTCAAGAACAAGTTCATTGGTATGAGGATTGGCAGTCTGTGGTCTTCAGTGATGAAAGCCGATTCTGCTTAGGAGCGTCTGATGGTCGTTTATGCATCTTAAGGCGACAAGGTGAGTGACTTCTTCCATCGTGCATCCGCCAGCGACACACAGGGCCCACGCCAGGCATCATGGTGTGGGGAGCAATTAGGTATCACTCTCGTACATGTCTGGTGTTTGTACACTGAATAGCAATACGTCAGCGATATCTTACAACCGGTCGTCCTGCCATGTTTGAGTGTAATCCGAAATGCGATATTCCAGCAGGATAACGCCCTCCCACACTACGCTCGGGCAACTCAACATGCTCTTCAGGCAGTGCACCAACTCCCTTGGCCAGAACGCTCTCAGGACTTGTCTCCAATCGAGCATGTCTGGGACTGTATAGGACAGACTCTTCCACGGACCGCGGCAGGCAACGACCATCGCTGAATTATGCGTCCAAGTTGAAAGCGCATGGAATGGTATCCTCCAGCATGATATCCAGCATTCATACGACCGATTGCATACCAGATTGGAAGCTTGTATTGCTGCTCGAGGAGATTCAACACCTTATTAAAATGTGCCTTCTGTAAAATGCAATACTCATTAAAAAATAAACATTTATATTTTTTTCTTTTTCCTTATTATTTTTACTTTTCGAAATCGAATTTATTACTTTTCGAAATTTGCGGATATGACGTGAAATTGGTCAGACATTTTCGTAAGCAACTCTTTTGTTTTGGCAGACGCGCTGAACCCAGAAGAGTTATCTGGCAATTAAGTGACTGAATCGATGTCTCCATCTGGCCATTCAGATTTATTAGTCCTTCCAATAGCAAATTTAGATTTCAAAATGGAATCCATTAAGAATTTAAATCTCTGCTCTATCATTTGGCTCTTACACGAATTCTCATTCAATGTCTTCTAGAATATACACTACTTCGTAATAAAGGAATTCAACAAAATTAGAAATATCTGAAAAAAATCCTTTTTGGAATTTAGCGAAAGTTTCAAAGATATTTAGCGTGAAATAACTCGAATTTATTGGTGCATTTCTCAATGCATACGATTCTGCGATACGGAAATTATGCTAGCGATAAAAGCAGCTTCAAGAACGGAGGATTCTCTTTTTCGTTTAAGAAAGGTTTTATGAAGAGTTTCGGATTACAGTTTTGCTAAAATGCAAAGAAGGGTTCTATTCCGTGACAGCCAGTGGTTGAGAACCATCGGCCGGATGGAAACAGGACAGCCACGTAGAGAGTTTTGCCAGATTCATGAATTTATCAAAAAGTGTAACTTCCAGACAGGAAAGATGTTTTCAAGACACCGAAACATGGTCTAGAAGAATGAGCAAGGGAAGTACAGTTATATAGATTGGTTGAAATACAATTTCTTCTAAGTTGATTTTGTAATTTAGTATGAGTTGATATTGTAATTAACTAAGTTGTTTAATAAGGTGTTGTTCTAAAGTTGACTCATGAAAATCGTACTACGGTTGCTTTTGTTTTACCTCTGAGGGGCACTTTTTTGCACACCATGGTCTAAATAGCCAGGTCGCATGGACCCCTAAGGCTTAGAGAAGGTTGGGGGAGGAGACCCACTGAACAGTTGTTAAGAGACAGATGATAACTTCCCATCAAGGCCATCCAGTGTGCTCTTTAACGTGCACAGGGTATGGCTCTCCTGCAAACGGGGTCACGGTTTAACGTCCCATCCGACGGACGGCGGCCTTTCGAAGCCCATCGGTGTCCCCTACTGACCGTGGGCAAAGCGGGGAATTTTGCGTAGGTGGTACTACGATTATTCTTCTTCAAACCATCAAGGAAAAATAAGCGTTTTCTTCATGTGTGTGGCATGAATAAGTTTCAGTAAGTCCCAATTGTGTAAGAGAGATGGGATTCATTTTTAGGTACAAATGCAAACCGCATTTCCGACAGTTATTTCATTTCTCTTTCAGGAGATTTTTTACGGTCCTTCATCATTTAATATCCACTAGATTTGAATTTTGACGGGCTGAACCTGAATCTGACGTAACTGTATTGTTTATCCACCTCTGTCGTAAGTTTGTAACTCTGAAAGAATAAAAAAAAAATAATTCCTTTTGATTATAATTTCAGTCTTTTACTCAATCTTCCGTTTTCGATACATTTCATAGCACATTATGAATGTTTTCCATTTTTTCCTAATAAATAACAGACTATATCTATCGAAGCGAGTAAAGACGAATGGAAAAGGAAATGAAAGTTGGAACGACTAAATGGACATATCGTATAATTTGCTGTTAATGGAACGGGTTTTTTGTTTTACTTCTGAGCAGCACTTTTTTTTCACTCACTAAGTGGCCGAGTGGTTAGCACGCTTGGCTACTGATCTAAGGGACCTGGGTTCGAGTCCCGGTATTAGGCATGGATGTGTGTGACGTTTATTCTGCTGAGGTCCTGCCATCCTCTCAGATCTCCTACTGTGGCATATAAACTGACAGGCTCCTGTCAGACCTCTGTGGCAAGCAGCTGCTTGAGGGGGTATTTATTTTATTTATTTATAAGTATTCAGAGAATTTTGGGGAAGGAGATCCACTGGGAAGCTGTTAGGAGACAGATAGTAGCTTCTCGTCAGGGCCATCCGCAGCATGTTGTTTAGCATGCACAAGGTATGAATATTTGGACGTATATTATAATTGTGATTGATATAATACAGAATGAAAATTTGGTGGAAGGATTACATTTGAGAGTAAATGGCAGGATATAGATCGAAATTATTACGACTAAATTAGGTTTAGGAACTGAATAGACTGAATTCCGAAACAGAACAGAGACTGAAATCCCGAATTGCCGTTTGCAGTTAAAGTGACGAATGCAGTAGGATAATTGAAATTCAAAATGAAGGATTGGGTTTGGGTTGTTTTACCTCTGAGCGGCACTTTTTTGCACTCCATGGGCTAAATGGCCAGGTCACATGGACCCCGAAGGCTCAGAGAAGGTTGGGGGTGGGGACCCACTGGAACAGCTGTTGGGAGACAGATGGTAGCCTCCAGTCAAGGCCATCCAGCGTGTCCTTTAACGTGCTCAGGGTATGGCTCTCCCACACACGGGGCCACGGCTTAACGTCCCATCCGACGGACGGCGGCCTTTCCAAGCCCATCGGTGTCCCCTACTGAACGTGGGCAGGGCGGGGAATTTTTCGGAGATAAATCTCAACGCTGACACAGCTGGGACTCGAACCTGGGAACTACAGATTACGAGCCTGGCGCGCTACCGACTGAGCCACCCCCGCCCCCAAAATGAAGGATTTCAGCTTGAAAGCTGAAGAGGTTTCAAAAAGCCCATATCTTTAACTGCGGAGGGATTGCTGTAAGAAACCAAAACTTTTTATCCTGTGATTTGTTCATCATACAAACACCTTGTTCATATTTAATCTGTATAATAAAAGAAGGTATCTCTCTCTGTGTGTGTGTGTATCTGTGGCAGCGATAATTCATGTGGAAATCAACATAAAAGCTTCAAATTTTCGGAGAATGTTTCTGGTTGTGGGCCGGGTTGTACTGCCAAATTTCAAGTCGAAAGTCCAAAAAGGGAGCGTTCTAGAGGCAAACGTATTTACCGTGCTATTTCTACGCGGAACGATTAGAAGATATGACAGATAATCGCTGTCAAATTTGTTGTTGCCATTTACTGTGAATGAAAAGAGTTAAAAAAAATTAAAAATGCTGCTGTTGCCAGATTCTCCACATTTCCAAATGCATTATTGAAGCGTGCCATTGCAGCTAGGGACCTGATTTTCTAACCCAACATGGGGTCAGGCAGGAGGAACCCGCCTACGAAATTTAGAACCTTTCGGTAAAGTACGTCGGAATGCCAAAATCTCACGAAATAAAAATCTCGATCGTTTGTCACGGTTATGACAGCGCGTGCCGAGTCAGCAATGACCTTTGAAACACCGGAAAAATTCTTCACTGTGATAAAATGTCGGTTGGGAGGGGGGGGGGGTATACTCAGAAACTAACCTTTAGTGCAGGAAACAACAGAAGATGCATATTAAAAATGAGACACGAGCTTTCACAATTTGTGTAGAAACGAAGCCACGGGCCAAATGGGAACCTGATTTTTAAACCAATCGTCGGGTCACACTGGGTTATTATAGATCTGAGAGGTCAATATTGTATCTGAGACCTGCCTCTATTGTATCTTGATTTCATAAAAAAAAATGAACTAAAACAATATCTAGTGCAGGAAATTTGGACCATGCGGACGAATATCACGGGAGCCATAGGACGGCATAATCTGTGATAACGGATATAAAAATCTCGATAGCTTGCGCAGAAATAAGCCACAGGCTACAAGAGAGTCGCTGACGTCAACAGCGATACAAGCAAACACCGGGCAAATTTCTTCCTGTTGAAAATCTGTGCTAAAGTGTCGTGGTGGGGGGGGGTACCTTTAATGCAGTGAAAATATGAATATACAGATTCAAAATGACACCCAGGCAGCGCCGGATACCGTTCAGCTAATATGTAATAAAATTTAAGATGCTAGAATAATGATCACTTTTAAAAAAGATTAATTATATGGCAGGTCTCAGATACAATATTGACTTCTCATGATGAAACACTTGGGACTCTATACACGACTGAGTATTCCTTGCAGTCTTTCGATAATTGGGGCGGAGATCACAGTAGATAGCGAGCTAGGCTTGTAATCTGTCGTCCCTAGGTACAGTCGCTCAAAAAAGTATCCGAACACTGTGGTTGATTACAGAATTCAGAAAAAATATCTGGCAACGATTTTTTTTAGAAATTAGTGATCTGGCAACCTTCGTGTCGATCTGGCAACCTTCGTGTCGTGACACGAAGGTTGCCAGATCACTAATTTCTAAAAAAAATCGTCGCCAGATATTTTTTCTGAATTCTGTAATCAACCACAGTGTTCGGATACTTTTTTGAGCGACTGTAGGTGGTCATATTATTTTGATACTAGATCGTGTGGGCTCACTCACGGAAATATTGAGCGTGTGCAGTTACCGTTCACAGCAAACTGGAGCGTGTGCAGTAACTGCACACGCTCCAGTTTGCTGTGAACGGTAACTGGAGCGTGTACAGTTGCTGTACACGCTCCAGATATTTTTCCTGAATTCTGTAATCACGTGACACGAAGGTTACTAGATCACTAATTTCTAAAAAAATCGTCGCCAGATATTTTTTCTGAATTCTGTAATCAACCATAGTGTTCGGATACTTTTTTTGAGCGACTGTACGAGTCCCAGCACTGCTAGTGTTGAAATTATCTTCACTAAATACTTACCATTTCCTCTGTCATAAAGGGAACACCGACTATCTTGGGACAATAGTCATCCGTCCTATGGGATGTTAGGTCGTGTCATACCCCATTGAACATGCATGGGATACTCTAGGAAGACAAGTTGCAAGTCGTCAACCCCTTTTCAAGAACACTTTATGAGCTGAGAAATGCTCTTATATAGAGTCGGATTTGCTGCTCCTCTGCATTATTGGATAACCTTATTACAGGCATTGAAAGCACGTTGCACAAGCTCTTCTGGATAATCAGAGTGCTTTCTAAATAACGTTTACTCAATATCTGCGATAATCTATAAATTTTTAATAATTAAAATTATTTTTCGATTTTTTAGTGGAAATTTAATTTTATTACGACATATTTTTCACGATTGTAGATATTCCGACATATTGTTAATTTCAAATGTAAATATTAATATATGTGATATTAAATATCCTCTGACACTTTCATTAAATTCTGAAAATGAAAGATTTGCATTTCTTGTTGAACTTCCTTAAATTATGAGCAGCAGTGTATTTAAAGAGAGGACAATAGCCAACTGTCCAAGGTTATAGATGACTCAAATGCATCGAAATCTTGGCCTTTGAAAATAGTTCGTATCAGTATTTAAAGAGCGATGGAAATTCAGAAACAAGTATAAAATAGATGTAATGGCCAGAGTCTTTTTGAACAAACACTAATAAAAAAAATGAACTAAAACTCAAATGCTAAACCTGTGATATCAAACTGATTGCCTTGTACTACAGTTTTTAGAAATTAGGCAAGTTCGTTCAATGATTTTGAGTGATAACTAGAGACATTTCGGACAAAAATCTTTTTCACTTCCAGAGCTGCTGCCGAGATTTTGTAGAATTCTTCGAATACTGAAAACAACCAATTTTGAATATCAAAATGTCGAAAAATTTGTCTGCTTAGACTTTTTTTTTGCAATATTTCAGCAATTAAAAGATCCAATCTCTTCCTAATGGCCAGCATTTCAAACTGAATAACATTACATATAAAAATTCGCAATTTTTGACCTAGGAATGTTAGTTTTCAAGCCAGGGTCGCTACCGACTGAGCCAACCAACTCTTGTCACCGTACTAAGGAAAGAAAAATCTCAGCACAAAAACAATACACATAATAAGAACAAACTTTTAATCCTCCAGTTCTTTGGGTTGTTGTTTTACCTCTGAGCGGCACTTTTTTGCACACCATGGGCTAAATGGCCAGGTCACATGGACCCCGAAGGCTCAGAGAAGGTTGGGGGAGGGGACCCACTGGAACAGCTGTTGGGAGACAAATGGTAGCCTCCCGTCAAGGCCATCCAGCGAGTTCTTTAACGTGCACAGGGTATGGCTCTCCCACACACGGGGCCACGGCTTAACGTCCCATCCGACGGACGGCGGCTTTTCCAAGCCCATCGGTGTCCCCTACTGACCGTGGGCAGGGCGGGGAATTTTTGCGGAGATAAATCTCAACGCTGACCCAGCTGGGACTCGAACCTGGGAACTACAGATTACGAGCCTGGCGCGCTACCGACTGAGCCACCCCCGCCCGTAATCCTCCAGTAGACGAGCTTAAATTTTCAACATGGCTATAACGGCAGAACTGCAAAATGCAGTCCTTTGGTTAATTTCATAGTCATCATCAAAACTGGGAATGATAAAGCTAACGAAGCAAACGAATATACCGAACAACCGCCGAAATTTTCATGAATCGTTAAACTCTAGGCAAAATAAACAAACTTAAACTGTACGTTTTCTGTTTTAGCCTCCATTTCGCTGATATGAATGCAAGAGATTCTGTAAGCCAACTTTGACCAATATACCACACAGCGAATACTGGGTTGTAAATACCGATATATTTCACAAACCAAATCACTGTTTCGACAATTCCAACCAACTAAAAGATATTTTCCAGACTGTATCTGTTTACTACATTCCATCATTTCAACGACCAAAAACCTTTCTCCCTTTTATCTGGGGCGGGGGTGGCTCAGTCGGTAGCGTGCCAGGCTCGTAATCTGTAGTTCCCAGGTTCGAGTCCCAACTGGGTCAGCGTTGAGATTTATCTCTGCAAAAATACCCGCCCTGCCCACGGTCAGTAGGGGACACCGATGGGCTTGGAAAGGACGCCGCCCGTCGGATGGGACGTTAAGCCGTGGTCCCATGTGCGGGAGAGCCATACCCTGTGCACGTTAAAGAACACGCTGGATGGCCTTGACGGGAGGCTACCATCTGTCTCCCAACAGCTGTTCCAGTGGGTCCCCTCCCCCAACCTTCTCTGAGCCTACGGGGTCCATGTGACCTGGCCATTTAGCCCATGGTGTGCAAAAAAGTGCCGCTCAGAGGTAAAACAACCCAACCCTTTTATCTGTAGCCTTTGCGAAGCAACTATACTGCTTACAAAAATTAGGGGATATTTTCAAAATGAATATGAAGCGATGAAATATCCCCTAATTTTTGTGAGCAGTATACATTAAATATCCACCAGCGAATTATTGGGCCCATCATCTGCTAGATCCTCTAGGACCACAAGATTTGGGTTGCGGGTTGTTTTACCTCTGAGCAGCACCTTTTTTCACACAACGGGTTAAATGACCAAGTCTCAAGAACCCCGAAGGCTCAGAGAAGGTTGGGGGAGGGGACCCACTGGAACAGCCGTTGGGATACCGATGGTAGCCTCACTTCAAAGCAATCCAGCGTGTTCTTTAACGTGCAAGGGGTATAGTTATCCTGTACACGGGGCCACGGCGTAAAGTTCCATCCGACGAATGGCAGTCTTTCAAAGCCCATCGGTGTCCCCTACTGACCGTGGGCAGAGTGACTAGTTGTGCGGAGATAAATATCAATTCTGACCCAGCTGGGACTCGAATCTGGGAACTGCAGATTACGAGTCTGGCACTACCGACTGATCCACTCCCACCCCACGATCACAAGATGAGGTCTTCTTTCACTTTTCAACAGATGGCAGGTAAACTAAGCAAAGGACACTTCCCCTTCCTCTCCTCCGGCATTGCACTTGCCGAGATCGTTACTTTAATGCTGCAAACGGCAAATGCACGCAAGAAAGAGGGAAGGCAATTTCCTTATGTAAACTCGAGAATGCATGTGCCTTCCACTGAAGCCCATTACCTTCCAGAAGGCTCTTTCGCCATGATGTAATGTCACTGCGAACAGAAATGAGGCATGCGGCTCCATCGCATAAATATTGGATTGCTAGAAAGGGGTGTTGGAAGCCGAGGAAGGGATGCTGCTTCTCCCGACATCAGTGAGCTAAAAGATGATGAAGAGAACTTGATGGAAAAGAGTAAGCCTTTCAACATCTTAATCTGTTGATGGTTAAATGTAGCTAAAATTAAAAACCTTAATATTATCTCTGCTTTTCAATTTTTTTTATTTATTTGTTTTTCATAGATCTTTTTACTTGTTTACTTTGTTGTGTCTGGTAATATCATCACCGGTGTTATAGGTAAAAAGCATGTGATTTATATTACCTTCGTGAAAATTTCCAACTGGTGTGAATGCCCTTCATTTCTACGCGTTTGTCTGTGGTGTTAACTAAAGAATTTCCCGTACGAGGGGAGGAAGACAAGTGACCATTTTACGATTACCAGAAGAGGAGGGAAAAGAACGTCTCTTGTATTATTTTGGTATTTCATTTCTCGTCTTGTTGGGTCCCTATCTTCCGTGGGAAAGGAAAGCTAACGAACTTGAAATGACTCTCGTATGGTACTCTTTCCTGCACACGTGGGTCACGGTTTTACATCCCATCCGACGGACGGCGGCCATTTATAACCCATTGCTGTCCCCTTTCTCAGCGAGGGCAGGATGGCTGGAACTTAAAAGGGAAGGATTACAACAGTAGGAGTCCCAAAACTGCTGGTGCCCCCCCCCCCCACACACACACACTCTTTCCTGGTCATTAGTCGTAAAATAAGCGTGTAAACATTACAAGGTAGTCATGACAAGGTAAATTTTTTGTTCCATCCGACGGACGACGGCCATTCCCGCCCACTCCGACAATTCTCCTTAAAAATCAAAAGGGCGTGTGATGCCGAAAAGTTTAGGAATCCCTGAATTTGAAGGGTAGCTTGAGCTCAAAATTTTAGCCTCATACAAGTAAAAAATTGTAAATTATAATCCGGACTACTAGTCAAACATTTACAACATATACGAGTATAGCTGAGCAGATTGTCGTAGACGTTTTTGTTGAACGAAGCGAGCTTACTACATCTTCATACCTTAGACGTACATTTGCGTAAATAATTCAGTTATTAAAAAATAAAAATATTCGCTGAAACCATTCAAGAATTATTATGAAGTAAGCCTATACACAATGCATAATGAAAAATTAAGTTTATTCTCAGGCAGCTCACTTGTCACGAAGTTTTGATGATGTCCTGTCTGTATAATCGCCATAAAAATATCTGTAAGGAAGGAAAAATCTCAGCACAAAAACGATACACATAATAAAAACAAATTCATGCTTTATCGAGGATTCGTACCCAAGTTCTTTTATTCCTCAGCCAGTCACGATATTGACGGGTCCTCGTACGGGGAATTGTACAGTCGCTCAAAAAAGTATCCGAACACTGTGGTTGATTACAGAATTCAGAAAAAATATCTGGCAACGATTTTTTTAGAAATTAGTGATCTGGCAACCTTCGTGTGGTGACACGAAGGTTGCCAGATCACTAATTTCTAAAAAAAATCGTTGCCAGATATTTTTTCTGAATTCTGTAATCAACCACAGTTTTCGGATACTTTTTTGAGCGACTGTAGGTGGTCATATTATTTTGATACTAGATCATGTGGGCTCACTCACGGAAATATTGAGCGTGTGCAGTTACCGTTCACAGCAAACTGGAGGGTGTGCAGTAACTGCACACCCTCCAGTTTGCTGTGAACGGTAACTGGAGCGTGTACATTTGCTGTACACGCTCCAGATATTTTTCCTGAATTCTGTAATCACGTGACACAAAGGTTGCCAGATCACTAATTTCTAAAAAAATCGTTGCCAGATATTTTTTCTGAATTCTGTAATCAACCACAGTGTTCGGATACTTTTTTGAGCGACTGTACTGCATACCTACCATTGGGATGGTTACACACAAATAGAGAAACAGAAAAGGTTTAGTGGAATCACGGATTTTTTCGCTTCCTCCGGTTAGCTATATTGATAAAAATCCGAAACTTCAGAACAGAAAAACAAAATGATTCTGAAACGAGTTCAGCCGTGAAGACAGTGGATTGACACCTCTTACCGACGGCGCGGGGGTGGCTCAGTCGGTAGCACGCCAGGCTCGTAATCTGTAACTTCCAGTTCAAGTCCAAGCTGGGTCAGCGTTGAGATTTGTCTCCGCAAAACTCTCCGCCCTGCCAACGGTCAGTAGGGGACACAGATGGACTTCGAAAGGCCGCCGTCCGTCGGATGGGACGTTAAGCCGTGGCTCCGTGTGCGGGAGAGCTATACCCTGTGCACGTTAAAGAAGTTTTTCTCTCTAATTCTTCTCTGCACTTGATGGCTTTGACGGGAGGCTACCATCTGTCTCCCAACAGCTGTTCCAGTGGGTTCCCTCCCCCAAGCCTTCGGGGTCCTTGTGACCTGGCCATTTAGCCCATGGTGTGCAAAAAGTGGCATTCAGAGGTAAAAAAACCCAACCCTCTTACCGCCATTGTTTTCCACATAATTAGATAAACGTCCAGTTTGCAAGGACCCCAAGGGCAGAGAGCTAGATAGAAGAATATCTGTTGACAGCTAATCGGAGACCGATGGACGCCTAAGATCAAAGTCATTCAACGTGTTTTTTAACGCACACAAATTATGACCCTCCTTCACGCTGTGCCACGGTTTAATGTCTTATCCAAGGGGCGGTCGGCTTTGCAAGCCCTTCGAAATTCCCTTTCTCACAAGGTTCAGAGAAGAATTAGAGATAAAAATCACGATGCAAACACAGTGGGGTCTCGAACCTAAGAATGTTAGTTTTCAAGCCAGGGTCGCTACCGACTGAGCCAACCAACTCTTGTCACCGTGCTAAGAATGAATTAAAAATGACGAAGAAGAAAAGATCACACACCGCTCATTCAATGATCCTCGGTAAACACACCCACATGATGAATGAAAGAGACGGAGAACATCATCATCACAGAATACCGAAGTGACCATTTGATATGTCTGCAGCATTCTGTCTCAGTAGTGTGTATAGTCTGAACTCGGAAGATTTACGGCTGGGCTGCTTTGGCACCACGCTGTGCTTCAAGGTCGGAAATGATTTGGGAGTAAAGAAGCAGCCTCAGCAACAGCGGAAGCCAGAAAAGAAGATGGGTTCTTTGATTCGACATCTCTCGATTCTAAATAATGTATTGGAGCTTTCGCTTGTGATCTCCCCCGGCAAGTTTCAATCGATTGATGATTTCGATAAAATCACCTGAAGATAAATGATATAGGAAAGGAAAAGGAATTCTATAAGGAACAAATTCATTGTAATGAAACAGTTATATATGTATACACACTCAGGTGTAAAATAACAGGGTACAAGCGACACAATCGAGTAGGGGGGGGGGGAATGATAGAGAGCAAGAGACTTGATTTCCATTCCAATGTAACATTTTCCCCTTCGTTTTAGAAGTTTTTTTTTAAAAAATCTGGAAAAATGCTCGAAATATTCACACGAATAATAATTTTTGGCTTCCACCGAGTGGTTAGCGCGCTTGGCTACTGATCTAAGGGACCTGGGTTCGAGCCCCGGGTAAGGCATGGCTGTTTGTGTCGTGTTTTCTGCTGAGGTCCTGCCATCCTCTGACCTTCTACTCTGGCATATAAACTGACAGGCTCCTGTCAGACCTCTGTGGCAAGCAGCTGCTTGAGGGGGTATTTATTTATTATTTTTATTACCTTTACTAGCATTCTCATGGGGCTTCCCTTTCTCCCCCCTCCCCCCCCCCATATCCGGCCCTGTACACACTGAATTACTCAAAGTATTTATTGCAACGATTCCATTTTATATGAATGGAATGCCACATTCAAATAAGTTTCAGACTGAACTTTTGACATCAGCTTGTCACTGGAGATAATTTGGAGATCTTGCGAGAATCTCTAATTCTCGACCTTTCCGCATATCGCATTCGTCGCGTCCCACAAATAACGGTTTGGGCAATCTATCAGCAAATCAACAGAAAGCAGGACCGAATCTGAAGAGGGAGAAGAGGTGTTGCTTCCCCCTCCCCCTCTCGAGAATGCTAGTAACCGGAAAGGAGAAAAAAAGAATGGGAAAAATATACCGAATCGGCGTCCCATTTTGTTGGAGCTCGAACTTGCATCCCTCTCCCATCCACTCTTATTATATGGCCTGACGGAAAGTGAAGTAATGCTCTCAAGAGCTACCGAATCTGCATACTTCGGATTAGAAACCTAGCACGGTACCTGCATACTTCGGATTAGAAAACTAGCACGGTGACCTGTGCAATATCCTACCGGGCCTGGACAGTGCAGTAACAGAAAAATTGATTTTCAAATATGTAGCTGTTTTAATTAATGCTCTATCTCTTGAAATTCAACTCGTAACTATTAATGTTTAAAAAATCTGGTGATCAGTTTCAAAATATTCATAAATATTTTAATTAAAAAAATGAATTTTTTGGTTCTATGTCATTTCAAAAATAGTGTTTAATTAAATTTTACACAAATTAAATAAATTAAATTTTATACATGTTTAATATTCCCCCTTCCGTCCTTTCTTTCAATGGCTGTAGTGACCAGGTTTATCTAGCCTGCTCTGAAGGGTTCTCAACCTCATCTGCTTTGTTCTGGGGCGGGGGTGGCTCAGTCGGTAGCGCGCCAGGCTCGTAATCTGTAATTCCCAGGTTCGAGTCCCAGCTGGGTCAGCGTTGAGATTTATCTCCGCAAAATTCCCCGCCCTGCCCACTGTCAGTAGTGGACACCGATGGGCTTGGAAAGGCCGCCGTCCGTCGGATGGGACGTTAAGCCGTGGCTCCGTGTGCGGGAGAGCCATACCCTGTGCACGTTAAAGAACACGTTGGATGGCCTTGACGGGAGGCTACCATCTGTCTCCCAACAGCTGTTCCAGTGGGTCCCCTTCCCCAACCTTCTCTGAGCCTTCGGGGTCCATGTGACCTGGCAATTTAGTCCATGGTGTGCAAAGAAGTGCCACTCAGAGGTAAAACAACCCAACTCTGCTTTGTTCCTTTCGCCGAATCCAATGATATTTATCATTGTCGATGTTAAAGCACTTACAGCAGCACAGAAATGACTTGAGAGCTTCGAAATCTAATGTTTACAAGAATAGGAACCCGGGGATTTAGTCATCTCGATAATCAGAAACATTTCTTGAAGCGATAATGTCTTCTCAGCATAACTATCAGTCGTCACGTCACCGGTTACTTTCATTTTCGAAGGAGATAGTTTCTAAAAGATCGATAATAAAGATTAGTCTTCTTCCCTTCGTGTGTGCGATAGCCTGCGCGGTCTTTGGCAAAGATCAGGTTGTCATGGATACAATTGTTGGAGAACGCAAGACGTTTCACTAACAGGAGATTCACCCATCTGATCTCCAGTCAGCGTTTACTCTTTTCCACCATTCACCTAATCAGACGTCAATTCTGGCAACCTGATTTACGGAAGATGTTTCTTGCTCTATGGGGGCGGGGATGGCTCAGTCGGTAGCGCGCCAGTCTCGTAATCTGTAGTTCTCAGGTTCGAGTCCCAGCTGGGTCAGCGTTGAGATTTATCTCCGCAAAATTCCCCGCCTTGCCCACGGTCAGTAGGGGACACCGATGGGCTTGGAACGGCCGCCGTCCGTCGGATGGAACGTTAAGCCGTGGCCCCGTGTGCGGGAGAGCCATACCCTGTGCACGTTAAAGAACACGCTGGATGGCCTTGACGGGAGGCTACCATCTGTCTCCCAACAGCTGTTCCAGTGGGTCCCCTCCCCCAACCTTCTCTGAGCCTTCGGGGTCCATGTGACCTGGCCATTTAGCCCATGATGTGCAAAAAAGTGCCGCTTAGAGGTAAAACAACCCAACCCAAATCTTGCTGTACGAGATCATGTGCGTTCTTATGAAGTCACATCGTGATTGTTAGAACGATACACTTCTTGATAAAAGGAGATGGTAGTTGTCACTCTTCACTGGGGCCAGACACTATTCTACTTCTTTGTATTCTCATTTAAACAAGTCCAATTCCCCTGGAAAACAAGGATCGCTTACTTTTAAAAAGTAAACACACCGACCCCAAAGGAATTGAGAAAGTTGCGGATGTCACAGTAAATCCCTTAACCGTCACACTGTAAATATAGAAAAAAAAAATCCCCAAACAGCTGCTTGTCACAAACGTCTGACAGTAGCCTTTCATTTTAATATGTCATGGGAAGTTCTGTGAGGAAGTAGAGACTTCAGCAAAAAGACAACACAAAAAATTTTCATCCGGGGCTCGAATCCAGGTCCCAGCCACAGGGACGGTTCTAACACTCTTGACCATTTAAATATCAAATTCTAGCACAAATATACTATTCACAATATTGAAGTTTTAACATTTTCCAACTGGAGCACCTTTCAAACTGCGAAACCTGGGACGTGTGGTTTGGCTCAGTCAGTAGCGCGCCAGGCTCGTAATTTGCAGTTCTCAGGTCTGTGTCTCAACTGTGCATGTAGAGAGAATTTCCTCCGCTAACTCTGGGGCGGGGGTGGTTCAGTCGGTAGCGCGCCAGTCTCGTACTTTGCAGTTCTCAGGTCTGTGTCTCAACTGTGCATGTAGATAGAATTTCCTCCGCTAACTCTGGGGCGGGGGTGGCTCAGTCGGTAGCGCGCCAGGCTCGTACATTGCAGTTCTCAGGTCTGTGTCTCAACTGTGCATGTAGAGAGAATTTCCTCCGCTAACTCTGGGGCGGGGGTGGCTCAGTCGGTGGCGCGCCAGGCTCGTACTTTGCAGTTCTCAGGTCTGTGTCTCAACTGTGCATGTAGAGAGAATTTCCTCCGCTAACTCTGGGGCGGGGGTGGTTCAGTCGGTAGCGCGCCAGTCTCGTACTTTGCAGTTCTCAGGTCTGTGTCTCAACTGTGCATGTAGATAGAATTTCCTCCGCTAACTCTGGGGCGGGGGTGGCTCAGTCGGTAGCGCGCCAGGCTCGTACATTGCAGTTCTCAGGTCTGTGTCTCAACTGTGCATGTAGAGAGAATTTCCTCCGCTAACTCTGGGGCGGGGGTGGCTCAGTCGGTGGCGCGCCAGGCTCGTACTTTGCAGTTCTCAGGTCTGTGTCTCAACTGTGCATGTAGAGAGAATTTCCTCCGCTAACTCTGGGGCGGGGGTGGCTCAGTCGGTAGCGCGCCAGGCTCGTACATTGCAGTTCTCAGGTCTGTGTCTCAACTGTGCATGTAGAGAGAATTTCCTCCGCTAACTCTGGGGCGGGGGTGGCTCAGTCGGTGGCGCGCCAGGCTCGTACTTTGCAGTTCTCAGGTCTGTGTCTCAACTGTGCATGTAGAGAGAATTTCCTCCGCTAACTCTGGGGCGGGGGTGGCTCAGTCGGTAGCGCGCCAGGCTCGTACATTGCAGTTCTCAGGTCTGTGTCTCAACTGTGCATGTAGAGAGAATTTCCTCCGCTAACTCTGGGGCGGGGGTGGCTCAGTCGGTAGCGCTCCAGGCTCGTACATTGCAGTTCTCAGGTCTGTGTCTCAACTGTGCATGTAGAGAGAATTTCCTCCGCTAACTCTGGGGCGGGGGTGGCTCAGTCGGTAGCGCGCCAGGCTCGTACATTGCAGTTCTCAGGTCTGTGTCTCAACTGTGCATGTAGAGAGAATTTCCTCCGCTAACTCTGGGGCGGGGGTGGCTCAGTCGGTGGCGCGCCAGGCTCGTACTTTGCAGTTCTCAGGTCTGTGTCTCAACTGTGCATGTAGAGAGAATTTCCTCCGCTAACTCTGGGGCGGGGGTGGCTCAGTCGGTAGCGCGCCAGGCTCGTACATTGCAGTTCTCAGGTCTGTGTCTCAACTGTGCATGTAGAGAGAATTTCCTCCGCTAACTCTGGGGCGGGGGTGGCTCAGTCGGTAGCGCTCCAGGCTCGTACATTGCAGTTCTCAGGTCTGTGTCTCAACTGTGCATGTAGAGAGAATTTCCTCCGCTAACTCTGGGGCGGGGGTGGCTCAGTCGGTAGCGCGCCAGGCTCGTACATTGCAGTTCTCAGGTCTGTGTCTCAACTGTGCATGTAGAGAGAATTTCCTCCCCTAACTCCCGTTCTACGCTTGGTGAGAAACGGAAAATATTGCGCTTAGAAGGCATCCGTTCGTCACGTGGGATGTTAAGCAATGCTCCTTGTGTGTTCACGTAAAGAACACAATGAATGAATTCCTTAATAGAAGGCTTCTATCTATCTCTTAATAGCTGTAATGTGGATCTCCTTCCAAAAGCCTTCTCTGAACCTTTGAGGCCCTTGTGACCTGGCTACTTAACCCATTTTGTACAAAAGAATTGAACTCAAAGGTAAAACAACTCAACCCTAACAGGGAAAATTCAAGCTAATTGTGTAAGCGAAAAATCTCGATACTAATATTTTATTATATCTATCCAATTCTTGTCTTGGTTGTATTCGTGGGATGTTTAGTTTTGCGGATTTACATCCAATCTGTGAAGTACCTAAGAGGCTGGCAGAATGTCTATAAATGAAGAGATGGCAAATTTAAAAAAAAAACAGAGTATTTTTTTCTGGTGTAGGAGGAAACGAGCTTAAAATGATGATTCAGAATAAACGATGAAGATATTCGCCATATTCTTTCGGTGCTTCGGACAGCTGTATCCAGCTCATTAAAGGAAATGGATGCTTACCAATGCAGGTTACCAGTTCTTATCTGAACAGTGAGCTTCCTTAATCCATGAATCCCTTTAGGTTTGGATTCTTCCTAAATTGAGAGTTTATCTAAATGTGATTTTAAAAGGAAGTGGCAATTAAAAGTGAATTACTAAACTCAAAAAAAGTTTTAATATATTCGTAAAGTTTGGCATTTTTCACTCAGATACCAAAACTTTCTTAACCGTTTTAAGGGTCATGCGTTTTCGTTAAATGTTCAGAGAATCTGATTACAATACAGGAAATAAAAAATGCAGCATTTTCAAAAAGTTATGCAAATGTGAAGAAATTTGGGGCGGAGGTAGTGTATGGATATGCATGGAAATGATTAGGTTTGCAGGACGATCGAAACAATTGGACAGGCGCGAGCTGATATCACAGGTGCGGCGGAGCAGTCAAACACAGATAAAGGCAACAAAAACTCCCTGGTTGACAAAACTTGATTCTAAACCCTAAAGATGCCCTTACGCAGATGTCGACGGTCGTTCCAACAGTTAACAGACTTTGAACGTGGAAGAATCATCGGCCTTAGAGAAACTGGTTTGTCGTACAGAGAGATGTGGCCAAACTTGTTGGCTGCAATCCTAGCACCATCGTACACATATGGCGCCAATGTGTTCAAGAAGGATCCAACAAAAGCCGACAAGGATCAGGAAGACGACGTATGACCACAGAGCTACAGGACCGCCATTTGCGACGCATGGCATTGCGTGACAGATTCGCGACTACAACGCAACTGCAAAGGAAATGGCAACAGGTTGTTACCTGTTGCCATTTCCTTTCATCGAATACCTGTCAGGCGGACGGTAAACAACAGGCTTTTACAGTTTTGATTGCAAGCCTATCATCCTGCATTGCGTTTGCCCCTCACATCTGCCCAAATGCAAGCAGGTCTTCTGTGGTGTCGCCTCAGACAGAACTGGAACGAACAAAAGTGGAGTACCGTGGTGTTTAGTAACGAATCTCGTTTTTGTCTCGATCAGCACGACGCCAGACAACGTGTTCGCCGTCATCCATGGGAAAGGAACGTCATCCACTGTGAGTGACATCGTCACACAGCTCAAGCACCTAGTGTCTTGGTATGGGTTGCCATTAGTCGGACATCTCGGTCAGAACTGGTCATCATAAGGGGTCTCTAACTGGCTAACGATATGTTACCAACATTTTTCATCCAGTGGCTGTCCCAATTGTTCAGCAACACGGAACCTTTTACCAGCAAGATAACGCCCGTCCTCACACAGCCCACATTACTCTGCAGTATCTATACGACCAAAACGTTAATGTACGTTCGCCGAACCTTTCACCTATTGAACACGTCTGGGATATGACGGGCCGACAGCTCCAACAACACCCAAGGGGTGCGCCAACCACTGTCACTGAAATGGAACTGCGACTTCGCACTATTTGGCGTTCTGTCCCTCAGGGGGACATTAATGGCCTATACGATAGCCTTCCTCACCGTGTTCATGAATGCACTGCTGCGCGGGGTGGTTCAACATCATACTAATCATACCACTTTACCGGGTAAGTAAATTGGTAATTTTCCATATTATTTTTGATAATTTAATCAATCGCACATCAGTTTATGCCAACAACTGCTTGCGTTTCAATAAAATGGCATTAATCCTACCAGGTGTTGCAATTTTCTTTTTAGTAGTGTAATATCAACTTTTAAAGTAATTAAAAACAATTTTTCAGTTACAGGAAAAGAATTGTCTCTATAAAGAAAGAATACAAAACCAAGACCATCTTGCATAACATGTCAAATGCTTTAACCGCCATTCGCTGATCATAACTTCCGCTAACTGATGATCACAACTTCCGCTAACTGATGATCATAACTTCCGCTAACTGATGATCATAACTTCCGCTAACTACAGCTGGGATGAGATCAAATAGAGAGAAACCTCACACGATTCTACTTGTCGATCTTTGAATATATTTATGTAGTTTTTGAAACTCATCTGAATGAAGAATTCAGGGTTTCGTTGTTCGATCTATTCAAATGATTAACAGCTATTTATTATCGTTGAGTTTATATTAAAGAGGTGTAATCAAACGGAACAGATTAGAGGTATCTTCAAAAATATTTATTTATTTTGGCCAAAGTGTCATTACCTTATTGTCTGTATTAAGATGTATCCAAATGAATTAACGTCACTCAATGTCCACTTTATTACGAACAAGCCACATTACGTTAGATGAAGAACTCGGTAAATACTTAAGCAAGATTTTTGTGGAAAATGAGACGCAAGATAAATATAGCAATCAAATGTATCTAAAACAGTGCTCACAAATCTTTCTGGGCCCAACGTTCCCTTTTATTTTTCTAACGCCCCTTTTCATAAAAAGCTATGTTAGATTAAATTGAATGGGTCAGCGTTGAGATTTATCTCCGCAAAATTCCCCGCCCTGCCCACGGTCAGTAGGGGACACCGATGGGCTTGGAAAGGCCGCCGTCCGTCGGATGGGACGTTAAGCCGTGGCCCCGTGTGCGGGAGAGCCATACCCTGTGCACGTTAAAGAACACGCTGGATGGCCTTGACGGGAGTCTACCATCTGTCTCCCAACAGCTATTCCAGTGGGTCCCCTCCCCCAACCTTCTCTGAGCCTTCGGGGTCCATGTGACCTGGCCATTTAGCTCATGGTGTGCAAAAAAGTGCTGCTCAGAGGTAAAACAACTCAACTCAACTAGATTAAATTGAATATTGAATGCTTTTTGAATTATTTCCACAGAAGAACTCAAGAAAATGTCAACACATATGTCTAAAATGCACTTTTCAGTTACTGGGAACACACTTACACAAATGTGTAAAACGCCCCCACAAATGTCTAAAATGCCCAAACAAATCTCTAACACACCTCCATAAATGTGTAAAACGCCCCCACAAATGTCTAAAATGCCCAGTTTGGGAAACACTGATATAAACCTTGCTTCTTAAGCAATGGTTATTTAATATTCAAGGATATATGAAAATCAAAACATTTAAAAAGTTTCTCGTTCTGAAAAAAACTTTTAACAAAGATGAAAATTTGAAATAATTATTACACAAACTGTTAGAAAGCTTTTACATGTGAATAGAGTTTAATATAGCGGTTATTGCTTTGAATTTAATCCGTTTAAATTAACTCTTTAGATAATCAGTCAATCAATAAAGATACTTTATTTCCAATACCTTAGACTATATACGGCATTTAGTATAACATAAACAATCCAAAAGCATTAGCTTATTTAAGTTATAATTAATACGGAGAGCGTTCAAAAAGTTCTTGTCACGTGTATGTAGATACGCTTAGTTCCTCAGAAGTTAGTGAGCTAAGACTTTTTGAAAACGTGTCTAAACTTGTCATTACGTGATAAACCCAAAGGCCATGTCATCGTTTCTTTCTTCGCTGGCGGCGTGTAAAGTTCGGTCTGCGAAACTTGCGCGTTGTTGCGAAGGAGAGCCTACTAAAGACGGAGAAGGATTACATCTTTTTACAAGGATGCAGCTTGAGATGACGAGAAAAAAATTCATGCCATCACAAGTATATGGAAATTATGCTTGTTCATATGGACTATACGGTATGGGATGGATGTGCAAATTCAGAGAAGGACGACAGAGCTTTGAAGACCTCCCTCGTGCAGGAAGACAGAAGGCGGCCCTGAATGAGAGAGTTGGGTTGTTTTACCTCTGATCGGCACTTTTTTGCACACCATGGGCTAAATGGCCAGGTCACATGGACCCCGAAGGCTCAGAGAAGGTTGGGGGAGGGGACCCACTGGAACAGCTGTTGGGAGACAGATGGTAGCCTCCCGTCAAGGCCATCCAGCGTGTTCTTTAACGTGCACAGGGTATGGCTCTCCCGCACACGGGGCCACGGCTTAACGTCCCATCCGACGGACGGCGGCCTTTCCAAGCCCATCGGTGTCCCCTACTGACCGTGGGCAGGGCAGGGAATTTTTGAGGAGATAAATCTCAACGCTGATCCAGCTGGGACTCGAACCTGGGAACTGCAGATTACGAGCCTGACACGCTACCGACTGAGCCACCCCCGCCCCGTGAATGAGAGAACCATCGCTACTATTCGTGAACTCTTTAAGGAAAGCCTACACATCACCATTCAGGTAATACATTTAGATGTCAGTGCATCGATTGGCAGTGTGGAAACTATTATTCATCAGCTTTTAAAGTTCCGAAAGATCTGTGCAAAATGAGTACCCCACAAACTGACAGAAGAGCAAAAAAGAGCTAGAGTCGCTCGTGCAAGAAGATGTTACTAGTGTTTGAGCCAAGTATTCCCAAACTGTTAACAGACATTGTCACAAGTGATGAGACGTGGTTTTATCACTATACAACTCCCACAAAGATCGACAACTATGTTTGTGTTGAGGAAGATGAACCGCGTCTCCAAATCCTTTCACAAGACTTTCGCTCAAGGAAGACGATATTAACAATTTTTTTTTAATTCCCAAGGAGTGGTAGACGAGGACATTTTACGTGAAAAAATGACTGCAAATGGCCAATACTACACCAACACTGTTTTGCCCAAAAGGGTTAAGGAGATGAAGGAGCAGCTTCCAACAACGGGCGTATCAAAGGTTCTCCTTCTTCGTGACAATGCCAGTTCTCACAAAACCCGGCAAGTTACGACATATTTAGAGCAGAAAACAAACCAGACAAATCCTAATTTACCTCTGAGCGGCACTTTTTTGCACACCATGGGGCTAAATGGCCAACAGATCCTGTATATTCTATATATATATATAGTCAACCCACTGGAATACTATATATAATAGTATAGTAGGTAATACTACCTTATCTTGTATATTCACCCAATCTTGCACCATGCGATTTTTTGGTTGTTTCCAAAAATTGAAAAGGAAGTTGCTGCGATGCCTTTTTTCAAGGGTGCAAGACCTTGCAAAATGCAAAAATTTCGAAACCACCAAATATTTTAGAATTGACAGAATTGGCAACTTTGCATAAATGCTGAAGGGGAGTACTTTGAAAGTCAGTAGAAGTTTTGTTGAGGTAAGTGCAATGGTGGATGGACAGATGCATATCAAGAACTTTTTCGATGTCCCTCGTATAAACAAAATAATATAAATGAAAACTCTTCTCACAAATTGCAAAAATATATAGTTTCAAGCAATAGTTGATTATGACAAAATATAAACTTTATAGCAGTTTTTGCAAAGAGAAAAGATTTTTTTATTTAAACACAATAAAAAAATAAAATAAATACCCCCTCAAGCAGCTGCTTGCCACAGAGGTCTGACAGGAGCCTGTCAGTTTATATGCCACAGTAGAAGATCTGAGAGGATGGCAGGACCTCAGCAGAAAAACGACACAAACAGCCATGCCTTACCCGGGGCTCGAACCCAGGTCTCGTAGATCAGTAGCCAAGCGCGCTAACCACTCGGCCACGGGAAGAAGAAAAATATAACCTTTACTACAATAGACATAGACTATACATAGTGATCTGTTTCTTAACTGAGATTGTTGCTCTAAAATAATCCAATTTCCATACCTGTAAATGCAAATCGAATAGAGTTCCAAAAAAATCAATGTTACAAAGGATTAATTCATATTTTAAATTTATTTACAGTCACATCTTTTCATAAAACAATTCATTTTAAAAACATTACTGAGCTCTGGATCTGGTTCACTGTTGACTTAACATGAGTCTCTTCCTAATAAAGTTATATTGACTGCATATATTTCAAATAAAACACAGTTACTTTATACAGTTTACCAATTTAGAAATTAGAAGAATCAGCTGAAACCAAAACTAGACGAACTTTCAACCCAGCGAGATAGGGGGAAGAAAATTTAGCCCACAGATGTCGTTGTTCAGAAAGTGAACATGGCAGAAAAAGTGTCCTTCGAGCGAGGCTCACGTGGACAGCTGAGAGCATATGTCAATCAGCGATCCTCCATGCTCTGCTCCGCGGATTCCTATTTACAGAGGAGAGCAGTGAGGTCGCCCTTTCTGCGCTCCGTTACCCACAGGCACTGAATGCCTCTGACACTGAGGTAATGGCTCGTGCAGCAGGTTGTCTTGGAAACGGGACTGATGCGGGGGAGGAAGGGGACAGGTGCCGGGATGGCGGTGGAAGATGGTGATACTCTTCCTGGATGTCTTCTTTTAGTTTTGATTTCCCCACCGAAGACACTTCCAAGGTTGGCATAATTATCTTAGGGAGCTTTCCTTCCAGTCTCAGATTAAAAATTTTTCTGAAAAAGTTTTTAAAAGTAGTCTTGAATTCTGAACACGTTTTTTATTAAACAGCAATCGAGTACTATCTTGAGTGCTCTGTGTAATAAAAGGGAAAAAAAAAGGAATGATTTATTCCTTTTCATAGTGTTCACAAAATTATGGGAAATATGCGTCCTTCGGATACAACATTAAGACGTGACACTGTGTGGGAAGGAGTTGTGTACCTTGTGCACGTTAAAGAACACTTTGAATGGCCTTGAAGGAGGGCATTCCATTTGTCTCCTAACAACGGTCCAAAGGATCCCCTACACACTTCTGAATCCTTTGGATCTTTGTGATCTGTTCATTTAGTGGTTTGGATCTTTGTGATCTGTTTTTGTGATCAGTGTCACTCAGAGGCAAAACAATTCATGAAACTAAAATGTGAAATTTTAATAAAATAAACAATCATTCATGTTATTGGTTTCCAAAATTAAGGTGAATGTCAATGGAAACCGAATTTAAAATATTGGTAAACTTTAAACTAAGCTTTCTACAAATTGTGTTGGGTTGTTTTACCTCTGAACGGCACTTTTCTGCACACCATGGGCTAAATGGTCAGGTCACAAGGATCCCAAAGGCTCAGAGAAGGTTGGGGGAGGGGACCCACTGGAACAGCTGTTGGGAGACAGATGGTAGCCTCCCGTCAAGGCTACCCAGCGTGTTCTTTAACGTGCACAGGGTATGGCTCTTCCGTACACGGAGTCACGGCTTTACGTCCCATCCGACGGACGGCGGCTTTTCCAAGCCTCTACTGACCGTGGGCAAGGCGGGGAGTTTTGCGGAGATAAGTCTCAACGCTGACCCAGCTGAAACTCGAACCTGGGAACTGCAGATTACGAGTCTGGCGCGCTACCGACTGAGCCACCTCCGCCCCAGCTTTCTAACAAGAATTAGATCAAATGTAATAAATTTTGATTCTCTTTCGTTTACGATTTTTGTTTTCAGCAGCAGAAATCAATTCTGAAAATTAATTGGAAGCTGTTTAAAATTTAAGAAAATGTAAAGGGAGCAAGGTTAGTTTGGATTGTTTCACCTCCTGAGCTGCACTTTAGCGCACAAAAATAGACTAAAAGTTCAGGTCACAAGTAGTTCACACAACCCGTAGGTTCGGAGTTGATTAGAGAAAGGAAGCACTCATTAGACAGTTAGTTGTTAGGAGAGAAATAGAAACCTCCCATGAAGGCCATTCAATGTGTTCTTTAGCGTGCCTAGAACATGACTCTATGTCACATCCAGGGGGCCATGTTGAAAATTTAAGCTCGTCTACTGGAGGATTAGGGGCGGGGGTGGCTCAGTCGGTAGCGCGCCAGGCTCGTAATCTGTAGTTCCCAGGTTCGAGTCCCAGCTGGGTCAGCGTTGAGATTTATCTCCGCAAAATTTCCCGCCCTGCCCACGGTCAGTAGGGGACACCGATGGGCTTGGAAAGACCGCCGTCCGTCGGATGGGACGTAAAGCCGTGGCCCCGTGAGCGGGAGAGCCATACCCTGTGCACGTTAAAGAACACGCTGGATGGCCTTGACGGGAGGCTACCATCTGTCTCCCAACAGCTATTCCAGTGGGTCCCCTCCCACAACCTTCTCTGAGCCTTCGGGGTCCATGTGACCTGGCCATTTAGCCGATGGTGTGCAAAAAAAGTGCCGCTCAGAGGTAAACCAACTCAAAACAACAACGTCACATCCTCTTTCGAAGCCTCATTGGTCCCTTTCCGACCAACAGCAGAATGAGTATTAGCAGAAGCAAATCTCAATACTGGCACAATTGCGACTCGATACGAATTGCAGATTTACAAGACTGGCGTGCTATCGACTAAGCCAACCCCGCTCCAGTTAACAAACATCGAAGAATTTGCGCAAATGGAAATAATAAACCCGCAAATAGAGGCAAAGGCAGTAGACCGCTTTTTCATTTCCCAACTTCAAAGAGTGCAACAGCAAAACAGAATATGTAAGGAAAGTGAGTAATTCAAGAAAGATTTGGGTTGTTTTACCTCTGAGCGGCACTTTTTTGCAAACCATGGGCTAAATGGCCAGGTCACATGGACCCTGAAGGATCAGAGAAGGTTGGGGGAGGGGACCCACTGGAACAGCTGTTGGGAGACAGATGGTAGCCTCCCGTCAAGGCCATCCAGCGTGTTCTTTAACGTGCACAGGGTATGGCTCTCCCGCACACGGGGCCACGGCTTAACGTCCCATCCGACGGACGGCGGCCTTTCCAAGCCCATCGGTGTCCCCTACTGACCGTGGGCAGGGCGGGGAATTTTGCGGAGATAAATCTCAACGCTGACCCAGCTGGGACTCGAACCTGGGAACTACAGATTACGAGCCTGGCGCGCTACCGACTGAGCCACCTCCGCCCCTTCAAAGAGTGCAACAGCAAAATAGAAAATGTAAGGAAAGTGAGTAATTCAAGAAAGATCGAAAGCAAAAAACCAAAAACGCAAACAAAAAAAAAATTAGAGAATTACCTAAATAGACAGTTCAGTTACAGCAGTCCTAGTTCAGTTGTGTAAAAAATTCAAAATGACAGTTATAGTTCAGCGAATTTTTGCAACTTGAGTCTTTAAGAGGTACTCGAGACTTAGATTGATTAAACTATAATTATCTGTTGCTAATACCTTCCATTTCGTTTCAGTTTTAGATTACAATCTATCAGAGAAACAAAAATCAATACAAAGTACGGAATCCACTGATTACGTTCTTGCAGCTCATTCCATTGATCACTGCTTCCAACAGAAACTCCTGGAAGCACACAACGATAGGAATCATTTCACGAATTGAAAGGTAGGAAGCAAGCAGCAGAAATCAAAACTGACCTAATGTAATGATACTCTCTTCTCCATTCGCAGGATTATTATTTTCTTCCTTGTTTTCTTTTTCATTCGTTCTTCTTTCCTTTTCCATTCCCTCTTCTTCCTTTTTTCATTCTCTCTTCTCCCTAATACGGGGGTCGGGGGTGGCTCAGTCGGTAGCGCGCCATGCTCGTAATCTGTAGTTCCCAGGTTCGAGTCCCAGCTGGGTCAGCGTTGAGATTTATCTCCGCAAAAATTCCCCGCCCTGCCCACGGTCAGTAGCGGACACCGATGGGCTTGGAAAGGCCGCCGTCCGTCGGATGGGACGTTAAGCTGTGGCCCCGTGCGCGGGAGAGTTATACCCTGTGCACGTTAAAGAACACGCTGGATGGCCTTTACGGGAGGCTACCATCTGTCTCCCAACAGCTGTTCCAGTGGGTCCCCTCCCCCAACCTTCTCTGAGCCTTCGGGGTCCATGTGACCCTGCCATTTAGCCCATGGTGTGCAAAAAAGTGCCGCTCAGAGGTAAAACAACCCAATTCTTCTCCCTAATACGGGGGGCGGGGATGGCTCAGTCGGTAGCGCGCCAGGCTCGTAATCTGTAGTTCCCAGGTTCGAGTCCCAGCTGGGTCAGCGTTGAAATTTATCTCCGCAAAATTCCCCGCCCTGCCCACGGTCAGTAGGGGACACCGATGGGCTTGAAAAGGCCGCCGTCCGTCGGATGGGACGTTACGCCGTGGCCCCGTGTACGGGAGAGTTATACCCTGTGCACGTTAAAGAACACGCTGGATGGCCTTTACGGGAGGCTACCATCTGTCTCCCAACAGCTGTTCCAGTGGGTCCCCTCCCCCAACCTTCTCTGAGCCTTCGGGGTCCATGTGACCTTGCCATTTAGCCTATGGTGTGCAAAAAAGTGCCGCTCAGAGGTAAAACAACCCAACTCTTCTCCCTAATACGGGGGGGCGGGGGTGGCTCAGTCGGTAGCGCGCCAGGCTCGTAATCTGTAGTTCCCAGGTTCGAGTCCCAGCTGGGTCAGCGTTGAAATTTATCTCCTCAAAAATTCCCCGCCCTGCCCACGGTCAGTAGGGGACACCGATGGGCTTGAAAAGGCCGCCGTCCGTCGGATGGGACGTTAAGCCATGGCCCCGTGTGCGGGAGAGCCATACCCTGTGCACGTTAAAGAACACGCTGGATGGCCTTGACGGGAGGCTACCATCTGTCTCCCAACAGCTGTTCCAGTGGGTCCCCTCCCCCAACCTTCTCTGAGCCTTCGGGGTCCATGTGACCTTGCCATTTAGCCTATGGTGTGCAAAAAAGTGCCGCTCAGAGGTAAAACAACCCAACCCTAATACGATCAACCGCATAGTGAAATAGCCCTATGAATTGGGATCTTCGCAATATCCAACTGTATATGAATTCGTTACCACAGAGCTGATACGTGGTTCCCAACCTTTTACCTTCACCTTTTCCAAAGCCACTTTTACTCTTTCTTACGTTCCCATCATGGAATTTACAATGTTTTTTCATGTGCAAAACCAGGTCAAATAATATTTACCGTGGATAAAAATTTACGGGTACTTTGATATTGTTTTGTATCCATGAATTACTAAGGATTTTCTATAGAAACAAAGTAAGAATAACTTGTTAATCTATGAACTCTTCGATATTCTATTTAATCTATTTCTACGAAAGAACCGAACCCCCCACCCCACGGTTGGGGAATACTGCTATAATGGCCCTCAAAGCCACCTGTTTTTGGACCAAACTCATTCCTTACAAAAAAGTCTGTGATAAACCTTATCCATTTTAAGACTAAAAATGTATGCAATTTTAAAATGATTCAATTCAATAAATGAACGATTTTTTATAACTATTACAGTGAGCTGGATAATTCAATCTCGAAGCGCAAAGTCAAATGATGTAAAGGCGTTTGACGTTTTCTGATTGAGGTGGAGAGGAAAGTTCAAGAGACCTCGCAGTTGGGTTATTTACCTATGAGCGTCACTTTTTTTGGCGCCCAATGATCTAAATGGACAAGTCACAAGGTTCACAATTATTCTTGTTGAAAAGGAGTGAAATTTGGTAGAGGAAATGAAAACGGGTTGGGTTGTTTTACCTCTGAGCGGCACTTTTTTGCACACTATGGGCTAAATGGCCAGGTCACAAGGACCCCGAAGAGTCAGAGAAGGTTGGGGGAGGTGACCCACTGGATCAGCTGTGGGGAGACAGATGGTAGCCTCCCGTCAAGGCCATCCAGCGTGTTCTTTAACGTGCACAGGGTATGTCTCTCCCGCACACGGGGCCACGGCTTAACGTCCCATCCGATGGACGGCGGCCTTTCCAAGCCCATTGGTGTCCCCTACTGACCGTGGGCAGAGCGGGGAATTTTGCGGAGATAAATCTCAACGCTGACCCAGCTGGGACTCGAACCTGGGAACTACAGATTACGAGCCTGGCGCGCTACCGACTGAGCCACCCCCGCCCCTACTCGGAGGAGGTTCAAGCGGAAGGAAACCCACTGGGCAGCTGTTAGGAGACAGATGGTAGCTTCCCGTCAAAGCATATAGCATGTTCTTTAACGTGCACATGGCATGGCTCTCTCCTGTACATGAGGCCACGGTTTAACATCCCATCCGACGGACGGCAGCCTTTCCTAGCTCACTGGTATCCCATACTGACCGAGAGCAAGACATGGGGTTTTGAGGGGATAAATCTCAACGCTGGCCTAGGCGGGTCTCGAACCTGGGAACTGCAGATTACGAGCCTGGCACGCTACCGACAGAGCCACCTCTCTCCCTGCCTTTCTCGTGCACACGGAACCAAGGTTAAACGTCCCGTCGACGGACGGCGGTCTTTTCAAATCCATCAGTGTTTCCTTTCTGACCGAGGGCAAGGTGTGGATTTAGCGGAGATAAATTTCAGCCCTGACACAGTCGGGACTCGACATGGGAACTGCAAAATTAAGAGCCTGGCGCACTACCGATTGAACCAACCTCGCAGAATTCACTGAGAATCAAACAACCAATTAAAATGTAAAAAAAAAGAGCTCTGCAGAGGTGGTTATAGAAACGGCCTAAACAGATTAATGATTTTAAGTAGGAGCGGAAGATGTTCCGAAAATGGGGGCGGGGGTGGCTCAGTCGGTAGCGCACCAGGCTCGTAATCTGTAGTTCCCAGGTTCGAGTCCCAGCTGGGTCAGCGTTGAGATTTATCTCCGCAAAATTCCCCGCCCTGCCCACGGTCAGTAGGGGACACCGATGGGCTTGGAAAGGCCGCCGTCCATCGGATGGGACGTTAAGCCGTGGCTCCGTGTGCGGGAGAGCCATACCCTGTGCACGTTAAAGAACACGCTGGATGGCCTTGACGGGAGGCTACCAGCTGTCTCCCAACTGTTGTTACAGTGGGTCCCCTCCCCCAACCTTCTCTGAGCCTTCGGGGTCCATGTGACCTGGCCATTTAGCCCATGGTGTGCAAAAAAGTGCCGCTCAGAGGTAAAACAACCCAACCCAACAACCCAATGTTGCGAAAATGAAAACGTAGACGGAAAGCAGCGGAGTGGCTTGCTCTCAAATAAAGACCATGAGAACAGAGTAATTGAGCAGATTTAATCAAAGCTACGATGGCATCAAAAGTTATAGAAAAAATGAAAATGTTTCACTAAAAAAACACAAGGGAAGAACGAAAGAGAAAATAGTTTTTTGGTTATTCTGCGAGACTTAAATGGATGACTGTCTTCCATTCACCTAACAGATCATTAGTGAAGAGGGCAGATGTTGGCTCAGCCGGCGCTGACATTTATCTTCACTAAACCGCCACCTTGCCCTCGGAGAGAAAGAGGATATCGTGGGCTTGAAAAGGCCGCCGTCTGTCGGTTCGGACGCTAAGTCGTGGCTCCGTGTGCAATTGAACCATACTCTGTGCTCTTTAAATTACACGTTGGATGGCCTTGACAGGAGGTTTCCATGTCTCCTAACAGCTGTCCAGTGGGTCGCTTTACCCCAATTTTCTCTAGGTTGGGTTGTTTACCTCTGAGCGGCACTTTTTTGCACACCATGGGCTAAATGGCCAGGTCACATGGACCCCGAAGTCTCAGAGAAGATTGGGGGAGGGGACCCACTGGAACAGCTGTTGGGAGACAGATGGTAGCATCCCGTCAAGGCCATCCAGCATGTTCTTTAACGTGCACAGGGTATGGCTCTCCCGCACACGGGGCCACGGCTTAACGTCCCATCCGACGGACGGCGGTCTTTCCAAGCCCATCGTTGTCCCCTACTGACCGTGGGCAGGGCGGGAAATTTTGCGGAGATAAATCTCAACGCTGACCCAGCTGGGACTCGAACCTGGGAACTACAGATTACGAGCCTGGCGCGCTACCGACTGAGCCACCCCCGCCCGCCCACCCACCCCCCAATTTTTTCTGACTTAACCTTGTGGTCCTTGTGACCTGGACATTTAGTCCATTGTGTGCAAAAAAAAGTGCAGTTCAGAGCTAATGCAAATAACTTGGAAACCGATTGTACAATCGTAAAGCGTAAACTGAAACCTTAGTAATTAATAATGACTTGAGAAAAAAAAACACAGTTTAAAAAAAAAAGATGATTTCACAACAGAATTATCATTCCTCCTCAAAGTGCATCTTCTCTTTTCCTCCTTTTTCAGTTTAAATCTGCTTCTTAAACTTACACCTAGTGCCGTGATCTGGTTGGTGGAGGAGGAGAAGAAGCTCAGGAAGGAAGAAGAAGATGATGCTGCTGCTCCTTCGGCAGCTCTCTCTCCCTCTAAAAGCTGCTTCCCGTCTCTAAGGACTTAAAATGGCAGCTACAAGGAAAGTGCATTTCGTCTCCGCTCCAAAGGCAAAGCCATAACGAATTAAGGAGAGGAAGAAACCTTTTCTACCCCTCGAAATTAGGAATGTTTCGCTTGTTGTGATGTCACATCCGTCTCTCGAGATATTTCCTTTTTGTTATGAATGCAACTTGAAACTCTCTTAGGAAAGAGAGAAGAAAAAACAGAAAATCTTTGGAGTATTTCTTTGGAGGCAAAAAAAATCGTTGAAAGCTTTCAAGGTGGGACTAACTTCACGTACATTAAAATTTTTTCTTTGCAACTATGGGATGTATATATGTGATTTCTTAATTGATCATTAAATGTATAAATCTTACACTTTATTAAGAATGGATGAGTATGTAAAAACCTAGTGACCCTCAGAAATAATAAGCTGAAAAAAATTGGTTTTGCCGTGAGTGGGATCCTAACCCACGTCTTATAAGTCACACCAACTGAAGAAAAAACGTTAGCCGATGATGGTGTAGTGGTTAACATAATTGGCATGTTTCCAGGCGATGTGGGTTCAAATCCCACTAACGGTAAAACCATTTTTTTCAGCTTATTATTCCATGAGTTCCATGTCTAAAGGACATATCCTGTGCTTCTTTACTACTAAACCTAATGATAGTTTAGAAGTATCTGACTGATCGTTCCATTTAACACTGAGTGCTTCCGTTAATAAACGCAAAATTCTCCGCCCTGCCCATGGTCAGTAGGGGACGCTGATGGGCTTGGAAAGGCCGCCGTCCGTCGGATGGGACGTTAAGCCGTGGCCCCGTGTGCGGGAGAGCCATAACCTGTGCACGTTAAAGAACACGCTGGATGGCCTTGACGGGAGACTACCATCTGTCTCCCAACAGCTGTTCCAGTGGGTCCCCTCCCCCAACCTTCTCTGAGCCTTCGGGGTCCATGTGACCTGGCCATTTAGCCATGGTGTGCAAAAAAGTGCCGCTCAGAGGTAAAACAACCCAACCCAAAAACCGTTAAGAAAACCCTTAAGTTACAGTCAAAACTTGGAAAGGCGCCATCCATCGGATGTGATGTTAAGCTTGGCACCATGTGCATAAGAAATGTTGTGACCACATTTCTCGAAATGTGGAATTGACGTATCTCAAAACAACTGTTCTCACAATTTTGTTCTCATCGTTCTCCCTGACACTGGTGCTGACGAAGAAAATCCCTCCAGACTACATCCTTCCGGAACCTTCTATGTGGACTCGAGACTTTTTCGGAGAAAAACAACTGGCAACTGTGATTGGTAGGCGTGTCACGTAGTTTTTTCAGCTGTGAGCAAAAAGTTGATTTTATAGATATTTCTGAAATACTGTGTAATTCTATTTTCAACGACGTTTGATTAACAGTCGTTCTATAAGCACAGTTAGTGATTAGTTCAAATTTTTGCTCAGTTAGTTATTAATTAAGTTGTGAAACATTTTATATCTGTGGATTACGTGGATGTGAAGTCTCCATCACTCATCACTTTTCAAACGAAAATTTTGAAAAGGAAATCTTACATGAAATGGAGGAATTTAGGGAAAGTGTTTCATTTTTCTCAAATCAGCTTGATGAACACAAAACAAAATGAATGAATGAAGGAGAGAGTGTGAGAATAATAAATTATATTAAACAAGCTTAATGTTGGGAAAAGAAGTATTTGTATTGAAGGAGAAGTTGAGTGATATGCAACAGCAGGGTCAGAAATGTGGAACTAGTGGGCATTCCTCAAAAACAGCATGAAAATGATATTCAAGTAGTCGAGAGACTGATTAAAGTTTTGAAAATTGACACAAAATGTTTGGATGTGGAAGCTGTTCATCGGGTTCCAATTATAAACAAAAATAAAATTGAACCTATCATCGTTCAGTTCGGTTGTAGAAAAACTAAAGGGATGTGGATAAAGATGTGGAAAGAAAAGAAGGAATTATTATCAAACGAAATTGATGAATCTTATGGTGATGGTAGGATATAATATAATTAATATATACTATAAAGGATATATTATAATATATATTTTATTATATATATTATATATATAGTATATATTATATATAAGGATATATAAGGATATACTTATAAAGAGAATTCTGAATTAGGATCTGGCCTTTCTGTGAAAAGAATCTAACATTGATACTGCCTATAAAGGAAATTATGAAGTAGGATCTGACCTTTCTGTGAAAAGAATCTAACATTGATACTGCCTATAAAGGAAATTGTGAAGTAGGATCTGACCTTTCTGTGAAAAGAATCTAATATTGATATGTCACTGACTATAAAGAAAATTGCGAAGTAGGATTTGGCCTTTCTGTGAAAAGAATCTAACATTGATACTGCCTATAAAGGAAATTGTGAAGTAGGATCTGACCTTTCTGTGAAAAGAATCTAACATTGATACTGCCTATAAAAGAAATTGTGAAGTAGGATCTGACCTTTCTGTGAAAAGAATCTAATATTGATATGTCACTGACTATAAAGAAAATTGCGAAGTAGGATTTGGCCTTTCTGTGAAAAGAATCTAACATTGATACTGCCTATAAAGGAAATTGTGAAGTAGGATCTGACCTTTCTGTGAAAAGAATCTAATATTGATACTGCCTATAAAGGAAATTGTGAAGTAGGATCTGACCTTTCTGTGAAAAGAATCTAATATTGATATGTCACTGACTATAAAGAAAATTGCGAAGTAGGATTTGGCCTTTCTGTGAAAAGAATCTAACATTGATACTGCCTATAAAGGAAATTGTGAAGTAGGATCTGACCTTTCTGTGAAAAGAATCTAACATTGATACTGCCTATAAAGGAAATTGTGAAGTAGGATCTGACCTTTCTGTGAAAAGAATCTAACATTGATACTGCCTATAAAGGAAATTGTGAAGTAGGATCTGACCTTTCTGTGAAAAGAATCTAATATTGATATGTCACTGACTATAAAGAAAATTGCGAAGTAGGATTTGGCCTTTCTGTGAAAAGAATCTAACATTGATACTGCCTATAAAGGAAATTGTGAAGTAGGATCTGACCTTTCTGTGAAAAGAATCTAATATTGATATGTCACTGACTATAAAGAAAATTGCGAAGTAGGATTTGGCCTTTCTGTGAAAAGAATCTAACATTGATACTGCCTATAAAGGAAATTGTGAAGTAGGATCTGACCTTTCTGTGAAAAGAATCTAACATTGATACTGCCTATAAAGGAAATTGTGAAGTAGGATCTGACCTTTCTGTGAAAAGAATCTAACATTGATACTGCCTATAAAGGAAATTGTGAAGTAGGATCTGACCTTTCTGTGAAAAGAATCTAACATTGATACTGCCTATAAAGGAAATTGTGAAGTAGGATCTGACCTTTCTGTGAAAAGAATCTAATATTGATATGTCACTGACTATAAAGAAAATTGCGAAGTAGGATTTGGCCTTTCTGTGAAAAGAATCTAACATTGATACTGCCTATAAAGGAAATTGTGAAGTAGGATCTGACCTTTCTGTGAAAAGAATCTAATATTGATATGTCACTGACTATAAAGAAAATTGCGAAGTAGGATTTGGCCTTTCTGTGAAAAGAATCTAACATTAATACTGCCTATAAAGGAAATTGTGAAGTAGGATCTGACCTTTCTGTGAAAAGAATCTAACATTGATACTGCCTATAAAGGAAATTGTGAAGTAGGATCTGACCTTTCTGTGAAAAGAATCTAATATTGATATGTCACTGACTATAAAGAAAATTGCGAAGTAGGATTTGGCCTTTCTGTGAAAAGAATCTAACATTGATACTGCCTATAAAGGAAATTGTGAAGTAGGATCTGACCTTTCTGTGAAAAGAATCTAACATTGATACTGCCTATAAAGGAAATTGTGAAGTAGGATCTGACCTTTCTGTGAAAAGAATCTAATATCGATATGTCACTGACTATAAAGAAAATTGCGAAGTAGGATTTGGCCTTTCTGTGAAAAGAATCTAACATTGATACTGCCTATAAAGGAAATTGTGAAGTAGGATCTGACCTTTCTGTGAAAAGAATCTAATATTGATATGTCACTGACTATAAAGAAAATTGCGAAGTAGGATTTGGCCTTTCTGTGAAAAGAATCTAACATTGATACTGCCTATAAAGGAAATTGTGAAGTAGGATCTGACCTTTCTGTGAAAAGAATCTAACATTGATACTGCCTATAAAGGAAATTGTGGAGTAGGATCTGACCTTTCTGTGAAAAGAATCTAACATTGATACTGCCTATAAAGGAAATTGTGAAGTAGGATCTGACCTTTCTGTGAAAAGAATCTAATATTGATATGTCACTGACTATAAAGAAAATTGCGAAGTAGGATTTGGCCTTTCTGTGAAAAGAATCTAACATTGATACTGCCTATAAAGGAAATTGTGAAGTAGGATCTGACCTTTCTGTGAAAAGAATCTAACATTGATACTGCCTATAAAGGAAATTGTGAAGTAGGATCTGACCTTTCTGTGAAAAGAATCTAATATTGATATGTCACTGACTATAAAGAAAATTGCGAAGTAGGCTTTGGCCTTTCTGTGAAAAGAATCTAACGTCGATATGTCACTGCTTATAAAGAAAATTATGAACTAGGATTTGGTCTCTGCGAAAAAAAATCTAACATCGATACATCGCCTATGAAGAAAATTGTAAATAAGGATTTGGTCTTTCTGTGAAGAGAATCTAGCATCGATACACTATCTATAAAGAGAATTGTGAAGTAGGATCTGGCCTTTCTGCGAAACGAATCTAACATCGATACTGCCTATAAAGAAAATTGTGAAGTAGGATTTGGCCTTTCTGTGAAACGAAGCTAAAGTCGATATATCACTGACTATAAAGAAAATTGTAAAGTAGGATTTGGTCTTTTTCTGAAGAGAATCTAACGTTGCTACACTATTTATAAAGAGAATTGTGAAATAGGATCTGGCCTTTCTGCGAAAAAAATCTAACATCGATACACTGCCTATAAAGAAAGATGCGAAGTGCGATTTGGCCTTTCTGTAAAGAGAATCTAACATCGATATGTCACTGTCTATAAGAAAAATTGTGAAGTGGGATTTGGGATTTTTGAGAGGAGAATATACCTATAAAGAGAATTCTGAATTAGGATCTGGCCTTTCTGCGTAAAATATCTAACATCAATACACCGGCTATAAAGAAAATTGTGAACTAGGATCTTGGCTTTCTGTGAAGAGAATCTAGCATTCATATGTCACTGTCTATAAAGAAAATTGCGAAGTACCATTTAGCTTTTCTCTGAAGAGTATCCAACGTTGATGCATCACTTATAAAGAAAATTCTGAATTAGGATCTGGCGTTTCTACAAAAAGAATCTAACATCGGCACACTACCTATAATATTTGAACTAGGATCTGGCCTTTCTTGTGAAAAGAATCTAGCATCGATATGTTACTGTCTATGAAGAAAATTGCGAAGTAGGAGTTGGCCCTTCTGTGAAAAGAATCTAACGTCGATACGTTACTGTCTATGAAGAGAATTGTTAAGTAGAATCTGGTCTTTCTGAGAAAAGATTCTGACATCGATGAACTTACCTATAAAGACAAATGTGAACTAGTTTCTGGACTTTCTGTGAAGCGAATGTAGCATCGATATGTCACTGCCTGTAAATAGAATTGTGGAGTGGGATCAGGCACTACTTGCAAAGAAAATTCTGAAAATTCCCTATGTGTTTTTATAACAGAGAAAGAACAAACGTTTTGAAGTGTATGTTGAAGTGGGCTATGGTTATCTTGAAGCAGGTTCAAACGCCAAGAAGTGCCAATCTTTGATAATCCCAATAAGGTCGATAGAATTCTGTGAAAAATATTTTCACATCCACATATTTTAATTATAGCACATGATCTAAGGCAGCTATCTATCTGAGTCTCTCCTCTGAATCATTTTGTAGCGTTACCGCCAACATCGCTGATCTTTCCATAAGAAACAAATAGGGAGACCAATTATAATTATAATTCATTACTATCAGATATTAAGAGCAGATAAAAAAAATGATTCGTTCGAGTCGCCCCATCGAAGAGAATCAAGAAAAGAATCAAGAAAAGTAAAATTCAAAAGAGGAGAAGAGGAACAAGAAGAAGAAAAAAGTCAAAGAGAGTAGGCGCGAGAGAACAAATGTCTTCCGGTTCTTATGCTGAAGATGGAGAGCAAGAAGAAGAGGATGAGAGAAAAGGATGAGAGGGAGGGGGAAGAGGAGGAGGACTCTGTCAACAGCGAACAGTTCCGGTTGAAGAGTGCGAGTAAGCTACTTGTGATGGCGAAGAGGAGGATGCGGAGCAGAGGAGATCGCCGCCCATGAGTCAATAGAACGTGGGGATGAAGTATAAATGGTGGCCAGAGGCGAATAGAGATTGTGTGCTCTGTCGGAAGTACCACTCGCATCCACCTGGGATGGCTGGTGGACAGAGATGAGATTACGAGGACAGATCGTTGCACTGGTCTGGATTCTACCACTCGAGCTCCCCATATTCAGTGATTCTCTGGCTCTGGCCATCCCTTACGCGTAGGAAGATGCCTCCTCGTGATCTATATGTCAATGGACATCATACAAGAGTTGTTGTTTTTTCCTAGTATTTTTATTCCTGGAAAAAATTTCTCTTCCAGAAGGATAAAATCTTTAGCAGTATATTCTCCTTCACAGAACGAAGTGAAGATTTCCCATTCTATCTTTTTACTCGTGTCGGTTTATTCTACAATAACTCTCTTAGAATTGCGTTGATTTTTCTCGTCATGAATTAATAAATTCTTTATATGAGTAGGACTTATTATCGAAGGTGAACTAAATCCATCTCTTAGAGCAGGGGTGGGCAAATAGCGGCCCGCGGGCCACATTCGGCCCGCTAATAGTTTTTTGTGGCCCGCCAAGACTGTCAGAAAAATCCGCCTTGAACCGAGATTTCCTTCCCGTGCGCGACCGAAGATTCGTCTCGTATTTTCCACTAGGACAGCCACGTCAATACGCATGCGCAGTGTAAATACGAAAAAAATTGCCCACCCCTGTCTTAGAACGAATGCGAGGCCGGAATCAGAAACGAAAATTACGGGGGTGGAGGTCAAATGTCGGAGTTATACCGAAACGGATTTGAACGTTGTAGCGGTATTTATTTATTTATATTCAGAAATTATTATCGCGAAAAAGTACAATATTGTCTCCTCTTTCGTTCTAGTGGTATTCTTCAAAATTTGGTTTTTCAAAATGTATGGAATATTTTTCTGCCACTTCTGATTATTCTATTACTTCTTGAAGAAGAGATGGTATAGCCTCCTCTTCTTCCACTGTAGCCCTAGTTCAGAGTTTAAAATAAGTCACAATCATCCAATCGGCCCAAAACAACATCAACCAAGCCCTCTCCCTCTACCAACAAGAGTAGAGATCATTTGTTAAACAACTCTCGTCTCGTGATATTATTTTGTTGCACATCTTGCATATTTCGTTCAGCCACCAGTTCTGTTGATTGCTACCAGTTGGGCGGGTTGATTGGGTTCTGTCGCTTTATCTCGGCACATTTTCTTTTCTCCCACAACGGGCTAAATGACCAATTCACAAGGACCTAAGGGCTCAGGGTTGGGTTGGGTTGTTTTACCTCTGAGCGGCACTTTTTTGCACACCATGGGCTAAATGGCCAGGTCACATGGACCCCGAAGGCTAAGAGAAGGTTGGGGGAGGGAACCCACTGGAACAGCTGTTGGGACACAGATGGTAGCCTCCCGTCAAGGCCATCCAGCGTGTTCTTTAACGTGCACAGGGTATGGCTCTCCCGCACACGGGGCCACGGCTTAACGTCCCATCCGACGGACGGCGGCCTTTCCAAGCCCATTGGTGTCCCCTACTGACCGTGGGCAAGGTGGGGAATTTTACGGAGATAAATCTCAATGCTGACCCAGCTGGGACTCGAACCTGGGAACTACAGATTACGAGCCTGGCGCGCTACCGACTGAGCCACCTCCGTCCCCCTAAAGGCTCAGAGAATGGGAAAAGTGGGATTAGCAGAGCCACAGCTGGGACTCGAACTTGAGAACGTCAAATTACGAGCCTGAAGAGCTACCGACCTGGCCAAAAAACACCACCCCTTTGAAATAAATAATTATTCTTGTTGAAAAGGAGTGAAATTTGGTAGAGGAAATGAAAACGATAAACACTTAAAAAATGTTTAAAGGGAAAAAAAAATAATATTTTTTGGTAGTGTGAGACTGTCACGGTACAATGTGATATTTTGGATTAGTAATTTGTTCAATGGGAAAATTTAGTATTTACTTCCCGAGATCCGATACTGAATGCTGCTAGCTTGCGGAGACATACAGGGCAGTAACAACAGAAGACCCATATGTTATATTTCATTAAATGATCAAATAACAAACGCAAATTTGTTTTAAAAATGTCAAGAAACTCTCAAATTTCGATTTTTGTTTAACAAACTTCAAAATGGGCACCATTAGTGGCGTGATAATTCGGTTCATACTCGACTCACAGCATGTCTAGTGCAACGCTTGAAACAACTTCAGTGTTCCTCTTCTTTAAATGCTGTAAATTGCAAATTTTTAAATCAAGACTTTTCGGAGACCACCTCCTTGGCGCACCTATCTTTGTTCATTATTTGAATACTTACAAAAAAGATTTTTCTCATTTGTCTATTTATACACATTAGTGTGTTTAAACAGCTATATTGAAAAATGTAAACAGTTGGGTTGGGTTGGGTTCCTCTGAGCGGCACTTTTTTGCACACCATGGACTAAATGGCCAGGTCACATTGACCCCGAAGGCTCAGAGAAGGTTGGGGGAGGGGACCCACTGGAACAGCTGTTGGGAGACAGGTGGTAGCCTCCCGTCAAGGCCATCCAGCGTGTTCTTTAACGTGCACAGGGTATGGCTCTCCCGCATACGGGGGGCGGGGGTGGCTCAGTCGGTAGCGCGCCAGGCTCGTAATCTGTAGTTCCCAGGTTCGAGTCCCAGCTGGGTCAGCGTTGAGATTTATCTCCGCAAAAATTCCCCGCCCTGCCCACGGTCAGTAGGGGACACCGATGGGCTTGGAAAGGCCGCCGTTAATCGGATTGGACGTTAAACCGTGGCCCCGTGTGTGGGAGAGCCATACCCTGTGCACGTTAAAGAACTCGCTGGATGGCCTTGACGGGAGGCTACCATCTGTCTCCCAACAGCTGTTCCAGTGGGTCCCCTCCCCCAACCTTCTCTGAGCCTTCGGGGTCCATGTGACCTGGCCATTTAGCCCATGGTGTGCAAAAAAAGTGCCGCTCAGAGGTAAAACAACCCAACCCAACCGCATACGGGGCCACGGCTTAACGTCCCATCCGACGGACGGCGGTCTTTCCAAGCCCATCGGTGTCCCCTACTGACCGTGGGCAGGGCGAGGAATTAAAATGTAAACAGTAAAAAATCAGTTTAATTATCTCTGCCCAATAACAATGCAAGCATATTCATATTTACCCTGATTGGTTGAAGATTATAACTTGTCACATGTAGATTAGAAATGTTTATAAACAGTTATCTTCATTAGTTGACAATAATTTTTGCAACAATCAATCACTGTTTTCAATCTTACCGTCCGATCGCGAGCCGCATGCTACTCATTGCAAAAAAAAATTGTGGCTCATAAAACAAATAATCAATATACTAAATGAGCTAATTTCTTCTAATTTTTCCCCCCGAACATATTTAGGTGCTTAATTAAACAAACACTTTTGCCAAGTCATAGTACTCATTACAAAACGGATATTTTTGATTTTCAATCAAGACATTTTCTTGATTTCTTAAAAATATAGGATTTTTTATTTTCCATTTCGTTAATCATTATAAATATATGTTTTGAAGTGGAGAATTTTTTAATTCTTTCCTACGGCTCCTTTTTAATACATTTTTTTCCTATTAGCTTTTCAATGAGTTTGGTTTGAACGAGTCTGATTTATGTGTATCGAGTATTAAAATAAATCTGCATTAAGCCGTTCTTAATTTCTGTTATTATCATCAACTCCTTTTTATAAAAATGAATTACATGTATAAAATTTACATAAACACAAAGCATCAAACGAAAGTATACTTTTTATAATAAAGAATAAAATAAAAATATATCAATCAAGTTAGAATTCTGAAACGCAATCGCCCGACCCACCCTCTATTTACATTACATTATTATGAAAAATTCGTGTCCGATTACCACGATTTCACTTTACACGGATTTTTTGAAGATGCATCTATCATTAGTCGTTGGGGATTGGATGTATTAAAATATACTCCAATCCAGTGGTGTATCTAGAAACTTCTAGTGGGTGGAGAATTAACATATTTCAGCTTAATGGTAGTTGGGGGGCGGTATTTGACGTGATTTTTATTAGAAAATATTCGTTATTCAAGCCCTCAAGGGAGTGTTCACCCCATCCCCCCTCCCGGTTATACCACTGCTATGATTTTTACAGATTTAAAAATACTTTTTATACTCTTAAACGTTTCATTCTTTAAAACACTCTATTCCTTACCTTAATTTTTACCACTAGAACTTACTCTGTCCCCAGAGATTAAATAAGATAGTCCCAAAATTTCTCACCACTCCCCGGAACAAAAACAAGCAGTCAGAAATATCCACCTCCTGTATGTGCATTTTAATTCCTTCTCCAAATAACACGACTATCTCCCAATAATATCTTGTAACCCATCCACCTTCTAAAACCAAAAGTAATCTTTCAGCCGTCAGTGGCAGTTCATAATTTCAACTTAAGATTACTAAGACCATCATTCTATATCATTGATGCGTCGAACAGAAATCTCTATCCATTTCCACCCCATTTCGGCTCCTCCCTAATGACAGAATTCAATCCCTTTTAATCTCTTCCAGGAGGTGACTCCTCCATCCATTCGAAATCTGCATCCCCTGTAGTCGAGCCACAGAGCAAGAGAAGCTGCCAGAGTCCATCCCACGAACAACAGAGACCATACACGCTGCGGTCATCTTACTAGTCGGCCATCGATCCGTACGTAGGCCTGATGTTCTTCTTCCGCCGAGATAATAGAAGTGGGCGTGTAAGCCATTAGCACATCCAGCTGGCAAGGTGTCCAACGTCGTACTTGTTCAGACCGTGCCATGAAGAAACAATTGCACACGGACACACACACATTCACTCGCAGACGAGAGAGAGCAAGCGGATCGATAGCCAACACGAAGAAGAGGATCAAGTCCTCTTCGTCGAGATGATGGGAAATTAACAGTTTGTTGAGAAGAGGATAGTGCGATCGCAATGGACATCATGCATTAGTGACATCATCTCAATAGTAGAATATAAGCTTCAATATTTACATCAATACCTTGATGACTGAACTTTGATCATTAAAGGTTGCATCTCGATACTTTATTATGAGGTTTAATTTTTTTTTAAATGTACACTGCGAACCAAAATATACTTTATTTGTTAAAGACATTATCTCGAATCTTTAACATACGGTTAGGTACATTTGTCTCTGCTCTGCACTATTCTTTTGCACACCATGGGCAAAAATGGTCAGATCAAAAAGACCCCTGGACCTCAGAGTTTGATACGATAAGGAGACCACATCTATTAGTATGCAGATTCAGTTGGATTGTTTTACCTCTGAACGGCACCATTTTTGCACACAATGGACGAAGGTTGGAGGAAACGGACCCCCAGCTATTAGGAGACAGATAGTAGCTTCCCGTCAAGACCATCCATTACGTTCTTTAAAGTGTACAGAGTATGGCTCTCTGCACATGGGGCACAGCTTAACGTCGCATCCGACGGACGAGTAGACAGACTGAAACCTCCCGTCAAAGCCATCCAACGTGTTCATTAAAGTGCACACGATATGGCTCTCCTGCCTTTATAAGCCCAGCAGAGTCACATTTCTTATCGAGGGTAGAACGGGAGTTAGCAGAGATAAATATCAAAGCAGGAAAATTGGGACTCGAACCTGGAAACTCCAGATTACGAGCCTATCGCTCTACCTACTGAGACAACCCCCACCACCACCACCACCACCACCACCACCACAACACACACATCCTCCCCCTTTTATATTAGCACTGTCAGGCTTAGACAAGACACCTTCTTCATTCCATCAGTACGGCACTTTATTATGATACTTTTCCTTCTTCTTTTGATCTTATCCCCTCAAGAAGCTGCTTGCCAAAGAGGTCTAACAGAAATCTATCGGTTTAATATGCCACAGTAGAACGGAGAATGGCGGGACCTGAGAGTTGAGGATGGCGGGACCTGAGAGATGAAGATGGCGGGACCTGAGAAATGAGGATGGCGGGACCTGAGAGATGAGGATGGCGGGACCTGAGAGTTGAGGATGGCGGGACCTGAGAGTTGAGGATGGCGGGACCTGAGAGTTGAGGATGGCGGGACCTGAGAGTTGAGGATGACGGGATCTGAGAGATGATGATGGCGGGACCTGAGAGTTGAGGATGGCGGGACCTGAGAGTTGAGGATGGCGGGACCTGAGAGTTGAGGATGGCGGGTCCTGAGAGTTGAGGATGGCGGGACCTGAGAGATGAGGATGGCGGGACCTGAGAGTTGAGGATGGCGGGACCTGAGAGTTGAGGATGGCGGGACCTGAGAGTTGAGGATGGCGAGACCTGAGAGTTGAAGATGGCGGGACCTGAGAGTTGAAGATGGCGGGACCTGAGAGTTGAGGATGGCGGGACCTGAGAGTTGAGGATGGTGGGACCTGAACAGAAAGACAACACAAACATCCATGACTTACCCGAGGTTCGACGCAGGTCCCTTTGATCACCAGCCATGTGTGCTAACCACTCGGGTACTTATTATTTTTAAAAAGACACTGTGACCCAGAATAACTATCATTCATTAATGACATCATCTCAGCTTTGTTGACTGGTTCGTTTGGATTTAATGGCGCAAAACAAGATTTTAAAAAAAAGCAACATTCAAGAACCCTTAACCAAAGTCAAAAATAAAAATACGTAGAGAATAAAAAGCAATAATAATAAAGATTAAATAATGGATGAAAAAGGATCCGCGTAAAAACTAAACTCTAACAGTCATACAGTACAAAATGCGATTAAAATATTTGAGATATTTGAAAAATGCAAAAACCTGGTTCTGAAAAGGAATCTCAAGCAAAAAATATTCCAATGTAAAGGGTTCGATCAAACAAGTCATAAGACCTAAAAAGGCATTCGACGTTTACCATTAACAGCAATGCAATCGATTCAAATGCGAAGAATGGTTCAAATGGAGTCATTAAACTTGCACGTAGGTTGGTCCTCAGCAATACGTCGGTAAGAATGAGAAATTGGTGATAAAGGTTGCTGACAGAAGATGGAGCTGCTGCCGAAGCAAAGAAAATGTAGGATGATGCCGAAGTTTCGACAAGACTTGTAGCAAATTATGGAAGTCTGTGCAAAGCACACAAAGACATTGATTATTAGCGATCCTTCAAAGCAAGACCAATAGCACGCAGCTCTGCGACGAATTTCGCACATTTGGTGTCAGTTATGATGACGTCACAGAAAACATCATCTTGGCACTTAATTATAAGGTTTCGCTTTTTTAAAAATACGATTCAATTCAGAATGAGATGTCATAACTTATTATACTATTTAACAAATTCTATTTCGATTCTGAATTTCATTAAATAACATTGAGTACTTTCTTATTAGTTTTAATTTTTTGGTTTTCCAGTAGGGCTCGGTACATTATCAGAAGTTAAGACTTTGATTTTTAAATATATAGACATGACGTCACTCAGCACTTTTGACGCGGGATTAGGGTTCAGTGGGAGCGTACTAGGCTCATAATCTGCAGTTCCCAGGTTCGAATCCCAAATGTGCCTGAATTGAGATTTATCTACGCTAACCCCCCCCCCCCCCCTTGTTGCCTTCGGTCAGAAAGGGGACACCAATGGACTTGAAAAAGTCACCGTCTTTCAGAAAGGGCGTTAAGCCGTGGCCCCATATCCAGGAAAGCTATTCTCTGGGTTTGTTAAAGAGCATGCTGGATGGCCTTGATGGAAGGATCTGTCTCCTAACAACTATCAGGTGGATCCTGTTCCTCCAACCTTCTCTGAGCACTGGGGGTCCTTATGACCTTGTCCATTTAGCCCACTATGTGCAAAAAAAGTGTTTCTCAGAGACAAAACAACCCAACAAAACCATCACTTTGATAGAAGCTTAATTAAGCTTATTTAAAATGTGCCATCACTTAAAAATAACCATGATTCATTAAGGATATCGTTCAGGTATTTTAATTTAATTTTTAAAGATACACTATGATACCTTAGAGAAATTCTTTCTATTACTACATATTGGTATTTTGTAATGAGCTTTAATATTAAATTCACGTTGTGACACAAATGAAGCTATTCATCAACGCAGGGGTTCTGAAGGTGTAAGTCGCAACCTCCCTTGTGGGTCACAATGCTCTTAAGAACAAAATGAAATAATTAGATTTAATTATGTAGGTCCTACTTTGTAGGGAAGTATTAAAGGGCTATCTCTAATTCAAAGGAACCGCAGAATCCAAACGCTTGACAACATCTGCTTGACGATATACTCTTAATATTTTATTGCATACTTTAATTTTTAATTAGACATTAAATTACAATATAAAAATACATGTTAAATTCCAATTATTTTACAAAAGCGCTAGTCAGATGCCCCAAAATTCTTTAGGTGGTATTATACTTGAGGGGGGCGGGACTGGAATGGGGTTGCTCAGTAGGTAGCACGCTAGGGTCGTAATCTGCAGTTCCCAGATTCGAGTCCCAACTGGGCCAGCTTTGAGAATTATCTCTGCAAAACTGGCCGCCCTGCCCTCGCGCGGTAGTGGGACACCGACGGCTTTGAAAGACCGACATCCGTAGGATGGGGCGTAAAGCCGTGGTCTCGTGTGTGAGAGAGACATACACTATGCACGCTAAAGAACACACTGGATTCCTTGACGGGAGGTATGATCTACTGGGTCCCCATTCCCAATTTTCTCTGAGCTTTCAGGGTGGTTGTGACCAGACCATTTAGCCCATTGTGTGCAAAAAAAGTGCCACTCAGAAATAAAGCAACCTAACCTACTATACTTGTTTAATATAATAATCACATTTTTATTCCTAAATCTTGTTAACACAAAAATAAAATAACAATGATTAAGTCTGCTTTTAATATTGATCAAATTGGAAAAGGTGCAATCATTTTTTTTGAAAATATGCCCATGACCGAGTGGTTAGCACGCTTGGCTACTTGATCTAAGGGACCTGGGTTCGAGCCCCGGGTAAGGCATGGACGTTTGTGTTGTTTTTCTGCTGAGGTCCTGCCATCCTCTCAGTCCTTCTACTATGGCATATAAACTGACAGGCTCCAGTCAGACCTCTGTGGCAAGACAAGCAGCTGCTTGAGGGGATATTTATTTATTTTTATTTATGTTGATAAAACCTCAGTCTTTAATTATGAATCAGCAATTCGTAGGAAATAGTGACCACTACTCCAGTGGTACGAAACATTCGGCAAATAATGCTGCCGAGTTGAATTACTTGAACTAACTTCTCAGATTTAGCTGATAATTTCAAAGCTAAGTGCTGAGCGACAGCTCGCAGAGTCATAATTTATAAATCGTTGATCTAGATTTGTTTAGAGCTGCTAAGCACTACCGTAAATGAAGCCAAATTATTGAATGGCTCCCAACTAAACAATGATAAACTAGGGACATAACATTGCAGCTTCCATGAGACTGAAGCATTTGCACGTTTAGCCAGTTTCATCTGATTAATATTGTAACTGTTTCGAGGCCATTCCAGAATCAAGAAATAATTTAACACAAGCACATTTGTGAATCATGGCAACTTCTATTCGCACGGCTCTCCTTGTGCATCAATAAACTAGTGGGATGATTGTTTTATGTGCTACTTCAGAAGGATAGACACAGTAGTGGTTAGAGAGAATTATATTTTAACAAGATCGTGCAAGAGAAAAACTTAGAACTGACCTATTTCCAGGAGATCGTGGGGCGGGGATGACTCAGTCGATAGCGAGCCAGGCTCGTAATCTGTAGTTCCCAGGTTCCAGTCCCAGCTGGGTCAGCGTTGAGATTTATCTCCGCAAAATTCCCCGCCCTGCCCACGGTCAGTAGGGGACACCGATGGGCTTGGAAAGGCCGACGTCCGTCGGATGGGACGTTAAACCGTGGCCCCGTGTGCGGGAGAGCCAAACCCTGTGCATGTTAAAGAACACGCTGGATGGCCTTGACGGGAGGCTATCATCTATCTCCTAACAGCTGTTCCAGTGGGTCCCCTCCCCCAACCTTCTCTGAGCCTTCGGGGTCCATGTGACCTGGCCATTTAGCCCATGGCGTGCAAAATAGTGCCGCTCAGAGGTAAAACAACCCAACCCAGGAGATCGTTGGTTCGGACAGAGTCGGATCAAACAATTCAGAGGATCCCTCTTATTCCAAAATAAATAATAAATAAATTAGTAAAAAAACAAAGTTAATAATACTAATTTTCCTCAGTGAACCTTTCTCTTTTATATGCACTACCTTTCATTCAGTAGAATGTAATTTTTATGACTCTTGTCTGTCACTTAATACTCTTAAAACCTGAGAGAGAAAAATTATAGTCATTACAGCTAATAACTGATTCACATTAATTAATTGTTTCAAATATTTATTGTGGTACCAATTTCTCAAGTTAGAAACAATATTAATTTCTATTTAAAATACTGCTATGCCTTAGCAACCACGGGTTCCTCCTCTTCCTTGGGGCCCTGGAGAAGCCCGAAACCTGGGACTCTTAGGTTGGCCTATGTCAAGTCGACTAAGCGCCCCCCCCCCCCCACACACACACACACACCTAATGGGCGGGGGTGGCTTAGTCCATAGGGGGCCAGGATCGTAAATGTTTCCAAGTGCAACGTCCAAGTCCCAATGAGTCCCACCTGGGTCAGAATTGACATTTATCACCACAAAACCTCCACTATCTATCTCCTAGCAGCTGTCCCGTTGGTCCTCTACCCCCAGCCTTCTCTGAACCCTCGGGGTCTTTATGACCTGGCAATTTAACCCTTTGTGTGAAAAAAAAGGTGTCGCTAAGAGGTAGAAGAACCCAATCCCCCACCTTAATACGGCTCAGGTGTCAGGTGCCACTCACTGCAAAACAATATTTTCAGCTAACACTTCAACTGTTACTTGGTCACAGGACATTTTCTATGTTATATTTTGTTTACTGTTGAAACAATCTCATTCCGAGTTTATAAGATGCTGTGTTACAGTCAATAATTATCACAGTTGGGTTGTTTTACCTCTGATTTGCATTTTTTTTTTGCACACAGTGAACCAAAATAGACAGATTACAAGTACCCCAATGGTTCAGAAAAGGTTGGGGAAAGGTATCCATTTAGGAAACAGATGGAAGCTTTCCGTAGAAGCCATCCGGCAGCTCTTTAAATTGCGCAGGTCAGGGCTCTGTCCTGTACATTGGGTGACTCATTGGTGTGGCTTTCTCACCGCGGGAAGGTTTAGGGGGGATAAATCTCACACTGGCACAGTTGGGAATCGAACCTGGTAACTGCAGATCACGAGCATGGAACTCTTCCAACTGAGCAACTTCCGTCTCCGATTATCAAGAGGTTCGTTGATTATTCTCCAGTGAGTTCCTTTCACCTTCACACCTTCTTTTATTTCATGCTTAGTTTCTCCCACCCTCCCAGTACACACACAGACCACACACAGGGGAAAATTCTATTGACACCTTTGACTACAGTTGCTCAAAAAAGTATCCCAACACTATGGTTGATTACAGAATTCAGAAAAAAATATCTGGCAACGATTTTTTTAGAAATTAGTGATCTGGCAACCTTCGTGTCACGTGATTACAGAATTCAGGAAAAATATCTGGAGCGTGTACAGCAACTGTACACGCTCCAGTTACCGTTCACAGCAAACTGGAGCGTGTGCAGTTACTGCACACGCTCCAGTTTACTGTGAACGGTAACTGCACACGCTCAATATTTCCGTGAGTGAGCCCACACGATCTAGTATCAAAATAATATGACCACCGACAGTCGCTCAAAAAAGTATCCCAACATTATGGCTGATTACAGAATTCAGAAAAAATATCTGGCAACGACTTTTTTAGAAATTAGTGATCTGGCAACCTTCGTGTCACGTGACACGAAGATTGCCAGATCACTAATTACAGTAGATTTGAGAAAATAGGCATTTGAGAAAATAGGCATTTTTTCAAACGTACGTTAATCTTAAAGTGTAAATTTTATAAAATATTGTACCTGAACACTAGGTTTTTTAATTCCTGATCCTTTTTTTTCTCTGACTTCTTAATTAACAGGAAACTGTTAGATCACTAATTTCTAAAAAAAAATCGTTGCCATATATTTTTTCTGAATTCTGTAATCTAGCATAGTGCTCGGATACTTTTTTGAGCGACTGTAGGTGGTCATATTATTTTGATTATATGTACAGTTGCTGTACACGCTCCAAATATTTTTCCTGAATTCTGTAATCACGTGACACGAAGGTTGCCAGATCTCTGATTTCTAAAACAATCGTTGCCAGATATTTTTTCTGAATTCTGTAATCAACCATAGTGTTCGGATATTTTTTTGAGCGACTGTACCTGCTACTTTTTCTGCAGTTTCCTTCTCCTGTAGTGAGCGATGAAATAAAGGTTTACATAAGATCATGGAGGGGCGGGGATGGCTCAGTCGGTAGCGCGCCAGGCTCGTAATCTGTAGTTCCCAGGTTCTAGTCCCAGCTGGGTCAGCGTTGAGATTTATCTCCGTAAAATTCCCCGCCCTGCCCATGGTCAGTAGGGGACACCGATGGGCTTGGAAAGGACGCCGTCCGTCGGATGGGACGTGAAGCCGTGCCCCGTGTGCAGGAGAGCCATACCCTGTGCACGTTAAAGAACACGCTGGATGGCCTTGACGGGAGGCTACCATCTGTCTCCCAACAGCTGTTCCAATGGGTCCCCTTCCCCAACCTTCTCTGAGCCTTCGGGGTCCATGTGACCTGGCCATTTAGCCCATGGTGCGCAAAAAAGTGCCGCTCAGAGGTAAAACAACCCAACCCATAAGATCATGGTGAAATTAGCCTTCAATAAGGGGCCTTATTGTGGTGAAGCGAGCCTCTTATTGGAGGCTAATTACACCATGATCTTATGTAAACCTTTACTTCTGAATTAAATTTTTTATTCCTTTCCATTTTTTCTTTACATATTAATTTTAATTGATAAAGGCGAATTAATATATATCAGAATTAGTACAAATAAAACATGTAAAATAATATTACATTAATGTTCATTATTATTGCTAACTTAAGTGTATGATAATAGATACATACAAGTAAGACTTTCGATTTACTTATTTTTAATAACAAAGTTTCTTGGAATCTATTCCCCTTATTTTCCATAAGATAGTGGTCCCATGGCCGAGTGGTTAACGCGCTTGGCTACTGATCTAAGGGACCTGGGTTCGAGCCCCAGGTAAGGCATGGATGTATGTGTTGTTTTTCTGCTGAGGTCCTGCCATCCTCTCAGACCTTCTACTATGGCATATAAACTGACAGGCTCCTGTCAGACCTCTGTGGCAAGCAGCTGCTTGAGGGGGTATTTATTTATTTTTTTTTATAGTGGTCTAAATTGGAAATTCGATCTCTGTGACTTGAATCATTCAAATATTAGAAAGTCTCAAAGTCTCATAAATATTAGAATCCACTCCCAATCAAAAAAAAAAGTATCGAGATTAAATTTTTTGAGGCAGATGTTTTTACATAACCTTGTACGATGGAACAAAAACAGCATCAAAACCCTCATAAGAAAAATAAAGAAGAAAGGCAGACATATTTATCTCATTCTTGCCCATTATTCTTATTCGTAGTCAGTAATTTTTCCAGCTAGCTTCCTGAACATCCTTAGTGAGTTTGTTATCCTCGTGGCCAAAAGAGAATCTCGCTTCTTCGCATTCGCTAGGAATAACAAAGAATAAAACGCAGACGACCGAGTGTAATTTTCGAGAAACTCCAACAGATATCTTGTCACGTAATCAATTAATGCACGCGCTTCCTTAATAATTGCGTTACTTCACTGAATCAACATTTGTCATCAGTGCCAACATCGCCATTAATTTTTCTGATGTAGCCTTTTCAAACTTTCGTTTTTTTTTTCCTCTTCCGGTGACATTTACAAACGATCTCCGCTTTAAAAAAACGTCGTTTGGCATTCGAAACGAGGAATTCGAAAAGTTTGCAGCTGTTGCCACATATCGGTTATGCAATTCTAATAAAGAACGTTTCGTTTGGTACTTGGTTCGAAAGCAGTTTTGCAAAAAGCAACACGCTTAAAATGCAACAAAATGAAATCTATTTTTGTCTTATCGTATGAGGTATGAGGAAAGTTTAATAACTGTTCAAATATAAAAAAAAATCGGCCTTAGGCTTTCCATTAGGAATGTATTTCAGTGGTCCCTGAATTCGAACAAATGGTTTCGAAATTCTATCTGTCTTGTAGGTAGAGGAGAGGAGTGGATGGGCGGCTGGGACATATTCAGAGCGGGGGCCCAGCGAACCCCCCCCCCCCCCCCTCCTGAAATCCTGTTGCCCTATGCTAAATATCGAAATTGTGTACCTGCTCTGAAATCAATATCAGTTTTGTCTTCGTATAATTTAATTTCATGCCTTACACGAAGAGTAAATTTATAAAAACACTATGAAATCTCATTCCATATAGACTCTCATTTTAACCTTTCCAAATCTTATTCTCAGAAGAAGGTTGGGGGAGGGGACCCACTGGAACAGCTGTTGGGAGACACAGGAAATGAGCTCTCCCGCACACGGGGCCACGACTTTACGTCCGGGAATGAGCTCTCCCGCCACGGCTTTACGTCCCATCCGATGGACTTCGGCCTTTCCAAGCCCATCGGTGTCCCCTATTGACCGTGGGCAGGGCGGGGAATTTTGCGAAGATAAATCTCAACGCTGACCCAGCTGGGACTCGAACCTAGGAACTGCAGATTACGAGCCTGGCGTGATACTGACTGAGCTATTCCCGCCCCAGGTACAGATTGAGACTTCTTTATAGGTATGTAGATACAATACATATTTTGATGTAGCAGTGCTATAGCGTCAAGAGAGATTATTAGACTGTCATCTCAGAGTAAAAAATGACTAAATGGTTTAATTGATGTCATTTATTTTGAAGAATGAACAGATAATGGTCAATTCCTACATTAATAAAATTATCATCTGTAACATGTTATATTCATATTATTTCTCTAAAATTATATTCTTGCCATTGTAATGGAATCTGTCTCGCGACATCTTAATGGAATGAAACTTGTTTTGAATCGGCGGCGAGATCTGACTTTTCTGGACTAAATTTTTCAGATTAGTAAAAACCGAGTTTTAACTTATTTTTAGCAACTAATTTAACTTTGTAGACTAGTATCATCCTCCTCCTCCTCAAGTAGCCATGGGCTACGGAGGTCCAATCAGACCGTGCAATTTAGTTCTCCAAGCAAGTCTATCCTGAGCTACATCTACTGCATCTGGCCACTGTACACCAATTCTAACAAGGTATATGTTAAATAAAGCTGATTCATATAAGTACACCGTTTCAAAAAATATATAAAGATTAATTTCGCCAAAATAAAGCAATAAATGTTGGCACAAATGCTTAATGTCTAATTTATATTCAGCTCAAACAGGCAGACCCCGGTTTACGACCCCCCCCCCTGCTCATGCGACCGTTCTACATGTATAAATACTCCCTTTCTCACGCGGTGAGGATGGCTCAGTCGGTAGCGCGCCAGGTTCGTAAACTGCAGTTCCAAGGTTCGAATCCCAGTTAGTCCAGAGTTGAGATTTATCTCCGCAAGACTCCCTACTCAGAGTCGGTAGGGGGCACCGATGGTCTTGGAAAGGGCGTCGTCCATCGGATGTGATATTTAACAGTGGCCTCGTGTGAGGGAGAGCCATACCCTGTGCACGTTAAAAAACACGCTGGTGGAACTTTATGGAAGGCTACCATCTACCTTCTCCGTGCCCTCGGGGTCCTTGTGACCTGGCTATTTAGCCCATTGTGTGCAAAAGAGTGCCGCTCACAGATAACACAACCTTCTCTTACGAATGAAGTCGCTTATACCACTGTGTTACGGCCGAGTCTGCAGTCCAAAAGTCACTGGAACATTTTTTTCAGAAGCCTCAACCATTGAATAAGATGCAGAAAAGCCCTGAGGAAGCAACAGTTGCAACTAAACCATTCCAAGTATCTACCAATTCTCCCAAAGTCTCAACAGTGCTACCCCATTCTACTCTTCCACTCATCATTTAATTTTGAAGATTCAGATGACCCACTCCCTCCCCATCCGATTTTCTACAAACCCCATGAACTATGTGCTGAAGATTTTAAAGGAACTCTATCAAGGAATGTTTGGTGATTTTGTACATGTTTAGACTTTTCAATACTGTACATACAGGGTGATTCAGAATTCATCATCAATATTTAGTGGGGAGGAAGGGAATAAGAAAAGAAAGAGATTTCACATAGGAAAGTATGGGGGCAGACGAACGCATGGTGGTGTAGAGGGCGCTGTGTGTACACACCTCTCATACAGAAGCACAGCTGTTTGACGCGTGCAGTCAGTTGTCATTCGACAAGGTGAATTTGCAGAAGTAACATGAACCGGTATACGTGGAATGAATGTGCAGATATGCATGTAACTTACGGTGCTGCAGGAGAAAGATGTCTTCGAGCCAGGCAATTGTATGCAGCACGCTTCCCAAACCGCCGTGTGCCACAGCATCAAATGTTTTCACGTATTCATCGCCAACTGCGTGAAACAGGATCGTTTGCTGCTAGTAATGTTAATCGAGGGAGGCGCAGATCGGCACAGACAGTAGCAGTAGAGGAAGCTGTCCTACAGGAAATCGAGGAACAACCTGGTGCTAGCACACGAGGTATGGCTAGGCAGTTTGGAATTTCGCAAGCAACAGCATGGCGGATATTGCACGATGAAGGGTTACATCCGTTTCATCTGCAAAGAGTGCAATTATTGGCAGCAGACGACCATCCCAAGCGTGTGATTTTTTGTCAGTGGTTCATGCAGAGAACAGCCGTTGATCCCAATTTCCCAACGTATGTTCTTTTCACCGATGAGGCGTTGTTCACTCGAGAGGGTGTCTTCAACACACACAATTGGCATGTGTGGGCTCATCAGAACCCACACGGTACAAGACCTGGAGCTGCGCAACAACGTTTTGCTGTCAATGTGTGGACTGGGATTGTCGGTGACTGTTTGTTGGGCCCGTATTTACTACCATCCCGTTTGGACGGTGCCAAGTACCTAACATTTCTTCAGACTGTGTTACCGGATCTTCTGAACGAGGTTCCTGATGGTAGTCTCCGGCAAATGTGGTTCCAGCATGACGGCGCTCCTGCACATTTCGCAAATGCTGTGCGTGCTTACCTACGCAGATAGTTTGGTGGTCAATGGATTGGCCGCGGTGGACCGGTTTCTTGGCCACCACGTTCACCGGATTTATCTCCAATCGATTTCTTTGTATGGGGTGCTATGAAAAACATAGTGTACGAGACCCTTGTTGATAGTGCTATGGATCTTGTAGCACGCATATCAGTTGCTGCCTCAAACATCCGGGAAATGCCAGGCATCTTCCACAGGGTCCGGCTGTCCATGCAACGCCGTTGTGAGTCATGCATTCTAGCACATGGTCGGCAGTTCGAGCACCTCTTGTAAGTCTGTACAACCAATGCAAAGAAATGTTACATGTAAGATAATAAATGTTTTTTCCTTACCACTTCCTTCTTATGTATTCTTTCCATCATTGAACTGGGGTCATTTTGCCCTACTACATGGCATATGCGCCCATGCTTTCCTATGTGAAATCTCCTTCGTTTCTTATTACCTACCTCCCCACCAAATATTGATGATGAATTCTGAATCACCCTGTATATACATTATTTTTATGTATTAAGTATTTATTTTCACATAATAAATGTTTCTAAAGCATATATTTGCGTTTTATTTCGGTATTATTTATATTACTGCTCAATTTTGGTACATCTTATGGCGTGAAAAACGTTTCCGAGAACGTAACCCCAATTTATAAACGGCGGGGGTGGCTCAGTCGGTAGCGAGCCAGGCTCGTAATCTGTAGTTCCCAGGTTCGAGTCCCAGCTGGGTCAGCGTTGAGATTTATCTCCCCAAAATTCCCCGCCCTGCCCACGGTCAGTAGGGGACACCGATGGTCTTGGAAAGGCCGCCGTCCGTCGGATGGGACGTTAAGCGGTGGCCCCGTGTGTGGGAGAGCCATACCCTGTGCACGTTAAAGAACACGCTGGATGGCCTTGACGGGAGGCTACCATCTGTCTCCCAACAGCTGTTCCAGTGTATCTCCTCCCCCAAACTTCTCTGAGCGTTCGGGGTCCATGTGACCTGGCCATTTAGCCCATGGTGTGCAAAAAAGTGCCGCTCAGAGGTAAAACAACCCAACAACCCAATTTATAACATTGCTCCTACGGGGAATGAGGATTCGCCTTTCGATGGCTTGCTTAACGACTTCATTCAGGAACCTATTAGGTCTTACGAGTGGAGGTCTGCTGTATCCTTCTTTCAAATTTCGTCTTCAAATGTCATGTCTTCATTAACGATAAGTATTTTTTGTGACCGAAAGGAAATATATGGGAAATTAATCTAAGCTTATCCGAATTATTTCAAATAAAGTTCAAAATAAAGTTACATTTAAAAAAAATACCCCCTCAAACGGTTGCTTGCCACAGAAGTCTGACAGCAGACTGTCAGTTTATACGCCATAGTGGAAGACCTGTGAGGATGGCGAGACCTTAGCAGAAAGACAACATAAAAAATCCATGCCTTAACCGCGGTTCGAACCCAGGCCCCTTTGACGAGTTGCCAAGTGCGCTAACCACTAGGCCACGAGACGGCGTCCAATGTGGTAATGTTGCCACGAGACGGCGTCCAATGTGGTAATGTTGCCACGAGACGGCGTCCAATTTGAATTCAGTAGTATATTAATGCTTATTATTACTACTGAATTCAAATTTTAGATAAAATATGCATAAATGAAATTTGAAATGTACGTTTTATACGTAACGAGGATTTTTTTCGGAACCTATCCAACTTTTTTTCATAAGTTGTTGGTTTCGATTTACAAGTGATATCCCCGGACCTAACTACCGTGTAAATCGAGGGATAGATGGAGTCAGGAACGTACCCAAGATTTAATTTGGAAGGGTTGGGTTGAGTTGTTTTACCGTTGAGCAGCACTTTTTTGCACACAATGGACTAAATGGCCAGGTAACAAGACCCCGAAGACTCAGAAACGGTTGGGGAGGAAACCCTCTGCACAGCTATTGGGAGACAGATGGTAGCCTCCCGGCAAGGTCATCTTGCGTGTAACATGCACAGGGTATGGCTCTCCCGTACACGGAGCCACGGCTTAACGTCCCACCTCAGGGACGACGGCTTTTCGAGCCCATCGGTGTCCCCTACTGACCGTGGGGAGGGCGGGGTTTGAATTGGATTGTTTTACCTCTGAGCGTCACTTTTTTGCACACCATGGGCTAAATGGCCAGGCCACAAGGACCCCGAAGGCTCAGAGAAGGTTGGGGGAGGGGACCCACTGGAACAGCTGTTGGGAGACAGATGGTAGCCTCCCGTCAAGGCCATCCAGCGTGTTCTTTAACGTTTACAGGGTATGACTCTCCCGCACACGGGGCCGCGACCTAACGTCCCATCCGATGGACGGCGGCCTTTTCAAGCCCATCGGTGTCCCCTACTGACCGTGGGCAGGGCGGGGAAATTTTGCGGAGACAAATCTCAACGCTGACCCAGCTGAAGTTTCGGAGGGGGAGGGGGATTCCGAGAATACGATTTCGTGGGTGAAAAGGGCTTCCGAAAATTTAGTTTCGGGACGGAGGATTCTGCTAATAAGATTTGAATAAGGTTTCCCAATTACTATAATATTCCACCGAACAGGAAAGGTTAGAATAGTACCTAATATGGAATAAAATTTTATAGTTTTTTTCTACTCTCCACGACCTGGCTATTTTGATCACTATGTGCTAAAATGTGCCACTCAGAGGTAAAATAAACCCAACGCAACACCTTTCTTGTCGAACATCTGTTAAAGCTTTGCATATTTTAAATATATAGATAAATTTCCAAAGTTGAAATGATTCATTTTATTCACTGGAATTCTTTTTAACTCAAATTAAATTGTTTAATTCAAGTTTTAAACACTAGAAGTAGCAATTACCTCTTTCGAAATTGCACTTGATCAATTAAATTTCTTTTAGCCACGCTGTCGATATCACTTTTTCAAAATATTGAAATGCAATTTATCAAAACCGTAACTTTTGGCTTACAACACAACCGATAAAATTCAATCGCAATCTCAACAACACATTCTAAATTGATTATCTTCCATCTGTTTCAAAACATTTCACGTTCTAATTTCTCCGAAGTTAACACTTCGGAATTAATTCCGACAACCGCGAGTCGTCTAGAACGATTTCCTGTTCACCTCTTTCTGCTTTCATCGGAAAACTTGGAGAAGTCTGCGAAATTCGCATCACGGAAAACAGAAAGCAAGCCGCTATTATCATTCTTCGAAAATTCTGTGTAATCCTATCAAAGCAAATTCGCGCAGCATTTGTTAAAGCGAATTAATCATCAACGAATACCCCCCACCCACCTTCCAACCAACAACTATCAGTGACGATTTCCCACACCTCATTCATTAGCTTAATCGCTGATTACAAATGCCCTAATTTAATCTCCCTTCCAATTTCTCAAGCGAGCCACTCTTTGCACCGTCGCCGATGTTAGCCATTCTGCAAATGATGCATATTAAACAGCGCGAAGTATGTTAATTATGCAGCGGAGGCAGTGTGGATCGAAACTTAACTTGCAGACCCCGCGTTCGGTAAATAGATATCAAGGAAGACACCTGCCTAATAACTCATCTTTTAGCGTCCAATCCACTACAGACTTATTTTCTCATATTCCAGTTTGTGGAGTGCAGTGTTTGCATTTGTCCAGAGGTGAATGCTCACAGATTTAATTAATCTATGTGCCCACTTCAAGACGCCAAAGGGTGTTTCGTGTACGTATTTCAGAAGAGAATAGAGAGCTCTTGTCGAAAGGGAGAGAGATAACTTATGCAAGTTGGATGTCGTTAAGTTTTTTTAACCCTTGGAAGAAGTGCGTGAAATTGGTACGCATACCTTTGATACATTCAGCAGTCATTTGATTAAGTACAGTTCCGTGTTATGCCAATAATAACTCGGATACAGAATTCAGTAACTTCATAAATAAGCGTTTTAGGAAGAAATGTAAATGAAGATGAAAGCTTACATCGAGTCTTTTTTCAAGTTCCGATTTTCAACAAAATGCCTTCGGTGTTTAGAGTTACGGAAATTGGAATATTTAACAGCAAGAAAGTCAGTTTAAAAATAATTGTTCCAAAAGGTCAACGAAAACAATAACGTCATAGTAAACTTTACTAACATTTGTAGGAGTATTTTTAACGGTTCGCAGAAGAAATGCATGTTGTTGTTTTTTTTCAATTTCATGTTTTGAATGCTATTTTTCTTTTGCACAACGATCGAATTTGTTGAATATTCCGAATATTTGTGACTCTCTAAATACCGAGCAAATATTGTTGAAAATTGAGATTGGAACAGATTTAATTGAGATCCTTAAATTATCTTATCACATCTAACATACATCTATATTAGTGATTCTCAACCTTTTATAGGGGCGGGGGTGGCTCAGTCGGTAGTGCGCCAGGCTCGTAATCTGTAGTTCCCAGGTTCGAGTCCCAGCTGGGTCAGCGTTATCTCCGCAATTATTTTGCGGGGATTTATCTCCGCAAAATTCCCCGCCCTGCCCACGGTCAATAGGGGACACCGATGGGCTTGGAAAGGCCGCCGTCCGTCGGATGGGACGTTAAGCCGTGGCCCCGTGTGCGGAAGAGCCATACCCTGTGCACGTTAAAGAACACGCTGATGGCCTTGACGGGAGATTACCATCTGTCTCCCAACAGCTGTTCCAGTGGGTCCCCTCCCCCAACCTTCTCTGAGCCTTCGGGGTCCATGTGACCTGGCCATTTAGCCCATGGTGTGCAAAAAAGTGCCGCTCAGAGGTAAAACAACCCAACTCAACCTTTTATGCTTCACGTACCCCCTGGAAATGTGTATGTAACTGGCGTACCCTTTGCGTAGATGGATAAAACTATAGTTATAATATAATGCCAACTTAGCGACTTTTGAGATCTCACGGCGCACCCCAAAAACATTTTACCGCGTACTCCACGTTGAGAACCCCTAATATAGAAGATTGTGAGTGAACGGTGCTCACTGACTGACAGGGGATCACCCTAATCCTAACTGTGATGAAGAACGATAGACCTCGGAAAGAAATCCGAAATTTGACGTCCGACGTGTCCTTCAAAGTTAAATAGAGGTCACTAGAGGTCAAATTCGATCTAAGGGTGCTAGAAACGTGAAAATTGGTACCTGGTGGTGTTTCGGGTTGTAGATGTCGTAAACGTTATGAAATTGCGGATCCCAAGGGTCCTTCGAGGTTAAAGGTCAAATTTAGTAGTATCTGTGCTAGAGAACTAAAAATTGGTGTCAATGATTTTGGAAACGCTACTGAATTTCGGATCGCGAGAGTCCTTTGGGGTCAAAGGTCAGATTTAGTTCTACCAATACTAGAGAACTAAAAATTGATGAATATAAGTATTTCGAGTTCCAGATTTAGGAAACTTTGCGAAATTTCGGATGCGATGGGTCGTTCGATCCAACAAGGTCAAAAGTCAAAATTCATGTGACGTTCTAGAGAGCTAAAGTTCGTCAACAGGGCTAATTCGAGCTATGGAAACTCATAAATATTAAGAATGTTCAGATCTAGTGTCGCGTTCAAGGTCAATGGGGGTCGTAGTGACGGTCTGAATATTAAGAGGTGCTTGAAGGCACCGACTGATTTCAGGTTTTTTTAAGAAAAGTTTTTTTAAGAAAGCCATATTAAAAAGTTACTGAGTTTTACATCTGAGTTACAATTGATATATCATGGAACTGTACCTAACGAAATGCCCTCAGAGTGCATTCCTAGTTCAAGTGTTTTAACTAGTAATTACTTGATTCTAATTAACGCATTTAAGCATTGTAGTCACGTTTCTTACCTTTAAGAATTCAGGATAAGGTTGCTAATTTAACCTTAATGGAGTATGTTGATGTATATAAAGGGCTAAAAAAGGTTGGGTTGTTTTACCTCTGAGGGGCACTTTTTTTGCACACATTGGACTAAATAGCCAGGTCACAACGACCCAAAGGGCTTTGGGTTGGGTTGTTTTACCTCTGAGCGGCACTTTTTTCACACCATGGGCTAAATGGCCAGGTCACATGGACCCCGAAGGCTCAGAGAAGGTTGGGGGAGGGGACCCACTGGAACAGCTGTTCGGAGACAGATGGTAGCCTCCCGTCCAGGTCATCTAGTGTGTTCTTTAACGTGCACAGGGTATGACTCTCCCGCACACGGGGCCACGGCTTAACGTCCCATCCGACGGACGGCGGCCTTTCCAAGCCCATCGGTGTCCCCTACTGACCGTGGGCAGGGCGGGGAATTTTGCGGAGATAAATCTCAACGCTGACTCAGCTGGGACTCGAACCTGGGAACTACAGATTACGAGCGTGGCGCGCTACCGACTGAGCCCCCGCCCCCCACCCAAAGGGCTCAGAGAAGGTTGGAGAAAGGCGACTCCCTGGGCAGCTATTAGAAGACATTTGGGAGTCTCCCGTCAAGGCCCTACAGAGAGTTCAAAGTATGGGCTCTTTCCTGAACAAGAAGCCTTAGCTTAACGTCCCAACTGAAGGACGGTGATCTTTCCAAGCCGATCGTTGTCCCCTTTCTTAGCGAGTGCAAGGAAGGGGTAAGCTGATATAAATCTCAAAGCACTATAAGCTGGAAAACAACACTTTTGTTTCATGACGCTAGAAAATTCGAAAATGTTTATAACGCTGAAATCGGTCTCTGTGTGGTCGTACCTTATGCTCTGTCGCCAAATCAGCCTGCTCAACATTCGCAATCACGAATAGCTGAAACCGCCCGTGCTTCTCAATCCCGTCACATAAATAACTGAAAGATTCATGGCTCGAATTTCGCCAAGCATTTGAAATCAATCTTCCACTCCCGAGAAATAGAAAAAAAAATATCTCTGTTTTATCTTCTCTTTTTCCGCAATTACTCATTCGATCTTTCAAAAATAACGCGGTTTTTTCCCTTTTGGATTTTCTTCTCTGAAAAATATTTGTTTGTTCTACTATTTTGCATCCAAATGCACAACACAATCTGCTTGAACGTGTACATTTGCAGTTTTGTCTGTTGATTGCGGTGAAAATTAATTCACAAGTCCTTTATCATTTTCTCTTTTTTGATCGTTTTTGATTGGTTTTGATAAATTAGCATCCTCGGTACGGATGAAATGAAGGAGGACGAGTAGGAGGAGTTGTTTTACTTCTGAGAGGCATTTTTTGGCACATAATGGACAGGTTACAAAGACCCCGAAGGCTCAGAGAATGTTGGAGGAGGTGACCCACTGAACAGCTGTTAGCATATGGTAGCCTCCCGTTTAGCGGAGATAAATCCCAACACTAGACTAGTTGGGACTCGAACCTGAAAACTGTAGATTACGAGCCTGGCGCGTTACCGACGAAAGCAACCCCTACCCCGAGCGAAAAGGGAAGAGAGCAAAGCTGGCGTTTTTCCCTCTCTTGGAATTTCAGAGAAGTGCACTATATTACCAAAAGTGTTGGGACGCTTCCATTTGACCGGAAAGCCACAGTCAAAACTCCCTAACTGTGGAAATTAGCTTCTGATAGAAAATCTTCGTCTTCACTGGAGATTAAAGACCTTTTACAAATCTTTCTAAACTTCGATTTTCTGCAATATTCGTTAATATTCATTAAATTGTTGACACTGGAACATTTAACGACAGATGCTGCTAATAATAGCACTTTTTCAAGAAAGCGAATTAAAGTACAATTAATTAGGTGTTTGATCCCTCGCATACAATGTGTTTCGGTTACCACCACCTGGGTTTGGGTTGGGTTGTTTTACCTCTGAGCGGCACTTTTTTGCACACCATGGGCTAAATGGCCAGGTCACATGGACCCCGAAGGCTCAGAGAAGTTTGAGGGAGGGGACCCACTGGAACAGCTGTTGGGAGACAGATGGTAGCCTCCCGTCAAGGCCATCCAGCGTGTTCTTTAACGTGCACAGGGTATGTCTCTCCCGCACACGGGACCACGGCTTAACGTCCCATCCGACGGGCGGCGGCCTTTCCAAGCCCATCGGTGTCCCCTACTGACCGTGGGCAGGGCGAGGAATTTTGCGGAGATAAATCTCAACGTTGACCCAGCTGGGACTCGAACCTGGGAACTACAGATTACGAGCCTGGCGCGCTACCGACTGAGTCACCCCCGCCCATCCCACCACCTGGAAGCAAACAACCGAGCTACGTCATTCTGTTAATTGGCTAGTGGTAATCTAGAATGAATGCCCACTATTGAGTTGTTTTACTTCTAAGTGGCACTTTTTGCACACAATGGGTTAAATGGCAAAGGCACAAGGACCCCGAGGGCTCAGAGAAAGTTGGGGAAGGGGACCCCACTGGACAGCTGTTAGGAGACAGATGGTATCCTCTCGTCAAGGTTATCCAGCATGTTCTTTAGTATGCACAGGATATGGATCTCCCCCACACGGAGCCATACTTCACGTCCCATCCGAAGGACTTTCGAAGCCCATCACTGCCCCCTACTGATCGTGGGGATTTTGAGGACATAAATCTTTCTTTCCCAACTGGCCCAGGTGGGACTCGAACATGGAAATGCCCACGGTAGCGTTTGTCTAAAGTTTCAGGTCTGTGGATCACCCAGATCCGGAGATATATCACCGCTAAACTATGAGGTTATTTTATAATCACCAGTGTTTACGTACTATTCATCAAACGCCGTCCAAGGGCCCTTCTCGATTTCTCGGCTATCAGTCTGACCTCTATTAGACCTTAAACCTCAAGTCAGGGGGCGGGGGTGGCTCAGTCAGTAGCGCGCCAGACTCGTAATCTGTAGTTCCCAGGTTCGAGTCCCAGCTGGGTCAGCGTTGAGATTTATCTCCGCAAAATTCCCCGCCCTGCCCACGGTCAGTAGGGGACACCGATTGGCTTGGAAAGGCCGCCGTCCGTCGGATGGGACGTTAAGCAGTGGCCAATTGTGCGGGAGAGTCATACCCTGTGCACGTTAAAGAACACGCTGGATGGCCTTGACGGGAGGTTACCATCTATCTCCCAACAGCTGTTCCAGTGGGTCCCCTCCCCCAACCTTCCCTGAACCTTCGGGGTCCATGTGACCTGGCCATTTAGCCCATGGTGTGCAAAAAAGTGCCGCTCAGAGGTAAAACAACCCAACCTCAAGTCAGATCTGAAATTTTAGCAATATTTTTGAGGTCTACAACCTGAAGTATTTCTAGGCACTAATTTTCACCTTTCTAGCACATGAAAATCAAAATTTGACCTTTAAGAACACGTATATAATGTAACACTCAAATAACGTAATTGTTTTCTAAATCTAGGTCCCTAATTCCTCCTAAATGAAAATTTTCAGATCCCTATCATTTCTACATCGTAATTAAATTTTAGCATCATCCCCCCCCCCCACCCTCCACTGTCACAATCAATTACACTCAGCGGCAAATTGATTACACAGAGTCCCACGTCATATCAACAGTAACTTCTTAAATAAGCCTTTTTTGAAAAAAAAAATGTGACTGAAGTTAATTTTAAGATCTCAATGCTATTCGTTCGATATTTAGAGACCTTTATACTAAATGTTACTTGCCGTAATAATTAGGTTTTTTAAGTTTTGAATGAATTTTTGTGTCTGGCTTGTAAAATGCTTCAGTTTCCATATATCTTTAAAAAGTTTAAAAGGAAAGAAAATACTCCCTTTCACAAAGGATGAAGATAACTTAGAAGCTCTGTTGGGTCTGTTCTGGCTTCTCATACAACATACAAACGCTGGGACATGCCCACTGGTCTAGTAGTCATGCACTATGACTATACTACTAGACCAGGTATGAGATGAACACGTACTGTTGGAAATCGGGATTTTAAATAGATTTTTATTCAGATTTTAAATTACCTTCAAATTTTTTTTTTCATAAAATGCTTATTTAAGAAATTACTGAGTTCTTTATCTGAGTTACTGTTAGCCTGAAAGTACACCTAATAAAGTGGACGATGAATATACATATATCATGCATAAAATGGCTTCATTCGAAATTAAACAACATTCGATTTTTTGTTGAACCTGATTTTATTCAAGCAACCGTTCCAGCCTTGTCCTTTCTTTTTTTTAACAAAGATTAGAGCGTAATAACAAGCGTTACGAACATCTGAAAAAATTATTGCTCACGCGGCGGGAATCGAACCCGCAACTCTCTAGATGCATGCTAGACCGCTCTAACCATTAAACGACGCGTGGTTTAATGGTTAGAGCGCTCTGGCATGTATCTAGAGAGTTGCGGGGCGGGGGTGGCTCAGTCGGTAGCGCGGCAGGTTCGTAATCTGTAGTTCCCAGGTTCGAGTCCCAGCTGGGTCAACGTTGAGATTTATCTCCGCAAAATTCCTCGCCCTGCCCACGGTCAGTAGGGGACACCGATGGGCTTGGAAAGGCCGCTGTCCGTCGGATGGGACGTTAAGCCGTGGCCCCGTGTTTGGGAGAGCCATACCCTGTGCACGTTAAAGAACACGCTGGATGGTCTTGACGGGAGGCTATCATCTATCTCCTAACAGCTGTTCCAGTGGGTCCCCTCCCCCAACCTTCTCTGAGCCTTCGGGGTCCATGTGACCTGGCCATTTAGCCCATGGTGTGCAAAAAAGTGCCGCTCAGAGATAAAACAACCCAACCCAGAGAGTTGCGGGTTCGATTCCCGCCGCGTCAGCAATAATTTTTCCAGATGCTTGTAACGCTTGTTGAAATCTATTTCTACAGGTAATCTGTGAATTTACTATAGATATAATAACAAGCTTCTTAACTTAGGTTTATTTAAATAAGCAAAAATTACTTTCACATATCTAAATAGTTTGCCTAAACACTGAATTGTCGTATTTTGTTCTGAGACACTGAATGCTTATACGCATACAGATAATTCAAAACATATCTGTCTTGCGATGTAATTGAAATTTTCATTAACGAATCCTTTGGATGCTGCAACATTCCAAGCCATTCGTATGACAATTGCAGTTTCATTTTGTTGCCAACAGTAACTGACGGTAGGTTCGTAATTAAAACTGCACAGCACGTGATGCAGCTTGTTTTGGCGAGGTGCCATTTCCGACGTCCTCCTAGGAAATGAAATGCGAATTAAAAGTTTCTTTAGCGAATTAGCGTTAAGTGAAAGTAACTCAAACTGAACCTTCCAGGCAGGGACGTAGCGAAGGGACTATGCTTGTGGTGGGGGCGGGGGGGGAGGGTAGAGAGAAAGAAAATTTTACAACTGGAAAATCAAATTTTGCCAACTGAGAAAATAAGTACTTTAACATAAATTTATTCTCTGATCTCTGTCAGGGACGTACAGTCGTTCAAAAAAATATCGGAACACTATAGTTGATTATATAATTTAGAAAAAATATCTGGCAACGATTTTTTTAGAAATTAGTGGTCTGACAACCTTCGTGTACGTACGTACACGTGAGACTCATGGTATCCAAAATTTCACAGCATTTCCGATATCTATTACCCAAAGCAGTTTTTAGCTCTCTAGTACCAGTAGACCGAGACTTGACCTTTGACCTCGAAGGACCCTTCGAATTCAAAATTTGGTAACGTTTCCGAGATCTACAACCGGAGACACCCCCAGACACCAATTTTTACGCTTCTAGCACTTGTAGATCAAGGTTTGACCTCTACATGACCTCTGTTTGACCTTGAAAAACATGTCGGAAGTCAAATTTAGGGATTTTTTCCCGACGATTTAGGGATTTTTACGACCCGGACTACATCTAGGTGCAAATTTTCAGAGCTCTACCATTTTTGCATCATAACTAGAATTAGCATTATCAGCCGTCAGTTACTCACAATCAGTCAGCATCCTGTCAGCCGTCAGTTACTCACAATCCTCTACATCATGCTTGTCTAAAGTGCGGCCCAAAAGCCTTTAAAATGCGGCCCAAACGCAAATTATGAAAATATTTAAATTTACACATTTTTATTAAAAAAATAAATGTTTGCAATATTATTCATATATAATCGATTCGTTGACATTTATTTTGAAATAAAAATTTAAATAAAAACATCTTAGTATGCCATGAGAATTTACGTTTCGAATTATGTGTGCATCCACTCGACGACGAATTTTTTGAAGAATTACAATATTTGTATGCAGTATATTGCATTGTATTTTGATTTCCTAATCCTTTTGGCCAAGGGAGCCCTTCACAGAAAAAGGGGCCATCGAACGTTCGCGAAAGTTCGCCAAATCGATCCGACCCGTTGGCTTTCTTCTCGCTGAATTTTCAGCGAGTTTTTGATATCCCACTAGTTTTATATTGCCCTTTTTTATTTTATAATAGAAAACATAAGAAAATAAATGAAGTTTTATTATTCATATTCATTAACTATATTTTATATTTTATGTGCGGCCCAAAACACTTCATCTTCACTTAGTGTGGCCCAGGGAAGTCAAATATTCACTCAATGTGGCCCAGGGAAGTTAAAAGTTTGGACACTGCTCTACATACATTGGACGATAATTTAAATGCTCAAATAAAATTATTACAATTATAAAAGAAATAATGATTTTTTTTACTTAATATAAATACAGAATTATTACTAACTTATTATATCATTTTTTTTTTTGGAATTACCAACGTTTTATTTAACTGAATAATTTCAATCTTTATAATTTTCTCCCACTTTAGTCACTACTGCAGCGACCTCCGCTAGCAAGGTCATTCACTTGCCACGTGTTTCGGCAAAGCAAGGAAGATGCAGAGAGCGCGAGCTAGGGTTAGGAAGGATTAGAGGAGTCAAGACAGATGAGGTGGCGGCGAAGATGCGGTAGAGCCGGCTGGGCGATGCAACATACCTAAGGGCCTCCACATAATCCACTTCACATCGTGTCATCTGGCGTCCGTCTTGATCCTACGTCATCCATCTGTGATGTGAGAAATCCCTTCCCCGGATGAAGAGAAGTAATCTCCTAAGACCAGCAGGAGGAGTTTGTCTCCTCCTACCTAATGACCTTCGGCAGAGGAAATGTACCGGCGAAACTGTCGAGAGCAAGAGAGGAAACATAAGACAGGGGACTGTCCGGTGATTGCTGTTGATACTTCACTCCTACCAAATCCCAGCAAAACTTTCATTCATAATTATTAACTATTGATTCGAAATAACAGAAGTAATTTGAGTTGGGTTGTTTTACCTCTGAGCGGCACTTTTTCGCACACCATGGGCTAAATGGCCAGGTCACATGGACCCCGAAGGTATCAGAGAAGGTTGGGGGAGGGGACCCACTGGAACAGCTGTTGGAGACAGATGGTAGTCTCCCGTCAAGGCCATCCAGCGTGTTCTTTAACGTGCACAGGGTATGGCTCTCCCGTACACGGGACCACGGCTTAACGTCCCATCCGACGGACGGCGGCCTTTCCAAGCCCATCGGTGTCCCCTACTGACCGTGGGCAGGGCGGGGAATTTTGCGGAGATAAATCTCAAAGCTGACCCAGCTGGGACTCGAACCTGGGAACTACAGATTACGAGCCTGGCGCGCTACCGACTGAGCCACCCCGCCCCAGAAGTAATTTAAAGTTCAAAGGAAGAAATAAAAGCAATAATAATCCAGATACATGGACGTCCGAAGAGGGGGGCAAACGGGGCACTCCCCCCTGGGATCGAGTAAAAATTCTTTTTTCAAATAATTCTTGCTTCCTTTATATTGTATATTTATATACATTATGCATGAGTTTTTGTATTGATGCAATACTGTATTCTATAATCTGCTTGTGAAAAAACAAAACAAAATGATTAAATAATTAAATAAAAATTTATTGAATGTAATTATTTATCTCCAAGCTTTGCCCCCCCCCCCCCCCTGAAAAATTTTCTGCGGACGCCCATGTCCCGATACAATCGAATTTGTTATACCGCGCATTATTGCGTTTGGAATCACGAACCATAATTTATTAGCATCATTAATGTTACAAACCGTAAAATTCGAAGTTCGAAGTATTTATTTCACAACAAAATTCAAAAGAACAAGACGCAAAATTCCCCCGCCCTGCCCACGGCCAGTAGGGGACACCGATGGACTTGGAAAGGCCGCCGTCCGTCGGATGGGACGTTAAGCCGTGGCCCCGTGTGTGGGAGAGCAACACCCTGTACTCGTTAAAGAACACGCTGGATGGCCTTGACGGGAGGCTACCATCTGTCTTCCAACAGCCGTTCCAGTGGGTCCCCTCCCCCAACCATCTCTGAGCCTTCGGGGTCCATGTGACCTGGCCATTTAGCCCATGGTCAGTAGGGGACACCGATGGGCTTGGAAAGGCCGCGTCCGTCGGATGGGACGTTAAGCCGTGGCCCCGTGTGCGGGAGAGCCATACCCTGTGCACGTTAAAGAACACGCTGGATGGCCTTGACGGGAGGCTACCATCTGTCTCCCAACAGCTGTTCCAGTGGGTCCCCTCCCCCAACCTTCTCTGAGCATTCGGGGTCCTTGTGACCTGGCCATTTAGCCCATGGTGTGCAAAAAAGTGCCGCTCAGAGGTAAAACAACCCAACAACCCAAAAGAACAAGAAATGCACAAAATGAAAGTCTAAAAATCATTTATGCACGTTCGAGGTACAGAACATATTCATGTACGAAAAATGAATCGAAGTCTTTGGAGCCTATTCATTTGGCGACCGTCACTTTGACCTTTATATGACCTTGGATGCTGCACAGATCGGAAATTTCTTAACATTTCCGAGATCTAAGACCGCTGGGATACAATTTTAGCTCTCTGGCACAGATTGGATTAAAATTTGCCCTCGAAGGACCTTCCCAATCCGAAATTTCGTTAGGTTTCTGAGATCTATAACCCGAAACATCTCTAGTCACCAATCATCACGTTTCTGGCGCTCATAAATCAAGGTTTAACCTCTATGTGACCTCTATTTGACCTTGAAACATACATTGGAGGCCAAACTTCAGATTTTTTTCTGAGATCTTGTACAGTCGCGCAAAAAAATATCCGAACACTATGGTTGATTACAGAATTCAGAATTCGTGTCACGTGACACGAAGGTTGCCAGATCACTAATTTCCAAAGAAATCGTTGCCAGATATTTTTTCTGAATTCTGTAATCAACCATAGTGTTCGGATATTTTTTTGAGCAACTGTACCAGGATTACCTCTAGGTGTAAATTTTCAGAACTCTACCGTTTGGGGCGGGGGTGGCTCAGTCGGTAGCGCGCCAGGCTCGTAATCTGTAGTTCTCAGGTTCGAGTCCCAGCTGGGTCAGCGTTGAGATTTATCTCCGCAAAATTCCCCGCCCTGCCCACGGTCAGTAGGGGACACCTATGGACTAGGATAGGCCGCCGTCCGTCGGATGGGACGTTAAGCCGTGGCCCCGTGTGCGGGAGAGCCATACCCTGTGCACGTTAAAAAACACGCTGGATGGCCTTGACGGGAGTCTACCATCTGTCTCCCAACAGCTGTTCCAGTGGGTCCCCTCCCCCAACCTTCTCTGAGCCTTCGGGGTCCATGTGACCTGGCCATTTAGCCCATGGTGTGCAAAATCAGGGCCGCTCAGAGGTAAAACAACCCAAAACCACTCTACCATTTCTATATTAAATTCAGAATGAGTACGAAACTTGTCAATCATTTATTCAACTCAATCACTCACAATCATCATATATATTAGATAATATTGTACGTACACGTGTCTTTGTGTGCTGTGTGTCGAGAAATAAAAGGGCAGCATTAATTTACACTCATCGACACAAAAGAATGAATGCAGGTGACACCCAATCATTACCACACGTACTAGTACTGTAGGTCCTATGCAAATGATTCCAATGGCGATAGCATGATGTTACGTGGAACGGGAAATAGAGGTGGAGCTGTCAGTCTCGAGACCCCAGTAAAAGCCAACGTAGAAGACATCAGGGTTGGGTTGGGTTGTTTTACCTCTGAGCGGCACTTTTTTGCACACCATGGGCTAAATGGCCAGGTCACAAGGATCCCGAAGGCTCAGAGAAGGTTGGGGGAGGGGACCCACTGGAACAGCTGTTGGGAGACAGATGGTAGCCTCCCGTCAAGGCCATCCAGCGTGTTCTTTAACGTGCACAGGGTATGGCTCTCCCTCACACGGGGCCACGGCTTAACGTCCCATCCGACGGACGGCGGCCTTTCCAAGCCCATCGGTGTCCCCTACTGACCGTGGGCAGGGCGGGGAATTTTTGCGGAGATAAATCTCAACGCTGACCCGCAGACATCAGGTAAGTGTGGAAGTGAAAGTGTGGATGAAAGACTTAAAGAGTTTCAGTTATGCCAAGGCAACGAATACGAGTGCATTATTAGAAGCAGGCACCTTCAAATGGGCCATACCATGGGGAGGCATGAAGCAGGTTGGTCTGCCCATCACATGTCTGACCATCTTGGTCCGCAGTGAACATTGTAACACACTATTTGGAGAAGTGGAGGAGGACATATCACTTCACTACACCATGACTCAGATCCCCGCAGACATTCCATGCCACAAGATCATTACCTCATACGTTGACAAGCAACCTCTGAACCCAGTGTGTGCCATCGCAATGCATATGTTACCGCTAAAGTGCAGAAATCAGTTATTCTACAGATTATCTAGGTATTGTGCAGATTAACTAGGGTGATCCGTTAACGTGCGGAAAATTGTTTCATTTCTCAAATTACCTAGGTAATCTGCAAGTTACCTGGATAATCTGCACATTACCTACTAGGCACTCGTTAAAGTGAAAATAAGATCTTTGCTGGAACAACAGGAACGTTTCTGTACGCTTAAATTAACATAATGTTATTTATCTAGTGTCCGAGAGTAGAGTTGAAACCAGGGTCATCCCTCTGTCAACATGAATCAGTCGTCCGAATTATAAAAAACGCCCCCAAAATGAGCAGGCCAAGTGAGAACGAATCATTTTAGTGATTCGTTATCAAGAATGAATCACTTTACCGATTCGTTCTCACTTGTCCTCCGCTCATCCGGGGCGTTTTTTATAATGCGGACGAGTGAATCATGTGACACGAAGATTCATATTCAAGAGATTCACCACGATGAGAGAAACAAACTTTTGAACTTTAACGATACGGAAGCCGTTAATGTGCACATTACCTAGGTAAAATGCGGAAAACTCTTGATTCCGCACGTTAACGGAGCAATTCAGTTAATCTGCAGATTAGCTAGGTAATGTGCACATTAACGGCTTTCGAGCTTTAGCGGTAACATATACACCAATGTCCACATGGACCATCCAACAACATTTAAAGGAAACTGAATTGCAGGCACAGCGCCCCCTGCATAGGTTGCCTCTGACTGTTAATCATCGCCAGGCACGTCGTATGTGGTGCATCGAGCGCGTGTTGTGGGAAGGGATGGCATCACATCATCTTCTCGAAAGAGTCACACTTCTGTTTGGGTGCAGATGATGGCTGCATCAGGGTTTAGCATTGTTGAAGCCAGTGGCAGGATCGAGCACACATCCAGGAGAGTTGCAGTGCCCACACACCAGCATTCTATTACGAACTGCCATCAGTTATGACTCCAGAACACCTTTAGTGCCCAGGGAACTTTATCAGCTCAATGATACATCGATGACATTCTGATGCCCCATTGCTGCCTTTCCTGCAGAGCTCTCCTTGTGCCATTTTTCAGCAGGATAACACACGTTCCCACACATCACGTGTTATCCAATATTGTCACGGGATGTCCTTGGCCCATTATGTCCCTGGATTTCTCCCCTATAGAGCACATATGGGATGTGCAGGGTTAACGTCTCCGACAGGATGTCTCCATTTGGAGGAAGAACGACGGAAAGTGCCTCAGGACTCTATTAGGGACCAGTATGCATTAATGCCTCGACGTCTGCTGCATGCATCGACGCCCATGGGGGTCATACCCGTACTGAGAGTCCATATTGGGGGGCGGTCAGAACAGGGAGGAAATCCGTCAGAACTCATCCCTAACTTTCTTCAGTGGGGAAAAAGCGCTTGTCATAACACGCTACCTTTCTAGAACGCATCCCGCGAGTTGTAACGAGTTCGACTGTAACTGAAATTAATAAACGTATTCGTAATGACGCAAAATCCACTCCTATTGACAATGAAAATAAAGATTTTTTGCATCACTGAAAGATATCAGAACTGTGTTTCTGTCCTTTATCAGGTTTGTTTCTAGATGCTGATAACATTCGAAAAAATAATTGGTAGAGCACCAAGCTCATAATCTGTACTTCCCAGATTCGAGTCCCACCTGTATCAGCGTTGATATTTTTCTCCACTATATCCTGTCCCTGCGGTCGGTGAGAAAGGGGACATAGATGGGCTTAGAAAGGGTGCCATCCATCAGATGGGACTTTAAACCATGTGCAAGGAGCGGGCCATACCCTGTGCAAGTTAAAGAACACTTGGATGGCCTTGGCAGGAGGGTTTCATCTATCTAATAACAGCTGTTCAGTGGGTCCCTTACCCCAGCAATTTCTGATAAGCTAAATGGCAGAGCTCCAAGGACTCAGCGCTGGCTGGAGATGTAGATCCACTGGACAGCTGTTAGAGAAACAGTTTGAAACCTTCCTTTAATATCATCCAGCATGTTCATTTAACGAGCACGGGATTGGGTTTCCTGCACATGAGGCAGTGCTTTAACATCTCATTGGGAGAAAGCTGCCTTTGACCGAAACCAACACTTGGTGTCGCCTTTTTCACTGAGGACAGAGTGGATATTAGCAGATAAAATCACAGCGCAGACATAGTGGGGACTCGAACCTGGGATTATCAGATTACCAGCCTGGCACTCTACTGGCTGGCTCAACCCACATCACGATGATTTAGATCAGGTGCCGCACTAAAGAAGGGAGGTGACGCACTAAAGAAGAGAGGTGACGCACTAAAGAAGGGAGGTGACGCACTAAAGGAGGGATGTGACGCACTAAAGGAGGGAGGTGACGCACTAAAGGAGGGAGGTGAGATGACGCACTAAAGGAGGGAGGTGACGCACTAAAGGAGGGAGGTGACGCACTAAAGGAGGGAGGCGACGCACTAAAGGAGGGAGGTGAGATGACGCACTAAAGGAGGGAGGTGACGCACTAAAGGAGGAAGGTGACGCACTAAAGGAGGGAGGTGACGCACTAAAGGAGGGAGGCGACGCACTAAAGGAGGGAGGCGACGCACTAAAGGAGGGAGGTGACGCACTAAAGGAGGGAGGTGACGCACTAAAGGAGGGAGGCGACGCACTAAAGGAGGGAGGTGAGGCACTAAAGGAGGGTGGTAACGCACTAAAGGTGGGAGGTGACGCACTAAAGGTGGGAGGTGACGCACTAAAGGTGGGAGCTCAAAAGCTGAAATCAAAACAGGGGTAAAACTCATTACCGTATTTTATTGCATATCAGATGCTTGGGCATGTAAGATGCATGTAAAATTGGAGGGAAAGATCGGAAATGCATTTACAGTTTAGTTTTGAGTGACATAATTTATCGAAACTCGGGAAGCCCCACCCACCAAAAATCGTGGGTGCACGCCTGGCTCACATAATATTGATTCAGGAAATACTGTATAGGCAGTCCCAGATAGGCCGGGATCTAGAAAAAAATGGGGGGGGGGACAAGAAACACATCGAGCAGAAAAAAGGCTGACCAAGAGATTAAATTTCCAATACAGTATAGCATTTCCCCCTCCTTTTAATAGGTCCTTAAAAAAAAGTTGTGAAAAAATGCATAAAATATAATCCCCGACATCCTTTAAATTACGATTTGAGTAAACTCAATTTTACATAAAGTTTGGAGTAGTCTTGTGTAGAGGTTGCAGGTGGAACATGTAAAATCACTCAAAAAAGTATCCGAACGCTATGGTTGATTACAGAATTCAGAAAAAATATCGGGCAACGATTTTTTTGGAAATTAGTGATCTGGCAACCTTCGTGTCACGTGATTACAGAATTCAGGAAAAATATCTCGAGCGTGTACAGCAACTGTACAAGCTCCAGTTACCGTTCACAGCAAACTGGAGCGTGTGCAGTTACTGCACACGCTCCAATTTGCTGTGAACGGTAACTGCACACGCTCAATATTTCCGTGAGTGAGCCCACACGATCTAGTATCAAAATAATATGACCACCTACAGTCGCTCAAAAAAGTATCCGAACACTGTGGTTGATTACAGAATTCAGAAAAAATATCTGGCAACGATTTTTTTTAGAAATTAGTGATCTGGCAACCTTCGTGTCACGTGACACGAAGGTTGCCAGATCACTAATTTCTAAAAAAAATCGCTGCCAGATATTTTTTTCTGAATTCTGTAATCAACCATAGCGTTCGGATACTTTTTTGAGCGACTGTACAAAACGATGTTCTTCTGATGTATGTTTGTTCGTGTTTTCTAAAGGCATTCATTGAGTCCACGTTTCATTAATTTTTATACTTTTGTATTTATTATATTTTTTTACTTATTTTTGAATTGAACTTTAAGCAACTTTCAAAATATGTGTATACAGTGTGTATCATAAAGAAATAAAGAAATGTATAAATAATTATGGATTTCTTTATTATCTGCATTTCTTGTGAAATGAAGACGTAGGCATTGCAATGGATGTAAACTTCGTAATAAATAAATTAATATTATATTACTATAATAATACTGTAGAAACAAATATATGTTAGTAAATTATATTAGTATATTAGTAGTTAAATAATATTAGGAGAAACAAATACTGTAAAAACAATATTGTAAAAAAATATAGTGAGATGTAGAAATGAGAAGTACATAGTTCAACGCACAATTTCAGTATGGGACTCCGGTGTTATGTAAGCTCTTCAGGAACCGAACCCTAATATAATTTTTAATAAATGACTGCTTCTTGATTCTTGCGATTCTGAGAAAAGATAGAAATTACACTGGTAGCATTGGGTTGGGTTGTTTTACCTCTGAGCGGCACTTTTTTGCACATAATGGGCTAAATGTCCAGGTAACATGGACCCCGAAGGCTCAGAGAAGGTTGCCACTGGAACAGCTGTTGGGAGACAGATGTTAGCCTCCCGTGAAAGCCATCCAGCGAGTTCTTTAACGTGCACAGAGTATGGCTCTCCCGTACATAGGACCACGGCTTAAGGTCACATCCGACGGACGGCGGCCTTTCCAAGCCCCATAGGTGTCCCCTACTGACCGTGGGCAGGGAGGGGAGTTTTGCGGAAATAAGTCTCAACGCTGACCCAGCTGGAACTCGAACTGGGAACTGCAGATTACGAGCCTCGCATGCTACCGACTGAGCCACCCCCGCCCCCCAAGTAGCATTACTTCCCTTATATTTCGGATTGCTTCCATGCTGCTATGAAAGCTTCGCTACCACTTCAAACTCCTTTGGTGATCTTACATTCTCTCAATACTGCAGCCAGGCTCGTAATCTGCTGTTCCAGGTTCGAATCCCAATTGTGTCAGGGTCGACACAATTGGGACTGGAACTCGACCTTCCTCGGATGGAACGTAAAGCAGCAGCTCCGTGTACAGAAGACCCATACCCTGTGCACGTTAAGAACTCGCTGGATGACCTTCCCTGAAGGCTACCGTCTGTATCCTAACAGCTGCCTAGTGGTTTCCTTTCCCCCAAACTTCTCTGAGCTTTTAGGGGCTTGTGACCTGGCTATTTAGACCATGGTGTGCAAAAAAGAGTACCGCTCAGAAGTAAAACAACGTAACCCAACTGTTCGAAATCTCTCTAACAATCTACCAAAGGAGGGGCGGGGGTAGCTCAGTCGGTAGCGCGACAGGCTCGTAATCTGTAGTTCCCAGGTTCGAGTCCTAGCTGGGTCAGCGTTGAGATTTATCTCCGCAAAATTCCCCGCCCTGCCCATGGTCAGTAGGGGACACCGATGGGCTTGGAAAGGCCGCCGTCCGTCGGATGGGACATTAAGCCGTGGCCCCCGTGTGCGGGAGAGCCATACCCTGTGCACGTTAAAGAACACACTGGATGGCCTTGACGGGAGGCTACCATCTGTCTCCCAACAGCTGTTCCAGTGGGTCCCCTCCCCCAACCTTCTCTGAGCCTTCGGGGTTCTTGTGACCTGGCCATTTAGCCCATGGTGTGCAAAAAAGTGCCGCTCAGAGGTAAAACAACAACCCAAATCTACCAAAGGCAACACGGCTTAAATTTGGGATTGTTTCCATTTCTGCCATGGACGCTTCGCCACTGCTTGAAACTCTTTCGTCGATCACGCACTCTCTCGATACTATAAATTCGTACTTTTCTGTACCTGTGTACTTTACGCTCTGGCGCCAAAAAACCGTGAACTTCCTCTACTTCAGAAAAGGAAATTCCATTATTCAGCTGACTGTTTTCACTTGCGACTTTCATATTCCCTTTCGAGGTGCAAGAAGCAAAAATAAAAGGAAATGATTTCCTAAATAGATTTCTCCCAATCTTTGCAAAAGTTAGCGAGAAGCTTCTTCCCAAATTTCGGAAGACTGACAGAGAAAGGAAACGAAATCAAGGAAAGCAAAAAAAAAAGCAGCTCCGGAACAAAAAAATAAAAGAAGCTTCAGAAGCAGAAAAGAGAAGAAGCAGTGGAACGAGGAGGCCGAACGTCGCTCACTTTAGATTGGCGGTACTAGGGTGACGTTTGCGAAACGGAGGCAACCCTTTCCACTAACCTAATGAGAAGCCAACCAGACCCCTCCAACTGTTCCTCCGACGTAATCTAATCACATTCTCTATTCCACACCCATTACCACAATTTCGGCCTCCATAAACACTCGGAGAATGACAATTACGAGATGCGTGGCGAAGGTCGTCCGTCTTCCAAATCCAATAACTTCCTTCCAAATTGGCGGCGACAGAAAGAAGAAGGACTCGGATGAGAGGGAGGGAGTAGAAGATGCTGCAGGAGGATCGTGATGCTGGGAGATGGAAGACATCCTCGCTGTGTCAATATCTCGTGTGTGTCTTTATAAATAACGCGATGCTCGAGTGCCGTATGTATTGCCGCTCGTTCTGCGCGGAGAGGGAGTGAAACTGTGGCTTCGTGGCATGCCCTGAGGACGCTGCAGCACAGAGAGCAGATTCTGCGCTCTCCATCATTGCGACTGATTAATGTAACGGTGCAAACGCATCTGGCGCAATTTCAGTTCTCGTTTCGTGACCGAGATGAAATGAAAAGCGGAAACAAAAGCGGGAAAATGACGGATGTGATTTCCCACCACTCGAAAGTTCTTGAGTAGCTAATATTGTTCGCGAAGCTCGCTTTTGGAGAAAACAGATAATAAATAGATACGCTGAAAGCAAATAGGAGCAGGAATGGGTGACTTGCCGAGTGTTTGCTTTGCCAAAGAGGAAATTGGATGAGAGTAAAGAATGGTTTGTCTATTTATTGTTCTTATCAGATTGCAAGGAGTGAAAGGTGAGGGAAGAGAATTGAGAACACAGAGAGAAGATGAGGATGCTTACCTTCGAAAGACTGTTTTCTCTTTAAATAAATTCGTATTCAGCAAAAATAAAGTGAAAAAACTGCGAACTGGATTTTCGAAGCTAATCATTTTCTCTGCCTTCTCATGTTTATTTGATTTCTAGTAACTTTTTTTCATCGCAAATGTAAAAAGATTTTAAAAGACCATCTGCTTTTCCATTCAGCTCAAATCTACCTGTTGCTTTTCGCTCGTCATTTGTAAGTTTGTCTGTTTGTTAGTTTGTGTTGGCCGAAAGATTTTTCCACCATATCTTTCGAACGCGAAGGACAAACTTAATGATTTATGTATCAAATAAAAGCGTTTGACGTGGTCTTTTGTTTTATGGATTTTCAACATTTACCCCTTTTATTTTGGATCCGTGGTGGCTCAGAGGATAGCGCGCCACGCTCGTAATCTGTAGTTCCCAGGTTCGAGTCCCAGCTGGGTCAGCGTTGAGATTTATCTCCGCAAAATTTCCCCGCCCTGCCCACGGTCAGTAGGGGACACCGATGGGCTTGGAAAGGCCGCCGTCCGTCGGATGGGACGTTAAGCTGTGGCCCCGTGTGCGGGAGAGACATACCCTGTGCACATTAAAGAACACGCTGGATGGCCTTGACGGGAGGCTACCATCTGTCTCCCAACAGCTGTTCCAGTGGGTCCCCTCCCCCAACCTTCTCTGAGCCTTAGGGGTCCATATAACCTGGCCATTTAGCCCATGGTGTGCGAAAAAGTGCCGCTCAGAGGTAAAACAACCCAACCCAACCCAGTTTCGAGTCCCAGCTGGGCCAGAGTTGAGATTTATCTCCGCAAAACTCCCTCCTTGCCCTTGGTCAGTAGAGGACACTGATGGGATTGAAAAGGCCGCTCTCCTTGGGGTGGAACGTTAAGCCGTGGCCCCGTGTGCGGGAGAGACATATCCTATGCACGTTAAAGAATACACTGGATGGTCTTGACAGGAGGCTATCATTTTAAGTCCAGTAGGTCTCCTCCCCTAACCTTCTCCGAGCCTTCGGTGTCCTTGTAACCTAGCCATTCAGTCCATTGTGTGCAAAAAAGTACCGCTCAGAGGTAAAACAACCCAACCTAAATGCTTCTGTACATACACAGCGTGGTTGATACAAGCGCTGGAAAGCTGTCTTTTTGTGTGCAAGAGAGTAAGGAGCAGACAGGGAGGAGAGGAGGTTGGGTTGTTTTACCTCTGAGCGGCACTTTTTTTGCACACCATGGCTAAATGGCCAGGTCACATGGACCCCGAAGGCTCAGAGAAGATTGGGGGAGTGGACCCACTGGAACAGCTGTTGGGAGACAGATGGTAGCCTCCCGTCAAGGCCATCCAGCGTGTTCTTTAACGTGCACAGGGTATGTCTCTCCCGCACACGGAGCCACGACTTAACGTCCCATCCGACGGACGGCGGCCTTTCCAAGCCCATCGGTGTCCCCTACTGACCGTGGGCAGGACGGGGAATTTTGCGGAGATAAATCTCAACGCTGACCCAGCTGGGACTCGAACCTGGGAACTACAGATTACGAGCCTGGCGCGCTACCGACTGAGACACCCCCGCCCCGGAGGAGAGGAGGCAGAACGGTTTTGAAGATACAAAGACACAAAGATTTTGGTGAGGAGAGGAAGCAGAACGGTTCTGAAAGCACAGGAGAGAGATGATTGATATTGTATTAGGCTCCCTGAATTTGCTTACTTCGTGCACTTGACAAAGCAATATAAGCTACTATTACTTCCAATAAGAAGTCTTTATTTATATTTTTTAATATTCATGAGATGATTTCTATTGTGATGTGATTTTAAACAGCACTAAGAATGTTGTAAATAAATTTGTCTTTTATTTAAATCATTACCTGTCATTGTCTATATCTACTCTCCTAGTGTGAGGTTGACCTTAAGCCTCCGGCCAGATGTTTGGCAGAAGTTTAATTACTTCCTAAGAGATTTTCGCCTCTTCAATAATTTTTTAACATGTAATATTATAGTTTAGTATTTTAAAAAGATACAAGGCAAAATTTGGAAAAAAATCACGGCCAATTAATACGAAACGGGGGATCCTCCCATCCAGCGTGTTCTTTAACGTACACAGGTATGAGCTTCTTGCACACGTGGCCACGGCCTAATGTTTCATCCGACGGACGTCGGTATTTACAAACCCATGGGTGTCCCATTTCTCATTGAGTGCAGGTTGAGGAAAGAAAGCCCACTCGCAGTTGTTAGGAGGCAGATGGTAACGTCCCATTTCTCATTGAGTGCAGGTTGAGGAAAGAAGGCCCACTCGCAGTTGTTAGGAGGCAGATGGTAACGTCCCATTTCTCATTGAGTGCAGGTTGAGGAAAGAAGGCCCACTCGCAGTTGTTAGGAGGCAGATGGTAACGTCCCATTTCTCATTGAGTGCAGGTTGAGGAAAGAAGGCTCACTCGCAGTTGTTAGGAGGCAGATGGTAACGTCCCATTTCTCATTGAGTGCAGGTTGAGGAAAGAAGGCCCACTCGCAGTTGTTAGGAGGCAGATGGTAACGTCCCATCCAGCGTGTCCTTTCCGGTATGTAGTATCCTTCACATAATTGATGAGTGTTTTTTATGGTTTAATAATTGCATAATTGTAGTATAGGTTCGTAGATATTGATATTTTTATTGATAATAATTTCTATGATCAATGTACATATTTATGATATTTGCGACCATTTTGTTCTTGTGGTATGGTTATTAAAAAAATAAAAATAATAAATACCCCCTCAAGCAGCTGCTTGTCACAGAGGTCTGACAGGAGCCTGTCAGTTTATATGCCATAGTAGAAGGTCTGTGAGGATGGCAGGACCTCAGCAGAAAAGCAACACAAACGTCCATCCCTTATCCGAGACTCGAACCCAGGTCCCTTAGATCAGTAGTCAAGAGCGCTAACCACGCGACCACTGCCTGTAGCTATTTCTGTTGGTTGGGAACATCGAGTTGATGATATTGCTCAATGGTTAGGAGGTTTGATATTGCTCGATGGTTAGGAGGCGATCCACTTCCTATTATGATAAGAAGGGAAGCCGCTGTCATTGCGGGCGGCTGTGATGAGGCTCCCTCCCTCACCTTCTCCTGTTCGCTAGAAAAGTGTTGGCCACGATATTGACTCACTGGATGAAACTTTATGGCACACTGAGTGGTGCGGGGCCGCTATTGCCAACTGTTACCTTGAGGGCAAGTAGCAGCGTGAAAGAAAAGGTCAGCGAGGTTGGGTTGGGTTGTTTTACCTCTGAGCGGCACTTTTTTGCACACCATGAGCTAAATGGCCAGGTCACATGGACCCCGAAGGCTCAGAGAAGATTGGGGGAGTGGACCCACTGGAACAGCTGTTGGGAGACAGATGGTAGCCTCCCGTCAAGGCCATCCAGCGTGTTCTTTAACATGCACAGGGTATGGCTCTCCCGCACACGGGACCACGGCTTAACGCCCCATCCGACGGACGGCGGTCTTTCCAAGCCCATCGGTGTCCCCTACTGACCGTGGGCAGGGCGGGGAATTTTGCGGAGATAAATCTCAACGCTGACCCAGCTGGGACTCGAACCTGGGAACTGCAGATTACGAGCCTGGCGCGTTACTGACTGAGCCACCCCCGCCCCGGTCAGCGAGGGGACGGCATCTTGGACCAGGTGATGAAGGGGTCAAGGCCTCTTTAACAATTTCATAAATGATCAATAGTGGTCAAGTGAAAGGAGAAGTTAATGTTAGATACGAGGGGATGGCAGACTCGTATATGATGAGGCCCAGTAGGTTTTCTGGCAGTGTGTTGAAGTCAGCAACTGGGGCAGAGATCTTGATGGCGTTTACTTTAACTTTTTTCTTTTTGACAAAGATTATTTATTTTTTGATTAATGACAGTAATGTCCCGTGGCCGAGTGGTTAACGCGCTTGGCTACTGATCTAAGGGACCTGGGTTTGAACAATGGTTTAAGTGTGGTAAGGCATGGCTGTTTATGTCGTTTTTCTGCTGAGGTCCTGCCATCCTCACAGACCTTCTACTTTGGCATATAAACTAACAGGCTCCTGTCAGACCTCTATGGCAAGCAGCTGCTTGAGGGGGTATTTTTTTTTTTATTTTATTTTAGAGAATTTTCAGAACTTCTGGCTACTAATGTAGTATTCAAGTAGTGCTGAAACTTAGCCCATTTGATTGCAATACGTTCACAAATCTGCATCTCTGTGTCTGCCACCATTCTTAAAAGAACGGGATTATGGTCTGAGAGTTTAGTTGGGGCAAAAATTCCCAACCATAATCAGATCCAGATCATCTGGGCAGTGTGTAGATAAGAAAGGATATAATGTCGGTTCTTCAGATGTATCCACAATAAATCCTTTATTGGTTGGGTAGTCTAAAAGATGTTGGCACTCTTATATTCCTTTCTGGAGTTCCAGAGTCGAGTTGCTTGGCATTTAAGTCTCCTGCCAAAATAGTGGGAGTATTTCTGTGGAAAATGGCATCTAGGTCTTTTGTATCCAGCTTGGTGTTAGGGAGCTTGTAAGCAGCAATAAGATTAATCCTTCCTAATTTGTAATTCGAAATAATAATTGCTGTGGTTTCAATAATAAAAAAAAATAATAAATATCCCCTCAAGCAGCTGCTTGCCACAGAGGTCTGACAGGAGCCTGTCAGTTTATATGCCAAAGTAAAAGGTCTGAGAGGATGGCAGGACCTCAGCAGAAAAACGACACAAACAGCCATGCCTTACCCGGAACTCGAACCCAGGTCCCTTAGATCAGTAGTCAAGCGTGCTAACCACTCGGCCATGGGACGGCTGTGGTTTCAATACTATAAAAAAATAAATACCTCCTCAAGCAGCTGCTTTTGCCACAGAGGTCTGACAGGAGCCTGTCAGTTTATATGCCACAGTAGGAGATCTGAGAGGATGGCAGGACCTCAGCAGAAAAACGACACACACATCCATGCCATACCCGGGGCTCGAACCCAGGATCCTTAGATTAGTAGCCAAGCGTGCTAACCACTCGGCCACGGGACGGCTCAATACAATGGAGGTTATTAAATAAATAGGAGTGGTGAGGAATATTCTTCTTCACAAAATCCGCAATTTCCGCCTCCTCCGTTATGGAGTCTATCAGTTCTGTAAATAACAAAGTTCGGAACTTTAAACGTATCACAGGCCCTCAGATGGGTCTCATTTAAAAATGCAATATCGATATTCATTTAAGAGAGAAAGTTTCTGAACTCCAGCATGTCGCTTTTGATCCCATTGCAATTCCATGCAACAATCTTAAGATGATTCCTAGATATATCGGTTTTATCCATTGATCATTATGGACACTATGTAATCTAATGTCTTAACGCCAATATTAACTTTTTCCATGGTGTTTTTCGCATTCTTAAACTCAATAAATAGATGTTTGGGTTTGTTAAGGATATCTGTGATGTTCAGTTTTTCGAAACATTTGAAGAATATCCTTCAGATCATTTATGAAATTGCATTCATTGCTTGGGATATTTTTAGGATATTTTTAAGATCTCTGCCGATGCAAAACTTGTTTATGGCACAATTCGGAGGCCCATCTTGAGGATTTCGTTTACACTCCACAGTGAAATGTGAGTCATTACACTCCACAGTGAAATGTGAGTCATTACACTTGACACAGCGGGGGGTGTTATAACAGCTGTTTTGCGAGTGACCATACCGATGACTTTAATGACACTTCGTAAATCTAGCTCTCTTTTTATAACTTTCTACCAATATCTTGGGTTGGGTTGGGTTGTTTTACCTCTGAGCGGCTCTTTTTTGCACACCATGGGTTAAATGGCCAGGTCACATGGACCCCGAAGGCTCAGAGAAGGTTGGGGGAGGGGACCCACTGGAACAGCTGTTGGGAGACAGATGGTAGCCTCCCGTCAAGGCCATCCAGCGTGTTCTTTAACATGCACAGGGTATGGCTCTCCCGCACACGGGGCCACGGCTTAACGTCCCATCCGACGGACGGCGGCCTTTCCAAGCCCATCGGTGTCCCCTACTGACCGTGGGCAGGGCGGAGAAATTTTTGCGGAGATAAATCTCAACGCTGACCCACCTGGGACTCGAACCTGGGAACTACAAATTACGAGCCTGGCGCGCTACGGACTGAGCTACCCCCGCCCCTCCTTGGGTGGGCGGGGGTGGCTCAATCGGTAGCGCGCCAGACTCGTAATCTGTAGTTCCCAGGTTCGAGTCCCAGCTGGGTCAGCGTTGAGATATATCTCCGCAAAACTCCCCGCCCATAGTCAGTAGGGGATACCGATGGACTTGGAAAGACCGCCGTCCGTCGGATGGGACGTTAAGCCGTGGCCCCGTGTGCGGGAGAGCCATACCCTGTGCATGTTAAAGAACACGCTGGATCACGCCCCATCAGGTTATACCATCTGCCTCCCAACAGCTGCTCCAGTGGGTCCCCTCCCCCAACCTTCGGGGTTCATGTGACCTGGCCATTTAGCCCATGGTGTGCAAAAAAGTGTCATTCAGAGGTAAAACCAGCACACCAGACAGTGCAGTAACAGAAGAGTTTATATTTAAATGAAAAGGTATTTTTATTAAATTTTTTCGCTTAAAATTCATCTAGTAGCTATTTTTTTTATTTTAGTAATTAATTCTGAAATATTCAATAACATTTTCATAAAGTCGTAGTGAATAATCTTATTTTACGCTATTCTACACTAAAGGGAATGTAGTTAAATTTTGGACAAATAAAATCATTTACAACTTTATGCTTATTTAGTTTCATGTCTTTTTTCCCCTTCTTCGTTCGATGTATGTCCAGGCACGGTGTAACGAGGTGCCTCTGGCCTTAGCGCCAGAGGCACCTCGTTACACCGTGCGATTATCCTTTGTGAATGCTAGGAAGAGTAACGGAATTTAAAAAATTATTAAACTATGGCTATTTCACGCACTTTTCAAAAAAAAACATTTTAAATACTTCTAAAGGGAGAAAAAATATATATAGAAACCACTGGATAAACTGAAAAAATTTCTCGACATTTCTACTCAACTGTCAAGGAAGGTCTTACCATACTGGAACAGAATTTCAGTCTTTTGCCTCCGTTCTTTTCAGTCTCTTGCCCCCCCAAGTTTTACCCACCCTCAATTTTAACTCATCCTAGTCACGAGTTGATTTCTACATGTAAGGGAAGGTATCACTGTTAGTTTACTTTGATATCAACTTTAGAGGAAATATTATCTTCAGCCTACATGGGTTCGTATTTCACCCGGCTCAAGACAAGTTTTTCTTTAAAATTAATATTGGCGTTAAACCAGAAATAAGACCTTCCTTGGTAGTTGAATAGAAATAAAGAGAAATTTCTTTAGTTTATCCAGTGGTTTCTCTATATTTTTACTGGCCCCATCAGGTTAGAAGCTCACGAGCAGCAATTGACATCTTCTTACTCTTGAACTTGGTACTGTCGCTCAAAAAAGTATCCGAACACTACGGTTGATTGCAAAATTCAGAAAAAATATCTGGCAACGATTTTTTTAGAAATTAGTGATCTGGCAACCTTCGTGTCACGTGATTACAGAATTCAGGAAAAATATCTGGAGCGTGTACAGCAACTGTACACGCTCCAGTTACCGTTCACAGCAAACTGGAGCGTGTGCAGTTACTGCACACGCTCCAGTTTGCTGTGAACGGTAACTGCACACGCTCAATATTTCCGTGAGCGAGCCCACACGATCTAGTATCAAAATAATATGACCACCTACAGTCGCTCAAAAAAGTATCCGAACACTATGGCTGATTACAGAATTCAGAAGAAATATCTGGCAACGATTTTTTTAGAAATTAGTGATCTGGCAGCCTTCGTGTCACGTGACTGTAGAGTTGTGACATTTTTAGAGACTGTGACATTTTGAGCGACTGTAGGTGGTCATATTATTTTGATACTAGATCGTGTGGGCTCACTCACGGAAATATTGAGCGTGTGCAGTTACCATTCACAGCAAACTGGAGCGTGTGCAGTTACTGCACACGCTCCAGTTTGCTGTGAACGGTAACTGGAGCGTGTACAGTTGCTGTACACGCTCCAGATATTTTTCCTGAATTCTATAATCACGTGACACGAAGGTTGGCAGCTCACTAATTTCTAAAAAAAATCGTTGCCAGATATTTTTTCTGAATTTTGTAATCAACCGCAGTGTTCGGATACTTTTTTGAGCGACAGTACAAATACGAAGTAATATCGGATTCATATCGTTTCCAGGCAATAGGAGCACGAAATCCAAAAATGCAGATTGGGCAGAATGTATGTAGACATTTATGCCCGTGACGTCACATATAGCAACCAAGAGGTTGCCAATCCAAGATGGAGTCCATGATCACAACCAGACCCTGTTACTAGAGAAAAATAAAGTGGTGGGGCCAAGTGAGGTAATCGAGCCGGAAAAAGGTAAAGGGGGGTAATAAGTGCAGTGCAACATTTTCGCCTTCGCTTTAGAAGCTTTTAATGAGGAGGGGTGGCTCAGGTAGTAATCCGGCAAGCTCGTAATCTGCAGTGCCTACGTTCGAGTCCTGCCTGGCCAGCATTGAGAGTTATCTCCGCATAACTCCCCGCCCTGCCCACGGTAAATAGGGGAGTCAGTAGGGCCGTCTATCATCGAATGGGACGTTAAGTCGCGGCCCCATGTGCGTGAGAGCCATACCCTGTGCATGTTAAAGAACACGCTGCAAGGCCTTGACAGGAGGCTACCATCTGTCTCCCAACAACTGTTCCAGTGGGTCCCATCCTCCCAACCTTCTCCGATCAGAAGGCCGAGGCTTTGTGATCAGGTGTGTCCAAATCACAAAGGCCCTCAACCTTGTAACCTGAATATTTAGCCCATTGTGTGCAAAAAAAGTGCTTTTCAGAGGAAATATCCCAATTAGAAGTTTTTAAAAATATTTTCTTTAAAAAATGCGTGAAATATCCAGAATTTTAATTCTTTTTGGCCTCTGTTACCCTTACTAGTGCGGCAGGGGTGGCTCAGTCGGTAGCGCGACAGGCTCGTAATCTGCAGTTCCGGGGTTCGAGTCCCAGCTGGTTCAGCGTTGAGATTTATCTCCGCAAAACTCCCCGCCCTGCCCAAGGTCAGTAGGGGACACCGATGGGCGTGAAAAGGCCGCCGTCCGTAGCATGGGGCGTTAAATCGTGGTCCCGTGTGCGGGAGAGCCATACCCTGTGCACGTTAAATACACACTGGGACGGGCCATCCAGTGTGTTTTTAACGTGCACAGGGTATGGCTCTCCCGCATTGAGGTTCGGGGACCCAACAGTCGTTCCAGTGGGTCCCCAAACCTTCTTTGAGCCTTCGGGGTCCTTGTGACCTGGCCATTTAGCCCATTGTGTGCAAAGAAGTGCCGCTCAGAGGTAAAACTACCAACCAACCCTTACTAGCATTCTCAAGGGCTTCTTGTATGATCAGGGCCCTAGATCTGGCCCTGATCCCACCAGAAATCACCTTTTTATCCTGTGGTATTTTCTAATCTTAATATCACGATGATAGCAGAAGAAAGGAGAAGGTGAAATATACGGATAAAGTTTTTTTTCTCTTTTAACCGCCTGCGGAGGAGCTTTTTTCCTATGTTTTTTTCCTATGTTTCCGTAACTTGACATGTTTCGACTATTTGACGTTAATAGTCGAAACATGTCAAGTTACGGTGATCTAAATACCATTGTGTGGTCCGTGCAGCAGAAAAGGACTTACATCATATATTTCTACAAGAAGTGCCTAACATCCCTACTATCCTGTATTCACCGATCAAAATGCTATTTTGATCTACTAAAACAATAATAAAACAGCTTGGATAGTGATTAAGTTTTTAATTTAACTCAGCTATGTTAAATCTGTTATATTTATTCATCTGAATCATTTCTGATCTTCAGTTGGAACTAAAATAGATTATAGAAATCCTTTTCTGTCGTCCCATGGCCGAGTTGTTAGCGCGCTTGGCTACTGATCAAAGAGACCCGGGTTCGAGCCCCGGTAAGGCATGGATGTATGTGTCGTTTTTCTACTTGAGGTCCTGCTAGACCCTCTACTATGGCATATAAACTGACAGGCTCCTGTCAGACCCCTGTGGCAAGCAGCTGCTTGAGGGGGTATTTATTTACATAGCATTTGCAAGGTAAAAATCCACAATTGGTTGATCGACAAGATATGTTTTTTGTCCACCCTCTAAATTTTAAGGGTGAGCAGCATGCTTCACCTCTCCCACCCTCTTTGCAAGCCATTCCAGGAAAAAGGGGTTGTTTTACCAAGTTACCCTCTGGACTAAATGGCAAAGTCACAACGACCAACGTCACAACACAAAGTCACAATGGCTTAGAGAACACTGTGGGGGAAATGACTTCAAATTATTTATTTATGAAAAAAAATCTAATCAGTTCTTACTTGCTATAATCAATTTCGCAGCGACTTACCTCTTCAACGATGGAATCAATCTCTTTGTAAAGGGAATGTCGAACTTTCATACAGTGTGAGACCGTGATATCCACTGAATCAATCATGTACCCAGGATTTAGTTTCGTTTGTGGGGGGGAATCCGAGATTTTTCTTTGGGGGGATCCGAAATTTCAGTTTCAGGAAGTCTCCAAGAATTTAACTTCGGGAGGAGGGAGGTCTGAGAATAAGATTTGTGGAAGGGTTTCCAATTATTAAAATATTTCACAGAACAAGAAAGGTTGAAATCGTATTCTATATGGAATAAGATTTTATAGTTGTCTTTTTAATCTATTTTTAGTGTCGGACATAAAATATGGGACTAAAATAAAATTATACAAAGACAGCTGCTTTGTATTTCAAAGCAGGTAGACAAGTTTGAGATAAGACGACAGCAGACTCCCCCCCGGACCCCTTCTCTGGGTACGTCCCTCCCACTAATGACCTTTTAGAAGAAAAATGAAAGACTCCCATCAAGGTCATCCAGCGTATTCTTCAGTTCTTCATTTTCACAGCATATGGCTTAACGCTCCAATGCAACTACCCTCAACCGTCAATTGTCGATTGAGGGAAGTTGATAAATCTCAATGGGGATTTGAACCTGGACACTGGTTGACTTCCCTCAACCGTCAACTTTCCATTTACAGCAGCCTTTCCATGTACAAGAGAATGGTAAATATGCCTTTATCTATGAAGTCAGAGGAACAACTGAAAAAAAAAATTGGGTACTGAATTAGCGTTCCATCGAACAGACAGTGGGGTCAATCATTCTGCCTTATTGGGACAGAATTGTCACGTGACACGAAGGTTGCCAGATCACTAATTTCTAAAAAAATCGTTGCCAGATATTTTTTCTGAATTCTGTAATCAATCATAGTGTTCGGATACTTTTTTGACCGACTGTAGGTGGTCATATTATTTTGATACTAGATCGTGTGGGCTCACTCACGGAAATATTGAGCGTGTGCAGTTACCGTTCACAGCAAACTGGAGCGTGTGCAGTAACTGCACACGCTCCAGTTTGCTGTGAACGGTAACTGGAGCGTGTACAGTTGCTGTACACGCTCCAGATATTTTTCCTGAATTCTGTAATCACGTGACACGAAGGTTACCAGATCACTCATTTCTAAAAAAAATCGTTGCCAGATATTTTTTCTGAATTCTGTAATCAACCATAGTGTTCGGATACTTTTTTGAGCGACTGTAGGTGGTCATATTATTTTGATACTAGATCGTGTGGGCTCACTCACGGAAATATTGAGCGTGTGCAGTTACCGTTCACAGCAAACTGGAGCGTGTGCAGTAACTGCACACGCTCCAGTTTGCTGTGAACGGTAACTGGAGCGTGTACAGTTGCTGTACACGCTCCAGATATTTTTCCTGAATTCTGTAATCACGTGACACGAAGGTTACCAGATCACTCATTTCTAAAAAAAATCGTTGCCAGATATTTTTTCTGAATTCTGTAATCAACCATAGTGTTCGGATACTTTTTTGACCGACTGTAGGTGATCATATTATTTTGATACTAGATCGTGTGGGCTCACTCACGGAAATATTGAGCGTGTGCAGTTACCGTTCACAGCAAACTGGAGCGTGTGCAGTAACTGCACACGCTCCAGTTTGCTGTGAACGGTAACTGGAGCGTGTACAGTTGCTGTACATGCTCCAGATATTTTTCCTGAATTCTGTAATCACGTGACACGAAGGTTGCCAGATCACTAATTTCTAAAAAAAATCGTTGCCAGATATTTTTTCTGAATTCTGTAATCAACCGTAGTGTTCGGATCCTTTTTTGACCGACTGTACATGGATTAGATGATACATGGTAACGCCTTTCTGCCTCGCTAAGGGCAGAGTGGAGTTACCATGTATCATCTAAAAAAAAATTGAAATACCTAATTTTTTTTCTCGTGCTTTGACGCATTGAGCTTTTGTGCGTATTCATATTTCTCAATTTATTTCAATCACAATCACATTCGACGAAAGAGGGATACTAGGTTTTTTTCCTATCAAAGTTTCCTTTTATTTTGCTTCTTTCGTTTAGTTGAGTTGGGTTGTTTCACGTCTGAGCGTAACTCTTTGGCACAATGGACTAAATAAATAGCCAGGTCACAAGGACCTGGGGACTCAGAGAAGGTTGGGGGAGGGGACTCACTGAAAACAGCCGTTGGGAGAGAGATGGTAGCCTCCCGACAAGGCCATCTAACGTGCTCTTTAACGCGCAAAGAGATATGACTCTCCTGCACACGGAGTAGTGGATACCGATGACCTTTCCAAGCCCATCGGTATCCACTACTGCCCTACAGGGCAGGATGTTTTATAGAGATAAATCTCAACGCTGGCCCAGCTGACTTTTCTTTAGTTGCCAATATATTTAAATCTCTCGGTGTTAACCTTTCTCCTCAAGTGCCCAACTACACCTGACATTTCAATTTCTGTTTCTAAATCGTGTCAACTTTTCCTTTCCAAAGAAGCGATTGATTCCATTGCTACAGGGGACAGTAGTAAGCCAACTCATTGCAGTTTCCAGGTTCAAATTCCCACTGTGCTGGCACAGTGGGAATTTGAACCTGGAAACACCAGCATTAAGCCCACACTCAACATTAAGCCCCCACCCTGAAAACACCCAACTTTAAGATTTATCTCCGTTGAACCTCTTCTCTCTCCGAAAGGGGACACCAATGGGCTTGGAAACATCACCGTCCATCGAATGGGATGTTAAGTCGTTGCCCTGTGTTCAGGAGAACCATACCCTGTGCACATTAAAGAACACGCTGGATGGCCTTGACGGGAGGCTTTCATCTGTCTCCTAACAGATGTTCAGCGGATCCCTCAACCGTCTCTGATCCCTTGGGGTCCAAGCCATTTAGCCTCTTGTGTGCAAAAGATGTCGCTGAGAGGTAAAACTGCCTAACTGTTATTGCTATTCGTCAACTGCGCATCATAAAAATGAACGTTTCACGTAATTAATCCACATAAAAGATAAACAATCCATAGTGCTCATTGTAAAGCGTCTAAAACTTCCAACAGCAAAAAAGAAATGTCTAATCTCTTTTTTTCTTAATTGCGTACTTCCTTAATAATAGCTCAACCTCATTACCGGTAAAAATTAAAAACTTAATAATATCCATAATAGGTCCTTAATGACTGAACTATGCGTCCAAGTTTTCTTCCGTTATCAAGGATACAATTAAAGCAAGGCTCCTGCTCAGCGGAGAGTGTCTTGGTGATGATCACAATAGGGACCTGGCAACAGCACCATCCAAGTCTCTCCTGCCATTCAACAGAGGCTCTGAACTCGCGATTAATTATGTCGCGAGTTTCGTTTTTATCGCTCACGCACCTGTGAGCCAAGATTCACTGTGAGGCCTTGCTTCACTTGCAACGCCTCCCCGGGGTACACTCAATTAGACTTAGTGATGCCGGAGTACAAGGATCTCTTTTACTTCGGGAAACACGAAGCAGAGATCTCATCCATCCTGCTGGTGATTGTTCCCGAGGATAAAAAAAAGGTTTCTCTGAGATAAAGTGGCTTCTGTTTATTGTTATGACTTTTGTTAAATTACAAGAAAGGAAATTTTAGAAAACTGAATTATTAGCTGAGACAAATAGCAATGTTTTCGTTTATTTAATTGTTTCATTTTGTTTTTTAAAAGGCAAAAGGCAATCCGGATAATTCCATTAACATCGTCGGACAACTTGCCAGTAGAGTGCATTGATACCTTACCAGTAGAGTCGTCGATAGCTTATCAGTAGAGTGCATTGATACCTTACCAGTAGAGCCCGTCGATAACTTGCCAGTAGAGTGCATTGATACCTTACCAGTAGAGTCGTCGATAGCTTGTCAGTAGAGTGCATTGATACCTTACCAGTAGAGCCCGTCGATAACTTGCCAGTAGAGTGCATTGATACCTTACCAGTAGAGTCGTCGATAGCTAGTCAGTAGAGTGCATTGATACCTCACCAGTAGAGCCCGTCGATAACTTGCCAGTAGAGTGCATTGATACCTTACCAGTAGAGTCGTCGATAGCTTGTCGGTAGAGTGCATTGATACCTTACCAGTAGAGCCCGCCGATAACTTGCCAGTAGAGTGCATTGATACCTTACCAGTAGAGTCGTCGATAGCTTGTCAGTAGAGTGCATTGATACCTTACCAGTAGAGCCCGTCGATAACTTGCCAGTAGAGTGCATTGATACCTTACCAGTAGAGTCGTCGATAGCTAGTCAGTAGAGTGCATTGATACCTCACCAGTAGAGTCGTCGATAACTTGTCAGTAGAGTGCATTGATACCTTACCAGTACAGCCCATCGATAACTTGCCAGTAGAGTGCATTGATACCTTACCAGTAGAGTCGTCGATAGCTAGTCAGTAGAGTGCATTGATACCTCACCAGTAGAGCCCGTCGATAACTTGCCAGTAGAGTGCATTGATACCTTACCAGTAGAGTCGTCGATAGCTTATCAGTAGAGTGCATTGATACCTTACCAGTAGAGCCCGTCGATAACTTGCCAGTAGAGTGCATTCATATTTTACCAGTAGAGTCGTCGATAGCTTGTCAGTAGAGTGCATTGATACCTTACCAGTAGAGCCCGTCGATAACTTGCCAGTAGAGTGCATTGATACCTTACCAGTAGAGTCGTCGATAGCTTGTCAGTAGAGTCTGTCAGAAGCTCCCCAGAAAAGTCCGTCAGAAGATCAGTAGAGTCCGTCGGTGATCCACCAGTAATCTATTCACAGCTCGCTAATACAGTCCGTCGATAACTCCCCAGCAGAGTACGTTGATATTCCAACATTAGGGTCAGTCGCAAGTTTGTCAGAAGCTCGCCAACAGAGTCTACAGGAGATCACTCTAACTACTATACGACGCAGAAATGGTAGAACTCTGAAAATTTTCACCTAGGGGTAATCCGGGTCGTACAGCTCGGAAAAAATCCGAAATTTGACATCCGACGTGTCCTTCAAGGTCAAATGGAACTCACATAGAGGTCAAACCATGATTTAAGAATGCTAGCTCAGCTTCACTCTTTGAGTCTTCCAGTGTAGATGGCTTCAACCTTTAGTGGTGGGGGAACGGGTCTTTGCCTCATGCCTGCGATTAGGGGTCTGTTTGATATTGTCAGTATATACTCTCTTAACAAACATAGTTTCTTTAAACATCATGCTAACCATTTTCTCTCCACAGCTAGTTGGAATGTAAGGACTCTGCACAGAGATTATTCTTTTGATGTCCTCACACAAGAATTCCACCATTATAATTAGATATTCTCGGCGTGCAAGACACCAGATGGACAGATAGAGGTCAGATTCTTAAAAATAATCTTTAATTTCTCTTTTCACAGAGGGAAGATAAGAAGCATTTCGGCGTAGGTTTGCATCTCAACAGACATAATAATGATGCTCTTCTTGGATATGAATGCATTAATGAAAGGATACAGCAAAATTTCACCCAAACATTAAAGACTTTTAATGTTATCTTTTGTTATGCCCCGACTGGGGATGCCCATGAGGATGAGAAAGATAGATTTTACCGAGAACTTCAGAGTATTTTGAATATAGGAAATATTGCCTTTCTCTAAGCGACTTCAATGCTAAAAGTTGGTACTGACTCTGGCCTTTAGGGATGGATGATAGGTCCCTTTGGTATTGTCAACGGCAATGGCTATGGCCATTGCCGTTGACAATACCAAATATAAGTACACTCCTACATATAAATAAACTTAATGGTTTGGGGACAACCAACATTTATTACAAACACCACGACATAAATACACGTGGATTTCATCAGAAGGTCAGCATAAGAATATGATTGATTATATATTAATTAACCTGGAATCCCTTCAAGCAGCTGCTTGCCACAGAGGTCAGACAGGAGCCTGTCAGTTTATATTCCATAGTAGATGGTCTGAGAGGATGGCAGGAGCTCAGCAGAAAAACGACACATACATCCATGACTTACCCGGGGCTCGAACCCAGGTCCCTAGATCAGTAGCCAAGCGCGCTAACCAGTGGGGCACGGGACGGCTAATATATAACCTGAAATATTAATATTCCTCTGACAGACAAGATAAAATAAGCTAGTTCTGTTAGGCTAATTATAAATATGCCATATAATAAATAAGAATAAACTAGTTATGTTAGGAATACCAGGTCATATAGGGGAGCTGAAATTGGATCTGACCATTACCTTATTAAAAGTGTCTTGCAACTTACACTTAAGAAGTGTTGTGCTAAGGTTAAAAATTTTACCTTTAATGCTGAAGCTCTGAAAGACCCAGTTATATCTAAAGCTTACCATGATAGGTTACTTAGTCATTATGACAGTCATGGTTTGCTTACTACTGAAGTTCAGGAAGAATGGGACAATTTTAAACAGGCTTTTTTGGAAACTAACAGTACTCTTTTAGGGAAAAAGGAGCAGATGAGGAAGAATTATTTGAGCGATAAGGCACTTGAGCTTGTTTTAGAAAGAAAGAACTGCAGGAATGTCCTTAATCAATACCCAACTAGTCCTAACAGAAAGTGTTACAGAGAGCTTAATAAACTTGTAAAGGATCAATTAACTGCTGATAAGAATCTTTGGGCTTGGTTGAAAAAGTTGAGGAACCAGCTAGACAGCGTAATAACAGAGAGCTGTACCAAATAGTCAATGTCCTGTATAGGAAGAAACGAACAGGCATACGAGGATTGCAGGATAAACAAGGTAAGATTATGAAAGGTAAGAATTCTGTCATTGTTAAGTTGGCTCAGCATTTCAGTGATGTTCTAAACAATGTGGATTGTTCTACTTCCATCGTTTGCAATGAAGATAGAAATTAAAACTACATAAATCCCCAGGGGTAGATGAAATCACCACTAAAATGCTTAGAGCTGGAAACATTTGTGTTGTCACATGACTGACTAAAATTTTGAATATTTTTTATGATAAAGGCATTGCTCCGAAGGATTTTACCAGAGCTATTATTATCTTTATTTTTAAAAAAGGTGATTGTAGTTCTGATAATTATAGGGGAATTACTTTACTTTCTGTTCCAGGTAAAGTTCTTTGCATGATTGTGCTTAATAGAATTAAAATCTGGTTGACAGTCAATTGCGTGATGATCAATGTGTATTCAGAAGTGATAAGGGGTGTGTAGAAGAGATATTTTCACCTAGGCAGAATCTTGAAAAATGTTTAGATTTCCAGAAATCTTTGGTTACTAACTTTGTAGATTTCCAAAAAGCTTTTGATTTTGTTGATCGGCATAATTTGTGGTTGATCGGAGATCTTATGGCCTACCAGACAAGTTAGTTAGCATAATGAAAGCTCTTTATAATAACACTGAGTCATATGTGAGAGTTAGTAAAGCTTGTAGCAATTGGTTTAGCATTGCTTCTGGTGTTTGACAAGGGTGAATTTTGTCTTCTTTTCTCTTTAGTTTGGTTATTTGTTATGTTATGCGAAATTCTCTGCAGGGGAAAGATTTTGGGCTTAAATGGTCAAGATATCTGAAGATTTCTGATTTAAATTATGCTGATGATTTAGCCCTTTTAGTAAATGATGAGTAGGTAGGAAACTAAAGTGATGAAAATTTGTCAGGCAGGCTGTTATTCAGTTAATCTGAATGGTTGCACTCTTGAGCAGGTGTCTTAGCAGTTATGTTCCAGATACTGGTGATGTGGGACATGAGATAAACAGACGAATAAGAATTGTTGCTGTTAAGAATCTATGGAGTGTGGAAAAATAGGCGTATACACCTAAAGACTAAAATTAGACGTATAATAGTTGGTTCTTTCTAGAGTTAGTTACAGTAGTGAACTTAATGTTTTTGATTCTAGATACTTGCAATATCTTGGGCATTTTGGTAGTCTGACTTTGTAACTAATGATGAGGTTAGGCCAGTGTCTCGCAAATTGTGTGCCGCGGCACAATAGTGTGCCGCGAGAGATTTTCAAATTGACACTAGATATTCCAAAGATTTCATTTTGACTTGACTTGTGTTATCGACGTGCTTTAATAAAAATCTTTCAGATTTTATCAACTGGGATCTTGTAAGTATTTATCAAGCTTTTTCCAAATTTTGGTATTAATTTTTGATTATTTCAAGCCATAGAATGGACAAATATTTAAAACAAACACCGAGTTATGAATTAAAGAACGAGAGCAAATCTTCAAGTAAAACCAGGCTGATGACTTCAACAAAGCGCAAATATAATGATGATTATATAGAGTTTGCTTTTATTCTTTTTTAGGTGTGCCGTGGAAACAAAAATTAGATTCAGTGTGCCGCGGAAAAAAAATTAGATTCAGTGTGCCGCAGAGTAAAAAAGTTTGCGAGACACTGGGTTAGGCAAAGGAGTCGGCAACCTCCTTTAAGCAGCATATTGTGCAGAGAGACTCCGCTGGTTTGGCCATGTTGCCCGTATGGATAATTATAGATTGGCGAATAGGGTTATGAACAGCGTGCCTAAAGGCCACAGAAAGAGGGTGAGATCTGGGATGCGGTGGGCAGACAATGTCAAACAGGACCTTGTTAGAATTGGTGTGAAGTGGCCGGATGCAGCAGATGTAGCTCAGGATAGATATGTTTGGAGAACTAAATTGCACGGTCTGGTTGGACCTTCATCGCCCATGGCTGCTTGATGAAGATGATGATAATGATTTTCCGAGACTGTGTAAGAATAAACCAGAAAAGGCTTGCATTGTAGAAAGCATAAAAGCTTTACAGAATAAAATATTTTAATAATTTCGTATCACATTACAATTATCTATAAAAAAAAAATACCCCCTCAAGCAGCTGCTTGCCACAGAGGTCTGACAGGAGCCTGTCAGTTTATATGCCACAGTAGAAGGTCTGAGAGGATGGCAGGACCTCTGCAGAAAGACAACACACACAACCATGCCTTAACCCGGGGCTCGAACCCAGGTCCCGTAGATCAGTAGCCAAGCGCGCTAACCACTCGGCCACGGGATCTACAGTTTGAATATTCTTTGTTTTATTCCCGTCCTTAAAAAAAAAATCCATAGGAACACACAATTGCCAGTAAGGCGAGATGCCGTTTATCCCCTCTGGCGTCCATCACGTGACATTTTCCCTTCTTTTTAGCCCCGAGAGATATCTCTATTCCTCCCCCCATTCTGTCGACACGTGCTGCCGAACGATAACGGCTATCTCGGCGGAAACGCCGCCATGCTTACGTCACGTAAAGCTGAACAATGGCAGCTAGCCAAGTTTGGCGCCACCAAATACTTCTCAGATATAGCGCCGTTTGTCAGTGTCTGTTTGAAAGGTACTAAACTTCCCAAGTGTAACTTACTGGTCGTCGGAGATAAAGACAATAGTGTTCTAAACTTAATATTAGAAGACAGCTTCGGATTAAGGGGGAAATAAATGACTGTGGTGTGTGTTTATGCTTAAGGAAATGCAATATTTTGGCTTCATATTTTCCGTTCAGACATCCAGATTTAGTTTCTGATGTTTAGAAACGCAAAATCAATGGAAGTAATAAACATTAGCCCGAGTCATGCTACGTTCCTTATTTTGAAGTTAATTTTTAAAATTTACATAATGCTTTAGTTAAAACATGCTTTTGCTAAGTCCAAAAACACATGCTTTTGAACTTTTCTATCAAAATTGTTTAATAGTTTGAATACCTTCATTGCACCATTTGTTATCTGCTAAAAAAAAAACGACGTAGTCGGAATTTTTGAAAAAAGAAGGAATAATTAGGTAATAAAGTATCACAGAAAAATATTCTGTATACAAGAAACACTTGAAATAATTAGCTGAAAAAAAATGGTTTTGCCCTAAGTGGAATTCTAACCCGTCTTCCAGAAACAGAGTAATATTGTTTTTATCTCGTTTTTTGAAAAAGAATGAGATAATGTGTTCACTTTGCAGACATCGGATTTTTTTTCTACAGATATAAATTAAATATTCTTTTTGTGCTGAGTAGGTATTGGTGATACATTACGATTTGAATTTTCCGAATCTCAAATAAGCTATAACTATGTTTAATGCTCAAATAAGCTATAACTATGTTTAATCTCAAATAAGCTATAACTCTCTAACGCTGGGGTTGGTTGAGTTGGGTTGTTTTACCTCTGAGCGGCACTTTTTTGCACATAATGAGCTAAATGGCCAGGTCACATGGACCCCGAAGACTCAGAGAAGGTTGGGGGAGGGGACCCACTGGAACAGCTGTTGGGAGACAGATGGTAGCCTCCCGTCAAGGCCATCCAGTGTGTTCTTTAACGAGCACAGGGTATGGCTCTCCCGCACACGGGGCCACGGCTTAACGTCCCATCCGACGGACGGCGGCCTTTCCAAGCCCATCGTTCTAATGCTGGGAAAAAAATCGAAGATTCTAAAATTTATAACGAATATTACAAATGATGCCTTTATCGCAGAAATTTGAAATTTTGATAGTGGAATTGAAGCTCATGAAGTTTCGATTGGAAAAAAATTGTGGACCCCTTACCCCCAGGATGGGTGGAAAGTGCAACTTTTTAGCTTTAAGAGATAATTGAAAAACTCTTTTTTTTTTTCATTTGGATTGGTATTAATAAAATATTATAATTCGCATTTTCTAAATCCTTATGTAGTTTATATTGTTAGAGGTCACTAAATAGGAGAGGGCGAAACTTTTAACGAATGTTGCAAGTGATCTGTTTATGGTAGAAATTTGAAATTTCGGTGTAGAGTGTCAAGAGATATTCCACTGACAGAACAATCAGACCCCTTTTCCTCAGATAGGTGTGAGAAAAGCAACTTTTTAAATTTAAGGAATAGAAGAAAAATACGTTTTATGTTGTATAATTACTAATAAATACTACTATTTGCACTTTCACTTTCAACACACAATTCGCTTGAAGTAAAACTTTTAAGGAGTGAAAAAGTAGGTAAGCAAAAACTTCATTCTCTCTGGCCACCATTCTGATCAAACGATTAGTCACTGTTTATTCCTACATGATTCATGAGCATTATTCCTGCATGGGTCTGTAAATGGTAAATAGGTAGTCATTGGAAGGAGAGCTCTGCACCAATCCCCTGTGATGATGCATAGAACCGGCTGGGCCTAGCACATAATGTCCGACCCCGCCTTCTCGTGGTGCATGTCGTTAGTACCTTTCAAAAGAGATACTCTCTTGTGGAAGTGAAAGGAAGGGGAGGGCTGCCAGATTAGTGTGGCCTACTGATCTGGACAACTATGGCTACTTTTCTTTTTCTTTCTACCCTGCTGAGGAGTGGTCAACCACATAGTCCTAGTGCTGATCATATAAACCTACTGGATTGGACGAAATAAGGCTCTGATCTTGATTATGGATCCTGAATTTGCTGCACTGGTGGGCTTCTGTGGAGGGAAAATCTTCCGCTCTGTTTTCCGTTTGTTTGTGGATTGACAGCCCCAGTGAATAAATTCACAGGATATGTCTATCAGCTGGTGAATAATCCTGAGCAGAGGTCATCGCAGGCACCTGAACTCTTTGCTTCTATTGACATCGTCAAATTCTACATTGGAGGAAGTCTTCCAGTGTAGACGGCTTGAGCCTTTAGTAGTGGGGGGAACGGGTCTTTGCCTCATGCCTGCGATTAGGGGTCTGTTTAATACTGTCAGCATATCCTCTCTTAATAAACATAGTTTCTTTAAACATCCCACTAACCATTCTGTCTCCACAGATAGTTGGATTGTAAGGACTCTGCACAGAGATTATTCTCTGATGTCCTCACACAAGAATTCCACCATTATAATTTAGATATTCTTTGTTTGCAAAAGACCAGATGGTCAGATAAAGGTCATGTTCTTAAATATAATCTTAAATTTCCCTTTTCAGGGAGGAACGATAATAATCATCACCAAGGTGTTGGTCTCCTTCTCAGCAGACACGCCAGTAATTCTCTTCTAGGATATGAGTGCATTAATGAAAGGTTTCTTACAGCAAAATTTCAGACATGGATTAAAGACAAATGTTATCTGATGTTATGCTCCCACTGAGGATGCCGATGAGGATGAGGATAGGTTTTACAGACAACTTCAGGATATTTTGAATTCTGTCAATAAATTACCTTTGCTCTAGGTGACTTCAATGCCAAAGTTGCTACTGACTCTGACCTTTGGAGAGGGGTGATAGACCCTTTTAGTATTGGTAGCTGCAATGACAATGGGCAACGTCTCCTACAGGTAAGAAAACTCAATGGGTTCAGAATAACTAACACTTATTACAAACACCGCGACATACATAAGTATACACATAAGTACACGGAGGGTTTCATTGATGGGATGCATAAGAATATGATTGATTATATATTAATTAACAGCAAATGGGTGAGTTCTGTTAGGAATACCAATTCATACAGAGGAGCTGAAATTGGATCTGATCATTAGCTTGATCAAAGTACTTGCAACTTAAACTTAAGTGTTGTGCTAAGTTTAAAAAATTTACCTTTAATTATGAAGCTCTGAAAGACCCAGTTATAGCTAAAGCTTACCATGATAGGTTACTTAATCATTATGACAGTCATGGTTGCTTATTAGTGAAGTTGAGGAAGAATGGGACCATTTTAAATATGCTTTTTTGAAAACTAACAGTACTATTTTAGGAAAAAAAGGAGCAGAGGAGACAGAATTATTTGAGTGATAAGGCACTTGAGCTTATTTCAGAAAGAAATAACTGCAGGAATGTTCTTAATCAATACCCTATTAGTCCTAATAGAAAGCATTACAGAGAGCTTAATAAGCGTGTAAAGGATCAGTTAGCTGCTGATTGAATATTTGGCTTGATGGCTTGGCTGACAAAGCCGAGGAAGGAGTTAGACAGCACAACAGCAGAGAGATGTACCAGATAATTAATGTTTTGTGTGGTAGAAAACGGACAGGTATACAGGGACTGAAGGATAAACAAGGTAAATTTATGGTAGGTGAGGTTTCTGTCATGGCTAGGTGGGCTCAGCATTTCAGTGATGTTCTGAGCAATGTGGTTAGTTCTACGATATCTGTATTCTAGAACTGAATTTGTTTGAACCATGTTTTGTAATAAGTACACAAAATGTGCTTTAACTACGTTAAAAATACATTACAATCGTCCTTTCTGCCCAATTTGCTCGGCTCCGTCTTTATCCATGGTACGGTTTGCAGATTTAGCTCTTGTAAACGTAGAACTCTGTGGAGAAATATAAGGTCTCAATCTTTTTTTTACTAGCATTCCAGATGAAAAAATTCTCTCGGTTGTTTTGCTTATAAGCGGCTCTTTTTTGCACATAATGGGCTAAATGAACAGATCACAAGGACTCCAAAGGCTCAGAGTAGGTTGGGGGATGGGATCTACTGGAGCAGCTGTTGGGAGACAAATGATAGCCTCCGTCAAGCCATCCATCACGATTTTTAACGTGCACAAGTTATAGCTCTCCCGCACATGGGGTCACGGCTTAACGTCCCATCAGACGGACGGCAGGCTTTCTAACCCCATTGGTATCCCTATTGACTGTTGGCAGGGCAGCGAGTTTTGTGGAGATAAATCTCAATGCTGGCCCAGCCAGGAAAACATTTTCTGATGGACTGACTAAATCAATATCTTTGTGAATATTTTTACAGGTGATTTCTCTTTTGGAAGTTATTTTATCGAATGATAGAAAAATTTCAAAAATACTATATGTTGGAATGAAATGTTTTTTGCTTTTCGCAATGTAATTATTTAATGAGTTAAAAATGTGAAAATGTAAATATTTAAAATATCCTTTTGCAACGACTAGAACCACAGCTACCCAGTTTCTGGCACTCATTGTCATATAAGGGTCATATAAGGGTTTCTATGAATGACGTTAAATAGCATGTCTTATTGAATAAATGACATAATGGAACATAGCCTTTCATATTTTCTCGCAATGGCCGCCACATGAGCAGTCTTATGTATTCTAGGTCGATTAAAAATTTCCAACAGAGATCTAATTTTAAGGATTGGACTTCCACATTCTTTCAGTTGCGCGTTTTAAAAAAGGCTCCAATAGATAACTTACACTCATTTTCACAATTAAGCTTCCTAAAAATGATGTGAGATTGTAGATTCTCTTATTCGCAAGTTTATTCCATTTGAAAATGAAGATCGACTTTTCGAAAAATGTCCAGCCAATGTCACAAATGCTAACCTCGTTGTGTTAAAACGCAGCGGATCATTTCACTGAATGCATCAGGAAAAGGCAGGATAGTCCACCTAAATGTGTAAATTGTGGGCAAGAGCATAAAGGCTGTGTTCTTACCAAAATCCAAGATCAACTTTCGACAGGTTCGAGCTTGACCTGGGCTAGCATCAATGATAGAATAGAGTAAGCAACTGATGTGCTACATCGCCCCGTCTGAAGCTAAACTCATTAAAGCCCACCCTTTACATGGCCGTCAGCATGTGAAATATTGGTAATAACGTAGCAAGCGCTTATTGCTTAATATCGTTATAGTGCCTATAAGTAATAGCGTGTCAATCGTCAATAGCCTAGCCATTAAAAAGTGGTCCAAATAATGGTCCCCTACCGACAGGGGGACTAGAGTCGCATCATAACTTCGTACATGCGCAGTGAAAAGGTATTGATATAGTACCGTTTTATGCCAAATTACTCCGCCACAAGTAGTTCTTGATAGGAAAAAAGTAGTTCTACATAAAAAAAATGATATCGCGAAACATTATGGGCATGAAAAAACATGATACTCTATAAGCAGCTAAAATGTTTCGTTAGTTTCCTCCAGAAATTTAAATATTAAGAATTAGCTTACATAATAAAAAATTGTTAATTGGGGTGGCATCCTCACAAATCCCATTTGTACATCTGTACAACCATTTTAATTTCGTAAGTATAAAGTGAATAAACATTTAATCTGTTTGATTTATTTAGCATAATTCATCGTTTATAGAAGTTTCAGGGCAGTTGTAAATTTCAGTGTTGCTATGTTTAACGTTATGAAAAGAAGAGAATTATATAGTTTATGTTTGCTCGTATTTAACCTCACGTGACAACGTTTAAGTACAAGTACAACTTGCGTTAACGTTCAAGTACAACTTGCGTTAACGTTCAAGTACAACTTGCTGAATACTGTTTCGCCGTACGAAATTCAGTTCGCCGTGGCTAAAATATAAAGCGGCATGGCATGATCGCGTCTGTTGTACTTTTAACAAAGTAAGGTGTGCTTTCCATGCAGCATCTTGAAACGATAGGAACCGCTAGTCTCACGATTGCAACGAACAGTTTTAAAAGTATTTTTCTCAGTATAACAACTTTCTTTTGCACAGTGTAGTTAAGACGAGAATTTTTAAGAGTAATATTTAGAATTTTAGATTCTACTCAAATATAAATAAATTACTGAGGTTTTATTTTTACGTTTAAGAACATTCAAGTCTTATATGCATTGAGAGTATGGTAAAGCTGTTATTGGTTCCTGTCAACTCCATGACCTATGATGTTCCAGTACTTAACGGTAATTAAATGCTGTGGCATTCAACACGGGAAGCGATGGTAACAGCAATTATATTCAAGAATGTGAACTTAGGATCATTGTAAAATTACGAGGATTACATAAGAAAAAATCGTACACAATAACTAATAAGTTCTCCCAATCTATTTATACAGAATTTTATGTTTTAGAATTTTTTTCAAATTCTTATACAGCTTTCAAAAGTTTCACTCTGCTCTGCAATGAAATATGTTTTGTGAATGATATTATACATATATGCATATGCTATTTTTTGCATATTATTTAATTCTACAATTATCATAATCATTTAATGATATTTCAACAAGAGTTGTACCTCATCGAATTATTTCGTTAATTTCTCGGATGATATTCAGGTGCACAAATGTGTTAACAATTATAGGAATATGCAATTGCACAATGTTTAAATTCGAGACATCCAATTAAATGGGAAATTATGGGTTGGAAAATCTCGATAGAACACGTTTCAGCATTCTGTGATATATACTTCCGACAATTGCTTTAGTATTTTAATGTTAATTCATGTGCTATGATTAGTAATTGATGAATGATGACTATATGTAGGTTGTTAGTCATTCATTGTTGTGATTAAGGTTAATTTTGCAAGCGGGAAACTTGAATGTGATTATGGTAACTCAGCGCTTTCCATGCCATCATACCAAGATCGGCTGCTACCAGCAGTGTTTTAATTGCACCACTCCTGCCCAAAAAGGAAGAGATATCGCATTTCACAAGTAAGAAAAAAAGTTTGATTTCATGAAGGAAAAATTTGTAATATCAACTGTTACAATCTTTAGCAAATAATAATCATAGCAAATATGATATGTAATAAAGAAAAAATGCTACCCATTTGAACAACTAGAATCACTGCTAATGTTCATGTAATAAAGTACAATCAATCATAAAGTATGATTTATAAATATGTAGTCTTCAGTCTTCATTACTCTTAGATTATAATTTTGAGGGTTGTTTTCTAATAGCTATCTGTAAAATCTAAAGAATGAATGAAAAACAAGAAGTACTTTTTTATTAATATATATATGGAGAGAATTGGAAAATAAAATACCAAACATGTATTAGTTAATTATAGCCGAGAATGCCTGGTTTATTTTGAACACGTTTTCTGAACACTTCAAGTGAAGAGTTATATATATAATAAACATCATGGCAAAGATATTTTTTTTTACAAACAAGTAATTCCTCTTGTATGCAAAGTATATATATTCAACAGCATTTGGCAAATCTTTTGAAAATGTACATATTTCAAATTGTGGCTCTTCCATAAGGCAAATATAGACCATGTTGTATGAATGACATGTATTTGGGGCAATATCTGTCAGCAGAATTTTTTTTTTAAATATATATATGGTGTGATGGGCGCGTCGTTGCTACGTGCCCAGCCGCCCTCGGGCGGTCTGACGAAGTCGCCTCGTGCGACCGTAGGAAAGCCGTCCCGTGGCCGAGTGGTTAGCACGCTTGGCTACTGATCTACGGGACCTGGGTTCGAGCCCCGGATTTAGGCATGGATGTGTGTGTCGTTTTTCTGCTGAGGTCCTGCCATCCTCTCAGATCTCCTACTGTGGCATATAAACTGACAGGCTCCTGTCAGACCTCTGTGGCAAGCAGCTGCTTGAGGGGGTATTTATTTATTTTTTTTTTATATATGGTAACTAATATTCCTCGGTGGTCAGTATGTTCGTGGTTTTCTTCTGTATTGTTTTGCTGTGTTGCCATGGTAACTAATATTCCTTGGTGGTCAGTATGCTCATGGTTTTCTTCTGTATTGTTTTGCTGTGTTGCCATGGTAACTAATATTCCTTGGTGGTCAGTATGCTCATGGTTTTCTTCTGTATTGTTTTGCTGTGTTGCCATTCTGCTGAGGTCTTCCTCACAGATCTTTTCTGTGGCAAATTCTGAGAGAATTCTGTTAAAAGCAGAATTTGAATGTGAAGGGTATATTTTGAATTTTTTAAAAATCCAGTTTAATAAATGGGGGGGGGGGGGGAATGTTTGAATCTGCCACCACATAAGTCATGTGAAAGTTAACACAACTTTCATTTTAACCCTGGATGAGTAACATAGGGTATTGTCAAGAAAGTTTCACAGCAAAATTTTGAACTCTCACCAATTAAAATCAATTAACCTTTCAAGGTATCCTTATGAACTGATATGCCTGGTATCTTGATTTATTTATGACACTTGGGTACTCTGAGAAGTTTTACCTTTATCTACATTTCTTTCGTACTGTAAGTAATCTGTTTTCCACACCACTCATATATCAGTATCAGGTCCAGATGTAAATGGGGGGGGGGGTCATCATTTTTGTGGTGGACCATTGTCCCATCCCCCCTGAGAATAACCAGAATGGAGGCCAACTTGGACACCACTACAGTTGGTTTTGTGTGGTCTTTGGATGGATAAGAACTTCATGTTACATGAACTGACTCAATCATTTGTATTTCTGAAGCTGGATTATTGCACATAGATATATATGCATAGATTATATTGCATATAGATTTTTTTTCCTACTTTTTGTGGTCAGATGACAAATTATTGAACAGACTTATTAATTTTTTTTCTGTATGATCAATTCTGCTTGCTGAAATATCCATATTAGATAAAAAAAAAAAAACATAATCTGGTGTACCATCAGAATCTCAGAGATATTTTTGCTCTCTTCTGCAGGTATCGCTCTGATTACTACACAGATACCAAGCAGGCCCAGATCTAGAAAAAAAAATAATGTTGGGGGAGTTGCCAAATGAGTAAATTGAACTAGGAAGATAAAGCAATCCAAGAGAGCGTATCACCATTCTTAACAAATTTACCTCCATTTTAGTGGTCTAAAAAATGTCTCTTAAAAGGTGTGTAACCATACAGATGTTTAATAATATTTGGCTTCCATTCTGGTTATCATTCTCAGATGTATGAGGCAATGGTCCATCACAAAAATTGCACCTCCCATTCACATCTCTATCTGATAATGACAAATGAGTGCTGTGGAAAACAGCAAATATTACAGGAAATGATACACATAAAAGAAATGTGATCTTGATGGAATTTAGATGTCTGCTAAAAAAAAATTCTCCTCTATCTGTCTACACATTTCTCTCAGAAGCCAAGAAAATCTGGTGAATGGGAGGCTGGCTCAGTCAGCATACCAGACTTCTAACCTGCTACTTTAAATTTCCACCAAATGTCAGTATTGTGCTTGCATATTATATATTTTGAGTTCATTTTGAAATATGAAGCAATTTCCAGCAATGAATATGTACTAAGTCTTAATGCAGAATGGGTTTCTTTCGTTAGTATACCAGTTGTGCAACTCATCTATTCCCATTTATCTAGCCAACAATAAAAATAAATACCCCCTCAAGCAGCTGCTTGCCATAGAGCTCTGACTTGCCACAGAGCTCGTTAGTTTATATGCCATAGTAGAAGGTCTGAGAGGATGGCAGGACCACAGCAGAAAAATGACGCTTACATTTATTCAAGAATTCAGAAATGAGACATTTTCATCTGACTCTGAACACGTTAATGGCATGATCACGTTAAAGTTTCAACGTCTTCCTTATTTTAAAGTTTGCCATAGAAATATTACATTAATGTACATATATACAATATAATCATACTATGTCAATCAGTTTTTGAGCACAGTTTCAAACAAAAATGCCCACCGACCTTATAAAAAAGTTGCTCGATTTGCGACGGTAGTACTATGTGCGCAGGAAGCACTGTAGATCCACCGGATGTGACGTCAATTTAGACTTCAAAGGCCTTGAGTCTCGAAGGTTACGATTTAGCCCATGGTGTGCAAAAAAGTGCCGCTCAGAGGTAAAACAACCCAACACAACACTCATCAATTGGTTTGAAATCTTTCCCCAAATTTCATGTTATTCGGCAGTAGTGATTCTAAAAGATTATCTGTTTGCAGTTTTCACTATCTTCAGGTTGCTGAATATTCTACACCTAACTACAGTAAACATTGCTACGTGGTACAGTAACTACAGTAACATTGCTATGTTGTAGAACTAGGCAACTCTCTCTATGACTAGCCTATAGTATTGAAAGAGTATTAGTATTCTTCATAGTATCTTTGATCTGAAGATGAATGTTAAGGCATCAATTTTGAGCCCTCCAACACCTGTAGATCGATATTTGACTTTTGACCATGAAGGAACCATCACATCCAAAATTTCGCAACATTTCCGAGATCTACAACTCAAAATGTCCAGGAACCAATTTTAGCTCCCTAGCATCGATAGACCTAAATTTGACTGCAAAGTACCCTCCGGATCCGAAATTTCATAACATTTTCGAGATCTACAACTCGAAACACCTGCAGACGCCAATTTTCGCGTTTCTAGCACTCGTAGATCACGGTTTGACCTATGCAAAAACTATCAAACTGTTGAAATAGTGGTCTATGTGACCTCCATTTCGCTTCAACACGTCAGAGGTCAAATTTAGGATTTTGTTTCCAGATCTACGACCCGGATTACCCCTAGGTGCAAATTTTCAGTTGTACCATTTCTGCACCATAAAATGATCCATTGTCAGTCAGCCTTCAGTCACTCACTTAAAATCGTTTATATATATATGATATGAACGTTGAATTGTAAATTTGTAAGTTCACAAACCGAAAATAATCAGAAATACTCAGCGTTTTTTACTTTTATAAGTTTAAGCCTTAAAATATCCATAAAAACGACAGGCCTGGATAAATTATTTGCTACCGTTCATAGCGTGCAACGTAATAAAAATTTGAATTAATCGATAGGTTAGAGCATTTTAATACAGAATAATCATGATACTAATAATTTGCAGTATTAAAATGATCTAACCTATCGGTTAAATCCTATTTTTATTATTTGAAGTATATTTTATAATTTGAAGATGTGACAAATAACATACTAATATGCGACGTTTGAATTCGCCAATTGTAATAGAAGTCCTTGCGTAGATATTCTTGTAAATTGCAAAAGGCAATTTAAAACGTTATAATTGGCTAAACAAGAAAGAATAATCATGATATTAATAACTTGCATTCTTGTTTAGCCAATTACATTTTAAATTGCTTTTGCAATTTACAAGGATATCTACGCCATAAGACTTCTATTACAATTGGAGAGTTCAAACGTCACGTTAGAACATATGTTACATCACGTGTCATTCGAAGAGTTTACCAAAGAGCCAATCAAAACGATCACTTCAGCGCTCTGATACATAAAGAGGAATGCGGTTTATTTTGATCGAACGGCCATCAATTTTTTCGCTTTAAAAAAATATACTTGCTCAAGCGTTGAATGGTAAAATCATTGCATAAATGCTTCTATGTTTAAAAGTCATTGAAAAGCGAAACGTCCATAGAGGGTAATGTTAACAAGGCAAGAATATCGTTCCCAGCGCCCTCTACTGGTATGGAACACTTTTTCTGCCAGATTTTATTAGGCGAATGACATACTACCACCTATAGGCACTATACTATCATGTTTACATGCCTTAATAAACAAATGTTTTTTTTTCATTAAATTGTAGAGACAAGCAAAATATTTACTTTCAAAATAATCTAGAAGTCAATCAATCTTTTAACTGATAGTTTTTCATTATTAAGTACATTTTTATAGAATATCAAAGGTTCAACTAACAAAATTGATTTTTATTCTAAGAACGAAAACTTAAAAATTGCTTTTTGGAAATTACGTTACCTACTTAGGCTTACTACATTAATGCTCATACTTTTACATTACGGCAGTGGGCAAGACGTCTTTCAAATGGCTTCAACTTTTGGTACCGGTTGCGCACTGTATCTACTTGAGCTCGTTGGCTAACATTGAGTTATCTTCACAAGTTAGCAGGGGGGACACCGATGGACTTGGAAAAAACACAGTCCATCGGTATGAGATGTTAGAGCCATGGCCCCCGTGTGCAGGAGAGAAATAATCTGTGCACTTTAACAAACAGTGTATGGCCTTGACGGGAGGCTATCATGTCTCCCACCAACTATTTAGTGGATACCCTCCCCCAAAAATTCTGAGCTTTTGTGACCTGGCCAATTAGCCCATTGCGTGAAAAAATTGCCGCTCAGAGGTATAACAAACCAAATCTGAAAGATTAGATCAGTCTTGAAGAGCATTAATTTTGCCAAAATCAAGAAAACTATAAAACGATTAACGATCGATTTTCGCTCTGCGAACTTAATAGAAAAAAATCATTGTGAGAATGCTTCAGATTACCTAAAATATTTGGATGAATAGAAGCCTTTCGATCAAGCAAAATATAAAGATTGGAGACATGATTACAATGGTGATAGACTCAAAGAACCAATGACTGAATAAATATTTTAACATCTGGTTATCACCTGTTTCGGGCGATGACGAACTATTTCAAACAGATGGATGCTTCCGTGATAGGCTTTCGCCAATTCTGAGGTCGAACACAAGTGTCAAGTTGCCTTTAAACTTTTCTATCATAAACGAAATTTTTTCCGGCACCTTAATGAAACTGGAACGATAGGGTTAATCTTTAATAACTAGCTCCATCAATTGTAATCTTGAATTTAATAAAAAAAATTTGAATTCAAATCGTATTTATTCTAAATACTACCAATATTTTCTAAGCTGCAGGTTGCATAAAACGTATAAAGAAATAGCAAGACAGGTAACTAATGACCAGCATATAACCTGTCACCACAAAATATAAAATTACTAAGTAATCCAATTTCCCGATTGCTCCAGAGAAAGATTGTTACTCCGTACACTTAGTTGTTCTAACAGTTGAATAATGAAAAGCCATATCCTAAAATACTGACAAGCTTTCAAAGCCGATTATAAACTCTTGATGGGAGGCTACCATTTGTCTCCCATTGGGTCCCCAACCTTCTCTGAGCCTTCGGGGTCTTATGATCTGGCCTATTTAGTAGTGTGCATATAAAGAAGGCCCCGCTCAGAGGTAAAACAGCCTTACATGCACGGGGTCACAGCTAGTCTCATCCAAACCCGTCGGTGTCCCGTAATGACCAAGGTAAGGGCAAGTTTTGCGCACATAAACACTGTAATACAGCTGTAACTCTAACTTGGGAACCGCCGATTACGAAACTTGCGCGCTACCGATCTAACCCCATTAGCATAGGTCAACCAGTCAAGAATAGATTATGAAGTGGGGACGAGAATAACCGTTTTTAAAATATACTGAATTTTGAGAAATATACTGTAAAAATCGAGTGCAGATGTAGCTTAACCCATTTCGCCCCATTGTAATCAAATGAGCACATATATTTCAGAACCCTTTAAAAAAAATTATGAATACATTATTTATTAATATAAATCATTGTCCCTGAATCTTTAGAATTTTAATGAATATTTATGAAAAATATTTTGGTAACATTTGCGATTGTTTCTTGTCTCTATTTGTAAAGAGTAGAAGATTTACAATTGTTCGCAGTTTTTTGTACTTTTTGCATTGGTAAGAGTAATCTACCGATTTTATCATAATTGGTTTTTTAGTCAATTTTTGTGATTATATTGTTACTGTACTCATTTCAATACAACGGGAACAAGTCTGGGATAATTGTGGAAAATTTTTTCAGAATACCTTCTAGAAACATGGATCCTGAAGCTATTTCTTGTTACAATTTTTATGGTAGAAGATACATAAGACTAGAACCTGCTATTCAAGATTTAGAAAATGAATCTTGCACATCAGATATTGTTGTAATACCACCAGATGTAGACAGTGAAACCGATGAAGACGACGATGATGATATTACAGAATGCAGCTTCCAAAGGATGTTCCTGGACGTCGAAATTTATTTTCAAGATGAAACAGATTCTGAAGATGAAATACCTTTATTAGCACTACAAAAAGAGCTTGGTGGTCAAAAAGTCTGCAAGAAAACGTCACCTTGAAGCGCAAAATTCAGAATGGTCATCAGAAATAGTAGATACAAATACGAGTGATATTTACTGACAGAAAGAATATTCTGAAAACGCAAGTATCTACATTTGATCCAGTTGATTACGAATTACGACTCTGTTCAACCATTTATCTTCAAACGTTATTCTAAGGATGCCAAAACTAAAATTGATATACGCCAACCAAAATTATTTGCGAGTTACAATTCTTGTACGGGAGGGGTTGATTTGTTTGAGCAGTGTATAACTATCGTGTGTATTCAGGGCAAAAAATGGTGGTGGCCGCTATCGACCCATATGTTGAACATGTGCGTAGTAAATGTTTCAAATAAAAAATTGGACTTACTGAAATTTCAGCGGAATATTTTAAGGCACTACCTAAGATCCTACTCTAAATCAACATTCCAGAAAGGTAGACCTTCGGGCCAGTACAACGAAGTATCCAGCTAAGTGAAGGGCGAAATTTCCCAAACAAAATTGAAAATCAGCTGCAATGCCGTAATGCACCACTTTGTTTGGAATGAGCGTTTCAAAAATTTTCATAAAAATTAGTTTATAGCTATCTACATCTCAATGTACTTACTTCATTGTGCATTTTATAAATAAAATTAAGTTAGTTACTTTTCAAGTATTGTATCTGAAGCCTACATAATATCATTGTATTCATTTGAGTACATCATTATTTCGCTTCCGATACAACATATTTTGAAAATTTCATTTTTGTTTCACAATTCTTAAGCAGAAACAAACCCAAAACGCTAACTTTTACTAAAATTTTCGGAAAAAAAATTGTCATGGGACAAAATAGTTTAAAAAAATGGGTATTCAAAATTCGGTTTTTTTTTTTGTGACCGATTCGAATTTTCAGGTAAAACAAGCAGGTTTTAGCTCTGTGTACCAGTTTCCTTTTCAGAGCACCTTTTACTCTAAAGTACAAGCTTAAGAGTTCTAATTAAACCATCCACTTTCCTGTGGTTGGTTTAGTTAGCACTTGTGCCAAGAAATGCAACATGATCTTATCTTCTGAAAAAGGCTTAGTAACAATGAAAATAAAATTCCAGTGCATTTATGTCATGTTTAATAAGCTGTTATCAATATAAATTGTGGTTTCAGTGCAAAGAACAAATGGAAAATGACATTAGCATTAGTTTATTTAATACACCAACAATGTCAATCACTTTTTAGTTGGCTTTTTCTTCATCCTTCTGCTCTTAGGTTTAACTGGGTTCTTCCTGGCTTTGCCTTTGAGTCTCATCATCTCGTTTCTGATTTCCCGATTCATCTAATTAAAAAAGAAAAATTTATTAAAATTCTTTAAAAACAATGTACATAAACGAAGTGTAAATACTTTTCTCTATTTTGTGTATTATTGAAAAGCAACCAGCAGAACATAAATTTCTCCTAACTGGGTGGTTATATTTATCATCTATGATGTCATAGTTCAACATGGTGAATCCATTACTTGAAAAACGGTCTCTCTTCAATACTGCTGGATGTCTCCAATGTCTTGTACATTCACATTCGTAGATGGTGCAACAGTGCATGGCCATATACACTGGGCCAGTTTATCAGGTACATCTACATAGCAGCGTGTTGCACCCTCCTTTGGCCTTTAAAACAACCGAATTCATAGGGGCATTGAACTTACGAGATGCTGGATGCGTTGTGCAGCAATGTTGTACCATGCGAAAATGATTATGTCGCACAGTTGCTACAAATTGGACGGCAGCAGACTCACTGCGAACAGACCTTACCACCTCATCCCAAAGTTGTTCGATAGGGTTTAGATCTGGGGGCTGAGCAGGCCAATGACGCAAAGAAGGCTTGTCGGCATGTTCCTGGACTACTAAGTGTCGATATATGCCTTCTGAGCAGATCCATTATCGTACTCAACATGTCCATCCAAGAGAAGTTCAACTGTAGACATGAAAAGATGAACATGATTAGCAATGATGTTCTATTCTAATAAGCACTGACATTCAAATGTCTTTCTTTGGGTATCAGGGGACCTAATATATACCACAAAAACATTCCCAATACAAACTAAAAAAAAAATAAATACCCCCCTCAAGCAGCTGCTTGCCACAGAGGTCTGACAGGAGCCTGTCAGTTTATATGCCACAGTAGAAGATCTGAGAGGATGGCAGGACCTCAGCAGAAAACAATACGAACATCCATGCCGTATCCGGGGCTCGAACCCAGGTCCCTTAGATCAGTAGCCAAACGCGCTAACCACTCGGCCACGGGACGGCTATACAAACTATATATACAAACTAGTACTGCCAAATTCCACTTCTTCCATCTACATGAGGCAAAAGGAACCTTGTTTGGTCCTACTAGGCTACCTTTTTCTAGTCCTTGATGATCCAGTGTCGATGCTCCAGCACTCTACTGGAGATGCACCCTTCAAGGCAACTATCCTATCACCTTTTTAACGTATACATACATGTATATTAAATACACTACATAGTAGAGAAGAAGTTTTGAACTTTCAGTGTGGGCTCAAGTTTTTAATTTTTATGAAGGCAGCTTTTTCACTTTGACTATAAGCAAGCTGATTATGGAAAAAATTGAAATTTCCATCCTTCTTTTTGAAGTGAGAATTTGAGATTTGAATTTTTAAAATCACTTGCCAAATTTTTACATTTTTAAAAATTACCAGATTTTTGTCACTTTAATTTAAATTATACACAATTACTTACAATTTAAAATTACCAGATAATTTGTCACTTTAATTCTCAAAAAAGTTAGCAAAATGGAACACTATCAATGATGTAGGTGCTCTATCAGCTAGGGTAGAAAAGGGAGAGCCAAGATCACCATTTTGGCAGCAGAGTCCATTTTGCCTAGCAACAGCGTCAGCAGTTGATCTAGTTTTGGGGGGCTGGCTGAAGAAATGCCACTATGTGTTTGATCATGGCCCCAGCACCTTCCATGGGAACAACAGAGTCAACGTGGTACAGGATCCACGTCCCATTGGATGAGATACTCTAGCGTTCACAAAGAAAGCATCACGTGACCACATCTGGAGGTTCTTTCAAACCAGAGAGAATAATTTTGGAACTGAGACAGTTGTATGCAGACGACACAAGGTGTCGGTGGATTGTCTGAGGCTGATTTAGCCATTTTGTTATTGAATCTAGTAGTGGGACCACTGAGGCTCCTTGCAGCCTCAGTGGTCCCACCACTAAATTCAAGAACAAATATAGAACAAGATACAAATATATTAATGTAGCGAGTGACTGCACCAGGTAGACAGCAAAAAATACCTATCATCAATAATGTATCCACAATTTTGTTAAATTATCTTAAGTCATTTGTTGGGCAGTTTCATTATTCCGTTGGTGTAGAACTTGGTTGGTTTTTGATTGAAGGCCTCTAAAAACCACTGCTACTTCACAATATGTACTATATCCACATACGTTTTTAAAAAATTAATCCGTACCATATAAAAATATCCATAATCATGTAAAATGAAACTGTTGCATTTTTCTTGACATGTAAAGTAGTCTGGCACAATGTATATCGAAATTGGTCACTTTTTTTTACTGTAAACATATAAACCGACTATCGTTTAAATTGAGAGATAAGTGTATATAAGCAAATATACAGTACATTAATACTAATATACTAACACATACATATAAGCATGTTAATATATATGTGTACACATGCAAATACATACTGTAACTGAAAAAGTGTAAAATGACAGCGAGTAACGCAATTCCTGTCTTGTAGTACGTTATTTTTAATGTAAAAATTGTTCCTGCATTAAACATGTTCACATAACACACGTTTTTCAGGAATGCAGCTATGTTGCAATGTGAAGAACTGTTTCATAACTATACAGTAAATTTTGGACCACTAACGGTGGTTGCAGGACCAGTTATCACTGCAACCATAACTGTAGAGAAACTTCTCCCAGTGGATGACCACCTAATCTGGAGATACTATAGCAAATTCTAAACCTTGAAATGGTGTGGCATGAAAAGATTAAGAGTAACAAATGCTGCCAATGTTGTTAACAAATATACGACAGACATCAATATCAACATTGAAAAATGGCTCAGAGATGCTATCAATTGTAATAGTGATGGAATAGAGCTAACTGGAGTGATGCCATCTTTCAGTGATTAGTTGAATTTTTGTTTGGGTGTTAATGATGCATGTTTTAATAAATAGATGACAGAGTAACAGCTGATCTATCCACAATTCGAATATGTCACACTGGTCAAATGGTGGGAATAATGGTGTGGTATTACAACTGTTTACGTTTGAGGTTTTGCAGTTGGTAGTAGACTGGGAAGCACCTCATTCTAGAAATTCTAATTTTTTAGATTAAGATGATTAACAGCATTTAATTTACAAGTATTCTATTCTTAATTAGATAATTCCAAGTCACAAACTTTTCAGAAGTGATCAACTTTTAACTTAAATTGCTGTACCATTTTAGATAGTACATTCAGCCATGGGAATGTAATTTAAGCAGTATTTTTTCTAGGAATGATCATCTATTTTAGTACATAGTATCAGTAATATTAAACTTTATTTTGCATTACTATTTGCTATTTTGTCAGAATTCTATTTAACTAAGAGGAAACTCCAGGTTAGGTTTCCCATTTTATTCCTTGGAGATACGTTTGCATGTGGTTATGCCAGTAGGGAGCTATATTAGTACATGCGTACCCCGCTCATACAACATAACAGGTTCCAGACTACCATCATAGAGCAAATTTCATTGTATATCGAATCATTGCCTTGTTTTCCCTTGCAGATGCGTGTAATGATTTAATATTTTTAAGCATTGTGGGTAGTTTTACCTATGAGCAGCACTTTTTTGCACACCATGGACTAAATGGCCAGGTCACTGAGTCCTTAGGACCCCCAAGGCTCAGAGAAGGTTGGGGAGAGGGGACCCACTGGAACAGCTGTTGGGAGACAGTGGTAGCCTCTTGTCAAGGCCATCCAGCATGTTCAACATGCACAGGGTATGGCTATCCCGCACACGGGACCACTGCTTAACGTCCCATCCGACAGACAGCGGCCTTTTCAAGCCCAGCGGTGTCCCCTACTGACTGTGGGCAGGGCGAGGAATTTTGCGGAGATAAATCTCAATGCTAACCCAGCTGGGACTCGTACCTGGGAACTACAGATTACAAGTCTGGCAGGCTACCGACTGAGCCATCGCCGCCCCCTATATTTTTAAGCAGTCGTATATGTGTGTAACTGACTTAAAGCGTTTACAATTAAAATATTCTCCCTCTTTACTCAATTTTAATATCTAAAGCTTGGTTTACTAATCTTTTAACTGGAAGCAACATTACCCTTACTTTGATTTTTATCTGCTATTATTAACAATAAAATACACTGGTTTCCATAAATTAAGGAAAAATACCTGTTAAGTCAACAGGAAGCTCACGTAAAAGCTCTATAACCCCTAAAATAAGTTTTTTTTTTTTTGCTTTGAAAAATTCGATTGCAGATAAAGATCTCGATCAAAAAAACAATCTCTCAATTTTCAACAATATTAGTTCAGTATTTAATGAATTATGGAAGTTTGAATATTTAGTGATGACAATGCCAGCCACAAAAGTTAATTAAAACTTAATAAGTATTGTATCAACATGTTTAATAAAATAAGTTTGTATTTTAGAACTTTATGTAAAGAATTCATCCACTCTTCTTCAGTTTTATTATAAGTTTCTTAAGACTGGCATTGCTGTTTTTAAATATTCAAACTTCCATAACTCATTAAATACTGAACAAATATTGAAAATTGAGATATTGATTTGTATGATTGAGATCTTTATCTGCAATCACATTTTTCAAAGCAAAAAAACCTTATTTTAGAAGTTATAGAGCTTTGACGTTAGCTTTCCATTCGTTAGCTTCCATAACATAGGTATTTTCCTTAATTTATGGAAACCAGTGTAGTTATAAACAGTTTATAATACACAGGGAAACACATTTAGATGCAGTGAGCAAAGCCAACATAAATAAACTGAGTTGACGAAAACTGTGCATCTGTTGATTCCTAAACTCGGAAAACATTGTCCAGTGAAAAGAGTATGTGCAAGGTCATTGTGTGTAATGCTATGGAAAATACCACCTGCTTTGGGCACGTGTTGACAGCATGGCAAAGTATTACCCGAAGAAATGTAGCTCGTGGCGCAGCTGTCAGCCACTAAAGCAGCACCATTTTTACTATGCAGTTGTCCCTTTTTACCCGTGGTAGTATGTCACAAAAAAATCTTTCTATGAGTGAATGTGGCATTGTAAAAATGGACATTGGTCGTAATTGAAAATCGTTGTAAAGTGAAACATCATAAAGCGGGGTATTACTGTATTCCTCTGTGCACCAATCAATGCATTAAATTATAAAATGGTGACTACTAAAAATGTCTATAAAAGGTAAATGCAGCACTTGTTTTCCAGAAAGCAAAAACACTCCATTTGTAGAAATCCACCAGGGAGCTTGTGATTGTTGAGCTTGCCAAGCAAAACAACAATATATCTTCAACTGCATACAGTAAAAACAAATGGAAGTGGAATAATGATTTGAAACTAGTCAATGAATATAGTGGACATAAGGAGGAGTGAGTGTTGTGTATCTTGCTCCAGCAGGTCAATGACACCAGCACAGCAATGTGATAGAAGTATATCTCTTAAGCAACTGAAGCATATTTTTTAACCTTTCATATGCAGAGTATGGCACATTGTGTCAAAGTTACTGACATGCCTAACAGAAGATGCATAAAAAAAATGACTATTGCCATAAGAAAGCACACATGATGGCACTGCTCACCAACCTGCAATGATACACTGAAGAGATTAAATTTTTGGTTTAAATAATCACCAGGAATGAGACATGAGTGTATCACTGTCTCCAAGTTAAGGATGGAAGTTTAGTTAGGATCCAAATCCATGGATGGAAGTATCTTAATTCCCTTACAGTGCAAAATTCAAGATGACAACATGAAGATGATGATAACCATCTTTCAGGGCATGCAAGTCATTTGGATGAATTTCATCTTACATGGTGAGACAGTCAATGCAGCTGCTTATCAGGTAACAACTAAAGAATGTAGTTTATTATAAGGTCTAGCCTTTGTCTCAAGGAATGCTGTACTTGCATGACAACATGCAAATCACAATGGCTTAGCAGTAGGAGTTACTCTTCCCCCCCCCCCCCCACTGTAGTACCAAATTGTTTGATTAGATTTTATGTTGTCCGACATTTTGTCACATGGCAAGACAACAGAGGAGGATCCTAGAAGCTACTCCTAGTTTGTGCAGGCTTCCTCATATGGGCATAACCAACAAAACCAAAGTGAGGTTTCCTGATCACTGCCTCAGAGCTAACAGAACAAAGTATTCTGAAGAGGAACTTGTGAGTATTATGTTCCCATCAGCTAATGCTATACAAAGTCAGAAAATGGTTTGGCAGCAAAATATATCATTTTATCACCACAGCTTTCACACTTCGATTGACTGCTAAAGCCAGTGTTCAGAAAAACAAAGACAATGTGGAAAGAATACCCCCTGTTGTGCCTATACTGTCACTTCAATGCAAACCCATCTAGAAATGGAGTACTTCACTTCATTACATTTTTTTTTGCAATGCAAATGTGACACATTGTGCAGATGACAATGAACTGTTCCAATATTGGGACACTGAAAGTTATGAACAATTTACAGTGTAATAATAGTGGAATTATTATTATTAGGCTATTGGTAATGCACACGAGCCACAGTAGGATAGTAAGCATTAGGATAGCCATTTCAAACATTGCATAATATAAATTGTTAAATTAATTTCATAATTCCTTATGCTATTCAGTAATCTGAAGTATATCATTTGCTATTCAGTAATCTGAAATTTTTTGCATGAATGAATATGCATGCACTGAATGGTACAAATCATATAAGACTAGCTGTTCTGATTATGATGAAATTTAAGCATCAAAGGAAAACAGGGAACCACATTAAGGAAATTTCCAGTACTATGTTAAAAGAACTATTATTAGGCCATGTGTAATGAACAAAAACCACAAATGATCAGTAGGCATCAATATAGCATCGATTTACATAAAGAACATTTATATTTTTCCCACATTACCACTCACTCTTCAGTAATTTGAAATATTTATCCATAAATAAATGCATGCAATACATCATGCAGATTATATAAGTTGAACTGTTCTAATTAGGGGAAAACAATAAATCATATTAAGTTGTGTATATTATTTCCATTATGAGGTCATGTGTAATGCAAAACACACACACACACACACAAATAGTTAAGTATTACATTATTAGATTTTTTAAGAACTGACAATTTCTTATCAGACAGTTTACTTGCCATTTAGGAGAGCTGCCAACCTTACACAATCGAAATTACATTTTGAAGAATGAAGATTCAGAGCAATTACAAGCACTTATGCAAATTAATACATTCCAATATCTGGTGCAGTTTTTGTAATATATCAATTATTAACCAATGCATGATGAATACACACTGATAAAACTAATTATAACTGGCTACTAATTATTAGCAATAAAATCAAAAAAGTATACGAGATTGACATTTCCATTGTGGTTCTCACAAGCTAGTGCAAATTAAGAGTAGCAATTGTTGGCCAAAGCACTTTCACAAATAATTTCAGCCATTTGGGTTTTAGTGAATTTTATTTTAATATTATGTGAGACTGTGTTTATATATATAAAGTATTTTGTGACAAATGTATTAAGTACAAAAAGATCATTATGTTTCATTTTCTCCTACCTAAATATAATGAAATAATTAGATTTAACTACATAGGTCCTACACTGTAAGGAAGGGTAGAAGGGAGAATCGCATAAATTTATTACAATTCTAGGGGGTTGCAGTATCAAAAAAGTTGTAAACCATTGGTGTACGCCTTTCGAATTATGTTGGAATAATGAATTTTTATAAGGTATGACATACATTAGCACTATTTTTAACTAAGCTCAAAGAAATTTGATGTGTGTAGCATTAAAAATTTTTCATTTTTAAATGAAATATTTGCCACTGTTTGAAATTTAACTTTTCCACGGCATTAATGTTCTTTAACCAAAGGTAAATTGTTCTCAATTGCAGTGATTCATTATTCTTTATATGATTTGAAATATTAAATATTTTGCCAGTTATTACCTGTTTTGTTATATATCTTTTCAGTTCATATTTAAATTCTCTATTTGAAAAATCAAAATTTTGGCACGCATTTTTTAAATAACAACAGAAACAGCAGTAACTATTGTATATACTTGCATTTAACCCTTCCAGTCCAGAACGTATATATCCGTTTTTAGTACAATAAAAAAAAAACGATTTTAAAAAAATTGCCATTTTAAATTTTTTTAATAGATATCTTATAAAAAATATGTAACTTAAGCTTGATAAATATTTTATTTTTTATTTGATGCATATATCTCCTGATATTAAACTGACATAAATAATTTGTTAAAGCCATCTGTTTGCCATTTCTTGGAAGTTATATAAGGTATTGCCAATTTGTTAACATTACTCTGTGCTGAAGCAATCCCCTAATTTAAGCTCAGAAGTTTGATTTGAACTATTATCAACAAATTTTTCCTTAAAGTTTTTAAAATCTCCTGATAATTAACAAAGAACTGCTACTTTTTAAAAATGGAAGATTTTGGAAGTAATTATGAAATGTGTACTTTTTTTTTGGTATATCATGGTAAAAAATTTTAATAAAATTAATGTTACTACGGTGTTCAAATTTTCATTCAATTTCTGTTGATTAGTTATTTATTAAAAATATTCTAAATGTGACTTGTTTATTGGACTGTAACAAGCCTGGACTTTTTCTCAAAGTATAGTCCCGTGGCCGAGTGGTTAGCACGCTTGGCTACTAATCTAAGGAGCCTGGGTTCGAGCCCCGGATTAGGCATGGATGTGTGTGTCGTTTTTCTGCTGAGGTCCTGCCATCCTCTCAGATCTCCTTACTATGGCATATAAACTGACAGGCTCCTGTCAGACCTCTGTGGCAAGCAGCTGCTTGAGGGGGTATTTATACATATTATATATATAGTATGGAGAAAAAATTTCAAAATGGAAGAAATTTTAACTTTAAACAAGAAATTTTTTTTTTATTTAGAAATAGCCTTTCTATTCATGTGCATTATAATCATTTCTGTCTATTAGCTTTTTTTTATATAAATTTTTGTGTTGCCAGATGCATTTTTTTTACTACATGACTAAAAAAAGTCCTATTAAAATGAAACATATGATCTTTTTTGATATTTTATTTTCAGAAAATCCAGAATTAAATGTTGATTAATTTGGCATATAACAGGCCATAATTCCTTTCACTAATTATTTTGAAAAAAAGTTCCGAAATTAAATTTGGCCTCTGGATGCAAACTAGTTTTTTAGGCTGGACACTGGAAGGGTTAAGTATGCTTGTGGATAATCAACCTGAAATTTTAAACCTGAAAACTGCATGAACTGCAGATAAGCCAACCCAAATAAAAATAGACATGCTTCACACTCTTCCCATCACATTGTCAATATAATGACCCACAGATTAGGGAGCTTTTCTAAACTGTGACCTCCCTCATTTAAAGCTTCAAGGCACAGAGGTTCTAATTCATTTGATTTGCAATTAGTTTACCAGAGCAGGGAGGATGTGGGAGAGGCTAAGTTGTCTATATTCATTTTCTTATGAATTTGCAGCCTTCTCAACTCTGTTAAAGAATTTAAGTGCAAACTTTGCTTAGTGCTTTGTTTGGAAATGGGCAGCTTATGTACTATCTGATCTTCAGGGCATTAATGTGAAAGTGAGTATCCAAAGTAAACATAGATTAAGAAGTAGGAACCTGAGCACCTTTAATGCAATTAAAGATCAGAAAAACAATCAGAGCAGTTGACAGCTTTGCATTGAGGCATGACAGGAAGACTGTTGGTATAATATGCTACAGAGATCAACACAAGTTGTAGAGGTCCTACTGCCTCTACAACCAAAAGCTAACAATTGAGCATTGTATAAAAAAAAGACCTATTTCCTTTACCAATTACCATTTAATAATTTGAAGTGTTAATGCACAGAGAATGCTTGTGATACAGATCATGAGGGAAGTTTCAACTGTTCCAATATTGGGACACTGGAAGTCATTTTGAACAAATCCCAGTGTAATAATAATGGATTATTATTATTAGGCTATTAACATTGCATATGAGCCACAATAGGACAGTAAGCATTAGCATAGCCAATTCTAATCATATTACCATTTGCCATTCAGTAATTTGAGTATTGATGAATCTAATAAATTGAAAAGATCATATAAGATGAACTGTTCCAATTATGGAAAATTAGAAACAGCTAACTGAAGTGCCATTTAATTAGGGATAGGAGACGTTATCCAAATTCAGTACCACAAGTCATGCATTTGTGCGCATGAAACTCTGGTCCTATGTAGCTGTCAGATTTGGCTTCCCTAAGCATAAAAATTAGTATATTCACGATAATTGCTGTACAAGAAATTTATAAATAAATTCTAAGACAATTCCAAGATAATTCTTGTACAGCAATTATCATGAATATACTAATTTTTATCTTACAAACTGTGTTGAAAATTATTTTAAAATTTCCCTAAGCATTCATCATGAGAAGCATAATGGGAAAGGTGCAGGATTTAGATGCATTTGACAGAGAGCAGATTGCAGGTACCAGAGAGATGGATACTTGATCTCTGAAATTTTCAATAAACTTGGATTTTCTTGTATGACAATTTCAAGAGTGTTCCAGGAATATGAAAATTCCTGGCAAAAAAAAAACAGCACCCAGACAAACTGCAAAGGATAACCAGCTTTGAATGATCATGGGCTTCACCATCTGACCCACATCATACAGATCGATGGGGGCCAGACATTATCTGAAATCACCTCCCATCTGAACTCAGGTTCCAGTCGGGAAGTCAGTGCAAAGACCATGCAATGCTCACTTCATCTCTGCTTCAGGAGCTGCCGAAAGACGAGAGTCCCACTTCTAATGGCACAATAATGGGCTCAATGCCTTGACTGGGCCCAAGAACATTGAAAATTGGCAGCAGATAGTCTGGAGTGATGAATCCTGATTTAAACTTCATCACACCAATGAGAGACTGAGGGTATGGTGTCAACCCCATGAAGCCATGGATCCTGCACGTCAGGTTGGAACAGTACAACCTGGTGGTGGCCTGGGGTGTCTTCAGTTGGACGTCTGTGGGACCTTTGGTACATGTACCGACGACTCTCAATGCATCTTGGTACTTAGAACTCATGCATCCCAATTGAGATGACATCTACCAACAAGACAACTCTCTCACAAGTCCAGGTTGCTATTGCATGTTTGCAGGAGCATTCTGCTTGAAACTTTGAAATTGAAAAAACTTTGACTTTGAAATAATGAATTGGTCATCTAGAAGCCCAGATTTAAATCTCATCAAAAAACTTTGGGATACTGTCAAGCAGAGTGTTCGAACCTGTGTCCCATCAGTGACAACCTTGAGAGAACTGAAGACAGCTCTGGACGATGCATAGGTCACCACACCTGTGGAACATTTACACAAGCTCATGGAGTCCTTGTCTCATCGTGTGGCAGTCATTATCAGGGCCAGAGGGGGTCCAACACATTACTATGTTGCTATCCCTAATTCAATGACACTTCAGTGTATTAAGCACCTAGTTAAAAGAATCGTTATCCAGGAAAGTGTAATGCACAAAAATCAGATTGTCAAGTATACATTATTAACTTTTCTCAGAATTGCCAAATAAATTTCCTTACATTAAGCCTATCTACCACTTATGTATGAGAGGAAGCCTACTAATATATGCCACAGGTCTGAAATATTTAAGGGTTAAAAAATAACACGTCTTATACAGGATTCATATTCAAATCCAGGCCCTTCTGCACACAACCAAGCATGCTAATTATTAATGCATTAAATTATGTTTTATTCATTACCTTATGCAGTAACCTGAGCTGCTCAAGTGGCAGAGGTTAACATGTTGACTGCAGATGATTAAAGCTTGGCTTCAAGCCCCGATAAGTTATGGATGCTTTTCTTTCTTTTTTTGATGTTTTTCTGATGAGGTTTGTTCCAATTATGGGAAACTGGAAGCTGCATTAAGCAGCTTCCAGTACTATGATAATGGAATTATTATTAGGCCACATTTAATGCATAAAAACCACAAATTGTCAGTATGCATAAATATTGCCATTTTAAAATGGTATTATTTGCTATTCAATAATCTGAAATATTCACATATAAGTGAATCTATGCAATACACTGTCAATATTTAAGTGTAAACTGCTCAATTATGGGGACCCTATTAATCATTTGAACGATGGTTTCAAAATCTATATTTAGAGCTGAATGAAACAATAAATTTTATCAGGAGAAACTTTCTACATAAGTAAACTATTTACATTGTTACTAACTACTCGATACTAAAAGTAAAATGTTCCAATTATGGGAAACTGGAAACTGCATTAAGCAACTTTCAGTACTATGATAATGGAATTATTATTAGGCCACGTGTAATGCATAAAAACCACAAATTGTCAGCATGCATAAATATAGCCATTTTAAAAATATATGAAGGAATCAAAACTTATTTTCGTTTTTCCATATTACTGTTTCTTATTCAATAATCTGAACTATTCACATATATAAATGAATCAATGCAATATAGTGTGCAGATTATCTAAAATGTATTAAGGAATAACTCTCACTACAATGATAATCATTTTGTAGTATTAAGGCAAGAGTGAAAAATCCACACATCCTCCCCTCAGATTGGACTCGGGATCTCCTGGTTACATGCCAGTTGCTCTACCAGTTGAGCTAAGGTGAGGAGTAAGTTGAGCTAAGGTTTACTTATGTAGTAGCTTGAAGGATATGATGGTGCTGTAAAGCTTTACCAAGTGGTTCTAAGTAAAAGGGCACTTTTGCTATTTATACTGATGTGAACCAAGCTATTATAATTACATTAAGTAATAATATATCTTGGATTATTCAGAAACATAGCATCAAAGCTCTCAGTGGAAATAAGCTTTCTGCATGAGCATGCTAACACTTAGAACCACATAAGATAAAGCTTCTTAGCTCAATAACTATAACCTTCCTTGAGATGTGAAATGCCCCTACCTTAGCTCAAATGAATCCAGAGTTTGAATCTGTGAGGCAAATGTAAATTTTTCACACTTGACAAATTACAATTAAATTTAAATTGGTCCAATTATAGGGAACTATATTAACCCTGTTTGAAAAAGAATTTCAAAATCTATTCTTACAGCTAAAACAATCCATTTTACAACAGAAAGTATTTCTACATAAGTAAACTACATCATTACTAAAGTGAACTGTTTCAATTATGGGAAACTGGAAACTGCATTCTGCAACTTCCAGTACTATGATAATGATGATGTTATTAGGCTGTATGTAATGCCCAAAAACTACAGATAATCAGTAAGCATTAATATAGCCTTTGAGAACTGTATCACATAAAACTTTTTCCCATTACAGTGTTATTCAATAATAATTGGAATGTTAGTTTAATGTTTTTGCATGCCTAGTACAAGCATAGTGAATGCATGTAGTGCATTGTGCAGATCATAAGGATCATAAAAGTGAAATAGGCTTTATGTTTATGCATGCAATATACTGTGCAGATTATAAAACATTAAAATTTTCCAACAATGAAGCACTAAAATTATTTTAAAAAGGTATAGTGAAGTAATGGAATTACCACATTGCCCTATCAAAATATTAGAAAATTTCCAGGTTATGACAATGGGAATCTAACTTCAAAAATATGCTTTAATGGAAAAAAAATATGATTGTAGATATAGATCATAAATCAATTTAAATCTTGATTTTCAACAATATTCATTCAGTATTTAAAGCTATTAATGCTAGAATATTTCACGAGTCAAGAATTTACATAAAATATTAATTAAAACTTAAAATAATAAGTATTGTTTCAAACAATTTAATAAAGCATACATTTTAGAAGTCTGCATAATGATTCTTTCAATATTTGACAATTCTGAATGATTTCATAAAACAAGATAATTTATTGTTAAATATTCCAACTTCCATAATTCTTTAAATATGTTCAATATGGAATGAATATTGTTAGAAAAATCAAGATATAACTAGATTTGATTATCTTTATCTTCAGTCACATTTTTCCATCAAATACATATTTTAGAAATTAGAGAGCTTCAAAGTTCAATTTCCCCTTGACATAACATGAAAATGTTACATTTTGGTAGGGTTTTTTTTTAGTATACCATTGAGAAAATGTGTTATTAAAATTAATGTTACTACAATGCTCATATTTTTATTTCATTAAAATCCAGAATTAAATTCTCTTTAATTTGGTATATAACATGACCTATTTCTGTTGAATAGTTATTTATTAAAAATATTCTAAAAGTTGACTTGTTCATTGGATTCTGCAACAAGCCTGGACTTTTCTCAAAGTATGGTAAGAGAAAAAAATTACAAAACAAAGAAATGTTTACTTTAAACAAGAAAATTATCTTTTAGTTATTCAGAAATAGCCTTCCTATTCAAGTGCATTATAATCATTTATGTCTATCAGTGTTTTTTAAATAAAATTTCATCTGTGTTGCCATATGCATTTTTTACTATGACTCTAAAAAAGTTCTATTAAAATAAAATTAGTTATCTTTTTTATTAAATATTGTTTTCAGAAAATACAGAATTAAATTCTGATTAATTTGACATATAACATGCCATAATTCCTTTAATTAGTTATTCGACAAAAAGTTCTAAAGCTAATATTTTTTTGCCTGATAAGAATGAAAAAATAGATGGATCTGGGAAGAGTTAATTTAATTTCACGATTATACTGTAATTAAAACTTTTGCAGAACCTGAATGCACCATTATGTTCTTAGATAAATCTGCTTACATTTTAGGGCTTTAGGCTTCAATCATGTTTTCGTACTGGGTGACTTAATTCTATACCTTTCACAATCATGATGGTGAACAAGTCTATTTCACAGTGCTTTAAGTTGCAGAAGTGTTAATTACTTACTGGCACCTTGTCATTGCTGTAATTTAATTTTCCAATAGATACCAGTCTGGGTTAACTGCACGAAGCAGTGTTATTCCTTGGGTGCCATGCTGTTCTTAAATTGCAACTCTGCACTGACTGAAAGTTGTTTTTACTGTACTGCAGGCTCTTGATACTCAGATTCCAAAGTATGTTACTTTTACCAAGTTGTATGGGCTTCCAACTGCCTCTTACTTTGATGCATTCTGAGCACTATTGAAGATTACTTTCATAATGGGGCAACCAGGGCTACCTTTAAATTATAACTTTAAAATTTAAAAAAGGTTTCAACACTAAATAAATGAAAAGTTAAAAGCATTCTGTGATGCACTTTGCCCCAATACTGGTGGAGCTTCTACAGGCAAGGTCGAAGAGTAATGCATCCGTTAAAAGTCCCAACAACAATCCCTATTCTTCTGTTTATCTGATGCCACACATCTGTTACATAGCTCCCAATATATTTAAACTGAGACACATGCTCAAGAGTGGAACTATTCAGATTAACTGAACCACAGCTTGCCTGACCAATTTTCATCACTTTAGCTTTCTTTATCATCAAACCTACTCTGCTACCAATCTCCATCAACAGTTTGAATGAAAGAGTTCATCTCATCAACAACATTTGCCAAAATGGCTAAATCATCAGCATAATCTAAATCAAAAATTTTCAGATCTCTATACCAGTGATTCTCAAACTTTTATGCTTCACGTACCCCCTAGAAACATGTATGTAACAGGCGTATCCCTTGGATAGATAGATAAAACTATAGTTATAGTATAACAATGGGAATATTATAAACATATATATATATACACAAAAAATGACAAACAATTTAACAAATCTTATAAAATTATAAACATTTTACTGGGTAATCAACTTTTGAGCTCTCACAGCATACCCCAAGATATTTTACAGCGTACCCCATGTTGAGAACCCCTACCCTAGACCATAAGGCCAAAATCTTTCCCTTGCAGTAAAATTCACATAACATAAACAATAACCAAACTAAAGAGAAAGGGAGACAAAATGCACCATTGTTAAATCAATGGAAAAGCAATGCTAAACCAATTGCTACAAGCCTTATCAACTCTCACATGACTCAGTGTTATTATAAAGAGCTTTCATTATGTTAACCAACTTGATCTTATGATCAACTATAAATTATGATGGTCAACAGTCAAAGGTCTTTTTGAAATCAACAAAGCTAGTAACCAACGATTTCTGAAACACTAAATATTTCTCAAGAATCAACCTAAATTTTAAAAAATCTGATCTTACACATCCCCTACCACTACTGAATTCACGCTACTTCATCACGCAATTGCAGTCGAGCAGATTCTTAATTATATTAAGCACAATTATGCAAAGAACTTTACCTGGAACAGAATGTAGATTGATACCCCTATAATTATCACAAGAACTATGATCACCTTTTCTAAAAATTGGAATAGCTTAGTAAAATGCTTAGGAACAATGCCTTTATCATAAGAGAGAATCAAAATTTCAGCCAGTCATGGGATAACAGAAACATTGACAGCATTTCAGTAGAACTGCATCTACTCCTGGAGATTTATGTAGTTTAAAATTCAGAAATAGCAAAAATAACTTCAGACTATGTTATACAGCCAACATTAAAGTCAGTAATACATCATCATTATTACAAACAATGGGAGTAGAACTAACTGCATTATTTAGAATATCCCTGTTTTGTCAGTCAAGCTATCAAGCCAAAGATTCTTATCAGCTGTTGATTGACCCTTTACATGTTTATTAAGCTCTTTGTAATACTTTCTGTTGAGATTACTAGGGTGTTGATTAAGGATACTGCTACAGCTCTTTCTTTCTGAAATAAGCCCAAGTGCCTTATCACTCAGATAATTCTGCCTCCTCTGCTCTTTTTTTCCTAAAAGAGTAGTTAGTGTCCAAAAAAGCGTGTTTAAAATGATCCAATTCTTCTTCAACTTTAGTGGTAAGTATACCATGACTGTCATAATGACTAAGTAACCTATCATGGTAAGCTTTAGCTATAACTGGGTTTTTCAGAGCTTCAATATTAAAGGTAAATTTTTTTAACCCTAGCACAACACTTTTTAAGTTGCAAGACACTTTTAACAAGGTAATGGTCAGAACCAATTTCAGCTCCCCTATATGACCTGGTATTCCTAACAGAACTAGCCCATTTGCTGTTAATTAACATATAATCAATCATATTCTTGTGCAGCCCATCTGGTGAAAACCATGTGTACTTATGTATGTCACGGTGTTTGTAATAAGTGTTAGTTATTCTGAAACCATTAAGTTTACTTACCTCTAGGAGACACTGCCCACTGCCATTACAGCTACCAAAACAAAAGGGCCCCTACTCAAAGGTCAGAGTCAGTACCAACTTTAGCAGTGAAGTCACCTAGAACATGGGTAATCTCTTATATTAAAAATATCCTGAAGTTGTCAATAAAGCCTATCTTGCTCATCATTAGGGTGTGCATTATTAGCATGTCTGCTGAGAAGCAAACCTATGCCTTGAAGATGCTTTCCATCTTCTGTCCCTGAAAAGAGAAATTTGAGATTTCTTTAAGTATCTGATTTTTATCTGCTGGTCTCTTGCAAGCCCTTGTGATGACATGAAGAGAATAATCTCTGTGCAGACTCCTTACATTCCAACTACCTGTGGAGAGAGAATGGTTAGTGGGATGTTTAAAGGAACTATTTTATCAAGAGAGGAAATGTCGGCAATATCAAGCAGCCACCCTAATCACAAGCAAAGGGCAAAGACCTGTTCCTCCACTACTAAAGGCTGAAGCCATCTACACTGGTAAGACTTCCTCCAATGTAGGTTTGACGATGCCCATAGAAGCAAGGGTTCAGGTACCTGCAATGGCCTCTAACCAGGATTATCCACCAGCTGATAAAACATATCCTGTGAATCTTTTCACTTGGGGCTGTGAACACACGAACAAAAACCCTTTTTTCCCATCCACAGAAGTACACCAGTGTAGCAAATTCAGGATCTAAAATCAAGCTCAGAGCCATTATTCCATTTAGGTTGGTATATAAGGTCAGTACCAGGACCCTGTACAGTTGCATTAAATTTTACATTTTTATAAACTTCTGTAATATAAATAAAAAAAAAAATAAATACCCCCTCAAGCAGCTGCTTGCCACAGAGGTCTGACAGGAGCCTGTCAGTTTATATGCCGCAGTAGGAGATCTGAGAGGATGGCAAGACCTACTGGATGCCTAACAGCAGCATATTCAATAGGGTTGTTTTTTTTATCTCTGAGCAGTACTTTTTTGCACACAATGGGAGAAATGGGCAAATCACAGGGACCCTGAGAATATTGGTGGGAGGGGACTACTAGACAGCAGCTGCAAGGTTGGGTTGTTTTATCTCTGAGTGGCACTTTTTTGCACACCATAGGCTAAATGGCCAGGTCATAAGGACCACAAAGGATCAGAAGGTTGGGGGAGGGGACCCACTGGAATAGCTGTTGAGAGACAGAAGGTAGCTTCCAGGCCTCCCAGTGTGTTCTTGAACTTGCACAGGGTGTGGCTCTCCATACATAGGGCCACAGTTAATGTTCAATCCGATGGACGGCAGCCTTTCCAAGCCCAGCGGTGTCCCCTACTGAACGTGGGAGCCACTCCCGCCTCACAGCAGTTGAAAGACAACAATGGTTGTTGACAATGGTAGCATCCTGTCAAGGCCATCTTGTGTGTTCTTTAACATGCACAGGGTATGGCTCTTCTACATATGGGGCCACTGTTTAATGTCCTCAATCTGGCCCAGATGGGACTCAAGCCTGGCATACTACCGATTGGACCACCCCACAGCACATTTGAATGCTGCAGGCTTTCATTCATTCTAGATATATAAATTGCTGGTTGCATCTTATTGCTGACTGCATTCTTATTACAATAGAAGTGTTGCACTGAAATTCAAATAGTACAATGCTACCTCAGCAGATTAATATTGAAAATAATACAGTCTACCTGTAAATGTGATTTATATATTTAAAAACAAATATCTGGCACTAATTCTACTCCTATTACACTGTTTCAAGTATTACTAGCTTCAAAACATTACTCAATAAATCTAGAACTAATAATGCAAAGAAATTTACTTACAGACTGTTTGGCTTTGTAGACCTTGAAACGATCAAAATCAGTCATCTTCGCTTTCTGATTTCAAAACAGAAAATAAAACAAATATATTTTATCTGCTAAACTGAAAATTAAAGAATGCACACACAGCAGCATGTAAAAATTAAACACAGTCAAAGAATAATAGACTAAAGTGCATATCAATCTCCCATAAGCAATGTCCACTTTTTATACTTTACTTCGACAACAGAATTCCATGAATTAAACTTTTAATCAAAAACATTTCCCTTTTTTTTCACATCTTTATGAGATTATCTATACTGCATTTATAAAATTCTTCAGGTTTTGAATCAAAGGTGGTATTTTGGTTTCGACAGCCTTTATATTTGCAATATTTTTGCAACAAAATAATTTTGTAAACTTTTAAATAAATGGTAGTACAAAGAGCATTTTTTTCAAAGAAGTTCCTCAAAGTTAGCAGTTGTAATTATTAATTATTATTTATTAGTTGTATTGTGCTGTATGAAATTGAGCATTGTCCTAATAAAACATTCAATTCACCAAACAGTATTTTTTGTTTCAAAATAGCTCTTTTCAAAATTGGACTACATCCTGCATATTCTGCCAAATGCACATCAAAACCTTCATGGGGTGCAATCCTCTTCTTAGGGCACTATGATGCGACTGAATCTTGGGCTTGCCATGAACGGCAATAACCACTGCTACTCTGTCCGAAATCGAGAGGATAAGACGTCGGATGTAAGTTTAGGAAAGCAAGTCCATGCAGTTTCCATATAGCCAAAGTTCATCTTTTGTAGCAGCTGCTGGTGTCTGGTGTGCTAGTCGTCGTCAGATCATTTACCAGACGTGTTCAATTGGGGACAGATCGGGTGAATGCACAGGCCAAGGCAGAAGTGTCACACGGTGGCTATCCAGGAATTGTTGGACGATGCATGCCACATGTGGTTGGGCATTGTCCTGTTGGTAAATCGCACCAGAGAGTCTCTGAAGATAAGGTACAAAACAGGCTCCAACACTCATTGATGTAACGCTGGCTGTTCAAAGTACTAGTAATGCATACGAGGCACATGCATGAATGGAGTCCAATGGCACCCTATACATTAACACCAGGGGCCGGACCTGTATGGCACTGCATCATGCATATCTCACTGAGTTTGTTGCCACAGTACCACCAGATAGATTCGTCCATCATGATGCTGCATACTGAAGCAGGATGTCTGAAAAGACAATGTGATGCCATTTGCACATCCATGCGCAACATTCTTGGCACCATTGCAATCATATAAGCCTGTATTGTAGTCAATGGTAGCAAAAGCAAGGGCCTCCTAGCAAAGATGCCCTGATGCTGCAGACGTCGAACTGTACGTGTGAACACTGATTGATGTGCAATACATCCTAACTGTTGAGCTAAGGTGTTTGATATGGCTGTATGATCATTCAAAGCCATGTGCACAAGATGTCTGTCCTCTCATTCGTTTGTGACAGGGTCATTGAGATCCCTCATGTTGGTGAGTTCGTTCCTCCTCTACCCACTGATGCTATAATTCTCATCACTGTGGCAGCATTCCATCCAACATGAGCACCAATGTCTCAGTACAATAATCCGCCTTCCAGTAATACCACAATTCTCCCTCGATCAAAGTAGGAAACCTGGTAATATGGATGCTGTTTTCTTTGATGGGACATACTTTATCCTTTAGTGCACAAGAACTGCGAGCAAACACAATTCCATTGCTTTACACTGGCTCTTTGTAATCTTATACCACTTCCAGAGGACATCACTGACACACGTGTGTACATGTGCTGCTCTTTGAATCATTTACACATTCTCACATGGGCTACCCATCTTGCATATTTCGGGACAATCTGATGAGTTCTTCCTGACATTGCACTTTTAATGGCCAGCAGTGTATCATATAAAAATACATAATTCAAACTTGAAAAAAAATTGCCTTTTTATTTGATGAATATTTTCAAGTGAAAAAATATAGTGAAAAATCATCGTAAATAAAAAGCTTGGCCTCTGAATGTAAACCAGTTTTTTAGACTAGACTGCTGGCCATTAAAAGTGTAACACCAGGAAGAACTCATCAGATTGTCCCAAAATAAGCAAGATGGGTAGCCCATGGTAGAACATGTAATGATTCAAAGTGCAGCACATTACACACATCAAGTGTGTCAGTAACACCCCCTAGAAGTGGTACAAGAGAAGATTACAAAGAGCCAGTGTAAAGCACTAGAATTGTGTTTGCTCGCAGTTCTTGTGCACTAAATGATCAAGTACGCCACGTGGAAGAACACGGCATCCATATGACCAGGTTTCCGAATTTGATCAAGGAGGGAATTGTGGAGTATTCCGTAATAAGCAATGGAAGACAGACTACTACATGAAGATTCAGGAATTACCTTGTGAAAAGTACATCACATATTGCCTCATGATAATTGTGGAATAAAAGTGTTATCAAAAAAAACCTTTCTTTGACGTAAACAATTCCAGACATTACACTTTCACACAAGTACAAATCTTCTGTTCTCAGTACATTCATTCAGCAAGATGCAACTCTTGTAAACAGCAAATCAGACTATTTGATGTCATCAGATCTATTCTGACGGCAATTCCTATCAAATATCGAGGTTCATCATCTTTGCTATTATATCACAAAAAAATTATTCGTAAGTTCAATGGGTACTCTTAATAATTAGATAAAATTGGAACAATTATGTTTACACAAACTAGAATTTCCAAGAGCAACTCTTATAGCAGCAAATCAGACAGTTCAATGTCATCAGATCTAATTCTGACGGCAATTCCTATCAAATGTAAGGCTCATCATGTTTGCTTCAAATCATGAAAATTTATTCACAAGGAGCTCAACACGTCTTACAGAATTTAGGACATAACAAAACAGGACACTTAATGGGCAGAAAAAATGCACCAGCACACTAACTCGGCTACTGGGAACAAAACATATCAAAAAATAATCCATTTTTGCTATTTTGTTTTCTTCGAAAACAACACAAACATTAAATTTCCAAAGCCAATTACAAAAAAAAAGATGGTATATTATTCATGGAAAATCAGGATGTCTGGTCACCCTAACATAATTAGGTAATTACTGTAATTCCAGCATATGATCTCTGGTGGTGTATAATTCATAGGACTAAGCAAAAAGAAAAAATTTTAGTATAATCTGCAGTGGTAAATAATACATAGCTGACATTCTATTCATATACCTCTTTCGTAAAAATTGCTCCTTTAGTCAAAAAAAAAGTACTTTAGCCTTTCATTAAGATTTAACCTTAAATTAGTCTATCAGCAACTAACTGAAAGCTTGGCATTATTGAAAGGGAAAAACCTGATATGCAACCAAAAAGAAATACATATCTGTAATCTTCAGCTGTTATACTTTTATTCAAAACAGTCAAACTCAATCATTTTGTTTCAAGAGTTGTTGTATTAATGGAATAGCATTACTTTCTAATGCAAGTCTATTTTATCTCCAAAAACAACATTTTAATCTACTTCAAATACTTTCCTGCTTCAGACTTCCTCAGCCTTTTTCATTAAAATAAATGCAACACAAGCAGCTGCTTGCCAGAGATCTGACAGGAGCCTGTCAGTTTATATACCATAGTACAAGGTTTGTGAGGATTTCAGGTTTTCAATCAGTGGTGTAACTTGCATGTTCCCCTGATATTCCATTTAGTGCAACAGGGAGAATCAATGAGGGGGTTCCAATGAGAATAGAGAATGTTCAGCAGAAATGAAAATGAATACTTCACAATCAAGGACAGATTATCAGCATAAAGCTCTAAAATGCATCTAGCAAATTAACATTCCCATACTTTCATAGTGCTAAAGTGAAACTGGGAGGGGGAGGTTGGATTTGTCAGGTAGGAACTTTGTACATAATACAGAGACCAATTTGCTCACTTTTAATAAGACAAACTGTGAATTTATGCCAGAAATTAGAGTATTTGAAACCAGTATTGGTACATATTTTGAATTTCAAAGAGAAATAACAGCAAATCAGATAGTTTGATATCATCAGATCTAATTCTGATGGCAATTCCTATCAATTTTATGGTTCATCATCTTCGCTGTTAAACCACGGGAAATTTATAGGCAGAAATAGAAAAGGAAATTTATAGGGGGGAAATTCACACTCAGAACAGCCATTCATACTCAGACCTTTAGTACAGTAAAAGAGCTACATTGGAAACAATTTTTCCCTTTCATTAACATTCCTTGTTTGGAAAAAATGCAAAAATTCTGTAAATTTTGGGAACAGATTTTTGTAAGGGTAAAACTTAAAAAAAAAAACCTAAAAATTGCATTTTCAATGGACAATTCAGATTCCGAGACAACAGTGCTCATATTGGACGAAATGCTGCCACAGTGATGAGAATATGGCATTAGTGGGTAGAGGAGAAACGAACTCACCGACACGAGGGATCTCAACAGCTGTGTCACACAAACGAGAGGACAGATATCTCATGAGCATGGCTTTGAATGATCGTACAGCCACATCAGACACCCTTAGCTTAACAGTTAGGGTGTGTTGCACATCAACCAGTGTCCGTATGTACGGTTCGATGTCGTCTGCAGCATCAGGGCATCTTTGCTAGATGGCCATTGCTTCGGCTACTATTGACTCTACAACACAGGCATATGCGACTACAATGGTGACAAAAGCATCGCATCATCCTTTCAGACGAATCCCGCTTCAATATGCAGCACCATAATGGACAAATCTGTATCTGGCGGTACTGCAGCGACAGGCTCAGTGAGATATGCATGATGCAGCACCATACAGGTCCGGTCCCTGGTGTTATGGTACAGGGTGCCATTGGACTCCAAGCATGGGCCATGTTGGTTACTGGCACTTTGAACAGCCAGTGTTACATCAATGAGTGTTGAAGCCTGTGGTTGCACCTTATCTTCAGGGGCGTTCTGGTGCCATTTACCAACAGGACAATGACCAACCACATGTGGTATGCATCGTCCAACAATTACTAGATAGCCACCATGTGACACTTCTGCCTTGGCCTATGCGTTCACCCGATCTGTCCCCAGTTGAACATGTCTGGTACATCTCATGACGACTAGCACACCAGACATCAGCAGCTGCTACAACAGATGAACCTAGGCTACGTATCGGAACTGCATGGACTGACATTCCCCAAACACACATCTGACGTCTCATCCTCTCAATGCCATACTATGTAGCAGCAGTTATTGCTCATGGTGGCTACACAAGATACCCATTTCTTTGTATTCCACAAGTCTAACCAAGTCGTATTTGTAATCATTTGGTCCTTGTAACATAAGCTATGTATTCACTAAATATGGCTGTGATCTCTTGTCTTTCCTGGTGTTGCACTTTTAATGGCCAACAGTGTATTTTGACTAATTTGAATGACAAAACTTTTTTAATCTATCCTACTAAAGCTGTTTCATCAAATCAGTGCTCCTGAGTAATATAAAACAACAATACTTGAACACATATTTCAGCTTTGAAATACACTAAGCTACATTATTATACTTTTAAGCTGTATAAATTTTTATTGCATTTTATTTGTATTTTTTTGTATGTTTTTTAAACTGGTCTTCATTCAATGTCTTTTAGTATACTCAATACATCATCCTCAAGATATTAATTGCCCCAAATATTTTGCGTCAAAAATTTTTTTATAAGGTGTTATAGTCATTTAACTTAAGGGATAAATGTACAAAAATGCAATTTTGACCTAAATTTTTTTCATGTTTTTCCACACTTCTGTGGTAGATGAGAACACCAAACTGGGTGTTCTAATGTAGATTTTGATTATGAATTCAATAAAATAAACAAATTTGCAAAATGTATTACAGGTTTGTTTTTTTTTAAATTAATAATTTAAAATTGCAAAAAAAATGTAATATGGCTCTACAGAAAAAAACTTGCTTATGTTTACATTATGCTCCATATAACTTTTGTACCAAATCTGGAGTATGGTCATTGTTTTGATGACAAAAAAAATATTGAAGTCGCACCTAAGTTATAATTAAAGATGCATTTTAAGGACTGCATGCTGCATACACTGCTCTTGCATCTTAACCCTTGGAAAAGGCTACCATGTCTTTGTCACTTGCATTCAAACATGACTTCATACATATCATTTGACTGCTATTCACACCTTTAATGCTGTTGTCAATGATACAACAATTAAGGAAATTTTTTTATTTTAAATTTGTTTATTATTCTTTGATCATTGTACAAGTAAATTTTATCATTACAGATGAACTGCAAAGCTTATTTGCAGGATACAGAATTACATTTATAATTTATTACAATAGTAGATTAGCCTTCTTTCCTTTGATGTGACATTTTCAATATTTGTTCTTGCTTTCCAATAAAGTTCCCTATTACAGTTGAATTTTCGTTCAAATACAATGGTGACTCAGTAGCACTCATCTGTATCTGCAGTTGAGATCCAGTTGGTCTTTTCTTTATCTACTTGTATTCTTTAGTATACACAGCAAAAGAAAATGCCCAATCTTTGAGGGAACAAATTCAGCAATACAAATATAAATGTTCTGATTCCTAAGGTAAACAGATTTCAATTGGTAAAAATCTGGGGCAATTTAATAAAGATTACAATTTTAGCTTATTGAAAATTGGACATTTCTTCTCGAAAGTTCAACCCGATAGAAATTTTAGGCAGTTAAAATGGCATAATAGACAAGACAGACAATTCCCAGTAGGTGGGAGGAGCAATAATACGCTCATTCTAAGTGCCTTCATAAACTGTTGCCGAGATCGTTTCAGGGATGTTATTACTTTTGTTTGCTTTCTCGTTAATTACACATTTCTGATTTCAATTACACTGATTTATTGCCTTAGTTTAACAAGAAGTTATTTCCTTCAGTGGTGTCACTTAGGAGGCAGAGAAGGTGGGAAATCTCACTTCACTGGTTACTACGCTAATAATTTTGCTTCCAATTCTACTTCTTCAGAAAACATTTCATAATAGGAAAATGGTAATCATTTTAATAATTATATAAATCTGTTTCTATTCCTACAATTCAAAGACAGAAAAGATATATTAAAGTATCCAAACTTTCATCAACCAATATATCACTGACAACAGCATTTGAGTGCAGGTAGCAAAGACATCAGTAGCCTCTGCCTAAAGTGCAGATGCAAGAGCATCACTGTATGCAATGTGCTGTCCCCTGAAGTAGATCATTAGTGATAACATAAGTGCAACTTCAATTTTTTTTTTACCATTATCAAAACAATAACCATACTCCAGATGTGGTACAAAGGTCATATGAAGAAATAACGTGCAGGTAAGCTTTAATTTTTTTGTCTATAGGGCCACACTTTACAATTTAAAATTTTCAGTGTTTTAATTTTGTTTAAAACCTATAATACATTTTAAAAATTTGATTTTTTTAAATTGAATTCCTAATCAAAGTCTGCATCAGAACACCAAGTTTGGTGTTCTCGTATACCACAGAAGCAAAGAATACTAAAAACTTTAGGTGACAATTGCATTTGTATATTGCCCCCTTAAATGGAACAACTAATGCTAGTACATTATATGTAGTAACATTTTTGCTAAGTATCACTGAAATATATGATGGATGTTAACAGGCTTGGTTGAATTGGCATGAAATGACCTAATAGTTTACAATATTGTAATGCTTCCAAAAATGGAAAAAAATACCCCTTCAAGCAGCTGCTTGCCACAGATATCTGACAGGAGCTTGTCAGTTTATATGCCGTAGTAGAATGTCTGTGAGGATAGCAGGCAGGACCTCAGCATAAAAACAATACATGCATTCTTACCCAGGACTCGAACCCAGGTCCTTTAGATCAGTAGCCAAGCAGGCTAATTACTCAGCCATGGGGCAGCTCAATTGATGTAAATAATATACTTCTAATGATAACCAAAAAGAAATGCAATCTTGTTTATTTGACATAACCATGTTTTGTTATGCAGCAGGGCTCATAATAACAAATGCACAGTACTGCACATGAGTTTAACAATCATATTTTGTAGAAAATAAGTTTTGCCATAGTTTGACTGATAGTTTAACAAGAAAGTTTAACCTTCATTGGTGTCACTTAGGAGGCAGAGAAGGTGGAATGACATGTTTTACAGCCATATCTTTATTTTAATTGCATATTTAAATAAACACGCACATACAAAAACTGATTAATTTGAATCAGAATACATATGGGGAATAATTTTAGCTATCATTTATTCCTGAATCTTCATGAGGTGATATACAAAATGTTGAGATACAGAGATAAAAATTCTTGAAAAAATCCCAATAAATTTATTGAGTTACAATCAATATTCTCTCCAGTTTTTAGAGTGTACACAAAGGAAATTTCTGATATGCAGGATCACTATTTGCAAAATGGCTTGAGCACTAGGTTTTTACCTAGTGCTCAAGCCATAGGGACACTTATCATAAAAAATAGAAGATGTGGGTGGGGCATCTTAGCAGCTGTGTGGCCATGCAGCTTAGAGGAAACATTGGTTACAATTATCATTTTCTAAAGTTTTGATTTGCATGTATTATCTAATGGAAAGTACTGTGAGTACTACTACATGAAGATTCAGGAATTACCTTGTGAAAAGTACATCACATATTGCCTCATGATAATTGTGGAATAAAAGTGTTATCAAAAAAAACCTTTCTTTGATGTAAACAATTCCAGACATTAGACTTTCACACAAGTACAAATCTTCTGTTCTCAGTACATTCATTCAGCAAGATGCAACTCTTGTAAACAGCAAATCAGACTATTTGATGTCATCAGATCTATTCTGACGGCAATTCCTATCAAATATCGAGGTTCATCATCTTTGCTATTATATCACAAAAAATTATTCATAAGTTCAATGGGTACTCTTAATAATTAGATAAAACTGGAACCATTATGTTTACACAAACTAGAATTTCCAAGCGCAACTCTTATAGCAGCAAATCAGACAGTTCAATGTCATCAGATCTAATTCTGACGGCAATTCCTATCAAATGTAAGGCTCATCATGTTTGCTTCAAATCATGAAAATTTATTCACAAGGAGCTCAACACGTCTTACAGAATTTAGGACATAACAAAACAGGACACTTAATGGGCAGAGAAAAATGCACCAGCACACTAACTCGGCTACTGGGAACAAAACATATCAAAAAATAATCCATTTTTGCTATTTTGTTTTCTTCGAAAACAACACAAATATTAAATTTCCAAAGCAAATTACAAAAAAAAAGATGGTATATTATTCATGGAAAATCAGGATGTCTGGTCACCCTAACATAATTAGGTAATTACTGAATTCCAGCATATGATCTCTGGTGGTGTATAATTCATAGGACTAAGCAAAAAGAAAAAAATTTAGTATAATCTGCAGTGGTAAATAAGACATAGCTGACACTCTAATCATATACCTCTTTTGCAAAAATTGCTCCTTTAGTCAAAAAAAAAAGTACTTTAGCCTTTCATTAAGATTTAACCTTAAATTAGTCTATCAGCAACTAACTGAAGGCTTGGCATTATTGAAAGGGAAAAACCTGATATGCAACCAAAACAAAATACATATCTGTAATCTTCAGCTGTTATACTTTTATTCAAAACAGTCAAACTCAATCATTTTGTTTCAAGAGTTGTTGTATTAATGGAATAGCATTACTTTCTAATGCAAGTCTATTTTATCTCCAAAAACAACATTTTAATCTACTTCAAATAACTTTCCTGCTTCAGACTTCCTCAGCCTTTTGCATTAAAATAAATGCAACACAAGCAGCTGCTTGCCAGAGATCTGACAGGAGCCTGTCAGTTTATATACCATAGTACAAGGTTTGTGAGGATTTCAGGTTTTCAATCAGTGGTGTAACTTGCATGTTCCCCTGATATTCCATTTAGTGCAACAGGGAGAATCAATGAGGGGGTTCCAATGAGAATAGAGAATGTTCAGCAGAAATGAAAATGAATACTTCACAATCAAGGACAGATTATCAGCATAAAGCTCTAAAATGCATCTAGCAAATTAACATTCCCATACTTTCATAGTGCTAAAGTGAAACTGGGAGGGGGAGGTTGGATTTGTCAGGAAGGAACTTTGTACATAATACAGAGACCAATTTGCTCACTTTTAATAAGACAAACTGTGAATTTATGCCAGAAATTAGAGTATTTGAAACCAGTATTGGTTACACATTTTGAATTTCAAAGAGAAATAACAGCAAATCAGATAGTTTGATATCATCAGATCTAATTCTGATGGCAATTCCTATCAATTTTATGGTTCATCATCTTCGCTGTTAAACCACGGGAAATTTATAGGCAGAAATAGAAAAGGAAATTTATAGGGGGAAAATTCACACTCAGAACAACCATTCATACTCAGACCTTTAGTACAGTAAAAGAGTTACATTGGAAATAATTTTTCCCTTTCATGTTTGGAAAAAATGCAAAAATTCTGTAAATTTTGGGAACAGTTTTTTGTAAGGGTAAACTAAAAAAAAAAACCCTAAAAATTGTATTTTCAATGGCCAATTCGGATTTTAAACCAAAATTCGGAGAAAATCTGAAAAAATTGGAATAGTTGGCATCCAGAAACAAAGTAGTAATCATCCCAATGGAAGAGACTTTCACCATAACCAAAGAAAGTGAGACAGGTTAAGAGAATGCTGATTTGTTCCTTTGATGTGGATGGAATCATGCACAAAGTTTGTTCCTACAAACCAGACAATGAATCGACACTACTACTACTACATCAAGCTCCTGAAATGTTTCAGGGAGTGTGTGTAGCTGAAATATCCAGGAAAATGGTGCACACAAAACTGTGTCATGCATCGTAAAATGCATCAGCCCAATCACTCTTTCCAGCAGTTTTTGGGTAAAAATAATATAATCCCCACCAGATATGCCCACTGCAGCTTCTTCCTGTTCCCCAAGATGAAGTTCCACCTTAAGGGTTGATGATTTGACTGTGTCAGAGCAATTCAAGGCAGAATCAAAGTGCTGGGCTCACTGTATTAGCTCCCTATTGTGAAGGGGATAAAGTGATTAAAACTTAAGACAAGCCTACATTTTTATCAGTACAGTCCAGAAACTTTTGGATTGTACTTCATAACTTTTTTTGGTGTGTATGATTTTTTAGTGATGTTCAGTTCAAATCTGATCCGACTCTAAAAAATTTTCTTAATGATTAAAATTCAATGTCATCTCAGCTTTCCACTGTTTTAGAGAGGCCATTTCCATTTTAGTGTGTAGAAAAGAACTGTTCTGGAGCACTAAACACAATGACAAATGCCAATATCAGGTCCCCAGGAAAGCTTTTACATTCTTCACTTTTATTGCTTTGCAATTGTAAATTTAGGAGAGCTGATAGTGGTTGTATTCATATGCTTCAATTGAAAGGGTCTTATATTAGCTTTCACCTGCTACACTTTGCCTAATCAAAGTAGCATTTGTAATAACCTTATTTCAGCAAAACCATGCCAATCAGAACTGTTTTTCACACATGTTTTGCCTAAAGAATTTATACTTGACAGAAAAGCAGCATAGTCCATTTAAAATATTTGTAGTTACTTGGGGAGGTCACAGTAAGTGAAAGCCCAGTACAAAACTGGTTTCCAGAGTTCAAGTCTGGTGATGAGATGCTGCAAGAACCCCATACAGAAAGACCATTTCTCATTAATGATTCGAGAGCATTAATAGAGTTTAATCAAAATCAAACTTCCCGAGCTTTCAGAGACTGGATATTAGTGACGAAAGAGCAAGATCTCACATGCCATTACAAAAGTGTGGAAACTAATACCTCATGAATTGTCAACTGACAATAAACATCAACAACTCATGGCATCACTAATTTCTTGCTACAACTGTGTGCCATTTTTGGAATAATTTCTAACTTGCAATGAGAAATGGTTATTTAGTGCAAAAATAAACATTCATACCAATGGTTATCACCTAATGATCTTATGCAACACTTCAAAGCCAAATCTTCACCACCCCCACCCCCCCAAGAAAATGCTTTAAATTTGATACACTGGAATCCTCCATTTTTGATATGTTGAAAAGCAACAAAACCATTACAGCAGAAGTCTACCCAGAATAAATTCACAGTGTTCACAATGAATTATAGCAGCGCTGTCCAACTAGGAGCCCACAAACAAAATCAAATTTTTACTTGAAATTTTAAATAAATATCTGTAATCCAACTTATAATTTTTGTCAACTTATATTACTTTACTTGATATGCAATCTACAACTTAATCTATAAAGTTTTACAAAACATTCTTAAGCTGATCGGCAACTTCTGAAACCTTTCAAGAGCAGTGCGGCATCAAATGTTTTTATGAAGCTGCAATAAGAAGCATCTAATGACAGTACGAATCGCTCTCACTGCGTATGCATAATGGTGAGGAATTTTGCCAGACAAAACTAATCACTCAAGAAAAGACCATTTTGATCTCCACTATGCTAACAACATGAGCTTTCAAGTTTAATGAAAATTCAGCTAAATAATTGCATTTGATGAGATGCGTGTGTGCTCTAACAGTTGTAAGCAGACAGTTGTACACAATATATCATTGGTTATTTGCAATTCTGTGGAGTTATTTTTAGACGTTTCTGTTGTTCATGCAATAATCTAACTGAATTTCATATTTATTCATAAATTAAATTAATAGTTAGTTAAATATGAGTGCAACTAATAAAAGATTGATAATGAAAATTGCAAATTTCAAGAACAGTGGGAGATTGAATATTTATTTATTCTTAACCAGGGAAAGCCAGTGTTTGGAAATGTTTACAGACTATAGCTGTGTGTAAAGAATACATCTTAAAGTGCCATTACCTTTCAATGCATGAAAAAAGTATTCTTCGTGCACATGTGCTGCATGATTGGAAAACATGAAGAGAATAGCGCTCGTAAAAATATTATAAAAACAACAGAATTGAGGGGGTATTTTTTTTTTTAAAGTTTGAACAATTCTGTTCCAGTTTCTTTATTAGATGCAATAATTGGGTTGGCCTGAAGGTCACATAATTCCATTTTATATTTAGGATCTACTGCGCTAATATCAATAATTTAATATATTACTGAATAAATTTAAGCTTTGCGTAAGGTCATCAAATTGAGAAAATCTTCTGTTAAAATCTTCAATTAGGATATCTAATTTAAGAACAAATTTTTAAAAATTAACTGTTTGACTAAGTTGCTTCATTTCTTCGTAGAACTCTTTACAAGATTCAAAATGAATTAAATTGTTTTCTGGCAAATTTGACTTCAACAGTTGTGGTTTGTTTCTAAACCCAGACACGTGATCTTTTCCTTGTAAGGGTTTATTCAAGACATTTAAATAACCTGTAATGTTTGTTAGGAAAGCAAGTGAACATGGAGAAAATTTTCATCAACAAAACATGCTATTAAATCTTCATCGATGCCCACTTCTGGGAGAAAAGATTAATTTCTTTTTGAAGTTTAAAAAATATCTTGAGGCATTTTCCAGCACTTAACCAGTGAATATTAATCTAAAAGTAGATTACCATACTCAGCATGCAGTTCGTCCAAAAAAGCTTTAAATTTTCTGTGTGTAAGAGAACGATTTTTGCCAGAAATTAAATTGGTAATTTTTGACAACCTTTTCCATTACGTCATTTAGTCTCAGCGAAATGCCACAAAATGTCTCATGGTGCACAATACAGTGCAACATTCGACAATTAATTCCTTTTCGTAACAGTCCTGCGAGCCCAATATTTTTGCCTGTCATAGCTCTGGCACTGTCAGTTACAATAGCGGTGCACTTATCAAATCCACCATATTCCACTACTGCACATTTTAATTCCTTATAAATGTCTTCACCTTTTGCTGTTCCATGTAATGATCCTAATTTTAAAAGTTCTTCTGAATAACTATAGTTTTCATTTGCAGTCCATATAAAAATAAGCATTTGCTTGTATCGGAGATGTCTGTACTTTTGTCCAAAGCCACTGAAAAATAGCAGAAATTAATCATAATTTTTTTAAATTTTTAGTGACATGCATACTGATCTCTTCCACACATCGACTTATGGTCTGATGAGAAAGTGAAACAGTTTGAAATTTTTTTACTATTTTTTCATCGGCAAAAAGCTTGAGCCATTTTTATGGCGGATTTTTTAATTCTCCATCCAAAAATGGCTTTTTTGCTACTTCTGAATAATCCTCAAATGATGCAGCTACTGATGCTTCTTGAAATTTTGATATATTATTAAAAGGATAATTGACAGGAGCCTGTCAGTTTACATCCCATAGCAGAAGGTCTGTGAGGGTGGCAGGACCTCAGCAGAAAAATGACACGTACGTCCATGCCTTCAGGGCTAGAAAAATATCAAAAAATGAAAGATTTGGGACTCCAAATAATTTCTATGTTCAGAAGTACATATATCTGAGAGCACGCATTTTCTGATACAAAATATAAAAATTCTAGATACAGAAACTGCTTGAAAGATTACACTTGAACATATACTTCGGCTCACAACAACAAATATTGATATGGACGTAAAAGAAATTATTGCCCAACAACTACGGCCACAATGCTCACATTAAATTTATTAAACATTTGATAAGGTTTAGAAAATTTATGTTATTTTATTATTACTTATTTTTTGTATAAATAAAATTTTTTCAGGTTTTTGAGGTTTATTACTACTTATTATTTTCTGTATAAATAATTTTTCTTGAGGTGACAAACTGACTTTTCAATTACCTATCCTATTTTTTTTTTGGCCCATGAAATATTGAAAAAGAAAAAATGGCCCATGTCCTTAGAAGTTGGACAGCACTAAATTATAGGAAAAGCAGCAGTCACTAGCCAAAAGGTAATTCTCTTATTACAGGATAACAAATCCACATATGCTGAAAAGTACCTGAGAAAATGTCAGCAACCTCAACTGGGATGTCTCACTAAATAATCATATGCTTAATAGGCAGTTAATTATTCGAGAGGATTTGCAAGAGGTATCCCCATTTCTCCTCTAAATAACTTCTGACTTATTCTGTCAACAAGGTAATATATATAGGTTTAAAGAGAAAATGGTGGAGTGTAATGGATATTATTTTGATATATAAAATTATTTAAGCCTGTTTTATATTTACCTTAATTTGAACTTCACAAATAGAAAATAGATTCCTCCCCACCCCCAAAAAAAGCAGTTGCCATTACAGCAAATCAGATCAGATGATGTCAACAATTCTTTTCTGACGGCAATTCCTATCAGTCATTGGGATCATCATCTTTGCTGTCGAAACAAGACATTAACTATATTCCCTAAAAGTGCCCAAATTGATAAGCATCATACACTTACAGACTCTAGATTATTAAAATACAACTGGTTTCCAGTTTCAGTAAGTAACTGAAATGTCTGCTATAACTGTATTATACTATAATTACATATTTTGGTTATAATGCAAATTTAACACATACTGCATACATAATTCAGACTACTCTAGAATACACTGTGAAGTGCATATTAAAAGACAATTATACATTTTTCAGAAACAAAATCTTATAGATATTTAAAAAGTTTGATGCAATGAGATTTACTGTAGACACCAAATTTTATCACCTGTATATTCTTTTGGTTGAAGCAATTTTGAAGATTTGGTTGTTTATACATTAGCATCTAAGGTTATAATGCAACAAAGATAAATGATAAAAGTTATGAAACCCTCAACCAAATTTAAAGTCAAAATAATACAAATTACAAAAATGCAGAGAGACAAAGGTGTTGAACAAAAATAAATTGTAGCAGAGAACAATGAATAAATGTGTAAATAACAAGTAAAGCAACAAGATATAAATATAATTACAAAAGCAACCCAGGTTTAAAAGAACTGGATTAAGTACATAGAATAAGAAACGGCAAAGTAAAATTATAGGCAAGTAAAATATCCAGTATATTGGAAAAATTGAAATAAAGGTAAAAGAACAATGACCTGATAAAAGAAGTCACTGTAAGGGGCTTGGGTGTAAAATCATTAGTCTCATGTCAATCATTATCTCAGAAGTTAAAATAGAAACATCTTTCAGGTTAAAACAAGGACAATCAATATGTTTAATGGTTAAAATGGTGTCACAAAACTGTACTTAGATTCATTGTCTGCCCTTAGAAGATAATGAGTAATAAACAAATGACCTAATAGAACCAAACAAATAAAACTTTCTCCTTGCAATTCCTGCGAAAACATGACTGCTGCAGTTTACCAATAGGTTTGATCTCGAAGAACTTGTTTGCAAGCTGTTCTGACCAAGATTTTTGTCACACTATCCGGAGCTCAATAGCAAAACACTGCCGGAAGTCCAAAAATGGAACCGGCAGTAGAGAGCCAGATAGGTGTGGCAGCCTTCTCAGCAGCATCTGCCAGTCATTGCCCCTGATGCCAGCGTGACCAGGCACCCAACTGAAAAGGATGTTTGAGGTAGCTGCTATACAATGGAGATGATGGTGGATCTTGGAGAGAACAGGGTGAGGCCTAGGCCACACCAAGATCAAAGCCTGTAGCAAGCTAAGTGAGTAGGTGTAAAGCACACATCGAAGACATCATGCTTAGCAGCTACATGATCAACGTGAGACTGATAGCATGCAATTCTGCAGTGAAAATGGAATACTGCAGTGGGATGTGGTCTGCAATGATTACATCACAGCAGACTATGGTCGATCCCACTGATACGCCTGTCCTGCAAAAGGAAAAAAAAAAGCACAGGAAAGGGAAACATCACGCCATGGTGGAAGTGACTCAGCTGTTGACTATGCAATGCTATTGAGACATGTCTCTGAGGTAACCCTGGACATGCAAACCAAAAGGGCGAATGGCAGTCAGGTGATTATTGTAAAGCATCCCCCACTTAGGACTGAAAACATAGTCTGAAGTGGGATGGCCAGGCATGGATCACAATTTAAATGCATATTGTAGGGACAACTGATGGCAAAATGACAAAGGTTCATCAGTCTTAATATAGACTCTGGACCAGTGAAGCATGGAAGGCCCTGTGCAAACACAGAGGGCCTGATGGTCCAGCACCTTCCCCACCAAATCCCAGCGAAATTGTACACCTGGGATCTGCAGTCCAGTTTCGACCAGACAAGTGCATGGTATAGGCAGAGCAAAGAACATCAGTCCAATCCACAGGAAAGAGAGGACCTGGATGATGTTCAATGGATTTTGGTTAACATTTTTGCTTACAATAATACAAAATGTTTTCCTTTGTTTTACATCATACCAGAATAAAAAATTACTCTAATTTTTACACTGGAAATGTATAAAAACACTGAAAATAGACTGCTAAAAACACAATAAGATGTAATGTTCTTTTACAATTATGCATTTTGTATGCTACAACAAATTTACAGCAACAGAACTCTCAGCTATAAATTTCAGTTCGTTTTTTATATTTATAATTTTTTTACATAACAATCAAAATATACATGCAAAACTACTGCTTATCTGAATCATTTATTCCAAATTATGACTGGTAAATCCCTATCCAGTAAATCTGTTCCAATGTTTGCATGTCACTACTCATAAATGCTGGTGATGTAACTGCTAACCTTTTCACAGCAGCTGGGACAGCATCAGTCCCGGCACATTTCTGTGCCTTGTCAGCGGCTGGGACACTTCTGAAGCTGCGCAAGGGGGGATGGAAATCTGGGTGTGTTGTCTCTGCTATTGGCAGCATAGAGGGAGTGAGTTACCCCATACTGCCTGCAGTGCTACGACAATGTAGACAATAGGCATGGGTTGGGTTGTTTTACCTCTGAGTGGCACTTTTTTGCACACCATGGGCTAAATGGCCAGGTCACATGGATTCCGAAGGCTCAGAGAAGGTTGGGGGAGGGGACCCACTGGAACAGCTGTTGGGAGACAGACAATAGGCATGGACTAAAGTATTTGCTTCTGGTTGCAATGAAAGCTTGAAGGGGAGCCACAGAAGCTCTTAGGTTCATTCTTTGAGTGCGACTTGTTTCTCAGTTCTGTTTAGCTTTTCCGAAGCTTTATATATATTTTCTTCCTTTCATTGACACATCTGTTTGTGCTTTTACCATGCCAAAGCGTAGAGGATTGATGGAAAGAGAAATTCAAGAGGAATTAGAATGCCTCGAATTGAATGAAACTTTTGCAGATTCTGATTCAGAATGCAGCTCAGAAATTGATGCAGATAATATGAGATAGAGACCAGAGATGATGACCAGGAAGCTCCAGGTTTGAATATCTCCAATCAATCAATTAATATTTGTGCTAATAATGTGCAAAATTATAACGATTTAATATGGTCTGATTCAAAAAGGACAGACACACCATTTATTTTTCCTTTCCTTGGAAGTCCTGGAATAATGAACAATTCACTAAATAAAAGAGAGCTGGATTACTTCTCTATATTTTTTTTTGATGATATATTAATGAACTTCCTGGTATTTCAAACAAATCACTACGTTAAAGTAATGACAGAAAAATCAGATGTAAATAGTCCTTTGCCAGCAAAGCGAAGTCATCAAGTGCAATGGAATGATGTAAACATTGATGACATGAGGATTTTTCTTTTTGCTCTAATTATTCTTGCTGGTCATATTGAGGACAGTATTGATGATTACTGGACTACGGATGAGACACTGGAAACACCATTTTTTCGGAAGGTCACGATAGATTCAAGGCAATTTTGAAATACCTACATTTTGCAGATAATTTGTCTCCACCAAATGCTTCAGACCCCCAGTATGATAGATTATGGAAATTGCAAACTGTGTTTGATCACCTCAATGAAATATTTAAGAATTCCTATAAGCCACATGAGCATTTATCGGTCGATGAGGTTATAGTAAAATTCAAAGGGTAGTTTTCAGACAATACATTCCAAAGAAGCATAAACGGTGGGGAATTAAAATTTATAAATTATGCGATGAGTTAGGATATACACTAAATATGGATATGTATCTCGGGAGAGAAAAAAATACTAAAATTCTGGGCAAAACACCTATTGAACGTGTTGTCTTGAGGCTAGCAGAATGTATCAAAGGACTAGGTCACAAACTTTTCATGGACAATTTTTTTACTTCCCCCTCGTTGTTTTGTGACTTGCATTCAAATTACAAAATAAATTGCTGTGGAACTGTGCGAAAAACAAGAAAAGGATTCCCAAAAAAATCTCAGTGCAACGAAAAAAGGAGAAATTGCAACTAAGTTTTGTAATGGTATGTTGGCTATTTCTTGGCATGACAAAAGAGAAGTAAACGTATTGACAAACATGCACCATCCTCCAAATGATAATTTCTCGAATGAAAAGCCAGAGGTCATCAAGTGCTATAAGGAACATATGGGGTATGTTGACCTAAGTGACAGGATGGTGAATTCATATTCTTTTAGCTGAAAATGTTTGAAATGGACTAAAAAATTATTTTTTCATTTTCTAAATTTGACCATTTTAAATGCATTTATTTTGTCAAAATCCAGTGGAAGTAAAAACAGTCATAAAATATTTAGACTAAACCTCGCAAAACAACTAATCGAGCAATGCCAGTTATCACATGGACTTTTCGAAAGAACTGTTTGTTCATCCTCCCAAATTTCAAGATTGGATGGTGCAGGGCATTGGCCGGAAAAGCAATAAAAAGACGCAGGTGTGCAGTTTGCTCTACAAGAGGAAAGGAGACACGACCTTGGGTTCAGTGTAAAAAATGCAATATTGCACTATGTCTTGGATTATGTTATGACCACACGAAAAAGAACCTTTTTTAAAGTATCTGCATGTACAATATCAAATTTTCATCCCAAAATTGTTTATATAGATTTTTTTTTAAATGCTAACAATTAGAAATTCAAGTTATTAAAAGCGATTTGTTCATTTGCACTAAAATTCGTCTTTTTTTATGAACTTTTCGTAAATTACTTTAAGCTAATAATAATTACGAATCAGTTTATTTTAGTTAATTTCAGACACGAATTAAAAAAATTAGTAGAATTAACAATCATTAATTAGTTATCATTAAAATTATTATATGTTTTATTTTTGATGATTATGTTATGATTTAGTTATTTTAACATTTATCATATAAAATATAGATTTGAAATAATTGTTTATCTTCTAAATTAATGTAATATCATGCAAATGTATGGAGATTTTTCACACTGGAGTTTTTTCGATATAAATTTTACTGCAGATTCCTCCCATCCCATCAATATGTATTTTCTGTATAATAATGAGTAATTGTTATGTACAAAAATAATTGTTTCAGGAAGCATGGTTTTCAATACTCTTTGCCTTTTTAGTGTAATAAAAGGAAGATATCTAGGCATATTTTTTTTTGTTAAATGCATGTAGTTTCATTTGCATTGTAGTTAGCGGCATCGTTACGGTTCAGAGGTGTGTGGGTTTGAGCCCCAGGTAAAGCATGTATATTTCTTTTCATGTTTTTTGGAAACTTAAAAAGCACAGGTTATAATTTAAGAATGCAATCATGCAACAGCAATTCAGGTGATGTCAAATTAATTTCTGACAGTAATTACTGTTAAGTAACAGGTTTATCATGTTTGCTGTTATATCAAGAATAATTTGATTGCAAAATTTTCCACCTAGCTCAATGCATTTTACTGCTTCAAAATCTGACTTTACTACTAATTTCAGATAAGTTTTTCACAATAGGGAGTAATCAACCTTCCCCCCACACACCTTCAGCAGAGTGGCAGATGGGGGGGGGGGGGAAATCCAGAATAGCTAAATTATATCTCAAAGAAATAATATATTTAACAAATATGAGCAACTCTAAGTGCAAACATTACCAATTTTCTAGCTTCAATTTTTTTTGCAGTGGATGTTTCCTTCCATTTTTCTGTGATGTTCTCCTTTATCCAAGCTTGTCGTACAACTCTAGTAGAAGTACTATGAGGGAACTTAAGTCTAAATCTGGTTAAGCGCAGCCTCTTGAACTTTACTGGCTGGCGGGATACACCAGTACATGGTCCATCAACCAATGCCTGCAAAATAATAAAACCACGAAATTAAAAATTTACTTTCTAAGATAATTTTACTCTTCAGTGTATTTTTAGATATTAAAAACTCAAATAAGATTTTCCAAAAAGAACTAAATTTACTTTATACACAACTTGCACTTTTATTTTTAAAACAAAAAGTACTTTAGTTTGAAAATAAATAATATACACAACTATTTACATCTATTGCTGTTATCAATATTGAAACTTAACCTAAACCAAAAAAGTCAACTTTAAGACAATTGAAATGGGGTCTCAAGTTTACATATTTTAAGCCCCTAGCTCAGGCATGGCCAACTGTTTTTGCCCCCGGGCCGGATTGGAAAAAAAAATATTTTCACGGGCCGGACGAAATATTAAAATTGAAAAATGTTAAGCAAAACACTTATTTCTTTAAGTAAACAAAATTTTATTATGAAATTTGTTTATGAATAATTGTAAGTAAATCAATACAACAAATTAACATAATAACTAATGCGACGTGTTGAGGCGGTTTGCATCGCTTATTATTTTTTTAATATCTGGTTCTATACTTGTAGTAGCTATTCTTAACACAGCCTCCAAATGTAAATGATTCAATCATCAAACAGATCATATCGAGTACAGATGAGTATAAAAGTTTTAATTCTTTATAACGGAATCTTTTTTAAAAAATATAGAAGTATCGAGAATTCATTTGATTAATTACTAGAAGTTAAATGCTAATATTGAAAAATTGTTCGCGGCCACATAAATTCATTACGCGGGCCGGATCCGGCCCGCGGGCCGTATGTTGGCCATGCCTGCCCTAGCTAAAATTTTACCACTTAGTTTGAAGAAAAAATCTAACCATGATTACCTGTATTTTTATACATACTATTAGAATAGTGGAAATAGTTTTACCTGAAGAGGATGTCAAAAAATATTACATGTCAAGTGCTCTTGCCTACAGTCAATCATTTTTCCACTAGTTTAGTTAATTTTTATAAAAGATGACACCACTATATAACATCACACTTAAGTTATTGTTTACAATTATTATTCTTTGCTTTCAATATAATCTTGTTTGATTAGGTGCTTAAATAAGCTAACCAGAAAAAAAAATTAGTCACCTTTCCTTCACAGCAATCCTGTTACATATAGACTCCACTAGTCATTGGATATAGTTTAGATTAGTGGTTTACAACCAAAAAGTTGTGTTGTGAACCCCGAGGGTAATGACTAAAAACAAGCTCCAAATTAAAATTTACAATATATAATTATAGAATTTTCCTACCTAAATTTATGAAACCTCTAAAATTTAGAACTGCTGCAGAAACAAACCTATAATGCTTCAAACATATGCACATGCTTGTTATCACAGAGGAAAAATATATTTGTATCATAACTGAACAATTCTTTACTGCTTAAGGTGCCATTACAGAACTTTCAGCACAAACCCCTTGGACCATTGTCACAAACCACCAAATGGGAACTACTGGTTTAGATCAATTCTAGTCCTCTCCTCCAACAACAGCACTCTTAGTTCAACTTGATTATGATAATGTCTATTTCAGTGTTTCAGATAGTCCCCAAGGTTTTCAATTGGATATACATCCAATGACTTTGCAGGCCAGTTGAGGTGTTCCAGTGTTACCTCACGCAGTCACAAACAGTTTTGGCCTTGTGCACACAGCAGTTGCTATCGTGGAACACCCTAGTGTCTATGTTGAAATTTGTATTCACATGAAGAACAAAAAGCACCTTGTCATTAAGAAGCTGTATATAGCACTGTATATAGCATTCCTGATTTTAACAGGTCAATACCTCAACTAATTGGCATACCTAATGGTAGTAAAGCATTCCCAGAACATCACAGAACAACCTCCAGTTTGAATAGTATCTTCAACAGTCTGGATGGAAGGATTTGTTACTCATACAATACACTCTGCCTCACATGATTGGAATAGAGACCAAAATGTGATCCATTTAGACCAGATAAATTTTCCAGTCATCTACAGTCCAAAGTCTATTACACCTAGCCCCATTGCAACTAGGCTGCTTCATGTGCAGCAGCAATTAGCATGAATTTCTTCTGTGGCACTTTGCTCCAAATACACATGAAATGCAGTTCCCTTTGCAATATTCTTTTTGAAATAAGTTGATATGGTCCTTCATTGACTGTCTGGTTTGAACTTGGTTTGCATCAACTAGTTGTGATACTCATCAGTGGTACCTTCTGTGAGCAGTGACTTTCAGCTACAATAATGCTTACAATTTGCAGTTGAATTGGATGTACACCACTGTTTTTATACTAACTGGACTGTGTTTCAAAACAGCAAAAAATTTGCCTACTTCCTTTACATCATGTCCTTTAGCCTTACCAAATGCAATAACATCATCCTCAAGCAGACATTGGCTATGGAGGTCCAACCAGACTGTACAGTTTAATTCTCCAAGCATAACTGTCCTGAGCTACATCTGCTGCATCCAGCAAATGCACACCAATTCTAACAAGGTCCTGTTTGATATTGTCTGCCCACTGCATCCTAGGTCTTCCCTTCTTTCTATGGCCTTTAGGAACACTATTCATAACTCTATTCACCAATCTATAATTATCAACTGGTTGTTGTGCAAAGAGAGATTCTGCTGGTTGGCAAAATGGCCAAACCAGCGGAATCTCTCTCTGCACAATATGCTGCTTAAAGGAGGTTCCCAATTCCATTTCCTAAACTCATCATTAATTACAAAGTTGAACCACCTAATGTCCAAGATACTGCTTAACCATCTAGAATCAAAAGCATCTAGTTTCCTGTTATCTCGTTCACAAAGTGTCCAAGTTTCACTACCATAACTAACCCTAGAAAGAACCAAACTATTACAGTCTAATTTTAGTCTTTAGGTGTGTTACGCCTATTTCTCCACACTCTCCATAGATTCTTAAAAGTCCTGGCAACAATCCCTATCGTCTGTTTATCTCATGCCGCACATCACCATTATCTGTTACATAACTCCCAAGATAATTAAACTGACACCTGCTCAAGACTGCAACCATTCAGATTAACTGAATCACAGCCTGCCTGGCCAATTTTCATCACTTTAGTTATCTCTCTGTTTATAACCAAACCTACTCTACTACCAGTCTCATCAACAGCTCGAATGAGAGTTCATCTCATCAACATCATTTGCCAAAAGGTTAAATCATCAGCACAATCAGAAATTTTCATATCTCTAAACTAAGGCCAAAATCTTTCCCTTGCAGTGAATTTTGCATAACATAATCAGTAACCAAACTAAAGAGAAATGGAGACAAAATGCACCCTTGTTGAACACCACCAGCAATGCTAAACTCATTGCTACAAGCCTTACCAACTCTCACACATGACTCAGTGTTATTATAGAGAGCTTTCATTATGTTAACTGACTTGTCTGGTATGCCATATGATCTCAGAATCAACCACAAATTATGATGATGAACAGAATCGAAAGCCTTTTTGAAATCAGCAAAGATAGCAACCAAAGGTTTCTGAAACTCTAAACATTTCTCAAGAATCTGCTGGGTGAAAATATCTAATCTACACATCCCCTACCACTTCTGAATCCATATTGCTCATCACGCAATTGATTGTCAACCAGATTATTAATTCTGTTAAGAACAATCATGCAAAGAACTTTACCTGGAACAGAGAGTAGGCTGATAACCCTATAGTTATCATAAAAACTACATTTACCTTTTTTTGAAAATAGGGATAATCATCATCATCATCATCATCCTCAAGCAGCCATGGGCTACGGAGGTCCAACCAGACCGCGCAGTTTATTTCTCCAAGCAGCCATGGGCTACGGAGGTCCAACCAGACCGCGCAGTTTATTTCTCCAAGCATATCTGTCCTGAGCTACATCTGCTGCATCCGGCCACTGTACACCAATTCTAACAAGGTCCTGTTTGACATTGTCTGCCCACCGCATCCTAGGTCTCCCCCTCCTTCTGAGGCCTCTAGGCACACTGTTATTCGCCAATCTATAACTATCCATACGGGCAACATGGCCAAACCAGCGGAGTCTCTCTCTGCACAATATGCTGCTTAAAGGAGGTTGCAGACTCCTTTGCCTAACCTCATCATTAGTTACAAAGTTAAACCACCTAATACCCAAGATACTGCGTAAGCATCTAGAATCAAAAGCATCTAGTTTCCTGTTATCTTGCTTACACAATCTTTAGGAACCATGCCTTTATTATAGAAGATATTCAAAATTTCAGTCATCCAAGTGGTAAACATTCCCAGCTCTAAGCATTTCCGTAGTAATTTCATCTACACCTGGGGATTTATGAAGTTTAAGTTTAGAAATAGCCAAAATAACTTCAGATTGTGTAGGGCCAACATCAAAGCCACCAATGCATCTATCACATTGCAAACAATGGGAGTAGAACTACCCACATTGTTTAGAAGATCACTGAAATGCTCAGCTCACCTAGCCATGACAGAACCCTTACCTTCTATAACCTTACCTTGTTTATCCTTCAATCCCTGTATACCTGTTCGTTTTCTACCACACAAAACATTAATTATCTGGTATAGCTCTCTGCTGTTGTGCTGCCTAACTGCTTCCTGGGCTTTGTCAGCCAAGCCATCAAGCCAAAGATACTTATCAGCAGCTAACTGACCCTTTACACGTTTATTAAGCTCTCTGTAATGCTTTCTATTAGGACTACTAGGGTATTGATTAAGGACATTCCTGCAGTTCTTTCTTTCCAAAATAAGCTCAAGTGCCTTATCACTCAGATAATTCTTCCTCTTCTGCTCCTTTTTTCCTAAAAGTGTACTGTTAGTGTCCAAAAACGCCTGTTTAAAATGATCCCATTCTTATTCAACTTCAGTAGTAAGCATACCATGACTGTCATAATGACTAAGTAACCTATCATGGTAAGCTTTGGCTATAACTGGGTCTTTCAGAGCTTCAGTATTAAAAGTAAATCTTTTAACCCTACCACAACACTTTTTAAGCTGCAAGACACTTTTAACAAGGTAATCCTGGTATTCCTAACAGAACTAGCCCATCAGGTGAAACCCATGTGTACTTATGTATGTCACGGTGTTTGTAATAAGTGTTAGTTATTCTGAAACCATTGAGTTTACTTACCTGTAGGAGAGGTTGCCCATTGCAGCTACCAATACCAAAAGGGCCTATCACCCCTCCCCAAAGGTCAGAGTCAGTACCAACTTTGAAGCAGTTCCCAACTTTTTTTTTTCAGTTGTTCCTCTGACTTCATATAAAAGCAGATTTACCATTCTCTTGTATCTAAGGGACCTGGGTTCGAGCCCCGGGTAAGGCATGGATGTATGTGTCGTTTTTCTGCTGAGGTCCTGCCATCCTCTCAGACCTTCTACTGTGGCATACAAACTGACAGGCTCCTGTCAGACCTTTGTGGCAAGCAGCTGCTTGAGGGGGTATTTATTTTTTTTATTTGTACATGGAAAGGCTGCTGTTATACATGGAAAGGCTGCTGTTAGTTGCAAGGGGTGTTAAGCCATATGCTGTGAAAATCAACTGAAGAACATGCTGAATGACCTCGATCTGAGTCTTTCATTTTTCTCGGTCAGACATTAGGTGCTAGACCTGGCTGGTTCTGTGCATCATTACTGGGAATTGGTACATAACTCTCCTTCCAGTTTATGTCTAGCTACCATTTAACATCCTTTGCCACTAAATCACATCTTCCTTCCGACCCATGATTCACAGCAGGAGTGTGTAACTGGCACCCCACTGGGAATGACAACACTACAGAGCAGATGGAAGGTCACATGCCTCTTTATAGTGCTGCATTACTACAACACCTACTGGTGTATCAAGTTAACACTACCATCTATGGTAGGGGTTTCTAATTTTTTGTCTGGAGTACTTATAACTTGTTAATATTTTTACACAACTTTTTATATTTCAGTTATACAGTAGCTGCTACTGACATACCTTGTCCATATCTCTGCTACTTAAAACCTTTGCATTGCTGACATTTTCTGGCAGCCAATTAACAGATAGTAATCAAACTACTTACTTAACCCTTCCAGGGTTCAAGTTGGTTATTTATGACAGATTCCGAAATGAGGGGCAGAAGACAGCAATATTCATTTTTAGTACAATGCATAAAACTTTCGATTTTTTTAAATAGAAATTGCCATCTGGATATTTTCCCACACATATCTTATAAAAATATATAATTCCAAGCTAATTGTTTTTTCCATTTGATAATTTTTTTTAATTGTGATATTTCTTTAAAGCCATATGTTTCCCATTTTACAGACTTCATATACGGCAAAACTGACTTGCTTGTTTCCATTATCCTACACTGAAACTACCTCTTGACTTAACCCCACAAAATTTGATCTAAACTATTGCAAAAAAAGTTTTGAAATCCTAAAAATTAATGAAAAACTGTTCTTTTTAAAAATTGACAGATTTGAGAAAATTGCAACCTGTATTACTTTCTTTCTGTTCTAATTTCTATTTTCTGCCTAGAATTAACTAAAAAAACTATTCAAATATGCTAGAATTATTTCCCAATATTCAAAAATATAAGTTATTCTATGCAACTGAAATAGAGAATTAACACAATCTCTGCAATAAAATAGTATAATTTAACTAGCTAAAACTAATTATTTGGCACAGCAGTAAAAACAAGATCATAACTTGCAAAGTCTAAAATACAGATATAGTTTGATTTTTAATTTACAATGTGATCTTTAAAAATGGTTTGGATAAAATCTTAAAATATAATGCTTAAACAATTGCCATTCAAACTTACTCTATTCTGATCAATTACATCAACAATGGTACACAATTTTCCAGCATCACAGCCAAATGAAATATAGGCCACCCTGCCTATTTGTACATAGTGCCTGAATGCCTAAAAGAAGAAACAAATTATTGCAAACAACTATGTATTAATAACCAATATTGTACAGTGCATGTATAGCTAATGAAATATTTCTACAACTACTATACAAGTATTGGAAGGTCTGGTAAGCTTTTACAAATGAGCTGTTTTTCTCTCAGAGCTCTGATTTATAAAAAGTCTATTCTCATACACAAAACTGTCCAAAAAACTTGCAATCACAGCATTGGGATGGATGCTTCATGGAATACTGAACATAATTTATAGTAACATTCTGCAAGCTAATGTGAAAATATGCTGCAGTCAATATAATGGTTTAACAGTGTGCACAAAAGGTACAGAAAATCAGTGCAATTCCAGAGTTACTCTGAAATTGCATTAGTTTCTGTATTTGTACAGCTTGTAAGTTGATGTCTGAAACATTCTACCCTTCAGCTTTCACTGAATTTTGCATGTCAAATGTTAACTGAGCCTCCATCTAGGCTATATTTATGAATTGCTAATTCATTGAACCTTTTAGGCATGTAATGCTTTATTTTAAGAACAGTTTGAATAAATGTAAATGCATTTGCCACATATAAATGCAATTATGGTGTAATTTTTGCCAGAACCATTGCAAAAAATAAGTTTTGTGCACAAATATGGCAACCTAAAAAGGCAACAATCACACATTCCCATGGTACATTTACTATTTACACTCATACATTGCAACTATGTCATGAGAAACAAGTCCTTACCATGCTCAGTGCTCAAACCTGTCAATCCTGAATTGCACAGCAAACTTTGGTTATTTCACCATGGCTTTACAAATCATAAGACAGATAGCAACCTTTTCAAACCCTAAGTGTTCCCTTTCTGCCTGAGGGCAGGGGGTAGAAAAGGGAGTTGAAGGGTTTAGCAGGGATAAATCTCGACACTGGTTCAGGTGAGACTTGAATCTGGGAACTAGATTATGAGCCTGGTGTGCTATTGACAAGGTATACTTTCTTGCACAGATCACAACATGCAGGCATCTTTGACAGTGACAGTATCCTTCAAAAGCAATAAAAGAAAAATTCTAACTGACAAGCCTCAGATAAGGCATGGATTTTTTCTTTTGTCTGGTGTTGTCTTTTTGTTGAGGTCTCACCTTAGTCACAGACCTTCACTCTGGCATATTATACTACACACACCAGCCACTGAATTAGAAACCTTTATTCAATACTGAGTTGGACCTCCTTTAGCCCGAATTACAGCACATATGTGGTTTGGCATAAATTCTGCAAGGTGTTGGAGTGCCTTTACATCTCCAGCATACCAGGCATTCACCAGACGATCTTTTACCTGGCTCAGATTTGACAGAAGAAGACTGCTTGCAGATGTCACAGAAATCGGTAGTTTCCATATAACATGTCCCATATATTCTCAATGGGGTTCAAAAATCAGGGCTATGTGGTGGCCAGGGAAGATGGTAGAAGTCGCTGTCATGCTCGCTGAACACAACTTGCACGATGGACAATAGCATTTGTTGTCCATGAAACAGCTGTAACGCTCCTAAGAATTTTAAATACTATTAAAGTTTGGACCCTTTGATCCAATATTTATTTAAGCTCCGGATAGCTAAAGTCGGGTGCCAGGCAATAATTATCAAATTGCCAAAATAAAGTTCAATTAGGGTTCGAATACCAGCGAGCGTTACTTAGCGAGTAAGAATTCAAAAATTAAATGATTGTCAATTCTAATTTAACTTATAATAAAACAACTAACAATTTCAAGAGAAAAAATATCAAAGATTCAAAAAAGTTTCTATAACAAACAAGTTTATTTCCAAAATTATTTTAAACACTCACCAACTTCAATGAAGAAGATACATCATTTCTATCTCACTACAAACTGACAACTACTGTCTCACAACTCTACTAACTCACTACTTAAAAAAAAACTGACTTTCAACTACCACTCCTGATAACTCACTTCTCAAAAACTATCAACTGACTTCTCAAAAAAACTTTCGACTACAACTTCTATCAACTACAACTTCTCAAACTAACTACTCAAAAAAAAAACTGACTCCTAACTCGCAACTCTCTCTCTCTACTCAAAACTGACTTCTGTGACTAACATGTTACGGTTTTAACAAGCATACAGACTTGGCAACATGTGGCTGTTGCACCGGTAAAGACATTTGCATAAAATGACTAGCGTGCAAGCTATGACGTAAGAGGGGGCGTGTCCTTGTACACTTGCACTTTAGCTGTGACAATCAAAAGTTCGGAGGTGCGCATGCACAACTCCTATGCTCTTGAGAACGAGCACTGTGATGCCAAAAATGAAATAAAAATCCCCAAAATGATAACATAAATTAAGCAAATCTGGCTAAGGTAAAGTAGAAGTGAATGAGGGTCAGGAATAGCCTTCATTAAATGCATTGGTCAATTGCTAAACACAGTAAGTCCTGTTTCTCCATACAAGCCTTCACAGATGACAGCAATCTCATTCCTGACAGATTGTCATCGTGTCACACTTACGCCTCTTAGATAAGCAAATGTGGGTTATTTTTCCACTGATTAAAAACCCGAGATATCTCAACTTTTGAGAAAATAGTCAGCTCTGCTGTTTTTAAAATAGTCGCTCCAGCCAGATGGGTACCCACAATGAGCCCTTTACTTAACTCCAAATGATCGTGTTTTTCCCATTATGATCAACACTACTGACGATTACTGATGAGCTGCAGTCTTAAATATACTGCTCAAAAAAATTAGGGGATATTTCAAAATGAATATGAAGCAAAGAAGTATCTCCTAATTTTTGTGAGCAGTGTAGTTGTGTAGATCACGTGGTGATGCATGCAAGTTGATTGATTTACATATACGGTGCACAAGTGACATTTACATACATCTGCATAAAGGTTCTAATTCAGTGGCCAGTGTGTGTACCAAGCTCCTGTCAGATTTCTGTGACAAGCAGCTGCTTTAGGGGCAAATTTTTATATAGATTTTTGTACAATTAGAATTAAAAATATTTATATAAAAATATATTTTGGTTAAGAGGTCCCAAAAGTTTGAAGTGGACCTGTCATATGTGCAATATATATGTTTACTGTTCTTTTCATAGTCATTCTTATTATTTAAGTCACCTAGAGAAGTGCCCTTCCACTTTAATATAGGTGCTTTTGTCCACAAGAAAAAACGGCTTTTATGATTTCTTATTCGACAACAAAAGATCTCAGTGAATTTCTTAGCAAGATTGAAAAGTATGATCAATAACATTGCAAATGATGAACTGTCTGGTAATTAACTGAAAACGTATCTCAATCTGCTTGAATAAAACTTGTCTTTTCAATTGATTTTTCCTCAACACAAATTACAGATATTTACTATCAATTTTTAACACATAAAATTGTCTGTTGAGTCTGGATTGAATACTTTTCATTCCAAATCTATTTCAAATTTATTAGCATACTTTTATTTTCACCTGAGGCTAACTATCAGTACAATGTAAATTAGACAAAAAGCGACACTCATTTGAATAAGAACATAAGCCTTCACATAAGTTTAATGCAAGGACGAAACAAAACTGGAATTATATAGTTGGGCAATGCACATTATTTTAATGATGACAACCATGGTCATTGATCCCAGATCTGTGTATCAACTGTAAAATTTCAAAACTACAAATTTCAACAAAAGAGCAATGTGGTGTGCCAAGTGAATACTTCCAAGTTCTAAGCATAATTTCCAAAGTATACTTACATAAACTGAACCTCCTTCAAAACTTTTTAATAAATTTTAAGGTGCAGGAAATGAGTGGATGGATCATTTTACACCAAAACCAAAATTGTAGCATGGATCATATATTGTGCAGGCTCGCTCCATGCTGCTTATTAGCATACAGTACATCTCAGATCCAAAGGGAGAGAGTTCAATGCCTTGAGGTCAGGAGATCATGATGGCCATGAAACACAACCATAATATCCAATCCGTTGACTGTGGAAAGCAACATTTAAGGCCGACATTCAACTTGCATATTTTGGGACCACTTAATGGCATCACTCCTGTGCACAATGGAGATTATGTGACCATTCATAGCTATTGTGACAGTTAAAGATGCCCTGTGAAGAATGTGCCTTGTCACTACACATTATTCATTGTGTGGCATATTATGGCTCTGCAGAATGTAGATCTTGTGTGAAAAATGAAACTCCCTATGGAGTGGACACCATGTACAGGACTTCCTCACACTCAATACAGCCTCTTCTACTGCACAATCAAAGGTTAGGTTGTTTTACCTCTGAGCGGCACTTTTTTGCACACCATGGGCTAAATGGCCAGGTCACATAGACCCTGAAGGCTCAGGGAGGGGACCCACTGGAACAGATGTTGGGAGACAGATGGTAGCCTCCCCCATCAAGGCCATCCAGCGTGTTCTTTAAAGTGCACAGGGTATGGCTCTCCCACACACAGGGCCATGGCTTAACGTCCCATCCGATGGACAGCGGCCTTTCCAAGCCCATTGGTGTCCCCTACTGACCGTGGGCAGGGGGGGAATTTTGCGGAGATAAATCTCAACGCTGACCCAGCTGGGACTCGAACCTGGGAACTACAGATTATGAGCCTGGCGCGCTACCGACTGAGCCGCCCCCACAGAATCAAAGGAGTCTACCAGAAATTCCAAGTGTTGGTCTAATCTTTATATGGCATTTGCAGTAAGATATTACATTGGATAGCACAAATAATAAGCACCTAAATGCACTGTCATGACACCCTTTCATATTAGGCACATAGTGAAAACAATGCAAAAATTGAGATACACAGAGAAACAGCAGTTTTAATGATCACCACTTTATTCCTGCTAATTGTGACTTTGATCTCAGACAAATTTTAATTTCACTAACCATTTATGGGAAAGCTATGATTTACAAACAACCAAATTATTTCTCATTTGGGCTCATTTATTTTCACTTTGTAGTAATGAGGTATGTAATTCTTAATTCAAACTGTTCTTAAAATAAATGTTTACTTAAAATATTCATGAATTGGCAATTTCTAAATATAACATAAATCAGGAATGATTAACCTTTTTCAGCTCACTTCTTAAATTTACAAAAAGAACATTTTCCAATTCAGTAGTCAAGAATCACAAATGTCCTGTAGCCACGAAACTCGTGAAATAATGAGTAAAAAAATGATATGCCACTCACAGAAACCAATTTTTTTCTGCTTATTATTTTATGAGTTTCATGTCTATAGGAAAAGTGGCATATATTACTCTCCATCCTATGTGACAACTCAGTTGTCCACTTCCCGAAAGATGGAACCACTGTGTGAAATAAAATGTGGGAAGTTTATAAGTCACACCAGCTAAAGACAAAACATTAACCATTGATGATATAGTGGTTAGCATAACTGAAATGTTTCCATGAGACATGGGTTCGTATCCCACTCATGGCAAAACCAATTTTTTCAGTTTATTATTCCATGAATATTTTCTACCTTGCATGCCAAATGTTACAAAAACACTTTAAAATATTATTTATGCCAGCTAAGATTACATATCTGTTTATGATACAATAGAAATTAAAATACAAAATACTAAGAACTTAAGTATAAGGATACATAATACTAAATTTTAGATTCCACCATCATATGAGGGAAAATTAAAAACTAAGTTATTTACCCAACTACAATCATTCAAATGAAAAACTCACACGACCTTCAACTTACTATGCCCAGTACATCACTGATGCACAAAGTCATGATCAAAATGAAGTGAATTTTCATTGGCTGAGTCTCTTGGATGTAGCAGTAAACCAAAATCATAACTAATTTTTTAACATAAAAGTGCTTTTAAAAATATCAATAATGGATAGATTTAGTGTACATTTTTATGATGCAGTATTATTTTGCAATGTGTAATCAATTATTTCACACACAACTGAAGCAATATTTCATCCATATGTATTTAACTGCTAGATCTATTTTTTCCAAGTCTATACCATACTTGGGTTAACGTCTGCTAAACGTTAAGTTAAAAGTTAATATTTTCTTTAATTTTTAACCTAACTCATTAACTTTCTGTATATTTAACTTTCAACTTAATGCAAGTTTTTTGAAATAACATTAACAATCAAGTGAATGGATAGGGAGACTCAGCTAATCAACTTGCAAACTCTACAAATATTTCTTGCTACACTCTCTCCTTAACTTGAAACAAGCTTTTCTTTAAACACCACTGGTTTTACTCTTTTTTTGTGCTCTGCTACACCCAATATATCATGAATATTGAGAGCAGCATATCCATAATAACTTACAAAACAGTGCCATTACATTTGACTTAGTATTCTACAACAATGCATCATCCTATGCTGCAATTGTCTACAACTTTCTGAAGGACCTGTATATAAATTTAATATTGAATTCAATTTTTTTTAAAATTCCCAATAATGAGTAAATTTTGAGTAATAATTAAATTAAAAAACATAGATTATTTCTTTTAGCATTTGGATGTTTTTCGGCAAATTCTTATATTCAATTTCATATTGTTTGAACTAACACATTGTTTGCATAGTTTTCACATTTCATTTTCATTATTTCAAATGAGATTAACTGATGAATAGGGATTGCTGCCAGGACTTTTAAGAATCTATGGAGATTGTGGAGAAATAGGTGTATACACCTAAAGACTAAAATTAGACTGTATAATAGTTTGGTTCTTTCTAGGGTTAGTTATGGCAGTGAAACTTGTGAAACTTTGTAAACAAGATAACAGGAAACTAGGTGCTTTTGATTCTAGATGCTTACACAGTATCTTGGGCAATAGGTGGTTCAACTTTAACTAATGATGAGGTTAGGCAAAGGAGTTGGCAACCTCCTTTAAGCAGCACATTGGGCAGAGAGAGATTCCACTGGTTTGGCCTTATTGCCCGTATGGATAATCATAGATTGGCAAATAGGGTTATGAATAGTGTTCCTAAAGGCCACAGAAAGAGGGGGAGACCTAGAATGCGGTGGGCACACAATGTCAATCAGGACCTTGTTAGAATTGGTGTACAGTGGCCAGATGCAGAAGATGTAGCTCAGGACAGATATTCTTGCAGAACTAAATTGCATGGTCTGATTGGATCTCCATAACCCACTGCTGCTTGATGATGATCTTCTAAATGTCTCATAGTGGAACCAGAAAGGGCGACTTTAACTATATTATACTATCCCATATATTGGAGAAAGTATATTGGGCAAAGTTCACGATGGTTACAAAGTGGCAGCTGAAAGTCATATTTATGGTTACCATAAGTCCTGCCGAGCACCGCTGGTGTAGTGGCATGCAAATTTTCCATTCCTGCAACTTGGGTTTGATTATCAGGCCGCAGTTTTTTTTCCCCAATCTATAAAAGAATGTTTTGAAGCCATCCCATGGTTGAAAGTTTAGGGTGCTTGGCTACTGATTCAAGGGACCTGTGTTCAAGCCCTGGATAAGGTATGGATGTTTGTGTCATTTTTCTGCAGAGGTCTCATCTTCACAGACCTTCTACCAAAGAATGTCTAAGGCAAGCATAAATGGTGACACTCCACGGAATTTTACCAAAGGAAAATTGGTGTGCAGCCACAAAAACTATAAGGCACAACCTGTGCATATGCAGTGCAATCATTTTAGCACACTGCAACTATGGTTTATCTTACTCTTCAAATATTTAGAGTGATTTAGTGTTTCAATCTGTCTAATATTCTCTTCAATGAGATTATTTACTACAGTGCTATTTGCACTATAGCTATTTGCACTATAGCTAGTGCTATTTGCACTACAGCTATTTGCCTACAGTGGTAGCTGAACCCAAAGTTATTCAATGAGCATTTTATCCCATTCAAGAGTGATTTTTTTTTTACGATAGCTGGAAAAGCCATAGTACATTTATTTTGAGTAATTTAGCAGATTTTTTTTAAATTATTATGTAAATTAATACATTTAATCATCTTGCAAATATATACGTCAATTATGTTCCAATTTTGTGCTCCCTGGATCATATCAATGAATCTAGGTTGCTGCACTTTGTTCTAATAGTGTTCTTTTTTAATGGTTGATAAGAGAAGTATTTGATGTCATTTGTTGATTATATAAGTAACATACTCTATATGATTTTTATTGAAAATACATACAATTGTATAATATATAATTAACCCATTTCTTCCCAAGTGTTGCGTACACGCAACACTTCGTATTGCGTGTACGCAACACTGGGAAGAAATGGGTTAAAGAAAACTTTTTATCATGCATTGACACAATAAATCTCAATTTATTATAATGTACTAAATATTGTAGTGTGTCCAAAATATTAAATTTTATTTTGAGAACAGCTCTACCTATTTTACAAAATGTAATTTCATTAAGAAAAATAATCTTGATCACTTGTTATTCTCTCTAAAAAATGATGCCCATTTAGGAAATGAACACTTGGTACTTTTCAGTTATCTCCGATCATATTTTCTTGGTGACTTTTTTTGAAAAAAATGGCAGTTTTTGATGGAGTCAGAAAGGTTAATGAGTAATTTAGGGGTGGATTATTTGAGCTATTTTTTTTGTTGTTGTCTCAGATGAGATTTAGTTTTGGGAGCTTTTATATAATTCGGTTGGACTTTCCGATTTTCATGTTTTTCGGTTTGTGCTGCCTGCGAGGACATTTAGTTTTGGGGGCTTTTTTATAATTTGGTCTGCAGTGCGCTGTTTCTGATTTTCATGCTTTTTTGGTATGTGTTCTCTTCAATGAGATTATTTAGTTTTGGGGGCATTTTTATAATGCCAGTCGGCAATGCATTGTCGATGATGTTCTTGGTTTACTTTGGTGTTTATTTTTCATTGCGAAGAAAATGTGACTGGAGATAATTGAAAAGTACCAAACACTTTTCACAGAAAGTGTATGCAAAATTAGTCACATGGTGCAATTGAAAACCTTGCTCAGAAGTGAAAAAATAATGCTAGCAACTCGCTCCTCTCCCTGGCTAGGCGGCTTCATTCCAATGCATGAATTTGCCATGTTTCGAGATGGTGCAATCAAAAAGTTTACGCCTATGAAAGCTTGCTCTCTTCTCCCTTCGACACTCCTTACTTCTACTATGGCATATAAACTGACAGGCTTCTGTTAGACCTCTGTTGCAAGCAGCTGCTTGAGGAGGTATTTATTACGTCCTCCAAAAGGAAAGATTCCATTTTATCGCAAAATTTATGTCCTCTATGCATTCTGAAAACACTGATACATTCACCTTTTCATATAAATTTATAATTTATTTGCAACATAAAAGACAGTGTAGGAAAAACTACTCCTGGTTTGTATAAGCCTATTCATACCAGTAAATATTTTGTGGAAAAAATTACTGATATATTGATGTTTAAAATGTCACCCAGGTAGTAACGCTGTGATTGTCACCTATGTCTACTCATACCAGTGCCTACGTAATGGGAATGTCTGTCGATTTCACAACATGAAGCAGCACTAGTTACATTTTCATCTGCTGTTTTGATTGGTACTCGCTTCGTAAGAGTGTAAGTTATTACGCTGTTTACCGCTAGTTTCAAAATTGGATTCTGATATGGATTTGTTCATATGTTATTTATTTTCTGTTCTGTCTACTTGCTGCCATTTTTAACTAGAAGTCTGAATGATGATGAAGTATTGTGTAATGTTTTGCAGAAGCGAAACTTATGAAACAAAATTCAGTTTCTATCGAATCTCTTTCATACTGGGTCTGCGAGACAGGTGGCTACAATAATATGTCAGAAACATAACATTGACATTATGTTGATGACAATGAGTAATTTGAAAAGGTTTTAGAGATCACTTTTGAATAAATATTTTGGAATTGTAAGCAAGGGAAAGTTATTCTTATTTAGCTCAAAACAATGAACATTTTTACAATATACAGAACTGAGTCACACTGCCCTAACAAATTATTATAGATTTTCAGTGTTATGTGAATGGGAATCTTAACTTCGAAGCTCTATAACTTCTAAAATATTCATTTAATGGAAAAGGGTTGCTGAAAATAAATTAAAGATCTTAATCTTATCTATTTAAATCTCCATTTTCAACAGCATCCATCTAGTATTTAAGAAATTATTGAACCTAGGATATTTCACAACAGTAATGTATCAAAGGAATTACCTCAGATATTAATTGAAACCTAAATAATAAGTATTGTTTCAAATCATTTAATAAAATTTAAATTTTAAAAGTTTGCATGATTATTTTGATTGTTAGACAATTATGACTGATTTCTATAAAAACAAGATAATATATTAAATTTTCCAGCTTCCATAACTATTTAAATACTGAACGAATATTGATGATAAATCAAGATTTAAATAAATTTGATTATCTTTAACTTCATAGTTTTTTATTAAATGCCTTAAATGCATCAAGTATGAAAAATCTGATTGTGTGTTTATCGGCCACCTAAAGAGCAGCAACATCCTGACAAGGTAGAGAACATCAGACTTCTAATTAAGGTAGAGACAAGCAGCCTTTTGCACACACGAGCTGCTTGAAAAGAATTTAGCCCTGACATTATAGAACTTTGGAGTTAGATTCCTATTGATATATCATGGAAAGATAATACTACAGCTTTTTTGGAGCATATTTGTTACAAATTTAAAATTTTTCGCAAATTAAAATATGTTGCTTTAAAAAAATATTGCTACGTATATTAATAGTAAATATGTCGCTTATTTTCTTGGCATTTGGACATTCTTGTCACCCCCCCCATCTCTTCTTAAACCAGTCATATGTTACTAATGAATGTTGAAGTTTATAAGTTTGTCAGCGTTTTGAATTATTAAGTAATTTGGAGACCTAGAGCCAAATTCTAAATGGATGCTCTTGAAGAAAGTTCTAAAAGGAGCCTTAGAGCTATATTCTAAATGGAGCTCCTTTATCCTTCTAAACTGAAACGCAATAAAAATTGAACTACTTTATGTAAAATCATTGACTGATGTGATAAAAAAAAATATTAAAACAAGCAAAAAATTCAAGAGGGACACTGTCAGGAGAAGTAATTGAAATAAAAAGCTAACATAAAATTCAATTCTGTGCTGTAGCATAAACTTTGTGCTTATTGCATTAAAACTATTACTTTTATTCATTAATTTTTTTTAGCAAAAACACTTGAAAATTTCATATTTTAATGGATAATAATATTCTGTAACAAAATTATTTTCAAACATTTTTCATTATGAAGATTTTAAATCATTATTCCCATTTATCTTTAAGATTCTAGTTTATTGTATTTGATTAACCATCTGTCTGATTCTTTACCATACAACTTCGACCAGAGTGCTATATACTTACCATTAGTGTCGATTACCCTACTGCGGAATTGTGCTGCCCTCATGTGGCAAGTTCTGAAGCTTCCTACATGCACTTGTTAACACGGAGATTTGTGGAAATCAGCAGGCATTCCTATTACATAGGCACCGCTCATGTAAAGGACTGAAGTCATTGCTGACAAATACCTCAGAGCTAACACAAAGTTTACTTGCTGAAACAGTATCTCACTCCCTAACCAATATATCAGTTAAAGCCAAATGAATCTTAATTGCTTATGATATAAAATAAAAATCAGGACATATATTTTAAAGTGAACTGAATAAGTATTGAATCTAACTGAACTGTTAATAAGTACTTGAAATAAACTTAGTAAATATTGGTATTTTGAAATTTGAAAACATGTCCTCCTTTGACACCATTTTTTTTTTTATCCTAATTTGGTAACCTTACATATACTGTGAACTTCTACCACACATTTTCTACTAAACCATCAAGTTTTGATATGAGGACTAATTTTAGAAATATTTTCATATTTTGGATACTCCACCAATTTCAATCCAACTGGTTAAGCACAAACATTAGTATATAGCATGAAAACTATAGTTACTTTCCGATTACAAGTTTTTGAAACCATTTCTGTCCTTCATAAATAGGTATATCTTGCTTCAAGTTGCATATTTTAACCAAAAATCAATTAGAATACCTGCTACTCTGGCTTTTCTTAGTTTTTCAGTCGCTGAAAGTTTCAATGATTAACAATGATTTCAAATGTTAAACTACCGCATAACTTTTTCGTACCAATTTGCCTATTCTACTAAGACTAACTTTTTTTGCCTTGCCACGTGTAGTATGTACGGCCATATCACAAATTGTTCTGAAATTGAAATTCTTCAATTTATAAAACATTATAAATGCAATGAAAATTTTTACAATATAGCTACATTTCACACAAAAGTTACAATAAATATCTAAAAAATATTGAAAAACAGTTAAAAATTCTTTACCATAAAGGACGCCTTCTTACTCTACTACATACAAAGAAATGGAAGGTACGATTGATGATAATACAGTTGCGGTCTCCCATATACCTTGCAGTAACCTGAGAAAAAGATAATGAATAAATGAAAAGTGTGGCCTAGTAATTAACAATATAGATTATTTATATATAAAAAAAAATTGCCGCTGAAGCAGCTACTTGCCATTAATCATAAATACCTCCACAAGCAAGGCTTAAGATATTGAAAGAACATGGTGAAATTAGAGGTACTTCCTTTTTATAGCGGCCTTTGCGAGAAAGGGGAATTGGCGCATTACCGATAAACACAAACAGTTCATTCAATATCTTCACTACAGAATTTATTTTTTTAATATATACATAAGCAATTTATTTAAAATAAACAACATATATAAAAACATACCCAAAAATTCATTTTTAACAGATACTTACTGGTGGCCACAGTTCAGCAATTGCTACTAATAATGCGTCGAACACATTATCACGGCCGACGTGATGCCTGAAAATGAATTCTGCTAGGCGGACTCTAGGTGATGACGAGCTGTATTCCTGTGCTTTTTGTTCCGCGATTTCGCTGATCCTCATAAGCATTCTACTTTCTAGGTATGAGCGCCAGTCGTAGGATCCACAAAGTTACACTTATGACGTACAGTGAAAATGGCCATAATATGCGAGAAAATTGAGTATATCCAAAACTACATACAGAGACGGAAACAAGCTTCCTCCATTTCTTCGGTTTTATAACCGTTCCAGCAGTCCGTGTGGATAACCGATCCCTCACTCATGTGCTCTTCAATGTTCTCCATGAGGGTTCTCGCATTTCTGTTTGGTACCTGAACCAAGAAGCACTCGTTGTCGTCGTGGCAAATGCCGCCTAAAATGCACTGTTCCGGCAGTACTCTCCCTGCATTGTTCTTCCATTTTACTAAGAGGGATTCATCAATCTCCATGATTTTATCAGATCCTCCCCTTTATTGGCTGAATGTCTAGTCAAGAATTCGAAGCAGATTTCCCTCATGTAATTATTCCAGTCGATGACTGCTTTTCTCCCATGTTTAATTGCTTGTCGCAACTTCGGATTGAAGTAAGTTATTCCCTCCAACAATACGTGAACCGCAATGCCGTGAGAAAGGATATTCTTGATCCACTAAACCAGTGATTCCCAACCTCTTCTGGACCATCCCCCCCTTTAGAAGAGAACAAAAATTTCAACGCCCCCCCCCCCCCCCAGTCCATAATAGTTAATTTTATATGAAATATTAAAATATTGTTGCATATTATCTGTACCTAATTTATCTGTTTATTTATCTATTAAAAATCATAAAGCCGAAATTAATAAAACGACAACCAAATGTGCAATAAAATTGTTTATTAAAATTTTGAAAATAAACACAGAATCAATAAGAAATAAAAAATAACGAGATAAACACAAAATTAATAATAAATAAAAAAATTAATGAGATGGTTAAGGCTGGTGGAGTGTTAACAATTTGTTAGAGTCGGGTTCCAATTTCGTTAACATCAATCGCAGATCGCCACGTTCAGTGATGTGTAGTCTGTTCCTCTTCTTTGACAGTAAATTAGCTACTGCACTGAATCCACGCTCAGCCATATAGGACGAAGGAAATGCGATTAAAAACTTCTGTACTATTGCCCACAATCCAGGGTAGAGAACTGGTATTGATTTTTGAAGCCAGAACTCTTGGTATCCATGTTTGAATTTTACTTTGAGTGCTTCGTTAGTCGTGAGTTCTAAGAGCTCCTCTTCCAAATTTGATGATTCTTCAGTATCTGTGTTTGCGAAAGGATCTAAAACCCAACTCGGTATATTCATGTTTAAAATATCTTGGAAACGCTCCGTAAAATCAACATGAAGAACTTCCAAGTGTTGGCAGTAAGTAAATCTTCCGGTTTTGCAGAGACTGCTGATAATGGGAAAGTGGTTGTATTCACCTCTCCTAGATTTCGTTTGAATAGAAGAAGTTTTCCCGCAAAAGCAGCTATGACGTTTTTTGTTTTAATTAAATTCAACTCATCACCTTGCAATTGTAAATTAACTTGATTAAATATTTTAAACAGGTCTGTCAAATAAGCGAAGTCATTTTTTGACGTAATCAGGTTTTCGCGCAATTTTTTGTCTCTGTCTTCAAGAAAGTCCAGTACTGAGTCAAATAGATTGAAAAAACGATTCAGACAAACACCTTTAGAGAGCCAACGTACTTCTGTGTGCAGCAACAAATGATTCTAATCCTCATCATTTTCAATACAAAGCTTAACAAATAATCGGTCATTCAATGAATTGCTTCTAATCTTATTGATTGCTTTAATAACGCAATAGAGCGACGTATGCAGACGTTCATTCAAATTTTTTGCAACCAAATGCTGACGATGAATAATACAATGTACAGCGAGTACATTTGGTACTGCTTGTTTCAAATGCGCTATGAAACCCTTATGACGCCCTGTCATTGCTGGAGCATCATCAGTAGCAGCAGACAAAATATTGCAAATAGGAATTTCTTTCTCTTGAAAAAACTTTTGCATGGTATTAAATATTTTTAATCAGCCTTGTATCAGATTCCAAATTTTTAGCAAATAATAACTCTTCATGAATTTTTTTCTTCTTTTATAAATCGTACGTATGATAAGAGTAGAGCTTCGTTATTTGGTAATCACATAATTCGTCTTTAAGTAATCACATAATGATATTTCAACGTCTTTTGCCATTTCATCTATTCTTCTTTGCACTGAATTATTACTGAGAGGAATTTTTTTGATGATATCTGACCGTGTCTTATGATGAAGAACAGTTTTTAATATCTCTTTGACTGCCGGCAAAATTAATTCCTCGCCAATTGTGTGTGGTTTTCCTGCTTTTGCGATTAACAATGAAACGTTATATGAGGCTCGTAGTCCATCATCATCTTGTTTAGAAGACGACGCAAAAAGGTTTGACATAGTTGGCTGTTTTAAATATTGTTTTTCCAGTTCTTGAAAATAGGATAAATCTTTGTTCTTCTTATCAGCATGCATTTTATTTAAATGCTCTTGTAGCCTAGAAGGTTTCATAGCTTCATTTGAAAAACCTTTTCGGCAAATTAAACACATAGGTAATGACTGGTTTGTAGGAGAGTACGTAAATCCATATTTCAAATACTCAATACTATACTGCCGACATTTCTGTTTAGATGTAGATTCAGACATTTTCAGATACAAATTAACTTCTCAACAGATTTATAGACAGTTATAAAAATAATGTTTATAATGACTTCTAACGCTTATCACTCACGACTATTTATCATGGCGAAGCACATAAAAATAATAAAACATTTCTAGAGCTATTGCTTTTATAGATTTGATTTTGTGCACGCATTAACTTGTATGTTTGCGATGCCGGCGCACTTGCTCCGTAAACAAGTCATTTCAAGCTCCCATATTCTTGTCGAAACATGTTAAATTGCACGAACCACGTGTTTGCCTACCAACTTGCAAGGACTTGTCACCGTCAATCTATTCTAAACTAAAACAAATTAGGTATAGGTATACCTAATGCCAATTTAAAAATGCTTATTAACGCGATAACAATAAGATAATTTACATAGCTAGATAAAATATTTATTCATGAAAACAGGTATTTTGAAAGCATTTTATTATATTAAAAAAAATAATTATAAAGAAATATTAAATATAATAAATTTATTATTATTATATTATTATTGCATCAAGGTTTATTTGCCTATCAGGACGGACACACATGTCCAACATAATAAGCCTAATATAGTAGTGCATTATGAGGTATTGAATGAGATTACAATTATTGAAGTAGGAATAACATCTCAGGATAACCTGCAGAAAGTAGAGGTTGAAAAGAAGAGGAAGTATGATCTGCTGGCTAATGAGTTGAGCGTAATTCATAAGTGTAATGTTAATATTATACCTTATGTTCTGACGTGGGATGGTATTGTAACTACGTACCATAAAGCATACTCAAAGCAACTTGGAGTGGGAAAACGTATTGAAGCTTATATCCAATCTGTGATCTTGAAGAGAACTTTTGAGAGCATCTCAGTCGACTTCAGACGTACCAGTATGCTAGTAGGCGGTAGCAGGGAACTTATTGTCCAAGCTGCAGTTGAAAAGCTGTACATGACGGATGAGGTAGTGGATGACCAGAATCACCAGGAAGACACCACAGAATAGAAGAGATAAAAAGGTTGTCACAGAAAATTCCATTAAATTTATTTATTTATTTGACCGCCCCTCTTGACTGCCTCAACGCCCCCATTTGCCTCTGGATCCACTACCGCCCCCATGGAAGGCTCCAGCGACCACTGGGAGGTGGTATCACCCCCGTTGGGAATCTATGACCTAAACTAAATTCGCCACGTGAAGACCTTTCATCTTTTTGCAACTGCTGACATTGCATCTCCAGGTGGTTTTTTTTCTAATATACAATTGCATATTATGGCCATTTTCACAAATTCTCTCAGAGGGTAAAATTCATTTCTCTTGGAAAAAAGCAGTAGCATTTTTTCCGTCGATGGCAGATTGAAAATAGTAAGCATATTAAATATTTAACAAAGAAAAACTGTTATATTTTAAAAGAAAAAATTTCACTTGCTGAAGAAACGTAAACACGTACACACGTAGAGATCGGTAACCGTTTGTTTCTCGCCAAGGCGGAAACGCGCCAATTCCTCTTTCTCGCCAAGGCCGCTATAAAAAGAAAGTACCAAATTTGACTATAATAAGAGGCTCCCTACAGCAGTCACTGCAGGAGAAGGAAACACCAAAGAAAACAGCAAGTACTTCTCTGCTTCCCAATAAGACCTGTGAATAAAATTATAGATCTTCTAAAAAGTAAAAGAAAGCATTTAGATTTTGCAGAAGAAGCCAGTGATCTGGAAAAAGTCTGTAAGTAGTCGCATTTGCGTGCGCTGCATCCTCTTATTCTGGTGAGCACCTAGAAGAGAAGAAATGGAGTAATCAGAGATTCCATGGTAAAGATGTCATGAAAAAGAACAGCTCGCTCAGCATTGTAGCAGGAACAGTTAAGCAGTATATGGGATACTGTCTCAAGAATGGTGCAGGTGGCACAGTTAAGACTGCTCATCTACCGAGGGTGAGGAGAGTAGAAGTACCATAGACGGTTACAACTCGGAGCAAGCAGCTGCTCGCCACAGTGGTTTGACAGGAGCCTGTCAGTTTATATACCACAGTAGAAGGTCCGTGAGGATGGTGAAAAGACAACACAAACATCCATGCTTTACCCGGGGCTCGAACCCAGGTCTCTTTGATCAATAGCCCAGCATATTAACCACTCGGTCACTGGAACGGCGTTTGCCATACTGGTTATAAAATATAGCAAGAATTTTTCAAGCTTAACTGAGTTTACATTTACTACTAACATTGCAATCTTTTTTATCCACAGAATTTGAACAACAACCAGAAACTGTAGCAGTTAATTCAAATAAATCAAACGTTAGCAAACAAAATAGGAGACTACACTAAACTGGAATCTTAAAGGATATTTCACTTTTGGTTTTGATAATTATTTGATACTTCGGAAACGTTGGTAAAACTTGAACAGGATGACTGTTCAACAACAATTGTTTACTTAATATACAAAATCATACAAAAACTTTGGCAACAATAATGTAACACAAATATAGTACATACATATACTTAGAGATACATATATCTATTTTGGCAAGTACGATGAGACATCAGTCTCTTTCCATCCTGCAGCAATTCATTCATCTATATTCCATTTTTATACGAAAACAAAATCTTTGAAAACTAAGAAAGCTCTCAAAAAGTTTTGAAAAGAGACACAAAGAAGCAAAATATTTAATCTGATTATTAGTATATTTTTAACCGCTTTTGCTTTTCATTTAATTGTTTTTAGTAGTAATTCTTTATCTTCTATTTCCATAATGTAAGTCTTTGGCCATTCTAAACTAATTTTTCTTTTTTTTCCATTCTTATGTTTATAGGCAATGAATTATATATTCTCAGCCCATAAAACATATTACATTTAATCATCATAGATATGTGAAATCATAGCTTATATAAAATTTCCTTTTCAGCCTTTTACATTCTCCATTTCCCAGGTTACAGCATGTATTCTTTTTCCTTACAATATTAGGCTTTCTTAGCAGTAGACACATCATTCAATACATATATAACTTTTTAAAATACATTATCTTATTGTTTCCGACCAAATTGTTTTTCGATCTTTGTTATAATATGTTGTTACATTCAAGAAATCCTATTGCAAAACTTCAATACTACTGATAGATGTTAAATAGATTCCTCCCCAAGCAATTATACCATATTGCAGAGCAGACTGCATCCATGTGTAGTATAACTTCAGTATAAATACATTTGACATTATCCTTTTTACATAATATAATTTATATAAATCGTATCTTAATATTTTGGTCAGCATCTGAATACGTGTCTTCTTTGATCGTTCTAATTTGCTCAATAGTTTTACATGAGCATGAGCTGTCTTTATTACACGTATTACCATATATGTGGGGTGGGGGTGGCTCAGTCAGTAGTGGGCTAGGCTCGTAATCTGCAGTCCCCAGGTTTGAGTCCCAGCTGGGTCAGCATTGAGATTTATCTCCACAAAACACCCGACCCTGCCCATGGTCAGTAGGAGACACCGATGGGCTTGGAAAGGCTGTCGTCCATCGGATGGGAAATTAAGCCATGGCCCCATGTGTGGAAAAGTCATATCCTGTGCACATTAAAGAACACACTGGACAGCCTTGACGGGAGGCTACCATCTGTCTCCCAACAGCTGTTCCAATGGGTCCCTCCCCCAACCTTCTCTGAGCCTTTGGGGTCCTTGTGACCTGGCCATTTAGCCCATGGTGTGCAAAAAAGTGTCGTTCAGAGGTAAAACAAGAAAATAATCTATCTTTGTTAGTGACAAATAGATAAATTTGTTTCATCGATATTTAAACATAATACTTTGCTATTGAACCAACTTATTATCAAAACTATACCATGACTGATGTCTAAAATATTCTTAATTTTTCAATATTGAAATTTATGAATTATTCTTATTGTTCAGAAAACGTTTTTTCAAATAATAATAAAATATGCACTACCGCCATTTGGCTATTAGCGATGAATTGCTGAAATACCATAAACTATGAAGTGTTTCAGCAATTGATCGTTAATAGCAAAAATCGGGTTCCAAAACGAATTGGCGTCATGGCCCCTTTTTGAGAAACTCACTCCCTAACCATTATACCAATTATGGCCAAATAAATCTTGACTTGAAAATCTTTACATCTTCCCCACATCTCATTGATCATCAGACAACCTGAGTAGCGGATGGTTGAAGGAGAAGAAAAAGTATTCAACATACCTGAAACTCAGCAGCATATCTGTTTTACTCAATGGAGATGCAGGAAACAACACATTGAAAAGCGAGCTCACGCAAGCACAGAGATATTTCAATCCTAGACTATCAATACCAGTTTGTTGCCTTGCCGTTGTAAGCACGTTTCTTAGCAGGGTCATGCGTTCATGTAACTGGAGCTGAGTGACGCTAGTAGCATCTCAGCTCCAAATACCCTTCTTTGCCTCTCTGAAAGAAGTGAATTAAGAGAGCAAACAACGGGGGTCCAAGCCCCCTTGGCAGTGGTTGGTGGCTTAATTCTTAGAGGCATCATCCCTAGGTGAAAATATTGTTGAAATATTTCAGGAAAATCTATTTCTATATTATTATGAAGAAGTAAATGTTCCTTCCTTTAAGTATTACTTGTCATATTCTGTTCAATAGTTGTTTAAGAATGAAATTCAAATCCAAAAAAAAAATTCTTGTTTTACTATATTGTTTTAAAAAAGTGCTTTTAAAATTAGCATGTTGCTGTTTTTCTCAAATATTTCATTTTCTGAAAATTCGCAATTAAATACTCTTTATTTTGATATAGAACATGACCAAAAATGCATATTAGTTATTTCAGGTTAAGGTGTCAAAGTTATTCTTTTTTTGTCCTGAAAATACCTCAAAATTAACCTGCCATCAGAAATGAATTCTGCTCTTTAAAACCGGCATGTTAAAGTTAATAGACACTTCTTACTGAAGCTTGATTCTACCATTTACTATTGTAATTAAGGTTGATGCGAACGATACTGAAGCACACTAGCTGTTGCCCACAATGTAGCTCTTCGGCAGTCATGTATTTTTGCTAATCATAATTAAAAACACTGTCAATATCATGTACTTCTAAAAATTCACTAAGTAGTATCAAAATTTGTCAAAGTAAAATTTATAATTTTCGGCTCACTGGCTTCAGCTATTTCACTTTTCAAGTAACTTTAAGTCGGTGGAAAAACTGTTTTCGATATGCGAAATTTTCCATAGAGAAATATTTTTCTTGAACCTTACTTGTACACATTTTATTGATATTGTTACAAATATAAATTCATCAGCACTGAACGTGAGTTCAAGTAAAAATATGTCAATAAAAATTATAATACAATGCAATTTATTACAAAATTATGGATGAAATTATTTATAAACAAATTAAGTCAACTGACACGAAACTCTATAATAATGCAAAGATAAACTTTCAGAAGAATCCATTATCTGAATTCTATTCACATCCAAATCACGAAGCAAGGTTAAAATCATTCAATGAACAATAAAATCGTGTTGATAAATAAATATTCCATCTAATTAGAATATCCTTTGCCAATTCTTAAATAAACTAAATAATTATACACTAAATGACTTCCTTCTTAGGTTTTAGTCCAGAAGTACCCCAAAACTGCGGCTAAGTGTACTGGTTTCAGAATCAATTCTTTTCAGACGTTTATCACCACTCAGAAGACCCAAATTCTTCTTTTCCTTTACCAGCTTTCCAACACGATCCACATCTATAAACTATCAACGTCCCGTGCACTCACCATATAAAATTCTTCTTCACTTTATACACCCATCATGCACATACTGAAACTGATTATGCCTCCTTTCAGATATCCACAGCTCCAACATAACAATTCTATCTTTCCTATTTTTCCGATCGGTTCTGTATTCCAATTCGTTGGTTACATAATTGTCACACAGAAGCATACATGAGCGTTCATGGCATGTTTATCATAAATTCAGTGTAGCACATTCTTCTGTTCTAACACTGCTCCCTCCTTAGGTCTTGTTCGTCCTGAACAATTCTGGATTCCGAAACTTCTTCAGTTCTTCAATGAAATGGGGCCAAACCATCCACATGAACCACATCGCATTTTGTAGTTGGACGTCGACGAATGCGATACACTACGTCATTAATCCTGTTAACTACTGTATATGGATCTGCCCAAGGTTTCTGAAGTTTTGGAGAAAGTATCTTCTTTCTATGTGGATTGTACAGCCAGACAAGATCTCCTTGATTGAAAACAGTTCCATTTATTTTACTGTCGTATCTTATTTTGGTTCTGTCGCTTGCTAAGTTGATGTTATGTCTAACGGAGTGATGGATTTCTTCTAATCGTTGTTGTAATTCTTGTACGTATTGTGGAGCGGACACAGGCATTGCTTCGGGCCAACCATATAAAAGATCACAGGGAAGACATAACCCTCTTCCAAAAAGCATCATGGAAGATGTCTGTCCAGTTCTCTCGTGCACTGCTGTTCTGTATGCCAACGAAAGTAGTATATGGTGATCCCAGTCATGATGATGGTCGTCGACAAACAATGCTAGATGTTGTGCAAATGTCTTATTAAATATCTCAACCATACCATCCGACTGAGGGTACAGGGGAGTTGTTCTGGTTTTCTGAATGCCTAATAGTTGGGAGATGCTTTTAAAAACATTGGATTCAAAATTCCGTCCCTGGTCAGTGTGGAGTTGCAAAGATACTCCATACCTACTAATCAAGTTATTTACTATCATCTGTGCAACCGTTGTTGCTTCCTCTTCTTGGATAAGATAGATTTCAGGCCACTTCGTGAAATAATCCATTACCACTAATAAATAGCGATTTTCATCATCAGTCCTAGGAAACGAACCCATTATCTTTTAGTAGTTTCTCGGCCTTAGCAGCTTAGTCTTCAGTTAATATTCTTCTTATTTCTTTCCATAAGTCAGTAAGATGAGATGGGATGTTTGTATGGTGTTGGTTTGAGTCAGTAACTTCTATTTTATTTATACTTGTTACCCAGTTACAGGTTCACCTATTGCAAATTCTTCACCCCTTATCAATATTCTATTGGATTTGTTACAGTTCATCACTCTGATAGGAATCTGTTCTTTATTTATACTTACTAAAGTCATTGCAACCAGTATACCATGAGTCAAAACTCCTTTACCGGGGGTATCAGTGACTGCCAATCGGAAGACCCGAAGTATTTTCCAGTGGCACTATCATGCACATCTTTCTATCACTGTTTCATCACTTCATTTCAATCACTGTCTCAAGTCTCCGCCCAATATCCATGGACTATAATTTCACTCTGTGCTGGGATTTCTGTGTCTTCAGTTACTAATATTGTAGTCACGTTTGATAAAGAACCAGATGTTTGGCTAAGCAGTGGAATCTTTTCTGCCTTATAGATGAGTAGGCTGCAACTGGGGCTAATGCTGAATCCATGTTTATTTAGGAAATCAAAGCCTAATACGCATTCATTGTAGATGTCAGCGATGTAAACAGGATGGCATACCAGACAGCTACCAACTCTGATGTTGAGTTTTATCTTTCCATGGACTTTAGCACAATCTCCAGTGGCTGTTTGTAGGGTTATATTAGACTGTCTAGCATTGGAGTTTGGGTGAGGTATTATCCTCTTTATTATGTCTGTTCTGGGTAAAGTTACATTTGCACCAGTGTCTACTATCATATGGCAAGGCACTCCATTCATGTTTCCGTCAGCAACTAATCCAATATCTACACCATGTAATGCTGAAACATGGGCGACTTCCCCTGGAGCAAACCAATCAACAGCCAGCCTTTGCCCCGCAAGACTAACTAATTTCTGTTTCCCTGTTTCTATTGTCTAGTGGATGGACTTGGACTCCTCATTCGTTTCTTATTATAAATGGCACGAATGTGTCCGGTCTTGCCACATTTCCAACACTGAAGGTCAGTGGAAGTTTTTGAAGAGGAATATTTTATCTCTTTCAAAACAGATAGCATAGCTTTGGTTAGTTCTTGCACTTCTCTATCCTTTTCTACAGTTTCTTCTGCATTCACAAATCTCACTGTGCATTTGTTCGCTTGTATGGAAAGCCTGGAGCACTCTACTTCATAGCATGTACTACAGCCGACTTTAAGGTTTCACCTTCCAACATCCTCAGAGATTGTTGAGTCTCAGGGTCAGCAGTAGCTTAAGTTATCTTGAAGTTAATACTTAAGTTATCTTAAGTTATCTTGAATTTCTGATGGACAGTTACTATAAGTCAATCTAGCTAGACGCTCAATATCACTAGCAAGTTCTTGCAAAGTTTCACCACTCTTCTGTATACAATGTTTAAATTGAGTCATATAGTATTGTTTTAAATAACTATCGCCAAACCTGAGTTCTAATGCAGAAACCAGACTTTGATAATCAAGTCGTTTTTCTTCTGGAACAAACTGTAAAACTTCCGCAGCAGAATTTCTTAAGGAAGCTGCAAGAAAACTGGCCATCTGAAATTCATTCCACTCATTAGCTGTAACGATAACTTCAAATACTGTCCAAGATGATTGACCATCATATGTAGAAAGTTTAGTTGTATTTCTAACGATATGTGAAAACACATTATTGTCACTAAAATTACCATTTTCACAAGAAGAAAGTAAACTTTCATTTCCTAAAATCTGAAACTGATATTCACAATCAGTTTTTATGCTTTCAATTTGACACTATCAAGTTTTGTATTAAAATCACATGATTTCATTAGCATTACCCTTAAATCCATCAATATCAATTTTTACACTGTTGAGTTCGGTCTTAATGTCTTTACATTGATCAGTGATTTCACTGATTTTTGTATTGAAATAATTATTTTGATCAGTAATCTTACTAATCTGCGAAGCCACTTCAGCTCAACTCATTATTTTGTGTAGCCGTTTCGGTTTTCAAATTATCATTTTGTGAAGCCATTTCGAAGTTCAAGTCATCACTTTGTCTAGCAAGGTCACCAATTTTATTTTTATGTCATTATTTTGACTAGCAAGTTCACCAATTTCACTGTTTATGTCATTATTTTGACTAGAAAGTTCACCAATTTTTCTGCTTTGGGCAGCTATATCACCTTTCATATCAGTCATCAGCTTTACTAACTCATTTATACCTCTAGTAAAATGCATTAAAAATAATAATAATATCTACACTCCTGGCACCAATTTGTTACAAATAAAAATGGATGAGCACTAAACGTAAGTTCGAGTAAAAATATGTCAATAAAAATTATAATACAATGCAATTTATTACAAAATTATGGATGAAATTATTTATAAACAAACTAAGTCAACCGACACGAAACTGTATAATAATACAAAGATCAACTTTCAGAAGAATCCATTATCTCAATTCTATTCACATCCAAATCATGAAGCAATGTTAAAATCATTCAATGAACAATAAAATCATGTTGATAAATAAATACTCAATCTAACTAGAACATCCTTACCAATTCTTAAACAAACTAAATAATTATACACTAAATGACTTCCTTCTTAGGTTTTAGTCCTGAAGTACCCCAAAACTGCGGCTAAGTGTACTGGTTTCTCAGAATGAATTCTTTTCAGACGTTGATCACCAAGCAGAAGACGACAAATTCTTCTTTTCCTTTGCCAGCTTACCAACACGATCCACACCTATAAACTATCAACCTCCCGCGCACTCACCATATAAAATTCTTCTTCACTTTATACACCCATCATGCACATACTGAAACCGATTATGCCTCCTTTCGGATATCCACAGCTCCAACATAACAATTCTGTCTTTCTTATTTTTCAGATCGGTTCTGTATTCAAATTCGTTGGTTACATAATTGTCACGCAGAAGCATACGCCAGCGTTCGTGACACATTTATCATAAATTCACTGTAGTACGTTCATCCGTCGTAACAATATTATATGTTTTAAATAATATACATAATTTTTACACTTAACGTAGTATATTTTATTCAGTATGGTTTTTTAAAAATAATATTATAATTAAAATAAAGTGAAACGGTTTGTGTAGCATAGATTTTTAATGTGATATTATAGCCATACGTACTTTGAAGCATCTGAATATAACAGATCAAGTTTGAAATTAACAAAATCAAATGTTTTATATTAAATTATAATGAAGAAAGAACAATTGAAGTTGTTGAGAAAGGTAACTGGGAGAAAATTCTACAAGCCAGGATCAAGACTTTGAGACTTTGCATTCCTTTGGGGGAAAAGTCAACAATTTTCGTTGCTTCATACTGAGACTTGATTGAATTATTATTTCATAAACACAAACGCATAGTTCATGCCACATATATATTACAATACAACCTTAATTCAGTTAAATAATGTTCTATGTAAAAAAAAACTGAAGATAAATAAGACAATGGCATTTTAAGTGTGGACGTTGTAGAATATTTAAAGTAAATAAACTGAATATTTAAATTCAAATAAATAAATAAATATAATAATCTTTCTTTAAATAAATAATAAATTCAAATAAATAAATATAATTTCTTTAAATTCAAATAAATAAATATAATAACCTTTCTTTAAATATTCAATAGAATATTTAAAGCACAGAAATATAATTCATTGATTCATCTCACAGAATTGTAAGGAAATATCAATTATATTTGAGTTTTTTTTTGTGGTTGTTAACGATACAGCATTTGACAAACTTGTCAATAATTTAACATGATCATTTCAATGACTGCTGTTCTTAAATCAGGGCAATTTCGATTAATTTCTAATTAGTGTATTGGGGTTATTCATGACTCCATGAGTCATTCTTATTATAGAGCAGCGGTTTCCAATTTTTTTTTATCTGTAGGACACTTTCGCAATTGCCCAAAGTCCCGCGGGGAAGGCAGGTAAATATCGTTTTATAGGTTTTCAATTTGAAAAGTTTTTTTCTCACTTATATCAAGGGTACACAACATTTTCACGAAAATGGTGATATGCAACATTAAAAGGCCTTTCCCCGTAACCCTTAATCCACAAATGCTTCTCAATCAGCTACTTGGAATGCTTTCGCTATGGCCAGATTCAAGGAAATGGGCCAAGGCTCATTTCCTTGGATATTTGGCTTCCCAGACTGTCAGTTCATAAAAAAAAACTAATTTATAATTGTGGAACCTCTGACAAAACTACAAATCGTCAAATAGATAAATATAATCAAAGACTATTTCATTATTTAGTTCTTTCCTCTTGCTTACTGCAAAATACATTTCTAAAGTTTTATATTTTAGGAAAAGTCTTGTTTTTGGTCCCTAGTATTTTCCTAAAGCAAACATAGTCTGCCCTGAGAGAGAAATAAGGGGTTTCATTATGTCTATTCACTGCTGGGTTATAAGATAGACCGAAGTGATGTGTTTGCATTTATGCCATGAGAGAACAAAGTTTTATGTTTTAATCGATTTTGCCAACTTCCTTTAATTTTACAAACAATTTATCAATTTTTGCAACTCATGTGGATATTACCAAGTCGCTTCGAATTTTGCCAACTTCCCTTAAATATATAAAAAAAAATATCTGTTTTTAAACAACTCATGATGGTTTTATTAAGTTAAACGAATTTTGCCAAATCTCCATAAATTTATTTAAAAAAATCGCAATTTTCACACCTCACCTATATTTTATTAAGTCGCTTTGAATTTGACCAACTCTCCTGAACTTTAAAAAGATTCTCAATTTTCACAATTCACCTGTATTTTGCAAAGTTGCTTCAAATTTTGCCAATTCCGATTTGTTTTGGTAAGGAAGCATCCCCTCATAGTTACATCCCTGGGATTACCTCTGCTCCACTTATATTTCATGTGCATAGTGATAATACTTAATATTTCATAGTGATAATACACTGATTGACAAAATTAAGGTAAAACAGAGTTTTATATCAAGATTTTAATTTTGACATCCTGGTATGTTACATTATATGCATATTGCAGACATTACATGCAAATTTCTATTTGCATATAATTCTGTAATTACTCTTACACCCATCTTTTAAGTTTCAAGAGATAATTGTTTATTTTTAGGGATAAATTAAAAATTCTTTTCAGGATGGAGAGGGGTCGATAAAATATTAAAAATTAGCAAATTCCGAATTTCCCAAAAGCTATAAAGTCTCTAGCGGTGGAAAAAATCGAAAGTTTCAAAATTTTAACGAATATTGCCAACGATATATTTATGCTAGTTTTAAATTTTGGTGCAGAAATGAAGATTTCATTGGCAAAAATGAGTTGACTCCTTACGCCCAGGGTGGGTGGGAAATGTAACTGCTTTAAGAGAAAATTAAAAGATTTTTAGTTGGATTGGTACTAATGAAATATAATTCGCATTTTTTAAACCCTTAAGTAGTTTTAAATTATATTGTCATATGTACGTCTTGTTGGGCCTCCGTAGCCCATATGCTGCTTGAGGATGATGATGATAGGTCATTAAATATGGAAACAGCAAATTTTTTAACGAATGTTGCAAGTGATGTGTTTAACGTTGAAATTTGTAGTAGAGTATCAAGAGGGGGTATTTATTATTTTTATTTTATCAAGAGAGATTCCACTGACAATCTACCTCCTTTTCTCAGAGGGGTGAGAAGGGCAACGTTTTATATTTTATGAATAAAAGACAATTACTAATATACTACTACTATTTGCATATTCCTCATCATCAATTGGCTGAAATTAAAAGTTTTAAGAAGTGAAAAAGTAGGTAAACGAAAAATTTCCTACTCTTTAGAAACGAGATTCCCATATGCACCAGAGGCGATGTGTTCTTGTAAACTACAATATTTTAACTTATAATTTGTATACTTATCATAAAAAATCCTTTGACATATGACTCATACACATTAACCACATTTCTCTTTGCCTTTTTCGGAGGGGGGGGGGGGTACAAGGGTCATAATTTCAGATAGCCCACGGCAATGTAGACATTGCAAGCTTTGAGATATAACTTGTTGAGGTCGACTCCTACGAAATTCCAGCCACCTTTTTCCATTGTGGAAGGGAGGAAAGAATGTTGGTGGGCATAATCTAAAGTAACCTAAAACTGTCGTCACATAAGCTTTCATTTGACACCTGCCTTTTAACTCTGGGTCTCACTTCCGGAAGATATACTAGAATGACTTTCATATTTCCCCTTTTTTAGGGAAGAGGGGATATATTTGATAGCCTATAACACTCCCCACATCATATACATTTCCCATGCGTTCGAAAATATAGTAGAAAAATCCTTCACACATTTTCTCCCTTTTTCTAAGCTTTTATTTGCTACATAGTTTACCTTTGGCCCTCGTGTTCCGAAGATATAGTGGAATAATCATATTTCACCTTATTTAGGAGAGAAGAAAGCTTGAGGAAGGGGGAGGGGGTAATTTGTTTTAATTGCCTATGGCACTCATTCGTCGCAATATTTGAAAAAATGTAATGATTAAATTTGTCCTCGCTTTATAAAGAAATGGTGGAACAACTCTTTTAACAAATACAAACTGACAAATGACGAGGGAAAAGCGATAGAAAAGTAGGTAAATAGCAGAGTTCTATATGTACTCTGTTGGAAAAGTATTGCTATAGATTAACGTCAAAATTAAAGTTGGCTTCGAGGCAGCTTGTGAAGGATGGGACTGGAACATAAATTTGGACTGTTGAAATTCGACTTCCTTTAATGACATTGTAGCTAGTTGTATTCTTATTAAAACACTATTCACTTTAGTAGAGCCAGATTTAAAAAAAAAATTATATTCTACATTTTCGAGTGGGATAAAATTGTTAAAAGGGCCTCGTTGACTTATGGGCCGGAACTTGTGCACCCTGATTTAGAAGATTCCTTGTGATTGCTGGCAGACTGTTGGAAGACTAGATGCAGGAAAGTAGCATGGAGAGTTAGCAAAATGGCTCCATGGGTCAAGAAAGTTGGTGTTGACACTTTAGAAGCAATTCCAGGAGACAGGAACCATTATCAGAAGGGCTGGCCATCTCCAAATAGTAACTTCAATCTCAACTGACCATTATCTAGCGCTAATGTCGACAGATACGACTTTGTGTAAAGTATCTTGTAGCAACAATTTTTTTTCGCAGGTGCCATGGATTAATGCTAGTCAACTTTATGAAAATGACGAGTCCCGTTAACCCTCAACCACCTAAAATCTCTTCTAATCTGGTGACATGTCACCTGGAGCCCTAAACAATGGGCTGTTTTTTGACGAGTCTCGATTTCTCTTACAGCCAGAGTTTAGATATTCAATTTGCAGAAGGAGGATGCAATCCCTTGAATATGGGTTAAAGGTATACTTATGGTGGAGGTGGTGTGCTCATTGGTAGTATAATCATCAATTGCCATACTCTTATAGGTGTTCAATGTGTTCAATGGAGACAGTGCAACTGTTCAGAGATCCTTTGAATCCTACGTGCGACTGTTTAGCAGTGAGGTTGGCACCGATTTCTGTTTAGGCATAAAAAATGTTCATCCACATAGAGCTAACCTGGTTGCTCTATGTATAACCTATAAACGGAAGATATCCAATGAAAGACATGGCCAGCATGATTACCAGACCTAATTCCCATCGAACATGTATGGGATGACTTAACATTGCAAACAGCCAGTCATCTCCTGTCACTCCGCAAGGTAAAGAAATGGATTTGCTGCTGCAGGCCTTCTGAACCTTATATACCGACAAGCCTATTTAGCCACTAGAGGGAATCATATTCCACATTCACATCATATGGAAGGATCATCTGAAGTAAACTTCTGCATGATATTTTCGCTTTTTGACACATAAAATTTTATAAACATATTCAGCGAAAGGAATCGAGCACGGCCAAACATTCGTTGCTGCCTTAGACGAGATGTATCTCAATTTTAAGATTAATGAAGTAATTTTTAGAATCCCATTATATCGTTCTCCAAAATACTTTTAAAGTTTGTATAAAACTACAATATCTGCTCTTTAAAGCAAGACCTGTCAAAGACGAATATCTATTTGGAAAAATGTTTGACGTGGTGGTAGTTTTAAATTACTATCCTTGTTTTTACACAAATTTGCTTGTAAGGAAGTGATTGACGAGGAGTATATAGTTATCGGATACAAATTTTCTAAAAGAAGGGCAAAAGGTTAGAAATGGAGGACAAAGGGCATATTTTAAATCTGCGAAGTTTATTTTCAAGGACCGACTAACAGTTCAGCCAGAAAAAAATTAATTTGAACACAATATATGACAATTTTTATTCATACTTGATAAGCTAGGTTTACTTCTGGCACTTTTTTTTGACACGGTGGACTAAACGACCAGGTCACAAAGACCTCCCCAAGGGCTTGGAGAAGGGGACCCACTGGACAGCTATTAGACTCCAGTTAAGGCCATCAGTGTGTTCTACTACTCTACTGACAAGTGCGGGAATTTGGGTTGTTCAACCTCTGAGCATTTTTTGCACACAATGGGCTAAATGGCAGACTACAAGAACTCCGAATGCTCAGAGAATATTGGAGCCTAACTGGACAGCTGTTGGCAACCTCCCATTAAGCATGCTTTGATGTGCACAGATTATGTCTCTTCAGCACATAGCAACAGCTTAATATTCAATCAGACGGACGGTGGCCTTTCCATGCCCGCCAGTATCATCTACTGACAGAGGACAGGGCAGGGAGTTTCGCAGAGATAAATCTAAACTGGATTGGGTTACGTTTGAGCGGCACTTTTTCACATGTGCTAAATGGCCATGCCACAAAGACCCAAAGGCTCCGAGAAGATTGGGGGAGGGCTACTGGAATAGCTGTTGGGAGACAGATAGTAACCTTCCGTCACGCAGTGTGTGTTCTTTAACGTGCACAGGGTATGGCTCTCCCGCACGTGGAACCACTGATTAACGTCCCATCTGATGGTCGGCGGCCTTCCCAAGCCCAAAGGTGTCCCTACTGACCATGGGCAGGGCGGGGAATTCTGCGGAAATAAACCTCAACGCTGAAGCAGCTGGGACTGGAATCTCGGAACTGCAGATTACGAACTTGCTGGCTACCGCCAAAGCTTCCGCCCCTATTTCATAACAATCATCAAGATTTATTTCGTCTTAATTTGTCATAACTGGTATAATGTTATTACTGTTCTTTACGTTGTAAATGAAAAATCTTTACAAGTATATAGTAATCTTTACAATCTATATTTTTGCATGAAAGTTTGGCATGTTACCTCAAGCTTTTAGTGTGTTCGACCCAGCAAGTTACAATAAGGGGTAGGGGGGAGGGATTTGAATATTTGATGAATACTGAAGTTCCTGATTTTGAACTTGTCCCTAGTATCGCAAAAATCTTCTAGTAGTTGATGTCCCGATTTCTATCAAAATGAAAGGGTGCTTAAAACATATAACAAAACCATCATTGCATGGCGAGCAAGAAAAAATCTATTTTCCCCCAAAGTGCAACTGTTATACTAATTATCTACATGCGAAAAGAAGTCAACTACAAAAGGTTATTTTGTAAATGAACACAAAGACTGATTTTATTTCATACTTAGAACAAAATATTTACAATAAAATTGATGTTTACTTGTACAGTGACAAATAATTACACACACCTTGCAAACTTATGTTCTAAAGTACAATATATATGGAAATGATGAGACATACAAAGCTTTCAATGAAATTCATATATACCATGCTGGACTTCAAAAAACGGGGTAAAATATACAAACCTGTTTCTACGCAATAAATATCAGGTTATACGAATATCTGTTTAGGAAATAAACCATGATTTAAGCAGAATTCATTTTCACAATAATAAACAGAAACTGTTTTAAACATAGTCAATAAAATTTTGATTCTTTTATTTTTCTATGTGTAGAAAGCTATATATAAGAAATAGCAATAGGCTCCAACGAACATATTCTCAAATACTAGATTTAAGTCTGCAATTTCTGTCGTGAATATTTGCAAACACAATTATGCTTTTAAGGCAAAGTTCGATGGAAAATTTCATCATAAATAGCTGCGAGATTTCATCCACACTCATGAAAACACAACACATCCAATTCATTTAAAAAAATCAGTACTTTATCCAATTGCAATTTATCAGATATGGAAATTACAGCTTTGCTATCAAACTTACTATCGAATATTCACTATATACCATTTATAAGGTATTTTAAGTATTTTTCTTTGACACATGAGCCTAGTTTATTTTTTAATGCAATTTAATAATTAAAGTTTTTAATTCTTCAAAGAAGAACGGAAAAACAAGCGTTTTCTTTTTATAATTAATTGAATTTTGTTCTACTTACACACGTTACAATAAAATTAAATCATATTCACTCCAACTCTCTGCTTATTGGCCATCTGAATGGAATTAATTTTTCATAGATAATTTTAATACTCAATGCATTAGGCAACACTAATTTCTACTTAAGACTTCTCAGTATTCTAAAAATACTCAGCGTAAGTGCCTGGGTAATATTAGTTCAGTGCTTTCTATGACTATTTGCAACTGATAATTTTCTTCAAGATCCACAGAAGAGAATTCAATTTTAATTCAATTTGTAACGACTATAGTCAGAAACGTTTAAAAAACGTTGTTCTTGCTTAGTTTTTAGCCGTAAATGCTTTTATAGGAAGTTAACTTTTTTTCAGTAGAAAAACAGCTAAACATTGCAAGCTTATCATGTTGTAACCAACGAATAGAAACGTTATTATTTACATACACTAAACAAAAGAATATTAATTTAATATAACAAATAGTAGCAATTGAAAGAATGCTCATCCAAATTAAACTTAAGGGTTGGATAATTAAAAGTATGCTTTGATGTAAAATATTTCCTGTGTAAAATATTAATATTTTATAATTTAATCAACAAATCTACAGTTTGCCCTATGGAAACTTCTTATATCGAGGTATTAACTATATACTTATAAGTGGAATTTCATATACCTAACTTCAGTCATATACAAGTCTAACTATGGCGTCGCTCTCACAAGAACAACGTATTGAAATCGTTAAAACTTATTATGGAAATAGATGTTCAGTAAAAGAAACACATCTCAAAATTCGTGATTTTTTCGGCGCATTCAATCGCCATACTGAACAAGCAAATTGAAATTTAGTGAAAAAATTTGAAGAAACTGGATCTGTTAATAATAAACCTTCAGGGAGATCAAAAACTGCAAGTTCTGCTGAGAACATTACTGCTGTACGTGAAAGTATCGCAAATGACCCATCAACATCAATTCCACGACGTTCTCAAGAATTAGGCATTGCTCAAACCAGTTTATGGCGAATTTTGCATAAAGATTTGCATTTGCGTGCTTATAAGAGTCAATTAATACAGGAACTGAAGAAAACGGACCATATGCAACGCAGATATTTTGTTACTTGGTGTTAGAACAAAGGGGCAACGATCCTCAGTTTTCGTGTAAAATCATCTTCAGCGATGAGACACATTTCACGTTAAATGGAAATTGTCGACTTTGGGGGGAAGAAAATCCTCGAATTATTCACGAACAATCACTTCATGCACAAAAATGTACGGTTTGTGGTCTGGAGGAATCATTGGCCCATTTTTTTTAAAAAAATGATCGTGGCAATGCTGTTACGGTGAATGCAGAGCGTTATAGTGTATGATTACAGAATTTTTGTGGCTTCAAATTGATGGAATTGACACTTCTGATGTTTATTTTCAACAAGATGGTGCTACGAGCCATACAACACGAGCGAACATAGAGTTATTACGCACGAAATTCCCTGGACGTGTAATTCCACGAAATGGAGATGTGAATTGACCGCCAAGATCTTACGACTTAACACCACTAGACTTTTTCCTTTGGGGTTATTTGAAAAGTAAAGTTTACGTCAACAAACCAGAAAACATACCAGACTTAAAAGCTAACATCCGAGCCGTCATAAGAGAGATTAATGTCTCAATGATTAGAATATCTTACAAAATTATGATGTTCGTATCGATGCCTGTAAACGTAGCCGTGGTGTACATTTAAATGACATCATCTTTCAAGTTTAATTGTAATCGATAAAACTTTATTTTACAATAAACAAATCAGATATATTCCATGTGTTTTCCTTTTCATCACAAAACATCCTAAAGTCCCTTTTGGAAAACCCCATATATTGAATAGACCAGGAGTGGCCAATTGGAGCATGCCTCCCAAATTTTTTGTTCTACCAAATTCAGTTCACCTTGAGTGGCTTCTGGATTTAGCCTTGGAGACATTTGACACATTTTCAATATAGGTATGCGGCACTCTGCAGAAAAATACTGGCAACCCCCAAAATTCATACTAATTTAAAGCATGACATTTTAAATTATTTAAGAAAAACTTCTAATGAAAAACAGAGACAACTTCATTTTTTTAAGATATAACCATTAAACTTTTTTTTCTTCTGTGCATTAGCCATGAGAATGTATCATTAAACATATTTTTTCTTCTGTGCATTAATAAAAATGTCCCTTAAAATATCTTTTTTTATAAATACCATTTAATCGCAATGAGTAGGCACTATAAAGAAATAGCTCAGCTATTTAGTGAATACTTTGTAATATATCCTCTAATAAAATATTTCTTACTTATTATATAAGAAATAACATGACTAAGCGATATTATTCAACCTGTTTAGTATAACTTTTTATAATTTTCTAATAAACTGAAGGAAGAATTTCGAATTAACTTAATATATATAAGCTAACCAGACAAAAAAATTAATCACCCCTGGCTGAATGTCACCTAATGGTGTGTAATGCCTCCATGCAACCGAACAGCCGAAATCCTGTCTGGCATGGATGCCACTAGTGTGCGGATGTAGTGCACATCAATATTCATCCACTCTTCCAGCAGCAAATGCCGCAGTTCAGCCAGATGGCTGGGTCGGCACTTCACTCATTTTCCCAAATAGTCCCACAAGTTTTCCATGGGATTCAAATCCGGGGATTTGGTGGGCCAGTTGAGATGTTCGAAGGCTTCAGAATGCTCATCATGCCAATCTGATACACTTCAAGCCCTGCGCATGCGACAGTTGTCTTGAAAGACTGGAGTATCCTTCTGGTGTTCAATGTGGAGATGCTGCACAAAAGGCAACATGTGGTTGTCCAGTAGCTCCATATAGCCCTTCTGGTTCAAGTGTGATGTCACCGCAACCAAAAGGACCCATTTCCTCATACATGAAACATCCCCAGATCATCACGGAGCCTCCTCCAGCTTAAACAGAACCCTGCAAACTTTCCGCATGGAAGGCTTCATGTGGCCCGTCACCTTCATGTGTACCCGTCACCTCACATCATTCGAGTGCAAACAAAAACGTGCCTCATCCAACCATATCACATGCTTCCAAGAATTGAGTCCAGTCTTTGTTGCATTGCATCCAGAGTAGTCGTGCAGCCTTGTGCAGAGCTGTTAACATGGATCTCTTCCACGGTACTCTGCTCCAGATATCCATGGCATGCAGTTCCCTTCGGAATGTTCATTTGGAAACAGCTTGTTGCGGGCTTGCATTGACTGACAGTAATTCCTGCCTCGTTGCAAAGTGGTTTGCCCTAAAAGTGCATGACACACTGCAGTGGTCCCTATTGGTGAGCAGTCTTTCTGCCACAGTTCTGGCAAAGAATAGCGGTGGACTGCGATGTACACCACTGCTGGAAGACACCTTTGGATAGTACGTTTTTACCACACCTGCAAAGGCAACAACTTCTTGTACACTATGCCCTTCAGCCAAACACAATAACATTTTTTTGCCACTCATTCACATCTTTGGTGCAACCCATGCTTCACGGAGTGACTAACACACACGTGGTACACAACTACTTCTTATCACTGTATGAACCCCGTAGCGCACAGCTATTTGTAGGATGTGTTTATTACTGGTGCACCCTCTGTTGCTGTCGAACTGATGTAACCCTGTTACAGCGGGAGATGACTAATTTTTTGTCCAGTGAGCTTATATTCCTTGACACAAATCCAATTTTTCATTAATGATTTATGTTTAATAATTGCTACCTTATGAAGAGAAATGACAGTGGTTCCAGAAAAAAAGCATAATTTATTAAATTGTCAGAACTAAATTATCTATAAAAGTTTTACATTTAATAAATGTTCATTTATTAAAGGTGCCATGGATTATAATTTGGCCACGTTTATAACAATCTCAATAATAAAGAAATGTCAAATTAACTAAACCATTGCTTTATTTACTTTCATAGTTATGCTTGAAGGTTAAAATCCTAATATATGAGTATTAATCATTAAAGCTAATTACACGTATTTCTTTACAATCACTTTCAAAGTGATATTTTTCTTTCAAAAGCAATTTCAAAACCCAAATACAAAATAGTACATATTAGTTAATACAATATATACACATAGTGCCATTCAATCCTAAGTTACAAATTTCATGGAAATGCTTGAACATTTTAATATTAATTCAATGATTCAAAGTTTCATTCTTGAAAACACTTTGTTGTGCTGAAGATAAAATATTTTTGGCTTTCTGTATGTAGTCAATCCAATGCTCCAGTTTCAGTTAAAAAACTTATTCAAACTTGCTCAAATCAAAATTTCGAGTTTTTGGCAGCTATCTCATCAAGCTTAATATACAGTTTAAATTAAAAATTCCCTGCTGAGCAGCAGAAGGAAATAAACTTTTATCAGTCAGTGTTTTGTTAGTTTGACTGTTGCCATGGTAGAATTCTGGTAATAACACCTACTAAGCTTAAATTTTCAATCATGCTTTATACTGGTAGGAAAGTGTAAAATGGCAGGTATGAATCCAGAAATCAATGATTCAAAGTTCATGCAAGAGATGAAGTTAGGTAACTGCTCTGATACTATTACAAAATAATAAATATATCATATGCTTCTCTTTTAGAATTCTAGCACAGCTTGAATGGTAAGTGTAGCATTGGTCTTTGCTATTACAATTACACCTTTTAAAAATTGTGACCAGGAAAAATATGCAGAAGCAAGTAAAGCTCCAGAGGCACAAGTCCAACATAGTGATAAAAAAAAAATTACGCTTTTCCAAAACAATTAATTTATTTTACAATAAGAAACCCTTTTCTAATTTAGGTTCAGTTAAATGCTTCATTAATATTTTCCTTCCTGTTGAACAACAGTGCTTTACATCACCTTCTAAATCAAAATAAAAAGGTAGATGACAGAATATGTGAATAATTTCATAATGTAAATAATACTCAGCACCACCATGAAATATGGTAAATTTTATTGCAGTGAATAATGGATTTTTTTAACTGCATTACTTTCAATATAATCCTTTATTTTTTACTATTTTGAAGAACCAAAGCTAAAATGATGCATAAATTTTTTTCAGAAAATTATATTTTAGTACTATTTACAAATATTACAAATAGTTGTATATTTTTTCTATAAAAATTACTTTTTATTAAAATAGATGAGAAACCACTCAGTCTCTAGCTAAAAAAAATATAAAAATTATCTCTAAGTCTACTGTACAAAACTAGTTTATTAAGGCATGAAATATGTATCCTTTCTATACATATATAAATAGCATGGCTGATTTACATTTCTGAACTACAAACATAAAATGATGATATAGATATCTATGCAAGATGATGAAAATGTTTCAAACACAGACAAGTTAAAATTCTAGCCATTGCAACACTGATATCTTATAAAAATTTTTATAAACTATGTATATTAAAAATAAATTGTAAAACATTCTATAAAGTTTAGTGTTTTTTACTGGCAGTATTGGCAAGAGTTAAAAAACTGGAGTTATGTTTTTATTTCCCATTTAAAATGATTTCAACACTCGTTAAAATAAGTGATCCCAAGTTGCACATATTTTCTAAGGAACATCCAATGTTGGAGATGAGAAACATTGCAGAACAATCCCTTTCTTCGCTTCTGAAAAAAAAAAAATCACATTAATTACTGTTTCTTGTATGACATTCAATAGTTTCTATAACACAGCACACCTCAGAGCCAAAACATTATGACCAACTGCCTAATACGATGTTGATCCTCAATGTGCCGTAAAAACAGCTCTTACCCGGCGAGGCACGGATGCTACAAGATTTTTAAAGGTGTCTTGTAGTATCTGGTACCAACACATTAACCACCAGATCCTTTAACTGTTGTAAGTTATGTGGTTGAGCCGCCGCAGATCGGATATGTTGTTTCAATACAAACAACAGATTCTCGATTGAATTGATGTCTGGGGAATTTGGAGGCCAGAGCAATACCTGAAAGTCTTCCTCATATTCTGCGACCATTCTCAAACAATCCGGGCAGTGTGGCATAGCACATTATCCCACTGAAATAAGGCACTATTAGAAGGGTATACAGTTGCCATGAAAAGATGTACCTGGTCTGCAATGATATTTAGGTAGGTGAGGTGGTAGATATCATAGTTTCCTGCACATGAATGACTGGACCCAGGGTTTCCCAGCAGAACAATGCCTAAAGCATTACACTTCCTCCACCAGATTGTTTTTGTCCCACGGTGCATCCTGGTGCAACACTTCCCAAGTAAATGACGCACAGATACTGGCTGTCCAAATGGTGTAACAGGAAACCGAGATTCATTGGACCACACAACCTTCTTCCAAGCATTCGAGGTTCAGTTTTGATGCTCGTGTGCCCATTGTAAGTGCTTTTAATGGTGAACTGAGATTAGCAGGGCACTCAGAGCTGCCTGCGGCTATGCAGCCCCATTTTCAGCAGGGTTCAATGTGCTGTATGTTGTGACACATTACTCCCATCACCAGCATTCAAATTACGGGAGAGTTGCTCCACAGTATCCCTTCTGTTGGCTCCTACCATATGGGATAGCCTTCACTCAACTCTAGCATCAATGAACCGTGGTTGGTCCACACTTTGCCAGAGGTTCGTGGTTTTTCCCTCCTCGGACCACTTTTTGAAGATACTAACCACGGCTGACTGTGAGCACCCCACAAGCCTTGCCATCTCAGAAATGCTCTGACCCAGTTGTCTGGCCATTACAATTTGGCCTTTGTCAAACTCCCTAAGGTCTGCTGCCTTTCCCATCTGAAGAACAAGAATAACACTGATTAACAGAGCTCAGTATGAGGTGTTATTTATACCATTTCATGACCTTAACATGCGTCATTGTTTACCTACAATTGCTTCGATTTGAATAAAGATGCACTGGTCATAATGTTTTGGCTCCTCGGTGCAAATTGCTGGGCATTTGAAATTAGAGCTCAATGCAAAGTCATCTTCAAATAATAAATTTTATATATGCATTATCAGCTACCATTAGTAACATTAGTAACTGACATCTGCCAGGGAAAGTTGTACCCAAGGAAAACAGATTCCAGCAAGATGGAGACCAACACACTGGAGTGTATCTGCTTGGCAATTTCTGGACACAACTTTCTGCAGCAGATCAATCAGAAGGGGTGGTCTCTTTTCATGGCTTCCCATGTCAGCAGACTTAACACTTGTGGATCTGTTCTTGTGGGGGTACACAAAGGGCTATCACGTCCCTCTAATTTATTTATTTTTATTTATTGTTGCATTTTTATTGTATTTGTGTTGGTGTATATATTTTTATGTATTAAGTGAGTTTTTGGAAGTGCTTTTTTTGGGGGGATATGACTCATAAATGTTGTTTTCGGGTCTGATCTGGCTGTCTGCATGGGTTGATGAGTCGAAAGACATTTTACGACCATTTACAACTAGCCTGGGGCACGAGTGCAAGTGTTAGAGACAAGCCAGGCAATAAGGAAATAACAGACTTGAGCGTCGCTGTCAAACAGGAAGGACGTCTGAACATGTGTCAAGGGACACCACTCTTACTCAAACAAAACCCTTAAGGAGAGGGTTCAATTCTATGTGAGAATCAAGATTCTTGGTGAATCAAATACAATTCTGTGTGAACCACATTGTAGGCAAAGGTTAAATATCCTTTTGCCGAGTTTGAGGTCGGTAAAGCAAGAATCTGCAAAGTGCGGTTCTCCATCTCATTGCATAATTGTTTGCAGCAGCAAAGGTCTATGGAGTCAAGAGAATCCCCAGCATGTGATTATATATAAGTGTGAATAAACTGTTGTCCCTATATAACTCTTGTGCATGAATTGTTGGATATATTTCTGTACATCACCTGGTGAAGCAAGGCTGAGTCATATGTCAGTATGGGTGTAACAACCCTGAACCTGTTATTTAACAGAAAAGGTGAAGGTAATCAAGGAACTAATTGATTGTTCTCTACTATAGAGTAGGTAAATCATTTGTCATCTGTCCCAACACCACATTCAGCGCAATTCAAAGAAAATCTATTTCAAGTGACGAAATAAAAATCTGTTTTTTGCCTTACCATAACTGTGCTCAAAAGACCAGGTGACCACACACAGTCACATCTTTACAAGACCTGAAAAACCATATTGTCCATGCTGTAAAAGGTATCATGCCTCAAAGGTGTGCCAATGCTTTACAAGAATTTGAATACTGGATGGATATTGTAAGAGTAACAAATGGTGTTCAGGTTGAAGTGCTATAAACTTTTTGAGTTGCTTGTACACCATTGTTTTGTACAATAATGTATTTGTTTCTTACACCATTGTACAAACATTTATATTGTACAATGGCTACAACCATTCTCACACACCACTGATTGAATAAGCTAATCAAGTATAATGGGCTTTTATGAATTGTTGGCTTACATCTTCCAGTTCATTGCTATTATATTTCAGTGCATGTACATTTATGTAATTGCCATAAAATATAATGTTAAGATTTGGTGGTGGTGGTAATGGATAAATTAGTATTGCATAAACTGATGCAGACAATGTAGCACTGATTTTCAAAATGTATGTTGTGATTGTCTACATAGCATGGCAAGTAATGATTACAATGCAAATATTAAAATGCTATTATGTTTTTTTTTAGATAAGACAAATAATGACTACTAAATTTTAAAATAACTTATTATTTCCTGTGAGTCACCCTTGAAAGCCACATATAAATTACTTCTGTTCCAAATCCAGTAAAGGAAAAGACTGCAACGGGCAAAATAATATCATTTTTGGGCCACTGATGAATGAAGAAGCTCAACAATGAATATTGCTTTTGCAATCACTGCTGACAAATCTTATATAAAATATCTTGATGAAGAGCTGAAGTGGTTTTGACTTTATATGGAATGGCAATATACTTGTCTAACATTGAAGTGCACAATATGAACAATCAAGCATGATCCTTCAAATTCAAATTTATTTCAACAATATATACAATTGTTAATATATTTAAACACTGCAACTTCTTAGGAAACTTATTTAAGGTTGCAATTATAGAAAAATTTTAAAACAAAAATGACTGACAACATAGCTCATCAAGTAAATAATCGGTATTTTCCAATTTCATAAGCCACTCAAACAATACTTCACTATTAAAAGATCTGATATCACTACTTAATTTATTATATAATTTGGGACTGCAGAACATTTTGTTTAAACTTTGCTTTATGTAATCTTGGAATTAATAATTTATTTTCATTGTCTCTGATCCAGTATTCGGTTGCTTTCATTTGGAAATTTGACAGATTTTTATAAATATAAATTAATAGCATGTATATGTATAATTTTTTCAATAGCAATATTCCTAAATCTTGACATAAAGATGAAGAGCAAGTCAATTTTGATTTTTTTAACATCACTCTTATATTTCTGTAATACTTTCGATCTCCTCAGTTGCATTTTACTTGAACATCCCCATATTGGAAGGGCAAAATTTAAGTGAGACTGTACACATGAAAAGTAGTACATCACTAAAGTTTGCCTATTTAAAACATCTCTCAATATATAAAATCTACTTATAACAAACTTTAGCTTCTTTATAATATAATTTATATGACTTTCCCATGTTAATTGCCTGTCAAAAAATACACCAAGATACTTATTTCTGAAACATTTTGAACTGATGGACAAATACAATTTGATTCACCTATTGATCCACAAGAATGGAATTTAATTTCATAATTTTCAGATAACCTATTACTAAGTGAAAAATTCATATACTTTGTCTTATTTAAATTTAAAAGCAGTTTACTATTTGAGCTGTCCCATGGCCAAGTGGTTAGCACGCTTGGTTACTGATCTAAGGGACCTGGGTTCAAGCCCCGGGTAAAGCATGGATGTTTGTGTTGTTTTTCTGCTGAGGTCCTGCCATCCTCACAGACCTTCTACTATGGCATATAAACTGACAGGCTCCTGTCAGACCTCTGTGGCAAGCATTTTAATAGAATTTTATTTTTTATTTTTTTATTTTATTATTTGATAAACATTTATAAAGTAAGGTGTATCATTATTAATATATTGAGACATCTGTAAATCATAACATATTAATAAGACAGTATCATCTGCAAATGCGATTATTTAACAATGTAAATAATACTAATGTATATAAAGTAAAAATGAATTAATGTTTGACTTTATAAGTTGTTTGCCTATTTGCTGTTGTTGACGAATTACAATAACAAAAGTATGGGCATATTATTTAGAATAAGATGTAATCAACTGCTGGTGAAATGCTTTCAGATGGAGATTTCAGGATGAAAATGTACTTTGTTCTTGTATGTCATCAGGTATAGTGAATACAAGAAATCAGGTATAATAAATACTGAGTACAAGTCATCAGAATACTGTAAGCCTAGTATGATCATAATAGAGCCAGCCACCTTGACTGACTGACCTTGACCTATTTGTGGCAGATCTCAACTGAACTATTTAAGAGGCATCCTACATAGGAACGTGAATTAAATGAAGAAATAATCAGTGTTTAGAACCATATACAAAGATTTCAGCTACTGGAAAAACTTTTCCATTTCAAGCTCAAACATTGATCTTTATTATTAAAATTGAAGGGTGGCTGATAAAATACACATTTCAAGTTTTAATATGCAGCAGTTGTGAATTTTGCATTAGTAGTTATAGAATGTAGTTTTCAGAAGTATCTTTCAACACTCCTTTCAGTAATAATAATAAATATATATTTTTTGACTTTTGAATTTTTAACCTCAGAAGACCAAAGCCCGTTCCAGAGTTAAATATAAAATACATATAGTTACATTGTTTGGAGAATGAGTGATACAGAACTTTAAAGAGGTTGATTAATATTGTTTAAAATATATATATATTTACCTGGTTTCAACTTTGTATTACAATTTATACACTATGCTACCAAGTGTTTGGACAATTTACAGGTCATATGAATGGAAAGCTACATTCAAAGTTCCCAAATTTGAAAATAAGCTTTTCATGGTAAAATACTACTAAAAATAAATTGAAGATCTAAGTCAGATATCTATAAAATTCGATTTCCAGGAATATTTGTTTAATATCTTAAGAATTGCTGAAGCTGAAATCATTCAACAACAGACAATGCCATCACACTTGTCCTAAACACTTTTCTTCAATACTAGTCTGTAAATGGTAGCTAGGTAGTCACTGGAAGGAGAGCTATGCACCAATCCCCTGTGATGATGCATAGAACCGGCCAGGCCTAGCACCTAATGTCCGACCCCGCCTTCTCGTGGTGCGGACCGTTTGTAACTTTCAAAAGAGATACTCTCTTGTGGAAGTGAACGGAAGGGGAGGGCTGCCAGATTAGTGTGGCCTACTGAGATCTGGACAACTATGGCTACTTTTCTTTTTTTCTACCCTGCTGAGGAGTGGTCAACCACACAGGGTCCTGGTGCTGACCATATAAACCTACTGGACTGGACAGATATATGGCTCTGAGCTTGATTATGGATCCTGATTTTGCTGCACTGGTGGGCTTCTGTGGAGGGAAAATCTTCCGCTGTGTTTTCTGTTTGTTTGTGGGTTGACAGCCCCAAGTGAATAGATTCACAGGATATGTTTATCAGCTGGTGGATAATCCTGAGCAGAAGTCATCACAGGCACCTGAACTCTTTGCTTCTATTGGCATCGTCAAATTCTACATTGCTGGAAGTCTTCCAGTGTAGATGGCTTCAGCCTTTAGTAGTGGGGGAACGGGTCTTTGCCCCATGTCTGCGATTAGGGGGCTGTTTGATATTGTTGGCATTCCCTCTCTCAATAAACGTAGTTTCTTTAAACATCCCACTAACCATTTTCTCTCCATAGGTAGTTGGAATGTGAGGACTCTGCACAGAGCTTTTTGTCTTGATGTCCTCACACAAGAATTCCACCGTTATAATTTAGATATTTTTGGCTTGCAAGAGACCAGATGGACTGATAAAGGTCAGATTCTTAAAAATAATCTTAAATTTCTCTTTTCAGGGAGGGACGACAATAAGCATCACCAAGGTGTGGGTCTGCTTCTCAGCAGACACGCTAGCGATGCTCTTCTAGGATATGAGTGCATTAATGAAAGGTTTCTTACAGCAAAATTTCAGACAAGCGTTAAAGACTTGAATGTTATCTGCTGTTATGCCCCCACTGAGGATGTCGATGAGGATGAGAAGGATAGGTTTTATGAACAACTTCAGGATATTTTTAATTCTGTCAAGAAAGGAGATATTACCCTTGTTCTTGGTGACTTCAATGCCAAAGCTGGTACTGACTCTGACCTTTGGGGAGGAGTAATAGGCCCTTTTGGTATTGGTAGCTGCAATGGCAATGGGCAACATCTCCTACAGGTAAGTAAACTCAATGGATTCAGAATAACTAACACTTATTACAAACACCGCGACATACATAAGTACACATGGGTTTCACCTGATGGGCTGCATAAGAATATAACTGATTACATATTAATTAACAGCAAATGGGCTAGTTCTGTTAGGAATACCAGGGCATATAGGGGAGCTGAAATTGGATCTGACCATTACCTTGTTAAAAGTGTGTTGCAACTTAAACTTAAAAAGTGTTGTGCTAGGGTTAAAAAATTTACTTTTAATACTGAAGCTCTGAAAGATCCAGTTATAGCCAAAGCTTACCATGATAGGTTACTTAGTCATTATGACAGTCATGGTTTGCTTAATACTGAAGTTGAGGAAGAATGGGGCCATTTTAAACAGGCTTTTTTGGAAACTAACAGTACTCTTTTAGAGAAAAAGGAGCAGGGGAGGAAGAATTATTTAAGTGATAAGGCACTTGAGCTTATTTCAGAAAGAAGGAACTGCAGGAATGTCCTTAATCAGTACCCTACTAGTCCTAATAGAAAGCATTACAGAGAACTTAATAAACGTGTAAAGGATCAGTTAGCTACTGATAAGAATCTTTGGCTTGATGGCCTCGCTGACAAAGCCGAGGAAGCAGTTAGACAGCACAACAGCAGAGAGCTGTACCAGATAGTTAATGTTTTGTGTGGTAGAAAACGGACAGGCATACAAGGATTGAAGGATAAACAAGGTAAGGTTATAGAAGGGGAGGATTCTGTCATGGCTAGGTGGGCTGAGCATTTCAGTGATGTTCTAAACAATGTAGTTAGTTCTACTCCCATTGTTTGCAATGATGATAGATGCATTGGTGGCTTTAATGTTGGCCCTCTAACACAATCTGAAGTTATTTCGGCTGTTTCTAAACTTAAACTTCATAAATCCCCAGGGGTAGGTGAAATTACTACGGAAATGCTTAGAGCTGGGAATGTTTCTGTTACCACTTGGTTGACTGAAATTCTGAATATCTTTTATGATAAAGGCATGGTTCCTAAGGATTTTACCAGAGCTATTGTTATCCCTATTTTTAAAAAAGGTGATCGCAGTTCTTGTGATAACTATAGGGGTATCAGCCTACTCTCTGTTCCAGGTAAAGTTCTTTCCATGATTGTGCTTAATAGAATTAAGAATCTGGTTGACAGGCAATTGCGTAATGAGCAATGTGGATTCAGAAGTGGTAGGGGATGTGTGGATCAGATATTTTCACTTAGGCAGATTCTTGAGAAATGTTTAGAGTTTCAGAAACCTTTGGTTGCTAGCTTTGTTGATTTCAAAAAGGCTTTCGACTCTGTTGATCGTCATAATTTGTGGTTGATTGTGAGATCATATGGTATACCAGACAAGTTAGTTAACATTATGAAAGCTCTCTATAATAACACTGAGTCATGTGTGAGAGTTGGTAAGGCTTGTAGCAATTGGTTTAGCATTACTTCTGGTGTTCGACAAGGGTGCATTTTGTCTCCTTTTCTTTTTAGCTTGGTTATTGATTATGTTATGCGAAATTCACTTCAAGGGAAAGATTTTGGCCTTAAATGGGCTGGAGATACGAAAATTTCTGATTTAGATTATGCTGATGATTTAGCCCTTTTGGCAAATGATGTTGATGAGATGAACTCTTTCATTCGAGCTGTTGATGAGACTGGTAGTAGAGTAGGTTTGGTTATAAACAGAGAGAAAACTAAAGTGATGAAAATTGGTCAGGCAGGCTGTGATTCAGTTAATCTGAATGGTTGCAGTCTTGAGCAGGTGTCACAGTTTAATTATCTTGGGAGCTATGTAACAGATACTGGTGATGTGCGGCATGAGATTAACAAACGAATAGGGATTGCTGCCGGGACTTTTAAGAACCTATGGAGAGTGTGGAGAAATAGGCGTATACACCTAAAGACTAAAATTAGACTGTATAATAGTTTGGTTCTTTCTAGGGTTAGTTATGGTAGTGAAACTTGGACACTTTGTAAACAAGATAACAGGAAACTAGATGCTTTTGATTCCAGATGCTTACGCAGTATCTTGGGCATTATGTGGTTCAACTTTGTAACTAATGATGAGATTAGGCAAAGGAGTTTGCAACCTCCTTTAAGCAGCATATTGTGCAGAGAGAGACTCCGTTGGTTTGGCCATGTTGCCCATATGAATAATTATAGATTGGCGAATAGGGTTATGAACAGTGTGCCTAAAGGCCTCAGAAGGAGGGGGAGACCTAGGATGCGGTGGGCAGACAATGTCAAACAGGACCTTGTTAGAATTGGTGTGCAGTGGCCAGATGCAGTAGATGTAGCTCAGGATAGATTTGCTTGGAGAACTAAATTGCACGGTCTGGTTGGACCTCCTTAGCCCATGGCTGCTTGAGGATGATGATGAAATTGGTTGGTTGGTTGGTTGTTTGGGTTTTATGGTGCATGGGCAACTAGGCCATAATGTGCCAAACAAAAGACAGTATAAAAGACAAAAGATGTGTGTACCCACAACCAATAGTTAAAACAAAAACATTACATTGTAAATGAACAAAGAACAAGGGTATAAGTATAAAGTAAAATAACTTGAAAAATACAAGATCCTTATTAGAGACACCTTATAGATCCTTATAGATTACATCATCTCAGGTGTAAAAGACCTGGGTTAGATATACAAAATACAAGGTAAAATCAAATTCTATTAAAATAACCACAATATTTTAAAAAGGTAAAAACTGGTGGTAAAAAGCAATGATCAGGTAAAAGATATCCGAGTGTAAGAGGCTCGGACATAAAATTATGAAAGCTAAAATACTGTTGCGGATTACAAAAATGGATAGCCACTGAGCGTGAGTATTAAAAGCTATATTTCAAAACCAAATTCAATACAAGGTAAATTGTTACAAAGGAAATATGGATGAAGTATCTTATTAACAAATCAACTATTAACATGCACAAGTCATCAATCTTCCTGCGTAGAGCACACAATATCAGCTCTGTGTATTTTACTAAATACTACCTTTTACTTGATTTACCAGGTCACCCGAAGATCTTCACCCGTAAACCAATTCTCGTCCTGTGCTAATAACTGTTCACACACTAGCCGAACAAAAAGACAGTCCGTGTAGACATTCGAAGTTAGCCATAAAAGTTCCCACTTTTATACTTCCGTATGTACACAACACATCAAGTTACTTCTTGATACTTAACGATAAAAGATCCCACTTTTATCCTTCCGCGTATACACAACACATCAAGTTACTTCTTGATACTTACGCGCACTGTCTCAGAACAGCTCACCGTCCATTTTCGAACTCACGACCGTTACAACACAACGACCGTTACAATACAACGACCGTTAACGCTCCACACTTCTTCTCCAAATTCTCCCAACGTTCTTATTCGTTGGCTGAAACTTTGCTTTCGGTTGCCAGATTCTTCTGTCGTAACACTGCCCCCTTCCTAGGTCTTGTTCGTCCCGAACAATTCTGGATTCCAAAGCTTCTTCAGTTCTTCGATGAAACGGGGCCAAATGATCCACGTGAACCACCTTGCACTTTGTAGCTGGACGTCGACGAATGCGATATACCACGTCTGTGTCAAAATGAAAGCGAATCTCATTATGACGTAGATTTCTTTTCTGACTGAAGCCTCGTCCACAAACATAATACGTGTAAGGCCTATAGCCCTTGTGAACACGTTTATGTCTCTGCAGGGAGAAGAATCGACTAAGAGTTTTCGTGCAAAACCTGTAAAAAGTTTTCTTCTTTGTCGAAAGTTTTCTTCTTTGGATTTTTACTTCTATCAACAGTAACAAGGAATGAAAGTCATTAGTGACATAAAATCTAGGGAGAATTTTCATCCTGCAATCTGACCCTTTTGTCAGTTGACTTTCACTTAATTCAGAACTGTCGTGATGAACCTTCAGCCATATTTCACCTGATTCAATTTGATCCCCAAGGTGCTTCACAAATATAATATCAGCTCCATAATTCTTTTTAGCGCTTCGGTCCATCTCCTCCTTCCATACTCTTGCTAGAACTGCAGCTTCTAATCCGACAACCTTACCTGTTTCTCCTGTATAAGTGAAATTAGTGATGTGTCGGGCTGCTAGCAATATTTTTTCTGTTTTACCTTCACATAGCCAGCTTGCAACATCTTCAGATACTCCTTGTTCTATTAACATGTTACGAAACTTGTTCAAAGCATTGCCGTTATGCAGAACCTTGCAGACACGTGATGCTTCATCTACCCTATTATCCACAATGTTCACCAAACGCAGAAGTTCTCCTCCTAACTCTTCGACGAGCTCTTGCAGTTCCAAGGATCCGTTACCAAGGAAACACTGAACAGCTTCCATCACTTCCAGAGAGTTGTCAACAGAGTTTTCAAGAGGTGAATCCATGTTGCTGATAACAGCTGAACAACTCAAACTCTTCATTCCACGAGCTTGTGATGCTGCAACCACTTTCTTAACTAAATCAACAGCAACATCTTCTGTACTGATGAGATCAATAGCTCCTTTTCCGAATTCAACATCATAAACCAAAGCACACACTCCTTCAGCCAGCTTTTTGGACACAATTGAGCATATCATTAGAGGAACGCTATCTATGGTAGCCATCAGATTCTTGCAGCGGTAAATCTCCTTATCTGTTGGCACCAGCTCCTCTGTCTGTCCTACGATGCAGCATCCGACGTCTTCCATCATCTGCGCGATTTTATCTTTAGTGCAGTCGACTGTGAAGCCAGGGATGGATTCCAATTTGTACAGAGTATCTCCCGTCAATTGGAGAGCACGACCGGAGATCATAGGGACCTTGAGACCTAAAGCAGCAAGTGCAGGAGCCAAGACAAGACTCACTTTGTTTCCGACACCTCCTGTGCTGTTTTCATCTACCATCCGATGGCGCCACTCGGGTCTCCAGCAAAACACATGACCCGAGGAGGTCATATTTGCTGTTTCTTCCGAATTCACTTTCTTGGAGCTCTCATTGTAATTAGCCAGGGAAACATCAGTTATGATTGCCAAATTGTTCATTCTGGAGATCAGCGACGAGTTTTGTATCATGATATTGTCCACTTTAGAGCTCTTGTAGTCGTGATAAAACTTTTCTATATCCTTATAATCTAAATGGTTATAATGTCCAAATCTGCACATTGACTGTTCAGAAAAGAAATTCAGCATGGTTTCGTTGAGATTGTCTGAGGGCTTTACTTCTCTATGATCGTAACTCTGAGGCTTAGTTTCATCCAGAAAGTTAGTCTTTGAAGTACTGTCTCTGCCTGAAGCTCTTTTACTAGCATCACCTGTTATGCTTCTAAGCCATCCTTCGGAATTCCTCTTCCTTAAATCCCCACTTTCTATAAACGATTCGAGTGTGGCTATATGTTTCGGAAAAATCTCTCCGACTTCCCCAGTAACGTCGAATGGCACTTTGTATCTATGATGAATGGACGCCTCTTCTTTACTCGGACCACTCTGCGAAACGTAAACTCTGTTTCGTTCCCCCTCATTACCACTCGTTACTCTGCCTTTGCGATAATTGTCCATGACGCATTTTGCTGACGGCGAGGAATAGAATACCTTTCGTGTGGATCTCTCTTCAGATCGTGCCAGACTTGTATACCTAGGTATTTTGAAGTGCAAAGCGTACTGTATAGTCTCACAGCTCTCTGATCTGTGTGATTGTTCTTCACAGTTCCTAGACATGTCACCAGCGACATAGACACTCTGCCATGCATTACCAGTAGTTGCGTGGTCAAAGGCATTATCTGTGCTATCTCTACAATTCTTGATTTCCAGTAGCAGATCCACATTTTTATATGCGTTGCCTTTCTCTTTTCCATGTTTACAATCTAACTTAACACTATCAAGATCATCTTTTTCACTGACAAATTCAACATTTAAACTATTGCATTGTCTATTGAGTTCGGTTTTATGATCCTTGAAGTGATCAATAATCTTATCAATTTGAGAAGCCACTTCAGCTCTCATCTCAGTATTTTGTGCGGCTATTTCGGCTTTCAAGTCAGTCCTCAACTCATTATTTTGTGCGGCCATATCGGCTTTCAAATCACCTATTTTATCGCTTTGGGCGGCCATATCGGCTTTCAAATCATCTTTTTGAGAAACTATCTCTGTTCTCAACTCATTTATCAACTTTACTAATTCATCCATACTTCTAGTTAACGGCATTCAATAAATTACCCCACCTCTGACACCAAATGTTGCGGATTACAAAAATGGATAGCCACTGAGCGTGAGTATTAAAAGCTATATTTCAAAACCAAATTCAATACAAGGTAAATTGTTACAAAGGAAATATGGATGAAGTATCTTATTAACAAATCAACTATTAACATGCACAAGTCATCAATCTTCCTGCGTAGAGCACACAATATCAGCTCTGTGTATTTTACTAAATACTACCTTTTACTTGATTTACCAGGTCACCCGAAGATCTTCACCCGTAAACCAATTCTCGTCCTGTGCTAATAACTGTTCACACACTAGCCGAACAAAAAGACAGTCCGTGTAGACATTCGAAGTTAGCCATAAAAGTTCCCACTTTTATACTTCCGTATGTACACAACACATCAAGTTACTTCTTGATACTTAACGATAAAAGATCCCACTTTTATCCTTCCGCGTATACACAACACATCAAGTTACTTCTTGATACTTACGCGCACTGTCTCAGAACAGCTCACCGTCCATTTTCGAACTCACGACCGTTACAACACAACGACCGTTACAATACAACGACCGTTAACGCTCCACACTTCTTCTCCAAATTCTCCCAACGTTCTTATTCGTTGGCTGAAACTTTGCTTTCGGTTGCCAGATTCTTCTGTCGTAACAATACAAACATCTTTCGAACTAGGACATTCAATTAAAATATGTTTAATAGTTAAAATTCGCACTTAGGTTCATTGTCCACATGTAGAAGAAACAAATGAGTAATAAACGAATGACCTAAGCGAAGCTAAGAAAGTACATCTTTCTCCTTGCGATTCCTGCGGTAACATGACTGCCATGGTTTGATGATAGGCTTGATATCACAAAACTGATGAAAACTGAGATAATTACACTAACTACTAAAATTGCATTTATTTATTAAACAATTGTGTTTCAGTTTGTAATACAGATTATGTACCACTGCTGTGTGTAAAAGCTCATCATACAGAATCTCTTAATACCACTGCACTTTTGAGATAACCAGTTAAGATCAGCAATGCTGTTGTTAAATGCTTTGATTCCATAACTCTAAATATCAAATAAATATTGTTGAAAATTGAGATTTATAGAGATTTACTTTAACTCCAGTGACATCTTTCTATGAAAAGCTTAGTTTCAAAGTTAGGGAGTTTTAATGTGGTTTTCCATTCAACTAATATGGAAGTATCTGAACATTTTTGATAATATAGTGTATATATGATGGTCTTATGGTAGTTTACAATTGTTTCACTGCTGAGTTATATAGTAAGTGGTATTGTTATTGGGTACCATCAAAGCACTTTCCAGATATATTGTAGTCTGACAAAGACCCAGAAATACCCTCCTATTTCTGTGTTTCACACACTCTCTCTAAATTACCAAATAACATTTTTCAGCGTCATCTGTCACCACAACTGCTACTGCAATGACTTTCTGAATAACTAATAGCTTGCAATCTTTAATCTGGTGCATACTTTTTCTGTCAAATTTTGTTACAATTTCTAATTTTCTTTATTTTAAATTTCAGTATTTTCAATAATTTTTTGTTTAAAAACAAGGTAGCACTCACAGAATTTTCTTTTAAGAGAAAGAAAAGACTTTTGCTCTATGTACAAGTAGCAGATACACAAGATGAACTATGAATTTAACTGCAAATATTTTGAATGACAACTTACATTTTCTACATCATTGCTAATGCTTCAGGATCAGAAGATAATGCTTCTAAATGATGTGCTTGTACTCTCCTATGACCAGACCGCAGGGAATGAACAGACCTTCCTGATCTCATGGAACCACCAGATCTTGTTGATCTTTGACTACTGCAGCGATGGTCAGAAAAATTTCCATACTTCATATGCTTTGTATGATGAGGTGAAGAAAATGTAAGAGTTGTAGCATTAAGCCACAAATGCTGCAATGCTTGAACAGCTGTAAGACGACATTGAGGATCACACTGAAGGAGTTGGTGAATAAATTCTTTTGCTTCATTTGAAACTTCACTCCACACCTGTAAAAAATGATGCAATTTTATTTTAAAGTTAATTGATAGATAAAAAATTTTAATATCCTAAGATTAAATTTTATGTAAACAAGATGTATTAAAACTCCAAAAGAGAAAGAGACTATGGCATTAATCTGGAGAGATGTGGGTTTGAATCCTGCATGCTGGCAAAACTATTTTTTCCCACAAAATTATTTATTCGAAAGTTCTGATCTATTAGAGGTAATTACTGTTCCAAAATAAATATAAAACCGTAATACTATATTAGATGTGCTTTTTTATATGGCTGATAGATTATTTCAGGTAATATCTTGTGAAGGGCTGAAGCTCACTTGAAAATGCCTTCATCAACAATAGGTCAAATCTAATCTTTGTAATAAATAGAAAGTTTAGCAAGTATCAATGCACATCTTCAAGCACTTGTTCATATTGGTATATTGATATACATATAGTTACAACCAGGGTAGGGAATATTTAGAAAAATCTGACCAGCCAGCAGTTTTTACCATAACTGAGGCAAAGGCATATGTGAATGTGGGAGAAAGGGACAAAATAATTTTTCTGTTTTCAAGTGTATTAAAAAAGAACATCAAATGAATATACTGCACAGGTAAAAATTAATTTCTTTCCCATGGAACTATTTCATAGTAGCAATTTTCCCTAGCTTTGTGAGTAATAAGTCACACCAGAAAATTCACTCGCCATGGAAAGTGAAGAAGTGGTTTCTACAGCTCCGTTTACAACACAGTAAATCTTACCTGTGAGCTTCAAGAAAACTTTGGACTCTGCATATTGATCTGTTTATGGAAGAAATTTTAAATTTTGGCAGTAGAGTGTTAAGAGATATTCTACTTAAGGAATAATCTGTCCACTTTTCTCAGAGGGACGTGGGAATATCAACTTTTTAAATTTAAAAAATACTTTTTACATTGCATAATTACTAATAAAATCCTACTATTTGCATTTCCCCCATCATCCATTAGCTCAGATTGAAACTCTTAAGAGTGAAAAAGTAGGTAAATGAAAACCTTCACTCTCTTTTAAAATGTGGTGATTTGTCAAAGTTTTACCATTTCCACATTTAGTTACTCTAAGAATATAAATTAAACTATCTAAGTATTAGAAAAATGCTGACTGAATGGGCAAATCCCTCCTTGTCTAAGGGGGTCAACTCATTATTGCGAATAAAAACTTCCTGACTTTCACATTCCACCACCAATTTGGCTCAAAATCCTTTCAGTTTATTTGATTTAGCATTTTATGTTACAATCCACTTGCCAATAGCAAGCAAATTTTCTGGCATGATGTGTTACTTTCAAAAGCTGGAAAAAATTACAGCACCAAAATGTTTTCAGGGAAATAACATCCATCAACTTCTCCTTTGAATACATTATCATTAATTTCATTGAATGTTCTTTTATTAATGCACATTGAAGCATAGAAATATTTTTATCCCTCCCAAGTTGGCATATGTCTTTTCTCTGAATTATGGGAAAAACTGCAGAGGATGAGATTTTTCCGAATGTACACACTCCTGCAAAAGATCAGAAAGTTTTTATTTTTGCAAGTAAATTATGAAAGGAATTTATTTTACTTTCTCTTTTTAATAAGGATGGACTCCTCAAGAGGAAAAGAAAGTGTTTGCCCCCCCCCCAAGTATTTATATTTTTTAAACTAGAAGAATGCACGTCGCCTCTGCCACATGTGGGAATCTCAATTTCAGAGAATGAAGTTTTTTGTTCACCTACTTTTTCACTCTTAAAATTTTTAATTTGAGTTAATGGATGACGGGAGGGGATGTAAATAGTATTAGTAATTATACAATATAAAAGATATATGATTTTTATTCCTTAAATTTAAAAAGGTGATTTTCTCACACCCATCTGAGAAAAGTGGTTAGATTATTGCTATAGTAGAATCTCCCTTAACACTCTACCACAGTAATTTAAAATTTCTACCATAAACAGATCACTTGCAATATTTGTTATACGTTTCGACGTTTCCACATTTAGTGATTTAGTGAGAGGATGGCAGGACCTCAGCAGAAAACAACACGAACATCCATGCCTTACCCAGGTCCCTTCAGCAGAAAACAACCCGAACATCCATGCCTTACCGGGGTTCGAACCCAGGTCCCTTTGATCAGTAGCCAAGCGTGCTAACCATTCGGACATGGGACACAGTTTTCTAATTATCTTGTAAAACAAAATAATAGCGTTTCCCACCCATCTTGGGCATAACAGGTCAACTCATAATCTTTACATTCCACCACCAAAATTACAAATTTCTAATATAAATACATAATATGCAATATTCGTTAAAATTTTCGATTTTTTCCCAATGTTAGAGGGCATAGTCATAGCTTTTGAGATATTCGGAAAGTGCATTGAAAGTGCATATCGTAATATTCCACGATACCTAACCAACCTAAATATAATTTTAATTTATCTCTATAAACAAACAATTATCTCTTAAAACACAAAAGTTGGGTTTTCCCACCCATCTCTAGGGATAAGGGTTTGTTGCCAATACAAATTTAATGGCCAATCACATTCCACCACTAAAATTACATTGTTTGCAATATTCCTTTAAAAATTTGGAATTATCTATTTTTTCTACTGTTAGAGGGCACAATTACAGCTTTTGGAAGCTTTGCGATGTGCAAATCATAAAATTTCATCAATACCTACCCAACCTAAAAGTACTTTTATCTCTAAAAACAAAAAAAGAATTGCATATCTCCCCCCCCCCCCGTTTTACCTCTGAGCGGCACTTTTCTGGGCCACATTGAGTGAAGATGAATTGTTTTGGGTCGCACATAAAATATATAATATAGTTAATGTATATGAATAATAAAACTTCATTTATTTTCTTATATTTTCTATTATAAAATTAAAAAAGGCAACATAAAACTAGTAGGATATCAAAAACTCGCTGAAAAATCACATAATCATGTTGAAAGCTTATGTCGTAAACAGGTAAACTTTACGAGTTTGTGGGCCGCAGGTTGGACACGCCTGGTCTAAATGGCCAAGGTCACAAGGACCCCTAGGGCTTAAGATAAGAATGGGAGGAGGGGAGCCACCAGACAGCTGTTAGGAGACAGATGGTAACATCCCGTCAAGGTCATCCAATGTATTCTTTAATGTGCCCATGGCCTAATACCCTATCCGACGGACGGTAGGTTTCCTAAGCCCATCGGTGTCCCCTACTGACCGACATCAAGGAGGGGAGTTTTCTGTAAATAAATCTAAACGTTGGCACAACTGGGATTCGAACCTGGGAACTAAATTATGCGCCTGGTGCGATATTGACTGAGCATCCCCCCTCCACGGTCTAAGGAGTCAACTCATTGCTGCTATTGTAAATTTCACGATCTTCATATTCCACCACTAAAATTTCAAATTTCTAACATAAAAATACATTGTTTATAATATTCATGCCGTCCCCGTGGCCGAGTGGATAGCACACTTGGCTACTGATCAAAGGGACCTGGGTTCGAGCCCCGGGTAAGGCATGGTTGTTTGTATTGTTTTTCTGCTGAGGTCCCACCATCCTCACAGACCTTGTATTATGGCATATTAAACTGGTAGGCTCCTCTCAGACCTCTGTGGCAAGCAGCTGCTTGAGGAGGTAATTATTTTTATTATAATATTCGTTTTAAATTTTGCAATTTTCAACTTTTCCACCGTTTAGAGGGTGCATTTATAGCTTTTTGGGTGAATTGGAAAGTTCATATCGTAATATTTCATCAATACTTATCCAACCTAAAAAGAATTTTTAATTTATGTCTAAAAAACAAACAATTATGTGATAAAACAAGAACGTTGCATTTGCCCCCCCCCCCCCCCCCATAGGGGTCAACTCATTGTTGCCATTGGAAATTTCGTGACCTTCAAATTCCACCACCAAAATTTCTAGCTTAACTACATCGTTTGCAATATTCATTTTAAATTTCGGAATTTTAAAAATTTTCCACCATCAGAAGATGCAATTATAGCGTTTGGAAGATTTCGAAGTTGCAAATAGTAATATTTCTTCAATATCCAACACTAAAAGAATTTTCAATTTATCTCCATAAACGAAAAAGTTCGATGTCTACAGACGACAAAATGAAACTAGAGAATATAGTGGCAAATTGATAAATGATTTCACGGCATCATTATTAACCCTAAGAATAGATAACACTTTTGTTCCGGTTACATTTATTTGCACGTGTTGCAATGTCTATTTACATGGGGTCATTGTTAAAGCTTATTTTACATACAGTCGAAAGAACTCGACCTCATGTAAATAGCACATTGCAACAGTTATGCAAATAAATCTAACCGGAAAAAAAGCGTTATCCATTCTTATGTGTTAAAAATGAAACTACTCTCATTTTCTTTTAAAACGTGATAAAAATATAAGTTAAAAAACTATAACAAAAATCCCATCACTTATTTTTAGTTCCTTTTAACATCAGCATATTTAACTAACAATTTTTTTTTAATTTTGGAAATCGTGCTATCCACATGTGTGCAAAGCATTAGTGTTCTATCCACACTGTTAGATACATAGCAGATTTACTTTCAGACCAAACAAACAACAAACTTACAGGGTTTGCAATAAGTACAAAATTACAAGTTTATTTATTTACAATCATTACTAAAGCTTATTATATGTTGCTATTTTGTACATTTTAGAGAAATTTAACTACAATAGAACTTCGATATCTTCACATTTATTTAACTATTTCTTCAATTTATTCTTTAAAATGTGGATTTTTTTTGCTGCTTTTAATATTTTTAATAGATTTAAAAATAAATGATGCTCCATAAATGTTTTTTCACCAGTTTTTTCCTTGGTGTCAGTAAGAATATATTTGGTGTTCTAATTTCTGACGTCATATTTTGCTTTTCTGAATTTCAGTTTTCCCAGTTTATAAAAAAAATAATGTCTTAAATGCAGAGTTTTCTGACCTACATGATTTGCAGCTCTGCATAATAAGCTCTGATTCTTTTTTTTAAATATGAGGTTTTGTACCGATACTAAGGGTTTCATGATATTATAGTAAGTTCCTACCAATGAGGTTATCCGTTTCTATTGAAGCACACATAAATAAGTAATAGTTAATATTTATTTAATTCAATTATTTATACACACATTACCCCTGCATTTGTTTCATGGCCTAGGTTCATATTCTCAGGTGGAATTCGGCAACCGTATCTTGTCCTTTCAAGAGCAATCAAGAGAAATCTAGCAAGTTATCTACTTGATTTGTTTGAAGAAAAATTTTGAGTTTCGTGTCAAAAGCAGTATTTCAATGGTAACCACTGGCCACAGGTTGAAAAACAATTTTAGCCACTGCTCATCTTTATTAATATAGAGCAATATTACATGAACATGGTTCGCAGCAATTCTGGAAAACCATATGCACCAGAACAAGGCTAGGCAATCCAAACTTAAGAGATGATATTAAAAAGAAACTATTTCCTTAAGTAGGTCATAAAATTTTTTCAGGAGCCACAGGATTCTTACTATCCTTTAGTACAGATATTAAAATCCGAGCAAAACTTAGTCATTTGATCTTGACTCTACAGAGCATTACTTAATGAATTTTGAACAAGCATCTGGAGATGCTCAACATACTAATATCATTGCTATAAATAAATAAATATAAATACCCCCTTAAGCAGCTGCTTGCCACAGAGGTCTGACAGGAGCCTGTCAGTTTATATGCCATATACTAACAATAAATTTACAAAACTGAAGTTCACAGAAATCCAAAAAGCCACATTACACACCAAAAAATATATAATAAAAATAAAATAAATAAATACCCCCTCAAGCAGCTGCTTGCCAGAGGTCTGACATGAGCCTGTCAGTTTAATCTGGTTTAATATACGACATAGTAGAAGGTCTATGAGGATGGCGGGACCTCAGCAGAAAAACAGCACACACATCCATGCCTTACCCAGGACCCTTAGATCAGTAGAATCCACAAAAAAACTATTAAAACCTTGCATTATTATTTAGACAGATATCTATGCATATAGCTGAACAATATACAACATATGAGATAAGAGTAGTAAGCATCACAATTAAAAAGAAACCAATATAATAAACTTTCTAATAATGAGCTACATTGAAGAAACAAAGAGAAATCGCTCTAAATCCATACGAGTTTTCACTTGCATGCATTTTCAAATTTTACACTACTATAAAAAAAAATACTTCCAAGGCAAGTAAGTGCAAGTACCCAGGATTTAGTTTCGGGGAGAGGGGAGAAGAAGAATTTAGTTTCAGGGACTTGGTAGGGTTTTCCAATTAATAAAATATTTCACTGGACAGGAAAGATTAAAACGATATTCTGTATGAAATTAAATTTTATAGTTGTTGTTTAATATATTTTTAGTGTTGGACATATATTATGGGGCTAAAATAAAATTATACAAAGACGACTCTTTTGAATTTCAAAGCAGACAGACAAGTTTGAGATTTCGTATAAGACAGCCGGATTTTTTTTTGGGGGGGGGGGGGAGGGGTAGATCCCTGCTTCCAACGCCTGCTACTTAATTAATTGTGTAACACTCTAATTGTAGATACATTTTGTGTTTAATCCAGTAAATTTTCGGTATTAATTAACCAAATCTCAAGTTCCCTCAAGAACTAATGATCTCAAAATTGCAAGAGCAGATCACTTCGAACAGCATTAAAATATCTGCTAGCCAAATAAATGTAATGCCTTTCAGATAATGTTCTAGAAGCCACAATATTGTGTATAAAAAAGATGATTGATTTGAAAACCTTGTATAACTTGGAAAATATACAATTTATGCAGATTAAGAGTTTGTAAATTTGTATGAACCGCAACAACGTAATCAAATTTTCGCAATTTCGTCACTATCCTAGTAAGATCATTCTGCGCATAATGCAATGGTTTAATGCACAGTTTTCAACCCTTTTCTCTTAGCGACAAACTTCTAAAATAATCCATTTACCGTGACACACCTGTGGTAAAAAGCCAATTTTGTTTTATTATATATCTAATAAAGAAAAACGCATATTATGCTCAATATCTGACAAAAACAACAACAACAATAAAATCATAATAAAAATTGTAAAAGTACTAAAGTATATATTGTTAGGTAGAATTATTGTTTTTCCTAAAATTTCGTGACACCGGCTGGAACCACTGGTTCAATGTACAATCAGATTGCAACGATCCTGCTGAAATACAATCTATGTCCAGAAAGTTCCGAGACTGACGGTTTAAACATGAGTACGGTGTACTTACATTCTGGTGTTAAGGATGACCTTCGAAACGTTTCCTCCTGCATCAATACACCGATTCCAGAGTTTCTGAAGCAGTCCTGGAAAGCACTTTCTGTTATTTTGCAGAGCTGTTCCTGTTACGGCTGTCTGAATGTCAGCATAGCTGCATTTGTCCCTGAGGAACCTCTGTAGGTGAAAAAAAATCAAACGACATACCGTTTTTGTTTTCGGACACAAAACTTAATGTTCACTCTTTGCTCGTCCATTGGCACGGCTACTGCCCATGGAAACGTCTCATATAACACAATCGAGAGCCGTTACAGCGAGTAGCGATGCAGGTCTAAACATGTCAAAAGTTGCACAGCAGCAGGTGAATAATCCTATTTTACTGTCGCAGAAACAGAACTGGCAGGTTATTCCTAGTTTGTCTGCAATAAATTCACCTCGGTACTTTCCGGACAGGGGCGGGGGTGGCTCAGTCGGTAGCGCGCCAGGCTCGTAATCTGTAGTTCCCAGGTTCGAGTCCCAACTGGGTCAGCGTTGAGATTTATCTCCGCAAAATTCCCCGCCCTGCCCACGGTCAGTAGGGGACACCGATGGGCTTGGAAAGGCCGCCGTCCGTCGGATGGGACGTTAAGCCGTGGCCCTGTGTGCGGGAGAGCCATACCCTGTGCACGTTAAAGAACACGCTGGATGGCCTTGACGGGAGGCTACCATCTGTCTCCCAACAGCTGTTCCAGTGGGTCCCCTCCCCCAACCTTCTCTGAGCCTTCGGGGTCCATGTGACCTGGCCATTTAGCCCATGGTGTGCAAAAAAAGTGCCGCTCAGAGGTAAAACAACCCAACCCAACTTTCCGGACATAGGTTGTATTTCAAATATAAGTGGTGAAAAAACAAAACGCTGGCTCAGTCGGTAGCACGCCAAGTTCGTAATTTGCAGCTCCCAGGTACGATATCCAACCAGGTCTGCATTGAGATGTATCTCCGCTAAACCCCACCTTTACTCTCGGCGATAAAGGGGGCATCGTTGGACTCAGAAAGACTGACGCACGTCGGATGGAGCATTAAGTCGTGGCGAGGTGTGCAGAAAAACCATACACTGTACACATTAAAGAACACGCTGGATGGCCTTGACGGGAGGTTACCATCCAATGGACCCCTTCCCCAATTGAACCCTTGTGGCTTGGTCATTTAGTTCTTGTAGGCAAAACAATTGGTGAACTCTGTAAAGAAAATACATTTGTAATTCCTTTTTATTCACTAATTAAGGAGTAAATTTTATTTCACTTCAGGGTAGCGTAAATTTTCTAAGTTGTGCTAAAACAAATTAGTTTCTTAAGTTGTTGAAGCAGCATTTTTTTCCCTGCACTTTGTGAACAAAAAAAGCTAACCACAGCAAGAAGTCGTTTTTTTTCCGCTAAATATATCTCGGCCACATGTTCTCCTCATAATTAGCGATCTAATCGGGGCGCCAATGAGACCCACCTGCCTAGGCGCTTGAGCTATAGCGATTAAATCAAGTTGCTGACTTGTTCTCATAACCTGGAACAGTGTCATATGTTAGTTACACAACCTTTATTCAAGCGTCTCCTCCGTCTGAGGGTGCGCCATTACCAGAGCGGTGAGTGAAGAGGGTGGAGTCAAAGGGGGGGGGGGTGTCTCGAGGAAGTGATCTGGGAAACAGGGTGGCATCTGGCGGTGAGTGAAGAGGGTGGAGTCAAAGGGGGGGGGGTGTCTCGAGGAAGTGATCTGGGAAACAGGGTGGCATCTGGTAGCTGAACTACTCAAATGTCGGGCCTCCTGCTGGGAGAACAACGGTGCTCTTCGAAGACCTACAGAAGGGGGTGGACCTCTGAAGGCCATTTCTGTACACGCCCGCTTCTAATAGAATGGGCAAAGCTGTAATGACGAACTTAGGAATTCGAGTCAAAGGAAGTCTATAATGAGATACTTTGAGAGATTGAAAAAGAAATAGATGACAATAGCTATGCTATCATATTCAATTAGTTGGTTTCTTTTTATACTTTATAGAATGCTTCCTACATTCACAGTAGTTCCCGCAGCATGCTTTAGATGAGTAAGAAGAGGAAACCAAGGTAAAATATATAGAAAGAAATAAGTAATGAAAATATTCTCCCTCCTAAAGCCGAAAGTTTAATGTATAATTTTTTTTGCAGTAAAATTTTATATAACAAATGCCGCCATTCTATTTATGAAAAGTTACTAATAATGCCCTTGCGGATTGCCTTTCCGAAAATTTTTTTTGAACCTACAATTATCACAGAAAATGTTAAATTCAATAATTAGCTAAATTGTTAATATATAAAAACTGGTACTTGTTGGTTGAAAGTGTGGTAAGATTCATATAATACTTGTGTTGTTATTATATTGCGGCTGAGAATTTCTATTTCAGTTGAGAAATATGATAACCAATAGCGTATTTTGAAAATATGTTGCGGGGGGTGAGGAGGAGGGGCATTAAATTAAAACAGTTAATCAAAACATAAATATTAAAAGAAACTAATAAGTAAATAAAAACCAAAGGTACATTTGCATCAATGCTTAATAATAGTTGCTATGTTTCATAAGCATAAAAATGCAAAATAATTTCTGAAACGTATACATTTTTTTTTTATTTGGGGGGTGTATCCCCCAAACCTCCGCCTTCCAATGATGATAATCACGAGTGAAAAAATTGCTTATATTACTGTTCTTATATATGTGTTACATACAGTCATCAACATTCATATATTACACTAGGTACCGATAAACATAAAAAATAAACATAAGGAAGATTTGAAAAATTTTGTTTCGCCATGAGCGGGATTCGAACCCACACTTCGTAGTAACATGTCAGGCGTGTTGACACTACTACACCATCAACGACTATCCTTTTCTTCAGCTAACGCAGGGGTCGGGAATCGCACTCTATAAAGTGGCTCGACTTTTTTTGGGTTTCAAGTTTTTTTGGGGTCGATTCAAGAGAAATTTTTTTACAGATTTTAATTAAGAACAAGCAGGAAAGCACTAATTCAATTCAAATGCTCTAAATACACTGCAAATGTTATTTAAGTTGGTCGAGAAGACTCGAACTCAAGAGTCACACTTGTGAACGGCAGATTTCTTAATAATTCTTTCACTAGTAGTCACTATAATATGTGTCCGTCTGGCTGACGATCTGTATACATTTCAATATACCAATTTTAAAATTACACGTTATTGTTTTATTTCTGTTAATAAAATAACCTGCGGTTTCTTTTTTACTCTTAAAGCTCTTGACTCAATAAAAATTTCATTTGCCGCTCTTAAAATTTGTGTGATAATCTTTTTCTTGCTGTTTTGGCTCTTGACTCAAAAAAAAGTTCCCGACTCCTAGCTAATGTGACTTATAGACTTCATCGCATATTTCATTCGCTCGTGTGTCTGAAGGACATCCCATGTCTACAGCACAACCTACTCTTTGATCTACATCTCCTGTGATACTTTACTACAGGAAAACATATTGCCAAATGATATATTTTCTCAATTGGCATTAATTTAAAAGAAGATAGGGAGACAATTTCCTTTGATAGGTAAAACTTTTTTTTATATTTGTTTTCTTAAAACACACATAGAAAGACTAATTCTCGAATTTTTTAGAGATGTATTTCACTTTTAGCTTTTTAATAACATCTTTACAACTTGTCACCAAAAATAATATTTTTTATTGCCTTGGAAGGAGGATATATAATATTCCCTAAATTACTCTGTATATCATAAGCTTTCATTTGATATAACTTATTCGGGATCAGACAAATAGCTGAAAGGACATACCGTCTTTCCCCGAAAATAAGATCGGGTCTTATATTAATTTTTGCTCCAAAAGACGCATTAGGGCTTATTTTCAGAAGACGTCTTATTTTTTCATGTACAACAATCTACATTTATTCAAATACAGTCATGTCATCTTCTGGATCATCATCATAACTCTCCAAACCCCGAATTCTGGTCTGAATTTCTTGCGACTCCATTTCCTGTAGAACCATTGACCCGAATCTCTTATGTCCAGAAATAGATTATAATTAAGTATTTACAAATACTTAATTATAATTTATATTATCATTTATTTTAAGTATTAATGTCAATAATATTATTTATTTATATTTAATTATATATTAATATTATTAATTGAGTCATTTTCACAGGCTGCAACGTGCTTACGGAATCACCTCACTCACTGGGTTTCTCCCAGTGAGCTTTCTGGGATTACACTTATAATAAAAGGTTGGTAATTCTCTAAATTTTCATGGTTTATCAAATATTACTTATAATTTCACGATGTAGTGACGTTCTCAAGTATTAAGAAGTGATGAAAACATATGATTTCTTTTCGAAGTTATTGTAAGTCGCCTAGATGCTAGCTCATTACGCTACCCGTAACCAGCCACCTCGAAATCAACGTTTTTTCGTTTTGAAGCAATCACTTCTCAGAAGTGGAGGACTTCAATAAATGCGCTGAGTGGTGTGTTTATGAGAAAATTATCAGCATGGAATGAAATTCTAATTTTTACTTTGCAGAGACGGAAACTTTCATTACGTAGATTTTTACAGAGAAATAATCGAAATTATTACATCAGCCATTTGGCGATAAAGGAATTTATCAAGTGTTTTAGAGCAGATTTTACTGAATATTAATACTTCACAATAATGACCTACAAGGAAAAGGATAATTTCCTGTATATTAAATAATACAGAGGAGTACAGACGAATTTTATATACTTTTCCTATGAATAAGTAAAAAAAAATTGGATTTTCATACTGTTATTCGAATTACTCAGTTAATAATTGTTTTACTTTGGAATGTTTCCGTGACAAAAAGTATGATGATTTAATTAAAAATAACGTTTTTTTCCCCTAATTTCATTGAAAATTAAGGAAAATTCATCATAAAATTTAAGTGATTTATAAAAAAAGAGAAAATTCCCTAAAAATAAGATTTTTTCAATTACAGAGGTGAAAATATCATTTTTTTTTCAAATGCATTAAAAATTAAGGGATTTCGCCACTTATTTCAACTGTTTAGTAAAAAATACACTTAATTCCCTAAAAATTTGATTTTTAACGACTGAGATAAAAATAATATGCTTTCCTACATTAAATACAATGAAATGAAAAATAACGAAATTCACCACTAATTTCAGCTGCTTAATATCAAGAAATATAGATAAATTCCTGTTTTTTTTTAACATTGCATATAAGAAAAAGAACTAGCGAAACGTATCAACATATATTTACCTCTGAGACTTGAATATCGCATGTTCTGTTTTCAACATTACGCATTTTTTAGTATTTTACACATTAATTACTAATTAATATAATGTTCTCATTCAACAGTTAAGTACTCAATTGGAAGTAATGTGAGCAATATTTCCTGTTTAAATGCATCTCTACACAAATCCGTTTTAAAACATTATTTACTGATATTTTAAGGGGAAAATAAAGAATTTTAATTGGATTCCTTTTAACACTATACACTTAATATATTGTCATCAAAGCATACTATAAATACAAACTAATGAATACAGCCTATTTACTGGAAATTAACATAATACTGAAGTATTTTCTACCAAAAGAATCAAATTAAAAAACTGAATTCTTTAATTACATTTTCAACCATTAGATGGCGCCACAGTTACTATGAGGCCTTGAGCAGGCGGGAGAAAAAGCGTTTTGCTCAGAGCGCCACCTAGCGGGATTTTTAGTATTCTAGTCGCAGTATATGGATCACAACCAGGTGCTTTCATGGCCACGCCCACCGGAAATGGTTTTTTTAATTATGAATAAGCGGGCGTGGTCACATGGCCAGTGACGTCATAGGGGAGGGAAAGCACTGTTCAAGGGCTATTCTGCGACTAGACTACTAAAAAACCCACTAGGTGACGCTCTAAGCAAAAGGCTTTTTCTCCCGACTGCACAAAGGGGGACAACATTGACCCGCCACTGAGTTAGAACTCTCATTTCCCCCCTACTTAGGTATATGCCAAAATAACTTCAGACTGTGAAATAGGGGGGGGAGGGCAACATTAAAGCCAGTAATACACCTGTCATCATTACAAACAATGGGAGTAGAACTAACCACATTGTTTAGAATAAGGGTTCTCAACGTGGGGTTTGCGGTAAAATTTTTTGGGGTACGTCTGAGAGCTCGTCGCTAGATCTAGTAACAAAGTAAAAATAACCATTGCTATACTATAACTATAGTTTTATCTATCTGTACAAGAGGTACGCCAGTTACGTACACATTTCCAGGGGGTACTTGAAGCATAAAAGGTAGAGAACCAGTTAGAACATCACTGAAATGTTCAGCCCACCTAGCCATGACAGAATCCTCACCTTCTATAACCTTATGTTGTTTATCCTCCAATCCCTATATATCTGTCCATTTTTTACAGCACAAAATATTAGCTATCTGCTCCCACTTCTAACAGCAGGACACCGGGCTCAACACCTTGTCTGGGATAAAGAACATCGAAACTGGACCATCGAAACTTGGCAACAGATAGCATGGAGTGATGAATACCAATTTAAACTTCATCACGCCGATGGGAGACTGAGGTATGGCACCAACCCCATGAAGTCATGGATCCTGGATGTCAGAGTGAACAGTACAAGCTGGTGGTGGTGGTTCAGTGATGGCCTGGGTATCTTCAGTTGGATGTTTGTGGAACCTTTGGTATCGATACTCTCAATGCATCCCAGTATGTAGAACTCATGGCTAACCATTTACAACCATTTATGGCCATTATTCATCCCAATGGAGATGGCATCTACCAGCAAGACTGCTGTTCATCTCACAGGTCAGGTTGGCTACTGCATGGCTGCAGGAGCATTCTGCTGACTTTGAAATAATGAATTGGACACCTAGAAGCCCAGATTTAAATTCTATCAAAATATTTGGGATATCCGGGCAAGTGTCCCATCAGCGACGACCTTGAGATAATTGTGGACCACTCTGGATGATGCATGGGTTACCATACCTGTGGAAGATTTATGCAAACTTGTGGAGTCCTTGCCCCATTGTGTGGTGGCCGTTATCAGGGCCAGAGGGGTTCCAACACGTTACTAGGTTGCTGTCCCTAATTCAATGGCACTTTAGTGTATAAATTGCTGCATTGGAAATGCAATAAAGATCTTACATATTCAAACAAAAGTGTACAGCAATTCATCTAGTTCTCATAAGGTGAAAGAGCTGATCAAGAACAAAATCAGACTTAAAATGCTTTAAGATGTAACCTGATGACTGTATCAGTAATAATTGCTACATTACGGATATAACCATCAGGGTCAGAACAGGAGGGTGCGGATCCTGGAGTAAAATCATCGTATGCAGAGTCAGCTTAACAACTATATTACAATTGCGGGATGTCGAAGGTCAGGTCGGTTGCCCCAATTCATTACACCCTAACACCGGCCCTGCAAGAGTGGTACTCTTACGCCACCACTGATTACTGTTGCAAAGTGCCACAACTCTTCGAAAGCCGCAATTCGACTTTCTCTAATTAAATTTAAAGCACTACAAGAAGCTGAAGCTTTTTTCTGCACACGCACTTCCTTTTACGGCAGAGTTGAAGTGTGCACGTCTTTCATTATCACTTCCTGAACTAAGAAGGTAAACTGTACAAATGCTTGTGAAATACGATCCATGGTTTTCTGGGATGAACTACTTGGTTGCTCTCATAAACTCTCGAATCTTTAACATGTGTTTTCCACAGTTGTGATTAGACTGACAGCTGTGAACTTCTGAAAACTGATAAAGTTGTAAACGAAACCGACATGTATACTTAAAAGTTGTTACATTTCTAAAATTACCAGAAAACCAAATGAAACGTGGTTATAGTGGTTGGTCCAAAAGTGGTTTAGAGTTGGTTAGGGTGGTTTAGGGCTATGGAATCATTTTAATTTTTAAGACATTAGTTACTTTCTCAAAATACTTTTGACATGAAGAAGCTAAATACCAAACAGAAAGTGTTGGCAGCATTAATGTGCGATATTATTAATTCCAAAAAAAAATAATAAATTCCTCAAGCAATGTTACAGAGGTCTGACAGTTTATACGCCATAAATAAGGTTTGTGAAGAAGGTGAAACCTCAGCAGAAAGACAAACAACTGGTTTTGGTACCCGACGGTTCCCGTGATACTTGACTGAATGATCCCGAATTTCGTACACGGGTTATCCACATGTTGGAGGTGCAAACTCGGAAGACAACCAAAAAAATTCTGAAATTTTGAAGCGTCTACCACGATTTCTCGATGAGTTATAGCTGCCAGTCACACATCTTTTATTATTGACCAACTGAACGGCACCCGGCGCAGCCCGAGTCTCATTTTTAACCGTATATTTTTATTTTTTACTGCATTAAAGGTTAGTTTGTGAGTTCTGCCCCCCTCCCCCCGAAACTTTAGAACAAATTCGACACGAAGAATTGGCCCGGAGTTGCTCAAGTTGTTTCTGACGTCAGCGCGTGCTCTCATAGGGAGTGGCTTCGTCGTCGCAAACTACCGCGATTTTTATTTTGACAGACTTGATACTCTGTTTCCGATGTACTTGAGGGAAAGGTCCTAAATTTCGTAGGCGACCTCCTTCTGCATGACACCGTGTTGGATTAAAAAATCAGGTTTCTGGTTACAATGCGGTGCCGTATATTTTTGCTTCTAGCAGGCCCCACATTTGGAATTTCGACTTGAAATATGGCATTGCAATTGGAATCACAACCTGATAGTTTGAAGTGTCTACTATGAATTTCCCGATTAGTTATGGCTGTCACAGACACCACCTTTTATTACTATAGATATGGACGCAGAAAAACATACTCGAAGCTACAAAAAATTTAACTGTTTGTAAATTACACGGGGCAACAAATTTTCATAAAAGTCATGCCTCTGAGATAAAAGTAGTCATTTCTTAAAGATGACAATTGACAATGAAAATTGGCTATGATTTCTGAAAAATCCGCATTAGTTTCTTAAATAATAGAATTGGGTTGTTGGGTTGTTTTACCTCTGAGCGGCACTTTTTTGCACACCATGGGCTAAATGGCCAGGTCACATGGACCCCGAAGGCTCAGAGAAGGTTGGGGGAGGGGACCCACTGGAACAGCTGTTGGGAGACAGATGGTAGCCTGCCGTCAAGGCCATCCAGCGTGTTCTTTAACGTGCGCAGGGTATGGCTCTCCCGCACACGGGGCCACGGCTTAACGTCCCATCCGACGGACGGCGGCCTTTACAAGCCCATCGGTGTCCCCTACTGACCGTGGGAAGGGCGGAGAATTTTGCGGAGATAAATCTCAACGCTGACCCAGCTGGGACTCGAACCTGGGAACTACAGATTACGAGCCTGGCGCGCTACCGACTGAGCCACCCCCGCCCCTTAAATAATAGAATAATACGTATATATGACATATATCGGAAAAACTCCACATCTGCTTCCGACGTCGCTTTGCCAGTCGCTTGTAGAGCTGCTCAGGATTATCTCTCGATCAGCGGGCATCCAACAGTAGTCAGCCAACATTGAAGTGGACCAATTTCCCTGGTATCGTTTTCCCCATTGTTGCAATGGCCTGGTGAAAACGTTAACTGTGCTCATCACTAACCATGCCACAGTTGCCAGGTAAGAAATCTAAGTGGGAATGGAGAAAGTGGACCTTTAAGGACATATTGCAGCCAAGTTTGTGATACAGAGACAACATGTTCTTAACCAGTTTCTTGTAGCTGTCTGTCCTGACATTCCCGAGGAATTTAGTTGACACCACACGAAACGTGTCCCAAGCCTTTTTCTCGTCACCCTGAAGCAGATTGTCGATCATCTGGTCTCTGAACAGCTCACGGATCTGAGGACCCACAAAAGTTCCGTCTTTAATTTTCGTTCCTCTGAGTCAAGGGAATTTGTCAGCCAAGTACTTGAAAGCTGATGCAGTCCGGTCCATGGCTTTTACGAAGTTTTTCATCACACCGAGTTTGAGGTGTAGGGACGGTAGCAGGATTTTGTGCATTTCTGCCAGTGCTGGGTGTTCCACATTCTTCTCTCCGACCTTCAGAGATTTCCTCTGAGGCCAGTTTCTCTTCACGTAGCTCAAAGTCTTTGCTCGACTGTCTCATTCCCATAAGAAATAGCAGTACTTCGCATATCCCAGCTGCAGATCCATCAACAGAGCCATTGCCTTCAAGTCATAACAGAGATGCCAGCCATACTTGCTGTATTGAAGACAGTTCAACAGCTATTTTAGGTTGTCGTAGGTTTCTTTCATGTAGACAGCGTGTCCTATTGGAATGGATGGAAGTCGATTTCCATTATGCAGCAACACCGCCTTGAGACTCAATTTCAAGGAGTCTATGAATAGTCGCCATTCTTGAGGGTCATGTTTGATTCTGAGGGCATTCATCAGATCATCTACATCGGAGCAGAACACAAGGCCATCTTCATTTCTGAAGTAAGGCGCAAACTGCTCATGACGAGTTTGAAATGGACATTTTGCTTGAGAATATTCCATTGTTTAAGTCTTGATCCAAGTAACTCTGGCCTTGGACAGCTCCAGATCATGAACAAGATCGTTCATTTCTTCTTTGGTGAGAATGTGTGGTGCAGATGACGCAACGTCGCAGATGTATGGATCATCATTAGACACTGAAGGCTGCAGAGAACCCAACGTTGGTTTGCCTCCCTCCTCATCGTCTGAATCGATGCAAAATTCTTTTGGAGGTTCAGGAATGGGAAGGCCTTCGCCTTGCAGAACTGGTCAGAGAGCAGTTGTATATTCGGGCACGCTATTGTCCATTTCTTTTTCCTTGTGATGCCTCTAGAAACAGGTGGAACCATGCAGAAGTAGCAGTCATTTGCGTGATTGCTTGGCTCTCTCCAAACCATAGGAACAGCAAATGGCATTGCCACTTTTTCACCTTTCAGCCACTTCCGAAGATTTCTTGTATACGTACTGCAGCATATGTGTGGGACCCAGGCCTTGTTCCCGATCTTGCATCCAAAATAAAATTCACATGCCACTTTCAGTATTGGAGTGATGGCCTTTTTCTGGCTTGCAAACGTCACTTCCCGCAAATGTAACAAAATGTAACTGCACTATTAACACATATATCCAGCATAGTGAGGCATCAGTACTGCTGGATTAAAATCCAGCATAGTGAGGCATCACTACTGCTGGATTAAAACTGCAAGGATCACTTGTGTTGTACTTATGACTCGGGGGTAAATGAAAGTCGCTCAAAACTTGCTCACCCTACAAGACGTCGCTTACAACTAACGACTGCATCATCTTTTGTCTGCCATTGTAAAGGCGCAATGTCATGATTCAACTACATTGCATCAATGATGCAATACCTCCAGAGGATGTGTGCATGGCGGGCTGATGCAATACAAAGCAATAAGTTGAAATCTGTAGTTTAAAATATTCATCACATGACCATCTCTGCCTCTTCTAAATAAGAGCCAATTGACAAATTTTATTGTCATTTTCGTGTTCAGCACCTCGAAATTAGTAAAGATTGGCTACTTTCACTTCAAAGCCTTTTTGCGTGTTTCCCAGTGTTATTTGTGAAATATTTCATGTATAAATTAGGATTCTTCAATCTCCTACAGATGAGCTTTTAGCTTTGCGGTAACCATGCTTAAAATATCTACACTATGTAAATTGCTTGAAAAAAGAATTAAAAAAAAAAACATTTGAGATAACAGAATTGGTACGATTGCTTGAGGCAACAAAATGTAAAATTAATGGTAATGGCAAAAAAAGTAAATTTCCTTGAGGTGGGAAAACAAATTTGGGGGGGGGGGGGTAAATTTATTTGAGGGCAGAAAGATGGTTTGGATAGGCCATGCTTCTATGGTAATGAAACTTGTAGCTTTTGGAAGTAAGATAATATATAATAACTTGAGGTATAACTTGAGGATAGGCCATGCTTCTATGGTAATGAAACTTGTAGCTTTTGGAAGTAAGATAATATATAATAACTTGAGTAAATTTCCTTGAGGTGGGGAAACAAATTTGGGGGGGGGGGGGGGGTAAATTTATTTGAGGGCGGAAAGATGGTTTGGATAGGCCATGCTTCTATGGTAATGAAACTTGTAGCTTTTGGAAGTAAGATAATATATAATAACTTGATGATTTTAATAGTAGGTATGGGGTATTATTTATTTATTTATTATTTACAAATGCAGTATTTTAGGTATTAGGTGATTTGAATATTAAATCATGAGGTTAGACGCAGTCGATAATCACTTTTGAGTAGCATCACATATAAAGGGTGCCTCAAAAATATAGGTACAAACTTTTAGGGGAGGTAGATAATATCTAAAGGAAGGAGAATTGCATAGGAAACGTCATAGGACAGTGGTAGCAGAGGTACAAGATCTGAAAGGACACAAGACAGTGATTAATGGTTAAACATTTATTGGACATAATTATTACAAATGGCGTACTAGATGATACATTTCATAATGTTACAGCAGATGCTCGAAGTTTGACCCATAATCGCACAAATTTTGATGCGCACGCACAAACAAACGGTACATGTCTGTGTGAAAAGCGTTCTTGATACTTTCGATGAGCGGCTCATCCGTTGCCCTCAGCTATTCCACACACTATGTGCATGTCTGCCAGCTCCCTGTTTGAATACCTTTGCATGCTCTTCGTAAGCCGACTACCGCTCGAATGAGGAAATCCGAAATTACCTCTCTAGCGCACTGATGAACAGCGCCGCATATTGACTTACAATGACGCTTCCGGTTATGGGTTCCTATGCAATTCTCATTCCTTTAGATGTTATCTACCTCCCCTAAAAGTTTGTACCTATATTTTTGAGACACCCTGTATAACTATATAACGTAAGACATTGTTTGTTTAGTCATGTTGCCCACATATAGAAGTACAGATTACCAAATCGAGCTAAGAACAATACATCTCATCATCATCAACCTCAAGCAGCCATGGGCTACGGAGGTCCAACCAGACCGTGCAATATAGTTCTCCAAGCAAGTCTATCCTGAACTACATCTACTGCATCTGGCCACTGCACACCAATTCTAACAAGGTCCTGTTTGACATTGTCAGTCCACCGCATCCTAGGTCTCCCCTTCCTTCTGAGGCCTTTAGGCACACTGTTTATAACTCGATTCGCCAATCTATAATTATTCATACGGGCAACATGGCCAAACCAACGGAGTCTCTCTCTGCACAATATGCTGCTTAAAGGAGGTTGTAAACTCCTTTGCCTAACCTCATCATTAGTTACAAAGTTGAACCACCTAATGCCCAAGATACTGCGTAAGCATCTGGAATCAAAAGCATCCAGTTTCCTGTTATCTTGTTTACACAGTGTCCAGGTTTCACTACCATAACTAACCCTAGAAAGAACCAAACTATTATACAGCCTAATTTTAGTCTTTAGGTGTATATGCCTATTTCTCCACACTCTCCATAGATTCTTAAAAGTCCCGGCAGCAATCCCTATTCGTCTGTTAATCTCATGCCGCACATCACCATTACCTGTTACATAGCTCCCAAGATAATTAAACTGTGACACCTGCTCAAGACTGCAACCATTAAGATTAACTGAATCACAGCCTGCCTGACCAATTTTGATCACTTTAGTTTTCTCTCTGTTTATAACCAAACCTACTCTACTACCAGTCTCATCAACTGCTCGAATGAAAGAGTTCATCTCATCAACATCATTTGCCAAAAGGGCTAAATCATCAGCATAATCTAAATCAGAAATTTTCATATCTCCAGCCCATTTAAGGCCAAAATCTTTCCCTTGAAGTGAATTTCGCATAACATAATCAATAACCAAACTAAAGAGAAAAGGAGACAAAATGCACCCTTGTCGAACACCAGAAGTAATGCTAAACCAATTGCTACAAGCCTTACCAACTCTCACACACGACTCAGTGTTATTATAGAGAGCTTTCATTATGTTAACTAACTTGTCTGGTATACCATATGATTTCACAATCAACCACAAATTATGACGATCAACAGAGTCGAAAGCCTTTTTGAAATCAACAAAGCTAGCAACCAAAGGTTTCTGAAACTCTAAATATTTCTCAAGAATCTGCCTAAGTGAAAATATCTGATCCACACATCCCCTACCAGTTCTGAATCCACATTGCTCATCACGCAATTGACTGTCAACCAGATTCTTAATTCTATTAAGCACAATCATGGAAAGAACTTTACCTGGAACAGAGAGTAGGCTAATACCCCTATAGTTGTCACAAGAACTGCGATCACCTTTTTTGAAAATAGGGATAACAATAGCTCTGGTAAAATCCTTAGGAACCATACCTTTATCACAAAAGATATTCAGAATTTCAGTCATCCAAGTGGTAACCGAAACATTTCCAGCTCTAAGCATTTCTGTAGTAATTTCATCTACCCCTGGGGATTTATGAAGTTTAAGTTTAGAAACAGCCAAAATCCCCAGTGGCACTTTTTTGCACACAATGGGCTAAATGACCAGGTCACAAGAACCCCGAATGCTCAGAGAGGATTGGTGAGGGGACCCACTGGGCAGCTGTTGGGAGACAGATGATAGCCTCCCATCAAGGCCATCGAGCTTGTTCTTTAACGTGCACAAGATATGGCTCTCCCGCATAAGGAGTCACGGCTTAACGTTCCATCCGACGGATGGCGGCCTTTCAATGACCATCTGCGTCCCCTTCTGACAGAGGGCAAGGTGGGGAGTTTTGCGGAGATAACTCTCAACGCTGACCCAGCTGCGAACGGCAGATTAGAAGCCTGGCATACTACCGGCTGAACCCACGCTCCGCCCCTCTTCAAAAAATGGGAGAAATACAATACTGTCGATGGACAATATAAAAAGATGACTTAGTTAAAACTGCCCTGCAGTGGCCAAATACCTCAGGAAAGACGTGTTTCGAAAACTTTCGAGAACAGTCCGGCTGGGCACGTGTACTTTGTGCTTTAAGTTTTCCTATCATAAATTTTAATAACCATTTTACTACTTTTATTTGGATGAGGGAGTCATCGAAAATATTAGGCGCCTGCCAAGTCTGTTCTCGGATCCCTTGGTAATCGCCCTATCCTAGGACCGCTTAGTGTTTGCCAGATCTGCCTCGGACCCTTGGTGCTCACAAATCGGCCTTGAAAGTGTGCTATCCTCTCAAAAAGGTCATAAATTGTTCCATGTTCCCTGTTCCATGTTAATATTTGTCACCTGTTGAAGAGTGGAAGTCTCATAAGAACTTGTATCTCACTATTTACATTAAAGCATCTTAGTGCTTGAGGCTATTTAGTTTCAGTCCAGAGCGAAGGTCAGCACGAGGAAGAGCGTTATGTAACAAAAGGAACCAACCATAAAGGAGTTTTGTTAATACTTTCCTAAGGGCCAAGTGCGGTCAGCTGCCAAACCACAAATCAAGAGTGAGCGGCAGACATAACAACGGCTCCTTCGGCGTTGGTTTGCAGTTCACTTGAGAAATGTCTTCTGAGTAGCTAGACTCTGAGGAGGCTTTGTACGAAGAGCGCTGAAGAACTTGCCAGCTATAAACAACTGTGCTTCAGCTGTCAGCAGTGGACAGGCTTCGGTAAAAGGGCATTGAGCATGGGTGTGGCCCTCTTCGCACAGAATCGCCCATTTGTGAATTGGTGTGCGGGTACAAAACAAAGAGGACATACTCTGAAAGACACAACCGCTTGTATTCAGAAATGTGTGTGATGGAAAATAAAAAAAAGATCTGTTGACTCTTGCGGCGGTGACAATTTGGAAAGTGAAATCGTAGCTAAATATTGCAAAAAAGAAAATCACATTAAAATATATCTGATAGAAACAGTAACCGCTCATATATCGTATATACTCAACAAACGAAAAAACAGAAATATTGATTCAAAAAACTTTTTTTTTTTTCATTTCTTATACGCATTAACACTCAAAAATGGCACACAGTTTCAAAAAGTCAAAAATATTCACTCCAGATGATTCATTAGTGACAATGACGTATGCATTAAGGTTTAAGGAAACGTTAGGCATGGATGTATGTATCGTTTTTCTGCTGAGGTCCTGCCATCCTCTCAGACCTACTCTGGCATATAAAATGACAGGCTCCTGTCAGACCTCTGTGGCAAGCAGCTGCTTGAGGGTGTATTTATTTATTTTATTGCAGTTGGGTTGTTTTACCTCTGAGCGGCACTTTTTTGCACACCATGGGCTAAATGGCCAGGTCACATGGACCCCGAAGGCTCAGAGAAGGTTGGGGGAGGGGACCCACTGGAACAGCTGTTGGGAGACAGATGGTAGCCTCCCGTCAAGGCCATCCAGCGTGTTCTTTAACGTGCACAAGGTATGGCTCTCCCGCACACGGGGCCACGGCTTAACGTCCCATCCGACGGACGGCGGCCTTTACAAGCCCATCGGTGTCCCCTACTGACCGCGGGCAGGGCGGGGAATTTTGCGGAGATGAATCTCAACGCTGACCCAGCTGGGACTCGAACCTGGGAACTACAGATTACGAGCCTGGCGCGCTACCGACTGAGCCGCCCCCTATTTTATTGCAGTAATCGGACACTATAGTCAAGATGTTGTTTAAAAGAAAAAAAATTCTAGAAGAAAAATTACAACTGAAAATATTCTTACAGTTCCTGCCATCCTCTCAGACCTACTCTGGCATACAAAATGACAGGCTCCTGTCAGAACTCTGTGGCAAGCAGCTGCTTGAGGGTGTATTTATTTATTTTATTGCAGTTGGGTTGGGTTGTTTTACCTCTGATCGGCACTTTTTTGCACACCATGGGCTAAATGGCCAGGTCACATGGACCCCGAAGGCTCAGAGAAGGTTGGGGGAGGGGACCCACTGGAACAGCTGTTGGGAGACAGATGGTAGCCTCCCGTCAAGGCCATCCAGCGTGTTCTTTAACGTGCACAGGGTATGGCTCTCCCGCACACGGGGCCACGGCTTAACGTCCCATCCGACGGACGGCGGCCTTTCCAAGCCCATCGGTGTCCCCTACTGACCGCGGGCAGGGCGGGGAATTTTGCGGAGATGAATCTCAACGCTGACCCAGCTGGGACTCGAACCTGGGAACTACAGATTACGAGCCTGGGCGCGCTACCGACTGAGCCACCTCCGCCCCCTATTTTATTGCAGTAATCGGACACTATAGTCAAGATGTTGTTTAAAAGAAAAAAAATTCTAGAAGAAAAATTACAACGGAAAATATTCTTAGTTCAAATAAACATTCTTCGAATTAATTTATATATAATCAGTATAATATAATCAATGAATCAAAATACTGTATTTTCCACACATTAGACTATACATTTAATACAATATAAACAACCCAAAAGCATTCGCTTATCTAGGTTGTTACCAGTTAGCATTACATGAAATAACAAAAAAAGAAAATTCAGCTTATTTTCACAAATCAATTACAACTAATGATCCACACAAAGTGGATTGTGACAAACTATAATGTTCTCGCATTTTAGCAAATATAAAAATGAGCATTTTCATTTGAAAACAAAAAAAATAGAAAAACACATTTTCCACATAGTGTACAAGAAAGGTACAACAAGGATTTAGGTTTTTTTCGCGGGGTGGGGGCAATTAGTCGTTTAATAAATATTAATAACATATTCTATTTAGATAAAACACCAAAAAAGTAAATTCAAGCCATGAAAATTATATGCAATGCCGGACAAATTAATAGCAACTCGCTTGTTTAAAAACGTTTCTTTTGCCGTTTTAACCGTTTTGTACTAAAAAAATTTAATTTAATTTCTCTTAACGTGGCCGAGTGGTGCCGTCCCGTGGCCGAGTGGTTAGCGCGCTTGGCTACTGATCTACGGTACCTGGGTTCGAGCCCCGGGTAAGGCATGGATGTTCGTGTTGTTTTTCTGCTGAGGTCCTGCCATCCTCTCAGATCTTCTACTGTGGCATATAAACTGACAGGCTCCTGTCAGACCTCTGTGGCAAGCAGCTGCTTGAGGGGGGTATAAGGTATTTGCACCAAAAAATTTACATTCATAGGATGACTCTGTCTCATGTCACCGACTACTGAATATATATAGTTAACAACAGAAAAAACATAATTCAGCAAAGTGGTTCAAATGGACAAAATCGAATTTTGACCCCCCGCCATCATCATCAATACAGGAACTAATCGTAATGGGACATATAAAATTTTTGCCCCTCCAAAACAAAGGGAAGGTATTTTTAGAAATAAGGGCCCTTTTGAAATTATCACCAAAAGACAATGAAAATAAATTACTAAAAATTCAACTAGAAGAACTCATATCGCCTCTGGCACATATGAGAATCTCGTTTTCAAAGAGAATGAAGTTTTACCTACTGTTTCACTCCTTAAAAGTTTTACTTTGATCTAGTGGATGATGGGTAAAATGCAAATAATATTTTATTTGTAATTATACAACATAAAAATATTCGTCTTTTAATTCTTGAATCTAAAAGTTGGATTTTTCCACACCTCTCTCAGAAAAGTAGGTAGATTATTGCTGTCAGTGGAATATCATAAAAACTATCACTAATTTTTCAAATTTCTTTTCTATACATATTATTGGTGCCGTTTCATATATAGCGATCTGTAAAGATATATATATATTAAAATTACTAAATATTTGAAAAATGCGAATTATATTTCGTTAGTGCCAATCAATTAAAAGTTTCTTCTAATTATCATTTTCATTGTTTCCAATTGAAACCTCACGACGTTCACATTCCGCCACCAAAATTTCATATTTCTATCATTAATAATACATCGTTGCAATATTCGTTGGAAATTTTTGAACATTCAATCTTTTTCACCATTAGAGGGCGCAATTATAGTGCTCGAAAGATTCCGAAAGTGCGAATCATAATATTTTATCAATTCCTAATCCTAAAAAGATTTTTTTCATTATCTCTAAATACAATTATCTGCTGAACAAAAATTTTTTTTATCCCACCCCATCTGGGTCTAAGGCAGGGGTCGGCAACCGGCGGCCGGCATGTGCATTTTTTGTGGCCCAGACCATACATACATAGCATGTGGCCCGTATGTTGAATTATTTGAATAATACATTTTATAATATGAATAATAAATTAAAAATAATTTTTATACCTATACTTCGTGATATCGTCATGCAACTTGGCGCGAGTAGTAGGTCGAATTTATGTGGAATTACAGATTTTAGGTTATAATAATCCAATGGTATTTCATTGCATCATTCATCAGGAAGCACTTTGCTGCAAAATTTTATCATCAATGAAATGGACACCGTGATATCAACTGTAAATTACATCCGACGCAACGGTCTGAAACACCACCAATTTCAAGAATTCTTGATAGAAATCGATTCGGAGTATAAGGACGTTATCTATTACTCAGCTGTTAGATGGGTATGTAGCTGTACTGTTTTTTTTAAAAGATTTTTTAATTTAGTGAGGAAATAGATATTTTCATGACGGAACACGAAAATACTGTCCCACAACTATCGGATAAAAAATGGATTATGTCTCTTGCATTTATGGTAGATATTACAACGTACCTTAATGAACTTAATTTGAACCTGCAGGGCCAAGGTAAATTACTAGCAGAACTGTTTTCTGACATAAAAGCTTTTGAAGTCGAACTATGTCTGTTGACATAGTTTGGCTTCAAATCATATGTTTCATATGATGGAAGAAAATCTACCTCATTTTACATGTTGCAAATCTGTATTTACAGTTGGATGGCAAACAAAAGGAAACTTTTGTTGGTATTATTGAAGATTTACAAACGGAATTTTCAACAAGATTTGTTGATTTTCATAAAAATTGCATCGAAATGCAATTATTTTTGAACCCTTTTAATGATGGCGTATCAAACCAACTACAGATGAAAGTTTTGGAATTACAGCACAATGAACATTAAAAAACGCATTTTCGTTAGAAAATATCCAAAGATTTTATCGATGCTTACCCAAAAAATTTGAAGGATTAATAAGTTTCGCAAAGAAGATGAAAGTCGCATTTGGAAGCACATACATTTGTGAACAAGCATTTTTTCTGCCATTAGTTTCAGAAAAAATAACCTTTCTTCTCGACTGACTGATGAACATTTGCATGCTTCGATTCGAATTTGCACCTCAAGTTATGAAGTGAACATAGATAATTTGGCTAAGGGTTGGGTTGTTTTACCTCTGAGCGGCACTTTTTTGCACACTATGGGCTAAATGGACATGTCACAAGGACCCGAAAGGCTCAGAGAAGGTTGGGGGAGGGGACCCACTGGAACAGCTGTTGGGAGACAGATGGTAGCCTCCCGTCAAGGCCATCCAGCGTGTTCTTTAACGTGCACAGGGTATGGCTCTCCCGCATACGGAGCCACGGCTTAACGTCCCATCCGACGGACGGCGGCCTTGTCCAAGGCCATCGGTGTCCCTTACTGACCGTGGGCAGGACGGGGAATTTTGCGGAGATAAATCTCAACGCTGACCCAGCTGGGACTCGAACCTGGGACTTTGGCTAAGGGAAAACAACCCTTAAAAAGTTACATTAAGCAGGGAGACACACATATCGTGATGCATAAACTATATTATTTTGTTTTTACGTGATAATTTTTCATTCAGTTTCATTTTCAAGTTTGTTTCATATCTCGTACTTTAAATATTTCTGTGTTTTTTAAGATTGATATAATAAAAATTAATAAGTATTTTTTTTTCACTCATTTTTTCTTAATCAAACGTTTGCGGCCCGATTATTAAAAATTAAAGTTGAATGTGGCCCGTAAGTCTGAAAAGGTTGCTGACCCCTGGTCTAAGGGTCAACTCATTGTTGGCAATGTAAACTTCGTGGCCTTCGTGTTCCACCAACAAAACTTCAAATTTCTAGCATAAATACGTCGTTTATTGTTTGAAATTTTCAACTTTTTCCACCGCTAGAGGGCATAATTATAGCTTTAGAGTGATTCGGAAAGTGTATATCGTAACATTTCATCAATACTTATCCAACACAAGAAGAATTTTTAATTTATCTCTGTACACAAAAAAGTTCGATATCTACAGACGGATAGACAGACGACAAAGCGGAAACTATTACCTCGTTTTCTTCGAAAAAATGGCTATTTACTGGTATATTTTTAATTTATTTTTTACTTACATTCAAATATTATTATAATTCAAATAATGGATGATGGGATAATAAGGAAAATGCAAACGATATTTTATTAGTACTTATACAACAGAAAAAGTATATCTTTTATCCTTCAGTTAAAAAGTGCTATCTTACATCCCTCTGAGAAAAGGGGTCCGATTGTTGCTGTCAGTGGAATGTGAGAACGCAAGGTACGTGCGTTTATTGCAGATTCATCAGTACATAGTAGGCCCACCTCAGAGGGCATGGCCCCCACAAAGGGGAGGAGGGGGCTGACAGGGATCTAGCCTGGGGGCCCGGGATTAGGGGGGCCGGCGTGGCGGATCGGCCAGCTAAGTGAGATGAACAGCAGAAGACAAAATGTTTTGTCCATCCAACTAAAATTAATTATTTTATTAGGCACATTACGTTTTCCTCTCATCATACCGAGTGGAATGCAACCTCATTTCCCGAAAACCGAAAAATTTCTATAGAACCTGAACAAGATTTCAGAATTTCCGTAGTTTATCCAGTATTGGATTTCATTAACAATGATTTAAAGACAATGTTTGAAGCAGCAGATACCACATCTGAATTATTCTCACCCATTTTGAACTTCCAGAACTTAGACGATGGTCATCTTACCGCAAAAGCAGCAAAACTTATAAATGCATATGAGAAAGACCTGTCAGAAGACTTACTGCACGAAATCCTTCACCTTAAAAGTATTCACAAGACAGTTTTTGGCACTGAAAGAAGCCCGATTAGACTTCTGAACGCAATTTACGACAAAAAACTGCAAGGTATATTTGCCAATATCTGCCTCACCATTAAACTGTTTTGTACAGTACCAGTTACTGTTTCTTCAGCTAAAAGATCGTTCAGCAGACTGGCAAATTCATTGAAAACGTGGCAAAGAAACACAACTAGTCGAGAGCGACTTAATCATCTAGCAATTTTGTGCATCGAAAATGATTTGGCTAAGTTGATTTTACTGAAGTTATTGAAAAAAAAAAAGCAGTCCCGTGGCCGAGTGGTTAGCGCGCTTGGCTACTGATCTAAGGGACCTGGGTTCGAGCCCCGGGTAAGGCATGGATGTTCGCGTTGTTTTCTGCTGAGGTCCTGCCATCCTCTCAGATCTTCTACTGTGGCATATAAACTGACAGGCTCCTGTCAGACCTCTGTGGCAAGCAGCTGCTTGAGGGGGTATTTTATTTATTTTTTTTATTATTGAAAAAAGAGCGACGACCAAAGCTAGAAAATATACTTTGAGTTAATTTTTGATATTATTGTAAGTTTTTATTATGTAAAATCCATATAGTTTTTTTTAATAAATATAAATATTACTTTTGTGCCATCATTTAAACTGACTTATTTTATCCTAAATCCTGTAGAGCAGCACGCTGCCCTTAACCTTAGCGGTAGGTAGGGGGGCCCGCCAAAGATCATGGCCTGGGGGGCCCACTTCAGGATGTGGGATCCCTGTCAGAGAGTTATATAAGATTGCAGACGTCTCGGCATTCTATCAGTCAGATGGTTAAAGGTATCCTGAGATATGGAGTATCCAAATGGGCACGCAATGTACCAGGTTCGCTGACGGAGAGAGCTAGCGAAGGAGGTGACCCATAAGGGCGACAAGTCCGAGGATTATGACGGCCATGGGAAAATATCCACACCTTGGAGACTATCCATCGATGCACATGCAGTGTGTGGGGTGGCGTTGTCCTGCTGCAGAATCAGTCCAGGCCTTATGGTAAGGAAGGGTTTTGCCACAGGATAGGATCAGTGTTTCCATATTTCCGGCACGCCAACGGCGAGAGGTATGTAACGTCCGCTGTTGATGGCGTGCCGGAAACACGGAGCAGAAGTGACACGCCTAATGTGATGCCACCCTATACATACCATTGTACCATGTTATCTATTTCATTAGCCATATGGCGGCTAATGAAATAGGCTTCTTCACGTTGTGAGGCCACCAGTGCAATGAGGGCAAATGGCCATTTGGAACAAAAATCCGAAACAAAATCGGGACGTCTGTGAACAACTCTCCTCCATTCCATAGTCCAAAGTTCCCTCGCTTGACACCAGTGGAGACAGCATAACCGGTGGGTTATTTTACCTCTGAGCAACAATTTTTGCACACAGTAGGCTAAATGTTAGGTCACAAGGACCCTAAAGGCTCAGAGAATGTTGGGGGGACTGGAACTACTGTTGGGAGACAGATGATAGTCTGCCGTCATGACCATCCAGAGAGTTCTTTAACGTGCGCAGGGTATGGCTCTCCAGCACACGGGGCTACGGTTTAACGTCCCATCTGACGGGCGGTGGACTTTCCAAGCACATCAGCGTTTCCTACTGACCATGGGCAGGGCAGGGAGTTTTGAGGAGATAAACCTCAACGCTGACCCGGCTGGGATTCGAACCTGGGAACTGCAGATTACGAGTCTGACGCGCTGCCGACTGAGCCCCCCCCCCCCCCCCCCCCAGGAGTAACCGGTGATGTCGCTGCAATGACAGACAGATGCCGGACGGGACGTCTCGCCCTTATTCGATACTTAATCGCCAGCAAATGTTGTCCAATGGTTTGTGTGGAAACCACGGTACCCGTAACGGTCTGCAAATCACTCTGCAGAAGAGTCGCTGTGGTGAAAACGTTGCAAATGGCCCTCCTACGGAGTATGTGATCTTCATATACTGTGGTGCGGCGTGATGGTCCCGTACCTGTCCTTCGTGTCATTTGGTGCTCCATGGATGTTGCTTGAGATGCACCATTGCACTCTGCTCACATTATGCGCCATGCGTGCGGCGATGCGCTTGAAGGCACAATACAAGCTCTCGCATATCGACGATTTGCTCTCTCTCAGAAGGCGTCAATTGCGCATAAGGGTCCCGCTGGTATCTCCAAGGCATGCTCCGAACATTTTATCAGCATGTATTCTAACCATACTGTCGGCAGTGCTATGATACGAGTTTGTGGGCGTCCGGTATTTATCCACGGCTCGGCATCACATGTCCATTCGCTGTGGAACCTTTGATCATTTGCATATCTCCGATAACCGATTGCCTCCTGCAATTTATGTATCTCTACTTTCATTTCTTCTTGGTGTTGCGATTTCCACTTTGAGCAGTGTATTATATAATGGCAATGTACCAGGTTCGCTGCCGGAGAGAGCTAGCGAAGGCGGTGACCCATAAGGGCGACAAGTCCTTATGACCTTCGTCACCTTCCAATTGCTTTTCATTTGTCGATTTGTCAAGAGCTGTCCCACCACATCTTTCGAACGCGACGGGCAAACTTGATTTACGTGTCAAATGAAACACTGATCGGGAGTGTCAGAAGAATAAAAAAATTGACCTCCCATGCTTTATTCCCCCCTAAAAAAGGGGGAAATACGAAAACGATTGTTCAGCTGTATCTTTGGAACACGAAGGCCGAAAGTAACAAGCTATGTGTCATATGAAACCTTGTGGCATGGGGAATGTTACAGGTTAAAAAATTTCCAACTCCTTCCTTCTTCTCCCCCTGAAAATGGATACTATGAAAACGATTATTCTGTTATATCTTCGGAATGCGAAAGACGAAAGTAATAAGCTATGCGTCAAATGAAAGTTTATGATATGGGGAATGTCACAGGTTAAAAACTATTACACCCGCTTGATTTCCCTCAAAAAGGGTAAATACAAAAACAACTGTTCTGCTATATTTTCTGAAGGACAATTACTAGTTAGGTGTTAAATGAAAGCTCATATGAGACCGCCGTAGATTGTTTTGAATTTTGATCCCCACCAATCTCCCCCCCCCCCACCCCCGACTTCAAAAAAAGGAGGAAGACGGATTTTCGCAGGAGTCGACCCACAAGAAAATCGTAGGAGAAAAAATGTTTTCAATGATTATAAGTCATATCAAATAAAAGTTTCTGAACGTAGGGTTTAAAAAAAAAATATCCTCTAAAGCAGCTGCTTGCCACAGAGGTCTGACAGGAGCCTGTCAGTTTATACGCCATAGTAGACGGTCTATGAGGATAGCGGGATCTAAGCAGAAAACAACACGCCTTACCCGGGGATCAAACCCAGGTCCGTCAGATCAGTAGTCAAACGCGTAACCACTCGGCCACGGTATTTAGTGACAAAAAAAATTTAATTAAAACATTTTAAAATATATATTTTCCTATATGGGCCCTAAAAAGTAGGAAATATACCCAAAGCATATCGATGGTGCAGTCAATGAGTTCGTATTCACTTCAAAGGAATATTTTCCTTTGAATACGAATTCAGTGACTGATTGCACCATCGATTTTATTTAGGTTTGCTTTCTACTTTTTAGGGTGCATATAGGAAGATATGTATTCTTCAAATTTTTTAATTTATTTATATTTTTCCAGTCTGCATCCATTTACAATTTTTTTTGCTGCCGGAGATAAAACAAAATTCTTTTGAATTGGCTAGGTCCTAACTAATATGATTCTCATTTTCAGACAATTGACTGAAGTTAGACAGTTTTGCATATATACGTAGAATTTTGCAATAAGGGATAGACGAGCAGGGTGGGTTGCTTTACTCTGAGCGACACTTTTTTTTACACAATGGGCTAAATGGCAAGTTCATCATCATCCTCAAGCAGCCATGGGCTACGGAGGTCCAACCAGGCCGTGCAATTTAGTTCTCCAAGCAAGTCTGTCCTGAGCTACATCTACTGCATCTGGCCACTGCACATCAATTCTAACAAGGTCCTGTTTGACATTGTCTGCCCACCGCATCCTTGGTCTCCCCCTCTTTCTGAGGCCTTTAGGCATACTGTTCATAACCCTATTCGCCAATCTATAATTATTCATACAGGCAACATGGCCAAACCAACGGAGTCTCTCTCTCTCTGCACAATATGCTGCTTAAAGGAGGTTGCAAACTCCTTTGCCTAACCTCATCATTAGTTACAAATTTGAACCACCTAATGCCCAAGATACTGCGTAAGCATCTGGAATCAAAAGCATCTAGTTTCCTGTTATCTTGTTTACACAGTGTTCAGGTTTCACTACCATAACTAACCCTAGAAAGAACAAAACTATTATAAAGTCAAATTTTAGTCTTTAGGTGTATACGCCTATTTCTCCACACTCTCCATAGATTCTTAAAAGTCCCGGCAGCAATCCCTATTCGTCTGTTAATCTCATGCCGCACATCACCATTATCTGTTACATAGCTCCCAAGATAATTAAACTGTGATATCTGCTCGAGACTGCAACCATTCAGATGAACTGAATCAGAACCTGCCTGACCAATTTTCATCACTTTAGTTTTCTCTCTGTTTATAACCAAACCTACTCTACTACCAGTTTCATCAACAGTTCGAATGAAAGAGTTCATCTCATTAACATCATTTGCCAAAAGGGCTAAATCATCAGCATAATCTAAATCAGAAATTTTCGTATCTCCAGTCCATTTAAGGCCAAAATCTTTCCCTTGAAGTGAATTTCGCATAACATAATCAATAACCAAGCTAAAGAGAAAAGGAGACAAAATGCACCCTTGTCGAACACCAGAAGTAATGCTAAACCAATTGCTACAAGCCTTACCAACTCTCACACACGACTCAGTGTTATTATAGAGAGCTTTCATTATGTTAACTAACTTGTCAGGTATACCATATGATTTCACAATCAACCACAAATTATGACGATCAATAGAGACGAAAGCCTTTTTGAAATCAACAAAGCTAACAACCAAAGGTTTCTGAAAGTGTAAACATTTCTCAAGAGTCTGCCTAAGTGAAAATATCTGATCCACACCTCCCCTACCACTTCTGAATCCACATTGCTCATCACGCAATTGACTGTCAACCAGATTCTTAATTCTATTAAGCACAATCATGGAAAGAACTTTACCTGGAACAGAGAGTAGGCTGATACCCCTATAGTTATCACAAGAACTGCGATGACCTTTTTTGAAAATAGGGATAACAATAGCTCTGGTAAAATCCTTAGGAACCACGCCTTTATCATAAAAGATACTCAGAATTTCAGTCATCCAAGTGGTAACCGAAACATTCCCAGCTCTAAGCATTTCCGTAGTAATTTCATTTACCTCTGGGGATTTATGAAATTTAAGTTTAGAAATAGCCAAAATAACTTCAGATTGTGTTATAGGGCCAACATTAAAGCCACCAATGCATCTATCATCATTGCAAACAATGGGAGTAGAACTAACCATATCGTTTAGAACATCACTGAAATGATCAGCCCACCTAGCCATGACAGAATCCTCACCTTCTATAACCATACCTTGTTTATCCTTCAATCCCTGTATACCTGTTCGTTTTCTACCACACAAAACATTAATTATCTGGTATAGCTCTCTGCTGTTGTGCTGTCTAACTGCTTCCTCGGATTTGTCAGCCAAGCCATCAAGCCAAAGATTCTTATCAGCAGCTAACTGATCCTTTACACGTTTATTAAGCTTTTTGTAATGCTTTCTATTAGGACTACTAGGGTATTGATTAAGGACATTCTTGCAGTTCTTTCTTTCCAAAATAAGCTCAAGTGCCTTATCACTCAGATAATTCTGTCTCTTCTGCTCCTTTTTTCCTAAAAGAATACTGTTAGTGTCCAAAAAAGCCTGTTTAAAATGATCCCATTCTTACTCAACTTCAGTAGTAAGCATACAATGAATGTCATAATGACTAAATAACCTATCATGATAAGCTTTGTCTATAACTGGGTCTTTCAGAGCTTCAGTATTAAAAGTAAATCTTTTAACCCTACCAAAACACTTTTTAAGTTTAAGTTGCAAGACACTTTTAACAAGGTAATGGTCAGATCCAATTTCAGATCCCCTATATGACCTGGTATTCCTAACAGAACTAGCCCATTTGATGTTAATTAATATATAATCAATCATATTCCTATGCAGCCCATCAGGTGAAACCCATGTGTACTTAAATATGTTGCGGTGTTTGTAATATGTGTTAGTTATTCTGGAACTATTGAGTTTACTTACCTGTAGGAGACGTTGCCCATTGCAGCTACCAATACCAAAAGGGCCTATTACTCCTCCCCACAGGTCAGAGTCAGTACCAACTTTGCCATTGAAGTCACCTAGAACAAGGGTAATATCGCCTTTCTTGACAAAATCCAAAATATCCTGAAGTTGTCCATAAAACCTATTCTTCTCATCGGCATCCTCAGTGGGGCATAACAGCAGAAAACATTCGTCTTTAATGCTTGTCTGAAATTTTGCTGTAAGAAACCCTTCATTAATGCACTCACATCCTAGAAGAGCATCACTAGCGTGTCTGCTGAGAAGCAGACCCACGCCTGGTGATGCTTATTGTCGTCCTTCCCTGAAAAGAGAAATTTAAGATTATTTTCAAGAATCTGATCTTTATCTGTCCATCTGGTGTCTTGCAAGTCGAGAATATCTAAATTATAATGGTGGAATTCTTGTGTGAGGACATCAAGAGAAAATGCTCTCTGCAGATTCCTCACATTCCAACTACCTATGGAGAGTTGGGTTGCTTGACCTCTGAGCGGCACTTTTTTGCGCACCATGGGCTAAACTGCCAGGTCACATGGACCCCGAAGGCTCAGAGAAGGTTGGGGGGAGGGGACCCACTGGAACAGCTGTTGGGAGACAGATGGTAGCCTCCTGTCAAGGCCATCCAGCGTGTTCTTTAACGTGCACAGGGTATGGCTCTCCGGCACACGGGGCCGCGGCTTAACGTCCCATCCGATGGACGGCGGTCTTTCCAAGCCCATCGGTGCCCCCTACTGACCGTGGGCAGGGCGGGGAACTTTGCGGAGATAAATCTCAACGCTGACCCAGCTGGGACTCGAACCTGGGAACTACAGATTACGCGCCTGGCGCGCTACCGACTGAGCTACCCCCGCCCCACCTATGGAGAGAAAATGGTTAGTGCGATGTTTAAAGGAACAATGTTTATTGGGAGAGGGAATGTCGACAATATTAAACAGCCTCCTAATCGCAGACATGGGGCACAGACCCGTTCCCCCACCACTAAAGGCTGAAGCCATCTACACTGGAAGACTTCCTCCAATGTAGAATTTGACGATGCCAATAGAAGCAAAGAGTTCAGGTGCCTGCGATGACCTCTGCTCAGGATTATCCACCAGCTGATAAACATATCCTGTGAATCTATTCACTTGGGGCTGTCAACCCACAAACAGAATAAACAGCGGAAGATTTTCCCTCCGCAGAAGCCCACCAGTGCAGCAAAATCAAGATCCATATTCTCAGCTCAGAGCCATATATCTGTCCAGTGGGACCCCAAAATTCAAAGTTGGCTAGGGGAAGGGGACTCACTACTCCGCTGTTAAAAGAATGGCTTGTCTAACAAGCACGTGGTACAAGAGGGCTGGGAATAAAAGGTGAAATTCGCTGAAAAACACCAAAACTAGAGAGACAAGAATGTAAAATTCGTGCATCATTTTGGACGACTTTATTTAGATTCAACTCGCACGTTGCAATCAAGCATCAATAATGGATCATGATACGGAATATTATACGTAGATAAATTTATGTCTTTTTTTTACTCTGCCGATTATCTCGCACAACCCCTCCGTATTTCGAAAGAAATCGCTCTGACTGATAAATATGAGAGAGACTGGGATCGTTACTTTTTGAAACAACTAGAATGCATTTCAGAAAACACTGCCTAAGAAATACTTGAAAAGTGGAATACTTACCCAAACTGACTAGTACCTTCTGTGACTTATTAGAATTTTTTAAATTTTCTAATTGTTCAAATTCTGATAAGTCGTAGAATTTCAGGAGAAAAAAAAACAGCCATCAAAATTCGCGGAATCACAAAGAAATGTCGAAATTCTTGAAATCCTGAAAAATATCGAAATTAGCGCCGCGAAAACTTACAGCCCTAGCTCTTTGTACACTAAAGCCGGCGGAGACGGTGGATTAAACCTCTACACTGCCCTCGGGCAGAAAAGGGAGCTCATCAGTGTCCCCTTTCTGACGAGGGTAGTGTAGAGGTTTAACGGAGATTAACCAGTGGAACTCGAATCTGGGAACTGCATATTATGAGCTTGGCGCGCTACCGACAAAGCCAACCACCGAAAAATTCATTCCTACAAAACGGATGATAAATAATAATTTATTTCATGCAGGTAGTTAAAGTGAAGCCAAGGTACAGGTAATTTTGGATATTAATTGAAACGTTCAAGTGGCCCTCACTTTCTTACGCTGTTTTACTATATTTAGCTTGGGTTTAAAAAATAACAGCCAAAAACCAAAACACCAATATTTCGTTGAAATGTTATTACACAAAGAAAATGGCGGATAATTACATAAAAAGCATAAAGACATTTTAAAGGGATGCTGTTTCAGATGTTTTTTCCTTTCATATTTCCGCTTCATATTTCTATCATGTTTTAACTGTCTATAGATTTCCTTTTCCTACGAAATCACACAGCAGCAAAGTTCACTGTCAAAGACGGGTGACAAGTGGAACCGAAATTGCAGTCATCTAGTAGTAATAAATAAAGCAAATAGGCCATTTCCTTCCCGAATGCAACGAAGATCAAACGTAAGTGCGAGGAGTGAGGACAAGGGAAGGACTATTCTACCTCTTGCTCAGCAACTATGAACACAATGGAACCGTCAATGCTCGAATTCTGTCGTCCATTGGTGCACCGGATATTTACAATTACGACAGAATGGTCTCCCGTCCGGTGCACAATGCCGTTTGACAGCTCTCCGAATTATAGAGGGCAAGTATTAAATCCAATAAGTGTCCAGGATACGCCCACTTATGTAGTTTCATTTGCTTGCTCGTTCAGTTCATTGCAATTCTCCACGTACTAAATCCCATTGAAAGGAAGAGAGGATGGATGGAGAAGAAAACTGAAAAGATATAAGATCATTTAAGTTTGTCTTTGAATCACGAGTAATTCTGCTACGCGATTTGGCACTGACAAGTTGAAGTTTTTGTGGACCAGACATAAGACAGATATAGCACTATAACTTCAAGTATTATAAGTATGATCGCAATCATTCGAATAGCTGTTAAACGCGGGTGCGACCGATAAAAGGTTGAGAACTGGTGAGCTAGCTATATCATTAAATTTGCCTTTAATATTTTTTGTTATGCTGAATTGTGTAACAATATAAAAAATCCAACGAAAATAATTTAATAAAAATTATTTATTATTATTTATTAAATATTAAAACCATGCAAGTTATTTTTAGAGTACACACAGGCTAGAATGAAAAAAAATTAACGATTTTGCAAGGCAAATAAACGCATAGATGGCTCCAGGATGTTGGTTTCGTGTGTTGAAGTGTAAACCGCCATAGGATGGCATATTTATGTTAGCTAGTGCTCTTCTGGCAGGGATGTAGGGTGGGATGAACAAGGGGGAGCAGGAAGAGGGGTCACCCCGCCCTATCTACAGCAGAACCAAATGCTGTTTACTCTGTTGAGACACTCGTGTCTGTAAGAAGAGCCGACGGTCGAGGTCGGAAGCATTGTTTTCTCTGGGAGAGATAGAGCACTCCAAACCACAAATCACTTCGACCTGTCAAGAGGCAGGCGGATGAGAAGGCCCGAATTGGAAGGGTCACTCTGATGATAGCGATAGCAGCACTGGAAGTGACCGATAAAGCCTTTAAAGTTGCTCTCGCCACTCCGTTGAGGGACATGGTACAATATGCATCGACTTTCGCAACAAGGGAAGAACAACTCATATACACAACGCATTCTCATTTGCATCATTCACATTCCAACAAAAAACATAAAAGTTTTATCCCATTTTTAATTTTTTTTTATAGATATACTAAAATTTTAGTTTTCAGCAAAGATCTTTTGGTATTAAGAAGCAACTATTCTCTATGATTCTTCATCAACAAAATTATTCCCAAGTTTTCACTAGCAAATTTACAAAATTGTTAATTTGACAAGTAGTAATAACAATTAATATGTAGCTCTCTTAAAAAATCGTGTGAAACAAAAACTGCAAATGACCTATGTATCAAGTGGAGTAGATTTACAAATTAGAATCAAAAGTGCTAGTTGGGTATTTTCTCTCTGCCCTCTGTCTTCTTTTCCAGGCCCATGAAAAATCAATGGGTTTAGAAAAGAAGTGAAGTGTGGGTCAAAATATACTTTAATGGAATAAAGCGGGACAAGGAAATTATCTCGTTGGGTAATATCTTGTTCCGGCCTAGTCTAAACCCTATGAAACTTGGCCATTTAACCTATTGTGTAACAAAAACGTATACTCAAGTGTAAAAATCCAACTGAGAGGTGCATGAAAGAAAGAGCTGTCACATTTTTGTATTCCTAGTATGTAACGAAACAAAATATGGGTTAAAATAAATTAGCGCAGTAACAACGAAAAATATTTCACCTTCTTATTGTTGTTGGCAAGACCCACTCATAGGAGTTTAGCCTTAATATGCGAATCGTACACAAACAGCAGTCTACTTAAGTAAGATTCATTATTGCAATTTTTTTTTCACCAAGTTACCGAAACGGTTAAAAAAAGGGTTAAATTTATACCAGAGCTGAGTTTAGACTGTCAATTAAAAATTTCTCGTAAATGTGAAAAAAGGCATAAATGTTGTAATTTCTTTTTATTATATCAGTTTTAAATAATTAAAAAAGCTTACCATTCAGCCGTAGTTTTTAAACGTATGTATAAGGTTACAAGAATTTCAGTTTCTACGAATTATCATTTTTCATTCTAAATAACAATGAGATTTTAATTTTGTCATTAGGTAATAGCTATAATATGACACTATGAAGAACTTAAAAATGGTGTAGCGGCATATATGTTTCTCTATATAAACTTTACGATGCATTTCGTAAACCGACTTTTTCCCTAACCGAGCTAATACCTACTAATATGCCTATAAACAGAGGTGAAGGTGATGAGAAAAAGTTCCTTGTGAATTGAAACAGTTGTCTGATTGTGAAGAACGCAGTTGATTTTCCTGAATTCTGAGTGTCCTTTAGGAAGATTTCAAATCGCTTACATTATGACGACAGCACCGATGTTGGAATATATGGGTTCCTTTCTTGAACCCAAATTCATCTTTCGGGAACAAATTCTAGTTTCGCGAATACGATCAAGTGAACCACTGTTTGCCTTGGATAGTTTTGCAGACACTACAAAGCAGCAGCAGGGCGACTACTGAACATCAATGGACGATCAAAACACATCAAAATTATTTAATCTGGACTACAGCGTCTGTAAATGGTAGCTAGGCATAAATTGGAAGGAGAGCTGTGTACCAATCCCCAGTGATGATGCACAGAACCGGCCAGGTCCGACCCCGCCTTCTCGTGGTGCAGCTCACTGTTTTTGCTTTTTTTTTACCCTGCTGAAGAGTGGTCAACTTTACAGGATCCTGGTGCTGACCATTTATACCTACTAGACTGGACTTGTTTATGGATTTGAGCTTGATTATGGATCCTGGACTTGCTGCACTGGTGGGCCTCTGTTGAGGAAGAATCTGCTGCTGTGTTTTCTGTTTGCTTCTGGGTTGCCAGCCCTAAGTGAACAGAGGCATGGGATGCCTTACATCAGCTAGTGGATAATCCTAATCAGAGGCCATTGCAGGTACCTGAACCTTACTTAGCTAGTTGGGCAACGTCAAGCCTAAACTGGAGTAATGTGTCTCAGGCAGACCATATGTCTCTTGAAAAAGTCCGCTTGAAAAGGTAGTGCCTGAAGTTCCTACCAGCATCGGAAATTTCAGCCTTTAGCGGAGGAGGAACAGGTCTTTGCCCCATGCCTGCGATCAGGGGGCTGTTTGATATTGTTGGCTCAACCTATCTCAATAAACCTAGTTTCTTTAAAAATCTTATTAATCATTTTCTCTCTGCAGGAACGTGGAACGTGAGGACATTATGTAGAGATTATTCTCTTGATGTCCTCATGCACGAATTGTAGCGCTATAACCTAGATATTCTAGGTTTGCAAGAGACCAGATGGACAGGTAATGGTGAGACACTTAAAAATAACTATAAATTTCTCTTTACAGGCAGGGAGGACGGAAAGCATCACCAAGGCGTGGGTCTGCTTCTCAGCAGACATGCTGGTGATGCTCTTTTAGGATATGAGTGCATTAATGAAAGGTTTCTTACAGCAAAATTTCGGACAAGCATTAAAGACTTGAATGTTATCTGCTGTTATGCCCCCACTGAGGATGAGGACGAGAAGGATAGGTTTTATGGACAACTTCAGAATATTTTGAATTCTGTCAAGAAAGGAGATATTACCCTTGTTATAGGTGACTTCAATGCCAAAGTTGGTACTGACTCTGACTTTGGGGAGGAGTAAAAGGCCCTTTTGGTATTGGTAGCTGCAATGGGCAACGTCTCCTACAGGTAGGTCAACTCAATGGATTCAGAATAACTAACACTTATTACAAACACCGCGACATACATAAGTGCACGTGGGTTTCACCCGATGGGCTGCATAAGAATATGATTGATTATATATTAATTAACATCAAATGGGCTAGTTCTGTTAGGAATACCAGGTCATATAGGGGAGCTGAAATTGGATCTGACCATTACCTTGTTAAAAGTGTCTTGCAACTTAAACTTAAAAAGTGTTGTGCTAGGGTTAAAAGATTTACTTTTAATACTGAAGCTCTGAAAGACCCAGTTATAGCCAAAGCTTACGATGATAGGTTATTTAGTCATTATGACAGTCATGGTATGCTTACTACTGAAGTTGAGTAAGAATGGGATCATTTTAAACAGGCTTTTTTTGGAAAAAAGAAGCAAATGAGGCAGAATTATCTGAGTGATAAGGCACTTGAGCTTATTTTGGAAAGAAAGAACTGCAGGAATGTCCTTAATCAATACCATACTAATCCTAATAGTACGCATTACAGAAAACGTATTAAACGTGTAAAAGATCAGTTAGCTGCTGATAAGAATCTTTGGCTTGATGGCTTGGCTGACAAAGCTGAGGAAGCAGTTAGACAGCACAACAGCAGAGAGCTGTACCAGATAGTTAATGTTTTATGTGGTAGAAAACGGTCAGGTATACAAGGATTGAAGGATAAACAAGGTAAGGTTATAGAAAGTGATGATTCTGTCATGGCTAGGTGGCTGAGCATTTCAGTGATATTCTAAACTATGTGGTTAGTTCTACTCCCATTGTTTGCAAGCGATGGAGTTCTGGAGCGATTGGACTTTGTAATTATTCTGAGGATTGCATCACCCATTCAGCGAGGGGTTGTCACCAAAAGTTTAGTTTTGTAATTATTTAGAGGATTGCATCAGCCATTCTGATTGTTGCCACCCAAAGTTTAGTTGGACTTGGAAAATTTCAATGAGGATAGAAACCAAGGGACGAGAGTTCGTGATCGGTGAGGGGGAGTTTAATAAAGGGGGCAGAACTTTCGATAAGAGGGTTTTTAATAAAGGGGAGGGAATTTTAATAAAGGGGATGGAACTTTTGATAAGGTTTTTTTTAATGAGGGAGGAGTCAAAAATTGGAAAAATTACGACTAAAATTGAGGGCTTATTTTAAAAATAGTACTCATCATATACACTAGATGGCACCACGGGCTTTTAGTAAAGGGAAGGTTTTTTAATAGTTTTTTTTTTTTAATAAATACCTCTTTATTATCATCCTCACAGACCATCTACTATGGCGTATTAACTGGCAAACTCCTGTCAGATCTCTGTGGCAAGCAGCTGTTTGATGGGTTGGTTTGTTTGACCTCTGAGCGGCACTTTTTTGCACACCATGGGCTAAATGGCCAGGTCACATGGACCCCGAAGGCTCAGAGAAGGTTGGGGAGGGAACCCACTGGAACAGCTGTTGGGAGACAGATGGTAGCCTCCCGTCAAGGCCATCCAGCGTGTTCTTTAACGTGCACAGGGTATGGCTCTCCCGCACACGGGGCCACGGCTTAACGTCCCATCCGACGGACGGCGGCCTTTCAAGGCCCATCGGTGTCCCCTACTGACCGTGGGCAGGGCGGGGAATTTTTGCGGAGATAAATCTCGACGCTGACCCAGCTGGGACTCGAACCTGGGAACTGCAGATTACGAGCTTGGCGCGCTACCGACTGAGCCACCCCCCTGTTTGATGGAACATTTATTTAACAATTTGCTTAATGAAACAGAGGTGGCATGGATTAGCGGAGAAATTTTCTGCAGTACGAACAACTGTTTCCGATAGGTTGCAGATCTCGCACTATAGTTGTTTGTGGGACACCAAGTTCGGACGAGAACATGCGAGTGCTTGTGGATGGATCAACTTCAACAGCGTGGCACAGAATGTTGTGATCTACCTATTATATTGGCCGTCACAATCACGGCTTACTTTCGAAGCTCGTGTCACCACCTTTAAACTCCTTGAACAAAGCTACAGCGATACGAATAGATTTTTAATTAGTATGAATTGACAAAATCGTTTAGTAACGCACCTAAGAATGTTGGTCAAAAATTTTGGAAGAAACAAGCCAGTTCAGTACACTGAAGATTAATTTTATGAACCGCAAGTTCCTTTTCAACGAGCCGAGCCTGGCCTCGTTTAGAGTATACTAACTTCATGATATCCCACAAAAAAATTTATTTAAAAACATGGTCGCATTAACAGAAACATAAGAAACTAATATAAGAGAATATAAGAAACTAATGTGAGGTGGAGAGTTAACAGTTAATAAAAAAATATTCAGAAGAATGCTTTGGATAACCAGCAGCGTGTGAAGCCAATTTATTATCAGTCCCATTTGCGTCAATTCGAGACATCAAGTAACACACAATAAACAAGGTTTCCTTTAGAACTTCCTGAAGAAAAAAAAATTGGGATGGTCAATAGAAGCATTTTTCAGATTTGTACCAGCAGCACGATTCAGATAACGAATTAAGAAAACTGATGCTGACAAAATGTTTTCTTGAACCCTCCATCTACAATATATCTATCAAGCTTCTTGCGGCTAAGGTGGCCACTCATTGGTCAAATGAGAACTATTATAATGAAGGCTTTAGGTCACTGATTTTTCGCATTAAAAACAAGCGACCACGCTGTGTGCTCTTGAACTGTGAAGGCGAGCGAAGTTCACAGTTGCGATATCACTTTTCCGCCCCGACTTCCTCCCCACGGAACTAAACAGTTGACGGCCTTGTGTGTATCGTGATTCGATCTAACAGCAATAAACTTCAGGACTCTACTCCTCCTACGGGATGTCTCCCTTTACCACTTCTACGAAGAGCAATCACTACTCAGTTTTTAGTTTTCTGTTTTTGTTTCTATTTTTTTGTGGCCGTACTTTATTCTATCTTTTTTTCATCCCTCAGTCAGGAAGCTCAACGTCATATAATGAAGCATTATATATAGTTACTATTGACTACCACAGTGAATAAAAGACGCTTTGTATCCAACAATGAATTTTTAGTCATTAGTATTTTTCGTTAACGTTGGTGAAGTTTAGCTTTCTTGTCATATTAGCCTACTTGCCTAAACAACACGTTTTACGTTTTTTGGTGCTTTATTGCATGAAATAGAATGCTTAAGATGTTCGTTTAAAGCGTGAGACATTTTTTTTTTGTAACTGGGTAGTAGAAATTCACTCAACTTGCTCACGTCACTTCAATTAAAGTTAATTCTCTAAAACGTATAGTATATTTATTCATTGACACATGCACATCATGTCAAGTTCGAATGCCATGAAATTTATTTTCATTTTTTTTTTGGCGATGGAGGAAGGGCGGCAAAGGATAAATTTCTTTTCACAAATTTGAATGAACTCGGGAAATATTTTTGTTAAATTTTTATATTTGATGGAATACAATAAAATCGTATTTTATTAACATTTTTCTGCCGTAAAAAAATTAATTGCTCCTCCTTTTTTTATATGTAGATAAGTGAACCATGAAGTAAAAATGCAAAAAAAAAAATATTTTAAAAACAGTCACATGAATTTCGAATGATTCACTTCCGGGATAGGTAAAAACATGATTAGTCAATTCACTCAACTTGCTGACGTCCTTAATTCAATTAAAGTTAATTCTCTAAAATATATAGTACATTCATTTGGCACACGTACAACATGTCAGGTTCGAACACCATGGAATTTCATTTTTTTTTTGTCGGTAGAGGAAAGGAGCGGGGGAAAGGATACATAATTTGAGGTCGCCAATGATACTTCCCTATGTTAGAAATTTTCTTTTGAGATACAACTCATTACGATCAGCAATCGTTTATGCAATTCCGCTTTTCGAGGGACCATTTTCGGGTAGGAAATCCTTAGAAAGATAAAATCCTGTATTATTTAATACAGGATTTATCTTTCTAAGAGGAAACTTATACCAAATTTGGTGATCTTATCGCTTGACTTCTAATTCTTCCATTTTTTTTTAAATAAAAAAAACTGTTTCCCATGCACTCATGGGGATAAGGGGTAAATCACTCTTGCCAATGTAAATTTCTTTATACTCCATCAAAATTTCAAATTTCTCGCATAAACAGATCGTTTGCAATATTCGTTTAAAATTTTGGAATTTACCATCTTTCCTATTAAAGCTACTGAATGATACGGAATATAAAAATCGTAATCATCAAAACCTATCCAACACAAAAATAATCATAAATTTACCTTCAAACACAATGAATATCTACAGACTGACGGAAAAGTGAAAACATTAGTTAAGTTTTTTCTGAAAACGAGCTAAAAAGAACTTGACAAAATTTGCATATTTTTATGTTAAATGTTTTATAAACACTGATAGTGTTAAAAAAATTTTTTTAGTGAAACCATTATTGCTATGCGCACACATAATTTTTTGATACAAATTTTGGTTAAACTGTGGTTTACGAAAATATCAATTAACATTTATAATAAATAAAGCGGTTCAAAGTTAAATATGAACACCAGATCTGTAATTGTAGTTTTATTTATGAAATAGATAAATCTGTTCGACACGTATCCCCGCAAACTAATTATATTTTTTATTGTTAACCGAAGAACAAATTTCTTGACGCATCAATATTCAAAAAATTAACCTTGCAGGTATGCGATAATTTTACTATAATTATACATAAAAATATTATTTCTGAACCTGAGCCAGGTTCTAAGCCAAAAAAAGGGAACTGAACGACAAAAAATTAAACATCTATTCAGTGTTAATTCAGCTATTCTCAATCTGAGTGTCCTCGAAACTTGATGGAAGTGAATGCAAAGTGGGTTTGGCAATTGGAACTGAACAAGAACCGTTAAAAGCTGTCTGTCATGGACGATGTCGGAGAAATATACTTCCTTGCATTCGAATTTACTACTAATATTGTTTTTTTTAACAAAACTATTTTGGATATTACTGAGATTAAGCAAAATATTTAAAAGTTTGAAAAACCGCAGAACGTTTTTGCCTATGATTTCATCTTCATCATTAATCTGAGGGAGAAAGTAACATTTCATTACCAAAAATCTGAACTGTTAAGACCATTCAGTCTTCCGCAGATTACGAGCCACTCCCGCCCCAATTGAGGTATTAATCTGTGAACTCCATATATACTGTCTTTCATTTAAGTGCCCGCAACAGATCACAATTAAATTGTACTGGACACATACATAGAAGTACATACATAGCATTTTATATTATAGTTATCTTCTTTTCAAAAAATTTCTGGTATGGGAACAAATCTCTTACGATCCCAGCCGTGCGAATGGTGCATTTTATCTGAATATCACATTGGAGAGAAGAAAATTTTAAACTTTTACTGAAGAGGAAACAGCAGAGACTAACTCCTTCTCAGTTGGCAACATAGCCTTCTAGTAGCGTTTGATACTCTATAAAGAAAAAAATGGAAAATTTTCTTCCCACGTTATTTTAGCGACTTTTTTTTCTAACTCAGCCCGTGGGCAGGGAAGTCACGTAAGTCTTTGTAGGGTTCAATGTTTACCGTCCCAGCATCCTCACATTTGTCACTCGTCAGTGCTATTGGTCTTCGTTTACCAACAAGTCACTTCAGAGTCAAAATCGAGTTGAAGCATTGTCATCGGATAGTGTGGGGTGCATTTCCCAAATACCTAGTTCCACCATTCTGGAATGCCATCGCTGTCATTTCCGCAGCTGGTGTAGTTCATCCTAGTATACCACTGAAATACATTATATATTCTTTGACAGCTAACGTGGACTTAAAAAAAAACATAAATAAAAAAATAAATAAATACCCCCTCAAGCAGCTGCTTGCCACAGAGGTCTGACAGGAGCCTGTCAGTTTATATGCCAAAGTAGAAGATCTGAGAGGATGGCAGGATCTCAGCAGAAAAACAACACATACAACCATGCCTTATCCGGGGCTCGAACCCAGGTCCCTTAGATCAGTAGCCAAGCGCGCTAACCACTCGGCCATGAGACGGCTTTAAAAAAACATAGACCTACAAAACTAAGCACTATTTTGATAACGACAAATTTCTTAGGTAAAGATTTTTTTCATGAAATGCCTGACACTAGCTAGGTACCCAGAAAATTCCACTGGGGGGAGGGAGAAAATACATTATCGACATACATATCATCACCATTTTCAGACACCCATCATCATGGCCGTAGCCAGGATTGTTTTGGGAGGGGGCTATCCGTTGAATTTAGTTTCGGGCGGAGTCTGAGAATAAGATGATATTCTATATGGATAAAATTTTATTGTTTTAAAACCTATTTTAAGTGTCTGACTAATCTACTATGGGGCTAAATTAAAAAGACAATTCTTTTGAATTTCAAAGCAAGTTGTATTGAGATTTTGTATAACACGAAGGGATTTTCGGTGAAGCGTCACTGCCCATCAACAGCAAAGGCACGAGATATTTTGACGTCCCCGGCAAATGCATAATAAGCCTTTTCCTTCAGGAAATATTTCGCCCAGTTTTATAATTTATATACAAAACACTTCGTAAAAGCGGCTTACGAATTTGTCACCAAGAGCAGTCTTTTAAATGAATTCAAAAATATTTGGTTGTTTTTTTTTAACACTTCCTTACAAAATATCTGTTATTCCTTACTAAGTTTTAGTATAACAAAAACTTCATTTGCAGTTTATACTGACAATATTAAAAATAAATAATAATATAAACTTGAGCAACGGTGATAATACAAGAAAAATTTTTCTATTTGATATCTAACAAATAAAAAAGCTAAAATAAAAAATTGATATCTAACAGCACAAAAATTAACTCAAAGAAAATGTCAGTTACTTTTTTATTCTTTGATCGCAACTTATTTCCTATTGGTATAGCTATCACGGTAACAAGCAGGTGCTTATTCAGAATTTTTTTAGCGAGGGGGGTGCTGAACTTTTCTTTTAATAGCCTTGAAGAAAATTTTTGCAACGTCACATACAATAGCATGGACAAGACATTTGTGTTAAATCTGCGTGTGATGGTGAATGCTTGTATATATTCATTCGAAACAGTGTATGTAAAAGGAACTCTTTAAACCACAAAAGGAGGTTTGTTTTATTAAAAACAACGCTATCTGTATGTGGGGTGCTAGCATTTTTACCATGCTATCAAAAAAACTTAAGTTCCGTACCCCCTTAAAAAAATCCTTGGATGTGCGCCTGATCTTACCGCATTCTCCAATCTTAATATCAGTATAATACCCCATATGCCTTTTCAATAGCGATGGTGACTCAGATCCAAATATTGACTGACCGCAAAGTGACATAATTTCAGCGCTTTCTGATCAATATCTTATTTAATGTTTATTCTTTCGTGGCTGCAAATTTAAAATAAAGCGTAGGCCATGCCGCATTTCCTATACTCTGACATGCTGCAACAGTTTTAGTATCGTTCTACTCAATTTCTGTTAACACGAGTTTTCCCCAAACCTTAAACCGCAACTCTAAATAGTTTACAATTTTTCAATTTTAAGCTTTCAGAGATTTAAGGGGGTTGCAGCACCAAGTACTCTCTCTGAATACGCCGCGCCTGGTTAATAGTATTCAATACCATGCTTTATTATTTTTCAATTATAGATCATTTGATACCAGCATAAAAAATATCAAATGATCTAAAATTATGCATGTTGATGGATTTTATTAACATGAATATTTCGAAACAGAAACAAAATTATTACACACTTACAATAAAGTTGCAGGGGGGGGGGGGGGGGTGAGAACCTTTCAAAGAACGCAATTGCTTTTATTTTTAAAGATTAGGTTGGTTTCTTAGAATATGTTTAATCATATCTAATGTTGTTTTTATTAACTGTTATGAAAAAACAAGGCCAATTATATAGCAATAGCAAAATATAAGTTAAAAAAAGTCACATTTCCAGGGGGAGAAGGGTGGAATAAGCCTCACTCTATAATAGTTTCGAGATTGGGTTTTGTCGCCGAGCAGCAATTTTGTGCCCTCTCGCCTAAACATCAAAAATCAATGCTCTGCGCGCCTCTGACTGCCATCCTTTATGGAGAATTTGACAAATTTTCTGCCAGACTCCAACTGCACTCTCGCATCAGATCCCACTTGGGGATATTCCGAATCTAAAATCCAACCTCCAGTCAATTTCGAAAACCTGCAGCGAGCAACAAAGGGCTCGTTCTCAAAACAAGTTCAGTCTACGAACAAATGCTTATCTCCAAGACTAATGCATTAATAGGATCAAAAGATCTTTTCTTAAAGAAATTAAAAATTAAAAAAATGAAAAGTTGGTGATCATAATGAGAACAAACTAAGCTCACAACAGTTTTTTTAGCTTTCCTGAAAACTTAACAAAAAGGATTGAACTTGTTTTGGGACGAGCTCTTAACTCGTAAAAACTTTTATTCTACTACTTTAATTCAATCACCGATTAGCATGCTTATGTGTGCCTCGTGTTTTTGATTTGCAAATTTCTTATAGCAAGCAGGTTTTCGCGCATTATCAAAATTATTGAGACACTTTCATGTTATGTGAATGGAAAGCCACATTCCAAGCTTCCTAACTTTCAAAATAATCTTCTTACAGGGAAATATCGTTCGAAATAAACTGAAGATCTCGCACAAATCTCTTTAAATCTCAATTTTCAACACTCTTCATCTTCGTGTGATTTTTAACAGACCTTTAGTGACATTTTTCAGTCAAAAACTATATTTTCAAAGTTAGGGAGCTTTGAATGTGATTTTCCATTCACATAGTATGAAACTGTAACACTTTTCAGCAGTATTTTAATTGCTAACAGCCCGATATTATGACAATAGGGTATCACATTCAGAGATCAATCTCAATAAATAAGTTTTTTTTAGAAAAATATAACTGAAGGTAGAGTCTCGTCTCGAATTTAACAACTCTTTCAGTAACTAAAAGAGTTATGGAAACGGCATTTAACTTTGTGTTCGTTCTGCATAAATTATTCACGAAATTCATCTCTGAGCAAAACTTTTTTGCACAAAGTTGGCTAAATGTTCGTGTCACAAGGATCCAGGGGAGGTTGGGGGAAGGGGGATCCACTGGACAGCTGTCAGGAGCAGATGGAAGCATGTTGTTAAGGCAGTGTGTTTAACGTGCACAAGATATGGCTCTCCTTGCACAAGAACAATGGCTTAACATTTCATCCGATGGTTGGCAGCCTTTCCAAGCCTATTTATGTCCCTTTTCTCACCGAGGTATGCTACAGGGGAGGGGTTGGTGGAGAAAATTTTCAACGCAGGTACAATTGTGATTCGAATCTGGGAACTGAAGATTACGAGTCTGGTTTGCTTCCGACTGAGAAAACTCTCACTCCTACATTTTCGTTCGGTAGTTTAAATACTATTAATACTTTCGATTTAATATGTTTCAATTAATATTTCAGATCAATTATTTTAACTGGCACGTTACGTATTACACGTTTTGTATAAATCATTAGATATAATAAATAAAAATAAATACCCCCTCAAACAGCTGCTTGCCACAGAAGTCTGACAGGAGCCTGTCAATTTATATGCCAAAGTAGAAAGTCGTTTTTCTACTGAGAAAACGACACACACAACCATGCTTTAACCCGAGGCTCGAACCCAGGTTCCTTAGATCAGAAGCCAAGCACGCTAACCACTCGGCCACGGGTACTGACTGAACGAATATCCTGAAAATAATATTTAGATAGATGATCTTTCATTTATTACCAGTCAGATTTTTCCGTAATATCCTGATTAAAGGCTCTATTATTAATCTGATACCCTACTGCCAAGAGTTTCTTCCTATTAAGTGACCACTGTTATATTACTTTCAGGAACAAATAGTTGATCTTCGAGCCAGTTTGCTACTGTCTTTGCCCAGGGCAGATTGGCACTTTTTTTTTTCAGGGACGCAGCTGTATCAGGAAGACCCATCCAGGCTGCGATAAAAAATTTCGGTTCCTTTTTCAAGATTTCAATACTTATTCTTTTCAGAGTTAATACGTGAAGTTTAAAATAGGTTTTCCCCAATTCCGGAATTTCTGTAAAATAACTATTTTTTTTTAAATACTACTCTTATGAGGCAGCAGAAGCCCAAGACACTAAGAGTCCGCGCCTGGTTGCGACGATGACTTCCTTGAAACTGTCACTGAAATAAAAGTTGGGTTGTTTTACCTCTGAGCGACCTTTTTTTTTGAATACAATGGGCTAAATGGTCAAGTCACAAAGACCTCGAAGGCTCAGAGACGGTTGGGGGAGGAGACCCATTGGACAGCTGTTGGGAGGCAGACGGTAGCCTCTCGTCAAGGCCATCCAACGTGTACTTTAACGTGCATAGGGTATGACACTCCCGTACAAGGAGCCACGGCTTACGTACCATCCGACGAACGGCGACCTTTACAGCTCATCGGGGTCCCCTACTGATCTTCGGCAGGCGAAGAGTTTTGCGAAAATAAATCTCAAAGCTGGCTCAGCTGGTACTCGAACCTGGGAACTGAAATTACGAGCCTGGCGCGCTACCTTCTGAGTTACTCCCGCCCTATGAAATAAAGTAGTATTATTCGATCGTACTTTGCAATAATAATATAGTCTTTTTTATCTGTTTATTATAAACATATATTTTCGATGCACTGCGTTTTCACATTAGAAGTTGGAAGACTTTCCCTGTAATAAAATAAATACCCCCTCAAGCAGCTGCTTGCCACAGAGGTCTGACAGGAGCCTGTCAGTTTATATGCCAGAGTAGTAGATATAAGAGGATGGCAGAACCTCAGTAGAAAAACACGAACATCCATGCCTTACCCGGGGCTCGAACCCAGGTCCCGTAAATCAGTAGCCAAGCGCAATAACCACTCGGCCACATAATAAATACCCCCTCAAGCAGCTGCTTGCCACAGAGGTCTGACAGGAGCCTGTCAGTTTATATGCCATAGTAGAAGGTCTGAGAGGATGGCAGGCCCTCAGCAGAAAAACGACACAAACAGCCATGCCTTACCCGGGGCTCGAACCCAGGTCCCTTAGATCAGTAGCCAAGAGTGCTAACCACTGTACTGATTGAAAAACGCGGTTACTCTCACAAGCAAACCTGGATTTTAGACAAAAGACAATTGTTAACACCGTCTATGAGACCGCAAGGGATTTTTATTCCTCCTAACTTTAATAGTTTCTAAAATCTTTCAATTTTCGTCCCCGATTTTTTCAATTGACATTAAGTTGGTATGGTTAGCACGCTAGGCTACTGATCCAAGGGACATGGGTTCGAGCCCCGGGTAAGGAAGGCATGGATGTTGTTTTTCTGCGGATGTGGCTCTGTCAGACCTCTGTGGCAAGCAGCTGCTTGAGAGGGCATTTTTTATTTATTTAATGTATTTATCGTGATAACATATAATTCACAAGAAGTTGATCATTCACTGTTATATATGTACTCTATAACAGTGAATGATCAACTTCTTGTGAAACACTTCTTGTGAAACAGACACATGTGAGGGGTCTATGTGATCGCGCATCAGTACTAAGCTCCAAGTTACGAATATCAATGGCTAAGGGTTAATACAAAAATAATCTGTCTTCCATAGATTAAAACTTCAACACGTATTTCTTCTCTATATCTTTATTTAAAGTGAATCAACTTAAATTTTACTGCACAATAAAGTTTAATATAAACACCTAAGAGTCAGCGTGTTATATGAAAAATTAGATTACACAAATTACTTGTTACAAAACATCATCTTTGAAATGATGGAACCAATGAAAAAAGATGAAACTTCAAACAGCTTGGTTAATTTTTCATAATTCTAAATGGCGTCGCGTCCTGTTACATAACTCCATTTGCTAGCCTTTGCCAAACAAGCAGTTGACGTGACGACGGGCACACACGCTCTGCTGGCAGCACACTGCGAACAACGAAAATAGCTGTTATTTGAGTGCCGCATGGGAATGTACAGGGATATGGGGCGCCCAGCCCTGTCCACTATGACAGACCCCGCCCCCTCGGTCACATTGAGCACATGGTGACCTTCGACACCCTTTCTCTGGGTGAACGGCTGCAGCCCGCCACACGAGACAGGCATTACTGCCAATAACCACTGCTCTCACATTAACATTACGGATGATGTATTCAATAAACACGATGTGGATCAAGATTATTTCTTTGAACAAGGAAATGGAAATGGTTATCGTTTTCCATGGGAAACAATAAGAATAGATAATTAATCGATCGATCAGCAGAAGACTAAAATTAGTGAAATTTGATTGCTAAATGTAAATTAGCTTAGCAGAAAATTACTTGGTGTCATCAAAAAATGAACTGCATATTAACGTCGTTGCTGATGAATAGTAAGCGTGTTTGGCTGAGAAGCAAAGGGATCTGGGATTTCAAGTTATGTTATGTTTCTGCTGAGTTCTCGTCACACTCACAGGTTTTTTTCTACGGCGTATTATATTGACAGGTTTCTGTCAAACGTCAGCAGAAAGTGTGAGATAGAATGTGCTAAATATAATTCTGATGTTTTTCTTTATTTTGGTTTGTGCTGCCTAAGGAAAAAAAAACTGGAAATATCGCATTCTTAATTTGACTGTGGAGGAATTATGCATAAATATGAATGAGTGATGCGGAGAGTGATTTCCTCTTTTTTGTCATTGTAAAAATTTTTAAGGTGCATTTTACACTTGAATTAAAAATTTTGAAGCATCATAAACTTTTTTATCGTGTTATTTCAATTTTTAAAACTTGATAAAAGAAACAATAAAACGTTAAAATGCCTATATTAAAATTTTTCTTAAGGAAAAGGGCGCTAGTTTGGGTCACTACCCAGGGTGTCCCATGACCTACATTCCTGAGTCAGAAACGTCATATGAACACGGGTATAAAGTTTGGTCATTTACAGTACACGAACAAACTGGGGAAAAAATTAATTCTCAGCCATCCAGTGGGCGAGTGATTAGCGCGCTTGGCTGCTGATCTAAGGGACCTGGGTTGCCGGGTAAGGCATGGATGTATGTGTCGTTTTTCTGCTGAGGTCCTACCATCCTCTCAGACCTTCTACTATGGTATAAAAACTGACAGGCTCCTGTCAGACCTCTGTAGCAAGCAGCTGCTTGAGGGGGAATTTATTTTTTTTATTTATTAAGTTTAGAATAATAGGCAGATTCGAAACTGTTACATAGCTAAGAGTACTATTTGAAACGTAGAATGCAAGTCACTAGCAGTGCAGAGAGATGTGTATTAACCCTTCCTCGGTCTCACTGTTTGGTAACATGGATGATTGCACTAGGTCTCACAGGGGGCGGGGGCGGGGGTGGCTCAGTCGGTAGCGCGCCAGGCTCGTAATCTGTAGTTCCCAGGTTCGAGTCCCAGCTGGGTCAGCGTTGAGATTTATCTCCGCAAAATTCCCCGCCCTGCCCACGGTCAGTAGGGGACACCGATGGGCTTGGAAAGGCCGGCCTTTCCAAGCCCATCGGTGTCAAGTCCCACCGTTCCAAGCCCACGGCTTAACGTCGGATGGGACGTTAAGCCGTGGCCCCGTGTGCGGGAGAGACATACCCTGTGCACGTTAAAGAACACGCTGGATGGCCTTGACGGGAGGCTACCATCTGTCTCCCAACAGCTGTTCCAGTGGGTCCCCTCCCCCAACCTTCTCTGAGCCTTCGGGGTCCAGGTGACCTGGCCATTTAGCCCATTGTGTGCAAAAAAGTGCCGCTCAGAGGTAAAACAACCCAACCCAGGTTCGAGTCCCAGCTGGGTCAGCGTTGAGATTTATCTCCGCAAAATTCCCCGCCCTGCCCACGGTCAGTAGGGGACACCGATGGGCTTGGAAAGGCCGCCGTCCGTCGGATGGGACGTTGAGCCGTGGCCCCGTGTGCGGGAGAGCCATACCCTGTGCACGTTAAAGAACACGCTGGATGGCCTTGATGGGAGGCTACCATCTGTCTCCCAACAGCTGTTCCAGTGGGTCCCCTCCCCCAACCTTCTCTGAGCCTTCGGGGTCAATGTGACCTGGCCATTTAGCTCTTGGTGTGCAAAAAAGTGCCGCTCAGAGGTAAAACAACCCAACCCAACTAGGTCTCACAGACCCATGATGTGTTTTATAATATTTAAACACCTATACGTCGGGTTTTATGAAACATTTTTGTTTACTAATTTGAAAAATATGCTTATTATTGATGTACATATTAATTTATTTTATGCCATAAATAATAATTTTAATTTTTCTTTTCTTCAATAAACAATATTTCACAGTTTTATACTTGTGAATGACATCAAAGTATTTCTAAATACCAAACACGAGAATCTATGATATATCAAAGGGACCTGCTGTTTCTAATTTTTTTTCTGTTTTTAGGACCCCCCAAAAAACTTCCCATTAAAAAGGGATAGGAACTGCTTCTAAATGGTAAGCACTAGAACCGCCAAACTCAGAATACTACTTCCTCTAATCGTAACTTAGACCAATGTAAGATTTTGGCCTTAAAATAGTCTCCAGACTATTTTAAGGCCAAAATCTTTCCCTTGCAGTGAACTTTGCATAACATAATCAGTAACCAAACTAAAGAGAAAAGGAGACAAAATGCACCCTTGTCGAACACCAGAAGCAAGCTAAACCAATTGCTACAAGCCTTACCAACTCACACACGACTCAGTGTTATTATAGAGAGCTTTCATTATGTTAACTAACTTGTCTGGTATGCCATACGATCTCAGCAGAATCAACCACAAATTATGATGCCTTTTTGAAATCAACAAAGCTAGCAACGAAAGGTTTCTAAACTCTAAACATTTTTCAAGAATCTGCCTGAGTGAAAATATCTGATCTATACATCCCCTACCACTTCTGACTTGACTGTCAACCAGATTCTTAATTCTATTAAGCACAATCATGGAAATAACTTTACAGGAACGGAGAGTAGGCTGATATCCCTATAGTTACCACAAGCACTGTGATCACCTTTTTTGAAAATAGGAATAATGATAGCTCTGGTAAAATCATTAGGAACCACACCTTTATCATAAAAGATATTCAAAATTTCAGTCATCCATGTGGTAATCGAAACATTCCCAGCTCTAAGCATTTCCGTAGTAATTTCATCTACCCCTGGGGATTTATTCAGTTTAAATTCAGAAATAGCCAAAATAACTTCAGATTGTGTTATAGGGCCAACATTAAAGCCACAAATGGATCTATCATCATTGCAAACAATGGGAGTAGAACTAACCACATTGTTTAGAACATCACTGAAATGCTCAGCCCACCTTCTATAACCTTACCTTGTTTATCCTTCAATCCCTGTATTACCTGTCCGTTTTCTACCACACAACACATCAACTATCTGGTATAGTACTCTGTCGTGCTGTCTAACTGTTTCTGGACTTTGTCAGCTAAGCCATCAAAACAAAAATTATTATCAGTAGCTAACTGATCCATTACATGTTTATTAAGCTCTCTGTATCACTTTCTATTACGCTAGTTGGGTATTGATTAAGTACATTACTGCAGCTCTTTCTTTTTGAAATAAGCTCAAGTGCCTTATCACTCAAATAATTCTTCCTCCTTTGATACTTTTTTCCTAAAAGAGTACTGTTAATTTCCAAAAAAGCCTGTTTAAAATGATCCCATTCTTCAACTTCCATAGTAAGTAAACCATGACTGTCATAATGATTAAGTAACCTATCACGGTAAGCTTTAGCTATTACTGGGTCTTTCAGAGTTTCAGAATTAAAAATAATTTTTTTAACCTTAGCACACTTCTTAAGGAAAGTTGCAAGACACTTTTAGCAAGGTAATGGTCAGATCCAATTTCAGCTCCCCTATATGACCTGGTATTCCTAACAGAACTAGCCCATTTGATGTTAATTAATATATAATCAATCACATTCTTATGCAGTCCATCTGGTGAAACCCATGTGTACTTATGTATGTAACAGTGTTTGTAATAAGAGTTAGTTATTCTGAAACCATTGAGTTTATTTACCTGTAGGAGATGTTGCCCATTGCCATTGCAACTACCAATACGAAAAGGGCCTAACACCCTCCTCAAAGGTCAGAGTCAGTACCAACTTTGGCATTGAAGTCACCTAGAACAAGGGTAATATCTCCTTTTCTTGACAAAATCCAAAATATCCTGAAGTTGTCCATAAAACCTATTCTTCTCATCCCTATCCTTCTCATCGGCATCCTCAGTGGGGCATAACAGCAGAAAACATTCGTCTTTAATGCTTGTCTGAAATTTTGCTCTAAGAAACCTTTCATTAATGCACTCATATCCTAGAAGAGCATCATTAGCATGTCTGCTGACAAGCAGACCTACACCTTGGAGATGCTTATTATCTTCTCTCCCTGAAAAGAGAAATTTAAGATTTTTAAGAATCTGACCTCTATCTGTCCATCTGGTCTCTTGCACACCGAGAATATCTAAATTATAATGGTGGAATTCTTTTGTGAGGATATCAAGAGAATAATCTCTGTGCAGTCTTCACATTCCAATTACCTATGGGGAGAAAATGGTTAGTGGGATGTTTAAAGAAACTATGTTTATTGAGAGAGGGAAAGCCGACAATATCAAATAGTCCCCTAATGCAGGCATGGAGCAAAGACCTGTTCCCTCCGCCACTAAAGGCTGAAGCCATCTACACTGGAAGACTTCCTCTAATGTAGAATTTGACGATGCCAGTAGAAGCAAAGAGTTCAGGTGCCTGCGATGACCTCTGCTCAATATTATCCACCAGCTGATAAAACATATCGTGTGAATATATTTCACTTTGGGCTGCAATTTTAATAAATATTTCCTACGTAGACGGCGCAATTCAGGTTTGCTTCATAAATATGTTAAGAATGCTCTGTGGGGAGATTTTAATTATAACTCAGTGAAACCGAATCACTTATGGGCACTTTTTCCATGACTGTCGATATATATATAAGCAATTTGTCAAAATATTTTACCTTTTTTGGAAAAATATGCATGAAGAATACAAAAAATAATATCTTTTCCCAAGGGTCAGCGAAATTTACGCCCGAGAAATTCCTCCCAAGAGAAAAGGAGATGAACGCCGGACTCTCAGGAAGTAGGAAACCAGAAACCAAGATTCCACAATAACGGAACAAAGGTCGGAGGCAACTTGAAGCAGAAGGCAGTGTTGCTCCGCTCGATTTGTCACGGCAGTGTGGACTCTCCCACCCCACGGAGAGGCCCCACCCTTAGCGTGACCTCCTGCGGCACCACACCCGCGCCTAATCCGTACCGTCTGCTACCCGCCACTCGAGCGGAGAGCCATTAGGGCGTCTGGAGAGTGTCAGTGGGACCGAGTGCTTGACGGCTAGACAGAGAGGCAACAATGCTCTTACCGCCTTGCCAAACGCTGCTGAAGGACCCACGAACAAAAGCCGCCTTCAGTGAGCACTACTACGTAAGAAAATGAGACTGAACTGGACCCTACAAAATGGCAGAAAGGAAGGCTATTCTCAAATAACCACTAGGATAAACTTTTCCAAAAAGAAGTTGAGAGAATTTTGATTTATTTAACGCCAACAGATGAGGCAGATCGCCGTTCTCTACAATGTGTAATCTTGGTAATTATTGGGGAAACATGTTTTGTTATAGTAGTAACGACAGTCGGAAATACTGATATATATGATTATTCTTTTATTCCCTTGCAAGAGAAAGCAAAACAACGGTAAAACAGACTTTTTCCTTCTATTAAAAAGTGGATCTTTGAAATCTGTTCTTGACCACCTACGGTTCTACTAAAAACTGCTCAACTGAAGCAAATAATAAAGTTTCGATTACTTGGCTTGCTTGGGCATTATGACAGCCTCGTAAACGGGCTCTTAGAGAAATGATGACAGAATGGTCAAGATTATGCTATACATACTTCATTCGATAGAGCAGTGGTTCTCAATATTTTATGCTTCACGTACCCCCTGGAAATGTGTATCTAAGTGGAGTACCGTACCCCTTGTATAGATTGATAAAACTATTGTTATAACATGGGAATAACAAAAAACATATACAGTACTGTGCGAATTAGTTGGGACAAGCGAAGGAATGCTAAGTCCTTTCCGCTGGAAGTCTAAATTTGTTTGTAACCTTCTGCTGCAAGTCTAATTTAACAGACGCTTCACCCCATTGAAGGAATGATGGACAGCAAAAAGTACATAGGCGTTCTGGAGGCGAAAATGGTCCCAACACTGCAGAAGCTGTTTACTAATGGCGATGGGGTATTTCAACAGGATCTGGCTCCATGCCACAATTCTAAGCTTGCTAAGAGCTTCTTTACCCAGCAACATTTGAAGGTATTGGAGTGGCCAGGAAATTCATCCGATCTAAACCCCATTGAAAATTTGTGGGCCATTCATTATTAAAGCGCGCATATCTAAGATGGATTGCACGACGAAAACCAAAATGATAGAATGTTGTCTACCACGACCCTGAAGTGAAGGAGATGTGTGGAAAGCTAGTGGCATCAATGGTTGAGAGGGTGAAAGAAGTTAATGCTAAATTAACGCTAAGTTAGGTAATTAAAGCTAAGGGGGGGGGGGTCATATTCACTATTAACTACACTATTAAACAAATAAATATTTTAGTTGTGTCTTTGTTACTGCATTTTCCTATTGTCCAACTAATTTGCACAGTACTAGCGACTTTTGAGCTCTCACGGCGTACCCCCAAAAATTTTACCGCGTACCCCACGTTGAGAACCCCTACGATAGAGTAATAACTAACGGATCAACAGTATTCACACTTTTTTATTGACATACCTCATTCCAAAAATTACCGCGTACCCCACGTTGAGAACCCCTACGATAGAGTAATAACTAACGGACCAACAGTCATCACACATTTTTATTGACATACCTTAATTTGAGAGTGGAAAGCTATTGTTGTTTTAGCAGTCAACTGAGAGTATTCAGTTAAACTGATGGTGAAATTCATTGGTGTTCGATATTAAGGGATAATATTGTATCTCGGAAGAGTATAGGTTGTTACAAGCTTTCTTAATGGGGGTGGGGGGTGGGTCCTGAAGGACCCGTCCGCCAATGGGGAAAACCTCGTGCACCGCCTGTGGACACTATACGAGTACAAGTTGTTACAGAAAATGTATTCCTACTTACAGTTGTGTGTTCTACTTAATAGTTGAAGCGAAATTTGATATATATAGTCCACAACATCGGCCGGGAGTGGCTCAGTCGGTTGCGCGCCAAGCTCGTAATCTGCAGTCCCTAGGTTCGAGTCCCAGCTGGGCCAGCGTTGATTTATCTCCGCAAAACTCTCCGCCCTTCCCACGTCATTAGGGGCAATCGATGGACTTGTAAAGGTCGCCGTCCGTCGGATGGGACATTAAGTCGTGGCCCCGTGTGTGGGAGAGAGCGATACCACGTGCACAGTAAACACGCTGGATGACCTTGACGGGAGGCTCTCAACAGCTGTCCAATGGGTCTCTTCCCCCCCCCCCAACCTTCTCTGAGCCTTTGGGGTCCTTGTGATCTGGCCATTTAGCCCATTGTGTGCAAAAAAAAAGTGCCACTCAGAGGTGAAACAACCAAACTTTCCCTTATATTCATTCCTCAGGTGGGGGGGAGAGACAATCCCCTTCAAATCCCTCTACATAATTTTCATTAATGGAGTAGTGCGTTCGGGAAATATGTTTTTCATATGAATATATTTTCTGTAAAATATTTTCTTTTTTGGTAAATTTTGCATTAAAGGTTTCACAAGAGACACGAAAATTTGCTATCGCCTGCAACAAAGTGTTCCACTTTTATACGTGATTTCTCATCCGTCAATATTTGAAAAAAAGTCTTTCATTTCGATGGAAAGGAAAATTCACCTCCGGCAGTTTTTCTCACCAATATCTTCGCTCACAAGATGAGAAAATTGTTGCAGAGCACTGCCAATGCAACACAGTTGGCAGATCATCCACATTCGCAAAGCCGCACCTGATTGTAAACACAGTCCCATTAAAGATTGGAACTCAATTTTTTTTAACCCATATAGGGTTACAAAGGAGGAACTTGTCGGTCAAGTATCTGGAGAATTATATGGCTGGCGCCAAAATTTTTTGAAACAGAGATAACTTGCGAAGTAATTAAGCCATCGACAACCAAAAGGCACGCGATGGTGTCAACAAGTAAAAGACAAGCATTCTCTACTGGTGATGTACGATACCACATCATTATGATTATTCTAGTCTCAAATTTTCAGTCATTGCAAACGAAATTTTTTATTATAAATGTTGCCACTACTATTTTATTAGTAAAGATCTGCTCAAGCTGTACAGTCAATTTAATATTATTTTACGAAAAAAATATCTAAAACCAAATTCCGTGAACACTTATGTGTTGTCGGTGACAGTCTTAATCCAGGAAAACGAGGGAGTATGATTATCCTAGTTTGGGGGCTCGAATCCATATCCCTTTGATCTGCAACTAAGTACGCTACAGTCATATAGATTATCATATATCATTATCGCTACGGTCATATATAAATATATCCTTTGATCTGCAACTAAGTACGCTACGGTCATATAGATTGATAAAACTATTGTTATAACATGGGAATAACAAAAAACATATACAGTACGCTATAAAAAACAACTAAGTACGCTACGGTCATATAGATTTTTTGGGACGGTTGAAGCATAGATCCATACCGATTGTTTGACATGCTTGGAAATTCGAGTGGTAATGGCAGTTCAAAACAAAAGAAATCGGAAGTAATTACATGCAATTCTCAATTTAAAGAATACCTCGTAAGAAATTTCCACTTACGGAAATTACATTTCAGCACACAGTTTTGTTATACAACAAAAATTTTCGCTGTTATGGAAATTTTTCGGAAAAGAATGTAACAATTGGCATAAAGGATGTTGTGGTGACCCCTGAACTTTGTATTTCTTTCTCCTCCCCCTCGATTTTTATTATGCCTGAGATTGAGGAATGTGCTACACCTTCTAACTTCTTTTCATGACCCTAATCGACCTCAGGCATTGCTCATCACTTTTGGGAGTGCGAAGAATTATTTATGCAGTTTATTTCTCAAGTATAATGTGATTTATAAAAATCAACATTTCCAATCACGAACAATTGGTTCGCCATTTCTCAGTCATGGCAGTGCATACCAATATTTATTTTAAAACTTAATATTTTATTGATTTAGCATTTCATTTGTCACAGTATTACCACATATGCAACTTGTGGTGTGGTAGTTTATATGATAATACCAATGCACAAAAAACTAGAGCCCTGCGCGGATAGCAAGAGCCCTATCCGCACCGGCAAGGTCTCATCCGCATATATTGCCTACTTAATAACCGTCGAAATTTTGCAAATGCTTGAAGTCCGATGTGATTGGGAGTAAAAGATATGGGTCTAATGGTTTATGAATTATCAATTATGACTGAAAAAATATAATGTGAAAAATAAAAAGCCCTTTGTCCCTAAATATATGTTTCACTAAATTTAGACAAAAATTAGCTTAATTCTAATTTTGGAAATTCTTCTGAATTAATTTTGCTCTTTTAAATATGCCGTCCCGTGGCGCGCTTTGCTACTGATCTAAGGGAGCTGAATTCGAAACCCGGTAAGACATGGACGTTTGAGTTGTTTTACTGCTGGGGTCCAGCCATCCTCTCGGCTTAACGTCCCATCCGACGGACGGCGATCCTTCCAAGGCCATTGGTGTCCCCTACTGACCGTGGGCAGGGCGGGGATTATGTCAGCGATAATGCAATAATGTTTATTCATTTTTCTGCGCCATTCGAGTTAAGATTAATCTTTTATCCATCGAGAGCTTTTAAATGCGAATATCCGTATCCGCGCAGAGCTCTACATATAACCTCTTTCATACGTGTGAGGTACCGAGTGAACATTGACTGTGTTAAAGCATTGTTGCCCTTCTTTTTATTCAAATATTTATAAGGATCAAAAAGATTAATAGATACAGTACTGTGCAAATTAGTTGGGACAATAGGAAAATGCAGTAACAAAGACACAACTTAAATATTTATTTGTTTAATAATGTAGTTAATAGTTAATGTGACCCCCTTTAGTTTTAATTACTCCTTTCACCCTCTCAACCATTGATGCTACTAGTTTTCCACACATCTCCTTTACTTCAGGGTCGTGGTACCACACTTTCATGATACTTTCTATCATTTTGGTTTCCGTCGTACAATCCATCTTAGATATGCGCGCTTTAATAATGGCCCACAAATTTTCAATGGGGTTTAGATCGGGTGAATTTCCTGGCCACTCCAATACCTTCAAATGTTACTGGGTAAAGAAGCTCTTAGCAAGCTTAGGATTGTGGCATGGAGCCAGATCCTGTTGAAATACCCCATCGCCATTAGTAAACAGCTTCTGCAGTGTTCGGACCATTTTCACCTCCAGAACGCCTATGTACTTTTTGTTGTCCATCTTTCCTTTATTGGGGTGAAGCGTCTGTGGCTCAGAAGCTGTGAAACACCCCCAAAACATGACCTTGGGTGGGTGTTTGAAAGATTGCTGGATGTGGCCGGATCGAAGAGGTTCTCCAGGCTTCGCTTGTCCCAACTAATTCGCACAGTACTGTAGATAGAAAACTTTTATTTCAGATAATGTTTAACAGTATACGAAACGCTTTTGAGATCTCAAGAGTAGACTCGTTTGTGAGTCTACTCTTGTAAATTTAAATTTACAAGATTTTAATCTTGTAAATGAAAATTTAAATTGAAAACATCAGTCCTGATCCCCCCACATCGAATTAAATTCATAAAAACCGAAAACAACTCAAAACAAAATTTTTTTTTGCAATCTAAAAAATATGTGATTCAAAAAGCAAATAACTATCTATCTATCATTACAGTATTGGATTCAATGTGGAAATAATCTGTTATATGAAAATTCGCTTTCCTGCCAACTTTTTTTAGAAACATCCCTTCCATAAATCAAGCACTACAAATATTTTAGCATTAAGAATTTTAAATGCGGATTATCTTTAAATACACTGTTCAAAACAATTACGAAAAACACATATTTTACGATAATCGAAGTTCTCAAATTCGATGTTGGGGGGGGGGGGGGGTTCATTTCAGTCGACAGTGTGTCAGGTTTGTAATCTGCAGTTCCCAGTCCCAACTGTTCCAGCACTGAGATTTATCTCTGCTCTGGTGAGAAAGGGGGTAATAATGGTTGCAACGACCACTGTGAGATGAGACATTAGGCCTGTAGCCCAGTGTGAAAGATACTTTGTGAATGTTAAAGAACACACTGGGTAGTTTAGGCAAGAAGCTACATTTCCTAACAGGTTTTCCCCAACCTTTTACCAACAGGTAAAAGGTTGAGGAAAGTGGGTCACCTTCCCCAAGCCCTTCTGACTTGGCCATTTGTGTGCAAAAACGTGCTACTCAGAGCTAAAATAATCCAATCCAATTTTGAAAGTAAACTTTTATGGATAAATGTTATTATAAATAAGTTAAAGATCTTAATCAAACCTCTATAAACACTTTTTGCAATACTTACACTGAAAAGCCAAAACATTATGACCACCTTTTTAATATGATGTTGGTCCTCCATGTGCCGCGAAAACACCTTGACAGGCGAGAAATGGACACTGTAAGATTTCTAAAGGTGTTTTGTGGTATCTAGTACCAACACGTTACCAGCAGATCCTTTAACTCTTGTAAGTTACGTGGTTAAGCTGCCGCAGATCAGATGCTTGATTGATGTCTGGGAAATTAGGAGGCCAGGGCAATACCTGAAAGTCTTCCTCATGTTCCACAAACCATTCTCGAACAATCCGGGCAGAGTGGTATGGCACTACTAGAGGGGAATACCGTTGCCATGAAAGGATGTACCTGGTCTGCAATGACGTTTTGGTAGGTGGTAGACGTCACAGACACACACACATACCCTGCCATCCACGTGGTGTAACAGGAAATGAGATTCGTAGGACCAGACGACCTTCTTCCAATCATTCAAGGTCCAGTTTTGATTCTCGCATGCCCATTGTAGGCGCTTTCGACAATGAACTGAAGTTAGCATGGGCACTTGGAGCAGCCCCATTTTCAGCAGGGTTCAATGTGCTGTGTATTGTAACACATTATTCCCATCACCAGCATTCAAATTACAGACGAGTTGCACCACAGTATCCCTTCTGTTGGCTCGTACCATATAGGATAGCCTTCACTCACCTCTAGCATCAATGAGATGTGATCGGCCACACCTTAGCCAGCGGTTTGTGGTTTTTCCCTCCTCAGACCACTTTTTGAAGGTACTAACCACCACTGACTGTGAGCACCCCACAAACCTTGCCGTCTCGGAAATGCTCTGACCCAGTCATCTGGCTATCACAATTTGGCCTTTGTCAAACTCACTTAGTCCGCTCTTTCCCATCTGAAGAACAAGAATAACACTGATTAACAGAGCTCAGTATCAGGTTGATTTGCATAAAGAATATATTTGATTTGCATAAAGATGCGGTGGTCATAACTTTTTGGCACTTCGGTGTATTAATATTTAAAGAGCTATCAAAGCTGTTACATTAAGCAATGGTATCAATAAGAATTTATCACAAAAGTTAATTCTTAAAAAATAACATCTCTTTACAAAATCATGAGTAATTTTTGAAGTTTGCATATTCGTTGAAAACTTGCATTACTTTTGAAAAATTTTAGTGTGATGCCATTTTAATGTTTCAGCTTCCATAACTATTTAAACACTAAATGAATATTGATCAAAATTAAGCTTTATGGATTCAAATAAGATTTTTATCTCCGGACTTTTTGTGATAAAATTTTTTAAAATTACGATCCTTCGAATACGGCTTTGCAATGAGAAAATGTACTCAATTGCACCTAAATGTCTTAATTAAAATGCTATTTAAAAAATTAAAGGTATATTATATCACAGAAACATTCCTGTAACAAGAAATTCTGAATACAAAATGTAGTCTCAGTTTACGTTTTTGATTACTACTTTATATATACATATTGTGTTTAGCTTTGATATTGCAATATAGCAGAATAACTCTTAATAACCTTCCTCCCATTTTAAGACAGATGAAAGGGGAAAAATTTTATATGCTTTGGGCTTCCTCCTATCAAAAGCTTTGATATGACATATCTCATTATGATTAGTACAAGAATGATACCTTGTTGGTTTTTTTTTACTTCTGAGTAATTATCCTATAAAGGATGCTTTATAGGATAATTATCCTATAAACAAGAAAATAAACCTAAAGCTTATTGATAGTGTAATCAGTCACTGAGTTCATATTCACTTCAAAAAAAGATGTTATGATAGATCAAAGGGCACCAATTTACCTACTGAACAAGATTGCTAACAACAAGTAATATATATTATATATAAATAAATAAAAGTTTTTTTTAAATTTTTAATTTATTGATTTTTTTTCTTTGTCACAAAAATACTTATCTTCAGAAACTTTCATTTGATATGTGACTCAGAAACACTGACCAGTTTTCCTCTTTTGGAGTCCTGTTTGAAGCAGCCCATGGCATTATTGGAGAAGGCACAAGTTTTATATATTTGAAGTGAAATAGTTTAAATATAATTTGAAATCTTAATAAAACTATTTCACTGTGATATAGTAAAAAAATAGATCAGACAATGCAATTAAGGTTTAATTTGGGAAAAAACTTTGAATAAAAAGAATTAAATTATATATCAATAGAAAGGAAATTCTCCTCAATATGATTTTTATTTCCTTTAATGAATATTTTAAGTATGGTATATTTTTAAACATGGATGTTTTAAGCAATGCAAGCTGATTTGGACATATTCATGGGATTTTCTATCCTAATTATAAAATGGAAGAACACTTTCTTGGCTGCATTTTTTACAAAATATTATGAATTATTTTCTTTGGGTGTTGAATTATGGGGATCTTGACTAAATGCCAAAAAGTTAGCACACCAAGGAAAATAAAGAATATATTGTCAGAGTACCACTAACAAACTACCGAGGAAGTGGGGGGAGGGTAAACTATTTTAAAACCATTCAATATAAATTAAATAAAAACCTGCAAATTTTTTTAAAATAAAATTTTGCCAATTGGGAGAGAGGTTAAAAGCACTTGTCAAAATTGTCTTCCCACAGGAAGACTGATTTCTGTATCAAGGAGATCTTTACTGCTTCCATATCCAAGACCTCATTCATTTTCAGGAAATGATAAAAGATGATGGAAATGAAGAATTAATATGATTAAAATTAACACATAACCTGTGATGTTAAAATACCCACAGCAACAAGTTGTAAGCTGGAAATACCCAGAGATGTATATTTTTATTACCCCCAACACTCCCCACTTCACAAGCTTCTATTTGATATACAACATTACTTTTGATATTCGTATTCTGGAGATACACTATATTGCAAAAAGTGTCCAGACACTTTCATGTTAAGTGAACGAATAGCCACATTCAAATCTACCTAACTTTGAAAATAAGCTTTTTACAGAAAAAAGTTACTAGACATAAATTGAAGATCTCAGTCAGAGCTCTCTAATCTAAACCTATAATATTAATCTAATATTTAAAGATTTATAGAAGCTATATTTAACAGATGTTTATCACATACATTCCCCCCCCCCCCCCAAAAAAAAAAATTGATGAAAACTTCAAAAATCCTTAGACAAAATTCAAATAATGCATTTATATTGCGAACAACTTGTTATAACAATTGTGATTCAAGTTTTTGAAGTAAATTTTCAAAACTAGCAAAAGTTTCACTTAAACGTTTCAGCTTCCATAACTCTTTAAAATATTAGATTAATATTATAGAAAAAAGAGATTTAGATAGCTCTGACCAAGATCTTCAATTTATGTCTAGTGACTTTTTTCTGTAAAAAGCTTATTTTCAAAGTTAGGTAGATTTGAATGTGGCTATTTATTCACTTAACACGAAAGTGTCTTAAGACACTTTTTGCAATATAGTGTATAGCGAAACAATTGTTTTCACATTTCTCCCTTTGTAGGGGGGAAGAAAGATTGGGGGTCTTTTTTATAACCTATGACACTCCCACATCAGAAGCTTTCATTTGATGCATAGCTACCCTGTATTATATGTACAAGGTAGTGGAGTGATAGCAGTAGCAATAAACAGATTGCACTGTGGCAATTTATGTTCTATTACTCCAAATGAACAACTTAAACTCTCCTCAAAAATTTTAATTCTTAAATATAAATACTGCTAAAATTGTGTAATACTAATTTTTACAACCTATAGCTGTGAGTGTAGTTAATTTTTAAAGTACAAATGCCTGTCAAAGAATTTATCATCTATGAAGGTACTATTTGAAAAATTGTATATATATCTTTATAATCTTTTCAAAAAAAACTTTCAAAATGGACATGATAAAAGCATCATTTTTATAAAGTATTATCAGTAGAAAAGTTGCATATTAATGAAAGTTTAAGAAAAATATTTTCAAAAATGTGGACTATTATCAACACAGGTAGTTTTATGTCTAAGGCAATTATTTTGAATTGCTCTCCCACCCTTTCTTAAGAAACTACATGACATATACTATTAATATTCTTTTTTTTAATGAATAACTTAACTTTGGGCATGCAATAAACTTAGACTCAAGTACACAGATATCTTGCTGGAAAATTTTACAAAAACAAGTAGCATCAATACTACAAATGAGTTTTTTTTATTCCACACTTCATTGATTCACTTCCTCTGTGACTTGATTTTTTATGGCTTTTTATAATGCAATGGATTTATATGAAACAAGAATTCATAACTATATGATTAAATATAAATTTTTTAATATAAACTTATTAACACAAACAGTGCATATTCTGCATTGCCATTGTTCAAAAAATAATGAGTGACGAAAATGCTGACTGTTACCAACTAGTATGAGTTAGCTGAATAATGAATTTTTGCAATTATTTTATGAGAAATATTTAAATGTTTTGAATTCTCGCTTCATATTAATCCACTGACCACATTATAAAAAAAGCCACCAAAATTTATAAGGTCACAAAAGAAGTGAATTAGTCAAGTGTAGAATCAAAAAAAAAATTTGATGTTTTTGGAAAATTGTCAAAATGGTCCAAAAGGGTGTCTGCAGAAATTGAGCACAAATGTATTGTTTAAATTAATTTTACTAATAAAATCATGTTGCATTACAATATCTCTCATTTTATATGTCAGCTATAATTATTGTTGGTTATGTCCATGGCCAAATGGTTAGCACGCTTGGCTACTGATTTAAGGGACTTGGGTTCGAGCCCGAGGAAAGGCATGGATGTACATGTTGTTTTTATGCTGAGGTCCTGCCATCCTCTCAGATCTTCCACTATGGCATATAAACTGACTGGCTCCTGTCAGACCTCTGCGGCAAGCAACTGCTTGAGGGGGTATTTATATTATTTTTTATTTATGTATACAGTATTCTTTGCAATATAGAAAAATCACATTTAAGCAGCATTTGACAAAAAACATAGAAAATAAACATTAGAGTTGAGTTTTTCTTGTGCTTATGGGAAGAAGCCTAAATGTAAAATTCAATATAAGTATCATAAATACTGAAACCACCTTATGAATCATTGCCTTCAAGCTTTGTTATTTTAACACTTAATATGCTGGGTTTAGAGAGTAGAACTCCCTCTGGTGGATGGGTTAATTTTGAAATGCTTCAAGTAGAAAAAAAAAACTTTAAAATTTTCTACTGAAGTAACAAATAGACAGAAGTATGTCATGTCACATATCAAGATAAAGAGAATTGTGAATTTTTCCAAAATAAAATATTTCAGGAAAGCAGCAAGTATATTAATTTCAATGGTGCTTATTTAAAACAATATAGTAAAAAGAAAAAGAGTAATTTCATTGGGTTGTTGGGTTGTTTTACCTCTGAGCGGCACTTTTTTGCACACCATGGGCTAAATGGCCAGGTCACATGGACCCTGAAGGCTCAGAGAAGGTTGGGGGAGGGGACCCACTGGAACAGCTGTTGGGAGACAGATGGTAGCTTCCCATCAAGGCCATCCAGTGTGTTCTCTAACGTGCACAGGGTATGGCTCTCCCGCACACGGGGCCACGGCTTAATGTCCCATCCGACGGACGGCGGCCTTTCCAAGCCCATCGGTGTCCCCTACTGACCATGGGCAGGGTGGGGAATTTTGCGGAGATAAATCTCAACGCTGACCCAGCTGGGACTCGAACCTGGGAACTACAGATTACGAGTCTGGCACGCTACCGACTGAGCCACCCCCGCCCCAGTAATTTCATTGAATTTGAATCTCATTCTGAAATAACTAATTACACAATATGACATGATATACCTTAAACGAAAGAGCATTTAATTCCACATAATAATATATAAACAGATTTACCTGAAACAGGATAATTATGTAGTTCCATATTTTTTACTTGTACAGTAGTGCTGGAAGTTTCATCAGAGTCACTATATTGCATATTATTACTTTTGGTATCAATATTTATACTCATTATACAAGTTATTTTTGAGAGATTTCTTTTGAGAGAAGTTTAGTTTGAGAACATTAAAAGAAGAAAGAAAACAACCTTACGCTCAGATGCACAAAAAAAAGTCGCTATAATTGCTATCCCTGCAGTGTAATGGTTACTTTTTTTCATTTTTAGCAACTGTATTGAATATATATATCATCAGTTCATAAAACTTTCAGGATTGATTTTAAAAAAAAAAACTATTAAAAAAGGCAAATGTCTACATGGGAAAAAGACAAATTTTTGGAGCATATTATCTTAGGAATTGTAGTTCCCAACAGATATGAGACTACATTTGGCTCTGGGAACTAAAGTATCTTCCAGCACTTTAATGGTTAAATATAATGAAATTTGAAACAATCTGATTCTGTACATATTAAAAACTTTTTTTTTCCCAATTTGTGATTTAATACTTCTAACTTGTGTACAAAGCATGCTTCAGTGCTTGTCCCAACATTGTTGTAACCATACTTTAATGGAAAAATGTTGACCCAAAAAATGCCACCCCAAAATCTGATGGAAAAGGGAAATATGCAGTTAGTTACATTTTTTAATTTCTAGAAAAATATCTATATTGATAGGATCAGAAACATAACACAAGAACTATATACAGCATCATTAACTTTATACTGCAATTAAACTTGAATGATGGGTAAAACTCAATATTTTTTTATATAATGCAATGAGAATTCTTTGTAAGCACTCAACTGTATGAGAACAATTTGAGCTAGAGTATACTGAGTTATGTATAGAAGCAAACGATCTCTAAACTTCACTTCTGTCAATAATGCTTAAAAAAGGGAAAGAAAGAAATATTTAAAATATTTTACTTACTGTATCTGTCATGCTATAGTTTCCTTTCAGTATGAGTTTGAAGATCTGAGCATCTTGCTCAGAATCAAAGGGAAAAGAACCACAAAGAATAATATAAGTTATTACACCAATAGCCCACATGTCAACTCCACATGTATATGGTTTTCTTGCTACTATCTCTGGTGCAATGTATTGAGGAGTACCACAAACTGTGTGCATATATGGGTTCCCACTTGGTTTCCTTGTACTAGCAAATCCAAAGTCAGTAATCATTATTCTGGAATCATTTCCAGGATGGTAATATAATAAATTATCAGGTTTCAAGTCTCTATGAGTTATTCCTAATCCATGAAGGTAATTAACACCACTTAATACCATTTGCATTACCCGTCTCGCATCTTCCTCAGAGAGGCAGCCATGTGTTTCTAAGCGATCTAATAGATTACCACCAGTGGCAAGTTCCATTACCATATATACTTTATTATTTGATTCAAATACTTCAATCAGTTTGATTACATTTGGGTGATTGACTCTTCTTAAAACCGAAAGCTCTGCTTCAAACACTTCTCGACCACCAGGTGCTTCAATCATTTTCAGTGCATATGGTTGTTTAGTAATGCGATGTTCAACTCTAAGAACGCGACTAAAGCTCCCTTTACCAATAACTGCTTTAATGTTGTATTTTGCAGTGATTCTGGTATCATATACAGTTTTATGGCTTCTGTCATTCTGTGATTTCACCCTTGTACTTTTTCTTCTGTCAGTCGATTTCTTCTGTTTATCACTTTTGTGATGCTTCCTATTAGTTTTCCTATTAACTGTTTTAACGGGAAGCTTAGAGTTCTTATGAGATTTTGATTCTGGAGAACTTAGCCTTAAAACAGTTTGTATTTTTATATCAGAATCTCCAATGATGGAAGAATCTTTTATCTTTTCTGTTCCTAGTTTTCCAGCAGTACAACCCATATTTATATTTTAAAAGTTACGCTAAAGCATATATTAGACTTCTCACGACTCACGTTACCTCTAAAAATATTGCATAAAATGAAAGCATTTCCTAACGTTTAGGTACTTACAAGACAGAGTTCACATAAAACATCCAATTCGCTTTTTATATTCGAAATACAGAGCATCAAATAATAGCACATTGTTAACGACTAAACATGCAAACTAATAAAGAAAACTGATCTTTCCTGACAACTACGCTCTCCAACTATCAGGCTTCTTACTGATACAACTCTTACGTGCCGTTCTCACCACTTGAATTCAACCATTAACTACTCACAGCGCCATCTTTAACGTAGAACTCCGCCTGGAAATAAAACTGTTTGCACTATAATCGGTGCATAAGCTGCATTAACGCGGTAACGCAACTTCAGTTCAAATAACCATTGTCACTACGATGTCACGCACACAGAAAAACTCACAGGAAAAATGTCAAACTCACAGAAATGTAAGGAACAAATTTATCCAAGTCATAGGAATTGCTGAGACAATATTGTTACTTAAACCAATGTGAGGATTTCATTTCTGGATAGTTACATAAAATAAAATTACAAGAAATATGAAAAAGCTCATTCATTATAATTGCGAAACTGCTTTCATATCCTTACTAGAGAACACTTACAATTTTGTAAGAAATTAAAAATTATACTAGAGTATTAAACTACAATCACACATAAATTTTAATGCATTGTAATAAACGTAATGAACTCTGCTTGCCAGGGGTGTATCATCATCAGCTTGAGCCATGATGTAACGTTTCTTTATGGACTCCCCCCCTCCAAGTCACTATAAGGGTAATTAAAAAAATGGGCAGCTATGATTTAATATTTGCTAGATTTGCAAAGATTTTCATTTCAATTTGTAACGGATAATTGACAATTTTCCTAGAATTAGCATACTTAACCACTATAAGAACTAACGAGTGTTAAAACTGCATTTGCTGCATTATGTTAGGTAAATATTGATATAATTTTGGTACTTTAAAGACACATATTGTACATATCGAAAATATAGATTAATACTTAACATATATAATAAAAATTAAATTTGTTTGAATGTGTTGGAAATGTTTAATGATTTATTAAGGAAATATATCTGTTAATTCCTTGATAAAAATAAAATCTTCCAGAATATTGTGCTCAAACATAATAGTATATTCACAACAAATATACTTTTACGACACATTAGAACTATTCTATACAACGAGGAAATGTTAAGAGAGATAAGATTGCCAACGCCAGCCATGATCATGTAGAAATGTTAAGCATATTAAGAATATCTTGCAATTGAAAAGAAAAGTTTTCCGGCTTTAATTTAACTTTTAAAACACATATTTTTGTGAAACACGATTTTCATCTCTGACGAATATTAAAAATAAAGATATCATATGTTGTCAGTGGAAGAGAGACTGCGACCAATACAACCACAACATCCAGAAAAGATCCACTAGATAGTTTAGACTACAAATAGATATCAACTGGTCGTCTTATATATCTTATGGATGTTTTCTGGATATTGTGATTGTGTAGGGAGTTGCTTTATCCAAAATTTCCGAATAATTCATGACCTGTGCAAGAGAAAAATACTCAGGTTTCGCAATAATTAAATTCAAACTGATCCACTGTCATAAAGATGGGAAACAGTGCTTTAGCGATATGCTCATTTCTTGCTCAATATAGGGTACTAACAATCGTGCATCTAGAAGGAGAAATTTTACTCTTCATATGTTAGTATTTTGCAAAAAATTATTAGAGCTTTTAAATTTGAAATGTTAAAACACAGCACTAAAAATTGCAACATTTCAACATATTCTTTTATCACAGATGCAATATGAAATATAGTTCACGAATATGGAATTACTACTATTTTCACACGAAAAGGTGATTTAAAGATGGAATATTAGCATTAAATTTAGAAAATAGTTCCTGAAATTGTTACAGCGAGAGAGTCTTAGCTTATGACACTAATTTTTTTTAGATGATTTTTTGCATTTTTATTTTTTCAAAGTATGCTGTACAAAGTATTCCTAACTGGTAAATTTCTTTATTTCGAAAGCAACTCTTAAAATTTAGTGTCTATTATTTTATTTATGATAAATAAGCTTAAAATTTTGCCTCAAATATTTAATAAAAAATTGTTTGTAGATGAAGCCGTCCCGTGGCCGAGTGGTTAGCACACTTTGCTACTGATCTAAGGGACCTGGGTTCGAGCCCAGATAAGGCATGGATGTTTGCGTTGCTTTTCTGCTGAGGTCCTGCCATCTTCGCAGACCGTCTTCTATGGCATACAAACTGACAGGTTCCTGTGAAACTTCTGTGGCAAGCAGCTGCTTAAGAGGGTATTTTTTTCATTTTTTTGCAGATGACAATGCTGAATGATATCTTCGAAGCGATCTATGTATGCATGAAAAATTAATGTTGGAAAGTCCCATTTAACTGGCACTAGTAATCCATACCAATGTACCATAACAATATTCACTTTAATTTATATTTCCATAATTTTTCCCCTACTTATTTAATATATATCACCTATAGATGTTTACCTGTTATTGTCTATTATTTAATATCGAAGTTACCATTTTTTAATATAAAATAAGACCCGAATTTGCCTACTTTAAGTCTAGAAATTTAGCGGGTCTTGCTTAAGCTAGACGTTTGGGGTGATACATTATGAATTAAAATATCGTTACGACAGATAAACGTGTCATGAACGCTCGCGTATGCTTCTGGGTGAGAATTACGTAACCAAAGAATTGGAACACAGAACCTATCTCAAAAATAAGAAAGAAAGAATTGTTATGTTGGAGCTAGTGATATGTAAAAGGGGACATAGTTAGTCTCAGTATGTACATGATAAGTGTTTGAAAAAGAATAAGTATTTTGTGTGGTGAGTGCACGGGAGGTTGATTAGTTTATTAGTGTGGATCGTGCTAGTAAACTAGTAAAGGAAAAGATTTTATCGTCTTGTGTGTGGTGATCAACGTCTGAAAAAGAATTAGTTCTGAGAAACTAATAAACTAAGCCCAGTTTTGGAGTACTTGATGACTAAAACCTTAGAAAGAAGTCATTTAGTATATAGTTATTTAGTTTGTTTAGGAATTGGTAAGGATATTCTCGTTAGATTGAATATTTATTTAGCAACATGATTTTATTGTTAATTGAATGATATTAGCCTTGTTTTGTAATTTGGGTGTGAATAGAATTAAGATAATAGATTCTTCTAAAAGTTTATCTTTGTATTGTTATAGAGTTTCGTGTCGGTTGACTTAGTTTGTATAAATAATTTTATCCATGCTTTTATAATAAATTGCATTGTTTTGTAATTTTTATTGACATATTTTTACTTGAACTCACGCTCAGTACCCATCCATTTAATTTGTCACTGTTTTAAATGGATCTAAAGTGTGGTAAATTTAAAGGTACATAATCGAATTTTCCTAAACTTTCGATACAAGACATTGATGTCAATAAGAAGATGTTTCCAGAATTTTCTCTGAAAACGAGATAATAGTTTTGCTTTGTCTTCTATCTGCAGACACCGAAATTTTTGTGTTTACAGAGAGAAGCTAAAAATTCTTTTTGTGTTGAATAGGTATTGATGAAATATTCTGATACACACTTTCCGAATCTATCTAAAGCTGTAATTACGCTCTCTAACGGTGGAGTTGAAAATTCCAAACTAAACAATTTATGCTAGACACGGTTTTCATTGCCAACAATGAGTCGACCCCTTAGACCCAGAGGGGTTGAGAAAACACACCTTTTTAGTTTTAGCTGATAACTGTTTTCACAGATAAATGAAAAATTATTTTTGGGTTAGATAGCAATTGATGAAATATGTATGATTCACATTCTTTAAATCTTCCGAAAACTATAAATGTGCCCTTTAATGGTGGAAAAATTTGCACATTCGAAAGAAATATTGCCAACGACGCATTTAAGCTAGAAATTTTACATTTTGGTGGTAGAATGTGAATACTATGATGTTCCCATTGGCAATAGTGAATTGAACTCTTGGACACAAGGATGGAAAAGCACAATTTTTTACTTTAGCAGATAATTTGTTGTATTTAGATATAAATGGGAAATTCTTTCTAGGGTTAGATAGGAATTGATAAAATATTATGATTCGCACTTTCGGAACCTTTTGAACACTATAATTGGGCCCTCTAATGGTGAAAAGGATTGAAAATTCCAAAATTTCCAACGAATATTGCAAAGATGTATTAATGATATAAATATGAAATTTTGATGGTGGAATGCGAACGTCGTGAAGTTTCGACTCGAACAATGATAATTCAAAAATTCTTTTTTAGTTTGATTGATACCAATGAAATATTATAATTCACATTTCTGAAACTCCTAGTAGTTTTAATATACAGGGTGTCCCTGAATTCATGACCCAAATGTGAGGGGATGGTAATACACATCGAACCCACCAATATTCGTCATAGAATATGCGGCCGCAAACGCAGTGAGGAGTCGGAAATGAAGGACAGACACAGAGGTTTCCGGAGGGACATTTATTGGAGATCATTACAACAAACGATCAATCGTCCGCCCACCGATGTTGATACAGGCGTCACAACAGTGGAGTAGTGATCGGCATACCTGCTCGTAAACACCGGGCTTGTCACGCACATTGGAGGCTGCGACGGACAGAGGGGATACCAGACCTTCGCAGACTGCATGGGCATCTCGTATACGACACTCTTCAAATGTTCCCACAAAAAGAAATCGATACAAGAAAGATTGGGCGATCTGGGGGGACACGGGATGGGACCACTGCGCCCAATCCACCGGTTCCCAAATGGGGTATGAAGATGCTGACGCACGTCCATGCTGAAATGGGCGGGTGCCCCATCGTGCTGGAACCACATACGGGTGCGGATTGCAGCTGGAATATCCTGAAGCAATTCCGGTAAAATATTTTGCAGAAAAATACTGTACGTTCGCCCATCGAGGCAGTCCTGCAATATGTAGGGTCCAATTAAGTAGTCATGCAAGACGTGTGCCATGGGGGTTCTGGGCCGCCCACAAATGCGCATTATGGACATTCATTACGTCTTCACGTGAGAATGTTGATTCATCAGTAAAGAGCACATGCGCGGGAAATCGGGATTTGTGGCACTTTGCTGCAGGAACCACTGGGCGAAATCCATGCGCAGGGGATAATCAATAGCTGTCAATACCTGCATTCACTGCAAATGATAGGGGTGTAGCCTTTCTTCATACAGTACTCGCCACTGTTCCGATTCACACCCAGGCTCTGGATCGCGTGCTTGTACCTGAGTTATCTGTCACCATTCACAAGATGTCCTCACTCATAGTTGGCGTTCTGACCGTCCGTGCTCGTCTAGCATCATGCCGACTGACGTGGAAGGTGCCTGCCTCAGACAGCTGGTGGTGCAGTCGCACATTTTATGATCGGGCACACGGCGCATAGGATATCGCTTACAGTAGCGTCCACCTCCCTACCATTGCCCTCGGCTACACTGTACATCAGGTGCATATTGACTTTCTCTGTGTTCGTAAACTGTTCCATCTCGTGTACGGTCGACGCTCAGAATGGCCGATCCAGTGCTCTTAAGCCATGCCTTCTCGTCTGCGCCCTCTACCGGCACCAGGCTGCGTTTGCAGGCGCATATTCTGTGATGAATATTAATGGTTTCGGTGGGTACTACCATCCCCTCACGTTTGGGCCATGAATTCATGGATACCCTGTATATATTTTTATAAATCACTAAATATGACACGGCACAACTATCGAGTTTTACAAATAATATATATAAAATAGAAATTTGAGAAATTAGTGGGTTTTTTAGAGGTGTTCCACTGACAACAATGATCTACCCTCTTTTCTGAGAAGTATGGGAAATGAAACTCTTTAGGTTTCATAATTAAAAGATGAATACTTTTATGTTGTATAATTATTAATTCTATTTGTATTTTTCCCCATCATCCGCTAGCTCAAAGTAGTAAAGTCAGTAGGTAAAGGAAAAACTTCAGTCTCTTTGAAAACGAGAGTTTCATATGCACCAGACGCCTCAAAGCATACATAATTGGTAATTTTTTTATTTTCGAAAGCAACTCTTAAAGTTTAGATGTCCGTTATAATTTTGCATATGAAAAGCTACTAATTCCCACCCTGCCCACAGTTAGTAGGAGATAACTGATGGGCTTGGAAAGAACACTGCCCATCAGATGGGACATTCAGGCCATAGCCACATTGTGGGAAAGTCATACCCTGTACACGCTAAAGAACATGCTGTATGACTTTGAAGGAAGGCTACCATTTCCCCCCCCCCAACTTTCGGGGTACTTCTGACCTGGCCATTTAGCTCATGAGTGAAAAAAATGCTGTTCAGAGGTAAAACAGCCCAACTTTTTAAACAAAGTCGAATCAAAGAGTTATAGAGTGCACAAGTTTCAGAAGTTGGAGACTTGAACCACATGTTGTACATCCTTTACACGGCTATTGTCATGTAAATCATAGGTAATAACCCAGCAAGCAAATAGGTGAAAGTTTCTTTCTTCCGAAAATTACTTTGTTTTCGTTTTTAGAGCAAAATTTAAGCAGTCGTTTCAGCTGAACCTTTGATATCCTACAAAATTTCTAATAAAAAAACATATTATAGATTGAAAGATAGCTTGACTTCTAGATTATCTTGAAGGCAATTTTGTTTGGCATTACATTTAGTGAAAATACAAACTGTTTATTATGACAGGTAAACTCTGTGCTAAGCAATAAGAGCTTACTGCATTCACAAGCCTCTTGTGGTGCACACGTCACAGAGAGCAACATGGTTGCAAACATATTTATCCCCGTGCATTCTTCTCCAATAAAACGGCGAAAGGTGAAAAATAAATTTTCTAACATTCTTTCATTTTGAATTCTTAACAAACTTCGAGCTGTATATCATTCATAATTAAAAAAAAATTATCTTGACGGATGAGGTGATCTTGCGAGTCTGTATATTTCACATATCTAGTGTAGCTTCTGTTTCGAAACAATGGCACGAAATTGACACAAAAGAGAGATATCAGTATTGTAACAAAGGAAATGGCCCAAGGACATCAATACACTCTGGAAAAACACATTTTGAATAAGCGATGTTTTAAGCTAAACAATAACTACTATGAAAACGGCCTATAGTATCACGTGTCATCCAATGATAGTTTGGAAACATACACTGCTGGCCATTAAAAGTGCAACACCGGGAAAGACAAGAGATATCAAAGCCATATTTAGGGAATACATAACTTATGTTACAAGGATTAAACGAATACAAATACAACTCGATTAGACTTGTGGAATACAAAGAAATCCGTATCTTGTGTAGCCACCATGAGCGGCAATAACCGTTGCTACATGGTCTGGCATCATGAGATGTCGAATGTGTGTTTGGGGAATGTCAGTCCATGCAGTTTCAACATGTAGCCAAAGTTTATCTGTTTTAGCAACTGCTGGTGTCTGATGTGCTATTCTTCGTGAGATCATGGACCAGACATTTTCAATTGGGGACAGATCTAGTGAATGCACAGGCCAAGGCAGAAGTGTCACATGATGGCTATCCAGGAATTGCTGGACGATGCGTCATATTTGGTCGGGCGTTGTCTGGTTGGTAAATGGCACCAGAGAGCCCCTGAAGATAAGGTACGACCACAGGCTCCAACACCTCAGTGATGTACAAGGAGCGTGCATGAGTCCAATGGCATCCCATACAGGGGCGTAGCCATTTGGGGGGGGGGAGACCCCCAAAGTAACTCGGAGTTGGCAAAATTCGAAGGATTTCGTAAAATTTAGGTGAGTTGTGAAAATTTGCAATTTTTTTTTTTGGAAAATTAAGGGGAATTGTCAAAACCGAGGCAACTTGGCAAATCTAAGGCAGTTTGGAAAATGGAGAGATGGCAAAATTCGATGCCACTTAGTAAAATACAGGTGAGTTGGCAAAATCTTAGGGAGTTGACAATATTCGGAGTGACATGAGAAAATCTTGGGGAGTTGACAAAATTCGGAATGACTTGGCAAAATCGTGGGGAGTTGGCAAAATTCAGGCGAGATGTAAAAATTGATTTTTTTTTTCCTGTAAAATTATGGCTAGTTGGCAAAACTTAGGGAGTTTGCAAAATTTGGAGTGACTTGGCAAAATTCAGGTGATGTAAAAATTATTTTTTGTTCTGTAAAATTATGGCGAGTTGGCAAAACTCGAGTGACTTGCCAAAATCGTGGGGAGTTGGTAAAATTCAGGTGAGATGTGAAAATTTGAATTTTTTTCTGTAAAATTGTAGCAAGTTGCCAAAATCGTGAAGAGGTGATAAAATTCGGGTGAGATTCGGATTCCTTCGCAATATGTGGGAGAGTTGGCAAAATTCAGAGTGGCTTTGCAAAAATCAGGTGCGATTTAAAATTGGGATTTTTTTTCTGTAAAATTGTGGCGAGATGGCAAAATCTAAGGCAGTTGGCAATATTCGAATCCACTTGGTAAAATACGGGCGATTTATGAATATTAGGATTGTTTTTGTGAAATTAAGGAGTTGACAAAATCGAGAAAACTTAGCAAAACTGGAAATCACTTGGTAGAGTACAGGCGAGTTGTAAAAATTGGGATTGGTTTTGTGAAATTAAGGAGAATTGGAAAAACCAAGAACTCTTGGCAAACTTCGAAGGCACTTTGTAAAATACAGGGTTGTGCCTTGTGCAATTAAGGATAGTTGATAAAATTCGAAGTGACTTGTCAGATTCAGGGAAGATGTAAAAATTGCGATTTTTGGCAAAATCTAAAGTAGTTCACAAAATTCGAATCCACTTGGTAAAATATAGGCGAGTTGTGAAAATTGAGATTTGTTTTGTGAAATTAAGGAGTGTTGGACAAATTGAGGAAACCGACTAGCTACAATTCAGACGAGATGTAAATATTGGAATTATTTCTGCGAAATTATGACTAGTATGCAAAATTTGAAGTTAAATGGCAAAATGCAGGAGAGTTGTGAAAATTGGCTCAACCCCCCCCCCCCCCCCCGAGCAAAAAATCTAAACAAGTTTGCTCAGTTGGCAAAATTTGTATTTCGAGTTGGAAATTTTTTAATTCCTCCCCCCCCCAACCATAGTCCTTCGTTACACCCTTGATCCCATAACACCAGGGGTCAGACCCCTATTGCGCTGCATCATGCATGTCTCACTGAACTTATCGCTGTGGTACTGCCAGATACGGATTCGTCCATCATGGCACTGCATACTGAAATGATTAGTCTGAAAAGCTGAAGAGACGATGCGATGCCATTCGCACATCCATCATGCCTGACGTTCTTGGCACCATTGAAGTCGCATTCACCTGTGTTGTAGTCAATGGTAGCCGAAACAATAGCCGCCTAGAAAAGATGCTGCAGATATCGAACCGTATGTGTGGACACCTGTTGATATGCAACATACCCTGTTGAGCTAAGGTGTTTGATGTGGATGTACGATCATTTAAAGCCATGCGCATGAGACGTCCGTCCTCTCGTTCGTGTGACTGGGCCATTGAGATCCCTCACGTCGGTGTGTTCGTCCTTCCTCTATTCACTGATGCCATATTCTCATCACTATGGCAGCATTCTGTCCAACACGAGCACCTATGTCTCGGTAGGATTATTTGCCTTACAGTAATACCACAATTGACCCTGGGGCATATTGGATCTTTTAGTGCACAAGAACTGAATTCCAGTGCTTTACACCGGCTCTTTGTAATCTCCTCTTAAACAACTTACAGGGGGGCATTACTGACACACACGATGTGCGTATGTGCTGAGCTTTAAATCATTTACATGTTCTCCCATGGCCTACCAATCTTGCATATTTCGGGACAATCTGACAGGATCTTCCAGGTGTTGCACTTTTAATGGTTAGCAATATATTTGCTATGGCAGTATTGTCCTATCCCAACACAAAATTCTGAGCCATACATTAGATATAGGTTTCCAACTACATCGATCCGCCAGGGAGCTTCTGAACTTGTCAACATTCAACCAAATTCTTAAGAATGCAAATGAAACTATCAAGAAACATTGATATAAAATGAGGATACGGATATAATCAATGATTTGAATACTAAAGAACTGAAACAGAATTTTAAATTTAGCAATTGCTTCCTCTATTCAAAAATACCCGATTTGTTCGTGGAGGTGGGGAGGGGGTAGAGGGAATATTTTTAAAACAATGCTTCAAAGAAATTCGTATGCTGGACAATATTTAGGATTAAATAATCGTTCTCTGAAAGAGCATTTCTACTTAAAATCGAACTATGAACCAGATATGTATATAAATATGTAATGCTACTAACGAGCCAAGTTTGTTTCGATTCCATCAGAGAATGAGATCGCTTTTGGACAGAGGCTATATCCTAAACGAATCAAACATGCAATGTATAAATTCAGGTAATCTGAAAGGAAGTATGCTTGAATTAATGTTAACTTATAACTTGAGAAATACAAAAGAGTTCAAGTTTTTAAAAATACATCTCTTTTCAAGCTCATTTTTTGCACTAAACCTTATACACTTGTGTTTCATGCTTAGGCCTTTTCGGCCCCTAGCACTTTACTGACCTCTTGCACAGTCCCAGTTACCTCTTTGGAAAACCCCGATACATTAGAATATCTTGCATTTTGCATAATGAAATCTTAAAGATGAGACGAGACGACTCCTAAAAATTTGTTTTCTATTGACAAAATCATAATTGATATGAGGAATAAGATAAATTGGATATATGTTTAATTGATCAATGAAATTAGAAGCTTGTTCATTGGTCTAGTTGAAAAACAGGTCTCCTGGGATAATTTTTTGAGACCAAGGTACTATGCATAGGTAAAATTTATTCAGGAGAAACTGAATCTTCTGGGGTGTTCCTCACTGCAACCCAGAATGGAGGTATATTGAGTTTCAACCATTGTTACAGAATGAATTAGAATTTTTCACTCCAAATACGATTAAGCTTTTACTTTGGTCTTAAAACAATCATACTATTTCAAAGATTATTATAGCCAATGTTACGAAAACAATTTTTTTTTCCCGGGTATGCGATTCTGTAAACATGTTTTAAACTGATATGCTAAAATGATCATAACAATTTCAAGCTATAGTGACATTATGTCCAACTTTTGAAATTAGAGATATATATTTGTTTGGCAAAGTTTTTGATGGCAAAAATTTATTATGCAAAGCTCCTCATCATACAAACCAGAAAAAAACAAATCATCATCTAATTTTCTTATAACTAAACAAAAATTTAAGGGGCAGGTGTGTGTGTGTGATTGCCCATGGCTTTTATTCTGTAGCTCTTAGTTTCAAGATAGGTTCATTTTTCAACTAAGCCAGTGTAGTCTGGCCTATTTATGGTCAAAGGTCAGCAAAGAGTTTCTACATATGATTCAATTTCTATTATAAAATTAGATCTGGTTTAAGTTAGTAAATTGTGTTCAGTGACCATCTTGGGCCAGATCCAGAAAAGTTTGATAGCGAAGAAGCATTATAAAAGCATCAATCATACTAAATGGTTGTGCATAGAGTCAATACTAATTGAAATTTTCACGAGGGTGGTGGGATGCCACCCTTCGGACTTGCCATTGTTCTCAAGCTTCTTTATTGCATTGTGACAAACCTATGTACTGAAATTTTGCAGCCATTAGAATCTTAAGATATAGATATATTTATAAAACCTCATATTTTCATAAAAAAAAAAGCAAAATTATTTATAAATTGCGATTTTTTTCATTTTTGGTTCATACTTTTTTAAATAATCAGTAGTCATTTGTGCCTTTCTCTCATGTTTGGGAGTTGGCTCAGTTGGTAGTATGCCAGGTTCACAGTGTCACTTTTGCATTAAGAAATTTAATTGAATATAGCAAAGTGTTTCTTGTTCCTTCAGGAAATCACTTTATTATGTGTATAAAGACTACTATTTCTCTTCTACTGGGGTACACCACTCTCATCCTTGTGCCACTTTTACGAGTTTCTTTCTTCCTTATAGCACCTGAGAATTATAACTGCCCACCCCCTGAAAGTTAATTCTTCACTATTGCGTTCTAGTGTAAAATAAACCCTTCAGTTTCTGAACAAGTGAGGGTCAGTGATGATTCCAACAAAATGTATGAAAATTTTTTCCTGTCCTGGCTGTGGTGTTAGAAATACTTCATATCTACTTCCTGAAGACTGAGTCTCCATATCTCTGCTAAACTCTCATCCTGCCCTCAGTCAGAAAAGAGACACCCATGGGCATGGAAAAGCTGCTGTCCATTGGATGGTATGTAAAGCCATGGTGTGGAAAGTCTTACCTACCCTGTGCACCTTGAAGAACATACAGAATGACTATGACAGGAGGTCCCAACTCTATCCTAAGAGATGTCCATTGGTCCCTTCTCCAATCTTCTGAGCTGTTGGGTTTCTTGTGACCTGGACATTTAGACCATTGTCTGTGGAAAAAGTGCCACTCAGATGTAAAACAACCCAACTTTATAACAAATCAATTTGGTAAAACACATGGAGTAAAAAATCTTTGTGTAGCAATTAGAAACTATTAAATCTACTTTCTGTTGCATATAAAAAAAGGATGAAAAGTTTCATTTTAATTTATTTACATGGTGCATGATGATGTAATCAGATAACAATTTAAAAATGATTTTCATAACATCACATATCATATGGCAATAATATCATTCTGTACATCTTTTTAATTATTCTTCATGTAATTAATATGGCTTCGTTGGATGAACAATGACTTGATTTTTCATATAAGATACAGCCTAGAAAAAAGAACACATTGCATTATTATGGAAGTAAAATTAAGAATTAAAACTTTTACCAATGAGATATACCACTTTTATCAGAAGGAATTTTAACCCATTTGAATTTTTGTCATATAAAGTCATGTCTATATGCTATTTATTTTACATTTCATCTATTATTTTATGTAATAAATTGATAAAAATATATAAAACTGTAAAGTACAGATATAAAATTAATGCTTAATTCTTTAAAGTTGTTACTTGGTGTCACTGATAAAATGAACTTGTGTTCAAATCCTGGATGAGGGGTGGGTGGATCGGTGGCTTAGTTGGTAGCATGTCAGGCTCATAATCTGCAGTTTCCAGGTTCAATTCCCAGATGGGTTAGTGTTGAGATTTATCTCTGCACAACTACACTGCCCTGCCCATGGTCAGTAGGAGACACTAATGAGCTTGGAAAGGCTGCTGTCTGTCAGATGGGACATTAAGTCATGGCCCCACGCGGATGACCTTGACGGGAGGCTGCCGTTTATCCCCCAAAAGCTGTTCCAGTGGGTCCCCTTCCCCAATCTTCTCTGAGCCTTTGGGGGCCCTTGTGACCTGGCCATTTAGCCAAACTGTGTGCAAAAAAGTGCCCCTCAGAGGTAAAACAACCCAACTCAACCTGGATGAGGCATGTATATATGATTTTTTTCTGTTGTTATTGTGATGAAGTATCTTCTTCACAGGTCTTCTCTATGGTGTATTATATACTAAGAGGCTCCTGTCAGACCTCTGCAGCAAACAGCTGCTTGAGGGGATAATTCATTTATTATGCAATTTCTAAAATACTTTCATAATAGCAGTTCATAAATTTAGATAAAATAAATAATAGCAGATTCAAAATATTAGATTCCAATCTTATAGCACCTAATATTAATTTTGATGTTCAGCTCTTTTAACCCTTTCCATTCCGATGTTTGTCACATCCAACATTTCAAATTCTACCAATTTCTATCTGCAGTATAAAGTAAAAGAGATGGAGTCCACTGTTAAGTTGTCGAAGAAGTAGCTGCAAGAGTCATAACAAGTGAAATATGATTGGGGTTTTTTCATAAGTAAATTATTTGATTGTTCAATACAACCAACACACTAAGAAACTAGATTGAAAAGGGGTAAACATTTTCATATCCAATTGCTTATTTGACTAATTTTTTTAGAAAAGAATTCTGCATCCTGAATATCAATTACATTATTTCAGAACCATTGTAGAGGCAGTTTCTGTAAGTAAAGTGAATATACTTGGTTAATTAATTGAACATTTAGTTAGGAATTTAATTATATTGTTTAACTGTCTTCAAAAATTGAATTGCAAGGGTCTTTCTAAGTTAGGCTGCATTTTTTTTAACAGTTACATCTATGAAAAAGCTGTGAATATGAAACAAGTGCATTTTATTACTAAATAAGTGGTTTTTTTGTTGTTAAATTTTCCACAAATGTAATGGTTTACCATTATGATGGTGATACATATGTACCTTACCTCAGATTACCCTAGTGGACGACGGGGGTTCAAATCCCACTCATGGGCAAAAACAATTTTTTTCAGCTTATTATTTTTATGAGTTCCATGTCTACATGACATATCCTGTGATTCTTTACTACTGATTTACGCTAGTGGTGTTTGCCAACTTCTTTGTATTGTCGTTTGATCCCAGGTTAAAAGCTTCCTTTCATAATGATGAATTTTTAATGCCCAAGTCTGATTTGGTTGATAAGCAGTGAAAGTATTTTTTATGCACGCAAACTAATGACAAGCTCTCAGTGAAACCAATGTCATCTTTTGAACCTCTGCTTAATCAGAGATAACATTTCAGAATAGTATAGCTTTTTAGTAGTATATAAAATAATAAAATAAAAAATAAATACCCCATAAGCAGCTGCTTGCCACAGAGGTCTGACAGGAGCCTGTCAGTTTATATGCCATAGTGTCTGTGAAGATGGCACCTTAGCAGAAAAATGACACAAATATCCATGCCTTACCTGGGGCTCAAACCCAGGTCCTTTAGATCAGTAGCCAAGCACACTAACTACTTGGCCACAGGACAAAAGAAAATATATATCCAGCAAAATTGTAGAAATCTATATAAGCATGTCGATAGTTAGCCTTTTTTAAAATGGACAATAATCCCCATGACATTTAATTGCAATGGAGATATGGCTTACTTAAAATGAGACTCAATATTTGATCACATTTCATCAATGGTTCAGGTACAGGGAGAGCTGGTACACTTTATCCTTGATGTAGCTCCATAGGAAAAAGTCTGATGGTGTCAAATCTCATTCCTGCAAAACCTGCCATTAGTGTTTAAGTGGAAGATAGGACAAAAAACACAGAAAAGAAATATATGGAATCAGTGATATGCATCAACTTAAAAGGGTTAAACATAGAAAGTGCATATATATTCAAGAAGGCAACAAAGGTTGGATACCTCCTTGGATTGTTCAAACGATTTGCAAAGAAGCCACAGCAATAATTAAGCATAGTTACAAGCAATTCTAATACAATTCAATTCACTAGTGCAGCTCTTGACATACCATGGTCAGCTAACATACTAAAAAAAACCATGCACTTACATGATAATAGTATGAAAAGCTGCACAAAGAATAGCACAAAGGATAAAATGTGACAGCCAAAATTTCAGCAAAGGATAAAATGATAAACAGCCAAAAGTGGGTGGTGTATACAGCATACCCTTAGAAAACTAACAGAGTTGAACAGCTTTATATGGTGAAAACAAAATGTGCACATGAGCATCAAAGAGACATTAAGCAAAAAAAAGAAGCTAAATAGAACTCTATCAGTGAAAATAGATAAAAATGCTACATTCCACACTTGAATGCACGAGAAATCTCAGAAAAGGCTGGAGGGTAGTAAAAATAAAGAACTAGTAACGTTTGGAATAGTCCATTTAAAATTTCAGCTATTTGGGGCTGAATATAGATATACAACCTTACTAACCTTGGAGACTTCTTTTAGATAACAATTAAAAATTCTAAATTCTCACACAGATGTCTTGTCAACTATATGGTCAAAAAAAAAAAAAAAAAACTAATCGAGGCATTAAAAGTTAGGCTAAGAATTGACATCCCCCATCTTCCCTTTGAAGCATATGATGACACCCAAGAAGATAGATAAAATTACCATAAGCCCTAGCACCACCTTGGACTGATGACAAAGATTCAGGTATACATTCACTGCAACACTAATTCCTTCTATACCTTCCTAGTCTATGGCAAAATAGTAAATGTATTGTGTAAATGCATAGAGCATAGCCAGATTCTTGTTTTTGGTGTTTCATTTCACACCTAATGCTGAAGAACTTTCTAGAGAAAGACTGCTGTGGATTTGTACCAGCAGACACCTGGCAGAGACAAGGGCAGTTACTGCTCTAATTGAGCCAACATACCGGCTCAGATATAGAAGTAAAAAACACCATGAAGGACAATCAAGTTGAATTGTTTTAGGTTTGTTGCTTTTACATGAAAAATATAAGAATATAATAATTTACTGCACCAGCACATCTTGTACCACAATGCAGAACATAACAATAATTAATAGATTTAGCAAAAACTTAGTACATAAACTTCCAGTTTAATGTACTTTGTTTAATATTTACAACACTACTCATTATTTGTCGTCCAAGTGGCCAAATGGTAATATGCATGGCTACTGATCAAAGGACCTGAGTTTGATAAGGCATGGTTATTTCTTTTTTACCTTGTCTTTCTGCTGAGGTCTCATCTTCCTCACATATCTTCTTTATGGTGTATTAAACTGACAGACCTATATGCCAAAATCCTGCTTGATGGATAATTCATTACAGAGATATAATTGTTCAAAATTGCAACATAATTTAAAGAGACTGCATTTTTAGCAGCTCAGTATCAACTAAATTTTGCACTGGAGTTGTTATCTTATGCCATGCCAAAATTCAAAATATTTAACTATCCATTAAAGAACACACACACATTCATCAGTTAAGTCCATCTCTATATAGAATATCTTATTCTTTCAATACTAAAAAAAAAATTGATTTTCAATAAGTATTAGTTTAGATATTACACCATTCTACTCTCCATGAAGAGCAGGACATATAGCCACTAAAACTGATAACCAGCATGATAAACAGTGTGAGAGTCATTGTGATGCTTATGTAGGGTCATCATACTTGGCTTTAATTTCTCCGATTTTAAGAAACAGATTACTTAGTTAGCAACACTCCTGCATTCATTTTCGTAATTTGCCCCATTCTAAAACCATCAATGAGCCCAGATCTGCTATTTTTTTTTTTTTTATAAAAGTTTGCTTTATTATTAGCAAACAACATCAAAAGAGAGGCGAAAAATCAAGCTCAAACCACAGCAAATGTTCTTGATGAATCACAAATGTTTAATAATTTCTTAAAATTTCCATTCTCCAGAATTTCCAGTTGAAATTTATAACTCCCATTAAAAAAAAGTCTAATGCAATAATAATCTAGTTATGCAATGTTTTATTAAAGACTGGCATTCTCATGTGAAACATTAATTATAATATTAACCTTTTGCACTCCTTAGGTGCCGCTACAGTGACATACTAATACTATTTAACAATCACACTAAAAAAACATCTGGAGTGCAAAGGGTAAAGCCAACCAAAGACATCTTCATGACTATTAACATCACAATTTGAACTCACTTTTCTACAGTAACACTTCACGACTTAACACTGGATGTTATTTAAGCAAATCATAAAATTAATGGAAAATTAAAATTATTCTTAATATTGCAAACAGTTTCCAAATACATTTACATACACGATATTTATTTAACTTCAAACGTCAATAGCATATTTACCAATACCACCTATATGCTAGTAGGAATCATGCTAGTTTTATCACGCTAGTTTAAGATTTGGAGAAGAGCCAAAATATAATTTAGTTCAATTAATATTACTCCCATATAACATTAATACTGTTACATGTTTTATATATTTTTTAAGTTTTACATGTTTATGACTATATTTAAAAGAATGCTCAAAAATAACTAAAAAGGAAGTAATTATTAATTTTTACTTTTTTGTTCCTAGATTCAGAGGTCGAAACTGATTTTAAATGTTGGGATCCTGGTTTCCAGTAGCACACAGCTCCATCTTCACCTCCAGTAATTATGATGTCTTCCTGAATAATTAATATCAAGAAACAAATATATATGTCTAGTTCATTGCTAATGTTTTTAACACTTTCAATTAGTCACAGAAGATCATAAACATCACTCAGTCAAAACAATCCTGCATAAGTTAGCAGGTTTTAATGCAATCACATCAAATACTTCTTAAAGGAATTTATAATCGACTATTTTGAATAACCTCAAATTTTTTAATACTATATGCAATTGGCATTTCATGCAGTCCATTTGACATACAAAAAATTATTTGTAATATTAAGGCATCAATTCAATGTTCATCAATAAAACTATGGCATTTTTTCTGTCATTGAAAGTTCAACATTTGTTTAATAGATTCTGAAAAAATTCATCGCCGCCAAGGAGGGAAACGAACCCGCATCTCTCCAGATTCATGCCAGAGCACGCTAACCATTTGTACCACGTGTCGGACAACGAATATTTTCAGAATTTGACCTTTTTAAGTTTTTCTTCTCGAGACATGACTGAGACAGCGCCATCTGTACTCAAGGAGACGCAATGTTTACAGTCGTTGCATTCACTTTGAATTTCAATTCAACATTTGTTTGAATGTAAAGGAAAAGTTCAATCTTGAATATTAAAAATCATATTAGTAGTTCTAATTACTTTTAAAGTTCTCTACTTTAAAGCTTCAGAAGAAAATATTAATTAAGGGGAGTTCAAATGAGAAGTGGGCAACCACTATATCTTGTAATGGACAGAGTGATCTCTTCTTTCACATGAAAACAGGTACACATAGAAGAAACTCAACAACACCAGAATCAGTGGCGAGTATTGGTTTGAATGTGAATGCTTTGTGGATGCAAGCCAAACCTTGTATGGAAGCATCTAAAGTTGAACAATGTGCAGTATGCCGACATTTTTATTTGACTTTCAGGGCTTGTCGTTGATTGAATTTTTGGACCATGGTGACACAATTAAGTCGAAATATTAAATGAAAAACTATGGACATTTGAAGACAGGGTTTCTGAGTAAAAGAGTTGTTTTGTTGAATGGCAACATTCACTCCCATATTGCCCAGATAACAATAACAATGTTGAACAGGTATGGTTAGGAATGCCTAGAACATTCTCCTTATTAGATTTTTACATTTCTGGACCTCATGCAACAGCCAAAGTCATTAGGGAAAGAGGTATGCTGCTGATTTTATTTTTGGTTGTTTTATTTCTGAGCGACACTTATTTTTATGCACAAACAGGCTAAATGGCTAGATCACAAGAACCCTGAAGACTCAGAGAAGGTTGGGGAGAGGGGACCCACTGGAATAGCTGTTGGGAGACAGCTGGTAGCATTCCATCAAGGCCATCCAGTGTGTTCTTTAATGTGCACAGGATATTGCTCTCACACACATGGGGCCATGATTCAATTTCCCATCTGATGGGCAGAGGCCTTTCCAAGCCCATCAGTGTCCCTACTGACTGTGGGCAGTGCAGAGAATTGTGTGGAGATAAATCTGAACACTGACCCAGCTGGGATTCGAACTGGAGATTGCAGATTATGAGCCTGGCACACTACCAACTGAGCCACCACTACCCATTATTTTGGGGCAAATGTGTCAAGTTCGGCACCACCTTACCCCCTTTCACTCATGTACATAGGTATTTATATATTTATATATGTATTAACACAAAGAAAATGTAAAGGACCTCCCCACATTCCTTGACTAGACACACAGACTTGGATTTCCCTCCTTGGAAACTAAAGGGGGAGATCTGTGCATAATCATATGGTTTATGCATCCTCTACAGCTAGTAGGGTATAAGTAAATAGTCGCCCAGATTGCCAGACAGCCCGGAATTAATACTGTATTATTGTGATTCAATAAATTTTAAGTTTATTTCGCCTCTGCTCAATTATTGATAGCTACAAGATTGTACAACCACCCAGCCATAAAGAACTTTACAACTATCTCATAACAACAGGATATATTCAGCCTTCCATCTATAAGTCATCACAACTGGCACAGTCCATCAGGATTCAACCACATGTCCCCATAGTGCCATTACAAATGTCTCAACAGACATGGCGAAATTGGACAGATTAATAAATGATTTACATTTCATTTACATTGCCATGAGTGAAAAGAAGTTGAAGTCTGATGAAAATTGTATTGGCCCAGAATTCTTCATGCAACAGCCAAAGCTGCTCTAGGAAAGAAGATATCATGTTGCTAATTTTATGTTGGGATAAATGTCGCAATAGGCATGGCAAAAAACCCAACATGTACTAAAACCAGTTCGAAATCTACATGGACCTAAAAATAACTTAATTCGTAATGACAGCTTGAAAAATGCAGAAAACAACCTAACTTTAGAACTTTATCCTGCAGTGACTAACAGATGTATATGTCATGCTACATATCAAATGAAAGAACATTTCATTGTCAATGATAAAATAACAAAAATTAAAATTAAAAATGGCCACTTAAGCTTAATTAAAAAAAAAAAGGTAAACCCTCTTTAGACACTAAGGGTTAAACATTCAATTCCCCTTTTACTACACAGTATTATTTGTTGATTTAAATATATTTAGGTAGGACTTAATTTTTATTGATATTTTATGTCTTTTTTTTTAGAGTTTTGGCTATAATTTCATCAAACATTTCCACTGGAGGAAGTAATAAAATTTGTTGCTCCTGAAGATTTTTTAAAATTTTGCTTCAGAGAATTGGATATTTGATAGGAGAGTACATGCATAAATATTTTTGTATTAGAGTCATTAAAAGATATTTAAATTAGGTTTTTTAAACACTGCTTCCCTAATGCAGGGTTAACCTGAACTAGAAAAATCTTGCTCATTATTAATATCTGTTTGAAAGTTTTGGACCCCTTTTACAACTGAACTAACAAATGGGAGATCTCTAATTTACACCATTTTTCCTTAGCAGCCATCATTCTTCCTGTTTAAATTGTGCTGTTAATGGATTGCACCATAAAACAATAATGATGCAAAAAAAAAGTTTGTACTGATCACCATCTTACAGTCAGTCAGTCAGTCTGCTTGTTCCACTGAATTCTGATGGATGTTGAGCAAACTGCATTTATTGCAGAGTTCAAATATTTTTCCCATCTATAATCTGCAACTTTTATCCAAACACAGATTTATAATCAATATAGAAAATAACAGAATATAGCTTTGAAACAGGAAATATTGATTCAGATAAAACACTATAGATATTATAAGTTATAAAATGAAAATATGAGAAACTCTTAAAAGTATACTACTATAAAGTGTTGCTTTAAAAAACCAAAACAGAATAATTCAGGTTCACATAAACTTTGTTTTAAGAAGAAGCAACTGAAATTATAAAAATCTAATTTCAATACAATTTATTAAAATAATAAATTTAATATTTTAAATATCATTAATAGATATTTTATAATTTTTAAACATATACATTAATAGATATTTTATATTTTTTAAACATATACTTTTATAACATATTAAGAATTTAAATAAACTCTTAAGATATAAATATAAACAATAAGAATAAAATGATACAAAAGCATTTTATCATAGAGTCTGCAGTAAATATACAATAACTCTTCTTATATGATTGCAATGATTTGCAAAAACACACAAATAATTTTACAATCATTAAAAACAACATACTTGACTATTCCATGATACTGTCCTTACAATTCCTTCATGTCCACCTTCCAGTTGGGTCCACAAACTGAGTTCATCTCCATTAACAGTCCAAATGTGAACAACACCACTGAAATAAAATAGAATCCATCAAAATATATGTCAGATTAAACATTTAAAGCAAATTACTGTCTGTTCTATAAAGCATTTATTATAAATATCAATTTTTTGGGTGCATTTTAAAAAAAAGTTCCAAAATTTGAGAAAAAAATTTGAGATTAATAATGGAAAACATTTCATATGATTCAAAACAAAATGATTAGCACTTTGAGCATACCTATCATAACTGAGTTAAAAAAAGTGGAACTTTTTTAAATTTCAGCGTGGGAAACTTGCTGACCATTTTATATTGGTAAAAGTTGTGAAGCAAATGCTTTAAATCAGTTAATATTGCAGTCAGTTTCAAATCATTTGCACAAAGGCACATTTCTTCTTTCTCACATTTGCACATTTTCTCTTTCTCATACACACATTACAAAAAATATGAAATGAAACAACAGGATGAATAGGCCTTCTGGGAAACTGGAACACTTTTTGCTGGTTCAAACTGTTGTTATTCTTTACTTTCCAATATTTAAAAAAAAATTAACAGATGGAACAGTTGTTTTTGCTTGGCAATTCACATATTCCAAAAAGCCTGCATTTTACTATATCTGCATTCAAAATTCTTTTGCTATTTTCAGATTATATACCATTTATAATAACGCATTTATAAACAAACATGCAATTTGAATGGAATTTTTTTTTAATAATTTTAATATGTCAAAGCAAGCTTCACTTTTTGTTTTCTCCTTCTGAATGCATTTAGGAATTTGGTTTTATGTTAATTTTCATAGTTTTTCTACTGATATTTTAAAGTGATAACTTTTAGCTTTATATACAATAATACAGCAATTCTCGAACTTTGATTTCTAACTTCATATTTTATTTCCATTCTCAGTTCTCTCTTTATATATATCTCTTTATTAAAAAAAACTTGTTTTTAAAGTAAAAATTTTTAAGCACTAGCAGTTAAGTTTACTTAAACTGAAGGTGACAACTGTTGAACTTCTGATGCATATACATCATATTAAAAATGAATATACAGACTTCCTGGGTTATGCAACACTTGAGCTGCACAAATCCAATATTATGCAAAAACAATATTTACCATCTGCATCAATGTTTTTTGAACAATATGCCACTAAAAATAAAGTTATTTTAGGTTTGGACTGTTTCACCTCTGAGTGGCACTGTTTTGTACATAATGGGCTAAATGGCCAGATCCTGAAGGCTCAGAGAAGATTGTGGGGAGGGGACCCACTGGATAGCTGTTGGTAGACAGAGGCAGCCTCCTGTCAAGGCCATCCAGCATGTTCTTTAATGTGCCCAGGGTATGGTTCTTCCGCACACTAGGACATGACTTAGCGTCCCATCGAATGGATGGCAGCCTTTCCAAACAAATTGGCGTCTCCTACTGACCAAGGGCAGTGCGAGGAGCTTCGTGGAGATATATCTCAACACTGGCCCAGCGGGACTCAAACCTGGTAACTGCAGATTACAAGCTGGCAAAATGAGCCACTCACATCCCATTATTTTAGGTACATGTAGATGTTAAAATACATTTAGTACATGTAGAGCACAATCAAAGTATATAATATGAAAACTGCATGTATTATGTCAATTTCTGACATATATGTAAAATTCTACTTTAGTAAACTGAACCCTTATGAAAGTCAGGAACTGTATGTACAAATAACGATCTAGAAACTACATCAATTACAATGACTCTTGCTCACCCAACATATTCCACCAGACTTATCGCCAACTGACTACCACATCTTCAAGAATCTCGACCACTTCTTAGTGGGGAAAACATTCAGCAATGAGACAACAGTTAAAAATGCATTCAAAGAATTCATTACTTCCAGGAACTCAGTTTTTTTTTTTACCACAGCATAAATGCCCTTGTTTCCCAGTGCGAATCTGTTGGTGCATATTTCGATTAAGGAAGCTATTTTTAACAAAGTTATATCTGTTGAATGTTTCACTAACAATTCGGGCATTTCATTTGCAACCTAATAAATGATCAAAGTTTGTGGTGCAGTTCAGGATTGACAGTTTTAAGTGCTGGCCATGATAAGGATTTGTTTCTCATGGACATAGTTGAAATGTATGAATGCAAATAGTAAATATGCCATGAGAATGCAATGATTGTTGTCTTTTTTAGGATCTTTTTGCCAGAATTGTGTACACAAGTTTTGTTTCAAATAGTAATTCTATTTTTAAAAAATGTGTTTTTGTTGTGCTAAAAATGAACACAGACATCTTGGGTCTCTCATTTCAGATTCTGTCATAGTCTATATTCATTGGGGGCCCTGGAAGGGTTAAAAAGGACAACAGCATTATTTTTTTAGTTAAAATAAAAAGTACAGTAAAATTAGGCTATTTTTGGAAAAATTTTGAAAACAAATTCTTTTTTTCTCTTTCTTTGAATTCTTTTTTGCTATTTTATTAATCAAAATTAAATGTTTTTCCTTTTGGTATGTAAAATGACCAATTTCTGCCCATAAGTTACTTCAGGGTAATGTTTTAAATTTATTCTATTCTCCAAAAAAATTAATAAAATTAAATCTACTACCAGAGTAAGTTCAGTTTTAGAATCCCAACACCGTAAGAATTAATAATAAAACCTACCTATTTGTACCAGTTACCAGGTGGACTGATCCTTCTCTTAGAAATGTATCTATCATGTAATGCAACGCAACATTAACCTATTCAGTAAGAAATAAAGGTGACAGTTTAGAAATAAAATATAAAACTAATATAACATTTGTTCAAAATTCATAAAAATTATTTCAAAATAATCCAGTTTTAAAATTAATTTAATATATAAATGAAATAAACTAAAATTTCATAATTCTAAATTAACTACAATGTAGACTGTAGATTATTGCTTAGGTGACACAAAGTTAATTATTGGTAGTATGGAGGATGGGCCCTTCTGTCATATAAATAAATAAATACCCCCTCAAGCAGCTGCTTGCCACAGAGGTCTGACAGGAGCCTGTCAGTTTATATGCCACAGTAGGAGATCTGAGAGGATGGCAGGACCTCAGCAGAAAAACGACACACACATCCATGCCTAATCCGGGGCTCGAACCCAAGGTCATCCAAAATATTATTAATGCATATGGGATAGGCTCTTCCACACACAGGGCCAAAATTTGGCAGCCCATTCAATGCATGGAACCACTTCAAACCCAATGATGTTCTCTTTCTCACTGCAGGCAGAATAAGGTTAGAGGAGGAAATTCTTAGCAGAGGCAAAGTTGGTAGTCAAACTTGGGAATATTAGACTATGAGCCTGGTGCTCTACTGACTAAGCCAACCCTTGTCCTTATGTAGTAAGACATTAGGTAAGTTCACTTATTATGTGTCTTAACTAATGCATAGTGTCTTTCTAAGCAATAGGTTGGGTTGTTTTACCTCTGAGCGGCACTTTTTTGCACACCATGGGCTAAATGGCCAGGTCACATGGACCCCGAAGGCTCAGAGAAGGTTGGGGGAGGGGACTCACTGGAACAGCTGTTGGGAGACAGATGGTAGCCTCCCGTCAAGGCCATCCAGCGTGTTCTTTAACGTGCACAGGGCATGGCTCTCCCACACACGGGGCCACGGCTTAACATCCCATTCGACGGATGGTGGCCTTTCCAAGCCCATCGGTGTCCCCTACTGACCATGGGCAGGGCGGGGAATTTTCCGGAGATAAATCTCAATGCTGACCCAGCTGGGACTCGAACCTGGGAACTACAGATTACGAGCCTGGCGCGCTACCGACTGAGCCACCTCCGCCCCTCTAAGCAATAGGAATATGTTACAAGAATTTTTTAACAGCAAAAATTATCCACAAGTAGTAAATATCAGACCTGCAAATGAGACGAAGTCACTAATCTACACTTAACTCATATGGGAGAGATTGCCTCAGTTTGGAATTGTGCTGGGTCAATAACTTGATGTTCCCGGGTTTGAGTGTTACTTTGTTTGTATTGAGATTTTCTCCACTAATCCCTTTCTGCCTCAGTAAGAGATACAGATAAGCTTGGAAAGGCTGCAAACCATTGGATGAAATGTTAGGTTGTGGCCTTATTCACAGGAGTTATTTCCAGTGCACATTAACCTTTTAACACCCAAGAAATCTGAGAAAAGGGTAGGGGGTAGTGAAGACAAAGAAATAGCACTATTTGGACTAGTCCATTTCAAAATCACGGCTGTTTTGAGCCATTCTGGGCGGGTAAAGAACAATATGGATCACCTGGCTAAGATTTCTGTCTCTTGACCAAGCACTGGTTTTTATTCTTACATCAAACAATTGTTCATAGTTCAAAAGTTTTACATTAAAATTAATGAAGTTCAACAAAGTGAAATATAGCGAAAGACTTTATTAAACAAACATTGTATATTAATAACACATTAATGCCAGATTAGGGCTTAACTGATAAAATTTGCAGATGCTGTTCGGCAAGAATGACATACCTACCCTTATGGTGATGATATCACAGCCCACTAAATCAAACAAATGGTGTAAACCTTGATTAGTTAACAAATTTATAACACAATAGATTAAATTATAGTTAATTTTCGTAGCTTTAACTCAGATCTGTTGAGTATAGTAGGGGGATATACATAATAAAAAAAGCAAATTTGGCATTTGTTTTAATGAATATTCATCCACTATATGGCACATTAAAAAGGCAGGCTCCTGTCAGACCACTATGGCAAGCAGCTACTTGAGGGGATATTTATTATTTATTTATTTATATCAAGCTCTTTCTTTTAAGTGACAGGAAAAAATGGGTGTGGAGGAAAAATGTCTTGAGCCAGTGGGATCTGAACCCATGACCTCCTGATGACACGTCAGGTGTTCTGACCACTGAGTTACCAGTTACTGATCAATCTCTCCTCTACTGCTAATGTTATGCTATACTCCATCTGGTCAATCATTGTCTTTTGATTGCATCTGATAACTCTATTTCTTCAGAGCCCATCCTGGTCATGTGCACACAACCAGCCACAAGGGCATCCTAGTTGAAATTTTTTGTGAACAAATCTGAATCTGCCTCACCTTTGGTTTGATCAGTAGTATCTTGTATTTAGACATGAATTCACAGCTCATCATTGATTTAATGAACATTCACCCATTATCAAGCCATTTTTTAAGTGTCAGGAGAAGATGGATGTAGAGGAAAAATTATCTTGAGCTGAGTGGTATCTAAACCCATGACCTCGTGATGAGTGGCTCCCAGTTCAAGACAATTTGTCCTATGCTGTTTTATTACATGGTGTTAGTGTTTTTTTTTTTAAAGAGTAAGAAATACATAACTAAAAATAAAAAATCTGCACAAATCGCCAACAGGTGACAAAAAATTATCTTGCCTTATAATATCAAACACCCAATAAATCTGAACAGGTCTTTGCAACAATTACCAAAACTTTAACCAATCATAATAGAATAAAAGTATCTATGAATAAAAATTAAAAGATTGAACTGCAACAGCAAGTACCTTTGCAAAGGTTTATATGTAATAAATAGAACTGGTTACAATGTAAATAATAATTGCAATGTCTAGAAATAAATATAGAATAGAAAACAAATTTCAAAATATTTAATGATATAGTAATTATTTTTTCATTTTATTAATTATTAAATAATCACAATATTTTAAGGGCTTTTATAGAAATTCTTTTGCTATATTAACTTTAACAAAGATCAGATTCTTGTAGGTAGTCATGCATTAAAGACATAGTATCAGTTCATATACTGTTTAAGATAATAATTTGCAGAGACATTTGACTTTAAGCTATTGTAACTAAATGACAAATATTAATTACTCACTTGAAAATTTTTCTTTATATTATCTTTATCAAAAAGACTAGATGGGCTGGCCTGAAAAGGTTATTGTAAAATGTAAACATATGAATTTTTGTTTGCAAAGAATTTATGAACAAAGATAGAATATAAGAGAAGAGACAAAAATTATGTTAGCAACTTTAATAGAATAAAGCTGTTGAAATTAATTAACTTTATTTTAAATATCTGTAACAATAAGTAATAAATATATTTATTTAGAATAACAAAAAAGTACAGAAAACTACAGTTTATTGATAATTTAAGATTGTGTGACATAAGATGATAAAACCCAGGAGTAGGATACACATTGATCTTTCTGCCATTTCACATGCATTTTTGAGCACAAAATGGGTTGAGTTTTACCCGAGTGGCATTTTTTTTGTACACAACTGGCTAAAAGGCCAGGTCACAAGGACCCCGAGGGCTCAGAGAATGTTAGGGGGAGGGGACACACTGGACAGCTGTTGGGAGACAGATGGTAGCCTCCCATCAAGGCCATCCAGCGTGTTCTTTAACATGAACATGGTCTGACTCTTCCATACAAAGTTCCTTAACTTTGAAAATGCAGTTTTTTTAAAGAAAAATGTCACTAGAGATAAATTGAAAATCTAACTCAAATCTCTCTAAATCCCAGTTTTTAACAATATTTGCTTAATATTTACAGAGTTATTAAAACTGGAACATTTCACAGCAGATGTAGCTGTTACACTTTTCCTAAACATTTTCTCCCCAAACCGATCAAAATTGAAAAAGTCGTTATGTTACACAACTTCAAATATTAATGTTAGTGAAGATTTATTATAACAGTCGTGTTTATCTTTTGAAATAAATTTTCATAAGTAGCAAAAGCTGCAGTCAAATGTTTGCTTCCATAATTCTTTAAATATTAAATGGATATTGCAGAAAATAGATTTGTGTGAGATCTTCAAGTTATCGCTAGTGTCATTCCATGAGTTATTGACCCATTTTAAAAAAAAATTATATTTTTCTATCTGAAAAATACATATTTTCATAGTAAAAATTCGTAGAAAAAAATTTATTGGCAGCCATATTGGATTTATTGTCCAATATGGCCACTAATGCAGAGGAAAAATGTGAATTTCAAGTGTTTACAAACCTAATTCATTCCTGAAAAATGGTTCATAAGGCGAGCATTCACGCAGCAATCTGAATACTTCCATCATATCTTATGGGAAAAATTTCAATACAATTCTGATCCAGAACATGTTCACCCCCTCCCCCCCACCAAAAAAGCATTACCATAATGCCACTTTGCAATTATTTATCATTTAAAAAGCATTCTTGAAGTTATATTTCACATCCTAAACAGGACCTTTTCATCCACGCTGAAGATGTGATTTGAATATTTGCTGTCATCGATGATATCCTGGAGATGAATGGGGAAGGTTGCTGCTACTTCACTGTCAGCAGAAGCTGCTTCTCCTCTCAGTTTAATGTTACGAAGATGCGCCATCCTCTTGAATCTGTCGAACCATACTTCTCTTGCCTTAAATTCCATGTCTGCAGCATTCTCATCCTCCACCTCCACACCATCTTCAGAGCCTCAAACAATGATAGTGCCTACTTCTGAATGATGAGAGAGGGCAACGGCAATCACTGTGGCAGTCAATCTATTGAACCAGCAATTTCATAAATTTCTGCCTGACTTCTTGTCACTTTTGTTAACTTTTCAACTTGTACATTTTCAACACTTGCTTTTATTTTCCCACTATTGCTAAATATTGTAGAAATTGTAGACTTCAATAAACCCATCACTAAACAAATCTTTCTTTGGTGCCCACTCTTGACATGATCCAAAACTTTATGCTTTGCCTTGATTTCTATCCATTATGCTCTTTCCTTTCATCTTGCCCAGTATTTTTTCAGCTTTCTTTTGGGGACATGATGCAGGGAATATAATATATAAACAGAGCACAAAAATGAAACACGTGAACGCACAGCACAAGCTTAATGCAACTACCGCTTTGCAAAAACAAGCTAACGAATATGGCTCTCGCCCCCATGATCCTCTGTCCGATGCTTAGCAAATAGCTGAAACACTATTCAGTTCACATGCATTGAGAACTTCGCTATGCATTTTTCCTCCACTTGTGAACTGGAAAGTTTGTATATCTGAATCTGGCATTTGTGTAGCAAATTTTAGGGTAGTGTTGTGATAAGTGAAGATTTGTATAATGAATGTTCACATAGTGGGGTCTAGGTGTATTTTAAACAAACTTTTTAGATAGAAAAGCTTGCATTTTGTTAGTCTTGCAAAAGTACTTCAAAAGTATATACTGAAAAAGACAAATATTCAATCCTTTTCTGGTAAAAAATGTCCTTAAATTTCAGTTTTTTGAAAATTTCAGGATTTTGAGGTACTATAATAAAAAAAGGGACTGAACCCAAAAAAATTCTGGCAGAATGTCTGCATTATTACTCTATTATTCCAAAAAAAAAAAAACAAAAAAACTACTGTGTTTCTTATGGTCTGATATGTGGTGTTTGGAGACCTTCTACACAGGAATGTTTGTTTCTGCTGTAATTTGCCTGGTCTTGAATCATCTGTCTGTTCACTTGCACGATTCTTTCCAGTCTCTTTTGACCTGCCTGACCTACAAGCTGTTTTTGTCTACAGGATTAACAATCACTGTTTTTTTTTTCTTTTCATACCATTCTTGGCAAATACTTGAAATGGTTGTGCATGAAAAGCCCAGGAGGATAGCCATTTGGGAGATGCTAGAACTGTTATGCCTAGCACCAACTATCATGCCACATTTAAAGTTACTCATTTTGCCCATTCTGACACTCAATCCAACTCTAACTTGATGCTTGAAGAGCTGGTCTGCCTGATTTTACTGCACACTGCTGATGTATTATGTGTTGAAATGAACCATTTATGTGACAAGGGGTGGTGTACCTAATAAACTGACATATCAAGATATATACTTGATTGTGCTTTAATGTTTTCATACACAGCAAAGAAACCAGTTAAAAATTCCACTAATACATTTTTTCTTATGAATAAATATCACAGGAACAAATTTCTGTGTTTAATTTTATTACAGAGTTAGAATTCATTTCATACCTCATCAATGCTCCACATCTGCAATTCTTCAATATGTGTAATACACGATAACATATCTTGAGGCTCCTTTGGAATCCACATTAATTTACTCTAAGGGAGAAATTATTTTTTTACTAATACATATATGCAATCACGCATGCACAAAAACATCTCGCTAAACAATGCATGACACAAAACTACACTCAGATGCAAAAGTTAAATTACAAACATAAAAATGCCAATTGCTCAAACAGGTCCCTACGGATTTTATTTTTTTTCAAACAGGTCCCTACAGACTGTAATACAATTGTATTACAACTTACAACAATTCTGCGCAAGAATAAAGTTTGCAAGGTGAACAGTTGTATGATTAATTATCATGTTTAACTGAAGATATGAAAATAAGCTCAAAATGGTGAATGAAAACTCATGTTATTGCAGGCTCAATGCAGGACTCAAAATGCCTCCTCATATTCCCGACCATCAGAATCTAATCAACTCTGAAGGCAGTGAAGTACATTAATACAAAAAGGCTCTCCTAGTATCACAAAGGCTTCTGGGAGGATGGATAAGAGTGAAAATCTGTCTCCCTACGGGCATACCAGATATGTTTAATAGGATTGATGAACTCTATGTATACAGCATTGCAAGACAAATTTGCAACTGCACCAGTTTTTACAACAGTGATATCAAGTACAGGAGTTCAATCTTGAACAAAATAGCAAATATGAGATTATTTGCCCTTTCTGTTAAAAGATTATTATCTCACTCTGATTTATATGAACCTTAGTTTCAACATATTTCATGTCTCCAATAGTAGATATGCAACAATATAGTTGTTACAACCAACTGTCTTCTCCTTTGTAATGCATTTTGGGAAAGGTTCATCTCCTAGCTTCCAAGAATTCCTTCAGGTCAATTTTTATGTTGGCAAAACAGGCACTGAGTACAGCTTTGGGGTAAAATTGACATATAAGGCATTTTGAGAGGAATCTTTGAGAAGAGATAGAGATTCTTCCAAAGCAAGAAATGGTTCTCTCTTGACAGCTCAAGAGTGGGTATACTCCACAATATCTCAAGATTCAGGATCATTTTTCTGTGAGTTTAACTTTTGGAATGCTAGAAAAGTTGTAAGGCTGAGAATCTGTTTATTGCTAATAGAGAGGCTTGCACAGAGAATCCTTCTGAAAGGTAGTTGTAATAAATAATAAACAAATACCCCCTCAAGCAGCTGCTTGCCACAGAGGTCTGACAGGAGCCTGTCAGTTTATATGCCAAAGTAGAAGGTCTGAGAGGATGGCAAGACCTCAGCAGAAAAACGACACACACATCCATGACTTACCCAGGGCTCGAACCCAGATCCCTTAGATCAGTAGCGAAGCATGCTAACCACTCGACCAATTATATGTAAATGCATTACATATATGAAAATGTTAGTCATCATAGGAACTAGTATATATTGACCTACATAAAAAAAATGCACATATGCTCTCACACCATATCTTGTACAACACTCAGGAAAATTCATGACAAGAATGTAGCCATGTTAAAAGATGAATCCCGATTTTCTCTAGGCCAACAAGGGTACACAGATTAAACATGGATGCAGTCTAGAATCATCTTCTAACGGAATCAAGTAAATCACACTATTATTTTTACAGATGACTTGTTGTTTGCCAAGGACCTAGTATTCACAGCTAAAAATTCTAAAGAGTCAAGTGTAAGATATCCTTACTATTTTTAGTAGTAATTGTTTTTTACACTATATCTACTTACAATAACTGTCAGTAAAATATCTCAATAAAAATTAAGTGAAAGATAAAATGTAATATAAATATTAAAAATAAAAAATTCATAAAAGAAAAAAGAGCCAAAACAGAAATGAAGAATAGGAACAGAGAACTGCACAAGTGCAAACACACATTTTGTTTATTGTTAACTCTTATCCTGCCCAGTGAAGCTATATTTGCACACTAATTTTGAATTTTCAAGACTGATGTGCTAAACAAAATGCAATGCAGCATACACACATCGAAATTCTAGGTAAATTTTACATAGGAAGCTTAACAAATTTTCACTTTCAATACCTAGAACTTAATTATAATTTTAAGATACAGGGAATGATTAGCCAGACTATTTTACATGAAATATGAAAAATGTTTTGCAAACCACAAAAATTTCTCACATGAAAGATCTAGCCCATCGGCCATATATGTTGTCATGACGTGATTTAGGCAATTGTGATTATGGATAATAGGTCTTCTATTACCCTTCAGTCCAATGACTGCATCATTAAACCATTGGTTCCACCCTAGATGATATGCACTTAGTCATTATCCAGTTAATATATTGTGATTATGCAAGGTTCCCTTACTGATCAATGACATGCATCCGATATTCTGAATACTTTCATTTGTAGCTAGGGTGCAACTTTTTAGTATGATGCCCTTCTCCATGTGGTTTGTATTACACATTGCTACCCACATAATCATGTTTCCCACAGACTGTCCAATCACCTCACCTTTCATCGACAGTACATGCATGAGACATGATGACTACTGTTCTAATACTCTCAAGATACTTCACTGAATACTGTTCCTGCTGGAAGTCTCTTCAAAGAGCTAGGGAAAGCATCTTAGAACTGTACAACATTCCCCACCACCTGTGAATGTATCACAGTATGAGTAGAGTTGGAAATGCATTAGCGTTTGTATCTCTTGCACTTCTGAATGTTCCAACAAAAATAGGAAAAAAGTCTCAAGTCCAAAATATTACTGATAATGCAATAAAAAAAATATTTTAATTACCTGAAAATTATAAACACTGCAAATAGAATTTTTAGCCTCTTTAAAAAAAGTCAAAGTTTATTTTTCCTGCACTTACAAGCAGTACTGATTTTTGTTGGATTCACTCTGGATATCATTTTAATACTGCAGATCAGTTGCCATTTATTAGTATTTTTTTATGCATTTTTTTTCATTTATTTATTAATGTTTCATCTGCGTTTCATTTCATATGTTACTAATGTTTCATCTGTGTGATATGACTCCTTTCAGATTTTTGGTTTAATAATAATATAATATTATTAGATATAATGTTTCATTTCATATGTTACTAATGTTTCATCTGTGTGATATGACTCCTTTCAGATTTTTGGTTTAATAATAATATAATATTATTAGATATAATGTTTCATCTGTGTTTCATTTCATATGTTACTAATGTTTCATCTGTGTGATATGACTCCTTTCAGATTTTTGGTTTAATAATAATATAATGTTATTAGATTCATTTACAAGAATCTAATAACATTAAACCTTTCAGGTTAAATAAAAAATGCTCCCCTTTCCAGTAGGTATATTACTTATTAACCCTTCCAGTGTCCATGTCATCTGTATATGTTCAGAGAATCTGAATTGAGAGGCCAAGGCCATATGTATCTGTTTTTAGCACAATAACAAAAAAAAATGATTTTTTAAAAATAAAACTTGTTGTTGTAATCTTTATATATATATATATCTTATAAATATACATATAATTCAGGCTTCAAAAATAATATTTTGTTTTTTAATTTGATGCCTATTTTATTAAACTACAATATAACTAATAAGCACTAAACAGCATTGCCGATTTGCTTGTTAACATTCCTATTTGCTGAAGCAACCTTCTGATTTAAGCTCAAAAGTTTAATTTGAACTATTATCAACAAATTTTTCCTTAAATTTTCGAAAATCTAAAAATTAACAAAAAAAATGTTATTTTTAATAACGATAGATTTTGGAAGTAATTACAAAATACATACTGTGATTTTTTTTTATGTTTCACACTTTTTTCTGTCATAAACCTGTTTTAGTATTCCCAAGTTATTTTTATCATTTTCCCCAGCATTCTATGCATCTTTCCCACTCTTAAAATGGAAACTGGCAGTAAACTCATCCTTCTTAGAAATTCTGGTTGCAGCTGCATTTAATTAGCTATGCTTCCACTGAGGCAAACAAGAGGCAGATGGTTGACACATGCAATCTCAGTTGTGTGTGCTTAAGTGTTTTTTACAATTTTGGTTCAGCATATTGGATACCCTTTGTAAAGTTAGTATTTAATTTTTTTATATTTAAACCTTAGTTTTCATTTCAGTAGTTTGTTTTCAGAAATTAGCAATCTTTTGGCCGATTGATAAGTATTGATTTTTTCATAGTTATGCTGTATCGTATGGCCGGCCTACAACTTGTTGCTGTGGATATTTTAACATCATACTAAGCTATATGTTAATTTTTATTTTATTATTTATTACTTTTCCAGTAAAATTTTGATATCGTATCATTTTTTGAAAATATAATGAGTTCTTGCATATGGAAGAAAATTAATTTCTGTAGATTTACTTCCGTTAGTTAGCTAAGGCAGAAAGATTTATTGATCTTTCTTAGTTATGCCAGATCAGACGCTGGCTTGAAAGTTGTTGCGGATATTTTATTTAACATCCCATTAGGTTATATGTAATTTTTCTTTTATTATTTGTTTTTTTTTAGTAAAAAAACTTTGAGCTTGTACCGTTTTCTACAGAAGCAAAATAGACTTCCTTGCTACAGAAATCAACTGTCATATGGGAGGGCAATTTTGGGAAGGCATCCCCTCTGTTAAACTCACGTAGAAAATTTCACCCCCTCCCCTCTAGAAAAAATATAATTTTTTTTCAATTTACGAGTTTTTATGTTTATATTGAATGACTTTATAGGCAATCCCCCCCCCCCCCCCCTCCGCACTTAGGCTGTGACACACAGACAATATAACACTTTTTTTTTGCTTTGGTGCACAAACCTTTCTGCACTTAGCCAAGATCACCAAACTTCAACACCAAAAGAAAAAAGATTCATAATATTTAGCAAAAAAAGTAGTCAAAGAAGTTTTTTTTCTGTTTCATAACCAGTTCAGAAAATCCTGTGATTGTGTGAAGTCCAAGTCACGTTGTATAACACTGGCCATGTTTAAAATATACAATACTGAAAAGAATCATTAAAAGAAATAAAAATTGTATTTCAAGTTGAATATTATATTATTTGGGAGGAAATTTCCTTTTGCTAAATATATAATTTAACTTGTTATTCATCGGGTTTTCCAAAATGAAGCCTTAATTGGATAGTGCGATTTTTTTTTCACAAATAATTAATGAACTCAACTTATTTTGGGTACTCCAATAAATAACCACTCTATTAAGTTGCTTCAAATATTTAGAGGAAAAATTGTTTTGAGCCGGGTGGAATATGAACCCACGACCTCCTGATAACATGTCAGGTGCTCTGGACCACTGAGCTACAGACCGCCGATCAAGATCTCCTCTAACTGATGATATGAACTTAACTTTTTTTTTTTCACCATATCATACTGAAAAAGGCTTATTAAAATCAATATGCTTGCAAATTTGTTTACATTACTTATTTTCATAAAATTCATAATTAAATTCTGTTTAATTTGGTATATAAAATGACCTATTTCTGTTGATTGGTTATTTTTTTTTAATTCTAAAGTTGACTTGTTTATGTGAATCAGCACAATTGGCTAAAAGCCTGGAATTTTCTCAAAGTATGGTGCCAAGAAAAAAATTACAAAACGAGAGAAATATTTACTCAAAACCAAAAAAATAATTTTTTTGTTATTCAGAAATATATAGTCATTTTATTCATGTGCATTGTAATAATTTCTGTCTATTAGTTTTATCTTGTGTTGCCAGATGCATTTTTTTCCTACATGAGTCTAAAAAAGACCTATTAAAATGAAACATACAGTCTTTTCTGCTAAATATTATAATTTCAGAAAATCCAGTATTAAATGCTGATTAATTTGGCATACAACATGCCATAATTCCCTTCATTAGTTATTTGGCAAAAAAGTTCTGAAGTTAAAGTTTTTTTGGCTGAGCATAGGGAGAAAATAGCTTGGCCTCTAGAGAAACCTGTTTTTCAGGCTGGACACTGGAAAGGTTAAGAAATATAAATAATTTATTACATTGTCCCCATTCACTCTTTAAAAATAAAACATGATATTAAAATATATGATTCAAATTTTATTTAAATTAAAATGCACGACTGAAAACTATTTACATAAATAAAAGCAGCACACATTAATATTCAGCAAAACCTGAACTGAAAGCATAAAGTTAAAATTGAGCTATATATATATTTTATGATTATGGAAGAATTTTATTCACATTAAATGACTTTAAAAAAAGGAAAAATGGTACTTCCTTTCACATAGAATGGTGATAACCTAGAAGCTCCATTTGGCTCGTTCTGGTTTCTCATACAATACATAAACACATACACAGGGACATTTTAGTAGTCAGGCATGTTGACTACTAGATCAGATATGAGCTACTTACTACAGATGATCCAGTATTGAACGTCTGTAAAAGTGCAGTTTCTTCAGAGTTTTCTCTTAAATCAAAAAGGTTAATTAAACCATCAACTGATGCTGAAACCATACTCTCTGGTTTATCATAATGGAATTTCACCTAGAATTAATGAAATAATGCATTATACTACATTTAAGATATTAAAAGCAAAACTAGTCACAACAATTATTTCAGTAACTCAGCACAATATTACAACAGTTATTTCAGAGTAACAATGATTTGTTAATATGATCGATGCGGCCAAGAGACATGTGTCATTGCCAGATCTGGGGTGGTGGTGGTGGTAGGGGGATCGAAAAAATAACATAAAAAAAAATCCATTTACACCTGTGTAACATTGCACTCACTGCTCAAGTCACCATAAGTAGCACACAGAAGCATGTATTAGTTGATGCTTTTTGTCTGTTGTATTGTACATAGATCATTGCTCAATTTGATTTCTAAAAATTTGGCTATTTTCTGTCTAGCAAAGTTGTAATATTTTCTAAGCTTTTAACATAAGGTATTGCTTTTTATCGCTACCAGAAGCTGCATGATCCAGCAATTCATATATCAATTTCAGTCAATATTTTAATAGACTTTAGAATTTTAAAAGGTTATTTTTTTACTTCACTGATTCTAAATTTATTTTTTACTGCTCCTCAAATATATAGTGCAATTAAAATGAATAACTATTTTGAAAGTCCAAGAAATGAAACTATATTACATTATCAAATAATGCAAATTATAGAATATGTCAGAAAACTCGATTTTTAAAAAGTAGGACTTATTTTAGTGCTATTTTTAAACTGAAAGTATTTTCATGAATAGCATTACAAAATTATGATTTTCAAATGAAATTTTGCCATTGTTTCAAAATTCAACTTTTCTTTAGTAGTACATAAATTGAGCCAAATGTGAGTCATTCTCATATTCAGTGTTTTAAACTTCATATGCTTTGAAAGTTTTTAAATTTTTTCACAGTTCTTTACCTGTTTTTAGTTATATGTTTTTCAGTTATAATTTAAATTATCTTGTTTTCAAAGCAAAATAAAATTTTTGGGGCAATGCTTTAATTTATACCCATTAATCCTTACCCTGTTTTCAGTAAAAAAGACAATGGGCTTGGAAAGGCCACCATCTGTCAGATGGGATGCTAAGCCATGGTCTGTGCACAGGAGTCATATCCTATGTATGTTAAAGAACATGCTAGATGAGGGGGTTCCATTTGTCTCCTAATAGCTGTCTGGTTAGTGCATTCCCTTCTACTCAACTCTGAGCCATTGAGGCACTTGAGACTTGACTATTCAGTCCATTGTGTGCACAAAAGTGCCATTCAGAGGTAAAAGAATTCAGTCTTCAATAACATGAAGTTTTTACTTAAGTGAATGGGTATCACTATGTAAATGCAATAACAATTGTTCAGTTGATGATTTGGGTTATGTGTTTTATTTCTGAGCTACATTTTTTTTGCACATGATGGACTAAATGGCCAGATCTCAAAAACCCCAAGGACTCAAAAAGAAGGTTGGAGAAGAGGTCCCACTGGCAGAAGTTAGGAGATGGAAAGATGCCTCCCATCAAGGCTATCCAGCATGTTCTTTAATGTGCATATGGGACCATAACTTTATGTCACATCTGACGGACAGTGGCCTTTCCAAGACCGTCGGGCATGACAAACATACAAAATGTTTGAAAACTACTATCTGTAAAAAACACAAAAGAAGGGCTGCTAATTGCTTATTGACCACATCAAGTTCATGAAAAATTTTGCAGCTCATAAAAAATATCTGTATAAAAAACAAAAGATTGGAAAATATGAAGCAGACTATATAAATACAACTGTGTGGGTTTCTGTGTGGGCCCACAAAGACTTAATATTCAAAAATTAAAACAAAAGGACCCACTTAAAATATAATTGGGTAGCTTCACTCTAGAGAATTGATCAAATTAGAATAATATAGCACAGACAGCAAGCTTAAATTAGTACAGGAGGTTCTCATTTGTCCATGGTTAATTTGGATTGGAAAAACACCATTTAAAGTGAATCCTCTTTAAGTGGAGAACTTCAGTCCATAAAAAATAATGTAAACAGGTGCTAATAAGGACCAGATCATTTGATTACACATTTTTTTAAAATAAATTACCTTATTACTTACTATAAATTATTGATCTATTTCTCTTAAAAATAAGACACTAATTTTATGATCTCTGTGTGTGTTTGTAATAGCAGAAATTTGTGTATGCAGGTGTGTACAGTATTTTATTTTACAAAGAAATGTTAATAAGATGTGAACAACTTGTTTTCACATATCAATGAATTTTATTACCTTCAAAAATAGAGGTTGCACTTGATTGGATTGATGACGTTGGGAGAATGAAATGGTGGCTGGTCTGGAGTGCAGGACCATTATGGGGAAGGAATTCATCTACTGCCATCTCCTGATCCCTTCCCTGGGATGTCAGGTGAAAACTGGAAAGACCTTGAAATAAAAATACTATTCCTATCTTCCCAAGGTTCATATTCCCCTGTGATAGGTTTGTGTTTTGAAAAGAAAGAGTCTAAAGTTGTTTCAGTTCCAGATTGCATTTTTACTTGTAGAACTGCTTTGTAAAATGACAAACATCTCATAGATCACATAAAACTTTGAATGATCATAGTGAGGATCATGGTTCCTAAAATAATCCACATCTTAATCAATTTCACTGAAAGCATCTATTAAACTTTCAATTGTTAAGGACTTCTGAAATGACGTTGTCATTTGCAGTCCATAGATATGGATCCTCGGAAGTGCAGGAAACTTTTATGCCGAGTTCCTCAATAATTTGTCCTGATATGCAGGGAAACATAATGGGGACCTCCTTTATTGCACTGGAATGCAAGACTATTGTTTATATTTGTGGAAATTTGGTATTGCAGTGGGATGAAAGCATCACTTGATATCACATTCAAATAACACATTCCCAAAATTTAAAAAAGGAAAACAAATAATTAAAACTCAACTAAAACACTTAATTTTTAAAATGAAAGAATTTTTAATTTTACTTACTTGTGTAATATCATCGGTATGACTATCCCAGTAACCACCTAAAATTTTAGTTGTTCGACAGTCCCTGCAATGAGCAAGAATTGATTTTAACCATGAGATCTAATCATTGATCTAATTATTTTATGTTTAAAAATATCAAATAAGATACCTCCAGATGTGTACAATTCATAATATAATAAAACGTTAACATTCCACTTCAAATTCACATCAAATATTTGATCCTTAACAAGCAGAAAATACACTTTGTCCTGCAAACAACAGTTGGTTGGTTGTTTGGGGTTTTTTGGCGTAAGAGCAACGAAAGCTATAATGCACCAAACAGAGCTGCAAAAGACAGACATCTGGCTGCCGAGTTCACTGAGAACCATCACTCAGCCATAGCAGTAGGACATCAAAAAACCTGATTAAGAAACATGTGACTTAATATATTTTCTCTGAGTGTTACATTAATCCTTTCAAGGTTCCAATCAATTTTATATGTTTACAGAAACCAAAATGAGAGGCCTAAGACAGCTATATCTGCTTTTAGCACAACACATGAAAATTTTGCTACATACATGGCTGGTCTGTAAATGGTAGAAAGGTAGTCACTGGAAGGAGAGCTATGCATTAATTCCCTGTGATGATGCAGAGAACTGGCCAGACCTAGCACCTAATGTCTGACCCTGCCTTCTCGTGGTGCAGGCCATTAGTAAGTACCTTTCAAAAGAGATACTCTCTTGTGGATGGGAACAGAAGGGGAGGGCTGCAAGATTAGTGTGGCCTACTGATCTGGACAACTATGGCTACTTTTCTTTATTTCTACCCTACTGAGGAGTGGTCAACCACACAGGGTCCTGGTGCTGACCATATATACCAACCTGAACGGAATTATGGCTCTGAGATTTTGGATCCTGAATTTGCTGCACTGGTGGGCTTATGTGGAGGGAAAATCTTCCGCTGTGTTTTCTGTTTGTTTGTGGGTTGATAGCCCCAAGTGAATAGATTCACAAGATATGTTTTATCAACTGATGGATAATCCTGAGCAGAGGTCATCGCAGGCACCTGAACTCTTGCTCCTATAGGCATCATCAAATTCTACATTGGAGGAAGTCTTCCAGTGTAGATGGCTTCAGCCTTTAGTGGTGGGGGAATGGGTCTTTGCCCCATGCCTGTAATTAGGGGGCTGTTTGATATTCCCTCTCTCAATAACAGTTTCTTTAAACATCCCACTAATCATTTTCTCTCCATAGGCAGTTGGAATGTGAGGACTCTGCACAGAGATTATTCTCTTGATGTCCTCACACAAGAATTCCACCATTATAATTTAGATATTATCTGTCTGCAAGAGACCAGATGGACAGATAAAGGTCAGATTTTGAAAAATAATCTTAAATTTCCCTTTTCATGGAGGGAAGATAAGAAGCATTTTGGTGTATGTTTGCACCTCAGTGGACACGATAATGATTTCTTCTTGGATATGAATGCATTAATGAAAGTTTTTTTACAGCTAAACTTCAGACAAGCATTAAAGATTAGGTTGCTTTACCTCTGAGCAGCACTTTTTTGCACATCATGGGCTAAATGGCCAGGTCACATGGACCCCGAAGGCTCAGAGAAGTTTGAGGGAGTGGACCCACTGGAACAGCTGTTGGGATACAGATGAAGCCTCCCATTAAGGTCATCAAGCGTGTTCTTTAATGTGCACAGGGTATGGCTCTCCCGCACAAGGGGCCATGGCTTAACAACCCATCCAATGGACGGTGGCCTTTCTAAGCCCATTGGTGTCCCCTACTGACTGTAAGGCGGGGAATTTTGCGGAGATAAATCTCAATGCTGATCCAGCTAGGACTCGAACCTGGGAACTACAGATTAAGAGCCTGGCAACTACCAACTGACCCCCCCCCCCCCGCCCCCAAGCATTAAAGACTTGAATGTTATCTGCTGTTATGCCCCCACTGAGGATGATAAGGATAGGTTTTACGGACAACTTTAGGATATTTTGAATTCTGTCAAGAAGACAGATACTACCGTTGTCCTAGGTGACTTCAATGCCAAAGTTAGTACTGACCCTGACCTTTGGGAAGGAGTGATAGGCTCTTTTGGTATTGGTAGATGCAATGACAATGGGCAATGTCTCCAACAGGTAAGTAAACTTAATGGTTTGAGAATAACTAACACTTATTACAAACACCATGATATATACTGGTTTCCACAAATTAAGGGAAAATGAGAAAAATTGCGATAATTTGTCAAAAAATGTGTGATCCTCACCAAACTTGTTCATGTAACCAGTAATGCCGAGTGAGCATATCATATGAAAATTTGTCTTGGCTGCGTCAATTTGCTTAATCAGATAGTGGCATAAAAACAGGTGTTTTGGAGTGGATCATTATATTGTGTTGTAAATATGAGTAAAGAAATTTGAAATAGCCATTTTGTAGGAAAGACCTCAAGACATCATTTGCCAAATGAACTGCAGTGGAGAGCTACTGGCCAGCTCAAAGCAGGCCAAAGTCAGTCAGATGTGGCATGATAGCTGAATATGAGTCCTTCTGTGGTCCATAGACTGTGGAATCAATTTCTTTCTGCATCTCGGAGGCTTAGCCGAAGAAGGGCTAGAGTTACAACTGCTGTACAAGACCGATATCTGTGATTAACAGCATGAAGGAGCAGGATGTCTACTCCCTCTCAGCTACAATCCTTTCTTGCAGCAGCCACTGGGAGGTTGTATAAGCTTCTACTGTGTGGAGAAAGTGTTATGAGGGAGGTCTGTACGCTAGAAGGCCAGTAATTTGTATGCCTCTCACATCACGCCACAGGAGAGAGCAATTGAATTGGGCACGCATGCATGCTAACTGGGCAAAAGAGCAATGGAGGTCCGTACTCTTCACAGACAAGTCCAGATATTGATTGCAGAGTGATTCTGGACATTGATATGGAGAGAACGAGGTACTTAAACATAGATGACAATCTCAACATTACCTGGTGCTCTTTGGCGTTGATAAATCAATAAATATTTTTCAGAAAAAATTTTCGCCGACCCGTATGTCAGCGAGGTACTTGCGATCATCCCAGTAACATCCGTCAAAAGACAGTTACGGTGGAGGTAGCATGTGTGTTTGGGGTGGCATTTCCTTAGTGGATGCACAGACCTCTGTGTGTTGACAAGTGGGAACCTCAATGCTCAAAAGTATAGAGATGACATCCTGGTCCTTATGCTGGTGCAATAGGTGAAACATTCATCTTAAAAGACGATAACGCTCATCCACACAGAGCTCGACTAGTGGAACAATACCTTTAAGAGACCATTATGTGCATGGAGTGGCCAGCTCGATCTCCCGACTTCAATTTGATTGAGCATGTGTAGGATGCTCTAGGGAGATGTATTGCTGCCCTCAACCCATCACCTGAAATAAAGAGGGAGCTTATTATTGCTTTAAAGGAACAACAGTCATTACTCCCTACTGAGCTGATTCACATCATCATAAACAGCATGAAACGTCATTGTTGAGCCTGCATTGATGTAAGGAGTGACCACACGCCTTATTAAAGAACTTTGCCCATTGCATTCTGACACCCCATTTTTGGAAAAGTTCCTCTGTTATTTTTTGACCAAAACTGTTTCTAGTGTAAAATATTTTATGCCATTCTGAAACTAGTATTGTAATTCATATTTTCATCAAATTTAATTAAAATTATTGTTTATGATAATTTTTCCGAGTTTTCCTTAATTTATGGAAACCAATGCACATAAGTACACATGGGTGTCACCAGATGGGCTGCATAAGAATATGATAGATTATATATTAATTAACAGCAAATGGACTAGTTCTGTTAGGAATACCAGATCATATAGGGGAGTTGAAATTGGATCCGACTACTACCTGGTTAAAAGTGTCTTGCAACTTAACAAGTGTTTTGCTACGGTTAAAAAATTTACTTTTAATTCTGAATCTCTGAAAGACCCAGTTATAGCCAAAGCTTACCATGATAGGTTACTTAGTCATTACGACAGTCGTGGTTTACTTACCACTAAAGTTGAGGAAGAATGGGACCATTTTAAAGACTTTTTTGGAAACTAACAGTACTCTTTTAGGAAAAAAGGAGCAGGAATGTCCTTAATAAATACCCTACTAGTCCTAATAGAAAGCATTACAGAGAGCTTAACAAAAATGTAAAGGATCAGTTAGCTGCTGCTATAAACAAGGTAAGGTTATAGGTGAAGATTCCATCATGGTTAGGTGGGATGAGCATTTCAGTGATGTTCTAAACAATGTGGTTAGTTCTCCCATTGTTTGTAATGATGATAGATGCATTACTGGCTTTAATGTTGGCCCTATAACACAGTCTGAAGTTAGTTTGGCTATTTCTAAACTTAAACTACATAAATTCCAGGGGTGGATGAAAGCACCACTGAAATGCTTAGAGCTGGGAACATTTGTATTGTCACATGGCTGACTGAAATTTTGAATATTTTTTATGATAAAGGCATGGTTCCTAAGGATTTTACCAGAGCTATTATTATCCTTATTTTTAAAAAAGGAGACCACAGTTCTTATGATACCTATAGGGGCATCAGCCTATTTTCTGTTCCAGGTAAAGTTCTTTGCATGATTGTTCTTAATAGAATTAATAATCTGGTTGACAATCAATTGCGTGATGAGCAATGTGGATTCAGAAGTGGTAGGGGAAGTGTAGATCAGATATTTTCACCCAGCAGATTCTTGAGAAATGTTTAGAGTTTCAGAAACCTTTGGTTGCTACCTCTGCTGATTTCAAAAAGGCTTTTGATTCTGTTCATCATCATAATTTGTGGTTGATTCTGAGATCACATGGCATACCAGACAAGTCAGTTAACATAATGAAAGCTCTCTATAATAACACTGAGTGTGAGAGTTGGTAAGGCTTGTAGCAATTGGTTTAGCATTACTTCTGGTGTTCGACAAGGGTGCATTTTGTCTCCTTTTCTCTTTAGTTTGGTTATTGATTACGTTATGCGAAATTCACTTCAAGGGAAAGATTTTGGCCTTAAATGGGCTGGAGATATGAAAATTTCTGATTTAGATTATGCTGATGATTTAGCCCTTTTGGCAAATGATGTTGATGAGATGAACTCTTTCATTCGAGCTGTTGATGAGACTGGTAGTAGAGTAGATTTGGTTATAAACAGAGAGAAAACCAAAGTGATGAAAATTGGTCAAACAGACTATGGTTTAAGTTAATCTGAATGGTTCCAATCTTGAACAGGTGTCACAGTTTAATTATCTTGGGAGCTATGTAACAGATACCGGTGATGTGTGGCATGAGATTAACAGATGGATAAGGATTGCTGCCAGGACTTTTAAGAATCTATGGAGAGAGTGGAGAAATAGGCATATACATCTAAAGACTAAAATTAGACTGTGTAATATTTTAGTTCTCTCTAGGGTTAATTATGGTAGTGAAACTTGGATGCTTTGTAAACATGATAACAGGAAACTAGATGCTTATGCAGTATCTTGGGCATTAGGTGGTTCAACTTTGTAACTAATGATGAAGTTAGGCAAAGGAGTCAGCAACCTCATTTAAGCAGTATATTGTTCAATCAGAGACTCCATTGGTTTAACCATGTTGCCCATATGTATAATTATAGATTAGCAAATAGGGTTATGAACAGTGTGCCTAAAGGTCTCAGAAAGAGGGGAAGACCTAGGATTCGGTGGGCAGACAATGCCAAACAGGACCTTGTTAGAATTGGTGTGCAGTGGCCAGATGCAGCAGAGATAGCTCAGGACAGATATGCTTGGAGAACAAAATTGCATGGTCTGGTTGGACCTCCGTAGCCCATGACTGCTTGAGGGTGACGATGATGATATGGCAAAGTTGATTTGCTTGTTTTCGTTTTTCTGTGTTGAAATAACCTCCTGATTTAAGCTCACTAGTGATATAAACTATTGTGAACTAATTTTTTCTCAAAATTTGGAAATTTTTCCAAAAAATAACCAAAAACTAATATCTTTAAATTGGGGGATTTGGGAACCAAGAAGTAGATACCTCATTTTTATACACTCTTTTCTGCTCTTAAAACTATTTGAATATGCCTAAAATTATTTTTGTCATTCATCACAGCATTAAAGGTGTTCTGCTACTGAAACCAAAACCATAACTAACCATAATTTATTTGTGCAAAATTGTTGGCAAACTAAGTCACAGCCCAGCAAGACGTAGATGTCAATTTTATGTCATTTCTTTCAGAGTTATGATATATTGCTGATTATAACTGGATTACAACATTTTGCTATGGATACTTTTATAACATCACATCAGATTTTATGTTTTTTATACCTTTCTGCTTCCAAGCCAAAAAAATTGATCTTTTATTGTTTCCTAAAAATGAATGAGGTCTTGGGATGCAGAATCAAAAGCCTTGGTATGAGAATCAGTACTCCTATTGCATAAATGCAGCTGTATATAATGTCCATGTGTTTGTTTATAGCAGCCAGGGCAGAACTTATACACAAAGATACACTTTCTGCAATTAACATAGTAGTTGCATCTCCACTTTGCTCCATCGAATACAGTACATTCCTGTAACCCAGAGCTTTTAGTGATTTCACTTTATTTTATGGAAAATTATGTGATAAAAATAATGAAATCGGCTTAAATGAGGGGGGAAAAAATTGGTAGGTGATCCAAATTTCCCCTAATTTGAGCTAATTAAAAAAAAGTGTTCGCTTAATTTTGAAAAAAATTAAAACTATGGAAAAATGCACCAACAGTTCAGATCAAACTCATGAGTAGAAATCAGGGTTTTCATAGCACATGGTATATAAAGAAAATAAATATGATGTCAAAAGTGGGTCTTCATCAATGGCAATCACAATGGTAGCAAGGATGGTTTGTTGTTTTATCTCAGAGCACTTTTTTTGCACACAGTGGCCTAAATAGCTAAGTCATAAGGACCACATGGACTTAGAGAAAGAGGTTGAGGTGGGGACTCCAGTGGTCAAGGCCATCCAGTGCAGTCTCTTAACACAGAGAGAGAGAGAGAATACAACTCTTCTGCACATGGGGCTATGGCTCAATGTTCCACCCAATGGATAGCAGCCTTTCCAAGCTCACCCATACACTCTTTATTGCAGCAAGTTTTTTTTAAATTTTATTTCATATAATTCATGCCAAATTGTAAAGGTAAATATTTATTAAAGTTTATACATTTTTGCAAGACACATATAAATATACACACATATATAAATGGGAATTTATATTAAAAAAATGAAGTTTCGTGCATTGTACTATGAATTTTATGTCCATTTCTGTACTATCTTTTTGATATATCTCAACTTCTGCATATGATGGTAATTGTGGAATGGTTAGCTGAATAACAAATACATACACAAAAAGATTCAACATTCAGTGCAATCCTGATGAGCAGCTATATTATAATATATAAATTTGGTTTCACAGTAAAATTTAGAGTTGATATATCAGTTAAAAATCTTAAGAACAATTAGAAACTGCAATCCTGGTTTTTACACCAGAACTTTTTAAACACATTATTTGGAAATACATACCAGAATATCAAGAATGCATCTTCTCTAATAATTTCTGTGCCTGCACATAAGAAATTTTCATCTACACTGAAATCAAATGATGCTAAAGGTTTTAAAACTTCATCTGTATCATCTGAAACAGTTAATTGAACATATTTTTTTGTAAAATTTTACCTTAACTCAATGAATTCTTTAAATGGTAACTCTTTGGGGAGAAATAATTATTTAATTAAATAAATAAGAATATCATTATGAAGATACAAGTTATAGAGCAAAAGCACAAAATGTAAAGTGAGAAATTAGAAACTTTAGATTTGGTGAACTGCACAAACACAATCAGAAAAATATTTATTAGCATTTTAAACTGAAAAAGTACATAAGAGCAGTGGTGTTGCCCTATGGATAGCTACCTATCTGGTAAAAAATAATGTTAAAATTTTTTTGTTCCCCTGATTCCTTTGATAATTTAACAAACACAAGAAGCATTTATATAACTATTCAAAAAATGTGCAATTACAAAATGTTTGTGAATAAAACATTTAGCTGATATCTCATGCTAGTAAGCAACAAAAATGGAACTTTTCTACTTCTAGTTAAGACATGAGATATTGCTGTAAAAATCATAATAGTGCAGAGCTCAATTTCCATTGGCTCATCAAGGGAAGAAGTCTGTGGAAGGTCTTCCTGTGCCACCTCAGCATTTAGATGGTCTTCCTTTTTTTTTTTTTTTTGGAAAGGCATGATGTTGTTAGGAAGGTCAGAAAAGGTATGGAAAGGTTGAAAATTTAAATGTTCTAATGAGAAACAGAAAAATTAGTTGCAATATAACTAAAGTTGAAAAGGCAACAGTTCTAATGACAACTATTTGTGGTTGGTCAATGTGTAAATTTTAAGAGTCAAATGTGCTTATTTAAGTATTCAGAACCATTTAGGTGTTGCCAAAAAATATTTTGATGCTAGTGTAATTTTTCAAGCTAAATTGCACACTAATTTTGTCTCTTTCCTGATTTTTCTCATGCTCTCCACTATTTTTTGCAAACTTGCCTCCTTGAAACCTTTAATTCAGCAAGCCTTTTTTTTTTCAGCAAGCAAGTTTGCTTTAGTATAAGTCTTGGATTGAATTCAACAGTTTCAGAGTGAATTTTTGAAGTCTTACTTTCAACATTAGAAAATAATGGTAAGAATAAATATCCTTTTAAATATTATTCAATTAGTTTCTTATCAGATGGAGCAAACACAATGCATGGATGAAAATCTGGTGTTGATGCCCGATTGATAAATTTCCCTGGTAAATAATACGGCATTGTTTGAACCACAGAATCCAACTTGCTCTGGATGACGGCATAAGGAAAATAATACAAGTGAACCATTTCAAAATATTTATTGCATGTATCATACTTCAAATAATAAAAAAAAGATGGAATTATCAAGCATAGCTAACAATTTAAATTGCCAAGTTCTAGGGCCATAATGGGCTGCATGCAGTGTTAGAGCAACAAAAGCTGCATGGCAAGCCTATCTAGTATTATATGATCACTTTGATAAAACTAAAAATATCAGAATGAAAAAAAAAAGATTGGAAAATGTTGTATTCTTGCAAGATCTTACTTTAATGATAAGATATATTAGATAAACTGGCATTGCTCTTCCTTGCTTTACAAGGGCAAGATGTATCAATAACAAAAGTAAATCATTTAAAAGTTTCTTAGAAATAATGTTGCTGCAAATAAGAAAAATATGAAATACGAGTGACAACTATAATAAAAATGTGTAATAAAAAGATAAACTTTGCTGTTAATACAAAATTTCAGTCATTACCAAGAAACACATTATTGTAAGCCATTACTGAAAGCATGAAAAACTAGTTATTAAAGGTTTCTGATGAAAACTACACCAAAACTGCTATCTTTATTCAATTTTTAAATATCGATGCCTGACCAAAAGTGGTTACAATGGCCCCTTGGTTCGACAAAGAAACAGAAGAATTGAGCTCTTTAATAAAATTTACCATCCCAATGATTTTCAGGACCTTGTTAGATGGAAGAGATTTTAACCATTATAAATTGACAGAAAAAAAGTCAAGAAGCCAAAAAAAATAAGCAATTGCAGTATGTTTAGCTGAAGATCAAAGAGCTTTCAGCTTAATGAATAATATTGCAATGAATAAAAGAAACTTGCTGCTTGTTGAAAATATTGCACATTTCATGACCATAAACACAGTTGTATCAGAATAATATGACCATCATCATCATCATCCTCAAGCAGCCATGGGCTACGGAGGTCCAACCAGACCACGCAGTTATAATTCTCCAAGCATATCTGTCCTGAGCTACATCTGCTGCATCCGGCCACTGCACACCAATTCTAACAAGGTCCTGTTTGACATTGTCTGCCCACCGCATCCTAGGTCTTCCCCTCCTTCTGAGGCCTCTAGGCACACTGTTCATAACCCTATTCGCCAATCTATAATTATCCATACGGGCAACATGGCCAAACCAGCGGTGTCTCTCTCTGCACAATATGCTGCTTAAAGGAGGTTGCAAACTCCTTTGCCTAACCTCATCATTAGTTATGAAGTTAAACCACCTAATACCCAAGACACTGCGTAAGCATCTAGAATCAAAAGCATCTAGTTTCCTGTTATCTTGTTTACACAGCGTCCAAGTTTCACTACCATAACTAACCCTAGAAAGAACCAAACTATTATACAGTCTAATTTTAGTCTTTAGGTGTATAACCTAAAGAACCAAACTATTATACAGTCTAATTTTAGTCTTTAGGTGTATACGCCTATTTCTCCACAATCTCCATAGATTCTTAAAAGTCCCGGCAGCAATACCTATTCGTCTGCTAATCTCATGCCGCACATCACCAGTATCAGTTACATAGCTCTCAAGGTAATTAAACTGAGATACCTGTTCAAGACTGCAACCATTCAGATTAACTGAATCACAACCTGCCTGACCAATTTTCATCACTTTAGTTTTCTCTCTGTTTATAACCAAACCTACTCTACTACCAGTCTCATCAATAGCTCGAATGAAAGAGTTGATCTCATCGACATCATTTGCCAAAAGGGCTAAATCATCAGCATAATCTAAATCAGCCACCTATCAAATAATGGGGACTTCAGCAAAACAAGGAGGTTCCAGAGATGACATGGTTGTGGGTCTGCATTCCGAACCTGTCGATCCAAATGGTCGCACAAGTGCTCTATGGAATTGAGGTTGGGTGATTTTGCTAACCAAGGGAGAATGGAGACATTGCTCTCATGTTCCTGGAACCAGTCATGCACCACCTCAGCGACATGGCAGGGCACATTGTCCTGTTGGTAGACACCATCACCACCAGGGTAAACAGGAAATTAAAATGAATGACAAAACCCAGATGTATTGCAATTCAAGGACTGCATGCCATCTATAAGGATAATGCCAACTGCTAAGCTGTTGATGAGACTGGTAGTAGAGTAGGTCCACTAACTATGGTCGAGGGCAAGACAGTACCACATAGACACAGCTCACCCCACGACTACCTATGGTGAACAGTATTATAGAAGTAAAGTTCATCTATCGGTCAAAACCTAAATTTAATCTGTGTGCTGGATCGCCACAAACAAGGATATACAATCCAAGTTGCCTCAGCTCCCGTGACGGGAGCTCTTAGTCCAGGCCTTCCATCTTAGCCGGTTGAACTGATGCCACTCCAATCAGCAGAGCCTTCAACTTCACTAAGGCCCTCAAGCCCCCACCTCGACAAGGGTTGTTTTGGGTTGTTTTACCTCTGAGCGGCACTTTTTTGCACACCATGGGCTAAATGGCCAGGTCACATGGACCCCGAAGGCTCAGAGAAGGTTGGGGGAGGGGACCCACTGGAACAGCTGTTGGGAGACAGATGGTAGCCTCCCGTCAAGGCCATCCAGCTTGTTCTTTAACGTGCACAGGGTATGGCTCTCCCACACACGGGACCACGGCTTAACGTCCCATCCGACGGACGGCGGCCTTTCCAAGCCCATCGGTGTCCCCTACTGACCGTGGGTAGGGCGGGGAATTTTGCGGAGATAAATCTCAACGCTGACCCAGCTGGGACTCGAACTTGGGAACTACAGATTACGAGCCTGGCGCGCTACCGACTGAGCCCCCCCCCCCCACCTCGACAAGGTGACTCCTATTCAGGGGGAGTGAGGATGGACAGGTAGCCATTCGCATTCAGGGATCCATCCAGTGGTACCAGTGGTCCCAGGTCATACCAGGAAAACATCCCCCAGACATGCACACTGCCACCGCTGACTTGTACTTGACCGACAGGCATGTCTGGGTGTTGATTCTCATGTGTCTGATGCCGTATCCGCCATCGCCTGTCACTTCTGTGGAGTAGAAACCTCGATTTGTTAGAGAAGGCAACCTTTTTCCACTCTTCCACTGTCCAATGACAGTAGTCCCTTGTGAACTGCAGGTGTCGTTGCTGATGGACCTTGGTTAACATGGGTTTTTTTACGCGGCATCAATTCCAGAGACCCATGCGTAACAGGTTCACTCTACTGTTATTAGGGACACATACCTGAGTGCCCCAGTGTTGATTTGAGTGGTAAACTGCTACACTGTTGAGCATCGATTTTCCTTTACCAGTCGACAGAGGCAAAGTTCTCCTCTGAGGTTGATGGCCTTTGGGGCTCAACAGTTATGATGTCTGGAGGTACTCGGTGTGCCAGCGGTCCATTCTTGGTACACCCTTACTACAGCACCTCGCAAACCACGAAGTCTGCTGTTTCCGAGATGCTTCCACCCTTGGCGCAGTAGTCGATGATCATTCCTATTTGAATGTCACTCAAAATCACTAACTCTGCCCATTATACTCACGTTATGCACTATGGCTCATCTGTCCTGGCAGGCAGCTTATATCTCTGTGTGGTCTCTCATTCTCAATGCTCAACATTCAGGGGGTGGTCATATTTTTAGAATCGACTATGTATATCTACCCTCTATCTCTCTCAGTGACTGCAAGAATTTTATCTCACAACTGATGAGCCAGTACCATCTTGCCCAGTGGCAGAGGGACTCCAGCTGTTCCTTATTCAGGTACCTGGTTGACAGTTCTCTCACTATTACTAACCTCCACAGATCTGAGACCCTCCTTCATCATCTCCGAGTTGGTGTCATCTACAGCAACTCTATGCTTCACACTCTCAGCAGGAGTACAGTCCCAATTGTGCCACATGCAGCACATCTGAGACTATATCTCATGTTCTGCTCAACTGCTCCCACTACAATGCTGAGCTGTTGGGTTGTTTTACCTCTGAGTGGCACTTTTTTGCACACCATGGGCTAAATGGCCAGGTCACAAGGACCCCGAAGGCTCAGAGAAGATTGGGGAAGGGGACCCACTGGAACAGCTGTTGGGAGACAGATGGTAGCCTCCCATCAAGGCCATCCAGTGTATTCTTTAACATGCACAGGGTATGGCTCTCCCGCACAAGGGGCCATGGCTTAACGTCCCATCCAACGGATGACGGCCTTTCCAAGCCCATTGTTGTCCCCTACTGACCATAGACAGGGAGGGGAATTTTGCGGATTTAAATCTTAACGCTGACTCAGCCGGGAGTCAAACCTGGGAACTGCAGATTACAAGCTTGGCACGCTACTGACTGAGCCACCCCCGCCACTACAATGCTGAAAGAGAAGCTTTGTTCCAAGAGCTTCATGCTATCAGAACCACAGACTACTCCATCACCTCTCAATTTGGTAATCACCACAATGTGAAGCTGTAGTGAATACGCTTCTGACTGGTCACTGATTTCTTTCAGAACATTGGTCTCTTCTGCAAGATCTAATGTTTTCCTTATTTCTTTCTCAAGATTAGTATTCTTATTAACTTCAAGAGGTAGCTGAGAGATAGTTTCTTCTGCCTCTGCTATCTCGCCCTACTGTTGTGACTGGTGTAGGGAGCCCCTCATTGGAAGCTAATTTTTCTACGAACTAACAACACCTTGAACTTTGGGAAAAATAGGCATATATACTTAAAGACTAAACTTAGACTGTATAATAATTGTCTTTCCTAAAATTTTTTATGGTAGTGAAACTTGGACCATTTAATCAAGATAACAGGAAACTTGATGCTTTTGATTCTAGATGTTTATACAGTATCTTGGACACTAGGTGACTTGACTTTACAAGTAATGATGAGGTTAGGCAAAGGATTCTACAACCATATTTGAGCAATATATTGTGGAGAGAAAGTGCATGGGTTTGGCATATTGCCTGCATAGCACTACAGATTAGTGAATGGAGTGACTACAGGTTTCAGAAAAAAGAGGAAACCTAGGATGTGATGGGCAGACAATGTCACATATGACCTTATTAGAATTAGCCTGTAGTGACTAAACACAGTCATAGCACAGAATAGATGTATTTAGAGGACTAAATTACATAGTCTGGTTGCATCTTTGTAGTCCATGGCTGTGTGAGGATTATGTGTATGTATGAGTTTATACAGAGATATAACTCTTAATAAGTTTTTTTTAAAAAAAGAAACAATGTGCAGCAAAAGTATTATTGTAGAAGTCAACTAAATGTTTGCTGTGTAGAAAAAAGGAAGAATATGAAGGCTAATATTTAGGAGGGCAACCAGTGGAGAACATTAATCTCAATGATATAAATGATGAAGACACATTTATTCGCAGAAACTATGGGATGAGAATGCAAAGTGCAGAAATTTTGAAATATCCCAAAATTTTGATACAAACACTATAAAGCTGTTTATTTGTGGCACACAAGTGAGACAGAGAGCAACATTACATTCTATTATGCAAAATGAAATTAATATTGGAACAGAATCCACTTTGAGTGGCTTACTGGAAAATGCTTCCTCAAACTGGTTGGTTACATGATAACACAGTTAACCATTTTGAACCTCGTTGTGATCCTTATCTAGCACAAATACACAGTGAACTGAATCATGATTAGACAATTAAAAGTGAAAATCACATTAATGAAAATGATAGCTATCCAATGTCTTGCTTTCACCATATTTGGCTGAGCAATGGCAGAGGATGAAGAACAAACTGCCATTTTTCTTCTTCTGAGATATGAAAACATTTCCTGCAATAGAGCTATGTTTATTACTTCAAGTATAATTTTGAACATTTATTTTTATAAACAAACTTATATTTTTTTATTTTCTAAGTTGAACATCAAATAAAATTTTGGTTTTATACAGAAAAGTAGACTGCATATGATAAGAATATCAGTCTTTTCAATTTACTACCTGCAGCAGAGAAACTTGAAATATTTTAAATTAAAAAAAGATCATAAATGCTTACCCATAAATGTTTGAACAGGGGTTTTCGAATTTTGTCTAATGTCCCAAAGGCTTGGTACATAGAAAAAAAATAGATAAGGTTTTCCTTTAAAGTAGAAAAGTAGTATTACAATTGAATAACATTCTTAATAAAAAGCATTCATTTATATTACAAGGAAAGAGTACCAAAATTATGCATTTAAGGAGGATGTTAGAAAAGATCTTGACATGTGTCTGTAGGTCTGTACTCATTCCTCAGAAGTTAATAAGCTACAACTTGTTTGAAAGCTTGTCTAAACTTGACACTACATGCTAAAAACATATAATAAAAAAATAAATACCCCCTCAAGCAGCTGCTTGCCAGAGAGGTCTGACAAGAGCCTGTCAGTTTATATGCCATAGTTGAAGGTCTGAGAGGATGGTAGGACCTCAGCAGAAAAACGACACATACATCCATGCCTTACCCAGGGCTCAAACCCAGGTCCCTTAGATCAACAGCCAAGCGCTCTAACCACTCGACCATGGGGGGGGGGGGGGGGGGATGCCATATCATTATTTCTCTCTTTGCTGGCAGCACATAAAGTTTGGTCTGCAAAATCTGTGTGTTGCTGCTAAGTGATCTATTAAAGACAGTGAAAGATTTTACATTTTCACAAAGATGCAGCTTGGGGACAACATGGAAAAAATTCATGCTGATTTATGACAAGTATATGGGAATCATGCCTGTTCATATAACACTGTTAAGGGATGGATGCCAAATTTAGAGAAGGGAAAAAAGACTTTGAAGACCTACCTCATTCAGAAAGACCAAAGGAGGCCATGAATGAGAGAACCATTACTGTTCATGAACTTGTTAAGGAAACCCACACACCACCATTCAGGTAATAAGTTTAGATATCAGTGTATCAATTGGCACTGTGGGAACAATTATTCATCAACATTCAAAGCTCCGAAAGATTTGTGCCAAATGGGTACCCCACAAACTGACAGAGCAGCAAAAAAGGAGTAGAGATGCAAGGAGATGATGGCAATGTTTGAACACAGTGGCCCCAAAAGGTTGGGTTGTTTTACCTCTGAGTGGTAATTTTTTTCACACAATGAGCTAAATAACCAGGTCACAAGGACCCCAGGGCTCAGAGAAGGTTGGAAGGATGGGATCCACTGGACAGCTGTTGGGAGACAGATGATAGCCTCCCATCAAAGCCATCCAGTGTGTCCTTTACTATGCAGAGGGTATGGCTCTCCCACACACAGGCCAATGGATTAACACCCCATCCGATGGATGGAAGCCTTTCCAAGTCCAGCGGTGTCCTCTACTGACCATGGGAAGGGCAGGGAGTTATGTGGAGATAAATCTCAAGGCTGACCTAGCCGGGACGCAAATCAGGGAATTGCAGATTACGAGTGTGGTGTAATATCAACTGAACCACACCAGGTACACCCCAAATGGTTAACAGACATTGTCACAGGTGATGATACATGATTTTATTACTATACAACTCGCAGAAAGATCGACAAATATGGGTTGCAGAAAATGAACTGTATTCCCAAATCCTCCAATAAGACTTTCGCTGAAGGAAGAGGGTGTTCCAGTTTTTTTCAGTTCCCAAAGTGTAGTAGCCATGGACGTTACCTGAAAAAAAAGTCTATAAATGGCAATACTAGACCAACATTGTTTTGCCCAAAATAGTTAGAGATGGAGGAGCAGCATCCAACAACAGGCATGTCAAGGGTTCTCCTTCTTCGTGACATGCTAGTGCTCACAAAATCTGACAGGTTGAGGCAAATTTGGAGCAGGAAAAAAATCAAACAGCTACCCCATCCTGCATATTCACCCAATCTTGCACCATGCAATTTTTGATTGTTTCAAAAAAAGTAAAGTTTGTAAAAAAGGAACTTGCTGGGAAGCCTTTTCAAAACGGATTCATTTAGAGTTGCGAAGTATTCCACAACAGGAGTACCACCAAGTATTCCAGAATTGGCATAGATGTCTGCAATTTGCATAGATGCTGGATGCAAGTACTTTGAAAGACAGTAAAAGTTTAGTTGAGGTAAGTGCAATAGTTTTTGCTCTGCAAATGCATGTCAAGAACTTTTTGAATATTCCTTATATATGTTTGAGATATATTACTACTGTAATAGAGATGCAGTCTGTAAAGGAGTCAATTACTTATTAATAATTTTAGCATTGTACACAGATCATTTTCTCCTATAATTTTAATTGTTTAATGTGGCAAGCAGCTGCTTGAGGGGGTATTTATTATTTATTTATTTAATGTGCATATGCAAAAAAGGCTGAAATATGTGATTATAGCAATAAAAGCAAGACAGAATATGCTATTATAACTGTCTGATAATTCAATAAAATGAAAAGTATATATTTATAATTAGAAAAATGATTAAAGTTGAGACGTACCATATTCTGCCATCAAGAGAACTAGAGTACAAGTGACATGGCTGTTCACTACTGAATTTAATTCCTGTGATAGGCTTTGTATGACCTAAAACATAAAGTTAGAGAATAAATTAACTTTTATTAATACATTTTTACTTGCCAGCATTACTGTATGAAGAATAATTTTCTTATAAAAAAACCTACAGAAATACACACATTTAGCACGATTAGGATAGTATAAGTGGAAGACATATGTATTGTGATCCAGCAAATGCCTTAAAATGCTTTTACTAAATTTCAATTTATGTCGAAATTTAAGTCCCCCCCCCCCCTCTTAACCCTTTAAGAAACTATTTTGGATAAAAGATGAATGATAAGATTGGGTAAAACACTAAGTGATTTTACCAAATTTAAAAATTTTAATTAGAAAAATAACATTTTAATTAGAAGATTCAGTTTTACTATACATGAAATTATAGCCCAGTGAAATTAGACATTTAGATGAATTTTTATGGAAATAAAACTTGGCCTACTATTCTAATTAACTTCACACCCGAGTTGAACTTGCACCACCATCTTTAAAAAATTTCACAAGGAATTATATGGTTTATCATATCATTTTATCATTAGCACCAACCACAAATTTCCCACTTTCAAGCTTATCTAGTAAACAAGCCCATATCCTGTGTCCCCTCCTTTCTATCAAATGTATGATCCCTTCTCTAGACAATACATAAATTGAACAAAGATAAACCAATGATGCACTCATTTCCACATAACCCAAGAGAAAAAGTATATATAAAATATATGTATACATTAATTTTTTATCTCATTTTCAAAAAAATAATGTTTTTATTTTGTTATCTTATCTGTCTGTGGACATTCAACTTGTTTGTCATAGATTAAAAATCTTTTTGGGTTGGATAGGCATTAATGAAATATTATGTTTCACATTTTTGAAATCTTCCAACAGTTAATATTGTGCTCTATAACAGGAGAAAATTGCAAAATTTTAAATAAACATTACAAACAATGTATTTAATCTAGAAATTAAAAATTTAGGTGGTGAGATGTGAAAGTCATGAGGTTTGCATTGGTAACAATAAGTTGACCTCTTACCCCCAAGGAGAGTGGGAAAATGCAACTTATCCCCTTTAGTTTCACTTTGTTGTCTGTCTGTAGACATAAAACTTTTTTGTTCATAGAGATAAATGAAAACTTCCTTTTGTGTTAGATAGGAATTTATGAACTATTATGATTCACACTTTCAGAACTTTCCTATAGCTATAATTGCACCCTTCAATGGTGGAAAAAGTTGAAAATTCCAAGATTTCAAACAATATATTGATGCTAGAAATTTGAAATTTTGGTGGTAAATATGAAGGTCATGAAGTTTCTTTAGGTATAAATGGGTTGACCCCCCTTAAACCCTGGGGGAGAGAAAATGCATTTTTTTTGTTGTTTTAAGAGATAGTTGATTTTAAGAGATAGATTTCTGTTGGATAGGTACTGATGAAATATTACAATTTGCAATTTTGGAGCTTTCCTAATGGAAAAATACAAAGTTGCAAAATTTCAAATTTCTAGCATCAATATATTGTTTGAAATCTTGGAATTTTCAACTTTTTCCACCATTGAAGGGTGCAATTATAGCTATAGGAAAGTTCTGAAAGTGTGAATCATAATAGTTCATAAATTCCTATCTAACACAAAAGGAAGTTTTCATTTATCTCTATGAACAAAAACGTTTTATGTCTACAGACAGACAACAAAGTGAAACTAAAGGGGATAAGTTGCATTTTCCCACTCTCCTTGGGGGTAAGAGGTCAACTTATTGTTACCAATGCAAACCTCATGACTTTCACATCTCACCACCTAAATTTTTAATTTCTAGATTAAATACATTGTTTGTAATGTTTATTTAAAATTTTGCAATTTTCTCCTGTTATAGAGCACAATATTAACTGTTGGAAGATTTCAAAAATGTGAAACATAATATTTCATTAATGCCTATCCAACCCAAAAAGATTTTTAATCTATGACAAACAAGTTGAATGTCCACAGACAGATAACAAAATAAAAACATTATTTTTTTGAAAATGAGATAAAAAATTAATGTATACATATATTTTATATATACTTTTTCTCTTGGGTTATGTGGAAATGAGTGCATCATTGGTTTATCTTTGTTCAATTTATGTATTGTCTAGAGAAGGGATCATACATTTGATAGAAAGGAGGGGACACAGGATATGGGCTTGTTTACTAGATAAGCTTGAAAGTGGGAAATTTGTGGTTGGTGCTAATGATAAAATGATATGATAAACCATATAATTCCTTGTGAAATTTTTTAAAGATGGTGGTGCAAGTTCAACTCGGGTGTGAAGTTAATTAGAATAGTAGGCCAAGTTTTATTTCCATAAAAATTCATCTAAATGTCTAATTTCACTGGGCTATAATTTCATGTATAGTAAAAGATGTAGTTATGCTAGAAATGTGAAACTTTAGTGGAAGAATGTGAAAATTATGAAGTTTCCATTGGCAACAATGAGTTGATCCTTAGAGGAGGAGAGAAATGCAACTTTTTTGATTTAAGAGATAACTGTTTATTTTTAGAGATAAATTAAAAATTCTTTTCATGTTGGATAAGTATTGACAAAATATTACAATTCACACTTTTGGAATATTCCTATAGCTATAATTGCATCTTGTAATGGTAAAGTAATGGTAAAAGTTGTAAATTCAAAAATTTATGTGATTTGCTTGAAAATACAGCCATATGCATTTTTTTGCATCATTTTAGTATATTTTGAAATTAAAAACTATTTTAGTGTTTCTAAATTAATAAATATTTTTGTGGAAAAAAAGTTTCGCCAATATTCGGGATTCAAACCCATATCTTTCCAGAAACATGCCAGAGTATTCTACTGCTAAACTAATGCTGGCTCTGCCTTTTTTCTCCACTAATATGAAATATGACTTATCACTTATCAAAAAAGACAGAGCCAGCATTAGTTCAGCAACAGAATACTCTTGCGTGTTTCTGGAGAGACATGGGTTCAAATCCTGTATGTCGGCAAAGCTTTTTTCCACAAAAATATTTATTGGTGTTAAAGTCAACAGGTAACTCTGTGAATATTATTTATTGTTTCTAAATTATTTTTAGAAACACTATATCATGTATCTTTTATAAAAGTATTACAAAGAGAAAAATCAATATTTATTTCTTTGATCATGTGATCGTCAATGTCATAGGAGAGTGAATTGATCAGTAACATCATAGGAGTATAAAAAAATTAAATTAAAAATTTAGGTGAGAGAAATATTACAAATTATATATGCTTAAGGTAGTAAATACTTCAAAAAATATGGTAAAATTATTATTTTTATTTCTTTTACTGAATTTAAAATGCAAAAAATACAGTAAGACTTTGCAATTTTCTTAAAAAAAAAAGGTGATAAAACTTGACTTACCTGTCTTTTTCTAAATTTTCTTTTCATTTCTCTTAACCCCAATTAAACGTTCCTTTTTTTGATATATAATATGACTTATTTCTGTCCATTGGCTATTTTTTTTAAATTCTAAATTTGACTCGCTTACTTGAATGGTCACAGCTGGTGAAAAGCCTGGATTTTCCTTAAAGCACAAGACCGTGAAAAATATTCAAAAAAGAGAGTAATTTTCTTCATTAAAGAAAAGATTTGTTTTCCTCTTTACATAAACATACAGCATTTCTATTGATATTCATTATCATAATTTTTTGTCTATGGCTTTTTTAAAATAAAGTTTTATTTGCATTGCCAGATGCATTTTTATGCCAATTCCATAAAGAGCCTACAAATATATATATATAGGTTCCTTAGATCTATAAAAGCCCTATTAAAATAAAACTAATCATATTTTGTTAAATATTTTATTTTCACAAAATCCAGAATTAAATGCTGATTAATTTGGCACACAACATGCTATAATTCCTTTCACTAGTTATTTTGCAAAAAAGTTTTTTTTTTGCCTGAACATTGTTGGAAAAAAGCTTGCCCCCAGGACACAATTCAGTTTTTCAGGAAAGTTAAATATTTCAGAACTTTTACTTAAAAAATCTAAAGATATTTTAATATAATTATATTTACCAGTAAGACTTAAAATTTTCTTCAACTTTTCAACAGAGTATAATTCAATGGTGTTAGTTGATAGTGTAGCTGCTAGAGTAGGATCTGAATCTCTGAAAAAAAGAATAATTTTTTTTTTAGAAAAATCTAACAGAAGAACACAGAAAGGGATAGATAAGTATTAAGTACTTAATCTTACCTTTATTTAAAAATGGAATGTTAAAATTAACACTTAAATTCAGAAATTCACTATTTCATGACTCTTATATAGTACAGCATGCAAATGAAAAGCACGGGACTCAGTTCTTTAACTACAATTTATACATATCATGAAAAATTCGAAATTACAATTTTTCTAAGTGTTGCAAAATAATAAGCGTTTGAAAATCTTTTCCGCCTATGCTAAGATTCCTTGCTTTGTCAATATGTAGTGTTGGTAGCTATTTTCACAATGCACCCAGATTTCACTGTTTCATGTGTGACAAAGCAAGGAAGCTCATATGAGCTGCGAAAAAAAAGGGGGGGGGGATCAGGTGGTTACATACAATTTCCCCTGTGCCTACATTGAGATTTTCTTCACTAACCCTGCTCTACCCTTGGTGAGAAAGGGGACACTGGTGAGCTTGAAAAAGTCATTTTCTGTTGGATATGATGTTAAACAATGGTTCTTGGTGTAGGAGTCATACCTTGTGTACAGTAATAAACACACTATATCACCTAAATGACAGGCTTCTATCTGTTTCCTAAAAGATGTTCAGTGTATGTCCTTCCTGTATCTGAGCCACTGGGGTTCTTGTCACCGCTATTTAGCTCCATGTCAAAAAAGTGCTGTTTAGAGTCGAAACAATCTCATTGTCCCATTGTGGAAGAAATGCCTATATTGGTCAAAGTTTAAAACTGCTTCTTGTCCGCGATATATTACGATGAAATTTATTATTCCTCAGCAAAAACACAAAACAATTAGACAATTTCCTAACTTTATAATTACTAAATAATTTGTTGTAATACATTTTTAGTATTATTCTAGCAATGAACATAAAATCCCCATAAAAGTATTTAATGCTTATGCTAACTGGTTTGGATACACACAATTTAACAAAAACAAAGGAGCAAAATTAGAAGTAAAAATTTAATTCAGTTTATTTTAAATTATTAAAAAAACTGAATGTAGGAAAAATGAATTTGAACACCTAATGTAATCTCACCTAACCTAATATATAAAATGTACAAATTCTAACTTGCATGGGCACACACTACTATCTTGCAGCTTGACCAGAAAGGAAAGCACCATATATTCAACTTTCATTACTTAGAAAAATTAATAGTTTCCATTTTCTCTGTTTAAACTTTCAAAAAAGATAAACCCAATAAATTTGAAGTAAAAATGTGATAAAAAAAAATATGTTAAAAATGCAGTTATGCTTGTCTCCACTAGTTTGGGAGCATTGGTAATAGAATACTGGATCTAGAAATATTTATTATGAACATTTAAAAAAGAACTTTGAATGGTGAATTACTGTATTCACACCAACAATTCTTTTCAGTTACTACATATGCACTTCTACAATGAAAATACATTCACAACATAAAATATTAGGCAAACTCTTACCCATTGGTGATAAAACTGTTATGATAGCACCAAAAAAACTATGGAGAGCAATTCTGCATTTGCAGTAAACTTTTCCAATTATTATGGGCTGTGTATACTCTAGAGTTTAAATTAAGTAGGGTGATTAATCAATTATGCAATTAGCCATCCTGTAACCAAGTGGTTATCGCACTTGTTTCCTGATCAAAGGGACCTGGGCTAGAGCCCTGGGTAAGGCATGGATGTTTGTGTTGTTTATCTGCTGAAGACTTGCCTTCCTCATAGACCTTCCACGTGGTATGGTGTAATATACCGACATGCTCCTGTCAGACCTCTGTGGTAAGCAACTGCTCGAGAGGATACTTTTAATTTATTTGTTTGATTTACATGTGTTTATAATCTGGCAGTTGGGTGGATGATCCAAACAGGCGTATAACCAGCTGAAAGGAACAGGGGGCTTTACATTTGTAAGGGTGGCTGACCAAAGAATTTTCATGAAAATAAGAACTGAATCCACAAGTCTAAGACAACATGTGAGTGATCCAAAAAATTTTGCATCGGTTTTGCTTATATAAATTAATCCTTGCATTTTAAAGTTGCAAAATTTTAAACAGATTAAAGAGCTACAAGAAGCTCTTCCCACCTCATGGTTACAAACTTGGTACCAGAATAATGGTAGTAACTGCTATTATATCAGAAAAGTGCAGAAAAAGTGATGCTATACAAACTCAAATACAGTTAATGTACAAAATTGTAACAGGATGAAAGATTGGATATAGCGAAAATAAAAATAGGTTCATAGTGACATCATCATCATCATCATCATCCTCCTCAAGCAGCCATGGGCTACGGAGGTCCAACCAGACCGTGCAATTTAGTTCTCCAAGCAAGTCTATCCTGAGCTACATCTACTGCAACTGGCCACTGCACACCAATTCTAACAAGGTCCTGTTTGACATTGTCTGCCCACCGCATCCTAGGTCTCCCCTTCTTTCTGAGGCCTTTAGGCACACTGTTCATAACCCTATTTGCCAATCTATAATTATTCATATGGGCAACATGGCCAAACCAACGGAGTCTCTCTCTGCACAATATGCTGCTTAAAGGAGGTTGCAAACTCCTTTGTCTAATCTCATCATTAGTTACAAAGTTGAACCACCTAATGCCCAAGATACTGCGTAAGCATCTGGAATCAAAAGCATCTAGTTTCCTGTTATCTTGTTTACACAGCGTCCAAGTTTCACTACCATAACTAACCCTAGAAAGAACCAAACTATTATACAGTCTAATTTTAGTCTTTAGGTGTATACGCCTATTTCTCCACACTCTCCATAGGTTCTTAAAAGTCCCGGCAGCAATCCCTATTCGTCTGTTAATCTCATACTGCACATCACCATTATCTGTTACAAAGCTCCCAAGATAATTAAACTGTGACACCTGCTCAAGACTGCAACCATTCAGATTAACTGAATCACAGCCTGCCTGACCAATTTTCATCACTTTAGTTTTCTCTCTGTTTATAACCAAAACTACTCTACTACCAGTCTCATCAATAGCTCGAATGAAAGAGTTCATCTCATCAACATCATTTGCCAAAAGGGCTAAATCATCAGCATAATCTAAATCAGAAATTTTCGTATCTCCAGTCCATTTAAGGCCAAAATCTTTCCCTTGAAGTGAATTTCGCATAACATAATCAATAACCAAGCTAAAGAGAAAAGGAGACAAAATGCACCCTTGTCGAACACCAGAAGTAATGCTAAACCAATTGCTACAAGCCTTACCAACTCTCACACACGACTCAGTGTTATTATAGAGAGCTTTCATAATGTTAACTAACTTGTCTGGTATACCATATGATCTCACAATTAACCACAAATTATGACGATCAACAGAGTTGAAAGCCTTTTTGAAATCAACAAAGCTAGCAATCAAAGGTTTCTGAAACTCTAAACATTTCTCAAGAATCTGCCTAAGTGAAAATATCTGATCCACACATCCCCTACCACTTCTGAATCCACATTGCTCATCACGCAATTGACTGTCAACCAGATTCTTAATTCTATTAAGCACAATCATGGAAAGAACTTTACCTGGAACAGAGAGTAGGCTGATACCCCTATAGTTATCACAAGAACTGCGATCACCTTTTTTGAAAATAGGGATAACAATAGCTCTGGTAAAATCCTTAGGAACCATGCCTTTATCATAAAAGATATTCAGAATTTCAGTCATCCAAGTGGTAACCGAAACATTCCCAGCTCGAAGCATTTCCGTAGTAATTTCATCTACCCCTGGGGATTTATGAAGTTTAAGTTTAGAAACAGCCAAAATAACTTCAGATTGTGTTATAGGGCCAACATTAAAGCCACCAATGCATCTATCATCATTGCAAACAATGGGAATAGAACTAACCACATAGTTTAGAATATCACTGAAATGCTCAGCCCACTTAGCCATGACAGAATCCTCACCTTCTATAACCTTACCTTGGTTATCCTTCAATCCCTGTATACCTGTCCATTTTCTACCACACCAAAACATTAACTATCTGGTACAGCTCTCTGCTGTTGTGCTGTCTAACTGCTTCCTCGGCTTTGTCAGCCAAACCATCAAGCCAACGATTCTTATCAGCAGCTAACTGATCCTTTACAAGTTTATTAAGGTCTCTGTAATGCTTTCTATTAGGACTAGTAGGGTATTGATTAAGGGCATTCCTGCAGTTCTTTCTTTCCGAAATAAGCTCAAGTGCCTTATCACTAAGATAATTATGCCTCTTCTGCTCCTTTTTTCCTAAAAGAGTACTGTTAGTGTCCAAAAAAGCCTGTTTAAAATGATCCCATTCTTCCTCAACTTCAGTAGTAAGCAAACCATGACTGTCATAATGACTAAGTAACCTATCATGGTAAGCTTTGGCTATAACTGGATCTTTCAGAGCTTCAGTATTAAAACTAAATTTTTTAACCCTAGCACAACACTTTTTAAGTTTAAGTTGCAACACACTTTTAACAAGGTAATGGTCAGATCCAATTTTAGATCCCCTATATGCCCTGGTATTCCTAACAGAACTAGCCCATTTGCTGTTAATTAATATGTAATCAATCATATTCTTATGCAGCCCATCAGGTGAAACCCATGTGTACTTATGTATGTCGCGGTGTTTGTAATAAGTGTTAGTTATTCTGAATCCATTGAGTTTACTTACCTGTAGGAGACGTTGCCCATTGCCATTGCAGCTACCAATACCAAAAGGGCCTATTACTCCTCCCCAAAGGTCAGAGTCAGTACCAACTTTGGCATTGAAGTCACCAAGAACAAGGGTAATATCTCCTTTCTTGACAGAATTCAAAATATCCTGAAGTTGTTCATAAAACCTATCCGTCTCATCATCATCGGCATCCTCAGTGGGGGCATAACAGCAGATAACATTCAAGTCTTTAATGCTTGTCTGAAATTTTGCTGTAAGAAACCTTTCATTAATGCACTCATATCCTAGAAGAGCATCGCTAGCGTGTCTGCTGAGAAGCAGACCCACACCTTGGTGATGCTTATTGTCGTCCCTCCCTGAAAAGAGAAATTTAAGATTATTTTTAAGAATCTGACCTTTATCTGTCCATCTGGTCTCTTGCAAGCCGAGAATATCTAAATTATAACGGTGGAATTTTTGTGTGAGGACATCAAGAGAAAAAGCTCTGTGCAGAGTCCTCACATTCCAACAACCTATGGAGAGAAAATGGTTAGTGGGATGTTTAAAGAAACTACGTTTATTGAGAGAGGGAATGCCGACAATATCAAACAGCCCCCTAATCGCAGACATGGGGCAAAGACCCGTTCCCCCACTACTAAAGGCTGAAGCCATCTACACTGAAAGACTTCCTCCAATGTAGAATTTGACGATGCCAATAGAAGCAAAGAGTTCAGGTGCCTGCGATGACTTCTGCTCAGGATTATCCACCAGCTGATAAACATATCCTGTGAATCTATTCACTTGGGGCTGTCAACCCACAAACAAACAGAAAACACAGCGGAAGATTTTCCCTCCACAGAAGCCCACCGGTGCAGCAAAATCAGGATCCATAATCAAGCTCAGAGCCATATATCTGTCCAGTCCAGTAGGTTTATATGGTCAGGACCCTGTGTGGTTGACCACTCCTCAGCAGGGTAGAAAAAAAAAGAAATGTAGCCATAGTTGTCCAGATCAGTAGGCCACACTAATCTGGCAGCCCTCCCCTTCCGTTCACTTCCACAAGAGAGTATCTCTTTTGAATGTTACTAACGGTCCGCACCACGAGAAGGCGGGGTCGGACATTAGGTGCTAGGCCTGGCCGGTTCTATGCATCATCACAGGGGATTGGTGCATAGTTCTCCTTCCAGTGACTACCTAGCTACCATTTACAGACCATTTAGCGACATAGTGTCATAATATCTATGTACCACAAAAATCTAAATTAAACAATCTGAATGCAAGGGATAATAATTATACTAGAAACCTTTCCAACTTCCAGCAAAAACATTCACCTATGTACATCTACTATAAATAATACACTATCTCTGTCAGTGCATAACAGTCCAGTTGCCAGATCATCAAAGGAACTTATCAATTGACTATAAGTTGAAATGTATTTCACTAGATTATAAGATTAGCTTTCATTGAATGGCAACTTGACTGTACAGTCAGTTCACACCTAAGTTTTAATGGTTTTAATCAAGAGAATTATAATAGTATGCTGTGAAATATTTGCCTGAAGAGCTGCACATTTAAATAAATTGCTTTGTATTAAATTTTAAACTCTATTTTTTGTGATGGATAAAAGATCAACTTTCAATACTATTTTGTGCAATTTTCAAAATTTTAAAGCATTGTACTAAGGCCTGATAAATCACTTCTCTGGAAGGAGCAAGCTAACAATGGGTAGTCCAGGGGGATGGAGTCCCCTAGTCAAGTTATAGTGTACTAAAGTTAGTCATGGTTTCGTGAAGGTATATAAATGCTCAAGGCTGAAAAATATGTTTAATGAAATTTAAAATTTATTAACTATGGATATGTGAAACTGTAATTCACAACAGATTACTGTATTGCTGAAATCATATTAAAGTTATGCCAATTACTAGGGTTCGAGCCCTGGGTAAGGCATGGACGTTTGTGTTGTTTTTCTGCTGAGGTCCTGCCATCCTCACAGACCTTCTACTATGGCATATAAACTGACAGGCTCCTGTCAGACCTCTGTGGCAAGCAGCTGCTTGAGGGGGTATTATTTATTATTTAATTACTAGTGATAGGACTGTCATGATCACTATCACATCACAATATCATGTCACTATCACAACAACAATAATAATAAAAATAAAAAGGTTGCAATATTTAAAAGATTATTTGGCTTTTAAAATCATGGATTTTAGTAAATAGCTGCCAAGCTTGGCATAGCAAATGTCTCTGGTTCTATGGTAGGTATTTTGGTTCAATTATGTGAAGTTTAATTGGCAACTAAGGTTATAAGGCAGTAGTGTAACTAGATCAACAATATAATGAAACCACAGGGTACATATAACAAATTTAATAAAGCTCTATAACAATGTAATAAAAGCATACCAGGAGTACAGCAATAAGATTCAGCAGAAAAGGCAACAATGGCATATCAGTATATTTACTAACAAGAATTTACAAAATGGATGTCAGGATGGCATACAAGTTGTATTTGTGTATATTTCAGAGGCAGTTGGTATCTCTTTAACGTAGGTAAAATCACAATATTTATATCTCTATAGAATCAACTTCCTTAAGAATGATAACAAAAGTTAGGATTTTCAGATTAAAGTAATTGCCATACATGGCGAGTTGTTAATTTTGATGTTTTTTACAGTTCCATGATTATTTTCAGGTGAACAAGTTATATAGTGCTAACCAAACAGATTATTAACCTAGATGTTATAAAGTCCAAGTGCACAGAACTGTTCTGGAGTGGTGGTCTATGTTATCTGATCATATTACCTTACCTTAACAAGGTCTGCTTACCTGACCTTATTATCATATCACACCAAATTCAAAACTTGTGCTACCTATTGTAGGACTAGACAAGTAACTAGTCATTGGAGCTTAACCCTTCCAGTGTCCAGGCTGAAAAACAGGTTTCCATCAGGTTTCACAGGTTCCAAATTGTAATGGCCAGACAACTGGGTCAGAGATCCAGGGGCCAAGCTATTTTCTAACTATGCTCAACCAAAAAAAAAAAACTTTAAATTTAGAACTTTTTATGCCAAATAACTAATGAATGGAATTATGGCATGTTGTATACCAAATTAACCAGCATTTAATTTTGAATTTTCTGAAAATCAAGTATTTAACAAAAAAGATATGTTTTATTTTAATAGGACTTTTTTAGTCATATAGTACAAAAATGCATCTGGCAACACAAATTTATTTAAGAAAAGAACTACTAGACAGAAATGATTGCAATGCACATGAATAGAATGACTATATTATGTTTCTGAATAACAAAAAAAATTACTTTTTTGGTTTTGGTTGAAGCAGTCATGGAAAACACTTTCTGGAATGCTGTGGAACTGTGCTGTCACAGATGACTGAATGGCCTGAATGCTAGCAAAGAAAAAACCCTTGAAAAGCCTAGGCCTTCAAGGTGACAAATCTGGAGAATATGAAGCATGTGGCAATACAGTGATTTGATATTTTCACAAAAATTCCTTGATGGATAATTCTGTATGCAGTTGCTCATTGTCATGTAGGAGGAACCAGTAGTAGGCTAAACTACCTGTGGAAATGTCTCACATAGCATAATCAAGAGCAGTTGCAGGGAGTAGTAGCGCAGGTCTAAACATGTTGTCTTAACAAGATTTGTAATAAAGCCTTTTTCTAAAATACTAAAGTTGTTACACCACAACTTATATATATATATACACACACTGAAGAGCCAAAACATTATGACCAGTGCATCTTTATGCAAATCAAAGCAACTGCAAGTAAATGATGGCGCATGTGAAGGTCATGAAATGGCATAAATAACACCAGATACTGAGCTCTGTTAATCATTGTTATTCTTGTTCTTCAGATGGGAAAGGCAGCGGACTTAAGTGAGTTTGACAAAAGCCAAATAGTAATGGCCAGACAACTGGGTCAGAGCATTTCTGAGACAGCAAGGCTTGTGGAGTGCTCACAGTCAACTGTGGTGTAATGGCCAGATGACTGGTCACAGCATTTTCGAGACGGCAAGGCTTGTGGGGTGCTCACGGTCAGCCATGGTTAGTACCTTCAAAAAGTGGTCCGAGGAGGGAAAAACCATGAACCTCTTGCAAGGTGTGGGCTGACCACAGCTCATCAATGCTAGAGGTGAGCAAAGGCTATCCCATATGGTACGAGCCAACAGAAGGGATACTGTGGTGCAACTCATCTGTGATTTGAATGCTGGTGATGGGAGTAATGTATCACAGCACACAGTATATCGAACCCTGCTGAAAATGGGGCTGCATAGCTGCAGGTGCCCTTGCTAACCTAACAGGTGCCTTGCTGCGAATGCCTATGCTAACCTCAGTTCACCATCGAAAGCGCCTATAATGGGCATGAGAGCATCAAAACTGGACCTTTAATGATCAGAAGATGTCCGATGAATCTCATTTCCTGTTGCACCATGTGGACGGCCGGGTACGTGTGCGTCATTTACTTGGGGAAGTGTTGGCACCAGGATGCACAATGGGATGAAAACTATCCCGTGGAGGAAGTGTTATGCTTTGGGCAATGTTCTGCTGAGAAACCCTGGGTCCAGTCATTCACATGCAGGACTACTATAACATCTACCACCTACCTAAACATCATTGCAGACCAGGTACATCCTTTCATGGCAATGGTATGTCCCTTTGTAGTGCCTTCCTTCAGCAGGATAATGCACCATGCCACACCACCCGGATTGTTTGAAAATGGTTCGTGGAATATGAGAAGACTTCCAAGTAATGTTCTGGCCTCCAAATTCCCTAGACATCAATCCAATTGAACATTTGTGGTTTGTGTTGAACAGCATATCTGATCTGCAGTGGCTCAAACACATAACTTACAAGAGTTAAAGGATCTGCTGGTAACGTGTTGGTACTAGATACCACAAGACACCTTTAGAAATATTCTAGTGTCTGTGCCTTGCCAGGTAAGAACTGTTTTGGTGGCATTGAGGACCAACATCGCATCAGGCAGGTGGTCATAATGTTTTGGCTCTTCAGTATATATATACATTCCTCAACATTGAAAGTGATCCACCGAGAAGACATGTTGTACAAACATGCAAATGATGATAATCTGGAGCCAATGACATGCATGACTCGAGATAAAAGGTGCAAGAAGGAACAGGGATGGTATTGTGTTTATGCAGGTGGAAGTCATGCGAACGGTTGAGATTCGGTGGTTCCACATGGAAATTGTTCAACATAGGCTGAAAATGCCTGGTACACACCGTCGGCAGGTTTGCCATTTGGATACTTTTGAGAGAGGAAGAATTATAGGCCTATGTGAAGTTGTATGGACTACACGCCGTGTCACTGCCCATGTTCATCGGTTGGACACTGTTGGCAACATGTAGGTTCTAGCGTGCATCGCAGAGGAAGTGGTGCCATCCGACAGACATCAGCACAACTTCATAGGCGCATTGTTTGACATGCTTGTTCATTGCCACAGAGCACTACAGGTGATATTCGACGGGCTGCGTCAGCAGCCATGAATGTCCCCATAACGACCCGAACAGTAAACTGAGGTTGCATGAAGCACACCTGTGCTCTAGGCAACTGTTACGTTGACTGCAAACCATTCCAGCACTCGTCTGGCTTGGTACCGAATTTGTACGAACTGGGGTCACAAATGGAACACTGTTGTGTTTAATGATGAATCCTGTTTCTGTCTGGGTGCTGACGATTGACGGATCCATGTATGGCAACAACCTGGTGAGAGCATGGATCCAGCTTTTGTTTGCAACTGGCACACCGCCCGTCAACCAGGCATAATGGTATGGGGTGCTATTGGACATGACAGCAGGTCACCTCTTATCTGCATCACAGGAACACTGACAGCTACACAATATGTTAGCACGGTTCTGCAGCCCGTTTTGTTACCATTTCTGGGAGGCATGCAGCAGCCCATTTTACAGCATGACAACACCTATATACACACTGCTAGGGTCTCCAGATTATGTTTGCAAATGTTCAAGTATTGCACAATCTCCAGATTTATCCCCAATAGAAAATCTGTGGAACCACACTGGACAATGTGTGCAATCCTCTCACCAGCAGGCGTGGAATCTCGATGAATTAAGGGAGCAAGTCAACTCTGCTTGGTATGCAATTTCTCAGGACCATATCCATATATAGGTCTGTAAATGGTAGCTAGGTAGTCACTGGAAGGAGAGCTATGCACCAATCCCCTGTGATGATGCATAGAACCGGCCAGGCTTAGCACCTAATGTCCAACCCCTCCTTCTGGTGGTGCAGACTGTTAGTACCTTTCAAAAGAGATACTCTCTTGTGGAAGTGAATGGAAGGGGAGGGCTGCCAGATTAGTGTGGCCTACTGATCTGGATAATTGTGGATACTTTTCTTTTTATTCTACCCTGCTGAGGAGTGGTCAACCACACAGGGTCCTGGTGCTGACCATATAAACCTATTGGACTGGACAGATATATGGCTCTGAGCTTGATTATGGATCCTGATTTTACTGCACTAGTGGGCTTCTGTGGAGGGAAAATCTTCCGCTCTGTTTTCCGTTTGTTTGTGGGTTGACAGCCCCAGTGAATAGATTCACAGGATATGTCTATCAGCTGGTGGATAATTCTAAGCATAGGTCATCGCAGGCACCTGAACTCTTTGCTTCTACTGACATCATCAAATTCTACATTGGAGGAAGTCTTCCAGTGTAGACGGCTTGAGCCTTTAGTAGTGGGAGGAACGGGTCTTTGCCCCATGTCTGCGATTAGGGGGTTGTTTGATATTGTTGGCATTCCCTCTCTCAATAAACACAATTTCTTTAAACATCCCACTAACCATTCTGTCTCCACAGATAGTTGGAGTGTAAGGACTCTGCACAGAGATTATTCTCTGATGTCCTCACACAAGAATTCCACCATTATAATTTAGATATTCTTTGTTTCCAAGAGACTAGATGGTCAGATAAAGGTTAGATTCTTAAATATAATATTAAATTTCTCTTTTCAGGGAGGGACGACAATAAGCATCACCAAGGTGTGGGTCTGCTTCTCAGCAGATATGCTAGTGATGCTCTTCTAGGATATGAGTGCATTAATGAAAGGCTTCTTACAGCAAAATTTCAGACAAGAGTTAAAGACTTGAATGTTATCTGCTGTTATGCTCCCACTGAGGATGTCGATGAGGATGAGAAGGATAGGTTTTACGGACAACTTCAGAATATTTTGAATTCTGTCAAGAAAGGAGATATTACCCTTGTTCTAGGTGACTTCAATGCCAAAGTTGGTACTGACTCTGACCTTTGGGGAGGGGTGATTGGCCCTTTTGGTATTGGTAGCTGCAATGGCAATGGGCAACGTCTCCTACAGGTAAGTAAACTCAATAGTTCCAGAATAACTAACACATATTACAAACACTGCAACATATTTAAGTACACATGGGTTTCACCTGATGGGCTGCATAGGAATATGATTGATTATATATTAATTAACATCAAATGGGCTAGTTCTGTTAGGAATACCAGGTCATATAGGGGAGCTGAAATTGGATCTGACCATTACCTTGTTAAAAGTGTCTTGCAACTTAAACTTAAAAAGTGTTGTGCTAGGGTTAAAAAATTTAGTTTTAATACTGAAGCTCTGAAAGACCCAGTTATAGCCAAAGCCTACCATGATAGGTTACTTAGTCATTATGACAGTCATGGTATGCTTACTACTGAAATTGAGTAAGAATGGGATCATTTTAAACAGGCTTTTTTGGACACTAACAGTACTCTTTTAGAAAAAAGGAGCAGAGGAGGCAGAATTATTCGAGTGATAAGGCACTTGAGCTTATTTCGAAAAGAAAGAACTGAAGGAATATCCTTAATCAATACCCTACTAGTCCTAATAGAAAGCATTACAGAGAACTTAATAAATGTGTAAAAGATCAGTTAGCTGCAGATAAGAATCTTTGGCTTGATGGCTTGGCTGACAAAGCCGAGGAAGCAGTTAGACAGCACAACAGCAGAGAGCTGTACCAGATAGTTAATGTTTTGGTGTGGTAGAAAATGGACAGGTATACAGGGATTGAAGGATAAACAAGGTAAGGTTATAGAAGGTGAGGATTCTGTCATGGCTAAGTGGGCTGAGCATTTCAGTGATATTCTAAACTATGTGGTTAGTTCTATTCCCATTGTTTGCAATGATGATAGATGCATTGGTGGCTTTAATGTTGGCCCTATAACACAATCTGAAGTTATTTTGGCTGTTTCTAAACTTAAACTACATAAATTCCCAGGGGTATAATGAAATTACTACGGAAATGCTTAGAGCTGGGAATGTTACGGTTACCACTTGGATGACTGAAATTCTGAATATCTTTTATGATAAAGGCATGGGAAGGATTTTACCAGAGCTATTGTTAGCCCTATTTTCAAAAAAGGTAATCGCAGTTCTTGTGATAACTATAGGGGTATCAGCGTACTCTCTGTTCCAGGTAAAGTTCTTTCCACGATTGTACTTAATAGAATTAAGAATCTGGTTGACAGTCAATTGCATGATGAGCAATGTGGATTCAGAAGTGGTAGGGATGTGTGGATCAGATATTTTCACTTAGGCAGAATCTTGAGAAATGTTTAGAGTTTCAGAAACCTTTGGTTGCTAGCTTTGTTGATTTCAAAAAGGCTTTCGACTCTGTTGATCGTCATAATTTGTGGTTGATTGTGAGATCATATGGTATACCTGACAAGTTAGTTAACATAATGAAAGCTCTCTATAACAACACTGAGTTGTGTGTGAGAGTTGGTAAGGCTTGTAGCAATTGGTTTAGCATTACTTCTGGTGTTCGACAAGGGTGCATTTTGGCTTCTTTTCTCTTTAGCTTGGTTATTGATTATGTTATGCGAAATTCACTTCCAGGGAAAGATTTTGGCCTTAAATGGACTGGAGATACGAAAATTTCTGATTTAGATTATGCTGATGATTTAGCTCTTTTGGCAAATGATGTTGATGAAATGAACTCTTTCATTCGAGCTGTTTATGAGACTGGTAGTAGAGTAGGTTTGGTTATAAACAGAGAGAAAACTAAAGTAAGAAAATTGGTCAGGCAGGTTGTGATTCAGTCAATCTGAAGAGTTGCAGTCTTGAGCAGGTGTCACAGTTTAATTACCTTGGGAGCTATGTAACAGATACTGGTGATGTGCAGCATGAGATTAACAGACGAATAGGGATTGCTGCTGGGACTTTTAAGAATCTATGGAGAGTGTCGAGAAATAGGCGTATACACCTAAAGACTAAAATTAGACTGTATAATAGTTTGGTACTTCTAGGGTTAGTTATGGTAGTGAAACTTGGACACTTTGCAAACAAGATAACAGGAAACTAGATGCTTTTGATTCTAGATGATTATTCAGTATCTTGGGCATTAAGTGGTTCAACTTTGTAACTAATGATGAGGTTAGGCAAAGGAGTTTGCAACCTCCTTTAAGCAGCATATTGTGCAGAGAGAGAGACTCCATTGGTTTGGCCATGTTGCCCGTATGAATAATTATAGATTGGCGAATAGGCTTATGAACAGTGTGCCTAAAGGCCTCAGAAAGAAGGGTGGCATTGTCAGAAAGAAGGGAGACTTAGGATGCAGTGGGCAGACAATGTCAAACAGGACTTTGTTAGAATTGGTATGCAGTGGCCAGATGCAGTAGATGTAGCTCAGGATAGACTTGCTTGGAGAACTAAATTGCATGATCTGGTTGGACCTCCGTAGCCCATGCCTGCTTGAGGATGATGATGATGATATCCATCAACTGTATGACTCCATGCGACGCCATATTGCTGCCTGTATTGCCATTCATAGTGGTGCAACTACCTACTGAGGCAGTCATATTATGCTGCATTATCTTATCTTCTAACTGTTGTAAGTGGCTACAAATTAAATCATGGTATGCCAATATGTATTGCTGTGTGTGTGCTACATTTCACCCCTATTCTCTCAGTACTTCTGAGTGGGGCAATTTCAATGTTGCGCAATGTATATATATAATTATACCACTTTATAAATTTTTGAATTTATTTACTGAAATTTCCCATTTTATCAAGAAGCATTAATAAAGAAAAATTTCATGTCTTTAATAAGATAGATAAATACAATGTTCTTGAACATGTAATAAATATAAATTACACAGAAATTACTTTAATGCATATTTATATATGAAATTGAGATCAAATATTTTAAAAAGTCTAAGTATTGTGAGTCCGAGTAGTGCTTATGCCATAGAAAGTGATCAATGCTAATTAGGTAATTCTCTGATGGTCTTTTCAATTTCTGATCTCAGCATTTTGTCAAAAAGCAATAGTTGGAGGAAAAGTAAAAATCTGATAAATCATTAGAGTATTGTTTTTGCACTTTAAGTGTGCTTTTCTTCATCAGACATGTTAGGTAATATTTTTGACATTAGAAAGAGAAATAATTCAATGAGTTTTAATCCTTCGAATATGGTTCTGGAGCTAACTAGCTCCAATGCTAACTATTCACTAGAAGAAGTATATATATATCTCAAAATTTTCTTATGCATTTTTAAATCAGTGGTTTCCACAATCTAGTCATAATTTCCAGTGTATTATTTATCTTTACAATTCAATTGGGTACACAAACCAGTAAAACTATTCACAGTAACTGAACTGCATTAGCAAGTTTGATTATCTTGGCTTTTACTGATAGTAAAAGACTTCAACACCACCTTTAGTAGCATGGGATTCAGTACATATAAGTTTAAATTTATGGGTTAGACATAAAGGGACATGAAGCATGCTTGGCTATTTAAAAGAATCACAGTAATCATTGCTATACTAGCCACAAAAGATGGTACTATAGGACTTGGAAAAAAAAAACACTCCACTGTATAACTCTTACAGAAAGCAAGGTTTTATTTATAAATAAATACAGATGTTCCAATTTGTATTTTGACAAATAAATATAGTAACAATTGTTGCATTAACTTTTCCACCTGATTGAAAACGGTTTTAACAAAAAATTATTAAGATGAAAAATTATCCCCCCCACTAAGTTCAAGGTTCCAATGTTATTGCATTATAGGCCATAAACTGTTTTAAATAAAGTGTGCTATAGACTATTTTGAATGCCAGAATAAGATCCAATGCAAACTTTTAAAATATGCATACATATATTTACTATTTTCAACTTAAATATTTAAAGCCAATTTTCAATTATCTATTTTTACCTGTTAAGAGCAGTATCAAAAATATAAGTATCTGGTCCTTCTGTAACCCTTGAATGCAAACAATATGATGCATTAACTACAGAGCTTAGCTCCACACTCCCATTATGCTGATTTTCAGAATGATTTTCTAAACATTCCCTTCTGTCAACAATAAGCTCCATAACTACAAAGAAAAATTAATAAACCACTTTTGAATTCAGTTAATGCAAATTATACACATTATTTGAAAAATATACAAATATGAATTTTGCATTTTGTATACAACAAATATGACATTAAATATGCCTGTGGTTTTAAAACTGGATTCCAAGGTGTCTCAGGAGTTCTGTGAAACAGCATTTATTATTTATCTTACATAGAATATTATTACTTGATAAGTGTTAATAAAGCATTATTACAACTCCTGTTTCTATATGATGTCAATCTGGTCATAATCAAAAGTTATCATTTTATGCATTTGTTTCTGCGCATAATGGTTGTGTACTTATGTTTGAATATCTTACCAATTTTACAAAAATTTGCAGTATCACACAGATTTTAGGGTACACCTACAGTTTACGGTGCTCAGCTCATTGGATGATGCCAGGTGTGGTAACTGAAGGTTTATAAGGTGTGTAAAGTAATATAAGTGAATAATGCAGTAAGTAGCTTTTCACTGCATTTCAAACAAGTTATTGGATTGTCTGTTGGTATGTTTTATGTGGCCTCTGGTTCTTGTTCAAGTTCCCCCCCCCCCAGGTCTAACTTTCTAAAATTCAATAAAAGTTATGAGTTCATTTTCAGGGAAGGGGAAGGCTATTCATATAATTGTATTTTTTAACTGCAATTTGATTTAATTCCTATATATGTAACATAAAGGTATCAATTTTGCCTCAGGTAAAAATTGAAAGTTGCAGACGACTTATGATATTTAGTTAATGCATATTCCCTATTATTGTGCAAAGTGGGAAATAGGATGATTTCTTCTTTAGTGATATGCTCTGTTTAAAATGGTTATCTTATTCTGTTGTTTTTTTTCATGATGTTAATAGTGGTGCATTTTTTTAATGATAATTCATGTTTTTTAAGCTTGTGATCTCTAATGAGATTATGTAGTTTTGGGATTTTTTATATACTGCAGATCAGAGGTAAAGTGTTTATCATAATTTGAGTTTTTTTGGCTTGTTTTCACTGAAGACTTTTTATACTGTGGATCGGTGGAGAGTTGTTTACAATGACTCATATTTTTTAAACTTGTCTCTGATGGGATTATTAAGTTTGGGGAGGGGGCTATTTATACTGTGGATCAGTCATTCATCATTTACAGTAATTTATTTGTTTCAGGCTTGTTGTTTCTAAGGGATTATTTAGTTCCAAGAGCTTTTTATACTGTGGATCTGCAATGAATTGTTTACAATTTTGCTTTTTAGGCTTGTTATAAGATTGGTTTGTTCTGGGAGGTGGGTAAAAGGGTGAAATGGCAGCTAGTTGCTTCAGATTAAAATGGTTGTCTGATAATTTTGTTCTGGGGTTTTCTTAAATTTACAGAATGGCAATTTGTTGTTTACCAGTATGCGCTTCTTAGAATAGCTGTCTCCAATGAGATTATTGATTTTTGCAAGTTTTTATTAAATTCCAGTATGAACATTTGTTTGTTAGTGATAATAGACTGTTGAAACAAGTAGCCTTCGATACACATTTCTTCTGATGGTTTTATTTGGAGAAACAAAATTTTATGCTTAGGAATAAGTGTTTATCACTATATTCAGTGTATTCTTTTGTACGACCTCTTCACTTCTAGTAATATGTTTGTTTAGGTTATTATTTGTAGAACTTTCCAAGAAGTTGAATTCTTCTAATGTGATATTGGAACACATTTTTGATTAGTTAAAATAAATTAACTTGGTATAATTCTGAAAAAATTTAATTTGGTCAGTTTGTTGTTCACAGTTGTCAGTCAACAAATGGCACTGCTAAAGAAGCATATGACGTAAAAACATAACTGTTAATTGTTGGTGACCTATGGTTCTTTGTTTCTTTTTGGTGGGTAATGTGAAGTCGTGTCACGTGTAATTTGACGAGAATGTGAAGTTACGTTTGATTTTTTCACCATTTTTGCTTGATAACTCCTTGGGCTAACATGCCTATGTGGCTAGAAGTAAGTGCACATGCATAATATATTTAATGATAGAATAATTAATATGTTCCTGTTGCTTTTTCAAAATTTCATTAAGATATGATAAATATTAAGTTATTTAAGATATTTTGGAATTGAAATTATTTAATATTAGGAGGGTTGTTGGTGAAAGTGAATTGTTTCTTAATGTTATGGTCATGTCATTTGGAAGTGGGAGTTCGGTAGCTTTTTATAGCTGTGTGTAGGATGGAATGTTTTTGTAAGTTTGGAGTGAGGGGAAGGGAGGAGTGGTTAACCAGATAGAATTATTTAAAAAAATTTTTGTGTTTAGTATAGTGTAGTAGTATGTGTTTTGTTGTGGGTGGAAGAAAATGGAAAAAGTTTATAATGTGGGGTAATTAAAGTTTCAAAAATGAGTTTTTATGGGGTGTTAGGGTTTTAGGAGATAGTTTTTGGTGAAATGTATAAAGTGAGTTTTCAGAGGATTCTAATGTGGGGGTGGGGAGGTGGAGTATGCTTGGGGGAAAGAATGTTGGAAGTTTTTCCGTGTGGGACTGAGCATGGCAGTAGTAACGAACATATGTATTTCATTTTAGTAGTATGGGATGAATTGAGTGATTTTTAGTAGTTACATGTAGTATGGTAATTATTAATGTATTATAGTGATTTATTAATTTTGTTATATATTTAGAAGTCTTTTGGTGGCTTTTTGATGTACAAATTATGGGTATCGTAGAATTGTCAGTGTGAAAAAAAAATGTCAGTTTTTGAGGGATTCAGGAAAGTTAATAATTTAGGGGAGGTTTTTTTCGTCTCTGATGAGATTATTTGGTTTCGGGCAATATATACCTGCAAATATAAAACTATCATCAAGGGGGGTGCCATAACTGCCCACCCCCTAGATTAGACTCCTTCAAGCAGCTGCTTGCCAACCATACTTTTATTAGTCATTATTGTCTATCATCCTATGAATGTGAACTTCTTGGGGCATTCACTTTGTGTTATAAAAATACAAATTATAAAAAAGGTTAAAACACAAGGGGAGAGTTATTAATTTGTCAGACATTGTATATATAGACTTAGGAGTGTGAAAGTCTAACATAAATTGCATTAACACCATATTAGGTTACATTCAAGAATTTAACTCCTGTAAGGGAGGAGCAGGGATGGCTCAGTTGGTAGTGTGCCAGGTCAACACCTCCTACAAGAGGCCATACAACTACGTCACAGAAAACTGACTACATCTAGAGCCCCTATAAACCAGGCCGATCAGCGACGATCAGCGTTTAGCGACTATGGTAGTCACCAATCTCGGTATGCCCACACAGGAAGCTGAGGGTTACAGCCGTCACAATCGAAGTTTGCTGCATGCATATTTTATGATATTAACCAAACTAAACTTCATCGTAAATGATGAATGACTACTAACTTAAATGTAGCTATCATTCATCTACACATTACTAATCGATATATCACATAAATTAACATTAAAATACAGAAGCAATAGTCAGAAGTATGTATATATTATAGAACGCTGTAAGCCTAATGCATGTTCTCGGTCGAATTCTTTCAACCCACTTTTTTAAATTTAATTGGTTCAGCCTGGAATTTAAACACTGTGCAATTGTTCCTATAGATGCTTATATAGTTCCTATAGATGCCCTGTCCAACTAGCGGCCCACGGGCCATACAAGGATTTTTGTGGCCCACAAACTATCCATTAAATATTGATATTAGCACCATAGATCCTAAATATCAAATGGAATTATATGACCTTCAGACTGTCCCAATTATTGCATCTAATAGAGAAACTGGAATAGAATTGTTCAAACTTTTGCCTAAAGAAAAATATGCAATAATGAAAGATTTTGGACTCCAAATAATTTCTATGTTCGGAAGTACATATATCTGCGAGAGTGCATTTTGTGTTATGAAATATATAAAATCAAGATACAGAAACTGCTTGAAAGACTCTACACTTGAACATATGCATCGAGTCGCAACAACAAATATCGACATGGACGTATATTTCGTATGAATAAAAATTTGAGGTTTATTATTACTTATTATTTTTGTATAAATAATTTTTTGAGGTGACATGAACTGACTTTTCAATTACCTATTCTATTCTTTTTTTGGCCCGCAAAATATTGGCAAAAGAAATAATGGCCCGCAGTCTTAGAGAAGTTGGACAGCACTGGTTTAGACAATTCACAGCTGAATATCTTCCAATAATAATTGTTTTTTATATACTAAGTATTCGAAAAACTGCAGTGCACACAGCGGCTGCATTGACTATAACACTAAGTCACGTCATCAGTTGGCATAAGAATGGCGGATAGGTCAGCCTGGTATATAGGGGTTCAAGACGTAGTCATTTTTCTGTGACATAGTTGTATGGCCTTCTCTTGTAGGACGTATTGGCCAGGTTCATAATATGCAGTTCACAGGTTTGATTACCACAGGAGCCAGCATTGAGATTTATCTCCACAACCTCCCTGCTCTTGGTCTGTAGGGGATACTGATGGGCTTGAAAAGGTTGCTGTCTGTCGGATGGAATGCTAAGCCATGACCCCCATGTGCAGGAGTGTCATACCCTGTGTACATTAAAGTGACACTAGATTGCCTTGATGGGAGGCTTCCACTGCCTCCCAACAGTTCTCCACTGGATCCCCTTCTTCCCACTGGTCATTTTAAACTACGCACCTCCCCTGAGCCTTCGTGGTCATTGTGACATCACCATTTAACCTAGTATGTGCAAAAAAATGGCGTTCAGAGGTAAAACATTTCAACTCAAACACTAACGGATTAACTAAACTGCATTTGGGTTTCGAAAATAAATCACTCTTCCACTCTACACTTCTTATAATCTCAGGAAAAATTCTGTAAATATGCGAGAAAACGATGGTATTCACATTTTATCTTTTTATTTACCAACTCGATGTTCGAGTTTTTTTTTTGTAGTAATGAACAGAAAAAAAGAAATGTCAGTAATCAGCATAAGATTAAGAAAATTCCTATCAGACTTACCTAAATGCCAATAATTTTTAACGAAAAATTATTTCAAAACTTAATATAAATATTTATATGACCTTCAACATAACATTTATACAATTATGTAAACCGTAGTGCAAAATCCATGTTCCTTATCAACGACATGCAGTGCCATGTGCTACAGCAAATTTGTTTACTTCATCCTTTTTAAATGCTAGAAACACGAAAAAGAAAATAAATTAAATTTAGAGATACTGGTAATAAATACACTATAAGTCGGTTTAGCATAAAGATATCGAATTTAATTTTCCTTTTTTATTCTTTTTTATATCATATCTTGCTACACAAGAACTTGCTGTGTCATAATGAATAGTGTTGTACAGTTGGACTAAGAGTCAATGGAACGAATTTACTATATTCAGTAGCAGGTCAACATATCTTGGCTTTTTCGGTACCAGGAACACATATAGAAGCTCTGTTTTGTGAATAATATAAATGACATTAAAAAGTTAAAAGGTTCATGGGACTGACTAGAGTTTCGCGACCTACGTCGTCGCTTTCTCAAGAGCCTTTGACAGTGCGGCAGGAACGCGGCATATTTATTGCATCCTACGTGCACTATGGGATCGTTCACTACGAGGAGAAGGGGTTCGTTCTGTGGGCTGTTGGGTTATCATCCTTTTCATGCCATGTTATGTTTTCATCCAGCAGTTGGCGTGCTGACTTCTATGGAAGTTTGCGATACCCTATCTGCACTCGAGTTCGTCACACAGAATACGTACTTTCAGAGCAAGGGAGCTATCTACCACCAACCATTTGGAGTACTGATGGGATCACCACTTTCTGGACTACTCAGCTACATAACTGTTTGGCATATTGAAGATAAGGTGCTTAATAAATATAGCACTCCACCTCTACTTTGGATGAGATACGTTGATGACATACTTGTCATAACGAAACAAACAGAGAAACATATAAAGGGCCTGGAAAATGAGCTCAACCGCATTCTTCCTACTCTGCAATTCACAACTGAAACTGAAATTGAACGCCAGCTACCATTCTTGAACTTATTAATCACTAGAACAAATAAAATGTTCTTATTCTCAGTATATACTCAACCTACTGCACCAACAATGATGATCCTCTTCAACTCTAAACAACTCGTGAAACACAAGAAAGCTGCTATGCATACTGCATTTTTGCGAAGTCACAGAAATGCAACGACAACTGCCTTTGAAACAGAAAGAAAAAGGATGTATGGTGTCACCACCAAAGGAGGTTACCCCAAAAAATGAATCAGAGCGTCGAGAGGAGGTGCGACTTCAAAGTACAACATGGCACCCAAATACCTCCGGCACAGAATAGGGCATGTAAATATACATCCTCCATACCAAATATTCCATGGATGTCTGAAGCACTGAATAATGCAGTATCCCCATACAACATAAAAATACCATCCACTACGAAATGCTCAATCTTAGTAAAAGTAAAAAATGATCGTGACTATATACTCCCCACCGCTGGTGTTACAAAATACATGTCAAAGACACCATCAACCAACATTCGGAAGTACTCGACTACTATGGGAAAACTAAGAGGACGTTTGAAACAAGGCTGAAGGAACATAAAAATGATATAAGAAAAGGCAACATTAATACCGCTTTGGCGAAAAAAAATAAAGAACGAATCCCAAAAAGTACAAATATGCTCCCCCAACATGTTCGGAAATAAACATTCTTGAGCAAATTGTTATATACCACAACAGAGGCAAATGTATCAGTGAAGAAATTTACCACCCACCGCTACCATGGCGCTTACTGCTGGATGAAAACATAACACGGCATGAATAGGACGACAGTCCAACAGCCCACAGAACGAATCTCTCCTCCTCGTACTGAACAATCTCATAGTGCAGGTAGGATGCAATAAACTCTGCCGTGTGCCTGCCGCACTGTGACATGCCCTTGAGAAACGACGACCTAGGTCGCGAAACTCGAGTCAGGCCCATGAACCTTTTAACTTTTTTATGTCATTTATCTTGTTGACAAAACAGAGCTTCTCTGTTTATTGTCAAGACATCCAAATGTCGATGTGAAAAAGTCAAGACATACAAAGGGTCTTGACGTTTGGATGTGTATCGACCGATGAGGAACAAACAAGATTTGTTGACCTGCTACTGAATGTAGTAAGTCCGTTCCATTGACTCTATTCTTAGTCCTACTGTACAACTCTATTCATTAGGCACAGCAAGTTCTTGTGTAGCAAGACGTGGTATAAAAAAATTAAAAACAAAAATTAAATTCGGTACCTTTATGCTCTAATTTAACACCAGTATTGCTAGCGCTGTGAAAATTCTACACTTTTAAATTTAGAGATGTCAATTACGAGTAAATCGTATTTAAAACCAACAAGATAACATTGATACTCCCATTCCCAAAAAGCATTTACACAATGAGCAGTGACAACTACGGCCAGTTGGCTCTTAGATAGGCATGAAAGTTCACGATAAGTCTTTCGCAAACAATTATTTCATAATCATGTACTTAAAAATTCCTGATATTTTGTAATTGGGAAATTTGCTTTTCGTGTGCCAAAAATTTTTTTGGTGTGGGATTTATCAGAGAAAAGGGAGCCATTCCTAATCTAGATTTAGAGCGATAGTTTTCAAGTGCACGAATCCGATCTCGCATGAGGCCACCAAAAAATTTAAATGTGATAACGAGAAAATTTCAATCAAATAATAATCATAAAAAAATCAACGTATTAATTCTCTACAAAGAGAACATTTGCAAAGGCGAATCAGTATATATATATTCAAATTTATAATATTCGTTGTTTTATTAAAAAGTTTTTCTTTGAACCAGTGATGTGCATTGGTAGTGGGCAAGTGGGCTGCCATTCTGCATGAACAATTGGGGATTGAGCACTCAAAATCGCTATGGGGCTCATTGAGAAAAGTGAATTAAAATGCTAAATGTATATGAACAGACTTCGTAGGTAAACATTGGAAAATATTTTTTTTTGTGAATATAACATTTTTTGACCACCCAAAATTTTTGGATTTGATTTTAACCTTGCAAATGATAACTGAGGAAAAGCGATTTTTGGAGTCATTATAATATACACCTTGGGTTGGGAATCCTTTGTTTGGAAAGTGGCCAGCATGGTGAATACACTGAGGTAGTAATACTAGAGACAGGACTCCGATTCCCATAGCATTGACTGCCATGATCACAGACGGCTGTGTCTGCCGACTGCTTAGTGAGGTAAAATACCCATGATGCCTTGCGAATTGGCTGCGAACAATGATGAAGACTATTTAAAAATGCTTAACAAATGATTTAAATGAGGCAGAACTTTGCTGTTTTTTGTTTTTTATTTCAATGAGGTTATTCCAGTGTAGTAATTAAAGCAAAATAGATTTAATTAATACACACTTATTGATTTATATCGGATGTAAAGTGAAGACGCTGGAAACTGCTTGTCTTTCAAATCGAGGTTTTATATGAAAATTTAAAAAATTCGATATGCGATTAAAGCTGAACTAAATTGACTGTAAACTTTGGCAAAATAAAAAATGCAAAGCAGACGTCTCATAAATTTAATGCCATATGCTTAATATTTCTTATCGTAATAAAATGTACGAAAACATTCTTTTAATTTCATGTTAATTCAGGCTTTAAATCACTTGCTTCGCATATGCAAATATTATTAGTTTCATATATTAAAAAATTCGTGAACTACATTCGACTTCGACAGAAAGGTATATTGAAAAGTTGACAACCCTTTATTTTTAAATCCCTTAGTTTAACAATTTCAATCTTTAATTTATCGCAAAGAACACATCTCGTAATTTTCGTAAAGTACTAACCTATGAAATGTCAAATTGCTGTCTTTACAACATCTATTTTTGCATCAGTATGCGGAGCATGAAGTAGGCATTTCACTGTTGACTTATTAAAAACACCCAACTTTCGCCTCACTATCGACTAGGCTTAATATCTGTACGTGTTCATGGCATCCGTTGCCAGTCCTGTCTCTAGTAATATTACCTCAATGGTTGGATACTCTAACGTCATAGTCATAACTTCTATATTCATTTAACCCTCTCTGGATTTTTGGACTTGATGTGGCAATGTTAGAACCATAAGGTATAAAGTATGGTGGCCATACACATCTCTGTGTATAACTAATTATGTACTATTTATTGTTATAAAGTAAAAGTGAAAGCTGTAATATTCACAAAACATTATTTTCCTCTGTTTACCTTTTAAGTCTGTTCATTACGTCTGGCATTTGAATTCATTTTTCTCAATACGCCGCAGGAATTGCTCGTGGCTATAAAGGAGCCACAAGAAAATATCTCAATACCATATGTATTCACTGCTCTAGAGCAGGCTTTTCCAAAGTTTTTCGGCTTTACCCCTCAAAAATGTCATTTGCCCAGTGGAAATAAGGGCTTTAGAAAAAAACAAAAACAAAAATGGAAGCTACGTAGATACACTAAATGTGAAACAAAATTTTAATATTCATACATTTCATTTATTTCAAAATAATAGTTACTTAATTGCATACACCCCTCCAGCAGCTGCTTGCTCTAGAGGTGACAGGGAACTGCTAGTTTATACACCAAGTAGAAGATGTGGGATGTTGATAAAAACTACTGAGCACACCAGTGATTAATTCATATTTCTCTCGTTCATAATGATTTCTAGTCAAGGAATAACTGAATATGTAAAACTTTTCTCATTCAAGCTAAAGTATTTTTTATGCTTATTCAAAAACTCAGTAGGAGTACCTCTGAGTTGGCTCAGTAGGAGTCACTCCACGATCATAACACTGGGCAACACACAAAAAGACTTTGAAATGGAAATAGCCAATCTTTACTAATTTCGAGGTGTTGAACACGAAAATGACAATAAAATTTGTCGATTGGCTCTTGTTTAGGAGAGACAGGGATGATCATGTATAAATGACTCAGTCCGCATTGAGTACATAGGTAACCATTTTGCAACACTGTATTTTAAACTCCAGTTGCAACATATTGCGTTGTATTACATGAGCCTACCGTACATAACCCCCGGATGTATTGCATCATTGTCTGATGCAATGTAGTTGAGTCATGACATCGCGGATTTACGATCGCGAACAAAAGATGATGCAATCGTTAGTTGTAAGCGATGCCTTGTAGGGTGAGCAAGTCTTTTGAGCGACTCTCATTTACTCCTGAGTCATAAGTACAACACAAGTAATACTTGCAGTTTTAATCCAGCAGTAGTGATGCCTTGTAACTGTGTTAATAGTGCAGATACGTTTTGTGACATTTGTGGGGAAGTGACGTTTGCAACCCAGAAAAGAGCCATCATTCCAATAGTGAAAGTGGCATACGAGTTGTATTTTGGATGCAAGATCGGGGACAAGGCTTGGACCCCACATATATGCTGCAGCACGAGTGCAAGAACTGCATGCATTCTGAAGCGGCGATGCCGTTTGCTGTTCCTATGGTTTGGAGAGAACCAAGCAATCATGCAAATGACTACTACTTCTGCATGGTTCCACCTGTTTCTGGAGACATCACAAGAAAAAGAAGTAGACAATAGTGTACCCGAATATACAATCTGCTCTCCGACCAGTTCTGCAGTGAAGGCCTTCCCATTCCGAACCTTCAAAAGAATTTTCCACTGATTCAGACGATGAGGAGGGAAGAGAACTGGCGTCGGGTTCTCCACAGCTTTCGGTGTCTAATGATAATCCATATGTCTGCCACAGTGCGTCATCTGCGCCACACATTCTCACCGAAGAAGAAATGAACAATCTTCTTCGTGATTTGAGCTGTCTAAGGATAAAACAGATTTACTTGGATCAAGACTTAAACAATGGAATCTTCTCAAGGTCCGAGTGACTTCATTTTGAACTCATCACAAACAATGTGCACCTTACTTCAGAAAGGAAGATGACCTTGTGTCCTGCTCCGATGTAGATAGTCTGATGAATACCCTCGGAATCAAACATGCCCCTCAAGAATGGCTACTATTCATAGACTCCTCGAAATTGAGTCTCAAGGCGGTATTGCTGCATAAATGAAATCGACTTTCATCCATTCTGGTCGGACACGCTATCTACATGAAAGAAACCTACAACAACCTAAAACAGCTGTTGAACTGTCTTCAATACAACAAGTATGGCTGGCGTCTCTGTTGTGACTTGAAGGTAGTGGCTCTGTTGATGGGTCTGCAGCTGGGATATAGAAGTACTGCTGCTTCTTATGTGAATGGAACTGCCCAGCAAAGACTTTGCACTGCTTGAAGAGAAACTGGCATCAGAGGAAATCTCTGAAGGTCGGAGAGAAGAAAGTGAAAACCCAGCACTTGCAGAAACGTACAAAATCCTGCTACCGTCCCTACATATCAAAATTCGGTGTGATGAAAAACTTCGTAAAAGCCATGGACCGGATTTCATCAGCTTTCAAGTACTTGGCTGACAAATTCCCTCAACTCAGCAAAGCGAAAATTAAAGAGAGAATTTTTGTGGGTCCTCAGATCCGCGAGCTGTTCAGAGACCAGATTTTCGACAACCTGCATCAGAATGACGAGAAAAAGCCTTGTGACGCATTTCGTGTGGTGTCAACTAAATTCCTCTTGAATTTCAGGCCAGACAACTACAAGAAACTGGTTAAGGACATGTTGTCTCTGTATCAGAAACTTGGCTGCAATATGTCCTTAAAGATCCACTTTCTTCATTCCCACTTACATTTCTTCCCCGACAACAGTGGCATGGTTAGTGATGAGCACGGTGAACGTTTTCACCAGGACATTGTAAAGATGGAGAAACGATGCGAGGGAAACTGGTTCACTTCAATGTTGGCTGACTACTGTTGGATGCTCGCCAAAGATGATCCTGAGCAGCTGTACAAGCGACGGGCAAAGCGACGTCAGAAGTAGAAGCTGAGTTTTACTGATACATGCCATTTGTACGTATTACTCTATTACATAAGAAACTATTTTAGCCAATTTTGCATCTCATTGTCATATTCGTGTTCAGCACCTTGAAATCTTTAAGAAATGGCTACTTTTATTTCAGCGACATGATTTTTATGAAAATTTGTTGCCCAGTGTAATCTACAGCTTCAAGGTTCGAGTATTAGCTGTGAGATTTATCTCCGCAAAACTCCTTGCCCTGTCCACAGTCAGTAGGGGATACAGATGGGCCTGGAAATGTCACCGTCTGTTGGATGGGATGTTAAGCCATGGATCCGTGTGCAGGAGAGCCATACCCTGTTCACATTAAAGAATACTCTGAATGGCCGTGATGGGAGGATACCATCTGTCTCCCAACAGCTGTCCAGTGGGTCCCCTCTTCAACTTCGCTGAGCCTTCAGGGTCCTTGTGACAGGACAATTTAGCCCATTGTATGCAGCTCAGTGGTAAAACAACTCAACCCAACATTGTTTTTAGCATTATTGCTATGTAAAACAGTTTTGGGGATATATTTACCAAAACACAATTAACTGTAAATTGAAATATGCCACGGCACAGGTATCATTAAGAAAAACTTAATTTCGTGAAATATTAGCTTTCTCCACCTGGTGCAAACTTGGACTCTACTGCCTTTTATCAAGTCTAATCTTAGATATTAATGATTACACTAGACAGCAAATTGAAACTTTCATTTTTATAACATTGGTCAAATACGATGTTTTTAACTAATTTTGGGGTAATAAATTCAAATATGTCTGTGAAAAATCTGCAGCACGTACAGTTTTTGCAGATCGCAAAGATTGATTCAGAGTAGCGATTTGCTTTTTCACACACACAGGGGTGGGAAAACGCAGCTTTCGTTCTGAGAGATAAATGAAAAATTACGTTTGAGTTGAATAGGTACTAACGAAATATGACGATTCATTGTTTTCAAATCCTCCAAAACGCTATAATTTACAGCATTAGAAGACACTAAACGTAAAACTTGAACTAATATTGCAACTTATGTGTTTTATATATATTACATTTATATAATAACATTAAACACAAATCTTCTCCACTAAATATCTACGAACACTCCAACAGCATAATAATATTAACTACAAATTGTAATGGTCTCAAACTACATATTATTATACCTACAGGATAGTGGGATAAGAAAAAGAATATTGGGATACTTTTGAGCAGCGCAGATAGTGGAAATACAACTATAAATTTATTATTGCTCGTGTGTTGTATTTATATATTATTTCCAAGCCCATTGGACTGTATTTTGTAATTATTTTTATTACAATTCAAGTACAGAAATTTTCGTCAATAGACTGAACAAGAAAGAAATACTCTAAAACTTTTATTACTCGCCTTTGGAAGATCAATACAAGAAAAAACGAAGATGATTTGCCAGAGATTTCGTGTCTTGAGAATTCATTTCGTCTGGGAAATATATTTGCTCGAAAAATTTTATCCGTTGCTTACAACTTGCATTAGCTTAAACAGCGATAGCCACAAAATTAAAGCTTTTATGGCTAGACACAAACACAGAATAAAAAAAGAAACGATTTACAAGTTCGCTCGTAAATTTCGAGGATGAGTTTCCGACGTACGTGCCACTGAATACGTATGTGGTATCTGGCAGCATCGCTGGCGACGTCGTAAAGCTATAAAGAAAAATGGAAGGAGAGCAAGGTAGACTCTTCCAGCAACAGACTATGTCGCCTGCGCTGGTCGTAATCAATTGTTGCTTTTCGTAGTTATCGATTCTGGGAAAACGATACACGCTGTAGCCCTAATTCCTGCAGTACGATAGATAACCACTGGTTGCCATTAATGTCTTTTGGGTGCAGTAGTGGGATTAGCTTTGCTCGTATTTTTTTATTGAGACAACCTTGTAATGGGGGCAGACACGTATTTTTATATTATCCATATCAACTGAAGTCGTTATCCTTTGGTAAATATTCCATTTTTCTGCATCTGTATCTACTTTTTTTTTCAACTAAGGATTTTTTTTTCTTGGTCTTTGATTGCAAAATGAAATGGAGGAGAAAGATAATAATCTTAGTAATGTTTCCTTACGAATAAAAAAAAAGTTGAAAAATAATGAGATAAATAAATGGATTCTAGAGCAATTCGGATGAAGTAAGAAAGTATTTTTTAAACCCGATAATATGAATTTAATTCTAGTTCCAAAAAACTACTAGTTCTCGTGTAAAGTTTTTAACTAAATCGTGCATTACTCACTTAAAAGGAAGTTTGCACTAGAGGTCGTCTACAGTTAGAGGCTGGCTATCTCGGTGATTGAATGCCATTGATTGATTCAGTCACGTGGTTTATGAGCGCCTAGTTTCCTATAACGTGAAGCGAAAGCTTATGATGTAATGTGTGTACCTAGATAAAGCTTCTCAGTTGTTATAGTTTTATACATTTCTACTGCTATTTTCACTATAAAAGCTTTCGTATTTTACCAATGTCTCACTGCGCTGCATTTGGGTTTAAAATTCCACTCAAAGAAATAAGTGTTGTTGTTTTACCTCTGAGCGGCACTTTTTTGCACACCATGGGCTAAATGGCCAGGTCACATGGACCCCGAAGTCTCAGAGAAGGTTGAGGGAGGGGACCCACTGGAACAGCTGTTGGGAGACAGATGGTAGCCTCCCGTCAAGGCCATCCAGCGTGTTCTTTAACGTGCACAGGGTATGGCTCTCCCGCACACGGCTTAACGTCCCATCCGATGGACGGCGGCCTTTCCAAGCCCATCGGTGTCCCCTTCTGACCGTGGACAGGGCGGGGAGTTTTGCGGAGATAAATCTCAACGCTGACCCAGCTGGAGTCCCTTCCTTATATAGGGAATCTCACTTCTCTGAAGATGCTATAGCCGAAATATTTTATACATACAAACAGGAACAATATAATAATTATTTAGAAATTTTTACAGATGGTTCAGTTTTTACTGATCCACCATCTGTTACCTCTGCTTTTTATATTCCTACTTTTAAACAACATTTTTCTTATAAACTTGCCAATCATGCCTCAATAATTCAAGCAGAACTGTTTGCAATTGTTGAGGCATTTAGATGGTCTCTGCATAATGCTAGAGATAATTTTATTGTAATTTTTGTGGACTCCAAAGGAGCAATCCAAACTTTATCTCAACAACTTGCTCACTCTAATTATAATTATTATATCCAACAACTATTAGTTCTCAATGAAAAAAATGAAAAAATTAAATAATTATGTTACAATTCAATGGGTCCCTTCCCATTCAAATATTTTGGAAAACAATTTTGTTGACTCCATTGCAAAAAATGCACATGGGCTCACTGATTTTACACCAACTTATTCTTTCCTCTCTACAGCAAAACTTGAATTAAAAAAATTAGAATTTATTTTAACAGAGAAATTTTTCCAAATACATTCCATTTTAAAACCTTCCTTTAGATATCTTTCTAACTATATAAACTATATTCAAAAATTATCTTTTAATAGATTAGAAGCAAAAATTATATATCGCTTAAGAACTGATAAAATAATGCTCAATAGTACTAAATATAAAATTCACCTTTTAAACTCTCCAAATTGTAATAAAAAAAATAAAAATAAATACCCCCTCAAGCAGCTGCTTGCCACAGAGGTCTGACAGGAGCCTGTCAGTTTATATGCCACAGTAGGAGATCTGAGAGGATGGCAAGACCTCAGCAGAAAAACGACACACACATCCATGCCTAATCCGGGGCTCGAACCCAGGTCCCTTAGATCAGTAGCCAAGCGTGCTAACCACACTCTATGTAATCTTCCTGAAAACACACCACATATATTATTAAACTGTGAAAAATATGAAACACTCAAAGAGGAATTTTTTGATACACTATTTAATCTTGGTTTCCAAGAATTGAGAATGGATTTAATATTAAATCACCCTAAGGAAAATATAAGACTTAAAGTCTACTCCTTGGTCTTGGAGTTCCTGAGAAGTACACATGATTGGAATTTAATTTAAAAAAAAAGAAAAAAAAGTATTGAATCGGCGTTATCTCACATAAAATGAGCTAAAACACCTTTGTGTATGTGGTTTTACTACGCAAATCTTAGTGTTGATGTTTACGATCATATCATCGTATTTTTTCTAAAAAATTGCATCCTTCTACTGTGCAAAAGAAATATATTTATACGAAACTATAATAACTTCCGAACTATATTTCGAAATTCTCTGAATCTCGATAAATAAAACCAAAAACTTCTGTAAATAAATTTTTAGATTCAGGAAAAATCTGAATGTTCGCCCCTTCAAAGAATACGAATGAATTGAATTCACATTCCCTTGAAGGGTAGTTTGAATTTTAATATATCATAAAAAACTGAATGCTCCCACCGTAAAACAATTTTCGATCGTGGCTGCTTAACAGTTGTAACTAGCTAACTTCTCGTAACAGAGCAGAAGATTACAAATTACCACCCCACCATCCGATGATTCTGTTATCTTTTGCGGAATCCTACGGAATACTGTGAACGCTGTTATTGGCATTAGTGAGTAAAATTGCCATGAGCCTTTCGGGTCGGAGCTCTTTCATTACTTCATTACTTCCAACGTACACGAGGGCACTCAGTAATTAAAACAGGCGCACATCATTCTGATGGGAAGAGCAGAGTCCAATCAAATACCTCCCAGCTTGTTTCTCTGGAGTTATCACCTTGGGCGTGGTGATACCACAAACTTTGTATCAAGTGCATAAAGGATGTGATGTCATTTCGCCACAGGGCTTTGTACATTTGGTCCGTTTCGATTTAGTTCGGTGCAATGACATGATTAACTTCAGTCAGAGTAACGCTATTAAATCGGTTCCTTTGATAACTCGAGTATCGATAACATTTCACTGAGAGAATTTTCATTGATTATTCGCTGCTTTGTACACAAAGGTCCAGATTAACAGTAGGCCAACCCAGCTACGGCCGGGGGTCATCCTTAAGGAAAGCCTTACTTTTAAAAAGGGAAATATTTAAAATCTTTGAGAAAGATACCAAAGAGAGAAAGATCCGAATAAAGAGTGAAAGAAGCAAAGAGATGAAAGAATGACAAATGTGAAGGTAATGTGCAGCGCTTTCTGGCTTGGTGCCGAAGTCGTGCGAACTGGGGTCATGAATCCAAACTGTTCTGTTTAGTGATGAATCCTGTTTCTGTCTGGGTGCTGACGATTGACTGGTCCGTGTATGGCGACAACTTGGTGAGAGGAAAGATCCAGCTTTTGTTTGCGACCGGCACACCTCCCGTTAGGCAGGCATAATGGTATGGGGTGCTTTTGGATATGACAGTAGGTCACCTTTTGCCCACATCACAGGAACACTGACAGCTGCACGATACGTTAGCGCAGTTCTGCAGCCCATTTTGTTACCATTCCTGGGAGGCATGCAGTAGCCCATTTCCCAGCATGACAACGCCCGTGTGCACACTGCTACGGTCTCCAGACAATGTAAGCAACATGTTTAAGTATTGACATGGACTGCACGATCTCCAGATTTATTCCCAATAGAAAATCTGTGGGACCACATTGGACAATGTGTGCAATCTTCTCACTGGCCGGTACGGAATCGCGATGAATTATGGGAGCAAGTGAATGCTGCTTGGTGTGCAATTCCTCAGGACCATATCCATCGACTCTATGATTCCATGCCATTGCTGCCATGCCATTGCATGCCACGGCGGTGCAACCACATACTGAGGCAGTCACAATACTGTGCTGCATTATCTGATCTAACCGCTGTAAGTGGCTGCAAATTAAATCATGGTATGCCAATATGTATTGCTATGTGTGTATTACATCTCACCCCTATCCCCTCACTCCTTCTGGGTGGAGCAATTTCAATGTCGTGTAGTGTATGTATCAGCATATATTACTCGTCATTAGTTATACTTTACCGTCATATTATAATTTTAAGCCATTGAATTTTTTTGCCATCATAATTACCTTATAGAACTCAAATTGCAGTTTTTCAGCTATACTTAGGAGAATAAGATATGATGGATATAAATATTAGTAATAATTAAAGAATTTGCAGTAGCAGTTTCTGGAATTATTGATGTTGTTTATTTTCCCACCTTAATTTTTGTCTGATTTTATTTCAATAATGCACTTCGAAGTAGTTTGATCTATTGCAAAACTTTCAAGTCAGCTTCCAAGTCAAAGGTATGAAATGAACTAAGAAATTAACATATTGAAAGGATTATTATATTTTATTTCTTTGTTGAAAGAACAAGCTTTGCGCATACATGAAAAATTTCGACGAAATTCACTGTTTAAAATGACTTGAGTACTTGAAAAGGGGGATTTTTATATCTCTATAGAAATAATGTATTTCGCAGTCTTTTCATTTAGTTATAGCACGGTTTTGAAGCTGAGAAACGAAACAGGTTAAATTTTTTCTAGATCTCTGTCTGAATGAAATTTCGTTGGTAATATTAAGAATCAAGAATTTTTTTTTCTTCAATTTGTTTTTGACGCATTTTCTTTAAAGCCAAACTTGCTAATGCTATTGCCAGGTTCCTCCGTCTACCTGTCTGTATAAATAAATTCGAAACCATATTAATCGTTACGTCCTCTGGTTCCTTATCAAGATAACAATTAGTAATGTCGTGTTGGGTTGTTTTACCTCTGAGCGGCACTTTTTTGCACACCATGGGCTAAATGGCCAGGTCACATGGACCCCGAAGGCTCACAGAAGGTTGGGTGAGGGGACCCACTGGAACAGCTGTTGGGAGACAGATGGTAGCCTCCCGTCAAGGCCATCCAGCGTGTTCTTTAACGTGCACAGGGTATGGCTCTTCCGCACACGGGCCACGGCTTAACGTCCCATCCGACGGACGGCGGCCTTTCCAAGCCCATCGGTGTCCCCTACTGACCGTGGGCAGGGCGGGGAATTTTGTGGAGATAAATCTCAACGCTGACCAAGCTGGGACTCGAACCTGGGAACTACAGATTACGAACCTGGCGCGCTACCGACTGAGCCACCCCCGCCCCGGTAATGTCGTGAAACACGTTAATAACCAAAAAGTGTTTTTTTTCCATTCCGCAGCGTGTTTTTAAATTCATTCCTTTAGTATATTTTAAAAACATAAAAAAAGTTGCGATTTTATGAGAAAATGAAAAAGAGAACTGCTTTACACACAAAAAAGTGAAAGTTTTATTCGCCCAGGGCGAATGAAAAGGAGCTTTTCTTTGATATATTTCGTTTCTAATGGTCCAAATTGAAGATGAAACAGCTTTTTTATGTTCCCCCCCATATCGGAAACCAAAAATATGCGCGTGCAAATTAGATTCTTTCTTCTATTGAATGAAAAAACTGTATCGTATCGAAATCGGTTGATTATTTTCAGAAATATTGCGTGTATAGATCATACGGGTATAAATATATCTGTGTGCAAACTGAGCCTTTTCCTCTGTCCAACACAAAAAGAATAATCGAAATCGATTGATTGGTTCCAGAGATATTGAATATACAGACAGATGGACGGACTGTCAGACCTGGTTATAACATTAGCAAGTTTTGCTTTCAAGAAAATGAGTTAAAACAAATAAAGGGAATGTGAGAGTAAGAGATTGGATTTCCATTACAGTAAAATATTTTTCCCTCGGTTTTAGAGGTCTTTAAAATGTATTGAAAAATGCATTATATATATGAGTTTAGCAATTTTCCGCCTCTCTTACCGTTTCTGCAATTCCCCCCAACCCGCCCTCAATCCTGCCCTGATAACGTTATATCGTCGTCATTGTCTATTGGACTTTTGAACGAAAGAACTTTGGGCGAGTTTTCTCATTGGACGGAGGAAAGTCGCCCATTTTCTCTTAAACGGAGGGAAAAATGCTTTGGACGAGTTGTCCTATTGGATGAATCGTTTTTGGATCAAATATCCTTTGGATGAATCGTTTTTGGATCAAATATCCTTTGGATGAATCGTCCAGTTAGACGAATTGGCATTAGACGAATCAGCATTAGACGAATCATACCAGACCCGTCCAGAGGATCCCCTTACCCAACCTTCTCTGAGCCCTTGGGGTCCTTGTGACCTGCCGATTTAGGCCAATGTGTGCAAAAAAAAAAAGTGCAGCTCAGAGGTGAAACAACCAAACCAATCAAATTGACAAGCGAAGAAAACCATGAAACTAATAGTCAACAAGTCGGATAAACATTAGGTGTTGAAGAAGGAAGTAGGCAAGTAATTGAATTTAACCGAAACAAGCCAGAACGCGTTTAAGTTTTTTTATTAGAAATTATTCGTTCCAAATGGCGCCACATACAATTTCTCAACTTCGTTTTAGTGAACTTTTATAAAAATAATCTTTCAAAATATCTGTAATAGTTACGTTTCCTATGCTCTCATCTCTATTAAGCGGAGGTGGGGGAAGAGGGAGGAAAGAATAGTCCTCTGTACACGGCCGGATACAGGAGGTAAGATGGTCATGGCCCTTCTCCCCCTTTACGAATGCTGATAAAGGCAATGGAGGCAAAAATATTAGACATATACATTTCACAGATTTTTTCAAAAAAACTTAGAACTCTTAAACGGAGGGAAAAATGCTATATTGAAATAGAAATCCAGTCTTTTGGATCGCCCCTTTATATTTCTTTTCTGGTTCATCGAAACCCTTCCCCCTCTCCCTTTTTTAATGGATCTAGGCCTACCTCTGTATAGTTCACCCACACAGTTAACCATTTTTTTTAATTTTTATTTATTTTTAGCTAGATTAATTACTTTTATTGATGTGGTATTCGTACGTCGAACTTGGGGTGGGGGTGGCTCAGTCGGTAGCGAGGCCAGGCTCGTAATCTGTAGTTCCCAGGTTCGAGTCCCAGCTGGGTCAGCGTTGAGATTTATCTCCGCAACATTCCCCGCCCTGCCCACGGTCAGTAGGGGACTCCGATGGGCTTGGAAAGGCCGCCGTCCGTCGGATGGGACGTTAAGCCGTGGCCCCGTGTGCGGGAGAGCCATACCCTGTGCACGTTAAAGAACACGCTGGATGGCCTTGACGGGGAGGCTACCATCTGTCTCCCAACAGCTGTTCCAGTGGGTCCCCTCCCCCAACCTTCTCTGAGCCTTCGGGGTCCATGTGACCTGGCCATTTAGCCCATGGTGTGCAAAAAAGTGCCGCTCAGAGGTAAAACAACCCAACCCATATGACCTGGCCATTTAGCCCATGGTGTGCAAAAAAGTGCCGCTCAGAGGTAAAACAACCCAACAACGTACGTCGAGCTCAGTGCATGAATTGGCAAAATCGGTTTAGTTATGTACGTAAAATATGTCGGAAGAAACGAGCCAGTACCGATATATTAGTGATTAGTGTATTGAGCGGAAAGCTTTTTATTTTTTGCAATGAACAGCATTCGTTGGCCAGGCCTGGCTTAGAAGTTTGCTCAATGGTCTTCAGTTTCAATCAGTTTTGAAGCAATGCTTAGGAAGAGAGTAAGAGCACTGTCTGCAGTCCATTATTTCAGCTTAAATAATTATTTGAATATTCAATGAATATGGTTTAAAGTCGAGATTTAGATCAATTCAATTGAAATCTATATTTTTACTTTGGAACCATCCCAATATGTTTGGTAACATATTTGGTCTGAGTGGCACTTTATTGTACACAACGGGCCAAATGGCTAGGTCACCAAGACTTTAAGGTTTCAGAGAAGGTTGAAGAAGGATTTTATCCACAAGATAAAAAAAAAATGAATACCCCCCCCCCCCCCCCCCTCAAGCAGCTGCTTGCCACAGAGGTCTGACAGGAGCCTCTCAGTTTATACGCCATAGCAGAAGGTCTGTGAGGATGGCTGGACCTCAGCAGAAAAACAATACAAATGTCCATGCCTTACCAGGGGCGCGAACACGTGTCCCTTAGATCAGTAGCCAGTGTGAACGTTCTATACACTAGATTAGGGGTTCTCAAAGTGGGGTACGCGTACCCCTTGGAGGTAAGCGGTAAAATTTTTTGGAGTACGTCGTGAGAGCTGAAAAGTCGTTAGATATATGTTGTATATATATATATGTTTTATTTTCTTCCCATTGTTATACTATGACTATAGTTTTATCTAACTATACAAGGGGTACGCTAGTTACATACATATTTCCAGGGGGACGTGAAGCATAAAAGGTTGAGATCCTCTGCACTATATCATTCTCCCAAACACGGAATCACGGCTTAACGTCCCATTAAAAAGAACGGTTCCCTTTCTAAGCCAAACGGTGTTCCTTTTGTAAAGTGAGAGTAATTGCTATTTGCTTGAAGGATAGTGTTAACCTTTCTAAGAATCGAGAAAGACACAATTATGCTGTTACTTAAATAAACAAATTGCGACAATTGAATACTGGTTCCCCTAGGCAAGTGTCAAACGTGTCTTATGGAAAATCCGAAATTGCTCGTCTTCATTTATAAAGAAAGCTTCTTTCGGTCTGTATTGCCTTTGTTGCTATTGTATTTAAGTCTTTTTTGTAGTAAGCTAGGCTACGAATGATGTGTGATATGATGGTGAGTCCCTGTTGGGTTATATTTTCGCTCTGAAAGAGACTGGAAACCCCGGCTCTTGAATACATTCTAGGGAGGCTCAAAAAAAGAAAGAAAAAGAGCCGTGGGTGGTTGCAAAAGACTGGATTTTAATTGTCGTATAACATTTCTCCCTATGTTTCAGAGGTAGTTCTTAAGAACATTTCGTGAAAAAACATAAGAGAGACGTATGTTTATGAAATTTTTGCTTCCATTACACTTACTGGCATTTTCTGGGAGGGGAGCTCCTTGCTTCTTGATTCCCTCCTGATTCGGCCTTGATGCCAGGTGTTCTGACCATTGAACAATCAGCGGATAATTAAATTTTTAGTTAATTTCAGTCAAGAAATGCTGATTCGAGTTCAGTTACTTCGCCACTCAGGGCGAAACTAATTTTAGAAAAAGTATGTATAACTTTAATTCTATGTTTACAGGTAATCTGTGCCTTTAATAAATATTGATTGATTCCAGTTGGGTTAGTTATGAAATGTTCTTCATATTATACCTCATTTATACTTAAAGACTTATCTTTGGATAATTTTCTCATCCCAATTTTTCCTAAGAGAAACGCGTCGAGAAATTAAAACTCCATCAATACGAAGAACAGACAGAAATATGTTAAAACTACTTTTATATCATGCTAAAGACGACGGTGTTACGTCACAATTTTCATCAGGAATTCCAGAATATCATATATTTGATATATTTCAAACAGATTAGTACTTTTTGTTGTTAATCACTAGTAGCAGAATCATTTCTATGGTACGTTACTAACATTTTATTCTGATATCGTGTTTCAAAGAAAATGTTGGATTCTAAACTTGAATATTTGCAGGGCCGGAAACCGGAGGGAACGCTGGTGGACAGTTTTCCCTAGTTCCAGAATTTTTTTTTCTTATAAAACCTATTCATAGTATCAAAGACCATCCCAATTATGAGACGAGTGGAAATAAAAGATACTTCACATAGGAACTCCACGGATTCCAGAACCCTCCCCCCTAAAACCTAGTCGTCTTGTACGAAATCTCAAATTTGTCTACCTGCTTTGTAATCCAAAACACTTGTTTTTGTATATTTTTTTTATTTTAAATCCATGTTTTATGCCTGACATTAAAAATAGATAAAAAACAACAGCTATAAAATCTTATTCCGTATAGAATATCACTTTAACCTTTCCTGTTCGGTGAAATATTTTAATAATTTGGAAACTTTGCTCAAAGTCTATTCTGAGGCGATCCTCACGAAACTAAATTAAATTATCAACCTTCCCTGAAACTAAATTCTAGTATCCCCCGAAACTAAATTCTCGGTCCCCTCTGGGTAGGGGCGGGGGTGGCTCAGTCGGTAGCGCGCCAGGCTCGTAATCTGTAGTTCCTAGGTTCGAGTCCCAGCTGGGTCAGCGTTGAGATTTAGCTCCGCAAAATTCCCCGCCCTGCCCACGGTCAGTAGGGGACACCGATGGGCTTGGAAAGACCGCAGTCCGTCGGATGGGACGTTAAGCCGTGGTCCCGTGTGCGGAGAGCCATACCCTGTGCACGTTAAAGAACACGCTGGATGGCCTTGACGGGAGGCTACCATCTGTCTCCCAACAGCTGTTCCAGTGGGTCCCCTCCCCCAACATTCTCTGAGCCTTCGGGGTCCATGTGACCTGGCCATTTAGCCCATGGTGTGCAAAAAAGTGCCGCTCAGAGGTAAAACAACCCAACCCACAACCCCCCTGGGTACGTTCCTGACAACAAATCATTTACAATTAGTGAAATAGAAGTTGAATTGTTCAAATTGCATTATTAAAATAATGCTTCAATTTGCTTTAAATTTAAAATCTACATACGTTTGTTCTAAATATGGTAGCATGATAAAACGAAACTGATTCTGGAGCTTCTGCTTAGTTTGGAAAAACTCTCTCCAGCATTGAATATGTATGATACAGCGCAAAATGTTCCCATTATTAATCTCTTTCTAATACTAATATGTGCAATCCTTACATAATTCTTGCATTCGAGCTTTCTTTACTTCACTCCAAATTTCTCAAAGCGCTAGAATTGTGCATAAGTAATCTTACAAAAATGTCGTTTTCAAGAAACACGTGTTTCTTCTATCGACATTCGTCGTGGAAAAATTAAAATCAAAGAGCAATACTGAAATATTTTCGACATAACTCTAACACACATTAGGCTTAGCGATTGAGGATTACAATTCTGTGCCTTGCCATCTGTCTGTCGACTACAGATTCTGTAGACTTCCGAGTGGTAGGACAGAAAAATAAGTCTTGCGAACATTTTCACTTCAGTAGTTGCCAAGTACCGAATGGCGGATAAGTGTAAAGAGATGAAGAAGCCTGCACTTTGTAACATTGGTCCCGTGGGAAATAACGTCTCGATCGGAAAGAGGCTTTGCAGGCTTTGTGAGAACGAAATGGAATAAAGTGCGGAATGGGGTTGCAGTGGGTGTTGACTGGAGTGTCTTTCGTTGTTCTCCAGTAACAGAGTTGCTTTCTGTGAGCATTGTTCGCCGACGGACGTGGTCTCTTCTTGGGACAGTTTTATGATATGGAAAGCTTCATTTCTTTAAATATTTTTCAGGCTGAAGAGGTAGAATTTCCCTCGGGAGTAGAACTGTTCTTTTTGTGAGATTTTTTGTAAACAAATTTTAACGCAATGCATTGTAGAGAGCGAAATTTCTTGGCGAAAGTTTTAGATTTTAGGTAATAAACTGTCAGGCGTTTCAGAAGGGTTTTAATCGAAGAATAAATGGAAAGTGGCTGTGCAAAATAATGGGTTTTGTGAATAGAGGAGCAAATGTCCAGATTTGAAGTTGACAGCTTATGTTTCTTTAGAAAATTTTATTGACTGATATCTATTTTAAATATCTTTTTCAAACTTTTAAGTTAGGGGTGGATGAATACAACTTTTTTCCGTTTCTGGAATAGACGACTGAGAATCGACCATTGCTTATAGTAGGGATTCTCAACGCGGGGTTGGGGCGGGGGTGGCTCAGTCGGTAGCGCGCCAGGCTCGTAATCTGTAGTTCTCAGGTTCGAGTCCCAGCTGGGTCAGCGTTGAGATTGATCTCCGCAAAATTCCCCGCCCTGCCCACGATCAGTAGGGCACACCGATGGGCTTGGAAAGGCCGCCGTCCGTCGGATGGGACGTTAAACCGTGGCTCCGTGTGCGGGAGAGCCATACCCTGTGCACGTTAAAGAACACGCTGGATGGCATTGACGGGAGGCTACCTTCTGTCTCCCAACAGCTCTTCCAGTGGGTCCCCTCCCCCAACCTTCTCTGAGCCTTCGGGGTCCATGTGACCTGGCCATTTAGCCCATGGTGTGCAAAAAAGTGCCGCTCAGAGGTAAAACAACCCAACCCAACGCGGGGTTCACGGTAAAATTTTTTGGGATACGTCCTCAGAGCTCAAAAGTCGCTAGATCTAGTAACAAAGTCGTTAAGTTGGCAACACTGCTACTAGTTAATTTCTGAGAACTGAAAGACGAAGCGCGGCGCTGTAGTTCATGTCTGTACACGTTTGTCAATCCCCCCTTCCCTACCTGAGAGCCGAACCTACTCGAACTGCTGATCGCCCGTTCAAAACATCCATTCTAAGTGAGTGAATGTGCCTTCTTACTGCTCTATGTATTTGTTGCGATTTATTTCAATTGCTGTGCTCAAAGTTATTTTTAGTCTTTAGTTTACTGTGAAGTTAAATGAACGTGTTTCTAAAGTGCTTTGAAATATGGATAAATAAATAATTAAGAAGAAAAGTAATGTGGAGACAGAGCCTATTGCTTCTACGTCTACGACTACGTCATCATTCCACGTGAGTAAAGAGGTGAATTCAGCAGTAACTAAAAGAACGTTAAATGCTAAAGAATCATGTGATAAAAAATTAAAAACGTAAATATCATGAATCATATTTACAATTTGGCTTTACATGGACAGGAAATTTAAATACCTCCTCAAGCAGCTGCTTGCCACAGAGGTCTGACAGGAGCCTGCCAGTTTATATGCCATAGTAGAAGGTCTGAGAGGATGGCAGGACCTCAGCAGAAAAACGATACATACATCCATGCCTTATCCGGTTTCTCGAACCCAGGTCCCTTAGATCAGTAGCCAAGTGCGCTAACAGTAGAACCAAATCCACAGCACGTTGTTTGCTCTGATGTCCGGTCACAAAATTCTATGAAACTGACTTTATACAGCGACACTTTGAAACAAAACATGAGCATTTAAAAAATAAGCCCTAAACCTATTCTGAACGTCTTTTGGAAGACTTGAGTAGTAGAAAAACCGTAATTAAGCATTTTTCTGGTGTAGAAGAAAATGAAAGTGCACTTAAAGCGTCTTACAAAGTAAGCCTTCAAATTGCCAAAGCCGGAAAGGCTCACACAATAGCGGGGAGGGGATGGCTCAGTCGGTAGCGCGCCAGGCTCGTAATCTGTAGTTCCCAGGTTCGAGTCCCAGCTGGGTCAGCGTTGAGATTTATCTCCGCAAAATTTCCCGCCCTGCCCACGGTCAGTAGGGGACACCGATGGGCTTGGAAAGGCCGCCGTCCGTCGGATGGGACGTTAAGCCGTGGCCCCGTGTGCGGGAGAGCCATACCCTGTGCACGTTAAAGAACACACTGGATGGCCTTGACGGGAGGCTACCATCTGTCTCCCAACAGCTGTTCCAGTGGGACCCTCCCCCAACCTTCTCTCAGCCTTCGGGGTCCATGTGACCTGGCCATTTAGCCCATCGTGTGCAAAAAAGTGCCGCTCAGAGGTAAAACAACCCAACCCAACTCACACAATAGGCGAGTCACTCATTCTTCCAGCAGCGGAAGAAATAGCTTCTTGTATGTTGGTCAAAAAGAGGCAAACCTTGACAGAACCATTCCTTTGTCAAATGACACAGTTTCTAGGAGAATTAAAGATATGGCCTGTAATATTAAGGACTAACTCATTCAAGCTTTTCAATGTAGCCCGTGGTTTGCCACACAAGTGAATGAGTCGACAGACATAGCTGGGCTAGCTCAATTACTTGTTTTTGTGCGTGGAAAATTCCAGGATGCAATATTTGAAGATATTTTATTTTGTAAGCCTCTCAAAACTTCTACAACGGGTGAGGATATTTTTAATATGATTGATTCATTTTTTGCCGAAAACAACCTTGAATGGAAAAATTGTATTTCTGTATGTACTGACGGCGCAAAAAGCAATGAGTGGTTATATCACAGGACGAGCAGTTCACTTATTGTTGTCTTCACCGTGAAGCGCTGATAGCTAAATTTCTCCCTTATGATTTGAAAATAGTTCTGGATGAAAGTGTACAAGTGGTTAGTTTCATCAAAACCCGACCATTGAAATCTCGACTTTTTTTTTTAGGGGGGGGGGGGGGGGGTGGCTCAGTCGGTAGCGCGCCAGGCTCGTAATCTGCTGTTCCCAGGTTCGAGTCCCAGCTGGGACAGTGTTGAGATTTATCTCCGCAAAATTCCCTGCCCTGCCCACGGTCAGTAGGGGACACCGATGGGCTTGGAAAGGCCGCCGTCCGTCGGATGGGACGTTAAGCCGTGGCCCCGTGTGCGGGAGAGCCATACCCTGTGCACGTTAAAGAACACGCTGGATGGCCTTGACGGGAGGCTACCATCTGTCTCCCAACAGCTGTTCCAGTGGGTCCCCTCCCACAACCTTCTCTGAGCCTTCGGGGTTCTCGTGACCTGCCCATTTAGCACATGGTGTGCAAAAAAGTGCTGCTGAGAGGTAAAACAACCCAACGTTAAAGAACACGCTAGATGACCTTGACGGGAGGCTACCATCTGTCTCCCAACAGCTGTTCCAGTGGGTCCCCTCCCCCAACCTTCTCTGAGCCTTCGGGGTCCATGTGACCTGGCCATTTAGCCCATGGTGTGCAAAAAAGTGCCGCTCAGAGGTAAAACAACCCAAACAACAACTCGACTTTTTTCAATTATGTGTGAAGAAATGGGAGGTCTGTATAAGAGATTGCTGCTTCACACAGAAGTACGTTGGTTGTTGCGAGGAAATTTTTTTTGCCGTTTATTTGAACTCCACAATGAAGTACGCCTTTTTTTCATGGACCACGAGTTTCGACTTTCTTTGAGACTACAAGACTTAGAATTACTTCTGCGGTTAGCACATTCAGCTGATATTTTCGAAAAAAATGAATATTTTGGACTTATCATTGCAAGGAGACAACGTTGATGTGTTCTATGTTGAGAAGAAAACAGAGGCCACGATAAAAAAATTTCTCTCTGGGAAAATGGAATTAAAAAGAACAGTTGTGACCAATTTCAGCGAGTAGATTCATTTCTTAAAGAAAATGAGCAAACGATTGCAGACTTTAAAGATATCAGACAACAAATAATCGTTCACTTAAGCATTCTTAAAACTCTTATAAGGCAATATTTTCTACCCCCTGATGATGCGCAAGAATGGATTCGAGACCCCCTCACATTTGATTTGGAAAAATGTAAGCTTCCATTGTCCAATAAAGAAGAGTTGATTGAGATATCTTGTGACAATAGTTTAAAAAGCATTCATTCCAAAAAGCCATTGATTAGTTTTTGGAGTGGAGAGGGAATATTCGACTTTGTCAAGAATTGCAGTCAAATATTTGTTACCTTTCACAACAACTTATTTACGTGAAACTGGTTTTTCATCTTTAACTGCTTTAAAAAATAAATATAGGCACAGGCTGGATGCTGACTTGCGACTCTACCTTAGCAAGATAACCCCAACCATTGATGAACTGTGCAAGAGTAAAAAAGCGCAATCATTTCACTGATTACACAGTAAAATGTTTATAATTTTATAAGAATTGTTAAATTGTTTATGTCATTTTTTTTGTTTATCGATGTATATAATTTATGAATACAAAATTTAATGTGTATGTGTATATATATATATATTATATGTTTTATTTTATTCCCATTGTTATACTATAACTGTAGTTTTATCTATCTATACAAGGGGTACGCCAGTTACATACACATTTCCAGGGGGTACGTGAAGCATAAAAGGTTGAGAACCACTGATATATATGTTTTATTTTATTCCCATTGTTATACTATAACTATAGTTTTATCTATCTATACAAGGGGTACGCCAGTTACATACACATTTCCAGGGGGTACGTGAAGCATAAAATGTTGAGAACCACTGATATATATGTTTTATTTTATTCCCATTATTATACTATAACTATAGTTTTATCTATCTATAAAAGGGGTACGCCAGTTATAAACACATTTCCAGGGGGTACGTGAAGCATAAAAGGTTGAGAACCACTGATATATATGTTTTATTTTATTCCCATTGTTATACTATAACTATAGTTTTATCTATCTATACAAGGGGTACGCCAGTTACATTCACATTTCCAGGGGGTACGTGAAGCATAAAAGGTTGAGAACCACTGATATATATGTTTTATTTTATTCCCATTGTTATACTATAACTATAGTTTTATCTATCTATACAAGGGGTACGCCAGTTACATACACATTTCCAGGGGATACGTGAAGCATAAAAGGTTGAGAACCACTGATATATATGTTTTATTTTATTCCCATTGTTATACTATAACTATAGTTTTATCTATCTATACAAGGAGTACGCCAGTTACATACACATTTCCAGGGGGTACGTGAAGCATAAAAGGTTGAGAACCACTGATATATATGTTTTATTTTATTCCCATTGTTATACTATAACTATAGTTTTATCTATCTATACAAGGGGTACGCCAGTTACATTCACATTTCCAGGGGGTACGTGAAGCATAAAAGGTTGAGAACCACTGATATATATGTTTTATTTTATTCCCATTGTTATACTATAACTATAGTTTTATCTATCTATACAAGGGGTACGCCAGTTACATACACATTTCCAGGGGATACGTGAAGCATAAAAGGTTGAGAACCACTGATATATATGTTTTATTTTATTCCCATTGTTATACTATAACTATAGTTTTATCTATCTATACAAGGAGTACGCCAGTTACATACACATTTCCAGGGGGTACGTGAAGCATAAAAGGTTGAGAACCACTGATATATATGTTTTATTTTATTCCCATTATTATACTATAACTATAGTTTTATCTATCTATACAAGGGGTACGCCAGTTATAAACACATTTCCAGGGGGTACGTGAAGCATAAAAGGTTGAGAACCACTGATATATATGTTTTATTTTATTCCCATTGTTATACTATAACTATAGTTTTATCTATCTATACAAGGGGTACGCCAGTTACATTCACATTTCCAGGGGGTACGTGAAGCATAAAAGGTTGAGAACCACTGATATATGTGTTTTATTTTATTCCCATTGTTATACTATAACTATAGTTTTATCTATCTATACAAGGAGTACGCCAGTTACATACACATTTCCAGGGGGTACGTGAAGCATAAAAGGTTGAGAACCACTGATATATATGTTTTATTTTATTCCCATTGTTATACTATAACTATAGTTTTATCTATCTATACAAGGGGTACGCCAGTTACATACACATTTCCAGCGGGTACGTGAAATATAAAAAGGTGAGAACCAGTAGCTTATAGCAATGGTTGCCAACAAGCCCTTATCAAGAAAAAAAATAAAGACGGGGGGGGGGGGGTTCTAAGAGACTGGATGTCGTTTGCAGTGTAGCATATTCCCTTTCGTTTCAGAAGTCTAAAAATTTCCTTAAAAATTTGTGAGGCACAAATTTACTAATTTTTGCCTCCATTACCCTTAATACTAGCTTTTGGAGGGGGGGGGGGGGGGGGGGGCTTCAGAAAGGAGGGGGAGTAAATGACTAAGGACTAAATCTAGAAGGAGGGGCGGGTAAATGATATACTAGGAGGAGGGGTGAATGAATATGGCCAATTTCTCCCCCTCCAAGATTCGGCTCTGGTTCTCAATCTTTTTGAGCTGTACGCACTCCTTTATTTTTTTACCCACCCCTCCATCATGGTATCGTATAATAATCTATGACGTATTCGATATTGTATTTAACCTATTAAAGATATTCCACAGAAAAATTCTAGAAAACGCGCCCCCATGTGGTGATATTGCACCTTTTGGGAACCGCTGGCTTATAGAGTGATGTGTAGCACTTTATTGTATAGTTAATTAGATGTTTCTCACAGGGTTAAGGGTACAGGTTTGGAACTTAGTTTCATTATAGTCCATATTGAAATGCTTAGTTGAGTTAACGTTTCAGCTGTATTGCAGAGATAGAAATTCATGACTTTGTCAGCTTTCGATGCCCAGCAGAGCTGCAGTAGTAAATGCTGTTACAGACAAGACTGCAACTGAAGGAATGAAATTAGATTTTCTCGAAAATAAAGTTATCACGATTGGAAGTTATAACAGAAGAACATATTGTTGCGGATTACAAAAATGGATAGCCACTGAGCGTGAGTATTAAAAGCTATATTTCAAAACCAAATTCAATACAAGGTAAATTGTTACAAAGGAAATATGGATGAAGTATCTTATTAACAAATCAACTATTAACATGCACAAGTCATCAATCTTCCTGCGTAGAGCACACAATATCAGCTCTGTGTATTTTACTAAATACTACCTTTTACTTGATTTACCAGGTCACCCGAAGATCTTCACTCGTAAACCAATTCTCGTCCTGTGCTAATAACTTTTCACACACTAGCCGAACAAAAAGACAGTCCGTGTAGACATTCGAAGTTAGCCATAAAAGTTCCCACTTTTATACTTCCGCGTATACACAACACATCAAGTTACTTCTTGATACTTAACGATAAAAGATCCCACTTTTATCCTTCCGCGTATACACAACACATCAAGTTACTTCTTGATACTTAACGATAAAAGATCCCACTTTTATCCTTCCGCGTATACACAACACATCAAGTTACTTCTTGATACTTACGCGCACTGTCTCAGAACAGCTCACCGTCCATTTTCGAACTCACCGACCGTTACAACACAACGACCGTTACAATACAAAACGACCGTTAACGCTCCACTCTTCTTCTCCAAATTCTCCCAACGTTCTTATTCGTTGGCTGAAACTTTGCTTTCGGTTGCCAGATTCCTTCTGTCGTAACACTGCCCCCTTCCTAGGTCTTGTTCGTCCCGAACAATTCTGGATTCCAAAGTTTCTTCAGTTCTTCGATGAAACGGGGTCAAACGATCCACGTGAACCACGTTGCTCTTTGTAGCTGGACGTCGACGAATGCGATATTCCACGTCTGTGTCAAAATGAAAGCGAATCTCATTATGACGTAGATTTCTTTTCTGACTGAAGCCTCGTCCACAAATATAATACGTGTAAGGCCTATAGCCCTTGTGAACACGTTTATGTCTCCGCAGGGAGAAGAATCGACTAAGAGTTTTCGTGCAAAACCTGTAAAAAGTTTTCTTCTTTGTCGAAAGTTTTCTTCTTTGGATTTTTACTTCTATCAACAGTAACAAGGAATGAAAGTCATTAGTGACATAAAATCTAGGGAGGAGTTTCATCCTCCAGTCTGACCCTTTTGTCAGTTGACTTTCACTTAATTCAGAACTGTCGTGATGAACCTTCAGCCATATTTCACCTGATTCAATTTGATCCCCAAGGTGCTTCACAATTATATCAGCTCCATAATTCTTTTTAGCGCTCCGGTCCATCTCCTCCTTCCATACTCTTGCTAGGACTGCAGCTTCTAATCCGACAACCTTACCTGTTTCTCCTGTATAAGTGAAATCAGTGATGTGTCGGGCTGCTAGCAATATTTTTTCTGTTTTATCTTCACATAGCCAGCTTGCAACATCTTCAGATACTCCTTGTTCTATTAACATGTTACGAAACTTGTTCAAAGCATTGCCGTTATGCAGAACCTTACGGACACGTGATGCTTCATCTACCCTATTATCCACAATGTTCACAAAACGCAGAAGTTCTCCTCCTAACTCTTCGACGAGCTCTTGCAATTCCAAGAATCCGTTACCAAGGAAACACTGAACAGCTTCCATCACTTCCAGAGAGTTTTCAACAGAGTTTTCAAGAGGTGAATCCATGTTGCTGATAACAGCTGAACTCTTCATTCCACGAGCTTGTGATGCTGCAACCATTTTCTTAACTAAATCAACAGCGTCTTCTGTACTGATGAGATCAATAGCTCCTTTTCCGAATTCAACATCATAAGCCAAAGCGCACACTCCTTCAGCCAGCTTTTTAGACACAATTGAGCATCTCATTAGAGGAACGCTATCTACGGTAGCCGTCAGATCCTTGCAGCGGTAAATCTCCTTATCTGTTGACACCAGCTCCTCTGTCTGTCCTACGATGCAGCATCCGACGTCTTCCATCATCTGCTCGATTTTATCTTTAGTGCAGTCGACTGTAAAGCCAGGGATGGATTCCAATTTGTCCAGAGTATCTCCCGTCAATTGGAGAGCACGACCGGAGATCATAGGGACCTTGAGACCTAAAGCAGCAAGTGCAGGAGCCAAGACAAGACTCACTTTGTCGCTGACACCTCTTGTGCTGTGTTTATCCACCATCCGATGGCGCCACTCGGGTCTCCAGCAAAACACATGACCCGAGGAGGTCATAGTTGCTGTTTCTTCGGAATTCACTTTCTTGGAGCTCTCATTGTAATTAGCCAGGGAAACATCAGTCATGATTGCCAAATTGTTCATTCTGGAGATCAGCGACGAGTTTTGTAACATGATATTGTCCACTTTAGAGCTCTTGTAGTCGTGATAAAACTTTTCTATATCCTTATAATCTAAATGGTTATAATGTCCAAATCTGCACATTGACTGTTCAGAAAAGAAATTCAGCATGGTTTCGTTGAGATTGTCTGAGGGCTTTACTTCTCTCTGATCGTAACTCTGAGGCTTAGTTTCATCCAGAAAGTTAGTCTTTGAAGTACTGTCTCTGCCTGAAGCTCTTTTACTAGCATCACCTGTTATGCTTCTAAGCCATCCTTCGGAATTCCTCTTCCTTAAATCCCCACTTTCTATAAACGATTCAAGTGTGGCTATATGCTTCGGAAAAATCTCTCCGACTTCCCCGGTAACGACGAAGGGCACTTTGTATCTATGATGAATGGACGCCTCTTCTTTACTCGGACCACTCTGCGAAACGTAAACTCTGTTTCGTTCTTCCTCATTACCACTCGTTACTCTGCCTTTGCGATAATTGTCCATGACACATTTTGCTGACGGCGAGGAATAGAATACCTTTCGTGTGGATCTCTCTTCAGATCGTGCCAGACTTGTATACCTAGGTATTTTGAAGTGCAAAGCGTACTGTATAGTCTCACAGCTCTCTGATCTGTGTGATTGTTCTTCACAGTTCCTAGACATGTCACCAGCGACATGGACACTCTGCCATGCATCACCAGTAGTTGCGTGGTCAAAGGCATTATCTGCGCTATCTCTACGATTCTTGATTTCCAGTAGCAGATCCACATTTTTATATGCGTTGCCTTTCTCTTTTCCATGTTTACAATCTAACTTAACACTATCAAGATCATCTTTTTCACTGACAAATTCAACATTTAAACTATTGCATTGTCTATTGAGTTCGGTTTTACTATCCTTGAACTGATCAATAATCTTACCAACTTGAGGAGCCACTTCATCTCTCATCTCAGTATTTTGTGCGGCCATTTCGGCTTTCAAGTCACCTATTTTATCGCTTTGGGCAGCTAGATCACTTTTAATATCAGTCATCTGCGTAGCCATATCGGCTTTCATATCGGTCACCAGCGTAGCAATAACGGCTTTCCTATCAGTCATCAGCGTAGCAATAACGGCTTTCCTATCAGTCATCAGCGTAGCCATAATGGCTTTCCTATCAGTCATCAGCGCAGCCATATCGGCTTTCATATCAGTCATCAGCGTAGTCATATCGGCTTTCATATCAGTCATCAGCGTAGTCATATCGGCTTTCATATCAGTCATCAGCGTAGTCATATCGGCTTTGAAGCTATTTATCAACTTTACTAATTCATCCATACTTCTAGTTAACGGCATTCAATTAATTAACCCCACTTCTGACACCAAATGTTGCGGATTACAAAAATGGATAGCCACTGAGCGTGAGTATTAAAAGCTATATTTCAAAACCAAATTCAATACAAGGTAAATTGTTACAAAGGAAATATGGATGAAGTATCTTATTAACAAATCAACTATTAACATGCACAAGTCATCAATCTTCCTGCGTAGAGCACACAATATCAGCTCTGTGTATTTTACTAAATACTACCTTTTACTTGATTTACCAGGTCACCCGAAGATCTTCACTCGTAAACCAATTCTCGTCCTGTGCTAATAACTTTTCACACACTAGCCGAACAAAAAGACAGTCCGTGTAGACATTCGAAGTTAGCCATAAAAGTTCCCACTTTTATACTTCCGCGTATACTTAACGATAAAAGATCCCACTTTTATCCTTCCGCGTATACACAACACATCAAGTTACTTCTTGATACTTAACGATAAAAGATCCCACTTTTATCCTTCCGCGTATACACAACACATCAAGTTACTTCTTGATACTTACGCGCACTGTCTCAGAACAGCTCACCGTCCATTTTCGAACTCACCGACCGTTACAACACAACGACCGTTACAATACAAAACGACCGTTAACGCTCCACTCTTCTTCTCCAAATTCTCCCAACGTTCTTATTCGTTGGCTGAAACTTTGCTTTCGGTTGCCAGATTCCTTCTGTCGTAACAATATTTTACACAGAAGAATAGCAAGATTAAAATGAACTTATACTGAACAAAGCTATAATTATTAATAAAGAACGTAACCGGGAGGGGCCGCCATTGCCCCCCCCCTCCTTCCAAAATTGTAAAATAGTACAGAAATTTAGAAAAGTGAAATTTAATAAACCAATATTTTTGCGTATATTTAGCTGTTTTTAACACATTTATTATTACACTTCGTGGAACTTTATACTTTGCCAAAAGTAAATAAAAAATATCGCATATTTATCACATTTTCTACCCATCTATATTTTTCCCATTTTAACACCAGCCCCCATTAAAATTTTGCTTGCTTCCCCTTTCCCGAAACTGTTTCCTGGCAATATGCCTGTTTAAATACACTAACATTTAATTTGTTTCTCCGGTTTATAGCCCATTTATCCAGGTTATTCATCTCACAATTTATCGCAGCATAACACACAATTAAGGGATTGCACTTTAAGTTCACATAAATATTTTCCATTCGTCGAAAGTAGCAGTTCGCACAATTTTAAACCTGAAATTTAGCTACATTAACACACGCTAAGACTTTCTGTTTTTGCATTTCAATTAGTTCCCACTCCTGCTCTATTATGCAAAGAAAACAGAAATGAATTTTGCTCCTAGTACTACTATGATGTGACGAATGCAATACTTAGATGTAATGGGAAAAGTAAGATTATTACCACAGTAACGAGGAGAGACATTATTAGCGGATGGACTTGTTCCGTAGATGCATTCTACCGTTATTAGTGCTCTTAATTAATTGGATCATCTATTAGACAGACAAGGTCCAATTAGGAAAGAACTTGGGCAGTATTTGTTGCTGTACATTAGTCATTCCTGTGAAGGATTGGCCAAAGATGGCCATTGTAACAATACATGTATGTATATATGAGTTATGTTTATTGTTATAACCGTAACTGCGACTGTAGTAATATATCGACGTACGGTTTATCCTACTTTGTGAAATTAGTTACATATTTCAATTACGTTTATGGTCTTAATTTAGTCATCGACAGGAACTGATGACTTTTCGAAGTACATATTATATTTTATATATACATCGTACGTATTAATAAAATTTTCAGAGAATGATGTAACGTGGTACTTTTTTTCTGTATTTAGGAAAAGAATTCCCCTGAAGCAGCTGCTTGGCACAGAGATCTGACAGAAGCCTGTCAGTTTAATACACCATGGGTTATATCTGTGAAGAAAGCGGGACCTCAGCATAAAGGCAGCAGAGTAAAGAAACATCCATACCTTATCTGGGCTTGAACCAAAGTCCCTTTGATCAACAGGTTAGTAGATAAGAGTGCTAACCTTTTGACCACATCAGTTGAAAAAAAACAAAAAACAGCAACGTGCCTCGTGACAAAAATGTTTGATGGGTCACATTGGCTACTACGTACAGTGTCCGGATACAGGAAAAAAATAGAGGAGATATCTGATATTGATTAGAACCGAACAGGGCTGAAAAAATATTTCGCAAAACATATATTCTTTTTTTCACCTATTCTCAAAACGCATTATTTAACAAAAAAATTTTGAAAGAAAAACACACTCGAAAAAAGGTGTCCTTGTCTATTCTACTTCAATTAGATACTTTGCTCTTCCATTGTAATAATTACCTATTTATATATATGTATAAATAATAATAAATAAATACCCCCTCAAGCAACTGCTTGCCACAGAAGTCTGACAGGAGCCTGTCAGTTTACATGCCACAGTAGAAGGTCTGAGAGGATGGCAGGACCTCAGACAGAAAAACGACACAAACAACCATGCCTTACCCGGGGCTCGAACCCAGGTCCCGTAGATCAGTAGCCAAGCGCGCTAACCACTCGGCCACGGGACGGCTATATATATGTATACTATAATGAAAGTGAATGGGATAGAACCTAAGACCTTTATGTTGCAAGTCCAAAAAACAATGCAGTTAGGCGACTGAGTTACGCATTGGTGAAGAGGTGCTATGTTAAAATTGTAGACCATATGTTCAACACATTTTATATTTTCATTTTTAATGTTATTCTTAACTTCTTCATACATAAGTATTTTTCCTTAGCAAAATAAAAGTTGACAACCCACTTAAAAACGTCTTGTCAGGAAAGTTTAAGCTTGTTGAGCCTGCCACAGTCAAAGATATTCGCTAAGTAAAACGATATTCGGCTATTGGTTGAACACTTACTTTCTTTTCTTGGTGAAGAAGTCTATAGCAAGCTGTAACTATTTCAACAACGCTGCGGACAACTGAACTTCTTTCTGTTCTTTCTGGGTCAAATTCTTCTGCAATGTTTAAGAACTTATCAAGGTAAGTGAAGGCTTCACTGAGGTTCCTCACATTCAAAGTCTTTGCGAGAGAATTTTGAATGCTTTAATCGTCATCTAGGTCTACAGGGGGTGCCTTATTTATTCTTGCAAATAACACAGTAATAACTGTAGTAGTTACACTGTAATCGAATTGTTCACTAATCTACTATATATTTTAGTGCATGACAGTGAGGTCTTCATTGGACATAGCCTCTGAATGAGATGCAATCACCCCATCAATCATAATATACACAGAAGCGCCAAAACATTATGACCAGCGTGTCTTTATGCAAATCGAAGCAACTGCAGGTAAACGACGGAGCATGTGAAAGTCATGAAACGGTATAAATAACACCTGATATTGAGCTCTGTTAATTAGTGTTATTCTTGTTCTTCAGATTGGAAAGGCAGCAGATTTAAGTGAGTTTGACAAAGGTCAAATTATAATGGCCAAACAACTGAGTTAGAGCAGTTCCGAGACGGCAAGGCTTGTGGGGTGCTCATGGTCAGCCGTGGTTAGTACCTTCAAAAAGTGCTCCGAGGAGGGAAAAACTACGAACCTCCGGCATGGTGTGGGCCGACCACGGTTCATTGATGCTAGAGTTGAGCGAAGGCTATCCCATATGGTAGGAGCCAACAGAAGGGATACCGTGGAGCAACTCGCCCGTAATTTGAATGCTGGTGATGGGAGTAATGTGTCACAACACACATCACATCGAACCCTGCTTAAAATGGGCTGCGTAGCCGCAGGCAGCTCCGAGTGCCCGTGCTAACCTCGGTTCACCGTCTAAAGCACCTACAGGTAATATGATTAGTGAAAAGATCCAGATGTTCCGCAATAACGCACTACATCTATCGGAATAATGCCACGTTTTACCACTATCCACCGTCGCGGCTGAACAGCACCATAGAAGTAAAGTCCAGCCTTTGGCTAAATCTAACTATAATCTTTGTCCTGGGTCGCCACAAACAAGGATATTTAGAATCCAAGTTAACTTGGCGCCCTTGACGGGAGAAAGCGCCTACAATGGGCACGCGAGCATCAAAACTGGACCTTGAATGATTGGAAGGTGGTCCGATGAATCTCGTTTCTTGCTGCACCACGTGGACGGTAGGGTATGTGTGCGTCGTTTACCTGGGGAAGTTTTGGCACCAGGATGCACCATGGGATATAAAACTAGCCCGTGGAGGAAGTGTTATGCTTTGGGCAATGTTCTGCTGAGAAACCCTGGGTACAGTCATTCACATGCAGGAAATTATGTCTGCCACCTACCTAAACATCATTGCAGACCAGGTAGATCCTTTCATGGCAACTTATACCCCTCTAGTAGCCTCTAGTAGATAATGCGCCGTGCCACACTGCCCGGATTGTTGGAGAATGGTTCACGGAACATGAGGAAGACTTCCAGGTATTGTCCTGGCCTCCAAATTCCCCAGACATCAATCCAATCGAGCATCTGTGGCTTGTGTAGGAACAGCATATCCGATCTGCGGCGGCTCAAACACGTAACTTACAAGAGTTAAAGAATATGCTGATACTAGATGCCACAAGACACCTTTGGAAATCTTGTAGCGTCCATACCTCGCCGGGTAAGAGCTGTTTTGGCGGCACGGGGAGGACCAACATCATATTGGGCAGATGGGCATAATGTTTTGGCTCTTCGGTGTATGTCGACACTCGAAATAGGTTTGAAAGCAAAATATAAATTTTATTCCGTATAAAATATCATTTTAATCTTTCTTGTCCGGTGGATTATTTTAGTAATTGGGAAACCCTATTTATGTTTTATTTTTTTCAGCCCCGCCCCCCCCGATTTAAAATTTTTGGAATTAATCTCCCCACGAGGTTAAATTCTCGAACTCTCCCCTAAACTAAATATCCTGCTCCCCAAAAAAGAGAGAATTACGTATACTATTACAGAACTTAACGAGTTAAATATGGAACAAAAGCTGCTCATGTCGAGAATATTTTCGGCTAGCTCAAATTGTGTCTCCTACATTCTGACTTAGAAAAGAGTTGGAAGAAAAGCTTTCACGGAGCAGATCTGATTGAGTTTTATGTAAAATGGAGCTACCTTGGATGTGTCGTTTAATATATATAAAGATCAGAGCAATGGCAAGTAAATGTACTCCTATTCTATAAAGCTGATATAAATTTCAGTAAAAAATAATAAGATAACAGATGCTTTGTAGATGTAAACGCCTACGTGCTTTCAACTATCGTAAAGTGAAAAATACACATTTCAGCATTTTATTCTCCTTGTAAGTTATATACTGTCAGGGATTTTCGATCCCATAGTTCGATGTGATGTATTTCTTTCTAGATAAAATCGGAATTTGCTCGCTGGAGTTATCGCCTCACTTCGCTGTCTCCTCGTTTCAACAACAGGCCAGGTGTCGTTGTTTTGACCTTACTCTGTTTTATATTCGCCGCTCCCTTCGGATCCCCTGCCGAGAGATGTGCCGTTAGCGTAGGAGGAAGAGCAACCATAACCGTGATGGATTAAGTCGCAAACACATTAATCTTCATTCTCTTTGTGGAAGACTTACCATTAGCAGCTGGTTGTGGACAAGTAATGGGGACAGTTCGTCTTTTTTGACAGGAGGTGATGCAGAGGATTCCGTGGACTTCTGCTTGCATGAGTAGCCACTCCAACGAGCTCTGGATTGTGATGAATTAAGCAGCGGTAACGTAGGATGCACTCTCTGTGGTAAGAGAAATGTAGTTCCAGAGATAAAAATCAAGCAATGCCATTTTATATTTTTTAAATAATAATTTAGTAGCGGTGACTGAGCTTCCAGGAAATATGGCTGGGTGGTTTTGCTTCTGAGTGGAATTCTGTGCAGACATTAGGTGAAATGACCAAGGTCATGAGAAATCCAAAGGGATCAGAGCTGAATATGAAAAGGGGTTGGATTTTTTTACTTCTGAGAAGTGCCTTCTTTGAACAAAATGGGCTAAATGGCCAGATTACAAGGACCTCAATGGCTCAGAGAAGACTGGGAAAGGGGACTTACTGGACAGCTGTTATGAGACAGATGGTAGCCTCCCATCAAGGACATCCAGCATGTTCTTTAACGTATACAGACTATGGCTCTCCTGCACACAGAAATACGTGGATGCAGCGTTTCCAAGCCCATTGGTGTCCCCTTTCTGATACGGCAGAATTAGGGTTTAGTGCAGATTAATTTCAACGCTGGAACAGTTGGGATTCGAACTTGGAACTATAGATTACAAGCCTGAAGCACTACAAACTGAGCTAATACCCACCACTAAAGAAAAGGGAGCCACTGAATAGAGTTTAGGAGGCAAATTGAAGTTTCTCTTAAAAGTCATCTAGTGTGTTGGTTCCTATGAATTGGATATGGTCATGGTATTCATGTGGCTTAACATCTATTCTGACAGACGACCGGGCCCTTTCAAGACCATTGATATCTCCTTTCTCCTTGATGGCAGAGGGTTATTTAGCAGAAAAATCTCAACGCAAGTATAGTTGATATTCTAGTCTTAGAATATCAGGTTTAGAATCTGGAACTACATTTGTCCTCCAGGAAACCTGTAGAATCCTTGGTTTCCTATAGCATATATTAGGTTAAATGATCAGGTCATGAGAAATCCAACGGATCAGAGCTGAATATGGAAAGTGGATTGATTTGTTTTACCCCTGACTGGTTAATTAATCAAAAAACCTACGCATAACAATTCCATAAATCGTATACACTAAGTGATAATTAAACTATAAATACCGACCTGGTCATCTTTTGCACGGGAAATGGCCCGCAGCCAACCACCTTGGTATCAATTCTACTAGCTGTCTGAAGACGTCGAAAAGGGTTAATAGCCATACATAAGGTCTGCAAGGCATCGCACAGTTCCTGAATGGAGAACGGCGGCAGATCTCTACATTTCACAACATTTTACAGAGTGTCCTATAAGTTGGGTTGGGTTGTTTTACCCCTGAGGGACAATTTTTTTACACAAAATGGGCTAAATGGCCAGGTCACAAAGACCCCGAGGAATCAGGGAAGGTTGAAGGGAGGGAAACCATTGGAGAGCTGTTGGAAGACAGATGGTAGCCTCCTGTTAAAGCCATCCAGCGTGTTCTTTAACGTGCGCAGGATATGGCTCTCTCTCATTCGGGACCACGGAGTGTCACATCCGAAGGACGTCAACATTTCCATCGGTCAGTTTTGCGGCGATAAATTTCAACGTTGGCCCACCTGGGACTCGAACCTGGGTCCCACAAGAAGGGCCGTCTTAAGGCATGGGCACACTGGGTAGTTGCACAGGGGCCTCACGATTCTAAATTTCGCAAAAGTTTGAGTTGATTAATCCTCCCTTTACAGAATGTTTTTTATGTTTAACCATTGATTTTGTTAAAAGTACCAATAAATCTGTAGGCTTAATTTTATTGACCGTTTACATTTTTATTCCCATAGGTGGGTGGGTAGAGGCCTCAGTGCATTGCTTTGCCCAGGGGTCTACAATACTGTTATGACGGCAGTGCCCACAAACATTGATGGTATTGAGTCGGTTGAATTCGGTGGCCAGGAAAGATGGGTGATGTCCGTTTTGTGTTCTCGGCCACTCCTGTAGAGTTTGGGCTCAGTGACTAGGCACATTATCATCCTGGAAGATTCTGTCCTGTCGGGGAACTGGTGCAACATGGTAGAATGTACATGGTCCCATAAAAACTGTCCTATCACATATCACGTAGCCAAACCTGTCACACATCAACTCATAAGCACCAGGGGTCCTAATTCGGAAGCAAACATTTCTCATATCATGATGCCACCAGCCTGGACAGTAAATACACTGCACAAAGGATTCATTGTCTCATATTGTTTGTGCCATAGTGTGAAGGTGGCTGTATTGTGGTACAGCAAAAATTTCAACTTGTTGGTCAAGTGCATTTTTCCTACTCCTCGAGTCTCAAACCGGCATGTTACTGGCGACGATGACGTCCAGTTAGGGGTGAGTGTTTGTGGGTCTCCGGACTGAAGCTTCTTCGGACTGAGACATCACCTGTCGTTGAATGACTTGTTATTGGGTGCATACGACGATTCAGACACTTCGCTCACCACAGGAATCCACCTTGAATACTCCTTGACAATTTCATCTGCAGAAGGTGACTTCGCCTGTTTGGTGCCATTATGTGAACACCTTAGCCACTGTGAGCCGCGAACAACCACCCCACAAGGCGTGCCATTTCCGATTTGAGGCCCCCAACAACCGAATCCGGACTATCATGCCCTTTTAGAACTCTATGGTATAATCAACTTTCCCCATGCCTGCAAACGTTCACACTCTGGTTTTCAACGTCATATCTCCGATTGCACTGAGCTCGAGTGCGGTGCAACCCTTTCTTTCATCCTGAGTCTACCATCTATTCTGACTGGGAGTGCTGCTACTTTTTAACTTTGATGCAGAAGAAGTAGAGCTATGAAAATTTGCACGGAGGGATAATCGGAGTCGTAGATCGGGAGAAATTGGAAATTTTGCACCGTATGTGTTCTTCAAGGTTAGATAAAGGTTAAGTACAGATGAAACCTTGATCTACAAGTGCTATGAAAATTGGTGCCTAAGGATGCTTCGTGCTCTAGATCTCAGAAACATTGCGAAATATCGGAACCAACAAGTCCTTCGAAATCAAGGATAAAATTTCGATCTGAATAGTGCTAGAGAGATAAAAATTGGTGCGTAGAGTTATTTCGGATCGTAAATCTCAAAAACGTTATGAAATTTGAGATCTCATATCTCTTTCCAGGTCAAATAGAGATAAAATGTCTGGAGACTGGAATGTATATATGTTAGAAACATGAAAATGGCGTTTAGAGGTGTTTTGGGTCCTACGTTTCAGAAACGTTATAAAATTCTAGATTCTAGTCCATCGGGGTCAGATGTTAAATTTATATTTGCGTGTGCTACGAACCAGAAAATTGGCGCCTAGGATATAATTTCATTTTCACATCGTAGAAATGTTACGAAGTTTCTGATTTTGACATATCCTTCGAGGTCAGAGATCAAAGTTTTTCCACTTGTGCTGGAATAGATATCAAAGTTCGCGGCTCCCAGTGGCTAAGATGTAAAAATATCTCTAGAAAGGTGAGGATTGGTGCTAGAAAAATTAGAAGGGTGAGTATTGCGAGCTGTAGATCATAGAAAGGTTAAGTAAGAAATGTGAGATTCGGTGTTGAGTTCGAAGTCAATTAGAAGTGATCAAAAGACATTAGAGTCGACACCAGAGAGACACCAGATCGAAGATTTAAAAATACTAAAAGAAAGCAAAATATAATAATAAAAATACAATAAATGAAACTGCCACGAGAAAATCTTCTTTCTAGATGTTTTACCTGTATGCTCGGATCTAAGAAAAATAGGGGAGGGAGGAAGGAAAGGTGGGAATGAATCGGAAAGTCCTTCCGATACAAACTTTTTCCCTTCCGTTTTAGGGGTCTTTGAAATGCACAGTCGTGTCAGAATAATATGACCACCTCCCATACATATACTATGGTAAGTGGTCATAATATTCTGATACGACTGTGTGGGAAAATTTGAAAATTGGAAACTTTTTAAATGAATATTGCAAATAATGTATTTATGCTAGATATTTGAAAATTTGGTGGCGGAAAGCAAAAGTTTTAGTTTCCATTGGAAAAATGAGTTGACCCTTTACCTCCAGTGGGATGGGAAATGCAACATTTGTTTTAGAGATAATTGAAAAACTATGTTTTAGTTGAATTGGGTTGTTTTACCTCTGAGCGGTACTTTTTTTGCACACAATAGGCTAAATGGCCAGGTCACAAGGATCCAGAGGGCTGAGAGAATGTAGGGGGAGGGGACCCACTGGAACAGCTGTTGGGAGACAGATGATGGCCTCTGGTCAAAGCCATCCAGCATGTTCATTGACGTGCACAGGTTATGGCTCTCCCCCACACGGCGCCACGGCTTAATATCCCATCCAACCGAGAGCAGCCTTTCCAAGACCCTCGGTGTTTCCTATTGACCGTGGACAGAGCGAGTAGTTTTGCGGAGTTAAATCTCAATGCTGGCCCAGCTGAGACACAAACCTGGGACTGCAGATTACGATTTTTTTAGTTGGATTGGTACTAATGAACTATTCTAATTCGCATTTTTAAAATCTTTAAGTAGCTTTAATTACATCGTTATCAGTCATTAATATAGAAACGTCGAAATTTTTAACGAATGATGCAAGTGATCTGTTTATGGTAGAGAGCTCAAATTTCGGTGTTAGAGTTCAAGAAATATTCCACTGACAGCAACAATTTGCCTTCTTTTCTCAGAGGGGTGTGAGAAAAGCGACTTTTTAAATTTATGGAATAAAAGACAAATATTTTTTATGTTGTATAAGAACTAATAAAATACTACTATTTGCATTTCCCCCATCATCCTTTAGTTCGAGTTAAAGCTTCCAAGGAGTGAAAAAGTAGGTAAAAGAAAAACTACATTTTCTTTGGAAATGAGATTCCCATATGCGTTCTTTTTGTTTCCCATTCATTCTGGATAATTGAGAGTCTATTCTAGAACCTTGGGTTGTTGGGTTGTTTTACCTCTGAGCGGCACTTTTTTGCACACCATGGGCTAAATGGCCAGGTCACATGGACCCCGAAGGCTCAGAGAAGGTTGGGGGAGGGGACCCACTGGAACAGCTGTTGGGAGACAGATGGTAGCCTCCCGTCAAGGCCATCCAGCGTGTTCTTTAACGTGCACAGGGTATGACTGTCCCGCACAATTGGCCACTGCTTAACGTCCCATCCGACGGACGGCGGCCTTTCCAAGCCCATAGGTGTCACCTACTGACCGTGGGCAAGGCGGGGAATTTTGCGGAGATAAATCTTAACGCTGACCCAGCTGGGACTCGAACCTGGGAACTACAGATTACGAGCCTGGCGCGCTACCGACTGAGAAACCCCCGCCCCTTATTCTAGAACCAAAGTTTGAAATTGGTGATAAAATCTGACGACAATCTGGACTTTTAGATTATTAATATTTTAATAATGATTTAGCTCTGATTGCAAGAAAATATTCATTATGAACATTCCTGCATAATGAAAGCCAAACAATTACTGAAATATTAATATTGAAATTAATAACTTTTCTCAAGCATTCAATTTGCCTGTAGTTCCGAGACTTCCATAAATTAGCCGGCGATTTTCTCGCAGATTTCCAATGCACTGGTGCAATGCAGAGAAAGAACTTTGCCGTCGTTTTATTTGGCAGCATTGAAGAATAAGAATTCGTAGTAAAGTTTTTAAAATGTATTATAATAATCAAGCACACTGCGGATTTCCATTTTTTTTTTGAGAAATTTTTTCTAGTTGAACAATTACAACTCAAATGTTTCTAATGCGTTATAATTCTTCAAATTCGTGTCTAGAATGCAAAAAATGTTCACTCTAATGATCCGCACAGGTATTTTACACGGTGATTAAAAAAGGAAAATCCTTCAAGCAGTTGCTTGCCTCAGAGATTCTGTCGGTAACGCTCCAGAGTTGTAAATACAGATAATCCAGAGTCGTACAACACCACCCTCAGTGAGAAAGGGAACACAGATCTGCTTGGAGTTGAGTTGGGTTGTTTTACCTCTGAGCGGCACTTTTTTGCACACCATGGGCTAAATGGCCAGGTTACATGGGCCCCGAAGTCTCAGAGAAGGATGGAACAATCCATTGGAACAACTGTTGGGAGACAGATGATAACCTCCCGTCAAGGCCATCCAGCGTGTTCTTTAAATGCACAGGGTATGTGCTCTCCCGCACAGGGGCCACGGCTTAACGTCCCATCCGACGGACGGTGGTTTTTCCAAGCCCATCGGTATCCTCTACTGACTGTGGGCAGGGCGGGGAGTTTAGCAGAGATAAATCTCAACGCTGACCCAGCTGGGACTCGAACCCTGGATCTACAGATTACGAGCCTGGCATGTTACACCCGCTCTGCTTGGAGATACCACCGTCTGTCGGATAGGAAGTTAAGTCGTGGCATTGTGTACAAGAGAGCTATACCCTGTGCACGCTAAGGAACATGATGGATAACATTGACGGGAGACTACCATTTGTTTCCTAACAGCTATCCATGGATTTATTTTCCCCCAACCTTTACTGAGCTCTTGGGATCCTTCTGACTTAGTTATTTAGCCCAATGCAAAAAGTTCCGCTTAGTAGTAAAACAACCCAACCAACAAAAGCAACTAAAGCCACAGAGACCAGACAGGAAACTCTCAAAGTAATATGCTGCACAGGAAATATGTGAAGTGGGCGAGACATGAAAAATAAAATACAAAAATTTCACATCCATTCCTTAATTGGGGATGGAACACAGAGTTTGATCAGTATCCAAATATCTTAACTAATGGGCTTCTGGGATGATTGACACTGAAACTGGTAAGAATCGGATAATTCCAGTCATGGATATCTTATTTAATATATAAATGCTAGATATTGCTGAGTAATACGTAAAGATGAAAACTTAAACTCATGAGCAGGTGTGTTAGAAGGTTCAGAGAGAGCTGTGTTGGAATACTCACAGTAGGTGTGTTAGAATTCTTGGCCACTTTGGCCCCTCTCTCCACATCCGGCAGTGGTGTTTTGCACTGAAAGCAAAATTCACTATACACACAATATCCACCAATAAAGCTGCCCAATTCCTCCACAATAATGCGGCAGAAATCCCTTAAAACCCCCCCACAAAACCTTGTGGTTTATTCCGCCTCCACACATCGTAAAGTCAAAATAGAGGACCACAGTGAATGTGTCAACTTGGATATTCAGTTATGGGGCAGCTATGAAGGTTAGTTCAAAGACCATTTGATGTACGATGACATGACTGGGCTATGTCAACCAACTTCCATATCGAGTACTCTTGGTAACAGAACGTAACTGGGCTATAAGGCTGTAGTGGGCAAAGAAACATCAGCAACGGACTGTGAAAGACTGGAAACGGGCAGCTTGGTCCAACGAATTGACGATCCAACTACAACACGCCGATGGGAGGTTGCATGTGTGGCATAAACAATACGAGGACATGAACCTCAACTGCCAAGTCAGGGTGTCATAGGCCGGTGGAGGGGATGTAATGTTTACATGGACCACCTTAGAGCTTCTTGTACTTATTGAGATCACCATCACCACACAAGGCTATGTTGAGGCACTCACCGACCACCTACACCCATTCATGTGGGGCGGGGGTGGCTCAGTCGGTAGCGCGCCAGGCTCGTAATCTGTAGTTTCCAGGTTCGAGTCCCAGCTGGGTCAGCGATGAGATTTATCTCCGCAAAACTCCCCGCCCTGCCCACGGTAAGTAGGGGACACCGATTGGCTCGGAAAGACCGCCGTCCGTCGGATGGGACGTTAAGCCGTGGCCACGTGTGCGGGAGAGACATACCCTATGCACGTTAAAGAACACGCTGGATGGCCTTGACGGGAGGCTACCATCTGTCTCCCAACAGCTGTTCCAGTGGGTCCCCTCCCCCAACCTTTTCTGAGCCTTCGGGGTCCATGTGACCTGGCCATTTAGCCCATGGTGTGCAAAAAGTGCCGTTCAGAGGTAAAACAACCCAACCCAACTCATTCATGTATATCCATTTCTCATGGCAGGATGCTTTCTTTCAAGAACGAATCTCATTGACGATTGTCTCGTTGCTTCCGTTTGCGAGGGACTGGTTGGAAGGACAGTCCAGTGAGTTCATAACCCTCGAATGGCCCTCTCACTCTTTGGATCTGAACCTGTTCGAACATCTGTGGGACAAAGTGTAGCATTAGAGCCCGAAACCGCAACTCTCGGCGCTTTATGGACGGTTGTCATGGAATCGTGGGCACTCAAACGTTTTCAACACCTGGTAGAGTCCATGCCATGGCGTATTGTTGCTGCTGCGAGAGTGAAAGGTGGACCCACAAATTTTTAATTGGTGTGTATAGTAAATTGCCCTTTCAGTGTACATCCACATGCTTGATATGTGCTTAAAAATGAGGCCTAAAATATAACCAATAGCAGTTACTTCTATGCATATTGAAACTAGAAAAGGGTTGCTTGAGTCGTACGATTGTTTAAATTAGGTCTCAATTTAAGTAGAACGGAACATCTCTTAATTATCACATTTGTTTTTCGATCTATAGTTTTTATGTAAGGCTAATATGAACAATATTAAGAATAGGAAAAGTACGCATATTATTATTAACTCTTACATGTGTAAGAGATGCATATTATTATTAACTCTTACACATGTATAGATATATTTCGAACAAGTTGAAAAAGCACTCTAAAATAACTTAGGTTAGCAGTTTTCGATTGAAGGCTTTTTAAAACGATGTATTAATTTAATAAATGAGTCGTATTGAAATAGGAAATATGTACGAATTCGATCAAATATTGTCACAAGATGGCGCCACCAATACAAGATGATAAATCTTAAGATAAAAGAATAAGTTGTGAAACGCAGTTTCACGGAAACTTCTACTTTGGAAAAAGTTTAAAAACTCCAAAGTGTCTCGTGAAATTTAATTTTGCTGTCTTTAGTATCAAATTTCAGTCTCTGTCAGTGCAATGCTGTGGACTAGGTGAGTGCAAGCAATCGGCAAGATTCTGTTCCATTTTTTGTCTGCAATTTTTCCTTTACTAAACAATGTCTTTTTTTCTGAGTAGATGATGATTTGAACTTTTAATGAATCTTAATGCATTTTCAATAAATATGTTATCCAAGATCAGGCCTTGAGCTAGAAAAAATATTAGAATGAGGTTGGGTGGTGTCAATGACTGGACTGAACCTAAACGACTTTCCGGTACTGTTATTTTTTCTTACACTTCTTGTTGCCTTTTAAAAATTATTCTTGTAAAATGTGTATAATTTCTGTTAAAAAAAATGACTCCACAATCGCCAAGAAATGGGAGATGCAAAAAAAATTGTAACGTTCTGCATCAGCTACTGAATTGAACGAAAAGAAGATATGGGATCACAGTCTCGTAGATCAGTGTTCCGCAACAGGGGTCTGAAAGTTCCTCAAGTTTCTACTCAGTAAAACATAATGTTTTTTATCTCTCACCTTACGTTTACTTTTCCTAGCAGTAATGACAATATTCTTCTTTGCAATAATTCTTTGCATGAACTTAATAAAGGTAGTTACGATTTAAGTATCATTTTATTTGCAAATATTTCAATTTTAAATTACTTTATTTAGCTTTTTTTTACTTCTGCATTGGAGTAAAAAGCGTGACAGAATCAAACAAACAAATTCTATCTGTATTTATATTTTAATTAGTTTACATTCTATTTAATCAAAATGCATTAGATAATTCTGTAGTAGAGTATTTACAGGGCATATCCTGTACATATGGGACTCACGAATAGTAAGTTGAAAAAATTGTGTTTCGTCATGAGTGGGAGTCGAACCCACGCCTCCAGTTACATTATTTTTAAGTCACATTGGCTGAAGAAACAGTTAGCTGCTGAGAGTTTAGAGTCATAGCACCCGGCATGTAACTAGGGGGGGGACATGGATCGAGTCCCGCTAAGGGCAAAATTCATTTTTTTCAGCTAACTATTCATGATCCTCTTGTCTGCAGAATATCTCTTCTGATAACGAACTATTCAATTATTGATATAATGCCAAAAGTATAAATGACTAAACATTAATTTCCAGCATATTGATGCAACTTTATTGTTAGTTCCCGACAGAGATGGCTCCACGAGCGAATCAGACAATATTTACGAATAAGTTTGGTGCGAAACATTTGTCCATTGATAACTCTTCCCATCGATAAGTTCCTTCCACATTTCTACCGTTAAGGTACTACTCCAGTCAAAATTAAATCCCGTAGACACCAAACTTTTGTCCATTGATAACGTCATGCAGAGCTTTCTACACGGTATTACTTACAAGGTAGGCGACGGCAGCGCCCTCAGAAATTTCGGGCACTTTTCGAGAGATCACCCCCGACCCACGACAGCTAGATACCCGATCTCTTATCCCAAGAAGGTTAGAACTAAATGGGACCACCTCACTAAATTTGGAATCGATCACTCAAGTAGCCGCAGAACCAGAGGGGAACTGCAAATTTCTTCCACCGATTTCTTTCACCCGTTCGCCCTGAATTACCGCTATTATATAGTATGATGATATTTATAAGTCATATCAGTTGAAAAAACTGACTTAAATTTTCTAGTTCACTTCGTATAAGACAATTTTAGGGAGGAGATTCTCATAATAAGCGAGACTGAGTAAGGGATCCCCTGTAGAAAAAAGGTTGAGAAAAACTAGTTTAGACTCATTCTCTTTTCAGAAGAACGTAGAGAAAATTGATGACCGACTTACACTAACATCATTGGGGAATATTTATTAAATAACTACTTGTATTTTTACCATAATAATTGTGTTATTATGTCTCGTACATATTTCATTAGGACGTAAGGTTTTCCCTGTACGACACATCTTGTCAGGAAAGTTTATGCCTGTTGAGTCTGGCAACTGAAGATTTTCGCTAACCAACATCATCTCGAACTCTGTTAGTTGCATTGATAGAATCAGCCAATCAAGTATCACGGGTCACCTTGAATCAGTGATCCATCTGCTGGTTCATTGCTATTTTTCGTGGGACATTTGAAATTTGTCATTTGAATTTGAATTGGTGGGGGACTCAAGACAAACTGATGCTCTGTGAACCAATCCTGCAGTTTCTAGGACGTATGTTATTCCTGTCTGAGACCAGACCCCTATACCCGGCTACATTCAATCATAGGCTACTACGTATTTAAATCCCCGGCATTTAATATTTCGTATATTATAAACAATAAGCTGACTCAATTTTTTTTTCAGGAAAACAGCAATAGCTAAAAGGCACCGACTGCGATAAAAAACTCAATTTCAATTTTTTTTTTTGAGAAAATTTCAACATTTATTCTTCTGGCAATTCGTATTTAATGCACAAAAGAGTTTTTTCCCAATTCCTTTGAACTTCTATAAAATAGGAATTCTTATTTTTCTAAAAGAAAAAGGTAAGTATCCTGCTCACAAAAATTAGGGGATATTTCAAAATGAATAAGAAGCGATGAAATATTCCCTAATTTTTGTGAGCAGTATATTTCTCCTATGAGAACATGGGGGGAGGGGTGACACACTTAGGGGGGGACGCTACAGCTCCTAGCACTCTTAATCAATTCGTGCCTCATGATAGGTTTCTGTTATTCCCGGAAAGGTAGTGAATATGTATCATTGAATGTGCCACGTTTTTGGCTGAAGTCCTGCCATCCTCACAGACCTTCTACTATGGCATATAAACTGACAGTCTCCTATCAGACTTCTGTGGCAAACAGCTGCTTGAGGGGGTATTTATTTTTATTTGTATTTATATTTATTTTTATTTGTGAGCTGTTCGAATCAGTCCTGTTGAGTTAATTGAAAGCAAGAAAAAAAAAGAAACTCCCTCTATTAACGGAAGAACCCGACTCACGGAAAATAACGAAGAAACAAAATTTATTTTTAAATTTTAAATTTCTTAGAAATATTTAGATTATTCCCCATTCCTTTTCTTCAAGTTTCCATCCCATCTGCGATGAGTAGCCAATCGAGCGGTCACAAGAACACAGCTTGAAACAATATTCGATAATAAAGTTGAACATTGTTCCCTGAAATTCCTAAACCTTGTCATAACTGTTGAAATATGCATACAAACCTACATGCTATCCAACCTGAACGAATCAGTTAAAGCAAATTGCCGTTCCGAGTGTCTTCATTAACACTAATGTTGCTGGTAATTTGAATAATATCTTAATCTTCTTTCTCGCCTAAGAGAAAAATGGAGTCACTAATTGTAAATTCACCAGAGAACAACTCGTAATAATCATAATAATTATTAATAACAATATTGACGAGCAATATTGTTGCTAAAGCACTGATAATGATCCTAGTTTCATCAGGGAGATTGGATTATTAGAAGAATGCTTAACGATATCATTTTTCTACTTATTTAATGTTGTAATTTTTGGCGATCATTGCTTGCGAAATGATAACTACTTATCTCTTAATCAACTTGTTTTTTTTATCCCTTGAACATCATTTTATCGAACAAAGTTATTTTCCAGTATTTCTTTGAAGTGAGGCTCGTTTCTGTTCTTAAAGCTCTACAAATAGAAACATCATTAAAGTAGAAAAAGAAGGGTAATGAAATTATTTTGGGCGAAAACTACCTTTAACCAGGGATGGGAATATCTTATCAACAAGTGAATGTCTGAAAACAAAGAATGGTTAAATGCTTTTATATTTATTCATTTTTTTCCGTCTATCGCAGAGAAGGTTTTCGATAATGTTGTTTATAAGCTGGCGTCTCATTATTGAGAGTGCAAGTATGTTTGATGTGGTACCTAACTCTGTTTTTGATTTCCAATTAGGGTTGAAGATTTTTCGTCATCAGCTGAAATAAAGTGGAGTAGTGCCTTGAGGCTAACCGTAAAAGGAACAAATGGTAAACGATATTCTTCAAAAAAGACTTTTTTTGCAGATAATGAGAGAAGATTTTATTCGGCACCTAATATTTTGGTATAAACATTGCTCCCAATTAATCAATACCCTTTTCAACATTTCAAACCGCAAAAATTCCTGAGTTTAATGATGACAGTGGTTCTCCTTGAGAATTGCGGATGAGTGAAAAAGGAAATGGAAATCGAAACTATTATTTCTGTGTATTGAAATAATAATAATGTATCATAAAAATAAATAATGCATACATAATATTGTGTAGTGACTCATATTTGTTTCAAAATTGCTTACAAAATTAGGAATAAATGGTTTTATAAAATCAAAATAATGCGTATTCAATTCTCTGAGTCATCATAGTAATTTCAAAGTGTCCCACGTTTCCAAATGGAGTTCTGTTATAGAGAAGAGATTGAAATTTTAGCAGAACAAATTTTCTGTTTTTATTCAAAGAGAATATCCTCCTCCCCCAATAATGAATCGGGAAAATAAAATGGTTTTAATCTCAAAAAGTGAGAAATTTAGGACCGACAGGTCAGGTGATTTTGGGAGTTGTGCAGTAGGAGGTTGAAAATTGCTATGCTAAAGTTAAAGCGATAAATGTTAAAAATGGGGAAAAGCAAGAAAAGGATTAGATTCCTTTCAATAATCTATGTTGACTAACATTTGGGCTGATCTGAAATGCAAGAAGTATTAATAATAAGTAATAGGTATTAATAACTCGCCACTTGCGCCAAAATCTATCATAATAAAAGATATCTGTTTGTGTGTCTCTGACATCCATAACTGATCGGAAAATCGTGGTAGATCCTACAAAATTGCACATTGTGTTTCTGGTTGTTGTCCGAATTGAAGTGCCGAGTTTCAAGTCGAAATTACAAAATAGGGACTTTCTACAAACGTAATTATTAGTGGCGAAGCGTGACTTTCGAATAGGGGAAGCAATTATCAAAGCATTCCTCAAATTATATCGGAACGCAGTTCGGGTATTTGTGTTTACAAATCAATAAACCGGAACTTCGTTCCAGTATTCATGTTTCCAAATCGCTGAACTGGAAAGCTGTTCCGGTACTTATGTTTCTAAATCATTTAATTGGAACGGCGTTCTTTGGTTCTTTGACTTTTTTCGAATAATTGGAATAGAACACTATTTTGGTGCTTGATGTTCTCAAATCACTGAGTGCTGGTAGTTCTACAGTTTTCAAAGCAAATATTTCTGTAATATGGTGTGTGTGTGTGTGTGTATATATATAGGCTTACCATGTTTTTATACAATCAAACCGAGACATTAAGGAAAAAAAGTTGAAAAAGAAGGTCGCCTACTTGTCTTCAGCAATAATATAAAAATATCGCTGTATGGAGCAAACAAATGATTTGTTTAAATCCATTATATATTTTAGTGGGTTTCTCTCTCTTTTCACTCGACATCTAGACAATCAAAGCTAGGGTCACAAAACTTCGTCTACAGCTTCATCTCACTTAAGTTAATTCACTGTATGTGTTTCAACTCCAGAAAATTAGCCCCACTCTCAAAAGTTGTCCGCGAAACGTCTGTCCATTAATAACTTGGAGGATCAATAACGTACTGTTCCATTGATAACTTTCGAGTCTTTATTCATAAAATAGGCGACGGCAGCGCTCAAAGAGATTTCGACGGTTGCGGCGGGTTTAGTTCCGAACAAATGCAGACAGAAATCCGATCTCTAAATCCTACGAATTCCCAGCCCTGCCCACGGTCAGTAGGGGACACCGATGGGCTTGGAAAGGCCGCCGTCCGTCGGATGGGACGTTAAGCCGTGGCCCCGTGTGCGGGAGAGCCATACCCTGTGCACGTTAAAGAACACGCTGCATGGCCTTGACGGGAGGCTACCATCTGTCTCCCAACAGCTGTTCCAGTGGGTCCCCTCCCCCAACCTTCTCTGAGCCTTCGGGGTCCATGTGACCTGGCCATTTAGCCCATGGTGTGCAAAAAAGTGCCGTTCAGAGGTAAAACAACCCAAAAATCTAAATCCTACGTAGTCAGAGCTAAGTGAGACCACCACACCAAATTCGGGACCGACAGTCGATTACCTTCCGAATTACGGGGAGCTGAAAACTTCTACCACCTGTGACGTCATCTTGGAAGTGGGTTGGGTTGTTTTACCTCTGAGCGACATTTTTGCACACAATGGGCTAAATGGCCTGGTCACAAGGACCCCGAAGGCTCAGCGAAGGTTGGGGGAGGGGATCCACTGGGACAGCTGTTGCGAAACAGATGGTATGATCCCGTCAAGGCCATCCAATGTGTTCTTTAACGTGAGGGTATGGCTCTCCCGCACACGGGGCCACAGCTTAACGTACCATTCGACGGACGGTGGCCTTTCCAAGCCCATCGGTGTCTCCTACTGACCGTGGCAGGCGTAGGCAGACTGTGCTAGGGTGGCTGACAGCATTGGCAGACCATGGCAGGGCGGGGAGTTTTGCGGAGATAAATTTCAACACTGACCCATTTGGCACTCGAACCTGAGAACCACAAATTACGAGCTTGGAGCTCTTCCGACTGAGCCAACCCCCCATCTCCTTGCCCCCCATCCTGGAAATGAACGAGTGTCCGGGAACCCGTTACTAATACGCTTGCTACTCTGAATCATTATATCGAGGCACGAACGACACAGAGACACACCGCTTAATAAAATCAAAAGAAAAACAAAAAAATGTGAAACTTGTCAAAAACATTACACTGTTCGTCATCTGTTAGTTAATCTTTAACATTCTTCTGAGAATTGAAGGAGTCATTCTTTTTCGAAGAGAGAGAAAATAAAGCGTAATCCCAAAGAGTGTAAATTAAGACTAAGAGAGAGAGATGACAGGAAACTAAAAGCAAATGCTCAGCTTCGTCATATCTGGGAAGTCTGTGAGCGTATCGATCGATCTGTCACCTTGGATGCGGGAGAGAGATGCTTCTAGAAAAGAATCTGTCATTCAGGACTCGTTAGGGTGGATTTAACTTCGAAATTAGAGTCCACTCGTGAAGGGATTCTACACGAGGAGCTTTCTGACGATATCGATCATACGGTCGGCGAAGAAGGTGACAGCGGAGGTAATAAGCCTTGACAATGGGCACATATCAACGGTTGCACAACACGACGCTCCTTCGCGATGACGGGAATCGAATCTGGGGAGCGGAAATGAGGGGGGAAGGGTAAACTTCATCCCTCTCGACGACGTGCGGAGCGGAAATGAGGTAAGATAAAAAAAAAAGGTGAAGTGAAAAAAGAGATCTGTGAAAATGAGGGAAAGTTGTAAAAGATCCAAAAAGTTGTGAGGGGAGGAGATGAAAATTAAAAAACAATTCCAAACCCACGCTAAAATGTCTGAGTGAGGTCTTCGACAAATCCACAGTAAAATAGTAGCGTTGCATCAGTGATATTCACTTTCACGAGAAAATATCGAACGCTTTGCCCTCGGTGAGAAAGAGGACACCGATGGACAAGGAAAGACCGCCGTCCATCGAATGGGACTTTGTCTTGGGTCCGTGTGCAGGAGAGCTATAACTTTGCAAGTTAATGGATAGAATGGATAGGGGAGCTACCACCTGTCTCGTAACAGCTATTCAGGGGTTCTCATCCCTTTCTCTGAGCCCTTGGGGTCCTTGTGGCCTGACCATTAAGCTCATTATTGGCAAAAGGTGAAGCTCAGAGCAGTGGATAAAAATGAGACCAGTTATAAAGATCTGATTTTACAGAGTAAGTATAAAAATACACAAATTTTAAAATGCATATTTTATGAAATAACTAAGTACGAATAATACTTGTCGGTCCGGAATGTCAAGACTTCCTCAAATTTTCCTTGTTGTGATAACGTGATGTATCACATGATGGGGCTAATATCACATGTAATATGATAAAAAAATTATCAAAAATTATATATTGTGATAATAAAATAATCGAAAAAACCGTGGCCGTAGCAAAACAAGTTGAAAGTGCAGTTGTAAGTTTCTTATTAAATGTTTGTTTCATTTAATTATTACTGAGTTTTAAAGCATTCTTCACGTAACTTTAGTGGCATTAACTCTTGTGATTTACTTTTGAGAGAATAATTGTTAAAATAACCTTTGTTTAACAGAAATAACCTTTGTTTCTGTACATCTGCTTAGTAGATGAATCTTCAGTATTCCTTTTGTTGTGAGCAGGGATGTACTCTTGGGGAGGGAACGAGAATATTACCCTCCGAAAATATTCTCGTCTTATATGAAACGTCAAAGTTACTACCTTCTTTGAAATCGAAAACATTTTTTTGTATAATTTTATTATACAAAAGTTTTGCTTTAGCCGCATATTTTATGTCTGACACTAAAAATAGATGAAATAAAATAAATGCCACCTCAAGCAGCTATTTTCGACAGAGGTCTGACAGTTTATACGCCACAGTAGAATGTCTGTGAGGATGGCGGGAGCTCAGCAGAAAAACTACACGAACATCATGCCTTATCGGTATAAACCCAGGTCCCTTTGATCAGCAGAAGAAGCGAGCTACCCACTCGGTCACGGTAGATTAATGAAAAGCAACTATAAAATCTTACTTGAGTAAGAATTTCATTTTAACTTTCCTGTTCGGTGGAACATTTTAGTAATTAGGAAATTCTACTCAAGACTTATTCTTAATCCCCCTCCGCCGCCGAAACTAAATTAAATTCTCGAACCCTCTCCGAAACTGAATACGCGACCCCAGGTCTCAGATAGCGATTTCATAAGTCCGGGAATCTGCGGGACTAAAGCATGAATGTGTGTTGTATCTCCTGCAAACCTTCAAATGTCCCGCAAAACATCAGTTTGTGTTGCATCCCCCACAAATCTTCAAATGTCCCACAAATCATCAATTTGTGTTGCATCCCCCGCAAACTTTCTAATGTCCCGCAAAGTATCAATTTGTGTCGTATACCCCCCACCAGCCTTCAAATGTCCCGCAAAGCATCAATTTGTGTTGCATCCCCTGCAAGCCTTCTAATGTCCCGCAAAAGTATCAATTTGTGTCGTATATCCCACCAGCCTTGAAATGTCTCGAAAAGCATCAATTTGTGTCTTCTCCTCCACTACCTACGAATGTCCCGTAATAACCATGATTACGGAACATCCGACATTCTGTTCCGCATCATCAATTTGTGTCGCATACCTCACCAACATTCAAATATCCCGGAATATGTAGGACTGTCCCACAATTCATCAATTTTGTGTCCCATATCCACCAACCTTCATATGTCCCACAGAGCATCAATTAATCTCGTTGCTCCCACCGACCTTCATATGTCCCGCGAGATTCACGCCTGTTGAGTCGGCGTTATCTCTCATAAAATGAGCTAAAACATCTTTGTGCATGTGTTTTTGCTACGCAAATCTTCGCTGTTGTTGAATCTAATCCTATATGTGCACCGTATGTGACGTATTAAAGGACATTAGCCTGTGTTTGAATTGTGGATGTCTAGAAGAAGAAATAATACATTGTAGCCATGGCTACTGTTCGAACATTCATGGTATATACACTACACGAAATAAAAAATGCAACACTTGTAAGAAGTTATGCAAATGTAACGATATTTAGGGAGGCGGTAGTATATGTAAATGCATGGAAATGATTAGGTTTGCAGGATGATCGAAACGATTGGACAGGCGCTAGCTGACAGGTTTGCAGGATGATCGAAACGATTGACAGGTGCGAGTTGACGTCACAGGTGCGGAGCAGTCAAACACAGATAAAGGCAATCAAAGCTACCTGGTTGACACAAAACGTTGTGGAAATTGTTCTAAACCGCTAAAGATGCCCTTACGGAGACGTCGACAACCGTTCCAACAGTTAACAGGATTTGAGCGTGGAAGAATCATCAGCCTTAGAGAAGCTGGTTTGTCGTACAGAGATACGGCCAACCTTGTTGACAGCATCTCTCTACGATAAAATCTCGGTGGGTTCAAGAAGGATCCAGCACACGCCGACAAGGATCAGGAAGACGATGTATGACCACGGAGCGACAGGACCGCCATTTGCGACGCATGGCATTGAATGACAAATTCGCGACTACAACGCAACTGCAAACTCATCGCATACCTACCAGGCGGACGGTAAGCAACAGGATCTTACACCTTACAGTTTTCATTGCGAACCTATCGTCCGACACTGAGTTTGCCCCTCACATCTGTCCATATGCAAGCAAGTCTTCAGTGGTGTCGCTTCAGACAGAACTGGAGTGATCAAGAGTGGAGTACCGTGGTGCTTAGTGATGAATCTCGTTTTCGTCTTAGTCAGCACGACAGTAGACAACGTGTTCGCCGTCATCCAGGTGATAGGAACGTCACCTAGTGCGTGCGACATCGTCACACAGCTCCAACACTTGGTGTCTTGATGTGGGATGCCATTAGAAGGACATCTCAGTCAGAACTGGTCATCATAAGGGGATCTGTAACTGCTCAACGATATGTTACCAACATTTTGCAGCCAGTGGCTGTTCCATTTGTTCAGCAGCACGGAACCTTTTACCAGCAAGATAACGCCCGTTCCCACACAGCCCGCATTAATCTGCAGTATCTACACGAGCAAAGCGTTCAGGTACTGCCATGGCCAGCACGCTCGCCGGACCTTTAATCTAGTGAACACGTCTGGGACATGGTGGGCCGACAGCTCCAACAACACCCAAGAGGTACGCCAATCACTGTCACTGAAATGGAACACTTCGCACTATTTGACGTTCTATCCCTCATGAGGACATCATAGAGCTGTACGATAGTCTTCTGCGCCGTGTTCATGAATGCATTGCTGCGCTGAGCGGTTCAACATCATACTAATTATATCACTTTACCGGTTAGTAAAATGATAATTTACCATATTTTTTGATAATGTAATCAACGGAACATATCAGTGTATGCTAACAGCTGCCTGCGTTTCAGTGAAATGGCATTAATCCTTCCAATTGCTGGAATTTTTTTTCCTATAGTTTATTAAATACATAACATAGCAGAGATTCCAAATTCTCTTTTACGATCGTATCATCGTATTTTTTCTAAAAAATTGCATCCTTCTACTGTGCTAAGGAAATATATTTATACGAAACTATAATAAATAAATTTTTAGATTCAGGAAAAATCTGAATGTTCGCCCCTTTAAAGAATACGAATGAATTGAATTCACATTCCCTTGAAGGGTAGTTTGAATTTTAATATATCATAAAAAACTGAATGCTCCCACCGTAAAACAATTTTCGATCGTGGCTGCTTAACAGTTGTAACTAGCTAACTTCTCGTAACAGAGCAGAAGATTACAAATTACCACCCCACCATCCGATGATTCTGTTATCTTTTGCGGAATCCTACGGAATACTGTGAACGCTGTTATTGGCATTAGTGAGTAAAATTGCCATGAGCCTTTCGGGTCGGAGCTCTTTCATTACTTCATTACTTCCAACGTACACGAGGGCACTCAGTAATTAAAACAGGCGCACATCATTCTGATGGGAAGAGCAGAGTCCAATCAAATACCTCCCAGCTTGTTTCTCTGGAGTTATCACCTTGGGCGTGGTGATACCACAAACTTTGTATCAAGTGCATAAAGGATGTGATGTCATTTCGCCACAGGGCTTTGTACATTTGGTCCGTTTCGATTTAGTTCGATGCAATGACATGATTAACTTCAGTCAGAGTAACGCTATTAAATCGGTTCCTTTGATAACTCGAGTATCGATAACATTTCACTGAGAGAATTTTCATTGATTATTCGCTGCTTTGTACACAAAGGTCCAGATTAACATTATGGCCAACCCAGCTACGGCCGGGGGTCATCCTCAAGGAAGGCCTTACTTTTAAAAAGGGAAATATTTAAAATCTTTGAGAAAGATACCAAAGAGAGAAAGATCCGAAAAAAGAGTGAAAGAAGTAAAGAGATGAAAGAATGAGAAATTTGAAGATGATGAAAATTTAGACTTCCTCCTCCGCATAGATCTCTCTTATCTTTCTAAGATAATATTATTGGTCCTATTAGTACGACCGATTTTATAGGACTAGATTCGAAAGATATGCAACTCATTATAATTTTAACAATGTGAAATTGTTGATGCAATAAAAAAATAATAATAAACTAATAATAATAAAAAATGCTTTTAGCAAAACGCTGAAATCTTTTTCTCTCACTGGTAACAAAAAAATTTAACTTTTAATTTTTATTATTGTTGTGGGTAATTTAACCTCAACCAATCATCATGTACCAAATAAATAGCTTGGCACTGATCTACCGGAGGGAGCGCTCATTTGCTCATTTTGATATTTGGTCGGGGCCAAAAAACTTAATCCTTCTCTGTTTGTACATAACACATACTTTAGGCACTGGTTTAGATGAAAGGGTAATTGACTGCCTTCCAGGCTTGGGACTTGAGTGTTCAGGATTCGGTTGCTGACTGCGCATTGTGCAACAAAACAAACAAGTTATGCTAAAGGTAAATTAATTCAACTTACGCACACGCTCTCTAACTCTTTCCTCCTAGGCTCAGTAGGTAGCGCACTAGGCTCGCAATCTGCAGTTACCAGATTCGAGACTCATCTGTAACAGCGTTGAGATTTATCTCCTCTACCCCCCCCCCCCCCCTGCCCTAGATCAGAAAGGGGCGGGGGTGGCTCAGTCGGTAGCGCGCCAGGCTCGTAATCTGTAGTTCCCAGGTTCGAGTCCCAGCTGGGTCAGCGTTGAGATTGATCTCCGCAAAATTCCCCGCCCTGCCCACGGTCAGTAGGGGACACCGATGGGCTTGGAAAGGCCGCCGTCCGTCGGATGGGACGTTAAGCCGTGGCCCCGTGTGCGGGAGAGACATACCCTGTGCACGTTAAAGAACACGCTGGATGGCCTTGACGGGAGGCTACCATCTGTCTCCCAACAGCTGTTCCAGTGGGTCCCCTCCCCCAACCTTCTCTGAGCCTTCGGGGTCCATGTGACCTGGCCATTTAGCCCATTGTGTGCAAAAAAGTGCCGCTCAGAGGTAAAACAACCCAACCCAACCCTAGATCAGAAAACGGAGATCGATGGGCTTTGAAAGACCGCCGACCCTCGGATAGGACATAAAGTTGTGGAGCTGTGTGCAGGAAAGCCATCACAGGTTTAATACCTGTGAACGTTATTAAACCCGTTGGATGATCATAACTAGAAGTTACTCTCTGTCTTCTAATAGGTGTCCATTGAGTCGCCTTTCATGAGCTCTTGGGGTCTTTGAAATCTGTTTAGCCCATTATGTGCTAAAGATTCCGCTCAAAAGTAAAAAACCCAATCTTTCCTCATTATATAATCAATCACCAAAACAAATAGGAAAGGTGGCAAAATGCATCCTTTTTCAACTGCAGTTCTTATAAAGTATCGTTTTGGGTTTGGTGTTTGAAAATCAAAGAAATCCGATAATTTTAAATGGATGTAACTACGAGGCAAAAGTACCATTATGTGGCTGCTTTGAATAAATTATAAGACAAGCAAATCGTAAAAAATTAAAAAACAATGTGATTTGAAAGCGGAAAACCAAAATTAACAATAAAATTACATGCAATATACGTCACAATTTTCCTTCATTTGGTTTTCATACCACATTTTCGAAAACAATTACATATCTTTCAATTTTGGGTTTTTCAAAAACTCAGCGAGTTCAAAAATTGCTTCATGCATCACTGGAAACTATTTGAATCTATTTGAGATTTCGACTCTGACAAAAGATAATATTTCGAAACTATTACAAAATGAAAGTTTTGTTCCCTGTGACTGGCAGATGAGAATAAATACCAAAAGAGCTGAAAGTTTTTCATAAGTACTGAAAGAGATCAGTAGGTAATTTCTAATGAGATTGAAAGACCTGTGAGTGAGATCTTTCCCAAATTTGTCTATTATTGTTTGCATAATTTGAAAAGAATTCTTTCTAATTGACTGCCTAAATAGGCACTCAACAAGTAAAATTTCTTTTTAAGAAAATAAAATTCATTTTAAGAATTCTTTTCAAAACATATCAACCAATTATAACAACAACAACAACAACAACAACAACAACAACAAGAACCCTACTTTTCAGAAATTTCATAAGGCATTTCAATTAACCGCAAATTATATTGATCGACAGAGTTAAAACAGTCTTGGCACAACAGTGTTTTAAATTCACAAAGTTAGTAACTACAGACACCGAAATTCTAAACTTTTTTGTGGAATAAATTATAATATTTAACCCAATCTTTCCTCATAAAACCGTCCATAAAACCGTCCGTTCAAAAAGTCCATGGAAACGCTATTACTTCTGAACCCAGATTATTCATCTCGAAGCTTTTCATTAATGAAATGTTTAATTCTTTGTGCAAAAATATACAAAGATCGTTGCCAGAAAGGCGACCTATTTATTTTTATTTATTTATTGACAAGAAGATAAAAGAAAAACCTAAACCGTCCTAACACCGTATATCAAAAACAGCGAAATATTTACAACGTGTTAACACTTTATGATTTACAATACGGTTAACACCTAACACTATGACAACTTATAAATACCATACATAAAGAATTTTTTTATGCTCCTATAATTGCCATAAGGATTGTAACCATCATTATCGATATTAGGATTAATCTTAGCTCTGCGACATTTATATAAACAACACTTTTATCATAGGAAATATGCAATACTTCATTCAGTATGATAAATTATTCATCCTTAGCTCTCAGCAGTAATTTCATATGCGCTTTCGATTTCGTAGTTTTAAATTAAAGTTTTGTTAAAAATTTCTTCAGATCGTATTAGCCTCCATTAAAGGTAGAAATGATTTCACTTTCACTGTAATTAATAGAAACGAACCATCTATATTATCAGAACATCTACAAAATGCTCAGTCAAACTTTGACTGAATTGTCGCCTTATCATTTTTAACTTTCGATCCCTGCATATCATTATGTTTTTCATAACAGAAAAAATATAAATTACCATCTGTTATAACTCTATTTATCTCCTTCTAGAAGCTTTCTCTGCTTTGTCAGTCAGCGTTGAGATTTGTCTCCGCAAAATTTCCCCGCCCTGCCCACGGTCAGTAAGGGACACCGATGGGCTTGGAAAGGCCGCTGTCCGTCGGATGGGACGTTAAACCGTGGCCCCGTGTGCGGGAGAGCCATACCATGTGCACGTTAAAGAACACGCTGGATGGCCTTGACGGGAGGCTACCATCTGTCTCCCAACACCTGTTGCAGTGGATCCCCTCTTTCCTCATAATATAAACAACTCATATATAACAACCTTCTCTGAGCCTTCGGGGTCCATGTGACCTGGCCATTTAGTCCATGGCGTGCAAAAAAGTGCCGCTCAGAGGTAAAACAACCCAAACCAACTGCTTTGACAGCCGAGATATCAAGCCAAAGATTCTCATCAGTTTTCAAACGATCTTCTATATATGTATTTATGAAGCTCCCTGTGAAAGTTTCTGTTGAGACTAGTAGAATATTGATTAAGTTTATCCCTACACTCCATTTTATCAGCTGCATTGCTTTATCACTCAAATGACTCCATTCCCTTTGACCCTTCAGCCTGTTTAAAACGGTCGAGTTCTTCCTCGACTTCACTTGTAAGCAAACCAGGTTTTGATTCCTTTTGTCTTTGCGAAGCATTTACTGAAATTCATTTGCAAGACACTTTTAAGAAGAAGATGATTAGACCCAAACGTAGCTCTCCAATACTACTCAGTGTTGCTAAAAAAAGACCCATTGTGCGTACAGAAATGCGACTCAGAGATAAAATAACCCAAACTAACCTAATTAGTCCTTTCTGTTCATTAACAATAATCGTTATTCGTAATACATCATATTTAAATAATGTCATAACTAGGGTGAGGTTTTCATATTAAAAGAAGAAGCTCAGTTCAGGGGATAATTATCAGGTAAAAAGTTATTTTTTTTAATTCGGGTTGAAATCGGGTGACGTTTTTCGTTCGTTCAGCATTCATTATTATTTCTGTCAAAAGGCAAGGAATAAAATTTGTAAAATTTTATCAGAACAAGCCAGAGACGAAGAAGAAATTGGGAATGGCATATCAGTGGTATTAAAAGACACCTCTGATTGCTTGGAATGTACATTAAAAGATGTCAGAGACGGGATAAAGAGTGACGGTAATGATCCTAGATATCAACTCTTAACAGCAGGAATGATCCTCCAAACAGTTACGAGAGGAAGAGGATGCTAAAGAGGAAAAATAAGAAAGATAATGATAAACGTTATGAGAGCATATCTCATACAAGTTGTATGAAAACAGAAATGACATGGTTCGAGGGGTAGACAACTTTGTTCTTTTTCTTTGTTAGAAAAGATGCGTGATTTAACTGCAAAAAAAAAATAAAATAAAATAAAGTCTGTTTTAAAGAAGATATCAATTGCTTAAGAGTAAACAAACTCATTTTGTATTTTTCACACCTTCATAAATATTTTTCTTGACTACTACTGAAAAATACATATTATGTGTTTTTGCTGATTACTGATTTAATATGCCTTTTACTGATGAATGTATTATAATATATATTTAAAATGAATGTTCAAAGTATACTCATCTTCTTTACTGTATATATATATTTTATAATTTTATATAATTAATCCGAGTCCGTATAGTTCAAAAGAGTCTGGAAAACCGGAGAGTTGTACTGTACAGAGTGAGTTGTTAAAAAAGAGAGTATCACTCTTATTTTAAGATAGTTGATATATCCAGAAAATTTACCTTTCTTGTTATTATCATAATCATCAGTGGTGTGTGTGGGCAGGGAAGAACACGTAATATTTGTAGCATCTAATCCTTATTCTAAATTAAAGTTTCAGATATCGTCCGTTAATACCGTTAATTACCACTGAATGAGCATCACTGAAGGGGGCGGGGGTAGCTCAGTCTGGTAGCGCGCCAGGCTCGTAATCTGCAGTTCCCAGGTTCGAGTCCCAGCTGGGTCAGCGTTGAGATTTATCTCCGCAAAAATTCCCCGCCCTGCCCACGGTCAGTAGGGGACACCGAAGGGCTTGGAAAGGCCGCCGTCCGTCGGATGGGACGTTAAGCCGTGGCCCCGCGTGAGGGTTGGGTTGTTTTACATCTGAGCGGCACTTTTTTGCACACCATGGGCTAAATGGCCAGGTCACATGGACCCCGAAGGCTCAGAGAAGGTTGGGGGAGGGGACCCACTGGAACAGCTGTTGAGAGACAGATGGTAGCCTCCCGTCAAGGCCATCCAGCGTGTTCTTTAACGTGCACAGGGTATGGCTCTCCCGCACACGGGGCCACGGCTTAACGTCCCAACCGACGGACGGCGGCCTTTCCAAGCCCATCGGTGTCCCCTACTGACCGTGGGCAGGGCGGGGAATTTTTGCGGAGATAAATCTCAACGCTGACGCAGCTGGGACTCGAACCTGAGAACTACAGATTACGAGCCTGGCGCTCTACCGACTGAGTCCCCCCCCGCCTTCCCCCGCGTGCGGGAGAGCCATACCTTGCGCACGTTAAAGAACATATTGGATGGCCTTGACGGGAGGCTACCATCTGTCTCCCAACAGCTGTTTCAGTGGGTCCCCTCCCTCAACCTACTCTGAGCCTTCGGGGTCCATGTGACCTGGCTATTTAACCCATGGTGTGCAGAAAAGTGCCGCTCAGAGGTAAAACAACTCAACCCAAGCATCACTGAAATTGCTGTAAGTAAAAATCCTACACTTTATTTATGCTTATCATCATCACGATACGAAAAGAGAATTTGAATACTTTCTTTTTTATGTTAGTATGGTCACAATGTCAAAACCATATTTCCAGAACCTTTGTTTAAGAAAATCAAGAGAATAATCTCTATTTAGAGTTCTCATATTCCATATGTGTAGGTTTAGAAATAAAAAAGTTAGTAAAATAAAAAAATTACAGATGGTTGTAGAAATAAAACACTAAAGAAAATCCAGATAGTTATAGGAATCAGTCACGTACAGTCGCTCAAAAAAGTATCCGAACACTACGGTTGATTGTAGAATTCAGAAAAAATTTCTGGCAGCGATTTTTTTAGAAATTAGTGATCTGGCAACCTTCGTCTCACGTGACACGAACGTTGCCAGATAACTAATTTCTAAAAAAATCGTTGCCAGATATTTTTTCTAAATTCTGCAATCAACCGTAGTGTTCGGGTACTTTTTTGAGCGACTGTACCCCCAGAATTTAATATCTTGGTGGGGGGGGGAAGGGAAGGAATCCGAAAATCTTGTTTTGGGGGTTCCGAGAATTCGGTTTCGGGGAGGCTCCGAGAATTTAACTTCATGGGGGGAACTTCATGGTTACAGAATAAGACTTGAGTACAGTTTCCCAATTACTAAAATATTCCATCGGACAGGAAAGGTAAAATGATATTCTATATGGAATAAGAATGAGTGCCAAGTCCAAGATCCGAAGTTTTGATGCAATACCAGAAATCAAACGGGGCCTTCCGTACTGTCGCTCAAAAAAGTATCCGAACACTACGGTTGATTACAAAATTCAGAAAAAACATCTGGCAACGATTTTTTTAGAAATTAGTGATCTGGCAACCTTCGTGTCACGAAGGCAAAATTCAGAAAAAATGTCTGGCAACCTTCGTATCACGAAATTAGTGATCTGGCAACCTTCGTGTCACGTGACACGAAAGGTTGCCAGATCACTAATTTCTAAAAAAAATCGTTGCCAGATATTTTTTCTGAATTTTGTAATCAACCGTAGTGTTCGGATACTTTTTTGAGCTACTGTACCTCTTGATTTCTAGCCCGGCACTCTGACCCCTATTTGACCTTGAATGCAACACCGGATCTGAAAATCCATTTAGTGTATGATTTTTACTGCCAGATATAGGCATCTGGATGTTTCTAATCAGAAGCCGTACTTGAACACTTAGTTCTTCGAGTATCACTGAATTTAAACTAGAGTAATACGTCTCAGACAAGCTTGTATCCAAAATCGGCATATCGGGATTTTACCTTTGACACCGAAAGACCCATACACCCAAAATTTGACACAATTTCTGAGATCTATTACCCAAATTGTGTGCATTTTGGGTTGTAAAAATCAGAGATGTGAAATTTTGGATGGGATGGGCTCTTCGAGGCCAAAGGTCAAATATATATATATATCTACGAGTATTCAAGGGTTAGAAATTGTTGCCTGGGAGTAGTTTGAGTCCAGATCTCAGAAATCATATCAAAATTTGGATGCAATGGGTCCTTCGAGGTCAAAGGTTAAAATTCAGTACACCTGTGCTGGAGAGCTAAAATTTGGTCAAATGAGGGTCGGAGTAATGAGTTAGAAATCAAGAAGTGCCAAAGACACCGAATTGATTTCTAGTATGTATATATATTGCTCGTCAGTACTGCCCCTCCACTGAGTGCTCGATTCGAGCTCAAAATAAGTGGAGTGACAGATAACAATGATGACAAGAAATGATTTAGTTGTGTTTCAAATCAGGAGTATTTACTTGCGAAAGTGCGGGGTATATCAAAAGAAGTATGGTCTTCACTTTCAGCAGAACAATGCCCAGTCACATGCGGATTTCATATCTAGACAATGCATACAAGAATATTCTTCCTTGGGCTACACATTACCCAAAGCTTGACACGTTTTGGATATAATGGGATGTTAACTGTCCAGTGCCTGTCAGCCCATACCACAGTTGCCCAGCTCTTGGAATAGGTGCATGAAGCATGGCTCAATATTCACTAGCATGACGTTTGCATCGTTTTGACTCGCTTCTATTGCTATTGTTTTTGATCACTTGTATTGCCATTAACGTGCCATCAATAAACCAAGACCAGACACGAGAGGCTATTCTAACAGATGGCTCCCCATGTAATGATTGCAGGTGTTGCCTCATTGTGATGCTCTTTAATGCTGGCAGATTATCTCTTTCCTCAGCATGTCTCCAGATGCTAATATGGCCGCTACTGGATCTCAAACAGAGATCTGATTCGTCACTTAAAGATAACACGATACCCCAAGCAGCAGCTCTCTTCATGCATCACAGTAGATGCAGACAATGATGGGATGGTGTCAGAGGTAAACGAGCCAATGGACGGCATGATTCTCACAGTTGTCTTCTAATAATACTCTCTGAGACAGCAGGTTCGAGTCCCAGCTGGGTCAGTGTTGAGACTTATCTCCGCAAAACTCCCCGCCCTGCCCACGGTCAGTAGGGGACACCGATGGGCTTGGAACGGCCGCCGTCCGTCGGATGAGACGTTAAGCGTGTCCCCGTGTGTGGATACCCTGTACACGTTAAAGAACACGCTGGATGGCCTTGACGGGAGGCTACCATCTGTATCCCAACGGCTGTTCCAGTGGGTCCCCTCCCCCAACCTTCTCTGAGCCTTCGGGGTCCATGTGACCTGGCCATTTAGCCCATGGTGTGCAAAAAAGTGCCGCTCAGAGGTAAAACAACCCAACTCTGAGACAGGCACAGACAGTGATGGTGTTACAATGTTGGAAATCTAACTGTTTGTGACAGATCTGCGCCCTGTTTCTAGTCAATGGATCCATTGATCCTTCTTTTCGGAGGTTCTTCTGGTGCCACAGAGCCTTAGCAATGTGTCTGGGTGCTTTCCTGTACTTAAATGAAGTAACGTTAATAGAGATAGCACTGGCAACGGACGCCATGAACATGCACAAATCTTAAGCCTACTACCGTTAGACAGGTACGGTAGTAGGCTTAAGATTTGTGCATGTTTGTTTGGACGGTATGTTTGTGCATGTTTGTTTGGACGGTATGTTTGTGCATGTTTGTTGACACGGTATGTTTGGAATAATTAAACAGTGATATCCAACTTCTTGTTCAGCATATGGTTGTCAAAGACATGCATGTAAAAGCAGCAGTTTGACATTTCATAGGTTAGTACTTTACGAAAATTTTGAAATGATCTTAAATTGAAATTGTTAAAGCAAAGGCCTTGAGTAAAATGTATTGTCAACTTTTCAATGTACTGTTCTCTTCTAGATACAATATGAAATGTAGTTCACGTTTTCATATATATATATGTCTCTATTAATGCTTTAAAAGCCATCCCGTGGCCGAGTGGTTTAGCGCGCTTGGTTTACTGATCTAAGAGACTTGGGTTCGAGCCCCAGGTAAGGCACGGGTGTTTTTCTGCTGAGGTCCTGCCATCCTCACAGACTTACTATGGCATATAAACTGACAGGCTCCTGTCGGACCTCTGTAGCAAGCAGCTGCTTGAGGGGATATTTATTTTCTTATTTATTAATGCTTTCATATCAAAAGAAGGTGATTTAAAGGTTGAATCAGCATATTTACAGAATGGTTTTGTGAATTTTGTTACAATCAGAAAAGTTAAACTTATGGCACTCTTCTTTAAAAGAAATATTGTATTTGTTTTAAGTCTCAAAAGCTCATTCAAGATGACATTGAAACACTGAAATCTGTGTTACCAGATGCAAATTTGTTCAGAAACGCATAGCAAAATTCTAAAAGAAATAATGTAAAATTTTATTGTGAAGAAATAGAAAAGGTTTGTCATGTTATACTTTCCCTCTCCAAAATCTTATGAATTTATAAGAGAAAAACTTTTCTTTCCCTATAACTCCCCAATTTCAACTTGGTGCAGATAGGTAGATGGCCTTGCCGTCCCATGGCCGAGTGGTTAGCGCGCTTGGCTACTGATCTAAGGGACCTGGGTTCGAGCCCCGGGTAAGGTATGGATGAATGTGTCGTTTTTCTACTGTGGTCCTGCCATCCTCTCAGATATTCTACTACGGCATATAAACTGACAGGCTCCTGTCAGACCTCTGTGGCAAGCAGTTGCTTGAGGGGGTATTATTCCTGGATTTAAGGAAGTTTTTTTCTGCAATGGAAATTTTTCCTGATGGTAAGCAGAAGCATAATTTATGCACTTTATTATTTGATGAGATGTCAATTTGGAAATAGATACTGTTCAATGATGATTAACGTTAATGTGGTATGTGCATTATAGTAGTAATGCTAATGATGAAAATTCAGATATAGCTTCTGAAGCTCCAGTTCTTGTGATCTTAACAACTAGTTTGCCTGGCTCAAAAAAAACAAACAGAAATTGCATTCTGTTGGTGTAAATGTAGTATCTACTGTTTGTGATGGTTGTAATCAAAGTTTGATGTTTAAATGCTTAGGTGCTGAAATTCAAACAACATATGCAAAAGTTTATTCAGGCAAAACTAAACAAGCTATGATATTTTTTATGTTTGCCATATGCTAAATGTAGTCAGAAAGGTTCCAAAAGATTTATGGTGTAATTTTGGACAGTAATAATAATAATAATCAAATATCCTGGAATTATATCAAAATGCTATAAAAAGTATAGTGTGAACAGCAGCAAATTAAATTGAAGCGTGCACACATAGAATGGTGCAGACAAAAGATGAAAGTTAAACTTGCTGTCGAAATATTAAGTAGTTTTGTGGCAAATGCTATGTTGTTTATGAAGAAAACTACAGTTCATGGTTTTTATTTTTGTGAACATACAACAAATTTTATTTTTAATGGTTGACAAAATGTGACACTTTAAATTAAAGAAATCCATTTGGTAAAGTCTTCAAAGGGCCCCTTAAATTGTGAAACAAAACCATCTGGGAAACACATCTAAAAGGGCAATTAAAATGTTACTTAACTTGTCAAATATCAGTGGAAGAAATTTATTGAACAGGTAGAAATATAGGTATTTTAGGTTTCGTCACAACAAGAAAAAGTATCGTTACGACAGATGAACATGCTGCAGTGAGTTTATTATAAACGTAACATGAACGCTCGTGTATGCTTCTGCGAGAGATTTATTTTAACCAACGAATTGGAATACAGAACCGATCTAAAAAAAATAGAAGTGATAGAGTTGTTGTTGGAATTGTGGAGATCTGAAAAGGAGGCATAAATAGCCTTAGTCTGTGCACGATAGTCTAAAGAATAAATATTTTTATTTGGTGTGTGCGCGGGAGGTCGATTAGTTTATTATTGTGGACCGTGTTGTTAAGCTGGTAAAGATAAAGAAGAATTTGTCGTCTTGTGTATGGTGATCAACGCCTGAAAAGAATTGGTTCTGAGAAACCAGTATACTTAGCCACAGTTTTGGAGTACTTGAGGACTAAAACTTAAGAAGGAAATCATTTTGTGTATAGTTATTTTGGAATTGGTAAGGTTATTCTCGAGATATTGCAAGTATTCACATGATTCTAGTTAGATTGAGTATTTATTTATCAACATGATTTTATTGTTCATTGAATGATTTTAGTCTTGTTTCGTGAATTGGATGTGAATAGAATTCAGATAATGGATTCTTCTGAAAGTTGATCTTTGTATTATTATAGAGTTTCGTGCCGGTTGACTTAGTTTGTTTACAAATAATTTCATCCATGCTTTTGTAATAAATTGCATTGTATTGTAAATTTCATTGGCCTATTTTTACTTGAACTCACGCTCAGTGCTCATCCATTTTAAATTGCAGCAGTATATTATAGCTTGCTGACACATTGTTATCAATATATATATTTTTTGGCTTGCAAACTCTGCCAGGATTATATTGAACTTTTTTGGAACTATAAGATAAAAAAAAGAGATAACCTATTGTCCTTCAGTTCCAAAGTGCATATAGACAGCTAATAATTAACGGGTTTGAAATAAATAAGAAAAAAAATTGTTTAAATTTTAATGAAATTAATATGCTACAAATTAAAACCATTGGCATCGCCGAATGTTTAAAGAAAACTCTGTGATTAAGCAGTTCTGTAAAGTAATGAATGTCATTGTGGCTCCAAACCTTTCCCTGTATTTGGAAAGTATCATCTAATATACACTGCTCGACATAGAAAATGTCACAACAGGAAGTATTTATTGGAGAGCCATGCAAATAGGTGGGTATGTGTCGACAATTGGGTTATGTAAATGAGTGCAGTTGTGAATCAATCACGTAGCAGGTGAGGGAGATAACAGGGTAAAACGGTTCGGCGTAGCTAAGTTTGGTCGTCACACCTGGGAGTGTGGATCACTGCATCAGAGTGGTCTCCATGGTGAAAGCATATGTAAAAAGTGAGAATGTCTAGGTGATGTCATCGTGAATCCTACCATCACACAGACTTCTTTTTTTATATAAAGAATATAATTTTTATTTATAAGAGTAAAGAATACAAATACATTTACAATTTGACCCGCAAAGCTAAATAGCTTATCTGCAGGAAAATGAATAAATTATATTAAACATAGGTCATTCAGCCACAAAAATGGTGTACATCAAATAAATCCACAAAACACAACACATAATAATCAGCTAACTAGAAAATACCAAATAATTTTTTAATTCCATTTTAAGTCTTCTAAAGAATCTATATTTAGTAATTCTTTTCGAATAGCATTAAATATAAGTGGTACTTGATATTCGGAGGTATGTTTCCCGTAATTATTTCGAAAATTTGGCAATTTGTAATAACCTTGGTTTTGAAGTCTTGTATTTTTGTTATGTTGGATTTTTAGCTTGTAAGTTTCGTCAAAAAAATTTTAATTATTACATTTATTTATATAAATTGCTGTAGGATAAAAGGTTTAAAAATTTTAATCTGTCGGTGGAAGTTTTATAATTTTTTTGCAAATGAAACGGAATAATATTTTTAGCTATTATAGACTGTAGTTTTTCTATTTTATTTATGTTAGTTAAGTTAGTTGTTCCATGCACAATTATTCCATTATTTAAAATAGATTCGCATATTGCTTTATAAAATATTACACAGGTTTCCATATTTAATACGTATTTCAATTTTTGAATTTTTATCGCTGATATTCTCAAGCTTCAAGGGATATATGTGCATTTCACCTAAAATATTCATCAAAAATGATTCCTAAGTAATTTATTTGATTTACTTGCTCAACAAGTGGGCAACTACATAATGATTCACAATTTGAAGCATCCTTTTTTCTGCAATTTATTTTATGAGTTTTGATAAAGAGGTTTTGATGAATATGAAATCCTGGTGATTGAATAATTATCAATTTTGTTTTTTTTCTCATTTAAATAGATTTTATTATGATTTAACCATCTAATAATATTATTGTAATCTGTTTGAACCTCTGAAATGCTATCATTTAAATATTTCTGACTGTTTATTAAAACAATGTCGTCAGCATATAGATAAATAGCACTATTTAATTTTGTATTGAACAAATCATTTACGTATAATAGGAACAATAAAGGACCTAAAATTGAGCCTTGGGGAATTCCATATCGTGTAATTACTTTTCTGCTGTAGCAGTTTTTTATTTTAGTAATTCTGTATCTGTCTGATAAATAATTTCTAAACCAATCTAACAATATACCGCGAATACCGTAATTTTCCAATTTATTTAGTAAAATGCTATGATCTATTGTATCGAAGGCTTTCTTTAAATCTAAGAACATTACCAGAGGCTTCATCATAGAGCCTCCGATGGGCTTGGAAAGGCCGCCGTCCGTCGGATGGGACGTTAAGCCGTGGCCCCGTGTGCGGGAGAGCCATACCCTGTGCACGTTAAAGAACACATTGGATGGCCTTGACGGGAGGCAACCATCTGTCTCTCAACAGCTGTTCCAGTGGGTCCCCTCCCCCAACATTCTCTGAGCCTTCGGGGTCCATGTGATCTGGCCATTTAGCCCATGGTGTGCAAAAAAGTGCCGCTCAGAGGTAAAACAACCCAACCCATCACAGAGCTACATACGGCTGGTTGATCCCTGCGCCGCATTGGGGTGGAAACTAATAGGGATGCAACAAGTATTGGCCGAATTTGGCGACAGTGGTTGGAGAAAGGCAACATGAGTCGCCGTAGTGGGACTGGTGCACGTAGGCGGATGTCCGAACGCCTCGATCGCCGCATTCGAAGGGCAAGCTGTAGCAGTCTCACAGGCCACAGTAGACGACATTCGATGCGATGAACAGACAACTACATACATTGCTGTGTCAACACAGACTGTGAATCGCGGATTGGCTGGGAAGGTTTGCGCTCTCGTCAACCATTGCGATGACTGCCATTCACCAAAGCACATTGTCGTGCTAGGTTGCAGTGGTGCCGTACCAGACATGCATGGCAGGACGAATCGAACCATGTCGTATTCAGCGACGAGTCTCTCTTCTGTCTCAGCATCTACGATCGCCGATTGAGATTATGGAGATGACGTGGTCACTGGGCTGATTTTGCTGCCATACGTTAGCGCCATAGAGCTCCTCAGCCTGGTGTCATAGTTTGGAGCACTATCAGTTTCAACAGCCATTCACCAATAACAATAACACACGGAGCCACGGCTTAACGTCCCATCCGACGGACGGCGGCCTTTCCAAGTCCATCTGTGTCCCCTACTGATCGAGGCGGTGTTGGGAGTTTTGCAGAGATAAATCTCAACGCTGAACCAACTGGGACTCGAAACTGGGAACTACAGATTACGTGTCTGGCGCGCTATCGACTGAGCCACCCCCGCCCTCCGGAGGGCGGGGGGAGATCGAGTCTAATGATATTTATGCCAAATGAAAGCTTGCGACGTGGGTATTGCCGTCTACTCTACATTTTAGAAAGTTTCAGACCCGAGCAACCCTGGGTAAATCTGCTAGTTATTTATATTTCGAGGACTATAGTTTAAAAATATTCAACCTAAAACCTTCACTGCTCTGAAATTGTTGAGTGTTATTTCAATGTCAGTCGAAGCAGGAAATAAGAGTCTAACAGTAAATGACATTCTCAATTCAAAGCTGAAAAGAAGAAATGGAAGCGGAAGCATACGGAAAACTGTGGAATAAACTAGCAAAATCGAACAGACGTGCAAAATACGACTAGTCACAAGCTGAAGCTGAAAGTGCGGACGGGATTTGCCGTTTCAGCGCCTAGTAATTCTCGGCTAAGTATTTTTCCTTATAATGAGCTTACTCTTTCTTATATTCTCAGTTCGCTTTTTCAGATATAGTGACATCCAAGTCAACAGACTTTGAGTTGATATAAATAGCAAAGATATAGAAATTTTTCCAGAGAAAACCAGCAGGTCAACTTTATATCTCCTCTTGAAAGACTTGGAATCTCATTTGACTCATCAGTAAATTGTAATAAAAGAGATAACACACTGCAGGAAAAGAAAAGTGCAAAACCTGGTAGGATTAATGTAATTTTATTGAAACGCAGGTAGCTGTTAGCATACACTGAAATGTGGAATTGATTACATTATCGGAAAAAAAAAGGAAAATCACCACTTTACCTAATCTGTAAAATATTATAATTAGTATGATGTCGAACCGACCCGTGCAGTAATGCATTCATGAACACGGCGGGGAAGGCTATCGTACAGCTCTACAATGTCCTCCTGAGGGATAGAACGCCAAATAGCGCGAAGTCGCTGTTCCATTTCAGCGACAGTGGTTGGTGCACCTCTCGGGTGTTTTTATTAGAGCTGTAGGCGCATCATGTCCCAGACATGTTCAATAGGTGAAATGTCCGGCGAGCGTGCTGGCCATGGTAGTACCTGAACGTTTTGCTCGTGTAGATACTACAGACTAATAGACAGATTTTTTTATTCACTACTCTCAACACCAGTACAGTTCAATGCAAAAATCCGAAACAAAAAACATACTTTTACATAAATTCTTCCAGTTCAAAAGTTCATACACATGAACTGATTAACATAAATTATATTTTAAAGTATAAATTACAAATGAACTGATTAACATAAATTATATTTTAAAGTATAAATTACAATTTATTTTATAGGTAGTTACTTAAACAAACAAACAAATTGAACAATATGAAAGCCGTAAATAAATAGGAGTACTCTACTTAAGCCCAAGCTCGAGTGTGGAGAAGTTCACGAATAAAACGTTTACAGAATTAGTTGCAACAGTGTTATAAAAATTAAATATTGAAGCTAAAGTTTTATCTCCATAGATATTTCTCTACATGATCACAATCCACTAACCAATCCCATATTAATCTTTTAAAAGCATAAATGTTTCTTTCATTTCTAATGTTACCCGGCAGAGCATTAAAAAGTTTTTGTGCCAGATACACGTAGTGTTTTTGGGTGATAGTTTTTTTTAGGAAACGGTATGGATAAATGCATAGTAGATGCATAGAGACGTGCATATTTGGGAAAGATCTTAACATTAGACTCATCCCAATTTCGAATATTGTATACTAATAGGTGATAAATATATAATTTTCTAACTGGTAAGATATTGAAATTTTCTATAATATTTTATTTCTGTCAAATTTCTTTTTCTTTAGCATACATCTTATTATGTAATTTTGAGGATCTTGTAATAGTTTCAAATTTGTCTCATATAGACCTCCCCAAGATGTAATGCCATATTTCAAATAGGATTTTATCCACGAATTATAAATAATTTTTAACATTGACAAATCTATAAAATTTCTTTTGTAATAAGATCTTGAAACCATAATATTTATGTTCTTAATTATATTATTCATATGCGTTTTCCAAGAAAGTTTTTTGTCAAGGTAGACACCCAAATATCTGAAGTAATCAATACCCTGATTAGCTGAACGTTTATTATATCTCATTGCAGTTTAGATCATGACAGAAGAATTTATTGAAAAAGTCATCTGTTTGATTTTCTTGTAATCTAAAATTCATGTACTTCGATTTGGCAACATTTAAAACTAATTTATTTTGAATAAACCAATTTTTGATTTTTTTTAGATCGTCATTTATTTGCACTATTTATTCCTCAGTTTTGCCTGCACAAGTTAAAGATATATCATCTGCAAAAGTTACATTCCTGCCTACAATTTTAAGTCACAAAGATCATTAAAATAAATCAAAAATAATAAAGGACCCAAAACAGATCGTTGAGGAACATCGAAATTTATCTTAGCATTGGAACTGTAACGATTTTTTATTTTAACCTTTTGGCTTCTACCTGTCAGATAGCTAGAGATCCAAGATAGCATTTCACCTCTCAATCCAGCTGCTTCCAATTTATGTAATAGAACAAATGCTTTTTTAACGTCAAGGAATAAAACAACGTCTTTCAAATTTTGATTAATGCTTTTATATATGGTTGATGTCATTTCTAAAATGGCATCCTCTGTTCCCGTGTTTTTTCGAAAACCATATTCATTTTTAGGAAAGAAATTATACTTATTCAAATAATTTTTAACATTTTAGATTTCACAATTTTTTATATTATTTTGGAAAAGACAGACAAGATGGATATTGGTCTATAATTTTCAATTTTCTTATCACAGCCACCTTTATACACTGGTATAACTGTTATAACTGTGGCAGTTTTTAAACAATTAGGGAAACATCCTGAAATTAAAGATTTATTTAATAAAGTACTTAAGATGCCTTTAGGTTGAGTTGGGTTGTTTTACCTCTGAGCGGCACTTTTTGCACACCATGGGCTAAATGGCCAGGTCATTAGGACCCCGAAGGTTCAGAGAAGGTTGGGGGAGGGGCCCATTGGAACAGCTGTTGGGGGACAGATGGTAGCCTCCCGTCAAGCGTGTTCTTTAACAGCGTGTTCTTTATCCAGCGTGTCTTTAACGTGCACAGGGTATGTGCTCTCCCTCACATCGGGCCACGGCTTAACGTCCCATCCGATGGACAGCGGCCTTCCCAAGCCCATCGGTGTCCCCTACTGACCGTGGGCAGGGCGGGGAGTTTTGCAGAGATAAATCTCAACGCTGACCCATCTGGTACTCGAACCTGGGAACTGCAGATTTGCGAGCCTGACGCGCTACCAACCCAGTCATTCCCGCCCCCTAAGATGCCTTTAATACTTGACCCTATCTTTTTAAGAATGAATACAGAAACGTGGTCTGTGCTAGAGGATTTTGCAGAGTTTGAACTCTCAATTACATCTTCAACCTCATTTTCATGTATTTCCTCAACAAAAAACGTATTCGACAATATCTTCAAATTATGCAAACCACTACAATAATTCTCAGGAATTATCCTTTGTAATACTAGTAAAATAATCATTAAACATGTTTGCCAAATCTACTGGATTATCCCTAACACTGTAGTTATGGTTGGTACCTGAAATTATATTTGGAAATTTGGATCGATTTATACGTTTTCCCACACATTTTATTTATAACTTTCCACTGCGTTTTAAATTTCTTTTGGTTTTTAATAATTGCATCAGTGTAATATCTTAACTTAGATTCTTTAATAATACTAGTTAGCACATTTCTATATCTTTTATAATATTGTACCAAATTTATATCAGAGCTATTACTTTTTTCAACTTGAATAATCTATTTCTTTCCTTAATAGAGTTTGGTAAAGCATCCGTAATCCAAGGTTTTAATTTTTTTAACTGGGTTTCGGTTTGGGAGAACATAAGATGCCTCTATAATCATTTTATGTAATTCATTTATAAAGTACTCAAAAGAAGCATTTACATTTATTTCATTATGTATAAACGACCAATCTATGTCACTTAATAATTCCTGCAATATATTTATAATTACTTTATATTTACGTTCTTTATATCTATTATCATTCTCAATATGATATGAAATATCTCTACACTCAATATTTAAACCAACAAAATAATGGTCAGATATATGCAATTTAATAATATAAGCCGTTAACTTATCCATATTTAAATTTATCACAAAAAAATGATCAAGGCAAGTACCCGACACTTCTCTGGTAACTTCATCATGATAAGGAAAAAAACAATTTATATTTAACAGTTGAACAAATCTTTCTGCTACAGCATCATGCAATTTTAAATCAATATTATCCCCTCAAGTTTATTAACGAACTCTATTTTTGAATAATTAGATATCTGTAAAAACTGAATACAATTATAAAAAAAATTTCATTCTACATTGTAATAAATCAGCAGTAAGACAGACAGTAAACAAGCGCAGAGATATTAATATTATTTCAATTTAACTAGATCTTCATAATTCTTAATTCCAATATCATTGAGGCCGTCTGCTTTTCTCATAAATATTTTAGCCTCTCCTCTCCCAGATTTATTATCTTGTCTGCATTTATAATAATCATTATAACCATTTATTTGATAATATTGAATTTCATTTCCTTTTACCCAAATTTCTGAGAGAATGATTATATTTGGTAAAAAAATCCAGATAAATTTAAAAATATTACGAAATGATCAAATATTTTCTCAAACTTCTTACATTATCAGAAAGTTCCTTTACACCATTACGTCCAATTAAAAGATCAGTATATCAATTATCTGTACTTTACAATAATAATTCATTTCCACAAATATCATCAATAACATCACAGAAATTCATGTTAGTATTTATTATTAGTAAAAGTTTGCATAGAATGCAAATAATCAGTAGAATCGTTTGCTACGCCATGAAAACTATTAAGAAATTTATCTGCGACTCTAACATCACTAGAAGGAATAAAAAACTAAATATCATATAATTTAGAATGCATAATACTATTTCGAAACTCGGAACCAGTTGAATTGGCGATTAATATTTAAAATATTGCCACAGACAATAAACAAGCGCAAAGATATTAATATTATTTCAATTTAACTAGATCTTCATAATTCTTAATTCTAATAGCATTGAGGCCGTCTGCTTTTCTCATAAATATTTTAGCCTCTCCGATTCAAATTTATTTATAACCCAATTCACATTGTTTCCCCTTTGACTTGAATAAGAGTTGCTTATTTTCCTGTGTTAGGTGTTCATTGATATACACCCTACCATCACCATAAGATTCATCAATTTCTTTTGATAATAACTCGTTCTTTTCTTTCCAACTCTTTATCCACATCTCTTTAGTTTTTCTAGAGCGAAACTGAACGATGATGGGTTTTATTTTATTCTTGTTTATAACTGGAACCCAATGAACAGCTTCCACATCCAGACATTGTGTCAATTTCCAAAACTTTAGCCAGTCTCTCGACTACTTGAAGAGCGTTTTCTTGTTGTTTCTCGGGAATGCCCACTAGTTCCACATTTCTGATCCTGCTGTACTGTTGCTTATCATTCAACTTCTCCTTCAATACAAATACTTCTTTTTCCAACATTAAGCTTGTTTCCTTTTGATTTATTATTCTCACACTGTACTTCATTAATCTGTTTTGTAATTTCATCATGCCTATTTGAGAAAAATGAAATACTTTTCCTAAATTCCTCCATTACATGTAATATTTCCTTTTTGAAATTTCCATTTAAAACGTGTAGCTCAGCTCCAAATATACGGAACTGTTCTTTCAGGATATCTTCTAAGAATGATTTTATATCCGCATCCAAATTCACACACACGCTCTCAGTTTCATCACCATTAGTCTCCTGTGGTGATGCCATCATTAGTCTCAGCTATTCATCTCTGGACCCAAAATTCAATTTCTCATTCTCTTCCCACCCGAAATAATAGCGATTTCTACCTTTCTCCTAGCACAGCTGTTACATTTCAATTTCTTCTTACGATCTTGGGACAATTTCCTAAAATTTGATTCTATCAAACCAAGGCAGTAAAAACGAAAATTATTTCGACATTGTGAGCACTTGGCAGTCAGACGTCCCTAGAAGCTCATTATTACAGCTACTACAAATCATCTTTGACAGAATAAATTCCTCTAACTACAAACACAAACAAAAAAACAATTGAATCCTGCAAAAGCCATGTAGCAGATGAACATAAATAAGCTGCTGCGGGCTGCTCATTTGGCTGCAATAATAATATTGCTGTTGCAAAGAAACTAATGCGGGCTGTGTGGGGACGGGCGTTATATTGCTGGTAAAAGGTTCCGTGCTGCTGAACAAATGGAACAGCCACTGGCTGCAAAATGTTGGTAACATATCGTTGGGCAGTTACAGATCCCCTTATGATGACCAGTTCTGACTGAGATGTCCGATTAATGGCACCTCACACCAAGACACAATGTCGCACACACTGGGTGGCGTTCCTTTCCCCTGGATGACGGCGAACACGTTGTCTACCGTCGTGCTGACAAAAACAAAAACGAGATTCGTCTTTAAACACCACGACAACATCAATGACTATTGCAAAAGAGGGTGTCCTCAAGAAGAGGTACCCTATTTTTAAACTAAAAGGCGAAAACATCCGCCATACGACATTAAAGTACTTGGGGATCACTCTGGATGAGAGGATGAGCTGGATCCCACACCTGCAGGATTTGAAAGCTAAATGCACCAATGTTATGTGCAAGCTGGGGCGTATGGCTCGCGTCTCATGGGGACTCAGAAGCGAGGTCCTCAAGGAAATTTATCTAAGGGGAACGGAGCGGATCCTAACCTATGGTGCGGGCGCCTGGTGGCGCCCGACGGACCACTCCATAATGTGTAGAAAGCTGCTCGCAGCCCAACGACCGGCTTTACTGCGAATCACCAGGGCATACAGGACAACATCTACGGATGCCCTCCTGGTGCTCGCAGGGATCCCTCCACTATTTTTGACGGTCGGTAAAGAAGCGACCATATTTAGAGTCCTGCAGGCTAAGGAAAAAGCAACATTCCTCGGAGCCCAGTATGACCCTGAGGATTACGAGGCAAATATCGCTGAGTGGGATCTACATCCCACAAGGAGACTATGTGTGCCCTGGTCCACGGAGTTACCATTAGGTACAGATATTGAAATATACACCGACGCTTCCAAGAGCGAGGAGGGTGTGGGCTTAGCCTTCACTGTCTTCAATCAAGGGGCCAAAGTGTATGATTTTCAGAGAAAGGTTTCTAATAATGGCTTAGCCTTCCAAGCAGAGCTGCTCGCTATCAGAGAGGCCCTTAACTGGGCCCTCAATGACGGCGGTCTGGACAAAGACATACGGTTGTACACGGACAGCCAGGCGGCTCTGCAAGCACTTGAAGATGCAAACAACAGGCATCAGATTGTGAAAGAGATCAAGTGCATCCTGGGCAATCAGAGCATGCCCAGGGTATCCTTCTCCTGGATCAAGGCGCACGTAGGGCATGAAGGAAATGAGCGGACCGACCAACTGGCCCGCTCCGCAGGTAATAACACTCAACCTGTGATAGCGGAAAAGACTTCAAAAACTACCCTGAAGTCTATAATTAGCCAAGGTACCATTAAGGAGTGGCAGAGGCTCTGGGATACGACTGAGAATGGTCTTCAAACAAAGACATTCTTGAAAAGGGTCAGTCTATCCCTGATGTCCTCTGACCACTATTTGACGCAGGTCCTAACAGGATATGGGAGTTTCCCCAAATACCTGGAGCGGTTTAAAATCTCTGCCCACAGTTACTGCGGCTGTGGGGCTCCAGACGCAGATGTCGGGCACTATATCCTCAGGTGTTCGATCACAGAAGGGTTCGCTAACGAACTCAGGGACTCCCAAGCGATCAATGAGGTAGCAGGCGAACTGGTCTCAGTGTCCATTGAGAGTGCCCGTGTCAGGGCACACTTGAGGGACATAGGCTGGCTCGTCTGTCGGCTTCGGGACTTTCTCCTTTGAGGTCCGTGGCTGCTGTCTCTCTTTGACTTATCTTCCTACTTTCTTCCCGGGCTGCACTCAGCACCCCCTTTAACACCACCCATACTCCAAGTCCCTACTGGTCTCCCCTGAGACAAACTTCATCTTCTACTTCCAGGCCTCTAGTTGCTATGCACGTGTAGTGTCGTGAGACGGAGCACGTGCTTTCCCCATGGGGAGTGGGTCCCTCGGGACCCACTCCCCACCCCGTATTAACCAGAGTACTCCACTCTTGTTCGTTCCAGTTCTGTTTGAGGCGACACTACTGAAGACGTGCTTGCATGTGGACAGATGTGAGGGGCAAATGCAGTGCCGGATGATAGGCTCGCAATGAAAACTGTAAAAGCCTATTGTTTACCGTCCACCTGGTAGGTATTCGATGTTTTACCTGTTTCCGATCCCTTTGCAATTGCTTTGTAATCGCGAATCTGTCACGCAATGCCATGCGTCGCAAATGGCGGTCCTGTCACTCCGTGGTCTTACGTCGTCTTCCTGATCCTTGTCGGCGTGTGCTGGATCCTTCTTGAACCCACTGGCACCATATGTGTACGATGGTGCTAGGATTGCGGTCAACGAGGTTGGCCACATCTCTGTACGACAAACCAGCTTCTCTAAGGCTGATGATTCTTCCACGCTCAAAGTCTGTTCTGTTGGAACGGCCGTCGACATCTGCGTAAGGGCATCTTTAGCGGTTTAGAACAATTTCCACAACGTTTTGTCAACCAGGGAGCTTTGGTTGCCTTTATCTGTGTTTGACTGCTCCGCACCTGTCAGCTAGCGCCTGTCCAATCGTTTCGATCATCTTGCAAACCTAATCATTTCCATTCATTTCCATATACTACCACCTCCCTAAATTTTGTCACAGTTGCATAACTTTTTGCAAGTGTTGCACTTTTCATTTCCTGTAGTGTATTATATTGTGGCAAAGAAAATATCTCAGAGAAATTAAAAACTATAAAGTTAAAAACTATAAATAGGAGTCTTTATCAAATAGTCTTTATATTTAGTTTCTTATATGTTTTTTTTAGTGAATAATGTTTCGAAGACCTTAAAATTGAGTTGATTGCAAAAATAAATCAATAAAAGACAAAGTTTGTGAATCCGAATCTACCTAACGATAACATTTAAAGTAGATAATTATTATTACAGGATTTATATTCAAGCAACTAACTTCGTTGCATTGTGCCAAAATTGGGTATAGAGAGTCGGAGATGGGGGAATTGTCTTCAGCTGGATGGAATTCGAACCCACCATCTCCTGTTAAACATATCAGGTCTCTGATCCCCGAGCTACCGGCCTCTGACAAGGGAAATCTTGATCATAGGCAGGTAGCTCAGATGTCAGAGCGCCTGACATATTATCAGATTGTGGTAGGTAGGGATCCCACCCATCTCAAGAGAATTTTTCCCCTATACGTAGTTTTAGCAGAATACACCAAAGATAGTGGCTTGAATGTAAACCAACGGATAGCTGCGAATACAAAAGAATATATGATTGCAGAGTTTTTCAGATGTTGCTGAAACTTTTGATCTGGTATAAAATTATTTCCAAAATATTTTCATCGTTGCGAATATTCTTCGTTGACTCCCGTTCTGCCCTTGGTGAAAAAAAGGGCGTCTTTGGAATGGCCACCATCCGTAGGATGAAACATTAAGCCGTGACCCATTGTTCAAAAGAGAACCATACATTGTGCATGTTAAAAAACACGCTGGATGTCCTTGACGGGCGGCGTCTATATCTCCTAACAGCTTTACAGTGGGTTGTGCACATTAAATAAGACTCTGGATGCCGTTGATGGGAGGCTTCTATCTTTCTCCTAACAGCAGGCCGGTTAATAGGTCCCTTTCTCCAGTGGATCCCCTTCCTCCAACCTCCTATGAGCCTTTAGGGTCATTGTGACTTGGCTTTTAACCCATTGTGAGCAAAAAAAAAGGGCCGCTCAGAGGTAAAACAACCCAACCCTTCTCTGAAGAAAGGGCTTAGTTACTTCTTTTAACCCTTGGGGTCTTTGTGTGTTGGCCATTTTGCCCATCGTTTGCAAGTAAGTGCTGCTCAGGGGTGAAACAAGTTAACTCAAAGCATTTTTGGTTGCGGCCCAAAATTCAAATACCTATACCTATTCATCTCTGGACCCAAAATTCAATTTCTCATTCTCTTCCCAACCAAAATAATAGCGGTACCTACATGCTCTGTAGACCGTTTGATAGGTCCTTTTCGGGACTTATCAGAAGGCCTTCCGCGACCCAAATTGGGGTTGGGACTGAGTTAGGGCACCCCTGCCCTAAAGGAAAGTAGCACAACAATTTCTTTAGGTGGGGAACACATATTGTATATATATGTAGGAAGTTACGTATCGTGAAGATTAATTAATACGTGTTTTCCATTGAAGAATCCGCAAGCCAAGAATGCATTTAACCGATAACCTTCCATAAAAATGTTGATTAGTTTCCTTTTTTAGATTGCCATCTAAAATGCTTAAAAGAGTGAAGCACTGATTTGACTCCTTTGTCAGAATGGTAAATGGACAAGTGAACCAGGCATGAGGATGTGGCCAATATTTTTCTTTTACAGTAATCACTTCTCTCTGGAGGCGGAAAGCCTATCATCGCTTTAATTTCGTTGCTAAGCAACTGGCTCGGAGACAAATATTTCGATTGAGTCAGCATTATTCAGTAATGCGGTTTGCAAAGAAATCTCGTGATATTTGGCTTGCACACTTGACGCTGTGACATTCATCTAGATAACATCGTGGGCGCATTCTCAGGCGATGGCATTTCATTCGTTAAGATAGCAGACGTTGTTCGTGATAATGATGTGAAGGGCAATAATTGATGAGGAAGAGGCCAATATAATTAATATTTATTTGCCACATTTAAGGGAATGGTTATTTAGTGTCAGATGAAAAATAATAAACGAACTGGCTGCTATTTTACCTTTGTAGGAAGTTTTTTCTCGTTTGTGAGATCACAGTCCAATAGATTTTAACGTTGTAACAATAGATTAAAGGCTCGGGCATGTCACATAGCACTAAAATTATGCAAAGACACCTGCTTTGAATTTCAAAGCAAGTAGACAAGTTTGAAAATTCGTGTAAGACTACGGGATTTCGGAGGGGTAGGGAGGGAGGTTGGACCTGCTAGACCCCTCCAACAGGTACATCCTTGTACTAATTCCCTTAAATATGTTTCAACGTCATCTTCATCCTCTTATATACATTTTAAGGAGGTCATCACCACCCCTTATTTATGATTTAAGGAGTCATCTTCACCCCCTTATATATGTTTTAAGGAGGTCATTTTTTTTTTAGAATATAATTTTTATTCATAACAGTAAAGAATACAAATACATTTACACTTTGACCCGCAAAGCTGAATAGCTTATCTGCAGGAAAATGAATAAATTATATTAAACATAGATCATTATTCAGCCACAAAAATGGTGTACATCAAATAAATCCACAAAACACAACACATTAAAATCAGCTAACTAGAAAGTACCAAATAATTTTTTAATTCCATTTTAAGTCTTCTAAAAGAATCTATATTTAGTAATTCTTTTGGAATAGCATTAAATATAAGTGGTACTTGATATTCGGAGGTATGTTTCCCGTAATTATTTCGAAAATTTGGCAATTTGTAATAACCTTGGTTTTGAAGTCTTGTTTTTTTATTATGTTGAATTTTTAGTTTGTAAGTTTCGTCAAAAAATTTTTAATTATTACATTATATTTATATAAATTGCTATAGGATAAAAGATTTAAAAATTTTAATCTATCGGTAGAAGTTTTATAAATTTTTTGCAAATGAGACGGAATAATATTTTAGCTATTATAGACTGCAGTTTTTCTATTTTATTTATGTTAGTTAAGTTAGTTGTTCCATGCACAATTATTCCATAATTTAAAATAGATTCGCATATTGCTTTATAAAATAGTACACATGTTTCCATATTTAATACGTATTTCAATTTTTGAATTTTTATCGCCGATATTCTCAAGCTTTCACATATGTGGGATATATGGGCATTCCACCTAAAATATTCATCAAAAATGATTCCTAAATAATTTATTTTATTTACTTGCTCAACAAGTGGGCAACTACATAATGATTCATAATTTGAAGCATCCTTTTTTCTGCAATTTATTTTATGAGTTTTGATAAAGAGGTTTTGATGAATATGAAATCCTGGTGAATGAATAATCATCAGTTTTGTTTTTTTCTCATTTAAATAGATTTTATTATGATTTAACCATCTAATAATATTATTGTAATCTGTTTGAACCTCTGAAATGCTATCATTTAAATATTTCTGACTGTTTATTAAAACAATGTCGTCAGCATATAGATAAATAGCACTATTTAATTTTGTATTGAACAAATCATTTATGTATACTAAGAACAATAAAGGACCTAAAATTGAGCCTTGGGGAATTCCACATCGTGTAATTACTTTTCTGCTGTAGCAGTTTTTTATTTTAGTAATTGTGCATCTGTCTGATAAATAATTTCTAAACCAATCTAACAACATACCGCGAATACCGTAATTTTCCAATTTATTTAGTAAAATGCTATGATCTATTGTATCGAAGGCTTTCTTTAAATCTAGGAACATAGTTACAAATTTTTCCCTATTATTCAATGATTTATTAATATTATTTGCAATTTTAGAAATTAGTTGAATTGTGTTTTTTCCTTTTTGAAAGCCAAACTGATTTTCATTAATTATGTTGTGTTTAAGTAAAAAGCTAAAAACAGTATTATAAATATATTTTTCCGTTATTTTCGAAAAAATAGGCAGAATTGTTATTGGTCGATAGTTAGAAAAATCCTCCTTAATACCACCTTTCAAAATAGGTCTAAAAATACCTGTTTTGAGTTCAGTAGGTATGTTCCCATAAATATAATCTGATTTATAATTTTTGATATAATATTTAGTAGTGTCTCTTTATTAAATTTTATATGTTTAATGCAAACATTATCGTAACCAGGTGATTTATTGGTGTCTAATGAAGTAATTATTTCATCAGTTTGTTTTTCAGTGATTTCATGTATATAGATAGATTTCAAAACTCTTTGTATCATGGTTGGAACATAATTTATATCGTCTTGGTGATTTGCATTTCTTATCTGTAAAATTAGTGTGTTATAAATGTCATTGTAATTATTTGCTATTTCTTCCACAGATAATTTCTTTTTGGCCATATTGTCAATTATTACATCGTCCTATGATTTTTTTATGTTTTCCTTCTAATATTTCATATATCAATTGCCAGGTAGCCTTCATATCATTTTTTTCATTATAAGTTTATTTCTATAATAAAGTTGTTTCTGATTTCTAATCTGAATATTAACCCTATTCCTTAATTTTTTATAGTTATTTTTATAAGCATCATTTTTATCATTGTTTTTAAATTTAATCCAAGCTTTATCTCTTTCTTCAATAATTCTATCAAGTTCGGTGTTATCCAATTTTTGCTATGATTTCTTTTTACCTTTCCAACTCTCCTAATATATATTCTATTTTTTCCTAAAATTCCATCATAAATGTCTTTAAATACTTTATATAGGTTTAATTCATCCATTGGGTTGTCTCCATAATTTTCTAAAGTCCAATTCATTTCAGAAATAGCTTTGTTTATATTGTTATGGTCAAATGACCAATTCTTATTTTCCTGGTCTGTTTCACTATAATTAGTATTATTCAAATTGTTATTGGTGTTGCTAATCAGTGTTAAAATCATATAGTGATCTGCTATTTTGCTTGTTTGAATTTTGAATTTGCTGACATATTTTTAATCAGTTTAATATTAATATGGTCTATACAGGTTTTGGTAATTTTATTTTTTACTATTTCTTCTATTGTAGCTTCCCTTATTAATCTTTCAAAATTCATTTCAGTTAATAGTGTGATATATTTTTCTGTGCCATGTTTTTTAGTATTCATTGTATCGATATTAAAATCACCCATTAAAATCTGATTTTGATCTTTTTCTGTATTTTCCATCCAGTTTCGGAAATTCAACAGAAAAGAGTTCACATCTGTACTAGGCGATCTGTATAGTGCTAAAACATGATATATTATATTATTTTTTTTTTACTTTTATATATATAGTTTCCGCTGGAAGTGTTTGTTGTGAAATAATTTCAATATCTAGATTTTCTTTATAGTATACTGAAATCCCCCTAATATTTTTATTTATATTATCATTTGTGATTTTATTAAATTTATCAATATTATATAAATAATTTTCATATTTATTTACATTTGTTTCAGTTAAAACAAGCAAATCAATGTGTTCCATGTAATTGTTAATACTTAATTTTAATGAATCGCAATATTTTCTTTGACTGCTTATATTAACATGATCAATTCCTAATTTATTTTTGTGAATAAATTTACTATAATTATTTTCGAACCAAGCCTCCACTTCTAAACCTGTAGTTACATAAGCAACATCATAGTTGCTATGAAGACCTCCAAAATTCAAATCAGACATAGCTAACAAGAATATTCATAAAAAAAAGCAAAAGAAAAGAGCAAAAAAAAAAGGAAAAAAAAGCAGGGTTTATTGGACATATCTAAAAGTTCAAAAATCATCAAAGTTGGTGAACCATATCCACATTGATAATTCTTTCACCAGTTGATTTCCTCATTAGAACTTTTCCATTTTTGAACCAAACATACTTATAATTTTTTTCTTTTGCACACATCCTAGCTCTCCAGAAAAGTTCTCTGTTAATCATAGTCATGTTTTCATTAATATATATTGGTGTTCCTTTATCATTAAGGTCTGCAATAGTGGTTGTAATTTCTTTTTTCCTGTTTTGTATCCAAATGTCTCTATCTTTCCGTGTAACGAATTGGACAATTATCTTTGGGGTTTTGCTTTTATTTCTTTCTGGAAGTCTGTGAACTTTTTCAATCATATTGTCTGTGTAGTTGACTATGTTTAATGACTGGGAAATTTTATACAGCTTTATTTTAAGCTCTGTTTCATCCTCCCCTTCAATTATGGGAACACCATGAATTTCTATATTTTTATTGCGTCCATATTGTTCCACGTCATTAAGATTTTGTTTCAGTTCAGTCTTCTCTCACTTCTGTGTTTAAATTTTCGGCTTCATAGATTTTTGTAGTTAAATCCTTTTGATTTTTTTCGTAATTTATTACTTGTTTCGTTAGTTCGTCATACTTGCTAGAAAAAAAAATTCTACACTTCGTTTTAGTTCTCTCACTTCTGTCTTTAAATCACGGATCTCTACTATCAATAGATTGATGTCACGTGTCGAACAATCTCTGCTTCCCATGTCCAAGGTCGCCTTTGGGCTTATTTTTTTCGACTTGCATTCGAAACATAACCACGCATTCTTCTTTTCTAGGGACAGCTTTTTGTAATTTTTTTCTGTTGTGCCCGAACAGACAAAATGCAGTTTGCCTTTGCATCCACTGCAAACTATGCATTCCGAGTTAGGTGGTACTGCTTCGTCACATCTGTTGCAAATTGAGGTCATTGTTGTGAGCGGAAGCGATATGCCTCTGGCAAAAACAACGAGAGCCACCAGTGACAACAGGGAGATTGCAACGATTAGTCCAAAAGTTCGGTCTTTTGATCTTTTGCAGCACACAGCACAGAAGGCACTGTACACGGAGACTAACGTCGGGGAGGGGCAGGAGCAATAAAAGTTAACAGCACTTACAGGTCCGAAGAGTCCCAGATGGTCAACCGATGGTGGTCGGGGTGGTGAAGGATATCCAAACATGACCGGCTAGCGGGAGCTCCAAGAAAGTACGTCCGATCACGACAAGAACTGAGGGGAACTTCTCACTTCTTATATATGATTTAAGGAGGTCATCCTCACTCCTTATGTATTATTTAAGGAGATGATCCTCATCCCATATATATGATTTAAGCAGACATCATCACATTTTAAAGAGGTCATCCTTACCTCTTTATACACCATCAGCCAATACATTTAAACCACCTCTGCGTTATGCAAAGAAGCGAGCGTGCAGCCAATCAGTGTCACGTGACAAGGTCGCGAATGATATATTTAATACCTGGGTCGGAGCTCTCGCAAACAATATTTAGTTTCCTATCAACATGGTGAAAGCAAAGGATTTATCTGATTTCGACAAATGCCAGATCGTTATGGCAAGACGACTTGGTAAGAGCATCTCCGAAACAGCGACGCTGGTAGGATGTTCACGCTATGCAATAGTTAGTACCTATCAAAGATGGTCCGAAACAGGTGACACACATCGAGCCGTCAACAAGGCATGGGCTGGCCACGCCGTATTGATGCCAGAGGTCAGCGCAGGCTATCTCGTCCGCAGCAACAGGAGGGCTACTGTGATTGACATTAGCCATGATTTCAATTGTGGTAAAGTGCCAATGTGTCCGAACACATAGTTCATCGTAAGCTCTTGGATATGGGTCTCCGCAGTGCAGACCCATTCGTGTGCCTAGGCTCACAGCCGTTCACTGGCATCAACGCTTGCAGTGGGCACGTAATCGACATTGGACCATAGAAGACTAGAAGAGGGTCGCATGATCAGACGAATTCCGTTTTCTGTTACACCATGTGGACGGACGAGCTCGTGTGCAACTTTTACCCACGGAAGCCTTCTCACCTGGGTGCACTGGGGGACGGATTCAGGCAGCTGGAAGATATGTGATGGTCTGGATCATATTTTCTTGGGGAACACTTGGACCAATTATCTCTGTAGAGCAAACTCTGACAGCTGTCGCCTACGTGAACATCGTGGCTGACCAAGTACACCCCTTTATGGCGACTGTATTCCCTGGCGGAGATGGCGTCTTTTAACAAGACAATGCCCCATGTCACACTGCGAAGGTTCAGGAATGGTTCCTAGAAAAATTGAGGAATTCCATTTATTGCCATGGCCCCCAAATTCGCCGGACATGAATCCTATCGAGCATTTGTGGTTTGATTTGGAGAAACGGGTACGAGCAGCATCACCCCAACCACGTAATTTACGGGAACTGCGGGATCTTCTGTTGCAGTCATGGTACGAAATATCAAGCGACACCTACCAACATCTCGTTGAATCTATGTCTCATTAGGTGAGAGCTCTTTTTTTGGTGGCGAGAGGAGGACCTATATCATATTAGGTAGATGGTTTTAATGTTTTGGCTGATCAGTATATATGATTTAAGGAAGTCATCCTCATCCCTTATATATGATTTGAGGTCATCCTTCACTTTCTTGTATACGATTTAAGGAAGTCATCTTATACTTGCCACAGAGATCTGACAGGAGCCTGTCAGTTTATTACGCCTTAGAGAAAATCTGTGAGGAAGGCGAGACTTCAGCAAAGAGACAGCACAGACATCCATGTTGTGTTCCATGTTGTGTTCTACATCCATATCCTCGTTTATCCGAGGTTCGAACCCAAGTCCCTTTGATCAATAGCCAAGCACGCAAACCACTCGGCCACCGGACTGCACCGTATTTTAGAAGTGTTAATTTTTCCTTTATACAAGTAACTTAGACACTCGTTTTTGCAATTTTTTTATATATAACTTATTATTGCTATTACTTTTTACTCTTTTTTTTCTGCTTTCTAATTTTTATTGTGGATTCAATGAATTAATCTTTCTTAATCTCTTTGGCGCCTTAATTACTCTTGCTCCATAAAACTCTAACTAGAAAACCGACGAATTTGGGTTGGGTTGTTTTACCTTTGAGCGGCACTTTTTTTGCACACCATGGGCTAAATGGCCAGGTCACACGGACCCGAAGGCTCAGAGAAGGTTGGGGGAGGGGACCCACTGGAACAGCTGTTGGGAGACAGATGGTAGCTTCCCGTCAAGGCCATCCAGCGTGTTCTTTAACGTGCACAGGGTATGGCTCTTCCGCACTCGGGACCAAGGCTTAACGTCCCATCCGATGGACGGCGGCCTTTCCAAGCCCATCGGTGTCCCTTACTGACCGTGGGCAGGGCGGGGAATTTTGCGGAGATAAATCTCAACGCTGACCCAGCTGGGACTCGAACCTGGGAACTACAGATTACGAGCCTGACGCGCTACTGACTGAGCCACCCCCGCCCCTGAAAACCAACGAACAACTTTTTAAATTTCCAATACCAAATTTTCCCCTAGCTTCTTCCATGACGCGCCAAAACGTTTCTGACAAGCACCTTTATGAGACTTCTATCTCTTAAGTCTACCAGAATTTATTCTTTCACGAGTACCTCCAAAGTATCACATATTTAAGGCTTAAATTTTCCTTTCCAACAGCAGCAAAAAGACGAAGAAATGATGCTGAAGTGTTTACCGTAAAACCTTAAAATACCCAAAGCGTCGACAAAAAATTAACGGGATTCGACCTCGTATACTTCAAAGCAGAATGTCATCTTTTACTCGAGGCACCTCCTCCCTCCTCATCGACCAGTGCGAACTTATCTAATAGACAGAGACACATTTGGTGCACGAGCATTTAATTATCCACAACAATAATAAATTTTTTTTTTATTTTGAGAGAGTAAAAAAGATTTGAGCGATTTAATAAATATATTTTTCTTTTTATTATTCATTATTAATATTTAAAAAAATTACGTCTTCAATTTCACTCGAGAATTGAAAAAACCGAGTCAATAATTTTTTACGCAGTTAAAAAGTTCTAATTGAATTATATGGAATTGCAGATTTTTTCAAGCTAGTCGTATCGACGTCGCGTGAATAGGAAGATAATATTAAAGTGTCTTATAGAGATAAGAGAGATTCATCCGTGGAGAGGGGGATGAGTTTTCCTTACCTTCAAATCTGTCCTTCTTTCACCTATCTCCATCTTCCTATTTTTTAGTGGAATACTTCTCAAAAATTTCAAATATTTACCTTTTTAAAAGTGAAGTTTTCCATGAGGGTGCAGGGGTTGGGGGGGGGGGTGAATCAATCGGAAGGGTGCCAAGTTCGTAATCGCAGTTTCCAGGTTCGAGTCCCAGCTGGGTCAGCGTTAAGATTTATTTCGAAAAATCTCCCCACCCCGACCTCTCAGTAGAACGTATAGATGGGCTTGGAAAGGCCGCCGTCCTTCGGGTGGGACGTTAAGCTGTGGGCCCCTGTGCTAGAGAGCCACACCCTGTGCCAGTTAAAGAACACGCTTGATGGCATTGACGGGAAACTACCATCTGATTCCTAAGAGCACTCCAGTGGGTCTCCTCTCCCAATATTCTCTGAGCCCTCGGGGTCCATGTGACCTGGCCATTTAGCACACTATGCAGCAAAAAAAAAATACCGATCGGAGGTAAAACTACCCAACCCTTGAGTGTTTGGCATTGGGGGTAGGTCCTTGGGGGAGGTCATTTTGTCAATCCGCCCCTGCCACTTACAAAGACTAGTTAGACAAACTTCGCAACTCCAACTCTTCCATCTCCTCCATTTCATCATTTCACTGCTAAAAGCGAACATACGGATAGATCTACTGACAAAATATTAAAGTAGAGATTACAAAAGACCGTGTGTAGATCTCTACATCATCTGCGATATGAGAGACAGTGAAATGAAGTATGTGAAATTTAGAGGAAATAGCTTTAAATTAGTGGAAATGAATTCATCTATGTGCTTCACAGTATTTGTCGTTTAGTTTATTACAGCAGTTTCGCTACGCTACGTCATTTCGAAATGTCAGAATAATTGGTGGAATAGGAAGACATCCTCAGCACTCGAATACGTAGCCAATGTTTTAATTAATCTTGCTTTAAAGCATTTGCTGTCGAAACGTGCAGTGTTAGGCATTTCGGGAAGCAATTTCTAGAGTTAATTCCATCCCTGAGTCTGTTTCTGTAGATAGTGATCAAAATATGTTTCTATGGCACTAATAACTTATAGGAGATAACAGAAGCGTGCTTTTGTCTTCGTGGGGATGCGGACCTCGGGTTGTTTGGTGCAGCTTTGTCTGTTTAACTAAGAGGAGAACCAAAGATCAGATTGGTATGCAAAGGTCTATCATTTTCTGCATCAAGGTAATGTGAACGAGGCGCTTCATGCTCATGAAATATGACCCGTTGGATTAAGTGCAAGCTGCTTACTACTGAGAACAAAGTGCGACACCCATTATATGCATTAGAATGCAGAATCGAGAACACCTGTTAGGATCTACCCTTTGAATAGAATGTATGCGGAAATAATTAACGTATAGGGATTTTAAAACCTCTGATGAAGTAATTATAAAAATGTGTATTTTGATCAGAGAGACACTACACGAAATTAGGTTTACTTTGAACAGTAATATCAACAAGTTTTTTTACTTATTAAGATGAGATCAAGCAGCTTTTGATAGTGGTGGCTGATGAAAGTGAACTCTCCGTCCTGGAGAGGTGAGACCGACAGATATCAATTAAATTATTATCATTCATACAAATTTTGAGGGGCGTGGGTGACTCAGTCGGTAGCGCGCTAGGCTCGTAATCTGCAGTTCCCAGGTTCGAGTCCCAGCTCTGTCAGTGTTGAGATTTATCTCCGCAAAATTCCCCGCCCTGCTCACAGTCAGTAGGGGACACCGATGGGCTTGGAAAGGCCGCCGTCCGTCGGATGGGACGTTAAGCCGTGGCCCCGTGTGCAGGAGAGCCATACCCTGTGCACGTTAAAGAACACGCTGGATGGCCTTGACGGGAGGCTACCATCTGTCTCCCAACAGCTGTTCCAATGGGTCCCCTCCCCCAACCTTTTCTGAGCCTTCGGGGTCCTTGTGATCTGGCCATTTAGCCCATGGTGGGCAAAAAAGTGCCGCTCAGAGGTAAAATAACCCAACGTGTTGAGTGAGGTTGGCTTTATGCATCCAGACAGACGTTTGACAGAAGATTAATTACTTCCTAAGATATTTTAACTTTTTTTGGTAGACGGGAAACTTGCCTTAAACTATGCACAAAATGATTGAGACTTTTCTATATTTTGGAAAAAGTGATATACTAGTTATAAAAAGATAACAACTCAATGTTTAAACGAGATCACGGCCACTTGAAACGGAGGATTGCGACTGAAGTAAGAAATGGTAATGCTTAAGTCCGACCCATCACTAAATTATAGTATAACACTAAAAGCAGAAAGTAAAAAATCTTCATTCTCTTTGAAAGCAAGCATCCCACATTCCCCGGTAGACGTGTTCTAGTTTAAAATTATTAATAGTCTATTCCGCGAAGCTTCTCTAGATTCTTCGCAGAATCTGTGCTCAGTTAAGATTGACAATCTTTACAATTCTTTTGAGAAAGAAATGAAAAAAAAAACGAATTACACAATGCGAAAAATAGATGTTCATTATTTCCGCCTATTCGTTTAGTTGCGTTCTTGTACCGGACGGTATAAGGAACGGAAGAAACAGAACACAATTCATTCTGGAATATATTTGTTCATGACATACACAGCTCGTTTTTTTCCTTCCGTTTTTGGAGCAATGATTCCTCATATTTAGATCTCCTAAAAGAAAAAAAAGTCTCCGAGAACCATTCCAGCGCGAATAAAAACTCAGATAGCGCCGAAAGAATACACAAAAGGCAAACAACAAAAAAGAGAGAGGAAAATTTCCTTTCCAGATCTTTCCAGTTGAGTACCGAACTTGAAATCTAATCGATTCCGTATCTCAGTCGCCGAAATCTCCCTCCCTGCACCCGCCCACCGCACACGTCAAACTCTGCACATAGCCAACGTGTCGAAAGGCTTGGCCACACAAGAAAGCGATTTGTGCGATTTGTGCGATTTCTGCGATTTAGTGTTATAAACGTTTTGGAACTTTCTTTTTTTTTTTTCTTTTTTTTGAGAACGAAACAGTACCAACAAACGTAGATGGCTGTGAAGCCAACTCCTTGTTCGAAACGATTTTTAAGATACCCAGAAAGTTTGTCAGAGTTAGTAACGCTGAAGAGCACACATCGCTCTCTGTCTGGCCGCAACAAAGAACAGGCAGAGCTGTCAGCTGACGTCGTGTGAGGTGAAGAACAAATTAGGCGTTAACATTCGAGGAGAGAATGCACTGACCTGCAGTGCAGTGGTTGATTGGAAATAAAGATTCCTTCCTCTCTCCGCTATTTTGATTATCGACCGGTCGTTTCGTATTACTGATGCGTCAGGGTCTGGCTTATCTTTGCCGACCCAATTGGGGCGCAAACTTTCCTATTCGCTTTTTTATTTGGAGTCTCAGTAGTCGGGACTCAGGTGAAAGCGTTGTTGGGTTTTGTGTGTATGAATTCAGAGATAAGTCGGCATCTCAGTCTGTTGGTGTTTAGGTCACAAGGACCCCGAGGACTCAGAGAAGATTGGGGAAAGGGGACCCACTGGACAGATGGTAGTTTCCCGTCAAAGCTACCCAACGTTTCTTTAACGTGCACAGGGTATGTTTCACCCGCACACGGAACCGCGGTTTAACGTCCCATCCGATGGATGGCGGCCTTTCCAAACCCAATATCGTCCCCTTTCTGGTAGCAGTGTGGGTGTTTAGCGGAGGAAATCCCAAAGCTGGCCCAGGTGGAACTCAAACTTAAGAACTGTAGATTACTAGCTGGTACTCTACCGATGAGCCACCCGACCTGGGTAGAAGTTTATTGCGAAGTAATGAACCTCTAGATCCGAAGTTACATGAGAATTCTGATGTAAACTTTTCATTTATTAATCGGAACTGTTTTATTCTCCTTTTGAGTTCCATCACCAGGCACTGATTTTTCACACGATAGCTCCTTTTATTTTAGGTGCCCTATTTATAATAATAATGATCTTTATTTTATTCCGCCAGTCACTACAATATGCTTTTACATAGCATAATTATCTAATAACAATTAATACATACATGAGAAAAATCGAGAACTGAAATAGCTGAGAAATATCAGTTACATCAGAAAAGGGAAATAACAATCATATTAAATATTAGTGATTAATAGGAATGGCGAAACAAAAAAGGAGAGCATAGTAAGCTGGCGCTTATTTTTAGTTAATGAAATCCTATTTCCTTTAAAGTTCAATTATGTCAACAGTAATGTATACAATAGTAAAAGATCAAATATCCGAAAACTATGGTTGACCTGATCTGGCAACCTTCGTGTCACGTGATACGAAGGTTGCCAGATCACTAATTTCTAAAAAAACGTTGCCAGATATTTTTTCTGAATTCTGTAATCAGCCATAGTATTCGGATATTTTTTTGAGCGGTTGTACATAGAAGATTTCATTGCTTTGTAAGAAGAAACGTTCTACATTTGATTTTAAATAATTTTAAAGATTTTGCATTTTTAACATCATCTGGAAGTTCAGACCAAATTTTTACTGCATTGTATTTGATAGATCTCTGCCCAATTGACAATCAACACATAGGTATACTCAGATCCTCTCTATGACGTGTTTCATAATTATGAAAATTCGAAAGACTCTGAAAATAGTCTTTAAATCTATCCAATTTAATCAATCTCATTGTAATCGAATACACAAAATTTCCTGATATCAGTTTGTAATTGTTATAGGCATTAAGAATTTTAACCTTAAAAAATAATTGTGCCAAAGGATCATAATATTTTTTCCCAACAATTCTTAACAATTCTTTTCTGAAGACGATATATAGCATTCAGATTATAGTCAAAAGTATTATCCCAGACTAAAATTCCATATGTTATGTAAGAATAAATGAAAGAGTAGTATAAATTTATCAAAATTTGTTTGTTAACCAGATGTCGTATTTTACCAATCATACCAATATTCCTTGACAGAGTGATTCTCAGCTGCTTTAGTGAAATGACCAGTTCAGATTTTCATCGATCCATATTCCTAAGAATTTATATTCAGTGCATCTCTTTAGCTTAATTTCATTAATCTTCACATCGAAACATTTATCATCGATATTTTTGTTCTTATTTTTATAAATCATGTATTTGGATTTCTTGACATTTATTAATAAATTGTTATGTTTGCACCATTCAGATATAATATTTAGAGAGTAGTTAACACTGCTAATCAGACTTGCAGAATCTTGGTTGAAATCGATAATGCTTGTATTATCAGCATATAATAACATCTTTGAATTAATGTGTAACTTTGCTAAGTCGTTAATATAGAGTAGGAAAAGGATCGGACCAAGAATTGAACCTTGAGGCACACCTCTGAAAATAAAATGTTCATCTAATATACTACGATTTACTTCTACAAGAGCTTTCCTCTGAAATAAGTAGCTTCTTAACCAATTGTTTATTTTACATCCTCTATATCTATAAATGCTAGTAGCATTCGAAAATTTGTCCTTTGGACTAGAAAAAATGTGGGGAAATGATCTGTAATTTTTGACATCAGAACTCCATTTTGGCAATCTACATTCGAAATCCCATAATCAATTAACCTAGAACTTTGATTTCCAACTCTAGTTGGTAATCCACTGTTTAAAACAAAACAATCATATGAATTAACTAGGTCTATTAAATTTAAGACGTGTTTATCTTGGTTCATAATATCAAGGTTATAGTCACCCATTAATATAAAGATCGATTTCATATTAAGTAATGAATTTAAAACAAATTCTAGATATGATAGAAATGATTGTACATTACCCTGAGCTGGTCGATAAATACTGCCCACAATCAGATTTCTTGCTTTAGCAAGGAAAATCTCGTAATCATCAGTAATAACTGATGAATGGTTTAATATTTTGAAAGAAAAGCTTTCTCTGAAATAAAGTGCTACTCCTCTACCTTTACAAGCTTCTCTTCCCAAACGTACACCAGTATAACCACTGATATGTGGAATATTGTGATTTTGCAACGTTTCTACAAATACAAGAGAATGAAATAAAAAACTATTGAGTTGAGTGAGAAAATAGAAAAAGATATTAAAACAATTATCATCTTGTTCAGTCTAAACCATAAAGGAAAAGAATTTAAAAATCTGTTTTTATTCTCACTGAAACTCATAAAAAAGATAAATAAAATTTGCCTGAATATTTCTCAACCGTGGACCAGCGAGTTGAGCAGATTCTATTCCGAAAAAATGTAAACTTTTAAATATAAATCTTTTTTTCCCCTCATCATTTCAAAATCCCTGTTCTGTCCTCAATGAGAATGGGACATTCACTAACTTGAAAAGCTCTCTTTCATCGAAAGTTAAGACGCTGTGCTGAGTGGTACGTGAAAGCCGTACTCTGTGCACTTTAAAAGTAACGCTGAATGGTCTAAACTAGAAACTTTCAACTTTCTCCTAAAAGACATTAAGAGGATCTCCTTCCTCTATCCGTCTCTGACCTTTGGGTGTCATTGCGACTAGGGCAGGACTGGGCAAAACTATGGCCTACCACCTCTTTCTGAGCGGTTTGCGAGTAAGTGATGACAAATAAAGGAATTTTTGTACGGCTTGCGAGCAAGTGATGACAAATAAATGAATTTTTTTGTCGGGCTTGCGAGCAAGTTATGACAAATAAATGAATTTTTTGTCCTGCTTGCGACAAGTGATGACAAATAAATGAATTTTTTGTGCGGCATGCGAGCAGGTAATGACAAATAAATGAATTTCTGTGCGGCTTGCGAGCAAGTAATGAAAAATAAATGAATTTTTGTGCGGCTTGCGAGCTAGTGATGGCAAATAAATGAATTTTTTTTAGGCTGCTAACTGGTGATGGCAAATAAATTAATTTTTTTCTGCTGCTTGCGAGCAAGTGATGACAAGAAAATGAATTTTTTGGCCTGCTTGAAAGCAAGTGATTACAAGCAAATTAATTTCTTTGTGCGGCTTGCGAGCAAGTAATGACAAATAAATGATTTTTTTGTCCGGCTTGCGAGCAAGTGATGACAAGAAAATGAATATTTTGTCCTGCTTGCGAGCAAGTGAGACAAGAAAATGAATATTTTGGCCTGCTTGCGAGCAAGTGATGACAAGAAAATGAATTTTTGTGCGGCTTGGGAGCAAGTAATGGCAAATAAATGAATTTTTTGTGCGGCTTGCGAGCAAGTGATGGCAATTAAATTAATTTTTTGTGCGGCTTGCGAGCTAGTGATGGCAAATAAACGAAATTTTTGTGCGACTTGCGAGCTAGGGATGGTAAATAAATAAATTTTTTGTGCGGCTTGCGAGCAAGTGATGACAAATGAATGTTTTTTTTTGTGAGGCTTGTGAGATAATGATGACAAATTAATTGAATTTTTGTATTAATACTGATGAAAAATAAATTATATATTTCGTGCGGCTTGCGAACTAGTGATGATAATTAAATGTGTGAAAGAGAAAAAAACGTGTAGAGGACAAGAAGTCCAATTCGGCGATGAGAATTCTCATTAAATAGTTAATTTTAATAAAATTTAGTTTTTATGTTTGAATTTAGATTTTTTTGGGTTGGTTATACATACATTATTAACTACATATTTCTTCTGCGGCTCGCTATACCATTTCAGTTTTCTACAGCCTTTCAGCTAAAAGGGCATGGGTGGCTCAACTGATAACGTGCCATTTACACTAATATATAAATAGTATTATATATATAGCGCCATTTTCCCTGTTATATAAATATTACATACATATATATATATATCTCCCACCTTCCCTATATAGGGAAGGTAGGAGAGGGAAAATAGTTCCCACTCCCACCGTCCCTAAAATTGCTCTATCTTCTGTCTTGGGGTGGGGGTGGCTCAGTCGGTAGCGCGACAGGCTCGTAATCTGCAGTTCCCAGGTTCGAGTCCCAGCTATGTCAGCGTCGAGATTTATCTCCGCAAAACTTCCCGCCCTGCCAACGGTTAGTAGGGGAGACCGATGGGCTTGGAAAGGCCGCCGTCCGTCGGATGGGACATTAAGCTGTGGCTCCGTGTGCGGGAGAGCCATACCCTGTGCACGCTAAAAAACACGTTGGATTGCTTTGACGGGAGGCTACCATCTGTCTCCCAGTGGGTCCTCTCACCCAACCTTCTCTGAGCCTTCGGGGTCCATGTGAACTGGCCATTTAGCCCATGGTGTGCAAAAAAGTGCCGCTCAGAGGTAAAACATCCCAACCTAACCAAATCTCCCATCTTTCTAAACTACCCCTCTCATCCCTCTCATCCTCTTCCATACGATATCGCTCTTTATCGCCCGGAACTTGACCTCTTAGGTTTAAATACAGCACTGTCCAAGATGCAGACTAGGGAGTATCACGTTAAATCAGCTCCCACCTCGCCTCCCCGATGCCCACAAATTCTCTACTTTTAGATTAGCCGTCTCACTCATCGGCAGCAGATGGTGTTGATTGATTAACTTATTAACAAAAGTTAATTGTATAATTAATGTGGTTGATTTTTCAGCTATAAATATAACCAAGGAGAACAGCTGCCAACATAGCTGTATTAGCATTAATGATCTTTATATTTTTATAATCTGAATGGAGAAATCATTTTGGGCTTTGATATTTCCTTCGTGTATCCGTCTAGAAATCTTAGTTCAGAAACATAAAAGTTTTTTGCTTTCTAAATCACCACTTAAAAATTTCTCTCTTTCTAAATCACTATTTAAAACTTTCTCTCTTTCTAAATCACCACTTAAAAACAGATAAAACGATTTAAAAACAAGCGAGAAGTTTTAAAACAAATTAGATAACACTCAGTGTGCATTTAGCTGTTCAAATTAGGAGCTACGAAGTAATTAGCCCAAAATACCATTATGAAGAAAAGAAACAATTCTTGAAGCTATTAGCAGCTGCAAAAGCTTAAGTAGATTAAAACGAAGAAACAATTGAAGCAGAGTTAGCGAAAATTTTTCCCGTTTGGTCTTTTCACACTTAAGTAATAAATAAAACACCCACATCTTAAGGAAATTCCGCTGTGGATGTAATGAATGTTAACTCAACAGACTTCCTTTGCTTAGTCGCAACGCTTAGTCGGACATAACAAAACTGTTAGCAGAACAATAGAGTAATCGTGTCAGATTGCAAATCAAAATTCCCCGCCCTGCCCACGGTCAGTAGGGGACACCGATGGGCTTGTAAAAGCCGCCGTCCGTCGGATGGGACGTTAAACCGTGGCCCCGTGTGCGGGAGAGCCATACCCTGTGCACGTTAAAGAAACGCTGGATGGCCTTGACTGGAGGCTACCATCTGTCTCCCAACAGCTGTTCCAGTGGGTCCCCTCCCCCAACCTTCTCTGAGCCTTCGGGGTCCATGTGACCTGGCCATTTAGCCCATGGTGTGCAAAAAAGTGCCGCTCAGAGGTAAAACAACCCAACCCAACCCAGATTGCAAATATTTACCCGTAAGAAAAAAGAGATTGGCGTGTAAGTGTTAAGGATTAAATAATAATAAAAAAATACCCCCTCAAGCAGCTGCTTGTCACAGAGGTCTGACAGGAGCCTGTCAGTTTATATGCCAGAGTAGAATATCTGAGAGGATTAGGAATGGTTAACGTGAATTCTATCACGACAATATCTGAACATTTCAAGGATATTCAGAATAATATGTTTAGTTTCTGTTTTAACAAGTTAGTTTCTGTTATTAATTTAATACTAATATATAATTTTAATACTAATAATTAATTTAATATTAAATATATAAGTTAGTTTCTGTCCTAATTTATTTAAACCAGAGACACTTATGTTTTAATCACCAGTTCTGCGTAACGAAGATTAAAGTATTTCTGGCATTAATTTGTCGCTAAATCACGATATGCATTTAATTTCACATTTTTGAAATTAAAGTTAATGAAATCACTAGTAATAGATAAAATCAGTGCTGAAATGCCGAAAAACTGAAATTTTGACTATTTTTCTGTAACAAATGTGTTAGTAAGTTTTTTTTCCTAGAGTTATTATTATTATCCTTATTTCTTAAAAAAAAGGTAGTCCAGTTATCAGCTGTTCCAGATAAGTTTTTGTATAATTCTGTTTAAGAGAATTCATGATATGCAAAGAAAGAAACAATTTGCTTAAAATGCAACTCATTAATGGACAAGTACCATTTGCATAAAACGGTGATATATCGCAATGCGTTGTTATTTTACCTCTGAGCGGCACTTTTTTTGCACACCATGGGCTAAATGGCCAGGTCACAAGGACACCGAAGGTTCAGAGAAGGTTGGGAGGAGGGGACCCACTGAAACAGCTGTTAGGGGACAGATGGTAGACTCCCGTCAAGGCCATCCGGTGTGTTCTTTAACGTGCACAGGGTATGGCTCTCCCGCACACAAGGCCACGGCTTAACGTCCCATCCGATGGACGGCGGCCTTTCCAAGCCCATCAGTGTCCCCTACTGACCGTGGGCAGGGCGGGGAATTTTGCGGAGATAAATCTCAACGCTGACCCAGCTGGGACTGGAACCTGGGAACTGCAGATTACGAGCCTGGCGCGCAACCGACTGAGCCACCCCCGCCCTCATCGCAATGCGTAGTTCTCTTATTCTACAAAGGATGAACATACACCATCCCTATTCCGGTACGGAGTACATGTGCTTGTATTGAGAGAATGTGATGTCAAATCATCTGCGCGTCGTGGCAGAAAGATTTCCGAATTATCTACCCTGACCAACTAGTCATAGACAATGTCAAACGCAGGCTTCTTGAGAGAAAGACAGTTACAGGAACTTGAGAACTATACTGCTCACAAAAATTAGGGGATATTTCAAAATGAATATGAAGCGATAAAAATATCCCCTAATTTTTGCAAGCAGTATATTTGCTTGAATATTGATCATTCCACAGTCAACAGTTCCAAACATGATTCTTATTAAACGTTATAATTGCCACTTTTATGTGGATATACAATCATTGAACTCGTGATTTTCTTGCAAGATGGCCGTTCACAACGAATTGCTCTCTCTGAGTTGGGTTGTTTTACCTCTGAGTGCCACTTTTTTGGCTAAATGGCCAGGTCACATGGACCTGGCCATTTTTTTCCCCGCGTACCCCACGTTAAGAACTCCTAGTCTAAGGGTTCAAGTAAAATCTAGCTTTAGTTGATCAACGAAAACTCTTTTCAGGAGGTGCGATAAGACTTTACAACGCTACATGCCAAAAGCTCGTTAGAAGGTTTAATTTCGATGTAACGCGTGGGAATCCTCTGTAGGAGAAGAAATCGCATGGCCATAGTTTTTGTTACCATGATTGAAAGCAACTTCATAACGTGCTTTCCTGAAAAATTATTTATCGTAACTTCTACAAAATGTTCCATTAAACACCATTTGCATTTTTACAACAGAAGAAGTCGGATATCTGAGATTGTGATCTGAGAGTGCGACGTTAAAAAAGAAAGATCTGCATCGGAACATTTTTTCTTCATAAGAATTAATATAAACAGCGAATGCGTACCATAACTGGGGGCGGGGGTGGCTCAGTCGGTAGCGCTCCAGGCTCGTAAACTGTAGTTCCCAGGTTCGAGTCCCAGCTGGGTCAGCGTTGAGATTTATCTCCGCAAAAATTCCTCGCCCTGCCCACGGTCAGTAGGGGACACCGATTGACTTCGAAAGGTCGCCGTCCGTCGGATGGAATGTTAAGCCGTGGCCCCGTGTGCGGGAGAGCCATACCCTGTGCACGTTAAAGAACACGCTGGATGGCCTTGACGGGAGGTTAACATCTGTCTCCCAACAGCTGTTCCAGTGGGTCCCCTCCCCCAACCTTCTCTGAGCCTTCGGGGTCCATGTGACCTGGCTATTTAGCCCATGGTGTGCAAAAAAGTGCCGCTCAGAGGTAAACAACCAACGTCGCTAATTTAACCAATGCGACGTAGAACAGAAATGTTATCCCTATAAAAGCACAAAAGAATTTGGGTGGGATGGTTTCATTCGCTACAATGCCGAAGCTACAACAGCCATTTTTTAATTATGAATACTTGTATAGTGTGACATTTTTAAACATGATTTCTCTAACCTCAGTCCTTTTAGAGAAAACATGTTTAAAAGTGCCACACTATACAAGTATTGCTTATAAAAAATGTGTGACCTTTTCACCGAAAGAAAGAGACGGAACATTTTGAAAACATTGCAATACATTTCAAAGAACAGCAGAGAATGTCTTTAAATCTCACTTTGAAAAAATGATGAGTGATGCTTAGTTGACCTGATTGGTGACGATGTGGAGAGGAAGTGAAGGCTTGTTTTACCTCTAACTGGCACTTTTTTGCATATAATGGATTAAATGGCCAGGTAACAAGGACCCCCATCGGCCTCAGAGAAAGCTGAGGGAAAGGAACACACTGTACAGCTAACACTGATGAACCTTCAGACTTTGATTAAAATAATTATTTTATCCCTGTTATGCAATTAGCATGCTATGCGATAGAGAAGAACTCAGAGAAAATGGAGTCTTCTTTTTTTTCAGCAGAGAGACGAAAGAATGGAAACATACATTTCTTATCCTGACTTGAAGCTGAAGTTCGTTTACACGACCGGCCAATCGCGATAACCTTTCCGCAGCTGAAATAATTTATTAGAGGATAAAGCTAATTCTGCAAGTCAAAAATGCTAGCTGTTGTTTTCCTCAATTCTGAAGTTTCTACAAGATGGAAAACTTTTTTTCCACCATCGACAGCTATTTTATATAAGTTGTCCTCGGCAAGAATTTAACTTCTTCCCACAAGACCGCTTGTCCGATTGAATGTTTCACTCATGATTTGTGCACGCTATCACCTCTACGACCCTAACACTTGATTCAAAGAACTCTCTCCATAATCATGCAAGTTCTGCGAGAGTGGGATATCAGTGAACTCATTATGGATTCAGTTCACATACAATCCTAATTGTACGGTTTTGCCTCCGAATTACAAAAGAACCCCAAGATACAGAAAAGATTGTGAAGAACACCCACTGGACAGCTGCAAGGGGACAAGTGGACGCTTCCAGTCAAGACCATACAGAGTGTTCTTTAAGTGCAGATTATACACCGAAGAGCGAAAATATTATGACCATTTGCTTAATGTGATGTTGGTCCTGCACGTGCCGACAAAACAGCTCTTATCGGCCGAGGCATGGACACTACAAGATTTCTAAAGGTGTCTTGTGGTATCTGGACCAACACATTACCAGCAGATCCTTTGACTCTTTTAAGTTACGTGGTTGAGCCGCTGCAGAACGGATATGCTGTTCCAGCATGAACAACAGATGCTCGATTGGATTGATGTCTGGGGAATGTGGAGGTCAGGGTAATACCTGGAAGTCTTCCTCATGTTCCGCGAACCATTCTCAAACAATCCAGGCAGTGTGGCATGGTGCATTATCCTGCTGAAAGAAGGCACTATTAGAGGGATATACCGTTGCCATGAAAGGATGTACCTGGTCTGCAATGGTGTTTCGGTAGGTGGTAGACGTCATAGTTTTCTGTACATGAATGAATGCATCCAGGGTTTCCCAGCAGAACATTGCCCAAAGCATAACACTTCCTCTACCGATTTGTTTTCGTCCTGTGGTGCATCCTGGTGTCAACACTTCCCCAGGTAAACGACACACATGTACCCAGCCGTCCATATGGTGCAACAGGAAGCGAGATTCATTGGACCAGACGACCTTCTTCCAATCATTCAAGGTCCAGTTTTGATGCTCGCGTGGCCATTGTAGGTGCTCTCAACGGTGAACCGAGGTTAACATGGGCACTCGGAGCCCTATTTTCAACAGGGATCGATGTACTGTGTGTTGCGATAAATTACTCCCGTCACCAGCATTAAAATTACGGGCGAGTTGCGCCGCAGAGTCCCTTCTGTTGGCCATTACCATACGGGACAACCTTCGCTCAGTTCTAGCATCGATGAGCCGTGGTCGGCCCACACCTTGCCGGCGTTCTTAGTTTTCTCTCCTCGGGCTTCTTCTGAAGGTACTAACCATGACTGACCGTGAGCACCCCACAAGCCTTGATGTTTCGGAAATGCTCTGACCCAGTCGTCTGGCCATTACAATTTGGACTTTGTCAAACTCACTTAAGTCCGCTGCCTTTCTCATTTGAAGAACAAAAATAACACTGGTTAACAGAGCTCAGTATCAGGTCAAGGTGTTATTTATACCGTTTCATGACCTTCACACGCGCCGTCGTTTACCTGCAGTTGCTTCGATTTGCATAAAGACGCGCTGGTCATAATGTTTTGGCTCTTCGGTGTATTTAATAATAAAAAGACGCAACTGTTAACTATAATCATTAAACTTTTGCATCAAATCAACAAGAGGAATGGTAATAAATGGTAAGTACCTCTTTTCTTCTGAGAAAAGAATCAGAATTAGACTCAGTTGCATTCTTTAAAAATTCCTATTTCCTAGTCAGTTCGGACTTTGGACCTACCTTTTTTATGCGAATAATTCATTTACATGAGAAACACATTCATAAAAGCTGAATCACAAACAATGATGCGTACAATCAGAGCTTCACTCGGAAAATTGATTTACTTAAAATTAATATGAGTCCTAATCAGTTTAGATCTTTAAGACATATTTCTCAATTTCTCAGATATTAAAATCTCTCTACTAAAGAGTGATATAGTCCTTACTAGAGATGAGTTCAGTTCCAATTTCTCGATTCCACGCCCACCCGAAATTGAAGTTATTGAACCGCAGGATATTCGAAAATCAGTGCACTGATTCAGTGCCCTGATGCAAGGTCACAATGATAGATTCGTATGCTTCGGGGGATGTTTTTTTCAGGCGATAACAAATTTCAACGCAGCACACTGCTCTTCCCTCATCGCAGACATTACACACGCTGCAAATATCGCTCAAAACTCAATTTGGAGCGGAAAATGAGTGTAGCTGTGTCTACTTTGATTCCAAGATTTGAGAAACAGTGTGGAGAACAACAGGCTCACCCATCCCACTAATCGGTAATTTTTTTAGGGCGCCGTGAAAAAAATCTTTATGCATTAACAGACGATTGTTGATCCCAGCTATTTAGACGATTGTTCAGCCACAACCATTTAGACGATTGTTGATCCCAGCCATTTAGACGATTGTTGAGCCACAACCATTTAGACGATTGTTGATCCCGAGCCATTTAGACGATTGTTCAGCCGAACTATTTAGACGATTGTTGAGCCACAACCACTTAGACAATTGTTGATCCCGAGCCATTTAGACGATTGTTCAGCCGAATTATTTAGACGATTGTTCAGCCCCAACCATTTAGACTATTGTTGATCCCGAGCCATTTAGACGATTGATCAGCCGAACTATTTAGACGATTGTTTAGCCCCAATCATTTAGACGATTGTTGATCCCGAGCAATTTAGATGATTGTTGATCCCGAGCCATTTTAACGATTGATCAGCCGAACGATTTAGACGATTGTTCAGCCACAACCATTTAGACGTTTGCTCAGACATAACCATTTAGACGATTGTTGATCCCAGCTATTTAGACGATTGTTGAGCCGAACTATTTAGACGATTGTTCAGCCCCAACCATTTAGACGATTGTTGATCCCGAGCCAGTTAGACGATTGTTGATCCCGAGCCATTTAGACGATTGTTGATCCCGAGCCATTTAGACGATTGTTGATCCCGAGCCATTTAGACGATTGTTGATCCCGAGCCATTTAGACGATTGTTGATCCCGAGCCATTTAGACGATTGTTGATCCCGAACCGTAACGGGAGACTGATACGTCATACTTCGTCACTTCATACTTCGTTCCCTGACTTGTATCACTTCGTTAGATACAAGTCAGGGAACACGTATATTTTGCCCATTGTCATCGGTTAGCAACAATTAAAATGTTCTTTTTTGCTTACAAATATGTTATGTATTATAGTTGTTTAAACACATTAATTCGTTTAAGCAAATGTAAAAAACCATTTTAGAACTACTGAAATTTTGAACAAGGATAGGTCAGTGGCAAGCAGCTGCTTGTGGGGTGGGGAGGTAATTTATTTTATAGAGAAGTTGCGGAGAAATCGTGGTAACTGGAGCGACCAGTCGTGCTAGTTAGAACTTTAAAAACAATGTAAAACTGAAATCATGTTGGTAGGATTCATGTTCGTCAGGGAATGGCTGTACCGCGACAAAGCCTACTGTGCCTTGACTCGATTACAGCACTTGATGATGAATTTTTCTAGAAAACTGATTGCCAATACACTCAAAGAACTTCAAAATGAATTATTTACATAACAAACCAAATTACGTGAAGCTCATACTACCAGTCTATTCTCTTCTTTAAAGAGAATCATCCCTATGAAAAATGTCACATAGAAAGATACAAGTGTAATGATGAAACCTTCGCATGAGATCAAACAAGAACAGAACCTCCTGAAAGGAACGACTGGTCATAAACGTCAATACTTCTTTTCTTCTGAGAGAAGAAGGAGCACTAGATTCTTTCAGTTGGGAGTCCTCAAAAATTCCCATTTCCTTGGCAAATTCCGGACAAAGCGAACGCCGAGGGGAGAAACATGTGCGCAAAAGCGACGACAACGCTGGACGCAGCATAATGGTGACTACGGCGATGCCGTGTGGCGTTCCATTGTTCGTTGAAGGCACTGGAGACTGATAACGACTTAATTAAGTGTAACAGAGGCACACCTAAATGGCCTTTGCACACAGAGGACCCTTTTCAGTCACTCCTGGTTACAAGAGTGACGGCACCGCCTTCCTGCCAATTCTCTAATTAAAACTGTTGCAACCTTCTTTGTCCAGGAACATTTGCGTGCGGCAGTTATGCGGAGGAACGGCTTTCGAAGTGGGAAAAAGGTTAATCACTGTAATTTTTCATGAATAATAATGAAAAAGTTTCTTGTACCGTATTAATTGGAAAGCACGAATTGCTAGAACGTCATTAATGAGGCGAGATATACGGTACGATTTAAAATTCCGAATTACTGGCAAAACACATCGGTTTTTAAAGCAAAAATTAATTTTTGATAAAGCTTAGCATTCGACTTTACTAATTCGCTTAGCGACATTGAACTCGAATTGATTTTGAAGCCGCTGAATCTCCACACTCTGCTCGGTGAGAAAGGGACACCGATGGGCTTGGAAGGGATGCCGTCCTTGACAGGAGGATCTTATCTATCGATCAGATATCCAGTATATTGACAGGAGGATCTATAACAGCTATCCAGTGGATCCCTTTCCTCTAAACCTTCTCTGAGCTGGAGGAGTCGTTGTGACCTCCATTTAGCATATTTTGTGCAAAAGTGTGTCGGTCATTGGTTACTGTCAACACGGCCCAAATGATATAGAGTAGAATAGGAAAAGATTTAGGCAAAAAGAGTTAGTGGGAGAGTGCGTGTGTGTGACGCACTCTCTCACTAACTGGACTGATCGACTGATTGAAGGAACGACCAGAACGACGTAGTGAAAACACGCTATGTAAAATGGAGATTGTAACACGTCGAAGTTAGGGAGAGATATTAATGAAATCGTGCATGTATGATAGACATCATATGAAAGAGGAGATTAAAGTTGGAGATAGAAATATGCTAAAACTAACCTTTACTTGTAGAGTTAGTTGAAAAAATTTCAGCTTCTCATGAATAGGATCCGAATTCATGACTTCCTGATAATATATCAGGGGGGATATTACGGTGGGTTGTTTCTTTGGGGAAAAATTCATTCCCCATGCTGTGTTTTCTGCCCACCAGTTGACGTTATTTAATATGTTCTTCATGTATGCCCACAAAACGAAGTACATCGCAGTTCTTTAATGAAAATCTTGGCAATAATCCATTCATTATGCATTACAATCCTTATTGGGACATAAACAGCAGGAACTCTTTTTGCAGCTGAAGTCATCAAAGTTTTAAGAGAGATTGGCCTTTTGACAACAATCTAGAGATTTTAAATTTTTAAGAGAGTTTGGCCTTTTATCCACAATGTAGAAATTTCTTAATTTTTAACCCAGTAAGTTAATTTTTTAAATTTTAACCCAATTTCGGCCAGAATCTAGAAATTTTCAAATTTTTAAAGGAGGCTAGACTTTTGAAGAAGAAAATGAAAGAAATACCCTCTCAAGCAGCTGCTTGCCACAGAGGTCTGACAGGAGCCTGTCAGTTTATATGCCATAGTAGAAGGTCTGTGAGATGGCAGAAAAACCACACAAACGTCCATGTCTCATCCGGGGCTTTAACCCAGGTCCTTAGATCAGTAGCCAAGCGCGCTAACCACTCGGCCACGGAATGGCCAAAAATTGCCGACTTACGGGACTTTTGAACCTGAATTTCTCCAGAAACAAGTCATTCTGACCAATTGAACTTGGCCAGAGAAATTTAAAATTTTTTGATTCTACATACGATATTTTGGAAAGGTTCAGACTTGAGTTTTTTGAAGTTTTGCAAGAGGACTTATATGCTAAATATGAGCTTCCCCACAAGAAAAGGGGGCGGGGGCGGCTCAGTCGGTAGCGCGCCAGGCTCGTAATCTGTAGTTCCCAGGTTCGAGTCCCAGCTGGGTCAGCGTTGAGATTTATCTCCGCAAAATTTCCCCGCCCTGCCCACGGTCAGTAGGGGACACCGATGGGCTTGGAAAGGCCGCCGTCCGTCGGATGGGACGTTAAGCCGTGGCCCCGTGTGCGGGAGAGTCATACCCTGTGCACGTTAAAGAACACGCTGAATGGCCTTGACGGGAGGCTGCCATCTGTCTCCCAACAGCTGTTCCAGTGGGTCCCCTCCCCCAACCTTCTCTGAGCCTTCGGGGTCCATGTGACCTGGCCATTTAGCCCATGGTGTGCAAAAAAGTGCCGCTCAGAGGTAAAACAACCCAACCCCACAAGAAAAGAAAATTAAATAATGTCTCTTTTGTCGATGAATCGATGATAGAGTTGCGCCTATTTTCACCGCACCATAACCCAGAAATGACCGAGACAAAGGCTGGGAGGCAGCTGTAATACGAGATTGTACGCGCCAAATTCAAGCCTCAAAGATCTCTATATAGTAAAATTTTTACAGGTGATTTTGAAATAAAAATTCTTGTTACGTAAACGCGCTTTGAAAGAGAATGCACTGTGAGTTAAATATTGGTGCAGCGCGACTGTCGTTGGGTTGGGTTGTTTTACCTCTAAGCGGCACTTTTTTGCACCATGGGCTAAATGGCCAGGTCACATGGACCTCGAAGGCTCAGAGAAGGTTGGGGGAGGGGACCCACTGGAAAAGCTGTTGGGAGACAGATGGTAGCCTCCCGTCAAGGCCATGCAGCGTGTTCTTTAACGTGCACAAGGTATAGCTCTCCCACACACGGGGCCACGGCTTAACGTCCCATCCGACGAACGGCGGCCTTTTCAAGCCCATCAGTGTCCCCTACTGACCGTGGGCAGGGCGGAGAATTTTGCGGAGATAAATCTCAACGCTGACCCAGCTGGGACTCCAACCTGGGAACTACAGATTACTAGCCTGGCGCGCTACCGACTGAGCCACCCCCGCCCGCAGCGCGACTGTCAAATAGGGGGGGGGGGGACACTTATGAGATTGCACAGTTGTCGCTTGTTTCGATAGTTTTCGTAGATCATAATCATTTGACAGATAATTGATATGAGAGTTTGTAGAAGTGTCAACTTACACACCATTGCCTCCTCCTCATACTTCTCCAGTTTCCTATAACTATAAAAATAAAATTAAGTCACCTTTCAAGCAGTTGCTTTCCACAGAAGTATGACAGGATGCAAATAACTGAAAACAATTTGTAATGAAATTAATATATATCCTGCAGATAAGCTTTAAGATTTGCGGGTCATCAGCAACAACTTAATGATTGCAACTTAATGATTGTAAGATGTATACAGAAAGACTAATAAAATTTATTTGAAAAATAAACCTAATAGTATAATACGGCATAGAGGACTGTGAGAAAGGCAAGATATCAGAAGAAAGACAACACAGAAACAGACATCATTTCCATAACATATCCAGAGGTCGAACCTAGATCCCTTTTATGAGTAGCGAAGCGCTCTAACCAGTGGGCCACAGGGACGGCTAAAACAATTACTTCTCTGGTATTTGCTTTCCACACACACTTGGCAGGAGCCTGTCAGTGCAATGCGATATAGAAAACATATGTGAGAACCTCAACAACATAAATTATCCTTCAAGCAGCTGCCTGTAACAGAGATATGACAAGAGCCTGTTAGCATAACACGTGATATAGTGAGGAATGCAAGACCTCATCTGAAAGACATTGAAAAGGACACAAATATCGGGAAGATTTCAGTCACACAACATGAGCTGACCGCTTATAGTTTAGTGGTTAGAATACTTGGAATGTATTCATCATACGTGGGTTCAAATACTACTCACAACTGTTTTTTTAGCATAAAAATATTTCTTGAAGAACCATATCTGGAATTGAAGCGCAGATCAATTTATCTGTTGTCCACCAGAATGGATAAAAAATTCCTGCCTTTCAAGCAGTCATTTGATGTTGCAAGTTTTTGTTGCAGAACCAGGAGATAAGTCTCAGATGAGACCCCATCCATGGGTCGCTCTGCTGTCTCTGTTAGTTTGTTGTTTGGGGTTTTATGGCGCAAAGCTCCTGCTATGTCTGAAGACACTACAGAAATTGGCAACTACCATGTAAAATTAAGCAAGTGGTTGTCATAGAAGTCTAAACAGGAGAGGGGTGGGAGTAGCTCAGCCGGTAGAGCGTCAGACTCGTAATAGCTCCCAGGTTCGAGTCTCAGCTGGGTCAACGTTGATATTTATCTCCCCAAAACTTCCCCGCTGTGTCTTCTGTCAGTAGGGGAAAACTGTAGGCTTGGAAAGGCCGTCGTCCGACGTATGTGACATTAAGCTGTGGCTCTGTGTGCGAGAGAGTCATACTCTGTGCACGTTAAAGAACATGCTGGATGGCCTTCACAGGAGACTACCATCTGCCTCCTAATAGCTGTCCAGTGGGTCCCCTTCCTCTAACCTTCTCTGAGTTTTTGTAGTCCTGGTGACACACATTTAGCCATTGTATGCAAAAAAAAGAGCCGCCCAGAGGCACTTTTTTTTAACCCAACTTCAAGACCACAGAAAAATAAATCACCCTTCAAGCAGCTGCTTGCCACACAAATCTGGAGGAGGCTATTAGTACAGTAAGCCAAAGAGACGATCTGTGAGTAAGGTTCCTCACTAGGAAAAGTAACCTAAAAAAGCATCCATAAGTTATCAGCAGTACCTTATTTAGGGGGTCGTTTTAGTCAAGAGCGCTAACCATCCTTTTCGGTTTCAATAAAATATTATACAATTCTTCAAACAAAGCATGCATTTTTTTTAAACAGGAATCATCACCGGAAAAAATATACTCATTCACGATTTATCTACGTTCTGCCTTTATCTGCATTATCTGATTTGCTACACTACATAACATAAAAACCTTCTCTTGCTGGTACAGTCGCTCAAAAAAGTATCCGTACACTATGGTTGATTGCAAAATTCAGAAAAAATATCTGGCATTGATTTTTTTAGAAATTAGTCATCTGGCAACCTTCGTGTTACGTGACACGAAGGTTGCCAGATGATTAATTTCTAAAAAAACAATGCAAGATATTTTTTCTGAATTTTGCAATCAACCATAGTGTTTGGATACTTTTTTGAGCGACTGTCATCATCATCATCATCATCATCCTCAAGCAGCCATGGGCTACGGAGGTCCAACCAGACCGTGCAATTTAGTTCTCCAAGCAAGTCTATCCTGAGCTACATCTACTGCATCTGGCCACTGCACACCAATTCTAACAAGGTCATGTTTGACATTGTCTGCCCACCGCATCCTAGGTCTCCCCTTCTTTCTGAGGCCTTTAGGCACACTGTTCATAACCCTATTCGCCAATCTATAATTATTCATACGGGCAACATGGCCAAACCAACGGAGTCTCTCTCTGCACAATATGCTGCTTAAAGGAGGTTGCAAACTCCTTTTCCTAATCTCATCATTAGTTACAAAGTTGAACCACCTAATGCCCAAGATACTGCGTAAGCATCTGGAATCAAAAGCATCTAGTTTCCTGTTATCTTGTTTACAAAGTGTCCAAGTTTCACTACCATAACTAACCCTAGAAAGAACCAAACTATTATACAGTCTAATTTTAGTCTTTAGGTGTATACGCCTATTTCTCCACACTCTCCATAGATTCTTAAAAGTCCCAGCAGCAATCCCTATTCGTCTGTTAATCTCATGCCGCACATCACCATTATCTGTTACATAGCTCCCAAGATAATTAAACTGTGACACCTGCTCAAGACTGCAACCATTCAGATTAACTGAATCACAGCCTGCCTGACCAATTTTCATCACTTTAGTTTTCTCTCTGTTTATAACCAAACCTACTCTACTACCAGTCTCATCAACAGCTCGAATGAAAGAGTTCATCTCATCAACATCATTTGCCAAAAGGGCTAAATCATCAGCATAATCTAAATCAGAAATTTTCGTATCTCCAGCCCATTTAAGGCCAAAATCTTTCCCTTGAAGTGAATTTCGCATAACATAATCAATAACCAAGCTAAAGAGAAAAGGAGACAAAATGCACCCTTGTCGAACACCAGAAGTAATGCTAAACCAATTGCTACAAGCCTTACCAACTCTCACACATGACTCAGTGTTATTATAGAGAGCTTTCATAATGTTAACTAACTTGTCTGGTATACCATATGATCTCACAATCAACCACAAATTATGACGATCAACAGAGTCGAAAGCCTTTTTGAAATCAACAAAGCTAGCAACCAAAGGTTTCTGAAACTCTAAACATTTCTCAAGAATCTGCCTAAGTGAAAATATCTGATCTACACATCCCCTACCACTTCTGAATCCACATTGCTCATCACGCAATTGCCTGTCAACCAGATTCTTAATTCTATTAAGCACAATCATGGAAAGAACTTTACCTGGAACAGAGAGTAGGCTGATACCCCTATAGTTATCACAAGAACTGCGATCACCTTTTTTGAAAATAGGGATAACAATAGCTCTGGTAAAATCCTTAGGAACCATGCCTTTATCATAAAAGAGATTCAGAATTTCAGTCATCCAAGTGGTAACCGAAACATTCCCAGCTTTTCGTATTCCTTTTGTGTGCCAGAGAAATTTCCCCTACCAAGAACAACTCCAAGATGCTGTTACGCTCTCTATAGTTGCCAAATAGATCGATAGATAAGCAAATACACTATTTTTCTCCCCAAAAAAGAAGTTTCTGTATTCGGCTTATCACATTCACTTCTTGTCAATTGGACGCATATGCTACCTTGAGAAGCTCTTCCGCGACATATTTGATAACTCCTGAGATTCAACTAGCGTAGGAAGACAGAGACATAGATTGGACAAACAAAAAAAGTTGACGCATGCTTACATCTTTCCAATGTGCTCCGAAGGCTTCCTCTTTTTCTGAAGGGAAGAATAAGGCTACTTTCAGATAACGAAGCATTTTCTTCCGTGAAACTGGTACAGTCCTTAACGATACTGCTTTCCGTCAGCTTTCTTATGCCGACTTACCTTATTTCCTCTTCTGTGTGTTCAGATCAAGATGGCGGGGAAAACACGAGGGAAAAAAACGGCGATAAAAGACGAAATCGGAAGAGGAAATGTTGTTTTGTGAAATCTCTTCGAGAATGAAGAAAATTTGGCGTTCAATGTTTGAAGAGAGTCAAGAATAAATGAGTATCGAAGTTGAAGTCTTCCCAAAGTTAGTTATTAGAGGGGATTTGAGATATTAGTGAGTGAGATTTGGGATGACGCTTTTTCAGTTTACTCTGAATGAAATTTTTAATAAAAGAATGCAATACGTCAAAAGAGTTTATTAAACTGAAACATATTTTAAATAAAAAATATATTTCAGTTTAATGTTACTGATTTCTTTCGCAACTGAATGATTCAGTTGTTTTTTTTAAAGAAACGTAAGATTCGAAGTAACATTCATTTTAGGTTTTTTTTAATTTCGAGAAATCGAAAGTTGAAAATGAACATTAATCATTTGATTTTGGAGGAGAACTATCACTGCAATCAAATTAATCGGTAGCCTCCAGGATTGAAATCTAATAATCCCAGGGGCGGGGATGGCTCAGTCGGTAGCGCGCCAGGCTCGTAATCTGTAGTTCGCAGGTTCGAGTCCCAGCTGGGTCAGCGTTGAGATTTATCTCCGCAAAAATTCCCCGCGCTGCCCGCGGTCAGTAGGGGACACCGATGGGCTTGGAAAGGCCGCCGTCCGTCGGATGGGACGTTAAGCCGTGGCCTCATGTGCGGGAGAGCCATACCCTGTGCACGTTAAAGAACAAGCTGGATGGCCTTGACGGGAGGCTACCATCTGTCTCCCAACAGTTGTTCCAGTGGGTCCCCTCCCCCAACCTTCTCTGAGCCTTTGGGGTCCATGTGACCTGGCCATTTAGCCCATTGTGTGCAAAAAAAAGTGCCGCTCAGAGGTAAAACAATCCAACGTTAAAGAACACGCTGGATGGCCTTGACGGGAGGCTACCATCTGTCTCCCAACAGCTGTTCCAGTGGGTCCCCTCCCCCAACCTTCTCTGAGCCTTCGGGGTCCATGTGACCTGGCCATTTAGCCCATTGTGTGCAAAAAAGTGCCACTCAGAGGTAAAACAACCCAACTAATAATCCCAGGTGTTCAAGTCCTAACTGTGCCAACGTTGAGATTAATCTTTACTCACCCATGTTCTGCCCTTGAAGAGAAAATGGGTTGTGTTAAGATTGGGCTGTTTTATCTGTGGGAGGCACTTTTTTTGCACACAATGGACTAAATGGTCAGGTTACCAAGGGGCATATCAAGAAGTAGGGAAACGCAAGCTCCATGGCAAACAATCTCCCTTCTTAATTATTTTATGTATAAAAGTTTAATAAGTAATTATTAACTTTTGTAGTGGCGAATATTTCGTTAGCTGTTGATTTCCAGGGCGAGTTTTCTATTTTTTCGTAAAACAAATATGAACGAGAAATGCTGTTTTAAATTGTTTCAAAAATTTGCTTCTACACCTGAACTTAAACTGTCCACTATAATATCAGGCGGATTTGGGTTGGGTTGTTTTACCTCTGAGGGTACTTTTTTTGCACACCAGGTCACAAGGATCCCGAAGGCTCAGAGAAGGTTGGTGGGAGGAGACCCATTGGAACAGCTGTTGGGAGACAGATGGTAGCCTCCGGCCAAGGCCATCCAGCGTGTTCTTTAACGTGCACAGGGTATGACTCTTCCGCACACGGGACCACGGCTTTACGTCTCATCCGACGGATGGCGGTCTTTCCAAGCCCATCGGACATCAAGCGGAAATTTTAATGATTTTTCAACGTGCAAAAATCTAAATGCATGTGAGCCGTATTTAAAAAAAAAATCTAACATATACTGTCGCTCAAAAAAGTATCCGAACACTATGGTTGATTACAGAATTCAGAAAAAATATCTGGCAACGATTTTTTTAGAAATTAGTGATCTGGCAACCTTCGTGTCACGTGACACGAAGGTTGCCAGATCACTAATTTCTAAAAAATCGTTGCCAGATATTTTTTCTGAATTCTGTAATCAACCATAGTGTTCGGATACTTTTTTGAGCGACTGTACATGAGAGCGCCAGTGCAAAGAATATTTTAAGCCATGTAGAGAGATAGACCAGGATAGCTCATTGGCAAATATACTAATATTTGATTTAAAGGAATTTTAAAGTTATATTTATAAAAATTCAACAAATATTTATTTTTAAAAATCAATAAGCATTTAATGACAATTCAGTTCTTAAGTATCATAATGACAATGGGTGTAGAGGAAAAATTGTCTTGAGTCGGGTAGGATCCGATCCATGACTTTCTGATGACATGTCAAGTGCTCTGACCACTGAGCTACCACCCTCTAGGCAATCCCTCTTCTATTGCTGTTATTAATCTATACATCAAAAAGGTAAGTAGTTGCCTTTTGACTGCATTTGGACGCTTTCCTTAATAGCTTTTGCAGGTATATGCAAATAACCAAGCGCATGTTCTGATTGACATTTTTCTTTGAATAAATCTCAATCTGTTTAACTTCTGGTATGATAAATAATAACTTGAAGCTGCACAAATTATTCCACAGAATATAATTGACTTATTAGCATTTAATCGCTATTAAGCAGTTTAAGTATCATGATGACAATGGATGAAGAGAAAAAATTGTCTTGGACCGGGTTGAATCTCACCTAGCTCAAGTCAAATGAAGCAACTAAGATTTTCACTTTCATCAAAATGTTATAACAACAACGAAGATGAAACACCTAAGAATTCCACGTTCATTACAACGTTATAATAACAAACGTTTCATGAAAATGTTACAATGACAAAGATGAGAAAACTAAGAATTCTTTTTTTAATGTTCTAACTTTAATCGAAGCATTGTAGAAATAAATATTCCCTCAAGCAGCTGCTTGCCACAGAGGTCTGACAGGAGCCAATTCCACTTTCATCAAAACTTCAAACTAACAAAGAAAATGAAACAACTAAGGATTTCACTTTCATCAAAAAGTTACAATAACAAAGCAGATGAAACAACTAAGAATTCTACTTTCATGAAAACGATATAATAACAATGAGACAACTAATAATTCCACTTTCATCAAAATGTTAAAATAACAATGAGACAACTAAGAATTCCACTTTCATCTAAACGATATATAATAATAATGAGACATCTAAGAATTCCACTTTCATTAAAACTTTATAATGACAATGAGACAACTAAGAATTCCACTTTCACGAAAACTTTATAATAACAATGAGACAACTAAAAATTCCACTTTCATGAAAATGTTATAATAACAATGAAACAACTAAGAATTCCTCTTTCATGAAAACGTTATAACAATGAGACAACTAAGAATTCCACTTCTATCAAAACATTATAATAACAATGAGACAACTAAGAATTCCACTTTCATCAAAACTTTATAATAACAATGAGACAACTAAGAGTTTCACTTTCACCAAAACGTTATAATAGCAAAGAAAATTAGACAACTAATATAATGTTTTGATGAAAGTGGAAATCTTAGTTGTTTCATATTTTTGTTATTATAACGTTTTGATGAAAATGGAATTCTTAGTTGTCTCATCTTCTTTGTAAGCATAATGATTTCATGAAAGTGGAAATGTTAATTGTCTCACCCTCTTTGTTATTATAACGTTATGATGAAAGTGGAATTCTTAGTTGTGCCATCCTCTTTGTTATTGTAAAATTTTGAGGAAAGTGAAATTCTTAGTTGTCTCATCTCTCTTGATGTCTTTATCATCTTTTGATGAAAGTGAAATTCTTAGTTGTGTCACCCGCAACTTTTTCCTCTTCGAGGCATACGGTATGAACTTAAAATGTTCCGCGTTTACAAAAATAATTATCTTATCTAGAACTGCATGTCAATAGCTTGATAATCTGACTTCGAAATTTAATGCCTTCAAAAAATATTTTTGAAAGAGTGGCCGAAAGAAGATTTTAGATTCGAACCAGGAACAATCTACAAGCTAGCAATACGCAGTTCCGTATTCTCTAACTGTAGTTGCGACGAGTAAGAGATTTCACATGATTGACCAAGACCCAATTTTTGTTTGAACAATAACAAAAATTTTGAATTTATTTAAATTCAACACTTAACAAAGTTCCACCACTGGCTTATAAAGGTGGATGATTTTACATTACAATTAATTGAATAAGTACTCACTCTATTCAGGTAAGCTTAAGTTCGGACAACATTCAAACAAAATAATGAAAATAAAACTTAAAAGTGAAAGTGACAACAAGCAGAGTAAGTTAAATTAAAATAACTCTACCATTTTGAAGTTTCTCCGGAACGAGAACTGTATTCTGCTAAGTTATTGTGATGTGCACACGGCGTAAATTTTCATGAAACACCCACTCCAGATTTCTCTGATCGTGGTTTTTCCCAAGCAAAGCAAATTTCTTTAAATTTCGCCTAACGTATTTAGGTAAAAGTTTATCATCTCACTAATTTAAGAGATGTCTAATTTAACACTTTCCCTCCCTAAATCATGGCCTAAAAGTCAGTCCAGTGAATTTCACTAAAGTTGGACTTAGCAAAGATAGCAAAAGAAAGATAGAAAAAGACCAAACCCTGGTCTGTTAGTCTGATCAACCCACACCGAACTGTTCCTCCCGGGTCGAGCGTGACAATATCTTTCTGGCAACCCTGGGAACTCTCGACCAAAAAGGGCCAATCAGAATCGAGCCCTGGGCAAAACCCGACTCCACTTCCATATTTCACAAGTGAGATGGAGCTCTGCTGCCAGACAGCACTCTAATTCCTCTCGAAGGTCAATGTCTGCTTTTGGGCGAGGTGAAATTGTTTCACAAGACACCTCTCGTCTCCGTACATTAGCCAAGTTCCCTCTCGGCAACCAATGTAAACAGATGAAACGGAACCCTGAATGAAATTCGCAACGGAGATGTTGCACCCATTAACCTCCGAAGACATCTCCAGACACAAAGTGGTTGCATCAGGATAGAAATGAAATACAGTATATAAAAAAATTAAAATCAATAAAATCAATAGGTCTGCGACCTATCATTCCTCCCTTCTTAAAAACAAGCCAACACCCTGTGTATCGTCACTTATTACATTCCGAAATGAAAATTTTGGAGTGGTACCAGGTTTTGAAATTTCGAATAATTCTCTCCATCACAACAATTTTCTGGTTTTCTTTAAAAAAAAAACAGCACAAAATTTTGTTGAACTGGTGCTTTCGATTAGAGAAGAATTCCCAGTTTCTTCATGTATCACACAATATTTTCTTTTTTTTTTTCATCATTTAAACACCGGAAACAAAACAAAATAAAAAGTGTGAGTAGAATAATTCCATTTATATATATACACATAAAATTACTCTTAATATCTATTTGTTTATGACAAAATATTCAATGCAAATGTTTAAAACATGGTAACTAACTCTATATATCAATGTCAACTTATAAGCAGAACAATAGCATATTTATGATAGATGGCAAGGTAAATATTAATTATAAGATGTAATATACTTTTAATTTACACATCGTAAATATTCGTAATATAATATATAGGACAACTTAGATTTGTCTGTTCTTACAAGCAGAAAAATCATCTCTCTTCAACTTAGAATAACCTACATCAACCATCTTTCCTAGTTTCCATATTCTCAAAATTATCATTAAATTTCAAACTAATACAATCGTTAAAAGAAAACAAATCAGTGCACATCTTTCTTATGAGGATACAAATGTTCTGTCAAAAATTTTAAAATTTATGTGTTATGTTTACCCTGTTTCCCAAAAAAAATCTTTTAACTTTATAGCCAGAAAAGAAAAGTGGGGACGGAAAGATTCCACTTCCAGGACTACCATAGAATGATAGCGGGTCCTTCCGTCTTCCTCCCCTGTCCAGACTAGCATCCCATGTCAAAGGGTAAACACAGTTTGCTAAACATCCGTCTGAACCCGTACAGTTTGGGCTTGCTACATGTATAGGGAGACGTCTCCAATCAAAAATGAGCTTGAACATCTGAAAGCGAAACTAGTGAGTGGATTCAAATCCTTACTCATCTTTATCATCCTCACACTCTTCTACCAGAGTTAATTGTCATCACCCCTTTCACCGTCACAGAGACCATTTGATATGGGCCATCGATGTGGTCGCACTTCCACAATCATCCGGCAAATTTATACTCACCCCCTAAGTCGTGTTATTCCCATGTGTTGAATCCTCCAAGAAAGAAGATAAACAAAAATTAATTTCCTTAGAAAAAGAGAGCGAAAGAGTCCTCTTCTAAGCTACTATAAGGCATCATCACAGTCGAAACCTTATTTCTATTGGCACTGAGCCAAAAATTGCTCCTAAACTTCACAGCTAATCGAGATGTAGGCAAAGTTCAATTCTTTCTGCACCCGTTACGTCATCTCCGTAGTTTCGTTCCTTACTCTTTCCTCAGCCACAGTGCTGCTGCAGCGTAATACGATCTACCGCGAGTTTACCGACTGACCTGTGCTCTTATCTCGAAGTTGGATCTACATTCTCTTCATAGACGAATAACATAAATTCAACTCTCCAATATAAATCACTGTCATACACTTTAAACAATTTCTTTAGTTAAATACTTATTTAACTTTGAAGACACACCACATCTCTGACATTCCTCCACTAACTCAAAACAAATGTTTACATAATTTCCAAAATGTTTAATCAATTTCTACTTAAATAAAATTCTACCCTTAGTTACAAGTTAATATATTCTTTAACAGTTCTGGCACTTCACCCATTTTTCTCCAGAGACCCTTTCTGTCTCCGTAGATAATTCTTGTTTGCTCGGCTCCTTGCACATCCACCAGAAAAGATTAGCCACAGTTTTTCTCGCAGTTGAAGAAATAGAAGTGAAATTCTGACTAGTTAGTCCAGATGCACCTGCGCGCTTGGCTCAAATGAACTAAGAGTCAGAATGGAAGATTTCACAAGTTGGAAAGAGCTTCTTTTTTGAAGTGGAACCAAAACAATTAGAGAGAAAGTTCATAGTGAAAAAATATAGTCCTTTCTCTGGTTTTCTCTGAAGTTCTCTAATGCTCATTCAATCGATCTCATTCACACCATAGCGGAACGATTCATTATATGTGCATTCTTCCAGGTTCCGATCACATTGTATATTTTCTTCTGAAGATGCCAATTCAATTTCTTCGGGTAATTTCTCTTCTGAAGCAAGCAGTATCATGGGTTGTGCACTAGAAGATTCTTCAAAGTCGGCTTCTTCGTGAACTTGTGAGTTCTCACTTTCTAACCAATCTTCGAAGCATTGTAGAGATTGAACTCTTCCGAAGGCATCCCTAGGTCGTAGATTATATCTAGACGTTTGTCGTGTCTCTGTTTCTACAACTTTGGGTATATTATGTGAACTCTAGTCGTTTCCAGAATATTCATCCCTTTGCAATAGTGTTAGTGGTATCTTAACAGGTAAGGATTCGATTGATTGTTCCTCCGTCATTACAGGTTGTTTTCTCTGTCGTCCTCCATACGTTGTAATGTGAAATCCTTCATCCTCTGTTCTGTCTACTTCTTCCCAAATTTGATCGATGCGATTCTTAATTATTAGTTCCCTTTCTGGCAATCTGGGCAAAGTTTTGGATTCCTCTTCATCTACAAATTCCTCAAATGGTCTGTGTATATTTGCTTTAAACAAACGATCCACGTGTACAATCTTCACTTTTTTCGGGTCGTGAATCAAAGAAATCTCAAACGTGACAGGTGAGAGTTGTTTTGTGACCCTGTATGGTCCACTGGACAATCTCGCTAACTTCTTACTTCGTCCTGGTTTAACTACTGGGGTATATAGATAAACTGAGGAACCTAATTTTATCTTTTTATCTTTCACTATCTTACTTCTTTGCAAATGTTGTTTTTCAGACGCTTGTTCAAGATTTTCTTTCACAACTTCATATGCACGTTGCATCCTTCCCACAAATTGTTCCGAATAGTTTTGAACATCTGTATACGAAAATTGTGGTGGGGCTGTGAAAAGATCATGGGGTAGAGTGAGGTCTCTTCCGTACATCAAGAAATTTGGAGTTTCTCTTGTACTGGAATGAACTGCGGCACGATACGCCATCATGACAAAAGCAAGATGTTCATCCCAATCTCTCTGATTTTCAGACACCAGATGGGATAGAATCTGGAGAATTGTCGCATTGTGACGTTCAACCATTCCATTCGCCTGGGGGTGCATTGGTGTAGTCCTAAGCTTCGTGACTCCCAATTTCTGACAAATGTCACTCATCAACTTTGAAACGAAATTGGTACCAAGGTCAGTTAACAGTTTCTTTGGTGTACCATGACGACAAATGATTTGTTCAACGAATATCTTCGCTACGGTTGTGCTGGTTTGATCTTTCATTGCAAACAGTTCTGGATATTTGGTGAAATAGTCACAAACTACTAGGATATATTTATTCCCTGACTCTGTTATTGGCAATGGTCCTAATACTTACATAGCACATTTAGTCCATGGGGCGTTTGGTATGGTGGGCTGGATGAGGTTTGCCTTCTGCGAAGATCTAAAGCCTCTTCTTTCCAGACATGAAGGACATGTATCGATGTACTTTCTAATGTCAGAATACATATTTGTCCAAAAATAATTTCTTCTAACTCTTTCCAGTGATTTTTCAAATCCTAAATGTCCTGAGCTCAAACTGTCATGACAGGATTTTAAGACTTCTCTCCTGAGACTGTGTGGAACAACAAGCTGTTCAAGAACTTGTGTTCTCGTCGATCTTTCTTGTGGCAAAGAAAAATGGTACAACAGTCCATCTCTCAAGAAGAATTTGTCCGAAACTTTTGACTGGGCTGTGTACTTTTTCTGTTCAATTTCATCAATTATTTCGCGAATGTCTCGATCATTTCTTTTTGCCAATCTTATCTGATTGATATCTAGGTCTGGGGAAATTTCACTTCCAGTCTCTTCTATTGTAGCTATGTATCTGGATAATACATCTGCATTAACATTTTTAGCACCAGCCCTGTATATTACAGAAAAATCATATTCTGCCAGGGACAGGTTCCATCTTACAAGTCTCGAACTTGGGGTCTTCAGATTTATAAGCCATCTCAAGGGAGCATTGTCAGTAATAATTGTAAATTTTCGCCCAACAAGATACACTCGAAAGTGAGCGATCGAAGCAACGATTGCGAGAGCCTCTTTCTCAATTGTGGAGTAATTTGTTTCCGCAGAGTTTAACTTCCTACTGAAGTAAGCTACTGGTTGTCTCTCACCATCTTCATTTTCCTGTTCTAAAATTCCAGCAATCGCGAAGTTACTAGCGTCAGTAGTCAAAAAGAATTCTTTTTTAAAATCCGGAAAAATTAACAAGGATTTCTGGACCAAGATTTCCTTCAGTTTTCTAAATGCTTTCTCACATGACTCATCCCATTTAAATTTTACATCCTTTCGTGTGAGTCTGTTGAGGGGAAGGACAATTTGTGCAAAGTTTTTGATGTGCCTCCTATAATAACCAGCGAGTCCAAGGAAAGCTCTAACTTGCTTTACAGTTTTTGGGGTAGGGAATTTTCTGACAGCTTCAACATTTTTCTCATCTGGTCTCACTCCACTCTTATCAAGGATATGACCAAGATATTTCACTTCTTTTCTTAGGAAATTGCACTTAGACGGCTTTAATTTTAAATGGTGTTCTCTGAGTCGTTTGAAAACTGTCTCTAATTTTCTCAGATGGGAATCAAAATCTGAGGACGCAATCAAGATATCATCAATATAGACTAGTACACAATCATCTCTTAAATCAGAAAATAGATTGTCCATCATCCTTTCAAAGGTAGCAGGCGAATTACAAAGTCCAAACGGAAGTTTATTGAATTCAAAAAGTCCTTTATGACAGATGAAAGCAGTTTTATGTTTGTCTTCCTCTCGGATAGGAATTTGATAAAATCCCGATGTGAGATCAAGAGTAGAAAAATATTTGGATTCTGCCAATAAGTCTAAGGTTTGGTGAATAAGAGGAAGAGGATAGCAATCCTTTCTTGTAACAGCATTTAGTTTGCGGAAGTCTATACAGAATCTGTAAGTTTGGTCAGGTTTTTTAACTAAAACCACTGGAAAACGGTAACTGCTATTTGAAGGTCTGACAATTCCGGCCTCCAAAAGTTCTGCAACCTGCTCTTCTAACTCGGATCTTAGTGCATGAGGTACTCTATATGGTCTTTGTCTTATGGGTCGATCATCAGTCAGATGGATTTCATGTTGGATTAGATCAGTGTCTTCCAATTCACAAGGAAATCTGGCAAACACATCTGAGTACTGGAGAATCAATCTTTCAAGCAGTCTTTTTTGTTGTGGGGATATGTGTTGTAATTTAAAATCATCTGCAGACAGAGGCTTAATTCTCTTGTTTCTACATTTGGGAACATCAGTGTGTCTAACTTTGACTGGTTCAACAGTTACCAGTTTAGATCCCTTATTTAACCACACTGGTTCGGAAGAAAGGTTTGCTACTCTAACACTCAATGTACCATCAGCGTTAAGAGTATTCACTGATCTAGCGACACAGAAATCTTTGAATCGATTCTGTTCATTGGGTTGAACTAGAACAATGTCTTTACTTTGAAAAGGATATATGTCTTCAAGCTGGACAGAAATTATCCTTTCGGTTCTAGGAAAAATTCTTTCCTTTCTTATAATCCTAGCAAATTTTTCCTTTTTGGGTACAGTAGAAATACAATTTACATGAGCACCTCCATCATTCATTTTCCTTTTGACTGTGTTCCCAGTTACTGTTAAAATTCCTCTTCCCACATCAAAGTTAAATCGGTGATGCCTTAACAAATCTATCCCAAAAAGAGTATTGTACTGTTTGTTCATTTCCTGTCGTGTCACAAAAAACGGATACTTGAAAGATTTGCCAGAGAGTTCAAACTGGATTTCATAGCATCCTTCAATCGGCAAAGATTCACCTGTTATTCCGAATATTTTAACATATGTTTGTATCCGTCTCACAGGCATTTTAGCACAAACTCTTTTAAATGTTCTCATATTCATGAGAGAAACCGACGCTCCCGTGTCAACGAGTATGCGAAGGGGAACATTCCCAGATGATCCTTTCACAATGGGAAGATGTGAATCATGTTTTGTTGCGATGAACCTAACTGCAGGGAAATTTATTATTCCTTTCTCTGGAGCCGATACGCCCTGCTTTGTTCGACTCCCTCTGCGTTTAAAGGATTAGCACTAGCGTTTGCGCACCTATCGATTTGATAGTTCATTTGTTGGTCTGGATCATTCCTTGCAATGGGAAATTTCCTATCTCCTCTCGCATTTGGCACACAAAATCTGGGATTTTCTCTACTTTGTCCAAATACCGAAATTTGAGGAGGCACATTACGATTTCTGACTTCAGGAAATTTTGGGTTAATTCTTTTTGTACAATTCCTCGCAATATGTTCCTTTCCACGACAAGAAAAACAAACTGTCTGCGAGTTTGTCCATCTTGGAGTTTGTCGGGGAGAGTTTCTCCCAAAAATTAACTCTCCTGCGAAAAACTTGAGGTTCACCTCTTTCTGACTGCATACTACAGAAAGTTTCTTTTACTTGTGTCTGGGGGATGTATGTATTACGATTTCTATATTCCCCAGGGGTAGTTTTCGAATCTACTGCATTAATTCCCATGTTCTGAATCTGTTCGGTCAAAAGTTAAAGTGTTTTATCCGTTTTATCACACTTGTACCTCAGTTCCTCCATAATTACGTATATTGACTCGGAATCATTTACATTTTTATTTCCCTGTATTGCATTTACTTCTCTCGTTTTGGACATTAACAAATTATTTTGTTGTTCCTGCACAGCAAGATCTAGAGCTTGATCAAAATTAAGGGGATTCCTGCTCAATACAGATCGTTTGACTTTATCCGAAAGTCCCGCGACAAATTGACATAAAAGTGTTTGATCTCGAAGCGTTTTCACTTCCTGTGATTCCTCCGATTTTTGTGGCATATATTTATGCACCAAAGCTCTCAATCTAGTGGAGTACGTTATCACATCTTCCTGAATAGTTTGTTTTGCTGTGGTGAACTTATGAAGTCTCACCGAAAGAGGTTCCTTTGCATCGAATCTATCGATTACACACTTCTGAAAATTCCCCAATTGTGTTTCTTTCCTGAGCTCAGAAGACTCAGTTAAAAATTCCATCGCCTTTCCCCTGAATTTAGATTTTATAACGGTTAATGCGACCTGATTCGACCATCCTGCGATTTTCGACACTTCTGACACAGTTTCGAAAAATTGTTCAGCCGTCCCGCCAGGATCTGTGGCATTATAGACAGGAACCAAATTAATGAATCCGGCAATGTTCGCAAAAGAGTTTTGGGCACTGTTGTTTCCATTGTTCGCACTAAGGACTTCCTGGGTTTCTATATTAATCGTGGGAGGGTCTGATGTTTCGGTCGTGGTGGGTGACGAAGCTTGTGCCATTTTTTTTTTCCCAAAATTTTACACACTAAAACTTATTTTCTACTTTACAACTAAAATTTAGTACTTAATATGCTAAACTTTTCTTAAAATCTTTTTCTCAGCATTAACATGAGCTGGGAATAATTATATCTTAACTCTAATCAACTTAATCAGAATTGGAAACAAATTCAATACCCTTAATGCAAATTGATTGTTATCACTTTCTAACAGAATTATCTTACTTTAATATACTCTTGATACACTTGATTTCTCATAAATATTCCAATTTTTTGTCACAACAAAAGTTTGAGATTATTTATCAATTTAATAATCTATTTACCTCTCTACTCCAACCTGGTTCTTTTTAATAATCGTTTATCTCCACTCAACCTGGTCCTGTCGCGGACGCCAGTTTGTCACCCGCAACTTTTTCCTCTTCGAGGCATACGGTATGAACTTAAAATGTTCCGCGTTTACTAAAATAATTATCTTATCTAGAACTGCATGTCAATAGCTTGATAATCTGACTTCGAAATTTAATGCCTTCAAACAAATATTTTTGAAAGAGTGGCCGAAAGAAGATTTTAGATTCGAACAAGGAACAATCTACAAGCTAGCAATACGCAGTTCCGTATTCTCTAACTGTAGTTGCGACGAGTAAGAGATTTCACATGATTGACCAAGACCCAATTTTTGTTTGAACAATAACAAAAATTTTGAATTTATTTAAATTCAATACTTAACAAAATTCCACCACTGGCTTATAAAGGTGGATGATTTTACATTACAATTAATTGAATACGTACTCACTCCATTCAGGTAAGCTTAAGTTCGGACAACATTCAAACAAAATAATGAAAATAAAACTTAAAAGTGAAAGTGACAACAAGCAGAGTAAGTTAAATTAAAATAACTCTACCATTTTGAAGTTTCTCCGGAACGAGAACTGTATTCTGCTAAGTTATTGTGATGTGCACACGGCGTAAATTTTCATGAAACACCCACTCCAGATTTCTCTGATCGTGGTTTTTCCCAAGCAAAGCAAATTTCTTTAAATTTCGTCTAACGTATTTAGGTAAAAGTTTATCATCTCACTAATTTAAGAGATGTCTAATTTAACACTTTCCCTCCCTAAATCATGGCCTAAAAGTCAGTCCAGTGAATTTCACTAAAGTTGGACTTAGCAAAGATAGCAAAAGAAAGATAGAAAAAGACCAAACCCTGGTCTGTTAGTCTGATCAACCCACACCGAACTGTTCCTCCCGGGTCGAGCGTGACAATATCTTTCTGGCAACCCTGGGAACTCTCGACCAAAAAGGGCCAATCAGAATCGAGCCCTGGGCAAAACCCGACTCCACTTCCATATTTCACAAGTGAGATGGAGCTCTGCTGCCAGACATCACTCTAATTCCTCTCGAAGGTCAATGTCTGCTTTTGGGCGAGGTGAAATTGTTTCACAAGACACCTCTCGTCTCCGTACATTAGCCAAGTTCCCTCTCGACAACCAATGTAAACAGATGAAACGGAACCCTGAATGAAATTCGCAACGGAGATGTTGCACCCATTAACCTCCGAAGACATCTCCAGACACAAAGTGGTTGCATCAGGATAGAAATGAAATACAGTATATAAAAAAATTAAAATCAATAAAATCAATGAAATCAATAGGTCTGCGACCTATCAGTTGTTTAATCTAATTTATTATTATAACGTTTTAATGAAAGTTGATGAGACAACTAAGAATTACATTTTCACCAAAAAGTTATAATAGCCAAGAAAATGAGGGAACTAAGATTTCCACTTTAATCAAAACATTTTAATAACAAAGATGATGAGACAACTAAGATTTCGACTTTCATCAAAACGTTATAATAACAAAGAGGATGAGACAATTAACATTTCCACTTTCATGAAAATATTATACTTGCAAAGAAGATGAGACAACTAAGAATTCCATTTTCATCAAAACGTTAAAATAACAATGAAGATGAGACAACTAAGAATTCCATTTTCATCAAAACTTTATAATAACAATGAGACAACCAAAAATTCCACTTTCATCAAAACGTTATAATAACAAAGAAGATGAGACAACTAAGAATTCTAGTTTCACTTAAACGTTATAATAAGAAAGAAGATGAGACAATTAAGAATTCCACTTTCATCAAAACTTTATAATAACAATGAGACAACCAAGAATTCCACTTTCATCAAAACGTGATGATAACAAAGAAGATGAGACAACTAAGAATTCTAGTTTCACTTAAACGTTATAATGAGGAAGAAGATGAGAGAAGTAAAACTTTCATCAAAAAGTTATCTTAGAATTGCACTTTCACGAAAAGGTTATAATAACAAATAAGATGAAACAACAAAGAATTACACTTTCATCAAAACGTTAAAATAGCGAAGAAGACCAGAAAATTAAAATTTCACTTTCATCTAAACGCTACGATATGAAAGATGAGACAACTAGGAATTTCACTTTCATTAAAACGTTAAATCAAAGAAGATGAAACGCCTACAAATTCCACTTCCCACGAAATCCACGAAATCCTAGAAAGAAGAGAATGAAATATTCCATTTTCACTCAGAGTAAATGGCAACATTTTGCTTGCATTTTTAATGGCCCTTTCGGCTTATTAACCGAATTTAGGTAAGTTGCGGACTAAGTTATTAAACGCGTACCTTCTCGCACAAAACGAGAATAAACTCTTTTGTCACGCTCACTATACCAAAAGGTAAGCTGATGATAAACGTTACCGATAACACCAAGACGCCATTATGAAAAGAAAAACAATTCTTCGTTTAATATTTTCGCTATCCACTTTGTAATTAATCATCGCACCGTGGCTGACAGAACAACTTTTCGTTTTTCTCTCGCATACGAGATCGTAATTACTTGAAAACAATTAAAAACTGATGTCATTAACGAATTTCGGGGAGAAATGTGGGCGACTGTGAAAGGTTCTCTGTCGTCGAAATGAAAGCGAGTTTATCCATTTGCCAGCTGAAGAGAGAGATTAGCTTCGTTGCTGGAGATGATGTTGCAAGTGGTTTGCGATGTTTATTTTTTGGACGACGAAGACAACAGAGTCTTAAGTAATCGGTATTGAAAAGTTGTTGTTTATGTCAGAGACAGAGGTGAGTCCCTATTCCCCTTTTTTGGGTTTCTGTTTTTTTATATAAATAAACATGACTTTGCCCAAAATTTTTAATTTTTTTTTGGGGGGGGGGATTTTTGATTGATTTTATATGATTTATGTGAAAAATTTGTAGGGGGGGGCGGTAGGAATAAAAACAAAGACGATGAGACGTCTAAAAATTCCACTTCAATTCTAGATAATTCCTTTTTCTTTATCACTTAATAAGGAAACATGACTATGCCAGGAAATTGAAATAGTTTGGGGGAGGGGAGAGGGGGGCTATTATTGAACTTCAATGAAGGTGACTATACCGGAAATTTTTAATTATTTTTTAGGGAGAGGGGAGCTAATCTTGCATTTAAATAATCGTGACAATACCGAAAAATTATTTTTTTTTTTGGGGGGGGGGGGGGTTGTTATTCTTGTACTTAAATAAAAGTGACTACACCGAAAAATTGTGCTTTTGTCTTTTTTATTTTTTTTTAGGGGAAGGGCAGGGGCTTTTCTTGCAGTTAGATAAACGTGACGATATCGGAAATTAGTAATTTATTTTAAGGTGAGGAGAGGAGCTATTTTTGGGCTTGAATAAATGTGACTCTACCGGAATTTTTTTGGGGGGAGGAAGAGAGGACTTCTCGTACTTAAGTAAGCGTGACGATACCGGAAAATTGAAAATTTTTTAGGGTGGGGAAGGAAGGGGGACTATTATTGCACTTAAATAAATGTAACAGTAGCAAATCACTGAAATATTTTTGATGGGGGTGGGAGGGAGGAATGTTACTCTTACTCTTAAATAAACGTGACTACATCGGAAACTTGCACTTTTTCGGGAGGTGGAGAAGGGCTACTTTTGTACTTAAATTTACTATATCGGAAAATTGGAATATGCCCCCCCCCCAGCAGCACGGACCCCTACTTCTGAGCGTATTGCGCGTACTTTTATATCTGCTCCTGGTCAGAAAGGATCTTATTTTAAAAATTGGACAGTGTTAACGCACATGCACTGACTCATAAAATAATCTTACATTTCTCTTTTCAGGGAGGGAAAATAATAAGCATCACCAAGGCGTGGGTCTGCTTCTCAGCAGACACGCCAGTGATGCTCTTCTAGGATATGAGAGCACTAATGAAAGGTTCCTTACAGCAAAATTTCAGACAAGCATTAAAGACTTGAATGTTGTCTGCTGTTATGCCCCCACTGAGGATACCAATGAGGATGAGAAGAATAAGTTTTATGGACAACTTTAGAATATTTTGAATTCTGTCAAGAAGACAGATACTACCATTGTCCTAGGCGCCTTCAATACTAAACTTGGTACTGACTCTGACATTTGGGGAGGGGTGATAGGTCCTTTTGGTATTGGTAACTGCAATGGCAATGGGCAACGTCACCTACAGGTAAATAAACTCAGTAGTTTCAGAATAATTACAAACACGCGACATACACAATTACACGTGGGTTTCACCAGATGAGCTGCATAAGAATATGATTAATTATATATTAATTAAAAGCAAATGGGCTAATTCTGTTAGGAATACCATGTCATGTAGGAGGGGTGAAATTGCATCTGACCATCACCTTGTTAAAAGTGCTTGCAACTTAAACTTAAGAAGTGTTGTGTTATGGTTAAAAAATTTACCTTGAATTCTGAAGCTCTGAAAGACCTAGTTATAGCTAAAGCTTACAGTGATAGGTTACTTATCATTATAAAAATCAATGTTTGCTTACTACTGAAGTTGAGGAAGAATGGCACCGTTTTAAACAGGCTTTTTTGGAAACTAACAGTACTCTTTTAGGAAAAAGAAGCAGAGGAGGCAGAATTATTTGAATGATAAGGCACTTGAGCTTATTTCAGAAAGAAATAACTGCAGAAATGTCTTTAATCAATACCCTATTAGTCTTAATAGAAAGTATTACAGAGAGCTTAATAACCGTGTTAAGGATCAGTTAGCTGCTGATAAGAATCTTTGGCTTGATGTCTTGGCTGACAAAGCCGAGGAAGCAGTTAGACAGCACAACAGCAGAGAGTTCTACCAGATAGTTAATGTTTTGTGTGGTAGAAAACGGACAGGTAGACAGGGATTGAAGGATAAACAAGGTAAAGTTATAGAAGGTGAGGATTCTGTCATGGCTAGGTGGGCTGAGCATTTCAGTGATGTTCTAAACAATGTGGGTAGTTCTACTCCCATTGTTTGCAATGATGATAGATGCATTGGTGGCTTTAATGTTGGCCCTATAACACAATCTGAAGTTAGTTTGGCTATTTCTAAACTTAAACTTCATAACTCCCCAGGGGTAGATGAAATTACTACGGAAATGCTTAGAGCTCGGAATGTTTCGGTTACCACTTGGATGACTGAAATTCTGAGATATCTTTTATGATAAAGGCATGGTTCCTAAGAATTTTACCAGAGCTATTATTATCCCTATTTTCAAAAGAATGATAGCAATTTTTGTGATAATGGCGAGGTTTTTAGCACGCTTGGCCGATCAAAGGGTCCTGGGTTTGAGCCCCGGATAGGGAATGCATGTTCGTGTTTGTCTTTCTGCTGAGGTTCCACCACCCTCACAGACGTTCTCCTGTGACATATTAAACTGACAGGCTCCTCTCAGACCTCTGTGGCAAGTAGTTGTTTGAGGGGGCATTTATTTTATTTATTTATAGGGGTATCAATTTTCCTTCTGTTCTAGGTCAAGTTATTTGCATGATTGTATTTAAATACAATAAAGTTGTTTGCATGATTGTATTTAAATGCAATTAAGAATCTGCTTGATGGATAGTTGCATGATGAGCAGTGTGGATTCAAAAGTGGTAGGGAATGTATTGATCAGATTTTTTTTCGCTTAGGCGGATTCTTGAGAAATGTTTAGAGTTTCAGAAACCTGTGGTTACTAGCTTTGTTGATTTCAAAAATGCTTTTGATTGTGTTAATCCTGATAATTTGTACTTGATCATGAGATCGCTTTTACCTCTGAATGACACTCACGGATAATTCACCGGTTAAATGGTTAGGTCACAAGGACCCGAGAGCGCAGAGAATGTTGGGGGAGGGTACCCACTGGAGCAGCTATTGGGAGACAGATGGTAGCCTCCCGTCAAGGCAATTCAGCGTGTTCTTTAACCTTCACAGGAGATGGCTCTGCCGCACATGGTACCACGGCTTAAAGTCCCATCCGACGGACGGCGGCGTTTTCAAGCCCATCGGTGTCCCCTTACTAACTGTGGGCAGTGCGAGGAGTTGTGCGGTAAAAATCTCAACGCTGGCCCAGCTGGGACTCGAACCTGGGAAAGCAGATTACGACCCTGGCGCGCTATCGACTGAACCATCCCCGCCCCAAGTTAAAATAACGAAAGCTCTCTATAGAAACACTGAGTCATGTGTGAGAGTTGGTAAAGCTTGTAGCAATTGGTTTAACATTGCTTTTAGTGTTCGACAAGGGTGGATTTTGTCTCTTTAGTTTGGTTATTGATTATGTTATGCGAAATTCACTGCAAAGAAAAATTTTGGGTTTAAATGGTATAGAGATCAGAAAATTTCTGATTTAAATTATGCTGATGATTTAGACTTTTTGGCAAATGATGTTAATGGGATGAACTCTTTCATTAGAGCTGTTGATGAGTCTGGTAGTAGAGTAGGTTAGGTTTGGTATTAAACAGAGAGAAAACTAAATTGATATAAATTGGCCAGGCAGACTGTGAATATTTTAATCTGAATAGTTCCACTCTTGAGCATGAGTGTCATGTTAATTATCTTTGGAGGTACCAGGGGTTATCCAAATGAATTGTGAAGATTGATTGTGTGATCAATTGTGTGTGATGAGATAGCAAATTGATTGATATATTTAGTGTCTCAGATAGGAAAATGCTATACTGAACCTGAAATGAAATCCCAGTTTCTTGCACACCCTTTTATTTTTCTAGATCCATGCCTGGTACAATGTACAACATAGAAATGCCAGATATCATATCAGTATCATCTGTCACATTCCATAATTGTGGCGTGGTGGATCAGTCGACAGCGCGCCAGGCTCGTAATCTGCAGTTCACAGTTTCGAGTGCCGCCTGGGTCAGTTGATATTTATTCGCGCAAAATTCCCTCCCTACCCTTAGTCAGTAGGGGAAACCAATGAGCTTGGAAAGGTAGGCATCCGTAGATGGGACCTTAAGCCGTAGCCCCATGTGAGGGAGAGCCATACACTGTGCACTTTAAAGAACACACTGGATGGCCTTGACAGGAGGCTATAATTTGTGCCCTAACAGTTGTCAAGTCGGCTCTCTTCCCCCAATCTTCTCTGACCCCTCGGGGTTCTTGTGACCTGACAATTTAGCCCATTGTGTCCCAATCCTTCTAATGACCTTATCGGTGCTCCTTGGTGGGTTGGGAGGTAAAACAACCAAGATGCTGTTTGATAAAAATACTTCCTTTGGGATTTGCTTTCCCCAAAATTTTCTATAACTACTGAAATGTCACAGCGTTGAGATTTATCTCCGCAAAATTTCCCGCCCTGCCCAAGGTCAGTAGGGGACACCGATGGGCTTGGAAAGGCCGCCGTCGGATGGGACGTTAAGCCGTGGCCCCGTGTGCGGGAGAGACAAACTCTGTGCACGTTAAAGAACAAGCTGGATGGCCTTGACGGGAAGCTACCATCTGTTTCCCAACAGCCATTCCAGTGGGTCACCTCCCCCAACCTTCTCTGAGCCTTCGGGGTCCTTGTGACCAGGCCATTTAGCCCATGGTGTGCAAAAAAGTGTCACTCAGAGGTAAAACAACTCAACCCAACTGAAACGTCAAGTTTAATAACACACTTCAGAAACGAACTAAAAAAAATACTTGCCCATCACGGAACCTATCGAGCATTGGACTCTGGTTCAGCCGAATCATTGTATCAACGTTCCTGGCTCATAGATTAAAAAAAAAACAATCTCCCCTTTTGAAAGAAGTGCTGGACTTAGGACCCAGAGGACTTCAGCTAAAATCAAGCCTTAGATTTAATGTAAACTTTTATTAAATTCCAATATCTTGTGCGATATGCATAAATCAATTTAAAGCGGCAAATCAATATTTGACCAATTGTGATTTAATAAATCAATGCCGAAACTCGATACATTTTATTCTCTTTCTTAGCATTTTTTCCGCCATAAATATTTTTGAAAAGTCTTTTCAGAAAACGTTTCGTGACAAACCGATCCCTGGTTGACCTATTTGACATCCTCAGGGAATACAGCAGACACGGAATGCCATCAGCAAGTTTTGGTTCTACGTGAGACGAATGAAAACACCCAAATTCTATTCCCCGGCATAATGCAACTGGGGAACATTCTATTTTTCTTTTCTTTGATTTTGGCAATCTGTAATGGCACTCTGGAACCATTCTAGATTATTGAAAACGATTTATTGATCCAGGTTAAATTTCGATCTTCCTACAGCTAACTTTATTTCTGCGGATATTTCGTTTTTTCTTTGGTACCTTTGTTTTTACTTCGGCGTGCCATCTTGTTAGTCCTCATTTAAAGCTTAATGGAACAGAAAGAAGTAAGACAGTAAACGCAGCCAGAAATTTGAGACTTGGGTTGTTTTACCTCTGAACAGTACATTTTTGCACACAATGGGCTAAATGGCCAGTTCACGAGGACCCCGAAGGCTCAGAGAAGGTTGAGGGAAGGGGACTCACTGGACAGCTGTTAGGAGACAGATAGTAGCCTCCCGTCAAGACTATCCATTGTGTGCAGCCAGAAATTTGAGACTTGGGTTGTTTTACCTCTGAACAGTGCATTTTTGCACACAATGGGCTAAATGGCCAGTTCACGAGGACCCCGAATGCTCAGAGAAGGTTGAGGGAAGGGGACTCACTGGACAGCTGTTAGGAGACAGATAGTAGCCTCCCGTCAAGACTATCCATTGTGTTATTTAACGTGCGCAGGGTATGGCTCTCCTGCACACGGAGTCACGGCTTAACGTCCCATCCGACGGACGGCGGCCTTTTCAATCTCATTGGTATCCTATACTGATCCAAGGCAGGGCGGGGAGTTTTGGGGAGATAAATCTTAACGCTGGACCAGGTGGGACTCGAACTTTGGAAATGCAGATTATGAGTCTGGCGCTCTATTGGCTGAGCAACATCCGTCTCCAGTTTAATACTAATGTCCCTGAAAAGAACATTGGAGTGTTTCCATTTTTACGCCAAAGGAAAGCTAAATTGGAAACTCAGTCAAGGGCGGTTCCAACATGATGTGAGGAAGTAGGGGCGATCGCCTTCTTCAAAGGCTAAGACAAAGAGTCAGAGAGAATCAATGGGAATTTCCTTTGAGTTCCACTTTGAGAGTTACTCAGTGCTTAGATTTGTTACTGGGTCCACCCCTATATATCTAAGACACCATAAGCTTTTGTTCATATATCCACAATTGGTCCTTTTATGAATAAATTGTCTCACCTGTCTCAGGTAGCGATTTCATTTGAATTTTTTAATGATGAATTTTTCTGCGATTTCATTTGAATTTTTTTATTACTGTCCGTAGTTTGGAGAAATTGTCAACCTCTGTCCAAATCACTACTATTAAGGTTGGGTTGTTTTACATCTGAGCGGCACTTTTTTGCACACCATCGGCTAAATGGCCCTGTAACATGGACTCCGAAGGCTCAGAGAAGGTTGGGGGAGGGGACCCACTGGAACAGCTGTTGGGAGACAGATGGTAGTCTCCCGTCAAGGCCATCCAGCGTGTTCTTTAACGTGCACAGGGTACGTCTCTCCCGCACACGGGGCCACAGCTTAACATCCCATCCGACGGACGGCGGCCTTTCCAAGCCCACCGGTGTTCCCTACTGACCGTGGGCAGGGCCGGGAATTTTGTGGAGATAAATCTCAACGCTGGCCCAGCTGGAACTCGAACCTGGGTACTACAGATTACGAGCACTATCAACTGAGCCACCCCCTCCCCACAATACTACTAGGTCTATGTATATATGTTGAAGTGTATATATACATACACTGAAGAGCCAAAACATTATGACCAGTGCGTCTTTATGGAAACCGAAGCAATTGCAGGTAAACGACGGCGCGTGTGAAGGTCATTCAACGGTATAAATAACACCTGATATTGAGCTCTGTTAATCAGTGTTATTCTTGTTCATCAGATGAGAAAGGCAGCGGAATTTAAGTGAGTTTGACAAAAGCCAAATTGTAATGGTCAGACGGCTGGGTCAGAGCATTTCCGAGATGGCAAGGCTTATGGGGTGCTCACGTTCAGCCGTGGTTAGTACCTTCAAAAATTGGTCTGAGGAGGAAAAATCATGAACCGCCAGCTAGGTGTTGGCCAACCACGGCTTATCGATGCTAGAGGTGAGCGAAGGCTATCCCGTATGTTAGAAGCCAACAGAAGGGATACTGTGGCATAACTCGTCTGTAATTTGAATGCTAGTGACGGAAGTAACGTGTTATAACACACAGTACATTAAACCCTGCTGTAAATGGGGCTCTAAGTGGCAGGCCACTTTGTGTGCCCATGCTAACCTCGGTTCACCGTCAAAAGCATCTCAGCATGCGAGCATCAAAACTGGACCTTGAATGATTGGTCGTCTTGTCTGATGAATCTCGTTTCCTGTTGCACCATGTGGATGGCCGGGTGTGTGTACGCCGTTTACCTGGCGAAGTGTTGGCACCAGGATGCACTGTGGGACGAAAACAAGCCGGTGGAGGAAGTATAATGCTTTGGGTAATGTTCTGCTGGGAAACCCTGGCTCCAGTCATTCACGTGCAGGAAACCATGACATCTACCACCTACCTAAACATCATTGCATACCAGGTACATCCTTTCATGGCAACGGTATTTCCCTCTAGTAGTGCCTTCTTTCAGCAGGATAATGCGCCTTGCCACACTGCCCGGATTGTTCGAGAATGGTTCGCGGAACATGACGAAGATTCCCGGTATTGCCCTTACCTTCAAATTCCCCAGATATTAATCCAATCGAGCATCTGTGGTTTGTATTGTAACAACATATCCGATCTGCGGCAGTTCAACCATGTAACTTACAGAGTTAAAGTATCTGCTGGTAACGTGTTGTTACCAGATACCACAAGATACCTTTAGAAATCTTGTCCTTCGGCGGTCTCAAAACCTTAAACCCTAAAACCTTACCCGGCGAGGTTAACCTGCTAAGTTAACCTCGCCGGTAAGAGCTGTTTTGTCGGCACGTGGACGACCAACATCATATTAGGCAGGTGTCATAATGATTCAGCTCTTTGATGTATATGCTTTGCAGTTGTGTATACATATATGAGAGTTGCGCGCCAGAAACATAATCTGCAGTGCCCAAGTTCGAGTCCCGAATGGGCCCGGGTTCAGATTTATATCTGCAAAACTCTCCACCCAGCAGGGGGATACTGATGGGCTTGGAAAGGTTGCTGTCCATCAGATAGGACGAAAAGCCATGGTTCTGTGTGCGTGAGAGCTATACCCTATGTACGTTAAAGATACAGGTGCACTTTAAAGAACAAGCTGGATGACCATGATGGGAGGATACCATCTGTCTCCTACGGACTGTCTGGTGGGTCCCTTTTCCACAATCTTCTCTGAACCCTCGGGTTCTTTGTGACCTGGCCATTTAACCCATGATGTGCAAAAAAAGTTCACTCAGAGGTAAAAGAAATCAACCCCTGGATGTCTGCAGATTGTTTTTTTTTCCAGATATCAAAGCAGGTAGAGAAGTTTGAGATTTCCTAACTCGATTTCTGGGGATAATGCTGGAAGAATATGCAAAGAGAATACTTTTCGATGAAAGATGATGGACAAAAGCCCATCACTCTTCATGTACCTTTTAAAGTACCTTTTAGTACCTTTTAAATACATTTCAGTACCTTTCGAAGAAGTTATTTGCTTCTGAAGGGGAACGGAAAGGGGGGGGGACTGTCAAACAGATGGCATCCCCTCTATATAAGTAAAATAATAATAAATGTCCCCTCAAGCAGCTACTTTCCACAGAGGTTTGACAGTAGCCTGTCAATTTTCACGCCATAGTAAATTATCTGTGAGGATGGGCAGACAACAGCAGAAAAACAACACGAACATTACTGGGGCTCGACAATGACCAATTATCTGATATTTAGACCAATAATAAAAAACACCGTTCTGTAACCCATAGTAACGAACAGCAGCACTCTGTACCTAGTTAAAATTAGACCAAGATTCATCTACGTTGTCTACTGAGACCAAAACAGCTTAGTATTCACTTGGATAGAGTCAACGCTTTTTCTTCTCCATAATGAATGAGCTCACATCGACTAAAGATCCAGTAAAATTTCCATTAGCTGTTAAGTATCGCCTACAAAAGTGGCGTTGGCGTAACCATAAAACCGGAATGGCAGTCACCAAATATTCCAACAACCTCCATAGATAAAACTTGGAAAGCAACCACAGCAAAACATAAAAATCGAGCCATCTTTCATCTTTCTATTGCCAGCATAATGGTAGGAAAAATATCCGTTAGCAACGTGTTACCGTTTACTGCAACGTGGCTGATAACAGAACTATCAATTAAAGATCGTTGCGGTTGGAGGGTAAACAGTGGTAGTTGGGGGGGAAAAGAAACCGACGCCGTTTAAAGCAAAAATTGCGGAGATAAGAGCGCTAAATTATTTTAAAACCGCATCCAGGGAAAGTTTGTGTTCGTTAGGTCATTTAAAATACTTCCGCTGCGGTTGTACCTGAGCGACAACGGCAAGCGAAACGGGAGATAATTGCCATCTCTGTTCCAACATCACTGTGCTCAGTTAGGGGCCCAGATAGCTTCAGTCAGCGTTAACTGCAGTTTAGTGCCGACGAAGGTGCGCACATATAGAGAGAAAGTGGCGATGTTATCGGAAGGTAACAGCCACCATCACTTACAATACACCGTTCTGGTGTCGAAGTCAGCGGAAAAGCTGACACGTTGAACGCGACGCGACGTGCCCAACACAAAGGAAATTGAACGGCCATTATATGTTAGCGCCCCCTACCGGAAATGTTATTGCGTGTACGAGCGCGTTTGTTGTTAGTTTATTGCTGCGTGTGCTGTTGTTTAGGGCTAACAGAAGTTGACGGATTTTCAAAATGGAATACGATACGGAAATCCAGGTACATAAATCAGTCAGAGTTTCTCATTCAGGTTTATCATAAAGCACTTAAAAAAATGAAAATAGAGTTGGGAGATTTATTTTTTCTAATCAATTTATCTGCAGTTCAGAGCAGGGTGGCATTTTAGTGGAGTCAAAGTGTAATTTGTCATTGCCAGGTCGGATACATTTTGTCATCGTGAGGCTATGTCATATGACAAAGTATAAAAGATTGGAAATTGAATCCGCCATAAACCATCAAAAATGTTTTTTTATTTCAAATAAGAAAGATTTTTGAAAATAGCGAAAGATAACATCAATTAGCGATATACAAACTATCTCATGTAAAAATTCACCTCAATTATCTCCTTGATTTCTTAAAATAGAATTTATAATATTATTGTCGTAGCTATGGAATATTTCGCTGGAATGAAAGTTAATTCGTGAAATAACGTACATCAGTGGTTCTCAACTTTTTATGCTTCACGTACTGTCGCTCAAAAAAATATCCGAACATTACGGTTGATTACAGAATTCAGAAAAAATATCTGTCAACGATTTTTTTTTTAGAAATTAGTGATCTGGCAACCTTTGTGTCACGTGACACTAAGGTTGCAGATCACTAATAACGAAGGTTGCAGATTACTAATCCACTATAATATCAGGCGGATTTGGTTGGGTTCTTTTACCTCTGAGCGGCACTTTTTTGCACACCATGGGCTAAATGGCCAGGTCACAAAGACCCCGAAGGCTCAGAGAAAGTTGGGGGAGGGGACCCACTGGAAGAGCTGTTGGGAGACAGATGGTAGACTCCCGTCAAGGCCATCCAGCGTGTTCTTTAACGTGCACAGGGTATGGCTCTCCCGCACACAGGGCCATGGCTTAACGTCCCATCCGACGGACGGCGGCCTTTCCCAGCCCATCGGTGTCCCCTACTGACCGTGGGCAGGGCGGGGAATTTTGCAGGGATAAATCTCAACGCTGACCCAGCTGAGACTCGAACATGGGAACTACAGATTACGAGCCTGACGCGCTACCGACTGAGCCACCCCCGCCCCGTGGGTAACAAAATTATCCCTTGTCTCTTCCACCCTAAAAACAGGAAATATGAAAGTCGTTCTACTATATCTTCCGAACGCAAGGGCCTACAGTCACGAGTTAGGTGTCAAATGAAAGCTCACATAATTACAGTCAATTTTTTGAAACCACCGTTCTCTCGCCTCTTGATAAAGAAAGTGTGGGGGAGGAATTTCACAGAGCTGACCTTAACGAGTTATATCTCAAATTAAGGCTTGTGACGTCTCCAACATCATAAAAATAAAAATAAAATAAATACCCCCTCAAGCAGCTGCTTGCCACAGAGGTCTGACAGGAGCCTGTCAGTTTATATGCCAGAGTAGTAGGTCTGAGAGGATGGCAGGACCTCAGCAGAAAAACGACACATACATCCATGCCTTACCCGGGGCTCGAACCCAGGTCCCTTAGATCAGTAGTCAAGCGCGCTAACCACTGTGGACTACTTCAAACACGATTCCAAAAGGGAGGAGAAATGTGGTCGATGTTTATGAGTCATATATCAAATAAAAGTTTTTGTAGGTAGGTGTTTTTAGTGACAAAGAAAAAATATAAATAAATTAAAAATTTAAAAAATACACATCTTCCTATATGCGCCCTAAAAAGTATACTGGTGCTCAAAATTAAAGGATAATCGATAAAAACGTATATAGCTCCCGATATATATGCAAAACAATGCACTGAAAAATGGGCAAACATGAAAAGTACGCTAGTGGAAAACTATTCCGCATTTACAGCTGCCGCACATAAGCCGGAATATGCAAATTAGGAATGCGTTAAAAAGACGCTCGAGTGTACTCACAGCTTGTAGCTCTTCTAGGCGTTTCTTGCTTTCACTTCAGTGGCACGTCGAGCTAATTTATACCCTTAAGACATCGATGGATGATTTTCGCGGTGGAGAGCGATTGGGTTGTTGTTTGGGTTGTTTTACCTCTGAGCGGCACTTTTTTGCACACCATGGGCTAAATGGCCAGGTCACATGGACCCCGAAGGCTCAGAGAAGGTTGGGGGAAGGGACCCACTGGAACAGCTGTTGGGAGACAAATGGTAGCCTCCCGTCAAGGCCATCCATCGTGTTCTTTAACGTGCACAGGATATGGCTCTCCGGCACACGGGGCCACGGCTTAACGTCCCATCCGACGGACGGCTGCCTTTCCAAGCCCATCGGTGTCCCCTCCTGACCGTGGGCAGGGCGGGGAATTTTGTGGAGATAAATCTCAACGCTGACCCAGCTGGGACTCGAACCAGGGAACTACAGATTACGAGCCTGGCGCGCTACCGACTGAGCCACCCCCGCCCCAGGAGAGCGATTGGAAAGATGGAAGCAAGTCGGTTCCAGACGGAAGTTTCTAGAGCAGTGGTTCTCAACCTTTTATGCTTCACGTACCCCAACAAGTGCTGTTCTGAATTCGTAGATGAAACTATAGTTGTAGTATAACAATGGTTATTTTTACTTTGCTACTAGATCTAGCGACTTTTGAGCTCTCACGGCGTACCCCAAAAAATTTTACAGCGTACCCCACGTTGAGAACCTCTATTCTAGAGAATTGAATGTTCTACAAAAAGTCCTGTCAAGACTGTGGAGACAGTTTCAACAGACAGGAGATGTTCGTCGTCGACCAGGGCAAGACCATTCCAGAGCTACAATGCTGCAGACGATCGCGACATGAATCTTATTGCCAGAGGAACAGAGTGATGACCGCTAGGCAACTGTCTTTGGAGCTTGCAGCAGCTACAGGAACGAGGGTTTCAAGGCGTACTGTTTACAGGACTTTGTGAGCAATGCCTTTATGCCAGGAGACCTGCTATTTGTGTCCCTCTAACTCCCGCCACCAGACGAGCTTGTTTAACGCGGAGTCGTCAACATGACACTTGGAGTCCAGACCAGTGGATACATATTATGTTTACAGATGAATCACGATTCAGCTTAAGTACTGATCCGCAACAGTCCCTCGAACATCAGAGAAAGGGGCTACTCTGGTGGCCGTGGCGTAATGGTTGGGGCAGAAATCATGACGAACGGGCATACAGTCCTGCTCATCTTTCCGAGTGGCTCTGTTACTCCCCTGCAGTACAGAGACGAGTTCCTGAACCCATATGTGAGGCCATTACGGGGAGCCGTCGGTCCAGATTTTATTCTTATGAACGATAACGTCCGCCCTAATCAAGCTCATGCGGTCGATGATTTCCTCGAAGAGGAAGATATTCTGGGGGATGGAGAGGGATGATTCAGAGATTTCAGAGGGATGGATTCAGAGGGATGGAGTGGCCATCCTGATATCTTGACATCCTAAAATTATTCTTATTATAACTTAAATAACTATCTTACTTGACATCCTAAAATTATTCTTATTATAACTTAAATAACTATCTTACTTCATGGCACAAATTTGCTTATTAGGAACGACGTTCCCTTAATCAGTGGTGAAGATCCTCTACTTGAGTAATACATTTGACATGATTGCACGTGAACATACCTATATATGATGTCAAGATACCTTTATATTAAATATAAAGGTATCTTGACATCCTGATATCTTGACCTCAGTGCCATTGAGCATGTATGGGATGCTCTAGGGAGACGCATTGGAGCTCGCCAGGCCCCTCCCAGAACACTCCACGAATTCAGAACAGCACTTGTCGAGGAGTAGTGATTAATCCCTCAAGACCTCATCAATACCCTCATAAACAGTATGAAGAGTCGTTGCTTGAGCTGCATGGCTGTCAGGGTTGATGATATTCCATATTAACATACCGTATGTCTCATGTAATAGATTTAAGTAGTGTTCGATGGGTTGGGTTAGGTTGTTTTACCTCTGAGCGGCACTTTTTTGCACACCATGGGCTAAATGACCAGGTCACATGGACCCGAAGGCTGAAAGAAGGTTGGGGGAGGGGACCCACTGGAATAGCTGTTGAGAGACAGATGGTAGCCTCCCGTCAAGGCCATCCAGCGTGTTCTTTAACGTGCACAAGGTATAGCTCTCCCACACACGGGGCCACGGCTTAACGTCCCATCCGACGAACGGCGGCCTTTCCAAGCCCATCAGTGTCCCCTACTGACCGTGGGCAGGGCGGGGAATTTTGCGGAGATAAATCTCAACGCTGACCCAGCTGGGACTCCAACCTGGGAACTACAGATTACGAGCCTGGCGCGCTACCGACTGAGCCACCCCCGCCCCCCAGTCGATGGACTGCTCCTTCATGTCAATTGCACGATTATAATCTTATCGCATGCACATTTTACGACTATGAATTTCTTCTGATTGATTTACATTTGTAATGTAATAATAAACCCTCATTACCAAATTTCATTGCATTCCCTTTAAAATACTTCCAGTTATGTACGAATTTATACATTATCCTTTAATTTTGAGCACCAGTGTAGGAAATAAACCTAAAGCATATCGATGGTGCAATCAGTTACCGGCTCATATTCGCTTCAAAGGAAGATAGGGCGCCAATTTATCTACACAGCAAGATTTCCGGCGCCTTATCTTCGTTTGAAGTGAATATGAACTCAGTGACTGATTCACCATCGATGTACTTTAGATTTATTTTCTACTTTTTAAGGTTCTATAGGAAGATAGGTATTTTTTAAAAAAAATTTAATATTCGTGAACACTAAGAAATCAAAATTTCGTCTCTTGTTAACGGACAAAACTATTATTGGGGCAAACAAGTTTCGAATTATTATTTTATTTGCATGTCATAAATTTCTTCACCACATTGTTTCAGTTGTTAAAATATAAAGTTTTTAACCTGTATATTTCGGAGATAATAAATTAAGTATTGGTTCCCAACCTTTTTTTTTTGGTATAGGTGCTCCCGTGGAAAAATTTTAATATCATCCTTAACTAATGATTTTGTATGATACTGAAACGACGTGTTCACGTGCAACAATTGCTTATAAAATCGTGTTGTTATTGCACCACGAGATACGGCATGTGTTGTGAAAATGCGTCATTTTTTCAATCTAAGAGAAGTTCAGTTTGAAGAGGGATAGAAGCAAAGAAAAAAGTTGGTAATTGCTTTGCTCTTGTTGAGTGCTCGGTTGTTGTCGACTTTGATGCTGCTGTTAATTGATTAGTTTTTGTAGATAAAAAATAGCGTTGAATCATGTCAATTGTATTACTCAAGTAGAGGATCTTCACCACTGATTAAGGGAACGTCGTTCCTAATAAGCAAATTTGTGCCATGAAGTAAGATAGTTATTTGGTAAGGAACGGTTGATGGTTCAGTTAAATAGACTGGTGCTCGAAAGTGAAGCAACAAACAGAAACACGAATTACAAACAAGTCCTTCGTTGGATTTCAATGAATCATAGAGTATATTCCACTAATACCTGAAAAAACAATGAATTTCGGTGAATATTTAATCAGATATTCAAATTAGAAAATCATTACTTGAAAATGGCACGTAAAAATTCAATGATAACATACCTTTAATATGCTGTGTGATCACCATTTAAAAGTACCAATTAGAAGATGAAAGGGCGAATCAAATAAAACGTATTAGTCAAAACATGAAAGAGTTAATCACATTACAAAAGAACTAAGCATAAGATGAAAGGCTAATCATAATAAAAAGTACTAAAATAAGCGGGAAAGGAATAATCACAATACAAAAGTACTAATCATAAGATGAAATGGCTAATCAAAATACAAAAGTACTAATCATAAGATGAAAGGGCTAATCACAATACAAAAGTACTAATCATAGGATGAAATGGCTAATCACAATACAAAAGTACTAATCATAAGATGAAAGGGCTAATCACAATACAAAAGTACTAATCATAGGATGAAATGGCTAATCACAATACAAAAGTACTAATCATAAGATGAAAGGGCTAATCACAATACAAAAGTACTAATCATAAGATGAAAGGGCTAATCACAATACAAAAGTACTAATCATAAGATGAAAGGGCTAATCACAATACAAAAGTACTAATCATAGGATGAAATGGCTAATCACAATACAAAAGTACTAATCATAGGATGAAATGGCTAATCACAATACAAAAGTACTAATCATAAGATGAAAGGGCTAATCACAATACAAAAGTACTAATCATAGGATGAAATGGCTAATCACAATACAAAAGTACTAATCATAAGATGAAAGGGCTAATCACAATACAAAAGTACTAATCATAAGATGAAAGGGCTAATCACAATACAAAAGTACTAATCATAAGATGAAATGGCTAATCATAATACAAAAGTACTAATCATAAGATGAAAGGGCTAATCAAATAAAACGTATTAGTCAAAACATGAAAGAGTTAATCACAATACAAAAGAACTAAGCATAAGATGAAAGGCTAATCATAATAAAAAGTACTAAAATAAGCGGGAAAGGAATAATCACAATACAAAAGTACTAATCATAAGATGAAAGGGCTAATCACAATACAAAAGTACTAATCATAAGATGAAAGGGCTAATCACAATACAAAAGTACTAATCATAAGATGAAAGGGCTAATCACAATACAAAAGTACTAATCATAGGATGAAATGGCTAATCACAATACAAAAGTACTAATCATAAGATGAAAGGGCTAATCACAATACAAAAGTACTAATCATAAGATGAAAGGGCTAATCACAATACAAAAGAACTAAGCATAAGATGAAAGGCTAATCATAATAAAAAGTACTAAAATAAGCGGGAAAGGAATAATCACAATACAAAAGTACTAATCATAAGATGAAAAGGCTAATCACAATACAAAAGTACTAATCATAAGATGAAAGGGCTAATCACAATACAAAAGTACTAATCATAAGATGAAAGGGCTAATCACAATACAAAAGTACTAATCATAAGATGAAATGGCTAATCACAATACAAAAGTACTAATCATAAGATGAAAGGGCTAATCACAATACAAAAGTACTAATCATAAGATGAAAGGGCTAATCACAATACAAAAGTACTAATCATAAGATGAAATGGCTAATCATAATACAAAAGTACTAATCATAAGATGAAAGGGCTAATCAAATAAAACGTATTAGTCAAAACATGAAAGAGTTAATCACAATACAAAAGAACTAAGCATAAGATGAAAGGCTAATCATAATAAAAAGTACTAAAATAAGCGGGAAAGGAATAATCACAATACAAAAGTACTAATCATAAGATGAAAAGGCTAATCACAATACAAAAGTACTAATCATAAGATGAAAGGGCTAATCACAATACAAAAGTACTAATCATAAGATGAAAGGGCTAATCACAATACAAAAGTACTAATCATAAGATGAAATGGCTAATCACAATACAAAAGTACTAATCATAAGATAAAAGGGCTAATCACAATACAAAAGTACTAATCATAAGATGAAAGGGCTAATCACAATACAAAAGTACTAATCATAAGATGAAAGGGCTAATCACAATACAAAAGTACTAATCAAAACATGAAAGTGTATTACACTTTAAAAAACTTAAGACAAATAGATTCACTTACTTGCGAGTAGCTTTTCTAATATTTCGGCCCCAGACTGGGGTCGTCATCCGAGGAGGTTGCCAAAAAATCCGAGGATGATGATCCCAGTCAGGGGTAGAAATATTAGGAAAGTTACTCGCAAGAAAGTGAATCTATTTGTCTTAAGTTTTTTAAAGTATAATACACTACTTCTAAGATAGCCATGAATACAATTATTACCGAAAACATGAAAGGTGTAATCACAATACAACACTACTAATCAAAATATGAAGGGGCTAATCACAACAGAAAAGTACTAAGCATAAGATGAAAGGCTAATCATAATAAAAAGTGCTAAAATAAGTGGGAAAGGACTAATCACAATACAAAAGTACGAATGATAAGATGAAAGGGCTAATCAAAATAAAGAGTACTAATCAAAACGTGAAAGGGCTAATCACAATACAAAAGTACTAATCAAAACATGAAAGGCGTAATTTCAAAAAGGAATCACAATGCGCAAAACGCTTCTCATATTTAGAAGTGTTAATCACAATAAATTTCGAATAAGCTGTCTTTGTCAAGTTAAAAAAATTCCCGATTTTTTTTTCCATCTAAGGGGAAATCAGAGCCGTTGAAAGTATTGGATTTGCGAGAGGAATTTTCATTTATAACCCACGCCTCACTTCAGATGATTCGTGTTCGTTACGAACAATATTGAATTAACTTTCCCCATATCATATTCTTTTTCTCTTTGCATTTAATCGTCAGCTACTACTTGAAATGGAGAGCAAGCGATCTCGATAACCCTGAAATTAAAATCGATTCGCACCCTCCATCCACTTCCTCACATCAAGAATGCCTTTCGATTTCATTTTTCTTTTGCTTACTATTTCACTCTTCCGATAAAAGGACGGACAAGTAAGGTTCTCTTATAATGCTTGGTCATGCAAATGACGAGATTGCTCGTCCAATGTGTTCTTTCATCCAAAGATGAACTCGAGAAAACTGATTGTTGTTGTTGCTGCATGCCATTTAAAAAAAACCCTTTTTGTGTGTATATATTAATTTTTGTTTTATGTCGGATAGGTTGCAGATATCTTCAGATTCATGACATTTCGTTCTGTTTAACGATTTAGTCAACCACTAAATTAACTTTACTTCCTTTCATATTTTATTTGCTTCAAGCATGCTTCAGATGGTTCAAATAGAGAAATGGGAAAACTGTTGGCTCTACTTAGTTTTACACTGATCAGTTCGCCGCACTGGACTAATTATGTTCGTTTTTTTTACCTCTGAATGCGTCTTTTTTTTGCACACAATGAGCTAAAGGGTCAGGTCTAAAAAACCTCAAAGGGATCAGAGAAAGTTTGGGGAAGGGGATAAACTGAACAGCTGTTAGGAAATAAATGAAATCCTCCAGTCAATGCTGTCCAAAGTATTCAATTGATATTTTCATATCTGCCTCTTGATATCTGACACAAATATTTATTTTCAAATGCATTATTTCCTTTCTGGTTTTTGTGAACTATGTAACCAGATGATTCTACTTTCCATTTTACTTTTATTTATTTATTATCTTTTTTCCCCCTCACATTATTTAATCTGAATAAATATTATAACTGTATATTTCTTGCAGACAAGCTATGTAACTTTGTGGGACAATTGTAAATCGTTTAGTAACACATTATTATGAGGAAATAAAGATACATTTCTTCTTATTATTATTATGAGAAAATAAAGATTAATTTCACATTATTATGAGAAAATAAAGATTCATTTCATATTATTATGAGAAAATAAAGATTCATTTCATATTATTATGAGAAAATAAAGATTCATTTCATATTATTATGAGAAAATAAAGATTAATTTCTTCTTATTATTATTATGAGAAAATAAAGATTCATTTCTTCTTATTATTATGAGAAAATAAAGATTCATTTCTTCTTCTTATTATGAGAAAATAAAGATTCATTTCTTATTATTATGAGAAAATAAAGATTAATTTCTTCTTCTTCTTATTATTATTATGAGAAAATAAAGATTCATTTCTTCTTATTATTATGAGAAAATAAAGATTCATTTCTTCTTATTATTATTATGAGAAAATAAAGATTCATTTCTTATTATTATTATTGAGACAATAAAGATTTATTTCTTTTTATTATAAGAAAATAAAGATTCATTTCTTACTATTATTCTTTAAAGTGGACAGGTCGTATTACACGAACTGGGTTAGGTTTGGTTGTTTTCTTCTTAGCGGCACTTTTTTACACACAATGGGTTAAATCATCAGGTCACAAGGAATACAAGGGCTCAGAGAAGTTTGGGGGAAAGGAACCTACTGAATTGGTGTTAGAAAGCAGATGGAAGTCTTTCGTCAAGGCATACAGCATATTCTTTAACGTGAATAGGCCATACTAGACGAAGCGGGTTGGATTCGGTTGTTTTTGCTCTGGGCAGAAATTTTTCATTAAAAATCACATTGAAGAAGTTATTGAGCTCTGAATGTGATTTTCTTCTGAGATAGAATGGAACTGTTTCCATTTTTCTATCCAACACCGTTTACAGGAAGGAGTTCCTGCTCATTTTTTACAGGAAGGTGTTCCTGCTCATTACAGCTCGGTCATCCTCCTCACTTTTCACTCGGATCATTTCCCTCCCTCTCCCCCCTCTTTATTTTTTTCCAGATCCGGGATGGTACCAAAGGAAAGAAAAAACGATAAATCGAACAGAAGATTTTTTACTTTTCGAATAACTATTTCTTAATGGAATCGGTAATGATTCCAGCAAAAAACTGTCATTAGAGCTGTCTCCAAATGTCGACGGATTATCCTTTATAACGGGAAATAAAATCATTCCTTAGGTAAATGATTTATTCTCATTTTTCTTGCTGCATAATTCATTAACAACATTCGATTTTGTTTTCCCACATCGTAATTACCTAGTTTTAATTTGAGAATAATTCGATATTGCTCGTCTAATTAAAGTAAGCAAAGCATTCCTCTAATCTTCAAAGTGATTTTAAAAAAATACTGTATTGAATTGGTGCTTTCGGTGCAATTTATTAATTTGTTTCTTGATCTACGTTAATGCAAACAACCCATTTGCAATCCGTGATTTAATTACTTTCTCGTATGCGCAAATATTAAGCGATGAAGATTACATCATTTAGTTTGATTGCACACAAGTAATAAAAAGTTGTTATTTACATCAATAATTTATTTAAATATTACTTCTTTTTTTTTAAATAAATTTTCTGCTTTTCGTTAAATCTCTAATTATAATAATGTTACGACAGAAGAATCTGGCAACCGAAAGCAAAGTTTCAGCCAACGAATAAGAACTTTGGGAGAATTTGGAGAAGAACAGTGGAGCGTTAACGGTCGTTTTGTATTGTAACGGTCGTTTTGTTGTAACGGTCGTTGTGTGTTGTAACGGTCGGTGAGTTCGAAAATGGACGGTGAGCTGTTCTGAGACAGTGCGCGTAAGTATCAAGAAGTAACTTGATGTGTTGTGTATACGCGGAAGGATAAAAGTGGGATCTTTTATCGTTAAGTATCAAGAAGTAACTTGATGTGTTGTGTATACGCGGAAGTATAAAAGTGGGAACTTTTATGGCTAACTTCGAATGTCTACACGGACTGTCTTTTTGTTCGGCTAGTGTGTGAAAAGTTATTAGCACAGGACGAGAATTGGTTTACGAGTGAAGATCTTCGGGTGACCTGGTAAATCAAGTAAAAGGTAGTATTTAGTAAAATACACAGAGCTGATGTTGTGTGCTCTACGCAGGAAGATTGATGATTTGTGCATGTTAATAGTTGATTTGTTAATAAGATACTTCATCCATATTTCCTTTGTAACAATTTACCTTGTATTGAATTTGGTTTTGAAATATAGCTTTTAATACTCACGCTCAGTGGCTATCCATTTTTGAAATCCGCAACATTTGGTGTCAGAAGTGGGATAATTTAATTGAATGCCTTTCACTAGAAGTATGGATGAGTTAATAAAGCTGATGACTGACTTGAAAGCCTATATGGCTATGCAGATGACTGACTTGAAAGCCTATATGGCTATGCAGATGACTGATTTGAAAGCCGAAATGGCCGCACGAAATAATGAGTTGAGAAATAAAAGAGGTGACCTGGCCGCACCAAATACTGAGATGAGAGCTGAAGTGGCTCCTCAAGTTGGTAAGATTATTGATCAGTTCAAGGATAGTAAAACCGAACTCAATAGACAATGCAATAGTTTAAATGTTGAATTTGTCAGTGAAAAAGATGATCTTGATAGTGTTAAGTTAGATTGTAAACATGGAAAAGAAAAAGAGAAAGGCAACGCATATAAAAATGTGGATCTGCTACTGGAAATCAAGAATCGTAGAGATAGCGCAGATAATGCCTTTGACCACGCAACTACTGGTGATGCATGGCAGAGTGTCTATGTCGCTGGTGACATGTCTAGGAACTGTGAAGAACAATCACACAGATCAGAGAGCTGTGAGACTATACAGTACGCTTTGCACTTCAAAATACCTAGGTATACAAGTCTGGCACGATCTGAAGAGAGATCCACACGAAAGGTATTCTATTCCTCGCCGTCAGCAAAATGTGTCATGGACAATTATCGCAAAGGCAGAGTAACGAGTGGTAATGAGGGGGAACGAAACAGAATTTACGTTTCGCAGAGTGGTTCGAGTAAAGAAGAGGCGTCCATTCATCATAGATACAAAGTGCCCTTCGTCGTTACCGGGGAAGTCGGAGAGATTTTACCGAAGCATATAGACACACTCGAATCGTTTATAGAAAGTGGGGATTTAAGAAAGAAGAATTCCGAAGAATGGCTTAGAAGCGTAACAGGTGATGCTCGTAAAGGAGCTTCAGGCAGAGACAGTACTTCAAAGACTAACTTTCTGGATGAAACTAAGCCTCAGAGTTACGATCAGAGAGAAGTGAATCCCTCAGATAATTTCAACGTAGCCACGCTGAATTTCTTTTCTGAACAGTCAATGTGCAGATTTGGACATTATAACCATTTAGATTATAAGGATATAGAAAAGTTTTATCACGACTACAATGAGAGCTCCAAGAAAGTGAATTCGGAAGAAACAGCAACTATGACCTCCTCGAGTCATGTGTTTTGCTGGAGACCTGAGTGGCGCCATCGGATGGTGGATAAACACAGCACAAGAGGTGTCAGCGACAAAGTGAGTCTTGTCTTGGCTCCTGCACTTGCTGCTTTAGGTCTCAAGGTCCCTATGATCTCCGGTCGTGCTCTCCAATTGACGGGAGATACTCTGGACAAATTGGAATCCATCCCTGGCTTTACAGTCGACTGCACTAAAGATAAAATCGAGCAGATGATGGAAGACGTCGGATGCTGCATCGTAGGACAGACAGAGGAGCTGGTGCCAACAGATAAGGAGATTTACCGCTGCAAGGATCTGACGGCTACCGTAGATAGCGTTCCTCTAATGAGATGCTCAATTGTGTCCAAAAAGCTGGCTGAAGGAGTGTGCGCTTTGGTTTATGATGATGAATTCGGAAAAGGAGCTATTGATCTCATCAGTACAGAAGATGTTGCTGTTGATTTAGTTAAGAAAATGGTTGCAGCATCACAAACTCGTGGAATGAAGAGTTCAGCTGTTATCAGCAACATGGATTCACCTCTTGAAAACTCTGTTGACAACTGTCTGGAAGTGATGGAAGCTGTTCAGTGTTTCCTTGGTAACGGATCCTTGGAACTGCAAGAGCTCGTCGAAGAGTTAGGAGGAGAACTTCTGCGTTTGGTGAACATTGTGGATAATAGGGTAGATGAAGCATCACGTGTCTGCAAGGTTCTGCATAACGGCAATGCTTTGAACAAGTTTCGTAACATGTTAATAGAACAAGGAGTATCTGAAGATGTTGCAAGCTGGCTATGTGAAGGTAAAACAGAAAAAATATTGCTAGCAGCCCGACACATCACTGATTTCACTTATACAGGAGAAACAGGTAAGGTTGTCGGATTAGAAGCTGCAGTTCTAGCAAGAGTATGGAAGGAGGAGATGGACCGAAGAGCTAAAAAGAATTATGGAGCTGATATAATTGTGAAGCACCTTGGGGATCAAATTGAATCAGGTGAAATATGGCTGAAGGTTCATCACGACAGTTCTGAATTAAGTGAAAGTCAACTGACAAAAGGGTCAGACTGGAGGATGAAACTCCTCCCTAGATTTTATGTCACTAATGACTTTCATTCCTTGTTACTGTTGATAGAAGTAAAAATCCAAAGAAGAAAACTTTCGACAAAGAAGAAAACTTTTTACAGGTTTTGCACGAAAACTCTTAGTCGATACTTCTCCCTGCGGAGACATAAACGTGTTCACAAGGGCTATAGGCCTTACACGTATTATATTTGTGGACGAGGCTTCAGTCAGAAAAGAAATCTAAGTCATAATGAGATTCGCTTTCATTTTGACACAGACGTGGAATATCGCATTCGTCGACGTCCAGCTACAAAGTGCAAGGTGGTTCACGTGGATCGTTTGGCCCCGTTTCATCGAAGAACTGAAGAAACTTTGGAATCCAGGATTGTTCGGGACGAACAAGACCTAGGAAGGGGGCAGTGTTACGACAGAAGAATCTGGCAACCGAAAGCAAAGTTTCAGCCAACGAATAAGAACTTTGGGAGAATTTGGAGAAGAACAGTGGAGCGTTAACGGTCGTTTTGTATTGTAACGGTCGTTTTGTTGTAACGGTCGTTGTGTGTTGTAACGGTCGGTGAGTTCGAAAATGGACGGTGAGCTGTTCTGAGACAGTGCGCGTAAGTATCAAGAAGTAACTTGATGTGTTGTGTATACGCGGAAGGATAAAAGTGGGATCTTTTATCGTTAAGTATCAAGAAGTAACTTGATGTGTTGTGTATACGCGGAAGTATAAAAGTGGGAACTTTTATGGCTAACTTCGAATGTCTACACGGACTGTCTTTTTGTTCGGCTAGTGTGTGAAAAGTTATTAGCACAGGACGAGAATTGGTTTACGAGTGAAGATCTTCGGGTGACCTGGTAAATCAAGTAAAAGGTAGTATTTAGTAAAATACACAGAGCTGATGTTGTGTGCTCTACGCAGGAAGATTGATGATTTGTGCATGTTAATAGTTGATTTGTTAATAAGATACTTCATCCATATTTCCTTTGTAACAATTTACCTTGTATTGAATTTGGTTTTGAAATATAGCTTTTAATACTCACGCTCAGTGGCTATCCATTTTTGAAATCCGCAACAATAATGATTACTAAGCACAACTCAGTGTTGTCACTAGGATCTAGTGGATGATTTCTTTGTTAAATTCATAGTTGTCGAGTTTTATGAGTTATGCCGTAATAAATGGTTAGAGGTAAAGAATTTTTTTCTATAATTATATCGTTTTTAGCTCGTTTTTTTAAACAGAAAAAGTGCTAGTTTATTGACCTTGTCGTCTGTCTGTTCATTTATAGACTTTCAAATTTTTGTTTTTAAAGATGTATTAAAAATTTTCGGGGATTCGATAAGTTCCAAATTTTCTATTAACTATTCCAATTCTGATTTTCCGAATCTACTAATAATTGCTAATAATAACTAATAGCCTTGATAGAGTTCTCCCGACAGTGGATGAAAATAAAACTTTTTTAACGAATATTGCGAACGATTTATAATAAAAATTTGAAATTTTGGTAGTTGAGTATTATGGTTCAGAGGTTTCCGTTGTCAGCAACAGACAGATATCCAGGATTTAGTTTCAGGGGGAGGGAATGTCTCAGAATTTAGTTTTCTGAGATAGAAAGGGGTTGGGGGTGAAGGTCTGAGAATAATACTTGAAGAGGGTTTCCCAATTACTAGAATATTCTACCGAAAAGAAAGGTTAAAATGATATTCTATATGGAATAAAATTTTATAGTTGGTTTTTAAATCTATTTTTAGCGTAGGACCTATACTATGGGGACTAAAATAAATTATACAAGGACAACTGTTTTGGATTGCAAACCAGGTAGACAAGTTTAAGATTTCGTATAAGACGATCGGAGTTTCCAGGGGGGGGGGGGGGGTTACGATCCACTTGGTCCCCTCCCCCACCATCTGGGTAAGTCAGCAACAGACAGATATCTCTAGATAACAGATAGACAGTCTCTAGGCAGCAGCAATTTGCCCAGAGGGCAAATTGTTGCTGCCTAGAGACCTACCAGTTTCTGACTAGACCTTTGGGGTGGGTAAGAATGAAAAAAGATTTTTTTTTGTTTCAAAGGATAAAAAAATTCTTTTTTGGTTTTACCAGTGCTAATAAAATATTATTATTTACCTCTTCCCCATAAGCCATTCGTTGGAATTTCCACTGTTAGAGATGCCAAGTTTTGAAAATGGAAAGCTTCATTACATTTGAAAACGGACATTCCATGTTCTTCAGAGATGATACGTTATTCCTCTAATTTTTTTTACCCATTTACTCATACATTTTGTATTCTGTAGAGTGGCTCTATTTTCTCATACGAGAAAGATGCAATAGTTAACATAATAATAATCATTATTCTTATCTACGTAGTTAATTAATGTCTTAGATTGTTGCTTACATCCTGATACGGAGGTTTATTAATACGGAGGTTTATTAAAGACTGTTTCCTTTTTTACAATGTAAACGTATTCGGATTTCTCAATCGGTATATGAGCAAGCAAAGTCTATTATTCACAATTGTACTTTAGTAGAAGTTAAAAGTGAGAGTTCAGCCTTTAGAGATGAGCTCTGTCCCGGGCTCAAACTAGCAGAGATAACTTCGGGCCCGTACCCGGAATAATTTGAATTTCAAATGCTAACTGTAAAAAATAATCAAGAATATAGAGATTTTTATTATTATTTTAACATTTTAATCTGTCTTTATTAATTAAATATAATCACCACACTGCGTTGATTGTTTATACGCAATGGTGGAAATGAGGTAGAACGCGATAAGATGGCGTTCCAGTCCATCCCATTCCGAAGATGAAAAAAAAATACTAGTTGAAGAAACACTCCATATACATAACATTTAAATAAATTCATGTAATTTAAAAATCATTTGATTAAAATAGTATATGTATTTTCTCTTCTTATGTTTGGTTAAACCAGTATTTTCAAAAAGAACGTTTTCCTAATTCTTCTATTTCCACTTCTCACTAAAATCTGCAATATTTCCATTTATTTTGTTTATAAAAAACGCTCAACTTAAAGGCTATTTTCCCTTTTTCCATTAACAAAGTAGGCCACTCTCGCATTTCATCGATTGCGTGCTTGAGCCGTGTTCAAGGCCGTAGAAACGAAATCCAGACATTTTAACCTCGGCTTTGGATTGAATGTTATTTCGGGTAAATCGTAATTTCTTCTTTTCTTTCTTTCTTTGTTTTGGGAGGGAAGGGGTGGGCTCATAGAGTCGATATATTTTGCAGTACCCCTAGTTCAAAAATTCCATTTATAGCACTGTGTATACGTATTCTTTATCTTTAGTATATGAATTATTCTTTACGTTTATAAAATCTCACCTACGAACTTTGAGTTTTCTATTAATATTTCTAATATTTTTCGTTCCAAATAGTATTAACTTTTTAATTAAAAGAATTATTATAAGTAATAGTTTAAGAATAGAATAATTGATTGGCCACATCAAGCAAACCTTCCTCCAACCCGGATTTGATTATACGCGGGAAAATAAATGCAAGTAATTATTTAAAAATGCGAATAATTCGATTATACACGGTTTGCAAAGCACGCTGTAGTAGCATTCTACACGCGCTATTCACGTGTAATTTTTTTCTCGACCATACCTCGTCACTTTCCAATTATATATGTAGCATGTCTCAAAAATGTATTACACATTTCATGAAACAATATTATATATATGCTAAAGAAAACGTATATTTAATTTAGTAAAACAATAATTTGTTTATATTTACTGTGTTTATGACCAAATTTCATAGGAGCATTTTTTTCATCACTGCCCAGTAGAACACGTTCCCAAAGTTTGATTAGACCTTTTAGAAACGCTGTATGCATTTTCATTTGTCAGGATGAATGAAACGCTGTTCTTGTATCGCATTCTGATTAGTGTTCCCCGTAATCATACAGTTACGGTTATAACTATATTTAATTGAAAATTGATTTCTCCTGGTCTTAACATGGGCTATTCGTTTCCCACCACTCTCAAAAAAAAAGAAATCGAAGTGAAAGATTTTTTCATCTTCCAGATAGCTAAAAGAGCGTTCGCGTTGTGTTAGATGCAGTAAGGATAATGTTTCAAGTACATTATGGATCATCAAGATAAAGATGCTTTGCAATACCACGAGCACTGTTGCTACCTCGTATAATAGTCAACGCATCTTCTTCTAGTGTTACGGAGCGATACTCCACGCTATCATCCGTTACCTAGGGAACGAATGCTTCGAATTTCTTTATTGTTTTAAAGATACCAGTTTTTGTAATCCTTACGTTCGGTAAAACTCTATCACCTCCGCTGCACCATAAATTTGATTCGGCTAGGTTAATTTTACAAAACAGTGTACGATCTTTAAATTCCAGATTCGTGGTGAAATTGTCTTCTATCTGTTCATCTGTAGACATTTAAAATTTTTGTTTTTGGAGATAAATTATTTTTAGGCTGGATAGGTATTAACAAAATATTTTGATTCTCTCTTCACTCTAACAACAGTTTAAAATGCGCATTCCAACTGTCGAAGAATTTGACAATTGGCAAAAGTTTGAACGAGTATCTACACGATGTAAGGTTGTTAGAATTCTTAAATTTTGGTGATGAAGGGGTTGGGTTGTTTTACCTCTGAGCGGCACTTTTTTGCACACCATGGGCTAAATGGCTAGGTCACAAAGACCCCAAGGGCTCAGAGAAGGTTGGGAGAAGAGACCCACTGGAACAGCTGTTGGGAGACAGATAGTAATCTCCCGTCAAGGCCATCCAGTGTGTTCTTTAACGTGCACAGGGTATGGCTCTCCCGCACACGGGGCCACGGCTTAATGTCCCATCCGACGGACGGTGGCCTTTCCAAGCCCATCGGTGTGCTCTATTGACCGTGGGCAGGACGAAGAATTTTGCAGAGATAAATCTCAACGCTGACCCAGCTGGGACTCGAACCTGGGAACTACAGATTACGAGACTGGCGCGCTACCGACTGAGTGTTGAAGGGGGAAGGTGATGAAGATTGCATCGACAACAATGATTTGCACTGTTACCTCCACGGTGGGTGGGAAAAGCCAAATTTTTTGGTTTATAAAGATAATTGAAAAATTATTTCGTACTTGGATCTGTACTAACGAAATACTACTATGATTCTCATTTTCGAATCCTCAGTTAGTTTAAATTCAAATCGTTAGAAGGTGCTAAATGAGTAAAATGAAAATCTTTGAATGAATATGACAAATGATTTATTTTATTAGTGGTAGAAGACTAAAAATTCGGTGGTAAAGTGTAAAGGGATATTACGCTGATAACAATCATTTACTCCTATTTGCATACGGAAAAACGCAACTTTTCCAATTTAAATAATAAATGAGACTTTCTTTTTATGTTCTAAGTAGTTTCGAAATATGTAGTTCGGTTTTTTTTAAAGAAACATCTCGAGCAATAATCTTGGGCGTGCAACGTGTGTATTGTTTGTCTTGACTTCGGTAATTGAGTATGATCAGCAATTATAATTTTCTTTATCAATTTATTAAATTCTTTGATTGCAACAATATTTATAGAATCGGTCAGCAGAAAATGTTAATTTATCTCTTAACGCAGTATTATTTCAAAGTACAGTTGGGTTGGGTTGTTTTACCTCTGAGCGGCACTTTTTTGCACACCATGGGCTAAATGGCCAGGTCACATGGACCCCGAAGGCTCAGAGAAGGTTGGGGGAGGGGACCCATTGGAACAGCTGTTGGGAGACAGATGGTAGCCTCCCGTCAAGGCCATCCAGCGTGTTCTTTAACGTGCACAGGGTATGTCTCTCCCGCACACGGGGCCACGGCTTAACGTCCCATCCGACGGACGGCGGCCTTTCCAAGCCCATCGGTGTCCCCTACTGACCGTGGGCAGGGCGGGGAATTTTGCGGAGATAAATCTCAACGCTGACCCAGTTGGGACTCGAACCTGGGAACTACAGATTACGAGCCTGGCGCGCTACCGACTGAGCCACCCCCGCCCCTCAAAGTACAGTAATTTCGAATGGAATATATAACACTACCTTGCCGAAATATTTTTACTACGTTTGTTGTTTTGTCAATGGGAATCAACTTCGAAGCTGTGAAACTTCTAAAATATACATTTAATGGAGAAATGTGACTGAAGATAAATTAAAGAGCATAATCAGGTCAATTTAAATCTCTATTTTCAACAATATTTTTTCAGTATTTAAGCGTTATAGAAGCTGAAATATTTACCAAGAGTAATGCTTCATAAGTATTTAGCTCACAAATTAATTAAATAGTGAGTATTGTTGAAAATTATTTAATAAAATAAATATACATTTTAAAAGTTTGCGTAATGATTGTTTTAATATTAGACAATTCCAAATGATTTTTATAAAACAAGATAATTTATTGATAAATATTCCGTAATATTACTTTCATTAATATTTATATAACCTTTAAATATTAAACGAATATTGTTGAAAATTCGCATTTAAACAGATATGATTATTTTATCTTGTCAAATTTTTTCAATTAAATGTACATTTTTGAAGTTATAGAACTTCAAAATTAGATTTAAAAAAAACAACAAAAACAAATAAAAGTTTCAAAAATAGACGTAAAAGTGGAAATTTTATAATATTTTGGTAGGCAGTGTACATGCATATATCTCTAAATTATTATTATTAAACTTAATTTTTCTAATCAATTTCCAGAGAGAAATTCAAATAGCGGAAAGGATAGGGATGAATAATTTTGTAATTGGGCAATCAACGTTTTTAGTAGTTAGCGAAATGAATAGATTTTTTATCCTCTTTTTATATCGTGCAGTGTATAAGTTTCCAAGCAATGCTTCGGTTGCATCAGCATTTCCTTTTTCTAATAGCCCTCTAAGTCGTCTCCATTAATACAGCGGAAGAGCATACGTTTATTTCAAAACATTTCGAAATGTTTCTAGCTTCTTTTTATCTAACGAAAATACGAAGAAATAAGAATTAATAATTAAAAATAAAAAAAGCCCCTCAAGCATCTACTTGCCACAGAGGTCTGACAGGAACCTGTCAGTTTATATGACAGAGTAAAAGATCTGAGAGGATGGCAGACCTCAGCAGGAAAACGACACATACAGTCGCTCAAAAAAATATCCGAACCCTATGTTGATTACAGAATTCAGAAAAAATATCTGGCAACGGATTATTTTAGAAATATCTGGCAACGGATGGATTTTTTAGAAATTAGTGATCTGGCAACCTTCGTGTCACGTGACACAAAGGTTGCCAGATCACTAATTTCTAAAAAAAATCGTTGCCAGATATTTTTTCTGAATTCTGTAATCAACCACAGTGATTGGATATTTCTTTGAGCGACTGTACATCTATGCCTTACCCGGAGCTCGAACTCAGATCTCTTAGATCAGTAGCCAAACGCGCTAACCACTCGGACAAAGTTATAAATTATCCAGTTTCTCAATAAATTGAAAAACGAGATCCTCCGCACTTTCCACACTAACTCTTCATTAGGATTGATATCGAAAGGAATGAATCATAAAAGAAATCGTCTTGTTTGCTTTTATTTTGTCTTTTTATCTTCTTCTAAATTTTCGTTTCTAAATTTCCGTCTGGTAATTGATGAAAGTGAACACGCGCACCATATGTAAAAAAGACTCTAGGGATTTCCTACGCATATAGGATTTTTTTATTTCTTCTACTTTTTTCCTACATCTGATTTTTTCGCATTGTTTTAAAACAAACATTAAGAAAAGGTTTAATCTCATTTTGTGCAGGAACGAGAAAATTCTTTGGCAGAAGAATCCAGTAATCTAATAATGAGATTGAGCTCTTTTTAAAAAAATAATAATTACTTTTTCATTCACCTGCTTAATCTTTTTGTATGCAGTGACTTTTGTTCAAAATATTTTCGTGCCCAAGAAAGTTTGGCTTGCACAATCCAACAGTATTGATAGAACAGTTATTCAGAGTCGAGTAGTAGAAATGGAACAAGTATTCTGATTTCAGTAGTAGAAATAGAACAATCATTTGATTTTAGGGTAGGTCTTAATACTGAGGAAGCTTTACTCAGTTTCGTTAATGAAGTTATCATGATAATGAAGTTAATGAAGTTATAATATGTCAATGATAATTCTATAGATAAGAGTCAATTAACCTTTACGTGTTTCTTGACCTAGAAAAAGAATTTGATAAGGTACATCACAATATTTTTTTTTATAAAAAATGAAATGTATTAAAATTTGAGGTATTATTTTGAATCCATTTCAAGATTATCTTTCAAAAGAAACACAAGTTGTAAAATTGCAAAGTCCTATCATAGTTAAAAATGGTATTCCTCAGGGATCGGTTTTAGGCCCGTTATTATTTCTAATATATATATTAATGAATTTTGTAATACCAACCTCAGTTGCCATATTAATGCTATGCTGATGATAACGTTTTGACCTTTAATTCTAATAGGTTTTAGTAATTACAAAATTTGAGGAATTCAAAGCTTGCAAAAATTTCAAAATGGTTCTAAGGTAATAAACTACCTATAAATATATCCAAAAATTAATATATTTTGCTTTGTTAAAAATACAAATGATGTAATGCGGATAAGTTGCTACTGCAGATATCTAAACCAAATCTATTGAGATAAAAAAATTGTGCTTTTCGTAAAATCGGAAAAGTTTGTAGTTTTCGATATCTCAGAGTTTTAATTGATCATAATTTAACACGAAACTGCACGTAAAACATCTTACTGAAAAAAATCGACAAATGTTAAAAATATTTTACTGCTTGAAAATGTTATTGATTATGATACGTGTGAAATACTTTACCTTTCATAGGTATAATTATTATTTAGTATAGTATTTTAAGTTGCAGAGGTACTTATATTAAAATTTTTTAAAAAGTATTGTTTCTGTTCAAAACAGAATTATTAACAGTTAAATAAACAATATCAACAGAAATTTAATGCAACTTGAAAAACATTATAATTTAGGCATTTTTTCGATAGAAATTTATTCATTTTTAAAATGATAAATTTTTTCTACCTATTACTACACTTTAACAGTTAATTGACAACTGCAATAGAATTGTACATTATTAGTAAATTTAGTGGTCTAAGTTTTTCAATTCCAATTGTAAAGACGAAATTATGCATCAACACTTTTACTTCCTTGTACCAAAGGTTTTTAATTCCTTACCTTTAAAAATTATTAGTAAAACAATTGCCTATCAATTTAAGTGTTTATTTTGGAATTATACGTACTAAAAATACAGGATGTTTGGGATGAAACTGATCGATAAAGAAACAATAATTTTTTTCTGCAGTTGACGTAGATGAATGTGGTTTTAACAACACGGAGGAATACTTTTCAAGTTTCAGTAGTCGTCAATAGCTTTCAATATGCGCACCAGGTGTGGCGCGACAAACGTCGAAACGGTATTCCAATTCTGCCCAGGTGTAGATGAGCATTTAGGGATCACGGAGGCAACAGCAACAACTATCCGCTGGCGAAGTTCAACCACGTTTGCTACTGGGGTACTGTACATTTTGTCTTTGGCATATCTCCCAGAGAAAGAAGTCACAAGGTGTTAAGTCAGGAGACCTCGGTGGCCAGGAATGGTTCACATGTTGATCCACATGTTGGGAAACCGTTTCTCGAGGAATTCTTTGACCTGACCCTAGAAGTGAGGTGGCGCACCGTCTAGTGGCCGTCGAGAATATGGGGCTCTGCAAAAATTTACAAAATATCCAGGTACACTGCTCCGTTTACAGACTTTTCACAGAAGAAGTTGGTTTTAGTCAAGTCGTACCACACATTTAATTAGGGACTGTCGTGCTCGTGAGTCTGGACAATATCATCATCATCATCATCATCCTCAAGCAGCCATGGGCTACGGAGGTCCAACCAGACAGTGAAATTTAGTTCTGCAAGCATATCTGTCCTGAGCTACATCTACTGCATCTGGCTATGGCACATCAATTCTAACAAGGTCCTGTTTGACATTGTCTGCCCACCGCATCCTAGGTCTCCCCTTCTTTCTGAGGCCTTTAGGCACACTGTTCATAATCCTATTCGCCAATCTATAATTATCGATATGGGCAACATGGCCAAACCAAATCTCTCTCTGCACAATATGCTGCTTAAAGGAGGTTGCCGACTCCTTTGCCTTAACCTCATCATTAGTTACAAAGTTGAACCACCTAATGCCCAAGATACTGCGTAAGCATCTGGAATCAAAAGCATCTAGTTTCCTGTTATCATGTTTACAAAGTGTCCAAATTTCACTACCATAACTAACCCTAGAAAGAATCAAACTATTATACAGTCTAATTTTAGTCTTTAGGTGTATACGCCTATTCTCCACACTCTCCATAGATTCTTAAAAGTCCCGGCAGCAATCCCTATTCGTCTGTTAATCTCATGCCGCACATCACCATTATCTGTTACATAGCTCCCAAGATAATTAAACTGTGACACCTCCTCAAGACTGCAACCATTCAGATTAATTGAATCACAGCCTGGCTGACCAATTTTCATCACTTTAGTTTCCTCTCTATTTATAACCAAACCTACTCTAATACCAGTCTCATCAACAGCTCGAATGAAAGAGTTCATCTCATTATCATCATTTATGAAAAGGGATAAATTATCAGAAAAATCTAAATCAGAAATTTTCGTATCTCCAGTCCATTTAAGGCCAAAATCTTTCTCTTGAAGTGAATTACGCATAACATAATCAATAACCAAACTAAAGTAATGCTAAACCAATTACTACAAGCCTTACCAATTCTCACACACAACTCAGTGTTATGATAGAGAGCTTTCATTATGTTAACTAACTTGTCTGGTATACCATGTGATCTCACAATCAACCACAAATTATGACCATCAACAGGGTCGAAAGCCTTTTTGAAATCAACAAAGCTAGCAACCAAAGGTTTTTTTGAAATGATGATTATATTATTTTTTGTCGTCTCAAACATCCTTCTCGAATTTGTATTATATTTATTTAGTAAATCTTCATTCCATATAACAAGCTGAACACTGTAGAATGCTTACATAAATCTTTCTCCTTTTTAAAATTTTAATATCACCGTATTTTTATAAATTGTTTACTTATGCAATGAATGCAATTAAAATGATAAGCACAGAAAATTTAAGAAATGAACTAAGAAAATTCATTTGAAATCATAGAGTATATGAATTTCAACTGAGGTCATAGCATGAGAAGTTGATTAATTATAACCGTTCTTCTGGTGTTAACCTGTGACACTCCCCACGTCACAGGCTTTCATTACGAAGATATAGTGGAAAAATGGTTTTCAAATTTCCCCTTTTTAGGGGGAAGATAGTGCAGGGGTTAATTTTTTTATTCTGTGACAGAGACGTACCCTAAAGGGGGGTTAGAGGGGTTCGAACTGCCCCGAAAAAAAATCTCTCTTCTTATACTAAATCTCAAGAAAATCACTTCGAAATCTAAAACAGTTTTCTTTGAATAATATTATTTTATACCCATATTTCACATTCAATAATAAAAATAGATTAAAAAAAGCTATAAAATCTCATTCCTCAAAGTAGGGGTTCTCAACGTAGGTACGCGGTTAAATTTTTTGGGGTATGCCGTGAGAGCTCAAAAATCGCTAGATAATATGTTGTATATATATATATGTTTTATTTTATTTCCATTGTTATACTATAACTATAGTTTTAGTTATCTATATAAGGGGTACGCCAGTTACATACACATTTCCAGGGGGTACGTGAAGGGAAAAAGGTTGAGAACCACTGACTTATAGAATATCATTTTAAATTTTAAACTTTCTTGTTCGGTGGAATAGTTTAGTAATAGGAAATTCTACTTAAGTCTTATTCTCAATCTCCCATATCCCCCGAACCTAAATTCTTTGGGCCTCCCCGACACTAAATTCTCATGTGTTTGATATATTTTCGAGACTTATCACTATCACTTTACTCAATATGATGCTCTTTAGGAATAGGAAGACGGTAAGGAAAATTTTCGCACCCTTGGCAGGGAACGAAGATTGAAAATAAGAGTTGTAACTCCCACTTACATTTAAATCTGGCAAATTAACTTGCAGAAGATAATGATTATCGGAGAACAAATTTTCAATTTGGGAAGAAGACATAATAATAATCACTTTTCTCTATTCACGGATTTAGTTTTTTTTTCTTATTATACTTTGGATCAGGGAAATGTTTATAAAGCGATATTTTTATTATTATGTTAAAGCAGCATGTGATGTGAATTTTTAACAACATTTTAAATACATTTTGTCTATATTAGTTTTTTTTCCTTTTTATACTAAATGAACCAGTATTTCAGTATAAATTTAAGAAATAATGGTTTCAAATATCCAAAGAAATTAATTTTATTGAATATTGTTATAAACTTATTTGTTACTACATTATTAAAATTATATTTATATTATATAACATATTTACATTTTGAGATAGCAGGAAACCCAAAGTGGAACGGCTTTTAATCTTCCCACTGCATTTTAATAATATCTAACCTGACATATTTACATTTATATGGTACATAATTTTAAATTTAAAACTTATTTATTACATTATTGATAACTTAATTATTAATAACACTGGTTTACAAGGTTTTTATAACATGAACAATTGTAGCTGCCCTTAACTATTTTTCAGGTACTGATTTCAGATCTGTCCTTAAAAAAGGGCTAGCACGTCACATTTTTATGTTATTGGTCATTTTGACTCTTATTAAGATCTTCCTTTACCAACACCTCCAGGTATCTGGGAGGCTACTAAACATTTTACTTTTTTACTTTTTGTGGCTGGCAACACTGATTGCCAAGTGCGTGAAAACATGTAACAGTAACCAAATCTCAAACCGCCATTTTGTTGTTTCATTGTAGGAGGAATACGTGCTGTACGTTGAAGAGTGAATTTTGGCGTTTAAATGGCACAAAGGCAGCGTTGCAGATGTGTTAATGTAACAGATAAGTTTTGTTTTTGTGTGTGGTAATTATATTTTAAAATCCCGGGTTCGTTCTTTGACAAAGATTGTGGAGAAAGCCTATAACTTGTATTTTGGATGTCATGTTGGAGATCAAGACAAAATATGGGCTCCACATGTGTGCTGCATTTCGTGCTTTGTTGGCCTGAATAAATGGTTGAAAGGTAAAATAAAAATCCGTGCCCTTTGCAGTTCTAATGGTTTGGTGTGAGCCAATTATTCACTTGCATGATTGTTATTTTTGTTTAACTAAAGTGTAGGGCTTTTCAAAAAGAATAAAAGCAAAATGCAATATCCAAATGTGCCTTCAGCCATAAGGCCAGTTCCTCACGTAGATCTTCCTATACCAACACCTCCAACAAACTGGGACGAGACGGATACATTCATCAGAGGAAGACTTTGTGGAACATCAGATCCTGATTCAGCAAAATGAACTAAATGATCTTGTTCGAGATCTAGGACTTTCCAAACAACAAGCTGAAGTTTTAAGTTCAAGACTTCAAGAGTGGAATCTTCTGGCCAAGGGTACCAGAGTTTATCTGGTCTTTAACTATGATGTTTCTAATTTTTTTTACTGTAATCATGTAATCAATTAATGAGTTTTAAGTCGCAATTTAATAAAAGTCACATTTATTTTAATTTCCCGGATATGCTTATTCATTAAAATTTGAAATACATCAATCGGTAATTAAAAAAAAACTGTATAAGCTGCAGATTTTTCACAGCCATATTTGAAATCAGCACTCCAAAATTAGTTAAAAACATCCTATTTGAATATTATAAAAAAAAGTTTCAATTTGTGGTCTAGAACAATATATTTTCATATATTTGCGTATTATAATTCCTCAAAACTATGAGAGTTAAAGATCAAAACCTTACGTCATAGTAAGCATTGATATGACAATTTCATTTTATATTGCAAAAATTATTAATAAATATTAGAAATAATATTGGACCTAAACCTGATCCCTCAGGAACACAATTTTTAGTATGACAAAAAATATACACACGAAGTGCTATTTATATTCCAAGAGCAATAGATCCTCAAGGTTAAACCAGCGAGATGAGGGTTAGCAGAAATAAATCCCGACACTGACACAATTGGGATTCGAACCTGTAAACTATAGATTTCAAGACTGGCGCGATACCGACTGAGTCAACCGGCCCCTGCAGCAGCGGGAGATATCCGGACCTTTTCACCTATTCGGTTGTTTGCTCATCTGTTCAACCAACTGACCTAAGCTACGTCTATCGTGATGGACGAATAAGCAATATAATGAACGTACAAGTTGAGATTTGATTATCTTCATTTATTGAAATGACGAACCAGCGACTGGATGGATGAAAGAATGACGACTGCAGTCCCTTCCATCGATTAATCTCTATATCAATAATCTTACTTCAGTCGTGTCCCAACACACGGTGAAATTTGTTCGCTGTTAACCTGATGCTTCAACACACAGCGACAGAGATTGTTGCTCTCAAGTAACACATGGCCTGCAGAAGTGCGACAAAGATAGAAAAACTGTGAGCTAGACAGAAATGAAGAGAGGGAGGCGAAGTAATCAGTCACAAGCACTCAGATTCCCCTCCACCCCCCCCATGTGCGTTGTTAATCAATCATTCCGCTCCAGTGCTTGCTCCTGTTTCCAAGGGTGGCTATGTCGGAAGCTTATTACTTCCACAAGAAGTGATTACTTCCATTGCTGCCGTTGCTTCCAATGTCCGACAAACGTTGATGAAGACCTTTTTCTTCGTCATCACGATTAATACAGGGATCTTCTGTCATTCCTTCTTTGCAAAAAGTCGGGTCGTCATTACACGAAAGTTAATTTCTGGGATGTTCCCGCTGAGCGAATGGGTAAGTTTTTTCAAGTTTCTTTTTTTGTTTTCCCTCTATCGAGTGAGAATTTTTTCTTTATTTCAATGATTGTGACGGAGACTTCTGAAAAACAGAAAATGCCACTGAGAGTAGTTTTGTTTTTTCATTCAACGTTGTTTTCTTTAAAGTGAATCCGCCTTCATTAGCCACGAACTTTTTATCCTTTTAGGTATCGTGTTTTTTTTTAATCTTTCAATTGAACGGTCAGCTTTACGTGAAGCGTTTTAGAAATATGAAAACTGGTGAACAGATGAGCAAAGAAAATTCTAACAGAAAAAATATATGTTTAGTGTTTAATTGTGGCATGCAATTATGTTCCATTTTTTTCTTACTCTCTCAAAAACTGTTCGAAAGAACAAAAAGCGGCTTCTTTTGGGATATTGCCTAAATGTAACCTTCGTTATTTACGATGCAAAGTTCCGCAATTTGTGATTCTAAGTTGCTCTGCTTACGATACTTAGTGGTTTGGGTTGGGTTGTTTTACCTCTGAGCGGCACTTTTTTTGCACACCATGGGCTAAATGGCCAGGTCACAAAGACCCCGAAGGCTTAGAGAAGGTTGGGGGAGGGGACCCACTGGAACAGCTGTTGGGAGACAGATGGTAGCCTCCAATCAAGGCCATCCAGTGTGTTCTTTAACACTGATTCCAGCACACGGAGCCACGGCTTAATGCCCCATCGGTGTCCCCTACTGACCGTGGGCAGGGCGGGGATACTTAGTGGCTGCTCTCGGGTTTCTAAACAGGTGGAGGGTCATGATATACTGGATATATATGGGGAAAACAGTCACTTTAGGCCGGGGTTGGCTAAGTCGACAACGCAACAGGCAGGGACGTAGCCATGTGGGGGGGAGCCTCCCCCCAAAGTAACTCGGAGTTGGCAAAATTCGAAGCGACTTGGTAAAATTTAGGTGAGTTATGAAAATTTATGATTTTTTTTTGGAAAATTAAGGGGAGTTGTCAAAATTGAGGCTACTTGGCAAATCTAAGGCAGTTTGGAAAAATGGAGAGACGGCAAAATTTAGAGCAGTTGGCAAAATTCGAAGCTACTTAGTAAAATACAGGTGAGTTGGCAAAATTCGGAGTGACTTGGTAAAATCTTGGGAAGTTGGCAAAATTCGGAGTGACTTGACAAAATCTTAGGAAGTTGACAAAATTCGGAGTGACTTGGCAAAATCGTGGAGAGTTAACAAAATTCAGGTGAGATGTGAAAATTTGGATTTTTTTTGTAAAATTGTGGCGAGTTGGAAAAAACTAGGGGCAGTTGGCAAAATTCGGAGTGACTTGGCAAAATCGTGGAGAGTTAACAAAATTCAGGTGAGATGTAAAAATTGCAATCTTTTTTCTGTAAAATTATGGCGTGTTGGCAAAATCGAGGCAACTTCGCAATATCTAGGAGAGTTGGCAAACCTTGGGGGAGTTGGCAAAATTCAGAGTGGCTTTGCAAAAATCAGGTGTGATGTAAAATTGGGATTTTTTTCTGTAAAATTGTGGCGAGATGGCAAAATCTAGGGCAGTTGCCAAAATTCCAATCCACTTGGTACAATACGGGTGATTTGTGAAAATTTGGATTGTTTTTGTGAAATTAAGGAGAGATGACAAAATCTAGGGAAGTTGGCAAAACTGGAAACCACTTGGTAAAGTACAGGTGAGTTGGAAAAATTCGAAGCCACTTCTTAAAATACAGGGGAGTTGTGAAAATTGTGCCTTTCTTGTGCAATTAAGGATAGTTGATAAAATTCGAAGTGACTTGGCAAATTCACAGAAGATGTAAAAATTGCGAATTTTTCTGTAAATTTACGACGAGTTGGGAAAATTGGAATCCACTTGGTAAAATATAGGCGAGTTATGAAAATTGAGATTTATTTTGGGAAATTAAGTAGTATTGGAGAAATTGAGGAACCTTAACAAAATGTAGGGCATTTGCCAAAATCTTGGGGAGTTGTGATAATTGGGATTGGATTTGTGAAAATTCATGATAATTGACTAATATCGAGAAAACTTGGTAAAATCTTGGGGAGTTTGAAGTGATTTGGCAAATTTAGGAGAGATGTAAAGATTGGGATTTGTTTCGTGAAATTAAGGAGAGTTGGTCAAATCAAGAGAAATTTGTAAATATCAGGGAAGATGTAAAAATTGCGATGGAGTGATATGGCAAAATCGTGTGGAGTTGGCAAGATTCAGGTGAGATGTAAAAATTTGTCAACTCCCCAAGATTTTGTCAAGTCACTCCGAATTTTGCCAACTCCCCAAGATTTTGACAAGTTGTCTCGATTTTCCGAATTCAGACGAGATGTAAATACTGGACTTATTTCTGTGAAATTATGACTAGTTGGGAAATTTTGGAAGTCAAATGACAAAATGTCGGAGAGTTGTTAAAAATGTCCCCCCATTGTGCGAAAATCTAAGTAAGTTTGCTCAGTTGGCAAAAGTTTTGAACTTCGAGTTCGAATTTTTGAATTCTATTTCCCCCCCCCCCCCCCCACCACCATCGTCCTTCGCTACCCCCCTAGCAACAGCACGTAATTTGCTGGATATAGCTTAATGTCGACAACGAAATTTTGGAACAATTCGAATATAAAGTCGAGCTCACACGAGACACGTTCAATAGAGGAGTGAATCGATTTAATTTTTAACAGATCTGGATCCCCGTAATTTCCCGAATACTTATCTTCCCGGTCCAAAATTTCGGCTACTGGTTTCCATTCTCCACTGCAAGCGAACACTTAGTTCGATCTTAAATAATCCGAACAGAGGCGAAAGAAATATTACACATATACTGCCTGGCAAAATTATTGTGAACAACTAATATTTGATTTAAAATCATATAATGTTAAAATACAGTCTAACTAGCAGATTAATCCGGCTTTGCTCGGGTCTAAAACTCTAGAATATGGAGTAGATGTCACTCCCCATGCTGCAAGCTTTTATTTGGCATAAAAATCATTATGATCAATCCTCTCCGGTTGAAATTATCTCCCTCTTTTTTAGGGGAGAAAACAAATGGACATAGTTCGAGGTACCCATAATCCTCTCCACGTCAGAAGTTTCTAAACCAAAAACCGGAATTCACTCGCTCAGATAATCGAACTTTTCAAATCACTTCGTACCCACCAGAGTTCCTCGGATACAATATGCCAGGCATTTGTAACTTTATAGCAAAAGAATATTAACTATGGTCTGAGGTGCAGAAAAAATTTAAGGTGCTAAAAATTATTATTATTAAACAAAATTATTTATTACTTAACATAATATTTAAAGCATTTATTAATTATTCGTATATATTTGTTATTAGCTTTTGCATATTTTTTAAATTCAGTTAATGATTTTAACTTCCGACACGAACTTAGTTTCTGAAACATTTATTTGAAAAAAAAAGAATCTCGTGTACCGTTCGTGCTTAATTAGAACAACTTTAGCATACACAGACGCTTGCACTAGCGATCCAACAAACTAAACAGTGAGTTCATCACGCAAAACCAGAAAGAAATTAGTTTGATGCATTAATGACTACAAATTTATTGGTGGCAACAGTTATTTTGAATAACTTTCAACCGTTAATGTTTCTCACTTGAAATCAGAAATTAGTTTACTTGATGTATTAGTTTTTTCAAATTTATTAGTGCAACAGTTATTTTAAATCAGGCATGTCAAACTCGTTAACCACCGAGGGCCATATTAAGTATTATATATTAAATCGCGGGCCGCAAAACAAAAAAAAATGGAAATAAAGATGAAGCATAGCTTTTATTATAAACAAATCAATACATACAAAATAATAATACACAGAATATAAACATATTAAAAATACATATGTATGTAGGAAAGTTTCTTTTTTTCAATTTAACATTATTTAAATAAAATAATATCATCTGTTTTTTTTTGAAGAAACTTGGCAACGTTTTTCATTAACCAAATCTTCAAAATTTGGTTGAATTTGTTGAGCTGTAGTTATTTTTAAAATTGCTTGCATATTCTTGTCTGTTAATCTTGATCTTTCTGCAGTTTTATTATTTTTTAAAGTTTAAAATAGTTGTTCGCACAAAATAGTTGTTCGCAATTCTACGATCGGGCTCCGACATATACATTTATGCGCAATAGTTTCCCTTATATATAAATGGAAATGTTTTCTGAAATACGTTTATTTAATTCATGTACCGTGTACGTACTTATAATTTTAATTAAAGAATATCCAGTGTTGTCAAAAGTTAAATAAACGTATTGATTATCAATCATGGCGGGCCGCGTGTTTGACATGCCTGTTTTAAATAATTTTCAGCCTTTATCATTCAGTCTATGGGGATGTTGAGAAATTCACACCAGCCCACACCAATTTTGGTTGCCCCCAGCGGGTTCGCAAATAGCCTATATTCTTCCCTGGGTGAAGGGAACGAGTTCATGCAAAGTTTGGAGCCTCTAGCTCTTCTGGGAGCTGGTGTATAAGCGGACAGACACAAACAAACATTCTTCTTTATATATAGATATAAAAGAAAAAGGTTTGTTTGCGTGTTCGCGCGATTTTTTTCGCATGATTAAACATTAACAGCTGAAAGTTATTCAAAATAACTGTTGCCACCAATAAATTTGATATAATGAATACATCAAAATAATTTGTTTCTGATTTCGCGTGATAAACCAACACTCCAATAACAGAAGGTCAGTGGTCCAAATTATGACCTCAATATATAAGTAGTCCTAACATCTGTAAAATTCTTATATTTTAATTTCTGTTATTAATCATGGTGGCTTTTGTGCTAATCTTTATATTAATGTTTATCTATAAATGTATTTTATTTAAAGAAAAATTATTCATATTAATTAGAATTATGATATTTGCTAATGAATACGAATAATTTTCTTTCAAAATAAAATATATTTATAGATAAACATTAGTAAAAAGATTCGCACAAGAGTCCAGCAGTAACAGTAACAGAAATTAAAATGCAAGAATTGTCTAGATGTTAAGACTACCTATGCTGACGTCATAACTTGGTCCACTGGCCTTCTGGTATAGGAGGTGTTGGATAAATTCGTTGTTCAGTTTGTTGGGTCAAGAGCGCGAGCGTCCGTGATTGTTGAAGTGGTTTCTAATTAAGCACGAGTGCAACTCGAGTTCTTTGTTGAAATAAAAGCTTCAAAAACTAACAATCGGAAATTAAAATCATTAACTGAATTTGATAAATATATATAAAAGTTAATAACGTATATCTCATACGTTAATTAATAAAAATTTTATGTGTTAAGTAATAAATAATTTTTTCCATAATAATAATACTTTTTTCGTAGTATCTATACAATTGTTTTGGGCATCTCAGACCATATTTATTTTTATTTTTTTTATAAAGTTAGATATGCCGGAAGAAACTTTCTCCGAGGACTCTGGTGGGTACGAAATGATTTGAAAAGTTCGATTATATGAGCTAGGCAATTCCTTTTACTTTTGGTATAGAAACTTCTGACGTGGGGAGGATCCTATGATGCCTCGAAATATGTCCCTTTCTTTCCTTCGCTAAAAGAGAGGGAGAAAAGTTAAACCGGAGGGGATCGATAATAATTATTTTTATGTCAAATGAAAGCTTGAGATGTGGGGAATGTCATCAACTCTTCTGTATTCTAAAGAGTTTCAGACCCGAGCAACGCCGGATAAATCTGCTAGTATTATACTGTATATATATATTAAAATATTTATTTAAAATAATATTTAGCTAATATTTCATCATATGTATGATGGTACAGTTCCCAAATTTCAATTTTTGAATTCTCTGCTCATAGTTGTCGTTTGCTGAAATGGGTTTTGAAGAACTGTTAGCGGTCATCTCTCTCAGCTGATGAACTGTAGCAGCTCCGTTTTGACTTACAGTTCGTGCCTCTCCTTCCTGTCTGAACCTTTTCCCTCCTGCATTTGCCACGATTGGCGGATTTATTTTGTTGAGATTTTTGCCTTTTCCCCCCCATATACTTGGGATATTATGCCCCGTGATTTCCGCTGAGTTCCATCACCTCCGTCAGGATGCTGTGTCGATTGCGCTCCAGAAATGAACGCCTTTTCGAAATCAGTTAGATCAGCCTTTTTATTCATGTCACACATGACTTTGCTTTCCACCGTGCCTTTACCGCTTTTATAGGCCGATGGTATTTGCTGTATATATATATAGAGTAAATCTTCACCCCACCTGTTTAGAAGCCCGACTATATTTTTTTGACTGTAGAATACTTGCATCTGTAAGAAATTTTGCATGCATTGGTATGTTTCATGGTCCTGCAGTGTGTATATGTATATGGTATAGGTATTTTTAAAAAGATTTTTTGGAAGACCACTAAAACGGAGAAAAAATATTAAATACCAAAAAGGCATTTCGGATCTTTCCAGCTCGATGGGATTACGTGACCTTCCACTGACTTTTTTTTTGTTCCAAATCCAAGTCCGACTTATAGTAAATTTTATATTTATTGACCTTTTCTTCTAACGTTCTGGTGACTTTAAAGTACTTTGTAATAGTTGAATGTTATGTTCCATCCATTAAAGTGCAAATTTAGCATTCGTAAAACTGCTCCTAGAAAAGTGTTAGGTTTAGTTAACTGTTATGCTGTTAGTCGATGTGGGGTGCAGAGAAAAAACTGTCTTGAGCCTAGCGGGATCCGAACCAACGATCTTCTGATGATTCAGATGCTGACAGCTGAGCTACCGGTCGCTGATCATCATTTGGAAAAAATAAATAATGTCGATTTCTTTTTCTCATTCTTTGTTTGATAAGATGTTGCTTTCAAATGGTTATAAGATTTCAAGTACGATTTTGAATTGAATATTTAACGGCATATAATTTCGAAATATTCGAAACATTTGTATTTCTAACAGATAAAACATTTGCCACTTGTTCAAAATCTTATTATTTATTGTCGAAACCCTGGACGTGCATAAAGTACTCCTAGGCCCTCAACATTTCAATTTCGATACCTTTTTTAAGGCTATTATTATTTTTTTCACAGCTATATTTGTTTTCTAAAATGCCTGTATAACTATCATGTGGCAAGCAGCTGCTTGAGGAGTATTTATTTATTTTTATTTAATATGATTTTAAAATGTCCAGTGGTTCTCCTTCCCCTACCTTCTCTGAGCCTTTGGAGCACTTGTGACCTTGCCATTTAGCCCATTATGTGCACAAAAATGCCTCTCAGAGGTAAAACAATCTAATCCAAATACAGAGTATGGCTTTCTTGCTCATGATGCACGGCTTAACGTCCCATCCTACGGACGACAGTCTTTTCAAGCTCATCAGTAATCCTTTCTCAACGACGGCAGGATGGGGACTAGTAAAAGAAAATCTCTCAATTGGAATTCCAATTTTTCCAAATTGATTTTTCCCCCAATTGAATTTTCCCAATTATGCTTAAATTGCGAGCGTGACGCGCTAGCTAGTATGGAGCTAAGGTTGCCCACATTAAGTTAATATTATGAACAGGCCCAGATCTAAAAAAGTCGAGGGGTGGGGGCCAAAAAAAGAAATCGAGCCAGTAGAAAGGCAAGAGTTTTACAGAGTTTTACAGCTCCGTTTTACAGATTTTTAAAAAATTAATGGAATAATGCATGAAAAATATATATAAGTTTAATAATTTTTGACTCTTGTCCTTACTAGCATTCTGAATGAAATCTCCCAAACACACACACGCACACTAGATTCAGCCCGGGATTTGGGGCATTTATCTCGAAGTCAAAGTGATAAGGATCTGCAGAGGAAAAAAACACTAACTCGTTGATTGACCTTTAGGCATTTTAATTCATGTTACAGCGAAGTAGAGAACGCCAACGTAGTATTTGCGAAGCTGTTGTCGACGCGTGTTTTTTCTAGACCATACAGTCACTTATTAAGCATCACTATTTATATATCTTCTTAATAGCGAAACAACGGATTTTTTTCCTTCTTAAAAAATTAGTATCTTAGTGGAAAAAGACATTATTTGGAGATGCTCTGCAATAAAGAAAGTTAATCAAAAATTTCTAAAGTTTTTTTACTCTCCCGTCTGAAAATATTGCATTTTACTTTGGTGACACAGAGAGAGAAAGAAAGAGGAATCCAATTTGCATTTTGAAAAATTCGGAGTTACGGCCTTTGTCTTAAATATATCGCTTCAGTTTAGGACGCTTTTCCATTGCTGATTATTTGTGCTTAATTTATTCTCCCGAAAGACAAAAACTACCATTGTATCCTTAGTTACTCACGTTTCGTGTTTTCTTTTGGGTAATAAAGAGTAAAAACGTAATTAAAGGTCTTAATAGTTGTTTTTTAATCAGAAGGGACGTATTTTTTGTTCTTCCTTGATCAGGAGGGGGAAAATATTTTTCCCAGAACAACGGGAGTTAAAAAAAGGCTTCTTTAAATTTTTTAATCACTTTAATCAATTCAAGAAGGATTAATAATAAACCTCTATTTGTTTAACCCGGATTCTTCTTTAATCAATAGATCCATTAAATGTTTTTTTCACGCATTTTTTATTAATAATAGTAGTTGTGGTGGAGGCTGTCGTAATGGCTGAGAGCCAAGTTACTAAACTTAGATTCGAATCGCAATTCTGTCGGTGTTTATCGACGGTGGTGGTTATGGTTTGGCGGTTACGTCATTTTACCCCTAAGCTATCTCATCTCGTTCACTTGATATTCATGGGCTTGGAAAGGTTACCTTTTACCAAATAGACGTAAAGCCGTGCTCTCTTGTGCACTTTAGGAACTTCCTGAATGGCCTTTATGGGAGGCTACCATCTATCTCCTAACAGCTGTTCAATAACAACTGAGCCCATGGGGTTCTTGTTATTGGGGCGGGGGTTTCTCAGTCGGTAGCGCGCCAGGCTCGTAATCTGTAGTTCCCAAGTTCGAGTCCCAGCTGGGTCAGCGTTGAGATTTATCTCCGCAAAATTCCCCGCCCTGCCCACGGTCAGTAGGGGACACCGACAGGCTTGAAAAGGCCGTGATCCGTCGGATGGGACGTTAAGCCGTGGTCCCGTGTGCGGGAGAGCCATATCCTGTGCATGTTAAAGAACACACTGGGTGGCCTTGACGGGAGGTTACCATCTGTCTCCTAACAGCTGTTCCAGTGGGCCACCTCCTCCAACCCTCTCTGCGCCTTCGGCGTCCATGTGACCTGGCCATTTAGCCCATGGTGTGCAAAAAAGTGCCGCTCAGAGGTAAAACAACTCAACCCAACGTTCTTGTTATTAGACCATTTAATCCATTGTGTGCAAAAGGAGTGCCGTTCAGAGGTAAAACAACTCAACCCAACGTTCTTGTTATTGGACCATTTAATCCATTGTGTGCAAAAGGAGTGCCGCTCAGAGGTAAAACAACTCAACCCAACGTTCTTGTTATTAGACCATTTAATCCATTGTGTGCAAAAGGAGTGCCGCTCAGAGGTAAAACAACTCAACCCAACGTTCTTGTTATTGGACCATTTAATCCATTGTGTGCAAAAGGAGTGCCGCTCAGAGGTAAAACAACTCAACCCAACGTTCTTGTTATTAGACCATTTAATCCATTGTGTGCAAAAGGAGTGCCGCTCAGAGGTAAAACAACTCAACCCAACGTTCTTGTTATTGGACCATTTAATCCATTGTGTGCAAAAGGAGTGCCGCTCAGAGGTAAAACAACTCAACCCAACGTTCTTGTTATTAGACCATTTAATCCATTGTGTGCAAAAGGAGTGCCGCTCAGAGGTAAAACAACTCAACCCAACGTTCTTGTTATTAGACCATTTAATCCATTGTGTGCAAAAGGAGTGCCGCTCAGAGGTAAAACAACTCAACCCAACGTTCTTGTTATTGGACCATTTAATCCATTGTGTGCAAAAGGAGTGCCGCTCAGAGGTAAAACAACTCAACCCAACGTTCTTGTTATTAGACCATTTAATCCATTGTGTGCAAAAGGAGTGCCGCTCAGAGGTAAAACAACTCAACCCAACGTTCTTGTTATTAGACCATTTAATCCATTGTGTGCAAAAGGAGTGCCGCTCAGAGGTAAAACAACTCAACCCAACGTTCTTGTTATTAGACCATTTAATCCATTGTGTGCAAAAGGAGTGCCGCTCAGAGGTAAAACAACTCAACCCAACGTTCTTGTTATTGGACCATTTAATCCATTGTGTGCAAAAGGAGTGCCGCTCAGAGGTAAAACAACTCAACCCAACGTTCTTGTTATTAGACCATTTAATCCATTGTGTGCAAAAGGAGTGCCGCTCAGAGGTAAAACAACTCAACCCAACGTTCTTGTTATTAGAAATTACAAGGACGACCCATCAGATATAGAACAGAAATTAGTAACACTATTACATTTATTTAATACATAGATAATTCGACATCCCTTACTCCAAGACTGTCTAATGCTGAACTGCACGATCAGAGAGCAAAGCTAAGTTTCAGAAAAACATTAAATACACTCGTCAGAAAAGAAATTTTTCGGATTCTACGTACGAACTGTATTGGGTGTGAAGTAGATCATTGTAGTCAGCTTCGCCATTCGTGTGTGACCATATCCTGTTTCGCCGAAGCAGTGAGAAACATTCATTTAAGCGATATCGCTAAACTTTTTGTGGAAGAGGCAGGAGTTGAAGATTCCTACATGCTACACTTTCCTATATTACTAAACGAAGTGTATGACGAACTGGTGCGCGCCTCTGAATATGTGCTAAATAAATGTAATAGTGTTACTAATTTCTGTTCTATATCTGATGGGTCGTCCTTGTAAATTCTTAGTGTATGAATAAAAGATTTTTTCCTGCAATGCTATTTCATTGTTCTACTTAACAGAATCGAGAAAGGTAAAAGAATCTGAAAAATTGTATAGAAGCGTGCATCTTTAGTAAACTTATCTGTTTAGTGACTTTTCGATGAGATTTCCTAATAGAGCTATAACACCGATCTGACGAGGTTTGTAAATTGTTAGCTTCTTCTGTAGAGAGCACGTGTCCGTAAGACAATATGTTTATTCTTGCATACGGTAACATATACGCTTACAGACACACCGAGAGAGACATGAAGACGTATACACACATCAGATTCAGCGAAACAAACATGAAAACATACTCACGCACACACTCACCCGCACACAGAAACATACTCACACACACACTCACCCGCACACAGAAACATACGCACACACTCACAAACATGAAAGCATACAATTACAGAGACGAAACAAGTATGTGAGAAAAAACTTAGTCCATCGCACGGATATGTGCATACACTTAGAAAGACATCCGTTGAATAATACCATACACCACACAAGAATATACTTTGCATAAGATCAGAGAAACATTCTCCTACATATTCATAGACTGCTTGAATCAGACAGTCAACATTGTTGTCCCTAGATGGCGTTGGTGAAAAGCTCAAAATCTTTTTTTAAACTGATACGTGCTTCATCTTACTTCGAAAGTTCTATCTTTTGTGCTCATAAGAATAGAAAATAGATATGGAGAGACACGCTTCAGTGAGTTTGCACTGATGTTTTTAAATATTCTTCACAACTGAACGCCTAGTGCACATACAGCTAAAATGTAATATTCACATACTCACACGAAAAGTGTACGTGTTGAAATGTAATATTTGCGTGCTTACACAGAGGGGTGAATGTTGCTGACTTGTGTCTTCACTAGCTATGAACGCTGTTGTAAGAAATTGTAACATGAATATCCTAATACTTAAAAAATGAATGGTTAAACCATTGTTATATACTGCTTTTCAACCCTGCACGTGGCGCCCTCTGTCTTAGTTGTTTTGAGGTGATGATTGCAGGTAGTGTGCTTTCCTGTCGCTTCTCTTTCTCACTTCTGCAATATTGTTTGTCCTGCTGATTGAAGTATCCTGTTCTGCTCTACACCTGATACGATTACAAAAGAAAATGTTTGCATGTACTAATTCTGGATTAAATATGTGGGCCGCTACCGGTCCAACCCATGACAGCGGTCGAGCAAGCTCAAAGCACTCTGTTGAACTACAAAAATAAGATTAATACCAGTTCGGGGGACTCTTAGAATCGCGAGGTATTATGCTTATGGTATGTACAGGAGTAATGGTCCATAGACAGTGTTATTTCCAAACAGGATACACATAAAAAACGTGTGCTAACCACTTTCGCACTATACCACTTGTTCTAAGAATTCCACACTAATAGAGAAAAATAACTAAACAGACATCTCAGTGTTATATTGTAGCGAAACTTGTGTTTGTAGCTAGCCACCATCACACACACTTATGCGCTTATTGAAACGTAGTAGGTGGGCCAGGAACTCTGAAAAGAGCGTGTGAAAGCACCTTGAACTAACTGCGAGAGAGCTTACGTTAAGTTTTATCGGTGGTTGAAGTCAGTGAACGCCGAACTAGGGCTCGATTCAGGGACCTAATTTTTCACGGAAATACTATAAACAGTGAGTTTTCAGATTTTAAATTTCCAAACTTCGGTGGTCCTTTACTATATGCAAAGTATTTTTGTGATATTCATCCGTGTGTACGCAATGGACCGTGATTTACTAACGTGGGGAGGGGAGGTTAATATTTTATGATTTTTCCTGTATTACTCCTTCCGCTACGGTGTGACTTTTATCGGTCGCTACTTATATGACACTTGTTAATAAATAGTCGTTTTTCCTATCTTACAGTATTTGCGCTGTAATCTGCTGTTTTTACAGCCATCCCACTGCATTTTTATACTTTCTCTCTCGTCACAGTTATTCTACCTTCAAAAGAATTGTGAAAAAATTCACCTATCCCGTTGTGCGAATTTACAGATATCCCTTTACATTTTCGTTTATGCACGTAATTTAGTTAAACGACCTAGTCACATACTGTATCGGGGGATTAAAGTACTGAATAGGCTATTGTGAGATTTTCGTCGTAAGCAGATATACGGAATCAGATCCGATGATGCTTGCAATTTATCTACTTTGATCGTATGGTTTATTAGAAAGGGAAGATGTATTAGTGTTTGAACTTTATGCATGCTTTCTCTCACAAAATAATTAATGAGCGTTTTACGAATCTGTGTCGTGAAGCAGACTCAATCTTTCATTCTAAATGCTTACTCAGCCTATGGACAGGTAGTTTGTCGATGTAATGACAAGTCTGATGTGTAGATAGACACTTTGATTAGCGAATGTCAGAAAAAGTCGTTGAATGTGTAAAACATCCCTTGTGATCCTGACCGCATCGACCGGGGAATGAACTCAGAAGATTGTGGGGTCGGAACTTTACAGAGGTCTATTCATATTTGATAATTTCTCGAGGGTTATGATAGTATAGTGAGCGAGGATCCCAGTCTATATTACTGTTGTCAAGCTCTGTACATTACGTTTCACACAAGTCCGTTCACGGTTTTCTAGTGCACGGTCGTATCGTTTAGTGCGGGTCGTCCTTGGCGTCGAAGTCGCTCGCGTTCGGCAGAAAACTGCGCATTATCGCGGTTGGAAAAAATAAAAAGGTTGAAACTTAACCCCAGAATGTCATATGAAAATTTGAAGTGAGCTTGTATAAGGATACTAATACTACCACCTAACAAAGGACACCGGGGACGGATTTGTTCCCTTTTCTACTGCAGGAGGTCAATCCTATTCTTCCTGAATCGAACCATACTCCTTTAAGCAGGAACTAAAGTTTTTTTTTTTTACGGAAACGTATGAATTCTACTTTTACATTCTGGCGCACAGTCTTTACCCGGTAAAAGCATGTAACTGGGGCTGCATCGAGTAGCGTTACTTCCTAGGAAAGAGTTTGCTGAGAATACAACCGTAATAAGTATTTTTAAACAACGTCGTGTAACGGGATAGTTTTTAATTTCGTAGGACTTTTGTTAAAATCTATCCGAGGCAAGGATCCGAACACGGGTCTTTTAGGTCGACCCTATTACCTTCAATATTTTTCATCACGAGGAATAAAATCAGATTTTTTCCTTTTATTAATTTTTTCTGCGGGATTGCCACTGTGAGGCGGTCCTTCTAGTGAAAATGTGCCAGCCCAATAGTCGCAGAGTTGAAAGAAATAAGTATTGATTAAAACGGACTTTACATCGTTATACGTATAGTAATATTCTGAGCGCTTGGAGAACACGACAGCCACATGGACTTCTGATAGCGTACCATTCAGCAGGAGCCATGCATTCCACTGCAGCCCCCGTGACCTTTGTACGTCACCAGTCTGCAGTGTCCGTTCAGATCACATGGGAGTGAGTGTGTGTCGAAACGAGGGCGGCGCTGGCCGGAACATATAGCGGATTCGAAGTATCAGTCCCGTTGCAAATAAAATTTCAGCGGATTAGCGTAGACAAGTTGAGAGGGGTGCGTGAGACATTGTATTATTTTTTTTATAGTTGAAGTAATAAACTACGACCTCCCTACTCCATTAATGTGCATTCGTGATTGAACTAAAGTTTTTTCACGAGACGTACTTTTAACATTCTACCTCGTACAAAAAAAAAATATTTTTTCACCCGGTTTCACCAGCGTGATGAGACATACGCAAACGACGGAGGAAACGATTTTTTTAAAAACTGTTTTACCTGATTTTTCTTCGAACAGTGTTACTCTCTCGTACCGTGGATACAACAGTATTAAGTATTTTTAAAACGTGGCGTAATAAAACAGTTAGTCATACTTTTTCAATCACAATGTTTTTTGAAGTGACTTAGTAAAGGAAATTGGGAACACGGATCAAGGCTGTGAGTGGGTTTTCACGATGTACGGAAGCAGGACAGGTCCAAGATTCATTCGTCAATAAAAACCTTGTGATTCCCCGTTTGGAATAATTTCGTAGGGTTTAACCGTCCATCAGCGAGAGGTTGTCCGTGGTGAGGATCCGAACACGAAGTCTTTTAAGTCGAACCTATTACCCCATCAATATTTTTCATCACGACGAATAAAATCAGATTTTATTAATTTTTCGCCCGATAGCATTTTTTATTTTCTGCGGGGGCTGTTACTGCAGGGGTAGGGTTTCTTCTAGTAAAAAATGCAACAACCAGTAATCGCTAGGGATAAAAGAAATAAGTGTTGGTTTTAAAATGGTTATAAAAATACGTATATGGAAAGACTGTCGGTGTAAGATCTAAATTTTAAAAGTGGAGAGGGAGCCTACCCACAATAACTATGCTATAAGAGTTGTTAATCCTAACACACTGTGTAAAATTATACTGAAGGTTAAACATCCCTATAAAATTTACTCTGTTAACGGGGGTGATAGAGAAGAAAAATGTATAGATAGAGAAGAGTTGTCAACAGAAATTGTACGATCGACAATCCTTTCTACACAAATGAAGTGGTTCTGAAAAGAACCTTTTGTTGTTGTTGTTTTTAATTATCCTACAACCTCCACAATGCCCGCAATTTCTATCGAGGTCATGGCATCCTCGACCATCGATAGGTAGTCCATCCTTTTGACGTGGTTTAACGCTTCTACTTCCGCAAAACACACACGGCATAGAAACTCATGGGCAATGTCGTATGTTTCTATGACCGCCTCACCTTGCATCGTACTGAGCATATGCAGGATTTTGTCGGTTATAACATTCATTAATGTCTGCAAGCATTCCTCGTAGGTTATATCCTTCTGATATGAAGGAATACCTACAGACGCCAATATGCATCGTGCAGTCACATAAAACGATTGACGCGTTCTCGACATTCTACCAGAGACTTCAAAACTATGACAGCTCAAGAGACCGACAAAACACTGAGCAGAATGTTCATGTCTTAACAAGTCCCTGTATATATAAACAGTGCTCAGCCTTCTGATACGTGTCACTCGCTGGTCACTCCACGTTACTTTCCCCTTGTTGTGACGTCACCTACCCTTAGAGAACAACAATCACAGGACACTCAACCTCCTAGAGCGATTGCGTTATGTGTCACGAGATGTTTCGAAGCTTGCTACCTGACCGGTAAGAGGACACGTATGTGCATGATGAAACTCCACGTACGACTTCAGGAATGCCGATAACAGAGTCTTTTCCATTGCAGGTTGGTTCTTGTTCAAGGAGTTGACAGAATGAAGCTGGGGACTGAGGTAGCGCGTTCGACTCTCGTTTGCCGGGGGAGAAGTTTTTTTTTTCGATAAAACGCATCTACAGAAAACTGATTTATTTCAACCGTACGGTGTTTTTTTTAATAAAGGTAAGGGAATTTTGATGAGTGTTTAATTACTAGGGAGTTCAATAGCAGGGAATTTTAATTATAAAGGAATCGTTTAGTCGTCCTGGCTAAATGAATAGCAAAGGGTTTTAATTACTAAGGAATAAATACAACTCTGCGAGTTGATTTACAATTTGAGATCTGCATTAGATATTCAAAAAGAGTTGAACGGATTTGTAAAATTTCAGATGAATACAGGAGATGTACTAAAAATACGCATTGGACGCAGCCTGTTAAATTTTTAAGGGAAGAGAATTTTGGTAAGTGTTTAATTACTAGGGACCTGATTTTCTGTGTCTTGCATCAGCTGATCGGAGGGAAGGAGAGGGCTTAAACTATAGGTAGGACTTAAAAGGTCAACCGGGGAGTCTGCAGGAGGGCTTAAAATACAGGTCAACCATTGGGGTAAAATAAAGAAAAATCGGGAATTAGAGTTAAAGTAAGGAGGTTTTTCCGAAAATAGTATTCTTCATTGTCAACAGATGGCACCAGGGTTTTTTTTAATAAGGGGGAGGGCTTAAAATATAGGTGGGGCGACCGGGGGGTCCGAAAACGAGAAATTAGAGGGAAAATAAAGGGTTTTTGGGAAAATAGTACTTCTCACTGTCAACAGATGGCGCCACTGAGGGAGGGAATATTAATTATTAATAAGGGGGCGTGGCCGGTTACGTAATGATTATGTAATGATTACGTCATGTTACGTCATAGGGGCGGGGGCGGAAGTGGGCGTGGCTGGTGACGTCATAGGGGGGAAAGCACTGTGCGGTGGGGTACGGTATAATGGCACTATACTACTTATGAGTATCTTTTCAGCAAAATGGAATACTTGTGTGATTTTTTTTTGCTGCATTTTCATTTTAAGAAGCTTTTCTTTTAAGAGTTATGATTGAATTATGTAAAGGTTTTAATTCAAAACGAGAAAAAGAATTAAATTAAAATTTCGCATGAACAAAAGTTTAGTGCTATACGACAATAGACAGCGAGAGCTCAAAGAAAGAGTTGAGCTTCCATTGCAGCCAGAAATTAATGCTCTCTTGGAACATCGATCTTCTTCGCTAAACTCTCATCTTGTTCTTAATGAGGAATGAGACACCGATGGGACTGCAAAGGCCGTCGTCCGTCGGATGGAACAAAAGCCATGGACAGGAGACCCATACCAAAATCGCATTAAAGAGCTGTCTGGATGGTCTTGATGAAATGCCTTCATCCGTTTTATAACAGCTGCCCAGTGAGTGGGGTTCTTGTAACGTGGCAAATTTAGTCCGCTGTGTGCACAGAAGTGAAACCTAGAGGTAAAACAACGTCATCCTGATGTTACACCAAGTTATGGGGTAAGGTTTCTACAGAAACTGGCATGTAACCCTTATTTTACACTGTATAAATACTTTTCATTTCAGTAAAACATTTTATTGCTTTCATTTTTAATTAATTATTCGTCTTTTTTTTCTTTTCCAACGTGGATTATTTTCCCGTGTTACAAATTTGTCCCCAAATAAACTATTATTTGCATTATAATCCACGTTCCTTCAGATGTTTTCCCTTCGATGAAACACGAATTTATTTAAATGAGTCTAACAAACCCCAGGGAAAACAGTTCCGTAAAAGTAATTTTCTGTCACACAAAGAACTTATTACAAGTGCTGCCAACAGAATATCTTTCAGCGTTTCTTCAGACTGAAGGCCAAAACTCAGGAAGTATTACATTAACTGCTTCGTTTAAAGGAAAAATTCCTGATTGGATGTTGTAATTAAATTCGCGTGGTGTAAGTGAAATTATCTTATTTAAGAGTATGCAAGTAGACTACGGAAATTTCCGTCTTTTGAAAGAAACTTCAAAAATGTAGAGGTAGAGATTAAATACTTTAATTATGTTCTGGACATTTCCATTACTGAGAACTAATTGTTTTTGTCAGCGTTTAATGTTATTGTTGATATTGGATTCGCAAAATAAAAAATGCTCTCACTTCTAAATAAGCTGAGTGTTTTATTTTTTTGGATGGTGTTTTAGTTTCATAGAGAGCTATTCTCATACTTAAAATGGAGAGTCAAATAAACATTTTCTTTTTCTTGATAATCCTTTCAGTTATTCTCAATAACTTATCATTAGCCATTTTTTATTCCCTAAGATATTTTTCATCTTGTTTGTTTCTCAGCATAATTAGTTTTTAAAGTAGCGCGAAAGCGAAGTGTGACTTCTGTGCTTTCCTTTCTAATGAATCATCCGCGTCTTCATCAGTTGATTGAAATATTACTAAGAAATGGTTTTTATCAAAGAATAGTCGTTGATATTGTCATCAGAAAAGTGAGAGTAACAGAAACACAAATGACGGCAGTATATGTGATGCAGTAAAGACAAGTTTTGGGTTGTATTGGTTTCACTTCTGAGCGGCACGTTTTACTCTACAGAATGGGATGAAATGGAGAGGTCACAAGGACCCCAAGAAGGGTCCACAGCAGGTTGTAGAAAAGAATACATAGGACAGCTCTTAGGAGACATATGGAAGCATCCCGTCAAGGCCATCATCTGTGTTCTATAATGGGCAGAGTATGCACAAAGTCACGAGCGGATTATGAATGATTTGGACTATGAAAGAGACCACTGATAAAAAAGTTGGACGAAGAAAGAGAAAGAGGATGAAAGAATTAGATGATGAAAGATGCGAATGATGAAAGAGCTGGACGAAGAAAGAGACAGAGGATGAAAGAGTTGGACGAAGAAAGAGACAGAGGCTGAAAGAGTTGGACGAAGAAAGAGACAGGATGAAAGAGTTGGACGAAGAAAGAGAAAGAGGATGAAAGAGTTAGAAGATGAAAGATGCGAATGATGAAAGAGACAGATGATGAAAGAATTAGATGATGAAAGATGCGAATGATGAAAGAGCTGGACGAAGAAAGAGACAGAGGATGAAAGAGACAGAGGATGAAAGAGTTGGACGAAGAAAGAGACAGGATGAAAAAGTTGGACGAAGAAAGAGAAAGAGGATGAAAGAGTTAGAAGATGAAAGATGCGAATGATGAAAGAGACAGATGATGAAAGAGCTGGACGAAGAAAGAGACTAATGACGAAAACGTTGGGAGATGAAAGAGTCGGATGAATAAAAGAGGTTGACGATGAAAGAGTCAAGAGTTATTAGAGCATGAGAAGAGAAGGAAAGGATAACAATCACTACGATGTAACATTTAAAAAATAATTAATTTATCCCTGTTGTGCAATTAGCATGCTATGCGATAGAGAAGAACTCAGAGAAAGTGGAGTCTTCTTTTTTTCAGCAGAGAGACGAAAGAATGGAAACATACATTTCTTATCCTGACTTGAAGCTGAAGTTCGTTTGCACGACCGGCCAATCACGATAACCTTTCCGCAGCTTAAATAATTTATTAGAGGACAAAGCTAATTCTGCAAGTCAAAAATACTAGCTGTTATTTTCCTCAATTCTGAAGTTTCTACAAGATGGAAAACTTTTTTTCCACCATCAACAGCTATTTTATATAAGTTGTCCTCGGCAAGAATTTAACTTCTTCCCACAAGACCGATTGTCCGATTGAAGGTTTCACTCATGATTTGCGCTCGCTATCACCTCTACGACCCTAACAGTTGATTCAAAGAACTCTCTCCATAATCATGCAAGTTCTGCGAGAGTGGGATATCAGTGAACTCATTATGGATTCAGTTCACATACAATCCTAATTGTACTGTTTTCGCCTCCGAATTACAAAAGAACCCCAAGATACAGAAAAGATTGTGAAGAACACCCACTGGACAGCTGCAAGGGGACAAGTGGACGCTTCCAGTCAAGACCATACAGAGTGTTCTTTAAGTGCAGATTACACACCGAAGAGCGAAAATATTATGACGATTTGCTTAATGTGATGTTGGTCCTGCACGTGCCAACAAAACAGCTCTTATCCGCGGAGGCATGGACACTACAAGATTTCTAAAGGTGTCTTGTGGTATCTGGTACCAACACGTTACTAGAAGATCCTTTGACGCTTGTAAGTTACGTGATTGAGCCGCTGCAGATCGGATATGCTGTTCCAGCACAAGCAACACATGCTCGATTGGATTGATGTCTGGGGAATGTGGAGGCCAGGGCAATACCTGGAAGTCATGTTCCGTGAACCATTCTCAAACAATCCAGGCAGTGTGACATGGCGCATTTTCCTCCTGAAAGAAGGCACTACTAGAGGGATATACCGTTACCACGAAAGGATGTACCTGGTCTGTAATGGTGTTTTGGTAGGTGGTAGACATCATAGTTTTCTGCACATGAATGACTGCATCCAGGGTTTCCCAGCAGAACATTGCTCAAAGTATTACACTTCTTCCACTGGCTTATTTTCGTCCCACGGTGCATCCTGTTGCCAACACTTCGCCAGGTAAACGATGTACATACACCCGGCCATCCATATGGTGCAACAGGAAACGAGATTCATCGGACCAGACGACCTTCTTCCAATCATTCAAGGTCCAGTTTTGATGCTCCCGTGCCAAGTGCTTTTGACGGTGACCGAGGTTAGCATGGGCACACGGAGCGGCCTGTGGCTACACAGCCCCTTTTCAGCAGGGTTCAATGTACTGTGTGTTGTGACACATTACTCCCTTCATCAATATTCAAATTACGGGCGAGTTGCGCTACAGTATCCGTTCTGTTGGCTCATACCATACGGGATAGCCTTCGCTCACCTGTAGTATCAATGAAACGTGGTTGGCCCACACCTTGCCAGTTGGTTCGTGGTTTTTCCTCTCCTCGGACCACTTTTTGAAGGTACTAACCACGGCTGACCGTGAGCACCCCACAAGCCTTGCCGTCTCAGAAATACTCTGACCCAGTCCCCTGGACATTACAATTTAGTCTTTGTCAAACTCACTTAAGTCCGCTACCTTTCCCATCTGAAGAACAAGAATGACACTGATTAACAGAGCTCAGTATCAGGTGTTATTTATACCGTTTCATAACCTTCACACGCGCCGTCGTTAAACTGAAGTTGCTTCGATTTGTATAAAGGCTTGCATAAAGCTGGTCGTAATGTTTTGGCTCTTCGGTGTATGTTTTTCCTGCCCACGGGATAGCGATTAACATTCCATTCAATGTGAGTATACCAGAACTGGAGTATACCAGGACTATACACTGCATGATACTAAAAATGAATGTTTTATGGAAAAATGTGACTGAAAGTAAATTAAAGCTCCAAATCATTTCTATCTAAATATCGTTTTTTACACAATACTCCTTTAGAATTTAGAGTTTTATGAAAGTTTGATCATATAAAAATTGCAGTGAGACATTTGAAGTTAATTAAAAATGAGGTAGAAAGCATTATTTAAACCATTTTTTAATTAATTTTGATAAATATCTTAAAACAGATTGCTGCCTTTGAAAGGTTTAATCATCGTATCTGATTAAATACTTTAAGAATTTTGTTGGAAATTGAGATTTCGATAAATTTAATTCAGATCTTGAAATTATTCTCCCCCATGGCCGAGTGGTTAGCGCGCTTTGCTACTGATCTAAGGGACCTGGGTTCGATCCCCGGGTAAGGCATGGATGTATGTGTCGTTTTTCTGTTGAGGTCCTGCCATCCTCTCAGACCTTCTATTCTGGCATATAAACTGACAGGCTCCTGTCAGACCTCTGTGGCAAGCAGCTGCTTGAGGAGGTGTTTTTTTATTTTTTTTTTATCATACAAACCTCTTATTTTAGAAGTTATAGAGATATGAAGTCAGTATCCAATTGATGTAATATGCGGTGGTCATTAGAAAACCTTGCCATTTTTGAACTTATTATCAGGTCCAAGGTAGTGCTAACGCGCTAGATAAGCAGCTAATGCGCTATTTTACCTAGGGGAAAAAGTCCTATGTCACTTCTACAAATCAATTAACATACTTTCTTATATACAAATGACATATCTCTCGATTACTTTAGCCTTTTGTCTTTGTTTTACCATAGTCAATTTCTTAACGTCATTTTGAAATCTGTGTTGTGAGAATCAGCAGAACAACTGAGTTACCACTGATAAGCAGAAATTATTATTCTCGATTTGTATGAATAATGGGAAAGCTTGTTCACACAGAAAACTGTTTCCAATATTTTTATATTTCTAAAACCTACAGAATTTTAAATATTTAAATTATGATTTTAAGGAAATTAAACCAAAAATCTGTATTTTCTTTTGTGCTTTAACGAGTGTTTATGTATCGTGTATAGTCAGGAAATACTAAGTGTTGAACAAAAGTGGCTTAAGGTTACGTCATTTTACCCTATGAAGTAAAAGAAGCGGTCAAATTGTCAGTACAAACAGTGACTTCCAATGCATCGGAATAAGGCCAAAGAAGCGCTTTACCATTTTGAGCAAGATACAAACTTCCACATTTCGAATTTTTGTCGACAAATATTACTTTAATAGAGTTGGATTGGGTTGTTTTACCTCTGAGTGGCACTTTTTTGCACACCATGGGCTAAATGGCCAAGTCGCAACGACCCCGAAGGCTCAGAGAAGGTTGGGGGAGGGGATCCACTGGAGCAGCTGTTAGGAGACAGATGGTAGCCTCCCGTCAAGGCCACTCAGCGTGTTCTTTAACGTGCACAGGGTATGGCTCTCCCGCACACGGTGCCACGGCTTAACGTCCCATCCGACGGACGGCGGCCTTTCCAAGCCCATCGGTGTCCCCTACTGACCGTGGGCAGGTCGGGGAATTTTGCGGGGATAAATCTCAACGCTGACCCAGCTGGGACTCGAACCTGGGAACTACAGATTACGAGGCTGGCGCGCTACCGACTGAGCCACCCCCGCCCCAATTTAATAGAGTTTAACATGTTTAAGCGATGAATGAAAAATTCTCTTTGATTTGGATAGATATTGATGAAATATTACGTTGAGTTGTTTTACATCTGAGCTGCAAGTTTTGCACACAATGGGCTAAATAACCAGGTAACAAGGACCCCAAGGGCTCAGAGAAAGTTGGGAGAAGGGGACCCACTGGAGAAATTTTAAAAGATGATTGTCTCCCGTCAAGGCCATGCAATGTGTTCTTTAAAGTGCACAGGATGTGGCTCTCCTGCACAAAGTAACATGGCGAAGTGTCCCATCCGATAGACGGCGGATTTTCCTAACTCCTTGGTGTTGCCTTCCTCACAGAGGGCATTGATTAGTGGATATAAATCTCAACGCTGCCACAGTTGCAACTCAAACCTGGGAACCGTAGATTACGAGCCTGATGCGCTACTGACTGAGCCAACCCTTGCCCCAGAGTATCATGGTCAACAGATTCATTTTCCATTGGCAGCAGTGATTACACTATTTACATCCAGCGGGTGATTAAACCAACTCTTTTGATTTAAGAAATGGATGAAAATTTCTTTATGTGTTTAATAGTTACTTAGAAAATTTTACTCTTTGCATTTTCGAAATTCTCAATTAGTTAGAATTTCTACTGTTAGAGGATGCTAAAGCAAAAAACAATAAACTTCATATATGCTTACAAATTCCACATGCAGCCATGGGCTATGGAGGTCCAACCAGACTGTGCAATTTTGTTCTCCAAACACGTCTTTCCTGAGTGAAATGAGAAGGGATGGAGTGCAGTTAACTTGTAATTATTAGCATAACAGGCTCTAATTTAAAAAAAAAATCGAGAAGAAGGGACAGCAAACGCAATTAATCCGGAAAAAATGTAAAAAAAAAGCGGGGGTGGGGGGAGAAGGCCAACAGACCGGATTTTCAATGCAGTATAACATTTTCCCCTCCGTTTTACAGGTATTTAAAAATTTCTTAAAAAATGCATGAAATATAAGTAAAAGTAAAAAAAAAAACGTTTGCGACTATTCCGCTTTCTAAGATTATGAAAGTCTTTCCTCCCTAGATATGTCTCTGAGCATAACAGATCTACTAAAATATTAAAGAATTTTCATGTTATGTCAATGGGAATATGAATAAGAAATTTAAAATTTCTAAAATATACAATTAATGGGAAAATATGACTGAAGATAAAGATCGTAATCAAATCTATTAAAAACTCGATTTGCAATATTATTCATTCACTATTCAAAGAGTTATAGAAGCTAGAATATTTCACCAGCTTATGCATCATAAGATTTTACATCAGAAATTAATTAAAACGTAAATAATAAGTATTGTTTGAAACCATGGAACAAAATAAATATACATTTTAGAAATCTGCATAACAATTATTTTAATATTAGAAAATTAAGAATGATTTTTATGAAACAAGATTATGAAAAATATTCCAGCGTCGATAACTCTCTAAATTCTAAATGAATAATTTTGGAAATCGAGATTTGAATAGATTTGATTGTGATCTTTAATTTATCTTCGCGTCGATAACTCCCTAAATTCTAAATGAATAATTTTGAAAATCGAGTTTGAAGAAAAATTTTCAAATTCTTCGGAAAAATTTTGCATGAAATCCGTATTTTAGAATCCTATTGACATAACATAGAAATTCTCTAATATTTTGGTAGGGCAGTTGGGTTGTTTTACCTCTAAGCGGTACTTTTTTGCACGCAATCCCATGGCCGAGTGGTCAGCGCGCTTGGCTACTGATCTAAGGGACCTGGGTTAGAGCCCCGGATAAGGCATGGAAGTGTGTGTCGTTTTTCTGCTGAGGTCCTGCCATCCTCTCAGACCTTCTGCTATGGCATATAAACTGACAGGCTCCTGTCAGACCTCTGTGGCAAGCAGCTGCTTGAGGGGGTATTTATTTATTTTTTTTATTAATGTGCTAAATGACCAGGTCACATGGACCTTGAAGGCTCAGAGAAGGTTGGGGGAGGGGACTCACTGGAACAGCTGTTGGGAGACAGATGGTAGCCCCCCCGTGAAGGCCATCCAGCGTGTTCTTTAACGTGCACAGGGTATGGCTCTCCCGCACACGGGGCCACGGCTTAACGTCCCATCAGACGGACGGCGCCTCTTCAAGCCCATCAGTGTCCTCTACTGACCGTAGGCAAGGCGGGGAATTTTGTGGAGATAAATCTCAATGCTGACCCAGGTTGGACTCGAACTTGGGAACTGCAGATTACGAGCCTGGAGCGCTACCGACTGAGCTACCCCCGCCCCTTGTAGGGCAGTGCATGAGGAATGATCAACGAAATCTAATGAATACAATAAGAGACAGATTTCTGCGTTCGTTCGATCATTTACATTTACACCAGATATGAGATTATCGTGATCTATATTCACATTGCTTTCCCACCCTAAAGTAAACCTAAATGTTCCCACAAGTTTCACTTACCTCTCCCGTGCTTGCTGCAAGATTTTTTTCCAAATTACTTTCGCCATTCAACGCTATCGTGGGTGCATTTAACGGACACATCCAAGCAACAAGTTTTCGCTTCCTTTACAAGGCTCCATCAACTTCTTACTATCGGCAGAGGAACCACAACAGGCAGCAAGTTGTCAGCTGTTCTCATGCAATCAGCACGCGCAAACAGACCACTCTGTTCGAGCACTCCTCTATGCCCACATCACTCTTCTCTTCTAACGACGATCATTACGGAGCCAGCGAGAGAGAGAGACTGTGGCTCCAGCTCCTCGTTCTGGCTTCTGGTTATGATCCCTGACTATCTCGGACCGCTACCGTGCGAAGAAGAGATAGCAAAAGGCGAGGCTTTGCTGTGTGTAATGCTGCGTGGCAGCTGGAGTCCATAGAGATGAAGCGTTTGATTTACACATTGAGGCTTTTCTCTCTTAGCTGGTTTGTGTGTGTTTATCTTTCGCACAAGCAGAAAAAGAGTCAGAATATAAAGATTAATTTCTGAACTTTTGTATTTATCTCGATGCTGGAATCTCGGTCTTTGCGTTGCGCTTCGAAGCCGGTAGTTGTCTACGTAGACATGATCGAATCAGATGTTCTCGGGGTTCGGTTTGTTGCTTTTTTTTCAGCGTATTTGTTTTGAGAATTTTTTCAGTCCGGCAACTGCGAAAGACTGGAGAATTGTTTTTCAAAGGTCCAGGTTCTTCAGGTTGCTTGCTAAATTAGGGTTAGGGAAAGAATAGGTTGTTGGGTTGTTTTACTTCTGAGCGGCACTTTTTTTACGCACACTGGCCGGGTGACAAGGATCCCAGGACTTGGGTTTGGGAGGAAGGGGACCACTTGGTTCTCCACATATTTTTGAATGATTAAATAGTTTTTGTTTTACTTTTTATACGATAACTTTAAAGTTTCATTCTTGTTAAAATAATTTTGAATGTGTTTCGGATTACAAAACATTTTTTCGGGAGAAAAGTATTAAAGGTATTGCTTAGGTAGCGAGCAGTTATAACTTTGTTAGTTCTGAAGGAATAGTCAGAGAACTTGAGTTATAACTCAGTGGTTATGTCCTTGCATGAGATTGGGGCGGGGTAGCTCTATCGTTACCGCGCCAGGTTCGTATTCTATAGTTCTCAGATTCGAATTCCTCCTGGGCTAGCGTTGAGATTTATCTTCGCAAAACTCTGTCCTCAGAGTAGGAGACACCGATGGACTTGGGAAGGCAGCCATAAATCGGATGGAATGTTAAGCCCCGTGTGTGAAATAACCATACCTGTGTACTTTTCATTTTTTTTCTACCCTACTGAGGAGTGGTCAACCACACAGGGTACTGGTGCTGACCATATAAACCCACTGGACTGTACAGATATATGTCTCTGAGCTTGATTGGCTCAGATCCTGATTTTGCTGCACTGGTGGGCTTCTGTGGAGGGAAAATCTTCCGCTGTGTTTTCTGTTTGTTTGTGGGTTGACAGCCCCAAGTGAATAGATTCACAGGATATGTTTATCAGCTGGTGGATAATCCTGAGCAGAGGTCATCGCAGTCACCTGAACTCTTTGCTTCTAGTGGCATCGTCAAATTCTACATTGGAGGAAGTCTTCCAGTGTAGATGGCTTCAGCCTTTAGTAGTGGGGGAACGGGTCTTTGCCCCATGTCTGCGATTAGGGGGCTGTTTGATATTGTCGGCATTCCCTCTCTCAATAAACATAGTTTCTTTAAACATCCCACTAACCATTTTCTCTCCATAGGTAGTTGGAATGTGAGGACTCTGCACAGAGCTTTTTCTCTTGATGTCCTCACACAAAAATTCTATCGTTGTAATTTAGATATTCTCGGCTTGCAAGAGACCAGATGGACAGATAAAGGTCAGATTCTTAAAAATAATCTTAAATTTCTCTTTTCAGGGAGGGACGACAATAAGCATCACCAAGGCGTGGGTCTGCTTCTCAGCAGACACGCTAGTGATGCTCTTCTAGGATAAAAGTGCATTAATGAAAGGTTTCTAACAGCAAAAATTCAGACAAGCATTAAAGACTTGAATGTTATCTGCTGTTATGCCCCCACTGAGGATGCCGATGAGGATGAGAAGGATAGGTTTTATGAACAACTTCAGGATATTTTGAATTCTGTCAAGAAAGAAGATATTACCCTTGTTCTTGGTGACTTCAATGCCAAAGTTGGTACTGACTCTGACCTTTGGGGAGGAGTAATAGGCCCTTTTGGTATTGGTAGCTGCAATGGCAATGGGCAACGTCTCCTACAGGTAAGTAAACTCAATGGATTCAGAATAACTAACACTTATTACAAACACCGCGACATACATAAGTACAGATGGGTTTCACCTGATGGGCTGCATAAGAATATGATTGATTACATATTAATTAAGAGCAAATGGGCTAGTTCTGTTAGGAATACCAGGGCATATAGGGGAGCTGAAATTGGATCTGACCATTACCTTGTTAAAAGTGTGTTGCAAATTAAACTTAAAAAGTGTTGTGCTAGGGTTAAAAAATTTACTTTTAATACTGAAGCTCTGAAAGATCCAGTTATAGCCAAAGCTTACCATGATAGGTTACTTAGTCATTATGACAGTCATGGTATTCTTACTACTGAAGTTGAGGAAGAATGGGATCATTTTAAACAGGTTTTTTTGGACACTAACAGTACTCTTTTAGGAAAAGAGGAGCAGAAATGTTTGAGTGAGCATAATTGTTTGAGTGATAAGGCACTTGAGCTTATTTCAGAAAGAACTGCAGGAATGTCCTTAATCAATACCCTACTAGTCCAAATAGAAAGGAATACAGAGAGCTTAATAAACGTGTAAAGGATAAGTTAGCTGCTGATAAAATTTTTTGGCTGATGGCTTGGCTGACAAAGCCGAGGAAGCAGTTAGACAGCACAACAGAGCTGTACCAGATAGTTAATGTTTTGTGTGGTAGAAAACGGACAAGTATACAGGGATTGAAGGATAAACAAGGTAAGGTTATAGAAGGTGAGGATTCTGTCATGGCTTGGTGGGCTGAGCATTTCAGTGATGTTCTAAACAATGTGGTTAGTTCTACTTCCATTGTTTGCAATGGTGATGGATGCATTGATGGTTTTAATGTTGGCCCTATAACACAATCTTAAGTTATTTTGGCTGTTTCTAAACTTAAACTTCATAAATTCCCAGGGGTAGATGAAATTACTACGGAAATGCTTAGAGCTGGAAATGTTTCGGTTACCACTTGGATGAATATCTTTTATGATAAAGAAATTCTGATATCTTTATGATAAAGGCATGGTTCTAAATTCTGGATATCTTTTATGATAAAGGCATGGTTCCTAAGGATTTTACCAGAGCTATTGTTATCCCTATTTTCAAAAAAGGTGATCGCAGTTCTTGTGATAACTATAGGGGTATTAGCCTACTCTCTGTTCCAGGTAAAGTTCTTTCCATGATTGTGCTTAATAGAATTAAGAATCTGGTTGACAGTCAATTGCGTGATGAGCAATGTGGATTCAGAAGTGGTAGGGGATGTGTGGATCAAATATTTTCACTTAGGCAGATTCTTGAGAAATGTTTAGAGTTTCAGAATCCTTTGGTTGCTAGTTTTGTTCATTTCAAAAAGGCTTTCGACTCTGTTGATCGTCATAATTTGTGGTTGATTGTGAGATCACATGGTATACCAGACAAGTTAGTTAACATAATGAAAGCTCTCTATAATAACACTGAGTCGTGTGTGAGAGTTGGTAAGGCTTGTAGCAATTGGTTTAGCATTACTTCTGGTGTTCGACAAGGGTGCATTTTGTCTTCTTTTCTCTTTAGCTTGGTTATTGATTATGTTATGCGAAATTCACTTCAAGGGAAAGATTTTGGCCTTAAATGGACTGGAGATACGAAAATTTCTGATTTAGATTATGCTGATGATTTAGCCGTTTTGGCAAATGATGTTGATGAGATGAACTCTTTCATTCGAGCTGTTGATGAGACTGGTAGTAGAGTAGGTTTGGTTATAAACAGAGAGAAAACTAAAGTGATGAAAATTGGTCAGCAGCCTGTGATTCAGTTAATCTGAATGGTTGCAGTCTTGAGCAGGTGTCACAGTTTAAATATCTTGGGAGCTATGTAACAGATAATGGTGATGTGCGGCATGAGATTAACAGACGAATAAGGATTGCTGCCGGGACTTTTAAGAATCTATGGAGAGTGTGGAGAAATAGGCGTATACACCTAAAGACTAAAATTAGACTGTACAATTGTTTGGTTCTTTCTAGGGTTAGTTATGGTAGTGAAACATGGACGCTTTGTAAACAAGATAACAGGAAATTTGATGCTTTTGATTCCAGATGCTTACACAGTATCTTGGGCATTAGGTGGTTCAACTTTGTAACTAATGATGAGGTTAGGCAAAGGAGTTTGCAACCTCCTTTAAGCAGCATATTGTGCAGAGAGAGACTCCATTGGTTTGGTCATGTTTCCCGTATGAATAATTATAGATCGGCGAATAAGGTTATGAACAGTGTACCTAAAGGCCTCAGAAAGAAGGGGAGACCTAGGATGCGGTGGGCAGACAATGTCAAACAGGACCTTGTTAGAATTGATGTGCAGTGTCCAGATGCAGTAAATGTAGCTCTGGATAGACTTGCTTGGAGAACTAAATTGCACGGTCTGGTTGGACCTCCGTAGCCCATGGCTGCTTGAGGATGATGATGATGATGTACGTTAAAGAACACGTTGGATGGCGTTAAAGATATGTCTCCTAAGAGCTGTCTAGTGGGGTTCCCCTAACCTTCTCTGAGCCCTCGGGTCCTTGTCACCTGGCCATTTTGCCCACTTTGTCCAAAAATAACTGCAGGCAAGAGGTAACCGAACCTTGCATGACAAGGCCTGTATAAGGTAGGAGTAAATTCTTTTATGTAGCGCAGGAGTGTTCGACTGAAACGTTGAACTACTAGGAAAAACTATATTCTTAAAGAGCAGCAGGGAAAAATTCTTCGCTTAAAAACGAAAACATTTCTATTGACTAATGATTTGGAAAAAAAAAAAGTATATTTTTAAAGACTCGAGAAAATATTATGATTGAAGAACAAAAATAAACAACTTTAATAAGTACTCTGAATTGGAAAAATATCATTTAGTTACGCATTATAAAATGTCTGATCCAAAAATTGTGAGAAATGAGCCAGATTCAATATATTGATTATTTGTTTTAAAAGTGGAAAGTTCTTGTCCCTGGTTAAACGGGATTGATGTAGCGCAGAGAGAAAAAAAAATTCTGGAGAAAATCGGAATAGCCCGAAGATTTCGTTTTTACCAAAATTGCGGTGTAACAAAGGAGAGTGAGACCACTCGTGATTCAGAATTGCGGCTGATTGGCATTTTTTGTTCTGTGACTGAAATACAATGAACTGGCACTTTTTAACTGTGATTACCAGCGCTCAATTATACTAAGCAGAGAGAGTGCCAGCACTTTACATAACTTTATGCCAAGACTTGCAGTGATTTAATAATCATTATATATAATACCCGTATTGAGCTTAGTCATTGTGCCTTAGAAAGAAACGCCATGTATTCGCAAGGATGGGGATTGGCTCACCATTTGGTAACTTGATGTTCCCAGGTTCGATTCCCAGCTGTGCCTTGGCTGAGACTTTCTCCTCTAGCCCTTGCTCTACCCTCGATGAAGAAAGTGAGTTGGGTTGTTTTTACCTCTGAATGGCACTTTTTTTGGGTCACAATACACGAAGACCCCAAGGACTCAGAGGAAGTTGTGGGAAAGGGAACCACTGGATAGCTGTTAGGAGATTATTGTAAGCCTCCCGTCAAGGCCAACCAATATGTTCTTATGCATGAACTGGGCATGGCTCTACTGTACATGATACCACGGCTTAACGCCCCATTTGATGGACGGTGGATTTCCAAGCCCATTAATATCCAGTTTCTAACAGAGGGCAGGGTGGGGGTTTAGCGGAGAGAAAGCACTGACACAGTGGAATTCGAATCTAGGAACTGAAGATTACGAGCCTGGCGAGCTGTGGACCGAGCCACTCCCGTCCCATGAGGAAAGCGACACCGACGGTTTGAAAATGAAGTCGTCCGTAATTTAGGACGTTAAGCCGTGTCCCCGTGTGGGAAATCTATAGCCTGGGAGCCGTAAAGAATATACTGGACAGTACTGACGAGAGACGTCCATCCTTTTTATAAAGCTGCCTTTTGGGTCACTTTTTCCTATCTAGCCTAGTGTCATCAGGGTCTGTGTGACTTACACACCAGACACTTGGCACTTCATCATGTGTCAAAAATAAAGATCGGAAGTAAACCAATTCCCGCTAGCCATCGTGCAACTTTTGTAGCCGTTTTCTTGTAAGTGTTATTAATAATATTTACAACATTTTAAACAGTTTATCAGTAAAATGTAAAAAAGAACAAAAAGTTTAAGATAAACTTTCCCACCTACTCGGAACTGCAACTAAATTCTTCATTCACATCACACCACATATAATCAAACCCACAAGCTCTAACCCTTGGTTCTCTTTTCCTCTACATAATCCCGTTATGACTTCTCAGAACACACACATAAACCTCATAAATCCCTTTTTCGCTAACTAACAGGCATCAGCTTACTGCAACCAGCCCTTGTCGATACAGCACAGAATGATTCTTGAAACCACTCGGGACTGGTCGTACGAAACCCATTACAGGATATAACAATCCCTCGACACTCCTCCGTTCCCCTCCTCTTCCATCCTCCATCTTGCAACTGCTCCTCAACCTCCCCGTTGCTTCGTAACACGAATCGCAGTCAAGAGGTAGTCACGAGGAGAAGGTAATATTAACATCAGATTCGTCCACGCAGAACGTGGAGGAAACATTTCGTTCCTTCGATGTCATTACCGTTTATTGTTGCTCAGAAAGAGTCGACATTCCTCGGAGAGATGGCGGCTCGCAGACAGAGATGTTCGCGCTAAGTCTGGCATTAATGATTCCTGACAACGGTCTTCTCACTCATATTTCAGAGGCGGAGTAGATACGTTCGCGATTCCCCCAGTAAAGAAACATTTTCGCAGTCTTATCGACGTATTTATCACGCTGCTATCTTCAGCTTTCCTTGAACGAAAGCGTCGAGTGCACAGGATTCAAATCCCGATTGCCCGATGCTTTCTGCTTTAACTTGTGGAAGCCGGGAAAAGTAGGATGATTTTCTGTTGCCATAACACCACGTAACGATTGCGTAGGAATATGTCTGTGATTCATAAATTTAATGATAAGTAGTTCCGCGTTGTCAGTACGAGGGACTTGAAATGATTAAGTTCGAACTCTATGTCTTCAGTACAGAGGTGGTTTTATTCTGTGGTTTGGGATTTTGTCATTGTTGCTTGAGAATATTGTTACGACAGATGAACGAGCAACAGTGACTTCATGACTTAACGTGACTTGAACACTCGTGAGATTAAATTTAGCCAACGAATTGGAACTTAGAACGATTCGGAAGAGTTGGGTTGGGTTGTTTTACCTCTGAGCGGCACTTTTTTTGCACACCATGGACTAAATGGCCAGGCCACAAGGACCCCGAAGGCTCAGAGAAGGTTGGGGGAGGGGACCCACTGGAACAGCTGTTGGGAGACAGATGGTAGCCTCCCGTCAAGGCCATCCAGCGTGTCCTTTAACGTGCATAGGGTATGGGCTCTCCCGCACAAGGGGCCACGGCTTAACGTCCCATCCGACGGACGGCGGCCTTTTCAAACCCATCGGTGTCCCCTACTGACCCCCTACTGACCGTGGGCAGGGCGGGGAATTTTGCGGAGATAAATCTCAACGCTGACCCAGCTGGGACTCGAACCTGGGAACTACAGATTACGATTCGGAAGAATAAAAAAAGATAGCAGTGCAGTGTGTTAAAGTTGTGAGATCTGAAAGGACGTTCAGATGGTCTGATTCAGTGCCCGTTAAGTGAAAATAATTAGTATATTTATTAGTGTGTGCGCGGGTGTTTGTTTTCTGTTTTTAGTAACAAAAGTTTAGTAAAGTAGCACAGGACGAGAGTTTGCTTACGTCTGAAGGTATTCAAGTGACATGGTAAAGAAAGTGAAGAGGTAGTATTTTAGTACAACAGACAGAGCTGATATTGCATGCTCTGTACAAAAAGAGGGGCGGGGGTGGCTCAGTCTGTAGCGCGCCAGGCTCGTAATCTGTAGTTCCCAGGTTCGAGTCCCAGCTAGGTCAGCGTTAAGATTTATCTCCGCAAAATTCCCCCCCCCCCCTGCCCACGGTCAGTAGGGGACACCGATGGGTTTGGAAAGGCCGCCGTCCGTCGGATGGGACGTTAAGCCGTGTGCGGGAGAGCCATACCCTGTGCACGTTAAAGAACACGCTGGATGGCCTTGACGGGAGGCTACCATCTGTCTCTCAACAGCTGTTCCAGTGGGTCCCCTCCCCCAACCTTCTCTGAGCCTTCGGGGTCCATGTGACCTGGCCATTTAGCCCATGGTGTGCAAAAAAAGTGCCGCTCAGAGGTAAAACAACCCAACCTGTACAAAAAGGTTAATGACTTATGTATGATAGTAGTTAATTTGTTTATAAAATACTTCAACCATATTTTTGTAACAATTTGCATTGTATTGTAATGGTTTTAAAATATAGTTATTAATACGCACGCTCAGTGCCTATCCATTTTAAAATTCGCAACAATATAAATTAATAATCGTACTTTATTCTTTATTGCAGCATCTGAACTAAGTGATCCTATTTCTCCTCTATCGTTTTTCGCAGCACATGAACGTGGCAGTGTTAATTCCACTTTATTTGTTTTACGCTATGTTAAATCGGTATTACTATACGAAGGAAGATTTGAATTTTTTATGTAAAGTTTGAATAGTGATAGATAAGATTATGAAATAAAGACTATATTAAGTGAACATACTTCTTATTCTATACTGCACAATCAAAATATTAAAGAATTTCCATGATAATGGGAATCTGACTTCGAAGCTTTGTAACTTCTAAAATATTTTCTTGCACTTAATAATTTCTAAATTCTTCGCACTTAATGAGAAAATGTTGCGGAAGATAAATTAAAGATCATAATCAAATTTATTTAAATCTCGTTTTTCGACAATATTTGTTCAGCATTTAAAGAGTTATGGAAGACGAAATTTTTAACAATAAATTGCCTTATTTTGTAAAAATCATTTAAAACTGTCTAATATTGAAATCATCATTACGAAAACTTGTAAAATGCATATTTAGTTCATTAAATGGCTTGAAAAAAAAACTGATTTTTTAAGTTTTAATTAATTTCTGAGGCAAATTCTTCTGACGCATTACTGTTATAAAATATTCCAGCTTCCACATCTCTTTAAATAGTGAACAAATATAGATTTCATTATGATATGATTTATCTTCACTCACATTTTTCCTATAAATGCATATTTAGAAGTTACAGAGATTCGAATTTAGATTCCCATTTACCTAATCTAGAAATGTTATAATATTTTGGCAGAGTAGTCTATATGCAGGTTGATCACAGGTGATTAAATGCATATCCGGCAGATATAGTTCAATCCACACATGCCCAGCTCAACTAAACTCACAAATATAAAGAAAATAGAAACTATTCAATCATCCATTCTAAAAATATAATCCCATACAACGTAAGAATTCATTTTATCATAGCGAAGAAAGACTAAATTATCTAGGCATACGTTCTTTTCACAGCCTTTACAAATACAGCATCACTTTAAAAATTTTTTTTGACAATCAATTTAAAACTAAAATCTCTCATGGGAAAAATACAAGGTTACAATCCAAAAATTATTTCCAACTTCCAAAAATATTTAACAATTACGGGAAATGTACGAGGGCATATACAATACCTTACGTGTTCAATCAATTACCAAGGGAAATTATTTTATTAAAAAAATTTAAAGAAATCAAAAATAAGACTAAAAGTTTTCTTTTAGGCACTAAAATCAATATAAAAATTTGAACCTTCATAATGAAGCTTACACTGAAATTTCACATAATTAAGTATTCGATGACATTGTTTTAAACTATATCTATGCATTTTCATGTAACGTAATTATTCTTCTCTCCTGCCGATAAGCAGATGCTTTGCGGGTCATTTGTTTAAACTTTTGTATAACTAACATGAATATGAATAAAGATTATTATTATTATAATTAAAAAAGTCTGCGTTCACATGTGCAGCAACAATTCCTTGGTTTACACCAACTTCGCAGGTATAGAATCTATCGATTTAATCATTTATCCCAAATGATTTACAATTGAATTTTAAGCGGTACTTAAAGAATTCGATTTAAAATTTCAATTTCAATTTTTCAATTTAAATTTTCAATTCAATTTTTCAATGTTCTTCAAAATTTTTATATCTCTTTACGTCGTCCGATTTTACCGATAACAGAGTCAACAACAATAACATCAACAGCGACAACAGCAAAACCTAGAAGAATAAAATATCACCTATGGCGAATATGGTATGCTCGTTTTCCGAGAAACTGAAATTTTTCCTTTCCTCGGAAATAGTAATATATTATTAGCCCTATAGGACAAATAATAATATATTATTAGTCCTGTAGGTCTTACCTCCCTCACAGAATTTCTCTGTGTCGTATTAAACTGACATGCTCCTGTCAGACATCTGTGACAAACAGTTGCTTGAGAGGATTTTTTTAAATTTAATAAACCACAAAAGGCATACCTCATTTATCCCTTAAATAAAAAGGTTGGATTTTCGTATACCCCAAGGTTAAGGGGAAATCATCCAGTGTATATAAAATGCAATAATTTATTTATAATTATTATATTGAAATATTGTTGAAAATTTCTTAATTCAGTCCAGATTCGTGAAAATAAGAAGCATCCGGTCCAATTATAACCAATTATAATTTAATTAAAACACATCTATTCTATGAAGAGTATTTCTAATTTCTAATTTATCGTTTGTGGAGTATTACTTCAAAGTTTTACATTTTCCACATTTAACGTCCTCTTACGATAGTGAATTAAGGCCAATTTGGAGGATTTTGAAAACTATGATTCAATCATCAGATTTCGCTAGTACATATTCAACTCAAAAATAATTTTTAATTATTGTAAAAAGTTGCATTCTCCCACCCACTCTGAGGGTGAAAGGATAAATTGTTGCTGCCAATGTGAACCTTTTGATCATCACACTCCAACACTAAAATAAAAAGTTGCATTCTCCCACCCACTCTGAGGGTGAAAGGATAAATTGTTGCTGCCAATGTGAACCTTTTGATCATCACACTCCAACACTAAAATAAAAAGTTGCATTCTCCCACCCACTCTGAGGGTGAAAGGATAAATTGTTGCTGCCAATGTGAACCTTTTGATCATCACACTCCAACACTAAAATAAAAAGTTGCATTCTCCCACCCACTCTGAGGGTGAAAGGATAAATTGTTGCTGCCAATGTGAACCTTTTGATCATCACACTCCAACACTAAAATAAAAAGTTGCATTCTCCCACCCACTCTGAGGGTGAAAGGATAAATTGTTGCTGCCAATGTGAACCTTTTGATCATCACACTCCAACACTAAAATAAAAAGTTGCATTCTCCCACCCACTCTGAGGGTGAAAGGATAAATTGTTGCTGCCAATGTGAACCTTTTGATCATCACACTCCAACACTAAAATAAAAAGTTGCATTCTCCCACCCACTCTGAGGGTGAAAGGATAAATTGTTGCTGCCAATGTGAACCTTTTGATCATCACACTCCAACACTAAAATAAAAAGTTACATTCTCCCACCCACTCTGAGGGTGAAAGGATAAATTGTTGCTGCCAATGCGAACCCTTTGATCATCACACTCCAACACTAAAATAAAAATTTTCTAGCCCAAATTGATCGTTTGCAATATTCGTTTCAAATATTTAAATTTTCAAACATTTCCACCATCAGAGGACGCAGTTAAAGCTTTTGGAAGATTCTAAAAGCATTAATCGTAACAGTTTGTCAATATCTATCCAACCCGAAAAGAAATTTCCATTTATGTCTAAAAAAAACTTTTAAAAAATTTACGTTTTCTCAATCCCTCTGGGGGTAAAAGGTGAAAGTCATTGTTGTCAATGCAAACTTCATGACCTTCACATTTCACAATCAAAATTTTAAATTTCTAACACAATTACATCACTTGCAATATTGGATTGAAATTTTGCAATTTTCAAAATTTTCCACAGTTACAGGGCGTAATTATAGTTATAGGAAGATTCCAAAATTACGAATCGTATTTGCTTCAAAGTTTTACATTTTCCACATTTAGCGTCCTCTAACGATGGGTGAATTAAGGACAATTTGGAGGATACTATCCAACAAAAAAAAGAATTTTTAATTTATCTCTAAAAATAAAAGTGTTCGATGTTTAGAGACAAGGTGAAAACATTAGCCCGTTTGTTTCTGAAAACGACATAAAAAAAGCACAGAAAAGCACAACCAACTACACAACAAAGCAGCAAAAAGTCCCCAAATCGGGGCGGGGATGGTTCAGTCGGTAGTGCGCCAGGCTCGTAATCTGCAGTTCCTAGGTTCGAGTCCCATCTCAGCTAACGTTGAGATTTATGTCCGCAAAACTCGGTCAGTAGGGGACACGACGGACTTGGAAAGACCACCGTCAGGCGGATGAGACGTTAAGCCATGGCCCCGTGTGCAGGGGAAGCCATACCCTGCACACGCTAAAGAACACGCTGGATGGCCTTGACGGAAGGCTACCATCTGTCACCCAACAACTATTCCAGTGAGTCCCCTTCCCCAAACCTTCTCTGAGCCATCGGGATCCTTGTGACCTGGCCATTTAGCATATTGTGCGCAAAAAAGTGTCGCTCAGAGGTAAAACAACCCAACCAACAACTTTCAATTGTGTTGTGAGATGGTTTAGATTCTCTCACGTCTCCTCTACAGTATTAATCTTAACTCTTCCAACTAAATCACACTTTGTTTGCTTAACGAAACACAGATAAAAAGTTCCTCTTATAGTTGGCAATTTAAATATCCGCAATGGAAATATCAGTCACGCAATTTAACCTCGATAGCAGCAAGTTCGTTTCAGATCTGTTTGCAAAACCATCATATACGAATATCTACAACAATCATATTTCGTTTGTCATGAAAAACTAATGCATTCCTAATGGCCTCGGAAGAGAAAAATTACATCTTCCGTAAGTGAAACTGAAATGCAAGATACTTTAATTCATTTTACGGAAAGTATGATGTGTCCGCCGGGACTCTCTACTTACCATTTCCACAAGGTAACTGCTCTTATCAAATATTTATCTTAATCACCAAGGTGTTTTTTCATCTGGTACTTTTATATCGTTTAACGTCACGTTCCCCTCTCTGCTGTGTGGCTTCATCGGCTCTTAGTATTCCGCGAAAACATTTCCTCCCCAAGGAATGAGAAAGCTTCAAGAGTGCCAAGAACAACTTCTCGGTTCGATGATTCTTACGGGCGAGAAATAGGAAGAAGTTTGGAGGAGAAGAAATGTTGAGGAAATGATGTCGATACAAGACGTGACATTCGGACGAGGATTCGAAAAATGAAACATGATCGAAACATGGACAAAGGTGAAAGGAAGCAAACGGAAAAATAGCTACCTAGTTATCAAATAAAAGTAAAAGTTACATAGTTATCAAAAAAAGTAAAAGTTACCTAGTTATCAAAAAAAAAAGTAAAGTTACCTAGTTATAAAATTTGTTGCCTAACGAAAAAGTAGGTATATAGTTACCTGAAAATAGTTGTCTACCTAACAAGTAGTTATTAGTTACAAGAAGAAGTTTTCTACTACGTAGTTCTTTAGTTACCTAAAAGTAGTTGTCTGTTTAAAAAGTAGCTATCTAAAATTTTAATTTTCCAAAAAAAAGTGCTTCACTGCACAAAGGACGGAGATATATTAGACTTTGTCCCGGTTTCTCAGAGAACATACAAGGACAGCTGGTCGAAGTGGTAAGATACACTAATCACTAGACCAGGTATGTTTTGTAGGTAGCGCAGTTATCAAGTTACTTGAAAGCAGATGCTTACCTAAAAAGTAGACATCTGGTTACCTGAAAGTAGTTGTCTACATAAAAAAGTAGTTGTTACCTGAAAGTAGTTGTATAACTAAAATAGTAGTTATTTACTTACCTGAAGGTAACTGTCTACAGAGGGGTTCTCAACGTGGGGTACGCGGTAAAATCTTTTGGGGTACGCCGTGAGAGCTCAAAAGTCGCTAGATATATGTTATATATATATATGTTTTATTTTATTCCCATTGTTATACTATAACTATAGTTTTATATATCTATACGAAGGGTACGCCAGTTACAGACACATTTCCAGAGGGACGTGAAGCATAAAAGGTTGAGAATTACTGGCTACCTAATATGTAGTTATATAGTTACTTGAAAGTAGTTGTCTGCATAAAAAAGCTGTTATTTATTTACCAGAAAGTAGTTGTCTGCCTAAAGAGTAGTTAACTGAAAGCAGTTGCTTACCTGAAAAGTAGTTGTCTACCTAAAAAGCAGTTTTCTAGTTACCTGAACGTAATTCAGGTAACGAGTTAACTACTTTTTGGTTGTTTAGTTTTTAGTAGTTTAGTTGTATACCTAAAAAAGTAGTTATTTAGTTACCTGAAGTCGTTGTCTACCTAAAAGGAGTTATCTAGCAACCTAGCTTTTTTGAAAAAACGAATTTACCCAATTATTTAAAAAGTTGTTACCTAGAATCTTAAAAAAAAAACAGCAGTTGCAAAGAAAAACACATCTAAAACGAAGTTATTTTCATACGATCAAGGGTTGCTCAGTCGGTAGCGCACTCGTAATCTGTTGTTACTATGTTCGAATCCCACCGGAGCCAGGGTTGAGATTTATCTCCGAGAAACCCCTGACTCGGTCAGTAGAGCATACAGATGGGCTTGGAAAAGTAACCGTTCTTTGAATAGGACGTTGGGCCACGGCTCCGTGTGCAAGAGAGCTATACTATGTGCCCTTTTAAAACTGACGGGTGTCTTCCATCTGTCTCCTAACAGATGTGCAATAGCTCCTTTTTCCTCAGCGTTCTCTGAGGCCTTGGAGTCCTTGTGACCTGGCCATTGAATTCCATTCTGTGCAAAAATAGTGCCTCTCAGAGGTAAAACAACTCAATGCAAAATTATGTCCCAACATACCTCAACACCATAATATACCCGGATTTTTGATCCATTTACTTGTACACTCCATTTCACCTTTCATGCGAGATTGAATACTTAAGAGGCCTGTCTTACTTATCTCTGAAAAGTATTGAAAAAAAAAAAGTTACCTGATGTGCTGTAAAGTATTTGCTGCTTACAAAAATAAAGTCACCGAAGTTCCGAAAGAAAAAGTTATATGTTTACTCAAGTATTGATTTATATTCTTAAAAATATAATTATACTTGAAAGAATAGCAGCTTAGTTTGTTAATCATCATCATCCTCAAGCAGCCATGGGGTACGGAGGTCCAACCAGACCGTGCAATTTAGTTCTCCAAGCAAGTCTATCCTGAGCTGCATATACTGCATCTGGACACTGCACACCAATTCTAACAAGGTCCTGTTTGACATTGTCTTCCCACCGCATCCTACGTCTCCCCTTCTTTCTGAGGCATTTAGGCACACTGTTCATAACCCTATTCGTCAATCTATAATTATTCATACGGGCAACATGGCCAAACCAACGGAGTCTCTCTCTGCACAATATGCTGCTTAAAGGAGGTTGCAAACTCCTTTGCCTAACCTCATCATTAGCTACAAAGTTGAACCACCTAATGCCCAAGATACTGCGTAAGCATCTGGAATCAAAAGCATCTAGTTTCCTGTTATCTTGTTTACAAAGTGTCCACGTTTCACTACCATAACTAACCCTAGAAAGAATTATATATTATACAGTCTAATTTTAGTCTTTAGGTGTATACGCATATTTCTCCACACTTGTTAATACGTAACACTTATGCAGTTTTAAAAAAATGCTATGTAGTTCTTTAAAAATACTTGCTAGTTTGCAATAATCGTAGTTACCTAAATTTCTTAAAAAAAGTAGCTACTTGAAAAAAAAGTTCTTGCTTAATTTTCTAAACATATTTACTTCTTATCTAAAAGGCAATTAGTTTAAATTTTGAAAGGTAATTAGCTAGTTATGTATTGAAGAAATAGCTGGAAAAGTTAATTTCAGCTGCTTTAGGACCTAAACCAATAACTTCGTTAAAAAAAACTGTCTACTTTCCTAAAAAAACGTAGTTATCTAGTTTCTTAAAAAGTGTCGATGGCACTTAACTGGAAAATTAAAACCTTAGGCACATTGAAATAATACTCTCCGTGATGGGAGGCTTACAGATGTTTCCTAAAAGTTGTCTAATAACTCTTCCGAGCTCTTGGAGTTGGTGTTAGCCCAAAGTTATTTTAATTATCCTAATCCTTCCCCTCCAAAAATCGTCATTAGAATTATCTTGGTACGTCGCTATGCACCGATGAGCTTGGAAAGGCCGCCGTCCGTCAGATGGGAAGTTAAACCGTGGTTCCGTGAGTATGAGAGCCATATACCTTGCACGTTAAGGAACATGCTGGATGGCCTTGACGAGAGGCTACCATCTGTCTCCCAACAACTGTCCAATGGTCCCTCCCCCCAACCTTCTCTGAGCCCTCGGGGGTATTGTGACTTGGCATTTAGCCCATGGTGTGCAAAGGAGTGCCGCTCAGAGGGAAAACAATCCAACAAAGCCACTAGTTTCGAAAATGCTACCAACCAGGTTTACCTAGTAAATATTTAAAAGCTGTGACTTTTCATACAAAAATTGATACAATAAGCTTATTAAGGATAACATTATTCTTGATTTCAGAAAATTGCACGTATACCGTATAGTTTGTTGTATATATAGAAACCCTACAATTTTGCAGATGAAGATTTCAAAGGGAAGTTTGAGGGATTCAGAATATAAATTTATTGTTCCATTAACTAGAAAAGAAATTTCACACCGGCATTTCTTGTTTTATGGGCCAAAATTTTTTAACTTGTTGCCGTATAATGTTAGGAATGAACTGTACCAAAGATATTTCAAGAAAAAGTTAGAATCTTTTCAATGCAGAACAATGCATTGAACAATTATATAGAGTTGTTGACTAATTGTGTATGAGGTGTGACTATTTACAAGTTGCCACCTTTTCCTTTCTTTATTCCATTTTTATCTTAATTTTGTTTCATTCTTAAATATATATATATTACTAGTTACCGTACAGGAGAGTAAGAGAAAATTGCTCGTTGTCCCTGTCAATATGCAAAATATTCTCATCTTAATTCTTTTTGTTTTATTTTTAAGTTTTCTCTTTTTCTTTATATATCGATAATTCTGATATCATCATAATATGCATCTATTGCGTATGATGGTCTGTAAATGGTAGCTAGGCATAAACTGGAAGGAGAGCTGTGTACCAATCCCCAGTGATGATGCACAGAACCGGACAGGTCTAACACCTAATGTTCGACCCCGGCTTCTCGTGGTGCAGACCGTTAGTACCTTTCAAAAGAGATATTCTCTTTTGGAAGGAAACGGAAGGGGAGGACGGCCAGTTCAGTATGGCCTACTAATCTGGTCATCTATGGCCACTTTTTCTTTTTTTTCAACCCTGCTGAGGAGTGGTAAACTTTACAGGGTCCTGGTGTTGACCATTTATACCTACTAGACTGGACTTGTTTATGAATTTGAGCTTGATTATGGATCCTGGACTTGCTGCACTGGTGGGCCTCTGTTCAGGTAGAATCTGCCGTTGTGTTTTCTGTTTGCTTCTGGGTTGCCAGTCCTAAGTGAACAGAGGCATGGGATACCTTATATCTGCTGGTGGATAATCCTAATCATAGGCCATCGCAGGTACCTGAACCTCACTTAGCTAGTTGGGCATCGTGAAGCCTAAACTGGAGTAAAGTGTCTCAGGCAGGCCATATGGCTCTTGAAAAGTCCACTTGAAAAGGTGGTGCATGAAGTTCCTATCAGCATCGGTGACTTCAGCCTTTAGCGGAGGAGGAACAGGTCTTTGCCCCATGCCTGCGATCATAGGGCTGTTTGGTATTGTTTGCCCTACCTATCACAATAAACCTAGTTTCTTAAAAAATCCTACTAATCATTTTCTCTCTGCAGGAACGTGGAACGCGAGGACATTACATACAGATTATTCTCTTGATGTCCTCACAAAGGAATTCCAGCGCTATAACCTAGATATTCTAGTCTTGCAAGAGACCAGATGGACAGGTAAAGGTGAGATACTTAAAAATAACTTTAAATATCTTTTTACAGAGAGGGAGGATGGAAAACATCACCAAGGCGTGGGTCTGCTTCTCATCACCAGACATGCTAATGATGCTCTTCTAGGATATGAGTGCATTAATGAAAGGTTTCTTACAGCAAAATTTCAGACAAGCGTTAAAGACTTGAATGTTATCTGCTGTGATAATGATGACACTAAACCCTGTAACTCCCATCTTCCCTCATTCCAAGCACAACTAGCACTAGTAAGTCATCGGAGATATCGGTCCCAATACGTTAGGAAAAAAATTTCAAAAATATTTTTTATATTCTTACTAGCTATACCCCCCCCCCCCACCAAGCAAAATTTGGCGAGAAAACGTTCGTTGATTTTTCCCATCGATAATTTACTACGCCATTCATAACTTTAAACTCTCCATTGATAACGTACTATTACATTCACAGGTTACTCGACGGCAAGCTCTCCCAGAATTTTTCACACTTGCTGCGGATTTAATCCTGCCCCACCGCAGCTGGGAACCCAATCTCTAAACTCTACACAACAAGACACAAGTGAGACCTGCACACCAAATTTGGAACCTATTGGTCAAATACCTGCGGGATCACAGGGAGTCTAAATCTTATACCACTAATGACGTTACCGGGGACGCAGAAGAAGCGAGCTGCGCATATGTTCGTCCTCCCGTTTGAAATGCTCCTGCTATAAATGATAAAGATTATAGATTGTTTTCCTCTGAACAACACTTTTTTTGCACACAATGGGATAAATGACCAGGTCACAATGACCTCGAGAACTCAGAGAAAAGGCTGGGGAAAAGGGATACATTGGACAGCTGTTAGGAGACAGATGGTGGCCTCACGTTCAAGGCCATCCAGCGTGTTCTTTACGTGCACAGGGAATGGCTCTCCTTTACATAGATTATAGTCTTAAGCCCCATCTGACGGTATCTCCTCAAAATTCCCCACTCTGCCCACGGTCAGTAGGGGACACCGATGGTCTTGGAAAGGCCGCCGTCCGTCATATGGAATGTTAAACCGTGATTCTGTGTGAGGGATAGCCGTATCCTGGGCAGGTTAAAGAACACACTGGCCAAACCAACATAGACGGGAGGCTACCATCTGTCTCCCAACAACTGTTCCAATGGGTCCCCTCCCCCAACCTTCTCTGAGCCTTCGGGGTCCTTGTGACCTGGCCATTTAGCCCATTGTGTGCAAAAAGTGCCGCTTAGAGGTAAACCAACCAACCAATCCCACCGACGGAGATGGCCTTTCCAAACCCAACAGTGTTCCCTATTAATCCACAGCAGGACGGCGAGTTGGTTGGGTTGTTGGGTTACCTCTGAGCGGCACTTTTTTGCACACCATGGGCTAAATGGCCAGGTCACATGGACCCCGAAGGCTCAGAGAAGGTTGGGGGGAGGGGACCCACTGGAACAGCTGTTGGGAGACAGATGGTAGCCTCCCGTCAAGGCCATTCAGCGTGTTCTTTAACGTGCACAGGGTATGGCTATCCCGCACACGGGGCCAGGGCTTAACGTCCCATCCGACGGACAGCGGCCTTTCCAAGCCCATCGGTGTCCCCTACTGATCGTGGGCAGGGCGGGGAATTTTGCGGAGATAAATCTCAACGCTGACCCAGCTGGGACTCGAACCCGGGGAACTACAGATTACGAGCCTGGCGCGCTACCGACTGAGCCACCCCCGCCCCAGGACGGCGAGTTCTGAGGAGATAAATAAACTGGGAACTGCAGATTACGAGCCTGGCACACTACAGACAGAACCGCTCCTGCCCCCTAGAAAGGTTGTATTCTTTAGTTTTTATATTAATGCACTGTAATGTCTTTATTATTGCACCAAATAAATACTGTATAAAAGATAAAACATTGGAGAAATAGTATATGCATGAGTCTTGAGATGCCATTTCTCCCTATCTCTACCTTTATCTACTGCATCCCATAAGACAATGGGATAATGACCCCATTTCTTATGGGAAAATAATACTTGATTGAAGCGGCCATTTTTAAGAACGCACAGCTCAATTAAATCGAGAGCCTTACTGTACATCGAAATGCTATTTGGTAGCAAAGTAGGCATTGTTCGTAAGTGATACAAATAGTTGATCTCTATCCTGCAAGATTTTTCTACCTTCATATCATTAAATTGAGAAACTCTTGATTAATAATTGATGATCTCTTTAACCTCCAAGCAGCTCAGGGGTTAAAGCCCCCAATATGTCATCAGGAATTCGATTTTCGTATTCTACCAGATTCAAAGCATTTTTTCCTGTAAATTTGATGTCGATGCATATATATATAAAAAAACTTTATTATGATCTTTCAAGTGTATGTTTTGACCTTTTTTTAACCTCTTTTCCGGAAGCGTGACACGGTCCTCTTTTTACCTTCCTCTCGTGGATTTTCTGTTCCGTGGATATGGCCACACAACAGAGTAAGGGCAATTTGAGAAGTCTCTTAGAAGTATACGGTTGGGTTGTTTTACCCCTGAGCGGCACTTTTTTGCACACCATGGGCTAAATGGCCAGGTCACATGGACCCCGAAGGCTCAGACAAGGTTGGGGGAGGGGACCCACTGGAACAGCTGTTGGGAGACAGATAGTAGCCTCCCGTCAAGGCCATCCAGCGTGTTCTTTAACGTGCACAGGGTATGGCTCTCCCGCACACGGGGCCACGTCTTAACGTCCCATCCGACGGACGGCGGCCTTTCCAAGCCCATCGGTGTCCCCTACTGACCGTGGGCAGGGCGGGGAATTTTGCGGAGATAAATCTCAACGCTGACCCAGCTGAGACTCGAACCTGGGAACTACAGATTACGAGCCTGGCGTGCTACCGACTGAGCCACCGCCGCCCCTTCTTAGAAGTATAAAGTATTCCTCTATAAATACAAACCCACTCTGAAACCTATCTGATAATCTCTTCGAACATTAGTTTCTTCAGAAACAATTACTCCCAGCTATAATTAGACGAATTACACGCAGTCGAAAGACAACTTGAAATCCAAGTAATCTCTGTAACACGGAATGTCAGCTAAGCAGTAATCGCGGAGAAATGGAAATCTTTTCCAGTCCTTGTCAAGAGAAAACGAAGAGACTAAGATAAAGTGTAATCTTCTCTCGATCTTAATTACCTGATTAAGACATTTATGTTAATTTAAACTCCCTCTGTCTGGTGAGTTTTATGAATATTCAGAAGAAGAAAACAACATTCAAGGAGTTGGGTTTCGTAGCTTGTACCTGACGATTGGGGGAGGGGGTGGCTCAGTCGGTAGCGCGCCAGGCTCGTAATCTGTAGTTCCCAGGTTCGAGTCCCAGCTGGGTCAGCGTTGAGATTTATCTCCGCAAAACTCCCCGCCCTGCCCACGGTCAGTATGGGGCACCGATGGGCTTGGAAAGGCCGCCGTCCGTCGGATGGGACGTTAAGCCGTGGCCCCGTGTGCGGGAGAGCCATACCCTGTGCACGTTAAAGAACACGCTAGATGGCCTTGACGGGAGGCTACCATCTGTCTCCTAACAGCTATTAAAGTGGGTCCCCTCCCCCAACCTTCTCTGAGCCTTCGGGGTCCATGTGACCTGGCCATTTAGCCCATGGTGTGCAAAAAAGTGCCGCTCAGAGGTAAAACAACCCAACAACCTGATGATTGTTATCACTTGTTACCTTCACTGGCAGTCTTCACTTTTCTTTACAGAAGGTGGTTTCATTCCAAAGATAATGTCTCATTATTGAAACGGGCGTGTTGATGCCAAAGAATTAGGCAAGACCTGATTCCTCATTAATACGGTCACAGTTATAATTTATAATGACTGTCAGATTGAGTCAAACGTTATGACTGTGAACATTGTTTTCGCCAAGAACTGAAATTAACGGTTGGTGTGTGTGTGTAGGGAAAGAATGGGTAAAGAATGAAAAGATTTGGGTTAGGACGTTTTAGCTTAAGAGGCGCTTGTGCATACAAAATTTGCTAAATGGGCAAGTCACAAGGACCCCAAGAGCTAAGAGTAGGTTGGCAGAAGTGGACCCACTGGACAGCTGTTAGGAGACAGATGAAAGCCACCCATTAAGGTCAGCCAGTGTGTTCTTTACCGTGCACAGTGTATGGCTGTCCTCACATAGTGTCGCGACTTAATGTGCTATCAGACAGATGGGCGACCTTTCCAAGCACATTTGTGTTTCCTTTCTGACTGAGGGCAGAGCGGGAGCCAGTCAATGGAGAATAATCTCGGCTTTGGAACAGTTGGGACTCAAACCTGGGAACTAAGGTTACTAGACTAGCATGCTACTTACTGAGCCATCCCGCCCCGGTTAAATAGAAATTACTGTTATTCAAAAATGATTTGTGCCGTCCTGGTGGTCAGCCACCAGGACGGCACAAATCAGTTCGGACTGTGTTTGAGTTCCGGTAAGACATGGATATTTCTCTTCTTGCGTTGCCTTTCTGTTGAGATCGTCCTGTTAGACCTCCGTGGCAAGCAGCTGTTTGAGGAGAAATTTCTTATAAAATGAAGGCTGAAGCAATTGCTGTTGCAAACGTGCAAAAAAATAGGAATCTAGGGTCTCATCCCGAAAATTGATACCTGCAGGAATATCTCCTAAGAACGCATGGACTTCTATGCGGCCATTGACACTAATGCCTGACCATTACATGAAATTATCACTTCAGTAATTGTTTCTTTCCCTCTTGATAGTGGGTTGTACTTGGATTGTCGGTTTTCTCCAGTTGAATGTCCTTCGAGAATCCGAAAACTGAGTTGTCACAATGGGCTAAATGTCTAGGTCACAAGGAACCTGAAGGCTCAGAGAAAGTTGAGGAGACGACCTAGTGGAACAGCTGTTGGAAGACAGATGGTAGCCTCCCGTCTAGGTCATTCAGCGCATTCTTTAACATGCACAGGGTATGGCTCTCTTGCACATGGGGTCACGGCTTAACATCCCATCCGACGGGCGGTGGCCTTTCCAAATCCATCGGTGTCCCATAGTAATCGAGGAACAGGATGGGAAATTTTTCAGAGATAAATCTGAACGCTGGCCCAGCTGGGTTGGGTTGTTTTAAATCTGAGCGGCACTTTTTTGCACACCATGGGCTAAATGGCCAGGTCGCATGGACCCCGAAGGCTCAGAGAAGGTTGGGGGAGGGGACCCACTGGAACAGCTGTTGGGAGACAGATGGTAGCCTCCCGTCAAGGCCATCCAGCGTGTTCTTTAACGTGCACAGGGTATGGCTTTCCCGCACACGGGGCCACGGCTTAACGTCCCATCCGACGGACGGCGGCCTTTCCAAGCCCATCGGTGTCCCCTACTGACCGTGGGCAGGGCGGGGAATTTTGTGGAGATAAAACTCAACGCTGACCCAGTTGGGACTCGAACCTGGGAACTTCAGATTACGAGCCTGCAGCTGTACTAGCTGAGCCACCCCCGCTCCTACCGAATCGCGACTCATACAGACATTATTTTAAAGGGGATCCCTGCAATCAGTGTCAAGTGACGAGAGGCAGCAAGTCGTCGGGAATAAATATCCCTCCGGTGAAACCTTTTACAGATAATATGTTTTAATACTAAGCCTATCTAGAAAAAAAAAACAGAGGGAGGAGGAAACAAATGACGCAATCTAGCCGGGAAAAAGTAAAAAGGGAGGTGGGGGGGGGGCAAGAAACTGGATTTCATTGCAGTATAAAATTTCCCCTCCGTTTTAACAGTCTTAAAAAACGTCTCAAATATGCACAAGTTGAATATTTTTTCCCCTCCATTATCATTATTAGCATTATCATATGACTTTTTGCAGTTAAGGTTTATAATTAATTATTTTATTCTGTAGAGAAAAGGAACAAAAATATCATTACTAACATCGCACAAGACATTCCAAACAATAGATACTAATTATCAATTGTGTAAACATACAATGCTGAATGGTCAGCATTTGCAGGGGTTTGAAAGGGATAAAGCGAAATATTTACGATGTGGTTAACAGCACAGAAGTGAGGGGGTGGGGGAAACCATATAAAAGAGATTTATCTAAATTTGATGCTGAGAGAAAAAAATTGTTATACAGTTGTAAATGCGAAAGTTGGATTGTTTTCCTCTGAGCGGCACTTTTTTGCACACCATGGGTTAAATGGCCAGGCCACAAGGACCCCGAAGGCTTAGAGATGGTTGGGGGAGGGGACCCACTGGAACAGCTGTTGGGAGACACATGGTAGCCTCCCGTCAAGGCCATCGAGCGTGTTCTTTAACGTGCAGAGGGTATGGCTCTCCCGCACACGGGGCCACGGCTTAAGTTCCCTCAGACGGACGGCGGCCTTTCCAAGCCCATCGGTGTCCCCTACTGACCGTGGGCAGGGCGGGGAATTTTGCGGAGATAAATCTCAACGCTGACCCAGGTGGGACTCGAACTTGGAACTACAGATTACGAGCCTTTAACATGTCTCATAACAGCTGCCCAATGAATCTTTTTCTCCAACTTTCTCTCCGTCCTTCGGGTCTTTTTGACCTGGAAATTTTACCATTGCGTTCACAAAAATGCCGCTACCGACTGAGCCACCCCCGCCCCAAATGCGAAAGTAATAACCAATTTAACAACGTATAAAACCTATACTTAAATACAAATTAAAACTTTAAACGATTTAAAAATTTTGATATATCGACTTGCTTTAGTTGATCGATAGAAAAGTGCAAAGTTGAGAACAGCATAACATCAGCGGGTAGAGAATTACAGACGAGACCAACTGAGCATGTGAATTAGTGATCTTTGCAGTTTATCAAAATGATCATCTTTTATTAAAGTGTTGACTACTGATCAAGGGGGACTCAGGTTTAAGCCCCGGATAAGCCTTGACTGTTTTTTTTTCTTCTGTTGAAGTCTCGCTTTCTTCAAGGATCTCTCTCTATGGTGTATTATATTGAAGGCTCCTGTCAGTGGTCCTTTTGTCAGACTTCTGTGGCAAGCATTTACTTGAGAGATAATTTCCCAAGCAACTTTAAAATACTTTCCTTAAATTAAAAAAAAAAGGAGGGGGGGGGAATGGAGTTTTTTAGTCGGTAGTGCTACCAATCTCGTAGTTCCCAGGTTCGAATCCCAACTTGGCCAGCGTTGAGATTTATCTTCGCTAAACTCCCATGTTGCTCAATATAAAAAAGGGGACACCGATGCGCTTGGAAAGGGTTCCATCCGTCGGATGGGGCGTAAAGCCGTGTCCCCGTGTGCTGGAGAGCTATATCCTGTGCACATAAAAAACAAGCCTGTCCTTGACGCGAGGCTTCCATCTGTCTCATAACAGCTGCCCAATGAATCTTTTTCTCCAACTTTCTCTCCGTCCTTCGGGTCTTTTTGACCTGGAAATTTTACCATTGCGTTCACAAAAATGCCGCTCAGTGATAAAACAACCCAACACAATCTTGAAAATAAGAGTTGGCGGAAACAAATCGATAGGAAATCTTATCCGACAAGTTCCATCTTCGTATAAAACATAAATAAAAGCTTAAAATGGCAAAACGACAAGTGTAAAAGGGAAAAAAAAACAACAACATGAAACTCTTGAACGATCCGGCGAAAATTCGAGTTGCTGAAAAACAAATGATGAAAGAAGAAGAAGTGGAACACCATTAATATGAAGATTGCTGTCCGTTGCACATTCGAAAGACGAAGAGCGAAAAAATTGGAGAAATCGGAAGTAAAAGAAGAGACAAGGAAAGAACAAGAAGAAGAAAATACAGAACAAAGCAAAACTTCGTAACAGGATTTCATTCAACTTTCATCTCACGTAGGAGGAACACTTAGAGGAAAAAAGACGTGAACAGATTCCACAAGACCATTTCGCGTCAAGAACGGAAGCAAAGCATACGTTCAAAATGAATTTTGTTTAGCTCATCTTTACTCCTCGCTTTCTCTTCCCTCACTCCCCGAGAGGAAACGAAATATTCCTCTGTGGGTGAGAGGACAAAAGATCTCGTTCATCCCGAAACCAGAGGAGGCGAGAGATCTAATTAGGAGGGTGAAACAAAGCGCAGAGGCTGCACCCACCAACAAGAGATGGCAGAGCGCAAAGCGTGGGCTGACAGAGCTTTGCTCACCACAGTTATTGAACCGCTGCTGTTTGCGTGGGTGTTGTGTGTAGCCATAATGCTCGAGAAACAGGTACAGTATTGATGGCAACCCACGCTCTTCTGAGCTCTGGTGTGGTGTGTGTGTCACGTATGTATAAATAGAGAGCAGAAGTCAGAAGCTCCTTCTGGTCATTACTCACTGTTTCTCTCTCTCCTACGAAATACTTTCCTTGTAACTTTGGACATTAGCGTGGATTTGAGGGTCTCTTATGGTAATTACCATCTGCAGTACTTCTCGATCGAAGAATGCCCTTTGATAATGAACACAAGTTAGAATTATAGGTGTAATATGATCAAGTCGATGAATTATGAGTTTCGAACAACATCATGTTGTTCGAAACAACGGGTCAAAGATGGGTTACTTTTAGAGAAGAAAATGTTTGGGATCAGTTCAAAAGAAAAAAAAAACTGGTAATTTAATTCTGATATTGGTAAAGTTTGTTATTTTAATTACTTTTAAAGAAGTTTAAGCTCCACAATACAAATAAAATCTAGAAGTTCGCATTGGTTTTAATACGAATACTTAACACAAGGACACATCCAACAGATCATTATTCAGGTGAGTTAACAATACACCACAGGGACTGGTTAATGCTCATTACCGTAGAATATAAAACAATATTAATCTATATGCGATATAGGAGTGTCACTGCATTCTGTAAAAACCACTGTGATCTGATTTTACAGCAAAATTCATTGTGTATTAGTGTGTAGGATTTTTTAAGACTGTTTTATCAGAGCCTGTGAGATGTTATTCTAATAAATAGAGCAATGTTTCAGTAAAGTTCATTTTTTTTATCCTTGAAACGGCTAAATACTTCCAGATGATTCTTTTTTATTCTTAACGGCACTTCTCTACATATACCAATAGCATAGCGTGAGGTACAACTGGGGAGATTGCGCAGTCGATACTCCTACAATTGCCATACATCTGCATCACCAGAATTTTATCGGCGACAGGGTGATAAGTCACCAGTTCCTTACCACATGCGTAACCCTTTCTCCGGATTGGAACTCTTGCTATGTTTGGCTTCAGGGTTTTCTGAAGGACTCTATCTACCATGTTGATATTGGCTTCCTGGAGTAAAGAACGTCAATACAAGGTGATGTTAGTCTTCCCTGTGATGTTATTTTTAACCATAGAAAGAGCTGTTTCCAACCCGTAGAGACTACGACGAAAGAAATTGTTCAGAACAACTATTTCCTGAACTTGAGAAAAGAAACTGCTGAGAAAAATTCTTTCCTGAATTTGAGAAAAGAAACTGCTGAGAAAAATTCTTTCCCGAATTTGAGAAAAGAAACTGCTGAGAACAAATCTTTCATAGCTTCAGAAAAGTAACTTTGAAAATAATTCTTTCCTGAACTTGATGAAAGAAATTGTAGAGAACAATTCTTTCCTGAATTTGATAAAAGAAACTGCTGAGAACAAATCTTTCATAGCTTCAGAAAAGTAACTTTGAGAATAATTCTTTCCTGAACTTGATAAAAGAAACTGTAGAGAACAATTCTTTCCTGAATTTGATAAAAGAAACTGTTGAGAACAATTCTTTCTTGAGCTTGTGAAGAAAAGAAACTGATGAGAACAGTTATTTCCTAACTTGAGAAAAGAAACTGATGAGAACAGTTATTTCCTAACTTGAGAAAAGAAACTGCTAAGAACAATTCTTTCCCGAACTTGATAAAAGAGACTGCTAAGAACAATTCTTTCCCGAACTTGATAAAAGAAACTGTTGAGAACAATTCTTTCCTGAGCCTATGAAGAAAAGAAACTGATGAGAACAGTTATTTCCTAACTTGAGGAAAGAAACTGCGAAGAACAATTCTTTCCCGAACTTGATAAAAGAAACTGCTAAGAACAATTCTTTCTTGAACTTGAGAAAAGAAAGTGTTTATGCTACTGTTCCACAACTACATCCCATAGCTATGGCTTTTGGATCTCCAAAATTTCCTTAAGTAATTATATTTCTCAGTATCATTAAAATTTGCTACCTAAATCAGAATTATTTGAGATCTTTATTATCATTCTCCGCAGATTATTCTTTCAGAGACTCAATTCAAGGGCATTCAACCTTTTTTTTAACTGGCTAACTACTTTTGAACATTGCAAATAACCTCAGATCTTTTTTCACTAATAGAGGCAACTTGTGGTATTAAACATTAATACGCCACACTGCTTAAAACGTATGCGATTTTTAAATAACAGAGCATCATTGGTTTTAGCTAAAGTTATCCTGAATCATAAGCAAAGCTTGTTGCCTTTGATCGAGGTTTGCTCAATTGGTCGCGCCAGGCTCAGTTGCCGGGTTCGAGTTGCAAGTGAGCCAATATTGAACTTTATTTCCGTTAACTTCCCCTCTGCTCTCGGTGAGAAAAGGGGTACCGATGAACTTGAAAAGGCCGCTTTGCGTCGGCTGGAACCTAAGGCCGAAAAATTGAAGTTCAGCTATACCCTGCACACATTAAAGACCATCCTTCCCAAACATTCTCTGAGCTCGCGGAGTCTTTGTGACCTGACCATTTAGCTCATTGTGTGCAAAAAAAGTGCCGATCAGATGTAAAACAACCCATAATATAACTAAGGTTGCCCGAAAACGAAAAGGGAGAAAATGGAAACTTATTACAAATGCACACGAAAAAGTATTTTTTCTCACGTTTCTAGATATATGCAATAGATACTGTATTTCTAGGTTGTTGGGTTGTTTTACCTCTGAGCGGCACTTTTTTGCACACCATGGGCTAAATGGCCAGGTTACATGGACCCGAAGGCACAGAGAAGGTTGGGGGAGGGGACCCACTGGAACAGCTGTTGGGAGACAGATGGTAGCCTCCCGTCAAGGCCATCCAGCGTGTTCTTTAACGTGCACAAGGTATGGTTCTCCCGCACACGGAGCCACGGCTTAACGTCCCATCCGACGGACGGCGGACTTTCCAAGCCCATCGGTGTCCCCTACTGACCGTGGGCAGGGCGGGGAATTTTGCGGAGATAAATCTCAACGCTGACCCAGCTGGGACTCGAACCTGGGAACTACAGATTACGAGCCTGGCGCGCTACCGACTGAGCCACCCCCGCCCCGCTGTATTTCTAGATATTTCAATATATATCATAGGTAAAGAAAACACAAAAAAAAATGATTGCATTTCCTTAAGGGAAAAACGATATTAATAATTACAAATAAAATAATAAATAAATACCCCCTCAAGCAACTGCTTGCCACAGAGGTCTGACAGGAGCCTGTCAGTTTATATGCCATAGGGCCTCAGCAGAAGAACGACACACACATCCATGCTTTACCCGGGGCTCGAACCCAGAGTCCCTTAGATCAATAGCTAAGCGCGCTAACCACTCGGACAGGGGACGGCTTAATATTTATACACGTGCTTTATTCTTCATTATTTAGTGTTTCATTCAATTTTTCTAGAGAGATGCTGAGAAGATCTATCGCCCATCTCCATTTGTCAAAATACGTAATATGTTGGCATATTAATTTGCAGCATAAAAGCAAATGATATAATAACCCCAACTGACTAAAGCCTTCAACTTTTGGGAATCAAATTGATTCATGCCAGTACATAATTTCATTTCTCGACAACATGCAACGGGGAAGAGACAATTGTATTCTTTATCTTTATCCTCGAAGAGCAAAGGTCATTTGAAATCACCAGGAGAAAAGAATCAGCTAAGTTCAAAAATGAATGGGGGTGCAAGGAGCCCGATGACAACGCAAATTATTGGATTAATTTCGATTAAAACGTTGTATTTTTCCTCATAGTTATGATAACACCACTTTTGAAATATAATATGCTCTTTAATATATTGTTACGACAGATGAACGTGCTACAGTGAGTTTGTGATGGTCGTGTCATGAACGCTCGTGTGTGCTTCTGCATGGGAGTTATGTAGCCAACGAATTGGAACATAGAACCGATCTGAAATATAAGAAAGATAGAAATGTGTTGTTGAAGTTGTGAGATCCAAAAGGAGGCATAATTAAGAGTCTGTGCACGATAGGTTAACGAATAAATGTTTTTATTTAGTGTGTGCGCCGGAGGTTGACTACTTTACTGGTATGGATTATATTGGTAAGCTGGTGTATAAAAAGGAAAATATTGTCGTCTTGTGCATGGTGATCAACGTATGAAAAGAATTAGTTCTGAAAAATCAGTACGCTTAGTCACAGTTTTTGTACAGTTATTTATTTATTTAGGAATTTAATAGATTCTTCTGAAAGCTTATCTTTGTATTATAATAGAGTTTCGTGTCGGTTGACTTAGTTTGTTTATAAATGATTTTATCCATACTTTTGTAATAAATTGCATTGTATTAATTTCCATTGACCAATTTTTACTTGAACTCACGCTCAGTGCTCATCCATTTTTAATTTGTAACAATATTAACAATAACAACGTGCTGATTTAAATTCAGAAGCTTTCCTGGAGTTTCTTTTAAAAACGAAATATAAACTGCTCTAAAATGCATCATATCTATGGAAACAAAAACTAATATTCTCCTTCTTTCACTCGACGGGCAAGAACAACATGGTTTGAGGCAGGATTTGTCTGTAGAACAGAAGCCATTAGAAATTCAGTCAAAGCCAATTGTGAAAATTTCCTCCAGCAGTTTTGTTTTTTCTCGAAAGCTTGAAACGGTTGATTAACATATTTTCTTACTTACTTAACATCTAAATTGAATAACTCTGGTCGATTATTTTTCTTCCAAGTAATCGGTTTGAGATTATGGAGGTGATTAAAATTGGCAAAATATTTTTCCTTTTATTTAGTGAATTGCAATAACAATTCCAGTTTCCTCAGTCCTGAAGTTTTCTACGATCTGGTCATTGGAGATAATTTTAATTTTGACTGTTAGGAAGGATGATATCATTTTCCACCCGTTTCCGCTGATTAATTATTCTTAGTTCGTAAAGCAGGGCAATTCTACTCATCAGACGAACGCTATTCTAACACTAAATTAACTGAGCAGTCAATTAAGATACCTGCTTCATTTGCTCCATTAATCCTCATGTCATCACCCAGTTTACCCAACAGAAGAGCTTGTACTATACAATTGTCTCCAACGCCGATCGATGATAATGTACCACAGAGGCTTGGTATCTGGGAAAATAACAGAAATCAGTAGTTCCTTATTTCGTCGCAGATTGGAAAATAATTCTGGAAATGATCACAAAAGTCAGATCTGATTGCCAAAATTAAACCAACAGTCACTCTCACTACAAGAAGGTTGGGTTGTTTTACCTCTGAGCGGCACTTTTTTGCACACCATGGGCTAAATGGCCAGGTCACATGGATCCCGAAGGCTCAGAGAAGGTTGGGGGAGGGGACCCACTGGAACAGCTGTTTGGAGACAGATGGTAGCCTCCCGTCACGGCCATCCAGCGTGTTCTTTAACGTGCACAGGGTATGGCTCTCCCGCACACGGCTTAACGTCCCATCCGATGGACGGCGGTCTTTCCAAGCCCATCGGTATCCCCTTCTGACCGTGGGCAGGGCGGAGGAATTTTGCGGAGATAAATCTCAACGCTGACCCAGCTGGTACTCGAATCTGGGAACTACAGATTACGAGCCTGGCGCGCTACCGACTGAGCCACCCCCGCCCCCACTACAAGAAGGTAATGTGTAACAGAAGCAACGGTTGAGCAACATTACTCTTTAAAATTAAAAATATTGTTACGACAGATGAATGAGCAACAATAAAACCGTGATGTGTTGTATCATTTTGATGCTCGCATGTGCTTCAGCATGTGAATTGCGTCACTAGTCGATTGGAACAGTAAGAACTTGAAATATTACGATGTTGAAGAGGAATGAAAAAGTTGGTAATTATTGAATGTGTATTTTGTACTAAGTGAATTAGCATTAAATTAATGTTAGGAAAATTTCTCAAGATACTTGGAGAGGAGGACAAGGACGTGAAATGTTAGTCGAGCAAGTACAGCTGACCTCAACTTCTGTGTAGGAAGAGTTCATCGTCTGATGCATGGTGATCAACGTCTGAAAAGAATTGGTTCTGAAAGAACATTACACTTAAGTTTTGGAGTTACTTGATGGCTGAAATTCGGAAGAAAATTACTTTATACGTGGTTATTTTTGGCTTGTTTAAAGAATTGGCAAGATTATTCTTGGTAGTTTACAGGTATATTCGCAAATATGACGGTGCCACTTATTGAGTATTGTAAAAAGTCTTATATTATGTTTTGAATGGAGACTGTAATAATTCTAAAAAAACGAATATTTGTAATAATAGTCATAAGGTGAAATATTATTTTGATGATTTATTTTCATACTGATGAATATAAAGATTTGTGTTAGTTGAATGTATTTTATATTTGTGTTCTTATTCAAACTTTTGTTATAAATTAGTTCATTTATAAAATTTTGTCACTAAATATTCTTTTGAACTCACGCTCAAGAATTTCCTCTTAAAATATAACAATATTAATTTTCGTCTTATTCTGAACTGCAAATGAGTAAAAATAATAATAAATAAATAATTCTTCAATTACTTAAAGGCAATTTACACACGAAGCAGAAAAACTGAACACTCAATTAAAATTCTGAATATTGAATATGTCAGATCCCTTTTATCATAATTAAATTATAGAAGCGTAGGAAATGCTTATTTTAGCTGGGCAATGAATTAGTTTCTTAAGCATCTAAGAAATATTTTTTATTACTAATATTTATCAAATTATATTTGAATACACAATATAACTTCCAGTTTGTTTTAAAAAACCTTCAAAATGATTCAAACTTTGGAAATCTTAAAGGTCAATATACCTGTTATGAAGGTGTCTACTTTGTCAATAATAGGGTACTTATTAAATTAATAGCAACGCAAATAATCTTAATTTTAATCGTACAAATCTGTAACTTTCTGAATTTCTGCTTTTTGCAAAATTATCTTGTTTGTTCGTTAATGCATAGATCAAGAAAGATTAGTACGAAATATTTCTTGCGCTCTAGGGAATTAACAATTTATTAATTATCTGATTACCAATATTACCCTAAATTAGAATACAATAATATAAATAGCGATGAAAGTAGAACAAGTATAGATAATAGTCAACATTACTCTTGAACTAACAATAAAAATATCTATTTATGAGTATTCTTCAATTACTTACTACTTATATGTAACTGCAATTTAATTCTGAAGAAATAGAGTTGAAAATCCACAGAGACTTGTTATAAAAAATATAAAGAACGATATTTCTTTTTTTTTCTTAATGTATGTAACGAGTGCTTTTCCATTTCTAAATATTGCCAGCAAGATATACTTCTAAGAATTTAACTTTGATCACTCTATCACTTAATATTACCTTTAACACACATATATATATTAATTATTTTTGGCATATATAATTAAGTTAAGATTGTATAGCGTTTGTAGATGGATCAAATATCTAGTTTTTCCAGCATTAATTATTTGTTTATTATTAATCAATGAATCACTCAATCAAACATTTATTTCCATAGATATGAATACATGGTATACAGTTACATATACCCCTGATATATTAGCATACATTTATTTGGAAAAATAACTATACCACAAGAGTAAATATACCACCTGGTGTTAGTAAGCTAGAAGTTTCAATTTTCCATTGGTTAAAACACTAGCAACAGTAATGTGAACCCGATTGATCCTAATTATGATACAATGCTTTATAGTAAAAAATAATAGCTTTTATGATGATTATTTCATCATAACATGGTTTCAATATCTTCTATTTCATCAACATATTTGTGAAGATATTTTGAATGCTTGTAAACAGTCTTTTCAGTTTTTATAGTAACTGGCAATCAGTTGCACATTTTTGGTGCCAAATAAATGCAATATTTTTCGATTATAGTTTTTCTAGGTTTTACAATATAAATATTAGAACTTTCACTTTGTCTTGTATTATAGTTTCTTATTCGCAAAAGTAGCAAATTATTATTAGTTTTCCCAATAGCTTTAGAGTAGAACCCCTGGTCAGGTAACCGAAAATGTCGGATTATACAAATAATATTAAAAACGCAGAACAAATATACAAACAATTGGGTTCTTTGGGTTCTTTGCAAACTGCATTTTGAAACAATAGCATGCAATTAATATTTAGTGGGTAACAGAATCAAAGAGAAATTCAAAAACTAAACATTTATGAATGGAAAAAAATCATACATACACCAGTAACAAGTATCTGTGGATTTTCAACTCTATTTCTTCAGAAATAGATGGTAATTACATATAAGTAGCAAGTAATTGAAGAATACTCATAAATAACTAAAATACTTTAAATTCATACTTACTGCATTGCAATGAACTGAAACTCACATAACAGATTGCTTATGACCGGCGTTCAAGTTCGATGAAACGGAATAATCTGGGTTCTACTGCACCTGAGTAAAATTTACTAATAACATCTGCAAATAAAATCACGGACGAATAGGTTGAAATCTTAATAAAATCATTAACATATAGGGAAAAAAAAAGATTTCTTGAGGTTTCATTCTTAGTAGCGTTGAGGTACACCACATTTAAACTACAAGTCTCTGATACACTGTAATTATTTAAAAAAATGTTTTTTGTTGGATAAACAATTTTCGAAGCATTTGCAAAAAACGCCTTGGAAACCGTAACTGTGTAGCTTAATTTGCAAAATTTCGTGAGAAAGTCAAACGCTTTTAATAAATCTAGAAAAAAATCCCTAGTGAAAGAATTTATTTCCAATATTTGTGCATAAAGATTCTGTTATGCTCATTAAAGTTTTTTGCTTATTTCCAAATAAAAAACCAAAGCGCTGTTTATGTAAAATATTTGCAACTAAAAACACTGATTACTGTTTTATAAATTATTTTTTCCATTGCTTTAGTTGAAAAAATTTGGAATAGGTCGGTCATTTAATGCATCATTTACATCACCAGGTTTATAAACAGCACAAACAAGTTGCAATTTATTAGGGAAAACAACTTTCAGTATTGAAACATTTAAAATAGTTTTTAGTTATATAGCAATTAAATCAGAAACAAATTTAATGGGCTATGTATGAACACCATCAATTTCCCAACATTTTTAATGTTTAACTTTAATAGTTCATTATATATTTCACTTGCCTAAATAGCAAAGAAAAGAATATCATTATTATTACTTTGATCTTTCAAAAATTATTCAAAGTTATCTCCATAGTTTGCTAAGTGGTTATATACAATATATTACTTCCAACAGTTTTAAAAGTATTCATGTAAAAATTAATTTTTTCAAAAATCATATCTAACTTTTTATCTGTTTGTTACATTGCATCACGTTAGATTAAATTCCTCCCTCTCGTGTATTTCTCAAAAGATTGTTTCTGTAGTTTTTTCGCATGAACGTTTCTAAAAATATTTCGGAAATGCATGTTTTTTTCTATGACCGAGTTCTTAAATAAATACCTGTAATACTTAAAAAGCATTTCAATTTGCTCTATTGTTTTTCTGATGTTCATCATTCCCGTTTAATGGGGACATCTGGTCACCCTAGTTTAATGGCTCGTAATTAACGACTTACATTTTAAAATTCTAGCCACAATTTTTCAGTCACTTGCATTATCCACTGAAATAGCTGTTTTACTACTACTCTCTACTACTAAAAGATCTCTTCATGATGCACAGTTAATATTTAAAATAATATTTAAAAAGTAAATCCTAGAGAACTTCTATTCGTAGGGGAGAGAGCTTTTCATCCTGAGATTGTCCCGGAAAAAGGGACAATCATGTCACTCTGTGTAGGCGACATCTTTAATGATCAAAAGTTCTTTACTTATGGGTGTCTGATCGACAAATAATACTGAAATTTGATATCCAGCATTTTATCTCGGAAATTAAACCAATAATTGAAATGTTGTCATGGAAAAATTATGATTTTTGTGTTAGGGGAAAATTTAAATTTAACTATTCGTGATACGAAACAACGATCTACTGATAACATGCCATAGGCCTTAGCTTGATAGTCAGATCAACAGCCCTATTTTCAGGAGGGTGTGAGTTCGTGTTAATTCGGTAACAATTATTATCCAAACGTTAGATTTTAATTCCAACTGGAGGCTGGTTGATTGCCTATGAATTTTTAACGATGTAAAAGTCGGCGTAATTATATACAAAATTACGCCGACTTTTACATCGTAAAAAATATTTATTGTAAAAAATATTTATCGTATAAAATATTTTACTTGTAGATTTTTATTTGTCGGTTTTAAATCTATTCGCTATTGCTGTACAACAATTTCAGAATCGCTTTTGTTGTTTGTATAGAGATGTTAACGACAGTATTTCATTTATCTATGTTATTTTTCAATAAAAATAATAACAACCTTTACAACAAATCACGTTTAATACTCTTAAAAATGAAACTGTCCCTAATCACTATTAAGCTGGTAAAGTAAAAAAAAATAGCTTACGCCATTCGTCTAGAAATTATAATTTTATGAGCTATGGAGCTTACACAATAGATAACTTAATACACTAGAGCTTTGAGATTAATTGAAGAAAGCGAACGCTGAATTCTTTTGAATGTTTGGTATAGCAGTGCGTTTCTGTTTACGTTGTACGATTTCTCACTCTTAAAAGTTTGTTATTAACTATGGAGAGTAATATTAACGCAAGGCAGCTTTTTTATCTGCGAAATTAAAGATAAACACTTTTGCAGGCAGAAACCAATCTCTGCTTAACATTTCTTACATATTAATATTTTTCTCTGGGGAAAAATAATGAATTAAAATTGGGTTTTACGTTTCCCTCTCAGATCGAAAACGTCCTCAGAATATCATGGCCTGTTATTTCTTCATGAATACATTAAATGTTAAGGCCGATTCAAAGAATTCAGAGTGTACATGATATTCAGATATTACTTTTCATGTTTGTTGGCTATTAGTCTTATTACATGCGAATGCATAATCCATTTTTATTGGCCGCAGATGCTGACATGGGTTTATTTGACTAAGGCGTGTTCTTGCTTGAATTATAATGATTCTGAAACATCGATTGTTTTCATGATTATATAAACAGGGTCATTATAAGAGAATGACCTTATTTTAAACTGTGATATTTTATTAAATAATTAAGTAACAAAAGAAATTGTGTGTCCATAACATCAAAGAACTTTCAAAGTTCCCTTGCAATGACTGGTGGAGTTAATATGACATGTAACTGTCTTAAATGTCAATTTTCTAAATCGCTGGATTGGTAAAGGTGGAGCTATGTTGTGGTTCCAGGGAAATTCCTTTTTGATACAAATTGGACTTTATTTTTTGAGAACACATTGAAAACTTCGTTTATTCTAAAAAAAAATCTCGTAATCTACAGCATTTAAACAAAAAAAAATTTTTTTTTTTTTTTTTTTTTGCAGCAAGTGTTATACGAGACATACTGAGCAGAGTATAGACATAAGTTGGAATAACACGCCATAAATACGAATGATGAATAGGGTGGGTCGGAAAAATTCAAAATTGTTTTTCAAGTCGTAATACCGCGGAAAAGTTGCGAATTGGGGAAACTAAAAAGGGGTTAAAAAAGAAATAAAATCGGTTTATATCTTCCGGTCGCGCATGTGCTCTAAAATTTGCCGAAATTTGGAAAAACTCACATTTGTACGATAATTTTTAACATTTTGAAATTAGCCTCTTCCCGAATGTAATAGCTCAAATTCTTATGTATTAGAACCACAGAAAATAATGTTTAAATATTATTTAAATCCATCAACATCTTCCGGTCACGCATTGCCTTCAAAGTTAATGAAATTTTGAAAGAAATTTACAAATAAAGGTAGATCACAGTTCAAGGAAAAACACTAACAACTTACATGTTCTTTATATTTGTTCTTTATTGAAAACAAGTTTAAATGTTTAAAAACAAATTATGTTAGACCATTAGTAATATTTATTAACAGATTTTTTTTATTGAAAAAACTAAGTTTTTGTATGAGGAGTCGTAAGTCCAAGAAACTCATGTTGAACAATTGAACATCTCCGTTTTCACTCATTCTTAGCTGAAGGTACTTTGAAATCTGATTTATGGGCGAAGTTAGGCATGGTTGACCTTGGCAGCAGAGTCGTTCTGATAAAACCATCCCTAGACTCAGCTCCGCAAACTTTTCCTGAGGTTTCTGTCACGAGTTTCACACATCGTTCAACTGCCTGTGTGTGAACTGGGAATGTCTTGAATGTTATATCCCAATTAGGGATTGAGTCACTTTGAATATGTGATTTAATTTCATCGTCACTGATATCTTTTAATAATGGGGGAGAAGATAAATCAACATCCATCCAGTTAATTATTTCCGAGTAGTCTTGAGCCTTGAAATTGTTTTGGCGGCATGAATGTTCTAATAGTTGTTCTCTTTTGATCTAACTGTCGCGCCTCTAGAATTCGTCGAAGTCCGAGCTCTCTTATGTGTTTTGTATTATCTTGTGTCATGGCATAACATTAAATGTTCCGGATGAGCGAGAAAGCCATATTGTCGACCTCGTTCACAGGGTCGACAATATTACGTAAATCTTCAGGCAGGTACCTTGAAGATTGTATTGATTGGTACACAAGTTTTGGTCCCTCTGTAAAGTATTTACTTGTTTTAATACTAAACCACATTGGCATGTATGACTTCAAAATAAATACAACTATTTCTTGAAGTTCAGGTGTGGAACTTTCTTCACTTAAGTACAATCTGAGAGTTCGATTTGCTGTTGTCAACCACCTCGAGTGTGACAAGGGACCAGGATCTACAGCCAAATCCTCTTTACAGTTTCCCGAATTTATTGCCATGGAAATATCGAGTAGATATTGTTGATCCTTACTTAGTATACTTCTGTCTATTGTGGGGATCTGACAGTCAATACTCTTGAAGCCAATCACTAGACGTTTTTCGCAGCCACTTAGCATTTCCCCCATTATTAAAAGATATCAGTGACGATGAGATTAAATCACATATTCAAAGTGATTCAGTCCCTAATTGGGATATAACATTCAAGACATTCCCAGTTCACACACAAGCAGTTGAACGATGTGTGAAACTCGTGACAGAAACCTCAGGAAAAGTTTGCGGAGCTGAGTCTAGGGATGGTTTTATCAGAAAGACTCTGCTGTCAAGGTCAACCATGCCTAACTTCGCCCATAAATCAGATTTCAAAGTACCTTCAGCTAAGAATGAGTGAAAACGGAGATGTTCAATTGTTCAACATGAGTTTCTTGGACTTACGACTCCTCATACAAAAACTTAGTTTTTTCAATAAAAAAAATCTGTTAATAAATATTACTAATGGTCTAAAATAATTTGTTTTTAAACATTTAAACTTATTTTCAATAAAGAACAAATATAAAGAACATGTAAGTTGTTAGTGTTTTTTTTTTCTTGAACTGTGATCTACCTTTATTTGTAAATTTTTTTCAAAATTTCATTAACTTTGAAGGCAATGCGCGACCGGAAGATGTTGATGGTTTTAAATAATACTTAAACATTATTTTCTGTGGTTCTAATACATAAGAATTTAAGCTATTACATTCGGGAAGAGGCTAATTTAAAAATGTTAAAAATTATCGTAAAAATGTGACTTTTTCCAAATTTCGGCAAACTTTAGAGCACATGCGCGACCGGAAGATATAAACCGATTTTATTTCTTTTTTAACCCCTTTTTAGTCTCCCCAATTCGCAACTTTTCCGCGGTATTATGACTTGAAAATGAATTTTGAATTTTTTCGGCCCACCCTAATGATGAATCATCATTCGACATTGTAAGCTGGTGAATGTAAAACGAAATGTTGAGAGTTTCTTGACACTTTTTATACACATTACTTTTGTTACTTAGTAATTTAATACCCTTTGAATAGAATAGAATACACTTCACTGGAATTGGGAACTCCTTCTGCAGACTTTCCCATATATAATTTTCACTGGAATTGGGAACTCCTTCTGCAGACTTTCCCCATATATAATTTTAATTTTCTTAAGAGTAATGTGTGTTTATTTTTTTTTCCTCTTACTTTTTAAGAGGATATTTTTTTTACTCCTTATAAGCTTTATTTTTTATTTTTTTTTTGAGCTTTCAGTTATTTATTTTTTTGGTATTTTTTCTCTCTTACTCTTTAAGAGACTATGATTTTATGTTTTTTTTGTTTTTTTTTTCTCTTTATAATAAATATATAATTTTTTGAATATTTTCTTTTTTTATAGAGTTTTCCATATATTTGTGGATTTGAGGAAGTCAGTCAGATAGCCAAATATCTTAATTTGGATTGGTAAAATGGGATAATTTAAAATATTATTTAGAGTGAATTCATTAATGTTTATGCTTTTATTTTTCAAAAAATATTTTTCTTTGAGTGTTATATTTATCACAATTTAAAATTATGTGAGAAGAGTTTTCAATTAGATTGCATTTTGTACAATTGGGTGAATTAGTTAGTTTTAGGAAATATTTTGATTTATTTAATGGAATAGTATTAGTTCTTAGTCTAAAAATTATCTTGGATTCATATCTAGAAAATGGAAGTTTTAAAATGTTGTTGATTTTATTGGATAGATCTGATCTAAAATTAGGTTTAATGAGAGAAATTTGTTGATAGAATTTTTCTAATAAATTAAATTTTAATTTTTTGATATCATTTTTTGAAATAATATGAAATTTTTGAAGGTTTGTAGTTGTATTATAATTATGAGCTGATTTAGCTATTTTATCCACCTCTTCATTCTCTTCAATTCCAGAGTGCCCTGGAATCCAACATAAGTGAATGATGTTGTTTTTTTCTGATAAATTTTCATTATTAAGTTTGAGTAAAGTGTATATGTAATAAGTATATGGGGTATGTGAGATATCTTGCATAAGAGTTAAAATTGCACTTTTGGAATCTATGAATAACACAATTAATAGATTATTTATATTTTTAATGTCCATTCAAGTGCAGCAAGGACAGCATATATTTCTGCATGTAAAATAGGTGTATAATTAGGTAGTTTGAAAGTCAAAGAAATATTGTGAGAGGGTATATATATATATAGCAGCAGTAGCTGACCCTGATTCTTGTACGTAGGAACCATCAGTGAAAATTTCCAAAAAACCATTAAATTTTTCCTTCTTGAAACCAGTAAAAAGCTGGAAAATGGCCTCGGTTGGAAGATCATTTTTAGAATTAATTGAAGGAATTTCAGAATAAAAGGAAGGGGTTTATAAACACCATGTAGCTAGTGGGTCTGTTAAATCTCCACGTAGGTCTTCTTTAGTGAGTTTGTTAAAGTATTCCTTTAATAAAATATTTTCTTTTATAAGTTTATAAAAATTGGATCTTTTAAATTTTAAGTAGAAGGGATGATCAGGAATTTTGAAATGAAGTCTTGTATAGTATTTTAGAATTAATATTGTCTGTTTTCTATGGGGGGTATGGCAGTTTCAGCTATAAGGGGTAGTGTTGGACAGAATTTTGGGAGGCCTAAAGCAATTTTTAGGCATTTATTTTGTATTATGTTTAGTTTTTTAAATTTGGTTAATTTTGGTTTATCAATTAATTCCAGACCATATTCCATTTTTGCTCTAATTAAATTTTGATATAGTGTGATTAGTATTTTTTGATTGGTTCCTTCTTTTTCAAATGTGAAATATTTAAATATATTTAATAATTTTAAGCCAGAATTGTAAGCATGCTCCAAGTGAGAGTTCCAAGATAGGATTTTATTTAGACTCAAAGCTAATAGTTTGCATTGATTAACCTGATTAATTAAATTTGAATTTATTTTTAAAACAAATTTTGGATTGTCATGTTTAAATTTATAGAAATGAATACAGTATGTTTTCTTAATGTTGATAGTTAGATTCCATTTATCACAGCATTTGATTAGTTTGTTTAATTGATCTTGTGTTTTTTCTTGTAAAGTGTATTCATTTTTATCTGCAATCCAAAAAGTTAAATCATCAGCATAACTTGTATAATTAAATTTTGAGTCAAATATTTTATTAATGTCATATAGATATATATTAAATAATAATGGGGATAATGTTGATCCTTGTGCGAGTCCTTGGGTGACATTATAAGAGTTGGAAAGGGTTGAATTTAATTTAACTTTTAATGTTCTATTCTTTAAATATTTTGAGAGAAATATAATAAGTTTGTAATCAATATTTGCTTTGCATAGCTTAAGTAAGAGGTAGTCTATTGAGACTGAGTCAAAAGCCTGTGTTAAATCAATTGAGACAGTTAGAACAATTTTTTTCAATTTGTTTGCAGTATATATATCTGATAATAATAATGATATACATTCCTTTCAAGAGCGATTCTTTCTGAATCCAAATAAAGTTTTAGGTAATATTTTCTTTTCTTCTACTTGCCAGTTTAGTCTTTTGAATAAAATTTTTTCAAATAATTTCAGAGAATTTGATAAAAGAGAGATTGGTCTGTATGAGCCTAATTCAGTTGGAATTTTGTTAGGTTTCTGAATAAATATAATTAAAATCTCTTCCCACATTGGAGGAATTTCAAGTGTATTCCAAATATGATTAAAAATTTTCAATAGTTTTATTTTCCAAATATCTGGAAGATTTTTAAAGAATTTATTAGGTATCATATCTGCTCCAGGAGCTGATTTTAGATTGAGTCTTTTAATAGCTTCATTGAGTTCCAGAAGAGTGAAAAAAAGATTTGCTTTGGTATTAATTGATTTTAATTTATTTAATTGAAGTTTGTATAGAGACTTTTGTTTAACACCTAAAACTGGAGCAGGTTGAACAATTTTTAAATTTTATGCAAAAATTTCAGCAGTTTGATTAATGGAGATATTGTGATGTAGTGCATATTGAGTTATTGGAAAGGTGTTTTTTTTCTTGGGATATACTTTTAAAAATCCTCCAGATATTTTTTCCTGGAGTAAATGTATTGAGTTGAGAGGTGAAGTCTTTCCAGTCTTCTCTAATAGCAGATTTCAATTTTTGTCTTATTTGAGCTTTGATTTTTTTAAAGTTGATTATGTCCTGAAAGGATCTGGATCTTTTGGCTTTATTTTCAGCTTTTTTTCTAATGGCTGTCAGTCTGTTCATGTACCAATAATTTTTTTTGAGTTTTGGAATTTTGTTTATAATAGTTTTGAATGATGATTTAGTATGTTCTTTAAAAAAATCAAAGTACTCATTATAGTTTAGGTTATTTACAGGGGGGAGATTATTTAATGTTTTATTAAAGGTGAACCAATTATTTAAATAAATTTTTTGTTGGAATTTTTTGTTGCCCTTTGAAATATGAGTATTCTTTTATAAAGATCTTGCATATGTAGGGATTATTAAATTAAAAAAAATGCAGAAAAAAATAGAAGAGTCCTTGTTAAAATAAAACAGTTAAATTTATACATTATTTTAAATTTTATTTTGCTCTCAGCCAGTCCCACATTCGCTCTGTCCCTACGGAGACCCAGTCCCCAAACTTCCTATTATACTGTATAGATAATATGCGTAACTTTCTTAAATTTCAATGGAGAACTGGGGGAGATTACTCTTCCCTACTAAGGATATCAATGCGTAGAGATCCAATATGGCGGCCGTGACTTTAGTATGTGTTATTATTTCCGATGATTGAATCCACAGGAGCGGAATGGCCTCAGACGATAGCGTGCCAGGCTCGTAATATGCATTCCACCACCTGCTGTCGACCAAAAAGAGACACCAATGGGCTTGGAGAAGGAGCTGTCCGTCGGATGGGACGTTAAGTCGTAGGATATTGTGCAGAATAGCCATACCAGTGCACGCTAAAGAACACATTGGATGACCTTGACGGAGTGCATCCACATGTTTCCAAATTGGTGAACAGTGCTTGAGACTTGTCCATGTAGTCCATTGTGTACACAATAGTGCAGCTCAGAGATACACCAACAGGACTCAGAGGTACATCAATATGTCAAACAACCTAATCCTAAATTCTCATCGTATAATTATTTTTAAAAATTACGACTATAGAGAATCGTTTGTTAATGAATTGGGATAATACCACTGGACAAGATGATATACATATATATACACTAGTTTCCATACATTAAGGGAAAAAAATGTGATAATTCGCCAAACATATGTGCGATCCTCATCAAACTTGTTCATGTAACCAGTAATGCCGAGTGAGCATATCGTATGCAAATTAGTCTAGGTTGCGTCAATTTGCGTAATCGGATAGCGGCATAAAAACGGGTGTTTTGGAATGTATCATTATTTTTTGTTGTAAATGTGAGTAAAGAAATTTGAAATAGCCATTTTGTAGGAATGACTTTGAGACATCATTTGCCAAATGAACTGCGGTGGAGAGTTATTGGCCAGCTCAAAGCAGGCCAAAGTCAGTCAGACGTGGCACGCTTCGTTGCTGAGAGGGAGCAGGACGTCTACTCCCTCTCAGCTACGATCCTCTCTTGCAGCAGCCACTGGGAGGGTTGAATCAGCTTCTACTGTGCGTCGAAGGCATCGTGAGGGAGGTCTGTACGCTAGAAGACCAGTAATTTGTACACCCCTCACGTCACGTCACAGGAGAGAGCGGTTGAATTGGGCACGCATGCATGTTAACTGGACAGAAGAGTAATGGAGGTTCATACTCTTCACAGATGAGTCCAAATATTGCTTGCAGAATGATTTTGGGCATTGTTTGATATAAGGAGAACGAGGTATCCTCTATCATCCCAGTAACATCTGTCAAAGAGACAGTTATGGTGTAGGTAGCGTGTGTGTTTGGGATGGCATTTCCCTAGGTGGACGCACAGACTTCAATATGTTGGCGAGTGGGAATCTCAATGTTCAAACGTATAGAGATGACATCCTGGACTCTTATGTACGTTCTTACGCTGGTGCAATAGGTGAAACATTCATCTTACAAGATGATAACGCTGGTCCACACAGAGCTGGATTAGTGGAACAATAAATTCAAGAGGATACCATTATGCGCATGGAGTGGCCAGCTCAATCTCCCTACTTAAATCCCATTGAGCATGTGTGGGATGCTCTAGGGAGACGTGTTGCTGCTCTCAACTCGCCACCTGCAACAAAGGGGGAGCTTATTATTGTTTTAAAGGAACAACGGTCGTAACTCCCTATTGAGCTGATGCACAACATTATAAATAGCATGGAACATCGCTGTCCTGCCTGCATTGCTGTAAGGGGTGACCACACTCCTTATTAAAGAACTTTGCCCATTGCATTCTGACACCTCATTTTTGGACCGGTGTTATTTTTTGACGAAAAATGTTTCTAGTGTAAAATATTTTATGCCATTCTGAAACTAGCATTGCAATTCATGTTTCCATCAAATTTCATTAAAATCATTCATGTAGATTTTTGTTTCTCATAATTTTTCTGAGTTTTCCTTAATTCATGGAAACCAGTGCATATATCGTTAAAAAGTAGAGATTTCTTTTAAAAACCCATGCAATCAGAATACACATTGGTAGACTTATTAAAATAATCAAGCAAACAGAACTTTCAATAGCTTCTAAGATATTCTTCTAAGATATTCTAAGATATTATAGAAAATGATAATTGCAAGTGATTTGTAACGTAGTACATTTTAGCGAACTTGTCCAGCTTTTTTGAACCATTTGTGTATAAACAATTTGTTTTTTACCACACTGAAGAAATCGCCAATTAACGATTGGATAGAATCTAAAAAAAACATTATCCAGAAAAACAAAAGTCTTTTTTTAGAAAAAAAAAAAGGGGAGATGAATAGTTTTAAATTCTTTTATCACAGTGTTGATTCTTTATTCTAGTACAGAAACTGTATCGAAGCGAAAAAAAAATGTCAGCTCTCATTAAATTAATGCTTTGTCTTTAAAGGCTTGTTCATGTGCATGTTGGCTCCAGTAATTAGTTAAGATTAGCATCATCAGATGGGGAAAAAAGCAATTCTTGTACCCGCCTTTACTCTGATGAACACTGACATTGACTTTGGAAAAACTCCTACAACGGTGGGATTCCCTGGCTTTGTTACGCAATTTGTATTGGCGACAGTAAAGAATAAAAAAAAAGTGCCTCTAGAACTTTACACATCCTTTACCAGAGGGTTAAGAATTTAGAAAAATTTTTCAAGACTCAGGGCTCGTATTAAAAGTTTGAATCGTTATTTCTACCTAATTTCCATTCTGCTAATTCCGAAAAATATTTAAGTATAGCGACAGGAGTAATTTTGAAAATCGTAGGAACCAAATTGGGTTGCTTTTTTTCGATGGGTACTTTTTCTGGACAAAATGGGTGAAATGGCCAAATTTCCAAGGACCCCCTGAAGACTCTGGCTAGGTTGGGTTGTTTTACCTCTGAGTGGCACTTTTTTGCACACCTTGGGCTAAATGGCCAGGTCACATGGACCCCGAAAGCTCAGAGAAGGTAGGGGGGAGGGGACCCACTGGAACAGCTGTTGAGAGACAGATGGTAGCCTCCCGTCAAGGCCATCCAGCGTGTTCTTTAACGTTCACAGGGTATGGCTGTCCCGCACACAGACCACGGCTTAACTTTCCATACGACGGACGGCGATCTTTCCAAGTCCATCGGTGTCCCCTACTGACAATGGGCAGGACGTGGAATTTTGCGGAGATAAATCTGAACGCTGACCCAACTGGGACTCGAACCTGGGAACTGCAGATTACGAGTCTGGCGCTCTACTGACTGTGCCAACCCACTCTGGCTAGGAGGAAGGCACTCTGGATAACTGTTAGGAGACAGATGAAAGCCTCGTTTCAAGAATCTAGTGTGTTTTTTAACGTGCACTGGTTGAGGCTCTCTTGCAGTCGGAGTCACGATTTAACGTCTTATTCGATGGATGACAGCCTTTTCAAGATTATCGGTGTCTCTTTTCTCCCGAGAATAGGGTGGGATTATAAATACCCCCTCAAGCAGCTGCTTGCTACAGAGGTCTGATAGGAACTTGCCAGTTTTTATTCCAGAGTAGATATACAACAGAGTGTGGGGAGGCAGGACCTGAGCAGAAATATAATCCGCTGAGAAATTGTAGAGAAATTATAGTAATCCGCTGAGAAATAGCCAGAGTGTGCGGATGGCAGGACCTCAGCAGAAAAACAACACATACATCCATGCCTTACCCGGGGCTCAAACCCAGGTCCCTTTGATCAGTAGCCAAGCGCGCTAACCACTCGGCCATGGGAGTGGGATTAGCGGAGCAAATCTAAACGGATGGAAGGCGAAGACTCGAACTTGAGAATGTTTAGTTACGAATTTTATACATTAGCAACTGAACAAATCCAACGGCAGAATGCAGATGAGTGGGTATGTCTTTACGTTAAGTGGTAAGTTTACGATTAAAAAATTTAATAGCAAACACTGTAACAATTAAAAGAAACGCAATCACACATTTCTTTCTTTTATTGTATGTTTTTCCATCAAAGCCTTGTTCATTCCAAAATTTAAAAATGACGAAATCTTTTTCTACGGTCGTGTATATCGCATCTACCGAACCTATCCTATAAATAACATAACTCTAGTACCGTGGCGATACTGATCTGTAGGAAATTTTAAATGAATAAATAAAATAAAACAATTTTTTCTTTCAATGCGAGAGTGTTCAATTTTTTCCAATTTTGTTTTAAATTCATGTATTTTTATAATAAGTGTGACATATATTTTTAGGAAGCGGTACCTGGGGAAGTACACAGATGGCATCATCGCCTTGGAAATTGGGGGGGGGGGTGAACCGGTAGCTTTGGGTTGGGTTGTTTTACCTCTGAGCGGCACACCATGGGCTAAATGGCCAGGTCACATGGACCCCGAAGGCTCAGAGAAGGTTGGGGGAGGGACCCACTGGAACGGCTGTTGGGAGACAGATGGTAGCCTCCTGTCAAGGCCATCCAGCGTGTTCTTTGGCATGCACAGGGTATGGCTCTCCCACACAAAGACCACGGCTTAACGTCCCATCCGACGGATGGCGGCCTTTCCAAGCCCCTCGGTGCTGACCGGTACTGACCGTGGTACTGATTCCTCTGTGACAGTTCCTCGGTACTGACCGTGGGCAGGACGGGGAATTTTGCGGAGATCAATCTCAACGGTGACCCAGCTGGGAGTTAAAATACGTACAGTGAACTAAGTTCAGTGAGATGAAGCTGTAGACGAAGTTTTGTCTCTAACTTTGATTGTGTAGGAGATGTCGAACAAATAGAGAGAGAAACCCACTGAAATATATAATGGATTTAAACAAATCATTTGTTTGCTTCATACAGCGATATTTTTATATTGCTGAAGACAAGTAAGCGACCTTCTTTTTCAAAATTTTTCCTTAATGTCTCGGTTTGATTGTATAAAAATATGGTAAGACTATATATATACACACACACACCATATTACAGAAATATTTGCTTTGAAAACTAGAATTGCGATGATAAATATCAACTTTACGGAGATAAATCTCAACGCTGACCTAGCTGGGACTCGAACAGATTACGAGGCTGTGAACGGGTAGCGTGCCAGGCTCGTAATCTGCAGTTCCCAAGTTTGAGCCCCACTTGGACAAGCGTTGAGATTTTTCTCCGACAAACACCACCCTACCCGGTCAATAGGGAACACAGATGGGCTTGGAAATTACGCCCTCCGTCGGATGGGATGTTAAACGTGTTGCCGTGTGCGGAAGAGCCATACCCTGTGCACGTTAAAGAACCTTGGACACGGAAGCTACTGTCTCCTAACAATCTTCTCTGAGCCCTCGGGGTCCTGACTTTGCCTTTTAGCCCACTACGTGCAAAAAAGTGCGCTCAGGGAATTGAATCTATATAACAATAAATATTAGGTTACCAGTAAAATAGGTAATGAAAATAAAAATTTTGTGTTGTATATCTTAAATAATCAACAGTTCATAAAACAATGATATGAGCTCCCGAAATAAGGGGGTCATACCTCCTATATAAAAATTAGGCTCGTGAAATTCCTTGTCATTTATTTGAACGCAGGTGTTGTGGAATTTTAGATAGAATGCATCTAGCTGCTCAGTTTCAACAAGTAGCTGTTGTCAGAAGAAAAAAAAATTATTTTACAGAGCTTCGAATTTATCTTTCTATTGACACAACCTAGGGGTACACATTGCCGAAGATACGGTAGAAACAATGTTTTTTGTTGAATCCAGATTCTATGTTATTGCAACGAAAAGACCGACAAGAAATCAGCACAATACATAGAAGAAGAGTATCAGGGAGAAGTCTATTTTCTTTTCATCACAGGCTGGCTGTCAAGATGAAAGAAATCAAAAGATGAAAACAGCGATCAAAAGAAAGAGAACAGCGAGATAGTTGAACTCTCCCTTGAGGTGGTAAGATGAGATTTTTGTCTCAGTTCCCAGCAGAGGTCTCAGGAGAAGAGTCAGATACAGAAGAGGGGCCACACGAGACCTGTTGATGGCTTGTCATGAAAATCTGGGGCTTCCGGGATTGATGAAGGAGTGCGACGAAGAAAAAGCAAGAAGGCATCGGAGGACCAAAGAAAGGATGGCGATTTGTGTGTTTTGTGAATGCTATCTACTTGGGAAGAACAAAATAGATATGTCACTAGGAAGTAGAAAAGCCAAAGGCGACAGAATGGGAGATGGTTAAAGCTTTTTATATATTTTTTTTCCGCTTTTTTATTAAATTTGGATGTTTTGATCAAAGAATCGTGTTTAAAAAATATCAAAATTGTATGGTTTAATTTATTTTATGTTTATTTTATTTCTTTTAAATCTTACAAAACCGAATTATTACATTAATAAGAGGAAATTTACCTTTAATATTAAAAAACGTTAAGACATTTAGAACTTTCATGTTTAAAAGCATTCGTAAACGATAGCAAAAAAAGTCAACATTTCAATTTATCCAAAACAGGTCCGAACCTAGAAAAAAATTAAGAAGGGAGGAGGGGTGAGGGGACAAGAAACTCAATGGAGACGGAAAAAAGTAAAAGGGTGAGCCAAGGTACTGGATTTTCATTATAGTATGATATTTTCTGCTTCGTTTTAAAGATCTTTAAAATATTTCTTGAAAAATTCATGAAAGTTAATAGTCATTTACCTCTATTAACCTTATCAACATTTTCAAAGGGAGGGAATGCCCCCATGCCCCCACCCTCCTCCGGTCCTGATCCCAAATACCAAAAAAAGGGAAAACATTAAACATTTTTAGTTTGAATTTTTCCAAACTACTAAAAAAGTTAAAGAATTCGAAACATTAACATTTTAAGATTTATCCTAGGTAAAAACTTAAAACATACGAAATTTTAATGTCTAATTTTAGACAAGACTGAAATAGCTTAAACTGTCGAAAATTCTAATATTTAGTATTTATCCTACACGCGAAAAATTTTTTATCCTTAACATTAAAAAATTTGACATTTAAATTTTATTTTAAACGCTAAAAACTTCCAAAGTTGAATGTTTTATCGTAAACACTAAAAAAGGAAATCTACAAATCTATTCTTATATTATTTCTTCTTTTTCTTATATTAATATGTTTTATACATAGAAGCACTAGATACAGCTTTAAACTTCTAAAATTTAAATTATTATAATTTATCCTAAACAAGAATAGTTTAAAACATTTAAAATTTATCATGAACACAAAAAAGGGACGTTTGGGTGATAACTAGTGTTTAAAAACTCGAAAAGGTACCCATGCACACAGAAACTGATGTTTGAAAAATTTAATATAATTTCATTCATCCCTATTAGCTATGATTTGATATCCTCATAAGGTGGTTGGATTCAGCTGTTTTACTTCTTAACCGAGCTTTTTTTGCACGCAATGGGCTAAATGGCCAGGTCACAAGGACCCCGAAGGGTCAGAGAAGATTGGGCTGAGAAGACCGAGTGAACAACTGTTAGGAGACAGATGGTAGCTTTCCTAGTCAAGGCCATCCAGCGTGTTCTTTAACATGCACAGAGTATAGATCTCCCGCACACAGGATCATGACTTAACGTCCCATCTGACGGATATTGGCATTTCCAAACCCATCAGTGTCCTCTAGTGACCGAGGGCAGGATGGAAGTTTAGTGGAGAAAAATCTTAAAGCTGACTCAGGTGGGATTGGAACTTGGGAACTGCAGATTACACCCTTTCCTCATCTTAAGGTCAGGGGGCGGGGATGGCTCAGTCGGTAGTGCGCCAGGCTCGTAATATGTAGTTCCCAGGTTCGAGTCCCAGCTGGGTCAGCGTTGAGACTTATCTCCGCAAAATTCCCCGCCCTGCCCACGGTCAGTAGGGGACACCGATGGACTTGGTAAAGGCCGCCGCTGTCCGTCGGATGGGACGTTAAGCCGTGGTCCCGTGTGCGGGAGAGCCATACCCTGTGCACGTTAAAGAACACGCTGGATGGCCTTGACGGGAGGCTACCATCTGTCTCCCAACAGCTCTTCCAGTGGGTCCCCTTCCCCAACCTTCTCTGAGCCTTCGGGGTCCATGTGACCTGGCCATTTAGCCCATGGTGTGCAAAAAAGTGCCGCTCAGAGGTAAAACAACCCAATTGAACCTCGAAACGAAACTCTCGGCTGTTCTCTTTAGGTTGAGCCATTTATTAATGAGTTGAGATCACGAATAAAGCAAACATCATAACATGATACAACTATTGACGCTTGAAAACGAAAAAAGGGAAGCTCATTATGATTTGCTTCCGAAATTAAAAGAAAAACTAGAAGAAGGCATATCGCCTCTGGCGCATATGAGAATCTCGTTTTCAAAGACAATGAAGTTTTTCCTTTACCTCATGTTTCATTCCTTGAAAATTTTAATTTGAGCTAGTTGACGATGAGAAAAATTCATAATTATCATTTTCATCGTTTTCCAATGGAAACTTCATGACTTTCACATTCATGACATTTGGTGAACGTTCATGACGTTCACCAAAATGTCATATTTTTATCGTTAACACATCGTTGCAATATGCGTTTGAAATTTTGGAATTTCCAATCTTTTTCACCGTTAGAGGACGCAATGGTAGTGTCCGAAAGATTCTGCAAGTACGAATCGTAATATTCTAACAATTCCTATCTAACCCTAAGGGTTGGGTTGTTTTACCTCTGAGCGGCACTTTTTTGCACACCATGGGCTAAATGGCCAGGTCACATGGACCCCGAAGGCTCAGAGAAGGTTGGGGGAGGGGACTCACTGGAACAGCTGTTGGGAGACAGATGGTAGCCTCCCGTCAAGGCCATCCAACATGTTCTTTAACGTGCACAGGGTATGGCTCTCTCCCGCACACGGGGCCACGGCTTAACGTCCCATCCGACGGACGGCGGCCTTTCCAAGCCCATCGGTGTCCCCTACTGACCGTGGGCAGGGCGGGGAATTTTTGCGGAGATAAATCTCAACTCTGACCCAGCTGGGACCTGGGAACTACAGATTACGAGCCTGGCGCGCTACCGACTGAGCCACCCACGCCCCATCTAACTCTAAAAAGATTTTTTCATTTATCTCTAAATGCAAACAGTTATCTGCTGAAAAGAAAATTGTCTTTCCCTAGCCCCCTGGGTCTAAGAGGTCAATTCATTGTTGCCAATAGACACATCATGGCGTTCAAATTCCACCACCAAAATTTAAAATTTCTAGCTTAAATATGTCGTTTGAAATATTTGTTTTAAATTTTGGAATTTGCAAATTTTTCCGCGGTTAGAGATCGCAATTACAGTTTTCGGAAGATTTAAAAAGTGTGATTCATAATATTTTCTCAATTCCTATCTAACCCAAAAAGAATTTTTCATTTAAAAACAAACAATTATCTGCTAAAACTAAAAAGATGCATTTCCCCCCCCCCCCAGGGGGCGGGGGTGGCTCAGTCGGTAGCGCGCCAGGCTCGTAATCTGTAGTTCCCAGGTTCGAGTCCCAGCTGGGTCAGCGTTGAGATTTATCTCCGCAAAAATTCCCCGCCCTGCCCACGGTCAGTAGGGGACACCGATGGGCTTGGAAAGGCCGCCGTCCGTCGGGTGGGACGTTAAGCCGTGGCACCGTGTGCCGGAGAGACATACCCTGTGCACGTTAAAGAACACGCTGGATGGCCTTGACGGGAGGCTACCATCTGTCTCCCAACAGCTGTTCCAGTGGGTCCCCTCCCCCCAACCTTCTCTGAGCCTTCGGGGTCCATGTGACCTGGCCATTTAGCCCATGGTGTGTAGAAAAGTGCCGCTCAGAGGTAAAACAACCCAACCATTCCCCCCCCCCCTATTGGTCTAAGGGATCAACTCATTGTTGGCAATGGAAATTTCGTGGCCTTCACATTCCACCACCAAAATTTCAAATTTCGAACATAATTACATGGTTTGCAATATTCGTTTGAAATTTTTGAATTTTCAACTTTTTTCACCGCTGGAGGGCGTAATTATAGCTTTAGAGAGATTCAGAAAGTGCATATCGTAATATTTCATTAATAGATATCCAACACAAAAATAATTTTTAATTTATCTCTGTAAATAAAAAAGTTTAATATCTAGAGACGGACAGACGACAAAGCGAAACTATTATCTCGTTTTCTTTGAAAACCAGATAAAAAGAAATCATGATTACATTTCGTTAAGGATTATCGATTTTCGTTACATTCTGTTAATATTTAATTTTCGGTGTACCTGATATTATTTAAGGTAAATTCACTTTTCGCTGAATCTTTCCAGGAGACGTCCTGACAAGTTTCTCTTTATTATAGGAGTAGGCCATCGGTAGCGGCATATTTCTTTTCTATAGGAGCGGCCCATCGGTAGCGGGCAAGGCTCGTAATGTATAATTTCCAGGCTCGAGTCCAGCCTGGGCCAGTTGAGATTTATCTCCGCAAACTCCCGCCCTTCCCTTAGTCAGTAGGGTAACCGATGGGCTTAAAAAGGCCGACATCCGTCGAATGGGCCGTTAAGCCGTGGCTCCGTGTGTAGGAAAACCATACCCTGTCTGCATTAAAGAACACGCTGGATGTGGTCTTGATAGGAGGCTTTCTTCTGTCTCCTAACAACTGTTCAGTGGGTCTCCTCCTTCCAATATTCTCGGAGCCCTCGGGGTCCTTGTGACCTGGCCACTTAACCCATTGTGTGTAAAAATAGTGCCTCTCAAAAGTAAAACAAACTCCCCTCCCCCGCCGACGACCATATCGTAGTCTCAATAATAATTTAAATTCAACTAGCGACCCTAGATACTAAATCAGCTCTCTCTGTTTTAGAGAATTAGTAAAGTATTCTGTGACGTTGTCGACAATAAACTGAATCGCGAATTCTCTCGGAAAACATTTCAGTGGCATTGAATGTGACCTCCAAGAAAATGCCAAAAAAAAACCATAAGGAAAACTCGTTTATATTCACGCACCATAAAAAAACACCCATTTCGGCATGGAACAAACAGAAAAAGTTTCCTTGCAAATAAGTGGAAATTGCGATCTTTTGTGCCTCTGAAGGGAGACGAATTTGTGAACATTGGTTTTAACTGCAGGACAGGATCAACTACAAAAGAAAAGGAACAATATTTTCTTCTTTAGACCTTCAATTCTTCGGATCTCCCATTTCGCGTAGAAGCCACGCACTGTGATTCCAGCCCGTTTGTCTTCTTATACTCTCCGGCACAGATACACCTACATGGATAACAAAAGCAAGCGAAATAGAAGCCGGGGGTTTTAAATAAGACAAAATATATTTGACTTGAGCTTTTGCTGCAGTTGCGGCCAAGACCTGTAGACCCATCGACCAGGCCGCGAAGATCGATACACTTGGACGACGAAGCGATCGCAGGCTTCAGAGCCAGTTTTTTTCCATCCTCTCACTCCATCTCTCACGTGCTGCTCTGGTGTCGTCATCCCCGAACAGTGGTGGTCTCGTTCCGCCTCTGAATTGTGTCTGGAAGATGCGCCAATAGACAGATTATGGAGGACAGGCAGAAATCTGCTAGGCGATGGAAATACTGGCAAACAGATAAAGATGGCCGACAGCAAATATTTGTTGAGTTAAAATATTTGAAAATTGAATTAGATTCAGGGGGAGGGGGGGGGGTAAAATCTGAGAAAAGGATATTGTCGAAAGAGGAGAGTACAAAAATAGATAGGAAGAAAAATATTAAAAGGATTGTAAGATGAAATGGGCAGCGATTTTTTCTCAAAAAACGCCATTTTTTGGCTCACAATGGGATAAAAAAAACGCATTCAAGGACCAAAGACTCAGATAAGGGTTAGAGAAGAGGATATACTGGACAGCTGTTAGAAGGAAGATGAGATCTTCCAATATCCTGCGCATTGAAATGCGATTTAACGTCCATCAAATGGACGGAAGAATTTCTAAGTCATCGGTCCTTATTTTCTCACCGAGGACAGAACGGGTTTTTCTGTTGTTTTATCTCTGAGCGACACATTTTTACAAACAATGGACTAAATGGCAAGGTCACAACGACTCCGAGGACTCAGAGAAAGTTGAGGGGAGGAGACACATTGGACAGCTGTTAGGAGGCACATGGTAACCTCCCGTCAAGGCCTTCCAGCGTGTTCTTAACGTATACAGGGACATCCGACAGATGGCGGTCTTTCCAAGCCCATCGGTGTCCCCTACTGACCGTGGGCAGGGCGGGGAGTTTTGCAGAGATAAATCTCATCGTTAGCCCGGTTGGAACTCGAACCGGAACTGAAAATTACTAGCATGGCACACTACAGACTGAGAGAACTCACTATGTCTGTGGAATCGGGGTGTCCAGCCCGTTTGTCCAAAATGGAATCCAAAAGTGACGGTGACCCTAAGACATCTGGGGGAAATAGGCATTAAATGACAATGAGTGCAGTGTTTGGCTGCTCCCTCTCTATGACTAAAGATAAATTTAGTATTAGTCAACGTTCACATTAAGAGGCAGGAGCTCAGTCGGCAGTGCGCAAAGCTCGTTATCTGACGTACCTAGGTTCGAGCCCCAATTGCGCAAACGTTGACAATTATTTTTCCGCTAACCTTCGTTCTGTCCTCGGTGAGAAAAGGGACCCCTTGGGCAGTTAAAAACTGGCTCAATCAAGCAGCCGTTCGTCAGATGGAAGGTTTAAGCCGTGGAACCGTGTGAAAGGATATTCGCGTGCAATTTAAAAAACAAGCATACTTTAACAAGAGACTTTCATCAGTCTCCTAAGAGATGGCCAGTCAGTCTGCCTCTCCAATTTTCCCTGGGTCCTTGTAACCTGGTCATTTAGTCCATTTTGTACAACTCAGAGGTAAGGTTCATTATTTAAATGCCTGTCCCACCAAAACAATATCGTCATAATCATCATCATCCTCAAGCAGCAATGGGCTACGGAGGTCCAACAAGACCGTGCAATTTAGTTCTCCAAGCAAGTCTGTACTGAGCTACATCTGCTGTATCTGGCCACTGCACACCAATTCTAATAAAGTCCTGTTTGACATTGTCTGCCGACCGCATCCTTGGTCTCCCCCTCTTTCTGAGGCCTTTAGGCACACTGCACATAACCCTATTCGCCAATCTATAATTATCCATACGGGCAACATGGCCAAACCAACGGAGTCTCTCTCTGCACAATATGTTGCTTAGCAGGTTGCCGACTCCTTTGCCTAACCTCGTCATTAGTTACAAGATTGAACCACCTAATGCCCAAGATACTGCGTGAGCATCTGGAATCAAAAGCATCTAGTTTCCTCTTATCTTGTTTAAAAAGTGTCCAAGTTTCACTGCCATAACTAACCCTAGAAAGAACCAAACTATTATACAGTCTAATTTTAGTCTTTAGGTGTATACGCCTATTTCTCCACACTCTCCATAGGTTCTTAAAAGTCCCGGCAGCAATCCCTATTCGTCTGTTAATCTCATGCCGCACATCACCATTATCTGTTACAAAGCTCCCAAGATAATTAAACTGTGACACCTGCTCAAGACTGCAACCATTCAGATTAACTGAATCACAGCCTGCCTGACCAATTTTCATCACTTTAGTTTTCTCTCTGTTTATAACCAAACCTACTCTACTACCAGTCTCATCAATAGCTCGAATGAAAGAGTTCATCTCATCAACATCATTTGCCAAAACGGCTAAATCATCAGCATAATCTAAATCAGAAATTTTCGTATCTCCAGTCCATTTAAGGCCAAAATCTTTCCCTTGAAGTGAATTTCGCATAACATAATCAACAACCAAACTAAAGAGAAAAGGAGACAAAATGCACCCTTGTCGAACATCAGACGTAATGCTAAACCAATTGCTACAAGACTTACCAACTCTCACACATGACTCAGTGTTATTATAGAGAGCTTTCATTATGTTAACTAACTTGTCTGGTATACCATATGATTTCACAATCAACGACAAATTATGACGATCAACAGACTTGAAAGCCTTTTTGAAATCAACAAAGCTAACAACCAAAGGTTTCTGAAAGTGTAAACGTTTCTCAAGAATCTGCCTAAGTGAAAATATCTGATCCACACCTCCCATACCACTTCTGAATCCACATTGCTCATCACGCAATTGACTGTCAACCAGATTCTTAATCCTATTAAGCACAATCATGCAAAGAACTTTACCTGGAACAGAGAGTAGGCTGATACCCCTATAGTTATCACAAGAACTGTGATTACCTTTTTTGAAAATAGGGATAACAATAGCTCTGGTAAAATTTTTAGGAAACATGCCTTTATCATAAAAGATATTCAGAATTTCAGTCATCCAAGTGGTAACCGAAACATTCCCAGCTCTAAGCATTTCGGTAGTAATTTCATCTACCCCTGGGGATTTATGAAGTTTAAATTTAGAAATACCAAAATAACTTCAGATTGTGTTATAGGGCCAACATTGAAGCCACCAATGCATCTATCATCATTGCAAACAATGGGAATAGAACTAACCACATTGTTTAGAACATCACTGAAATGCTCAGCCCACCTAACCATGACAGAATCATCCCCTTCTATAACCTTACCTTGTTTATCCTTCAATCCCTGTATACCTGTCCGTTTTCTACCACACAAAACATTAACTATCTGGTACAGCTCTCTGTTGTTGTACTGCCTAACTGCTTCCTCGGCTTTGTCAGTCAAACCATCAAGCCAAAGATTCTTATCAGCAGCTAACTGATCCTTTACACGTTTATTAAGCTCTCTGTAATGCTTTCTATTACGACTAGTAGGGTATTGATTAAGGACATTCTTGCAGTTGTTTCTTTCCGAAATAAGCTCAAGTGTCTTATCACTCAGATAATTCTGTCTCTTCTGCTCCTTTTTTCCTAAAAGAGTACTGTTAGTGTCCAAAAAAGCCTGTTTAAAATGATCCCATTCTTCCTCAACTTCAGTAGTAAGCATACCATGACTGTCATAATGATTAAGTAACCTATCATGGTAAGCTTTTGCTATAACTGGGTCTTTCACAGCCTCAGTATTAAAAGTAAATTTTTTAACCGTAGCACACTTTTTAAGTTTTAGTTGCAAGACACTTTTAATAAGGTAATGGTCAGATCCAATTTCGCCTCCCCTATATGACCTGGTATTCCTAACAGAACTAGCCCATTTGCTGTTAATTAATATATAATCAACCATATTCTTATGCAGCGCATCAGGTGAAACCCATGTGTACTTGCTTGTAATAAATGTTAGTTATTCTGAAACCATTGAGTTTACTACCTGTATGAGACGTTGCCTATTGCTATTGCAGCTACCAATACCAAATGGGCCTATCACCCCTCGCCAAAGGTCAGAGTCAGTACGAACTTTGGCATTGAAGTCACCTAGAACAAGGGTAAGATCTCCTTTCTTGACAGAATTCAAAATTTCCTGAAGTTGTCCGTAAAACCTATCCTTCTCATCCTCATCGGCATCCTCAGTAGGGGCATAACAGTAGATAACATTCAAGTCTTTAACGCTTGTCTGAAATTTTGCTGTAAGAAACCTTTCATTAATGCACTCATACTCTAGAAGAGCATCACTAGCGTATCTGCTGAGAAGCGGACCCACACGTTGGTGATGCTTTCCATCCTCCCTCCCTGAAAAGAGAAATTTAACGTTATTTTTAAGTATCTCACCTTTACCTGTCCACTGGTCTCTTGCAAGACGAGAATATCTAAATTATAATGGTGGAATTCTTGTGTGAGGACATCAAGAGAAAAAGCTCTGTGCAGAGTCCTCACATTTCAACTACCTATGGAGAGAAAATGGTTAGTGGGATGTTTAAAGAAACTATGTTTATTGAGAGAGTGAATGCCGACAATATCAAACAGCCCCCTAATCGCAGACATGGGGCAAAGACCCGTTCCCCCACCACTAAAGGCTGAAGCCATCTACACTGGAAGACTTCCCCCAATGTAGAATTTGACGATGCCAGTAGAAGCGAAGAGTTCAGGTGCCTGCGATGACCTCTGCTCAGGATTATCCACCAGGTGATAAACATATCCTGTGAATCTATTCAGTTGGGGCTGACAACCCACAAACAAACAGAAAACACAGCGGAAGATTATCCCTCCACAGAAGCCCACCAGTGCAGCAAATTCAGGATCCATAATAAAACTCAGAGCCATAATTCAGTCCAGTGGGTTTACATGGTCAGCACCAGGACCCTGTGTGGTTGACCACTCCTCAGCAGGGTAGAAAAAAAAAGGAAAGTAGCCATAGTTGTCCAGATCAGTAGGCCACACTGATCTGGCAGCCCTCCCCTTCCGTTCACTTCCACAAGAGTATCTCTTTTGAAAGGTACTAACTGTATACACTACGAGAAGGCGGGGTCGGACATTAGCTGCTAGGCCTGGCCGGTTCTATGCATCATCACAGGGGATTGGTTCATAGCTCTCCTTCTAATGACTTCCTAGATACCATTTACAGCATTACAGGTTAATCTGAACTTTTAAAGTTTGATCTACGCTGCCTTCATCCCGGTTCGCCTGTAGGATACCAACATTGTTCGTTCTTAACACCTTTATTTGAAACTTATATGCATAGAAAATAATTTGGTGCACGGAGGCACCGTACAACATTAAATATCTTCATCTATGATATCTTTTCCGAGATGATGGAAACTGAATGGTTTCCATAAATTAAGGAAAATTCCTATGTTAAGTCAATGGGAAGCTAACGTCAAAGCTCTATAACTTCTAAAATAATTTTTTTTTTGTTTTGAAAAATGTGATTGCAGATAAAGATCTCAATTAAATAAATCAATATTTCGATTTTCAACAATATTCGTTCAGTATTTAATGAGTTATGGAAAAGTTTGTATATTAAGCGATAACAATGCCTGCCACAAAAATTGACTTCGGAAATTAATTAAAACTTAGTAATAAGTATTGTATCAAAGTGTTTATAAAATAAGTTTGTATTTTAGAACTTTGTGTAAAGAATTCTTTCACTATTCTTCAGTTTTGCATAAGTTTAAGACTGGCATTGTTATCGCTAAATGTTCAAACTTCAATAACTCATTAAATACTAAACGAATATTATTGAAAATCGAGATATTAATTCCTTTGATTGAGATCTTTATCTGTAATCACATTTTTCAAAATAAAAAAAAGACTTATTTGTGATAACGCTTTGACGTTAGCTTCCCATTGACTTCACATAGGAATTTTCCTTAATTTATGGAAACCATGCAGTTTCCATCATCTCGGAAAAGATATCACAGATGAAGATATTTAATGTTGTACGGTGCCTCCATGCACCAAATTATTTTCTACGTATATAAGTTTCAAATAAAGGTGTTAAGAACGAACACCAGTATATAAGCTCCATCATTTCTATAATAATATCTCATCATCTATAATAAGGTTGATATCTTCTTGATATCGTTGAGCCTTCAAGTTGGTTTGAAACTGAGGATGGAGGAAAATCCTCGTAAACTGGGGAGGAGACCATTGTCCCCTCAATTTGTTCTGTTTGTAATATATCTTGTTCGTGATCTATTGTGGATTTCATCATATCATATAGGTGTGTAAGCATAGAAGAGTGATCGAACAAAAGGTGCACTTTTTTTTACCTATTCTTGTAATTAACTTGACTTCTGAATGTCATCATCAGAGGATAATCAGAGGTATAGTGCAATGCTCCTGCTTCTATTGTTCTGCCTTTGTCCTTGCTATTCTTAAGATTAAAGCGATTAAAGTATTTGGGAAATGTCCCATGATCTGTGAATAATTGATTCACATAAAAGTTTGAGAAGTCCCTTTTTTGTGAAGCCTTCTTTAAAAAATTATGATCCCATCTCTGTTGCCACACTAACTGGATTTTCTGTTTGAGTTTGGTTTTAATGCATTCGTTGGAGATCGGAACCCAAACCTCAATTTCTTCCTTTCTACTGGCTTGTTTCTACAGTGTTGCCTTGACGTCCTCTTATCCAGTGAAGTTTCAAGCTCTTATTTTCCTCAAGGCAAAATCTGTTTAATGTCATTGACCATAAGATTTTCATGGCTCATCCTATGCAGTGCTTGCAACGTTGATTGGCTCTCTGCGTACAGATCAGCCTCTTCGACAATTCGATTTTATTTAAACCACTGTACTGCTTTGAGAATAGCAAAGATATCGGTTTAGGGAACCTTTGCAGTATCATTTAAGCTAAAGTTTTCTTGTATCAATATGTTTAACCCTTGATATACACACACATTGCCGCACCAGTGTCCATGTGACCTGGCCATTTAGCCCATTGTGTGCAAAAAAGTGCCGCTCAGAGGTGAAACAACCCAACCCAACCCGCACCAGTGTGGCTTTCCATCCTAGACCCGTCTGTAAGTGGGCGGGGGTGGCTCAGTCGGTAGCGCGCCAGGCTCGTAATCTGTAGTTCCCAGGTTCGAGTCCCAGCTGGGTCAGCGTTGAGATTTATCTCCGCAAAATTTCCCGCCCTGCCCACGATCAGTAGGGGACACCGATAGGCTTGGAAAGGCCGCCGATCGTCGGATGGGACGTTAAGCCGTGGCCCCGTGTGCGGGAGAGCCATACCCTGTGCACGTTAAAGAACACGCTGGATGGCCTTGACGGGAGGCTACCATCTGTCTCCCAACAGCTGTTTCAGTGGGTCCCCTCCCCCAACCTTCTCTGAGCCTTCGGGGTCCATCTGACCTGGCCATTTAGCCCATGGTGTGCAAAAAAGTGCCGCTCAGAGGTAAAACAACCCAACCCAACCTGTCTGTAAAGATCTTAATATCTAGGATATCATCTTCTGGTAGAGGCTTGTCCAATTTTACGTGGAACAATTCAGATGGGTGTATTTCCCATATCTTTACTTGGGTTTCCAGTTGGTTACTGCAATATTTTCTTCCCATATTCCTCAGTCTTGCTCCTGAGTAAAACTGCGGAATACAGCAGCTTCCTCTGCTCTGTGGTCCAGTTCAATTGGTAGCTTCCTTATTGTTAGCCCTTCAACGTCCATCGGCAACGCTGCTATGGATGTTGTTTTGAAACACTGTTACACCGAGCAAAGCTAGTCATTGTTTCTGTTGTAATTTATTAACCAATCTAACTGTTCCTCCTGGGGCACATGTCACTATTCTTTCTATCCCTCTTTTCTACTATTCTTTAAGGACTTCTCCTTTTATTCCCCGTGTTCTTGAGGGCATACTATGAAGACAATTAAGGATTTTAACGCATCTTTAATGTGATTTAAGTGCGCTTGCCATATCAATTTGCCATTCAGCCAGACCCCCAAATACTTTAGGGTTCTGACCACTTTGATTGTTGCTCTATAAATTTTATTGAAGGGAGCCTGCGCATCTGGCTTCCTTTTTGGGAAACAATTGCAAAGTTTCTTCTAGACTGAATACTAATTCTGCCTCAGTTGCCCATTCATCCAGATCTTTTGCAACTTTGTCACATTCTTATTCTAAATTATGCCTTCCTGATGTATACACGACTATGATTATGAAGTCTGCGTATGCTTGTAATTTCGTTCCTTCGTTTGGCTTTAAGCTTGAAGCTGTATTGGCTACAACGTTCACAGTAATGGGTCGGAATTTGATCCCTATGGACAGCCCTTATAATATGAGCATTTTATAACTTGATTCCGCATTTTGCGAGGATTCTGCGATTTGTCAAATAATTGCTTTTGGGACATTTTAACTGTCTGAGTTGATGCAGCCGGAAAAGCCACCAGACATTGTTGAATACGCTCATAACATCCATTTATATGACACACGTGTGTTTTTCAGCGCTCTTTATTTTTCTTAATCATATTTAATAAATGCGATATTGCCATCGTCGTACTCTTTCTGGGAGTGAATCCAAACTGGTTTGGATTCAGTTTATTATTGATATGTAGGTGATAACTCAATCTGTTAGTTATGAGTTTGCCAAAGATTATGTCGTTAGGGTTGGGTTGTTTTACCTCTGAGCGGCACTTTTTTTGCACACCATGGGCTAAACGGCCAGGTCACATGGACCCCGAAGGCTCAGAGAAGGTTGGGGGAGGGGACCCACTGGAACAATTGTTGGGAGACAGATGGTAGTCTTCCGTCAAGGCCATCCAGCGTGTTCTTTAACGTGCACAGGGTATGGCTCTCCCGCACACAGGACCACGGTTTAACGTCCCATCCGACGGACGGCGGCCTTTACAAAGTCCATCGGTGTCCCCTACAGACCGTGGGCAGGGCGGGGAATTTTGCGGAGATAAATCTCAACGCTGACCCAGCTGGGACTCGAACCTGGGAACTACAAATTACGAGCCTGGCGCGCTACCGACTGAGCCACCCCGCCCCCAGAGAGTAAGAGGAAGTATGAGTATGAGAGTAAGAGGAAGTAGAGTCTCTATGAGGAAGGATCTTTCTCATCCTTCCCTTCCTTGTTAAATAATACGAACTCTGCTTGCTTCTAGCATTCTGGAAATATTCCGCTTTTTAGGCATTCGTTTAAAATCTCCACAAACATTGTTCTATTAACTTCAAATAACTCCCTTATTAAATCCGTTGATAGACTGTCTAGTCCTGGGGATTTCTCCTTGTTAATTAAGTCTAAAACTTCTTCTACTTCGACGAAGTAAGTAACCCATCGTTTTGAGTATTGGGAGGTCTTCTTGACCTATTTCTGATGTTTCTACGGAATTCATTATCCTCTTGTCCGTCATCCATTGGGAAATGATATGCAGTTAATCTATTTAATGACTTTTCTACACTTTCCGTGATGGAGCTACCTCCCTAAACACTGTGAATAATTCGAAGGCTTCTTTTAAGTCTTCTTTTGTTGCCTTAAAAGGAATTGTTACTTCGTAACAGAGTTTCTTCGAACTATTATTTTTTTGCTATGTTAATAGTTCTTTTGCATCTTGCCTCATAGATTTTAAATTCTTCTTTTAGTAGCTTCCTCTGAATTTCGTCTGAATAGCACCATTGATGTTTTATGCGTTTATTCTTAGCTACTTTCCTTAATTCGGAAAGCTGGTTATTCCACCATGGGGATCTTCTTATGATTATACTTCTAATCTGCTTGTATCTGTTTATGACAAAATTTAGATTGAAAAGTCACATTTGAAAGTCACATTTGCGTGATTACTACACGTTACTTCATCATCCACTGTTAGTTAGTAATTAAGTTCTGTGTAACTACTTTTGGTAGTGCAAGATCAATCCAACCATTATCGAAACTTCTGTGTATGTGGGATTAATATCTGGCTCATTTATTATTGTGAACCCATTTGAGTTGAAAATTCCAGAATTTCATTACCTCTTTAGTTAGGGGCGGGAGTGGCTCAGTCGGTAGCGCGCCAGGCTCGTAATCTGTAGTTCCCAGGTTCGAGTCCCAGCTGGGTCAGCGTTGAGATTTATCTCCGCAAAATTCCCCGCCCTGCCCACGGTCAGTAAGAGACACCGATGGACATTAAGCAGTGGCCCCGTGTGCAGGAGAGCCATACCCTGTGCACGTTAAAGAACAGGCTGGATGGCCTTGACGGGAGGCTACCATCTGTCTCCCAACAGCTGTTCCAGTGGGTCCCCTCCCCCAACCTTCTCTGAGCCTTCGGGGTCCATGTGACCTGGCCATTTAGCCCATGGTGTGCAAAAAAGTGCCGCTCAGAGGTAAAACAACCCAACCCTCTTTGGTTCTCATTATGAGGACTCCACATTTTCACTCTTGCATTAAAGGCTCCTCCTATTACTAATCCCATTCAGAAAATGACTGTATTAAATTTGCAACCGTATGGAAATTATCTTCAAGTGACTCTTTAGGAGGATAATAGGCATGAATCAAAACACATTTTCGACCTCCTTTTTCAACAACAATGGAAACGAGGCTCCATGATGTGAACATTTGTGTGGCATCCAAGTCTCTTGTTTGAATCACTGTGGTACTTATTGGATTTGTAAGGTTTGACTTAAATATCTTCCATTGTGACGAGAATCCTATTATTTTCTCTTTTATAAGTGTATAGCTCTTGGACTAGAGCCATATTTATCTGTTTCTCTTCTATAAACCAATGGAGTTTACCTGCCGAGGTCCTTGCATGGTACAGGTTTATTTAAACTATTTTAACTAGATCAATTTTAGAATTAAATGCGCCTCACAATTTTGGGGGAAAAACAAACATTACGTTCCCTTTCCGTTAGGTTTGTTAACCCTTTCACGACTAAGGGAAGCATTTTTCCCATTTTAAAATTGGTGATTGTCGTATTTAATTATAACCTTATCTGCATTTTTTATACAGAATGTCAAAATAGAACGTATGCCGAACGCAATTACGTAAACGGGAACGTTTAGAAAACAAAAACAGAACTGTCAGGACGCATAATATATGTACTATGTGCAATGTCCATCTTTGCCTCACTAGCAAAAGAAATTGCTTCGCAGAATATCATAATTAGCACATCATTTTGTATAGTAATTTTATTTCATAATTTTGTATTATTTTAGTTAACATTTTGTTCTAATAAACCAATAAATAAAAGACATTGCATAATAAGCCTAACTATAATTTGTGTTACATTTACAGTCCATTGGGAAAAATACTTCCCATAAAATTCCAAAAAAAAACTACACATTTGTATGTATTTTTCTTATGATTGTTATTTATTTTACGTCTAAACAAACTAAAATAAACAGTTACATACTAATATGTACTCTTAGAAACCTTATGGTCCTGAAAGGGTTAATACCAAAAGTATATCTCTATGTAATCTAGAGTCAAATAAACTCAATCAAGATCTCAACTTCTTTCAGCTGTCAATTTTTCTTTCATTAACACATTTCATAAATTACTGCGCTTGGAATCTCTTATTTCGCTGTCAAGGTATGACTCACTTTGTTAAGGTATGCTGGACTTAACCACCACAAGTTGTAGACCTTGGAAATAAAAATATTTCTTATGTACCTCTGTCAACCTTTCTTTCATTGCTCTTGTCAAAAGTTTCGTATTTTCTGCTTCCACTACCTGGTCGTTTGCCAGAATGTGACGGGTCGTGTAACAGAAAAGAAGGGAATCTTTTTCTATCTACCGCCATTAAGATACCTGACCTGTCACCGCTGTAAAAAGATTTGAAGAAGAAAACCGTAACTGTTACGCGAGTTGAATAGTCTCGCCACAAGCATGCTCTCACGCACAAACACTTCTCTCACAAGGGGCAGGTTGCGAGTTAAAAATTTTTTTTTTTCAATTTTAATGCCAACGAAAATAAGGGCACTCGAAATAGCTTCGGTTATTTCGGTATCGTCTTCGTCGGCGGGTGCCAACCGATATCGTTCGCAGATATCTCGCGATGAATCTGAAGCGGTGAAACATTTAAAACATCGCTGAAACAACCGCGAAACATTAATCTCCTCTTTTGCCGGCTTTAAATGTTTTTAGTTGGCAGATGAATGTTCGGGAGTTCGGGATCTGAACGTGAATTCGTTTTTCTCTATTCTCTATACGCAGCAGATAGCCAACGAACTGCTGATTATTGGGATATTTTTTACAACCTTTATCACTTATCGTGAAGAGTATTTGGGGTTTTGTTGATCGGCGCTTTCTTATTTCTGGTATGGAATTGGTTAAATGGCTATGTTACAAGGCCTCAAGGGTTTAAAGTTCGGATGTTTTACCTCTGAGTGGCGCTTTTTTCGCATACAATGGGTTAAATTGCCAGACCAAAAGGACACGAAAGTTCAGAGAAGGTTAGGGGAAGGGGAACCACTGGACAGCTGTTAGGAGACAGCTGGTAGTCTCCCGTCAAGGCCATCCAGCATGTTCTTTAACTTGAATAGGGTATGACTCTCCCGCACACGGCGACCATCCGACAGATGAACGACGGCCTTTCCAACCCCTCGGTATCCCCTACTGACGAAAAGTGCAGGCGGGGAGTTTTGCGGAGTAAAATCTCAACCCTGGTCAGTTTTGATTCGGATCTGTGAACATCAGACTACTAGCTTGGAGCTCTACCAACTGAGCAACTTCCGCTCCTGACTCTCTCCAGCACATAGAATCAGGACTAACTTTTCACACGACAGACGGCGTCTTTTACATGTTCAGCGGTGTCTCTTTCTAAGAGAGGGCAGAGCGAAATGAAAAAATTAATGAAAAAAAAATCTCAACGAAAGTAGAATATGGACTTGAATTTGTGAACATCAAGTTATGAGTTTACATGTTACCGCAAAGCCAACCGCGTGACTAAGGATAGAAACTGATAGCGCACCAACATTGTAATCTGCTATTTTTCTTGTTTCCCATTTATTCCGGAGTGATGTTTCCTTCTCTGCTATCTCTTGGTAAGAGAAGAAGAGAGTGCTTGTGATTAAGACAACCATCCGTTGAAAGGGTTATTAAGCCATGCTCCTATATGAAGGGGGAGGGGCAGGAGTTTTCTAACTCTGCTGAAAATAATGTCTTTGATGGGTGGTTTACTATTTCTTCTGGCGCTGTTCGGTACTGGATTTTTTTTACGTGGTTGATTTGAGCTTAAAACGTTTTCTTCTTCATCACGTTACCATTGTTACGGCGGTTGGCTCCGTCGACTTGCGGTCTGCTCTCCAGGTTCGAGTCCGAACTGTGCCAGCGTTCAGATTTGTCTCCGCTAAACTCTCTTCTCTCGGTGAGAAAGTGAAAAGGATGGTTTAGAAAGAACACAACCGTCGGATGGGACGCTCTACAGCCGCAGCTCTACAATGCAGGTGCAGGACAGCCATATTCTCTGGATGCTAAGGAACACACTTAATGGTCCTGACGGGAGGCTTCCATCTATCTACGAATATTTGTCCAATAGATTCCCTTCCCCAACTTTTCCTGAGCTCTTGGAATCTTTGTGACCCGATCATTTATCCCATTATGCTGTAGGAAGGATCGGATTTGGGGTGGGGGTGGGTGGGGGGTTGGGTTATGCCTCCCACCTTTTGAGAATGCTAGTAACCGGAACCGAGGCTAGAAATAGTACATATATATATATTGCTCTTATTTTTTCAGGGAATTTGTTGACAGCCACTAAAGCCGAGGGAAACACTGATACCGGAACGCTGTTCCGGTTCATTTCTGCTCGATCTGCCCCCCCCCCCCTTTATTTTCTTCTAGATCTGAGCCTGTGTATAAAGAGCAAGGTTGTCTCAATCGATAGCACACCAAGCTCATAATCTGTGGTTCCCAAGTTCAGTTCTATCTGTGCCAGAGTCAAGATTTATTTCCGCAAAATCGGCACACTGTCCTCGGTCAGAAATGGGACACCAATGAGCTTGGTGTGGCCGGTGTAAGTCGAATGGGACATAAAGCCGTGATTCCATGTACAGGAGAGTCATAACTTCTGCACATTAAAGAATACTCTGGATGTCTGGGACGAGAAGAGTCCATCTGTATATTAACATTTGTCCAATGGGTCACCTTCCCGCAACTTTCTCTGAGCCTTTGGGGTCATTGTTGCCTTGGCCTTTAGCTCGTTGTGTACAATAATACTTCCCAGAGGTTAAACAACTCAATGCAGTCTGCCCTATAAATCTTGACTCCTATACGACTAGATTTTTTGTATCTGGCTTTTAGATCCAGTCATGTGTCTTCTACCTTACTAGCCCATCGAGCTAGTGTGGATGGAGTGTCTTCGACCTTACTAGCCCATCGAGCTAGTGTGGATGGAGTGTCTTCGACCTTACTAGCCCATCGAGCTAGTGTGGATGGAATGTCTTCGACCTTACTAGCCCATCGAGCTAGTGTGGATGGAGTGTCTTCGACCTTATTAGCCTATCGAGCTAGTGTGGATGGAGTGTCTTCGACCTTACTAGCCCATCGAGCTAGTGTGGATGGAGTGTCTTCGACCTTACTAGCCCATCGAGCTAGTGTGGATGGAGTGCCTTCGACCTTACTAGCCCATCGAGCTAGTGTGGATGGAATGTCTTCGACCTTACTAGCCCATCGAGCTAGTGTGGATGGAGTGTCTTCGACCTTACTAGCCCATCGAGCTAGTGTGGATGGAGTGTCTTCGACCTTACTAGCCCATCGAGCTAGTGTGGATGGAGTGTCTTCGACCTTACTAGCCCATCGAGCTGGTGTGGATGGAGTGTCTTCGACCTTACTAGCCCATCGAGCTAGTGTGGATGGAGTGTCTTCGACCTTACTAGCCCATCGAGCTAGTGTGGATGGAGTGTCTTCGACCTTACTAGCCCATCGAGCTAGTGTGGATGGAGTGTCTTCGACCTTACTAGCCTATCGAGCTTCGAGATTGTAATTGTTAAGATCTTAATACCTTCCTCTCTTTCCATGCAGCCACATATATCCTGACTGTCTATCCAGCATTTTGTGTTAAAGGTTACATTTTCTTACCTGGCTAACCCACAGCTGACTACCAAGCAGGCCCGGATATAGAAAAAAATAACGTAGGGTAAAAAATAAAGTGGTGTCCAAAAGACTGGATTTCCATTGTAGCACAATATTTTCACCTTCGTTTTAGAAGTACATATTTAAAAAATGTATAGAAAAATGCTTGAAATATGAGCAAGTTTAATAATGTTTTACCTATATTACCCTTATTAGCATTCACAAGAGGAGGCATCCTGACCTCTCACAGATCAGGCCCTGCTACCGTATTGGATGACCTGTACACTTTCAAGAAAACACTTGATGGAAAGCTCTCATCCGTCTCCTATGAGCTGTCCAGTGGGTCTCCTCCCCCAACCTTCTCTGAGCTCTCGGAGTCTTTGTGACCTGACTATTTAGCCCATTGTATGCAAAAAGTGCAGCTCAGAGGTAAAACAATCTAAACAACCAAATTTGGAATTTTGCCAAATATTTGAAGGGGGGGGGAAAGGTTCCGCGGCTAAAAATGTTTGAAAAGGATTGATTTAATTTATCATACCTAGAAAAAGAAGTGCGATTTAAGAGTCAGACAACACAAGTTGGTTGGTTGGGGGAGGGGACCCACTGGAACAGCTGTTGGGAGACAGATGGTAGCCTCCCGTCAAGGCCATCCAGCGTGTTCTTTAACGTGCACAGGGTATGGCTCTCCCGCACACGGGGCCACGGCTTAACATCCCATCCGACGGACGGAGGCCTTTCCAAGCCCATCGGTGTCGCCTACTGACCGTGGCAGGCGGGGAATTTTGCAGAGATAAATCTGAACGCTGACCCAGCTGGGACTCGAACCTGGGAACTACAGATTACGAGCCTGGCACGCTACCGACTGAGCCACCCCCTCCAGATTCATGCTTCATGCCAAAGGGCGCTACCATTACACCACGCATCAGACGGTAAAAAATCTTCCATAATAAGACCTATAAATCTTTCACTGAGATGTGTCGGACCTTGCGCCATCTATACTTCAGGAGAGGCAACTTTTTCAATTGTTGCTAATGATTTAGATGTTAATGAGAGGTCAATCAAGTTTCCCCTCCTAAAGTATAGATGGCGCAAGGTCTGCCACATATTAGTGAAAGATTTATAGGTCTTATATTCTAGAAGATTTTATCGTCTGATGCTTGGTGTAATGGTAGCGCGCTCTGGCATGAATCTAGAGTGTTGCGGGTCCGATTCCCGCGGCGTCGGCGATAGTTTTTTTTCCAGAAGTTTTAACTATTGTTGAAGTCTATTTCTACAGGTAATATGTGTATTTACTATGGACGAACACAAGACTTATTTATTTTTATGTTTATATAAACTGTACATTCCTAATCTTTAAACACGTTTGCTTTTTTCTTGGGTCTTGACTTAATTGGGACTCATTAAAGTCTCATGTTTTCTCTGTTGAGTTTTACACATAATTGCAACAAAAGGGGACATCTTTAGAAGCGTTGTAACTTTAATGGTGCCAGGGTTGTAAAAGTCTTCTGGGTTGTAAAATATGGGTGTTAGAAAACTTGATCTATTTAGAAAAAATAAATTTGATTACGATAGAATGATGTAAAATGTTCGCATAACAGCGCGAGTTACCTGTTTTTCTTAAATAACAGGAAAAATATTTAACAAAAATTAGGGTGTGTATATTTGGATGGGAGAGGGATGGTAAGTTAAATTTCAGGAAGAGAATTAGTGTTTTACCTCTGAGGGACACTTTTATGCACATAATTTGCTAAATGGCCAGGTCTCAAGGACCCCAAGGGCTCACAGTTGCCTAAAGGAAGGAGACCCACTCTGACAGCTCTTAGGAGATACACGGAGGCCTTCTGTTGTGTTGTTAAACGTGAACAGGTATGACTCTCTCGTAGGCAGCGTTACGATTTGACCTTTCGCCCGACGGATAATGGACTTCCCAAGCCCACAGATGGGGGGAGGGGGATGTTCAAAGCAATGTAATCGGTTGAGGAATTGAGAAATTCGATGTGGTGCATTTTTTGCTTAACCCTGATAAAATATACAACTGAATAATAAACGAATTAAAAGCAAATTAATACACACAAAGAGACAGGGATCTGGAAAAAATAAAGTTGGGGGGAGGGGGGAGAGAGTGATCCAAGTGAAAGGGGAAGAGGGCTAGATGGAACCGGAATAAACCTGAACTCCGTTTGGGTATAACCATTTTAGTGATCTTTAACAAACTTCTTGAACAATAATAGATATAATATGATGATATAATGTTTAATGTTTTCCCTCCTCCTATCCGGTTGCAGGTAACCTTCGTTTTACGCGGACTCCTTTAACAAGGATTCATTATAACGCGGATTCCTTTAACAAAGACTCGCTATAATGTTGACTCCTTTAACAAGAACTCGCTATATCGCGGACTCTTTTAATAGAGACTCGATATAACGCTGATCCCTTTAACAAGGACTCACTATAACGCGGATTTCTTTAATAAGGATTCGTTATAACGCCGACTCCTTTAACAAGGACTTGCTACATCGCGGACCCTTTTAACAAGGACTCGCTATAACGCTGATCCCTTTAACAAGGACTCGCTATAACGCTGATCCCTTTAACAAGGACTCGCTATGACGCGGTGGCTTTTTCTTTTTTTTGGTTAAACGCCTTTAAAAGAATTTTAAAATTATTAACTTTTAGATGATAAACTTATGACTAGGTTAATAAACTCCGACAATGAGCAGCTCACTAAAGATGAACTTCAGGTTTCAGAATTCAACGCTGCTTTTGAAGATCAACAGGAATCTGTGACAGAAGGAATGTGAACGATTAAAAGTTTTAGAGGAAGCTCCTTCACTGACTAAACTCGATTTGTTTATAGGAACATGATAATAATTTTTCCCCTGGTGCAAGACGAAAGATCAGATTGTAACCAGTTAATGGAACGTTAAAATATTACGCGCAAAACGGGGACAAACTACGCTCGATTCTTTCTACATTAAGAAATAAATTGTAAAATTATCTAATCGACCGTAGCACACATTTATGCAATTATTTCTGCAATTTTTTTAAATAAAAACTATGAATTGTAATTATTTTCGTTGAAATAAAGCATCCGTTATAATACAAAGATTTTTTAAAAAAAAAGATCAATAAGATATGCAAAAAACAGACCCAGTTAAATCAGAGCAGATCAATAAGATATGCAAAAACCAGACCCATTTCTCGTGTTAAACAGGGTTCCCTGTACTAGCATTCTCAAAAGAGGAGATTTTATAAATAGAAAGACAACAGGTAAAGCGTACTTTAGTCATTATTTAGGACGACCGGAAATAAAATGCTACAAAGACATAACATAAATAAAGGGTAACTGTCTTTCGTCTGCAACGCTAGTATTAATCTTTTGTTTCCCTATCAACAAACATGAGAAAGAGGAAAAGAGAGTTGGTGGCGGGGGGGGGGGATAAAAAGAGAGTGGAATTGCGAGCACAACCGTAACTGTTAGGCGATGCGTAGCTCAGTTAAATAGCAACGCATGTTAGAAGCAATGAAACATTAACCCCTACAGACACACTGGTGGCTCGTGATAAGCCAAGAGTAGGAAGGGGGGGGGGGGGGTCACGTACCAAATCATCTTCCATCAGCAACGGGTGAAGACAAGACGCCTGCACACTGCTGTCAGAAAGATGTTCCATCCTTCATCTTCCCTTTTCTCTCGGTGTTCTGTCTCTCATTTCTCTTCCTTTGTCACTATTCTTCTTTTCTACTCCACCGTTTCCGTTTTCTCTCCCCCCCCCCACCAGTCGCATCGTCTCGCAAACCCTCCAGGCAACAGACCCAACTCCGAGTCACACGTTGATGGTTCTCCGAGATATCTCCCTCGAGAATCTCCCCACTCCTACTCGTCGTGGTCCTGGTAGCAACAACTACAGCGCTAGACAAGTGCTCACTTCTTTGCGGCCCTAAACGCGGTGTCACCTTCCTTTCCCACTAATCTTAGCCTTCGCCCTTCCGTTTGAGAAATGGACTTTCCCTAAGGAGAATAACGGCAGAGCGCTGGTCTGTCCAAGGGTCGTGAGCAGAATTGTCTCCGCCAGACGCCACATGTGAGAGGAAGGAAAGATTCCTCCTGACACAAAATGGATTTGCTAAAAGCTCGAATTGCTTCTCGCCATCTCTAAGGAGACTGCTCTCTCTCCCCTCCCCCCTACAGTTTGAACATAATGGCGTTTATCTCCAGATGAATGCATTAATTGCTCTTAATGAGAGACACTGTGTCTAAACATTAATGCTTCTTGCCGTTGTTGCAGTGTCAGTGCTAATGATGTGAGCTGGTGAAGTAATTCCTTACGAATGTCTTGAGCCTGAAACTCTATAATCTTGCCACTTTACCTTGAGAGGCAATGAGGAAGGTGAACGTGTAATCTAGTAGCGAAAAGTAATAAATTTACATGAGCGACAGCAATGCGTTCGTCATATCCCAACGATGCCTTTAAATTCAATTGTTTCTTGTGATCAAACGTAAGCACTCTTGGATCAGCGAGAAAATTGAGGTTATTAGCGTAGTGATGAATGCGAATAAACTCGATGTATACTGCAACTGTCTTTGTATTGATCGAATTCCGAGGAGCCGAAGCATTTCATGAATTTGTTATTGACAGTTTTCGATAAAACTTTGTAATGTAGTTATATTCATTTGGTTCACGAGGCCATAGGAGTGACTGTGACGATGCGCTTCTGCCAATGGTGGGAAGCAAAAGCTGTCGCAAATTATAAATATCAATATGACAAGGCTTCGTTAATGCTGAATGAACTCACGATTCGTATTTTGTGTTCACAAGTTTAATAAATAAATATCCCGTCAAGCAGCTGTTTTTCACAGAGATCTGAGAGTAACTTGTCAGTTTATGCGCCATAGTATAGAAGGTTGTGAGGAAGGCGAGATCTTAGCAGAAAAACAACACTAACATCCATGGCCGGGGCTCGAACCGAGGTTCCTTTTGATGAGAAACCAAGCACGCTAACCACTCAGACACGAGAGACTGCTTAACAGGCTTACAATAACCAAATTTGGGAACAGGGAAAGATTAACCTCACTTTGAAGGAGGGAAAAATTAAAACTTTTTGAGAAAGCTTCCAATAAAATGGGGTGGAGATGGCTCAGTCGGTAGCGCGCCAGCTGGTAATTTGCAGTTCCCAGTGTTCGAGTTCCGATTGACTAAGCGTTGAGATTTATCTCTGAAAAACTGTCCGCCCTCGGTCAGTAGGAGACATCGATGGATTTGGAAAGGCCGAGGACCGTCGGATGGGACGTTAAGCCGTCGCCCCATGTCCAGGAGAGCCACACCCTGTGCACGTTCAAGAAGAACACGTTATATGACCTTGATGACAAGAGGCTGTTATGTGTCTTCCAAAAGCTGTCCAGTGGGTGCCCTCCCCCAACTTTCTCTGATCCCGCGGGTCCTTGTGACCTGGCCATTTAGCTCATTGTGTGGAAAAAAAGTGCTTTCAGAGATAAAATAAACCCAACTTTCAATAAAAAAGAAAACAGAGAGAGAGATGAAAGAATGAAAAATTTGAAGGTAATAAAAGCTTAACCACCCTCCGCTTGAATATTTCTTATCTCTATAAGATACCCAGGGTTATTGTCCTATTCGTGCAACGGTAGGTAAGATTAACGCCAGAACACCTTATATTTTAATTAATATTTTTTAGCCCATTGGGTTTTGTGGATATTTGAAAAAAAAAGTTAAAAGTAAATAATTTAACAAATATTACATTTAGTAAATCGCTGAAATCTTTTTCTTCCACTCATAACAAAATATTTAGTTTCAAATTTTTATTATTGTTTCGGGTAATTGCTCATCACCAAAATTGTCTCTTTCTATCATATTAGACAACTTGGTACTAATCGAGGTGTATGTGTTAGAGCAGGGGTGGGCAAATAGCGGCCCGCCGGCCACATTCGGCCCGCTAAGAGTTTTTTGTGGCCCGCCAAGACAGTCAGAAAAATCCGCCTCGAACCGAGATTTCCTTTCCGTGCGCGACCGAAGATTCGTCTCGTATTTTCCACTAGGACGGCCACGTCAATACGCATGCGCAGTGTAGATACGAAAACAATTGCCCACCCGTGTGTTAGAGGCTTATTTATAAACTGCAAAACTATTTTTTTCAGTTTTACTTTGGGACTTTATTATTGAAGTGAAAAAAATTCAACAGAAGTGAAAAATTCAAATGAAAAAAGCTTTCAAGTATCGATCTAAAATTCGATTATCCAGCGATAAATTAACATAATTCAATAATTCTATTTCATCGTTGATATAATCTTTAATCTCATGAATTAGGAAGAAATTCACATTAATCGCGAGGAATGTTCAGTACTTCCCAGTTTATTGAGTAGCTTAAGACAATCACTCTCCCATTGAGCATTGTGTTTTATTTTTACCACGAAAACAAATTTTAGAGTTACATAATACCGCTTCCGAATGCCTGTTTCCGTGTAATACGATGTAACAAAAATCTCTAAATCCCCCTGCCCTGAGGTGTTGGGTAAATAATGAAAAACTCCTCATACATTCTCCCAATCACTTTTCTAACTGAATTGAAAATATTTAAAGCCGAGCAGAAAGATATATCTGTTACCGCTAAAGTGCAGAAATCAGTTATTCTACAGATTATCTAGGTATTGTGCAGATTAACTAGGGTGATCCGTTAACGTGCGGAAAATTGTTTCATTTCTCAAATTACCTAGGTAATCTGCAAATTACCTGGATAATCTGCACATTACCTACTAGGCACTCGTTAAAGTGAAAATAAGATCTTTGCTGGAACAACAGGAACGTTTCTGTACGCTTAAATTAACATAATGTTATTTATCTAGTGTCCGAGAGTAGAGTTGAAACCAGGGTCATCCCTCTGTCAACATGAATCAGTCGTCCGAATTTTAAAAAACGCCCCCAAAATGAGCAGGCCAAGTGAGAACGAATCATTTTAGTGATTCGTTATCAAGAATGAATCACTTTACCGATTCGTTCTCACTTGGCCTCCGCTCATCCTGGGCGATTTTTATAATGCGGACGAGTGAATCACGTGACACGAAGATTCATATTCAAGAGATTCACCACTATGAGAGAAACAAACTTTTGAACTTTAACGATACGGAAGCCGTTAATGTGCACATTACCTAGGTAAAATGCGGAAAACTCTTGATTCCGCACGTTAACGGAGCAAATCAGTTAATCTGCAGATTAGCTAGGTAATGTGCACATTAACGGCTTTCGAGCTTTAGCGGCATATATATATTACCAAATACAGTTGTAGGTATTTCACATATAAAGAAACGCTGAAGAGGTTCCTTCAAAACATGACTGATACAGAGTCCAACTTTTATATTTTTATCGCAACTGCTAAATGTTTCCCCTTTCTGCCTACACACACACATCATGAAAAAAAAAATCAATCTAGGGAAAAACGAATTCACATCTATTATTCGCTACTCTTTGCATCGATAAAAAATACATGCCTATTTTTCTATAAGTGAAAAGTGAAATATCATTGAAAATGTTTAGGTTCGTTTATATTACTGGATATCAATGGGTCCCTTCATCACCTCTTGATTTCTTGACTAAACTCCGACCCTTATTTGACCTTGATTGCAATACCAGATGTGTAAGTTCTTATTTCTGGTTTTTACTGCCTGATATATCCCTATTCACCAGTTTATAGCTCTCTTGAACCATCATTGATCATAACTAATCTGAACCATCTCTTGAACCTCTCTTGAACCATCTTGAATCATAACTTGACATTCGGTTTCGACGGATCCATCGCATCTAAAATTCGATGCAATTTCTGAGATCTGCGATTCAAAATACCCCAAGTACCAATTTTTAACCCTCTTAAAATTTTATATTTAATTTATTATCAGATTTATATTTAACCATTGACCTCGAAGCATCTGAAATTTGAATTGAACCTCCGGATCCGAAATTTCGTAACGTTTTGCGAGATCTACAACCCGAAACACCCCTGGACATCCTTTTTCATGCTTCTAGCATTTGCAGATCGTGGTTTGACCTCTATGTGACCTCCATTTTATCTAGAAGGACACATTAGTGGTCGAATTTTAAAATTTTCTCGAAATCTAGGATCCGGATTACCTCCACGTGCAAATTTTCAGAGCCCTACCGCTTCTGCATCATGGTTAGAATTCCCATAATTCCCTGTCAGTCAGTCAGCCAGTCTTTCATCACTCAAAATCATCTATATTATATTAGATACGTTAAAAAATGTTGTCATTACTTTGTTCTTGGGTTAAATACTACAATAAAATAAACTCGATTAATCAATGCTCTTGGGTTATTTACATTGTAATAATGCACATTTATATCAAATAAAATAATAAAACACACTGAAATCACATTTATTATACACACTGCATATATCCACAAATCTGCCCTATTCTGTCACAATAATGACGCCAGTTGAAATCCCATGCAGGCTATAAATGTGTCAGATACCCTCAGTGCGAGGATGATGGAGTACTCCATAATTGCAAGTGCAGAATGTCTGGGATTTTCTCTTGCGACCATTACATGTGTGTACCAGTCATCATCATCATCATCCTCAAGCAGCCATGGGCTACGGAGGTCCAACCAGACCGTGCAATTTAGTTCTCCAAGCAAGTCTATCCTGAGTTACATCTACTGCATCTGGCCACTGCACACCAATTCTAATAAGGTCTGTTTGACATTGTCTGCCCACAGCATCCTAGGTCTCAGCTTCTTTCTGAGGCCTTTAGGCACACTGTTCATAACCCTATTCGCCAATCTATAATTATTCATACGGGCAACATGGCCAAACCAACGGAGTCTCTCTCTGCACAATATGCTGCTTAAAGGAGGTTGCAAACTCCTTACTACATCAAAACTGACAAAATCTGGATCTGCTGAGAAAGATGTTGCTGTAACCGGACCATTGATGTCCGAGGTAAGCACTGCCACTTCTGTTTTGCAATATACGAATGATGGACCACAGTGCAGATGATAATATCGGCATTCAACCACGGGGCAGCTACGAAAGTTTGTGCAAAGACCATTTGATGTACGTTGCCACTATTAGGCTATGGCAGCCGATGCCCATATCGAGTATTCCTCTTAACCCTTTCACGACTAAGGGAAACATTTTTCCCATTTTAAAATTGGTGATTGTCGTATTTAATTATAACCTTATCTGCATTTTTTACACAGAATGTCAAAATAGAACGTATGCCGAACGCAATTACGTAAACGGGAACGTTTAGAAAACAAAAACGGAACTGTCAGGACGCATAATATATGTACTATGTGCAATGTCCATCTTTGCCTCACTACCAAAAGAAATTGCTTCGCAGAATATCATAATTAGCACATCATTTTGTATAGTAATTTTATTTCATAATTTTGCATTATTTAAGTTAACATTTTGTTCTAATAAACCAATAAATAAAAGACATTGCATAATAAGCCTAACTATAATTTGTGTTACCTTTATAGTCCATTGGGAAAAATATTTCCCCTAAAATTCCAAAAAAACTACACATTGTTATGTATTTTTCTTATGATTTTTATCTATTTTACGTCTAAACAAACTAAAATAAACAGTTACATACTAATATTTACTCTTAGAAACCTTATGGTCCTGAAAGGGTTAACAGCACGTCACTGGGCTATGAGGTTTCAGTGGGCAAAGGCACATCGCAAATGGACAGTGGAAGACTGGAAACAGGTAGCTTGGTTCGACAAATCAAGCTTCGACTACAACACGCAACAGGAGATTGCATGTATGACATAGACCACGTGAGGCCATGACTCTAATAGTTAAGTAGGGTGTTACATGTGACACGAAGATTGCCAGATCACTAATTTCTAAAAAAAGTTGCCAGATACGTTTTCTGAATTCTGTAATCAACCATAGTGTTTGGATACTTTTTGGACTGACTGTAAAAAAATAAAATAAATAATACCCCCTCAAGCAGCTGCTTGCCACAGAGGTCTGACAGGAACCTGTCAGTTTATATGCCATAGTAGAAGGTCTGAGAGGTGGCAGGACCTCAGCAGAAAAACGACACATACCTCCGTGCCTTACCTGGGGCACGAACCCAGGTCCCTTAGATCAACAGCCAAGCGTGCTAACCACTCGGCCACGGGACGACTGACTGTACAAGAGGAATATCAGAATTTTACCCCTTGTACCTATTGAGACTACGAAAACAAATGTGAATAATACCATAGCAGCACAAAATGTGTTGATGTACTCGCCAACCACTACACGCATTCACGGCTATCCATTTCCCACATCAGGATGCCTTCTTTCAACAAGACATAACGCCCTGTTTCATTACTTCCGCTTGACAAAGAGCTGTTTGAAGGAGTATTCCAGTGAGTTCACAACCTTCGAAGGACCTTTTTACTCTCTGGATTTGAATCCTGTTGAGCATCTGAGGGAAGAAGTGGAGCGATGTATTTGAGCTCGAAACAGACCACCAGCAACTCTCGGTGCTTTACGGGATTGCTGTCTTGCAAACATGGACTGCAATACCACGCAAAAGTTTGCAACACATGGTAAAGTCCATGCCATGACGTGTTGCTGTTTTGAAGGTGAAAGGTGGACCCACATGTAATTAGGTGGGTGTGCATAATAAATTATCCTTTCAGTGTATGTACAAACACGAATAATTTTATGAAATTTAACAAATTCTCTACGTCGTTTTTAAATCTATATTACTAAGTTTAAGTAAATCACCTTTGTTTAATGTTTTACTCCATTTCTAGTAGATGTTTATGAAATTTTGTCAATAAAGCTTCACAAACAAAATGATTTGCGGTTGCAAAAGAATCGATTTTGATTAACATTGAAAGGACAATTAATTATACACACCCACGTTTCGCCCTCACAACAGACTCAACACATCGTGGTATGGACTTTCTACCAGGTGTTGGAAACGTTTGAGTGGTATTGCAGCTCATGACTTCAGAACAGCCATCTGGAAGCACTGAGAGTTGCCAGTGGTAGGTTTTGGGCTCGAATGCATCGCTCCTATTCGTCACACAGATGCTCAATGGGGTTCAACTCCAAAGAGTGAGAGGGCCATTCGAGGGTTGGAAACTCAATGGAATTATTCTCCAACCAGTCTTTCGCCAAAGAGGAGCGATGAGACAGAGCACTATCTTGTTGTAAAAAGGCATCCTGCTGGGGGAAATGGATTTTGCGGTTATGGTGATCTCAGTAAGTACAAGGGACCCCAAGGTGACCCACGTCACACACCAGAATATTACAATGTCTCCACTGGCCTGTAACACCCCGACCTGCTAGTTGGGATCCATGGCCTCGTGTGGTCTACACCACACACGCAACGTCCTATCGGCGTAGTGTAGTTGGAACCTCGATTCGTCGGACCAAACTACCCGTTTCCAGTATTGCACAGTCCAGTGGCCATGTTCCTTCGTCCAAGCATTTGTACTAGGGAGAAGGGAAGCTGCAGAGTTCGGTGACATGCTGTTAACAAGGGTACTCGACCAATCCAGATCAAAAACAGCGTCTGCAAAAGCCGTGACCCGCTACAGCATCTTTTCATTCAGACTCTCCACTAGCGAGCTACACGACCAACCACGATACAGAAAAATGAGGTCATCCTATCAAAATTTTGGAGACCCAAGGGGTTAATAACCAACTACACCCCGAGACTGAAGGGTTAACAACCGGCCAGACCCCGATACGAAAGAGTTAGCAGCCCAACCTTCAACTTAGTCAAAGGTTCAAAGAGTTGTAACCTTCCTCCCTCAAAACGAGATTTCTCTCCACCAGCAGCGTAGGGGGTAGGGATGGAGGAGTAGAAGGGACAGGTTAGGGATGGTGGGAATGAAAATAACGGCATTCAGTAAGACCTATTATGTACTCTGAGAAAAGAAAAAGCCGTGGTAATTCTATGAATATCAGAAGTGATAAAGTATGCGTAACTTTCCCAATACAGTAAGGCAAATATTTATTATTATTACAGCAATTACCGAAAGGTACAATATCAGTACACTAATACCTGACATAGAAAAATACCTTAAAATTTGAAACATTTTAGAAAAGGTAATTAATCAAATCTTTTCAGTCCAAAATCGAAAACATCAATATTTGGAGAAGTGATGATCTGATTAGGAAGGGCATTCCATACTCTTCTAACACGACACAGAAAGGAGGTGAAGTTCATCAGTTGATATTGATGGATTACGAAGAGTTGAGAAAATACTAAAGTGGTACGAGATGATTCCGACATGCCACACATTTTTCGATCTACACATTACCATGTTTCGAAAGGTATTGATTTTGAATTTCGGAAACGAAGCCAAATACAGCAGCTGTACGACTGATATAATATGCGTGAAGGCATAAAATTATCTGGAACACGAAATTCTGTTTTCTTATGCATAAAAATAGTTTCCTTTACAGGATTTTCGACTTATTTTTAGTTTTGGAATATTTAAGTACCAGGATGCAGCATAATTTATTTTCCCCAGGTGAGCAGGATCGGGCTACGACATGATTTAAGCGCTTGAAATTTTTAATATGAACGGTCCACACATATCGGCAAATGTTAATTTTTATACCACAGAAAAGCTTTGCTTTTGATTGGTCTCTACCACCCACTGAGGAAATTTCGGTACCTCTGTAATCAATTCGACCTCCAGTACATTGGCGTGACGGATTTGGATGATGGAGTACTCCATAATAGCCATAATAGAAAGAGCAGAAACAGTCCAGTGGCAATGTTCCTTTGCCCTAGGGGCGGGGGTGCCTCAGTCGGTAGCGCGCCAGGCTCGTAATCTGTAGTTCCAAGGTTCGAGTCCCAGCTGGGTCAGCGTTGAGATTTATCTCCGCAAAATTCCCCGCCCTGCCCACGGTCAGTAGGGGACACCGATGGGCTTGGAAAGGTCGCCGTCCGTCGGATGGGACGTTAAGCGGTGGCCGTGTGCGGGAGAGCCATACCATGTGCACGTTAAAGAACACGCTGGATGGCCTTGACGGGAGGCTACCATCTGTCTCCCAACATCTGTTCCAGTGGGTCCCCTCCCCCAACCTTCTCTGAGCCTTCGGGGTCCATGTGACCTGGCCATTTAGCCCATGGTGTGCAAAAAAGTGCCGCTCAGAGGTAAAACAACCCAACTTTTGCCCTAGCATTTGTGCTACAGAGAAGGAAAGCTTCAGAGCTCGGTGACATGATGTTAACAAGGATACTCGACCAATCCAGGTCAAAAACAGTGTCTGCAAAAGCCATGACCCGATACAGCACCTTTAAAATTGTTTTGTGTAAAAAACTTAACGTTTTTGTCTCTTTTCTTTGTATGAAACAGTGTACAGGCCATTACAGGCAGAGATCAAGAAAAAAAATGAAATTGGGGGTGACAAGTAACTGGACTACTTTACAGCATACAATTTTCACCTCCATTTTAATGGTCTTTAAAACATTCCTTAAAAAATGCCTGAAATATGCACGTTTAATAATTTTTTGCTCCCGTTACCCTTACTAGCATTTTGAAAGACGTGAGGGCATGACCGTTGCTCCCCGGATCAGACCCTGGGCCATTACAACAGAATTAATAAAAAATATTATTGTTCTGAGCCTCCAACGCTAATGTGAATTTGGAACTGGAGAGACTAGAAAGTGATCTAATGTTCCAGGAAGTTGGTAAAAAGGCAAATGAATATCTAAAGAAAAGGAGCTCTGCTTCAAAAGGATAAGTGATGATTTTAAACGGTGTTTCAATTCATATCCCGCATTTCATATATCGGGGAAACAAACATTACGTGGGTTGGGTTGTTTTACCTCTGAGCGGCACTTTTTCGCACACAATGGGCTAAATGGCCAGGTCACACGGATCCCGAAGGCTCAGAGAAGGTTGGGGGAGGGGACCCATTGGAACAGCTGTTGAGAGACAGATGGTAGCCTCCCGTCAAGGCCATCCAGCGTGTTCTTTAACGTGCACAGGGTATGGCTCTCCCGCACACGGGGTCACGGCTTAACGTCCCATCCGACGGACGGCGGCCTTTCCAAGCCCATCGGTGTCCCCTACTGACCGTGGGCAGGGCGGGGAATTTTTGCGGAGATAAATCCAACGCTGACCCAGCTGGGACTCGAACCTGCGAACTACAGATTATGAGCCTGGCGCGCTACCGACTGAGCCATCCCGCCCCAACATTACGTGGTAAAAATGAATTAAAACTATACTCTATTTTTGTAAAATGAAGCAATAGTTTTCGCAGAGGGTCATTTTTTTAATTGAAAAAACAAATAATTTCTATTGAATCAGTTACTGTAAGTACAAAGTGAAGAGAAACATTTAAGATATTCTGCAGTAATATTATAAAGATAATCAAACCACGAAAATATTTATTCTCTCCTTCAGTCATTATCTCTGTGATGTTCTGTTGCCATTTTCAATTGAATCCACCTCAATTTTTGTGCATAAAATCTCATTATGGTCCTCATGGCCCATTCAAGGTAAAACTGTTCAATGTCTACTTTAATGTCTGTTAATGATAGATAATGTGTTTGTTCTGTTGTAATGTCTGTTAATGACAGATAATGTGTCTGTTTCTGTTGTAATGTCTGTTAATGACAGATAATGTGTCTGTTTCTGTTGTAATGTCTGTTAATGATAGATAATGTGTCTGTTTCTGTTGTAATGTCTGTTAATGATAGATAATGTGTCTGTTTCCGTTTTAATGTCTGTTAATGATAGATAATGTGTCTGTTTCTGTTTTAATGTCTGTTAATGATAGATGATAAAGTTTAAATAATGGCTTGTTAATTTTAAAACGAGTCAAAAAAACTTTTTTAACGTTTGTTGTGCAATGCATATACCGTATTTGAAACAAAACCGTTTTGTTCAATTCTAATTGTAAAAAAAACCTTACATTTCAGTTCTACAAGTTCACTAAACAGACTGAGGCTTGTAAACGTAATACTGTACCCATTTTTCCAGTTAATCCTAAAATAAGAGCCCTGCACGGATAGTAAAAGTCCTATCCGCAAGGTCTCAACCGCAACTGCAAAACTTGGTCAGAATCTGCGCTTATTATCTACTAACCTTGAGATTTCGCACAGATGTTGTTTTCCAGTGAAAGAAATTATTCTAATGTTTTTAATGGCTACTTGATAACTTAAAAAATATACTGTTAAAAATAATTTTTTTTTTTTTGGTAAAAAAAAAAAGGTTTTACTAAGTTTAGACAAAAATTTATTCCTTCTAATTTTGCAAATTCTTCTGAATTAATTTTGCTCTTTTGAACGCAGTTATCCTCTGGAAGTTACTGCTTTTTATCACCCAGTAACTCTCTCCTAAAACTTCCTGCTTTCCCCGATTAAAATATTCATTCGACTGATATTTAATTCTGCTTTGTTATTATTCTAATCATTATAAAAGAATCGAATTTATATTCTGCTTTGCTAGCAAAAAGATCGTTTCTCTCACATAGGATAAGTTTTTTTTAACTTGTGGCTTTATCCCAATGACCATTTTTTTAGAGTGAATATCGTCATTGAATTTTCAAATCAGATTTCTTTTATCATTATCGAAAGTAGTATTTTGATGTCAGCCATCAATAATGTAGTAATGTTTGCTCATGCTTCTGCACATCTCATCAAATACGAGACTTTATCGCCATCTGCGTTAACATCCAATTTTTTATCCTCGGTTTTATCGGCTACGCGTGTTAAGGTTAATCTTTTATCCTCCGAGAGATTTTAAATGCGGATATCCGCATCAGCGTAGGGCTCTACCTATAATCTGGATTACATATAAACGGCTTTAATGAAATATTTACCTAGTCGTTTATAAATATAATTTTTCCCTTAGTTATCTTTTCTTTTCAATTACGGAATTTTATTGTTTATTCACCATTTTTTAATTATTTAAGGCTATTATTCAAGGCTGCTTTTTTTACGAAGCTTATCAGCGAAAACTAAAGTACTAATAGTACAGAAAAACTTTATCCTAGTGATAAAAAGAAAAAACGTTATCCTAGTGATAAAAAGAAAAACTGCAAAGAAAGGGAAAGACGTCTTCCAACCTCTCGTAATTCAAGCTAGGTTTTGAAGTAGCAGTTGGTGAATGAAGAGTCAGAATCGATTAGTAGTGGGCGTTGTGTCCCGAAAGAAGGCAGAGTACTCTTTTTGTGTTATTCAACGTGTAAAGGAAACTTACGTTTCTGTTCTACAAATCCACCAAACAAATTCAAGCTTTTAAACATATTGTTTGCCAGTTAATTCCATGATCTGGAATTATTTAAACTTTTTAAATATAGTTTTAATCTAGGTTTTAAACTACTTAATGATATTTTTACGTTATCTTTTACTTTTGAATTACAAACTGAGTTTTATTATTTAATCACTTTCTAAATATTTGAGGCTTTTCTTTTATCAAACGTAGCAGAAAAATCTAAGGTTCTAACAGCACAGAAAAACGTGAAACTGATGAATGGAAACAAAAACTGGAAAAGATGTTTTTCAACCTCTCGTAATTTAAGTTCGGTTTTGAAGTAGCAGCTGGCGAACGAGAGTCAGAATCGATTCGTAGTGGCGTTGTGTACTTAAAGTAGGCAGAGTACAGTTTTTGTGAAATACACGTAAAGGAAACGCTTCGTTTCCGTTCTACAAACCCGCAAACGAATCTAAGCTTTTAAACGTATGGTTTGCCCAATTTTTCCCCAATTAATACTCCAATCCGGAATGCTCATAAAATATTGTTGCGGATTACAAAAATGGATAGCCACTGAGCGTGAGTATTAAAAGCTATATTTCAAAACCAAATTCAATACAAGGTAAATTGCTACAAAGGAAATATGGATGAAGTATCTTATTAACAAATCAACTATTAACATGCACAAGTCATCAATCTTCCTGCGTAGAGCACACAATATCAGCTCTGTGTATTTTACTAAATACTACCTTTTACTTGATTTACCAGGTCACCCGAAGATCTTCACTCGTAAACCAATTCTCGTCCTGTGCTAATAACTTTTCACACACTAGCCGAACAAAAAGACAGTCCGTGTAGACATTCGAAGTTAGCCATAAAAGTTCCCACTTTTATACTTCCGCGTATACACAACACATCAAGTTACTTCTTGATACTTAACGATAAAAGATCCCACTTTTATCCTTCCGCGTATACACAACACATCAAGTTACTTCTTGATACTTACGCGCACTGTCTCAGAACAGCTCACCGTCCATTTTCGAACTCTCCGACCGTTACAACACAACGACCGTTACAATACAAAACGACCGTTAACGCTCCACTCTTCTTCTCCAAATTCTCCCAACGTTCTTCGTTGGCTGAAACTTTGCTTTCGGTTGCCAGATTCTTCTGTCGTAACACTGCCCCCTTCCTAGGTATTGTTCGTCCCGAACAATTCTGGATTCCAAAGCTTCTTCAGTTCTTCGATGAAACGGGGCCAAATGATCCACGTGAACCACCTTGCACTTTGTAGCTGGACATCGACGAATGCAATATACCACGTCTGTGTCAAAATGAAAGCGAATCTCATTATGACGTAGATTTCTTTTCTGACTGAAGCCTCGTCCACAAACATAATACGTGTAAGGCCTATAGCCCTTGTGAACACGTTTATGTCTCTGCAGGGAGAAGAATCGACTAAGAGTTTTCGTGCAAAACCTGTAAAAAGTTTTCTTCTTTGTCGGAAGTTTTCTTCTTTGGATTTTTACTTCTATCAACAGTAACAAGGAATGAAAGTCATTAGTGACATAAAATCTAGGGAGAATTTTCATCCTGCAATCTGTCCCTTTTGTCAGTTGACTTTCACTTAATTCAGAGCTGTCGTGATGAACCTTCAACCATATTTCACCTGATTCAATTTGATCCCCAAGGTGCTTCACAAATATATCAGCTCCATAATTCTTTTTAGCGCTTCGGTCCATCTCCTCCTTCCATACTCTTGCTAGAACTGCAGCTTCTAATCCGACAACCTTACCTGTTTCTTCTGTATAAGTGAAATCAGTGATGTGTCGGGCTGCTAGCAATATTTTTTCTGTTTTACCTTCACATAGCCAGCTTGCAACATCTTCAGATACTCCTTGTTCTATTAACATGTTACGAAACTTGTTCAAAGCATTGCCGTTATGCAGAACCTTGCAGAAACGTGATGCTTCATCTACCCTATTATCCACAATGTTCACCAAACGCAGAAGTTCTCCTCCTAACTCTTCGACGAGCTCTTGCTGTTCCAAGGATCCGTTACCAAGGAAACACTGAACAGCTTCCATCACTTCCAGAGAGTTGTCAACAGAGTTTTCAAGAGGTGAATCCATGTTGCTGATAACAGCTGAACAACTCAAACTCTTCATTCCACGAGCTTGTGATGCTGCAACCATTTTCTTAACTAAATCAACAGCAACATCTTCTGTACTGATGAGATCAATAGCTCCTTTTCCGAATTCAACATCATAAACCAAAGCGCACACTCCTTCAGCCAACTTTTTGGACACAATTGAGCATCTCATTAGAGGAACGCTATCTATGGTAGCCGTCAGATCCTTGCAGCGGTAAATCTCCTTATCTGTTGACACCAGCTCCTCTGTCTGTACTACGATGCAGCATCCGACGTCTTCCATCATCTGCTCGATTTTATCTTTAGTGCAGTCGACAGTGAAGCCAGGGATGGATTCCAATTTGTCCAGAGTATCTCCCGTCAATTGGAGAGCACGACCGGAGATCATAGGGACCTTGAGACCTAAAGCAGCAAGTGCAGGAGCCAAGACAAGACTCACTTTGTTGCCGACACCTCCTGTGCTGTTTTTATCTACCATCCGATGGCGCCACTCGGGTCTCCAGCAAAACACATGACCCGAGGAGGTCATATTTGCTGTTTCTTCCGAATTCACTTTCTTGGAGCTCTCATTGTAATTAGCCAGGGAAATATCAGTCATGATTGCCAAATTGTTCATTCTGGAGATCAGCGACGAGTTCTGTAACATGATATTGTCCACTTTAGAGCTCTTGTAATCGTGATAAAACTTTTCTATATCCTTGAAGTGATCAATAATCTTACCAACTTGAGAAGCCACTTCAGCTCTCAACTCAGTATTTTGTGCGGCCATTTCGGCTTTCAAATCATCTTTTCGAGAAACTATCTCCGTTCTCAACTCATTATTTTGTGCGGCCATTTCGGCTTTCAAATCATCTTTTTGAGAAACTATCTCAGTCCTCAACTCATTATTTCGTGCGGCCATTTCGGCTTTCAAATCATCTATTTTATCGCTTAGGGCGGCCAGATCACCTTTAATATCGGCTTTCAAGTCACCTATTTTATCGCTTTGGGCAGCTAGATCACCTTTCAAGTCATTTATCAACTTTACTAATTCATCCATACTTCTAGTTAACGGCATTCAATAAATTATCCCACTTCTGACACCAAATGTTGCGGATTACAAAAATGGATAGCCACTGAGCGTGAGTATTAAAAGCTATATTTCAAAACCAAATTCAATACAAGGTAAATTGCTACAAAGGAAATATGGATGAAGTATCTTATTAACAAATCAACTATTAACATGCACAAGTCATCAATCTTCCTGCGTAGAGCACACAATATCAGCTCTGTGTATTTTACTAAATACTACCTTTTACTTGATTTACCAGGTCACCCGAAGATCTTCACTCGTAAACCAATTCTCGTCCTGTGCTAATAACTTTTCACACACTAGCCGAACAAAAAGACAGTCCGTGTAGACATTCGAAGTTAGCCATAAAAGTTCCCACTTTTATACTTCCGCGTATACACAACACATCAAGTTACTTCTTGATACTTAACGATAAAAGATCCCACTTTTATCCTTCCGCGTATACACAACACATCAAGTTACTTCTTGATACTTACGCGCACTGTCTCAGAACAGCTCACCGTCCATTTTCGAACTCTCCGACCGTTACAACACAACGACCGTTACAATACAAAACGACCGTTAACGCTCCACTCTTCTTCTCCAAATTCTCCCAACGTTCTTCGTTGGCTGAAACTTTGCTTTCGGTTGCCAGATTCTTCTGTCGTAACAATATTATAATGCAGCTTTTCTCTAGTTTTGTTTCAAATTTCTTTATGATTTTTTACATTATCTTTTTCTTTTCAATTACAAAAAACGTTTTATTATTCATTCACTTTCTAATTATTTTAGGCTATCGTTTAATAAAGCTTATCAGAAAAAACTAAAGTACTAATAGCAATAGAAAAACTGTTACCTGGCTATAAAAAAAACAGAAAAAGTGAAAGATGTATTTCAACCACTTTAATTAAAACTAAGTTTTGAAGTAGCAGTTGGTGAACGAAGAGTCAGAAGTGATTAGTAATGGGTGTTGTGTACGGAGAGAAGGCAGATTACTTTTTTTTGTGTAATTCAACGTGTAAAAAAAAAAACTCTTACATTTTTTGTTCTACAAATCCAGAAAAGAAATTGAGGCCTTGACATGTATTATTTGCCCATTTTTTCAGTTAATCCTACAATTCGAAAAGCTGATAAAATATTTTAATATAGTTTTATCTAGTCTTGTTCTAAACTTCTCTACAATTTTTGATTGTTTTTGGCTTTTTAATTACTAACAGTGTTTTATTATTTAGTCACTTTCCAATTATATTACGATATTTTAAAACAAAGATTCTCAGCAAAAACTGAAGCATCAATAGCATAGAAAAACGGTATCCTAGTGATAAAAACGGTATCCTAGTGATAAAAACAGGAAAAAGAAAGTCGTATTTCAACCTCTTGTAAATCAAGTTTGGTTTTAAAGAAACAGTTGGTGAATGAAGACTCACAAGCTATTAGTTGTGGGTGCAATTCTACGTGTAAAGAAACTCTTACATTTCTATTCTACAAATCCATCAAATAAATTAAGACTTTTAAGCGTATTGTTTGCCCATTTTTCCTGTTAATCCTTCTGTCCGGAATGTCCATAAAATGTTTTAATATAGTGTTTATCTAGTCGTGTTTTAAACTTCTTTAAAATTTTTTTCACCATCTTTTTCTTTTCAGTTATTAAGAGCGTTAATTATTTATTCACTTTCTAATTATTTCAGGCTTATTTTAAAGCTTACAGCAAAAACTAAAGTACTAATAGCACAGAAAAACGTTAGTCTAGCGATAAAAACACAAACTTGCCAAACAAAAAGAAGAGCCATCTTCCAACCTCTCGTAATTCAAGCTAGGTTTTGAAGTAGCAGTTGGTGAATGAAGAGTCAGAATCGATTAGTGGTGGGCGTTGTGTACCGAAGGAAGGCAGAGTAGCGAGAGAAAAGACGGAGGAAGAGTTCAGAGAGGATGGTGATGCCAAGGATGCTTCCTCACAGCCTCTAGTGTCACAGCTGCAGGCAGAGGTTGGCGTTGGGAGCCGGGGGATGCAGCACGCCTCCTCTTTTCTTACATGCCACTTAATTGCAGACGTCCGCTTATATTGGCTTGTGGGAAAGAAAGGCAAAAATTCCCGAGGATCGAAAGGTAAAGTCGGCATTCGGCTGAATTGTTCACTGAACTCCTTATTCCTTCTGATTGCTGTGAGGCGCTGCAGCTCCCTCAGATGGCTTCGTGTGTTTTCCTTTCAACTCATGAAGCCTCGGTATTCATTGCGACTGCAAACCAGGAAGAGGGAGAAAGACTGGAAATATAAAACTGTAGAAATGAGAGGGGAAAAAAATGAAAGAGTTTTACTTTCTTTTGGTTCGTTAGTCGGTCACGCAGGCCTGGAAGCAAATTTGCTCAATATTCCTTTCGTAGGTTTTTGTTTTGTTAATGTTACAGATAGGGGAAATATGATATCAGCAAAAAAGTTGTTTTCTCTGTAGAACTAGTGGGTTGGGTTGAGTTGTTTTTTACCTCTGAGCGGCACTTTTTTTGCCCACAATGGACTAAATGGACCACAATGGACTTAGCTCATTTTGAAGTAAATAAAAAACGCATCCTAGGAGTAAAATATCCTTTCCTACGCGAATGCTTAACGGATACTGAATCAGGGGTACTGACTTTCTACATATGGGTAAGGGTGGTAATTTGATACTTTTCTGGAACCCTTGAGATTAAAAGAAACTCGCAATATAAGAATAAAAACATCTCTATTAGCGTTGATGTTCCTTTTGTTCTACGAAGAATGTATATTCCCTGTGCTTCAAAGGAGAAATTCTCTCTTTCTGATGAAAGAGTTCCGTCCTACAATAGCCAAAGTATCTCCTCCTGCATCAGAGCGAAAGTTTTCTCTTTCGATCCTCTAAAGGAGAAAATTCTTCCTTGCTCGAAAGTTTTCGCTCTTCTGCTCGATGAGGCAAATTTTCTTCTTCCGTTTCCCGAGGACGAAATTTTTTATCAAGCTGTAAATGTAATGTTTTCCTTCCCTGCTAAAAGAGTAAATTATTTTAATTTCATTCACATTGGTGAAAATTTTCCCTCTTATTCAAAAGTGATATTTTCTGCTCCCTGCTGCAAAATAATCTTTTCTTCTCTTCGTCTAACATTTTTTTTCCTTCACTGTTTCGAAAAGGAAAACTTTTCTGTTCCTTTCCTGTTCTTTCTAAGTCTCAATTTTCTTTTCCCTCTTCATGCAATGACAGAAATTTCCTCTTCGTGCTTTAAAAGTAAAATCTTTATCTCCCAGTTTAATGTTTTTTTTTATTCCCACTGTTTCAAAATAGAAAATTTCTCCCTCCTCTTGAAGGTCGTAATTCCCCCCCCCCCGATCCAATAAGGTAAATTTCCTCTCTGTGCTTAAAAATAAAATTGTTTGAAATCTGCTTAAAATATTTTTCCTAGTGTTTCAAAAATAAAATTTTATCCGTCCTTTCGAGGTCACAATTTTTCTCTTCTTTCTTGATGCAAAAACGGAAATTTACCTTACGTGCTTAAAAAGCAACATTTTTTTCTCCACCTTCTCTATGATGGATTATTTGTCCTACTGTTTAAAAAATAAATTTTTCTCCCTCCTGCTGAAAGTCACCATTTCTTTTACCTCTTGGTCTAAAAAATAAAAATTTCCTCTCTATGTTTGAAAAGTCAAAAAAAAAAATTTTCCCGTGTTTGAAAAACACAATTTTCCTCCCCGTGTCTGAAAAACAAAATTTTTCTCCCGTTTGTTGAAAAGCAAAATTTTTCTTTCCCTACTTTAAAAACGAAATCTTTTCTTCTGCAAACAAAAATATGTAATATATATAAATACTTTCTACAAAGGAAGCACTTGATCGATCATTTTGTGAAAAATCTATATACAACTGGATTTCTTTCACTGTACAATTGTTTCCTTTTATTTTAATATCATTAAACCTCTAGCTATTTACCATATCTCTTTTCTTAACTGCAGAAAATTTCTGAAGATTTTCGCATCGATTTTAAATTGCATTGCTTTAGTTATTTGTACAAGCACGATTTTTTCTTCCTTTAGAAAATCTCGTGCGAGTTTGAGTTTGTAAGTCAATCTCATTTGATGTTTTCCCTTTTGAATTTTTTTAGCGAAGCTTTGTAATCAGAGATACTGATATCCAACTTCGAAAAACGAAAGTCAACACGTTTAAAGATTCTCCTTAATGGAAAACGCTCAAAAATTAATAAGAAGTCCTTATCTTCCATGCTCAGTTATTATGAAAAACTCCAGAACAATTTACCTTTGCTGCTTTGAGGCTCCCGAGAAGGTTTCCAAAATGTTTTATTTGGTTTTTGCATAATGTTTAATGAAAACGGAAAGCATGGGCTCATTGTGAAAGTTATGAAATGCGTTAGAATTAGGAAAAAAATTAATATGGAATTAAAAACGAATTACCCAACTACACAAGATTTGTCTATGACATTTAAAATGCTAGAGAACGGAAAATGTTTCTGCTATACAAGTGGTTTCGTGGACAAAAGGCCTAGTGAAATTTAATTTATCTGTGATACAGTAAAATTTCGATTAACCGACCTTCAACTATCCGACTATTTATTAATCGTTGAATTTTGAGTGAGTACGTGGGACTAGCGCTAAGGGTCAGCTGGATCCCATAATTTTCAGATCGTTTTCAGAAAAACGAGCTAATGTTTTCACGTTGTCGTCTATCTGTCAGTCTGTAGACCAGCAGTTCTCAACCTTTTATACTTCACGTAACCATTGGAAATGTGTATGTAACTGGCGTATCTATTGTATACAGGGTGATTCAGTTAAGCGTGTACAAACTTCTGGGAGGGGTAGGTTGCACAAAGACGAATCGTAATCATATAACAATGCAGGGTCGGTAACGGCCCTGCATTGCTGTATGATCTGGCAACCTTCGTGTCACGTGAACGAAGGTTGCCAGATCACTAATTTCTAAAAAAATCGTTGCCAGATATTTTTTCTGAATTCTATAATTAAACATAGTGTTCGGATATTTTTTTGAGCGACTGTACAGTGGGCCCTATCTGGATACGCCCCTGCAAACAATAACTATAAACTTATTTGTGATTCACGCAAAATTATTAAATAAAATGGTGTTTCCCCCCCTGAAAAATGCTCCCCAAATGAGAACATGCAAGTATAATTTACAAAAGATTTCTGTTAAGTTTGAATTTTTTTATTTTTAAAATTTCGTTATTTTTAATTTTTTCGTGAAAGATGTTTATTTGGTTCCAAGTAGCAAAAATATAGCGCTCCGAACGATATAATAAGATTAATCAAATTAATTGCGGACTAAGTAATATTGTTTAACATCATCTGATAAAGTAATATTGTGAACTATGGTTTCTTGCTAGAAATCTGATATTCAGATGGTAATATGGGGTGATCAAAGATATTTAAATTGGCAGTTGTGACTCGCCACTCATTACGCGGTCCTAAAGTTAAAAAGCTTTAAACCTTTTTAGCGATAAAGTTCGAAAATAGCAAAATTTTAAACTGATATTGTAACGTTAAAAAAATTATTGTAACCTAAGATTAAAAATTCCTTCATGCTACAAATTCGATATTTTGATTCTGTACTGTAGTAACAGAGATAATGAAAAACCTTTGTTAGGTTTGATTCAGCTTTCGATTTGTTTATTCAGGTATTTTTTCCCTCCACACAATGGGCTAAATGACTGGGTAGCAATCAAAATTATTTATTTTCCTCAGAGAAAGTTCCCCCGTGTGCGGGAGAGCCATACCCTGTGCACGTTAAAGAACACGCTGGATGGCCTTGACGGGAGGCTACCATCTGTCTCCCAACAGCTGTTCCAGTGGGTCCAACCTTCTCTGAGCCTTCGGGGTCCATGTGACCTGGCCATTTAGCCCATGGTGTGCAAAAAAGTGCCGCTCAGAGGTAAAATAACCCAACCCAACTCAGAGAAAGTAGAGAAAATGGAATCCACTGGACAGCTGCTTTAAGATGCAGTTGGAATCCTCTCGTAATGGCCATCCAGCGTGTTTTTTAACGTGTTACAGCTGCCTAGCATTTGTGGACCATAGCTTAACGTACCATCTGACAGATGGCGGCCTTTCCAAGCCTAACGTTGTCCACTTTCTCACCGAACAGTTGCGATTCGAACCTGAGAACTATAGATTGCGAGCCTGACGCAGTACAGCTGAGCCCCCACCCCTATCTTAAACTTTTGGATACTGATAAACGCTGATAAAATGTACCGTTCACATTTTTTGAACTTATATTAGTTTGAATTTCCACCGTTAGAGGCGCTAAGATGTGAACGTAAAAAAGCTTTTTTCTCAAAGCGAACTTTTCATATTCTCAAGAAGCGATTGATAGTCTTAGTTATTTTCGCATTCTAATTAATTGGACATTCGTCACAAATTGCCCCCAGGAAACTGATCCCAAAGACATAAAACAAATCCAATTAAAACCATTTTATAAAAGACAATTAAAATTAAACGATCGTGTTCTTATTTCGTGCTTTCGATTAAAGAAGCTAAGGCAGTCAGTCCCGTTTAAAAAATAAAGAAGGCTAATGCTTCCTCGTAATATTTAACTATCTTGGGTGCTCTTCGGGATCTTCGCTGATTCAAATCAAATTAGGGATTCGTTGTATTTTAATGCTGTGCAATTTGCTGCAAAGCGATTCGCACAGAGAGGAAATTTACGGTCGACGTAATGCGGAGGTGCACGTCGTTATCTAACGAAGAAGGTTTTAACTAAATACCATTATTTACGCTCAAATGACACAAAAATGGCATACTTTCTGAAGAAGTCTTTCATCATCATTTGCTGTTGTGCGGCAATTAATCTTCATTAAGCGATTCTGGAAATGATACGACTCGCTGAACTCCCATTCTCAACTGTGTTCTGAGGATGACCTAGAAAAAGGAAGGAGAGAGACATCCCTAAAGAGTTTCCGTTTAAAAATGGCTTTTATCCATTTTTCCTAAGATTTAAGTCGCCCTTCGTTAACTATCTGCATTCCCATCGCGCAATTTGGCGCTTCGATTCCTCGTTACAATTTATTCAGAATAAGTTTGTTTCCATTTTTGATACGAGTTGAAATTAGAGTAGATTTAATTATTTGTGTAAAATTTTCTGATATCTCAAGGATTTAACTTCTCTGAATGTCAAAATCGTTTGTTTGCTGGGTTTCGTCAATCAACTAAGGAACTTCCGCGCTGCAGCTCACAAGGAGATTAAGCTTAAGAAAGTTAGTGTGAGTTGGGTTGTTTTACCTCCGAGCGTCACTTTTTTGCACATCATGGTCTAAATGGCCAGGTCACATGGACCCCGAAGGCTCAGAGAAGGTTGGGTGAGATGACCCACTGGGAGACAAATGGTAGCCTCCCGTCAAAGCAATCCAACGTGTTTTTTAACGTGCATAGGGTATGGCTTTCCGCACACGGACCACGGCTTAACGTTTCATCCGACGGACGGCGGTCTTTCCAAGCCCATCGGTGCCCCCTACTGACAGTGGGCAGGGCGGAGAATTTTGCGTAAGCGTGAAGAAAAACATTAAGGCTAGGTAAGAATGGGGTTAAAAATAGATAATCGGGATTAGAAAACTTAGCAGATGGAAAAAATATTAGAGAAACATCGGATTGATCAACATTATGGTTAGAAAAGTCATTGTGCCGAGATAGATTGTATATGAAGGGATCACTGGAGAGAAAACTGTTAGGACTCGCTGTCGGTTTCTCAGCCCTAGATTTCTCCATTCTTCAGTAATAGTCAATTCGCTCTGTCGCTGTTGTGATCGGTGATTGATAAAGGGTTGGGTTGTTTTACCTCTGACCGGCACTTTTTTGCACACCATGGGCTAAATGGCCGGGTCACATGGACCCCGAAGGCTCAGAAAAGGTTGGGGGAGGGGACCCACTGGAAGAACTGTTGGGAGACAGATGGTAGCCTCCCGTCAAGGCCATCCAGCGTGTTCTTTAACGTGCACAGGGTATGGCTCTCCCGCACACGGGGCCAAGGCTTAACGTCCCATCCGACGGACGGCAGCCTATACAAGCCCATCGGTGTCCCCTACTGACCGTGGGCAGGGCGGGGAATTTTTGCGGAAATAAATCTCAACGCTGGCCCAGCTGGGACTCGAACATGGGAACTACAGATTACGAGCCTGGCGCGCTACCGACTGAGCCACCCCCGCCCCCTGATTGGTAAAGACATTCGACATTAACCAGTCATATTATACAGGATTGCGCATTATTTAATATGATGCCCGGGTTGGAGAACAATAAACCCATCACTGATAGTCAATGATAAATATTGAGTCCATTTTCCTGGAAGAAAAGGTGCACTCAGTTATTCTATAATGTGGTTAATGTGGTTTTGAATGATTCGGATGACAGTCAGTGAAAAATGCGAACAAATGTATTCACTCCTTAATATTCGAGATATTCTGTTGTTGGAATATAACATTCGAAGTTACCAAATTATCGCCTCTTCTGGTGATTTTATGCGCTTGAAGGCTTCACTGATTGAACATGTGTTTACAGTTCTTATATAACAAAATCAGTGCTTTTGTTTTTAATACCTACTCTTCTATATTAAATACATTACCTACTTGTGATTTTTCATATGAATTAGGGGGCGGGGGTGGCTCAGTCGGTAGCGCGTCAGGCTCGTAATCTGTAGTTCCCAGGTTCGAGTCCCAGCTGGGTCAGCGTTGAGATTTATCTCCGCAAAAATTCCCCGCCCTGCCCACGGTCAGTAGGAGACACCGATGGGCTTGGAAAGGCCGCCGTCCGTCGGATGGGACGTTAAGCCGTGGCCCCGTGTGCGGGAGAGCCATACCCTGTGCACGTTAAAGAACACGCTGGATGGCCTTGACGGGAGGCTACCATCTGTCTCCCAACAGCTGCTCCAGTGGGTCCCCTCCCCCCAACCTTCTCTGAGCCTTCGGAGTCCATGTGACCTTGCCATTTAGCCCATGGTGTGCAAAAAAGTGCCGCTCAGAGGTAAAACAACCCAAACAACCCAACATATGAATTAGACTGTTGTCTTTATGGTGATAATTATCATCGTCAACTGATTAATTGATCTGCTAATTAATAATCATCATTGCCTATTAATTATCATTATAGTCTCTTACTTATCTTTATTGTAATGTTTCATGTGAATTTGAATTGGGTGCAAAAAAGTGCCGTTCAAAGATAAACCTACGAGCGGCACTTTTCCCCACACAAATGGCCAGGTTACAAAGACCCTGAGGGCTCAGAGAAGGTTGGGAAGAAGGGACCGAGTGAATAGTTATGAGAGACAGATGGTAGCCTCCCGTCAAGGCTACCCAACCTGTTCTCGACGTGCGCAGGGTATGGTTCTCCCACAGAGAGACGCCAGGCTCGTAATCTGTAGTTCCCAGGTTCGAGTCCCAGCTGGGTCAGCGTTCAGATTTATCTCCGCAAAATTCCCCGCCCTGCCCACGGTCAGTAGGCGACACCGATGGGCTTGGAAAGGCCGCCGTCCGTCGAATGGGACGTTACTCCGTGGCCCCGTGTGCTGGAGAGCCATACCCTGTGCACGTTAAAGAACACGCTGGATGGCCTTGACGGGAGGCTACCATCTGTCTCCCAACAGCTGTTCCAGTGGGTCCCCTCCCTCAACCTTCTCTGAGCCTTCGGGGTCCATGTGACCTGGCCATTTAGCCCATGGTGTGCAAAAAAGTGCCGCTCAGAGGTAAAACAACAACTCAAAAAAATCCCACAGAGAGGTCCACGGCTTTACATCACATCTGACAGACGGCGGCCTTTACAAGCCAATCACTGTCCCCTATAGACCGAAGGCAGGATGGGAAGTTTTGAAGACAAAAATCTTCATGCAGGACTCGAACCTGAGAACTGCATTATGAGCCTGGAGCGCTGCCGGTACTAAGCCACCCCGCCCCAAAAGATAATCCATTTAGCCAACTGAACTGCACATTGGATTATATATTTGAAGTAGTAGTGAGACACTCTGGAAACTTTTCACCTCGAGAAATTCCTCTGACCTTTATGGTACGACTACAAACACCGGATGTGACGTCATCAAAAAAGTCTCTCGAAAAAATTGCGAAATCCACAACAAAGGACATCGTAGAAATGTCTAGAAAGTTCCTTTTCCCTTCGTTTCTTCCGGCCCCTTCTAAAAAAAGTCCCTGAAAATATTGCAATCATTTTTTTCCTTCCTCTTTCTTAGAACGTACATGAATTTTCAGGAAAACGGCAAAATCAGGGATCACATGATAGGGTGACGTCATGGAATATTCTAGAATATAACACAATCCTTTATCTTGTACAGAATTGAAAACTCCGAAAATAAATTTGACCTCCCTGTCATACTGGATGCTGCAATCCTGAAACTAGGAATTTACCTATTCCCCATAGCATGTACAGACTTGAAACTGCCTGTGGGGATAGTTGACTTTTTTAGACTTTATGTTATGATTCATCTGTTTCTTTTGTGATTCACTCAATTTCTGATTGGTCGAAAATTTAGTGCTGCTCCTAATTGGATGTCATAGGGCAAAGAATTTCTGGAGTGCGCTTCTTTCTGCAGCAAAATAGGGTCCCTCTTTGTTCGATATCACTCCCTCGTGATGGAGGCTGACAGTTCAGAATTCTTGGTGAATATTTTGTACCTGGTACGTTCCTTCTTTAAGGAAAAATTTATGGTGCACATCCGACAATACAGAAACTGAAAAAACGGGAGTATCGTGTACCCACCGCATGGTGGGTGTCGTGTACAGTCGCTCAAAAAAGTATCCGAACACTACGGTTGATTACAAAATTCAGAAAAAATATCTGGCAACTATTTTTTTAGAAAGTAGTGTGCTGGCAACCTTCGTGTCACGTGACACGAAGGTTGCCAGATCACTAATTTCTAAAAAAATAGTTGCCAGATATTTTTTCTGAATTTTGTAATCAACCGTAGTGTTCGGATACTTTTTTGAGCGACTGTACATATTGCAAGAATTGAATTTGTGTCATCGATTGCTAGTCTGCTTAAAAGGAAATCAAAGGCGGAACACGACACTTGATGCCATCTTCGAGTAAGCGCTTATAGCAATGCAGGGGGAAGCCAATATATAGACTTAATCGACGAGGCTCCTGATTTTAATGCTTTCCAATTTCAAGTCATAATCTGGACTGTGACGCTCAACATGTTGCAAGGGTTGGTCTCCTCTTTTCGGAATGCGAGTAAGGATAAAAGAGGTAAAAAATTATTAAACTTATTTATATTATATGCATTTTTTAAGACTTCCTTTAAAAACTCGTGTAATGGAAGGGAAAATGTTATACGGCATTGGAAATCAAATGTCTTAGCCTCCCTCGCTTTTATATTTTCTGCTCGATAGTGTTTCTTTCCCCTCCTACCCCTCGATTTTTTTAGATCAGGTCTGACTGCATCTGTGTACAAATTTGTATTCTTCAAATATTTCACTTATTCATAAGGAAAAATTAATGCTGCATGGGATATGTCACTAGACAGAAAACGTAATGTAGTTAGAAAAACTTATGCATGACAAAAAACTCAATTTAGAGGAATCGCTATAAGGGGAAAAAGTAGACTAACGGTAGAAAAATCATTATAGGAATCAAACGAAGTCGCAAGATTGCAAAAGATTGTGGTTAGAGGAGTCACAGGATATTAAAGTTGTTAGACGAATTAATGGCTGAAAAATATTAGGAGAATCATTGTATGGGGGGAAGGAAGGGGGATAGAATAGCCATCGTATAAAAAAAAGCAACCACTGTATGCGAAAAAAAGTTGGGTTGGGTTGTTTTACCTCTGAGCGGCACTTTTTTGCACACCATGGGCTAAATGGCCAGGTCACATGGACCCCAAAGGCTCAGAGAAGGTTGGGGGAGGGGACCCACTGGAACAGCTGTTGGGAGACAGATGGTAGCCTCCCGTCAAGGCCATCCAGCGTGTTCTTTAACGTGCACAGGGTATGGCTCTCCCGCACAGGGACCACGGCTTAACGTCCCATCCGACGGACGGCGGCCTTTCCAAGCCCATCGGTGTCCCCTACTGACCGTGGGCAGGGCGGGGAATTTTGCGGAGATAAATCTCAACGCTGACCCAGCTGGGACTCGAACCTGGGAACTACAGATTACGAGCCTGACGCGCTACCGACTGAGCCACTCCCGCCCCAAGGGGAAAAAAAGTAATATTAGACGAGTCATTGGATGGAGAAAGTGCTGGTTTGAAAGAGTTATTGGAGAGAAAAAACGAAGGATTAGAAGAGTCACTGCATAGAAAAAAGATATTAAGGCTAAGACATCGCTGAATAGAAATAGAAAATGAATAAGCTTCGAGTGTCTGTACACGGTAACCACCCCACTACTGAAAGTGACGTAGTAAAGCGCAAAACGAGTTCTGAATTTAGAAACAAATAAAAAAGGGGAGGAAGACTGGATCGAACTGGAGAGCCTTTTTCGATATAAAAATTTTTCCCCTCTGTTTTAAAGGTCTTTTAAAAATTTCTTGAAAAAGAGGTGTAACATTTTTTTTTCGCTTCTTCTCCGGTTGCGAGATTTCTCAAAGTGGAGGCACACTTAAAAACGTTTTTTTCTACATTATGTTTTTATTCCCTCCTCCCTTTCCTGAGATTTAGATCTGCCTAGAATTATTTGAAGGATGAAAGAGACTTGTTAAACAAAAAGTACTTTATGGGATATAAGAAGAAGGATTTTAAGTCTGACTGACAGAAGACTGTAATAATACTTACTGTATATCATAACTACCAGAAGCAGGCCGTAATCTAGAAAAAAAAATAGAGGGGGGGGGGGGTCAAGCTGTCTTAGTGATAGAGAAGGGGGGAAGAGCGATCCGGAACGCTATTCCAGAAAAAAATATTCCTTGCAATTGCTATTTTTTTTAATTCTTGAAAAAAAATACTTAATCTTCTTTTGCCTAAACTGGCTCTAGTGCCCCTTTGACCCCCCCGCCTCTAAACTGACCCTGTGGCTAAACCGACCCTTTGACGCCCCCTCTAAACCAGCCCTTTGCCCTCCTCTCTAAACAGGCCCTGTGCCCCTCTTTGCCCTCCCCTCTAAACCAGCCTTGTGCCCCCTTTGTCATCCCCACTGAAGCGACCCTTGCCCCCTTTGTCATCCCCACTGAAGCGACCCTTGCCCCTTTTGCCCTCCCCTTTAAACCGGTCTTGTGTCCCCTTTTGCCTTCCCCTCTAATCCGGCCCTGTGCCCCCTTTGCTTTTCCCTCTGTCTACCCCTCTAAACCGCCCCTGTGCAGTACGTAATATAATGATAACAGGTTATTCGTAATATTTTTTATGAACCTTTAGACCGAGACTAAAACGGCTATCCACGGCCATCATGTAGCTTGTGAAAAGCTTATTGTCTCTCGGATGATGAGTGAAAATTTTAAAAGGAAACAAAAATTACATCAATTTTTTTTCTTTGCAAAGGAAACAAGAAAAAGAAAAACACGAACGGCGGATAAATGCGAAAAAAATTCTATAAATATAATTGCCTGTTCCCTTTTTCCGTTTCCATTTTTGGACCTTGATAAGACCCAAGTATTAAAATGCAAAAAAAGTCCTTTTGAAAATGCAGTTCAGCATTCCTTCATTAATGTCTTTTCTGACTATTTTCTGGAAATGATACACTTAAATTATGACAGGATTTAAGTCTAGTGATGCAACTGGTTGTCATTTGTGTAGGACCAATCGTGTCACGATTGATCACTCCTGCATTTTTCTTCTTCCGAAAAGCTTTTGTTTATTCATCATTATATTACTGTAACGTTTTAGAAGTAGGATTAAATCTGTTTATTTCCAGTTCACATACCTTTGAGCTAAAAGATTAACTCCTGACTCAGAAAAGGAAGTCTTATCTAAATCTGCAACAGTGATGATGAATAGTTCCATCCGTTGTGTTTCCTTAGCAACTTCTTGATGGGGGAGGGGGGATGTGTGAAAAATGTCCTTGCGCTTTATCCATTTTCGGTATACTTGAATCAATCCTTAAAAATTGCCCATCAAAATCTTCTCTGCCTGCTTGTAACTTTTCCGGCGCCACTGATGCATTGTTAGACACTTTGTACTGTCGGGAAGAAATATAAACGATACAGACTCATCAATCACCAAGACTTGTTTGGTTTTAAAGTACTTGAAATTCACTCACTTTTTTAAAAAATTTTTTTGCATTTTCGAGTTGCATTAAAGTTTCGTGAATTTTAAAACAGTTTGTATCAGATCTAAATTTGGTATAAGTAGTTAATAATACGAGGTTCACTTCAAAAGTAATGCTCCCTTTTTTTTACAGAGAGGCATTTATCTAGAGCACTGTTAGGGACTGGAGTTGGTGCAGAGAGTGAGTGAATGCGCCAGGCTCATAATCTGTAGTTCCCAGGTTCGAGTCCTAACTGTGTCTGCGTTGAGATTTACCCTGGCTATCACCCTGATAACGGTCAGAAATGGGGCCCGATGCGCTTGGAAAAGGCCACCGTCCTTCGGATGGGGGTGCAAGAGTGAGTTGTTGTGGGTTTTTATCTCTGAGCAGCATTTGTTTTTTGCGCACAATGGTCTAATGGCCAGGTCACAAATATCCTGAAGGCTCAGAGGTGGTAGGGGGTAGGGGACTCACTAGATAGCTGTTAGGAGACAGAAGGTCCCGTCAAGGCCATCCAACATGTAGGGTCACTCACACGGGGCCATGGCTTTACGTCCCATTAGATGGACGACGGCCTTTCCAAGCCCATCAATGTCCTTTACTGACCGAGGACAAGGCGGGGAGTTTTGTGGAGATAAATTTCAAAGCTAACCCAGCAAGGAATCGAATCTAGGAACTGCAAATTACAAGCATCTGGCGCTAACTAAGCATCCCCGCTCCTTTTGTGCAAGAGAGTCATACCTTGTGTGTGTTAAAGAGCATACTGGATGGCCTTGAAAGAAGTTAATACCATCTGTCTTTCAACAGCTGTGTAGTGGGTCCCTTTCGCCCAACCTTCACTAAACTTTGGGAACTTGTGACCTGGCCATTTAGCCCATTCTTTGCAAAAAAAGAAATTGCCGCTCAGGAGTAAAAGAATCCAACGATTTTTCTAGAGCCCACTTCTTAAACTTTAAATGAACACATATAGTTTTTTTCAGTCAACCTTGCAACTGGATCCTATGAAGCAGCTGTTGCTAGGCAGAAAGAGCTCTATCAAAATGGCTATTCCGCCATTTCCCTGCATTAGTCTCGACTTACAAACCTTTTTTTTTAACTACCAGATTATATAGTCTCCAGCAACCAGAATGTCCATCCAACTTAGAATGATCTTTCCATTCCTTTTGTAGTGCCTTGCTCACAGATTGAAATATACAGGTAATCCAAAACGAAAAAAGGATTAGAGCAATTGAAATTTAGTAATTTGCCTTCACTAGCGTGTTATACATAATTAAATAATTAAAATAGAAGACAAAAGCATTCATACCATAAATTTTTAATTTTAGGCATTCTGTGCGGACATCTTTAGGAACAATTGAAGTAGATGTTGTGTCGTGACCACCCCTGAGTACATTTTAGGGTGGCACACGCACTAAGGGCTGTGATTCGTTTGCGTTTGTCAAATCCAAGGCAATTTCCCGGACCCACATTCAAAATTAACAGACATTTAGCAATAAGCAAAACTAACATGATCTCATAGGTAAAAAAAACACAACATTTATTTACAGATTAATGTTCAGACATTTTACACACACTAGTTCCCCCTTTAAGGACAATTCCAACAAGCGCCCCTGGCGCAGCCCTTTTTAATCAAAGGAAACTTTCGCAGCGATGGAAGTCAGTTCTATAAAAGTTCTTTCTGAACGAGCTACTCGCTCAAGAGGCTAACAGACACAAATAGTTTATGGTCCCGTCCGGGACAACGTGACGCCGATACACAAAGCACATTCGTGTGGGAAAAACGAACCAGATTTGAACAAAACGCACCCCCTACCTCATTGGTTCAGATGTCCATAGGGGAAAGTCATCGTCGCTAAGTCGTCCGCTGCTGGTAGCTGGAGGCTCGTGATGCTTGTCGCTCTCGTTGAGCATTTACGTTAATACTTCGAACATGCTGCTGCTGCTCTCACTCGAGAGGATAACATTTTTTGTCCTACTTCACTCGCTGTCAACCCAAAGAAAAAAAAAAGGCCGAATGTCCTTGGGCTTTTTTCCTTTTTGGTTTTTCATCTCCTTGGCCCCCTGGTGGAAGTCACCTCACCGGCTCGGCGTGGACACTGCTAGTTGGCCAGAACAAGTCGAGGTGCAACACACAACGACGGGTCACATAGACCACCCTTTGATACCTGGGGGGCCAACGGATCCGTCGCGAACTTTCCACGCCGGCGACGAGGTTCTTCCTCAACAGGAGCTGGATGCAACAAAATGGAAGTGATGCTAAAATGTCACTGTTAATTGAAGACAATGGCGTCCGATAGTCCTTCACTCTAACAGTCGTGTCCATGTGATAAAATTACTGTGAGCACGACAGTTGTCTCTTCTGTTTTGTTCAGTTTAACTTGGCTTTGCGTTATTTACCTCTGATTTGTAAGGAAGTATATGGAAACTCACTGACATGATATGTAGTCACTCAGGTATGGCCGGGCCCGACAGCATATGCATTCAATCGGCCACTTGGGGGGTATATTTTTAAGGGCGGCCGGCATATTAGTGATTGGATGAGTTTGCTCTAATCTAAACTCATTATGATATAAAAATGCTAATATCTTCACGGGAGTTTTCTTACATAGTAATTTTCGAAATCTTACTAAGATTTACCTACCCTTTTCCTTCAAATGTTGAGACAGAAAATTCTCTTCTCACCCCATTACATTTCCTTGCAACCCCATCAATTCTCATCGCATCCCCATGAATTCTCCTCGCACTCCATAAATTCTCCTTGCATCTCCATCAATTTTCGTCGCACCCTCACGAATTCTCCTTGCAGCCATATCAATTTTCCTCGCACCCCCATTGCTTCTCCTCGCATCTCCATCACTTCTCCTCACACCCCTCCCATCGCTTCTCCTCGCACCCCCATCAGTTCTCCTTGCATCTTCATCAATTCTTCTCCAACCCTATCAATTCTCCTCGCATCTCCATCAGTTCTCCTCGCGCCATATCAATTCTCCCTGCATTTCCATTACTTCTCCTCGCACTCCCATCACTCCTCCTCGCACCCCCATTAATTTTCCTCGAACCCCCACAATTCTCCTCGCTTCTCCATCAATTTTAACCCCCCACGAATTTTCCTTGCAGCCACATCAATTATCCTCGCATCTCCATCTATTTTCTTCGCACCTCCATCGATTATCCTCGCACCTCCATCAATTCTCCTTGCATCTCTATCAATTGTCCTCTCACTCCTATCAATTCTACTCGCATCTCCATCAGTTCTCCTAGCACTCATATCAATTCTCCTTGCATTTCCATCACTCCTCTTCGCACCCTCATCACTCCTCCTCGCACCCCCATCAATTCTGCTCGAACCCCCATAATTCTCCTGCTTCTCTAAGAATTCTCCTCGCACCTCCATCAATTCTTCTCGCACCTCCATCGATTCTCCTCGCATCTCCATCAATTTTCCTCTCACCCCTACCAATTCTCCTGGAATCTCCATCAGTTCTCTCACCCCTATCAATTCTCCTGGAATCTCCATCAGTTCTCTCACTCCTATCAATTTTCCGCCCACCCCCATCAATTATCCACCCACTCCATCAGTTCGCCTCGCACCCCCTTTTGCATGTTTCTTTATTTTATTTATTATTGAAAATAAACAAAATGAAAAACAAATCCTGTTTCCAAATGTTCCTCTCGCACACCCTAGACCGCCTTCGTACACCCCTGGAAAGAGCCCCTCGGAGAAAGAGTGATCTAAATATAAAATTCCATCTAAATCGAACAAGAAATTTAGGGATAGAGAAACGTAATGCAAATACCGTCGGCATTATCGTTCAACTTCTTAGCAACGTGGTTTAGAGTACGCAATATGTTAAGAAGTACGTTTCAGAAGAGATAGCCGATCCCAGAATATTTTCATGAGATGAATCTTTTAACAACACGTTTACGGAAGAAACACGCTGTTAGCAATAGATTTAGAAGGCGAAAATTCGCCAACAATGCATTTCAGAAGGGACTGTATGGTTATCGACACCTTTCAAAAGGGGTGATGGATTTCAGAAGCAATAATCTGTTACTGACACATTTTAGGAAGGCGAAATCTTCATAAAAATTTGTAACTGACAACCAAATATCTGAAGAAGAGTGAAGAGTTTAAAAATGGAGTTTAATCGCTATCGCTTTAAAAGAAATTCAAGAAAAATGCCTTTTAATCGTTTCAAGAAATATTCTTTTCCTTCGAGGCACATTTTATTAACAATTATTTCCTTAGAAGTTTGGAAAATGTTAAATGAACTAGACAAATACACAGTAACCTTTGTAATGCTATCTATATCATGCATAGCAGTGTTTCTCAATCTTATGTTAATAAAGTACCTCTTTAAACATTTTTTTCTAACGTACTCTTTAAACGTTTTTCCTAAAGAACACCAAGTACCGAAAATTTTCAAACATGCAGTTTTTTTTTAATCATTGCAACACATTGTGTGAACAATTTAATCGTAACTGGTTGTTTTTGGATGTAAAAAAGTGCAAAACTAATAAAACTCTGCAAAACTAATAAAACTCTGCAAAACTAAAAACAAAAATTCTGACTTTCCACACAATTCTCGTTTACTACTGATGGTACGTAGCCGTCCCGTGGTCGAGTGGTTAGTGCGCTTGGCTGCTGATATAATGGACCTGGGTTCGAGTCCCGGATAAGGCATGAATGTAGGTGTTGTTTTTTTGCAGTAGGTCCTGCCATCCTCTCTCTCAGATCTTTTACTATGGCAAATAAACTGACAGGGTCCTGTCAGACCTCTGTGGCAAGCAGCTGCTTGAGGAGGTATTTATTTACTAAGGATACGCGTTTGTGTTGTTTTACCTTTAAGCAGCCTTTTTTGTGCAAAATGGACTAAATGGCCCTTCCGCAAGACCCCAAGAACTCAGACAAGATTGCGGGAAGGGGAACCACTAAACAGCTATTAGGAGACGGATGGTACCCTCCCGTCAAGGCCATCCAGTATGTTCTTTAACGTACAAAGGGTATGCTCTCCCGCACACAAGGGCACGGTTTTACGTCCTTTCTGACGACGGCGGCCTTTCCAAGTCCATCGGTGTACAGTTGTTGAAAAAAGTATCCGAACACTATGGTTGATTACAGAATTCAGAAAAAATATCTGGCAACGATTTTTTTCATAAATCAGTGAACTGGCAACCTTCGTGTCACGTGACATGAAGGTTACCAGATCACTGAAGGACTATGGTTGATTACAGAATTCAGGAAATATATCTGGCAACGATTTTTTTCAGAAATCAGTGATCTGGCAACCTTCGTGTCACGTGACACGAAGGTTTTTGTTCCGTAAAAGTTCCCGAATTTCAACTGTTTCCAGGTTTGTTGTTTGCTGCTGTTAATAATTATCGGATGTAGTAAATTTTCCTGTTCAATTTGGTATATCTGAGAACTCTGTGAAATCAGATTTTGAGTTGTGGCGGCCAACATAACTTTGTGACTTGTTGTTGTTGTCGTGGGTGAGCCGCCATTTCCCTACGAAGTGATAGAGGAAGAAGCCGCCATGTTGCCTGGCCTTCGGGCCAACGCAACGTAACGTTATATAACGTAAGGACCATTACGTTATGACCCCATTTGTGTTCTACGTGTTTTCGGTAAGACTGCAGTCTAAGATTCCCGACTTTCAAGAACTTTTGATTGTCGTCGCCAAATGAGAAAATACGTTTTTGAGGAAATTGCAATTGTTAATAACTTTCTTTTAATTTTTTCGCAATTTGCTCAATGTTAGGTTCGAAATACAAATTCCAATCAAAGTGTGTTTACTTATGTTTTTTGTAAAGTAAATTTTTAAACAATTTTCTTTGGTGCCACAGCTTTCGCAGTGGTTTTGATGTTTTTTTTTTGCTTCTATTGTGTGTTTTTTTAGATAAAATAAGTATTTTATCTTGACTACCTGTTAGGTAGACTTGTGTATTGTATTTATATTTCATAAATAGTGAAAATGTAATTAATTTTTTCTATTTTTAACTATTTTTTAGACGTAAAAAGTTTAAAACTGCGTTTGAGAGCCTTCTAATTGAGGGATTTCTCTGAAATTTCTGATAGTCTTCTGATATAGCATAAAGTATATATATCTAAATTTTCATATATTTTGTACAGTAATTTTACTTGTTTTAGTACTAGTGCAGTTGGGTGACCCCCACAATTTATTTATTTTTTAACTTTTTTATTTTTTCAATATGTCTTTTTCAAGGCCAACAACCTTGTCATGTATTCATAAAGGGACGGACGTACTGTCCGTCATGGACCTATTATGGTCCAGTTTTGGTGAAAAGAGCTATGAATGTGCTCAATTTGTAAACGCAAATAAGAGCATTGTCACTATGTCAACTGAGGCCTTGGTACTCAAGGTCTTGGATAAAAAAGATCTGAAAGTGGGATCCATTCCCATATATTTTGAAAAATTAGAAAATAAGAATGTAAATGTTCTTGTGAAGCAATTACCACATGAACTTGATAACGCAGTTATACACTCCACCCTAATGACCTACGGAAAGATACTTTCTGTCACCCGGGAAAAATACGACGGAAAATTTAAGGACATATGTACTGGCAACCGCATTGTTAAGATGGAAATGGACAAACCAGTGCCCAACTTTCTCCGTTTCGGCCGCTTCCTCGGCATGTGCGTGTATGCCGGGGTAGTTAAAGTTTGCAGAAAATGCAGAAAGGAGGGCCATCTCGCTGTGGACTGTGGTAAGCCAACGTGCTTCAACTGTCTCGATCTCCACTCTGAGATCACTTGTCCAGCTCCTTGCCGTTCTTGCGGACTTAAAGATCACACCGTTGCGAAGTGTCCCACCAAATCTTTTGCAACGGTACTTTCGCAACCGGAAAAAGCAGATTCTACCCTGAACCTACCTCCCAATGCAAAAGTATCTTCACAGGCCTCCACCAGTCAACAAGACGCTTGGGGACTAGTCGAAATCCTATTTAAAGATGCTCTTAAGAATAAAAAGACAACCACTGAAAGCACAAAAGAACCAACAGTATTCTCAGATAACCCTCCTACAACACTAACGGAAACATCAGAACATCAGCAACCCCCCTCCACCAGTTCAGAAGCTACTGTGGGGATCCAATCTGATCTTCAACCAATAGCAACTACAGAAACACTGGATGCCTCTACTACATCTGAACCACTTGTTCCAGAATCTATGCAACCTTCGGTCGCTGTTCTGCCACAGCCCATGGATTCTTCCACCTCCAAAAAGAGGATCGGCCACAGCAGTGATGAGGAAGAAGAAAATAATAAACGAAGCAAGCAAGCGGTTGTTGACGAGACACCCCTTCCCTCTACAGCCTCTACTGCCGACACCGACAACACACTACCCATCCGTTTTGCTGAAATCGTGCCAGGAACAGCTGATAATTGGGATGTTCCTTATGAACTACGCCTTTTCACTTCCTTTGTGTTCACTGAAACAGGCAAAGTACGAAAAGAATTTGGAGACCTGGAAAAATCAATAATCAAATATGCCGTAGACAACAACCTAGTCGGGACACCAGATGTCTTCACAGTGTTACACCACCGACTACTGGACTGGATACAGGAAGACAAAGATAAAAGATCCAAACGGTTTACTAGGTTTCACAAATTTTTCATCAAGAACATTTCCCCGCAGTACAAAATTTCTCAACCTCCAGATGTTTCCGCAACAGAAGTCCCAACAGTGAACCCTCCTTCTGTGGACGCCGTTGCTGGCCCTTCTACCTCACCTGATGTTTTCCCGGCTGAACCGCCGTTTAAAATTGTGGTCGCCAAGAAGAAGAAATCTAAGAAAGGTAAATCTAAAATGAACACACCTTCCTGTACTGACCTTTCTTCCGAAGATGATGAACTTTCACCTTCCACAGTTAAGGGGACTTACCCCCTTAGTGAAGTCCTTCTGGACTAGTTTTTTTTTCTTTGTTTTGTTTGTTTTTCTAGGTAGTGGCTTGTTTTTTGTGTCTTTTTCTTTTTTGTTGTTTTCTTTTTTTTTGTGTTCCGGGTCGCTACACTAAATATTCAGGGTCTCCGTAAGCCTGCGAAACAAAGATATGTTGCAGGCTTACTCCACAATAACTTTTGCGATTTCCTTTTCCTTCAAGAGACCCATCTTGTATATAAATTTGAGTTTAAATATTTTAAGCGTGATTTTAAGTTAAGTGGTTGTTTCTCCCCTGGCACCACAATGTCAGGTGGAGTTGGCATTATTTTTAGACAAAATAGTCCTTTCTATATTAAACGTTTCCAGACTGACCTAGATGGTCGCCTTGTCTATATTGATGTTTCTGTTAATTCTGTTATTTATCGTTTGATTAATATTTATGCTCCGAGTACGCCTGCTGCTCGGCAACGTTTTTTCAATGGTCTCCCCCCATGTCTTGTGGGCCCTTTTGCCTACCTGATTTTGGCTGGAGACTTCAATTGCATTATTGATTTGAATTTAGATCATGTGGGTGGCAATGGCCCTTTACGGAGAGACCCTAGTGCTGTGGCTCTTCGGAAGCTAACAACCGACCATCATTTGGTCGACTCTTGGCGGCTGAGGAACCCTGGCACTACAGCTTACAGCTGGCGCCGCTCGGACGTTGGCACACGCATCGATCGTATTTATGTTAACACTGATCTCAATAATTTTTGTGACAATTTTAGTTATTTCAAAGTCAATGCTTCGTATCATGTCAGCGATCATTTGGTCCTGGCTGGCGATGTTGTTTTGCCCCACACGCACACACAGGAGAAGAAAAATGCTCTGTGGCGCATGAATGTGCTGGCCCTCCAGCGCCCTAATGTGGTACAGGAGCTGACTTCTCTTTTACAAGATGCCATTGCATCTACTTCTACTTTCGATGCTGTCTGGTGGGAGGGTGTCAAATTCAAAATTAAATCCTACCTTAGAAAGGAAGGTCGCGATGTGGCCGTTGCTTGGCGCAGACGACATCGTTTTCTTCTTGCCACTCTTCGGGCTTTCGAGGAGGGAGCCAGAAGAGATGAGGCCGCCGCTCGGTTGAATGCCCACATCATTCAACAACTGCGCGATTTAATTTTCAAACATCATCAAGATGTTGGTTATCAGGTCAGAAGTATGACTGCGATACAGCTAGCGAAGAGTGAGAAAGAGTTTGACTCTTTCCTCAAAGTTTCGAAAACAAAAAATTTCTCTGATTGCTCGGTTTCGGCCCTGCAACTCGGACCTGATCTCATTACGGACCCGAAATTAATTAGACAAAGCTTTGTAGACCATTTCGCGAACTTCTTCAAAGCTGATAATCTCAGTCCTGATGATCGCACTGGATGGTTGGACAACGTTTCAACCATATCTCCTCAGACTCGTGATTCTTGCGAGTTGCCTGTCTCACCTGAGGAGATCAAGAGGGCCGTCCGTTCTTTTCGCTCGTCCCGAGCGCCAGGAACGGACGGCCTTCCTGCCGAATTTTACAAAACTTTTGTTGATCTGCTTGCTGTGCCTCTGGCAAATGTTTTTGATAATTTGATGCAGAATGGTATTATGACCGACACCATGCGGTCCGCTAATATTGTTCTGCTCAAAAAGGACCCGAATGATGCTGGTCACAATATAGGGGGATGGAGGCCCATCTCTCTACTCAATTGTGATTACAAGATCTTGGCCAAAGTTCTCGTTGACAGAATTTCTGCGGCCTTACCGGAACTTATCCGGCCTGTTCAGACCTGTGGGGTGGGAGGTAGAAAAATCTCACAAAATTTACGCCTATTTAGAGATGTAATTAAATACATTAACCAAAAAGGCTTCAAGTGTTGCCTTTTTGCTCTCGATCAGAGTAAGGCTTTCGACCGTGTCTCACATGACTTTATGTGGGACATGTTGAGGGCTCATGACTTTGGCCCTGTTTTCTTGTCCATGATACAGCTGTTATATACTAATATTTCTAGTGTACTCACTGTTAATGGTATTGTTTCTGATGTCTTTCCAGTGACGAGGGGTGTTCGACAAGGATGCCCACTCTCACCGGCTCTATTTGTACTTGGGATTGATACCTTGCTCCGCCGGATTCAAAACCGTCCGGAGATTTTGGGGATCCCTGTCCCTAACTCACGGCTTGAGCAGTTGAAGTGCCTGGCTTATGCGGATGACGTTAGTTTCTTCCTTCGGGATGAGGCTTCTGTCGCCGCTTTCGCCCGACATTTCGATCACTACTGCAAGGCCACAGGAGCAAGGCTCAATCTGGAGAAATCCAAGATTCTGACATGGGGTGATTGGCAACTGCCACCTCAATATGCTGCTATCGTTACCCAAGAACCTGTAAAACTCTTGGGTGTCTATTTTGACACGAAAGGCTGCCATGACTCCACTTGGGACCTTTTGCTTAACGGCTTACGTCTCGAGTGTGAGGTGTGGGGGGCTCTTGACCTTACAGTCCATGGGAGGGTCAAAATCGCAAACGTAATTCTCCTCCCCAAATTTGTTCACACAATTCAGGTACAGGCACCACCCCGTACCATTTCTCGGCAAATTTCGACAATAATTTTCCAGTTTATATGGCAGAAGAGAAGTTATCCACTTCGAAAAACTCTTCTTTATCAGCCACTCACGCGTGGTGGTCTTGATCTAAGAGATCCAGAGTTATGGTTTCGCTCACTCCGTTTAGTTGACATATATCAAAGCCTACTGAGTGTTGATCACCCAGTGTCAGCTTTTCTCCGTTATTTTCTTGGCCCACTTGGTCAAAATTTGTCTGTTACTCTTAATTACTGTGGTGATGTTTTACAATATACTAGCCGCCACTACCTAGAGGTTAGGAATTTCTGTAATAGCAATAATTTGTTACCGTTAACTATTGACCTAGATGATAAGAATGCACGTACTTTGGTCTACCAGGCAGTGCTCGGTGAGGATATAGCGGAAGTTGAAACTCATCTACCTGCTGTTCCTTGGGACACTGCCTGGTACCAACTTAATAGTAATTGTCTTCCGGCCTTGTATCGACAATTTAACTGGAAGGCAGCACATAATATTCTTCCCACCAAACAGCGCCTACTCCAACAACGCGTGGTGCAGAGTGATGCTTGCGGCCGGTGTGGTCAACCGGAGGACCGCGAGCATCTCCTCTGCTCCTGTGCTTTCGCACAACGTGTTTGGAACTTATTTGCTCAGTGGCTGCAAATCGCTCCATATGACCGGATCACCATCCTCTTCCATGTGCCTGTGCTGACCCCTGACAGTAGAAATTACGTACGTAACTTTCTATTGTCCGAAGTTAAATACCAACTGTGGAGGGCCCGGAATGATTTGATTTTCAATCATATTATCCGCAGTCCCGAAACAGTGTTCTGGAAATGTAAATGTGGTCTGCGTGATCGCATGGTGATGGACCGCATGCGCATGTCGAACAACAAATTTTGTGCTCTTTGGTATAGTTGGAAGACTTTTGTACATGGGTCCCCAACTGCTCCTTTTTTTCGTTTTTGATTAGTTCTCTTTTCCCAAGGGCCCTGTGGCCTTTGGTTATTTCTTTGGTGTGCGTACCGTATGCCAAATGCCCACACTCTGGAGTGGTTTTTTCCACTTCAGCAGGGGTAAAGGCACAGATTAATGAAGTATCTGAGGACTTGCCCTTTGATATGGAATTTGACAATTAGTCACAAACTCTCCTAGGTTCTATACCTAGTGAGAGGTGGGATGAGTTGTTCTATTGTTGAATTTGGTTTTTAATTGTCAAAACAAGGTTGCCAGTTCAATACTATGGTTGATTACAGAATTCAGAAAAAATACCTGGCAAAGATTTTTTTTTTCAGAAATCAGTGACCTGACATCCTTCGTGTCACGTGACACGAAGGTTGCCAGATCACTGATTTCTGAACATTTTTCTGAATTCTGTGATCAACCGTAGTGTTCGGATACTTTTTTGAGCGACTGTACGGTATTGACCGAGGACACGGTGGGAGTTTAGTGGAGATAAATCTTACACCTGGCCCAGTTGCGACTCGAACCTGGGAACTTCAGATTACAAGCCTGACGCGCTACCGATTGGCCCCTTCCCTCATGGGTATGAGAACCACTGGGTGATTAAACACTGATGTATAATATAGCTCATAAAGTGCATCACAAAATCCTAAATCAAAAATGAAACAGCAAAGGGATAGGAAACAATATATGAGTTGTCAACAAAAAACTGACTTTTACCACATGGGATTTTTTTCCATCTGTAAATCATATATCAGCGCTTAATATATTATCATATATCATATAATAATATATTATCATATATATTATCATATATCTTAATATAAAATCATATATCAGCGCTGTTAATCATATATCAGCCTGTTCGACAATCTGCTTCGAACTGAGTTTTGATGAAAAAAATTATATTTTGCTCTATAGAAAGTATAGCTTTCTTCTGATTTCTGTATATACACATATATTTTGTGACCAAGAAGAATCCAATAGTTCGTTGGCTGATGAAAGCGAAGGAAAAAATTTTTGAAAGCAGAATGATGTTCTTTTTTGGGCCTGGGATACGTACTCCGTCAGCCTTGAGTTCTTGTTAGTGGATGGCCAGATCAGCCGCAAAGCATTTGAAATGTCATGAGGAAGTCGTGATTTTGCATTCAGTGACATTGTCGGCAAACAGGGCAGACTATGAGAGTGGGAAATTGAGACTTCGACGGTTCTCATATATCATACTGTAGGTCAATGCTTGCCTACTGATGAAACCTCTTCTGTACCATGTGGTTACAATGACCTTAACTTTGATTTGGTTATAGACCTAATGTATCTTTCCTCAATTGTTTTTTTAAAAATTTTTTGTATATTTGAGTACTACTTACTAGGAAGGGCAGTCCTAACAAAAATGTCAAAATACTTACCTGGTACTTACCCATGATGATGTATTTTTGTAGTATTACCTAAACTGTAAAACTCTAGAAAAAATTTTTAATTTGAAGTGTAATGTGAAAATAACTTGTGAGTTCTGAAAATTTTAAAATATTTGAAGCAAGATTTTTACCATAGATTGGTTACTGAAATATTATGGTTTAGTAAAAGTCTGAAGTAATTCAGAGTGAAAAAATCAAAGTTCAAAAAGTAAAATTCAGCAAATGAGTTGGGGATCATGTCAATTATTGACATGTATTGAACTCATGTTGAGACATAGTTGAATGGTGGATTATCTCTCGCACTGGGGATATATCATTGAACCTTGTAACGCAACCGTCCTCTCTTATTGAGTGAACAGGCTCACTGATGCATATGGTTTGTGTGATTCTTCGTGTACCCTAAAATACATAAATAATACACTTTGAAAATACAAGGTGGCAGAATATCTACAAAACACTCACGTAATATTTTACATAATGCTGTGATTATCGTTTTCATTGTCATAAGACTTTTCCAATTATTTCTAAAGTTGACCTAAATATTTCGTATTCAGTTTGAAAATAAAAATATTTTTTATTTCTATCGATAGTTGTCTTTATTTATCCACTCAACACTTAACGGTATAGTGTAATAACGACTGAACCACGTGTCAACTACGGTATCATAACGACAACCACGTGGCAATCGATTCAACCAAGTGGTAAATGATTTCCAAGAAAAATGCTTCAATTCTTATAGGTAACGTCATTATTTAAGGAAAAATACATTGGTAAAAAAGAATTTCATTAAACTATTGTCTTCATAAAAAGTTTTCTTCGTTACAAGAAAAACCAATAACTTTTCTCTCGAATAATGAAGTAAAGCGGTCATTTCTAATGAAATATCCATATTTTGGCTCAAAAATTCGGTAAAATATCGTAAATTCGGGCGGATGATAACCGTTTTTCGTTCCTACGCGAAATTCACCTGCAGCATAGCTAAAATGCATGGTGAACCAAATCAAAAAACATTTACTTACCGTTGCAGCTTGAAAAGGACGGGCAAACTTTAGACATGTTAAAATGTCTACTAGATAGGAAAGGGGAAATTGGAAGTGATAAGAAGAGAGAAAGAGAGCTTGCTGTAGGAGCAAATTTCAAATAAAGGTGAAGTGCCAGCGTTAGACACGGTTAGGTCAAATCACGATAACGGTTATGGTTAATAACTCAAATAGACACAAAAATTCAGTTTAATTCATTTGGTAGTAATTGCTTGAAAATCAGTAAACTAATGGCAGTAAATCTGAAAAAACGCACACATTTCAATGGTTGGTAAGTAAATTACAGTGCAATGGATTTTGGAATAAATGCAAACACATTTCAGTGGATAGGTGAATATTACCAAAATTCTTCAGAAGTGGAAGGCACAATAATTGAAAAATCAAATAAACTGCACCGGAGGTGATAGAATACCTTCAAAATATGTTGGAATGGATGACGGGGAAATCAACATAATACATGGGAATAGATCACATAATATCTTCGAATATGGACAGCACAACATCTGCAAAACATACTATGACGAGAGAGAAAATAGTGTAAATTTCACATAAAAATGCACTGGGATGGCTATAAAAACCTCTTCAAAAGAGCAAATTACAGTACAAACAAATACTGTAAGACAGAAATTTCATAGTTTTACATGTAACAGTCAAAAACAAGGTGAAACGGGTATTTTCTTTGCCATGACTATTAATGCGACCCATTTAGTGTGGAAATAATTGATCCTAAACATTAACTGACAAATGTCCCTCTTTAGCAGTTGGAGTAACACAGGAAAACAATAAAATATTAGTGTCTCACTCTAGAAAATCACGGTCGGAATCATTGCATTCATTATTACATATGGATGGATGAATATCACAAAATACAATGCGAATGGAAGAGCAAACATCAGTAAAAACACATAAAAAACCAAAAAATGGTTGGTAAAATTACTTGGAAGACACTAAATTGTAGCGTAATAGATGTTGAAATAACTATGAATGCGCACACATTGGAATAGATAGGTGAATATTTTCGAAATTCTTCGGAAGTGAAAGTCACAATATCTATAAAATCACACAAAGTGTAGTGGAGATGATAGAATATCTTCAAAATATGTTGGATTGGATGACAGGAAAAATCAACAAAGTACATGGGAACAGATTAGAAAATATCTTCGAATTTATGGAATGGACAACACAATATCTGCAAAACATACTGTGACTGGGGAGAAAGAAAGTATAAAAATCAGATAAAAATGCACTGAGATGGTTATAAAAATCGTTCCAAAAGAGAATATTATAGCTCAAAAACTGTAAAATAGAAAAAATCATAGAAAAGTAACAGTCAAAATGGGGTGAATCAGGAATTTTCTTCGCTATGAATATTAACTCGATTCATCTATCATGGAGAAAAGTGATCCTAAAGACTAACTGATAAATGTCCCTCTTTAACAGGAGGAGTAACACAAGAAAACCATAAAAACCAAAGAAATGGTTGAAAGACACTAAAATGTAATAATATGGGTGATGGAATAACTGTAAATGCGCACACATTGGATGGGAGATTATTTTCAAAATTGTTCGAAGCGGAAGGCATTATAACATGCAAAATCAAACAAAGTATACTGGAGATGATAGAATAACTTCAAAATACGCTGGAATGGATGGCAGAAATAACGGAAAAATCAGCAATGTTCATGGGAGAAGATCAGAAAATATCTTCGAATGTGTGGAGATCTTTTGGAATGGATGACACAATATCTTTAAAACATACTGTGATGGGAGAGAAAAATAAAAAATAAATAAATACCCCCTCAAGCAGCTGCTTGCCACAGAGGTCTGACAGGAGCCTGTCAGTTTATTATGCCACAGTAGGAGATCTGAGAGGATGGCAGGACCTCAGCAGAAAAACGACACACACATCCATGCCTAATTCCGGGGCTCGAACCCAGGTCCCTTAGATCAGTAGCCAAGCGTGCTAACCACTCGGCCACGGGACGAGAAAAGAAGTGCAAAATCACTGCAAAGGAGTAAACTACAAATGAATTTGATTACTTCATAACTGAAAAATCTCACACAGGACAAAAAAGGTATAGAAGATTGGCCAGAAAATGAACAAAGTACATGGTATTGGGTGACGTATTATCTTCAAAATATGTAGGAATGAGAATATACAGGAATACACAGTAGAATATTTAAGAGTGTTTAAAAACATCACCGTTAAACTCTTTGAAACATAAAACATGTCTTCTTCTTAATTGCAATTTAATTTGCTATTCTTACGACCACAAATATTAAAAGATAGAAATTTCAGATATGCAGCATGATACATGCAACAGTCAAAAAGAGGCTAAATAAGGAATTTTGTCGTCAATGGAATTTAACCAGCGCGGTCTAGCGGGTAAAAGGAATCCTGAAAACTAAGACAAAAATACGTCTTTACTAGAAGGAGTAACAGGGGGAAAACCATGAAATATTACTGTACTAGGATCTAGAAAAATCACTGTGCATTACATAAATTTTTTATTGTATTTCAACCCATTTTCTTGTCAAGAGCTAAAATTATTTGATGAATGAACCACAAAATTCCTAATTTTGGAAATATTCACCTATCTACTGAAATGTGTTTGCATTTATTCCAAAATCCATTGCACTGTAATTTACTTACCAACCATTGAAATGTGTGCGTTTTTTCAGATTTACTGCCATTAGTTTACTGATTTTCAAGCAATTACTACGAAATGAATTAAACTGAATTTTTGTGTCTATTTGAGTTATTTACCGTTCCCGTGATTTGACCTAACCGTGTCTAACGCTGGCACTTCACCTTTATTTGAAATTTGCTCCTACAGCAATCTCTCTTTCTCTCTCCTTATCGCTTCCAATTTCCCCTTTCTTATCTAGTAGACATTTTAACATGTCTAAAGTTTGCCCGTCCTTTTCAAGCTGCAACGGTAAGTAAATGTTTTTTTATTTGTTTCATCATGCATTTTAGCTATGCAGCAGGTGAATTTCGCGTAGGAACGAAAATCGGTTATCATCCGTCCAAATTTACGATATTTTACCGAATTTTTGAGCCAAAATATGAAATTTTCATTAGAAATGACCGCTTTACTTCGTTATTCGAGAGAAAAGCTATTGGTTTTTCTTGTAACGAAGAAAACGTTTTATGAAGACAATAGTTTAATGAAATTCTTTTTTACCAATGTATTTTTCCTTAAATAATGACGTTACCTATAAGAATTGAAGCTTTTGGTTCAGAGTAATCCCCTTCGCTCGCAGGATCTGGTCGTTCGTTACTGATGACTCGAAGAGCATATGATTTTGGCCCAGCACTGACATAGTCTGTACAACAGAAATAAATCTCAATGGCAACACAATGGGGTTCGAACCTAGGTCTAAAGGTTTATAAATCCAGCGTGCTACCGACTTGACCATCCTGTGTATTATATGCGATTTCTGTCTATATTATCACAGAATGCTAACAACCCTCAAGTCCAGTACATTATGTTTCACATATATTTTTATCAACCAGATCAGTCCGTTCACGGTCTTACCATCATTCCCGATTCTTAATCAAAGTTTTTTTACCAAGATCTGTTTTTCTGTTGCAAGTTTTATCGCCAATTCATTTTCTTGTGTAAAGTTTTACTACCATAGCAATTTCTTGTTCGAAATATTTTAGTAAGAGACATCAATTTTGGCACACGCTTGTTATTTTTTACCATGTTATCCTATGACCATTTACACAAACTAAATATTTGTACCCTTTAAGAACACCTTTCCAGTTTTGTGTTTAAAAATTTATCATCATCATCCTCAAGCAGCCATGGGCTACGGAGATCCAACCAGACCGTGCAGTTTAATTCTCCAAGCATATCTGTCCTGAGCTCCACACTCTCCATAGATTCTTAAAAGTCCCGGCAGCAATCCCTATTCGTCTGTTAATCTCATGCCGCACATCACCATTATCTGTTACATAGCTCCCAAGATAATTAAACTGTGACACCTGCTCAAGACTGCAACATTCAGATTAACTGAATCACAACCTGCCTGACCAATTTTCATCACTTTAGTTTTCTCTCTGTTTATAACCAACCTACTCTACTACCAGTCTCATCAACAGCCCGAATGAAAGAGTTCATCTCATCAACATCCCGAATGAAAGAGTTCATCTCATCAACATCATTTGCCAAAAGGGCTAAATCATTAGCTTAATCTAAATCAGAAATTTTCGTATTTCCAGCTCATTTAAGGCCAAAATCTTTCCCTTGAAGTGAATTTCGCATAACCTAATCAATAACCAAACTAAAGAGAAAAGGAGACAAAATGCACCCTTGTCGAACACCAGAAGTAATGCTAAACCAATTGCTACAAGACTTACCAACTCTCACACATGACTCAGTATTATTATAGAGAGCTTTCATTATGTTAACTAACTTGTCTGGTATACCATATGATCTCACAATCAACCAACCACAAATTATGACGATCAACAGAGTCGAAAGCCTTTTTGAAATCAACAAAGCTAGCAATCAAAGGTTTCTGAAACACTAAACATTTCTCAAGAATTTGCCTAAATGAAAATATCTGATCCACACATCCCCTACCACTTCTGAATCCACATTGCTCATCACGCAATTGACTGTCAACCAAATTCTTAATTCTATTAAGAACAATCATGGAAAGAACTTTACCTGGAACAGAGAGTAGGCTAATACCCCTATAGTTATCACAAGCACTGCGATCACCTTTTTTGAAAATAGGGATAACAATAGCTCTGGTAAAATCCTTAGGAACCATGCCTTTATCATAAAAGATATTCAGAATTTCAGTCATCCAAGTGGTAACCGAAACATTCCCAGCTCTAAGCATTTCGGTAGTAATTTCATCCAACCCTGGGAATTTATGAAGTTTAAGTTTATAAATACCAAAATAACTTCAGATTGTGTTTTAGGGCCGACATTAAGCCAGTAATGCATCTATCATCATTACAAACAATGGCAGTAGAATTAACCATATTGTTTAGAATATCACTGAAATGCTCAGCCCACCTAGCCATGACAGAATCCTCACCTTCTATAACCTTACCTTGTTTATCCTTCAATCCCTGTATACCTGTTCGTTTTCTACCACACAAAACATTAGCTATCTGGTACAGCTCTCTGCTGTTGTGCTGTCTAACTGCTTCCTCGGCTTTGTCAGCCAAACCATCAAGCCAAAGATTCTTATCAGTAGCTAACTGATCCTTTACACGTTTATTAAGCTCTCTGCAATCCTTTCTATTAGGACTAGTCGGGTACTGATTAAAGACATTCCTGCAGTTCCTTCTTTCTGAAATAAGCTCAAGTGCCTTATCACTCAGATAATTCTGTCTCTTCTGCTCCTTTTTTCCTAAAAGAGCACTGTTAGTGTCCAAAAAAGCCTGTTTAAAATGATCCCATTCTTCCTCAACTTCAGTAGTAAGCATACCATGACTGTCATAATGACTATCATGGTAAGCTTTGGCTTACCATGATACCAGAGCTTCAAATTACCAGAGCTTACCAGAGCTTCAATATTAAAAGTAAATTTTTTAACCCTAGCACAACACTTTTTAAGTTTAAGTTGCAAGACACTTTTAACAAGGTAATGGTCAGATCCAAATTCAGCTCCCCTATATGCCCTGGTTTTCCTAACAGAACTAGCCCATTTGCTGTTAATTAATATGTAATCAATCATATTCTTATGCAGCCCATCAGGTGAAACCCATGTGTACTTATGTATGTCGTGGTGTTTGTAATAAGTGTTAGTTATTCTGAATCCATTGAGTTTACTTACCTGTAGGAGACGTTGCCCATTGCAATTGCAGCTACCAATACCAAAAGGGCCTATTACTCCTCCCCAAAGGGCAGAGTCAGTACCAACTTTGGCATTGAAGTCACCAAGAACAAGGGTAATATCTCCTTTCTTGACAGAATTCAAAATATCCTGAAGTTGTCCGTAAAACCTATCCTTTTCATCCTCATCAACATCCTCAGTGGGGGCATAACAGCAGATAACATTCAAGTCTTTAATGCTTGTCTGAAATTTTGCTCTAAGAAACCTTTCATTAATGCACTCATATCACCAAACCAATTTTATGTTCAAAATTTTTTTCTATCCGATGCAAAATTTGTACACTAAAACACAAATCACATGTTATCCTTATGGGGAATAAAATTTAACCTTACACCTTTTCTTGAACGCTTAATATTTCTATCGTGCATAAATTTTGTCTTTATTTTTGTACACTAAACGAAAAATGTGTGTGAAATAAGAACACGTATCTTGCTTTGTGTATATATTTGATCACAAAATAAATAATTATTATTATACAGGGTAAGGACCCCCACTTTATATTGCAAAATATATAACACAGGACTTTGTTAAAACCGTTTACGATGTTATATGGACGTTAATGATACGTAGGAGGAAACAAAAATACGAAAACGGGGTGAAAGTGGCAAGTAGGAGGATAATGGGGGGTCTGACTCAGAAGCGAGTCAATGTTAATCCTATGGGACCCGTCACCCTGTGTTCTAAAGCGGGTCTCTTATGTCACTCATATAGGTCACCAATCCATATTTCCCACTCAATATTTTTTCAAACTTACAAATAATTTATTTTTAAAACAGAGATTTTTTTATTCACTATTTTCCTTTTATTAAATTTTACCCAATAACATTTTTTCGTTTCATTTTATGCGGACAGTCTTTTAAATCAATTACTGCGGGATAGTCCTTCTAGTAAAAATACGACAACCAACAGTCACGGAGTTAATTAAAAGAAATAAGTGTTGATTAAAACGGACTTAATATACGACGGTTATAAAAATAGGTATATTAATATGAAAGGACTATAATATACGGGGTTAATTATAATAAATAAAAATACGTAGGTTATAAAAATAAAATAAACGAAGGTTGATTTACTCAGAAAAACGCTAGTTATAAAGAAATAAGAAAATACGAAGGTTGTAAAAAAACGTAAGATAATTAAAAACCTACTATAATAAAAATACATGAAATATAAAACTCGCGCTTTAAACTGTAAAGTTATAGATACGTAATTTATAACGATCGGTTATCCCCCGTTTGAGACACATCTAAGCCACATCAGCAAGTAACAAGGCTTAGACGAGTGCGATAACGCCAGTTATGGACACCAAGGTAGCGGGTTAAAAACACTACGTTGGAAGGTTTTTTATAAAATACAGGAGACGCACTAAAAATAGTACGGACGTTGGATGCCACCACAATTAGATTAAATGCGCATAGAGAAAACTGATTTACCACGCGATGGGTCAACCAGGGGGTCATGTGACGGCGGGATACAAAATGGCGGATCTAGACTTGGAAAAAATTACGGATGAGGGTAGAAACCAGGGGACACGGGAGTTTGCGTCGATGAGGGGAAGTTTAATAAAGGGGGTGGAACAATCGATAAGGGGTTAATTTAATATGAATTATGAAGATTAAACTAACAGTTTGTAAACCCATCCGTCAGTAAAACGTGTTCCAGAGGGCAAATGGGGTGACAGGAAAGTACAGGATGTGTAAAGGTCGAAAACGGGGCGAAAGAACCGGAAATTACCAATTACACGATGTGAAAGACATATGTCAACACCGCTTGTGCGCGTGACCGTAACTGTGAACTTGGGGACTCTTCAGGGTCAAAACCGGGCAGGTTAGGGTACGACTACTTCTGCGAAACGTTCGCTGTTCGAAATCGCCATCAGTTGCGATCACGTGGTATTTTTGGGGGGCGTTTCGGTCAATGAGAGTCACGCATACTCCATTGCGCGATGATGAACTTTCCAGAATCCAGTTCTTAGCATCGTAACTTTTATCTCAAAACCTATGCTCTTTAAATTTCCCAGCCCTCAGAATTGGCTCCCATTTTTGTCGTTTATTGCTAGGCAGAAAGGTCCTGCCTGGCTCTAGCATAGTCGAGTCCTGAACATTATGAGCAAAATCTGATGTATGGAAATTGTCGCAGCATCAAGAGTGCACTCTCATAATCCCCATATTTGCTACTCAGTCTACGCGAACTTCCATCTAGACTAAAAATCAATTTTTCTGCTAGCTCAGAGATGAGAATGGAGATTGAGATTGAGATTGCCTCATTAGGGTCCAAGGCTCGTAATTTGATATTCCCGGGTTCAAGCTCCTTTTTAAGATCTCAAATTCTTTCCAGCTTTGCCTTCAGTGAGAAAAAAAAAGTCATCAGTTCGCTTAGAAAAAGCGTCTTCCACTGGATGGGACTTTAAGCCGTGGCCATGTGTGCATGGGAGGCATATCTCGTGCTTATTAAAAAACATTCTGAATCACATTTAGGAAAACTCTTCATTTGTCACACAATCCTTCACTGAATTCCCTTCCCTCATCAGCCTTGGTCCTTTAGTATCCTACTTACTTCTATCAGAAAGAAAATAACCCAAACGCCGCTCAAAGATCTATAAGACGACTTGCTTGTGAGTTTATTAATGATCAGTAAAAATAACTCCAAATCATCTCGCTTTTCTATTCCAAACTTGCAGTTATTCCTCCTTTGCCCATCAGGCCAACTTTGAGATCTATCTCCGTAAAACTTCCACCCTGCCCACGGTCAGTAGGGTCTCACCACGGTTTCACCATTGGCTTGGAAAAGCTGCCATCAGACGGATAGGACGTTAAGCCGCGGAGAGCCTTATCCTGTGCACATTAAAGAACACGCTAGATGCCTTCAAGGGAGGCTACCATTTGTCTTCAAACAGCTGTCCAGTAAGTGGGAGGTAAGGAGAGTCTCTGAGCCCTCGGGGTCACAAAGACTCCGAGGGCTCAGAGACATTTGGACATTTAGCCTATTGTGTACAAAAAGAAACACTGCTCAGAAGTAAAACAACCCAACTCAAATCCCCTTTTCCCACAACAGATCATTATTAAGAGCGAAATAAAAAATAATGAATTCTTGATTGTTATTCCAAATTTCTGTTCCCTTAGTTCAAGTGAGAATTTTTTCCTTGTTCACTCCTTGTCAGATCACAAGCCTCAAAAAAAAAACCTCTCTGCTTTCACTGGATGATGTCTGCTCCATTAACAGCGCTACCGACGTTCACCTTCTCATGTGAGAATAAAGAACCATCCACAAAGAGGTCAAGAGAGGTTGGAAGTCCAAGCCTCGGTCATAACGCCTCTCTCCTCCACTGGAGACCAAAGCACCACATGTCAATGGAGTGGACAACCGCAGCCCACTTCATGTATTCTAGGTCGCAGTTGGCAGAGGCGAAGGGTTTGGCAACGGATCGAAAGGGGAAAAAAATAGGTTGATAGGCGAACTTGAACTGTGAACGCCGCTGGCAGCAGAGGCGAAGGTCTACGGCAGTTTGACTTAAGACTCGATCAATACGCGACGACTACGTATCAGCGCTGTTTGGTGTGGCTGAAGGTCGTACTTAGGCCTTGGGCAAGCGTGGAGGCAGTGGGCGGGTGGCAGCGCGTCGTCTGTATGCTCTGGACTATAACGGAGCGTTGGGTCTGGTGAGTGAATAGTGGGAAGCATTATTCTGTGCCGTGGTTTTGAAGGACTAAATTATACTTCCTGGCTGAGTTCGCTTCTGTTCGCCACACCAAACTTTAGGTCGGAAGTTTTCTAATTACATGGTATGAGAAATGAGACTTTGTAGATGGCATGTGATGTGTAGATACCAGACTCTTAATATAGGTATATATATATACGAAGTTTAATTGAGAATTAAAATATGAAGCGGAAGGGGTTTTAATTAAATGTTAAACAAAATATTTATAGTTTTTGCACTTTAACATAATTTTAACCATATATCCTGCTGATTAGTAATAACAGCTGTGCCGTGGCCGAGTGATTAGTCGCTTAGCTAGATCTAAAGGACCTGGGTTCGAGCCCCGGGTAACGCATGGATGTTTGTGTTGTTTATCTGCTGAGGTCCCACCATTCTCACAGATATTCTACTATGGCGAATTAAACTGACAGGTTTTTGTAATACTTCTGTGTGTGTGTGGGGGGAAGCAGCTGCTTGAGGGGTTATTTTTTTATTAATAAATATGTAGAATACAGTTATAGAATAATCCAGTCCCATTCAAAGATGCTCAGTGTTTTAATCAAACCACGGTGTTTCTCACCGGTGGGAAATGGAACACAAATGAGCTCGAAAAGGCTATCGTTTGTCAGATGGGATGTTAAGCCCTGGCATCGTATGTCGCAGAGCCATAATTCTGGCAACGTGTGTAGGAGAGACTCCTATATGTCTCCTAACAGCTATTTAGTGGGTCCCCTTCCCCCACTTCTTTCAGCCCTTGGGGTCTTTATGCTCTGGCCATTGAGCCCATTGTGTGCAAAAAAAGTGCCGCTCAAATTTGTAGCAACCCAACATTCACACTTTTTTGTTGTCATTGCGGCTGGGATATTACGCTTAGTTGTTTTTGGAAATATGAAGCTAATGCAAGGGCGTCGAGATCTAACGAGGTCCCCCCTGCAAAATGTATGAAGGACCTTCCTTAAGGGTTGGAAGTGATCATTTCCTGATTGAAATCAGTATTGATATCTACAGCAAGTGTCCGAAACTTCTCCTTAAATTCAGTAACCGGAAACATTTCTAGAAAGATATATAGGAATTCTTCTGGATATCCCCTTTCTCTTCAGTCGAAAGTCTTGCAATGAAACTCTCTTACACTGTGGAAAAAAATACAACTACACATTTCGCACTAGCCGGTGTTTCCTAATTTGCACTTCAAATAAGACAAATTATTGCAACACAAAAGAGCAAGCACAAGAGCTAGGAGAAAGGTACAGAGAAGAGGTCACTTAGAAGGCCTTATAAATTACTGAAGGGACGGAAATCTCAAGGGACGGCAATTACTCAAAGGAGGGAATCGGCTTTAAATAGGTTTACCATTGGTCACTGCGCATTAAGCGAAAACCTTCAAATAATTGGGAAGAAAACTTGACCTTGCTATCAAACTTGCAACAAACCTAAAAATGTTGAACATGTTCTAATTCACTATCCACTTTATGAGCTCCGAAAAATAATACCTAGGTAGAATTGCAAGAAAATCCGTTCAAAGAGCAGAATAAAAAACAAAACACTCGGAAAAGCTCAGTGGCATATATTCTGCAAAAACCATATCTCATAGACCCCTTATTCTCTTGTATGGAAGAAGACAAAAAATATTGGTTCTATTCCAGAACCCCAACCTGCCTGAACTAGCCTCTGCATTACACTCAATTATTCCACAGATTATCTCTCTAATATTCTACTCGATCTCTTTACATCTTCTGCCTCACTTCCTGATAACCTAACAAGAATCAACACTGTTTTAAAAACGCTTTCTCGCTTCTATTCCAACCCTGCAGATTACTTAGACAAGAAATTCTCAATCCGAGAATTAATAAAATGCATTAAGGAGCTGAAAGCAAAAAAAAAACAGTCTCGGTGTTGATCTTATCACGAACCGTACGATTAAGTCCTTGCCAGAGAACATCTTTCCAAATCTTCTACAAATGTTCAATAAATTTTGAATAAATGGAAAAGTTCTTAAAGACTGGAAAATTGGCACCGTTCTTCCCACCAGAAAATGAGAGAAAAAAAATATCATAAGCAGTTGCAATCCATTAAAATCAGTTTCGCTTACTTTCTGTTTGGGTAAATTTTTTGAGCAATTTGTTCTTTGCCTCCTGAACTGGGTTTTAGAAGTGAACAACCTGTTTATGCAGAGGGGGAGTGGGGGGGGGAGCTATGGAAGAGTCTTTTGGAAAATGTGACTGAACCCAAAATGCTTTAAAAAGGAACAAGTTGTAGCTGTCGTCTTTTTCGATGTTCAACAAGCCTTTGACAATGTTTGGCATCAGAGCATTTTGTTAAAAATATTTGAATTCGGATCAGAGGACATACGTTCCATTATTTCCAAGATGGTCTCTCTAAAAGGAAAGTCCAGGTGAAGCTTGGAACTAGTTGCTCTCAAACCATCACTTGCTCCGTTGGATCCAAGAAAACATTTTAAGATCAGATCATTTTAATATTATGCTCCATTAGCTTCCAGATTGTCTTAACAATAATAAGCATTATTCTGTATATGCATACGATATTGCCATTTGGTCCATCGGCAATGATCGTTGCAATCTAGATAGGGACTTACAAATTGCCATGAACAAAACTGCTGATTATCTTTGCGTCTTGGAATCTATATTTTGTTCCACAGAAAACAAACATTCTCTTATTAAAAAATCTTTTATTATTAGTAAGAACAGATTTAAAAGAATACCTCAATCTTAAACTGAAGGATGGAAACATCTATTCGGGGGCGGGGGGGGGGGTGGCTCAGTCGGTAGCGCGCCAGGCTCGTAATCTGTAGTTCCCAGGTTCGAGTCCCAGCTGGATCAGCGTTGAGATTTATCTCCACAAAATTCCTCGCCCTGCCCACGGTCAGTAGGGGACACCGATGGGCTTGGAAAGGCCGCCGTCCGTCGGATGGGACGTTAAGCCGTGGCCCCGTGTGCGGGAGAGAGCCATACCCTGTGCACATTAAAGAACACACTGGATGGCCTTGACGGGAGACTACCATCTGTCTCCTAACAGCTGTCCAGTGGGTACCCTCCCCCAACCTTCTCTGAGCCTTCGGGGTCCTTGTGGCCTCGCCATTTAGCCCATGGTGTGCAAAAAAGGGCCGCTCAGAGGTAAAATAATCCAATGAAAACATCTATTCAGTCACTGAACATAAATATCTTGGTGTTTATTTGAATCAAAATTTCACTTCGAAAATTCAAATAAATCATAGGTGTTCCAAGAGCAATGATCGATTTAACATTCTAAGATGGATAAGATTCATGGGGAGCTACTTCTTTTCGCCTTCTCTCAATTTACAAAGTTTTGAACTCTCCCATCTTGGAGTACGGTAGCATTCTTCTTCTCAATGCCTGAGACACTTATCTAAACAAATTAGAAATTTGCCAGAACAAGCTCTCAGAACTAAAGCTTATATATTAGAAATTTGCCTGGGATGCTTCACTTGCAGAAGCTTCCCAGGCAAGTCCACCCTCTCAAAATTAGAAGAAAATCAAGACTAATAAAAGTTATTGCAAATGAAATCCAAGTTCTCATCCACCCCGCCCTGAACAACATCCTGTATAACAGGAAAATATCAGAAATCAACAAACATATTACTTCAAAAGAACTCCTTATTCGGTTCATCAATTTCCACCCTACTGGTGATTTATTTCTTAATTTCTCAATCTGAGAAATTATTCGTCCTTTCATCAAGCCAAATCTCCCTCTTTCTCAAAGGAAATGTCTTCTTCCTCCACAGGAAATGAAGTCCGTTGCTTTGAACTAACATCGCAAATTGCTATAAAGGCTTTCTGCAAATCTACACAGTGAATCAAAGAATCCTTCTACTAACAGAACATTTGTGTTTTCTCCATTCCTTCTTTGAATTTTACAACTTGTTACTCCTTGAAAAATTCAACTACCTTCATGGCAGCGGAACTTTTAGCTATCAAGCATTACAATGGCCTCTTCAGTCCACACACACACACACAAAATCTTTCTGATCTTGTCAGGCAACAAGTCCGCTTTTCTTCATTCTTTACTTTCAGACCCATTGGCTTCACCTCTGATATTCTATGAATATGTGACAAACTTTCTTTTGCCAACTCTCATAGAGTATGTCTCTAGTAGGTACCCAGCCATTCTGATATCCCTGGTGTAGGGACTCGGCAGCTAGGGCTGAAGGAGTGAGGGCCAGGATCGCCATTTTGGCAGCAGCGCCTTCCCACCTGGCGGCAGATCCAGTTTTGAGAGCAAGATGAAGAAAGGTGACAAGAGTAGATCTGGCACGGCGATCGTGTTCCGTACCCTATTGGCCGAGACACCCTAACGTCTCCGATGGACATGTGACCTCATCCGACGGGGTGGTTGAAACTGAGACTTGTGCGCGGACCACGAGACTGTCCGTATCTGTGAGCTTTGTTCTGTATCTAACGGTGGAACCGCTGAGGCTCGTTATAGCCTGTGTTACATTCGGCTACTGACTATACCGGGTGGGCAGTCACTGTATGTATATAGTTAAAGGGTAAATAAATAATATATATATGTCAAATACATGAGTTTGTGTATTCGGCCTCCTGAGTTATTCATCCTGACGAGATAGGGAAGGTACCCTTGTACAAAAGCTCTCACACACATAGTTAGAAAAAGAACTCAGCCCAGACAAGTATAGAAGTCTGTCTACACCTGGTAATGAGAGAATGTCGACCTTGCCATCTAATTTAAACAATCCTCTTTGTTATAGAGATTTCTTCCTGGAAGTTAATAGAAGAACTTCAGAGGTGTGGACTCATTACTTCAATATAACTGATCTGAACCTGGGTAGATTTTACAGAAAAAATTTGACATTTGCCTCTTGCACGAGGGAGTTTTAAGCATAACAGAAGAGAGGAAACGGTTTTAAATAGGTTTACCATTGGCCACTGCGCATTGAGCGAAAATCTTCACATAATTGGGAAGAGATCTTGACCTCTCTATCAAACTTGCAACAAACCTAAAAATTTTGAACATGTTCTAATTCACTATCCACTTTATGAGCTCCAAAGAACAATACGCTTAAAAGCCTCCAGCAGATCAAATTCACAGATTTTTTGTTATCACCATTCTCAATAGAAGACAATTCTCACATTGTGTGCAGGATTCTAAAATTTTGCTGCAGTTCCTGAAAGATACCGACCAACTCAGCTCCATCTGAGACTGTTTGTTTGTTTCCTTTGTGACTTTTGAACTTCCATAACCTTTGAAAATAAAAAGATCTTCAAAGATTTTATTTTCAAACCACTTAAACCTGTTTCTTTTTTCTTAGTTTCTAATGTGAGTTTTATTCTTTTATTTCGTATTATTGCACTATTATGCTTAGGAGGTTTTTCTGACCTCTCTACTTAAGTGCTTGGAATAGAAGCAACCAATATACTCTTACTCAGGTTTTACTGCTATCCTGTTAAAAAATATATATTTGAAAATAAAAATAGTTTAAATATTTTTAATATAAAAAATACATATTTGAAAATAAATTCTGCTGTTATTGCAATGTCCAGGCCAAGTGCGAAATAGCAGATCCATCTCACCACACACACATCTTAAATATATTTTTAGCGGAAGCACAAAACTAGAAAAAATTGTCAACTATTGGGTGTTGATATGGTAATTTGCATTACTTCCATACACATTAATGATGTCTGCGAGCGTTTTGCATGGTAAATTTTTAACTTTTTCATATTCTTTTGGCATTTTATCTCCTGTTCAGCTGCCAGGTATCTTTTTTTCTCTCCGGCATATTTTCTGCCTTTATAAATAGTCCGTCCCTCTTATCCCCGATGTCATTCCTAAAGACTCGTCAGCTGTTAACAGGCGATAAAATGTGACATTCCGTTAAGCATGAAATTCCAGAACAAGCGACTTACCGCTCAACATGAAACTGGGAGATATAAATAAATAAAAAGAATCGTGCCTTTGGTGGGATTTTATCTCTGGTATGTACGACATGTGTAGCCTGGGAACAGTCATTTTCTGTGCTAAATGTCTAACTGAATGACCGAGCTAGTGTTAGCTTTGATTAAAGTTCCTCTAAAAGTAAGACACCCTTTTCATTTCTGATGTGTAAATAAAGATTTTTTTTTTCAGATTTAAAGCAGTGTGACCTTGGTTATATCTAGTTGGGGATTGTCGTGAACCTCCTGAACAATTTCAAAAATCAGAAATCAGGAAGAAAAAGATCACAAACCAACTAAAGAAAGAGTAAAATCATATATCACATTATTCCGGTATATATATATGCGTTCCGGTTAAATCCAGTCATTTACAAACTCCTTGTTCCAAAATTCGGGCTTTTAGAAAATTATACGGATAAAAATTACCTAGAGCATTACCTGGCGGAAACTGAAATATTTAGCCATGTGATTATAATTCAGAAATGAACATAAGGAAATAAAAATTGTTTAACCTTTTAATTATGTATCCATAACAGCTTCCCAATCTGTTTTGGGTTTTTATCTGTGAGCGGCGCTATTACTGCCCACAATGGGCTAAATGGCCAGGTCACAAGGATTCCAAGGGATCAGAGAAGGTTAGGTAGGGGATCCACTGGACAGCTGTTAGTAAACAGCTAAAATAAATTTATGACTGAAATAATGCAATGTAGAAGCCTTCCATCAAGAAATTTGCAGAAGTCCAAAATCACCGACCTTTCATCACGAACATTGCTCGGATCTGAAAGACATATTATGCACTTTAAAATGGGCTTTTTATTTTATTAGTTCTGTTCATTTTATCCCCATTTTCCATTGACTTAGTTAACTTTTGTGTGTTGTAATTTTAGAATTAATTTCACCTTTTTTGAGAAATCTTGAATTTATAGGGGCTGGGGTGGCTCAGTCGGTAGCGCGCCAGGCTCGTAATCTGTAGTTCCCAGGTTCGAGTCCCAGCTGGGTCAGCGTTCAGATTTATCTCTGCAAAACTCCCCGTCCTGCCCACGGTCAGTAGGGGACACCGATGGGCTTGGAAAGGCCGCCGTCCGTCGGATAGGACGTTAAGCCGTGGCTCCGTGTGCGGGAGAGCCATACCCTGTGTACGTTAAAAAACACGCTAGATGGCCTTGACGGGAGGCTACCATCTGTCTCCCAACAGCTGTTCCAGTGGGTCCCCTCCCTCAAACTTCTCTGAATCTTCGGGGTCCATGTGACCTGGCCATTTAGCCCATGGTGTGCAAAAAAGTGCCACTCGGAGGTAAAACAACCCAACCCATGGATTAAACACGAAAAATTGCCTCGGGTTGCTCAGGTCGTTGCTATGTCAACACTCACTCTCCCAGCGCGTGGCTCGTTTCAATGGAAACTATCGCAATTTTTATTTCCGTTTCGACAGTATTCCGTGGTTCCCGAGATACTCGTTTGCACGATCTCAAATTTCTCACGCGTGTCCCCCTGTATGACCCAGTTTTAGGTCGAAAGAATCAGGTTTCTACCTGCAATAGAACGCATAAATACAATAATGGTTTTCATAATGTGTGTTATCTGGCAATGGTAGCAGATTTAATGTTGTTATGACTCTTATGTTCAGAGTTCGGGAGCTGGAAATGGCAACAACTGATTTGGCAGCGGATTGCCGTAGGAATAGCATGACAAATACTTTTGCTTTCAGCAAGCCACTCTTTTGGAATTTCGACTTGAAATTCGATCCACAGAGTGTTTTCCAGTGTTCACAGAGTGTTTCCGGTTGTCGAGCGAGTTGCACGACAACCGGAAACACTCTGTGAAATTTGAAACATATACCACGATTTCCCAATGAGTTATGACTGCCACAGATACAGTGGCATTATCTTTTATTATTATAGATTTTGTGTACTGTGTATCATTTATTTTGTGTATTGTGCTGTGTGTCAGTACTTTTAGTCCATTTAATAAATAAAAAAAAAACTAATGTTTTCACTTTGTCGTCTGTGTATCTGTTCATCTGTAGACCTTCAACTTTTTTGTTTTTTGAATTTTCCGATATTTTTAACTGCCCCCTCTAACGGTGAAAAAAATCTAAATTTTCAAACCTTTAAAAACTTTCGGAAACGATGAATTTATGGCAGAAATTTAAAATTTTGGGGGTTGAATACGAAGATTTGCCCCGAAAACACTGATTTACCTTCTTATTCTCAGAGAATGGGAGAGAACGTGATTTTTTTTACCAGATAACGGAAAAAAAAAGTCTTTTTTTGTTGGACAGGTACTAATGAAATGTTATGATTCACATTCTTCAAAATACCCCGTCAGTCCTAATTTCTGTCATTAGAGGGCGCTAAATATGCAAAATACAAAAGTTTAAATGGATATTGTAAACAATCTTTTATGCTAGAAAGCTGGAAAATCGGTGGTAGAGTCTGAAGGTTAAAGGATTTGCACTATAAAGTAATCATTACGGGGGGGAGTGGGAAACGCAACTCATTCATTTTTTGGAAAAATAGTAAATATTTTTGTGTTGTTAAAATTCTAATAAAAATCTTATAACAAACAATCACGGCTAAGCCCCAGTAGGAGATGCAAATTAAGCAATTATTGAAGAAAAATTGCCATTAGCCGGATGGGATCTCAATCCACGATCTCTTGATAACGCGTCAGGTGCTGTAACAGTTGGTCAAGATCTCCTCTGGTGGTGGCTTTAAGCATTATACCATAAAGTTAGTCATTGGAAATCTATCTGACTATAATTGAAGACCCTTTTCAGGTCATTACACACGACTAGTCATGCCAAGAGTCATGGTATTTTCTTCATGGTCGTGGGTTCTTATCCCATCAGGCTAATGACAATTTTTCCTCTATAATTTTCTTTCAGATGTGGGAGTAGCTAAGTCGGTAACGCATCAGACTCGTAATCTGCATTTCCCAGGTTCGAATCCCATCTGGGCTCAGAGTTGAGATTTATCTCCTCAATGCTGAACTCTCGCCATGCCCAGGAACTACTGACCCATACAGGGTCAGTAGGGGACACCGATAAGCTTGGAAAGGTCGCCGTCCATTGGATGGGACGTTAATACGTGGTCCTGTGTATGAGAGAGCCGTACCCTGTGCACATTAAAGAACACACTGGATGCCTTTGACCGTAGGCTACCATTTGGTTCCCAACAGCTGTCCAGTGGATTCCTTCCACGAACCTTCTCTGAGCTTTCGGAGTCATTGTGACCTGGCCATTTAGCCCAATGTGTGCAAAAATGTGCATCTCAGAGGTAAAACAACCCAATCTCTGATTTTTTAATGTATATCTCCTACAGGCTTATCTGAACATCCTTAAATTTTATAAAAGGCGTATTGGCTAAAAAAAATACCATGCCTCTTGACTGATCGTGTGCACTAACCTGTAAAGTGCATTCTAGACCAGTCTTCGATTACAGTCAGAGAGTTTCCCAATGACCAACGTTATGGTATAATGCTTAAAGCTACAAACAGAGGAGATCTTGACCAGCTGTTACAGCTATTCTGTTGGGAAACGAGCATCTCATATTCACCTCAAGAAAGACGTGTTCTTCTAGTTGTATTTCTATTTCTTATTGAAGTATTAAAGAATGATCTATACAAAAACTGACCGAAATACAGACATGAGAGAAAAAATCAACTGTGACCTATTCCTAAGACAATAACCCCATAAAGACATTAAACTTCGCAAGAACAAGCGCAACATGTCGAGATTGCAGCTTCGAGAGAATGTCCGAAACGGAGTGAATTTAACCTAAAATCCGCTTATCACGCAGGAGTTGGTTTCCCCTCATTAGTCTGTTTTCCCGCGACGCTTGAAGAAGACGATAAAAGCGCCGCTGAATTCCGATGTCATTATCTTAAGCACCTGTCAAGTAGATGATGCACAGCAGGCTTCATCTTGGTGTTCTTTTGCACCTCTGTTTTGTTGGTGGATGGGAATGAAACATCTCTGAGTCGATATTCATTACTGAGAAGGGAAATCGATTTATTTGTCTCAAAACTCTCTGATTGTTGCAAAATTTGACCCGAAAAAGAGAGGAAAATGATTTATTCATATCTTCTGTTTGTAACGGATGCATAGACATAGACCTTTATTCCCATTGTATAGACAAGTTACATTTCATATAAAGAATTTTGCACAATATATTTTCGAAAATTATGTATTTAATAATAGGAACATTGAAAATAACCACAAGAGGTCAAATAACAGCATGTGAGTTTGTACAATATGGTAAAGCATTATGAAAAAGGCAACAATTTAATACAAAATTTATAGATGTGATATCATTTTCCATTCTGTATTCAAAATAATGAAGACAGAAATTCAAAAACAAAATCTATAACTACCAAAATAACGATTATTAACAATTTTTAAAGAAGGTTTTCAGTATCATCATATTCAAAAATCCAGATTTTTAACTTATTTTTAAAAGAGTGAAAGCTTGTTTCATCTTTAAGATTACCAGGTAAATTATTAAATATTTTTGGTGCTAAATATATATAATGTTTTTGTATAATGGTGTTTTTATGAAAAGGTAAAGTAAGATTAACGTGTTGAGCTATTCTTGTATTATAATTTATATGTCTAATATCATTTTCAATCCAGTGCTTTTTAAGATATATAATGATATTGTATATGTATAATTTTCTTAAAGGTAATATATGCAATTCACCATAAAAGTGTCTAACACTATCATATCTTCTTTTCCTTAAAATGCATCTAATTATTCTATTTTGAGTTTTAATTAATGGTTTAATATATTGCTGAGATATACTCCACCCCAAGAAAGTAATCCGTATGTTAAATGAGATTTAACCCATGCATTATAAATTAGTTTTAGAAGTGTAATATTTACAAAATTTCTGATATAAAATAATTGTGGTATTATTGTATTAAGTTTTCTTATTAAAGTATCAATGTGTTTATTACAAGTTAATTTACTATCAATATGTACTCCTAAGTATTTATAGCACTCAACACCCTCTAGTGGCTTGCATGAACAACCAGTACAGATACATTGAAGTGTATGATAAAACAATTTCATTTTCAAATATTTCTTTGCATTTTTCTCAATCGAAAATATATATATATTTCGTTTTTTCGACATTTAGAAACAACTTATTTTTCATAAACCATTTTCTGATTTTCCATAAATCTTGATATATTTTTTCAATCAATATATTTTCAGTAATTGCTGTATATATCAGAGCAGTATCATTAGCAAAAGCTATTAAATCTCCTTTTAGTTCCAGGTTACAAAGATCATTTATGAAAATATTAAATAATATTGGACCTAATACAGACCCTTGTGGAACACCATATTTAATTATCTTTTCACCACTTTAAAAATTCCCTAATTTAACCTTTTGAGTTCTATTTTTTAAATAAGTCTGAAACCATAATAAAATTATCCCTCGAACTCCTGCTTTCTCAAGTTTATACAATATGTCATGTAAAACTGAGTCAAATGCTTTCTTTATATCCAAAAATATTACTGCTGTTTTTAAATATTTATTTATTGCACTGTAGATTAAAGATGTTAATTTTAATATAGCATCTTCTGTTCCAATGCCTCTCCTAAAACCAAACTGATTTTTTGGAAAAAAAAAATTTTCTGTCAAGAACGTTTAAAAGTCTATTTTTAACTAGCTTTTCAAATATTTTTGAAAATACCGACAATAAAGCTATTGGTCTGTAATTTTTAATATCTAACTGTTTGCCACCTTTGTAAACAGGTATTATAGTTGAATTTTTAAGAATTGCTGGAAATATCCAGAATGCAAAAATGAATTATAGAGATGACATTAAACAGCAGAAATATTATTTTTGATTTCTTTAATTATCTCCACAGATACGCAATCTGCTCCCGTCGCCTTTCCTATTTGCAAAGAAGAAGTTACTTCATTAATTTCGTATTCTGTTAACTAATCTGTGAAAATCGAATTCACTGAAACAGATATCCTATCCTTTTCCTGTTCAGAGTAGTCTGGAATTTCGGTTATAAAGTTTTCTATTATTTCCGTAAAAAAATGATTAAACTTTTCAGCTAACAGAATCGGATTAGCAATAGAAGAATACATAGTATTATTTTTATTTCTATTAGAATCATTTGCATATGTTGCTTCCTTCCATATAATTCATTTATTATACTTAAATAATATACCTTTCTTCTTCAATAAAGCTTCTTATCTATTATATTATATTTAACAGATTTCATTAGATATCTTATGGAACTCTAGTCTGTGGTTTTCGTTCCCATATACTTCGCGTTAGCAGCTGTCAAATAATTCATTTCCATAACTCAGGTCTGAGGATTGGATTTTCCACTAATCCTAACTTGCCAATTGATCCGTTTCTTCAGTCTAGGTCTAAAGGTTCTCATAATATCCCCAACAGCTGTAAACTGATTTGTCTCGGCAACTCCGATTTGAAGTTTAAGGTTCCCATTTGCATCGTAAAAGCTTCTTTAGAATTTCTTTCCCCCACTCTTATTTTCAACATGTGTGTGTTCCCGTAATATTCTCATCACTGTTCTCCATCTGACCAATTTAACCAGTCCAGTTTTGACTAATGAAATTCTCATCTGCAACGGTTTCTTTTCCCTCTTTCCTCTTTTAAATCTATGCAGTTTCGAAACTGTCCTCGTAACAGCTATCCAGCTAATATGTTTCAGCAGCCTATTCTGAACCACGAACTTCTCATCTGCATCCTAAAGGCTTCTCAGCGAATTCTTTTATTACTCCTATTTTGATCCTAAAGGGATCCCATACTATTCACCGAACAGCTATCCAGCTGATATATTTCACCATCCTATTCTGAACCACGAACTTCCCATTTGCATCCTAAAGGTTTCTCAGTAAATTATTTTAATACTGTTATTTTGGTTCTAAAGGGTTCCCATACTATTCACCAAAGAGCTCCCCAGCTGATATATTTCACCAGCCTATTCTGAACCACGAACATCTGCATCCTAAAGGCTTCTCGGTGAATCCTTTTGTTACTCTTATTTTGATCCTACAGAGTTTCCCATGTTATTCATCAAACAGAAGTCCAGCTGATACGTTTCACCAGACTATTCTCAACCACGAACTTCCCATCTGCATTATAACAGCTTCTCGGTGAATTCTTTTCCTTACTCCTGTTTAGTCCGAAAGGGCTCTCATACTATTCTCCTAACATCTCTCGAGTTGATTTGATTCACCAGCCCATTCTGAATCATGAACTTCCCATTTGCATCCTAACATCATCTCTTTCCCATTCATGTTTTGAATTTTTACGATTGCCATACTGTTCTCCTACCAGCTCTCCAACTGATCTGTTTCACGAGTTTTGTTCTGAACCAAGAACTTCCAATCTAGTTCCCATCAATTATGTAGTCGATCAGTTTCCTCAACACTATTTGGAGAATTTGGGGTTCCCATCTCTCCCCTATCATTTATCCAACTGATATTTTTCCTAACCCTGTTCTGAAACAGGTTTCCATCATCTTCCTATGAAGTGCTCTTTGAGAACCTATTTTCGAACCCCGTTTTGAATGTGATCCTTGTGATCTAGACATTTAGCCTATTGCAGAAAAAGCAAAAAATAGTATTTTGGAATGAAAGCAACGCAATCGACAAAAGCTAAAAAAACACACATAACTCTGGAAACAATACTTGTTATATTAACATCTTCAGGTTTAATTATGACTGCATCCTTTTTATTAGCATCTCATAATAACAAAATAAAAGATCTCAAATTCTTTTCATCTCCGAAAAACTTCATTTCCACTTTGCCTAATTTGCCTCCTCGTTCTGCAATAAGAATGTTAAGAACCTTTTCTATGAGAAGAGAGCACTTCCTCCTCTACCTGAAGCATCCCGGTGATGAATTCCGTGGCGGAATACTTATTTGGACCCTATTTTGTTCCGTTATTCCCAAGCCTTTTCAATTTTGTATGCAAAACTCCCTTTTCCTCCAATGCGCAACTAAATCTGCTTGCTCCACCAACCAACTACTAATTCCTAATTTGGTCACGTTTCGAAGAAGAGAGTTTCAGCAAGAGCTTGCGCAAGTAAGGAAGAAGTTTGTTTCCAGGTGCCAAACGAGCGAAGCACGAAACTGAGAAATATTCGCAATCAAAGCTTTTCTTTCGGTCTTCTTTTTATTAAATTAAGAATAAAAAGATAGAGAGGAAATAATGGGGTTTCGTCCAGATTTTGATTTTTCTTTCTAAAGAGTTCGAATGGCGAATTCTTTCAATGTTACATCAAGAAATTAGCAGTTTGTGGCAAACGATTTCGTTCCTTTTAAATTTCACGAAAAACTGCTCTTAGAATGAATAAAGAATTCACAAGTGGAAGAAATAATTGTCTAATGTATCTGATACAATGCCTGATAATTTTAAAATTAGTGGGTTCCTTAAAAAGTGACATTTAGCACTAACACGTAATAGTTAGGATTTGTTGTGGAAACATACGCGAAATGTGTCTTTCAATTTGTAAAATTAATAAATTACGATAGAAATTCAGCATATTAAAGAAGTTTTCAGGTTTCATTTCCACTTTCAAAGTTGCATTAATGTATCATTTTTTAACAGAAATAAAAATATTGAATTTTATTGGATATACGATCGTTGAGTTGGTTATCTGCGAGCAGCACTTTTTTTGCACACATCCGGCTAAATGTCCAGGTCACAAGGACCTCAAGGACTCAGAGAAAGCTGGGAAGGAGGATCTACTGGACAACTGTTAGGAGACAGATGGAAGCCTCACATCATGATCTTGGATAGTATACTAATCCAGAGTGTTCTTCAACGGGGCTTGGGCAACAAAAAAATAAATAAAGGCAGGAGATGCAGCTTACCACTCTTTTAAGCGTGGAGCACTTTCTATTCCGTAGCATTCATTATGCGATAAGAAATGCTGGAGTTACAGTACTGTGCGAATTAGTTGGGACAACCGAAGGTACGCTAAGTCCCTTCCGCTGCAGAGTCTAAACTGCTGCAAGTCTAAACTTGTTCGTAACCTTCTGCTGCAAGTCTAAACTTGCGCGTGCAGCTTCCGCGCCACAGACGCTTCACCCTATTGAAGGAATGATGGAAGGAAAAAGTACCTAGGCGTTCTGGAGGCGAAAATGGTTCCAACACTGCAAAATGGTTTCCAACACATGCGGCGATGGGGTTTTTCAACAGGATCTGGCTTCATGCTACAATTCTAAGCTTGCTAAGAGCTTATTTACCCAACAACATTTGAAGGCATTGCAGTGGCCAGGAAATTCACCCGATCTAAACCCCATTGAAAATTTGTGGGCCATTATTAAAGCGCGCATATCTAAGATGGATTGCACGACGAAAATCAAAATGATAGAAAGTGTCATGAAAGTATACCACGCGACCCTGAAGTGAAGGAGATGTGTGGAAAGCTAGTGGCATCAATGGTTGAGGGGGTGAAAGAAGTAATTAAAGCTAAGGGGGGTCACATTCACTATTAACTACACTATTAAACAAATAAATATTTTAGTTGTGTCTTTGTTGCTGCATTTTCCTATTGTCCCAACTAATTTGCACGGTATTGTAAACATTTATTGATGTTCAAAAGTTAAGCAACGAACACAAAAACACCAATTACAAACAAGTCCTTTGTTGGATTTCAGTGAAACGTACAAGTGAAGTTCATGATCACATATATCACGCTAATACCTGGAAAACAAACGAATTCCAGTGAAAATTTCATGAGACATTCAAATTAGAAAATCCTTGCCTCAAATGGCATTTAAAAGTTCAAAGATAATGTCGTGCCCACAGTGATCTTTTCCTGTGGACACGACTTTGGGAGCTGGAAGATTCTCGAACACTCGAACTGGTAAGCTAACCTCCAAGTTGGAAGACCCGATGGCGCCTGGCTGCAGCAGAGGTCCCTGCAGCCTAGATTGTTCGCGATGGTCCCGTTGCGGCCTGCATCAAAGACCACGGACAGGGGCTTCCTCCCTGTTTTCGGATGTCCGAACCAATGAGGTGAGGACATATCTCACCAGGCGGCCTCCGATAGGCGTCGCGTGATTCAGCAGTTTTTCAACGGAGATGAACAGTGTCGTTCTCCTTCTTGATCCTTCTTCTTCTTGTCCGAGTTCGCGAGGTGAGCGGACGTCTCCTGCCAATAGGAAAAATTCCTCGAGAGTCAGTGCGAGGTAACAGTGAGGACAATGAGCGATGGTGTCTTCGTATCAACTACTACAAGAGAGAGAGGTAGGGCCTTTTCGACATCTTGGTTATCTTCCTCATATGAACAGCTTTCTAGCCGCCGCCACAATACTCCAGTACTGCACTGAGAGCAGTATTCTAGCTTACTAAATGAGACTTTAGTGATTCTTTGCAAAAAGGCTTCATTGTTCTTCCCTTGTTGGAAGAGGTCGAGCCAAAAGCTCTCATGACGAGAACATCCCGGAAGTGGGATGCATTTAGTTTATGTAACTGTTGTTTTAAGTAGAGATTTGTGAATAAATATGTTATTGTAATGCTAATATGAGAGTTAGTTTAATTGATCTATGGTACTAAGTGCTGCATTTGGGAGATTTAAATGTTTGGTCAACGGCTTGGATAGTATACTTAGATGAAGTCAATATTTGAGAATGATTAAAAATACACAAGGCAATCGCATAAGTATTTTGGGGGTCAAATCTTTCGGTTTCCCCCTAGTTCTTTCCAACCCATCACAGAGCTGGTGGGGTGTAGAACAATAACATAGCTTTAAAATGGTGTGTGATCACCTCAGACAGCTAAACAGGCTGCACACAGACAGCTAAACAGGCTGCGACTTGTCATACTGCAAATCTAGGTGTCAATGAAGGTTTGAGGGAGTAGTTACCATTCATGCATGAGTGCAGATCGCAGTTCCTGGAGGGTCCTGCGAGGTAGGTTGCAACTGGCGCTGCCTCATCGTAGAGCTTCCAAACATGTTCTATTGGATTTAGGTAAGATGATCAGGAAGGCCAGTCCATATGATTTATGACGTCGCTCTCAAGGTATCGGTCCACGAAGCGAGCATTATTGTCCATTAACACGGAATCAGAACCCAATGTTGCGAGAAAAAAAGAAACTCACTGCTATACCTTACAGCTGTTACAGTTTCTCCTGAAAAGACATGAAGGTCTGTGTGGCCATTGAGAGTGATGCCTATCCACACCAAAATATCGCCAGCTCCAAAATTGCCTCTTTACAGGATGTTAATCGGATGATATCAGATTCCAGGCTGTTTCCAGACCAATAGTCGTCAGGATTCGATTTGCTGATGTTGCACAAATCATTATCAAAATATAATGATTACAAGGTAACACACGAACTGTTTGCTTTGACGGTGAAGTTGCCATTCAACGAAAACTAATCTCATAATCTTGTAAAATATATTTCGACTTATAGTTCCCTTTGGCGATCTGGAAACCGAACTGGCTTTACACAGTTACAGAATTAGTCTATCATTATCTGAAATAAATGATTGTATAGCGAAACATAAAACTGTGGATGAATTAGATATATGCCTGAGTTTTGAAGCAGCGTTATCCCCCTATCCCTATAATAATAAAAAAAAATACCCCCTCAAGCAGCTGCTTGCCTCAGAGGTCCGACAGGAGCCTGTCAGTTTATATGCCATAGTGAGAAAATTATGTTTGATTGAAGCGTTTTTAATTTTCGCAGCCATTTTAAAAAAGCAACCTGAACATAAATCGAGAGCCGACTTACGTATAAATGGAAAAAAAATTAAACTTCATAAACTGTAAAATGGAATTTACTTAAGACAAGGACTGAGTTATTAATACTTAATTTACGGACGATGCTTTTAGCAGTTAAGGCACAAGCTTTGGTATGCAATCCTTCCAAATAATAATATCAACATAATTTAAATAAAGTTAAACTGTAAGAAATATATTACATTAGTTAAATCCATTATCGTATACAGTCAAGATATAGGCAAACAATACGTTTTATCATAATGATGGTAACGAACTGTGGTCTACTAGCTTGCCTAGACTGAGATTATCTCCCTTGAGTGACGTTCCTAGTCGATGTGGCCCTCGGATGTACAAGAACAGGTATTCTATCGATGATTCGGCTTGTTTGAAATCGATTCCAAAGGAGCTTACAACGTTACGATTGACATTTAGCCATTGGCTACCTCAGAGTGACGTTGTCCAGCCTCGAGCCTCCCAACTGATCGCCGCCTCACTTCTTCACTCAAAAGATTTCTTAAAGGCTACTGAAAGACACCTCAGAGTGACGTTGTCCGGTCTGGGTTTAGCAAAGTATCTTTTCTCTCTCTCTCTGTTACCACTCTCCGATGAGAGAGAGAGCGACAGTAACACCTCCTATACTACGTGACACATAAATGCTAAACCTCAGCTCTCCTCTCCTGCAGTGTTACCAACTAACTCTAATCCACAAATATCTCTCTCTCCCTCTCTGTTACTGATGAGAGCGAGATCTCTGTTCTGATGAGAGCGAGAGTAACACCTCTCATACTACACGACACGAAAATGTTAGCCTCAAGCCCTCCTCTACTTCCCTCACCCTGCAGTGTTCCCAGCTAACTCTAAGCCACAAACACATCTCTCTCTCTCTCCATTCTTAAACTGGCCACTTCAGGCCTCTTAGTTTCATCAAAACTTTCTAATGTTGCACCCTATACTCTTGTTTGGAGCATTCTGTTGTGAGAATACTCTTATGTCAATTGAAGTTACTTTTATCAACGGTAAAGGCATGTATGGGGAAAATTTCACCAATGGTAAAGTGGTGGGGTAACAAATTCCATCAGTAGTAAAAGGGGGCCACGAATAGTTCCATCAGAGGTAAGGGGGTAGCGAGCATTTCTGCCAATGATAAAGGGGAGTGGCGACTGAAAAAAGCTTGAGAATCCCTAGGTTAGTGGAAATTATCCAATGGTCAGCTGGTCAAAGCCTCCTGTCAAAGACAACCAGCTTGTTTTTCAAAGTTGGTTTCTTACACATAAGGTGTCACGGCTTAATGTCCCATCTCACGGACAACGTTTCTACGTCCATCGGTGTTTCCTTTCCGACAGTGGGTAGGGTGGTAAAGGAATAAGATTCCTCCATGAAAGTTAAAGGAAGTTTATTTAAGTTGTACTGATAATGGCATTTAGGAAAAAACTCCTAAAAATGCAACTCATTGAAGAACATTTGGGAAGATGATTGCCATGAAAATAACTGAATAGGACACGTGGCAAAATGGTGCGGAATAAGGACCAATGTTTTTTTATCATCGTTCTTACAGTCGATGAGATATTTTGCTTTGTAATACTTTATATGATCTAAGCGATTTCTTCTCAACTTCATCATTTGTCCTACTTGGCACACTTCCAAAGCATTCCATAATCTTCTGAAACTAATAGAGAAGTTCAGAGTACGTCATGACTCTACGCTCTAAATTCGCCTCAAGATTCACCATAGAACTTTTGTTTTTATTACAATCGCTTTCTAGTCATCAGTTTCCGAAGAAGAGCAGTGATGCTTATCATCCCTTCTGATATTGATGTCTGGAGTGGGGTGGGGGGATGAGAATGTATCGTAAAAAAATTAGACCTTCTACCATCTGTCATTTATTTTTATTTAAAGCTCAATATGATACTTAAAATTTGTATAAAATATTGTATTTTAAATTTGAATAATATGGTAAAAGATGGCATTTGCTAGATCAATGATAGCGGGAACTATTCCTATCTGCTAAGATTGAAAGCAACTACCAATGAAACAGCTAACTGAGAAAAACCAACTAAGAAGGAAGGCAACAAGCGACGAAAAGATGCCACACCCATATGAGTTCAGCAAGAACAACTCGCAGTTATAATACTCCGCCACAGCAAACACTTCCATGTATTATGCAAGAAATAAATACTTTGCCTAACGTAAATTATTATTACGTATAATTTATGGGAGGGAGCAATTGAAAATTTTGTTTTTATTTCGAAATATTGTAAAGTATAAGGTGAAGCATAATTTGTAAAACACTTGCACACGAACTCCCTAACGAGTTGACGATTGATACATTTTCAGGCGTCGCACTTTACTTTGGATTGGTTTTCATGGTTAAGCCACAATTGGACAAGAAATTATTTGAGAGAGACTTGCGATGTCATTCTTTATGTGTAATAAAATATAATAGAAAGTTTTTTTTTAAGTTGGTGAAAAAAAGCATGCATATTTTTTACGATATACTAAAGTTTTGCAAAGTAAATAGAAAATTTCATAGGACATGCTTAATCTTTAAATAATTAATACCCCATCAAGCGGCTGCTTGCCACAGAGGTCTGACAGGAGACTGCCAGTTTATATGCCATTGTAGAAGGTCTGAGAGGATGGTAGGACCTTAGTGGAAAACGGATACATACATACATGCTGTATCCTGGGCTCGAACCCAGGTCCCTTTGATCGGTAGCCAAGCGCGCTAACCACTCGGCCATTTACTGCGCTTTAATTGCAAGAAGTACATTGGGTAGATACTCACTAGAACAGATCCGAATATCTAAGATGATTACTTCACCTTTACAGCAGTCGGAAGATTAGGTTGGGTTTAACCACTGTGCAGTGACATAACAAGGTTTGCAAGGGCTTGGATGCAATATAGTAGAAGCAGATGTACAATTTAGGTACAAGGGAGATGTAAAATTTAGATAAAAGGAGGATGTACAATTTACTCCATCACGCATGGGCAACTCATCAACTCCATTATATTTGAAAAAGAGCTCCATGAATCTCTTTTTCAAGAGAACTGCTGGCCAGTGGTTTTCTTTGCTCTATAGTAGGTATTATGGTGGTATTGATTAAAATCCATTTAGAGATACTGTCGTGCCCACATTTCATGAAACGTGGACTCAACGTATTTGTTGGGATTCGATTTCACCAGCCATTTTATTGTTTCGTCACTCTAAGCCCTGACTTTGCCTAATCCTCTAGTCTTTTGCTCTCCAGTGCTTCTGCTCATGAAGATGAAGCCCCAGGGCTTGAAATTCTGGAAGTTGGTGCAAAATGCCAATTCTGACTGGGAGAGGAAATAAGAAAAACACGTGACTCATCCCGGCCTGACAACTGCTGGCTAGCTACCGAAGCGCTGGCCAATGGACGGGCCCCACAAACTACACAGATGGTCTGACCTTACCCTCGGACCTGGTCAAGCAGCCCAAAAATGGAAGCGTTTTCCTTTTTCTGCTGCGTTGGAGGTAAGAAAAATTGTCTCCGTTGATCAGGCGAAGCCCCAAAACTAACTCTGCAGAGCAGCAGGGGGCCCAAGTGACCACCTCTGACGCTGAGCACGCTTAACCTACGATACGAAACGCAGAGGTGAGCCATTGAGGAGGAGAAAAGTCAATATACAGAACTGATCGAGTAGGCCTCCGGATGCGTGGAGCGGAAACGGCACGAGACGAACTGAGACTTGACACCACCCTTGTGCCGAGGAAAGAGGTACTGATATTTTTCCTTTTCTGGTCCCCTTTATACTGTAGTAGCTTGAAAGTTATCGCCAAATTTGGCCTAAGCCATACTGCCATAGATCTCTCATGTTGTTTGATCACTGAGGTACCTCTACCTGTTGCTCCTGCAGAGTTAAAAAGAAAGAAATGAATTAATAAATGCGTTTAATTGGGAAACTAGTCGTGTGATGTTTTCTGTACTTGCTCTCTTGCTTTACCCCTGAGGAACAGTGGACAAAAGAGCCCGGATCTTGAGAGTTTTGGGCTAACTGCAAAAATAAAGTTATTGCAGCCATAGGCCCACTTTCGGCAGAATGCTGAAGTTAGCATAACGCTATTTTTTCTCTATCCTCCTTTTTTTATTATTTGCCCCTGACATCCTACATTTCCCGAAAACTCGGAGTTTCGTGCGACAATGCATTTAACTATCTACGAAAAATAAATAGAAATGGAATTCAGGAGTATTATGATTAGAAAAAATTCTACTACAACAGTACCAAGTTAATTTGTTTGAAGACAGAATTATGAATTTGTTATAAGGTAAACTTCGTAAAGCATAAATTTGCACAAAATAACGTGGAGACATAAAACGAAAAAAGACGTGTACCGTGCATTGGGTACTCTACCTGGGCTCGGGTATGTTTGCATCATTACAGTTCCGCCACTGCCTCTGAGGGACTAAATGGACTAAATGGGTAAATCGCAAGGACCCCGAGGGCTCAGAGAAGGCTGAGAGACGGGACCCACTGGACAGTTGTTGGGAGGTAGATGGTCCACGAGTCACGGCTTAACGTCCCACGCGTTTTCAAGTTCCTATTTCCAAGTCCATCGTTGTCCCTTTTCTGATCAAGAATCGAGAGCTAACTGTACAGTCGCTCAAAAAAGTATCCGAACACCATGGTTGATTACAGAATTCAGAAAAAATATCTGGCAACGATTTTTTTTTTATAAATTAGTGATCTGGCAACCTTCGTGAAACGTGACACGAAGGTTGCTAGATCACTAATTTCTAAAAAAATCGTTGCCAGATATTTTTTCTGAATTCTGTAATCAACCATAGTGTTCGGATACTTTTTTGAGCGACTGTACACTATAAACAGACATAAAATGAAACTTCATAAACTGTTTTCTGATCAACAGAAGAACACGGTGGGGGGTTAGCGGAAATAAATCTCGTGTCTGGCACATCTGGAAACTGCAGATTACGAGCCTAGTGCGCTAATGACTGAGCCACTTTCGCTCCCCAATCGTTGGGAAGAGCACATCACCTAATAGGATACGTGGCTAGTTCTTTTTTGTGTTTTCTTACCGATCAGTTTATCTTACTTTGTTTATTTTTTGTTACTGTTATCATGAAAAAATGCTGGTTTGAATCGATCATTTATTCAGTATAAATTCTGTACTTATTAACGAAATAAGGAAACTAAATGCATGGTGGTCTTTTCCAAAATCTATGTTCTTTAATTTTTTTATCTCTACAGGCAAGTTTTAACTCTCGTGCAGTTCCAACTTATTTTTGTATATATATATATAAATGTGTATAAACTATATGAATATTCAAAACTATTATCAATCTCAAAACTCCAAATTTCATTTACTTTGTTTTACTAATATTGATGGTAAAATTGAATTGAATACGTGTAAAATGATGACAAACACAATAATTTATTCATTTAACCAACTCGGTTCTACATTTCCTCGATAATTGAGGGGTTGATAAAACTGCCGTTAAAGAGGACCACTGTTTATATCCAAATTAGAGAAAGGAAAAGTGACTGCAAAGAAAAAATGTCTCTCCGCAATCACTTTCCTCAAGTCCCAAACTTTTATAACAAAACCTGGAGGTGGTAGGTACTGAGTTGTTTTACCTCTCATCAGGCTTTTTTGCACAAAATAGGCTAAATGGCCAGCTCACAAAACCCGCGTAGGCTCAAAGAGGATTGGGAGAAGAGGTTGGGTTGTTGGGCTGTTTTACCTCTGAGCGGCATTTTTTTGCACACCATGAACTAAATGGCCAGGTCACATGGACCCCGAAGGCTCAGAGAAGGTTGAGAGAGGGAACCCACTGGAACAGCTGTTGGGAGACAGATGGTAGTTTCCCGTCAAGGCCATCCAGCGTGTTCTTTAACGTACACAGGGTATGGCTCTCCCATACACGGAGCCACGGCTTAACGTCCCATCCGACGGACGGCGGCCTTTCCAAGCCCATTGGTGTCCAAATTTATTGGGAGAAGAGGACCCACTTGACAGATGTTAAGACGCAGATGGAAGCATCCAGCTTGTTCTTTAAACGTACACATGGTATGGTATTCTTGCACGCGGATCAAAGACTTAACCTCACTTTCGTCCAACAGACGACAGCCTTTCTGAGCCCATCGTTGTTCCCTTTCTCTTCGAGGGAAGGCTGGGATTAGCGGAGATAAATCTTAATGCTAGCACAGTGGGCTTCGAACCTGGAAATTTCAGATTATGAGAGTGGAGAGTTACCGGTTTAACAAACCCCCGCCTCACTGTGAGGACGGCAAGACCTGAGCAGAAGAACAAACACTAGAAAAGATCCGGAGATCGAATCCGGGTCCACCTGATAAATAGCCAAACACGCTAAACATTAGGTCTAGGCACTTTAAGAAACAGTTTAAAGTCGGTTATATCAACTAGGAATTAAGAACAAAGAAAAAAAATTTCTGAAGTGTGTATCAAGTTATGAAAAGTTTATTCAAAATATTCCTTTGATGCGACATTTAATTTGTTGTAACTATCCACATTTATAATTCCATTTGGAATTAAATGCGTGTATTATTGTAAGGTCTGTAAATGGTAGCTAGGTAGTCACTGGAAGGAGAGCTATGCACCAATCCCCTGTGATGATGCATAGAACCGGCCAGGCCTAGCACCTAATGTCCGACCCCGCCATCTCGTGGTGCAGACCGTTAGTACCTTTCGAAAGAGATACTCTCTTGTGGAAGTGAACGGAAGGAGAGGGCTGCCAGATTAGTGTGGCCTACTGGATCTGGACAACTATGGCTACTTTTCTTTTTTTTCTACCCTGCTGAGGAGTGTCAACCACACAGGGTCCTGGTGCTGACCATATAAACCTACTGGACTGGACAGATATATGGCTCTGAGCTTGATTATGGATCCTGATTTTGCTGCACTGGTGGGCTTCTGTGGAGGGAAAATCTTCCGCTGTGTTTTCTGTTTGTTTGTGGGTTGACAGCCCCAAGTGAATAGATTCACAGGATATGTTTATCAGCTGGTGGATAATCCTGAGCAGAAGTCATCGCAGGCACCTGAACTCTTTGCTTCTATTGGCATCGTCAAATTCTACATTGGAGGAAATCTTCCAGTGTAGATGGCTTCAGCCTTTAGTAGTGGGGGAACTGGTCTTTGTCCCATGTCTGCGATTAGGGGGCTGTTTGATATTGTCGGCATTCCCTCTCTCAATAAACATAGTTTCTTTAAACATCCCACTAACAATTTCTCTCCATAGGTAGTTGGAATGTGAGGACTCTGCACAGAGCTTTTTCTCTTGATGTCCTCACACAAGAATTCCACCGATATAATTTAGATATTCTCGGCTTGCAAGAGACCAGATGGACAGATAAAGGTCAGATTCTTAAAAATAATCTTAAATTTCTCTTTTCAGGGAGGGACGACAATAAGCATCACCAAGGCGTGGGTCTGCTTCTCAGCAGACACGCTAGTGATGCTCTTTTAGGATATGAGTGCATTAATGGAAGGTTTCTTACAGCAAAATTTCAGACAAGCATTAAAGACTTGAATGTTATCTGCTGTTATGCCCCCACTGATGATGCCGATGAGGATGAGAAGGATAGTTTTTATGAACAACTTCAGGATATTTTGAATTCTGTCAAGAAAGGAGATATTACCCTTGTTCTTGGTGACTTCAATGCCAAAGTTGGTACTGACTCTGACCTTTGGGGAGGAGTAATAGGCCCTTTTGCTATTGGTAGCTTCAATGGCAATGGGCAACGTCTCCTACAGGTAAGTAAACTCAATGGATTCAGAATAACAAACACTTATTACAAACACCGCGACATACATAAGTACACATGGGTTTCACCTGATGGGCTGCATAAGAATATGATTGATTACATATTAATTAACAGCAAATGGGCTAGTTCTGTTAGGAATACCAGGGCATATAGGGGAGCTGAAATTGGATCTGACCATTACCTTGTTAAAAGTGTGTTGCAACTTAAACTTAAAAAGTGTTGTGCTAGGGTTAAAAAATTTACTTTTAATACTGAAGCTCTGAAAGATCCAGTTATAGCCAAAGCTTACCATGATAGGTTACTTAGTCATTATGACAGTCATGGTTTGCTTACTACTGAAGTTGAGGAAGAATGGGATCATTTTAAACAGGCTTTTTTGGACACTAATAGTACTCTTTTAGGAAAAAAGGAGCAGAAGAGGCAAAATTATCTGAGTGATAAGGCACTTGAGCTTATTTCGGAAAGAAAGAACTGCAGGAATGCCCTTAATCAATACCTACTAGTCCTAATAGAAAGCATTACAGAGACCTTAATAAACTTGTAAAGGATCAGTTAGCTGCTGATCAGAATCTTTGGCTTGATGGTTTGGCTGACAAAGCCGAGGAAGCAGTTAGACAGCACAACAGCAGAGAGCTGTACCAGATAGTTAATGTTTTGTGTGGTAGAAAACGGACAGGCATACAAGGATTGAAGGATAAACAAGGTAAAGAATAGAAGTTATAGAAAAGTTATAGAAGGGGAGGATTCTGTCATGGCTAGGTGGGCTGAGCATTTCAGTGATGTTCTAAACAATGTAGTTAGTTCTACTCCCATTGTTTGCAATGATGATAGATGCATTGGTGGCTTTAATGTTGGCCCTATAACACAGTCTGAAGTTATTTTGGCTGTTTCTAAACTTAAACGACATAAATCCCCAGGGGTAGATGAAATTACTACCGAAATGCTTAGAGCTGGGAATGTTTCGGTTACCACTTGGATGACTGAAATTCTGAATATCTTTTATGATAAAGGCATGGTTCCTAAGGATTTTACCAGAGCTATTGTTATCCCTATTTTCAAAAAAGGTGATCGCAGTTCTTGTGATAACTATAGGGGTATCAGCCTACTCTCTGTTCCAGGTAAAGTTCTTTCCATGATTGTGCTTAATAGAATTAAGAATCTGGTTGACAGTCAATTGCGTGATGAGCAATGTGGATTCAGAAGTGGTAGGGGATGTGTGGATCAGATATTTTCACTTAGGCAGATTCTTGAGAAATGTTTAGAGTTTCAGAAACCTTTGGTTGCTAGCTTTGTTCATTTCAAAAAGGCTTTCGACTCTGTTGAGCGTCATAATTTGTGGTTGATTGTGAGATCATATGGTATACCAGACAAGTTAGTTAACATTATGAAAGCTCTCTATAATAACACTGAGTCTTGTGTGAGAGTTGGTAAGGCTTGTAGCAATTGGTTTAGCATTACTTCTGGTGTTCGACAAGGGTGCATTTTGTCTCCTTTTCTCTTTAGCTTGGTTATTGATTATGTTATGCGAAATTCACTTCAAGGGAAAGATTTTGGCCTTAAATGGGCTGGAGATACGAAAATTTCTGATTTAGATTATGCTGATGATTTAGCCCTTTTGGCAAATGAGGTTGATGAGATGAACTCTTTCATTCGAGCTGTTGATGAGACTGGTAGTAGAGTAGGTTTGGTTATAAACAGAGAGAAAACTAAAGTGATGAAAATTGGTCAGGCAGGCTGTGATTCAGTTAATCTGAATGGTTGCAGTCTTGAGCAGGTGTCACAGTTTAATTATCTTGGGAGCTATGTAACAGATAACGGTGATGTGCGGCATGAGATTAACAGACGAATAGGGATTGCTGCCGGGACTTTTAAGAACCTATGGAGAGTGTGGAGAAATAGGCGTATACACCTAAAGACTTAAATTAGACTGTATAATAGTTTGGTTCTTTGTAGGGTTAGTTATGGTAGTGAAACTTGGACACTTTGTAAACAAGATAACAGGAAACTAGATGCTTTTGATTCCAGATGCTTACGCAGTGTCTTGGGCATTAGGTGGTTTAACTTTGTAACTAATGATGAGATTAGGCAAAGGAGTTTGCAACCTCCTTTAAGCAGCATATTGTGCAGAGAGACTCCGTTGGTTTGGCCATGTTGCCCGTATGAATAATTATAGATTGGTGAATAGGGTTATGAACAGTGTGTCTAAAGGCCTCAGAAAGAAGGGGAGACCTGGGATGCGGTGGGCAGACAATGTCAAACAGGACCTTGTTAGAATTGGTGTGCAGTGGCCAGATGCAGTAGATGTAGCTCAGGATAGACTTGCTTGGAGAACTAAATTGCACGGTCTGGTTGAACCTACGTAGACCATAGCTCCTTGAGGATGATGATGATGATGATGATGATTGTACATTTATTGTATACCTACTACAACTGTACGATACATGATAGTTGCTTTTGAATTTGGATGTTTTGGTTCTTAATTCTTACAGTTACGGTTTTATATTTTCTGTTTAAATGTGGTCGAAATCATTTTCGAATTTTATTGAAGTCTCTATCGAAGTGGTTTCGAAGTCAAATGATAAAGGATCAAATTCGCAATATATGATGGTCATTTTATTTTTACCAGTAATAAGTAGAATATAATTAGTTATATTGTTGTTTTATACTTAAATGTAACACTTTTAATAACAAAACATAAACCTAAATTCTTTTTCAGCGGCGTTATCTTCGGCTGGACGTGAACTCATTCTCCAAACTCAAGTGAGATCATCTCAGTCTAGGCAAGCTAGTAGACCACAGTTCGTTACCATCATTATGATAAAACGTATTGTTTGCCTATATCTTGACTGTATACGATAATGGATTCAACTAATGTAATATATTTCTTTCAGTTTAACTTTATTTAAATTATGTTGATATTATTATTTGGAAGGATTCCATACCAAAGCTTGTGCCTTAACTGCTAAAAGCATCGTCCGTAAATTAAGTATCAATAACTCAGTCCTTGTCTTAAGTAAATTCCATTTTACAGTTTATGAAGTTTCATTTTATGCCCATTTATACGTAAGTCGGCTCTCGATTTATGTTCAGGTTGCTTTTTTTAAAAGGGCTGCGAAAATTAAAAACGAGTCAATCAAACATAATTTTCGCATAAAAAATAAAGCAAATGATAGGGATAGGGGGAAAACGCTGCTTCAAAACTCAGGCATATATCTAATTCCTCCACAGTTTTATGTTTCGCTATACAATCATTTATTTCAGATAATGATAGGCTAATTCTGTAACTGTGTAAAGCCAGTTCGGTTTCCAGATCGCCAAAGGAAACTAAGTCGAAATATATTTTACAAGATTATGAGATTAGTTTTCGTTGAATGGCAACTTCACCGTCAAAGCAAACAGTTCGTATGTTACCTTGTAATCGTTATATTTTGATAATGACTTGTGCAACATTCAAAATTTTTAAACATTGCCATACCAGGCCAACTGGTAAAGGGGCCTGATGAGTCGCTTCTCTGTAAGGTGGAAGCTAAACGAACCACAGCGGAGAATCGAAGGGAGTAGGAGCAGTGCCGTCTTAACAGTATTGTAGGCCCCTACCGAGTAATTTATACACTCGGCCAAGAGATCTCTCATGAACAATATGGCAGCACGGGGTCCCTAGAATCGTGGGGCCCCTGGACAACTGCCCCATGCCTTAAGACAGCTCTGGGTAGGAGCCATTAGTGCAAATAATAAAACCATTTTACCATGTTACACTAACGCTATAAACGAAATAATGCAACCTATCTAAATATAAAAAACTCGGCCTATCTGCAATAACATTATAATAATTGTTCATGAAAATTTTTCTGACACACTCTGACGCTGTTACTGATGTAGTGCTGGTTACGGTGGGACTGGCCTGAGGTGGGAGTTAATGATTTAGGTGGGTCAAATGACTGAGTAAGTGAAGGTTTAGGATGCCTCTTCATGTATTGGAACCTGTTTGACCTATATAGAGGGTTGAGTTTCAGGTTTTACACTTTCTTTTGTCTTATGGTCGAGCTTAAGAAATTCGACGCCTTGATGGCGCTGTGTTATCACTTCGGTCAGCGATGGCGGCACAACTACCGGAGTTCGGATTCGAGTCCCAGCAAGGCCCTTCGTTCTGTCATAACCTGCAGATAAGCTAGTAGCTTTGAGGGTTTCAGCATAAATTGAAAGGAGCTACGTTTTTAAACGTAGCTCCTTTCATTTTTTAATTTTGTTTTAAACTTTCATTTGCTTTTAAAATTTCTACATTTAAACCGCATTATACCAAGAGCCGTCCTATGGCCGCGTGGTTAGCACGCTTGGCTACTGATCTAACGTCCCATGGTCGAGTGGTTAGCACGCTTGCCTACTGATCTAACGTCCAATGGCCGAGTGGTTAGCATGCTTGGCTACTGATCTAAAGGACCTGGATTGGAGCCCCGGATAAGGCATGGATGTATGTGTCATTTTTCTGCTGAGGTCCTGCCATCCTCACAGACCTTCTACTATGGCATATAAACTGACAGGCTCCTATCAAACCTCTGTGGCAAGCAGCTGCTTGAGGGGTTTTTTTTTTATTTTATACCAAAAGAAGTCCGGGTAAATTAAAAAAAAGTCTAAATAAGTTACCGCATTATTCCGAACAACATTCCATGCAAATCGAGAGCTGACTGTATTTTTATTATGATCAGTATTACTGAATTAATGGATATTACTTTTTTTTATTACGTGCGGAATTAATATTATAGATTAAAAAAAATACATAAATTGTCGATTTATCTGGAATTTCGATTATTAGGATCATTCCCCCCCTCCCCCCAGTTAGTCTGTAGAATCGAAATTCTACTCTATTAACCGAATAGTAGTTTCATCACTATTTAAAGAAATGTCGAAGAAAAACCATGCTGATGCAGTTTTCCTTTTGAGTTGATTTTGTGCTTTCTCTTAAAAACCGAGTAACTGACTCAAGCAAGTGAAATGAAACAAATAAACTCTGAATCCTGGTTTAAATATCACTTTTATTTCATTTTTCATTACAAGACTACTGAGGTTAACTAAATGCATTTGCGACTGCGGTCCTCTACATGTTGAATAGAACGTCTACAGCTGCTTTTTTGTGTTGCTATGGATAGCACCGGCAACAAGGGAGTTAAAACGAGAAGAGACACAGATGACATAGAGGAAGACGTGAATGTTCAAACAGCAAATGGTTGGATGTGAGAGAAAAACGCTATAAAGACTAGAGTAACTTTCATGAAGTGACGTCATCTTTTTACAATGCCTGACTTTTGAGTCAGAATCTCTTTGCTGGATGGCCTAGTTTGTTCTTAGTTTTATAGGATGAAGCACTGCAGAAAGTTCTGAAAGACACTGTGGCATTCATTTCAAATTCTCATATTTGATTAGCCGTTTCCTTAATGTATTAACAGAAATGAGTCAGATTTGGATTAAGGTTGAGTCTAGCACTTTAGTTTTATAGTTTGTAATTAAACGATATCGAATGATTTTAATTCAAATGTTTAAGAAAAGCATTGTGCAACATCGTCTAGGATACGGGCCGGTGGTGGTTGTACCTCTGAGCGAAACGTTTTGCATACAATGGACTAAATGGCCAGGTCACAAAGACCTCAGAGGTTCAGAGAAGGGTTGGACGAAGGGATCCAGTGGATAGCTGTTAGGAGACAGATGGAAGCCTCCCGTCAAGGCCATCCTCAGTGTTCTTTAATGTGCCCACTGTATGACTCTCCTACACCCGGTGCCACAGCATTACTTCCCATCGACAGATGGCGGCCTTTCCAAGCCCACCGGTGCCCCCTTTCTGACAGAGAGCAAGAATTTAGCGGCTTTTTTTGTTTCCCTAGTTGTGGCACACAATTTTTTGTTTCCCTAGTTGTTGCACCCATTTTTTGGTTTCCCTAGTTGTGGCACCCATTTTTTGGTTTCTCTAGTTGTCACCAGTTTTTGGTTTCCATAGTTGTGGAGCGCATTTTCTCCCGCCTAGTTGTGGCACCCATTTTTTTAGTTTCCCTAGTTGTGGCACCCATTTTTTTAGTTTCCCTAGTTGTGGAACATATTTTTTTCTTTCCCTAGTTGTAGCGCGCATTTTTTGGTTCCCCTAGTTGTGGCGCGCATTTTTTGGTTCCCCTAGTTGTGGCGCGCATTTTTTGGTTCCCCTAGTTGTGGCAGGCATTTTCTTTGGGTTTTCCTAGTTATGGCATGCATTTCACGCATTTTTATGAAATTTTTTAAAAACTTCCGACACGAAGAGGAAAGATGCTTTACAACTTCCTGTAAATTTAAGCACAACATACTTCAATGGAAATCCAGTCTCTCGGCCCCTCCTCATTCACCTTTTCCCGGCTCGATTGCGGCGTTTAATTTTTTTCCTAGATTCGGGCCTGATTATCACTGATAATTATGTAACAAATATTTGTCTTTCGTAGCAAAAAGCAATCATTATTTTTAATTGAAAGTTTTTGCGAGGTTTTCAAGGAATGATATCAACTTTCGCGATCCATAATTGAAATCCTATTTAAATTTTTGCTGATTATTTTCAGTTTCTTTTTGGAATATGAGTTCATTCATCGACAAAATGAAACGAAGAAATTTTCGTTTCACATAACAGTGGTTTCCTCAGAATTGAAACCATCATTAGAATCGAACCCAGTTTTTTCCCCCCGAAAAATCTCTTTCACTATGCAAATTTAAAAGAATTTCGAGAATTTAAAACAAAATTGAATGTAAAAGAAATTAAGAAAATATAATTAATGAAATATACGAGAAATTAAGAATCTGTTTATTTCTTAAATCAAGCGAAAATGTATTTAATTTCACGAATGAGATTCTTTTGAAACGTGACTGATGAATGCAAACGTTGCGAGAAACCATTCGGAAATCATTTCAATATTTTTTCGCAATTAGTGGAAAATGTTTTCCATTTCTTGTAGACTTTTATTCGAAAGTATTTTTCGAACTCTTAAACTCATTCTACCCAAACTTAAAATATAAAAAGAACTATTTAAATTCAGTGAAAAGTTTTTAAAAATTAATTCAATTTTTCGTATTTTTTATTCTACTTTTTCCATCTATAGACCACACTTTTTTAATACTACTGGAGACTCCATTAGGAAATATTTGGCCCTCTGTCTCACGTACTGTTTTTAACTGATCTGATCGTCTCAACTCCTCTCTACAAAAACCCAACTGCATCTCTTCAAAGTTACTTAATTCTTAGTGTCACGCAGTCATCTTGCGCAATTTCAAGTGCAAAACCAAAATGTGTGGCAGACAACCAAATATTCTTTTTAGCTTCTATATTTCTCTCTTCAGTGCTTCAAATGTGGACAAACAATGCATCAATCCTTGTAATAAACAAGGAAAGCTTTTCGCGGGTCTTGTAAATGATTAGTTAATTTTAGGAAACACAAGTTGAATTTCACAATTTTAAATCTTTTCAATCCTCCAACGATTTGAAATTGTTTATTTGCAAACAACGAATAGGTGTAATGATATTGATTATACTGACAAGTGGGAGGAGGGGGGGGGGAGGTTTAATGCCGTAAATATGGATGCTTCAAAGCTGACATTACTGATTTCAAGCAATAATCTGTGACGGGTCTTGTAAATGATTAGTTAATTTTAGGAAACACAAGTTGAATTTCACAATTTTAAATCTTTCCAATCCTCCAACGATTTGAAATTGTTTATTTGCAAACAACGAATAGGTGTAATGATATTGATTATACTGACAAGTGGGAGGAGGGGGGGGGGGGAGGTTTAATGCCGTAAATATGGATGCTTCAAAGCTGACATTACCGATTTTAAGCAATAATCTCTGACGGTGCATACAGGCTTACATGGTACTCTTTACAGATACCGCCTGTTAGAGTAACGACAACTGTTCTATAGAAGTGCAGGTTTACATTAATTTCACCTTTGGGTAATCGTTTACATTAAATGATTTTGCTCTTGCTTTTTAACATCTAAGGAAGGAGAGAACACAAACAGATTTATCTACATTGGTGCATTATTCATTTTTCTAATATATTCACTTACAACAAGTTTTAAATCTGCTAGGCCATTTAAAACACTTAGATATTCAGTACACATGTAATGTTTAACAATATCTAAATAGGATCATCATTTTATATATATTTATATATAAACATATATATATTTAACAAACTATTAATGCGAATCCAGAAATAACAACTTGAAAATATTCCTCCCAGCATCCAAAATATTCATCTGACTATTAAAATAATATTTGCAATCATCTTCCTTTAGTTTTCATGAATTTATTTTTTACTCTTTTTTTTTTGCACTTTTTTTTTTCGATTGAGACTACGACGAACTGAAGTGATTTACTGAAACATTCAGAACAACGCTTAATGTTCTTCACAGATATGTACGAGAAGGGTTGTGTGATGAAGATTAAATGCGATAGAAAGGCATAACGTTGCGAAGACTCCTTTTATTTGGACAAATGAAGACAGAGATTTAGTAAATATGCTCCTTGAAGAAAATCGGATTTGAAATCTCTAACTTCAGTAGCAAATCCTCGATGGTATTGAAATTGGTGCATAGATTATTTTCCATTTTTTTTTGGTGATAAGCGTGGATATTTTTTTAATGTTGTGAAAGACCAACGGCTCTTAAAACGAACTCTTATATTTGAAGAAGTTTTGTATAAGCGCAGAGTTTTTTTCATTTTTCTATTAAGATATTATAAGAAAGGAACTGTCATTGAACGCTGAATATTATCTCAAACTTCATATTGTATACTCTACCATTTCCTATTTTATTCTATATTATATAGTATATTATATAGTATATTATATAGTATCATTATTATTTCTAATCTTAGAATTAGCATGATCCCTTGCCAGTTTCGTTTCACATAACCATAATAGTCAGTCAATCACTCACAATCGTCTATATATATTAGATATATTGTCTAAGTTAATATATAGTGAATAACTAGTAGGTTGTACTTTAATTTCACTGATTTTAACAGTGTGAATCAATTTTGTATAAGAATTAATTTTCATATTTTTACACCTCAAATTTAATTAGTTACTCATATAGTTATACGGGTGTCGTCAGGAATTTTTTTCAGTGGGGAGGGCAAAAAACAATAACAACAACACAAATCATTGTTTCGGGATAGAAACATTGAAGTCGACGAAGTTTCACTTATGAACACAGTTGGGAAAAGTGCAATAATGCATTTATCACGTCATAGTAGAACTAAGGATGTTCGAAAACGACGAAATAAAAGGGGAAACATCATTGAAAATATATGAAAAAAAGATGTTTTTTTCCCATATTAATAAATAAAAATAAATGATATGCTGCCAACACAAAAACGATAAACATTTTCAGGGGGGGGGGGTCTTCTTTCATCTTCACTGCCCTTCTTTCATCCATCCTCTACCGACGCCCATACATATCTCACTTTATTAGTATATACTCAATGCCGTAACTGGCATAGTGGTAAAGGAAATAGCTACTGTTCCAGCAGGGCAAATTTTGTGTGCTGTGTTAGCTCTAACTGAGGCAGTGGTCAGCAGAGACTTCGGTCTTAGTAGGGCATGTCCTTGTATGAGAAGGCCTGTAAAAGCTAGGAATAGCTTCTAGGATTCTTCTCTGTCCTATTCGTTGTAAATAAAAAAGAGGCAAACAGTCCTTCCATCCTAACACTGTTCGAAAGCGAGGATGAGACGGTATTTGTAAGAGTTGATGAAATCCTATTCCAGATGACACATATTTGGAATGCATTCTAAAATTAATAATTTCACAGCATTAAAGAGATTTTGCCTGACGATTGGTAGCTGAGTGGTAGAACACGTGACCTATTAATAGTATGTCCTGGATTCTTTTCCGCCAGGTGGAAAGCAATTTTTTTTTTCTAAAATTGTTAGGGATGTACAAGAAAAAGTAATGAAGTTTAGATTGCAGTAACGGTGTAATTCTTCAAGAAAGATCCTTGGGACGAACTCGAAGAAATCAGAGTAATAAATCACTACAGATGATGAAACAAAATGAATTTCATCCCCCCCACCTAATTTCCTCATTTAAACCGTTATTGGACTTGCGCCGCTCATAAATAATCGAGACAACTCTGAACATTCTGAAACATTCTAATATTAATTGCTAATGGATTTCGTAAATCGTAGAGATACAATTTTCAAAATTGCCAGAACATTAAAAACGTTTGAAAGTAGTTATTGACCACTTTTGCCTAACAGATCTCCATAATCTAAACGAAATTGCTTCTTTTATAACTTCATCTATATATCACCTATAAAGTGTAAAGGAAACGATGCATCAGGTTCTTATTAGAAAATAACAATGCCTAAATTTTTGATCGAGGAAGCTTTCTTTCTAGCAAAGAAATTAGGAATTAGAATTAAGGAATTATAAATTAGGAATTAAGGGAGATCTGAAAACGTTCTAGAAGAGGATATTCTGTTGGTGTACTTCTGCTTCAAAATGCAAGATTACTTTTTAATAACTTGCTTACCCAGAAGAGTTGTGGAGAGTCTTTTTTATTATTATTATAATGGTAAACAAACGAAAAAGATATTAAAAGTTTATAAATATCTTTTCTAATTTCCAATTTGTAAGCTGCGCTTGGCTACTACCAATCGCTTATACACTGGTGCTTAAATGTTGGAACAACATTTGCGCACCCAATTTTATTTCAATAGCAAACTAACATCGAAACTCTGTAACTTCTAAAGTTTCGTAGATTAACTTCGAAGCCTTTCATGGTAAATAACTGAAGATAAATTAAACATATCAATCAAACTATCCAAATCTCAAATTTCAGCAATATTCGTTAGGTATTTAAAGAGTTACGGACTTCTGGATTATAACAATAGCAATGGGAGTCATAAGAGTTCATCTCAAAAATTAATTAAAACTTAAATAATTATTGTTTTGTGAAGTTTGATGAAATAAGTGTTTATTTTAGATGCTTGTGTCAGTTATTCTTTCAATATTCGTCAATATTACATGAGTTTCATAGCAGTGCATCACTGATATTAAATATTCCAGCTTCCATAACTTTTCAAATACCAGCTGTTACTGCCGAAAATCGAGATTTATATTGATTTGAGTGGGATCTTTAATTCATCTTCAGTCATATTCCTGTCTATGACTATAGAAATCTTATTTTGGAAGTTACAGAGTTTCGAAGTTAATTTCCTATTGTCATAAAATGGGGTTGTAACTTTTGCGTACCAGTGTATATAAAGTTCTTCAATCACAGTTTCTCACGTTCAATTCACAAGTTTATACAACTCTTAATCATCTACGTGAAGTTCTTTACAACATAATGAAACTTGATCACCGTTCTTGAAAAAATCATCATACATGAAGTTCTTGAATTTCCATATGTGAAGTTTTTTATACATAATATATACTCATGACGCTTTTGATAAGTACTGATGAATCCTTCATCATCTCACACGAATCTGTTATCGCGAAGTAAGCGATCATGAATTTCTTAATAATCAGATACGAAATCTTTGATCATGAAATTCGTCATCATTAGATGACGAATTTCATGATCAACGCCATTAGATACGAAATGCTTGATCATAAATGTCTTAATATCCCTTCAGAAGTATTTGATCATAAATCATCACAAACACATGATTATAAATAATTTCATTCACATGATCATAAATAATTCCATTCACATAATCATAAATCATGATGCATCATAATACGCGAAGTCCTTGATCATGAATGTCTAATCATCAAGTACAAAGTCCTTGTTTATAAAAGTCTTAATCATTACATATGTGATTTAATGTCCTAGATAAATGATTTAATCATCGCATAAGAAGTCCTTGATCATAAATATCTCAATCATCGCATAAGAAGTCCTTGATCATAAATATCTCAATCATCACATATGAAATCCTAGATCATAACTATTTTAATCATCACATATCAAATCCTAGATCATAAATGTTTTAATTATCGCTTACGAAGTCCTTGATCATAAACGCTTTAATTATCGAATACGAAGTCCTTAATCATAAATATCTAAATCATCACATACGAAGTCATTGATCACAAATATCTCAATCATCACATACGAAATAATTGATCATAAATACTTCAATCGTCACATACGAAGTCCTTGATCATAAATATCTTAACCAACACACGTGAAGTGTCATTACCATCTTAATCACCACACACGGAGCTCTTCATATATGAAATCCTTAATCATCAGACACGGAGCTCTCTTCATATATGAAATCCTTAATCATCACATATGAAACTATCCACACTAAGAAGTTTTTCGTTACTATTATTTGTCCTAAGTCTCATAATATATTTATTGATAAACATGAAGATTATACATTTAAGGTAAACAGTTAACATTGTGACCAGCTCAGAGTCACCACGGAATCAAGCCATGTCAATGCTACAGATTTCTCTACGACCTGCAGATCTTATAATATAAAATTGTACAAAATATAGTGTCCAGATACAATTCTGTCTTCTTCTAAAGCAAAAGCGTTGATCTCTATGAGGGTTGGTCGTCATAAATCCTTTCTTAGTTCTACACACAAAACAGAATGTATGGTTTGGATTATGAGACTGACGGCTGCGAATTGCACTACAGAAGCTTCATGACATTATAATATGTATGAAGCTATAGTGGCCACGATACTTATTACATGATAATAGGATATTGTCAGGATAAAAGTACTTGTTACGTCAATATCGCATCTCCTGTTAGAAAGCTTTACTTTTTTGTAACATTTAAATGACAATGGTCGGTTGAAGAAATCCTTTCTATTATATGGGAGTTAGCAATATATGGAATGGAGCCAAGAAAACTGAATTTAACCTTTAAAACGTTTTTCTGACATGATTAGAAAACTTGCAAACCTGTTGTTGCGTGATCATGTTTTTCTGGTTGATTTTATAATGTGGATATCTTGTAATGCCCTTTATATGACATCATGCTGCAGGTTGTTAAAAGGATTCGAAAAAAAAAAAAGAAAAGTTTATTAAAGGGTATATGAAAAAAAAAACGTTTCTAATGGATAACGTATTCGTCCTTCAATGACAGCAACTTTATGAACAATACCTTTTATACACAGTCGTATCAGAATAATATGACCACCTACCATACATATGGGTTGGGTTGTTTTACCTCTGAGCGGCACTTTTTTGCACACCATGGGCTAAATGGCCAGGTCACATGGACCTCGAAGGCTCAGAGAAGGCTGGGGGAGGGGACCTACTGGAACAGCTGTTGGGAGACAGATGGTAGCCCCCCGTCAAGGCCATCCAGCGTGTTCTTTAACGTGCACAGGGTATGGCTCTCCCGCACACGGGGCCACGGCTTGACGTCCCATCCGACGGACGGCGGCCTTTACCAAGGCCATCGGTGTCCCCTACTGACCGTGGGCAGGGCGGGGAATTATTGCGGAGATAAATCTCAACGCTGATCCAGCTGGGACTCGAACCCGGGAACTACAGATTACGAGCCTCGCGCGCTACCGACTGAGCCACCCACGCCCCACCATACATATACTATGGTAGGTGGTCTCATTAATCTGATACGACTGTGTATCTCTATGCATTGCTCTCTAATAACAAATTATCACTCTGCAAGAAGAATCTAAATTTCGTTTCCCCAAAGTGATTAATATTTTCTAAAAAAGATAAAGAGTTTTCCTATATGAAAGAAAAAAGTAACGAATTACGAAATAGTAACTTAGAGTGTTTTTTTAGAGATTTTGCATCTGAAAAAACAATCCCTATCAGACAGATATTATCGCTATCATTTTCAAATCAAAGATTTGCTCTTTAGTTAGTAATTTCATCACTATTCTCTCACAAGTTTATACAATAAGAAGTTCAAGAGTGAAACACTGATATACAAGTAAACATGAACTTTCTATTTAAAAATCTAGTATCTATACAAACTACTGTTTTAAATTGCCATCGTCATGTAAGGTTAGATGTATGTATATACACATACATCTTTTTTTAGACATCTGCTTCAGTATACAACCAGAGAGTCAGGTTTCAAATGCTTCACAATTATAGGGTCTATGAGCAAATACAACAGTCCTAAATATCTACTTATTTTGAAATGGCACAGTCAGAACCGTCCAGGTCTATTACATAATGGCTGCTAAAATACATTTATCTACAACTCTCAGTAATTTCTACACAGATCGACGCCATTAAAGCTATAATATTTATGTTCATTTTTTTTTCAGGTGGTACTTCGAGCAGAAGACGAAAACTGTACTCTATTTTGTACCGTCGAAAATGCCCTCATAAAAAAAAAACTTTGTGAAAGTTTGAAGACCAAGCAAAGTTTTCCTATAAGCGGAAATTACGTATTTATGCTGCATCATTGTGCGTTAACGCTGGCAGCATCATCAATGATGACGTAGAGGGCTTAATTCCTAAACTTGTCCCTGATTTCGAAAAACAAAAACTAATGAAGTACCACCGGTTTTTCACAGATATAGCCAGACCTACTTATGTCAATTATGATAGAACTAAGTCAGATATGTATTTAAAAATAATCTTTGAGACATATTTCGTAAAAAATAACAAACTTTTTTTTATTTCTTTATATCTTTTTTTTTTTGGTTAGTTAGGATTCTACTTAACTGACAAGTAGAGAAGGACATTAAAAAATTGGAGAGAGGAAAAGAAGAAGGAGAAAAGAGACTAGGAAATGTAGAATATAAGTGATGATTTGTTTTCCATCCTTCGTTCAATAATAAAAATATAATGTCACATTTTTTATCATGTAGGTTATGGAAAGATGGCTCTGATGTGCACTCTGTGCTTGTGGCTGGGCATCCGAACCCAGATACATCGAAGATGAAGACGAGTTTTCATACAAGACGAACGTACGAATAACGGAGCGACAATAACACGTGACGAGAGAGAGAGAGAACGTTTTGTCCAATGACCCATTGACACGTGGCAGAAGAGCGATGTGATTGGGCCACGGATCACGCGCAAGGTGAACAGAGAACGACTCACCGCTGAAATACGGGCGACGCCATATTGCTGCTACTAATGACCATCGATTATCACGCCAAATGGTACTCTGCATAGCCAAATTGTCATCTCGTATGTGGTTTGAGTTAGCAATAACTCTCACCTAAACGACAAACATAACGGAGAGTTGGAAGTGAGTTTCTTGTGAGGTTATATTGCCATTGACCTAGAGTTATTTCCAGCCAGCTGAGGTAAAACGTTAAGCGATCCTAAGACGTTATTATTTTGTTGTTTGGTTTTGCTTATTTATTTAATCTTCGTTTAATTCAAATAAACACAACAGCAAATTCTGTTGTTGTTCAAGTCTAAAAGCAGCGAACTAAACTTTAGAAATAAGCAGAAATGTGATCTTAAAGAAGTAAAGATAATGAATGTCCAGTTCCATGTGAGGTTTTGGCCCCGATGTTTCACGGCAGCGTTGATTTCCCCCACAGGCAAGCCCGAAAATATAAAAGAAAATATAGGAAGGTAGTGATAATTGATCAAGTTGAACCAGAACGCTGTTACGGTAGGTCCTTTACTCGTATTTTAGCACAGCCAAATAGGAAAATACGTTTTTCCATTCCGTTCCATTTATTAAAATTATTTCAAATGCAGTTTGAATAAATGATGAATTATTTCAAACTGCATTTGAAATAATTTCATCAGTTACAATTATTAAAAATCTGAAGAGAAAGAAACAAACCCCCCAAATTTTCTTTCATTCTCCCTAGATCCGAACCTGAAAACCTGACCACTAAACTGAGATCTGTCAAATTTCTCTATGCTCTTTTTTTTATATAATAATATATAAGCAAATGATCAACTGACAGTTTTCAGTTCATGGTAGAGAATTTGGGATTTATTGGTAGTCTCGACTCCCTGTGGAAATGAATGAAATATTCACCATTTATGTCGCATAATATTAAAAGTGGTTTAGCTTAAAAGTTTTATCATTTCATCAATGAGCGTATTTCGTAGCTACAAACTTCAAGCTACGCATTGTTTCGTTTAAATCGTTTTGGAGCTTAATTCTTAGAATACTAGGATCGATTATATCGCCCCAAGGAAAATATACTAACTATTATGAAGAGCATGTATCTCAAACTTATACTCAACAGGTTAAAGGTCAAGCCATTTCTTCAGCTACGTGAGTTTAAGAGCAAGTTTTTATGTTTGTGTGTATCTTTGCAAATGTTTGTTGTTGTAGGCAAAATGTAGAAAATGTCACAGGGTAAGTTGGAATACATTATTTATCAATGCGATATATATTGCTTTTAAAAACTGTGTATGTTTTTCATTCGAATGAAATAATTAATTTCAGCTTAGAAATTCACAAATTAACAGTTAAAAATAACGTAAAATATTTCTTCAAACTTATAATGATTGTTTCAAAATTCAACATACCTACTTTGAAACTATCTTGAACTTTTAATCCAATGTATCTAACTCAAGTTATAACAACTGTACCAAATCATGTATCTCACTTAATTTTAATATTGTTAAGAATAAAATCCATAAATTGCAAAATACTGAACATTAGGTTAAAAAGAAACTTAGCTCATTACTTTAAAATTTATGAGACACTCGATGTGGATTAATATTTTGATTTTCTAACTCGCATAATTTAATGTCTTTGACGAAAAACAAAGGTCTGTCTTATTCTACATGCTAACGACGGAAGCTAACATTGTTAATGTTACTGATGTTAAATACTGAAATAGCGTTTAAATATTAAAAAAAGATCAAATTTAGGCCAAAGGGAGCTAATTTCGACTCTCTATGTGACTTTTAAGACAAACATTTTATGGAAAAATGTCAGAAGAAATTAAATAAAGATTTTTAATCAAAAATTGGAATTTTAAATTGTTAGCAATTATTTTTCGACGTTGGGTTGTTTTACCTCTGAGTGGCCCCTTTTTTGTACACAATGGGCTAAATGGCCAGGTCACAAGGACTCCAAGGCATTAGAGAAGGTTAGGGGGAGGGGACCCACTGGACAGCTGTTAGGAGACATATGGTAGACTCCCGTCAATCCATCCAGCGTGTTCTTTAATGTGCTCAGATACTTTAATGTGCTCAGATACTTTAATGTGCTCAGATACTTTAATGTGCTCAGATAGGGCTCGTCTACACACGGAGCCACGGATTAACTTCGCATCCGACAGTCGGCGGTATTTCCAAGGCCATCGGTGTCCCGTTTCCTCACCGAGGAAAGGCTCGAAGTTAGCAGATATAGCAGATAATAAAGATACGAAAGCAACTTTTTTGAAAATCCCATTGACTGTCAAAGCTGCTGCTAGATGTCCTAGCTACCATGACTCTGAATGGCGAGATAATTATGATGTCTTTACTTTGAGTCACACTTTCACACAAAATTTTATTTACGAAGTTACAGAACTCCAAATTTAGTTTTTCACTAACAGAGCACTTACCGTATTTTAACTTTTGGATATCAGTATGTATAAAAACACATATAATAAATTTTACCGAAATTTTACCTTATGGATTTTTAAATATAAAAGATTTATGGATTTTTAATTTTTTATTTGTTTGAAAGAAATATTTTACATTACTCTTAAAGTGTTTAAAGTGTAATGATCAAAGAACTGTAGATCAGGTGTATATATATGCATCAAATATGAATATCATTCAGCAGTTTGGGTAATAGTAAGTAAATTAGTATCCAGCAGGAAAAAGAGGAGAATTGGGAAATTTATAGAGTAGAATAAAGTTATATAGAAATTAGCCGGATATATAGGCAAGGACAGAAAAATGGAAGTATTCTCATCTTATGTCAATGATAGATTCGAGGTTTTGTAAACTGGTTAAGTAAATTTTTATGGAAACATGACTGAAGATAAATATAAGATGTCGATTAAACTATCTAAATTTCGATTTGGAACAATATCCATTCGATATTTAAAGAGTTATGGAATAAAAAAAATGTCAATTGTAAGAATTCACCTCAGAAGTTATTAAATCTTAAAAGAAATTTTATTAATTGGTTTGAAATAATAGTAAGTGTATGTTTTAAAATTGCGTGCAAATAGTTATTTCAATAACTGTCAGCTTTACACAAGTTTCTTAGGCCTGACTTTGCTGCTGTTAAGTATTCGAGATTCCATAGCTCTTTAAATACCAAACCAATATTGTTTAAAATCGAGATTTAGATAGGTTTGAATGAGATTTAAATATATCTAATCCTGTTTTCCTATAAAAAGCTGATATTAAAAAATTATGACTCTTTGAATTTCACTCTCCATTGACTTAACATGGGAATGTTTCTATTTTTTCGTCCAGTATCTGTAAATAAAACGGAATTTATAAGATGTAGACCAGTTTTGACTTAACAGAAAAAAAATTGAAATCTTCGTTCAAAGCATCTTTGAATTTAATGTATATTCTTTGAAACCTGTAAATGGAAAAGGACATTTTTTAAAAAATATTTTACTTCTTTTCGTAATATATGAAGTCTAAAGAAATCACGGTATTGAATGTATTTATAATCTATGTGAAGTATGTGCAGAGAAAGCTACCCATTATGTGACATGACTAAACTGTTAAATATTGGTTAGAAGTGTTTTGTGAATAAGGAACAAATATCTGTGTTGAGCATGGATTCGCTTTGCTTTTCGGAAACACAGATAGTCTAACAGCATAGAAGGAAGAAAAGAAACTAGTTTACAAAACAGAAACAGAAAAACAAATAAATAAATAAAGAATCTCTCTAAATTTTACAACACATTTTTTAAACGATTTTGTTTTAAATCAGAACAAAATCCTCAGAGTTGCTAAGTGAAATCACTCTGTCGCTGCTTGTTCCAGAGGAAAGCAGAATTATGTCTCCTTATGTGGTCTCTTGCATTAAGGATCAGTAAAGCCTCTGGAAGCCGAAAACATGCTTCTCTTTTCCTCCGTTGAATATCCCGTTGAAACACAATATTGCAAATGCAACGCAGACACAAGAAAACAAAGAAACAAGACGAGAAGAAGCAGTGAGAGTCTTTTTTTTTTCCTTTGGGATTTGAATGCACGTTCCACTGTAGGCCAAAATGTTTTCTATCTTTCCAAAATTCTCTTCCTAGATAACCTTCCCCCAGGAAATTTACTGGTCGATAGCAAAACACACTGTGCGGCCGGCCAAAGGAAGTTGAGGGTGGGATGGCGGGGTGGTGGTGTTGTAAAAAGACTCGGGAAGCATGACACGAGGGAAGTGTGGTTCATTGCACAATGGCCTTCCACTTGCATGATGCAGTGGACTCTAATTGAGAATGGCTTGTGAAGAGTCACAGTTGCCTCGAGCGACGAAATCATCCCTGACCAACAGGGATACCGAGATCTGCAGTGTCTACGGCTTTATCTTCTTGGATGTGGTTCATGGTTTCTGTCTGTTGCATTGCTGTCTCTTCAGCTTCTTCACCGTCATCCTGGAAAGGAGAGGAAGTATGTGGATGAGAATTTAAAATGAAATAAATTTGATTACAAATGCAATATTCAACAATAACTCAGGAAATATCCCGTAAACATGAGACTCGTGAAGAGTTAGCTGAAAACAAAATTGGGTTTTGCCGTGAGTGGGATTCGAACCCAAGTCTCCTTAATATTTGTCAGATGTTCCAACTATTTAACTTATCAGAAATAGCGTGATTGGCTATCTACGCAGCCACCATTAAAACAACTTGGTTTCCCGTTCCTGACATAGATGGCGCCACGAGATAAAAAAAACGAAGGGATGATTTATAGTCACAATTAGCTAAAAATAAAGTTAGGCGCTGATAGTTTAGTGATTAGAACATGAATCATAAATGTTCTAATCATAAACTATTAGAGGCAGAGCCGGATTTAAACTCTATGAGGCCCTAGGCGCACATTAAATTCGAGGTCCTTTTGCTAAACGTTTTGAGGCCTTAGTCGCACATTAAATTCGAGCTAAACGTTTTGAGGCCCTAGGTGCACAATAGTTCGAGGCCTCCTTACTAAATGTTTTGAGGCCCTAAGCACACATTAGAATCGAGGCCCCTTACTTAGGTTTTTTGCAATATTTGGCGTTTGGTTTAAGCAAAATATTTAAAACATTTTGCTTAGCTATTGATCTAAGGGACCTGGGTTCGAGCCCCGGGTAAGGCATGGATGTTTGTGTCGTTTTTCTGCTGAGGGCCTGCCATCCTCTCAGATCTTCTACTATGGCATATAAACTGACAGGCTCCTGTCAGACCTCTGTGGCAAGCAGCTGCTTGAGGGGGTATTTATTTTATTTATTTAAAAAAATAATCACAAAAATATAACTCAATCCCAGTAAACAAAAGTATAGACATTACTAAGATTCATTAAAATATCTTTGGCATGAATTGCAGTTTACTACCAAATTACAATATTGAACATTTCTTGATAAGCATTTGACTAAAAACTTTTCGATCAAAAATCATCAAGGTGTTTTATTGTGAGCTTTGTCTTTGGCGAAACCGTCAATTAAATCATCACAATTTAAAGAATCCGTCAATTCACATTCAATAAACGTTAAAGATAAATTCCACATTTTAGTGTGCGCTAGTGAATTTCGTATTTAAAAATAAGTATTTTATTTTGCAACTATAAATAGGCTGTTTTATATATTGTTGTTTGTGAGGAGTAAGGTTTTAAAATGTAGCCCCATAGAGAGTGAGGCCCCAGCATGCGCCGAATGCGCCTTATGGTAAATGCGGCCGTGATTAGCGGCAAGGATTTACTAGTTGCTTTGATAAAATTCCTGATGCTCAATTAGATGGCAAAGGTCAACACACGTGTGTCTAGATTTAAGCAAAGCAGTGGGGGGAACGGGAGAAATTGCAGAATATTAATGACTAAAAAGCAGGCGAACAAAATAATAAACGTATAAAGTAATTTATAAACAATTTGGAACTTCAGCCACTTTTATCATAGAACAAAACAAATGCCACAACAATGAAAGGAGATACATCGTTTGTTTTTTATCAGCTTGCAAAAGTTTATAAGAATATATACGTTTCAGTGGAGACACAATTTCAGGTGTCATGCATTACGCTTGGATTGTTTTACCTCTGAGCAGCACTTTTCTGCACACCATGGGAAACCATGGCCAGGTCACAAGGACTCTGAGGGTTCAGAGAAGGTGAGGGAAGGGGACCCAATGAACAGCTGTTAGGAGACAGATGTAAACGACATCTACCGTGTTCCTTAAAGTGCACAGGGTATGGCTCTCCTGCACACGGGCCGTCCATGGCTTAAAGCCACATCCGACAGACGGCTGCCTTTCCAAGACCATCGGTGTCCCCTTCTGACTGAGGGCATGGGGGGGGGGGGGGAATTTTGCGAAGATAAATCTGAATACTTGCTAGGTGGCACTACAAGTTTGTAAAACAAACTGATACCATAGTAACTCCAATGCATCTAAATTTTTGCTTTGTTCAATATTAGAATTTTTTTTTCACTCATTAGAACAATATATTTATAATATTTATCCATATTTTCAGGATGGGTTGGGTTAGGTTGTTTCACCTCTGAGCGGCACTTTTTTGCACACCATGGGCTAAATGGCCAGGTCACATGGACCCCGAAGGCTCAGAGAAGGTTGGGGGAGGGGACCCACTGGAAAGCTGTTGGGAGACAGATGGTAGCCTCCCGTCAAGGCCATCCAGCGTGTTCTTTAACGTCCATAGGGTATGGCTCTCCTGTACACGGGGCCACGGCTTAACGTCCCATCCGACGGACGGCGGCCTTTCCAAGCCCATCGGTGTCCCCTACTGACCGTGGGCAGGGCGGGGAATTTTGCGGAGATAAATCTCAACGCTGACCCAGCTGGGACTCGAACCTGGGAACTACAGATTACGAGCCTGGCGCGCTACCGACTGAGCCACCCCCGAACCCCAGGTCACATGGACCCCGAAGACTCAGAGAAGGTTGGGGAAGGGGACCCACTGGAACAGCTGTTGGGAGACAGATGGTAGCCTCCCGTCAAGGCCATTCAGCGTGTTCTTTAACGTGCACAGGTTATGGCTCTCCCGCACACGGGGCCACGGCTTAACGTCCCATCCGACGGACGGCGGCCTTTCCAAGCCCATCGGTGTCCCCTACTGACCGTGGGAAGGGCGGAGAATTTTGCGGACATATTTTCAGGATATAACATCTATTGTTAAGAAGGCTAATTTGAGTAACAAAAATGCGTTCCTAAATGTACACGAAAACTTCTGACATAGAATAAATAAGGATAAACCTGCTGGTTAAAATATTCAGAAGAAACAATTGCTTTCAAATTGTGATGACTAGTTAAGAATACATCATTCCCACAGAGATGCTCTCTGTGAAACACTTCAGGAGAAGTCCATTAGGACAATATTTTCTCGAAACTTTCTGAAGCATTTACACGTCTTGGTCAGTTCCTGGTAAATTCCATTACATTAAATGGTAACTCAATGAACTCGTTGATAACTAGAAGGCCAGCTTTGCATCAAGCTCCGCCTGTTACTTGAGAGAATGCGAGTAATTCGTTGTGCCGACTGTGGAGAGAGTGAGTGACATACTTACAGATAGGATTATAGGAAACAAGTACATAACTTCGTTAATCAATAACCTCTGTGAATAAGTATTGTCTTTGAAGATAAGTGAAAGACTACGCATTCTTGGGTACCAGTGATTTAGAGATTTCAGAAGCTTTACATAAATATTTCTGGGATAACTTCTCTACATTCTTAGCAGAGCTGTTCTACATTCAATAGAGATCTTTTCTACTCCCATTCCTAATACTATACTTTATTTTTGCCAAATATAATTGAGATTTGCCTGAAAGAACAGTATATTCGAATAAGCTATCAACTTACACAATTTTTTTGTCTAGTTTTAGAGATATCCTTTTCACAAGAGAAATCTTTATCTTAAGAGTTTTTTGCTGACTTCATTCGAGAGAATTGCTATATTCACAGGAAGATTGCTTACATTCACAGAGGACATCTCAATTCATACAACTTCTCTACATTTATAATTCACTTCATTAATAATGGAATAACTTTTCCACACTCTTATGAAAGCTTTTCTATGTTTACAGTTTATATTCATAGCAAAGCTCTTTCTAGCTTTAAACCTTTTTATAGGAGTTTCATTATCAGGTAGGAGAGTTTTATTTTAGCTCCAATGATGTCTTCTTTATATTCATAGCGTTGGGTTGGGTTGTTTTACTCCTGAGCGGCGCTTTTTTGCACACCATGAGCTAAATGGCCAGGTCACATGGACCCCGAAGGCTCAGAGAAGGTTGGGGGAGGGGACCCACTGGAACAGCTGTTGGGAGACAGATGGTAGCCTCCCGTCAAGGCCATTCAGCGTGTTCTTTAACGTACGTGCACAGGGTATGGCTCTCCCGCACACGGGGCCACGGCTTAACGTCCCCTCCGACGGACGGCTGCCTTTCCAAGCCCATCGGTGTCCCCTACTGACCGTGGGCAGGGCGGGGAATTTTGCGGAGATAAATTTCAACGCTGACCCAGCTGGGACTCGAACCTGGGAACTACAGATTACGAGCCTGGCGCGCTATATTCATAGCAGAGCTCTTTCTAGCTTTATAGGTGTTTCATTTCTTACAAGAAAGCTTTTGCTTATATTCACAAAAACACTTTGTATTCCAGAAGTATGATTGGGATTTCACTTTCTTGTAAGATTCTACCATCATAGCAGAATTTCTTATACTTATGGAAGAATATTGTCATCTTCGTAGGAGCGTTTTTTACTTCATAGCAGAGAATTTTTCCAATTTTTAAAGTTTTTTTATCGCCACATAAGTGTTTTTCTATGTTCAAAAGAGTTTCTTGTATTTATTTTCTATAGTGATAGAAACTGTTCATATAACTTTTCTACATTAGGTTGAAATTTGTGCATTTCCCACATAAGGTTTGGTCGGATGAGGTTTTGTTAGATTTTACGTTCGCATTTCCTGCATTGCGGTTTGATTCATGTCGTTAGGATAAGTTAACATTTCGTTTATTTTTTTTTGTGGTTTACTTCTTTGAGTCTATTAGACTGGGCTCATTCGAACCATTTAGGTTGTTTCACCTCTGAAACGTACTTTTTTAAACCAAATGGGTTGAATAGCCAGGTCACAAGAATTCCAAGGGGCTCAATGAAAGTTGTGAAAGGGACTCAATGGATAGGAGTTAGGAGACAGATGGTAACTTCCCGTCAAAGCCATCCAGCGTGTTCTTTAACGTGCACAGGGTAGGGCTCTCCCGTACACGGAACCACGGCTTAGAATCACATTTGATGGACGGCGGACCTTTTAAGCTCATAGTTATCCCATACTAACCGAATATATGTGGGGGTTTAGCGAAGATAAAACTCAATTCTGGCCTAGGTCGGACTCGAACTCGGGAACTCCAGATTACATGCCTGGCGCGCTACCGACTGAGCAACACCGCCACTTCTGAACCAGTCCGTTTGAACATTGAATACTTCTGTGGAATTTGTGCCAATATGAAAAAAAAAAATGTTTAAAACGGACCGCAAAAATTTATTTTGTGCAATTGAATATCTAGGAAACTATTTTGATTTTTTTCAGAGAAATAATAAATTTCATCATAATGTATATTCAGGCTAGAAGCATTTCGAAACTGAAACCGAGCTAAACATTATTTGATGGATTGATGAACGGGGGAAATGCAGCTTATACAGAATTTGCGGTTCTGACCTCTGAGTGCACTTTGGTGCACACAAAAACACAAACACACTTTTGTGCACCAAGTTACAAAGACTCCGAGGGCTCAGAGATGGTTGGGGGAAGAGTACTCCCTGGACAGAAGAAAGATGGAAGCCTCCCATCAAGGACATTCAGCGTGTTCTTTAACGTGCACAGAGTATGGTTCTCCCATACACGGAGCCACGGCTTTTCGCCCCATCCGACGGACGGCGTCTTCCGTTAAGACCACTTAGCATATTCTTCAGCGTACACAGAGTTGGGTTGTTTTACTTCTGAGCGGCACTTTTTTGCACACCATGGGCTAAATGGCCAGGTCACATGGACCCCGAAGGCTCAGAGAAGGTTGGGGGAGGGGACCCACTGGAACAGCTGTTGGGAGAGCCTTCCGTCAAGACCATCCAGCGTGTTCTTTAACGTGCACAGGGTATGGCTCTCCCGCACACGGGCCACGGCTTAACGTCCCATCCGACGGACGGCGGCCTTTCCAAGCCCATCGGTGTCCCCTACTGACCGTGGGCAGGGCGGGGAATTTTGCGGAGATAAATCTCAACGCTGACCTAGCTGGGACTCGAACCTGGGAAATACAGATTACGAGCCTGGCGCGCTACCGACTGAGCCACCCCCGCCCTTCAGCCTACACAGAACATAGCTCTTCTTCCTAAGGAGCTATAGATGAAATTCTATCCTATAAATGGAGGCTTTCATAAAGCCTACCAGCGTCCCCTTCCTCACTTAGAGCATAGAGGGAGTAGAGAAAGAAAATCTCGAAGTAGTAAACTTAGAAATAGGAAAATTACAAGCCTGTTGCCCTGTCGACAGAACCAATCTTCTTCCTACCACTCACATGAAACCTAACTGAATCTGTGGTGCGCAGTCTGAAATTACAGCTTCAAGCGAAATACATAAACCCAAAATTTGTGAGCCTTCAGAAAATAGCCCATTAACACTATATATATATAGCGAATAGGACAAGCAATCTGATTCCGTGTCTGGATCGGGTATTTGTGCTAATTCCCTCAAACACGGTATTCCAAGCATTTCTGTAGAAACTAACACATCATCTCACTCTGCGGGAGAGATCTCATATTTAACGACCCGAGGAGTCTTCGCACTGGCCGAAATATACAATTGCATTCGCCGTAGCAAAACCTTCGCAATTTCGCGATCGTGGTCCACATTTGCTGCCTCATATCACGCGAACAATTCGCAGGTGAGAATGACGCATAATCGCTGACACACCAGATTGCTTTCAAGGCTCTTCAATTATGGAAATTTCGACGAAACTGGTCGTTATGGTTAGTGGCAAGGCCATTTCGCTGATATCCCTCAACTGCTACCATTAATCGTCTTAGTAGTGGACTGCACTTCCTCCGAAGATCCTTCGTTAATCCCTCCGTTAGGAAACGATAATAACTTTCTCAAATATCTTTATGGGGGCAAGATTCTGTTTCAAAACTAAAGACTTGGAGAAATTAATGTTTCGACTTAAATATTATGGCGTCAAGTTATTCGTGAGTTGGATTGGGTTCTTTTTTACGTATGAGCGGCTTTTTTTGCGGAAAATGGACTAAATGGCTAGGTCACAAGGACCCCAAAGGCTCAGAGAAGGATAGGGAAAGAGGACCCAATGGACAGATGTTAGGTGAGAGAGGGAATTTTCCTGTAAAGGCCATCCAGCATGTTCTTTAGCGTGCAGAATGTATTAGGTTTAGCCACAGTTCAGCTTCCAATCCAGCGGCCTTTCCAAACCCATCGGTGTCTCCTTTCTGACCGAGGGAATAGTGGGAGTTTAACAGATATGAATCACAACGCTGTCCCAGCTGGGATGGAACCTGGGAAGCACATATTACGAAAGTGATTTTTGAAATAAATTCGGATTGTACATTTTCTTCTGCGACAGTGTACTTTAAAGTATGCTTGGACAAGGGTCTATTAAGGAAAAATGTTTATGCTTACTGAAATGTATGAAATTCACGCACATTTACAGCTTTGAATAAGTATATCATGTCAAATCTAGAATCTATTCATATTTCGATTCACTAAATTATAATTTTTTTTCGTTTGAAAGCTATTATGAGTAAAGATTTATTGCTAAAACAACTTTCTTTTCACTAAGAAATATAATGTTGGTAGAGTCCCTCGCTCGTAATCTGCAGTCCGCGGGTTCGAGTCTCATCTGGGACAGCGTTGAGATTTATCTCCGCAAAAACTCCCTGCCACGGTCAGTAGGTGACTTTGGGCTTGGAAAGGTCGCCGTCCTTTAGATGGAATGTTAAGCCGTATATGGGAGAGCCATTCCCTGTGCATGTTAAAGAACACGCTGGATGGCTTTGACCAGCATCTACCATCTGTCTCCTAACAGCTATCCAGTGGGTCCCTCCCCATTCTGAGTCATGGGGTTCTTGTGACCTGCCCATTTAGCCCATTATGTGCAAAAAAGTGCCGCCCAGAGGTAAAACAACCCAACCGAATTGAAAAATATACACCGGTTTCCGAAACTTCAGTAACACACTTCTATTTCGAAATAGGGCGGGGGTGGCTCAGTCGGTAGCGCGTCAGGCTCGTAATCTGTAGTTCCCAGGTTCGAGTCCCACCTGGGTCAGCATTGAGATTTATCTCCGCAAAATTCCCCGCCCTGCCCACGGTCAGTAGGGGACACCGATGGGCTTGGAAAGGCCGCCGTCCGTCGGATGGGACGTTAAGCCGTGGCCCCGTGTGCGGAGAGCCATACCCTGTGCACGTTAAAGAACACGCTGGATGGCCTTGACGGGAGGCTACCGTCTGTCTCCCAACAGCTGTTTCAGTGGGTCCCCTCCCCCAACCTTCTCTGAGCCTTCGGGGTCCATGTGACCTGGCCATTTAGCCCGTGGTGTGCAAAAAAGTGCCGCTCAGAGGCAAAACAAACCAAATCAATTTCGAAATATCATTAACGCATATTACAATAATCGAACGAAAATATTAATATTATTTACCAAAATGAGTGAGCTGTTTTCAAATGCGATATGCAAATTGTTTGACTCCAAAGTGACCGACGTACCTTTGAAATCAACTTCCCTTTGTAAAAAAGTGATCAAGTAGGCTAGCCTATGTGCTTTCTGACTGACTATTCAACAAGACACCTTAGTTCAACACTTTAGAAACCACAGACTAAACTAAATCGGCAAATATTTGGGTGCTTTTTTAGATTCTAAATTAAACTGATGGGCGGGGGTGTTTCAGTCGGTAGCGCGTCAGGCTCGTAATCTGTAGTTCCCAGGTTCGAGTCCCAGCTGGGTCAGCGTTGAGGTTTATCTCCGCAAAATTCTCCGCCCTGCCCACGGTCAGTAGGGGACACCGATGGGCTTGGAAAGGCCGCCGTCCGTCGGATGGGACGTTAAGCCGTGGCCCCGTGAGCGGGAGAGCCATACCCTGTGCACGTTAAAGAACACGCTGGATGGCATTGACGGGAGGCTACCATCTATCTTCTAACAGCTGTTCCAGTGGGTTCTCTACCCCAACTTTCTCTGAGCCTTCGGGGTCCTTGTGACCTGGCCATTTACCCCATGGTATGCAAAAAAGTGCCGCTCAGAGGTAAAACAACCCAGCCCTAAATTAAACTGAACGACTCATGTTAGCTCTCTATCGAATAGAGATACATTTTGCACAGATTATATAAACTAAAGAAAATGGTATGTGCAAAATGTTTAAAACTATGTATGTACGTATTTTTCTTGGGTCTATACTAAATTCCAGTATGGTATTTGCAGTTGGGGGTGGAATATATAAAACTGATTTTAAGAAACTAAGCAATCTTCATAAGAAAAGAGTAAAATTTGTGTTCCCTCATCGATTGGTACAGTATTGAAAAGTACTAAGTTCAAATGATATTATGAATTGTCAGACAATTGTACTTGTTAAGGATATTGCTCTCTTTGTTTAAAGTTCAGCACTGGATTCAAAACGATGAGTGATTTGAAAATTTAAGATGTGCTGGATCATTATCTAAGGTGCCAATGGTAAATAATGAGAGACTCCTATATTATATAATTCTTTAGAAGTAACTTTGAGGAATGAAACCTCTGAGCCATAATTAAAACAAAAAATGGTAGGAGAGATGACTACGTCTTCCGGAAGATCATTCCATACCCTTCCTACTCTATAAACAAAGAAGTGGTATTTGGAATCTCTTTTTGCAAATGATATGCCAATACACAGCGAGTGTTGTCTACTCCTGCCACTGACTATGTGAAAGAAAAGTTGTTCGGGATTAAAGTACAAAAGTCCACGGATGATTTTGTAGCATGTGATTAAATCATACTCAAGTCCCGCCCCACCCACGGTCAGTAGGGGACACCGATGGGCTTGGAAAGGACGCCGTCCGTCGGATGGGACGTTAAGCCGTGGCCCCGTGTGCGGAAGAGCCATACCTGTGTACGTTAAAGAACACGCTGGATGGCCTTGACGGACGGGGGGCTACCATCTGTCTCCCAACAGCTTTCCAAGTGGGTCCCCTCCCCCAACCTTCTCTAAGCCTACGGGGTCCATGTGACCTGGCCATTTAGCCCATGGTGTGCAAAAAAGTGCCGCTCAGGGGTAAAACAACCCAACCCAACCCATACTCAAGTCGTCTGCATTCCAGAGAGTGCAGTGATAGTTCGTTTAATCTCTGTTGATACGATTTGTTGCGAAAGTCGAATAGCTTTTTTTTGTAAAAGATCTCTGGACTTTTTCAACAGTTTCGATATCACACACCTCCGGTAAAGGGGACCATACCGGAGATGCGTATTCTAGAATGGGCTGAACATATGAGTTGAATGCTTATAAAAGGGTGCTTGTGTTTCACTTGCTGTAGCATTTCAAAATCATGCGCACGACACGGTTTGCCTTCATAGCAATGAAATTGCAATGTTGTGAAAAGGATAAATTAGGAGTTAGGATGATGTTCAAGTCCGTATGTCTTCCATTTTTTCCAATATTTGAGGAATCAAGAGAGTAGGTGTGTTGTATATTATTAGTCTTGTATTAAACATTATAGTTTTATCCTTCGAAATAGGTAGAGGATTAAGTGCGCTCCACTGTGCAATTTTATCGCATTCCTGAAGTGAATGATGGTCGTCAGAGTTGGAAAGAGTAGCGTAGAATTTGACGTCATCAACGTAGACAAAACTGGCAATAGGTCTTAAAATAGAGGGAATTCAATATCGAAAAACAATGTACCTAAAACAGAGCCTTGTATGATGCCACTAATAACTCGTTTAACTGGTGACAATGTGTTGCTGTCTTTAATCTCGTGAGTGCTAGTTGAAATTAAGGTGTGCAATAAGTGAAGCATTTTGCTGCGAATACCGTAATTTGCTAGTTTTTCAAACAAGATTCATCTTTTAAGCTTGCCGAAGACTTCCTCAAAGTCAAGGAAGATGATGTCAATTGATTTGCCTTCTTCAAGTGCTGATGTCCACGGATTTAGGCAGTGTAAGATCTGTATTGTTGTTGATCGACTAGATACAAATCTAAATTGCTCATCAGAAATTATGTTATTGAATAATAGAAAAGAAAGAAGCTTAGATAAAATGCAAAGCTTCATAATTCAAGGTGAGATGCTGGTAAGAGAGGTGGGTCGATAATTATTTGGATCAGTAGGATCGCCCTTTGTTTTGAAGATAGGAGAAACAATGGCATGACGCCAGTCTCCAGGTATCTTGCCAGCTTCATAACAAACATTAAAGAGAAAAGAGAGTTTGATAGAAATTCTACCATTAAGATACTTGAAGAATAAGGGAGAAATTCCATCAGGTCCTAGAGAAGATCTTACAGGCGTATTTGCAAACGCTGCATTAACAAATGCAGGATCAAATATGATGCATTCTGATGACTTCAGTTCTGATTACTTCTTCTGAAGAAGTCGTCAGAAGCTGAATTCGGAGCACACTGAAATTCATGATCTCTGACATTGGCTGAGTTGAATGCATTTGACAACAGAGTAGCTTTTCCAGCATCAGTGGTTGCATACGATCCGTAAGGAGTTTTTAGTAGCGGGATCTGGATTGAACCCTCGTAACCTGGATCTTGCATCTTTATAGAAGAAATTTCTATTCCGCTCGTCGCATAAGGTGTTAAGTCTTCTTGATTCGACATCTTGCACGACTTTGCTATACGCTTTAGATAGCCTCTAAAGCATATGGAAAAGTCGTGCTTTAATGTACTTACCAGTTTACAAAAATACACTGGTATTATTTATGCAGTCTCAAAAGTACACTAACACTGTCGGACGGGCTTCAAAAGTACATATGTACTATTGCTTAGTTCGGGAAAATGGATTGACGCTATTTAGCACGTCTAGTAAAGACACTAACACTATCATCTGATTCGCGAGAGGAAAAAGAAATCTAAGAAATACGGTTGGCATGGGAACTGACCTCTCCTGCTCCGTTATTGACTTCTAGGGCATCCCAATCCGGCATCCCAGACTGGGAATCTGAGCAGCTGCTTTCTTCTTTCAGATCCTGAACCAGAGAGGAGCACGTGGTGAGTTCCCCAGATTGAGGCTGAAATGAGTCTTCACCGATGGGACTGTCTGCCTGCAATAGATCGGAAACAGATGACCAATTACTTCATAGATTCATTACAAGTCAACAGGAAAAAAAGCTAAATAAATTTGGATTGTTTTACCTCTGAATTTAATGGCTAGGTCATAAGGACTTATAATTCTTGTCATAATGGCTTTAATTCTGAATTAAATGGCTAGGTCATAAGGACCCCGAGGGCTCAGAGAAGGTTGTGAGGAAGGGACTCACTGGACAACTGTTAGGAGACAGACAGTAACCTCCCCTCAACGCCATCGAAGCAGGTTCTTTAACTTGCACAATTATAGTTTTACGTCCTATCGAAGGATTGCAGCTTTCCCAAGCTGATTGGTGTTCCCTTTCTGACCGAAATCAGTGTGGGAGTTGGCGGCGATAAATTTCAACGTTTGTCCACCTGTGACTCGAACCTGGGAACTGCAAATTAAGAGCCTGGGGCTCTGCCAACTGAGCTAACCCCATTCCTGCTAATAGCGAGAGATTACAACTGGATAACAAAAATGCAATTTATGTTAGAGACACATGAATTGACACACTGTTTCAAATTATAGGTTTAACTATACAAACGCTACAAATTACAGATAAATCCTTCTTCACAATTGACTCTTATGATTCCAATGAACGATGTAAAGAAAGCTCGAACTCGTCTACAAAATATGAGGACTTATCAAGTTGCATCTACGTTTTTAGGTGGTCCTTTGGCTATAGGGCCTTCTCTTTTAGATTTAATTTCTGCACACATTTGCATTTATTAGTAATTCCAGGATAAGGTTCTAAATTCTAGGAGTAAATTTAAAAAACCACAAAGAATTTACTTGGAATGTTCAAACCTGAGAATTTGTTACGACATGTGATATAAAGGAATGAAAATGAGGACCTCATAGCATAAGTGAAGACCGCATAACTAACTATTTTTGAAACTGACGATAAATCAGATAAAGAAAAACCTGTTCTTTTCGTGATGGACGTGGAAAAGCCACCGTCAGTCCGAAGAGGCATTAATCCGTATGCAAGACAACATACCCTGTGCACATTAAAAATCACGCTGGATGGCCTTGATGGAAACTGCAATTTCTCTCCTAGCAGTCTCAGTGGTTCTCAAACTGTGGATAACAACTCACGGATTCGCCATTAATTATGCAAAGAGGTCGCAAAGCTCTGATAGTATTATATTTGCTAGGTTGTGTTGTTTTACCTCTGAACTGCACTTTTTTGCATCCAAAGGGCTAAATGGCCAGGTCACAAGAACCCTAAGAGCTCAGAGAAGATTGGGGAAGGGGACCCACTGGACAGCTGTTAGGAGAGAGATGGTAGCCTCCCATCAAATTAATCCAGCTTGTACTTTAACGTGCACAGGGTATGACTCTCCTGTACATGGGACCACGGTTTAACGTCCCATCCGAAGGATGGCGGCCTTTTCAAGCCAATCGGTGTCCCCTGCTGACCGTGGGCAGGGCGAGGAATTTTGCGGAGATAAATCTCAACACTGACCCAGCTGAGACTCGAACCTGGGAGGGGATTCACTGGACAACTTTTGGAAGACAGATGGTAGCCTCTCGTCAAGGCCATCGAGCGTGTTTTTTAATTTGCACAGAGTATGGCTTTCCCATTTTGTTTAATGTCCATTCCAACGGACAGCTGCCTTTCCAAGCCCATCGGTGTTCCCTACTGACCGAGGGAAGAGTGGGGAGGTTTGGGGAGATGAATCTCAACGCTGGCCCAGCTGGGACTCGAACCTGGCAACTAAAGATTACGAGCCTGGCACGCTACCGAATGAACCACCCGCGCCCCTATATTTACTAGTATTTTTGACGAAAATATTTTTGGCAAGATTATAAAAGAGTGTTTTTCGGCAAATGTATTATGTTAAATACAAAACGCTTATTTTGTTTCATTTGATCTTAACTGAATATAACGAAATCATAGATTTAACTATATCGGCTGCTATATGGAGGGATTAACATTATATGGAACGGGGCGCATATTTTTATCTGCGATTATAGGGCGTAGCATAAATTTATTAAAATTTTTATCTTTAGGAGATTGCAGTGGGAATAAGTTTGAGAACTACTGAGCTCTCCAGTAGCGGAATCTGGGCCCTTGGGATGCTTGTGACCTGGCCAATTAGCTCACTGTGTGTAAAAAAAGTGCCGTTCGGTGATGAAACAACCCATCCAAGTTGTTATTCTTTTTCAAAGAAATTTCGTTTCAGCCACTGCTTTTGACGATAATCATCAGCAAATGCAGAGAGACACACATAGAAGAAAACTATGCAAATATGTGAATATAATATAACTTAAAATGCCATTTCGGTTTAATTCTCTTCAAATCCTGGGGTGGGGGTTTGCTCAGTCGGTAGCGCGCCCCGCTCGCAATATGTAATTCCCAGATTTGAATTCTGCATCTGCTAGCTTTGACATTTAGCTCCGCTAATACCCAATCCTGCTTCGGTCAGAATGGGGCACAGTTGGGCATGAAAAGGCCGTCGTCCGTCGGACGGGACATTAAACCGTGGCCCTGTGTACAGGGAAACCATACCCTGTGGACGTTAAAGAACACGATGGGTAGCCTTGACGGGAGACTACCATCTGCCTTCTAACTGATGTCAAAAGGGTCCCTATCCTGCTTTGAACCTTGGGAGTTCTTGTGACTTCGCTATTTACCCTAATGTGTGCAAAAAACTAGTACCGCTCAGAAGCGAAACAACCTCTCTCTTCAAATCCAAAATTTTTGTAAATGATCTTATCTAACACTCGAATATGCTACACACAAAAAACCCCCCTCCACTTTTTAAAGTCTACGTAGTCACCTCTTTAAGTGTAAGACGTTCTATCAATGCAATATCATAATGTAAGCATAAAATAAATTTCAGTCCAGCACTTTAGTTAAAAAAAAAAGCATTTCGCGGATAACCAACTAAAAATACAAAAAAAAAAAAACCAAACGAAAACCGCATTATTGCCCTTCACTCTTATTTCGTGCTTTAAAGTAATGAGAAGAAATTTTCTAAGATCTCTTTCCTAAACAAAAAAGACAATTCTCTTGAATTTCCACGGCGAAGATTCCAGCAAGCAAGAAGTTGACGAAGCATAATAGGGAAGAAAAGCATATGCTCTATAACACAGTTTAATGAGCTCTCGAAATAGAAAAAAAAAATGCCTTCCGATTGGCGACCACTGAGAACGAAAGATAAAGAGGGCGAAAAAAAAAAGTGGGAAATATCTATTTGGTTTCTTTTTAGGTAAGGAAAAATCTCCCTGGCAATTAACGGGACCTAAGAGTTTTTTTGGCAATGTTCTCAGCTGACATGCTCTAGGTAAAAATATGAAGAATTTCTATAATTGGATCAGATCACCAGCCGGGAACAGAGCACGAGACCTATTTTTATATTCCACTCGAGGAAAAGAAAGGCAGCGAAAAAGAAAATGAGTGCCTAGAAAGTTTGCCAAAAAATATTTCGTAGTAAGGATTGATCCAGACAGGTGTTGATAGCTAGCAGAGCTTTTTGGGGGTTATTTTGCGCCCTCACAGAAGAGCCTGGGAGAATTTCAATGATATTAAGATTAGGATCCTTTGTGTCATCTTCAAACAAAACTGTTACCAGAAAACTGAAGTGTGTGGAGTAACTACACACGCCCCAGTTTGCTGTGTGTCTTCGTTGTATGGTAACGATTCTATTTTAAGAAGCCGAAAACTTCGGAAATGTTTATTGTGCCCAACCCGCTCTCTATGTGGCCGTAAGCTTTTCTGTTACTTGTTCTCAATGCTTTTTTATTCTTCTAACCTTTCTCTTCTGTCACCGTTTGTCAAGTAAATGGCACCGACATGACCTAAAAGACAAGGCTAAAGTCTGTTGATTCCTTTTAAGCAATATCACTTCTTTTTCCAGTTGGCTTGAGATCACGAGTCGCTATTGTTTTTCAACAGTAGCATTGTGAACATTAGGTGTAAGAATGTTTTGCCATTAGTCATTCTAAGCATTGCAGTGTTTGTCCGCGTAGTTATTCCGGAGAAAGAAATCATCCGGAGTGATGGTAAAGTTTTCTAGTGACTTGCTTTTTTTGTCCTGGGCGTTATATATATAGGTCTCTGGATATATAGGCCCTACTGATTTAGAGGAGTGCCTCTTAAACTGCAACCTTCACATCTTAGAAAGTCCAAAAGAATTAGTTTCTAGAAGTAACATTCAGGTAGACGATGACTTGTTTTCGACTTTTTTTTTGCAAGTTTCTTAACTTAGTAAATGTGCAATGTCTTTAAAGCTAATTCGTATTGATATTCACACACAGTCAATCATAATTATTGATACTAAATGATATAATAAACATACACTCACTTATCAATTGACTAGGTTAGGTTGTTTTACCTCTGAGCTGCACTTATTTTTGCACACAATGGGCTAAATGACCAGGTAACCAGGACCAAAAGGGTTCAGAAATGATTCTGTGTAGGGGTTGCACTAGATGGTAGCCTCCCTCACAACCATTCTTTAGCGTGCACAGATTATGGTTCTCCTGCACACGGGGCCACGGCTTAACGTCCCATCCGACGGACGAACAGCGACTTTTCCAACCCTATATGTGTCCTCATTCTGACCGAGGGCAGGGGTTTAGCGCAGATAAATCTCAGAACTGGAAAAAATTAGAATCGAACATAGGAACTGCAAATTACGAGTCTGACACGCTAGTAAGTGAACCTACCCCTCCCTCCCTTTTTTTTTATTAGGTACAGCTTCATGTTATGCCAATAGTAATTCATGTACAAAACTCGATTGCTTCTTAAATAAACTTTTTATGAAAAAAAAACCTTTACTGAAAGCAATTTAAAGATCTAAATTAAATACATCTCAATCTCGATTTTCAATAATATTCGTTCGGTTGGGTAGTCTTTTCCTCTGAACTGCACTTTTTTGCATCCAAAGGGCTAAATGGCCAGGTCATAAGAACCATAAGGGTTTTGGAAGTTTTCCAACTTCCGCAACTCTCTAAATACCGACCGAATATTTAACAGCAACAATGGCAGTTTAAATAATTGTTCTAAAAAAGTTCATAAAAACAAGACGAGAACAGTAAACGTTATATAAAACTTCAATAACAACTGTAAGAGTGTTTTTAGCAGTTCGCGTAATTATTACGTTAATTTTTTCTTAATATTTTTTGCAGCACGAGCTAACTTGATAAATGTTTCAGTCTCCATACTCTTTATATACTGAACGCATATGCTGGAAATCGAGATTGAAATAGATTTGATTGAAATATCTTTAAAATATCTTCAGTCACATTTTTTTTATTAAAAGCTTATTTAAGATGTTGCTGAGTTATGTATCTGAGTTACTAATTGACATAATATGGAACTGTACTTAATCAAATGACTGCTGAGTGTCTGTAATCACAATGGGCATAGAAACAAATAAGGGAAAGATCGCAGCGTTAGGGATTTCCTAAGTGGTAAAGAGGGCGTGACAATAGGAATTTGGAAAATTATGATTTAGAGTTTGAATGCAAGATGGAGATAGAATTTTTCGTCTCATATATGCAAATGCCCGTTTACATTTCATCCATCTCAGCCGCATTTCTGCATTGCACAACTGGAACTAAACTTATGCTCTTCTATTTCTGAAAATAAGTTCCCCAAATTCAACATTTCCATTCTTCACTGGGATAGGGGCGGAGGTGACTCAGTCGGTAGCGCGCCAGGCTCGTAATCTGTAGTTCCCAGGTTCGAGTCCCAGCTGGGTCAGCGTTGAGATTTATCTCCGCAAAATTCCCCGCCCTGCCCACGGTCAGTAGGGGACACCGATGGGCTTGGAAAGGCCGCCGTCCGTCGGATGGGACGTTAAGCTGTGGTGCCGTGTGCGGGAGAGCCATACCCTGTGCACGTTAAGGAACACGCTGGATGGTTTTGACGGGAGGCTACCATCTGTCTTCCAACAGGTGTTCCAGTGGGTCCCCTCTCCCAACCTTCTCTGAGCCTTCGGGGTCCTTGTGGCCTGGCCATTTAGTCATTGTGTGCAAAAAAAGTGCCGCTCAGAGGTAAAACAACCCAACTCAACTTCACTGGGATAGGGGTTAGCTCAGTCGGTAGCGCGCCAAGTTCGAGTCCCAGCTGGGACAGCGCTGGGATTTATCTCCGCAAAACCCCCACCGTATCCTCGGTCAGAAAGAGGACATCGATGGGCTTCGAAAGGCCGCCGTCCGTCGGATAGGACGTAAAGCCGTGGTCCCATGTACAGGAGAGTCATACCCTGTGCACGTTAAAATACAAGCTGGATTAACTTGATGGGAGACTACCATCTCTCTCCTAACAGCTGTCCAGTGGGCCCCCTTCCCCAATCTTCTCTGAGCCCTTAGGGTTCTTGTGACCTGGCCATTTATCCCCTTGGATGCAAAAAAGTGCAGTTCAGAGGAAAAAAACTACCCAACCCATTCTTCTCTCACGAGTGTAACTCTCGGTGTTGAAGTATCTTGTTTGCAACCTTTTTCACCGACTATCATTTTTCAAGAATGGTTGCAGCACATAAGACTGAAAGTTCAGGCATAGAACGTAATAAGTGACCCCAATAACAGAGCAGATTCCTTTCATACCATCTTTCTATTGCATTTCGATTTTCACTTTTCATTTATCGGTTGTGTTGTTGATGAAACATTTGTTCCACGAAATCTATCCACCTTATCTACCAATACAATGGTAGATCGTGACGACCTATATACCTAATGGAAACTATTGACGTAAAAAATGTCACAGGGCATAAGTAGTGATATATAAATGACTGTTGTATTATATTTTCAACTGCAACAGCCAAGGATAACGATTGATATGTAAAAGCTCGTGACGTGGGATTCGGTTGCTTCGATGACTATGGACCTCAAGGACTCAGGGAAGGTGGGGGAAGGGGTTCCAATAAAAGTTGTTAGGAGACAGATGGAACTCCCATAAAGGCTATCCAATGTGTTATATAACGTGCCTAGAGTAAGCTCTCCTGCACATGGAGCCGCGGCTTAACGTCCCATCTGACCAATGATGGCATTTGGAATCTCAATGGTGTTATCTCATCTAGGAGTGTTGTGACTTGAACCTGAGGAATTCAGTTTACGAGCCTGAAGCGCTGCATATTGAGACATCCTCTCACAATTCAAATAAAATAGTTCAATAGCCTTCCTCTCCTATCATGTAAATTTGCAAAATCGTTTTTACTAAAAAGCTTAGCAATCTTTTCATGGAAGTACGTAAAATGAATGTCTTGTTCCTTGCCAGAAATTAAGCTTGACTCCATCCCCCATATAGAAAGAGGAAACGATCTTTCTTACATAATGCCCATGATCTCCTCCCTCTGCATAAAAAATGAGTTAAACGGACATTTTTCTCCTTCCTACAAGTTGATTTTGACTATTTAATTGTACGGATATAAACAGAAAGCCGTACAACTGAATAATGACGACATCGTAGGCAGTTATTTAATCTAGAAATTTCTTATATATTTATTTCCATTGTTACTACTGGTATATTTTAATAGTAATTTTATATTTGTTTATTTACAAATATACAATATTTAAAGAAAATTATTCATATCTATTACCGTTATGATGATGATGATAATAAATACTAATTTTTCCTTCTGAAAAAAGGTTTATTTTTAAATAAACATTAGTATAATGATTAGTATTAAAATACACCAGTAGTGATAGCAGAAATAAATGTATAAGTTTATAAGGTGAGGGGATTCTAAACTTCTCCCGACATTTTTGTCCAAAGTCTAGTTTTTTTAGGACTATCAATGCTGACGTCACCTTGGTCGTACGGCCACCCGTTTATGGGAGGTGTTTTCTTAAGCCCTTCTCCTTCCTCTGGAAGCATGTAAAAGGAATTGAACATTGATATCACGTTAGGAGATGGGGCAGGAGTGGCTCAGTCGGTAGCGCGCCAGGCTCGTAATCTGTAGTTCCCAAGTTCGAATCCCAGCTGGGTCAGCGTTGAGATTTATCTCCGCAAAAATTCCCCGCCCTGCCCACGGTCAGTAGGGGACACCGATGGGCTTGGAAAGGCCGCCGTCCGTCGGATGGGACGTTAAGCCGTGGCCCCGTGTGCGGGAGAGCCTTACCCTGTGCACGTTAAAGAACACACGCTGGATGGCCTTGACGGGAGGCTACCATCTGTCTCTCAAAGCCGTTCTAGTGGGTCCCGTCCCCCAACCTTTTCTGAACCTTCGGGGTCCTTGTGATCTGGTCATTAAGCCCATGGTGTGCAAAAAAGTGCCGCTTAGAGGTAAAACAACCCATCACTTTAGAAGATAAAAAGTCTGAAAATTGTTAGGATAGGAATCCACGATCTCCTGATAAAATGTCAGGTACAAACCGGCCGCCATATAGCTAATTTCAAAAAATAAATGAGCTAATATTTTCATTTTGTCTTCTGTTTGTAGACATAAACTTTTTTTTTTCAGATATAAATTAAAAAATCTTTCTTGTTTTCAGATATAAATTAAAAATTCTTTTTTGTTTTCTGATATAAATTAAAAAATCTTTTTTTGTTTTGTTTTCTGATGTAAATTAAAAATTCTTTTTTGTTTTCAGATATAAATTAAAAAATCTTTTTTTGTTTTGTTTTCAGATAGAAATTAAAATTTCTTTTTTGTTTTCAGATATAAATTAAAAATTCTTTTTTGTTTTCAGATATACATTTCAAATTACTTTTTGTCGTATAGGTACCGATAAAAAAACTGAGTTCTGGTAAGGGTAATCGACCTTACTAGTCCTCAATAAAATCAAAAATTATTAAACTTGTGTATAATTTCGCACCTTTTTCAAGAAATATTTTAAAAACGTATAAAATGAAAGGGGGAGTGGGCGAAATGCTACATTGAAACATAAATCTCGTGTTTTGTCCCCCTCCCCCTTCTCCTTTTTCCTGTTTGATTGCGTTGCATACCCTCCCCTCCCCCATCTTATTTCTTTCTAGATCCGAGTCTGCTTAAAGGCATGGCAGAAAGCAGAGCGAAGTGCGCTGATTTGACCGACTTCACGATGGGCAGGAGCATCCGTAATGGAGGTGATGGAACTCAGTGGAAAATCACGGGACACAATATCCCAAGTGTATGGAGAATGGCAACGGTTTCAAAACACGTCCACCGATTGTAGCAAGTGAGGGAGGGTTGGGTTATTTTACCTTCGAGCGGAACTTTTTTTGCACACAAGGGGTAAATGGCCAGATCACAAGGACCCAATAGTTCAGAGAAGATTGGAGAGAATGCACTCACTGGACAGCTGTTGGGAGACAGATGTTAGCCTCTCGTCAGGGTCATCCAGCGTGTTCTTAATGTGCACAAGGTATGGCTCCTCTACACAAGGTGCCATGGCTTAAAGTCCATTCGACGGACAGCGCCTTTCCAAGCCCATTGATGTTCTCTACTGACCGGCGGCAGGGCAGGGAGTTTTGCGGAGTTAAATCTCAACGAACCTGGGAACTACAGAATACAAGCCTGGTATGGTACTAATTGAGCCACCCCCGCCCCAAGAGCATCCATAACGTAGGTGATGGAACTCAACAAAAAATCACGGGGCACAATATTCGAAGTGTATGGAGAATGGCAACTGCCTCAAGCAAACGTCCCCCAATCATGGCAAGAAGGAAAAGTGGGAGAAAGAAAGATCTGATAGTATAAGTATTAGATTAAAAGTTCGTAATAATTTGGCCAGACAATATACACAAAGCGGCATATGTGTTAAGAACTGAGAATACTTTTCCTCATTGGGGCGGGGGTGGCTCAGTCGGTAGCGCGCCAGGCTCGTAATCTGTAGTTCCCAGGTTCGAGTCCCAGCTGGGTCAGCGTTGAGATTTATCTCCGCAAAATTCCCCGCCCTGCCCGCGGTCAGTAAGGGACACCAATGGGCTTGGAAAGGCCGCCGTCCGTCGGATGGGACGTTAAGCCGTGGCCCCGTGTGCGGGAGAGCCATACCCTGTGCACGTTAAAGAACACGCTGGATGGCCTTGACGGGAGGCTACCATCTGTCTCCCAACAGCTGTTCCAGTGGGTTCTCTCCCCCAACCTTCTCTGAGCCGTCGGGGTCCATGTGACCTGGCCATTTAGCCCATGGTGTGGAAAAAGTGCCGCTCAGAGGTAAAACAACAACCCAACCTATTGATGGCACCTCATGATACTCACTAAAATGACACCTAAAACAATCATTTGTAAGATATCTGATATCAGTTATTGAGAAGACATCTGATAACAGTCACTGAGGAAACATGTGATGATAACCGCTAAAGATACATGATGATCAATTACAATGTTTGGATTTATTACAATTGAAGAAATCAGAAATCACTGAGAAAATACCTAATGACAAAAATAGAACTTGAAAAAATTGGTTCTATGATAATAAACTGTTTATAAATGTGTCCAGAGCTAAATATATCCTGTTCCGTTTAAAAAATTCAAAAGATGCAAATTTTGATAAGTTGCTACTACAGATATATAAACCAAAACGTAAAAATGAAAGAATTTGTCCTTCTCCTGAAATTGTCCTTCTCCTTTTTCCTCATCGGAAATAACAAATGGCATTTCTATTCTTCCAGAACATTAATCCCTCCCTCCCCTTCCCGTACATACGTAAAATGGGCCCCTTGCTTCTTCTCAGAAATTGGTTTGCGGAATCATTTCAAAATGACGGTAATAAAAATTTCTAAGAGAAAAGGAGAAGAAAATATCACTCTCTGATGCTTTATCTTTAGCTTAATAGCGGGTAATTAAAGCAATTTAAAATAATTAAGCACAATAGAAATTCAATATTCATAGATATCCTCCTTCTCCTTGTGGCGAGAAAGCTCGTAAGTCTCAACAGGCATCATCTAGATTAGAGAGCAAGTCATATTTACCGGACTCATTAACCGTAAACCATCATTCAAACGACTCCTCCGAGTTTAAATTACAAGATCTCGTCCTTATATTAGTTTTCGCTTCTTAAACAAAATTGCATACTTATTACACTCCCAATAAGTGTCTTTGGAAAGATTTAATTTTAGAAATTAGGAATTCTCTGACGCGTAAGGAAATAATTAATTCTGCTTCGTCTTGATATACTTCATTAACTCTAAAAAATATTTTTTTTTTGTTCTAGATCTGAGAGCTGAAGAAGTGAGGGAAAAACTTATTACGATGATGATTACATTTTTTTAAAAAGAGATTTCGAAAGCACCTAAAAGATATCTTCACATGTAACATCTGAACGACGTATATGGAAGGCGGCCGAGGTGAAGATTCCCTCGGGTATTCGTTTTCAATCGCTGTTATTATATTTCAATTCTGAAACACGTTAATTTAAAAATTTCGTTTTCCTCAATCTGGTTTCCGGTCGCTTCCTTTGAAAGGGGTGCTTTATGTCTCATTGCATTATTATAGCGCGTTATAGAACACCCTGGATAGCCTTGACGAGAGGCTACCATCTGTTTCCTAACAGCTGTCCAGTTGTCTTTTTTTGACTCGGCCATTTAGCCCATTGGATGAGAAAATTACCGCTCAGAAATAATATAACCCAGAGATTTTTTACATCGAAAAAAGCAAACAAAACACCCGGAATATCGCGAGTCTACGAATGATATGCTGACCATCGCCACCACCATCGTACCACTGCCGATACCTCTCGTCCAACGTGGTGTGCAATTTGACGAAAACACCAACCTGTTACCCGAAAATGGTAGCTTCTTCAAAGAGCACTGAACAACACGACACAAGACGAATAACTTCTTTCTTCACGACCTAATCGGGGCGGGGGTGGCTCAGTCGGTAGCGCGCCAGGCTCGTAATCTGTAGTTCCCAGGTTCGAGTCCCAGCTGGGTCAGCGTTGAGATTTATCTCCGCAAAACTCCCCGCCCTGCCCACGGTCAGTAGGGGACACCGATGGGCTTGGAAAGATCGCTGTCCGTCGGATGGGACGTTAAGCCGTGGCCTCGTGTGCGGGAGAGACATACCCTGTGCAAGTTAAAGAACACGCTGGATGGCCTTGACGGGAGGCTATCATCTGTCTCCCAACAGCTATTCCAGTGGTTCCCCTACCCCAACCTTCTCTGAGCCTTCGGGGTCCATGTGACCTGGCCATTTAGCCCATGTTTACCCAACCCAACCCACGACCTAGTCCTTAAATACGCGATGCGTACATTTGTATGTTGTCGTCCTCAGTGACGTCGTTTATTTCAATCTTGGATCACGGTTTCTGCTGCACTTAACTATTAACATATTACAGTATAATATAACGTTCCTTAAGGAATTCTTTCTGGTTGTTCTTTTTTCATTTTCCGCAGTATAGTTGATATTATCAGCGTTCAATGCGAATAGAAATCTTAACAAGCGATGCTGTTTAGGTTTGGTTTATAGGCATGTGGGATCGATGTCTGTTTGGTAAAAAGGCGCATGCACTCACCTTTGTAAAAACGAATTTTAAGTACCATCTTCAAATTATTGTAGAGAGCCATCTTCCAAAAATCTGTGGATATCGACAACGATCTTTACAAATAAATATGGTAGTTACCAAGTTAAAAATAAATATGGTAGTTATTAAATCAATATCGTAGTTACCGACAACGACCTTTAAAAATAAATATGACAATTACCACCTTTTAAAATCAAGCAGATGCCAAGTACCACATTTCAAAATGGAGAAGATGCCAAGAACCACATTTCAAAATGGAGAAGATGCCAAATACCATGTTTTTTTTTTAAATCTACACTGCTCAAAGTGGAAATCGCAGCACCGCGAAAGAAGTGATTTATACTCCCGAAACTGACAGGACTGAAGCTATGAGGGTAGATGGTGCAAATGATCAAAAAACGGGACCTGAGAACGCAAGGCACGTGCGTTTATTGCAGTTTCATCAGTACACAGTAGGCCCACCTGGGGCGGTTATACAAGCCTATAAACGTCAGATGGTTAATGGTGTCCTGAGGTATGGTGTACCAAAAAGCATAGAATTGGGCACGCAATTATACCAGGTTCGCCGCCGGGGGCTGTTGGCGAAGGCGGCGACCCATAAGGTCGCACATATGCTCAATGGGCAACAAGTGGGGTGTAGGTTGCCGTGAGAGAATATTCACACCCTGAAGATTGTCCATGTTGCTCCCGTCACGGGCGCCGAGTCAACTTGGATTCTCAATACGACCCAGGACGAATATTAAAGTTAGGTTTTTCCAAAGGCTGGATAGTTACTGTTCAGCCGCGACGGTGGATAATGGTAAAACATGGCATTATCCCGATAGATGTAGTGCATTTTTGTGGAACATCTGGGTCTTGTCATTAATCATATTACCTGTCCATGTTGCAGGTGCAGTGTGTGGGGTTGCGTTGTCCTGCTGCAGAATCAATCCAAGCAATAGGTGATAAGGAAGTTCGTGCCACAGAATTAACGATGTCAGCGATGTAAAGTCGCTGTTAGCATGCCAGAAACATGGAGCAGCTGTATTTGGCTGCCATATGGGTTGGGTTGGGTTGTTTTACCTCTGAGCGGCACTTTTTTGCACACCATGGGCTAAATGGCCAGGTCACATGGACTCCGAAGGCTCAGAGAAGGTTGAGGAAGGGGAGCTGTTGGGAGACAGATGGTAGCCTCCCGTCAAGGCCATCCAGCGTGTTCTTTAACGTGCACAGGATATGGCTCTCCCGCACACGGGGCCACGGCTTAACGTCCCATCCGACGGACGGCGGTCTTTCCAAGCACATCGGTGTCCCCTACTGACCGTGGGCAGGGCGGGGAATTTTGCGGAGATAAATCTCAACGCTGACCCAGCTGGGACTCGAACCTGGGAACTACAGATTACGAGCCTGGCGCGCTACCGATTGAGCCACCCCCGCCCCATAAAAAGTAGGTGGGGGGGGGGACTGCCATATGTGATGCTACCCTAGACCATTGCACCACAGTGGGGAGCCATATGGTGGCTAATGGAATAGGCTTTCTCATGTCAGTGACGATGCCGAGGCCATCGGACAAACGGCCATCTGGCATGCCTAAATAGAATCAGGACTCGTCTGTGAACAACATTCTCCTCCATTCCACAGTCTAATGTTGCCTCACTCGACACCAGTGAAGATGGAATAACAGGTGATTCGCTGTAATGGCAGATGCCGGACTGGACATCTCGCCCTTATTCCTGCATCATGCAAGCGTTGTTTTATGGTTTACGTGGAGACCACAATAGCTGTAGCGTTCCGCAAATCACTCTGCAGCACAGTCACTGATACGAAAGTTAAGTGAATGGTCCTCCTATGGAGCATGTGATCTTCACGTCCTGTGGTGCGATGTGTTGGTCCCTTACCTGCCCTTCGTGTCTTTTGGTGCTTCATGATATTGTGTGAGACGCACCATTGCACTGTGCTCATACTGTGCCCCATGCATGTGGCGATTGTTTCTATCCGAGCTATGGCAAATCGATGATTTGCTCTCTCTCAGAAGACATTAATTGCACATAAGAGTCCCGCCAGCATCTCCCAGAAATGTTCCGAACATTTTCGCAGCATACACTCCAACGTCACTGTTGGTAGCTCTACGATATGAGCTCGTGGGCTCCCGGTATTTATCCACGGCTCGACTGGGTATCACGTATCCATTCACTGCAGAACTTTGATCATTTGCATATCTCCGATGGCCGATTGCCTTTTGCGATTTGCATATATCTACCTCCATTCCTTCTTGGTGTTGCGATTATCACTTTGAGTAGACACATTTCACTTTTCAAAATCTGGTAGATGATGGCCTCGTCCCCAAATCCTCCGACAAGATTTCGCTCAAGGAAGAGGATGTTCACAGTTTTTTAATTCCAAAGGAGTAGTAGCCATGGTGGACATTTTACCCGAAAAAATGACAATGAATTGCTAATGCGACACCGACATAGTTTGCCCAAAATGGTTCAGGAAACGAAGGAGCAGCGTCTAACAACAGGTATGTCAAGGGTTTTCATTCTTCATGATAGTGCTCAAAAACGCGTCAAGTTACGGCCTATCTGCGACAGGAAAAAAATAAACATCTCCCTCATCAATATATATTCACCCGATCTTGCACCATTCAATTTTTGGTTGTTTCCAAAAATTATAAAGGAACTTTCTGGGAAGCCTTTTCAAGGATGCAAGGCCTTGTAAAATGCTTTCATTCAGATTTGCCAGGTATTCCCTAACAGGAGCACCACCAAGCATTCCAGAGATGACATAGATACTGGAAGACAGTACTTTGAAGAACAGTAAAGGTTTTGTTGGGGGCTAGTGCAATGGCTTTTGTTCTGCCGATGAATGTCAAGAACTTTTTGAACGCCCCTAGTGACTTTAAATTTTGCCCAAATACAATCAGGATAGAACGAATATCAGAGCAACAGAAGTTTAATAATTCGCATACGAACCGAAAGAAATAACTTTTTCCAAAAATCAGATTCATGAAATGTTCGGCTTTTAGAATCACTGGATTATATGAAAGGGAAAGTGATTACCTGATAAAATTGCTCTTATCAGCGATTAGCATTGTCTTCTCAACGTTTTCATCATAATGTTATCAAAGCAGTAACTGTAATCAGGTGATTATTAAGTCAGGAATTCTTTCCAAGTTCATCATGTGTCTTTTTTGTGATTTTTCACCACGTGACATCTCGGTGTTTATCATTAGATGCCTTCTCAGTGATCATCATTAGGTATCTTCTCAATGATTTATCATCAAGTGATTATTAAGATTAGTGATCACCTATTTGTTATCAAGTGTCATCACCTGAGGTTTTCATGATAATCATCGTGTCTTTTCATGATTATCATTAGATATCATCATGTCTTCTCGGTATTTATCATCGTGTTTTATCAGTGATTATATTTAGGTGATTTTTAAGTCTACGATTATTTTCAGATGCCATCATGTGATGTTTAGGGATTGTCATCATGTGTCTTCCCAGCGATTATCATTTAGTGTCATCATATCGCACCCCGGCAAGAAAAGTGACATAACTAAAAAAAATGCGTATTTTGAGGTTATGTCAGTGATAAATAGATATTGTGTTCCTCTACGTGAACGAAAAACTTCACATCTCTAACTCGCAAATTAACCGCCAGGGAGCAGTTGTGTCAGTTTTACTTTTAGGCTACTTCACAGTTTTATTGATTTCTTTAATTTGTTATTTCTCAAATACTGCATTTTTGAGTTATGTCACTTTTCTTGCCGGGGTGCGATATGTTTTCTCAACGAATATTGTCAGGTGTTCCAAGTTGTCTTTCTGGTGATTATCAACTTCTAAGTAATTCTCATCAGGGATCAATCATATACCTTCTCGACGATTATCATCAGGTGTCTTCTCAGTGATTATCATCATTTGTATTAGTTGCGACATTTTATTACATTTACATATATATTTATACATTTACATATATATTTATACATTTATGCAGATGAACAAAGAATATATATATTACCGTTAAAGTGTATAATCCAGTTATTTCATAGAATACCTAGTTATTTCATGAAATAACTGATCAAGTCAGTTAAAGCGTTTAATAAATTAATAATTCCACACTTTAACTAGTTATTCTATGAAATAACTAGGTATTCTTTGAAATAACTAATGATAGACAGTTAAAGTGTAAAATAAGCAATCTGACTGAATTATACAGCATACAAAATGTTATTTATATAAAGACACAATAAAATCATTTGTTACAACAGGGATTACTAAAATGGCATTTGGAATTGCATAGAACATTATTTCTAAAACAAATACATTTTTTGTTGACACACTGCGTTTTACATGAACATTTTCTAAATCCCTGATCGGTACCTAAATTTTGAGCAACCTACCGGAGCTATTTCTCTATATCCGACACTTCTTCAATCTTAAATAGTTTTTGTTCACAGACGTTAATGTCCCCCTCGGTCCTCTATAGGCCCACCCCAATGGTCAGTCCTCCGGTCCCCAGTTTCGGTAAAAAACAGCGCCGTAGCTGTCCACTTTGGACACAGAAAACACACCGTTCCACTGGGAAAAGCACTCTCTAACGGTGAAAGAGTGTAAAAAACAGTTGCCCCAAAGTGACCCTAAAGTTTCAAAACGCTAGGACCATAGAAAGAGAGTAAAGGTCAAAAAACAGAATCTGAAATGTGACCAAAAACAACAAAAAATGCATTCTACGCAGAAATGCAACAAAAAGTAAAAAAAAAAAGTGGCAATTTCTAGTGTCCCAAAGTAGAGCTGAAACCAGGGTCATCCGTTGGTCAACATGAATCAGTCGTCAGAATTATTAAAAACGCCCCAAAGTGAGCAGGCCAAGTGAGAACGAATCACTTTACTGATTCGTTCTAGGCCAAGTGAGAACGAATCACTTTACTGATTCGTTCTCACTTGGCCTCCGCTCATCCGTGGCGTTTTTTATAATGCGGACGACTGAATTTCTGACCAGTGGTTCTCACTTTAGAGCCTTTTAAATTTAAGATTTATTTACTCGGTTATTTTACACTTTAACGGGGTGTAGATCGTTATTCTATGAAATAATTGGTTAAACCATAGAATACAAGTGAGTTTAACGCTTTAACTGACTTGATCAGTTATTTCATGAAATAACGGATTTCATACTTTAACGACAACATATATATATATTTGTACATTTATGCAGATGAACAAAGAATATAGTATATATATATCTGTCGTGTTGGATCCCCCCTTCTGGCCCTGATAACGGCCGCCACAAGACGAGGCAAGGACTCCACAAGCTTGCAAAAATGTTCCACAGAAATGGCGACCCATGCATCCTCCAGAGCTGTCCACAATTCTCTGAAGGTCGTCGCTGATGCGACACGGGCCCGAACACTCTGCTCGATGGTACCCCAAAGATTTTCGATGGGTTTTAAATCTGGGCTTCTAGGTAGCCAATTCATTTATTTCTAAGTCAGTAGAATTCTCCTGCAACAATGCAGTGGCCAACCTGGACCTGTGAGATGAACAGTTGCCATGCTGGTAGACGCCACCTACACATTGGGGTGCATAATGGCCATAAATGAGTGTAAACGGCCAGCCATGAGTTCTGTGTACCGGGATGCATTGAGAGTCGTCGGTACACGTATCAAAGGTCCCACAGACTTCCAACTGAAGACACCCCAGGCCATCACTGAGCCACCACCAGCTTATGCTGTTCCGACCTGACATGCAGAATCCATGGCTTCATGGGGTTGGCGCCATACCCTCAGTCTCCCATCGGCATGATGAAGTTTAAATCGGGATTCATCACTCCAGGCTGTCCGTTGTCAATTTTCCTTGGTCCAGTTTCGATGTTCTTTAGCCAACGCAAGGCGTTGAGCCTGGTGTTGTGCCGTTAGAAGTGGGACTCTCGTAGGTCGGCGGCTCCCGAAGCCGAGACGATAAAGTGAGATTTGTACGGTCTGTGCACTGACTTTCTGGCTGGAACCCGCATTCATATGGGAGGTGATTTCAGATAATATCTGGCCCCTGTCGGTCCGTACAATGCAGATCAGACGGCGAAGCCCACGATCATTCAAGGCTGGTTGTCCTTTGCAGTTTGTTTGGGTGCTTGTTTTTTTGCCGGAATTTTCATATTCCCGGAACACCCTTGAAACTGTCATACTAGAAAATCGAAGTTCGTTGACAGTTTCGCAGATCGAGTATCCTATCCGTCGGGCACCTACGATCTGCCCTCTGTCAAATGCATCTAAATTCCGCTACTATTCCCATTACGTTTCTCACGGCGAATGCTTGGGGAAGCAAAAGCTGACAGCTATGTATAACCAGAACACGCATGCGCGCAAATGCAGAACTTGTGGTACTGAATTTGGATAACGTGTCCTATCCCTAATTCAATGGCACTTCAGTGGATATATATTTGTACTTTTATGCAGATGAACAAAGTATTCATATATTTGCTTGTGAATGATGTTTATAACCCAAGAGCAATAGCTCATCTAGGTTAAAATAGTGAGTATTAAATATTATCTTTAAAGCAACAGTGAATATATATATATATAGATTTATTTTCTTGAAACAACAAAAAAATATATAATTTTAAATCATTGTAAAATAACGAGAAAATGCTCTATATTGCTAATATTTTGAGATAATCCTTCAGTAGACACTTAAAATGATAGGCATTTGATTCATTTCGTGTATATAACAGTAACGAATTTAAAAATTTGATCCAAGAAAGTAGAAGTTTTATGCATAATTTTCTTGTTTACTACTGGAATTACCTATCCTAGGTAATTAAATTTACTATTATAATATAATTATTTTACAATCGCCAATGGACTGTTAGAGTAGAAAAAATTTAGCATTCTAAAAATGTATAAACATCTAAACGGAAAAATGCCTCAATTAAACTATTTGCACTAAATTTCTGTCGTTGCACTTTATTATAATATTAATTATTCTGTTTTGAAAAGAAACAATGCTTCTGAAATTTGTAAGTTAAGTGTCTCCTCAACTTAAGATACCATATTGAATAACAGACTGTACCCATGGAAAATCAAGTTTTGCACATTGCATTATCTATAATATTTTTCAAGTAGTAAAACTTTTTTTAACATTAATCTTAGTTTATCCAGTAAGACGTTTTATGTGCGGTTTCGATGTTAAATTATGATCAATTAAAACACCGAGATATTGAAATTTTAAAGCTTTCTCAATTTCAGGAGAAGGACAAATTCTTTCATTTTTACGTTTTGGTTTATATATCTGTAGTAGCAACTTATCAAAATTTGCATCTTTTGAATTTTTTAAACGGAACAGGATGTCTTTAGTTCTGGACACATTTATAGACAGTTTATTATCATAGAACCAATTTTTTCAAGTTCTATTTTTGTCATTGGGTATTTTCTCAGTGATTTCTGATTTCTTCAATTGTAATAAATCCAAACATTGTAATTGATCATCATGTATCTTTAGCGGTTATCATCACATGTTTCCTCAGTGACTGTTATCAGATGTCTTCTCAATAACTGATATCAGGTATCTTACAAATGATTGTTTTAGGTGTCATTTTAGTGAGTATCATGAGGTGCCATCAATAGGTTGGGTTGTTGTTTTACCTCTGAGCGGCACTTTTTTCCGCACCATGGGCTAAATGGCCAGGTCACATGGACCCCGAAGGCTCAGAGAAGGTTGGGGGTTGGGACCCACTGGAACAGCTGTTGGGAGACAGATGATAGACTCCCGTCAAGGCCATCCAGCGTGTTCTTTAACGTGCACAGGGTATGGCTTTCCCGCACACGGGGCCACGGCTTAACGTCCCATCCGACGGACAGCGATCTTTCCAAGCCCATCGGTGTCCCCTACTGACCGTGGGCAGGGCGGGGAGTTTTGCGGAGATAAATCTCAACGCTGACCCAGCTGGGACTCGAACCTGGGAACTACAGATTACGAGCCTGGCGCGCTACCGACTGAGCCACCCCCGCCTCGATTAGGTCGTGAAGAAAGAAGTTATTCGTCTTGTGTCGTGTTGTTCAGTGCTGTTTGAAGAAGCTACCATTTTCGGGTAGCAGGTTGGTGTTTTCGTCAAATTGCACACCACGTTTGACGAGAGGTATCGGCAGTGGTACGATGGTGGTGGCGATGGTCAGCAGATCATTCGTAGACTCGCGATATTCCGGGTGTTTTGTTTGCTTTTTTCGATGTAAAAAATCTCTGGGTTATATTATTTCTGAGCGGTAATTTTCTCATCCAATGGGCTAAATGGCCGAGTCAAAAAAAGACAACTGGACAGCTGTTAGGAAACAGATGGTAGCCTCTCGTCAAGGCTATCCAGGGTGTTCTATAACGCGCTATAATAATGCAAATGAGACATAAAGCACCCCTTTCAAAGGAAGCGACCGGAAACCAGATTGAGGAAAACGAAATTTTTAAATTAACGTGTTTCAGAATTGAAATATAATAACAGCGATTGAAAACGAATACCCGAGGGAATCTTCACCTCGGCCGCCTTCCATATACGTCGTTCAGATGTTACATGTGAAGATATCTTTTAGGTGCTTTCGAAATCTCTTTTTAAAAAAATGTAATCATCATCGTAATAAGTTTTTTCCTCACTTCTTCAGCTCTCAGATCTAGAACAAAAAAAAAATATTTTTTAGAGTTAATGAAGTATATCAAGACGAAGCAGAATTAATTATTTCCTTACGCGTCAGAGAATTCCTAATTTCTAAAATTAAATCTTTCCAAAGACACTTATTGGGAGTGTAATAAGTATGCAATTTTGTTTAAGAAGCGAAAACTAATATAAGGACGAGATCTTGTAATTTAAACTCGGAGGAGTCGTTTGAATGATGGTTTACGGTTAATGAGTCCGGTAAATATGACTTGCTCTCTAATCTAGATGATGCCTGTTGAGACTTACGAGCTTTCTCGCCACAAGGAGAAGGAGGATATCTATGAATATTGAATTTATATTGTGCTTAATTATTTTAAATTGCTTTAATTACCCGCTATTAAGCTAAAGATAAAGCATCAGAGAGTGATATTTTCTTCTCCTTTTCTCTTAGAAATTTTTATTACCGTCATTTTGAAATGATTCCGCAAACCAATTTCTGAGAAGAAGCAAGGGGCCCGTTTTACGTATGTACGGGAAGGGGAGGGAGGGATTAATGTTCTGGAAGAATAGAAATGCCATTTGTTATTTCCGATGAGGAAAAAGGAGAAGGACAATTTCAGGAGAAGGACAAATTCTTTCATTTTTACGTTTTGGTTTATATATCTGTAGTAGCAACTTATCAAAATTTGCATCTTTTGAATTTTTTAAACGGAACAGGATATATTTAGCTCTGGACACATTTATAGACAGTTTATTATCATAGAACCAATTTTTTCAAGTTCTATTTTTGTCATTAGGTATTTTCTCAGTGATTTCTGATTTCTTCAATTGTAATAAATCCAAACATTGTAATTGATCATCATGTATCTTTAGCGGTTATCATCACATGTTTCCTCAGTGACTGTTATCAGATGTCTTCTCAATAACTGATATCAGGTATCTTACAAATGATTGTTTTAGGTGTCATTTTAGTGAGTATCATGAGGTGCCATCAATAGGTTGGGTTGTTGTTTTACCTCTGAGCGGCACTTTTTTCCGCACCATGGGCTAAATGGCCAGGTCACATGGACCCCGAAGTCTCAGAGAAGGTTGGGGGTTGGGACCCACTGGAACAGCTGTTGGGAGACAGATGATAGACTCCCGTCAAGGCCATCCAGCGTGTTCTTTAACATGCACAGGTATGGCTCTCCTGCACACGGGGCCACGGCTTAACGTCCCATCCGACGGACGGCGGCCTTTCCAAGTCCTTCGGTGTCCCCTACTGACCGTGGGCAGGGCGGGGAATTTTGCGGAGATAAATCTCAACGCTGACTCAGCTGGGACTCGAACCTGGGAACCACAGATTACGAGCCTGGCGCGCTACCGACTGAGCCACCCCCGCCCCAGGTGCCATCAATAACTAAGACTATTTCATACATTGCCCTGCCGAGTAGAGAACTTCCCCGTTATGCCTGTGAAAAATCAAAAGTAGAAATCTGTAATTTAAACAAAAAATACAAAATGTCACTTAAGGTTAACGAAAAATATAATTCTATCTAAATCTTGATGTTTAATTCTGTTCGTTTCGTATTTAAAGAGTTCTAGAATCTTTAATGTTTAATGATAGTGTCACTTATTTTTAAAATAATCTCTTGAAATTCGTAAAAAACTGCAGAGTCGTTAAACAATTTTGTAAAAAAAACATTTAATTTAGCAATAGGTTAATTATAATAGTTACACTTTCCCTAATCTCGTCAGACTCTGTGTCACTGCAATGTAGATTGCTTTTTTAGAATTTTTTAAACACAGAAGAGATGCCTGTGGTCTTACGATGTTTGTAAAGTCTACATCAATTAGTCTACAGGAATGGAATTTGTTTCAATTTATTGACATAGTAGAAACTATGTACAATAATAACATTGAAGATAACTGTGTCTAATAAGCAACAAGAACTTCTTTGCTAAATTTCAAAGGTGTCATCCATTTGATGTGCTTATCATGACAAAGTGCATGTAAATTAGAATTCCTTTATGTTTTTTTATGTTTTCTGAGATTTCAGAATTTCGCAACTGTTGGGAACGGTTTCTACATTATAATGTACATTCTGAATTTCAGTGAAATGATGTTAAAATTTGGGACGGGGATGGCTCAGTCGGTAGCGCGCCAGGCTCGTAATCTGTAGTTCCCAGGTTCGAGTCCCACCTGGGTCAGCGTGGAGATTTATCTCCGCAAAATTCTCCACCCTGCCCACGGTCAGTAGGGGGACACCGATGGGTTTGTAAAGGCCATCGTCCGTCGGATGGGACGTTAAGCCATGGCCCCCTCTGTGCGAGAACCATACCATGTGCACTTAAAGAACACGCTGGATGGCCTTGACGGGAGGCAACCATCTGTCTCCCAGCAGCTGTTCCAATGGGTCCCCTCCCCCAACCTTCTCTGAGCCTTCGGGGTCCGTGTGACCTGGCGATTTAGCCCATGGTGTGCAAAAAAAGTTCCGCTCAGAGGTAAAACAACCCAAAATATTAAAAACATTTTTCGTATATTCTTGTTCCTTTGGCCATCAATAGAATCTAAATGGAAATATTTTTCCTTCTATAAACTAATATTGGATTCTAAAGGGGTTAATCCTAGTGACCGAGTGGTTAGTGTGCTTGGCTTTGGGGCAAAGATATTATTTGTGCTCGAATCCCAATAAAGTGTGGCAGTTTTCTTATATTGTCCTCCTTTTAAGGTCTTTTTTTCACATTTTTTTTATAACGTATGAATATACCAACAGGTTCTTGTCAGCTTTCAATGGCAATTCTACTGCTTGAGGAGGAATTCATTTCCTTAATTTCCAGTGATCTTATAATTCAACCGCTTGAGGAAGAATTCATTTACAATTGACATTAAAATTCAACCACTTGAGGAGGAATTAATTTCCATCAATTATAATTGACTCTATAGTTCAATTCTTATTTTATGACAACTCTCACTTTTAAACAATCCAGTTTTCATACCTCTTCAATAACCAAACCAATATTGTTGAAAATCAGAAATTGTTTTGCGTTAGGATCTTTATCTTTAATTCTGTTTTCCCTTTTATATCAGGGACGGGGGTGGCTCAGTCGGTAGCGCGCCAGGCTCGTAATCCCAGGTTCGAGTCCCAGCTGGGTCAGCGTTGAGATTTATCTCCGCAAAAATTCCCCGCCCTGCCCACGGTCAGTAGGGGACACCGATGGGCTAGGAAAGGCCGCCGTCCGTCGGATGAAACGTTAAGCCGTGGCTCTTTGTGCGGGAGAGCCATACCCTATGCACGTTAAAAAACACGTTGGATTGCTTTGACGGGAGGCTACCATCTGTCTCCCAGTGGGTCCTCTCACCCAACCTTCTCTGAGCCTTCGGGGTCCATGTGACCTGGCCATTTAGCCCATGGTGTGCAAAAAAGTGCCGCTCAGAGGTAAAACAACCCAACCCTTTTATATCAGATCTCAGTTATCATTTATCATATTTTCAGTTTGATTTTCCTGTAAAAATCATATTTTAAGTATTACAGAAGTTTTAATCAGATTTGCAACTCACAAAAAATGCAAGTTCTCTCATCATTTACTAATGCAGCTTAAAAATCTCAGGTAAAGTTTGCAATGTTGTGATTAGATGATATAAATTTAATTGACGATATAGAATAAATAGTACCACGGAAGAGGATTCTGTATGTTACGATATACTTGCGGAGAGTTGTATAAATTGCTTTACCCAAGTCCTTTCAGATACAGACAGAAACATGTAGAGTCAGCATTAAGTTTCCTACTGTGTTACGGAAAAAGAATATCATCAGGAAACGGTTGGCTAATCAAGCTGAAGCAGATGAAGTTGAGAATCGTTAGAGCATAAGATAAGCATTTCTCTCACCCGCTGTAATTATCATTACTTGCATATCTCATTGGCGTGCATGGATAAAGGATGGAAAACTCCGATGGTGGGCAGCTCTGATTAGTTGGGTGTTTGACGGGTGGATAAACAGAACTAACTAACGGATTACGACTTCATCGTGATCGACATAGCGAAATTTACCAAATTTTGACTAGAGAGCTGACTTGTCTGTTCTGGGCATGGGTTGGGTTGTATTACCTCTGAGCGGCACTTTTTTGCACACCATGGGCTAAATGGCCAGGTCACATGGACCCCGAAGGCTCAGAGAAGGTTTGTGGGAGGGGACCAACTGGAACAGCTTTTGGGAGACAGATGGTAGCCTCCCGTCAAGGCCATCCAGCGTGTTTTTTAACGTGCACAGGGTATGCTCTCCCGCACACGGAGCCACGGCTTAACGTCCCATCAGACGGACGGCGGCCTTTCCAAGCCCATCGGTGTCCCCTACTGACCGTGGGCAGGGCGGGGAATTTTGCGTAGATAAATCTCAACGCTGACCCAGCTGGGACTAGAACTTGGGAACTACAGATTACGAGCCTGGCGCGCTACCGACTGAGCAACCCCCGCCCCTCTGGGCATGGGAATAGGACAAATTCATTATTATTCCAATCTTTCCAGATTTAGTTACTCATTGGTTTTGCTTTGAAAAGCACTTTTTTATACATAAATGTCGAAATGTACAATGATGTACAATGTGCGATAATGCATACAATGAGATAATGGAATAAATCTCAAGACTATAGAAATTCAGAGCTGGATAGAGGAAGATATTTTCTGAAGTGTTCGTAGGAGAGAGATGGGTTGGGTTAGTTTACTGAAGGTACGATGGGTTGGTTACTGTCCTTAAGTAAAATTAATAGGAACCATGAAATAAATAAAAAAGTAGAACATGCGATTAATCTTACAAATGAGACCCTACATATGGATTTAATTACAGCACTAAATAAAGGATAGGATACAGACGAAAATTCTCCAACCAAAAGAAACCTAGCCATCCATTTACAAAATATCTGTCATAATCTAAAGAAACGATTGCAATAAAAGCGAAGAACTCAGAAATGAATATGTAAATATTTAAAAATAATATGTAAACCGAATTACAAGAAGAAATAAAAAAATCTCAAAAGAAGAACGTCAAGCCCTTAAACATTTTAAAAGCAACAATAACCCAATAGCTTTGAAAGAAGACAAAAGTAGAACAACAGCCATCATGTACAGAAAGGATTACATGGAAAAAATGGAAGAGGAATTAAGGAAATCACAGTACACAGAAATAAAAGAGGATCCAACAGAAAATACAGTGAAAAAACTCAATAATCTCATTCTAAAACTAAAAAGATATAAAAATTTAAGTGAAGATTTTAAACTATATAACCAGATAAATATGAAAACAGCACAACTGTACGGAACAATAACACTACATAAAGGAAAAAAAAAACCATTTGACAGCAAAAACACACCACTGATAAATATTGAAAAATTTGTCTATAGAAACTGCAACAATGGATAGAACCACCTCCCACTGTTTAAAAAATTCTATAGGACTGGTTGAAAACCTGAAAATAATGGAAAGAACTGATAACCCCATAATTGCAAGTTATGATGTGGACTTCCTGTATGTATTTATTATATATATATATTTATGTATTAATACAGATATTCTAAAAATGGTCCTCAAATTAAAATTAGAAGAAATAGTAAATGACGGAAAAATATTCATTTTATATATAGAGGCAATTTTGGATTTGTTAAAATTTACACTAGATAACAATTTTTTCCAATTTCAAGATAAGTTCTACAAAAAAAAACCCAAAACACAAGGACTAGCTCCATATCACCATTAGCTCCATATCTCACGAATCTTTACTTGTATCAATGGGAAAAAATTTAATTTCTCGGCCAGATAAAAAATTCTTCCAAAGATACATGGATAACATCCTCTGCATCGTAGGCACAACCGACAGAAACCTCCAGAAAATTTTTTTAAACAATATTAAATCATTGGAAAAAGACTTAAAATTTACAATAGAAATAGGAAAAGAAGACATCGTTAACTTCTTAGATATCACGCTAAAAATAACAGGTGAAAAAATCTCAGTCACTAATTATAAAAAACCAACCAATACAGGAAAAATACTAGATTTTTACTCTAACCACCCAACATATATAAAGGAAAATTTAATCGACCAAGCAATAAAGAAAATTCAATTGCAAAACACAAAGGAAGAACAACCAATAATGTAAATTAAAAAAGCTTGAAAAAAATCTTGCAGAATATCATTATCCAGCTAATTTCATCCTAAAGATAAAAAACCAAAAAGTAGATAAATTAAATGAAACAAAAGAAAAGACGTACTTCACTAAAAAATTGCCTTATCATAATGGTCTTCTTGAAAAAATCCAAAAAGTGAGCGATAAATTCAATATAAGAATAGCACCAGATCTGGACAAGAAAATTTAAAAATATACCCCAAACATTAAACAACAAGAAAAAATATATACAGAGAAAGTTTAATAATTTATAAAGTAACATATGAATGTAGAAAACCATCTGTTTGAGAAACAGGATGAACACTAGAAGCAAGAAAAAAAGAAAACAAAGCCGCAATAAAAAACAAATAAAATAATACAGAACTGGACAGACAAATAGGAAAAACTAATCATAAAACAGACTGGAACACAACAACAATAATACAAAAGAAAGAAAGTTCCAAAAAAGCTGCAACCTTCTCGGAAGACGATTCCAGTCAGGGTTGAAATATTTGGAAAGTTACTCCCAATTAAGTGAATCTTTGTGTTAAGTTTTTAACTTATAATTCCCTAAGTATTGTTGTCATGTAAATTTATGAGATTCACATTTTACAATCAAAATTTCAAACGTTTAGCATAATTACATCGCGTGCATTATTCGTTTGAAATTTTGCAAATTTGAACATTTTCTGCCATCAAAGAACGCATTTGAAATTTTTGGGAGATTCGGAAAGTGAGAATTGTAACAGTTCATCAATTCATATTTTTTTCGAGATAAAAATTCATTTTTGGGATGGATAGGAATTGATGAAATATTACGATTAACATTTTCCAAACCTTTTAAAAGCTTTAATATCACCCTCTGACAGTATAATAAATAAATAAAATAAATACCCCCTCAAGCAGCTGCTTGCCACAGAGGTCTGACAGGAGCCTGTCAGTTTATATGCCATAGTAGAAGGTCTGAGAGGATGGCAGGACCTCAGCAGAAAAACAACACACACAACCATGCCTTACCCGGGGCTCGAACCCAGGTCCCTATAGAAAACGTAAATTCTTTAAACGAATATATCAAATGAGCGATTAAGGCTAGAAATTTTAAATTCTGATAGTAAGGAGAGTGTGATGGTCAATATGTTTATATTGGCAGTAATATAGATAGTAAGGAGAGTGTGATGGTCAATATGTATATGTTTTATACCCGCTCTCCGAGCTCCAGGCTCATAATCTGATGTTCCCAAGCTCCAGATTATTTCGGATCAATTGTCAAAATCGGGCAAATTATCCAAACAAATTTCTGGATTTCTCGATAGTGGACGGCAAATCTTGAAAAATAACGTATTTTCTGAGGATTTTAACAGTGATGTTATGGATTTGTAAATGTTGTACAGCAGATTCTCAAGTTAGGAAAAGAAAAATCCTTCCCCAGATATCTGTGGACGAAATAAAAAATTGATGACAGAAACAAAAAATAAAATTTTGTTTAATATTTAAATGTAATTTATTAATCATTCACATTTAAAGTTTTCTGCTATTTTTTATTGTTTTCTTTGAAAGGGTTGGGTTATCTCTCAGAAGTACTTTTGAGTCCTAGAGGTCATTGTGACCCGACCATTGTGCGCAAAAGTGCAGCTCAGAGATAACCCACCCCTTTTTGACCCCGAGGGCTCAGAGAAAGTTAGGGGGCCCATTGGACAGCTGTTAGAGATGCTCCGGCCAAGGCCGTACAACGCGTTTTCTAATGTGCACAAAAGAAAGGTTCTCCGGCATATAAATAGAGGCAATTTTGGCCTCTATTTATATGCTGCAGTTAGGATCACGGCTTAACGTCTCATCAGACGGACCAAGGCCTTTTTAGGGGCATCGGTGTCCCCTACTGATTGGGGGAAGGGTGAGGGTTTAGCAGAACTCGAACCTGGGGGACGAGTCTGGCGCGCTACCGCCTGAGACGACCTCCGTCGCTATGAAAGGTGTCTATTGGCGCTACAAAAATTTAAAGAAAGTTGAATGAGTTTTCTCAGCCTGAAGAATCGGTTCATTTTTAACATTCAGTGGGATACGCGAAGACATTGTCGATAACTTGCATAATAGAAAATGACGCACTTTAAAGGAAAAAAAATCGGCTGGTGTATATAACCCTGATTTTGATGCGAAGTAAAAAATAATGCACATTATATTTTACGTTGAAGATCTCGCTTAAAAAATGCAATGAGCTTTTAAACACTAACAATGAAAATTGTAAATTTAAATTCGCCGTTTATAACTTTCTTTTAAAGTCAACTTTAGAGATTGACGTTTCGTAAAAAAAAAACGACTGAAAAATTTCTCAAGTGTAAAGCAAGCTTAGATTGTTTCTTTAGAAGATTACGTCGTTGAATTTAGAATGGCAGCACCCTCAGTCTCAATACAATGGATTAAGTTGGGTTGGGTTGTTTTACCTCTGAGCGGCACTTTTTTGCACACCATGGGCTAAATGGCCAGGTCACGTGGACCCCGAAGGCTCAGAGAAGGTTGGGGGAGGGGACCCACTGGAACAGCTGTTGGGAGACAGATGGTAGCCTCCCGTCAAGGCCATCCAGCGTGTTCTTTAACGTGCACAGGGTATGGCTCTCCCGCACACGGGACCACGGCTTAACGTCCCATCCGACGGACGGCGGCCTTTCCAAGCCCATCGGTGTCCCCTACTGACCGTGGGCAGGGCGGGGAATTTTGCGGAGATAAATCTCAACGCTGACCCAGCTGGGACTCGAACCTGGGAACTACAGATTACGAGCCTGGCGCGCTACCGACTGAGCCACCCCCTCCCCACAATGGATTAAGACAGGAAATATTTGGATGCTTTTGCATTCTCGTATTTTTTAGATCCAAAATGTAAATACATTTCCAAGCCACAGTTATAAAGAGAACGAAGTGTCGGATCTCACATTTTCAGCTGCAGCAACTACCAAAAAAAGATAAATATTATTTTGAATTCCATACATTCGCATAAATAAGCTGGAAGGAATAAATGGGGATAAAAAAAATCGCATGCACTAAAAATGGCAAAATTCGAAAACTTGTATATGTTTATTATTCGAAACGTTTTCTTCTTTTATAAATATTGAATACTGATTTAACATACAATGTCTTGACACGATAACAGGGGAACTTCTGTTTTATTATTTACATTAAAACCAATAGGAGGCGGATCGCTATATTAAGTTTACAAAGTGTTTTATGAGCAGGGGTTGGGTTGTTTTACCTCTGAGCGGCACTTTTTTGCACACCATGGGCTAAATAGCAAGGTCACATGGACCCCGAAGGCTCAGAGAAGGTTGGGTGAGAGGACCCACTGGGAGACAGATGGTAGCCTCCCGTCAAGGCCATCCAACGTGTTCTTTAACGTGCCCAGGGTATGGCTCTCCCGCACACGGAGCCACGGCTTAACATCCCATGGGTCAGAAGGGGACACCGACGGCCTTTCTAAGCCCATCGGTATCCCCTACTGACCGTGGGCAGGGCGGGGAATTTTGGCGAGATAAATCTCAACGCTGACACAGCTGGGACTCGAACCTGGGAACTTCAGATTACGAACCTGGACTCATAATCTGCTGCTCTCAAGTCTAGTTATTGCTGGACCAGCGTTGAGATTTTCACCTGTAACTCGTATTCTGCCCTTTGTGAGAAAGGAAACAGCGATAAAGTTAGGAAAAGCAGCTGTACGTCGAATGAGGGCTTAAGCCCTGACACCGGCTGTAAGAGATGCAAGAACCCTGCTATGTAGACGTTAAAGAACACTTTGATGCTTTAATTTATTCTCTCTGTCTCCTAACAGATGTTTAGTGGATCTCCTGAACTCTGAACCTTAGATCTTTGTAACACAGCTCTTAGACTTTTAGACTACTGAAAATGAACCGAATTATATGCAGCTAAAACTGGTAAAGCAACCCCACAAACCAGCTCTCTATGTTTTATATTGACTAAAACTCTATTCTGCATCATAAAACGTGAGGGATAAACTAGAAAAGATAAACTAGAAAGATTCAAGAGAAGAGTGAAACTGAATCGTTATTTTTAAGAACCTGAATGAAGGGTAGAATCAAAGGTAGATGTAAGGGTAAAATCAGACTAGTCATAGCGAAATTTAAAATGGAAATATTTCAGTCCTAATCATCACAGGGTTTAGATCTGTTATTGTCCGTTACAAAGTGTTTAGTTTCCTTCTATAACATATTGCAAATAATTCCAAGTTAGGATAAATAATACTTTATTAAAAAAAAAAAACATATAAAAAAGAATGTAACACCTGTTAGGTACTACAATTAGCAATGATTGCCATCTTAATAAAAAAAATAATAAAAGATGTATTTGCTAGTTCGATATAATCTGTAAAATGCAAACCTTCTCAAAAAAAAATCTAGATCCTTCCATGATTCATATGAGGTATTTCGTTAAGAATATTGGTTCAATGAACCAGTCGCATCTTAACGAATGGGGATGGGTAGGGTTTGACTCAGTCTTTATCGCGCTAGTCTCGCAGTACGAATCTACGTTCGAATTCCCTCTCTGCCTGTGTTGAGAAAAATAACACTCTGTATACTGAAGGCTAGCAACATTCATGCGAAAATTTGATAAACGGAAAGTAGTTGGTTCAGTGAAGGGAGAGGAAATGACGGCCACCAGAGTAGTTAAGGGGATTGAACTTTCAGGTTGTTTTTGAATGATGCCTAAATATCAAAATATGTTGCAGAACCTAAAATCTTTTTGTCAAATACTGCAGAGTTCAGTTGTTTTACCTCTGAGCAGTAGTTCTTTGCACACAACGGGCTAAATGGCCAGGTCACAACGACCCCGATGATTCAGAGATGTTTGGGGAAAGAGGACCCACTGGATAGCTGTTAGGAGACAGATGGTAACTCTCTTGAAGTCCATCCAGCATGTGGGGCGGGGGTGGCTCAGTCGGTAGCGCGCCAGGCTCGTAATCTGTAGTTCCCAGGTTCGAGTCCCAGCTGGGTCAGCGTTGAGATTTATCTCCGCAAAATTTCTCGCCCTGCCCGCGGTCAGTAAGGGACACCAATGGGCTTGGAAAGGCCGCCGTCCGTCGGATGGGACGTTAAGCCGTGGCCCCGTGTGCGGGAGAGCCATACCCTGTGCACGTTAAAGAACACACTGGATGGCCTTGACGGGAGGCTACCAACTGTCTCCCAACAGCTGTTCCAGTGGGTTCTCTCTCCCAACATTCTCTGAGCCTTCGTGGTCCTTGTGGCCTGGCCATTTAGCCCATGGTGTGCAAAAAAGTGCCGCTCAGAGGTAAAACAATCCATCCAGCATGTTCTTTAACGTGCATATGGCTCTCCCGCACACGGGCCATTGCTTAACATCCCTTTCTGACGGGCGGCGTCCTTTCCAAGCCCATCGCTATCCATTATTGACTTAGCACAGGATGACGAGTTTTGCGGAGATAAATCTCAATGTTGGCCCAGGTGGGATTCGAACTTGGGAACTGCAGATTACGAGACTGGCGCACCCTCCGTCCCGCACTTTAACTCCAGGTGAAGCTTTAGCTCCAGGTGAAGCGACTGAGCACCCTCCATCCCGCACTTTAACTCCAGGTGAAGCTGTATAAGCTACTTAATACACATACCCGCCTTCAAACACTGTTATAGAATTTCGAAAACAAAATGTTCACAATAGAGTGCCATTGCAAAAGAATACCCATATTTTAAAAGTTCTATATTTTATTAAATAACTAGGTAATGATAGTAACTGTGTGTAGAAAATGTCGAGAAACGCTCAAAGGTTTAATTTACATTCAACAGATTTCAATGTGTGGTGCCATTGCCGACATGATATTCAACTTCCGTCCATACTGGGCTTAGCATATCTGCTGTAACATTTGCAACAACTTGCATTGATTCTTTCCTTTAAATGCCGCAAATTATGTTTTTAATCTATGCCCAACAAATAAGTTCCATTGTGTGAAATCGGGGATTGAAATCTGGGACTACAGGATTGGTCTACATCTACCAATCCAGCGATTTGGAAATTTTTTTAATAAGACATTACATGTGATACTAATGCCACCATGTCATTCTCACCCCACTCCGTCAAAACGTGGAAACTCTGAGAGTTTTTTTGGCATTATGAACACAAAATTACTATTTCTTTATTTAATTATTTATTAAAATAAAGCACCTTAAAATATGCGCATTGTTGTATAATGAGCCTACATTTCCTCATCCGTTTATAACGTGGAGAGCGGTGGCTCGCTCAGTAGCGCGCCAGGTTCCTAATCTGCAGTTCCCAGGTTCGAATTCCACTTAGACCAGCATTGCGAATTATCTCCGCAAAACTCTCTACTCTCAGTCAGTAGGGGACATTGATGGGCTTGAAAAGGCCTCCATTCATCGGATGGGACGTTAAGCCATGTGAGGGAGTTGGGTTGGATTGGGTTGTTTTATCTCTGAGCGGCACTTTTTTGCACACCATGGGCTAAATGGCCAGGTCACTTGGACCCCGAAGGCTCAGAGAAGATTGGGGAAGGGGATCCACTGGAATAGCTGTTGGGAGACAGATGGTAGCCTCCCGTCAAGGCCATCCAGCGTGTTCTTCAACGTGCACAGGGTATGGCTCTCCCGCACACGGGACCACGGCTTAACGTCCCATCCGACGGACGGCTGCCTTTCCAAGCCCATTATTGTCCCCTACTGTCCGTGGGCAGGGCGGGGAATTTTGCGGAGATAAATCTCAACGCTGACCCAGCTGGGACTCGAACCTGGGAACTACAGATTACGAGCCTGGCGCGCTACCGACTGAGCCCCCCCCCCCCCCCCGCAACCATGTGCGGGAGAACCATACCCTCTGCACGTTAAAGAACACGTTGGATGGCCTTGACGAGAGGCTACCATCTGTCTCTTAACAGCTGTCCAGTGGGATCCCTTTTCTCAGCCTTCTCCGAGTCCTCTGGGAATTTTTAATACTTAGCCCATTGTGTGCCAAAAAGTGCTACTCAGAGGTAAAACAACTCAACCGTTTACAAGTTACTCCTTTCAGTTGTAGTCTGTTGGGTCACAGTTTATTCCTCCATCATAAAATCTTTCTGTCGCAGCTAGTAATTTGAGAAATACCGTTTGAAGGGAATGTCAACTAACAAGATTAGAGAGAGTAAAAAGCTCCACCGAAGCTGCATTTGAAAGCAAACAATGTTTACGGCTTTACTAATTGATCTGTCTGTGGTGGAAACGTTTTTGGTCTTCAACTGTCCATTTGGATAATTGGAAATGGACTCTGAACAGACACTAACATAGTAAATGTTCTTTTTAATGGCATACAGCATTCTTTGGACCTAGTAGCAATTACAATTTCAATTATGGATAGGATAGAAATTAACTCACATGGGAAAAAATTCCTATTCGAGACAGCCATGAATTCAGTGTTTATTAATAACAACTACGTTTACTATTCATTTCAGCCTAAACGGGCAAAAAATGAACAGATTAGGAAGAAAAACAAAACCATTTCTTTACTATTTGTTATGGCAAAAAAAAAATACGCATTGCTATTAATTAGGATGCCGTTTGGTAAAATCAATTTTATTTACAATGCAGCGTTTGGCCTATAATAAGAAGACCGGATCATCATATATAATATAACACATAAGAAATCATAATGTTATTTACATGCAATTATATCATTATCATCCTCAAGCAGCCATGGGCTACGGATGCAATTTATCAATTAGATTCTGCAATTTAGTTCTCCAAACACATCTGTCCTGAGCTACATCTGCTGCATCTGTTCTGCTGTTGCACATCAATTCTACAAGGTCCTATTTGATATTGTCTGCTCACTGCATCCTAGTCCCCCCCTCTTTCTGATGTCTTTAGGCACATTGTTCATAACCCTATTTGCTAACCTATAATTATGCATACGGGCAACATGGCCAAACCAACGGAGTCTCTGCACGATACGCTACTCAAAGTAGGTTGCAGACTCTTTTGCCTAACCTCAATATACAAATTCAAAATAGGTTTAACTCCTTCTCTTACGATAAATTCTTTCTGAAGTCTTTAGGCACACTCTTCATAACCCTATTTGCTAACCTATAATTATGCATACGGGCAACATGGCCAACAACGGAGTCTCTGCACGATACGCTACTCAAAGCAGGTTGCAGACTCTTTTGCCTAACCTCAATATACAAATTCAAAATAGGTTTAACTCCTTCTCTTACGATAAATTCTTTCTGAAGTCTTTAGGCACACTATTCATAACCCTATTTGCTAACCTATAATTATGCATACGGGCAACATGGCCAAACCAACGGAGTCTCTGCACGATACGCTACTCAAAGTAGGTTGCCGACTCATTTGCCTAACCTCAATATAAAATTCGAAATAGCTTTATCTTACTCCTTATCTTACCATAAATTACACAAACACGTAAATTATGAACAGATCTTTCACAGTTGAATAATTACTTAAGTAGGGTCGTATCTAGAAGAAATGAAGTGGGGGAGGGCAAGTGAACTGACTGAGAGGGAGGGGGAAGACTAAACTGGAATGAAACAGAATGCCTTTCCGGTATACATTTTTCTCCCCTCCGTTTTAGATATTTTAAGCAGATTGTTTCAAAATACGGCAATTTATATACCTATATTTAATATTTTAAATATATTTCTGCCTCCTTTCTGGTTACTTGCATTCTCAAAGAGAGGGGGGGGGATGGGGCATGCCCCTTGTTGCCTCCCCCTAGAACCGTCCGTGTACGTAAGCAATAACCGTTTCTAGACAAGTAATAGCAAACATTTGTTTTGCAGAAGGTTATTCTTCATTATATACTAATTCAACACATTTTAGTGAGCTTCTAATACACAGGTAACAACACAGGTTTACATATTTTTTTCACAAGCTTTGTAAACAACAGTTGAAGTTGCTGTTTTTTTCGCTATATACTCTCTTTTTGTCTTTTTTGCAGTAGATATATTCTAATCTGTCAAAATGAAACTAAATTTCATTCCTCTCTCGGACTGCAGTTACCCTAAAGTTCCAACTTCATTAACAAATCCGGTGAGCTGCAGTCTGGCGTATGCATCAAAATATTATTTGCTTGGAATTAACAGTGAAGCTTACAGTACTGTGCAAATTAGTTGGGACAATAGGAAAATGCAGTAACAAAGACACAACTAAAATATTTATTTGTTTAATAGTGTAGTTAATAGTGAATGTGACCCCCCCTTAGCTTTAATTACTTCTTTCCCCCCTCTCAACCATTGATGCCACTAGTTTTCCACACACATCCTTCACTTCAGGGTCGTGTCACTTCAGGTACTTTCTATCATTCACTTCAGGTACTTTCACTTCAGGTACTTTCTATCATTTTGGTTTTCGTCGTACAATCCATCTAGATATGCGCGCTTTAATAATGGCCCACAAATTTTCAATGGGGTTTAAGATCGGGTGAATTTTCTGGCCACTCCAATACCTTCAAATGTTGCTGGGTAAAGAAGCTCTTAGCAAGCTTAGAATTGTGGCATGGAGCCAGATACTGTTGAAATACCCCATCGCCCGTAGGAAACAGCTTCTGCAGTTTTGGGACCATTTTCGCCTCCAGAATGCCTATGTACTTTTTGCTGTCTATCATTCCTTTAATGGGGTGAAGCGTCTGTGGCCCGGAAACTTCATGCGCAAGTTTAGACTTGCAGCAGAAGGTTACGAACAAGTTTAGACTTGCAGCAGAAGGTTACGAACAAGTTTAGACTTGCAGCAGAAGGTTACGAACAAGTTTAGACTTGCAGCAGAAGGTTACGAACAAGTTTAGACTTGCAGCAGAAGGTTACGAACAAGTTTAGACTTGCAGCAGTTTAGACTCTGCAGCGGAAGGGACTTAGTGTTCCTTCGGTTGTCCCAACTAATTCGCACAGTACTGTACTTTTCAGTGGGGGTTGACTTAATCGTTAGGGCGCCAGATGCTTAACCTTCGGATACCACGTTTTGGTTCACACTGCCCTTACGCTGAGACTTTCTCTGTCAACTCCTCCTTTGCCCTCAGTGAAGAAGGAGACACTGCTGAGCTTTGTAATACCCTCCGCCCCTTTCGATAGAATGTTAACCATGGTTCGATGTGCAGAAGAGCTTTGTAATGGATGACATTGATCGGACGTTTCCATCTGTCTGCAGCCCAGGTAGATCCTCTTTTCCTACCTTATTAAGCCTTTGGGTTCCTTGTGACCGGGCCATTTAGACCAGTTCCTGAAAAAAAATGGGGCCCTCACAGATAAAGCTATTGAAAGTTTATTATAAAAGATGGAGGGGGTGACTCAGTCGGTAGCGCGCCGGGCTCGTAATATACTGTTCTCAGGTTCGAGTCCCACCTGACCAGCATTGAGAGGTAAAAGAACCCAACTGTGAAATGCCAACATAAAAGTAAAAAAATACAACTATTCAAAGTACACTGCAAAAATAAAAAAATATCACAACTATTAGAAACTCACTAAAAATAAAAGTAATATTACTACTGAAAGCTCATTGCAAAAGTAAAAACAATATAACTAGAGAATGCTCAATGTAAGAATAAATAATATATGTGTGAGCTTATTATAAAAGTAACAAACTTCGAATTTGAATTTCGACTGAAATAAACAAGCATTATCATATCAGTAATTGGTCTGATAAACGCATTTTAATGACTCATATTTTTTTAAAACCTATTCATTATAATGATTGAGCAGAAGAAAACCCTGTTCCCTTTAATTTAACCGAAATCCACGTTATCTTTTTCTCATAAGGGTGTTTAGAAAAAGCGACATATTCCAGAGTTTTCTTTTTTTATCTCGCTTGTAAAACTCTCTTAGACATCGGAAGAGAGCAATAGGTCGGAAACTAGGCCACATTCTTCGCTTTAACTGGGCAATTGATGAGGACGAATCAGACAGAGGAATAGGTGATTTATGATGGCGTCACTATGATAGTCGAGACGACGATTTTCCACCGTGATGGATAACAACTAATCGACGAAGTATCGATTCTTTTGTGAACAGATGAGAATTTTTGGACAACGCGAATAAAAAAATTGGAATGAGGTTTCGTTACCTGACGGAGCGTAAAGGAAGAGAACGTTACAGGAGAGGAAGTCCTCTTTTAACAGGGTTTATGGATTTGCTCTGAAATCAGTCTCTCGTTCTGAGTGTTTCGATAACTCCTCTAGAGTGTTTCGGACACTATTTGTTTCTTCCTCTCGAATGAAATGATGTGATTGTCAAAAGGACTCTGCAGATATCTTGATACGTGAAATCTAACTCACTCTTAGATAAAAAAAAAAGGCAGAGTGTCCGTTTTCGAGATTTCCAATCTAACACCAGGTCAACAACTATTCTCTCTGGCAAAAAATCCATTTTTGAACAACACTTCCGACGCACAGGGGTTTGCAATGAAGCAGCAGTTACACCTGAAGGATGCGAAGTGGCCAATGGATCCAAAACATCAATTTACTTTTACATATTTTGGAACGATGTTTAGAGAAACCGAGACTTCTACAGAATCTGCGAAACAATATTTAGAGAAACTGCTAATCTGAGAAGCAATATTTAGAGAAACGAGCTTTCTTGAAAAAATCAGTGAAACAATATTTTGCGAAGCTATTTCTTGATAATCTGTGGAACAATATTTAGAGAAATCCAGACTTTTTGAGAATCTGTGGAACAAAATTTAGAGAAATCCAGACTTTTTGAAAATCTTCAAAACAATGTTAGGTTTACCAGATTCTCTGTGAATTTGTGGAACAATGTTTATGGAAACCGAGACATTTCCTGATTCTGCGAAACAATATTTAGGGAAACCGAGACATTTCATGAATCTGTGAAAAATATTTAGGGAAACCAAGGTATTTCATGATTCTACGAAACAATGTTGATGGAAACTGAGATATTTCATGAATCTGCGAAATAGTATTTAGGGAAACCGAGTCATTGCTTGATTCTGCGAAACAATATTTAGGGAAAGTGAGATATTTCATGATTCTGCGAAACAATGTTGATGGAAACTGAAACATTTCATGAATCTGCGAAACAATATTTAGGGAAACCGAGATATTTCATGATTCTACGAAACAATGTTGATGGAAACTAAGACATTTCATGAATCTGCGAAATAGTGTTTAGGGAAACCGAGTCATTGTACGATTCTGCGAAATAGTGTTTAGGGAAACCGAGTCACTGTACGATTCTGCGAAACAATATTTAGGGAAACTGAGATATTTCATGATTCTGCGGAACAATATTTAGGGAAACCGAGATATTTCATGATTCTGCGAAACAATGTTGATGGAAACTGAAACATTTCATGAATCTGCGAAACAATATTTAGGGAAACCGAGGTATTTCATGATTCTATGAAACAATGTTGATGGAAACTGAGACATTTCATGAATCTGTGAAATAGTAATTAGGGAAACTGAGTCATTGCATGATTCCGCGAAACAATATTTAGGGAAACTGAGATATTTCGTGATTCTGCGAAACAATATTTAGGGAAACCGAGATATTTCATGATTCTACGAAACAATGTTGATGAAAACTGAAACATTTCATGAATCTGAGAAATAGTATTTAGGGAAATTAAGTCATTGCATGATTCTGCGAAACAATATTTAGGGAAACTGAGATATTTCATGATTTTGCGAAACAATATTTAGGGAAACTGAGATATTTCATGATTCTGCGAAACAATATTAGGGAAACCGAGATATTTCATGATTCTTCGAACCAATGTTGATGGAAACTGAAACATTTCACGAATCTGCGAAACAATATTTAGGGAAACCGAGATATTTCATGATTCTGCGAAACAATGTTGATGGAAACTTAGACATTTCATGAATCTGCGAAATAGTATTTAGGGAAACCGAGCAATTGCGTGATTCTGCGAAACAATATTTAGGGAAACTGAGATATTTCATGATTCTGCGAAACAATACTTAGGGAAACCGAGATATTTCATGATTCTACAAAACAATGTTGATGGAAGCTGAAACATTTCATGAATCTGCGAAACAATATTTAGGGAAACGAGGTATTTCATTTTTCTACGAAACAATGTTGATTGAAACTGGGACATTTCATGAATCTGCGAAATAGTATTTAGGGAAACCGAGTCATCGCATGATTCTGCAAAAAATATTTAGGGAAACCGAGATATATGAGAATCTGTGAAACAATATTTAGGGAAACCGAGTCATCGCATGATTCTGCAAAAATATTTAGGGAAACCGAGATATATGAGAATCTGTGAAACAATATTTAGGGAAACCGAGGTATTTCTTGATTCTGCGAAACAATGTTGATGGAAACTGAGACATTTCATGAATCTGCGAAAAAATATTTAGGGAAACCGAGATATTTCCTGATTCTATGAAACAATGTTGATGGAAACATTTCATGAATCTGCGAAATAGTATTTAGGGAAACCGAGTCATTGCATGATTCTGCGAAACAATGTTTAGGGAAACTGAGATATTTCATGAATGTGCGAAATAGTATTTAGGGAAACCGAGTCACTGCATGATTCTGCGATACAGTATTTAGGGAAACAGAGATATTTCATGATTCTGCGAAACAATATTTAGTGAAACCGAGATATTTCATGATTGTACGAAACAATTTTGATGGAAACTGAAACATTTCATGAATCTGGGAAACAATATTTAGGGAAACCGCGGTATTTCATGTTTCTATGAAACAATGTTGATGGAAACTGAGAAATTTCATGAATCTGTGAAATAGTATTTAGTGAAACTGAGTCATTGCATGATTCTGTGAAACAGTATTTAGGGAAACAGTTATTTCATGATTCTGCGAAATAGTATTTAGGGAAACTGAGTCATTGCATGATTCTGCGAAACAATATTTCGGGAAACTGAGTTATTTCATGATTTTGCGAAACAATATGTAGAAAAAACCGAGATATTTCATGATTCTACGAAACAATGTTGATGGAAACTGAGACATTTCATCAATCTGCGAAATAGTATTTAGGGAAACCGAGTCTTGCATGATTCTGCAAAACAATATTTAGGGAAACTGAGTTATTTCATGATTCTGTGAAACAATATTTAGGGAAACTGAAACATTTCATGAATCTGCGAAACAATATTTAAGGAAACCGAGGTATTTCATGATTCTACGAAACAATGTTGATGGAAACTGAGACATTTCATGAATCTGCGAAATAGTGTTTAGGAAAACCGAGTCATTGCATGATTCTGCGAAACAATGTTTAGGGAAACTGAGATATTTCATGATTCTTCGAACCAATGTTGATGGAAACTGAGACATTCATGAATCTGCGAAATAGTATTTAGGGAAACCGGTCATTGTATGATTCTGCGAAACAATATTTAGGGAAACCGAGATATTTCATGACTCTGCGAAACAATATTTAGGGAAACCGAGATATTTCATGATTCTGCGAAACAATATTTAGGGAGACCAAGATATTTCATGATTCTACGAAACAATGTTGATGGAAACTGAGATATTTCATGAATCTGCGAAATAGTATTTAGGGAAACCTAGTCATTGCTTGATTCTGCGAAACAATATTTAGGGAAACTGAGATATTTCATGATTCTGCGAAACAATATTTAGGGAAACCGAGATATTTCATGATTCTTCGAACCAATGTTGATGGAAACTGAAACATTTCATGAATCTGCGAAACAATATTTAGGGAAACCGAGATATTTCATGATTCTACGAAACAATGTTGATGGAAACTAAGACATTTCATGAATCTGCGAAACAATATTTAGGGAAACTGAGATATTTCATGATTCTGCGAAACAATATTTAGGGAAACCGAGATATTTCATGATTCTTCGAACCAATGTTGATGGAAACTGAAACATTTCATGAATCTGCGAAACAATTTTTAGGAAAACCGAGATTTTTTTTTTTGCGAATGTCCTAAACTGTATTTAGAAATATCGAGATGTTTTGCGCGTCTGGGAATCAATATTTAGGAAAACAGATTTCTTGCAATACAATGAAACTGTGTCATATCTTAACTCCTTCTGTTTCTTCTAAAATACAATATTTAGGTTTGTCTGCGTCTACTAATATACACTATTTAGGGAAACAGAAATTTCTTTTGAATCTGTGAAACAATGTTTAGGGAAGCCGAGATTTATTGCGAATGTACCAAACAATAATGTAATGTTTAGGAAAAGCGTCCTGATTTGCTTTCGAACAAAGAAAATTCCCTCCCTCATTTCACGGTTACATGCTCCTATCAGGCTGGGTCTGACGAAAGCTACAGGCTCAAAGTCTGTGGTCCAGAGAAGGTAAAAATCTTCTCAGATACTTAAAAGGCGATTGCCGAGAATCTGCCCTTCATTTTCAGGTCATGCTGTAATGGTCTGAATAGGTCATGCAGGTCTTGATAGAGTGTTGTTTGGCATGTACTATGTGTTTGTATTTTGCCGGTATTGTGTTCCTTTTGGGATCTATTCAGTCACTCTCCCTTATTTTTTTTTAATTTTGTAGTTACTACCCGTATAATTAAAGTTCAGCTTCATTCTGCTCTGAAACACGAAGAAATGTAGAGAGAAAATTCTGACAACACTCCTTTGTAAATTCTTGCATTCGGATTAAATTATTTCCTCCTTTGATTTTGCATCTGATATTGCGCTTCGGAAACTTCAAGCACTCGTGTTTCATCTTTCCTAAAAATCACAATTAATTGTGAAGCTACCCACTGTTACTACAAAGATGGAAGAAACGTTTTTATTTAGAGTAAGAACTAGTCATTCTTATTTAATAAAGATTTTAAGTATTTGTAGTATAACATATTAACATGTGCTCGGAAATACGAATACAGTCCAAAAATATCTGAAACTAGATGTAACTTGAATCGTTAATGATAAATATTTATTAATTAAGAGAAAACCGTTCATCGTGTTCATGTTAGCAACAACAATGAAAAATGATGCAGCTTCATTGAAAAATGTAAATCGTAGTGCGGTTTGGATAACATTTTTAGTTCGATGTCTAGCGAAAACACAAAGAGCGGGAGTTGGCTTGGTCGGTAGGGATGTAAATCTGCACTTCCTAGGTTCGAATCCTAACTTGTGTCAGTGTTGAGATTTATCTCCACTAAACCTCTGCCCTCTATCAGAAAGGGGATACCGATGGGCTTGCAGAAGCCGTGATTTCATGTACGGAAGAGCCATACTTTCTACACGTTAAAGAGCACGTTGGATGGCCTTGAAGGGAGACTACCATCTGTCTTCTAACAGCTGTCTAGTAGGTGCCTTCCTCCAACGTTCTGTGGGTTCTTGTGACTTTACTATTTAGTCTGTTGTCTGCAAAAGAAGTGCCATTCAGAGGTAAAACAATTCAACTCAATGTAACTAAAAATCATCCAGAAAATCCAACGACAAAAAACGGAAAAAAGAGGTTTATGTCCTATAAACTGTCCTTATTACTAACGTCGCACAGTTTAAAAGTTTAATCAGACACTGGAGAACCCGACCACACACAAACACACACTGGGTGGACTTAACGAGAAACTCCCACCAACCCAAGTAGGTCCAGTGTGTCTCTTTCCTCCTCTTTTAAGCCTTGTGGGCTTTTTTCATTTCACCTAGCTATTCGACTCTTCATGCATCAAAAAAATGAAGCTCAAGGACAACGTAACCAAAACCCACCTTTATTTAAGATGGCCATGAGTAACTATAAATATACATTTCTCCAAACGAAAGAGATGCACAATTTCTAGACGAGTGGCTACAATAAAACGAATCTCTTCTCTGATTACTCCAGGGATGTTTAATCTCTTTCAGCTGACACATAGGCTCACCATCATATATAACTTATTCTAATAATCCGAATTTTCCTATAACAAACCTATCAAACTTCGTTAATGTCTGCGTATAGGAGGCTGTAGAGAGAAAGGATTTGTTTATTTCTGCCTCGTGGCTGTTGACCTTTGCATTTCATTTCATCTTTATACGCGGCTGGAAAATCTCGCTGGAAATCTCCTCCTCGCTCTCTGTCATACCTTTGCTCTTCTTTCACCCATCACAGCCCTATGCTCTCTCTGCTTTCTTCCTCTCAATGCAATAAAACGAAGGGAATATGAAGGAGAACCAAGATTGACAATGTCCCTTTTTACCTTCTCCTTTTTGTTCAATAACAGACGGCTTTTCCCTCTATTTCATTTGATGTCATGTCCTTTGCGACGCGAGGACGTTAGGGTTGGGGAGGGCACGAAATAAAAGGTTACATCTCCAGAGAGAGAGGACGACACACCGAACTCATTGTGTACTAAAGATAAATCCAACCCACGCAAGCTTTCCATTGTTACGGAGACAAGATGCTGTTGCTATGCCGACGCGGACTCTATGTCCAGACAGGAGTGAGTCAGCCAGTCTGCGGCTGACAATTCCCCTTCCCAACCCCCACGTAGCTTGGCAACTATCCATCGATAATATTCTCTCCCTAGTATCTGGTTGTTTTCTTTCACCGATGGCAATGATTGAAGCTTAGTGTAGGTATCAGCAGATATCCTCTTGATTAGACGGACAATACGAGAATTTCACACCCTTGAGAAGGAGAGCGAAGGAGAGTCAAAACAACGCCACAGAAATCAGATCTTGTTTTTGATTTCTCACACTCTACGAACAGGTTGGAAATCTGTTCACATCTGACGATGTAAATCCCCCTGGGCTTACTTATCAAGAGAGTCATCGTCTTTTGATAAAACTCGTAAACTTCGAAGCCTTTTACTGCTCTCTCGAGTAAGCAATTGTATATAGGATGAAGAGTTGGACAGAAGCTGATGCTACCGACTCCAAACGGAATGGTATTTTCTGTTCCCCCGCACTGATATGTTTTATTTTCTGTAAACGACCTATGCGAATACAGAAGCAATTCTGTTTGAATGTTTGAGAAGTGAAGGTGTGTTGTTTTGTAAAGGATTGACTTCATTGGATGTTCCAGCTGCGAGATGAGGGAAGGAATAGTAGTTTTATGGTTGTTGTAAACATAAGACGTGTTTTGCTAACTTAGCATCGGTCGGAATGTATACAGATCTGCCTTGCGAGCCACACGATGGATAGATGTGTGGAGAATACTGGCATGGCGTGAATGGTAACTAGGGGGACTATGAGACTGCACAAATGATGCTGTGATGGTTCTCATAGATTAATGACATTTACTTCAAGCTACTACTGACTAATGATCATAATCTGAAAGATAGAAACGCGATTGGTTGGAATATAGGGTGAGTAAAGACAATCGGATTTTCTTACTGGTTTTAACGGGTGATGAGAAATGAAGTGGTTATGAAAAAAAAAAAAAACGACTGTGTGAAAGCATGTAGAATAGGAATAAATTAAAAAATCATCGAATAAAAGGTAAACTGCGTTTTATTTTTTTTTTAAGGTTTATATTTCTGTTGCATTCGAATTGTTTTCTTACCAGAAGTTGATTTCATTGAACCGAGGATTAGACTGACATGGTCACATAAACTCCCAAGATTTGGGTTGGGTTGTTTTACCTCTGAGTTACCTCTGAGCGGCACTTTTTTGCACACCATGAGCTAAATGGCCAGGTCACATGGACCCCGAAGGCTCAGAGAAGGTTGGGGGAGGGGACCCACTGCAACAGCTGTTGGGAGACAGATGGTAGCCTCCCGTCAAGGCTATCCAGCGTGTTCTTTAACGTGCACCAGGTATGGCTCTCCCGCACACTGAGCCATGGCTTAACGTCCCATCCGACGGACGGCGGCCTTTCCAAGCCTGTCGGTGTCCCCTACTGACCGTGGGCAAGGCGGGGAATTTCGTGGAGATAAATCTCAACGCTGACCCAGTTGGGACTCGAACTTGGGAACTACAGATTACGAGCCTGGCGCTCTACCGACTGAGTCACCCCCACTCCAACTACCAAGAGAGGGTGGAATTAATAGGCTAGCTAACTACTGTGACTCTCATTGTTAGCTAGTAGAGGTGACGTTCATTGAGAACAACCACTGGGGGTATGTAAATAGATGACTTTTTTTTATATACAATGGATTAAAGTACCACCGTGGATGATTATCAGTGAATCAATTGTATTCATGAAAAATTCCTCTCTGCAGAATGAGAGAGGAGTAGCATGAGTATTATTCAGCATTGAAAAATAAAATTATTTTCTAATGAAGACATAGTACTGCAGTTCCACATTAAAAACATATCTACTCTTGACCAAGAAGTGACGGGGGTGGCTAAGTCGGTAGCGCGCCAGGATCATATGTTCCCAGGTGCGAATCCCAGTTGGGCAAACGTTGAGATTTTTCTCCGTAACACTCCCCACCCTGTCCACGGGCAATATAGGACACCGATGGGGTTGGAAAGGCCGCCATCCATCGGATTGGAGGTTAAGAAGTGGCCTCGTGTACGGAAGAGCCATACTATGTGCACGTTATAAACACGCTGGGTGGCCTTGACGGAAGGCTACCATCTGTCTCCCAACAACTCTTCCAGTGGGTCCCCTCCCCCAACTTTCTCTGAGAATTCGATTGGGTTGTTTAACCTCTGAGCGCACTTTTTTACACACCATGGCCTAAATGGCCAGGTCACAAGGACCCCGAAAGCTCAGAGAAGGTTGGGAGAGGAGACCCACTGGAACAGCTGTTGACACAGACAGATGGTAGCCACGCCTCAAGGCCACCCAGCGTGTTCTTTAACGTGCACAGGGTATGGATTTCCTGCACACCGAGCCACGGGTTAACGTCCCATCCAACGGACGGCGGCCTTTCCAAGCCCATGGGTGTCTCCTATTGACCGTGGGCAGGGAGGGGAGTTTTGGGAGATAAGTCTCAAAACTGACCCAGCTGGGACTCGAACCTGGGAACTGCAGATTACGAGTCTGGCGAATACCTCCTAGAACGAACAAGCCCGCCACCCTGTTTTTGACGTCACACACACTGGGCCATCGCTTCCTTTGCTCGCTCCTGGTTATTTCCGCACATCGCTTCATTTGAATGAAGTTGAAAGGAAAATTATTTCCGATGGTTTCAAATGAACCAATTTTTAACGCAGATGCAATTTATCATTCTTTGAATAAAAAAAACTCCTCGACAAAATGTAAAAAACGGAAAATGCAATTGAAATTTGCCGAATTTTGCACTCAAGTAAAACAAACGTAGTTAAAATTCAATCGTTATATTCTTTCTGATAACAGTTTCAAAAAAACAATAAGGAACTTTTAAATATTCTGATGTGGAGAGTAGTTTTTAAATATTTCTCGTGAAGTATCATTTTTTCACTAAAAACAAATAAATAAAATCTCGGGGGAAAACAATGTATCTTTCACGATGTCAAACAAACCAAAATTACGATAGTATGAAAATTATCAACATCATTAAAAATAAATAGCGCAATTAGCAATTATACCTGGAAAAGAAATGCATAAAACTAACAAAATGAGTGATTCATTTATAACATATATGCTAAATCTCATTGAAGAAATTCATAAAGCTTCTAAAGGTGAGGAGGTGAATATTAAAAATTGCAAAATATTTAGAAGTAAATCAATAAATGATATATGCTAAACCAATTGAAGAAATGCATAAATCTCTTAGAGGATGAGGGCAAAAACATATTGAGAATTTCGCAAAACTAGGAGTAAATAAATTAATTCATTACATAGTAAACCAACTGAAGAAATACATAAATCTCTCAAAGAGAAGTGGAAAAATATTAAATAATGCACAAAATTGAAGTGATTTAATTAACATATATGTATAATAACCCTAATGCAGAAATACATAAAGCTTCTAAAGTGAGGAAATATTCGCATAAAATTAGCCTGAGTGATTTAATGATATCGTATACTAATTCAAATGAAGAAATGTTTAAAACTCTTGAAGTTGAAGTTCTTCACTTTCCCTCCCCCCAACTCCTCATCGTGTCCTCCGTAGAGAAAATACATCAATTCTCAACTTAACTCCCACATACACTTTCCCGAAGGGATCCATATTCTGCACCCCATCCAAACTCACAACAAAAAATTCATAAAAAAATTTCTATGGCACATTTTTTAATAAAAAAAAACATTTCCAGAAACCATAGACCATTCTTCAATGATAATATAAAAAACTAGAAAAAAAAGGCATAAATTATCTTAAGTGGCTCGAACCCATCAACTCGGGATCCACTGCCCCAAATACCCACAAACATTCTGGTTTCCACAAAACATTCCACAAAAAACTCCACAAATATCCATAACCCAAGAACAAATGAAACTACTCAAGGAAAAATACAGATAAATTATTAAATATTAAAAAAAAAATAATAAATAAAAATAATAATAAAAAATAAAAATAAAAACACCTTATTAAAATTTTTTTAAAAAATAAAAAAAATACTTTAAAAATAATACACAATTAAAAGAAATTAAATAAAAAAAGAAACGGAAACATAAAAATTAGTAAAAAAAACTATTTAAAAATTATAAAAAAAATAATAACATTAAAAAATAAAACATTAAAACTGCAATTTGACTCCGAACGCTTCCATAAAACCATATACAGCCATAAAAAATCATAAAATCACACAATACCAACATTCATTGGGCGACAACCTCTTTCCTCATTACCAGACATCAACTATAATTTTGATATCCAAAACATAAACATATTCGCGAACCCCAAACATAAAATAAAAATATAACGCTCACATTCAACCAAAATTTTTATTCTGAGAAAGCCTAAAGAAGGACCTCTCAAAGCCAGTAACGTTAAGCAACAACAACAACATTACATTCAAAATGCAATGACATATCAGTTCAAATGCAATGACTATAAAGTCTAATTACTTTACCACTGAAATATCACTGGTATGTCAACTAATCTAAATCAATTTAGCACTAAAATATCAGCGAATGTCAAATTTAGGTCATTTTACCATTTCATAAGCGAAATATGAACTATAGAACAGAATCATTTTTACTAATTAAAGATCAGCAAAATGCTAACTGTAAACAAAATCATTTTATCACTAAGATAGCGAAATATGAACTGCAAAACCAACTCATTTTATCGCTTAAACATCAGCGAAATGCGAACTATAAACTAAATCATTTTATCACTAAAATATCAGCGAAATATAAACTATAAACCGAACCATTTTACCACTTAAATATCAACTATAAACCAAATCAATTTAGCACTAAAATCTTAGCCAATGTCAATTTTAAACTAAATCACTTTACCAATTAAATATCAGCGAAAGGTCAACTATAAACCAAATTATTTTTCCACTAAAATATTGGCGAATTACAGTTGATATATAATTCTAGCACTAAAATATCAGGAAATATCAGCTATAACCCAAATCATTTTACCACTAAAATATCGGCGAATGTCAACTATAAACCAAATAATTTTATAATTCAGATATCACTGAGATTTTAACTGTAAAACCAAATCCTACCTATTAAAATTTTCAAAATTCCATTTACCTTGGGAGTTCTTGAAAGCGACGATGAAATTCTGATCGAAATTATTTTCACAAAAATCACTTCGCACAAAAGAGTTGCAACCAAACAGATAGTATATCCGAGTCGAGTCGTGGTGGTTAGGCCTAACAAAAGTAGCTCACACACAAATTGCTACAAACTACCTACAAATCACTTTACTGATTACACCTGAGGACGGTAAACATTCTAATAACAATTCACATTGTATTAGACTCAAAAACGTGTAATATATATCTACTACAAAATTAAATTCAAAAAATGCCCCCACAGTACTACATCGTGGCCAGCGAGAGCAAATGAGACCAAAGCTCACGGGACGCTTGCGCTGCTGCTTTGTGACGCTGCCCACTGGCCCACTAGGACCGCCATTGTTGTGACGTATTCCGAAGATGGTTGGCTTTCAGCTCTAGGAGGTATTGGTCTGGCGCACTACCGACTGAGCCACCCCCACTTCCACCCACTTCCTCCTCGTAAACTGGCCATTTAGCCCATTGTGTGCCAAAAACTTCCTCTCAGACCCAACTTGACCAAGAACTTGTTTAAAATTTAAAGTATTGTTACGACAGATGAACGAGCAACAGTGACTTCATGACTTAACGTGACTTGAACCCTCGTGTGTGCTTCTACGTGAGAATCAATTTAGCCAACGAATTGGAACTTAGAACAGTTCGGAAGAATGAAAATGAGAGAAAGGGAATACAGTAGTGCTTGGTATTGTGAAAGATGAAGAAGTTCATCTTAGTATTTACGCATTAAGTGTGTTAAAGTTGTGAGATCTGAAAGAATGTTCAGACGGTCTGATTCAGTGCGCGTTAAGTGAAAATAATTAGTATATTTATCAGTGTGTGCGCGGGTGTTTGTTTTCTCTTGTTAGTAACAAAAGTTTAGTGAACTAGCACAGGACGAGAAATTGTTTACGTCTGAAGGTATTCAAGTGACATGGTAAACAAAGTGAAGAGGTAGTATTTTAGTACAACAGACAGCTGATATTGTATGCTCTGTACAAAAAAATTAATGACTTATGTATGATAGTAGTTAATTTGTTTATAAGATATTTCATCCATATTTTTGCAACAATTTGCATTGTATTGTAATTGGTTTGAAAATATAGTTATTAGTACTCACGCTCAGTACCTATCCATTTTAAAATTCGCAACAGTATATTGAATTGTAAAGTTTATGGCGATAAAGCCGTCGTATGAAAGGTTCCTCATTATATATATATACACACTGATTGATTTCTGTCTTCATCATCATCATCCTCAAGCAGCCATGGGCTACGGAGGTCCAACCAGACCGTGCAATTTAGTTCTCCAAGCAAGTCTATCCTGAGCTACATCTACTGCATCTGGCCACTGCACACCAATTCTAACAAGGTCCTGTTTGACATTGTCTGCCCACTGCATCCTAGGTCTCCCCTTCTTTCTGAGGCCTTTAGGCACACTGTTCATAACCCTATTCGCCAATCTATAATTATTCATACGGGCAACATGGCCAAACCAACGGAGTCTCTCTCTGCACAATATGCTTTTTGATCTATTAGTTTCTAATGTAACTAATGATGAGGTTAGGAAAAGGAGGTTGCAAACTCCTTTTCCTAACCTCATCATTAGTTACAAAGTTGAACCACCTAATGCCCAAGATACTGCGTAAGCATCTGGAATCAAAAGCATCTAGTTTCCTGTTATCCTGTTTACAAAGTGTCCAAGTTTAACTACCATAACTAACCCTAGAAAGAACCAAACTATTATACAGTCTAATTTTAGTCTTTAGGTGTATACATGTTTTTGTTTTCAGTTTCTTATTTTTTGCATTAGAAACTAATAGATCAAAATAAATGTTGAAATTCATGTATTCTGTTTCCTAAGGTCAAGCTACGTGACTTTGCGGTACAAATGAAATTTAATTTGTCATAAATTGAAGAAATACATCGACGTTTTTGTCCTAACAAATGTTTTAGAGGCGAAATTGTCATGAGCCGGGTGGGATACGAATACGCGACCTCCTGATAACATGTTATTGAAAATATCTGATATCGACGGATGTCATCAAAGGGTCGTGGGTTCGTATCCCACCTGTCTTGATTTCTCTTCTAAAACATTTGATATCGAGGATGTCATCAAAGGGTCGTGGGTTCGTATTCCACCTGTCTTGATTTCTCTTCTAAAACATTTGATATCGACGGTGAACTGACTTCCCTGATTGCTTTGTAATGTTACGGAGACAATACAAATTTAAATAACAGCATTTTGAACTAGTTAAAACAGCAGAAAATCTGAAAAGTAACAAATTACAATACAAAAACTTGTAAAAAGAAACAAGTTACAGGAAACGAATTTAGAAACAATTGGGCCGCTTTGTTTTCCATTTGAGTGACATTTTGCACACAATATGCTAAATCAGCAGTTTACAAGAAGCGAACTTAGAAACAATTGGGCCGCTTTATTTTCCATTTGAGTGACATTTTGCACACAATATGCTAAATCAGCAGTTTACAAGAAGCGAACTTAGAAACAATTGGGCCGCTTTATTTTCCATTTGAGTGACATTTTGCACACAATATGCTAAATCAGCAGTTTACAAGAAGCGAACTTAGAAACAATTGGGCCGCTTTATTTTCCATTTGAGTGACATTTTGCACACAATATGCTAAATCAGCAGTTTACAAGAAGCGAACTTAGAAACAATTGGGCCGCTTTATTTTCCATTTGAGTGACATTTTGCACACAATATGCTAAATCAGCAGTTTACAAGAAGCGAACTTAGAAACAATTGGGCCGCTTTATTTTCCATTTGAGTGACATTTTGCACACAATATGCTAAATCAGCAGTTTACAGGAAACGAATTTAGAAACAATTGGGCCGCTTTGTTTTCCATTTGAGTGACATTTTGCACACAATATGCTAAATCAGCAGTTTACAGGAAACGAATTTAGAAACAATTGGGCCGCTTTATTTTCCATTTGAGTGACATTTTGCACACAATATGCTAAATCAGCAGTTTACAAGAAGCGAACTTAGAAACAATTGGGCTGCTTTATTTTCCATTTGAGTGACATTTTGCACACAATATGCTAAATCAGCAGTTTACAAGAAGCGAACTTAGAAACAATTGGGCCGCTTTATTTTCCATTTGAGTGACATTTTGCACACAATATGCTAAATCAGCAGTTTACAAGAAGCGAACTTAGAAACAATTGGGCCGCTTTATTTTCCATTTGAGTGACATTTTGCACACAATATGCTAAATCAGCAGTTTACAGGAAACGAATTTAGAAACAATTGGGCCGCTTTGTTTTCCATTTGAGTGACATTTTGCACACAATATGCTAAATCAGCAGTTTACAAGAAGCGAACTTAGAAACAATTGGGCCGCTTTATTTTCCATTTGAGTGACATTTTGCACACAATATGCTAAATCAGCAGTTTACAGGAAACGAATTTAGAAACAATTGGGCCGCTTTATTTTCCATTTGAGTGACATTTTGCACACAATATGCTAAATCAGCAGTTTACAGGAAACGAATTTAGAAACAATTGGGCCGCTTTGTTTTCCATTTGAGTGACATTTTGCACACAATATGCTAAATCAGCAGTTTACAAGAAGCGAACTTAGAAACAATTGGGCCGCTTTATTTTCCATTTGAGTGATATTTTGCACACAATATGCTAAATCAGCAGTTTACAAGAAGCGAACTTAGAAACAATTGGGCCGCTTTATTTTCCATTTGAGTGACATTTTGCACACAATATGCTAAATCAGCAGTTTACAAGAAGCGAACTTAGAAACAATTGGGCCGCTTTATTTTCCATTTGAGTGACATTTTGCACACAATATGCTAAATCAGCAGTTTACAAGAAGCGAACTTAGAAACAATTGGGCCGCTTTATTTTCCATTTGAGTGACATTTTGCACACAATATGCTAAATCAGCAGTTTACAAGAAGCGAACTTAGAAACAATTGGGCCGCTTTATTTTCCATTTGAGTGACATTTTGCACACAATATGCTAAATCAGCAGTTTACAAGAAGCGAACTTAGAAACAACTGGGCCGCTTTATTTTCCATTTGAGTGACATTTTGCACACAATATGCTAAATCAGCAGTTTACAAGAAGCGAACTTAGAAACAATTGGGCCGCTTTATTTTCCATTTGAGCGACATTTTGCACACAATATGCTAAATCAGCAGTTTACAAGAAGCGAACTTAGAAACAATTGGGCCGCTTTATTTTCCATTTGAGTGACATTTTGCACACAATATGCTAAATCAGCAGTTTACAAGAAGCGAACTTAGAAACAATTGGGCCGCTTTATTTTCCATTTGAGTGACATTTTGCACACAATATGCTAAATCAGCAGTTTACAAGAAGCGAACTTAGAAACAATTGGGCCGCTTTATTTTCCATTTGAGTGACATTTTGCACACAATATGCTAAATCAACAGTTTACAAGAAGCGAACTTAGAAACAATTGGGCCGCTTTATTTTCCATTTGAGTGATATTTTGCACACAATATGCTAAATCAGCAGTTTACAAGAACCACCAAATGTCTAGAGCTGGGAAAAGGCGAGGAGGACTAACTGGGTAGTTGTTCGGAGAAAAACGGAAGCCTTCTTTTGAAGATAATCTAGCGTGTTCTCTAACATGAACAGCTATGGCTCTTCGTCATATGCACAAAACCAGAATCTTTGGCGTCCCTTATAAACGATAGTTGTCTTTTGTTGATTTTGAAAGAAGAAAAAGTTAAAACAATACAAACTTTCTAATAGTAGTAAGTTCAAACAATATAAACCTTTTGAATTGAAACATCTTATAAATGCGACAGAGGAAATCGTTGTGATATGTCACACATAACCAATGATCTCTGCGTTGTTTTATCTCTGAGCGGCCCTTTAGTGCACATAATGGATTCAAAATCAAAGGTCACAAGGACCACAAGGGCTCAGAGAAAGTTGGGAAGGGGCCCCACTGGACAACTGTTAGGAGACAGATGGACGCCTCCCGTTAAAGCCATCCGGCGTGTCTCTCTTTCAAATGGGACCAGCGACACTTCCGACGAACGTGGTCTTTCCAAGCCACGAAAGTTACGGAGGTGACAAAAAGGGAGTGACCCCTTTTTGACCAAGGGCTGGGCGGAGATTTAGCGGAGATAGATCTCAACACAGTGTGGCTCGAACCTGGGAACGGTAGATTACGAGCCAGGCGCGCGACCGACTAAAACAACCACATCTCCTAGAGCCAACGAGAGTCATGGAACTGTTCCTCATTGCTTTCATATTGCAGCATACCTGCATTGCGGTTGAAAGAGACCTTAGTAAGAAAGCTTTACTCTCAAGGGGAATGTTTAATTCAAATCCACAAAGTCTAAATAAAATTCAAAAGAAAACAAAATATCTGTACTTCCTCAAACCAGACAGAGTATCAGGCACAAGTCATATAACATAAGTATAATCTTTTTGTCACAAATAGAAAATATCCAACAGAAGCGAAATAAAATAGACTTGAAATATCGCTAACGTACATAAAATTAATCAAAAAAGAGAAGAAAAAAAGACAGAAAAAATTCCCCTTTATCTAGAAACATTCCCAGAATCCCCGTAAAGTCTTCAGTTCGAGACATGGGTAGTTTAGGCATAAATCCAGGGAAGTTTGAAAGTTCAGGCAAGGAGCCAGAAACAGCTGTTAACGGAACACTAACTTACTACTGGAGAGTCGGTTGTCATAGGAACAAGTTGATGACAGGGGAATAAATCTTCCTTTATCTCCTCCGCCTGAAGAGATGGAGTTATAACGAAGTCATGGCCTCGTTTCCACTCTAACGAAGGTTGCGTCATCGTCCAACACAATTAGTCTACGTCAGACAAGCGAAAAGTTAACGAATAGGTCAAAAGAAGACGCAGTCGCATTAAAAATGACGGTAAATGATAGACCGTATTAGGAACATTAAGAGGCAAAGAGATCAAAATGGCACCAACAGGAATGGAAAGGGAAGAGATCTTATGGAGGAATAGACGTTTTAGCTATTCACCTTTATATACCTTTATATCACCCTATTATATACGCTTTGGCTTTTTACCTTTATAAATTTATGACATGGAAACAACAACTAGTATGTAGGAGGGGGAGGGGGGCAGAGGAGCATTGTGGTCAGTTCCGGTCCACTATAGCCCCCCCCCCCACATCTTTTTCTTTCCTCTTCGAGTTCCCGTTGTGTGTGAATTAGGAGTTTCTTTGCTAAACTCAATTCTTCCCTCGATAAGAACAACCTCGGATCATCTATGAACTTGGAAAGGTCGCGTTTTATCTGGTGGGACGTTAAGCCGTCCCTGTACAGAGAGTCATCATGATCTATACGTTAAAGAACGAGATAGATGACCTATCTGTCTATGAACCGCTGTATTGTGGATCCGCTCAGGGATGGTTCCTGGATCCATAATTTGGTGTCCTTCCCCACTCACCGACCTTTAAATAAATGTGGACAGTGAGCAACTATCAAAAACGGAATTATGTCATGATTCTTTTTATCTTAACCTTTTTGGGAGTTCTAGTGGCCCTCCCCCCTTGGTACAGCCACTACATCAGCTCTTAGTTCCGCGGTGCTTGTGATTCTGCTATTTAATATATTGTGTGAAAAAAAACTGTTCTTCAAAAGTGTATCCAACCTATCCACCTCTGAAATGTTGGTGTCCTTGTTTCCTATAATGTTTTAGTCTAATTTGGGTAAAAATTCTTCTCAGAGGTAAATAGGCTCAGCCTAACGTAATCAACTCTGAAGCTCTGGGGTCCTTGTTTCTTTCCCTCAAGTAATCACCATTGCAGTTGAACAAAGTTTTGCAATTGCAGGCACCTTAGAAACAAATTATATTGACCGATTTTCCCCCTTTAAACCTCACTTAACACTAGAGTTGACCTTATATGCTATACTTACTAGTGGTAGCCCGCAGGGTCGAATCTAGGGGAGGACTCAAAAGGTCGTGCCTCCCTGTCGTGGACTGTGCCAAATGTCGTGGTCGCCGAAGAATGATGAATTAGTCCCAGGATTACCTTCACCCTTATTTCGGTGAATAACAGGTTCGCGGATTGTTACACCCGTACCGACGTATGCCTCAGACTTACTGCGCCAAGTGATGTGCAGAGATATGTCCAACAATTCACGCACGAGAGTTGTATAGGGCTCTCGACTCCGTAGGCCTCTGCTGCTACAAAAAATTATGCAATGAGATGGAGAACCGCACTCTGCAGATTCTCGCTTTACCGACCTCAAACTCGGCGAAAGGACATTTAATTTTTGCCTACACTGTGGTTCAAACAGAATCCACTTCAGTTCCACAGAACTGTATTTGATTCACCAAGAGTCTTGATTCACACTTAGAATCGAACCCTCTCCTTAAGAGTTTTTTGTTTGAGTCAAACGCTCAAGACTGTTGTTTCCTTCTTGCCTGGCTCCTCTCCCGTGCGCTCATACTCGCGTCCCAGGCTAGTTGTAAAAAGCCATTAAAAGCTTTCTGGACACGTCAACCGATAGCAGGCAGCCAGCTGAGACCAGAAAACAACATCTATGAGTCCCATCCCCACAATAGCACTTCCAAAAACATACTTAATAGATAAAAATATTTACAATAACAAAAATGCAATAAAATGCAACAATAAATAAATAAATTAGAGGGACATGACACTCCTCCCCCCCTTGAGGATGTAAGTAAATTTGTGCATATGTCATGCATTTTTTTCAAGAAATGTTTTCAAGACCTCTAAATCCTAAAACGTGGTGTAAAATATGCTATGCCCTAATAGAAATTCAATTCCTTTCACTTCTGGGGCGGGGGTGGCTCAGTCGATAGCGCGCACACTCGTAATTTGTAGTTCCCAGGTTGGAGTCCCAGCTGGGTCAGCGCCGAGATTTATCTCCGTAAAATTCCCCACCCACGGTCAGTAAGGAACACCGATGGGCTTGGAAAGACCACCGTCCGTCGGATGGGACGTTAAGCCGAGGCCCCGTCTGTGGGAGAGCCATACCCTGTGCACGTTAAAGAACACGCTGGATGGCCTTGACGGGAGGCTACCATCTGTCTCCCAAAAGCTGTTCCAGTGAGTCTCCTCCCCCAACCTTCTCTGAGCCTTCAGAATCCTTGTGACCTGGCCATTTAGCCCATTGTGTGTTAAAAATTGCCGCTCAGAGGTAGAAACAACCAAACCTTTTCACTAGTTTCCGACTAAATTACGTCATCTGCCCCCCCCCCCCCCTTAATATTTTTCTCTAGATCCGGGCCTGGTAGCCATATATATATAGCCTCGTCGGTCGCTATGGAAACGTAACAATTTATTTCTGCTGTGGGTAAAATATGTTAGAAATTACTGTTTGCTGACGGGGTTAGCAGTTTTAAACAAAGTGACTCAGATTTTCGAAATGAAAACAAAAATCAAGCAAACGTGTAATGAATGTTTTGAATTTTAAAGCTAATCCGCAACCTTTTTTTTTGCTTAGAAAATTTATGAGGCCCTGAAATAATAAAAACAAGAAGCAAAATTCTACCATATTTATTCATTTGCAACTTAATGGGAAAGATACTCTAAACAGATGGAAGGGAGAGTGGAAGCGAGGTGCCATCAACCTGGAGAATTTTAATAAATGTTACGTAGGCGAAAAATATATATATGCACAGTGGACTTTCGTTATGTGAATATGGGATATACATGTTAAAGGTATACTTCATTCCAAGTCCATTGCAAGTTAGCATTTTTGACCATAAAAACATATTTTATAAAGCTTAAACACTAATTCTTGGCAAAAACGTCATAATAACATGGTAAATAACTAAAAGTAATAGAAACCAGGGCCGGATCTAGGGGAGGGGGGCAAGGTTAACAAACACCCCCCCCCCTTTCAAAATGCTAATAATTGTAATAGCAGTAAAAATTATTAAACTGATTTATGTTTCCTGCATTTTTCAAGAAATATTTTAAAGGCCTATAGAACGGAGGGGGAGAATGCTATAATGCATTGTAAATTCAGTCCCTCTACATTTTTTCCGTCTCGATTGTGTTGCTTTTCCCCCTCCCCCTCCCGATTGCTTTCTAGATCCGGGACTGATAAAAACATAGTAAAAGAATCAAGAATAAGAAAAAATATTTCGGAACAGCATCACTCAGTTTGATAGCTTTTATTTTGTCCTTGTTCAATGGCAGAGCTGAAATGGTTGATTCAGACAAACTGTGTTCCAAAGCAAGCACACTTGTTTAGGCCTCTTTTTTTCCAGACTTATCAATGATTGATTCTTTTTTTCTCCTTTCCTCTTCCTCTTATTCTTTTGAGAATTATTCCTTACCAAACATTACGATCGCTATATTAATTCACTTTTAATTTAAAAAAAAATAACGAATGAAATCACAAGGTCTTCAAAAGCGCTCTTTCCACAACCAAAAACAGAATACTGCACATTCGGCCTTTGTTTACATCCATGTAAAAGAAAGGCAATCATGCTCGAAATGCTCATAAACGGGCATCGTTAATTAGCCGTGACCTACTAAGTGTACTTTGGAACTTGATGACTCTGTGTTCCAAAGCAAGAGATAAAATAACCTAATCAGGGTAGCCTCTTTGGGTTTCTTGTGACTTGGCCCTTTTGTCGTATGTGTACAGTCGCTCAAAAAAGTATCCGAACACCACGGTTGATTACAGACTTCAGAAAAAATATATGGCAACGATATTTTTAGAAATTAGTGATCTGGCAACCTTCGTGTCACGTGACACGAAGCCAATCTATAATTATTCATACGGGCAACGTTTTCATACGGTCTAACGAATTCTCTTCCCTCAAACTTTTCTGAACCTTTGGAGTCCTTGTGATATGACAATATAGCATATTGTGTGGAAAAAAAATTAAAAATAGAAATGTGTTACTCAGAGATTAAACCACCCAACCCAACCCTCTAGGACCTGGACCTTGTCCTTTTACCCACTGAGTGAAAAAAAAATCCGTTCAGATGTAAAACAATCTAACCAGAGTAGCTTTCTACCCACTTGCCCATGTCTCCAGATCTAGAAAGACCTTTGTACAGAGAGCCTTACCATATAGTTGGCAAGAAATGGGCTGAATGGTCTTAACGAGCGAATCTAAACTCCTTCAATGGTTCATTTTTAACATTCTGCAAAGCTTTAGGGGGTCCTTGTGACTTGGCCCATTTATCGTATGTGCTCCAAGAGAAATCAGACAAAGGTATAGACTCCTCGATTTTAGTTTTTTTTGATGCGGTCATAAACGTTTTAATCGAAATAATTCTCTCATAAAATCTGTAATGATAAATAAAATTTTATTTTTAAATTCTTGTTTCTGGCTTCCTCTTCAACAAATCCTTTCAATGTCGGAATGATTTATGCGAAACGATAAAGAATAATTAAACTAAGTACACTTAATTAACTCCTAAGTAAAATTCTCGCAGTTTATTCCATATTTTAACAAATTCTAGAAACAATACCTCATAGCTATTAAATTTAATAATAAGGTGTTTAATTAGTTAATGAGGAAAATTTAATCTTCGTTACGACTTTAAAGAAGTTTACTTCTGCTTTGGTGTGATTAGCAAAGGGCGCGCTGAAAGAGAAACCACAGGCAACACGGTGAGTGAACCTCTGTAAAAACGATTTCTCCGTTAAACCTACACCCTGCCCACAGTGAGGAAGAGGACGTCATGGTTCGGAAAGACTGTCGTTCGTTGGATGAGACGTTAAGCCATGCCCCTGTGAGCAGCATTGTCATAGCTTGTATACTTTACAGAACACATTAAATATCTTCATGTACCTCCTAAGGGCTGTCTTGTGGATCTCCGTATCTGACCCCGATCTGAGCTCTTGAAGAGCCTTGTGACCTTGTTATTTATCTATTTTTGAGAAGTGGCGGAGTTGGCTCAGTCGGTATCGCGCTAGCCTCGTAATCTGCAGTTCCCAGGTTCGAATCCCAGCTGGGTAAGTGTTGAGATTTATCTTCGCAAAACTCCCCGCCCTGCCCACACTCAGTAGGGGACACCGATGAGCTTGAAAAGGACGCCGTCCGTCGGATGGGATGTTAATCCGTGGCGCCTAGTGTAGGAAAGACTTATCCCTGTGCACGTTAAAGAACATGCTGGATGGTCTTGATGAGAGGCTACCATCTGTCTACTACCAGCTGTCCAATGGGGTCCCTCCCCCAAACTTTCTCTGAGCCTTTGGGGTCCTTGTAACGTGACCATTTAGCCCATTGTGTGCAAAAAAACAGTCGGTCTCAGAGGTAAAACAACCCCAGATGGGAGGCTACCATCTGTCTCCTAACAACTGTCCAGTGGTTTCCATTCCCTCTACCTTCTCTGAGCTAGTCATTTAGCCCATTGTGTGAAAAAAAGTGCCGCTAAGATATAAAACGGCACAAATTAACTATATGAAAATTAAGAAAAGCCAATATTTTAATTGAAAACGTACCTCAAATAGTTTTGAACATAATTAGCGGATTTTCACACGTGCACCATTCGTGATCCTGCATACAGTGGAGTCGCATCTTACGCGGTAGTTTGGTTCTGAAGTCAACGCGTAAGGCGAAAATCGCATATATAGTCAAAATTACCCTAGGAAATCCCTCATAAACCACAGTGTACATGGTTTTGTGCAACAAACCTTGTACAGTAATATATGTATAAATGTATAATGTGTGCAGTAATGTACAGTACATAATAAAGAGTTAATATGCAAAAAATAATTTCACAGTAGTTTTAATTACATAAGAGAGAAGGTTGGGTTGTTTTACCTCTGAGTGGCACTTTTTTTGCACACCATGGGCTAAATGGCCAGGTCACATGGACCCCGAAGGCTCAGAGAAGGTTGGGGGAGGGGACCCACTTTAACAGCTGTTGGGAGACAGATGGTAGCCTCCCTTCAAGGCCATCCAGCGTGTTCTTTAACGTGCACAGGGTATGGCTTTCTCGCACACGGAGCCACAGCTTAACGTTCCATCCGACGGACGACGGCCTTTCCAAGCCCATCGGTGTCCCCTACTGACCGTGGGCAGGGCGGGGAAATTTTGCGGAGATAAATCTCAACGCTGACCCAGCTGGGACTCAAACCTGGGAACTACAGATTACGAGCCTGGCGCGCTACCGACTGAGCCACCCCCGCCCCAATAAGTATATGGAGAATAGTATTTGAAACTAAGAGCGATTTTCAAGTGACACAAACGCTTCAAAGACGGAAGATTCCGTAGAGGAAAACTCTAGGTCTGGGCAACTAATTACTCAAATCCGACCTAGCAAGAAATCATTGGTCTGAAAGAGGAGATCATCAGCTATGGCCTCACGGATTCCTCATCTCTTAGAATGATAATCAATAGCATCTTCAAGCTGACCAGAAATTTTTAAGTAGATTTCGGTTATTTTTGTGAGTCGTGAAAATTTGAATAAAAAATAAAAAATTTGTTGTAGAAATAAGAAAAGCCCCGAACCAAAAATGAAAAGGAACTCAAAAGTCCAATCACCTCATTTGAATATAAAATGCTCGTTTCCGAAGAAAAAAAAATTATCTCCTTTTATTTTAACGCATTATACATTTAGTACAATACAAACAACCCAAAAGCATTCGCTTATCTATGTGATTTACATCTAAAATAACATCTAAAATACATTATTAACACATTACATTTGAATGTAATGTGTAACACATAAGATTAATTATTACATCTAAAACACATTACGTCTAAAATAATAGAATATGTCTGTGGTCACCAAAACTCTTCGCATAAGGGCTAAGAACTTTGGATTTTGTCAGAAATTAGCATGAGATCAGCGGTTGCAGAGAGAGCGCGAGATGAGAGATGTGAATCTGCCTTTCCCTCAGTCTCTCATAGTGTAAGCATCTCGCAGCGCTCAGTCTAATTCTGGTGTTTAAAGATACGTATTTTCGCACAACATGGCCCCTAAAGCAAGTCAACTGCTTCATCTGGTGCTCAAACGAAGAAATAGAGATATCTTCTACGGACGGAGGAAAAACTGGATGTGTTGGGCTTATTGATTGGAACGTAAATATGGCCACAACGAATCTAGCATCCGTGTCATCAAGATTCGAGGGAAATTGTTATGCTGTGGTGTCAAGTTCTCCAGTAACTCTAAGACGACAAGCCAAGTGCTTGATAAGATTAGTGGACTGAAATTGCATTAAACATATGACCGGAAGACACGAATCGTAACGTTTGAAGTACGTAAAGCTGTGCCTATCGATTGCAACACGTTGCGAAAAAAAGAATCTTAGCCTCTATGAGCTGTTCAAACCAGCCACCATGGTTTAAACCTCACGCTAAAAAGGGACAGCCTTCTGGTGAGAAGGAATTCAAAGTCAACCTTGATTAGATTAACAGTTTTAAGAACTACTTCAACCACAAAATCCTATTTATTTATTCCTTCTCCTTCTCTCTTAGGTGGCTCAGTCGGTAGCGCGCCAGGCTCGTAATCTGTAGTTCCCAGGTTCGAGTCCCAGCTGAGTCAGCGTTGAGATTTATCTCAACGCTGACTCAGCTGGGACTCGAACCTGGGACTCAGAGGTAAAACTCTCTAACTCAGCTGGGACTCAGAGGTAAAACAACCCATATACTTAGGTTATTTCTTCGACTGTCTGTGCACCACTTAAGCCTGTCTGAACAAAGCAACGTGTCAAATATCGTTTCCGGATCAGCCACAGCCTGTAAAAAATCACACAGACCAAAATGAACACCTTTCCAAAGCGACAGAGATTAACTGTGTATTGTTCTGCTGTTACTTTCGTTTGTATCGCAACTTGTTTGAACTTACACACACTACTCATTGTCTTTGAAGGCTCGCTGTGTTTTGCACATATATTATGTATTAACTCGTACGAAAAGCTGCTATTTATTGGCGACGGCAGTCCTCTTATTAAATGATCCGCCCTCGTATATTTATCAGAAGGCTAGAAAATCTATGAATGCTTTTAAGAATATTAGGTGACAAATGTCTTTAAATATGTGTCACACTTAAAAGACTTAAAGGAAACCTTAATTAAAAGTATTGGTTAATATACTTATTTACTAATTTATTTATGATTCATCTCCGGCAGCAGAAAGGATTCCAAAATATTGAGATACTCTGGGCCCCAGAATCTCTGATCTGGTCCTGAGCGTGTTCGACTGTTCTTTATTTGGCCGACAAATTTCAATAATGGAAGCAGAGAGACCTATCCAATTGGAAAGTTAAGAGCTTACAAACCTGCTCCCTGAGGGTTGGGTTGTTTTACCTCTGAGCGGCACTTTTTTGCACACCATGGGCTAAATGGCCAGGTCACCTGGACCCCGAAGGCTCAGAGAAGGTTGGGGGAGGGGACCCACTGGAACAGCTGTTGGGAGACAAATGGTAGCCTCCCGTCAAGGCCATCCAGCGTGTTCTTTAACGTGCACAGGGTATGGCTCTCCGGTACACGGGCCACGGCTTAACGTCCCATCCGACGGACGGCGGCCTTTCCAAGCCCATCGATGTCCCCTACTGACCGTGGGCAGGACGGGGAATTTTGCGGAGATAAATCTCAACGCTGACCCAGCTGGGACTCGAACCTGGGAACTACAGATTTCGAGCCTGGCGCGCTACCGACTAAGCCACCCCGCTCCCTGAGGTCTTGACTACCATATATTTTAGTTCATTCTTTTTAGTTCATTTGTCATTACTGCTGAGATAATTATTCTTTTTTGCTATAATTTTTTGCTTTTGATTTAATAAAGGTTTTTACAATTTAAGGCATTTTATTTCGTAAATATTTCAATTTTAAATCTTTTTAATTTTTTTTAAGCTTTTTAATATCTTTTATTTATACAATGAAGTAAAAGATGAAAAATCTATGCCTATCTGTATTTATATTATAGGTAGTTTATAGTTTATTGAATCAAAGCGTATGTGATAATTTTGGGGAGAGTACACAAAATGAACGAGACTTTGTCGCTGATACCAAAAAAGTTAAGAATCATCGACCAAGGTGGGAATGAGGCGCTGATGGAATCCTGATGGCTAGAAGATTGAATCAGTTGATTCTCTAGCTTTAATTTTAAGATAATTGTAAATTTCAAAATTTTTGAAAAAATGACATTCAGATGGAAGTTTGGGATGACATTGTAATAAGATTTTTAAAACTAATTTTGAATACTTACGCTATTTGATGTTTCGTCCCACTGGTAGATGTTTGTCCCGTGGGCTGTCTGCACGTGTTGCACCAAGTCCCACCACGTGTTTTGCTTTGATTGGCATCGAGCACATACTGGCTTTGCGGGGGCTCCTGTAATTGGGAGTGAGGGGGGGGGGGAGTGAGAATTATTTCTGCATTAAAACTCTAGTAACAAAAATAATTCCTATAAGTTTAAACATTTAAATTTGCATATAATTACTAATAAAACTTTTGATAGTTGAAAGAAAACATTATCAGCATTAAGTAGTACAGTCGCTCAAAAAAGTATCCGAACACTATGGTTGATTACAGAATTCAGAAAAAATATCTGGCAACGTTTTTTTAGAAATCAGTGATTTCGCAACCTTCGTGTCACGTAACACGAAGGTTGCCAGATCACTAATTTCTAAAAAATCGTTGCCAGATATTTTTTCTGAATTCTGTCATCAGCCATAGTGTTTGGATACTTTTTTGAGCGACTGTAGGTGGTCATATGATTTTGATACTAGATCGTGTGGGCTCACTCACGGAAATATTAAGCGTGTGCAGTTACCGTTCACAGCAAACTGGAGCGTGTGCAGTAACTGCACACGCTCCAGTTTGCTGTGAACGGTAACTGGAGCGTGTACAGTTGCTGTACACGCTCCAGATATTTTTCCTGAATTCTGTAATCACGTGACACGAAGGTTGCCAGATCACTAATTTCTAAAAAAATCGTTGCCAGATGTTTTTTTTTAATTCTGTAATCAACCGTAGTGTTCGGATACTTTTTTGAGCGACTGTAGGTGGTCATATGATTTTGATACTAGATCGTGTGGGCTCACTCACGGAAATATTAAGCGTGTGCAGTTACCGTTCACAGCAAACTGGAGCGTGTGCAGTAACTGCACACGCTCCAGTTTGCTGTGAACGGTAACTGGAGCGTGTACAGTTGCTGTGCACGCTCCAGATATTTTTCCTGAATTCTGTAATCACGTGACACGAAGGTTGCCAGATCACTAATTTTTAAAAAAATCGTTGCCAGATATTTTTTCTGAATTCTGTAATCAACCGTAGTGTTCGATACTTTTTTGAGCGACTGTACTATGTATTCCCAAAGCGATATTCTGTTTTATTCAGGGAATGCGCTAGCTCTTTTGCCGCCCGGTGTGAAGTTGCACTCTGCCACCCCATGCTCCAAGTGTGCTCTTAACTATTAATGATTAATTTAGATAAAGTTAATGTCATTTTTAAAAGCAGTTGAAACTCGTCTGTTGAAAAATAGGTCGTAATTATCCTGGCCAGTCTTACTGCAGCTATGGTCGTTAATTTATTCATAAATATGCAATATAAAATATAGTTGTTGTTACAGTAGCCCCGGCCCTTCATTTATTTGATAAAACACAGGACATAACAAAATTGAGTTTGGTGTTAAAAATATTATAAACGAGAAAATTTGGAAAGTCCAGTTTTTCTGGACTTTCCGAAATTTGGACAGAGAAAATTTGGAAAGTCCAGTTACTTAAGACTCCATTCAGAAACCATTTTCGTGGCTGAATCAGTCATTTTTTATTCAATTTATTCATTTTCCTGCAGATGAGTTATTTATCTTTGTGGGTCAAATGGTAACTAATTCTCTTTATGAATAAAAAGTAGTTAAAAAATTCTTCATTGATCCTAATTACAACTAAAGGGATTTCTTAGTTTCAACTAGATAATTAATTGTACGTAGGTTGCTTCTTTAGATATTTCTTTAAAAATATCCGCCATAAGAAACAATTGCACGCTCTTTGTTAATGGAGAACATGGTTGCTAGGATCATCCGTATGAAAAACTATTTAGTTATCGAATGGAAGTGAATGCTCGCATTGAGATCATCTTAAAATTTTATTTTAATGCAAGAGGTTGAGGGATTGTACAGTCGCTAATAAAAGTATCCGAACACTATGGTTGATTACAGAATTCAGAAAAAATATCGGGCAAAGATTTTTTCAGAAATTAGTTTTTAGAAATTAGTGAAATCAGTGACACACTGACAACCTTAGTGTCACGTGACACGAAGGTTGCCAGATGACTAATTTCTAAAAAAAATCGTTGTCAGATATTTTTTCTAAATTCTGTAATCAACCATATTGTTCGGATATTTTTTTTTACACGAAGGTTGCCAGATCACTAATTTCTAAAAAAAAATCGTTGCCAGATATTTTTTTTGAATTCTGTAATCAACCATAGTGTTCGGATACTTTTTTGAGCGACTGTACAATCCCTCAAATCTGTGATACAAAAATCAGTCCAGCACAGGGCCGGATCTAGGAGGGGGGAAGGGTACCATGCCCTCCCCCCTTCGGAAAGCTAATAAGAGTAATAGAGGCAAAAAATATTATACCTATTTATATTTCATTCATTTTTCAAGGCATTTTTTAAACAACTGTAAAAGGAGAGGAAATGTTATACTGCATTGGAAATCCAGTCTCTGGGCTTCGCCTCTCCTCTTTTACAATTTTCCTGCTTTATTATGTTTCTTACCTCCCCCCCCCCCCACAACCTCTTGATTTTTTTCTAGATCCAAGCCTGGTCCTGCATGTCATTATTTCGGGAAATATATGAAATTTTAACTGAATCTCTTTTTGAGAAGATTCTGTAAAAAGAGTAGTGAGAATTTAAAAAAGTTAGTAAAAAATTAAAAAAAATTAGCTGTCCCGCTGCCGAATGGTTTGCACACTTGTCTACTGATCAAAGGGACCTGAGTTCGAGCCCCGGGGTAAGATTTGGATGTTTGTATTATTTATTAATTTTTATCAAAAAATCCCTCAACCTCTTGCATTAAAATAAAATTTTAAGATGATCTCAATGCGAGCATTCACTTCCATTCGATAACTAAATAGTTTTTCATACGGATGATCCTGGCAACCATGTTCTCCATTAACAAAGAGCGTGCAATTGTTTCTTATGGCGGATATTTTTAAAGAAATATCTAAAGAAGCAACCTACGTACAATTAATTATCTAGTTGAAACTAAGAAATCCCTTTAGTTGTAATTAGGATCAATGAGAATTTTTTAACTACTTTATTATATTCTAGCGTGTTCTGCTAATGTCCCGCCATCCTCACAGACCTTCTACTATGGCGTATAAACTGAGAGGCTCCTGTCAGATCTCTGTGGCAAGCAGCTGCTTGAGGGGTTTTTCATTTACACTGGTTTACATAAATAAAGGAAATCCCAATGTTAAGTCAGTGGGAAACTAATATAAAAGCTCTATAATTTCTAAAATAAGTTTTTTTTTGTTTCGAAAAATGTGATTGCAAATAAAGATCTTAATCAAATAAATCAATATCTCGATTTTCAACAATATTCGTTCAGTATTTAATGAGTTATGGAAAAAGTTTGAATATTTAGCGATAACAATGCCAGCCACAAAAATTGACTTCAGAAATTAATTAAAACTTAGTAATAAGTATTGTATCAAAGTGTTTAATAAAATAAATTTGTATTTTAGGACTATGTGTAAAGAATTATTTCACTATTCTTCAGTTTTGTATAAGTTTCTTAAGACTGGCATTGTTATCGCTAAATATTCAAACTTCCATAACTCATTAAATATTGAACGAATATTGTTGAAAATCAAGATATTGATTTATATGATTGAGATCTTTATCTGCAATCACATTTTTCAAAACAAAAAAAACTTATTTTAGAAATTATAGAGCTTTGACGTTAGCTTCCCATTGACTTAACATAAGATTTTCCTTAATTTTTGGAAGCCAGTACATTTGTACATTAAAAAAAAATCAAAGATTAGTAAAAATAAAAAAAGAAGAGTAGTAAAAATAAAAAAACAAAACAAAAAAGTGGTAAAAGTAAAAGAAAGAGTAAAAATAATAAAAAAGAAATTAACAGAGGAGTTGTAAAAATAAAAAAGAAAAGTAGTAAAACTAAAAAGAAAAAAAACAACAAAGTATTAAAAATAGGAAATCGAAGAGTAATAAGAATAAAATATGAAAGCATTAAAAATAAAAAATAAAAAAGTTCCAAGAATAAGAAATCAAAGAGTAAGAAAAATAAAAAATCAGAATAGTTAAAAAATATCAAAGAAAGAGTAATCGTTTGAAATTGAATATTTCCAAACGACAGTTTTACAATGCCTAAATTAGTGTGGTCTTATTATCTGATGAAATTCTGTGAATTAAAAAACCAACCTGGTGGACTGCTTGTATGTTGACACCTGCATGTGAACCGCAGTTTACAACTTTGTTTCTTGTGCTCGATCAATTTGTGAATGCCTGGAAAAACTTCTTTGCAATTGCCACATATCAGGATGTCCGGCTCACCTAAAATGAAAAGAAATACATATATTTATAATTCATTTAAATTTCATCAGGGAGAATGAACTGTGTTCTGGCAAGCAGAAATATCCAATCCTTACAACGCTTTCGAATCTAGTCTCTATTTTTGTTGATATTTACGTTTATTTCAATGCATTTTTTTTGAAGTTTCTCTCTAGAATCTAGAATCTATAACTCTTAAGATATGGTTCCACAATGACTATATCGTCATGAGGTCCTGCATTTACCATAGATTTAACAACCTTAAACTATACCACTATCAGAATCTATGAGACGGGGCATCAGAGATATTCCCGGCACCTTTTGCAACTGAAAAACTGGCCTCTAATCGAATATCTCTTTCGAAAATGTCGCATAGATCTTTAAAATCACTATTTTTTGTCTCTACGACACAAATATTCAAAATTATTGAGTCTGTATAAACTATTTGAAAGCTATTCTCTCTTATATATCCATCATCATCACGATGATGATGATGATGATGATGGATATATAAGAGAGAATAGCTTTCAAATAGTTTATTCCATAAACACCAAAAAACACTATATTTAAATATAATCACCTCCTACTTATAAACGTTTATTCTAATAATTAATTTAAAAATATTGGTTGTCCTGAGCGGGATTCGATGAGTGTGGTCTTCCTCCAGCATGGTTCTGGGAGACATGGGTTCGAATCCCACTCAAACACGTGGTTCAAATACCACGTGTCCTGAGTAACCTTGGTAATCAGAGCATAGGATTTTTTTCCTCAGAACAATCAAATTGTTTCAACTAATTATTTCCAGTGTTTCCTGTATACAGGACGTTTTCCTGTGATAATTTATTACCGAATTCTTTATTTCAATGATTGATAAGATTTTAATTCAGTCAGAGGAAACGTTTTTTCGCTGAAGAATGTAAACCATTATACACTGCCTTTTAACCGGTAGAGTAGCTAGTCATGCATATTGAGGTGAGTTGTCCGATGGCTAACATTCAATTGAGAACAAATTTCATTCAATGTGTTGTTTCAGATCTCCCGAATCAGTTCATTAGCTTGTTAATAGGTCTCACAGTTTTGCAAGGTCCGCTGTTGATCCCTACAATTTCCCCTACATTCTGCCCACGTTAAGGTAGATGAAATTTGATTTAACTAATTTTGATAATGAAAATCAACTAACACTTTCCCTGTTCAAAGACATTTTGACTTCCACACGTCCTTATAATTCAACCATTTATTTACTTTTTTAAATCCTAAAGTTACTTAAATACTAAAGTTTAAGTCATTTTCACCTTCCTAAAAAGCACATTATTAAAATAAACGGGTTGGGTTGTTTTCACCTCTGAGCGGCACTTTTTTTGCCCACAATGGACTAAATGGCCAGGTCACAAGGACCCCGAAGGCTCAGAAAAGGTCGAGGCAGGGGATCCACTGGAACAGCTGTTGGGAGAGAGATGGTAGCCTCCCGTCAAAGCCATCTAGCGTGTTCTTTAACGTGCACAGGGTATGGCTCTCCCGCACACGGCTTAGTGTCCCATCCGACGGGAGCCATACCCTGTGCAAGTTAAAGAACACGCTGGATGGCCTTGACGGGAGGCTACCATCTGTCTCCCAACAGCTGTTCCAGTGGGTCCCCTCCCCCAACCTTCTCTGAGCCATCGGGGTCCATGTGACCTGGCCATTTAGCCCATGGTGTGCAAAAAAGAGCCGCTCAGAGGTAAAACAACCCAACCCAATCCATCCGACGGACAGAAAGACGGGACTTCTTTAGTCTTTGAGAAATGTTGAAATTCAGAAATTCTATATGAATTGTCTTAAAAAAATGAAAAAAGATAAAAAATAAAAATTACAGATTTCACATTAAATTTTTTAAAGTAATGCGATGTATAATGATAGAATTTGACGATTGTTAATTTTTTACTTCTAATTTCTTTCATGAGATAGAGGGATATACTTTTATTTCTTGATTTTTATCAAGTGAAGGATTTATATTGTATTGTACAGTCGCTCAAAAAATATCCGAACACTATGGTTGATTACAGAATTCAGAAAAAATATCGGGCAAAGATTTTTTCAGAAATTAGTTTTTAGAAATTAGTGAAATTACTGAATTACCTTCGTGTCACGTGACACGAAGTTTGCTAGATCACTAATTTCTAAAAAAATTGTTGCCAGATATTTTTTCTGAATTCTGTAATCAACCATAGTGTTCGGATATTTTTTGAGCGACTGTACGGTGCAGTCTGAAAGGAGATACATCACTGTCAGCAGAGTTTGAAATCTGACTGTGAGTGACGATATTGCCAACTTTATACGGAACCTTCCGAGTGTTATATGTTGAGACAAGCAGCAATGAGGGTATATAGTGATGACTTCATAAAACTGATATATAAGTCTGTAAAATATGTACGTAAATTCTTCTAATTTATTGATTCGTCCACGTATCTAATATACACTACAGGAAATAAAAAATGCAACACTTGCAAGTTACGAAAATGTGGCGAAATTTAGGGAGGCGGTAGTAAATGGAAATGCAAGGTAATAATTAGGTTTGCAGGAAGATCGAAACTATTGACAGGCGCGAGTTGACGTCACAGGTGCAGAGCAGTCAAACACAGATAAAAGCAACCAAAGTTCCCTGGTTGACAAAACTTTGTTCTAAACCGCTAAAGATGCCCTTACGCAAACGTCGACAGCCGTTCCAACAGTTAACAAAATTTGAGAGTGGAAGAATCATCGGTCTTAGAGAAACTGGTTTGTCGTACAGAGATGTGACCAATTACGTTGGCCAAAAATCCAGCACCATCGTAAGCATATGACGCCAGGGGTTCAAGAAGGATCCAGCACATGACGACAAGGATCAGGAAAACGATGTATGACCACGGAGCAACAGGACCGCCATTTATGACGCATGACATTGCGTGACAGATTCGCGATTACAACGCAATTGTAAAGGGACTGGCAACTGGAAACACATCGAATATCTACCTGGCAGACGGTAAACAACAGGCTTTTAGAGTTTCCAATGCGAGCTTATCGTCCAGACTGCGTTTGCCTCTCACATCTGCTCAAATGCAAGCAGGTCTTCAGTGGTGTCGCCTCAGACAGAACTGGAACGAACAAGAGTGGAATATCGTGGTGTTTAGTGACGAATCGCGTTTTTTGTCTTGGTCAGCACGACAGTAGACAACGTGTTCTCCGTCATCCAGGGGAAAGGAACGCCATCCTCTGCGTGCGACATCGTCACACAGCTCCAGTACCTGGTGTTTTGATGTGGGGTGCCATTAGTCGGACATCTCGATCAGAACTGGTCATCATAAGGGAATTTACAACTGCCCAATGATATGTTACTAACATTTTGAAGCCAGTGGCTGTCCCATTTCTTCAGCAGCACTGAACCTTTTACCACCAAGATAAGGCCCGCCCCCACACAGCCCGCATTAGTCGGCAATATCTACATGAGCAAAACGTTCAGGTACTATCATGGTCAGCACGCTCGCCGGACCTTTCACCTATTGAACTCATCTGGGACATGATGGACCTACAACTCCAACAACACCCAAGAACTGCGCCAACCACTGTCGCTGAAATGGAACAGTGACTTCGCGCTATTTGGCGTTCTATTCATCAGGAAGATATTATAGAGCTGTACGACAACCTTCCCCGCCGTCTTCATGAATGCATTGCTGCGCGGGTCGGTTCGACATCATACAATTATACCACTTTACCAGGTAAGTAAAATGGTAATTTTCCATATTTTTTTTGATAATGCATCAATCATACATCTCAGTGCATGCTAACAGCTGCCGGCTTTTCAATAAAATGGCATTAATCCTTCTAGGGTTGGGTTGTTTTACCTCTGAGCGGCACTTTTTTTTTCACACCATGGGCTAAATGGCCAGGTCACATGGACCCCGAAGGCTCAGAGAAGGTTGGGGGAGGGGACCCACTGGAACAGCTGTTGGGAGACAGATGGTAGCCTCCCGTCAAGGCCATCCAGCGTGTTTTTTAACGTGCACAGGGTATGGCTCTCCCACACACGGCGCCACGGCTTAACGTTTCATCCGACAGACGGAATCCTTCTAGGTGTTGCAATTTTTTTTTTGCCTGTAATGAATGTAGACGATTGTCAGTGACTGACTGACTGATAGGGGATAACGCTAATTGATACAATGAAACAGAAATGGCAGAGCTATGAAAATTTGCACCTAAAAGTAATTCGAGTAGTAATCTCTGGAAAAATCTGAAATTTGACTTCCGACCTATCCCTTAAGATCAAATAGAGATCAAATAGAGGCCAATCGTGGATCTACGAGGGCTAGAAACGAGAAAATTGGTTTCTGGGTATGATTTGGATTGTATATGTTGGAAACGTCACGAAATGTCGGATCCAGAGGATCCTTTGGAGTTTAACGTCAAATTTAGATCTACCTGTACTAGAGAGAAAAAAAATTGGTGTTTGTGGGTATTTCGTGTCATAGATCTAGAAAACGATACGAAATCTCAGATGTGGAGGGTCCTTCGAAGTCAAGCGTCAAATATGATCTATAGGTACATATACATATGTTATATATAGTTAGAGGACTAAAAAGTGGTGTCAGTCGTAGGTAGATCTCAGAAATTATGCCAAATTTTGGATGCGATGGATCCTTCGAGGTCAAATTCGATATATCGGTGATGGAGAGCTAGAAATTAGTGAATCGGGCAATTTCAGGCAGCAGAACTCAGAAATAAGAAGGATTTTCAGATCCGGGTATCGTTCAAGGTCAAATAGGGATCTGAGTAACGAGCTATCTAGAGAAGCCCAAGGCGCAGACTGATTTCTAGTATGTATATATACATACTAGAAATCAGTCATGTATGTTATATACATACTAGAAATAAGTCATGTATGTTATATACATACCAGAAATCAGTCGTGTATGTATATGTATATACTAGAAATCAGTCGTGTATGTATATGTACATACCAGAAATCAATCGTGTATGTATATGTACATACCAGAAATCAATCGTGTATGTATATGTACATACCAGAAATCAGTCGTATATGTATATGTACTTACCAGAAATAAGTCGTGTATGTATATGTACATACCAGAAATCAGTCGTGTATGTATATGTACATACCAGAAATCAGTCGTGTATGTATATGTACATACCAGAAATCAGTCGTGTATGTATATGTACTTACCAGAAATCAGTCGTGTATGTATATGTACATACCAGAAATCAGTCGTGTATGTATATGTACATACCAGAAATCAGTCGTGTATGTATATTTACATACCAGAAGTCATGTATGTATAAGTACATACCAGAAGTCATGTATGTATAAGTACATACCAGAAATCAGTCATGTATGTATATGTACATACCAGAAATCATTCATGTATGTACATACCAGAAATCATTCATGTATGTACATACCAGAAATCATTCATGTATGCACATACCAGAAATCATTCATATATGTACATACCAGAAATCAGTCATGTATGTACATACCAGAAATCAGTCATGTATGTACATACCAGAAATCATTCATGTATGTACATACCAGAAATCAGTCATGTATGTACATACCAGAAATCAGTCATGTATGTACATATTAGAAATCCGTCATGTATGTACATACTAGAAATCATTCACGTATGTACATACTAGAAATCATTCACGTATGTACATACTAGAAATCATTCACGTATGTACATACTAGAAATCATTCACGTATGTACATACTAGAAATCATTCACGTATGTACATACTAGAAATCATTCACGTATGTACATACTAGAAATCATTCACGTATGTACATACTAGAAATCATTCACGTATGTACATACTAGAAATCATTCACGTATGTACATACTAGAAATCATTCACGTATGTACATACTAGAAATCATTCACGTATGTACATACTAGAAATCATTCACGTATGTACATACTAGAAATCATTCACGTATGTACATACCAGAAATCATTCATGTATGTACATACTAGAAATCATTCATGTATGTACAGACTAGAAATCAGTCATGTATGTATATGTACATACTGGAAATCATTCATGTATGTATATGTACATACTAGAAATCATTCATGTATGTATATGTACATACTAGAAATCATTCATGTATGTATATGTACATACTAGAAATCATTCATGTATGTATATGTACATACTGGAAATCATTCATGTATGTATATGTACATACTAGAAATCATTCATGTATGTATATGTACATACTACAAATCATTCATGTATGTATATGTACATACTGGAAATCATTCATGTATGTATATGTACATACTAGAAATCATTCATGTATGTATATATACATACTAGAAATCAGTAAGAATTTATGTATATAGACTGATTTCTAGTGTGTAATTAGACTGATTTCTAGTATGTATATGTAAAAATATAATAAATACACCCTCAAGCAGTATACATACTAGAAATCAGTGGTGAATCAGTGGTGAAGAAATCAGTGAATCAGCCTTCGACACCTCTAAGTAAGTGCATACCAACATATTTTTTGTCTCTTCTATTAATATATATTATCTTCTGGGACACTTGTTCAGTTAATCCTTTTGAAGTCTTATCACGTCCTCTTATTATAGGCCCTTCTGAACAACCTTATATTCAGAATGGATCGGCGTGCAGTAGTGTGAAGGATTCATACTCTTTGTTGACGACATACGCGCACATTTTGAAGCATCTTAAGTCGATTTATGCAACGCACAATATTTTATTGTTTTGATGACACCATTGCAATTACGTTCATTATCGGGCTGATTGTTTTTCGTTTCCTACGCATTTCCTCGTTATATTAAAATACATTTCTGAACAAATTTTCGTTTAATTAAATCGTACAGTAAAAAAAAACAAGCTATACCCTATGTTGTTAGTGTTGCATTAATTTTGTCAAGCAGTTCTGTTCAGTCAGTTATAACGCAAGAGATCAGACCTACCATTGCTGTAGAGAGAATTCAGCGATGCTTGCTGCTTTTCTGTGAGCTTTGGTGGTTTCGATTTCGGTCGAGGAGTGACAGGGAAGCCCAAGACATCTGTTCGCGGCCGTTTCAACGGAGGAACAGCCTGTCGGAGTCCGAGGAACCTGAGAACACAGAAGGGAAAAAAATAAGTGCAAATTAAATGTGGGAACGAATTCCGTGAAGATGATTTTAGTTTTTATTTTTGGAACTAAATCTTTAACTATAAGTAGTTGTCAAAACTGGTATGAAAAGAAGAGATATCAATGCAGATCCCGGCCACAATAAAAAAAAATACAGAATAATAAAGTTTTAAAGTCATTTTAGAGTAATATACTACGTTACAAAATATAACAGGACACGTCAACATTATCTGAAATTGAAAGCCACATTTACAACTCTTTTAACTTTGAAAATATGTGTTTTATAGAAAAATGTTACTGCAGATAAATTGATGATATCAATCTAATCTCATTGAACATGATTTTCAGCAATATTCGTTTAATATTTGAACAATTATGGAAGGGGATATAGAGAATTACGGAAACTGAAACTTTAAAATGTAACTTTTGCAACTCATGAACATTTACTTCTAAAGGTAAAACCCAAATGTTATAACAAAGCATTCACTGGCATAAATGCAATATTTGAAATATGTGTTACGATTTTTTTCAGTTTTCATCAAATTGGGAGAAAAATTGTTGGGGAAGAGTGTGACAGTGACGTCTGCTGTTAAATGTTCCAGATTCAATAACTCTAAATATTAAGCTACTATTTTGAAAATTGATATTTAGAGAAATCTAAGTGAGATCTTCAATTTATATCTAGAGATAGTTTTACTTAAAAAACTTACTTTCAAAATTAGGGACCTTCGAATGTGACTTCCCACTCACATACATGGAAGTGTCCGGGTACTTTTTGTAATATAAGGTATTTATGTTCAATTGGCTTTTCTTAAAATAATCCAAGCTCTTTGCTTACTCTTCTTCGAAATTGAGCGCCGTTCTTCGGATGAGTTCGGTTGTTTTACTTCTGAACAGCACTTTTTGGCACACAATGGGCTAAATGGCCAGGTCACAAGGACCCCGAGAACTCAGAGAAGGTTGGGGGAAGGGGACCCACTGGACAGCTGTTGGGAGACAGATGGCAGCCTTCCGTCAAAGTCATCCAGCGTGTACTTGAACGTGCACAAGTTATGCCTTCCCACACACGGGGACCACGGCTTTATGTCCAATGTGACGGACGGCTGCATTTCCAAGCCCATCGGTGTCCCCTACTGACCGAAAGCAGGGACAGAAGTTTCGTGGAGATAAATTTCGGCGCTGATCCAGGTGGGACTCGAATTTAGCAACTGCAGACTAGGAACCTGGAGCACTACCGACGGAGCTACCCCACGGATGAGATACTGAGACGTTGCGAATCTCTTGCATAGAAAACATTGTTCCCGAAATAATTAGTAAATTAATCAAATAATCGTGAATTCTTAAATGGTGAAGCACTGATTGTTTTGACGAAGGATGAGTTAAGATGTAAACTAATCCGCCACAAAATTATATCGTAAAGAAGAAGAAAAAGGAAGGAAATTTTAACTTCTTCTAAAGATTTGTCTTGGGATGTTGGAGAGCATCAAAAATTTATACATAGTGTATTATTACTTTAAATAAATGTCGAGGATTTCCTAAAGGGAATCAGATACGTTTTATGATGTGCGAATGTAATTGTGTTTTCTACATACACTGGTACCCATAAATTAAGGAACAACCCTTGTTATGTTATCGTTGTCTCTTTTTTGTTTTTAAAAATGTGATTGCAGATAAAGATCTCAATGAAATAAATCAATATCTCGATTTTCAACAATATTCGTTCAGTATTTAATGAGTTACGGAAGTTTGAATATTAAGCAATAAAAAATCCAGTTACAAAAGTAGAGTTCGAAAGTTAATTAAAATTTAGTAATAAGTATTGAACAAAGTGTTTAATAAAATAAGTGTCTGTTTTAGAAATTTGTATGAAGAATTCTTTCACTATTCATCAGTTTTGAAAAAGTTTTTTCAGACTGGCATTGCTGTTGTTAAATATTCAAACTTCCGTAACTCATTAAATACTGAACGAACATTGTTGAAAATCGAGATATTGATTTATTTGATTGAGACCTTTATCTTCTGTCACATTTTGCGAAACGAAAAATATGATATTAGAAGTTATAGAACTTTAGCTTCCCATTGACATAACATAGGGTTGTTCTTTAACTTGTGTAACCCACTGTATTTGAATAAACGCCATTGTTTTGAAGTTATTTGTCATTTATTTTGTTTTTTACGGAAAACCTATTTGTTTAGAAGTCTACTATCAGATAACACATGTTTGTCCACATATAATAGTAGGAAAACACGTATTCCTCTAAAGAACGTAATCTGTAGTTCCCAGGTTCGAGTCCCAGGTGAGTCAGCGTTGAGATTTATCTCCGCAAAATTCCCCGCCCTGCCCACGGTCAGTAGGAGACACCGATGGGCTTGGAAAGGCCACCGTCCGTCGGATGAGACGTTAAGCCGTGGCCCCGTGTGCGGGAGAGCCATACCCTGTGCTCTTTAAGAACACGCTGGATGGCCTTGACGGGAGGCTACCATCTGTTTCCCAACAGCTGTTCCAGTGGGTCCCCTCCCCCAACCTTCTCTGAGCCTTCGGGGTCCATGTGACCAGGCCATTTAGCCCATGGTGTGCAAAAAAGTGCCGCTCAGAGGTAAACCAACCCAACCTCTAAAGAAAGTTGGAGAAATTAAAAAAAAATTGGAAAAATTTTCACGACCTTTATTATTCCTTATGCAAAACGTACAATTACGTAAAATCAGATTCTGAAATCTAAATTCATGGCCATGGACAACAATTTAATTTAGGAAGCATTAGTGTGCTGCTTTGCACACCTTTGAAATCTCTCACGAGAAACTCACCATTCTCCCCTCGTCTCCCACGTTACCTTCGACATTCTCTCACGAGAAATGCATGAACATTAGTTAATGCTTAATCACCTGTTTAATGCGTTTCCAGACAAGCAAACTTTGCGCATTTCTCGACTCAACAAGCAAGGGAGACCATCCCTGTTCCTCCCCACCAGAGCAGCTCACTTATACGAGAGAGAGCCGTATTATATAGGCACTAAACGCTCTCTCCGTTTATATGGACATTTACACTTCTGCAAGCCCTGGTTATGAGCCGTGATTACTCCCACTATAGTAACAGCGATTCAGTCGAAACTAAATTACAGTCTTCTGTGTGTTTGTGCCCAACGACTATCACCAGGACGGCCACACACACTGCCTGCGTTGAGCTGTTTCAACGGCTCCGTCGTGTGAGATAATATCTAACCGGACCACATGAATGCTGTTTAGAATTAAACCTTTATTTACCGGCTCAGAGCTGGGCTGAAATGAGCTCAGTCGTTAGTGTACCACTCTCTGAAGTATTTAGATTTGAGTCCTAATTTAACGCAACACCTAGGTTTAAATTTGGATGGGCAAATATGTGCTCGTGTTATAAAATAAAAAGAGAAAGCTGTATAGTGAAATACCGTTACAACGCTGGAAACATAACTTTTCATTTATAAAAAAGTAGACAAAACAATTTGTCTACTTTTTCATAAAAGAGAAAGATCTTGCTAAAATGAAGAGAAGAAAAAATAATAGAAAAAGAGTTTTTTTCATGCACTAGTGTCTTCAGTTTACAACTAGTCACATTATATTGTTGGTTGGTCTGTGTATCAGTTACTAGGAGCTGTCCCAGAAATCGCATTTTTTGGGAGGTGCAGTGAGAAACTCTTAATAACAGAAATCATTGGAACCCCTACCCCCCCCCCCCCCTGAGGCCATCACTGTTCACAATACCATATCCATTTAGGAACTTGATTGTTTTACCCCTGAGCGGCACTTTTTTGCACACCATGGGCAAAATGGCCAGGTCACATGGAACACGAAGGCTCAGAGAAGGTTGAGGGAGGGGACCCACTGGAACAGTTGTTGGGAGACAGATGGTAGCCTCACGTCAAAGCCATCCAGCGTGTTCATTTAACGTGCACAGGGTATGGCTCTCCACACACGGGCCACGGCTTAACATCCCATACGACGGACAGCGGCCTTTCCAAGCCCATCGGTGTCCCCTACTGACCGTGGGAAGGGCGGGGAGTTTTGCGGAGATAAGTCTCAACGCAGACCCAGCTAGGACTCGAACCAGGAAACTGCAGATTACGAACCTGGCGCGCTACCGCCTGAGTTATATACAGTAGACTACCAATTATCAGGGATCGAATTCACCAGAATGTTGAAAAATATGTATATGGCCGAAAATAATACGGGATACGAGGAAACAGCTATTAAAATACGATGGGACAGTAAAAGCTTTTACGCTGCGCATTGTTTTCAGCACAATTCACCGAAACGCGAATGAAGGAGGAAAAAAAAACTTTCTTGCTATCCTGTTTTAAATGAATAAATTAAGTCCATGTTACAATATTTTCTAAAACGCTTGAAGCTTTTGTACATGTGAAAGGTATATTAACCAGGAATTCGATTATCCGGGATTTCCCCCTCCCCCCATTCATTCTGGATAATCGAGAGTCTACTGTACATGAAGGGGGCGGGGGTGGCTCAGTCGGTAGCGCGCCAGGCTCGTAATCTGTAGTTCCCAGGTTCGAGTCCCAGCTGGGTCAGCGTTGAGATTTATCTCCGCAAAATTCCCCGCCCTGTCCACGGTCAGTAGGGGACACCGATGGGCTTGGAAAGGCCGCCGTCCGTCGGATGGGACGTTAAGCCGTGGTTCCGTGTGCGGGAGAGCCATACCCTGTGCACGTTAAAGAACACGCTGGATGGCCTTGACGGGAGGCTACCATCTGTCTCCCAACAGCTGTTCCAGTGGGTACTCTCCCCCAACCTTCTCTGAGCCTTCGGGGGTCCTCGTGACCTGACCATTTAGCCCATGGTGTGCAAAAAAGTGCCGCTCAGAGGTAAAACAACCCAACTGTACATGAAACGAATGCTCATGACGTGTGCAGTGACAGAAGGTTTTAAAAATATTCTCTTTTTCCTTCTTTGCTGAGAAAGAGAAATAATTTTTAAACCACTCTCCCAAACCAGGAAGTTAGGCGAAGGACGGAAATTAAAGCAGTCCATCGTTAGAAGATGCTAAATAAAGAAAAATCGAAAACTTTCTTTATTAGTTCTTTTTATGTTAAAGTTCGTTGAGTTGATCCTATGTTTTCCTTCAGTGTCCAGGTTAAATTCATCTGCGATTGTAGATGTTTTAGCCTCATTTTTTGTTTAATTCTTTGAAATCATTTTCTTCTTCGTATTGTTTAAGTAAAAGTTTTAAAATCAGGGAGTTCTAACAAAGGGATTAACGGAAAACATGAGTGACATAGGTGTTACTCATTTCAAATGATTAATGTATATGTTAATGCATGAGTATAGTATATTAATGCATGAATGCAGAGTATAGGTGCACGATTATAGTATATTGATGCATGAGTAGAGTATATTGATGCATGAGTAGAGTATATTGATGCACGAGTAGAGTATATTAGTGCATGAGTTTAGTACATTGATGCATGAGTATAGTATATTGGTGCATGAGTTTTACATTGTCAATAATGATTGAATCTTCAATCTCAGGGGTGGGTGGGAAAACGTAACTTGTTTTAAACATAACTTAAAAGTCATTTTTGACCTGGATAGGTACTAACATGAATATTTAATGAAATATTAGGATTCATATTTTTCAAAACCCTCAGGTGGTTTTAATTTGCATTGTTATGGAATGCTAAATGTGTAAAATGGGAAACTTTAAATGAATATTGTAAGCGATCTATTTATAGTAGAAATTTGAAATTTCGATCACGGAATGTTAGGATATATCGACAGCAAAGATATTCCCCCTTTTCTCATGAGAAGGAAGTTGGCTCAGTCGATAGCGCGCCAGACTCGTAATCCGCATTTGTCAGGTTCGATTCCCAATTGTATCAGAGATTTATCTCCTCTAATAACCGTTCTACCCTCGGTGAGAAAGGAGGACACAGATGGGCTTGGAAAGGTCATCCGTCGGATGGGACGTTAAACCGTGGTCCACGTGCAGGAGTACCTTGGACCACGGTTTGGAAAACCGTGGTCCAAGGCACTCCTCACGTGGACCACGGTTGAAGTCCCCTCCTTAACTATGGTTTAACCGTGGTCAAGGAAGGATCATGGTTCAAGTTCACTCCTGAACTCCGCTGGATGGCCTTAACAGGAGACTATAATCTGTCTTCTAGCAAGAGTACCTTTCTCTAAACCTTTGGGTTCCTTGTGACCTGGTCATTTAGCCTACTGTGTGCAAAAAAAATGTGCCGCTCAGATATAAAACAAACCAAAACAACAAGCTCTTTTCTCACAGGGGAGTAGGAAAACGCGACTTTTTCCTTCAAGGAATAAATAAGAAATTATTTTTTATGTACTAATGAAATATTGCTATTTGCAATTTCTCAGTCATCCATTAGTTCGAATTATTTCTTTTAAAAGATGCAAAAGTCGGTAAATAGAAAACTTCATTTTCTTTGAAAATGAGCATGGTATATGCTCCAATATAAGTTCTTCTTGTTAAATGCCAGTTAATGTTTGTTAAATGATTATACACTAAATGTGTATGGTTATAATTTAAAAATAACAGCAAAAATCTCTGTTAGAAAACTAGAATGGTAGAGAATAGGTTGTAATAAACTGGGAAGATACCACTGCTTAAAGACATTCAGGATTAATTCAGTGTCATAACGGACGAGTAAGAGATAAAGATGTCTTAAGAAAGTATGTAAAAAACGCAAAGAAAAAATTCAAAACTTGGAATAAGCTTCTTATTTTACTAAACTAGCATTCATGATTAGTCAGCTGATATTTGGGGACAGAATTCGGTTCCTCTTAGTTAAGGGCAGGCCCAGGTATAAAACCAAAAAAAAAGAGAAATAGAGCCAAAAAAACTAAATTGAGCACGAAACAAGTTAAAGTGTGGGTGCGCAACAAGAGACTAGATTTCCAGGGTTGTTTGGGTTGTTTTACCTCTGAGCGGCACTTTTTTGCACACCATGGGATAAATGGCCAGGTCACATGGACCCCGAAGGTTCAGAGAAGGTTGGGGGAGGGGACCCACTGGAACAGCTGTTGGGAGACAGATCGTAGCCTCCCGTCAAGGCCATCCAGCGTGTTCTTTAACGTGCACAGGGTATGGCTCTCCCGTACACGGGGCCACGGCTTAACGTCCCATCCGACGGACGGCGGCCTTTCCAAGCCCATTGGTGTCCCCTACTGTCCGTGGGCAGGGCGGGGAATTTTTGCGGAGATAAATCTCAACGCTGATCCAGTTGGGATTCGAACCTGGGAACTACAGATTACGAGCCTGGCGCGCTACCGACTGAGCCCCCCCCCCACTAGATTTCCATTGCAGTTTCATCCTCCCACATAGTAGATTTGGCCATGGTCAAGAGCTTGTTAATAGCTCAGTTGTTTTTTAGATAGAACGATAAACAAAAAAAATATATATATTCCTCCGCTATAAACAGGTACAAGCAATTATTAGTTAATATTATGCTTTTTATAATTCTTTTTACCATACGGAAATACTTCAAATTTTTTCACTGCACTTCGGTTACAGAAAATAATAATTCGGTTTGTTCATTACTTTTAATCCAGATCTAATTTTTTCGTTTTAGCAAAGTGCTCGGCATACACAAAAGCACAAATTTCTTTATGAGCTATAAATCACTGAAACTTGGAAAGGAAAAACCATAAAACGTTGTAAGACGCACTTAAACGAGTTGATATTAAAGCTTCATGACACGGAGTGAAATAATTAAAGATTTCTTTGTGTGTTTTATGGCAAGGGCAGTGATTCTTAAATGTGGTAGAACAACACTTTGGGATCCTGTAACATTTAATGTTTTATAATTAAGTTCTTTGCTGTTGTTATTTTGAGTGCAACTTTATTTTACGAAGAACTAAATTTCTTCTTCCATAAATGATGAGAGTGGAGAATTACATGATATTGCTTCGAATAAACAGGGGAAGCTGAACTTTTTTTTAGAGTAGAAAGTTAGTGTCGTAGGCTCAATAGTTCGTGAGCCTGCATTAACTTTCAAGCAATTTTGAATTGCTTTATCTTTCGATCCGAGTGGTTAGCACGCTTGACTACTGATCTAAGGGACCTGGGTTCGAGCCCCGGATTAGGCATCGATGTGTGTGTCGTTTTTCTGCTGAGGTCCTTCCATCCTCTCAGATCTCCTACTGTGGCATATAAACTGACAGGCTCCTGTCAGACCTCTGTGGCAAGCAGCTGCTTGAAGGGGTATTTATTTATTATTTTATGTTTTACTAAGTGAAATAATAAGGAACCCAAAGTTAATTAAATTTAAATTGCCAAGCTCTTACGATTCAAAAAATGAGAGAGGTCAGTCGCAAGGATCGCAAAGCTCAAGAGCTTAATACTAAAGTCATAAGGATGACATAAGAATCGCAAAGCTCAAGGACTTAATATGAAAGTCACAAACATCTGAAAGCTCAAGGTCTTAATATGAAAGTCATAAGAATCGCAAAATTCAATGGTTTAATATGAAAGTCACAAGCATCGCAAAGTTCAAGCGCTTAATATGAGTCACAAGAACCGCAAAGCTCAAGTGCTTAATATCAGTCACAAGAATCGCAAAGCTCAAGGGCTTAATATCAGTTACAAGAATCGCAAAGCTCAAGGGCTTAATATCAGTCACAAGAATCGCAAAGCTCAAGGCTTAATATCAGTCACAAGAATCGCAAAGCTCAAGGGCTTAATATCAGTCACAAGAATCGCAAAGCTCAAGGCTTAATATCAGTCACAAGAATCGCAAAGCTCAAGGGCTTAATATCAGTCACAAGAATCGCAAAGCTCAAGGGCTTAATATCAGTCACAAGAATCGCAAAGCTCAAGCAAGGGCTTAATATGAGAGTCATAAGAATCGCAAACCTCGGAGGCTTAATATGAAAGTCACAAACATCTGAAAGCTCAAGGGCTTAATATGAAAGTCATAAAAATCGCAAAATTCAAGGGTTTAATACGAAAGTCACAAGCAGCGCAAAATTCAAGGACTTAATATCAGTCACAACAATCGCAAAGCTCAAGCAAGGGCTTAATATGAAAGTCACAAACATCGCAAAGCTGAAGAGCTTAATATGAAAGTCATAAGCATCGTAAAGCTCAAGGGCTTAGTATGAAAGTCACAAGCATCGCAAAGTTCAAGCGCTTAATGTGAGTCACAAGAATCGCAAAACTCAAGGGCTTAATATGAAAGTCACAAGAATCGCAAAGCTCAAGGGGTTGATATGGAAGTCACAAGAATCGCAAAGTCAAGGGGTTAATATGAAAGTCACAAGAATCGCAAAACTCAGGGCTTAATATGAAAGTCACAAGCATCACAAAGCTCAAGGGCTTAATATGAGTCACAAGAATCGCAAAACTCAAGGACTTAACGTGAGAGTCATTGTCGTCTGCAGTGATAAGGGAACGACGCAGATTTTTATTTCGTCACGTGAAATCAGATATCCTACTTGAACTGCGCCGAATGTGGTGGGCATCGATGGAGAACGAATACCTACTCTATAGTAGAAGACGATCAATTAATCCCTTGATTAGATTCACCATTGCTTAGATGAAATAACAGGTTCGCTGGTTGTTACACCCGTACAGACGTATGCCTCAGACTTGCTGCGCCAAGTGATGTATAGAAATATGTCCAACAATTCAAGCACGAAAGTTGTATTGAGACGATACAGTTTATTTACATTTAAATACAATCACGTGCTGGGGATGCACTCAACTTCGTAGGCCTTTGCTGCTGCAAACAATTTCGCAATGAGGTGGAGAACCGCACTTTGCAGATTCTCGCTTTATCGACCTCAAAAAACTCGGCGAAAGGATATCCAATCCTTGCCTATAATGTGGTTCACACAGAACTCACTTCAGTTTCATAGAACTATACTTGGTTCACTATGAACCGAACCTTGATTCTCACAATCGAACCCTCTCCTTAAGAGTTTTGTTTGAGTAAGAGCAGCGTTCCTTGACGCGTGTTCAAACGTCCTTCCTGTTTGATAGCGACGCTCAAATTTGTTGTTTACTCTCGCTGCCTTAGTCTCCAGCGCCCGCACTCGCTCCCGAGCCTAGTTGTAAATAGTCGTAAAAAGGGCTTTTGGACTCGTCCAGACAGCCAACTCACCCCCGAAAACTATATGTAAGAGTCACATCCCCACAATAGCACTTCCAAAAACACACCTAATATATAAAATTATTTACAACAACAAAAATACAATAAAAATGCAACAATAAATAAAAATAAATAAATTAGAGGGACATGACAGTCATAAAAATCGGAAAGCTCAAGGGTTTAATATGAAAGTCATCAGAATCGCAAAGCTCAAGGGCTTAATATGAAAGTCATAAGCATCTTAAAGCTCAAAGGCTTAATATGAAAGTCACAAAGATCGCAAAGCTCAGAAACTTGATTTGAAAGCTATAAGAATCGCAAAGCTCAAGGGCCTAATATGAGAGTCGCAAGGATCGCAAAGCTCAAGGACCTAATATGAGAGTCGCAAGGATCGCAAAGCTCAAGGACCTAATATGAGAGTCGCAAGGATCGCAAAGCTCAAGGACCTAATATGAGAGTCGCAAGGATCGCAAAGCTCAAGGACCTAATATGAGAGTCGCAAGGATCGCAAAGCTCAAGGACCTAATATGAGAGTCGCAAGGATCGCAAAGCTCAAGGACCTAATATGAGAGTCGCAAGGATCGCAAAGCTCAAGGACCTAATATGAGAGTCGCAAGGATCGCAAAGCTCAAGGACCTAATATGAGAGTCGCAAGGATCGCAAAGCTCAAGGACCTAATATGAGAGTCGCAAGGATCGCAAAGCTCAAGGACCTAATATGAGAGTCGCAAGGATCGCAAAGCTCAAGGACCTAATATGAGAGTCGCAAGGATCGCAAAGCTCAAGGACCTAATATGAGAGTCGCAAGGATCGCAAAGCTCAAGGACCTAATATGAGAGTCGCAAGGATCGCAAAGCTCAAGGACCTAATATGAGAGTCGCAAGGATCGCAAAGCTCAAGGACCTAATATGAGAGTCGCAAGGATCGCAAAGCTCAAGGACCTAATATGAGAGTCGCAAGGATCGCAAAGCTCAAGGACCTAATATGAGAGTCGCAAGGATCGCAAAGCTCAAGGACCTAATATGAGAGTCGCAAGGATCGCAAAGCTCAAAACTAAATTTCGTCCCAATAAGATCTTAAGTCTCGAAAACTTAAATGGTGAAAATCAACAATTAGAAGCCTCAGAGGACAAATTGCCAAATCGAAACTACCAAGGTTAAGAGATTAAATTTTCAAGTCACAAAGATCCTAAACCTCAAGAGGTTATGTAGTCGTCAAAATATTATATGGTTGAACCACAAGTTCGTTCGGATTTTATGCAAAAATTCAAACTCAAATGTTAAATAATAAAAAGTACCTTTAATCAATGTGTATCCACCAGGAATAAATAGTAATCCAAGGGTGCAATGTCAGGCGAATATGGCGGTGGCAGAAAACATCCCAACCGCAACAATTTTTGCACGGAAGCCAAAGACACATGTTGTCTCGCTCATACAACTCCTTTGGGATTCGCCAATTTCAATTGTTTTCCATCGATCGCTGGCTTCAGCCGATCTAACTTCAAGCAATACTGATCTAATTGTTGGATTGCTTGGCAACATCTCATAGTGAAGGATTTCCTTTCATTCCCACCAAACACAGAATATAACCTGGGGGCGGGGGTGGCTCAGTCGGTAGCGCACCAAGCTCGTAATCTGCAGTCCCTAGGTTCGAGTCCCAGTTGGATCAGCGTTGAGATTTATCTCCGGAAAATTCCTCGCCCTGCCCACGTTCAGTAAGGGACACCGATGGGCTTGGAAATGCCACCATGTGTCGGATGGGACGTTAAGCCGTGGTCCCGTGTGCGGGAGAGCCATAACCTGTGCACGTTAAAGAACACGCTGGATGGCCTTGACGGGAGGCTACCATCTGTCTCCCAACAGCTGTTCCAGTGGGTCCCCTCCCCCAACCTTCTCTGAGCCTTCGGGGTCCATGTGACCTGGCCATGTAGCCCATGGTGTGCAAAAAAGTACCGCTCAGAGGTAAAACAACCCAACCCAACCTGTCGAAACTAAATTAAATTTTCGAACCTTCTCCGAAACTGACAGCGTTGTGTGGTATAAATCAGGCAGATCAGCTCTTCGAGCATCAGTTACAGTTGGATTGAGCATCAGAATGGGCTAAAAACGAACGACCTGAGAGCTTTGAACATGGCATGATAATTGGTGCCTAGACGTGCCACTTCTAGCATTTCCTGGATCAGAGGAGTCAATGGAGACTGTGAGAATCGTGCAAGCAAACAAATGGATCACAACCAGCTAGATCACAGCAGAATTATGATGTGCACTATGTATGGGTCTGTAGATACATGGTGGACATCAATGTGTGCAAACAGTGGCGAATGGGCCACAGCAGCTGCCGACCGTGTCGAGTGCCGATGTTGTCAGCAAAGAGCATGAAAGCACATCTACAGTGGGCACAAGAGAATCGACACTGGATCGTTGAATGGAAAAAGGCAGGCTGGTCGGACGAATCGAGGTTCCTTTTGAATCACGCTGATAGAATTATCAGAATTTGGCGCAAGCAACACGAGGCCATGAAGCTATCTTGTATGGTATCAACAGTGCAGGCAGGTGGTGGCGGTGTGATAGTGTGGGGAATGTTTTCCTGGCACACATTAGGTCCCCTGATACCCATCGAAGAACACCTGAACACAACAACGTATTTGAACATCGCTGCTGACCAGGTTTACCCCTTCTTGTTTATAGTTTATCCTCATTCGGATGGGCACGTTCAGCATGATAATGCACCTATTCACAAGGCACGAATCGTCACCGAATTGTTTTAGGAACATGCCGTCGAGTTTTCTTCACTTCATTGGACTGCACGGTCCCTAGATCTAAACTCTATCGAGCATTTTTGGGATGAGGTGGTAAGGGCTGTTCGCAGCGAGACTGTACCGCTGACCAATTTGCAGCAACTGCGCGATACAATCATTTCCGCATGGTACAATATTCCTGCACAACGCATCCAGCATCTTGCAAGTTTCATGTCCCGATGAATTCGGGCTGTTCTGAAGGCCAAAGGAGGTGCAAACGCTACTACTTAGGTGTACCTAATAAACTGGCATCTCAGTGTATGCATTAAATATCTAAAAGTTCGAAATGAATCTTAAAGATCCCAAAGCTCAAGAAGCTGAACTTTAGTCACACGGATTTCAAAGCAATAGAGGCTAAATGGTCAGTTATTTATGTAATAAAACTCAGTAAACTAAACGGTAACTTTAAAATAATCCCAAATCTTCTCTTTAGCGGCAAATGCTTTTCACAAAATGTACTAAATACACCAAGTCACATAGACTCCAAGGTCAGAGAAAAAGTTGGAGGAAGGGGACCAACTGGACAGTTATTAGAACAGATGGAAGACTCCCATCAAGGACATCCATTGTCTTTAACGTGCACAAGGTATGACTCTCCTTGACACGGTCCACGGCTTAACGTCCCATCTGAAGGACGGCTGCCTTTCCAAGCCCATAGGTATCTCCTACTAACAGATGGCAGAATCGGGGATACTGGAGATAAATGTCAATGTTGGGCCAATAGGGGTTCGAACTACAGATTATGATGCGAACAGCGAGAAATCATTACCTTTATAATGTTGTTGCGCTACAGACGGAGCCAACCCTTCCCATATGCCAAAAGAGAAGTAGAATTGGTAAAATGGCCACATTTTTACGAAATGAAGCCCGAAATATCAATATACATGTATCGTATTGTGTTCCATTTGGTGCTTTGTGACGTTCAGATATCTTGTTTTATAAAATATTGATATTCCAGAAATACTCTGCAGATCCTCCGTAAAAAAAAAGTCGCGTTTACCATTGGATTGGATTGTTTTACCTCTGAGCGGCACTTTTTTGCACACCATGGGCTAAATGGCCAGGTCACATGGACCCCGAAGGCTCAGAGAAGGTTGGGGGAGGGGACCCACTGGAACAGCTGTTGGGAGACAGATGGTAGCCTCCCGTCAAGGGCCATCCAGCGTGTTCATTTAACGTGCACAGGGTATGGCTCTCCCGCACACGGGGCCACGGCTTAACGTCCCATCCGACGGACGGCGGCCTTTCCAAGCCCATCGGTGTCCCCTACTGACCGTGGGCAGGGCGGGGGAAATTTTGCGGAGATAAATCTCAACGCTGACCCAGCTGGGACTCGAACCGCGTTTACCAAGTACAACAGTATTAGAACCATAGAGAAAAAATAACGAATTTTGTGTTTATAAAGAAAGCCTGAAATTGAATTAATTTGAATCATGATCTGTATTATCTGCTTCGTTATTTACATTTAATTTTGTTCCCTTTTCGGAAAATGTAGCACATACCACTGAAATAAAATATTATAAAGGTAATCATTTCTCGCTGTTCGCATCGCCTGATGATTCTCATTTGCCTACACTCGTCATCTGATTAAAAAACTAAAATCATTTATTTAGTGCTCGCTAGACAACAAACGGCTTGCACACGTTGCCACATCTTATGTCTGCTATAAATTCTCGTTAACGTCTGCCATTTGGTATGTAAAAAAAAGTACCGAGACGCTCTCAAAGACAAAAAGAATTCATTTCGGAAATTGCTTTTAGACTTCGCAGAATCGTCACCCGTAATTTGGAAAGATCATTTATTCTCTTGGAGCTGAAAAAGCTTGGATGAGGAAATTGCTAAATGCATCGAATTGTCCACAATAGAAGACATTTTTTTTTATCTGTGTTCTCTTTCCCCCTTGAGTGCAAAACTTAATAGATTTTTTTCCCTGCCATTCTCTGATGGAAGAAACAGCGAAAAAACAACTATCAATGAACTTTCGTTTCGCTCCGTTCACCGCCTGATTTCTCTCCCTCCCCCTCCGAGTCTCCCCTTTTCTCCCGCCGAGGAAGGCCCCAGTGGACAAAAGACATGGAATGTAGTTCGTGGTGTTGTACCAACTACTGAACCTCTTTGCTTAATGAAGACCACATTTTATGTTCTCTGACTAAAGACTTTTTTTCTTTTGTTGTTTTCGACGTGTTTTTCTTTTTTTTTTTTCAAGAGCCACTTTCTTTGTTTTTTATTTTTAATTCTCTTTAGTGTGAAATGAATCTGTCTGAACTTTTTAATCTGGGATTGAATACGAATTTAGATTAAAAATAAATAAGCTCTTGATTTTGGAGTAACTTTTAAGAAATTTAATAAGACTTGATTAAACACTTTCGCATGAGGTGGTGCCAGGCTCCTAATCAGCTGTTACCGGGTTCGAGTCCCGCCTCAGAGAGCGTTGAGATTTATTTCCTCAAAACTACCTGCTCTCGGTCAGTACAGAACACTGATGGACTTGTATAGGCCGTCGGATGCGACGTTAAGTCATGTCCGTGTGGGAAAACCAAATTGGGCACCGCCCTTCGGATGAGTTCAGTTGTTTTACCTCTGAACTGCATAGTTTTGCACACAGTGAGCTAAATGACCAGGTCACAAGACCCCCGAGAGCTCAAAGAAGGTTAGAGGAGGGGATCCACTGGACAGCTGTTAGGAGACAGATAGTATGTTCCCGTCAAGGCGATCCAGCGTGTTTTTTAACGTACACAATATATGACTATCCCACATAGGCGGCCACGGCTTAACATCCCATCCGACGGACGACGGGCTTTCTAAAACCGTCATAGAATGTAGAAAAGTCATGTCTTATGCTGTGTAGTAAACAGACTAAAGAGAACTTGCTAAACCGCGTGTTGGATGTTCTTGAAACTTTTTTTCATGTCTCTTAATCCGGTGAATCTCTTTCCACCAACCATTGGTTGGGTTACCTCTGAGCGGCACTTTTTTGCACACCATGGGCTAAATGGCCAGGTCACATTGACCCCGAAGGCTCAGAGAAGGTTGGGGGAGGGTACCCACTGGAACAGCTGTTGGGAGACAGATGGTAGCCTCCCGTCAAGGCCATCCAGCGTGTTCTTTAACGTGCACAGGGTATGTCTCTCCCGCACACGGGGCCACGGCTTAACGTCCCATCCGACGGACGGCGGCCTTTCCAAGCCCATCGGTGTCCCCTCCTGACCGTGGACAGGGCGTGGAATTTTGCGGAGATAAGTCTCAACGCTGACCAAGCTGGGACTCGAACCTGGGAACTACAGATTACGAGTCTGGCGCGCTACCGACTGAGCCACCCCCGCCCTCCACCAACCATGAATACGTTCAAATGTGGAGAGTTCACTTTTTCCTTCATATGTTAAAATCAACTTTGGTGGGCATTTTCTTCCGAATATTTTGGAATCAACTATGTATACCGTACACCTTTTTCTAATTATTTTGGATCAACTTTAGTCTGATAAACTTTAGTCAGTAGGGTTTATTTTTCACTTTTTTCTAAATATTTTGTGATCAGCTATGGAAAAATACTTTTTCAGTTTTGGGCTCAACTATGGAGAGAGCGCATTTATTTCTCAAAGTATATTGCGATCCACGTTTATCCTCCCCCCGAATTTTTTCCATCAGTTACGTAGAGAGCACTATTTTTCAGACAATTTGAGATAAACTACGGATAGCGAAATTTTTCCGAATATTTTGGTTCAGTCCTAGGTGATGTATTCAACATCTTCAATTTTTACACAGTGACCTGAGCGAATTTAAATTCAGTTGGTAGGGCGCCAAGTTGGGATTTTGATGCTTCAGAGTTCGAGTCTTCATTGTGCCTACATTGAGATTTCCTCCTAAAAGCAGCACTCCGTCCTCGGTGAGGAAGAGTACACCAATGGACTTCTACTAAAGATCACCGTCTTTTAGATCAGCGTTTTTCAAACTGAGGGTCGCGACCCATTAGTGGGTCGTGAAATTTTTAATAACTTTAAAAGAAAGATGATACTTCCCTACAGAAAGGACGGAGATAACTTAGAAGATATGTTAGGATTTTTCCGCTGGTCTTACCAGTCAGGTACGCTAACCACTAGACCAGGTAGGCAAATTTAGTGAGTCGCAACCAGATTTTTTAATGAAATAGAATAGAAATATCAGAGTCTGGGTAGAGATGTAAAATGCATTTCTTATTGTGGGTCGCGGTCGAAAAAGTTTGAAAACCACCTTATAAATAAGAAATAGCCTCGTTTATGTAGAAGACACCATTTAGAGTAAAATTTAGAGTGAAAAAAAAATACCCCCTCAAGCAGCTGCTTGCCACAGAGGTCTGACAGGAGCCTGTCAGTTTATATGTTACAGAGTTCTGACAGGAGCCTATCAGTTTATATGCCACAGTAGAAGATCTGAGAGGATGGCAGGACCTCAGCAGAAAACAACACGAACATCCATGCCTTACTCGGGGCTCAAACCCAGGTCCCGTAGATCAGTAGCCAAGCGTGCTAACCACTCGGCCACGGGAACCGGAGAAAAAATGAAATCTGATATCCGAAATATATATCTGGGAGTATTTGATACGAGATGGTAGACAATGGCTTCCCAAGGATCGATTGATGATGATGATGCTTTAGATGGAACGTTAAACCGGGGCCTCTTGCACAAGAAATTCATATCCTCACATATTTAAGAACACATTAATTGACTTTCATTGAGATTTCCAGACAAGTTAATAAAAACAAAAGTGGATTTCCTTCCTTTATCCACTTTTGTATCCTCGGGGTCTTTGTAATCTAGTTACTAAATATATTATGTGAAAAAACAAAAACGTAAAGAGGTAAAACAACGTTACCTGAACGGTGACGAATTTTAAATTTTCCTAAATTTAGATGACGAAAAAGGCATTTAATATTTATTATTAATTTTCAAACTCACTAAATGATATTTAATGGAATTAAAAGATATTAGAGTATATAATAGCCATGAACAACCTTGGCAAATTATTATTAACACCTGCCTAATAATTCGTCGTATATATCATGGTACAGTTCCGAAATTTCAATGTTTTAAATCTATAAAACAAGTGTAAATTTTAGACTTAAATTGAATATTTTAGGTTCCCTGCACATAGTTATCTTCGAAATAGACTTGAAGTACTGCTAACGTACTTGAAAACCCATTTCAACAGCTGAGGTCATCTCTCTCAGCTGAGCTACTCTTTTTTGTAGTACGTGCCAACAAACTCCTGTCCCAGTCAGTAAGAAATATTTTTCCTCCTTCATTTGCCACGCTTGGTGGACGTTTTCTGAGACCATTGTCATTCTCTATACACTTGGAATATTGTGCCTTATGATCTTCCTCTGAGTTCCATCACTTCCGTTAAAGAATGCTCCTGTCCCTATCTGTCAGGTTTTTTTTCCTCCTCCATTTGCCACGATTGGAGGACGTTTTCTGAGACCATTGCCATTCTCTATACTCTTGGAATATTGTGCCTTATGATCTTCCTCTGAGTTCCATAACTTCCGTTAAAGAATGCTCCTGTCCCTGTGTGTCAGAATATTTTTCCTCCTTCATTTGCCACGATTGGTGGACGTTTTCTGAGATCATTGCCATTCCTATACTCTTGGAATATTGTGCTATGTGATCTTCCCCTGAGTTCCATCACTTCCGTTAACGAATGCTCCTGTCCTCTGCGTTCCATCACTTCCGTTAACGAAGGCTACTGTTCACCGCGTTCCAACGAACCCTTTTAATTCAGTCAATGCATTTTACCATGTCGCACTTGCTTTCCACCACGCCTTTATGGCTTTTATAAGATTTCGTAGTGACATAGAATGCTTACGTCAGTAAGACATTTTGCATACACTAGCATGTTAGTAGTATCATCACATTCCACCGATCCCCCACTAGTGCTTTCCCCCCCTATGACGTCACCGTCCACGCCCCCTATGACGTCACCGACCACGCCCCCTATGACGCAACATGACGTAATCATTACATAATCATTACGTAACCGACCTTTATTAATTCCTCCCCCTTTATTAAACCCCCCTTCCCCCTCAGTGGCGCCATCTGTTGACAGTGAGAAGTACTATTTTCCCAAAAAAACCCTATTTTTATTCCAATTCTTCGATATTTGATTTCCCCCTTTATAAAAAAATTCCTCCCCCTTATGAAAAAACCCCTGGCGCCATCTGGTGCCTGTGAGGAACACTAATTCCCAAAAACCCCCTATTTTTATTCTAATTCTTCGATTTCCCCCTCCTATTAAAAATTACTCCCCCCTTTTAAAAATTTCTTCCCCCTTATGAAAAAACCCTGATGCCTTCTGTTGACAATGAAGAGTACTATTTTCGGAAAAACCTCCTTATTTTAACTCTAATTCCCGATTTTTCTTTATTTTGTCCCAATGGTTGACCTATATTTTAAGCCCTCCTGCAGACCCCCACGGTCGACCTACCTATATTTTAAGTCCTCCCCCTTATGAAAAACCCTCTGGTTGACCATTTTAAGGCCCCACTCCTTCACTCGGCTGATGCAAGTCTCAGAATAATTGCATGGAACGATTGACTGGTCTTAGAATAATTGTACAGAAAAGGATGATACAAAATTCCTTAGTAATTAAACACTCATCAAAATTCCCTTACCTCTATTAAAAATCATCCTACAGTTGAAACTCATTTTACTCTTACTGTTTCCATAGAAAAATACCATAGGGTGAAATTAATAATGGTTTAAATTATTCGTAGGGATGACATGTTAAATCTGCTTTTAGAACACACGTCTGCAGTGGAAAAATTTTCAAACTCCGTTAATCAACTCCCTAGTAATTAAACACTCGTCATAATATTCCTCACCTTTATTAAAATCACTCCACGGTTAAATCAGTTTTTCTGTAGATGTGTTTCACCGGAAAAAAAAAATCGTCCCTCGCTCTGTGGATTCCGTCCGACTGTCTTGGGTTCCCGGACTATACCGTGTACTTGCTGTGGCCTTGATGCGGGTCAGACATTTGAGATATTAACCTAGCTTTTTCTATGTATTTCTTACATCAAAGTCAACACTAGCACTGAACTCTTTTGAATGCAGATCTCAAATTGTAAATCAACTCACAGAGTTGTATTTATTCCTTAGTAATTAAAACCCTTTGCTATTCATTTAGCCAGGACGACTAAACGATTCCTTTATAATTAAAATTCCCTGCTATTAAACTCCCTAGTAATTAAACACTCATCAAAATTCCCTTACCTTTATTAAAAAAAAAACAGTTTTCTGTAGAGGCGTTTTATCGAAAAAAAAAAACTTCTTCTCGGTAACGAGAGTCGAACGCGTTACGCACAGCTTCATTCTGTGAACTCCTAACAAGAACCAACCTGCAATGGAAAAGGCATTCCTGAAGTCGTACGTGGAGTCATGCCCACACGTGTCCGTTTACCGGTCAGGTAGCAACGAAACATCTCCTGACACAATCGCCCTGGGAGGTTGAGTGTCCAGTGTGATGACTCATACGATGTTGTTCTCTGAGGGTAGGTGACGTCACAACAAGGGGAAAGTAACGTGGAGTGACCAGCGAGTGACACGTATCAGAAGACTGAGCACTGGAGATGTTTAACCTTCAGTATAATTTTACACAGTGTGTTAGGATTAACAACTCTTATAGCATAGTTATTGCGGGTAGGCTCCCTCTCCCACTTTTAAAATTTAGATCTTACACCGACAGTCTTTTCATATACGTATTTTTATAACCATTTTAAAACCAACACTTATTTCTTTTATCCCTAGCGATTACTGGTTGTTGCATTTTTTACTAGAAGAAACCCTACCCCTGCAGTAACAGCCCCCGCAGAAAATAAAAAAATGCTATCGGGCGCAAAATTAATAAAATCTGATTTTATTCGTCGTGATGAAAAATATTGATGGGGTAATAGGTTCGACTTAAAAGACTTCGTGTTCGGATCCTCACCACGGACAACCTCTCGCTGAAGGACGGTTAAACCCTACGAAATTATTCCAAACGGGGAATCACAAGGTTTTTATTGACGAATGAATCTTGGACCTGTACTGCTTCCGTACATCGTGAAAACCCACTCACAGCCTTGATCCGTGTTCCCAATTTCCTTTACTAAGTCACTTCAAAAAACATTGTGATTGCAAAAGTATGACTAACAGTTTTATTACGCCACGTTTTAAAAATACTTATTACTGCTGTATCTGCGGTACGGGAGAGTAACACTGTTCGAAGAAAAATCAGGTGAAACAGTTTTAAAAAAAAAATCGTTTTCTCCGTCGTTTGCGTATGTCTCATCACGCTGGTGAAACCGGGTGAAAAAATGTTTTTTTTGTACGAGGTAGAATGTTAAAAGTACGTCGCGTGCAAAAACTTTAGTTCCATCACGAATGCACATTAATGGAGTAGAGAGGTCGTAGTTTAATACTTCAGCTATAAAAAAAATAATACAATGTCTCACACACACCTCTCAACTTGTCTACACTAATCCGCTGAAATTTCATTTGCAACGGAGGCTGATACTTCGAATCCGCTATATGTTCCGGAGCTGCAGTGGAATGCATGGCCCCCTGCTGAATGCTACGCTATCAGAAGTCCATGTGGCTGTCACGTTCTCCAAGCGCTCAGAATATTACTATACTTATAACTGATCTAAAGTCCGTTTTAATCAATACTTATTTCTTTCAACTCTGCGACTATTGGGCCGGCACATTTTCACTAGAAGGACCGCCTCACAGTGGCAATCCCGCAGAAAAAATTAATAAAAGGAAAAAATCTGATTTTATTCCTCCTGATGAAAAATGTTGAAGGTAATAGGGTCGACCTAAAAGGCCCGTGTTCGGATCCTTGCCCCGAATGGTTTTTAACAAAAGTCCTACGAAATTAAAAACTATCCCGTTACACGACGGCGTTGTTTAAAAATACTTATTACGGTTGTATCCTCAGCAAACTCTTTCCTAGGAAGTAACGCTACTCGATGCAGTCCCAGTTACATGCTTTTACCGGGTAAAGACTGTGCGCCAGAATGTTAAAAGTAGAATTCATACGTTTCCGTAAAAAAAAAAAAACTTTAGTTCCTGCTGAAAGGAGTATGGTTCGATTCAGGAAGAATAGGATTTGACCTCGTGCATTAGAAAAGGGAACAAATCCGTCCCCGGTGTCATTTGTTAGGTGGTAGAATTAGTATCCTTATACAAGCTCACTTCAAATTTTCATATGACATTCTGGGGTTGAGTTTCAACCTTTTAATTTTTTTCAACCGCGATAATGCGCAGTTTTCTGCGGAACGCGAGCGACTTCGACGCCAAGGACGACCCGCACTAGAAAACCGTGAACGGACTTGTGTGAAACGTAATGTACAGAGCTTGACAACAGTAACATAGACTGGGATCCTCGCTCACTATACTATCATAACCCTCGAGAAATTATCAAATATGAATAGACCTCTGTAAAGTTCCGACCCCACAATCTTCTGAGTTCATTCCCCGGTCGATGCGGTCAGGATCACAAGGGATGTTTTACACATTCAACGACTTTTTCTGACATTCGCTAATCAAAGTGTCTATCTACACATCAGACTTGTCATTACATCGACAAACTACCTGTCCATAGGCTGAGTAAGCATTTAGAATGAAAGATTGAGTCTGCTTCACGACACAGATTCGTAAAACGCTCATTAATTATTTTGTGAGAGAAAGCATGCATAAAGTTCAAACACTAATACATCTTCCCTTTCTAATAAACCATACGATCAAAGTAGAAAAATTGCAAGCATCATCGGATCTGATTCCGTATATCTGCTTACGACGAAAATCTCGCAATAGCCTATTCAGTACTTTAACCCCCCGATACAGTATGTGACTAGGTCGTTTAACTAAATTACGTGCATAAACGAAAATGTAAAGGGATATCTGTAAATTCGCACAACGGGATAGGTGAATATTTTCACAATTCTTTTGAAGGCAGAATAACTGTGACGAGAGAGAAAGTATAAAAATGCAGTGGGATGGCTGTAAAAACAACAGATTACAGCGCAAATACTGTAAGATAGAAAAAACGACTATTAACAAGTGTCATATAAGGAGCGACCGATAAAAGTCACACCGTAGCGGAAGGAGTAATACAGGAAAAATCATAAAATATTAACCCCCCTCCCCCACGCTGGTAAATCACGGTCCATTGCGTACACACGGATGAATATCACAAAAATACTTTGCATATAGTAAAGAACCACCGAAGTTTGGAAATTTAAAATCTGAAAACTCACTTTTTATAGTATTTCCGTGAAAAGTCACCTCCCAGAAACGAGATCTAGCTCTGTCGCCAGTTATTCCAGCGTACTATCTCTTTTCAGCACGTTTGAATAAGTGCATGTGAAGGTGGCTAGCTGCAGACACAAGCTTTTCGACAAAGATAGGATGTTTCACTACAATCTAACACGGAGATGTCTGTTAAGTTATTTTTTCCTCCTATTTCTACACTAGTGTCGAAGTCTTAGAACAAGTGGTTCGGGTTAGCACACGTTTTTGATATTATCTTGTTTGGCAATCTGAAAGAACACTGTCTGTGGAACATTACCCCCCTGCAAGCTAGTACTAATTACTTTACGATTCTGAGGGACGAAGGTTGTAATCGTTGGCAGATATTTTTCAGAAATATGTAATCAACCATAGTGTTCGGATATTTGATCAATAGTAAGACATGAACGATGTTTACTGCCATCAGCGACCCCTTCTACGGATCGTATGAGAGGTAATTGTTACGACAATTAGCTACGTGAAGTCGTGTTTATTTTTAAAAGCAAAGACACACACTAATTACCGACTAGCTAGAGAACGATATATTAACCTACTAAAGTTTGATTTTAACGATCAGATAGTGTATATATCATCACTTTTTTAGTTCATAATAATATTCCAACTTTTAAAGGAAATATTGTCTCGTTATAAGCGATTACATACAAAGAAATACACACTCTATACTTTAAATCTATAGAGACAACGATCACTATCCCAGGAACACATCTGTGAAATATCACCACATTTTTGTTTTTAACGTACGGTTGATTCGTTCTACGATGCTAGCTTTGGTTTCCCATCCCTTTCTTTTACACCCACCCGATATAAAACATTCGACCCAACATAGCTTGCTAGCTGTGCGAGGTCTTGATACAGAGAACAATATTAACACTTCTAAGGCTGACCTTAAAATCCCCGTTAACTATACAAAAGAAATCACATTGACAAAAATTTCAGAGACATTCATATTTATTTACATTAAGGTCACATTAATATTTAGTTCGTACATACCAGTTCACCGTGCACCTCTTTTAGTACTGTTGCAAAGTTCAATTTAGACATAAACGCGACATTAGCAGGACGATTTAGTTCGATACATGATTCTTCCACAAAACTTACGGCAATATCAGTTAGATTAACGTTTCTTACCACTTCGGGGAAATAATCGTAAGCTGATTCAGCGTTTATGGTGAGGCACGAATGGCGAAGTTGACTCGGATGATCCACTTCACACCCGAAACAGTTCTTACGTAGCAGCGTAAACAGTTCTTTTCGGAGATCTGTTTTCAAAGTCCGCTTTAAACAGTCCATAAGCTTTACGAAATCACTGCTGTCTTGTTCAAGGGGTCGATCGTTAGATGGTGGGCTTCGAGGAAGATTTGCCGCTAATTCTACCTTCCGCACTGCATTCCAAAATTTACCGTTTTCAAACTTCAGAGCCATCAAACTGTAGGTGATTGGATCGCATAAATCTGTCAACCGATGCCACTGTTCGACGCTGAGCCGAACCGATGACGAAAATACAAGTCCTCCGTCACGGGGGATGCTTTTTTTAATGACCACGCCGTGTCCACCTTTGAGCACGACGAGGCAAACCATAGCGTCCAGTTCATACTCGCCGTATTCGACATCTTCGAACGCTTCGACGATTGTAGACGCATACGAAACCAGTCCATGCCACTGCTCTTCAGACAGCATCACACCGTCCTTTGTAGGATATAGTTTTAACGAGTCATCACTCTGGAACACACGTATGTGCACTTTAGGATATGACCGATATTCACAAACGCTCGCAAACAAATGGTGGTACAAAGAAATACACACTCTATACTTAACCGTCTTTTGTAGGATATGACCGATAAGTACGGTTGATTGCTGTTAGAGATGATGGCTATCATCATCTCTAACAGCAAGTCGCTTCGCAGGAAGATCACCATCGGTCAGGGAACGTTTAGCACAAGCCATAGCAAGTCGATACTGGAAAAAATAATGCCTTACAGCCCGTCGAAGGGTAATACTTATACCTTAAACCTGTGACGTGTCCCTGTAACTCCATCCCATTGGTCGAGATCTGGTAGATTTGCCATCTCTTAGTAAACATGATGACGTCTACAAATATTTACGAGCCTGTATAGACGTGCTTTCGAAATATCGAAAGCACGTCTTACGTAATCATTACGTAAACATTACGTAACAGGCCACTCCCCTTTCCCCCTCAGTGGCGCCTCCATGGAACACACCTGTGAAATATCACCACGTTTTTGTTTTTAACGTACGGTTGAATCGTTCTACGATGCTAGCTTTGGTTTCATTATGAGTGTGTTTTTAAGATAATTTTGAAATACTCTGTTAATGAATTCAACCCCCCCTTATCTGTTTGTAATTTCAGAGATATTCTGAAAGGTTTTTGTGATCAAAAGCTCCCACGATTTCCGTTTTAAAGGAGCACCACATGCATATTTCGAAAGCACGTCTATACAGGCTCGTAAATATTTGTAGACGTCATCATGTTTACTAAGAGATGGCAAATCTACCAGATCTCGACCAATGGGATGGAGTTACAGGGACACGTCACAGGTTTAAGGTATAAGTATTACCCTTCGACGGGCTGTAAGGCATTATTTTTTCCAGTATCGACTTGCTATGGCTTGTGCTAAACGTTCCCTGACCGATGGTGATCTTCCTGCGAAGCGACTTGCTGTTAGAGATGATGATAGCCATATGTTTCAACTCGGATCATATCCTAAAGTGCACATACGTGTGTTCCAGAGTGATGACTCGTTAAAACTATATCCTACAAAGGACGGTGTGATGCTGTCTGAAGAGCAGTGGCATGGACTGGTTTCGTATGCGTCTACAATCGTCGAAGCGTTCGAAGATGTCGAATACGGCGAGTATGAACTGGACGCTATGGTTTGCCTCGTCGTGCTCAAAGGTGGACACGGCGTGGTCATTAAAAAAAGCATCCCCCGTGACGGAGGACTTGTATTTTCGTCATCGGTTCGGCTCAGCGTCGAACAGTGGCATCGGTTGACAGATTTATGCGATCCAATCACCTACAGTTTGATGGCTCTGAAGTTTGAAAACGGTAAATTTTGGAATGCAGTGCGGAAGGTAGAATTAGCGGCAAATCTTCCTCGAAGCCCACCATCTAACGATCGACCCCTTGAACAAGACAGCAGTGATTTCGTAAAGCTTATGGACTGTTTAAAGCGGACTTTGAAAACAGATCTCCGAAAAGAACTGTTTACGCTGCTACGTAAGAACTGTTTCGGGTGTGAAGTGGATCATCCGAGTCAACTTCGCCATTCGTGCCTCACCATAAACGCTGAATCAGCTTACGATTATTTCCCCGAAGTGGTAAGAAACGTTAATCTAACTGATATTGCCGTAAGTTTTGTGGAAGAATCATGTATCGAACTAAATCGTCCTGCTAATGTCGCGTTTATGTCTAAATTGAACTTTGCAACAGTACTAAAAGAGGTGCACGGTGAACTGGTATGTACGAACTAAATATTAATGTGATCTTAATGTAAATAAATATGAATGTCTCTGAAATTTTTGTCAATGTGATTTCTTTTGTATAGTTAACGGGGATTTTAAGGTCAGCCTTAGAAGTGTTAATATTGTTCTCTGTATCAAGACCTCGCACAGCTAGCAAGCTATGTTGGGTCGAATGTTTTATATCGGGTGGGTGTAAAAGAAAGGGATGGGAAACCAAAGCTAGCATCGTAGAACGAATCAACCGTACGTTAAAAACAAAAATGTGGTGATATTTCACAGATGTGTTCCTGGGATAGTGATCGTTGTCTCTATAGATTTAAAGCATAGAGTGTGTATTTCTTTGTATGTAATCGCTTATAACGAGACAATATTTCCTTTAAAAGTTGGAATATTATTATGAACTAAAAAAGTGATGATATATACACTATCTGATCGTTAAAATCAAACTTTAGTAGGTTAATATATCGTTCTCTAGCTAGTCGGTAATTAGTGTGTGTCTTTGCTTTTAAAAATAAACACGACTTCACGTAGCTGATTGTCGTAACAATTACCTCTCATACGATCCGTAGAAGGGGTCGCTGATGGCAGTAAACATCGTTCATGTCTTACTATTGATCAAATATCCGAACACTATGGTTGATTACATATTTCTGAAAAATATCTGCCAACGATTACAACCTTCGTCCCTCAGAATCGTAAAGTAATTAGTACTAGCTTGCAGGGGGGTAATGTTCCACAGACAGTGTTCTTTCAGATTGCCAAACAAGATAATATCAAAAACGTGTGCTAACCCGAACCACTTGTTCTAAGACTTCGACACTAGTGTAGAAATAGGAGGAAAAAATAACTCAACAGACATCTCCGTGTTAGATTGTAGTGAAACATCCTATCTTTGTCGAAAAGCTTGTGTCTGCAGCTAGCCACCTTCACATGCACTTATTCAAACGTGCTGAAAAGAGATAGTACGCTGGAATAACTGGCGACAGAGCTAGATCTCGTTTCTGGGAGGTGACTTTTCACGGAAATACTATAAAAAGTGAGTTTTCAGATTTTAAATTTCCAAACTTCGGTGGTTCTTTACTATATGCAAAGTATTTTTGTGATATTCATCCGTGTGTACGCAATGGACCGTGATTTACCAGCGTGGGGGAGGGGGGTTAATATTTTATGATTTTTCCTGTATTACTCCTTCCGCTACGGTGTGACTTTTATCGGTCGCTCCTTATATGACACTTGTTAATAGTCGTTTTTTCTATCTTACAGTATTTGCGCTGTAATCTGTTGTTTTTACAGCCATCCCACTGCATTTTTATACTTTCTCTCTCGTCACAGTTATTCTGCCTTCAAAAGAATTGTGAAAATATTCACCTATCCCGTTGTGCGAATTTACAGATATCCCTTTACATTTTCGTTTATGCACGTAATTTAGTTAAACGACCTAGTCACATACTGTATCGGGGGGTTAAAGTACTGAATAGGCTATTGCGAGATTTTCGTCGTAAGCAGATATACGGAATCAGATCCGATGATGCTTGCAATTTTTCTACTTTGATCGTATGGTTTATTAGAAAGGGAAGATGTATTAGTGTTTGAACTTTATGCATGCTTTCTCTCACAAAATAATTAATGAGCGTTTTACGAATCTGTGTCGTGAAGCAGACTCAATCTTTCATTCTAAATGCTTACTCAGCCTATGGACAGGTAGTTTGTCGATGTAATGACAAGTCTGATGTGTAGATAGACACTTTGATTAGCGAATGTCAGAAAAAGTCGTTGAATGTGTAAAACATCCCTTGTGATCCTGACCGCATCGACCGGGGAATGAACTCAGAAGATTGTGGGGTCGGAACTTTACAGAGGTCTATTCATATTTGATAATTTCTCGAGGGTTATGATAGTATAGTGAGCGAGGATCCCAGTCTATGTTACTGTTGTCAAGCTCTGTACATTACGTTTCACACAAGTCCGTTCACGGTTTTCTAGTGCGGGTCGTCCTTGGCGTCGAAGTCGCTCGCGTTCCGCAGAAAACTGCGCATTATCGCGGTTGAAAAAAATTAAAAGGTTGAAACTCAACCCCAGAATGTCATATGAAAATTTGAAGTGAGCTTGTATAAGGATACTAATTCTACCACCTAACAAATGACACCGGGGACGGATTTGTTCCCTTTTCTAATGCACGAGGTCAAATCCTATTCTTCCTGAATCGAACCATACTCCTTTCAGCAGGAACTAAAGTTTTTTTTTTTTTTTACGGAAACGTATGAATTCTACTTTTAACATTCTGGCGCACAGTCTTTACCCGGTAAAAGCATGTAACTGGGACTGCATCGAGTAGCGTTACTTCCTAGGAAAGAGTTTGCTGAGGATACAACCGTAATAAGTATTTTTAAACAACGCCGTCGTGTAACGGGATAGTTTTTAATTTCGTAGGACTTTTGTTAAAAACCATTCGGGGCAAGGATCCGAACACGGGCCTTTTAGGTCGACCCTATTACCTTCAATATTTTTCATCAGGAGGAATAAAATCAGATTTTTTCCTTTTATTAATTTTTTCTGCGGGATTGCCACTGTGAGGCGGTCCTTCTAGTGAAAATGTGCCGGCCCAATAGTCGCAGAGTTGAAAGAAATAAGTATTGATTAAAACGGACTTTAGATCAGTTATAAGTATAGTAATATTCTGAGCGCTTGGAGAACGTGACAGCCACATGGACTTCTGATAGCGTAGCATTCAGCAGGGGGCCATGCATTCCACTGCAGCTCCGGAACATATAGCGGATTCGAAGTATCAGCCTCCGTTGCAAATGAAATTTCAGCGGATTAGTGTAGACAAGTTGAGAGGTGTGTGTGAGACATTGTATTATTTTTTTTATAGCTGAAGTATTAAACTACGACCTCTCTACTCCATTAATGTGCATTCGTGATGGAACTAAAGTTTTTGCACGCGACGTACTTTTAACATTCTACCTCGTACAAAAAAAACATTTTTTCACCCGGTTTCACCAGCGTGATGAGACATACGCAAACGACGGAGAAAACGATTTTTTTTTTAAAACTGTTTCACCTGATTTTTCTTCGAACAGTGTTACTCTCCCGTACCGCAGATACAGCAGTAATAAGTATTTTTAAAACGTGGCGTAATAAAACTGTTAGTCATACTTTTGCAATCACAATGTTTTTTGAAGTGACTTAGTAAAGGAAATTGGGAACACGGATCAAGGCTGTGAGTGGGTTTTCACGATGTACGGAAGCAGTACAGGTCCAAGATTCATTCGTCAATAAAAACCTTGTGATTCCCCGTTTGGAATAATTTCGTAGGGTTTAACCGTCCTTCAGCGAGAGGTTGTCCGTGGTGAGGATCCAAACACGAAGTCTTTTAAGTCGAACCTATTACCCCATCAATATTTTTCATCACGACGAATAAAATCAGATTTTATTAATTTTGCGCCCGATAGCATTTTTTTATTTTCTGCGGGGGCTGTTACTGCAGGGGTAGGGTTTCTTCTAGTAAAAAATGCAACAACCAGTAATCGCTAGGGATAAAAGAAATAAGTGTTGGTTTTAAAATGGTTATAAAAATACGTATATGAAAAGACTGTCGGTGTAAGATCTAAATTTTAAAAGTGGGAGAGGGAGCCTACCCGCAATAACTATGCTATAAGAGTTGTTAATCCTAACACACTGTGTAAAATTATACTGAAGGTTAAACATCTCCAGTGCTCAGTCTTCTGATATGTGTCACTCGCTGGTCACTCCACGTTACTTTCCCCTTGTTGTGACGTCACCTACCCTCAGAGAACAACATCGTATGAGTCATCACACTGGACACTCAACCTCCCAGGGCGATTGTGTCAGGAGATGTTTCGTTGCTACCTGACGGGTAAACGGACACGTGTGGGCATGACTCCACGTACGACTTCAGGAATGCCTTTTCCATTGCAGGTTGGTTCTTGTTAGGAGTTCACAGAATGAAGCTGTGGGTAACGCGTTCGACTCTCGTTACCGAGAAGAAGTTTTTTTTTTTCGATAAAACGCCTCTACAGAAAACTGTTTTTTTTTTAATAAAGGTAAGGGAATTTTGATGAGTGTTTAATTACTAGGGAGTTTAATAGCAGGGAATTTTAATTATAAAGGAATCGTTTAGTCGTCCTGGCTAAATGAATAGCAAAGGGTTTTAATTACTAAGGAATAAATACAACTCTGTGAGTTGATTTACAATTTGAGATCTGCATTCAAAAGAGTCCAGTGCTAGTGTTGACTTTGATGTAAGAAATACATAGAAAAAGCTAGGTTAATATCTCAAATGTCTGACCCGCATCAAGGCCACAGCAAGTACACGGTATAGTCCGGGAACCCAAGACAGTCGGACGGAATCCACAGAGCGAGGGACGATTTTTTTTTTCCGGTGAAACACATCTACAGAAAAACTGATTTAACCGTGGAGTGATTTTAATAAAGGTGAGGAATATTATGACGAGTGTTTAATTACTAGGGAGTTGATTAACGGAGTTTGAAAATTTTTCCACTGCAGACGTGTGTTCTAAAAGCAGATTTAACATGTCATCCCTACGAATAATTTAAACCATTATTAATTTCACCCTATGGTATTTTTCTATGGAAACAGTAAGAGTAAAATGAGTTTCAACTGTAGGATGATTTTTAATAGAGGTAAGGGAATTTTGATGAGTGTTTAATTACTAAGGAATTTTGTATCATCCTTTTCTGTACAATTATTCTAAGACCAGTCAATCGTTCCATGCAATTATTCTGAGACTTGCATCAGCCGAGTGAAGGAGTGGGGCCTTAAAATGGTCAACCAGAGGGTTTTTCATAAGGGGGAGGGCTTAAAATATAGGTAGGTCGACCGTGGGGGTCTGCAGGAGGGCTTAAAATATAGGTCAACCATTGGGACAAAATAAAGAAAAATCGGGAATTAGAGTTAAAATAAGGAGGTTTTTCCGAAAATAGTACTCTTCATTGTCAACAGAAGGCATCAGGGTTTTTTTCATAAGGGGGAAGAAATTTTTAAAAGGGGGGAGTAATTTTTAATAGGAGGGGGAAATCGAAGAATTAGAATAAAAATAGGGGGTTTTTGGGAATTAGTGTTCCTCACAGGCACCAGATGGCGCCAGGGGTTTTTTCATAAGGGGGAGGAATTTTTTTATAAAGGGGGAAATCAAATATCGAAGAATTGGAATAAAAATAGGGTTTTTTTGGGAAAATAGTACTTCTCACTGTCAACAGATGGCGCCACTGAGGGGGAAGGGGGGTTTAATAAAGGGGGAGGAATTAATAAAGGTCGGTTACGTAATGATTATGTAATGATTACGTCATGCTGCGTCATAGGGGGCGTGGTCGGTGACGTCATAGGGGGGGGGAAGCACTAGTGGGGGATCGGTGGAATGTGATGATACTACTCATGTTTCATGATACTTCTTCCAGGCAATGTGTATGGTAAGGAATGGGAGAGAAGAAAGGAATAAATTTTATAACAGTAACGCACAAGAAATGTACTGTGACTAAGTAAGAACTGAAAGTATAGATGAAAAAAATACTTAAGTTTCACCAGGAGTGGGTTCTGAACCAACGACCTTCTGAAAATATCCCAAAATAGGTGAAAAATTCTGTTAAAGCGATTGTTGCGACAGTAAAAGTTTGCCAACTACTGTTCCATCCCAGTTCGTAGAAAAAAAGGGGGAAAAAGAAGAAAAAGGTTATTCCTCAGAATTGTTAAGAATAAAATGTAGACAAGACATGCCCTCAGATATTTCTCAAACCGTCATTAACGGTGACTTATGCTATGTGGTTGTAACGATTCATTCGGTTTGTGTCCGATTGTTGTGCTGTTTTACTGATCGTTATCGCCATTAATTAACTGATTAATTAGTTGACCAGTTAATTAATTACCATAACTGTCTGTTAATTAATAATTTTTTTATTTAAAAAAAACTGATTTGAAAAAAATCGATCTGCAGTTCGTCCACAGAAGACGAATGTGAACTGTGACATTTAACCGATGGTGAAATAAAAGCGAAGAGATGATCAAGAGCAAAACACCCAAAGCTAAAACAATTATCGTTAGGCATCGATTGTCAACCCATTTCCTTCGGAAATCATTCGTCTCTTTGTTCCAAATAAAGAAATTCTACTGCACTTGACTTCCGACATTTCTTTGCTTTAACAAGGAAAGTGAATCTCTGTTTCATTTGAAGTATCTCTTTCGAAAGGCAATCAGATGATAATGGGATTAAGTTCCGTTATCTCAATTTCTACTTTCTAACATTCATCATAGCATGTAAGGAAACCACAAGAAGAAGAGATCCTCGCGGTCGTTTTGCGACACCGAACAGATCTCGCGACAGAGCGTGCATTACCTGGAATGATCTCGTGATCCGTTTAGAGCGTGCATAATACATGCAGAGAGTGCACATCGGATCAGTTTTTAGAGAAGCGTATCCAGAAATGAAGCAATCAGATGAAAAGAGAATCCTTTTCGTGCTTTACATGAAATGCGAGGTTTTTCCGAATCTGCAGCAGTTTGATAAGGAGAAAGTAAAAAGAATTTTTTTTATTTTCTTCATTATGTTTGAGAATTCCTTTTATTTGTTTGTTTTTGTGTGTGTTTTTTTAGCTTCTTCATTTAGCAATTCTTCAGTCAGATAATCGCACTGAAGAATTCGAAATTTTGTTAATTACTAAAGAAGTTTCAAGTTCAAGCTTATTATAATTAGAAATTCTTCAATGAATTTAATCGACATATAAACGACCCAAAATCAAAACCTTACCTAAGTTATTATATGAGATATTAGAAAACTTGAACTTGAAACTTCTTTAGTAATTAATTCGAATTTTCCACTGCGATTACGTGATTGATGAATTGCTAGGTGAAGTGGCAAAAAAACACAAAACACAAAAGAAATTCTCTCACATAATGAAAAGAAAGCAAAAAAAAAAATCTTCTTACCTTTTCCTTATCAAACGACATTTCTACCGATTCGGAAAAACCTCGCATTTCATGTAAAGCACGAAAAGGAGTCTCTTTTATTGCCATTCTGATTGCTTCATTTCTGTGATACTCTTCTCTAAAAACTGATCCGATGTGCACTCTCTGCATGTATTATGCACGCTCTAAACAGATCACGAGATCATTCCAGGTAATGCACGCTCTGTCGCGAGATCTGTTCGGTGTCGCAAAACGACCGCGAGGATCTCTTCTTCTTGCGGTTTCCTTACATGCTCTGATGAATGTTAGAAAGTAGAAATTGAGATAACGGAACTTAATCCCATTATCATCTGATTGCCTTTCGAAAGAGATACTTCAAATGAAACAGAGATTCACTTTCCTTGTTAAAGCAAAGAAATGTCGGAAGTCAAGTGCAGTAGAATTTCTTTATTTGGAACGAAGAGACGAATGATTTCCGAAGGAAATGGGTTGACAATCGATGCCTAACGATAATTGTTTTAGCTTTGGGTGTTTTGCTCTTGATCATCTCTCCGTTTTGTTTCACCATCAGTTAAATGTCACGGTTCGCAATCGGCTCCTCCTGATCGACTGGGGGCGGGGGTGGCTCAGTTGGTAGCGCGCCAGGCTCGTAATCTGTAGTTCCCAGGTTCGAGTCCCAACTGGGTCAGCGTTGAGATTTATCTCCGCAAAATTCCCCGCCCTGCCCACGGTCAGTAGGGGACACCGATGGGCTTGGAAAGGTCGCCGTCCGTCGGAGGGGACGTTAAGCCGTGGCGCCGTGTGCGGGAGAGCCATACCATGTGCACGTTAAAGAACACGCTGGATGGCCTTGACAACAGGCTACCATCTGTCTCCCAACAGCTGTTCCAGTGAGTCCCCTCCCCCAACCTTCTCTGAGCCTTCGGGGTCCATGTGACCTGGCCATTTAGCCCATGGTGTGCAAAAAAAGTGCCGCTCAAAGGCAAAACAACCCACAACCCACAACCCTGATCGACTGAAGCCTTTCTTTTAAAGTCGTCATATATCCTGGCAATGGGTGATACAGAGATTTCCCTTCAAGGCCATCACAAATTTGTTTTCATGGTTTATCGCACCTGAAATTTAATGGACCATGTTCATATTATCTTTATTCAGGGGGATTTGCGTGCTCGAGTGGTACCCTTAGCTGTTAGAGCGCGTCTTGCACCATCATTTGGAAGTCGGCAAGTCATCAAAAACGTTCCAGTGAAATTGCGATTTTTCCATCTCATCATATAATGATTTATGTTGAATGTAAAATTTTCCCTCCGAGTTGGATTGTTTTACCTCTGGCGGCCCTTTTTTTGCACACAATGTGTTAAATGACCAGGTCACAAAGAGCCCGAAGGCTCAGAGAAGGTTGGGGGGAGGGGACCCATTGGACAGCTGTTAGGAGACAGATGGTATTCTCCCGCCAAGGCCCACGGCACCACGACCTAACGTCCCATCCAACGGAGACGGCGTTTCCAAACCCATTGGTGTCCGTACTGACCGAGGGGAGAGCGGGAAGTTTAGTGGAGATAAACATCAATGCTGGCCCAAATGGGATTCAAACCTGGGAACTGCATTTTAAGAGCCTGGAGCTCTATCGACTCACTCACTCCAGCCCCAAACGTGTTGGAGGAAATAAAGTTAATAGTTATCTCGAAAGTGAAAAAGTGACAATTGTTACCGAAAGGTGGGCAAAAAAAGTCAAAGTAATTTTTTTTTTGAAGGAAAAATAACACGTCGCTTCGGGCGAACATGGGATGCTCGTTTTCAAAGAAAATGAAATTTTTATTTTTACTCCTTTAATGCTCTCTAAGAGTGGAAATTCGAACCTATGGATAATTGGGAAATGAATGTAGTAATATTTTATTATACCTGTTGATGTGCGGCATGAGATTAACAGACGAATAGGGATTGCTGCCGGGACTTTTAAGAATCTATGGAGAGTGTGGAGAAATAGGCGTATACACCTAAAGACTAAAATTAGACTGTATAATAGTTTGGTTCTTTCTAGGGTTAGTTATGGTAGTGAAACTTGGACACTTTGTAAACAAGATAACAGGAAACTAGATGCTTTTGATTCCAGATGCTTACGCATTATCTTGGGCATTAGGTGGTTCAACTTTGTAACTAATGATGAGGTTAGGCAAAGGAGTTTGCAACCTCCTTTAAGCAGCATATTGTGCAGAGAGAGACTCCGTTGGTTTGGCCATGTTGCCCGTATGAATAATTATAGATTGGCGAATAGGGTTATGAACAGTGTGCCTAAAGGCCTCAGAAAGAAGGGGAGACCTAGGATGCGGTGGGCAGACAATGTCAAACAGGACCTTGTTAGAATTGGTGTGCAGTGGCCAGATGCAGTAGATGTAGCTCAGGATAGACTTGCTTGGAGAACTAAATTGCACGGTCTGGTTGGACCTCCGTAGCCCATGGCTGCTTGAGGATGATGACAACACAAAAAGGATTTTTCAGCTGTCTCTTGAAACATGAAGTTGTGTGTTTCCATGACGGGGTGATGGTAAGGTTCATTATATGATGGTAAGAGGACGGATCAATGCTGCCAATCTAAACCTCTTTTTCCTCACATTCCGTTACCAAAACTTTAAATTTCTACCATAAATAGATCATTCGTAACATTCGTTTAACCTCTTTTGCATTGTTCAAATTTTTCCACAATTGGAGGTCGCTATTACAGCTTCTTTGAGATTCGTATTATGTGAATCGTAATATTTACCTAAGTACACACGGATCTAGAAAAAAAATATTTTTTTGAATCATTTGTAAGTGGAAATAATAATTCTCTTCTGAAAATAGAAATTTCGGGAGGAAAATGGGTGTCCGTGCATTTCATAATTTTCGAGCTTTTCAAGAGCACGTTTGACTTTGACATTTCCCATTAACATTCTTCCCATTTACACCTTTGTCTTCAATTTTGATTCTTACAAATCCCCTTTAAGGGATGGGGATGGACAAGGGATGGGGATGGAAATCCCTTTAAGGGATGGACAATCCCCTTAAGGGGGGGAGGGGGCGTGCAAGCAATGCAATCGAGCGGGGAAAAGGTAAAAGGGGGAACGGGATATTCATTGCAATGTAATACTTCCATCTTCGTTTTAAAGGTTTTTAAAAACTTTTCATGAAAATTGAATGGAATATGCACAAGTTTAATAATTTTCAGCATTCATTACCCTTATTAGCATTCTCAAGTGGGAGTGGGGGTATATGCCCCTTATTTTGTCTAGAACCGGCAAGCTTAAAAGGGATTTTGAAGAATGGAAATTGGTGAGAAGAATGGAAATAGGGGCAGCGTTGATATGAACCAGATGATAGTTGATCTGTATCGACCAGCTTACAGAGTGGTCCGAAAACTCTCATTAATCTCGAAGAAGAGCCTTGGTGGAAATGCAAAAGTTAAACGTACTCTTGAAAAGTTCGAAAATCATGAGATGCAAGGTCACAATTATTCTCCCGAATTTCTGTTTTCAGAAGAAGATTAGTTTCTCTATTTGCGGATGTTCAAGAAAGTTAGACTGATTCCACATCAATCAGTCACGAGTCAATACCACGGAACATTAATGCAAAATGAAAGACAAAAAAAACACTTTTCTGTCAATGATATTAACGATTCATTATTAACGATTATTAACGATTCATTATTATTACACGAGTCAATACCACGGAACATTAATGCAAAATGAAAGACAAAAAAATCACTTTTCTGTCAATGATATTAACGATTCATTATTAACGATTATTAACCATTATTAACGATTCATTATTAACGACTTTTCTGTCAATGATTATTAACGATTCATCATATATTAACGATAAGATATTAACGATTTTCTAGACGAAAAAAAATGCTTTGCCTTTGCTTCAAAGTACCTAGCATTGATGCGCATCCTCTCCCAACGCCCAAAGGAAGAAAAAACAAAAATATAAAAAGTATAATTTTTTTCTCAAATTTTTAAATTTGGGAGACATCGAGATAGTGAAGTATCTCTCGTATCATTTGCAGTATTCATCCGTCGTTTCCGCATGCAAGTCATTAGGAGGTCGTCGCAAAGGCTTCTCCCAAAGGGTAAAGGAGGCAAACAGAGTCCCACTGAGGTTTGAGAAGAGGAAGGTGGAGAGTAAGAGAGAGAAGAAAGTTGGAGCCTTTCCAATAAAGTTTATGGCACAATGGCTTGGTGATTCCGTTCTCCTTAACGGTCTCTTTTATGTCTACCTACAGACATAGCCACGTAGCTCTAATGACAAAGAACCTATCCTGATGGCCAATAGGAGGAGAGATTAATGGGGGATAGAAAAGGAAATCTAAATAGAAGAACTCTGCTGAGAAAGGATATTCATATAGGTATTATGGATTCTCATAATGGTGGAAGGAATGAATATTTATCATTTAGGGAGAGAGACGCGTTGGAAAATCCTTTTTAATACTATGGGCAAAGTAATCCATCTGCATCAGCTGATTCTTATATATTAAGGGTCATCACTCGCAATAGCTGTGTTCTCTTGAATTTTATTCATGGATCATCTCGTAGAGATTATACTGCGGACCTGACTTGCGCCAGCATTACAGGTTACACCCGTATATGGTGGCAGCTAGGTTACCACCATTTTATGGTGTAGAATAACACTAAATTTTGGTATTGCACCCAAAAGAAAGTGTAATCTAACACCAGAAACAAGTATAAGGTAATATCATAATTTGGTGTAACCATATACCCAAAAAGTGAAACCCTAACATAGAGAAAGGGAGTAAAATAACACCACAAACTGGTGTAAGGTTACGCTACATATGAGTGAAAGTTTACTACTTAAAAGCGAAAATTAATACCAATTAGAAAGATAACATATCGCTCCTGTCGAGTGTGGGATGCTTTTATTTCAAATTGAAGGTTTTTCATTTTCCGAATTCTCACTCTTTAAGAGTAGTAATTCGTATTAACAGGCGATTGGGAAAAGTAAATAATAATATTAGTTTAACAAAATGAAAAAGAATTCTCATATACTGCTTAAAGTAAAAAAAAAAGTCAGGTTTTTCTTACCCCCTAGAGTTTAAGGATCAAATAATTCAGTGTATATAAAATAAAATTATTTATTTCTTCTTATTATATTGAAATATTACTGAAAATTTTAGAATTAAATACTAAATTTATAAAAATAAAAATTAACTAGTTAAATTTTAATATCTTGTAATTTAATAAGAACACTTATGATTATTAAACATTCAATACTTCACCAGAATTTCTATCATAAAGATATCCTTTGCAATATCACTTCAAGTTTTGCATTTTGTACCGCAACCGAGTGGTTAGCGCGCTTGGCTACTGATCAAAGGGACCTGGGTTCGAGCCACGGGTAAGGCATGGTTGTTTGTGTTGTCTTTCTGCTGAAGTCCCGCCATTCTCACAGATCTTCTGCTATGGCGTATAAACTGACAGGTTACTGCTTGAGGTGGTTGTTTGGGTTGGGTTGTTTTACTTATGAGCGGCACTTTTTTGCACACCATGGGCTAAATGGCCAGGTCATATGGACCCCAAAGGCTCAGAGAAGGTTGGGGGAGGGGACCCACTGGAACAGCTGTTGGGAGACAGATGGTAGCCTCCCATCAAGCGTGTTCTTTAACGTGCACAGGGTATGGCTCTCCAGCACACGGGGCCACGGCTTAACGTCCCATCCGACGGACGGCGGCCTTTCCAAGCCCATCGGTGTCCCCTACTGACCGTGGGCAGGGAGGGTAATTTTGCGGAGATTAATCTCAACGCTGACCCAGCTGGGACTCGAACCTGGAAACTGCATATTACAAGCCTGGCCCGCTACCCACTGAACCACCCCCGCCCTATTTGCTGGGTACAGACAGACGACGAAGTGAGAACATTTAATCGTTTTTTTATTGACAAGGTGTTAACAAGCATCAGGCAAATGAACTTGATGTTATTACTGTTGCTTAATATTTGGAACAAAGAATATATATTTATTTATTATATAATTTTTGATGTTTAAGCCAGTAGATATGAAACATCATGAAACAAATAAAAATATAATAAAATATTATACTTCAGTGTTTAAAATATTAAAAAAATTCGCTCATTCTTACTTTTTAAAATTTTTTATTATATAGCAATGAAATAAAATTAAATACCAAATTATAAAACGGCATATTTTAAATGAATTCAAATTCAAGAGTAGGATTTTGTTCCAGGTTGTTGCTAGGTTGCATCACAATATGGTGTTAAATATTAAAAAAGGTTACACTATTTTACATTGTAAGGTCATAACCATGAACGTACTCACCCTTTTACAGTGTATGATGTTTAACCCTTAACCCAGGGTCGGATCTAGGTCCGGCAAAGGGGCCGTGACCCTCCTTTGAGAATGAAAATAAAGGTAATAGAGGCAAAAAATTATTAAAGTATATTGCATGCATTTTTCAAAAAATTTTAAAGACCAGGGGGTGACCCTATGCTGCAATGGAAATCCAGGCTGTTGTCCTCCCCCCCTCCCTCTTATTTAGATTTTTTCCTAAATCGGACCTGCCCTTAACCCATTAGGGTTCAGTAAGTTGGAAATGTCAATTATATCCTTAGCTATAGACTTGTAGCCTCATTCAACTGCTGCATCTCAATTCAAAAATCAAAAGGTATTACACCGAATTCTGTTTTTATACGGTAGATAGGTTCCCGAAAAATAACATGTAAAAAAAATAGAGTGCATATGAAAAAAATAGAAGATTGGTTCCAGACGGGTAACCCCACTACAATAATAAGATGTTTTCAAACAAATCATATCAAAATCTTTAATTAAATCTTTACTTGATTTTTATTCATTTAAACACATTTGTTATTTTATAAACTTATAAAAATGATTATATGTACATATATAAAGTAAATTATCCTTCTTAATGAAAATAATATGTCACTAATTCAAGAATTATACCGTCCCGTGGCCGAGTGGTTAGCGCGCTTGGCTATTGATCTAAGGGACCTGGGTTCGAGCCCCGGGTAAGGCATGGTTGTGTGTGTTGTTTTTCTGCTGAGGTCCTGCCATCCCCTCAGATCTTCTATTGTGGCATATAAACTGACAGGTTCCTGTCTGACCTCTGTGGCAAGCAGCTGCTTGAGGGGATATTTATTTCAAGAATACAAAAATGCCAAAAAATATGATTTACATATACCTATTAACTAGATTTTATTCATTATCACTTTCTGACAATTAGATGCATTCGTTTGCGTAAGACTGGACTTAAATCACTTTCATTGCTTGCAACATTTTGGCTGTCGTGTTCATACTCCAATGGCGAAATGCTCTCTGGGGCATGGGGAACCAAATTATCACTTGTTTCTAGTGATTCTGAAGTTTGATTAATTTTGATAACGAACTCTATAATCAATCGTTGAGATCCTACTTTGACTAGATTTTTGTATAATTCTTGATAACGCGCCATACATGACTTCATTCACGTTTAAACTGCTCAGCTCCTTCGACAATGGGATCATGTGTAAGAAAATGACTTTCCAATTTATTAGTCATCTGAAGCCCTTTTTTAATTAAACCTGTAGTGAGTGGAACCTCTTCATCACCATCACTTTTTTCTTTTTCATATGGAGTCTCAAATAACATCTGTAATAGCATCTTCATTTCTCTTGATGGTTCTTACGGTAGCTTCGTTCAAACCGAAATATTTACCTATGGATGTTGAACTTTCTCCAGTTGTAAGACGATTTAAAATTTGGATCTTAGTATACAAAGAGATAGCTTTCCTTTTCTGCTTTAGTATAGTTGAATTATCCGACATCGTGGTAAGGCTTACGAAAAATATTTGAATTGTAGTTAATAAATCAGATGATGAAAAATTGTAAATTACCTACCAGCAAAATTTAATAAATTTATATTTCGCACACAAAACTTCAAAAAACAATTTTTTTTTTCGATTTCTTCTATTAAACATCTAAACACTTCTAAATTTAAACACGAAATGAGAGACCAAGGCTAACGTATGTATTGAAGATAAAATTGAGGGCAATTCCCGGAACTCAATGTTGCCACTTTATTCCGAATGAAGCAGGTTTTGTACAATTTTTCCATATAATAGAGAATAAAATAAAGAAAACTTGTTGTGTAGTTATGTTAGTGTAGTTTTTATTTTGGGGATTCTTGTGCACAAAATGTGCATCTATAGTACATTTTCAAAGTTAAAACTACTTCGAAAAATGTCACCATAAAAGAGGCATCTTTGTTACAAACGTAAATTCTATGAATTTTTTCCTGTATAGGAATATTTTTTCAGAATTAAATTCAAATGGAGATTTTTTAAAAAGGCGCCTTTTGAACAGTGTTAGATCAAAATAAATCGCGCAAAAAGAGAACTGGAATTTTTTTTCTAAACCGTGTTAAATCAAAATCGTGAAAAAAAAAATCCGTGTAAAAACAGAATTGGATGTACTGTATTTCAAAGCATGTTATTGGTGACCTGTCGGAACTTCGGTCCCATTAGCAGTAAAAATTATTTATAAAAAATGCATCCATCCCTCAATTTACACGGTAAATCGGTTCTGGGAAATCACTGCGCAAATCGAAACCGTGAAAATCGAGTTAACAATTTATGGAAAAATAGAGGGATAGGTTTCGAAAAAATTTCTTGCCATTAATCAAAAGGTGCATTGAAAGTATTATTTATACATATTTATCTCAAATTTCAGTTCAGCAGTAATAATAAATATTAAATCTTACATTATTTTGCAATTTAGAGAATTTTAGATTAATATTCATTTCATACAATCCTTTTGATCACGAAACATACTTGACGTTAAATGTAGAGATATACTATTGGATCTGACCACTAAATCGTAAAGAAAGATGTTTATAAACTGAATATAAATTAGAAATTAAGCAATTGTACCGACACTCATGCTTTATTTCGTAAAATTGGCATTTATATGACAAGTACAAAATGAAAATGGATATTGTTACGACAGACGAACGTGCTACAATGAGCTTGTGATGTGATATATCATTTTGATGCTCGCGTTTACTTTAGCGTGAGAATTACGTCACTACCTACTTCGAGGGTTGAATTAACTTAGAAAAGATAAAGAATAAGAGAGTTGCAATTAAGAAGAATTACTGTGAAGGAAAAAGTAGTTTGTTTTAGTCTGTGCACGATAGTTTAAAGAAGAAATATTTTATTTGGTGTGTGCACGGGAGGATAAAGAAGTTTATTAGTGTGGATCGTGTTAGTGAACTAGTAAGAAAAAGAAGAAATTATCATCTGAAGCGTGGTGATCAGTCTGAAAAGAATTGCTTCTGAGAAACCAGCACACTTAGCCGCAGTTTTGGAGTATTTGATGACTGAAATCCTAGAAGGAAGTCATTTGGTGTATAGTTATTTATTTTGTTTTAGGAATTGGTAAGGTTATTCTTGATAGATTTCAGGTTTATTCGCAAGTATGATTATGGCACTTATCGAGTGTTTTAAATAGCCTTATTTTATGCTTTGAGTAGAGATTGTTAGAAACAACTATTTGCAGGAATAGTGAAAAGGTGATATATTCTTCTGATGGTTTATTTTCATACTGATGAAGATATAGATTTGTGTTAGTTGAGTTGAGTTTATATAACTGTTTTTTTATCCATACTCTTGTAATAAATTACATTATTTTAGAATTATTGTTTCTAAATAATATTATTTTTGAACACACGCTCAATTTCCATCCATTAACTTGATAACAATATTTTATGAAGTAATGTACAGTCGCTCAAAAAAGTATCCGAACACTATGGTTGGTTACAAAATTCAGAAAAAATATCTGGAAACGAGAAATTAGTGATCTGGCAACCTTCGTGTCACGTGACACGAAGGTTGCCAGATCACTAATTTCTAAAAAAACCGTTGCCAGATATTTTTTCTGAATTCTGTAACCAACCATAGTGTTCGGATACTTTTTTGAGCGACTGTACTTATGAATGAGCTGTATTTAGCTTATATAATAGTCTACAAAGTTGAACGTGTTTCTAAAAGTGAGATAAGAGAACTGCCTGAAAAATTCAGTCTAGAAAAGTCCCATCCCGCTGCCGATCGAAAACAAGTCTGTTTTTTTTCCATTACGGTGTAGCGAAACAGATTGCATTACAACGGCAAGAATAAAATTTTTGCGAATAATATAAAAATAATTTGTTACAGATAACTATTTTATTAATGCACGAATTTACTATTACCTATTTATTCATGAAAATAAATAATATTGAAGGAAGATTTTCACATACAACAATGTTAGCGTGACTGTATTATTTACGAGATATACGTGAGGTACGGTACGTAGAGTGAAAATACACGTTGTATAATGCGTCAGCCAAGATTATTGTCTTTACGGTTTATAGTTATAGAGAATTAAAATCACTTTTTTACGTTTTAATAATCGGTGGTTTATGAGAAATATTTGTCTTCAATGGGCATATTGTGTATTAAATGAAAATCATCATTAATACGAATGAGTGTTATGATTTTTATGTATACTGTTGGTTCAGTTTGAAGTGTTAGATTCATTTTATATTGATGTATGGCAATAGTAATTAGCTATTAATTTAGATAACTTGTATTCGCTAAATTGACTGTTTTATTTATTGAATGTTTTATTCACTATCTGTTTGTTAGTTACAAATTCACGTGCGGTCGTCAAATAAAACATTGGTAAAAATATTGTCACAATATCAATTGACAACCATTTAGTTGATTTTTACCGTGGGATAACAAATTATATTAATAATAGTTTCCCTTCAGCTATGCTACTGGTACTTCGATTATTATATCTATAAAACAATAGATATGTAAAAAAAAATTAAAGCCATACCGTGTAAAACAGTCTATAATCGTTTAAAACGAAACAGTTTGCATTTTCTTGACCGTGTAAACCGAGTCTATCACTGTGTAAAACAAAATCGTGTAAATCGAAGGATGGGTATAACACTTTTTTTTCTCTTACCTATTAGAGCGGACATTTATTTATAATTAAAGCAGTTTCTATTCTCAGTTTTGTTGATATACAAATATTCGGACCATAAATTGTTAAACTAAAGTTCATCGTTGTAGCTGTAATTAGAACTACCGGTCGGTCAGACTCTGCGTTATAATAATAAAAAAAATTCTAGTGATACTTTTTTGAGACATCTGTTGTATTTTGAAATGCATGTGAAACAAAAGGGATAATACGAATAATTTGGTTAATTCGTTGGGTGAAGTTTCAGAGGAACATCTCTTGGTTTTAAACTTCTTCGAAAATTATTATAGCTGTTTCAATTCTCGAGGCCGCTCTAGACTTGAATTATTTGTCTAGTTGTCGATCGATATGCTTCTGTGAGAGTTTGTATCGGTTTCAAAAGATATAATATGACCAGAGGTAGTTTTATTAACTTTTATAGGGGGAGGGGGTTTGACTCAGTCAATAGCGCAGCAGCTTCATAATCTGCAGTTCTTAAGTTCGAAGTTTATAATCTGCGTTCTTAAGTTCTAAGTTCGAGTGTCAACTGGGATAGCTTTGAATTTTATTTCCACTAAACTGGCCTTGGTCGGAAACTTTCTGGCCTCGGTCAGAAAGGGGACACCGATATGCTTGGAAAGACTGCCGTTCGTCAGATGGGATGTTAAGCCGTGCTTCCATGTCCAGAAAAGCCATCCCTGTGTACGTTTAAAAACATGCTGGATGACTTTGACGGGTGTTTTCCATTGTGTCGTAACAGCTGTCCAATGTATCGCTTTTCCCCCGGGGGGGGGGAATTGCTCAGTCGGTAGAGTCCCAGGCTCGTAATCTGTAATTCCCAGGGTGGAGTCTCACCTGGGCCAGCATTGAGATTTATCTCCGCAAAACTCCCCACATTGAGTATGGTCTATAGAGGACACCAATAGGCTTGGAAAGTGCACCGTCCGTCGGATTGGACGTTGAGCCATGCCCCGTGTGTAGGAGAGCCATACCCTGTGCACGTTAAAAACACGCTGGATGGCCTTAACGGAAGGCTACCATCTGTCTCCCAACAGCTGTCCAGTGGGTCCCCTCCCCCACTCTTCTCTGAGCCTTCGGGGTCCATGTGACCTGGCCATTTAGCCCATGGTGTGCAAAAAAGTGCCGCTCAGAGGTAAAACAACCCAACCCAACCCTTGGACAACGAAGTTCTCCCTCATTCAGTTTATTCACTAGACTTATCAACTACCCACTCTTACTTCTTCAAGCATCTGGACGATGTTTTATTGCAAAAATGAAAGTTAAGGGTTGGCTGCTATACTAGAAAATAAGTATTACTTAGATTTCTTGTTTATTAATTGGGGATGTGTGAAGTTCGAAACTTCGTGACGAGTTCGAATTAAAGGAAAGCTGTTCGAATTTCCTCGAAGTGAACAATTCGATCTCAAAATCCCATTTGCCCTCTTTTAATATTGATATATTTTTTTTATCATTCTTTGCTTCTTCAGTATCAATATATTGGTGGTTAAATATTTGTCAGTTGCTTAGTATTTTTTCCCAATAAGAATTTCCGAGATTGAGGTGGTTCGGTTGCTTTATCTCTGATCGTCACCTTTTTTTTTGTCAGTCAGCTAAAAAACCAGATGACAAGGATTGAGAATTGGGTTAAAGGATCGACTGGACAGATGATACAAGGTAAATCAATCGAACGTGTAAATCAGTATTTAGCAAGCATGGAGTTATGGGTCTACTGTACATAAGACCACGGATTATTGTCTCCTCCGACGAATAGCGACCTTTCCAAGCCCATTGGCAAGGTTGGGGGAAAAATCCTCTCCGCCACTCACCATTGGCAAGTGAATTTTCCGATGGCCATCTGAATCATAGGAACCACATCAAAAATCAATCATAGGAACCACATCAAAACATTTACTCGCCATCTGAATCGGAAGATTCTTCTTCCGATTCAGGTGGCGAGTAAATGTTCATCATCCATGCAAAATCTTCCGATGCTGAATCTTCCGATTCAGATGGCGAGTAAATGTTTTGATGTGGTTCCTATGTTGTATGCCTTTACTCTGGCTTATGCCGAGTGGAAAAAAAATGTTGCCTTGTAAGATTTTTCCGAAATTCCCTACCCATGCGTCCTTCTTTCACCCAAACAATGACACAGTTTAACTTGCACGAGAAATTTTCAAAGAAAGACACTGATAATAACGATAACCAGAACAGCACCACTACCAACAACAACAAAAAACGAATATAAAGGAACTGCAAAGAAACCAGAAAAAAAATCAGTTTTGTTTTTAATTATCTTCTTCTTTCGTTTCCCTGCTCCCACTGTATAAAATTCAAGTTTTTGAAATTTCTTTCCATTTCAAAAGATGCTGTTTTGTCATTTTCGCTCCTTGGTTCTGCAGCGAGACGTCAGCGTCCAAAAGCGAATTAGATTAGCTCCTTGAAGTTCTTTTCAAATAACAGACAGGAAGTAGCGGCGTGCTGGTGCGGTTTTTTTTTTATTATTTTCTTCCGACAGGCGATAAAAGTGAAAGTAGTGCGGAATTAGAGACAAGAGTTTTTTTGTGTGAATCTCCTAATTCCTTTCGTCCTAAAATAAATAACGACAGGAGCCTAAAACAGAAAGTAAACATAAAAAACAGGAACAAAAGATATCAATAGAATAGATCAGTGAGCAAAAAATACAGAAGAGAATTTGAGGAGCGCAAAAAAAAAATGAAAGATAGTAGCCAAAGTAACATGGCTTCGGTTTTCTCTTACTGCACCAATTCTGCTTCTTAATCACTTTAACGTGAAGGGGACTTCAGAAGAGAGAAGCAAATTGGATTTGAATGTATTTGCATTTCCACCAGAGACCAGTGGTATCCCTGAAACATAATTTCTCTGTTTTCTCTCTTGTTTCTGTTGGTGCTGTGTCTTCGCTGATAAGCCGTTCTTCTTTTGTTAATGGCTCGAATGACGGAGTGAAAGAGAGAGAGAGAAAAATCAACTCTCTGGTTAAGAAGGAGGGAAAACTAAGAAAGATAAAAAAAGATTGTTGAGAAAAACGGACTTCTCAGCTAGAAAAATGGTGATACAAAATTGCACAAATGGCTTTCGCTCTTTCTTTCCTATTTTTGTTCGCATGCTTTTAAAGTCGGTCTTTGCGTTTCTGAGCAAATGGAATGAAATGGGAAGATGCAAATTATAGACGGGGGGGGGAGGGGGATGGAGAATGAGTTGATCGATTGAAAAAGCGCGAAAAGAAAAGGAGTAATACATACATGATTTTCTTTTGACAAAAAATATAATAAAGGGTATATGAAGTCACCCTGTATTTCATTACTTGTATAAAATGCAATAATAAAGGTAATATTTATCGGTGAGAAAACATACCTACTGAACGATTTCTGTCTTATGGTATGAACAGCGAAGAGACTGAGTCTTGTAAACGAGAGTATAAATCCCGAGTTACAACTGTTGCACTTGGCCATTGCAATCCAATTCTAAGAAGGAGAAATTTTTCCTGACATTTTCTCCCCGTCGCATTTTAGGTCTCCATCTTTTTCCGAGGCTTTATAGGTATACTGATCATATCTATTCACTAATTTGTAATTCCGCATGCGGGCAATATACCCAAACCAATGCAGTCTCTCTCTACATAATAAAAACCTCCTCAAGCAGCTGCTTACCACAGAGGTCAGACAGGGGCGGGGGTGGCTCAGTCGGTAGCGCGCCAAGCTCGTAATCTGTAGTTCCTAGGTTCGAGTCCCAGCTGGGTCAGCGTTGAGATTTATCTCCGCAAAATTTCCCCGCCCTGCCCACGGTCAGTAGGGGACACCGATGGGCTTGAAAAGGCCGCCGTCCGTCGGATGGGACGTTAAGCCGTGGCCCCGTGTGCGGGAGAGCCATACCCTGTGCACGTTAAAGAACACGCTGGATGGCCTTGACGGGAGGCTACCATCTGTCTCCCAACTGCTGTTCCAGTGGGTCCCCTCCCCCAACCTTCTCTGAGCCTTCGGGGTCCATGCGACCTGGCCATTTAGCCCATGGTGTGCAAAAAAGTGCCGCTTAGAGGTAAAACAATCCAATATAATCCAGAGGTCAGACAGGAGCCTGTCAGTTTATATGCCACAGTAGAAGATCTGAGAGGATGGCAGGACCTCAGCAGAAAACAACACGAACATCCATGCCTTACCCGGGGCTCGAACCCAGGTCCCTTAGATTAGTAGCCAAGCGCGCTAACCACTCGGCCACGGGACGGCCTCTCTCTACATAGGATTACTCATTTGTCTAATCTAATCATTTACTTACAAAGTCACACCACCTAATGCCCAAGACATTGCGCAAGCATCTAGAATGAAAGGCGTCACGTTTCCTGTTATCTTGCTTACAAAGAGTCCAAATTTCATTACCATAGAAAACTTTAGAAATTACTAAATTATAATACAATCTAATTTTAAGTCTTCAGATGTATACGCTTATTTTCCGTAATCTCTAAATATCCTTAAAAGTCCCAGAATCAATGCTTATTTTCCTATTTATCTCATATATATGAATAGTGCATTGCCAGTATCTGTAACACAATTCCTGAAAGAATTTAAATTAAAAATTTGCTAACACAAACATTCAAAAATTTTGGCGCATCATCTACCTTAGCAAACTTTATTTTTATTAGTCTTCTCTCTGTTTATCACAAAACCTATCCAATTAATATTATCATTAACAGCTTTAATAAAAAAAATTCATCTCGTCAACATCATTTGTCAAAAGGGACAAATCATTAGCAAAATCTAAGTCAGATATTTTCACATCGAAAAACTATCTAAGGCCTCAGTTTTTCCGTTCCAAGGAATTCCCCCTAACGTAATCAATAACCGAACTGAATAGAAAAGATGATAAAACGTATCCTTATCAAACTCCACTACTAATACCAATCACTACAAGCTTTACTAACTCTCACTCACGACACGGTGTTATTACAGAGATCCATCATTATGCCAACCTATCAAGAATGCCATGACATCTCACAATCAGCTACAAATTGTGACTGTCAACATAACGTAGAAAGCAAGTTGCCATATAGCTTTCCAAACTCTAAACTCAACTCTCAAACTCTAAACTATTTTCAAGAATCTTTCCAAGTGTAAAGTTTTAATCTATACAGCCGCTACCACTTCTGAATCCTCACCATTAATCCTTATCATGCTAAACACAACATCATGGCGTAGTCATAGCAATGTTCATTAAACAGATTTTTTATTCTGTATAAGAAAAATAATGGACAGAACTTTACCTGTAACAGAGAATAGAGTGACGTCCCTACAATTATCACAAGAACTGCGATCACTTTTCTCGAAAATAAGGATTATAATACCTCTAGTAAAATCCTTAGGAACCATCCCTTTATTATAGAAAATAAATCTGACAAAGAATCATTGCAGCTCTGTGCATTTCATCTGTGATTTCATCTTCTCCTAGAAACTTGTGTAGTTTTAATTTAGATATGGTAAACGTAGCTTCAGTTTGTGAAATAAGATTATTATTAAAGCCAGTGGTAGAGCTATCAAAAATTTTAAACTGCACGTCTCTGAAATGTTCAGTCCATCTTGCCAAGACAGAAATCTCATCTTCAATAATCTTTCCATCCCTATTTCGCAATCTCCTGTGTGTCTTTCTGTTTTTTTTTTCTACAAAAAATATTCTCCATCTGATACAATATTTTGTGTTCTCTAGTAGCTTTCTCTGCTCTATCAGCCAAGCTATCAGGAAAAAGACCCTTATAAGCTTTCAACTGATCGTTTACACGATCATTAATCTCATATACTGTAATGCTCTCTGTAAAATCAGTAGGATGTTAATTTAACTCGGATCTCCAATCCCTTCTTTCAGAAATAATCTGCATAGCCTTATCACTCAAATGACTCTGTCTCTCATGCTTATTAAAACGGGACAAGACAGCAAGTAAAGAGAGGGGACTAACAAAGAGACATGGTGGCCTGCAAAGGGACAAAGTGACGACAAAAAGAGGTGTACAACAAAGAGAGAAGGTAACCAACAAAGAAACAAGGTGGCCTATAAAGGGACAAGGTAGCCAACAACGGGACAAGATGGCCTATAAAGGAAGAAGGTGGCCAATAAAGAGACAAAGTGACCAACAAAGGAAGAAGGTGGCTAACAAAGAGACAAAATGATCAATAAAGGGAGAAGGAAGCCAACAAAGAGGCAAAGTGACTATCAAAGAAAGCAGGTGACCAAAAAGGAAACAAAGTGACCAACAAAGGAAGAAGGTGGCTAACAAAGAGACAAAGTGACCAACAAAGGAAGAAGGTGACTAACAAAGAGACAAAGTGATCAATAAAGGAAGAAGGAAGCCAACTAAAAGACAAAGTGACTATCAAAGAAAGCAGGTGACCAAAGAGGAAACAAAGTGACCAACAAAGGAAGAAGGTGGCTAACAAAGAGACAAAGTGATCAATAAAGGAAGAAGGAAGCCAACTAAAAGACAAAGTGACTATCAAAGAAAGCAGGTGACCAAAAAGGAAACAAAGTGACCAACAAAGGAAGAAGGTGGCTAACAAAGAGACAAAGTGATCAATAAAGGAAGAAGGAAGCCAACTAAAAGACAAAGTGACTATCAAAGAAAGCAGGTGACCAAAAAGGAAACAAAGTGACCAACAAAGGAAGAAGGTGGCTAACAAAGAGACAAAGTGATCAATAAAGGAAGAAGGAAGCCAACTAAAAGACAAAGTGACTATCAAAGAAAGCAGGTGACCAAAAAGGAAACAAAGTGACCAACAAAGGAAGAAGGTGGCTAACAAAGAGACAAAGTGATCAATAAAGGAAGAAGGAAGCCAACTAAAAGACAAAGTGACTATCAAAGAAAGCAGGTGACCAAAAAGGAAACAAAGTGACCAACAAAGGAAGAAGGTGGCTAACAAAGAGACAAAGTGATCAATAAAGGGAGAAGGAAGCCAACAAAGAGACAAAGTGACCAATAAAGGGAGAAGGAAGCCAACAAAGAGACAAAGTGACCAATAAAGGGATAAGGAAGCCAACAAAGAGACAGTGACCAATAAAGGGATAAGGAAGCCAACAAAGAGACAAAGTGACTATCAAAGAAAGCAGGTGACCAAAAAGGAAACAAAGTGACCAACAAAGGAAGCAGGTGGCCAAAAAAGAAACAAAGTGACCAACAAAAGAAGAAGGTGGCCAACAGAGAACCAAGGCAGGCAACAGAGAGACAAAGTGGCCAACAGAGAGACAAGGTGTCCAAATGAGAGGCAAGGTGTCCAACAGAAAGACAAGGTGTCCAACAGAGTGACAAGGCAGCCAACAGAGTGACAAGGCAGCCAACAAAGGGGCAAAGCAGACAACAAAGGAGCAAGATGACCAACAGAGAGAAAAACGGCCAACATTGGATTTAAAGTTGTTTGATTTTAAACAAGTAAAAAAAAATGCTCTTAATTCCCAAACAGAAAAGAAGACGGAAACAAAACAAACAAAAGAGAAAGTTGCTTCAGTTAGTTTTAGTACCATGTTGTACTTACCCGAGTTTTCGATACAGCAGAGGGAATTTCTCTTTGCGTAGCAACGAAGTTGTTCCTAATTGCTTCGACGACCGTTTTACGTCGCGAAATGTAAGCCTTGATGAAGCCACTTTAACAGCGGAGCGGGTCCTCAAGGAAGCGTAAAGGAGACAAAGTGGAAATTGCAGTTTTGTTGACCGTAGTGACGACAAAGCACAGAGAGGATGGCGATAAATTGAAATGGCTGGTCCTCTGGGGGGGGGGAGGAAAAGCAATGGAGAGAGGAGAGAGATGATACGGTGGCTGATGCATTTCTCGTTCACAGGCAGGTGTGAAATTCTAAAACATTTCTTTTTTCCATCTGTCTGTTAATGCCGTTTGCAACAAGAAAGTGAAAAACCCTTCAACCTGCGATGCATTGAGAGGAACGACGACACATGTCTGTCTCTATATAACAGTATGCAAATCTAAATCTTATTTCGGTAGTCACGAAACAAAAGGAATAAGGAGGAAACCTACATGACAAAAAAAAATCACTACTTAGATTGGCTGTTTTCGATTCTGTCTTAGATCTAGAGAGATGCTTTCACAATGGTATGATGAGGAAGTTGTAGAGCAAGACGAGAGCAGTTCTCTTAGCAACGATTGTTTGCCTTTCCTCCTACGCAACACAATTCTATTTGCGAAACTGAGAATTCTTTTGTCTGTTTAAGAGGTATGCAACACCAGGCTTATGAATAAAATGTAATCAGATGGTGTGGAAAGCTTTCTCAAAGGAAACAAGACTCTTTTTTCCTGTGTTTTTTTTGGGAAATGATTTGATCTACGCCCACTTTCCCAGACTTTTAACATGAGACGCTATGTTTTTGACGTCAGGGTTTCTGAACCTTTTTTTTTGTTTATTGTGGCACGCCCGAAGAGTAAAAGGTGGAAAACCTAAATAACGTTAAGACTGATGTAGCGGATCATCTGAATAGTTAATAATAATGTGATGGACCATTTAAGAAGTTAATGCTAATAGTTATATACAGGGTGAATCTGAAAAAGTGGGCAAAACTTTACGGGGTGGTAGAACGCAGCTATACGAGCAATATTCGTCATAGAATGTATGGTCGGAACGCAAGCGGTGAGAAGTTAAAAGGTAGTTTTCCACTGTCACATTTAAAGAATGAACACAAGAAGGAGAGGAGATATTTCAGAAAACATTTTATTAACAGGAATGTAATTGAGGTAAATGCTCAAAGAAATTGCTCAAAAGAGCTGCTGCCAGCTGTAATGCAGGCTTCACACCTGCGGCAATCCACGGTAGAAATGCAGTTGGGTGCGAGGATCGACCCTTTTATACCATTTCCAACTCCACCTAGCGGCTCGCCGTTTGCGTTCCGCCCATACTTTCTATGACGAATATTGCTCGTATAGCTGCGTTCTACCACCCCATAAAGTTTTGCCCACTTTTTCAGATTCACCCTGTATACTTTGAGGTAATGTGAGAAACCATTTGAATAGCGAATAGTATTATATTCATGGCCGGATATCTCCCCCCTCTCCTTGGAATGCTAGTAAGGAAAACGGAGACAAAAATTAGTAAACTTGTGTACAGTCGCTCAAAAAAGTATCCGAACGCTATGGTTGATTACAGAATTCAGAAAAAATATCTGGAAGCGATTTTTTTTTAGAAATTAGTGATCTGGCAACCTTCGTGTCACGTCACCTCGTGTCACGTGACACGAAGGTTGCCAGATCACCAATTTCTAAAAAAAATCACTGCCAGATATTTTTTCTGAATTCTGTAATCAACCATAGCGTTCGGATACTTTTTTGAGCGACTGTACATTTCATGCTGTTTTCCAAGAATTTTTAAAAACCTCTATAAAGAAGGGAGGGGGGGGGGGCACTTACACCCCAATGAAATTCCAGTCTCTCCCCCTATTTCATTTTTGTTTTCTAGATCCGGGCCCTGGTTATTGTCAATATAGAGGATCACCTCTTAGTCATAAAATTTAATGGAATAGATAAAATTGAATGAAGTGATAGAAGCATGACAGGTTATACAAATAATAAACATTGATGCGGACAGTCACTACAGTAACTAATAGCAAATTTCCAGTTGAAATTCGACTAGTCCTTTGGCATCCCTAATCCCATTTCAATCAGTGATAAAATAAAAGTGATTTCAAATTTTAGCTCTTTTTCTATCAGGTAGGGACTTGAATATTTAACGCAGTAACCGTAGGAGAAATTTATGACCAGGAATCAAGTATTTCATAAGTTAAAGGGGGGAGAGGAGATCAAAAAATGTTAAAACTGAAATCAGCAAACTAAAAGAAAAATAGGTGAAAACGTCGTCCTGAGTTAGAAATCGGACTTTGTTTTAGGTAAGAAGTGAAATTTGAAATCAATATGGAGTGGCAAAAGAGAAACCCCATGTGTAAAATTTGAGACTGACCAGTTGACTTTGGGGTCCAGATCTATTAAAAAATTTTTGAATGCTCAATCAACCTGCTCGTGCCTCTGTTAGACATGCCTCACGTAAAAACTGAAATGTAAAAACTGAAATATTTTAGTTATCATGTTTGCGGACATGGTGTAGAACAGGGGTGGGCAAATAGCTGCCCGCGGGCCACATTCGGCCCGCTAAGAGCTTTTTGTGGCCCACCCAGACAGTCAGAAAAATCCGCCTTGAACAGAGATTTCCTTCCCGTGCGTGACCGAAGATTCGTCTCGTATTTTCCACTAGGACGGCCACGTCAATACGCATGCGCAGTGTAGATACGAAAACAATTGCCCACCCCTGGTCTAGAAGGTAGATTGTGCCACGTCTGTGGGGAAAGAATTTCTGCCATTATCTATATCAAGGGTTCTCAACGTAGGGTACGCGGTAAAATTTTTTAGAGTACACCGTGAGAATTGAAAAGTCGCTAAATATATGTTATTTATATATGTGTGTGTTTTATTTTATTCTCATTGTTATATTACAAATATAGTTTTATCTATCTATACAAGGGGTATGTGAAGCATAAAAGGTTTAGGAACCATTGATCTACATAAAAAAGATGTCTGTCTGTGTGTCTGTCTGTGGCAGCCATAACCCATCGGAAAATCAATGTACACGCTCCAAATTTTCAGAGAATATTTTTTGCAGTGGTTCGGATTGCAGTGCCAAATTTCTCGTAGAAAATCCAGAAGGGGGGCTTGCTAGAAGCAAAAATATTTACCATGCTATTCCTACGGGAAACGATAATCGTTGTTCAATCTATTGTTGCCATTTTCTCCTCCCTAACTGTGAGAGTAAAGAGTTAAAATAGCATTTAAATCTGCTGCCGTTGCCAGATTCCCACATTTCCAAAGGCATTATTGAAGCGTTCCATTGCAGCTAGGGACTTGATTTTCTAACCACACATGGGGTTGGGCAGGGTGAACCCGCTACGAAATTTGGGACCTTACGGTGAAGTACGTCGGGGATAACAGAATACCAAAATGTGACGAAATAAATATCTCCATAATTTGCCACGGGCTTTGAGAGCGCGCGCCGAGCCAGTAATAGCCTTTGCAACACCGGGAAATTCTTCGTGTTGAAACTGTCATATAATGTCGCGGGGAGGGGGGGTGGATAGAAATACTCACAAAACAAACCATCAGTGCAGGAAACAACAGAATATGCAGATTAAGAGTGAGACACTAGCTGTCACAATTTGTGTAGAAACGAAACCACGGGCCAAGTAAGAACCAGATTTTTAAACCAATCACTGGGGCACACGGAGATGCCGTGCAGGAAATTTGGCCCGTGAAGACGAATATCACGGGAGCCATAGGGCGGCAAAATCTGTGTTAACGGAAATAAAAATCTGGATAACTTACGCAGAGACTAAGCCATAGGGCGGCAAAATCGGCGTTAACGGAAATAAAAATCTGGATAACTTACGCAGAGACTAAGCCATAGGGCGGCAAAATCGGCGTTAACGGAAATAAAAATCTGGATAACTTACGCAGAGACTAAGCCATAGGGCGGCAAAATCGGCGTTAACGGAAATAAAAATCTGGATAACTTACGCAGAGACTAAGCCATAGGGCGGCAAAATCGGCGTTAACGGAAATAAAAATCTGGATAACTTACGCAGAGACTAAGCCATAGGGCGGCAAAATCGGCGTTAACGGAAATAAAAATCTGGATAACTTACGCAGAGACTAAACCACGGGCTATGAGAAAGGTCGCTGACGTCAACAACAATCCAAGTCAACACCGGGCAAATTTCTTCCTGTTGAAAATCTGTGCTAAAGTGTCTGGGGGGGGGGGGGTACTTACAAAATTTACCTTTAGTGAAGTGAAAATAAGAATATACATATTAAAAGTTACACCCGGGCAGCCCCGGGTACGTTCAGCTGGTCTATAATAATTAAAGAATGTGTCTGTGTGTCTGTAAAAAAAATAAATAAATACCCCCTCAAGCAGCTGCTTGCCACAGAGGTCTGACAGGAGCCTGTCAGTTTATATGCCATAGTAGGAGATCTGAGAGGATGGCAGGACCTCAGCAGAAAAACGACACACACATCCATGCCTAATCCGGGGCTCGAACCCAGGTCCCTTAGATCAGTAGCCAAGCGTGCTCGATATTCCAAAAATGGGGCTTGCTAGAAGCAAAAATATTTGCCACGCTATTCCTACCAGAAATGGTAATCGATGTCAAATTTATTGTTATTTACAACTCCCTAACTGTGAACGTCACAGTCATACTAATATTTAAAACTGCTGCTGTTGCCAGATTCCCACATTTCCATAGGCATTATTATTTTAAGGCATCCCATTGCAACTTGGGACCTGATTTTTTAACCCAACACAGGGTCGAGCAGGGGGAACCGCCTACGAAATTTGGGACCGTTCCATCAAGAACATCGGAAACCACAAAGTATCAAAATCTATCGACATTGAAATCTCGATAGTTTGCGACGACGAAGCCAAGGGCTATGAGATCTTACGTTGACGTCAGAAATGACCTGAACAACGTCGGACAATGTATTGAATCTATTCTAAAGTCTCGGGGAGGTCAGCAGAGCCATCTTTATCCATAGGCAAAGTAGGTAAATGCTGGTGGCCTCGCGATTGGATTGGATTGTTTTACCTCTGAGCGGCACTTTTTTGCACACCATGGGCTAAATGGCCAGGCCACGTGGACCCCGAAGGCTCAGAGAAGGTTGGGGGAGGGGACTCACTGGAACAGCTGTTGGGAGACAGATGGTAGCCTCCCGTCAAGGCCATCCAGCGTGTTCTTTAACGTGCACAGGATATGGCTCTCCCGCACACGGGGCCACGGCTTAACGTCCCATCCGACGGACGGAGGCCTTTCCAAGCCCATCGGTGTCCCCTACTGACCGTGGGCAGGGCGGGGAAATTTTGCGGAGATAAATCTCAACGCTGACCCAGCTGGGACTCGAACCTGGGAACTACAGATTACGAACCTGGCGCGCTACCGACTGAGCCATCCCCGCCTCACCTCGCGATATTTAGGGAATTTTTGTTTTTACACCCCTTACAATAATTTTAAAGGAGGGGGAGTATATTTTAATTTTGCTTAGAGGCCTCAGAACTCACAAAACTGACCTTTAGTGCAATGAAAAGCAAAATATACAATTAAAAGTGAAACTCGGACAACGCCGGGTGGCTGTTGAACTAGTATTTTTTAAAATAAAGTAGAAGACCATCTAAATAGTGAATAGTAATAGGAAAGAACTGTCCGAATAGTTAAGATTTAGTATAGATTTATCCCAAAACGTTAATATAAATTTGAAACTAAATAGTTAATAGGGAGGTAACCATTTGAAAGTAAATTAAAACGGGGTGGAAATATCAATAATAATGCGTTGTACCGTTTCGAAAATAGTGAGATCGTAGACCACTTGTTGATATTGAATTTGCAACTTGAAACGCAAATATGCATAAATATACTGCTTTCCAAAAATTAAGGAAAATCTCTATATTAAGTCAAAGGGAAATTAACGTCTCTATAACTTCTAAAATAAGATTTTTGCTTTGAAAAATGTGATTGCAGATAAAGATCTCAATCAAATAAATCAATATATCGATTTTAAACAATATTCGTTCAGCATTTAATGAGTTATGAAAGTTTGAATATTTAGAGATAACAATGCCAGCCACAAAAATTGACTTCAGAAGTTAATTAAAACTTAGTAATAAGTATTGTATCAAAAAGTTTAATAAAATAAGTTTGTATTTTAGAACTTTATGTAAAGAATTCTTTCAATATTCTTCAGTTTTGTATAAGTTTCTTAAGACTGGCATTGATGTTGCTAAAGTTGTTTCAAACTTCCATAACTCATTAAATACTGAACGAATATTATTGAAAATCGAGATATTGATTTATTTGATTGAGATCTTTATCTGCAATCACATTTTTCAAAACAAAGAAAAAAAAAACTTATTTTAGAAGGTATAGAGCTTTGATGTTAGCCTCCCATTACTTAACATAAGGATTTTTCTTAATTTATGGAAACCAGTGTAGTTCAGATCACAGGAAAAGTTAATGTGGAGAACTTCCTTATAAATTTTTAACAACGGGAAGGCACCCGAAGAGCTCATACAAAAGTGGCCCACTATAATAATAAAAACTATTGTAACGGACTCTCCAAATTGTAAATATTAATGTAAAAATTTCCCAAATTGTTAATATTAATATAACAGACTCCCTAAAGTGTTGTAACATTAATGTAAAGATCTCCCTAAATTGCTATTATTAAATGTAACTGTCTCTCTACATTCTTAATATTAATGTAACAGTTTCATTAATTGTTAATATTAATGTAAAGGTCTCCCTAAATTACACTGGTTTAGACGGTTTTTATAGCATGAACAATTGTAGCTGCCTTTAATTCTTTTTCAGGTGCTGATTTCAGATCTGGCCTTAAAAAATTGCTAGCACGTCACGTTTTTATGTTATTGGTCATTTTGATTCCTATTAAGAGCTTCCTAAACCAACACCTCCAGGCAACTGGGAGGATACTAGATATTTCACTTTTTGTGGCTGGCAACACTGATTGCCAAGTGGGAGAAAACATGTAACAGTAGCCAAACCTCAGACGCCATTCTTGTTTGTTTCCATTGTAGGAGGAACACGTGCTGTACGTTGAAGAGTGAATTTTGGCGTTTAAATGGCACAAAGGCAGCTTCGCGGGTGTGCCAGATAAGTTTTGTTATGTGTGTGGAGAGTATATTTTAAAATCCCAGGGTCGTTCTTTGACAAAGATTGTGAAGAAAGCCTATAACTCGTATTTTGGATGTCATGTTGGAGATCAGGACAAAACATGGGCTCCACATGTGTGCTGCATTTCGTGCTTTGTTGGCCTGTGTGAATGGTTGAAAGGTAAGATAAAATCCATGCACTTTGCAGTTCCAATGGTTTGGCGTGAGCCAAATAGTCATTTGCATGATTGATATTTTTGTTTAACTAAAGTGTCGGGCTTTTCAAAAAAGAACAAAAGCAAAATACAATATCCAAATGTGCGTTCAGCTATAAGGCCAGTTCCTCATGGAGATCTTCCTATACCAACACTTCCAACCAACTGAGAGGAGATCGATTCACATTCATCAGAGGAAGACTTTGAGGCACATACAGATCCTGATCCTACTACACCCCTAAAAAGTTAGACGAGCCTCATCTGATTCAGCAAAACGAACTAAATGATCTTGTTCGAGACCTAAGAGTTTCCAAACAACAAGCTGATGTTTCAGGTTCAAAACTTCAAGAGTGGAATCTTCTGGCCAAGGGTACCGGAGTTTCTCTGTTCAGAAATGGAAATTTTGCTTTATCTGCTTATTACGAGATACAAGATGGTTTGTGTTTCTGCACAGATACTTCAGAGCTGATGGAAGAAATTGGAACAACTCACGATCCTAAAGAATGGCGTCTATTTATAGATTCGCCAAAATTCAGCTTAAAAGCTGTCCTTTTGCATAAAGGAACTCAAAAACCTTCCATTATAGTGACACATGCTGTGGGAATGAAGGAAACTTATGAAAGCATGGAAAAATACTCACTGCTATAAAATATGACTAGTTTAAGTAGTCTTACTCGGGCTTCAAGGAGGCGTCCCAAAATCTTGCTGTTTTCTGTGTTTGTGGGATAGTAGGGCCAGAAACGAACACCACAAAACAAAAGACTGGACCGAAAGAGATTTTTTATTCCTGGAAAGAGTAATGTGAGGAATAAGTCTCTAGTTGACCCCTCTGATGTTCTACTCCCACCACTACACATCAAACTGGGGCTTATGAAAATCTTTGTAAAGGTTATGGACAAAACTGGTAAAGGGGTTTTACACTTGAAGGAAATTTTTCCAAAATTAAGTGATTCAAAACTCAAAGAAGGGTTCTTTGTTGGTCCTGAGATCAGGAAGTTACTTAATGATACTGTCTTCGAAGAAATACTGAATATGAAGGAGCGCGCTACATGGAAATCCTTCACGCATATGGTCCAGGGTTTTCTGGGGAATCACAAAGAGGAAAATTACCATCAGCTCATTCAAGATCTTCTCAAAAACTATGAAAATCTTGGCTGCTGAATGTCTTTGAAGATCCATTTCTTGCACTCTCATCTCGACTTCTTTCCCAAGAACGTAGGAGCTTTCAGTGATAAGCAAGGGGAAAGGTTTCACCAGGATATCCGAAGTTTTGATATTACTGTGATTCAGTAAACATAATTTAATAATTTTTAAAAATCAATGTCAGACTTTCAGTCCACGCTTTCCTGCCAAAAGAACAAAATTTTTCTGAGCAGCGCTTATCGAGTAAAGCACTTGGCCATCTGTGAGTAGAAGATCGAATCTTTTCACAAATGTGTATAAGATGAATTCTAGGATTCTTTTTGAATTATTTTAACACTTCTAATACGTAGAATTTCCAATTTATAAGATAACTAAATTTCTAAATGTTTCTTTCGTGCTTTCAAGCTTCCTCATTCTTTTCATGCATTTAATTACTTGATTTTGAACATGCTGCAATGGTTTCCATGCACACTGAAGAAAAATCTCTCTATGATATAAATCCATGCGTCCAATATGATTTTGCACAATAAATAATTCTTAGGAAGGAAACATTAACATTTCTAATATAACTTTATGATAAAAATATTTATCTTTCTAATTACTTCATTTAAATGTGTTTTCTATAAGATATTTCCATCAATTTGAGCTCCTAGATATTTATAATTCCTTACTTTTTCTATCTTATCACAATTACAAGCAATGTTTTTAGTCAAACAGGTTGTAAAATGAAAAACTATTTGTTCAAAACAATCGGTTTGAGTTTTCCTGATTCTGAAATAAATATCTTTTTTATTTTTCAAAGAATTTCGGCAATATCAGATGAAATATAAAATAATCCACCACAAACGTAAAAAAATATATATATATATAAATACATTTTCACATTAACAGTTAAAAACATTAGTAAATCACCTAATACTAACAGAAATTAACACAATACTATTTTCCGGATTTTAAAACAAAGTTTCGATATTACTGTGATTCAATAAACATAATTTAAAAATTTTCAAAACACAATCTTCACTTAAAAGTTAATTTATTAAACTTTAACTATTTTCGACTTTCAGTCCAATCTGGTTTTATAAGACTTAGTATAACAGTTTCAGCACCCTAATAAATTAGCGCGACAGCATGAGAAAGAGCATTGATATTATTGTAGAATTTCAGTGAACAGAAATCTTTGGAATAAATTAGGAAGAACAAAGTTTCCAAGACAGATCCGTGTGGAACACCGATATATAGGAAACAGTCTTTACTTTTATATCCTCAAATCTTAATTTTTTTGTTTCCTATCCTTAGATAACTAAGAATCCGACTTAATATCGCAAGAAGGACTAAATTGAATGCTTCCTATAAATGAATGAGGGAATAAATCGAATGCTTCCTATAAATGAATGAGGGAGTAAATCGAATGCTTCCTATAAATGAATGAGGGAGTAAATCGAATGCTTCCTATAAATGAATGAGGGAATAAATCGAATGCTTCCTATAAATGAACGAGGGAATAAATCGAATGCTTCCTATAAATGAATGAGGGAATAAATCGAATGCTTCCTATAAATGAATGAGGGAATAAATCGAATGCTTCCTATAAATGAATGAGGGAATAAATCGAATGCTTCCTATAAATGAATGAGGGAATAAATCGAATGCTTCCTATAAATGAATGAGGGACTAAATCGAATGCTTCCTATAAATGAATGAGGGAATAAATCGAATGCTTCCTATAAATGAATGAGGGAATAAATCGAATGCTTCCTATAAATGAATGAGGGAATAAATCGAATGCTTCCTATAAATGAATGAGGGAATAAATCGAATGCTTCCTATAAATGAATGAGGGAATAAATCGAATGCTTCCTATAAATGAATGAGGGAATAAATCGAATGCTTCCTATAAATGAATGAGGGAATAAATCGAATGCTTCCTATAAATGAATGAGGGAATAAATCGAATGCTTCCTATAAATGAATGAGGGAATAAATCGAATGCTTCCTATAAATGAATGAGGGAATAAATCGAATGCTTCCTATAAATGAATGAGGGACTAAATCGAATGCTTCCTATAAATGAATGAGGGACTAAATCGAATGCTTCCTATAAATGAATGAGGGAATAAATCGAATGCTTCCTATAAATGAATGAGGGAATAAATCGAATGCTTCCTATAAATGAATGAGGGACTAAATCGAATGCTTCCTATAAATGAATGAGGGAATAAATCGAATGCTTCCTATAAATGAATGAGGGAATAAATCGAATGCTTCCTATAAATGAATGAGGGACTAAATCGAATGCTTCCTATAAATGAATGAGGGAATAAATCGAATGCTTCCTATAAATGAATGAGGGAATAAATCGAATGCTTCCTATAAATGAATGAGGGACTAAATCGAATGCTTCCTATTAATTAAGGAAAATAGAAACTGTTTCCAGACCATGACTTAATTTTTTGTAAATCTTATAAATCATTTCTAAAAAAGCATTATTAATGTTTAATCGCTTTCTAAAAAATTCGAAAAATTCGATCTTTTTTAATATGTAGATAGATTAAAAAAATATTTCAGATGGTAGAAATTATCAAATAATAGAAAGTTTACCTCTGAGCGGCACTTTTTTGCGTATCATGGGCTAAATAGCCAGGTCACATGGACCCCGAAGGCTCAGAGAAGGTTAGGGGAGGAGATCCACTGGAACAACTTTTCGGAGACAGATGGTTGGCTCTCGTTAAGGCCATCCAGCGTGTTCTTTAACGTGCACAGAGTATGGCTCTCCCGCACACGGACCACGGTTTAACGTCCCATCCGACGGACAGCGGCTTTTACAAGTCCATCGGTGTCCCCTACTGACCGTGGGTAGGGCAGGGAATTTTGCGGAGATGAATCTCAACGCTGACCCAACTGGGACTCGAACTTGGGAACTGCAGATTGCGTATTACAAAGAGTAACATTACCTTTAAGAAAGAGCTTACCCATGATTAACAGATATCCATTTTCGCTCTTGTGACAGTACTTGCATAGTAGCTCTTTGACACATGCCTGCTGGAAGCATATTTTATTGCATACTACACATTTTTTGCTCGATTTGCAAGTGTTATTTTATTTTATTTTATTCTTTCCTCCAATGCATCTTTACTACAAAGATAACATCGGCCTTGTTCTCCGAATGTTAAATGTGCCGGTTGTTGGAAATGGGCCAAGTTTATTCTAAGTACTTTGTTCTTAGAATAATCGATCGAATATTTTTCAACCCTTTTTTTCGAAAGATTCCCTTAAAATACGTATACGCGCAAATTGCACATTAGTTCAGAGAATATTTTTTTTTTCTGGTAAAATTTCAATACTTGAAATCTTAAAAAAGTGAAGGTCAAAGTTGTCCATTTCCTGCTGGTGAAGTGAGGTTTAATGTAGCAGATCAGAGGAGTAAAACTACGTAGTTAATATTTATGCATAATAAAATCGTAGAATAAATAAATTGTACCTCACTAAAAAGTCTCTAAGGTTATTAATGGAATCCTACTTTAAACGGCAGTAGAAAGTGACTAACCTTATAAAAAGAACACTCTGTCGTTCATAATGCGTTCTTTTTACTTCTAAAAACTAAGGTTGCAATTTATCGTAAAATTTAAACTTTATAATTTTCTCGCTTTCAATAAAGCAATCAAATTCTAAGACAGAGATAATTATTAATGGAAGAAAAAGAAAAATGTAGTGTTCACGACTTTTTAGCTTCACTACTTGTTTTCTTTGTGAATCCTAAAGAGAATGAAAAACTAATAACGCATGAAATGTTATTTAATGAACACGTTTCAAAGTCACATTACGGATTTTCCCTAACAGATTTCTCATTACTCCATCAAAAAACATTCCCTCTGCATCCACATGCACATTGCCTAACGATTTAAAAGCAATTTCCGCTACGACCCCCTAAATGATCCTCTTCAAACACCAGAGACTTGTTAGCACGCAAACCCAAACAGACACGAAGCAACTTAATTAAACAATATTTCCAGTTACTGGACTAGAAGAAGAGGCCATTTCAACAAAACACTTGGACGCCCCCTTACGGCCGCGGAGAGAAATAATCAAGCGCAACTTCAGCACCGTTGCCAACTGAAGGAAAGTAATTCCGCCTTCAAAGCTGAATGACGTGTTCGAAATTGATTTAGACGGCGAGAAATGAAGTGGTCGTTAGGTTTGGTACAATTTGAGGCTAGAATGCCGATCGTTACACGGTATTAAGGCACATTTATTCTCTTCCCCATCCAGAAAAGCTTTTTTTCCCTTGCTCTCTGTTTGTTAGAGTCTTGCTGTTTTATATGTGTTTTATACCGTAACTTATCGCCGACGGCTACTTTAACCTAGGCTGGGTTCTGCTCATGCTCCTTCGCTGTGCTTGCCAAAGGTCCATTAGAGTCTGAACGTCAGAGATTTGTGTTTTAACGCGTCACGTTTAAATTGCGCTGTAATTTGTCCGCCATACGAGACTTATCCCGAAGAGTAATTTATCTGGATATTGAATATTCATGTCTTGCGTAACAGCAAGACTCATATTTTGTTGTTAAGCTTCCACTTAGAAAAGAGTTTCCTGTCAAAAGTTTTTTTGTTATTCTCTTTTTATTTCTTTTTTTTTTATTATTATTTTCTTCTCTTTGCATTGCACCTTCTAGTAATATGCGCGAAAGCCATTATGGCAGGGCCATTCCACAGCAGATTAGAAGTGAACCTTTATAGCTAAGTGCCATAGCTTGAAGAAGAAGAGAACCTTTTAAAGAAGGGATATCTGTAAGAACGCATTATACGCATTTACTTAAGAGTAGCTTACATGTATGTGTCTAATGCACTTATTGCTAAATTTAATGGATGCTCCCAAGGAAAGAAATTATTCAAAATTATCTTAGCTATTTTAGAAACCTTCCCTTATTGGAATGTGTTTACTATGTGAGATGTATCTGCGATATATTTCAGGCAGTCTCATAACTTTTGTTTCTAGAAGAAAAATCTACAACAAGATCAAGATATCCAGTAGTGTTAATTACTGTTTTAAAAATGATTTATCTTTATTTATAGGGTTTTGAATTCTAAATTAAGGACTATTTTAGGTGTGTAATGAGTTCGGATTAAAAAATGCTTTGATTAGACTCTGATATTTAACAGATGTGAAAAGTTTAGCTTTTGATATGTAACAAAGATAACAAGCTCAGCCATAAACACACAGAAAACTTTTTATTGTACTTGAGAGATGAGAGATAGTTCTATCTTTATTACCACGTAATTTTATAAATGATATTAAATAATGTAATAGAGCCATATTTAATACTATAATGACAGAAATTAGAGAACTGTACAGAGCAATGTTTTACAACCAGTTTCTCTCCCACTGTACAGTCGCTCAATGAAGTATCTGAACACTATGGTTCATTACAGAATTCAGAAAAAATATCTGGCAACGATTTTTTAGAAATTAGTGATCTGGCAACCTTCGTGTCACGTGATTACAGAATTCAGGAAAAATATCTGGAGCGTGTACAGCAACTGTACACGCTCCAGTTACCGTTCACAGCAAACTGGAGCGTGTGCAGTTACTGCACACGCTCCAGCTTGCTGTGAACGGTAACTGCACACGCTCAATATTCCGTGAGTATATATATTTCCGTGAGTCCACACGATCTAGTATCAAAATAATATGACCACCTACAGTCGCTCAAAAAAGTATCCGAACACTATGGTTGATTTCAGAATTCAGAAAAAATATCTGGCAACGACTTTTTTTAGAAATTAGTGATCTGGCAACCTTCACGTATCACTTGACCCGAAGGTTGCCAGATCACTAATTTCTAAAAAAATCGTTGCCAGATATTTTTTCTGAATTCTGAAATCAACCACAGTGTTCGGATACTCTCGTTACCGGATTATCACGTTACTTATTATCTTTAATATTTTCATGTTCTTTTCATGTATTATTCTCTCGCGACACCCTATTATCTTCTTTAATATTGTCATTTTTTTCTCTCGTGGTACCCCTATGACATACTCTAATTTTCATGTTCTTTTCAGGTATTATTCTAACATGTTATCTTAGTTATCTCTTGTCTCTGTTATCAAAAAATGGGTGTAGAGCAGGGGTGGGCAAATAGCGGCCCGCGGGCCACATTCGGCCCGCTAAGAGTTTTTGTGGCCCGCAAGACAGTCAGAAAAATCTGCCTTGAACCGAGATTTCCTTCCCGTGCGCGACCGAAGATTCGTCTCGTATTTTCCACTAGGACGGCCACGTCAATACGCATGCGTAGTGTAGATACGAAAACAATTGCCCACCCCTGGTGTAGAGTAAGGTGACCATACGTCCTCGTTTTCCGGGGACAGTCCCTGGATTTAAGGCTCTATCTCCGACGAATACATGTCCTCGGAATTCGGATTTAGTTATTTTTGAATAGTAAATTGACTGTATGGCTTAAGCTGTACCTCTATTATTAAAATAGTAATGGCAACATTATTAAAAAATATTTCGGTCGTAATGCAGGTGACTGAAAAAATGAGGTTAAGATGATCAGTCCTGTAGTTGCCCAAGTACTTGACCGACAAATCCCAAATTTGGGACACAGTTTCCCTCTTTTAACCACGTTTAGGGTTTTAAAAAAATGAGTCCCAACCTGCAATCTGGCAATGGAGCGGCAGCTAACATCGCTGTGCCACGACTTTCTCAGCTTTTGAAGAAAACTGCCGCCAAAAAAATTCGCTTTCCGTCCAATTAAAAGAATTTTTTTCGAGCATGACTTTATCATAATATAGAAGGATGAGAATTTGCTTACACAGGCGAACATCGTGAAGGCTTTGCGGCAAGGGAAAACAAATTTTCGTGTCTCTTGTAAAATCTTTAGTTGTAAAACTTGCCGAGAATGGAAATATTCTAGCGAAAAAAATCCATTTTTATGAAAAATACACACACTAACAGTGATTTTTTGCTGATTTCAAGTTATATTTTGTGCTACTAGATATTAAAGTTATTATTAATATGCAATATCGTATAAAATATGTTCTAAATGGAAAAGAATGTGTTGCTTTTTAACCCAATAATTTCATGAAAGGTGAATCCTACAATTATTATGAACACCTACCTAACACTTCGTTGGTCTGCAGCAGACAGAGATGAGAGCGTAGAAAATTTCAATTTTTTGCGAATAGTTGACGTTGAAATAGGTTTTGAAGTACTGCTAGCGGTCATATCTCTCAGCTGATGAACTGTAGAAGCTCCGTTCTGCCGTACAGTTCGTGCCATGTCCTTGTCTGTCCAACACCTTCACTTCTCGCATATTTGCCCGATTGGCAGACGTGTTTTGAAGCCGTTGCCATTCTCCATAAAATAAATAAATATCCCCTCAAGCAGCTGCTTGCCACAGAGGTCTGACAGGAGCCTGTCAGTTTATATGCCACAGTAGAAGGTCTGAGAGGATGGCAGGACCTCAGCAGATAAACGATACAGACATCCATGCCTTATCTGGGGCTCGAACCCAGGTCCCTTGGATAAATAGACAAGCGCGCTAACCACTCGGCCACGGGACGGCTACACCAATTCTCCATACTCTTGAGATATTCTGCCCTGCGATTTTCCGCTGAGTTCCATCACCTCCGTTACAGATGTTCTTGCGCATCGCACTCCAAAGATTCAGCTCACTTTCAAGGTCAGTCACAAATCAGCCCTTTTATCCACGTCGCACTTGATTCTGGTTTCCACCATGCCTTTACGGCTTTTATAGGACTTCGTAGTAACACAGAATATTTAGGTCACTAAGAAAATTTGTATACATTGTCATGTTTTGTGGTACTTTTCGCTGTATACATTGTCATGTTTTGTGGTACTTTTCGCTAGACGTAGTGTTCATAATAATTTGGCCAGGCAATGTATGAATTCACATTAGCATTTATCTAAAGTTTAAATGCAATTTTAATATATATAACTTATATTGTACATCATTTATTCTGGGCTTTACAATCAGAGGAATAGTTGTTTTTTCAACAAATGATATTCTATTCAGATTGACAATTTATCTGAACAAGTGATTAAGAAAAAAAAAATATTTCACAATCCTTCATATGGGTTTCACGTAATTATCATATATTCAATGTAAATCGAATATTCCAGATTGTTTATTTGTGAACGACGAATACATGTCCCCTGAATTCGGTTTCAGATATTTTTAAATAGTAAATTGACTGTATGGCTTAAACAGACCTTTATTATTAGAATAATAATGCCAACATTATTATAAAATATTTCGGTCGTAATACTGATGATTGAAAAAATGGGGTTAAGAGCATCAATCCTGTAGTTGCCCAAGTACTTGACCGACAAGTCCCAAATTTGGAACACAGTTTTCATCTTTTAACCCTGTGTTGGGTTAAAAAAATGGAGTTCCAAGCTGCAATGAGACGGGGTTTAGAACCTCAAACAGCTTTGCAAATGTGGGAGATCTGGCAATGGTGCAGCAGCTGACATCGCTCTGCCACGACTTTCTCAGCTTGTGGGGCGGGGGTGGCTCAGTCGGTAGTGCGCCAGGCTCGTAATCTGTAGTTAACCGATTCGAGTCCCAGCTGGGTCAGCGTTGAGATTTATCTCCGCAAAATTCCCCGCCCTGCCCACGGTCAGTAGGGGACACCGATGGGCTTGGAAAGGCCGCCGTCCGTCGGATGGGACGTTAAGCCGTGGCCCCGTGTGCGGGAGAGCCATACTCTGTGTACGTTAAAGAACACGCTGGATGGTCTTGACGGGAGGCTACCATCTGTCTCCCAACAGCTGTTCCAGTGGGTCCCCTCCCCCAACCTTCTCTGAGCCTTCGGGGTCCAGGTGACCTGGCCATTTAGCCCATGGTGTGCAAAAAAGTGCCACTCAGAGGTAAAACAACCCAACCCATTCTCAGCTTATGAAGAAAACTGCCGCCAAAAAAATTTTTTAAAAAGAATTTTTTTCGAGCATGAACTTATGGTTGAAATCTCATAATCAATATGTAATTTATATTCACCTTTAAAACAATTAATTGACACCTATTGATGAGAGCGGGGGTTAGCCAATCGGTAGTGCGCCAGGCTCGTAATCTGCAGTTCCCTGTTCGAATCACACCCTGACGAGATGCTTGAATATTTGCTCATATGGTGGGAAAAATTGAAGACGATCTAGTGCATGTCACCAAAAACAATGTTGCATATAATGAATGGCATAATAGTTACAGATATGTTAAAAACCATTCCTCTCATTTTTGTAACTCTCTTTGCAATTCTTTTACGGCTAAAAATTTATTGTCGTTTTAGGTGTTATTATTTCAAACATTTTAAATAGATGAAGTCTCAAAAATTGAATTGGCTGGTTTGAAATAAATCGCACAATATCAAAAAGTGTTCTATTTCATAGCTAATATTATGCTTTATATTCAGTAATTGATTCTATGTAGGCTAACATGGATCATCATAGTTTTTACGTCAAAAAAAAGTACAAATTTTCCTATTGCTTTAAGATACCTTTGTACTTCTTTTATCCTAGATTCTGTTTTTTGGCAAAGTTTTGGACTCGTCTGTTACGAGAAATTCTTGTGATTCTCTACAATTGTAGGAAGGCCAGTTCGAATTGGAGACACTCTCCCATCTCTCCTTATTCAGTAGAAAAAAAAGAGTTCATTTACTTTTATAACTATGTCCTTTTCCTACTTTTACGTATAACAAACAATTCCATATTTTTCAAATTTCATTTCCTGTCAACACTTTAAGTTACACTTTACGTCACATATTTATTATTTTTAAATGCATGTTAAATATAATAATATATATAATACTGCTCTACTTCAATTACACGTGTAATAAAACAAACCAGTTCGTAACATATTTTTAAAAATTTCATAAGTTTATTTGTACATTCCCTGATTCACTCCATTGGTACAGTCGCTCAAAAAAGTATCCGAACACTGTGGTTGATTAAAGAATATAGAAAAAATATCTGGCAACGATTTTTCTTAGAAATTAGTGATCTGGCAACCTTCGTGTCACGTGACACGAAGGTCACATATTTTTTCTGAATTCTGCAATCAACCACAGTGTTCGGATACTTTTTTGAGCGACTGTACGATAAATTCCATGGCGCGACACATCAGGGCAGGATCTACTGGAGGGGGGTGGATAAGAGGAGAGATTAGGAGCCGTAGTCCCTTCCCCCTTTTGAGAATGACATTAAGGGTAATAAAGGCAATAATTATTAAGCTCATGTATATTTAAAGAAATGTTTAAGGACCTGAAGAAGAGGGAAATATGTTATACTGCAATGAAATTCCAGTCTCTTGCCCCCTCATCCGCGTGGGGTGGCTTAGTCGGTAGCGCGCCAGGCTCGTAATCTGTAGTTCCCAGGTTCGAGTCCCAGCTGCGTCAGCGTTGAGATTTATCTCCTCAAAATTCCCCGCCCGGCCCACGGTCAGTAGGGGACACCGATGGGCTTGGAAAAGCCGCCGTCCGGCGGATGGGACGTTAAGTCGTGGCCCCGTGTGCGGGAGAGCCATACCCTGTGCACGTTAAAGAACACGCTGGATGGCCTTGACGGGAGGCTACCATCTGTCTCCCAACAGCTGTTCCAGTGGGTCCCCTCCCCCAACCTTCTCTGAGCCTTCGGGGTCCATGTGACCTGGCCATTTAGCCCATGGTGTGCAAAAAAGTGCCGCTCAGAGGTAAAACAACCCAACACAATCCCCTCATCCGCCTATTTTTTCCCCCAGATCCTGGCTGCATCTCATACTAAAAGATTGATGACATAAAAAACTTCTGTTATATTAGTGCATTGTTTCAAGTCTTTCCTGTGTTTCAAACATTTTGTACTGCAGTAATAAAGTAGAAAATAATTCTTCAGATTTGCACACCTTTACGTCGTCATTGACTATGAAAGAGAATTTTAGAAATACACCAGGGAAGTTTAAAGCCTCTTACCTGAGATCTGGTAAAGACATTAAAAGCATATTCTTTAACATGATGCCTTTTCGCTAACCTTGTCTTCAAACCTAGAGTTTGGTGCTACTGTATGCACATCATAATCACTTACAGCAATGTACATCATAAGCACTTACAGTAAGGCACATAAAATGAAATATTGCTTTTAAAAGATCAAAACAGTAATTACGTATATTTCTACAAAAAAAATGAAGTTCAAACTTTTTTCAACTGAAATTTTTAACTCTAAAACAACAACAAAAAAGCAATATGTTTAAAGCATTTTTAGGTATATAATATGAGATATTATGTATATTTTCTAAGAAAAATATGGTTTCGTTTTCTTTAGTCACATATTTTTTACCAATAGCAGAGCGTGAGTAACTGTAGAGACTGTGAGACTGCGCAGTTGGTACTTCGATAGTTCTGACAAATCGTAGACTGATCACGGGTGATTGGTAACTTATTGACCTATGACCTACGAGAATCGTCGAAGAGACAACGGTGCAATCATCACAATCTCTCGTGTCGATTTGCTCACACTATGGCATTGTATTTATCATTTTACAGAAAACCTAAACTAATCTTGAAAATAACAACTCAGGATCATTATAGGACTCTGTGAAAAAAAAATCAAGAACATATTTCTGAATGAGAAATTTTAAACGCAAACTAGAAAAATAAGAAGAATTATTAACATCTTGAAATGTTTAGTTAAAAAAAGAGCATGCTTTTAGTAATGGATGTGGAATATATGTGGCTATGGAGTACAATCATTCCTTAGTAAATGTATGAATACAAATTTGTTTGAGTTAATAATTGACCAAGGTATTTAATACAAATCCAAAATTTGCAGCTCTCCAAATATCACATATTCAAGCAAACGACAGCTGGGTTGATTATTCTCTGGTGTGTTATGAAATAGCGGACAAAAAACAATACTGACAAAAAAAAACACTGCTTATTTCAAAAATACTTCTCTCAAAAACAAGAAAAAAGACCACTGATAAATAATTTTATTGTTAAAAATACAAAAAAAAAAGAATATATATTGCAGTATTTAATATTAGGAACAAAATTAGTGTTTTTAATAAGAAGAATAAAAATTTAAAAAAGAGAAAAAAAAATGTTAGTTTTTCTTTTTTTTTTCAAAATCATTTAAAAAAGTTTCCAAAACTTACGTGCTGCCGGAACTACCGACAAAGATTTGCCTTTTCCGGTTCACCTGATGGGGCTTGGGCTCAGAAACCATGTTGACGTCTGCAATGAAGCGGACAGTGGACAGTGATTGTTTGTCTCTTCCATCCGTAAAAAAAACTGCTCAAAATATCAAAAAATATCTTACAAAAAATTTGATTCTGACAAAAAAATGCTATTGTGACTAACTTGACATGCAAATCGGTTTGATCCGGCGATTTTCGAAATGCTTTATTGACAAGAATCTTTTAGTTAACGTATTTCATCCACATCAACTGCTGCAAAGTAAATTCCAAGAGGGCCTTAGAATTTCTTTCAAAAAGTCATCAGGTGTTGTGAGAATCAGCTGATATTTAATGAATACATTTTTATTCAGTTTATAGAAGAGTTTATTTATTGTATGAGCACATTTCGTGAATTAACGGTACTAAACAAGACCGGATCTAGGAGAGGGTGGGGAGAACCGGATCTAGGAGAGGGGGGGGGGGAGAAGAAGAACTTTATTCACCCCTCTGAGTATTTAATAAGAACAGTGGAAGCAAAAATAATCAAACTTAGATATATTCTTACATTTTTCAAGAAATTTTTAAAGACTTCTAAATCGGAAGGTAAAATGTTACACTCCACTGGAAGTCCCGTCTCTTGCCCCCACTACCCCTACAATTTTTTTTTACTTTTTTCGGCTCCATCGAGACATTTACCTCCCCCCCACATCCCCATTATGTTGTTTCTTAGATCCGGACCAGATACTAAATGTTCCAATATCAATACTTGGGCATTGCACAGCCACATATAAGCCAATCGGAACTTTAGTAGATGATCACTCCATTAAAAAGGTTTCTGTAAGTTTTAATCCTGTGGATTCCTCACATACTCTGTGACATTGAAGAGTACTAAAGTTGGAAGGAAACTGAAGCAGATATTTCCTTTTATTTAGACTCAAACGCCGATTATCTTCACATAAACATTGAAATATCATTCAAGTTTCCAAGAGGTTCAAAGAAAAGGGTTTTCGACAGCCTTCCTTGCTGGGCATTTTTTCTACAAAGTCTAATTTAATGCCTGATGTAAGTGACAACAGGATTTCAGATTGTTATGCTTTTCTGAGGAAGAGACGACCTCAACGACCCCCCCAAACGACCTCAACTGTTTGATACTTCTGCTATCTTGAACATGGTGTTTAATTTTCGTTGTACTTCTGAGTGTTTACTTTCTTGTGTCCCTTAAGTATGGTATATAATTTTTGCAACACCCCTAAACCAAGAGTTCAACTTTCTCAGCACCAATAAACGTGGTGTCCAACTCTCGCATCATCCCTAAGTACGGTGTTAAAACATTCGTGACTCCAATAAACACAGTGTTAAAACATTCGCGACTCCAATAAACACGGTGTTAAAACATTCGCGACTCCAATAAACACGGTGTTAAAACATTCGCGACTCCAATAAACACGATGTTAAATTTTTGCAGTACCCAAGCACGGTGTTAAATTTCCACGACATTCTTAAACACAGTGTCCAGTCTTGAGTGTGTTTTCTCGGGATCTCTAAACATGCTGTTTGACTTTATAGCACCCCCTACATGCAGTAATTTTTTACACGCAAAATTTAGCAACACCCCTAAGCATGGTATATGTTTCTTGCAACATCCCTAAGCATGGTGTGGATGTGCCCATAACCTGGGATCTCAAACAAGCACACTTGCTAATGACCTGGGATTTTTAACTCGGATCACAGTCTGCACAACGATTACACCACACGACACGCCTTGCAGCGGTACAGATTATGCATTAGCTTCACTTCAGCTTTATAAATGTGGGCACAATACATGTCAAAAATGCTAACATAGATGGCCGGTAGATGGCGACATGATATTACTGTTTCTAAATTTAAAATAACCCCTCGTACAGCTTTCCACAGTTGGGTTGGGTTGTTTTACCTCTGAGCGGCACTTTTTTGCACACCAGGGGCTAAATGGCCAGATCACATGGACCCCGAAGGCTCAGAGAAAGTTGGGGGAGGGGATCCACTGGAACAGCTGTTGGGAGACAGATGGTAGCCTCCCGTCAAGGCCATCCAGCGTGTTCTTTAACGTGCACAGGGTATGGCTCTCCCGCACACGGGGCCACGGCTTAACGTCCCATCCGACGGACGGCGGCCTTTTCAAGCCCATCGGTGTCCCCTACTGACCGTGGGCTGGGCGGGGAAATTTTGCGGAGATAAGTCTCAACGATGACCCAGCTGGGACTCGAACCTGGGAACTACAGATTACGAGCCTGGCGCGCTACCGACTAAGCCACCCCCGCCCCATGCGTGCATGAATACGTCAATAAAGTATAAAGATGAATATAACCTAAATAGCGGAAATCAAATAGGTGTAAAAAGAATGATAAATACACCCAATTCTGTTTTTACACGGTATATAGGTTCCCGAAAAAAACCGTGTAAAAAAATAGAGTGCATATGAAAAAATAGAAGATTGGTTCCAGACGTGAAAACCCAGTAAAATAATAAGTTGTTTTCAAACAAATCATATCAAAATCATTAATTAAATCTTTATTTAATTTTTATTCATTTAAACACAATTTTTATTTTATAAACTTATAAAGACAATTAAACTAACACTTCTAACTTTAAACACGAAATGAGAGACCAAGACTAACGTATGTATTGAAGATAAAATTGAGGGGAATTCCCGGAACAAAATGTTCCACTTTATTCCGAATGAAGTAGGTTTTGTACAGGTTTTCCATAAAATAGAGAATAAAATAGAGAAAACTTGTTGTGTAGTTATGTTAGTCTAGTTTCTATTTTGGGGATTTTAGTCACAAAATGTGTATCTATAGTACATTTTCAAAGTTAAAACTACTTCGAAAAATGTGACAGTAAAAGAGGCATATCTGTTATAAATGCAAATTCTAGGAAATTTTTCTTGACTAGGAATATTTTTTCAGAATTATATTCAAATGGAGATTTTTAAATGGCGCCGTTTGATCAAAATATAATCGTGTAAAAAGAGAATTGGAATTTTTTTCTAAACCGTGTTAAATCAAAATAGTGTAAAAAAAAATCCGTGTAATAACAGAATTGGGTGTAAATGCATATAAATCCTTACAGTCTATTCATAATATAAGTATATTATCGGAAAAATGATTTCTTTCGAACAATTTATTCGACAATAAGATAAAAATATTGAAAAAAGACAGAGGATCGCATTGAAACGAGGAATATATGCCATTTACTTTCTTGAAAGGGAGAGAGAGTCATCATCTTCGTAAATCAAGATATTCAACTGGGCATCTGCGTCAATTTCTTCAGGGTGGGCTTGGGTTGGGTTGTTTTATCTCTGAGCGGCACTTTTTTGCACACCATGGGCTATCGGGCTCATAAATGGCCAGGTCACATGGACCCCGAAGGCTCAGAGAAGGTTGGGGGAGGGGACCCACTGGAAGAGCTGTTGGGAGACAGATGGTAGCCTCCCGTCAAGGCCATCCAGCGTGTTCTTTAACGTGCACAGGGTATGGCATTTCCGCACACGGGGCCACGGCTTAACGTCCCATCCGACGGACGGCGGCCTTTACAAGACCATCGGTGTCCCCTACTGACCGTGGGCAGGGCGGGGAATTTTGCTGAGATAAATCTCAACGCTGACCCAGCTGGGACTCGAACCTGGGAACTACAGATTACGAGCCTGGCGCGCTACCGACTGAGCCACCCCTGCCCCTTCAGGGTGGGCAAAAAATATTTCAAGAAAGGAATGTTGTGATCGAGCCTTACGTTAATGAGCACAGTTGTGAAATGACCATCATGGTCATACCACAAAGATGTCCGAACAGGAAAAACTTATTATTAATTAAAATGCTTTTTCATATTACGAAATAAATGATATGCTCCGAAGACGAAAGAAAACATAAAAGGACTAATGATTACATTTCTCTGAAGAAAAAACGACATTAAATTTTGTTACACTTGATATTAAATAAAAAAAATAAATACCCCCTCAAGCAGGTGCTTGCCACAGAGGTCTGACAGGAGCCTGCCAGTTTATATGCCATACTAGAAGGTCTGAGAAGATGGCAGGACCTCAGCAGAAAAACGACACATACATCCATGCCTTACCCGGGGCTCGAACCCAGGTCCCTTAGATCAATAGTAAAGCGCGCTAACCACCAACATAAATTAATTTTTGGTGATTTTTTTTTTCCCAGGGGTGGGACAACTGCCCTCTTCTCCTTCCACCCTCGCCTCTTCCCTTACGACCCCCATGCCATCGAGTAGTATCCAGAGACACATTATGTAGAATAATTCAGGCCGTAATCTTCTAATCGTCGGGTTGGGTTGTTTTACCTCTGAGCGGCACTTTTTTGCACTAATGGCTAAAAATGGCTAAAGGGCCAGGTCACATGGACCCCGAAGGCTCAGAGAAGGTTGTGGGGAGGGGACCCACTGGAACAACTGTTGGGAGATAGATGGTAGCCTCCCGTCAAGGCCATCCAGCGTGTTCTTTAACGTGCACAGGGTATGTCTCTCCCGCACACGAGCCATGCTTAACGTCCCATCTGACGGACGGCAGCCTTTCCAAGCCCATCGGTGTCCCCTACTGACCGTGGGCAGGGCGGGGAATTTTGCGGAGATAAATCTCAACGCTGACCTAGCTGGGACTCGAACCTGGGAACTACAGATTACGAGCCTGGCGTGCTACCGACTGAGCCACCCCCACCCCTCTAGTCGTCGGAAGTAGACATGTCTACCTTCAATGGAAACTGTCGATTCTAGAGTTATCGTATCTCGAATGGAGAGTGGCGTTCAACAGGAGTACCAGCAAGCATTCCAGAATTGGCGTAGACGTCTGCAACTTTGCATAAATGCTGGAGGGAAGTACTTTGAAGGAGAATAAAAGTGTTGTTGAAATACGTGCAGTGGATTTTGTCCTGCAGATGCATGCCAAGAATTTTTTGAATGTCCTCGTAAATCGTGCGCATGAAAACAGTAGTAAAACTAGTCCACAACATCCATTTCCCGGTGAAACATTTGGAGGAGCTAAATCTCGCTGTTCCCAACTCACACATGCAAACTTTAACTTCTATGTGATATTCTTCCTGGTCTAAAAGCGCAGTGGTTTCTCACTTTCTTAATAATGGGCTAATATAGAAGCTTATCTATGATTGGTCAGTTACTAAGCAGCAATTTCCATCCTGCCAAGAAAATGGAGACAATAGAAAATGGAGGATCGAATAGAAGACTTGTGGCGGAGGGAATAGCGATGGCTGAATAACTTTTATGATGAGCTTTTAAAAGGAATTCTACTGATTCTTTTTGTCCCAGACATGTTTAACGTCTGCCTAACTTATCTGTGTTATTTGCACTTTTTTTAAACTTTTGACATTTTTATATCTTTTATACCCTATTTGGTGCCATTTACAATTTTTTTAAATGCTTTGTGCTCTTTTTGCACCTTATATATGTTGTTTGAATCTTATTTAAATTTTCTGTGTTTTCTATCCTAGTTGCATTCTTTACACCTTTTTCTCAAATAAATTTGAGTCGTTTCTGTCTCTTATACCCTATTTGTGTCATTCGCATACACTCTTTTTTTTTTTTCATAACTTTGTGCCAATTTTGCCTTTTACACCCTATTTGTGTAATTTCGCCCTTTTTTGAAACCTTTGTGCCCCTTTTATGTTTTTTATATCCTATTGGTACAATTTATGCACTTTTTTTAATCTTCTGTCCTTTTGTTTTTGACTTTTATACCCAATTTGTCTCCTTTCCACCTTTTCTGAATCCTTTATGCCACATTTACCTCCTTCATACCTTAACACGTTCAGCATGGTGTGGCATAGCACTGATGTCTCACTGGCTCTTCTACTTTGACCGGCGTGACATCAATGAATGCCTCAGCTCGAAAATTCTACAAGACGGCGCGGCTTTATTATGTGTCTCACTACAATGTTAAATAGATAGCCATTCAAAATCCACCGTCTGTACGAACTATTTATATTACCTGGTCATGAATATTTGTACATGTTTGCTAATTACAGTATATTTTATGGTAATTTGTGACAAAACTTCGAAATAATAAATATTAGGAAATAATTATTTATTTATACCAGTAAAAGTAAATACAACTCGAAAATAAAAATAGAACAATACCTGAGCGATGTTATTTTTACATTTTTTTTGCATTATGAATAGAAAAAAAACATGGAATACAATAACTTTTAACACAAGTTGGACAGTACCAGTTGCTTCTGGTCGATTTATTTTGAGCTACATTTCTACCAAGTTGTTCTTTATTGTTGGCATAGCATACCACATATTGATCAGCTCGCTTTCTTTACGCAGCGAACATAGGCAGTGCGCGTTCTAGTAATACTATATTTCAGTGGTGGCATCACGACGTACCACACCGTCTTACTGAATAAAGACGGTGAGGTAAAAACATGATGCCTCATAATTTGAGTAATTAAAAAATGTTTGAAACTGTGTAAAATATTCGTTATAAATATTTTGAAAATGAAATACTACCAAAATAGTTCCCCGTCCTTAGTGAAAAAAAATCTGCTCTACACCCATGCTTAACGTGTTAACTGTATCCCTTCTTTTGTACCTTACTATTCCTATATACCTCATTTATGTTCCTTGTGACTTTTAACTATCCTTTATTCCTCTTTTTCATTCCTTTGGCTGTTTGTCGTATCCTTTCTGTATCTTTAGGCTATATTCGTGAACCTTTCTGCCAATGTATGATTGTACACTTACGGAATAGAACAACTAATCACAGGGACGTGCCGGAGGAGGGGCGGGGGGGGGGTCCACCTACCCCTCTCGAAAATGCTTTCATCTTATTGCGAAATCTCAAACTTGTCTGTCCGGTATGAAATCCAAAACAGTTGCTTTCATTTAATTTATTTTAGCTCCATATTTTATGTTCGACACAAAAAATAGATAAAAAAAAACAACTATAAAATCTTATTCCATATAAAATATCGTTTTAACCTTTCCTGTGGAATATTTTAGCAATTGGAAAACTCTAGTCAAGTCACCCCCACCCGAAACAAAATTCTTGCTCCCCCCCCCCCCCCCCCACCATCACCGGAAACTAAATTCCCATACCCCCAGCACGATACTTAGTCCTGGGCCTGGGGGATACTGAGTCCCTGACTAGCCAAACAACCCTTCAGGCATTATGGTCAAATTCACTAATATATATATGCACAGGAAAATTTATTTCCGTTAGATAAAGAAAAGAAATCCAATTTTGTTATGTAATTAAAATTTTCACGAAGTCTTGTCGATCACAAACTAAGCGTACGCTGCATAGAAAATCATTTCGCTCGATAGACCAACTTAGATTAGCAGATGATGATGTATCTATACACCCATCATCTCCGAATTAGTAATCTCATCTCCCACCGATAGACCGATAGAACGGAGATGACTTATAAGCCTTTGGTGTGTTCTGTTCCCAAAACTTCATTGCCGTTACTGCTATTCTTGTTGTGCGGCTATCAGATTAAGTCGATAACAGCTAAGGATGCTATCTAATATGATAGGACGAAGGACTAACGAGATAAGATCCAGCGAGGAGACTGGCGTGCATCCTAAACTCGATTGCGCTGTAATTGGGTGGGGACAGAACAAACTGGATTTCGTCGAATTTGGAAACGTCTTACGGAAGAGAAGTCTTCTAAAAGTGGGAGTGAAAGCCCTTCAGTCAAATGACCCCCTAGAAGTAAAACAAAGTTAGGAAGAAAAGGAACTGTTTGTCAGTTTTGGTTTTCCCTTTCTTTGTACATATCTTGATTTGGTTTAGGGCATTTGTTTTAATCTCTTTAGATTTCAAAAGAAAGGTGACTTTTGGGTTGGGTTGTTTTACCTCTGAGCGGCACTTTTTTGCACACCTTGGGCTAAATGGCCAGGTCACATGGACCCCGAAGGCTCAGAGAAGGTTGGGGGAGGGGACCCACTGCAACAGCTGTTAGGAGACAGATGGTAGCCTCCCGTCAAGGCCATCCAGCGTGTTCTTTAACGTGCACAGGGTATGGCTCTCCCGCACGCGGGGCCAAGGCTTAACGTCCCATCCGACGGACGGCGGCCTTTCCAAGGCCATCGGTGTCCCCTACTGACCGTGGGCAGGGCGGGGAATTTTGCGGAGATAAATCTCAACGCTGACCCAGCTGGGACTCGAACCTGGAAACTGCAGATTACGAGCCTGGCGCGCTACCGACTGAGCCACCCCCGCCCCAAGAAAGGTGACAGTGAACATAAAACATACAAAAAGCTTCATCATTGTGACAAGTAAGCAGCCAGGAGTCGTTTCCAGGATATGTGTTCCAAGACTGAAAGAATCATTAAAGGTTTTATTCTTGAAACATAAGTCAAAACGTTGGAAAATTAGACTTGTCTCAGATTTCGCCTTTTGATTTTTTTTCAAAATTGTACTGAAGAGCGCAGATTCAAAAGTATAAATAAATTTTGGTAAAAATATTTTTTGAAGTTTCTGAATAATGCTGGTCTTAGGAAGACCATTGTCTTTAAACCGTGGTCCCTTGTGCGGGATGGCCTTCATAATAAACTTATATCTGCATTCTAATAACTGTACAGTGAATCCCCTGCCCTAGTGGCTCTGAGTACTTAATAGTGGGAAAGGAGGAGGTCCTTGTGATTTGTAGTCCTTGTCTTTAGTTGATTGTGTACAATACTGGCCCACTCAAAAGTGAAACTACCTATCCAGAACATTCATGTTATGATATCTAGTTTTTAACAATATATCATTCATTCCAGGACGAAATTCTCCAAGTGTCATGAAATCACTCTATGTACATATATTATAAGGTAAAATTATGCGAACTCCTATAAACCATGTATGTGTGCAAATAAACTTTATTTCTGCAAATTAATGGTATATGAATCTTAAAGTATAAATTTTACAATACGAATGAATATTAGCATTTTTTTTATTCCTGATTCTCTTCCTCAGACCCTCAGTAGATGGAGGATGGTCGGGATCGACCTTGGCTAGATCTTCGCTCGACCGAAGTCGGGAGTCACCAACTTGTTTGGATGATGAGTAACCGGTCAATTAGTGGGTGATTTTGCGAACTTTTTCGTGCAGGCAACGAAACAGGAGTGTCCGAGGAGACTCTTTACGGCGACTTAGTGGGAGACTTCTTTGCTGCACTTTCTTGAACACGTTGATAGAACTTGATGAGCATGGTGCTTGTTCTTGAGCAGAATTCCTTGAACATCTCTTTTAATAAGAAAAAACATCGATTCACTTCCCTTTTCTTCCTTTTTATAGAGGGATCTTACTCCTGTACCTCGTCAGTTAACTATTTAAGGTTTTTTCTGAATTTGTAAAGGTACCACGATGCCTGATCAATCTTTTCTTCCTCTTCTAATTCGTTCTCATCTACACTGTCGACAAGCTCTTAGAGGTCTTCTTCTGTTAGCTCGTCCCCATCACCATTCAATAATTCTCCTATATGTCTTCTTCCATGTTGTCGTTGAATCCTTCGCGGCTACCTGACGAGCAAAGTTAATCCTTTTGGGGATCAGTGGCGTATGAGTAGGGTTCCGTACTCTGAGAACCTACTGTACTTAAAAATATTTCAATTCAAAAACCGAATAGAGATATCGATGCCCATGACGAATATCCATGAAGAATGTCCTACCCCCTCGAACTGTTTGCTCCTACTCTAAGCCCCACCCCTCCTTCACATAATTTTGAGATTTCACGTGCAAACAACATAATATTATTAAACTTTCCAAATGTGTTCAGAACCTTTTTCTTTATTCAGAAACGCCTCTCTACTATTGGATAAAGAGTGAAATAATGGCACTATTCTTCATGACAGATTATGCGGAGTATATCGTTAGTGTACAGTTATGGCACTGCAATCCAATAGTAAAAAGCAGAGGAACACTATGCATTTTTTACCTTGACACTGGAATGTCCTTTTTGTTTTCGTATCGGGCTGGGTTGTTTTTCTCTGAGTGGCACATTTTTGTACATAGTGAGCTAAATAGCCAGATCACAAGTTTTTTTTTCCAAAGAATTCAAGTGCTAAGAGAAGCTGAACAGCTGTTAGGAGACAGATGGGAGCCACCCTTCAAAACCACCCAGAGAGTTCTTTAACTTGCACACAATGGCCTAAATGGCCGTGTTAGTAATAAAACCCCAAAGCTCAGAGATGGATATGAGAAGGGGACTTATCTGATGTTCTCCTGTTTGCCGCCCAACCAATCCTCAATCTCCCCCAAAACTAAATTTTAATTATCCTTGCACTCATGTTTAAATTGGGGAATGCTCCATTCCACCTACGATTCATCACTTTAATACAATCAATTTGGTAGTTCTCCTGTCTTATCCTGTCTATTATTCAAAAATTATTCCCGTGTCCATCTTATTTACCTTTAAATTTCATCTGATTCAAAAATTTTGTTCATTATCAGCCATTCTAGGGAATTTAGATTGCTTTGAAGAAAATCTCCTGAAGCTCTTTCGGACAGCTGTTTGCTGTTAGCTCCGTTGTACAGCTCTTACGAGACAGATGAATGCCTACGATCACAACCATCCAGATTATTCTTTAGTGGAAATCAAACAGGTATTAATGGCTAGCTCCCAAGGTCCCACTGGATCGTTGTTAAGAGTCAGATGGAAGTCTTCCATTAAGGTCTGTTCTTTAGCGTTCTCTCCTGCATAAGGAACACGACTTAATATACCATTCGACCGACGGCGTCTTTTTGCAACGGAATAAATAATAAGTTTCTTACAAAAGAGTATTTTACAGGAACCGATATCGGATTAACGAATTCTCACTATACGTACACCTTCTTAATTCCAGTCGTACCATTCTCAGGATACGTGTACATCGAGAACTTGCACAACAGTAAAAAAAAATCAAGCAGTTGCATTTGGAAAGCACACAGAACTAACTAAAGTTAGGATCTGAGGAATGAGAAAGGCATCATTGAAGGTTTTCCTTTTGCATTTAGAGAGAAAAGAAGTAGAGATAATGAGGTTATGTGAAAGAAATGTTAGTCGATTGGTATGACTCAGTCTGGGAACTTATTTAATTAACAAATGTTAGAGAATAAGTTTCTTGCTACAAAAGGAAAGAAACACTTAGTCTCTTCAGAGATGAAACAAATGCGATCTTCATTTTTTTTTCTTTGCATTTCCTTCAACAGAAAAGAAACACTAGGCATTGCTCAGTCAGCTTGCTACTTAATTTTGCAACATTCGTATCATCCCAGAGATATTTAAATTTTCTTTCTACTTTATCCTTTTTACATTCTTGTCTGGGGATTAGTATTTAGTATACCTCAGCCTTTAATTAATTCACTCATTGAGAGCTTAGTGTTTAAAAAAAACAGACCAAGAAGGAAGTGCATTGCTTAGGCATAAAAAATACTGAAGCATTCATAATGTTGCTAAAAACTGCCCAGTCGTGTATGTATTCCATTAACTCCTGTGGTAATTAATTTATAATACAGTTAGGAAAGACGGAAATGTTATTTCTGACTTGATTTCAAGGGACTCTACTTTCATCTTTAACGAGGCATTTTAATAATTCATTACCGAATTTTCTAGTGTTAGGGTTTTGATTATTTTCGCTCTCCAGATAATATCAATTCTCAAACCATTCTGAAAAATCGATATTCTACGAAAACAGTGTTTCGGTCGTAAACGTAATGTGAGGTCGGTGATTAACGTCGTTCTTAAAATTCATACGGAACAGTTGCATTAGTAGAGTAGTTTTTTTTTTTTCAAGAAAATTAATGGAGGGTTCCGGACGCACTTTTTTCATTTTTTTTTTAAGTTTGCAATTAAGTATTCTCGAAAGTGAGATCTTGTTTTCTAATCTCTTCTGATCTTGTGGTTGGGTTGTTATACCTTTGAGCGGGATTTTTTGCACACAATAGGCTAAATGGCAGGTCACTAGGACTCCGCCCCCCCAAAGGCTTAGAGAAGGCAAACATTCACCTTGTTGATAATACGGTAAGCCCATTTGCTACGCACTGAAGTGCCATTGAATTAGGGATAGGAGACGTTATTCAAATTCAGTACCGCAAGTTCCGCATTTGCGTCCATATGCGTGACTGAAACTCTGGAGGTATTTAGCTGTCAGCTTTGGCTTTCCCAAGCAACCGTCGTGAGAAGCGTAAAGGGAAAGGCGCCGGATTTGACAGAGGGCAGATCGTAGGTACCCGACGGAAGGGACACTCGATCTCCGAAATTGTCAACGAACTTGGATTTTCTCGTACGACAGTTTCAAGAGTGTTCCGGGAATATGAAATTCCGGCAAAAAAAACAAGCACCCCGTCAAACTGCAAAGGACAACCGGCCTTGAATGACCATGGGCTTCGCTGACTGATCCGCATCGTATGGACCGATAGCGGCCAGACATTATCTGAAATCACCTCTCATCTGAACGCAGGTCCCAGCTGGGAAGTCAGTGCATGGACCATGCAACTCTCACTTCATCGTCTCGTCTTGGGGAGCCGCCGACCTACGAGAGTCCCACTTCTAACGTCACGATACCAAGCTCAACATCTTGCCTGGGATAAAGAACATCGAAACTGGGCCATCGAAAATTGGCAACGGATAGGCTGGAGTGATGAATCCTGTTTTAAATGTCATCACGCCGATGGGAGACTAGTGTATGGCGCCAACTCCATGAAGCCATGGATCCTGCATGTCAGGTCGGAGCAGTACAAGCTGGTGGTGGCTCAGTGATGGCCTCGGGTGTCTTCAGCTGAATGTCTGTGGGACCTTTGGTACGTGTACCGTCGATTCTCAATGCATCCCGGTACGTAAAACTCATGGCTAACCATTTACACCCATTTATGGCCATCATGCATCCCAATGGAGATGGCGTCTACCAGCAAGACAACTGTTCATCTCACAGGTCCTGGTTGGCTACTACATGGTTGCAGGAGCATTCTGCTGACTTTGAAATAATGAATTGGTCACCTAGAAACCTAGATTTAAATCCCATGGAAAATCTTTGGGATACCGTCGAGCAGAGTGTTCGGGCCCGTGTCCCATCAGCGACGACCTTCAGAGAATTGTGGACAGCTCTGGAGGATGCATGGGTCACCATACCTGTGGAACCTTTACGCAAGCTTGTGGAGTCCTTGCCTCGTCTTGTGGCGGCCGTTATCATGGCCAGGAGGAGGTCCAACACGTTACTGGGTTACTATCTCTAATTCAATGGCACTTCAGTGTATAACATTTCCTTTTGTTGGTTAGGGAAAGGGACCTACTGGACATCTGTTGGAGACAAACGGATACCTACGATAAAGGCCATTCAGCGTGTTCTTTAACGTGCACAGGGTATGATTCTCATATATATATATTGAACAACTGCCTAACGCCCCATCCGATGGACGGCGGTATTTCCAAGCCCATCGGCGTTCCCTTTCTCCCCGATGGTAAAGTGAGTGCTAGCGGAGATAAATATACCGACACTGGAACAGTTGGGACTCGAACCTGGGAACTGCAGATTACAAGCCGACCCTCACCCCCAAGTCACAAGGACCTTAAGGGATCAGAGATGGTTGGGGAAATGGGACCAATAGACAACTGTTAGGTGACAGATGGTAGCCTCTCATCAAGGCCATCCAGCGTGTTCTTCAATGAGCACAGAATGTGGCTCTCCTGCACATGGGGCCACGGCTTTACCCTCCATCCGAGGTGCGGTTGCCTTTCCAAACCCATCGGTATTTTCTTTCTCACGAGAGCAGGATGGCGTTAGCAGCGATAAATCTGATAATTTTAGCAGTTGGAACTCTACCTTGGAACTGCAGATTACGAGCCTGGCGCGCCAGGCTCGTAATCTGTAGTTCTCAGGTTCGAGTCCCAGCTGGGTCAGCGTTGAGATTTATCTCCGCAAAATTCCCCGCCCTGCCCACGGTCAGTAGGGGACACCGATGGGCTTGGAAAGGCCGCTGTCCGTCGGATGGGACGTTAAGCCCCGTGTGCAGGAGCCGTGTGCAGGAGAGCCATACCTTGTGCACGTTAAAGAACACGCTGGATGGCCTTGTCGGGAGGCTACCATCTGTCTCCCAACAGCTGTTACAGTAGCTCCCCTCCCTCAACCTTCTCTGAGCTTTCGGGGTCCATGTGACCTGGCCATTTAGCCCATGGTGTGCAAAAAAGTGCCGCTCAGAGGTAAAACAACCCAACCCAACGAGCCTTGCGAGCAGCCAGATGAGGGGCTAAGACAATCCCTCGTCCCTTTCTGAGTGTTCAAAAGAATACGACCCCGGTAAATACTTTATAACCGATTTCAACCGAATATCACTCATATATCAACCCAATCAATTCTTATCTCTTATTCCTATCTCATTTCTTTAAAAAAAAATATCATTTGTTTCAATCAACTCAATTAATTTATCATCACTGAATTCCAGCACGATCAATTCTTTATCAACTGAATTGAATTGATTCCTACCTGATCGATTTTTTTTAACCATCGGTTTCAGCCCACTCCCAACAACGTCAATCATTTTATCAGTGGTTTCAACTGAATTCTAACATGGCCATAATTAGTTTAAGCCTAATTCTAACACGACATATGTTTTTTCCTATCATTGTTTTCGATCGAATCTCCTCAAGATTTTGTTTTTAATTCTATCATTGCTTTCAACGGAATCCCAACACGATCAATTTTTTTAAAAATTAATTTCAACTGAATATACGTCTGTCCTAGTTGCGTTCGAAAAAATATGGGGAAATTTATGTTGAATAATACAGGTGTACTTAAAATTAATACCATTTATTTAATGAAAGCTTAAACTTTTGCCTTTCAAGTATATTATTTATATTTATTTATTAACACGAAAAAAAAATCATTTTTTCCCGTATTTTTCATTAATTAGTTTTCTACTTTTAGTCTTCGTTTCGGAAATCTTAAGTTGTATTACGGTATGATTTACCCCCGATTGATCTATTTGAAACTGTGCTCAATAATGCATGCACTCGACCTAAATATTTCCATCTTGAAATACTAATCCTCCCCCACCCAAAACACATATACCTCAATCCATGAAACCTTTTCGCAGGCAAAAACTGAGATTTGAGCTTCGGAATGTTAGATTACGAGTATGGCATAATCATAACATAATGCATCAGTAACATAATGCATTTGAACAATATTCTCTACAAATATGTAGAAGTTGATGAAAATCGTAAGAGGCATTTTTGAGAAAATCTCCTTTTCTCCTTAATAGGTTGGTTGGTTGTTTTACCTCTGAGCGGCACTTTTTTGCACACCATGGGCTAAATGGCCAGGTCACAAGGATTCCGAAGGCTCAGAGAAGATTGGGGGATGGGACCCACTGGAACAGCTGTTGTGAGACAGGTGGCAGCCTCCCATCAAGGCCATCCAGCGTGTTCTTTAACGTGTAAAGGTTATGGCTCTCCCGCACACGGGGGAACTGCTTAACATCCCATCCGACGGACGGCTGCCTTTCCAAGCCCATCGGTGTCCCCTACTGACCGCTAGCAGGGTGGGAGTTTTGCGGAGATAAATCTCAATGCTGACCCAGCCGGGACTCGAACCTGGGAACTGCAGGTTACGAGCCTGGCGCGCTATCGACTGAGCCCCCCCCCCCCCCCCTTAACAGGAATCCTTAATATTGCATCACAAGGACCCCTATTCCGAATAAAAATAGGTGTAACTGTGAAATATTAAACCAACAGCTTGAATTGTTGAGAACTAAAGAGTCGCATAAGTCGATGGACAGGTTGCAGAGCCGGCTTTAGACAGATTGAGCCGAATCGGGCCCCGCGCTAGGGTTATAACCTCCACGAATATAGGTAATTTTTATCCTAAGAGAAAATTGTTGTCTTATTTGGTGAGAACTACTAATTTTAGAGTTAGTAACATTGTGTACAATGTAATGTTTTTAGCAGTTTAGTTTTTGTTTAATTGTTTGTTTTTAAACGTATGGGCCCCGCATTTGCTAAGGCCTTTACTGATATATGCAGGTCATAATTTCTTGAGTTCGAGGATCTCTGAAACTAAAATTTCGAAATCTCTGTTTGTACTCTCTCTCTATACTCATCAAGAAAAAAGGGGCGGGGGTGGCTCAATCGGTAGCGTGCCAGGCTCGTAACCTACAGTTGGCAGGTCCCAGTCCCAACTGTGCCAGCACTGAGCTTCATCTCCTCTTACCTCCACCTTGTCTTTGATGCGAAAGGGGATATCGATGCGCTTAAAAATGTCGACGTCCGTCGGATGGGACGTTAAGCCTTGGTCCTGTGTTCAGAAGATCTTAAATAACACGCCGGATAGCCTTTGAGTTTTCGTTTAGCCCCTTGTGTGCAAAAAAATGCCGCTCAGCGATAAAACAACGTAACCCTAACGAAAAAGTGAACTTTAACCGCAAAACACTACATTCACATTTTATTCCGCATTTGATCGATATGTTACCGCTAAAGCTCGAAAGCCGTTGATGTGCACATTACCTAGCTAATCTGCAGATTAACTGATTTGCTCCGTTAACGTGCGGAATCAAGAGTTTTCCGCATTTTACCTAGGTAATGTGCACATTAACGGCTTCCGTATCGTTAAAGTTCAAAAGTTTGTTTCTCTCATAGTGGTGAATCTCTTGAATATGAATCTTCGTGTCACGTGATTCACTCGTCCGCATTATAAAAAACGCCCCGGATGAGCGGAGGCCAAGTGAGAACGAATCGGTAAAGTGATTCATTCTTGATAACGAATCACTAAAATGATTCGTTCTCACTTGGCCTGCTCATTTTGGGGGCGTTTTTTATAATTCGGACGACTGATTCATGTTGACAAAGGGATGACCCTGGTTTCAACTCTACTCTCGGGCACTAGATAAATAACATTATGTTAATTTAAGCGTACAGAAACGTTCCTGTTGTTCCAGCAAAGATCTTATTTTCACTTTAACGAGTGCCTAGTAGGTAATGTGCAGATTATCCAGGTAATTTGCAGATTACCTAGGTAATTTGAGAAATGAAACAATTTTCCTCACGTTAACGGATCACCCTAGTTAATCTGCACAATACCTAGATAATCTGTAGAATAACTGATTTCTGCACTTTAGCGGTAACAGATACATTCAACAGCGTGAGATCTCCTTCCACAAGTTTTCTGATGCGCCAGTCTCATACTCTAATATTCCGAGGTTCGAATCCCAACTGGTTCCAGCGTTTAGTTTTATCTCTGCTGCATCTCGCCTTGCCTTTGGAGAGAAAGAGAGATCCTTATGGCTTGGAAAGGCCCTCGCTGGTCATATAAGGCATAACAGTGGTACCATGCATTAAAAAGCCTTATCCTGTGTACGTTGGGGCTGGGGATTGTCTCAGTACATAGCGCACCAGGAACGAAATATGTGGTTCCCAGATTCGACTCACATCTGTGGTTATGCTGAGATTCACCTCCACTAAATAAAATAAAAAAATATAATAAAAAAAAATATTCTCTCGGGGAGATAGGGGACACTGATGGACTTGAAAAGGCCACCGTCCGTCGGATTGGATGTTAAGCCGTAGCGTTATGTGCAGGACAGGCATAGGCTGTGGTTCCATATTAGTAGACAGACTTCCATCTGTCTACTAACATCTGTCCGTTGCGCCCCCATTCTCTCAACGTACTCTGAGCCATTGGTTACTTGTGACCTGGCCATTTAGCCCATGGTGTGCAAAACAGTGCCTATCAGAGATTAAAACAATCACTTTAATAGTTCACAAAATTGAATCGTAAAATTTGTAACACACTGCATCGTCATTAAATTTAAACAGAATCACCAGTATTCTACTCACACTTACACAAAAACTGCCCAACTAAAAAACGCTAAACTCAGATTTTCCAGACGTTCAAATCTCTGAATCTGACAATTTATATTTGTGATAAGAAACATACGAGAGAAGAATCAAAATGTTTAACAAAGACGATAAAATAAACAAGGAATTAAACTAAAAAATATATATAATGAAACAAGAGAACTAAATAGGATTTAAAAAGGCATATTGAGTCATTATGTCTCGCCAGCCTCGGTTCGTCTATTAAGACAGAATTTATTCTCCGCATAGCGACTTGTTCATTCGTATAATGGCGGGAATGAAGCTCGAACTGTCGTGTTGGTGAAAATGATACTGAAAAAAAAAAAACCTTTCCTCCAAGAAACTGCAGATTAAAAGAGAAATTTTTCCCTTTGTGGCCGGTTTAAATTTAACTTCTCCACAGAGATTATCTGAAAGATTGCCTAGTTAAGAACGTTGTTAGCCTTCTAATGGGGTTGGAAAGCTTTCGCCGAGGAGGAAAGAGAACTTGGAGGGAGAAAAAAAGCTCCAGCCTCTTTGGGATAAAAAAAAAAGAGGAATAAATTGGCAGAAATAAGCTGAAGAGCTCAGTAAATAACTTATGTGGAAGGAAGATAATTTAAATATATATCAGTGGACATAAAAAATGTAAGAGAAATACTTCGGAATTTCTAAGAGTCTTGAAAGAGTCACTTAGAATAAAAGAATGCGAAACGTATTATCCATATCGTCCAATTTAGTTAAGACTTTATAATCTGCATGCTAATATTTAAGTTGTTTATCAATTGGGGGGGAGGGGGTGAAACAGCCGATAGCGAGTCAGGCTCGTACTCTGCCTTTCCCAGGTTCGAGTAACGCTGGCACAGAGTCTCATCTGTGCCAGAGTTAAGATTCTTCTCCGCCAACTCCGACCTTGCCCTTGTTGAGAAAGTTTATTTTATTCCAAATTGGGTTGGGGTTGTAATTGTGTTGTTTTAGGCACAGTTTTAGGCACGTTTTGTACACTAAATGGCCAGGTCACAAGGACCCAAGAGGTCAGAGAAGGTTTAGAAAGGGATCTCTATCTGTTAGGTAACATATGGAAGCTTCCCGTTAAGGCCATCCAATGTGTTCTTTAATGTGCATACTTGTGACTGTCCTGCACACGGCTTAACTTTGCATCCGATGAACGACGGTCTTTTCCAACCCATCGGTGTTCCCTTTCTCTTCATGTGCTTAGAAAGGACGTTTTCCTTTGGATGAAACGAAGAGCACGGTGCAGGTTAAAAAACCCACTGCTAAAAAAGCACATGAGAGGCTTCCATCTGTCTCCTAACAGATGGAAGGACACAATTTGCCCCATCCAAACACCATCGCTGTCACCTTTCTCACCGAGAAGAAGGTGGGAGTTTCGGAGGAGATAAATCACAACGCGACCACGGATGTGACTCGAACCTAACAACTGGAAATTACGAGCCTGGCGTGCTATCGATTTGAGCAAACCTCAAAGTGCACAACAAGATAAGACTCTTTAGTACATGGTATCTTTTTTTTTTCAACTTTCCCATTTTTTAGTCCATTATGTGCAAAAAATGTGCCCTCACATGTAAAACTCAACAAAAACCAGACTATGAATTGAAACTGGAATATAATAAAAAGAATGTTGATTATGAATAAAAAATAAGTGCATTTAGAAACCTCTTTTGGCAGAGCTGTTCATGTTTATTAAAAGAAGTTTTTTAAACCCCTCCCCTAGATTTTATCCGTAAAAACATGAGTAGGTAAGTAATATAAATACCCCCTCAAGCAGCTGCTTGCCAGAGGTCTAACGGGAACCTGTCAGTTTTTATGCCATAGTAGAAGCTCTGTGAGGATGGCAGGGACCTCATCAGAAAAGCAAGACACTTAATCGGGGCTCGAACGCTGGACCCGTCGATCAGTAGCCTAGCGTGCTAATCACTTGGCCACAGATAGAACACTAATAATGTGTTTGAATCAGAATATCGAATTTAATGTTTTGTAAATAATTGAAAAAAATGTAATTTGTAAGGACTTCTTCAGTCTTTTGTCGTAGTCACTGTTAGGATAAATATACGATTCCACGTGTTTTACAAATAGGAAACTGAGTATTTTTCTAGGTAAATTTGATTAACATATTTAAGATAGAGAAATAGATAAAGAATTACGAAAAATTGCGAAAAACGCTATAGTCATCATTTGGTTTCAGAGCTAGTCATGTTTTTGTTTTCTTGTTTTAGAGATAAATTCAAATGTAGAATTTAAAATGGTAATTCTTTCGTCTACAATTGAAAGTCATTTTTTTAGTAGGTTAAAAAAGATATAAAATAGACAATGTCTTCTTTTTTAAACCCTTAAATATACCAGAAGTTTATGTTTTCGACCTATTATGATTGATCTCAACATTTCTGAGAACTTTGCATCCTGTCCATTTAGCCCATGATGTGCACTAGAAGTCCCACTCAAAGGTTATGCTGTTTCACCTCTAAGTGGTCCTTTCGTGCACACTATTAGTTAAGTAATCAGGTTACAAGGACCCCCAAGGGCTCAGTTGTTTGGATTGGGTTGTTTTACCTCTGAGCGGCACTTTTTTGCACACCATGGGCTAAATGGCCAGGCCACAAGGACCCCGAAGAACTCAGAGAAGGTTGGGGGAGGGAATCCACTGGAACAGCTGTTGGGAGACAGATGGTAGCCTCCCGTCAAGGCCATCCAGCGTTTTCTTTAACGTGCACAGGGTATGGCTCTCCCGCACACGGGGCCACGGCTTAACGTCCCATCCGACGGACGACGGCCTTTCCAAGCCCATCGGTGTTCCCTACTGACCGTGGGCAGGCGGGGAGTTTTGCGGAGATAAACCTCAACGCTGACCCAACTGGGACTCGAACCTGGGAACTACAGGTTACGAGCCTGCCGCGCTACCGACTGAGCCCCCCCCCCGCCCCCCCGAGGGCTCAAAGTGTGGTAAAGGAAGGGGAACTACTAGGCAGCTGTTAGGAGATAGATGGGAGTCTCCCATCGTGGCCATCCAAACTGTTCTTTAACTTCAACAGGGTGTAATCCCTTTCATACGGTGCTACGGCTTAACATTTCACTCGACGGATGGTGATCTTTGCAAGTCTATTGGTGTCAGCTTTCTCACTGAAAACATAAGGAGAGCTAATAGAGAAATTTCCCAAAGGAAAACTGGTCCAATTTATGAAAAACGCTTTCTACAGGTACATTTGAACACGATATACTCTAGGGTAGGGGTTCTCAACTTGGGATACGCGGTAAAAGGTTTTGGGGTACGCCGTGAGAGCTCAAATGTTACTAGATCCAGTTGGGTTGTTTTATCTATGAGCGGCAATTTTTGCACACAATGGGCTAAATGGACAGGTCACAAGGACCCCGAAGGCTCAAAGAAGGTTGGGGGAGGGGACCCAATGGAACAGCTGTTTGGAGACAGATGGTAGTCTCCCGTCAACGCCATCCAATGTGTTCTTTAACGTGCACAATGTATGGCTCTCCCGCACAAGGAGTCACGGCTTAACGTCCCATCAGACGGACGGCGGCCTTTTCAAGCTCATCGGTGTCCCCTATTGACCGTGGTGTCATCGGTGTCCCCTATTGACCTATTGGCGGGGAGTTTTGCGGAGACACTAGATCTAGTAACAGAGTCGTGAGCGGGCAAGAGGAAGGACTCATTACCTGTAAGTCGCGTAAGGGAAGACTCCCGTAATGCTCGTAATGTCAGTTACTGGATCGTAAAAATTGTGAGTCGTGGAGCATAAAAAAGATAAAGAGTGAAGAGAAACCTTGAATTATTTTCCAAGTGCTCGTCTACGATGTGTTTGCGGCGAAATGACAGTGGTCTATCCAACATTTTTATTTTCTCCGTGTAGAGAATTGATGAGGGAAATACTCGATTAGTGTGGTGTGGACGGAAATAATTAGACACTTATCGTCCTGTGTCTAGTAAGGCACGGAACACTTAAGTTTCCGTCGAGCAGTTAAGAACACTTAAGTTTCCGTCGAGCAGTTAAGAACACTTAAGTTTCCGTCGAGCAGTTAAGAACACTTAAGTTTCCGTCGAGCAGTTAAGAACACTTAAGTTTCCGTCGAGCAGTTAAGAACACTTAAGTTTCCGTCGAGCAGTTAAGAACACTTAAGTTTCCGTCGAGCAGTTAAGAACACTTAAGTTTCCGTCGAGCAGTTAAGAACACTTAAGTTTCCGTCGAGCAGTTAAGAACACTTAAGTTTCCGTCGAGCAGTTAAGAACACTTAAGTTTCCGTCGAGCAGTTAAGAACACTTAAGTTTCCGTCGAGCAGTTAAGAACACTTAAGTTTCCGTCGAGCAGTTAAGAACACTTAAGTTTCCGTCGAGCAGTTAAGAACACTTAAGTTTCCGTCGAGCAGTTAAGAACACTTAAGTTTCCGTCGAGCAGTTAAGAACACTTAAGTTTCCGTCGAGCAGTTAAGAACACTTAAGTTTCCGTCGAGCAGTTAAGAACACTTAAGTTTCCGTCGAGCAGTTAAGAACACTTAAGTTTCGGTCGAGAGTTAGGTTCGCTTTGTATAAAGATGAACAAATTTTGACTTATGGCTATAAGTGTTAATGAAAGTAAAATCTGAGAGGGAGAGAATTGTTACTCGACTACATCGAGGTTGGTTGGTTTTTCAACATGGGCTAAATGGCTAGATCACATGGACCCCGAAGGCTCAGAGAAGGCTGGGGGAGGGGAACCCACTGAAACAGCTGTTGGGAGACAGATGGTAGTCTCCAGTCAAGGCTATCCAGCGTGTTCTTTAACGTGCACAGTGTATGATTCTCCCGCACACGGGGCCACGGCTTAACGTCCCATCAGACGGACGGCGGCCTTTTCAAGCTCATCGGTGTCCCCTATTGACCATGGGCAGGGCGGGGAGTTTTGCGGAGACACTAGATCTAATAACAGAGTCGCTCGACTTTGTCAAGAATTGCAGTCAAATATTTGTTACCTTTCACAACAACTTATTTATGTGAAACTGGTTTTTAATCTTTAACTGCTTTAAAAGATAAATATGGGAACAGGCTGGATGTTGAAGATGACTTGCGACTCTACCTTAGCAAGATAACTCCAACCATTGATGAACTGTGCAAGCGTAAACAAGCGCAACCATTTCACTGATTACGCAGTAAAATATTTATAATTTTATGACTTATTAAATTGTTTATGTCATTTTTTCTGTTTATCGACATATGTAATTTATGAATGCAAAATTTAATGTGTATATATATATATGTTTTATTTTATTCCCATTGTTATACTATAGCTATAGTTTTATCTATCTATACAAGGGGTACGCCAGTTACATACACATTTAAAGGGGGTACGTGAAGCATAAAAGGTTGAGAACCACTGATATATATGTTTTATTTTATTCCCATTGTTATACTATAACTATAGTCTCTACAAAGGATACGCCAGTTACATACACATTTCCAGGGGGTACGTGAAGCATAAAAGGTTGAGAACCACTGATATATATATGTTTTATTTTATTCCCATTGTTATACTATAACTATAGTTTTATCTATCTATACAAGGGGTACGTCAGTTACATACACATTTCCAGGGGGTACGTGAAGCATAAAAGGTTGAGAACCACTGATATATATGTTTTATTTTATTCCCATTGTTATACTATAACTATAGTTTCATCTATCTATACAAGGGGTACGCCAGTTACATACACATTTCCAGGGGGTACGTGAAGCATAAAAGGTTGAGAACCACTGATATATATGTTTTATTTTATTCCCATTGTTATACTATAACTATAGTTTTATCTATCTCTACAAAGGATACGCCAGTTACATACACATTTCCAGGGGGTACGTGAAGCATAAAAGGTTGAGAACCACTGATATATATGTTTTATTTTATTCCCATTGTTATACTATAACTGTAGTTTTATCTATCTATACAAGGGGTACGCCAGTTACATACACATTTCCAGGGGGTACGTGAAGCATAAAAGGTTGAGAACCACTGATATATATGTTTTATTTTATTCCCATTGTTATACTATAACTATAGTTTTATCTATCTATACAAGGGGTACGCCAGTTACATACACATTTCCAGGGGGTACGTGAAGCATAAAAGGTTGAGAACCACTGATATATATGTTTTATTTTATTCCCATTGTTATACTATAACTATAGTTTTATCTATCTATACAAGGGATACGCCAGTTACATACAGATTTGCAGGGGGTACGTGAAGCATAAAAGGTTGAGAACCACTGCTCTAGGGAACTAATGAAATTCGTGGCTATTTTATAGGTCTTTTGAACTTTAAAACTAAAACCCTGCATTTTATTCCACTTAATTTGATATATAAAGCCTTATTTCGGTCATATGCTGTGATGTCTCAGTGTGGGCGGTTGTAGCTCAATTGGTAGCGCACCAAGCTCGGAATCTGCAGTTTCCAGGTTTGAGTCCTCCCTGGGCCATCGTTGAGATTTATCTCCACACAACTTCTCCCCCTACCCTCGGTCAGTAGAGGACACCGGTGGGCTTGGAAATGCCACCATCCGTCCGATAGGATGTTAAGCCGTGGCTCCGTGTGCTGGACAGCCATACCCTGTGCATGTTAAAGAACATGCTGGGTGGCCTTGACGGGAGACTGAAATCTGTCTCCTAACAGCTGCTCCAGTGGATCCCCTCCCTCAACTTTCTCTGAACCTTCGGGGTCTTTGTGACCAGACCATTAACCCATCGTGTGCAAAAAAATGCCGCTCAGAGGTAAAACAATCCAAACAACTCTGATGTCTCGGTTCTAATTCGAATAATCTCTAATGATGGTCCTATGTTATGACCAAAATATAATCAGTTTATTAATCACAAGTAAGTGAAATAAAATACGTGCCTAAAATTTCGAAGTTTAAAACGTATTTTAGTATATTTTATATCCCCTCCCCCTAAAAAAATTTCCTTTCAAGTCGTTAGTACAATTATATCCTTCCTGGCCTTAAATTTATTTCTACCGCTTGATAAAATTATTTCTTCCAGAAAGGAATTCCTCTTCTCTGTTATATCTAATTCTCAACCCGTGAGAACAATTCAATCTGTTGTCTATTGTTGCTAGGCAACACGTTTTCGGCAGGTGGGCAAGCCGCTGTCCTTACTCATTTTCCATTAGTCAAGAAATGATCCCCATTTAATCACGATCATCAGTTTTAATCGCGGTTTTTTGGTCTCATTTGTAGCACTCGAATTCCCACTTCACGAACAAATCGCCATCTGTTCTCAATGGACACGAAGATTAATGAAGATTAATAGAGCGAAGTTTGCTTTCGCACGAGGTGATTTTTCACAGTTAATTGCATCGCACGGATCTGGCTCTCTTAGCTTCCGAAATCTCTCTCTGCCAAGCCAATGCTAGCTCCGAGAGCATTTTAACTCAGTATTTTCCGTTCTGGGGATACAGATGCGGGTATGATGATGTACAGGAAGATCCACAATAATAACTACCACATTAATCTGTTCCTCACGATACAAGTTCGTTACAAAAAAAAGAAAACAACAGATGTTGAAGGGTTAGGTTGTTTTACCTCTGAGCGGCACTTTTTTGCACACCATGGGCTAAATGGCCAGGTCACATGGACCCCGAAGGCTCAGAGAAGGTTGGGGGAGGGGACCCACTAGAACAGCTGTTGGGAGACAGATGGTAGCCTCCCGTCAAGGCCATCCAGCGTGTTCTTTAACGTGCACAGGGTATGGCTCTCCCGCACACGGGGCCACGGCTTAACGTTCCATCCGACGGACTGCGGCCTTTCCAAGCCCATCGGTGTCCCCTACTGACCGTGGGCAGGGCGGGGAATTTTGCGGAGATAAATCTCAACGCTGACCCAGCTGGGACTCGAACCTGGGAACTACAGATTACGAGCCTGGCGCGCTACCGACTGAGCCACCCCCGCCCCTACAGATGTTGAAGTGTTATCTTTTATTAAATAATTGAGTAACAAAAGCAATCCTGTGTCCAGAATGTCAAGAAACGCTCAAAGTTCCTCCACGAGTCTTTCCAAGAGATGACGTGGAGTCGATATCATGTAGTGGCACTAGAATTGCGTGCTATGTCTTAAATGTCAAATTTCCAAATCGCTGGATTGCTAGAAATCGGGAAAAGATATAAAAAATAGGGGGAAATGGGGGGAGGAAGTTTCAGTGGGAATGAACCGGAACGGCGTTACCGTATGAAAATTTTTCCCTCCGTTTCAGAGATCTTTAATAATTTTCTTTTAAAATGTGAGTAATATAGGTTTAACATTTTTTTTTCGTCTCTGTTATGATTATTAGCATTCTGAAAAAAAAAAGAAAGTCTGATCCCCTTGGCTCCCTCCTATTTTCGGCGTTGGTAAAAGTGGTCCGATCTTATGACTCTCGATTTGATACCATTTCGACTTTTTTTTGGGGGGGGGGGGAGATATGAATTAAAAGCAACGTTTGTTCCGAAAATATTCATAATTTACGAAAGACTAACACAAAATAAAATTTTGAAAGTTTCCTGACATTTTGTAAACACGTTAATTACATAACAAAATGCGGCACTTTAAAATATGGGTATTCTTTTATAATGATACTGTATATCACTCAGTATTGTACCGTGTTCACTGAAAAATTATTAAACTAGAAGGGCTTCGCAATTTTTTATCACCTCAAAACTCCCCGTCCTACCCACGGTCAGTAGTGGACACATGGTCTTGGAAAAGCCGCCGTTGGACGTAAAGCCGTGGCCCCGTGTGCGGGAGAACCATACCCTGTGCACGTTAAAGAACACACTGGATGGCCTTGACGGGAGACTACAATCTGTCTCCCAACAGCTGTTCCAGTGGGTTCCCTACCCTAACTTTCTCTGAGCCTTCGGGGTCCTTGTGACATGGCCATTTAGCCCATTGTGTGCAAAAAAAGTGCCGCTCAGAGGTAAAACAACCAACAAACAAAGGTTCGCAATTAAGATTTTCAATTTTCAATTTTATGTTTGGGTAGGGCTGGATTGTTCTTCCTCTGAGCGGCACTTTATTTGCATACAATGGGCTAAATGGCCAAGTCACATGGACCCCAAGGGCTCAGAGAAGGTATAGGATAGGAGGCCCACTGGACAGCTATTAGGAGACAGATGTTATCCCCCGTCAAGAGTTGTTCCTATGTGTTGTAAAAAACATAAGCAAAAAAAAAGGTGAAGTAAATAATTTCTTTTGGTGATGATTTCGGCACTTTAATCAGTGTTTAATAAACAAAATGAATAAACACTGCTCATTTTTTTCAGGTATTCTCTCTCTTTCGTTAATAAATCACTCTTCGATTTCTGTCTTCAAATAATTCAATTTATTTGAAAGATTTTTAATAGATTATGATTCAAAAAATTCTAATAAATGCTTCGGCAAAATGCATTTCTATATAAATGTTTAAGGATGTGTTCGAAAATATTTTTGTGCGCCAGAACTGATCTTTATGACCCTTCATCAATATTTTGCCCCTAACTATTTTTTCACTTTAACAATGATTTGTGACAGGTTGTGTCAACATCATGTTAGAATAGAAATTATATTAAATTGTCGATATAACGAGGCCACCATAGCTATTTGGGTTGGGTTGTTTTACCTCTGAGCGGCACTTTTTGCACAGCATGGGCTAAATGGCCAGGCCACAAGGACCCCGAAGGCTCAGAGAAGGTTGGGGGAGGGGACCCACTGGAACAGCTGTTGGGAGACAGATGGTAGCCTCCCGTCAAGGCCATCCAGTGTGTTCTTTAACGTGCACAGGGTATGGCTCTCCCGCACACGGGGCCACGGCTTAACGTCCCATCCGACGGACGGCGGCCTTTCCAAGCCCATCGGTGTCCCCTACTGACCGTGGGCAGGGCGGGGAATTTTGCGGAGATAGATCTCAACGCTGACCCAGCTGGGACTCGAACCTGGGAACTACAGATTACGAGCCTGGCGCGCTACCGACTGAGCCACTCCCGCCCTCCACCATAGCTATTGGTGGCGTTAATATTACATCTAATATTTAGCTATTTTATTACTATGTACTAAATATTACTATGTAATCTTAGCACAATTTATTCTGTATCTTTATGTAAAAATATTTTTTTTAACGAATACCCACTTTAAATTAATTAAAAATGTATTAACAAACACACTCATTTTAAATATCAATTCAACGAAATAAAAATTTACCTCGATTCCAAAATATATCATCACTTTTAACGAAATTTGTAAAAAGAAAAATCCTTAAAGGATATGCGCAATGTCCTTTTCTTATCTGGTGTTCTTTAAAAACGAGGTAATAGTTGCGCTTTGTCGTCTGTCTGTCTGTAGACATCGAACTTTTTTTGTTTACAGAGAAAAATTAGAAATTATTTTTGTGTTGGATAGGTATTCATTAAATATTACGATATGCACTTTTCGAATCTCTCTAAAGCTATAATTACGCCCTCTAGCAGTGGAAAAATTTGAAAATTCCAAAATTTCAAAAGAATATTACGAACAATGTATTTATGCTAGAAATTTGAAAATTTGGTGGTGGAATGTGAAGGTCTCGAAGTTTCCATTGCCAACAATGAATTGACCCCTTGGACCCAGAGGGGGTGGGAAAACATTCCTTTTTGGTTTCAGCAGATAATTGTTTGTTTTTAGAGATAAATGAAAAATTCTTTTTGGGTAGGGCAGGAATTAATAAAATATTATGATTCACACTTTTTAAATCTTCCGAAAACTATAATTGCTCCCTCTAACGGTAGAAAAATTTTCAAATTCCAAAATTTCAAACAAATATTGCAGACGACGTATTTAAGCTAGAAATTTTAAATTTTGGTGGTGGAATGTGAATACCATGATGTTTCCATTGGCGACAATGAATTGATCTCATAGACCCAGGCGGGTGGGAAAACATAATTTCTTGTTTTAGCAGATAATTGTTTGTATTTAGAGAAAAATGAAAGCATCTTTTTAGGGTTAGATAGGAATTGATAAAATATTACGATTCGCACTTTCGGAATCTTTCGAACACTGTAATTGTGCCCACTAACGGAGAAAAAGTTTGAAAATTTAAAAATTTCAAACGAATATTGCAACGATGTATTAATGATAGAAATATGAAATTTTGGTGGAATGTGAACGTCATGAAGTTTCCTTTGAAACAATGAAAATGATAATTAGAAAACTCTTTTTAATTTGATTGGTACTAATGAAATATTATTATAATTCGCATTTTTCAAATACTTAGTAGTTTTAATAGATATATATATATTTCTTTACAGATCACTAAAGTGACGAAACAGCAGAGCTGTTTTTTTTTAACAGACGACATGTATAGACCTCAAATTTGAAAAAATAGTGGTAGTTTTTAAGAGATATTCCAAAGGCAGCAATAATCTACTCACTTTTCTGAAAGAGGTTTTGGAAATGCAACTTTTTAGATTTAAGAATTAAAAGACGAATACTTTTATGTTGTATAATTACTAATGAAATACTATTTCCATATTCCCCATCATCCGTTAGCTCAAATTAAAACTTTAAAGGAATGAAACAATAGGTAAACGAAAAACTTCTTTCTCTTTGAAGACGAGATTCTCATATGCGCCAGAGTCGATATGCGTCCTTCTAACTAGTATCTAGCAACGCTGCAATGATTATAACGCTACGTCATATATAACTAATCTTAGCACTATGAATGGCGTGCTATTGTGCGTCGCCAAAACGCATTTTTGCCGCTCTCACTGCGTGGCATGGATGCTCACTGCACGTGATGCCATAATTCTTTAAACGTCGTTGCCACATTATTCTAGCATAAAGGGGCATAAAGGGTTGTTGGACGTTATTATCTACACCAGCGCTGTACAATTAGAGGCCTGCACAAGGATTTTTGTGGCCCGCGAACAAAATCAAGTTTTTACTTGAAATTTTAAATAAATATCTATAATTCACCTTATAATTTTTTGCTAACTTACATTACTTTTCTTGATATGCAATCTTCAACTTACTCATTCTATTTGCAATTATTATTGCATTATTTCAACTTACTCATTCTATTTGCAATTATTGTTGCATTATTTCAACTTACTCATTCTATTTGCAATTATTATTGCATTATTTCAACTTACTCATTCTATTTGCAATTATTATTGCATTATTTCAACTTACTCATTCTATTTGCAATTATTATTGCATTATTTCAACTTACTCATTCTATTTGCAATTATTATTGCATTATTTCAACTTACTCATTCTATTTGCAATTATTATTGCATTATTTCAACTTACTCATTCTATTTGCAATTATTATTGCATTATTTCAACTTACTCATTCTATTTGCAATTATTATTGCATTATTTCAACTTACTCATTCTATTTGCAATTATTATTGCATTATTTCAACTTACTCATTCCATTTGCAATTATTATTGCATTATTTCAACTTACTCATTCTATTTGCAATTATTATTGCATTATTTCAACTTACTCATTCTATTTGCAATTATTATTGCATTATTTCAATTTACTCATTCTATTTGCAATTATTATTGCATTATTTCAACTTACTCATTCTATTTGCAATTATTATTGCATTATTTCAACTTACTCATTCTATTTGCAATTATTATTGCATTATTTCAACTTACTCATTCTATTTGCAATTATTATTGCATTATTTCAACTTACTCATTCTATTTGCAATTATTATTGCATTATTTCAACTTACTCATTCTATTTGCAATTATTATTGCATTATTTCAACTTACTCATTCTGTTATTGCCTAACAACTACGGCCACAATCCTCCCATTAAATTTATTAAATATTTGATGTGGTTTAGAAAATTTATATTGATTTATTATTATTTATTATTTTTCATATGAATAAAATAACTTTTTGAGGTGAGTGAATGAACTGACTTTTCAATTACCTATCCTGTCCTGTTCTTTTTCTTTGGCCCGCGAAATATTGGCGAAAGTAAAAATGGCCCGCAGTCTCATAGAAGTTCGACAGCACTGATCTACACGATTCTGAATGTTTTGTGTTACAAATAATGTTTGTGTTAGCGAAAAGTTCTTTCAAAGCAATTCCAATCCACACGTTTTATCATTCGTTAAATTTAAGTTATTGTTATATTTTTTCGTTATCATTATTATTATTGTTTCAGTTAATTAGTTCGTTAATTAGTTTAGTTTCATTATCAGCAGTCAATAATTGAAGGGAAGCCTTCGCCGTTTCGTAATGGCACAGAATCTTTCCTGATTTTGTGTTGGGAACTTGCGTCACTGATAGAGATGCTTGTTGGAACAGACAGTTAAAACAATTGCCAACTTTTCTTAGGAAGTGAACTCTAAAACTAGGTAAATTTCTTCCATAATGATTGTTATGTAGCATACAACTACCATAGCACTTTTTCTTAATTGTAGTTCAGTACAACGAAATTTCATTAAACGAATATATTTTGTAAAAATGATTGTCTTGACTGGAATTCGAATCCAGAAGAACGCGTCATCTTAACCACTAGTCTACCGAGGAGCTGCCCAGCTCTCCAACTAAGTGACATATAAGCCTTCCTGTTTGATTCACCGGTGATGTCATCTATTATCAGCACTTGGGGTTGGGTTGGGTTGTTTAACCTCTGAGCGGCACTTTTTTGCACACCATGGGCTAAATGGCCAGGTCATATGGACCCCGAAGGCTCAGAGAAGGTTGGGGGAAGGATCCCACTGGAACAGTTGTTGGGAGACAGATGGTAGCCTCCCGTCAAGGCCATCCAGCGTGTTCTTTAACGTGCACAGGGTATGGCTCTCCCGCACACGGGGCCACGGCTTAACGTCCAATCCTACGGACGGCGGCCTTTTCAAGCCCATTGGTGTCCCCTACTGACCGTGGGCAAGGCGGGAAAATTTTGCGGTCACATATTTAATGGTAGTAATATTTGTCACTCAATTTCGCCCAACTCCTGATAATAGATAGCGCTCCTGGTGAATCAAACAGGAAAGCTTATATCTGACTTAGTTGGAAAGTCGGTCAGCTCCTTAAGATGCCTGACATGCTTCTGAGCGAGACCTGGTTCGAATCCCAGTCAAGACAACCAATTCTTTCAAGTGTTCCTTGTTTACAGGACTCTTTCTGTGATAATTTATTACTGAATATATTTTGGTCAAGCGCTCGACTTCGCTATAATGACATTTCCCAGTACACTGAAAACAGCCTTAAGGAACAGCATAAAGACTCAATATTTCCCATAATTTCAGCTGGACATACCAAAATATAATTTCTTTTCGTTAAGCATTTTTTTTTCTCTGAGAGGCAATTTTTTTGCACACAATGGGTTAAATGACCAGATCACAAGGACCCCGAGAAAATTGATAGGAGAGACCCACTGGAACAGCTGTTAGAGACAGATGGCAATCTCCCGTCAAGGCCACCAAGTGTGTTCTTTATTTAATATGTACCAGGGTATGGCTCTACCACACACAGGGCCACGGCTTAACGTCCCATCCGAAGGACGGCGCCTATTCCAAGTCCATCGGTGTCCTCTTCTAACCGAAGGCAGGGGGGAAAGTTATGCGCAGATAAATCTCAATCCCAGCTGGGACTCGAACCTGGGAACTGCAGATTACGAGCCTGGCGCGACTAGACATCTTCGCCCCATCTTATCATTTAACACAGAATTAAAGTGTATTATTCTTAAAACTTTAAATACGATTGTTTACTGAAAATGGTTTATTTTGAACGTATCACATCAGATACAATAGATTATTGAAACATCTTTCAGTAAATACATTATTTCAACAGCTTACAGTAGATTTATTTAATTACCTTTTCAAGCAGAGATAAAACTTTTGCTTCCTTTTTTTTAAAAATTCCATATTTAATCGCAGGCGAATATAAAGAACATACCCAGGTCAGAGGTAAAAAGAAATAAAAACAAACACAAAATAGTATCCAAAATAGGAATGATCCAAAATATCTTTTCATTTTGAAACTTGCATATGCAGTTTCAGTTCACTTAGAATTACGAATGAAATTACGATGTTAATTGTATTTTAAGGTAATTTTGTTTAGAAATTTTGAATTTAATGTTTCATTATAGCATAAAAAAACTGTGATACATAAAAAAACTGAGAGTGCTGCCTCTATTGGCTCAAGGGAGCGTAACTCAGTTAGTTTTCTGACTCAAACGACAATATTACTAATTTTTATGCTTTCGTCACAACCTTTTGATTTGATAAAAAATAATCCTTTCCAATGCCTGCGTTTAAAAAATATTTCTTTTAATCACAGATTAAAAAAAATAACGATAATGTTACTTTTTTTTTACCCGTTTCCCTAGAGACTGATAACAGCGTAACGTTTAATTATGCTTCTTTAACACAAAAAAAAAATGCTCTCGTAAAAGATGTTGCATTATTCCAAATTCTGTTATACACAATTCAAACAATGTAAAGCACAGCAATAAAACGAACCGGAAAAATTTTACTAAATAATAAAAATTTGTTGCATTTTAAATAATTAAAACGCAACTGAATTAAAAAATTAACATATTTAATGAAAAAATAATTAATTTAAACACGAATTTGACAAACGGTGAAGAGATAATTTAATTAATATCACTTCATATACTATAAAGATATAATTGAGAATCACTTACTGGTTAATAAGTAATTAAAATTGCATGAAAAGAAAAAATAAAACAGCTGTTGTTTTCTACCGGTACGCTGCTCTTAACGCAACATTTCGATTAATCTTTCAGTGTATGGAAAGTAATGCCGACTATTTGTCACATATTAATGTGAATTGTTCTGTACTGGCTAACATAGCATAATTATTTACCGTATTTGCCGGCGTATAGGACGCACTTTTTTCCCTTCAAAATACGACTAAAATATGGGGTGCGTCTTATGCGCCGGTAATCAAAATTATGAGTTGAAATTTCAGTCTAAAACTTTTGGTTTATATCAATATGCATATTTAAGTATTCTTTTGCATTTTGTCCTTTTGTGAAAGAGTGGTTTCAAATAAATCGTTTCCATATTTTTTTTTCTTCTGTAAAAATAATAAGTTGCGTGATGTATTTTATGTTTCACTACTGATAGAGGGAGCATTCCAGTAAAATAGAGTTCAGATCCACTGACACCTCAAGATTACGATTCATCCAATGTGCGCATGTGTGATCACATTTCACCGGCATATGTTTTCGAAAAGCGCGAGCATGGCGCGTCGTTACCGATTACAGCGCCTCAAGGCAACCAAAACGTAAACTTTTAGTACCGAAGAAGCTTTCTCGTGTTTTTGCTGCGAAACATGGCTCAAAAACAACGCAGATTCTGCTATGATATTGCATTCAAGCTACGAGTGATTGAGTATGCTAAAGAACACGAAAACAGGGCAGCAGAGAGGAATTTCGGATCACCGCCAACAGAAAAGATGATAAGAACTTGGAGAAGACAGGAAGATTACTATGCGTAGTAAACATAATCTGCGACTTGGAATTGCAAAATGGCCGGAACTAGAAGAAGAATTAAAAACTTGGTTATTAGTCCACCGAAGCTCGGGATTTTCAGTTTCTACAAAAATGACTATTCAACAAGCATGAGTGATAGCTACTAACAGAGGCATCTCTGATTTTACAGGATAAACGTCATGGTGTTCTAGATTCATGAAGAGAAATGACTTTCGTATGCGGACTAAAACAAAAATAGTACAAAAGATGCCAACAGAATATGAAGACAAGATTATCGAGTTTCATAAAATTGTCATTAATGCAAGAAAAAGTGGAAATTTTGAACTTTCACAAATAGGAAACATGGATGAGGTCCCACTGACGTTCGATGTTACCTCAAACAAAACAGTAGAGTCCAAAGGTGCAAGAAGTGTTATTGTTAAAACTTATGGACATGAAAAAACGCACTACACAATCGTGTTGTCTTGTTGTGCCAATGGAACAAAATTGCCACCTCTTTTGATTTTCAAAAGGAAAACCTTGCCCAAGGAAAAACTGCCTAAAGGTGTGTTTGTGCACGTTCATCCTAAGGGATGGATGGATGAAGGGGGATGAAGTTGTGGATAAACAATGTATGGTCTAGGCGTTCTGGTGGACTGTTAAAGAAACCTGCCTTGGTAGTATGGGATCAGTTTCGGAGTCATAGAACAGAAGCTGTAAAAAAATAAAATCAACCAATTGAAAACTCAGTTAGCTGTAATTCCAGGTGGACTAACGAGCCAGCTTCAACCTTTAGATGTCTGCATTAATAAACCATTTTAAGGATTCATGAAGGAGAAATGGAACAGTTGGATGCAGTCTACAGATTTTGAAGTGACACCATCAGGAAGAAGGAAGAGGCCTAGCATTTTGCAGATTTGTGAATGGGTCAAAACTTCATGGAATGCTGTGAAACATGAGACAGTTGTAAAGTCATTGAAGAAATGTGATATTAGTAACTCACTTGATGGCACAGAGGATGATTTGTTATAGGAAGACTCAGTTTCTGAAAAAGAGGCTTCAAGTGGTTTTTCATTTAGTTCTGGAGATGAATTTCTCGGTTTTGAGGATGAACATTAAAAGGTACCTAACTACAATGTTCCCTAGTTACATTTTTTTTATACATAAATAACTATAAATGAGTACAGTAAATCTTTATGGAAATTCATGAAACAATGTGGAAATTTTTTTCTCCTTAAAAATGTGTCTAAAAAATTGGGTGCGTCTTATACGCCGGTGCGTCCTATACGCCGGCAAATACGGTATATCAAGAATTTGCGCGAAATTAAAAAAAAAATTCTTTGTGTTTGGCACAGCTTTCAAACGAATTAGAAGATGCGCAGACCTGTTTTGGAATATTCGCAGAGACATTCTTGAAAACAAATCTTTAAAGGTACAATTATATAGATTTTATTGAAATATCTGATACGCAAACTATGCATCGGACGATTCGATGATTCTACGCCACTTACTAATGCATGCACGTGGTGTAAACATTTGTTAAAAAACAAAAGCTCTGTAGAACAAATTGCGCTAACTCGTTGCATCAAGTTGGCATACAGGGTGTTTATCAAAGCATCAATACCATTGCTTGAATTTCTTTGGTTTCTGACTTATCTACTGGAGTGTGAATGAATACCACATCTTAAAATCCAAATTTTATTTCAGATGGCCTTTAGGCGAGAGAATTGGGTTGTTTTATCTCTTAGTGGCAGTTTTTTTCACACAAAGGACTCCGAGGACTCAGAGATAATTGGGGGAAGGGTAGCCACAGGGAAGTTGTTAAGATACAGATGGTAACCTCCGATAAAGATCATACAGCTTGTTCTTTAACGTGCACAGGGTACGGCTCTCTCGCACACGGCCTTAACGGACCATCTGACAGACAGCGGCTTTTTCAAACCCATTGGTGTCCCCTACTGTCCGAGGGCAGGGCGGGAAATTTTGCGGATATAAATCTCAACGTTGGGGACTCCCGTTGAGGCGAGTGGGTGGGCGCTGAGTGAGGGAGTAATAATCTCATTTTCTTAGGCCCAGGATACTCTTGTTGCGTTGTTTTACCTTTTAGCGGCATTTTTTTGCACACAGTGGGTTAAATAGTGCACAAGGACCCTAAAGAGTTCAGAGCAAGACGGGCGAGGGAAGCCATTGGATATCTGTTAGGAGACAGAAGCCTTCCATCGAGGTTATCTAGCGTGTTATTTAATGTCTCTGCGAATATTCCAAAACAGGTCTGCGCATCTTCTAATTCGTTTGAAAGCTGTGCCAAACACAAAGAATTTTTTTTATTAATTTCGCGCAAATTCTTGATATAAATAATTATGCTATTGTTAGTCAGTACAGAACAATTCACATTAATATGTGACAAATAGTCGGCATTACTTTCCAAACACTGAAAGATTAATCGAAATGATGCGTTAAGAGCAGCGTACCGGTAAAAAACAACACGTGAGTTATTTTTTTTCATGCAATTTTGATTACTTCTTAACCACTAAATGATTCTCAATTATATCTTTATAGTAGATGAAGTGATGTTAATTAAATTATCTTTTCATCGTTTGCCAAATTCGTGTTTTTTTTTTTGCCCACAGTGGGTTAAATAGTGCACAAGGACCCCAAAGGGTTCAGAGCAAGACGGGGAAGGAAAGCCATTGGATATCTGTTAGGAGACAGAAGCTTTCCATCGAGGTTATCTAGCGTGTTATTTAAAGTGCACAAGAACCATGGCTTAGCATTTCCCCAACGGATGGCAGTCTTTCCAACGCTATCGGTGTCCCCGTTCTGACTAAGGACAGGGTGGGGATTTAGCAGAGATAGCTGTCTGTCATATATGGGATTCGAACCTGGGAACATCATATAGGGGCCTGGCGCCAATTTCCTCCCCCCCCCCCCCCCTTCCGTAGGATACTCCGCTTGCTACGCTTCCTATGTAGTCCCATACTTGAGGAAACCTTCTGGCTCAAATTTTCAGATTTATGAAATCTTTCTGACATACATCATAAACCATATCTAAAAAAATGATCGTAATATATATATATTGATAAAGAGAATTAGATTTTAAACCATTCTTTAATTCCTTGTATTATAGGTGTTACAATTATCGAAATAATTATATTTATTTCATGAGAAAATTAAAATCTTTATTTGTAACGGAAAATACTATACATAATAAGTAGAAGGTGAAAATTCTTGAGTAATGTGGAGCCGGGATTGGTTTAATCGAGAGCGCGCCAGGCTCGTAATCTGAGGTTTCGATTCCCAAAGGTGGCAGGGTTAAGATTTATCTCCGCGAAACTCCTCACTCTGACCACGGTCAATATGGACACTGAGGAGCTTTGAAATGCCTCAGTCCATCGAATAGGACGTTAAGCCGTGTACCCGTGTGCTAGAGAGACATACTCTGTGCACGTTAAAGAACACGCTGGATGGCCTTGACGGGAGGCTACCATCTGTCTCCCGACAGCTATCCAATAGACCACTTTCCTCCAGCCTTCTCTGAGCCTCGGAGTCCTTGTGACCTGGCCATTTGGGGCGGGGGTGGCTCAGTCGGTAGCACGCCAGGCTCGTAATCTGTAGTTCCCAGGTTCGAGTCCCAGCTGGGCCAGCGTTGAGATTTATCTCCGCAAAATTCCCCGCCCTGCCCACGGTCAGTAGGGGATACCGATGGGCTTGGAAAGCCCGCTGTCCGTCGGATGGGGCGTTAAGCGTGGCCCCGTGTGCGGGAGAGCCATACCCTGTGCACGTTAAAGAACACGCTAGATGGCCTTGACGGAAGGCTACCATCTGTCTCCCAACAGCTGTTCCAGTGGGTCCCCTCCCCCAACCTTCTCTGAGCCTTCGGGGTCCATGTGACCTGGCCATTTAGCCCATGGTGTGCAAAAAAAGTGCCGCTCAGAGGTAAAACAACCCAACCCAACCTGGCCATTTAGTTTATTGTGTGCAAAAGAGTGATTAACAACCCAGTTCTTGAGTGACTTCATTGCAAACACCTAGAGAGATCCATAAATAAAAGAGAGATAATACAGAATCAAACAATGAATGTTGTTTATTTTCAACTACTGAGGATTGGTTAAAGGGTCAAAATTATAAAAGAAAAACTTTTTTTTTTCATAATTACAAGAAAATTTCAACTGTGACTCAGAGTAACGTATTCTATCCCAGATCATTTCTAACCTGGGGCAGTTGTTCTCTCCCCTGTAGACTAAGTGATTGTTTCTCGTATTCATCATTCCCATTTATTTAAACCTGTGTCTTCGCTTCGACTAGATGTTTAAAACTCTCAATATCCGTATAAGCAATCTCTACTGGCTGCAAACAGAACCGCGGATCTGCTAATGTGTCCCTCTTTGTACCTCGAAGAGTCAATTGTTCAATTGGGAAAAGAGATTCCGTTCATTTTCAAGTGCGATATATCTGAGAGCACATTCTCACATTTCTGAAAGCCACTTTTAAACCTCTCTTTAGTCATTCCAAAAGCCAACCCCATAAACGTCTCCATTTCGGCCACACATTGACGACCCCTATTATTTTGTTTTAACGTAACACATCAACGACGCATCTAAGGGCTCTTCAAACGGAACCAATTCAAGATTTGTAAAACGAAAAAAAATTATTCCAAGCAGACCCTAAGATGTAGTGGCATCATATTTAGAACTTTAATTGCTCTCACAGTGTATTTTACCAACAGATAAGTGCACAAGAGTGCAACTCAAAAGACAATTTCTAATCTGGTGGAGGTATGATCCCACGACCTCTGTGATAGAGGTCGTGGGATCATACCTCTACGGGTTAGAAATGATACGCCCCAGGTTAGAAATGATCTGGGATAGAATACGCTACTCTGAGTCACAGTCAAAATTGAAATTTCATTGTAATTATGAAAAAAAAAGTTTTTCTTTTATAATTTTGACCCTTTAACCAATCTTCAGAGACCCAATCTTCAGAGCTCTGAGAGATCATTCCCAAGAATTCGAGGGCCGAGGTCGGCTCCGTAGGTAATGTGCTCATAATCTGCAGTTCCCAGGTTCGATTCCTAGCTGTGACAGAGTTGAGATTTATCTTCATTAATCGTAGGATATTACGCCACCCTACCCTCGGCGAGAAAAGGGACACCGATGGGCTTCGAAGGACCACAGATTAAGCAGCTAACATAGATATATGATTTCATGTAGGCCATTGTACGAGGAGCGTTCAAAAAGTTCTTGACATGCATCTGCGGAACAAAACCCATTGCACTTGAAATAATAGAATCTCTCAGATATACACCTGGTAGTAATTTGTTAGGTAAATATAGAGGAAAAATTGTCATAAATGGTGGGATCTGAACCCACAACCTCCAGATAACATGACGCTTGATGTGGGCTGGCCGTGTGCACTAAACTGGAAAGTGCCTTCTGGATGTTCGAGTCCCAGTTGGATCAGCGTTGAGATTTGTCTCCGCAAAATTCCCCGCCCTGCCCACGGTCAGTAGGGGACACCGATGGGCTTGGAAAGGCCATCGTCCGTCGGATGGGACGTTAAGCCGTGGCCCGTGTGAGGGAGAGCCATACCCTGTGCACGCTAAAGAACACGCTGGATGGCCTTGACTGGAGGCTACCATCTGTCTCCCAACAGCTGTTCCAGTGGGTCCCCTCACCCAACTTTGTCTGAGCCTTCGGGGTCCATGTACGTGCCGCCAGCGAAGAGAGAAATGATGATATGGCCTTTGTTTTTATCACGTAATGACAATAATAAGCTGAAAAAAAAATGCTTTGCCATGAGGGGTATTCGAACCCACGTCTCCTGGAAAAATGCCAGTTATGCTAACCACTACACGATCATCGGCTAAAGTTTTTTCTTCAACTGGTGTGACGTAAATTTTCCGTCAACACTAACCGAATACTTATTATTACGAAAAGGAATGGAGCGGTTAGTGTGCTTGGTTGCGGATCAAAAGAATCTGGATTCGAACCCCGGATAAGACATGTATGTTACTTCTCTGGGTTTGTCCTTCTGCTGAGGTCTCGCCTTTCTCACAAATCTTCTCTGTGGTGAATTAAACTGAGATGCTTCTATCAGACGAATGTGGCAAGTAGCTTTTTGAGAGATAAACTTTTAAATTTCAAGTGGAATTAATGTATTATTTCAATAAAATTCAAACAGGAGTTTTTTCCTTTTTTCGTTTTTTTCTCTTGCTCTTGAAAGCAGAAAAATAAAAACACTCTTAACACACTTTAAATCTATTATATATTGGTATTATTATATTACCTCGGTATCTGTCTGTTCAAAAATTTCCCAAAATCATTCCCCTAAAAAATCCCCCCGAAAATTCCCGCTAAAATCACCGAATTTCGTCTTCAGCTTCATATTATTGTAACTTAATGATCTTTAAGGGTTTCGACCCCATAAAATTACGCCCTTCCTAAAAAATTGGCCGCGAAACGTTTGTCCATTGATTATTTTCTACCCCATAGTTCTAAATCTTCATTCATAAGGTAGGTGACGACAAGTGCCCACAGAGTTGGGTTGGGTTGTTTTACCTCTGAGCGGCACTTTTTTGCACACCATGGGCTAAATGGCCAGGTCACATGGACCCCGAAGGCTCAGAGAAGGTTGGGGGAGGGGACCCACTGGAACAGCTGTTGGGAGACAGATGGTAGCCTCCCGTCAAGGCCATCCAGCGTGTTCTTTAACGTGTACAGGATATGGCTCTCTCGCACACGGGGCCACGGCTTAACGTCCCATCCGACGGACGGCGGCCTTTCCAATCCCATCGGTGTCTCCTACTGACCGTGGGCAGGGCGGGGAATTTTGCGGAAATAAATCTCAACGCTGACCCAGCTGGGACTCGAACCTGGGAACTACAGATTACGAGCCTGGCGCACATTGTGCCCACCGAGACTTGCGGCAGATTTAATATCGACTCACCATAGCGGAGAACCCAATCTATAAAACCCTACGAAGAAAGACACAATTGGGACAACTGCACCAAATTTGGAACCTATCGGTGAAGTATCTGCGGAATTCAGAGAACCGAAAACTTCTGTCATCAGTGACGTCACTCCGAGAGTGTAAACGAGTGTCCGCACACTAGTTCGGAATACGCCTGGAAGCCACATTCTCAGTCATTTACTATATATATTAAGGTAGGAGCAATGCCAGGCAATTCTGAAGGTATTGAATAAATGCATATTATGGAAAAATCAAGGTTTTTTAGTTTCGCTCAGATCTTTATCTTCACTCACTTTTTTTTTATCTCCGCAAAATTCCCCGTCCTGCCATCGGTCAGCAGGGCACACCGATGGGCTTGGAAATGCCGCCGTCCATCGGATGGAATGTTAAGCCGTGGCCCCGTGTGCGAGAGAGCCATACCTTGTGCAGGTTAAAGAACACGCTGGATGGCCTTGACGGGAGTCTACCATATGTCTCCCAACAGCTATCCAGTTGGTCCTCTCCCCCAATCTTCTCTGAACACGCTGGGTCCTTGTGAACTGGCCATTTAGCCCATTGTAAGTACAAAAAAAGTGCCTCCCAGATGTAAAACAACCCAACCTTCTTTAAATTAATGGATGCATATAGAAGAACCCAAAGGTTTGTACAATTTTACACGATTATTTACTAATCATGTCTTCATTTACATTTATAAGAAACAACTGAAAATGTGTTTAGGGTTGGGTTGTTTTACCTCTGAGCGGCACTTTTGTGCACACCATGGGCTAAATGGCCAGGTCACATGGACCCCGAAGGCTCAGAGAAGGTTGGGGGAGGGGACCCACTGGAACAGCTGTTGGGAGACAGATGGTAGCCTCCCGTCAAGGCCATCCAGCTTGTTCTTTAACGTGCACAGGGTATGGCTCTCTCGCACACGGGACCACGGCTTAACCCCTCATCCGACGGACGGCGGCCTTTCCAAGCCCATCGGTGTCCCCTACTGACCATGGGTAGGGCGGGGAATTTTGCGGAGATAGATCTCAACGCTGACCCAGCTGGGACTCGAACCTGGGAACTACAGATTAAGAGCCTGGCGCGCTACCAACTGAGCCCCCCCCCCGCCCCCCCAAAAATGTGTTTAGGAATTTGATTAAAATTCATATTGGTTTAATAGTAGTAATTGTACGAATGCATTGCCATTTGCAAGTGCACCCAGTTCTATCCTGAAAATGACAGCGTAAATGGAAAACGAACAAAGAAAAGAGAGAGATTTATCACGTGCTAGAAAAGAGAGACGATATTTACCAAATAATAATTTGAGATTATTTCTTAATATTAAAAAAAATTGATTACAGTACATTTAAACAACTGAACCAAAATTGAAGATACTGACTTGAGACTAGAATAATGATATAAATTGAAAACTCCTTGACTAGAAGGAACATTTTTTCTTCTGCAGTGGAAAGAAAAACAAAGGCAGTGCAATAGAGTAAATAAAATAGTGCATTATTACAACTGAAATAATCGTGGGTAATTTAATGCTCCAACATCTGCATCTGGAATAGGAGAACTACGTGCTCAACCACTTTCTTTCGGGAAATTACTAGGTCATGGTATTAATGAGGGAAGATGAACTTGAAGCTCATCCTCATTCTCAGAGGGAAGATGAACTTGAAGCTCATCCTCATCCTCAGAGGGAAGATGAACTTGAAACTAATCCTCATCCTCAGAGGGAAGATGAACTTGAAGCTCATCCTCATCCTCAGAGGGAAGATGAACTTGAAACTCATCCTCATCCTCAGAGGGAAGATGAACTTGAAGCTCATCCTCATCCTCAGAGGGAAGATGAACTTGACGCTCATCCTCATCCTCAGAGGGAAGATGAACTTGAAACTCATCCTCATCCTCAGAGGGAAGATGAACTTGACGCTCATCCTCATCCTCAGAGGGAAGATGAACTTGAAACTCATCCTCATCCTCAGAGGGAAGATGAACTTGAAGCTCATCCTCATCCTCAGAGGAAAGATGAACTTGAAGCTCATCCTCATCCTCAGAGGGAAGATGAACTTGAAGCTCATCCTCATCCTCAGAGGGAAAATGAACTTGAAGCTCATCCTCATCCTCAGAGGGAAGATGAACTTGAAGCTCATCCTCATGCTCAGAGGGAAGAGCACCACACTTTGCTCCTGCACTGCATTCGAAAGAAATGTGGATGCAAAGAAATGAAAAACAAGCTAATTTCATCAACAAAGATCTCATTAGCGAAGAACTGACTTTCGAATGCCCTCATTTCAAGTCATGTATCAAGTTGGATATGAAATCTTTGATGGGATCAAAAAAATGTTAGGGATATGTAGTGGAAAAAGAAGAATGCATCAAAATTCACAAATTATATATATTCGTATGTACAGTCGCTCAAAAAAGTATCCGAACCCTATGGTTGATGACAGAATTCAGGAAAAATACCTGGAGCGTGTACAGCAACTGTACACGCTCCAGTTACCGTTCACAGCAAACTGGAGCGTGTGCAGTTACTGCACACGTTCCAGTTTGCTGTGAACGGTAACTGCACACGCTCAATATTTCCGTGAGTGAGCCCACACGATCTAGTATCAAAATAATATGACCACCCACAGGAGCTCAAAAAAGTATCCGAACGCTCTGGTTGATTACAGAATTCATATTATATTGATTATAGAATTTAGCGATCTGGCAACCTTCGTGTCGTGACACGAAGGTTGCCAGATCGCTAAATTCTAAAAGAAATCGTTGCCAGATATTTTTTTTCTGAATTCTGTAATCAACCATAGTGTTCGGATACTTTTTTGAGCGACTGTACAACGAAAATAATTTTTCAGTTTTACTAAACATTAAAATTACAAAGCGAATTAGAATTTGTATTATGGTTACAAACCCGCGCAGTGAACGCTCGTTCTTAAAAATTAAATTAATAACTCAACCACGTAAAAATAAATTAAGTTTGATGAGTTTTGAAAATCACATTTCGAAAATTGATTTTAATGAAATCTTTCGTGATTTTGCGACGTATATTTTTAGAAAAGCAGCTCTTTAATAGGGGGGTGGGTGGCGGCGGCTCAGTTAGCAGAGCAACAAGCTCCTAATCTGAAGTTTCCAGGTTCGAGTCCCACCTGGGTCAGCGTTGAATATTTCCGCAAACCTTACCGCCCTGCTCCCTGTCAATAGGATGCACCAAATGGCTTGGAAAGGCAGTCGTCCATCAGATGAGACGTTAAGCCGTGGTTCTGTGTACGTTAAAGAACACGTGGGATGACCTTAACGGGAGGCTACCATCTGTCTCCTAACAGCCGTCCCCTTCCCCAACCTTCCTTGAGCCCTCGGGGTCCTCGTGACCTGGCAATTTAGTCCATTCTGTGCAAAAAAAAAATATCGGTCAGAGGTAAAACGACCCAATCCAACTTGAGTAACAATAATGATACTTATTTTTTTGCAAAAGATGGAGATAGCCTAAAGCCTTTTTTTTTAGCTGTTTTGGTTTCTCTTCGTAAAAATAATAATTATTTTATAAACAGATCCTCTACACTCGTATTTCAAAACATATCCATCATAATACATTGTAAAAATTTTCATAATTAAATATGTTTTTTGAAAATAGGTAAACATATTGTGATAACATAAAAAATGACAAGGGTCACATTTACAAATACGCCGGTGGCCTAAAGAGTTCTTGTAATGTCTATGCCTACGGCTCTCAGTTCTTGTGCTCCCGTTTAGCCTAGAATGTGCTAAAAAAATTCCTCTCAGAGGTAAAGCAGACTAACATTCAATATTTCGATTAATGTTGATTTAATCACCCGAGTAATAAAAACGATGTGAAACGAAAACCACACTTCGTTACCACTTTAATTTCTGTGATAATTACGACCGAAGCTGAATCACTTCTTCCGACATCATTAAGCCTCATGACCACTTAATAAGATGTCTGCTCGAAAATCGATATTTCCTCACTTCTGCTGAAGTGGGAGCTCGCTCCGATGATGCTCCAGTTGCTTGTGATATTTCAGAAGATCATCTCTTAGGGCAAGACGGTGGTCATCAGAAGTAGATCGGAAATGAAGGAAGATAAATCATCACCCTCGATCATCATTTACCTCCATCGTTAATGACACACAGAAGATATCATTTTCATGGGCTCGTTGAAGAAGTGCACGCGCAGCGCATTCAAGAGAGGGAAACGAAAAGAGGTTGTTCATTTTGGCAATGAAATGAAAACGCAAGATTTAATTAATGGTCTCGCTATATTTTTTTTTCCTTCTTTACACCAGGAGAGAGATTTTAGTACACAGATGGATTGGGTTGTTTTACCTCTGAGCGGCACTTTTTTTGCACACAATGGGCTAAATGGCCAGGTCACATGGACCACGAAGGCTCAGAGAAGGTTGGGGGAGGGGTACCCACTGTAACAGCTGTTGGGAGACAGATGGTAGCCTCCCGTCAAGGCCATCCAGCGTGTTCTTTAACGTGCACAGGGTATGGCTCTCCCGCACACGGGGCCACGGCTTAACGTCCCATCCGACGGACGGTGGCCTTTTCCAAGCCCATCGGTGTCCCCTACTGACCGTGGGCAGGGCGGGAAATTTTGCGGAGATAAATCTCAACGCTGACCCAGCTGGGACTCGAACCTGGGAACTACAGATTACGAGCCTGGCGCGCTATCGACTGAGCCACCCTCGCCCCTACACAGATGGATCTATAGCCGCACCAAATGTTGATTCTGATATCCGATGCATTTAGTGACACTTTTGTACACAGATTGTGACTTAATGTTCTTTTCAAAAGATAATGGTCTTTTCAAACCCATCGGTTTGTCGTTTATTTACAGTGAAAGCACAGTCGTTCAAAAAAATATCCGAACACTATGGTTGATTACAGAATTCAGAAAAAAATATCTGGCAACGATTTTTTTAGAAATTAGTGATCTGGCAACTTTCGTGTAATTCAGAAAAAATATCTGGCAACAATTTTTTTGAAATTAATTATCTGGCAATCTTCGTGTACAGTACACGAAGGTTGCCAGATCACTAATTTCTAAAAAAATTCGTTGCCAGATATTTTTTCTGAATTTTGCAATCAACCATAGTGTTCGAATATTTTTTTGAGCGACTGTATATCTGTTATTTTTTTTTTTCAAGAGTAGGTGATATAATCGCTTTTTGCATTGGCGGGCATGCTGTTTTTCTATGGGCGGCATGCTATATTTTATATATTTTATAGAGCCGAGATATATTTTTTCTCATTAGGAGAAAGTGTATATTGTTTAATCATAGTGCACGGGTATGGCGTTTCTTCGCTGAAGTGCAACTGAAGTCCACGGTGAGTTGACGGTCATAAGGAGGGGGCCACGAAGCCCCCTCCAAAGAGGCTCTCAGATGTTTTATTTTTAATTCCAACAGCTAGCCCATTTTTTTTCTGGGAAGGCAGACCCTGATGCCTTTAGTCGCCCATATGAAGGCATTTATAGGGACATATAAAGGATTTTATAATCCAGAAATGACACTTTTTACTACAAAATCCTTCATATTGTTTTAATAAACAGTCAGAAATATTTAAATGATAGCATTTCAGAGGTTCAAACAGTTTACAATAATATTATTAGATGGTTAAATTATAATAAGATCTATTTAAATGAGAAAAAAACAAAACTGATGATTATTCATTCACCAGGATTTCATATTCATCAAAACCTCTTTATCAAAACTCATAAAATAAATTGCAGAAAAAAGGATGCTTCAAATTATGAATCATTATGTAGTTGCCCACTTGTTGAGCAAGTAAATAAAATAAATTATTTAGGAATCATTTTTGATGAATATTTTAGGTGGAATGCCCATATATCCCACATATGTGAAAGCTTGAGAATATCGGCGATAAAAATTCAAAAATTGAAATACGTATTAAATATGGAAACATGTGTACTATTTTATAAAGCAATATGCGAATCTATTTTAAATTATGGAATAATTGTGCATGGAACAACTAACTTAACTAACATAAATAAAATAGAAAAAACTGCAGTCTATAATAGCTAAAAACATTATTCCGTTTCATTTGCAAAAAATTTATAAAACTTCTACCGATAGATTAAAATTTTTAAATCTTTTGTCCTACAGCAATTTATATAAATATAATGTAATAATTAAAAACTTTTTTGACGAAACTTACAAACTAAAAATGCAACATAATAAAAATACAAGACTTCAAAACCAGGGTTATTACAAATTGCCAAATTTTCGAAATAATTACGGGAAACATAACTCCGAATATCAAGTACCACTTATATTTAATGCTATTCCAAAAGAATTACTAAATATAGATTCTTTTAGAAGACTTAAAATGGAATTAAAAAATTATTTGGTACTTTCTAGTTAGCTGATTTTTATGTGTTGTGTTTGTGGATTTATTTGATGTACACCATTTTTGTGGCTGAATGACTTATGTTAATATAATTTATTCATTTTCCTGCAGATAAGCTATTTAGCTTTGCGGGTCAAAGTGTAAATGTATTTGTATTCTTTACTCTTAGGAATAAAAATTATATTCTAAAAAAAAAAAAAAAATTCGCCTAAATGGCCCCCTCCAGGCTTAAGAGTGATGGCCGCCCCTGCCTGCTGAAGTCTCGCTGAAGTACGTGAAGTACTTTAGTATCTCAGATAGTCTGAAGTCTGTTACTATGAAGGTATATAATATCATTTATCGAAGAGATAAGGTATATAGTTTTTCGCCAAGTGAAGCCATATCACTTCTTAGAGAAGGACATGCAGAACTTTATCCCACGGAGGATAGATTAGGCTGTTTAACCTCTGAGTGCCCCTTTTTTTTGCAAACCATGGGTTAAATGGCCAGATTACAAAGATCCCGCGGCCTCAGAGAAAGTTGTGGAAGGGGACCCACTGGAACATCTGTTGGGAGAGAGATGGCAGCCTCCCGTTAAGGCCATCCATCTTGTTCTTTGACATGCACACGGTACGGATCTAACACACACGGGGCCACAGCTTAACGTCCAGTTCGGCCGACGGCACCTTATCAAACCTATCGGTGTCCCTTATTGTCCGAGGGCAGGGTGGGGACTTTTGCGGAGATAAATCTCAACCCTGGCCGAGCTGCTCGAACCTGGGAACTGCAGATTGGGAATATGGCGCGCTACTACCTGTCCCCGGAGGAGAGGTATGCCGCTTCTCCCAGAATGTTTATGTCGATGATGGATGTGTTGTTTTATCTCTCAGTAGAGCGTTTTTCACACACAATGACCTAAATGTCCAGGTCACAAGAAATCCTAGGGCTCAGAATAGATCGGGAGTAGAAGATTCATAGAATAGCTATTAGAAGACAAATGGTAGCCTCCGGTCAGGGCCATCCAGCGTGTTCTTTAACGTGCACAGGGTATGGTTCTGCTGCATACGAGACCAATGCTTAAATGTCCCGTAGGACAGAAAGCGGCCTTTCCAAGCCCATCGGTGTATATTTCTTCACCTAGTGTAGAATTGGAATTAGTGGAAAAAATATCTTAAAGGTGGGACAAAATTTATCACAAGTACTGTCTGTGATAAGGAAATAAATGACAACCGCGAATAAAGCACGACAAAATAGAAACAAGAAATGTTTGTTTCGTATTGTTGACATGGATTAATTTTTTTTAAAAAAGGGGCTCTTTGCACAAAGAATGGAGATAACCTAGAAACTCTATTGAGTTTGTCCTGGCTTCTAAAACAACATACAAACACTACATTTAGTAATCAGGTACGATAACCACTAGACTAGGTATGTTATTCGAAACAATATATGAAATATATGACATATATAAACAATATATGATATATATTGTTTATATATGTATATAAATATATATGTCAACATATGATATATATTGTTTAGATCAAATATATTCCTGAGGTTTTTTTTTCTCCATCTGTTCATTTCTGCTGTTTTCTTGCTTGTTTTTTATGATCGAGAGAGTATTTCAAGAAATGTATTATAAGGATGTTTGTACACGCCACTAGAGGGCCCTACTCCATGTAAAGTAAAATGGCGGAGCAGCAAATTCTTCGTCAATTCATCGCAGCATCATTTCATCGCGACATCAATTCATTGTAATGATGGAGTCAGGATTTCGGTGACTTTATACATCTGTGCTCAAATGAATTATTTAATTTTGAATTTGACAGGTTAAACATGCTTCAGAAGAATTTACCTCAGAAATTAATTAAAACTTCAATAACAAGTATTGTTTCAAACCATTAAATTAAATACGCAGTTTGAAAGTTTGCGTAATGATTATTTCAATATTTGGCAATTATGAATGATTTTTATGAAGGATTATTTTTAAATATTCCAGCTTCTGTAACGAGTAATGTTGAAAATAGAGATTTAAATAGACTTGATTATGATCTTTAATTTATCTTCAGTCACATTTTGCCATTAAATGCATATTTTAAAAGTTATAGAGCTTCGAAGTTAGATTTCTTTTGAGATAACATGGAAAATTTTGTAGTTTAATAGTCATGGTAGTTGTTTGAAAAATCAATCGTTCGAATGAGGAGTTTTTCGAAAATCAATTTTTCGAATATTTTTCAAATGACCATTTTCTCAAAAGCGGCGAGTTTTTCCAAAAGTAAATTGGATACATATTGCATAAGTGATAATCTAATTTTATAGGGATAGACTGCCTCTCTCTAATCATTGAAAATTTTGAAAAAAAAAAACCCCGAAATTTAAAAGAATATTATAAACGATTTATTCATGCTAGAAATGCAAAATTTGTTGGTGGGTGCCTTTGGTTAACGTGCTAAGTGTATTAACATTGATAGCAATGATTTGCCTCCTTATACTGGGAAGGGTTAGGGAAAAATAATTCTTCTGGTTTTTAAGACATAAATGTTCGAACAATTTATCTAGAACCCACCAAAATGGGGAATTTCGATGTTATCTGAATGGGAATCTAACTTCTAAGCTCTATAACTTTTAAAATATGCATTTAATGGAAAATATGACTCAAGATGATAAATTAAAGATCATAATCAAATATCTTTAAATCTCGATTTCAAAAATATTCGTTCAGTATTTAGAGAGTTGCGGATTTCAGAAAAATCATAGTAATTGCCCAATATTGAAATATTCCTTACGCAGACTTTTAAAATGCATATTTTATAAATGGTTTGAAACAATAGCTGCCATTTAAATTTTAATTAATTTCTGAGCGAAATTGTTATGACGAATGTTTTACCTCTTAAAGTCAAAATTAAATAATTCATTTGAGTGCAGATTCGGAAAGTCAACAAAAAAACTATCTCTATCACTGCGATAAACTGATGTCACGATGAGTTGATTGTGCGGCGAATTAACCATGATTAATTAAAGGGGACACCGGAACAGCTGACGTTTTAGCAATGTAAGTGGATTCTTTGTATATACAAGATTAAATTGAGCAATGTAAGTGGATTCTTTGTATATATATAAGATTAAATTGAACAGTGTAAGGGGATTCTTTGTATATACAAGATTAAATTGAACAATGTAATGGGATTCTTTGTATATACAAGTTTAATTGAACAATGTAAGGGGATTCTTTGTATATACAAGATTAAATTGAGCAATGTAAGGAGATTCTTTGTATATACAAAATTAAATTGAGCAATGTAAGGGGATTCTTTGTATAAACAAGATTAAATTGAGCAATGTAAGGGGATTCTTTGTATATACAAGATTAAATTGAGCAATATAAGGGGATTCTTTGTATATATACAAGATTAAATTGAGCAATCTAAGTGGATTCTTTTATATACAAGATTAAACTGAACAATGTAAGTGGATTCTTTGTATATATATATCTTTTGGAGAATCGTAAATTCACTGGTCAGGTGCGAAGAGATTATGGTAAAAAATATTTTGGTAAAAATATCACTCAACTTAATGGTAAAAGGTCATCGCGAAACTATTTTAAGGTATAACTGAAGCAACTATGCTACTATATACCCATGCTACTATGATGACGTATATCTTACGCGACTATGCCCACGCCACCTACATTGACGTAACTATGCCCACGCCACCTGCATTGACGTAACTATGCCCACGCCACCTACATTGACGTAACTATGCCCACGCCACCTGCATTGACGTAACTATACCCACGCCAACTATATTGACGTAGCTATGCTCACACTAAGCCGTCCCATGGCCGAGTGGTTAAGCGCTTGGCTACTGATCTAAGGGACCTGGTTTCGAGCCCCGGGTAAGGCATGGATTTATGTATCGTTTTTCTGCTGAGGTCCTACCATCCTCTCAGACCTACTTTGGTATATAAACTGACAGGCTCCTGTCAGACCTCTGTGGCAAGCACCTGCTTGAGGGGTATTTATTTTTTTTATATGCTCACACTATTATTTAATTCCTCTGGGCCAAAAAATTGTATGATTACATATAACTAACGCAACTATGTTCACGTCCTCTATACTGACCCAGTATGCCACGCTATTATGATGTCCTATAACCGACGGAACTATACCCACGCAACATAAACTGATCCAATTATGCCCACGCTACTATGATTGCATCAAGCTAACGCAACTATTCCCGCGTCACATATAATAATAACTTAGAAAAAGGGGGAAGAAGACAACTTCCAGCGCCCAGCGCATTGCCGCGAAGACTTCGACGCATCTAACCTGAAAAGGCTTAAAAGAATCCAGAAAGTAAATAAAACGTATCACAAACTCCAAAAATGGGAAAGCCTGAAGAAGGAATCCCAATCTCTGTGATGTTTTCAATTCAAATAAAACGTAATTATTTCTTCGTAAGTTAGTAACATTCAATTGGTTTTAGTAAGACTGAGTGTTTCTTTTGATAGGATCAGCGTGTGCGATCTAATTTTGCAAACATCAGTCTCACAATCTCTATTAACGAAACCATGACGCTTATAAAGAACATGCTTAATTAGCCGAACTGACTATAAACAGGACATACTTAATTATCCAAAAGAACTATAATGAGATTGGTATTATAAAAATATTGCTCTCAAATTTTCTGTCAGTTAAGCATTTGCTGTCCGCTTCGTAATTTTCTCTTTGAAAAGACATCGTTTAATTACCTGAGTTCTTTTCCTTTTAAATTCAAGAGTCTCAAAATAAATTTACATGAGTTACAAATAAGCACGTGTTTTCTTTTAATTAACATTATTTAATACTTATGTTTCAAATATATACAAATCAGTGACTGACTGATTACTGCGCAATAATTTCCAACCGATCAAGCACGATGGTCAGATCAAAGATGAACTCATTTGCAAAATAATTCTTTTTCCACTGAAGCGTTTATTTTAGATGGCTGGCAACTCTCCCTGTAATAGGGGTGGCTCAGTCGGTAGCGCGCCAGGCTCGTAATCTGTAGTTCCCAGGTTCGAGTCCCAGCTGGGTCAGCGTTGAGATTTATGTCCGCAAAATTCCCCGCCCTGCCCACGGTCAGTAGGGGACGCCGATTGGCTTGGTAAAGGCCGCCGTCCGTCGGATGGGACGTTAAGCCGTGGCCCCGTGTGCGGGAGAGCCATACCCTGTACACGTTAAAGAACACGCTGGATGGCCTTAGACGGGAGGCTACCATCTGTCTCCCAACAGCTGTTCCAGTGGGACCCCTCACCCAACCTTCTCTGAGCCTTCGGGGTCCATGTGACCTGGCCATTTAGTCCATGGTGTGCAAAAAAGTGCCGCTCAGAGGTAAAACAACCCAACAACTCCCTGTAATAACCTTACGTAGAGTCAATAATTTTATTGCAAGGAAATGTTGCTGATGGTGAGCATATTTGGCAGCCTGGTGATTTGACACCTCTTAAGGCTTAATACTTCTTTTTACTGAGATCCTGCCTTCCTCACAATGAAAGGGGTTGGGCTCAGTCGGTAGCGCTTCACGCTCCTGATCTATAACTCCCTGGTTCGAGTCCCAATTGTATCTACGCTGACATTTTTCTCCCCTAACCCCCATGCTTGCCTAGGTGTTAAAGGGGACTCCGTTGGTTATGAAAGCTAGAATATTTTGCAACAGTAATGGACATAAGAATTAATTTCAGAAATTAACTAAAACTTAAATAATAAGTATTGTTTCAAACCGTTATATTTGTTACAAGTTTGGGTAATAATTCTATCAATCCGTGGACGAGTGGTTAGCGCGGTTGGTTACTGATCTACGGGACCTGGGTTCGATCCCCGGGTAAGGCATGGATGTATGTGTCGTTTTTCTGCTGAGGTTCTGCCATCCTCACAGACCTTCTACTGTGGCATATAAACTGACAGGCTCCTGTCAGACCTCTGTGGCAAGCAGCTGCTTGAGGGGATATTTATTTATTATTTTTTTATTTATGAATGATTTTCGTATAAAACAAAATAATTTTTAAAAAAATATTTCAGCTTCCATAACTCTTTATATCCCTAAAGAATTACTGTTGAAAATTTAAATAGCTTTGATTATTTCCTTAACTTCTTCAGTCACATTTTCCCATTAAAATGCATATTTTAGAAATTATAGAGCTTCGAAGTTAGTTTCCAATTGACCTAACCTAGAAATTTTCTAATATATTGGTCGGGCAGTATATATACATATATATTTCGCATATTTTTCAAAAAATTTGCTAAAAACGATTAAACCGGAGGGGACAAAAATGTACCGGAACGGCGTTCCCGTTCATTTCGAATCGATCTTTGCCATCAATTCGAAACAGCCACCGCTTTATGTACAGTCGCTCAAAAAATATCCGAACACTGTGGTTGATTACAGAATTCAGAAAAAATATCTGGCAGCGATTTTTTTAGAAATTAGTGATCTGACAACCTTCGTGTCCAGATCACTAATTGCTAAAAAAATCGCTGCCAGATATTTTTTCTGAATTCTGTAATCAACCATAGTGTTCGGATACTTTTTTGAGCGACTGTATGATTTTTTGGTTACTGGCTCTGCGTTTTCTATCTAAAGAAATACATCACAACAAACAAACAGCAGACGAGAGTCCCACGTAGGAATGCAGAAGATATATAAATATTTAAATACCTATGGAATAACACTTGTGATTCATGACAATTTAATACAAAATTCGATGTGTAAAAAGTAAAAAAAAAACATTCAAATAGATGTGATTTTCAAGTAGCATTTAGGCATTTCACTGTTAATAAGCTTCGTGGGAATTAGTACTGCTTGGTCGTCACTATTCTTAAATGTGAGAGACATTTAAGGTTGATCGAAACAGTTTTTATTTCCGTTAGCAATTTATAATCCACTTATAATAAACTTTTGAAAAAATCAGAAAACCGTTAAAACGTATACAACATAATAAAAAACAATTCATTATCGTGTTTGCATAAAACATTTACTTTCAAAGAGATTTTCTTTTAAACAAAATCTGTTATCTCTCCATCTTCAGTCATGAAAGCTGTCTATGATATTTTTACTCCCAAAAGATAGAGAAAGAGAATACGAAAAATATCTCCAGTGCTCCAAATATTTCTTTTCCATTCGGTCACGTCTTCAGTGCAGCCGTCTGCATTTGTGCGTTCCCGTGGCGCATTAATACATGATAGGATACAAAATAACACCCTGAAGGGAAGTGTCGGAAATGCGACGACCACTCTCAGCAGTTGAGAACGTGACTCCGAAGTTTGGTGTCATAAGGAAACTCGGACTGAGTCATGGTCTAAGATAAACATCCCGAGTTGTAGTCCGGCTCACTCTGAAGATTGAAATGGGTACTTGGGTGAGAGACAATTTAGAGACACTCTCTCTTCATAGCGTAAGCGAAAAAGATTCCTTGTTTTCTCCAGGAATCAGAATTAGGTAAACAAGTTTCGAAAAGTAAAAGTGAATACAGATTTGTTTTATATTTGTGTAAGGTGAAATTTAAAAAAAAATGATAATAAAGCAGTCTGTTAAAAGGGCCGGTCAATCTGCCATTTTTAGCTCATTTTCAGTAAAAGGAGCTAAAGTTTTCTCTTTATCTTCTCTCAGTCTGTCCGTCTGTAAACATTCAACATTTTCCTTTTTGAGATAAATTAAAAATTTCTCTTGGGTTTGGAAAGGTACAGATGAAATATTATGATTCGCATTTTCAGAATATCACGAAATATCGTTCACAATTCCACTTAACGGTGATAAAAAAAATGTAAGAAATGCGAAAAATTGCAAATATTGCAAATGATCTATTTCTGCTAGAAATTTTAACTTTTGGTCCCATGGCCGAGTGGTTAGCGCGCTTGGCTACTGATCTAAGTGACCTGGGTTCGAGCCCCGGGTAAGGCATGGATGTATGTGTCGTTTTTCTGCTGAGGTCTTGCCATCCTCTCAGACCTTCTACTATGGCATATAAACTGACAGGCTCCTGTCAGACCTCTGTGGCAAGCAGCTGCTTGAGGGGGTATTTATTTATTTTTTATTTAGTAGAGATACGGACTTTCCATAAGATGGAATGTAAACTGTACGACTGCAGCGCCCTCTAAATGAGGCAAATTCCTGGATTGCATTGAAGCCATCACGTCACAAATTGTTTGTATTTCCTCTTTAGTTGCTGATTTGAGCTTTTGCATCCCCAGGCTAAAGTTAGAACGACGAAATTTCTTTTTTAAATGAAGAAATGGCGTTTTTAGGATTTCAAGGTTTATAGGCCAGACATTTTAGTTTTTAAGAAAATAAGCATTTTAAAGGAAAGTAGGGGTGAAGGCGAGAAGGAACAAAAAACTTAGTTATGAAAACACTACGGTATCTTCTATTATAATATAATATGACAATTATATTTAAATGCAGGTACAGTTTACGTACTACTATATTTCTAACAAAAAATAAACTCTAATATTTTGTAAAAATTTACAGAGCGCCTAAGAGGTTTTGTTTTTGCAAAACATGAATTTGCTAGGATAGGATTCAGTAAAACTCCAATAGACAACGCTACTTACGCTTAATCGAAACTTTACTTCTCTTTACATTCTGGTTGAGGGGGGGGGGAGGGCTCAGTCGGTTGCACATGAGGCTCGTAATCTGCAGTTCCCAGGTTCGAGTCCCAACTGGGCCAGCATTAAAATTTATCTCCGCAAAATCCCCCCTCCCATGGTCAGTAGGGGACACCGACGGGCTTGGAAAGATCACCGTCAGTCGGATGGGACGTTGAGCCGTGATCCCTGTGCGGGAGAGCCACACCCTGTGCACGTTAAAGAACACGCTGTATGGCCTTGACGGGAGGCTACCATCTGTTTCCCAAATAATTATTCAGTGTGTCTCCCTCCCCCAACCTTCTCTGAGTCTTCGGGGTCCTTATGACCTGACCATTAGCCCACTGTGTGCAAAATAGTGCCGCTCAGAGGTAAAACAACCCCACCCTTATGTATTCTTTGTGAACGTGTCGCGTTCACATTGGCAGCAAGGAGCTTTCTTGTTTCCTCCAGGGATTGAGTGCGAAGACGCAAGATTTTGTTTTATAAAATCTGAAAAATGCTCTGTTGCTCTAAGTGTTGCATAAGTATTAATAGAATAGTACTATTCCTATCTTACCCGATAATCCATTTATTTGAATTTTCACTGTTAGAGGGTGAAAAGACCAAAAATAAACTACATTCTGGCAAGAAGTCATATCACTTCTGGCAAGAAGTGATATGACCGTTCTTCTTGTTTCAATGTAATTAACTCGTCCCCAGAATTCATATTATTTTCGAATATTTATTTCTCACAGATCACTATTATTTTCTTTAACAATTGTTATAACTATTCAAAATTGCGAAACGTGTTTGCCTTTGAAAACGTTATTGTAAATATGAAATTTTACAATGAGGCCTAAGCAAAGAATAAACAGAATATAGAAGCATTCTTTGGTGTAAGAGCTAAAAAAATGCGTTTGCGCACGTATCCAAAGATAAATACATTAATGTCAAAATGTTTCAATTACAAAGTGTTTTTCTCTTTACTTCTGCTGTGCATTTCATTTAAATGAAACTCTACATTAGTAAAATAAAAATCTCTTCGCAATTGTCCAAATTCATGTTTACCGTCGTTTTATCCTCTGGAACGAATAACTGTACTCAGAACAAAAACGACACATTCTTTTCGTCCTGCCAAAACACTCTGAAAAATGATGTGACGAGTTAAGTGAGCTTCTTCTTTAGCGAAATTAAAATGTTTCCATCTGTTTGTTTTTTAGGATGCAATGAATATCACATCCGTCTGTTTATTTGTTTGTGTGCCATTGTTATTTCAGTCACTTTGATTTTTTTTTGTGTCATCGCGATTGCAGCCATTTGTCGATTAGTCTGTATGTCCTCAGGATTGCATTTGTCAGTTTATTTGTTTCTGTATCATCGTAGTTACAAAGTCGGTTCATTTGTTTCTGAGAGGCACTGTTTTGCAGACAATGGGCTAAATGGCCAGTTCACAAGGACCCCAAAGGTTCAGATAAATTTGGGTGAATGGGACTTACTGGACATCTTCAAGGCCATTCAAATCTTCGATCCTACTGGAAGCCTCTCGTCAAGGCCATTCAAATCTTCGATCCTACTGGAAGCCTCTCATCAAGGCCATCGAAATCATCGATACTACTGGAAACCTCTCGTCAAGGCCATCCAAATCTTCGATCCTACTGGAAGCCTCTCTTCAAGCCCATTCAAATCTTCGATCCTACTGGAAGCCTCTCGTCAAGGCCATCCAAATCTTCGATCTTACTGGAAGCCTCTCGTCAAGGCCATCCAAATCTTCGATCTTAGTGGAAGCCTCTCGTCAAGGCCATCGAAATCTTCGATCCTACTAGAAGTCTCTCGTCAAGGCCATCCAAATCTTCGATCCTACTAGAAGCCTCTCGTCAAGGCCATCCAAATCATCTATCCTACTGGTTGATCAGTCGGTAGCTCGTCAGGCTCGTAATCTGCACTTCCCAGGTTCGAGTCCCAGCTATGCTAGCGATGGGATTTATCTCGTCTAAACTCCACCTTGCTCTAGGTGAGAAAGGGACATCGCAAACTTGGAGAAGTCGCCGTCCGTTACATGGGACGTAAAGCTGTGGCTCCGTGTGCAGGAGAGCTATAACCTGTACCTAACGTAAAGAACATGATGGATGATGGCCTTGATGAGAGGCTGTTCTCGATGGGAGAACTTGATGGGAGATCATCTGTCTCCTAATAGCTGTCAAGTGGATCCCTTCTCTTGAGGTGGGGTAATTCACTCGGTAGCAAACCAGGCTCATAATCTGCAGTTTCCAAGTTCGAATCCCACCTGGTGCCAGCTTTGATATTTATCTACCTGTACCCCTGATAATGGTTAAATTAATATATAAATTTTTCTCAATGAATCTTGTTTTATACCGCATTGTCTTAGTGTTTTGTGTATTGTTTTTGTGTTTTGAAAAAAAAAAAGAAAATCCCTAGAGTAAAAGGCATCAAATGATATTTTATTTATAATTTTAGCTGAATCAAATTAAATTGCTCAATTAAATTTATTAACCCGCCCTGCCCTCGGTTAGTAAAGGGCACCGATGGGCTTGGAAAGATCGCCGTCCGTTGGATGGGACATTAAGCCACGGCTTCATGCGCTGGAGATCTTCATGCATGTTGTAGAACATGCTGGATGACCTTGACGCGAGGTTTTCATCTGTCTCCTAATAGCTGTCCAGTGGGTCCCCTCCCCCAACCTTCTCTAAACCCTTGGGGGTCCTTGTGACTTGATCGTTTAGCCCACTGTGTGCAAAAAAAGTGTCGCTAATCAGAAAACCAACCGTCGATGTACCTCTTCCAGAATTAATAAAATGCCGAAACATTGCCCCAAAATTAAAAATTTCCTGTTATAAAACAAGATTCATTGAGAAAATGTTTTCCGCATTGTCTTTGTTTTCAAAAAAAAATATCCCTAGAGTAAAAGGCATCAAATGATTTTTCATTTATAATTTTATCTGAATCAAATTAAATAGCTCAATTAAATAATAAAGCTAAACGTTTGAAATTCAAACTTCACGCCTTATTTCTACTGTCTCTTTTATTTCAAATCCCAAAGAGTTTTGGAACAACTTTCTGATTTTAAATATTTTTTACTGCTGATAAATCATCGTTCGAAACAATTGTATTTTAATTTCCTAATAACTAAGCGTCTAATAATTAAGCACTGAATCTTGCATTGAAGAGTTTATTTTATTATATAAGCGTCTCTGTTAATTATTTTAGAGACACTTGTCTTTTAGTTAATTGCAAAAAGATAAAAACATTCTGAACTAACTGAAATATGATAGAAACAAACCTATGAGCTAATTAAAATTCAATTTTTTTCTTTCCTTCTTGAAATTGAAAGTTCTCATCCCTATCTTTTGTCAAGAAATTTTGCGATCAGACGTTGTTTTCTCAGTACTAATTTAAATCACGCTCTCTACCCACTGCTTCACATAGCGAAATTACTTATCATATTTTAACGCAATCCTTAACCTTTTCAGACTTGTTTCTTTGCAGTGATTGTTTTTCTTCTTCCAAAAATTCAAATAATAAAGATTGAGAAATGAAATTTGTTTAATATTTCCTCTAGTATTTTCAACAAAATACGTTTTTTCCCCTTCATTCTTTAGAGTTTAATAAAGAAAAACAAATTGACTTTGTAATCAAAACAAAATTGATTTCTAGTCTAGGTATCAGCGCTGCATACTTCTTGTAAGAGAATATGCCATGCAAGATGAAGCACACTCCAAAGTAATGTGGACAACTGCCTAAAGCACTGGTTTTAAAAATAGGTTGAACGCATTTTTTACTTGAAAGAGAACAAGTGAATTAAGCGAGGTTGCACTGCACTGAATATTAATTGAAGAGTTTATTAAATTATCATTTTTAGAGTTTGTTTATATTTCTTAAATTAATTTTATATCTCCTTTGAAGGGCCTATGTTGCAAAAAAAAAAGTGAACCTGCAAAGGCAATAGCAAGAGGGTGAAATGAGTTGTTTCACCCTCAGTGGACTTTTTTGCACACAATTGCCAGTCTCTGGTAAATTCACACTCTGCCCTCGGCTATAAAGCAGGCACCGATCGGCATGGAAAGCCGTTGCACTGTGTCCAGGAGAGCCAAACATGTGCACGTTAAAGAACATGCTGGATGGGCTTGAACATCTGTCTTCTAACAACTGTTCAGTGGATCTAATTTTCACAACTTTTTCTAAGCCCTTGTGGTCTTTTTGACTGGGCAAAGGTGCTCAGTAGGAAGCGCGCGAGGCTTGTAATCTGCAGTTCCCAGGTTCGAGTCCAAACTGTGCCAGCATTGAAATTTATCTCCGCAAAATCTCTCCCCTACCACGGTCAGTAGGAACACCGATGGGCTTGGAAAGATCACCGTCCGTCGGATGGGACGTTAGGTCGTGACCCGTGTGCGGGAGAGCCATACCTTGTGCATGTTAAGGAACACACTGGATGATCTTGACGGCAGGCTACCATCTGTCTCCCAACAGCTGTCCAGTGGGTCCCCAGCCTTCTCTGAGCTCTCGGGGTCCTTGTGACCTGGCTATTTACCCCAATGTGTGCAAAAATGTGCCTCTTAGAGGTAAAACAACCCAGTCCTGTCAAACTACAAGATTTCTATCCCAAGAAGAAATACATTAATGGTTAGAACTACTAATAATTTATTTTTCACAACTACTGTTATCCCCCCCCCCCCGCAGACACACAACTACACTGAGTGAAAAGTCTGCCATTGATGAATTGTCCTTGAGATAACATTGAAAGATTCGGCGAATGCAAGCAAATAATATTTGACATTTTTGCCACTTTTAAAACATTCACTAATTTTATTTTTAATCACAAGTATTAACGAAATAATTAAAAAAATATTCCCAATATTTTTAGGGTAACGTCGTTTGTAAAGTTCATTATCCCTCTTTCCGCTAACAGAATACCTTGAGAATCAACTAATTTACAACATTTAAACGGCGATTAATATGTAGGGAAAGGTTTTAAATCACCCCTCAACCAACATTACCTTAAATTAGTAACCCTATTTAAGGATTTACCAACCAACATTTCCATAAGCAAATACAACTTTTCAACAGAAAAAAAGTGGCATCACTGTGCACGGTGAATAGATTAAAATTCTGAAACGAAACAGAATCTGAAGCGCTGCTGCTCCAGCACAATTAAACTCTCAGTCGTCCGTATTTCAATTAGTTTATCGTCAACTCTTTCCACCGAGAATTTCCGTTCAGAAATCGCCAAGCCGTTCTCTCATTTACATTTAGAAAGCTTTTCCCAGAAACCATCTTCACTTTCAATAGATCTCTCAGGAGCAAGCAGCACGAACTGTAAACGACACTGCGATAAGTTTCAACGGGACTGTATTTATTGCTGGCTATAATTTTAATACGACATTCCTTGAAATATTTGACCCAAGGACATAAAGCTTCAAAGAACGACAGTCCGGACCGGAATGCTGTACTAAACAAAAGGTTCTTAAATTGTGGTCCAGGAATTTCTACAGTATCCTCACTTCGGTTTTTTTTCTTTTCAATTTAAGCGTCATCGAAACGCTTAGGGGTACGTAAATTCAAAATTATATATACAAAACTGTATCAATAGGCTAAGGATTGGGTTGTTTTACCTCTGAGCGGCACTTTTTTTGAGCACACGAGCTAAATGGCTAGGTCACAAGGACCCCAAGAGCTTAGAAAAAGAGACCCACTGTTAGGAGACAGAGTACCATCTGTCGTACGTATTCGTGTACGTACACGAAGGTTGCCAGATCACTAATTTCTAAAAAAAAACGTTGCCAGATATTTTTTCTCAATTCTGTAATCAACCATAGTGTTCGGATATTTTTTTACACGAAGGTTGCTAGATCACTAATTTCTAAAAAAATATCGTTGCCAGATATTTTTTTTTGAATTCTGTAATCGACCATAATGTTCGGATATTTTTTTACACGAAGGTTGCCGGATCACTAATTTCTAAAAAAAATCGTTGCCAGATATTTTTTCTGAATTCTGTAATCAACCATAGTGTTCGAATATTTTTTTTGACCGACTGTACCCTCCCATCAAAGTCATCTACAATAATCTTCCACGTGCACAGACTACGGCTCTGGGTACCCAGTAGGGAGTTAAATCTGAACGCTGGAGACTCGAACCTGGGAACTGCAGATAATGAGCTGGTACAGAAACTGCATTGTTGAATTATACGTCAAAGGTGTTTCGTTCCATGGAAAATAATCAATTTAGTCTATCGATATTTATGGACTTGGAAAAAGCTTTTGACACCGTTAATCATGAAATTTTAATTAGCAAGCTAGAAAATATTGATATTCGTGGTGTATTAAAATGGTTTAAAGATTACTTACAGCACAGAACACAATGTGTTAGACTTTTTAATACACTTAGTAACCCAAAATATATTTCATATCGTGTACGACAAGGTTCAGTCCTGGGGCCGACCTTGTTTTTGATTTTCCTAAATGATCTATGTGAATTAAAAAGAAATAACTATATTAACACTGTTGCAGATGACGCATCATTAACTTTATGTGCTGATTCTGTAGAAAATCTCCTTTATAACATGAACACTGATCTAAAATGTGTGATGAAGTGGTTAAATTTAAATGCCTAAGGGACAGGGGTAACTGAGCTTGCAATTCAGTTACCCCTGTCCCGTAGGCAGACTGTTGAACTTACCAACTGTACATGAAAGTCCAACATTGAAAACGAACTGAAAACGGGGAAAAAACCTTGCCTTAGGCACAGTGGGGACTCGAATCTGGTAACATCAGTCTGCATCAATTGGCCGAGAGGTACGCAAAACGCAGTTAATAATTGACCAACAAAATATTTTTAAATAAGTGCACTATTGTATTGTTGTACTGTTGTGGCATGCATGCTTCCCACTCAACCATTAATCTGACTAAGCGCTTGGCAACACAATAATAATTGCAACAACAATGTTTATTTGTGCTTTCTTTTTCATTTATTCCAAAAGTTTTAGCATCAAGTAAACACCATAATACCTCTTTGGAATAATTCTGTAATTTGCTGGTTGGTCAATGTCTGACAAGGCACGAATGAACCTTTAAATGAAGTAAATGGTGTTAGTTCAGGGGTCTCTGAATGAAATCCTGCATGAAAATATACTGGGCCATGATCCATTGGTATTACATTAAGACTCTTCCTGGGAATGTAGTTACGCAATCCTTTGGGAATCTCCAATCCCATTTCTTTCAGCCTTTTTTTCCTTTAGAAAGCGAAGAACAAAACCAGAAAGACTTTAAATGAAGTAGATTCTGAAAGCTCTTAAAAAATTCAAAAGCTTTAACAGCAAGTAAACTCTGTAGCAAAATAGAGCGAGTTCGGAAAAATCCGGTTCTTTTTTGGTTGGAGAGATCCGACAATAAACAAGGCGAGAATTATTCAGGTCTCGACAAAGAGTTCAGAAATGTGAAAAAACATCTCTCTAAATAAAGCACGCTTTAGTAAGCTCTTTTTTCAGCTCTCTCTTTCTCAAAGGAGCGTTATTTCCGAAATTCATCACTGGGAGACATTTGTTATTTGCGAAATAAATGGTAAGTAAATGAAGTTGTTCGTTTAGTTTCATTGTTTACGGTTGGTGGGGGGAGAATTGGGAAAATATTTGTCAACTATATATCATTTTATTAGTAAAAAAATTGTAAATAAATTTAATCGGCGAGCGAAATATATTCAAATTTAAGGAAAATAGCAAGCATTTAATTTTTCAATTCAAATTAATTAAGTACTATTATTATATTAATTAAATGATATTTGCTATTATTGTATAAATAAAATTTAAAATCTTTAAATTTTTTAATTTGTTCACACTTTTAAATTCAAATTAATTAAACTAAATTTGGTATGTTGTTGAAATTTTCGACTTATTTATTCATCAGGCTATTTAGTTTTTTTCCGTCCTGCATATTATTCCAAATTTGACTTAAATAAAATTTACTTTCTTTTTTTTTTCTTGTAATTTTTAGCAAAAATATCAATTCTCTGTCAATGAAAAAGTTTTCCAAACGTTCAGGATCACAAAATTCAAAAGTTTTTAGAGAAAATATTTTTCATGCTAATGATGAAGAAGACACGTGTATTTTTTTAAATGTAATAAACCTGCTTAAAAATTAAACTAATATATTAAATTGTTAAAATCATTTAGCGTTTTAAAAACTAAAAAGGAAACTTTTTTAAAAACGTGTCTTAACTAGCATTTAAATGTACCACACATATGCACACTGCGAAATTCTAATTCTAAAAGAGAGATGTTTTATTTGACCTTTGAATATGATTACATTTTGAGCCTCGGAACTTGAAGATTTTTGATGAAATTTCACCGCTCAACTTTTCCCAATCACTGATTACAATATTAAATTAAAAATGACTAGAACAATTATTATATCGCCACTGACAAATGTGGGATGTTCCCTTTCAAAGAGAATGTGAAGTTTGTCTTTTTTCCGAATTTAATACCCTCTAACGGTAGAAATTGGAACTAACAGATGATTTCGAAAATGCAAATAATATTTTTTTTTTCATTGGTTAGTATCGAATTCAAAAAATTATTTTTGGTTTGTAGCTATATGAGCTCCACGTTACACGTCTTAGTTAGAATTCCGCAAAGGGAGTTCCGTTAGATTCTCAACCATTTTTTTGTCATGGCCCCCTTCTGAGTTTCATTTTCCTCTGCGACTCCTCTTCATAGCCGCTGTCAATTGGAAAAAGGTACCTTCTGTACAGTAGCTCAAAAAAATATCCGAACACTATGGTTGATTATAGAATTCAGAAAAAGTATCTGGCAATGATTTTTTTAGAAATTAGTGATCTGGCAACCTTCATGTACTACCTTCCCTTCTGACCTTCAGTGATAAATTATCACAGGAAAAGTCCTGTAGACAAAGAACACTTGAAAAAATTAAATATTTTTCAACTAATTTTTTTCAAGTGTTCCTTGTCTGCAGGACTTTTCTTGTGGTAATTTATTACTGAATAGTTCATATAACGCTGTTAGCATGAGTGACAAAAATTACTACCATGAAATATGTGGCAGCTTGGCTGTCCAACTCCTGATAATAGATGGCGCCACTAGTGAATAATCAGGTAGGCTTATGTGTCACTTAGTTGAATAAATGGTTAGTTTTTCTATGGTCTAGCGATTAAGATACCCAGCATGGGGAAACCTCAGGTTCGAATCCCCGTCAGGACAATTTTTTTAAGGACTACTACTACCAATTTTAAGGACTACTAGTACCAATTTTTTAAAGTTATAAAATAAGTTTGTCATAAAAATAATAAAAATAATAAATATTATTTTTTACATGTCATTCGCAATATTTTGTTCTGACAGCTACGTTTGGGTGGCCCCCTCAGAAACTTACGATGAACCCCTAATATTCCTAATATTCCATTTTTCCAAAGCCCCTAGAAGTATGGCGTGGCCTACGTTGAGAACCTCTGGCTTAGACTACTAATTCTCAAAGTATGACTCACGGCCCACTGGTGGGTCGCGATGGATCCAAAAATGCAAGTCATTTCTTCTTTTGCCATTCTTCTTATTTTTGTGACATCGGAGAGTAAATCCATTTAATATTTTGCGTCTCACGTGTCTGTTTTTTTGCGTCTAATGTGTCTTTTTTATTATTTTGTTATTTATTTTTTTATTTATTCATTCATGTTTTACCATTTTCCTTTTCATTTGTTCCTCTCCAGTCCTTTATCGGAGAGTTACTTTTCCACTAGAAAGTGAAAACGGGTGGGAGGAATATGCTGCGGGGTCTTATGCTCCTTCCTTAGTGGATCGCAGTGAAAAAAAAGTTTTAGATCTACTGGCTTGTAAATACAAAAAGTTGAGTTTTCTGTGTTGAAAACGTTTTTTATATTTGAAACTATTTTCTCTTTGTTGGAAACGGATTGGATTGTTTTATCTCTGAGTGGCACTTTTTTGCACACCATGGGCTAAATGGCCAGGCCACAAGGACCCCGAAGGCTCAGAGAAGGTTGGGGGAGGGGACCCACTGGAACAGCTGTTGGGAGACAGATGGTAGCCTCCCGTCAAGGCCATCCAGCGACTTTGCGGAGATAAAGCTCAACGCTGACCCAGCTGGGATTCGAACCTGGGAACTACAGATTACGAGCCTGGCGCGCTACAGACTGAGCCACCCCCTTGTTGGAAACGACTCATATGAAACATGTTTAGTGTAAAATTAGTTAAACAATTTTTTAAGGATTTAATTGTAAAACTTTTATATTTCCTTAAGTAGGAAACGATGAGCTTATTTGATTTTGGAGAAATTGAGAGGAAATGATAAGGTGGCTGAGGAGGGAAGATACAGGCTGAGGGTGCTGCTCTTTCATCATCGTTGTCCCGTGGCTGAGTGGTTAGTGTGCTTGGCTACTGATCAAAAGGGACTTGGGGTCTTGCTCCGGACATGGGTGTTTGTGTTGTTTTTCTGCTGAGGTCCCGCCATCCTCACAGATCTTCTACTATGGCGTATAAACTGACAAGCTCCTGTCAGACCTCTGAGGTAAGCAGCTGCTTGAGGGGATATTTATTTATTTTTTTTATCATCTTCAACTCTACAAAGCTATAGGGTACAGGCTTTAGCGCCAGAGGGCCCTGCTGTGCCTAGAAACTGATGTGCACAACGGTAGAGAAAGCGAATCAAACCTCTAGTCCCAAGAGAAAGTAATCTTTTTCAGCGTCGCAGCTGATTCATGATACTAAGATGGCGGATATCTCGAGATTGAAATCGAAGCGTTATTCTGATTAAACAACCGAAGTAAACGGCAGAAGGGCGGAAATTTTACGTCATTCTCCTCAATAGGTCGATGACATAAATGTGAAAGGACGTACGTCACTGCGACGCATAACGGGGACCCTATGTAAAACGAAAAAAAAATGCATTTCAACAACCCCGCTGGAGATAAAGTAAGGGAAAACGAAATCACCAATGTAAACTCCTTGACCAATCACTTATCTAGCATGAAGTGATCGTTTATAAAATTAATTTCAAGTTTCGCATTTGCCAAGTTTGGCGTCCTCTAATGGTATATTGATAACTAAACTATGAAACCTTTATGTATAGTGTCACACCAGGTATTTCCGATCATAGATCTCCGAAATGTTAGGAATTTGACACCTGTTGTCGCATTCGAGATCAGATAGGGGTCGGATTTTGGGTTGGGTTGTTTTACCTCTGAGCGGCACTTTTTTGCACACCATGGGCTAAATGGCCATGTCACATGAACCCCGAAGGCTCAAAGAAGGTTGGGGGAGGGGACCCACTGGAACAACTGTTGGGAGACAGATGGTAGCCTCCCGTCAAGGCCATCCAGCTTGTTCTTTAACGTGCACAGGGTATGGCTCTCCCGCACACGGGCCCACGGCTTAACGTCCCATCCAACGGACGGCGGCCTCTCCATGGCCATCGGTGTCCCCTACTGACCGTGGACAGGGCGGGGAATTTTGCGGAGATAAATCTCAACGCTGACCCAGCTGGGACTCGAACCTGGGAACTACAGATTACGAGCCTGGCGCGCTACCGACTGAGCCACCCCGTCCCGATAGGGGTCGGAATGACGGTATAGAAATCAGGAGGCACCGGAGGCACCGATTCATTTCTAACTTAAATATAGGGAGGGTTTGAAAAGAAATGAAACTATTTACACTACCTAGTAATTGTGGATTACTGAGATTTGAGCACTGTTTCCTTTTCGAAGTAAAGGAGTGGGTAGTTTTACCTCTGAGTGGCACTCTTTTGCACACAATGGACTAAATGGCCAGTTTACAAAGACCCCAAAGGCTCAGAGAAGGTTGGGGGTGGGACCCACTGGATAGCTGTTAGAAGACAGATAGTAGACTCCCATCAAGGCCATCGTGTTCTTTAACTTACACAGGGTATGCCTCTCTCGCACACGGAGCCACATCTTAAAGTGTCTTCCCACGGCCTTTTTAAGCCCATCGGTGTCCGCTACTGACAGAGGGTAGGGCGGGGAGTTTTACGGGGGAAAATCTCAATGCTGACTTAGCTGTGACTCGAACCTGGGAATTGCAGATTATGAGCTTGGCGTGCTACCGACTGAGTCACTTCCGCTCCATTTCGAAGTAAAGTTTTCAAAAAAGATTTTTTTTCTCCCGTTTCTGAAACACGGGCAATAAGCCATTTTCAGGTATCTTGCATAGGGTAGCGGCGGCGTAGGTTGCATAGGGTAGCTCCTGTTTAAGCATTAGAAATGCCCAAAAATTACATGAGGCCTGGTGTAGACTCTAGGGTTGGTGTTCAAAAGGTGTTACACCGACCGTTTTCTTAGCTTTATAGAAGATTCTATCGCATACGTCATCTTAAAGCGTATGAAATATCGGTCTGTTACGCCATTGCAAAGCAGATTTCATAACGAAAGCTCCCACAAACACACACTTGATATGAACAACAACGACCTTGTACAAATAACTAAATTCACTTGACGGAGAATCATAGTAGAGAGCCATATCGATAAAGGCCATTGAACATGAGCAGTGTTGTTAATGTTATTATTTGATACAAAAATTTGGCGGATCAGAGATGACAATGACCTTAATATGTTAAATGAACAAGATGGCTGCTGAAAATATTTCACCTTTTAGTTCTGTTGAACCTATGGCATGTTCTGTGATCTGTAACGACATTAAAGAATTACTGTCTTTCTTTGATTCTGGAAATTATTCAAGTTTAAAAATTTTACATTTTAACATTCGAAGTTTAAGAAATAAATTTGAACAGCTTTTTAATACTTTCTGAAATATGGATCAAACCACATGAGTTAAATTTGTATCAAATAGATTGAAATCATATGTTCCATTGTTGTAGAAATTACAATAAATCTAATGAGATACTTTGCCAAGTTAAAAGTTTTTTAATAGTCAAGCAAATTGTATTTGATGATATAAGTTCAGCTGAATATATTGTTATTTATCTAGAAAAATATCAGCAATGTTTCGTATGTATCTATAGATCTATTTGTATCCCACCTACCACCTACTTTGTAGAATTTCAGGAATTACTCTTATCGTTTAATAATAATGGCGAAGTTATTGTAATTGGTGATTTAAATATAGATATACTAGGAAATGATCACTACACAAATGAATATCTAAATCTGTTGTCATCAAATGGCTTTAAAAGTTTCATTAATTCACCTACCAGGGAAAGTATGATATCTTCTACTTGTTTAGATCACATTTTTATTAAAAACAAAAGCGAAAGTTCATTCAAGAGTAGTATTGTTAAATTAGCAGTGACTGATCATTATCTCATTACCTTAAGAGTTAACTTGAACAATAATATGAATACACAGTATGATAATTATCCAGAGCCTATTCTTTATCACTACATAGACTATACGTTATTGAACAGGCTTTTAAGTGAATGTTCCTGGAAAGAGGTATTAATTATTAATGACGTAAATGAAGCTTATAATAAATTTTTAACCACATGTAATCTCGTAATTAAAAATTCAACTACGGAAAGAAAAATTCATAATAAATAACAATCAGCAAAGCCATGGATTACTTCCGAAATTCTGAACTTTAACAAAGAGATAAGCCATATAAAAACACAAATAATACCCTTAAAATGAAATTTACGAAAGTAGCTTTAAAATTTTAGAAATCAAATAAATTATAAAATTCGAGATGCAAAAAACTGTTTCATTACAACTCAGTTTCAAAATTTTTATAATGATATATCAAAACAATGGAAATTGCTAGGCGAAATAATAAATCAGAAGAAGGTAGAAAATAAATATCCAGAATTAGAAAGTGGTTATGATTCAACTGAAAATGCTAAGTTATTGGCAAACGAATTTAATGAACACTTTGTAAATCTGTCAACGAATAAGATTGTAAGAAATGAAAATAGCCGTATGAATGAAAATGCCAAATCCATGCTTTTAGCTCCAAATTGTAGAAAGGAATTGATTGACATTATAAAAGATTTTAAAAATAAAACATCTGCTAGGTATGAAAATATTTCCATTATTTGCTGTTAAAAATGTTATTTTAACTTAATTCAACCATTGGTTCACATTTGTAATTTATCTTCGAAACTGGCACTTTTCCTTATTTAATGAAAAAGCTATTGTAATTATATTTTACAAAAAGGGGAAATAAAAATGATTTTAAGAATTATCGACCGATATCTCTTTTCCCAGTTTTTCAAAAATATTGAAAAAGCTAGTTAATACATTTTTTAGACCATATAAAAATAGACTGATACATTTTTTAGATAGTTTTATTTTCTCTCTGAAAACCAATTTGGGTTTAGGAAGGGTAGAGGTACAGAAACTGCATTGTTTAATTATACGTCAAAGGTGTTTCGTTCCATGGACAATAATCAATTTAGTCTATGTTATTTATGGACTTGGAAAAAGCTTTTGACACCGTTAATCATGAAATTATAATTAGCAAACTAGAAAATATTGACATTCGTGGTGTATTAAACTGGTTTAAAGACTACTTACAGCACAGAACACAATGTGTTAGACTTTTTAATACACTTAGTAACCCAAAATATATTTCATATCGTGTACGACAAGGTTCAGTCCTGGGGCCGACCTTGTTTTTGATTTTCATAAATGATCTATGTGAATTAAAAAGAAATAACTATATTAACACTGTTGCAGATGACGCATCATTAACTTTATGTGCTGATTCTGTAGAAAATCTCCTTTATAACATGAACCTGATCTAAAATATGTGATGAAGTGGTTAAATTTAAATGGGTTACATTTAAATTCGAAAACGACTTAGTATATTTTATTTAATCTAAAAAAAGGAATCGTACAATCCAAATTTGATTAAATTAAAATTGCATACCTTTTCATGCAATAATTTCTCAGCTTGTTGATGTGAAGAAATTGAACAGGTTCAAAGTCTACTATACCTAGCCGTTTATATTGATAGCTCCCTAAGTTGGAAAATGCACATTGCAAAACTAACAAACACACTTGTTATGATTGTTTGTATTGTATGTGATACAATACATGTACAGTATTTAGATAGCAGTAAAATTATTAAAGTTTATAAAACAGTTATATACAGTACAGTACAATACAGTATTGTGTTTTATAAACTTTAATAATCTTATGCTTTTAAAATTTTCTTCGTCTTTCACACGATGACTAAGTTAGCGATGACTATGTAGAAATGATAATGAAATACAAACACTTCTGACACACAGTTCTTGCTGTACAGTTATGACACACACACACATTCAAAAAATATTTATTGTAACTGTGCAGCATTATTGTTATTTATTCGAGCAGTGGAAGTGGATCGTCAGGGTCTTCATCCTCGTCGTCTTCTACGTGTTCCGTATGCGGAGGAGGATGAGAAGGGGGTGCTTCAGGGGTAGCAGGGGTGGCAGAGCTGGAAGGTGTAGAAGGGGAGGCAGGGATACTCAGTGTTATCTTCTAGAAATACATTGTGATTTCAGTTTGACTTTTTTTGCCTTTTCGTTTCTTTAAAAATGTTCGTATACGCAGACAATGCCTCTTCTACCAATTCCTTCAACTTCAAGGAACGTATCGTAGACGGGTCGATCTCATAAAAATACTCATCGCAGTTCTTTTAGCGTACTGTAACTTTTTTCAAAATATAACTTTTTATAATAAATTTGCGTATATATTTATGGTAGTAAATGATAAAATAGATTAATAATGCATATATTTTATGTATTTATGACTTACTGAATATTTTTAGTTTTCTTTACATTTTCTAGTCTCGTCTGCGATTTTCCGCAGTCGGCAGCAAAAACTCCAAAAAATTCCCATCAGATTATTGACTGCAAACTCGCGAATAATCAAATCCGCGAAAGTCGAGGACCGACTGTATACCATTTCAGGTGTATTTCCACTAAGTCACTTATTTGTCTATAAAAAAAAATAAATAAATACCCCCTCAAGCAGCTGCTTGCCACAGAGGTCTGACAGGAGCCTGTCAGTTTATATGCCAAAGTAAAAGGTCTCAGAGGATGGCAGGACCTCAGCAGAAAAACGACACACACATCCATGCCTAATCCGGGGCTCGAACCCAGGTCCCTTAGATCAGTAGCCAAGCGTGCTAACCACTCGGCCATGGGACGGCCAAAAAAAAATGTGGAACGCTTCACGATTTTGCGTGTCATCCTTGCGCAGGGGCCATGCTAATCTTCTCTGTATCGTTCCAATTTTAGTATATGTACTGCCGAAGCAAGTACAGTCGCTCAAAAAAGTATCCGAACGCTATGGCTGATTACAAAAATCAGAAAAAATATCTGGCAACGATTTTTTCAGAAATTAATGATCTGACATCCTTCGTGTGCAGTACGCGAAGGATGCCAGATCACTAATTTCTGAAAAAATCGTTGCCAGATATTTTATCTGAATGTTGTAATCAACCATGGCTTTCGGATACTTTTTTGAGCGACTGTACAATTTGTCTATAGGGTATTAAATTACTTCTTTAAAAACGAAAATGCAGTGTTGCATTATACAAATTATTCTATGCGAGATGATGGTAAAATATTTCTGTTGCCACTTACAAAAGAAGAAATTATGTATTAACATTTTGATTACTTGGCCCCTAAAATTTTTAATTCTTTACCGATTATAATTCGAAATGAAACAAATTTTATGCATTTCAGATCTTTCATTGCTAATTATCTAACGAGCGTTGCTAATGCTGACAGCCTTTTGTGTTAAAGTAAAAAAATTATAATTCATTTATATAAATTCTCAATTGTTTTTTTGTATACTTTTTTCTTATTTATGTAAAACTGAGTGTCTATGTTGCCAAAATTATGTACTGAAATCATTTGTATGTTAATCTACATGAACGTAGATGCTCTTGGGTTAATAAGAGTATTACAAATACATGCTGTTTGTAGCCTTATTGTTACAATAAACTGACTGACTGACTGATTATGCTCTTTGAACTCCCTTCTGATTAGGCCTAGATCGAGAAATAAATCGTAGGAAGGAGGGGGGGGGGGCAAGGAACACAATTGAGTCAAAAAAATTTAAAAGGGAGTCAAGAGAGTTTTCTAATAAAGTATAACATTTCCCCCTCGTTTTTACAGTTCTCTAAAAACATTCTTAAAAAAATACATAAATATAAATAAGTTTAATCATTTTTTTCCTCTGTTACCTTTAGTAGCATTTTGACGAGGGGGTGGGGTGGGGTGGAGTGGCTTGCCTCCCCCTCCCCTAAATCCGCCCCTGCTTCGCATAATACAAAATAAACTTGGGTTGGGTTGTTTTACCTCTGAGCGGCACTTTTTTGCACACCATGGGCTAAATGGCCAGGTCACATGGACCCCGTAGGCTCAGAGAAGGTTGGGGGAGGGGACCCACTGGAACAGCTGTTGGGAGACAGATGGTAGCCTCCCGTCAAGGCCATCCAGCGTGTTCTTTAACGTGCACAGGGTATGGCTCTCCCGAACACGGGACCACGGCTTAACGTCCCATCCGACGGACCGCGGCCTTTCCAAGCCCATCGGTGTCCCCTACTGACCGCGGCAGGGCGGGGAATTTTGCGGAGATAAGTCTCAAAGCGGACCCAGCTGGAACTCGAACCTGGGAACTACAGATTACGAGCCTGGCGCGCTACCGACTGAGCCACCCCCGCAACAAAATAAACTTGAGAAATAACCCAGAATCATCACCTGGGTTATGCTACAGTTCACAAGTATGCCGGGATTAAAAACCTGATCTATGTTATACTTGACAAATATGCTAAGTTCGCTCCCTGAGATTATGTTTGGTAACTGTGACAGCCTCTTAATATGAGAATATGTTACACTTTTAATCTGAGGTTATATTATAATTTACAAATATGCCAGTTTCATACCCTGAGATTAAGTTACCCTTCAAAAAATACATCAAGCGGATAACTTGAGGTTATAATTCGCTAATAACTATGTCAGCCTCTTCTTCACCTGAAATTATGTTAGAGTTGATAAAAAATGCCAAGATCGTAGCCTGGCTTTTATTCGATTCGTTGCAAAAGTAATCGCAAAAAAAACTGACACAAATTATTAAATGTTATTTAACCGGCTAGTATGATCGACCTCCAATCCTTGAAGATTTTCCTCCTTCACCAAACATCAAGATTACTGCCTCCAAATGGGGCGGGGGTGACTCAGTCGGTAGCGCGCCAGGCTCGTAATATGTAGTTCCCAGGTTCGAGTCCCAGCTGGGTCAGTGTTGAGATTTATCTCCGCAAAATTCCCCGCCTTGCCCACGGTCAGTAGGGGACACCGATGGGCTTGGAAAGGCCGCCGTCCGTCGGATGGGACGTTAAGCCATGGCCCCGTGTGCGGGAGAGCCATACCCTGTGCACGTTAAAGAACACGCTGGATGGCCTTGACGGGAGGCTACCATCTGTCTCCCAACAGCTGTTCCAGTGGGTCCCCTCCCCCAACCTTCTCTGAGCCTTCGGGGTCCATGTGACCTGGCCATTTAGCTCACGGTGTGCAGAAAAGTGCCGCTCAGAGGTAAAACAACCCAACTCTGCCTCCAATTCTATTACATTTTTTGTAAACGCAGAATTTGCATTTAGGTGAGTCGAGCAAGCATTATTCCTGGTACGATAGTTTAGCGTTTTCTTTAGGTAAGCACTGTTTCATTTTCTGAATCTATGCAGATATAAATCTATCTTATTTATATTCAAATAACCTCAAGTTGTTAAAAGCAAATTTAAATTTTCTTTATTACCTAAGTACATAAATGCTATAAATATTGAATGCTTTGTATGTAAAGTGCTAAAAATGTTATACAATTAAAATCTAGCATAGACATTTAGTGAATAACTAATTCATGAATCTAATATATTTTAGAATTAAAATATTTATATTTTAATACTCAATAAGTTTTTATACAATTACCGATATTTTAATAAATAGAATTTATTTAATAATTTTATTTGCATAATTAGTGTTATTTATTCATCAGACCGGTGATTCTCTATGCTTCACCCATATGGGCTAATATACACCGACCAATATTCTTAAGATCCAGGTCTTACAGAACAAGATTTTTAATATACACCGACCAATATTCTTAAGATCCAGGTCTTATAGAACAAGATTTTTAATATACACCGACCAATATTCTTAAGATCCAGGTCTTATAGAACAAGATTTTGAAAACTGCGGTCGATGCCCCTGGTTTGTCACTAACAGACAACTCCATAAAGACCTGGGCATCGACAATATATATACACATATAAAACGCACTTCAAAAAGATTTTTGAGGCTGTAAGCAATAATCCCAATGAGATTATTTCTTCTCTGATTCTTTACGATCATACTGTTTTGAACAAGTACAAGAGGCCTAAAACGGTAGCGTTCTCTGAGGAGATCTACCCGTTTTAGGTTTCTTATACAATTCTACTGCTATTTTTAGCTTTTCCTGTTTGCCCTTAGGGACCCACCTAAGGTGGTTTACTTATATATTTTGTTCTTACTCATGCCAAATAGGCATATCTTTATGATGGAGTTGGTTAGGGGTAAAATTATTACCCCTAACCATGTCCATCATAAATATATGCCTATTTGGAACTACATCGAATATGATTATACGATCTACGATTAGTGTTATTTATGTCGCTTCGATGGTCAGTAGTATTGCTTTGGCTTGCTGTGACACTGCGACTGCCGGGGTTCGAGTCTCTGCTATGGTCGTTTGTTTTGTCATGTACGTTGTGATTATCTCAGAGTAAAAAATAAAAAGTGTTCCCTTATCGATATATCAAAAAAATTTGTGGTCTGACATTGGGATATAAAGCGAAATATTGAATATAAGTACCAACAACAAAATAAAAAAAAATTGTCATTTAAAGAGCCGCTACTTCGTCGATAACAAGAATTCTTAAACCTCTGCTGATCTTTGTTTTCTTGCATATTTTCGTCTCAGTGAGGAAAGAAGTTTGAATTTCAATGAAATAGATTTGACAATATTTAATTTTAAAGTATGCAACCGCCCCCCCCCCCCCAAAAAAAAAAAAAATATAAAATGAAATGAAAAAATTCCAGAAAGAATTATATGCATTGTCGTAAAACGGAATTCTTCACTTCGTAATTCAGTTCAGTGATACGGATCGACGAGAAAGGATTCAAAAGTCTAACTCGTGCAGACTCTTCGTCTCCGGAAGCGAGAGAGAGAATTGTGACTGGAATGGAAGAAAAGAATTCATCCGTTTCTGGATGACAAAAAGACCGCCATTACATTTGGGAAAAGAAAAGAAAGATTCTCCGCCAGAATGCTCTAGATCAGGTGATGATGGCAGAGTCAACTACGTCGACGGTGAAGGTTGGGGAGGGAGGGACGATAACCACGAGAGAGAAAAAAAAAATACAACGCCCAGAGAAAAACCAAGGCCATTTATAGGGATGTCTTTCGTACGGCTTTGTTGAAGGAAAAGGGGGGTGGGTGGAAGTAATAAGAAGGGGGATGTACGCTGGGGAAGTGCAGAGACGACTGGAAGGGGAAAGGAAAACAAAATTTTAACTCCGAGAAAGGAAATGGGAAAAGAAGGAAAAGATAAGATTCAGGACTTTGAAAAAAAGTTTCATAAGGGAAACTCTCCCGATCTTCTGTTTCTTTTTAACTTTCGTATCCCTCCCATCATTTGGCTTTATCCGTTCTTTATTTTAAATGGAGTCAATGCCAAGAAGATGGAGTAGGGGAGATTGTTTTCTTTGTTTTGTTTCTGTTCTCAAGAGATATCGCAGAAGAAAGCTTTTGTCTTTGTCGAAAAAGAAAAATCTGCATTGAATAAAGCAAAAAGGATTCTTCATTTATTTTTTCTTTTTGTTCTCTGATGGATACATTAGTTTCTTTTTCCAGGGTTGGTACCTTTGTGTGTAACAGAGGAATGCTCTTTTGTGTTTGGCGAATGGAACTTTAAAGGAAATGGAATATGTTGTTGTTGGAATTCAAAAGAACTGCAAATTGTCACCGTGATTGAAAAGTAGTTATTGTTATTCTTTGCGTTTCATGGGGAGGGTTGGCTCAGTGGTTAGAGCGCCAGGCTCGTAATCTGCTAGTTCCGTGGTTCGAGTCCTAGCTGGGCCAGCGTTGAGATTTATCTCCGCAAAATTCCCCGCCCTGCCCACGGTCAGTAGGGGACACCGATGGGCTTGGAAATGCCACCGTCCATCGGATGGGACGTTAAGCCGTGGCTCCGTGTGCGGGAGAGCCATACCCTGTGCACGTTAAAGAACACGCTGGATGGCCTTGACGGGAGGCTACCATCTGTCTCCCAACAGCTGTTACAGTGGGTCCCCTCCCCCAACCTTTTCGGAGCCTTCGGGGTCCTTGTGACCTGGCTATTTAGCCCATGGTGTGCAAAAAAAGTGCCGCTCAGAGGTAGAAACAACTCTTTTCGTTTCAAATAATCAGGGTTAATGGTGTACTAGGCTGGGAGTCTGAGTGTCTCAGATTCGAACAGTAATCTATTTTTTTTTTGTTCAGAACTCCTGGTATTCCTCGCACGTCTTCGTTAAACGTTTTAGGAATTATTTTTAAATCTTTATCTTAAGGATAGAAAACTGGCTTCCTTTCTCAGTTTCAGTTCTGTTGGCATAGATGCATTCTGACAGCCACAGTGGATGATGGCAGCAGGGAGTCAAACAAACTTAAGATATAATTTGCTGAGTGAATTTTGGTAAACTCAGGGGATAGACAACACGTAAATTCTGATCAATACAATAGTTGTAGGCATCCTGAATTTCAGAGCATCTCATCTTTCTGATCATACCATATTAAAAAACTTTCATTCCCTGAGTTTGCTGGAATTCCCATGTTGAGTGAGGTCAGAATGAGGTCCACTGAGATGGTCAGAAATTCAAGATGCCTACAACTATTATGCTGACCAGAATTTACGTGTTGTCTATCTGCTGAGTTTACGAAAATTCACTCAGCAAATCATCTCTTAAATTTGTTTAACTCCCAGCTGCTTTATTTATTGTGGCTGTCAGAATTCAGTCGATCTTGATCCCCAGACGTGACAAATATCCCTCCATCTCCATCCTCTGAGTTTATCAGAATCCTCCATTTCCATTCTCTGAGTTTATCAGAATCCTCCATTTCCATTTTCTGAGTTTATCAGAATCCTCCATCTCCATCCTCTTAGTTTATCATAATCTCCATCTCCATCCTCTTAGTTTATCATAATCCTCCATCTCCATCCTCTGTGTTTATTGGAATACATGCGATTTCCATTCTCAGAGCTGGTCAAACCTCTAACGTATCCCATGTTTGAGTATCAGGATAGAAGATTGGCTCAAACGATAGCGCATCAGGCTCCTAATCTGATGTTCTCAGGTTCCAGATTATGAGATTTATCTCCCTAAATCCTACCCTAGGTGAGAAAGGTGGCCCTCCGTCGGATGGGGCGTTAAGTCTTCGCTTCCTGTGTAGAGAGTCATACTCTCTGCACACTAAAAACACGCTTGATGGGAAGTTTCCAGCTGTCCACTTCTACAATGGCGTAATAATCTAAGAGTTCCTCTATGCAACTCTTAGACTTGGGGATCTTGTGACCTGTCAGCTTAACCCATTGTGTGCACGAATATGCCGCTCATATGTAAAACAACCCAACTTAGAAATTTTAACCTTTTATTTTAAGTTTTTCGTGAAAAAATATGACCCCAGATGTAGCAATCAAATCGACTGAAATTTAGATTTTAAACAATATTTGCTCACTATTTAAAAAGCTATGGAAGCTCAAAGATTTAACAAAAAAGCGAGTTAAAACAATTAATCCGAAAAAGTTAATCGTTACGAAACGATAGCAAAAACATCTACATTACACTTTACGAAAATGCGTATTTGTAGCAGTTTACAAAATAATTATTTCAGTTTGGCAATTGTTATTGAAGATTGAAACTTCTGTAATTCTTAAACACTGAAAGAATATTGTTGTTTTGATTTAACTGTGAAAGGACTTTTTTTGCACCGAATGGACGGGTTACAAAGACCCCAAGGAATGATCCTTGTTGATCGTTTCAGGATCACAAGTCTGAAGGATCTCACAATCCTGAATAGCTCAGAGTTGAGTTATGGAAGGGGACCACCATTAGGAGACAGGGGGAAGTCTTAGACCTAGTTTCATTGAAGTTGTTATTTAATGTGCACAGGATAAGACTCTCCTCTACCCGGAATCATGGCTTAATGTTTTCTCCTAAGGACGATGCCTTTCCAAGCCGAATAGTGTTCCCTTTCTTACCGAGGCAGGACGAAGGACTTTCCGAGGGCAGGAAGTAAATTTAATAGCAAACCAACTCGAGAAAAATTGGGACTCGGACCTTGGAACTGCAAACTACACTCTTGTCGCGCTACCGACTAAGCCAGCTTCCTTTCCAGGAATGCTGTCAAAAATCGAGATTTAAAGAGCTTAATTTATCTTCAGTTGCATTTTGTCCACGGCAAGCTTATTTAGAAAGGTACCGAATTCTGAAAGTGATTTCCTATTGCATAACATGTGTTCGTTCCTAATGACTGCTGGGGCGGGGGTGGTTCAGTGGGTAGCGCGCCAGGCTCGTAATCTGTAGTTCCCAGGTTCGAGTCCCAGCTGGGTCAGCGTTGAGATTTATCTCCGCAAAATTCCCCGCCCTGTCCACGGTCAGTGGGGGACACCGATTGGCTTGGAAAGGCCGCCGTCCGTCGGATGGGACGTTAAGCCGTGGCCCCGTGTGGGGAGAGCCATACCCTGTGCACGTTAAAGAACACGCTGGATGGCCTTGACGGGAGGCTACCATCTGTCTCCCAACAGCTGTTACAGTGGGTCCCCTCCCCCAACCTTCTCTGAGCCTTCGGGGTCCATGTGACCTGGCCATTTAGCCCATGTTGTGCAAAAAAGTGCCGCTCAGAGGTAAAACAACCCAACCCTAATGACTGCTAATGACTGGCTGCCACTGTCTAGTATCGTAATTCACGCTTTCAGAACGATTATAACGTAAAGCGTAATAAGGTGTATAGCGTAGTCCTGTTCAGATCGATTGAAGCAAGAGAGCCATCGTACTATTTTCTGGAGAAAGATTAAGCTAAAAAGAAAACTTTTGATCGAAATCAGTATTTGTGGGCGGATAGGTAAACATGTCTTTGAAAGTAGAGTCTTAATTGGATTTCTTTACAAGCGTATATGTATGAGAGATAATAAATAAAAAATATATTAACTCTATTAATCACGTTTAAAATTCAACGATATGAGGATTGAAAATCCCACTGAAATCGTCGCAAAACTAATGCTGTTAATTAAAAATAATTATCTCTTTAAGTTAACACCGTGGGGCACAACCTAGCTGACAACGTATTAGGTGATAAAAAATAAGCTTTAAACAGGATTTTCGTTAGACAGGCTGAAAACGAGTTGAGAAGGAAAAAAAATGGTAAGCTTATAGAGTTTACTTTTGTAGCATTTTTTTGCTCATTAATTTTAAACTGAAAAAAATGAATTCCAGTCATTAGGGAGATTGGTAGGTGAGAGGGTACAATAAAAAATGTTTCCAAGAAACACAAAGATGAAATTTTCTGCAAAAAAATCGCATGTTTTTTAAATCTGAGTGCTATTCAGATAAATACAAGAAAACCGAGAATTAAATAAATTGTTGATTCATAGAGAAATATGTAAATATCTACGTACTGATATATCGCAAGAGAAAAGATATTTTTTTTATGATACTAACACTACAATTGTATTCGATGATTTTTTGTGGGAATGAAAAAAAAAAATTTTCTTTCGTTTATTGATGATTAGACTGATTTAAAGTTAGAGTAATATGACACGTTTACCAGATTGAGTCAATACTAGAGTTGGGTTGGGTTGTTTTACCTCTGAGCGGCACTTTTTTGCACACAATGGACTAAATGGCCAGGTCACATGGACCCCGAAGGCTCAGAGAAGGTTGGGGATCCACTGTTGGGAGACAGATGGTAGCCTCCCGTCAAACCATCCAGCGTGTTCTTTAACATTCACAGGGTATGGCTCTCCCGCACACGGAGCCACGGCTTAACGTCCCATCCGACGGACGGTGGCCTTTCCAAGCCCATCTGTGTCCCCTACTGACCGTGGGCTGGGCGGGAAATTTTGCGGAGATAAATCTCGACGTTGACACAGCTGGGACTCGAACCTGGGAACCGCAGAATACGAGCCTGGCCGCTACCGACTGAGCAACCCCCGCCCCCCGACTCTTAGATTAATTTATTAAAAAATTTTTCTCACGTTGTGTAAAAGAGAAATAATAATTTCTGACCGAAACCGGTACATTACAGTGATTTATTGTTTGTTTATTTTACTTTTGCATTTTAACATTTATTTTAATTATTTTTTTCCAGAAAAATTCATTTTTGAAAAAATTCATGTCAAAGAAGAGGCTTAATTCGGTTTCTTTAAAAAATGAAATTTTCTGAAAAAAATCAATAATGGAAGAAATGTTTTATGATATATATATAACACAAGACTTATTTTTTATGAGTTTAATATTGCTATCTGTCTGTCCCACAATAAGGTCGTTTTAACAGTAGTAGACTTTCTTTGCCACAAAATAATATTTTCCTTTGTTTGCATTATGCTTTCTCTGTTGCACAACAATGTTATTGTAGACTGAAGTTTAATCTGTCGCTAATGTCATTGTCAGACTGTACTTAATCTGTCGTACAACAATGTTACTGTCAGATTGCACCTAATCTGTCGTACAACAATGTCACTGTCAGACTGCACCTAATCTGTCGTACAACAATGTCACTGTCAGATTGCACTTAATCTGTCGTACAACAATGTCACTGTCAGATTGCACTTAATCTATCGTACAACAATGTCACTGCAGATTGCACTTAATCTGTCGTACAACAATGTCACTGTCAGATTGCACTTAATCTATCGTACAACAATGTTACTGTCAGATTGCACTTAATTTGTCGTACAACAATGTCACTGTCAGATTTCTCTTAATCTGTTGCACAACAATGTCATTGTCAGACTGCACTTAATCTGTCGTATAACAATGTCATTGTCAGACTGCACTTAATCTGTCGTACAACAATGTCATTGTCAGACTGCACTTAATTTGTCATACAACAATGTCATTGTCAGATTGCACTTAATCTGTCGTACAACAATGTCACTGTCAGATTGCACCTAATCTGTCGTACAACAATGTCATTGTCAGATTGCACTTAATCTGGGGTACAACAATGTTACTGTCAGATTGCACCTAATCTGTCGTACAACAATGTTACTGTCAGATTGCACTTAATTTGTCGTACAACAATGTCACTGTCAGATTGCACCTAATCTGTCGTACAACAATGTCATTGTCAGATTATATTTAATCTGTCGTGCAACAATGTTACTGTCAGATTGCATTTAATCTGTCGTACAACAAAGTTACTGTCAGATTGCACTTAATTTGTCGTACAACAATGTTACTGTCAGATTGCACCTAATCTGTCGTACAACAATGTCACTGTCAGACTACACCTAATCTGTCATACAACAATGTTACTGTCAGATTGCACTTAATCTGTTGTACAACAATGTCACTGTCAGATTGCACTTAATTTGTCGTACAACAATGTTACTGTCAGATTGCACCTAATCTGTTGTACAACAATGTCACTGTCAGACTGCACTTAATCTGTCGTACAACAATGTTACTGTCAGACTGCACTTAATCTGTCGTACAACAATGTCATTGTCAGACTGCACTTAATCTGTCGTACAACAATATTACTGTCAGATTGCACTTAATCTGTCGTACAACAATGTCATTGTCAGACCACTTAATATGTCGCAAATGTCATTGTCAGACTGCACTTAATCTGTTGTACAACAATGTCATTGTCAGACCACTTAATATGTCGCAAATGTCATTGTCAGGCTGCACTTAATCTGTTGTACAACAATGTCATTGTCAGGCTGCACTTAATCTGTCGTGCAACAATGTCATTGTCAGACAGCACATTTTCGCACAACAATGCTATTGTCAGATTGCACTTTCTCTATGGCACAATAATGTCATTTTCATCTTGGGAGTTCTCTGTCGCAAAAAACTATGTCATTTTTAACCTAAGTCTTCTCAGTCATTAAATAATATCATTTAGTAATATAATTTTTATAAATCGATGCACTTTTTGGGTCACTGGAATATGATTTTTTTTCCTTTTGGCTCCTATTCTGTCACGTTGGATTAGTCGATAGAGCGCCAAGTTCAAATAAATTTCCCCAGCTGGGTCAGCGTTGAGATTTATCTCCGCAAAATTCTCCGCCCTGCCCACGGTCAGTAGGAGACACCGATGGGCTTGGAAAGGCCGCCGTCCGTCGGATGGGACGTTAAGTCGTGGTTCCGTGTGCGGGAGAGTCATACCCTGTGCATGATAAAGAACACATTGGATGGCCTTGACGGGAGGCTGTCATCTGTCTCCCAACCTTCTATAAGTCTCTGGGGTCCATGTGACCTGGCCATTTAGCCCATAGTGCGCAAAAAAGTGCCGCTCAGAGGTAAAACAACCCAACTCAACTCAAATAAATTTCTTTGGGTTGGAATTTTCTCCGTTAAGCACCATTTTGCCTTGGTGATTTTGCCTTGGAGAAAAGGGATGCCATTGGGTTTGCAAAGGCCGCCGTCCGACGGATTTGACTTTAAGCTGTGGTCATGTGTGCCGGAAAGTTCTACCCTGTGCACGTTAAAGAATGTGCTGGATGTCCCTGATTGGAGGCTTCAATCTTTCAATTAACAGATACCCAGTTGACAGCCTTCTCCATCCGTCTTGGGGCTGGGTTGGCGCAGTTGGTATCATGACAGGTTCGTAATCTTCAGTTCCTAGGTTTCAGTCCCAGCTCAGCCAGCATTGAGATTTAACTCCGCAAAACACTTTGCCCTGCCCACGATCAGTAGGGGACACCGATGTGCTTGGAAAGGTCGCCGTCCGTCGGATGGGACGTTAAGCCGTGGCACCGTATACGAGAGGGTCATACCCTGTGCACTTTAAAGAAAACGCTGGATAGTCTTAGGGGAGGCTACCATCTGTGTCCCAACAGCTGTTCCAGTGGGTCCCCTCCTCCAACCTTCTTTGAGACTTTGGGGTCCTTGTGACCTGACCATTTAGGTCATTGTGTGCAAAAAAAGTATCTCTCGGAGGTAAAACAATCCTACCGTCTCTGAGTCCTTGGGGCCTTTGTGACCTTACCAGTTGGGCTATTGTATGCCAAAAAGTGCCGCTCAAACCTGAAGCAACAAACTCAAATTTGGAGGAAAATAGCTACTGAGAATGTAAAGAAATATATAAAAAAAACAGCTGAAGAAATTTAAAGTTCAGTTATGACAAATAAAAACTAGTGACAATATCTTCAAACAATGTTTTATTAACAATGTACACGGGGCTACACAACCATTATTCCGGTCAGGTGACAATGAACGAAAGAAAACCTCGAATTCTTACGTAAATAGATAACAACACTCTTCATATCTACTTATTAAACAGGTGGCTCAGTCGGTAGCGCGCCAGGCTCCTAATCTGTATTTCCCAGGTTCGAGTCCCAGCTGGGTCAGCGTTGAGATTTATCTCCGCAAAATTCCCCGCCTTGCCCACGGTCAGTAGGGGACACCGATGGGCTTGGAAAGGCCGCCGTCCGTCGGATGGGACCTTAAGCCGTGGCCCGTGTGCGGGAGAGCCATACCCTGTGCACGTTAAAGAACACGCTGGATAGCCTTGACGGGAGGCTACCATCTGTCTCCCAACAGCTGTTCCAGTGGGTCCCCTCCCCCAACCTTCTCTGAGCCTTCGGGGTCCTTGCGACCTGGCCATTTAGCCCATGGTGTGCAAAAAAGTGCCGCTCAGAGGTAAAACAACCCAACCTAACTTATTAAACATGCCAAAGGATCATTCAGCCATAAACAAATATCAGATTGTCACGCCTTTGCATTAAACCTATTAAAGCATAACACATCTTATAACGAACGAGGTCATCTGTATATTTATTGCAAAGATGTCACTAATAGCGTTAAAAGATAATTCAAAGTGAAATTTTAATATACCCATTCGACGTTAATGTTATAAATTTAAAATAACTCCGCACCTAAATAGTACGGGAATAGTTCAAAGCAGATTACGAGTTCAGCTTTGTTGGTATGAGTGAGTCGAAGAATGAATTTAGGAGCCAATTACACCTCAGGGAATGAGAAGGGAATCGGCAATTAGGAGATCTCGTTGCTGCTTCGAGTTGGCTCTCACAGAAGGAGAGGAAAATAGTGGTGCTCTCAATTAGCAAAGCATCGCTTTAGGCACTTACTCCATCCATCCGTTTAATGCCTAATGCAATGCTGACAAAGGCAACCATTGTTTCATCAAACAATGAAAGATTCTTTCTTGTTGGAAAGTTTTCTGTAGCAAAACATTCAACTTCGAAATTTCTGAGGGGATTGGGTTGTTTTACCTCTGAACGATACCTTTTGCACGAATGGACTAAATGACCAGGTTACAAGGACACCAATGACTCAGAAAGAATTGGGACACACTGACAGTTGTTAGAAAACAGATGATTGTTTCTCATCAAGACCACCCAGCATGTTCTTTAATGTGTACAGGGTAGGGGAGTGAGCATTGGGAGTCTTCGTGTCTGACTTCTCTGATCATTGATAATCTTTGTTATCTGACTTCTCTGATCATTGGGAATCTTTGCTCCCTAACTTTTCCGAGCATCGGTAGTCTTTGTTAACTGACTTCTCTGAGCATTGAGAGTTTTTGCTAGTTAACTTCTCTGAGCATTGAGAGTCTTTGTTGCTTAATTTCCCTGAGATTGAGAGCCTTTTGTTACCTAACTTCTCTGATCATCGGGATTCTTTATTACCTAATTTCTCTGACATTGAGAATATTTATTACCTGAATTGTATGATCATTGGGAATCTTTGTTACCTAACTTCTCAGATCATCGGGGATCATTGTTATCTAAATTCTTCGATCATTAAGAATCTTTGATACCTAATTTCTCTGATCATCGGAAATCTTTGTTACCTAATTTATCTGATCATTGGGAAACTTTATTACCTCTGGTCATCGGAAATCTTTGCTACCTATCTTCTCTTAGCATTGAGAGTCTTTGTTGACTAATTTCCCTGAGATTGAGAGCCTTTTGTTACCTAACTTCTCTGATCATCGGGATTCTTTATTACCTAATTTCTCTGACATTGAGAATATTTATTACCTGAATTGTATGATCATTGGGAATCTTTGTTACCTAACTTCTCAGATCATCGGGGATCATTGTTATCTAAATTCTTCGATCATTAAGAATCTTTGATACCTAATTTCTCTGATCATCGGAAATCTTTGTTACCTAACTTATCTGATCATTGGGAAACTTTATTACCTCTGGTCATCGGAAATCTTTGCTACCTATCTTCTCTTAGCATTGAGAGTCTTTGTTGCCTAATTTCCCTGAGATTGAGAGCCTTTTGTTACCTAACTTCTCTGATTATTGGGATTCTTTATTACCTAACTTCTCTGACATTGAGAATATTTGTTACCTGACTTGTATGATCATTAGGAATCTTTATTACCTCTGATCATCGGAAATCTTCGCTACTTAACTTCTCTGAGCATGGAGCGTCTTTGTTGTCTAATTTTTCTGATTACTGAGAGTTTTTGTTACCTGATTTCTCTGATCATCGGGATTCTTTATAACCTAACTTCTCTGACATTGAGAATATTTGTTACCTGACTTGTATGATCATTGGGAATCTTTGTTACCTAACTTCTCAGATCATCGGGGATCATTGTTACCAAACTTCTTCGATCATTAGTATTCTGTGCTACCTAACTTCTCTGATCATCGTAAATCTTTGCTACTTATTTTCTCTGAGCATTGAGAGTCTTTGTTGCCTAATTTTTCTGATCATTGAGAATCTTTGTTACCTGACCTATCTGAGCATTGGGAAATTTTGTTTGTCTGACTTCCCAGCGTATTAGGGGTTTCTGTTACCTCATCCTTGATGAAATAAAAGAAGAATTTCCTCAAGGGAATAAAGCCTCTGATCATCCTTTGCTTCAAGCTACTGCTCATCTGATGCCACTAAGTCGGAGCTAAGACCATGGAATTACACTGGATTCCGTTCTCCACGAGTCTGGCCATTATTTCTCGCCATGCGGAAAAATCCTGATTAATCCAATCGAATGAGAGCGCTTGAAAAATATTGGCGACATCTAATGAAGCAGTAACAAGAAGGGAAGAGCTACGAGGAAGGAAAAAAATGTCAAAGAAACGCCAGTGGAAAGAATTAAAGTAGCCATGTTCCTGATGAGTAGAAGAGCTATTTTAGAGCACGGGATGGAAGGGAGACGAACAAGAAAAATTCTTTCTCCTGCTAGAACAAAGGGACACGTTCTTCCTTCAATCACGTGAAAGAGAAAAGACTCCTCTCTCGCTCAGAATAGCCGCGCGCAGGTTATACAACAAAATGACTTCTCGTTAGCGGTAAAATTAAACACCGCGCATGGAAGAGCCGATGATGGTTTTGCCCACTTTCCCGGTTATTTATTTGTTGCTAGTTGTTGCAAATGACTGCCGTGCTCACGGAGCAGGGAGAAGATGCGGATGGGACATGGATTTTGGTTCTGGTTCAAAGCTTACTCTGTCACTCGCAAGTGGAAGAAGAAGTTTTCGGATGGGGGGGGGGGGTGTTCATTGTTGGGTTGCTTTATCTCTTAGCGCTTTTTTGCACACAATGGGCTAAATGCCCAGATCGGAAAGTACCCCAAGGGTTCAGAGAAGGGAGACCACTGGACAGCTGTTAGGAGATAGAAAACAGTCTCCTGTCAAGGCCATCCAATGTGTTTAAAGTGCACAGGGTGTGGCTCTCCTGTACACTGTCCATGGCCCAACGTCCCATTCAACGGACGGTGTCTTTTTCGAGCGCATAGGTGTCCCTTACCAAACGGGTAGGGCGGCGGAGAGTTTTGCCGAAATAAAGTTTACCGCTAGTCCTGGTGGAACTCGATTCTAGGGACTACAAATTACGAGCCTGGCTTGCTACCGACTGAGTTACCCCTGTCCATAGGAAGGAGGGGGATCTCATGTTCATTTGAGAGAAGAAGATAAGGATTAAATTTCAATAAAACCTGTAAACCAGGGGTTCCCAAACTGGAGGGTGTATACGTGTGTGAACACATTCCAGAAAAGAGAGGGGAAGAAGATGCAAACGTTTTGTGCTTATTTCTTATTTTTTACATATGAAGTAAAATTGTTGTTAAAAAGAGGTGTGTGTGTGTGTGTGGGGGGGGGGGGGGGTTAGCTGATGATAAATGAAAGGTGGAGAGGCGTGAAATTTTTTTCAAAAATCGAAAAGGGTGGTGGGGATGATGCTCAAAAAATTGAGAACCATCTAGAGCAGGGCTTCTCGATATTTATATAACTGAAGACCGCCTTTTTTTGTCTTTTTTTTTGCGAGCCAATAATATAGACGCATATGAAAATTAAAAACAATATTTATTTTTTAATTTATAACAATAAAGCATTTATTTTTTATGTACATTATAGATTTTAAATAACAATAAAAAGAAAACAAAGAAGGAAATACGAAATACGCTGTGGGAATCAGTCACATTTCATCACGTTCACGAATGCTAATCAATGACAATAGGATCAACAATAATCTAGGTTACGGGTTCTCAACGTGGGGTACGCGGTAAATTCTTTGGATACAGCCGTGAGAGCTCAAAAGTCGCTAGATATATGTTATATATATGTATGTTTTATTTTATTCCCATTGTTATTCTATAACTATAGTTTTTTCTATCTACAAGGGGTACGTCAGTTACATACACATTTCCAGGGGTACGTGAAACATTAAAGGGTTGAGAACCATTGATCTAGGGAATTACAGAGGACAACAAACTGTCAAAACAAAGAGAAAACTCGGAAGTTGGCATAGTAATTAAATTACACCCAACAATCAATGTTTCCAATAACATTAGCGCGACATAGATGAAACAGATGCAGTCTCTATCGCTGTCCGTTCGCCCGGATACCGCTATTATTATGATATGTTTATTTCTTTACCTCCGTTCCGGTTAATTGCCTTTGGGATACCAAGTAGCCAGTCCACGCTGCTAATTTTCAGTTATTCCAGTTGTCCTGGGGGCGGGAGTGGCTCAGTTGGTAGTGCGCCAGGCTCGTAATCTGCAGTTCCCAGGTTCGAGTCCCAGCTGGGTCAGAGTTGAGACTTATCAGCGCAAAACTCCCCGCCCTGCCCACGGTCAGTAGGGAACACCGATGATCTTGGAAAGGCCGCTGTCCGTCGGATGGGACGTTAAGTCGTGACTCCTTGTGCGGGAGAGTCATATCCTCTGCACGTTAAAGAACACGCTTGATGGCCTTGACGGGAGGTTACCATCTGTCTTCCAACAGGTGTTCCAGTGGGTCCCTTCCCCCAACCTTCTCTGAGCTTTCGGGGTTCATGTGACCTGGCCATTTAGCCCATGGTGTACAAAAAAGTGCCGCTCAGAGGTAAAACAACCCAACCCGTTATTCTGTTTATCCAATTTTTTAACTTGCATTCTCAAAGAGTGGCTGGGGATGGGGGTGGCATTGCTCCATTCCCCCCTAAATGGGTGGTTAAATATCCAAATATCTACGTGACCTGTATTTGACTTTTAGGGACACGGGGAAGGTAGAATTTTTGATTTATCCGAGATCTGTGATTGGGATAACCCCTTGATGTAAATTGGCAGAGCTCTACAACTTCTGAATCATTGTTAGAATTAGCATGATCTCCTGACACTCAAACAATCAATCACTCACAATCAACTATATACAGGTACTGGGCAGAAAAATCGAAACAGTTCCATGTTCATAGGTCATAGTAGTAAGTACCGTGAGAATCAACTATGATATCCTATCTCTTAACCTGTTTTCACCTAAAGACTAAAATTAGACTGTATAATAGTTTGGTTCTCTCTAGGGTTAGTTATGGTAGTGAAACTTGGACGCTGTGTAAACAAGATAACAGGAAACTAGGTACTTTTGATTCTAGATGCTTACGCAGTATCTTGGGTATTAGGTGGTTTAACTTTGTAACTAATGATGAGGTTAGGCAAAGGAGTCTGCAACCTCCTTTAAGCAGCATATTGTGCAGAGAGAGACTCCGCTGGTTTGGCCATGTTGCCCGTATGAATAATTATAGATTGACGAATAGGGTTATGAACAGTGTGCCTAAAGGCCTCAGAAGGAGGGGGAGACCTAGGATGCGGTGGGCAGACAATGTCAAACAGGACCTTGTTAGAATTGGTGTGCAGTGGCCAGATGCAGTAGATGTAGCTCAGGATAGACTTGCTTGGAGAACTAAATTGCACGGTCTGGTTGGACCTCCGTAGCCCATGGCTGCTTGAGGATGATGATGATAATAACCTGTTTTTATAAAATTTTGGGATCGATATTTTTTTTGTATCCTGTTAAATATTCCAGCGTTTATAACTCTTTGAATACTGAACAAATACTGTTTAAAAGCGAGATTTAGATTGATTTGACTGAGATCTTTAATTTATCTGTAGACACATGTTTCGTTAAATATCATATTGAAGTAGTTATTGAGATCTGAATGTGATCTTCTATTGAGATAATTGTTTCCATTTTTCTGTCCAGTACCTGTATATGTATTAGATGTTCATTACAGGTAAATAAGATAATCAAGAGTTTTTCAGACACAGATGGTTTCAGACAAGAAATAATCAACGACTTTTGTTTCAGAAATACCCCCCCCCCCCAAAAAAAAAAAAGAAAATAAATAACGTTTTACATTTCTCAGCCTTCCTCTCCCGCTCCCTTCTAAAGTTATTTAAAACAATATAATCCCTTTCATGTGAAAATAAGCGTCGTTTTACCTCGGGGTGGCACTTTTTTGCATACAATGGGCTAAATAGCCAGATCACAAGGATCCCAAGGGCTCAGGGAAAGTTGAAGAGAGGGCTACCCACTGAACAGCAGTTGGGAGCCAGATGGTAGCCTCCCGTAAAGGCATCCAGCGTGTTCTTTAAGGCGCACAGGCTATGGCTCTCCCTCACATGGGGCCATGATGGTGAACGTCTCATCCAACGGATCGTGGTCTTTTCAATCTCACCTGTACTCCCCATTGACCAAGGACAGGTGGTGGTTTTGCAGAAATAAATCTCAACGCTGACTCAGGCACGAATCTGGGAACTGCAGTTACGAGCCTGGAGCGCTACCGACTGAGCCACCCCCAATCCCGTTTCTAAGTGTCGTGTACCAAGTTCCTAAGTTTATTTAATAGTAGTTATAATCAGTGTGGATTTTAAAACCTAATTCAGTGAAATTTTCCTTTTTTTCTGTAAAGTTCAGTTATCCAGGTTACAAGAACCCCAATACGGAAGAGAGTGCACTGAAATGGTTCACCGAATAACTGTTAATAGTGAATGGGAAGGTCCATCAATTCCATCCCGTGTGTTGTTCCACATTGATTATTCTATGAATAGAATGCTATTTTTATTTAATTATTATATATTAATATATAAATATAAAATGAATATAAAAGAGGTGGAGGGTTAGCTGATGATAAATGAAATTAATTTAAATATTTATCATAAAATAATTAATTTCATTATATCATCAGCTAACCACCACCACCACCAATAAATATTTATCATTCAAATAAAAAATAGGAATATAAAAGTGGTGGGAGGAGGTTAAAATATGAATTAAAGGCGAGTTTAAATATGAATATAAAAGTGGTGGTGGGGGGGTTAAAATATGAATTAGAGGCGGGTTTAAATATGAATATAAAAGAGGTGGGGTTCTTATAAAAGAGAGGGGCCCCCACTTCTTTTATATTCGTATTTTATTTAACCACCCATTAAGTTATCTGATGATATAATGAAATTAAATATTTATCGTTGAATATGAATTAAATTCATATTAAATGATAAAAAAAAATGGTTTAATGTGCTCTGAAGTGGAAGATTATCATTTCAAGCATAATGATGTGATATCCGGGCATTAAGAGAGGAAATTTCAATGAGGCTAGAATCAATCCTCGAACTTTCAAATTTGTAATGGGACCACATGATTAAGCACACACCAGAATAAAAAAGGCCACGAAAATAAGGACTGCGCATAAGAAGAGAAAGTGCAGGAGTATATAAAAAAAAGTTCCCTTAAAAATAGAATGTTAATGTTCTTTTTTTTCGTGGACTTTATATTTTCAAATGCACTTCCTAATTTCACTCACACTTTCCACCTAGACCAGGGTTTTTCAAATTTTTGCTGTACTTTCTTCTCTGCACTTTCTTTTCTCATGCATACTTTCTTCTCTACAGTTTCTTTGCTCATCTGTGTTTTATTCTCTCACTTTCTTTTCTCATGTTCTCCCTTCTTTGAACTTTTCTTTCTCACGCGTACTTTCTTCGCTACAGTTTCTTTGCTCATCTGTCCTTTATTCTCTTACTTTCTTTTTTTTTTCACTTTCTTTTCTCACGCGTACTTTTTTCTCTACAGTTTCTTTGCTCATCTGTGCATTATTCTCTCACTTTCTTTTCTCATGTTCTCTCTTCTTTGAACTTTTCTTTCTCACGCGTACTTTCTTCGCTACAGTTTCTTTGCTCATCTGTCCTTTATTCTCTTACTTTCTTTTTTCACTTTCTTTTCTCACGCGTACTTTCTTCTCTACAGTTTCTTTGCTCATCTGTGCTTTATTCTCTCACTTTCTTTTCTCATGTTCTCTCTTCTTTGAACTTTTCTTTCTCACGCGTACTTTCTTCGCTACAGTTTCTTTGCTCATCTGTCCTTTATTCTCTTACTTTCTTTTTTCATTTTCTTTTCTCACGCGTACTTTCTTCTCTACAGTTTCTTTGCTCATCTGTGCTTTATTCTCTTACTTTCTTTTCTCATGTTCTCTCTTCTTTGAACTTTTCTTTCTCACGCGTACTTTCTTCGCTACAGTTTCTTTGCTCATCTGTGCTTTATTCTCTTACTTTCTTTTCTCATGTTCTCTCTTCTTTGAACTTTTCTTTCTCACGCGTACTTTCTTCGCTACAGTTTCTTTGCTCATCTGTGCTTTATTCTCTTACTTTCTTTTCTCATGTTCTCTCTTCTTTGAACTTTTCTTTCTCACGCGTACTTTCTTCGCTACAGTTTCTTTGCTCATCTGTGCTTTATTCTCTCACTTTCTTTTCTCATGTTCTCTCTTCTTTGAACTTTTCTTTCTCACGCGTACTTTCTTCGCTACAGTTTCTTTGCTCATCTGTCCTTTATTCTCTTACTTTCTTTTCTCATGTTCTCTCTTCTTTGAACTTTTCTTTCTCATGCGTACTTTCTTCGCTACAGTTTCTTTGCTCATCTGTGCTTTATTCTCTCACTTTCTTTTCTCATGTTCTCTCTTCTTTGAACTTTTCTTTCTCACGCGTACTTTCTTCGCTACAGTTTCTTTGCTCATCTGTGCTTTATTCTCTTACTTTCTTTTCTCATATGTACTTTCTTCTCTACAACTTGCTTGTTAGATTTAATATATTTGTTATTTAATATGTTTAGATTTAATTTCAACGAAGTATTCACAATGATGAATGAAAAGACCTTTGAAATAAAAAAAAATACCGATTTCAACATTAGTAAAAAATTCTTCATTTCTCTACTCTTTCATTAAATTGAATTATTTAATTATTCATTTAACATAATTTTTTATGACATGGATACGTTTCAAAACAAAAATTTTCATTCTTTTACTTAAAGTATGAAAATTCAAATCCTCAATTTAAGAAACAATTTCATGAGGTACGGCCCTTTTTTTTAAAAAAATTCGCGACCCACTGAAGGTTGTGGCTCATAGCTTGAGAAACCCTGATTTACAGAATCTTTCTTTTCTTATGGGTACTTTCTTTTCTTAAGGTTAGTCTTTTCTCTGCACTTTATTTTTCCCATGCATACTTTCTCCTTTGCATTTTTTTCTCGTGTACACTTTCTTTTCTCATATTCACTTTTTCTCTCGCTTGCACTTCTTCTCTACCCTTTCTTTTATTATGAATATTTCCTTTTCTCGTTTGTACTTCTTTTCTGCACTTTCGTTTCTCAATGATACTTTCCTCTTTGCACTTAGTTTTTGCATTGCATACTTTTTCCGGTGCACTTCCCTTTCTCATGTGTGCTTTCTTCTGTGCACATTCCTTTCTCATGTGTGCTTTCTTCTGTGCAAATTCTTTTCTCATGTGTGCTTTCTTCTGTGCACATTCCTTTCTCATGTGTGCTTTCTTCTGTGCAAATTCTTTTCTCATGTGTGCTTTCTTCTGTGCACATTCCTTTCTCATGTGTGCTTTCTTCTGTGCAAATTCTTTTCTCATGTGTGCTTTCTTCTGTGCACATTCCTTTCTCGTGTGTGCTTTCTTCTGTGCACATTCCTTTCTCGTGTGTGCTTTCTTCTGTGCACATTCCTTTCTCACACGTACTTTCTTCTCTGAACATTCTTTTCTCGTGTGTACTTTCTTCTCTGAACATTCTTTTCTCATGCGTACTTTCTTCTCTACACTTTCTTTTCTCACGTGTACTTTCTTCTCTTCATTTTCTTTTCACATGTGTGCTTCCATCTCTGCACTTTCTTTTCTCATGTGTACTTTCTGCTCTGTACTTTTGTTTCTCATATGCACTTTCTTTTCTGCATTTTCGATAATCATGTGTACTTTCTTCTCTGCACTTCGGTTTCTCGTGTGTACTTTCTTCTCGGCACTTTCTTTTATCGTGCATACTTTCTTTACTTATGTGAACATTAATTTCATGATCCCATCTGAAATTTGATGACACTCTCTTATGTCCGAATGCAAAAGAACTTGCCAAAAAGAAGCAAAGTGTAGATAAATATGAAATAGTGTAAGTGAGGAATAGGGAGTTTACCCGAGAAAGAAAGCGCACACGAAACTGTCCACGTTTTGCCATTTGAGAACGAATCCTTATCAAAATAATTATCTTGAATAAACCACCGATAAAAAGCTCTCCAAATCATCAATCTCACTTTGTCCTCTCCATTAAACCGATGTTAGGGGTTACATAGACTTACCGGCAAACTTTTAAAGACATCATTTTTCATGCATTTTGTTTTTATTTTGCTCTAACCTTCGGTTTTCACAGCACATTTTATGAACAAGCAATCGCCTGTGAAGCCGAACCTTACGATGATTTAACGCAACTCAACACCGCCATAAATCTCAGTCACCTGGCGTCTTCATTTCACGAACTTTTTCATCTTCTTACGCCAGCTGTGAATAAAATCGAAGCTATCGCTAACGATAACAAATCACGGAGGGAAGGTAGGAAAAATAAAAAACAATAATAAAAAAAACACCAGAAAGAAATTGAACGACTTCCAAATCACGTCGCATTTTCGTGCGAAGCTTTATTGTCTCCCTCGCGAACAACGAATGTTCTTTCTTCAGCACGCAGCTCGCTTTCCTTTTATCTGCAGATCATTGAACGCTGGAGCGGACAAACACTGTCCGTTACCATGGATACGGACTTACCTCTTCTGTAGCATATAATAAGCGCGCCAACCTGTTACGTCAATGTCTAAGGACTCTTTGAAAGATATGTTTTTTTCGCGCTGTTAGGTTAAATATTAAATGCTTCTGATGCTTAAGGAGCAAAAGGTTGAAAGATAAAAAAAGAATCCTGTATCAGCTTCAAGGATGTTTCATGGCATTGCAACTTTAAAATGAACAATGAACTCGAGGAGCATGTTTAATATTGAAAACGCTTTAGAAGAAGTTAAAGTGCGGATGAAAAATTCTCCGATTTATGTAAATCACTGACATGATCTTATAGAAATTACTCGTAAACTAATACTTGAAAAATGGGTTGGGTTGTTTTACCTCTGAGCGGCACTTTTTTGCACACCATGGGCTAAATGGCCAGGTCACATGGACCCCGAAGGCTCAGAGAAGGTTGGGGGAGGGGTTGGGGGAGGGACCCACTGGAACAGCTGTTGGGAGACAGATGGTAGCCTCCCGTCAAGGCCATCCAGCGTGTTCTTTAACGTGCTCTGGGCTCTCCCGCACACGGGACCAAGGATTAACATCCCATCCGACGGACGGCGGCCTTTCCAAGCCCATCGGTGTCCCCTACTGACCGTGGGCAGGGCGGGGAATTTTTGCGGAGATAAATCTCAACGCTGACCCAGCTGGGACTTGAACCTGGGAACTACAGATTACTAGCCTGGCGCGCTACCGACTGAGCCACCCCCGCCCCATTGAAAAATGCGAATCCCTTTTGCAGTTCATGCCGTTTTGGAGTTTTCTGACCAGGATGATGCGATGCATGGAAAAGGGGCGCATTTTTATTGTTTGAACGACGGCACGAATTATCTCGCTTCCATTCAATAGACGTTTTAATATTTTATATCTTCGAAATGCGAAACAGCTTTACATTTCGTCGGCGCATAAATCAACTGGAATACCAGAAACATCTTCAATAACTCAGTCGATTACTACGCACTGTGTTGTTCAACTTCATCGTGAAGATATTCTAAAAAAAAAGCTTAATACGATTTTAGCGCGATCAAAAAATGAGGTAGATCTCTTGTCTCCAGAGCGAGGGACGACGGTGGCTCAGTCGATAGCGCGTCATTCTAGTAATTTACAGTTTCCAGGTTCGAGTCTCATTTTGGTCAGCGTTGAGATTTATCTCCATACGCTTCGAAATGCTGCCATCCGTTGAATGGGACTAAAGCCTTGGCCTCGTGTTGGGTTGTTTTACCTCTGAGCGGCACTTTTTTGCACACCATGGGCTAAATGGCCAGGTCACATGGACCCCGAAGGCTCAGAGAAGGTTTGGGGAGGGGACCCACTGGAACAGCTCGAAGCCCGTGGCTTCGTTTCTAAGCAAATTATCGAAAGTGTTATTTCCGTTTCGACATATTTTGCTTCCCTGTAATTACCGAGATACTTCATCGAATTCTCTCAAATTTTATATGCGCGGTTTAGTTGGTTGTTTTACCTCTGAGCGGGACTTTTTTGCACAACATGGGCTAAATGTCCAGGTCATAAGAAACCCGAAGGCTCAGATAAGTTTGGGGGAGGGGACCCACTGGAACACCTGTTGGGAGACAGATGGTAGCCTCCCGTCAAGGCCATCCAGCGTGTTCTTTAAAGTGCACAGGGTATGGCTCTCCCGCACACGGGTCCACGGCTTAACGTCCCATCCGACGGATGCCATCGGTATCCCCTACTGACCGTGGGCAGGGCGGGGAAATTTTGCGGAGATAAATCTCAACGCTGACCAAGCTGGGACTCGAACCTGGGAACTACAGATTACGAGCCTGGCGCGCTACCGACTGAGCCACCCCCGCCCCTGGCCTCGCGTGTGGGAGAGCCAGACCTTGTGCACGTTAAAGAACACGTTAGGTGGCCTTGACACGAGGCTGCTGTCTCGTGTCAAGGCCATCTAGCGTGTTCTTTAACGTGCACAATTTCTGGCTGTCCCACACACGAGGCCACGGCTTGACACGAGATAGCTGTTTAGTACGTCCCTTTTCCTCAACCTTCTCTGGAGATTCGATGTCCTTGCGATCTAGCCATTTAGCCTGTTTGTGTGCTAAAAATTATTCCTCCAAAGAGAGAAAATAACTCAACTGCAAAACCTTTCGATGCCAATAATGAAAATGCTTCTCAGTTTGGATTTTCATTTCATAGTTTTGAATTATCATTAAATATCTGAAAACTTCGATTAATGCTAATTTCAATGCGATCCTAAGCACAAAGTCTTAACGTAATCAAAAATGTTTTTAAAACAGGGACAAAATATCATGTTACTCTCTCTTTCTCATAAGAAATATGGAGAGGATTATGATAGAGTAAAAAAAAATATGCAGTCTTGATATTTATGATCATGAGCCAGTTTGAAATATCGTTGACTTCGAAAAAGTGCTTCTCTTAATGCTGTTTACCTGTGAGCTTGGGGCGGGGGTGGCTCAGTCGGTAGCGCGCCAGTCTCGTAATCTCTAGTTCCCAGGTTCGAGTCCCAGCTGGGTCAGCGTTGAGATTTATCTCCGCGAAATTCCCCGCCCTGCCCACGGTCAGTAGGGGACACCGATGGGCTTGGAAAGGCCGCCGTCCGTCGGATGGGACGTTAAACCGTGGCCCCGTGTGCGATAGAGCCATACCCTGTGCACGTTAAAGAACACGCTGGATGACCTTGACGGGAGGCTACCATCTGTCTCCCAACAGCTGTTCCAGTGGGTCCCCTCCCCCAACCTTCTCTGAGCCTTCGGGGTCCATGGGACCTGGCCATCTAGCCCATGGTGTGCAAAAAAGTCCCGCTCAGAGGTAAAACAACCCAACCCAACCCGTGAGCTTGAATTGGTTAAGTCGGTAGTACGACAGGATCGTAATCGTAAGGTTCAAGCCTCACTTATTACAGGAGTTGAGACCCCTCCTCGACGAGAAGGGAACCGCTTGACCCTCGACGAACAGTTTGAGAAGCCACCGTCCTTCAGATAAGACACCATTTGTCTCCGAACAACTACAATGGCTTCCTTTCCTCTACCCAAATCCTTTTGCCTTGTGACCTGGCTTTATAGACCACTGTATACAAAAATGATGCTCGGACAGTTGCGCACTCAGAATTTAATCTTGGGGGGAGCCGAGGGTCCCACTGGCCCGACTCGGGCAAACGAAGTAGTGCCCAGTCCGCCCGAGTACTACTTCGTTCGCCTTGTGTTCACAGCGGCCGTGATTCCCGAGAGCTATAGGGTATTCCCAGCTTATGTGACCGCTAATTCATAAGTAGTATAGAAATAGAAGACGCGACATAACATAAATATAAAAAATGAATTTAATTAGAAAAAGATTTTTGGAAAATTTTCTATTGTTTTTTTTTTCTTTTTCTTTTTCTTTGGGGGGTGCCAGAGCCCCTTGCCCCCCCCACTCTGGATGCGCCACTGCGCTCGGAGGTAAAGCAATTAACAAATTAACTAATTTTAGGTCCGTTAGCTGGTTTTTACTAGCATCTAGAGTTTGATGTATGCAATCTATGGAGTTGAAATCATCTATTTAAGTATATTTTAACGCGAATCAATGACCCAGGGAACATAGGTTGTTTCACCTCTGAGAGGAATTTTTTTGCCCACTGTGGGCCAAATGGCCAGGCCACAAGGACTCCAAAGTCTCAGAGACTTAGGTGATAATTCCCTGAACACTTTGGTGTCTAGAAAAATTGCTGATTTTTTTAGCAATGTCAGCTTTTCAATGTAAAACATCTACAGTTGGAAATCGGGAATTTATGTTTCTAAATTAAATAAAGGAAAACTTAAGAAGAGTTCTACATCATTTCCAAGCCATCACTGAAAGAAAGACCAATCATCGACAATTAATAAAGAACAAAAATCCTTCCACTAAATGATCTGAACATTTCAAAAAGAATGTTTAGTTTGAGTGACTCTGAACAGGTGTAGCACTTTTGAACGACTCACTTTTCATGATGAGAGAAGTTCTTTCCCCAACTGTGAGACGTGCAAAGTAAAGGGAACAGTGATTCATATTCTGCTGAAGCTTACTCACCTACTCGAAACAGAGAAGCAACTTAATGCAAAGATTAGAGAAAGGAAACATCTGCGAACTAAGTCTGCACAGCTTACTTGTACAAAGATGATCTGACATAACGCAAGTTTTGCCACAACGAAACAATACAATTTTTTCATGATACAAATGTTATCCTTAGGGTTAATAGTTTTGTGATTGTTATGTAACCTAAAGGTGATCAGCGTCTTTGCATTATCGAATCTTGCCATCTGGAGGAGAGGGTCGGTTGAAAGACTAGTGAACGTATCCAGAGGAAACATTTGTTTAACTGATGATGATGGACTGGACCTTTCAAGAAGAATTTTGGTGTGCATTACCAGGCTTAGAACAGGTGCTGCATTCTTAAACGACTCTTTTTAAAGATGGAATATTTCCCCAAATTCTTTCACTTGCAACGTAAAAAAAATTGGTTCATATTCTGCTGAGAATTTTATTCGTTGGAAGCTAATAAGAATCTGCTAAGATTTTTATTTGTATTTTTCCTCAAAACTTGTGGAAATGGAAGAATTCCGAAATTATTTGCATAATCAGCGCAAAAAACTCGAAGAATAACTTTGTTTTCATCAAAGTAAGAAAAATAAAAAATTCTCTATTTTTAAGTGTCACCAACATATTTAGAAGCTCGTGCACATATAATTTATGAAACTAAATTTCCAACACACATTACATAAACTTTCATTTAGATATACCATTAACCAATCTGATGCACTTTAGTCAAATTTTATTTTTAACTTTTTAGCTTCCAAGAGGAACAACTTGATAGCGAAATTACAGAAAGAAAACATCATCATCGAACTAAGGCTTCACAGCTTACTTGTATTGTAAAAGTCGATCTGACTAAATGCAGACTTTACTACACGGAGTTAAGTTTTTATATGGCTTGGCTAAATTGGTTAAAATCTGGTCTTTTCAATAGGACTTAAGAGTTTTGTCCATTTTATAGAAGTGTACAGCTCCTTGGCATTATTCAGCTTTGCCATCTGGAGGAAAGGATTGCTGTGAAATGGCCAGATGTAACTCAGAACAGATATGCTCGGACAACTAAATTGCACGATCTGGTTGGACCTCCGTAGCCCATGGCTGCTTGATGATGATGAGAGGAAATACAGTATTTGATTGACGGACGATGATGGTTTAACTTGACAGCTGTCTGTGCTAGGAATTATATAAGCCTGTGGTTCTCAACGATGCGTTTTAGAATTATTTATTTGGGAGGATAGATTAAATCAGTGTCTCGCAAACGTTTTTACTCTGCGGCCCACTGAATGTAATTTTTTTCCGCGGCACACCTAAAAAAGAATAAAAGCAAATCTATATAATCGTCATTATATTTGCGCTTTGTTGAAGTCATCGGTCTGGTTTTACTTGAAGATTTGCTCTCGTTCTTTAATTCATAACTCGGTGTTTGTTTTAAATATTTGTCCATTCTATGGCTTGAAATAATCAAAAATTAATACCAAAATTTGGAAAAAGCTTGATAAATACTTACAAGATCCCAGTTGATAAAATCTGAAAGATTTTTATTAAAGCATGTCGATAACACAAGTCAAGTCAAAATGAAATCTTTGGAATATCTAGTGTCAATTTGAAAATCTCTCGTGGCACACTACTGCGCCGCGGCACACAGTTTGCGAGACACTGGATTAAATGATATCCACCCTCCCTGACTCTCACCAATATCCCTCCCCCAAAATTATCTATCCCTATATGTGGGATTAAATAAAATGTCGAATACTTCTCAGATTAACTGAGTTTTGCACGTTTTGGTTTCGACAGAAAAATCTTAAAAATTCATGGATACAGTTTCAAAATACTCATAAATAATATTTCATCTAGTTTTATAGCGAAAAAACTATTTTGAATTCCATGGAGAGAAAAAGAGTGAAAGGAAACTACTGAGCAAAGTGGTTCTGCTTGAACCAATATCAGGAAAACAAAAGATAAACTTGTACTTCTGCGAACCATGAGTTGCGTTCATCCATTAGTCAACAGATGAAAAAGAAGAAAAATAAAATTCTGACTGGAAAAAGGTTGAATTTTGAATTGATCAACGAGGTACCCACATAAGAAAGTTCCTGCAACGCGTGCTACATTTCTAGTTTCATTCAGCGTTGTATACGTGTAAGCGCGATGGTTGTTGTGGGTTGTTTTACTTGCGAGCGTGGGTTAAATGTGCCACAGTGGGTTAAATGGCCAAGTCACATGGGCTCAGAGAAGATTAGGATACAGCGATTTTGATGTCAAGAACGGAGGGAATGTTTTATAATTTTACTATAATATTAGTGCATACCGTTTTATAATATACACTATCTGATCAGAAGTATCCGGACAAATCTTCTGAGTAGTGGATTCGCCAATATACACCACAGCCATGGCCCAAACAGCTATAAAAGAATGCACGTGGCCTGGCAAATCTCATAGACACGCATGAACAGTGAATAGGCCGTACGGCAGAGCTCAGTGACTTTCAACGTGGCACGGCCATAGGATGCCACCTTAGCAACAGTTCGGGGCATTTCGGCCCTACTGCAGCTACCCCGATCAACTGTGAGTAATGTTTATTGTAAAGCGGAAACACCTAGGAGCAACAGCAGCGCATTCGCGACCCGGTAGGCCACGTAAAATGACAGAACGGGACCGCCGAGTGCTGAAGCGGCTGGTGCGAAAAATCGCCTGTCTCGGTTGCAACACTCACCACCAAGTTCCAAAATGCCTCTGGAAGCAACGCCAGCACCATAACAGTTCATCGTGAGCTGCAGGGAATGGGTTTCCATGTCCAAGCAACCACACACAAGCCTAACGTCAACAAGATCAACGCCAAACGCCGGTTGGAGTGGTGAAAACCCGGCGACATTGGACTTTTGAGCAGTAGAACCGCGTTCTCTGGAGTGATGAATCACGCTTCATCATCTGGCAGTCCGACGGATGAGTATAGGTGTAGAGGATGCCAGGTGAAAGCTACCTGCCTGACAGTGTTGTGCTAACTACGAAGTTTGATGGAGGAGACACCATGCTCTGAGGCTGTTTTTCATTGTTCGGGCTGGGCTCCCTAGTTCCGGTGAATGAATGCCGTGGCCTATTATGAAATTCTCGACAATACTGTTCACCCAATTTTACGGCAACAGTTCAGTGAAGACCCTTTCCTGTACCAACATGACAATGCCCCCATCTGCAAAGTGAGGACCATTCAGGAATGGTTTGATGAGATCGGTGTGAATGAACTTGACTGGCCTGCACAGAGCCCTGATCTCAACCCCATGGAACACCTTTGGGATAAACTGGAACGCCGACTGTGAGCCAGGCCGAATCACCCGAGATATCAGTGACTGGCCTCACTAATGCTCTTGTGGCAGAATGGCAATCGATCAGCGCAAAAATATGTCACAATCTAGTGGAGAGCCTTCCTCACAGAGTGGAGGCTGTGATTGCAGCAAAGGGTGGACCGGCGCGATATTAATCCTTTCCTATTACCGAGAGATTGTGGATGAGCAACAATGTGTGATGAGCGAGTGTCCGGATACTTTTGATCATAGAGTGTATATAACAAATAATTCCAATATTAAATATGTATATTACTTTTGCAGAAATAACGCAAAATTAAAGCACCGAAACTCTTAGATAAATATATATTTAATTTTTGTTACGATAATTATTATTATTATTTATTTATATATATATATACACTGGCGGAAATTGAAAAAAGAAGACCCAGAAGGAATTCCTTCAGGAACATCATTTATAATATGTTAATAGCTAAGGGCAGCAGAGTCCAGCAACCCAGTCGAAGGCTGTGTCGACTGGCGTGGCTGCACCGGTTGGACACAGCCAAGACCAAACGAGGTTGACGATGTCGCTGACCAGTTCCCGAAGCCGGTTGGATGGTGACGGTGTCTGAGACCTCACCTATCAGGTGCTCTGGGGGTTCGAGGACTCTTCTGAAAAGATTTGTGCCCCAGTAGGTCGAGTCCTCATCAAAGTCTGGGCCTTACTAAGAGTCTCCACCCCGGATGCCGAGCGAACTTGGATCTATATATCCTGGTTCATGGCTAACTTGGATCTATATATCCTGGTTCATGGCTAACTTGGATCTATATATCCTGGTTCATGGCTAACTTGGATCTATATATCCTGGTTCATGGCTAACCGGGGAACAGATTAAAGTTAGGTTTCTTCCGGTGGTCAGCTTTCCTTCTATAGGACTACTGCCATGTGAGGCCGGGGTTGAGGTGCATCTATATGGCGTATTCCTTGCCCCCGGCTCTAGATAGCACGGCTCTTCATAACTGGTAGTGCTTTCAGGCGGAATCGGGAATTGCCGTATAATATCATTTGATCGCATTGCATAAGATCGCAACAAAATAGAACGATCCAAGATTGAAAGTCATTGGGTGAAATAATGACGTCACTGAGGACAACATGCAAATGTACGCAGCGCGTATTTAAGGACTAGGGCGTGAAGAAAGAAGTTATTCGTCTTGTGTCGTGTTGTTCAGTGCTCTTTGAAGAAGCTACCATGCCTGGACGACTCAGACGCACAACATTTGTTCAGTTAGCGGAGTTTGAGCAAAGTCGTATAGTGGGTCTTCGGGAAGCATGTTGGTCTTTTCGAGAGTTATCGCAGTGGTACGATGGTGACGTCGATTGTCAGAAGAGCATTCGAACACACGAAATAGGGTTCCGGGCAACACAGAGTTACAGGAGTACGAAAGGATTGGCGTATCAGGAGGGCGGCAGTGGTAAAGCAGACAGCTGAGGTGTCACAAATTCGATCCTCTATCATACCAAGGGTGTCTACAAGAACGATATGCAATTGTCTTTTGGAAGCAGGACTATGGGCACGCGTGGAGCTAACACGGTTACCACTGTCACCTCGTCACTGTCGAGCACGTTTGCAATGGTCTCAAGATTGAGTTCATTGGAGGGAAGAATGGCAGTCTGTGGTCTTCAGTGATGAAAGACGATTCTGCTTAAGAGCATCTGGACGTTTACGCGTCCGAAGGTGACAAGACTTCTTCCATTGTGCATCCGCCAGCGACACACAGGGCCCATGCCATCATGGTGTGGGAAGCGATTAGCTCTCGCTCTCGTACGTGTCTGGTGTTTGTACAGGGTATAATGAATAGCAATAGGTACGTCAGCGACATCGTAAAGTCAGTCGTCCTGTCATACTTGAGTGTAATATCAAATGCGATATTCCAGCAGGATAACTCCCGCTCACACTCCGCCTAGACAACTCAACATGTTCTTCAAGCATTGCACCAACTCCCTTGGCCAGCATGCTCTCCGGACTTGTCTCCATCCCACTGGATGGCCTTGACGGGAGCCTACCATCTGTCTCCCAACAACCGTTCCAGTGGATCCACTCCCCCAACCTTCTCTCAGCCTTCGGGGTCCTTTGTGACCTGGCCATTTAACCCATTATGTGCAAAAAAGTGCCTCTCAGAGGTAAAACAACCAACCACCCAATTCTCACCTGGGGTTCTATCCCAGGTATTAACTCACTCGAGTCATTGGCAGTCTCTGCCACTGCTTTGCCGTTTCACTTACGAGTCTCATCGTTTTACTAAATCTATCAGGTCATACAGTCGTGGGCTCTCTTTAGTCCTGTACTCTGCTTTTCATGTGCGATCTTTGATCTTTGATATAAGAGCCACAATTTCGAGCAGACAAGTGTCTTCGTCATCGGTTGCAGAAATTTTCAGTTCTCCTTGGTTCTGCGGATACTCGAACGATGGGTCCCAAATTTCGTGTGGTGGTCCTACTTAGTTCTATCCATGTTGGGTTGAGAAATTTGGAAAATTTATCAATGGACCTACACTTCGCGCCATACTTTTGGTGGGTTTTAACTAATTATGAATTAAAAAAAATGGGAAATTAAATATTCGTTAAGATTTAAGTGATTTAAATTTGTTTAAAGCTTAACTAAAAAGTACTTTATTTTAAAAGTACACAAAATAAAATATTCATTATGGGTTTATTTAATTATTTATTAATACTGAAAAAAAAGGTTTAAAAGTTTAAAAATAAATAGCTACCTGTTTATTTTTAAAATATATTAATTTAATTTCAAAACGTAAACGTTACAAATTCATCATTTTGCTAGTGCAATGTCCGTGCTCGATATTGATGTAGGCAGTTCTGGTTTGATCTCCAACAATTAGTGCGAGTCCCTTTCCTTCTGGGGTGAGGGAACTCAGTCGGCAGTGCTCCAGGATCGTAATCTGCAGTTCCCAGGTTCGAGTCCCAGCTGGGCCAGCGTTAAGATTTATCGCAAAACTCCACGCCCTGCCCACAGTCAATAGGGGACATCTATGGACTTAAGAAGACCGCCCTCTGTCGGATGGGACATTAAGCCGTGGCCCGGGGTGCAGAACAGCCAGACCCTGTGCACGTTAAAGAACATGTTTGATCGCCTGGAAGGGAGGTTACCATCAGTCTCCTAACAGCTGTCTAGTGGGTCCCCTCCCCCAACCTTCTCTGAGCCATCGGTGTCCTTGTGACTTAGCCATTTAGCCCATTGTGTGCAAAAAAGTGCCTCTCAGTGGTAACCAACACTTTCCTTGATATTTATGGTTTTAAAAGTACCTTATGAAATACTCACTTGATGGCATATGCATGCTGAAAAAATTCTTATGTAAAGGCAAGTTAATTATTATAATAATTTTTTTAATAATTTCGTAGCGGTGACTATTATAAGTATTATTTGATTTGCTCCAAAACAAAAATTAAATCATTAATTTTACAATTTGAGTACATCAGAATACATATTTAAGAAATTAAGAGACCCTACTTTATTAGGCAATGAAGATTTAGCAACTAGAAGAATAACATATTCCTTCATGCGAATAAAAAAATTCTCGTTTTCAAAGCGAATGCATTTGTAATTTTCTGACTTAAAGCACCTCCTAGCGATAGAAATTAAAACTATTGATTCGGATTATGCAAATCGTAAGTCATGAAAGTTGTGATGGGAAAAAAATGAGTTTCGCGTCAAATGAGTTCGAGGATTATAGTCAGTGCTTGCTGAGAAAAGAAGTAGTTCTCGATAGCTCATTGGTAGAGCTCGTATGTTAGAAGGAGATCGTGGGTTCGTATCTCACTTGAGGAGAAACTACTTTTTTTCCTGAAAACCTTTCGCGAGTTACTACATTTTCAGAAACAGTGCCTGTTATTTTTTTTCTGCTATTCAAATAGTAATGTTTCATTAGTACCTATTCCAACACAAAGATAAATTTTCATTTATCTCTTCAAACAAAAGTTGCTTCCCAGTCGAGTTTAAGTCGATTGCGCGCCAGGCTCGTAATCTGCAATTCCCAAGTTCGAGTCCCAGCTGGGCCAGGGTCGAGATTTATCTCCGCAAAACTCTCTGTCAGTAGGGGGACACCGATGGGTTAGAAAGGCCATCGGATGGGACGTTAAGCCGTGTGCGGAGGACACCATACCTTGTACAAGCTAAAAAACACTCTGGATGACTTGATGGGAGGCTACCATCTGTCACCTAACAGTTTTCCAGTGGGTACAGTCGCCACAAACAGTATCCGAACACTATGGTTGATTACAGAATTCAGAAAAAATATCTGGCGCTGTTTTTTTTTAGAAATTAGTGATCTGGCAACCTTCGTGTCACATGACAAATCCTTCGTGTCACATGACACGAAGGTTGCCAGATCACTAATTTCTAAAAAACTCGGTGCCATATATTTTTTTCTGAATTCTGTAATCAACCATAGTGTTCGGATACTGTTTGGAGCGACTGTACCCTTCCCCCAACCTTCTTTGAGCTCTCGGGATCTTTGTGAAGGTACTTTTTTTTTGCCCACGTCCATATTTATGAAGGTACTTTGTGAAGGTACTTTTTTTGCCCACATCCCATCTCAATTTTAGTTGCTTTTAACAGTTGGGTTGGTTGTTTCACCTCTGAAAGGCACTGTTTTTCTCACAATGGGCAAAATGGCCAGGTCACAAGAAACCTGAGGGCTCAGAGAATATTAGGGGAAGAGGAGCCACAGTAGAGCCTTCAGGAGACAGATGATAGCCTCTCGTCAGGACTATCAAGCGTGTTCTTTAACGTGCACAAGGTATGGTTTACCGCACAGAGACCACGATTTAATGTCTCATTCGACGGAAGGGGGCATTTCCAAGCCCATTGGTGTTCCCTACTGACCGAGGTCAGGGCGAGAAATTTTTGAACAGTTTAATGTTAATGTTGTGCATGATCGGATTAAACATTTTACATTTGTAAGGTTTTGAGCAACGAAGCAAGTTAAAAGTGATTTGAATAGTTTGATGGAAAGCGAACCAACCCAAAGCAAAACTTATTTGCACAAAAATACCCTCATATGTCAGCTAAAAATTTACTTTTCGTTTCAGTGTTTGTTTCCCTATAAAAATATCTCTTGAGAAAAAAATATCGATAACTAAAAATCGCTTCACACAACAAGTTCTGATTGTATTTACATCATTACTACAGAAATATTGTCTTCCTCCTCTTCCTTCTCTTTCCCAATCCCTCTACTAATCCCCTCCTTCTCCACTCTCATTTTCTTCTCCTTCTCTAATCCTCTTTTGCCTCCTTTCTCCTTCCCCCTATCCTCATTATCCTCTCGTCCTTTTTCATATATTTTCTTACTTTCTCCCTTCTCGTTTTTCTCCCACTCTTCTTCTCTTCCTTCTCTCTTGTTTTCCACATTCGTTTTCTTATGTTCTTCCCTCTTTCTCATCCTTTTCTTATGCCTTTTACTCTTCCCCCTTTTCTTTCTTTTAATTTCTCTTTTCTCTTTCCTTCCTCTTCCTTCTCTCCTCCACCTCTTTCCTCTCACTTTCTTCCTATTCCTCCTCCCAATCTCTTTTCTTTCTTCCTCCCCTCACCCTCTTCCTATCATTTATCCTTCCTCTCTTCGTCTTCGTATTAATTCTCCTTCCCCCTCTCGTTTTCCCCATTCTTAGTAATCTTCTTTTTCCATGCCCTCTCCTCCCCTGCTATTCTATTCATTTCTAGTTCTCACCCTTTACCTAAGCTCTCCTTCTCCTCTTCTTCCTCCCCTCCTTCTACATTATTCTCCCTCCTCCTCCTCCTCCTCCTCCTCCTCCTCCTCCTCCTCCTCCTCCTCCTCCTCCTCCTCCTCCTCTTTCTTCCTCTTCTTCTTCCCCATCCTCACTTTCACTTCCCCTATTATCTCTAACGATGCGAATTTTCTCTCTCTGGCAAATTTTGATTAGAAAGCTTCGAACTCCGTTGATAACGAATACCTGATCTGAAAGTCGATCCTTAAATTTAAGTCTCAGCTGAAGCTTAAGAGCCGATGAGGCTAGTAGGATGTTGCTGCTGGCGAGATGCAATGAGAGAAATCCAGCCGAGGAGATGGAAGAATGGTGGGCCCTTCATCTCTAGTAGAGCTTGCTACTGCTGTAGGAGGATGTTCGCATCGACTGCATGGGTCATTACGCGCAGGTCGATCGGCGATACCGACCTCCTGATCTCTGGTTATTTACCCACTCCAGCGGCCAGCTGGAGGAAGGAGACATCGATACCATTAAGGAAATGAAGCAGAAGATTCAGTAATTACTAGAGAAAATGTGCTGTAATCGAAAGGTAAGGCTATTTGGCAGAAGATGAAGACGGAAAATACTTTATCCCCCCCTCCTCTTTTAATGAGTGTAGGAATAAATGTATAGAAGAAGGGGAAGGGGAGAGGGGTGTAAGAAATGTACGAAATTAACCATAATACACACTCTCTTTTTTTTGCTTCTTAAATAGATCTTTCGATGGAAACAATATTTTTCGCTATAAATAATGTTATATAAAACTGAAATTGTACAAAAATGCAACGCTCTTTAGATAAAAGTGATATGGAATTAAATTGAATCGAACACTGAAATTGCTATCTTGGATCATCATTAGAAACACGAATTACATCCCAGTGTAGATGAGATCATTCTGATTTCTAGCCTCTGATGCAAGAAGCAATTACACAAAAGTCGCAATACTTGGGAAAGCAAGAAATCATTCGAAATAGTTTTCGTCTTTTATTCGCTTTGATTGCTCTTTTTTTTCACTGTAATCAAATTAAGAATCATGGATTTTGAATATATATATATTTTTAAATTACCATCTAAAAGTAAACATGAGGAAAATGATACATCCAGTGGCTGTGGTTGGCTCATTTGGTAGTGTGCGGGGTTCGTAATCTGTAGTTCCCAGATTCGAGCCACACCTAGGCTAGCGTCGAGATTTATCTCCACTAAATCTTCACCCTGCCCTTGGTGACGAAGAGGACACCGATGAGATTGTAAAGGCCGTCGTCCGTCGGATGGGACGTTAAGTCATGGCTTCCTATGCAGGAGAGATATACTCTATACATATTAAAGAACACGCTGGATGCCTTTCTTGACCAGAGGCTTCCCGCCAATTGTGCAATGTGTACTCATCCCCAATCTTTTCTGAGCACTTGGTGAGAAAGAGGACACCTATGGGATTGTAAAGGCCGTCGTCCGTCGGATGGGACGTTAAGCTATGGCTTCCTATGCAGGAAAGACATACACTATACACAATAAAGAACACGCTGGATGTCTTTCTTGACCAGAGGCTTTCCGTCACCAATTGTCCAATGTGTCCTCATCCCCAATCTTTTCTGAGCTCTTGGTGTTCTCACGACTTGACCATTTACTTCATTATGTGCAAAAAAGTGACAATAAGAGGTAAAACAATTAAATGTCTTAATTAAATTTTGGGGTCAATTTTTCGTAGAATGTTAAATATTCCATCGTTCATAACCCTTTGAATACCGAACAATATTGTTTGAAAACGGGATTTAGATATTTTTGATTGAGAGATTTAATTTATCTTTAGACATGTTTTTCACTTAAATTCATATGGGAGAAAAATATATAGGATTTCGTATTGACTCATGTATGAAACTTTTTGCATTATTTGTCCAGTTTCTGTATGTTTTCTATGTTAATAATATCCATTTAGATTTGAATATTAATTATGTAAACGTTATTTAATCTAGTATTTCGTTTACTAAGTCATCTAGAGAAATTTTATTTTTGATAATACTTTGATTTTGGTGTTCTGGGAGAATTATTATTCCTTTTCCAACCAAAGCCACAGGTTGGGTTGGGTTGTTTTACCTCTGAGCGGCACTTTTTTGCACACCATGGGCTAAATGGCCAGGTCACATGGACCCCGAAGGCTCAGAGAAGGTTGGGGAAGGAGACCCACTGGAACTGCTGTTGGGAGACAGATGGTAGCCTCCCGTCAAGGCCATCCAGCGTGTTCTTTAACGTGCACAGGGTATGGCTCTCCCGCACACGGAGCCACGGCTTAACGTCCCATCCGACGGACAGCGGTCTTTTCAAGCCCATCGGTGTCCCCTACTGACGTGGGGAGGGCGGGGAATTTTGCGGAGATAAATCTCAACGCTGACCCAGCTGGGACTCGAACCAGGGAACTACAGATTACGAGCCTGGCGCGCTACCGATTGAGCCACCCCCGCCCCAAGCCACAGGTAGTCAGCGGAATGGGTGACTGGTACGAAATTCCCACAAGGCAAAATAATACAAAAATAGAAAAACTGAAAAAATATTGTTTCCTAATTATTTATTGATTCATGTGCGTTGTTCTGCTGATTGCCTTTGAACATGAGTTCTTGAGAATAAATGTATCTGCGAATTTCACACGCGTTTTTGAGAAATCATTTATTTATTAAATAATAAGAATGAACTATCTACGCGGTCGTTCCAGAATATTGCAGAATTAACAAAAAGGGCTAAAAATACATTTAACAGTTCAGCACTTCAAGATTTCGCACTAAAAACTAAAATTCTCCAAAATTAAACTTTTTTATTCTTTGCAAATAATAACTTCTCTTGTAATAAGCGTAATTCGTTTAACCCTGAGTCTAACATTGCCTTCATTGAGAAAGACACATCTATGGTCTCGTAAAGACTTCTTCCGTCGGATCGTATCAATACATTAAAAAATGGTTCCATGTACAGTCGCTCAAAAAAGTATCCGAACGCTATGGTTGATTACAAAATTCAGAAAAAATATCAAAAATTAAATTAGTGATCTGGCAACCTTCGTGTCACGTGACACGAAGGTTGCCAGATCACTAATTTCTAAAAAAATCGTTGCCAGATATTTTTTCTGAATTTTGTAATCAACCATAGTGTTCGGATACTTTTTTGAGCGGCTGTACAAAGATGCTATAGCTGTTCATATTAAAGAGGGGCGGGGGTGGTTCAGTCGGTAGTGCGCCAGGCTATCGACTGAATGTTATCTGCAGTTCCCAGGTTCGAGTCCCGCCTGGGTCAGCGTTGAGATTTATCTCTGCAAAATTCACCGCCTTGCCCACGGTCAGTAGGGGACACCGATGGGCTTGGAAAGGCCGCCGTCCGTCGGATGGGACTTTAAGCCGTGACCCAGTGTGCGGGAGAGCCATAGTCTGTGCACGTTAAAGAACACATTGGATGGCCTTGACGGGAGGCTACCATCTGTCTCCCAACAGCTGTTTCACTGGGTCTCCTCTCCCAATCTTCTCTGAGCCTTCGGGGCCTTTGTGACCTGGCCATTTAGCCCATGGTGTGCAAAAAAAGTGCCGCTCAGAGGTAAAACAACCCAACTCATATTAAAGAAAATGCTAGGTTGGTTGGCTTTTCCTCTGAGCGGCACTTATTTTGCACACAATGAGCTAAATGGCCAGGTCACAAGGACCCGAAGGGCTCAGAGAATACAGTGAGCGGGGGGGAGCCACTGAATAGGAGAAAGATGAAAGTCTCTCGTCAACAGCGTGTTTTTTAAAGTGCATAGGGTATAACTCTCCTGCACATTGGGCCACGGCTTAACGTCCGATCGGACGGGATGCCTCCTTTTCAAGCCCACTGTAGTCCCCTTTCTGACCGAGGGCAAAGTGGGGGTTTAGCGGAGATAAATATGAGCCCCGGCTCTCAAAGTAAAAATCCTGGTAGCTTCAAGTTGTGACTCCACCAGCGAACAGTAGATTACAATCCTGGAGCGCTACCAACTGAGCAACCCTCCCGTTCCATCCTATTGAAGGCACTTAAAGAGAAACCCTCGATGACTTTGAAGGTAGGCTTCCATCTGTCTCGCAATATCTCTCCAGCATATTCTTTACCAGATCTTGAACCCTTGGGGCCCTTAGCCGCTTCCATGTAACCCACTATGTGCCAAAACAAAAGTACCGTTCAGAGAAATAACAAAATTTTATAATCTTATTCTGAATCCATTCGTAAAACAAAGAACTTTAAATGACAAATTTTGTTACGACAAAGTGCGATTCGAACAAATAACTTTCTTTTAGATTCAAAAGCATTTGGTTCTTCCAGATCACCTCTATCCAGTCACTAATGGTACGATATTTTGAGTCCCATCTGGGTCAGCGTTGAGAGTTATCTCCACAAAACTCCCCTCCCTGCCCACGGTCAGTAGGGGTCACAGATGGGCTTGGAAAGACTGCGGTCTGTCGGATAGGACGTTAAGCCATAGCTCCGTGAACGGGAGAACCATACCCTGTGTACGTTAAAGAACACTCTGGATGGCCTTGACGGGTGGCTATCATCTGGTTTCCAACCACTCTTCCAGTGGTTCCCCTCCCCCAACCTTCTCTGAGCGTTCGGGGTCCTTGTGACTAGGGGCGGGGGTGGCTCAGTCGGTAGCGCGCCAGGCTCGTAATCTGTAGTTCCCAGGTTCGAGTCCCAGCTGGGTCAGCGTTGAGATTTATCTCCGCAAAATTCCCGCCCTGCCCACGGTCAGTAGGGGACACCGATGGGCTTGGAAAGGCCGCCGTCCGTCGGATGGAACGTTAAGCCGTGGCCCCGTGTGCGGGAGAGCCATACCCTGTGCACGTTAAAGAACACGCTGGATGGCCTTGACAGGAGGCTACCATCTGTCTCCCAACAGCTGTTCCAGTGGGTCCCCTCCCCCAACCTTCTCTGAGCCTTCGGGGTCCATGTGCCCATGGTGTGCAAAAAAGTGCCGCTCAGAGGTAAACCAACAACCCAATCCTTGTGACTTGCCCATTTAGCCCACTGTATTCAAAAAGTGTTGCTGAAAGGTAAAACAACCCAACCATATTTTTATTTTGAGAAGAACACACAACCCTCCAATCAGCTGGCTGCATGTATTCTAGACACTGCTCAGCTGCATCTATCGACTTTCTGTTGGTTCGGTTTCTTTTCTTTCCAGTTCTTGTCTCTCAGCGACTGTTTCTTCTGCCTTCGTCTCCAAAATCGAGTAAATAAAGCAAAACGATCGACTGCAGCGGACCAAGCCTGATCCACAAGCAAAAGAGAAAGGATCCCCGCTGAGTAACTGAATTAAATCCAGAGCAAACTATGGAGAGGGATTGAGAGTGGAATTCTCAGAGCAGGAACAATTTCTCCCTCCGTTGTCCACTCTCTGCAGTGGGAGTTTGATCTAATGAGATGCAGAGGATGTTCTTGAATGGAAAAGGAAGAACGAGGAGATACACGAGCGAAAAATGTAACATGCACGAGACTGCCTCTCAGGGAATGAGAAAGGAGAGACTTGTCTGGTTGCGGTTTTCCGTTTTCTTTTATACGACAAAGGTAAATATCAAATATGATCCGAATATTGCATTTGAAAACAGAATCGTATCTTTAGAAAAGTAAAGGATGCAAAATTTAATCATGTCCTTCGTTAGAAAGGCTTTTTTTCTTTCTTATGGATTCCCACGGACTTTTTTTTAGTCTTAACGGAATATATATATAAGATTACGTAGCATACTGGGGTATATTGAACTGAATTCGTAGACTGGTATTGGTTTAAAAACAATGTTTCTTAATCTTTATAACCAAAGCATGTTCCCGTAGCCTTTAACCAAAAATAAATTCTTAAATTAGATAAGTTCTTTATAGAATGATATAAATATTATTATATATTTATTTTAATTTATTATAAAATTCAATTACAGGTTCAATGACTCTTATGCTCTTGCTGGAGTTCAATAATATTCATGGGTTGGGTTGTTTTACCTCTGAGCGGCACTTTTTTGCACACCGTGGGCTAAATGGCCAGATCACATGGACCCCGAAGGCTCAGAGAAGGTTGGGGGAGGGGACTCACTGGAGCAGCTGTTGGGAGACAGATGGTAGTCTCCCGTCAAGGTCATCCAGCGTGTTCTTTAACGTTTACAGGGTATGTCTCTCCTGCACACGGACTCACGGTTTAATGTCCCATCCGACGGACGGCGGCCTTTCCAAGCCCATCGGTGTCTCCTACTGACCGTGGGCAGGGCAGGGAATTTTGCGCAGATAAATCTCAACGCTGACCCAGCTGGGATTCGAACCTGGGAACTACAGATTACGAGCCTGGCGCGCTACCGACTGAGCCACCCCCAATAATATTCATGAAACGGAGCACTTTTTTATTTGAAATTGCCACACACATGTCCTCACTCACATTTAATCTGTTCCTGACCTTTGTTTTGATATGTATGAGTGATGAAAATACCGCTCACAAAAGTAGACATTTAAGAAACAATCTCCACTTATTTCTTTTTATTGATTATTGATCTCAAAATTATCTGATAATGTTCCACACGCTCAGGGAGTGTGTGGGTGTGTACCACCGGTTAAGACCTACTGATTTAAAAAAAAATACTCCCTCAAGCAGCTGCTTGCCACAGAGGTCTGACAGGAACCTGTCAGTTTATATGCCATAGTAGAAGATCTGAGAGGATGTCAGGACCTCAGCAGAAAAACGACACATACATCCATACCTTACCCGGGGCTCGAACCCAGGTCCCTTAGATTAGTAGCCAAGCTCGCTAACCAAAAACCAGTGGATATTTAGATGATATTATTTGAAGATATATTACCAAAAGTTTGATTTATTAGTCTCATACATGTCACAAATATTGTGACTTTAATGTTTAGTTTCTTTTTTTATTTATACTCATACCATCGCTTCGCGCTTTTTGAAACATTTTGTTGTTGTTTTTCTACATCTGCATAAATTTAAATGTTTTCATTTAAATTGAATTTTCAAACCCGTCGAATTTAACACGGATTGTATTTCGTTTTTAAGACACTTTTTCTGCACGCAATGGATTAAATGGCCACGTCACAAGGAGCCAAAGGGCTTTGAGTTTGGTAGGGAGAGTTGGGTTGGGTTGTTTTACCTCTGAGCGGCACTTTTTTGCACACCATGGGCTAAATGGCCAGGTCACATGGACCCCAAAGGCTCAGAGAAGGTTGGGGGAGGGGACCCACTGGAACAGCTGTTGGGAGACAGATGGTAGCCTCCCGTCAAGGCCATCCAGCGTGTTCTTTAACGTGCACAGGGTATGGCTCTCCCGCACAAGGTGCCACGGCTTAACGTCCCATCCGACGGACGGCGGCCTTTCCAAGCCCATCGGTGTCCCCTACTGACCGTGGGCAGGGCGGGGAATTTTGCGGAGATAAATCTCAACGCTGACCCAGCTGGGACTCGAACCTGGGAACTACAGATTACGAGCCTGACGCGCTACCGACTGAACCACCCCCGCCCCTGGTAGGGATAGAGACCCACTTGAATGCTTGCTAGAAGACAGATGGAAGTTCCCTGTGAAACAATACAGTTTTTCTTTAACACTCACAGGATATATCCCCCTCCTGTGGACACGGTTTAACCCCATATATCTCCCATGATATGTCCATGGGACACGGTTTAACGCTACATCCGACGCACGGTGACCTTTCCAATACATCAATGTATTATTTGCCACCAAAGGAAGAGTAAGGGTTAAGCAGAGAAAAACTTAACTCTGACACAATGGAAACTCGAAGTTGAAATCATTAGTGTCGAGCCTGGGACGCTGTCGACTGATCCATCTTCCACTCCTTGGGTATGACGACTGAAGATGATACTCAAAAACAAATTATATGGGCATATAATCTGTGAAATTTGAAACATTCTATAGTATTATAATAATAATAAATAACCCTCAAGCAGCTGCTTGCGACAGAGATGTGACAGGAGCCTGTCAGTTCAATACATAACCATAGTAGATGGTTTGTGAGGATGGAGAGACCTCAGCAGATAGACAATACAAACATCCATGCCTTACCCGGGGTTCGAACCCAAGTCCCTTTGATTAGAAGCCAAGCACGCAATAGAGATAAAATCAACGTATATGTTGCCACATATTGCAAAAAATTACTTGTTCTCGAAATCTGGACGGGCATAAGACATCCAGTGATTCTCGTCATTGTTATGTAATTTTTTTTAAAAACTGAAAACTAATTTTTTTTGTCTTTTTATCATTAACAGTTTCCTTTATTGAGTTGTTTTATCTCTGAGGGGCACTTTTTGCTCACAAAGGGCTAAATGGCCAGATCACAAAGACCCCGAAGGCTCAGAGAAGGTTGGAGGAGAGGACCCACTAGACAGCTGTTGGGAGACAGATGGAGCCTCCCGTCAAGGGCATCCAACTTGTTCTTTAACGTGCACAGAGTTCTCCCGCACACGGGATAACGGCGTGACGTCCCATCCGATGGATGGCAGCCTTTCCAAGCCATCGGTGTACTCTACTAAGCTATACCAGGCGGAGAGTTTTGCGATATGAATTTCAACGTTGGCCCAGTTGGGACTCGAACCTGGGAACTGCAGATTACGAGCCTGGACAGCTACCGGCTGTACCACCCCACTTCTTGTTATTAGTAGTTGGCATTATTATTACTAGAGCTATATTTGTTTCCTAAAGGCGGGAGGGGGCCTGAAGGTAGCGCACCAGGTTCATAATCTGCAGTTCCCAGGTTCGAGTCCCAGTTGGAGCAGCGTTGAGATTTATCTCCGCAAAACTCCCCGCCCTGCCCTCGTGAGTAGGGGACACACTGATGGGTTTGGAAACGCCATCGTCCATCGGATGTCACGACAAATCATGGCGCCGTGGGCGGTAGAGCCCTGCTTTGTGCACGTTAAAGAACACGCTGGATGGTTTTGATGTGAAACTACCATCTGTCTCCAAATAGCTGTCCAGAGGTCCAAATAGCTGTCCAGCCCTCGGTGTCCTTGTGACCTGGCCATTTAGCCCATTGTGTGGAAAAAACGCTGTTCACTGATGAAACAACCGAAGCAATTAGTTTCTCTATAATCTTGATTGTTAATAACCCTAATCCACTTGGTCGAAAAAATAATAGGCGCATCCCCAAAATGAAGAGAAAAATTACTTAAGGATAGAAACTTTGTCGTTGTGAGTTTAAATTTCTTCCTATGCCTTAAAAAATAAATTAATATTTCTTGGAAAAAAATTGGACGTTTAGATAGAATTTAATTCGAATTTAAAGAGTATTCCAACTACAAAGCTTTCATTAATTATTTCTAGAAAAGTGGGCTTGCAGTATCCTACCAAAAGAGTGGATGGTTGGGATTATAACCCTTTTCCCCTTTGAAAGCTTAAATAACGTAGATTTTCCAGGGAATTCCCGAAAAAAAAAACATGCTAAAAATTCCATTAGTTTCAAACTCTCAAAGACGTACCCCTTCCACTCCAGGGGCGGGGGTGGCTCAGTCGGTAGCGCGCCAGGCTCGTAATCTGTAGTTCCCAGGTTCGAGTCCCAGCTGGGTCAGCGTTGAGATTTATCTCCGCAAAATTTCCCAGCCCTGCCCACGGTCAGTAGGGGACACCGATGGGCTTGGAAAGGCCGCCGTCCGTCGGATGGGACGTTAAGCCGTGGCCACGTGTGCTGGAGAGCCATACCCTGTGCACGTTAAAGAACACGCTTGATGGGAGGCTACCATCTGTCTCCCAACAGCTGTTTCAATGGATCCCCTCCCCCAACCTTATCTGAGCCTTCGGGGTCCTTGTGGCCTGGCCATTTAGCCCATGGTGTGCAAAAAAGTGCCGCTCAGAGGTAAAACAATCCAATCCAATCCCCACTCCAGAAAATCCAGTCGTCTTATACGAAATCTCAAACTTGTCTATGTGCTTTGAAATTCAAATCAGGTGTCTTGGTATTAATTACAATTTAGCCCTATAATATGTACAAACACTAAAAATTAATTTAAAAACCTATAAAAAATTTATAACACATATAATATCATGTTAACATTTCCTGTCTGGTGGAATATTTTTTGAAATTGAGAAAGCCTACCCAAGTGTTATTCTCTTCCACCCCTCCCGTCCCCTGAGTCTTAATTCTGAGTGCTTGCCCGAAAACTGCCCTCCCCTGAAACTAAATCTTGGTTACGTGCCTGAAAACTTCCCTTCCCTGAAACTAAATCCTGGGTACATGCCTAAAAACTTCCCTCCCCTGAAACTAAGTCCTGGTTACGTGCCTGAAAACTTCCCTCCTCTGAAACTAAATCTTGGGGCTGGGTGCCTGAAAACTCCCCTCTCCAGAAACTAAATCCTATGGCTCTTTGCCTGAAAACGTCCGTCCCATGAAACTAAATCCTATGGCTCTATTCCTGAAAACTTCCCTTCCTTGTAACTAAATCCTATGGCTCTATTCCTGAAAACTTCCCTTCCTTGTAACTAAATCCTATGGCTCTATTCCTGAAAACTTCCCTTCCTTGTAACTAAATCCTATGGCTCTATTCCTGAAAACTTCCCTTCCTTGTAACTAAATCCTATGGCTATACGCCTGCAAGCAAATTCTATAGCTACATGCCGAAAACTTCCCTCCCCTGAAACTAAATCCTGGGTACGTGCCTAAAAACTTCCCTCCCCTGAAACTAAATCCTGAGTACGTGCCTAAAAACTTCCCTCCCCTGAAACTAAATCCTGGGTACGTGCCTAAAAACTTCACTCCCTTGAAACCAAATCCTGGGTAGTGCCTAAAAACTTCCCTCCCCTGAAACTAAATCATGTGTACGTGCCTGAAAACTTCCCTCCCTTGAAATTAAATCCTAGGTATGTGCCTGAAAACTTCCCTCCCCTGAAACCAAATCATGGGTACGTGCCTGAAAACTTCCCTCCCCTATTGGAGGTTTCTGGGTATGCCACTGGGTTTCCGAATCGTTTTTTTTTTTCCAAAATAACATGAAAACGACTTTTTCCGATTCCTCTTATATCGTACGAGCTTCTATTTCATTTTCGATACAGAATTAATAATTATCATCATTTTTTTTATCTAACCCACTGCTTACTAGATCTGTTTTCGATATCTTAATACCCATTCGTATGTCGGTTCCTCATTTTCCTAGCCACCGAGTCTCTCTTCAATCAATCCAACCTTTTCAGCTATAATAAAACAGCAGTAAACTTCTGTATTTATTCATTTCCTGATCAATAATTCTACATTTACATTTTGGAAACTGCTGCTTTGCTTAACCATGCGCATTAAGGAAACATCTCCATTCATTCTGATATCCAGTCTCATTCGACTGCATCTATATGGAGGCTGTCACAGTCTCTTTGGCAGGTATAGATTGATCTTTCCTAGTCTGACGTGGTGACACGCTCCACTGCTGCACATCGGAAGTTTAATGGAAACTCTTCAATGAACAGACTTGCGTAAACTTAGAGAGCTCGTTGACATTTCTTTAGTAAATGATCGGAGGGATAAAAGAAATTCATGTTTATCGACACTAATAGTTCATATCCGATACTTCTTTTCATCATATAAATATAAAATTTTTACTCGTTTTTATTTAAAAAACGAGTAAAATGTAAGGAAATCATTTTGTTTTTTTAATTTAGAAACAAATTAAAAATTATTTTTTGTTGCATACGTTTTGATGAAATATAACGATTCACATTTTTCGATACACCCAAAATTTTAAATTGCGCCCTCTAACGGTGGAAAAAATGTTCGAAATGGCAAATTTTCGAATGAATATTGCAAAACGATGTATTTAAGCTAGAAAATCGAAATTTTTCTGATGGAATGTGAGGACCATGATGGTTGCATTTCCTTCTACAGTGGGGGTAGGTGGCTCTGTTGGTAACACGCCAGACTCGTAATCTGCAGTTCCCAGGTTCGAGTCTCAGCTGGGCCGACGCTGAGATTTATCTCCGCAAAATTCGCCCTGCACACGGTCAGTAGGGGGACAGCGATGGGTTGGAAAGGCCGCCGTCCGTCGTATGGAATGTTAAGTTGTGCCTCATGTGAGGGAGAGCCATAGTTAAATAAGTATTAAAGAAATATTATTATTCACATTTTTCAAATCATCATTTAGTTTTAATTTTCGTCGTTAGGGGCCGCTAAATGTGGAGAATGCATTTTTTTTAACGAATATTGCAAACAACCTATGTCATAAATTGAAATTTTAATGATTGTTCCAGTTAGCAGTCTTCTTCAAATTTTCTGATTGAAAGATTTACGTTGGCAGTAATGGTTTGCCCCCTAACCCCTGGGGTGGAAGTCGAGTTTAGCAATATTCGCAAGTTTTTCTTTTAAGGTGGTAAAATAAAAATTGTGTGTATAGGCAATGTGTGTATGTATGTATAAGAAAATGTGTTGTATAGGCACTAATAAAGTATTACTATTTGTATTTTCGCAATCATCTAGTAGTACGAATTACTACTATTAAAGAGAGCCAATGCAGGTAATAAATGAAATTCTATTTGATAACGAACATGGCAAATTCATGAAAGTCAGCAAAAGGAGGTTTGTGTGTGTGTGGGGGGGGGGGTCCGAATTTTTTTTTAGCTTCTATTTTGCTATTGTTACATAAGTGTTTTTTGTGACAAATGCAGTTCTTATAAACGACACTGGATATACACTGAATTGAGATGTCACACCCATTATCTATTTAAAAAAAAATGGCGCTGTTGAATGATTCTTACGTCTCCCCTCTGAATAAATTTCTATGGGTGCCATTGCCCAATTCTCCAAAGATTATATATATTCTCCCAGCTTTTTCATAAAGGCAATGTTCCTGTTTTTTGATACTTTATCAGGCATATTTTACAGGTGTTGCAGATACGTCATATTTTTTATTTTAAACGATTCATTTTTCCTCGTGTTTTTTAAGCTAGGGGAGAAGCGAAAAATGAAGAGTGTTTTTTTAACTCATTTTCAAAAAATAAACTATTGTCATCGCTTTGTCATTCTCCTCATTAAAGAATACGCTGAAGGTTCTTTGCAGGAGGTTTATAATTCCTTGCTCACAGCTGTCTAGTGGAGTCATTTTCTCTATTTTATCTCAGACTTTGGGGTCTTTGTAACCTGGCCATTTAGTCCAATGTATGCACAACAGTACCGTTAAGAAGTGAATAAACAACAGGAATCTTCAGAAGTGCCCGAGAATACCTGAAAGTGTTTCCATCCCATCCCTTGGCTATACCGATCACTTCGTCCAATATATTCTTGTGAGATTACACAAAGGACCTGATCTGCGTCTATCCATTATCAACGACTCTAGCTGCTCTGGAACTCAGGGTTGGGTTGTTTTACCTCTGAGCGGCACTTTTTTGCACACCATGGGCTAAATGGCCAGGTCACATGGACCCCGAAGGCTCAGAGAAGGTTGGGGGAGGGGACCCACTGGAACAGCTGATGGGAGACAGATGGTAGCCTCCCGTCAAGTCCATCCAGCTTGTTCTTTAACATGCACAGAGTATGGCTCTCCCGCATACGGAGCCACGGCTTAACGTCCCATCCGACGGACGACGGCCTTTCGAAGCCCATCGGTGTCCCCTACTGACCGTGGGCAGGGCGGGGAATTTTTGCGGAGATAAATCTCAACGCTGACCCAGCTGGGACTCGAACCTGGGAACTACAGATTACGAGCCTGGCGCGCTACCGACTGAGCCACCCCCGCCCCCTGGAACTCAGGAGTACTCTTGCTGTTGCAAATGTACACATGTGAGCTTTTGTATATATCTGTGGGATGCTTTTCGGGTTATTAACGGAATATATGTTAAGCACCAATATAAAAAAAATTCTTATAATTTAACTTTTTAATTAGTCGTTAGTAATTGAAAATATGTGCTATGTTGCTCTTTCTTTTGCTTTTTTTACTTCTATCTTTATTAAATGAAGGGTTCTCTGAGTTTATAATAATGTTACCACGAACTTTCAGTTTCTCCTAGTTCTTCTAATATTTTCGTTCCAAACATAATAGCGTTTTAATTTTTGTCATAAAATGATTACATGAATAATACAAGAATAAATCATTAGCGATATTCATTTTATACGTCTCATGATGCATCAGGGGCGGGGGTGGCTCAGCCGGTAGCACGTCAGGCTCGTAATCTGTAGTTCCCAGGTTCGAGTCCCAGCTGGGTCTGCGTTAAGTCTTATCTCCGCAAAACTCCCCTCACTGCCCACGGTCAGTAGGGGACACCGATGGGCTTGGAAAGGCTACCGTCCGTCGGATGGAACGTTAAGCCGTGGTCCAGTGTGCAGGAGAGCCATACACTGTGCACGTTAAAGAACACGCTGAATGGCCTTGACGGGAGGCTACCATCTGTCTCCCAACAGCTGTTCCAGTGGGTCTCCTCCCCCAACCTTATCTGAGCCTTCGGGGTTCATGTGACCTGGCCATTTAGCCCATGGTGTGCAAAAAAGTGCCGCTCAAAGTAAACCAACCAACCAACCAATATGAGGCATCAGAGAATAAATTTTTTCCCAAACTGGGCTCGACAATTGTCGAAATGGTTTTGAGCTCATTATGGCGCGAGCTCGAAAAATTGAGCCCGAACTCATCTCTCCTATGGATGAAGTGATCTGAAGTTGGACAGAAAACAACTTGGCAACGTCTTACTTCATCCTTCGTTAAAGAACAAGTGTTTTTCTTTTGCGCAGAGAACCAAAACAGTTTTTTGGTACTCTCTCTCCTGGGTGGTCTTCTAAAGAAAACAATCTTCTCTTCCATTCGTTATTGCTCTGAATGTTCCAGCATGAACACTAGCCAAGCTGTGAAATTATGTCATTTACTGAGAGCAGATGCTCTTAGTTTTATTTGAGTTTCAATATATTATCAAAAAACCAATCGACACACTAATATCTTATCGTCTTACGCAACGGCATATTAGCGAATACTTTATGAATCAATAATTGTGTTAATAAATTTGATTCTACGTTCATAGAGTCTTCAGGAAACATCGAATCAGAGGTTGTGTGCGTAATATAAAACAGGGTTGGGCTGGGTTGTTTTACCTCTGAGCGGCACTTTTTTGCACACAATGGGCTAAATGGCCAGGTCACAAGGTTGGGTTGGGGTGGGTTACCTCTGAGCGGCACTTTTTTGCACACCATGGGCTAAATGGCCAGGTCACAAGGACCCCGAAGGCTCAGAGAAGGTTGGGGCAGGGGACCCACTGGAACAGCTGTTGGGAGACAGATGGTAGCCTCCCGTCAAGGCCATCCAGCGTGTTCTTTAACGTGCACAGGGTATGGCTCTCCCGCACACGGGGCCACGTCTTAACGTCCCATCCGACGGACGGCGGCCTTTCTAAGCCCATCGGTGTCTCCTACTGACCGTAGGCAGGGCGGAGAATTTTGCGGAGATAAATCTCAACGCTGACCCAGCTGGGACTCGAACCTGGGAACTACAGATTACGAGCCTGGCACGCTACCGACTGAGATACCCCCGCACTAGGTCACAAGGACCCCGAAAGCTCAGAGAAGGTTGGGAGAGGGGACCCACTGGAACAGCTGTTGGGAGACAGACGGTAGCCTCCCGTCAAGGCCATCCAGCATGTTCTTTAACGTGCACAGGGTATGGCTCTCACATAAACGGGACCACGGCTTAACTATATAAAACAGGACATCAGAATAGATCTGCTGTAATCAAGAAATTCGAGGTGAATATACTAAAGAGAGAGAGCGAAATAATAAAAAAAAGTGAAGACAACATAGATCGGTGATGGGGTGGGGGGGGGTGCGACTGGGAGTTTTTCCCCGTGAATTTATATTTTAGAAGAATTTTCGTTGAATAATATCAGGTGTACCGATAATACTAGTCTGCAAAAAAAAACTTTTTTTTTCTCTGCCTTTCAAAATTTTGTTTGATTTTCATATTTTTGTGGATGCCGAATCCGAATCTGATAGCCGATTTGTTCTATCACCTACAGTTTTCTAGAGATATGGGTTTAATTTAAAAAAAACTATTTTACACAGAGAAGATAAATATGTTTTGTCAAATATTTATTTACATTATGAAAAGTTAAAGCTGACGCTAAAAAATCTTGATGCATGTAAATATTATTATTTACACAAAAATATTTTGTTGTCTTCTATCGCTTATATTTTATCTCTTTAGTCTCTCTCTGCAAGGCCCAACAGTATTCCGCCAACATACTCTCGTTCCATTTGCCGCTATATCGTTTTTCCATTTCGGATATGTCTTGATGGAACCTTTCTCCATGTTAATCCGACACTGCTCCCATCAATTGTGGAAACAAATTTAGATGAGAATGTAAGAAATGCAGCTTTAGCGACATATTACATCCTAATACTATACACGAAGAAAGTAGTTCTTAGATTTCTTCGTAGTTATCTGCCCTTACCTTGCATAAAATGTTGTGGCAAACATTTCTGAATGCTTCCGAGACTCTCTTTTCATTGTAGTTTGATTTATTTTAGAACTCAGGATCTTGAAACAATGTCTGATTGGAGGACCAACGAAAATTCCCTGTTTTATTTTTGCGTTGCTGATCCGTAAAACCTTTCGCCTTAAGTAAGCAAATGCATCATTCTCTCTATTCGTGTCATCCATATAATAAAACTGAATCTTCCAGTAGTTTGAAAACGAATAAAATTATGTATATATTCACAAAAAACACCCTGCCACGAAAATAGTGCCTGATATAAACATTTAGATGCCAGATTTGGATTCAGCACTCTCAAATCTGTAAAGGACACCCATTTTTTTCGAGGGGGGATTTTCGTGCAGACCAGTATAATTGATGGGTATTCTGTAACGAAATGTAAATCTTAGCTTAATTTTTACGTTTCATTTTGTTTTCTGAGGCATATCATTCATTTTCATTAATTATTATGAAAAACGTTGATACGTATTTTGAATAATAAGCATCTTTTTTGTTTCCTTTTCAGGTGTGCTTAGTTGTATTATGATATGATACATGCATTATTGATGTATTCGTAACTGAACTAATTAATGAACTGATCGACCTAAATATTTCTATCTTGAAACACTGATTCTCCTTCCCACGCCCTGGAAAAATTCCTGCAGACACCAATGGAAGAGGGTAAAAACACTACGAGGTCGCTGCAGTCGGGCATTGAACTAAGCTTCTGTTGTTTCCACACATTCACCAGACTCCACGCAAGACTACCATCTGACAACGGGGCGAGAATGGCATTGTGAGCCAATCTGAAGTCACTAGAGGTGTTCTGGAACACAGCCGTACCCTCCCGCGACCAATATAAAGCTCCCGCGCTTTTCCCCCTCTCTATATATATCCAAAGAATATCCTTCCCCCTTGCCTCCACATAAAACTGAAAGCCGCAAAAACGTGCTCTTTCCTGCTGTGTTCGAGAACGTCACACCCGAGGCATGTTGGCTGTGTCCTCTTACACGGAGACTCACATCCATCATTAGCGCAGATGGTGTGAGGTGCGCCAAGTGAGGCTCAAGATGGAATAGATGCTGGAGATGTGACTCGTTTCTTACCCCCGAGGGAATGCTCCTATTGGCCAAAAATCCTGAGAATAAATGCGACTAAAGAAATAGAGATGCGACACTCATTGCCCAAACGTTCACTTGCACGTACATCAGTCATCAGAGCTAAATGCAGTCTCTTTTAGTCAGTGTGTAAAATTCTCACTAATTTCACTAATTCTGGTGACCTCAGCGGTAATTAATTTATTGACCTTGAAATGAAAATTATATATAAAGAGCTTATTGAGATTCAAATAAAACTTATACGTAAAGAAATTAATTGGCCTTCAAATGAAATTTATACATAAAGAGATTATTGACCTTCAAAGGAAATTTATACATAAAGAGATTATTGACCTTCAAAGGAAATTTATACATAAAGAGATTATTGACCTTCAAAGGAAATTTATACATAAAGAAATTATTGACCTTCAAAGGAAATTTATACATAAAGAGATTGTTGACCTTCAAATGAAATTTATACATAAAGAGATTTTAGACCTTCAAAGGAAATTTATACATAAAGAGATTATTGACCTTGAAATGAAAATTATATATAAAGAGCTTATTGAGATTCAAATAAAACTTATACGTAAAGAAATTAATTGGCCTTCAAATGAAATTTATACATAAAGAGATTATTGACCTTCAAAGGAAATTTATACATAAAGAGATTATTGACCTTCAAAGGAAATTTATACATAAAGAGATTATTGACCTTCAAAGGAAATTTATACATAAAGAGATTATTGACCTTCAAAGGAAATTTATACATAAAGAGATTATTGACCTTCAAATGAAATTTATACATAAAGAGATTACTGAACTTCAAAGGAAATTTATACATAAAGAGATTTTAGACCTTCAAAGGAAATTTATACATAAAGAGATTATTGACCTTCAAAGGAAATTTATACATAAAGAGATTATTGACCTTCAAAGGAAATTTATACATAAAGAGATTTTAGACCTTCAAAGGAAATTTATACATAAAGAGATTATTGACCTTCAAAGGAAATTTATACATAAAAAGATTATTGACCTTCAAAGGAAATTTATACATAAAGAGATTATTGACCTTCAAAGGAAATTTATATATAAAGAGATTATTGACCTTCAAAGGAAATTTGTACATAAAGAGATTATTGACCTTCAAAGGAAATTTATACATAAAGAGATTACTGACCTTCAAATGAATTCAGAGGAAATTTCTTCTGCAATGAGTCTTTTGACCACCTCAGAAAACATACATTCCATATAATGCTTATTGATCATCAGAGAAATTTCATATAGTATCAAGAGATGCCTGTTTGACCCCTCAAAAGAATTTTATCCGCTTATGAACTGTTATCCACCAACGAATCTCTTGACTCTTAAAAAACAAATTTATCCAGTAAAAAGATTATTTACCATTAGATATATTTTATAGAATGTCAAGAAACGATAAATTGACCTCTCGGAAGAATTTTATTCGAAAAAGTGTCTATTAAATCTCATCGGATATTTATAAATAAAGAATTTACTGACTTTAAGAAAAATTTTATTCGATAATGAATCTTATGATCCCTCAAAGTAATTTTACCTGTTAAAGAATTTATTGACCATCAGAAAAAGTTTTGTACCCCTCGTCGTAATCCGTTGACCCTTTAGAGAAATTTTATAAGAGAAGGAGTATACTAATCCTCAGAAAAACTTTACTGACAACGTTTTTATTGCTCCTCAAAAGAAATTAATACGGTAAGGAGCTTATTGATCATCAGAGGAATTTTATCCAGTAAACACACTATAATTCCCGAAGAATTTTATTCGGTAAATAGTATGTTGATCCTTGAAAACTCTACTTGTAAAAAAAACTGTATTGATCCTTGAAAAATTTTATCTGATAAAGAATTCATTCTTATAAATTTTATCTGATAAAGAGTTCATTTTTATAAACTTTATCTGATAAAGAGTTCATTCTAATAAACTTTATCTTATAAAGAGTTCATTCTTTAAACTTTATATAATAAAGAGTTCATTCTTATAAACTTTATCTGATAAAGATTTTATTCTTAAAAACTTTATCTGATAACGATTTTAATCATCCTAAAAAACTCTTCTTAGTAAAGAGTTTCTTTATCTTTAACTATTTTTATCTTATAAAGATTTTAGTTATCCTAAAAAAACTCTTCTTGGTAAAGAGTTTCTTTATCTTTAAATATTTTTTATCTTATAAAGATTTTAATTATCCTAAAAAACTCTTCCTGGTAAAGAGTCTCTTTATCTTTAAATATCTTTATCTGATAAAGATTCTACTGATAGATAAAATTCTTTTTCTATAGCTATCCTATTGAATTGCAAAATAATTTTTCATAGCCTCCAAATAATAAAAAAGTTATGAATTTATTTTGAGCGTTAGAGAACACGCTGGATAATCTTAAAGGGAAGTTATCATCTGTCTCATAATGGCTGCCCATTGGTCCCTTTACCATTCCCAATATCTGAGCTCTTGGGGTTCTTGTAACCCAACCATTTAACTCATTGTGTACTAAAAAAATAAGTATCGCTCAGAATAAACGAAAAACAACAAATAATAATATGTAATAAACTCTAAGTCGTAGCCAAAGAAATTTCGCCTAGAGGGAAGGGCCAGAAGTCTAATTTATTTTAACTACTCTCATACAATTTACGATAAATAAAATAAAATTAGTTTTTTCAGTCAGAAGAAAGCATTGTGCGTTGGACATCCCTAGCTCTCCATATTAAACACACCCTTGTCTTTTGGCAGTTACCCTGTTTTCAAGTGAATTTTGCCTGTACTTAATAAAATGTGCAATGATGTTAGCAGCACGATGGTTGATGTCTGAACTTTGGATATGCAGACATATAAACTCACCCACGACAGTAATAAAATATTTAGGAACGGAAACGTTTAATGCCTCTTCCAGCGAGGCATTATGTGATCCAGTTTTATTGCAGTTGTAAATCTGGAGCGTCGTGTCTCTTGTCCGTATATTTGCATTACTCATATTCACATCAGAGAGAGTGCGTAGAGTACTTAGTTTCATTTCATCAGATAAGTGTGTTCCGAAATTATAGATGCTATTTCGTTAGTCAATAACTCTCGGATGGTTTTGTGTTCTAGAAATTCAACTTGAAATTTGCCTTGAAGTTTATGTCGTTATGGGATCATATCAATTTTATTTTCATATTTTTCTTAATTTAAAGTTTTACAGAAACTTTATGTTCAAGAACACTGTCTTTTCTTGAACAAGTGTTCTTCAAACAGTGTTCAAGAACACTGTTTGAACAATAGTACTCAGTGACGCTAAGGATGAAGCATTAATTAATTGAATGCATTAACGTTTTTGTGAATTTAGATAATTTTGTGGTCTTTGTAGATATTTAAATATTTTATTTTCAGAGATAAATTATTTTTGGAATGGATTGGTGAAATATTGCGATTAACAAATGCCAAAGCTAATAGCATTAACAGCGCCCTCTAACGTTGGGAAAACTTTGGGTTGAGGGACTTAGAGCAGCACTCTTTTTGCAGACAATGGGCTAAATGACCAGGTCAAAAAGGACTCCGATGGAGCAGAGAAGGTTGGAGGAGGGGATCCACAGTTGTTAGGAAATAGATAATAGCCTCCCTTCAAGGGCATCCAACGTGTTCTTTAACGTTCATAGGGACCAACGGCTTTACGTCCCATCTGACGGACGGCGGCCTTTTCAAGCTCATCGGTGTTCCTCTACTGACCAAGTGGAGGGTGGGGATTTTCCGGAAATAAGTCTCGACACTGGCCCATGTGCGACTCAAACCTGGGAACTGCAGATTACGAGCATGGCGTGCTACCTACTGAGTCACCCCACCAGCCTTGGAAAAAACGTCGAAAATGACAAAACTTTAAACTAATATTTCCGACGATCTATTTATCTTAGAAATTTGAAACTTTAATGGTGAAATGTGATGGTCAAGAGGTTTACATTGGCAACAGTACTTTGCCCCTTTACTCCAGACGGAAGGAAAAATTTTTGAAAACGAGCAGTACATATTCACCAGAACCGATATATTATTCTTCTAATTTATAATTCATTATTAGCTATTCTTTTGCATATGCATAATTAATGAATAAAAAACACTCTCCAGTAGCATAAAGTAAATTGACAGAAAATACAATATACTAGTAGATAAAGAAAAACGCTTAAATTTTTTCTCTCCATAAGGTCAAAGCAATTCAGCTTGTTTTTATACTTGCACAAAGTAAAGATCTCTTCCACATGAAGTCTCATTCGACTCTCGAAACTAATGTTGAAATATCTTTAAAACATTCCATTCTTCCTCTTCGTAGTCCATTCTCCTGGTTTTCTACGATGCATCTAAAGAAGAACGATTCGATGAAGATGAATGAAAATAATAATCTTGTCTCGCCAATGGTAGGCGGAAAATATCTCAATGCGTACATTTTTCCGACTAGACGCTATGAGCTTCTGATTCCGGATCTGAGACGTTACGGGCTCTCTTCATATCACTACTCAGCTCCATTTTGCATGCTTTTCTTCATATTCCCTGCTCCTCTTCATATTCCCTGCTCCGCTTTATATACCCTGTTCCTCGTCCTATTCTCTACTCCTCTTCAAATTCAATGTTCTCTTCATACTCCCTGTCCTGCTTCACACTTCCTTCATATTTTTGTATTACATTCTCCTCTTTATATTCCATGCGCTCTTCATACTCCCCTGGTATTTATATTCCCGCTCAGCTTAATACTTCCTGATCCTCTTCGTATTCCATCACCTCTTCATATTAAATCTTCCTCTTAATATTCCCGCTTCGCTTAATATTTCCTGATCCTTTTCGTATTCCATCACCTCTTCATTTATATCCTCCTCTTCATATTGCATCTTTCTCTTCCTATTAAATCTTCCTCTTAATATTCCCGCTTCGCTTAATATTTCCTGATCCTTTTCGTATTCCATCACCTCTTCATTTATATCCTCCTCTTCATATTGCATCTTTCTCTTCCTATTCCATTATCCTCTTCATATTACTTGCTCCTCTTCGTATTCCTGGAAAGGCCGCCGTCCATCGGATGGGACGTTAAGACGTTGGCCCGTGTGCAGGAGAGCCATACCCCTGCACGTTAAAGAACACGCTGAATGGCCTTGACGGAAAGCTACCATCTGTCTTCCAACAGTTGTCCAATAGGTCCCCTCCCCTAACCTTCTCTGAACCTTCGGGGTCCTCATGACCTGGCCATTTAGCCCATGGTGTGCAAAAAAGTGCCGCTCAGAAGTAAAACAACCCAATCCTCTTCGTATTCCTCGCCTCTTATAATCTATGTTCCTCTTCATATTCTGAGCTGTACTTTTATGGACACAATGATATGAATGGAGAAATCTCATGTGTCTCAAGAGCTTAGACATAAATAGGGGAAGGGAATCCATTCAATAACTATTAAGAGAGACATGGAAGTCTCTTCTCAAGACCGCTCTCTTGCATATGGACCACGACAAAACCCCGTTCTCTAACCCACATTTTTTATTCTAATTTTGAACTTAGTGATGTTTCTAAAATTCCACTTCCCCCTTCGCTCATTATGAAACCTTCATTTCTCTGTTTCTATTTCTGGTTCAAATGGGCTTGTGGTTGCTAATACAAAAATATTCCACTTCCCCTGCATATTTGCTTGCAGGAGCATACGTGAAAATGAGCTATCCTTGGCGCCATGGTGATTTGACTAGCATCCGTGCAATCTTAATTGTTGTTTGGGTTGTTTTACCTCTGAGCGGCACTTTTTTGCACACCATGGGCTAAATGGCCAGGTCACATGGACCCCGAAGGCTCAAAGAAGGTTGGGGGAAGGGACCCACTGGAACAGCTGTTGGGAGACAGATGGTAGTCTCCCGTCAAGACCATCCAGCGTGTTCTTTAACGTGCACAGGGTATGTCTCTCCCGCACACGGGTTAATGTCCCATCCGATGGACGGCGGCCTTTTCAAGTCCATCGGTGTCCCCTACTGACCGTGGGCAGGGCGGGGAATTTTGCGGAGATAAATCTCAACGCTGACCCAGCTGGGACTCGAACCTGGGAACTACAGATTACGAGCCTGGCGCGCTACCGACTGAGCCACCCCCGCCCCATCTTAATTGTTAGTTTCTGCCGTAGACTTGAAGATTTAACAATCTAATATATAAAGAAGAAAATTTGTTTGTTTGTTTGTTTGTTTGTTTGTTTATTTGTGTGTCTGTCCGCTTATGCACTCAGCCCCCAGAAGTGCTAAATATCCGACTTTGCATGAACGTTCCCTTCACCCGAAATTATACAATGTAACAACAAACGTAAACTATAGGTGCAGCATCGATTACGGAAATATTCTTTTATTTCTAAATTATTAATAAGCAAAAAATGTAGCATCCAAATTCAAATAATATTTATAACATCAATGTAAAAGATAAAATTTTGTCCTATTTCTCAAAGCAGATTTCCATTTACGAAAAATTAAATGAAATGCCGTGTGATTAAAAGTGCTCCGAGGGATTTAAAAAATTATTTGTGAAAAACTAAAAGTGAAGCTTTTATCACTAAAAATAAAACTCAAAATATGCTTTTGGGACCCTATGGAAGCTTTAATGTGAGTTGGGTTGTTTTACCTCTGAGCGGCACTCCTTTTGCACACAGTGGATTAAATGGCCAGGTCACAAGGACCCCGAAGGCTCAGAGAAGGTTGGGGGAGGGGACCCACTGGAACAGCTGTTGGGAGACAGATGGTAGCCTCCCGTCAAGGCCATCCAGCGTGTTCTTTAACGTGCACAGGGTATGTCTCTCCCGCACACGGGGCCACGGCTTAACGCCTCATCTGACGGACGGTAGCCTTTCCAAGTTCCATCGGTGTCCCCTACTGACCGTGGGCAGAGCGGGGAATTTTGCGGAGAAAAATCTCAACGCTGACCCAGCTGGGACTCGAACCTGGGAACTACAGATTACGAGCCTGGCGAGCTACCGACTGAGCCACCCCGCTTTAATATGAAGTTTAAGAGTTGTATCTGCCAAGGAGCCCCCAATTTCCTGATCACCATATCTAGCCTCCCCCTCGACTGATTTCTTTGGTGCTTTGTCAAAAATGAGGTCGCAAAAGCAATTTCTAATAACTGATTACTATAACTACACCCAATTCTGTTTTTACAAGAATTTTTTATTTACACGTTTTTGATTTAACACGGTTTAGAAAAAAATTCCAATTCTCTTTTTACACGATTTATTTTGATCTAACCCTGTTCAAAAGGCGCCTTTTTAAAAATCTCCATTTGAATTTAATTCTGAAAAAATATTCCTGTTCAAGAAAACATTCCTAGAATTTACATTTATAACAAAGATGCCGCTTTTATGGTCACATTTTTAGAAGTAGTTTTAACTTTGAAAATGTACTATAGTACACATTTTGTGCACTAAAATCCCCAAAATAGAAACTACACAAGTCTTCCCTATTTTATTCTCTATTTTTTGGAAAAATTGTGCAAAACCTACTTCATTTGGAATAAAGTGGCAACCTTGAGTTCCGGGAATTGCCCTCAATTTTATCTTCAATACATACGTTAGTCTTGGTCTCTCATTTCGTGTTTAAAGTTAAAAGTGTTTAGATGTTTAATAGAAGAAATCGAAAAAAAATTGTTTTTTGAAGTTTTGTGTTCGAAATATAAATTTATTAAATTTTGCTGGTAGGTAATTTATAATTTTTCATCATCTGATTTATTAACTACAATTTAAATATTTTTCGTAAGCCTTACCACGATGTCTGATAATTTAACTACACAAAAGCATAAAAGGAAAGCTATATCTTTGTATACTAAGATCCAAATTTTAGATCGTCTTGCAACTAGAGAAGGTTGAACATTCAAAGGTAAATATTTTAGTTTGAACGAAGCTACCGTAAGAACCATCAAGAAAAATGAAGATGCTATTAGAATATCTGTGCTTTCTGGAACAAAATTGAGCATTAAGTCGTCATCGTACACGAGAGATATTGTAAAAGTGAAGACGGAAAAGACACTAGTAATGTGGATAGAAGATAACTCGCAAAAAAGAATACCTCTAGAGAGAAACACCATCAAATAGATGGCATTAGGAATATACACAGTCGTATCAGAATAATATGACCACCTAATATTATTCTGATAGGACTGTGTATAAGCAGATACAAGAAAAGGAACCAACCACATCAGCCCAGTTAAACAAAAATTATGAATTTTCTGCAAGTACAGGTTGGCATGCAGGATTTTTTCAAAGACACGCGTTTCATAATGTAAAGATGAAAGGTGAAGTTGCATCTGCAGATGAGCCGGCTGCTAAAGAATTTTGTCCAAAATTGGACCAAATCATTGAAGATGGTGGATACACTCCTGATTAAGTTTGGAATGCAGATGAAACTGGTTTTTTTTGGGGGAAAAATGCCGAGTAGAATCTACGTAGCAAAATCATAAAAAACTGTCGGTGGCTTCAAAGCAGCTAAGGATCGTGTGACCTTTCTATTTTGCAGCGACGCTTCAGGAAGTCGTATGTTAAAACCGCTGCTCATCATTCCCAACCAACCTGTTCAACGTTGTCATTATTACTTGGCCAGTGTAGAAGCAGACTTTCTGATTTAACAAAACAAACGTTTTACTCAAAACTCCTGAATTCTTTAATTCTGAATGCCTGCCTTCAAATGCTCGAGATTTCGCGATATCGCTACGATTTGATGGTGTCACCTAGGTCTAGAAACTCAATGAACATAGTCAAAGAAATTGTTAGCCTACCATAAACTTCGTATGCTTCCATGCGGAGCTAGTCTGGAATCCACACAACATGTATATATCACGTTCAAGCCAATAGTTGCCACTCATTTTGGTGTTGACGAATATCCTCTCCGCCGCATACCCGTTGCCCTCTGTGATGTCACAAAGATTACTCAATCTCTTACCCAGATTTAGGGGTTGTCCTTTTGTTCGTTTTAACAACCCTTCAATTCCACGGTTGGTGAAACAAATACCTTGTCTTATCTCACTTTGGAGACGTCCGTGTTAGATCACGTTAGCGAACAAAATAATCAGATTTCTTCCTAGATCATCACTGAAAATTGAAGTCAATATTTGAAAACGAAAAGAAATGAGTTAAAGAATAGAAATCGGACTCTTCTGACATCAAACCTGTGACGAAAAATAAGAAAATCAAAAACAATCCAAAGAATTGCTGAAATTCGTCTGTTTCAATGCTACGAAAGTAGACGGAAAAGATTCTTCTTTTTTATTTTACTCTTCTCCTCTTCCTCCCCACCCTGTCTTCTCCAGTGTCGCATCCCAAGCAAAGCAAGCCAAGGTAAATGGAACACCAGGAGCAAAGACGCTGACTGGCTGGCAGGCGGAGCTGGCTGGCGGATCGAATTCCGTCCGTTTCGAGGTCAAGGTCTGAGCGACGACCGCTCCTCCATCTGAACGACGCGCTAACAAATAAGAGAGTTAGTTTTTCTGCTAAAAATCATCATCCAAATGTAGGTGGTGACATGGAGCATCGTTTCCATCCTCTCGCGCTTTCTGTCCGCTTCTTTTGGATGCTGGAGAAAATGAGGTGAAGGAGGAGGGATGAATAAAGGATAAAGGAAGATGAGGATGAGAGGGAGAACCGTTCTTCTTTCCGTGTTTTGATGTAGGAAATTATGTTCGTGAAATCATGAAGCCAGGGAAACTGAAGAAGCAGTTCACTTACGGAGACAAATTGAAGAAACATTCCCCTTCCAAAAGTATTCTTCCACTTCGATACAAACAAAAATTTAGTAACGGTAGAACGCGATATACTTTTTGAAGTCAAAATTAGAGTGTTTTTGTAAAGAATGATGTTCAGAAAACCGTTTTTTCTAACCTAATGTTTTCATTTTGTTTCCAAAAATTTTGTATTTTTTTTTGTTTTTTTCAGAGAAAAAATTTAAACATTTTGAGGGATGGATAAGTATTGATGAAATATTGCGATTCGCATTTTCCGAATCTCCCAATATTTTAACAGCGCCCTCTAAGGGTGGAAAAAAATTTGGTAAATGCCAAAACGTTTAACGAATATTGCAAACGATTTACTAATTTTAACTAGAAATTTTAACTGTTAGTTGTGCAGTGTGATTGTCAAGAAGTTTGCATTGGTAGCAAAGATTTATCCCAGGGTGGGGTGGAAAAAACAACAATTTTTTTTTTCTCTAAGACATAAGTCTAAAATTATTTTTGTGCTACACAGGTGCTAATATAATATTGGTATTTGCATTTTACCAGTCATTCGTTTTAAAAGAAATTAACGAAAAAAGAATTTCTAACTTCTTTTTGTTAAAGGGTACTAAAGACAAAATTTTAAAAAAAATCTCGTTCTCTTTGAAAACGAGCATTTTATATTGTTCAGAGGTGATATGTTATTCTTCTATTTTGCAATTATGAATATTTTTAAGTTTCTTAAAATTAAATACGAAAGATTACAGTCTAATAGAACCATCGTAGCCCATGGCTGCATAAGGATTTATATATATATATACAGTTGCTCAAAAAATATCCGAACACTATGGTTGATTACAGAATTCAGAAAAAATATCTGGCAACGATTATTTTAGAAATTAGTGATCTGGCAACCTTCGTGTCACGTGACACGATTTTTTATAGTTTTTTCTTTCTTCTTATTTATAACCTCCAATCATCCATTCTCAATAATTTCTTTATTTAGAGCTTCAAAGTTCGCTTCCACTCACATAACGTGGAGGGAGGTGGTCATAATTTATTGAGCACTGAGTGTATGTAGAACGAAATGTTAGGGTTTTTATTCTGTTTCGATTCACAATTGATCAATTGGCCAGATCAAAAACACATGAACATTCCAAACAAGGTTAAAGTGGGTAGCCCGCTAATTTTTTATGCGTAGATGGGAGCTACTTGTCAAGGTCATATAGAGATATCAACTTGTCAAGGTCATATAGAGATGTCAACTTGTCAAGGTCATATATGGCTCTCCTTCGCCAGAAACAGGGCTAAATGTCACATCAGACGAACGTCGAATTTTCTTTGGGTTTTTCTGGCCAAATGTCACGCAGCTGCTGGATTGAAAAAAAATTTTGTCAGACTTCAACCCAGTTGTAACCTGAAAGTGGAAAACACCAGGTTTCAAACCTTAAAACTATATGTTGGTTTGCCTATGAGTGTATGTAAAACTTACAGAATTTGAAAAAGACTAGATTTATGTGCTTATTCTTCACGAGAAATGAAAATGTATCTATCTGCTCATTTGTTTGCATCATCGCTACTGCTCTTCAATGTGATACGTGAAGGAATTTCAGAGATCAGAGATCATAATTCGAATTTCGAAGTACGGAATAAACATCTCAGTGTAATTGAAGACGAAGAAGGCAATGGCCCATAACCTTCTTCATTTTCAATTACACTGAGATAAACTAGATAAATCTAGAACCCGAAGGTTACAAAACATAACTCATAATAAGATCTAGCTTGGATGCTTGTGTCTTTGTTCACAAGTGTTGTCGTAGTTCATTAGATTAGCTGCTAATTGGGTACGGTGATCTTTTATATTTCCCTAAAATTTGATAGATTGTTCTTTGATCTAGTCCTTGATACTGGAAATATCCAAATCTCTGTGCAAGATTTCATTTCTTACATACCAAGGTGTAGCAACACTGTTCTGAGAAACTTGCTTGTAATACTTAAACTTTTTTAAGTTGACATTCATTAGCATAATCTCAAGTAGGTAAAGCACACATGAAAATAGGATGGATGATCGCTTTATGCAATAGTAGCTTGTTTCCAAGAGAGAGCTCTCCTCACAAGCGAATTAAGTTTGCACCTTTATTCCTTGAGCTTTACTGGTAACTATAACCTGGTCTTGCCAGTTGAATTTGGATGTTTATTGACTCCAAGGTATTGGATCTTTTCTCTCCATTCGATCACACTGTTAAACAATTTGGAAGTGTTACAATAAGCCAATCTTTTGTGCAAAACAAGAAGTGCTGCACTTGTGCTGGTGTTAATTTTGACTCGCCATCTAGTGCACCAATTTTCGACTACTTTCAGCTGTGCTTGAAGTCTCAATTGCTATTTCGTAACTTATGATGACGCCATGATAGCTGTATCATTGTGCGAACAGCTACAATTGAAGTCTGATCAACTTAGGCGGGGCGGGGGTGGCTCAGTCGGTAGCGCGCCAGGCTCGTAATCTGTAGTTCCCAGGTTCGAGTCCCAGCTGGGTCAGCGTTGAGATTTATCTCCGCAAAATTCCCCACCCTGCCCACGGTCAGTAGGGGACACCGATGGGCTTGGAAAGGCCGCCGTCCGTCGGATGGGACGTTAAGCCGTGGTCCGTGTGCGGGAGAGCCATACCCTGTGCACGTTAAAGAACACGCTGGATGGCCTTGACAGGAGGCTACCATCTGTCTCCCAACAGCTGTTCCAGTGGGTCCCCTCCCCCAACCTTCTCTGAGCCTTCGGGGTCCATGTGACCTGGCCATTTAGCCCATGGTGTGCAAAAAAGTGCCGCTCAGAGGTAAAACAACCCAACCTAACTGATCAACTTAGGAATGTCGCTAACATAGATGTTAAAAACAGATGGACCAAACAGATAGCTCAGATACCTCAAGAGCCTTAAGGTATCTGAACTCTCCAACCTTCCAAGAACTCTATCTCCACATCCAGGAAACAGTTTGGTTGTGGAGATACAATTTATAATTTTCACTTGAAATGACCTATGAGAGAGGCAATCGTACATGACATGAATGATCCAATCAGGTAAGCCAAATTAAATGAGTTAAAAAAAAAACAGTCCGTATATCCATACTTTATTGAAAGTCTTGGCGATATGAAGAAAAGCTGTTCTTGATATTCTGTGGATTCTTTCTTATTAAAAGAGTCAGAAGTGTGTTCAGCAACTCGTAAAACTTGGTGAACAGTCGAGTTCTGTTTTTGGAATTCAAATTTATCATGTTAGATAATATTTTTGTCAGTAATTTTTTTTATCCTGTTCAGAATGACACGTTCATAGAGTTTACCTAAGGCATGAAAGAAGGCTAATGAGCCGATACTTTTGAGAAAAGGGTTGGGTTGTTTTACCTCTGAGCGGCACTTTTTTGCACACCATGGGCTAAATGGCCAGGTCACATGGACCCCGAAGGCTCAGAGAAGGTTGGGGGAGGGGACCACACGCTGGATGGCCTTGACGGGAGGCTACCATCTGTCTCACAACAGCCAGAACAGCTGTTGGGAGACAGATGGTAGCCTCCCGTCAAGGCCATCCAGCGTGTTCTTTAACGTGCACAGGGTATGGCTCTCCCGCACACGGAGCCACGGCTTAACGTCCCATACGACGGACGGCGGCCTTTCCAAGCCCATCGGTGTCCCCTACTGACCGTGGGCAGGGCGAGGAATTTTGCGGAGATAAATCTCAACACTGACCCAGCTGGGACTCGAACCTGGGAACTACAGATTACGAGCCTGGCGCGCTACCGTCTGAGCCACCCCCGCCCCCGTTTGAGAAAAAGTTCAATCTTTCCCAGCGTTAGGTATAACGGAGACTAGCAAGTTTAAAATTTGGTACCTGTCAACGATTGGAAGGGAAATAATGTAGGCGAATTTGGAGCATCAATGAAATATTTTTTGATATGACATAGTGAAGTTAGGCACTTTGAAGTTATCAAATTACCTTTGATGATTTCATTTATAAGTACAATATCGTTTTCTTGATTATTAACGAAATCTTTAAATTCAATGGCATCACTTTTTAAGCCATATGCATTCCAAAAGGCAATTTTGATGAGCTTTGAATTATTTTGTTTAAGAGCCATACTAAAACAGTTTGCTAACGTAGTCAATTGCTTTCAAGGCAACAGAAAATTTGCCAACACTGTGTTCAGTATATCTGAATTCTTCTAAAAGTTCTTTGAGTCTGTCAAAAATTTCAAAATGAAAAACGAAAGTTTTTTTAAACTTTGTAATATGTCATTGAATTTTTTCAAAACATTCAGGTCTGTGCTCCTTTCTTTAGCGTGTTGTGAAAGTTGACTAGTAGAGATATTTCTGTTAACAACCCTAGGTAGGGGACTCTGATTATAGAAGCATTTTTAGCCATATCTGAATTTACAACTGCCCGTGCATATGAAATTGCAGGAAGAATCTTACTTTAACTGTCAAAGGTAATATTACATTGTTTGCTACCTTTAATGAGATGGGCATTATCGTTTTCAATTGACTTCGACTTCAGTTTAGGAAATGCAGAACAACCTTTAATAGTAATTGGCACATTGGGGGAACCATCATCTCTTTTTCCGAATGGGGCGGGGGATGGGGAGGGCTCAGTCGGTAGCGCGCCAGACTCGTAATCTGTGGTTCCTAGGTTCGAATCCCAGCTGGGTCAGCGAAATATCTCCCCACGGTCAGTAGGGGACAGCGATGGGCTTGGAAAGGCCGCCGTCCATTGGATGGGACGTTAAGCCATAGCCCCATGTGCAGGAGAGCCATACCCTGTGTACGTTAAAGAACACGCTGGATGGCCTTGACGGGAGGCTACCATCTGTCTCCCAGCAGCTGTTCCAGTGGGTCCCCTCCCCACCTTCTCTGAGCCTTCGCGGTCCGTGCGACCTGGCCATTTAGCCCATCTTATGCAAAAAAAGTGCCGCTCAGAGGTAAAACAACCCAACCCAACTTTTTTTCGAACATTCAGAATTCAAAAGGTCAAGCATCTGGCTTGATTGTGACAGAAAGATTGTGTATGGACATACTTTTGACATCTGTGACATTAGCTGGGACCGGATTTAGTTTTATATGAGTTAGCATTCCCTCGGAGGTTGAATAAGAAACGTATATTCAAAATTTGATTGTTCACATAATTTTTAGTCAATTCTATGAGGTACAAAGGCATTGGTTGTTTGTTATTGCTCTTTCTGAACTGACTGATTTTTATAATAGTGTAACCTTGATCCAGAAGTTTGTTTTTTAATTCATCTATGTCTACTTAAAGCTTTGTTATAATAATAACCTTCAAATGTTTTTCACATCTCAATTGATAGGTATGATACTGAATGTTATCAATGTCGAACTTACTAGTAATAGACTTGTAGTCTTCAAAACATCTAGGTTAGATAAAGATGGTTTCACCAGACGTTTTAGCAGAAATTTTCACCTTAGAAATTGCTTTAAATTTTTTTATTTAATCCAATCCAATTTTTTTCAATTCTGACTACATTAGAGGGAACTTTCTCAAGTTTTGATATAAGTGTGTCAGGAGTTTTTGTATCACAGAATCTGTTTTTAGTTGTCACTTCATTTCTATCTTCAGTTAATGAGAGTAGTCGGTTTGCAACTTTTCTGCCACTTACCTGAACAAACTCATCCATATTAGTACCTTTTGAATCATCATTAACTAGGCTTAAGGGTATACAACACTGGTCATAAGCTGATTTCAACTAACAAGGTATGAAGTGTGCAGTTTCACTTTCTGAGAGTCCCAAATATTTCTTTTTGTTAAAAGGACATTCATTTCTTTTAAAATTGCGCTACAAGACATTTCCATGATGATCTCCAGTCCAAGGCTCAAGTGTCTGGAAAGAGTGTTTCAAGTGCCAGAGGGAAATCGAGCCAGTGGATGTCGACAGCATTGAGACAAGTCCAAAGTCACTATAGTACAATAGAAGAATTTTAAAACGCTAGGAGAATACGAAAAAAAGGTTCTTACCACTTGGTGCTCCAATCATGAACGACGTCCAGCGAATTCAGATCACGATTGATCGGAAGTCTGATCGCAACTTTAAGAGACTGTTAGAGCGACTGTTATCAACCTCCGTGTCATGACACACTGGTGTGTCTCGGTCAGTTGTGAAGTGTGCGATAAAAAGTTAGTTACTAATAATAATAGTTAAAGTTCCGACGTTCGCGAATAAAATTACTTTTGTTCATGAATTAGAACAAACTCAAAATTATACCTATAACGACGTCATTCTCACTCACTCATTATGGCTCTTTCAGTGCCATTCAAAATAGCTGAATGGGGTTCGTCAAAATCTGGGTACACCCATGGGATGTGAACGTCATTTGTGTCGTGGTAGAACTATTGAATTAGGAGAAATGTGTTTGATAATAATCGGTTTAGCAACCAAACAAGCAGATATGTTAATAGCCACGAGTAACAAAAAATATTTAGTTTCTTTTCCTTCTTTAATTTCGCCGCAGTCGGTTAATTAAATTTCGTTCGTTTGTTTGACAAGAGTTTGAACCACAATATCTTCATCATTTGCATTTCGTTATGTAGAAAATCAAAGCTTCATTGAAGCAGTTAGAACTGTATATGCAAACGTAATTTCCCTTTGCTTCGAATAATTTTTAGAGATAGATTAAAAAAATTATTTCACAGCTACCAGAAACGATACTTTGATTAAAGAATAAGGCCAAAAGGGAGAAATTTAATGTGTGAGTGGCCTCTTGGATATTTTTATTTACAAAACCCAAGGCGATTGCGGTTTACAAGGCAATTACTGAAAGATTTATGATTAAAATTTTAAGTACTAAAACTGGTTATCAGGTTCGTAAAAAAGATTCAAAGTCTTATAAAGTAATCGCGATAATTGGTTCACCGAAATTTCACCGTGTTTCTTTCAATTCTCCTTTTCCAGTTCCGCACGTTTGAAGGGATGAGCACATGAACCATTGGGAGTTTTTGTTTATAAACAACACTTTTAGGTTATTTTTCAAAATATAAAGAGCTAATATTTTCATTTTGTCTCTGTCTGTGTATTCCTTTGTCTGTAGAGTTTGAACCTTTTGTTTTTTTAGAAAAAAAAATTAAATTTGGTTTTGACATGAATACGCATTGAGGAAATATTTCAATTTCTGTTTTTTGAATCTCTTAATAGTTTAATAGCGTACTCTACTAGTGGAAATTTTTGGGTTTGCTGTTTTAAACCACTATTTCAAACGATATAACTATGCTAGAAACTTGAAATTTTGTTCCTAGAGTCTGATGATCAAGAGATTTACATTGCAAACAATGGTTTCCCCCTAATCCATAAAGGGGATCTCAGTTGGTAGCGCGCCAGGCTCGTAATCTCCATTTTCCAGGTTCGAGTCCCACCTGGGTCAGCGTTGAGATTTATCTCCGCAAAACTCGCCATCCTGCCCACGGTCAGTAAGGGACACCCAATGGGTTTGGAATGGCCGCCGTCCGTCGGAAGGGACGTTAAGCCGTGGCCCAGTGTGATGAAAACCATACCCTGTGCACGTTAAAGAACACGCTGGATGGCGTTGACGGGAGCTACCATCTGCCTTCCAACAGCTGTCCAGTGGATCCCCTCCCCCAACTTTCTCTGAGCCTTAAGAGTCCTTGTGATTATGGCCATTTAGCCCATGGTGCGCAAAAAAGTGCCGCTCAGAGGTAAAACAACCCAACCTCGGTCAGTAGGGGACACCAATGGGCTTGGAAAGGGCACCGTCCGCCAAATGGGATTAAAGCCGTGCCATACTCTGTACATTAAAGAATCTGCTGGATGGCCTTGACCGGAGGCTTCCATCTGCCATACAACAGCTATTCAATGAATCCCCCTTCCCAACCTTCTCTGTGCCATTGTAGTGTTTGTGACCTGGTCATTTACCTCTTTGTGTGCAAAAAATGCCACTCAGAGGTAACATAACCCAATCGGGTGAGTGGCAAAACACAAATTTTTGCTTCAGAGATAAATGAAAAATTATTTTTGAGTTTTACTGTGTTTTTTGTGTTCTATTAATAAAAGATTATCCATTATTATTATTATTATTATTATTATTATTATTATTATTATTATTATTATTATTGTATTATTATTATTATAAAGATTCCCAATTATCCATTATTCTTAATTTCTACTATTAAATGATGATGAAGGTGGGAAACAAAAAAAAGCCTTCATCCTCTTTGAAAACGAGCATCCCGTATTAGCCAAAAGCGATATTTCAAAAGAAAAATTGCAAAACAAATTTGAATTGAAAACTGCTACAATTAAAACTGTTATTGAAAATTATTGTCGGAGTTCAAACCAATGTAACTAGAGCAAATAAATTATTTATTTATGGTTTATGAGTAAACTTATTTTTATAATATTAATTTATAATATTATTTTATTATATTTATAATGAAACATTTATGGTTTATAAGTAACTTTGGAAATATTATTTTTAAATGTGTTATTCTCTGATTGTGAGGTTATTTGGCTGTCGTCCTCCACTATGGCAGGGTTCTGCAAAAAAAAAGTCAGGTTGCTTTACCTCTAAGCATCACTATTTTTGCACACAATGGGCTAAATGCAAGTCACAAGGACCCCGAGGGATTAAAGAAGGTTGGGGGAAGGGGACCCACTAGATAGCTCTTAGGAGTCCATACGACGGACAGCAATTTTTCCAAGACCTTCGGGGTTCATTTGCTGACTCAAGGGAGGGTGGGGGTCGTACTGCAATCTGGGAACTGCAGATTACGAGACAATACGCACCATACAGAAATAACAGTAAATCTACAAATAAATAAATGGAGATTGGCTTTGCGAAACAAGGAGACATCAGGATAAAGAAAAATAAGAAATTACAAGTTTAGAAAACAAGACTAACAAAATAAAAATTGTAAATTAAGGGAGCAAGTAATCAAAACATGCCGAGTAGTCAATGAAAGTCGACATGTTTTGTTTCTACTCGACATGTTTGTTAACTTACAGTCTCCTTTACGTGTGCTGCTGCAAACATGTCGAGTAGAAACAAAACAAAAATGCGACAAATAAATTAAACAAGAAGATAAGTAAACGAACTAAGAATACTGTAAGTAAACAAATAGATGTTGAAAATTGCAGCAGCACACGTAAAGGAGACTGTAAGTTAATAAAATTACCGCAAGTAAGCAAAACAAAATGACCAAGCTAATAAACAAGTCCGGTAAGAGCCGCGTTCAGTGAAACTTAACAGAGGTGAACCAAGTAAGACTGACTACAGAAAAACAATTCTGCAAGGTCGCGAAACAATAGTTAAAACCCATAAAATGTAACAGTTGACATTTTGAATAGAACAAAGAGCCTCCAAAAATTTGTTGTTTGTTTTATTTAAAAACTATAATTTTAAAGCTCTTCGGGAGACTTGACAACGAGACTACAAACAGAATTGAATGAAATTGATGACCTAAACGAAATATCTGAACATCATCAAAGCAATCAACACAAGAAAAATCTACTTCGGCTTTTGTTTATAAAGTTTCCTTTCGAAACACGACGGATAGTCTACAAAGAAACAGTATTAATGATAACAGTTTCTGGAAGAAGTATTTGTTAATCGAATTCAAACACTTCGAAGTTTCAGTTTCTAATGAGGCTTCGAACAGGGGGGTTCAATTTCACAGATTGACTGATAATTTTATCTATTGTTCATTAGTAACTCTTTTTATTCTTTTTTGTTTTTTATTCTTTTTTATTCTTTTATTGTTTATTCTCTCCGTGTTGCAGATTAAAAATAAGTGTAGGTCATGTTTTTTCTATACCCTGACAAATTTCAACTGCTTTAATATTCCAGGATCTCAAAGTATGCGAGGGTTAGATTCCTGGCATCTCCTGAGTAAGTCCTAATCCGTGTAATTTGGGGCTCATCTACAGAAACCTATTTTACATATACTAAGGTAAAATTATGCGAACTCCTATAAGCCGTATACGCTTGCATATAAACTTTATTTGTATAAATTAAATGTACATTAATCTTAAAGCATAAATTTTATGAAATATTGTACCTTAACCCTATAATTTTTCTATTCCTGATCGTCTTCTTCCGACCCTTCAATAGATAGAGGGTCGTCGGATTCGGTTTCAGTTCTACAGACGTTTTGGTGCTGATTTCGCGACCTTTCTCCTACAGGATATTTTTTGCGGCGATGCAGTGGGAACCTGAGTGATGGCAGAGGATGGAGATGGCTTTCTTTGCGATGCCTTCTTTAAGAACATTGTGATAGAACTTGATGAACATGGTGATTCTTGCGCTGGAGTTCCTTGAACATCTCTCTCTTAATGGGAATAAACATCAATTCACTTCCTTAGTGATCCTTAATCTCCTTCCCATCGAAGGATCGTACTCCTGTACCTTGTCAATTAGCTGTTTAAGGAGTTGGAAGACTTCTCTGAACTTATAAAAGTCCCACTCAATCTCTTCTTCCTCTTCTAATTCGTCCTCGTCTGCACTCTCAACAAATTCTTCTAAGTCTTCTTTTATAGTTCGTCACCATCACCTTTCAGAAATTCTTCTACATCATTCTCTGCCACGTCATCGATTCCCTCACCGCCTGGCTGACGAGTAAGGTTAACAGTCCTATGGGGGGGGGGGGGTCAATCGCTTACTTTGCGACCCTACTCTCATTTCACTCAATATCAGTTAACACAGCATTTTTCCCAAAATCTTTAAAATGCGAAAGTGAATAATTTTATCATCGAAAGTGAATAGTTTCATCACCGAAAAAATATGAACAGTTTTATCGTCGAAAAAAAAAAGTGAACAGTTTTATCAACAAAAAATAGTTTTTTTTACCGTAAAAAAGTGGGTTTTTTTATTGAAAGTGAATAGTCTTATCGTCGAAAGTGAATAGTTTTATCACAGAAAAAAGTGAAGTTTTTTATTGAAAGTGAATAGTCTTATCGTCGAAAGTGAATAGTTTTATCACCGAAAAAGTGAATAGTTTTATCACCGAAAAAGTGAATAGTTTTATCACCGAAAAAGTGAATAGTTTTATCACCGAAAACGTGAATAGTTTTATCACCGAAAACGTGAATAGTTTTATCACCTAAAAAGTGAATAGTTTTATCATTGAAAGTGAATAGTTCAATCGTTGAAAGTGAATAGTTTTTCCCTGAGAGTGAATAGTTTTTCCCTGAGAGTGAATAGTTTTATCACCGAAAAAGCGAATAATTTTATCATCGAAAGTGATTAGTTTTATCGTTTTTCAACTTCGAGCCTGCAAACATTTAAGGGAGTCGATCAAAACCTAAAGAGAATCCCAAAATCCTAAATATCAACCACCTCCACACACCCACACACACACTGAATCCATTCAATCGCGTCGCTTCGAATCATGGTTCAGGGACGTTGCATTGTCTTCCAACCTACATCTTTCCACCGACAGCATTTGCCAATTTCGACCTAAAGAACACAGCAACTAATAATTCGAGTTAGATGTTTAAATCGGTTACAGAAGTCATTCCTTTTTCACAACGTCACACGTGCTTTCGACCTGTTTTCCCCTACTGGAGGAGAAACGGAGCATTAGTTTTAAAAGTTTACTGAAACGCTCAGAACTGTTCGGACGTGAAAGATTCGCCAAAAGTCAACGTCTGAAACTGCTGCTGCTTTCTAAAGCTACAAACATACGATAGAAAAGACACGTGCTCAACAGAATCACTGATAGCAGCAGATCTCGCAGAACGCTACGTTTGTTCCCTGGCAGCTGTCAGTGTCTGAGATTTCCGTTTTCTGACAGCGGAACGTTGGAGTACGCTATCTCTCTCTGTGTTCTCTCTCCACTTTGCATTATGGTATTGTATCGAGATACCGTATCCGCTCGTTACAAGGTTCCACAATTCCTTTGGGAACGCCAACTCCTGGTGGCGTTAGCATACGCCAGCGCAGTTAACTGCCTTATCTGTTAAGAGACAGATGCTCCAGCAGTGCAAGGTTTGAGGAAGATAGTTCTACAGAATGAAAGTCCTGCGCATCCTTTTATACCGTTTTGACATCAGAAGCTATTGTTACCACCCAGAATGATTTATCGCACTGAATAAACTTTGCTAACCGGAATACTAAAGAAGGGAGGATTGAGTAGAGTTGCATTAGTAATAACTCCCAGTTTCATGGTTTATTTACGGATGCATCTTCTTTCTGAAATAAACAGAAAGACCGATATTCAATACGAGTGAATGAGTGCATTTGAAAGTCATTTTTAACAATTCCTCGTGACTTAACGCATCCATTCAGGGTATAACGTTGCAGTGTGTTCTATTTTCAAATCAGTTTTGCTAAACAAAGACTGCATTGTGAGACTGAAGCTGCAGAAATGGCGTTTGTTCCAATCGAATACAATGCACCACCAAAACTTCAAGCGACTAATGAAAACCGCTGTTTTTTGTGTTTGTTGCCTTTAAACTGAATTATGTTAACTGTTTAAGTTCTTTTTGATCGTTAGTTTCATCTATAAAGACCGAATCTTATTTTCGTAATGTAATTTACAATATAAATGTCTAAGGGTGTTATTAACTGGACGTATGGAATTCAAGCATAGTTCAAAACGGTTAACGCGAAAGTCAGGGGAGTGTAAATATCATGTGTTAACAGTATGTTGACGAATGCATTATGTCGTTGACTACTAATGCTATTTCACAACCAAGGCCGTATTTTCAGAGGGAAAAATCAAAACAAAGATTGAATTGAGATTATTAAATAAACTTTTTGTGTCTAATCTTCTTTGCTATAATATTATGTCTCGTGTTATTCCAGGTCACAGCTGTGATCAGGTCAAGGTCACAGAAAAGAAAATACAAAGGGGAAGCGACACAATCAAGTCAGAAAATGATAAAAAGGGGGAAACACCAAGAGACTGGTTTTCCATTGAAACGTAACTTTTTCACCTTCGTTTCAGAAGTTTTCTTTTAATTCTTGAAAAATTCATGAAACATGTACAAGTTTAATAATTTTTGAACTCCATTACCTACACTAGCATTCTCAAAGGGGAGCATTGATCCCTTGCCATCCCCCCCCTCCCTCTGTAGATTCAATCCTGGTTGTGATAATGAATGAATGAATGAATACCCCCTCAAGCAGCTGCTTGCCACAGAGGTCTGACAGGAGCCTGTCAGTTTATATGCCAGAGTAGAAGGTCTGAGAGCATGGCAGGACCTCAGCAGAAACGGTGATAAACACCTGTTTAATATTGCATTATCACACACTCTTGGCCCAAGATTTAATAGAGACCTCTTCATAACATTGTCTATTCTCCAGTGCAGATTATAACTTTGATAAAGAGCTCTTTGATATTCCTGTTCACAAAAATAAGTTTTAAATTCTTTCGGGCCTGGGAAATGAAAGAATTAGGTGATCCATCATGATATGACAATAGCAACTCAGATACAGGAAAAATGTGGCTAAAGATACTATAAAGATTTCAATCAAATCTATTTATATTAATATTAATAAATATTTTATTTCCATATTCATTTATAAAAATATTACATCAAAAATTTACAACCAAATTATGAGTGGAAATAACAAGAAAAAAAAATTGGTATCTACCAAATATTACCAAATATTACCCCCCTGGTAATATTTGGTAAACACCAAACTTTTATTTTTTATTTTTTTGTTCGTTTTTCTTTTTAAGTTATAATATTTATTATTTAATAATTTTTGGATTTAATTTTTTTAAACAACAAGTTAAAACGAAAGGAATAAATTTTATATTTATGTTTGGGATGCTCATGGGTAAAAATCAAATTTGATTAAGATTTCTTTTCTCTCCTCGTTTTCCAGACTTATCGGGGGCGGGGGTGGCTCAGTCGGTAGCGCGCCAGGTTCGTAATCTGCAGTTCCCAGGTTCGAGTCCCAGCTGGGTCAGCGTTGAGATTTATCTCCGCAAAATTTCCCCGTCCTTCCCACGGTCAGTAGGGGACACCGATGGGCTTGGAAAGGCCGCCGTCCGTCGGATGGGACGTTAAACCTTGGCCCCGTGTGCGGGAGAGCCATACCCTGTGCACGTTAAAGAACACGCTGGATAGCCTTGACGGGAGGCTACCATCTGTCTCCCAACAACTGTTCCAGTGGGTCCCCTCCCCCAACCTTCTCTGAGCCTTCGGGGTCCATGTGACCTGGCCATTTAGCCCATGGTGTGCAAAAAAGTGCCGCTCAGAGGTAAAACAACCCAACCCAACCCAGACTTATCAGGTTAAAAATAATATCAAACACGATTTTAAAATTATGAATAAATAATTGTGCAGCTAATAATCACCTTTATCGGAATTATGATGTAGAAATAAATAAAGAGAAATTATCTTTTATGTCGCTGTGGGAACAGGGATGAAAGATCAAGTGTTCAGACAGCATCAGTCTGGATTTTTGCATATAAAATTATAACGAAGAATTTGGTATGTAGAGACAACATTAAGCTAGTCCTTATCAGAATTATGACAAGATATGAAACGGACAGACAATAAAAAATGGATCCTTATCAAAACTCTGATGGTGAAAGAAAACAATAATATCAAATAGGTTTTTATTTATGAAACTAAAATGAAGAATACGAGCAACAGAAAGTATTAAAAAGGTTGTCAAGAATAGCAAGGACACCAGAAATATGAAACAGGTTTCTGTTTAAGAAATTGTAACAAAAATTGAGGGGGACATTACGTTATATGTTTTTATTCAGATACCATGAAATATATTTAGGGTTGAGTTGTTTCGCCTCTGAGCGGCATTTTTTTTTCCCACACAAAAGCCAGGGCACAAGGATCCTGATGGCCCAGAGAAGGTTTGGGGATGGGGATCCACTGGACCGCTGTCAGGAGACAGATTGGAGCTTACAAGGAAGGCCATCTAGGTTTTTTTTTTATCGTGCATAGGGTATGGCTCTCCTGCACATGGGCCATAGCTTAACACCCCATCCGACGGACGGCAGACTTTCGAAGATAATCGGTGTCCCCCCTTCTCACCAAGGATATAACAGAGATTAGCAGAGGGAGAAGTTTCAAGATTTATTTTTTATATACGTGTAATAATTCGCATTATTTTTGCTACTTTAGTCATTGTTTAATTCTTTTCTTTATGTGATCACAGTTATTGTTGACCAAAAAAAATATTGTTGACCAAAAAATAATCGTGGCATAAATTTGCGATGACTTTCAGAATCAATGAAACTTATCTGCGCTGCTTTGCCTCAGCCACAGGAACAGAAATGATTTCTTTGCTTATCAAATTAAGTACATCGTAAAGAATTCAAATTCACAACTCATCCGAAGCAACGATTATTTTCAGCCCACGTGAATGTGGTTCCGCGAGACAGCAGCGAATCATGCAGCTCAAAATAAGATTTGTTTGCTATAATTGGATTCTAAAGAAATTAGACTTGTGCACGATACTTTTGAGAAGAAATTAATTAACTTATAGCTTTAACATCTTCAGAGTCGTTTCTCGAACTTAACAAGATTAATTTGCTTCAATTAGATGAGCATGAAATTAATGTGTCTCATGAAAGAGAATTGAAAAAAAAAAACTCTAAAAATTCAGATATTTTTTTCTTGGTATGGGTTGCTAACGAAATCATCGCAAATTCTTTTTTGCTGCTGAATTTTTATTTTATGAAATCGTCCCCCGATCAAAAAGAGCGAATTTCAGTTTGAAAGAAAAAAATTTAAATTGGCGCCATAAACGAAGGAAGTAACTCAAAGCAGAATTGGCACTTGAGGAAAAAGAAATTAAAAATCGAACTTTATGCAGTAAATTTGGTTGGGTTATTTTATCTCCGAGCGGTACTTTTTCTGCACACAATGGGCTAAATGGCCAGGTCACCGGGACCCCAAGGACCAGCTCAGAGAAAATTTGGGGGAAAGGACACACTGGGCAGCTGTCAGGAAACAGATTGTAGCCTTTCGTCAAAACCGTCCAGCGTGTTCTTTGACTTGCACAGAGTATGGTTCTCTCCCCCCCCCCCCCCCCCACGGACCACGGCTTAACGTCCCATCAGACGGTCGGCGTCCTTTCCAAGCCCATTGTCTCCTATTGACCGAGGACAGGGCAGGATTTTTTTGCGGAGATAAATCTTAACTCTGGCTCAACTGGGACTCGAACATGGGAACTGCAGATTACGAGACTGGCGCGCTACCAACTGAGCCACCTCCGCCCCTCACTAAATAGGACTTACGCAGAAAAAGTGGTATTTTATGCAAGATATGTAAATGGCACAATGAATAAAACTGATTTATGTAGAAACAAATTGGCCCTTTTGGTAAAAAAAAAAGGTGCTTTAGAAAAAGTTCTAAATATGTCACTCAACGCAAAAAAAGGTTAATCAGATTTAACCATTTTTTAGGTTGGTATGTTTTATCTCTGAATGGAACTTTTTAGCACACAAAGGGCTAAATGGCCAGGTCACAAAGACTCCAGGGGCTCAGAAAAGTTGAGGGAAAGGGATCTGCTTGAGAGCCTCCAGTCATGGCCATCCAGTGTGTTCTTTAACGTGCACAGAGTATGGCACTCCCACACATGGGGGGCGGGGGGGGTGGCTCAGTCGGTAGCGCGCCAGGCTCGTAATCTGTAGTTCCCAGGTTCGAGTCCCAGCTGGGTCAGCGTTGAGATTTATCTCCGCAAAATTCCCCGCCCTGCCCACGGTCAGTAGGGGACACCGATGGGCTTGGAAAGGCCGCCGTCCGTCGGATGGGACGTTAAGCCGTGGCCCCATGTGCGGGAGAGCCATACCCTGTGCACGTTAAAGAACACGCTGGATGGCCTTGACGGGAGGCTACCATCTGTCTCCCAACAGCTGTTCCAGTGGGTCCCCTCCCCCAACCTTCACTGAGCCTTCGGGGTCCATGTGACCTGGCCATTTAGCCCATGGTGTGCAAAAAAGTGCCGCTCAGAGGTAAAACAACCCAACCCACACATGGAGCCACGGCTTAACGTCCCATCCAACGGACGGCGGCATTTCCAATCCCACATGTATCACTTTTGTGACGGAGGCAGGGTGGTGATTCAATGTTTGCACAGTTGGGACTTAAACCTGGGAACTGCAGATTTCGAGTTTCGGGTTGGGGGGGAGGGGTGTTACTGAAAAAACCTTACGAAAAAAGGTAAGTAACATTTTATAAAAAATTTGAATGCATCGCACCACTTTGTCCTACAGATGCTCAATAGGGTTTAAATCAGGAGCGTGAGATGGTCATTCGAGGGCTGTGAAGCCAAACAGAAGGCATGAGACGGGCGTTGTCTTGTTGAAAGAAATGATCCTTCTGTGGGAAATGGATAGTCATGATCGGGTGTACGGCGCAGCATGTACATCAACATAACCTTGTGCAGTAATGGTGGTCTCAATAGGGGCAAGGGGTCCCAAGGTGACCCCTTACACCGCCTCCATTGGTCTGTAACACACCGAATTGACAGTTAGGGACGATAGCCTAGCATGGTCTACCGCCACACAAACAAACTCCCATCGTCGTGTTGCAGTTGGAATCTCGATTCATTAAACCAAGCTACCCATTTCCAGTCTTCCACAGTCCATTGGCAATGTCCCTTCGCCCACTGGAGCCTCATAGCTCATTAATGTGCTGTTAACAAGGGCACTCGATGTGGACGTCGGCTGCCGTAGCCTAGTCGAGGCATCTACGTCCAATGATCTTTGCACAAACTTTCGTAGATGCCACGTGGTTGAATGCCGACATTATCATCTGCACTGTGGCCCTCCATTCCGACATTACAATATGGGAGAAGCTGCGCTCACCTCGAATAGCACGGCTCGGTTACGGTCAGATTTTATCCAATGGCTGCAAATTTTGTAGAGCACCCCATCTTCCTCGCCCCAATAGAACTGTCCCAGGTTGCCGTGTTTACTCATCTTAACAGTCGCAGATACGCTATACAGCAGGTAGGTATCTGATCTATTTATAGCCCGCAAGAACAATTATACACTGAATCGTTTTGGCTGGCAGTTATTGTGGTTGGGTTGGGTTGTTTTACTTCTGAGCGGCACTTTTTTGCACACCATGGGCTAAATGGCCAGGTCACATTGACCCCGAAGGCTCAGAGAAGGTTGGGGGAGGGGACCCACTGGAACAGCTGTTGGGAGACAAATGGTATCCTCCCGTCAAGGTCATCCAGCGTGTTCTTTAAAGTGCACAGGGTATGGCTCTCCCGCACACGGAGACACGGCTTAACGTCCCATCCGACGGACGGCGGCATTTCCAAGCCCATCGGTGTCCCCTACTGACCGTGGGCAGGGCGGGGAATTTCGCGGAGATAAATCTCAACGTTGACCCAGCTGGGACTCGAACCTGGGAACTACAGATTACGAGCCTGGCGCGCTACCGACTGAGCCACCCCGCCCCGAAAAAAAATTATTAGGAAAGTGCGCGAAATACCATGAAATGACATAAGTATTCTAGTCACTACGAAGTCCCATAAGTGCCTTAAAGGCATGATAGAAAAGGAAGTCAAGTGCAACATGGGTAAAGAGGCTGATCTGACTGCCTTTGAGAGGGAGCTCATCGTTGGAGCGTGATGGTCAGGAGCATCCGTAACGGAGGTGACGGAGCTCAGCGGAAAATCGCGGGGCGCAATATCCCAAGAGTATGGAGAATGGCAACGGTCTCAAAAGACGTCCTTTGATCGTGGCAAATGAGGAAAGAAAAAGGCTTTGACAGACAGGGCCTTTTTGGCACGACTGCACTGTAAAACAGATCTGCTACAGTTCATCAGCTGAGAGAGATGACTGTTACCAGCACTTCGAAACCCTTTCAACGAGAACTAGTGGAAGACAATTGAAAAATCTGGAATTTGGGAACTGTACCAAAGAACGTATAAGATGAAGAAGTTCATCTTTGACAAAGCGTAAGTGGCGACCTCAAGCGGTATTTCGAGTCGTGTCGTGCATTTGATTAAGCTGAGAAACAAACATTAAAGGGGCAAATGAACTATGCATCAAAAAATTTATATTTAAAAAGAGGAAAAAAAAGCAATTGCACTTTATTTGAAAAAAAATAATAATATCGTGATTTTAATAAAGGTTTATTTTCTCCATTGGAATTATTTTTTGTTGAACCAACAGTTATAAATTGAACGGATAGAGGATATTTCAATTAAGCCTGAAGTCTATTTATAGAATAAATTATTACAATTAGAAGCTCTCTAGGTACTATACAAAACAGGGAACAGAATTGATATTAATATACTCTGTAATTTATCAATTTGTAATTCCTACGTAGGAAAAGCGAAGAGAATGGAAGTTGACGGTATTGCAGAAGTGTTCGTCCCCTGTAAAGTTCGTTTCACCCCTATGCCAAATGCACGATACTCGATTTTACATTAATCTCTATGGAAGCTGAACTTCTACTTCCACATTCTTTGACTGTACCATGTTACAGTATATGATAAAGTATTCGGTTCATGTAATTTGGCCAGGAAGCGCATTTTAGTACTCTAGATCTCCCAGGATAAAACTTTGTAGCGAATATGATTTTTAACGGCTTATTATCTTGCCTCGGTTGTTTTGAATGGTTGCGTTTTGGAGCATGTATCTCAGTTTAATTATCTTGGGAGCTATGTAGCAGATATTGGTGATGTGCGGCATGAAAAGCACAAAAGACTAAGGATTGTTGCTGGGGCTTTTAGGAATCTATGGAAAGAGCGGAATAATAGGCGTATACATTTAAAGACTAACATTAGGCTGTATAAAAGTATAGGAAACGTAATGCCTTTAATTCTAGAAGCTTAAGCAGGATCTTTGGTTACAATGACGGATTAATACCTTCTGAAAGCTCTAGGAACAAAAACTTTCGGGTCACTTCCTCGTAATTTATAATGGTATGAAAAACTGTGATATGATGACTGAAAAAAAAACTGATGGATACACTTTTCTATTTATTTATTCTTCTTTGGTTTCAATAGTATTGCCTGTATAGCAGTCAAAGTATGGAGGTCCCCTATAATTGGGGGTTACGTGCCTACTGTACTTATTGCATAATCCGGCAACGTTGCACTATTAGGTGGTTTGCCTTTATAAGTAATAATGAGATTAGGCGAAGGTTGAGTTGTTTTACCTCTGAGCGGCACTTTTTTACACACAATGGGCTAAACGGCCAGGTCACATGATGGGAGGACCAGTTAATTATCTTGGGAGCTATGTAGCAGATACTGGTGATGTATGGACCCCAAAGGCTCAGAGAAGGTTGGGGGAGGGGACCCACTGGAACAGCTGTTGGGAGACAGATGGTAGCCTCCCGTCAAGGCCATCCAGCGAGATCTTCAACGTGCACAGGGTATGGCTCTCCCGCACACGGGGCCACGGCTTAACGTCCCATCCGACGGACGGCGGCCTTTCCAAGCCCATCGGTGTCCCCTACTGATCGTGGGCAGGGTGGAGAGTTTTGCGGAGATAAATCTCAACGCTGACACAGCTGTTTGGCGAAGGAGTCGGCAACTTCGTTTCAGCAACATGTGCAGAGAGAGATTGCGGTTGGTTTGGCCACGTAGCCTGCATGCGGAGTGTATGCCTAAGCCCTTATAAAAAGGGGGTCGATGATCTATAATGTGGTGGACAGACATTGTTAAAATGGACTTGTGAGAAATTAGCTACAGGGGCCTGTAGCTCAGGATAGACGTGCTTCGAGAACTGAATTGTATAATCTGGTTGGACATTCGTAGCTCATTTACTCTTGGGGATTTGTTTGTTTGTTTGTATTACGTTTCTCGCATCAAACTTCACTTTTTTGGTTGAGTTTTTTTTACAATCCTCCATGGAAAGGAACATGAGGAGGAAGAACAACAATCAAAAGAATGAGAAAAAAAGATGCTATATAATTTTTTATCTGTCGCATCATTGTTACAACAAATTTATTTATTTTTTTATCTCGTTTTAATGAAAAAATATAGCGGGCCAATGTTTTTACTTTGTAGTCTGTCTGTGGACATTTAACCTTTTTTGCTCGTAAAGAAATTAAAATTTCCTTTTCGATTGCAGTGATATTGATGAAACATTAGAAATAGGACTTTGCGCACCTCCCAATAACTGTTGATGAAATAATGGGTGCCTGTAAATGGTAGCTAGGCGTAAACTGGAAGGAGAGCTGTGTACCAATCCCTAGTGATGATGCACAGAACCGGCCAGGTCTAGCACCTAACGTCCGACCCCGCCTTCTCGTGGTGCAGGCCGTTAGTACTTTTCAAGAGAGATATTCTCTTTTGGAAGGGAACGGAAGGGGAGGGCTGCCAGTTCAGTATGGCCTACTGATCTGGTCATCTATGGCCACTTTTTTCTTTTTTTTTTTCAACCCTGCTGAGGAGTGGTCAACTTTACAGGGTCCTGGTGCTGACCATTTATACCTACTAGACTGGACTTGTTTATGGATTTCAGCTTGATTATGGATCCTGGACTTGCTGCACTGGTGGGCCTCTGTTGAGGGAGAGTCTGCTGCTGTGTTTTCTGTTTGCTTCTGGGTTGCCAGCTCTAAGTGAACAGAGGCATGGGATACCTTATATCATCTGGTGGATAATCCTAATCAGAGGCCATCGCAGGTACCTGAACCTTACTTAGCTAGTTGGGCATCGTCAAGCCTAAACTGGAGTAATGTGTCTCAGGCAGGCCATATGGCTCTTGAAAAAGTCCACTTGAAAAGGTGGTGCCTGAAGTTCCTACCAGCATCGGTGACTTCAGCCTTTAGCGGAGGAGGAACAGGTCTTTGCCCCATGCCTGCGATCAGGGGGCTGTTTGATATTGTTGGCCCTACCAATCTCAATAACCCTAATTTCTTTAAAAATCCTACTAATAATTTTCTCTCTGCAGGAACGTGGAACGTGAGGACATTACATAGAGATTATTCTCTTGATGTCCTCATGCAGGAATTACAGCGCTATAACCTAGATATTCTAGGCTTGCAAGAGACCAGATGGACAGGTAAAGGTGAGATACTTAAAAATAACTTTAAATTTCTCTTTACTGGGAGGGAGGATGGAAAGCATCACCAAGGCGTGGGTCTGCTGCTCAGCAGACATGCTGGTGATGCTCTTCTAGGATATGAGTGCATTAATGAAAGGTTTCTCACAGCAAAATTTCAGACAAGCATTAAACACTTGAATGTTATCTGTTGTTATGCCCCCACTGAGGATGCCGATGAGGATGAGAAGGATAGGTTTTACGGACAACTTCAGGATATTTTGAATTCTGTCAAGAAAGGAGATATTACCCTTGTTCTTGGTGACTTCAATGCCAAAGTTAGTACCGACTCTGACCTTTGGGGTGGAGTAATAGGCCCTTTTGGTATTGGTAGCTGCAATGGCAATGGGCAACGTCTCCTACAGGTAAGTAAACTCAATGGTTTCAGAATAACTAACACATATTACAAACACCGTGACATACATAAATACACATGGGTTTCACCTGATGGGTTGCATAGGAATATGATTGATTATATATTAATTAACAGCAAATGGGCTAGTTCTGTTAGAAATACCAGGGCATATAGGGGAGCTGAAATCGGATCTGCCCATTACCTTGTTAAAAGTGTCTTGCAACTTAAACTTAAAAGTGTTGTGCTAGGGTTAAAAAATTTAACTTTAATACTGAAGCTCTGAAAGACCCAGTTATAGCTAAAGCTTACCATGATAGGTTACTTAGTCATTATGACAGTCATGGTTTGCTTAATACTGAAGTTGAGGAAGAATGGGACCATTTTAAACAGGCTTTTTTGGAAACTAACAGTACTCTTTTAGGGAAAAAGGAGCAGAGGAGGCAGAATTATTTAAGTGATAAAGCACTTGAGCTTATTTCAGAAAGAAGGAATTGCAGGAATATCCTTCATCAGTACCCTACTAGTCCTAATAGAAAGAATTACAATGAACTTAATAAACGTGTAAAGGATCAGTTAGCTGCTGATAAGAATCTTTGGCTTGATGGTTTGGCTGACAAAGCCGAGGAAGCAGTTAGACAGCAGAACAGCAGAGAGCTGTACCAGATAGTTAATGTTTTGTGTGGTAGAAAACAAACAGGTATACAGGGATTGAAGGATAAACAAGGTAAGATTATAGAAGGTGAGGATTCTGTCATGGCTAGGTGGGCTGAGCATTTCAGTGATGTTCTAAACAATGTGGTTAATTCTACTCCCATTGTTTTCAATAATGATAGATGCATTGTTGGCTTTAATGTTGGCCCTATAACACAATCTGAAGTTAGTTTGGCTATTTCTAAACTTAAACTTCATAAATCCCCAGGGGTGGATGAAATTACTACGGAAATGCTTAGAGCTGGGAATGTTTCAGTTACCACTTGGATGACTGAAATTTTAAATAACTTTTATGCTAAAGGGATGGTTCCTAAAGATTTTACCAGAGCTATTGTTATCCCTATTTTCAAAAAAGGTGATCGCAGTTCTTGTGATAACTATAGGGGTATCAGCCTACTCCCTGTTCCAGGTAAAGTTCTTTCCATGATTGTGCTTAATAGAATTAAAAATCTGGTTGACAGGCAATTGCGTGATGAGCAATATGGATTCAGAAGTGGTAGGGGATGTGTGGATCAGATATTTTCACTTAGGCAGATTCTTGAGAAATGTTTAGAGTTTCAGAAACCTTTGGTTGCTAGCTTTGTTGATTTCAAAAAGGCTTTCGACTCTGTTGATCGTCATAATTTGTGGTTGATTGTGAGATCATATGGTATACCAGACAAGTTAGTTAACATAATGAAAGCTCTCTATAATAACACTGAATCATGTGTGAGAGTTGGTAAGTCTTGTAGCAATTGGTTTAGCATTACTTCTGGTGTTCGACAAGGGTGCATTTTGTCTCCTTTTCTCTTTAGTTTGGTTGTTGATTATGTTATGCGAAATTCACTTCAAGGGAAAGCTTTTGGCCTTAAATGGGCTGGAGATATGAAAATTTCTGATTTAGATTATGCTGATGATTTAGCCCTTTTGGCAAATGATGTTGATGAGATGAACTCTTTCATTCGAGCTGTTGATGAAACTGGTAGTAGATTAGGTTTGGTTATAAACAGAGAGAAAACCAAAGTGATGAAAATTGGTCAGGCAGGTTGTGATTCAGTTAATCTGAATGGTTGCAGTCTTGAGCAGGTGTCACAGTTTAATTACCTTGGGAGCTATGTAACAGATAATGGTGATGTGTGGCATGAGATTAACAGACGAATAGGGATTGCTGCCGGGACTTTTAAGAATCTATGGAGAGTGTGGAGAAATAGGCGTATACACCTAAAGACTAAAATTAGACTGTATAATAGTTTGGTTCTTTCTAGGGTTAGTTATGGTAGTGAAACTTGGACACTTTGTAAACAAGATAACAGGAAACTAGATGCTTTTGATTCCAGATGCTTACGCAGTATCTTGGGCATTAGGTGGTTCAACTTTGTAACTAATGATGAGATTAGGCAAAGGAGTTTGCAACCTCCTTTAAGCAGCATATTGTGCAGAGAGAGACTCCGTTGGTTTGGCCATGTTGCCCGTATGGATAATTATAGATTGGCGAATAGGGTTATGAACAGTGTGCCTAAAGGTCTCAGAAAGAGGGGGAGACCTAGGATGCGGTGGGCAGACAATGTCAAACAGGACCTTGTTAGATTTGGTGTGCAGTGGCCGGATGCAGCAGATGTAGCTCAGGACAGATATTCTTGGAGAATTAAACCGCGGTCTGGTTGGACCTCCGTAGCCCATGGCTCCTTGAGGATGATGATGATGATGAAATAATGGGATTCGGACTTTCCGCACCTCCCAACAGTTATTGATGAAATATTGGGATTCAGACTTTCCGCACCACCCGAAAGCTATTGATGAAATATTGGGATTCGGACTTTCCGTACCTTCCAACAGCTATTGATGAAATAATGGGATTCGGACTTTCCGCACCTCCCAACAGTTATTGATGAAATATTGGGATTCGGACTTTCTGCACCTCCCAAAAGTTATTGATGAAATATTTCGATTCGGACTTTCCGCACCACCCAAAAGCTATTGATGAAATATTGGGATTCGAACTTTCCTCACCACAACAGCTATCGATGAAATATTGGGATTCGGACTCTCCGCACCTCCCAACAGCTTTTGATGAAATATTGGGATTCGGACTTTCCGCACCTCCCAACAGTTATTGATGGAATATTGGGATTCTGACTTTCCGCACTACGCAAAAGCTAATGATGAAATATTGGGATTCGGACTTTCCGTACCTTCCAACAGCTATTGATGAAATAATGGGATTCGGACTTTCCGCACCTCCCAACAGTTATTGATGAAATATTGGGATTCGGACTTTCTGCACCTCCCAACAGTTATTGATGAAATATTGGGATTCGGACTTTCCGCACCACCCAAAAGCTATTGATGAAATATTGGGATTCGAACTTTCCTCACCACAACAGCTATCGATGAAATATTGGGATTCGGACTCTCCGCACCTCCCAACAGCTTTTGATGAAATATTGGGATTCCGACTTTCCGCACCTCCCAACAGTTATTGATGGAATATTGGGATTCGGACTTTCCGCACTACGCAAAAGCTACTGATGAAATATTTGGATTCGGAAATTCCGCACCTCCCAACAGTTATTGATGAAATATTGGGATTCGGACTTTCCGCACCACCCAAAAGCTATTGATGAAATATTGGGATTCGGACTTACCGCACCACCCAAAAGCTATTGATGAAATATTGGGATTCGGAGTTTCCGCACCTCTCAACAGTTATTGATGAAATTTTGGGATTCGGACTTTCCGCACCTCCCAACAGTTATTGATGAAATATTGGGATTCGGACTTTCTGCACCACCCAAAAGCTATTGATGAAATGTTGGGATTCGGACTTTCCGCATCTCCCAACAGCTATTGATGAAATATTGGGATTCGAACTTTCCGCACCTCCCAACAGCTGTTGATGAAATATTTTGATTCGGACTTTCCGCACCACCCAAAAGCTATTGATGAAATGTTGGAATTCGGACCTTCCGCATCTTCCAACAGCTATTGATGAAATATTGGGATTCGGACTTTCCGCATCTCCCTATAGCTATTGATGAAATATTGGGATTCGGACTTTCCGCACCTCCCAACAGTTATTGATGGAATATTGGGATTCTGACTTTCCGCACCACCCAAAAGCTATTGATGAAATGTTGGGATTCGGACTTTCTGCATCTCCCAACAGCTATTGATGAAATATTGGGATTCGGACTTTCCGCACCTCCCAATAGCCGTTGATGAAATGTTGGGATTCGGACTTTCTGCACCACCCAAAAGCTATTGATGAAATATTGGGATTCGGACTTTCTGCACCTCCCAACAGCTGTTGATGAAATATTGGGATTCGGACTTTCCGCGCCTCCCAATAGCCGTTGATGAAATATTGGGATTCGGACTTTCCGCACCTCCCAATGGCTATTGATGAAATATTGGGATTCGAACTTTCCGCACCTCCCAATGGCTATTGATGAAATATTGGGATTCGGACTTTCCGCACCTTCCAACAACTGTTGATGAAATATTGGGATTCGAACTTTCCGCAGCTTCCAATAACTTTAATAGCTCCCTCTAACGGTGGAAAATGATGGAAAAAGCCGAAACGTTAATAAATATTGCAAAATATCTATTTATGGGCGACATTTTAAATTTTGATGGCAGAGGATAACGGTCAAGAGCTTTTACATTGGCAGTAATGATCTCACCCCTTACCTCCGTGGAATTTGAATAGAAAAATGCAATTTTTTATTAAGAGATAAAGAAAAAATCCTTTTAGTGTCGTGTAGGTACTAATAAAATATTACGAATTCAATTTTTCCAGTCAGATGTTTGTTCTAATATCCACGGTTAGACAGTGCTAAAGGTCGAAAATTAACCTCATTATATTTGAAAAAAGTCACTATTTTCTTCAGAGATGATATTCTTCAAATTTAACTACGGTTCGAATTATATCTGAAAAATACAGGTACTGGACATAAAAATAGAAATAGTTCCCTGTTTATCTCAATGTAAAATCATATTCAGATCTCTCTAACTATCTATCTAAATCTCGATTTAAACAATATTTGTTCTGCATTCAAAGATTTAATTAAAACATTAATATAGGTGAAGAGATCATAGTTGGCTCTCGTTATATGTTAATAATTTTTTTATTTGATTTTTTATTTTAGTTAATTAAATTTTAATATAATCCTTTAACCCCCACCTCAGTGAGAACTGGCACACCAATGAACTTCAAAAGGCCGCAGTCCGTCAAATGGGACGTTAAACCGTGACTCCGTTATAAGAGAGACATATTCTGTGCTTGTTAAACGGGACAAATCCAGTAGATCCTCTTCTCTGAGACTTTCGGGTTCTTGTGACCTGGTCGCCCATTGTGTGGAAAAAAGTTTCACTCAATGCTAAAATATCCCAACCTAAGATGACAATGAACAATTCCATCTGCATAGATTTCTTTCATTTTCTTAGATAACGTACTTAGATAATAATCTATTACAAAATCCTACTTTTTTATATAACTTACAGTAACACATACTATTCCAACTGCCTAAAGTTCTCTTATTAGCTAATATCATCTACACTATAGAGCTTCGACGTCAGCTACCTATTTACATAGCATAGCATTGCTCCTTAATTTATGGAAACCAGTGTACAAATGATTTTGGCGAGCTTTTCGAGAGTCGTGCTGAAAATGTCATTAATCATTTAAACATGGAATGTCAAACAAAATCATCCTAAATATAGAAAGACAATTAATTGGAAAATGATGAATTGCGTAATCAATGGATTAATAATTAATCGCATGTTAAGTTCACTGATTGATGACGGTTTTCCAAAATTTATTAATTATTGACCTTTTTCGAAATTTTAAACTGCGATTTTACACAATTGTGATTTTAATTCAAGAAACCTATTCAATACCAGATTACCTTCACTGCAATTAGACTACAATTTTATTGCAAGCGATAATGTAATCTTCGTGAAATAACCAAAACAGGCGAATGTACAATCGCTCAAATAAATATCCGAACACTACGGTTGAACCATAGTGTTTGGATATTTATTTGAGCGACTGTACTAATAGATTAGGAATATAAAAATACATTTATATTTCAAGTTTAATATCGGACTGTTGACTAATTAAAAATAACAAATAAAAATGAATTTAAAAAAGAAAATTGTTAAATATCCCTTTTCATTTAAAAAATTTAACTTTTTTTCTAATTGCCACGAATTTTTTTTTTTCATTACTTTCTTAAAAAGCTAAATTAATTCAACTTTGTTTTCAGTCTTCATACTCTTTAATTTGGTGTAAAATTATAAGTTCTGGACAGAAAAATGGAAACAGTTCCGCGTTATCTGAATGGAAAATCACATTTGGAACTCAAAAACTCCTTCAATATGATTTTTAATATAAAATATGTCTAAAATTAAGGATCTCAATCAAATCTATCTAAATCTCGATTTTGAACAATATTTGTCGGGTATTCAAAGAGTTATGAATTGTGGAATATTTAACAGGCTATAAAATATTGACCTCAAAATTTAATTAAGGCAATAAAAGCTGTTATGAGGTCAGAGATTATAATTGACTCCAGCACTCGGAACACTCAGAGACACTTTCTTACGAATTTTACTTTTAAAATGTTCGTCAGTAGCATTTATGAACTTAGAAAGCCATAAGACTAAAGCCTTCGTGTCACGTGACACGAAGGTTGCCAGATCACTAATTTCTAAAAAATCGTTGCGAGATATTTTTTCTGAATTCTGTAATCAACCGTAGTGTTAGGATACTTTTTTGAGCGACTGTAGGTGGTCATATTATTTTGATACTAGATCGTGTGGAAATCTCACACGAATATTTGACTCACGGAAATATTGACTCACGGAAATATTGAGCGTGTGCAGTTACCGTTCACAGCAAACTGGAGCGTGTGCAGTAACTGCACACGCTCCAGTTTGCTGTGAACTGTAACTGGAGCGTGTACAGTTGCTGTACACGCTCCAGATATTTTTCCTGAATTCTGTAATCACGTGACACGAAGGTTGCCAGATCACTAATTTCTAAAAAAATCGTTGTCAGGTATTTTTTCTGAATTCTGTAATCAACCGTAGTATTCGGATACTTTTTTGAGCGACTGTAGGTGGTCATATTATTTTGATACTAGATCGTGTGGGCTCACTCACGGAAATATTGAGCGTGTGCAGTTACCGTTCACAGCAAACTGGAGCGTGTGCAGTAACTGCACACGCTCCAGTTTGCTGTGAACGGTAACTGGAGCGTGTACAGTTGCTGTACACGCTTCAGATATTCTTCCTGAATTCTGTAATCACGTGACACGAAGGTTGCCAGATCACTAATTTCTAAAAAATCGTTGCGAGATATTTTTTCTGAATTCTGTAATCAACCATAGCGTTCGGATACTTTTTTTGAGCGACTGTACTTATGAAATTGCCACTAAAATGAAATCTCAAATCGTAAAGACAAAAATAGATGATTTAATGTTTCATTTCAGAAAAAAAAAACCTTAAATGAGATTTTAATAATTTCCCACATATTCAGCATTTTGCTACTGAAAGATAATTAAGAACTAGAGAGCGGAACTAAAGATTCCGAAGTGGTGTTCAGAGTTCATTAAAAATATATATATTAAAATAAAAAGTACCCTTATCTTTTATGTGTCCAAAAAAGTAAAAAGAAAAATAAAAGCATACGAATGGTAAAATTACGGAATTTTTATTGGATTATTATTATTTATTATGGAATTTTTATTGATTCAAAAAAAAAGACTCAGGCAATTTTTGTTCAATAAGTTTTGGCTCCCTATCCTCCTTTGAAGTGAACACGAATTCACTAAGTGATTTCATCATTGGTATTAACAAAAGAAGTGTGTAAACATGCACCCATCCGCTTCCTGGGGGCGGGGGTGGCTCAGTCGGTAGGCGTCAGGCTCGTAATCTGTAGTTCCCAGGTTCGAGTCCCAGCTGGGTCAGCGTTGAGATTTATCTCCGCAAAATTCCCCGCCCTGTCCACGGTCAGTGGGGGACACCGATTGGCTTGGAAAGGCCGCCGTCCGTCGGATGGGACGTTAAGCCGTGGCCCCGTGTGTGGGAGAGCCATACCCTGTGCACGTTAAAGAACACGCTGGATGGCCTTGACGGGAGGCTACCATCTGTCTCCCAACAGCTGTTCCAGTGGGTCCCCTCCCCCAACCTTCTCTGAGCCTTCGGGGTCCATGTGACCTGGCCATTTAGCCCATTGTGTGCAAAAAAAGTGCCGCTCAGAGGTAAAACAACCCATCCGCTTCCAGGACTTGAGATCTGGTTACGTGCACTTTGCTCTATATTTGAACTAAGACGGGGCCAATTCCCGCTTGCTTAAGAAAGGTTAAGATGGTTGTGCTATGGAACTTTATCATGTGATTCTAAGTGTCGGGGAGCTCATGGGCTATTTATATCGACGAGAACCAAAAGTAATACAATACATTGAGTTATTTAGATGAACAAGCATTGAAGCTCTGGATGTAAATAACCTTTCACGACTTAGTCCGGCAATCAATTTGATGGGGAGGAATGTGTTGAATTTCCTCCACTTAGCTGAAATTGTAGAGCAATTGGAGTGTATCCTGAGAATCCCGAATTTGAGTCTGGGAGGTTTATTTTTCACACTTGCCTTGTTAGTGCAAAATGATTATAACTGTAGTAGTTGCTTCCTATCATCATCATTGATACGATTTATTTTTTACCTTTTATGGTGCATATGGAAAGTTAGGTATTTTTTAATTTTTTAATTTACATTTATATACGTATTGCTTTTTAGTGATAATAGGAAATTTATCAATGGAAAAACATCTTTGCTTCGTAGGAGAAAATTTCAAACATTGCTATTCTGTACGTTCAAAATTTTCATTTGATATGCGACACACAAAAAACGACCCTGTTGAATTTTACTCACTCTTCTCTTTGGAGGGGGGGGGGGGGGGGGCGAAATTTAAAAAAATTGAGGTAGCTCACGACTTGCATTACGTCACAAACATTAATTTGAGATATAAATCGTTGCTATCGACCTACGTAAAATTTCAATCCCCTTTTTGGGGGAAAAACGTTAGGGAAGAAAATATAAGCAGAATACGGCAGTCCCACTCAAAAGTTTTTGTTTGACCCTAACTTAATGGTTGATATCAGAGACCTAAATTCATTATTCTCGCCCCTAACTTCCGGTTGAAGAAAAAAAAAATTTCAGAGAAATTATTTTTCGCATTTCCTTTTTTCTACTGGGTAACAAAGAATGGGAGGAAACGTTTTATACCCCATTATACTCTCCGCATCTTAAGCTTTTATTTTGCACATAACTTGCTAGGATCGGTCATCGGGTTGGAATAATAAATGCAACCCATATTCGGTTTGATTGCCGGTTTGTTTGAAAAAACAAACCAATAGACCCAAATACCAACCGACAAATCACGACGGAAAAATAGTAAGAAGATAGGTGAAAGAAAAAGTGATCTATAAAAAAAGTTATAGAAAAATTAATTATTTTACTATAAACGAAATAAGCTTTTTTGATTTAAAAGGGAGACGGGGGTGGCTCAGTCGGTAGTGCGCCAGGCTCGTAATCTGTAGTTCACAGGTTCGAGTCCCAGCTGGGTCAACGTTGAGATTTATCTCTGCAAAATTCCCGCCCTGCCCACGGTCAGTAGGGGACACCGATGGGCTTGGATAGACCGCCGTCCGCGGGATGGGACGTTAAGCCGTGGCCGAGTGTGCAGGAGAGCAATACCCTGTGCACGTTAAAGAACACGCTGGATGGCCTTGACGGGAGGCTACCATCTGTCTCCCAACAGCTGTTCCAGTGGGTCCCCTCTCCCAACCTTCTCTGAGCCTTCGGGGTCCTTGTGACCTGGCCATTTAGCCCATGGTGTGCAAAAAAGTGCCGCTCAGAGGTAAAACAACCCAACCCAACCCCGTGTGCGGGAGAGCCATACCCTGTGCACGTTAAAGAACACGCTGGATGGCCTTGACGGGAAGCTACCATCTGTCTCCCAACAACTGTTCCAGTGGGTCCCCTCTCCCAACCTTCTCTGAGTGACCTGGCCATTTAGCCCATGGTGTGCAAAAAAGTGCCTCTCAGAGGTAAAACAACCCAACAATTGATTTAAAAGTTCTTTTTTTTACTGGAACCATAATTTTTTTTTAGTACTATCTGTAATGGCCAAATACCACATTAATTTAAGAATAGCATACTCAAAATTCGTTTGTAACCCGCAGTAAATTATATTGCGCAGTAAAAAACACATAAAAACTCTTAAATGAACTCCATCAGAATCTTTAGAGGGCTTTCCATAGCAACGGAGTGCTGTGAAAGAAGCTTCATTAAACTTACAGTTTCACATCATTTCTTTGGATTGTAATTAACTCCACCTCTCGACGTCATCTTAAAGAAGGTAAACTGAAAAAACCTGATTAATTCGAGTAAACCACGTTCATGTCAATGAAGATGATCGTTGGAGTTAACGATAATTAAGAATGGACATTCAAAATCTCAAGCTATGTTGAATCTGGGGGCTTCACAATATCTTACGTTAGGATTAGCATTTTTAGAAACTTTAAACAAAATCAGTACAGTAGTGAAATACCGATTAACCCTTTCACGACCAAGGGAAACATTTTTCCCCATGTTAAAATTGGTGATTGTCGTATTTAATTATAACCTTATCTGCATTTTTTATACAGAATATCAAAATAGAACGTATGCCGAACGCAATTACGTAAACGAGAACGTTTAGTCCATGTCCATCTTTGCAATAATGTTGCATCTGTGCAATGTCCATCTTTGCTTCACAACCAAAAGAAATTGCTTCGCAGAATATCAAAATTAGCACATCATTTTGTATAGTAATTTTATTTCATAATTTTGTATTATTTTAGTTAACATTTTGTTCTAATAAACCAATAAATAAAAGACATTGCATAATAAGCCTAACTATAATTTGTGTCACCTTTATAGTCCATTGGGAAAAATATTTCCCATAAAATTCCAAAAAAATACACATTGTTATGTATTTTTCTTATGATTTTTATTTATTTTACGTCTAAACAAACTAAAATAAACAGTTACATACTGATATTTACTCTTAGAAACCTTATGGTCCTGAAAGGGTTAAGACAGTGTTTTCCAAACTTTTATATAATGGTATTCTCTCAGCTTAGTAAAGCTTTAATCGGCCTCCTTCTCCCCTTTGGTATCATTGCACCCCACAAATGTATGTGCACCTGCAAGGAAAGTCAGCTGACTAGAGTGGATGACAGACAAAGCAATTCAAACTCCACTTGACAATGTTGCCAACTGTCAAGACACAACAGCGACTCTTTATGATGTTGAACTTCACACATCGTGTAAGAGCTGCAACGACTGAAGAAAGCTTTTAACTGAATGGAGCGATCTTGAAGTTACAAAGATTGTGCTTGTAAAAGAAACGCACGAAACTAAACAAGTGATCTCTGACATTTTGAGGATTATACTTAAATCAGTTTTACCAGAAAACTTTTCTCGAAAATGGGTGAAGGTAACAATTTGAGGAAAACCACGAAAAGAATCATTGCATTATTACACTGCTTGGCCAAATTATTATATATTCGCAACTTTGGTTTTTTTTACCTCTGAGCGTCACTTGCTTTCACAAAATGGGTTAAATGACAGGTCACAAGGACCCTGAAGGCTCAGAGAAGGTTGGGGAAAGGAACCCACTGGACTGCTGTTGGGAGACAAATGATAGCATCCTGTCAAGGTATCCAGCGTGTTCTTTAAAGTGTACAGGGTATGGCTCTCCTGCACACGGCGCCACGGCTTAACGTCCCATCCGATGGACGGTTTCCCCTACTGATCGTGACCCATCGGTTTCCCCTACTGATCGTGAGCAGTACGAGGAGTTTTGCGGAGATAAATCTCAATGCTGACCCAGGGGGGATTCGAACTTGGGAACTGAAGATTACGAGCCTGGCGCGCTACCGACTGAGCCACTCCCGCCCCTAGTGCGGGAAGAAAAAAAGGTCTGACAGATAGGGAGAAGCGTTTGTTGGCCCCAACTGTATGGCGGAGCAAAGCTGCTACAGTTCATCAGCTGAGAGAAATGACCGCTAGCAGTTATTCAAAACCTATTTTAACGAGAACTATGCACAGAGAATTTAAAACTTTGAGATTTGAGAACTGTATCATGACACATACGACAAAGGTACATAATAATTACATAGGTTTTCATAATAATTTTGCCAGGCAGTATATCTGTAAAGGAGGCAATTTGTCCAAAAACTGATCATCCGTGATAAAGATTTTTGTCATGACAACAATTTGAGAAGAAACATGAATAGAATAATCGTATTAAAATATTTTTTGTTAAGGAACTAATTAATAAGCAAATGACGTATAGGGACAACTCCATGCTAAGTGAATGGGAAATCACTTCAGAGATTCTAAAATAAACTTTTGAAACAAAAATATAAATAACCGATATGCCATACTGTAAATAAAATAAATGTAGTTTTTAAAAAATTGAGAAATGATACTTTTCCTCGCCATTTTAAAAATTATATTTATAACAAGCATAACAGAATAAATGACGTTAGATATTTCCCTGTAAATATCTGTTTAAATATTAAACGACTTTTGAAATTACCTCCAATTACATTTTTCCCATTAAAAATATTTGAATGTGGCTTTAAATTCATTTTTCCCATTAGTAATCTTTCATGTGGCTTTTCATTCATTTTTTCCCCATTAGTATCTTTGAATGTGGCTTTTCATTCATTTTCGTTTTCATTAGTAATCTTTTAGTACGTTTTATTCATTCATTTTCTCTCCATTACGTATCTTTGAATGTGGTTTTTCATTCACATAACATGAAAATGTCCCGATACGTTTGGAAACATAGTGTACGTTTCGTACTACGAACTTTCCTGCATACCGATTCTCGTAATACTTAAAAGCAATAAAACGTTAAAAGCACTAAGATTAATTTAAAAAAAAAATAAAAACCAGAAACAAAAAAAAGTAGAGAAAAATGTCGACGAACTTACCAAGTACTTGTCCTGCGACTGTCCTGCCATCTTCTCCGACCACAGCGTTCCTGGCATCCCAGGTGTCGGTGTATTGTACGAAAGCGTAACCTTTGTGCATGGAGATGCCTATGATGCGACCGTAGCGCGTGAAGATCCTCTCGACGTCTTCCTTGCTCACTACGTACGTGTTCAGATTGCCGACAAAGATGCGAGAGTTCACCGCGTGAGGATCGCTGCTGTTGGTCTGGTTCCCGACTCTCGTCATGCTGATCGCCTTCGGGATCCGGTCGGGACACGCAGGCACCGGAACAGCAGCTGTAAGAGAGTAAGACGCAGAGTTTTAATTAGCAGATGCTGACGGGAGGAGAGTTAGAGTTCATTTAAAGATGTTTTTGGGGAGGGGATGTTGAAATGAAGGGTTGGGTTGTTTTACTTCTGAGCTGCGCTTTTTCAAACACAAATATCTAAATGGCCACGTCACAAGGACCTCAAGGGCTCAGAGAAGATTGAAGAACAGGATCCAATGGATTAGTGTGTTTTGACCGAAGTCAAAAGTAAATTTTTCATAATTAAATTCAAAGAAACTTAATTATTTAATATTCAACCGTGGTGAATTGTAGCTGTTGATGGAGTTAGAGTGGTAAGTTTCCCAGACGCTGATCTTCTGCATGCACAAGGGTATTTTTAGCAAATGGAAATGAATTGGAACACTCTCCTAGAACTCGTAGAAATTCCAAATGTTTTGAAGCTATTAAGGAGAGTGACGTCACGTTTCGGTAATTAGAAATCAGATTGTGAGTTATAAAGCCGACGAACAGTTAGCGAGGGAATTGTAATATTCGTGAACTTTAATCAAGCAAAAGAAGTACTCCTGTGGATATTAATTTCTTGATGTCGACAAGTGTCAACCCTAGCTTAAACAACGATATCTTCGGCTTGAAAAGAAGCTTAAACTCACACAATATTATGAAAAATGCACTAGAATAACTGGTGCTTTTTAGGTTACATGTAAACTGTTGAGGAAGAATGAAAGTAGAACACTCAATGTGGTACTTACAAAACTGTTCGAAATTCTAAGTAACTCTCGAGCGAAAGACTCGAGACACTACTTAAGCATTTCTAAACACTTCAGCGAACTTTATGCTACGTCCGCTAATCAACCACAACTGTGTGTAATAAATAATAAATAAATACCCCCTCAAGCAGGTGCTTGCCACAGAGGTCTGACAGGAGCCTGTCAGTTTATATGCCACAGTAGAAGGTCTGAGAGGATGGCAGGCCCTCAGCAGAAAAACGACACATGCATCCATGCCTTACCCGGAGCTCGAACCCAGGTCCTTTAGATTTGCAGCACGTTGATAAAACACTGCAAATGATACTATGCAGTTAAAAGGTGGGGAATTAATTCTACAGTTCAGAGATAAGTATAGCAGAAAATTTTCTACGAATTGCGAAGGTTGCCGTAGATTTACAATGTTATAAATCACGTTCTTTTCTTAAGACGCGATTTTCCGCATTCTGTTTAAACTTGTGAAAATAATCACTAGTGTAAATAACATCGAAAACAGTAAAGTTTCAGTAATAAATTTGATGTAGATACAGATACTTTTTCATCACAAATTCATCCACAGAATATAACGTACCTATCGAATTCTTTTAAATCTGTTTTGGAACAAAAATTGATTTGAATTTTTCTGCAGTAAGGGAAAATCACAGCTGTTTTGAGAAAAGAAATCACACACACACAAACAAAAAAGATTATGCTCCCAAAACTCAGATAAATGATAACTGAAAGAAAAATGTTAATCCTGTCGGCAGCATATAGAAGATAACTGACTGGAGAAAAATGATTTTGTTTAATGTATAGACAAAAAAAAAATCAACACGCTTAGGAAAATCAAGCCTAAAGGAAATTACAATGAAGTTTCTGTTGAAAGAGAAAAGTTGATGTGGCTGCACACATAGTTCAGATTAAAAGAATTTATCAGAGTTGAGAAAAATTATCAGGAAAATAAAAATCCCTTAACAAACACAAGAAAAATGCCGATAGGTAAGAGTATTCGTTGGAAAGATAACGTGAAAAAACTGCTATGAAAGGGAAATAAAAGGTTTCATTAACACGAGACATATTGGAACGAGATGAGCATTTTTAGTCAGCACACGTGGAAAGAAATGAATCATCTATAGAGAGTGCTCTTAATGAGAAGAACATGCAAGAAAAAACCTCTGAGAACGAGATAAGTGCGAGTAGTAGCCATGGATACACTATTGGAGGCCAAACTGTGGGAAGGTTAAAGGAAATCTAGCTTGTGTACTTAAGGAGTTAATGAAAAAATCGGCGACAGCGGGGAAGAAAGATTTTTAAATCAGGAATGTAGTTGACGAAAACAAAATTGAATGCTACTGTAGAAAAGGAGGCAGTAGTTTGCGGAGCGTTTAAGATAAGAAGAAAATAAAGTACTAGCAAAAAAAAAAGAATGGTTGGGGGATATCAGTTGACGGATTATGAGAGAGAAATTAAATGGAGAGAAAATTCTTGCTGTGGCAATCCTTACGATGGAGCAAAAGAAAAATGGAAAAAAATGCGTTTTATTCATACTTGGTTTTTAGGGTTTGAACTTAAAAAAAGAGGGTATGTTGCGTTCAATTTTATAGTTAGAGGCTTTTCTAAACTCATTACTGAATGATGTTTGGGTTGTTTTACCTCTGAGAGGCACTTTTTTTGCACATCATCGGCTAAATGGACAGGTTACAAGGACCCCGAAGGCTCAGAGAAGGTTGGGGGAGGGGACCCACTGGAACAACTGTTGGGAGACAGATGGTAGCCTCCCGTCAAAGCCATCCAGTGTGTTCTTCAACGTGTACATGGTATGGCTCTCCCGCACAGGGGCCACGGCTTAACGTCCCATCCGACGGACGGCGGCCTTTCCAAGCCCATCGGTGTCCTCTACTGACCGTGGGCAGGGCGGGGAGTTTTGCGGAGATAAATCTTAACGCTGACCCAGCTGGGACTCGAACCTGGGAACTACAGATTACGAGCCTGGCGCGCTACCGACTGAGCCAACCACGCAACTTACTGAGTGATGAGTATATATAAGAAGACATATTTATATGTACACTAAGTTATTGAAGACGTTATAGTGGAAAAAACAGAAGGCTGATGGAATATTCCAGATGGAACTAAACCGAAAACTATATACAATAATACACATTGCCCTACCAAAATATTAATTCCCATATTATGTCAATGGGAATCTAACTTCAAAGCTTTATTACTTCTAAAATATGCATTTAGTGGAAAAATAGGACTGAAGATAAATTAAAGATCATAATCATATCTATGAGCTGTACTAGATAGTTAATGTTTTGGGTGGTAGAAAACGGACAGGTATACAGGGATTGAAGGATAAACAAGGTAAGGTTAGAGAAGGTGAGGATTCTGTCATGGCTAGGTGGGCTGAGCATTTCAGTGATATTCTAAACAATGTGGTTAGTTCTACTCCCATTGTTTGTAATTATGATGGATGCATTGGTAGCTTTAATGTTGGCCCTATAGCACAATCTGAAGTTATTTTGGCTGAAATTTTGAATATCTTTTATGATAAAGGCATGATTCCGAAGGATTTTACCAGAGCTATTGTTATCCCTATTTTCAAAAAAGGTTATCGCAGTTCTTGTGATAACTATAGGGGTATCAGCCTACACTCTGTTCCAGGTAAAGTTCTTTCCATGATTGTGCTTAATAGAATTAAGAATCTGGTTGACAGTCAATTGCGTGATGAGCAATGTGGATTCAGAAGTGGTAGGGGATGTGTGGATCAGATATTTTCACTTAGGCAGATTCTTGAGAAATGTTTAGAGTTTCAGAAACCTTTGGTTGCTAGCTTTGTTGATGTCAAAAATGCTTTCGACTCTGTTGATCGTCATAATTTGTGGTTGATTGTGAAATCATATGGTATACCAAACAAGTTACTTTACATAATGAAAGCTCTCTATAATAACACTGAGTCGTGTGTGAGAGTTGGTAAGCCTTGTAGCAATTGGTTTAGCATTACTTCTGGTGTTCGACAAGGGTGCATTTTTCTCCTTTTCTCTTCAGTTTGGTTATTGATTATGTTAGGCAAAATTCATTTCATGGGAAAGATTTTGGCCTTAAATGGGCTGGAGATACGAAAATTTCTGATTTAGATTATACTGATGATTTAGCTCTTTTGGCAAATGATGATGAGATGAACTCTTTCATTCGAGCTGTTGATGAAACTGGTACTAGAGTAGGTTTGGTTATAAACAGAGAGAAAACTAAAGTGATGAAAATTGGTCAGGCAGGCTGTGATTCAGTTAATCTGAATGGTTGCAGTCTTGAGCAGGTGTCACAGTTTAATTGTCTTGGGAGCTATGTAACAGATAATGGTGATGTGCGGCACTAGATTAACAGACGAATAGGGATTGCTGCCGGGACTTTTAAGAATCTATGGGGAGTGTGGAGAAATAGGCGTATACACCTAAAGACTAAAATTAGACTGTATAATAGTTTGGTTCTTTCTAGGGTTAGTTATGGTAGTGAAACTTGGACACTTAGTAAACAAGATAACAGGAAACTAGATGCTTTTGATTCCAGATGCTTACGCAGTATCTTGGGCATTAGGTGGTTCAACTTTATAACTAATGATGAGGTTAGGCAAAGGAGTCTGCAACCTCCTTTAAGCAGCATATTGTGCAGAGAGAGACTCCGTTGGTTTGGCCATGTTGCCCGTATGAATAATTATAGATTGGCGAATAGGGTTATGAACAGTGTGACTAAAGGCCTCAGAAAGAAGGGGAGACCTAGGATGCGGTGGGCAGACAATGTCAAACAGGACCTTGTTAGAATTGGTGTGCAGTGGCCAGATGCAGTATATGTTGCTCAGGATAGACTTGCTTGGAGAACTAAATTGCACGGTCTGGTTGGACCTCCGTAGCCCATGGCTGCTTGAGGATGATGATGATTGTTTAAAACAATTTAATAAAATAAATATACATTTTAGACATTTGCATAATGATTTTTTTCAATATTTCACAATTATGAATAATTTTTATAAAAGAAATATAGTAAATATTCCAACTTCAATAGTTGCTCTTTAAATAAGGAACGAATATTATTGAAATTCAAAATTTGTCATTTTTAATTTATGATGGGACTTCAAAGTTAGATTCGGATTGTCGTAACATGGAAATTAATATTTTATATGGGCAACATAAGTCATAATGTAATAATGTATAATAGTATACAATATATAATGAAACAATATATATAATAGTATATAATAATATATGCAATTCATGTAATACATCTTTCCTTATATCTACGTACTGATTTGATGATTACATTATTCATTTACATATATGTATGTAAGTCCGGATATAGAGATATATTGAGAATACTAGTGAGGATAGTAGCGAGAAAAATTGTGAAATTTGTGTATATTTCATGAATTTATCAAAATAGTTTTTAAAAACCTCGAAAATCGAGGTGAAATATTATACTTCAATACAAATTCAGTCTTTTGGCCTCTCCTCAGTACCCCCCCCCCCCCCCGCTTTATTTTTTCTAGATCCGCACCTTTTGATATGTACATATATAATTTCTGATACAACAAAGTTAATCAGTTGAGTCTACGTCAGGAGACTCTTATTAACCTACGCCAGGAGCAGTCCTTGTTATGCCCTTACTATTTCCTAATTATCGAGAAGACAATATTTAAGTAAAAAGAGTTTAAAGAGCTTTCAGTGTACAGCTCTTCTCAGATGGCGAGCTTGCTATACAGAAGGAGATTTGAATTTTATTAAGATAGATTACAGTTTAATCTATGACCCAGATGCTGGGTGGCCAACACGCATAGCTACGGAGTAAATGGTGCTTAATTTCGCAGCAGCGAGCGCACGGTAAAGCAAACCCCATGTCCCTGCTTTCAAATGGCCAAGAAATCTTGGTTGTTTCACCTCTGAGAGCCACTATTTTGCACACAGTGGGTTAAATGGACAGGTCACAACGATCCCGAAGGCTCAGTGAAGATTAGGGGAGGGGGGTCATTGGATAGCCGTTGAGAAACAGATGATAGACTCCCATCACCATACAAGCTGTTCTTTAACGTTCACAGGGTATGGCTCTCCCGCACACAGGGCCACGACCTAACGTCCCATCCGACGGAATGCTGTCTTTACAAGCCCATCGGTGTCCCCTACTGATCGTGGGCAGGGCGAGGAATTTTGCGGACATAAATCTCCCGAACCTGGGAATTGCAGATTACGAGCCTGGCACGGCTACCGACTGAGCTACCTCTGTCCCGTTCTACCTCAGAGCGGCACTTTTGTGCATGCACTGAGGTCAATGGCCAGGTCACAAGAACCATGAAGCTCAGAAAAGGTCTATAAAGGAGATCCAATGGATAGCTGTTAGAATACAGAGGAAAACCTTCCGTCAAGGCCATCCAACGTTTCCTTTGTAAACTTTAATGTAAACTCTAATGTTTCTCTTTGTAACTCTAACTCTCTTGTCTAACTCCTAACGTAAAGCTCTGCTGTCCCAGCTGGGTCAGCTTTGAGATTTATCTCCGCAAAATTCCCCGCCCTGCCCACGGTCAGTAGGGGACACCGATGGGCTTGGAAAGGCCGCCGTCCGTCGGATGGGACGTTAAGCCGTGGCCCCGTGTGCGGGAGAGACATACCCTGTGCACGTTAAAGAACACGCTGGATGGCCTTGACGGGAGGCTACCATCTGTCTCCCAACAGCTGTTCCAGTGGGTCCCCTCCCCCAACCTTCTCTGAGCCTTCGGGGTCCATGTGACCTGGCCATTTAGCCCATGGTGTGCAAAAAAGTGCCGCTCAGAGGTAAAACAACCCAACCCAAAAGCTCTGCTGTACATAGACTCAAGCGTCTTTGAACAACTTTGAAGCGTCTTTGAACAACGCAACAATAAAAAAACGCAGCGTTTTTTAAATAACACATCAATATTCTTCTTCCCGCCGAAGGGAAAGGCGGTGGGGGAGAGGGGGATTAGGGGAGATATATATCAACTCCGGAAGAGATGGGATTCGAACTTGGGAATTGTAGATTCTAGACAGACACACCACCGACTGAGCCAAATCCCGTCCTTGATCTATGGGAAGTCTCCATGAGTCACCTGCATGTGTCTCATTGTCCTCACAGCCACTTCAAAGTTGTTACAAACGCTTCATCACAAAGATTTATTGGAGCTGATCCCACTGAAGTTTCGATTAGGCCTCTTGCACAACGATCACTAGACGACCCATGCTTTAAACGATATTAAAATTGAAAACAAAATTTGTCGAATATTTATTGTTAGCTATTATATTATAATTTACTAGCACTACAATGACAAAACACTACAATGACAAAATGTCAAATGTCATTGAGTATTTATGTTCGAGCTCTGAGGAAAGAATTGTACTCACATCAGATATCATCCATAGCAAAGGCAAAACATCCATAGCAAACACCATCCTGAGTCACATTGTAAACTATTTCGCGTTTACAATTTCTTCCCGAATTCCATCCTTTGATCGAAAAAAACAGATCATCCATAAGACGCGTTGAAGTTTGGTTCATTAAAAGTTCCCTGTGATCCAGTGGTTAGAGAGTTTGGCTTTGAGTTGTTTTACCTTTGAGCGGCACTTTTACTCACAAGGGATAAAGACCCACGTCAACAAGGACCTCAAGGCTGAGATAATATTGGGATCCACTAGATCCCTAATACTGAGAGAATGTTGGAGAAGGGGATTCACTAGATCTCAAGGGCTGAAAGAATATTGGAAAAGGGGATCCACTGGATCCCAAGGGATGGAAGAATACTTTATGGGATTCATTGAATGCCAAGGGCTGGGAGAATATTGTATTGGATTCACTGCATCCCAAGGGCTGAGATAATATTGGAGAAGAGGATTCACTGGATCCCTAGGGCTGAAGGAACATTGAAGGGGATACACTGGATATCAAGGGCTAGGAGAATATTAAAATGGATTTAATGCATTCCAAGGGCTGAGAGAATATTGGAGGAGATTCATTGAATTCCAAGGGCTGAGAAGATAGTGGAGAAGGGAATGCACTGGATGCCTAGGGCTGAGAGAATATTGAAGAAGGAGATTCATTGGATTCCAAGGTCTGAGAGAATATTGGAGAAGGAAATTCACTGGATCACAAGGACTGACAGAATATTGGGGAGGGGATTCACTGGATCCCAAGGGCTGAGAGGACAGGGGAGAAGGGTATCCACTGGATCCCTAATGATGATAGAATATTGAAGAAAGGGATTCACTGAATCCCAAGCGCTGAGATAACATTGGATAAGGGCCCTTCTCTGGAGCCGAAAGACTGAGAGAATACTGGATAAGGACACTTTTCTGAAGCCCAAAGACTGAGAGAATATTGGATAAGGGCATTTCTCTGGAGCCCAAAGACTGTGAGAATATTGGATAAAGAATATTGGACTTCTCTGGAACCCAAAGGCTGAAAGAAGATTGGGGAAGGGATCTGCTTGATCCTAAAAGCTGAGAAAATATTGGGGAAAGGGATTCACTGGATCCCAAAGGCTGAGACAAAAATGGATAAAGGGACTCCCCTGGAGCCCAAAGACTAAGAGAAAATTGGATAAGGAGACTCCTATGGAGTTCAAAAGCTGAGAGAACATTGGGAGAGGGGTTCTACTTGATCCCAAAGTCTGTAGCATATTAATCTGACAGGATACTGTCAGACCTGTGCAGAAAGCAGCTGCTTAAGGGAAGTTTTTTTTTATATTTTAAACTTAATTTACCATTAGCCATTTCTATGATAATGGTTATTTTTCGACATTGGTTAGAATCTGTTGTTTTTCCCTCCTCCTCCTCTTTTTCCAGCTCTTCTTCTTCCTCCTCTTCCTCCCACGTCCTACGACATGTTGGAATGACGACCGGTCTTGCCTTACATCTCTCTACCCCTCTTTCTCGGAGCGAACGCATGGATCGAATCACATCCGTCTATAAAACCACTAACATCACTATCTCCTCCTCAGTCCGTCGCAATTTCCTCCAGAAAATTACGCTAGTGGAAGTTTGGGAGAAGTGAGGGTGGATGAAATACGTGTTGTGGCATCGAGAATGTCTCGGTCAGGCAAGAGAGAAGAAGGGATAGAATGAATTTCCTCCCCCATGGAAGACTGAAAGGTAAGCTTGGTAAAGAAGGTCCGAGTTCCCGTGTTTTTGTTTGTTGCCTGGAATCAAGTTATGATGGCAAGGATATTTCATAACAGAGCACGAAAGAAAAGAAGCGTTGCTTTTTTTTCAAAAGAGGGTATAAGTGGATGGAGGAAGAGGATGGAGGAAGAGGATGAAGGAAATCAAGTTTGTGGTGTTTGCGCATGTGTGCGAATTTCAGAACTGAAATGAAGTCGCAAGTTGCGAATAGAATGACGAGTGAAGCTCCCTCTCCCTTTTCTTTTTTTTATTCATCTTATACTTATTTCTGTTGTTGAAAAGGGAAAGCAAATAAGCCAAAATAAAAGAAAGTATAGCAGCAATTGATGACACAGCTGGAAATAGAGAAGAGCAAATTTATTTCTATTTTAACGATATTTGAAGAAAATATTACTATTAGTCAATAATTTAATAGCTATTGCATTAAGCCATTGAAGTGCAGGCAGGCCAAAAGCTGCACTTGACACCACTCGAGGCAGATGGACAAGAAGCTGCACGTTAAACTGCTGAAGTGCAGGTGAGCCAGAGGATATATATTTTACTCCTGAAGTGCAGCTTGGCCAGAAGCTATAGCTAAAATTCCTGAAGTGAAAACGGGCCAGAAGATTATACATTAAAGTCCTCAAGTGCAACTTGCCCAAAATTTTATGCTAAACTCTTGAAATGCAAGTTGACAAGAAGCGAATACGCTACTTGGCTGAAGTTAGAGGTTAAAACCTTGAAGTTCAGATGGGCCAGAAGCTTACGCTACTGCTGAAGTGAAGGGGGCCAGAAATTATACGTTACAGCTGAAATACAGGCGAGAAGAAATTATACGTTACTGCTGAAGTGCAGGTGGCCAGAAGCAATGTGTTACAGCTGAAGAAGCTATACGTTATTGCTAAGGTGAAGGTGGCCAGAAACTATGTGTTACAGCTGAAGTGCAGGCGAAAAGAAGCTACAGTTACTGCTGAAATGCAGGTGGCCAGAAACAATGTGTTACAACTGAAGTGCAGGAGTGAAAAAGCTATACGTTACTGCTGAAGTGCAGGTGACCAGAAACAATGTGTTACAGCTGAAGTGCTAGCGAGAAGAAGCTATACGTTATTGCTAAGGTGAAGGTGGCCAGAAACTATGTGTTACAGCTGAAGTGCAGGCGAGAAGAAGCTACAGTTACTGCTGAAATGCAGGTGGCCAGAAACAATGTGTTACAACTGAAGTGCAGGAGTGAAAAAGCTATACGTTACTGCTGAAGTGCAGGTGACCAGAAACAATGTGTTACAGCTGAAGTGCTAGCAAGAAGAAGCTATACGTTATTGCTAAGGTGAAGGTGGCCAGAAACTATGTGTTACAGCTAAAGTACAGACGAGAAGAAGCTATACCTTACTGCTGAAATGCAGGTGGCCAGAAACAATGTGTTACAGCTGAAGTGCAGGAGTGAAAAAGCTATACGTTACTGCTGAAGTGCAGGTGACCAGAAACAATGTGTTACAGCTGAAATGCAGGCGAGAAGAGCTATACGTTACTGCTGGAGTGCAGGTGGCTAGAAACTATGTGTTACAGCTGAGTGCAGGCGAGAAGAAGCTTTACGTTACTGCTGAAGTGCAGGGGCCAGGAACTTTGTGTTACAGCTAAAGTACAGACGAGAAGAAGCTATACCTTACTGCTGAAATGCAGGTGGCCAGAAACAATGTGTTACAACTGAAGTGCAGGAGTGAAAAAGCTATACGTTACTGCTGAAGTGCAGGTGACCAGAAACAATGTGATACAGCTAAAATGCAGGCGAGAAGGGTTGGGTTGGGTTGTTTTACCTCTGAGCGGCACTTTTTTGCACACCATGAGCTAAATGGCCAGGTCACATGGACCCCGAAGGCTCAGAGAAAGTTGGGGGAGGGGACCCACTGGAACAGCTGTTGGGAGACAGATGGTAGCCTCCCGTCAAGGCGATCCAGCATGTTCTTTAACGTGCACAGGGTATGGCTCTCCCGCACACGGGGCCACGGCTTAACGTCCCATCCGACGGACGGCGGCCTTTCCAAGCCCATCGGTGTCCCCTACTGACCGTGGGTAGGGCGGGGAATTTTGCGGAGAACAGCCGAGAAGAAGCTATACGTTACTGCTAGAGTGCAGGTGGCTAGAAACTATGTGTTACAGCTGAGTGCAAGCGAGAAGAAGCTTTACGTTACTGCTGAAGTGCAGGTGGCCAGGAACTATGTTTTACAACGTTACACAAGTTACACAACGTTACTAAAGTACAGGCGAGAAGTAGTTATACGTTACTGCTGAAGTGTAGGTAGACAGAAAGTATGCTTTACAGCTGAAGTGCAGGCGGGAAGAAGCTATACAATATGTTCCCGCTGAAGTGCAGGTGGCTGCAAACTGCGCGTTATAGCTAAAGTGCAGGCGAGAAGAAGCTATACGTTACTGCTGAAGTGCAGATAGCCAAAACCTACATTTTGCTGTTGAAGTCCATGGTATTCAGAAGCTGTACGTTACACTCGTAAAGTGCAGTGCATTAATGAATTTAAAAAAACTGAAATAATGTGGATACTTGGATACCTCAATATTTCAATAAAGGAGAAAGAAGAAAGAGAGAAACATTAAAATATTTTCCCATAACGAATATGCTAATACGTCTCATTCATTCATGTAGAATCCTATGAACATCAGCAGATAGGATGAATTGCAACTAGAGAGACTATGAGACTGCGCAGTCAATACTCAGACAGTTCCTTTAAATCATAAGACAACGACCTATCAGTCATTTGTGAATCAACCTAGGGTTTATATGAACTTCCAAATGAAAAGTTACATCGCTCATTTAAGGCTGTGTTCTCCTGTCGATAACACACTTCAGTCTACGTAATTAACGTCACACAACTGGTGACTATAAGACTGAGCATACATATCAATGATTAATGATGAATGCGCACTATAAATCAGCTTAAAGGCTTAAATGGAGAGCTAAACAAAATACCTTTAAAGCAATGGACATCAAGACTTTCAGTTATGTTTAATTCTTAAATGTTTACATTACAGGACTCTTGGTTACTAATAAATATAAATTAGAAATGGTAAAAATCAGACGGAACGAAATATAACTTGCTTTTTAATGCGTTTATGGAAAGGGCTGCAGTCTAGTTGAGATGTTCTCTGGGTTCGGTTGTTTTACCACTGGAGGCTCTATTTTGCACACAATAGGCTAAATGGTAAGGTCACAAGGGCTCAGAGAAAGTTGGGGGAAGGGGTCCAATAGAGAGCTTTTAGGAGACAGATGGTATCTTCCCGCAAGCATCATCCGCAGTGTTATTTAATGTGCATAGGGTATAATGACTCTCCTGCACACAGTAAAACGATTTAACGTTTCATCCGATAGACGGCGACCGTTCCAAATGGGGGGATGAGGGTAGATAAGTCAGTACTGCACCAGTCTCGTAATCTACAGTTATCAGGTTCGAGTCCTATTTGAGCCAGCGTTAAGATTTATCTCTTCAAAACCGCACCTTGCACTCGGTCAGGAAGGAGACACCGATGGTTAGCCTTGTCTCCGTGAGCGGGAGAGTCATACCCTGTGCACGTTAAACAACATGCTGGATGGTCTCGACATGATACTACCATATGTCTGGGTTCCCTCCCTCCAACATTCTCTGAGCTCTCGGGGTCCTTGTGACCTAGACATTTAGCGCATTGTATGCGAAAGAGTGAGCTCAGAGACAAAACAACCCAACTCTTTCCAAGCCCATCGGTGTCTCCTTCTCGCCGAGGGGTTCGGTTGTTTTACCTTTGAGCGGCACTTTTTTGCACACTATGGGCATGGATGTATGTGTCGTTTTTCTGCGGAGGTCCTGCCTGACTGAGAGGTCCTATCCTCTCAGACCTTCTACTATGGCATATAAACTGACAGGCTCCTGTCAGACCTCTGTGGCAAGCAGCTGCTTGAGGGGGTATTTATTTATTTATTTTTTATGGGCTAAATGGTCAGGTCACAAGGACCCCGAAGGCTCAGAGAAGGTTGGGGGAGGGGACCCACTGGAACAGCTGTTAGGAGACAGATGGTAGCCTCCAGTCAAGGCCATACAGCGTGTTCTTTAACGTGCACAGGGTATGGCTCTCCCGCACACGGGGCCACGGTTTAACGTCCCATCCGACGAACGGTGGCCTTTCCAAGCCATCAGTGTCCCCAGTTGACCGTGGGCAAGGCGGGGAGTTTTGCGGAGATAAATCTCAATGCTGACCCAGCTGGGATTCGAACATGGGAACTGCAGATTGCGAGCCTGACGCGCTACCGACTGAGCCAAACACTGGCCCAAAATTCAACTGGTAAAACTGAAAATTCAGAATGGCAGAATAGAAACGATCAAAAAATGGCTCCAGGATTCGAAATCGGATCGGAATCTATTTGCGATACTTCATTTTAAAGCAAAATAAAAAAAGTTTTCTTGAAGTTCAACATGTCCTTTGACAGTCCCATCCTCATTCCCCCCCTTGCCCCACCCGGTAAAGTGAAAAAAAATAAAAGACGTTTGCATGTTTAAATTCGAATTCTGGTTTTATCACCAGTAGAGACTTGTATTATTACAATATAAATTTAATTACTCTTCGCTTATCATTATTAAGGTTAAAAATTCATTTAAAGTGTAAAAAATCATATTTTTCCTCATGAAACCTTTCATATAATCATTTAAAGAATGAATATACGAAACGACTGAAAGAGATTTATAAAACGTTAGATGGTATATACTGAAAGTTGGATATAAGAATGAATAACCCAAACTTTCGTTCTATGGAGGCTTCATAAACGGAAAACTATTGACATTTCATTCTTTTTTTTTCAAAGTGGTATATTAGCTTTGAATACAATAGAAAAATACATTTCGCCTCCTTTATTACCTTCCATGCAATGCGATTTTTCACTTTCATTTACCAATACATCGCCTTGCGATAGAACCGATCTCAAGCTCTAACAGACAACCTGGTCATCGCATAAATTGTAAACTGCATAGTCAAAATCTGAGCGTTTGATAATCGTAACCAGGAGAGAATCTAAGAAAGGAGGTATCATTCTACCTTTAGATAATTTAAATAGCTTGGGGTAGAAAGCAGAAACAAAAAATAATATCAATATATATATATATTAATTTTTAAGTTAATATATATATTAACAAACAACATAAATATATTAACTTAATGTTAACTTAACTTCACAATATATATTATTATTATTAATTATATAATAATTAGAACCGATCTCAAGCCCTAACAGACATCTAATAATTAAAAATTTTATATCATCATCATCATCATCCTCAAGCAGCCATGGGCTACGGAGGTCCAACCAGACCGCGCAGTTTAATTCTCCAAGCATATCTGTCCTGAGCTACATCTGCTGCATCCGGCCACTGTACACCAATTCTAACAAGGTCCTGTTTGACATTGTCTGCCCACCGCATCCTAGGTCTCCCCCTCCTTCTGAGGCCTCTAGGCACACTGTTCATAACCCTATTTGCCAATCTATAATTATCCATACGGGCAACATGGCCAAACCAGCGGAGTCTCTCTCTGCACAATATGCTGCTTAAAGGAGGTTGCAGACTCCTTTGCCTAACCTCATCATTAGTTACAAAGTTAAACCACCTAATACCCAAGATACTGCGTAAGCATCTAGAATCAAAAGCATCTAGTTTCCTGTTATCTTGCTTACACAGCGTCCAAGTTCCACTACCATAACTAACCCTAGAAAGAACCAAACTATTATACAGTCTAATTTTAGTCTTTAGGTGTATACGCCTATTTCTCCACAATCTCCATAGATTCTTAAAAGTCCCGGCAGCAATACCTATTCGTCTGTTAATCTCATGCCGCACATCACCAGTATCAGTTACGCAGCTCCCAAGGTAATTAAACTGTGACACCTGCTCAAGACTGCAACCATTCAGATTAACTGAATCACAACCTGCCTGACCAATTTTCATCACTTTAGTTTTCTCTCTGTTTATAACCAAACCTACTGTACTACCAGTCTCATCAACAGTTCGAATGAAAGAGTTCATCTCATCAACATCATTTGCCAAAAGGGCTAAATCATCAGCATAATCTAAATCAGAAATTTTCGTATCTCCAGCCCATTTAAGGCCAAAAGCTTTCCCTTGAAGTGAATTTCGCATAACATAATCAACAACCAAACTAAAGAGAAAAGGAGACAAAATGCACCCTTGTCGAACACCAGAAGTAATGCTAAACCAATTGCTACAAGACTTACCAACCCTCACACATGACTCAGTGTTATTATAGAGAGCTTTCATTATGTTAACTAACTTGTCTGGTATACCATAAGATTTCACAATCAACCACAAATTATGACGATCAACAGAGTCGAAAGCCTTTTTGAAATCAACAAAGCTAGCAACCAAAGGTTTCTGAAACTCTAAACATTTCTCAAGAATCTGCCTAAGTGAAAATATCTGATCCACACATCCCCTACCACTTCTGAATCCACATTGCTCATCACGCAATTGACTCTCAACCAGATTCTTAATTCTATTAAGCACAATCATGGAAAGAACTTTACCTGGAACGGAGAGTAGGCTGATACCCCTATAGTTATCACAAGAACTGCGATCACCTTTTTTGAAAATAGGGATAATAATAGCTCTGGTAAAATCTTTAGGAACCATGCCTTTATCATAAAAGTTATTCAAAATTTCAGTCATCCAAATGGTAACTGAAACATTCCCAGCTCTAAGCATTTCCGTAGTAATTTCATCCACCCCTGGGGATTTATGAAGTTTAAGTTTAGAAATAGCCAAACTAACTTCAGATTGTGTTATAGGGCCAACATTAAAGCCACCAATGCATCTATCATCATTGCAAACAATGGGAATAGAACTAACCACATTGTTTAGAACATCACTGAAATGCTCAGCCCACCTAGCCATGACAGAATCCTCACCTTCTATAACCTTGCCTTGTTTATCCTTCAATCCCTGTATACCTGTTCGTTTTCTACCACACAAAACATTAACTATCTGGTACAGCTCTCTGCTATTGTGCTGTCTAACTGCTTCCTCGGCTTTGTCAGCAAGGCCATCAAGCCAAAGATTCTTATCAGTAGCTAACTGATCCTTTACACGTTTATTAAGCTCTCTGTAATCCTTTCTATTAGGACTAGTAGGGTACTGATTAAGGACATTCCTGCAGTTCCTTCTTTCTGAAATAAGCTCAAGTGCCTTATCACTTAAATAATTCTGCCTCCTCTGCTCCTTTTTCCCTAAAAGAGTACTGTTAGTTTCCAAAAAAGCCTGTTTAAAATGGCCCCATTCTTCCTCAACTTCAGTATTAAGCAAACCATGACTGTCATAATGACTAAGTAACCTATCATGGTAAGCTTTAGCTATAACTGGGTCTTTCAGAGCTTCAGTATTAAAGGTAAATTTTTTAACCCTAGCACAACACTTTTTAAGTTTAAGTTGCAAGACACATTTAACAAGGTAATGGTCAGATCCAATTTCAGCTCCCCTATATGCCCTGGTATTTCTAACAGAACTAGCCCATTTGCTGTTAATTAATATATAATCAATCATATTCTTATGCAGCCCATCAGGTGAAACCCATGTGTATTTATGTATGTCGCGGTGTTTGTAATATGTGTTAGTTATTCTGAAACCACTGAGTTTACTTACCTGTAGGAGACGTTGCCCATTGCCATTGCAGCTACCAATACCAAAAGGGCCTATTACTCCTCCCCAAAGGTCAGAGTCGGTACCAACTTTGGCATTGAAGTCACCAAGAACAAGGGTAATATCTCCTTTCTTGACAGAATTCAAAATATCCTGAAGTTGTCTGTAAAACCTATCCTTCTCATCCTCATCAGAGTCCTCAGTGGGGGCATAACAGCAGATAACATTCAAGTCTTTAATGCTTGTCTGAAATTTTGCTGTAAGAAACCTTTCATTAATGCACTCATATCCAAGAAGAGCATCACTAGCATGTCTGCTGAGCAGCAGACCCACGCCTTGGTGATGCTTTCCATCCTCCCTCCCTGTAAAGAGAAATTTAAAGTTATTTTTAAGTATCTCACCTTTACCTGTCCATCTGGTCTCTTGCAAGCCTAGAATATCTAGGTTATAGCGCTGGAATTCCTGTGTGAGGACATCAAGAGAATAATCTCTATGTAATGTCCTCACGTTCCACGTTCCTGCAGAGAGAAAATGATTAGTAGGATTTTTAAAGAAATTAGGTTTATTGAGATTGGTAGGGCCAACAATATCAAACAGCCCCCTGATCGCAGACATGGGGCAAAGACCTGTTCCTCCTCCGCTAAAGGCTGAAGTCACCGATGCTGGTAGGAACTTCAGGCACCACCTTTTCAAGTGGACTTTTTCAAGAACCATATGGCCTGCCTGAGACACATTACTCCAGTTTAGGCTTGACGATGCCCAACTAGCTAAGTAAGGTTCAGGTACCTGCGATGGCCTCTGATTAGGATTATCCACCAGCTGATATAAGGTATCCCATGCCTCTGTTCACTTAGAGCTGGCAACCCAGAAGCAAACAGAAAACACAGCGGCAGACTCTCCCTCAACAGAGGCCCACCAGTGCAGCAAGTCCAGGATCCATAATCAAGCTCAAATCCATAAACAAGTCCAGTCTAGTAGGTATAAATGGTCAGCACCAGGACCCTATGAAGTTGACCACTCCTCAGCAGGGTTGAAAAAAAAGAAAAAAGCGGCCATAGATGACCAGATCAGTAGGCCATACTGAACTGGCAGCCCTCCCCTTCCGTTCCCTTCCAAAAGAGAATATCTCTTTTGAAAGGTACTAACGGCCTGCACCACGAGAAGGCGGGGTCGGACATTAGGTGCTAGACCTGGCCGGTTCTGTGCATCATCACTGGGGATTGGTACACAGCTCTCCTTCCAGTTTACGCCTAGCTACCATTTACATATTTATTATTAATTATATAATAATTATAATTATTTATTATTTATTATTTATTTTTTGAATTCATAATGCATATTCTTAAAACGCTCAAAACTATTCTTAAATTATTCTCAAAACGCATTATTTAACATAAATTTCCCTGGGAAAAGCGAATTTGAAAAGGTGCCCTTGTCCCTTCACTTCAATTCAGTGTTTTGCCCCCCCCCCCCTTCACTGCAATAATTTCTTATATGTATATGTGCGTGTGTATTTTTCTCTCCATTCTAGAGATATTTTAAAAAACTATTCGTAAAATTTTGCCAAATATATAGGTTTACTATTTTTTTTACTCCTTTCCGATAATAAATTTACATTTATTATTTTAAGCTAAAATACTCGCATTAAATTATCACTTGAAAAGCTGTCTATTTGGATTTTTTAATTTACAATATTAATTTATATATATATATCATTAAATATATTAATTTATTTTACAACGAATTGGAAAAAAACTGGTATGGTTATAAAACAATTATAAAAAAATTACTGAAAAAAAAAAACGAACAAACTCTATAATGAAAGCGGCTGGGATCGAACCAGAAAACTTTAAGGTGCATGTTTAAAAAATATGAAACATATATAATAGGCCCTTTGTTTATTTCACTGTAATTCGTTTCATCTATCAATTTTAAATGGTGTCTTGAACAAGTAGTAGATGGAATAATAGGAAGACTGAACATCATTTCAGAAGTTTATATTTACTAAATTTCGTACACTAATCATGTGAAGATGGTTAAAATTAACAAATGAGATGAAACACTCTAACAGAGAATTTAAATATCTTATCTATTTCATCCAAACTATTAGGACTTCTTCAGACATATCATAATTGGAGGATTAGCTCATAAAAATTGGTAAACTTTAAAGTTCTGTGTCATAAATTCGAATTCTAGTTGTGAAGAGATGCCATGCATGAGTCGTGAAGTCTGACAGGTGAGGTTAACTTCAATCTTCATGCATTGCATCTCTTCACACGTAGAATTTGAATTATGAAACAGAACTTTAAAATTTACCTATTTTATAAGTTAATCCTCCAATTATCACACGTCTGAAGAAGTCCTAATAGTTGGGTAGAAATCGATATCATCTTTTATATTTTCTGTTACAGTGATTGATATTTATATTATTTGTTCATTTTCTCCATCAACTTCCCATGATTAGCGTACGAAATTTAGTAAGTGTAAACTTCTGAAAGTTTTTTTGCCTACTTATGTTGAATAGTACTGTGAAGAATAGTACTGTGAAGAATAGTACTGTGAAGTTGTTACTATGTTGAATAGTACTGTGAAGAATGGTGTTGTAGATGGCAATCTACAACACCATTCTTCACAGTACTATTCAACATCGTATAGATGACACGAATTTTAGTGAAATAAACAAAGGGATTAATATATATTTTTATTCACATTTCATTGAGATCTACTTTTATTATATTAAAAATAATATATTATACATATAGTTCAAGAATGTTTTTGCCAGCAACATAATATTGTACACGATTTCAAAAGAGTAATATTCAGAAAAAAAAAATTAAAAAATACCGGAACAATGTTTTGATCTCTTCCCTTTTAATACAGTCCATTGATTCAATTTATTCCCCATTCTTCTAGAGTTTTTTCAGCCTTGCCTCGTCTTTGATTTAAAGCTTATTTCTTAGAGGAAAAGAAAACCTGTATAGCGACATAAAAATCCGAAACGATGTTAAATTTCAATTTCCCTAGTTAATGGAAATCCCAAATACATAATTACACCACAGAGAAAAAACAATCATCAAAGTATTGTAGTGACTAAAGAAACCAGATTTTGTTTTCCTTTCCTAGAGCTGAAACGAAAAAAATTAATTGCTTAAAATATCCTTTTTCCGTTTTGATCACCGCCTATTCGATTGCACAAATATTCCGAAATTGTTGCTTCGGGGCGGTGTAATTTCGGTTTAAAAGGAATGTTTTTCAATTTATAGCAGAATAAAATCCTTTGCATTTAATGCTGCAATTCCACTGCCGTTACATTTTTTCATCCAGACTCACTTCAATAGAAGCAAATTCCTTAAAACTGAAATTACAGGGGGAAAAAGGCTGCTTCACATTACTTCTGTGTCGACCGCTATTGATTGAGCTTGTGCTAATCTCGGTTGAAATTACCATGGATATGAAACTTGGCTTTTATGTTTTTCAGTTGGCGAAAAAATTTGACTTTTAGACTACACTAGCTCACTATACTTTTGCACTCAAACAATCTTCCTGCTTATGCATCAGGTAAAGTTTCTAGAGCACCGTGTGCAGGAAGACTATCCCTGCGAATATTAAAGAACACACTAGGGACCACCATCTGTGGGGGGAGGGGGACTGAATCAGTCAGTTGCGGCCAGGCTCGTAATCTGCAATTCCCAAGCTCCATCCCACCTGTGCTAGCGTTGAAATTTATCTCCGCAAAACCCTCACCTTGCCCTTAATCAGTAGGAGACCTGATGGGCTTGGAAAGATTGTCATCAACCTTTCCAAATATATATATATATAGGGGTATATCTGTATAGGGGTATGTCTGTATAGGGAGCCACGGATTTTTGTTAAACCGTGGCCCCCTATACAGGAGAAACATAACCTATACATGTTAAAGAACACCCTGGCTAGCATTGACGGTAGGTTACTATCTGTCTCCCAACAGGTTCTAGTGGATTCCCCACCACTAACCTTCTATGTGTCCTCGAGGTCCTTGTGACCTGGCCATTTAGCCTATTGTGTGCAAAAGAAAATGCTGCTCAGAGGTAAAACCCAAACCAACAACCTGCCTTGTTGGGTGAATAGCTGAAGTACAGCTGGCAGAAGCTACACGTCAAAAAAGGACACCGATGGGCTTGGAAAGACCGACGTTCATCGGATGGGACTTTAAGCCGTAGCTCTGTGTACGTGAGAGCCACATCCTGTGCACATTAAAGAACACGCTGAATGCCCTTGTATGTAGGCTACCATCTATCTCCTAACAGCTGTCTAATGGGTCCCTCTCCTAACCTTCTTCCTTAGGGTCTTTATCACCTGGCCATAAAATTCCCCCGCCCTGCCCACGGTCAGTAGGGGACACCGATGGGCTTGGAAAGGCCGCCGTCCGTCGGATGGGACGTTAAGCCGTGGCCCCGTGTGCGGGAGAGCCATACCCTGTGCACGTTAAAGAACACGCTGGATGGCCTTGACGGGAGGCTACCATCTGTCTCCCAACAGCTGTTCCAGTGGGTCCCCTCCCCCATCCATCTCTGAGCCTTCGGGGTCCATGTGACCTGGCCATTTAGCCCATGGTGTGCAAAAAAGTGCCGCTCAGAGGTAAAACAACCCAACCCAATAGTTTCAAGGCTTCACGGTCATTCCCATATATAACGAAACAAAGACTCCGAGCAATCGAAGAATTCCTATTCCCTGAGCCAAAAAGGAACGGCCCTTTCTCCACTCCGTTGAATATCAAAGCCTTCGCCGCGGCCCAGACAGATCCGAACGTTCTCGACCTGTTGGCAATACCCCGAACTGAGTCACGCAAGCGGTAAATCTCGTGCGTACGTGACAAGAGAGAAGTATGCTCGGTCTCTCGCTGAAAAGGAAGGCCCTTTCTCCCATTCCACAACAGATCTGTGGTAATATAAATGCCGCCTGCAGAAAAAGAAGGAGGCTGCCGGCTCTTTTCGGGGTTGTTTTTTGAAAACGCGGTTAATGAGTTTTTGCTGCTAAAAACACTCATCTCCTGTCATGTGTAAGGGCGTCGTTTTTTATCACATATGTACGAATCTGTCTGCACATGTGCGAGTTGCAAATCTATTAACTTGCGTGGACCCTGTCGGCTCTCATGCAAGAATGCTCTGAGCAATAACTTGAGGTGAATACGGCAAAAGAAATGATAAAGCTTTGCTGATTTTTGTTTCGAAGCAAAATGATGTATTTCAACGTCTTTTTTCCCAGATTATGGAAAAACAGTTGGGTTATTGTTGGGTTGTTTTACCTCTGAGAGGCACTTTTTTTGCACATCATGGGCTAAATGGACAGGTCACAAGGACCCCGAAGGCTCAGAGAAGGTTGGGGGAGGGAACCCACTGGAACAGATGTTGGGAGACAGATGGTAACCTCCCGTCAAGGCCATTCAGTGTGTTCTTTAACGTGCACAGGGTATGGATCTCCCGCATACGGGGCCACGGCTTAACGCTCCATCCGACGGACGGCGGTTCTTTCGCAAGCCTATCGGTTTTCCCTACTGACTGTGGGTAGGGCGGGGAATTTTGCGGAGATAAATCTCAACGTTGACCCAGCTGGGACTCGAACCTGGGAACTACAGATTACGAGCCTGGCGCGCTACCGACTGAGCCACCCCTAATTTTTCTATACAATCATACTTCAAGGCCTCATTCACTGGACCACATTATAATACAGAAAACCAAACTGATGCATACGGCCAAAGCTACATACGAAAGTGTTGAAGGAAGAAGGTATTGTCCTAGTTGGTTGGTATTGTCCCACAACACCCTTCACAGAAGAGAACCAAAGTATTCATAAACGGACCTGCCGATCACTGCATTCCTTTGGTTGTGCTAGAGTATTTCTTAAAAATTTGTAGGAAAATAATCGTAGCGGAAGATGTTTGTAATGTGCGAAACGCTATTTAACTCTACGCCGTAATAAAATGAACTTTTAAGAAAGTGGATAGTTCAAGGTTCAGCACTTCAGGGTTGGGTTTTTTTTACCTCTGAGCGGCACTTTTTTGCACACCATGGGCTAAATGGCCAGGTCACATGGACCCCGAAGGCTCAGAGAAGATTGGGGGAGGGGACCCACTGGAACAGCTGTTGGGAGACAGATTGTAGCCTCCCGTCAAGGCCATCCAGGGTGTTCTTTAACGTGCACAGGGTATGTCTCTCCCGCACAGGGGGCCACGGCTTAACGTCCCATCCGACGGACGGCGGCCTTTCCAAGCCCATCGGTGTCCCCTACTGACCATGGGCAGGGCGGGGAATCTTGCGGAGATAAATCTCAACGCTGCCCCAGCTGGGACTCGAACCTGGGAACTACAGATTACGAGCCTGGCGCGCTACCGACTGAGCCACCCCCGCCCCTCAGCACTTCAGGAAATCGTACTAAAAAGTAGAATCCTCGAAAACAAAACTCTTTAATGCTTTGCACATAATAAATTCGTTTTTGCAATAAAAGTAATTCACTCGCCACTGAGGCTTACAAGAACTCTCTCCTTACAGGGATGGACACACTGATTACCCACTGATGGTCTTATAAGACGCCTTCCGTCGGATCATACATTAAACCACGGTTCCAAGTGAAAAGGCTGGGTTGGGTTGTTTTACCTCGGAGCGGCACGTTTTGCACACAATGGACTAAATGGTCGGCCCACAAGGACCCTGAAGGCTCGGAGAAGGTTGGGGGGGGACTCACTGGAACAGCTGTTGGGAGACAGATGATAACCTCCCGTCAAGACTATCCAGTGTGTTCTTTAACGTGCACAGGGTGTGGCTCTCCCGCACATGGGGGCACGGCTTCACATTCTATCCAACAGACGGCGGCATTTCCAAGCCCATCGGTGTCCCTTACTGACCGAGGATAGGGCGAGGAGTTTTGCGGAGATAAATCTCGACGCTGGTACAACTGAGACTCGAACCTGGAAACTGCAGATTGCGAGCCTGACTCTCTACCGAATGATGGAAGCCCCACTCCACTCCCAAGAAAATAGTGAATGCTTGAACATGATTCTTCCATCTGTCTTCTAAAAAATGTACAGTGAATACTTTTTCCCCTATCAAGCTCTGAACCCTTAGGGTCCTTTTGCTACTGTCATATAACTCATTGCGGGAAAAATGCATTGAGTGAGAAAAGCGGGACCTCGTCAAAAAGAAAGCATTCAACAGAAAGTAAATGCCCATCCCTCGTTCGGGATCCGAACTTTTTTTTTCCGAACCAGAGTCTTTCTTTTCACAGCCTAGCACTCTAACAGCTCAGATTTCAAGGATTACCATATATAAATATTTTGACTTCACCGATACCCTCTTATGATCCTAAATGATTTTATCGTGAACACATTCCTCGTCTATTTATTCACATTACCAAGATCATTTATTTTTTAAACCTTTTACCTAAACAACCTAAACGTTTAATAATTACTTTACATACGAAAGGAATTCTGTTACTTTCCGTCAAAAAGCCAAAGAGGCAGACAATCCTTTCAACAGCAGAAGACAGTAACCGAAGTGTTACCCTGTGATTATGTAAGTAACAGGCAAACGCCCAGCCCTTTGGAATTCAGCCAAACTTTATTTGGCTCCAGTTGAACGAAGCCATCTAAACCAGAGATGAAAGAAGTTGGCCTAATATTTCTAAGAATAAAGGTTGGTTGGTTGTTTGTTTTACCTCTGAGCGGCACTTTTTTGCACACCATGGGCTAAATAGCCAGGTCACATGGACCCCGAAGGCTCAGAGAAGGTTGGGGGAGGGGACCCACTGGAACAGCTGTTGGGAGACAGATGGTAGCCTCCCGTCAAGGCCATCCAGCGTGTTCTTTAACGTGCACAGGGTATGGCTCTCCCTCACACGGGGACACGGCTTAACGTCCCATCCGACGGACGGCGGCCTTTCCAAGCCCATCGGTGTCCCCTACTGACCGTGGGCAGGGCGGGGAATTTTGCGGAGATAAATCTCAACGCTGATCCAGCTGGGACTCGAACCTGGGAACTACAGATTACGAGCCATCCCCGCCCCTAAGAACAAAGGACTAATGCATTTAATGTGTAAGAGTTCCAAATATTAGTTTTTCTAAAGTACTTTCTGTTGGTTTTGAAGAAACTGGATGTTATGTTTGTTCCGGAACTTCATTTTTTCTCTACATGTGAAAGCTCAGCGATTGCCACGAGAAAAAGCTGTCTCTTTCGTTCGCTCTATTTATACTCTAAAGCACTAAATGTTGCTTTTATCTAGCCTGGTTAAAGATCTCTGCAGCACTTTTTGCGTATAGTTGCAACTTTCAACAAATCCCTCATTGTTTCGTGGAGGATTTTCGAAATGATGATCTCTTCTTATAATTTCCACTTTAACTAATCACCAGAAACCAAACCACCACACCTAATGCCATGTTATGTCAATGAGAAGATAATCACAAGATTCAGTTGTGTTTTCGGTAGCGCGCCAGGCGCGTAATCTGTAGTTCCCAGGTTCGAGTCCCAGCTGGGTCAGCTTTGAGATTTATTTCCGCAAAATTTCCCGCCCTGCCCACGGTCAGTAGGGTACACCGATGGGCTTGGAAAGACCACCGTCCGTCGGATGGGACGTTAGATGGACGTCGGATGGGACGTGTCACGTGACACGAAGGTTGCCAGATCACTAATTTCTAAAAAAATCTTGCTAGATATTTTTTCTGAATTCTGTAATCAACCATACTGTTCGAATATTTTTTGAGCGACTGTACTTCAGAGATAGGTCCCATATTTAGAGTGGTGGGCCCACTTAGGTCTAACCGTGTTGAGATCATAGCTGCTTATCGGTCTGGAGTAATCCCTCTGGAAGTGTCCGAAATTTCTGGGAGCGCTGCCATCGCCTACCTTATGAATGGAATAGTACGTTGTAGACAGGAAAAGTTATGAATGGACTGACGTTTTACGCCAAACATTTGGTAGCTGCTTAACAAGTAGCATATTTATCGGTTTAACATGATCGTTTGATTTTGTATCAAGAGATATCCCAGGGACACAAAATTGAATTCAATGATCCTCATTTGAATATCCTGTTCTGTATCATTGCTCCCCAACTGGAATATTAACAATTTAAAATATGTGAGGGAGTTTTCTTTAGTATTTCGGAAAAGTGCCTATTTAAATAGATATCGACTAGGACTTCGTCAAACATTTTCATTTGCAATTCTGACACTGTGATTAATAAAATAACCGTATAATTGTGACACTGTATTAACACAATAACTGTAAAATTATGGCACTGTGATATTAAAATAAATGCATAATTGTGCCACTGTGATAATACAATAACTGTTTAATTGTAGCACAGTGCCACAATTACACAGTTATTGTATTATCGCAGTGCCAATAAAACAACTGCATAATTGTGACACTGTATTAATGCAATAACTGAAAAATTATGGCATTGTGATAGTAAAATAACTGTGTAATTCTGGCACTGTGATAATACAATAAGTGTGTATTTGTGTCATTGAGACAGTACAAGAACTGTATAATTGTGACACTATGATAATACAATAACTGTATAATTGTGGTACTGTGATAATGCACTAACTGGATAATTGTGGCACTGTGATTGTAAAATAATTGTATAATTGTGGCACTACAATAATACAATAACTATATAATTCTGACACTGTAATAATACAATAACTATATAATTGTGGTACTGTGAAAATACAATAACTGTATAAATGTGGAACTGTGATTAATAAAAATAACTGTATAATTGTGACATTGTATTAATACAATAACTGTATAATTATGGCATTCAGAAAATAAAACAGATGTATAATTGTAGCACTGTGATAATACAATGACTGTATAATTGTGGCACTGTGATAATACAATAACTGTCTAATTGTGGTACTGTGATAATACAATAACTTTATAATTGTGGCACTGTGATAATACAATAACTGTACAATAGTGCACTCTGATAATGCAATAACTGTATAATTGTGAGACCATGATTAATAAAATAACCATATAATTGTGGCACTATGATAATACAATAACTGTATAATTTTGGCACTGTGATTAATTGAATAGTTGTATAATTCGGACACTATGATAATTCAATAACTGTATAATTTTAGCACTGTAATTAATACAATAACTGTATAATTATGGCACTGTCATAAAATTTTTAATAATTATGGCATTCTGATAATAAAATTACTGTATTATTTTTGCACTCTGATAATACAATGACTGTATATTTGTGGCACTGTGATAATATAATGATTGTATAATTGTGCTACTGTGATAATACAATAACGGCATAATTGTGCTACTGTGAAAATACAGCAACTGTATAATTATGGCACTGTGATAATATAATAACTGTATAATTGTGGTACTGTGATAATAGAGTAATTGTACAATGGTAGCACTGTGATAACACAATAACTGTATAATTGTGGTACTGTGATTATACAATAACTGTATAATTGTAATACTATCATAATGCAATAACTGTATAATTATGACACTGTGATAATACAATAATTGTATTGTAAAATTGTGGCACTGTGATAATACAATAACTGTACAATTGTAGCACTGTGATAATACAATAACTATATAATTGTGGTACTGTGATAATACAATCACTGAATAATTCTGGTACTGTGATAATAGAATAACTGTATAATTGTGGCACTATCGTAATGCAATAACTGTATAATTGTGGCACTGTGACAATGCAATAATTGTTTAATTGTAGCACAGTGCCACAATTACACAGGTCTTGTATTATCACTGTGCCAATAAAGCAATTGTATAATTGTGACACTATATTAATACAATATCTGCATAATTGTGTCACTGTGATAATACAGTAAGTATGTAATTGTAGCACTGAGATAATACAATGACTTTATAATATTGGCACTGTGATAATACGACTGTATAATTGTGACACTGTGATAATACAATAAATATATAATTGTCGCACTGTGATAATAGAATAACTGTAATAATTGTAGCACTGTGATGATGCAATTACTGTAAAACTGTGGCACTGTGATAACATATTAACTATATAATTGTGCTACTGTGATAATTCTATAACTATATAATGTGCACTCTGATATTGCAATACCTGTATAATTGTGGCACTGGATTAATAAAATAACTGTATATTTGTGGCACTGTGATTGATATAATAACTGTATAATTGTGGCACTGTGATAATACAATAACCATATAATTGTGCACTCTGATAATGCAACAGCTGTATAATTGTGGCACTGTGATTAAGAAAATAACTGTATTAATTATGGCACGTGATTAATACAATGTCTAATTGTGACACTATGATAATATAATAATTGTAAAATTGTGACCCTATGATAATACAATAATTGTAAAATTGTGACACTATGGGTTGTTGTTTGGGTTGTTTTACCTCTGAGCGGCACGTTTTTGCACACCATGGACTAAATGGCCAGGTCACATGGACCCGGTTCAGAGAAGGTTGGGGGAGGGGACCCACTGGAACAGCTGTTGGAAGACAGATGGTAGCCTCCCGTCAAGGCCATCCAGCGTGTTCTTTAACGTGCACAGAGTATGGCTCTCCCGCACACGGGGCCACTACTTAACGTCCCATCCGAAGGACGGCGGCCTTTCCAAGCCCATCGGTGTCCCCTACTGACCGCGGGCAGGGCGGGGATTTTTGCGGAGATAAATCTCAACGCTGACCCAGCTGGGACTCGAACCTGGGAACTACAGATTACGAGCCTGGCGCGCTACCGACTGAGTCACCCTCGCCCCATGTGACACTATGAAAATACAATAATTGTATAATTGTGGCACTATGATAATACAATAAATGTATGATTGTGGCACTGTGATTAATACAATAATTGTATAATTGTGACACGGTATTAATACAATAACTGTATAATTATGGCACTGTGATATTGAAATAAATGTAAAATTGTGGCACTGTGATAATACAATAACTGTTTATTTGTAGCACAGTCCCACAATTTCACAGGTATTTTATTATCACAGTGCCAATAAAACAACTACATAATTGTGACACTGTATTAATACAATAACTGTAAAATTATGGCACAGTGATAATAAAATAACTGTGTAATTGTGGCACTGTGATAATACAATAAGTGTGTATTTGTGGCACTGTGATTAATATAATAACTGTATAATTGTGGCACTGTGATTAATACAATAACCATATAACTGAGGCACTGTGATTAATACAATAACTGTATAATTGTGGCACTGTGATAATACAATAGCTCTGTAATTGTGGCACTGGTTTTCAACAGAAAAACCTTAGAAATTCACGGATATAATAACAACATACAAATAAATTTGAACTTAAGGCAAATGTTGTTTCAACTATACTCCGTTTTAGATAAAGAAGTAGCGGTAAATCTTAAGATCAAAGGAAGCAATCGACCAATGAAAAGAGACGATACCCGCATTTATTCTTGGAAGAACAACTCGCAGATGTAACTCCGCCACAGCAAATAGTTCCCCACCTTATGCGAGAAAGAAGTACTTTTTCTAACGTACTAATACATTATTAATATGTATACTTTAAGGAGGCTATTTTTAATTTCGGAATATTGCAAAGTACACAATGAAGCATTTTTTCCCTTACACTTACATGAGCGATTAGAAGAATTGCCAGGTGTTACTCAGGTCGTTGCTTACGTCAGGCTCACTCTCATAGCCCGTGGCTTCGTTTCTAAGCAAATTATCGAAATCGTTATTTCCGTTTCGACATATTTTGCTTCCGTGTAATTACCGAGATACTTCATCGAATTCTCTCAAATTTTATATGCGCGGTTTAGTTGGTTGTTTTACCTCTGAGCGGGACTTTTTTGCACAACATGGGCTAAATGTCCAGGTCACAAGAACCCCGAAGGCTCAGATAAGTTTGGGGGAGGGGACCCACTGGAACAGCTGTTGGGAGACAGATGGTAAATTCCCGCCAAGGCCATCCAGCGTGTTCTTTAACGTGCACAGGGTATGGCTCTCCTGTACATGGTGCCATGACTTAACATCCCATCCGACGGACGGCGGTCTTTCCAAGCCCATCGGTGTCCCTTACTGACCGTGGGTAGGGCTGGGATTTTTGCGGAGATAAATCTCAACGCTGACCAAACTGGGATTCGAACCTGAGAACTGCAGATTATGAGCCTGGTGCATTACCGACTGAGCAACCCCCGCCCCTATATACGCGGGTTTTCCCTTTGTGACCCCATGTTGGGAGAAAATGTCAGGTTTCGTACCTGCGTTTTCTTTGATATAAAAATATGTTTGGGAATGTGAGGGATTTAGCGACTGTTGGTGGCTTTCTCGATTAGAATTTGCGAGTGAGCAGAAGTTACGAATGGCGTAAAAAGACGTTTTATCTAAAATTTGTGATTTTTTACCACTTAATCAACCTATCGATAATTGTGGCCACCCACAGAAAATCCTGTCACCTTGTACTAAATCTCAAACCTGCCTAACTGCTTTGAAATCCATAATAGTTGTCTTCGTATAATTTCATTTTAATCCCATAATATATGTCTGATACTAAAAGTAGATTTAAAAAAATAACTATAAAATCTGATTCCATATAAAATATCATTTTAACATTTCCAGCTCGGTGGAATATTTTAGTAATAGGTAAACTCTTCTCAAGTCTTATTCTCAGACCTCTCCCCCCCTAAAACTAAATTCTCTCCTTCCCCCCCCCCCCCTCTCTCAAACTGAATCCTGGGTACGTTGCCGACCTATCGAGTTTATATTTTGCACTGTACATTCTCATGCTACTCTTAGTCTTCTGCCAAAATTTCAAGTTCCTATCCCCTTTATGTGAAGAGTTTTGACGACCACAGACATATTTTATTAATTTAGATCAGTTAGTCTCAAAGGTTTTTTACTCATGGCACCCTATTTTTCGCCGCGAATACTCGCGGCACACTTAGAATATAAGTTCGTAACACCACGGGAGATTCACGCATGCTCAGTTCGCCTTCAATAATAGCCATTCCTATGGAGGCGTTTGTAAACGCTCAGACGACGAGCTACTGTGTTCAGGTTTCGACGTGTATTGAGGTTAGTGCATAACCCGTACGGGTATGTTTAATGTGAAGTGTTGCTTTTAACGTTAAAATATGGATAAATTTTTGATTAAACGGATAAGGCTAAATGAAGAGTCAGTGGCAGAAGTAGGACCAAAATGGTTTATAAATTTCCTTTCATCTATAACAGTGGTTCTCAACCTTTTATGCTTCATATACCCCCTGGAAATGTCTATGTAACTGGCGTACCCCTTATATAGATTGATAAAACTAGAGTATAATAATGCCAACTTAGCGACTCTGTTACTAGATCTAGCGACTTTTGAGCTCTCACGGCGTACCCCAAAACATTTTACCGCGTACCCCACGTTGAGAACCCCTGATCTATAATATCATCCGAAATTTCGCAGCACACCCTTTCAGAACCACTTTCCAGATGTAAAACACATGCCGCAGAAACTCCTTAACAAGTTGCGGATTGATGCATTTCAAGCGTAAAATCTTGCTTTTCATTGGCTTTCGTGTTTAATCGTCAGCACCCACGGCTGAACAAAAAAACACTTTGAGGGAGACTTGCCCCTTCATTCTGTGTGTTAAACAGAGTATTTGCTCTTCGTAATGGGGCGATTAGGAAATAATGCTTTGTAGAAGAGAACGTTGGGCTCAGAGAGTCTGGGAAACAATGTTCTATGCAATATAATTAGGGCTGTACAAATATAAAATTCAAGAGTTCACCTGCAGATCTACTAAAAAAACCTGACTTTAATTTATCTACTGTCATAATCCCTGTTTCAAGATTTAGGCTTTCGTGACTTGGCAAAGTAGCACATTGTACAGCACGAAAAGAAAAATTTCCACTTAGTGAAAACAAAGCAAAGGCAATCAGTCGTTATCTCAGGTTCAGGAAAAACATACCATGTTCACGTTAGAAAAACTCGCTGATGGTCTTGGCCAGAAGCTACCACATGTGTCTTAAAGCTTTCCAGTGAATCCCTTTTCCATAACTTTCTCTGAACTCTCTGCCATTATGACCAGGTAATTTAGCCCACTGTGTACACATATATGACTAATTTTCTCATTCAGGGATGGGGGAAGGGGTTGGCTCAGTCGGTAGTGCTCCAGGATCGTAATCTGCAGTTACCGTGATTGAGTCCCCGACAATTGAGAGAGCTGTACTGGCGGTGAGATTTATTTCCGCTAATCCCCATCCTGACTTGGTGAGAAAGGCTGCCATCTGTTGGATGGGACGTTAAGCCATGGCTCCGTGTGAGGGTGAACTATACCCTGTGCAAGTTAAAGAACATGCTGGATACCTTGACGGTGGTCTACCATACATCTCTTAACAGTTGTCCAGTTAGTCTCCTTCCCCCAGCCTTTTCTGAACCTTTTGGGTCATTGCGATCTTTCCAGTGTGTACGAAAACGTGCAGTTCCAGGTTCGAGTCCCACTGGCCAGCTTTAAGATTTATGTCCGCAAAATTCCTCGCCATGTCCTCAGCCAGTAGCGGATACCAATGAGCTTGGAAAAGCCGCCGTCCGTCGGATGGGACGTTAAGCCATTGTGCCGTATGCTGGAGAGCCATACACTGTATAAAGAACACTCTGGATGCTCTTGACGGAAGGATACCATCTGTTTCCTAACAGCCATCCATTCGGGTCCCCTCGGACCCTATGCCCTCGGGGTCCTTGTGACCTGTCCGCCCATTGTGTGCAAAAAAAGTGTCGCTCAGAGATAAAACAACCAAAAGCAAGACAAAAATGCGCACTCAGAGGTAAAACAACCCAACCCAACTTTTCCACTATAAAGTCAATAATCTTCATCTGACTTCCACCGGATAAGTGCCTTACTTTCCTAAAATCAGTTTGTATTTAAAAGAAAGCGGAAAAGAAAAAACAACTGAAACGGTAAATCCTAAACTAACTCGCAGGAAACGAAGTCGATTAAATTAACTTTTGTTTTAGGCGCTTCTTCGTTAATTAAAATCAACTTAAAGCGAATCAAAAGATGAAATATTTTTCTTACTTGACATTTTTCTCCGTTTCGAGCATCCTTTGCTGATATCCTCTGGAGGGGCAGAGGAAAAGAATTCCCGAATTTTCAAAGGATGGCCGAAAAGCAGAAAATTTAGCTTCCGATCTCGTCATTTTAACTCGGATCGATTCAAGCTAAACAAATATGGGATCTCGTTTATGGAACGTAAAGTATTTTTTGTCCCTTAATTCAGAATCTCATTTATTTCCATTTAGATACGGAATGTTAATTAGAGTTAAGTTGGTTTACTTCTGAGTGGCACTTTTCTATACATAATGGATTAAGGGGCCAGGGTTGGGTTGGGTTGTTTTACCTCTGAGCGGCATTTTTGGCACACCATGGGCTAAATGGCCAGGTCACATGGACCCCGAAGGCTCAGAGAAGATTGAGGGAGGGGACCCACTGGAACAGCTGTTGGGAGACAGATGGCAGCCTCCCGTCAAGGCCATCCAGCGTGTTCTTTATCGTGCACAGGGTATGGCTCTCCCGCACACGGCGCCACGGCTTAACGTCCCATCCGACGGACGGCGGCCTTTCCAAGCCCATCGGTGTCCCCTACTGACCATGGGCAAGGCGGGGAATTTTTGCGGAGATAAATCTCAACTCTGACCCAGCTGGGACTCGAATCTGTGAACTACAGATTACGAGCCTGGCACGCTACCGACTGAGCCACCGCCGCTGTCACATGACACGAAGGTTGCCAGATCACTAATTTCTAAAAAATGAGTTGCCAGATATTTTTCTGACTTCTGTAATCAACCATAGTGTTCGTATATTTTTTTGAGCGACTGTATGTAAAGAGACAGATGGAAACATCCCATCAAAGTGATCGAAAGTGTTCTTTAACATGCATAGATTTTTTTATCACAGTTGTTTATTATTATACGTGTACACTCAATGTTCAAGATTTATCAAGATTTGCCGTATCTTGCTGTCCCATGCAATAGACAGCAAACCTATCTAAGATCATGGCTGTCTCTCTTCTAATCGTGGTCAGAGCATAGTAAAAGGAGTAAATTTCCGACTCATGAAAAGTGGGGATTTGATTCTTGTAATTTAAGTATCTATGGAGAGTGTGGGGAAATAGGCGTATACACCTAAAGACTAAAATTAGGCTGTATAATAGTTTGGTTCTTTCTAGGGTTAGTTATGGTAGTGAAACTTGGATACTTTGTAAACAAGATAACAGGAAACTAGATGCTTTTGATTCTAGATGCTTACGCAGTATCTTGGGCATTAGGTGGTTCAACTTTGTAACTAATGATGAGATTAGGCAAAGGAGTTTGCAACCTCCTTTAAGCAGCATATTGTGCAGAGAGAGACTCCGTTAGTTTGGCCATGTTGCCCGTATGAATAATTATAGATTGGCGAATAGGGTTATGAACAGTGTGCCTAAAGGCCTCAGAAAGAAGGGGAGACCTAGGATGCGGTGGGCAGACAATGTCAAACAGGACCTTGTTAGAATTGGTGTGCAGTGGCCAGATGCAGTAGATGTAGCTCAGGATAGACTTGCTTGGAGAACTAAATTGCACGGTCTGGTTGGACCTCCGTAGCCCATGGCTGCTTGAGGATGATGATGATGATGATGATGAATATTAGGTTAAGAGACGGTTGATCTACAGTATGGCACTGTACATAAACCGGCTCTTAACCTAATATTACTAGAATCAAATCCCCACTTTTCACGAGTCGGAAATTTACATTTACATTATTATCGCTGTATTATCAGAATGCAAAAATTAAAAGTTATTCTATGATCACAATGCCACAGTAACACAGTTATTGTTTATCACAGTGCCACAGTTGTTGTATTATCCAATGCGACAATATATTATTATAGTGTCACGATTGCATAGCTATTGCATTATTGCAATGCCACAATTTCACGACTGCATGATTACAGTGCTACAATTACACAACTGCATTATCACAGTGCCACAATTTCACGGTTATTGTATTATCTCAGTGCCACAGTTGCACAGTTATTATATTATTACAGTGACGCAATTGCATAATTATTGTATTACTACAGTGCGCAATTGCACAGTTACTGTGCTATTACAGCTCACAATTGCACATTTACTGTATTATTATAGTGCAAAAAAACATACAATTGTATTATTACAATGATACAAATGCAAAATTGTTGTATTATTACAATACTATAATATATTATTATAATGCCGCAATTACACAGTTACTGTGTTATTACAGTGCCACACTAAAGACACTCCTTCCAATGCCACTGAAAAGTCAATGAAAATTATTTAACACCATTGAAGTTTTGTAATAGAAAACATTGATCCGAAAATGCTGATTGTGATTATGCTTCTTTTAAATCGAATATTGAAAGTTTCGATCTCATGCTATTATTCACAAATCTGTTTATTTGTATAAGTGTGACTCAATGCTCATTGCAAACTAATTTAGGTTATATCCTGTCAGACCTCTGTGGCAAGCAGCTGCTTGAGGGGGTATTTATTATTTATTTACAATAATTATTCAAACTCAGACCCTATTAACTTCTTAAATAAGGAGTTTAAGGGAAACTCTGCCTGAAGATAAAGATCTCCATCAAATCTTTCTTTGGAATAAAGGTAAAATTGTCGTGTGCCGAGCAGATGGGGCAAACCCAGTTAATTATTATGGGGTCAAGATCAAAGCCAGTTGATTTAAATAATAACATATGAGATTTAAAATAGTTCAAATTGAAAGCAAAAAACCATTATATGAAATTTTACAAAGATGGGTGAATGTGTATTTCTAGCAGTTTGTGTAATTATCATTTTAATTTTTGCTGGACAAGATAAGTTTCGTTTAAATCTCGCAGTTTTTAAAACTCTTTAAATATGGGAGTCTAACTTTTCTAAACTCTGAATCCGACTCGCTGAAACAATGCTGAAATATGTGGACAATTTCTCAAAACTCGTAATCTGTAGTTCCCAGGTTCGAGTCCCAGCTGGGTCAGCGTTGAGATTTATCTCCGCAAAAATTCCCCATCCTGCCCACGGTCAGTAGGGGACACCGATGGGCTTGGAAAGGCCGCCGTCCGTCGGATGGGATGTTAAGCCGTGGCCCCGTGTGCGGGAGAGCCATACCCTGTGCACGTTAAAGAACACGCTGGATGGCCTTGACGGGAGGCTACCATCTGTCTCCCAACAGCTGTTCCAGTGGGTCCCCTCCCCCAACCTTCTCTGAGCCTTCGGGGTCCTTGTGGCCTGGCCATTTAGCCCATGGTGTGCAAAAAAGTGCCGCTCAGAGGTAAAACAACCCAACAACCCAACAACATTCTCAAAACTCGCTGAGACAATGCTGAAATAATGTGGGTCTTAATCCAGCAAAATGGTCATCGAATGCATGTCATAATATAACTATGCACCACTGACGAGTCTTAATAATAAAAAATTAAACCCCCCTATATACGGAACGCCAGTTCAAATATTAGAATATCTTTTATATATCATACAAGTGTTGCCTTCTGGAAGTATTCATATAAGCACGAGAAGCGTTCAAAAGGTTCTTGACATACATCTGTAGAACAAAATCCATTGCACTTAATCTCAACAAAATCTTCACTGTACTTAAACTAATCCCCTCCAGCGTCTATGCAAAGTTGTAGAATTAGAACACTTGGTGATACTCCTGTTGGGGAATACTCCGAAACTCTGAATGAACGCATTTTGCAAAGTATTGCACCTTTGAAAAAGGTTTCTCAGAAAGTTCCTGTAATTTTTGGAGACAACTGAAATCGCAGGGTGAGAGATCTGGTGAATATGCAGGATGATGTAGTTGTTTGAATTTTTCCTGCTCCAGATAGGCTGTAACTTGCCGGATTTTGTGACTACTGGCATTTTCAAGAACAAGGATATCTCTTGATACCCCTGCTGTTGGACACTGATCCTTTATCTCCTTAACGATTTTCGGCAAAACAATGCTGGTGTAGCATTGGCCATTTATAATTATTTTTTCAGGTAAGTGTCCACGGCTACTCCTTGGGAATTGAAAAAATTGTGAACATCCTTTTACTTGAGCGAAATTTTTCTGAGAGGATTTCGGGACGCAGTTCATCACATGGATTGTGGCAACCCAAGCATAGTTATCGATCTTTCTGGGAGTTGTATAGTAATAAAACCACGTTTCATTACCTGTGACAATGTCTGTTAACCGTTTGGGGCCATTAGGTTCACACATTGTCAGCATCTACTTGCACGAATCGACTCCTATCTCTTACTATTCTGTCAGTTTGTGAAGTTCCCATTTGGTACAGATTTTTCGGAAATTTAAATGTTGATGAATAATTGTTTCCACATGCCAATCGATGCACTTATTTCTAATCTTATTACTTGTATGGATGATGTGTGGATTTTACTTCATGGTTCTGTCGTGTTTACGATCTGTTTCGGTATTCCTGCGCGAGGGAGGTCTTCGAAGCTCTGCCATCCTTCTCTGAATTTGTGCATCCATCCCGTAACAGTGTCATATGAACAGACATGATCCGCATGTACTTGTGATAAATTAGCATGAATTTTTTTTCGTGTCGTCCCCAATCTGCATTCTTGGGAGAATGTAAAATCTCCCCTCCCCCGTCTTTAGTAAGCTCCATAGCAACAACGCATAGATTTCGCAAACCAAACTTTACGCTTCTGAAACAGAGAGAGAGCACATAATGACAAGTTTACACAAGCTTCAAACAAGTATCTACAAAATCTGCAAACAAGTATGTACAAAATCTACAAACAAATGTCAATACTCTGTGTGAAGTTTTTGAACGTCCTCCGTATATCTTATATATGTAATAAAATAATACGATATGCATTATCTCAATCATTCATTAGTTCAAATTACTAATCATAGAGGACACAAAAGTTGGAAAATGAATAACTAACTTCTCTTTGAAAACTATTTTCACTTCCACCAGAGTCGATATGTCATGATCACAATTATGACATGTGCGCAAATATGGACTCAGATGTTTAGCCCTCAGTTCTACAAAATGGACCAGAAGTTCTTACCAATTTCGAAATTCGATTGATGAGACATTATTTGCTGCAGAGACATGTGGTATGCTGAATTTGATTGTCCAACTTAAGAAGGTTTTCCCCCACAAAGTTAATACATTTCAGTGTACTTTCGTGACCAAAGCATATTTAACTGATAATTCAAGTTCAAGCCATTTCAAGTGTGCTCTATCTGCGTTTCCTTTTCGAGCAAAAACACTGCCAATGTCTGGGAATTTCTTGCGCCATGCTCTGATGATGCTAAAGGGATGACGGGTCTTTGTTGCATTGTGTGCAGAAATTGCTCTGTACTTTCATATTTAATTTGATTTCGAAAAACCAACCTGTGCAAGTAGCTTCTGTTGTGGGCTCTCAGTTTTGTAATCTGACCATTTGCAAGTCACTGGTGAATTTTTAGGCATACAGCAAAAAAGTAACGAAAAAAAAAGATTCTTGAGTTGGACTGATAAATAAGTAGTTATTTTAATTCAAATTTCATACTGATTAAGAGTTGGCTTTTATCACCTCTGAGAGATAGTTTTTTACACACAATGGGTACATTGTTTTTAGAAATTTATTGGGATGTTCGATATACACCTATTTAAAGGAATAGCCCAGAATATTTTTCTATAACTTTGAACGAATAATAACTGATCGTGGACAATCAGCGAATAAAGAGGGATCGTAACAATCAGCGAATAAAGAGGGATCGTAACAATCAGCGAATAAAGAGAGGATCGTGAACAATCAGAAAATAGAGGGATCGTGAACAATCAGTGAATAAAGAGGGATCGTAAACAATCAACGAATAAATAAGGATCGTGAACAATAAACGAATAAAGAAGGATTGTAAACAATAGACCAATAAAGAGGGATTGTGAACAATCGACCAATAAAGAGGGATCGTGAACAATCAACGAATAAATAAGGATCGTGAACAATCAACGAATAAATAAGGATCGTGAACAATAAACGAATAAAGAAGGATAGTGAATAATCAATACATAAAGAATGACCATGAACTTTTCAGCGAATAAAGTAGGATCGTGAACAATCTACTTCGTTTTCCCTACTAGAAATTCATCTCCTTTATTGTCTGTGCGTTAAATCTCAATGTCTCAAAATGTTTCTCCAGTTCTCATAGGAATGAAATTTACACCATTTGATTAACTCTTAGGTAGTGTTTTATAGGCATTTAGTACAGGTATGGAATTAAGATAATCATTTAAATTAAAATGCATACATTTTTGTGTTTTATGCAGGAAAGCTTAGTAATTTTGGTTTTACGTAAAACATCCGTGCATTCTAAAAATTGAAATTTTTAAACATACCGAAAAAGATATTAATATCGAATTTGGTTTAAAATTTCAAATAGTTGAAATACCAAAAGGCCCCAAGATTTTCCAATATCCTCACCGAATACATCAGTTTACCAAATGCGTTAAAACTTGAACTTCAGTGACAGAAACAGATATGCTTTTATTCCGGTCACTTGACTTTCATCAGACGTAACGAAACCCATATGCGTGCAAGCTCTTGGCTGCTTTCACAGTATCAACCAAAGCGAAAACGGGGTGTCAGTGGCACTAGCTTTGCACCGATCAAATCTGTGCCATAATATTCTGCAGTGAAACAGAAACTGAATTTAACTAACCTGTGCACTCTAGTGCATAACATACTACTGCCGTTGGATTAGTTGCATTAGAGGAAAATGGGATGACTGGTGTGTCCGTTCATTGGCCGTTTCTTCAAATCCATACACCTAATCCTCGACTATTGACAACATGTTTTTGGTTTAACACAGTTTTTAACGTAGGGCTGGGTTCACGATCCATTGTACACAATGTGAAAACCAGCCCTACATTAGAAACTGATGCCAGATCATGAACACGAGACACCAGAAATGAATATGAAACATGATACATTAGAAATGATGGTCAATTCACAAGGACCCGAGAGCGTTGAAAAGGTTTGGGGAAGGACCGCTGTTAGGGGACAGATGTTAGCCTCCATCACATAAGAAGATACTTTGGATGCTTTATTTGCCTCACCCAACTGATCTATCTTTGATCATAATTTTCAACACTTTCAAAAAGATGTTTCGCATTTCTCTACACAACTTCAACTATTTAAACAGCTACAATACGAAATATATTTAAAAATGAAGAGTATTTTAATATTCGCTGACCTATGACAGTGGGCGTCTATACAAATCCATCATGGCTGGTTAAAAATTCGCATAACTGGTCACGTGTTTTTCAAACGTAGAATTAGTCATCTTCATTACTCGACAATCATCTATTTTTACATTCTATTAAAATAAAACTGCATTTAGCCTTTTTTTGCTGTTTTTTGTTTCTAATTTTACCTCGTTTATTTCCTGTAAAATGAGTTCCACGTATGAAATATTCCACATATGAATAAAAATATATCAATCACGTTGGGATTAATTTTTTTGCACGAAATGGGTTCAGTTGTTTTACCTCTGAGTGGCATTTTTGCACACAATGGGCTAAATGTCCATTCGTGCAATTCAGTCGCAAGGCTCTGAGGACTCAGAGAAGGTTGGGGGGAGAGAACCCACTGAACTGCTATAAGGGAAAAGATGGTAGCCTCCTGTAGAGGACATCCAGTGTGTTTTTTGGCATTGTCGTGGCCTGCGCCAAATGTCGTCGCCCCCGAGGACGATGAATTATTCCCTTGATTACCTTCACCTTATTTCGGTGAAAAAACAGGTTTGTGGGTTGTTACACCAGTACCGACGTATGCCTCTGACCTGCTGAGCCAAGTGATATACAGAAATATGCCCAAAAATTCACGCACGAGAGTTGTATAGGGACGACACAGTTTATTCATACTTGTGTACAATCACGTGCTGGGGATCTCTCGACTCCTCGAGGCCTTTGCTGCTGCAAACAATTACGCAATAAGGTGGAGAACCGCACTCAGCAGATTCTCGCTTTACCGACCTCAAACTCGGCGAAAGGACGTTTAACCTTTGCCTGCAATGTGGTTCACACAGAATCCACTTCAGTTCCACAGAACTGTATTTGATTCACTAAGAATCTTGATTCTCACTTAGAATCGAACCCTCTCCTTAAGGATTTTTCTTTGAGTAAGAGCGGCGTCCCTTTACGTGTGTTCAAACGCCCTTCCCGTTTGAAAGCGACACTCAAGACAGTTGTTTCCTCTCGCTGCCGTAGTCACTAGCGTCCGAACTCCCACCCCAGGCTAGTTGTAAAAGGCCATAAAAGGGCTTTTCGGACACGTCAACCTATGCAGGCAGCCAGCTCAGAACCGAAAACAACATCTATGAGTCACATCCTCACAATAGCACTTCCAAAAACACGCTTAATATATAAAAATATTTATAATAACAAAAATACAATAAAACGCAACAATAAATAAAAATAAATGAATTAGAGGGACATGACAGGCATGCACAGAGTATGGCTCTACCGTACACGGCTTAACGTCCCATCCGACGGACGGCGGCCTTTCCAAGTCCATCGGTAACCCCTACTGACCGAGGACAGGGCAGTTGTGAAAAATGAGGTGTTTAATGTTAAGGATATAGAGGACAGGACGTAAAAGGTTCTAGGTTCGAGTCCTACCTCGGCCAGCATTGAAATTAATCTCTGCAAAACTCCCTGCCCTCGATCAGTAGTGGACACTAATGGGCTTGGAAAGGCTGACGTCCGTCTGATGGGAAGTTAAGCCGTGGTTCCGTGTGAGGGAGAGACATACCCTGTGCATGTTAAAGAACACGCTGGATGGCCTTGACGGGAGACTACCATCTGTCTCCCAATGGCTGCTCCAGTGGATATCAACAGTCGTCCAACCTTCTCCGAGCCTTCGAGGTCCTTGTAACCTGGTCATTTAGCCCATTCTGCGCAAAAAAAGTGCCGCTCAGAGATAAAATAATCCAACCCAACCCTTCAGTAAGGTAAAAAATGTTGAAATATCGACATGTGAAAAAAAGATGTTCTTGCATTGTCCTTGACGAGAAAACAAATTGAAAGACGAAATGAAACACAAAAGTGAAGAGCGACATGTGTAAACAGGATGATTCTGACTGACTTCGAAAAAGGCTCGTCGTGGGAGCGCGATGAGCAGGAGCATTCGTAACGGTTGGGTTGGGTTGTTTTAGGTTGTTTTACCTCTGAGCGGCACTTTTTTTGCACACCATGGGCTAAATGGCCAGGTCACATGGACCCCGAAGGCTCAGAGAAGGTTGGTGGGGGGGACCCACTGGAACAGCTGTTGGGAGACAGACCACTGGAACAGCTGTTGGTAGCCTCCCGTCAAGGCCATCCAGCGTGTTCTTTAACGTGCACAGGGTATGGCTCTCCCGCACACGGGGCCACGGCTTAACGTCCTATCCGACGGACGGCAGCCTTTCCAAGCCCATCGGTGTCCCCTACTGACCGTGGGTAGGGCAGGGAATTTTGCGGAGATAAATTTCAACGCTGACCCTGCTGGGACTCGACATTCGTAACGGAAGTGATGGAACTCGCTCAATGGGAAATCGCGAGGCACAATGTCTCAAGTGTATGGAGAATCGCAACGGTCTCAAAACACGTCCGCCAATTGTGGCAAATGCAGGAAGAAAAAGGCTCTGAGAGACAGGGACAGTCGTTTGTTGGCACGAACTGTACGGCAAAACAGAACTGCTATGTGCATCCGCTGAGAAAGGTGACCAATAACAGTACTTCAAAAACCCATTCCAACGATAACAATGCTCAGAGAATTAAAAAAATCTCATGTTCCTAGGTCTTTGCTGCTGCAAACAATTACGCAATGAGGTGGAGAACCGCACTCTGCAGATCCTCACTTTACCGACCACGAACTCGTCGAAAGGATAATTAACCTTTGCCTACAATGTGGTTCACACAGAATCCACTTCAGTTCCACAGAAACTGTATTTGATTCACCAAGAATCTTGATTCTCACATAGAATCGAACCCTCTCCTTAAGGGTTTTTCTGTGAGCAAGAGCGGCATCCCTTGACGCGTTCCCATTTGACTGCGACGCTCAAGACTGTTGTTCCCTTCCTCCCCAGCTCCTCTCCCCTGCGCTCACACTCGCACCCCAGGCTAGTTCTAAAAGGCCATAAAACGCTTTTTCGGACACGTCAACCTACGCAGGCAGCAAAGCTCAAAACCGTAAACAACGCCTATGAGTCACATCTCCACAATAGCACTTCCAAAACCACACTTAATACATAAAAATATTTACAATAAAATGCAACAATAAATATAAATAAATAAATTAGAGGGACATGACAGGTATGCACAGGGTATGGCGACAATCGTCCCTTTATTCTATTCACAACAACCAGTCAATAATAAATAAACAAGAATTTTTAATTACTTTTTTGCAGCGTACATTTTTTTTTTAATTCTCTGAGCATCTCTCATATCATGGCATAACATCTTTCAAAACTATTTTTTATGTATTAAGTTTTTTAAACTATTTTTTATTCCTTCATTCATTCAAAAAAAAAACTGACGTGCTATGCTAGATAAAAATGTGGTACAGTCGCTCAAAAAAGCATCCGAACACTATGGTTGTTTTCAGAATTCAGAAAAAATATCTAGCAACGATTCTTTTAGAAATTAGTGATTTGGCAACCTTCGTGTCACGTGACACGAAGGTTGCCAGATCCCTAATTTCTAAAAGAATCGTTGCTAGATATTTTTTCTGAATTCTGAAAACAACCATAGTGTTCGGATACTTTTTTGAGCGACTGTACGTAATAGTCAACAGATGAACTGACCTAGACTAAATCACATTGATTTTACTGGACATCTGAATTTTGTTTATTTGTTTGTCTGTACGTTTGTTTCGGCATAGATATAAAATATCAAGCTCATTATCTCATAATCCAAGAAAACGTAATAATTCTCGCTTTTTTCAAATACGAAAAAATATTTCTTAAAGTACGTGAAAAGTTAAAGCTAAATTCTACTCAGACTAGAAACGATATCGACAATCGTCCCTTTATTCTATTCACAACAACCAGTCAATAATAAATTAACAAGAATTTTTAAATACTTTTTTGCAGCGTACTCTTTTTTTTTTTGGGGGGGGGGGGGGGCTCAGTCGGTAGCGCGCCAGGCTCGTAATCTGTAGTTCCCAGGTTCGAATCCCAGCTGGGTCAGCGTTGAGATTTATCTCCGAAAAAAATTCCCCGCCCTGCCCACGGTCAGTAGGGGACACCGATGGGCTTGGAAAGACCGCCGTCCGTCGGATGGGATGTAAAGCCGTGGCTTCGTGTGCGGGAGAATCATACCCTGTGCACGTTAAAGAACACGCTGGATAGCCTTGACTGGAGACTACCATCTGTCTTCCCAACAGCTGCTCCAGTGGGTTCCCTTCCCCCAGCCTTCTCTGAGACTTCGGGGTCCATGAAATCTAGCCATTTAGCCCATGGTGAAAAACCAACCAACCTCGATGTAGTCGAGTAACAATTCTCTCCCTCTCAGATTTTACTTTCATTAACACTTATAGCCATAAGTCAAAATTTGTTCATCTTTATACAAAGCGAACCTAACTCTCGACTGAAACTTAAGTGTTCTTAACTGCTCGACGGAAACTTAAGTGTTCCGTGCCTTACTAGACACAGGACGATAAAGTGTCTAATTATTTCCGTCCACACCACACTAATCGAGTATTTCCCTCATCAATTCTCTACACGGAGAAAATAAAAATGTTGGATAGACCACTGTCGTTTCGCCGCAAACACATCGTAGACGAGCACTTGGAAAATAATTCAAGGTTTCTCTTCACTCTTTATCTTTTTTATGCGCCACGACTCACAATTTTTACGATCCAGTAACTGACATTACGAGCATTACGGGAGTCTTCCCTTACGCGACTTACAGGTAATGAGTCCTTCCTCTTGCCCGCTCACTTTTCACGTACGCTACATCCATCTGAAAGGCGCGAAACCTACGACACATACTAAACAGTATTTCAGTTTTCGTAGATCCAATAAAGGGAGACCTCTCCTCAAGGTCTCCGTCTCTATTGCATCTCAGCAGCTACTAACACTGGCAGCGCATGGAATTGGATGAAAGAAAGTCATCCTAGCATAAATATTTACGGCACGTGTAAGATGCCGAGAGGAGAAAAGGGATGTTGGAGGAGGTGGATGAGGAGCATGCGAGTGCGCGCGGACTTATGTCTGTTTGGACACGCAGCGAAGATCCCTTTTTCTGTGCGGGACGCAATAAAACCCCTACTACGGAGGAAACTAACAGAAAGTTGAGATGTTGGAGTTCGGTTGCAGGAGTTTCCTGTTTCTGTGAGATCTCTTAGAATGCGCATTGAACCAGGTTGGCTGGCGGAGGAGTCGTTCTGGAGCTTTTCTTTGTGAGGATGATCTCTATGTTGGTGTATCCCTCTCGCATCTCAGAGTAAATGACTTGGAAATAAAATCGAAAGGAGGATGCGGATGAAGTGTCTAGAAGGGACGGTAGATGCTGGATCAGATGTGGAGGAAGAGTCGAATCCTACAACCAGGCAAAGAGAGAAGACCTAAAATCTATGTGTGTGTGTTTTTTTCTTTACCTTCGTACTTTTTTGTTTAGTTTTATTTGGATTTCTACCTTCGCTTCTTTCTTTTTCAGTGAGGGTGAAATGTAAAGAAGAAAAAATGAATGAAAAGAAAAGCTTGCCCTTTTCAATAAACTTTATCTGTTGTAGTAAATTTAGTGAAAAATGTTATCTAGGCGCTTTTAAGTTGAGACCAAGAAGGAAGAGATTTAAATTTATTAACATTTTCGTGATTTACAGGGTCTTGAAACAAAAAAAGTAATAATATAATGGTCACAAAGCATGCTGGAAACGTTCTGGCGTCTTAATACAAAACCATTTTCAATAATGGAGGTTTGGCTGGAGGAGCATGTTGGTAACTTTCTGGCATTTTAAAGTCATTAACACATGAACGAAGATGGCCTAACAGCAATCTCGGAACGTGTGCAGTTACTGGCTTCAATTTGCTGTGAAGCCATTTCTATTTTTGGTAATGGCTTTGTTTCTAATTGACAAAACATTTTGAAAATGCTGAAAACGCAAAATAGATTAAAATACTTTATATGTAGTCATACCTTAAGGACCGATACTTTCCAAACTTGCTACTAAAGACGGTAGAAATCTTCAACCAAATATTGCGGCATTGAAAGAAAAGAAAAACGTATAGATTTTAAAAAAATATAGTTTCCACTATTTCGCCCACGAACAAACAGTTTTTTGAGTATGTTTTAATGCTATTTTTGTTTAACTAGTCTAAGTACAGCCTGGATTGCTGAACGAAACTCATCAGGCAACAGCACTATTAAAATATCTCACTTTCATCAAATTTCGACTTGATGACAAATCACGCATTTCATACTCTAGTCCAATATTGGAAGAGCCAGGTTGGGTTGTTTTACCTCTGAGCGGCACTTTTTTGCACACCATGGGCTAAATGGCCAGGTCACATGAACGCAGAAGGCTCAGAGAAGGTTGGGGGAGGGGACCCACTGGAACAGCTGTTGGGAGACAGATGGTAGCCTCCCGTCAAGGCATCCAGCGTGTTCTTTAACGTGCACAGGGTATGGCTCTCCCGTACAGGGACCACAGCTTAACGTCCCATCCGACGGACGGCGGCCTTTCCAAGCCCATCGGTGTCCCCTACTGACCGTGGGCAGGGCGGGGAATTTTGCGGAGATAAATCTCAACGCTGACCCAGCTGGGACTCGAACTTGGGAACTACAGATTACGAGCCTGGCGCGCTACCGACTGAGCCACCCCCGCCCCTGTAAGAGCCAGAAATAATCACAAAGGAAAGAAGTATAAGATACTATAAAACCGTTTTCAATCACCTTTACTGGTTGAGGACTTAAATTTAAGAAAATTTGATTATGTTGTAGTATACTTCTCAAATATTTGTCAGTATCATTTATTATTAGAGCTCTTGAGTTAGGGTTGGGTTTTTTCCCTCTGAGCTTCACTTTTCTCCCCCACAATGGATTAAATGGCCAGATCACAAAGACCCAAATGTCTCAGAGAAGGTTGGGCTAGGGATACCACTGTAAAGAGATAGCAGCCTCCCATCAAGCTCACAGGTAATACTCTCCACCCTGTCTACGGTCTGTAAGGAATGGCAAATAGGCTTAGAAAGACCTCCGTCCGTCGTATGGGACGTTAAGACGTGGCCACGTTTGCGGGAGAGATATACCTTGTGCGCGTTAAAGAACACGCTGGATGGCCTTGACGGGATGCTATCATCTGTTCCCAACAACTGTTCTAGTGGGTCCCCTTCCCCAACCTTCTCTGAGTCTTCGGGTTCCTTCTGACCTGAACATTTAGCCCATTGTGTGCAAAAAAGTGCCGGTCAGAGGTAAAACAACCCAATTCGTGAAGCTCATCCAGTGTGTTCTTTAACGCATACAGGATAGGGCTCTCCCGTATATGGGGCCACGGTTTAACTTGCCATTCGACGGATGACGACCTTTCCAAAACCATTGGTGTCCTCTCTTTTTCCTGAAGACAAGGAGGATGTCAGGAGATAAATCTGAACTATAACATGGGAAGACTCGAACTTGGGAACTATAAATTACGAGCCTGGCGTCGTAGCGATTGAGACATCCCCTGCCCCTTTTCCAGGCAGTCAGTCTCTCCTTTATCAGTAAAAAATTTGCGTGGATCGTTGGAAAAAATCTGTAAGGAAACAGTGAGTTAGAAATGCAAAGATAACTGATGATAATAAATAACAGCTGAAACAGTTCGGGACTTCAACGTCTGAATCTTAATTTGTATACCAATATGCTACTACCAGGTATGCACTCTGTCTGCGGAATTCCTAATTTCAAAATTAAAAAATGAAATCTGACTATGAAAAGAAAGGAAGATGGGGAAGAGAACAAGAGCAAAGAAAAAAGAAATAATCGGAGTAAATTAATTGATACTTTTTAGGAGTGACGGAATAAAAACATCAGTTTTGATGTTTACAACTGTTTCCCCTGATTAAGAGGCGCGAGGGTGGCTCAGTCGGTAGCACGCCAGACTCATAATCTGCAGTTCCCAAGTTCAAGTCCCAGCTGGTCTAGCATTGAGATTTATCTCCACCAAATTCACAGCACTGCCCTCGGTCAGCAAGGGACACCGATGGATTTGGAAAGGCCACCGTCCGTCGGATGGAACATTAAGCCTTCGTTCTGTGTGCAGGAGAACCATACCTTGTGCACGTTAAAGAACCCGCTGGATGGCCTTGACGGAAATCTAACATATGTCTCCCAACAATTATCCAGTGGGTCCCCTCCCCCAACCTTCTTTGAGACTTCGTGGTCCTTGTGACCTGGCTATTCAGCCCATTGTATGCAAAGAAACGACAGCTCAGAGGTAAAACAACACAACACAACCTCTCTCTCTTCCTCTCTGCAACTGATGCATTTTATCTATTTCCTTTTCACCTACTACTCAAATTTGTTCAGTTCTCTTATTATTGATGGGGATTGTCCTGCGGCCATATTACTCTACTCAAATCTGTTCAGCACCCTTACCATTGGGTTGGGTTGTTTTACCTCTGAGCGGCACTTTTTTGCACACCATGGGCTAAATGGCCAGGTCACATGGACCCCGAAGGCTCAGAGAAGGTTGGGGGAGGGGACCCACTGGAACAGCTGTTGGGAGACAGATGGTAGCCTCCCGTCAAGGCCATCCAGCGTGTTCTTTAACGTGCACAGGGTATGGCTCTCCCGCACACGGGGCTACGGCTTAACGTCCCATCCGACGGACGGCGGCCTTTCCAAGCCCATCGGTGTCCCCTACTGACCGTGGGCAGGGAGGGGAATTTTGCAGAGATAAAGTTCAACGCTGACCCAGCTGGGACTCGAACCTGGGAACTACAGATTACGAGTCTGGCGCGCTACCGACTGAGCCACCCCCGCCCCCGCCCTTACCATTGGGTTGTTTTACCTCTGAGCGGCACTTTTTTGCACACCATGGGCTAAATGGCCAGGTCACATGGACCCCGAAGGCTCAGAGAAGGTTGGGGGAGGGGACCCACTGGAACAGCTGTTGGGAGACAGATGGTAGCCTCCTGTCAAGGCCATCCAGCGTGTTCTTTAACGTGCACAGGGTATGGCTCTCCCGCACACGGCGCCACGGCTTAACGTCCCATCCGACGGACGGCGGCCTTTCCAAGCCCATCGGTGTCCCCTACTGACCGTGGGCAGGGAGGGGAATTTTGCAGAGATAAAGTTCAACGCTGACCCAGCTGGGACTCGAACCTGGGAAGTACAGATTACGAGTCTGGCGCGCTACCGACTAAGCCACCCCCGCCCCCGCCCTTACCATGGATGGAATTGCATTCTCTCCCCCCCCCCCACATTATAACCACCATGTTGATAAAGATATTTCAATGTTTGAACCATTGCAAGCAGCTAAATTTGAACATTCATAAGGGAACAAATTAGCTTTTTCTTTAAAGAAATAATGCGAATCATTTTTTTCTTAACTTTTTCGCAAATTCCATCATTTAGACAAAGTCGAAATAAAAAGCAATAGTGAGAATGAAAGAGAAAAACAATCCTTTTGTTGCAATATAATCCAGATTGGTTTGCTATTAGATATATTTCATTTTAATGTCGATTTAATAATATTTAAACGAGTTCGTTGAATAGTAATTCTGGCGAGAATGAGTTTTTTTTCCTGCCACCAAAATGGCGTTTGATAGCAGGGTAGGCTGGGATAACGTTTTTGTTGCCCATGTACTATCTAGTTCCCCTTCTATGGTTCCAACAAGCATCTCTCCGTGAATTCGTAAACGATTTCGCATTTCTTCCAACACAACGTCCAGAATATGTTTCAGTGTCTTTACGAAACAGCGAAGACTTCGCTCCTTGTTGAATGCTAAAAACGATACTAAATTTATTAATGAATTAAAATAATAATATTAATATATAAAAAATATGTAGCTGGCGTACCCCTTATATAGATAGATAAAACTATAGTTATCTATATAATAAAAAATGACTGTCTGTGAGTCTGTCTGTCTGTCTGTCTGTGGCAGCCATAACTCATCGGGAAATCAACGTACACCCTCTATTTTTTCAGAGAATGTTTCTGGTTGTGGTCCGGAATGCAGTGCTAAATTTCGGGTCAAAAGTACAAGAGGGGGGGGGTCTTGCTAGAACCAAAAATATTTACCATGCTATTCCTACGGGAAACGAGAATCGCTATGAAATTTACTGTTGCCATTTTCTGCTCCCTAACTATGAAAGTAAAGATTTAAAATAGCATTTAAATGTTCCGCTGCAAATCTTATGCCTTTATTTTTATTGCCAGACTCCCCACATTTCCAAAAACATTATTTAGGCGTTCCATTGCAGCTAGGAACGAAATAAATATCTCCTTCGTTTGCCACGGTCTCTGAGCGCGCGTGCCGTATCATCAATGATCTTTCCAACACCGGGAAATTCTTCATGTTCAAACTGTGTAAAATGTCGGGGGGGGGGGGATACTCACAAAACTAACCATTAGTGCTGGAAATAACAAAATATACAGATTTAAAGTGAGACACGAACTGTCAGTATTTGTGTTGAAACGAAAACACAGGCCAAGTGGGAACCTGTTTTTTAAACCAATCACCGGGCAACACGAAGAGCGCTGTGCAGTAAATTTGGACCGTGCGAACGAATATTACGGAAGCTATAGACGGCAAAATCTGTGGTAACGAAATAAAATCTCTATAGCTTACGCAGAAACTAAGCCACGGGTTAAGAGGAGTGCTCGCTGACGTCAACAACGTTCCGGGCAAATTTCTTCCTGTTGAAAATCTGTGCTAAAGTGTCGGGGGAGTTCTTACAAAATTTACCTTTAATGCAGTGAAAATAAGAATATACAGGTTAAAAGTGACACCCGGGCAACGCCGGGAAAGTTCGGCTAGTCTATGTAATAAAAGAAGGTGTCTGTCTGTGGAAGCCATAACTCACCGGGAAATCAAGGTACACGCTCCAAATTTTCAGTGAATATCTCTGGTTGTGGTCCGGATTGCAGTGCCAAATTTCAGGTCGTAAGTCCAAAAGAGGGACTTGCTAGAAGCAAATATATTTCCCATGCTATTCCTACGGGAAACAAGAATCGCTGTCAAATTTACTGTTGTCATTTACTGCTCCCTAACTGTGAAAGTAAAAAGTTAAAATAGCATTTAATCTACTGCCGTTGCCAGATTTCCCATATTTCCAAAGGCATTATTGAAGCATTCCATTGCAGCCAGGGACCTGATTTCCTAACCAAACATGGGGTCGGGTAGGGGGAAACCCACCTACGAAATTTGGGACCTTTCGGTGAGGTATGTCGGGATTTACAGAATGCCAAAATCTAACGAAATGAATATCTCGATCGTGTGCCATGGGCTATGAGAGCATGCGCCGAGTCAGCAATGACCTTTGCAGCACCCGGAAATTCTTCGTGTTCAAACTGTGATAAAATGTCGGGGGGGGGGGGGGGGGGCGGTAATCACAAACCTAATCTTTATTACAAGGAAACAACAGAATATGCAGTTTAAAAGTGAGACACAAGCTGTCAGTATTTGTGTTAAAACGAAGCCACGGGCCAAGTGAGAACCTTATTTTTGAACCAATCACCGGGCCACACGGGGGACGTTGTGCAGGAAATTTGGACCGTGCCAACGAATATCACGGGAGCCACAGGGCAGTAAAAATCTGTGGTAACGGAAATAAAATCTCGATAGCTACGCAGAAACTAAGCCACGGACTGTGAGGAGTGCTCGCTGACGTCAACAACGATCTGGGCAAATTTCTTCCTGTTGAAAATCTGTGCTAAAATGTCGGGGGAGTTCTTACAAAATTTAACTTTAATGCAGTGAAAACAGGAAGTACAGGTTAAAAGTGACACCCGGGCAGCGTCGGGTACGTTCAGCTAGCAAGAAATATAAAAACGTTTTGACAAACTTGATTTAGAAAAGCGAAAATAAATTATTACATTATTCAATTTTCAAGCAGCTGCTTGAGGGGGTATTTATTTATTTTATTTTTTTTTATTTTGAGTTGGTAATATATCGGACAATGAAGACTATAAACAAACTAATCGTTCCAACAGTTGTTCCTTCTTTCAGGACTATATCAAGAGAAATAGAGCGCAGAAGTTGTAAAGGGCTCAGTCTGGATTTAGTTTGAATATTTGTAAATGTAATTAAGAAAATTTATGAAGAAATAAAAGAAATTTTATGTTTCTTAATCAACAATACAGTTCAGCAGAGTATTTTCCCTTCTATTTTGAAAGTTTCACAGGTTATCCCAGTTTATAAAGGAAAAAATCCTATCTACTAGAAAATTTTCGTCCAATCTCGCTTGTCTGTTGTTTTTTTTTTGTCGAAAATGTATGAAGAGGTAGTTAAACAATTTTTTTTCCTTTTTTGAGGAAAAAATTATTTTCTTAATAATCAATACGGTTTTAGAAAGAGTCGTAGTACGGAAGATGAAATTCTGGATTTGACTTCCCTGATTTATTATAACTTAAATGAAAATCTGAAAACAATCATTTTATTCTTAGATATAAAAAAAGGCTTTCGCTACCGTATCTCACAAAATACTTTTAGACAAAATTGAAAAGCCTTTTTTTAGGGAATGATTAAGAAATGGTTTGAAAGTTATTTATGAGGTAGAATACAAAGTGTTAAAAATTGACAATTGGGTAAATGATGAAAGAGAATTCAGGTGCCTCAAGGTTCGATTTTAGGCCCAATTTTACTTTTAATTTACATAAACGATCTTTGCAATTTAGAATTGAACGGAAAAATGATTACCTTTGATGATGATACAGTAATCGTTTTTAGAGTGGGACATGAATCACTAATAGACGCAGTCGAAAACTGTCTAGGGATTGTTAGAAATTGGTTTGTTAAAAATAAATTAATATTAAATATAAAAAAAACGAAATATATGTATATTAAATTAAGGGGCAATGAAGAAGACTATTTTACATGAATATTAATATATCATGAAAGAGATTGTAATCTTACTATGTGTAACTTATCCTTGAGGGTGTTGAATGTATAAATACCTAGGAATCATGTTGGACAGGAAAACGACATGGAAAGATCATATGCAAAGTATCTGTAAAAGAATTAATGCATTATCCCAAAAAATATATTATATCACAAAGTTTCTTGATATATCTTTGCTTAAAATGATTTATAATTCATGGATTAAGTCATATTTGTCATATGGTCTATTATTATCTTGGGGAGGTACATTTAACAAATATACTGTATAAAGCTTATTGAAATTGTTCAAAATCATGTTTTAAGGTGTATAGTTAATAGTGTTAGTGAGAGTTATAAATCTCACTAACACTATTAACTATACACCTTAAAACATGATAGCTTTGTGTTTTAGAATTACCAAATTATATGTATTAAATTCTTTGATACTTTTAAATAAAAAGTGGGATATCTCCAGAATTAGAAATTTTCCTGTCCATACGAGATTATCTGAAACCATGTTATTAACTAAACTACCGGTTAAGAAAAATATTTTTACTAAATATTATGTTTTCTTAACTTGCAGACCGTATAACTATAATCCCAATGAGATTATTTCTTCTCTGAATCTTTACGATCGTACTGTTTTGAACAAGTACAAGAGGCCTAAAACGGTAGCGTTCTCTGAGGAGACCTACCCGTTTTAGGTTTCTTATACAATTTTACTCCTATTTTTAGCCTTTCTTATGTTTGCCCTTAGAGGCCCATCTAAGGGTGATTTACTTATATATTTTGTTCTTACTCATGTCAAATAGGCATATCTTTCTGATGGAGTTGGTTAGGGGTAAAATTATTACCCGGTACATCGAATATGATTATACGATCTACGAGACCGTATAACATATTGAAAAATTATCGTATGCTTACACATAATGTTAAAAATGCTTTTTGCTTTAAGAAATTGGATCATTATATGATTTTAAAGTGTAAGACTATTAAAATGCTTTTATGCTTATCAGTGCTTTTTTCCTGGAAAAAAAGGTACCGGTACTCACCATGAAGATGTTATCTAGATCGCTTCTTGCTTTTGGTATCAACTGCAGAATGACGACCTCGGAGCAGCCATGAGTCCACATATTTGCTAGGGTTGAACTGAGTGAGAGGAGGTCCTACTATTTTGATGAACATCAGTGCAGAAGTTATCCGTACAAGCAGAGATGACCTAGATGAAGTTACTATAAGATTCATCTGAGAGAAACCCTTTCAGATTCAGTGGAAGATATTGCAATCATGCCCAAAGTGTGCTTTAGAGGAAGTAGTGTGTCCTGGACTTTATTTTCTTGAAGATATTCACGGAAACCACGAACTGCTTCTCTTTCTTTAAGCGAAATTTGGATGCTAACTTTTTAATTTAGCTTCACCAAATGTCAGATGCTTCCCAGGATTTTCTGGCCAATACTTGAAATCTAAAATCTTAGCACATTCAGGCAAATCAGCATCATCTCCTTCAAGCAGACGCTTTCCAACAGCTTCTTTCAGACTTTTATAAAAAGCAGATGAACTTATTGCAGGACTGTGTCTTTCATTTTTGTGGAGCTCAATCCCTTTGAACTTCATGTTCTTCTGACTTTGAAGAGAAGTTGAAACAACAGTTGAACTGTATTCTTTTTCTTCCTGTCTGCTTTGTACAAGTCAATATTTCTCTCTTGTAAATCTAGACTTAGGTCACTAAGTTCTTGAGAGCATCACACATAAGGCCCAAATCAAGAAAAAACTCGCATAACGTTATTTTTCTTAAAAGGCCCTCATAAAGACAGCGAGCTGTTTTGCTTCTTCTGCTGTCTTCTTTTGCCTCCTGAAAGATGGACGAGGGCTTCAAAGTCTTGCCACACTGCAGAAACTGTGCGAAAGCTAGATGCAACCCAACGAGTGCTTAAAATTCTGCCGATTTTAAGAACTTGAAGTTCTAGAGTCGCTGCACATTCCTGTAGTTCCCTAACATTGCTTAGGTGAAGCATGATAAGTCACATAAAATTTGTCCATGAAACTCTTAAAGCGATTCACTCCTGCCACATTGTTCACTGTGTCAGTAACAGACAATTCAAGGCGATGGCTAACAGAATGCCAGAAAAAAAACACTAGGAAACTTCTCTTGCATTAGATCTACACATCCTCTACCACTTCTGAATCCACATTGCTCATCACGCAATTGACTGTCAACCAGATTCTTAATTCTATTAAGCACAATCATGGAAAGAACTTTACCTAGAACAGAGAGTAGGCTGATACCCCTTTAGTTATCACAAGAACTGCGATCACCTTTTTTGAAAATAGGGATAACAATAGCTCTGGTAAAATCCTTAAGAACCCACATTGTTTAGAACACCACTGAAATTATCTGCCCACCTAACCATGACAGAATCCTCACCTTCTATAGCCTTACCTTGTTTATCCTTCAATCCCTGTATACCTGTCCGTTTTCTACCACACAAAACATTAACTATCTGGTACAGCTCTCTGCTGTTGTGCTGCCTAACTGCTTCCTCGGCTTTGTTAGCCAAACCATCAAGTCAAAGATTCTTATCAGCAGCTAACTGATCCTTTACACGTTTATTAAGCTCTCTGTAATGCTTTCTACCAGGACTAGTAGGGTACTGATTAAGGACATTCCTGCAGTTCCTTCTTTCTGCAATAAGTTCAAGTCCTTATCACTCAAATAATTCTGTCTCCTCTGCTCCTTTTTTCCTAAAAGGGTACTGTTAGTTTCCAAAAAAGCCTGTTTTAAACGGCCCCATTCTTCCTCAACTTCAGTATTAAGCAAACCTGTGTCATAATGAATAAGTAACCTATCATGGTAAGCTTTAGATATAACTGGGTCTTTCAGAGCTTGAGCATTAAAGGTAAAATTTTTAACCTTAGCACAACACTTTCTAAGTTTAAGGTGCAAGACACTTTTATCAAGATAATGGTCAGATGCAATTTCAGCTCCCCTATATGACCTGGTATTCCTAACAGAACTAGCCCATTTGCTGTTAATTATATATAATCAAACATATTCTTATGTAGCCCTTCGGGTGAAACCCATGTGCACTTAAGTATGTCGCGGTGTTTGTAATAAGTGTTAGTTATTCTGAAACCATTGAGTTTACTTACCTGCAGGAGACGCTGCCCATTGCCATTGCAGCTGCCAATACCAAAAGAGCCTATCACCCCTCCCCAAAGGTCAGAGTCAGTACCAGCTTTGGCACTGAAGTCACCTAGAACAAGGGTAACATCTCCTTTCTTAACAGAATTCAAAATATCCTGAAGTTGTCCGTAAAACCTATCCTTCTCATCCTCATCAGCATCCTCAGTGGGGGCATAACAGCAGATAACATTGAAGTCTTTAACGCTTGTCTGAAATTTTGCTGTAAGAAACCTTTTATTAATGCACTCATATCCTAGAAGAGCATCACTAGCGTGTCTGCTGAGAAGCAGACCCACGCCTTGTTGATGTTTATTATCAGTCTTCCCTGAAAAGAGAAATTTAAGATTATTTTCAAGAATCTAACCTTTATCTGTCCATCTGGTCTCTTGCAAGCCGAGAATATCTAAATTATAATGGTGGAATTCTTGTGTGAGGACATCAAGAGAAAAAGCTCTGTGCAGAATCCTCACATTCCAACTACCTATGCAGAGAAAATGGTTAGTGGGATGTTTAAGGAAACTGTGTTTATTGAGAGAGGAAATGGCGACAATATCAAACAGCCCCCTAATCGCAGACATGGGGCAAAGACCCATTCCCCCACCACTAAAGGCTGAAGCCATCTACACTGGAAGACTTCCTCCAATGTAGAATTTGACGATGCCAATAGAAGCAAAGAGTTCAAGTGCCTGCGATGACTTCTGTTCAGGATTATCCACCAGCTGATAAACATATCCTGTGAATCTATTCACTTGGGGCTGTCAACCCACAAACAAACAGAAAACACAGCGGAAGAGTTTCCCTCCACAGAAGCCCACCAGTGCAGCAAATTCAGGATCCATAATCAAGCTCAGAGCCATAATTCAGTCCAGTCCAGTGGATGTATATCGTCAGCACCACGACCCTGTGTGGTTGACCACTCCTCAGCAGGGTAGAAAAAAAAAGAAAAGTAGCCATAGTTGTCCAGATCAGTAGGCCACACTAATCTGGCAGCCCTCCCCTTCCGTTCACTTCCACAAGAGAGTATCTCTTTTGAAAGGTACTAACGGTCTGCACCACGAGAAGGCGGGGTCGGACATTAGGTGCTAGGCCTGGCCGGTTCTATGCATCATCACAGGGAATTGGTGCAAAGCTCTCTTTCCAGTGACTACCTAGCTACCATTTACAGACCAACTTATGAGTGATCAAAACTGAAAATTCAATTCGTGAACACAGTACCATCTACCGGAATATTTATAATAAATTTTGCTGTCAATAAATCGAAAATTTTTAAAAACTTTAGAAAAAGGGTGCCGGTACTGCGTACCATTGCGTACCGCCAGAAAAAAAGCACTGTGTTTGTCTTAGATAATTATAAATGCTTAAAAATTAGGACCACTATACTTATAACGTAAAAGTTTCATTTTTGAATGCAGTCGCTTTGACTATTAAGATGTTAGTGTTATTTTCCCACAGACGAGTATTAAACTCGAGTGGGATATGGAATCTGTTAATGGCTCAGAATTTTGGTGAGTGAGATTAGTGAGATCAGCAAATATGCGTGCTGGCCATGTAGAATATCACGTGATTCGCAACGCTGTGATGGTTAGATATTTCACACAGTTTAAATCATTGCAGCGTTGCCAAATGCTAACATGCACCTTGCACATATTATTTAAGGGATTTTTCTTTTTAGAAATTCTGTTATTCTGATTTTTTTATCAGGATAAAATTTTATGTCATTTAACTCATATTTTAGTCATATTGATATTCATTAAAATGAACCATTTTTTCATAGAACTATACATAATAAATTGGCCGGTACAGGAAAATAAAAATTCGTCGTAGTGAATATTTCGTTTTTCTGATGTACGTTAAACTGATAGTTCTTGAGTTCTTGAACTCTTGTGGATGTTTTGTATTCCTCAAGTGGAATGTATATTTTTGGAAAATAAGTTATGTAAAATACGTTATGTGAAATGCATAACTTGTCTAAGCAACGGGATTAATTCTTTACTTCCTTTATTTCATTGCATTAATTGTGCTGTTCAGTACTATAATCGATTTATATATATATATATAAATCGATTAAGTTAGCGCTAAAGCTCGAAAGCCGTTAATGTGCACATTACCTTGCTAATCTGCAGATTAACTGATTTGCTCCGTTAACGTGCGGAATCAAGAGTTTTCCGCATTTTACCTAGGTAATGTGCACATTAACGGCTTCCGTATCGTTAAAGTTCAAAAGTTTGTTTCTCTCATAGTGGTGAATCTCTTGAATATGAATCTTCGTGTCACGTGATTCACTCGTCCGTATTATAAAAAACGCCCCGGATGAGCGGAGGCCAAGTGAGAACGAATCGGTAAAGTGATTCATTCTTGATAACGAATCACTAAAATGATTCGTTCTCACTTGGCCTGCTCATTTTGGGGGCGTTTTTTATAATTCGGACGACTGATTCATGTTGACAGAGGGATGACCCTGGTTTCAACTCTACTCTCGGACACTAGATAAATAACATTATGTTAATTTAAGCGTACAGAAACGTTCCTGTTGTTCCAGCAAAGATCTTATTTTCACTTTAACGAGTGCCTAGTAGGTAATGTGCAGATTATCCAGGTAATTTGCAGATTACCTAGGTAATTTGAGAAATGAAACAATTTTCCGCACGTTAACGGATCACTCTAGTTAATCTGCACAATACCTAGATAATCTGTAGAATAACTGATTTCTGCACTTTAGCGGTAACATATATATTTAAAAATATTCCTATAAGGAATCAGTGATAAACGAGGTATGCCTATATACACGGAAAGGCTTTCTAATACCCTTTCTGATCCAGTTCAATCAATTCACTTGACTCCTTATATGTTTTTTCTAGATCCTAATCCGTTAAAAACTCATCGATATTTCTCCTATCTTTCTCTTCTCCTTCGTCAAAAATTCTCTCATGAATTCCGACTAATAAAAGCTGATCGAAATGTTCGTTTCTTATTGCGGCCACTCACAGAAGTTAAAAGGGATGCCTACGGAGACATCACAGATGCGGAGGGATCAGCGCCTTCGTGGGAAAGGAAGCATCTTGCCCAGCTGGAAAACGCAACTAGGCCCAGAGAAACATGTATTTATTACTCGATCGATTTTTCTTTCTTTTTCTTTCTCCATCCTAACTCTTCCCTGGGAAACCTTCGTTGCTGAAGGGAAAGAAGCCAATAACTCTTTTGTTATGAGGTTCAGCGTGGAAGAAAACGTGTAACTTGCTTGCATCGGAATGTGGGTCCCGCTACCTCAGGAGATCGTCGTACAAACGACTTACAGGCATTTCGAGTCGCTTTATGGATTTATGGTCCTTAATAACGCAGAAGGAAAACGGGCAAACCTTTTTGCAAGATGCAAGACTAGGGACATCGAATTGGATGCCATTTATAAGTTGGACTTCTTCTTTCTGGTCGTTTCTTTGCTGTTTCCTTTTTTAATGGAATCAAATAAGGAAGGTAAAAAATGGTCTGCGCTTTTTTTCTGAGGTCAAACGCAGCTGAGTGTAATGGAAACAAATACGGACGGTAGAAGATGTCGAAATTGCAGAAGAGATTTTCTGGATGAATTTAATCTTATCGTTGATGGAACGAAACCTGCTATGAAAAGAAATGAGAATTTTAGACCAGTTGGGTTGGGTTGTTTTACCTCTGAGAGCCACTTTTTGCACACCATGGGCTAAATGGCCAGGTCACAAGGACCCCGAAGGGTTGGGTTGTTTTACCTCTGAGAGGCACTTTTTTGCACACCATGGGCTAAATGGCCAGGTCACATGGACCCCGAAGGCTCAGAGAAGGTTGGGGGAGGGGACCCACTGGAACAGCTGTTGGGAGACAGATGGTAGCCTCCCGTCAAGACCATCCAGCGTGTTCTTTAACGTGCACAGGGTATGCTATCCCGCACAGGGGTCCACGGCTTAACGTCCCATACGACGGACGGTTGCCTTTCCAAGCCCATCGGCGTCCCCTACTTACCATGGGCAGGGCGGGGAGTTTTTTTTTTTTGTTTTGTTTTTTCAGACCAGTAGTTCTCAATGGAACGGTTTTGAAAATTTGGGAGACGTTTCAGAAAATTAGGGGAGAGGGATGCTAATAATTTGGGAGAGTTTTCTTGAATTTTTCAGTAGAAATAGATTTAATGGAATGTCGAATTGTTCGTAGATTAACATAGATATGCGCAAAGCAGGATCTAGAGAAAGTTAAAGGAGGAGGGGGGGGGGGGGAATCAAGCGACGCAATCGGGCGAAAGAAAAGTAAAATGGGGGGGGAGGGATTGGATTTCCATTACAGTGCAACATTTTTCACTTGGTTTTACAGGTTTTTAAAAAGATTATTGAAAAATGCCTGAAATAAACCCTGCGCTCGGTCAATAGGACCACCGATGGTTGTGGTTGGAAAATTCCCACGTTAAGTCAATGGAGAGACAGATTCGAAGATCCGTAATTTCTACAATATGAATTTTACAGGAAAATAGGACTATATAAATTCAAATCTCATTCAAATCTCTCTAAATGTTGAATTCGAACAATATCCATTCATTACTTTAAAGGTTATAGAAGTTCGAATATTGAAAAACAGCGATGACAGTCAGAAGAATTTACCTCGGTTGTTAATTGAAACTTTTTTTAGAAAAATGGATTATTTCAAACTGTTTAATAGCATAAGTGAATGTTTTAGAATTTCCAGGCCCCTATCAGACCTCTGTTGCAAGTAGCTACTTAAGGAGTCGTTTCATTTATTTGCTTTATTAATCACGGGCTACGGAGGTACAACCATGCTGAATAATTTAGTCTTCGAAACACGAATATAGGAATATTAATGCATTAAACAACAGACCTTCCTCTGTTTGCAAGCATTAAGAAAAAGCCAGTATATTTTTTACTAATGTAAAGATGGCATGTGATCACTAATAATAGAGAAAACTGATAAATCTTGAAAGCCTGAAGAATCACAAATTTAAATCATCAAAGATATTATCTACAGATAAGCCGGACGACTTCAACACTGTTCAAAAGCAGTTAGCATTCAATAATATTTTATTTGTTTTATTGAATTGACTTCCTCACAGATTTTCTACTATGGCGTATAAACTGACAAGCTCCTGTCAGGCCTCTGTCGCAAGCAGCTGCTTGAGTGGATTTTTATTTATTAATTTTTTCATTTATATTCAAGTTGATATTTTTTATAATTTTTCTCCATTTTTGACAGAGTTGTCTCCGAAATTTTAGGATTATCTGCTCTTAACATCATGATCGTATTTTAAAAACTCGTAAAGAATGAACTAGAGGAGAAAAAGTTTCGACTCAGAAAAATCCTGTTTTCAGGAAACAAATACTTCCTCTTCTTTTAAATCGAAAATATTCGACAAGAGACCTTTTCATTCCATCGGGAATGTACGCAAAAATGTACATAATCCTGAGTCTTGCAAACATTTCCTTCGTAAGCTGTGCTTCACAAACTTTTATAAAGCATTTTCCTTTTCCAGTTTTAAGCAGGTATTCCCTTTCGGAAGGAATCGCACGGAACTTTACCAATGTGTTCTGAAACATTCGGGAAAATAAAATAAAAAAAATCAAACTTGTCTTCCTCGAAATAGTAGCTTCAATGCAACGCGTTGAAACTGATTTCTCTAAAATATAAAACAGATCAAAAGTTAAAAGACCAGTGCAAATATGATTTTAAACATTTTATTTTGAAACGCAAGAGTGGAATTTATTTTCTTGTCGGTGGCATCACTGAAATGTTTTTCATTTTTTTTTATTTGTGTATCATTTTCTTTGGCGTTACAAATTTACTGAGACAAATACACCGTAAAAAACTGCAACGACACTCAGCAGCGATATCCAGCATAAAAACGTAAGTTGTTTCTTTAATGAAACTTTTAATATAGGATAAGATAGAGACGTTTCTTTTTTGTGAGTACGGACATGCAAAGAAATCATTTGTTATATTACGAAACGCGTAAAGAGAGCTTCGATTAAATCACTATTGGGATATGGAATGCTTAAAGAAAGTCTGTTGAATTACGAGATAGATAGGGAACACGTAAAGGAAGTTTTCATAATCACGTGTCAAATATGGGGCATTTAAAGGAAGTTTCATAATCACGTGTCAAATATGGGGCATTTAAAGGAAGTTTTTCATAATCACGTGTAAAATATGGGGCATTTAAGGGAAGTTTTCATAATCACGTGTCAAATATGGGGTATTTAAAGGAAGTTTTCATAATCACGTGTCAAATATGGGGCATTTAAAGGAAGTTTTCATAATCACGCATCAGATATGGGGCATGTGAAGAGAGTTTTCGAAATTACGTGTCAGATATGGGACACGTAAAGAAAGTTTTCGTGATCACGTGTCAGATATGGGTCACGTAAAGGAAGTTTTCGCAGTCACATGTCAATATGGGTCACGTGAAGAGAGTTTTCATAATCACGTGTCAGGTATGGGACACGTGAAGAAATTTTTCATAATCACGTGTCAGGTATGGGACACGTGAAGAAATTTTTCATAATCACGTGTCAGGTATGGGACATGTGAATAAAGTTTCATAATCACGTGTTAGGTATGGGGCACGTAAAGAAAGTTTTCGCAATCATGTGTCAGGTACAGGGCGAGTAATCACGGAATCACGTGTCAAATGGTAAAGATTTCGTGATCACGTTTCAGATATGAGTCATGTAAAGAAAGTGTTCGTGATCAAGTGTCAGATATCGGGCAAGTAAAGAAAGTTTTCGTATTGACGTGTCAGATATGGGGCAGGTAAAGAAAGTTTACGTGATCACGTGTCAGATACGGGGCACGTAAGAAAAGTTTTCATAATCATGTGTCAGATATGGGGAACGTAAAGAAAGTTTTTGTATTCACGTGTCACGAGATATGGGACACGTAAAGAAAGTTTTCGTATTCACGTGTCAGATATGGGGCACATATAGAAAGTTTTCTTTAAAATTTTTATTACAAGGATTCATAAACGGAATTCAACAAAAGAAAACGCAATATTTTACGTATGCCATATAGAGTATTGTAAAAATTATCAATGATAATGTAGTATTAACTAAATGAACACATATCGCCATGACGAATACGGGATTCTCGTTTTCAAAGAGAAGTGAAGGAACTCCATCTCCCGTTACTTCCTCTCCATCCTTCGTAGCTTCCTCTCCATCTTCATATCTTCCTCTCCATCTTCATAACTACCTCTGCCTGCCATCCTCGCATCTTCTCTACCATACTTACATCTTTCTCTCCATCTCCTACATATCTTTCCTGTCATCCATCATACCTTTCTCCCCATTTTACATATCTTCCCCTGCACCCTCCACGTGTCTCTCTCTTTCTCTCGATCCCCCATTACCTCCTCTCCATCCTCCATATACTTCTTTCCATATCTCCTTTTCCTCTTCCATCCACAGACATGAGAGAAAATAGGGCAAAGACATGATCGAAGAAATCGACTTCTCAAAAAAAAGGAAAGCAAGAAAACGGCGAAGGTAGAAGTGATAAAAAGGAAGAAGAAAATCGGAAGTATTTGACCTACACGGAAGTGCACTTCTTTCCTCAAGCTAGGGAGATTAACATTCACACTCCGCACGTGGTATCGGAGAAGCTTTTCTGCAAAGAGAGGAAGAGAACAGGAGATTTTAAAGTTCGGTTAGGTTAACGAAGAACATCTGCGACGGACTTTAGCAGCGAAGACTTATTCACCCAAGCCCGAGGCATACAAGGAGAGTGTTCCTGCTCCTCTTTACAACGGATGGCTCCTCTTTCTCTTCCAGCCTCTAGCTTTTCCTTTTTGCAAGGTGCCTGCTGCATGTTTCCTCCAAATAGGCTTAGTTATTCTATTCCAAGGGATCATAGAATCGCGAAATCTCTAAACTTGCACAAAGCTTTTTTATTCAGGTCTTTAGGCTTTGAGTTCTCTTCAGCATCATGATCCACTTTTGCGTCATCTCAACTCATCATTCATCAGTCATTCAAACTCATTAGAAATCAAAATCTTCCCCATTTTTTTCTCTCTGTTTCTTTTTTCGCATTGAATGCACACTTGATGTTAAAACAACCTCTCAGGTAGTGTGAGTGCCCTAAGTGCTCAGTCGATAGCAGGATAGGCTCGTAATCTGCAGTTCATTGTTTCGAGTCTAAACTATGCCAAAGTTAATATTTATAAGATTACGCCGTTGAGTTTCAAAATGCAGCCGTCCGTCGGATGGAACGTTAAGCTGTGGCTCCGTGCGGGAAAGCTATATCCTATTCACGCTAAAGAATACTCTAAATGGCCTTGTTGGGAGTGTTCCATCTGAATCCTAACAGCTGTTCAATGGGTCCCCTTCCCCAACCCTCTCTTGGTCAAAGCAGTGGGGTGGGGTTGGCTCAGTCGGTAGCGTGTCAGGTTCGCGTCCTTCCTGGCCCAGCGTTGAGATTTATCTCCACAAAATTCCCTGCCTTGCCCTCTGTCAGTAAGAGATGTCGATGGATGCCGTCCGTCGGATAGGACGTAAAGCCGTGGCTCCATTTGAGAGAGAGCTTTACCCTGTGTGCCTTCAACGATGACCCGTGCGCGTTAAAGAATACGCTGGATTGTCCATGTCAAGATAAAGTTTCAAATCAGAGATACATTTATGTGAACAGAATTTATTTAGAGCTATTTATTCTAAGATTGGTTATATGACATGCTACACTACTCAGCATTATCGAATACAGAGAATACTGAAGCTGCTTGTGCCACCTTAGCTAGTAATGAAATCAATAACCCAGGTCATTACACCGCGACCTGAAAAAGATAATAAAAGTTCTCAGCAATCTTCCCTTAAATATAATTATATGTCTCTTGGACCACAGGGGCGGGGGTGGCTCGGTCGGTAGCGCGCCAGGCTCGTAATCTGTAGTTCCCAGGTTCGAGTCCCAGCTGGGTCAGTGTTGAGATTTATCTCCGCAAAATTCCCCGCCCTGCCCACGGTCAGTAGGGGACAACGATGGGCTTGGAAAGGCCGCCGTCCGTCGGATGGGACGTTAAGCCGTGGGCCCGTGTGCGGGAGAGCCATACCCTGTGCACGTTAAAGAACACGCTGGATGACCTTGACGGGAGGCTACCATCTGTCTTCCAATAGCTGTTCCAGTGGGTTCCCTCCCCCAACCTTCTCTGAGCCTTCGGGGTCCATGTGACCTGGCCATTTAGCCCATGGTGTGCAAAAAAGTGCCGCTCAGAGGTAAAACAACCCAACTCTTGGACCACAGGCAAGTGGACAGTTATTTCGCATTTCAGAAACGATCAACCCAAGTTACGATGGATGGACTTAATTCCCTCTCCTAAGAAGAGGAATTCTGTTAAGAATCTTTCCATAAGCATCGTTCTGCAGAGTGCAAGAAATTTGTTTCTCGCTATCGGGGGTGGCTCAGCCGCTAGCATGCCAAGCTCGCAATCTGCTGTTCCCAGGTTCGAGTCCCGTCTGCGCCAGCGTTGAGATTTATCACCGCTAGCCCTCAATCAGAAAACGGACACTGTTGGGCTGGGAAAGGCTCCCTCTGTCGGAAGGAACGTAAAGCTGTGTTACTGTGCGTAGGAGATCCATTACCCAGTGCAAGTTAAGGAATTCACCGGATGCCCTTTATGGGTGGCTACATCTGTCTCCTAACAGCTAACCAGGTGGTCCCCTTCCCCCAATCTTCTCTAAGCCATCGAGTCCCTTGTGACCTGGTCATTTAGCCCATTATGAGCAAAAGAGTGCCGTTCAGAGGTAAAACAACGTAACTTTCCCTATACCCTGGATCCGGTCACTCAGAGATAAAAAGTGGAGGGACTTATTTCCCTCGCGAAAGAATCTTTTCTGCAAGAATCGTCCTATATATTACAAAAAAGTTCATTTCCTTTCTCATGATTTTCGGTGATCCGAATGCTAACTATAACTTGAATTTAAGTTTTTACCCTACATTCCCCTCCCGTCCTGCCCTCGGTGAGAAAGAGAGACACAGAAGGAGTTGGAAAAGCTGCCGTCCATCCAATTGGACGTTAAGCCGCGGTTTTGTATACAGGAGAATGATATTCTGTGCATATTAATCCTTAACTACTGACGTCCTTAATTTGGAACATAGTTACAGATAAGATGTCACAGAGACCCCTCACATATTTCTGTCCTGTAAAAATGTGAGTTTTGCATTAATCAATCAATGACGGCTGTAAATACAGCCTTTGCAACTTCTGCTTCTTTCCTTTTTTGTCGCGGACGGGAATGGCTCAGTCTGTAGCGCATCAGGCTCGTAATCTACAGTTACCAGGTTCTCCAGGCTTGAAGGGAAGTACATTTTTTTTTATTTGTTGGAGCGAGGTTGGCTCAGTCGTTAGGACTCAAGGTTGGTTGATTTACCTCTGAGCGGCACTTTTTTGCACACCATGGGCTAAATGGCCAGGTCACATGGACCCCGAAGGCTCAGAGAAGGTTGGGGGAGGGGACCCACTGGAATAGCTGTTGGGAGACAGATGGTAGCCTCCCGTCAAGGCCATCCAGCGTGTTATTTAACGTGCACAGGGTATGGGCTCTCCCGCACACGGGCCACGGCTTAACGTCCCATCCGACGGACGGCGGCCTTTCCAAGCCGATCGGTGTCACCTATGTGGACAGGGCGGGGAGTTTTGCGGAGAGAAATTTCAACGCTGACCCAGCTGGGACTCGAACCTGGGAACTGCAGATTACGAGCTTGGTGCGCTACCGACTGAGCTACCCCCGCCCCTTATGCATCAAGAGACAGTTGTTATACTCCAAATGAACTTAAGCACTAAATTATCCAGCTTTACCTGCTGGAAAATGGAAGCTTATCGTTTGAGTTGGCACTGATTCATAGCTACTGAGATATTTGGATTTCAAACAGTGGATTCTTCTGAATGCAGATCAAACAGAAGAGACTAGAAGCATTTGCAACAGAGAAAATGAGATTTCAAGGAGAGGTGGACAGAGACGTTAGTAAAAAAACTTTGGGAATAAAAAAATAAAATGTTCGAGAAGTTCCTCTGCTCCAAGAGTTAATATAATCACCCTGACTCGTTAGCAACATAATAATTGAATTTGCGGAGTACTCGACCAGAACTTTGGCACAAAAACCGTAACTCGTTAGCAACACAGTTAAGAGAACTATGGGGAAACTCAACTCGAACTTTGGCAGAAAGAACTTAATCTATTATCAGCACAGTTAACCCGTTGTTGTTTTACCTCTAGGAGGCACTTTATCTTCACACAGGGGGCGGGGGTGGCTCAGTCGGTAGCGCGCCAGGCTCGTAATCTGTAGTTCCCAGGTTCGAGTCCCAGCTGGGTCAGCGTTGAGATTTATCTCCGCAAAACTCCCCGCCCTGCCCACGGTCAGTAGGGGACACTGATTGGCTTGGAAAGGCCGCCGTCCGTCGGATGGGACATTAAGCAGTGACCCCGTGTGCGGGAGAGCCATACCCTGTGCACGTTAAAGAACACACTGGATGGCCTTGGCGGGAGTTTACCATCTGTCTCCCAACAGCTGTTCCAGTGGGTCCCCTCCCCCAAACTTATCTGAGCCTTCGGGGTTCTTGTGACCTGGACATTTAGCCCATGGTGTGCAAAAAAGTGCCGCTCAGAGGTAAAACAACCCAACACAACCCAAAATCTTCACACAATGGAATAAATGGCTAGGTCACAAGGATCCAGATATTAATCTACAGTAGGGGTTCTCAACGTGAGGTACGCGGTAAAATTTTTGGGGTGCGCCGTGAGAGCTCAAAAGGCGCTAGATCTAGTAACAAAGTCGCTCGACTTTGTCGATTATTTCGTCGATTTATTTTTTAAAGCAGTTAAAGATGAAAAACCAGTTTCACATAAATAAGTTGCTGTGAAAGGTAACAAATATTTGATTACAATTCTTGACGATTTGTTACCTTTCACAACAATTTATTTATGTGAAACTGGTTTTTAATCTTTAACTGCTTTAAAAGATAAATATAGGAACAGGCTGGATGTTGAAGATGACTTGCGACTCTACCTTAGCAAGATAACCCCAACCATTGATGAACTGTGCAAGCGTAAACAAGCGCAACCATTTCACTGATTACACAGTAAAAGGTTTATAATTTTTATAAGGTTTATTAAATTGTTTATGTCATTTTTTGTGTTTATCGATATGTAATTTATGAATACAAAATTTAACGTGTGTATATATATATAAGTTTTATTTTATTCCCATTGTTGTACTATAACTATAGTTTTATCTATCTATACAAGGGGTGCGCCAGTTACATTCACATTTTCAGGGGGTAAGTGAAGCATAAAAGGTTGAGAACTACTGATCTATAGTATATCTTCGCTAAAAAATCACCATATCTTTCCAATTTATACGTGCAATGCACCGGAGAAATGCAGAAAAAGCTCTCCGCAAAGGGTTTATTCTTATCTTAAGAGTTTCCTAAACTTTATCTAGCTGGGTACGATTACTTTTCAGTACGTTTCTTCTCTGCTGAAAAATATAAACCTATAAAAAAAACAATGAAAGACACGAATACATTTTCACTCTTCATTTAATCTTATAACAATAAGTTAGGTTGGTTTTAAGCGGACAATGAGCTAAATGACCAGGTCACCATGACCCTGAGAGCTTAGAGAAGGTTAGGGGAAGGGGACCCAAGGGACAACGGTTAGGAGACAGATGGTAGCCTCCCGTCAATGCCATCCAGCGTGTTCTTTAACGTTGGATTGTTTTACCTATGAGCGGCACTTTTTTGCACACCATGGGCTAATTGGCCAGGTCACAAGGACCCCGAAGGCTCAGAGAAGGTTGGGGGAGGGGACCCACTGGAATAGCTGTTGGCAGACAGATGGTAGCCTCACGTCAAGGCCATCCAGCGTGATCTTTAACGTTGGATTGTTTTACCTCTGAGGGGCACTTTTTTGCACACCATGGGCTAAATGGCCAGGTTACAAGGACCCCGAAGTCTCAGAGAAGGTTGGGGGAGGGGACCCACTGGATCATCTGTTGGCCGAATGGCTCTCCCGCTCACGGACCACGGTTTAATGTTACATCCGACGGACTTTTCAATCCCATCGTTGTCCCCTATTGATGGAAGGCAGGCTGCGAGTTTAACAGAGATAAATCTTAATGCTGGCATAGGGGGGACTCGAACCTGGGAAGTTCAAATTGCGAGCCTGGCGCCCTACATACTGAGCCATCCCCTACCCCATCCCTATAACAATAAGTAAATTATTATATTTGCATCTTATAGATATCTAAAAAGAAAATACGGACAGGATAAAGATAATATTTTAAGTTTTTCTTAATCTTCTTCTTCTTTCATATCACTTACATTTAGAGAGCTTTCCAACGAAGTCTTACTCGTCAAAATCGGATAATAATAAAGCAGAGCATTTCACTTTTATCACAAGCCGATATTATCAACGAATAAGCATAGAATGGCAACACCATTTTGTACCTATTTCGCAAATAATAATATTTTCTCTTCGGCATGTAATAAACAACGTCCAATAAACCACTGCATCAATTTTTTTTTTCTATTTTGTGACTCTCTTAAGTACTAACTCAAAATCGCAATAAGAAAGAAGGAAAAAAATGAAGTATATTCATTATCATAACTGTAGCCTTTAAAACTTCCTCTCCCCGTTACTGAACCAAGTCACACATTTATCACAATCATCTGAAGATTCATCTCTTTACTTGAAGGTTAAGCAATTTTGCGAAAGCATTCTACCTTTCTTTTCACTCTCAACCTCTCCTCCGAAAACTTCAGCGCATTCATTTTTCGTTCCTTCGCTGTCTTCCTCCCTCCCCCACCCTTTCATTCTTCCACCCATCCATCTCCCGCCTTCAAAAACGCTTTTCCTATTTCTTGAAATGCAGGTTATTCGTCTTTTTATTTTTGGCTCTTTTCTCTCTATATACTTCCACGGTGCATTTTTCTTTCATCACCTTCATTTCTTTTTTTTTATCTCTCTCCCTTTCCCTCTTGCAAGATTTCGCCTCATTTGCTGCCTCTGACAGTCATCATCCCGAAACTCTACTCTTGATTTTCTTATTTCGAGACGATGTTCTCCTCCGCGGGAGGAGGAACATCTTCAACCTGCTCTCCCCCCTCCCTACTCTCTATATTTCAAAAAGTGATCGAGTGCCGCCGAAGTCAACTCCAGCCTGACAACTGTTTCCATCATCATTATCAGCGCTGCCAATGACGTCACGATAACTGTTTTCGCACTTTATTCGTATCTTTGATCTTCAGGACTTTCAACTACGAACTCAGATAACTCGAAATTATTCCTGCTACGTGTGTCACAGGAGCTGGTGTGTATGGATTTTAATATCTATTTGCGGTGCCGAGTGCGTGGCCTAGTGGTCAACGTTTAGGCCACAAAGGCGAAGAAAAGCTCACTTGGTTCTGCTGGTAGTGCCAGTCTCGAAACCCGAATTACACAGGTTTTGAGTCTCAATAAAAGAAGAATTATCTGTTATTCGTCGACTTCGCCTTGGTAAGAAAGTGAACAATTGAAATTATAAATTTAATTTATCATATTCACCAAACTCAATTATTAGGTACTCATTGTCGGGTTGGGTTGTTTTACCTCTGAGCGGCACTTTTTTGCACACCATGGGCTAAATGGCCAGGTCACAAGGACTCCGAAGGCTCAAAAAAGGTTGGGGGAGTGACCCACTGGAACAGCTGTTGGGAGACAAATGGTAGCCTCCCGTCAAGGCCATCCAGTGTGTTCTTTAACGTGCACAGAGTATGGCTCTTCCGCACACGGGTCCACGGCTTAACGTCCCATCCGATGGACGACGGCCTTTCCAAGCCCATCGGTGTCCCCTACCCACCGTGGGCAGGACGGAGAGTTTTGCGGGGATAAATCTCAACGCTGACCCAGATGGGATTCGAACCTGAGAACTGCAGATTACGAGTCTGGCGCGCTACCGACTGAGCCATCCCCGTCCCTCTCATTGTCGGAAACGGATCTAGGGCGGGGGAGGACAATTATTATACAACAACAGATTTTGGGCATTTTTCAAGATTTTCTTTTAAAACGAAGAGGTCAGCCTTGACCCTGGAGTTCAATGGTCCTTGCGGATCGATCCTCTCTTTCCCATTTTGAAGAACTTTCGTTGAATTATTTTGAAAATTTCTTTTGTAATATTTTCTCTTTAGCAGTGATTTTCCATTTTACACGATTTCCGAACCATTGAACTTTCATCAGTACCAATGACGAACCACTACAGTTTCATCTGCGTAAATGACGACTCCTTTCTCTTTAGGTTGTCGACCTATTGATTGTACTGGACAATGGAATTAACGACGAATTACTTATCATAAAAAACCAATCGTATTTTACTCAGTCTCGAATCTATTTCTTAAACATCTTAATGCTGTACTCAATCTCTTTTCCTTATGAGGCAATGATGGGAATGTTGACTTCATCTAGAAATTCCTTTATAAGACAATGATGGGAATGTTGTCTTCATCTAGAAATTCCTTTATGAGACAATGATGGAAATGTTGACTTCATCTAGAAACAGAGAGAAACTGAAATATCGAGACTTCTAAAGCTTCTTATACAGTTAATATTGAAGCTATCAGATAATCGCAAATTATGATCCGTTAAAGATTCATCGGATCGAATAACAACCATTTCCTCTACGTAAGCAGTGATCCAAAAAACTTCATAAGTAAAAAATGTGAGCCCACTAAAGTTTCACCAATCGAAATAGAAGTATCCTGAAACGTCATTTATGCTTGTGTCCACCCCGTATAATTTCATCTACAAAAATGATGACACTATAAGTCCTATATAACGTACACATTCGTATCAGAATAATATGATCACCTACAATAGGATATGTATGGTAGGTGGTCATATTATTCTGATACGACTATGTATATGTCGACTCACAAAGAGGGATCAACTAAAAATCATCTACCCAAATGGTATCTCGTTTAAATATCAATTTGTAAATTGAGATTCGTCTGACCAGAAATGACCAGAAATGACCACCCTCTTAACTTCCCCTCTGCACAAATGCCCATTTTCTAAAGCTTCTTCTGCGCGAATGCCCATTTTCTAAAGCTCCTTCTGCGCAAATTACCCTTTTATAAAGTTTCTCTGCACAAAAGATAACAGTCCAAAGTATTACTTCCCAATGGGGCCACCACCGAAACCCTTAGGAGAGTTTCAAAATTTTCGTGGGCGCTACCGACATCTAGATTTTAACTAGTTTTGTACAGGAAAATTTATTTCGATTTCCATGAAGAAAATATTAGAAAATACTTGCCGAAAGAGGGGAGTTGGGCTCAAAACGTTTGGTAACTTCTAGTCTAAAGATTCCTGTGTACAAATGATGTCTTAGCAAATGACTCTCATCTAGAACTTCATCTGCACAAATGTCCACCTTCTATAGCTTCCTCTAGACTAGGAATTCACAACGTGGAGTAAGCGGTAAAAGTTTTTGGGGTACACCGTGAGAGCTCAAAAGTCGATTACCCAGTAAAATGTTTATAATTTTATAAGATTTGTCAAATTGTTGTCATTTTTTGTGTTTATCGATATATGTAATTTATGAATACAAAATTTAATGTATATCTATATGTCATGTCCCTCGAATTTTATATTTTATTTATTTATTTTATATTTTTGTTGTATTATATTGTTGTATATATTTTTATGTGCACTTTGAAATGTTTGTGCTGGGATGACTCACTGTTGTTGTCTTCGGGTTTGAAGCTTGCTGTTTGTTGAAAGAATCAATGCCAGCAGTTGTTTATGTCCTAAATGACTAGCCTAGGGGCGCTAGTGCAGCGACGAGGCTAGCCGGGAAATTTGAAACGTTAATCTGTGTGTTAGCTGTCAAGCGAAGAGGTCGCTTTAACACGCGTCAAAAAGACGCCGCCTTTCTCAATAGTAACCCTTGGAGTGAGTGAGGGTGCGATTCCAAGAGGGAATCCAGATTCTTGGAGAATCTTGTCTTTTATTCTTGTGGTTCAGGAGGAGCCACAGTGTAGGCAAAGCTTGGTTATCCTTTCGCCGAGTTTTGAGGTCTATAAAGTAAGAAATTGCAGAGTGTGCAATTCTCCACCTCATTTTAGTAATATTTACAGTAACAAAGCAGCAAAGGTTCACGGAGTTGAGCGGTGAATTTGATAGTAGTTTTGTGGATTTAGAAGGAACCACAGTGTGAAGCAGCAAAGGCTCACGGAGTGGAGTTCATTCCCAGCACGTAGCTGTATATAGTGTGAATAAAAATTGTGTCGTCCCTATATAACTCTCGTGCAGTAATTGATGGACCATTGTTTTTCTTCATTCAACCCAGCAAAGTTGAGTCATACAGTGGCATGGACATAAAAACCCCCGAACCTGAAGTTTTACCGAAGTGAATTAAGTAGTAATTTCATCACCGTCGCTCTCCTGTTCGGACTGGGTCATCACATTTGTCACAATCTGACAGGATTAGAACCAAGGTCACTACATCTGATGTGATGTCCCTTGTGTCCGGATCCTGTCAGACTGTGACAGATGTAGTGACCCTTGGTTCTAATCCTGTCAGACTGTGACAGATGTAGTGACCCTTGGTTCTAATCCTGTCAGACTGTGACAGATGTAGTGACCCTTGGTTCTAATCCTGTCAGACTGTGACAGATGTAGTGACCCTTGGTTCTAATCCTGTCAGACTGTGACAGATGTAGTGACCCTTGGTTCTAATCCTGTCAGACTGTGACAGATGTAGTGACCCTTGGTTCTAATCCTGTCAGACTGTGACAGATGTAGTGACCCTTGGTTCTAATCCTGTCAGACTGTGACAGATGTAGTGACCCTTGGTTCTAATCCTGTCAGACTGTGACAGATGTAGTGACCCTTGGTTCTAATCCTGTCAGACTGTGACAGATGTAGTGACCCTTGGTTCTAATCCTGTCAGACTGTGACAGATGTAGTGACCCTTGGTTCTAATCCTGTCAGACTGTGACAGATGTAGTGACCCTTGGTTCTAATCCTGTCAGACTGTGACAGATGTAGTGACCCTTGGTTCTAATCCTGTCAGACTGTGACAGATGTAGTGACCCTTGGTTCTAATCCTGTCAGACTGTGACAGATGTAGTGACCCTTGGTTCTAATCCTGTCAGACTGTGACAGATGTAGTGACCCTTGGTTCTAATCCTGTCAGACTGTGACAGATGTAGTGACCCTTGGTTCTAATCCTGTCAGACTGTGACAGATGTAGTGACCCTTGGTTCTAATCCTGTCAGACTGTGACAGATGTAGTGACCCTTGGTTCTAATCCTGTCAGACTGTGACAGATGTAGTGACCCTTGGTTCTAATCCTGTCAGACTGTGACAGATGTAGTGACCCTTGGTTCTAATCCTGTCAGACTGTGACAGATGTGATGACCCAGTCGGAACAGAAGAGCGACGATGATGAAATTACTACTTAATTCACTTCGGTGAAACTTCAGGTTCGCGTGTTTTTATGTCCCTCAACTTTACTCCGTTGAATGAAGAACAACAATGGTCCATCAATTACTGCAGAAGAGTAGATAGGGACGACACAATTTATTTATAATATGTACAGCTACGTGCTGGAAATGAAGTCCACTCCGTGGGCCTTTGCTGCTTCAAACTCTGGTTCTTTCTGAATCCACAAAACTACTATCAAATTCACCGCTTAAGTCCGTGAGCCTTTGCTGCTTTGTTACTGCAAATATTACTAGACCTCAAAACTCGGAGAAAGGATAATCAACATTTGCCTACACTGTGGCTCCACCTGAACCACAAGAATAAAAGACAAGATTCTCCAAGAATCTGGATTCCCTCTTGGAATCGTACCCTCACTCACTCCAAGGGTTACTATTGAGAAAGGCGGCGTCTTTTTGACGCGTGTTAGAGCGACCTCTTCGCTTGACAGCTAACGCACAGATTAACGTTTCAAATTTCCCGGCTAGCGTCGTCGCTGCACTAGCGCCCCTAGGCTAGTCATTTACGACATAAACAACTGCTGGCATTGAGTCTTTCAACAAACAGCAAGCTTCAGACCCGAAAACAATAACAGTGAGTCATCCCAGCACAAACATTTCAAAGAACACATAAAAATATATACAACAATATAATACAACAAAAATATACAATAATAATAAAAAATAATGTAAATACCCCCTCAAGCAGCTGCTTGCCACAGAGGTCTGACAGGAGCCTGTCAGTTTATATGCCATAGTAGAAGATCTGAGAGGATGGCAGGACCTCAGCAGAAAAACAACACGAACATCCATAAATAAAATATAAAATTCGAGGGACATGACAATATATATGTTTTATTTTATTCCCATTGTTATACTTCAACTATAGTTTTATCTATCTAAACAAGGGGTACGCCAGTTACATACACGTTTCCAAGGGGTACTTGAAGCATAAAAGGTTGAGAACCACTGCTCTAGACAAATGTATATCATCTAAAATTTCATTTGCGGGAATATCTACCGTTTGAAGCTTTTTATGTAGAAATGGGGATGGAGTAAAATTTTCAAACCATTAGTAAAGCTGTGGCCATTGATTTTTTGAATAGCTTGTGTCTCTTAGGAACTATATAAATACTTTTAAATCAATATTGTTTGCAAACTAAGAAGACGCTGATGAACCACTTCTACTTAATTGCAAAACAGTTATGCTGTCACAAGAAGATATATATTATACAAAAATAGCCTAAAATAAGCAATACTCTTCACTCTACCAGTTCACAACAATTTATCAAACTATGATAAGAATATACGACCCTTTGTAATCAATCTACATCAGTTCAAACCCTTGAAAAATAAACCTTTTATAGAAATGACAAATCCAGTCAAATGAACGACTGAAATAAGCCTCAACTACCATAGTGGTTAAGGAACTAGTTACTGTTCCAGCAAGACAAACTTGGTGTGATATGTTAGCTCTAACTGAAGCAATGATCAGCAATGATTTGGGTTTTAGTAGGGAATATCCTTCTGTGAGCAGAGCTGTAAAAACTAGGAATAGCTTCTAGGATTATTCTCTGTCCTATGTGTTGCAAAATGAAAATTTTTTTGGATTTTAACATAACATTGAACTTCATTAATGGAAGTTGGAATATTTAACAACAAAAGGTTCTACTTCTGGAATTAATCTCAAAAGCCAATCAAAGCAGTAATAATTGTTTTTATCAAATCGTTTACTAAATTAATCATATATTTAGTAGTACACCTAAATGTTTTAAAAATTCATCAATTTTAACCAAACTTTATAAGCATAAGTGACGCTGCTGTTTAAATATTCCAGCTCCATAACTCTTTAAATTCCGAACAAATATGGATAAAATTCGATATTTATGTAAACTTAATTTAGATCTCTAATTTACCTTTAGTCTCATTACCATAACAAGTTTATTCTTTTAAATGCCGAGCATCTAATTTTATATTCCATTTACATACCGTAGGGATTATCTAATGACATGTTAAGGATCTACAACCAGGCAGTGCTAATATTTGCCGAAACAACTTTCGAGGATATCACAATCTCAATACTTAAACGAAAGCGATGTATACATATGTATACTGCAAACAACATAAACTTATTTACACAAAGCAGAAAACTAATAGCAACCTTAATTACAAAACAAGTGTTCTACTTAGTTTATCTCACAGCAAAATTATCTTTTCACTGGCGACTTTCCGTTTAGATATTCTACTATACTCACCACTTCAATTAGTTGCTTTATCTGTCTACGAAAAGCGAGGCTGATGAATTAAAGCTGAGGAAAATGTCTTGAGGAATTGTCCTACACACGTTTAACTGGTTGGTGAAGCAAGTTCGCTGTTTGTCGCCGGTAAGGGTTGGGTTGGGTTGTTTTACCTCTGAGCGGCACTTTTTTGCACACCATGGGCTAAATGGCCAGGTCACATGGACCCCGAAGGCTCAGAGAAGGTTGGGGGAGGGGACCCACTGGAACAGCTGTTGGGAGACAGATGGTAGCCTCCCGTCAAGGCCATCCAGCGTGTTCTTTAACGTGCACACGGTATGGCTCTCCCACACACGGAGCCACGGCTTAACGTCCCGTCCGACGGACGGCGACCTTTTCAAGTCCATCGGTGTCCCCTACTGACCGTCGGCAGGGCGGGGAATTTTGCGCAGATAAATCTCAACGCTGACCCAGCTGGGACTCGAACCTGGGAACTACAGATTACGAGCCTGGCGCGCTACCGACTGAGCCACCCCCGCCCCCCGCCGGTAAGGACTTCAGTGCTATCAACGGTTACAGTTTTCGCCTTTATTTCAATAATTCTCTGGTTATCTTTGATATATTTTAGACAGTTATTTCAGTCAATATGTCTCTTTGAGTGATCAAGAATTGCCACTGATCGATAAAATCTAGGATTATTAAATTTTACTTAAAGCTTCCTCTAATGGTAACGTAAAGCAACATAGAGATATGTACCTCTAATATTTCATAACTCCCCACAAAAAAAGGTAACAACTGATCCTGAATGATAAGAGTTAGGACCATCAAAATCGATGCGCATGTTCTTATTATAACTTAAAAATGTAAAGTTTGCCCACACTCGACCTCTCACACCCCTGAAAAAAAAGATAGGCTGAGAACGAAAAGTGACGAGTTATATCTCAAATGAAAATTTGTTATATGGAGAGCATCATGGATTACTCAAATGAAAGTTTTTAATGTGGGAAGTATCATGGATCATCGCAAATGAAAGCTTATCTCATGAGGTGATCAAGGATTATCATAAATGAGAGCTTTCACATGCAGAGTATCATGGATTATCTCAAATGAAAGCACATGCGGAGTATCGTGGATTATCTAAAATGAAAGCTTATCACATGAGGGGTATCATGGATTATCTTAAATGAGAGCTTTCACATGCAGAGTATCATGGATTATCTCAAATGAAAGCACATGCGGAGTATCGTGGATTATCTAAAATGAAAGCTTATCACATGAGGGGTATCATGGATTATTGTTATGCGCTGATTTTACATCAGGCATAACGATTTATTTTTTTAAATTAATTTCTCAATTGATTGAGTTTTTTCAACATAGAGGGAATACATGAACAGACTAACAGGGTGGACACATTAGGGGGGGGGGATTCGCAGCTGCCCTGACGGGCCACACACAGAGAATGCCCAGCACCCAGATGACACAACATAGCGCCCGTGGGTGGATGACAGGCGGAATCACCATTTATTCTTTTGCATTGTGAAGTCCGGCTGGAATGGTCTGGGGGTGCGAAAGACTGCTGACACATGCGATCTCACATGGGAAGCTGTATTCGGGAAATCGTCCCCAACATCAAATACAGATGTAGGACTGGGCAACATCGTCCAGTTGTTTACAGTAACGAACGAGGTATTCTGTTTCCCAGGTGGTGATGTTAACCTCAAGCGCAGCGACAGACCCCCCTGGGGGGAATTTATTACTCGTAAGTTCCTCTGCAGATGCTACATATGGTGAACATACCATTTTCGGGAAAAACAAGGGGAAAGGAACGTGGGGTAGATTAGCGAGGCAGGGAGGGCTTGAGTTAGACTGAGATTTTGAACAGAGCAGACAGCACTAAGATTTTAGAGAGAGCAGTTGGATGGGACAGCCAGAGCTCTGGGCGGGCCAGATTCAGTATTGGCATATTGGAATCACTGGAAATGAGTGCAGGACTTTTAATCAAAAGCAGTGTGATTTGATGCGTTAACACTAGGACATCCCTATGAATGAGTGGTTTCCTAAAATTAGAAGCAGAGAGACTGGAATTTGCTTTCGAAGCACCTAACCAGTGAAGGGCACCCTTTCCCTTCCAACATAACCACGATGATGCAGCCGACCGCCTCTCTTCGCCGCAGCCAAATTACCCAACAGTGTATGTGATGGTCAACTGAGGGCCCATCTCACATCAACCACAGTGCGAAGGAGATGTTTTCCAGTCGTCGGCTAAAGGACGAATTAAGGAGATGATCCCCACCAGAAGCTAGAGTGACGACGACCTGGCCAAAATCCGATGCAGCGGACGGGCGAACTGAGCACTTAGAACGGTTCGCTTACCCTTCCTTTAACTTATAAGTTGCTATCCTTAATTTTAGATTTAATTGTAAAGGGGTTCCACAGTTCCATAGTCCATTTAATTCTTTAAGTTCTTTCTTTTTTTAAGTCCACGATAGACGATTGATTATTAGAAAGATTAATTGTTCTGCCTGCACTTTTAAATATTGTCTCAATAAATATTGTTATTGTTTTATGTTTCCATAAACCTGAGTTGCGCTCATCATTGTTCCTATTAATAAAAACGTCTTCCCCTAAGGAGACGGCCTGGGATTTTTGCGACCCGCATTGTCTAATTAAGGGAATAATCCGTAATTGGGCAATGTGGGAAACACAACGCCACAGATTTAAATTTGCATATTTCTACAAAAAAAAATGAATAGTGCTTGCAACCGCGAGGTGCGCACCACATTATCTCAAATGAAAACTTGTCATGTGGAGGGTATCATGGATTATCTCAAATAAAGCTTGTCATGTGGGTAGTATCACGTATCATCTCAAATGAACGCTTATCACGTGAGGGGTATCATGAATCATCACAAATGAAAGCTTATCTCATGAGGTGTATCAAGGATTATCTTAAATGAAAGTTTTCACATGCGGAGTATCATGGATTATCTCAAATGAAGGTTTATAAGTGAGGAGTATTATGGATTATCTCAAATGAAAGCTTGTCACGTGGGGAGTATCAAGGATCATCTCAAATAATAGCTTATCACGTGGGTATACGTGCATGTATTAAAATGTTTACCTAATTAAGATAAGGACCCTAATAACGCACAATTAATCTGCTAATAACAATATAATTTAGCAAGTTATATATTACTTAATTAAGATTCGAAACTGACCAATTCGGTAATGATTCTACAAAACATACTCTGTGTCTAATGATTAATATCTAGAAGAATTTAAAAATAGCGAATAGATAATATAGTGCTATTACGATGAACCAAAGTGTCTGAAGAGTGTAATGGTTTCTTCAAAAGTACAGATTCGCAATTTTCCAACATAAGATATAAATGGGTTGAGTTGTTATACCTCTGAGCGGCACTTTTTTCCACACGAGAGTCTAAATGGCAAAATCTTAAGGACTCCGAAGGCTCAGATAATGTTGGGGAGAAGGGAACCATTGGACAGTAGTTAGAAGAGAGACCGAAGCCTCAGGTCAAGGTCATCCACATCACACGTAGACACGACTTAACGTCCCATTCGACGGACGGCGAATTTTCCAACCCCAACAGTGTCCCATTTCGGATCGAGGGCCAGGTGAGGGTTAGCTAAGATAAACGCTGACCCAGGAAGGACTCGAACCTGGGAACTGCAGATTACGAGTCTGGAGTCCTAGGGCGGGAGTGGCTCAGTCGGTAGCGCGCCAGGCTCGTAATCTGCAGTTCCCAGGTTCGAGTCCAAGCTGGGTCAGCGTTGAGATTTATCTCCGTAAAATTCCTCGCCCTGCCCACGGTCAGTAGGGGACACCGATGATCTTGGAAAGGCCGTAGTCCGTCGGATGGAACGTTAAGCCGTGGTCCCGTGTGTGGAAGAGCCATACCCTGTGCACGTTAAAGAACACGCTGCATGGCCTTGACGGGAGGCTACCATCTGTCTCCCAACAGCTATTCCAGTGGGTCCCCTCCCCCAACCTTCTCTGAGTCTTCGGGGTCCATGTGACCTGGCCATTTAGCCCATGGTGTGCAAAAAAGTGCCGCTCAGAGGTAAAACAACCAACCTTGAGTCCTAACGACTGAGTCAACCTCGCTCCAACAAATAAAAAAAAAATGTACTTCCCTTCAAGCTCAAAACGTCGGCAGTAATCATTCCGCGATTCGGTTGCTTACCTCTGAACTTCACTTTTGTGATGGACTTTTCACAAACTAAATGACCAGGTCACTATGAGTCACTAAATGACCAGGCTCAGAGTTTGGTAGCTGAAGGTGACGTACAAGCCCATCGTTGTCTTATTCCTGATCGAGTTCAGAATGAGGATTTAGCAGAGATACATTTCAATTCTGACACAGGTGGGACTCGAACCTGGTAACTACAGATTACGAATCTAATGTGCTACCGATTTATCCACCCACCCACCCATCCTATAAAGTGGCGGGATAAATTATCTAGTGAACAGAAACACGCTCAGCCTTAAACGGAGAGCTTCTGATATTTCAATAAATGTATCAGATAAAGAGAGGAAGCAGGGAATCAGATATGATACGGAAGGGGGTACTTTGGGCATTGAGCTGGTGAATCACACTGCTGCTGTTCCTCTGACTAAATAAACTGGAGCGAGCCATTGCAGATAAAATAACGAACAATGACGCTAACGTAATTAGGTGAGTACTTATAGCGTTTTAATGCAATCATTTCCTAAATCAGAACTCGTGTTAGAGAGCCCTCTGCTGCAGCAGCATCATATTGGACATAAGCCATCTGTGTTTTTCTTCAGTATTTAATGGCTTAATTTTGCTAGATGCTCTCTCTATAGGGGACGCATTAGGAGACAGATTTATCGTTATCGGGCATCTCGACCATCAGTTTATCTTCAAATCCAATAGGAATGTAGTATACGTTGAGCATCCATGATTCGGTACGATCGAGATGCAATGTTTTGCCTCTACATTGGAGAAATGCAAAGATCTTCAGCTAATTATTTCCAATTCCTAATTAAACCTTTTTTAATAAGTTGTGTACATCATTCAGTAAAACACGACTAAGTATCGTTTTTTTTAAAGCTGATTAGATAAGAGAAAACCGTACAGAAAATTAATGTTTAATACGTGCTTTAAACCTACGTAACTCTTGGACCAAGGCTCAACAGATCTATAGCAGTTTGATTTGTTTATGGAAGCATCTTATTTGCTTACACAAAAATCGTAAAGGCTTTCCCTTGCATGTTATTATTGCATTTCAAATAAGTCTATTCTCTGCTTATTGGCATTACTAAGTAAAACTAATGCTATTGGCAGTATAGATATTGGCTGAATGTAAAGTGGAAAACGAGCAGATCGATATGGTAAAAGATTAGTTGTTTTATTATGTGTCATTGGCCTCAACAAGGATATTGGTTAGGTTGTTTTACTCTGAGCGGCACTTTTTTGCACACCATGGGCTAAATGGCCAGGTCACATGGACCACGAAGGCTCAGAGAAGGTTGGGAGAGGGGACCCACTGGAACAGCTGTTGGGAGACAGATGGTAGCCTCCCGTCAAGGCCATCCAGCGTGTTCTTTAACGTGCACAGGGTATGGCTCTCCGGCACACGGGGCCACGGCTTAACGTCCCATCCGACGGACGGCGGTCTTTCCAAGCCCATCGGTGTCCCCTACTGACCGTGGGCAGGGCGGGGAATTTTGCGGAGATAAATCTCAACGCTGACGCAGCTGGGACTCGAACCTGGGAACTACAGATTACGAGACTGGCGCGCTACCGACTGAGCCACCCCCGCCCCATATTGGTTAGGAGTCTAGCTACTGCTATACCAGGATGGTCGTGATTTCATAAAGTTGGGTTGTTTTACCTTTGAGCGGCACTTTCTTTTACACACAACGTGCTAAATTGCCAGGTCACAAGAACCCCGAGGGCTCAAAGAAGGTTGAGAAAGAGAAACACTGGATAACTGTTGAGAAAAAGATGATAGCTTCAAAACCGAATCTAGAAAAAAAAATTGAGGGGAGACACCAAAAAACATAATCGAACCGCAAAAATCTAAATGGGGGGGACAAGATAAATGGGGGGTAAGGGGGGCAAGAGGCTGGATTTCCAATGCAATATAACATTTTTCCCTCCGTTTCACAGGTCTTCAAAAAATTCTTGAAAAATACTTTAAATAAGCAAATATACTTGAAATAATCTTTTGCCTCTATCCTTACTAGTTTGCAGATTACAAAAACATTGCAGGTTATTAGTTTGCATTGCAGGTTATTAGTTTGCAGATTACAAAAAGGATTTTGATTCTGTTGATCGACATAATTTGTGGCTGATCGTTAGATCATATGGAATAACTGGGAAGTTAGCATGATGAAAACTTTATATAACACTGAATCATGTGTAATAGTTGGAAAAGCTTGCAACAATTGGTTTAGCATTGCTAGTGGAGTTCGACAAGGGTGCATTTGTCTCCTTTTCTCTTTAGTTTGGTTATTGATTACGTTATGTGGAATTCTTTGCAAGGGAAAGATTTTGTCCTTAAATGATCTACAGATTTCAAAATTTCCGATTTGTATTATGCCGATGATTTGGCTTGTTGGCTAATGATGTTGATGAAAAAGATTTTTGCCTTAAATGGTCTAGAGAAGGACGTAACCCTCTTTCCACCTTCCACCCTTTATCTAGCCCTGATAGCTCCTGTCAAAGCCATCCAGCGTGTTATTTAACGCACACAAGGACTGGTGCTCCTGTACACGCATCAAACAGACGATGGCCTTTCCAAGCCCATCGATGTCCCATTTCTGATCGAAAACAAGGGGGGGTAGCAGAGTTAAATCCCATTAATAAGCCCATCGATGTCCCATTTCTGATCGAAAACAAGGGGGGGTAGCAGAGTTAAATCTCAATTACTGACACAGGTGGGTCCTACTTGTCGAGCTATAATTTATTCAATAACTATTATCAATTGGAAATTTCATATTAGAGGATCTTTCAGAATCACAATTTTTTGTCTCAGTGTGTTCAATAAATTATATGATAAGAAAGAGTTGAAAATCAGGAAAAACGCAATGAGGTTTGTACCCCCCCCCCTCCCCCCAGGCATGCGCAGCTTCAATCGCATAAGAAATGATAGATATAAATATATCATTATATACAGGATGATTCAGTTAAACGTGTACAAACTTCTGGGAGGGGTAGGTTGCACAAAGACGAATCGGAATCATATAGCAATGCTGAGTCGGTAACGGCATCTTCACGCGGTAGATGGCATTGTACGACCGCGGGATTGCACAACGTCCTCGCAGGTAACCGTCATTCGCGAACCGTCCGCAGGCCGATTACACAAACGCGGAGTTGGCCGATATCTGAAATGCTGTCTTCAAAGGCATAACTACCACAGAGCTTAGACAGTTAGATATCACGGAGGTTAGGTAGTGATACATATAGCTTAGGTAGTGATACATAGAGCTTAGGTAGTCAGATACCGTAGAGTTTAGATAGATATCATGGATCTTGAGTAGTTATATATCATACAGATTAGTTAGAGAGCATGAAGTTTAGGAAGTTATATACCATATAGCTTAGGTAGTTATATATCATATAGCTTAGGTAGTTATATATCATATAGCTTAGGTAACTACCTAAGCTATATGATATATTAGCTATATATTCATTCACTCAAACGGCGAGCCGCTAGGTGGCGTTGGAAATGGTATAAAAGGGTCGGTCCTCGCACCCAACGGCATTTCTACCGTGGATTGCCGAGAGGATGGCTGGTTATACTAACCACGAAATGGCGGATATGCACTTTGTGTACGGTGCGGCGGACGGGAATGCAAGTGAGGCACAGAGTATGTCCTCTCCTTCTTGTGTTCATTCTTTAAATGTGACAGTGGAAAACTACCTTTTAACTTCTCACCGCTTGCGTTCCGACCATACATTCTATGACGAATATTGCTCGTATAGCTGCGTTCTACCACCCCGTAAAGTTTTGCCCACTTTTTCAGATTCACCCTGTATAACTACCTAAGCTATATGATATATAACTACCTAAGCTATATGATATATAACTACCTAAGCTATATGGTATATAACTTCCTAAACTTCATGCTCTCTAACTAATCTGTATGATATATAACTACTCAAGATCCATGATATCTATCTAAACTCTACGGTATCTGACTACCTAAGCTCTATGTATCACTACCTAAGCTATATGTATCACTACCTAACCTCCGTGATATCTAACTGTCTAAGCTCTGTGGTAGTTATGCCTTTGAAGACAGCAAAATCACTGCTATTATTTCCTTCAATGTACGGATCTAAGCACTTGAACGATCTGTGAATCAATCGGTAGTTGGCCATGTTTGTTAGTTAAGCCTACTAGGATATATCCCATAATACTTAGTGAAATGCAGAGAGGTTGATGGATGATCGAATACTTCAGTAATAATGGTGATTTCATGATAAAAGACTTACGCCATTCTTAGTATTGAATTGCGTACCAACACATGACTCAGGTTGAATTATTTTTTTGTGATTACTCTAATTTTGTTACTATCTTATGAATGCAAAGAAACTTTACATTGGTCATTGATTTTTTTTAATAACGTGTACTATTTACTGACCATTACAAAAATTTTTAAATAAATATTTATAAGAATATAGAACCTGTGATAAATAAATTATACTTTATTTACAAGATACAGTTATGCCAGGATTAAGAAGACATATTATACAGAAAAGTGACACAATATAAGCAAATACCCCTCGAGCAAAACCACATTAAAAATCTAGAAAGCACACAAAGGAATGTTTCTCAAACGATCAGCTAGATGTTTTAGCATTCCACATAATTTGTGATTGAAAAAACCTCTTTACATTCATTTCACCTAGTGGAGGACTCAAAATATAGTAGTACAGTCGCTCAAAAAAGTATCCGAACACTATGGTTGACTACAGAATTCAGAAAAAATATCTGGCAACGATTTTTTTAGAAATTAGTTATCTGGCAACCTTCGTGTCACGTGATTACAGAATTCAGGAAAAATATCTGGAGCGTGTACAGCAACTGTACACGCTCCAGTTACCGTTCACAGCAAACTGAAGCGTGTGCAGTTACTGCACACGCTCCAGTTTGCTGTGAACAGTAACTGCACACGCTCAATATTTCCGTGAGTGAGCCCACACGATCTAGTATCAAAATAATATGACCACCTACAGTCGCTCAAAAAAGTATCCGAACACTATGGTTGACTACAGAATTCAGAAAAAAATATCTGGCAACAATTTTTTTAGAAATTAGTGATTTGGCAACCTTCGTGTCACGTGACACGAAGGTTACTTTACGGAAGGTAAAGTTCGATGTCACGTGACACGAAGGTTGCCAGATCACTAATTTCTAAAAAAAATCGTTGCCAGATATTTTTTCTGAATTCTGTAGTCAACCATAGTGTTCGGATACTTTTTTGAGCGACTGTACCTAGTTTACCTAGTAGTCTGACTTCAAAATATTACGAAATTAGTTAGAAAACTGCTCATTATAATGCTGATACCATAAGGTGTAACATAGTTAAGAGAAGACTAAGGATTCACCTTTTCATCATTTGCATATATCTCATTTTTCGGATTGTTATTTTACTTCCTAGAGGACCGTTTGGCACACAATTGTTTTATTCTCCAGATTACAAGGACCCCAAAACTTCAGAGAAAGGTAATGAAGGAAATGTAACGCATAATGATATATTTGAACAGCTGTTAGGAGACGAGTTGTTTCTAAATATTGTGTGTGATAAAAATGCATCTTAAAGCAAAAAAATGAGCTGATAACAAAAGTTTACAAAACAAGAGTGCATAGACTTTTTTTGCCACCGGACCGAATAGAAAAATATTATGTTTGATGTGGGCCAATAGTTGGAGTGGAGAGATGTAATAGAAAAACGCAAAAAAAAAGGGTGACTTTGTTTATTACATTTTACTTGGTATATGTTAAGATACAAAATAATAGGAAAAATAAGAAATAATGATATGAAGTATATTTAAACGTCAAAAATGAAGTTGTCGAAGCAGTAGATGAACTATCCCAGAAATGAGCTGCTGATCATTCGACTTGAATGAGGTTGCATCTAGTTGTTTCATGTTATTCACATTTCCTACTTTCATCTTATTAAACAACATTCACTCTAATACGGCCAAATTAAAAAAAAAGACATATTTCGTATTATCCGATTTTCACGCTGGCCGGATAGAATATATTAAATGAGCCGGAGTTTGTGCATTCCTGTTATAAAGTAACTTTCCTCAAAGATCTTCTGCAAGGCTTTATTATTATGATACGCTCCCGTCACACCTTCGTGTCACGTAACACGAAGGTTGCCAGATCACTAATTTCTAAAAAAAACGTTGCCAGATATTTTTTTTCTGAATTCTGTAATCAATCGTAGCGTTCGGATATTTTTTTGAGCGACTGTACCCAGCTAATCACACGCTGCTCATTTGGCAGCAATCTATCTCCATAGGCACTAACATGGTGATCCAAAGTCCGTATAGCCACTCTCTTCTAATATGGGGCGGGGGTGGCTCAGTCGGTAACGCGCCAGGCTCGTAATCTGTAGTTCCCAGGTTCGAGTCCCAGCTGGGTCAGCATTGAGATTTATCTCCGCAAAATTCCCCGCCCTGCCCACGGTCAGTAGGGGACACCGATGGGCTTGGAAAGGCCGCCGTCCGTCGGATGGGACGTTAAGCCGTGGCCCCGTTTGCGGGAGAGAGAGCCATACCCTGTGCACGTTAAAGAATACGCTGGATGGCCTTGACGGGAGGCTACCATCTGTCTCCCAACAGCTGTTCCAGTGGGTCCCCTCCCCCAACCTTCTCTGAGCCTTCGGGGTCCTTGTGACCTGGCCATTTAGCCCATGGTGTGCAGAAAAGTGCCGCTCAGAGGTAAAACAACCCAACCCAACTCTTCTAATATAGGCTCTCTAATGGAAACCTCACGTCAAAGCCAGCCAGCGTGTTACTTAAGGTACATACGAGAGCCATGGCTTTATCACCCAACTGACTAACGACGGCCTTTATAAATAAGTAACTTATAACCTATTTATAAACTCGCTAAGAAAGCAGACCAGTGGTGTCTACTTTCTTTTCCAGGACAGTGGAAGTTAGTCGGTGATAAATATCAACGCTGCAGAGTTGAGACGCGAACCTGGAAACTGCAGATTACGAGCCAGGTGTGCTGCCATTTGAGCCTATTCTCCCTCTACGCATTGCTTGAAATATTGTAAACATAATTCCTTTGCATGCCCTGCTGAAAGGTTATGAAATATTTTTACAACTAAAATTATCACTTCTCGAACCATTCAAACATTCTCTTTTAATAATCGAAGACTAAATTTCCTCTGTTTCTTAGATTGTTTAATATTTAATACCTTCATTACGAACTGTCAACAAAACTGATCTTTTAGTTTTCCGTTTTTTATCCCAGTAATAAATTTAAAAAAGAATATGAATTACTTTGGAGATATTTTTATTATTGACTGTTTCTTGCACGACCGATTCCCACCGCCGTTATATTTCCTACAGCTAAACCTAGTTCATCTGGAATTCGAGATACTTTCAAAGGCACAGAATTTATTTATTGAAGTAGTTAAATTTATCCCATCAACGGACAATGGCCTTTTCAAGGCCATCATAGAGAGGAGGGTGTTGGTTTAGCGGAGATAAATCTCAATGCTGGTCCGAGTGGGACTCGAACCTGGGAACTACAGATTAGGAGGTTGGTATTCTATCGATTGAATCAATGTTCGACCCAGTAACGTATTGGAAGGAATATCGTGTGACTACAGAGTAGAGCCTGGCTTTGTCTGACGACCTATCGACTGGACCAACGGTCGCCCCAGTAACCTATTGGAAGGAATATCGTGTGACTACAGACTACAGCCTGACTTGGCCTGGCAGCCTACCGACTGGACAAACGGTCGCCCCAGTAACCTATTGGAAGGAATATCGTGTGACTACAGACTACAGCCTGACTTGGCCTGGCAGCCTACCGACTGGACAAACGGTCGCCCCAGTAACCTATTGGAAGGAATATCGTGTGACTACAGACTACAGCCTGACTTGGCCTGGCGGCCTAACGACTGGACCAAAGGTCGCCCCAGTAACCTATTGGATGGAATATCGTGTGACTACAGAGTAGAGCCTGGCTTTGTCTGACGACCTATCGGCTGAACTAACGCTCGCCCCAGTAAAGTATTGGAATGAATATCGTGTGACTGTAGATTAGTAGCTTGGCCTGGCCTGACGGACTACCGGTGAATCAATGCTCGTCCCAGTAAGATATTGGAAGGTTGTTTGGGTTGTTTTACCTCTGAGCGGCACTTTTTTGCACACCATGGGCTAAATGGCCAGGTCACAAGGACCCCGAAAGCTCAGAGAAGGTTGGGGGAGGGGACCCACTGGAACAGCTGTTGGGAGACAGATGGTAGCCTCCCGTCAAGGCCATCCAGCGTGTTCTTTAACGTGCACAGGGTATGGCTCTCCCGCACACGGGGCCACGGCTTAACGTCCCATCCGGCGGAAAGCGGCCTTTCCAAGCCCATCGGTGTCCCGTACTGACCGTGGGCAGGGCGGGGAATTTTGCGAAGATAAATCTCAATGCTGACCCAGCTGGGACTCGAACCTGGGAACTACAAATTACGAGCCTGGCACGCTACCGACTGAGCCACCCCCGCCCCAATATTGGAAGGAATATCGTGTGACTGAAGATTAGGAGCATGGCCTGGAGAGCTACCCACTGAACCAATGCTCGCCCCAGTAATGAATTGGAATGAATATGGTGCCACTGCAGATTAGGAGCCTCACCGACTGAACCAACGCCCGTCCCATGAAGGTATTGGATTGAATATCGTATAAATTTAAATTAGTTATTGCTTTTATAGTTATTTGTTGAAGATTACAATAATCTATTTATGTAGAAACGAACACGAAATGTTGAAGGGTAGAATGGAATAAGAGTCTTTACTTTTCTACATCGATTAAAATACAAGCTCGGATGTTCTTCATGAAATGACTCTTATTTCCCAACTCTTCAGTGGATATTCTTCTAAAACCCTGCTCAAAGACTTGGGGATCTTCGTAACTGACTAATTAACACATTGTACGACATGAAGAAAATACTGGTCAGGAATGAAACAAACGTAGCCAGGAATGAAGCGGTCAAATACAAAAAAAAATTGTTTGAACATCCGTGTACAGTCCAAGATTCCTTAAGAGTTCGAGAAGCTCACGTGGGAGTGTCATTCTTATGCCCCCATTAAAATAAGGCTAACAGTGCTGACTAAGATCTTGCATCACATTTCTCTAAATGTGATCTAACCAGTGACGTGATGAGATGGGAAGGTTAGAAACCCTTCAACAATGGGCTTCCTGCTATCCCAAACAAAGAATCGGACGTGTAAATCACAATGTAGAAAATAAAAATAATAGTTTTTCTGAATTTTAAAAAAACGTTCCTATTTATGCAGAGTAGACTTTCTGTAATCCAATACTCTTGGATCTTAATTTCTTTTCTTTTCTGCGCCAAAAGAGATTTCAAAAACAAAATTAACACTTCAAACAAGGTATAAAAAATAACAGTCACAGTTCTTTCTAGATGTGATCACTTTTGAGACTTTTAAATAGATCACGTTTTTAGTGGATGAAATTCGAAAATCAGAAGCAGCAATCCAAATCCAAATCATGACAAAAAAATCGTCGATTGCTTTGTCACATTTTTCAATAACGAATCATGTTTAAAAAAAAAACTATCATCCCTATGTTGAGCGGAGCTTATTTCTGTTTATATCCCTTGCCGTTAATGTAATGACGTCACCGCCCCTTTTGCTGGCGTCGTCCCAATTTTGCAGGCATTTATATATCAGTCTTGGCACAATACGTCCCTGTTTCTTAGTGTTTCGGCACGGATGATAAAGTCGTGGATATTTGATTGGCTCCATTCCAGAACACATGAAACGAGACATTCGCTTAACTCGAAACACAAGGGAGCAGGACCTAGGTTTTACGGGAGGAGGAGCTTCGAAGAGGAGAGGGGGGACGTATTTATTAAGCTAAATATAAGAAAGAGGGCAGGAGACTGCTTCCGGCATCTGTAGAGGACACAGAGAGAGAGCTATGCACGAGTGCAGTGGGTCGAGTCACGTGATGCGATCTCTCTCTTTCAATGCTTCCTTACCGGCCAGAATCTCCGGTGGAGGACGATATTTGGTTATTTTACCTCTGAGGAGCACTTGTTTGCACAGAATGGGCTCACACAGATCACTAAGTGCTTGGGTCAAAAGGGGCCTAAGGGCTCGGAAAAGATTGCGAGAAAGGGACCCACCGGACATCTGTTAGGAGATAGATTAAAGCTTCCCATTATGGCCATCCAGCGTGTTCTTTAACGTTCATAGGGTCTCCTGCATACGGACAAAGCTTAATGCCCCCATCTGACGAACTTTCCTGTCACATTGGTAATCCCTTTTGACCGATAGTAAGGTGGGGGTTTAGAGGAGATGGATTTAGATGTTGGTCCAAGCGGGACTCGAACTTCGGAACTGCAGGTTAGGAGCCTGTAGAGCTACCGACTGAAAGAATGACCTCCCCGCAAAAAAAGGTAATGGAATGAATATTGTGTGCACTACATTGAAACTGAGGCTGGATACTGCAGTTCGGTTGGTTTGTTTTACCTCTGAGCAGCACTTTTTTGTGCACAGTGGGTTAAATGGCCAGGTAACAAGGACTCCAAGGGCTCAGAGAAGGTTGGGGAAGGGGACCCACTGGACACCTGTTAGGAGTCAGATGGAGGCCTCTCGTAAAGGCCATTCAACATATTCTCTAACGTGACTGCGATTCAGTAGAATGATGGGAATTCAATGTGGATAACAATCCATAGCAAGAGAAACCCTATGAAGGATCAAATGGACACTAACGAGTAGTATTCTTGAGTGTAGAGCAAAAATGACGTTGAGCAGGTGGGATACGAACTAACGACCTCGTAATAACATGTCAGAGGCTCTGGCCACTGAGTTACCAACCGCCGATCAAGATCTTCTCTATTGATGACTATAAGCTTTATACCATGGAGTCAGTCATTTAAAGTTGACTAATTGATTGGCTAATTGAACATTCTGATCGCTTAAGCGTTTCCACGTATGTGCCAATCACATTTCAAACACTAACTGACGTGGTATTTGTTTTCAGCCAATTACGCACAATCTGCAGCACACCGAACACGGAATCGCGTGCAGATCCGATTCTGCAGAATTTAAAGGAAATTTTATGTGGATTTTTTTCAATCGCATATTAACTAGTAGGGTATGATACTATACACTTATTGCACTCAGGATGCCGTGCATATTTTTAAAATGTATTTATACAACCTGAGGGGAATGCAACCAACATGAATTACAATTCGTATTTTTTGTCATTCCTGTAATGTGGCATTGTTCAGAGTTGCCATAATGCAAATGGCATGGGAAAAAAATGACTGCTAATAAATACCGGTGATGATGTTTCGCGCTACGTTCAAAATACTATACGAATAATGCTCTACAGCGCATATAAGTAAATTTCGTCAGAAAAGTTTTTGTTGTACCACAAATTAAAGAAAATCCTACGTTGTAATGACACAACTACATTGAAAACTCTAGTATGATATTCTGTACAACAGTGAAGAGAAATTCATCTGAATTTTATTCTATAGAATATTAGAGAAAATCCGACATGATGACGCTTTGCATTATATTGAAGTAATATTTAATTTGAAAAAAGTTGATTCTAAATACTACAATATTTTTGCTACACAAGATGAAACCTTCTATCACAGTCAGGTGTCGCATACATTTATGTACAAGGGCGGGATTACCCTGGTACCTGAGTATATTTAATGTACACAGGGCGGGATCTAGGGAGGGGGGGGAGTGGTCCATTCCCCCTTGTCAGAATGATAGTAAAAGTAATAGAGGCAAAAAAGCATTAAACGTATTTATTTTTCATGCATTTTTCCAAACATTTTTAAAGACCTGTAAAACGGTGGGGTAAATACAGAGTCGTATTCGAATAATATGACCACCCCACCATTCCTATTATTAGGTAGGTGGTCATATTATTCTGATACGACTGTAAAATGACTGCAAAATTATACTGACTGCAGTCATTTTACAGATGATTTTATCTATCTATACTGATTATAGATAGACTGTGTATTATGCTAATTTGGAAATCAGTCTATTACTCCTCCCCCTTTACATTTTCCCTGCTCGATTGTGTTTCTTGCCCCCCCCCCTCGATTTTTTTCTATATCCGAGCCTGTACGCACCTATTGCAAACACGTGAAAAAAGTGTTTTTAGTTCATTTCTGAACGAAAATCTTATATGAAAATTTTGCAGACTTGTACCTAAAACCATATGACAAAATAATATGGAAATCTAGATTATCGAGATCAGAATAATTAGTGATCTAGTGCAATAACATTTTAACCTCTGAACTACAGAGATTTCTATGCTTTATGAATTTAAGTTATCTGTATAGTTTCCCAAACAGTTTTCCTAGAAACTCTTAAGAGTTTCAGCAGCACTTTCAATTATCCTGCTTACACCAGTGGCATATCATCAGCATCAATCACACAACTCTCAAGATAATTTAAGTGAGAGACTTGGACTAAATCACACCAATTGGGAAAGAACAAAGCATCAATCACGTTGACCAAGTTTTCATCGCCTTAGTACGAACATTAAACAGATTAATAAATGCGGCATTAACCGATTTATTCAAGGTAAAGTGGCTTGAGAAGGACGGTGATTATCCCACACATGACACAGAACTCATTCTAACTCCGTCGCTTAATGGGCAAGGTCTCTTAACATGTCATTAACATGTCTCCTTAGTTACATTGAGCCACTCTCCACTTATCCAGCTATTCGAGAATCCCACAGTGCACGATGCAATGTCAATCAAGCTAAAGTGGACTTGCAACAGGATAAAAAGAAATTGGTCTTGTCGCATGAAACATCACCTTTATGGAAATCGTTGCACAAAAGAGCCCAATTTTTATTGCTCAAAACTGCACCCATTTATAAAATAAAACTGAAGTTTTCATTGTCCAAAGTTGTGTATTTATTTTATGCTAACAGTACAGATTTTCTTCCCCACATTTGATTTGGCTTCTTATATTTTCAAAGTTGCTAAAACATGATAAAAGCGTATATCTTTTAAAAAAGAAAACACATAAATATAATTTTGATTTACGTTTGACGTAGTATTTTGGTGATAAACTACATTCTTAAAGACTGGAGGAAGTGTTCTGATACTTAAGAACGAAAACATGCTTATCTAACGAGTAACGAATTCCGAACAAATTGAATTTTATAATGCAGTGGTTCTCAACTTTTATGCTTCACGTACCCCATGGAAATGTGTATGTAACTGGCGTACACCTTGTATAGATAGATAAAACTATAGTTATAGTATAACAATGGGAATAAAATAAAACATATATATCAGTGGTTCTCAACCTTTTATGCTTCACGTACCCCCTGGAAATGTGTATGTAACTGGCGTACCCCTTGTATAGATAGATAAAACTATAGTTATAGTATAACAATGGGAATAAAATAAAACATATATATCAGTGGTTCTCAACCTTTTATGCTTCACGTACCCCCTGGAAATGTGTATGTAACTGGCGTACCCCTTGTATAGATAGATAAAACTATAGTTATAGTATAACAATGGGAATAAAATAAAACATATATATCAGTGGTTCTCAACCTTTTATACTTCACGTACCCCCTGGAAATGTGTATGTAACTGGCGTACACCTTGTATAGATAGATAAAACTATAGTTATAGTATAACAAAAGGAATAAAATAAAACATATATATCAGTGATTCTCAACCTTTTATGCTTCACGTACCCCCTGGAAATGTGTATGTAACTAGCGTACCCCCTTGTATAGATAGATAAAACTATAGTTATAGTATAACAATGGGAATAAAATAAAACATATATATCAGTAGTTCTCAACCTTTTATGCTTCACGTACCCCCTGGAAATGTGTATGTAACTGGGGTACCCCTTGTATAGATAGATAAAACTATAGTTATAGTATAACAATGGGAATAAAATAAAACATATATATCAGTGGTTCTCAACCTTTTATGCTTCACGTACCCCCTGGAAATGTGTATGTAACTGGCGTACCCCTTGTATAGATAGATAAAACTATAGTTATAGTATAACAATGGGAATAAAATAAAACATATATATCAGTGGTTCTCAACCTTTTATGCTTCACGTACCCCCTGGAAATGTGTATGTAACTGGCGTACACCTTGTATAGATAGATAAAACTATAGTTATAGTATAACAATGGGAATAAAATAAAACATATATATCAGTGGTTCTCAACCTTTTATGCTTCACGTACCCCCTGGAAATGTGTATGTAACTGGCGTACCCCTTGTATAGATAGATAAAACTATAGTTATAGTATAACAATGGGAATAAAATAAAACAGATATATCAGTGGTTCTCAACCTTTTATACTTCACGTACCCCCTGGAAATGTGTATGTAACTGGCGTACACCTTGTATAGATAGATAAAACTATAGTTATAGTATAACAAAAGGAATAAAATAAAACATATATATCAGTGATTCTCAACCTTTTATGCTTCACGTACCCCCTGGAAATGTGTATGTAACTAGCGTACCCCCTTGTATAGATAGATAAAACTATAGTTATAGTATAACAATGGAAATAAAATAAAACATATATATCAGTAGTTCTCAACCTTTTATGCTTCACGTACAGTGGCTCAAAAAAGTATCCGAACACTATGGTTGATTACAGAATTCAGAAAAAATATCTGGCAAAGATTTTTTTTAGAAATTAGTGATCTGGCAACTTCGTGTCACGTGACACGAAGTTGCCAGATCACTAATTTCTAAAAAAATCGTTGCCAGATATTTTTTCTGAATTCTGTAATCAACCATAGTGTTCGGATACTTTTTTGAGCGACTGTACCCCCTGGAAATGTGTATGTAACTGGGGTACCCCTTGTATAGATAGATAAAACTATAGTTATAGTATAACAATGGGAATAAAATAAAACATATATATCAGTGGTTCTCAACCTTTTATGCTTCACGTACCCCCTGGAAATGTGTATGTAACTGGCGTACCCCTTGTATAGATAGATAAAACTATAGTTATAGTATAACAATGGGAATAAAATAAAACATATATATCAGTGGTTCTCAACCTTTTATGCTTCACGTACCCCCTGGAAATGTGTATGTAACTAGCGTACCCCCTTGTATAGATAGATAAAACTATAGTTATAGTATAACAATGGGAATAAAATAAAACATATATATCAGTAGTTCTCAACCTTTTATGCTTCAGGTACCCCCTGGAAATGTGTATGTAACTGGGGTACCCCTTGTATAGATAGATAAAACTATAGTTATAGTATAACAATGGGAATAAAATAAAACATATATATCAGTGGTTCTCAACCTTTTATGCTTCACGTACCCCCTGGAAATGTGTATGTAACTGGCGTACCCCTTGTATAGATAGATAAAACTATAGTTATATTATAACAATGGGAATAAAATAAAACATATATATCAGTGGTTCTCAACCTTTTATGCTTCACGTACCCCCTGGAAATGTGTATGTAACTGGCGTACACCTTGTATACATAGATAAAACTATAGTTATAGTATAACAATGGGAATAAAATAAAACATATATATCAGTGGTTCTCAACCTTTTATACTTCACGTACCCCCTGGAAATGTGTATGTAACTGGCGTACACCTTGTATAGATAGATAAAACTATAGTTATAGTATAACAAAAGGAATAAAATAAAACATATAGATCAGTGATTCTCAACCTTTTATGCTTCACGTACCCCCTGGAAATGTGTATGTAACTAGCGTACCCCCTTGTATACATAGATAAAACTATAGTTATAGTATAACAATGGGAATAAAATAAAACATATATATCAGTAGTTCTCAACCTTTTATGCTTCACGTACCCCCTGGAAATGTGTATGTAACTGGGGTACCCGTTGTATAGATAGATAAAACTATAGTTATAGTATAACAATGGGAATAAAATAAAACATATATATCAGTGGTTCTCAACCTTTTATGCTTCAGGTACCCCCTGGAAATGTGTATGTAACTGGCGTACCCCTTGTATAGATAGATAAAACTATAGTTATAGTATAACAATGGTAATAAAATAAAACATATATATCAGTGGTTCTCCACCTTTTATGCTTCACGTACCCCCTGGAAATGTGTATGTAACTGGCGTACACCTTGTATAGATAGATAAAACTATAGTTATAGTATAACAATGGGAATAAAATAAAATATATATATCAGTGGTTCTCAACCTTTTATACTTCACGTACCCCCTGGAAATGTGTATGTAACTGGCGTACACCTTGTATAGATAGATAAAACTATAGTTATAGTATAACAAAAGGAATAAAATAAAACATATCTATATCAGTGATTCTCAACCTTTTATGCTTCACGTACCCCCTGGAAATGTGTATGTAACTAGCGTACCCCCTTGTATAGATAGATAAAACTATAGTTATAGTATAACAATGGGAATAAAATAAAACATATATATCAGTAGTTCTCAACCTTTTATGCTTCACGTACCCCCTGGAAATGTGTATGTAACTGGGGTACCCCTTGTATAGATAGATAAAACTATAGTTATAGTATAACAATGGGAATAAAATAAAACATATATATCAGTGGTTCTCAACCTTTTATGCTTCACGTACCCCCTGGAAATGTGTATGTAACTGGCGTACCCCTTGTATAGATAGATAAAACTATAGTTATAGTATAACAATGGGAATAAAATAAAACATATATATCAGTGGTTCTCAACCTTTCATGCTTCACGTACCCCCTGGAAATGTGTATGTAACTGGCGTACCCCTTGTATAGATAGATAAAACTATAGTTATAGTATAACAATGGGAATAAAATAAAACATATATATCAGTGGTTCTCAACCTTTTATGCTTCACGTACCCCCTGGAAATGTGTATGTAACTGGCGTACCCCTTGTATAGATAGATAAAACTATAGTTATAGTATAACAATGGGAATAAAATAAAACATATATATCAGTGGTTCTCAACCTTTTATGCTTCACGTACCCCCTGGAAATGTGTATGTAACTGGCGTACACCTTGTATAGATAGATAAAACTATAGTTATAGTATAACAATGGGAATAAAATAAAACATATATATCAGTGGTTCTCAACCTTTTATGCTTCACGTACCCCCTGGAAATGTGTATGTAACTGGCGTACCCCTTGTATAGATAGATAAAACTATAGTTATAGTATAACAATGGGAATAAAATAAAACATATATATCAGTGGTTCTCAACCTTTTATACTTCACGTACCCCCTGGAAATGTGTATGTAACTGGCGTACACCTTGTATAGATAGATAAAACTATAGTTATAGTATAACAAAAGGAATAAAATAAAACATATATATCAGTGATTCTCAACCTTTTATGCTTCACGTACCCCCTGGAAATGTGTATGTAACTAGCGTACCCCCTTGTATAGATAGATAAAACTATAGTTATAGTATAACAATGGAAATAAAATAAAACATATATATCAGTAGTTCTCAACCTTTTATGCTTCACGTACCCCCTGGAAATGTGTATGTAACTGGGGTACCCCTTGTATAGATAGATAAAACTATAGTTATAGTATAACAATGGGAATAAAATAAAACATATATATCAGTGGTTCTCAACCTTTTATGCTTCACGTACCCCCTGGAAATGTGTATGTAACTGGCGTACCCCTTGTATAGATAGATAAAACTATAGTTATAGTATAACAATGGGAATAAAATAAAACATATATATCAGTGGTTCTCAACCTTTTATGCTTCACGTACCCCCTGGAAATGTGTATGTAACTAGCGTACCCCCTTGTATAGATAGATAAAACTATAGTTATAGTATAACAATGGGAATAAAATAAAACATATATATCAGTAGTTCTCAACCTTTTATGCTTCAGGTACCCCCTGGAAATGTGTATGTAACTGGGGTACCCCTTGTATAGATAGATAAAACTATAGTTATAGTATAACAATGGGAATAAAATAAAACATATATATCAGTGGTTCTCAACCTTTTATGCTTCACGTACCCCCTGGAAATGTGTATGTAACTGGCGTACCCCTTGTATAGATAGATAAAACTATAGTTATATTATAACAATGGGAATAAAATAAAACATATATATCAGTGGTTCTCAACCTTTTATGCTTCACGTACCCCCTGGAAATGTGTATGTAACTAGCGTACCCCCTTGTATAGATAGATAAAACTATAGTTATAGTATAACAATGGGAATAAAATAAAACATATATATCAGTAGTTCTCAACCTTTTATGCTTCAGGTACCCCCTGGAAATGTGTATGTAACTGGGGTACCCCTTGTATAGATAGATAAAACTATAGTTATAGTATAACAATGGGAATAAAATAAAACATATATATCAGTAGTTCTCAACCTTTTATGCTTCAGGTACCCCCTGGAAATGTGTATGTAACTGGGGTACCCCTTGTATAGATAGATAAAACTATAGTTATATTATAACAATGGGAATAAAATAAAACATATATATCAGTGGTTCTCAACCTTTTATGCTTCACGTACCCCCTGGAAATGTGTATGTAACTAGCGTACCCCCTTGTATAGATAGATAAAACTATAGTTATAGTATAACAATGGGAATAAAATAAAACATATATATCAGTAGTTCTCAACCTTTTATGCTTCAGGTACCCCCTGGAAATGTGTATGTAACTGGGGTACCCCTTGTATAGATAGATAAAACTATAGTTATAGTATAACAATGGGAATAAAATAAAACATATATATCAGTGGTTCTCAACCTTTTATGCTTCACGTACCCCCTGGAAATGTGTATGTAACTGGCGTACCCCTTGTATAGATAGATAAAACTATAGTTATATTATAACAATGGGAATAAAATAAAACATATATATCAGTGGTTCTCAACCTTTTATGCTTCACGTACCCCCTGGAAATGTGTATGTAACTGGCGTACACCTTGTATAGATAGATAAAACTATAGTTATATTATAACAATGGGAATAAAATAAAACATATATATCAGTGGTTCTCAACCTTTTATGCTTCACGTACCCCCTGGAAATGTGTATGTAACTAGCGTACCCCCTTGTATACATAGATAAAACTATAGTTATAGTATAACAATGGGAATAAAATAAAACATATATATCAGTAGTTCTCAACCTTTTATGCTTCACGTACCCCCTGGAAATGTGTATGTAACTGGGGTACCCGTTGTATAGATAGATAAAACTATAGTTATAGTATAACAATGGGAATAAAATAAAACATATATATCAGTGGTTCTCAACCTTTTATGCTTCAGGTACCCCCTGGAAATGTGTATGTAACTGGCGTACCCCTTGTATAGATAGATAAAACTATAGTTATAGTATAACAATGGGAATAAAATAAAACATATATATCAGTGGTTCTCCACCTTTTATGCTTCACGTACCCCCTGGAAATGTGTATGTAACTGGCGTACACCTTGTATAGATAGATAAAACTATAGTTATAGTATAACAATGGGAATAAAATAAAATATATATATCAGTGGTTCTCAACCTTTTATACTTCACGTACCCCCTGGAAATGTGTATGTAACTGGCGTACACCTTGTATAGATAGATAAAACTATAGTTATAGTATAACAATGGGAATAAAATAAAACATATATATCAGTAGTTCTCAACCTTTTATGCTTCACGTACCCCCTGGAAATGTGTATGTAACTGGCGTACCCCTTGTATAGATAGATAAAACTATAGTTATAGTATAACAATGGGAATAAAATAAAACATATATATCAGTGGTTCTCAACCTTTTATGCTTCAGGTACCCCCTGGAAATGTGTATGTAACTGGCGTACCCCTTGTATAGATAGATAAAACTATAGTTATAGTATAACAATGGGAATAATATAAAACATGTATATCAGTACTTCTCAACCTTTTATGCTTCACGTACCCTCTGGAAATGTGTATGTAACTGGCGTACCCCTTGTATAGATAGATAAAACTATAGTTATAGTATAACAAAGGGAATAAAATAAAACATATATATTAGTGATTCTCAACCTTTTATGCTTCACGTACCCCCTGGAAATGTGAATGTAACTGGCGTACCCCTTGTATAGATAGATAAAACTATAGTTATAGTATAACAAAGGGAATAAAATAAAACATATATATTAGTGATTCTCAACCTTTTATGCTTCACGTACCCCCTGGAAATGTGAATGTAACTGGCGTACCCCTTGTATAGATAGATAAAACTATAGTTATAGTATAACAAAGGGAATAAAATAAAACATATATATTAGTGATTCTCAACCTTTTATGCTTCACGTACCCCCTGGAAATGTGAATGTAACTGGCGTACCCCTTGTATAGATAGATAAAACTATAGTTATAGTATAACAAAGGGAATAAAATAAAACATATATATCAGTGGTTCTCAATCTTTTATGCTTCACTTACCCCCTGGAAATGTGTATGTAACTGGCGTACCCCTTGTATAGATAGATAAAACTATAGTTATAGTATAACAAAGGGAATAAAATAAAACATATATATTAGTGATTCTCAACCTTTTATGCTTCACGTACCCCCTGGAAATGTGAATGTAACTGGCGTACCCCTTGTATAGATAGATAAAACTATAGTTATAGTATAACAAAGGGAATAAAATAAAACATATATATTAGTGATTCTCAACCTTTTATGCTTCACGTACCCCCTGGAAATGTGAATGTAACTGGCGTACCCCTTGTATAGATAGATAAAACTATAGTTATAGTATAACAAAGGGAATAAAATAAAACATATATATTAGTGATTCTCAACCTTTTATGCTTCACGTACCCCCTGGAAATGTGAATGTAACTGGCGTACCCCTTGTATAGATAGATAAAACTATAGTTATAGTATAACAAAGGGAATAAAATAAAACATATATATCAGTGGTTCTCAATCTTTTATGCTTCACTTACCCCCTGGAAATGTGTATGTAACTGGCGTACCCCTTGTATAGATAGATAAAACTATAGTTATAGTATAACAAAGGGAATAAAATAAAACATATATATTAGTGATTCTCAACCTTTTATGCTTCACGTACCCCCTGGAAATGTGAATGTAACTGGCGTACCCCTTGTATAGATAGATAAAACTATAGTTATAGTATAACAATGGGAATAAAATAAAACATATATATTAGTGATTCTCTACCTTTTATGCTTCACGTACCCCCTGGAAATGTGTATGTAACTGGCGTACCCCTTGTATAGATAGATAAAACTATAGTTATAGTATAACAAAGGGAATAAAATAAAACATATATATTAGTGATTCTCAACCTTTTATGCTTCACGTACCCCCTGGAAATGTGTATGTAACTGGCGTACCCCTTGTATAGATAGATAAAACTATAGTTATAGTATAACAATGGGAATAAAATAAAACATATATATTAGTGATTCTCAACCTTTTATGCTTCACGTACCCCCTGGAAATGTGTATGTAACTGGCGTACCCCTTGTATAGATAGATAAAACTATAGTTATAGTATAACAAAGGGAATAAAATAAAACATATATATTAGTGATTCTCAACCTTTTATGCTTCACGTACCCCCTGGAAATGTGTATGTAACTGGCGTACCCCTTGTATAGATAGATAAAACTATAGTTATAGTATAACAAAGGGAATAAAATAAAACATATATATTAGTGATTCTCTACCTTTTATGCTTCACGTACCCCCTGGAAATGTGTATGTAACTGGCGTACCCCTTGTATAGATAGATAAAACTATAGTTATAGTATAACAATGGGAATAATATAAAACATGTATATCAGTACTTCTCAACCTTTTATGCTTCACGTACCCTCTGGAAATGTGTATGTAACTGGCGTACCCCTTGTATAGATAGATAAAACTATAGTTATAGTATAACAAAGGGAATAAAATAAAACATATATATTAGTGATTCTCAACCTTTTATGCTTCACGTACCCCCTGGAAATGTGAATGTAACTGGCGTACCCCTTGCATAGATAGATAAAACTATAGTTATAGTATAACAAAGGGAATAAAATAAAACATATATATTAGTGATTCTCAACCTTTTATGCTTCACGTACCCCCTGGAAATGTGAATGTAACTGGCGTACCCCTTGTATAGATAGATAAAACTATAGTTATAGTATAACAAAGGGAATAAAATAAAACATATATATCAGTGGTTCTCAATCTTTTATGCTTCACTTACCCCCTGGAAATGTGTATGTAACTGGCGTACCCCTTGTATAGATAGATAAAACTATAGTTATAGTATAACAAAGGGAATAAAATAAAACATATATATTAGTGATTCTCAACCTTTTATGCTTCACGTACCCCCTGGAAATGTGAATGTAACTGGCGTACCCCTTGTATAGATAGATAAAACTATAGTTATAGTATAACAAAGGGAATAAAATAAAACATATATATTAGTGATTCTCAACCTTTTATGCTTCACGTACCCCCTGGAAATGTGAATGTAACTGGCGTACCCCTTGTATAGATAGATAAAACTATAGTTATAGTATAACAAAGGGAATAAAATAAAACATATATATTAGTGATTCTCAACCTTTTATGCTTCACGTACCCCCTGGAAATGTGAATGTAACTGGCGTACCCCTTGTATAGATAGATAAAACTATAGTTATAGTATAACAAAGGGAATAAAATAAAACATATATATCAGTGGTTCTCAATCTTTTATGCTTCACTTACCCCCTGGAAATGTGTATGTAACTGGCGTACCCCTTGTATAGATAGATAAAACTATAGTTATAGTATAACAAAGGGAATAAAATAAAACATATATATTAGTGATTCTCAACCTTTTATGCATCACGTACCCCCTGGAAATGTGAATGTAACTGGCGTACCCCTTGTATAGATAGATAAAACTATAGTTATAGTATAACAATGGGAATAAAATAAAACATATATATTAGTGATTCTCTACCTTTTATGCTTCACGTACCCCCTGGAAATGTGTATGTAACTGGCGTACCCCTTGTATAGATAGATAAAACTATAGTTATAGTATAACAAAGGGAATAAAATAAAACATATATATTAGTGATTCTCAACCTTTTATGCTTCACGTACCCCCTGGAAATGTGTATGTAACTGGCGTACCCCTTGTATAGATAGATAAAACTATAGTTATAGTATAACAATGGGAATAAAATAAAACATATATATTAGTGATTCTCAACCTTTTATGCTTCACGTACCCCCTGGAAATGTGTATGTAACTGGCGTACCCCTTGTATAGATAGATAAAACTATAGTTATAGTATAACAAAGGGAATAAAATAAAACATATATATTAGTGATTCTCAACCTTTTATGCTTCACGTACCCCCTGGAAATGTGTATGTAACTGGCGTACCCCTTGTATAGATAGATAAAACTATAGTTATAGTATAACAAAGGGAATAAAATAAAACATATATATTAGTGATTCTCTACCTTTTATGCTTCACGTACCCCCTGGAAATGTGTATGTAACTGGGGTACCCCTTGTATAGATAGATAAAACTATAGTTATAGTATAACAATGGGAATAATATAAAACATGTATATCAGTACTTCTCAACCTTTTATGCTTCACGTACCCTCTGGAAATGTGTATGTAACTGGCGTACCCCTTGTATAGATAGATAAAACTATAGTTATAGTATAACAAAGGGAATAAAATAAAACATATATATTAGTGATTCTCAACCTTTTATGCTTCACGTACCCCCTGGAAATGTGAATGTAACTGGCGTACCCCTTGTATAGATAGATAAAACTATAGTTATAGTATAACAAAGGGAATAAAATAAAACATATATATTAGTGATTCTCAACCTTTTATGCTTCACGTACCCCCTGGAAATGTGAATGTAACTGGCGTACCCCTTGTATAGATAGATAAAACTATAGTTATAGTATAACAAAGGGAATAAAATAAAACATATATATCAGTGGTTCTCAATCTTTTATGCTTCACTTACCCCCTGGAAATGTGTATGTAACTGGCGTACCCCTTGTATAGATAGATAAAACTATAGTTATAGTATAACAAAGGGAATAAAATAAAACATATATATTAGTGATTCTCAACCTTTTATGCTTCACGTACCCCCTGGAAATGTGAATGTAACTGGCGTACCCCTTGTATAGATAGATAAAACTATAGTTATAGTATAACAAAGGGAATAAAATAAAACATATATATTAGTGATTCTCAACCTTTTATGCTTCACGTACCCCCTGGAAATGTGAATGTAACTGGCGTACCCCTTGTATAGATAGATAAAACTATAGTTATAGTATAACAAAGGGAATAAAATAAAACATATATATTAGTGATTCTCAACCTTTTATGCTTCACGTACCCCCTGGAAATGTGAATGTAACTGGCGTACCCCTTGTATAGATAGATAAAACTATAGTTATAGTATAACAAAGGGAATAAAATAAAACATATATATCAGTGGTTCTCAATCTTTTATGCTTCACTTACCCCCTGGAAATGTGTATGTAACTGGCGTACCCCTTGTATAGATAGATAAAACTATAGTTATAGTATAACAAAGGGAATAAAATAAAACATATATATTAGTGATTCTCAACCTTTTATGCTTCACGTACCCCCTGGAAATGTGAATGTAACTGGCGTACCCCTTGTATAGATAGATAAAACTATAGTTATAGTATAACAAAGGGAATAAAATAAAACATATATATTAGTGATTCTCAACCTTTTATGCTTCACGTACCCCCTGGAAATGTGAATGTAACTGGCGTACCCCTTGTATAGATAGATAAAACTATAGTTATAGTATAACAAAGGGAATAAAATAAAACATATATATCAGTGGTTCTCAATCTTTTATGCTTCACTTACCCCCTGGAAATGTGTATGTAACTGGCGTACCCCTTGTATAGATAGATAAAACTATAGTTATAGTATAACAAAGGGAATAAAATAAAACATATATATTAGTGATTCTCAACCTTTTATGCTTCACGTACCCCCTGGAAATGTGAATGTAACTGGCGTACCCCTTGTATAGATAGATAAAACTATAGTTATAGTATAACAAAGGGAATAAAATAAAACATATATATTAGTGATTCTCAACCTTTTATGCTTCACGTACCCCCTGGAAATGTGAATGTAACTGGCGTACCCCTTGTATAGATAGATAAAACTATAGTTATAGTATAACAAAGGGAATAAAATAAAACATATATATTAGTGATTCTCAACCTTTTATGCTTCACGTACCCCCTGGAAATGTGAATGTAACTGGCGTACCCCTTGTATAGATAGATAAAACTATAGTTATAGTATAACAAAGGGAATAAAATAAAACATATATATCAGTGGTTCTCAATCTTTTATGCTTCACTTACCCCCTGGAAATGTGTATGTAACTGGCGTACCCCTTGTATAGATAGATAAAACTATAGTTATAGTATAACAAAGGGAATAAAATAAAACATATATATTAGTGATTCTCAACCTTTTATGCTTCACGTACCCCCTGGAAATGTGAATGTAACTGGCGTACCCCTTGTATAGATAGATAAAACTATAGTTATAGTATAACAAAGGGAATAAAATAAAACATATATATTAGTGATTCTCAACCTTTTATGCTTCACGTACCCCCTGGAAATGTGTATGTAACTGGCGTACCCCTTGTATAGATAGATAAAACTATAGTTATAGTATAACAATGGGAATGAAATAAAACATATATATCAGTGGTTCTCAACCTTTTATGCTTCACGGAAATGTGTATGTAACTGGCGTACCCCTTGCATAGATAGATAAAACTATAGTTATAGTATAACAATGGGAATAAAATGAAACATATATATCAGTGTTTCTCAACCTTTAATGCTTCACGTACCCCCTGGAAATGTATATGTAACTGGCGTACCCCTTGTATAGGTAGATAAAACTATAGTTATAGTATAACAATGGGAATAATATAAAACATATATATCAGTGGTTCTCAACCTTTTATGCTTCACGGAAATGTGTATGTAACTGGCGTACCCCTTGCATAGATAGATAAAACTATAGTTATAGTATAACAATGGGAATAAAATAAAACATATATATCAGTGGTTCTCAACCTTTTATGCTTCAGGTACCCCCTGGAAATGTGTATGTAACTGGCGTACCCCTTGTATAGATAGATAAAACTATAGTTATAGTATAACAATGGGAATAAAATAAAACATATATATCAGTGGTTCTCAACCTTTTATGCTTCACGTACCCCCTGGAAATGTGTTTGTAACTGGCGTACACCTTGTATAGATAGATAAAACTATAGTTATAGTATAACAATGGGAATAAAATAAAACATATATATCAGTGGTTCTCAACCTTTTATACTTCACGTACCCCCTGGAAATGTGTATGTAACTGGCGTACACCTTGCATAGAGAGATAAAACTATAGTTATAGTATAACAATGGGAATAAAATAAAACATATATATCAGTGGTTCTCAACCTTTTATGCTTCACGTACCCATTGGAAATGTATATGTAACTGGCGTACACCTTGTATAGGTAGATAAAACTATAGTTATAGTATAACAATGGGAATAAAATAAAACATATATATCAGTGGTTCTCAACCTTTTATGCTTCACGTACCCCCTGGAAATGTGTATGTAACTGGCGTACCCCTTGTATAGATAGATAAAACTATAGTTATAGTATAACAATGGAACTAAAATAAAACATATATATCAGTGGTTCTCAACCTTTTATGCTTCACGTACCCCCTGGAAATGTGTATGTAACTGGCGTACCCCTTGTATAGATAGATAAAACTATAGTTATAGTATAACAATGGGAATAAAATAAAACATATATATCAGTGGTTCTCAACCTTTTATGCTTCACGTACCCCCTGGAAATGTGTATGTAACTGGCGTACCCCTTGTATAGATAGATAAAACTATAGTTATAGTATAACAATGGGAATAAAATAAAACATATATATCAGTGGTTCTCAACCTTTTATGCTTCACGTACCCCCTGGAAATGTGTATGTAACTGGCGTACCCCTTGTATAGATAGATAAAACTATAGTTATAGTATAACAATGGGAATAAAATAAAACATATATATCAATGGTTCTCAACCTTTTATGCTTCACGTACCCCCTGGAAATGTGTATGTAACTGGCGTACCCCTTGTACAGACAGATAAAACTATAATTGTAGTATAACAATGGGAATAAAATTTTGTTACTAGATCTAGCAACTTTTGAACTCTTAAGGCTACCCCAAAATATTTTACCGCGTACCCCACATTGAGAACCCCTATTTTAAGGAATCAAGAAAGTAACTTTATTGAAAAAAGTAAATATACACATTTTAATGAATAATATGAATTGACAAAAAACGTTTAATTTCGAAAGAATGAAAGAAACATAAGCAAAAAAAATCCTTAAGCAATGATATACAAAAAGTAAACTAATAAGGGATTTTTTTTCCATAATAATACTGAGATAATATAAGTTGGCATGAGTTTTGTTCCAAGATAAGTCGAAAAAATATAATGAAACCAGGATAGGCTTGCTTCTTAAGGTGTCTTACAGAAAATCGTTCAAACGGGGTAATTTAATCCAAGTTCCCCATTAAAATTATCTATGGAGTTATGTGATTGATGGTGATGATATGCTACTCGTGGTAAACAGGATAATTGAAAATGCTGCTGAAGGCCCTAAGAATATGTAGGAAACTGTTTGGGAAACTACATGGATAAGGGGCGGGGGTGGCTCAGTCGGTAGCGCGCCAGGCTCGTAATCTGTAGTTCCCAGGTTCGAGTCCCAGCTGGGTCAGCGTTGAGATTTATCTCCGCAAAATTCCGTGTCCTGCCCACGGTCAATAGGGGACACCGATGGGCTTGGAAAGGCCGCCGTTCGTCGGATGGGACGTTAAGCCGTGGACCCGTGTGCGGGAGAGCCATACCCTGTGCACGTTAAAGAACACGCTGGATGGCCTTGACGGGAGGCTACCATCTGTCTCCCAACAGCTGTTCCAGTGGGTCCCCTCCCCCAACCTTCTCTGAGCCTTCGGGGTCCATGTGACCTGGCCATTTAGCCCATGGTGTGCAAAAAAATGCCGCTCAGAGGTAACCCAACCCAACCTACATGGATAAACTTAATGTGACAAAAAAAAACAACGTAGAAATCTCTGTGGTAATTGAGGTCAGAGGTTAAAATAGGATCGTTTTTTCATGAAACGAACAAAATAGAGATATCACCAAATCAAGTCCAGTCCTCGCATTCGACATAACTGAGGAAAATAATAAAAGTGACTGAACCAAAATGAGTTGAAAAAAAAATAGAATAAATCCAGGATAGCATTGCTTTTTAAAAGAAACCCTTCGGGAAAGAGTTTAATCGGATAAATTTGAAATAGTCCACTGTTTTGTGAACTCAAGAATTCTCTAATTCACTCAATCCTAGTATTATGATGCAACATAACATGTGAGGGACATCTGAATTCCGAATCATACTTTTATAAAACTCAGATGCTACAAGACTTTGCTTTAAATCTTTGAAGCCACGCGACATCGAACCCTCATTATTTCACTGGAATTGACAAAAGTGAGAATGAGTTTAAACCACGGATCCCATTAATATCAACAGACTATCTATTTGAATTTTAACATCTTCAGTTAACTGTACTACTCGTTTTAAAATATATCAATAAGCAACGTTCAGAATCGAGTCTCGGAAATTTCATGAATGGATTTGATAATAGATATCTCGGGACATGGTCAGATATACGTTCCCACATTGAGAGTGGAAAATGGAAAAGGTCTTTTTGGTCTAGAGCAGCTAGAAAAATCCCCCCATTGGGGGATTTTTTTTCTAGGTTTTTTTTTTTTTTTGAAAATCTTAGAAATTTGTGATATCGAAATATTTGTAAATTTGTTTACATGGGAAATATGATTTCAATTAGTTTTACAGAGCAAAAAATCATTTTGAATTTCATGAACGGGAGAGTTAGAAAGTTTAAAGTGGGCGCTCGGCTCAAAAAACGTTGGGAACAGCTGGCCAAGAAAAAGGACTGAAACTGAAAATATTGGACAAATTTTTTCGCAGCACGTTATTGATTAACTAAACATTTAATCAATATTAGTAGAAGAAAAATTGCTTTGAATCGGGTGGGATCCAAACCAAGAATATCTTGTTTACAGTGTCGAGGGTTCGGATCTCACCCGGCTCACAACAATATTTCCTCTACTCCCACTGTCATCATGATATATAAACGGCCCAATAGTGATTATATGCTTAGTAAGCTGAAAATTATGTTTACCACAAACACTATATAATGTTTGAATGACTTCTGTTACTACGAATTTATTTTTTCCTTCACATTTCTAAAAACAATCATCGAATAAATCACATTTTATTTCCCCCGAAGAAAAATGCAAATTTAATTATTGAATCGAGGACTCTGTTTAATCTTCTGCTTTATTTATATATATATGGAGACAAATAAATCCAAAAAAGTACAATATCCATGTACATTAGGATAAAAGAAAGAGGAAAGTCTTTTCCGCCTACGCTTCTAGTTCCAACTCCCCAAAGTATTTCTTTTGATCCTTTTTTCTCCTGTACCGAACATGTGCTCCGAACTACGAAGCTTTCTTCTATTTCTCTCTAAAGTCGTTAAATCAGATACGTGTGCGAGTGTGTCAGGCTTAGTTTCCTCGCTAACCAACAGCAGTGGAAATGATCAATAACAGCAGCAGTCGGTTTCCGCACGACACTTAGAGGCTCGTGCCTAGAGACTACCTTCAGCCCGCGTATGCTATTCTACGGCGGAAATGCGGGCCCTTCCTCTTCTTTTTCTATTTTATTTCCCACCCACCTTAGTTTTCTTCGGAGGCACAGGTGCTCCTCGCTCATTTGAGACACTGCTACAAAGGAGCCAGAAAAGAGAGAGAGTCACTAGAGGTTAAAGCAGCTCTATTTTGCGCTCTCTACTGCTCTTACTGCACTGGAGGATTGCTTTCGATAGAATCCAGTTGAATCCTCCTGTCCCGATTGAAGAGAACAGATGGCAGTGACGTGCAAGCAAAATAGCAGAGACCCTCCCCGCATTCAGATGTATTAATCTATTTATGTAACGTTATTAGACGAGCCTGTTTTCTGATACACTCAATTGTTGTTTTTCTCCTAACTTAGGTGGTTCGTAGCATTTCGTACATAAACATATTAGGAAAGGTAAGGGGATATCGGAGTGGTAAGAAGTTATTTTGTTTTATGCGTTTCCTGAGACTAGTAAATTGATTTCAAGGTACAGTCTCTCAAAAAATATCCGAACACAATGGTTGATTACAGAATTCAGAAAAAATATCTGGAAACGATTTTTTTAGAAATTAGTGATGTGGCAACCTTCGTGTCACGTGACACGAAGGTTGCCAGGTCACTAATTTCTAAAAAAATCGTTGCCAGATATTTTTTTCTGAATTCTGTAATCAACCATTGTGTTCAGATATTTTTTTGAGCGACTGTACTCAGACTCGCTGATTCTAATGAGATGCAGCCGAATGCATAAAGAGGATATCGAGAAAATCGAAATAAATAGTGTATTAAGATAAAAGGCCTAAAAAGTTCGATCTTTGAACAATGAATGACCTCTGGAATAACAAGGCCCATTCTGTAAAAAAGGGAATCCCTCATACCAAGGGATTCCCCCTTTTACAGAATGGGCCTTGTTATTCCTGAGGCCACTCATTGTTCAAATCTGTAAAAGGGGGAATCCCTCATACCAAGGGATTACCCTTTTACAGAATGGGCCTTGTTCTTCCTGAGGCCACTCATTGTTCAAAGATCGAACTTTTTAGGCCTGTTATCTTAATACACTATTTACCTCATACCAAGGGCTGACCTCAGTAATACCACATATAAGAAAAAATATAAATAATATGCAAATAAATAAAACATGTAAGGGTGATTCAAAGAGAACTGAACACTTTCAAAAATTTATAACTCAGTTCGTAGGTTATATTTGAAGATGTAATGAAAACCATTTTGTAAAAGAACTATCACTGTTATTACTATGATCTTACAAATGCTGAATATGTGCTATCACACGGCACACATCAATCTTGTAGTCTAATTCATCCCAGACCTTTTGTAGCACATCATCTTCAGTGGTTGAAATGGCAGTCACAATGCCATCCTTCATTTCCTTAATGCTGCGAGGAAGAAGTGATACAAATACGAGGTTATTGACGTTTCCCCACAAAAAGAAGTCGCATGGTGTGAGTCGCCTAATTACTGATTAATACATTTTTGAAAGTGTTCAATTCTTTTTGAATCACCTTGTATATAATGAAGCAAAATAGCATAAAGCTGGCCTAAAAAGCGAAATAACATCACAGGGAATGACTCCAATAGAAGCCTTCAGAATGATTTAAACAGTAGTCCTCAGAACCCAAAGATTGATTTCATCGAAAAACCTTTCCTTTGAGTTGTTTTTACCTATGAATTGTACTTTTTTGGCACAGAATGGGCTGTATGGCCAGGTCACAAGAACCCCCAACGGCCCAAAAGAATGTTGGGGAAGGAGATCATCTGGATTGCTGTTAGGATACAGATAGTAGTCTCACGTCAAGGTCATACAACGTGTTTCTTGACGTGCACAGAATATAACTCACCTGCACAGGGAGCCACGACTTAACGTGCATCAGACGGACGTCGATCTTTCCAAGCCCAGCAGTGTCCCTTTCTCACCGAGGGTAGAATGAGGATTAGCGGAGATAAATCTCAACACAAGCACTGCTGGGACTCGAACCTGGGAATTGCAAATTACAAACGTGACGCAATATAGACTGTGTCAACCCCCATTCCTGGAAATCCTTTGATTGGTCTGAATCAAAGCAATTCCATCCCAAAGAATCATCTAACTAGAAGTATTTTCAGATCAATGGCTAACCTATATAGAAGTTCTCTGCATGGACTTAATAGAGGCTTCTAAGTCTAGAAGCCTCCCCTTAATATAATAGGTACTCTGGGTGTCCTGAATAAAAGCGGGATCAGCGATGGCTTAGTCGGTAGTGCGCCAGGCTCGTATTCTGCAGTTCTCAGAGTCGATTCCCACCTGGGCCAGCGTTGAGATTTGTCTCTGCTAAACCCCGCACCCTGCCCTGTGTCAGAAAGGGACACCGATGGGTTTGGAAAAGCCGCTGTCCGTCAGTGGGAATTTAAGCCGTTGTCCCGTGTGCGGAAGAGCCATACCCATTGCACTTTAATGAACACGCTGATGGCCTTGACGGAAGTCTATCATCTATCTCTTAACAGCTGTCCAGTGAGTGAGTGCTGTCCTCTCCCAATCTTTTCTGAGCCCTCGGGGTCCTTGTGACCTGGCCATTTAGCCCATAATGTGCAAACAAAGTGCGGATCAGAGGTTTAAACAACCAACTCGACCTTTTAAAAGCAACCGCAAAGACTCAATGAATGCCCTCACATCCTTAAATACCTGAATGCGACGATAATCCCTAACAATCTTATTCATAAAAGAATTTCTATGTTGAAATAGGAATTGTTTGGAGGGTCTTTTTTTTTGACCTCGGACCCGGGCTCCCTTGACGCACTAGAAATGTAAATTGCCTTCTTCCCAATCACCGTTTGTCACTGAAATTATCGATCTTTTAACTGCTTTTAAAAAGCTGATTTTGTTTCCATATTGCAGCGGAATCTGCTAATTCCTTCGAGTTAAATAAATATTGGCAGCATGAACGACTACGAATGTAGGCATTTCATTTTAGATATCAAATTGATATAAGACAACCTAGCTTATGAAGTCCAGCAGTCGTTCAACTAACATTATATTTAATGAGAAGAATAATCATTACAACTGCAGAGGAGGTAAGTATATGAACTCTCAGAGCTTAATAAAATACTAGAGTCGGTCAGAAAGTAAGTTTGGAAAGATTATAATTCGCAGGTTTTTTTAATTACATATCCTAATATGAATAACAGCCGTCCCGTGGCAGAAGTGGTTAGCGAGCTTGGCTGCTGATCTAAGGGATCTGGGTTCGAGCCCCGGATAAGGCATGGATGTATGTGCATTTTTCTGCTGAGGTCCTGCCATCCTCACAGACCTTCTAGTATGGCATATAAACTGGCTCCTGTTAGAACTGACAGGCTCTATGGCAAGCAGCTGTTTGCGGGGATATTTATCTTTTTGATAATACGAATAATGAAAGGCAAATTTTTCGGCATAGTCTCTTCATAGATTAAGATACTTATCATATCGCTGAATAAGATTTCTCACGCTTTGTCCATAGAAGCCTGTGTCCTTCGCACTCACCCTTTCTTTTTCGTTCTTGTATCATGGAAATTGTACACTGCTAAAAACGTTTGAAGTTCAAACGGAACAGAGAGACATGAATTATTTATGGCATGCAGGACAGTTTTGGGCGTTTGAGGACCGGGGTGCCCATATGATTCTTAGATATCCCGATTGTGAAGACTATCCTTAGAGATCCCGTTTATAGAGACAGTTCTTAGAGATCCCCGATTAAGACTCCAAGACTCATATCTTCACTTTTATTCTTAAGTGTATATACAAGGGGCCACGTCTTAACGTCCCATCCGACGGATGGCGACCTTTTCAAGCCCCTCGGTATCCCCTACTGACTGAGGGCAGGACTGGGAGTGTATACAGATGAATACAAAGGACGTTATCAATGACTTATGGAAGCTCTTTCAGTTAATGATCTCTAATTACACCGATATTAGTCTGTCAAACTCAATTTTAATTCTTTCTCTGTACTCAACCCCACTATAAAAAGAGAGATGTCAGTGTGCGCATTGGCGACCACAAGACTTGCAACGACCCTACCACCGAATGTCACCTATTGTCTAGTGATGAAAATGTTGGATCTGACACACGCATCAATTTCTTCCCCGTGCAACCAAGCGTACGTACCCAAGTAGTTTCTTCCCCATTACTTTCTCCGCAACACGAAACAGAAATAGAATCTTTTGTTCGCTTACATTAAAATGCTCGATGAATGACATTTCGGGAAAAGGAAGGGCTCTTTGTTCCTCCTAATTGGTTTCCTCCCAGTGGCAAAGTTAGTAGAGCCAACTGCAGACCAAAAGGTATTCTTGAAGCGTTTATGAGTGCAACTAATTATAGCAGCAGCCATGGAGCATGGAGAAGCAAGAAAGTGAAGTATCAGGAGGTATGCGAAGGCAGTGATTAATTCGCCCTCCCGTCCTTTGTTGTTAGATGGTAGATTTCAGATATGTGTGACTCGTAAAGGGTCACAGTCCAGGTCGACGCTTTCGCCAGTTGGTGCCAGAAACAACTGCCAACCTTGTACATGTAAGGCACCTAAAGAAGGAAACGCTCTCAAACTTATATATGCTCTCGACGTTGATTAGACAGTATCTCTGCCAGATCTGTAGGCGTAGCAGACTTAATAAAGTAGAGAGTATTTTCGGAGATATCCATCACAAAAGTAGCCAGATAAAGACTATAATATGCTCGAAGACTTCGGAAAGTTTCTCTGAGTGATAACCGTGGTCAATCACTGACAATTGTTGAACGAGGGAGCGGAGAGCCACGTTCTATGAACCTACAAGAACTTTATAGACTTTCAGTTTTGTGTTCTTGATTTGGTCGATATGATCTTGATTTGGACGAATATGATTAGGACACTATTCGTATTCCTTCAGTGTTCAGTGTTTTTTTTGAGTTCTGATAATTTGTTTTCAGCCAGTGTTTCCATTTGGATATTAAACCAGGTTTTAAGTGGGGAGTGTGTGTATGTGGGGGAGGGTTGTGTGTGTGTGTGTAGCGGGGTTGTTCGTATTTATAGGTATGAGGTTGGTATTGAAATATTTTAAGATGAAGTGTGAGATGGAAATAACTAAATTTGTAATATTGCATGTGATTAGTTGATTACCAGAAAGATTTTTCTAGAAGGTCAGATTCTCTCAACATTTTCCAAGGGATTGTGAGAGCAGGCAAGGAAGGTGCAATTAGGACAGAATCGAGAAAAAAAAAATTAAGTATTAGTGGGTGGGAGGGGAATAATTGACTCGAAAAGGCCGGATCGGAACAAAACGCAGTTCCTATATTATTGTTATTGTTTTTCATTGTAGTACCTTTTAGAAATTGGGGCGGGGGTGGCTCAGTCGGTACCGCGCCAGGTTTCTGTAGTTCCCAGGCTCGTAATCTGTAGTTCCCAGGTTCGAGTCCCAGCTCGGTCAGCGTTGAGATTTATCTCCGCAAAATTCCCTGCCCTGCCCACGGTCAGTAAGGGACACCGATGGTCTTGGAAAGACCGCCGTCCGTCGGATGGGACGTTAAGCCGTGGCCCCGTTTGCGGGAGAGACATACCCTGTGCACGTTAAAGAACACGCTGGATGGCCTTGACGGGAGGCTACCATCTGTCTCCCAACAGCTGTTCCAGTGGGTCCCCTCTCCCAACCTTCTCTGAGCCTTCGGGGTCCATGTGACCTGGCCATTTAGCCCACTGTGTGCAAAAAATGCCGCTCAGAGGTAAAACAACCCAACCCAAACAACCTTTCAGAAAAGCATTTTGGAAAGTATGTGTAACATACATAAAAAAATCAATGTTCCCTCGAAATATGCTCTCAAGCAGCTGCTTGTCACAGAGGTCTGATAGGAGACTATAACTTTTTACGCCCTCTGTGAAGAAAGTGAAATCTCAGAAGGAGAAAAACAGAAACAGCCATGCCTTACAATCGGTAGGTAAGCACTCGGCCACAGCAATTAAAATTATCTGAACTGTTACAAAGAATTTATTTTTAAAAACTAAAAGGCATAGCAGAAATGCAGCTTACACATTGGCAAGAACAACTCAAAAAATGATTTAATAATAAGGTCACATTCCTAAACATGTAGTTGCCTGATCGTAGAGCTCTCTGACTTCCTTATGCAGGGGTTTGTCAAAAAATATGTTCCACCACAGCCTGAAACTTCGGACAATTTAAAAGAGAAAATAAAATCAATATCGGAAAAATTAATCATCACAGGAAAAACAAGTGACAGGAAACTGAATATTGCTCTGATATGTGTAGAATGGAATTACCACTGAACCTCAACAACATAAAAAAAATGTTTTTAATTGTTCTTTCCATTGATATAAATTTAATATCTGTATGCCTTTCAATTTTTTGAAAATACATTTTTTGAATCCACTCAGATCATTTGCAATTGTCTTGTACATATTCCTTATTTCTTTGCTTAAGAGTCAGTTTAAAATTCTCCTGCAGGATGACCTTTTTTCACCTTCCCCCCCCCCCCCACTATTAGGTCCAACACTGTGTGTAGGAAATTTTCTGCCCTCATTTATTTACTGCAAAACGTCAGTTGGATTCCTTCCAACGACCAAAGGCTGCATTTATCTCTTCTCTAATCTTATCTGTAATCTTTATCGTTTCGTTTTTAATTCCCATTCGTTTGGTTCAACTGGAGCGTAAATGCGACGCCCTGTTATATAAATAAGAAGATGAACTTGAAGCTTAACTTGCCTCATTTTCAATTTCCTCCGAAAGTATCCCACCCAGTTTCCTGGAACAATAATTCAAGAGCCAGTTTCGTTGTGTATCCATTTCCTTCGAGCCTTCCAGTCCGTCTCGTTTCTCTTGTACAGAGTGCACCGGGACTTCGCGTAAATTACGCCGACAAAGTTAGCGAGCATCGACCATTAAATGTATGCCATTTGCCGGCACAACATCCGCATATAAATGTTTGCCCGAAGACCATTTCCAGCGGATTAATTAATGGCAAATATGGACTTCAGAGGATGAATGTAATGAGCAATAGCATCCACTACGAAGCTGTTGTGCCCTGAGGGACATCGCCAATATCGCATAATATCCTCTTTGGAATGGAAGAGCAAGGCCTAGCCACACAAGCATCTGACTCTGCCTAATAAGATTTCCATGCAGCCAAGCAGATGATATTTTGAATAAGTACTTGTGCGAATAAAGAATCAGTTTGGTTTTCCCTCGTATACACTCCCAGATGAGCCAATTCCGGATGCACAACAAAGAGTGCATCGTATCATGGTTATGGGTTGTAAGATATCGTTGTGTATAGCCTGAGGGCTACTTTTCTGTGACTCACGGAATCATTATGCACTGACACTGAATCATATGCATAATTTGTCAGTATGGTTCACGGTTTATTTTTTACAATCTAGGGTATCCTTTTGTATCGTTTCTGTTGTCAATTTGTATGACCAGGATAAGCAGAATGATCATTTTGAAAGCTCAGAGAAATAATTTTCGCGAGGATTTCTGTTGTCATTTTGTATGATCAAGAAAATCGGCTCCTACGTATTGTGTGATCATTTTGCACGATCACAGATATCGTTTTACTCAGCTTTTAATTGTCGATTTGCGTGATCCGAAAAATCATTTTATAGGATTGTGTGATCATTTATACAATGAAGGAAATCACTTTGCACGGCTTCTGTTGTTAATTTATGTGATCAGAAAAATCATTTTGCACGGCTCAGTCAGTAGCGCGCCAGACTTGTAATCTGCAGTTCCCAGGTTCGAGTCCCACCTCGTCCAGCATTGAAATTTATGCTCTAGGTTAGTAGGAAACACTGCTGGGCTTTTCTTCAGCTTCCGTTGTCAATTTGCATACTGATGAAAATCATCTTGTACGGATTGTGTGATCATTTTGTACGAGCAGGGTTGGATTGTTTTACTTCTGAACTTCACCTTTTATTGCACATAATGGGCTAAATGGTCAGATCACAAGGATCCCGAGGGCTCAGAGAAGGTTGGGGAAAGGGGATCCACTGGACAGCTGTTAGGGTTGGGTTGGGTTGTTTAACCTCTGAGCGGCACTTTTTTGCACACCATGGGCTAAATGGCCAGGTCACATGGACCCCGAAGGCTCAGAGAAGGTTGGGGGAGGGGACCCACTGGAACAGCTGTTGGGAGACAGATGATAGCCTCCCGTCAAGGCCATCCAGCGTGTTCTTTAACGTGCACAGGGTATGTCTCTCCCGCACACGGGGCCACGCTTAACGTCCCATCCGACGGACGGCGGCCTTTCCACGCCCATCGGTGTCCCCTACTGACCGTGGGCAACAGCTGTTAGGAGACAGACTCTCGTCAAGGTCATCCAACATGTTCTTTAACGTGCATAGGGTACAGCTGTCTCCTGCACACGGGGCCACGGCATAACGACTATACGACAAACGACTGCCTTTCCAAGTTCAGCGGTGTCTCCTATTGACCTAGGGTATAAATCTCAACTAGGGATAGCAATGTAGATACCTAAATTAAAAGCATATACCCCCTCAAGCAGCTGCTTGCCACAAAGGTCTGACAGGAGCCTGTCAGTTTATATGCCACAGTAGAAGGTCTGAGAGGATGGCAGGACCTCAGCAGAAGACCCCATGTTTTACACGGGGCTCTAACCCAGGTCCCTAGATCAGAAGTCAAGCGCATTTTTAAAATTTAAAATTAAACACATTGGTTAATTTGAGTCCGAGTACAATAAACTCTTTTTTTTTGTCTTAGGGAAGACTTTTTTTTACTTAATTTTATTCCATTTAGTGATGGGGAAGAGCATTTTGCAGAATTTTATTTCACGTGAGGTTGAGTATTATCTTCTATTTTGCTGCTTTGAGGCTAGGTATTTTTACACTATTTTATTGTCTTGGTTATGACTATTATTTATTATTTTTATCTCCTTTGGGCTGAGTATTGGGCATTTTTTTTCGAACTGTACATTTTATAAATCGGATGCAATATCGCTTCTTTGGAAGAAAAACTTTAAAATTTAGAAAAATTTATAGCGTTGCATTCAGCAATGCTCACATTTTTGCTGCAATTGGGGGAAAAAAAGTTTAAATAAAACGTCATCAGGCAGAAATAAAAATATTCGACACAGAAAAAACAACTCCTGCCATCTGAAATTGAGAAAAAGTGCAACCTTGAGCGTCTTTCACATTAGTAGTTATAGATATTTAAATTGTCATTTAGATATCCTAACATATTATAAGGACTTAACATTCATAATCCATCCTTAAATGATATTACTTTGCATTACATTGATTCTTCCTAGCGGCGCTGAGCTTCACAGGTAAAAACTCACTTTTATTGATTGCTTATCCACAAAACATTAAACTTCCATTTTTATTGGGACCAGGATGTCTCAATCGTTATCCGGTCAACTCACAGTTCCAATGTTCGAGTCTCAACTCTGCCAACGTTTAGCTTTATCACCGCTAACTCCAACCCTGCTCTTGGGCAGAAAAGGGACACCGATGGTCTTGGAAAGAGCGCCGTCTGTCAAAAGGGAAGCTAAGCCGTGTCCCCGTATTCAGGAGAGCCATACCCTGTTCACGTTAAAGAATTAAAGAATACACTATATGGCCTTGACAGGAAGCTATCATCTGTCTGCTAACAGCTGTCCAGTGGGTCCCTTCTCGAAACCTTCTCTGAGCACATGTGGTCCTTCTGACCTGAGGGCGGGGGTGGCTCAGTCGGTAGCGCGCCAGGCTCGTAATCTGTAGTTCCCAGGTTCGAGTTCCCAGCTGGCTCAGCGTTGAGATTTATCTCCGCAAAACTCCCCGCCCTGCCTACGGTCAGTAGAGGACACCGATGGGCTTGGAAAGGCCGCCGTCCGTCGGATGGGACGTTAAGCCGTGGCCCCGTGTGCGGGAGAGCCATACCCTGTGCACGTTAAAGAACACGCTGGATGGCCTTGACGGGAGGCTACCATCTGTCTCCCAACAGCTGTTCCAGTGGGTCCCCTCCCCCAACCTTCTCTGAGCCTTCGGGATCCTTGTGACCTGGCCATTTAGCCCATGGTGTGCAAAAAAGTGCCGCTCAGAGGTAAAACAACCCAAACCCAACCCTTCTGACCTGGACATTTCGTTCATGTGTGCAAAAAAATGCGGCTCACAGGTAACACAGCTCCACCAATAATCCCCAACAAATCAGATTGATTAAAATCGGAGCTAAGTCCATTTTTATCCTCTGCTATAAATATCGGAGATAAAAAGAAAAGAAGTAATGAAGCCGATCAAATGCTGATTATGGAACAGATGCCTCAGAGAAAAGTATCAGTCGTTTTCTTGTTCTTTCACATGCCACGAAGGAAAAAAATATCGATTCCTGACTGATCCATTACACAGAGTCAGAATTCTGCTTCGTTACTTGAACGATACAGGTTGAGTGAAATGCATTCCCTTGTTTTGTATTCTGCAGCATTCTCTGTTGCCCCACATCATTCATAAAAGATACAGATGAATGTCCCTATACAGCTCCATTTCAATCTCTGTACGCACTAGTGGAGCTGCGGATCAATGGACCTCGCACATTTGGATTCATTTATGTAAATACCGAAGTTTTTCAGACCTTGGAAAACTCCTTTACCATTCTAATGTTGGTACTCATCAAAACCTGATGCTGAAAGAAAATCTCTTCTCTGCACAACAAGAGCAATATCATAAGAGTATCCAAAAACAGATTCAGGTTCTAATAAAACAAATTTACTTGCACTGAAATTGTGCACTTCAGGACTTTGTAAATTTTTTTAGCTTAAGGATACCTTTAATTTTTATTTTTTTTATTTTTTTTTGGGGGGGGGGAGAATGGGGTTTTAAGAACCAACATGGGAAGGACTGGATACAAAAGGCAATTAATAAAAAAAATTTAATTTATATTACTGTTATTTGATGAAATATAAAATAAAATATGTATTTTACTGTTAAGTTTAATGCCAAATTATTCAAATCTCAAATGCAGAATACCGAACTGCTACGGGAGGGGATCTCAGTCAGTAGCACGCCAGGCTCGTAATCTGTAGTTCCCAGGTTCGAGTCCCTACTGCCCAGCGTTGAGATTTATCTCCACAAATATCCCCTCCCTGACCTCGGTCAGATAGGGCACATCGATGAGCTCGAAAAGACCGCCGTCCGTTAGATGAGACGTTAAGCCGTGGTCTCGTGTGCGTAAGAGCCATACCCTATGCACGTTAAAGATCACGCTGAATGGCCTTGACGGGAGGCTACCATCTGTCTCCTAACAGCTATGCAGTTAGCGCCCTCCCCCAACCTTCGCTGAGCCCTCGGGGTCCTTGTGATATTCCCATTTAGCCCATTGTATGCAAAAATAGTGCCTCTCAATGGTAAAACAACCCAACCGAATTACTAAGGAGTGAGTTAGATTGTTTCATTTTTGAAAATATCAAAGAAGGTTGGGGAAGGAATGCCCAACCCACAATTTGTCTCTTAATAGTTGGACAGCTATTAGGGAACAAATTGTAGCTTCCTGTCAAGGCCACCCAGCATGTTTTTTTAACGTAAAGAGGGTCTCCAACACACAGGACCACGGCTTAACGTGCCATTCGACGGACATCGGCCATTCCAGTTTGGCCCATCTGTGGCCCCATTCTGACCAACGGCAAAGCGGGGATTAGCCGAGATAAATCTCAACGCTTGCATAGGTGGGATTCGGCCTAGGAACTACACATTACGAGCCTGTCACGCTAACGACTGCGCCCCCCTTCCCTACCTATTCTATATACGGAGTCATAGGTTAGTGTTCCATCCGACAGAGGGCAGCGTTTGCAAGCCTACAGGTGTTCCCTTTCTCTCCGAGTAATAGAGTGGGAATTTAGCGAAGAAAATCATGACGCTGAAAGAGTTGGAACACTAACCTGTGTACTGCAGATTGCGAGCCTGGCGCGCTACTGACTGAGCAGCATGCCTTCTTTCTTTTCATAAAATAAGTTTCTAGAAGCATATGAAATTAAACTTATTTGAAGCTTAAGTTGCTAAACTTAAGCAACATCCAGCTTCATTCACAGTTAGATCTATAAATTTTAAGTTTACACCATTGTATTTTTGTGTAGGTTCTGTGCATGATTATTTAATACGTTTTTTATCTAAATATATATGCCAATTAAGGGTATTAATCTTAAAAATCAAAACTGTTACGTGTGGCAAAAGAGGCTTTTATTATTGAATAAGTTTCCCGTTTCATGCAGATTCAATAAACGCTGCGATTTTTGGGAAAGCGATTCTTACATGTAAGGAGAATTAACTGTATTAAAATACTGAAAACCATTTTAAATATCTGCGCTAGTGTAGAATTTTGAAGTCAATGAATTTAATTACGATTCTACCTAGAAATCGCATTTCTACCTTTGATGATAAAGGAAGGAATGCATCCGACTTCTTGGAAAGGCCGCCGTCCGTCGGATGTGACGTTAAGCCGTGGCCCCGTATGTGGGAGAGCCATACTCTGTGCACGTTAAAGATCACGCTGGATGGCCTTGACGGGAGGCTACCATCTGTCTCCCAACAGCTGTTCCAGTGGGTCCCCTCCCCCAACCTTCTCTGAGCCTTCGGGGTCCATGTGACCTGGCCATTTAGCCCATGGTGTGCAAAAAAGTGTCGCTCAGAGGTAAAACAACCCAACAACCCAACCCAACGCATCCGACTTCGGTGGGAAGAAAGCTTTGGTACCCTAAGTTATAATGCCAATAACTCCGTGGAGCTGAGGTTATTTCAGCTGGTAGCACTGAGGCTAAATTGTTATTCCCATTGTTCTCAAGTTGATATTTTGTCTACTGACCTACACTACTTGTTACTAACATGTGGTGTAACAGTTCCCGATGTTTATTACATTGCCGGAGAACAAATTGGGGTGCTTACCTTTTGACTTAATCACGTTGATTAGTTTTGATAACAGCATTTTCTCCTCTTATAAAGTTCTTGATAACAACTTTTTCTCCATCTACAGGCATACCTCGTCCAGCGCAATTCCACACAGTGCTGATTCGTTATAGCGCTATTCGTCTCAGAAATATTTTTATATTTAAATATATATATATAAATCCATTAGAGTACTGAACAGTACACTTAATATATAAAAAATTTTCTCTCATGGCCATAGGCCAATACAGCGAGAGCTGTCGTATGCTCTCATTCAATGAGAGCTAGTGCGACATTCGTACTCTCTCGACCAATAAGCTCTAGGTCGGCATACTGAGCTTTCCTCAGTTTGAGTAACACCCGCCAATCTTTATGTTTACTCCACCGTGGCTTCTCTTTCTGCCATTATTTCGTGTTCTGGTGAAAAGATTTGACCCACGGATCTGGATCTCTTCACTGAAAAGAACGCAGATTTTGACCACAATGAAGGGTACTGTTGCCAATGTGATAATGCTCCTTGAGAAGAAGCTTCGCGAAAGGCAATCAATCCTTGATGCCTTCTTCAAGAAGGATCTGGCCCATCACAATCTGACCCATCTTCCTGACAGCAACTGCCACCTTGTCTCCTAACATTGCGAAGTTCTCCATGTTTGGATTTGAATTGTGGATTGCACCATTCACTGACTAATACAGTACACTTCATTTTAACTTTACCAAGTTTTTCTTTCATTATTATTCATTTCACAATGCAGAATGTATTTATAAATTCATGTATATCATCTGTATTATTGTTTAAGTAACCCAATACATCCTTAATATGTTGATCGTAGATAATAATTTATGATTTCGGGAACGCATCTCCATGGGGACTATGCTATAACGACCACGTACAGCTCTGATTCATTTAGGAACACATCGCCTTTCCAGGAACACATCGCCTTAAGCGCAGTCGGTCTGTATTTGTTATGAGTTGTCCTATATATTTAACACTAAACGTTTGCCTGTGTAAATGAACGTTACATGGATCATAGTCTTATCATTGATCTTGCCGGTCTCTTCGCATGCAGCCCCTTCATCAAAAATTGTAAAGGAGAGCACGTGGAAAGCTGATGGAGAGGATCATAGTAACTCATACGCAGAACCGTCGCCAGCGTCTGCTCTTTCTCATGCGACCCGCGATCTCCTGCGATCCCCCCGACCTTAAAGTAACCTTTTCATGCGACTCAGAACCTTAAAACAGCTTTCAAATACAGGAAACGTTGAACTCCCATTGTCTGTAGCAACAGTGAGAGGATGGAAGAAAATGGATATTTGGGCACGGCATAAAGGAAATGGTAGCAAATAGATAAGAGGGAAACGTCACAAAGGAAAATGGAAGAAAATGCTCTGGTGTATAGGGACATAGACAGAAATAAATAGGAGCAAATAGGAAAATGCGTAGGGACAAATAAAAAAGTTAAATAGAAGTAAATAGAAAGGCGAATGAATAGAGAGTTAATAGATAAAAAATATGAGATACAAGCTATAAAGGATTGGAATAAATAAATATATATTATAATAATATAAAGTAAAGAAATTAATAAATAAAATAAGGATATGAGTTACAATAATAAAAAGGAAAGGAATAAAGAGATGAATTAAGAATAAATATAAAGTATAACACCATAAAGCAAAAGAATAAATAAAAATAAGAATAAATATATGAAATATAATTCTATAAAGTATTGGAATGAATAGATGAAATAAGAATAAAAATACGAGAATTAAAATTCTAACCCAGGCGTGTCCAACCCGCGGCCCTGGACAGCTAGTAATGCGGCCAACAAAATCGTAAAGTTTACGTGTTTACGACATAAGCTTTCAACATGATTATGTGATTTTCAGCGAGTTTTTGATATCCCACTAGTTTTATGTTGCCCTTTTTTAATTTTATAATAGAAAACAAGAAAATAAATGAAGTTTTATTATTGAGATTTTCAGATCATGAGAGCCATTACCATGTGCACGTTTTATTATTCATAAAAATTAACTATATTATATATTTTATGTGCGGCCCAAAATAATTCATCTTTACTCAATGTGGCCCAGGGAAGTCAAATCTTCACTCAATGTGGCCCAGGGAAGTCAAAAGGTTGGACACACCTGCTCTAAAGCATTGGAATAAACAGATGAAATAAAAATAAATATAGGCTACAATAATATAAAAGAAAGAAATTAATAGATAAAATAAGAATTTGAGCTGCAATAATAAAAATAAAGGAATAAATAGATGAAATAAGAAAAAAATATAAGGTATGAGACCATAAAGCAAAGGAATAAACAGACGAAATAAGAATAAATATATGCTACAATAATGTAAAAGAAAGAAATTAATAGATAAACTAAGAATATGAACCACAATAATAAAAAGGAAACCAATAAATAGATTAAATAATAATAAATATGAGATAAACGATTGGAATAAATAAATGAAATGAAAGTAAATATAAGATGCGACACCATAAAGGAAAGGAATAAATAGATGAAACAAGAATAAATATTAAATATATAATACTATAAAAGTATAGGAAATAAAAACTGATGTATAGGGACGAATTATACAAATATTTAGATACAAATGGAGAAATTAACTGAAACAGATAAAAATAGAAAAGAAAAATATACAAATCAACGATGAATATCGGAAAACTAAACAATAGCCTACAGAAAAATTCTAACACTTCAAAAAAGTACTTTCTCCTTCGGGGATAATTTCTTTCTTTTCTTTATTTCGATCTCTGTATAGGCCTTCACGATTCTGTTTCATTAAATGATATCTTTAATTGCAAACGTCGAGAAGAAAATCACTTGCAGATGGGCTTGTCTGCTTGATTACCGAAAATCACTTTAATTTACTTTCTATTTCCTCTTCTGGTGCTTCGAACAACAGAACGTTAAGTGTATTGTGTTAATTATTCACTAAACTTAACACCCTTAGCCCTCAAGTTCTAGAACCGCGCAAAACAATTTCTTTCGTTATTTATCCTATTTTTCTTACACAAATATACATATATCTGTGTATTCCCAGGAACACGCCTCAGTCAGATCCTTGAGCCGTTAAAATTAATTTTGCTTTTACAAAAAAAGAAGATGCAGCAGGTTCTGTCTGAAACACAATACGAAAAAGGGAAAATAAGAGAAGAAAGAGAGAAAATAAATATCCTTGAATAAATTGTAATAACTTCCTCTCATCACAATAGTAGAGATCTGGAATTGTCAGCTTTAATTGCTCTTTTTTCGTCCAAGAAAAACACGAGGTGGGCGCTAGCTGCACGTGACGTTTCTGCTTCTTTAGAACGCACGGTGGAGATTTTAATAACGCTTCTGGTGTTTGCGTTCTTGTTGATTGTGACGTAACTCATGCATGCTTAAAGAGTGTAATTTAATTAAAATATTTGTTGAATCTATTTCCATTCTTCTTTCTATCGTGTGTCTGGAACTTTCGCTTACATCGTCTAGGGAACTGGGAAGTTGGAAGAATAATTTCATTATTTCCTCGCTAGGAAGTTGAAGAAGACTGAAACTTCTCGGCATTAAGATCCCTACTGGAATTCAGAAATTAAAAGCAATATTGGATTGTCGTTTTTTTTTTTTCTCTGTGAAGTTTTGTTTTGAGAAGAAGTGTTTCTAAACTGATGATTCATGCGACACTAGATTATTATTGTTTCTATATTCAATTAAAGGGATACGCAAACGCGAACCATCCAAACACACGCATTTTTGTAGTTTTTACAACTACATCGAAACGCATTCCTTTTGTCGTGTTCTACGCAATTTCAGTGGGATTCAAAACGGGAGATAAAAACTTATGTGAATAGGAAGTTACTTTTAAAGTTCCATACTCGTAAACTAAACTTTTATTGAAAAAAACATATACTAAATAAGATAAAAGATCGCAATGAAATATATCTCTCTTAATCTCGATTTTTCCAAAATGTTCGTTCTGCGTTTAAAGAGTTGTGGAAGTTTCAATATTTAAGAGCAGCAATGTTCTTAAAATGTTCGTTCTTAAAACATTAACATGAAATAAAATTGACAAATATTGAAAAAATTATTTAAGGAAACTTCTAAAAATACACTTATTTTGTGATATAGTTGTAAATAACATTTATTATTTAAGTTTTAATTAACTTCTAAGTTAAATTCCTAAGATTGGCATTGCTACTGATAAATATTCAAACTTTCACAACTGTTTAAATATTGAACGAATAGTATTGAAAATCGTGATTTAGGTAGGTTTCATTTTTATTGTAGTCGATTTTTTTTTACAAAAAGCTTATTTTAGAAATCATGATGCTTCAAAAATTAGCTTTCTTGACGTCACTAATAAAGAAAAAAAAATAGAAAAAATAAAGAACTGTCACTTCCCATGCGTTTGAACATTTTATGATATTGGTCTGTTTTATGGGCAGATATTTTACAGAGCGATACGTTGTTTAAATTCTGTAATAGATGGTTGTTAAGAAACTAAGATTACTCGAAATTCTTCGATGTTAAAAATAAATCAAAATAAATTATTCATCAAGCAGCTGCTTGCCACAAAGGTGTACAGTCGCTCAAAAAAGTATCCGAACACTACGGTTGATTACAGACTTCAGAAAAATATCTGGCAGTGATTTTTTTAGAAGTTAGTGATCTGGCAACCTGTGTGTCACGTGACACGATGGTTGCCAGATCACTAATTTCTAAAAAAAATCGTTGCCAGATATTTTTCCCGAATTCTGTAATCAACCGTAGTGTTCGGATACTTTTTTGAGCGACTGTAGGTGGTCATATTATTTTGATACTAGATCGTGTGGGCTCACTCACGGAAATATTGAGCGTGTGTAGTTACCGTTCACAGCAAACTGGAGAGTGTACAGTTGCTGTACACGCTCCAGATATTTTTCCTGAATTCTGTAATCACGTGACACGAAGGTTGCCAGATCACTAACTTCTAAAAAATCGTTGCCAGATATTTTTTCCCGAATTCTGTAATTAACCGTAGTGTTCGGATACTTTTTTGAGCGACTGTACACACAATCTCACTGAATTATATGACCACCTCCCTCCATGTTACAGTCGGTAGCGCGCCAGGCTCGTAATCTGTAGTTCCCAGGTTCGAGTCCCAGCTGGGTCAGCGTTGAGATTTATTTCCGCAAAATTCCCCGCCCTGCCCACGGTCAGTAGGGGACACCGATGGGGCTTGGAAAGGCCACCGTCCGTCGGATGGCGCGTTAAAGCCGTGGCCCCGTGTGTGGGAGAGCCATACCCTGTGCACGTTAAAGAACACGCTGGATGGCCTTGACGGGAGGCTACCATCTGTCTTCCAACAGCTGTTCCAGTGGGTCCCCTCCCCCTACCTTCTCTGAGCCTTCGGGTCCATGTGACCTGGCCATTTAGCCCATGGTGTGCAAAAAAGTGCCGCTCGGAGGTCAAACAACCCAACCCAACTCTCCATGTTATATAAGCGAATGCTTCCTTCGATGCTCTATAACTACTAAACTAATCATTTTATGAAAACATGTGACCTAAGATAAATAAAAGATCTTAATCGAATCTATCTAAATCTCGATTTTCAATAATGTTCGTTTTGTATTTAAAGAGTTATGGACTTTGAATATTTAACAGCAACAATGCAACTCAGGAAAAGTGAAAAATTCCTAAAACTTATTTTCATTAACTTTTGAAATAATTATCTGTAATTCCCTGTGATGATGCATAGAACCGACCAGGCCTAGCACCTAATGTCCGACCCCGCCTTCTCGTGGTGCAGACCGTTAGTACTTTTCAAAAGAGATACTCTCTTGTGGAAGTAAATGGAAGGGGAGGGCTGCCAGATCAGTGTGGCCTACTGATCTGGACAACTATGACTACTTCTCTTTTTTTCTACCCTGCTAAGGAGTGGTCAACCATACAGGGTCCTGGTGCTGACCATATATACCAACCTGAACGGAATTATTGCTCTGATTTTGCTGCACTGGTGGGCTTCTGTGGATGGAACATCTTCCGCTGTGTTTTCTGTTTGTTTGTGGGTTGACAGACCCAAGTGAATAGATTCACAGGATATGTTTATCAGCTGGTGGATAATCCTGAGCAGAAGTCATCGCAGGCACCTGAACTCTTTGCTTCTTTGGCATCGTCAAATTCTACATTGGAGGAAGTCTTCCAGTGTAGATGGCTTCAGCCTTTAGTGGTGGGGGAACGGGTCTTTGCCCCATGTCTGCGATTAGGGAGCTGTTTGATATTGTTGCCATTTCCTCTCTCAATAAACACAGTTTATTTAAACATCCCATTAACCATTTTCTCTCCATAGGTAGTTGGAATGTGAGGACTCTGCATAGAGCTTCTTCTCTTGATGTCCTCACACAAGAATTCCACCATTATAGTTTATATATTCTCGGCTTGCAAAAGACCAGATGGAGAGATAAAGGTCAGATTCTTAAAAATAATCTTAAATTTCTCTTTTCAGGGAGGGACGACAATAAGCATCACCAAGGCTTGGGTCTGCTTCTCAGCAGACACGCTAGTGATGATCTTCTATGATATGAGTGTTTTAATGAAAGGTTTCTTACAGCAAAATTTCAGACAAGCGTTAAAGACTTGAATGTTATCTGCTGTTATGCCCCCACTTAGGATGCCGATGAGGATGAGAAGGATAGGTTTTATGAACAACTTCAGGATATTTGGAATTCTGTCAAGAAAGGAGATATTACCCTTGTTCTAGGTGACTTCAATGCCAAAGTTGGTACTGACTCTGACCTTTGGGGAGGAGTAATAGGCCCTTTTGGTATTAGTAGCTGCAATGGCAATGGGCAACCTCTCCTACAGGTAAGTAAACTCAATGGATTCAGAATAACTAACACATATTTCAAACACCGCGACATACATAAGTACACATGGGTTTCACCCGATGGGCTGCATAAGAATATGATTGATTATATGTTAATTAACAGCAAATGGGCTAGTTCTGTTAGGAATACTAGGTCATATAGGAAAAATGAAATTGGATTTGGCCATTACCTTGTTAAAAGTGTCTTGCAGCTTAAACTTAAGAAGTGCTGAGCTAAGGTTAATATTATTTTTAGTTCTGAAGCTCTGAAAGACCCAGTTAGAGCTAAAGATTACCACGATAGGTTACTTAGTCATTATGACAGTCATGGTATGCTTACTACTAAAGTTGAGGAAGAATGGGATCATTTTAAACAGGCTTTTTTGGACACTAACAGTACTCTTTTAGGAAAAAAGGAGAAGAGGAGGCAGAATTATTTGAGTGATAAGGCACTTGAGCTTATTTCGGAAAGAAAGAACTGCAGGAATGTTTTTAATCAATACCCTACTAGTCCTAATAGAAAGCATTACAGAGAACTTAATAAACGTGTAAAGGATCAGTTAGCTGCTGATAAGAATCTTTGGCTTGATGGTTTGGCTGACAAAGCCAAGGAAGCAGTTAGACAGCACAACAGCAGACAGCTGTACCAGATAGTTAATGTTTTGTGTGGTAGAAAACGGACAGGTATACAGGGATTGAAGGATAAACAAGGTAAGGTTATAGAAGGGGAGGATTCTGTCATGGCTAGGTGGGCTGAGCATTTCAGTGATATTCTAAACAATGCGGTTAGGTCTATTCCCATTGTTTGCAATGATGATAGATGCATTGATGGCTTTAATGTTGGCCCTATAACACAATCTAAAGTTATTTTGAATGTTCCTAAACTTAAACTTCATAAATCCCCAGGGGTAGATGAAATTACTACAGAAATGCTTAGAGCTGGGAATGTTTCGGTTACCACTTGGATGACTGAAATTCTGAATATCTTTTATGATAAAGGCATGGTTCCTAAGGATTTTACCAGAGCTATTGTTATCCCTATTTTCAAAAAAGGTGATCGCAGTTCTTGTGATAACTATGGGGTATCAGCCTACTCTCTGTTCCAGGTAAAGTTCTTTCCATGATTGTGCTAATAGAATTAAGAATCTGGTTGACAGTCAATTGCGTGATGAGCAATGTGGATTCAGAAGTGGTAGGGGATGTGTGGATCAGATATTTTCACTTAGGCAGATTCTTGAAAAATGTTTAGAGTTTCAGAAACGTTTGATTGCTAGCTTTGTTGATTTCAAAAAGGGCTTTCGACTCTGTTGATCGTCATAATTTGTGGTTGATTGTGAAATCATATGGTATACCAGACAAATTAGTTAACATAATGAAAGCTCTCTATAATAACACTGAGTCGTGTGTGAGAGTTGGTAAGGCTTGTTGCAAATGGTTTAGCATTACTTCTGGTGTTCGACAAGGGTACATTTTGTCTCCTTTTCTCTTTAGTTTGATTATTGATTATGTTAAGCAAAATTCGTTTCAAGGGAAAGATTTTGGTCTTAAATGGGCAGGAGATACGAAAATTTCTGATTTACATTATGCTGATGATTTATCCCTTTTGGCAAATGATGTTGATGAGATGAAGTCTTTTATTCGAGCTGTTGATGAAACTGGTACTAAAGTAGGTTTGGTTATAAACAGAGAAAACTAAAGTGATGAAAATTGTCAGGCAGGATGTGATTCAGTTAATCTGAATGGTTGCAGTCTTGAGCAGGTGTCACAGTTTAATTATCTTGGGAGCTATGTAACAGATAATGGTGATGTGCGGCATGAGATTAACAGACGAATAGGGATTGCTGCCGGGACTTTTAAGAATCTATGGAGAGTGTGGAGAAATAGGCGTATACACCTAAAGACTAAAATTAGACTGTATAATAGTTTGGTTCTTTCTAGGGTTAGTTATGGTAGTGAAACTTGGACACTTTGTAAACAAGAAGAACTAGATGCTTTTGATTCCAGATGCTTACGCAGTATCTTGGGCATTAGGTGGTTCAACTTTGTAACTTATGATGAGGTTAGGCAAAGGAGTTTGCAACCTCCTTCAAGCAGCATATTGTGCAGAGTGAGACTCCGTTGGTTTGGCCATGTTGCCCGTATGAATAACTATAGATTGGCGAATAGGGTTATGAACAGTGTGCCTAAAGGCCTCAGAAAGAAGGGGAGACCTAGGATGCGGTGGGCTGACAATGTCAAACAGGACCTTGTTAGAATTGGTGTGCAGTGGCCAGATGCAGTAGATGTAGCTCAGGATAGACTTGCTTGGAGAACTAAATTACACGGTCTGGTTGGACCTCCGTAGCCCATGGCTGCTTGAGGATGATGATGATGATGTAATAAATGGTGTGAAATAATACTTCTTATTCAAATTATAATTAACTTCTGAGTTAAATTCTAACGTTAGACATTGCTGTTGTTTAAATATTCAAACTTTACATAACTCTTTAAATATTAAGGTAATATTGTTGGAAATCGAGGTTTAGATAGATTTGATTCAGATCTTTAATTTATCTTCAGTTCCATTCTGTCACAAAAAGCTTAGTTTAGAAATTATAGAGCTGGGAAGTTAGCTTCTATTGACATAACATAGAGATAAGTAGTCATAATTCAGTGAGCACTGAGTGTATATCAGTATACTACTCCAACGGGACCTGTGAGAAAGGCAAAACCTCAGGAGATGGACAACACAAAAAAAACCATAACTTATCAGGGGATCGAATCTAGGTTCTACCGACCAGCAGCCAAGACCGTTAGTCCCTTGGACACTTACTGAATTCAAAATCTCAAGTTCTACAGACTGATTTATCTTCTAATAGAAGAGATAATTCTTTTTGGTTTATATTTTGTTTCTTCATTTTCAATTGCAAAACATATAGGAAAGAGAAGAGTCCTAGAAACTACTTCCAGTTTGTACATGCCTTCTCATACAAGAACATGCCCTACTAACACCGATGCCACTGCTTCAATTAGAGCTAACGATTTTTTACTTTACTGTATTCTACTGTGTATGAGAGCGGTACAGGACTTTGGAGAAAAATCTTGATTTATACTTTTATTTTTTGCACAAAGTGCATGCTGGGACTGGAATATAGTTCTATTCAGATGTGAAGTTCAATACTAGCACATCTGAGATCCGAACCTGGGAACTGCAGATTAGCAGTCTAGTGCGCTATCAACTAACGCTATTGGTACTTGAGTCTAAACTCATCACCCCACGAGCCAGGCGCGATATCTGTTACAGCTGATTTCCATCACCCAATACTTTTCGCAGTATAGCATATATCAAAATACAATATACAAAAGAGTTCATCTTCCTCAACCCATTTACCGCGTAGGTTTCACAAAAGCCTTTAGAAATAAATACGCCACAGAAAACATCTAAGAAGAAAGAACTCAACAGGGAAACATGCATACCAGGAAGAAAACGTCCATCTCTTATCCCGGAATACAATCCAAAACGTTAAGAAAAAAATTTGTAGTTTTCAGAAGGATATGGCAATTTAATATACCCTAAATAAGCATCATATTGTAAACGAAACCTCGTGAGGCAGTCATCCTCTGAATGCAATTGAGTTTGATTCGATTAAGGACTGATCAAAATAGGTGGCGAAATGGCAGACACACTAAGCTCTAGACAAGGTTTATGTCATATATTTGTCGTGTGCCTGTTTATATATGTCCTGTTTCTCTTGTGCAAGAGACTGATGGCCTATGCACGTGAAATAACACGTTAGATGACCTTGACAGAAGGCTTCCCTCCATCTCCTAACAACTGTCCACTTAATCCCTTTTCTCTGCATAATTCTCAACATTGGAGTTCCTTGTAACCTAACCATTTACCCAACATTGTGCAAAGAGTGTCGCCCAGACGTAAAACAACCCAAACCTACCGAGTTAAATATAATCTTGGCATGGGCGGAGAAATCGATTCCAACAACCTTTCGAATAAGAAAAATATTGAAACAACCAAAATATCTAAAAGGATAAACATAAAACGATGTTCCAGTTTCCCTACGCTGTTCTTAAAACCTGCCCATTTTTTCGACTGTTATTTTTTCTTAGCGACATATTATGTCAGTTTATATGTTCCACTACATCTATTTACCACTCCCTGACTAACTACCCGTATCTTGTCAGCCCGTTTCTCACTTTTTTTTTACTCCTTCTAACGCGCACGGGTAAATTAGTCCCCACATCCGTTTGCAAATTTCCGCCTTCGGAGATTTACCTTCGTTGATCCCCTCATTAAACTCAAAGTAAACATCAAGCATCGTCTAAATAGATACCTGCAAATTAAAACCGACCCAATTCACGATGCAGCATTAACTGGTACCGAGGACTTAGCCAAATATGATAACCTTTTTCCCTTCTGCATGGCATATCTCTTGTGTTTGGATGTGCCACACACGAAGCTGTTTTAGCGTTTAGTGCTATGAATGTTTCGCTGTTGTTGGATTGTTTTACCTCTGAGCGGCCATTTTGAGCACCGAAAAGACCACATTTAGTCACCAAATGGATTAAATTACCAGATCACAAGGACCCCTGGGGTTTAAAGAAAGTTGAGGAATAGTATCGAATGGAGAGCTGTTAGGAGAAGATAGAAGTCTCGCGTGAAGGTCATCCAGCGTATTGTTTAACGTGCATAGGATAAAGCTCTCCTACACGAGGGCCACGGTTTAACATCTCATCCGACGGACGACGACCTTTCCAAGTCCATCTGTGTCCTTTTCTCGCCAATGGCTAGGTGGAAATTAGCAGAGAAAATAATCAACTTGGCTACATTTGGCATTCGAATTTGAGAACTGCAGATTAGAAGCCTGGCGAGGACTCAGCCTATCCCCATCCTAAACGTTTTTGGAATATTATAACAAAACCATTAAAAACAAAGGAGACGGCCTCACAGCAAACTGAAAACTTTCGGCGTCTTAAAACAAAACCATTTCCAACAACGGAGAAGACCTCACAGCAAACAGGAAACTTTACGGCGTCTTAAATAAAAACATTTTGAAACAACGGAGAAGACCTCACAGCAAACAGGAAACTTTACGGCGTCTTAAATAAAAACATTTTGAAACAACGGAGAAGACCTCATAGCGTGTTAAAACAAAACCATTTGCAACAACGGAGACTTCACAGCAAACAGGAAACTTTCCGGCGTCTTAAAACAAAACATTTTCCAAAAACGAAGAAGACCTCACAGCAAACAGGAAACTTCCTGGCGTCTTAAAGCAAAACATTTTGAAACAACGGAGAAGACCTCACAACAAACTGAAAATTTCCCGGCTGCTTAAAACCATTACCAACAGTGGAGAAGGCCTCACAGCAAACCGAAGCTTGTGCAGACTGTACACGCTTCGGTTTGCCGTGAGGCCTTCTCCACTGTTGGCAACGATCTTGTTTTAAGATGCCAATAGCTTTGAAACGTTAATAAAGTTAACTCTCTTTCTGTGTAGCCGTGCCTTAACTTCCCCTTCAAGCCTAATTTATCACAGAAAGAAGAAGCGCACAGAGGCGAACACTCTCTTCCCAATGACATTGATACGGCATTCAAGTCATCTCCTTTGCCTCTTTGTTGTATTTTCTAGCCAATTTCTCTGCCGAGGATGGTTGCAAGTGATGCTGGAGAGTTACCAAGCAACGGATGGGATGCGTCAGCAGCAGGAACTCTGTTATCGCCACTAGGGAGGTCGCTACTAGCCTCCTCCTTCGTCACGAAGGGAAAAGATACACAACTCTCCCTCCACAATTCCCAAGTGTAATGAACCACGAAACTGCCGAGTCTTCTGATTGGCCACACAACAGACTCGTGCTCTTTAAACCGAAGCGTTCCATTTGCGAACACGTGTTTGGTCGATCAGCTGGTAAAAGCAACACAAGTAGACGCGAGAACCGGAAAAGCGATAAAAATCTCCCTACAGCGCCGAAATGTTCTAAGCTCTAGCATTCACCTTTTCATCCTGTAGCAGTAGATTCGTTTGGGTGTACTCGGAAGATTTTCTATGACAATTTAATTAATTTTATTTAGGAGCGAAGAGGTTCGTAATTTACAAGACCGCCAAGTCCTTTTATCGGGAAAGAAAACACGACGGAATGATTAACCATCGTTGCTTTAGCTGGAGTAGAAAGTTTTGCTCCTTTAGAACGAACCTTTTAATTTCTGTGAACCCGAAGAAACACTGCAGATGCGCTCATTAAGTTAATTAACTAGTACAGATAATTAGATTAAGTTCCTTAAATTGATTGAATTACTAGCTATAAATCGAATTGGTTTCAATATACACGACAGTAATACAAAGGAGAATGACGTATATAATATGTATTCATGTTTTTTTCCTTTCCAATAGAGCATTGTTTGCGATATAAAATTATTTATGAGTTACAAATGGATAAATATTGTTACGACAGAAGGAATCTGGCAACCGAAAGCAAAAAGTTTCAGCCAACGAATAAGAACTTTGGGAGAATTTGGAGAAGAGTGGAGCGTTAACGGTCGTTGTGTTGTAACGGTCGAAGAGTTCGAAAATGGACGGTGAGCTGTTCTGAGACAGTGCGCGTAAGTATCAAGAAGTAACTTGATGTGTTGTGTATACGCGGAAGGATAAAAGTGGGATCTTTTATCGTTAAGTATCAAGAAGTAACTTGATGTGTTGTGTATACGCGGAAGTATAAAAGTGGGAACTTTTATGGCTAACTTCGAATGTCTACACGGACTGTCTTTTTGTTCGGCTAGTGTGTGAAAAGTTATTAGCACAGGACGAGAATTGGTTTACGAGTGAAGATCTTCGGGTGACCTGGTAAATCAAGTAAAAGGTAGTATTTAGTAAAATACACAGAGCTGATATTGTGTGCTCTACGCAGGAAGATTGATGACTTGTGCATGTTAATAGTTGATTTGTTAATAAGATACTTCATCCATATTTCCTTTGTAACAATTTACCTTGTATTGAATTTGGTTTTGAAATATAGCTTTTAATACTCATGCTCAGTGGCTATCCATTTTTGTAATCCGCAACATTTGGTGTCAGAAGTGGGATTATTTATTGAATGCCGTTAACTAGAAGTATGGACGAATTAGTAAAGTTGATAAATAGCTTGAAAGTCGATATGGCTACGCAGATGACTGATATGAAAGATATGAAAGCCGATATGGCTACGCAGATGACTGATATGAAAGATATGAAAGCTGATATGGCTACACAGATGAATGACATTAAAAGTCAAAATAGCGAAATGGCCGCACAAAATAATGAGTTGAGAACTGAGATAGTTTCTCAAAAAGATGATTTGAAAGCCGAAATGGCCGCACAAAATAATGAGTTGAGAAATAAAATAGGTGACCTGGCCGCACAAAATACTGAGATGAGAGCTGAAGTGGCTTCTCAAATTGATAAGATTTCTGATAAGTGTAAGGACATTATGACCGAACTAAATAGTGTAAAAGATGATCTTGATAGTGTTAAGTTAGATTATAAACACGAAATTGAAATTGTAAAAACTGATTGTGAACGCCAGTTTCAGATTTTGAGAAATGAAATGTTACCTTCTGCCTGTGATAATAATAATTCTAGTGGAAATAATGTTATTACACATATCGCTAAAAATACAACTAAACCTTCTACATATGATGGTCAATCATCTTGGACAGTATTTAAAACACAATTCGAAGTTATCGCTACAGCCAATGAGTGGAATGAATTCCAAAAGGCCAGTTTTCTTGCAGCTTCCTTAAGAAATTCTGCTGCGGAAGTTTTGCAGTCTGTTCCAGAAGAAAAACGACTTGATTATCAAAGTCTAGTTTCTGCATTAGAACTAAGGTTTGGTGATAGTTATTTAAAACAATATTACGTGACTCAATTTAAACATCGCATGCAGAAAAATGGTGAAACTTTGCAAGAGCTTGCTAGTGATATTGAGCGTCTAGCTAGATTGGCTTATAGTAACTGTCCACCAGAAATTCAAGATAATTTAGCTCAATTACAATTTATTGATGCTATTGCTGACCCTGACACTCAGCAATCTCTGAGGATGTTGGAAGGTGAATCCTTAAAGTCAGCTGTGGTACATGCTATGAAATACGAGTGCTCCAGGCTTTCCTCCCGAGCGAACAAACGTGCAGTGAGATTTGTGAGTGCAGAAGAAACTGTAGAAAAGGATAATGAAATGAAAGAACTAACCAAAGCCATACTATCCGTTTTGAAAGATATAAAAGGTTCTTCAAAACCTACAACAGACCTCCAGTGTTGGAATTGTGGCAAGACCGGACACATTCGTACCAACTGCACTAGGAAACGAATGAGGAGTCCAAGTCCATCAACTAGACAACAGGATCAGGGAAACAGAAAATTTGTAAATCTTGCGAGGCAAAGGCTCGTTGTTGATTGGTTGGCCCCAGGAGAAGTCGCCCACGTTTCAACATTACATGGTGATAATAATGGATTAGTAGCTGATGGAGCCATAAATGGAATACCTTGCCGTATGATAGTCGACACTGGTGCAAATGTAACTTTACTCAGAACGGATATAATAAAGAAAATAATACCTCACCCAAACTTGAATACTACACAGTCTAGAATAAGCCTACAAACGGCCACTGGAGATCGTGCAAAGGTTCATGGAAAAATAGAACTTAATATTCGAGTTGGTAGCTGTCTGGTTCGCCATCCTGTTTACATCGCTGACATCTACGACGAATGCATATTAGGCCTTGATTTTCTTAAGAAACATGGATTCAACATTAGACCCAGTGATAACCTACTCATCTATGAGACAGAAGAGATTCCTCTGCTTAGCCGGACGACTGATTCTTTATCAAGCGTAACTCCAATATTAGTGACGGAAGACACAGAGATCCCAGCACAAAGTGAAGCTATAGTCCGTGGACATCGGGCGGAGACTTCTGGGGCCTTCCGATTGGCAGTTACTGATGCCTCTGGTAAAGGAGCTTTGGCTCATAATATCCTGGTTGCAAGGACTTTAGTCAGAATAGATAAAGAACAGATCCCTATCAGAGTGATGAACTGTAACAAATCCAGTAGAATGTTAAAAAAAGGTGAGGAATTAGCAATATGTGAAGCTGTTACCTGTGTAACAAGTATAAATAAAATAGAAGTTACCGATTCATATCAAAATCATACAGACATCCCGTCTCATCTTACTGAATTATGGAGAGAAACAAGACAAATATTAACTGAAAACCAAGCTGTTAAGGCCGAGAACCTATTAAAAGAATTTTCTGACATTTTTTCTGCCACATCAAATGATTATGGCCGTACTAACCTGACAGAACATAAAATCAACACTGGTGATTCTCCTCCAGTCCATCTGCCGGCAAGAAGGCTTCCATTGGCAAAAAGAGAGGAGACGGAACAACTCATAAAGGACATGGAAGCTCAGGGCATTATAGAACCATCACAGAGTCCCTGGACATCACCAGTAGTTCTTGTCAAGAAAAAAGATGGATCTACACGATTTTGTGTAGATTATCGCAGATTAAATGACGTAACAAAGAAAGATTCCTTTCCTTTACCCAGGATTGACGATACACTAGACACTTTATCTGGGTCAGAATGGTTCTCAACATTAGATTTAAAGAGCGGCTATTGGCAAGTTGGTATACGTCCTGAAGACCGTGAGAAAACGGCTTTCAGTACAGGGAATGGACTTTGGCAGTTTAAGGTGATGCCATTTGGACTTTGTAATGCACCTGCCACATTTGAGCGACTAATGGAGTCAGTGCTCAAAGGTTTGTCTTTGGAGGTCTGCCTGGTTTACTTGGACGACATCATAGTTCTTGGAAGAACTTTTGAAGAACATTTGAGAAATCTTCGTCAAGTATTTGAAAAACTTAAGGCAGCCAAGTTAAAATTGGGACCGACAAAGTGTAAACTGTTCCAGCAAGAAGTTCATTACCTTGGTCATGTGATCACTACAGCAGGGATTAAGACTGATCCTAGTAAGATAGAAGCTGTAAGAGACTGGCCTCCACCACAAGATGTTCATCAACTTCGTAGTTTTATTGGACTTTGCACCTACTATAGAAGATTTGTCAAAGGTTTCTCCAACATCGCAAGGCCATTACATCGTCTGACAGAAGAGGGCCAGCGGTTTATGTGGACCACCGAATGCGATATAGCCTTTCAACAGCTGAAGAAAACTCTTTCCACAGCACCAGTGCTAGCGTACCCACAAACTGGAAAACAATTCGTAATAGATACTGACGCAAGTAACACAGGAGTTGGTGCTGTGCTTTCACAAGAACAAGACGGACAGGAGAGAGTTATTGCATACTTTAGTAAAACTTTATCCAAACCAGAGCGGAATTACTGTGTAACACGCAAAGAACTGTTAGCAATAGTAAAAGCAATAGAACATTTTCATCACTATCTCTATGGCCAGAAATTCCTTATACGTACTGATCATGCTGCACTTAGATGGTTATTAAACTTCAAAAACCCTGAAGGACAAATCGCTAGGTGGATACAACGGTTACAAGAATACGATTTCTCCATCGAACATCGAAGTGGTAAAATGCATAAGAATGCAGATGCTCTTTCCAGGCGCCCATGTATTGACAACTGTAAACATTGCTATAATGCAGAACTGAAATTTGGAACTAAAGAGATAATGCCCATAAGACAAATAGTATCGACACAAACAAACAGTGACACCCCTAACATCTGGAATCCAATTGAAATCAGGAAGGCTCAACTAGATGATGAAGACATAAAACCAATAATGGAATTGATTGAAAAATCTGATGCAAGACCTAATTGGGAGCAAATCTCGAGGTATAGTCCAACTACTAAAAGTTACTGGGCACAGTGGGACTCCTTAAAAATGGAAGACGGAGTATTATACAGAAGATGGGAGAATCCCACTGGACGGCTGATCCGTTGGCAGATAATCCTTCCTCGATCCCGAGTGGAACTTGTGATGAAAGATGTACATGATAGTGCCACTGGAGGACACTTCGGTGTTAATAAGACATTAGCCAAAGCCAGGGAACGATTTCATTGGTTGAAAAGTAGGGCAGACGTTGAGAGATGGTGTAGGCAATGTGAAGCCTGTGCAGCAAAGAAAGGCCCTAAGACTAGGAGTCGGGGTAAGCTGCAGACGTATAACGTTGGTGCCCCTTTTGAAAGAATAGCCATTGATGTAATGGGTCCGTTTCCTAGAACTGATGATGGAAATCGATATTTATTAGTGGTAATGGATTATTTCACAAAGTGGCCTGAGGTATATCCCATCCAAGACCAGGAAGCAACAACAGTGGCTGAGATGATAGTTAATAACTTCATTAGTAGGTATGGAGTACCTTTACAACTCCACTCTGATCAAGGACGGAATTTTGAATCCAATGTGTTTAAAGGCATCTGTCAACTATTAGGTATTCAGAAAACCAGAACAACTCCCTTACACCCTCAGTCGGATGGTATGGTTGAAAGGTTCAATAGAACAATTGCTCAGCATTTAGCATTATTTGTGAACGACCACCAACGTGACTGGGATCGCCATGTACCACTCCTTTTGCTGGCATATAGAACGGCAGTGCATGAGACAACTGGACAGACACCTTCCATGATGATTTTTGGAAGAGAGTTACGTCTTCCCTGTGACCTTTTATATGGTCGGCCCGAAGCAATGCCTGTGTCCACTCCACAATACGTACAAGAATTGCAACAACGACTAGAAGAAATCCATCACTCCGTTAGACATAACATCGACATAACAAGTGACAGAACCAAAACAAGATATGACAGTAAAATAAATGGAACTATTTTCAATCAAGGAGATCTTGTCTGGCTATACAGTCCACATAGAAAGAAAGGACTATCTCCAAAACTTCAGAAACCTTGGGAAGGTCCATATACAATAGTTAACAGGATTAATGACGTGGTATATCGCATTCGTCGACGTCCAGCTACAAAGTGCAAGGTGGTTCACGTGGATCGTTTGGCTCCGTTTCATCGAAGAACTGAAGAAACTTTGGAATCCAGAATTGTTCGGGACGAACAAGACCTAGGAAGGGGGCAGTGTTACGACAGAAGGAATCTGGCAACCGAAAGCAAAAAGTTTCAGCCAACGAATAAGAACTTTGGGAGAATTTGGAGAAGAGTGGAGCGTTAACGGTCGTTGTGTTGTAACGGTCGAAGAGTTCGAAAATGGACGGTGAGCTGTTCTGAGACAGTGCGCGTAAGTATCAAGAAGTAACTTGATGTGTTGTGTATACGCGGAAGGATAAAAGTGGGATCTTTTATCGTTAAGTATCAAGAAGTAACTTGATGTGTTGTGTATACGCGGAAGTATAAAAGTGGGAACTTTTATGGCTAACTTCGAATGTCTACACGGACTGTCTTTTTGTTCGGCTAGTGTGTGAAAAGTTATTAGCACAGGACGAGAATTGGTTTACGAGTGAAGATCTTCGGGTGACCTGGTAAATCAAGTAAAAGGTAGTATTTAGTAAAATACACAGAGCTGATATTGTGTGCTCTACGCAGGAAGATTGATGACTTGTGCATGTTAATAGTTGATTTGTTAATAAGATACTTCATCCATATTTCCTTTGTAACAATTTACCTTGTATTGAATTTGGTTTTGAAATATAGCTTTTAATACTCACGCTCAGTGGCTATCCATTTTTGTAATCCGCAACAATATGTTTCGCCAAGATCACTTTTGTTGGAGCTTTCTCTTTTATTTAAGAAACGAGGTTTCCCATAAGGCAAATAAGCAATCCCAAACGTCATTAATCACATTCAACGTCTTGAACGATTAGTTCTTTTGCAAGTGGCGAGTTCTAACATTTACGATTGCTGAAATGGATTTTTGAACGAAACAATTCCATTATATCAACACTCGAATCGTTATTTCTCGTTCGAAACCAAAATTGCTACTAATGAATGAGATTTTTTTTCGATCGAATCTGTAGAAATGTGGGAATTGTTTAATGACTTGGTATTTTGGCATTAATAAACTAACTGATGAAAACAACAGTTTCTAATATTAGTAGGCTCTTTTGGATGGGTCGCTTTACATGTGGACGAAGGAAAGGTAGCACTTCAGGCTTGCATTCTACAATTCCCTGTCCTTCCTTGGCCAGCGTTGAGATTTACCTCCTCAAAACTCCTATCCCTGCTCGCGGTCAGTAGGAGATACCGATGGTCTAGGAAAGGCCCGTCGTTCATAGGATGGGTCGTTAAGCCATGGGTCGTCGTGCGGGAGAGCCATACCCTGTGCGCGTTAAAGAACAATGGATGGCCTTGACGGGAGGCTATCACTGCCACCCAACAGCTGTCCAGTGATATTTTGGGGTCCTTTTGACTTGGACATTAGCCCATTGCGTGCAAAAAAGTGCCTTTCAGAGTCAAAACAACCCAATCCTGTGGGTGAAAAGAGCATTCACTGTCCGTCGGATGGGATGTTAAGCCGTGATTCTGTATGCATGAGAACTCTATGCACGTTAAAGAACACGCTGATGCCTTAATGGTGGGATTCCATCTTGTCTACCAACAGCTGTCTAGTAGATCCCTTCCCTTTTATAACTCTAAGCTCGTGGGATCCTTACGACCTGGCCATTTAGTCCATTGTGAGCACAAAAGTACCTCCCAGAGGTAAAACAGCACAACCTTTGGTATGCGCTTTTTTGTCCTACAAAGGCTAAATAGCAAAGTCGAAAGGATTCCAATGTCCTAGAGCTGGTAGGGGAAGTAGATCAAGTGAATAGCTTCTAGGAGATAAATCGAAGGCGACACAATGTATTCTTTAAAATGCACAGGATAATAGACATTTAGCACTCTGCATTTGGCCGTCCCATGGCCGAGTGGTTAGCGCGCTTGGCTACTGATCTAAGGGACCTGGGTTCGAGCCCTGGATAAGGCATGGATGTATGTGTCGTTTTTCTGCTGAGGTCCTGCCAACCTCTCAGATCTCCTACTACGGCATATAAACTGACAGGCTCCTGTCTGACCTCTGTGGCAAGCAGCTGCTTGAGGGGGTATTTATTTTATTATTTTATTATATTTGTAGCTGTGTATTTGTTTATTTTTTCAGTGTGCAATAACTCTTGAACGGTTCAATAGATCATTTTCTTATCTAATAAATAAAGTTTCTCACTTTAGAAAAAAAAATACCTCTCGTAGAACATACATGGGAACGACAATTGGCAGATCAGCAGTCAATTTTTTGGATAAGCTGCATGGATTAAATAAAAGCAGAATTCAAGACTGAAAAGTATCTCAGAAACGATATGTAGATTGCCAAGTCTTCCTCATAAAAGTCTATGCTGCATTAAATCATGTCTTCTGAGCACTTGCCTCAGAACTAACAAAATGTGCTTAATGGAACACTAGAAACTTCTGGTTAGGTATAAGAATAATCAATATTTGTTACATAATTTGGTGGAAATTCGGATCAGGAGGTAAATTAGGTCGTTTTTAAGGATCCAGCGTTTTTTAGTGGATTATGATTATTAACTGTTTGCATTTGAATGTTGAATATTTCAAACTGTCATATTTCGATCCAACGTGCATAACGTAAATAATTAAAATATATTTGAAAAAAAAATCATATATAAATTTCTTCTCAAGCAGCTGGTTTTGACATGGAGGTTTTACAGGTACATGGACGTATAATACAACAGAGAAAGAGACCTATTAAGTGATGCGAGATTTGAGCAGAAAGACATCATACATCAGAAAGAAAATATTCATGCCTTCTCAGTGATTCGAACATAGATCGCACATCGAAAAACCTCACAAGAAATCGTCTCTCAAAATGTCGGTCTACGTCGAGATACAATTGCTCTCCTTCAATACGATATAATGCTCTCATGCAGAAGTCATCCTTTAGAAATGATCGTTAAAAAGGTACGAAACTCTCATACAGAAGTTATCATTTAGAAGGGGCCTTCAATTTTATATAAAGCCTTCATGCAGAAATCATCCTTTAGAAATGACCTTCACCACAGGGTAAAAAGCTATGGTGCAGAAGTCATCATCCTTTAGAAGAGACCTTCAACGTTGTATAAAATTATCATGCAGAAGTCATCCTTAGAAACTATCTTCAATCTGATACAAACCTCTCGTGCAGAAGTCATCCTTTAGAAAGAACCTTCAATTTTATATAATGCTCCCATGCAGAAATCATCCTTTAGAAACTATCTTCAATCTGATACAAACCTCTCGTGCAGAAGTCATCCTTTAGAAACGACCTTCAATCTATTACAAAGCTCTCGTCATTCTTTAAAAGGGACTTTCAACGTTATATAAAGCTCCCATGTAGAAGTCATCCTTTAGAAGCGACCTTCATAATTATTTGAAGATCCGTGTAGAAATCATCCTTTAGAAACGCTTTTCAACCTGATACAAAGCTTTCATGCAGAAGTCATCCTTTAGAAACGATCTTCAACATAATACAAAGTTCTCATGGAAGAAGTCATCTTTAGAAACGATCTTCAAAAGGATCATCTCAGAAATAATGTCACTTCCCTAATAAATTTCAAAGAGTAAAGAAAAAAAATTCAAAGAAAAACATTTAAAACTAACACTGAATATCCACCAGAAGTTTATGAATAAATATCATTTGTTTCGTTTACTTTTAATTTTAAATTCATTATCAGAATCCTCCGAAGTTGTGGATTTGTCCTTAAGAATCTAATTACAAACCAGTAAGAGATTGTCTACCCTTTTCAATTCGGCTTATGAGGAAAGTCTAAATCTTCTAAACACCCATCCACTTTCAAAATTGGAAGAGGCTGATTTATTATACAAAGATTTGTTTTAAAATCCTCCGCAATCTTGTATCTTTCAATTCGACAGAATCATTAATCCCTCTCTTGAACCCTATCAAGCATCCGCTATTCATTCCAACTCCTCATCCCAGAACCATTTGTCAGCATTAATCCTTCATTCGACGATCAGCTCTTGCGTGAAACTTTCTCCTCTACGAAGTCATGTTGTCTCCCTTTCTGTACATATTTAACGATCGACAAATATATATGTGTATCCGATTCCATCTAGGAAGGGGGAGGGGGTAGGCCGCCCTTGCCCACCCGCCCTTTTGAGAATGTTAATAAGGGCGCTGCAGACAAAAAAACATTAATTTGCGCATATTTCGCGCATTTTTAAAGTCCTTTAAAACAGACCTTTAAACCTCGCTACCAGTTTTACCCTTTTCCCGCTGCATTGCGTAATTTTTTTACCCCCACCTCCCATTATAACCCCCCCCCCCCATTTATTTTTTTCTGGATCAAGGCCTGGTTTATTTTTAATTTTAGCCTTAAATGCTGTCCCTTTGTATAACATCTTATTCATATGTTCTATCACTATTTTTCGTAACCTTTTGAAAACATTTTCCATTCTTCGACATTGATTTATATGCTGTACATGAGCGTTTATAAAATTTGCATTCGTTTCTGATGTTTTCTGCGCGTGTGTATTGGTGAGTCTCTCATAATCATGCAATAAGAGATTATTTGAAAGAGATTTCACAAAAAAATAAATTTTAACTTCCTTAGTTTATTTTGATATTCTTGCAATTATTTCTTAATTTGACTCGATAATCTTTTTACACTTACATGTTCAACTCTAAATCTTGCTACTCAGCTGCAAAATGCCAGAAACTAATCATTCGGTCGCGACCCATTAAAGGAAAACAAAAGACCTATTAACATGTCATGACCCGTTAATGAAAACAATAGAAACCTATCAACATATCACGACCCATTAAATGAAAACGACAGAAAGCCTATCAACGTGCCACGACCCATTAAGTGAAAATGAAGGAAGACGTATCCACATGCCACGACCCATAAGGCCAAACCAAAAGAGATCCTATCAAAGTGTCATATTAATGAAAACAAAAGAATATCTATCAACATGCCACACCTCATTGAGTGAAAACAAAAGAAGACCTTTCCATGTGCCACGACCCATTAGGTAAAATCAAAAGAATATATATCAACATGCCACGCCCCACTGAGTGAAAACAAAAGAAGACCTTTCCATGTGCCACGACCCATTAGGTAAAATCAAAAGAATATATATCAACATGCCACGCCCCACTGAGTGAAAACAAAAGAAGACCTTTCCATGTGCCACGACCCATTAGGTAAAATCAAAAGAATATATATCAACATGCCACGCCCCACTGAGTGAAAACAAAAGAAGACCTTTCCATGTGCCACGACCCATTAGGTAAAATCAAAAGAATATATATCAACATGCCACGACCCACTGAGTGAAAACAAAAGAAGACCTTTCCATGTGCCGCGACCCATTAGGTAAAATCAAAAGAATATATATCAACATGCCACGCCCTATTGAGTGAAAACAAAAGAAGACCTTTCCATGTGCCACGACCAATTAGGAAAAATCAAAAGAATATATATCAACATGCCACGCCCCACTGAGTGAAACAAAAGAAGACCTATCCATGTGCCGCGACCCATTAGGTAAAATCAAAAGAATATATATCAACATGCCACGCCCCACTGAGTGAAAACAAAAGAAGACCTTTCCATGTGCCACGACCCATTAGGTAAAATCAAAAGAATATATATCAACATGCCACGCCCCACTGAGTGAAAACAAAAGAAGACCTTTCTATGTGCCACGACCCATTAGGTAAAATCAAAAGAATATATATCAACATGCCACGCCCCACTGAGTGAAAACAAAAGAAGACCTTTCCATGTGCCACGACCCATTAGGTAAAATCAAAAGAATATATATCAACATGCCACGCCCCACTGAGTGAAAACAAAAGAAGACCTTTCCATGTGCCACGACCCATTAGGTAAAATCAAAAGAATATATATCAACATGCCACGCCCCACTGAGTGAAAACAAAAGAAGACCTTTCCATGTGCCACGACCCATTAGGTAAAATCAAAAGAATATATATCAACATGCCACGCTCCACTGAGTGAAAACAAAAGAAGACCTTTCCATGTGCCACGACCCATTAGGTAAAATCAAAAGAATATATATCAACATGCCACGCCCCACTGAGTGAAAACAAAAGACCTTTCCATGTGCCACGACCCATTAGGTAAAATCAAAAGAATATATATCAACATGCCACGCCCCACTGAGTGAAAACAAAAGAAGACCTTTCCATGTGCCACGACCCATTAGGTAAAATCAAAAGAATATATATCAACATGCCACGCCCCACTGAGTGAAAACAAAAGAAGACCTTTCCATGTGCCACGACCCATTAGGTAAAATCAAAAGAATATGTATCAACATGCCACGCCCCACTGAGTGAAACAAAAGAAGACCTTTCCATGTGCCGCGACCCATTAGGTAAAATCAAAAGAATATATATCAACATGCCACGCCCCACTGAGTGAAAACAAAAGAAGACCTTTCCATGTGCCACGACCCATTAGGTAAAATCAAAAGAATATATATCAACATGCCACGCCCTATTGAGTGAAAACAAAAGAAGACCTTTCCATGTGCCACGACCCATTAGGAAAAATCAAAAGAATATATATCAACATGCCACGCCCCACTGAGTAAAACAAAAGAAAACCTTTCCATGTGCCGCGACCCATTAGGTAAAATCAGAAGAATATATATCAACATGTCACGCCCCACTGAGTGAAAACAAAAGAAGACCTTTCCATGTGCCACGACCAATTAGGAAAAATCAAAAGAATATATATCAACATGCCACGCCCCACTGAGTGAAAACAAAAGAAGACCTTTCCATGTGCCACGACCTATTAAGTAAAATCAAAAGAATACCTATCAACATGCCACGCCCCATTGAGTGAAAACAAAAGAAGACCTTTCCATGTGCCACGACCCATTAGGAAAAATTAAAAATTATATATATCAACATGCCACGCCCTATTGAGTGAAAACAAAAGAAGACCTATCCATGTGCCACGACCCATTAAGTAAAATCAAAAGAATACCTATCAACATGCCACGCCCCATTGAGTGAAAACAAAAGGAGACCTATGAAAATATCAGGACCATTTAGTGAATTCCATTATTTAGCAAAAGCAATCATCGGGCCGCAACCTATTTGGGAATCATCATCTCGTCTTCGATACACAAGTCGAGCTCCACTACTTTCAAACCGTCAAACCTATATAACGGATTCGACATCATCTCCTTTCTCACCATTTAACGCTGACCGCTGGCATCGAATTCGAAGGATGGAGTCACAGTTGTCACTCTCCATCCTTCGAGTTCGATGGACTCTATGTCGTCTTGCTGTTAAGGACGTGTAGCTGTATTCCTGAGAAGTTGTGCTTCTGGGACGACCATGTCCTGGTCTACCTATATACCTCGGTCAGCAAGTGATCCTCTTCCATCCTCCCTCTCCTCCGCAGGCAATCATCCAGAAGACGTCTTTATGGCATAAGGAAATCAAATTGCTAACCAAGTTAACGCCAAGATGCCTGGATCGGAAATGTGTTGCGACCGCAGCCGCACGCTCTAATTAAATGTAATTTGCATGCGTGAGGTGGTATCTGTTTAATCTGCACGCATTTTCTTCTTCATTGCAAAATTCAGGCATGCAAAATTATTTCATGTTATTCCCTCACATACTTTTGCAAATACAACACTCTCGTTTTAGGGCGGAGGTGACTCACTCGGTAGCGCTGCAGGCTTGTAATCTGCAGTCCTTGATTCCAGTCCCATCTGGACCAACGTTCAGTGTTATCTCCACCACATCCTGGGCCAGTAGCAGACATCAATGGACTTGGAAACCTCGACGTCCGTCGGATGGGACGTTATACCATATATCCGTATGTTAAATTCGGTTGTTCCACTGAGCGGCACTTTTTTGCACATCATGGGCGAAATGTCTAGGTCACAAGGACACCAAAGGATCAGAGAAGGTTGAAGGAGGAGACCCACTGGACAGCGATTGGGCAACAGATGGTATCTCTAGTCAAGGACTGTCGTGACCCTGTGTTCGGATCCTGTCCCACTGTGCCAGATGTGATGACCGAGCCAAACAGGAGAGAGAGAGACGACGATGATATTACTTCTTAATTCACTTCGGTGAATTCACAGATTCGCGGGTTTTTACGCCCTTGCCACTGTATGCCTCAACTTTACTGTGTTGAATGAAGAATAGGAACTCTCCATCAATTAACTGCACGAGAGTAGATAGGGACGACACACTTTATTTATTTATGTACAGCTACGTGCTGGGAATGAGCTCCACTCCGTGGGCCTTCGCTGCTTCACTGCTGCAAACAATAATACTGAGGTGGAGAATCGCACACTCTGCGAATTCTCACTTTACAGGCCTCAAAAACTCGGCGAAAGGATTTTCCTTTGCCGACACTGTGGTTCCTTCTTGAACTACAAAAATAGAAAGACAGATTCTCCAAGAATCTAGATTCCCCCTTGGAATCGCACCCTCACTTCAAGGGTTTCTTTCTTTTGAGTATGGGCGGCGTCCTTCCGACGCTTGTTGACACGACCTTTCGTTCAACGTGCTCGCACCAAAACTAAAACTTTCAAATCTCCCGCCTAGCCTTCTCGCTGCGCTAGCACCTAGGCGGTCATTAACGTCCATCGACAACTGCTGGCATTCATCACCCTTGCACGGAGCAGCTTCAGACCCGAAAACAACAACAGCGAGTCATCCCAATACAAGCATTTCAAAGAACACATAAAAATATATACAACAATAAAACAATTATAAAATTCGAGGGGCATGACAAGGACATCCAGCGTGTTCTAACGTGCACAGGTTATGGCTCGTCCGCACATTGGACTGCGGCTTAACGTCCCATCCGACAGACGGCGGCCTTTCCAAGGCCATCGGTGTCTCCTGCTGACTAAGGATAGGACGAAAAGTTTTGCGGAGATAAATCTCAACGCTGACCCAGCTGGGACTCCAACCTAGGAACTGCAGATTACGAGCCTGGCGCGCTACCGACTAAGCTACCCCCGTATATTGTAGAGAGTCATACTGTGCACATTAAAGAACACTCTGGATGGTCTTGACGAGAGACTAACAACTGTTCAGTGGGTCCCCTTCCCCAAACCTTCTCTGAGCCCTCGAGGTCTTTGTGACCTGCCCATTTAGCGCATTGTATGCAAAAAAAAAAATGCCACTCAGATATAAAACAACCTAACAACAACAATTCAACATTCTTTAATTTTGAACACCAATGTTTTCACTGGTTTTAATTTTGAACACCAGTTCATTCAGAAATTCACCTTAATTTGATCAGTATTTCCTTCAATTAAAGCCTTACAACGTGTAAATATTTTATTTACATTCCAATGCAATTAATTTCAGTAATATCTCAAATTCATCGATAGATTACAAAACGGAAACTGAGACTGAATTTCACTTGAAATGTGCTATTTTTCATTCCAGCACTAATAGATAAAATTTAACCTTTTCGTGAAGAAAAGGGATCTGGTTGAATTATTCATTCCCGCTTCCAAATGCCATCACGAAGTGAACATGTTCCTTTCTAAATGGATTAACGAACTGTAATTAAATCCTTTCAACACCTTATAAGCGAAAACCTTGGATAAACACATCTGTGCGTAAATATTCACTTGAGATTCATAGATAAAGAATTAAATCGTTGAAATAACAGAAACTCGTGGTGATCTTCTTATATAAGGAAGAACCTCTCAGATTCGCTTCCATTTAACAAGAATCTGCTTCTCCATGGTCCCTGCAGAATCCTTTGCAACATTTCCACTACTACAATCAAGTTAAGTGCACCACCACCAGCTCCATTCCTCCTGCAGAGGATCATGCTGTCTAATATTTTATGCAGAGCTTTTGAACTGTCATAGAACAGATTAACAGATATTTTTGTTTACAGATATGTAAGGAACATCTGATACCGAACGCCGAGTAAGAGTGCCTTGCCGAGGATAAGTCTTTCTTTGCTCATAAAGCCATCCGTTCCATCTCGTTAAAAGCTAAAACCACTTTCGCAAACATTTCTGTGATAACTGTTTCCATCACGCTGGCAAGCAACGAGTGGCGGAAACATCAGTAATTTCCAACTTGAAAGGTGCAATCTGCTGTCAGAGGAATGAAAGCATTTTCTATTAAATGATGCTATGTTCTATAATTTAGTTCTTTTAAATTCCACTTGGTATAATGGGTTATACTATAACATAGAGATACCTGCCAATGTGTTTTAGATGACGAACTTTTCAACTCACAAACTAACAACAATGGTACTCGCTTTTTCATATGTAGATTGAAATACAAGCATACCTCGTTAAGCGCTCCTGAAGTTCGAACGTTAAATGAGGCCTCCTGTACACTATATAGTATTCCGAAGAAGAATGGGGCGGGGGTGGCTCAGTCGGTAGCGCGCCAGGCTCGTAATCTGTAGTTCCCAGGTTCGAGTCCCAGCTGGGTCAGCGTTGAGATTTATCTCCGCAAAATTCCCCGCCCTGCCCACGGTCAGTAGGGGACACCGATGGGCTTGGAAAGGCCGCCGTCCGTTGGATGGGACGTTAAGCCGTGGCCCCGTGTGAGGGAGAGCCATACCCTGTGCACGTTAAAGAACACGCTGGATGGCCTTGACGGGAAGCTACCATCTGTCTCCCAACAGCTGTTCCAGTGGGTCACCTCCCGCAACCTTCTTTGAGCCTTCGGGGTCCATGTGACCTGGCCATTTAGCCCATGGTGTGCAAAAAAGTGCCGCTCAGAGGTAAAACAACCCAACCCAACCGAAGGAGAATGGTTACATACCTCTATGATGTGTTCATTTTTAAACACAGTCCGAAAATAAAAGGTTGTTAAAATAGTTTAATTACACATGTTTCTTTATTTAAAAATTCCACAACTTATTATTTAATCAGTTCACTTTTATATTGCATATTTAAAATAAAATTCAAATCTAAAGAACTTCAATAAAATTTAAAAGTTTTAAAAAGAATATGTGACAAATTACCGACCGGAAGTCTTTAGGAAATTATCTAAATTTGGCTGCTTTACGTTTTTCTGTTTCTCCTTCAGCAATTCAGTGTAAGGTGATAAAGCTTTTCATACTCCACGTTTTGCATAACAAGATCTTTCGAAATCAGGATTGTTCTCACTCAAATTTTCAGTTCCATTTTGTATTATCTTCATAAAAATTTAATTGAGCCGTATATTAAATGTATCTCGTGTTTATGGGGCATTTTTTCTTTGTAGTATGGATCACTTTTTCCTTTCTTTTAAATTACTAGCGCTATATCGAAACATTGTTAATAAAGGTAGCTCTAAATGAGGCTTGCCTGTATCAAGATGTTGTTCTGTCATATGAGAAACACACAATGGACTAAATGACCAGGTCACAAAGACCCAAAGACTCAGAACAGGTTAGGGAAGGGTGCTCACTGGACAGATGGAAGACACCCTTCTGTATCCTAGCACCTATGAATCGTGTTATGTTTTTTAACATGCACATATTATAGCTATTATGCACACGTGATCTCGACTAAACATCCTATCTGAACGTTGGCGATCCTCTTTCTAACCGAGAGCAGGGTTAAGGGGTCAGCGGAGATGAATCTCAACGAGATAGAGTTGGGACTTAAACCTAGAAACTTCACATTACGAGCCTGGCGGGCTGCTAACTGAACCAATATCCGCTCCTCACATTCAGAGATTCCTAACTTTGAAAATAAGCTTTTTACGAAAAAAAATCACTGAATATAAATTTACCTAATATTTCTTCTAACAGAGTTATGAAGTTGGAATCACATCAAAATAAGAAGATACCTCTCACAAAGGACGGAGATACCCTAGAAGTTATATTAGGCTTGTCCTGGTTTCTCATACGAACACTTACAAGGACATGCCCCGCTGGTCTTAGGAGTCAGGTACGCTAACCACTAGACCAGGTAGGGTTTTTCCATAAACCTCGTTCCAAACATTTCCAAAACTAACTGAAAGAATCATTAGACCAGCTCCTGAATTTGAATTTATTTTAATAAGCAGTTTGTTGTAAAAGTTACAATTTGCGTCTTAGTGGGCTTCTGAAGTAAATTGTCACGATCAGCGACGTTGCTTTTAAAGGCTTTGGATACAATAACTCGTTAAATTTCGCGTTGTTGAAAAATCTAGAATTAGAAGAATTTCAGTGAAACTGATTTCCATAAAATTGATTTTCGAAGTTAGGGCGCCCTGAATATGACATTCCATTCACAAAACATGGAAATTTACGGATACTATTTTTGTAGTATCTAATACAATAACGAATAAAGTTTGGAAGTTTATTTTTGTGTTTATGTCGTGTTTCTTTTTTTCTGTGTGTGCGTGTGTGTGAGTGTCCGCTTATGCATACAACCCCAAAAGGGGATAGAGGCACCAAACTTTTAACGAACTTTTCCTTCTCACAGGTGAAGATTATAGCCTATGCGCGAACCCGTTGTAGTAAACAAAAACCAGTTTGGGCCGGATTGAATTTCGAGGACTTCATCGACTTAATATTAGAGATTCATTCACGCAAAAGAATAAATCGTGCTGTATGAGTTATTAAGTTCATGTCTGACTAGCGGATATTTTGAGTCATTTTGGTGTTTCTAAGAGGAAAATTACATGCATGGCTATAACTGGATTTCTAGGGTAGAGGTATATATCTTCAGATAACAATTCCATGTCAGTGGTATAATAATTTTATTAGAAAGTTTTAAAGAGGAGATTCCGCATACCTTATGAGAGCCACATCTCTTGAAGCAACTATTGGAACATTTAAAATTATGACTGAATTAGACAAATATATTTATATTAAGTGATTTTTTTCCCAGTATTTCTCAGTTTTTTAACCAAAATCTTTCAAATATATAGCAGATGGTACTCCCCATCTAGCAAGCTTTTATTTGACGTATGGTTCACTAGGATCGAGACCAGAGAAATTTGCCTCCCTAGTATTTGGTGGTGGGGGTGGGCAGAAAAGAGCGAACATAATTTACGGTAGCCTATAATACTCTCCACGTCAGAGGCTTTAATTTTAGATATAACTCATTACGATTACCGATTACATATTACTCATCACGCTTACCGTATAACTCATTACGATTACCGATTACATATTGCTCATCACGCTTACCGTATAACTCATTACGATTACCGATTACATATTACTCATCACGTTTACCGTATAACTCATTACGATTACCGATTACATATTGCTCATCACGCTTACCGTATAACTCATTACGATTACCGATTACATATTACTCATCACGCTTACCGTATAACTAATTACGATTACCAATTACATATTACTCATCACGCTTACCGTATAACTCATTACGATTACCGATTACATATTACTCATCACGCTTACTGTATAACTCATTACGATTACCGATTACATATTGCTCATCACGCTTACCGTATAACTCATTACGATTACCGATTACATATTGCTCATCACGCTTACCGTATAACTCATTACGATTACCGATTACATATTACTCATCACGCTTACTGTATAACTCATTACGATTACCGATTACATATTACTCATCACGCTTACCGTATAACTCATTACGATTACCGATTACACATTACTCATCACGCTTACTGTATAACTCATTACGATTACCGATTACATATTGCTCATCACGCTTACCGTATAACTCATTACGATTACCGATTACATATTACTCATCACGCTTACTGTATAACTCATTACGATTACCGATTACATATTACTCATCACGCTTACCGTATAACTCATTACGATTACCGATTACACATTACTCATCACGCTTACTGTATAACTCATTACGATTACCGATTACATATTACTCATCACGCTTACCGTATAACTCATTACGATTACCGATTACATATTACTTCATCACACTTTCCTTTTAACGGTGTAAACTATTTAGAGTGGAAAGAGGAAAAAATTGGCTGATTGTTGAAAATCAACAGTTAAATACATTTTATTATTTTCTTTCAGTAATAGTTTTTCAGTAATCTTTTTAACATTTTCAGATGATAGTCTTCAGTAACATTTATCTATTAAATGTATATATTTTTGAAGTTATAGAGCTTCGAAATTTGGATTCCCCTTGACACAACATGAAACTTTTCTAATATTTTTGTAGGTCAGTGTACGTTTCTCAAAAGATGTTTACTGCGGTCTAAATAAGAGCGGTTTTGTGATCATGCTTCAGAAATTGCCAAATAACTCAATTAATTCTGGAATGTTAGGGTAAAGTATTCATGGAAGCATAGAAGATTAATCTGGATCCAAGGGAATGGATTCAGATAGCCTAAGAGATTAGTGGGTTTTAGCGTTTGTGCAAAGAGATCTTAGCTCTCTCTCTTCTCTGGCAGGAGACTTACATTGATGGTCTCTTGCATCGCTTCTCTGAAGAGCCATTGCAGCAGGAGGCAGGTGATTTCTCTTTATTCGTTAATCCGCCTAGGTGAGCAAACAATGTAGGCTTTAGAGTTGCACAAGAAATAATTGTTAAAATAAGTATCCGTAGTTTTCAGTTAACTTTATAAGAATCGAAGCATTTAACTCTCATTTAAATATTTATCAGGTATAAAATACAATAGACTCTCCATTATCCAAAACCAGGGCTGACATTATAACCTGCTGAAACAACCCAATTGAATCTCATCAGACTGGGTAAAGAAAAAGAAATCGAGGGGGGGGGGGCAAGAAACACAATCGCGGAAAAAATGTAAAAGGCACCTGCGGGAAAAACAGTGTGGATTCAGAAGTGAACAGCGGGAAGGGACGTAGAGATCAAATATTTTCACTTAGGCAGACTCTTGAGAAATGTTTTAAAACAAATTCCACCTCTAGTAACTGCTTGACACAAAGGTCTGAGTTGGGTTGTATTACCTCTGAGCGGCACTTTTTTTGCCCACCATGGGCTAAATGGCCAGGTCACATGGACCCCGAAGGCTCAGAGAAGGTTGGGGGAGGGGACCCACTGGAACAGCTGTTGGGAGACAGATGATAGCCTCCCGTCAAGGCCATCCAGCTGTTCTTTAACGTGCACAGGGTATGGCTCTCCCGCACACGGGGGCACGGCTTAACGTCCCATCCGACGAACGGCGGCCTTTCCAAGCCCATCGGTGTCCCCTACTGACCGTGGGCAGGGCGGGGAATTTTGCGGAGATACACAAAGGTCTGAGAGAAACATGTCAGTTTATAAGCCATAAAAGAAGATCTGTGAGGATGGCGAGACCTCATCAGAAAGACAACTGAAACATCCATGCCTTGACCAGGGCTCGAATCTAGGTCCATTTTTATCAGTAGCCAAACGAGCTAACCAATAGGCCACGAGACGGCTATTCAAAATCCTCTGATTACTAGCTTTATAGATTTCAAAAAGGCTTTTAACTTTCTTGATCGTCATAATTTGTGGTTGATCGTGAGATCATATGGCATTCCAGACAAGTTAGTTAGCATAATGAGAGCTCTCTATAATAACTCTGAGTCATGTGTGAGAGTTGGTAAAACTTGTAGCAATTGGTTTATCATTGCTTCTGGTGTTCGACAAGGGTGCATTTTGTCTCCTTTTCCTTTTAGTTTGGTTATTGATTATGTTATGCGAAATTCACTGCAAAATTTCTGATTTAGATTATGCGGATGATTTGGCCTTGTTGGCTAATAATATTAATGAGATGAATTCTTTCATTAGGGCTGTTAATAAGACTGGTAATAAAGTAGGTTTTGTGATAAAGAGAGATAAAACTAACGTGATGAAATTTGGTCAAGCATATAGTACTTCAGTTGCTTTGGATGGCTGCATTCTTGAGCAAAAATCTAATTATCTCGGGAGCTATGTAACAGATATTAATGATATGCGGTATGGGATAAACAGAAGAATAAGGATTGCTGCTGAGACTTTTAAGAATCTTTGGAGAGTGTGGAGAAATAAGCGTATACACCTAAAGACTAAAATTAGATTGTATAATAGTTTGGTTTTATCTAGGGTCAGTTATGGTAGTAAAACTTGGACACTTTGTAAACAAGATAACAGGAAATTCTATGCTTTTGATTCTAGATGTTTATGCAGTATCTTGGGTATTAGGTGGTTCAACTTTGTAACTAATGATGAGGTTAGGCAAAGGAGTCTGCAACCTCTTTTAAGGGCTTGTTTTGGCCTTGTTTTTGGTCGTGTTACTCATTTGCATAGCTAGAGATTGACGAATAGGATTATGTAGAGTGTTTCCTAAAGGCTTCAGGAAAAGAAGGAAGTACGATGCCATGGGCAGACAATGTCAAATAGGACCTTGTTAGAATTTGCCTACAGTGGCTAAATGCAGCAGTGTAGCTCAGGACAGACAGATGTGGAGATCAAAATCATACAGCCTGGTAGGACCTACGTAGCCCATGGCTGCATGAGGATTTTGCATGTGTGAATGCAAAATATTTCCCCCACCGTTTTAGAGGATTTTAAGTAACTTCACGCAAAGTGCATGAAATAAAGTCATTTTTACCTCCATTACCCTTACTAGTATTCTAAAAGGGAGGGAACGCGAGCCCCCCCCCCCGACCCCCATTCATCCCCTAGATCCGGCTTGTCCAGAATAAATGAAAAAAAAAATCTCAGATAATCGAATTCCCGGTTAATAAGTCATCCATATAAAACATATAAAGAGTTACTTTTTTTTTATAGAAAATATCGTAGAGTGGATTTTATTCATTTAAAATAGGCTGAGGAGGAAGTTTACTTTTTCCCCCTTCATTCGCCTCTCTGTGAATTGTGCTGTGGAAATCTTTTTTTTTACTGTCGCATGATATTTCACCAATTACTATCTCGTATCCCATGTTATTTTCGGACATACTTTATCGCTATTAGATTGTATAATTCTGTTGCAATTTTTTAAACTTGCTAATTAATGTCGTTTATTGTCATTTTAAATTTTTTTGTTTCTCAATTCTGTTTGGTTTTCTAAATTTTATTTTTCTGATATACAGTCGCTCAAAAAAATATCCGAAAAACACTATGGTTGATTACAGAATTCAGAAAAAATATCTGGCAACGATTTTTTCAGAAATCAGTGATCTGGCAACCTTCGTGTCACGTGACACGAAGCTTGCCAGATCACTAATTTATAAAAAAATCGTTGCCAGATATTTTTTCTGAATTCTGTAATCAACCATGGTGTTCGGATACTTTTCTGAGCGGCTGTACAAGTATACTGGTTTTATAAGTCCGAGAGAATCAATATATGTAACACAAAAAACATATTTCTTACAATTAAAACAGCACTATACAGATTTCTACAAGTTACTATAGAGTTCTCCATGTATGACAAAAAAAATCATAAATTAAGAACTCAATATCGTAGAAAGTATATTTGGAAAGAAACTGACGGTAAATTTAATATTTAAATCAAGTTTATGTAAATTTGGAATTGAACCAACAATATTTGTTTATTATTTAATGAGTTATGGCATCTGGAATATTCAATAATAAAAATCACTCTCTGTGCGACGGTGGGGCGGGGTGGCTCAGTCGGTAGCGCGCCAGGCTCGTAATCTGCAGTTCCCAGGTTCGAGTCCCAGCTGGGTCAGCGCTGAGATTTATCTCCGCAAAATTCCCCGCCCTGCCCACGGTCAGTAGGGCACACCGATGGGCTTGGAAAGGCCTCCGTCCGTCGGATGGGATGTTAAGCCGTGGTCCCGTGTGCGGGAGAGCCATACCCTGTGCACGTTAAAGAACACGCTGGATGGCCTTGACGGGAGGCTACCATCTGTCTCCCAACAGCTCTTCCTGCTCTCTCCCCCAACATTCTCTGAGTCTTCGGGGTCCATGTAACCTGGTCATTTAGCCTATGGTGTGCAAAAAAAAGTGCCGCTCAGAGGCAAAACAACCCAACCCAACTCTGTGCGACGAAGTTTCATGATGATCAATTATTGCGAGTCGAAATGTTAAAAATAAAAGCTTTTACAATCTCAAAAGAACTCAATTTTCCTATTCGTTTACCTTAAAATGCCAGTATATATATGCTTAAAATTTCATTTCATTACATTTTTCCCAATGAGACAACATCAAATTTCTCGTAAACGATGATGGGACCACGAAAAATTATCTCCTGGGACCCACGGTGCTAAAGGTCTTTCCGCCAACAGACATAAATTTCACCCATGACCAAATTTGTAGAACAATTTTGTTAGATTACGTTGAAAGGAAGATACAAAAATACACGCTTGTATACTGCAACAGAATGTATACTGGTTTCCAAAAATTAATAAACGATATAATCTATGTTGTGTCAATGGGAAGCTAAAAATTATAAACAACCCTATGTTATGTCAATGAGAAGCTAAAAATTAATAAACAACCCTATATTGTGTAAATGGGAAGCTAAAAATTAATAAGCAACCCTATGTTGTGTCAATGGGAAGCTAGAAATTAATAAACAACCCTATGTTGTGTCAATAGGAAGCTAGAAATTAATAAACAACCCTATGTTGTGTCAATGGGAAGCTAAAATAAACAATCCTATGTTGTGTCAATGGGAAGATAAAATTAATATATAATCCTATGTTGTGTCAATGGGAACCTAAAAATTAATAAACAACCCTATGTTGTGTCAAATAGGAAGCTGAAAATTAATATACAACCCTATGTTTTAGAAATGGGCCCTAAAAATTAATAAACAACCCTATGTTGTGTCAATGGGCAGCTAAAAATTAATATACAACCCTATGTTGTGTCAATGGGAAGCTAAAAATTAATAAGCAACCCTATGTTGTGTCAATGGGAAGCTAGAAATTAATAAACAACCCTATGTTGTGTCAATAGGAAGCTAGAAATTAATAAACAACCCTATGTTGTGTCAATGGGAAGCTAAAATAAACAATCCTATGTTGTGTCAATGGGAAGATAAAATTAATATATAATCCTATGTTGTGTCAATGGGAACCTAAAAATTAATAAACAACCCTATGTTGTGTCAAATAGGAAGCTGAAAATTAATATACAACCCTATGTTTTAGAAATGGGCCCTAAAAATTAATAAACAACCCTATGTTGTGTCAATGGGAAGCTAAAAATTAATATACAACCCTATGTTGTGTCAATGGGAAGCTAAAAATTAATAAGCAACCCTATGTTGTGTCAATGAAATTATAGAGCGTCGAAGTTCTATAACTTCTAAAAAATGATATTTTTTTTTGTTTTGAAAAATGTGATTACAGATAAAGATCTCAATCAAATAAATCAATATCTCGATTTTCAACAATATTCGTTCAGTATTTAATGAGTTAAGGAAGTTTGAAATTTAACGACAGCAATGTAAATCTTAAAAAACTTATACAAAACTGAGGAATAGTAAAAGAATTCTTTACATAAAGTTGTAAAATACAAACTTATTTTATTAAACACTTTGATACAATACTTATTCATCATCATCATCATCCTCAAGCAGCCATGGGCTACGGAGGTCCAACCAGACCGTGCAATTTAGTTCTCCAAACAAGTCTATCCTGAGCTACATCTACAGCATCTGGCCACTGCACACCAATTCTAACAAGGTCCTGTTTGACATTGTCTGCCCACCGCATCCTAGGTCTCCCCTTCTTTCTGAGGCCTTTAGGCACACTGTTCATAACCCTATTCGCCAATCTATAATTATTCATACGGGCAACATGGCCAAACCAACGGAGTCTCTCTCTGCACAATATGCTGCTTAAAGGAGGTTGCAAACTCCTTTGCCTAATCTCATCATTAGTTACAAAGTTGAACCACCTAATGCCCAAGATACTGCGTAAGCATCTGGAATCAAAAGCATCTAGTTTCCTGTTATCTTGTTTACAAAGTGTCCACGTTTCACTACCATAACTAACCCTAGAAAGAACCAAACTATTATACAGTCTAATTTAAGTCTTTAGGTGTATACGCCTATTTCTCCACACTCTCCATAGGTTCTTAAAAGTCCCTGCAGCAATCCCTATTCGTCTGTTAATCTCATGCCGCACATCACCATTATCTGCTACATAGCTCCCAAGATAATTAAACTGTGACACCTGCTCAAGACTGCAACCATTCAGATTAACTGAATCACAGCCTGCCTGACCAATTTTCATCACTTTAGTTTTCTCTCTGTTTATAACCAACCTACTCTACTACCAGTCTCATCAATAGCTCGAATGAAAGAGTTCATCTCATCAACATCATTTGCCAAAAGGGCTAAATCATCAGCATAATCTAAATCAGGAATTTTCGTATCTCCAGCCCATTTAAGGCCAAAATCTTTCCCTTGAAGTGAATTTCGCATAACATAATCAATAACCAAGCTAAAGAGAAAAGGAGACAAAATGCACCCTTGTCGAACACCAGAAGTAATGCTAAACCAATTGCTACAAGCCTTACCAACTCTCACACAAGACTCAGTGTTATTATAGAGAGCTTTCATAATGTTAACTAACTTGTCTGGTATACCATATGATATCACAATCAACCACAAATTATGACGATCAACAGAGTCAAAAGCCTTTTTGAAATCAACAAAGCTAGCAACCAAAGGTTTCTGAAACTCTAAACATTTCTCAAGAATCTGCCTAAGTGAAAATATCTGATCCACACATCCCCTACCACTTCTGAATCCATATTGCTCATCACGCAATTGCCTGTCAACCAGATTTTTAATTCTATTAAGCACAATCATGGAAAGAACTTTACCTGGAACAGGGAGTAGGCTGATACCCCTATAGTTATCACAAGAACTGCGATCACCTTTTTTGAAAATAGGGATAACAATAGCTCTGGTAAAATCCTTAGGAACCATGCCTTTATCATAAAAGATATTCAGAATTTCAGTCATCCAAGTGGTACCCGAAACATTCCCAGCTCTTAGCATTTCCGTAGTAATTTCATCTACCTCTGGGGATTTATGAAGTTTAAGTTTATAAACAGCCAAAATAACTTCAGATTGTGTTATAGGGCCAACATTAAAGCCACCAATGCATCTATCATCATTGCAAACAATGGGAGTAGAACTAACTACATTGTTTAGAAGATCACTGAAATGCTCAGCCCACCTAGCCATGACAGAATCCTCCCCTTCTATAACCTTACCTTGTTTATCCTTCAATCCTTGTATGCCTGTCCGTTTTCTACCACACAAAACATTAACTATCTGGTACAGCTCTCTGCTGTTGTGCTGTCTAACTGCTTCCTCGGCTTTGTTAGCCAAACCATCAAGCCAAAGATTCTTATCAGCAGCTAACTGATCCTTTACAAGTTTATTAAGGTCTCTGTAATGCTTTCTATTAGGACTAGTAGGGTATTGATTAAGGGCATTCCTGCAGTTCTTTCTTTCCGAAATAAGCTCAAGTGCCTTATCACTCAAATAATTTTGCCTCTTCTGCTCATGTTTTCCTAAAAGAGTACTGTTAGTGTCCAAAAAAGCCTGTTTAAAATGATCCCATTTTTCCTCAACTTCAGTAGTAAGCAAACCATGACTGTCATAATGACTAAGTAACCTATCATGGTAAGCTTTGGCTATAACTGGATCTTTCAGAGCTTCAGTATTAAAAGTAAATTTTTTAACTCTAGCACAACACTTTTTAAGTTTAAGTTGCAACACACTTTTAACAAGGTAATGGTCAGATCCAATTTCAGCTCCCCTATATGTCCTGGTATTCCTAACAGAATTAGCCCATTTGCTGTTAATTAATATGTAATCAATCATATTCTTATGCAGCCCATCAGGTGAAACCCATGTGTACTTATGTATGTTGCGGTGTTTGTAATATGTGTTAGTTATTCTGAATCCATTGAGTTTACTTACCTGTAGGAGACGTTGCCCATTGCCATTGCAGCTACCAATACCAAAAGGGCCTATTACCCCTCCCCAAAGGTCAGAGTCAGTACCAACTTTGGCATTGAAGTCACCAAGAACAAGGGTAATATCTCCTTTCTTGACAGAATTCAAAATATCCTAAAGTTGTTCATAAAACCTATCCTTCTTATCCTCATCGGCATCCTCAGTGGGGGCATAACAGCAGTTAACATTCAGGTCTTTAACGCTTGTCTGAAATTTTGCTGTAAGAAACCTTTCATTAATGCACTCATATCCTAGAAGAGCATCGCTAGCGTGTCTGCTGAGAAGCAGTCACACGCCTTGGTGATGCTTATTGTCGTCCCTCCCTGAAAAGAGAAATTTAAGATTATTTTTAAGAATCTGACCTTTATCTGTCCATCTGGTCTCTTGCAAGCCGAGAATATCTAAATTATAATGGTGGAATTCTTGTGTGAGGACATCAAGAGAAAAAGCTCTGTACATAGTCCTCACATTCCAACTACTTATGGAGAGAAAATGGTTAGTGGGATGTTTGAAGAAACTATGTTTATTGAGAGAGGAAATGCCGACAATATCAAACAGCCCCCTAATCGCAGACATGGGGCAAAGACCCGTTCCCCCACCACTAAAGGCTGAAGCCATTGTGACTGGCATTGTTATCGCTAAATATTCAAACTTCCATAACTCATTAAATACTGAGCTAATATTATTAATATATTTAATATATTGAAAATCGAAATATTGTATATATATATAACAAAATTATATACATAATAATATTGTTATATATGTATAACCCCTGACAAAAAATATCTTTATCTGCTATTATATTTTTGATACAAAAAAAAATATATATTTTTTTTTACACATAATAAGGATACATAGGGTATTCCTTAATTTATGGAAAGGTTAAAAACCATTTAAAGAATGTCTGTTATTCATCATTCCTGACAAACCCTGTATTTATAAAATTTTTGTGTTCATTTTTGGGTTATCGTGTTCATTTATATTTCTGCACAATCTATTTTAACTATTGTTCACAGTTTCACTATTAAATAATTTCAATTGTTCTATTTCGATATATGAGCAACTATCCTAATATTTTGTGTATTAAAACTAATCTTTACCTATATTTCTTGTAGATAAGCTATTAGCTTTGCGGGTCAAATATCTCTCAATATCTGTGTTTTGTGAGATGACGACGATGATGAATAAACAGATCTACTTCTACTATGAGCTACTAATTCATAATTATGTTAACATCAGTATATAGTTTAAATATATGGAGTGGATAAAATTCTAACGATTAAGATGAAATATTTACAATGAAAATTACATCTCAACAATCTTCAGAGTGGTTTAATAATTTTGATTACTAAACATCTCTTTTTGTTTTGTGCAACAGAAACAACAAAAAGTTTTTAGAATGGTCTCTATTTTGTTATTACTTTTATTATCATTTATTATTTAATTACTTTACATTTAGAATCCAACAAATGTTTCATAGCTAGTGTGTGAGTGCTGCACACGTAATATTAGCATATTAGGGCTAATAAGTTTTAGAATTTCTGAATTCCCCATAATGAGAGAGATGATTTCTGATGAGAAGGATGAAATTTGATGAGAGGAATGAAATCTGATAGGTTACTGTCATGGCTATGTTTATGTCTATAACAGAGAACACTAAATCTCATTCATTACAGAACTTCACGTCTCGATAATCTGAAAAGACTTTTGTTTTTTCATAGTGTAATTAGGTACTTGGGTACTTCAGCGGCACGTTTTTGCACACAATAAGTTGAATGGTCAGGTCACAAGGACCCTGAGGTTTCAGAGAAGATGGGGGAGGGAGCCCACTGGACAACTGTTAGGAGACAGACGGCCGCCTCCCGTCAAGGGAGTCCAGAGTGTGCTTTAACGTGCACAGGGTATGGCTCTCCCATAAATGGTGAAGCGACTTTAACGTCCCATCCGACGGACGGCAGCCTTTCCAAGTCCATCGGTGTCCCCTACTGACCGAGGGCAGGGCTGGGAGTTTTGTGGAGATAAATCTCAACGCTGGCGTAAATGGGACTCGAACCTGGAAACTGCAAATTTCGAGTCTGGCATGCCACCGACTGACCTACCCTCTCTTCCAAGATATTTTTTAAAGATTACTAAAACAGAGGTGAATAGTTGATACTGGAACGACGTTCTAACTCGTTTTGACTCAATGTTGCCCCTTCTCTTCCGCTCCTTTGTTGTTGTTTTTTTCTAGATCTGGGCCTGTGCCGAGACATTATCCTGTTAAAAGTGTCTTGCAACTGAAGCTTAAGAAATGTTGTATTAAGAGTAAGCGCATTACCTTTAACACCCCAAATGAGCCAGCAGTGAGATTTATCTCCGCAAAACTCTCTGCCCTGCCCACTGCCAGTAGGAGACACCGATGGTTTAGAGAAGTCACCGTTCATCAGATGGTACGTTAAGCTGTGGCTCCTTCTGCAGGAGAGCCATAACTTGTGCACATTAAAGAACGTGCTAGATAGCCTTGACCGGAGGCTACCATCTGTCTCTCAACAGCTGTTCCAGTGGGTTCCCTCCCCAACCTTCACTGAGTCTTCGGGGTTCTTATGACCTGACCATTTAGCCCATTGTGTCCAAAAAAGTGCCGCTCAGAAGTACAACAACCCAATCCAACCGTTAACACTGAAGCTTTAAAAGACTCTCGATAGCTAAAGCTTGTCATAACAGATTACTTAGTCTTTATAACCATCGTGGTTTATTAACAACTAAAGCTGAGGAAGAATGGGAGCATTTTAAACGTTCAATATTTGAAACAAATAGTACTGTTCTGTGTAAAAGTGATAAGGCAATGGAGCTTGTTACTGAAAGACACAAGTGTAGGACTAAGCTGATTTATGACTCCATTAGTCTTAACAGGCGGCACTATAGAGAGCTTAATAAACATGCAAATGATTGACTGATAAGATCTTTGGCTTCGTGCCTGGCTGACAAGACAGAGAAAGCTTTCAGAACAAGCAACAGAGAGCTATTTCAGAGAGTATATATTTGTGCAGTGGGGGGGGGGGAGCGAATAGCAGAGAACGATTGAGTGAAACCAATGGCAAGGATGTTGAAAGTGAGGTCTCTGGCATGATTGAAATGGACTGAAGCGTTTCAGAGATGTTCTGAACAATGAATTTAGTTTTACTCTTATTGTTTTTAATTAGGACAGGTACATTACTAATGTAATGTTTGTCCTACATTACAATCTGAAGTTATTTTGACTATCTGTAAATTAAATTTCACAATTCCCCGGGGGTAGATGAAATTAATGGTGAAATGCTTAGAGTTGAAAACGATTATGTTGCCACATGGCTGACTAAAAGTTCGAATATTTTCAATGATAATAGGTTTGTCCGTAAGGATTTTACTAAAGTTTTATCTAATATATAAAGAAGAAAGTTTGTGTGTGTGTTTGTTTGTTTGTTTGCTTGTTTGCTTGTTTGTTTATGTGTTTGTGTGTCTGTCCTCTTATGCACTCGGCCCCATAAGAACTAGAGGCACCAAACTTCGCATGAACGTGCCCTTCACTCAGAGGAAGAATAGAGGCTATGTGCGAATCCGCTGGGGTCAACTAAAATTGGGGGGGGGGGCGGGGTTAAATTCCTCGAACTCCCCATAGATTTAGCATTAGCGGTTAAAAACTGATGTCCCTCATAGATTTAGCATTAGCAGATATTCAAAATCATATGCACAGTATTTGCATATGATTTGACTATTTTACAACTTTAATATTTTCAGACCTCCCCTAGAAGAGGGGGATAAAATTTTTACCAGGGGTGGGCGGGGGGGGACGTACACGAAGGTTGCCAGATCACTAATTTCTAAAAAAATCGTTGCCAGATATTTTTTATGAATTCTGTAATTAACCATAGTGTTCGGATATTTTTTGAGCGACTGTCCTTTAGAGTTTCAGATCCGAGCAACGCCGTGTAAATCAACTAATCGTTTCTATTTTAAAGAAAGATGATCGCAGTTTTGATAATTACAGGGACATACGTAGTGGACTATCTGTTCTAGGTAAAGTTTTTTGCATTACTGTGCTTAATGGAATTAAACATTTATCAGATAGACAACTACTGGATGAATAGTGTGCATTCAGAAGTGGTAGAGTTCTGATTAGACCAATTATTTCGCTTATGCAAATCCTTGAGAAATCGTTGAGTTTTCTATAACTGTATTATTAACTTTGTAGAATTCAAGAAGTCCTATTTTGTTAGCTCTAACAACATATGGTGGTACATCGTGCATTTATGTTGCATATCAGAAAAATTAGTCACTATAATGATCTCTTTATGACAGTCGATTGGACAATGATTTGCAGTTGAAATGTTTGCATATTGTTATTGAAAGTTGTCAATACAGATTGTTTTATGTTATAATGACTTGTATAAAGCTTAAAGCTTGCAGCGATTGTTGAGTTACTAAAGTTCGTCCAAGTTTTCTCTGTAACTTTTCTCTTCAGTTTAGCTATTGATTATATTTTGAGGAAACCATTACAAAGGAAGATTGGGGACTTAGATGATGTAGAGATCATTACAAGGTGAAGACTCCGGCTTTAGATGAATCGAGATTTCAAAATGATTATGATAACAATTTGGTCCTGTTGGAAAGTAAGTGGACAAGATGAACCATTTCATTAAAGCTATTGAAGATACAAGTAATAGAATAATATGTGAAAAATATAGAGAAAAACTTTTGTTCAAGAGGGTGGTGCTCCAATTCTTTTCTATGATAGTGCTTCTAGCAGTGGTTCTCAAAGTGGGCCATATGGTTTCCCAGGGGCCACATGGAACATTTTTTCCACCTAACAGACGCTTATACCACCTAACAGATGCCTAACAGGCGCTTACAGCTGTGTATGGGAAGGGGGCACAGAGGTAAAGGGAGAGCTCCAAACAGAGCCATGAGCAAATAAAGTTGAGAAGCACACTAATCTTGAGCAAGCTTCTCAACTTAATCATCTCGAGAATTTTATTAAAGATATTTTCAATGTACGATATGAATTAAATAGGAGAATAAGCACTGCTGCTAGAACTTTTAAGAATTTGTCGAGGTGGGAAAAATTGGTATGTACACTTAAAGACTAAAAGTAGGCTATATAATTATTTAGTCCTCTCTAAAATATGATACTGTAGCAAAACTGAGGCACACTTTTTAAGCGAAATAATAGACGAACTGGTTCTTTTGATCGGGTTACTTAAACATCATTTTGAGTATTAGATAGTTTGACTCTGTAAGCAATAATCTGGTTAGATTGAACAGGATCTTATAAACAAAGAGGTAAACCAATGCCAGAGAGGCTGTGTTGGTTTTGTCATTTTCCCCGATTAGGGAACCAACTTATGAACGTGGCCTCATAAATTGAACATACTTCGAATATATTGGTTACCTACAGTCATTCTTTATATCCACAGCCAAAAAATATGTAATTAGTATAGCTACTTGCGACTGTACTAGAGAGATTTAGCATCAACAATAGAGAAAATCTTAATCAGCATCTGGTTTCTCAGTGGTTATATCATCCGAAATGTCATCAGGAAGACCTGGGTTGGGTTGGGTTGTTTTACCTCTGAGCGGCACTTTTTTGCACACCATGGGCTAAATGGCCAGGTCACATGGACCCCGAAGGCTCAGAGAAGGTTGGGGGAGGGGACCCACTGGAACAGCTGTTGGGAGACAGATGGTAACCTCCCGTCAAGGCCATCCAGCGTGTTCTTTAACGTGCACAGGGTATGTCTCTCCCGCACACGGGGCCACGGCTTAACGTCCCATCCGACGGACGACGGCCTTTCCAAGCCTATCGGTGTCCCCTACTGACCGTGGGCAGGGCGGGGAATTTTGCGGAGATAAATCTCAACGCTGACCCAGCTGGGACTCAAACCTGGGAACTACAGATTACGAGCCTGGCGCACTACCGACTGAGCCACCCCCGCCCCTACAGGAAGACCTGGGTTCGGATCCTATTTGGCTCAAGACAATGTTTCTTCTATTCGCAGTATTATTACGATACTTAAGAGCTTAGATAGTATTTAAAAATTTAGCAATACCAAGAATCTATTTGGTGAGCAACGTTAAAGAGAATGTTATCAAAACTGACCTGCAGTGATCAAAGCGTTGGGTCGTTTTACCTCTGAGCGCCACTTTTTTTTGTACATAATGGGCGAAATAGCAGGTCACATGACCCTGAGCGCTCAGAGAAGGTTGGTGGGAGAAAATCCACTGACAGTTCTTAGAAGACGGATGGAAGCCTCCCGTCAAGGCCATCCAGCGTTTTCTTTGACATGCACAAGGTATGACTCTCATGGCCGGGCCTCGTAAAACCGGGGCCTCGGTTTTACGTCCCATTCGACGGACGGTGTCCTTTCCAAATCCATCGGTGTCCCGCACTGACTGAGAGCAGGGCGGGGAGTTTTGTGGAGATAAATCTCAACTCTGGCTCAGGTGGGACTCGAACCTGGGAACTGCAGATTACGAGCCTGGCACGCTACCGACTGAGCCAAACGCCTCTTTTGCAGTGATCAAATGAAACAGCAATAATTGTTGATAGGTGTATATGATTAGTCTGGTTGGACCTCCACTGCACATGTATGTATTACCCCATTCATTTTAACCGCTTAAATGCACTAAAAAGGATTTATGGCTAATCTCCCAGAAAGTTATTTAACTTCTTCGTTTAATTATCTTCGGAATTTTGCGGCAGATATTGGCAATGTGCGACGTGAGATAAACAAGTTTTAGTTTTTTATAATGTTCCTTTCCTTGAAATATTATGACAGGCAACTGAAAAGGGAAAAAAAAAACATAAATCTTCTACACGAGAAGCAAATTTTAGAATTATTCGAGCGACTGTCATCGTAGAGAAAGCTTCAAAATTGTTTTCGTTCTAAAATTCCCGTATTTTCAAAACAACAACAACAAAAAAATGCTAGAGGCCGTGCTTTCCTCACAGATTTTTTCCGATGGCATATTAAACTGACAGCTCTGTCAGATCTCTGTGGCAAGCAGCTGCTTCATTTTTATAAAAATATAAAATTCCGAAATTTGCGTTCATTCCCTTTTTTCGGTACAAGATGACTGTCTCGCACATCAAAATCAATGAGTTAATTAATATTGAAACCATTTTCATGTCATTGTCATCTATAAATTTTTATTTATGATAATATGTCCATTGGTGTAATGATCAAGTCCAATGAAATAATCATCCCAGGGTGGAGAAAAAAAGTCGAAATTTTCATTATTCTGTCTACTTCTGAATAAAGATCAATATTATCAACTGCAACAGTTCATTAAAAAAATCTATGACAGGAAATTTTTACCTATCGATATCAAAGGTGACCCAATACTTATTCAAATAGTGTATCAGGTTTATAAATTCGAGTTCAGTCTTTGGCAGGGTGTCAGTTCCCTCCTTGAGTAAAATAAAAGAAGCGAGTTAGTTTTTCTAGTATATTAACTTGTACAGTCGCTCAAAAAAGTATCCGAACACTATGGTTGATTACAGAATTCAGAAAAAATATCTGGCAACGATTTTTTTTAGAAATTAGTGATCTGGCAACTTCGTGTCACGTGACACGAAGTTGCCAGATCACTAATTTCTAATAAAAATCGTTGCCAGATATTTTTTCTGAATTCTGTAATCAACCATAGTGTTCGGATACTTTTTTGAGCGACTGTAGGTGGTCGTATTATTTTGATACTAGATCGTGTGGGCTCACTCACGGAAATATTGAGCGTGTGCAGTTACCGTTCACAGCAAACTGGAGCGTGTGCAGTAACTGCACACGCTCCAGTTTGCTGTGAACGGTAACTGGAGCGTGTACAGTTGCTGTACACGCTCCAGATATTTTTCCTGAATTCTGTAATCACGTGACACGAAGGTTGCCAGATCACTAATTTCTAAAAAAATCATTGCCAGATATTTTTTCTGAATTCTGTAATCAACCATAGTGTTTGAATACTTTTTTGAGCGATTGTACACCAGTGTCGAGAAGCTTTTAACAGCAGGAATTACATCAGAAAATTCAATTTTTTTGGAAACGGGATACACTAGAAAACTCGATTTTGGATTCGATTACGAAAACTCGATTACGTCGAATAATTCATTCTGAGTTATAGATGGCGTCGAGAACTGTTATCGTGGAGGTTGGTTACATGAAAATTTTATTCTTGGAGGCAGATCGATGTGAAAAAAACAATCTCAGAAGCTGATTACATCAATAAATTCGTTCTTGGAGGCTTGCCACTTTGGAAAAAATTCAATTGTCAATCCCTTCAAGCAGCTGCCAGGTTTAGGAAACCCAATTTCGTCAGGTGCAACAAGCTCACTAGCAAGAGTGATAGTTGAGAAAGCTTCAAAATCCCCTTTTAATAGTAGAAGACTGAACTAGAGTGGAAAAGACACGGAGAAACTAAAACGCTGAAGATACACAAGAGTATAAACTGAAAAAAAATATATCCCTTCAAGTAGCTGCCAGCCACAGAGATATACGTCATAGAAAAGGTCTGTGCAGAAGGCATCTCCAGAAAGACAAATATCCAATATAATAGCCAAGCAAGCATTAATATAATTATCAAAATATTATATATATATAAAAGTGTAAAGAAAATAATGTTTAAGAACAACATCTATAACAAGAACGTATTGTGCAGTGAATGTCAATCCCCAGTTCTGGTGGGGATCCGCCTAGAACAGTGGTTCTCAAAATATGATCCGTGAGCCCTTGAGAGTCTGCGAGGCTTGCCCAGGGCTTCACGAGAAGCTGAACGTGAAATGGATTCGAAATCCCATTGCGCTTTGCGATAGTGGCTTATCATCAATTGGAGACGATAGTCTGATTGATCTTAGCTCAGACGGAACTTCGAAGAATGACTTTCGAGAAAAACCTCCTACTGATTTCTGGTGGAACGTCGGAGCGGAATTCACAAATCTGTAAAACAAAGTCATAAAATGCCTTTTGACTTTCGCTACTTTTGTGGGTCAAGGTTTTCCGTACTGTTCGATCTGAAATCGAAGAAGAGGAACAAGCTCAAAGTCGAAAATGGCATGAGATTAGAAATTTCAGTGATTCAACCGGACATAACACGGCTAATGTCATCCCAAAAACACCTTTTTTTACCATTAAACGATTGAGGTAAAAAAAAATACATTGTGACAGATATCAAACACTTTGTAAACAAGTTACAAGCATTGAAACATTTAAAATTTTTTTATTTCAATCTGTTTTAAATTGATATGCAGATAATTTAAATGTAGAGGGATGAGGGGTCCTTGAGTGTGCAGTATGAGTATGCTGCTAGGGAATCCGCGAATCCGGAAAATTTCCTAGGGAGTCAGTAGACCCGAAAGTTTCCTAAGGAGAGCAGATACGAAAAGTTTCCTAGGGAGAGCACACACGAAAAGTTTTCCAGGGAGAGCAGACCCGAAAAGTTTCCTAGGGAGAGCAGACCCGAAAAGTTTCCTAGGGAGAGCAGACCCGAAAAGTTTCCTAGGGAGTCAGCAAACCAGAAAAGTTTCCTAGGGAGTCAGCAGATCCGAAAAGTTTCCTAAGGAGAGAAGACCAGAAAAGTTTCCTAGGGAGTCAGCAGATTCGAAAGGTTTCCTAGGGAGAGCAGACCTGAAAATTTTGGGAATCACTGGCCTAGAAGCATCGACAAACGTGAATAAGAAAATATCTCTATCTGATCCCACTAACATCATTCCTAAAAAATTCAATATGTCATTTACAAACAAAGTTTCCATTGGATATCGTCATGCCACTAACAAACCCAAAATTCTCCCTTTTGAGGTGAAATCCCTTGATAGAACACCCAATGAACATTCAATGATTCCTACGCTCAGAAATTTTGAACGCAAGCATTCAGGCACAAAGGCCATTAAAACGTTTAGATTCATCTCTTCTTAGGGACACGTGGGGCGGGGGTGGCTCAGTCGGTAGCGCACCAGGCTCGTAATCTGCAGTTCCCAGGTTCGAATCACAGCTGGGTGAGCGTTGACACTTATCTCCGCAAAACTCCCTGCCCACGGGGGGGGGGGGGGGGGGGGCTCAGTCAGTAGCGCGCCAGGCTCGTAATCTGTAGTTCCCAGGTTCGAGTCCCAGCTGGGTCAGCGTTGAGATTTATCTCCGCAAAAATCCCCGCCCTGCCCACGGTCAGTAGGGGACACCGATGGGCTTGGAAAGGCCGCCGTCCGTCGGATGGGACGTTAAGCCGTGACTCCGTGTGCGGGAGAGCCATACCCTGTGCACGTTAAAGAACACGCTGGATGGCCTTGACGGGAGGCTACCATCTGTCTCCCAACAGCTGTTCCAGTGGGTCCCCTCCCCCAACCTTCTCTGAGCCTTCGGGGTCCATGTGACCTGGCCATTTAGCCCATGGTGTGCAAAAAAGTGCCGCTCAGAGGTGAAACAACCCAATCCCCAATCCTGCCCATGGTCAGTAGGGGACACCGATGAGCTTGGAAAGGCCGCCATCCGTCGGATGGGACGTAAAGCCATGGCTCCGTGTGCGGGAGAGATATACCCTGTGCACGTTAAAGAACACAATGGATGGCCTTGAAAGGAGGCTACCAACTGTCTCCCAACAGTTGTTCCAGTGGATCCGCTCCCCCAACCTTCTCTGAGCCTTCGGGGTCCTTGTGACCTGGCCATTTAGCCCATGGTGTGCAAAAACAGTGCCGCTCAAAGGTAAAACAACCCAACCCAATTCAGGCACACGTGAGCCTTATAAGATTAACAGATTTAAAACCCTCCAATGTAAATTAAAATTCAGATGGAATACTTTTCAAACGACTGGTCTTGTCACGAAATTAGCAGAAGCTCACAGTCCGAACCAGGGGTAAATAAATTGATTCTAGCACACTTACACTCGACACTGATTTTCGCCTGTAAAGCTCAGTTACGAGAAATAATCGTCGCTTTATTAGATAAGACCTTTTAAATCTCAAAAAAAAATATTTATCATAATCTGATGTAAAGTAAACGAATCGATATTTATATCAGTGATGCGTTATCGTTAAGACGTCGAATACAGTTTTAAAAACTGAACTTTGTGAATATCTATAGTTTTAAGCATCTTTTGATTCCAATATGGGATTTAAACATTGCTCAATGTTGCGGATGAAATGTAACATCAGTATTCAGAGTTAAGTAGATATAGTAATGATTTAAAATTGTCATCTTGAAGAAATTCCTGAGATATTAGTAATGGATGTTGCGTAAATGTGAGTTTTAAATTTCTGACAAACGCTCTTCTATTTCTTTATAATATAAAAATAATAGATAATTTACAAATTCAAAATCTTTAAATTCTGAAAAACTGGATAAAAACATGTTAAGGAAATAAAGTACACGGACATTATTAGTTCAAACGGAATCTGTTTACTCAGCATTAAAAGTTCATGAACCAAAATGGGATTTATTCATCTTTAAATTTAAATGCAAAAAGTATCAAAAAAGGATAAAATGATGGGTTTGAAAAGAGAATAATATCTGTCTGAAGATAAGAATTTAAACATACTTGAATTTCACTCTATGTTTAGCAAACATTATATTTATGAACTGGTTTATTCCTAACTTCGGAAAATTAACCTTTCTTATATAGTAAATGGCATAATCTTTCATCCTTCGAAAGCGGAATTTCTATAACCTAACACTAAAAATAAATGAAACAGCTTTTAAGAATAATTATTTATTTGCGATTCTCTTCGCAAATAAATTCTCTCTGATAAGTATCATTCCTCTTTCAGTCCCTCGCGTTACTCATAAATTTAAAGTCAACTCAAAAGCAAAAGAATCCAAATTGATATACTAACCTCAAAGAAACTATAAGAGGTAATTAATATTAATAAGAGTAACTCATCGGATTCTTCTCCGCATGCAAACCAAATCGTCGCAATCAAAACCAACCGAGACTTACGTCCGAGATTGTGAAACTCTCGACAGAAATCCTAACTGATTTCTCTTCCAAACAAAACACAGCTGATAGAAGCTCACAGACCTACCGTAGCCTGAGAGGCACTCCGTATCACTAAAGTAAATATCCTCCTCTTCTTTTCTTCACTTCGCTAACCGACACCGCTGTCACACGAAAAGCATCCGCTTGCTTCTAGACCCTCTGTAGCGTCTGGAACACACACGGCGGCTTCGGAAACGTCACAAACTCCCCGACCAATAGCTAGCCCGCCTTCCTCTGACGTCACACCTTTCTCGGCCAATGACGGCGATCAAAATGGATGCACCGCATTCCTGTCAGATAAGTGATGCGGGGAGACGTTGAAATGCCGCTACTCCCTCTCGTAGAGATGCGGTCGGAGAGAAATGAAAAATCCTTCTTATCCTCTTTGGAACGCAGGCGAAGGTGTTTGTGTTTTGGATGCTGATGCGTGTTTACGTATTGTTGTTATCGAGAGTCTTAACCGGCGAGTAATGGCGAATGACGCTTTCACACGTGCAAGGAGGGGAGCGGCGGCAACGTTTCCCTTGGTTACGTCCGGCGCTTCATTAACGGTCTTCGCTTGGCCGAAGCTCATGGCTATTACGCATGCGCACGGCGACTTGGAAGGCAGAGGAAAAAGATGAATGGTCCGAGTTATGCTTCGGGTTTATCGATCGGCGGGAAGTAGCGGTTGCTGATGACGTCTCTTGAAGGATGAACAGGAGCAACGGGATGAGGAGGATATCGTTTTCAGACAGATGTGGAGGAACTAAATGGAGGGTGGAGACAGTTGACCGCTGTCCGATGAGATAAGGAAGGCGCAGAATCGGGAAGCAATCCCTAAGTGGTCATTTCTGATGTCTCTAACAGGAAGCCACGCAGTTTAATTATCTTTCCCATTCTGTAACTGAAACTGGGGATGTCTGAAACTGTGTGGGTGGTAAACAAGAAAGCTGGGAATGTTGTTGGAATAGTTTAAAAAATTTATGGATACTCTGAAAGTACAAACAAATCAATTTGGAGTTAATCGTTTATACAGAGGGCACAGAAATATCTACAGAATTTAATGTGAAATAAAAACTTAATATATGGGGTGTTAAAGTAAAATTAATCTAATTTTACTTTAACACCCCATATATTAATGAAATTTAAATAATAATAATAACTCTCTGGCATATATGAGAATCTCGTCTTCAAAGTGAAAGAAGTTTCTCCTTTATCTATTGTTTCATTCCTTAAAAGTTTTAATTTGAGCAAGCGGATGGTGGGGAAAATACACATAGTATTTCATTAGTAATTATACAACATAAAAGTATTCGTCTTTAAATTTTTAAATCTCAAAACCTGCATTTCCCACGCTTCTCTCAGAAAACTAGGTACATTATTTGCTGTCAGTGAAATATCTCTTAAAAACTACCGCTAATTTTTCAAATTTGTATTCTACACATGATTATTTCTAAAAACTCGATAACAACGCTTCCGTTTCGTCATTTCAGTGACCCGTAAAGACATATTAAAATTAACTACGCATTTGAAAATTAATATTAAAATTGCTACGCATTTGAAAAATGCGAATTATAACATTTCAAGTACCAATCTAATTAAAAAACAATTTTCTAATTATCGTTTTCATTCTTTCCAATGGAAACTTCATGACGTCACATTCCATCAAAAATATTTCATATTTCTATCGTTAATACATCGTTGAAATATTCGTTTGAAATTTTAGAATTTTCAAACTTTTTCATCGCTAGAGGCCGCAATTGTAGTGTTCGAAAGATTCGGAAAGGACGAATCATAATATTTTATCAATTCTTATCTAACCCTAAAAAGATTTTTTCGTTTATCCCTAAATACAAACAATTATCTGCTAAAAAAAATATTGTCTCTTCCCCCCCCCCGGGTCTAAGAAGTCAATTTCATTGTTGCCAATGGAAACATTATGGCGTTCACATTCCACAAGCAAAATTTAAAATTTCTAGCTTAAATACGTCGTTTGTAACATTTGTTTGAAATTTTGGTTTTTGCACATTTTTCCACCGTTAGAGGGTGTAATTATAGTTTTCGGAAGATTTAAAAAATGTTATTCATAATATTTTATCAATTCCTATCTAATCAAAAATGAATTTTTCATTTATTTCTAAAAACAAACAGTTACCTGCTAAAACTATAAAGGTGTATTTTCCCACCTCCTCTGGGTCTAAGGGGTCAACAAATTGCTGACAGTAGAAACTATATATACAGGGTGTTTATAATTAAACTGACAGTACTCAGAGCGATGTAGAGAAGGATCAACTCGACAGATCATACAGAAAAGTGGTGGATACCTTAATAAGAGCAAAGGGTACAGAATTTGCGAACTTAAAAGAAAAGTTAGTGTTAATGCCACCAGGTGGCATAAGTGTGCTAAAATAAAGAAAATACCAAGTTGAACGAACATAACCATTATTTTCCAAATCAAGATTCTCAATATGTGAACCATTCGTATGCAAAATGTGCTGGAAATGTAATAAGGCATGGTCCACAGTTGCTTGAAACATGTCTCGGGGAATGGCTGCAACATGATGTGTTATTCTTGCCTTCAATTCAGCATTGCCTTGGTAAACTCGGCTTTTCAAATAACCCCATAACCAAAAATCGCATAGGTTTAGGTCGGGGGAACGTGGTGGCCAAACATTGGAAAAAGTTCGAGAACATATGCTGTCCTCACCAAATATGGTACGCAACAATTGCGTTGCCATACGTGCAATATGGGGGGGGTGCCCCATCCTGCATGAAGGTTATGGAGTCTAAGCAATTTCTTTCTTAGAAAGCCGGAATAATCTTGCTGCGGAAACTGTGTAACGTGGTCCATTCACCGATCGGGCACGGGGACGGTCTCCCCACTTTCCGAATCTCCCCAACGAAAATTGTTCCGATTATAAAGTTTGCGGTAAACCCGCATCATACAGTTGCATAGTCGGAGTGTAGGGGCACATCATGCACAGCATGTGGATGTGTAGGTCCCCATATTCGGCAGTTGTGCGTATTCACTGCTTCATATAGGGAAAAATGCGCCTCATCGGTCCATAAGACTTTCGAAGGCCACGTGTCGTCGAGCTGCATCCTCGCCAGAATTCGCAAAGCGAAGTCGCTTCGCAGTTCAGGGTCATGTAGTTGCAGCTGCTGCACTCTAGGGATTTTATAAAGATACCATTTCAGGATGGACCGTATAATTTTACGGACAGTTGACCACAGAAGTTGCAGTTGTCGGGATACTTGTCTCGCACTAACTGCGGGTAACTCCGATTGCGACTGGATTTCTGCAACGGTAAGTGTGGCGTCTTTCACATTTTTTTCTGCAACAGGCCTCCGCCTCTATCCGGAGCCACACCCAACTCGCCTGTTTCTTCGAATTTCTGTATCATATTCTTCAGTCCATTTAGAGACAAAGGTCCTTATATCTTTCAGACGACGATATTTGCGTAATGCAGTGGCGGCATTACTGGTAAAAGAGTTTCACTAGCAAAGCTTGGTCCTTCTTGCATTGGGGCGGGGGTGGCTCAGTCGGTAGCGCGCCAGGTTAGTAATCTGTAGTTCCCAGGTTCGAGTCCCAGCTGGGTCAGCGTTGAGATTTATCTCCACAAAATTCCCCGCCCTGCCCGTGATCAGTAGGGGACACCGATGGGCTTGGAAAGGCCGCCGTCCGTCGGATGGGACGTTAAGCCGTGGCCCCGTATGCAGGAGAGACATACCCTGTGCACGTTAAAGAACACGCTTAATGGCCTTGACGGGAGGCTACCATCTGTCTCCCAACAGCTGTTCCAGTGGGTCCCCTCCCCCCACCTTCTCTGAGCCATCGGGGTCCATGTGACCTGGCCATTTAGCCCATGGTGTGCAAAAAAAGTGCCGCTCAGAGGTAAAACAACCCAATCCTTCTTGCAGTTACCCATGGTTCATTCTAGCGATTACAGGGAAGACATCGCATTTTATAGTGTGCCTCATGCGATGATTGTTTGCAATGTCAAGAGAAATTAGCATGTTCTACCACGTTTTTGGTAGAACATGCTGGTAGAACCATCTGGTAGAACTAACACTAACTAACTTTTTTTATTCGCAAATTCTCTGCCCAATGTACTTATTAAAGGTATCCACCACTTTTCGCTGTGATCCGTCCAGTAGATCCTTCTCTACATCGCTTTGAGTACTTCTCAGTTTAATTACAACCATCCTGTATTATTTGTAAAACTCAATAACAGCTCGATAACATCGTTTGCAATATTCGTTTGAAATTTTGGAATTTTTAGCTATTTCTATCGTTGGAGGGCGTTATTTTAGCTTTAGAGAGATTCGCCAAGTACATGTCGTAATATTTCATTAATAGATATCCAACACAAAAAGATTTTTAGTTTATCTCTGTTAAAGTTCGATGTCTGAACAGATTTTTTAAATGCTTTCTGTTGATCTGAGCACGCGTGACTGTACGTAGACATGGTGATTATAAATTGTCGTATCTCAACTTCAATATTTGTGATAACCTTAGTGCAAAGTCTTTCTTATCACTTACTGGTCTTATTCTGTCTTCAAATATCAGACACTTCCCTAGCGAAATAGATGTCTATCTTCTTGTCTTGCTTTACATCTGAACATCTGAACAACAATCTGATTTCTTCTTTGCAGACAATGGGCTAAATGGCCAGGTCACAAGGATCCCAAGGACCAGAAAAGATTCTGGGAAAGGGACCAACTGGATAGTTTTATGGAAGTCTCCCGTGAAGGCCATCCAGCGTGTTCCTTAAGATGCTCAGGATTCAGCTCTCCTGAACACGGGGCAACGGCTTTACGTCTCATCCGACGGACGGCGGCCTTTCCAAGCCCATCGATGTCCCCTTTATGACAGGGCAGGATGGAGGTTTATCGGGAAATAAACCTCAACTCCGGCGCAGTTGAAACTCTAACCTGGAAACTGCAAATTCCGAGACTGGCGTGCTATCGACTGATCTAATCATCCTCCTGTCTTGGAAATTCTTTCTTAAATCCTAAGACTGCCTGTGATTTCATAAGCTTGCTTTTCGGCAATGGACAGTCTTAGTTGGAACTTTAATTGTAACATTGTGAACCTGGAACAAAATATTTTACCTTTCCACTTTTATTTTTTTAAGTTAATATCTTGTTAAGTTTTAATTTTTTATTTTAATGTCTGGTTGTTTTACCTCCGAGGGGCACTTTTTTTGCACACTATGGTCTAAATCAATGTTTCGCAAAGTAGGCGATACCACCCCTTGGGGGGCGCTGGAATGATCCAGGGGGTCGATAGTAGCCTCGGGTGCAATTGGGGGGCGGTGGCAGCATAATGAAAGAAGGAAAGATAAGAAAATTTTGAAAAAACGGTCGTACATGTTTCATCTGTTGTGTAACATAGAGTTAAAGTCAAATGTTACTATAAAATAAATACCCCCTCAAGCAGCTGCTTGCCACAGAGGTCTGACAGGAGCCTGTCAGTTTATATGCCATAGTAGAAGGTCTGAGAGGATGGCAGGCCCTCAGCAGAAAAACGACACATACATCCATGCCTTAACCCGAGGCTCGAACCCAAGTCCCTTAGATCAGTAGCCAAGCGCACTAACCATTCGGCCACGTTACTGTAGTTGATTTTAATAAATAATTTTATAATTTCAAGCTTCAAGGTGTCTTATTTACAACAACATCTTTCTTTACTATGTTGTAGGACGTAGGTAGAAATATAGATATATAAAAGAACGCAAATTCGTCACTGCATCTTTTTGTTTGTTTGCTTAAAGAAGACAGATTTCCAGGGTGGCGTTGAGTAATTGTTTTCTGAAAAGGGGGCGGTAGGACAAATAAGTTTGGGAACCACTGGTCTAAATGGCTAGTCACATGGACCCCGAAGGCTCAGAGAAGGTTGGGGGAAACCACTGGAACAGATATTATATCTCCCTTGAAGGGAGACTGTAGCCTCCCTTCATGGCTATTCAGCGTGTTCTTTAACGTGCACAGGATATGGCTCTCCCGCACAGGGGGGCACGGTTTAACGTCCCATCCGACGGACTTTCCAAGCCCATCGGTGTCCCCTACTGACTGTAGGCAATGCGGGGAGTTTAGCGGATATAAATCTGAACGCTGACCCAGCTGGGACTCGAACCTTAGAACTACAGATTGCGAGCCTGGTGCGCTACTAACTGAGCTACCCTTGATGTCGGGTACTTTTTTTTTCAATCAATCAATTTTATTTCATCATCATATACAATTTATAACGTAGAAAAATATGAGTAAACCCAAAAACCACATGGTTTGTCTGGGCCACTAAAGGAAATTATTACAAAAATCAGTAACGACTTACTCACTTCAAAGATTACAAACAATATGCGCCATTTTTCCGATATATGTACAATATATTTTTACTTTACACTTGAATATTTAACATAGGTGCAACATCTTCCAAAGAAAAGAGAAAGCTTTTTGAATTCTGCTTGAACATATTAAAATTTTTTTCACTTCTAATTTCAAGAGGCAACTGATTGAAGATTTTAGGTGCGATATACGAATAATGCTTATGAGCAATTTCTTTTTTGGTCAAAGGAGCTGAACATTTTGGACCTTTCTCTCTGAAGTTATATAAATCCGGCTGAATATGAAAATTAAAGCAATTTTGTTTAAAAAATATCATCACTCTAAAAACAAATATATGTCTAATTGGTAGAATTTTTAGTGTAGAGTAACGACTGAAATTGCTTAAAAAATCAGTGTTATTTTTTGCAATTAATTTGATGATTTTGGTTTTGCCTATTCCTTATTTAATAGTAAAAGATCAAAGGGTAATAAAATGAAATGATTTAGTTGAGCGAAACATTCTAAGTGATAAAGTAAACCAATGACTTAAAGTCGATAATGTGTCTTGAGTGAAAACAGAGATAAAATCTGAAATTTAAAACATGGAAAGCTGTTTCACCAAGAATATAAAACGTAACACTTTTAATGAAAGGAGTGCTTCATTGTGAACGACATAAACATAGAAGGAGACCAAAAACAGTTCTAAAAGATTTACTGAACTTGCTTTGTATGTTGACCACAGGAACCTGGGTTTAGCAGTCCAGAGAAAGGATTGTTTACATTGCCTTTCAGATGAGGTCTCTCTCTCTCTTTATTCGTAGATCTACTTTCTGCCGTGTTACACTGACTAGAAACAACTACTTGAGCGGTAATTTATTTTTATTTCACATCATTATTAAGGAAGCAATGTGATAGCCAAATATTTATTTTTGCGTATTCCTTTCTGTTTCGAAGTGAAAATGTAAATGTATTCAGAAGAAAAATTGATAATAATCATAAAATAAAAACATTTTGGACACGTAAACCCACTGTCCGATTTAGGAAAGTGGGAGGAAAGGTTAGCCGGTAAAGAGATCCTAGAGCGATATATAAGAGACAAATTGCAAAACAATTTCATACATTTAAACATATATAATTATTTATTTGACACACAAAAAAACATGATAATGAAAAGAAGTACATCAAACTTAGTTTTAAGTGATTTGAAAAAAATATATTTTATGGTGAAAAGACATTTACAGGTGCCGTAGGTTTAGATACAGTCCAGAACATTTTATCACCACAAATCAAAGGCGACGCTCCAGAAGGAACACGAGTCGGAGGTTGTAGTCAATTAGCAGCGCGTCAGGTTCATAATATAGAGTACCCAGGTTCATAATATAGAGTACCCAGGTTCGAGTCCCACCTGCGCCACTATTGAGATTTATCTCCTAGAAATTCTCCGCCCTGACCTCCGTCAGTAGAGGCCCCAGATGGGCAGGAATGGCCACCGTCCATCTGATGCGGCGTTAAGTCGTGGCACCTTGTGCGGGAGAGCCATACACTGTGTACGTTAGAGAACACGCTGGATGGCCTTGACGGGAGTCTACCATCTCCTTCCCAATAGCTGTTCCAGTGAGTCCCCCTTCCCCGAACCTTCTCTGAGACATCGAGTCCGTGTGACCTGGCTATTTACACTATTGTGTGCAAAAAAAAGTGCCGCTCAAAGGTAAAACACATTCAACCCGTACGGAAGAATCTTTTTTCAACAAGAAGTCTCATTTCCTCATGACCTGCTGTAAGTGAAATATTGTGTATACTATACTGTTGGATCAGTCATTGTCTCTTGCTGTGTTGTCTTATAGTCGCTCAAAAAAGTATCCGAACGCTATGGTTGATTACAGAATTCAGAAAAAATATCTGGCAACGTTTTTTTAGAAATTAGTGATCTGGCAACCTTTCGTTGGTTGCATCGAAGGTTGCCAGATCACTAATTCTAAAAAAAATCGTTGCCACATATTTTTTCTGAATTCTGTAATTAACCATAGCGTTCGGATACTTTTTTGAGCGACTGTAGGTGGTCATATTATTTTGATACTAGATCGTGTGGGCTCACTCACGGAAATATTGAGCGTGTGCAGTTACCGTTCACAGCAAACTGGAACGTGTGCAGTAACTGCACACGCTCCAGTTTGCTGTGAACGGTAACTGTAGCGTGTACAGTTGCTGTACACGCTCCAGATATTTTTCCTGAATTCTGTAATCACGTGACACGAAGGTTGCCAGATCACTAATTTCTAAAAAAAATCGTTGCCACATATTTTTTCTGAATTCTGTAATCAACCATAGTGTTCAGATACTTTTTTGAGCGACTGTACACCAAAACCCTACTCGATTTCTTTCTTAAAATTTCATCAAAAAGGCAGTTTTATCACCATTATTATCACAATATGTCAGCGAATTGCGAGACAGGATTAGTATTTCCGAGTAACTCTTGATATCCTTAATAGGATTGTACTTATTGAAAGAAACCGAATTTAATTAAGAAGTCTGCTACATCACTGCTAGCTCCCATATTGAGAGCACATCGACACATTGAGACATTTATAAACTTGGTGGAAATTTTCCAGAAGTCTGGAGTTCGAAATGATGGATGGCTCAGTCGATAGCATGAGAGGTTGATATCCCAGATTGGAGACTCACTATATGCCAGCGTTTGTTCCTCCTCAAATTCCTAGCTCTGCCTTGGGTGAGAAACGAGAGATCGTTAAGCTTGGAAAACTCTCCTCTAATTAAATGGAATGTGTTAGAGAACTCTAGAGATGCACGTTAGAGGACGTTGGATGGTTTTGACTGGATGCTTCCGTCTGTTTCCTAACACCACCCCCGGGGGAGTTGCTCAGTTGGTTGCGCGCCAGACTCGTAATATGTAGTTCCCCGAGTCGACCCATCTGAGCCAACGTTGAGATTTATCTCCGCAAAACTTCTCGCACTGCCCTCGGTTATTAGGGGACACGGATGGGCTTGGAAAGGCAGGCGTCCGCCGGATGAGACATTAAGGCGTGGCTCCGTGTATGGAAGAGCCATACCCTGTGCACGCTAAAGAACATGATGTATAGCCGCGATGGGAGTCTACCATTTGTTTTAATAAACTGTCCAGTGGGTCCCTTCCTCCCAACCTCTCTGAGTCTTTGTAGTCTCCCTAATTATCCCATTGTGTGAAGAAAAGTGGCACCCGGAAGTAAAACATCCTAACCCAAAAAATATTTCAGTTAGATATAAAAAAAAAATCGCTTCTTCCTTACGATTTAATTCAGAAAAAAAAAACATTTTTGCATGCTAATGTACAAGTTTCAATAAAGATTCTGACTTGTTCTACTAATTTATTTTTTACTGTAGAGACATTTTATCACAGAGACATTTTCATATTAGCATACCGAAAAACAAATTTTCCTTAACCAAATGTAACCTTGATTTTTTTTCGTGTTTTCTTTCGTTTTCGGAAACATATCAATTATTTCCATTTAATAATATGAAGACATTTTACATGTATTTTTAATAATAAGTTTCCCCCTTTTCCCATGCAGCCTTAATTATATTATGGTACGATACGTGCATGATTGTTGTATTACTAACTGCACTCGTTATTGAAATGCTCGACCAAAGCATTTCTTTCTTAAACACTGATTTGCTTCTTTCAGTGTATCTAACCCTTAACAGTAAGATGCCATAAAGCATACCAGTAAAATCCAATAATCCTTAGCAGTGAGATGCCTTAATACATAACAGTAAGATCCAATAATCTTTAACAGTAAGATGCCATGATGCATAACAGTAAAATCCAATAATCTTTAACAGTGAGATGCCATGATGCATAACAGTAAAATCCAATATTCTTTAACAGTGAGATGCCATAATGCATAACAGTAAGATCCAATAATCATTAACAGTAAAATGCCATATACATAAGAGTAAGATCCAATAATTCTTAACAGTAAGATGCCATAATGCATAACAATAAGATCCAATAGTCCTTAACAGTGAGATGCCATAATGTATAACAGCAAGATCCAATAATTCTTAACAGTAAGATGCATAATGCATAACAGTAAGATCCAATAATCCTTAACAGTAAGATGTCATAATATATAAGAGTAAGATCCAATAATCCTTAACAGTAAGATGCCATAATGCATAAGAGTAAGATCCAATAATCCTTAACAGTGAGATGCCATAATGCATAACAGTAAGATCCAATAATCCTTAATAGTGAGATGCCATAATGCATAACAGTAAGATCCAATAATCCTTAACAGTAAGATGCCATAATATACGACAGTAAGATCCAATAATCCTTAATAGTGAGATGTCATAATGCATAAGATCAATATCCAATAATCCTTAACAGTGAGATGCCATTATGCAAACAATAAGATCCAATAATCCTTAACAGTAAGATGCCATATACATAAGAATAAGATCCAATAATCCTTAACAGTAAGATGCCATAATGCATAACAGTAAGATCCAATAATCCTTAAAAGTGAGATGCCATAATGCATAACAATAAGAGCCCATAATCCTTAATAGTGAGATATCATAATTTTTACCAGTGATGATATACCATAATCTTTAGTAGCGATGTGGTATAATTTTGGACAGGGTTGTTGGGTTATTTTACCTCTGAGCGGCACTTTTTTGCACACCATGGGCTAAATGGCCAGGTCACATGGACCCCGAAGGCTCAGAGAAGGTTGGGGGAGGGGACCCACTGGAACAGCTGTTGGGAGACAGATGGTAGTCCCCCGTCAAGGCCATCCAGCGTGTTCTTTAACGTGCACAGGGTATGGCTCTCTCGCACACGGGGCCACGGCTTAACGTCCCATCTGACGGACGGTGGCCTTTCAAAGCCCACCGGTGTCCCCTACTGACCGTGGGCAGGGCGGGGAATTTTGCGGAGATAAATCCCAACACTGACCCAGCCGGGACTCGAACCTGGGAATTACAGATTACGAGCCTGGCGCGCTACCGGCTGAGCCACCCCCGCCCCTGGTCTACTGGTCTTAGTGGTCAGGCATGCTAACCACTACACCAAGTAGGGTTTAGTGGTTAAGAGAGTCGGCTTATTAATCATTATTTATTGGATTAATTGAAATATACACTGTCTAGTCAAATTATTGTGAACAAGGCATGGTGAGCAAAGTATCGTGAAACATGCCAATGTATGCAAATTGTCTTACTGACGTAAGTATTTAATGCCAGTACCAAGTCCTGTAAAAGCCTTAAAGGTATGGTGGATATCACAGTGAAATGTGACGTGGAAAAAAAGGCTATCTGACTGTCGAAAAGGAACTCATCAGTCCGAAAGGGAACTCATCGTTGGAATATGATGAGTGGAGCATCCATTACGGAGGGGAGGGAATTCAGCAGAAAGTGTTTAGAGAATGGCAACTGTCTCAAAAAAGTCCTCCAATAGTCGTAAATATGGAAGAAAAAGGCTCTTACAGACAGGGACAGGTGGGTTGGGTTGTTTTACCTCTGAGCGGGACTTTTTTTGCACACCATGGGCTAAATGGCCAGGTCACATGGACCCCGAAGGCTCAGAGAAGGTTGGGAGAGGGCACCCACTGGAACAGCTTTGGGAGACAGATGGTATCCTCCAGTCAAGGCCATCCAGCGTGTTCTTTAATGTGTACAGCGTATGGCTCTCCCGTAGACGGGCCACGGCTTAAGTCCTATCCGATGGACGGCGTTATTTCCAAGCCTATCGGTGTCCCCTACTGACCGTGGGCATGGCGGGAATTTTGCGGAGATAAATCTCAACGCTGACCCAGCTGGGACTCGAACCTGGTAACTACAGATTACGAGCCTGGCGCGCTACCGACTGAACCACCCCCGCTCCAGGGACAGGTGTTTGTTGGCACGAACTATAAGGCAAAACAGAGATACTACAGTTCATCAGCTGAGAGAGATGACTGTTACCAGTATTTCAAAACCTATTTCAACAAGAACGTTGCCCAGAGAATTGAAGATATCTAAATATGGGGATTGTACCGTGGTACGATTAGGTATGTGTTCTTATTATTTGACCAGGCATTGTACTTTTTAGTAGAAGAGTATTTTTTTTGCATCTTTTCTAAGCATCTTAATCTTGATGTCCTTGTTTTGGACATGCAGAAAAGTCTCGATTATCCGACATGAATTGGACCAAGAGTGCATCATATAATCCGAACAGCGGTTAAGAGAATTAACTTCAAAATCTGTCCAGCAAATGAAGCGAGAAAAAACGAGAAAAAATGCATTCCATTGAACGGAACGGTTAAGCCATGATCCTTTGTTAGAAAGCTTTGTGTAGAAGAATGCGTCGGAAAAGAACTGCTGCTGAGAAGCACACAACTATCAATAAAAAAGAGATTTTTATTGTGAAGCTAATTTAAATTATTTACACGCAAGTAGCAGAGCATGACAATAAAAAAAATAGACTCTACAGAATATTTTTAAGTGTGTTGGTTAATACAGAATTCAGGTAACTAAAACTCTGGTAGTCTAGAAGCTACTGTGCTAATAAACGCATGACTGCCATCGTATGTAATAATCCCTCGTCACCTACACAAGCCAAGCTAGCCAAAACGAATAACTTCTTGGTAAATGCCGCGAGCACGGCTAATGAGCAGATTTCGCGCCGGATGAACAACTCGAGAGAAATTTTCAACATCTTCGTGAGCATCACTTAGTGTTTACGTTGCGGAGTCAAAAACAAGATCACGTTCCTCTTGTCTGATGGGAGGAGAGTGTTGATTAATAACGTTCCATCTCCCACACACAACGGGATGGACGTGCGACGATGTGGCTTTTAATTATAAGGAGGCGAATCCTTTCTCCCTTTCTCGCTTTAATTATTTGACCGTAAACATCGAAATAGAGAAGGAATAGAGAAAAAGTATCACCGGAATTGGCGCGATGTCCCGAAATTGCATCCGAAGTCTCGCGTCAGTATCGAAAGCAATTAATATTGAAAAACGATATTTCCAGCGTTGTACTTCACAGCGAATGAGAATTTTCGCCAGCAGAGTTTGTAATTAAGCCCCCCCCACTATCCCCCTCCTCCCCGATTCGTTGCTAATTAGGGAGAGGAAAGAGCCGACAGAAAAGAGAGATTCCCAAAAGACTCTTTTGTCCACATTTTTGACAAAAGATTCCAGTTTTAATCATTCTTATTCCCGCATCAATTGCGGGGATGACTATTCGTGTTTTCAGCCAGCTAGCTGATAGAATCCTTATATCATTCACTACTCTACATTCAGATATGAATTGCAGATTGATTAGTGGACGTTACAATCGATTTTCGTTTTAGATTTTTCTTAACAATTGGTCATTTGGTTAAAGCGGTCAGCTGTAATGGAATGGGACCTGGGTTCAAATCTGAATTCAAATACCCTCTGCTCGGTTTATTTTAAAATGAATCGCATTTATTTTGCTCCATAATTTGCATATTTTATAACGGCCAAGGAAAAGAGATGAATCAGAGGAAACTCTCTAGATTAGTGGTTTAAAATTCAAATCACTTAGGAGCCAAATCAGTTCACTTCCAAATCGAAATGCTCCCCGCCCCTAAGGAAATGAAGGAGCAGCGTCTAACAACAGGCGTGTCCAGGGTTGTCCTTCTTCATAACAATGCCATTTCTCACAAAACCAGGCAAGTTACAGCCTATCAGGAGCGGGAAAAAATCAAACTACTCCATCCTGCATTTTCAGCCGATCTGGCATCATGCGATTTTCGGTTGTTTCCAAAAATTAAGAAGGAACTTGCTGGGAAACCCTTTTCCAGGGTGCAAGACCTTGCAAAATGCGTTCATTCAGAGTTGCGGAGTATTCCCCACAACAGGAGTACAGTCGCTCAAAAAAGTATCCGAACACTATGGTTGATTACAGAATTCAGAAAAAAATATCTGGCAACGATTTCTTTTAGAAATTAGTGAACTGGCAACCTTCGTGTCACGTGACACGAAGGTGTGACGGGAGCGTATCATAATAATAAAGCCTTCCAGAAGATCTTTGAGGAAAGTTACTTTATAACAGGAATGCACAAACTCCGGCCCATTTAATATACTCTATCCGGCCAGCGTGAAAATCGGAGAATAATCGCGAATTTGCGGAGATAATCGCTTTCAGAACTCAACAATTTCTTCAATATGATTTTTAATGAAAAATTTGTATAAATATGTCTAAAGACATCAAATCTGTCTAAAACTCGATTTTAAATAATATTTATTCAGTATTCAAAGACTTATGAACGCTAGAACATTTAATAGACTACTATAAAAATTGACTCAAAATTTAGTTTAACCAGGTTAAGTGATCAGTACCAGGTGCGTTGCACCCAGTTATCTACTAGGGTTAACTATGATTTCTGATCATCTAACTTATTTTTATGCTTTAATTAAATCTTTAGGTAAATTTTTGTAACTTGTTAAATATTCCACTCTTTAAATACTGAACAAATGTTTTTTGAAATCGAGATTTAGATATATTAGATTGAGATCTTTATTTTAAGATATATTTGTTGTTAAAATTAGTTATTGATCCTCAATGTGATTTTCTATTTTTGATAACTTGGAACTGTTTCTATCTTTCTCTCCAGTACAGTCGCTCAAAAAAGTATCCGAACACTACGGTTGATTACAGAATTCAGAAAAAATATCTGGCAGCGATTGTTTTAGAAATTAGTGATCTGGCAACCTTCGTGTCACGTGACACGAAGTTGCCAGATCACTAATTTCCAAAAAAAATCGTTGCCAGATATTTTTTCTGAATTATGTAATCAACCATAGTGTTCGGATACTTTTTTGAGCGACTGTAGGTGGTCATATTATTTTGATACTAGATCGTGTGGTCTCACTCACGGAAATATTGAGCGTGTGCAGTTACCGTTCACAGCAAACTGGAGCGTGTGCAGTAACTGCACACGCTCCCGTTTGCTGTGAACAGTAACTGGAGCGTGTACAGTTGCTGTACACGCTTTAGATAGTTTTCCTGAATTCTGTAATCAACCATAGTGTTCGGATACTTTTTTGAGCGACTGTACCACAAGCGTTCTTAGAATTGGCGTAGATATCTGCAACTTTGCACTTTGAAAGAGAGTAAAAGTTTTGTTGAGGTAAGTGCAATGGTTTTTGTTCTGCAGGTGCATGCCAAGAACATTTTGATCGCCGCTCGTATTTTCCTAACTGCTGTCCAGTGGATCCCCTTCCTACATTTAGGTTTCTAACCTCTTGGGGTCTTTGTAACCTAGTCATTTAGTTTGTGAACAAAAATTCCGTCGTTCAAAGATAAAACTGACGAAACCATAATCATCAGAAATTGTTCGACTAACCGTACATTCAATCTTCACTCGTAACTCTAAATTCTGAGTAAGATTCAAAATGCTACTGAATAACATTCGTCCTTTTTAGAAATTTGCAAACAACTCTAATATCAATATTCGCATCGGCAAGGAGAATACTTAGTAATTTATCGAGTTGGGTTGTTTTACCTCTGAGCGGCACTTTTTTGCACACCATGGGCTAATGGTGTGCAATCACCATTAGCCCATGGTGTGCATTAGCCCATGGTGTGCATCTGGAGCGTGTACAGTAACTGTACACGCTCCAGTTACCTTTCACAGCAAACTGGAGCGTGTGCAGTTACTGCACACGCTCCAGTTTTCTGTGAACGGTAACTGCACACGCTCAATATTTCCGTGAGTGAGCCCACACGATCTAGTATCAAAATAATATGACCACCATGGCACATTAACACCATGGCACACCATGGGCTAAATGGCAAGGTCACAATGACCCCAAAGGTTCAGAGAAGGTTGGGGGAGGGGACCCACTGGAACAGCTGTTGGGAGACAGATGGTAGCATCCCGTCATGGCCATCCAGCGTGTTCTTTAACGTGCACAGGGTATGACTCTCCCGCACACGGAGCCACTGTTTAAAGTCCCATCCAACGGACGGCGACCTTTCCAAGCCCATCGGTGTCCCCTACTGACCGTGAGCAGGGCGGGGAGTCTTGCAGAGATAAATCTCAACGCTGACCCAGGTGGGACTCGAACCTGGAACTACAGATTACAAGCCTGGCGCGCTACCGACTGAGCCACCCCGTAATTTATCGATATTAATCAGACTATAGGAATCGTTAGCATGAGTCGCGTTCTGATTCATTTAAAAACTATTTATATTCGAAATTAATCTTCACCAGCTGTTCCAAAGCTTTTTTACCAAAGTAGATCCTCGAAAACGATCAGCATAAAACAATTCCCTAAAATACGTTTTTTTTATCTGCTTTATCTACCATTTCACATCTTATCAATTAAAAAACATGACTTTAAGTTTTTTCTGTAGCAGATATCATTTCATAGATTCTTATGACCAAAGGAGATTTTGCTATAAAGTTTTATTCAAAATGGTAGTACATTCTATAATAGGTTTAATTGCTTTTTTCTTCCGTGTAATTTTTTTACTCTTTTCAAACGCACTCTCATAGCAGCTGGATAGAAGACGTTGTCGACCATTTCAATCCTTGAAAGAAATAGCTGGTTCGTTAATTAGAGTCTGTGTGAACACCCAAATCTCCTATCTCTTTCATGCTTGTTAGGAAAATCAATATTCCAAGGAAATATTTCCCAAATACATAAAAGTAAAAAAAAGGTAAAAATGAAAATCTCCTCAAGCAGATGCGTGCCAGAGAGATCTGACAGGATCCTGTCAGTTTATACGTCATAGTAGAAGGTCTCCGTGGACGGCGGGACCGCAGCAGAAATACAATACAATCGAATCCAGGTTCCTCTGCTCAGTATCCAAGCACTCTAACCACTTGGCCACGACTGGAACGATAATGAGGAAGCTATTACGTCCCCCACCCCACTTTGAGAATGTTAGCAGGCAAAAAATTATTAAACTTATGCATATTTTTCATATTTTCATGAATTTTTTTTAAAACCTGTGAAACGAAGGGGGAAATGTTACACTGAAATGGAAATCCAGTCCCTTTCCTTTCTCCGTCTCGATTGCATCACTTTCCCCCTTACCTTTTTCTGGCTCGAATGCATCGCTTGCCCTCTCCCTTCCACTTTACCTTTTTCTGACTCCAATACATCGCTTGCCCCTTCCACTTCCCCTTTCCTTTTACTGGCTCCAATACATCGCTTGCCCTCCCCCTCCCCTTTCCCTTTTTCTGGCTCCAATACATCGCTTGCCCCCTCCCAATTCCCCTTTACCTTTTTCTGGCTTAAATGCATCGCTTCCCCCCTTCCACTTTACCTTTTTCTGACTCGATTGCATTGGTCCCCCCCCCCCCCATTTCCTATCTCTTTCCCGCTCGATTGCGTTCGTAACATCGCTCCAGTAAAAACCTTTTTTTCCGACCACGTTCTGGGTATTGGGGTCCTTCTGATCTGGCCAATTAGCCCATTTGGAAGAAAAAATATGCCGCCCAAGAAGTTAAACAATCTAGCCTTGAAAGTTCGCAGCTAGTTTAATAGCAGTAAAAATAAAGTTTGTTACACTAAAGTTTCGAGAATTAAGGAACTAATATAGCATTACAAATATAAAATGAATTGAATGATTATGTACAATATTACATACAAGAAATAGATTGAAGATGAATCTTTTAGCGATCTTTAATGAAAGCAATTGAAAATGTAAAGCTGATAGCTTTTGAGATATTTATATAAGCCCATGCTTCGTAAATGTTTTTTTTAGAAAACGGCCATGGAAAGAGAGATCATTCTATACTCTACAAAGAAATTGTATCTGGAATCGAATGTGGTGTTGTCCAGTCCTGCGGTTGATTGTATGAAAGAAAGTTGTTCGGGATTAAAGCACAAAATTCCATGGATTATTTTGCAGCATATAATTTAATCGCACTCAAGTCGTCTCCTCTCCAAAGAGTGAAGTGAGAATTTTTTGCTCTCTGTTGATACGATTTGTTGCGAAAGCATAACAGCTTTTTCCTAAAAGATCTCTGCTCTTTTTCAACAGTTTCATTGTCAGACACATGATACGGGTATTCTGGAATTCATATGAAATGGATGCTTTTACAAGGGTGCTTGTGTTACAGCTGCTCTAACATTTCAAAATCATGTGCACAAAACCTTTGCCGTCATAGCGATGAAATTGTAGTGTTGAGAAAAGTTGGGAGTTAGGATGATGCTCAAGTCAGTGTACCTTTCACTTTTTTCTATATCCAAAGAATATCAAGACAGTAGATGTGTTGTAGACTATTGTGAATTGAACTGAATTGAAGATTGCAGTTTCCAACTATCCCTATCATCTCTCCAATACATCTCTCTTTTTCGACAACGTTCTGAGTGTTGGAGCCATTGTGACCTATAAATTAACTCATTGTGCAGCAAAAATGTATTACCCAGGGAATAACTCCATCCCACCTTAAAACTTTCCAACTCAGGTTACAAATTAAAGATGAATTTGAACTCAATATTTCCAATCCGTACCAGCCACAGTCCCAATTTTTGAATCCGAGTTCTTCCGAGGCCGAATCATTTTGAAATTGTTGAGCCCGCGACCGATTTGAAGAAACATTTTTTTATGCATCATAAGACATATATATATAAACGAAACACACGCACAAGGTCCGGATCAAGAAAAAATTTAATGACAGTAGGGGGGGGGGAGCAAGAAACTTAATCTAGAAAAGTAAAAGGAAGGATCGAGACTGGATTTTCTTCATAGTATAAACATTCTCATCAGAGTATAAAATTTTTCACCAGAGTATAAACATTTTCATCAGAGTATAAATATTTTCATCCGAGTATAAACATTTTCATCATAGCATAAACATTTTCATCTGAGTATAAACATTTTCCTCATATTTAAATATTTTCATCATAGCATAAACACTTTCATCATAATATGAACATTTTCATCAGAATATAAACATTTTCATCATAGCATAAATATTTTCATCATAGTATAAACATTTTCATTTTAGTATAAATATTTTTCCCTCCGTTTTAAAGACCTTTAAAAATTTCTTGAAATATTTATTAAAATTTTATAAGCTTAATAACTTTTGAACTCTATTAACCTTACCAGCATTCCCAAAGAGGCTATTCTTCCGTGCCCCACCCTCCAGATGAATCCGCCCCCCCCCCCCCGCATGTCTCTAATCATTTATTTTATTCTTACATTAACAATAATTATAAAATTAAAATAACAAAATTAAAATGTTCATGCTATTTGGAACGAAAAATATTAAAAATACTAGTAGAAATTGAAATTTCGTGAGTAACATTATTATAAAAGCAAAGAGGCATTCATTTATTTAAAATAGAGAATGCGTAAAAAATATTATCAAAAGTCGCATGGTGCTTATTTTTAATTAGTAAAGGCTAATTTAAAGGTTAAAATTATATTTAAAAATATTTTATATTTTTTTCCACAATTACAAGAAATATTTTTAAATTAAAATTATTCTCAGTCCGACAAAGTCCGAGCCTGAAGCCATCCATAATATTTTCAGCCACAACCGGAAGTCATCTATACTATTTTGAATCGAAGTCATCCGTACTATTTTGAGATACAACCCGAAGTCATCTATGTTATTTTGAACCTGAGTCCGAAGTCATCCGTACTATTTTGTGACACAATCCGAAGTCATCTGTGTTATTTTGAGCCAGAGCCCCAAGTAATCTCTACTATTTTGAGCCACAATCCAAAGTCATTTATACTATTTTGAATCAGAGTCCGAAATCTTCCGTATTATTTTGAGCCACAACCCGAAGCCATCTGCGCTATTTTCAACCGGAGCCCCAAGTCATCTGTACTATTTTGAGTCACAACCCAAAGTCATTTATACTATTTTGAACCCGAGCTCGAAGTCATCCGTATTATTCTGAACCACAACTCGAAGCCATCCGTACTATTTTGAGCCGCAACCCGAATTCATATATGCTATTTTAAGCCGGATCCCGAAGTCATCTGTACTATTTTAAGCCACATCCCGAAATCATTTGTACTATTTTGAGCCACGACCCGAAGTCATCTGTGCTATTTTGAGCCACACCCGAAGTCATCTATACTATTTGGAACCCGAGTCCGAAGTCATCCGTACTATTTTGAGCCACAAGCCGAGGTCATCTGTACTATTTTGAGCCGCACAAAACTCGAGCCTCATCTCTAGTTCTCATACATTCCTATCATCTCTCCAGCAGATCTTCCCCCAGACAGTTTCTGAGTGCTGGAGCCCTTGTAATCTATCCATTCAACCTATTTTACCCCATAAAATAAAGCACCCAGGGAATAAACCAATCCAATCTTAAAACTTCGCAGCTAACAAGACAAGTAACATTGAAACTACTGAAATATTCCCAAAAATGCTTTTTTTTTTAAAAATTAACAATTCTCATCGTTGGAAACATTTGGAGGAACAAGAAACCGGAAGACGTGAAATTAAATTAAAATCGGGCAGGTTCGGATTTCATTCGGAGTTTCACGATGAAAGTAGAAGAAGAATTAGGCTTAGTGCTCAGTCACAATAAATAGACCAAGCCCAGATACAAACCCCCAACGTGAGTGTTGAGAAAGTTTCCCTGCCACGCCAGATGTTATTCTTACATAATTCATTTCCTCAGCTGTGGCCAAAACTTTTCTCATCGCCTTTGTCATTGCAGCTGCTGCCTCCTGAGCCAAAGCTTCCTGATGCTCTGCAGAGAAAACATCCCAGCTCCGCCAACTCGGTTCATTTGCATATTAGATCTCCGTTTTTAATTACTTTACGCTGAGTTCTGTTTAAAGTAAATATTTAATAAAATGTTTCTCCTCGAATGAGAAAGCGGGTGGTTTAAAAACTTCGCAATAATTCCTTGGTTTGTGATTTATAATTTTATGATTAGCGAGCGATACAGATTTAAATAAGTGCAAAATCAGTCGTTAAGATTTATTTCATTGGATGAGCGGTTCAGATGAATTAATTCTAATCTCAGTCTGGGATTGATTTGTTTAGATTGGAGAAATATTTAAAGATTAAAAAAGCTCACTTTGAACAAAAAAAAAGCAACTCAAATTTAATTAGTGGAGTGCAAAACCAATTAACGCCACGCAATTGGATTTATTCAAATAATCTAATTCTCGATCTCTCCACGGGACCACGGCTTATCGTATGATAAGCCGCTTCATCCTAAGGATGAAGGCCTTTCTCAAGCCTATCGGTGTTCCCTGTCTTACAGAAGGAAAGGTGGGAGTCTATCGGAGATAAATCTTAACCCTAACACAGTTGGAACACAAACCTGGAAACTACGAGCCTAGCATGTTACCTGCTCAGATAGGGGCAGAGTGGCTGAGTCTGTAGCGAGCCAGGCTCTTAATCTGCAGTTCCTAGGTTCGAGTCCCAGCTGGGCTAGCGTTGAGATTTATCTCCACAAAACTTCCCGCCTTACCTTCGGTCAGTAGGGACCCTTGAAGACCCATACCCTGTGCACATTAAAGAACACGCTGGACGGCCTTGACGGGAGGCTACCATCTGTCTCATAACAGCTGTCCAATGTGCACCTTCTCTATTATTTAGCCCATTGTGTTAAAAAAGGTCTCGTTCAGAAATAAAAACAATCCAACTCATCAGTCGTTAAAAGGAATTGCTTAAAAAAAAGGCCTTTAAAATAGAAGCAACAAACCTTCGAGTAATCTTGAAAGGTCTGCCACTAAAACTAAAGAGGAGAAGAACTAAAAAAATGACTTAAAAGCCATAGTTTCCTTCAAGATCGTAAAAGGTCAGGTAAGAAATATTATCTTACCTGGACAATGCCAAATCACTTTTTTTTTATTTTTCTCCCATAAAACAGATTGCTTATGAAATCCTCAGATTTCTATCATACCTTAGTAATACAGCAAACCGTTCTTAAACGGAACAGAGTGTATAAAAAGAGAAAAAAAAGGAAACAAAAACAGGATTGAAGATTTAGTTAGTCTTGAGAAAGACAGATGGTGATTAATTGGAGAGATATGGCGGAAATCTCAGCAGTTAGAATCGCATGGTCGGCTTATGGCGAAGTTGTATGTTCCTTTTCTCCTTCATCCCATTTACAGATAGAATCAAGAAGCGTTGATACTTGGAGCAAAAGCCTTCTTCCATCACTTAATCTCTCCGCGACACTTAAAAAAGTTTGGTTTTTTTTTCGATGGGAAACTTCTCTTTTATCGCAGACAAAAGCATTACGTTTGATTTAACTCTTCCTTCGAAACTAGATAGTTCCGAATTAATGACAGTGTGATTTATTTAAAAGACTTGAGTTGCCTTATGAATCGGCGTATTTAACAGCACACTCTTTAAAACAGGGGCGGGGATGGCTCAGTCGGTATCGCGCCAGGCTCGTAATCTGCAGTTCCCAGGTTCGAGTCCCAGCTGGGTCAGCGTTGAGATTTATCTCCGCATAACTCCCCGCCCTGCCCACGGTCAGTAGGGGACACCGATGGGCTTGGAAAGGCTGCCGTCCGTCGGATGGGACGTTAAGCCGTGGCCCCCTGTGCGGGAGAGCCATACCCTGTGCACGTTAAAGAACACGCTGGATGGCCTTGACGGGAGGCTACCATCTGTCTCCCAACAGCTGTTCCAGTGGGTCCCCTCCCCCAACCTTCTCTGAGCCTTCGGGGTCCATGTGACCTGGCCATTTAGCCCATGGTGTGCAAAAAAGTGCCGCTCAGAGGTAAAACAACCCAACCCAACTTTAAAACAGTTTGCTGAGACTAAATATCTGCTTACAAAATAGAAAACAAAATGTTGCAAGTGAACTCACAGAATTCACAAATGCGTCTCTGTAAACCATTTCAGAACAAATACCTCCTTGCAAATATCTTTAATAGTTGAATTGGACAGTTAATAATTAGAATTTGCAAGAACTCTCTTTCAAAATAAACTCTCTTTTTCAAATAAATATATCTAAAATTCTGAAAACACGTAAGTTGAGAAAATTCTAATATATATATTTTTTCATTCCCGCCAGAGGGGCATCGTTCCAAAACATTATGTTAATTTTTGCACGAGACACATCCAACAGAAGCTTGTGATCTTTTTTCCCCCAACACTTAACGTTCAAAATATCTCTTGTAATCTGCACTTCCCTGGTTCGAGTCCCAGCTGCGTCAGCGTTGAGATTTATCTCCGCAAAATTCCCAGCGCTGCCCACGGTCAGTAGGGGACACCGATGAGCTTGGAAAGGCCGCCGCTCGTCGGATGGGATGTTAAGCCGTGGCCCCGTGTGCAGGAGAGCTATACCCTGTGCACGTTAAAGAACATACTAGATGACCTAGACGGGATGCTTTCAGCTGTCTCGTAACTTCTGTCCAGTGAGTTCTCTTCTCCCAGCCTTCTCCGAGCCCTTGGGTCCTTGTGCCACGGCCATTGAACCGTTTTCCAAAAAAAAAAAGCCCGTCTTAGAATTAAACAACTCAAACAAACTCAATCAAAATTTCTCCTGCGTATTTCCCTTGCTACCCAGTATTGTGAAAAAAAAAATTCAAATCGTTACATGTGCTGCATTTATTGAATTATGCAGGTATTTAATACATCAAAATTCAACTAATTCCTTTATTTTGTGTGTGTGTGTGTGTATGTGGAATATCTTGTGTCGTATATATCGGAAGGCACTTTAGTGCTATAGTCCCATGAATAATAATAAAATAATAAATACCCCCTCAAGCAGCTGCTTGTCACAGAGGTCTGACAGGAGCCTGTCAGTTTATATGCCATAGTAGAAGGTCTGTGAGGATGGCAGGACCTCAGCAGAAAAACAACACACACACATCCATGCCTTACCCTGGGCTCGAACCCAGATCCTTTAGATCAATATTCCCATGAATACTACAAAATTTATCGAAGAAAGTGTAGTTTTATACATTTACAAAAACTTAAATTATTTATTTTTTGGCAATTTGTTCAAATGCTTATTACATCTGTTTAGTTTTGCGACAGAAAGTATGCATTCTACTGCTGTAAGAAAGAATAAAGTTTGAAAACCACTTGTCCCCCAGTTGTAATTCTTCTTTTTTCGTTTATTAATGCTTCTGTGTGTCTTTCATTGTTCTTGATGCTGAATAATAATGAGGCTAATGCTTCGGCACTTCGTCTTGTCATTAATTCTCTAACAGCAGTCATTTTCTCTAGTCTCCTTTATTATCAAGGCTTCATACGTAATTCATCAGAAAAGCATCATCTTCACAACATCTCTTGTCATCAGTACATCCCCATCCATTAACTTGCCCCATCCACATCTCCTTCCTGATGACCTCTACTTCGGCATCCTCCATCGTTAGAGGCAAAAACATGACTGGCCCAATTTTCCGCCAATTATTCTGCTCGCCGTATCCTCTTACATCTTTCCAACACTCTTGGGTATCATCATCCACCCATTGCCTCCCATCCCCGCATCAGGTGTGCACTCTCGGACCTCTGGCATCCCTTTGCGTCACGGCGACAGAGCTCCAGGGCAAAGTTCCGTTCCTTGTATCTGCCAAGACCACAAGTAATTATCCATAACGGAAAAAAAGTAATGAGAAGTAGAAAAAAAATAAAACGAGAAGAAAAAAATTAATCTGTAGGGCGCATCAGATGTGAGATCCCTTCTCATGATCTTTTCCCCAGGTTTAGTTTTATTTTTATCCTCTCTGTGAAGTTTCACGCGTTACTAATCACGCCGTTTCACCTCGGACAGATTTAAGATGCGAGATAAAAAAAAAAAACCATCAAATCTAAACTTAGTAAATTTACCTGAGAGGAACTAGTGAAATCCCTGCAGTGATGGTTGGTAGGTAAAGGAGGAATTGAACTGTCAAAGCAATTCAGAGAGGATCTCTGTGGAGCATGTCAGATCTTTCTAGAAATGATGAAAACTGTGCTAATGAACTCTTCTTCATTGCTTACGTCTTTTACGACCACGCTTAACAGTGAGTCACGTGTAATTCCTATTCCCGCGTTTTTATCTCCATCTTTATCCTTCCCCTCACTTCCCACAAGTGATGAATATGCCCTCTGCTCGAAATGGCGTCACCATTTTTCTTTCAGGTTGTCAAGTTACCTTTTCAATCTTCCTCCCTCATTTATTTCCTTTCGTGCTTCTCCTCCCCCTCCTCATTTACAAATTAAGAAAGGAGGGGGGACGGAACTCTCTCCACTTCGCGCACGTGTTTGTGTACATATATATATACGTAACTGAAAATAGTTTTATTTATTATTACTTTTGGCACTTTGCTACTTAACCAATTGGATGCGAGCCCGGATCAAAAGTCATCTGTCTTCGCGCGTCAACGAAATATTTGGACGACATCTGAGGAAGTTTGAATGAAATGGAGTGGTAAAGTAAATATCACCCAACTGGTGCACATTGGAAGGAAATAACGCTAAAAAATAATTCTTCTCAAAGGTCTCGCTCTCATCTACAGTTTCAGGATCACAGCCTGAACTTCGTCAGCACAAGCCTTTGCAGGATTTGAGACAATCTCTATCCTTTCATGACCTACTTTTGGAAAGAAAGAGACATCTCACGGATTTCAAAGAATCAGTCTTACGATTATGCTTTGTTCAGGAAGCTCTATTCTATTTGCTGTAGAAAACTTACACCAAAAGTCAGGGGCCGGATCTCTAAAGGGGAGAAAGGCTACCCTTCCTCCTCTCTCTACTTTTAGACAAAGCTAATAACTAAAATGGAGGCCGAAATAATATTAAATATATGATACTGGACATAAAAATAGAAATAGTTCCATGTTATCTCAATATAAAATTGCTTTTAGATTGGATTGGGTAGTTTTACCTCTGAGCGGCACTTTTTTGCACACCATGGGCTAAATGGCCAGGCCACAAGGACCCCGAAGGCTCAGAGAAGGTTGGGGGAAGGAACCCACTGGAAAAGCTGTTGGGAGACAGATGGTAACCTCCCGTCATGACCATCCAGCGTGTTCTTTAACGTTGGGTTGTTTTACCTCTAAGCGGCACTTTTTTGCACACCATGGGCTAAATGGCCAGGTCACAAGGACCCCGAAGGCTCAGAGAAGGTTGGGGGAAGGAACCCACTGGAAAAGCTGTTGGGAGATAGATGGTAACCTCCCGTCATGGCCATCCAGCGTGTTCTTTAACGTGTATAGGGTATGGCTCTCACGCACACGAGGCCACGGCTTAACGTCCCATCCAACAGACGGCGGCCTTTTCCAAGTCCATCGGTATCCCCTACTGACCGTGGGCAGTGCCCGATTGAATGACAGCGACCATGGGCGTCTGCAGAGAGGGGCAAATGGGGCACTTGCCCCCCTCCCCCCCTGGGATCGAGTAAAAAATTCTTGTTTCAATTAATTCTTGCTTCCTTTATATTGTAAATTTATTTACATTATGTATGTGTTTTTGTATTGATGCAATACTGCATTCTATAATCTACTTGTGTAAAAAAAAACAAAATTATTAAACAATTAAAATTATTTAATCAATTAATAATTAAATTAATAATAAAAATTCATTGATGTAATTATTTGTCTCCAAGCTTTACCCCCCCCCCCCCCTTGGAAAATTTTCTGCGGAAGCCTATGACAGCGACTGTAGCGTTCCCTAGCGGCAAATTTCAAGTTACAGACTAAAAGTTTAAAAAGTTTAAAGAAGTTAACAAACCTAACTCGGCAACAAAGAGAGATAAAGAAAGCTATTAAATTGAAAACTAATAGAGCACCTTCCAATTAGCAACAAACGACATATGGTACAGTCGCTCAAAAAAGTATCCGAACACTATGGTTGAGTACAGAATTCAGAAAAAATATTTGGCAACGATTTGTTTTAGAAATTAGTGATCTGGCAACCTTTGTGTCACGTGACACGAAGGTTGCCAGATCACTAATTTCTGAAACAAATCGTTGCCAGATGTTTTTTTTGAATTCTGTAATCAACCGTAGTGTTCGAATACTTTTTTGAGCGGCTGTACGCACGAAATGAATGGATGGGAGGCTATACACGCGGATCATTCGAAATCTGACGCTCAATGTTTATAATAATAAATAAATAAATACCCCCTCAAGCAGCTGCTTGCCACAGAGGTCTGACAGGAGCCTGTCAGTTTATATGCCATAGTATAAGGTCTGAGAGGATGGCAGGACCTCAGCAGAAAAACGACACATACATCCATACCTTACCCGGGGCTCGAATCCAGATTCCTTAGATTAGCAGCCACGCGCGCTAACCACTCGGCCACAACCATGAAAAAATATTATGACAACCCGCGGAAAGCATCTCCGTCTAACTGTGCAGTTTTTAAAAAATTAACATTATTTATGAAGTACTAATTACTGCAGAAATGAACTAATATTATCGTTTATAAATGGCTAAGAAAAAGAATAACTAACCGACTTTTCCCTCAACAACGTTAATTAGAATATTTTTAAAAAGGTTATTTTTTATATCCTAGCAACATGGCAAAAACAACACTATAATCGTTTTCTCTCAGATATCACATGATAATGGTTTGCTGTTTTCGGTGTGATTTTATCTCTTACTTAAAACAGAAAACAAAAAAAAATTGTGAAATGTTTCCAGCAATGAGCTTAAACTCAACAGTAAGAAATTGGCTTGCCTCTAACTCTTAAGAGATATGGTTAAATTTTTATTACATTGCATTCCCTTAATTGCTTATTAACAAAGCCACTAGAAGTAACAACAGTTTGCTACACCAACATTATATATTGTCGTTGGACGTTATTACCGAAAACATTGCTGATTTTATTCGCCCTAATTAAGTGCTGTTTGGTGCTGAGAAACAGACTGTCGCGAGACGAGCGAAGGAATCTTGAAATTACGAGCAAGTAAGACAACTGTGAATAATTAAATTCGTATGAAAGCAATTGAACAGGCAATATGTCAATGTCAGAAACAAATGCTAATTGGTAATTTGGAATTTGATGTAGAATATAAGATATGTAGAATATAAGACTCCTGGTGCAGGGATTGGGTTTACCTCTGAGCGGCGCCTTTGTGCATAAAATATATAAATACCCTCTCAAGCAGCTGCTTGCCACAGAGGTCTGACAGGAGCCTGTCGGTTTATATGCCATAGTAGAAGATCTGAGAGGATGGCAGGACCTCAGCAGAAAAACAACACGAACATCCATGCATTACCCGGGAGTCGAACCCAGGTCCCGTAGATCAGAAACCAAGCGCGCTAACCACTCGGCCACAGGACGGCTCTTTGTGTATAGAGTGGGCTAAATAGCAAGGTCATAAAGACCCCAAGGGCTTAGAGTTGGAAAGGAGAAAGGAGCCCACTGGATAGCTGTTAAGAGAGAGACGGAATCCTCCTGTCAAGGGCATGCAACGTGTTCTTTAACGTACACAGGATATGGCTTTTCTGCATACGGGACCACGGCTTAACGTTCGATCCGACGCAGACTCCTGTGAAAAGTGAATTGAGGAAAAACCTGGTTTTTTAAAACTCTGATTATTCGAAACTGAAGAAAATTTTTTCGATCTATAGGTTTTTCTTCCTTTCACTAGACAGCTTCTACACCCACATACTACACACCTCTTTATTTTTTTCCTAGACCTGTCTGGACATAACCATCCAAGCTTCATTTAGGATTCGAACCGGTAGGCTCAGTCGGTAGCACGCCAGCCTCGTAATCAGAAGTTCCCAGGTTCGAGTCCCAGCTAGGCCAGCATTGAGATTTATCTCTGCAAAACTTCCCACCCCACGGTCAGTAGGGGACACTGATGTGCTTGGAAAGGCCGACATCCGTCAAATGGGACGTAAAGTCGTGGTCTCGTGTGCGGGAGAGCCATACCCTGTGCACGATAAAAACAATCTAGATGGCTTTGACGGGAGCAGCTACTATCTGTCTCCCAACAGTTATTCAAGTGGGTCCCCTCCCCCAACTTCTCTGAGACTTCGGGTCCTTGTGACTTGGCCATTTAACTCATTGTTTGTGTGCAAAAAAAAGTGCTGCTCAGAGGTAAAACAACTCAACCAAGGTTCCTTCTTTCCACAAAAAAAAACCCATTGAAATCTCTGTACAGTCGCTCAAAAAAGTATCCGAACGCTATGGTCGATTATAGAAATCAGAAAAAATATCTGGCAACGATTCTTTTAGATATTAGTGATCTGGCAACGATTCATTTAGATATTAGTGATCTGGCAACCTTTGTGTCACGTGACACGAAGGTTGCCAGATCGCTAATTTCTAAAAAATCGTTGCCAGATATTTTTCCTGAATTCTGTAATCAACCATAGCGTTTGGATATTTTTTTGAGCGACTGTACCATTCAACCTTGATTTTTCTTCTTGCGTCAATAGCTGCTTGCTGCTGTTTACGTAATACCAGCTCAAAAGAAAGTTCAAAATGCTCGAATATATCATCTTTATCACCGACGATTGAAAATAATTTGCTTTTTAGCAAAATCTTTTTTTTTTCACTTTCTTCATCCTTAAAACTCTACCCACCACGAAGAGAATTCAACGAGATAACATCTCCATCTGAAGAACAGGTTCCTCTTCCTCAGCTTCACACAGACACGCGCGCAAGACCTATAGCTTACATAACAGTGATCGATAGAGGGCGTCCGATAAGGAAAGGAAAAATTACTGTTGCCATCCCGTGGGGCACAAGTTCCATCTTCTTCTTGACGATGGTTTAAGACGACGAAAGAGAGGCCAAAAAAATTGAACCGTAATCCAGTCTTCCCGAGTAAGGCTTTCCCGGAAATAGACTTTGAACGGGTTGGGAGGAAGGAAGGCAAGCACTAGATATAAGAACGCTGGCTCATGCACACAACATCCGAAACGAGAGAACGCCTCTTTGACTTTCTTTCATGTACAAGCCTGACATTCACCAAATTATCTAGCTCGCTGACTACGGAATTATTTACCGAAAAATATGACGGAGGTAAAACAGTGACGTGAGCGTGGTGTGTCCTCCTCGGTAAGAGGATCTTGTGGCAAGAAGATCGTTTCCTTTCGCATCGATTTCGGCATTATCTTTTGCCGTTATCCCAAAATCTTCCCGAGCTATAAGAGGATTTCCACAGGTCGCACATTGTCTGTTGACAGCGTTGCATTACATGACTTAAGAAGCATAGTGTCAACAAAATTTTCTTCCTCTGTTTATCATTTTCATTACTTAGGGGGAATTATAAGAAAAAAAAGTGAAATGAGGTGGAGGGGATGCCAAAATAAGATGCTGGAAAGACGGCCTTCTCTTCACTCATTTCTAACGTAACTCTTGATCCAATGTCTCTAGCATCTGTATTGTATTTTGATTTCCGTTATTATTCAGTGTTATGATCTAAGGAACCTGGGTTCGAGCCCCGGATAAGGCATGGACGTTTATGACGTTTTTCTGCTGAGGTCCCGCCATCCTCTCAGACCTTCTACTGTGGCGTATAAACTGACAGACTCCTCTCAGACCTCTGTGGCAAGCAGCTGCTTGACGGGATATTTATTTATTTTTTTTGTATGATGTTGTAGCGTTTTAAAAACGTACTCTTCGAACGTACATATATTTAAACGTCTGCATGGTTCAATTAACTTTTAACGACGTTCTTCGTCCTAAAAACTTTTTTCGAACTTTGAGTGACCTTTGTTTCAGTGGGTATCTCAAAGTAGCATGGAAACAATACATCATTCAGTGAAACAAAGCTTCCCTCAAAGTCGCACTGAAAGATTTCGTCACTCACAACTCAGTAAAACAAAGCTTCCCTCAAAGTCGCACTGAAAGATTTCGTCACTCACAACTCAGTAAAACAAAGCTTCACACATTCACTCACAACTCACTGAAATGACTCTTCACCCATTCACTCACTACTCACTAGGTAACGCGTCAATCATTCACGCGCAACTCACTGAAACAATGAATCTGTCAGTCTGTGTTCACTTATTTATTTTGCTATTCGGCTTTTCACAGCAGAAAAAACAATTTTCTTATGGGAATTTCCTCAATGGGAATCTAATTTCGAAGCTCTGAAATATTCATTCAATGGAAAATTGTGAATAAATATAAATTAATGATCATAATCAAATCTATTTAAATCTCGATTTTTCTACATCATTCAAATCAACAACAGATAAAGATCTCAATCAAATAAATCAATATCTCGATTTGCAAAAATATTCGCTCAGTATTTAATGAGTTATTGGAGGTTTGAATATTTAACGACAGCAATACCAGTCTTAAGAAACTTATACAAAACTGAAGAATAGTGAAAGAATTCTTTACATAAAGTTCTAAAAATAAATAAATACCCCCTCAAGCAGCTCCTTGAACCACAGAGGTCTGACAGGAGCCTGTCAGTTTAATACGCCAGAGTAGAAGGTCTGTGAGGATGGCGGGACCTCAGCAGAAAAACAGCACACACATCCATGCCTTACCCAGGGCTCGAACCCAGGTCCCGTAGATCAGTAGCCAAGCGTGCTAACCACTCGGCCACGGGACGGCTAAAGTTCTAAAATACAAACTTATTTTATTAAGCACTTTGATATAATACTTATTACATAGTTTTAATTAACTTCTGAAGTCAATTTTTGTGGCTGGCATTGTTATCGCTAAATATTCAAACTTCCATAATTCATTAAATACCGAACGAATACGGTTGAAAATCGACATATTGAGGTATTTGATTGAGATCTTTATCTGCAATCACATTTTTCAAAACAAAAAATCTTATTTTAGAAGTTATAGAGCTTCGACTTTAGCTTTCCCTTTACATAACATAAGGTTGTAACTTAATTTATGGAAACGAATGTATTTCAATCGACGGTAGAGGCACAGATTGCCAGTCAAACATAAAATTCACGAAATTGTTTTGCTGAAAATGTTGACGATATTCCGCCATTTTTCAACAAAATAATTTCTTGAATTTTACGTTGATATTTGTCCCTGTCATTTGATTCATTTGTTTAATAACTTATTAGTAAGATTGACTATTAAATTATTCACCATCTAATTTTGGCAACGTTCATAGGTTGCAATTCACGATCACAGACGGCGCCCCCCAGCGACAAAAATCGGTAAGATTTAAAGTAACAATTAGCTGAAATATGAACTAGCTGCTGATAGTCCAGTAGTCACTACACCTGGCATGTATCCACGAGACGTAGGTTTGAATTCAACACACAAGGCCAAAACTCAGTTCGTTATTCCTAATTATATAAATATTAAAATAATCATTCCGCAGATTTTAAAATGTCTATTCATTTTATTAAATGGTTTGAAACAGTATTGCTTAAGTTTTAATAAAAAAAAACTGTGGTAAAATCATGATGCAGTGCTATTGCGAAATATTCCATAACACCTTAAATATTGAACGAATATTATTGAATATCGAGATTTCAAGAGATTTTATTATGATCTTTATCTTCATCACGTTCTTCCCGTTTTCACGTTTTTTAAATGCATATTTCAAAAGTTAAAGAGCTTTGAAGTTAGACTCCCAGTGACCTAAAGTGGAAATCTTCTTAATAGTTTAGTAGAGAGGTGAATTATCCATGCACTTAAATCTATCTCTTTCAGATAGAGGATTCTGTTATTCTTGCAAAGAGATCTTTCATAGAAGGAAAAAAATCATGAATACAGATTTATCTATTGCAGATGGAAAGTTCTACTATCCTTGCCCATAGGCTTATTAGTTGGAGACGGGGAATTCAATTATTTATTCATATAGGTTTACTCGTTACATAATGAAAGTTTTATTTTTCATGTATATAGCTCCAGCATCAACTACAAGTTGAATATCCTCTTATTTATGCATATGAATCTGTTTTAAGAGGAAAAGTTCGGTTTTTAGTCTACTAAAGATCCAACTATTTCAGATGAATGATGGAAGTGTTTTGTAGCATCGACGGATAAACCAACGAGAGTTAAGGAAAACGAATCACTATTATTCATAGAAAAAGGATGCGACTTTAAGAGACTTCGTCGATTGTTTTAGAATATCATTAGCTGAGTAATCTCACTCACACTATTATGGAGTGCAATGATAGAGTGAATGATGATTATTTGATGTAGTGTCGTACGGTTTCGGTGAAGGACTGAGTAACTTTCCAGCTGAGTGTGATTCATCCAGCAAGTGACGTAAAGTGTTCATCACTCACTGAAACAAAACTCACTCAAAATCTCAGAAATATTCACTCAACCACTAAAAAAAAAGCTCACTCAACGGCTATAAACTTTGGAATTAAGCTATCTACATACTACTTCAGTGAGAGTGAGTTGGGTTGTTTTACCTCTGAGCGGCACTTTTTTCCACACCATGGGCTAAATGGCCAAGTCACAAGGACCCCGAAGGCTCAGAGAAGGTTGGGGGTGGGAACCCACTGGAACAGATGTTGGGAGACATATGGTAGCCTCCCGTCAAGTCCATCCAGCGTGTTCTTTAACGTGAACACGGTATGGCTCTCCCGCACAAGGTGTCAGGACTTAACGTCCCATCCGACGGACGACGGCCTTTCCAAGCCCATCGGTGTCCCCTACTGACCGTGGGCAGGGCGGGGAGTTTTGCGGAGATAAATCTCAACGCTGACCCAGCTGGGACTCGAACCTGGGAACTACAGATTACGAGCCTGGCGCGCTACCGACTGAGCCACCCCCGCCCCTAGTGAGAGTGAGAACCACTATCTGGTTGAATAACAAAATGACTCACTGAAAGAGTAGATAATGATCACTGCACTCGCTTAGTTTGATCACTCTTTGACTCACAGTTTTAGCAAATGAATAACTCGTTGGCTGAGTGACAGAACAATTGACTGCTTCAGAGAATGAGAGAATGACACACTGGTACATAAGAGAGTGGCCAGATTGGAAAATGAGCAGTCTCTGAAAGTTTCAATGAGTAAGTGATTAGTTGATGGATGTGAAATGATAACCGACGATTTGCCTCAGTGAGTAAGTTAGAGCTGCATTGTTGGTAGAGTGAGTAAGTGAAGCGTTCTTTCAATGTAACTTTGAATGAACCTTTGCTTCATTGTGTGATGCATTGTTTCTGTGTTAATTTGAGTGAGCTTTGTTTCTGTGAGTGATACAATATTTCTGTTAGTGATGTAATGTTTCAGCAAGTGAAAGCATTTCACTTGCTGACACATTACTACTTTTACTGTGCTACTTTTAGCGAAGTTTTGTATCAGTAAATGATTCATTGTTTGTGTGAGATTTTGAGTGAAGTTCTGCTTCAGTGAGTGATGTGATGTTTCATCGAGTGCAGCGTTTCTTTCTGTGCTACTTTTAGTGAAGCTTTGTATCAGCGAGTGATTAAATGTTTCCGTGAGACTTTGAGTGATCTTTGTATCAGTGATTGTTTCAGTGAGTGAGGCGTTGGTTCTGTGCTACTTTTAGCGAAGTTTTGTATCAGTAAATGATTCATTTTTGTGTGAGACTTTGAGTGAAGGTGTGCTTCAGTGAGTGATGTGATGTTTCATCGAGTGCAGCGTTCGTTCTGTGCTACTTTTAGTGAAGCTTTGTATCAGCTAGTGATTAAATGTTTCCGTGAGACTTTGAGTGATCTTTGTATCAGTGAGTGATTCATTGTTTCAGTGAGTGAGGCGTTGGTTCTGTGCTACTTTTAGCGAAGTTTTTTATCAGTAAATGATTCATTGTTTGTGTGAAACTTTGAGTGAAGGTCTGCTTCAGTGAGTGATGTGATGTTTCATCGAGTGCAGCGTTCGTTCTGTGCTACTTTTAGTGAAGCTTTGTATCAGCTAGTGATTGAATGTTTCCGTGAGATTTTGAGTGATCTTTGTATCACTGAATGATTCATTGTTTCTGTGAGTGAGGCGTTGGTTCTGTGCTGCTTTTAGTGAACTTTTGTATCAGTGAAGGATTGATTGTTTCAGTAAGTGAGGCGTTGGTTCTGTGCTACTTTTAGCGAAGTTTTGTATCAGTAAATGATTCATTTTTTGTGTGAGACTATGAGTGAAGTTCTGCTTCAATGAGTGATGTCATGTTTCATCGAGTTTTCGAGCGTTCGTTCTGTGCTACGAATCATTCACGTATCAGTGAATGATTGTGCAGCATTCGTTCCTGTGCTACATCAAGCGTTCGTTCTGTGCTTTTCATCGAGCTTTCGTTCTGTACTACTTTTAGTGAAGCTTTGTATCAGCTAGTGATTAAATGTTTCCGTGAGACTTTGAGTGATCTTTGTATCAGTGAATGATTCATTGTTTCAGTGAGTGAGGCGTTGGTTCTCTACTACGTTTAGTGAAATTTTGTATCAGTGAAGGACTGATTGTTTCAGTAAGTGAGGAGTTGGTTCTGTGCTACTTTTAGCGAAGTTTTGTATCAGTAAATGATTCATTTTTTGCGTGAGACTTTGAGTGAAAGTCTGCTTCAGTGAGTGATGTGATGTTTCATCGAGTGCAGCGTTCGTTCTGTGCTACTTTTAGTGAAGCTTTGTATCAGCTAGTGATTAAATGTTTCCGTGAGACTTTGAGTGATTTTTGTATCAGTGAATGATTAATTGTTTCAGTGAGTGAAGCGTTGGATCTGTACTACGTTTAGTGAAATTTTGTATCAGTGAACGATTGATTGTTTCAGTAAGTGAGGCGTTCGTCCTGTGCTACTTTCAGCGAAGTTTTTTTATCAGTAAATGATTCATTGTTTGTGTGAGACTTTGATTGAAGGTCTGCTTCAGTGAGTGATGTGATGTTTCATCGAGTGAAGCGTTCGTTCTGTGCTACTTTTAGTGAAGCTTTCTATCAGCTAGTGATTAAATGTTTCCGTGAGACTTTGAGTGATCTTTGTATCAGTGAATGATTAATTGTTTCAGTGAGTGAAGCGTTGGTTCTGTACTACGTTTAGTGAAATTTTGTATCAGTGAATGATTGATTGTTTCAGTAAGTGAGGCGTTGGTTCTGTGCTACTTTTAGCGAAGTTTTTTTTCAGTAAATGATTAATTTTTTGTGTGAGACTTTGAGTGAAGGTCTGCTTCAGTGAGTGATGTGATGTTTCATCGAGTGCAGCGTTCGTTCTGTGCTACTTTTATTGAAGCTTTGTATCAACTGGTGATTAAATGTTTCCGTGAGACTTTGAGTGATCTTTGTATCAGTGAATGATTAATTGTTTCAGTGAGTGAAGCGTTGGTTCTGTACTACGTTTAGTGAAATTTTGTATCAGTGAATGATTGATTGTTTCAGTAAGTGAGGCGTTGGTTCTGTGCTACTTTTAGCGAAGTTTTTTATCAGTAAATGATTCATTGTTTGTGTGAGACTTTGAGTGAAGGTCTGCTTCAGTGAGTGATGTGATGTTTCATCGAGTGCAGCGTTCGTTCTGTGCTACTTTTAGTGAAGCTTTGTATCAGCTGGTGATTCAATGTTTCCGTGAGACTTTGAGTGATCTTTGTATCAGTGAATGATTCATTGTTTCAGTGAGTGAGGCGTTGGTTCTGTGCTACTTTTGGCGAAGTTTTGTATCAGTAAATGATTCATTTTTTGTCTGAGACTTTGAGTGAAGGTCTGCTTCAATGAGTGATGTGATGTTTCATCGAGTGCAGCGTTCCTCCTGTGCTACGTTTAGTGAAGCTTTGTATCCGCTAGTGATTAAATGTTTCCGTGAGGCTTTGAGTGATCTTTGTATCAGTGAATGATTAATTGTTTCAGTGAGTGAAGCGTTGGTTCTGTACTACGTTTAGTGAAGTTTTTTATCAGTAAATGATTCATTTTTTGTGTGAGACTTTGAGTGAAGGTCTGCTTCAGTGAGTGATGTGATGTTTCATCGAGTGCAGCGTTCGTTCTGTGCTACTTTTATTGAAGCTTTGTATCAGCTGGTGATTAAATGTTTCCGTGAGACTTTGAGTGATCTTTGTATCAGTGAATGATTCATTGTTTCAGTGAGTGAGGCGTTGGTTCTGTGCTACTTTTGGCGAAGTTTTGTATCAGTAAACGATTCATTGTTTATGTGAGACTTTGAGTGAAGGTCAGCTTCAGTGATTGATGTGATGTTTTATCGAGGGCAGCGTTCGTTCTGTGCTACTTTTAGTGAAGCTTTGTATCAGCTAGTGATTAAATGTTTCCGTGAGACTTTGAGTGCTCTTTGTATCAGTGAATGATTGATTGTTTCAGTAAGTGAGGCGTTGGTTCTGTGCTACTTTTAGCGAAGTTTTTTATCAGTAAATGATTCATTTTTTGTGTGAGACTTTGAGTGAAGGTCTGCTTCAGTGAGTGATATGATGTTTCATCGAGTGCAGCGTTCGTTCTGTGCTACTTTTAGTGAATCTTTGTATCAGCTAGTGATTAAATGTTTCCCTGAGACTTTGAGTGATCTTTGTATCAGTGAATGATTCATTGTTTCAGTGAGTGAGGCGTTGGTTCTGTGCTACTTTTGGCGAAGTTTTGTATCAGTAAATGATTCATTTTTTGTCTGAGACTTTGAGTGAAGGTCTGCTTCAATGAGTGATGTGATGTTTCATCGAGTGCAGCGTTCCTCCTGTGCTACGTTTAGTGAAGCTTTGTATCAGCTAGTGATTAAATGTTTCCGTGAGGCTTTGAGTGATCTTTGTATCAGTGAATGATTAATTGTTTCAGTGAGTGAAGCGTTGGTTCTGTACTACGTTTAGTGAAATTTTGTATCAGTGAATGACTGATTGTTTCAGTAAGTGAGGCATTGGTTCTATGCTACTTTTAGCGAAGTTTTTTATCAGTAAATGATTCATTGTTTGTGTGAGACTTTGAGTGAAGGTCTGCTTCAGTGAGTGATGCGATGTTTCATCGAGTGCAGCGTTCGTTCTGTGCTACTTTTAGTGAAGCTTTGTATCAGCTAGTGATCAAATGTTTCCGTGAGACTTTGAGTGCTCTTTTTATCAGTGAATGATTCATTGTTTCAGTGAGTGAGGCGTTGGTCCTCTGCTGCTTTTAGCGAAGTTTTGTATCAGTAAATGATTCATTTTTTCTGTGAGACCTTGAATGAAGGTCTGCTTCAGTGAGTGATGTGATGTTTCATCGAGTGCAGCGTTTCTTCTGTGCTACTTTTAGTGAAGCTTTGTATCAGCTAGTGATTAAATGTTTCCGTGAGACTTTGAGTGTGATCTTTGTATCAGTGAATGATTAATTGTTTCAGTGAGTGAAGCGTTGGTTCTGTACTACGTTTAGTGAAATTTTGTATCAGTGAATGATTGATTGTTTCAGTAAGTGAGGCGTTGGTTCTGTGCTACTTTTAGCGAAGTTTTTTATCAGTAAATGATTCATTTTTTGTGTGAGACTTTGAGTGAAGGTCTGCTTCAGTGAGTGATGTGATGTTTCATCGAGTGCAGCGTTCGTTCTGTGCTACTTTTATTGAAGCTTTGTATCAACTGGTGATTAAATGTTTCCGTGAGACTTTGAGTGATCTTTGTATCAGTGAATGATTAATTGTTTCAGTGAGTGAAGCGTTGGTTCTGTACTACGTTTAGTGAAATTTTGTATCAGTGAATGATTGATTGTTTCAGTAAGTGAGGCGTTGGTTCTGTGCTACTTTTAGCGAAGTTTTTTATCAGTAAATGATTCATTGTTTGTGTGAGACTTTGAGTGAAGGTCTGCTTCAGTGAGTGATGTGATGTTTCATCGAGTGCAGCGTTCGTTCTGTGCTACTTTTAGTGAAGCTTTGTATCAGCTAGTGATTAAATGTTTCCCTGAGACTTTGAGTGATCTTTGTATCAGTGAATGATTCATTGTTTCAGTGAGTGAGGCGTTGGTTCTGTGCTGCTTTTGGCGAAGTTTTGTATCAGTAAATGATTCATTTTTTGTCTGAGACTTTGAGTGAAGGTCTGCTTCAATGAGTGATGTGATGTTTCATCGAGTGCAGCGTTCCTTCTGTGCTACGTTTAGTGAAGCTTTGTATCAGCTAGTGATTAAATGTTTCCGTGAGGCTTTGAGTGATCTTTGTATCAGTGAATGATTAATTGTTTCAGAGAGTGAAGCGTTGGTTCTGTACTACGTTTAGTGAAATTTTGTATCAGTGAATGACTGATTGTTTCAGTAAGTGAGGCATTGGTTCTATGCTACTTTTAGCGAAGTTTTTTATCAGTTGTTGTTGTTGTTGTTTTACATCTGAGCGGCACTTTTTTGCACACCATGGGCTAAATGGCCAGGTCACATGGACCCCGAAGACTCAGAGAAGGTTGGGGGAGGGGACCCACTGGAACAGCTGTTGGGAGACAGATGGTAGCCTCCCGTCAAGGCCATCCAGCGTGTTCTTTAGCTGCACAGGGTATGGCTCTCCCGCACACGGGGCCACGGCTTAACGTCCCATCCGATGGACGGCGGCCTTTCCAAGCCCATCGGTGTCCCCTACTGACCGTGGTCAGGGCGGGGAAATTTTGCGGAGATAAATCTCAACGCTGACCCAGCTGGGACTCGAACCTGGGAACTACAGATTACGAGCCTGGCGCGCTACCGACTGAGCCACCCCGCCCCAATTTTTTTTTTATCAGTAAATGATTCATTGTTTGTTTGAGACTTTGAGTGAAGGTCTGCTTCAGTGAGTGATGCGATGTTTCATCGAGTGCAGCGTTCGTTCTGTGCTACTTTTAGTGAAGCTTTGTATCAGCTAGTGATCAAATGTTTCCGTGAGACTTTGAGTGCTCTTTGTATCAGTGAATGATTCATTGTTTCAGTGAGTGAGGCGTTGGTCCTCTGCTGCTTTTAGCGAAGTTTTGTATCAGTAAATGATTCATTTTTTGTGTGAGACCTTGAATGAAGGTCTGCTTCAGTGAGTGATGTGATGTTTCATCGAGTGCAGCGTTCGTTCTGTGCTACTTTTAGTGAAGCTTTGTATCAGCTAGTGATTAAATGTTTCCGTGAGACTTTGAGTGATCTTTGTATCAGTGAATGATTAATTGTTTCAGTGAGTGAAGCGTTGGTTCTGTACTAGGTTTAGTGAAATTTTGTATCAGTGAATGATTGATTGTTTCAGTAAGTGAGGCGTTGGTTCTGTGCTACTTTTGCGAATTTTTTTATCAGCAAACGATTCATTGTTTTTGTGAGACTGAGTGAAAGTCAGCTTCAGTGATTGATGTGATGTTTCATCGAGTGCAGCGTTCGTTCTGTGCTACTTTTAGTGAAGCTTTGTATCAGCTAGTGATTAAATGTTTCCGTGAGACTTGGAGTGCTCTTTGTATCAGTGAATGATTGATTGTTTCAGTAAGTGAGGCGTTGGTTCTGTGCTACTTTTAGCGAAGTTTTTTATCAGTAAATGATTCATTTTTTGTGTGAGACTTTGAGTGAAGGTCTGCTTCAGTGAGTGATGTGATGTTTCATCGAGTGCAGCGTTCGTTCTGTGCTACTTTTAGTGAAGCTTTGTATCAGCTAGTGATTAAATGTTTCCCTGAGACTTTGAGTGATCTTTGTATCAGTGAATGATTCATTGTTTCAGTGAGTGAGGCGTTGGTTCTGTGCTACTTTTGGCGAAGTTTTGTATCAGTAAATGATTCATTTTTTGTCTGAGACTTTGAGTGAAGGTCTGCTTCAATGAGTGATGTGATGTTTCATCGAGTGCAGCGTTCCTCCTGTGCTACGTTTAGTGAAGCTTTGTATCAGCTAGTGATTAAATGTTTCCGTGAGGCTTTGAGTGATCTTTGTATCAGTGAATGATTAATTGTTTCAGTGAGTGAAGCGTTGGTTCTGTACTACGTTTAGTGAAATTTTGTATCAGTGAAAGACTGATTGTTTCAGTAAGTGAGGCATTGGTTCTATGCTACTTTTAGCGAAGTTTTTTTATCAGTAAATGATTCATTGTTTGTGTGAGACTTTGAGTGAAGGTCTGCTTCAGTGAGTGATGCGATGTTTCATCGAGTGCAGCGTTCGTTCTGTGCTACTTTTAGTGAAGCTTTGTATCAGCTAGTGATCAAATGTTTCCGTGAGACTTTGAGTGCTCTTTGTATCAGTGAATGATTCATTGTTTCAGTGAGTGAGGCGTTGGTCCTCTGCTGCTTTTAGCGAAGTTTTGTATCAGTAAATGATTCATTTTTTGTGTGAGACCTTGAATGAAGGTCTGCTTCAGTGAGTGATGTGATGTTTCATCGAGTGCAGCGTTCGTTCTGTGCTACTTTTAGTGAAGCTTTCTATCAGCTAGTGATTAAAGGTTTCCGTGAGACTTTGAGTGTGATCTTTGTATCAGTGAATGATTAATTGTTTCAGTGAGTGAAGCGTTGGTTCTGTACTACGTTTAGTGAAATTTTGTATCAGTGAATGATTGATTGTTTCAGTAAGTGAGGCGTTGGTTCTGTGCTACTTTTAGCGAAGTTTTTTATCAGTAAATGATTCGTTGTTTGTGTGAGACTTTGAGTGAAGGTCTGCTTCAGTGAGTGATGTGATGTTTCATCGAGTGCAGCGTTCGTTCTGTGCTACTTTTAGTGAAGCTTTGTATCAGCTAGTGATTAAATGTTTCCCTGAGACTTTGAGTGATCTTTGTATCAGTGAATGATTCATTGTTTCAGTGAGTGAGGCGTTGGTTCTGTGCTACTTTTGGCGAAGTTTTGTATCAGTAAATGATTCATTTTTTGTCTGAGACTTTGAGTGAAAGTCTGCTTCAATGAGTGATGTGATGTTTCATCGAGTGCAGCGTTCCTTCTGTGCTACGTTTAGTGAAGCTTTGTATCAGCTAGTGATTAAAGGTTTCCGTGAGGCTTTGAGTGATCTTTGTATCAGTGAATGATTAATTGTTTCAGTGAGTGAAGCGTTGGTTCTGTACTACGTTTAGTGAAATTTTGTATCAGTGAATGACTGATTGTTTCAGTAAGTGAGGCATTGGTTCTATGCTACTTTTAGCGAAGTTTTTTATCACTTGTTCTTGTTGTTGTTTTACCTCTGAGCGGCACTTTTTTGCACACCATGGGCTAAATGGCCAGGTCGCATGGAACCCGAAGACTCAGAGAAGGTTGGGGGAGGGGACCCACTGGAACAGCTGTTGGGAGACAGATGGTAGCCTCCCGTCAAGGCCATCCAGCGTGTTCTTTAGCGTGCACAGGGTATGGCTCTCCCGCACACGGGGCCACGGCTTAACGTCCCATCCGACGGACGGCGGCCTTTCCAAGCCCATCGGTGTCCCCTACTGACCGTGGGCAGGGCGGGGAAATTTTGCGGAGATAAATCTCAACGCTGACCCAGCTGGGACTCGAACCTCGGAACTACAGATTACGAGCCTGGCGCGCTACCGACTGAGCCACCCCGCCCCAATTTTTTTTTATCAGTAAATGATTCATTGTTTGTGTGAGACTTTGAGTGAAGGTCTGCTTCAGTGAGTGATGCGATGTTTCATCGAGTGCAGCGTTCGTTCTGTGCTACTTTTAGTGAAGCTTTGTATCAGCTAGTGATTAAATGTTTCCGTGAGACTTTGAGTGATCTTTGTATCAGTGAATGATTAATTGTTTCAGTGAGTGAAGCGTTGGTTCTGTACTAGGTTTAGTGAAATTTTGTATCAGTGAATGATTGATTGTTTCAGTAAGTGAGGCGTTGGTTCTGTGCTACTTTTGCGAATTTTTTTATCAGCAAACGATTCATTGTTCGTGTGAGACTTTGACTGAAGGTCAGCTTCAGTGATTGATGTGATGTTTCATCGAGTGCAGCGTTCGTTCTGTGCTACTTTTAGTGAAGCTTTGTATCAGCTAGTGATTAAATGTTTCCGTGAGACTTTGAGTGCTCTTTGTATCAGTGAATGATTGATTGTTTCAGTAAGTGAGGCGTTGGTTCTGTGCTACTTTTAGCGAAGTTTTTTATCAGTAAATGATTCATTTTTTGTGTGAGACTTTGAGTGAAGGTCTGCTTCAGTGAGTGATGTGATGTTTCATCGAGTGCAGCGTTCGTTCTGTGCTACTTTTAGTGAAGCTTTGTATCAGCTAGTAATTAAATGTTTCCCTGAGACTTTGAGTGATCTTTGTATCAGTGAATGATTCATTGTTTCAGTGAGTGAGGCGTTGGTTCTGTGCTACTTTTGGCGAAGTTTTGTATCAGTAAATGATTCATTTTTTGTCTGAGACTTTGAGTGAAGGTCTGCTTCAATGAGTGATGTGATGTTTCATCGAGTGCAGCGTTCCTCCTGTGCTACGTTTAGTGAAGCTTTGTATCAGCTAGTGATTAAATGTTTCCGTGAGGCTTTGAGTGATCTTTGTATCAGTGAATGATTAATTGTTTCAGTGAGTGAAGCGTTGGTTCTGTACTACGTTTAGTGAAATTTTGTATCAGTGAATGACTGATTGTTTCAGTAAGTGGGGCATTGGTTCTATGCTACTTTTAGCGAAGTTTTTTATCAATAAATGATTCATTGTTTGTGTGAGACTTTGAGTGAAGGTCTGCTTCAGTGAGTGATGCGATGTTTCATCGAGTGCAGCGTTCGTTCTGTGCTACTTTTAGTGAAGCTTTGTATCAGCTAGTGATCAAATGTTTCCGTGAGACTTTGAGTGCTCTTTGTATAGTGAATGATTCATTGTTTCAGTGAGTGAGGCGTTGGTCCTCTGCTGCTTTTAGCGAAGTTTTGTATCAGTAAATGATTCATTTTTTGTGTGAGACCTTGAATGAAGGTCTGCTTCAGTGAGTGATGTGATGTTTCATCGAGTGCAGCGTTCGTTCTGTGCTACTTTTAGTGAAGCTTTGTATCAGCTAGTGATTAAATGTTTCCGTGAGACTTTGAGTGATCTTTGTATCAGTGAATGATTAATTGTTTCAGTGAGTGAAGCGTTGGTTCTGTACTACGTTTAGTGAAATTTTGTATCAGTGAATGATTGATTGTTTCAGTAAGTGAGGCGTTGGTTCTGTGCTACTTTTGCGAATTTTTTTATCAGCAAACGATTCATTGTTTGTGTGAGACTTTGAGTGAAGGTCAGCTTCAGTGATTGATGTGATGTTTTATCGAGTGCAGCGTTCGTTCTGTGCTACTTTTAGTGAAGCTTTGTATCAGCTAGTGATTAAATGTTTCCGTGAGACTTTGAGTGCTCTTTGTATCAGTGAATGATTGATTGTTTCAGTAAGTGAGGCGTTGGTCCTGTGCTACTTTTAGCGAAGTTTTTTATCAGTAAATGATTCATTTTTTGTGTGAGACTTTGAGTGAAGGTCTGCTTCAGTGAGTGATGTGATGTTTCATCGAGTGCAGCGTTCGTTCTGTGCTACTTTTATTGAAGCTTTGTATCAGCTGGTGATTAAATGTTTCCGTGAGACTTTGAGTGATCTTTGTATCAGTGAATGATTAATTGTTTCAGTGAGTGAAGCGTTGGTTCTGTACTACGTTTAGTGAAATTTTGTATCAGTGAATGATTGATTGTTTCAGTAAGTGAGGCGTTGGTTCTGTGCTACATTTAGCGAAGTTTTTTATCAGTAAATGATTCATTGTTTGTGTGATCTTTGTATCAGTGAATGATTAATTGTTTCAGTGAGTGAAGCGTTGGTTCTGTACTACGTTTAGTGAAATTTTGTATCAGTGAATGATTGATTGTTTCAGTAAGTGAGGCGTTGGTTCTGTGCTACATTTAGCGAAGTTTTTTATCAGTAAATGATTCATTGTTTGTGTGAGACTTTGAGTGAAGGTCTGCTTCAGTGAGTGATGTGATGTTTCATCGAGTGCAGCGTTCGTTCTGTGCTACTTTTAGTGAAGCTTTGTATCAGCTAGTGATTAAATGTTTCCCTGAGACTTTGAGTGATCTTTGTATCAGTGAATGATTCATTGTTTCAGTGAGTGAGGCGTTGGTTCTGTGCTACTTTTGGCGAAGTTTTGTATCAGTAAATGATTCATTTTTTGTCTGAGACTTTCAGTGAAGGTCTGCTTCAATGAGTGATGTGATGTTTCATCGAGTGCAGCGTTCCTTCTGTGCTACGTTTAGTGAAGCTTTGTATCCGCTAGTGATTAAATGTTTCCGTGAGGCTTTGAGTGATCTTTGTATCAGTGAATGATTAATTGTTTCAGTGAGTGAAGCGTTGGTTCTGTACTACGTTAAGTGAAATTTTGTATCAGTGAATGATTGATTGTTTCAGTAAGTGAGGCGTTGGTTCTGTGCTACTTTTGCGAATTTTTTTATATCAGTAAATGATTCATTGCTTGTGTGAGACTTTGAGTGAAGGTCAGCTTCAGTGATTGATGTGATGTTTCATCGAGTGCAGCGTTCGTTCTGTGCTACTTTTAGTGAAGCTTTGTATCAGCTAGTGATTAAATGTTTCTTTGAGACTTTGAGTGCTCTTTGTATCAGTGAATGATTCATTGTTTCAGTGAGTGAGGAGTTGGTCCTCTGCTGCTTTTAGCGAAGTTTTGTATCAGTAAACGATTCGTTTTTTGTGTGAGACCTTGAATGAAGGTCTTCTTCAGTGAGTGATATGATGTTTCATCGAGTGCAGCGTTCGTTCTGTGCTACTTTTAGTGAAGCTTTGTATCATCTAGTGATCAAATGTTTCCGTGAGGCTTTGAGTGCTCTTTGTATCAGTGAATGATTGATTGTTTCAGTAAGTGAGGCGTTGGTTCTGTGCTACTTTTAGCGAAGTTTTATATCAGTAAATGATTCGTTTTTGTGTGAGACTTTGAGTGAAGGTCTGCTTCAGTGGGTGATGTGATGTTTCATCGAGTGCAGCGTTCGTTCTGTGCTACTTTTAGTGAGTGAAGCGTTGGTTCTGTACTACGTTTAGTGAAATTTTGTATCAGTGAAGGATTGATTGTTTCAGTAAGTGAGGCGTTGGTTCTGTGCTACTTTTAGCGAAGTTTTTATATCAGTAAATGATTCATTGCTTGTGTGAGACTTTGAGTGAAGGTCAGCTTCAGTGATTGATGTGATGTTTCATCGAGTGCAGCGTTCGTTCTGTGCTACTTTTAGTGAAGCTTTGTATCAGCTAGTGATTAAATGTTTCCATGAGACTTTGAGTGATCTTTGTATCAGTGAATGATTAATCGTTTCAGTGAGTGAAGCGTTGGTTTGTACTACGTTTAGTGAAATTTTGTATCAGTGAATGTTTGATTGTTTCAGTAAGTGAGGCGTTGTTTCTGTGCTACGTTTAGCGAAGTTTTTTATCAGTAAATGATTCATTGTTTGTGTGAGACTTTGAGTGAAGGTCAGCTTCAGTGATTGATGTGATGTTTCATCGAGTGCAGCGTTCGTTCTGTGCTACTTTTAGTGAAGCTTTGTATCAGCTAGTGATTAAATGTTTCCGTGAGACTTTGAGTGATCTTTGTATCAGTGAATGATTCATTGTTTCAGTGAGTGAGGCGTTGGTTCTGTGCTACTTTTAGCGAAGTTTTGTATCAGTAAATGATTCATTTTTTGTGTGAGACTTTGAGTGAAGGTCTGCTTCAGTGAGTGATGTGATGTTTCATCGAGTGCAGCGTTCGTTCTGTGCTACTTTTAGTGAAGCTTTGTATCAGCTAGTGATTAAATGTTTCCGTGAGATTTTGAGTGATCTTTGTATCAGTGAATGATTTGTATTTGATCAGTGATCTTTGTATCAGTGAATGATTAATTGTTTCAGTGAGTGAAGCGTTGGTTCTGTACTACGTTTAGTGAAATTTTGTATCAGTGAAGGATTGATTGTTTCAGTAAGTGAGGCGTTGGTTCTGTGCTACTTTTAGCGAAGTTTTTATATCAGTAAATGATTCATTGCTTGTGTGAGACTTTGAGTGAAGGTCAGCTTCAGTGATTGATGTGATGTTTCATCGAGTGCAGCGTTCGTTCTGTGCTACTTTTAGTGAAGCTTTGTATCAGCTAGTGATTAAATGTTTCCATGAGACTTTGAGTGATCTTTGTATCAGTGAATGATTAATCGTTTCAGTGAGTGAAGCGTTGGTTTGTACTACGTTTAGTGAAATTTTGTATCAGTGAATGTTTGATTGTTTCAGTAAGTGAGGCGTTGGTTCTGTGCTACTTTTAGCGAAGTTTTTTATCAGTAAATGATTCATTGTTTGTGTGAGACTTTGAGTGAAGGTCAGCTTCAGTGATTGATGTGATGTTTCATCGAGTGCAGCGTTCGTTCTGTGCTACTTTTAGTGAAGCTTTGTATCAGCTAGTGATTAAATGTTTCCGTGAGACTTTGAGTGATCTTTGTATCAGTGAATGATTCATTGTTTCAGTGAGTGAGGCGTTGGTTCTGTGCTACTTTTAGCGAAGTTTTGTATCAGTAAATGATTCATTTTTTGTGTGAGACTTTGAGTGAAGGTCTGCTTCAGTGAGTGATGTGATGTTTCATCGAGTGCAGCGTTCGTTCTGTGCTACTTTTAGTGAAGCTTTGTATCAGCTAGTGATTAAATGTTTCCGTGAGATTTTGAGTGATCTTTGTATCAGTGAATGATTCATTGTTTCAGTGAGCGAGGCGTTGGTTCTGTGCTGCTTTTAGCGAAGTTTTGTATCAGTAAATGATTCATTTTTTGTGTGAAACTTTGAGTGAAGGTCTGCTTCAGTGAGTGATGCAGAGGAGTAGGAACGTGTTGGCATCGGGGCAGTTGCCGAGGGCGCTGGAATCACAGGGAAATGCTGGGGCGGCACGAGCCGTTTTACGATATCTGACGTTTATGTGCAAAATGAAATTGAATGATTAGCCTCTCGTACTTCGTTGAATTTTAATACATATTGTTTAAACCGCCGTATCGTCAAGGCAGCATATTATAAATTTTCGTTACTTCGTTCTTTTTTCGGCGGAGAGTTAGCCGCCCTCTTCCCCCCCCCCCCCCCGCACCGCGCATGCCATAAAACAAACAGCTTTGGAGGTCAATTTCCAACTGCTCATATTGCTTTTACAAATCATGCCGCTACAAAATAAAATTTTGTTAGATAGGTATCTTTCTCTTTGAGCGGCCGTTCATAATTTGTACATTGTTATTGATTTCCTCACTGGAGAAGCGCTACATTCATTAACAATTGAAGATTTGGAAGCCAAGGGAGTTCCATTATCAAAAAGGTATCCTGAAATAAATGGAGATCAATTAACAACTGAAATGAAATGTTTAAAACACCAAATAGACCAAATTTTGAGAGTGGAAAAATCCATCTAAATTGTATCACCTGGATGTGTTAAATATACCTGGCAGATGGGAATTACAAGAAAGTTACCCAAATATAATAGTTGCTCTAAAAATATTCTTGACCTTGCCAACAACAGTGGCTACAGCCGAAAGAAGTTTCAGCAAATTAAAACTTGTTAAAAAATTATTTAAGATCAACATCCGGACAGGAGCGTACATCATCACTTTGTTTCCTATCAATGGAGCGAGAACTGACTCAAAAAATTAATTTTTATGAGATTAATAACGATTTTGCCAATGAAAAAGTAAATTACTTTAAATAATAATTATTTGCATAATTAATTGCAATTATTTATGTGCAATTAATATTTATTCATGTAAGTGTATTAAAATAATGACAATAAATATATATAATATAAATGACATGTGTATTTTTTTTATCAATAACTGAACAAGGGCGGACAATTACGAATTTGCCAAGGGCGGCAAAAGCCTAGCTAAGCCTCTGTAGTGATGTGATGTTTTAACGAGTGCAGCGTTGGTTCTGTGCTACTTTTAGTGAAGCTTTGTATTAGTGAACGATGTATTGTTTCAGTGAGTGAGGCGTGGGTTCTGTGCTACAATACTGTGCGAATTAGTTGGGACAAGCATCATGAAGCTGCATAAGAAGGCAGGGTCCGTGGACACGTCTCGTACAGGACATTGTGGAATAAAAAGAAAAACCACCCCTAGAGGTGATAGTCTAATTCGAAGAATTAGTATCATAGACCCGAAGAAGACCAGTTGAGATATCAAAAGGGAGATTGCGTCTCATGGGGTTAATATAGATGCTTCCACCGTAAGTCGTCGCCTTCTGGAGTGTGGCCGCCGGGCTCGACGCGCCACCAAAAAACAGCTTTTGACACCCACTATGAAGCAAAAAAGACTATCCTGGACAAAGAAACATCGAGAATGGGCTGTGGAGAATTGGGAAAAAGTGATATTTTCCGACGAAACCCACTTTGAGGTGCATGGCTACAGGTCAAATTTCGTCCGCCGCTCGCCTCGAGAACCTCTTCGATCCGACCACATCCAGCAATCCCCCAAACACCCACCCAAGGTCATGTTTTGGGGATGTTTCACAGCTTCCGGGCCACAGAGGCTTCACCCCATTGAAGGAATGATGGACAGCAAAAAGTATATACATAGGCGTTCTGGAGGCGAAAATGGTCCCAACATTGCAGAAGCTGTTTCCTAACGGCGATGGCGTATTTCAACAGGATCTGGCTCCATGCCACAATTCTAAGCTTGCTAAGAGCTTCTTTACCCAGCAACATTTGAAGGTATTGGTGTGGCCAGGAAATTCACCCGATCTAAACCCCATTGAATATTTGTGGGCCATTATTAAAGCGCGCATATCTAAGATGGATTGCACGACGAAAACAAAGATGATAGAAAGTGTCATGAAAGTATGGTACCACGACCCTGAAGTGAAGGAGATGTGTGGAAAGCTAGTGGCATCAATGGTTGAGAGGGTGAAAGAAGTAATTAAAGCTAAGGGGGGGTCATATTCACTATTAACTACATTATTAAACAAATAAATATTTTAGTTGTGTCTTTGTTACTGCATTTTCCTACTATCCCAACTAATTTACAGAGTACTGTACCTTTAGTGAAGTTTTGTATTAGTGAGTGATGCATTATTCAGTAAGTGAGGCGTTGGTTCTGTGCCACGTTTATAGTGAATCTTTTATCAGTGAGTGATTAAATGTTTCTGTGAGACTTTGAGTAAGCTTTGTTTCAGTGAATGATGCATTGTTTCTGAGATTTTGAGTAAGGCTTTGGTTCCTTGAGTGATGAACACTTGAAGGCTTGCATTACAATGTAAGCAGTCCTGATAATTATTTATTATTATATTATAGCAGAGATTATTATTAATGTATAGAAGTGTCATTGATTACTGAATTAGCAGAAAATTAACAAACACCATATGGCAAATACCATACAGTAATTCATTTCTGCTAGTAACTTTCTGTTGAAATTCAAATGGCCCTTGAAATGCCATAATAAAAGAGATTTTTAACCACAACTCGAGTTCTATCAGAGAAAGAAACATTATTTTTAAAGCAACATGGGGGTAACTGAAAGGACACCTTAATTATTAATTTGAGCCCGGTCGTTCAATTATTTCTGAAAACACACATCCCCTTTTCCTGCACTAAGCCCTTGGGTCCTTGTGACCTAGTCCAGGGGTTCTCAACGTGGGGTACACGGGGAAAAAAATTGGGGGTACTTCGTGAGAGCTCAAAAGTCGCTAGGTTGGCATTATTATACTTTAACTATAGTTTTATCTATCTATACAAGGGGTGCTTCAGTTACACACACATTTCCAGGGGGTACATGAAGCATAAAAGGTTGAAAACCACTCCCCTTCACCTACTTCTTTTCTTACTATGAGTCTTGGGTCCTTATGACCTGGCCATTACCCATTGTGCACAGAAAAGGACTCTCACTTAACCCAATGACACAAACTCGCTGTTCATTCTTTTGCTCTTGAACGGACTTTTCTGTTGTCAAAGCATTTCTGTGTCCAGAGACGAAATCATCGCTAAATCCCTTTGAAAAACGTCCAGAGTACTTGCACTTCATTTCTTTTTGCGACTTTCTATTCTGACAAGATCTTCCCTATCGTGTTTTCTTTGCAGTCAGCTGCTGTGCCAATCAGCGCAGCCTCCGTTGACGTTCTTTGCAACATTTCATAATCTCAGCGAAATCCGAACAAAAAAGAAGAAATTCAAGATGAAGAAAGGCTGGACATAAAAGAAGCAGCTTGCAATGTGAACCTATATCCGAAAGAACTGTTTCCTTCCTAAACAGAGACAGCTGATTTTCCCTTCTTACTCCCTGGCACTCAATACTGTAAGACGCTGAGGATCATTTTGAGGAATCGATTCCTAGTCTAGTCCTCCCCGAATTTGAGTCCATGCTAAAGAAAAAAAAAACGGCAATGCCGAACTAAAACTTCCGCCAGTTAAGAAAAACATTAAGTCTTTATTGGATCCGTTTCCAGGGTGCTTCCGCGCGAAACACCGAAGCGTTAGCGGGAGCGAAGTGATGTCACCAATCACCATAGCAACTGGCACGTGCGTTTGACGTGTTGGCTTCGTTCGTTCCATCGTCAGTAGAGAAGAAGGCAAGCTGCTGCGCTTAAAGAAAGGCTAACGGCCATTGGCTGCAACAAATGCAAGATCGAGGATCGGATAAGAAGTGGGGGGAAGGGGGTAAATAAAAGGAAGTCTGAAAATTCGAAGAGTTAGTTGACATTGAGAAAAATGGCATTTCGATTTGTTTCTTTCTTTTTCTTTGCGAATTTCTTTTTCAGATTCGGAAAAAAAAAGTAGGTCGCTGAACAGAATGACATCGCTCTCAAGAGTTATTGCTCCAAGACGAAACAATATTACCGCGTGACACTCGCCGAAAACTGCTGTTAGTTGAACTGATCGAACGCGAACGAGATTAAAGCACGAAATATCTTAAACGCTATTTCACATTATTGTTGCTTTTTTTTTATCAATTTGTTTTTTCCTTTCATCTCCAGTTTTCGTTTTAATAAAACCCCGACTTTTATTCTTTCTTTTTTTTTAAGCGCAAAACAAACAAACGAACAAACAGGAAAACAAATGCATCGATAGCGTAAACGTGCGTCAAAAGATCGAAAAGGAACGGAAGATTCGAATAAATCTTTTTTTTTTCTTTCTCTGTTTCGTAACAATATCGATTCGGCGAATTCACGAGTAACGAACAAACGAGTTTTAAACGATGAATTTTTTTTTTGGTTAGGTTTTGTTAAAAGGAAAAAAGTCTCCAAAGTTAAAACCAATATCTTGGAACTCCTTCCTTCGAAGGATAAAAAGTTGCCGCTTTTTGCGGAATTTAATTTTTCGATTTTCTGAATGTGCGGAAATCAAGTTGCTAATATCGACACGTTGGCGAAATTACATTTCACTCGTGACGGCTCTAGGTAGTTAAGTAACACAGGATAAAATTCCCAGTCGTTTAAATTAAAAAGCACATTGAAAAAAGGCAGCTTTTTTTTTATTTTATTTTTTATAAGTAAAAAACAACACGAAAGTAAACATAGTACGTTTAGAATTGAGTCTGAAATTTGAAATGGGTGTTTTTTCCCAACCTAATAAACTTTCCAGAAAGTACTCGCACGGGTTTTTTTTTTTTGCGTTCTTCTATACTGAAGCTTTGTTTCCTTGATGTTTCTTCCTCTGAGGAAGAAAGAGTTTCGAAAAAATATCTGGCAACGTTTTTTTAGAAATCAGTGAGCTGGCAAACTTCGTGTCACGTGACACGAAGCTTGCCAGATCACTCATTTCTAAAAAAAAATTTGCCAGATATTTTTTCTGAATTCTGTAATGAACTATAGTGTTCGGATACTTTTTTGAGTGACTGTAGGTGGTCATAATATTTTGATACTAGATCGTGTGAGCTCACTCACGGAAATATTGAGCGTGTGCAGTTACCGTTCACAGCAAACTGGAGCGTGTGCAGTAACTGCACACGCTCCAGTTTGCTGTGAACGGTAACTGGAGCGTGTACAGTTGCTGTAGACGCTCCAGATATTTTTCCTGAATTCTGTAATCACGTGACACGAAGGTTGCCAGATCACTAATTTCTAAAAAAAATCGTTGCCACATATTTTTTCTGAATTCTGTAATCAACCATAGTGTTCGGATATTTTTTGAGTATTTTTCTGTTTCCCTACCATAACTAACCCTAGAAAAAACCAAACTATTATACAGTCTAATTCAATTTAATAAATATTCCAATAAAAGAAATGAAATAAAAATAGAGATAATAGAATAAAAGGAACAAGCAGAGAGATGAAAGAACGAAAAATTTGAAGATAATGAAAGCTTAGATCTCCACCATCCCTCCGAATGAATCTTTTTCATCTCTATAACACCTAATATATTTTTGCAATTATTGAATGAAATTTTAAATGAAATTGTAGATATAATTTAGAAAAAAAGGAAAATGAATAAATAATAGTAAACAAAAATATTACATTTAGCACATCACGCAAATATTTTTTCCCTCTCATAGCAAAAAAATTAATTTTTAATTTTATTATTTTTGCAGGTAATATTCAATAGAGAAATACCTGCACATACACTAAATTTGTCCCTATGTTAAATATATATAAATTGGCAATGTGATGATCTCTCCAGAATGTTTCGCCATGATTCTATGTGAATCCAAAGATACGCGGATTGTTACACCAGTGTGCGTTAGACGTGATGTGCCTTTGATGAAAGAAGTAAATGTCAAATGCTCTGTGTAGAGGACAACGCACCATTTATTTACAATTTTTGCATTCACACATACACCGAAGAGCCAAAACATTATGACCACCTGCCAAATATGATGTTGGTCCTCCACGAGGCGAGGCATGGACGCTACAAGATTTCTAAAGGTGTCTTCTGATATCTGATACCAACACGTTACCAACAGATCATTTAACTCTTGTAAGTTATGTGGTTGAGTCGCAACAGATTTGATATGCGGTTCCAACACAAGCCACAGATGCTCGATTGGAATGATGTCTGGGGAATTTGGAGGACAGAACAATACCTGGAAGTCTTCCTCATGTTCCGCGAACAATTCTCGAACAATCCGGGAAGTGTGGCATGGCGCATTATCCTGTTGAAAGAAAGCACTACTAGAGGGATATACCATTGCCATGAAAGGATCTACTTAGTCTGCAGTGATGTTTAGGTAGGTGGTAGACGTCATAGTTTCCTGCACATGAATGACTGGACCCAGGGTTTCCCAGCAGAACATTGCCCAAAACATTACATTTCCTCCACCGGCTTGTTTTCGTCCCACAGTGCATCCTGGAGCCAACACTTCCCCAAATACACGATGCACATGTACCCGGCAGTCCACATGGTGCAACAAGAAACGAGATTCAGCGGAACAAACGACCTTCTTCCAATCATTCAAGGTCCAGTTTTGACGCTCGCGTGCCCATTGTATGCGCTTTCGACGGTGAACCAAGATTAACATGGGCACTCAGAGCGACCTGCAGCTACGCAGTCCCATTTTCAGCAGGGTTCGATGTACTGTGTGTTGTGACACATTACTCCCGTCACCAGCATTCAAATTACGGGCGAGTTGCACCACAGTATCCCTTTCTGTTGGCTTGTACCATATAGGATAGCCTTCGCTCTCCTCTAGCATCAGTGAACCGTGGTCGGCCCACACCTTGCCAGAGGTTCGTGGTTTTTCCTTCCTCGGACCACTTTTTGAAGGTACTAACCACGGCTGATCGTAAATACCCCACAAGTCTTGCCTTCTCAGAAATGCTCTGACCCAGTCGTCTGGCCATTACAATTTGGACTGCCTCTCCCATCTAACGAATAAGAAAGGGAGAGGCAGCGGACTTATGTGAATTGATTAACAGAGACAGAGCGGACTTAAGAGAGACACTGATTAACAGAGCTCAGTATCAGGTGTTATTTACACCGTTTCATAACCTTCACACACACAGTCGTTTACCTGCAGTTGCTTCGATTTGCATAAAGACGCACTGGTTTGTTTTGGCTCTTGTTGTTTGTTTTGGTTCTTCGGTGTATATATACATTATGGGAATGCTCATGATTATGTGGCCTTATCTGTGCTTTTTTACTTTTCCGGATGAAATGGCTCAATTTGATGTGCTTTGAAGACTTTCTCCCATCAGCTTAACATAGCTTGAATCCTGGTTTATTTCCACAGGCATTCACTTAATGAGGTGAAAAATGCAGACTTTCCCGTACAGAAATCACTTCACAGACGTCAGAATTTAGAGAGAGGATATTGCAGTCCCTTCCTACATAATCTGGTTAACCCCAGAACCGAAACCTGCTTCTTTAGGTTTCGGAGAAATAGCTACCTAACTTTGACCAGCTAAACGAAAGTTAGTGGGTCAAACTCTCCTTACTCTCTTAGTTCCTTACTCTCTCGTTGCTTCGGTTATTTCTACATCAATTATCATCTCGAGATTCGTACCCTAACCTCTCCGGCTTCAAGTGGGGCCACATTAACGATTTGCCATTGCTCAGTTCTGGGTTGGGTTGTTGTTTTATCTCTGAGCGGCACTTTTTTGCACACCATGGGCTAAATGGCCAGGTCACATGGAACCCGAAGGCTCAGAGAAGGTTGGGGGAGGGGACCCACTGGAACAGCTGTTGAGAGACAGATGGTAGCCTCCCGTCAAGGCCATCCAGCGTGTTCTTTAACGTGCACAGGGTATGTCTCTCCCGCACACGGGACCACGGCTTAACGTCCCATCCGATGGACGGCGGCCTTTCCAAGCCCATAGGTGTCCCCTACTGACCGTGGGCAGGGCGGGGAATTTTGCGGAGATAAATCTCAACGCTGACCCAGCTGGGAGTCGAACCTGGGAACTACAGATTACGAGCCTGGCGCGCTACCGACTGAGCCACCCCCGCCCCACTCACTTCTGCAAGTATCTAGAGAACTGCGCAGCTCGGCTCCGAATGATAACTAGTGAGCAACATTTGCATTTAAGTCACTTCTGAAAATACACATATAACAGAGATATGCATAAAATAATAAATTTATAAATAAAATAAATTAGAGGGATAAGACGGACTGATCGAGGAGTGGCGGGATTTTTAGATTTCGCCGGGAGCCAAAAAAATATTTATTCCGGTCGTGTATAGGCATAATTAATTTAAAATAAACATCACTTTCTCTTAGGATCCTTTGAGTCATCTTTTATAGTTAGCATCCCTTTACAAGTCACCTTCAATTATTTTTGCTAAAATCATCGTTTTAATTAGATCCATTTAAATATCATTTCCTGTTAGCATTCCTTTAGGTCTCACTTTTAATTCACTTCCCTTAGACATGAATTCCGCTTGGAATCCAGTTTCAAAGCGTCACTTTTGACATCACTTCCATTAGTATTGTTTTAAGTGCCACTTTTAATTAGCATCCCTTCACACATCAGCTCCACTTAGTCTCTATTTAGTCATAATTTAAACTACACTACATAATTTCCGTAAATTTAGAAACAACCTGAAAACTTGTTGGATTATCTGCATGTGAATTCGAAAATGGGTTGTAAATAAACATTGTGTGTATGAAAGACAATTGTAAAATTAAACAACACTTTAAATTCCCAAAATTATACACGAATACAGACAAATGGTAGAAAAGGTGAAGGTCAACTGAGATAGTCCAAATGGTCAATTTTGCAATGTGGTCACCTTTACCACTATGCAGGCTGTGCAGCGATGTCTCATGCTGTTGATCAGACTGCAGCAACGCTGTGGATAGTAATTCCCATTGCTCCTCCAAAGCATATTGAAGCTTCGGAAGGCTTGCAGGAGGTTCAGGACATGCAGGAGGTTCCCATGCATGTTCTGTAGGATGTAAGTTGGGGGACTGGGCTGGCCACTCCATACGGTTAATAACATCCAAAATGACAACAGTGCAAGGGTTCCTCCCATACGAGAAAGGTATAACCTATTGTACACGCATATGCTCTGACAGAGAAGTCCAAGATTTCATCCATGTACCTGTAAGTGGTGCCGTTTGCTGTTGGAAGCACATACAGATCTGTGCGGCAGCCCAAAAATATCCCTCGCCAAAACAAATGACACTACCACTACTGTGGGTGTCCCATTCACGTATATTTCTGACATAATAGCATATTCCTAGTGCCCTCCATATTAAGTGATACCACCAATAGCCGTGGAGGACAAATCTTGTCACTACTGGTTTAAAAGTCTCTCCTGCGGCTTTCGGAATACTACTAATACTTTCGACAACTAAAATACAGGCATACTTCATGAATTTATTAAGTGTTTAACCACAATTAAACTGTTTAAGTAACAGAATGAAGATGGGTGTAGAGGGAAAAATTGTGTTGAGCTAGGCTGATCTCCTAAACATATTAATAGTGGCTAAACCCTTAATAAATTAACCCTTTCAGGACCATAAGGTTTCTAAGAGTAAATATTAGTATGTAACTGTTTATTTTAGTTTGTTTAGACGTAAAATAAATAAAAATCATAAGAAAAATACATAACAATGTGTAGTTTTTTTTGGAATTTATGGGAAATATTTTTCCCAATGGACTATAAAGGTAACACGAATTATAGTTAGGCTTATTATGCAATATCTTTTATTTATTGGTTTATTAGAACAAAATGTTAACTAAAATAATACAAAATTATGAAATAAAATTACTATACAAAATGATGTGCTAATTATGATATTCTGCGAAGCAATTTCTTTTGGTAGTGAGGCAAAGATGGACATTGCACATAAGTAGTGGGTAAAGGAGAGTTCTAACTCAGAGGCGGAGCTATGTTAATCCTATGGGCTCCGCCTCCCATGTGTTTCAAGCTGGAGGCGGAGCACATTGGTCAGAATTCTCACATTTTTTTTAAGACTGAATCCAGACAATGGTGAATAGAATACCTCCCTCCAGTAATGTATTAATCCCAAATTATTCAGTTAAATTTCAGATAATCCATTAGTAATTACCACCGACGCCCATCTTGGTTTCTACCCTCATCCGAAATTTCTAAGTCCAGACTCAGCCATTTTGAATCCTGACTCACCTATTAGAAGTTCTGCCTTTCAAAGTATTTTTACTAAATAGCTTTGTTTCTTTTCGTTTCTGCAGGACAGTTTTTTATTCCAGTTTCTGCGGGATAGTCCTTCTTCTAGTATATATACGACATCCATCAGTCAGATTCCTCATTCTATTGTCAGACGTTGACAGTGACGGTTCTCTGCTGCTGCTTCTCCGTGATTTTTTTTTCAACTGCTAGAAGGCAATAGTGATAGTTCTCCACGTCCTCGTGTAGTATCAGCTATTTTTTACAACTCACTGTTTCATAATGTATCCATGCGATATATGTGAGAAGGCTTTCACGCTCCAGAAAAATCTCATTCGTCATATGAGAAATCATGATGGGAATAACCTGTTTAAGTGCTCTGAATGCAAATCGACATTCTCAAGGAGAGATGACGTCCGACGTCACGAGTTATCCCACACCTCCAGGAAAACCTACAAATGCGAAGAATGTGCCATGGAGTTTGGAAGAAAAGACAATCTTTTACGACATCAAAGAAAGCCACACAATAATAAGCGAAAACGTTCTGAAGATGAAAGTATTCCCCAGAAGAAACAAAAACCAGACCCTGAAGACCCCTGTCAGTTTACAGAAGAAATGAAAAGGACCCTTTCAACACATAAACTGATGGCAACGGAAGCAACATCTGTCGATCTCACTTTTTTCCTTGAATCCTCACGGGAGTCACTCATGACACATCTGAAAGATGAATTGACCTCGAAAGGTAGTATTAAATGGTACCTTGTCGTGCAAGTGTGCTTCAGACGAAAAGTCACCCCTTCTACCTTCGAACACTGTACCCCGTTTTTCCGAAGTAACTGTATCACAAGTCTTCCTGCATCATCCCTAAACAGAGAACTGGATTCAGCGTATAAGAAGATAAAGGACTCATTTGAAGAATTTGAAGGAACACACAGTGGATGGACACTGGATTCCGTACTCCACGCTGAAATGAACATTGGAAAATATATACCTCTTGCAGGGTCTAGTTATATCCCTACCCCAAGAGAATTACTATTAAAACATGCTATTGTTAATGTATGTAATTCCGACCAAAAATGTTTTGTCTGGTCTGTTTTAGCCTCATTGTATCCCGCTATAGGAAACACTGAACGTCTTAACAACTATATACATTTAGAAGAAAAATTAAACACATCTGGTCTAATTTTCCCTGTTACAATAAATCAAATATCTAAATTCGAAAAAATGAACAATATTTCTGTCAATGTTTTTGGATATGAGAAAGAGGTGTTCCCACTCTATATCACGCCATTCAGATTTAAAGCGCATGCAAATCTCCTTCTGTTATCGGATGATGAAAAGCAGCATTATTGCTCCGTTAAGAATATGAGTAGGCTACTTAGTCCTCTCACCAAACATAATGGTGTACGTTTCTACTGTGATTACTGCCTTCACCGTTTCACCAATGAATCACTCTTGAAGGATCATATCCCCTATTGTCAAGAACATGGACCCCAAAGAGTACAATTCCCAACTGAAGAAGAAAAATGGCTGAAATTCACAAATTTTAAGTTTCAGCAGCCCGTTCCATACGTGATTTATGCCGACTTTGAATCATTCCTAGTGAAAGTGGACACTTGTATGCCTAACCCTGAAAAATCTCACACCACTATCACGGCAAATCATGAACCCTGTGGATTTGCATATCTTATTGTTGGACCTGATGGCTGCAGCTATAAACCTCCAGTAGTTTATAGAGGTCCTAATGCAGTAGAAGAATTTTTAGAACGTCTGCTTAAAGAAGAAGAAAACATCAAAAATTTACTACCGATGATAAAGCCAATGCAACTCTCAAATTACGAAGAGGAATCATTTCGCAACGCTACTGACTGTCATATTTGTAAGCGTGTCCTAGGAGCAGATCGTGTGAGAGATCACGATCATATAACAGGTAAATTCCGAGGAGCTGCCCATAATTCCTGTAATCTGAACTTTAAGTTAACCAATAGGATTCCAGTTATCTTTCACAACCTAAAGGGATATGACAGCCACCTTATTATGCAAGGAATCGGCAGAATCAAAAATAAGAAGATTAATTGCATTCCCAATAACATGGAAACATATATAGCCTTCTCCCTGGGGACATTGCATTTTATAGACTCCTATCAGTTTTTAAGCACATCTCTTGAGAAGCTAGTAAATAATTTATCAACAGATGAGTTCCATATTTTAAAGGACCACGTTGAACCCGAAAGGCTACATCTGGTTCTGAGAAAAGGAGTTTACCCCTATGATTATATCGACAACAGTGAAAAGTTTGAAGAAACTGTATTACCACCACGTGAAGCATTTTACAACCAACTCACAGAAGAAGCGCTAGGGGAAGAAGACTACACCCATGCAATAAGAGGATGGAATGCATTCAACATAAAAAATCTAGGCCAGTATCATGACTTGTACCTGAAGACAGACGTGCTCCTCTTAGCTGATGTTTTCGAAAGTTTCAGAAAACTATGCATCAGATACTATGAAATCGATCCCTGTCATGTTTACACAGCTCCCGGATTAGCCTAGCAAGCATGCTTAAAAATGACAAATGTCAATCTTGAGCTGATAACTGACCCTACAATGTACCTTTTCCTGGAAAAAGGCATACGAGGAAGGATTTCTGTGATATGCAATCGTCTTAGTACTGCAAACAACAAATATTTTGGACACCTATGATCCTCAGTTACCCTCTAAATACATTATGTACTATGATGCCAACAATCTTTATGGATGGGCAATGTCACAATGTCTCCCTCAAAGCGATTTTCGATGGCTTAATAAAGAAGAAATAGAATATCTAAATATTACGACAATTGCTGATGATGCGAATAAAGGATACATATTGGAAGTTGATTTAGATTATCCAGTTTCTCTACACGACAAGCATAATGATTATCCACTAGCCCCTGAGAAACTTCAGATTACCAGCAGCATGCTATCCCCATATTGTCAAGAGGTTGCCCAAAGCCTTGGAATAAATACAAACCAATCAGTCGTGAAATTAGCCCCAAATCTAAATTCTAAGGAAAAATATGTCCTTCATTATCGAAATCTCAAACAATATTTAGCCTTCGGTATGCAGCTGAAGAACATACATCGCGTTTTAGAATTTAATCAGTCTTGCTGGCTAAAACCATATATAGAATTTAATACAGATCAGCGGAAGAAAGCTAAAAACGACTTCGAGAAGGACTTCTTCAAACTGATGAATAATGCTGTGTTTGGAAAAACGATGGAAAATTTGAAAAATCGAGTGAAAATTGAATTGACTCAGAGCCCGAAGAGAGTATGTAAACTCATAGCATCCCCTGCTTTTCACGCTTTTCGTGTTTTTGACAACGACCTTGCATGTGTGCAATCAAAGCTAACTAAATTGAAACTCAACAGGCCTATTTATGCTGGTTTCAGTATTCTAGATATTAGTAAACTATTGATGTATAGCTTTCATTATGACTATATTAGTCTGAAATATGGAGAAAAAGCTAAATTATTGTTCACTGATACAGATTCACTGTGCTACGAGCTTCAAACCGAGGACGTGTATGCTGATATGAAAGACGATATAGATCATTTTGACACGTCCGACTATCACATTGATCATGTTTTGCATAGTACACATAATAAAAAGGTACTAGGTAAAATGAAAGATGAACTTTCGGGAGTACCTATCAAACAATTTGCAGGGCTTCGTTCTAAAATGTATTCCCTTCAGAGTTTACATGAGGAGAAGAAGACTGGGAAAGGAGTCCCCAAATACATGGGGCGGGGGTGGCTCAGTCGGTAGCGCGCCAGGCTCGTAATCTGTAGTTCCCAGGTTCGAGTCCCAGCTGGGTCAGCGTTGAGATTTATCTCCGCAAAATTCCCCGCCTTGCCCACGGTCAGTAGGGGACACCGATGGGCTTGGAAAGGCCGCCGTCCGTCGGATGGGACGTTAAGCCGTGGCCCCGTGTGCGGGAGAGCCATACCCTGTGCACGTTAAAGAACATGCTGGATGGCCTTGACGGGAGGCTACCATCTGTCTCCCAACAGCTGTTCCAGTGGGTCCCCTCCCCCAACCTTCTCTGAGCCTTCGGGGTCCATGTGACCTGGCCATTTAGCCCATGGTGTGCAAAAAAGTGCCGCTCAGAGGTAAAACAACCCAACCCAACCCCAAATACATCGTAAAAAGAACCCTTCGTCACAAGGATTACAGAGACTGCTTAATAAACAAATCACCTTGTCGAGTAGATTTGACAAGGATTCAAAGTAGCAACCACCGTCTTCATACAGTGAAAGGTGTGAAACTTGGTCTGTCACCATTTGACGATAAAAGATATATTTTAGAAAATGGTTATGACACCCTTTCGTACGGTCACTACAAAACAATGAAAAAATAACATAACAGAAAAAAAAGAATATTTCACTGTGATTTTTAATATGTTTGAGCTATTTATGTATAAAAAAATATGATAATTTTATCCAAATGTGTGCACATAACCCCCTATATATGTAAAAATATTACATGTTATTATTATATGTAGATAGCTGTATGTAAACAACCATTTCCTCTGTTAACCTGCATTTTTTTGTAAGCAGGCTGTAAAGTATAATCAATGTGAAAAAGCATCATTGTGAAATGTATAAAATTGTAAACCAATGGAAATCATTACATGTGCACGCATTGTCATTGTTTCACCTAATACTTTGAAATCAATAAAAATTTTTAAGTGAAATATATGTGTCATCTGAGTCTTATCCTTGGCAAGTGGAGCGATAAACAAGCGTTAGCCGCTTCTCACGTGGCTTTTGCCCGTGGCACTCATGCTGTTGAGTCATCACAGCGCCAGAATTGAGTTATAACACATCGTGGAACCAGTTCACTCAGTCACTGGGAGAAAGCCCTTCTGGGAATCCCTTTCTGGGATTACACTTATAATAAAAGGTTAGTAATTCTCTAAATTTTCATGGTTTATCAAACATTACTTATAATTTCACAATGTAGTGACGTTCTCGAGTATTAAGAAGTGAAAATATAAGATTTCCTTTCAAAGTTATCGTAACTCGCTTGGTTGCTTGTTACCGGAACGAGCCTCCTAGAAATCAACGTCTTTTTTTTTAAAGCAATCACCTCTCAAAAGCACCGGGACTTCAATAAATGCTCTGAGTGCTGTGTTTATGAAAAATTTATCAGTACGAGATGCAATTCTAATTTTTTACTTTGCAGAGACGAGAACTTTACGTAGATTTTTACAGAGAAATAATTGAAATTATTGCATCAGCCATTTAGCGATAAAGTATTTTAGAGCAGATTTTTACTGAATATTAATACTTTAGAATAAAGGATAATTTCCGGTATATAATACAGAGGTGTACAGACGAATTTTATTTCCCATGAATAAAAAAAAAATAGGATTTTCATACTGTTATTCGAATTACTCAGTTAATTCACCACTTATTACAACTGTTTAGTAAAAAAAAATAGGATTTTCATACTGTTATTCAAATTACTGAATTCGCCACTTATTACAGCTGTTTAGTAAAAAAATAAAAAAAATGCATTTAATCCCCAGATTTTTAACGACTGAGATAAAAAAAAAATAATGTGACGACCTACATTAAATACAATGTAAAATAGCGAAAATTCACCACTAATTTTAGCTGCTTAATATCAAGAAATACAGACGATTTCCTGTTTTTTTTTTTCTTTTAGCATTGCACATAAGAAAAAAAAAGGACTAGCGAACGTATCAACATGTACCTCTGATACTTAAATATGACATGCTCTGTGTTTCAATATTACACATTTTTTCAGTAGTTTACGCATTAATTACTAATTTTTTTTTCATTCAACAGTTAAGTATCCCAATTGGAAGTAATGTAAGCAATATTTCCTGTTTAAATGCATCTCCACAAATCGGCTTTCAAACATTTTCTTATAATTTAAGGGCAAAATAAAGAATTTTAATTGAATTTCTTTTAACACTATATACTTAATATATTGTCATCAACGTATTCTATATACAAAACGAATTAATACAGCCTAGTTACTGGAAATTAACATAATATTGAAGTGCTTTCTACCTAAAGAATAAAAAAAAACTGAATACTTTAATTTTAATTACATTTTCAGCCACTAGATGGCGTCACAGTTACTATTAGACCTTGGGGCAGACGAGAGAAACTTGAAGCCTTTGCTCAGAGCGCCACCTTGCGGGATTTAGTAGTAGTTTGTTGCCATTATACGGATTCCCCTTTGCACAGTGCTTCGCCCCTATGACGTCATCGACCACGCCCCCTAAGACGTAATAGGCCACGCCCCCTATGACGTAACATGACGTAATCATTACGTAACACGCCGCGCCCCTTTATTAATAATTAATAATTCCTCCCCCTTTATTAAACCCCCTGTCACCCCTTTCCCCTTCAGTGGCGCCATCTGTTGACAGTAAGAAGTACTATTTTCCCAAAAACCCTTTATTTTCACTCTAATTTCTCGTTTTCGGACCTCACGGTCGACCTACCTATATTTTAAGCCCTCCCCCCTTATTAAAAACCCTCCTGGCGCCATCTGTTGACAGTGAGAAGTACTATTTTCCCCCCCAAAAAAACTATTTTAATTCTAAACCTCATTTCACGTGGGCGTGGTCATGAAAGCACTGTGCAAAGGGGAATCCGTATAATGGCAACAAACTACTACAAAATCCCGCAAGGTGGCGCTCTGAGCAAAGGCTTCAAGTTTCTCTCGTCTGACCCAAGCTCTAATAGTAACTGTGACGCCATCTAGTGGCTGAAAATGTAATTAAAATTAAAGTATTCAGTTTTTTTTTTATTCTTTAGGTAGAAAGCACTTCAATATTATGTTAATTTCCAGTAACTAGGCTGTATTAATTCGTTTTGTATATAGAATACGTTGATGACAATATATTAAGTATATAGTGTTAAAAGAAATTCAATTAAAATTCTTTATTTTGCCCTTAAATTATAAGAAAATGTTTGAAAGCCGATTTGTGGAGATGCATTTAAACAGGAAATATTGCTTACATTACTTCCAATTGGGATACTTAACTGTTGAATGAAAAAAAATTAGTAATTAATGCGTAAACTACTGAAAAAATGTGTAATATTGAAACACAGAGCATGTCATATTTAAGTATCAGAGGTACATGTTGATACGTTCGCTAATCCTTTTTTTTTTCTTATGTGCAATGCTAAAAGAAAAAAAAAAACAGGAAATCGTCTGTATTTCTTGATATTAAGCAGCTAAAATTAGTGGTGAATTTTCGCTATTTTACGTTGTATTTAATGTAGGTAGTCACATTATGTTTTTTTTATCTCAGTCGTTAAAAATCTGGGGATTAAATGCATTTTTTTTATTTTTTTACTAAACAGCTGTAATAAGTGGCGAATTGAGTAATTTGAATAACAGTATGAAAATCCTATTTTTTTTTACTAAACAGTTGTAATAAGTGGTGAATTAACTGAGTAATTCGAATAACAGTATGAAAATCCTATTTTTTTTTTATTCATGGGAAATAAAATTCGTCTGTACACCTCTGTATTATATACCGGAAATTATCTTTTATTCTAAAGTATTAATATTCAGTAAAAATCTGCTCTAAAATACTTTATCGCTAAATGGCTGATGCAATAATTTCAATTATTTCTCTGTAAAAATCTACGTAAAGTTCTCGTCTCTGCAAAGTAAAAAATTAGAATTGCATCTCGTACTGATAAATTTTTCATAAACACAGCACTCAGAGCATTTATTGAAGTCCCGGTGCTTTTGAGAGGTGATTGCTTTAAAAAAAAAGACGTTGATTTCTAGGAGGCTCGTTCCGGTAACAAGCAACCAAGCGAGTTACGATAACTTTGAAAGGAAATCTTATATTTTCACTTCTTAATACTCGAGAACGTCACTACATTGTGAAATTATAAGTAATGTTTGATAAACCATGAAAATTTAGAGAATTACTAACCTTTTATTATAAGTGTAATCCCAGAAATGGATTCCCAGAAGGGCTTTCTCCCAGTGACTGAGTGAACTGGTTCCACGATGTGTTATAACTCAATTCTGGCGCTGTGATGACTCAACAGCATGAGTGCCACGGGCAAAAGCCACGTGAGAAGCGGCTAACGCTTGTTTATCGCTCCACTTGCCAAGGATAAGACTCAGATGACACATATATTTCATTTAAAAATTTTTATTGATTTCAAAGTATTAAGTGAAACAATGACAATGCGTGCACATGTAATGATTTCCATTGGTTTACAATTTTATACATTTCACAATGATGCTTTTTCACATTGATTATACTTTACAGCCTGCTTACAAAAAAAAAATGCAGGTTAACAGAGGAAATGGTTGTTTACATACAGCTATCTACATATAATAATAACATGTAATATTTTTACATATATAGGGGGTTATGTGCACACATTTGGATAAAATTATCATATTTTTTTATACATAAATAGCTCAAACATATTAAAAATCACAGTGAAATATTCTTTTTTTTCTGTTATGTTATTTTTTCATTGTTTTGTAGTGACCGTACGAAAGGGTGTCATAACCATTTTCTAAAATATATCTTTTATCGTCAAATGGTGACAGACCAAGTTTCACACCTTTCACTGTATGAAGACGGTGGTTGCTACTTTGAATCCTTGTCAAATCTACTCGACAAGGTGATTTGTTTATTAAGCAGTCTCTGTAATCCTTGTGACGAAGGGTTCATTTTACGATGTATTTGGGGACTCCTTTCCCAGTCTTCTTCTCCTCATGTAAACTCTGAAGGGAATACATTTTAGAACGAAGCCCTGCAAATTGTTTGATAGGTACTCCCGAAAGTTCATCTTTCATTTTACCTAGTACCTTTTTATTATGTGTACTATGCAAAACATGATCAATGTGATAGTCGGACGTGTCAAAATGATCTATATCGTCTTTCATATCAGCATACACGTCCTCGGTTTGAAGCTCGTAGCACAGTGAATCTGTATCAGTGAACAATAATTTAGCTTTTTCTCCATATTTCAGACTAATATAGTCATAATGAAAGCTATACATCAATAGTTTACTAATATCTAGAATACTGAAACCAGCATAAATAGGCCTGTTGAGTTTCAATTTAGTTAGCTTTGATTGCACACATGCAAGGTCGTTGTCAAAAACACGAAAAGCGTGAAAAGCAGGGGATGCTATGAGTTTACATACTCTCTTCGGGCTCTGAGTCAATTCAATTTTCACTCGATTTTTCAAATTTTCCATCGTTTTTCCAAACACAGCATTATTCATCAGTTTGAAGAAGTCCTTCTCGAAGTCGTTTTTAGCTTTCTTCCGCTGATCTGTATTAAATTCTATATATGGTTTTAGCCAGCAAGACTGATTAAATTCTAAAACGCGATGTATGTTCTTCAGCTGCATACCGAAGGCTAAATATTGTTTGAGATTTCGATAATGAAGGACATATTTTTCCTTAGAATTTAGATTTGGGGCTAATTTCACGACTGATTGGTTTGTATTTATTCCAAGGCTTTGGGCAACCTCTTGACAATATGGGGATAGCATGCTGCTGGTAATCTGAAGTTTCTCAGGGGCTAGTGGATAATCATTATGCTTGTCGTGTAGAGAAACTGGATAATCTAAATCAACTTCCAATATGTATCCTTTATTCGCATCATCAGCAATTGTCGTAATATTTAGATATTCTATTTCTTCTTTATTAAGCCATCGAAAATCGCTTTGAGGGAGACATTGTGACATTGCCCATCCATAAAGATTGTTGGCATCATAGTACATAATGTATTTAGAGGGTAACTGAGGATCATAGGTGTCCAAAATATTTGTTGTTTGCAGTACTAAGACGATTGCATATCACAGAAATCCCTCCTCGTATGCCTTTTTCCAGGAAAAGGTACATTGTAGGGTCAGTTATCAGCTCAAGATTTACATTTGTCATTTTTAAGCATGCTTGCTAGGCTAATCCGGGAGCTGTGTAAACATGACAGGGATCGATTTCATAGTATCTGATGCATAGTTTTCTGAAACTTTCGAAAACATCAGCTAAGAGGAGCACGTCTGTCTTCAGGTACAAGTCATGATACTGGCCTAGATTTTTTATGTTGAATGCATTCCATCCTCTTATTGCATGGGTGTAGTCTTCTTCCCCTAGCGCTTCTTCTGTGAGTTGGTTGTAAAATGCTTCACGTGGTGGTAATACAGTTTCTTCAAACTTTTCACTGTTGTCGATATAATCATAGGGGTAAACTCCTTTTCTCAGAACCAGATGTAGCCTTTCGGGTTCAACGTGGTCCTTTAAAATATGGAACTCATCTGTTGATAAATTATTTACTAGCTTCTCAAGAGATGTGCTTAAAAACTGATAGGAGTCTATAAAATGCAATGTCCCCAGGGAGAAGGCTATATATGTTTCCATGTTATTGGGAATGCAATTAATCTTCTTATTTTTGATTCTGCCGATTCCTTGCATAATAAGGTGGCTGTCATATCCCTTTAGGTTGTGAAAGATAACTGGAATCCTATTGGTTAACTTAAAGTTCAGATTACAGGAATTATGGGCAGCTCCTCGGAATTTACCTGTTATATGATCGTGATCTCTCACACGATCTGCTCCTAGGACACGCTTACAAATATGACAGTCAGTAGCGTTGCGAAATGATTCCTCTTCGTAATTTGAGAGTTGCATTGGCTTTATCATCGATAGTAAATTTTTGATGTTTTCTTCTTCTTTAAGCAGACGTTCTAAAAATTCTTCTACTGCATTAGGACCTCTATAAACTACTGGAGGTTTATAGCTGCAGCCATCAGGTCCAACAATAAGATATGCAAATCCACAGGGTTCATGATTTGCCGTGATAGTGGTGTGAGATTTTTCAGGGTTAGGCATACAAGTGTCCACTTTCACTAGGAATGATTCAAAGTCGGCATAAATCACGTATGGAACGGGCTGCTGAAACTTAAAATTTGTGAATTTCAACCATTTTTCTTCTTCAGTTGGGAATTGTACTCTTTGGGGTCCATGTTCTTGACAATAGGGGATATGATCCTTCAAGAGTGATTCATTGGTGAAACGGTGAAGGCAGTAATCACAGTAGAAACGTACACCATTATGTTTGGTGAGAGGACTAAGTAGCCTACTCATATTCTTAACGGAGCAATAATGCTGCTTTTCATCATCCGATAACAGAAGGAGATTTGCATGCGCTTTAAATCTGAATGGCGTGATATAGAGTGGGAACACCTCTTTCTCATATCCAAAAACATTGACAGAAATATTGTTCATTTTTTCGAATTTAGATATTTGATTTATTGTAACAGGGAAAATTAGACCAGATGTGTTTAATTTTTCTTCTAAATGTATATAGTTGTTAAGACGTTCAGTGTTTCCTATAGCGGGATACAATGAGGCTAAAACAGACCAGACAAAACATTTTTGGTCGGAATTACATACATTAACAATAGCATGTTTTAATAGTAATTCTCTTGGGGTAGGGATATAACTAGACCCTGCAAGAGGTATATATTTTCCAATGTTCATTTCAGCGTGGAGTACGGAATCCAGTGTCCATCCACTGTGTGTTCCTTCAAATTCTTCAAATGAGTCCTTTATCTTCTTATACGCTGAATCCAGTTCTCTGTTTAGGGATGATGCAGGAAGACTTGTGATACAGTTACTTCGGAAAAACGGGGTACAGTGTTCGAAGGTAGAAGGGGTGACTTTTCGTCTGAAGCACACTTGCACGACAAGGTACCATTTAATACTACCTTTCGAGGTCAATTCATCTTTCAGATGTGTCATGAGTGACTCCCGTGAGGATTCAAGGAAAAAAGTGAGATCGACAGATGTTGCTTCCGTTGCCATCAGTTTATGTGTTGAAAGGGTCCTTTTCATTTCTTCTGTAAACTGACAGGGGTCTTCAGGGTCTGGTTTTTGTTTCTTCTGGGGAATACTTTCATCTTCAGAGCGTTTTCGCTTATTATTGTGTGGCTTTCTTTGATGTCGTAAAAGATTGTCTTTTCTTCCAAACTCCATGGCACATTCTTCGCATTTGTAGGTTTTCCTGGAGGTGTGGGATAACTCGTGACGTCGGACGTCATCTCTCCTTGAGAATGTCGATTTGCATTCAGAGCACTTAAACAGGTTATTCCCATCATGATTTCTCATATGACGAATGAGATTTTTCTGGAACGTGAAAGCCTTCTCACATATATCGCATGGATACATTATGAAACAGTGAGTTGTAAAAAATAGCTGATACTACACGAGGACGTGGAGAACTATCACTATTGCCTTCTAGCAGTTGAAAAAAAAATCACGGAGAAGCAGCAGCAGAGAACCGTCACTGTCAACGTCTGACAATAGAATGAGGAATCTGACTGATGGATGTCGTATATATACTAGAAGAAGGACTATCCCGCAGAAACTGGAATAAAAAACTGTCCTGCAGAAACGAAAAGAAACAAAGCTATTTAGTAAAAATACTTTGAAAGGCAGAACTTCTAATAGGTGAGTCAGGATTCAAAATGGCTGAGTCTGGACTTAGAAATTTCGGATGAGGGTAGAAACCAAGATGGGCGTCGGTGGTAATTACTAATGGATTATCTGAAATTTAACTGAATAATTTGGGATTAATACATTACTGGAGGGAGGTATTCTATTCACCATTGTCTGGATTCAGTCTAAAAAAAAATGTGAGAATTCTGACCAATGTGCTCCGCCTCCAGCTTGAAACACATGGGAGGCGGAGCCCATAGGATTAACATAGCTCCGCCTCTGAGTTAGAACTCTCCTTTACCCACTACTCACATAGTACATATATTATGCGTCCTGACAGTTCTGTTTTTGTTTTCTAAACGTTCCCGTTTACGTAATTGCGTTCGGCATACGTTCTATTTTGACATTCTGTATAAAAAATGCAGATAAGGTTATAATTAAATACGACAATCACCAATTTTAAAATGGGAAAAATGTTTCCCTTGGTCGTGAAAGGGTTAATGATGAGCTGTGGATTCCTTTGTCTAAACACTTCATGAAGTCTTTAGCATATGAAGATTATTTCCGTTCTACTCGCTGTTGCGAGGGTTGACCGCAATTGACATGATTTTGATATCCTTTTTCTCTGGGCATATATTCTCTGCTACTGATTCGACTGTATGCGTTATGTCCTTGTCCGAATCTGTCAAAGTCTATGAACCACTGAAAGACTCAAAGTAAGCCATCTGACAACATCTGCTTCATTTTTTCTCACTGCACTTCTTCTGCTAAATGATGCATGCTAAACATACCAACACATCTGCTATCTCGAAAACTTCATTGGTACTTCGCAGGAAAAGTGGAAAATAACTTCTTCTTGTGAGACGATGATGGAATGTTTTAGCCAAGGTGCGCTATATATCCCAATAAAAACCTTTGCAAAATGATTTTACACTGATAAAACGTTTACAATTAGTGCTAAAAATTAACGAAAACATCTAAAGACTAAATCTGTGAGAGTTATGAACATAAAATTCCATAGCGGGTATCTGAATTCGTAATGGTAGCAGTGAGAAGGTGTCAATGCTGGAATATGGAGCAAAATGTTGAAGGCCCTTTTGAAGTAATTTTTCTAAGAAAACAGTCCTTCTATGATCTATATTGATCTGGATTCCGTTATTTCAGAAAAAATGGAGAACAGCTTCGAAATGCCCGTTGTTAACGCGCGACGCATTTGCATATAGTGCTGTCAGCACTATTCGTTTGCATACCATATCACAATCCTACTCGTATTTTACATACTTTACATGACTTGCGTGCATTTCTATCGTCGGAATTTTATGATTTCAATGTTTTTTTCATTTGTTTCTTAATTTTTTGAAACCAGTGTAGCGTTCATTTAGGCATCGCTTTCGATAAGCATTTCTTTTGGCATCCCTTTCGATTAACAACCTTTTATACATTAATTCTACCTAAGTATATACTGAGAGCATAATTTTAATTGGCAACCATTTAGACAAACCTTTCGATTAAAATTCCTTTAACCGTCACTTTCAATTAGAATCAGTTTAGGAGACAGTTTTGGTTTGCATCCCTTTAAGTATCAATCCGCCTTAACGTCGAGTTGGGCTTTGCATTAGCAACACCCTCCTGTGTAGGAATGGACCGGTCTGTAGCGCTGGTGATGGTTCAAGGTCGGTCCCTTTTTTCTCATCGATGGCAGAGTAGGTGTGTTTAGCGGAGATAGATTTCAATGCTGGTACCGTCGGGTTTCGAACCTGGAAACTGTAGATTACAATCCTGGAGGCTATCAACTGAGCCAACCCCTAAATCTGTTGACAATGAAGAATGTATAAATAAATGAAGGTAGTGAGAAAACAACTTTTTCCTTTATTCTCTCAAAAGCAAGATGCGGCATTACTTCAAGAGAGGTTAAGAAAATATCTCCCATTTCCTCTCTCGTCCAGCAGTGGAGTGGCAGTCGCCAGCTCACCCTTTCTCTTCCCTCTCTGAATCGTCGCCTCCGGTTCCAAAAGGAGGCAAAAGACTCTCCCCTGTGATTGGTCCTCCATTTCTTCTATCATTTGGTTGCAGCTGATGTCTTCCTCACGTGCACATAAACAGCAACTCCAGTCCAGTGACTTATCGACCTCGGGCGTTACGTCGTCCTCGACGTGGCAGAACATTGAAAAGTACTTTACTCTCTCGACGGCAGGAACTGTTAGACGCAGCTTTATTATAGTTCAATCGCGTGGCGAACGAGAGTTTAAATTCACCGGGCGCCTTAGTCGAACATTAGTGTTAACTACCGATGCGTGACATGGTTACCGTGGATGGATCTGTCAGAGACAGGATTCGCTTTTAGGTTCGTGCTTTCTTGATGTCGAAGTCTCTGTGCACGTTTGCAGAGGAAACTCTCTCTCGATAACACGATTTCCGAAAGAAGAAAATGATCAGTTCTAACTTGGAATTTAATCTTCATCAGGGGAATCTAAATAGGTCTTGTACTAATAGCTCTGGAGCAGTTTCATTCATTTATCCAGTGGGCGTCAGCGGAAATTTCTCCACGAGGGAGCAAGAAGCATTGAAAGAGTGCCCTTGGTGTTTTTTATTTAGGTAATGGGGCTGGATTCTTCGAATACGTTTAATGATATTTACTGTCGTTTTTATTAACTGTACTTGAGAAAAAACTTGAGAAACTGTTACAAAAGAAAATAAATAGGTTGGGTTGTTTTACTTCTGAGGAACGTTTTTGCGGACATCGGCGTAAATAGGGGGTGGAGGGGGGCTCAGTCGGTAGCGCGCCAGGCTCGTAATCTGCAGTTTCCAGGTTCGAGTCCCAGGTGGGTCAGCGTTGAGATTTATCTCCCAAAACTCTCCACCCTGTCCACAGTCAGTAGGGGACACCGATGGCCTCTTCCGTCGGATGGGACGTTAGCCGTGTCCCCGTGTGCGGGAGAACCATACCCTGTGCACGTTAAAGAACAGGTTGGATGGCCTTGACGGGAGGCTACCATCTGTCTCCCAACAGCTGTTTCAGTGGGTCCCCTCCCCCAACCTTCTCTGAGCCTTCGGGGTCCATGTGACCTGGTCATTTAGCCCATGGTGTGCAAAAAAGTGCCGCTCAGAGGTAAAACAACCCAACGTTAAAGAACACGCTGAATGGCCTTGATGGGAGGCTACCATCTGTCTCTCAACAGCTGTTCCAGTGGGTCCACACCTCCAACCTTCTCTGAGCTTCGCAGTCCTTGTGACCAGGCCATTTAGCCCATGGTGTGCATAAAAGTGCTTCTCACAGATAAAGGAACCCAACCCAACTCGGAGTAAATGGCGAGGTCACAAGAACCCCAAGGGCTCAGAGAAGGTTGGGGGAAGAGGACACTGGACAGTTGTTGAGAGACAGATGGTAACCTCCCATCAAGGTTATCCGGAGTGTATTTCAACGTGCTTAGGGATGGCTCTCTTATGTATGGAGCAACGGCTTAACCTTCCATTCGACTAACGGCGGCCTTTCCCAACCCATCAGTCTCCCCTACTGATGGAGGGCAGGGTGGTGGTTTACCGCAGATAACTCTTAACGTCTCAAAGCGGAGACTCGAACCTGAGAACTGTAGATTAGAGCCTGGAGAGCTACAGACTGCGTCAATCAGTCAAAATGGCTTAGCAATATATAACAATTGCAAAATATAACTAAAAAAAAAGAATTTCCATGGGAGGGGGGGGGGGGTGTTTTCGCCTTCGGTGAAAAAGAGGATACCGATTGGCTTGGAAAGTTTGATGTCCTTCTCATGAAACGTTTAGCCGTAGTTCGGAGACATTGACATGAAGGAGCAGTCCATCGAAGACTACTTAAAGTCTGTTACGTACGACATGTGGTATGTTAATATGGAGTATGATCACCCCTGACAGCCATGCAACTCTAGCAATGACACCTCATATTGTTTATGAAGGTATTGATGAGGTCTTGAGGGATTAATGACCACTCCTCGACAAGTGCTATTCTGAGTTCGCGGAGTGTTCTGGGAAGGGCCTGGTGGCTCCAATGCGTCTCCCTAGAGCATCCCATGCATGCTTAATGGGAGTGAGGTCAAGAGATCTGGGTGCTCCATTCGGCGACCACATGAATTCTATGAGAGCAGGCATTATCATCCATAAGAATAAAATCTGGATCAACAGCTCATCGGAATGGCCTGACATATGGGCTCAGGGAACTCGTCTCTGTACCGCAGGGCAGTAATAGAGCCACTCGGAAAGATATGCAGGTCTGTACGTCCGTTCGTCATAATTCTTGCCCAACTATCATGCCACGGCCACCAGACTAGTCCCTTTCTCTGATGTTCGAGGGACTGTTTCAGGCACCTGGTTTTCTCCAGATGCGAATACGTCGCAAATCAGTACTAAAGCTGAATCGCGATTCATCTGTGAACATAACATGCTCCAACTAGTCTGGACTCAAAGTGTGATATTGGCGACTCCACATTAAACGAGGTCACCGGGCGGCAGAAGTAGAGTGTCGTGACTCTTGTTTCTAATCCTGTCTGACTGTGACAGATGTAGTGACGGAAGTTCGGATCCTGTCCGACTGCACCAGATATGATGACTCGGTGTTCGGATCCTTTCCGACTAGGCCAGATGTGACGACTTCCCTTCACAGGATCTTGATTGACTGAGCCATGTGTGATGACCCAGTCCAAACAGGAGAGAGAGACGATGTAATTACTACTTTTTAGTTACTTAATTCACTTCGGTGAAAATTACAGGTTCGCGGGTTTTTAGGCCCGTGCCAATGTACTGTCGCTCAAAAAAGTATCCGAACACTACGGTTGATTACAGAATTCAGAAAAAATATCTGGCAACGATTTTTTTAGAAATTAGTGATCTGGGAAACTTCGTGTCACGTGACACGAAGGTTGCCAACTCACTAATTTCTAAAAAAATCGTTGCCAGATATTTTTTCTGAATTTTGTAATCAACCGTAGTGTTCGGATACTTTTTTGAGCGACAGTATGCCTCAACTTTGCTGCGTTGAATGAAGAATAACAATGGTCCATCAATTACTGCACGAGAGTTATATAGGGACGACACAATTTATTTATAATATGTACAGCTATGTGCTGGGAATGAACTCCACTCCGTGAGCCTTTGCTGCTTCACACCGCGGTTCCTTCTGAATCCACAAAACTACTATCAAATTCACCGCTCAACTCCGTGAACCTTTGCTGCTTTGTTACTACAAATATTACTAAAATGTGGTGGAGAATTGCACACTGCAATTTCTTACTTTATAGACCTCAAAACTCGGCAAAAGGATAACCAACCTTTGCCTACACTGTGGCACCTCCTGAACCACAAGAATAAAAGAGAAGATTCTCCAAGAATCTCGATTCCCTCTTGGAATCGCACCCTCACTCACTCCAAGGGTTACTATTGAGAAAGGCGGCGTCCTTTTGATGCATGTCAAACGACCTCTTCACTTGACAGCTAACGCACAGACTCAAGCTTCATCCAACTCCTTCCCCTAGCCTCGTGCGCAGACTTTCGTGCCGTGGGCTAGTTAGTCATTTATGGCATAAACAACTGCTGGCATTCGTCACCACTTACTTACACGGAGCAGCTTTAGACCCGAAAACAACAACAACAGTGAGTCATCCCAGCACAAACATTTCCAAGAACACATAAAAATATATACAACAATATCATACTACAAAAATATACAATAAATAAATAAATATAAAATTCGAGGGACATGACATAGAGTGACACAAATAACAGGTCTCCTGGCAAAAAGGCATTGCTCACAGTCTCCTGTAAAGAGTATGGGTAGTAAACATACAATGGGCATGCAAGCATCAAAACTGGACTTTGAATGACTGTAAGGAGGTCATCTAGTCCGATGAATCGGTTTCCTGTTGCACCATGTGGAAGGCCAGGTGCATGTGCGTCATATACCTGGGGAAGTGTTGGCACCAGGATGCACAGTGGGATGAAAACAAGCCGGTGGAGGAAGTATAAATCTTTTGGCAATGTTCTGCTGGGAAACCCTGGGTTCAGTTATTCATTTGCAGGAAACTATGACGTCTACACCTAACTCAACATCATTGTAGACTAGGTACATCCTTTCATGGCAACGGTATATCCCTCTAGTAGTGCCTTCTTTCAACAGGATAATGCGCCATGCCACACTGCCCGGATTGTTCGAGAATGTTTCGCGGAACATGAGGAAGGCTTCCTGGTATTATACTGGCCTCCAAATTCCCCAGACATCAATCCAATTGAGCATCTGTATCTTGTGTTGGAACAGCATGTCCGATCTGCTGTGGCTCAAACACGTAACTTACAAGAGTTAAAGGATCTGCTGGTAATATGTTGGATACCACAAGATACCTTTAGAAATCTTTTAGTGCCCATGCCTCGCCAGCTAAGACCTGTTTTGGCGGCACATGGAGGACCGACATCATGTTAGGCAGATGGTCATAATGTTTTTATTCATCGGTTTACTTTTTACTGATTACCCTTTAATTTTGAGCACCAGTGTATTTCTAAGACATCTGTGAAATCATTCGTTACTGCTTTTATCGTGTAACAATATTTTACAAAAATCATAATTTTATCATCATCATCATCATCATCATCGTCGTCGTCGTCGTCGTCGTCATCATCAAGCAGCCATGGGCTATGGAGGTACAACCAGACTGTTTAATTTAGTTCTCCAAGCATATTTCTCCTGAGCTACATCTGATGCATCCAGCGACTGCACACCAATTCTAACAAAGTCCTGTTTGACATTGTCTGCCCACTACATCTTAGGTCTCCCCCTCTTTCTGAGGCCTTTAGGCACACTGTTCATAATCATATTCGCCAATCTATAATTATCTACATGGGCAACATGGCCAAACCAACGGAGTCTCTCTCTGCTCAAAATGCTGCTTAAAGGATGATTGCCGACTCCTTTGCCTAACCTCATCATTGCTTACAAGGTTGAACCACCTAATGCCCAAGATACTGTGTAAGCATCTAGAATCAATAGCATCAAGTTTCTTGTTATCTTGTTTACAAAGCGTCCAAGTTTCATTACCATAAGTAACCCTAGGAAGAATCAAATTATTATAGAGTCTAATTTTACTCTTTAGGTGTTGTGATGATCTGTACTCTCAGATCCTGGCTGACTGAGCCAAATGTGATGTCCTCCACTCTGATTCTGTCAGACCGAGCCAAATGTGATGTCCTTTACTCCGCTTCTGCTGTCAGACCAGGCCAATGTCTTGATCACCCGCTCAGATCTTATTATTGAGCCATAGGTGATGTCCTTTTCCGTATTCGGAATGTGATGGAGCTGGGCCAAATGTCGTGGCCGCCAGAGGACGATGTGATTGCTACTTAATAAACTTCATCCTCACTTCGGTGAAAAGAGATTCGCGGATTTTTACGCCAGTAGCGCCGTATGCCTCAGATTTGCTAGGTTGAATGATGAATAAAAATAGTCCATCAATTAACTGCACGAGATCTGAAAAGGGACGAAACAATTTATTTACATTTTATACAATCCCGTGCTGGGGATGCGCTCAACTCCATGGGCCTTTGCTGCTGCAAACATTGACAATGAGGTGGAGAACTGCACACTCTGCAAGTTCTCACTTTACAGACCTCCAACTCGGCGAAGAAATAATTAACCATTGCCAACAAAGTGGTTCACTCTGAATCTACAAGACTGTAAACAGATTCACCAAGAATCTCGATTCACTTGGAATCGCACCCTCTTATTCAGGGTTTCCTTCGAGTAACACGGCGTCCTTTTGACGCGAGTCGAAAGCTACCTTCTCGCTTGACAACCAGGCAAAATCTGTTGTTTCAATCTCCCGCTCTAGCCTCCTGTGCTGACCTCGTGCCCCAGGCTAGTCGTAAAAGGCCATAAAAGACTTCTGGAATCCGTCATCTCAATGCAAGCAGCCAACGTTAGACCCGAAAACAACATCAGTGAGTCACACACACACCCTCCCACCAGCGCTTCAAAGAATACACTCAATACATAAAAATATCTACAAAAACAAAAATAAAATAAAATACACTAATAAATAAATTAGAGGGACGTGACAGGTGTATGCGCCTATTTCTCCACACAGCAGTCCAGTCCCAGCTGTAATCCCTATTCGTCTGTTAATCTCATGCAGCACATCACCAGTATCTGTTACATAGCTCCCAAGATAATTAAACTGACACCTGCTCAAGACTACAACCATTCAGATTAACTGAATCACAGCCCGCCTGACCAATTTTCATCACTTTAGTTTTTTCTCTGTTTATAACCAAACCTACTCTACTACCAGTCTCATCAACAGCTCGAATGAAAGAATTCATCTCAACAATATCATTTGCCAAAAGTGCTAAATCATCAGCATAATAAATCTCCAGATCGTTTAAGGCCAAAATCTTTCCTTTGCAGTGAATTTCAGTCATCATTTAAGGACTGTATAAGTGAATTTTAAAGGCAAATTCTGTGACTGCAGGTACCCACCTCGAATAGTGAGCAGATTTCATAAGACAAGAGAGTTTCAGTAACCTGACGCCTTTCACGATCAAATAATTAGTGTTTGGTGTGCAATTTTCCTTATTTTTTTAAAGGAACCATTAATTTACAGTGTCACATCAATCTAATCCATTTAGACCTTATTGTTTATTTACATGTACATTGCAAGTTGTTACTTACATATTGCATTGTAGACTTTATTGTCACATACATATTCCAATGTCTCATTGACATATTGGATATAGACATTGGGATATGTATATTAGGACATAGGGATATGCATGTGAGTATTTTTATAATAGCCAAAGGACTGTGGCCATTCAGATCACCTGAGTTGACTCCTTTGAACTTTATTTATGGGATTATTTAAGGAAGCTGCCTATAATAATCATTCTCGGATCATAGTAAATTTAAAAATCAGCATCACTAATGAGGGATTCATTCTGCATAGTGTTATGGATTACTATACTATCGTGCAACTCATAGGTCAACCCTAAAACCACTGACTGCCCACCAAAATAAAGGCATTAAAAATATTTGATAGAAATATTTATCAAAATATAAATAGACATGTCAAAATTTTAAATTGATACCCTTTGGTCACTTATTCGTTTGTTTCACCCCTTCGAAATGAAAATAGCCAATCTTTACTAATTTCGAGGTGCTTAACACGAAATTGACAATAAAATTTGTCGATTGGCTTTTGTTTAGGAGAGACTGAGATGGTCATGTATAAATGACTCAGTCCGCATTGAGTACATAGGTAACCATTTCACTACGTTCTGCTACAGGGAGTGGCAACCTACCTTCAAGCCCTTTAAGAAAACTGTGGAATTTTATGAAGAACTACCTGTAGATCTGGAATTTGACGCCCTCAGACCTATGCTTCTGATGCTGGACGACTTGATGGAGCAGTCTGTAGCCAGCGAATGCATATCTCAACTGTTTATTCGTGGCGGTCATCATAAAAATATCATGATTGTCCTGATCTTGCAAAATCGGTTTTTAAAGGGAAGACATTCGAGGACTATATCTCTCAATGCACACTATATGTTTTTATTTCGCAACTGTCGGGACGCTTCACAAATAACGCATCTGGCAAGACAAGTGTTTCCATATCATTCCAAACTCCTGACCGACGCTTATAGACTAGCTACGCAACCTCTCTGTGATTATTTGTGCGTGGACCTTCATCCCAGAACGTTGGACACTGAGCGACTCCGTGCCAAGATCCTCCCTTCTGAAGAACCTGAGATACTCTATGTCCGAAATGAAAGTTTGATCTCAAGGTCCGTTCCTACAGTGTTTACCAAAACTTGGGGGAAAGCAACGTGCAGCTCTGTTTAAACACATCTGCGACCCTCAGATGTATGCTCTATGTGAAGTGTGTGCCAATTTCTTAAAAGGCAACGTACCCATTTCTCTTAGAGTATTAAAGGATTTACGAAAGCACAAGATTGTCATAAGAAGTTTAGCTTCCAAACGCGCTTCTGTCCGTCACAAGAAACAACTCCAGCAAAAGGGATCAGGGTTTTTGTTTCCCCTTCTCACAGCAGCATTACCTCTGTTAGGTTAGTTATTTCGAAAATGATGTCTGTTAAGCCTGTAGAACGGCGCCATATCCGTAAAAAAGTGAGCGATTTAGACCCAGAGATGAAGAAAATACTGGAATAGGACGTTGATGATAAAACAGAAAAGTACCTGGCTGTGTTGAAAAATTACCTGATATTTAATAGACAACTTGAAGCACCACACGAAGTAAAGGTCGACATTGTCGAATTTGTTCACACACCCCCACCAGTCGAAAGAAAAGGAAATTAATTGACTGGACTCCTTATTGAAAATCTCTGTTAAAAAAAATGCGTTCCTTGAAGACTTGTGTTAAAAAGTGTATTCCATGAAGACTTGTGTAAAAAATTGTATTCCATGAAGACTTGTGTTAAAAATTGTATTCCATGAAATCTTCTGTTAAAAATAATGTATTCTTTCAAATAATGTGTTAAAAATTGTACTATCTGTGGTATTCAATAAAAAATTAAAACTGATATACGTCTCTGTGTTAATTGTTTCCGTAATTATTTTTTCACAACGCCACCAGATGGCACCACTGAAACAACATCAGGATTTTAAAGATAATTTAAATGTGTTTTTATCCTTTCCAATTCTTTGCTACCATAAAAGCAATATACATCACCATGTTGCTGAATTTTCCAAGCCATGTTGCATTCAGGGAAGTACTTAACCAGGGGGGAGTTGTTCGTTTTACGTGATAGCCATTCATTGTTGACCTCTCCCAAACAGTATTTTCCACCATTTAACTCACATAAATATAGTGTTTGGAAATAAAGAGACTGATTTTTTAAAAAATTTTTTGATTAAGCTAAAAAATTTGACACAATAAAAAACAGTTAAAAATATTTCAATGGTGTAATTATAAAACAATAGTCTGGCAATTTCAAAACAGTTGACGTTGCAGTATACAAGACTGACAATTTCAAAAATTATAGCAGTATAAAAACAGTTACTGGTATAAAAAAATTTCAAATCGTTGATGAAATAAAAATATTTCAATGATGAAATTATTTACAATTATAGCAATATAAAAATGCTTCAATGTTGAAATTATTTCAATGCAGAAATTATAAACTACAAGTGTGACAATTTCAAAAATTATAACGATATAAAAAAAAACATTTCAAGTCATTACAGATAGTGATGGAGTTATTCACACGTACCACTGCAAAAATGATTACGATGTAAAAAATTTCAATAATTAAATTTTTGACAATTATAGCAATATAAAATAATCACCATATAAAAATATTCAATCAGTTGCTGATATAAAAAAATATTTACAAACCATTACAGACAAGGTTGAAATTATTGACAATTATAGCAATATAAAATTATCATGATATAAAAATACTCAATCAGTTGCTGATATAAAAAAATATTTACAAACCATTACAGACAAGGTTGAAATTATTGACAATTATAGCAATATAAAAATGTTTCAATGATGAAATTATGGACAATTATAGCAATATAAAAATGTTTCGATGGTTCAATCAGCCATTGAATTCATATTCACTTCAAAGGACGATAGAGCGCCGATTAACCTATTCAAGAAGACTGACGATTTTTTTTAACTTAATTACATTTTTACTTTGTCACGAAAAACGCCTACCTTCAAAAACTTTCATTTGATACATGATTCGTAAACATCGACCACATTTTTCCTCCGCCAGTTGTGTTTAAAGGTAACCCATGACATTGGAGACGTCACAAGCTTCAATTTGAGATATAACTCGTTAAAGTCTCCCCCCCCCCCGCGAAAATCTGTCCCTTTTTGGAGGGGGGAATGGCGGTGATATGAGCTTTCATTTAACATCTAACTCTTAACTGTAGACCCTCATTCCGAAGATATAATAGAAGAATTACTTTCACGTTTTTCTTTTTAGGGGGGAAATGAATCAAGTGGGGTATATTTTTATTCTCCACAACATAAGATAAGATAATGAAAGCTTCTGAAGTGGGGACACTTCAGAAGCTTTCATTTGACATATAAGGTATTACGTTCGTCCCTTGCCTTCCGAAGATATAGCGAAACAATTATTTTCATATTTCCTCTTTTTATGGGGGAAGAAAGAAGGGGGAAGTTTTTTTCTGTGCCCTTTCCCATGTCATAAGCTTTTATTTGACGCATAGCAGAGTACTTGCAGCCCTTGTCTTCCGAAGATATAGAGGAACAATCGTTGTCATATTTCTTATTTTTTATTGGGGGGGGGGGGAAAGCATGGAGAGTAATTTTATTTTTACATCCTATAACGCTGGATGTATGTGTCGTTTTTCTGCTGAGGTCCTGCCATCCTCTCAGATCTCCTACTGTGGCATATAAACTGACAGGCTCCTGTCAGACCTCTGTGGCAAGCAGCTGCTTGAGGGGGTATTTATTTATTTTTTTTTATAACGCTCTCCGAGTCACCAGCTTCCATTTGACTCATAGTTTGTTATTTTCGGCACTCGCGTTCTGGAGATATAACTGAACAATTGTTTTCACATTTTCCCTTTTTTTATGGGGAAGAGAGTAAGGGGGGTCAATTTTTTTATAAACTATGACACTCTCCGCGTCATCAACTTTTAATTGACGCATAAATCATTAAGTTTGTCCATAGCATCCGAAATATATATAGGGCAAAAGCTTTAACAAATCTACAAACCGACGGAGCACGAACGAAAGCAATAGGATGATAGGTAAAAAGAAAACTAGAAAAATATATGCGTATTTTAATATTAGTTTAAAATAGAATTTCATACGAAGTAGAGGAATTTTCATTTTTTATATTTTTATTTTTTTTTTGTTCAAAATGCCCGGAGGACATAAATATTTAGATAAAATGGAGGACACATCCTTTTGGAGGATGTATAATAACTCTAGATGCAAGTGATCAAAGTATATATCTCCGTCAACAAACATTGAACGAAGGAAATATAATTTTCAACTCTGGCGATATCCCAAAGGAAAAACTAACAGAATTGCAAATATCTTCTTCAGTAATGGAACACTAGTTTTTCAAAAAGAACGAAGTCTGTTCTTTTCGACTCTTGCACCCTCTAACGATGGTAAATGGAACTAATCGATGATTCGGAAAATGCGAATAATAATATTTCATCAGTATCTATCGAACCGAAAAAAAAAAAGGTTTTTTAATTTATCTTAAAAAAAGAGAGTTTCGTTTTTTTCACCTAAAAACCACAGGCCAAATGGCGAAATCCTGTTCAATATTGCCGAAACTGAATGGGCGTCCTGACTGCCCCCTTTCTTTTGGCATGGATTTTTTTTATTTTTCTTTACCAATATTCAAACATTCATGGATTAAACTAGGAAGGAGATCACAACCAATTTCCTGGAAGAAAAAACGTGGTGAGGTAGCTTAAAAGGTTTTTGCATCATTGCTCTTAATAGGCATCCCACTCACAACTAATAATTTTTAATTGGTGCAGCGAAATATTTGGATATTATATCACCACAAAGAAGAACTGTGAAGAAGACCAAAACTCACCAGAAATGCAACATAAATATGAGAGAAAACGTCTATGTCTAGATTGTGATTCGAATCCAGTTCTCTTACTATGCAACAAAGCCGCTGTCAACAAAACAAAACAAAAAAACTCGTCTCCAACATAAAAACAAACAGACAATATTTAATAATTGGTGCAGCGATGATTTTGTACATTGTTCACCTCTTGTCACTTTAATCTACGATGACCAGATTTACAGAAGAGGATCTACGGAAATTCAAAAATTCAGTTTCTCTCTGTCAACTAGGGTGACCACATATTCCCGTTTTCCGGGGAATGGAGTTACCCTTTATTTGAAAGCTCATAATTAACAACTTTCATTTTAAAATTCTAGCCTCAATTTAGCAGTCACCCTTTTTTTGAAAGCTCATAATTAACAACTTTCATTTTAAAATTCTAGCCTCAGTTTAGCAGTCACCCTTTCTTTGAAAGCTCATAATTAACAACTTTCTTTTTAAAATTCTAGCCTCAATTTAGCAGTTACCCTTTATTTGAAAGCTCATAATTAACAACTTTCATTTTAAAATTCTAGCCTCAATTTAGTAGTCACCCTTTTTTTGAAAGCTCATAATTAACAACTTTCATTTTAAAATTCTAGCCTCAGTTTAGCAGTCACCCTTTCTTTGAAAGCTCATAATTAACAACTTTCTTTTTAAAATTCTAGCCTCAATTTAGCAGTCACCCTTTTTTTGAAAGCTCATAATTAACAACTTTCTTTTTAAAATTCTAGCCTCAATTTAACAGTCACCCTTTTTTTGAAAGCTCATAATTAACAACTTTCTTTTTAAAATTCTAGCCTCAATTTAGCAGTCACCCTTTTTTTGAAAGCTCATAATTAACAACTTTCTTTTTAAAATTCTAGCCTCAATTTAACAGTCACCTGCATCACCGAACGATTATTTTATAACAGTGTCGCCACTACTATCCTCGTAATGAAAGATCTACTCATGCTATACAATTGATTTAAAATAATATCTAAAATTAAATTCTGGAGGCAGAGCATTTCATCCAGGGACTGTCCCCAGAAAACGGGGACGTCTGATAAATCAAATCGTTTGTCTCGTACAGTCGCTCAAAAAATTATCCGAACACTATGGTGATTACAGAATTCAGAAAAAATATCTGGCGACGTTTTTTTTAGAAATTAGTGATCTGGCAACCTTTGTGTCACGTGACACGAAGGTTGCCAGATCACTAATTTCTAAAAAAATCATTGCTAGATATTTTTTCTGAATTCTGTAATCAACCATAGTGTTCGGATACTTTTTTGAGCGACTGTACCTTACGGAGAACAGAGAAGAGAAATTCTCAACGCCGTCAAAGTGAGGAATCGAACTCGGGAATTTTACAAAGTTGATGCGCTACCGACCGAACGGACTCCGTGCATTGGTGCTCTTCTATTTTCTCGAGCGATGATTTTAGGTCTTGTTCTTAGTTCGAATAACAATTTTTACTCTCATTGCTAGTTAGTATTGTTTTCTCGAGTTTGATTTCAATTTATGACCGCAATACGAGAGATGGATATGGAAATGAATATCGCAAATACAAATCCTGGTCAGAGAAATGGATGCATTCCCATGATAAATCAAGAGATAGTCAAATTGGAACATCCGCAATTTCTACGATAAGCATTTTATAGGAAAAGAAGAGTACATGAATTTAAAACTTCTTTCGAATATCTCTAAATCACGATTTTCAATTCTGTTCGTTGGGTCGAATACTTCACAACAGAAAAGTCAGGCCTAAGAAACCTTATTCATAACTGAAAATTATTGAAAGAATTATTTGCAGAAAATTTTAAAGCATACACTTCTGTTATTAAATGGTTTCAGATAATGCAAGTAGGGGACACCGATGGGCTTAGAAAGGCCGCCGTCAGTCGGATTTGACGTTAAGCCGTGGTTCCGTGTTTGCGGGAGAGCCTTACCTTGTGCACGTTAAAGAACACACTGAATGGCCTTGACGGGAGACTACCATCTGTCACCTAACAGCTGTTCCAGTGCGTCAGCTCCCCCAACCATCTCTGAGCCTTCGGGGTCCTTGTGTCCTGGCCATTTAGCTCATGGTGTGCAAAAAAGTGCCGCTCAGAGGTAAAATAATCCAACCCAACCTGGCCATTTAGCCCAAGGTGTGTAAAAAAGTGCAGCTCCGAGGTAAAACAACCCAACCCAACCTGGCCATTCAGCCTATTGTGTGCAAAAAAGTGCCCGTCAGAGGTAAAACAACCCAACCTGGCCATTTAGCCTATTGTGTGCAAAAAAAGTGCCCGTCAGAGGTAAAACAACCCAACCTGGCCATTTAGCCCATTGTGTGCAAAAAAGTGCCCGTCAGAGGTAAAACAACCCAACCCAACCTGGCCATTTAGCCCATTGTGTGCAAAGAAGTGCGCGTCAGAAGTAAAACAACCCAACCCAATCTGGCCATTTAGCCCATTGTATGCAAAAAGGTGCCCGTCAGAGGTAAAACAACCCAATCCAACCTGGCCATTTAGCCCATGGTGAGAAAAAAAGTGCCGCTCCGAGGTAAAACAACCCAACTCAATCTGGCCATTTAGCCCATTGTGTGCAAAAAAAGTGCCCGTCAGAGGTAAAACAACCCAACCCAACCTGGCCATTTAGCCCATGGTGTGCAAAAAAGTGCCGCTCCGAGGTAAAACAACCCAACCCAATCTGGCCATTTAGCCATTGTGTGCAAAAAAGGTGACGTTCCGAGATAAAACAACCCAACCCAACCTGGCCATTCAGCCTATTGTGTGCAAAAAAGTGCCCGTCAGAGGTAAAACAACCCAACCTGGCCATTTAGCCTATTGTGTGCAAAAAAGTGCCCGTCAGAAGTAAAACAACCCAACCCAATCTGGCCATTTAGCCCATTGTGTGCAAAAAAGTGCGCGTCAGAGTTAAAACAACCCAACCCAATCTGGCCATTTAACCCATTGTATGCAAAAAGTGCCCGTCAGAGGTAAAACAACCCAACCCAACCTGGCCATTTAGACCATGGTGTGCAAAAAAGTACCGTTCAGAGGTAAAACAACCCAACCCAGATAATGCATTTTTTTAAGTTTCAATTGATGTCCCAGGTCATTTCTTATGATTGACAACTCTGTTACTCAATATTTAAACATCTATAGCTCTTTGAGTACTTATCTGATATTGTTCAAAATGGAAATTCAGAGATCTTAATTAGCATTTATAAGTCCCATTGGAGTATTTGTTTCTGCTGCCATTAAATGATATACAGAGCGAAATAACACGACAAGAAGCTCCATTTAGAAACGATTTAACACCAACCTTCGTTGTAAACAAAATTCTAAAAAAAAAAATCCAACAACATCAACAAAACTTTGGAGCATGATTCCTTCGCCAGTTCTTGTCATCGAAAAGTCTACATATCTCATTTTGATAGTTAGGAAGTCACTGAAAGAAACTACCTCATAGTAACTCAAATCTTTACAGATTCTTAAAAAAAGAAAAGGACAGGAAAAAGAGTTGTAGCTTTATGAGAAACCCTCTACCTTTGCTAATGTAAAAGCCAATGGATTGGGAGAGGTATTTTCCCCTTCTACCTAACGTTGCTATTCAACATACAACCAAACAGCAATGGCCTCTGCTAGCCCGCTAGTCCCTCGACGCACTCTCACTACAGATAAAAGCTTCCATTCTTCTTGCGGTCTCTCCATTCCAATGGCAAAAGCGAGCACCACATTTTTTTCCTGTTCCTCTTCTTCCTCTTCTCTATTCCTTTCATCCTCTCTTTCTCTTACAGCTTACAATTCGACCCCCCTCCCTCCCCTTCCTCCCAACTTGCTTCTTGGGGTCTCTCTCCTGTTTTACTTCTCTTACGTCTTGTCTTTACAGTGCAACATAAAATTTTTGTTATTTGACTCTCTTTTCTCTTTTTCTTTTCTCCGCAGTCTTTCCCATCAGCCATTTGTTTCATCTGTTTATTCCTCTCTCAGATTTTTGTCCTCTTCTTTTTTCGTTCTCTTCTTCATCCGTTAACCATTCGTTATAACAATTTCTATCTGCAGAATCTCTTCCTTAGTGAATGGTTCGTTATTCTTTTGACTTTTTTTTTTGCTTTCCCCATCCTTTATTTCCTTTTCTTTTTCTTTTTTCTTTTCTTTTGGTCAACCTTAATATTATCCTTCTTTCTGTATTACTTTTTTTTTTATTATTCCCTTTTGCTTTTGCTTTTTTTTTTTTCGTTTATTGTGTTTTTTGATTCGTTGGTTTTTTTTTATCTTCTTTCTGTGTTTTTTCCCTCTATTTACTGGGTTTTTTTCTCCTCAATTGACTTTTTCCCCATTCTCTCCCCTTAAACAGCAACAATGCGAAGGCAAAGAGGCAAAATGCCCTGGACAAGGATTAACGCCGAGATTTATTAATAGTGATAGCGACATAAATGATGATGGAATGCGCTGTGAAATATAAAAAAAAAGCAATAGAAGACAAAATTGATGCTGTAGAGTTATAATAATATCATAAGATCATTATTAAAGAAAAAAACTTAAAACAGCTTTTAAAAAAAAATAAAAAACATTTAATAAAAGTAAATCAAAAACTTTCTAGCAATTTTTTTTTACATTTCTCCTATATCAGGACCGTCCAACTCAATCTTAGTGAAGAGCCACTTACGAAAAAATTATATTTACAGAATTTCACCAATTATGATTATTTGACAGCATTTTGTAGGGGATTCGAAATAACCAATTAATAGATAATTATTTAATAGATAAGGCAATTTGTTTAAAAAATAAATAATTATCCCCTCAAGCAGCTGCTTGCCACAGAGATCTGACAGGAGCTGTCAGTTTATACGCCAAATTAGATGGTGTGTGAAGATGGTGGGACTTCAGCAGGAAAACAACCCAAACATCATGCCTTACCCGGGGCTGGAACCCAGGTCCCTTAGATTAGTAGCCAAGCGCACTAACCACCTGGCCATGGGACGCAAGAAATAAATAAAGCTTTTTATTTTTCACTTTATGAACAAATGCTATGAACTAAATTACTGGCTAATTACTACTGATCATCGTTAACCATATAGGTTAAATAACGAACTCCAATTTTGAAGACTCTCTACTTGGGTATTGCAATTAACATGACCCAACGCTACGTTTTTTTACTTACAATAACTAAATCAATAAACAGCAACCCAACCCAATCTGTGAAATTCGGATACTTTTTTGAGCTACTGTAGGTGGTCATATTATTTTGATACTAGATCGTGTGGGCTCACTCACGGAAATATTGAGCGTGTGCAGTTACCGTTCACAGCAAACTGGCAGTAACTGCACACGCTCCAGTTTGCTGTGAACGGTAACTGGAGCGTGTACAGTTGCTGTACACGCTCCAGATATTTTTCCTGAATTCTGTAATCACTTGACACGAAGGTTGTCAGAGCACTAATTCCTAAAAAAAATCGTTGCCAAATATTTTTTCTGAATTCTGTCATCAACCATAGTATTCGGATATTACTCATCGAAAGAAAAGCAACTACTAACTTTTTTTTAGTTTCTATAACCGCTAAATTAAACTTCTGTTCGATTAATGACATGACACATTTTCAGAACACATGTCGTATCCTGTGATGAAATAATCACGCTTTTATGAGCAATTATTGCACGTGAACACGACATTTAATATGAAAGCATTTTATCAAAATAGAAATCGATGAAATATATTATGAAATACTAGTCACGGAGATCAATAGTTCTAATAGTTCAAAACCTTTAAATTAACCAAATGAAAAGACATTAGAATTAAACTTAAGAGACATTAAGACAAATGACCATGTTTATTACACTGATGCTCAAAATTACAGAAAAATGGTTTTCATCAATTACAACTGAATGTCGCACAAGAAGATACATTGAAAGGATAATATATTATGCCCAACCACCTAATAACGTGTGAACCCATTTTTCGCTACTGCACTGTGGCCCTCTGTTCCGACATTTCGATACAGGAGACGTGACACTCACCTCAAACATCAGTGGCACCGTTACATCCACATTTTTCCCGGTGGCTTCAGGCTTTGTCAGTTTTGATGTAGTCTTAGTAAGCACGGGTAACGTTCGCACGCGGAAATCCCAGACATTCTGCAGCCGTATTATTCCTCTGCAGCCCCATCTTCCTCGCACCACTATCTGCCCACGATCAAACTCGCTCAGGTCGCCGTGTTTACCCATCAAAACAGTTCCGAGTGTCATAAACAGTTCTCAACATCATAACAGTTCTCAATGTTATAAACAGTTCTCAGCATCATAACAGTTCTCAATGTTATAAACAGTTCTCAACGTCATAAACAGTTTTCAACATCATAGGAGTCGCAGGTACGCTATACAGGTATCTGACCTATTTATATCCCGCAAGAGGTTTCGTCTGGCCGCATTATTTTGGCAGAGTAGGACAGGTTTGTGGATGGGTGCGAAATTGTGCTTTCAGTATATTGTGACATGATAGAGTACAGTAAGTGGGATAATGACAAAATCGTGTAATATGCATGAGTGGTGCATAGGAGAGCAAGAGTTCCATAATGAGGTGCTGGAAATAGATTACGTGAGATGTCAGCCGTACAAGTCAAGCAAAGCGTTGTCATACAGTTGACGAGGGTGGTGATGAGGTTTTATGGTAATAAGACGCATTCATTCAAGCGCACTCATCAAAAGCAAATTACTAAACTCTTTCACTTCTAGTGCACACTTTTTTCAAACCTCAACTGTGTGTTCGATTAAACACATGACGCATCTTCGCAACACATGACGCATCTTCGCAACACATGACGCATCTTCGCAGCACATGCCGTATCTCGCTATAATAACCACTCTTTTATGAGTAGATGTTGCATGTGAACACGCCATTTTAATATATTCCTAAAGAGCCGCAAGACAAATTCTCTATCTAAAAACAATAACGTTCATTTCTAATGAATAATGAATGGGGGGAAATATTTTTTAAAGGAATCAGGAAATTATCTTAATTAAAAAAATTAAGCCTTTTTGAACAGTACAGTCGCTCAAAAAAGTATCCGAACACTATGGTTGATTGATCTCTATGTACAGAATTCAGAAAAAATATCTAGCAACGATTTTTTTTTAGAAATTAGTGATCTGGCAACCTTCGTGTCACGTGACACGAAGTCTGCCAGATCACTAATTTCTAAAAAAATCGTTGCCAAATATTTTTTCTGAATTCTGTAATCAACCATAGTGTTCGGATATTTTTTTCAGCGACTGTACCTAGTTCTCGTAGTGACGCGATAGGTGGTTTCTAGAAATAAGCCCGCAAATGGAAAATGCGCAAAAAAAAGAGCTATTTATAAAACATTTCAATGAAATGTGTAATATCTTGAGGTAACTAATAACCTCTCAACCAGCTACTTGCCACAGAGGTCTGACAGGATCCTCTCAGATATACGCCATAGAGAAAATCGGTGAATAGGAGATCTCAGCAGAAAGACAAGAAACATCCATGTCTTTTCCGGGGCTCGAACGCAGGTCTCGTTTTTGATCAGCAGCCAAGATCGCTAACCACTCGGCCACGAGGCGGCTGCAAATTTTATTAAGAAATCGCTTTGTACAATAACTTTGACATTTAAACATCCGAAGCAAATTTAAATTTGAGACTTAAATGATATTTTAAAGACATCTTGGTTAGATGGAAGGAACCCACAGTTATCACTGATTATGACCACCCCATGTTAGGTCAATGTGAGGGGGGGGGGGCTAACTTCGAATCTATATAACTTTTAAAATAAGTGTTTCACCAGAAAATATGACTAAAAGTAAAGATCTTAGTCTATTCTAAAATGTCTATATTCAATCATATTCCTTCAGTTTTATATGGAACTTTGAACATTTGACAAAAAAAATTTACCTTTCAAGTTAATTGGAGCTTTTAAAGAGTCCAAAAAAAAGGAAAAGGGGAGCTTTTTTTGTCCTTGACCTTCGCACTAATATGCATCCATTTTGTGAAAAAAAAGTGGGGAGGGAGGAATTCCTTATGGTATCCACAAAACAACTATTCTTATTAACATCAGCAACGTATCTTAATAAAGAATGATCCTCCTCTGACATCAGTATTCTTGTGCAATATTCAAAAAGTAGACGTTTTCTATGAAGATGAAGACAATTGGTTGCAGTCAAAAGATTTTGAGAGTTGGAACATTTAAAATAAAATAAATAAATGCCCCCTCAAGCAGCTGCTTGCCACAGAGGTCTGACAGGAGCCTGTCAGTTTATATGCCATAGTGGAGGGTCTGTGAGGAAGACAGGACCTCAGAAGAAAAACAACACACACATCCATGCCTTACCCGGGGGCTCGAACCCAGATCCCTTAGATCAGTAGCCAAGCGTGAATTCTTAAACAAGTCCTTGAACTGAAAGCTGATCTCCCTTTCTTCAAATTCAATAAGCGGGAATGTAATGAAATAAAAACAAAGCAGAATCAATCTTATTCCAGATCAGTGATTTATAAATGGTCAAATGTTGGAGCACAAAGAAACCATTATTTTTCTCTCCTAAATATTTTAGAAGTTTCAATGAAACTTGAGATTTATTCATAGTTTCCTTTATCTGTTGTTTCCAGTTGAGTTTTGAGTCAAACTCTCAGAAATTTTTGAGAGGTCGCTTAACTAATGGGCTTCTTCAAAACAGTATTCAATTCTTTTCTTCTTCTTCTAAAAACTGGAAAGGAAGATTTCTTGGAATATATATGTATAGATCGCATTTTGCACAATGCAAATGAAGCTTGTACAGTCGCTCAAAAAAGTATCCGAACGCTATGGTTGATTCCAGAATTCAGAAAAAATATCTGGCAACGATTTTTTTAGAAATTAGTGATCTGGCAACCTTCGTGACACGTGATTGCAGAATTCAAGAAAAATATCTGGAGCGTGTACAGCAACTGTACACGCTCCAGTTACCGTTCACAGCAAACTGGAGCGTGTGCAGTTACTGCACACGCTCCAGTTTGCTGTGAACGGTAACTGCACACGCTTAATATTTCCCTGAGTGAGTTCACACGATCTAGTATCTCTTGTCTTGCTATCTTGTCGCTGCTGCCATCGCCTCCCTTGTGGATGGAGTAGTGCGTTGTGAGTAGTACATTAACGCTGGAAAGCTGTGAAAGCTGTGAATGAGCTTATCGAGGGGGAGAATTCTCAATGGACATGAGCAGTGCTTTGTCGCCAAACTTTTCTCGTGGCTTTAACTTGTGTATTATTTTAAAAAGTGGGCCTTCAAGTCATACGATATCAAATGTTTTATGTACACTGATGCTCCAAATTAGGGGATAATGTATAAATTCGTACATAACTCGAAGTATTTTTAAGGGAATGCAATGACAATTGGTCATTGCATTCCCTTAAATGGGAAAGCAATGGATTGGGATTGAGGTCAGGAAATCTGGGTGGCCACATCATTTGACGAATATTTTTCTCTTGAGAAAATCGTCGACAACATGATCTCGACGAGGGCAGGCGTTATCGTCCATAAGAATAAAATCTGGACCGACAGCTCCCCGGAATGGCCCGACATATGGGTTCAGGAACATGTCTCCGTGCTGCAGGACAGTAATAGAGCCACTCGGAAAAATGTGCAGGTCTGTACTCCCGTTAGTCATCATTCCTACCCTAACCATCATGCCACGACCACCAGAGTAGTCCCTTTCTCTGATGTTTGAAGGACTGTTGCGGAGTCCCTGGTTCTCTCCAGATGCAATACCTCGTGAATCAGTACTTAAGCTGGATCGCGATTCATCTGTGAACATAGCATTCATCATAACATTCATTATTCATAACATGCGATCACTAGTCTGGACGGGGGCGGCTCAGTCGGTAGCGCGCCAGGCTCGTAATCTGTAGTTCCCAGGTTCGAGTCCCAGCTGGGTCAGCGTTGAGATTTATCTCCGCAAAATTCCCCGCCCTGCCCATGGTCAGTAGGGGACACCGATGGGCTTGGAAAGGCCGCCGTCCGTCGGATGGGACGTTAAGCCGTGGACCCGTGTGCGGGAGAGCCATACTCTGTGCACGTTAAAGAACACGCTGGATGGCCTTGACGGGAGGCTACCATCTGTCTCCCAACAGCTGTTCCAGTGGGTCCCCTCCTCCAACCTTCTCTGAGCCTTCGGGGTCCATGTGACCTGGCAATTTAGCCCATGGTGCGCAAAAAAAGTGCCGCTCAGAGGTAAAACAACCCAACCCAACTAGTCTGGACTACAGTCTTAGAGCGACATAAATAACAGGTCTCCAGACAAAGGCGTTACTAACGAAGTCTCCTGTGAACAGTACGCCTTGAAACCCTCGTTCCTGTAGCTGCTGCAAGCTCCAAAGACTAGCAGTCATCACTCTGTTTCGTCTGGCAATAAGACTCATATATCGATCGTTTGCAGCAGTTGTGGCTCTAGAACGGTCTTGTCCTGGTCGATGACGAATGTCTTCTGTTTGTTGAAACTGTCTCCAGAGTCTCAACAGGACATTTTGTGGAACATTCAATGTTCTGGAAGCTTCCGTCCAGAAATGCACGTGCTCCCAGTATATCCAATCGCTCTCCCCAACGCTAAAAATCATCCGTACGATGTGTTCGGGACATAATCAGCTCGTGTCACTGAAGTGAAAGCTAGAGTTGCTTAGGAGCTGCGAGTAGACGCACTCGTCTTTTTAACGCATTCCTAATTTGCATACTCCGGCTTATTTGCGGCAACTGTAGATGCCGGATAGTTTTCCGCGTAGCGTATTTTACATTTTCGCCCATTTTCAGTTCATTTTTTTAGATATATCGGTAGCTAATATTTCCTTTTTTGTCGATTGTCCTTTAAATTTGAGCACCAGTTTAAATCGATAAATACAACAGTGGTATAGCCATTTAAAGATTTATTGTGGGGGGTGTATTCGAAAAGAAAGGTCTATGAGGCTATTAGCAGTGGATTTATCTCATGCGAATCCAGTAACATTTGAAAATAGCAGATTGTTAGACTCCAGAACCCAATTCAACCTAGATTTAAGAATTCTCTCAAGCATTTTTGTGAAGAGAGACGAGAGATTTAATGGGTCTAAATGATGTGAAAACAGATGCAGATTTGCTTGGCTGTAGCAAAAGTTACCATAGAAGCCATATTCTCCGGAACAAGGCCAAACAAAGTTAAAAAAAAAGAAGCAAAGAAGATGATGCTGATTTTTATTTTTTATCATTTTATACTAGAACACATATGGGCCTGTAGAATGAGATTTACCAGATGAAAAAAAATGACATTTTGAAGTTCCTTGAAGGAAAAAATCTCTACCCAAGTATCAGTAGAAGCCGGAAAATTTCGCTGAGAAGATTTCATTCCCAACCTAATTTTACTTTGATGTTTCAAATATTCTGGGCAAAAAGTTGAAAATATATTGGTAGAACAATACATGTACGATAATATGGAGATTTTTCATTTCCCAATTCCAAAGCAAAAATCTTATTGTCAATCAAAAGTGACCCTCCCCCATGAATAGGGAAGTACTATCTTATTTCCAATTGATTTGATGATCTTCAAGGTCTCATTGGTAGTGTTATACAAGCCCAAATGACTGGAAAAGTAGTTCCATTCTTTGGCTGTAATAATATTAACTTTTTCTTAGCATAAGAGGTAACTTTCGTATAACAAATTAAATGTCAGTCGCTGAGTTCTCCTGATTCTATGTTCAACCAACCCCCCTCAAGCAGCTGCTTGCCACAGAGGTCTGACAGGAGCCTGTCAGTTTATATGCCACAGTAGAAGATCTGAGAGGATGGCAGGACCTCAGCAGAAAACAACACGAACACGTCGTCGAAATGTCATGTGCTTATTCCCATAAACAATGGTATATCTATAGAGTTTAATTAATTTCTTACTCTATGTGCGCTAAACTCAAAAGATTGAAGAAGGTGATGAAGAAACGTCATATTCCCTCTCTGAAAATTAAAGATCCACAATGATCTAATAATAAAATAAAAACAATAACATTTTTTCACACTTGCCTCAACCAGACCAAATAATAAAGCTGAAGAGGATACTTTTTTTTTCAATAAATGATCATTTCTACGTAAATTTTGCTGAAATAAATGCACATCAACTGAAAAAAAAAGAAATAAAATTTTAGCGCACTTCTCAATTAAATAAACGTTTATGTGGTCTGATGATAACGGAACGCTTAATAAGACATTACTTTTTAGAACCGAAGATTCTTTCAGCCTAAGTGCTCTTAGAAAGCGGCTTTCAATACTCCGCTGCACATCACTATTGATCTGTCTGGTACATCAACATATTTCGAAGGAGAAAAAATAACGTTTTCAACTTTGCCTCACACTTCAAAGCATCGGAAGATGTTCCACTTCCTCTGTTTTGATGGATCTTCCGCCTCCACGCTCTCCTCCTGATAAAGGGATGCCTGATTCACGAGCTATTGCAAAACAAAGTATGCAGGCTCACACATCGCCCCCTACGTTCGCAAGTTCTTCCAAGAGCACGAACTAAACGCTACAATAAAGCTCAAAAGTCCACTTGCCTCTGGTGAATATGGAATTCTCGTTTCCAAACGCAAAAGTAAATGTTCTCGTTTTGTAGATTTAAACCATCTCTAACAGAGAAATGGGGCGGGGGTGGCTCAGTCGGTAGCGCGCCAGGCTCGTAATCTGTAGTTCCCAGGTTCGAGTCCCAGCTGGGTCAGCGTTGAGATTTAGCTCCGCAAAAATTCCCCGCCCTGCCCACGGTCAGTAGGGGACACCGATAGGCTTGGAAAGGCCGCCGTCCGTCGGATGGGACGTTAAGCAGTGGCCCCGTGTGCGGGAGAGCCATACCCTGTGCACGTTAAAGAACACGCTGGATGGCCTTGACGGGAGGCTACCATCTGTCTCCCAAGAGCTGTTCCAGTGGGTCCCCTCCCACAACCTTCTCTGAGCCTTCGGAGTCCATGTGACCTGACCATTTAGCCCATGGTGTGAAAAAAAGTGTCGCTCAGAGGTAAAACAACCCAAATCTAACAGAGAAAAGTCGAATTAAGAGAAGCTTCGAAAGCTGCGAAAAGTAATATTTCATCAGTATTCATTCCAACAAGAAAGAATTTTTTAATTTATCTGTTAAATGACTTACCATCTGCTGAGGAGTGAAAGGTTGGGTTGGGTTGTTTTACCTCTGAGCGGCACTTTTTTGCACACAATGGGCTAAATGGCCAGGTCACATGGACCCTGAAGGCTCAGAGAAGGTTGGGGGAGGGGACCCACTTGAATAGTTGTTGGGAGACAGATGGTAGCCTCCCGTCAAGGCCATCCAGCGTGTTCTTTAACGTGCACAGGGTATGGCTCTCCCAGCACACGGGGACACGGCTTAATCTCTCATCCGATGAACGGCGGCCTTTCCAAGCCCATCGGTGTCCCCTACTGGCCGTGGGCAGGGCGGGGAATTTTGCGGAGATAAATCTTAACGCTGACCCAGCTGGGACTCGAACCTGGAAACTACAGATTACGAGCCTGACGCGCTACCGACTGAGCCATCCCCGCCCCCAAGGGTGAAAGACAAATCCTTGGGGTCAATAGAAACTAATTGCCCAGCATATTTTTTCACCAAAATTTCAAATATGCAGCATGAATGTTTTTAACAATATTCGCTTAAAGTTTAGTCATTTCATTTTTAATTTTAGGGACCTCTAGTGGTGAATTCGTTTGGATTATTTTATCACTGAGCGGCACTCTTGCACACAATGGATTAAATGTCCAGGTCACAAGGACCCCGAGGGCTGAGAGAAAGTATAGAGACCCACTGGACAGCTGTTACGAGACAGATAGTAGCCTACCTTCAAGGCCATCCAGTGTTTTCTTTACGTGCACAAAATATAGCTCTCCTATGAACGGTTGGATTGGGTTGTTTTACATATAAGCGTCACTTTTTTGCACACCATGGGCTAAATGGCCAGGTCACATGGACCCCGAAGGCTCAGAGAAGGTTGGGGCAGGGGATCCACTGAAGGGAGGCTGTAGATGGCAGCCTCCCTTCAAGGCCATCCAGCGTGTTCTTTATCGTGCACATGGTAAGGCTCTCCCGCATACGAAGACACGGCTTAACGTCCCATCCGATGGACGGCGGCCTTGTCAAACCCATCGGTGTCCCCTTCTGACCGTGAGCAGGGCGGGGAATTTTGCGGAGATAAATCTCAACGCTAACCCAGCTGGGACTCGAACCTGGGAACTACAAATAACAAGCCTGGCGCGCTAACGACTGAGCGCCCCCCCCCCCCCCCTCCATGAACGTACCACAGCTTAACATCCCATCCGACGGACGGCTCTCTTCCAAGTCCAACGGTGTTCCCTTTCGCACCGACTGCACAAGGGGGTTTAGCGAAGAAAATTCTCAACGCTGTCTCAGTTGGAACTCGAACCTGGGAACATCGGATTGCGATCCACCTCCCGCCCCACCTAATGGTGTAAAGTACCTAATAAATATGTAACTATTGTAAGGTGCTGAAAATGAGAATCCTAATATTTCATTAGTATCTATCTGGCTCAAAGGAATTTTGCATTCATGTCTTAAAAGAAATGTCTACAGAAGGAGAAAATGAAAAAAATAAACATTTTTAACGATTAAAAAATGAACTAAACGATGTATATGGTAAATAAAAAAAAATGCTTTAAACTTCAAATATTTATGACTCTTTTGTCACAAAAAAATAAACGAAAGTGAAATGAAAATAAAGATATATAATTATAATATTTCATCAGTATTCATTTCAACAAGTGAAATACTTTATATATATATAATTAAAGAGTATTGATCATTAATGTGGGCTTTGGGTGAACCCAGATCTGATGGGGGGGACAAAGGCATTACCTGCATCCCCCAGATTATTACACGCATTTTTCAAGAATTTTTTAAAGACCACAGAAAAGGAGGTGGAGAAATTTTATTTTCGAACGGATATCCACTCTCCTCTTTTTTTGCTCGTACCCAATCCCCCCCCCTCCCATCCTTCATTTTTTTTTCTAGCTCTGTGCTTGGCATCGAAGGTTGGGCTGTAGAAGACATTCCAGCAAAACTTAGTTTTCTTTTATACTCTATGAAACATTTTTAGGAATTACTTGCACGATAGATTAACTAGTCATGTACTTCAAATCATTGATAAAGTTGTTGGTGGCGGTAATAAATTGCCTCTTTGATGAGACTCTACAGAAAGAAATCGAGTAGGATTGGGCTTGGTGAATGAGGAGACTGCTAAGGGGGTCTCCACAACTAATCGAATGGCCTGAGACTTCATTTAGAGGGGCAGGGGTGGCTCAGTCGTAACGCGCCAGGCTCGTAATCTACAGTTCCCAGGTTCGAGTTCCACCTGGTACAGCGTTGAGGTTTATCTCCACAAAACTCCCCGCCCTGCCCACGGTTAGTGGGGTACTCTGATTCAGCTTGGAAAGGCCTCCGTCCGTCGGATGGAACGTTAAGCCAATGCCTCGTGTGTGGGAAAGTCATACCCTGTGCACGGTAAAGAATACGCTGGATGACCTTGACTTAAGGCTATCATCTGTCTTCCAACAGCTGTTCCAGTGGGTCCTTTCATTCAATACTTCTCTCAGCCTTCGGTGTCCTTGTGAGCTGGCCATTTAGCCCATTGGAAAAAAATAAACTCAAAACCCTTCGGGATCCTTGTCACTTGACCATTTAACCCACTTTATGCACATAAATGTCTTTCAGAACTAAAACAATTCCACGTGAAACTACATCTTACAATCATACTTAAGCAGGATGTTTTTTTCGTCACTACCTGTTTAATTAAATGAGAAAAACTGGCGGCTAAGCAGGTGAAAATCATTGACAGCCTTCGGGAATTCTAAGAAGATGACTGCCTTACGAAATAAAAAGTGTACATCGTTAAAGATTTAAAATACCACGTCTTCTAATTACGTGTCTCGTGCTGCGATGAGGTGAACTAGATATATCATCAACTCCTTACACTTTTCCTTTAAATGTGAGAAGTTGAGCCCCCAAGCCGAAAGCGCTTCGGTTCAATTAAGCGCTCGTTGACAAACCTAAGTAACGCTCGTTTAGAGCGATCCCAATCCATTAGCCTTTGGCAAACTGCAACGAGGATCGTGCCTTGACTGCGTCGAACGCCTATCTGCCTCAAGGGTATATTTTGAATGAGATGAGCAATATGCGGATTTATTAAGGCAGCCTCTCACGATGGCCGTCAGATGGCGCAGCAAGTTTGCGTGTACTGCATCTTGTTTTTTGGTTCTGTTACAAACACTCAGCGGTCACTTTATTAGATAGGGTTGGGTTGTTTTACTTCTAAGCGGCACTTTTTTGCACACCATGGGCTAAATGGCCAGGTCACAAGGACCCCGAAGGCTCAGAGAAGGTTGGGGGAGGGGACCCACTGGAACAGCTGTTGGGAGACAGATGGTAACCTCCCGTCAAGGCCATCCAGCGTGTTCTTTAGCGTGCACAGGGTATGGCTCTCCCGCACACGGGGCCACGGCTTAACGTCCCATCCGACGGACGGCGGCCTTTACCAAGCCCATCGGTGTCCCCTACTGACCGTGGGCAGGGCGGGGAATTTTGCGGAGATAAAATCTCAACGCTGACCCAGCTGGGACTCGAACCTGGGAACTACAGATTACGAGCCTGGCGCGCTACCGGCTGAGCCACCCCCGCCCCACTTTATTAGATACAGTTCTATTATATGTCAATAGTAATTCATGTACAGAACTCGTCCCATTGATTGGAGTGATTCAATCAAATATCTTGGTGTTGTTGTACATAAGAGGATAAAGTGAGATTATCACGTAAATAATATAATCTCCAAAGTCAATTTATTGAGGGGCCTGCTAGGCCCACTCCTTAGGAGAAATTCCATTTTAATGATTGATCATAAGCTTTTACTCTATGATAGGATCATCAGACCGGTGATTCTCTATGCTTCACCCATATGGACGAATACTACACCCACCAATATTCGTAAGATTCAGGTATAGTGCCTATAAGTATAGTATGGCATTCGCCTATTAAAATTTGGCAGAAAAAGTGTCCCATAACTGTAGAGGGCGCTGGGAACGATATTCTTGCCTTGTTAACATTACCCTCTATGGACGTTTCGCTTTTCAGTGACTTTTAACATAGAAGCATTTATGCAATGATTTTTACCATTCAAATGCACATTATTCCTAAGTATTTTAACTGAACTAGTAAAACTTAGAGAACGCTTGAGCAAGTATATTTTTTTAAAACGAAGAAAATTGATGGCAGTTCGATCAAAACAAACCGCATTCCTCTTTATGTATCAGACCGCTGAAGTGATTGTTTTGATTGGCTCTTTGGTAAACTTTTCAAATGACACGTGATGTAACATATGTTCTAACATGTGACGTTTGGACTCGCCAATTGTAATAGAAGTCTTATGGCGCAGATATCCTTGTAAATTGCAAAAGCAATTTAAAACGTAATTGGCTAAACAAGAATGCAAGTTATTAATATCATGATTATTCTTTCTTGTTTAGCCAATTATAACGTTTTAAATTGCTTTTGCAATTTACAAGGATATCTACGCCAGGACTTCTATTACAATTGGCGAGTCCAAACGTCGCATATTAGTACGTATGTTATTTGTCACATCTTCAAATTTTAAAATATACTTCAAATAATAAAAATTTGAATTAACCGATAGGTTAGATCATTTTAATACTGCAAATTATTATTATCATGATTATTCTGCATTAAACTGCTCTAACCTATCGATTAATTCAAATTTTTATCACCCCCTGTCAACCCACAACCCCCACTTCACCACTCTGAATACACCAATTGGTCATAAACAGACCCCCATAACCCCCTTACCCCTCACTATAAGGAAAAAAAAATTATGGTATCAAATATCCTTTAATTCACAAGGAATACAGTTTGCACTGGACCCCTTCGAGTCTACTTCACTGCATTCCCCTTCATTATTATTGCTAATCTAACTGGCTAACAACCATCTCCTTACCCCCATATACCTCAATTCACATCCCCATTAAATTAATGGCACATTTTAAAATTTTTAAGGGCAGTTAATTAAAGGCCCCTCTCCCCCTCGCCCCTAAAAATTCCATTTCTACAGTTAACTCCCTCCAATGCAAGAGGATTTAAAGAATATAAAAGTTCTATCTTAGCTCCTCCCCCCAAGGCACAAATTTTCACCCCTATTCAAGACCCCAGACCATTCCTCCCCCACATCATTAAAATTCATAACAATCTCAATCCCATAACTTTAACTACAGTCCATCCCATTTCCTAGGTAGTTACGCTACGTTGCGTAACGCAACGCAAGCACTAAAATCTACCTTATTGACACCAACTCACAGCATGTCCCACAAAAAGCATTATACATTTCACCCTCCATCATGGAAGATATTTTAACTACTCCCCACCACACTCTAACACCTTTTACGACGTAGGAGCTTCCCTTTCCTTCTTTTTTTTTATTTTTCAACGAATCTAGGCGGCCTGCGAGCCATTAAGCCTAATCGCCGAAATGTGGGATAACCAGCACTTTACGATCCTGGTCCCGCCAGTCGTTGTTTACAGCGCTCAAAATTGAATTTTGCGATTGGACCAGATGATAAAGGGGTTAAGGCCGCTTTTACAAAGTGGTCCAGGAAAGGATGAAGGATTGTTAAACGCTGTTATCATCCCGTGCTGAATGCCACAGCATTAAATTACCGTTAATTACTGGAACATAGGTCATGGAGTTGACAGGAACCAATAACACCTTTACCGTACCCACAATGCATATTAGACTTGAATGTTCTTAAACGTAAAAACAAAACCTCAGTAATTTATTTATATTTGAGTAGAATCTAAAATTCTAAATATTACTCTTAAAAATTATCGTCTTAACTGCACTGTGCAAAAAAAAGTCGTTATACTGAGAAAAATACTTTTAAAACTGTTCGTTGAAATCGTGAGGCTAGCGGTTCCTATCGCTTCAAGATGCCGCATGCAAAGCACACCCTACTATGTTAAAAGTACAACAGACGCGATCATGCCTTGCCGCTTTATGTTTTAGCCACGGCGAGCTGAATTTCTTACGGCGAAACAGTATTCAGCAAGTTGTACTTGAAATTGTATTAAATGTCACGTGAAGTTAAATACGAGCAAATATAAACTATATAATTCTCTCCTTTTCATAACGTTAAACACAGCAACACCGAAATTTACAACTGCCCTGAAACTTCTATAAACGATCAATTATGCTAAATAAATCAAACAAATTAAAGGTTTATTCACTTTATACTTACCAAATAAAAATATATGTACAAATGGGATTTGTGAGATGCCACCCCAATTAAACAATTTTTTATTATGTAAGCTAATTCTTAATATTTAAATTTCTGGAGGAAACTAACGAAACATTTTAGCTGCTTATAGAGTATCATGTTTTTTCATGCCCATAATGTTTCGCGATATCATTTTTTTATGTAGAACTACTTTTTTCCTATCTAGAACTACTTGTGGCGGAGTAATTTGGCATAAAACGGTACTATATCAATATCTTTTCACTGCGCATGTACGGAGTTATGATGCGACTCTAGTCCCCCTGTCGGTAGGGGACCATTATTTGGACCACTCTTTAATGGCTAGGCTATTGACGATTGCCACACTATTATTTATAGGCACTATAATTCAGGTCTTGCAAAACAAGATTTTGAGAACTGCGGTCGATACTCCCTGGTTTGTAACTAACAGACAATTTCATAAAGACCTGGGCATCGACCATATATATACACATATAAAACGAATCGTGTTTCAGGAAGCCCATGACGTTGAAAACATCAAAGCTGTAATTTGAAATATAAATCGTTAATGTCGACTTCCACTAAATTTCCGTCCCCTTTTGAGGTGGAATGGCCCTCCCGTGACAAGTCGAACAGTGCTTGTCTACTAATCAAAGGGACCTGGGTTCGATCCCCGGGTAAGGCATGGATGTTTATGTTGTTTTTCTGCCGAGATCTCACCATCCTCAGAGACCTTCTACTACGACGTATAAATTGAAAGCCTCTTTGTCAGACCTCTGTGGCAGGCAGCTGCTTTAAGGTTTTTTAATTATTATTTTGGGTAAGTTGGGTTGCTTTACCTCTGAGCGGCACTTTTTTTTCACACCATGGGCTAAATGGCCAGGTCACATGGACCCCGAAGGCTCAGAGAAGGTTGGGGGACTCCTCCCCCAACCTTCTCTGACCTTCTCTTCTCTCCCCAACCTTCTCTGACCCACTGGAACAGCTGTTGTGAGACAGATGGGAGCCTCCCGTCAGAGCCATTCAGCGTGTTCTTTATCGTGCACAGAGTATGGCTCTCCCGCACACAGGACCACGACTTAACGTTCCATCCGACGAGCGGCGGCCTTTCCAAGTCCATCGGTGTCCCCTACTGACCGCCGTCTATAGGCCGCCGTCCGTTGGATGGGACGTTAAGCCCTGGCTCTGTGTGCGGGAGAGCTATATCCAATATCCAAATACACGTAAAGAACACGCTGAAAACACGTTAAAGAACAAGTTGAATGCCCTTGACGGGAAGCTACCATCTGTCTCCAACAACTGTTCCAGTAGGTCCCCTCCCACAACCTTCTCCCAGTCTTTGGGGTCCTAGTGACTTTCCATTTAGCCCATTGTGTGCAAAAAAGTGCCGCTCAGAGGCAAAATAACCCAACCTATTTATGGTATGAATAAGTGTGGCGGGGTGGATCAGTCTGTAGCTCGTCAGGCTCGTAATCTTTAGTTCTCAGGTTCGAGTCCTACCTGGGTCAGCGTTGAGATTTATCTCGTCAAAATTACCGCCCTGCCCACGATCAGTAGGGGACACGAAGTAGCTTGGAAAGGCCGCCGTCCGTCGGAGGGTCGTTAAGTCACGGTCCCGCGTGCGGTAGAGTCATAACCTGTCCACCTTAAAGAACACGCTGGATAGCCTTGACGGGAGGCTGCAATCTGTCTCCTAACTGCTGTGCAGTAGGTCCCATCCCCCCAACCTTCTCTGAGCCTTCGCGATCCTTGTGACCTGGCCATTTATCACATTGGGTGCAAAAAGTGCTGCTCAGAGGTAAAATCACCAATCCATGAATAAGTTTCAAAATATATATTTTTATTCTTTTATGTACATTACAAAAATGCGAAGTTAAAATTTAATATGCTGCTGCTCTTTAAGGAAGACTTCGCGTTCCATGCTTTGAAAAACCCTGGACTGGACTAAGAAAGTTTTACTGGGGGGGGGGGGGACCATTTTCCACTAATGGAAGCCAGAATAATAATATTAATCAATAATAATCGAAACCAGTCGTTCTCAAGTGAGGCAACTAAAACATTTAGGTGCAACATTCAATTTTCATGACTCTAACACAAGTGTATCTAAATTTGACCTTTGACCTCAAAAGAATCGAATCTGCCCCCTCGGATCCAAAATCTCGTAACATCTCTGTGATCTACAACCCGAAACACCCCTAGACACCAATTTTCACTGGCAGACCAAGGTTTGACCTCTATGTGACCTATATTTGACCTTGAAGGATACGTCGGAGGTCATTTCGTATTTTTCCCGAGATCCACGACCAGATTACCCCTAAATTTTCAAAGCTCTACAATTTCTGCATCTCAGTTAAAATTAGCATGATCCCCTGTCAGCCATCAGTCAGACAGTCACATTCTCCTATATATACGTATTCCATATGATTTTTCAATAGAATATCCCCAACTTTGTCAGGATCGAAACCTTCTGGACCACTAGTTACTCCCCTGGAATTATCAACTCATGCAGAAGATTCAATAAAACTGATCACGTCGTCTCTAACTGTCCACTAAACGAGAAGAAGAAACAATTAAAGAAACTCATAAAGAGAGACTTTCCTAACTCAAGTAATAACCAAGGCAATAGCGGAAGTAATACCCAAGGCAATAGCGGAAGAATAAAGAGAAACAGAAAAAGGCTGCAGAAAGATAACAGAAATTTGGAAACTGAAGGAGAAATAAGCTTTTTTTTTAGTGCATCGGAATTCGACCGATCAGTTCAGCAACAGAGTACAAATCAGAAACTATGGAAGAAATAGATCAGAAAACGGCGAAGATTATTTTTAAAAAAAATTTGTAACTACTGACAAAAAAAACGACTCTTGGCTCACCAGTTGGAGCTAGAGCGCTGTCTACCTATGGTTTGGTTTTAGACTGTCTTGCCTATTTCGTTATTAATCTTCCAAAGAACCCACAAAATGATTGGAGCCACGATAAATTACAGCAATATTTTATATACGTATATAGAAAGCAAACATATATATATAGAAAATTTTTAGACTTGTTTTTCGTTTCAATTATAAAATACTGTATACACATTTATAGTCCTTTTTTTCAAAATATTAGATAGATCTACATGTATAAAGTGTTGTTATTTTTATTCAAATTTGGACATTGGTTACCTAGAATATCATAGTGTATCATTTGGACATTGGTTACCTACAGTATCACAGTGTATCATTTGGACATTGGTTACCTACAGTATCATAGTGTATCATTTGGACATTGGTTACCTACAGTATCATAGTGTATCATTTAGACATTGGTTACCTACAGTATCATAGTGTATCATTTAGACATTGGTTACCTACAGTATCATAGTGTATCATTTAGACATTGGTTACCTACAGCATCATAGTGTATCATTTAGACATTGGTTAACTACAGTATCATAGTGTATCATTTGGACATTGGTTACCTACAGTATCATAGTGTATCATTTAGACATTGGTTACCTACAGTATCATAGTGTATCATTTGGACATTGGTTACCTGCAGTATCATAGTGTATCATTTGGACATTGTTTACTTACAGTACCAAAGTGTAAGCCTCTTGCTGTACCACGAAACTTACAGTGCACGCGATATAAATCTCGGTTCATTATATTCTGTCATTTTAGTCTCTTGTTTTCTATTGCTTTCCAGCCTTTGGGGGATAAATGCACAGTTTTTGGTTTGCTAAATTGCTCTATTTCTCATCGAATAGAGTTCGGCCTACCCTTTGCGACATTTGGTTTGATTCCATTTGTTGTTGCGGTGTTCTTAAGTCGACATACTTCAATATGTTTCTACTCTGGGATCTCCAAAATCATCATCTAAAACTGGGTTTTAGATGCGATTGCTCTGGTTGCGTCGATGTGTCCGCTTCCATCTTTTGAGTTGTTTACATCAATGATTGGTAGTCTTGGTTAAAAGGGGTTTCTCTCATGGGGAAATGAAATGATGGATGGCAGGAACTTCCAGAAAAAAGGGAGGTTAGTGATGCACGCAGCTATACCGATGAGAATCTAAATGCACCAATAGGAACAAAAAATGGTTCGATGCAGTTTTATGTTAAAGCATGGTGTTGTTTATAACTGATAAGACTTTCAACTAATATTCAAATTTTCGCGTTTCGTGTAAAATGAAAATGACTCATCATATGTTTAGAAGTGTTTCTACTCTACACGTGACAAGTTATAATCTTTAACCAATCAGGGTGAATCTGTATATGCTTACGTTGTTATCGGGAAGTTACAATTAAATTTTTTTCTTGTTTAGGAACATTTTATGTTACATGTTGTAGACGTTTAAAGACACTAATTTGTGTAGGCAATGTGAAATATCTTTTTGTAAGTGCTGGAATTGTGAACAAGGGGAGATCAGATGAGTGAAACAAGGAATGCGTTTAAGGTGTCTTCATATGCATCCCTGTTCTGTGTGTGTATCTCCTGTGTGTCTCTCATATCCATCCCTTGTCCTTCAAGGTTAAAGAGAGGTTCGTAGAGGTCAAATATTTGATCTGCAAGGGCTGAAATGGTACAATTGGTGTTTGGGGGGCAGTCACGTGTCCGCTACCCAGGATATAGTTTCGGGGGTAAGGGGGGAAGCGAGAACTTACTTTTGTGGAATGCCAGAGAATTAAGTTTTTTGGAGTCTGAGATTTAGTTTCAGGGGGGGGGGCTGAGAATAAGGCTTGTGTGGAATTTCCCAATTACTAAAATATTTCACAAACAGTAAAGGTTTAGATGATATTATAGTTGCTTTAAATATATTTTTAGTGTCGGGAGTATGGTATGCGGCTAAAATTAAATTATAGAAGACATCTGTTTTGTATTTCAAAGCCGATATAAAGGTTTGAGATTTAGTATATGACGACCGTACCTGGTCCCCCTCGGGGTATGTCCCTGTTGGGGTTGTTTCGGGTTGAAGTAGCGCACCAGGCTCGTAATCTGTAGTTCCCATGTTCGAGTCCCATCTGGGCCAGTGTGAGATTTATCTCCGCAAAACTCCCCGCTCTGCCCACGGTCAGTAGGGGACACCGATGGGCTTGTAAAGGTCCGTCCGTCGGATCGGACGTTAAGCCGTGACCTCTTGAGCAGGAGAGTCATACCCTGTGCACGTTAAAGAACTCGCTGGATGGCCTTGACGGGAGACTACTGTCTGTCTCCCAACAGCTGTTTCAGTGGGTTGCCTTTCCCAACTTTCTCTGAAACTTCGGGGCCCTTGTGACCCGACCATTTAATCCATTGTGTGCAAAAAAAAGTGCGACTCAGAGGTAAAACAACCCAACCGTGTTATAAATTTCGGAAACTTTACGAAATTTTGGATCTGAAAGGTCTTCGAAGTCAAATGTCAAATTTAGATCTACTGGTAGTAGAGAGCTAAACAGTGGTCCCTGTGGGTATTTTCGGTCGTAGATCTCGGAAATGTCGTGAAATTTGGGATATGATGAATCCTTTGAGGTCAAAGGCCAAATCCCGATACACTGGTGCTGGAGAGCTAAAAGGTAGGACTCAGAAAGGAGAGGGATTTTTAGATCTGGGTTTTGCATTTGAGGTCAAATAGGGGTCGGAATGATGGACTAGTAGAATAGAAACCAAGAGGGGTCAAAAATGAAGTTTTAATATTTCAGTGTTATGATTCTTTCTCATTTTATTATTGAATTTTTCTGGTAATATTGGGTGACGTAGAATGAATGGCAACTGGAATCTAATAGGAGACAGGGGCGTAGCTATGGTATGGTATATGACGACCGTACCTGGTCCCCCTTTAATGAGGTAGGCTCCCCCCAAAGTAACTCGGAGTGGACAAAATTCGAAGCAACTTCGTAAAATCTAGGTGAGTTGTGAAAATTTGTAATCTTTTTTTTTTGTAAAATTAAGGGGAATTGTCAGAATCGAGGCAACTTGGCAAATCTAGGGCAGTTTGGAAAATGGAGAGACGGAAAACACTAGAGCAGTTGGCAAAATTCGAAGCCACTTAGTAAAATAATAAATGAGTTGGTAAAATCTTGGGCAGTTTGAAAATTTTGAAGTGACTTGGCAAATTTAGGAGAGATGTAAAGATTGGGATCGGTTTCGTGAAATTAAGGAGAGTTGGAGAAATCAAGGAGGGTTCTGAAAATTTACACTGACTTGCTACAAATCAGGCGAGATGTAAATATTGAGATTATTTCTGTGAAATTATGGCTAGTTAGCAAAATTGGAAGGCAAAAGGCAAAATGCAGGAGAATTGTGAAAATGCCTCAATCGCCCTCTCCTGACGGAGCGAAAATCTAAGTACGAACCAGACAGAGATATCATTTTCTCAATTGGCAAAATTTGATTTTCGAGTTGGGAAATTTTCGATTTATTCCCCCCCCCTCCCAACCATAGTACTTCTCTACGTCCCTGATAGGAGACTATAAGATTGTGTAGATCTCGCAGATCATAGATTAATTGATCTATCATTCGATCAGTGAGCATGAAAACTATTGAAGCATCAACTGCGCAGTCTCAGTGTCTCTGTTGCCACTAATAACGTTATGAGATGGGCTTCTCAGACCTAGCATGGCTTAGGACTTCATCAATACATCCTTGATTTAAGGAATGCAAATATCTTTTTATGGGGTAAATATTTTTTTAAGTCTTTATTATTTGGAAGTGACATGTGATTTATAAAGCAGCTATAGACTTGAGCGCCATCTATCGGACAAAATGATAATTAACAGTGGTAACACAACAAGAATTTCATACTTGAAGAACATTACCTGGTAGCAAAGGTGCTAAAAACTTAATATCAGTTCAGTAGTACTACAAAAGATATACTCTTTAAAAATAGTAATGTTGGCTGACAGATTCCATTTAGCCCTTGCGCTATGATCTAAATCCTAATTGTGCTTATGCATTGAATATAAACTGAGGTAGACAGCTACAGTTCCAAATCCAGTTATGTTTTGAGTATAAAAATAAATAAAGAAATACTCCCTCAAACAGCTGCTTGCCGCAGAGGTGACAGGAGGCTGTCAGTTTATATGCATATGGTACATGTCTGAGAGGATGGCATGATCTCAGCAGAAAAACGACACATGCATCCATGCCTTACCTAGGGCTCGAACCCAGGTCCCTTAGATCATTAGCCATGCATGCTAACCATAACTGAGATAAAAAGCTATAACTGTAAATTCATTTTTGTTCTGAATCTAAATTGAACCATATAGCTACAAAATGACTTTAAATGCATTAAACCAGCTGGGACACTTACAAAGCCTGCTAGAAAGTAATTCTAATCTGCTTTTGAATCAAATCTCAGCTGAAACAGACAGCTACAAAGCAACTCTACATCTAAATATATATTAAATCTAAGCCGAGATTAACAGCTACATATCTAATTTACTTATACACTGAATGCAAGCTGAGGTAAACAGCTACAACACAACTCTAAATCTACTGATATATTGAATCTGGGCTGAAATATTAAGCTACAAAGTAACTCTACATCTAAGTATATATTAAATCTAAGCCGAGATTAACAGCTACATATCTACTTTACTTATAGACTGAATGCAAGCTGAGGTAAATAACTACAAAACAACTCTAAATCTACTTATATATTGAATCTGAGCTGAAATATTAAGCTACAAAGTGACTTTAAATCTCTTTCAGAATATCATCTAGGCTGAGACAGGTGTTTATAAAGTGAGGTTAAATGTTATTATTCAACAGTGAAACAAGCAACTGTGAAATAAGCCTCTATCAAAAACAAGCAACTGTGAAATAAGCAGCTATCAAAAACAAGCAACTGTGAAATAAGCAGCTATCAAAAACAAGCAACTGTGAAATAAGCATCTAGGGCGTAACTCTGAAGCCAGTACTCGGAAGATAAGTTGAGAGTGGCACATATGTTGATAACCTTTATACCTCTCAGCAACGCAATTTGTGCTCTCTTCCCCGCATCATGCGGAGCAGCGAAGCGCGGATGCTGCTGCAGCTGTGGCAGAATGTCACCGACAAAGTTGCGTTGAGGAGCTGCCAGGTTAACTGCCCACTCAGCTTAGTCTATCGAGTGATACGCACGGAAGTCAATCTTTTTTTCTAGCGCTGCTCACCCAACCCCAGATTAGTCCTCATTTTCTCACCCCTCGCCATCCTAGTTTGTCCTTCGTTTTACTGTTAATTTTTAGAACCATGTAAAGCCGGTAGAAATCCAGGGTTTCCTTATTTACGTCATAAATCGTTTCTTCGTCTAATTAAAGCCAGTAAGTATAAATAGAGAGCAAAATGCAAGAAAGATAGGTGGAAACGTGAATCGAGAAATACGTGTTTAAAGCTTAAGGATTTTTGATGCATGGTAATATACCAGATGTAAAATGAGGGCCAGAGCCGCACGCATACAAAGGGAGAGGGAGGGGAACTAGGAATTATGTCCCCCCTACCCCATAATAAAATATATTCTTATAAGTGAGGAACTGCGTGCCATAGATTAGGATTAGTGTTTGTTTTTTAAGATTAGTTTTTGTTCATGTTTACGCATCAATTTTTAACTAGCGAATTTCCCATTGAAAACCATCTTGATATAGAAAGCAAAGTGTGAATTTAAACTAAACCTTAAAAAATGGCTAGCACGTCACGTTTTTATGTTATTGGTCATTTTAACTCCTATTAAGATCTTCCTATACCAACACTTTCAAGCAACTGGGAGGATCTAGATATTTTACTTTTTTGTGGCTGGCAACACTGATTTCCAAGTGGGAGAAAACATGTAACAGTAGTACATTACAACATGTAATTACCCCCATTCTTGTTGTTTTCATTTTAGGAGGAACACATTGTTAGTTCGTTGAAGAGTGAATTTTGGCGTTTAAATGGCACAAAGGAAGCGTCGCGGATGTGTTAATGTGCCAGATAAGTTTTGTTATGTGTGTGGAAATTATGTTTTAAAATCCCAGGGTCGTTCATTGACAAAAATTGTGAAGAATGTCTATAACTTGTATTTTGGATGTCATGTTGGAGATCAGGACAAAACATGGGCTCCACATGTGTGCTGCATTTCGTGCTCTGCTGGCCTGAGTGAATGGTTGAAAGGTAAGATGAAATCCATGCACTTTGCAGTTCCAATGGTTTGGTGTGAGCCAACTAGTCATTATTGCTATTTTTGTTTAACTAAAGTTGTTTAACTAAATCATGTTTCGGAAAAGAAAGAAGGCAAAATACAATATACAAATGTGCCTACAGCCATAAGGTCAGTTCCTCATGGAGAAGATCTTCCTCTACCAACACCTCCAACCAATTGGGAGGAGATGGATTCACATTCATCAGAGGAAGACTTTAAGGCACATACAGATCCTGATCCTACTATACCCCTAAAATGTTACACGAGACTATTCTGATTCAGCAAAGTGAACTAAATGATCCTGTTCAAGACCTAGGACTTTCCAAACAACAAGCTGAGGTTTGTAGGTTCAAGACTTCAAGAGTGAAATATTCTGGCCAAGAATACCAGAGTTTCTCTGTTCAGAAAGAGAAGTTTGGCTTTATCTGCTCAGTACGAAATGCAAGATGGTTTGTGTATCTACACAGATATTTCAGGGTTGATAAAAGAAATTGGAACAACTCACGACCATAAGGAATGGCGTATATTTACAGATTCGTCAAAATTCAGCTTAAAAGCTGTCCTTTTGCATAAAGGAAGCCAAAAACCTTCCATTTCAGTGACACACGCTGTGGAAATGAAGGAAACTTATGAAAGTATGGAAAAAATACTCACTGCTATAATATATGACCAGTTAAAGTGGACAATATGTGGTGACCTAAAAGTCATATCTCTCCTCCTCGGGCTTCATGGAGGCTTCACAAAATTTTGCTGTTTTCTGTGTTTGTGGGACAGTAGTGTCAGAAAGGAACACTACAAAACAAAAGACTGACACACAAGAGATGTTTTTATTCCTGGAGTGAGTAATGTGAGGTATAAGCCTCTAGGTGACCCCTCTGATGTTCTGCTCCCACCACTACACTTCAAACTGGGGCTTATGAAAACATTTTAAAGGCTATGGACAAACTTGTAAAGGGAGTTTGCACTTGAAGGAAAATTTTCCAAGACTTCAAGAGTGTAAGTGATGCCAAACTCAAAGAAGGGATTTTTGTTGGTCCTCAGATCAGGAAGCTACTGAATGATACTGTCTTCGAAGAAAAGCTGAATATGAAGGAGCGCGCTGCATGGAAATCCTCCACGTCTGTGGTCCAGGGTTTTCTGGGGAATCACAAAGAAGAAAACTACCATCAGCTCATTCAATATCTTCTCAAAAGCTATGAAAATCTTGGTTGCTGAATGTCTTTGAAGATCCGTTTCTAGCACTCACATCTTGACTTCTTTCACAAGAACTTAGGAGCTGTCAGTGATGAGCAAGGGGAAAGATTTCACCAGGATATCCGAACCATGGAGGAGAGATATCAAGGCAGGTGGGACCCAGCAACGATGTTCTTGCAGAAGGAAGATACCTCAGCACATAAAAGACAAAAATGAACTTCTTGTAAGTATAAAAGAACCTTACCCGTGTTTCCTTATTTTGCGTTTCAATATTATTTCATTTGTTACTTTATATTCAGTGGTCTATAACTATGGTGTTTCTAATTTTTTTCACTGTAATCATGTAATTAATTAATGAGTTTTAAGTCGAATTTAATAAAATATAGTCACAGTGTACAGTACACGAAGGTTGGCAGATCACCAATTTCTAAAATAATCGTTGCCAGATATTTTTTCTGAATTCTGTAATCAACCATAGTGTTCGGATATTTTTTTGAGAGACTGAACTAAATTTTGAGGCCTTTTTAAGCTTGCATTAAAGTTCGTAAGGTGCAAGATAGCCTTTCTGAGAATAAGTCAATCGAAAAAAATAATTTTTCATCGCATTTCAGAAATATACAAAACTTCGTAAAAAGCAGAATTAGCAGAAAATGCGCGTCTAGTTCACATCGTCACTAATAAATAATGGGCCTTTTTTTTCTTTCTAAAGTCGAGAATAGACACGTTTATTATCACTTTACTAACTTTATTATTCCTTCTTACCTTTACTCCGAAGCAGAGATTGGCTCAGTCAGAAGCTCATTCTGCAGTTCCCAGTCCCCAGGTTCTCATGCATTCAGTTGAAGTATATCCTAATAACACCTAAATAATCCTCTTCTGGTAAATACTCGTAAGCTTCCGCAGCATCTTATTTCATCCCCCGCATCATCATCTGTCTCGTCATCCTCTGCTAAAAGAGTAAAACGCATCCCTCGCTCCAGATGTCTGTTGTCTCTTTGAGAAAAGCAAATTACCTCCGAACAAAAGAACAGAAGGAAGAAAACGAGAAGAAAGCAAATATTTCGACTAGACTAAGGAAGAAATAGAGGAAGACATCATCGGAAGGATGATAATGAATGAGATGTGGAAAGATGAGAGCAAAAAAATAGAGAGCGAGAAAGAGAACTCGGAATGTCATTTATACCTCGCAAATGCAGCAAACCCCATATCTTCATCCTCAGCTATTTCTGTTCCTTCTCAATCCACAGAAATAAAACTCGAACATAAAATATTTTCAGGAATCTGTGTAACCCGAAACAAAGTGAAAACAAAAACAAAACTTTTTCTTCTTCTTATCGTCTTCCTCCTTTCTCCCATTCCTAACGCATCGTCAGTTAAAATATCTTTCACTCTAATAATCCCACCGCATTCCTTACAAACAACTTTCCTCAATGTTTCGGGTTCTTTCTCTTTTTCATCTGCTCTTTCTCCAGGAAGTGTCAAAAGAAATTTACCCGCGCCAAAACCATGATACATGACTCGGTTACCTGATTCTTGAAAAAAAAGTTATCTTTTGAATAATGTAAAGACAAATAATGTCCCTTTGTTGATGTTGTTGTTGTCTTTTTTCATCTGTTCCTGTCGCTTTACGTGTTTGATTTATTTCGTGCTGTTTAAACGAGGCGAAATTTATTCAAAGCAATGTCATCTTATGTACAGATTTATGCCACATGGAAATAAAAAAAAACACAAAACATAATTTTGCGTCAAGTGAAAATTACATTTCTATTTCCTAAAGAATTTTCTTTTAGTGAAAACATAGCTTTAAATAGACTCAGCGGACACTTTATTAGGTTATTTTTACATGTTATGTCGAAAGTAACTCACATACAAAACTCAGTAACTTCTTATATAAGCTTTTTTTTTTTTGGAAAAGAGATAACTGAAGATAAACATCTTAAAACAATATATTTCAACCTCAATTTTTAAAAATATTCGTTCTGTATTTGTGAGGGGTGTTCGAAAAGTTCTTGATGCATCTGCAGAACAAAACAACTATTGCACTTACCTCAACAAAACTTTTACTGCCCTTCAAAGTCTCCTCTCCAGCATCTATGTAAAGTTGCAAACTTCTATGACAATTCTGGAACACTTGGCAGTACAGTCGCTCAAAAAAGTATCCGAACACTATAGTTCATTACAGAATTCAGAAAAAAATATCTGGCAACGATTTTTTTAGAAATTAGAAATCTGGCAACCTTCGTGTCACGTGATTACAGAATTCAGGAAAAATATCTGGAGCGTGTACAGCAACTGTACACTCTCCAGTTACCGTTCACAGCAAACTGGAGCGTGTGCAGTTACTGCACATGCTCCAGTTTGCTGTGAACGGTAACTGCACACGCTCAATATTTCTGTGAGTGAGCCCACACGATCTAGTATCAAAATAATATGACCACCTACAGCCGCTCAAAAAAGTATCCGAACACTATGTTGATTACAGAATTCAGGAAAAATATCTGGAGCGTGTACAGCAACTGTACACGCTCCAGTTACCGTTCACAGCAAACTGGAACGTGTGCAGTTACTGCACACGCTCCAGTTTGCTGTGAACGGTAACTGCACACGCTCAATATTTCCTGAGTGAGCCCACACGATCTAGTATCAAAATAATATGACCACCTACAGTCGCTCAAAAAAGTATCCGAACACTATGGTTCATTACAGAATTCAGAAAAAATATCTGGCAACGATTTCTTTAGAAATTACGAATCACTAATTGCGCATCCATCCGGTAACTGTACCACATGAATAGGCACGATCCCCATATATTTGTGTATATTGGCATGAATTTTTTCGTATCGTCCCAAGCTGCACCTGTCATATCCCTCTATTTTATTTATTTTCATTTATCATTGTATTTTTATTGTATTTTTGTTGTTGTAAATATATATCGCTATTAAGTGTATATGTGGAAGTGCTGATATGGGGATGTGACTCATGAACTGTTGTTCGAGTCTGAGTTGGCTAACTTGCGATGCTCACAGAATGGAAAGCTCTTTTACGCCTTGACTCGGGTGTAACTGCTAGCGCAGGAGACAAGGACGTTTGAACACGAGTCAAGGAATGCCGCTCTTACTCAAAAACAAAACCCTTAAGGAGAGGGTTCCGTTCTGTGTAAACCTATGGTTCTGTGTGATTCAGGGTTCCGTTCTGTGTAAACCTATGGTTCTGTGTGATTCAGGGTTCCGTTCTGTGTAAACCTATGGTTCTGTGTGATTCAGGGTTCCGTTCTGTGTGAACTAAGGTACGGTTCTGTGTGAACTGAGGTAGGGTTCTGTGTGAACCAGGTTGTAGGCAAAGATTGAATATCCTTTCGCTGAGTTTGAGGTTTGTAAAGAGAATCTGTGAAGCACAGTTGTCCACCTCATTGTATGAAGGTTTGCTGTAGCAAAGCAGCAGAGGCTCACGGAATCGAGCGCATCACCAGCATGTAATTGTATATGTTACCGCTAAAGTGCAGAAATCAGTTATTCTACAGATTATCTAGGTATTGTGCAGATTAACTAGGGTGATCCGTTAACGTGCGGAAAATTGTTTCATTTCTCAAATTACCTGGATAATCTGCACATTACCTACTAGGCACTCGTTAAAGTAAAAATAAGATCTTTGCTGGAACAACAGGAACGTTTCTGTACGCTTAAATTAACATAATGTTATTTATCTAGTGTCCGAGAGTAGAGTTGAAACCAGGGTCATCCCTCTGTCAACATGAATCAGTCGTCCGAATTATAAAAAACGCCCCCAAAATGAGCAGGCCAAGTGAGAACGAATCATTTTAGTGATTCGTTATCAAGAATGAATCACTTTACCGATTCGTTCTCACTTGGCCTCCGCTCATCCGGGGCGTTTTTTATAATGCGGACGAGTGAATCACGTGACACGAAGATTCATATTCAAGAGATTCACCACTATGAGAGATACAAACTTTTGAACTTTAACGATACGGAAGCCGTTAATGTGCACATTACCTAGGTAAAATGTGGAAAACTCTTGATTCCGCACGTTAACGGAGCATATCAGTTAATTTGCAGATTAGCTAGGTAATGTGCACATTAACGGCTTTCGAGCTTTAGCGGTGACATATATAAATGTAAATAAACTCTGTCGTCCATATACTACTCTCGTGCTTGAATTGTTAGACACCTTTCTACACATCACTTGGCGCAGCAAGTCTGAGTCATCTGTCGGTACGGGTGTAACACCCACGAACCTGTGCTTTCTCCTAAGTAAGGGAGAAGGTAATTAAGGGACTAGTTAATCTCCTCTGCTAAAGGGCGAAATTTATGTCATCTAGCCCAACACGATATTCGGCACAGTTCAGTCCGCATCATGCATAATTACACCTGATGAAGTAAAAATCTGTGTCCTCCCCCCACACCACCACAGCCCTTGTGAAAAATTAAATCATTCCCCCGTCTTTAGAAGGCTCCATAGCAAGAAGGCACATATTTCGCAGACCGAGCTTTACCTCGAACAAAGAGAGAAATTATGATACGGCGTTGGTGTTTTAACACGTTATGACAAGTTTAGACAAGCTTTCAAACAAGTCGTAGCTCGTTAACTTCGGAAGAACGGGTTCAAATCTACAGACACGTATCAAGAAATTTTTGAATGCCCTCCCCAGAGAGTTATGGAAATTGGAATATTTAACAGCAATGCCAGTTTAAATAATGCTGTGAAAAGTTAAAGAAAAAGAAGCTTAAAACCGAAAGCAATAAGCGTTATACCAAAACTTTAATAACACGTTTTTCACAGTTCGCATATTAATTATATTAATTTTTACCAATTTGGAATAATTGTTTTTTCAGAACGAGCCAACTTCTAAATAATTCAGCCACGTTAACTGTTTAAATACTGAAAGAATATTGCTGAAAATCGAGATTCAAAAAGATTCGATTGAACTCATGAAATAATGAGCTGAAAAAAATTTGGTTTTCCCATGAGTGGGTTCGAATCCCACTCATGGCAAAACCAAATTTTTTCAGCTCATTATTTCATGAGTTCCATGTCTACAGGACTTATTCTGTGATTCTTTACTACAGATTCGATTAAGTTGTATCTGAGTTACTATTGACGTAACATCGAACTGTAATTAATCAAGTGAGCGCTTAGTATATTTTACAAAATGGTAATCGTTTTCTATAACTTGCATTTATTTATTGACTTATTTTGCTGTTAAATATTATTCGGTTGGGTTGTTTTACCTCTGAGCGGCACTTTTTTGCACACCATGGGCTAAATGGCCAGGTCACATGGACCCCGAAGGCTCAGAGAAGGTTGGGGGAGGGGACCCACTGGAACAGCTGTTGGGAGACAGATGGTAGCCTCCCGTCAAGGCCATCCAGCGTGTTCTTTAACGTGCACAGGGTATGGCTCTCTCCCGCACACGGAACCACGGCTTAACGTCCCATCCGACGGACGGCGGCCTTTCCAAGCCCATCAGTGTCCCCTACTGACCGTGGGCAGGGCGGGGAATTTTGCGGAGATAATAAATATTATTGTTATACATCACGAGCTGTGTTGAATTGTTCAAAACCCTACTCGGATTAATTACGGAAATGACGTAGAATGTAGGAAGGGATATACGTCCTCACAAACTCTAAGCGATTTTTTATTCTCGTTATTTTTCACTGTAGGTCAACATTTTTAGGTCGTTTCTTGAAACTGTCAACAACTATATCGTATATTTTATACACGCCAGCATGCCATAGAAGAAATACATGTATCGGTGTGCAGGTAAGAATGCGTGCGGCCACGGTGTAAAAAGGGTTGGGTTTGGGTTGTTTTACCTCTGAGCGGCACTTTTTTGCACACCATGGGCTAAATGGCCAGGTCACAAGGACCCCGAAGCTCAGAGAAGGTTGGGGGAGGGGACCCACTGGAACAGCTGTTGGGGGACAGATGGTAGCCTCCCGTCAAGGCCATCCAGCGTGTTCTTTAAAGTGCACAGGGTATGGCTCTCCCGCATACGTGGGCCACGGCTTAACGTCCCATCCGACGGACGTCGGCCTTTCCAAGCCCATCGGTGTCTCCTACTGACCGTGGGCAGGTCGGGGAGTTTTGCGGAGATAAGTCTCAACGCTGTCCCAGCTGGGACTCGAACCTGGGAACTACAGATTACGAGCCTGGCGCGCTACCGGCTGAGCCACCCCCGTGAGGTGCATAAGGCTCCAGGAATCATTAATCATTTATATTGGTGATTGTCGAGTAATAAAGATGACTAACTGTATGTTTATAAGTGTTTCTACTCTGCACGTGACCAGTTAGTATCTTAAACCTGTTAGACTGATTTTGAATATGCGTACATTGTTACGAGTTGCAGGCAGTTAAAATGTTCTTCAATGTTTTTTAGAAAAAAAATTCTTTATTCAGGAAATTTACACATACCTATTTCAGTATGGCGACCTGCAAAGCTATTAGTATATATGCAAGAGATAAATAATTCTAATTTACACATAAAATATATCACCAATAATTTGTAATCAAAATATAACATTTCCCCAATTACACTTGGAAAACATCGAATTACCAAAAAAGATATAAATCATTTTACGTTTTATCGAGTTGTTTCATTCCTTTCATTCCTTTTTTTCATTCCTTTTTTAAATGTTCTTTCAACTTAACTTATTAAAACTTTCTACGTATTATACACTAATTAATTTCCATAAATTAAGGAAAATTCCTATGTTAAGTCAGTGGGAAGCTAACGACAAAGCTCTCTAACTTCTAAAATAAGTTTGTTTTTTTTTTTTGAAGAAATGTGATACTTGTTAATTACTAGTTGAACGTACCAGGCGCTGGCGGATGTCACTTTTAACCTGTATATTCTTATTTTCACTGCATTAAAGGTAAATTTTGTAAGATCCCGTCCCCCCGACAGTTTAGCACAGATTTTCAACATGAAGAAATTTGCCCGGATCGTTGTTGAGGTCAGCGAGCACTCCTCATAGCCCGTGGCTTAGGTTCTGCGCAAGCTTTCGAGATTTTATTTCCGTCACCACAGATTTTTCTGCCCTATGGCTCCCGGGATATTCGTTCGCACGGTCCAAATTTCCTGCACAGCGTCCCCCTTGTGGCGCGGTGATTGGTTTAAAGATCAGGTTCCCACTTGGCCCGTGGCTTCGTTTCTACACAGATTGTGACAACTCGTGTCTCATTTTTAATCTGCATATTTTGTTGTGTTCTGCACTAAAGGTTAGTTTGTGAGTATCCCCGCCCCGACATTTTATCACAGTTTGAACACGTAGAATTACCCGGTGTTGCAAAGGTCATTGCTGACTCGGCGCTCTCTCTCATAGCCCGTGGCAAACGATCGAGATATTTATTTCTTCAGATTTTGGCATTCTGTAATTCCCGAAGTACTTCGCCGAAAGGTCCCAAATTTCGTAGGCATATTCCCCCTACCCGACCCCATATTTGGTTAGTAAATCAGGTTCCTAGCTGTAATGGACGCCTCAATAATGTCTTTGGAAATGTGGGGAATCTGGCAACGGCAGTATTTTTAAATGCTATTTTAACTTTTTACTTTCACAGTTAGGGAGCAGAAAATGGCAACAGTAAATTTGACAACGATTCTCGTTTCCGGTAGGAATAGCATGGTAAATATTTTTGGTTCTAAAACGCCCCCCTTTTGGACATTCGACCCGAAATTTCGCACTGCAATCCGGACCACAACCAGAAATATTCTCTGAAAATTTGGAGCGTGTATGTTGATTTCCCGATGAGTTATGGCTGCCACAGACAGATAGACAGACAGACATCTTTTATTATATAGATATTCACAGCTTATCACCTTTTGCTAGGTATTTAAATACTTTGCACACACTATTATGCTGTACGTAGCATTTATTCATGTGATGACAAATGTGTAAGGAAAATATTATCTTTAGCCAGGTGGGAGTCGAACCCAAAACCTCCTGAAAACATGTCAGGTGCTATAGTAGTGTATTAACTTGTAACGACAGGCTCCCGTCGTTAGAAATTAATATCATGCCATATAATGGGTTCGGATACCACCAAGCTTGAATCGAGCAGAAAAGCGTATATTATTTCTCTATACCTTTGCCATCACAAGAATAAATACAGCATAATATTTTTATTTATTTTTCTTTTATTTGCGACATATAGGACAGAGAAGAATCCTAGAAGCTACTCCTAACTTTTTACAGGCCTTCTCATACAAAGACATGCCCTACTAAGACCGAAGTCACTGCTGACCACTGCCTTAGTTAGAGCTAACACAACACACAAAGTTTGCCCTGCTGGAACAGTCGCTAGCTGCCTAACCACTATGCCAGTTAAGGCATAGCGTGTTAATAGCGTGTGAAATCCCTCCTTCTCCGTGTTGCGTTAACAATTCGAATTCCTACCTATCATAGAGCGAGAATGGTTTTGTGACTGTTGGGGATCTGATATTAGTGGGTTGGGTTGTTTTACCCTCTGAACGGCACTTTTTTGCACACCATGGGCTAAATGGCCAGGTCACATGGACCCCGAAGGCTCAGAGAAGGTTCAGAGAAGGAGGGGACCCACTGGAACAGCTGTTGGGAGACAGATGGTAGCCTCTCGTCAAGGCCATCCAGCGTGTTCTTTAACGTGCACAGGTTATGGCTCTCCCACACACGGCGCCACGGCTTAACGTCCCATCCGACGGACGGTGGCCTTTCCATGCCCATCGGTGTCCCCTACTGACCGTGGGCACGGCGGGGAATTTTGCGGAGATAAATCTCAACGCTGACCCAGCTGGGACTCGAACCTGGGAACTACAGATTACGAGCCTGGCGCGCTACCGACTGAGCCACCCCCGCCCCTGATATTAGTGGAGTCCAAACTTTCCGATGTATGCTTTTAAATCATTTGATCTGATTTGATGTATTTAATTCAAGTTCTGTGAGAGAGGAAGTCAACGGAAAGAAGCATCAGCAAGCGAAGTAACAACAATACACATCACAATTGCTTTCTGGCTGTAACTTGTGTGAATATAAAGCGTGTAAAAGAAAAACGTTGGATTTAGGAAGCGGGAGAAACGATGGTCTGAAAACGGACTCTTTCGGCAAGCGCGGCGACCCGTCGGATGCCTAAATTATCAGAGGTTCCGTACTATGTAACTGAAATCAGGATGGGCTAAGTGCTCCTTGATTCCATATTTCTTTCTTCCTGTTTTTGTTTATATTTGTTTGTTTGTTCCGTTTACTTATTCGCATGTTTTGCTTTTGTGCATTTTTTTTTTTAATTTTGAATTTGAATAGGAAGATGAGCTATCGGAATTTCACTCTATTCAAAAGCAATAATTATCGAACACGGGATATGTCCTGTAGACATGGAACTCATGAAATCATAAGCTGAAAAAATTGGTTTGGTCGTGAGTGGGATTCGAACCCACGTCTCTTGGAAACATGAGGGGACGTGGACTTTCCAGGAGATGTGGATTCGAATCCCACTCACGGCAAAAACCAATTTTTTCAGCTTGTGATTTCACGAGTTCCATGTCTACAGGACATATCCTGTGATTCTTTACTACTGAATTATTGATTTAACGCCATGAGCGTGAGTGACAAATATTAAATCCCATCTCTATGAGGTAACCCAGTTGTCCACTTCCCGTATAGATAAGGGCGGGGGTGGCTCAGTCGGTAGCGCGCCAGACTCGTAATCTGTAGTTCCCAGGTTCGAGTCCCAGCTGGGTCAGCGTTGAGATTTATCTCCGCAAAATTCCCCGCCCTGCCCACGGTCAGTAGGGGACACCGATGGGCTTGGAAAGGCCGCCGTCCGTCGGATGGGAAGTTAAGCCGTGGTCCCGTGTGCGGGAGAGCCATACCCTGTGCACGTTAAAGAACACGCTGGATGACCTCGACGGGATGTTACTATCTGTCTCCCAACAGCTGTTCCAGTGGGTCCCCTCCCCCAACCTTCTCTGAGCCTTTGGGGTCCACGTGACCTGGCCATTTAGCCCATGGTGTGCAAAAAAGTGCCGCTCAGAGGTAAAACAACCCAACAACAACCCGTATAGATGGCGCTACTGTGCGAATCAAATAGAAAAAATTCGAAAAGTTCATATGTCACATCAGCTGAAGAAAAAACGTTAGCCGATGATAGTGAACTGGTTAGCAGAACTGGCATGTTTCCAGGAGACGGTGGTTCGAATACCACTCAAGGAAATAATTATCAGTTTGTGTTTTAGTGACTCCTTGTATGTTTACTATTCTTTATGAATACTCCTTTGAATAGTCTCTGGCGATTTATTTGCAACCATGCCAACCACCCAACTGAAATGTTCAACTGCCAACTGTGATAGAGTCGAAATCTTCGATTGCTCGAACACTTCGACGCTCAATGAAATCCATAAGATCGAGGAACCCAAGAGTCATACACGGTGAATCTTGAAATCTCTGTTCTAGTCACTGAATGTGCATTTCAAGATTCACCATGTATGACTCCTGTTTCCTCGATCTGAGGGATTTCATTTTGCGTCTCCCATTGAAAACATCAGCAGGCAAAGTAACATCACGTATCACAATTGCCTTCTGGCTGTAACTAGTATGAATATAAAGCGTGAAAAAAAAACGTTGTATTTCGGAAGCGGGTGAAACGATGGTCTGAAAACGGACTCTTTCGGCAAGCTCGGCGACCCGTCGACCCGAAATTATAAAAATAATCTCCCATTTTTGCATCTCCCATTGAAAGATTCGAAGAGCGAGGTTCCCATCTGCCCACAGAATGATTCGAACGGTGAGGTTCCCATCTGCCCATTGGATGATTCGAACAAGGAGGCTCCGTTATGCCCGTTGGATGATTCGAACGGGGAGGCTCCCATATACCCATTGGATGATTCGGGCGAGGAGGCTCCCACATGCTCATTAGATGATTCGAACGAGGAGGCTCCCACATGCTCATTGGATGATTCGAATGATGACACTTCCATCTTGAATGAATCAAGCAAGAAAGCTTACATCTGCCGAGGGGCGTAGCAAAGGACTATGGTTATGGGGGGGGGAGAAATCAAAAATATTACAACTCGAAATTGAAATTTTGCCAACTGACCTAATAAGTCTGTCACGTTTTTACGTTTTTACTTAGATTTAGATTTTCGCTCCGTTAGGGGGGGGGGGACAACTCTTCTGCATTTTGCCATTTAACTTCCAATTTTGCCAACTAGCAATAATTTCGCAGAAAAAATTCCAATATTTACATCTCGTCTGAATTGTAGCAAGTCAGTGTGAATTTTCCCTTGATTTGGACAACTCTCCTTAATTTCACGAAACTAATCCCAATTTTTAGATCTCTCCTAAATGACTAAATTGACTAAATTGACAAAATCACTTCAAAATTTTCAAATTCTCCAAGATTTTGCCAAGTTTTCCCGATTTTGTCAACCTCCTTAATTTCACAAACCCAATTATCACAACTCGCCCGTATTTTCCAAGTGGATTCGAATTTTGCCAACTCCCCTGTATTCTACCAAGTGGCTTCGAATTTTGCCAACTCCCCTGTATTCTACCAAGTGGCTTCGAATTTTGCCAACTCCCCTGTATTTTACCAAGTGGCTTCGAATTTTATCAACTCCCCTGTATTTTATCAATTGGCTTCGGATTTTGCCAACTCCCCTAGATTTTGCCAAGAGTTCTTGGTTTTTCCAACTCTCCTTAATTTCATAAAACCAATCCCAATTTTTACAAGTCACCTGTGCTCCAGTTTTGCCAACTTCCCTACATTTTGCCAAGTTGCCTCGAATTTACCACCTCTCCTTAATTTCTCAAAACAATCCCATTTTTACGTCTCTCCTGAATTTCCCAAGTCATTTCAAATTTTTCGAACTCCCCAAAATTTTGCCAAGTTTTCTCGATTTTGTCAACTCCCCTTAATTTTACAAAAACAATCCCAATTTTTACAAACAGCCCGTATTTTACCAAGTGGATTCGAATTTTGCCAACTGTCCTAGATTTTGCCATCTCGCCACAATTTTACAGATAAAAAATCCCAATTTTACAGATAAAAAATCCCAATTTTACAGATAAAAAATCCCAATTTTACATCACACCTGATATTTCCAAAGTCACTGAATTTACCAATTCCCCCAAGACTTGTCAACTCTCGTAGATATTGCGAAGTTGCCTCAATTTCACCAACACGCCCTAATTTTACAGAAAAAAGATTGCAATTTTTACATCTCACCTGAATTTTGTCAACTCCCCAAGATTTTACCAAGTCACTCCGAATTTTGCCAACTCCCTAAGATTTTGCCAACTCACCTACATTTTACTAAGTGGCTCTAAATTTTGCCGTCTCTCCATTTTCCAAACTGCCTTAGATTTGCGAAAGTTGCCTCGATTTTTACAACTCCCCTTAATTTTCCAAAAAAAACAGATTACATATTTTCACAACTCACCTAGATTTTACGAAGTCGCTTCGAATTTTGCCAACTCCGAGTTACTTTGGGGGGAGCCTCCCCCCATCTCCCCATGGCTACGTCCCTGCATCTGCCCATTAAATGAATCGAGCAGGGAAGCTTACATCTGCTTAATTGAATGAATCGAGCAGGGAAGTTTACATCTGCCCCATTGAATGAATCGAGCAAGGAAGCTTACATCTGCCCATTGAATGAATCGAGCAGGGAAACTTATATCTGCCCCATTGAATGAATCGAGCAGGGAAACTTATATCTGTCCCATTGAATGAATCGAGCAGGGAAGCTTACGTCTGCCCATTGAATGAATCGAGTAGGGAAGTTTACATCTGCCCTATTGAATGAATCGAGCAGGGAAGCTTACATCTGCCCCATTGAATGAATCGAGCATGGAAGCTTACATCTGCCCATTGAATGAATCAAGCAGGGAAGCTTACATCTGCCCTTATTGAATGAATCGAGCAGGGAAGTTTACATCTGCCCATTGAATGAATCAAGCAGGGAAGCTTACATCTGCCCCCATTGAATGAATCGAGCAGGGAAGTTTACATCTGCCCATTGAATGAATCGAGCAGGGAAGCTTACATCTGCCCCATTGAGTGAATCGAGCATGGAAGTTAACATCTGCCCCCATTGAATGAATCGAGCAGGGAAGCTTACATCTGCCCCATTGAATGAATCGAGCAATGAAGTTTACATCTGCCCATTGAATGAATCGAGCATGGAAGCTTACATCTGCCCATTGAATGACTCGAGCAGGGAAGCTTACATCTGCCCCCATTGAATGAATCGAGCAGGGAAGCTTACATCTGCCCCATTGAATGAATCGAGCAGGGAAGTTTACATCTGCCCATTGAATGAATCGAGCAGGGAAGCTTACATCTGCCCCATTGAGTGAATCGAGCATGGAAGTTAACATCTGCCCATTGAATGAATCGAGCAGAGAAACTTACATCTGCCCCATTGAATGAATCGAGCATGGAAGCTTACATCTGCCCATTGAATGAATAGAGCAGGGAAGCTTACATCTGCCCATTGAATGAATCGAGCAGGGAAGTTTACATCTACCCCATTGAATGAATCGAGCAGGGAAGTTTATATCTACCCCATTGAATGAATCGAGCAGGGACGCTTACATCTGCACCATTGAATGAATCGAGCATGGAAGCTTACATTTGCCCATTGAATGAATCGAGCAGGGAAGCTTACATCTGCCCCCATTGAAAGAATCGAGCAGGGAAGCTTACATCTGCCCATTGAATGAATCGAGCAGGGAAGCTTACATCTGCCCAATTGAATGAATCGAGCAGGGAAGCTTACATCTGCCCCCATTGAATGAATCGAGCAGGGAAGCTTTCATTTGCCCCATTGAATGAATCGAGTAGTAAAGCTTACATCTGCCCCATTGAATGAATCGAGCATGGAAGCTTACATCTGCCCATTGAATGAATCGAGCAGGGAAGCTTACATCTGCCCCATTGAATGAATCAAGCAGGGAAGCTTACATCTGCCCACATTGAATGAATCGAGCAGGGAAGCTTACATCTGCCCACATTGAATGAATCGAGCAGGGAAGCTTACCTCTGTCCATTGAATGAATCGAGCAGGGAAGCTTACATCTGCCCAATTGAATGAATCGAGCAGGTAAGCTTACATCTGCTCCCATTGAATGAATCGAGCAGGGAAGCTTACATCTGCCCCCATTGAATGAATCGAGCAGGGAAGCTTTCATTTGCCCCATTGAATGAATCGAGTAGGAAAGCTTACATCTGCCCCATTGAATGAATCGAGCATGGAAGCTTACATCTGCCCCATTGAATGAATCGAGCAGGGAAACTTATATCTGCCCCATTGAATGAATCGAGCAGGGAAACTTATATCTCTCCCATTGAATGAAACGAGCATGGAAGTTAACATCTGTCCACTGACTGATTCGAAAAGGAAGGCTTGCATCTGCCCATTACAGCTTTGCAATGGGTCCTTTCCAGTAATGTTTTCAGGCATTTCAAAGAAAATATGTTGAGATATGCGCACAAAATCTAATACGTTGGGTTGTTTTGGGTTGTTTCCCGTCTGAACGGCGTTTTTTTTGCGCACAATGGGCTAAATAACCAGGTCAGATGGACCCCGAAGGCTCAGAGAATATTGGGGGAGGGGACCCACAGTACAGCTGTTGGGAGACATCTGCCTTCCTTCAAGCCTCCCTTCGGTAGGCCAATCTGCCTACCGAAGGCAAATCTGCCTACCTTCGGCTACCCAAAGGTAGCCTCCCTTCAAGGCTATCCAGCATATTCTTTAACGTGCACGGGGTATGGCTCTCCTGCACATGGGACCACAGCTTAATTTCTCATCTGATGGTGTGCGTCCTTTCCAAACCATCGGTATGGGTACACCCATACCGATGGTTTGGAAATCGGTGCCCCCGACTGATCAAAGGCAGGGCAGAGAGTTTTGAGGAAATAAATCTCAACCTTGACTCAGCTAGGACTCAAACCTGATAAATACAGATTACGAGCTTGGCACGCTACCGACTGAGCCACCCATGGCCCAATACGTTGGGGTATGCGTACAAAATCGGAAAAAAAGTATATACAGTAGACCTCATAAATTCTGCACTCGAAAATGCGAAATTACGATATTCCTACACTTTTTAAACCTTTTGCCATCTATTCCTATGTGGAAGGATGAAAGGACCGCTTCATATCAAAATTCCCGAATTCTAGAACCGATCTGAAGGCAACCAATGAAGACACATGCAATTGTCAGCTCACCCATACAGGTTGATACAGTCGCTCAAAAAAGTATCCGAACACTATGGTTGATTACAGAATTCAGAAAAAAATATCTGGCAACGATTTTTTCAGAAATTAGTGATCTGGCAACCTTCGTGTCACGTGATTACAGAATTCAGGAAAAATATCTGGAGCGTGTACAGCAACTGTACACGCTCCAGTTACCGTTCACAGCAAACTGAAGCGTGTGCAGTTACTGCAGTTACTGCAGTTTGCTGTGAACGGTAACTGCACACGCTCAATATTTCCGTGAGTGAGCCTACACGATCTAGTATCAAAATAATATGACCACCTACAGTCGCTCAAAAAAGTATCCGAACACTATGGCTGATTACAGCAATAGTGTTCGCAAACTTCGTGTCACGTGACACGAAGGTTGCTAGATCACTAATTTCAAAAAAAAATCGTTGCCAGATATTTTTTATGAATTCTGTAATCAACCATAGTGTTCGGATACTTTTTTGAGCGACTGTACATGTTATGGAATACGACAAGGAGATAATGAGTTAAGCAGCACGTTTAAAAGAAACAGAATTTTCTAAAATCCTGCTCCTGTTAGTTCTGAGGGTGGCGGATTTATGAAGTTCTATTATAGTTTTAAGGTTCCCATCCCCACTAGAAATTTAGTGATCAAATGTTTTATATATTTAGAATCATCTGGTTGTTTTATTATCAAACTGCGTACATATGTCAAATACAATTAATGCTGTCATCCAATTCGAGACTTGGAAGTTAAATATGTAGATGGTTTACGAAATAGGTGAGGTGAGGATGGCTGTCGGTAGCGCGCCAGATTTGTAAGCTGTAGTTCCCAGTTTCGAGTCCCAGCTGAGCCAGCGTTGATATTTATCTCCGCAAAACTTCCAGTCCTACCTCGGTCAGTAGGGAATACAGATGGGTTTGAAAAGCCACCATCCGTCGAACCGGCTCGTGTGCGGAAGACCCATATCCTGTGCACGTTAAAAAGCACGCTAGATGGCCTTGACAGTGGATCACCTCCTCCTACTTCTTTGGGGGGGGGGGGCTCAGTCGGTAGCGCGCCAGGCTCGTAATCTGTAGTTCCCAGGTTCGAGTCCCAGCTGGGTCAGCGTTGAGATTTATCTCCGCAAAATTCCCTGCCCTGCCCTCGGTCAGTAGGGGACACCGATGGGCTTGGAAAGGTCGCAGACCGTCGGATGGGACGTTACGCCGTGGCCCCGTGTGCGGGAGAGACATACACTGTGCACGTTAAAGAACACGCTGGATGGCCTTGACGGGAGGCTACCATCTGTCCCCCAACACCTGTTGCAGTGGGTCCCCTCTCCCAACCTTCTCTGAGCCTTCGGGGTCTATGTGACCTGCCCATTTAGCCCATGGTGTGCAAAAAAGTGCCGCTCAGAGGTAAAACAACCCAACCTACTTCTCTGAGCTATCCGGGTTCTTGGGACCTGTTCATTTACCCCATTATGCACAAAAAAATGCCACTCAGAAGTAAAACAACCCAACGAATTAGGTGATCATAAACCATAGCGCCATTACTTCATCGTATTTCTCGCAATTAATATTAATTTTTATTAAAAATAAAAGATAGAAATCAAGAACAGAAACTTTTAAAATGACAACTCGGCCTGCTATGTCTTGTTATTTCTCCCACAGAAACATGCACCACCACATGTGCCAAGTCGTCAGTGTTTACATTAAAAACGTCGTGTTTACGTTTAATGCACTCGGCATTAGTAAGTTTTCCCTTCACCTTTGGTAAAGCCGAGGAGGTCGCAGGGCCAAGTTATTTCTGCTCCCGAACACGACGAAGATTCTTTCGGTGCATTTTGAAGCCAATTCCCACTGCACAGAGAGAGCGCGGTTGCTTTGGCACCAAGAGGGAAAGAGCGTGTCATTTGTTTATGTTACGAATTTCTTCTCATCGAGATCCCAGATGGCTTTGCTACTGCTGGGGACTTGATTCAAGTTGTATTCTGTATGAAGAGAGAGAAAACTTCTTATCTTTTGCTTTACTAACCATGAACTTTAGATTTTCAAAATCGGATTAGAAATGTCATTGAGGTGACACTTTGTTTTCTGTCAGGGGAAGGTTTTTTACTTACTGGATCTTTTGGTACTTCACGTTTGTGTGTTTGCTGGTACGTACGCTTGTGTTTGTAAGAGCAGGATCTGTAGGGGTGGGGGGGGGAAGGTTAAGGATAATAGAGGCCCAAAGGGCCCACTCATTGAAAAATGAGTGGGCCCTTTGGGCCTCTATTATCAATGAGCATATTATTGAGCATTTTCAATGAGTGGGCCAAAGGGGCCCACTCATTGAAATTAGGCATCTGACAACCTTCGTGTCACGTGACACGAAGGTTGTCAGATGACTAATTTCTAAAAAAATCAATGCCAGATATTTTTTCTGAATTTTGCAATCAACCATAGTGTTCGGATACTTTTTTGAGCGACTGTACACCTAAGTTTCGAAAATGACCGTCCTTTCTCCCCATGATTGAAAGTTTCCACCTTAACATCTGTCAGGTAGATTCCACTCAGTGTCATACCCAAACATTTCCAGGGTGCGGAGGAGACACGTTGAATCTAAAGGAGAAGGTTTGACGTCTGGAATTTCTGATTTCGGGGACCTCCTTAAAAAATGTACGTTACTCAAGCCCTCAACGGGGGGGGGGGGGGGGGGGGGGGGGCACCACTCGGTAGCAGGACAAGCTCCTAAACTGATTTTTCCAGATTCGAGTCCCAACTATGCCTGCGTCGAGTTTTGTCTCCGCTAAACATCCATCTCGTTCTTGGTGACAGAGACAACACCGATGGTCTTTAAAAGACTGCCGTCCATCGGATAGGATGTTAAACTGTGACACCGTGTGCGGGAGAGCCATACCCTGTGCACGTTAAAGAACAGATTGGATGAGCTTGGCAAGATTCTTTCATCCCTCACCTAATAACTGTCCACTGGATTCCTTTTCCCAACTTTCTTGGACCCCTTTGTGAGCTGGCCATTTAGCCCATTTTGTATCATCCCAAGCACCATCACCTACCCCCTCTGGTATTCCACTGTATCCTCAACCTAGTTTTCATTTGAGGTCCCTAAGTCCTGGCCATTCAGATCTCTGGTGCACTAAAACGCATCCAAGAGATAAAATGCCCAAATTCTTAAACACTACACAGCATTTAAAAAAAATGCAAAAATCCACCGAAAACAAAAAAACTCAATAATAATAGTCCAATCACAATAATTAAACGTTCCTTGTTATGCCTCATTTACTCTTTTGTTCCCTGAAAATCGAAATGTCCTCTTTGAATCCCCCCGTGATTTACTTTAGAGCCACCAACCACTCCTTTTCGAGGACATCTCTCCTAAATCTCCTCCGTCAGCAAAAGCCGGACTCAGAAGCGTTATTTTATTCATACTTCTTCTTTTATAATTGCATCTTCAGTTTGAATGGAACAGACGTAACTACGTTCAACCTTATAGATGAGAGTACTTTTCTTTTTCTGTTTCGCATCCATATATGAAGGGTTTTTTAAGACAGCCTCACTTTAAGAACATCGTTTTTGTACACGCTGCTCTCCAGATCTTTTTTTTTTCGCTATTTCCAATGTACCTCTTTCAAAATGTGTTCAATAAATTCAGCACGACCTATATTTTTCATTCGTCTTTATTTCGTGGAGAGGAATGAAAAGAATTTTTAAGCAAGATTCACAAAAAACATCGCTTCAACTTTTCGTTCAAATACTCGACGCTTTTCCAAAATGGTCGACCACTTCTCTGCTGCTTCGCTTCTAATTCTCCAAGAATCTTGCCTTCTCTTTTGAAACAGAGAATATTGCAATTTATTTTTATTTACATAAGCAAGAGCAATTCAAACACAAGAAGCGGTGGGTTGGGTTGTTTTACCTCTGAGCGGCACTTTTTTGCACACCATGGGCTAAATGGCCAGGTCACATGGACCCCGAAGGCTCAGAGAAGGTTGGGGGAGGGGACCCACTGGAACAGCTGTTGGGAGACAGATGGTAGCCTCCCGTCAAGGCCATCCAGCGTGTTCTTTAACGTGCACAGGGTATGGCTCTCCCGCACACGTGGCCACGGCTTAACGTCCCATCCGACGGATGGCGGCCTTTTCAAGCCCATCGGTGTCCCCTACTGACCGTGAGCATGGCGGGGAAATTTTGCGGAGATAAATCTCAACGCTGACCCAGCTGGGACTCGAACCTGGGAACTACAGATTACGAGCCTGGGCGCTACCGACTGAGCCACCCCTGCCCCCAAGAAGCGGTGAATGTCAGCTATCGTAATTCAGCTAGGTTGACATGTAACATTCTTTTCTGCTGCATTTTTGCTGAATTATACGCAAAATTAGTTCATTGAAATAGGAAAGATCGGTATAGTGATACCGGACATGATGAAATACATTAAATTTTAAAACTTACAATATAAATAAACAGAGAGTCACTCAGAAAAAATGCCCCACAATATTTTTACAAATCAATATTTATTGTACAGCATTGCTACATGTATAATTTTAAGTCGATTCTTCCCATCTCTTTCTATTGCAAGTACATCTTCTTCTCACATGTGGCGCTGCTGTAACATTAATCAGCTTAGCAGCCAGTGGTGGATCGTGACTAAAATGTTTGGTGGGACTTGGGTTGGGTTGTTTTACCTCTGAGTGGCACTTTTTTGCACACCATGGGCTAAATGGCCAGGTCACATGGACCCCGAAAGCTCAGAGAAGGTTGGGGGAGGGGACCCACTGGAACAGCTGTTGGCAGACAGATGGTAGCCTCCCGTCAAGGCCATCCAGCGTGTTCTTTAACGTGCACAGGGTATCCTGCACACGGGGCCACGGCTTAACGTCCCATCCGACGGACGGCGTCCTTTCCAAGCCCATCGGTGTCCCCTACTGACCATGGGCAGGGCGGGGAATTTTGCGGAGACAAATCTCAACGCTGACCCAGCTGGGACTCGAACCTGGGAACTACAGATTACGAGCCTTGCGCGCTACCGACTGAGCCACCCCCGTCCCGTTTGGTGGGACACTTTGACTAAGACAGTCAGGGACCAGATGTAGAAAAGCTTTTGGAGAGATGCCTCATACTGAATTGAACTTTATCGGACTGGAACGAAGTTCCGTATTGCACATACACCTATCCCTCGGTTTACACTGTAGATAGGTTCCGGGGAAATCACCGTGTAAATCAAAATTGTGAAAAATCAAAACCAACAACGTATGGAAAAAAAGGGAGATAAATTCCGAAAATATTCTTGTTATGAATAAAACGAATATCGAAAGTTTCACTTATACATATTTTCTGAAATTTAAGTTAAGCAGCAAAATTAAAGATTAATGTAACATTATTTTTGTATTTTATTTGCAGTAATTCACATAATTTCTTCAATTTAGAATAATAATTTCTCAAATTCAGAATAATTTCGCATACATTTATGTTTGGTCACAAGAAAACACTCAACGTTAATGTAGATGTATATTATCGAATTTGAAAGCGAAATTTGAATGAAGGATATTTATGAACTGAATATAAATTAAAAAAATTAAGCCATTTATATCAACACTTAGTGCTTTATTTTGCAAAATTAGCATTTATATGATATTTTATGAAATAGTGTACTTATATGAATCAGCTGTATTTAGCCTATGTAAGTCTACAAAGTAAACTTGTTGCTAAAAATGAGATAAAACACGACTTTTACTACTCTGAAAATTCTGTTTAGAAAACGTCAGAGCTCCCTGCAGATTAAAAACAGGTCCTTTTCATTAAGATGTCGCGAAGTAAATTGCATTACAATGGCAAAAATATATTTTAGCGAATGAATATAAATATGACTTATGCAAGATGATGATTTTATTAATATAGGAATTGACTATTATCTGTTTATTCTTGAAAATAAATGATCTCAATTAGAACCATTTAGTTACTTTCCTTTAGGATGACAATCTAATAATCTCCTTGGCTACATACCACTGTTACTTCATAATATGTATTATATCTACATACTACTCTGAGATTATTATTATTATATTATTATATCTTTATACTACTCTTCAGTTGGAAATAAAACATGGAGTCTCTCAGGGCCAATTCTCTTTTTAATTTTTATCAATGATTTCTGCTCTTTAAAATTAATGGTAAGATTAACAGTTTTGCCGATGATACTTCTACACTGGCTTCCATTAATTAAGGAAAACTCAGAAAAATTATGATAAACAAAAAACTATATGAATAATTTTAATGAAATTTGATGGAAACATGAATTACAATTTTAGTTTCAGAATGGCATAAAATATTTTACACTAGAAACATTTTTCGTCAAAAAATAACATTTACAGGAACTTGCCAAAAATTAGGTGTCAGAATGTAATGGGCAAAGTTTTTTAATAAAGAGTGTGGTCACCCCTTAGATCAATGCAGGCACGACAGCGATGTTCCATGCTGTTTATGATGTTGTGAATCAGCTCAGTACGGAGTAACGATAATTGTTCTTTTAAAGCAGCAATAATTTCCCCCTTTGTTTCAGGTGGCGAGTTGAGGGCAGCAACACGTCTCCCTAAAGCATCGCATTACATGCTCAATCGGATTTAGGTCAGGAGATCCAGCTGGCCACTTCATGCGCATAATGGCCTCCTCTTGAAGGTTTTGTTCCATTAGTCGAGCTCTGTGTGAACGAGCGTTATCGTCTTGTAAGATGAATGTTTCACCTATTGCACCAGCGTAAGGACGTACATAAGGGTCCAGGATGTCATCTCTATACCTTTGACCAATGAGGTGTGTCCACCAAAGGAAATGCCACTCCAAACACACACGCTACCTCCACCGTAACTATCTCTTTGACGGATGTTACTCGGATGATAGCGGGTACCTCGTTCTCTCCATATCAAACAATGTCCGAAATCACTCTATACGCAATATATGGATTCATCTGTGAAGAGTACGGACCTCCATTGCTCTTCTGTCCAGTTAACATGCGTGCGTGCCAAATTCAACCGCTCTCTTCTGTGATGTGAGGGGCAGGGGTGGCTCAGTCGGTAGCGCGCCAGGCTCGTAATCTGTAGTTCCCAGGTTCCAGTCCCAGCTGGCTCAGCGTTGAGATTTATCTCCGCAAAATTTCCAGCCCTGTCCATGGTCAGTAGGGGACACCGATGGGCTTGGAAAGGCCGCCGTCCGTCGGATGGGACGTTAAGCCATGGCTCCGTGTGCGGGAGAACCATACCCTGTGCACGTTAAAGAATACGCTGGATGGCCTTAACAGGAGGCTACCATCTATCTCTCAACAGCTGTTCCAGTGGGTCCCCTCACCCAACCTTCTCTGAGCCTTCGGGGTCCATGTGGCCTGGCCATTTAGCCCATGGTGTGCAAAAAAGTGCCGCTCAGAGGTAAAACAACCCAACCCAACCCAACCTATGTCTTGACGTGAAGGATATACAAATTACTGGCCTTCTATCGTACAGACCTCCGTCATGAAGACTTCTACGCACAGTAGAAGCTGATACAACCTTCCCAGTGGCTGCTGCAAGAGAGCAATTTTTCAGTTCATGAAGACTTCTACGCACAGTAGAAGCTGATACAACCTTCCCAGTGGCTGCTGCAAGAGAGCAATTTTAGAGCAATTTTTTCTATTCGAAGAGAGGATCGCAGCGAGAGGGAGCAGACGTCCTGCTCCTTCGTGCTGTTAATCACAGTTATCGGTCTTGTACAGCAGTCGTAACTCTAGCCCTTCCTCGGCTAAACCTCCGAGACGCGGAATCCGTGCTAAGAAATTGATTCCACAGTCTGTGGACCACAGAAGAACTCACATTCAGCCATCGTGCGACTTCTGGCTGACTTTGGCCTGCTTCGAGCCGGCCAATAGTTCTTCACTGCAATTAATTTGGTAAATGATATCTCGAGGTCATTCTTACAAAAGGGCTATTTCGAATTTCTTCACTCACATTTGGCTTGAAAAGGCCGCCATCAGTCGGATGGGACGTTAAGCCGTGGCTCTGTGTGTGGGAGAGCCATACCCTGTGCACGTTAAAGAACACGCTGGATGGCCTTGACGGGAGGCTACCATCTGTCTCCCAACAGCTGTTCCAGTGGGTCCCCTCCCCCAACCTTCTCTGAGCCTTCGGGGTCCATGTGACCTGGCCATTTAGCCCATTGTGTTCAAAAAAGTGCCGCTCAGAGGTAAAACAACCCAACCCCCCAACTCACTCACATTTACAACACAAAATAACGATCCACTCCAAAACACCCGTTTTTATGTCACTATTCGATTACATAAATTGGCGCAACCTGGACTAATTTGCATACGATATGCTCACTCGGCATTACTTTTCTGGTCACATGAACAAGTTTGGTGAGGATCGCATAGTGTTTTGGCGAATTATCGCGATTTTTCTCATTTTTCCCTTAATTTATGGAAACACAGTGTATTGCATTTACAGCAGAAACTCTTGCTGATCTGCAAAGTACAATAAATAATGATTTAACAGATATTGTAAAATGGTTTAAAATAAATAAGCTAACTCTAAGTTTTTCTAAATCGAAATATATATTGTACACTCTGAAAAATAATTTTGATATTGTACAAAATACTAGACAACAAATTGAAACTCTTTTTTATAACATTGGTCAAATAGAATGTTTTAAACTAATTTTTGGGTGCTGAATTCAAATATGGCTGTAAAAGAATCTGAAGCACGTACAGTTTTTTTTTTAATTTACGAATTGGTGTATTTCAAATTTCAATGAATACGCATATTTGGGAAAAGAAAATAAATCTGACTATGTTATTAAATTGCAACGTAAAACTCATTAATTAATTACATGACTACAGTGAAAAAAAATTAGAAACATCATAGTTAATAGACCATTGAATATAAAGTAACAAATGAAATAATATTTCAACGCAAAATAAGAAAACATGGGTAAGGATCTTTAATACTTACAAGAAGTTCATTTTTGTCTTTTATATGCTGAGGTACCTTCTGCAAGAGTAAACCAGCAGTAGTCACCCATCATTGCTGGGTCCCACCTACCTTGTTATCCCTCCTTAATGGTTCGGATATCCTGGTGAAATCTTCTCCCTTGCTCATCACTGACAGTTCCTAAGTTCTTGGGAAAGAAATGGATCTTCAAAGACATTCGGCAACCAAGATTTTCATAGTTTTTTAGAAGATCTTGAATGAGCCGATGACAGTTTTCCTCTTTGTGATTCCCCAGAAAACCCTGGACCACAGACGTGAAGGATTTCCATGCAGCGTGCTCCTCCATATTCAGTTTTTCTTCGAAGACTGTATCATTCGGTAACTTCCTGATCTCAGGACCAACAAAAAACCCTTCTTTGAGTTTGGCATCACTTAGTTTTGGAAAATTTTCCTTCAAGTGCAAAAAACCTTTACCAGTTTTGTCTATAGCCTTTGCAAAGTTTTTCATAAGCCCAGTTTGATGTGTAGCAGTAGTAGCAGAACATCAGATGAGTCAACTAGAGACTTATACCTCACATTATTCTTTCTAGGAATAAAACTCTCTTTTGGGGCCAGTCTTTGGTTTTATAGTGTTTCTTGTTGGCCCTAATGTCTCACAAACATAGAAAACAGCAAAATTTTGTGAAGCCTCCATGAAGCCCGAGCAAGAGAGATATGACTTAAACTGGTCATATTTTGTAAAATTTGGGAAACTATAATTTTGAAAACAGGTCATGGCAGTGAGTATTTTTTTCATGCTTTCATACGTTTCCTTCATTCCCACAGCTTGTGTCACTGGAATGAAAGTTTTTTTTTTGTTTCCTTTATGCAAAAGCACAGCTTTTAACCTGAAAATTGGCGAATCTATAAATAGACGCCATTCCTTAGGGTCGTGAGTTGTTTCAATTTCTTCCATCAGCTCCGAAATATCTCTGCAGAAACACAAATCATCTTGCATCTCATAATAAGCAGATAAAGATAAATTGCTCTTTCTGAACAGAGAAACTATGGCACCCTTGGCCAGAAGATTCCACTCTTGAACCAAAAACCTCAACTTGTTGTTTGGAAAATCCTAGATCTCGAACAAGATCATTTAGTTCATTTTGCTGGACCAGATGAGGCGCGTCTAACTTTTTAGGGTGTATGTAGGATCAGGATCTGTATGTGCCTCAAAGTTTTCCTCTGATGAATTTGAATCCCTCTCCTCCCAGTTGGTTGGAGATGTTGGTATAAGAAGATCTTCTCCATGAGGAACTTGGCCTTATGGCTGAAGGCACATTTGGATATCGTATTTTGCTTTTGTTCTTTTTTGAAAAACCCGACACTTCAGTTAAACAAAAATAGCAATCATGCAAGTGACTAATTGGTTCACCCCAAACCACTGGAACTGCAAAGGGCATGGATTTTATCTTACCTTTCAACCATTCACTCAGGCCAACAAATCACGAAATGCAGCACACATGTGGAACCCATGTTTTTGCCCTGATCTCCAACACGATATCTAAAACACAAGTTATAGGCTTTCTTCACAATTTGTCAAAGAAGGACTCCGGGATTTTAAAATATATTTTCCACACACATAACAAAATTTATCCGGCATATTTACACATCCGCGACGCTGCCTTTGTGCCATTTAAACACCAAAATTCACTCTTCAACGAACTAACAATGCGTTCCTTCTACAATGAAAACAACAAGAATAACGATCTGAATTAAGGTTACTGTTACGTGTTTTCTCCCACTTGGCAATCAGTGTTGCCAGCCACAAAAATAAAATATCTAGTATCTTCCCAGAGTCTGTAAATGGTAGCTATATAGTCACTGGAAGGTAGTCTTAGGAGACTTATGGTCATTGACCGTCAAGGCTATCCAGAATTTTCTTTAACGTCTTGTGATCTGAATATTTGTCACTTTATGAGCAAAAAATATGACATTCAGAGGTAAAACTCAACAATGTTCAGGAGGAGCTCCAAAAAGTGTTACTTTTTTGTATATATTTTTTTATTTGTTATATTTGCTCTGTAGGCTAGAAATGGACTTACCTGAAACTATCTGGGCTAGGTTGTGAAGAAACATTTTTGCGTCTGTCGATATTCTTTTTTCCTATCAAAATGCGGTAACTGATTTGCCTAAATGGAAAGTGAAAATATTGTTACGAACTAAGGAATTCATGTGCATGTTAACAACAAAAATAGAAATAAGTAAATGAAAAATTGGGGCGAATTTATCAGACATGACACAAAATGGACAGCCCTTAAAGGGTCCAGTGTTGGCAGTTGACTTAGTTGTTAGCGCACCAAGATCTATAGATCCTAAATGCGAGTCCCATCTGGCCAAGCATTGAGATTTATCTCCACTAAACCCCACCCTGCCTGCCCTCGGTAACAAAGGGGCACCGATGGGATTGAAAAGTCCGCCGTCCGTCGGATGAGAATCTAGATCCCGAGTGCAAGACAGCTATACACTTTGCACGTTAAAGAACAAACTGGATGGCCTTGACGAGACGTTTCCAAATGTTTCTTAAGTGTCCAGTGGGTTTCCTTCCCCCACATCTTTCCTGAACCTCTGGGGTCCTTGTGACCTGAATTGTGTCAGACCGGTACGATGTTCATTCTGAAGCCTTCGAGCATCTCAATTGGCCCGCCAAATCCCCGATTTGAATCCCATAGAAAACTTATGGAACTATTTGGGGCAACGAGTGAAGCGTCATCCCAGCCATCCGGTCAATCTAGCTCAGTGATTTCCAACCTTTTCTGGACCATCGCCCCCTTTAGAAGAGAACAAAAATTTCAACGCCCCCCTAGTCCATAATAATTAATTTTATATGAATTAAAATATTGTTGCATATTATCTGTACCTAATTTATCTGTTTATTTATCTATTAAAAATCATAATACCGCCCCCATGGAATGCTCCAGCGCCCACTGGGGGGCGGTATCGCCCCCGTTGGGAATCTATGATCTAGCTGAACTGCGTCATTTGCTGCTGGAAGAGTGGATGAATATTGATGTGCACTACATCCGCACAATTTCGGCTGATCTTCGGTCGCACAGGAAAAGTATTCAGCCAAGAATGACTAATTTTTTGTCCGGTGTGCTTATATCTAATTTATAATTATGTTATACAGTATATTGTTTGCTTTTTTTATTTTTCTTTACATTTTGAATAAATGTTAACAAAAGCAAGGTTCATATTTACAAGTATTAAATTGATTTAACTTCTTTTTTAAAGTTTTTTTAAATATTAGTAAACGTGAAGAATTTTTTTTTTCATTCTTTATTTATTGTGTCGAGCATCTCGACTGACCCGCCAAATCCCCGGATTTGAATCCCATAGAAAATTTATGGAATTATTTGGGACAGCGAGTGAAGCGCTGTCCCAGCCATCCGGTCAATTGTGAGAAAAATATATTATTATATTGTGATTTTGTATATTGAATTATATTTGATTATATTGTGAGAAAAAATGAATCATTCTTCATCTTCCATTAGGCCACCTGAGGCACTGCCCCATCCAAAAATCATCACAAGAAATAATAAACAAATCTGAAATTTAGTATCTATTATTTGTCATAACTCAATCGACCTGATATCATTTTTATATTCGTTTTGCAATCATTATTTGCTGTGTTATGTAGACAATCACAGCATTTACTCCGCGAGTCAATGCTGCGTCATCTGCTTTAGTTTATATAATGCTAATTTATCCATTATGGCCATCGCACAGAATTTAGCATTATCTATTTTACCGGGGGGGAGGAGAAATGTCTCAGTAAAAAAATGGGGCGGGGGTGGCTCAGTCGGTAGCGCGCCAGGCTCGTAATCTGTAGTTCCGATCTTCGAGTCCCAGCTGGGTCAGCGTTCAGATTTATCTCCGCAAAATTCCCGCCCTGCCCACGGTCAGTAGGGGACACCGATGGGTTTGGAAAGACCGCTGTCCGTCGGATGGGACGTTAAGCCATGGCCCCGTATGCCGGAGAGCCATACCCTATGCACGTTAAAGAACACGCTTGATGGGAGGCTACCATCTGTCTCCCAACAGCTGTTCCAGTGGGTCCCCTCCCCCAACCTTCTCTGAGCCTTCGGAGTCCATGTGACCTGGCCATTTAGCCCATTGTGTGTAAAAAAGTGCCGCTCAGAGGTAAAACAACCCAACCCAAAGCCTCAGTAAAAAGCCCGACAGGCTTGTAATCTGCAGTTCCGAGGTTAGAGTCCCAACTGGGCCAGCATTGAGATTTATCTCCGCAGAAGTCTCTGTCCTGTCCTCGGTCATTAGGTAACACTGCTGGGCTTGGAAAGGACGCCGTCCATCTGATGGGACATTAAGCTGTTGACAGGAGGCTACCATCTGTCTCCTAACTAGTCCAGTGGGTCCCTTTCCCCGAAATTTCTCTGAGCTTTCGGGATCCTAGTGACCTGACCATCCAGCCCGTTGAGTGCAAAAAAAAGTGAGTAAGTAGTAGTAAAAGTGAGTAGTCCAACTAGTCCAGTGGGTCCCTTTCCCCAAAATTTCTCTGAGCTTTCGGGATCCTAGTGACCTGACCATCCAGCCCGTTGAGTGCAAAAAAAGTGACCCCTCACAGGTAAAACAACCCAATCTGTTATAACCTATAACAACAACTCCGAAAACGTTTTGAAAAGGAGGCTGTGATGTTCTCCCTGTTCAGATCCTGCCCGACTGAGCCTGGTGTGATGACCTCCCTATTCGGAATGCGATGGGACTGGGCCAAATGTCGTGGCCGCTGGAGGACGATGAAATTGTCACTTAATAAACTTCACCCTCACTTCGGTGAAAAGACAGGTTCGCGGGTTTTTAGGCCCATGGCACTTTATGCCTCTGACTCGCTGTGTTGAATGTTGAATAAAAAATAGTCCATCAATTAACTGCACGAGAGTTGGATAGAGTTGTTGTTGGGTTGTTTTACCTCTGAGCGGCACTTTTTTGCACACCATGGGCTAAATGGCCAGGTCACATGGACCCCGAAGGCTCAGAGAAGGTTGGGGGAGGGGACCCACTGGAATAGCTGTTGGGAGACAGATGGTAGCCTCCCGTCAAGGCCATCCAGCGTGTTCTTTAACGTGTACAGGGTATGGCTCTCCCACACACGGGGCCACGGCTTAACGTCCCATCCGACGGACGGCGGCCTTTCCAAGCCCATCGGTGTCCCCTACTGACCGTGGGCAGGGCGGGGAATTTTGCGGAGATAAATCTCAACGCTGACTCAGCTGGGACTCGAACCTGAGAACTACAGATTACGAGCCTGGCGCGCTACCGACTGAGCCACCCCCGCCCCAGTTGGATAGAGAGTTGGATACGGATGACACAGTTTATTTACACTTTATACACTCAAGTACTGGGGATGCTCTCAACTCCGTGAGCCTTTGCTGCTTTGCTGCTGCAAACGTTAACAATGAGGTGGAGAATCGCGCACTCTGCAAGTTCTCACTTTACAGACCTCAAACTCGGCGAAAGGATAATCAACCTTTGCCTACACTGTGGTTCACTCTGAATCCACAAAACTATTATCAGATTCGCACAAGAATCTCGATTCCCTTTGGAATAGCACCCTCTCTTCAATGGTTACTTCGAGTAAGAGGCGGCGTCCTTCTGACGCTTGTTGAAACGACCTTTCGCAAAGCGTGCTGGCACCAAAACTGCCGCTTCAATCTCCCTTCCCTAGCCTCGTGCGCAGACCTCGCGCCTCAGGCTAGTCATTTACGGCCATAAAAGTCATCTGAAGCTGATCTTCATGCAAGCAGTCAGCTTCAGACCCGAAAATAACAAGAGTGAGTCACGCACACCATCATCCAGCACTCAAGAACACACTTAATACTTAAAAATACACCTATCCCTCGATTTACACGGTACTCAGTTCACAAAAATTTGGCTTTGCACGGTCAAAAAATGCAACCAGTTTCGATTTACACGGTACTGACTGAGACGTACATAGAAAGGAAATCTCAGTCAGTACCGTGTAAATCGAAACTGGTTGCATTTTTTGACCGTGCAAAGCCAAAATTGTGTGAACTGAGTACCGTGTAAATCGAGGGATAGGTATTATTTTATTACAATAATAAAATACAACAAAAATACATTAATAAATAAATAAAAATAAATTAGGGGGACACGACAGAGGCCATCAGCACGGCAAATCTGAACACATTTCGGTTCATTACGTTAATTGACCAATACGCTCACCTCAACAAAATTGTTTAAATATCTCTGGAGTTGCTAGATTTTACTCCGAAAAAGATCTTTAAGTTGCGATTCTCAGCCAGGCGGAAACTGTTGCCCACTCTGGATTGTTTCCTTCGCAGCGACACCTGGCGATGGGAACGGAACTCATCTTACTCAATCGGAAGTGATGGATTATCAGCAGAACAAGAGACATCGATTAAAGAGTCTCGCGCTTTCTCGAAAGGAAAGTAAACTATTGGCAGTGCATCGCGAGAAGGCGGCGAACAAAACACTCGTCACCAATCTATGGTGACGTCTCTGCGCGTGCTAACGTAGGAGAAAATGACAGATGGCTCGAGCAAGAAGAGGCAATGGAATAAAAGCTATTTGTTGGGGGAAAAAACTAGGATTGGTGAATTGCTCACTTTCGGGCTAATTCGGATCTAGGCGCGGTCAGGAGAGGTCTGCTGACCTCTGTAGCGTCCCAGACCCCCTTAGCTTCTATAAGGGTCAAGATATTTTTTTGAATAACAATTTTGATTTAACAGATTGTATAAGATTTCAAGACGTTGGTTGATATGTCCGATATAAAACAAACATCAGTATTGTTTGTGGGAGGACTTTTGGAGCTTCAGTGATTTGATAAGTGTTTCCATACATCAGGCCGGATCTAAAAAAAGGGGAGAGGGGGACATGGGACCCAATCGAGCCGAAAAAATGCAAATAGAAAGGGGGGGCAGGAGATGGAATTTTTTTACACAGTAATAACCTATATTCTCTCCGTTTTAGTGGTTTTTAAAAATTTCTGAGGAAATGCGTGAAATATAATAATAATAAATAATAAATACACCCTCAAGCAGCTGCTTGCCACAGAGGTCTGACAGGAGCCTGTCAGTTTATGTGCCACAGTAGAAGATCTGAGAGGATGGCAGGACCTCAGCAGAAAACAATACGAACATCCATGCCTTATCCGGGGCTCGAACCCAGGTCCCTTAGATCAGTAGCCAAGCGCGCTAACCACTCGGCCACGGGACGGCTGCACGAGTTTAATATTTTTTTGCCTACATTACCCTTATTAGCGTTCTCAAGGGGGAGGGAATGCTCTCCCCCCTTTAGATCCATCTCTGCCATAGACTTCAATATACCATCTGGCATAGATTATCAATGGCAATCACATGATAAGAGGGCATAAGTGTAAAATGGGTGTCAGTGTACTTTTCTAGTAGTATATGAAATAACTTTCCTTCTGCCGCATACGGGGCGCGGATGACTCAGTCGGTAACGCGCCAGACTCGTATTCTGTAGTTTCCAGGTTCGAGTCCCAGCTGGGCCAGGGTTGAGATTTATCACCGCAAAACTTCCAGCCCTGTCTACGGTCAGTAGAGGATATCGATGGGTTTGGAAAGACCGCCGTCCGTCGGATGGGACGTTAAGCCGTCGCTACGTGTGCGGGAGAGCCATACCCTGTGCACGTTAAAGAACACGCTGGATGACCTTGACAGGAGGCTACCATCTGTCTCCTAAGAGCTGTCCAGTGGGTTCCCTTCCTCAAGCTTTTCTAAGACTTCGGAGTCCTTGTGACCTGGACATTTAGGTCACTGTGTGCAAAAAAGTGCTCCTCAGAGGTGAAACAACCCAAACCCAGCCGCATATTCGTATTTATATATTACGTTCAAAATATTTCTTAACACTGGCTTTCAAGAAAGTAAACTTACTTTTTAAGTTTACTTTACTTTCAAGAAAGTAAACTTACTGTTAATGGCGTTGACTGAAAATTCTATAATACCCTCAGTGGAATAAATGGGGTGGGGATGGCTCAGTCGGTAGCGCGCCAGGCTCGTAATCTGTAGTTCCCAGGTTCGAGTCCCAGCTGGGTCAGCGTTGAGATTTATCTCCGCAAAATTCCCCGCCCTGCCCACGGTCAGTAGGGGACACCGATGGGCTTGGAAAGGCCGCCGTTCGTCGGATGGGACGTTAAGCCGTGGCCCCGTGTGCGAGAGTGCAATACCCTGTGCACGTTAAAGAACACGCTGGATAGCCTTGACGGGAGGCTACCATCTGTCTCCCAACAGCTATTCCAGTGGGTCCCCTCCCCCAACCTTCTCTGAGCCTTCGGGGTCCATGTGACCTGGCCATTTAGCCCATGGTGTGCAAAAAAGTGCCGCTCAGAGGTAAAACAACCCAACCCAACTCAGTGGAATAAATTATCGACTAGGATGGAAGAAATTCAATGGAATCGGGGAAAAAAACTCTCTTAAGCAATAAGTACGAACTATTAACAAAATCGATTATTTTATCCCCCCCCCCCTCTACAGATGAATCCCTTGAAAATAAAAAAAAGCGGCAGTCATCCGTTTTCGAATCGGATTGATTAGATCTGTTACTGATTCGCTCACCAAAAGACATCCGGCAATTTAATCTAATTGTCTACTCGTAAATATTCAAAGATTTTGGAGTGCTATTAATGCCTAACTGATCTACTGAGAGTGTTCGATAAAACCATTAGTTAATTAAAATATCTGCCAATGAAAACAAAACGAACTAAACTCTATTTCACGTAAAGAATGGAGCCATAAAATCTGAAAATCGAAGACGGGAACAACCAACGAAAAGACAACACGTGAGTTCTAGCAAGAACAACTCTTATGAATGCGCATGTGCACTATGCACCGGATAATTTATGGTATCGAACAGTTAAAATGCTGTCTTTCTTTCGGACTATTGTAAAGTGTACAGTCGCTCAAAAAAATATCCGAACACAACGGCTGATTACAGAATTCAGAAAAAATATCTGGCAACGATTTTTTTTAGAAATTAGTGATCTTCGCGTCACGTGACGCGAAGGTTGCCAGATCACTGATTTCTAAAAAAAAAAAGTCGTTGCCAGATATTTTTTCTGAATTCTGTAATCAACCGTTGTGTTCGGATATTTTTTGAGCGACTGTACAATGAATTCTTTTGCATCGGTATATTCGCGACTGGAAAAATTGCCCAGCGTTGCTCAGGTCATTTGTGACGTCAGCGCACACTCTCACAGCACGTTGCTTGCTTTCTACATAAATTATTGAAAGTTTTATTCCCGTTTCGACAGAGTTTGATCCCTTGTAATTCATGAGATACTTCATCGAATGGTTCCACATTTCCTAAAGGGATGCATCAGACATACTTTGTCGAGTATGGAAGCTGAATATTACCCACCAACGTTGAACATGAAACTTTGAAAGTTTCTTGACATTTTGTACACACAATTGTTTTTGTAACTTAATTATTTAATATAGAATAGTACTGAAAACTATGCGTATTCTTTCATAATGACCCTAGGTAAGTTTCTATTTTTTTGCTTTCATACCGGTTGTTGAAAAATTTTATGTAGGAGAGATTAAACTGCGTTGGCCACTTCACCAGGCACGTGGCTAGAGAAGTTGCTTTAGGGACCTACGCCTGCCCCCAAAGATATTTTCAGACGAAAAAAATTCTAAAAGATTACCTTCTTTTTTTCTCTGAGCGTCACTTTTTTGCACACAATGGACCAGATGGCCAGGTCACAAGGACCCTAAGGGCTTATAGACAGTTGGGGGAAGGAGACGGCAGTTAGGAAACAAGCCATCCTGCGTGTTCTTTAACGTGCCCAGGGTATGGCTTCCCACTAAGGACTACGGTATAACATCCCATCCGACGGGCGGTGGCCTTTCCAAGTCCATCGGTGTCCCCTACTCACCGAGAGTTTGCGCAGATATATTTCAACGCTAGCCCAGGTGGGACTCGAACTTGGGAACTGCAGATTACGAGCCTGGTGCGATACCAACTGAAAGAGTCTCTCCCACCATCCCCGACCCAAAAAGATTAAGAGTTAGGAAATAAATTTTTGGATCCATTTAGCTGTTTCTAACCCATTTATATATTATTTATGCAGTTATATATTTCACCATTAGTAGGGAAGAAAATTAACATGTATAGAATATTTTCCTTTTATTACATTTCTTTTACATTCATCCCCACCTTTCCCCCTCCCTCCCAAAAAAAACAACATATATATTTTTTTTTTCTGGCTATGCTCCCACAGTCTAGTTTCCGTCCTGCTGTGAACTATACATTCAATCGCACTTCTATTAATTTCTTTATGAAGGAAATAAAAAGCGCAAACTCCAACACATTTTAATACTTTGTAATACTAGTTTTCAAAACTCTTTCCACACCCTGGGGGCGGGGGTGGCTCAGTCGGTAGCGCGCCAGGCTCGTAATCTGTAGTTCCAAGGTTCGAGTCCCAGCTGGGTCAGCGTTGAGATTTATCTCCGCAAAACTCCCCCCCCCCCCGCCCACGGTCAGTAGGGGACACCGATGGGCTTGGAAAGGCCGCCGTCCGTCGGATTGGACGTTAAGCCGTGGCCCCGTGTGCGGGAGAGCCATACCCTGTACACGTTAAAGAACACGCTGGATGGCCTTGACGGGAGGCTATCATCTGTCTCCCAACAGCTCTTCCAGTGGGTCCCCTTCCCCAACCTTCTCTGAGCCTTCGGGGTCCATGTGACCTGGCCATTTAGCCCATGGTGTGCAAAAAAGTGCCCCTCAGAGGTAAAACAACCCAACCCACCCTTTCCACACCCATATCAAACACACCGATAGAAAAGAGTTTATCTCCTTTAACAAGTATCCATATTCTTTCCACAACACATCAACTATTAATAAAGAAAGAAAAATCACGCATCGTCAGATGAAGGAGACAAGAGCATCAATCGATCTTAGGCGCTTTTTCGTCATTTCTTTCTCTCCTCCGTTTTCGAAGGAAGATCGGATTCGTTAAACATCCCGGATGACGGAAGTTGGCCTGACACTGAGCCCCGGAGAGAGAGAGGAAAAAGTGTTTTCGGGAACACGATTTAACCTTAAATGGGACCAGTGAACAGCTGCCACGTTTATTTAGGACTAAGATGCGCAGCAGGGAGGGAAAGAAGCAGTTACATTAAGGATTACAGAGAATCACGTTCTTCTTGATCCTCAGACTAGCCTGGAAGAAAGAAGCTCGCATCCTCCTTTCTTTTTTTCGTGTGTGTTTTCTCAGAGGAGAAGAAAGCCTTTTTAAAACCAAAGAGGCATTCGTAGGCAGAGGTCGTCTTCACTGAGCTGAGGCGAGCTAACACCTCGGGAGAAGAAACTTTTTATTACTTTTAACAGAGCAAATTTCGAAGTGGAAACTTTGATTTTTATTTCCTCTGAATTGTACACGTTTCTAAAAACGCATTCCTGAATTGGGAAGTTTTACGTTTTTACCGTGTGATGTGTTGGATTGTTTCACACCTCTGAGCGGCACTTTTTTTTGCACACAATGGGCTAAATGATAAGGTCACAAGGACTCCTAGGGCTCAGATAAGATTGGGAGAAGGGGATCGATTGAAAGCTGTTAAGAGAGATATGGCCGTCCAGCGTGTTCTTTAACAGGCACAGAGCATGGCTCTCCTGCACATGGAGCCACGGCTTTACGTCCTATCTGACGGACGGATGGATTTCCAAGCCCATCGGTGTCCTCTTTCTCACCGAGAGCAGGGTGGGGGTTTAGTGGAGATAAATTTCAAAGCTGGCAAGCCAAAGCTCATTGCTTTGTAGGAGAAGATAATCCACTGGATAACTTCCTATCAATACCATCCAGCGTGTTCTTTAAAGTGTACAGGGATCCGTGTGTGTTCTTCCTACACATAGGCACGGTTTGACATCCCATCCAACGTCTTTCAAATCCTTTAGATATTCCTTTTTAGGGTAGAGGTGAAATAAGAAATATCAACAGAAAAGATTCGTTCCCTTCTCTAAGGGAGATGGAAAAACGCAATTATTTTGTTGTAATAGATAAAATAAACATGGATTGGACAGGCAATAACGAATTATTAGCAACTGCATTTTAGGAATCATCCACTAGTTCCAATTTTCAGCATTAGAGTGTGCTAAGTATGAAAAATGATGTCTAGTTTTCAGTTTTCCACCGTCAAAGTGTTCTGAAAGATTGTTCCATAAAAAAAGTATTTCTTACAAGCAAAGTAGAAAAAACTCTCTTCGAGGGAATAAAGATGTTCTTCTGTGAGGTGTGAAATCTTGAGGTTTCAAAATTTCATTTTCAAATCAATTTGAATCAATCGCTTCAACGGACTTTTATGTCCATAAAACCTCTAAAACATTTTGACGCCTATATCAACAAATTAATACATCTATCTACTCTCCAGAACAACTTCAGAGCATTTGAACTCCCTTTTCGAACTTACGTCTAATCTCTAAACTTCTAGGAATTATTTACAATTGCAAATAAAAACAAAAACTTCGGATCTTTGTCGGTGTTGGAAACGATGGAGTAAGATTGAAAAGATTCTTCATCAAATTTCCTACAAAATATTTTCAAACTACAAAGCTCTTTTGCGAACCTTAATTCGCGCTAGCTTCACTTCAATCAAGAAAATAAAATATTCCTTATGACTCTCGTTGGAGAATACAACACACAGAACTCGTCCTAAGTCTAAGTCTCGTCCTAACTAACACACATAATTCGCCTAAGATTATCTCAAAGAATTAGGAATTCTGTATCACACATAATTCCTAATCTGTCTGATTTTTATTTTTGCCAAGTCAATTCATATGATTTATAAGTATACAAAAATAGTCACCTTAGACGACACTTTCGCCCGCATACATTTTTATTCGCTAGATTTCCACGTAAAGAGGATTATTAATGCCATCGGAAACTTCGATGCGATACCACGAAGAACACAGCGCAGATATTAAATCTGCCGGCTGTACGTCAGACTCTGCTACAGCTGATATGAAGCATATTAACATTAATGTATTCCTTACAGAGTGACCTTCTGCAGGCTCAGGATTTACCATAGGGCCTTTAATAATCAGAAAGAGGAGAGCTCAAATGATTTATCACGTGCTCGGTGAATGGCTAATGAGGGTGAGACTCTGCCAGAAGCAATTTTGCGATGTCGTTTGAAGTCGCTGCATGGTTAATGCGCGCGCCGTCGGAATGTTGCTTTGCGAACAACCCACGCCGAGTTGTTTGCTTGTTGTAGTAGAATTCGACATGCAAACAAGACGAAAGGAAATATTTTAGATTCGTGTTCGAAGACGGCACTTTGCATTCTTCGCGACGTTAATGAAGCTGTCTCCCATCTTCTTCGTCGACGTTGCTGTCAAAAGTTCCGATTTCCATTCAGTAGAAAGGAGAGGGAAAAGTTCTAAATGATCTATTCGTCTTCTTAGATGTGTGAATGGCTGACAAGGAAGGTCCTTAGTAAACAACTCTTGGACTGATCTTATACGTCTTTCCTGGTCGGCTGATAGAGGCTTAATGAATGGGCTTTATGTTCTTCTAATCAGGTGGCTTGAATAGGCCATAGTGTTTCGGATTCAATTAATGCTGAACGTAGAGACGCTTTAAAACGAGGATCATTAACGTAGGTAGAAGGAAACTAATGATTATGTAGAAAAGAGAGACGTATTGTTTTTGACAAGTAAGAATGAAAGATATCAAGGGATATATGTCAGTTGTAGTATTAAGCGCCGTCCCGTGGCCGAGTGGTTAGCACGCTTGGCTACTGATCTGAACCTGGGTTCGAGCAACGGATTAGGCATGGATGTGTGTCGTTTTTCTGCTGAGGTCCTGCCATCCTCTCAGATCTCCTACTGTGGCATATAAACTGACAGGCTCCTGTCAGACCTCTGTGGCAAGCAGCTGCTTGAGGGGGTATTTATTTTTATTTTATAGTATTAAGCGCAACTACGATATATAGTTTCTTAAAGTTTAGTTTTTTCTCCTCTGAGAGGTACTTATTTTGTACACAGTGGCCAGGTCGCTATGACTCAGAGAAGATTGCAGGAAGGGGATCTACTGGATAGATGGAAGTGTCATCTGGCGTGTTCTTTAACGTGCACAAAAGACAAACAAACAAGCTCTTTAACTTCTTCAATATCTCAATCAATAACACTAGGCAACAAATTTTCATAAAAGTCATGCCTCTGAGATAAAAGTAGCCATTTCTTAAAGATTTCAAGGTGCTGAACACGAATATGACATGAAAATGCAAAATTGGCTACGATTTCTGAGAAATCCGCAATAGTTTCATATATAATAGAGTAACATGTACATATGACATGTACTGGTAAAACTCCGCTTCTACATGCGATGTTTCTTTGCCCGTCGCTTGTACAGCTACTCAGGATCATCTCTGGCGAGCGTCCAACAGTAGTCGCCAACATTGAAGTGGACCAGTTTCCCTGGTATCGTTTCTGCATCGTTGCAATGTCCTGGTGGAAACGTTCACCGTTCTCATCACTAACCATGCCGCAGTTGTCGGAGAAGAAATCGAAGTGGGAATGGAGAAAGTGGATCTTTAAGGACATATTGTAGCCAAGGGAATAATGATAAACCATAAAAGAAAAATTAAAGGGATAGCCGATTAGCCTTCTCAGGTGGTTCAAATCTTATTTTAATGATCGATACATTACCACCAAAATAAAAACTACAAAAATTCTCCTCGGGCTTCTCAGTATGGTGTACCTCAGGGGTCAATTTTGAGTCCACTACTGTTCTTAATAATATTAACGACTTATTATATACTAAATTTACTGGCTCTATCTTTTTATACGCCGATGATATTGTATTAGTCAATTATGATTATAATTTGGAAACAATTATTTGCATCCCAACTTGACCTTAACAAAACAACAAAATGGTTAATAAGAATCACATTTATTTGAACAGTAATAAGACTAAAGTTATGTATATCCACTCACCTGGAATAAAAATTACAACTGTAGAATCTATCAAAGCTCACTGCAATACATGTATAAAAGAAACACATTTTCAGATGAGGGAAAGCGATGACTGTCTCTGTCCAGATTTAGAACAGGTAACATCATTTAATTATTTAGGTTTAATTATTGATAAACATTTCAGATGGAAGACCCATATTAATAATCTATGTGATAGGCTTAGAAGACGTGCTTATAAAATTTATAAATTGCAGAGTGTAGTTCCCACTAACGTACAATTCTTTATGTGAATCTATTATTCGATATGGCTTATCAGTCTATGGTTCACCTTACTGCTCTCACATTGACAGCATTTCTAGAATATAAAGCAGTATTTTAAAAACAATATTGATTTCTCACCCTATTAGAAACTCCAGCCTCAAGAAGGAAATATTTTTTAAATTAGCCATCCTACACGACGATTTATACAAGACTACTAGACGATTTATACAAGTATATCATGATCCTAAAATTTTACTTTAGTAAATACTTCAAAGCTTAAAAAAGCCCTCTGCATCCAGCAACAAGACTATACACTAAGGGATACTACTTATTGCCTAAAATCATTAACAACTATGGTAAAAATACACGAGCGTACCAAATACTATTCATCTTTAATTTAATGCCACAACATCTATTACAGCTTAAAAGATATGCCACTATCAAAAATAAAACAAAAAATTGGTTATTTGAAAACATGTTAAATTAATATTTTGTTTTTTATATTTTACAAATGAAATGTTTGTTTTCATATTTCTGTACTTATTTTATTCGTCTACATTCTGTGAAATAACGTACTATTTGTGATTATAAATTATTTCATTATCTATATAATAAAAGGAGGTGTCTGTCTGTTTGTCTGTCTCTCTGTAGCAGCCATAAATCATCGGGAAATCAATGTACACGCTCCAAATTTTCAGTTAATATCTCTGGTTGTGGTCCGGATTGCAGTGCCAAATTTCAGGTCATAAGTCCAAAAGAGGGGCTTGCTAGAAGCAAATATATTTCCAATGCTATTCCTACGGGAAACGGGAATCGCTGTCAAATTTACTGTTGTCATTTACTGCTCCCTAACTGTGAAAGTAAAGTGTTAAAATAACATTTAAATCTTCTGCTGCAAAAAGCATTATTTAGGTATTATTAAGGCAGGGGGAATCGCTTAGGAAACTTGGGACCTTTCGGTGAAGAACATCGGGAATTACAGAATGCCAAAAACTGACGAAATAAATATCTCGACCGTTTGCCACGGGCTCTGAGAGAGCGCGCCGAGTCAGCAATGACCTTTGCAACACCGGGATATTCTTGTCTTCAAACTGTGATAAAATGTCGTCCTTTAGTGCAAGAAACAACAGAATACACAGATGCCAACACCTGCAAATTTCTTCCTGTTTAAAATCTGTGGTAACGTGTCGGGAGGGGGGAGGAGGTACTTACAAAATTTACCTTTAGTGCAATGAAAATAAAAATGTACAGATTAAAAGTAACACCCGAGCAACGCCGGGTACGTTCAGCTAGTATACAATAAAACTGATCCAGATAACGCAATATTCCCTGCAGATAAGCTCCTGGTTTAGTAAGATCGTAATCATTATGTATTTAATACGATGTTAAATGAAAAAAATTAAAATCTGTTAAAAAGCAAATAAGGGGATGAAGATTAACCTTAAAGTAAAATTAAACGGAAAGATTATTAATCTTAAAAGGAAAACAACAGCGAAAGACGACTAATCTTTAAAAAAATATATTAGAGGGTAAGACGAGTAACCTTAAAAAAAGTTAAAGAGAAAGACATTTAACCTTGAAAAGAAAATTCAATGGTTAGAATATTAACTTTTTAAAAAAATTAAAGGGAAAGACGATTAACCTTAAAAGGAAAATGAAAGAGAAAGCCCAATAATCTAAAAACGATAATTACAAGAGAAAAAGATTAACCTTAAAAGGAAAATTAAAGAGAAAGCCCATAATCTAAAAAAAGATAATTAAAAGAGAAAAAGATTAACCTTAAAAGGAAAATTAAAGAGAAAGCCCATAATCTAAAAAAAGATAATTAAAAGAGAAAAAGATTAACCTTAAAGGAAAATTAAAGAGAAAGTTCATAATCTAAAAAAAAGATAATTAAAGGGGGAAAAGATTAACCTTAAAAGGAAAATTAAAGAGAGTGGTCCATAATCTAAAAAAAGATAATTAAAAGGGAAAAAGATTAACATTAAAAGGAAAATTAAAGAGAAAGCCCATAATCTAAAAAAAGATAATTAAAAGAGAAAAAGATTAACCTTAAAAGGAAAATTAAAGAGAAAGTCCATAATCTAAAAAAAGATAATTAAAAGAGAAAAAGATTAACCTTAAAAGGAAAATTAAAGAGAAAGTTCATAATCTAAAAAAAAAGATAATTAAAGGGGGGAAAGATTAACCTTAAAGGAAAATTAAAGAGAAAGTTCATAATCTAAAAAAAAAGATAATTAAAGGGGGAAAAGATTAACCTTAAAAGGAAAATTAAAGAGAGTGGTCCAAAATCTAAAAAAGATAATTAAAAGAGAAAAAGATTAACCTTAAAAGGAAAATTAAAGAGAGTGGTCCATAATCTAAAAAAAGATAATTAAAAGAGAAAAAGATTAACCTTAAAAGGAAAATTAAAGAGAAAGCCCATAATCTAAAAAAAGATAATTAAAAGAGAAAAAGATTAACCTTAAAAGGAAAATTAAAGAGAAAGTCCATAATCTAAAAAAAAGATAATTAAAAGAGAAAAAGATTAACCTTAAAAGGAAAATGAAAGAGAAAGCCCATAATCTAAAAAAAGATAATTAAAAGAGAAAAAGATTAACCTTAAAAGGAAAATTAAAGAGAAAGTCCATAATCTAAAAAAGGGAAATTAAAAGAGAAAAAAATTAACCTTAAAAAGAAAATTAAAGAGAAAGCCCATAATCTAAAAAAAGATAATTAAAAGAGAAAAAGATTAACCTTAAAAGGAAAACTAAAGAGAAAGGCCCATAATCTAAAAAAATATAATTAAAGGGGAAAAAGATTAACCTTAAAGGGAAAATTAAAGAGAAAGATGATTATATATTACAAGGAAAATTAAAGAGAAATTAAAGTACAGTAAGATTAACATTAAATGAAATATTAAGGGAAAGACTATTAATCTTAGGAATATTAAAGGAAAAGATGATTAACCTTAAAAAGAAAAAGGAGGAAAATATTAACCTCCAAAGGAAAATTAAAGAAAAATACGATTAATGACGATTAACACCTAAGGGCTTGGAAAGGCCGCCTTCCGTTTGATGGGTGGTAGAGCCGTTGCTCCGTGTGCGGGAAAGTTATACCCTATGCCCATTAAAGAACACCATGGATGGCCTTGACGAGAGGCTACCATCTGTCTCCTGACAGCAATCTAGTGAATCCTCTCCCCACAACCTTATCTGAGCCCTGGGGTTGCTTGTGACCTGACTGTTTAGCCCATTGTGTGCAAAAAAAAAGTACCGCTCGGAGGTAAAACAATCCATCCTAAAAAGATAAGTTGTCAATGATATGATAGTCGCTGATAGAAACACATTAGCGGCGAATCCCTCACATCTTGCACGATACACGTCGCGGAAGCCCAGGATAAGAAGCAAGAACGACGCTTTCAACCTCGGAAAAATCGCCAACTACAAAATCTCGTCTTTAAGTGAGGTCGAACAGATTATGTGGGAGAAGTTTCAAACAGCAAAGGAACGTCAGGAGAGACTTTTTTCTCCTCGAAATGTAATCTCTCTCTCTTCTCGTTGTTGATGAAGGCTTGTAAGCCTCTTACTCTCTTCAGAGGATCAAAATAATCTGTTCTTCAAGAGTTTTCAGCCATACTCTAACCATTTAGCCATTGAATTCTGCAATAACTCTGAATCGGTAACCACTCACTCTTTCAAAGCAACGGATTTCGAATCGTTTTTTTTTATACGGATAAATCTTTATAAGAAGGATTAAACTTGCTTTATGGTTATTCTGCAAACAACATGCCAGTAAAGAGATCGATATACTAGCTTAGGGAGTCTAGATACACCCTCATAACTAAATGTATTTTAGTACTAGAAATTAAGAGGCGATTTTTAGTACTAAATACATATAGTTATGAGTCAGTTTAGTTATGAATCAAGAGATGCCTGTGGAACCTCTTGATTTCTAGCTTGTTACTCCAAGTCCTGTTTCCTCTGTAACACCACACCGGATTTGAAACTTCCTCTCATTTCTCAGTTGCACTGACCAAAATAGCCCTCTTCACCATTTTTCACCTTTACATCACCGGTATATTGAATTTGACCTTTGACCTCAAAGGACCCACTGTATCCAACCTTTTGCAACATTTCCAAGATCTACGACTCAAAATAACCCAAAGGCACCAATTTTCACCACTCTAACACCGGTAGATCGATATTTCACTTTTGACCTCGAAGGACCCACTGCATCCAAACTTTCGCAACATTTCCGAGATTTGGGACTCAAAATACCACCAAGGCACCAGTTTTCGCCCACTAACACCGGTATATCAATATTTGACCTCTGACCTCGAAGGACCCACTGCATCCAAACTTTCGTAACATTTCCGAGATCTGCAACTCAAAATATCCCCCAACGCACCAGTTTTCACCCTCTAATACAGGAAAATCGATATTCGACCTTTGACCTCGAAAGACCCACTGCATCCATACTTTCGCAACATTTCTGAGATCTACGACTCAAAATATCCCCAAGGCACCAGTTTTCACCCTGTAACACCTGTAGATTGATATTTGACCTTTGATCTCGAAGGACCCACTGCATCCAATTTTCAATAGCATAATTTCAAATCAATATCCGAAAAACTTGAAACTCGAGCACGTCAAACCCTTATCTATAAAAACATTAAACATTTTCCAAGTGAGATAGGAAAGTTGACATGCCGCTAACTTCTGCATTAAAACAAAGTAACAAATCCCAACTAGTTATAACAAACCGCATAAAATTATCTGTTAAAACTGATAATCTCAAACTATAAAATTTTTAAAATACTACAGCAGAATGGAGTTAGAAATTGAGACGAATAAAATTCTCAGAATCATTAATACGTAGGAGGTTCAAATACAAGAAAGAATTTAGTTACCGTTCGAACGCAAATAAACTTGTGTAAACAAGCATTCATTGGTAAGTAGTCTTTACTTGCGAACTAGTCTTGTAGCCCTTCACATCACCAGTCAATTGTAATCAAGATGTCTGATCAAGAAGTACCCAGTAGTGTTACACAGCGCATAATTATCAAATTTCTCATGAAGGAAAATATCATTCCTTCTGAAATCTTTACAGGCTTAGAGCCCAGTTTAGGAAACACTGTCACCGTCAAGGGTATACAGTTGAACCAAATCATTTGGAGAAGAACGAGACCGTGTCGAAAATGAACCTCACCCTCGGAGACCGAAACTTCTGTCACTTCCGACAATGCTGTCAGATAACCAACCTTTCGTGAACTCTCACTGGGAAATGGAATTAGGTATAAGGAGTGTGGAACAAATTGTGCAGAACAAGCTGATATTCAAAAAGGTGAGGGGCAGGAGATTCTGAGACAATGATGAGGTTATTGCAGCTGCGCAAAGTTGGACTGATAAGCAACCAAAAATTCTCTTTGAAACTGGAATTAAGACGCTTCCAGAACTTTGGAACAAGTTCATTTCAGGTTTCTGTGTACACTATACAGCGAGTTAATCCATTTATTAATACAATATGCGTAACTTTTGGGGTTATTTAAAGAATGATTTTGGGAAATAGAACATTTAATGTCATTCAAAGAAATGTACCCCACTAGTTATTTGAACGAAAAACACAGTAACTCTTTTATCAAAACCAGGGTTACAACTAGAGTGACGTCCCCCCCACCTACTTTCAGAATGCTAAGTTGGGTTGGGTTGTTTTACCTCTGAGCGGCACTTTTTTTGCACACCATGGGCTAAATGGCCAGGTCACATGGACCCCGAAGGCTCAGAGAAGGTTGGGGGAGGGGACCCACTGGAACAGCTGTTGAGAGACAGATGGTAGCCTCCCGTCAAGGCCATGAAGCGTGTTCTTTAACGTGCACAGGGTATGGGCTCTAACGCACACGGTGCCACGGCTTAACGTCCCATCCGACGGACGGCGGCCTTTCCAAGCCCATCGGTGTCCCCTACTGACCGTGGGCAAGGCGGGAAATTTTGCGGAGATAAATCTCAACGCTGACCCAGCTGGGACTCCAACCTGGGAACTACAGACTACGAGCCTGGCGCGCTACCGACTGAGCCACCCCCGCCCCAGAATGCTAAGTAGAAAATAATGTAGGAAAGCGATTGCTAAACTAATGCACATTTCATGCATTTTTCGATTAATGTTTAAAAGAGTTTTTAATTGGAGGCGAAAATGTTATACTACAATGTCTCTTAGAACCTTTTCTTCTGAACTCCTTTTTGCCCCTTTGAGTTACACCCCTCCCCCCCCTCCAACCTTTATTTTTGTCTAGATCTATCATTTGCTCTAATAAGTAACACGTCTGAAAATTTTAGTCTGTGAAAATTTTGGAAAAATTATTTTTAAACAGCATACCCCTAACGTAAAACATTCCATAGGCTTTGAATGGTTGGCGTCGTGTGTTAAGCGATCGCCCCTTACAAGGAAAGATCTACCCTGTGCACAGTTGGGTTGGGTTGTTTTACCTCTGAGTGGTACTTTTTTGCACACCATGGGCTAAATGGCCAGGTCACAAGGACCTCGAAGGCTCAGAGAAGGTTGGGAGAGGGAAGCCACAGGAACAGCTGTTGGGAGAAAAATGGAAGCCCCCCGTCAAGGCCATTCAGCGTGTTCTTTAATGTGCACAGGGTATGGCTCTCCCGCACACGGGGCCACGGCTTAACGTCCCATCCGACGGACGGCGGCCTTTCCAAGCCCATCGGTGTCCCCTACTGACCGTCGGCAGGGCGGGGAATTTTGCAGAGATAAATCTCAACGCTGACTCAGCTGGGACTCGAACCTGGGACCCTATGCACAGTAAAATAACATCAGATGTCCTTGATGAAATATTTCCATCTAACTGATATCCAGTACCCAGATCAGATACCCCGAAGTCTTTAAGACCAGCGATTTAACCCATTTAAATACCGACTGAAACGTTCTATTCAGAGTCAAAACATCCCAATTCGTAACTTTTTAAAACGTTGAACAAAAATTTCGAGAGAAAAAAAATCCGGAGTTAGCTAACTGTTAACTTATCTCCAAACTCATATTTACAGAAAATTTTATTTTTTAGAATTAGCTTTCCGTTAACTGAATGTCAAAGCAACAGAAAACCTTTTCGATTATATTTTGGATATTTAGACTCAATCAATGTTAAAGAAAAAAAAATGCAAATTGGTGATCAAGACTGCATTATTTAGTCTCCCATTTCAACCTTACTCAAGAAGCTCCACGGGAATATGAGCGTTTTCGTTACCCAAACCAAGAAACCAAAAAACAACAGCCAGCCTTTTTAGCTTTAATCTACTGCCTTTCAGCAACCTCTCATCTTCTAAAGTCACGTTCATATTTACCACGAGCAGCATCACTTTTAACCGACTTGCATAATTTAATATACGTAGCGCCCTATGTGGAGAATGCATCTGACAAGATTACTGCAATAAAAATCGATTTTACGCAAAGCTTTTCAATGAGGTAAAAAGATGTTTAATGCTGATACGTTTTTTCCTTCTCATTACACCACTCCTCTCTTTCAGTTTATTTTTGACACATTACGAAATGTTTCGTCCTATAAATATATAATCGCAAAATATTAAAAGTCATGGAGGTGTAGACAGATCATTAATATATTAACTCACATTCTGAGTTCGGTTGTTTTACCTATGAGCTGCACTTTTTTTGCACACAATGATCTAAATGGCCAGGTTCACAAGGACCCGAGAGCTCAGATAAGGTTTGGGGAAGGGACCCACTGGGTTGGGTTGGGTTGTTTTACCTCTGAGCGGCACTTTTTTGCACACCATGGGCTAAATGGCCAGGTCACATGGACCCCGAAGGCTCAGAGAAGGTTGGGGGAGGGGACCCACTGGAACAGCTGTTGGGAGACAGATGGTAGCCTCCCGTCAAGGCCATCCAGCGTGTTCTTTAACGTGCACAGGGTATGGCTCTCCCACACACGGAGCCACGGCTTAACGTCCCATCCGACGGACAGCGGCCTTTCCAAGCCCATCGGTGTCCCCTACTGACCGTGGGCAGGGCGGGGAATTTTTGCGGAGATAAATCTCAACGCTGACCCAGCTGGGACTCGAACCTGGGAACTACAGATTACGAGCCTGGCGCGCTACCGACTGAGCCACCCCCGCCCCAGGGACCCACTGGACAGCCGTTGCGAGAAATGTGGTAGCCTCCCGTCAAGGCCATCCAGTGTGCTCTTTAGACTCAATCAACAGTACAGACATGGTTCTGTGCACATGAGTCCACGGTTTAACATCTTATTCGGCTTTTGTACAAAATATAACCGATCGGTTATATAACTCATCGGTGTCCCTTACTGACCAAGGGCAAATTCAAAGGTTTAGCGGAAATAAATATGAAAGATGCGACTCGAACACGAGAACTACAGATTGCATGCCTGGCGCTCTACCTGGTAACCACCCTGGCCACACGGTACAGAGCTTCTTAAACACAAATAATATAATCTTATCTTTAAAACTGCAAAAGAGAAACTGAAATCTTGAACTTGAAATAGAAAAAAACACAAAGAGAAAAAAATATATTTGAAACTTTTACCGTTCTGCCGAAGTAGAAAAGCTCTGCACAGATATAAATCCATCTTCTCTTGAAAAAGATCAAAATCTGCTTCGTTTTATTGCAACTTTCTCCGGATAAAAAAATCGATGATAAGGGAGCAAAAATCTCCTCCCGATGCTGCTCCTCCTTACTCCTGCCTCTAACAACACCTGACGCTTCCTTTACAGACACGGATAGCGTGTGTGGATCAACGTACGGATGCTGGAAGCTAAAAGATGAGGACACGGAGACATCGTGAAGCAGAGCAGCACGGGAGAGGTCCCGTCACCACTTGACAACATCCCAGCTGTCCACAGGCAGGGTGCAAAGCGTGGCACGTCACCGTCGGCTCCACGTGTCACCGCATCCCATGCGACAGCATCCCGTGAGTTCCTTCAAGATATCTTGTTTATCCTTCTCGGCCGCAACTGCAGTCTCTCGCGCTCGGAAGTGAAGAAGAATACATTTTAGTCTTATTCCTCCTCTCTCTTCGCATCTTTAGGGAAAGACAGGGAAAAGACTGAGGCTGTCATGTGACGAGCAAGCAGCAGTTGAACATCTTTTGACTCTCCAAACTGATAGATTGGAAAAAGAGATATTGAATTCGAACATATACTCGAGATTATATCATGTATTATGTGATGCATTCTGACACCTAACACCATTGTGTGTTAAATGGAAGTCAAATTGCAATAGTAGTAACGTCCAAATTAAGTTTTTTACTGGAAAGTTACACTAGTTAAATAAATTACGATTAAATCCTGCGTTAAGTCACCGTAATTTACATTTTCTTCCGCTTTATATTTTATTTTTGTTCCCTTTGGTTGTTATCTCATTTTCTAAAAAAATAGGTAAAGTTTTACTTTGTCGTTGGTCTGTAAACATTGAATTGTTTTAGAAATAAATAAAACATTATTTTTGTGTTGAATAGGTATTGATGAAAGATTACGTTCGCACTTTGCAATACTCCCAAAAGTTTAAACTGCGTCCTTTAACGGTTGAAAAATTAGAAAATTGCAAACTATTGCAAGCAATGTATTTATGCTAGAAATTTGAAATTTTGATGATGGAATGCGAAAGCCGTGAAGTTTAAAATAACAATAATGAATTGTTCTCTTGCATCCAAAAGGGTGGGTAAAACAACTGTTTAATTTTTAAGAGAAAACTGTAAAATTATTTTTTACATGAATATGTATCAGACAAATATTATAATTCACATTTTTCAAATCCTTAACTAGTTTTAATTCACATCGTTAAAAAGTCCTAAACATAAAAAATGCAAAACGTTTAAAGAAATAATTTTATTTTTATGGTAGAAATCTGAAGTTTTATGGTAGAATATTAAGCTTTGTTCGAGCCATTAAAAAACGAAAAATTAAAACCCTAAGTAAAATATTTATCTTCCTATGCAGTTGTATATTTTCTCCTTAAGAAGTAAAATAAAAGAGTAAAACATTCCAACGATGAAATCACTTATTTGAATTTATGTTAAGGAAGATAGGGCGCCAAAATCGTCCATTTTGCCCTGAGGAGCCGATTTCTATTACAACTGAGCAAGATTTGTCGGCGCCCTTCTTTCTTTGAAGTTAATACGAATTCTAAAACTGATTTAATCATTTGCATGTACAGTCGCTCAAAAAAGTATCCGAACACTACGGTTGATTACAGAATTCAGAAAAAATATCTGGCAACGACTTTTTCACAAATTAGTGATCTGGCAACCTTCGTGTCACGTGATTACAGAATTCAGGAAAAAAATCTGGAGCGTGTACAGCAACTGTACACGCTCCAGTTACCGTTCACAGCAAACGCTCCAAACTGGAGCGTGTGCAGTTACTGCACACGCTCCAGTTTGCCTGAGCAGTTTGCCTTGCAGATTCCTTTACTTGCTGTGAACGGTAACTGCACACGCTCAATATTTCCGTGAGTGAGCCAACACGATCTAGTATCAAAATAATATGACCACCTACAGTCGCTCAAAAAAGTATCCGAACACCATGGTTGATTACAGAATTTAGAAAAAAAATATCTGGCAACGATTTTTTTTAGAAATTAATGATCTGACAATCTTCGTGTCACGTGACACGAAGATTGCCAGATCACCATGGTGTTAGGATACTTTTTTGAGCGACTGTATCATTTTCATTTTTTTTTACATATTTAGGGCGCATACAGAAAGTTGTTTTTAGTATTTTAACTCGTTTTCAGAAAAAAAATACGAGTTAATGTTTTTACTTTGTCGTCTGTCTGTACGTCTGTACTTTTTGTCCACCCAAAAAGCAATTTTTTTTATTTATCTCTAAATAAAAAAATTACTTTTTGGGTTGGATCAGTATAGATGAAATAATACGATTCTCACTTTCGGAACCTTCCTGTAGCTACAGTTACGCCTCTAACGATATAAAAAGTAGAAAAACTGCAGAATTTAAACTAATATTGCAAGCGATGTAATTACGTTAGAAATTCGAATTTCTGGTTGTGAAATTTGAATGTCATGAAGTTTACATTGACAACAATGTTTTTTCACCTTTACTCCCCAGAGGGGGTGGGAAAACGCAATTATTTTGATTTAAGAAAAAATTCTTTGTTTTTAGCGATATTGAAAAATTATTTTGGGGTCGGATAAGTATTGATAAACTATTATGATTCACACTTTTAGAATCTTCCAGAACTTTAATTGCACCATTTAATTCTAACTGGTTTTAAAATAAATGGCTTTAACTTAAATTTTAAACCAATTAAAACAATTACATATTTTTGCATAATTAATTTCCCTCCTTTTGTTCAAGACTGTCCAGATCTGGGGTACCAAGGTGGCCTTTCTTCAGAGATTGAAGAAAAAGTTACTTTTTCAGTTGAATAGGAGCTAAAGAAATATGATGATTTATAGTCTTAAAGTCCTCCAAATGACCTTAATTTACATCGTTAAAGGGCGCTGAAGGTTGAAAATGTAAAGCTTGAAGTAATATTACAAACAATATATTTATGCTAGAAATTAGAAATACTGGTGATACAATATGTTGACGGAGAACAGAGTATTGATAGTTATATATGTTTAATTAAATTACCAATGATTAAAATTCAACCGGTAGCTCCTAATTTTTATCTCGTTTTCAAAGGAAACGAGATAATAGTTTCGCTTTATTTTCTGTCTGTCCATCTGTAGACATCGAATCTTTTTTTAAAGAGATAAATAAAAAATTCTTTTTGTGTTGGATAGGTTTTAATGAAATATTACGATCTAAACTTTCCTAAAAAAAAAAAAGTTATAATTGCGCCCTCTAACTGTGGAAAGTTTTCAAAATTCCAAAATTTCAAACGAATGTTGCACACGATGCATTGATGATAGAAAATTGGAAATTTTTGTGGTCGAATGAGAAGGTCACGAAGTTTCCATTGGCAACAATGAATTGGTCACTGCTTAGACCCAGGATGGTTGGAAACCGTGGCTTTTTTGTTTTAAATGATAACTTCTTATAGTGATAAAATAAATATTCTTTTTAGATTCGATACGTATTGATAAAATATTACGATTTGAACTTTGCGAATATCCCAAAAACTATAATTGCGCCCTGTAATGAAAAAAATTTTAAAAATTCCAAAATTTTAAGTCTTGCAAGCAATGTATCTATGCTAGAAACTTGACATTTTGGTGGTGAGTTGGGTTGTTGGGTTGTTTTACCTCTGAGAGGCACTTTTTTGCACACCATGGGCTAAATGGCCAGGTCACATGGACCCCGAAGGCTCAGAGAAGGTTGGGGGAGGGGACCCACTGGAACAGCTGTTGGGAGACAGATGGTAGCCTCCCGTCAAGGCCATCCAGCGTGTTCTTTAACGTGCACAGGGTATGGCTCTCCCGCACACGGGGCCACGGCTTAACGTCCCATCCGACGGACGGCGGCCTTTCCAAGCCCATCGGTGTCCCCTACTGACCGTGGGCAGGGCGGGGAATTTTGCGGAGATAAATCTCGACGCTGACCCAGCTGGGACTCGAACCTGGGAACTACAGATTACGAGCCTGGCGCGCTACCGACTGAGCCACTTCCGCCCCATTTTGGTGGTGAAATGTGAAAGTTACAAAGTTTCATTGACAACAATGACTTGTCAAGTTTAGTTGTTGTATGAGTTGACTAGTCAAGTCATTGCTGACTTACCCCCAGACATAAAAGACTTATGGTAAGGTGTCTTTTCCAATTATCATTTTACCACCACACCCTCTCCTAGAGTAAAATGATATTTTTTTTAATTGGATTGGTGCTAATGAAATATTATAATTCGTATTTTTCAAACGCTACACATCACTAAATGTGAAAACGGCGAAGCTGTTAATGACTTTTGCAAATAATATGAACATACTAGAGTTTAAAATTCAGGTAGTTGCTTTTCAAGAGATATTGCATTCACAACAATAATCTAGCTGCTTTTCTAAGAGAGGTGTGGGAAATGCAACTTTTTAAATTTGAGAAATAAAAGAAGAATACTTTTATGTTGTATAATTAGTAATAAAATACTGTATGAATTTTTCCCATCATCCTTTAGCTGAAATTAAAATTTCGTGGCCGAGTGGTTAGCGCGCTTGGCTACTGATCTAAGGGACCTGGGTTCGAGCCCCGGATGAGGCATGGACGTTTGTTGTTTTTCTGCAGAGGTCCTGCCATCCTCTCAGATCTTCTAATGTGGCATATAAACTGATAGGCTCCTGTCAGACCTCTGTGGCAAGCAGCTGCTTGAGGGAGTATTTCTTTTTTTTATAAGGGGTGAAAGAGTAGGTAAAGGAAAAACTTCTTTCTCTTTGAAAACGATATTCTCATATGCGCCAGAGGCGATATGGTTTTCCTAGTTATAAATTTCGTACTTAATTTTAAAAATTTAATAGTATTTCAATAGAGTAATGGTTGTAACATGGTAGTAATAACAAATATATTATTTTATATACACTAGATATGTGACCTTTAATCCTAAGAGATTAAACCAAACAACTTTTTCATTTCAAAGGATAAACGATATATGTTTTTTGGATTTATAAGGCTGATATTATTATTTACAATTTACAATCACCATAGTACGAACTACTAGAGTTAATGGGTGAAAAATTCAGAAAATGAAGAAGTTCATTTTCTCTGAAACGAGTATCCCATATTAGCAAGGAGCCTCATGGATGGTTAAGTTATCCTTCTAGTTTAACTTATGCTAACGATTATTAATCAATAAGTTCATAACAATTCTATAGTTACTGTGGTTGTCAACCTTCGCTGAGCCTTTGGGGTCCTTGTGACCTGTCCATTTCGTTCATTGTGTGCAAAACAGAAGATAAAACAATCCAACAACTAGCCTCCCGCAACAGGAGACTTGGCTACTGATCGAAAGTTTCAAGGCATGGATGTTTGTGTTGTTTTTCTACTGAGGTCCCGCCATCCTCACAGACCTTCTATTATGGTATATAAACTGACAGGCTCCTGTCAGACCTCTGTGGCAAGCAGCTGCTTGAGGGGGTATTTATTTTATTTTATATTTATTCATGTTAAATATCTCACAGTTTGGTTAATAAGCATAAACAGTATATACATATATATACAGAATAAGTTAGAAATATTTTCGCGTTTTAACAACTCAAAAAGTATACATTGAACAATTTCGAGAGCTACTTATTTTTTGTGTGAAAAAACAGAGACTGGCACCATATGTTCTACTACCGCAGATGTTGAAATTGGAGACCATTAACATCCTGCTACGTTTGGAAGCATTGAGCAAGAGAACGGCCAAAATCCTAAACAATTTCCTTCAGTTTGCGGAATAAGATTCTTCCCATCGTAATCATCCCCATAAAGAAATAATTCCGAGCGAGAAAGACGAATTTAAGTATGACACGTGTCTAACAGATGGTGTTACTGTGTAATGGATGGATCGCGTGTTGCCAGGCAACTCATAACTCGTGAAGCCGAGTGCGAGACACGATATGAGATATGTTGTGATGATTTTCTACTGGTGCTCAAAATTTGAGAATATGTGCGTGGTGCAAACAAATTTGAAAAGTGAATTTCAAGGTTATTTATTCTATGAAACATCGCAGTACCTCCAATATGGTCGTTAATTCAGTTCAGAAAATGGTGACGATATCGAAAACGACTTTGAGGCATGTATTGCAGTGAAAATTAGGTGAGGTTGTTACCCTCCGAGGGGCACCTGGCCAGGTCAAAAGTCCCCAACTCCACAACTCCTCTGAGGAAAAGAGCGGAGTTTGTAGAAGGGGATTCCACTAGGTTGTTTTGTTTTACATCTGAGCGGCACTTTTTTTGCACAAAATGGGCTACATGGCCAGGTCACAAGGACTCCAAAGGCTCAGAGAAGGTTGTGGGAATTTCATTTAAAAAATTGCCTGAAGAAATTGATAGTCTAGGAAGTACTAGTGAGGAAGATTTAGCTCCCACATGATGCTTTTTTACAGTTTCAGCATATGTAGAGTCCGAAGTGAGGGAAGTGGTAGATTCTGGATGAAATGAAAACTTCTCATTCAAAGATGAGGATGAAGGCATGGAGGAAATGTAGAAGTGTCTCCAGAATTGTAGAGTTGAGGTCTTGGAACAGTTAGCACGTTGTTGGTTGAATATTTTGTAATAAATTTTTTTGCAGAAAGCTCATTATCAGTAAGACGTTTTTCTTCATTTTAAATGTTTTTAGCTTTTTGAAAGGCTTGATTCCAGTTCAAAGTTCCAGTTTGCATAAGAGCTTTAGCTCTGAAAGCAATAAGCTTCATATGGCATTTAGACCAGGTTGCTGGGTGATTGCCAGCACAATTAGGACATTTTAATGTTTTGCTTTTATAGTCACTATGGTTGCCACTACATCGTTTGCAGGTTAATCTGCCATTACATCTAGCAACGGTATGACCAAAAATATAACACTTAAGACGTAGGCTAGGTGGATAGTTATATGGTCGAACATTGTGCTTGTTAAAGCCAATAAAAACTTCTCTTGAGAGAACATCATCTTCAAATTCTAAGATAACTCTGTTAATGGGATTGCAAACAACATCATCTTTTGAGCGGTCCAAAATGGGATCAAAGTGGGATCCCAAAATGGGATCAAAGTTCATTCTGCGAATGCTGATGACCTTCTGATCAGTCAACAGGTCAAGGATAGATTCATCATCCAATGAAAAGTTCACTCCAGCAATTGTGCCAAGAATAGATTTACTGGGTTTTGGGATTTCAAGAACAGCTTATTTCTTTTTACTGTTATTTTGTAGTAAGAATCCGTTGAAGAAGCTTTTTTTTTTCTTGTTCCGTTAGTCGGCACAATGTCCGTACCGCCAATGTGTTGTTTTCAATGTCCCCAATCCAATTTTAATGTCCGTACTGCCAATGTATTGTTATGAGTTAAGTTCCAGAAATTCACAGTTCAGGAAAGGTAAGAAAAAGATCCTGAATACGGCACACAAATGACAAAAGGCCAAATCTTACACGACCAGAATCGAAAAGATGATTGATTGATTGATTGATTGAATAAATCGCCATTTGAATATTCTTGCAATCAGGAATCCACCCGATCGCAAACTCATTCAGAGAGCATTCAATTTCGAAAAGATGATTCTTCCTGACCTGGGAGGGAACTAACATATTTCGACAGATGCATCGGACCTGAGTGAGGCCCCTGAAAATCTTTTACTGACCTTTAATTGTTTGCAATTGAAACTGGATAAACTGGAGGAAGTTAATCTAGTAACTAATAAACTCCCAAGAACGCATTCTTTACATAACCTTTCCCCTGCTGTTTATGCAAGTTTTAATATTGCTATTCTGACGAAATTTTATATTGAAAAGGAAATTAAAGAACATACCTGTAATGAAGAAAGTTTCGTTGTATTTCCCAATCAAGATATTGTATCTATAGATACTGTAATGGAAATTGGAGCCAGGATGTTGGTTTCAATTTCCATTATTCCATTATTTCCAAATTGAAACCAACATCCTGGCTCCAATTGAAATCAGTGGTGATATTGAAAGACACATTGGCGGTATGGATGCCGATGGTTTCTAGCAAGTTAGGAAAGCTCAAAAGAGGACTCTTTCTCCCACCGAAAACTTAGATATTGCTCTTGAGAGCAAATTTTCTATTCTTCAGCATGAATTGTACTCTGCAGCTGAAATATGCACGTCTTCAACCTCAGCCCAGACACAGACTGTTGGAGAAAAAGGGGAAAAAATCCCTCCCCATAATTTTAAGAAATCCGGCTAACTGGAATAAATTACATAAAGAACTAACTGCATTAGCAGTCGAAGCTTTTACAGCTAAGACTTCCGGTGAAACGATTAGAATACAAACGAAGTGTATTCCAGATTTTCGTGGGGCGGGGGTGGCTCAGTCGGTAGCGCGCCAGGCTCGTAATCTGTAGTTCCCAGGTTCGAGTCCCAGCTGGGTCAGCGTTGAGATTTATCTGCGCAAAAATTCCCCGCCCTGCCCGCAGTCAGTAGGGGACACCGATGGGCTTGGAAAGGCCGCCGTCCGTCGGATGGGAGTTAAGCCGTGGCCCCCGTGTGCGGGAGAGAGCCATACCCTGTGCAAGTTAAAGAACAGCTGGATGGACTTGACGGGTGGCTACCATCTGTCTCCCAACAGCTGTTCCAGTGGGTCCCCTCCCCCAACCTTCTCTGAGCCTTCGGGGTCCTTGTGACCTGGCCATTTAGCCCATGGTGTGCAAAAAAGTGCCGCTCAGAGGTAAAACAACCCAACTGTTCCAGATATTCGCGCTTTTGCGTGGGTATTGGAGAGCGATCATATTGCTTTTCACACATACCAATTGAAAGCAGATAAGAATCTCAAAGTTGTCATCAAAAACTTACCGCTTGATGTCACTTGTGATGAAATTAAAAGTGAACTTGTGAATATGGGTTTCACAATCATTAAAATTTCACAACTTAAACATGGGAGGGATAGGAATTCCATCCCTGTTTTCCTGTTAGAGCTGCCAAAAGATGGGCTAATAAGAAAATTTTTACACTTACTGACTTATTCCACCTTAAGCATAAGGTAAAAAGTTACTACCTAAAGAAATGCGCCACTCAGTGTCATCGCTGCCAGCGTTTTGGCCATGCACAGAATGGGTGCTACAACGATCCCAGATGTGTCAAATATGCTGGTGATCATATCACTAAGGACTGTACTCGTAGCCAAAAAGATTCACCTCCGAAGAGTGCGAATTGTGGGCTAAACCACACGGCTAATTACAAAGGATGTATTCATTTTCCAAATCCTAAAGTGTGGAAGAAAAATGAAGAAAATGAAGCTCAGAAACCACAAAGTAAGGGTTGGGTTGGGTTGTTTTACCTCTGAGGGGCACTTTTCTGCACACAATGGGCTAAGTGACCAGGTCACATGGACCCCGAAGGCTCAGAGAAGGTTGGGGGAGGGGACCCACTGAAATAGCTGTTGGGAGATAGATAGTAGCCTCTCGTCAAGGCCATCCAGCGTGTGCTTTAACGTGCACAGGGTATAGCTCTCCCGCACATGGGACAACGGCTTTCCAAGCCCATCGGTGTCCTCTACTGACCGAGGATAGAGCGGGGAATTTTGCGGAGATAAATCTCAACGCTGATGCAGCTGGGACTCGAACCTGGGAACTACAGATTACGAGCCCGGCGCACTACCGACTGACCCCCCCCCCCCACACACACACACACACAAAGTAAAGTGGTTCACAACAAATCTGCCACCCCACAAGCTACGGAGACAACTACTAAGCTTATTAATCCAGAAACAACATATGCAAATATAGTAGCAGGTAAAATCAATACACCTCTACTAAATCAGACTGAAAAAAGACAAAAACTCCCTAGTCATAAAACTAAGCCTATGCAAACTATGACATCAGAAGAGTAATCTGATGCTAATATCCTTAATGATCTGAAGGGGATTTTTCGATTCATTAAACAAATGAACATCAATAATTTCCTATCCAAAATCAAGATGCTAATATCAGAATATCAAACAGCCAATGGTTTGATGGGAAAGCTAACAGTTGGCCTTAAAGCCTTCGATTATATCATCTCAGCTCTGAACCTAGAGATGGCGAAGCAATCCTATAAAAAAGATCACCTTCAGGTCATTGCCTGGAATTTTAACGGTATTTCTACAGACATATAGAATTTAGAAGTTTTTTGTCTGAATCCGAGGCAGATATTTTATTTCTGGGCGAGACTCATTTACCCTCCCAGTGACAAACTAAAACCGTCAGCACAGCAGGGGAGGAGGTACTACTGTAACTATTGAAAGATTTATTCTTCATCAGACAGTTATCTTTCCCAAACTTAAATCTATTGAAGTCACTGATGTTATTTTACCTAAAACAGAGGCTGGTGACTTGTATATTATTTCTGCTTATAAGCTTCCTAACTCTCACTTTAAGAGAAAGGATATGGATATACCCTTTGATCATGGCCACCCCACTTTGCTTGCGGGGGACTTAAATGCAAAGAATTTGGCATGGAATTACAGAGTTGCAAATCAGAGTGGTAGATGACTTCTGGAATATATTATAAATAAGGGTATTATTTTGGACGCTCCTACTGAGTCTACGTTCTATCCTTTTAACACCTGGCACAGGTCTGATGTGCTATTGGGTACAGTCGATCAAAAAAGTACCCGAACATCATGGTTGATTACAGACTTCAGAAAAAATATCTGGCAACGATATTTTTAGAAATTAGTGATCTGGCAACCTTCGAGCCACGTGATTACAGAATTCAGGAAAAATATCTGGAGCGTGTACAGCAACTGTACACGCTCCAGTTACCGTTCACAGCAAACTGGAGCGTGTCCAGTTTGCTGTGAAGGGTAACTGCACACGCTCAATATTTCCGTGAGTGAGTCCACACGATCTAGTATCAAAATAATATGACCACCTACAGTCGCTCAAAAAAGTATCCGAACACTATGGTTGATTACAGAATTCAGAAAAACTATCTGGCAACGATTTTTTTAGAAATTAGTGATCTGGCAACATTTGTGTCACGTGACACGAAGGTTGCCAGATCACTAATTTTCTAAAAAAAAATCGTTGCCAGATATTTTTTTCTGAAGTCTGTAATCAACCATGATGTTCGGATACTTTTTTGAGCGACTGTACCTTTTTACCCTATTATGATATCAAAGTGTTATATGCACTCTACTCTGATCAGTACCCAATTTTTGTTCTTCTTCCTACATTTTTAACTTCCTATGAAAACACTCGTCGTACTACTGACTGGGAAAAATATAAAATTCTAGTTGATCAAAGGATATCAGAATCATGTTGCCCTACTAGCATTAGATTTATCAATGATTCCATTGAAAACTTTTCCTCCTTATAGCACGAAGCGCCAGATCGTGCAACTGTTACTAGTTTTGTAAAGCAAAATTTTAACCTCTTACCAAATATTTACTGCTTCTTTTCAAGGAGAAAAACAAAATTAGGCATACTTGGCTGAAAATGAGAAACTCCTGTAATAAGGATTTGTATTACAAATTTATTTTGTAATTATTTTGTATATTATTATTGACATAAAAAAAGCTTTCGACACAATAAATCATGAAATTTTAATGCAAAAATTACGTATAATAGGAATAAGGGGACTTGCATTCAATTGGTTTAAATCATATTTGGAAAACAGGAAACAATATGTGGCTATACATAAACTGGAAAGTAATATGTTTGTTTTGAATGGTGGTGTACCGCAAGGTTCTATTCTTGGACCAATATTGTTTTTAATATATATTAGTGATTTTTGCAATTTAAATTCATTTGGCAAAATCACAGCTTATGCGGATGACACAGCGATAGTGTACTCGACTGAAACTAATAATGAGTTAGTGTTCAAGATAAACAATGACTTAAAAAGCATAAGAAACTGGTTTAGTAGTAATAAACTGCAAATAAATGTGGAAAAAACTAATTTTATCTATTTCGGCTTATTGAATACAAGTAAAGAGGTTGTCATAAAATACCATAATTCTGGTTGTAATTTGGTAAATGGTTGTGTATGTAAAACTATCGAACAAGTTGAATGTGTTAAATATCTAGGCATTTATGTTGAACAAAATCTAAAATAGAAGAAACATGTAGATACAGTGTATAAAAATTAAGATTTATTTTGTACAAGTTATATTATCTTAAATCATGTTCTCATAAGAAGTTGTTAATTTTAGTTTATTTCGCTTGGATTCACTCAATTTTAAGCTATGGAATCACATGTTGGGGGGGAGATTATATATCAAACCTACTCCCTCTAGTGAAATTGCAAAATAAAATGTAAAACTAGTTTCAAATAGCAATATTAGCAATGTAATTTATCATTACATAAGCAATAATATATTACCCTTGAGAAAGTTATATTTATATAGAAGTCTTTTGTATCTACATAAAAACAACAGTTGGATCGAAAAACGGTTCATCCCATACGATACCAGATGTTCTACAAACATGTTTCATGTTGTGAAATCAAAAAAAAGAAATCATGCATAAGCATTTCAATTTTATTGCACCAAAATTATATAATTCTTTACCAAATAGTATAAAAGAAGAAAAAAGTGATTGTAATTTTAAGAAAAAAAAACAAACTTTTTTTGGTAAATACTGAAGATATTGAAGACGCTTTTAATGCAATTTCTTAGTTTTTTTATCCATTGCCAAAGATTTTCGTTTACAGTAGAATTTTGTTTTTGTAATCTGTAAGAGTTGTTTCGTAACTCCTAGATTACACAGAAATACTTGTAAAATGTATGTTTGTGTCAGTTTTTGTTCGTTTTTTTTTATTTTATATTATTTCCTTTTGCTATTTTCCATCCAAATTTGATGGTAATATTTTGTGTGTAATGTTTCTGTAAATGAGAATGGAAATAAATATTATTATTATTATTATTATTATAAAAAATGATCTGAGACAGAAGATAAAATATTATAAAAGTGAATAATGGAACAGAAAGGTCTCCAGTCTCTCTGTCACTGATAATTCTATTTGAAAAATGGTGAAGTCATTCAAAAATCCTCACTCCCCTTTTCCACCTATCCATGGTGAAAATGGATTAAATTTCAGTGATAGTGACAAAGCAGAGGATTTCATTGATTCTCTTGAGTTACAATTTCAGGAAAACTTTGAATTATCAGATAATGAAACATGCGAGGAAGTTGACGAGGAATTCTTCCGTTTCCATCAGCTATCTGCATCAAAGCTAAAATTTACATCTCCAGAAGAAATCACTAAAGCAATTAAGAAGCTTAAAAAGCATAAAGCTTCAGGACCGGATCGGATATCGAACCGGATGCTGATGCATCTTCCCACGAAGGCCATTTCGCACCTGTGTTCGATCTTCAATATCCTCTTACGTAACCATTCTTTTAAAATGGCTTTGTCCGGCTAATCCATAAGCCAGGTAAAGATCCTATCTCTCCTGATAGCTATCGTTCCAATCAGCTTGCTTTCCTGTTTGGGCTAGCTGTTTGAGGGATTGATTTTAAATCGGTTAGATAATTTTCTCACCCAAAATTCTATTTTACCTGAAACCTAGTTTGGTTTCAGCGACATAGATCCACTGAACGTCAGATTCTCAGGGTTGTCGATTAAACAGCTGAAGCATTAACAAGGAAAAGGTTGCCACAGCACTTTTGGATGTAGCTAAGGCTTTTAACCGCGTTTAGGTAGATGACCTTATCTGCAAGCTCATCAAGATTGAGGCACCTAGTGGTCTCATCAGACTAATCCAGTCATATCTGAGAAATAGAACTTTTCAGACTCAAAGAAACACTTTCATCTAAAACAGAAATGCCTGCAGGGGTGCCACAAGGCTCACTTCTGGGCCCTACTCTATTTTCTATTTACTTTTATGATATGCCAACCACTGAACGTGTGGTATCTGCCTTATATGCTGATGACTGTGCCCTTATTTCTCCCTCTCTAGGTCCCTCTTTTGGTATTGATAGACTACAAAGGAGCCTGGATGAAGTTGAGGTCTGGTATGATAAGTGGAAAATCAAAATCAACGCTGAAAAGAGTGAAGCTATTCTTTTCAGCTTCAAGTCCATTAAAAATCCAAATGCTGTATGCTTTTTAGATAAGCCAATTAAATGGCAGAAGACGGTTAAATACCTTGGGATTTCCCTGCATCATAAGATGAAGTGGGATCCTCATATCGAGAAGATCATATCTAAAGTGCATGCTGTAAGAGGCCAACTTGGCCCTCTCACAGTCAGAAACTCAGTTATTACAATTGATCATAAGCTTTTACTTTACCAGTCTGTAATCAGAACTCTTATTTTGTGTGCTTCTTCTATTTGGGTTAACACCACCAGTAAGAATATCCGTAAAATTCAAACTTTACAGAACAAAATCATCAGCTCTGCCATCAGTGCCCCTTGGTTTGTTTCTAACCATCAAATACATAGGGATCTTGGCCATATTAGACTTTCATATTAGACACTCATATTAGACTTTACTCGAAAAGGTTTTTCGAGGCAGCTTCAAATAATCCCAATGAGATTATTTCCTCCCTTACGGATTATAATCATGAAATTTTAAACAGATATAAGAGGCCTAAACCATTACTTTCTCTTAGGAAAGCTTTCCGCTTTAACTCTATTTTACTGTTTACGTTTATTGTTATTTAATCCCTCGGTGCCCACTCTTTGTGGATCATGCATCATCATCATCAATACACATCAAACTTTGAATATTCCTGCAAAGAGTTAAAACAATGCAGACTCATCCAGGCATAATTTTTGTGGATCCTTACATATATATATGTGTGTTTTTTTAATTATTATTCATTTTATATTCATTCATTTTTTTAATTTTTTTTAATTATTATTCATTTATCTTTTTTTATAGTTTATCTAAGAGATTGATGTTTTTGAGATAATTAATTAATAATTATAAAAAGTTAGTTTTAATTTTTTTGATGATGGTTCTAATATGTTTTTAAAATTAAATGTGTTTTCATTACATTTTTGCAATTTATTAACATATATTTTTCTCTCCTCTTCATATTTGTTACACGGGGGCGGGGGTGGCTCAGTCGGTAACGCGTCAGGCTCGTAATCTGTAGTTCCCAGGTTCGAGTCCCAGCTGGGTCAGCGTTGAGATTTATCTCCGCAAAAATTCCCCGCCCTGCCCACGGTCAGTAGGGGACACCGATGGGCTTGGAAAGGCCGCCATCCGTCGGATAGGACGTTAAGCCGTGGCCCCGTGTGCCGGAGAGCCCTGTGCACGTTAAAGAACACGCTGGATGGTCTTGACGGGAGGCTACCATCTGTCTCCCAACAGCTGTTCCAGTGGGTCCCCTCCCCCAACCTTCTCTGAGCCTTCGGGGTCCATGTGACCTGGCCATTTAGCCCATGGTGTGCAGAAAAGTTCCGCTCAGAGGTAAAACAACCCACAACCCATATTTGTTACAACTGAATATTATATGCTCTAGTGTTTGTATGTTATTGCAGAAAAAACAATTTATGTTTTATTTACTTATGCCTTCAAAGCCTATTAATCAGATGGAGATGGTTATGGGCACATTGGGCCTGGTACATCGAAAGTCAAAGCTTTGCTGTTTCATCATTTCGGTGATCTGTAAAGATATCTATATATTAAAACTGCTAAGTATTTGAAAAATGCCAATTATAATAGTTCATTAGTACCAATCAAACTAAAATGAACTCTAATTATCATTTTAATTTTTTAATCGAAACTTCATGACGTTCATATTCCACCACCAAAATTTCGTATTTCTATCGTTAATACATCGTTACAATATTCGTGTGAAATTTTGGAATTTCCAAACTTTTTCACCGTTAGAAGGCGCAAATGTAGTGTTCTAAAGATTCCGAAAGTGCGAATCATAATATTTTATCGTTTCCTCTCGAACCCTAAAAAGATATTTTCATATATCTCTAAATACGAAGAACTACGTGCTAAAAGAAAAATAATTGTGTTTTTCACAATTATTTTTTTCACCCTGAGTCTGAGAACCACCAAAATTTAAAATTTCTAACTTAAATACGTCGTTTGCAATATTTGTTTAAACTTTTGAAATTTGAAAATTTTTCCACCGTTAGAGGGCGCAATTATAATTTTTGGGTGATTTATAAAGTGTGAATCGCAATACTTTATCAATTCCTATCTAACCCAAAAATAATTTTTCATTTATCTCTAAAAATAAACAATTATCTGCTAAAACTAAAAAGGTGTGTTTCCCACCCTCTCTGGGTCTAAGGGTCCAACTCATTGTTATCAATGGAAACTTCGTGAGCTTCACATTCCACCACCAAAATTTCAGATTTCTAGCATAAATAAATCGTTTGCAACATTCGTTTGAAATTTTGGAATTTCCAACCTTTTCCACTGCAGAGCGTAATTACAGCTTTTAGAGAGATTCGGAAAGTGCATATCGTAATATTTCATCAATACCTATCCAACACAAAAATTATTTTCAATTTATCTCTGTAAAGAGAAAAGTTCGATACCTAGAGACGGACAGACAGATATAGAGTACTGTGCGAATTTGTTGGGACAAGCATCTTGAAGCTGTAAGGAGACGGGGTCTGTGGACACGTCCCGTAAAGGACATTGTGGAAGAAAAAGAAAAACCACCCCTAGAGGTGATAGTCTAATTCGAAGAATTAGTATCATAGATCCGAAGAAGAGCAGTGGAGATATCAAAAGGGAGATTGTGTCTCATGAGGTTAATATAGATGCTTCTACCGTACGTCGTCACCTTCTGGAGTGTGGCCGCCGGACTCGACACCACTCCAAAAAGCAGCTTTTAACACCCGCTAATTAAGCGAAAAAAGTTATCCTGGGCAAAGAAACATCGAAACTGGACTGTGGATAATTAGGAAAAAGTGATATTTTCTGACGAAACCCACTTTGAGGTGCATGGCTACAGGTCAAATTTCGTCTGCCGCTCGCCGGAGAACCTCTTCGATCCGGCCACATCCAGCAGTCCCCCAAACACCCACCCAAGGTCATGTTTTGGGGATGTTTCACAGCTTCCGGGCCACAGAGGCTTCACCCCATTAAAGGAATGATGGACAGCAAAAAGTATATACATAGGCGTTCTGGAGGCGAAAAGGGTCCCAACATTGCAGAAGCTGTTTCCTAACGGCGATGGGGTATTTCAAAAGGATCTGGCTCCATGCCACAATTCTAAGCTTGCTAAGAGCTTCTTTACCCAGCAACATTTGAAGGTATTGGAGTGGCCAGGAAATTCACCCGATCTAAACCCCATTGAAAATTTGTGGACCATTATTAAAGCGCGCATATCTAGATGGATTGTACGACGAAAACCAAAATGATCGAAAGTGTCATGAAAGTGTGGTACCACGACCCTGAAGTGAAGGAGATGTGTGGACAGCTGGTGACATCAATGGTTGAGAGGGTGAAAGAAGTAATTAAAGCGAAGGGGGGTCACATTCACTATTAACTACACTGTTAAACAAATAAATATTTTAATTGTGTCTTTGTAACTGCATTTTCCTATTGTCCCAACTAATTTGCACAGTTCTGTACGACAAACGAGATAACAAAAAATAATCAAGAATAAATGTAAGAACCAAAACATTCGTGGTGTGCAGGAGAGTCATTTCTTGCGCACGTTAAAGAAAAAAAAGAAACCTCCCCTGCCAAGCTCTGAGCTCACGGGATCTTTGCGACCAAGCCATTTCACTGTTTACAAACAGTCGGTAGCGCACCAGGCTCGTAATCTGTAGTTCCCAGGTTCGAATTCCAGCTGGGTCAAAGTTGAGATTTATTTCCGCAAAATTCCCTGCCGTGCTCAAGGTCAGTATCCCAACAGCAGTTCCAGTGGGTCCTCTCCCCCAATCTTCTCTGAGCCTTCGGGGTTCTTGTGACCTGGCTATTTAGCCCATGGTATGCAAAAAAGTGCCGCTCAGAGGTTAAACAACAACCTGAATCGGCAAAATTCCCCGCCCTGCCCACGGTCAATAGGGGGACACCGATGGGATTGGAAAGGCTGCCATCCGTTAGATAGGACGTTAAGCCGTGACCCCGTGTGTGGGAGAGCCATACACTGTTCACGTTAAAGAACACGCTGGATGGCCTTGACAGGAGGCTACCATCTGTCTCCCAACAGCTGTTCCAGTGGGTCCCCTTCCCCAACCTTCTCTGAGCCTTCGGGGGCCATGTGACCTGGCCATTTAGCCCCTGGTGTGCAAAAAAAGTGCCGCTCAGAGGTAAAACAACCCAACTGTTTACAAAAAATCCCGCTCAAATGTAGAACAGTCCACCGAAAGGTTCAGTGAAACTAGAAGCCCTCAAGTTTCGCTCAGTAATGTAATAGTCTTTATTTAAAGCAGTATTCATTTATCTCTTAATGAATACAACGAGTTGTAGAGGATTAGTTTTTGTCTCCTAACGAATTATACTCTGATCCTGCTGGAATTTCACATAAACGATTCTCGAGTTCACTTAAAATACAATTATGAGAACTTAAGCTTAGAGAATGTGAACAATGGATCTTCCCTACCTGCTGCGGTTTACAACAGAAATCCCCATCTCATTAGAGAAATAATAAATTGCTCTCATCATAGAAAAATCCGCAGTAATAAACAGGATCCATGTTTAGCGTCATTTTCAGCATCGAGTTTTAAGAGAAGAAATTAAAACGTGTCGAAGACAAAAAAAAAGTAAAAGAAGCATTTGTGGAGAGAGAGAACGACGTACAGATTAACAAGCGAGAGAAAATAAATTTCCCTGAGAAAAATTTCAAGCATGAACTTTTTAGTCGAACACAAGTTTTCACTTCGGTCTTGAAAACATAGTTTCATTTTTTTCCGTTACCGAACACAACATTTGCATGCGGTAACAGCGGACAGGGGCCATCGGCTGGAAAGTAATTTTCGCCGGCAAATTGCTTTCCTGGGTGGTCGCTATTATGAGGTTGTAACATATTAACGCTTGTTCCGCAACCAATTACATCGTTATTACAAACTTTGTCGTAAGTAAAATGGCGCTGGCGATTCTTTTCATGGCGTTTCTGAAGAAAGGACATGAGGCGAAAATGGAACCATTCTCTCGCAAGGTAAATTAATTTTTAATTCGCTGCATTAACGCAGATATTGAGAGACTTTTTTGGGGGGGGAGTGGAGTAAGCGAATGCATAATGAGCTGAGAGAGAAAGATGGGATGCGTGTATGTGTAGGGAGGGGGGGGGGGCAAGGGGAGAGTAAGAGTTGCGAAATAATGAATCAAGTGAGGCGATGTTGCAAATGGTCCAGAACGTGGCGATATGAAGTTATTGCTTTTGAATGTTTGTAGATTATCGAGTTTGCTTTAGTCGTTATTAGCATAAAGAGGCATTATTTTTGGTTGGGTTGGGTTGTTTTATCTCTGAGCGGCACTTTTTTTGCACATCATGGGCTAAATGGCCAGGTCACAAGGACCCCGAAGGCTCAGAGAAGGTTGTGGGAGGGAACCCGCTGGAACAGCTATTGGGAGACACATGATAGCCTCCCGTCAAGGCCATCCAGCGTGTTCTTTAACGTGCACAGGGTATGGCTCTACCGCACACCGGGCCGCGGCTTAACGTCCCATCCGATGGACGGAAGCCTTTCCAAGCCCATCGGTGTCCCCTACTGACCGTGGGCAGGGTGGGGAATTTTGCGGAAATAAATCTCAACGCTGACCCAGATAGGACTCGAACCTGGGAACTACAGATTACAAGCCTAGCGAGCTACTGACTGAGCCAACCCCGCCCCTCTAAACATGGTATATTTACCAAATTTAAAGAAATCTAACAATGAACTGTAATATTCAAATTAAATTACGTTTTGTCACGCCCACAAGCATAAACTTCTTAGCAATAATATTAACTCTTAACTGAAGATCACGAAGCACACTGAAAGTTTTAGCCCCTCCCTAACGTGATTACCGGGGCCCCCGATGTATTTAGTCGCTTGCCGTTTAGACCTAGGCTCGTAATCTGTAGTTCCCAGGTTCGAATACTAGCTGGGTCAGCGTTGAGATTTATCTCCGCAAAATTTCCCGCCCTCCCCACGGTCAGTAGGGGACACCGATGGGCTTGGAAAGGCCGCCGTCCGTAGGGTGGGACGTTAAGCCGTTGCCCCGTGTGCGGGAGAGCCATACCCTGTGCACGTTAAAGAACACGCTGGATGGCCTTGACGGGAGGCTACCATCTGTCTCCCAACAGCTGTTCCAGTGGGTCCCCTCCCCCAACCTTCTCTGAGCCTTCGGGGTCCTTGTGACCTGGCCATTTAGCCCATGGTGTGCAAAAAAGTGCCACTCAGAGGTAAAACAACTTAACCCAACCCAACTATTTAGACCCGTCCAGGGTAGAACAAGAGATAGCTATTATTTGGACAAACTATGTATAAGGAAGAATATATATTAGAAAACGTAATTCTTTAAAACTGTGTATCTGAGATATACAACATTATATATATTTCATTATAATTTCAGTTCTAAGGTAAAAAACATGAAAATGTAGAGTACTGCATATTCGGAGAATAAATTGTCTGTCTTTCTATCTATCTATTTATAATTCAAGGCTCTTCCTATTCTATTAAAAAAAGTTCATCACAAGTACAGTCGCTCAAAAAAATATCCGAACACTATGGTTGATTACAGAATTCAGAAAAAATATCTGGTAACCATTTTTTTAGAAATTAGTGATTTGACATTAGTCTGGCAACCTTCGTGTCACGTGACACGAAGGTTGCCAGATCACTAATTTCTAAAAAAAATCGTTGCCAGATATTTTTTCTGAATTCTGCAATCAACCATAATGTTCGAATATTGTTTTGAGCGACTGTATTTACGAAGCATATCTTTCATTGAAAATTCCTTTAAAAATTGGTAAATATGTTTCATTCTAAGCAAAACATGGATATTCAGTTCAAATTCATCATAAAAAAATGGGAATTTAATAGGCGTTACAGTTTTGCAATTAAATTAACACTATAAATTTGAACGTTTCTGAAAAGTTGCCTTTGGCATATTTTTTAAAGCATTCACAAAATGTTTAAAAAATACTCTCGTTTGGTTACTTATTAAGCTGGTGTGGCGAGCGCCCTCTCCAGAAACTTTAGCTTCCCCAAAATATTTCTGAGAGTCTTCATGTGATTAATTATATCTAATCCAGAGAATAACATAATCATCAGCGCGAAAATTTATTACAGATATTCGCGATTTAGGCGCCTGTAATATATAAAACGCCCATTATAAGTTTGACTACGAGCTGCATGATAATCACGTAGAGAACAGTGTGAAGTGTTTCACACTTCATAATGTGGAAGCAATTAGGTAATGACCCTCTTATGGGCGGACTGTGCCTGGCTCCACAATTCTCAGAAGATTCTCTACTTAGACTGCTTAGCGAACAGCAGTGGGGAAATTTCAAATCCCAACGTCTCCCAAATGTGAAGAAGAAAAAATGAGGCTCTTAGGTTAATTGGCAATAATGAGGTTTTGCTACCAGAGGGTGCTATTATCCCACTTCTAGCATGCGTCTTGGATGACCTTCCCCAAAGGCAGACTCTTCTGCAAGGCTTCTGCACTTCGCCTATTCGTAGTGGGCTTCCATGTGGTCGTGCAGATCGCTCTAATGGAAAAGATGTATTCCCGGGAGACTGATGAAAAGTTTCTGCTTCTATGATGCCTAGTAATTAGGGGGTTAAATCGTAATTAAGAGGATAGATGGAAAGTTATAATTTTTCATGATTTCCGCCTGAAAATTAGTATCTGTCTACTGTTCAGTATACTTGTTGGCGAATTTGTCTCGCACGTGCTCTGCGCTTGGTGGGACGAAGGATGAGTCGAGGAATGTTCGTGTTGCCAAAAGATAGAGATTGGAAGATAACGAGAATGCATAACATTCGTCTGAGCCCTCTAATGATAAATGTCTGTAGTAAATTGCTCCATAAACAGAAATACGGAATGGATAGCTGTTAGCTTGTATGTTGTTCGCAGCGCAGTCACCCGTTCAGTCGCCAGGCGCCCTGACACGCGTGTTATTTATTACAATGATAGTGACTGTTACACCTTCGTTGATTGAAATTTTCTCCGCTATCCCACATCCCTTCTTCGGTTGGATTAGGTTGTTTTACCTCTAATTGGCACTTTTTTTGCACATAATGGGTTAAATGGCCAGGTCACAAGGACGTCGAAGGCTCAGGGAAGGATGGGGGGAAGGGAACCCACTGGACAGCTGTTAGGAGACAGATGATAGACTCCGTCAAGTCCATCCAGGGTGTTCTTTAACGTGCACAGGGTACGTCTCTCCCATACACGGGGTCACGGCTTAATGTCCGATTCGGCGGACGGCGGTCTTTCCAAGCCCATGCAAGGAATGGTGGTAGTGGTGTGTGTGTGGAGTGGGGTTGGTTGGGTTGTTTTACCTCTGAGCGGCACTTTTTTGCACACCATGGGCTAAATGGCCAGGTCACAAGGACCCCGAAGGCTCAGAGAAGGTTGGGGGAGGGGACCCACTGGAACAGCTGTTGGGAGACAGATGGTAGCCTCCCGTCAAGGCCATCCAGCGTGTTCTTTAACGTGCACAGGGTATGGCTCTCCCACTCACGGGGCCACGGCTTAACGTCCCATCCGACGAACGGCGGACTTTCCAAGCCCATCGGTGTTCCCTACTGACCGTGGGCAGGGCGGGGAATTGTTGCGGAGATAAATCTCAACGCTGACCCAGCTGGGACTCGAACCTGGGAACTACAGATTACGAGCCTGGCGCGCTACCGACTGAGCCACCCCCGCCCCTCTCAAATGTAAGAAATAAATTTTCTATCAAATCGTTAACTGTATTAGATAAAGTTGCTCAAATCTCAGTAATGAGTGCACTAATTTCTGTAACTTTTGGGGGGGAAATTCTTTAGAACGAAGGAGAATTCTCTTAAATATTCCAGCTTCTAGAAGATGATTTTTCAGATGATGAGCAAAGAATGTTTAAAAATTGTATTTAGAAATCTAACTTTTTATTTCCATCCGTCGGATGGGACGTTAAGCCGTGGCTCCGTGTGTGGGAGAGCCATACCCTGTGCACGTTAAAGAACACGCTGGATGGCCTTGACGGGAGGCTACCATCTGTCTCCCAACAGCTGTTCCAGTGGGTCCCCTCCCCCAACCTTCTCTGAGCCTTCGGGGTCCATGTGACCTGGCCATTTAGCACATGGTGTGCAAAAAAGTGCCGCTCAGAGGTAAAACAACCCAACAACCCAAAAACTTTCTTCCTACAAAAAGGATCGGTAACCGGTTGTTCTCTACATCTGAACAAAATGGAGTCTGGCGCGTTTCCCACGAAGTCAGACTCTTAATCTGCAGTTTCCAGATTCGCGTCCCAACTGTGCCTGCATTGCAATTTATTTCCGCTAATTCCCATGATGCTCTCCGTGAGAAAAGGGACCCCATGGGCTGGGAAAGATCGCTATCGTATGGCAAGTTAAGGAATCATAGGTGTTTAAAACTTAAACATTTCTCAAGAATCCGCCAAAGTGAAAAAATCTGATCAATATATCCCCTGCCACTTCTGAATCCACAGTGCTCATCATGCAATTGCCCATTTACCAGATTCTTAATTCTATTAAGCATAATCATACAAAGAACTTTACCAGGTACAGAAAGTAGGCTGATACCCTTAAAGTTATCACAAGAACTATTCTCAGCTTTTTTTTTAAATATAAATAAATTAAAATTTTTAAAAGTACCTATTGTTCTATATGGGCTCTAAAAAGTAGAAAATAAACCTAGAGCATATCGATGGTGCAATCAGTCACCGAGTTCGTATTCACTTCAAAGGAAGATAGGGAGCCGGCAATCTTGTCGAGTAGGTATATCTGCGCCCTATCTTCCTTTGAAGTAAATAGTAACTCAGTGACTGATTGCACCATCGATATGCTTTCAGTTATTTTCTACCTTTTAGAGTCCATATACTTTGCCCATAAGTACACGGGCGGGGTGGCTGAGTCGGTAGCGCGCCAGGCTCGTAATCTGTAGTTCCCAGGTTCAAGTCCCTGCTGGGTCAGCGTTGAGATTTATCTCCGCAAAATTCCCCGCCCTGCCCACGGTCAGTAGGGAACACCGATGGGCTTGGAAAGGCCGCCATCCGTCGGATGGGACGTTAAGCCGTGGCCCCGTGAGTGGGAGAGCCATACCCTGTGCACGTTAAAGAACACGCTGGATGGCCTTGACGGGAAGCTACCATCTGTCTCCCAACAGCTTTTCCAATGGGTCCCCTCCCCCAACCTTCTCTGAGCCTTCGGGGTCCATGTGACCTGGCCATTTAGCCCATGGTGTGCAAAAAAGTGCCGCTCAGAGGTAAAACAACCCATCCCATAGGTACGTTTTTAATTTATTTAAATTTTTTCTTTGTCACTAAACACATCTACCTTCAAAAACTTTCATTTGATATTGATTCATAAACATCGACCACATTTTTCCTCGCTTTTGGAGTAGTGTTTGGGGTATCCCTTGATAATGGAGACGTCACAAGTTTTAATTTGTGATACGACTCGTTAAAGTCGAACGCCGCGAAAATCCATCCCTCTCTTATAGCGGGACAAAATTCGAAATAGTTTATGACGGTCATTACATGAGCTTTCATTTGACCGTAAGTCATAACTGTAAGCTCTCGCATGCGGAAGATATAGTAAAACGACATTCACATGCTCTGTTTTTTAGGGGGGAAAGAGCATGGAGTAGTCAATTATTAATAGCCTATGACACTACCCTCATCAGAAGATTTCATTTGACATATAGCTTGTTACTTTCGGAACTCCTAATAATCAGAAGATATAGTAGAGCAATATTTTTCATATATCGGGGGAAGGAAGCATGGGGGGGTTAATTTTTAATCGTTTATGACACTCCACGAATCACAAGATTTAGAATTTGACGCAAATATGGGGGTCAATTTGTTTATAGCGTATGACACTCCCCGTGTCACACACACTCACCGCGCTTTTATTTAACGTATAGCTGGTTACTTTTGGCATTCGTATTCTGGAGATCTAGCAGACCAAGATCTGTGACAAGATTTATTTATCAGTCGGTTAATTACTCAAGGCTGTACAGACCAACTAACATTTTATTCATCACTCGGTTAATTACTCAAGGCTGTACAGACCAACTAACATTTTATTCATCATTCGGTTAATTACTCAAGGCTATACAGACCAACTAACATTTTATTCATCACTCGGTTAATTACTCAAGGTTGTACAGACCAACTAACATTTTATTCATCACTCGGTTAATTACTCAAGGCTGTACAGACGAACTAACATTTTATTCATCACTCGGTTAATTACTCAAGGCTGTACAGACCAACTAACATTTTATTCATCACTCGGTTAATTACTCAAGGCTGTACAGACCAACTAACATTTTATTCATCACTCGGTTAATTACTCAAGGCTGTACAGACCAACTAACATTTTATTCATCACTCGGTTAATTACTCAAGGCTGTACAGACAAACTAACATTTTATTCATCACTCGGTTAATTACTCAAGGCTGTATAGACCAACTAACATTTTATTCATCACTCGGTTAATTACTCAAGGCTGTACAGACAAACTAACATTTTATTCATCACTCGGTTAATTACTCAAGGCTGTACAGACCAACTAACATTTTATTCATCACTCGGTTAATTACTCAAGGCTGTACAGACAAACTAACATTTTATTCATCATACGGTTAATTACTCAAGGCTGTATAGACCAACTAACATTTTATTCATCACTCGGTTAATTACTCAAGGCTGTACAGAAAAACTAACATTTTATTCATCACTCGGTTAATTACTCAAGGCTGTACAGACCAACTAACATTTTATTCATCACTCGGTTAATTACTCAAGGTTGTACAGACGAAGTAACATTTTATTCATCACTCGGTTAATTACTCAAGGCTGTACAGACCAACTAACATTTTATTCATCACTCGGTTAATTACTCAAGGCTGTACAGACCAACTAACATTTTATTCATCATTCGGTTAATTACTCAAGGCTGTACAGACCAACTAACATTTTATTCATCACTCGGTTAATTACTCAAGGCTGTACAGACAAACTAACATTTTATTCATCACTCGGTTAATTACTCAAGGCTGTACAGACCAACTAACATTTTATTCATCACTCGGTTAATTACTCAAGGCTGTACAGACCAACTAACATTTTATTCATCACTCGGTTAATTACTCAAGGCTGTACAGACCAACTAACATTTTATTCATCACTCGGTTAATTACTCAAGGCTGTACAGACCAAATAACATTTTATTCATCACTCGGTTAATTACTCAAGGCTGTACAGACCAACTAACAATTTATTCATCACTCGGTTAATTACTCAAGGCTGTACAGACCAACTAACATTTTATTCATCACTCGGTTAATTACTCAAGGCTGTACAGACAAACTAACAGTTTATTCATCACTCGGTTAATTACTCAAGGCTGTACAGACCAACTAACATTTTATTCATCACTCGGTTAATTACTCAAGGCTGTACAGACCAACTAACATTTTATTCATCACTCGGTTAATTACTCAAGGCTGTACAGACCAACTAACATTTTATTCATCACTCGGTTAATTACTCAAGGCTGTACAGACCAACTAACATTTTATTCATCATTCGGTTAATTACTCAAGGCTGTACAGACCAACTAACATTTTATTCATCACTCGGTTAATTATTACTCAAGGCTGTACAGACAAACTAACATTTTATTCATCACTCGGTTAATTACTCAAGGCTGTACAGACCAACTAACATTTTATTCATCACTCGGTTAATTACTCAAGGCTGTACAGACCAACTAACATTTTATTCATCACTCGGTTAATTACTCAAGGCTGTACAGACCAACTAACATTTTATTCATCACTCGGTTAATTACTCAAGGCTGTACAGACAAACTAACATTTTATTCATCACTCGGTTAATTACTCAAGGCTGTACAGACCAACTAACATTTCATTCATCATTCGGTTAATTACTCAAGGCTGTATAGACCAACTAACATTTTATTCATCACTCGGTTAATTACTCAAGGCTGTACAGACAAACTAACATTTTATTCATCACTCGGTTAATTACTCAAGGCTATACAGACCAACTAACATTTTATTCATCACTCGGTTAATTACTCAAGGCTGTACAGACCAACTAACATTTTATTCATCACTCGGTTAATTACTGAAGGCTGTACAGACCAACTAACATTTTATTCATCACTCGGTTAATTACTGAAGGCTGTACAGACCAACTAACAATTTATTCATCACTCGGTTAATTACTCAAGGCTGTACAGACCAACTAACATTTTATTCATCACTCGGTTAATTACTCAAGGCTGTACAGACAAACTAACATTTTATTCATCACTCGGTTAATTACTCAAGGCTGTACAGACCAACTAACATTTTATTCATCATTCGGTTAATTACTCAAGACTGTACAGACCAACTAACATTTTATTCATCACTCGGTTAATTACTGAAGGCTGTACAGACCAACTAACATTTTATTCATCACTCGGTTAATTACTGAAGGCTGTACAGACCAACTAACATTTTATTCATCATTCGGTTAATTACTCAAGGCTGTACAGACCAACTAACATTTTATTCATCACTCGGTTAATTATTACTCAAGGCTGTACAGACAAACTAACATTTTATTCATCACTCGGTTAATTACTCAAGGCTGTACAGACCAACTAACATTTTATTCATCACTCGGTTAATTACTCAAGGCTGTACAGACCAACTAACATTTTATTCATCACTCGGTTAATTACTCAAGGCTGTACAGACCAACTAACATTTTATTCATCACTCGGTTAATTACTCAAGGCTGTACAGACAAACTAACATTTTATTCATCACTCGGTTAATTACTCAAGGCTGTACAGACCAACTAACATTTTATTCATCATTCGGTTAATTACTCAAGGCTGTATAGACCAACTAACATTTTATTCATCACTCGGTTAATTACTCAAGGCTGTACAGACCGACTAACATTTTATTCATCATTCGGTTAATTACTCAAGGCTGTACAGACCAACTAACAATTTATTCATCACTCGGTTAATTACTCAAGGCTGTACAGACCAACTAACATTTTATTCATCACTCGGTTAATTACTCAAGGCTGTACAGACCAACTAACATTTTATTCATCACTCGGTTAATTACTCAAGGCTGTACAGACGAACTAACATTTTATTCATCACTGGGTTAATTACTCAAGGCTGTACAGCCCAACTAACATTTTATTCATCACTCGGTTAATTACTCAAGGTTGTACAGACCAACTAACATTTTATTCGTCACTCGGTTAATTACGCAAGGCTGTACAGACTAACTAACATTTTATTCATCACTCGGTTAATTACTCAAGGCTGTACAGACCAACTAACATTTTATTCATCACTCGGTTAATTACTCAAGGCTGTACAGACCAACTAACATTTTATTCATCACTCGGTTAATTACTCAAGGCTGTACAGACCAACTAACATTTTATTCATCACTCGGTTAATTACTCAAGGTTGTACAGACCAACTGACATTTTATTCATCACTCGGTTAATTACTCAAGGCTGTACAGACCAACTAACAATTTATTCATCACTCGGTTAATTACTCAAGGCTGTACAGACCAACTAACATTTTATTCATCACTCGGTTAATTACTCAAGGCTGTACAGACCAACTAACATTTTATTCATCACTCGGTTAATTACTCAAGGCTGTACAGACCAACTAACAATTTATTCATCACTCGGTTAATTACTCAAGGCTGTACAGACCAACTAACATTTTATTCATCACTCGGTTAATTACTCAAGGCTGTACAGACAAACTAACATTTTATTCATCACTCGGTTAATTACTCAAGGCTGTACAGACCAACTAACATTTTATTCATCATTCGGTTAATTACTCAAGACTGTACAGACCAACTAACATTTTATTCATCACTCGGTTAATTACTGAAGGCTGTACAGACCAACTAACATTTTATTCATCACTCGGTTAATTACTGAAGGCTGTACAGACCAACTAACATTTTATTCATCATTCGGTTAATTACTCAAGGCTGTACAGACCAACTAACATTTTATTCATCACTCGGTTAATTATTACTCAAGGCTGTACAGACAAACTAACATTTTATTCATCACTCGGTTAATTACTCAAGGCTGTACAGACCAACTAACATTTTATTCATCACTCGGTTAATTACTCAAGGCTGTACAGACCAACTAACATTTTATTCATCACTCGGTTAATTACTCAAGGCTGTACAGACCAACTAACATTTTATTCATCACTCGGTTAATTACTCAAGGCTGTACAGACAAACTAACATTTTATTCATCACTCGGTTAATTACTCAAGGCTGTACAGACCAACTAACATTTTATTCATCATTCGGTTAATTACTCAAGGCTGTATAGACCAACTAACATTTTATTCATCACTCGGTTAATTACTCAAGGCTGTACAGACCGACTAACATTTTATTCATCATTCGGTTAATTACTCAAGGCTGTACAGACCAACTAACAATTTATTCATCACTCGGTTAATTACTCAAGGCTGTACAGACCAACTAACATTTTATTCATCACTCGGTTAATTACTCAAGGCTGTACAGACCAACTAACATTTTATTCATCACTCGGTTAATTACTCAAGGCTGTACAGACGAACTAACATTTTATTCATCACTGGGTTAATTACTCAAGGCTGTACAGCCCAACTAACATTTTATTCATCACTCGGTTAATTACGCAAGGCTGTACAGACGAACTAACATTTTATTCATCACTCGGTTAATTACTCAAGGCTGTACAGACTAACTAACATTTTATTCATCACTCGGTTAATTACTCAAGGCTGTACAGACCAACTAACATTTTATTCATCACTCGGTTAATTACTCAAGGCTGTACAGCCCAACTAACATTTTATTCATCACTCGGTTAATTACTCAAGGTTGTACAGACCAACTAACATTTTATTCGTCACTCGGTTAATTACGCAAGGCTGTACAGACGAACTAACATTTTATTCATCACTCGGTTAATTACTCAAGGCTGTACAGACTAACTAACATTTTATTCATCACTCGGTTAATTACTCAAGGCTGTACAGACCAACTAACATTTTATTCATCACTCGGTTAATTACTCAAGGCTGTACAGACCAACTAACATTTTATTCATCACTCGGTTAATTACTCAAGGCTGTACAGACCAACTAACATTTTATTCATCACTCGGTTAATTACTCAAGGTTGTACAGACCAACTGACATTTTATTCATCACTCGGTTAATTACTCAAGGCTGTACAGACCAACTAACAATTTATTCATCACTCGGTTAGTTACTCAAGGCTGTACAGACGAACTAACATTTTATTCATCACTCGTTAATTACTCAAGGCTGTACAGACCAATTAACAATTTATTCATCACTCGGTTAATTACTCAAGGCTGTAGACACCAACTAACAATTTATTCATCACTCGGTTAATTACTCAAGGCTGTACAGACCAACTAACATTTTATTCATCACTCGGTTAATTACTCAAGGCTTACAGACAAACTAACATTTTATTCATCACTCGGTTAATTACTCAAGGCTGTACAGACGAACTAACATTTTATTCATCACTGGGTTAATTACTCAAGGCTGTACAGACCAACTAACATTTTATTCACACTCGGTTAATTACTCAAGGCTGTACAGTCCAACTAACATTTTATTCATCACTCGGTTAATTACTCAAGGCTGTACAGACCAACTAACATTTTATTCATCACTCGGTTAATTACTCAAGGCTGTACAGACAAACTAACATTTTATTCATCACTCGGTTAATTACTCAAGGCTATACAGACCAACTAACAATTTATTCATCACTCGTTAATTACTCAAGGCTGTACAGACTAACTAACATTTTATTCATCACTCGGTTAATTACTCAAGGCTGTACAGACCAACTAACATTTTATTCATCACTTGGTTAAATACTCAAGGTTGTACAGACCAACTAACATTTTATTTTTGGTTTAACGCTTTTATATTTAATCTAAAGTAGATTGAGAAATTCTAACCATTAAAAATATTTGCTTGAATTCGACATTGTTTACATTTAGAAAAGAGTAAAAACGAACATCCAAAAGAAAAGCTAAAAAGACGAAGGAGAAACAAATAATCTGCTTTTTTTTAGCTGTGCTGTCATCTTAATCCAATTTTGGAAACGAAATCATCCTACCCTCTTACAGCTGTCCATGCTTATTTAAACATTTAATCAATTCATCGCGAAGTCAGCTTCCAACAACAACCGACAGCAAACGACTTTAAATCCGATGCTCAATCAAATAAGTGGATTTCAAATTCATACGTGAAAGATAACGAATCCAAACAAACATCGAGAGAAAAGTGAAACAGGAAAGGTCTTGGAAACCAGAAACTCGCAAATGTTTGCAGAGTAACTTCCTTTACCGTAACAACTTGAAAAGAGAGTTCTTAAAGAAATATCTGAGGAATAGCTTGGAGGCGTTTGTTCTGTGACACTTGTTCGCTTTTGATTTAAAGACGGTACGACGCCTGCAGAGCTCTTTCGTTGCTACGCGAAAATCAAAGCTAAGAGGAAATCGAAACCAGCTTTATAGTTGCTGGTGTTTAAAAATCTCCGAGACACAAATGTGATTTTTCGGGAGAAGAAAATAGAGGAAGTGGTTGAAGCAAAGAACTATGGATGACTGTGATCGATTGAGCACAAGTTCCTTTTTACCCAATTTCTTGTTTTTCGCTTGACTTCGCATTTGTCGGTTTGTCAAAACACTTGTTCCATCATATCTTTCGAACGCGAAGGTCAAAATTATTGATTTATACGTCAAACGAAAGCTTTTGACGCGGCTCAGTCGGTAGCGCGCCAGGCTCGTAATCTGTAGTTCCCAGGTTCGAGTCCCAGCTGGGTCAGCGTTGAGATTTACCTCCGCAAAATTCCCCGCCCTGCCCACGGTCAGTAGGGGACACCGATGGGTTTGGAAAAACCGCCGTCCGTCGGGTGGGACGTTAAGCCGTTGCCCGTCTGCGGGAGAGCCATACCCTGTGCACGTTAAAGAACACGCTGGATGGCCTTGACGGAAGGCTACCATCTGTCTCCCAACAACTCTTCCAGTGGGTCCCCTCCCCCAACCTTCTCTGAACTTTCGGGGTCCATGTGACCTGGCCATTTAGCCCATGGTGTGCAAAAAAGTGCCGCTCAGAGGTAAAACAACCCAACCCAAATCCGCTATATCTTCGGAATGCGACAGCCGAAAGTAATGTCAAGCGTCAAATGAAAGCTTAGGACGCGGGGAAGGTCATAGGTTATAACATATTGACCCCCTCATCGTTTCTTCCCCTAAAAAGTGGTAAACGTTTCCCCTAAAAAGTGGTAAATGTTTCCCCTAAAAAGTGGTAAACGTTTCCCCTAAAAAGTGGAAATATGAAAACCATTGTTATAATATATATTACGAACGCCAGGGCCTACAATTATGAGTTAGGTATCAAATGAAAGTTCGTATGAAGAACGTCGTAGACAACTTCGAATTCCCCTCCCCCATTCTCCTCCCCAAAAAGAGGAGGTTGATTTTCGCGGGGGGGGGAGTCTTAACGAGTTGCATCTCAAATCAAAGCTTATAATGTCTCCAATGTCATGAGTTAGTTTAAACACGATGCCAGAAGCAAGGGGAAGAAAAATGTGGTCGATGTTTACGAGTCACATATGATATGAAAATTTGTTAAAGGACGTGTTTTTAGTGGCAAAGAAAAATATAAATAAACTTAAAATTTTTAAAAATACCTATCTTTCTCTATGGGCCTTAATAGGTAGAAAATAAACTTAAAGCATATCGATGGCGCAATCAGTCACTGAGTTCGTATTCACTTCAAAAGAAGATAAGGCGCTCGGCAATCTTGTTGAGTAGGTAAATCGGCGCCCTCTCTTCCTTTGAAGCGAATACGAACTCAGTGACTGATTGCACCATCGATATGCTTTAGGTATATTTCCTACTTTTTAGGGTGCATATAGGAAGATAGTTTTTTTTTAATTAAATGTTATAAAATGGGTTCTGTACCTTGAAAGCAAGAATCCTCCATTATAAATAAAACTTTTCAAACGATTAAATTTCAAATGTACGGACGCAGAAAATATTAGGAGTGTTATTCTCATCACAGGTTACTTTTAGTGACCACTCTAATAACATTATTAAAAAGTCTAATCGTGATAATTTCTTAACTCTGAAATGTTATGGTAAACGTGATATTGATTCCCTAATTCGGGCATTTGTGACTTTTAACAGACTCTCACTAGAAAATGCCTCACCTGTATGGACACCTTATCTAATAACAGACGTCAAAAATCTTGAATACACCCAGAGATGGTTTAAAAAAAAGACTTTCTGCATTTTACAATATCCCATATGAAGAAAGGTTGAAAAGTTTCTTTCTGCATTCCTTGGAGTGGAGAAGACTAAAACATGTTACAAACTTATTCATGGAATAACTCACTCTAACACAGATACTCCAATATTCAACTTTGTGGACAAAACAAGAGGCCCTTCTCTTATGATCGATGTGCCTCTTGCTAGGGGCGGGGGTGGCTCAGTCGGTAGCGCGCCAGGCTCGTAATCTGTAGTTCCCAGGTTCGAGTCCCAGCTGGGTCAGCGTTGAGATTTATCTCCGCAAAATTCCCCGCCCTGCCCACGGTCAGTAGGGGACACCGATGGACTTGGAAAGACCGCCGTCCGTCGGATGGGACGTTAAGCCGTGGCCCCGTGTGCGGGAGAGCCATACCCTGTGCACGTTAAAGAACACGCTGGATGGCCTTGACGGGAGGCTACCATCTGTCTCCCAACAGTTGTTCCAGTGGGTCCCCTCCCCCAACCTTCTCTGAGCCTTCGGGGTCCATGTGACCTGGCCATTTAGCCCATGGTGTGCAAAAAAGTGCCGTTCAGAGGTAAAACAACCCAACCCAACTTGCTCCAAAGAACTGTAAGTATCATTCCTTTGTGGGCCGAGTTGCAAGAATATGAAACTCCTTTCTAAGCGAGATTGTCACTTTCACAAACATTGACCTTTTTTTCTTTCAGACTGGACTCATCATCATTTCTCAAATGTTTCAAATTTTGATATACTTTTCCTTGTCCGGTATCCGCGTACTGATATAATGCCTTCCGGTCATTTCTGTAATAATAATAATAGTTAATTAATTTTGGAAATGCGTGTTTTAAACAACTTCCTCAGTAGTTACAATTTCGTTTGTGAGATAAAGAAAATTTGTAGCGATCCAATTATACTCCTAGTATCACAGATCGTGTATTGGAATAAAAGTCATTTCTTACAGAAGCTTTCAGAGTATTATTCATTTCGATTTACATAATCAAATAATTTATTTCAGATTTCTAAAAGAAGCATCTTTTAGTGATTCAGGCTTCAAACTTGAAGATTTTGCATTCGAATTTGAGATATTTTTACCTCTCAAAAAACACTTTAAGTTGCATACATGTGTTAAATTCATGTCACAGAGAGACAAAGAATAATTGAAATTTGTTAAAGGTAAAAAAAAATTTAATCTCCAGGTTTTCGACTGGAGTACTTTTGAGGAACAGTAATTGTTAATCTTCTGGAGGATTAGCACGGATTTCTGAAAGTTATCGAATTTTCCTTTTATTCCAATTTCCATAACTCGCTAAATATCGAACGAACAAGTTTGTAACATGTTTTTAAGTCAGACACTAGTCTTCTCGATTCCAAGGAAGCAAAGGAAGCTTTTTCAATCTTTGTTCATATCATCATCATCCTAAAACAGCCATGGGCTACGGAGTTCCAACCGTGCAGTTTAATTCTCCGTGCAGATTTAATCACCGTGCAGTTTAATTCTCCAAGAATATCTGTCCTGCACCTGGCCAGTACACACCAATTCTAACAAGGTCCTGTTTGACATTGTCTGCCCACCGCATCCTAGGTCTCCCCCTCCTTCTGAGGCCTCTAGGCACACTGTTCATAACCCTATTCGCCAATCTATAATTATCCATACGGGCAACATGGCCAAACCAGCGGAGTCTCTCTCTGCACAATATGCTGCTTAAAAGAGGTCGCAGACTCCTTTGCCTAACTTCATCATTAGTTACAAAGTTAAACCACCTAATACCCAAGATACTAAGTAAGCATCTAGAATCAAAAGCATCTAGTTTCCTGTTATCTGGTTTACACAGAGTCCAAATTTCACTGCCATAACTAACACTAGAAAGAACCAAACTATTATACAGTCTAATTTTAGTCTTTAGGTGTATACACCCATTTCTTCACAATCTCCATAGATTCTTAAAAGTCCCGGCAGCAATCCCTATCCGTCTGTCAATCTCATGCCACACATCACCAGCATCTGTTACATAGGTCCCAAAGATAATTAAACTGTGACACTTGTTCCAGATTGCAACCATTCAGATTAACTGAATCACAGCCTGCCTGACCAATTTTCATCACTTTAGTTTTCTCTGTTTATAACCAAACCTATTCTAGTACCAGTTTCATCAACAGCTCGAATGAAAGATTTCATCTCATCAACATCATTTGCCAAAAGGGCTAAATCATCAGCATAATCTAAATCAGACATTTTCGTATATCCAGCCCATTTAAAGCCAAAATCTTTCCCTTGAAGTGAATTTTGCATAACATAATAAATAACCAAGCTAAAGAGAAAAGGAGACAAAATGCATCCTTGTCGAACACCAGAAGTAATGCTGAACCAATTGCTACAAGCCTTACCAACTCTCACACACGACTCAGTGTTATTATAGAGAGCTTTCATTATGTTAACTAACTTGTCAGGTATACCACATCTCACAATCAACCACAAATTATGACGATCAACAGAATCGAAAGCCTTTTTGAAATCAGCAAAGCCAGCAACCAAAGGTTTCTGAAACTAAACATTTCTCAAGAATCTGCCTAAGTGAAATATCTAATCCACACATCCCCTACCACTTCTGAATCCATCCATATTGCTCATCATGCAATTGCCTGTCAACCAGATTCTTAATTCTATTAAGCACAATCATGCAAAGAACTTTCCCTGGAACAGAGAGTAGGCTGATACCCCTATAGTTATTATAAGAAGTACGATCACCTTTTTAAAAATAGGGATTATAATAGCTCTGGTGAAATCCTTAGAAACCATGCCTTTATCATAAAAGTTATTCAAAATTTCAGTCATCCAAGTGATAACAGAAACATTCTTAGCTCTAAGCATTCCCGCAGTAATTTAATCTACCCCTGAGGATTTATGAAGTTTAAGTTTAAAAACAGCCAAAATAACATCAGATTATGTTATAGGGTCACCATTGAAGCCACCAATTCATGTATCATCATTGCAAACAATGGGAGTAGAACTAACCACATTGTTTAGAACATCATTGAAATACTCAGCCCACCTAGCCATGACAGAATCCTCCCCTTCTATAGCCTTACCTTGTTTATCCTTCAATCCTTGTATACCTGTCCGTTTTCTACCACACAAAACATTAACTATCTGGTACAGCTCTCTGCTGTTCTGCTGCCTAACTGCTTTCTCGGCTTTGTCAACCAAGCCATCAAGCCAAAGATTCTTATCAGCAGCTAACTGATCCTTTACACGTTTATTAAGCTTTCTGTAGTCCTTTCTATTAGGACTAGTAGGGTACTGATTAAGGACATTCCTGAAATTCCTTCTTTCTAAAATAAGCTCAAGTGCCTTATCACTCAAATAATTCTGTCTCCTCTGCTCTTTTTTTCCTAAAAGAGTACTGTTAGTGTCCAACAAAGCTTGTTTAAAATATCCCATTCTTCCTCAACTTCAGTAGTAAGCAAACCATGACTGTCATAATGACTAAGTAACCTATCATGGTAAACTTTGGCTATAACTGGGTCTTTCAGAGCTTCAGTATTAAAGGTAAATTTTTTAACCCTAGCTCAACACTTTTTAAGTTTAAGTTGCAAGACACTTTTAATAAGGTAATGGTCAGATCCAATTTCAGCTCCCCTATATGACCTGGTATTCCTAACAGAACTAGCCCATTTGCTGTTAATTATAATATAATCAATCATATTCTTATGCAGCCCATCAGGTGAAACCCATGTGTACTTATGTATATCGCAGTGTTTGTAATAAGTGTTAGTTATTCTGAAACCATTGAGTTTACTTACCTGTAAGAGACGTTGCCCATTGCCATTGCAGCTACCAATACCAAAAGGGCTTATCACCCTTCCCCAAAGGTCAGAGTCAGTACCAACTTTGGTATTGAAGTCACCTAGAACAAGGGTAATATCTCCTTTCTTGACAGAATTCAAAATATCCTGAAGTTGTCCGTAAAACCTATTCTTCTCGTCCTCATCGGCATCCTGAGTGGGGGCATAACAGCAGATAACATTCAAGTCTTTAATGCTTGTCTGAAATTTTGCTGTAAGAAACCTTTCATTAATGCACTCACATCCTAGAAGAGCATCACTAGCATGTCTGGTGAGCAGCAGACCCACGCCTTGGTGATGCTTTCCATCCTCCCTCCCTGTAAAGAGAAATTTAAAGTTATTTTTAAGTATCTCACCTTTACCTGTCCATCTGATCTCTTGCAAGCCTAGAAATCTAGGTTATAGCCCTGGAATTCCTGCGTGAGGACATCAAGAGATAATTTCCTCACGTTCCACGTGAGATATATCCTGACGTTCCCCGTTGAGATATATAATGTTCTCACGTTCCACGTTCCTGCAGAGAGAAAATGATTAGTAGGATTTTTAAATAAACTAGGTTTATTGAGATAGGTAGGGCCAACAATATCAAACAGCCCCCTGATCGCAGGCATGGGGCAAAGACCTGTTCCTCCTCCGCTAAGGCTGAAGTCACCGATGCTGGTAGGAACTTCAGGCACCACCTTTTCAAGTGGACTTTTTCAAGAGCCATATGGCCTGCCTGAGACACATTACTCCAATTTAGGCTTGACGATGCCGAACTAGCTAAGTAAGGTTCAGTTTTGATATCTAATATTAAATGAGGTGTCCATACAGGTGAGGCATATCGTAGTGAGAGTCGGATGAAAGTCACAAAAATTAGGGAATCAATGTTAATCAACTTTAAAATCAGGATTTAAATATATTTGATTGAGATCTTTAAATTATCTCAGTCGTATTTTTTTATAAAAAACTTATTTCAGAATTTACTGAGTTATTATTAGCATAGCATGGAACTGTACCTAATAAAGTAGCCACTGAATGTATTATAATAACAACTTTCAAATTCACTGTTTTGTAATTTATTTACATTTGAACATCTGCACTGCTTTAAAAATTTTATTTACATTTGAACATTTGCATTGCTTTGAAATTTATGTACATTTGAACATTTCCATTACTTTTAAATTTTATTTACATTTGAACATTTGCATTGCTATAAAAATTATTTACATTTGAACATTTGCCTTGCTTTCAAAATTTATGTACATTTGAACATTTGCATTGCTTTAAAAATTTATGTGCATTTGAACATTTGTATTGCTTTAAAAATTTATTTACATTTCAACATTTGCATTGCTTTAAAATTTATGTACATTTGAACATTTGCATTACTTTAAAATTTAATTTACATTTGAACATTTGCATTGCTTTCAAAATTTATGTACATTTGAACATTTGCATTGCTTTAAAATTTAAATACATTTGAACATTTGCATTACTTCAAAAATTTGTTTACATTTGAACATTTGAATTGTGCTTATCACTTATTACATTTGAACTTTTGCACCGTTTTGATCATTTGTAACATTTAAGTGTGGTTGGTAAGTTCAAATAAATATTTTATCTGTTTGCATTAAATGTAAGCCGATAAAATATTTATTTCTTACAAACAAAATTTCTTCAATGGACTAAATGGCCACTCCATAAAGACGCCAAGGGTTCAGCACTGGACTCGGGAAGGACTGGCCCAACTGCTGGGAAATAAGTGGAAATCGATCTTCAAGGTCGCAGGGTGTGATTTTTAACTTACACAAGTTATGGCTTTCCTGCACCCACGAGCCCAGATCTATCCAGAGAGTACTGTAACCTTTCGGGATTCTCTTTCTCACTTATTGCAGAGTAGGAATCGGCGGAGAAAATTTCATCTCAGGCGCAATTGCAACTCGAACTTGGGAACAAAATATTATTGAGACTGCCTCGTTACAGACTGAGGCAACGTCCGCCTCCGAAAAACTGATTTTTTTCAAAATCTGTCAAAGCGAGCCTTTCACACACCTGAGCGTTTCAAGCTATTGAGTTGAAATCTCGCATTAAGACGTACTTTTCCTCTGATTAACCGTACGAACCTTGAGATGAAATTACCCTCAATGTCACGGTGGTGGTGGCTCAGTCGGTTATGCCTCAGGCTCGTAATTTGTAATTTCCAGGTTCGAGTCCCTACTGGCCAGCATTGATAGTTATCTCCGCAAAACTCCCTTCCCTGCCCTTGGTCAGATATGGCACATCGATGAACTTGGAAAGACCGCCGTCCTTCAGATGGGACGGTAAGCCGTGACTCAGTGTGTGGTAGAGCCATACCCTTAGCACGTTAAAGAACATGCTGGATGGCCTTGACGGGAGGCTACCATCTGTCTCCTAACAGCTGTTCCAGTGGGTCACCTCCTCCAACCTTCTCTGAGCCCTCGGAGTTCTTGTGACCTGGCCATTTAACCCATTGTGTGCAAAAAAGTGCCGCTAAGAGTTAAAACAAGCCAACTCTCAATGTCACTCTAGAGTCGTATCTAGAATCGCTTGCTCCTGATTCCTACACAGTCGTATCAGAATAATATGACCACCTACCATAAATATACTATGGTAGGTGGTCATATTTTTCTGCTACGACTGTGTATACCGGCTCTGTATCTGCACAGTGTGTCAAACGAGGAGATCACACGAAGACTGAGATTACGCAGTTGACATTCGACAGTTCTCATAGATCGTGGGACAATGACCTGTCAAGCGACCTGTCAACCAACCTATAATCGATAGAGATACGCCAAAAGAAATTGGCTGCCATGGGTTGGGGTTGGGTTTTCTCTGAGTGGCATTTTTCGCACACAATGGACTGAATCGCTAGGCCACAAGGATGCAAAGAGCTCAGAGAAGGTTAGGACACGGATTCACTGGACAGCTGTTAGAAGACAGATGATAGCTTACCACCCAGAGGCTATCCAGTATGTTTTTAACGTGAACACGGTATGGCTTTAAGTCCCATCCGACGGACGGCGGCCTTTCCAAGCCCATAGATGTCACCTTTCTTACCGAAGGCAAGGTGGGGGTTCGAGTAAAAAAAATCTTAAAACTGGCACAGATGGGACTCGAACTTCAGAACTATAGATTACGAGTCTGGCATATTATTGAATGAACCATCCGCTTCTCGATTGCCCTGAGAGACTGCCTGTTCCACCATAGCTAGTATCAATCCTGATATGAATATTTATTAAATAAATTAATAAGTTATCCCTTAAGCAGCTGCTTCAACAGAGGTGTGCCTGTCAGTTTACACCCCCTGGAGAAGATCTGTGAAGAATGCGAGACCTCAGCAGAAAGGCAACACAAACATTCACGCCTTACTCGGGACTCGAACCCAGGTCCTTGATCAGTAACCAATCAAGATAACCACTGGGACAGTGGGGGACGGTGCCTACCAAAATATTAGAAAAGCTCCATGTTATGTTATTGGTAATTTAACTTTCAAGCTCTATAATTTCTTAAATAAGCACTTATTGGAAAAATATGGGGTTGGGTTGTGTTGTTTTACCTCTGAGCGGCACTTTTTTGCACATCATGGGCTAAATGGCCAGGTCACATGGACCCCGAAGGCTCAAAGAAGGTTGGGGAAGGGGACCCACTGGAGCAGCTGTTTGGAGACTGATGGTAGCCTCCCGTCAAGGCCATCCAGCGTGTTCTTTAACGTGCACAGGGTATGGCTCTCCCGCACACGGGGCCACGGCTTAACGTCTCATCCGACGGACGGGGCCTTTCCAAGCCCATCGGTGTCCCCTACTGACCGTGGGCAGGGCGGGGAATTTTGCGGAGATAAATCTCAACGCTGACCCAGCTGGGACTCGAACCTGGGAACTACAGATTACGAGCCTGGCGCGCTACCAACTGAGCCACCCCCGCCCCTGGAAAAATATGACTGAAGATAAAAGACTATTACCAAATCTACTTCAATCACGATTTTCAATAATATTCAAAGTTATGGAAGTTCAATGTTTAACAACAAATTATCTTGTTTTATAAAAATCAGTCGAAATTGTCTAATATTGAAACAATCATTACGCAGACTTCTAATATGCATTTTTATTTTATTAAAGAGTTTGAAACAATACCTATTATTTAAGTTTTAATTAATTTATGAGGTAAATTCTTATGGCACATTACTGTTGTGAAATATTAAAGCTTCCTTAACGTTTTAAATACCGAAAGAATATTGGTAAAAATCGGGATTTAGGAAGACCGATCTTCAAATTATCTTCAGTCACAATTTTCCATTAAATTCTCATTTTACAAATTATGTAAGCACTTCGAAATTAGAATAATCGATATAATATGGAAATTATTATTTAGAAAAAAATAAAAAGAAGCGAAACTTTTCAGCTAGACATCAGTTTTACAAATTTTTTAAATACACATTTCCTATATCACATACACATATTAAAAAAAAAAAGCCAAAGTCATTAAATAAAAATCTCCTAATATTATTTCTTTACCTTTTTCGGAAAATATAATAAAAAACATCGCCTAATGGCCGTGTTGTTAAACTTTTGTTGCTGAGGTCTGATGAAAATTACCTTTTAAATTTATTTTTCGCTACTTTTAAAAGCGATTCTATGTAATTTATTCTTTCTACTAAATACGATTAATTTACTTAATTTCATTAATATTCTATTTTCTACCACGGGAATTCCTTTCCTACTGTTTTTTTTTTTTCTTTCCTCGTCGAAAATGAAAGAAAAAAATATTCTTGGATCTTTTTAGAGTCTGAAGATATTTAAATTCCCTCACCACTCTTAACTCAAGGCTTAAATAAAAAAAAACAAAGATAGCAAACTGCAATAATTAAAACCAAAAAATGTTTCTCTTTTCAACGGTAATTAAAAAAAACATCGTTTTTTCCTCTCACTAGGATGCACTTTTTTTTATTGTGCACTGCTCTCGAATTATATTAATTACCTTTACGTAAACAGCATCGAAACCAACGTCTTATTCTCCAAGCTGAGGAGTTTTATCATTCCCCCACGAAATCCACTCCTCTTAGCATCTCTGTTCCACAGCCTCCTTCGAGATAATGAGATTACTTCTGCAGTGAATATACGTAATGGCTCGGCTAATGATACAGCGGATTTCATCACCGGGCCATTAGCAGGAAATTAGGCTCTCCGTAAGGATGCAAGGGGAGTATCGAAGCATGAAGGAGAGCTTCTTTGCATGCTCCATTGCATCCTCTAATCCTGAGTATCTGGCCATTCCGCTCCGATGCGCACAGGGTCGTAGACAAAAGAAATCTGTAATGATTACTGTGTCCTCAGAATGATCGGCATCTCAACGTGGTTCTGACCATTTCTGGCCAAGTCAGCTCGATTCGCGGAAAGCGGAATTGTTAAGCGTCTCGATTCTGGTGCACGGACTCGGCATACAGAATCACGTGGAACGTATTCTGCATGTTTGATCGAACAAATTAGCGTCTGAAAACGTTTGGTTATGCACTTAACGGTTAAGTGAGCGTCATTATCTGACTTTTAAGTGATGCGCGGAAAGGATAAACTTAATAATATGCACATAAGGGATGTGTTCAACTAAGATCTTGGTGCTTTTCGGTCGTTTTGGGGAAGTTTGAGCAAGGATCCGCCGTGAAGATGAGTATGATTTTTTTTCTTTCTTGTTACGATATTTATATCTGAGACAATTGCGGGAAAAGGTGGTTGTTATATCTTGGATTATTACCTCAAGCAAAAAATCTGTGTTGAAACTGGAAATAAATTGTCTCTATATTTGCATGCGCCGTCCCATGGCCGAGTGGTTAGCACGCTTGGCTACTGATCTAAGGGACCTGGGTTCGAGTCCCGGGTAAGGCATGGCTGTTTGTGTCGTTTTTCTGCTGAGGGCCTGCCATCCTCTCAGACCTTCTACTATGGCATATAAACTGATAGGCTCCTGTCAGACCTCTGTGGCAAGCAGCTGCTTGAGGGGGTATTTATTTTTTTTTTTATATTTGCATATTGTTTGTTCTTATTAACTTACTGTAATGCAGTTAGAATATGTGTTTAAAAATCAAATAAAAGTTTATTTCCTGCTGGATATTAAACTCTGTTTTCCAGACGTTTCAAGTAATATTTGTTATAATCCGGTTTTCACTCCCTGCAAATAATGAAAGAATTGACTTTGATGTATCACTCCGCCGGCGGAATTTCGCTTTTCCAAAAACCTAAACATCCAAAAATTTCGCTTTCTCGACACTATCTAACCAAAACTTCAAACATTTGCAGAAGTGATTTTTAAATGGCTTCGTTCTGTTTCACCACTCATAATTTCCATCTCAAGGGCTATCGTCAAATAGACCACCTGGGGCACTCTCCCACCAAAAATAATCATAAAAATTAACAAACGAATTTTAAATTTAATATTCCTTATTTGTCATATCTAAATCAACATAATATCATTTTTATATTCGTATTGTAATCATTATTCCCCGTGTTACGTAGAAAATCGCAGCATTTACTTTGTGAATCAGAGCTACTTCGGCTGCTTTCGTATTGGATTGATTACGGCTACAGTCCGGAATCTTAGCATTATCTATTCTAGCAATGACACAAATGCGCATGTGCTGAAATGGAATAGCGCTGAACTGCAGAAGGTAGTCTCCGATTTTGTAGTTCCGCCCCCCTCCCCTCCCATTCCCCACACTGTGACATTTGATTAGCTGATTCTACCAATCCAACCAATAGTCAAAGATCTTGTTACTTAGCCAATACCTTCATTTGACTGTGTCAGGCTCAGCAAACTTAAAGTTTCCTGATAAGATGTGTTTGAACTGGACTGCCAAATTTTTACTTTCCCAAGGAAGGATACTTAAGTATGAAGAATTTAAGAACAACATTAGATATGAAAATACAAAATGTGTTGAACATTTGGTCTACAAGAGAATGCTAATAATGTATTTTAAGATGCCATTTCATTAGCAATGGATAGCCCAGTCGGATAAAAGCATGAGTTTTTTTTTCGTTGGATTTGCAATTTAATAGTCTCCGATACTTCTGACTGTAGTTATTATAAAAAGGTTTGTTTTTCACTCATTTCTTTTATAATTCGTTTTACAGCCATATTAATTTTTTATTAGTTGTGACATATATAAATATATGTAATAATAATATATACAGATAATAAATTAATATTTTAAATGAAATATAAATAAAATAGACAAATTTTCAAGCAATAATTTACGATGAGTAACTTCAGGAATGGGATCAAAAATACAGTAAACCTATGTATTAGATATAATTTTCATGGATATGTTTTTAAATGCCACTAAAACGGAGAAGAAAAGTACATATATATATATCTAAGTAATTATTTATTGCAATGGAAGGGCAAAATAATAAATTGAAGCAGAAAGGGAAAAAGAAGACTTTTCGAATTTATTTCTTTTTCCTAAATGTTTTATTAAGTAATGCTTTTCGAGAATAGCTGAAAGCAAATAAGAATATATGCATTACGGAATGTCTTTTCGGTCCGATTCGGTTCAATTGAATATCAGGCACCTGTCCAATTGTTTGTCCTACATTCGAGCCCGCCTATAGTAGTCAAAGTATTCCGCCGAATATTTTAGTCACAAGGCAAGAAATACAGCTTTACGCATAAATAGAGTTGGGTTGGGTTGTTTTACCTCTGAACGGCACTTTTTTGCACACCATGGGCTAAATGGCCAGGTCACATGGACCCCGAAGGCTCGGAGAAGGTTGGGGGAGGGGACCCACTGGAACAGCTGTTGGGAGACAGATGGTAGCCTCCCGTCAAGGCCATCCAGCGTGTTCTTTAACTTGCACAGGGTATGGCTCTCCCGCACACGGGGCCACGGCTTAAAGTCCCATCCGACGGACGGCGGCCTTTCCAAGCCCATCGGTGTCCCCTACTGACCGTGGGCAGAGGCGAGGAATTTTACGGAGATAAATCTCAACGCTGACCCAGCTGGGACTCGAACCTGGGAACTACAGATTACGAGCCTGGCGCGCTACCGACTGAGCCACCCCCGCCCCACATAAATAGAGAGTATATACGCTTTACTATTCTTTTACCTTCGTGTCACGTGACACGAAGGTTGCCAGATCACCAATTTCTAAAAAATCGTTGCCAAATATTTTTTCTGAATTCTGTAATCGACCATAGTGTTCGGATATTTATTTGAGTGACTGTACACAGAAAAATAAACACAAAAACTTGTAACAACTTTTGGAACACTATTATGCTGTAGGTCAACGTGGGAATGGAAGAAAATTGTCTCCAGCACGGTGGGATCTGAACACAAGACCTCCTGATGAGATATCAGGTGCTCTGGCCGCTGAGCTTCCAACTGTCAATCAGTTATCCTGTATTGTGGAGGTTAAACACCTTCATTGTAGAATCAGCCAATGGTGACTGACAATTATAACCTCAAGTGAAGGATCTTTTATTGCAGATCTCGCAGGTTCCAGCAAATGACAAGCCATCCTCCATGGGAATTAGGGATAACTCATAAAGAAAAATGCAAGTCAGTTGTCCCATGAAATTGTCAAAAAATTCATCTCAGATTTCAAGATGAACTAGTTCCAACAATTGGATAGAAAAACTGGCGCCGACAAACGAATTCGTGAAATAGAACAACCAAATTTAGATTTCCCAAATTCTAAATCCTTAAACTATTTTTGAAAACTGCTTTCACTATCACTTGATTTATTAGTTTTTGATTATTTGATCCATTTACAGTATCGGAATATCATTATTAAATACTCAGCAAAAAAAGTCGAAAATTCCCTGTTTAAGCTCAGCGTATCAATGACAAACTGAGCGTACTATTTTTTTTACTGTTTCTCATTACTGCCACTTGATTTATCTCCGCAAAACTCCCCGCCCTGCCCACGGTCAGTAGGGGACACCGATGGGCTTGGAAAGGCCGCCGTCCATCGGATGGGACGTTAAACCGTGGCCCCGTGTGCGGGAGAGCCATACCCTATGCACGTTAAAGAATACGCTGGATGGCCTTGACGGGAGGCTACCATCTGTCTTCCAACAGCTGTTCCAGTGGCTCCCCTCCCCCAACCTTCTCTGAGCTTCGGGGTCCTTGTGACCTGGCCATTTAGCCCATGATGTGCAAAAAAGTGCCGCTCAGAGGTAAAACAGCACAACATACCAACTACCACTTGATTCGTTAGGCAATAACACTGAAAGCTCTTCGACCTTCTTTCTACCCACTGACCCGAAACGGCTCAAACTGCATGTAGGATGGGGCGGAGATGGCTCAGTCGGTAGCGCGCCAGGCTCGTAATCTGTAGTTCCCAGGTTCGAGTCCCAGTTGGGTCAGCGTTGAGATTTATCTCCGCAAAATTCCTCGCCTCTGCCCACGGTCAGTAAGGGACACCGATGGTCTTGGAAAGGCCCCCATCCGTCGGATGGGACTTTAAGCCTGGCTCCGTGTGCGGGAGAGCCATACCCTGTGCACGTTAAAGAACACGTTGGGTGGCCTTGACGGGAGACTACCATCTGTCTCCTAACAGTTGTTCCAGTGGGTCCCCGCCCCCAAATTTCTCTGAGCCTTCGGGGTCCTTGTGACCTGGCCATTTAGCCCATGGTGTGCAAAAAAGTGCCGCTCAGAGGTAAAACAACCCAACCTTGATTTGTTCGACAATAACACTGAAAGCTCTTCGACCTTCTTTCTACCCACTGACCCGAAACGGCTCAAACTGCAGGTAGGATGGGGCGGGGGTGGCTCAGTCGGTAGCGCGCCAGGCTCGTAATCTGTAGTTCCCAGGTTCGAGTCCCAGCTGGGTCAGCGTTGAGATTTATCTCCGCAAAATTCCCCGCCCTGTCCACGGTCAGTAGGGGACACCGATGGGCTTGGAAAGGCCGCCGTCCGTCGGATGGGACGTTAACCCGTGTGCGGGAGAGCCATACCCTGTGCACGTTAAAGAGCACGCTGGATGGCTTTGACGGGAGGCTACCATCTGTCCCCCAACAGCTGTTCCAGTGGGTCCCCTCCCCCAACCTTCTCTGAGCCTTCGGGGTCCATGTGACCTGGCCATTTAGCCCATGGTGTGCAAAAAAGTGCCGCTCAGACGTAAAACAACCCAACCCAAGCCCTCCCCCAACCTTCTCTGAGCCTTCGGGGTCCATGTGACCTGGCCATTTAGCCCATGGTGTGCAAAAACGTGCCGCTCAGAGGAAAAACAACCCAACCCAGCCCAACTGCAGGTACTACCTGCAGAAATGACATTATCTCCTACCTAAAGAGCTGGCAGCGGAACGAACGGATGGCAACAGAGCAATACTGTTGGCAGTAGTAAAGAAATTCGTGTAGATCTAAACAGACAGAAGGGTTGAGCGCAAGCCAGTACAAACACATTTACCAACATGGGAGGTAGGGGCATAACATTTTGCCTGCTTTTATGTGCATTGAAAGCAGAGAATTGAAAGAAATTAATGATACTGTATTCAATAGTGAAAGTTGAATTCGCATTCAAATTTTGTTCTACTCATTTGTTTATCCTCAAAAGCTTTTCGTTTCGAATAATCGGATCTAGTGTCGTGTCCACATTTGTTTTATCCTGTGGACACGACTTTTGGCGTCGAGGGTCATGGACGCCCTTATCTTCGTTCCGATAGTGCCTTTCCATATTGCCTCCATTTTTGTGTCCAGTTCGACGAAGAGGAACTCTGCGGCAGGCACAGAACTTTCCAGATTGAGCCTGAAACCCCAGATGGCAAGGGACTACGTGACATGCCTGGTAAACAACGTTGGCAGGAGGGGAGCTGAGATTCGCACCTCGGCTATTCTGGCCAATCACGTACAGCCACGCATGAGCGTAGGTGACCTCTGCCAGGGTTTAGTTGAGTTGGGTTGTTTTACCTCTGAGCGGCACTATTTTGCACATCATGGGCTAAATCGCCAAGTCACATGGACCCCGAAGGCTCGGAGAAGGTTGGGGGAGGGGACCCAGTGGAACAGCTGTTGGGAGACAGATGGTAGATCACCGTCAAGGCCATCCAGCATGTTCTTTAACGTGCACAGGGTATGGCTCCCCGCACACGGGGCCACGGCTTAACGTCCCATCCGACGGACGACGGCCATTTCTCATTGGGGAGTGGAGGTATTTAAATTTTAGATATTATGTCAAGAATTTAAAATAAACATCAATCCAAACGGAAAATATATCAGGCAATATAATTGGTTGTTTTTGAATAATCGAAAGCATTAATCTTTAAAATTTTGTAGAGCGTTTTTTCTCTCCATTCTTCATCTTACTAAAAAGACATGTACCTTATTTCTTAGAGTACTTTTAGGTACAGACACCATGCTGCCCCCCCCCCTCCTGCGTACCCCACTGCTTTGTATAAAGAATATCTGGGCCGAAAATCAAAAGGAAAGAGAAGATAGATCGAGATTTATTGAATAATAAACAAAGGTTGGTTTGTTTTACCTCTGAGCGGCACTTTTTTTTTGCATACAAAGGGCATGTCACGAGGGCTCAGAGAAGATTGGTGAAAGAGGACCCACTGTACAACTAGTACCCTCCCATCAAGGCCATCGGCATGTTCTTCAACGTGCACAGGGTATGGCTCTCCCGCATAAGGGCGAGGGGCGGGGGTGACTCAGTCGGTAGCGCGCCAGGCTCGTAATCTGTAGTTCCCAGGTTCGAATCACTATTTATTAGAATCGTGATAAAGAGTCCTTCTTTTTCTTCTAAGAGTTCTCTTCGAAATAAAGAGCTCAGAGAACTGCTATTGAGATGATTAAGCTAATGATCCTGGACACGAAAACAAAAAGAGTCAGAGTAGAAGAAACAAAAAAGATTTGATATTAAACATCAAAGAATTGCTCCTTTTTCAGATGGGGAAATTTTTTCGATCAGATTTTCTGGCAGTTAATGGTGGTGTGTTTAATTAATCCAAGAGATGAAGAATCCCTAATCTTCAATGAAAGCATCACCTACACAACAGCCTCTTACGTCTTGATCAAAAAGTGAGAGGAATAATTATCCTCACTGCAATTCAAGTCCACACCTTTTGCTCATACATGGGGCGGGGGTGGCTCAGTCGGTAGCGCGCCAGACTCGTAATCTGTAGTTCCCAGGTTCGAGTCCCAGCTGGGTCAGCGTTGAGATTTATCTCCGCAAAATTTCCCCGCCCTGCCCACGGTCAGTAGGGGACACCGATGGGCTTGAAAAGGCCGCCGTCCGTCGGATGGGACGTTAAGCCGTGGCCCCGTGTGTGGGAGAGTCATACCCTGTGCACGTTAAAGAACACGCTGGATGGCCTTGACGGGAGGCTACCATCTGTCTCCCAACAGCTGTTCCAGTGGGTCCCCTCCCCCAACCTTCTCTGAGCCTTCGGGGTCCATGTGACCTGGCCATTTAGCCCATGGTGTGCAAAAAAGTGCCGCTTAGAGGTAAAACAACCCAACCCAAGGCATAAGGGCGCCACGGCTTAACATCCCATCCGACAGACGACGGCTTTGCAAGCCCATCGATCCACATTTTATGACCGAGGGCGGGAAGTTTTCGGAGATAAATCTCAACGCTGGCCCAGGGGGGAATCGAACTTGGGAACTGCATATTACGAGCCTGGCATGCTACCGACTGAGCTACCCCCGCCCCTGATGAACAAATGAAAAAGGCAGAAAATTCAATAGAATCAGTGGTTAATAATGCTAACATATCTTTAAAGGACTCAATGGGATGATCTCAGGAGGAGATTCCGTCTTAGCTATCAATTGTGCAGTGGAGTCCTATACCCTTTTCAAACTTCGGGATTTTTGTGCACTGGGATAACAGATAAAGGAAAATAGCCGAACCAAAGTGATTACAAATTTAATGGCATTTTTCTAGAAAACGTCTTTTATGGAAGTGATATAACCAGACGAAACGACACTTTAAGATCATTTTTACGCTCACTCGAAAAAGTCACTAGAATCATCTTAAAAGTCTGCTATTTCACTATTTATTAGAATCGTGATAAAGAGTCCTTCTTTTTCTTCTAAGAGTTCTCTTCGAAATAAAGAGCTCAGAGAACTGCTATTGAGATGATTAAGCTAATGATCCTGGACACGAAAACAAAAAGAGTCAGAGTAGAAGAAACAAAAAAGATTTGATACTAAACATCAAAGAATTGCTCCTTTTTCAGATGGGGAAATTTTTTCGATCAGATTTTCTGGCAGTTAATGGTGGTGTGTTTAATTAATCCAAGAGATGAAGAATCCCTAATCTTCAATGAAAGCATCACCTACACAACAGCCTCTTATGTCTTGATCAAAAAGTGAGAGGAATAATTATCCTCACTGCAATTCAAGTCCACCACCTTTTGCTCATACATGGGGCGGGGGTGGCTCAGTCGGTAGCGCGCCAGACTCGTAATCTGTAGTTCCCAGGTTCGAGTCCCAGCTGGGTCAGCGTTGAGATTTATCTCCGCAAAATTCCCCGCCCTGCCCACGGTCAGTAGGGGACACCGATGGGCTTGGAAAGGCCGCCGTCCGTCGGATGGGACGTTAAGCCGTGGCCCTGTGTGTGGGAGAGCCATACCCTGTGCACGTTAAAGAACACGCTGGATGGCCTTGACGGGAGACTACCATCTGTCTCCCAACAGCTGTTCCAGTGGGTCCCCTCCCCCAACCTTCTCTGAGCTTTCGGGGTCCATGTGACCTGGCTATTTAGCAGTGTGCAAAAAAGTGCTGCTCAGAGGTAAAACAACCCAACCCTTTGCTCATACACCCTACACTAGGAGATGGATGGTGTGAAGAACTCAAAAGTAAACGAACTCGCTCAGTCGGCAAAGTTATCGTACAGTCGCTCAAAAAAGTATCCGAACACTATGGTTGATTACAGAATTCAGAAAAAATATCTGGCAACGATTTTTTTTATAAATTAGTGATCTGGCAACCTTCGTGTCACGTGACACGAAGGCTGCCATATCACTAATTTCTCAAAAAACAATCGTTGGCAGATATTTTTTCTGAGTTCTCTAATCAACCATAGTGTTCGGATATTTTTTAATATATATAATGCGTATGAATATATATAATGCAATGAATATGGAGCGTGTGCAGTTACCGTTCACAGCAAACTGGAGCGGTTGTGGTTAATGTTCACAGCACATTGGATCGTGTGAGCTCACAAAGACCTGGATCGTGTGGGCTCACTCACGGAAATATTGAGCGTGTGCAGTTACCGTTCACAGCAAACTGGAGCGTGTGCAGTAAATGCACACGCTCCAGTTTGCTGTGAACGGTAACTGGAGCGTGTACAGTTGCTGTACACGCTCCAGATATTTTTCCTGAATTCTGTAATCACGTGACACGAAGGTTGCCAGATCACTAATATCTGAAAAAATCGTCGCCAGATATTTTTTCTGAATTCTGTAATCAGCCATAGTGTTCGGATATTTTTTTGAGCGACTGTACCATATAACGCCTATTAAATTTCCATTTTTTTTGTGATGAATTTGAACTGAATATCCATGCTTTGCTTAGAATGAAACATATTTACCATTTTTTAAAAGAATTTTCAATGAAAGATATGCTTCGTAAATACAGTCGCTCAAAACAATATTCGAACATTATGGTTGATTACAGAATTCAGAAAAAATATCTGGCAACGATTTTTTTTAGAAATTAGTGATCTGGCAACCTTCGTGTTCGTGACACGAAGGTTGCCAGATCACTAATTTCTAAAAAAAATCGTTGCCAGATATTTTTTCTGAATTCTGTAATCAGCCATAGTGTTCGGATACCTTTTTGAGCGACTGTACTCTACTGAATCGGATGCTTCAGAAGATGGAGAGATAAGCGGAGAGAGAGATACCACCGATGGCAAATTGCTACTCTAAGCTAGCAGCTCTTTAGACATCGAGAGTCAAACGGGAATCTGAAAGCTCTTTCAGATGTTTTTTTTCCTGCAGATAGTATCATCTGAAGTTTCTAGGCATCTTTCCTTTTTCATGGAGCTTTTGATGTGCTCACAGACGAGAATCCCCGATGTATATCCACTTAGTCACGTATTAGAATCTTTTTTTATTACAGAATCGCAAACGAAAATTATGTTTTCGAAACCACATTTTGCCAATTAGTTACGTAGAATTTCAAACTGTAGGTTCTGCGTTATCAGAAATGTAACTAGGAAATGTTAACATATAAAAGTCAATATGTTCTTCTTCCTTGCATGGAGACTTCAAACATCACTATTCTCCCTTTCTTTGGTATAGTGACTTATCAGTATGCTGCCTTTCTTTGGTATAGTGACTTATCACTATTCTCCCTTTCTTTGGTATAGTGACTTATCAGTATGCTGCCTTTCTTTGGTATAGTGACTTATCAGTATGCTGCCTTTCTTTGGTATAGTGACTTATCAGTATGCTGCCTTTCTTTGGTATAGTGACTTATCAGTATGCTGCCTTTCTTTGGTATAGTGACTTATCAGTATGCTCCCATCGCCACCATAGTGACCTCAAACATCAATATGGTCTCTTTCTTTAACGTAATGGTTTGAAATGTTAATCTCTTCCTTCGTTTAACGTAGGGGCCTCAAAGGTCAATCTGTTGTCGTTCTTCAACATAATGTCATCAACTTGATGACCTCAAACGTCAATATGTTCCTTCTTTAGTGTATTGATCTCAAACATAGGGGCGGGGGTGGCTCAGTCGGTAGCGTGCCAGGCTCGTAATCTGTAGTTCCCAGATTCGAGTCCCAGCTGGGTCAGCGTTGAGACCGCAAAATTCCCCGCCCTGCCCACGGTCAGTAGGGGATACCGATGGGCTTGGAAAGGCCGCCGTCCGTCGGATGGGACGTTAAGCCGTGTGTGGGAGAGCCATACCCTGTGCAAGTTACAGAACACGCTGGATGGCCTTTACAGGAAGCTACCATCTATCTTCCAACAGCTGTTCCAGTGGGTCCCCTCCCCCAACCTTCTCTGAGCCTTCGGGGTCCATGTGACCTGGCCATTTAGCCCATGGTGTGCAAAAAAAGTGCCGCTCAGATAAAACAACCCAAATCTCAAACATCAATATGCTCTCTTTTAACGCAGTGACCTCAAACATCAATGTGTTCTTTAACATAGTAACTTCACATTTATCAATAACCTCTCTTCCTTTAAGGTAAGGACCTAAAATATCAATGCGCTCTTTCGGTAACGTAGTGACCTCAAATGTTGATGCGCCCTTTCTTTACTTACTGATCTTAAACGTCAATGTGTTCTTGATTTAGCATAGTGACTTAAAACGTCAATATGCACTTTCTTCAAAGTAGTGACTTAAAACGTTAATGTGTCCTTTCTTTAACACAGTAGCCTTAATTATCAATGTGTTTTTTCTTTAGCTTAGTGACCTCAAATATCAATGTACTCTTTCCTTAACATAGTGACCTCAAACATCAATTTGCTCTTTTTTTAATACAATATTGACTAAAACGTCAATATGCTCCCTTTCTTTAATGTAGTGACCTTAAATGTCAATGTGCTCTTTCTGTAACGTCGTGATCTCAAACGTTAATGTGTCTCTTTCTTTAACGTAGCGAATTAAAGCAACAATGTGCTCTTCCTTTAACGCAGTAGCCTCAACGTCAGTATGCTCTCTTTTTTTCACATAGTGATCTCAAATGCCAATGTGCTCTTTTTGACGTAGTAGTCTCAAATATAAAAAAATCCCCACCCACCCTGGGGATGAAGGGACAAGTTGTTGATGCCAAGGTAAACTCCTTTGTCATCACACTCCACCACCTAAATATCAGATTTCTAACTCAAATAGATCGTTTGCAATATTCCTTTGAAATTTTGAAATTTCACACAATTTTGACCATCAGAGAGAGCAGTTAAAGCTTTAGGGAGATTCTAAAAGTGTAAATCATAATAGTTCATCAATACCTGTCCAACCCAAAAGGAATTTTTATCTCTTAAAACACAAAAATTACGCTTTTTCACCCCTATGGGTGAAAAATTTTGTGTACGTTTTTTCTTCTAAATTATTTTTGTGTTACGTTTTTTCTTCTAATTAAAAGTCAATCATTGTGGTCAATTCGTATTTCATGACATTCACATCTCGCAACAAAAATTTCTACATAGTTACATTGCTTGTAATATTAGTTCGAAAATTTTCCAGCGTTAGAGGGCGCAATTATAGCTATAGATATTAAGATTCCGAAAATTTGAATCGTAATATTTCATCAATACCTATCGATGATGATTTTACCAATCAATACTTATCGACGATGATACCAAAAATGATTTTCAAACTACCTCTGAAAACAAAAAAGTGTGATGCCTACTTACGGGGAAGATAGAAAGAAGGGAAAGCGAGATCATTAGCTCGAGTTTTCTGAAAACGAGCTAAGAAAAGGGTCAGTGCTCAAGGTAAAGGAAACAAAATTTGTTTCCTTTGTATTGAACTGGAACTCTCAAGCTGACTTAATATTTTAGGGTTCCAAGCCATATTTTCAGGCTTAATAGTGACATTTTATAAATCAACGTGGAGCCCATTGCAAAGTAAGCTGAGCATACACAAATTGGATTGTTTTACCAATGAGTGGCACTTTTTGCACACAGTGAGCTAAATGGCTAGGTCACAGGGACCCCGAGAGCTCAGAGAAGGTTGGGGGAGAGAACCCACTGGATTGCTGTTAGGAGACAGAAGGTAGCCTCCAGTTAAGACCATCTAGCGTGTTCTTTAACGTGCACAAAATATGGCTCTCTTCCGCACGTGGAGCCACGGCTTGGCATCCCATCTGAGGGACGCGTCATTTCCAAGCCCATCGGTGCCCCCTACTCACAGAGAGCAGGGTGGTGAGTTTTGAGGAGATAAATCTCAACGCTGGCACAGCTGGGACTCGAACCTGGGAATTGTAGATTACGAGCCTGGAGCGCTACCGACTGAGTCACCCCCGCCGTTACAAATATCTACAAATTAAAACCTTTCAATTTGGCAGCAAAAATGAAAATTCGATTACTGTTAAGCAGGTTCGGATCTAGAAAAATATCGAGGAGAGGGGCCAAGAAACGCAATTGAGCCAGAAAATATAAAAGGGAGGGCCAAGAAACTGAATTTCCAATGCAATATAAACATTCCACCCTCCTTTTTACAATTCTTTAAAAAAAGCATTAAATCTTAATCAATTTCATAATATTTTGGTTCTTTTACCCTTATTAGCATTCTGAAAGCCCCCCCCCCTCCCCCTAGATCCGTCCCTACTATTGAGTAATGTTGCCAATTCATTCAATTTTGTGTATAGTCTTTCAATTTCGTTTATATTGGGGACCAAATATTTGGTGTGAGTTTAAGATCATCAGTTACTTTCTATGTGTTAAGTCTTTAGAATCGTTTATATGTAGTTCAAAAATTATTTACATAGAATAACTCAAATACCAAGATAAATCCGCCAATTAGTCATTTCGAAAACTGAAATCTTATTACAGAACCTAGATACTATTGTAAAAAATCCTAACTATTGTCGCATAGAAGTCTGGATATAATTGAATAAAACCTTTCTGTAGTTGAATAAAAGCCTAGATACTATTGAATAAAAGTCTAACTACTGTTACATGAAATGCCTAGTTGCTGCTGAACAGAAGCCTAGATAGCGTTGTGTAAAAGCCAAATTATTGTTGCATCAAAGCCTAACTACTCTTGAATGAAAGCCTAAATACAGTTAAGTAAAAGAAAACACTGTTGAAATTTGAAAAAAAGGCTAATTCTTTTTGCATAAAAAAAGTGTAAGTACTGTTATATAAATGCTTAAGTAGTGTCGCATAAAAGCCTAAATGCAGTTGAGTAAAACTTTGCTACAATTGAGTAAAGGCACAGTTGCTGTTTAATAAAATCCTAACCATCGATCCGTAAAACACAAATTAGAAACTGTTGAATGAAAGCCTAACTATTGTTGCATTAAAAGCCTAACTACTGTTGCATTAAAAGCCTAACTACTGTTGCATTAAAAGTTTAGATGCTGTTTAGTAAAACGCTAGCTACTGTTGCATAAAAAGCCTAGATACTCTTATATAGAAGACTAAATAAATACTGTTCCCTGGAAGCCTAAATAAAAGTGCATGGCAGCTAAAAGCATGTATTGAACAGCTGTTGAGAGACAGATGATAGCCTCCCGTCAAGGCCATCTACGTGTTCTTTAACGTGCACAGAGTATGGCTCTCCCGCACACGGCTTAATGTCCCATCCGACGGACGGCGGCCTTTCCAAGCCCATCGGTGTCCCCTTACTGACTGTGAGCAGGGAATTTTGCGGAGATAAATCTCTAACGCTGACCCAGCTGGGACTCGAACCTGGGAACTACAGATTACGAGCCTGGCGCGTTACCGACTGAGCTACCCCCGTCCATGTATTTTGTGTTAACTTAGTAAAGATTACTCAAGAAATTTCGCGATTGAAACGAAGAGACAATATGCTAGTCGATTAAGTGGCTTTAATTTCTTCATAGAAGAGTCATCGTATAACGTGTGTTGATCAACGTCTGAAAAGAATTGGTAACATGAAACTTAGTAACTTGTAAGTTCATTCATAAAGGTAATTGTGTCGCTTGATAAATATTATATAAAGATTCTCTTTATGCTTTAATTAGATTTGTAAGAATTTTAATACAACTGTTTAAAATGTAGACAAGAATTGTGAAGTTTTCTTTTGATGTTTGACTTCGGGCTGATGGTAGACAACTTTGTGTTTAGATTATATTGTTGTTCGTTTGTGATCTGGTTGCCTATGTAATTAATTTAATTCATTTATAACTTTGTTAGTGCCGTCCCATGGCAGAGTGGTTAGCACGCTTGGCTATTGATCTAAGGGATCATGGGTTCGAGCCCTTGGTCCGTCCCATGGCCGAGTGGTTAGCACGCCTTGGCTACTGATCTAAGGGACCTGGGTTCGAGCCCTTGGTCCGTCCCATGGCCGAGTGGTTAGCACGCTTGGCTACTGATCTAAGGGACCCAGGTTCGATCCCTTGGTCCGTCCAATGGCCGAGTGGTTAGCACGCTTGGCTACTGATCTAAGGGACCTGGGTTCGAGCCCTGGGTAAAGCAGGATGTTTGTTTTGCTTCTCTGCTGAGGCCTGCCATCCTCTCAGACCTTCTACTATGGCATATAAACTGACAGTCTCCTGTCAGACCTCTGTGGCAAGCACCTGCTTGAAGGGGTATTTATTTATTTTTTTTTATAATTTTGTTGCTCATCCTTTTTTTTTAACTCACGCTAAAGATTTTCTATTAAAAATTCATAACAATTTTGCTGAGTGATACCCAAGATACAAATGCATAAAAATCAACCTACTGTTTCATAAAACCCTACATATCTAATATATAAAGAAGAAAGTTTGTGTGTTTGTCCGCTTATGCACTCAGCCCCCAGAAGAGCTAGAGACACCAAACTTTGCATTAACGTTCTCTTCACCCAGGGGAAGAATATAGGCTATGTACGAACTCGTTGGAGTCAACCAAAATTGGGGTAGGCGGTTTTGAATTTCTCAAATTCCCCATAGACTCAACATTAACGGTTGAAAATTATTCAAAATAACTGTTGCCACCATTAAATTTGAAATAATGAATGCATCAAACTAATTTCTTTCTGATTTCGCGTGATAAACCAACGTCTCCTATAACAGAAGGCCAATGTATCAATTTTTTGACGTCACTTAGTAATCCTACTATATAGACATTCCTTATATTTTTGATTCAAACATTATTACTGATGGACTTTTGTGCTAATATTTATACTAATATTTATCTATAAATATATTTTATTTAGAATAAAATTATTCGTATTTATTATGAAATATAATAATGCTAATTAATAGAAATGAATTTTCTCCTAAATAAAATATACTTATAGAAAAAATTAGAATAAAGGTTAGCACAGTATCCAGCAGTAATAATATTGGAATCAAAAATATAGGAAAAGTCTTTATGATAGGGTAGTAATATCCTTTTGTAGCCATCGACGATTTCCAGATATTTTTATTAATTACAAGGAACGTTCCCTGCAAGTTGTGAAAGAACACTGTCATTTAGGAATCTTACTGGACTCTGAACCCAATTGGAACTCCTATATTCGTCAACTGATCTCCACTTCTAAACCTATTATTAGCATGTTAAGATGCATTGGATCCAGCAAGAATGGAGCATCGCCTCGTCGGATGATATATCTTTACAGATCAATTTTAAGATCAATATTGAAATATGGAGGTTTTCTACTGGATAGTGCTCTCCCTTCCCTTGTTAAAAAACTAGAAACTACGCAAAACCAAGCTCTAAGAATCTGCTTGGGTCAGTTAAGTCTTTGTCCATCTATTTCTCTGAATGCTGAGGCTAATATTCCACCTCTATCCATCAGAAGACCCTATGTGCTGTTTTCACACTTCTCAAGATTGCTCTTCAAACAAGAATATCACCCAGTGACTGATAAGATCTTTTTTGGATCAGGAAAGAAGGTCAGTGATGTAACTACTTCCATCCACCGACATCCCCTCTTTGACTTGATTTCAGCACAAAGTTATGAGGTAGACAAACTTTCTTCAAAACCTCCTTGGACCTTTCAACAATTTGATTGCTTTGTTTCCATTCCAGATTTCACATCTAAAAAAGAACTTGATAGCTCAGTTCAAAAGATTATTGCTCAGGAGCTAATAGAACAAAAATATGAAAATCATATTAAGATTTTCTCTGACGGTTTTTAAACAAGTTAACACAAAGAGCTGGAGTGGCTTTCTGGGTCTCAGAAATAACTCACTTTGAAGTTATCAGGCTGCAAGGTGCCTCAGATGTTGTGACTACTGAGTTGATAGCAATTGAAACGGCTCTAAAGTGGTGTTTTAAACAACCAAAATCTAATTTTGTTGTACTTACAAATAGTAGCTCATCTTTGTTTTTTCTCCGGGAAGATTCATGTCATTCCAAGAACAATGGGCTTTTCCTAAACATCCTTGAGACCATCGATCAAATTATTGATAAAGCATCAACAATCACTTTGCGATGTATTCCTGAACATGTAGGTGTCCAGGGAAACGAAATTGCTGATTTTTTAGCAAAGTCGGTCCTTAACAATGAAAAATACCCCCAGTTGCAAATACATCATTTCCAAGTCATCGCTGAACGAAAGCTCAATCATCGACAACTAGCAGAGAACAAGATCCTTCCACTAAATGATCTGCACCTTTCAAGAAGAAATTTTGTGCTCATCACAAGACTCAGAACAGGTGCATCACTCTTGAATGACTCACTTTTCAAGATGAGAAAGGTTCTTTCCCCCAATTGCCAGACGTGCAACGTAAAGGAAACGGTAATTCATGTTCTGCTGAATTGTACTGCTTACTCGATCCAGAGAAACAACCTAATAGCAAGATTACAAACAGAAAACATCTTTGAACTAAATCTGCACAGTTTACTTGGACAAGAAGATCTGACTATTCGCAAAGTTTGCTATAATGAAAGAATCAAATTTTTAAAGGATGCGAATCTTTTCCATAGGATTTAAGAATTTTTTATCGAGGTTTTGTAACATAAATGTCATCAGCTTCTTGGCGTTATCCAACCTTGCCATCTAGAGAAGAGGGTCGAAAGACTCTAACACATCCAGAGGAAACATTTATTTTGTTTGATGGTGGTAGGGCTACTTAAGTTGACGTCATAAATTTGGTCCTCTGGCTTTCTGTTATAGGAGGTGTTGGATAAACTCATCGTTCAGTGGGGCGGGGGTGGCTCAGTCGGTAGCGCGCCAGGCTCGTAATCTGTAGCTCCAAGGTTCGAGTCCCAGCTGGGTCAGCGTTGAGATTTATCTCCGCAAAATTCCCCGACCTGCCCACGGTCAGTAGGGGACACCGATGGGCTTGGAAAGGCCGCCGTCCGTCGGATGGGACGTTAAGCCGTAGCCCCGTGTGCGGGAGAGCCATACCCTGTGCACGTTAAAGAACACGCTAGATGGCAGATGGCCTTGACGGGAGGCTACCATCTGTCTCCCAACAGCTGTTCCAGTGGGTCCCCTCCCCCAACCTTCTCTGAGCCTTCGGGGTGCATGTGACTTGGCCATTTAGCCCATGGTGTGAAAAAAAGTGCCTCTCAGAGGTAAAACAACCCAACCCATCGTTCAGTTTCTTGGGTCAAGAGCGCGAACGTCTGTACATATTGAAGTCGTTCTAATTAAACACGAGCAGAACACGAGATTCAAAACTGAATTCGTATTGGAAGTTAAAATCATTAACTTAATTTGAAAAATATGCAAAAGCTAATTAAAGTATATACAAATAATTAAAAAATGCTTTAAATATTTAATATTATGTTAAGTAATAAATAATTTTGTTTAATAATAATAATAATTTTTTGTACCTTTACATTTTTATGCACCACAGATCACAGTTAATTTTCTTTTGATATAAAGTTACATATGCCTAGCAAATTGTATTCAAGGAACTCTGGTGGGTACGAAGTGGTTTGAAAAGTTCGATTATCTGAGCGAGGACATTCCGGATTTTGGTTTAGAAACTTCTGACGTGGGGAGAATTATGGGTACCTCGAACTGTGTCCATTTCTTTTCTCCCCTAAAAAGGAGGGAGATAATTTTAACCGGAGGGCGAGGTTGAGTTTGGTTGTTTTACCTCTGAGCTGCACTTTTTTTGCACACAATGTGCTAAATGGCCAAGTCACAAGGACCCCCAAGGCTCAGAGAACGTTGGGGGAGGGGACCCAGTGGAACAGCTGTTGGGGAACAGATGATAGTCACCCGTCAAGGCCATCCAGTGTGTTCTTTAAAGTGCACAGGTATGGCTCTCCTGCACATGGAACCACGGCTTAACATTCCATCCGACGGTCGGCAGCCTATCCAAGATCATCGGTGTCCCCTAATGACCATGGGCATGGCGGGGAGTTTTGAGGAGATAAATCTCAACGCTGACCCAACTGGGAGTCGAATCTGGGAACTACAGATTACGTGTCTTGCGCGCTACCGACTGAGCCACTCCCGCACTCCGGAGGGGGAGGAGATCGCGTCTAATGATATTTATGCCAAATGAAAGCTTGCGACCTGGTTACTGCCATCTACTCTACATTTTAGAAAGTTTCAGACTCGAGCAAGGCCGGGTAAATCTGCTAGTTGTTGAAAATTCCAACTTCTACATAAAAACCTAGCTACAATTGAATAAAGTCTAGCTACTTTTACAGTGGACAAACGCTTATCTATCTTGTGATACCCAATCTATATCTTTGTCTCACTTCTCCGCACAACTTCGCGTCCTGCCCACGGTCAATAGGGAATACTGATGGGCTTGGAAAAGCCGCCATCCGTGGGATGGGACGTTAAGCCGTGGCACCGTGACTCTAAGCCATACCTTGTGCACGTTAAAGAACACGATGGATGGCCTTGACGGGAGGCTACCATCCGTCTCCTAAAGCTGTCCACTTGATCCCCTCCCTCAACCTTCTCTGAGTCTTCGGGGTCCTTGTGACCTGACCATTTAGCCCACTGTGCCCAAAAAAACTGCCCCTCAGAGGTAAAACAACCAACACAATCGGGGCGGGGGTGGCTCAGTCGGTAGCGCGCCAGATTCGTAATCTCCGGCTCCCAGGTTCGAGTCCCAGCTGGGTCAGCGTTGAGATTTATCTCCGCAAAATTCTCCGTCCTGCCCACGGTCAATACGGAATACTGATGGGCTTGGAAAGGCCGCCATCCGTGGGATGGGACGTTAAGCCGTGGCTCCGTGACTCTAAGCCATACCTTGTGCACGTTAAAGAACACGATGGATGGCCTTGATGGGAGGCTACCATCCGTCTCCTAAAGCTGTCCACTTGATCCCCTCCCTCAACCTTCTCTGAGTCTTCGGGGTCCTTGTGACCTGACCATTTAGCCCACTGTGCGCAAAAAAGTGCCCCTCAGAGGTAAAACAACCAACACAATCGGGGCGGGGGTGGCTCAGTCGGTAGCGCGCCAGATTCGTAATCTCCGGCTCCCAGGTTCGAGTCCCAGCTGGGTCAGCGTTGAGATTTATCTCCGCAAAATTCTCCGTCCTGCCCACGGTCAATACGGAATACTGATGGGCTTGGAAAGGCCGCCATCCGTGGGATGGGACGTTAAGCCGTGGCTCCGTGACTCTAAGCCATACCTTGTGCACGTTAAAGAACACGATGGATGGCCTTGACGGGAGGCTACCATCCGTCTCCTAAAGCTGTCCACTTGATCCCCTCCCTCAACCTTCTCTGAGTCTTCGGGGTCCTTGTGACCTGACCATTTAGCCCACTGTGCGCAAAAAAGTGCCCCTCAGAGGTAAAACAACCAACACAATCGGGGCGGGGGTGGCTCAGTCGGTAGCGCGCCAGATTCGTAATCTCCGGCTCCCAGGTTCGAGTCCCAGCTGGGTCAGCGTTGAGATTTATCTCCGCAAAATTCCCCGTCCTGCCCACGGTCAATAGGGGACACCGATGGGCTTGGAAAGGCCGCCATCCGTCGGATGGGACTTTAAGCCTGGCCCCGTGTGCGGGAGAGCCATACCCTGTGCACGTTAAAGAACACGTTGGATGGCCTTGACGGGAGACTACCATCTGTCTCCTAACAGTTGTTCCAGTGGGTCCCCGCCCCCAATCTTCTCTGAGCCTTCGGGGTCCTTGTGACCTTTAGCCCACTATGCGCAAAAAAACTGCCACTCAGAGATAAAACAACCAACACAATCTTATCTCACTGTGCACTTTCTGCTGAGAGAAAATCTAAATAAGCGTCATATAAATAAAAAACAAAGTTAATTTTATAGTAACGTTCTGAATTTTTTGACTTATATGTATCAGACGAAAAACGAATATTGCTCGGATAACAGTTGTTCGAATAGTCGGCACTCTAATGATTTAACATGAGCAGGCCACTGAAGGTTTATTGGCAATCATTTCATCGGACGTCAACTGTTATGATCAAATATGGTGGCGTGGCGACTGCTGCGTTATGTCGAGTACATTGCATGTTATTAAAGTGTCGAAATGGCAGCTGTGCACTCTCAACACCATGAGACCTTTAATTTAGATCCTCTTGATGGAGCTGCCGCAACCTGTCGTGGGCATGTGGAGTTATAATCGCGAGCATCGGATTGCCCTGAAGCAATCCAGGCCAACAAGCGTTCACATCTCACGTCGATAGTGGTTTAATCGCACGATTTATTCTTTATTGGAACTCGAACAAAAAAATGTCTGTACAGTCGCTCAAAAAAATATCCCAACACTGGTTAATTACAGAATTCAGAAAAAATGTCTGGCACCGATTTTTTTTAGAAATTAGTGATCTGGCAACCTTCGTGTCGGGAGAGCCATACCCTGTGCACGTTAAACAACACGTTGGATGGCTTTGACGGGAGACTACCATCTGTCTCCTAACAGTTGTTCCAGTGGGTCCCCGCCCCCACTGGAACAACTGCAAAATTACAACCCAAACAACAACAAAATTAGTGTACTCAGGAAAACGTTGGTAATATAGATCTCTTTTTTTTTGATCATGTATCATATCGCCCCACCCTCCCATCCAAGCGCTCCTTTTATGAAAATAGAATTTTTTTTATATTGCAAGGTTAGTTTTTAAAAAAATGAAAGGGGCGGGAATGGCTCAGTCGGTAGCGCTACAGGCTCGTAATCTGCAGTTCCCAGGTTCGAGTCTCAGCAGGACCAGAGTTGAGATTTATCTCCACAAAACTCCCCGCCCTTCCCCCGGTCAGTAGGGGACACCAATGGGATTGGAAGACAGCCGTCTGTCGTATGGAATGTTAATCCGTGGTTCCGTTGCGCTGGAGCCACATCCTGCGCACGTTTCAGAACACACTGAATGCATTGACGGGAGCCGTTCCAGTGGGTCCTCCTCCCCCAATCTTCTCTGAGCATTTGGGGTCGTTGTGAGCTGCTCATTGCGTGCAAAAAAGTGTTGCTCAGAGGTGACTCAAGCTTAAAAAAATGAAGACAAAAATTGGTAATGAAGGGATTAATCCTAAGTCTTATTTACACTTTTGAAAAATGCGCTTTTATATTCCTTTATAAGATTTTATAGTTTCCAACAGATAGATACAAAAGATCTTTACTAAGTGTAAACTACCTCGAAAAATTGGTTTGTTGCGGAAACTATAGGATACCTAAGAGTCGTCTGGCGATCTAACTCCTGCCTCTCTCCTCTCATAAATAGATTAAAATCCCCCTGATACTGCATCTACTAGTTTGCTTTATATTGAAATCCCTTTTTGTGTAGTACAATATTTGGCTATTATCATAAGCAAATAACCAGATTTTGTGATTTCTTTGAGATTTACCAACTCAAACAAAGTAATTCTGAATCAGCCAAAGGCTACGCGGACATCCATCCTACAAATATTTTCCTTTCTCCAAATGCGTTTTTCCTGAGCAAGGGCTGTTGAAGATCAATTTTAATGCGATCTTCTTTGATATTTTTCAACCTCCTCATCCTGAATCTTTTCGGAACTGAAAAGATATGTTATTTGGCCGCGGAAAACTTAACTCTGGAAATATATTGCAAATAGATAACTTCAGTTCCCATACCTCCAGGATATATCTCTCAAACTTCTTTCACTCATTGCTTTTAAGATGATTCCATATCTTCCCATTTCTCTTCTTCTCCTCCTCTTAAACTCTTTTGTTCATCTTCCTTCATCTGTCCTCTGGACACCTTCTGTACCACAGCATCATTTTTCTCTTCAATCCTTTCAACTGAGAGCATCTTTTTCAATTTCAAATTCCTCCCTAATAATTTCCTTTATGGATTTTTTTCCAACTTCCTTCTCCAGAAATCCGTCTTGACTGTCCTAATTTTATTTTTCTTTCAGGGTATCTGTAATGGACCACGTTCCTGCCCCATACGTCAGAATACTTTCAAAAATGACATGAAATAATCGTCTCTTTTTTGTTTTGTGTTTCCTTGCACGCAAAACTGAAACTAACATTCTAAAAATGATTCTCCCTTCTCCTCTTCTCTTCCTTATGTCCAAATGAGATCTTCCATCAAATGTAATCCTAAATATTTGAAATAATCACTTCGAACAACAATATAGATAACCTTGATATGTTTCTCATGTTTTATGGTTTAGATTGTTTCACCTCTCAGCTGCACTTTTTCTGCACACAATGACCCCAAGTGCTCAGAGAAGGTTAGGAGAAGTTAAGCACTAAACAGCTGCTAGGCAACAGATGGAAGTCTTCAGTCGAGGCCATCCATCGTGTCCTTTAGCGTGGGGGGCGGGGGTGGCTCAATCGGTAGCGCGCCAGGCTCGTAATCTGTAGTTCCCAGGTTCGAGTCCCAGCTGGGTCAGCGTTGAGATTTATCTCCGCAAAATACCCCGCTCTGCCCACGGTCAGTAGGGGACACCGATGGGCTTGGAAAGGCCGCCGTCCGTCGGATGGGACGTTAAGCCGTGGTCCCGTGTGCGGGAGAGACATACCCTGTGCACGTTAAAGAACACGTTGGATGGCCTTGACGGGAGGCTACCATATGTCTCCCAAAAGCTGTTCCAATGGGTCCCCTCCCCCAACCTTCGCTGAGCCTTCGGGGTCCATGCGACCTGGCCATTTAGCCCATGGTGTGCAAAAAAGTGCCGCTCAGAGGTAAAACAACCCAACCCAACCCTTTAGCGTGGACAGGGTATGTATCTCCTGCACACGATGCCACGGCTTAACCTTCCAACCGAGAGCAGGGTGAGTGATAAATCTCAACGTTAGACGAAATGGGACTCGAGCCTGGGAGCTACAGATTGCGAACCTAGAGTGGTAACCACTGAGTTACAATAGTTTTATACAGGGTGATTCAAAACTCTTGAGCCAAACTTTAAGGGGTGATAGAACACAGCTAAACAAGCACTTTTCGTCATACAATGCATGGTCGGAACTCAATCGATGAAGCGCTAGACGGCGCTTTCCAGTGAACACTTATAAGCGCTGGTTCTCGCACTCGTCGTCGTTTCTACCGTGGATTGCAGAACGGATAGATTGTTTCACGAATCAGGAGAAGGCGGACATGCATTTCACGTAAGGAACTGCGGACGGGAATGCGGGGGAAGCCCAAAGACTGTGCAATCAACGGTAGAAATGACGACGAGTGCGAGAACCAGCGCTTATAAGTGTTCACTGGAAAGCGCCCTCTAGCGCTTCACCGCTTGAGTTCCGACCATGCATTGTATGACGAAAAGTGCTTGTTTAGGTGTGTTCTATCACCCCTTAAAGTTTGGCCCAAGAGTTTTGAATCATCCTGTACAAATCTTACTAAAACAAATACAGCATTTTAACTACAATGTTTATATTTTTTTCATTCCAAAAAAATTAATCTGCATAGAATTCCATTTAACCATTAAATTCTACTAAAAAATTAAATCACTTGAGAATCGGATAAGGTCGTGTGATATTCCAGTAGGCGCATATTTGTTACATTATTAAAAACTGTTGCTTACATTGTCAACCGGCAGGGATGCACCCAGGAGGTCCCGACAGGGAGTCCCGACCCTCCTCTCCCCCCGCCCCCGAAAATCCTATCGTCTTATACGAACTCTCAACCCTCTCTACTTGCTTAGAAATCCAAAATAAGTGTCTTTCTATAGTTTTATTTTAGCCCCATAGTATATGTCTGACACTAAAAATAAATTTAAGTAAACTATAAAATCTCATTCTACATAAAATATCATTTAAACCTTTCGGTATCAGGTGGAATATTTTAAAAATTGGGAAATCCTACTCAAGTCTTATTCTCAGACACTTCCCACTCCGAAACTAAATTCTCGGACACCCCGAAAGTAAATATTCGATCCCCGAAACTAACCCCCCCCCCCCCCCCTCCGAAACTAAATCTCGGGTACAAGAGCCTGTCAACCGAAAGGCAGTTATATCAATGGGGTGGGTGGAAGATAAATTTATTGGCCGGGAAGTAAGAATTGAAAAAGCGAAAACAAATTGTGATGATCTTTTTCCAAGTTTGAATCATTTATTCCAGATCAATAATATAATTTAAAATTAAAAATAAACTGCACAACGTCGCTGGCTGCTCTATTGCCTTCTAGGAAGGAGGAAAAATATCCTATTAGCTCGATAACGAGGTGACTCTCATTTTTCAATCTGATTTTTTGTGGGGGGGAGGAAAGGGAAAGGGCCAATTTAAATGCGTTCAACTGATCCGAAGAAGAGTGGATTAGTAAAAAAAATACAAGACTATTTGCTCTTTACGAACATTTTCTGACATGTGTGTTACACGTATGCATGCCTTAGCTTCTAAGGGGCGGGGGTGGCTCAGTCGGTAGCGCGCCACGCTCGTAATCTGTATTTCCCAGATTCGAGTCCCAGCTGGGTCAGCGTTGAGATTTATCTCCACAAAATTTCCCCCGCCCTGCCCACAGTCAGTAGGGGACACCGATGGGCTTGAAAAGGCCGCCGTCCGTCGGATGGGACGTTAAGCCGTGGCACGGCCATACCCTGTGCACGTTAAAGAACACGCTGGATGGCCTTGACGGGAGGCTACCATCTGTCTCCCAACACCTGTTCCAGTGGGTCCCCTCCCCCAACCTTCTCTGAGCCTTCGGGGTCCTTGTGGCCTGGCCATTTAGCCCATGGTGTGCAAAAAAGTGCCGTTCAGAGGTAAAACAACCCAAACTTAGCTTCTAAATCAAATAATGACTTGTTTTGGAGTGTACCTACAAACCTTGCTCATAAACGGGCTAATGTGATATACAGAGAGAGCAGGAAGAAAACCTAAAGATTAATTTGTTACTTTAGAAGTTGAAGGGAATTAACTTTCTTGATGAATGAAAGAACTGGCCAACCGGCAAATTGTGGTAGAAAAGACTTCCTCGAATGATTTAGAATGACACATCTGTAAATTTTAAGGGCTATTAATCGAAATGAAGCATTATATTACACTGGTGGAGAGTCAAGGATCTACGAAAAAATTAAAGAGGAGGGGGGGGGGGGACAAGAGACTGGTTTACCATTATAGTATTTTATCCTCAGTTTTGGATAAATTTTAAAATTTCTTGAAAAATACATGAAAAATTCATAAGTTTAAAACTTTTTTGCATCTATTACCATACCAGCATTTTTAGGAGGGATGGCACCATTGTCCCCCCCCCCCCCCATTCTGCTCTGATGGTTTCCAAAAATTAACAAACAATTCTGTATCATGTCAATAGTAAGTTAACATCGAAGCTCTATAACTTCTAAAATAAGTTTTCCTTTTTTTGTTTTGAAAAATGTGATTGCAGATAAAGATCTCAATCAAATAAATCAATATTTCGATTTTCAACCATATTCAGTGTTTAATGGGTTGGGTTGTTTTACCTCTGAGAGGCACTTTTTTTGCACACCATGGGCTAAATGGCCAGGTCACATGGACCCCGAAGGCTCAGAGAAGGTTGGGGGAAGGGACCCACTGGAACAGCTGTTGATAGACAGATGGTAGCCTCCCGTCAAGGCCATCCAGCGTGTTCTTTAACGTGCACAGGGTATGGCTCTCCCGCACACGGGGCCACGGCTTAACGTCCCATCGGATGGACGGCGGCCTTTCCAAGCCATAGGACGGACATTGGTGCCCCCTACTGACCGTGGGCAGGGCGGGGAATTGTTGCGGAAATAAATCTCAACGCTGACCCAGCTGGGACTCGAACCTGGGAACTACAAATTACGATCCTGGCGCGCTACCGACTGAGCCACCCCCGCCCCTCAGTGTTTAATGAGTTATGGAAATTAATATTTAACAATATCAGTACCAGTCTAAAAATTGAGTTTAGAAGTTAATTAAAACTTAGCACTAAGTAGTGCATCAAAGTTTGTATTAAGAAGTTTCTATTAAGAATCCTTAAGAGTATCATTGCCATTGCTAAACGTTCAAACTTCCATAACTTGTTAAATACAGAACGTATAGTGTTGAAAATCGAAATTTGATATAATTGATTGAAAGCTTTATCTGCTATCACATTTTTCAAAACAAAAAATCTTATTTCTGAAGTTATAGAGGTTTGACGTTAGCTTGCTATTGCCATAACATAGGGTTGTTCCTTAATTTATGGAAACCAGTGTATCAGTGAAGCAAATATAACATCTGAGGAACATTCATTAAGAAAAACCGATGATATAGAGAGCAGTGTTTATGTGTTTTTCTGTCTGTGCATTTATCCATTTAGTCTCTAAAGAACTAAAGAAACCAAACTTTCTATGAACTTTCCACCTACCCACTTTTTTTTTCTAGATTCAGGCCTGGCTAGTATATATAATGAAAAAAAATAAATACCCCCTCAAGCAGCTGCTTGCCACAGAGGTCTGACAGAAGCCTGTCAGTTTATATGCCATAGTAGAAGGTCTGAGAGGATGGCAGGCCCTCAGCAGAAAAACGACACAAACAGCCATGCCTTACCCGGGGCTCGAACCCAGGTCCCTTAGATCAGTAGCCAAGCGCGCTAACCACTCGGCCATGGGACGGCTAGTATATATAAATGGTGCGATTTTGAAGAGAGCGATTTCATCTTAATGATATTTTTTATGTTCAAGAAACTTTCAGATTAGCACTGCCAGTAGAGATTGAAATTTCAAACGCAATCAATTATTCCAGACAAGTTGAATCAGAGTTTCAGTGCTTGCAGTAGAATCGAAATTAAAATTCAACGCTACTTAGTCATCTAGAATGAGAGGAATAAATCTGATAAGTAGATTAAATCGGTGGAGGCTCGTGCGTTTCGTCGGTGCACGAGCCCATACCGAAGAAGATAGCAAAAGAATGAACATTGTTCCAAAAGTAAGACAGCAATTAATTGTTAAGGGGCTATAACTAATTACTTAAAATACGAAATAATAATTGGCGGCTCATCCATTAAACCACCTGGGGCAGTGTCTCATCAAACATAATAAACGAATTTCAAATTTAGTATTCATTATTTGTCATATCTAAATTAACATAATATCATTTTTATATTCGTTTTGTAATTATTATTTGTCGTGTTATGTAGACAATCACAACATTTACTTTGTGAATCAAGTCTACTTCGTGTGCTTTCGTATAGTCAATAAGAATAAGAATAACCACCGTACGGAATCTTAGTATTAACTATTATAGCAATGATACAAATGTGCATGCTCTGAGATACAATAGCGCTGAACTTCAGCAGGTAGTCTCCCATTTTACAGTAAGATACCAATAGTCCGCAATAGCAGTAAGCAACCAAGCAACCAATAGTCAAAGAATGTGGAGGTAGAAGAAGTTCAGCTTCCATAGATATTAATGTAAAATCGAGTATCGTGCATTTGGCATAGGGGTGAAACGAACTTTACAGGGGACGAACACTTCTGCAATACCGTCAACTTCCATTCTCTTCGCTTTTCCTACGTAGGAATTACAAAATGATAAATTACAGAGTATATTAATATCAATTCTGTTCCCTGTTTTGTATAGTACCTAGAGAGCTTTTAATTGTAATAATTTATTCTATAAATAGACTTCAGGCTTAATTGAAATATCCTCTATCCGTTCAATTTATAACTGTTGGTTCAACAAAATATAATTCCAATGGAGAAAATAAACCTTTATTAAAATCACGATATTATTTTTTTTTTCAAATACAAAGTGCAGTTGCTTTTTTTTCCTCTTTTTAAATATAAATTATTTGATGCATAGTTTATTTGCCCCTTTAATGTTTGTTTCTCAGCTTAATCAAATGCACGACACGAATCGAAACACCTCTTGAGGTCGCCACTTACGCTTTGTCAAAGAAGAACTTCTTTATCTTATACGTTCTTTGCAATAGTCGAAGTTCTTGTTACTTACGGTAGGCGTTTTCAACGTGAAGTACGCGGTAAGAACTCAAAAGTCGATTACCCAGTAAAATGTTTATAATTTTATAAGATTTGTTAAATTGTTTGTCATTTTTTTGTGTTTATCGATATATGTAATTTATGAATACAAAATTTAATGTATATATATGTTTTATTTTATTCCGATTGTTATACTATAACTATAGTTTTATCTATCTATACAAGGGGTACGCCAGTTACATACACATTTCCAGGGGGTACGTGAAGCATAAAAGGATGAGAACCACTGATATATATGTTTTATTTTATTCCCATTGTTATACTATAACTATAGTTTTATCTATCTATACAAGGGGTACGCCAGTTACATACACATTTCCAGGGGGTACGTGAAGCATAAAAGGTTGAGAACCACTGATATATATGTTTTATCTATCTATACAAGGGGTACGCCAGTTACATACACATTTCCAAGGGGTACGTGAAGCATAAAAGGTTGAGAACCACTGATATATATGTTTTATTTTATTCCCATTGTTATACTATAACTATAGTTTTATCTATCTATACAAGGGGTACGCCAGTTACATACACATTTCCAGAGGGTACGTGAAGCATAAAAGGTTGAGAACCACTGATATATATGTTTTATTTTATTCCCATTGTTATACTATAACTATAGTTTTATCTATCTATACAAGGGGTACGCCAGTTACATACACATTTCCAGAGGGTACGTGAAGCATAAAAGGTTGAGAACCACTGATATATATGTTTTATTTTATTCCCATTGTTATACTATAACTATAGTTTTATCTATCTATACAAGGGGTACGCCAGTTACACACACATTTCCAGGGGGTACGTGAAGCATAAAAGGTTGAGAACCACTGATATATATGTTTTATTTTATTCCCATTGTTATACTATAACTATAGTTTTATCTATCTATACAAGGGGTACGCCAGTTACCTACACATTTCCAGGGAGTACGTGAAGCATAAAAGGTTGAGAACCACTGATATATATGTTTTATTTTATTCCCATTGTTATACTATAACTATAGTTTTATCTATCTATACAAGGGGCACGCCAGTTACATACACATTTCCAGGGGGTACGTGAAGCATAAAAGGATGAGAACCACTGATATATATGTTTTATTTTATTCCCATTGTTATACTATAACTATAGTTTTATCTATCTATACAAGGGGTACGCCAGTTACATACACATTTCCAGGGGGTACGTGAAGCATAAAAGGTTGAGAACCACTGATATATATGTTTTATCTATCTATACAAGGGGTACGCCAGTTACATACACATTTCCAAGGGGTACGTGAAGCATAAAAGGTTGAGAACCACTGATATATATGTTTATTTTATTCCCATTGTTATACTATAACTATAGTTTTATCTATCTATACAAGGGGTACACCAGTTACATACACATTTCCAGGGGGTACGTGAAGCATAAAAGGTTGAGAATCACTGATATATATGTTTTATTTTATTCCCATTGTTATACTATAACTATAGTTTTATCTATCTATACAAGGGGTACACCAGTTACATACACATTTCCAGAGGGTACGTGAAGCATAAAAGGTTGAGAACCACTGATATATATGTTTTATTTTATTCCCATTGTTATACTATAACTATAGTTTTATTTATCTATACAAGGGGCACGCCAGTTACATACACATTTCCAGGGGGTACGTGAAGCATAAAAGGATGAGAACCACTGATATATATGTTTTATTTTATTCCCATTGTTATACTATAACTATAGTTTTATCTATCTATACAAGGGGTACGCCAGTTACATACACATTTCCAGGGGGTACGTGAAGCATAAAAGGTTGAGAACCACTGATATATATGTTTTATCTATCTATACAAGGGGTACGCCAGTTACATTCACATTTCCAAGGGGTACGTGAAGCATAAAAGGTTGAGAACCACTGATATATATGTTTTATTTTATTCCCATTGTTATACTATAACTATAGTTTTATCTATCTATACAAGGGGTACGCCAGTTACATACACATTTCCAGAGGGTACGTGAAGCATAAAAGGTTGAGAACCACTGATATATATGTTTTATTTTATTCCGATTGTTATACTATAACTATAGTTTTATCTATCTATACAAGGGGTACGCCAGTTACATACACATTTCCAGGGGGTACGTGAAGCATAAAAGGTTGAGAACCACTGATATATATGTTTTATTTTATTCTGATTGTTATACTATAACTATAGTTTTATCTATCTATACAAGGGGTACGCCAGTTACATACACATTTCCAGGGGGTACGTGAAGCATAAAAGGTTGAGAACCACTGATATATATGTTTTATTTTATTCCCATTGTTATACTATAACTATAGTTTTATCTATCTGTACAAGGGGTACGCCAGTTACATACACATTTCCAGGGGGTACGTGAAGCATAAAAGGATGAGAACCACTGATATATATGTTTTATTTTATTCCCATTGTTATACTATAACTATAGTTTTATCTATCTATACAAGGGGTACACCAGTTACATACACATTTCCAGGGGGTACGTGAAGCATAAAAGGTTGAGAACCACTGATATATATGTTTTATTTTATTCCCATTGTTATACTATAACTATAGTTTTATCTATCTATACAAGGGGTACACCAGTTACATACACATTTCCAGGGGGTACGTGAAGCATAAAAGGTTGAGAACCACTGATATATATGTTTTATTTTATTCCCATTGTTATACTATAACTATAGTTTTATCTATCTATACAAGGGGTACGCCAGTTACATACACATTTCCAGGGGGTACGTGAAGCATAAAAGGTTGAGAACCACTGATATATATGTTTTATTTTATTCCCATTGTTATACTATAACTATAGTTTTATCTATCTGTACAAGGGGTACGCCAGTTACATACACATTTCCAGGGGGTACGTGAAGCATAAAAGGATGAGAACCACTGATATATATGTTTTATTTTATTCCCATTGTTATACTATAACTATAGTTTTATCTATCTATACAAGGGGTACACCAGTTACATACACATTTCCAGGGGGTACGTGAAGCATAAAAGGTTGAGAACCACTGATATATATGTTTTATTTTATTCCCATTGTTATACTATAACTATAGTTTTATCTTTCTATACAAGGGGTACGCCAGTTACATACACATTTCCAGAGGGTACGTGAAGCATAAATGGTTGAGAACCACTGATATATATGTTTTATTTTATTCCCATTGTTATACTATAACTATAGTTTTATCTATCTATACAAGGGGTACGCCAGTTACACACACATTTCCAGGGGGTACGTGAAGCATAAAAGGTTGAGAACCACTGATATATATGTTTTATTTTATTCCCATTGTTATACTATAACTATAGTTTTATCTATCTATACAAGGGGTACACCAGTTACATACACATTTCCAGGGGGTACGTGAAGCATAAAAGGTTGAGAACCACTGATATATATGTTTTATTTTATTCCCATTGTTATACTATAACTATAGTTTTATCTATCTATACAAGGGGTACACCAGTTACATACACATTTCCAGAGGGTACGTGAAGCATAAAAGGTTGAGAACCACTGATATATATGTTTTATTTTATTCCCATTGTTATACTATAACTATAGTTTTATCTATCTATACAAGAGGCACGCCAGTTACATACACATTTCCAGGGGGTACGTGAAGCATAAAAGGTTGAGAACCACTGATATATATGTTTTATTTTATTCCCATTGTTATACTATAACTATAGTTTTATCTTTCTATACAAGGGGTACGCCAGTTACATACACATTTCCAGAGGGTACGTGAAGCATAAATGGTTGAGAACCACTGATATATATGTTTTATTTTATTCCCATTGTTATACTATAACTATAGTTTTATCTATCTATACAAGGGGTACGCCAGTTACACACACATTTCCAGGGGGTACGTGAAGCATAAAAGGTTGAGAACCACTGATATATATGTTTTATTTTATTCCCATTGTTATACTATAACTATAGTTTTATCTATCTATACAAGGGGTACACCAGTTACATACACATTTCCAGGGGGTACGTGAAGCATAAAAGGTTGAGAACCACTGATATATATGTTTTATTTTATTCCCATTGTTATACTATAACTATAGTTTTATCTATCTATACAAGGGGTACGCCAGTTACATACACATTTCCAGAGGGTACGTGAAGCATAAAAGGTTGAGAACCACTGATATATATGTTTTATTTTATTCCCATTGTTATACTATAACTATAGTTTTATCTATCTATACAAGGGGTACACCAGTTACATACACATTTCCAGAGGGTACGTGAAGCATAAAAGGTTGAGAACCACTGATATATATGTTTTATTTTATTCCCATTGTTATACTATAACTATAGTTTTATCTATCTATACAAGGGGTACGCCAGTTACACACACATTTCCAGGGGGTACGTGAAGCATAAAAGGTTGAGAACCACTGATATATATGTTTTATTTTATTCCCATTGTTATACTATAACTATAGTTTTATCTATCTATACAAGGGGTACGCCAGTTACATACACATTTCCAGGGGGTACGTGAAGCATAAAAGGTTGAGAACCACTGATATATATGTTTTATTTTATTCCGATTGTTATACTATAACTATAGTTTTATCTATCTATACAAGGGGTACGCCAGTTACATACACATTTCCAGGGGGTACGTGAAGCATAAAAGGATGAGAACCACTGATATATATGTTTTATTTTATTCCCATTGTTATACTATAACTATAGTTTTATCTATCTATACAAGGGGTACGCCAGTTACATACACATTTCCAGGGGGTACGTGAAGCATAAAAGGATGAGAACCACTGATATATATGTTTTATTTTATTCCCATTGTTATACTATAACTATAGTTTTATCTATCTATACAAGGGGTACGCCAGTTACATACACATTTCCAGAGGGTACGTGAAGCATAAAAGGTTGAGAACCACTGATATATATGTTTTATTTTATTCCCATTGTTATACTATAACTATAGTTTTATCTATCTATACAAGGGGTACACCAGTTACATACACATTTCCAGAGGGTACGTGAAGCATAAAAGGTTGAGAACCACTGATATATATGTTTTATTTTATTCCCATTGTTATACTATAACTATAGTTTTATCTATCTATACAAGGGGTACGCCAGTTACACACACATTTCCAGGGGGTACGTGAAGCATAAAAGGTTGAGAACCACTGATATATATGTTTTATTTTATTCCCATTGTTATACTATAACTATAGTTTTATCTATCTATACAAGGGGTACGCCAGTTACATACACATTTCCAGGGGGTACGTGAAGCATAAAAGGTTGAGAACCACTGATATATATGTTTTATTTTATTCCCATTGTTATACTATAACTATAGTTTTATCTATCTATACAAGGGGTACGCCAGTTGCATACACATTTCCAGGGGGTACGTGAAGCATAAAAGGATGAGAACCACTGATATATATGTTTTATTTTATTCCCATTGTTATACTATAACTATAGTTTTATCTATCTATACAAGGGGTACGCCAGTTACATACACATTTCCAGAGGGTACGTGAAGCATAAAAGGTTGAGAACCACTGATATATATGTTTTATTTTATTCCCATTGTTATACTATAACTATAGTTTTATCTATCTATACAAGGGGTACGCCAGTTACATACACATTTCCAGGGGGTACGTGAAGCATAAAAGGATGAGAACCACTGATATATATGTTTTATTTTATTCCCATTGTTATACTATAACTATAGTTTTATCTATCTATACAAGGGGTACGCCAGTTACACACACATTTCCAGGGGGTACGTGAAGCATAAAAGTTTGAGAACCACTGATATATATGTTTTATTTTATTCCCATTGTTATACTATAACTATAGTTTTATCTATCTATACAAGGGGTACGCCAGTTACATACACATTTCCAGGGGGTACGTGAAGCATAAAAGGTTGAGAACCACTGATATATATATATATGTTTTATTTTATTCCCATTGTTATACTATAACTATAGTTTTATCTATCTATACAAGGGGTACGCCAGTTACATACACATTTCCAGAGGGTACGTGAAGCATAAAAGGTTGAGAACCACTGATATATATCTTTTATTTTATTCCCATTGTTATACTATAACTATAGTTTTATCTATCTATACAAGGGGTACACCAGTTACATACACATTTCCAGAGGTTACGTGAAGCATAAAAGGTTGAGAACCACTGATATATATGTTTTATTTTATTCCCATTGTTATACTATAACTATAGTTTTATCTATCTATACAAGGGGTACACCAGTTACATACACATTTCCAGAGGGTACGTGAAGCATAAAAGGTTGAGAACCACTGATATATATGTTTTATTTTATTCCCATTGTTATACTATAACTATAGTTTTATCTATCTATACAAGGGGCACGCCAGTTACATACACATTTCCAGGGGGTACGTGAAGCATAAAAGGATGAGAACCACTGATATATATGTTTTATTTTATTCCCATTGTTATACTATAACTATAGTTTTATCTATCTATACAAGGGGTACGCCAGTTACATACACATTTCCAGGGGGTACGTGAAGCATAAAAGGTTGAGAACCACTGATATATATGTTTTATCTATCTATACAAGGGGTACGCCAGTTACATACACATTTCCAAGGGGTACGTGAAGCATAAAAGGTTGAGAACCACTGATATATATGTTTTATTTTATTCCCATTGTTATACTATAACTATAGTTTTATCTATCTATACAAGGGGTACGCCAGTTACATACACATTTCCAGAGGGTACGTGAAGCATAAAAGGTTGAGAACCACTGATATATATGTTTTATTTTATTCCCATTGTTATACTATAACTATAGTTTTATCTATCTATACAAGGGGTACGCCAGTTACATACACATTTCCAGAGGGTACGTGAAGCATAAATGGTTGAGAACCACTGATATATATGTTTTATTTTATTCCCATTGTTATACTATAACTATAGTTTTATCTATCTATACAAGGGGTACGCCAGTTACACACACATTTCCAGGGGGTACGTGAAGCATAAAAGGTTGAGAACCACTGATATATATGTTTTATTTTATTCCCATTGTTATACTATAACTATAGTTTTATCTATCTATACAAGGGGTACACCAGTTACATACACATTTCCAGAGGGTACGTGAAGCATAAAAGGTTGAGAACCACTGATATATATGTTTTATTTTATTCCCATTGTTATACTATAACTATAGTTTTATCTATCTATACAAGAGGCACGCCAGTTACATACACATTTCCAGGGGGTACGTGAAGCATAAAAGGTTGAGAACCACTGATATATATGTTTTATTTTATTCCGATTGTTATACTATAACTATAGTTTTATCTATCTATACAAGGGGTACGCCAGTTACATACACATTTCCAGGGGTACGTGAAGCATAAAAGGTTGAGAACCACTGATATATCTGTTTTATTTTATTCTGATTGTTATACTATAACTATAGTTTTATCTATCTATACAAGGGGTACGCCAGTTACATTCACATTTCCAGGGGGTACGTGAAGCATAAAAGGTTGAGAACCACTGATATATATGTTTTATTTTATTCCCATTGTTATACTATAACTATAGTTTTATCTATCTGTACAAGGGGTACGCCAGTTACATACACATTTCCAGGGGGTACGTGAAGCATAAAAGGATGAGAACCACTGATATATTTTTTTTATTTTATTCCCATTGTTATACTATAACTATAGTTTTATCTATCTATACAAGGGGTACACCAGTTACATACACATTTCCAGGGGGTACGTGAAGCATAAAAGGTTGAGAACCACTGATATATATGTTTTATTTTATTCCCATTGTTATACTATAACTATAGTTTTATCTATCTATACAAGGGGTACGCCAGTTACATACACATTTCCAGAGGGTACGTGAAGTATAAATGGTTGAGAACCACTGATATATATGTTTTATTTTATTCCCATTGTTATACTATAACTATAGTTTTATCTATCTATACAAGGGGTACGCCAGTTACACACACATTTCCAGGGGGTACGTGAAGCATAAAAGGTTGAGAACCACTGATATATATGTTTTATTTTATTCCCATTGTTATACTATAACTATAGTTTTATCTATCTATACAAGGGGTACACCAGTTACATACACATTTCCAGAGGGTACGTGAAGCATAAAAGGTTGAGAACCACTGATATATATGTTTTATTTTATTCCCATTGTTATACTATAACTATAGTTTTATCTATCTATACAAGAGGCACGCCAGTTACATGCACATTTCCAGGGGGTACGTGAAGCATAAAAGGTTGAGAACCACTGATATATATGTTTTATTTTATTCCGATTGTTATACTATAACTATAGTTTTATCTATCTATACAAGGGGTACGCCAGTTACATACACATTTCCAGGGGGTACGTGAAGCATAAAAGGTTGAGAACCACTGATATATATGTTTTATTTTATTCCCATTGTTATACTATAACTATAGTTTTATCTATCTATACAAGGGGTACGCCAGTTACATACACATTTCCAGGGGGTACGTGAAGCATAAAAGGTTGAGAACCACTGATATATATGTTTTATTTTATTCCGATTGTTATACTATAACTATAGTTTTATCTATCTATACAAGGGGTACGCCAGTTACATACACATTTCCAGGGGGTACGTGAAGCATAAAAGGATGAGAACCACTGATATATATGTTTTATTTTATTCCCATTGTTATACTATAACTATAGTTTTATCTATCTATACAAGGGGTACGCCAGTTACATACACATTTCCAGGGGGTACGTGAAGCATAAAAGGATGAGAACCACTGATATATATGTTTTATTTTTTTCCCATTGTTATACTATAACTATAGTTTTATCTATCTATACAAGGGGTACGCCAGTTACATACACATTTCCAGAGGGTACGTGAAGCATAAAAGGTTGAGAACCACTGATATATATGTTTTATTTTATTCCCATTGTTATACTATAACTATAGTTTTATCTATCTATACAAGGGGTACACCAGTTACATACACATTTCCAGAGGGTACGTGAAGCATAAAAGGTTGAGAACCACTGATATATATGTTTTATTTTATTCCCATTGTTATACTATAACTATAGTTTTATCTATCTATACAAGAGGCACGCCAGTTACATACACATTTCCAGGGGGTACGTGAAGCATAAAAGGATGAGAACCACTGATATATATGTTTTATTTTATTCCCATTGTTATACTATAACTATAGTTTTATCTATCTATACAAGGGGTACGCCAGTTACATACACATTTCCAGGGGGTACGTGAAGCATAAAAGGATGAGAACCACTGATATATATGTTTTATTTTATTCCGATTGTTATACTATAACTATAGTTTTATCTATCTATACAAGGGGTACGCCAGTTACATACACATTTCCAGGGGGTACGTGAAGCATAAAAGGATGAGAACCACTGATATATATGTTTTATTTTATTCCCATTGTTATACTATAACTATAGTTTTATCTATCTATACAAGGGGTACGCCAGTTACATACACATTTCCAGGGGGTACGTGAAGCATAAAAGGATGAGAACCACTGATATATATGTTTTATTTTTTTCCCATTGTTATACTATAACTATAGTTTTATCTATCTATACAAGGGGTACGCCAATTACATACACATTTCCAGAGGGTACGTGAAGCATAAAAGGTTGAGAACCACTGATATATATGTTTTATTTTATTCCCATTGTTATACTATAACTCTAGTTTTATCTATCTATACAAGGGGTACGCCAGTTACATACACATTTCCAGGGGGTACGTGAAGCATAAAAGGTTGAGAACCACTGATATATATGTTTTATTTTATTCCCATTGTTATACTATAACTATAGTTTTATCTATCTATACAAGGGGTACGCCAGTTACATACACATTTCCAGGGGGTACGTGAAGCATAAAAGGATGAGAACCACTGATATATATGTTTTATTTTATTCCCATTGTTATACTATAACTATAGTTTTATCTATCTATACAAGGGGTACGCCAGTTACATACACATTTCCAGAGGGTACGTGAAGCATAAAAGGTTGAGAACCACTGATATATATGTTTTATTTTATTCCCATTGTTATACTATAACTATAGTTTTATCTATCTATACAAGGGGTACGCCAGTTACATACACATTTCCAGGGGGTACGTGAAGCATAAAAGGATGAGAACCACTGATATATATGTTTTATTTTATTCCCATTGTTATACTATAACTATAGTTTTATCTATCTATACAAGGGGTACGCCAGTTACACACACATTTCCAGGGGGTACGTGAAGCATAAAAGTTTGAGAACCACTGATATATATGTTTTATTTTATTCCCATTGTTATACTATAACTATAGTTTTATCTATCTATACAAGGGGTACGCCAGTTACATACACATTTCCAGGGGGTACGTGAAGCATAAAAGGTTGAGAACCACTGATATATATATATATGTTTTATTTTATTCCCATTGTTATACTATAACTATAGTTTTATCTATCTATACAAGGGGTACACCAGTTACATACACATTTCCAGAGGGTACGTGAAGCATAAAAGGTTGAGAACCACTGATATATATGTTTTATTTTATTCCCATTGTTATACTATAACTATAGTTTTATGTATCTATACAAGGGGTACACCAGTTACATACACATTTCCAGAGGTTACGTGAAGCATAAAAGGTTGAGAACCACTGATATATATGTTTTATTTTATTCCCATTGTTATACTATAACTATAGTTTTATCTATCTATACAAGGGGTACGCCAGTTACACACACATTTCCAGGGGGTACGTGAAGCATAAAAGGTTGAGAACCACTGATATATATGTTTTATTTTATTCCCATTGTTATACTATAACTATAGTTTTATCTATCTATACAAGGGGTACGCCAGTTACATACACATTTCCAGGGGGTACGTGAAGCATAAAAGGTTGAGAACCACTGATATATATGTTTTATTTTATTCCCATTGTTATACTATAACTATAGTTTTATCTATCTATACAAGGGGTACGCCAGTTACATACACATTTCCAGAGGGTACGTGAAGCATAAAAGGTTGAGAACCACTGATATATATGTTTTATTTTATTCCCATTGTTATACTATAACTATAGTTTTATCTATCTATACAAGGGGTATGCCAGTTACATACACATTTCCAGAGGTTACGTGAAGCATAAAAGGTTGAGAACCACTGATATATATGTTTTATTTTATTCCCATTGTTATACTATAACTATAGTTTTATCTATCTATACAAGGGGTACGCCAGTTACACACACATTTCCAGGGGGTACGTGAACCATAAAAGGTTGAGAACCACTGATATATATGTTTTATTTTATTCCCATTGTTATACTATAACTATAGTTTTATCTATCTATACAAGATGTACGCCAGTTACATACACATTTCCAGAGGGTACGTGAAGCATAAAAGGTTGAGAACCACTGATATATATGTTTTATTTTATTCCCATTGTTATACTATAACTATAGTTTTATCTATCTATACAAGATGTACGCCAGTTACATACACATTTCCAGGGGGTACGTGAAGCATAAAAGGTTGAGAACCACTGATATATATGTTTTATTTTATTCCCATTGTTATACTATAACTATAGTTTTATCTATCTATACAAGGGGCATGCCAGTTACATACACATTTCCAGGGGGTACGTGAAGCATAAAAGGTTGAGAACCACTGATATATATGTTTTATTTTATTCCCATTGTTATACTATAACTATAGTTTTATCTATCTATACAAGGGGCATGCCAGTTACATACACATTTCCAGGGGGTACGTGAAGCATAAAAGGTTGAGGACCACTGACTTAGCGAATGTCTTCATTTGGATGTGTCAGGCTCAACAAACATTAAGTTTACTGACAAACGTTGTTTCCTGCTTAAAGTTTCCTGACAAGATGTGTTTGAACTGGACTGCCAATTTTTTATTTTGCTAAAAATGGATATTTAAGTGTGAAGAATTTAAGAACAACATTACATATGGAAGTATGAAATGTGTTGAACATATGGTCTGCAAGAGAATCCTCATATTACATTTACAAGTAAGTTCACACGTCGACAGTAGCACTCAATTTTCTAAGCACAGTGTGTTATTTTTTGGGGGGAGGGGGAGGGGGGGCTCAGTCGGTAGCGCACCAAACTCGTAATCTGTAGTTCCCAGGTTCGAGTCCCAGCTGGGTCAGCGTTGAGATTTTTCTCCGCAAATTTCCCCACCCGGCCCACGGTTAGTAGGGGACACCGATGGGCTTGGAAAGGCCGCCGTCCGTCGGATGGGAGGTTAAGCCGTGGCCCAGTGTGCGGGAGAGAAATACCCTGTGCACGTTAAAGAACACGCTGGATGGCCTTGACGGGAGGCTACCATCTGTCTCCCAACAGCTGTTCCAGTGGGTCCCCTCCCCAAACCTTCTCTGAGCCTGCGGGGTCCATGTGACCTGGCCATTTAGCCCATGGTGTGCAAAAAAGTGCCGCTCAGAGGTAAAACATCCCAACCCAACCAATATTTTTTGTTGTTTTTTTTCAATATGTAACTTAAAAGTCTACGGTTCTATCCAGTCGCTGTCATTATAGTTTTTTTTTTTCTTAATATTTATTTTTATGTTTCATTTTATTACCATATCACTTTTTCACATTTCGTTGTAAAATAAATTAATGTATGTAGTAAAATGTATATATAATAAATTAATATTGTAAATTTAATGTAAGCCAAACTAGACAACTGCTCTAGGGATAAATTACGACGGGAAATTCAGCTTAAAATAATAATTATAAATTTATAATTGGAACGGAATAAAAAAAACGGTAAACTTATATATTAGACATAATTTTCACCAGAACACTGATAAGAAAAATTCCTATCCGTTCTTACGATGAATCATGAAATTCGGAAGTGTAATTTCTCCACTTCTTTATGTGAATGCAGATGGAACCCATTGGTGCAGGCTGTTCTTTATTTTTTAAATAAAGACTCAAAAGTACAATGTCTCTTTGATTTTTTTTAAAGACTTAAATTTCAGTGTTTGTTTAAGATAGAAACTTACCATTATAAATGGGGAAGTGACTCTTTCATATATATATATTTATATAAGTATTTAATAGTTTAATTCTAAGATCACTACTATATCAGTAAATGTTTAATTTTTTTGTGTTCTACGCTTTCCGTCTTTTAGGGCCATCTTTTGTTTCATTAATCCGTACTCCTCCTTCCTCCGATTTATCCGGATTAACGAGAGTTTTCTGTATTTGTTTCTTAAAAATTTTCAATTTTTAGTAAGTAGTTGTGAATGGAAAATAATAATTTGTAAATAGAAACATATAAGTATGCTATTTTTTATTATTTAATTATTATCAAAATAAAATGCTCATTTTTCAGGAATATCATGGAAAAATGAAAAATGCTTAAATATTTCAACTACACACCATAGGGCCCCCAAAATATAGTTCTGTCTAGGGCCCCCAAAATGAGGTTCTCTCGAGGGCCCCTCGACCTCTAAATACTGTCCTGTTGACGTAGACTACTAAGATCTGTGGGGTTTTTTTTACCAGCTGTTTCTGTTGTTTGTTTTATGTCAATTTTTTACAAATTTTTTCAAAATAAATATAAGAAATAATAGATATATATAATAAATTAATATTATAAATGAATTATTATAACCAAAAAAGACAAATGTTCAAGTGATAATTTAGGACGAGGAATTCAGCTTAAAGTAATTAAAGTAAATAATAGTAAATCTATACTATACATATTTTTTGCGAATAGTTTTTTTAAAATACTGCTAGAACAGAAAGAAAAAAAATACATATAAATATATAAGAAATTAATATAATGGAGAGCCAAATGTTGTATTGATCTAGGAAGGACAAGAGACTTTAAGGGACACCTGCTTTGGGGTGACTTAAAATTTGGAAACCATGCTTAGGGTGCCTGAGAATTTGGAGACCATGCTTAGCGATGCTTAAAAGTTGGAGATCATGCTTAGCGATGCTTAAAAAGTTGAAGATCATGCTTAGGGTGTCTCAGTTGGAGAACCTCCTTGGTGATCCTGCTTGGGGTTGCCTTAAAAGTTGGAAACCGTGTTTAGGGGTGACTTAAAATTGGAGATCATGCTTGGGAGTATATTAAAAGTTGGAGACCATGCTTGGAGGTATCTTAAAAAGTTGAAGATTGTACTTGGGGGTATCTTAAAAGTTGGAGACCATGCTTGGGGTATCTTAAAGGTTGAGGATCATGCTTGGAGATATCTTAAAAGTTAGAAACCAAGTTTCGATCTAGAAGTTGACCGTTTCAGAGGTGGTATGGAAATTGCCAATTTTTCAAGTGTATTTCGGAAGTTACTGGAAATGAAATGGAAGTTGAAGACAGTTTATAGGGGGGGGGGACACTTACACTTGTGAGTGTGAATAAATGTACTACGATGTGAAGTTTATTACGAAACATTGCTCTACCAACTGGCGTTTACTATCTGCTAAGTAAAGAGTGGCTGTAAATTACATTAAATCAATTTAATTAAAATATTCTTAACCATACCTTTTCGCCAATTTGTCATATTAGTTTTTTAAATGCACTTGCTTAATAACAGTTTCTGATATTAAATTTTGATGTCAATCTCTGTGTTTCTGATAGTAAACTTCCAGTAAAATTTATTCAAAATAAGAATTTAACATTCATACCATATCGAAAGGTTAGAAGCACATTGTAATAATAATAATAATTAACGCAAGTAATTTACACATCTGCCACATCCAGTTTGCAAGCACTCCATTTTAATATCAGACTTCACAGTTTAGAATCAACATCACGTGCAACCACAGCTCCAAGTTCCACAGGGGAGCCAGTATTGTTTACTTCGATAACGAAACAGCTCTCCATTCTAAACACGAGATTTTCAATTCAAATTTGAGCCTGGAAGCTGGCAGTAAGTGTATACAGTTGCAGCGCGTGTGTCCTGACAACTCGTTGCATTGTCGACGCCTAATACTAAAATCAATAGTCGTAATTAGGAAAATACAGCGCCACGCCGCACCAGCTCTGATAGCTCATATAAACGACGCGCAGCGGAAGTCTGCAGATATTCAACAGACTTTTAAACGACGAAAAAATGTTACGTAATGTCCACTCTCCCAGATAGCAGCGTGAATTCGCGTTCCTGTGGCACTCAATGTGGGATTAGAAGCCGCGACGAGTGACGGCGAACATAATATGCGAATAAATATGCTCTGTTCAGAACGACGATAAGTTTTATGGCCCACATAATGCTGATTTATTGAGCTGTTATCATGAAATGAGTCAGCTGTTAACTTGATGCATTGCAACGAGTCTTGGCGTGAGTTCTGCCCGCATGTAGTGGCAATACCCCTTAATGGAGCAAGCAGGACTCTGTAAGTTATGCTACTTATTATTTCTCATTCGAAAAGAAGAATAAAAAGGGGAAAAGAATATTCTAAATCATTCTTTGAATGTGTGAAACGAATTCAATAAATGTAAGTTAAAAAACTGTCAGAACTTAATACAATGATGGAATGCACATAATCACCCATGTAAGAACTTGATTTTAAAGGCTTTTTTTTATTTCCTATGTTGGCCACTTCTGTTGCTTTGGCGGTCCAGTTTCAGTTTCCGAACATTAGGTGAGTGATGGATTGTTGCCTAGCGACCAACGGAAGATGGAAGTTGTTGCCATGGCTGCATCCTTTTTGGCTAACTTTACGAAACATTCGATGAAAATTTCACTATCAAGTTTCGAAATCTTTGAAATTCTTGATGCAAAAAATGGCATTTTATGAATGAAATGTTGCATAAACATCTATTACCCAATATTTCCTGGTGTCTTAAACAGAAGAAGCAAAATGATAAGATATTGTATAAGAAGCATTATGGTTCAGGTAGGAGAATTTAATAAAGTTTGTTTAAACAAACAGAACTTATTATTTTTTAAATGTAGCAAAATTATTTACTGATTTATTTGTTTGCAAAATAAACAAATCTGCCTTACATAACGAAAAAAAAATAAATATAGATATATCAATGGCATTTTCGTTATGCCTGTACTAATTGAAGACGCATCATTTTCGCTATGTCTATAAATTGATGGCGCATCATTTCGATATGAATATACTAATTGAAGACGCAACATTTCACTATGCCTTTACTAATTGATGACATCATTTTCACTATGCCTATACTATTTGAAGACGCATCATTTTCGCTATGCCTATACTAAATGATGACATCATTTTCACTATGCCTATACTAATTGATGACGCATCATTTTCATTATGCCTATACTAATTGACGTACCATTTTCACTATGCTTATACTAATTGATGACGCATAATTTTCGCTATGCCTATAAATTGATGGCGCATCATTTTCGTTATGCCTATACTAATTGAAGATACATCATTTTCGCTCTGCCTATAAATTGATGGCGCATCATTTTCGCTATGCCTATATTAATTGAAGACGCATCATTTTCGGTATGCCTAGGCTAATTGATGACGTTATATATTTTTACTATGCCTAACTAATTGATGACTTATCATTTTCACTATGCTTATACTAATTGACGTAACATTTTCACTATGTCTATACTAATTGGTGACGCATCATTTTCGCTATGCCTATAAATTGATGGCGCATCATTTTCACTATGCCCATGCTACTAATTGATGACATATATATTTTCACTATTCCTATATTAATTAGGGGCGGGGGTGGCTCAGTCGGTAGCGCGCCAGGCTCGTAATCTGTAGTTCCCAGGTTCGAGTCCCAGCTGGGTCAGCGTTGAGATTTATCTCCGCAAAATTCCCCGCCTTGCCCACGGTCAGTAGGGGACACCGATGGGCTTGGAAAGGCCGCCGTCCGTCGGATGGGACGTTAAGCCGTGGCCCGTGTGCGGGAGAGCCATACCCTGTGCACGTTAAAGAACACACTGAATGGCCTTGACGGGAGGCTACCATCTGTCTCCCAACCTTCTCTGAGCCTTCGGGGTCCATGTGACCTGGCCATTTAGCCCATGGTGTGCAAAAAAGTGCCGCTCAGAGGCAAAACAACCCAACAACCTATGTTAATTGATGACGTATATATTTTCACTATTCCTATGCTAATTCATGACGCATCATTTCACTGTGCCTATACTAAATGATGTGCATCATTTTTACTATGTCTATGCTAATTGATGATGCATCATTTTCACTATGCCTATAATAATTGATGATATATATATTTTCACTATGCCTATGTTGATTCATGACGCATCATTTTCACTGTGCCTATACTAAATGATGTGCATCATTTTTACTATGTCTATGCTAATTGATGATGCATCATTTTCACTATGCCTATAATAATTAATGATGTATATATTTTCACTATGCCTATGCTAATTCATGACGCATCATTTTCACTGTGCCTATACTAAATGATGCGCATCATTTTTACTATGTCTATGCTAATTGATGATGCATCATTTTCACTATGCCTATAATAATTGATGATGTATATATATTCACTATGCCTATGTTAATTCATGACGTACTGATTGATATGTATTTTCACTATGCCTAACTAATTGATGACTTATCATTTTCACTATGCCTATACTAATTGATGACGCATCATTTTCACTATGCCTATACTAATTGACGTATCATTTTCACTACACCTATACTAATTGACGTACCATTTTCGCTATGCCTATACTAACTGATGACTCATCATTTTCGCTATGCCGATGCCAATTGATGACGCATCAAACTTCGCTATCCCTATGCTAATTGATGAGGTATATATTTTCACGATGTCTACACTAATTGATGGCTTATATATTTTTAGCATGCCTATACAACTGATGACGTATCATTTTCAGCGAATTGATTTCATTCCCATCTAAGACATTAATATTGCTAATAAGTTAATACCACACTTCTTAAATGAGAATACAACTGCCTCTATTTTAGAACTGCGACAGATATCGGATATTTTTTTCGATTTCTGAATCGAATATTTATTTTGTGCTGCGAAACCCCAAGAAACTACAAGATAAACTCGTGCCGTCCAAACTATAATTAAAGATATGCAATTCTTTCAATTATAATTCGGTAAGGGCAAAGGTCGATTCCCCGCACTGCATGCTGTGATTCTCACTATCGTGCAAATTCCTACAACCATTCTATTGGGGGATTCTTAAAAGAGGAATATCACCAGACTTACAAATGTTCGTCTTTTCTACTGAGTGAAATTCGATAAAACTACTCTAAAAACAATATTAAGTATATAAATAATACTTAACTTTCCCATTTAATAATAACATGGTGAGATTGCTAACTTCTACCTAAAGGTTCATCCACTAGGTGCTACAAAAATGATACGGAAATATTCAATATTTCAATAAACTTTACTGCCTGACTTTCAGAAGGAAATCTATCAAGCCAGTTAATCATCGTCGGCCCTCAAATGCCCAGAAGCATTTCTCCTGCGCTTCAGTCAACAGTTAATGCCTCGTCTCACATTAATTATCTGCGGAAGTTACAAAATTCCTCCGTCAGGGTGCAGACATGGGTGATATATTAATTTCACATATTTTAAAATATAAAAACTATTTGTAGCTTCGAAATTGTTGAATTATTTCTTCCTCAGGTCAAGAGATCTCCTTAGCACATTTTAGACTCTTCAAAGGAGTGGGAGTTGCCACAGGCGTTAGGGCAACAGACTCATTAACTGATGTTCCTAGGTTCGAACTGGGCGAACATTGAGATGTATCTTTGCAAATCTCCCCGACCTGCCCTCGGTCAGTAGGGGACACCGATGGGCTTAGAAAGGCCGCTGTCCGTCGAATGGGACGTTAAACCGTGGTTCCGTATGATGGAGACCCATACACTGTGCACTTTAAAGACTCCGCAAAATTTTCCCGCCCTGCCAACGGTCAGTAAGGGACACCGATGGGATTGGAAAGACCGCCGTCCGTCAGATGGTACGTTAAACCGTGGTCCCATGTGCGAGAGATCCATGCCATGTGCACGTTAAAGAACACGCTGGATGGCCTTGAGGGGAGGCTACCATCTGTCTCCCAACAGCTGTACCAGTGGGTCCTCTCCCCCCACCTTCTCTGAACCTTCGGGGTCCTTGTGACCTGGCCATTTAGCCCATGGTGTGCAAAAAATTGCCGCTTCAGAGGTAAAATAACCCAACCCAAAAGCACTTTAAAGAACATCCTGGATGGCTTTAACGGAGGCTACCATCTGTCACCTAACAGCTGTCCAGTGAGTTCACCAACCTTCTCTAAGCCTTCGGGGTCCCTGTGACCTGGCCATTTAGCCCACTGTGTGCAAAAAGTTCCGCTTACAGTTACCATTGTGTCCAAAAAGTTACGCTACAGGTAAAGCAACCCAACAAACACACCCAGAAGCATTTCTCTATTTCAAAGCCAATAAACAGTCAATGCCTCGCCTCCCTTTAATTATCTGCGAAAGTTTCAAAATTCCGCGGTTAGGGTACAGACATGGGTAATATATTGATTTCACTCACTTCAAGTTATAAAATAAATTTGTAGCTTTAAAACTGTTAAATTATTTCTTGTACAAGTCAAGAGAGGTGCTAAGTATAATTGGACTCTGCAAAAGGGGTGGTAGTTGGCTCAGTCGCTAGCGCAACAAACTCGTAAACTGATGCTCCTAGTTTCGAGAGGGGCGGGGGTGGCTCAGTCGGTAGCGCGCCAGGCTCGTAATCTGTATTTCCCAGGTTTGGGTCCCAGCTGGGTCAGCGTTAAGATTTATCTCCGAAAAATTCCCCGCCCTGCCCACGGTCAGTAGGGGACACTGATGGGCTTGGAAAGGCCGCAGTCCGTCGAATGGGACATTAAGCCGTGGCCCCGTGTGAGGAAGAGCCATACCCTGTGCACGTTAAATAACAAGCTGGATGGCCTTAACGGGAGGCTACCATCTGTCTCCCAACAGCTGTTCCAGTGGGTCCCCTCCCCCAACCATCTCTGAGCCTTCGGGGTCCATGTGACCTAGTCATTTAGCCCATGGTGTGCAAAATTGTGCCGCTCAGAGGTTAAAACAACCCAACCTAGTTTATAGTACCAGTTGGGTCTGTATTGAGATTTATCTCCACTATATTCCACCCTGCTCTCGGTGAGAAAGGGGACAACGATGGGATTGGAAAAAACACCGTCCGTCTGATCGAACGTTAAGCCATGGCAATGTGTGCAGGGTTGATGGGTTGTTTCTTCCTCTGAGCTGCACTTTTTGCACACAATAGGCTAAGTAGCCAGGTCACAAAGACCCAGAGGGTTCAGAAAAGGTTGGAGGGGACACATTCGATAGTTGTTATGAGAAAGATAGTAGCCTCCCATCAAGGCAATCCAACACGGTGCCATTGCTTTGTGTCCCATCCTAAGGATATTAACATCGGATGGACTTTGATGGATGATAGCTTTGATGATTTGGCTTTGATGGATGATAGCCAAGGCTTAATATCCATCCAATTATGTCCATCCGATGATCCGGAAGCCAAGGCTTGATATCCATTAAGCCTTGGCTTAATGTCCGTCCGATGTAGGACGGTCATGACAGGAAATGATCATGACTGCATGGTCATGACAGGAAGCTTCCATGTCACTTAACATTTCTCCAATAGATCACCTTTCTCAACATTTTTAAGCTTTGGAGTCCTTATGATTTGGATATTTATTCTAAAACGCAGCAACAGTGTTATCAATGCAAGATCAAATACTAAACAAAAACAAGGAAATGTCACACACTCGTGGAACCTTGGAATAGTTAGCTGAAAACTCGAGTTTGGTTAGCGAAGGATTGGAGGGATGATAGAGGTAAAGGGCAACTTTCCTTCAAGCCCATTCAGTTTATTTTTTAAATGCGAAATGTGAGGCGTTTCTTGCATAATAAAAAGCTCGGTTTAACGTTAAATTTTACAGATGACGATTTATCCGTATATATTGGGGGAAATTGAAAAAAGAACACCAACAATTGAAGCGTAATCTATGAGATTCATTTAGTAAAAACAACTTGTTGAGAACGGACAGTGATCACACGTATGAAGTGATTCAATTTTTATTTTACCTTTTAATGAGTATTACATTTTACAGAAGGTGCATTATAATAAGGTGTTGAACCTCCTCGAGCAGCAATACAAGCTTCCAATATGGCATGCAATCGGTCGGACAAATGCTGGATATCAGGCTGGGGGATACCATTCCATGCGCTTTCAACTTGGAAACGTAATTCAGCGATGGTCGTTGCCTGCCGCTGTCCGCGGAAGAGTATTTGTCCGATCCTGTCCCAGACATGCTCGATTGGAAAGAAGTCCGGAGAGCGTGCTGGCCAAGGGAGTTGGTGCACTGCCTGAAGAACATGTTAAGTTCCCGGGGCGGAGTGTGAGCGGGCGTTATCCTGCTGGAATATCGCATTTGATATTACACTCAAGTATGGCAGGACGACTGACTTTACGATGTCGCTGACGTACCTATTGCTATTCAGTATACCCTGTACAAACACCAGACACGTACGAGAGCGAGAGCTAATCGCTTCCCACACCATGATGCCTGGCATGGGCCCTGTGTGTCGCTGGCGGATGCACAATGTAAGAAGTCTTATCACCTTCGGACGCGTAAACGACCATCAGACTCTCCTAAGCAGAATTTGCTTTCATCACTGAAGACTACTTCCCTCCAATGAACTCGTTCTTGACATCACTGCAAACGTGCTCGACAGTGATGCGGTGACAGTGGTAGCCGTGCCCGTAGTGCTGCTTCCAAAAGACGATTGCATATCATTCTTGTAGACAGCCTTGGTATGATAAAGGATCGAATTTGTGACGCCGTAGCCGTCTGCTCTGCCACCCCCACCCTCCTGATACGGCGATCCTCTCGTGTGTTCGTAACTCTGTGTTGCTCAGAACCACATCTGCGAGTGTGCGAATGCTCTTCTGACCATCGACGCCACCATCGTAGCACTGCCGATACCTCTCGTCCAACGTGATGTGAATTTGACAAAAAGACCAACCTGCTTCCCGAAGACCCACTATACGACCTCGCTCAAACTCCACTAACTGAACATATGTTGCGCGCCTGCATCGTCCAGGTATGGGAGCTTCTTCAAAAAGCACTGAACAACACGACACAAGACGAATAACTTCTTTCTTCACGCCCTAGTCCTTAAATACGCACTGAGTACATTTGCATGTTGCCGTCCTCAGTGACGTCATTATTTCATCCAATGACTTCCAATCTTAGTTCACGGTTTCTGCTGCCCTTAATTATTAACATATGAATTTGACGTTTCTAAAGGAATTCCTTCTGGATGTTCTTTTTTCATTTTCCGCCAGTGTATAAAAGTGTATTCTCTTTCTCAGTGATGAAATGTCGTGGTTTGAAAATATGAACGTTGGCGGGGTTAAAACTCGAATTAACGGAAGTCAAATGGAGAGCTCTGGGCACTTTCAACTGTGTGACTGGAAACGTCGATTGTGGAGACAATGAAACGACTGCGTGACTGCCACTAACTACAAACGTTCGATATTAGGTGAAGACACTGAGAGTTGTGTTGGTTTAGCTCTGAGGTGCACTTTTTTTTTTCCACACAATGGGCTAAATGGCCAGGTGACAAGAATCCGAAAGGATTAGAGAAAGTTCGGGGAAGAGAACCCACTGGGAGTCTGTTAGGAGTCAGATAATATCCTCCCGTCAAGTATGTTCAGCGTGCTCTTTGCTGGAGTGTATGGCTTTCCTGCACAAGGGACAAAATGCTTACGTCTCAATCGAGGGATGGCGGACTTTCTAAGCCTATCGATATCCCCTTTCTGACAGAGGGAGGGTGAGAATTTGGCGGAGATAACTCTGAATACTGGCCCAGATGGAACTCGAACCTGGGAACTATAGATTACGAGCCTAACACATAACGATTGTAAACGATTACATGTCAGTTGTACGACTGCCACTAACTTGCCAACATTGACTAAGAAGGAGGAGACGAAGTGTATGATCACATTATATTTTAAAATAGAGCAATCATTGGAATCGATTGCTCAAAGCAACGGGAATAGCATGTGAGCGAAGACAACATAGTGAATGAGGTGAAGCAGTAGAATGGATATTGAAAACCTCCTTCTGAGCAAAGACAACAAGTCTGTGCTGTTTGGCATTAATGCTCTTAGATGCGGATGGAAAGTGATCGGATCAGTGTTTAATGAGCTGATGTATGCCTCTGTGAGGAGAAACTACTGCACCAGACTACAAAGACTTGACGATAGGAAACATTTGCGTTATTGTATGGGAAGAGTAACATGATATTGGTTGTGAGTGGTCATGAATTATTCATTTCTCTTGGGGGAGTAAATTCAGGTGCGCAAGGATTTTAACATCGTTAAGTTTCAGTATCGACTTTGATATGGATTATTTGAGAAGAAAGATATTCCTCTAGTACATCTTGTCGTTGTTTGTGAACAAGGCGAAAAGTTTGATAAGAATTTCTGAAGAAGTAATCGGTTGATACATACGCTGACAGTGAGTGTTAAGGAAAAATGTCAGTAAAAATTAACCCCATTCAGAAATGGAAATTTCAGAAAGTGTTTTCACGTTTTCCTAACAAACGTTTTAAGAAATGGGTTAAGATCTCAAATACTATATATCGCAGAAGCTCTCTTAGCTGACTTTTTAAAGGGTCAAAGTGGATATATATGTAGATGATAGTGCCCATATTATATCCTCATCTTTGAGCCCTGAACTTGCACCCTGGAGAGTTTATAAAGATCTTAATAAACTTAAATCCTGGATTACAAAATGGCAATTAAAATCAATGCCACAAGAGCATGCAATAATGTTCATTCATAGAAGAATGCAATAACAGTTCTGAGTATTTTGTTTCGAAAAATTATACAAAGTTCGAAATTCCTTTCAAGTAGTACTTGAAAGGAATTCCTGGCTTTAAATTCTACTTAACTTTTAAATTCTAAATTTTCTACAGCAATAATAAACGAAAGGGCTCTGCTCTATATCTGGGTACTGCACACCCTCAATCAACGACTCAGGCTAGACTCAACATGTCACAGATGTTTTGAATAAGGCACAAAATGTTAAATGCAGCTTAAAAGTATTACTTGAAAGGAATTTCGATTGTCCCATTGTCCCATTCCCATTGTCTTTGAAAGGTCGCCGTCCATCGAATGAGACGTTAAACCTTGGTCCCATTTGCTGAAGATCTCTACTTAAACTGTTCACTTTAAATATTTAAAACTGACTCTTTAATGTAAAGCAAGTTTGGGTAAATAAGGGACGGGTGTTGCTCAGTCGATAGCGCGCCAGGTTCGTAATCTACAGTTACCAGTTTCGAGTCCCAGTTGGGTCAGGATTTAGATTTATCTCCGAAAACCTCCCCGCCCTGTCCACGGTCAGTAGGGGACACTGACGGGCTTGGGAAGGCCGCCGTCCGTCGGATGGGACGTTAAGCCGTGGTCCTCATGTGCGGGAGAACCATACCCTATGCGAATAGCTATCCTATGCACGTTGGAGAACACACTGGCTGGCCTTGACGGGAGGCCACCATCTGTGTCCCAACAGCTGTTCCAGTGGGTCCCCTCCCCCAATCTTCTCTGAGCCTTTGGGGTCTTTGTGACCTGGCCATTTAACCCATGGTTTGAAAACAAAGTGCCCCTCAGAGGTAAACAACGCAATCCAATCGATAAATAAACATTTACTGTCCAGTGGAGGTAAAAACTTTAAAGGTAAATAAGTAGGTAAAATAACTCAGCTCACCCAATTACCATATTATGAATAAGGATCAGTCATCAATTTAAATTAGAAGTTTCTCTCTCCTTTTTGAAAGACAAGAAACCAGTATCTTTCTCCCATTTGAACTCTCACCCAATCTCCGATTGTTATACCGGTGCGGTGTGAACCTTGTTGGAGAAAAAGAACTCGATGTTCTGGTCTACAAAGGAAGCATTCAGTTATTCGGTATTCTCCATTCAATTAGCTTACTATTCCTCAAAATTACATTTCTTTTTATCAGGATAATAGGTGAACTCGTCCTCTATTATCTCATTCCCTTAAAGTACACTCCAACGCAAATACATATCCTGGAGGAAGAATCTGAGGGAAGGTATTCTTGTCACTTAGTGGAAGTTTAAGAACTTTCTTGGTTGTTTCTTGATTTTTAGAAGTATGAATGTTTCGCTACATAATTCCAACTCGTACGTTTAATACGATCCAAGTTTTCCCTTTGTCCAATGCGTGCTAACGTTCAGAATCCTTTCCGCTGAGGTAAGATTGATTTTCGGCATCAGCTCCTCTTTCGCTTAATTGCTCCCTTGGAGCCGTAACAGGAAGATAAATGGAGTGACTTGGAAACACTCCGAGCAATTAGAAATGCATCAGTCGATATTTGGCTTCGTAAATGAGACGATAGAAACAAAATCCTCTTTTGTATACTTAATAGTCGTCGATATTAGTTAAGGTTAATTTGTCTCCAGCATTCTGTTTTGCGGTCACTCGGTGGGAGATCGCTTTACCCGGCATCCCTAAGAGATCGAAGTCACCAGCAACACAATGTACTCCAACAATTACAGCTCCCAAATTAAATAATTTTGAAATAACTTATTTTCGATAGATTTCTTAACTTTTTTAACACTTAGTTTTTAGGGGAGAGTGTCGGTCTCCAGGCTCGCAATCTGCTGTTCCCAGATTCAAGTTCCAATAGTGCCAGAAGCACGCAGATTTATCTCCCCTAAGCCCCAACCTCCCCTCGGCGAGGAAAGCCGATTGTCTTTGATAGGCTACCTGTCTTTGATAAACCGTCCGTCGGGTGGAACGTTAAGCTGTGGTTCACTGTAGAGGAAACCATGACCTATGCAAGTTCAAAAACACACTAGATAGCCGTGATAGAAGGTTAAATCTTTTTCCTAACAACTGTCCACTGGGGGGGGGGGCGGGTGTGGCTCAGTCGGTAGCGCGCCAGGCTCATAATCTGTAGTTCCCAGGTTCGAGTCCCAGCAGGGTCAGCGTTGAGATTTATCTCCGCAAAATTCCCCGCCCTGCCCACGGTCAGTAGGGGACACCGATGGGCTTGGAAAGGCCGCCGTTCGTCGGATGGGACGTTAAGCCGTGGCCCCGTGTGCGGGAGAGCCATAACCTGTGCACGTTAAAGAACACGCTGGATGGCCTTGACGGGAGGCTACCATCTGTCTCCCAACAGCTGTTCCAATGGGTTCCCTCCCCCAACCTTCTCTGAGCCTTCGGGGTCCATGTGACCTGGCCATTTAGCCCATGGTGCGCAAAAAAGTGCCGCTCAGAGGTAAAACAACCCAAAAAACCCAACTGTCCAGTGGATGTCCTTTCCTAATCTTCTCCGAACCCTTTTAGGGTCCTTTGTGCCCTCGTTCTTTTGCCCACTGTCTATAGAAAAGTGCCGGTCAAAGGCGAAACAATCCAACGTTGGCTACATGGTGAAATCACAAGTACCGCATGATCTCAAACCTGGGTATGGGATGTGAATCCATGTACATTTGTTACAAGACAGATAGAAGCCTTTGTTTAAAGTCATCCTACATGTTCTTTAAAGTGCACAGAGCACATGAAACCAAGGCTTAATGTCTCATCCAACGGGAGACACTCTTTCTAAGTTCGTCTGTGTTCCCTTTTAGACCAATGATATGGCAGAGGTTAGCGGAGGCAATTTCAATGCAGACTCGAATCGAGGAAAATCAGGATACGAGTCAGGCACGCCACCAACTCAGACAACATCAGCCCTAAATTATTTCGGAGGATAGGATATCAAAGTTTGCTGCTGTTAAATGTTATACAGTATGTTCCATAACCCTTTTAACACTAAACAGCTATTGTTTAAAACCAAAATTTAGGTAAGTTTCATTCAGCCCTCGTTCAGGTCAGTAAAATTTCTGCATGAAAACATTAGAAGCGTGTGTTAGAAATTGCAAGACTTCGAATTTAGTTATCATTTATGTAATTCATGAGGTTGTGCCTTAAATGTTTGGAAACTAATTCATATATAAAGGTTTGGGGCTTGTCGAAACTTGATAGTTTTGGTCAAGGGTTGGGTTGTTTTACCTCTGAGCGGCACTTTTTTGCACACCATGGGCTAAATGGCCAGGCCACAAGGACACCGAAGGCTCAGAGAAGGTTGGGGGAGGGGACCCACTGGAACAGCTGTTGGGAGACAGATGGTAACCTCCCGTCAAGGCCATCCAGCGTGTTCTTTAACGTGCACAGGGTATGGCTCTCCCACACACGGATCACGGCTTAACGTCCCATCCGACGGACGGCGGACTTTCCATATAGTTTTGGTCAAAATCCGTGCTATCATATTATAAATATGGGTCTGAGCGGAACTTAGCCCTTTCTCTCTTACTAGAGTTCCAGAGGGATTAATACACATTAGGCAACAATTTGGAAAAATTCTAAATCAATTGTTTATTTCTGACATCTAAGAATGCTGATAATAGTCTCGCTATTTGGTGAAAAATTATGATCACATTGTACCAGTTCATAAGGCAAAAAAAGGCCTGGAGAAATTACTAAACTATTTGTGTCTGGTTTAAAAACAATTTCTGCGTTGAGGTGTGAAAATCTGATTCGAGATCATGTGCAACAGCTTCTCAAAAACATTTGTATTCATGGATATCTCAGATTCGTGTGTTTCAGGATCTGCAGTTCCCAGGATCTAGTCCCACTTGTGCCAGCATCAGATTTTAGATCACAAAGGCCGCCTTCAGTCGGATGGCACATTAAGCCGTGGTCCGCGTGTAAGAAATTCATAACCTGTACACGATAAAGAACACACTGAATATCCTCGACGGGAAGCTACAACTACTACAACTACTACTACTACTACTATTACAACTACTACTACTACTACTACAACTACTACTACTACAACTACAACTACTACTTCCTTTCCCCAATCTTCTCTACGCTTTGGGGATTTGTAACTTAGCCATTAGCCCATTGTGGGCAAAATAAAAAGTCACGCTCAATAGTAAATAACCCAACAACCTGAACAAAGTCGTTGTTTCAGTATAATCTTTCAAGGCTCGATTAAGTAGTTGATAATGCTTCAGAGCATTCTGTACTAAGTTGGGTTGTTTTACCTCTGAGCGGTACTTTTTTGCACACCATGGGCTAAATGGCCAGGTCACATGGACCCCGAAGGCTCAGAGAAGGTTGCGGGAGGAAACCCACTGGAACAGCTGTTGGGAGACAGATGGTAGCCTCCCGTCAAGGCCATCCAGCGTGTTCTTTAACGTGCACAGGGTATGGCTCTGCCGCATACGGGGCCCCGGCTTAACGTCCCATCCGACGGACGGTGGCCTTTCCAAGCCCATCGGTGTCCCCTACTGACCGTGGGCAGGGCGGGGAATTTTGCGGAGATAAATCTCAACGCTGACCCAGCTGGGACTCGAACCTGGGAACTACAGATTACGAGCCTGGCGCGCTACCGACTTAGCCACCCCCGCCCCTCTGTACTAAGACAGTTGCATGCCTGACTTCTACCTTAGTGTTAAAGTGATGTCTCTACAATGCAACATCGACTTTTTATTAGGTCATAGTAGCAGATTTTAAGATATATTGTCAGAAGCGGACATTTCATAATTGTTATTCTATTTACGTAGAACAGTCCCGTCCAACCAAACCTTAGTGAAGTTTTATTTGGTTGATTGGAGTTTTATGGCACATTAGCGACTTAGGCTATAATGCGCCAAACGAAAGACAAAGTAAACGATAAAAGTCACGAAAATCCCAACCAAATTTAAAAATCAATCACAAGGTAAAAACACGCCAACAAAAACGGTGTAAAACAACGAAAATGTAAGTAGTAGACAACAATGAACAAATGTATAACAAACAGATAAAGCAACAAGAGATATAAATAAAAATAGAATCAACCCAGTTGTAAAAGTCCTGGGTTAAATATATGGGGTCTATAAATGGTAGCTAGGTAGTCACTGGAAAGAGAGCTATGCACCAATCCCCTGTGATGATGCATAGAACTGGCCAGACCTAACACCTAATTCCGACCCCGCCTTCTCGTGGTGTAGACCGTTACAAAAGAGATACTCTCTTATGGAAATGAACGGAAGGGGAGGGCTGCCAGATCAGTGTGGCCTACTGATCTCTGGCTACTTTTCTTTTTTTTCTACCCTGCTGAGGAGTGGTCAACCACACAGGGTCCTGGTGCTGACTATATATACCAACCTGAACGGAATTATGGCTCTGAGCTTGATTATGGATCCTGATTTTGATGCACTGGTGGGCTTCCGTGGAGGGATAATCTTCCGCTGTGTTTTCTGTTTGTTTGTGGGTTGACAGCCCCAAGTGAATAGATTCACAGGATATATATATCAGGATATGTTTATCAGCTGGTGGATAATCCTGAGCAGAGGTCATTGCAGGCACCTGAACTCTTTGCTTCTATTGGCATCGTCAAATTCTACATTGGAGGAAGTCTTCCAGTGTAGATGGATTCAGCCTTTGTGGTGGGGGAACGGGTCTTCATCCCCAGGAACGGGTCTTTAGTGGTGGGGGAACGGGTCTTACCCGATTAGGGGACTGTTTGATATTGTCGGCATTCCCTCTCTCAATAAACATAGTTTCTTTAAACATCCCACTAACCATTTTCTCTCCATAGGTAGTTGGAATGTGAGGACTCTGCACAGAGTTTTTTCTCTTGATGTCCTCATACAAGAATTTCACCATTATAATCTAGATTTTATCGGCTTGCAAGAGACCAGATGGACAGATAAAGGTCAGATTCTTAAAAATAATCTTAAATTTCTCTTTTCAGGGAGGACCGATAATAAACATCACCAAGGCGTGGGTCTGCTTCTCAGCAGACACGCTAGTGATGCTCTTCTAGGATATGAGTGCATTAATGAAAGGTTTCTTACAGCAAAATTTCAGACAAGCGTTAAAGACTTGAATGTTATCTGCTGTTATGCCCCCACTGAAGATGCCGATGAGGATGAGAAGGATAGGTTTTACGGACAACTTCAGGATATTTTGAATTCTGTCAAGAAAGGAGATATTACCTTTGTTCTAGGTGACTTGAATGCCAAAGTTGGTACTGACTCTGACCTTTGGGGAAGAGTAATAGGCTCTTTTGGTATTGGTAGCTGCAATGGAAATGGGCAACGTCTCCTACAGGTAAGTAAACTCAATGGATTCAGAATAACTAACACTTATTACAAACACCGCGACATACATAAGTACACATGGGTTTCACCTGATGGGCTGCATAAGAATATGATTGATTGTATATTAATTAACAGCAAATGGGCTAGTTCTGTTAGAAATACCAGGGCATATAGGGGAGCTGAAATTGGATCTGACCATTACCTTGTTAAAAGTGTCTTGCAACTTAAACTTAAAAAGTGTTGTGCTAGGTTTAAAAATTTTACCTTTAATACTGAAACTCTGAAAGACCCAGTTATAGCTAAAGCTTACCATGATAGGTTACTTAGCCATTATAACAGTCATGGTTTTCTTACTACTGAAGTTGAGGAAGAATGGGGCCATTTTAAACAGGCTTTTTTTGGAAACTAATAGTACTCTTTTAGGAAAAAAAGGAGCAGAGGAGACAGAATTATTTAAGTGATAAGGCACTTGAGCTTATTTCAGAAAGAAAGAACTGCAGGAATGTCCTTAATCAGTACCCTACTAGTCCTAATAGGAAGGATTACAGAGAGCTTAATAAACGTGTAAAGGATCAGTTAGCTGCTGATAAGAATTTTTGGCTTGATGGCTTGACTGACAAAGCCAAGGAAGCAGTTAGACAGCACAACAGCAGAGAGCTGTACCAGATAGTTAATGTTTTTTGTGGTAGAAAATGAACAGGTATGCAGGGATTGAAGGATAAACAAGGTAAGGTTATAGAAGGTGAGGATTCTGTCATGACTAGGTGTGCTGAGCATTTCAGTGATGTTCTAAACAATGTGGTTAGTTCTACTTCCATTGTTTGTAATGATGATAGATGCATTGGTGGCTTTAATGTTGGCCCTATAACATAATCTGAAGTTATTTTGGCTATTTCTAAACTTAAACTTCATAACTCCCCAGGGGTATATGAAATTACTACGGAAATGCTTAGAGCTGGGAATGTTTCGGTTACCACTTGGATGACTGAAATTCTGAATATCTTTTATGATAAAGGCATGGTTCCTAAGAATTTTACAAAGCTATTATTATCCCTATTTTCAAAAAAGGTGATCGCAGTTCTTGTGATAGCTATAGAGGTATCAGCCTGCTCTTTGTTCCATGGAAGGTTCTTTGCATGATTGTGCTCAATAGAATTAAGAATCTGGTTGACAGGCAATTGCGTGATGAGTAATGTGGATTCAGAAGTAGTAGGGGATGTGTAAATCAGATATTTTCACTTAGGCAGATTCTTGAGAAATGTTTAGAGTTTCAGAAACCTTTTGGTTGCTAGCTTTGTTCATTTCAAAAAGACTTTCGACTCTGTTGATCGTCATAATTTGTGGTTGATTGTGAGATCATATGGTATACCAGACAAGTTAGTTAACATAATGAGAGCTCTCTATAATAACACTGATTCGTGAAGCAATTGTCTTGTAGCAATTGGTCTAACATTACTTCTGGTGTTCGACAAGGGTGCATTTTGTCTCCTTTTTCTCTTTAGTTCGGTTATTGATTATGTTGTACAAAATTCACTTCAAGGGAAAGATTTTGGCCTTAAATGGACTGGAGATACGAAAATTTCTGATTTAGATTTTGCTGATGATTTAGCCCTTTTGACAAATGATGTTGATGAGATGAACTCTTTCATTCGAGCTGTTGATGAGACTTGTAGTAGAGTAGGTTTGGTTATAAACAGAGAGAAAACTAAAGTGATGAAAATTGGTCAGCAGGCTGTGATTCAGTTAATCTGAATGGTTGCAGTCTTGAGCAGGTGTCACAGTTTAATTATCTTGGGAGCTATGTAACAGATGCTGGTGATGTGTGGCATGAGATTAACAGACGAATAGGGATTGCTGCCGGGATTTTTAAGAATCTATGGAGAGTGTGGAGAAATAGGCGTATACACCTAAAGACTAAAATTAGACTGTATAATAGTTTGGTTCTTTATAGGGTTAGTTATGGTAGTGAAACTTGGATACTTTGTAAACAGGATAAGAGGAAACTAGATGCTTTTGATTCCAGATGCTTACGCAGTATCTTGGGCATTAGGTGGTTCAACTTTGTAACTAATAATGAGGTTAGGCAAAGGAGTTTACAACCTCCTTTAAGCAGCATATTGTGCAGAGAGAGACTCCGTTGGTTTGGCTATGTTGCCCGTATGAATAATTATAGATTGGCGAATAGGGTTAAGAACAGTGTACCTAAAGGCCTCAGAAAGAAGGGGAGACCTAGGATGCGGTGGGCAGACAATGTCAAACAGGACCTTGTTAGAATTGGTGTGCAGTGGCCAGATGCAGTAGATGCAGCTCAGGAGAGAATTGCTTGGAGAACTAAATTGCACGGTCTGGTTGGACCTTCGTAGCCCATGGCTGCTTGAGGATGATGATGAGTGAAGAGCCACTAAATACCCGCAGAAAAATTCTCTACTTAAATACGAAAACGTACATTTCTAATAAGTAAGTAATGAATTGAAAAAAAAATATTTTGATTGAAAAAAGAGAAACATAATTTTTAATGAGTACCATGAGTCAGCAAAATGGTTTAGTTATTCAGCTAAAAATGTTCGGTCAAAAATTTGAACAAATGGACCTGATTGAGTATATTGATTATTTGTTTTATGAGGTACAAGCTTTTTTTTAGAAATTACATTTAGAACGATCCAATAGTCCAATAGTTCGGGAATTTGAAAAAAAAACACAATTGATCTGTTTCCTAAAGAACAACAATAACATCCGCAGCATCCACTGTCGTGAATGATGCTTGTAGAAGGAGAAGGAGAATTTCCAAGATTTCAAAGAATTTCTGAATCCATCTTGTGAAATGATGGAGAAAAAAATTCAAATATTTAAAAGAGAATTGTTATAAAATAGAATTTATGAATATAAATAGAGTATAAATAAAATTAAGAAAACATGTTATAAAATAGAATTTTTGTTTCTTTTTAATAAAAATAAATAATAAAAATACAATAATATTTTGTTTTTAACATAATGATACATATGTTTTGTCACTAAATACATTTCTCTGAATGTAATAATTCATTTTGGCACCCTAAATGAGCAAATTACTCAAAGGTCTGCTAATATGTAACTTTTATTTATTTTATTTCTTTTGTTTACATTTATTCTTTTTTGATTTGTGGTAATATTGTTTTCTGTATATATATATATGCAAGTCTTTGTATTGTATTGTTATTTTGTTCTTATTAAATTATAAATTAATTACCCTGTAAATTCACATTTTAAACAAACATTTTCTCTAAATCAATATATTCTTGCATGAAATATTTCAATAATAATTATTTTCAATTTTGCATAATTGATTTGTGTTATAATTTCAGACTTGTGAATTACACTACTTAGGTTCATTAAAATATATTTCAGATGTTTCAAAAAAAAATTGATCGTAGACCACATGCGACATACCAGGAAGACTGAAAAAATGGAGAAAATAACAACCCTGGTGATATAAACATAATATAAATAAAGGTCATTTGTTTTACCTCCAAGAGGCTTTTTTAGTACATATAAACCTAAGGATTCAGAGTTTGTTAAGGGAAACTGGACAGCCTTTAGGAGACAGATGAAACCTTAAGTCAAAGTATTCTTTAATGAATCAGGTGCAATTCTTCTGAACACGAAGCCAAGTCTTACCTTCCCATCGGAAGGACAGGATCCTTTCCAAGACCATCGGGGTTCTCTTTCTCTCGGGGTTCTCTTTCTCTCGGGGTTCCCTTTCTCACCGACACAAAGTTAAGTATAGCGGTGATAAATATCAACACTCTTACACTTGGGATTCGAACCTAGAAACATCTGATTACGAATCTGGATGGCTTCCGGCTTAACAACCTTTTTCATCATAACCCCCTTTTTCGCATTAGATGAAGAGCCGTACTGGGCAGCGGTATGGACGAAATTTGGAAAGTTGTTTCGAATTTCGGAGAAGTCTAGATTTTGTCTTGTCTAACAACAAAAAAAGCAACGCAGGACAAAACACACCGCCAAAACACCAATATTCCCAGGTCTCCCTAATACCTGCCGTCGCCTCATCCTCTTCAGCAGCCATCACATCGACCCTCTCAGAAACATCTGCTAGCTCATCGATGTTAACTGATAACTCCGAAGAACTGTCAAAAACACTTCCCAGCAACGAGGAACAGATTGGACTCTGACCTCGTTGACTCTCGCCATCGTTCTTTTCAACTAATACCTCTTCCTTCGCTTCTCAATGAAAATGGTCTCTTGAAGCATTGGTGAGAACTGCACTTACCCATCTACTATAATTGTGTGCTGAGAAGTGGCAGAAGAACTTGTATCTTCATAGAAACGGAAACTCGTACAAGAGCCGTACTTGACAGGGAGACTGAAAAATTATCAAAGAAAAAAAAGTTCCAAATAACCTGTGATTTCACAAATTCGGAATTCCACCAAAAACGGTTAACCAATGTAAGAAATGATTGAAAATATTTTTACTGCTGAAAGAAGCTATTTAAAAGATGTTAATTGCGTAAAGAAAAGATCTAAATGATGTTAACTACTGAAAGATATTATTGAAAAGATTAACGAGTAGCATTAAAAAAGCGGGATAGATCAAATTGAATTAATATTTATTTCGTATTTCTGATTTCGGCTAATGTTTTCGAAGAAATTTGAAAGTATATGGCCACATTGAAGTCCATACGCTTAGGTAAAAAGTTTTGAGAAGGTTCAGAATCGCTTTTAAAATCAAATGAATAGAAAGAACTAAAATTTATTATTAGGTCTACGTTTTAATACACACTACCTGACCAAATGATCGGGAATAGCTCAGTCGGTAGCGCGCCAGGTTCGTAATCTGAAGTTTCCAGGTTCACGTCTCGACTCGGCCAGCGTTGAGATTTATCTCCTCACAAACTCTCGCGCTGCCCACGGTCAGTAGGGAATACCGCTGGGCCTGGAAAGGTCTCCGTCCGTCGAATGGGACTTTATACCGTGGCTCCGTGTGCGGGAGAGCCAACCCTCTGCACGTTATAGAACATGTTGCATGACCTTGACGAGAGGTTATAATCTGTCTCCTGCCCATTCGGTCTGTGTGTGTTCAGAGAAAGTTGGGAGAAGAATCCCAACTTTCTCTGAGCCCTTGAGGTCTTTGTGACCTGGCCATTTAGCCCCCTGTGTGAAAAAATGTCCTGCTCAGAGGTAAAAACTGATGCACTTCGCATTGTTCTCGTGAAGTGAGTTTTCAAATACTGGTAACAGTCATCTCTCTCAGCTGATGAACTGTAGCAGATCTGTTTCACAGTGCAGTAAACATGTTTTACAGTGAAGTAACAGTGCCGTGATAGGCGGACCGTTGCCATTCTCAATACACTTGGGATATTGTGCCCCATGATTTTCCGCTGAGTTCCATCACATCCGTTGTCACAGATGCTCCTGACTAATCGCGCTCCAACGATGAGCTCGCTTTCGAAGTGAATCAGATCAGCCATGTCGTACTTGACTTTGATTCCCACCATGCCTTTACGCCATTTATAGGACTTCGTAGTGACGTAGAATACTTACGTCGGTAAGAAATTTTATTTTGCATACATTTGGAATGTTTCATGGTACTTCTAGCACGATGCAATACTCATAATAATTCGGCCAGGCAACGTATTTGAATTAATGTTGAAAAGTACTTATAAATCTGTATAGCTGGAAAAAAATTTAAAAACCGATGACATGGCGTAAGTGACAATTGAAGAGATTAGAGGAAGTTCAGGCTGGATGGCCCTGACCGGAGGCTACCATCTGTCTCCCAACAGTTGTCGATTGAATCATCTCCCATACCTTCTCTGAGCCCTTGGGGTCCTTGTGACCTGGCCATTTAGCCATTGTGTGCAAAAAAGTGCCTCTCAGAGGTAAAACAACCCTACTTAAACTATTTGATTATTATTAGACTCAGTAGGTAATGTGCCACATTCGCAATCTTGTTCATTTAGTTGTCATAGCGATGTGTACCTTTTAAAACTACTCTCATAATATACTGCCTTGCCAAAATATTCGAGAGACTCCATGTTATGTCAATGGGAATCTAAATTCAAAGCTTTATAACTTCTAAAATATGAATTCAATGGAAAAATGTGATGCAATAGAAAGACCATAATCAAGTAAATCTATTTAAATCTCGATTTCAGAAATATTCATTCGGTATTAACAATTATCAAAGATGGAATATTTAGCAATAAATTATCTTGTTTCATAAAAAAAACATTCAAAATTGTGTAATATTAAAATAATCATTACGCCAATTTCTAAAACATTTATTTATTTAATTATAAAAGGTTTAAAACAATAATTATTATTTAAGTTTGAATTAATTTCTAAATGTAGTCTTGTTACGCATTTCTGTTGTTAAATATTCTAGCTTCCCATTCTTTAAATACTGAACGAATATTGTTGAAAATCGAGATTTAAATAAATTTGATTATGTTCTTTAATTTATCTTTAATCACATTTTCCCATTAAATGCATATTTTAGAAATTATAGATTTTCGAAGTTAGATTTTCATTCCTATCACATGGAAATTCTAATATTTTTTAAATTTGGATTGTTTTACCTATGAACGGCACTTTTCTTTTGCCCACAACGGGCTAAATCATCAGGTCACAAGGACCCCGAGGGCTCAGAGAAGGTTAGGAGGAGGGGATCCACTGGACAGCTGATGGGAGACAGATGATATCCTCCCATCAAGGCGATTCAGCGTGCTCTCTGACGTGCACAGGGTGTAGTTCTCCCGCACAGGGGACCACGGCTTAACTTTGGATTCGATGGACAGTGGTCTTTCCAATACCATCAGTGTCCCCTATTAACCCGAATGCAGGGCGGGGAGTGTTTTGGGGATAAATCTCAACACTGGCACAGGCGAGACTCAAACCTGTGATAATATTTTGTAGGACAGTGTATTTTATTTACGATACAAAATGCTCATCGATATTCTTGCAGATAAGCTATTAGTTTTGCGGGTCAAATGATACCCTTTCTATCCTTATGTGAGATGCTGATGACGATGAATAAAATACCTTACTTTAATGAAGCTGGAATCTCCACAGGACCTAGCTTGAGATTTTCTTCGCTCTCCCGTCACTCCACCTTGGATGAGAAAGAGAACATGAAAGGGTTAGGTTCGCTAGTTGTCCATTAAAAGTGCTCTTATAAACTGTAAGCTTTTATACATAAGAACTGTGCACGAAAATGGGTACTCTGGATTCTTCTGTCTCCTATCAATTGTCGCATCCCATTCTTCTTACTCATCTCTGAACCCTTGACTCCTTGTGACCTCATATTTAGCCCAAGGTCTTCCAACCCAAAAAATTGTGAAGAGCCACTAGGAGAGAAAATATATTCTAAAATAGCCGCAGGAAACATTTTCTACTCCAAAACGAAAAAAAAAACATTTCTTATGAGTAGGAAAAGAAGGAAAGAAATCCCGTGAAAATATCTTCCCCCGCATCCTTGGAAGAAGCATCCTCCTACTCATTGCACATTAGCATGTGACAGAGCCTGAGGCGACAAGAAGCGGAGGAAAGATAGAGGATGCGAAAACCTGCATCCTTGCATGCTGATGATGCTCCAGTTCGTCCCCATGTTATCCAAATTCAAACGGGGAAAAATATATTTTTTTAAGAAATCAAGAAAATATCTCGATTGGAAAGCAAAAAATATGAATTTTTAATGCGTACTATAAATTACAAAATCGTTTAGTCATATATCTAAAAATGTTTCACTAAAAATGGGAAGAAATCAGACAACTTCAGTATAATGATTGTTTGGTTTATGAACCCCCGAGTTCTGGAATGAGCCTCGGGTTGGCGTCATTTAATCCATTGTGGACACAAAAGTACCAATCGGAGTAAAACTATCCACCAACCAAACTTCTAAGCCCTTAGAAAAACTCTACTAGCTTTTCTTACAAAGAGATTTTGAAAGTAGTTTGCATTAAGTTTAAAAACGCAAAATAAAGTACGAATCAAAAATAAGAACTCATCAAAATACTTCTCAAAGCCTGAAATACATGATAAATTATTCAGGATTTATTTTATATTTATTTCTTGACGCATCATGAAAGAAGTCACCGTATACTCTTCTATGCACATCGCGAGTTCTGAAACCATATCTCGAACGAATATCGCCGCAATTAAGAAAGAGTCCAAACGGTCACATTTGTTCACTGCCACTGTGCGCAGTTCACTTGCAACCAAACTCCACAATTGTCTCCTGTCTTTCCCTACAGCGATGCATCATTAACTTCGTATTCACACTAGACTATTGGCGACTCTTACTCAGAAAAATCCAGCAATAAATCCGTACTGACAATGCTAACGAACTGATAAAAAATAAAAAAAAGTCCGTCCGTATTGACTGCAGACTTGAACACAACGTTAAAGTTCAGCCACGTTTGCCACCCGCCTCAGGGAGAAGAAGAAGCAGGCTTCTTTTGCAGCTGATGAATTCTGTATCGATATATCAGAAAATAAATCACCCCACAGCTAGTCGCATCCCGCGGAGCACAAAGAAGGAAAGAAATCACCGTGAAAATTTCTTCCCTCCGCATCCTTGGAAGAAGCATCCTCTTACTCGTTGCACATTAGCACGTGATAGAGCCCGAGGCGACAAGAGGCGGAGGAAAAGGTAGAGGATGCGAAAACCTGCATCCTTACATGTCGATGATGCTCCAGTTCGTCCCCATCTTATCCAAATTCAAACACAGAGACAACGCCCACACAACGGAACAGTAATAAAATTTCTCTTTTTGCAAAGAGTAGTGAGTGATAGTCGATGCATGTGTCGCCAAACTCTTCCAATCTGAATACAATTTATTCTGCACTGATTCTTTTCCAATGTCTTGTCTTTAGTTTTTTTTTTTTATTGGAGGAAAAGTTTCAAAGATGCAAATAATAAGAAATATAGAAAAAGGTAGGTACTTTTCTTTTTCTTACAGCGGATACCATTTTGTTTCCAATTCTTAATTTAAAAGGGTTCATTCGTTTTATTTATCACTTTGCAAAATATATGTTCCCGTATTATGAAACCAACTGAACTGATTAGAAAGGGGAAGAATTAGCATTGCGAAACAAAACACGTTTTTTCTTTCAGATCAAGCGTTTCAATAGACTTCAGATTTTAATAACTACCCAAACAGGCCAGAGGGGCGGGGGTGGCTTAGTCAGTAGCGCGCCAGGCTCGTAATCTGTAGTTCCCAGGTTCGAGTCCCAGCTGGGTCAGCGTTGAGATTTATCTCCGCAAAATTCCCCGCCCTGCCCACGGTCAGTAGGGGACACCGATGGGCTTGGAAAGGCCGCCGTCCGTCGGATGAGACGTTAAGCCGTGGCCCCGTGTGCGGGAGAGCCATACCCTGTGCACGTTAAAGAACACGCTGGATGGCCTTGACGGGAGGCTACCATCTGTCTCCCAACAGCTGTTCCAATGGGTCCCCTCCCCCAACCTTCTCTGAGCCTTCGGGGTCCATGTGACCTGGCCATTTAGCCCATGTCACATGGAACCCGAAGGTGTGAAAAAAAGTTCCTCTCAGAGGTAAAACAACCCAAACAGGCCAGAACCTAAGATGAGGAAAAGGGGCCAATGCCCCCCCCCCTCCATTTTTAGAATGGTAATAATGGCCGAGTGGTTAGCGCGCTTGGCTACTGATCTAAGGGACCTGTGTTCGAGCCCCGGGTAAGGCACGGTCGTTTTTCTGCTGAGGTCCTGCCATCCTCACAGACCTTCTACTTTGGCATATAAACTGACAGGCTCCTGTCAGACCTCTGTGGCAAGCAGCTGCTTGAGGGGGTATTTATTTTTATTTATTTAATAATCTGAAGATAGGGGAGGAAGAATAATATTCCACGCATTTTCACGGAATTTGTTAAAGACCACAAAAACGGACGACTAACAACTTGTAACAGAAAGTCGTTCTCATTCATTTCTACTCCCCATCTTTCGACTTTCATCCCACTTTTATTTTTTTTCTTGTTATTAATTTTTAGATAGATGGATAGATAGATTTTTTATTCACTACTCTCAACACCAGTACAGTTCAATACAGAAATCCGCAACAAAAAACGTACTTTTACATAAATTTTTTCCAGTTCAAAAGTTCATACACATGAACTGAGCAACAAATTATATTGTAAAGTACAAATTATAATCCATTTTAAAGGTAGTTTTTTTTAAAACAAACAAACTGAACAATATGAAAGAAGTAAATAAATAAGAGTACTCCACTAGAGTCCGAGCTCGTGGGTGGAGAAGTTCACGAATATAACGTTTACAGAATTAGTTGCAACAGTGTTATAAAACAAGTATTTTTTTTAAGTTATTAACGCTATATTTTGCTACGAGCTTTTTTTATTTCTCTTTTTTTCTGTAGGTTATGGGCTCAGTCGGTAGCGCACCAAGTTCGTGACTTATTTTTTTCTTAGATTCGACTCCTAACTCTGCCTGCTCCAGGATTTTCTCATATAATCCTTGATTTCACGTCTTCGGAAAAGAGAATTTCGTTGGTCTAGAAAAGGCCGTTGTCCGTGGGATGAGATGTTAATCCGCGAACCGTATGCAGGAGGGAATATTAAAGAACATACTGGATGATCTTAGTGCGAAATTTTTAGGGATCCGAATAGATGTTCAGTGGATTGTTGGGTTGTTTTACCTCTGAGTGGCACTTTTTTGCACACCATGGGCTAAATGGCCAGGTCACATGGGTCCCAAAGACTCAGAGAAGGTTGGGGGAGGGGACCCACTGGAACAGCTGTTGGGAGACAGATGGTATCCTCCCGTCAAGGCCATCCAGCGTGTTCTTTAACGTGCACAGGGTATGGCTCTCCTGCACACTGAGCCACGGCTTAACGTCCCATCCGACGGACGGCGACCTTTCCAAGCGCATTGGTGTCCTCTACTGACCGTGGGCAGAGCGGGAATTTTGCGGAGATAAATCTCAACGCTGGCCCAGCTGGGACTCGAACTTGGGAACTAGAGATTACGAGCCTGGCGCGCTACCGACTGAGCCACTGAGCCACCCCCCCACCCCACATTTTCAGTGAGTTAGATTTCTATATACCCAGCGCTGAGTCCTTTGTGTCTCCTTGTGACCTAGTTATGTAGCCTATTGTGTGCACGTGCACCTGTCTGAAATAACGTTTTAAACAAGTGCATCTGAATTAACTTTTCTCTCATTTTTCCCCATTAAATATACGGGGCGGGGGTGGCTCGGTCGGTAGCGCGCCAGGCTCGTAATCTGTAGTTCCCAGGTTCGAGTCCCAGCTGCGTCAGCGTTGAGATTTATCTCCGCAAAATTCCCCGCCCTGCCCACGGTCAGTAGAGGACACCGATGGGCTTGGAAAGGCCGCCGTCCGTCGGATGTGACGTTAAGCCGTGGCTCCGTGTGCGGGAGAGCCATACCCTGTGCACGTTAAAGAACACGCTGGATGGCCTTGACGGGAGGCTACCATCTGTCTCCCAACAGCTGTTCCAGTGGGTCCCCTCACCCAACCTTCTCTGAGCCTTCGGGGTCCATGTGACCTGGCCATTTAGCCCATGGTGTGCAAAAAAGTGCCGCTCAGAGGTAAAACAACCCAAATCCCATTAAATATTCAAGTTTTCATAATTCTTCAAATACCGAAGGAACATTGTGAAAATTAAAATTCAATAGATTTTTATTGATATCTTTTTCCATGAAAAGGCTTTTTTTAATACTTGAAGAGCTTCGGAATTAGCTTCGCAATAATGTATATTAATTTTTGGATACATGTCGTGGGCACTGGTAAGCGAGCGAAGCAGATTTTTATTTCGTCACGTGAAATCAGATTGAACTGCGCCGAATGTGGTGGGCATCGATGGAGAACGAATACCTACTCTATAGTAGAAGACGATCAATTAATCCCTTGATTAGATTCACCATTGCTTAGATGAAATAACAGGTTCGCTGGTTGTTACACGCGTACCGACGTATGCCTCAGACTTGCTGCGCCAAGTGATGTATAGAAATATGTCCAACAATTCAAGCACGAAAGTTGTATTGGGACGATACAGTTTATTTACATTTAAATACAATCACGTGCTGGGGATGCACTCAACTTCGTAGGCCTTTGCTGCTGCAAACAATTTCGCAATGAGGTGGAGAGCAGCACTTTGCAGATTCTCGCTTTATCGACCTCAAAAAACTCGGCGAAAGGATATCCAATCCTTGCCTATAATGTGGTTCACACAGAACTCACTTCAGTTTCATAGAACTATACTTGGTTCACTATGAACCGAACCTTGATTCTCACAATCGAACCCTCTCCTTAAGAGTTTTGTTTGAGTAAAAGCGGCGTTCCTTGACGCGTGTTGAAACGTCCTTCCTGTTTGATAGCGACGCTCAAATTTGCTGTTTACTCTCGCTGCCTTAGTCTCCAGCGCCCGCACTCGCTCCCGAGCCTAGTTGTAAATAGTCGTAAAAAGGGCTTTTGGACTCGTCCAGACAGCCAGCTCACACCCGAAAACTATATGTATGAGTCACATCCCCACAATAGCACTTCCAAAAACACACCTAATATATAAAAATATTTGCAACAACAAAAATAAATAAAAAATGCAATAATAAAAATATATTAATTAGAGGGACATGACAACACCAATATATGAAGACTAAGTAGATAGAATTTTTTTAAAAGAGTAATACATCTAATTGGTACACACAGAAAAACAAAAACAAGATATCTGATAAATTTGATCTTAATATAAAAATAAATTTGAGTTTACTGTTGATTAAAAATTCTGCAGAAAATAGGCTGCAAATAATAGAGTTTATTGTTTTGATTTATTATTTTATCTCCTGACTTGAAAGAAACTAAGATCCATCGCATGGAATGTTAAGTAGAGACAGTATGTAGGAAATCCACATCCTATGCACGTTAAAGAACATGCTGGATAGCCTTGACAGGAACATTCCTTTTGTCCCTTATCAGCTGTATAGTGGATCATCTTCCTTACTTCCCTCTATAGCTGAACAAGTGGTTCTCAACCTTTTTTTATGCTTTTCGGCAGACCTAGAACTGTTGGGTTGTTTTACCTTTGAGCGGCACTTTTTTGCACACCATGGGCTAAATAACCAGGTCACAAGAACCCCGAAGGCTCAGAGAAGGTTGGGGGAGGGGACCCACTGAAACAACTGTTGGGAGACAGATGGTAGCCTCCCGTCAAGGCCATCCAGCGTGTTCTTTAATGTGCACAGGGTATGACTCTCCCGCACACGGGTTGGGTTGGGTTGTTTTACCTCTGAGCGGCACTTTTTTGCACACCATGGGCTAAATGGCCAGGTCACATGGAGGCCAGGTCACCCGAAGGCTAAATGCTAAATGGCCAGGTCACCCGAAGGCTCAGAGAAGGTTGGAGGAGGGGACCCACTGGAACAGCTGTTGGGAGACAGATGGTAGCCTCCCGTCAAGGCCATCCAGCGTGTTCTTTAACGTGCCCAGGGTATGGCTCTCCCGCACACGGGGCCACGGCTTAAGGTCCCATCCGACGGACGACGGCCTTTCCAAGCCCATCGGTGTCCCCTACTAACCGTGGGCAGGTTGGGGAATTTTGCGGAGGTAAATCTCAACGCTGACCCAGCTGGGACTCGAACCTGGGAACTACACATTACGAGCCTGGCGCGCTACCGACTGAGACCCCCTCCCCCCCCACACACACGGAACCACGGTTTAACGTAGCATCCGACGGAAGGAGGCTTTCCAAGTCTCCATCGGTGTCCCCTACTGACCGTGGGCAGGGCGGGGAGTTTTGACCTAGAACTGTGTTCACTTCGTCGCAGCGTAACAAAGTTAATGCATTTTAGTAATTAAAATAATTCCTCTACTCATTGATTGAATCATCATTGTTTCGTTATTCACCCTCATTCACAGAATTACACTGCGCCGCGTAGTATCAATTTAAAACCTGTGTACCCATGTTTATAAAATTAATAATTTTATCAATAGAGTATCGATCAGTAATCAATATAATAATACGCAATCTATCAATTCGTTCTTTATGTAGTACGTACATCATTCATGCCCATTTAATTAACATTTGAGGCTTTTTTATGCTTTTTCTTGTGAATGCTACAACGCACTTGGCACAGGCTCACGGCACATCGTTTAAGTTTTGGGTTTTACCTCTGAGCGGCACTTTTTTGCACACCATGGGCTAAATGGCCAGGTCACATGAACCCTGAAGGCTCAGAGAAGGTTGGGGGAGGGGACCCACTGGAACAGCTGTTGGGAGACAGATGGTAGCCTCCCGTCAAGGCCATCCAGCGTTTCTTTAACGTGCACAGGGTATGGCTCTCCCGCACACAGCGTCACGGCTTAACGTCCCATCCGACGGACGGCGGCCTTTCCAAGCCCATCGGTGCATCGTTTAAGAATCACTGATCTAATTCCACAAGGCCTTCTGACCAAGAGACGGAGGGGGTGATCAATTAGTAGCGCACCAGGCTCGTAATCTGTAGTTTCCAGGTTCAAGTTCCACTTGGCCCAGAATTTTGAGATTAATCTCCGTAAAACACTCTGCCCTCGGTCAGCAGGGGGCACAATGAACTTGAAAAGGGCGCAGTCCTTCGGATGGGCGTCTTTTCAAGCCCATTGTGTCCCCTTTAAGCTGTAGCCCCATGGGAGAACCTACCTTTAATGTACAGATTAAAGAACACGCTGGATGGCCTTGACGGGAGTCTATCATCTGTCTCCTAACAGCTGTCCAGTGGGTACCTCCCTCAACGTTGTCGGAGTCCTCCTGGCCTAACCATTTAGCCTAGTGTGTGTAAAATAAGTGCCGTTCAGAGGTAAATTAACTCACCTTGGTGACCTAGTCTCTAAGCCTATCCTGTATAGAAGTGCCACTTGAAGATAAACGTCAGGCAGGTAGTCAGTTATTTTTAGTTGGAGGGTGGCATTGTTAAATATTTCAGGTAGCGAAGGAGCAAAAAAAAAAGTCCAAGAAAATATTTCTGTATTTAAGGACAACCGTTCTATTAGACAATTGCTTAAGACATTTGACTACTTCTCAAAGGTTTTTTTTTTTTGGGGGGGGGGGTCAAGCCCCGAATGAAGTTCCCCCTGTGTATTTTTTTCCCTGCAGAGATTTCTTCTTCCTTACAGACCTACTATGGCGTATTAAACAGACAAGCTCCAGTCAGACCTCTGTGGCAAGCAGCTATTTAAGGGGTAATTTATGTTTTTATCACATCGTTTATTTACATCTAGGAGCGTTGGTTCCATCCCGGCAGCTCAGTGGTTAGCGTGCTTAAATGCGAAGCGCAGGAAACCGAGTTCTAATCCTGAATTACGCATTAATGTATCTTTTCTATCTACTGAGATCTCTTTTTTTTTCACAGATTTTCTATACGGCATATTGAAGTGAAAGGCTCCCTCAGTCTTCCTTGGCTACTGTTAAAATTCTTTTAGCAATAAGATTGTTAAAGAGTTAATTATTATCAAACATAGCTAATTATTAAAAGCAGTAGTATCGTAAATAGATTAAAAACAAACTCATAAATAAAAAATTCATTTCTAAGGAATTTTTAAAATTAAATTTCTAATTCATGCTTCTATAATCTTTATTTTTTTATTTTCTCCTCGAATTCCACTCCATCGTCTAAGAGGTTGAAATATATTCACTCGCAACTATGGTTGTTGGGTTGGGTTGTTTTACCTCTGAGCGGCACTTTTTGCACACCATGGGCTAAATAGCCAGGTCACATGGACCCCGAAGTCTCAGAGAAGGTTGGGGGAGGGGACCCACTGGAACAGCTGTTGGGAGACAGATGGTAGCCTCCCGTCAAGGCCATCCAGCGTGTTCTTTAATATGCACAGAGTATGGCTCTCCCGCACACGGGGCCACGGCTTAATGTCCCATCCGACGGACGGCGGCCTTTTCAAGCCCATCGGTGTCCCCTACTGACCGTGGGCAGGACGGGAAATTTTGCGGAGATAAATCTCAACGCTGACCCAGGTGGGACTCGAACCTGGGAACTACAGATTACGAGCCTGGCGCGCTACCGACTGAGCCACCCCCGCCCCTTCACCACTATTGGGGAGGGTCAAGCCACAAGGACGGACCTTGACCCCGGAGGGTTGGTAGATCAGCAGGCAGACAAGAAGCAGCCTACAAAGTTATATATAAAAATTTAATAATATTACTATTCAAAATTGCCTAAAATTATTTTCATAAATGTCAAGTGCAAATTGATTCCGTTGCCAATATAATTATTAATTTATTATGAATTTACTAAAGAGCAATGTTACACTACAGGTACTGAATAGTAAAATGGAAATAGTTCCGTGTTAACTCAATAGAAAACCACATTCAGAGCTCAATAATTTCTTCGATATCATTTTTAATGAAAAATGTGTCTAAAGATAAATTAAAAATATCAGTCATCTTAATCTCGATTTTAAACAATATTTGTTCATTATTCAAAGAGTTATGATTACTGGATTATTTAACAGGTTAAGAGATCAGAGATCAGAACTGACTCTAGCAGAGTACAAAATGCGTTACACCCGGTCAGATCTTTCAATCTGTTTTAATTAAATGTTGGGGTCAATTTTTTTGTAGTCTGTTAAATAGTCCAGCGTTCATAACTCTTTGTATACTGAAAAAATATTTTTTTAAATCGAGTTACATTTTTTTCATGAAAAGCTTCATCTTTAGACATAAAATCTCATTAAAATCAGATTAAGATCTGATAAAATCAGATTAAAAAACTGATTGAGGAAGTTATTGAACTCTGAATGCGATTTCCTATTGGAATAACGTGGAACTTTTTTCCATTTTATTCTCAAATAGAAGGGTCGGGGGCTCAATCGGTAGCGCGCCAGGCTCGTAATCTACAGCTCTCAGTTCAAGTTCCAGTTGGGTCAGCGTTGCGATTTATCTCCGCAAAGCTCCCATCCCTGCCCCCGTTCAGTAGGGGACCTTGGCTGAACGTGGCAACGGGCTTGGTAAGGCGACCGTCCGTCGAATGCGATGTTAAGCCGTTGCACCGTGTAGAAGAAGCCATACCCTGTGCATGCTAAAGAACACGATGAAGGGCCTTGATGGGAAGCTACTATCTGTCTCCCAAAGCTGTCCAGTGGGTCCCCTTCGGCAACCCACTCTGAGCCTTCCGAGTCCTTATGCCCTGGCCATTTAGCTAATTGTGTGCAAAAAAAATGCCGCTCAGAGGTAAAACAACCCAACTGTTCAGTACATGTACGCAGTAGTTTTTTTTAAGCAGGTTTTATGATTTTTAAGTTTTTTTAAGCAGTATTTGGATTTTTAGACTATAAAAAAATTTTCACATTTCTAGCACTTCTAGCTCAAGATGATGACTTCTACATAGAATGACCAGATTTGGATCGGTCAAAACCGAGACAATTCAGAAAATGTTCCAGTTTCAACAATCTCCCCCTTTTCCCAAAAGGGGTGTGAGAGTGGCAACTTTTTAATTTTAAGGAATAAAAGACAAATAGTTTTTATGTTATATAATTACTAATAAAATGCTATTTTTTGCATTTCTCCTCAATCATCTATTACTTCGAATTCAAACTTTAAAAAATTGCAAAAATATGGAAGCGAAAAAATTCATTCTCTGCGAAAACGAGATTCCCATATGCCCCAGAGGCGATATGCGTTCTTCTAGTTTTGGGTGGGGCGGGGGTGGGGCGGGGGTGGCTAAGTCGGTAGCGCGCCAGGCTCGTAATCTGTAGTTCCTAGGTTCGAGTCCCTGCTGGGTCAGCGTTGAGATTTATCTCCGCAAAATTCCCCCGCCCTGCCCACGGTCAGTAGGGGACACAGATGGGCTTGGAAACGCCGCCGTCCGTCGGATGGGACGTTAAGCCGTGGCCCCGTGTGCGGGAGAGCCATACCCTGTGCACGTTAAAGAACACGCTGGATGGCCTTGACGGGAGGCTACCATCTGTCTCCCAACAGCTGTTCCAGTGGGTCCCCTCCCCCAGCCTTCTCTGAGCCTTCGGGGTCCATGTGACCTGGCCATTTAGCCCATGGTGTGCTAAAAAGTGCCGCTCAGAGGTAAAACAACCCAACCCAACCCTTCTAGTTTTGGTTTTCTTACTTTTGTTCTCCCAAAAGAAAATGAGTAATCCATCTTCTGTAATAACACACTATGTCACATAACACTATTCGCAAACACCACGTTCTTGGGACTTTCTCCAAATATCACTCCAATTTTATGTTCGCGCAAATCCATCCGAAAACACTAAACGAGCATCAAAGTACATGGGAGGTCCTTTCTTCAACATTAGCTATTCAAAACCTGTATAACACATTTTGCCAAAGTGGTCATTTCACCAAGCGAACCCAAACAAAACTACTTTCATAACAGACACTTCTGAAAACATGTTTTGCGATGTGGAATGAAGTTGTTTAGATGTAAGATGCTGGGAGACATAAAAATTGGAACTAGCCTTACAACAGTTTACACATTTTCTGTAACATAAATTTGTGTTGATGGTGAGGGGAGACGAATTTTGTCTCGAAAAGGAATGAAAATAAGCCCATTTTTTCTTGTTTGTTTATAGGTGCTATTATACTAAGATCGTCCAGTTGATTTTAAATTTTGTAAATTGTAGCTTGGTATAAACTGAAAAGAGAGCTATGTAGCAATCCCCAGTGATGAGAGGCGGGGGTGGCTCAGTCGGTAGCGCGCCAGGCTCGAAATCTGTAGTTCCCAGGTTCGAGTCCCAGCTGGGTCAACGTTGAGAATTTTGCGGTCAGCTCCGCAAAATTCCCCGCCCTGCCCACGGTCAGTAGGGGACACCGATGAGTTGGAAAGGCCGTCGTCCGTCGGATGGGACGTTAAGCCGTGGCCCCGTGTGCGGGAGAGCCATACCCTGTGCACGTTAAAGAACACGCTGGATGGCCTTTACGGGAGGCTACCATTTGTCTCCCAACAGCTGTTCCAGTGGGTCACCTCCCCCAACCTTCTCTGAGCCTTCGGGGACCATGTGACCTGGCCATTTAGCCCCTGGTGTGCAAAAAAAGTGTCGCTCAGAGGTAAAACAACCCAACACCAGTGATGATACAGAGAACAGGCCAGGTCTGGCACCTAATGTCCGAACTCGCCATCTCGTGGTGCACACCGTTAGTACCTTCAAAAGACATATTCTCTTTTAGAAGGGGAACGGAAGGGGAGGGCTGCCAGATCAGTGTGGCCTACTGATCTGGTCACCCATGGCCACTTTTTCTCTTTTTTTTTCTGCCCTGATGAGAAGTGGTTAACTTCACAGGGTCCTGGTGCTGACCATTTATACCCTCGATTGAACTGGTTTACAGATTTGAGCTTGATTATGGATCCTGGACTTGCTGCACTGGTGGGCCTCTGTTGAGGGCGAACTTGCCGCTGTGTTTTCTGTTTGCTTGTGGGTTGCCAACCCTAAGTGAACAGAGACACGGGATATTAGCTGGTGGATAATACTGACAGAGCCCATCGCAGGTATCTGAACTCTCACTTAGCTAGTTGGGCATCACCAATCCTGAACTGGAGTAACGTACCTCAGGCAGATCTTATGGCTCTTGGAAAGGTCCACTTGAAAAGGTGGTGCCTGAAGTTCCTACCAACATCGGTGACTTTAGCGGAGGAGGAACAGGTCTTTGCCCCATGCCTGAGATCAGGGGATTGTTTGATATTGTTGGCCCTACCACTCTCAGTATACCTAGTTTCTTTAAAAATCCTACTAATCATTTTCTCTCTGCAGGTACGTGGAACGTGAGGACATTACATAGGATTATTCTCTTGATGTCCTTACGCAATAATTCCGGCGTTATAACCTAAATATTCTAGGCTTGCAAGAGACCAGATGGACAGCAGAGGTGAGATACTTAAAAATAACTTTAAATTTCTCTTTTCAGGGAGGGAAGATAGAAATCATCTCTAAGGTGTAAGTTTGTTTCTCAGCAAACACGCCACTGATGCTCTTCTAGGATGTAACTGCATTAATGAAAGATTTATTACAGCAAAATTTAAAACAAAAATTAAAGACTGGAATGTCAGCTATTGTTACATCCCACAGAGGAGTTTGATGAGAACGAAAGGAATAATTTTTACAGATAGGTACAGGATATTTTGAATATTCTGTAAAGAAAGGAGTTATTTCTCTTGTGTTAGGTGACTTCAATACTAAAATTGGTACTGACTCTGATTTTTGAGCAGGAGTTTTAGATCTCTTTGGCATTGATAGTTCCAATGGCAATGGGGAACGTCTCTTACAGGTAATTCAACTTAATGGTTTGCGAATAACTAATGCATACTATAAACACCGGGACATTTACAAATATACATGGGTATACAACATACTGAGTCACGATTTTACTTGTACGCAAATGATGCGAGGCTATGGGTACATCGTTCACATAGTCCGCATGAAGCTTTCCATGCGGACTGTGTGCAAGGTTCTGTTCAAGCTGGAGGAGGTTCTGTGATGTTCTGATGTACGTACGAGGAAATGGATCCTTTGTTTGCGGTGACGTCACACTTGAACCAGAAGGGCTATATGGATCTACTGGACGACCACATGTTGCCTTTTGTGAGCATCTCCACAGTGAACACCAGAAGGATATCCCAGTCTTCCAAGACGACAATTGTCGCGTGCACAAGGCTCGAAGTGTGTCGAATTGGCACGACCAGCATTCTGAAGTCTTCGAACATCTCGACTGGCCTGCCAAATCCCCGGATTTGAATCCCATAGAAAATTTGTGGGACTATTTAGGGAAACGAGTGAAGCGCTGTCCCAGCCATCTGGCCAATCTGGCTGAACTGCAGCATTTGCTGCTGGAAGAGTGGATGAATATTGATGTGCACTACATCAATATTCAACCACTCTTCCAGCAGCAAATGCAATCCGCACTCTGGTGGTCTTCCAGCAGCAACTACATCTGCACTCTGGTGGCATCCATGCCAGATAGGATTTCGGTTGCTCTTCGGTCGCACAGAGCCGTTACGCGCTATTAGGTGACATTCAGCCAGGGGTGACTCATTTTTTTGTCCAGTGAGCTTATTTTCACTTAGGCAGATACTTGAGAAATGTTTCGAGTTTCAGAAATCTGTGGTTACTTATTTTGTAGATTTCAAAAAGGCTTTTGACTCTGTTGATCGACATAATTTGTAATTGATTGTTAGATGATACGGAATACCTGATAAGTTAGTGTAATGAAAGCTCTCTATAATAACACTGAATCGTGTGTGAGAGTTGGTAAGGCTAAAGAATTTTTACCACTGTTAGTGGAGTTAGACAAGGGTGCATTCTGTCCCCTTTTCTCTTTAGTTTCGTTATTGATTATGTTATGCGAAATTCTTTGCAAGGGAAAGATTTTGGCCTGAAATGGTTAGAGATTTCAAAATTTCTGGTTTAGATTATGCAGATGATTTGGTCCTGTTGGCTAATGATGTTAATGAGATGAATTCGTTCATTAGGGCTGTTGATGAGACTGTTAATAGAGTAGGTTTGGTGATAAACAGAGAAAAACCTAAAGTGATGAAAATTGTTCAGACAGATGGTGCTTCAGTTGCTTTAAATGACTGCACTCTTGAGCAAGTTTATCTTGGGAGCTATGTAACAGATACTGGTGATGTGAGGCATGAGATAAATAGAAGAACATGGATTGGTGTCGGGAGTTTTAAGAATCTATGGAGAGTGTGGAAAAATAGGTGTGTACACCTAAAGGCTAAAATTAGGCTGTATAATAGTTTGGTTCTTTCTAAGGTTAGTTATGGTAGCGAAACATGGACTCTTTGTAAGCGAGATAACAAGAAAATTGATCCCTTTGACTCTAGATGCTTACGCAGTATCTTGGGCATTAGGTAGTTTGACTTTGTAAATAATGATGAGGTTAGAGGAAGGAATCATCAACCTCCTTCGAGCAACATTTTGTACAGAGAGAGACTGCATTGGTTTGGGCATGTTGTCCGTATGCAGAGCTGCAAATTGGCAAAAAATAGTATGAACAGTGTGCCTAAAAGCTTCAGGAAAAGGGGGAAACCTAGGATACGAGGGGCACAATATCATAGAAGTCTTACGTTTGCTAACGAGAAAAAAACCTTGAAATAATACATTAATGAAATAATGGAATAAAAGTTAATTCAAAATTATTTGTATCGATCCTTTTAGCTTCAACAGCAATCAGAGAGAAAGAAATGGAAAAATCCTACGAAGAAATGCATTCTCTACATATTACATCAAATTTGAAAATAACATTTTCCTGCGTTTAAATAACATTAAGAAAAAGTCAAATTTTAAAAATGCCCTGCTGAACTTTAAAACCATTTCCTTCCAAAAAAATTTGTAACATGCCTTCACATTTTTCACACCTTAAAAAAAGAAGAGTTTAAAATTTTCTCATTGGGAAATATTCTTCAGAAGAAGAAAAAAATAGAAGAAACCAACTTCCAGGTTTATCTGTAAAGTTTCTCACTTTATGGATTTAAGCAAAAGAATTTCTTTGTTCTTCCATTCCCAAGAGCCAAGAAGAGCTTCGCTGAATTGCAATGCCATGAGAAAGAAACTAGAGCTCTTTTCTTCTGTTTTACAGTCTACTTTGCAAGTGGAGCGCACCCTTGCGGCTATTCCTATTATGTTTTACCCCCAGTTAACGTTTCCTTCCATTTTCTTTCAACAGTATTCTTTCTAAAAACTACAGCCTGTTTACTTTTATCTGCGAGTGAAAATATCAACTCTTCTTTTTTTTTCGCGCTTTTTTTGTCCTTATGTCAAGTTTCTATTTTACTATGAAATTTTTCCTCTTTAACTTTGAATATTTTTCAGGAATTAAATATGTATACGAATTTTGTTTCCAAGAAGATTCTTTTGTTTTTCTGAGTGGTTACAGATACGTTCCATATTTGTTTAAGAACAGAAACTTTTGGATGGTTGATGTAGGATTGGTTCTGCTTGAAAGATAATTTGTGTACTTAAAACTGGCCGATTCTGGTGCTTCTGATTGAAACAGAATCATTGAAACTTTCCTCCAAGTATCGATTACGTTTCCAATTATTAAAAAAAGTAATTTCTGAAAATAAGTACATTAACGGTATTCTGGTCAATTCCGGGCGTGTTTTTTACGAATAAGAGATTTTTTTTATGATTGCAAATTTTAAAGCGAGTTTGTCACAAGAACTAACCGAAATTTTTCCCGAGACGAGGATGATTCTTGTCCCTTTTTATCTACGTGAAAATAGGTGACACTTCAGACTTGAATAGTTAACGTCCTTTGGATGGGATGTTAAACCTTGCCCCTTGGGCATGACAGTTGTACAGTCGCTCAAAAAAATATCCGAACACTATGGTTGATTGCAGAATTCAGAAAAAAATATCTGGCAACGATTTTTTTTAGAAATTAGTGATCTGGCAACATTCCTGTACTGTACACGAAGGTTGCCAAATCACTAATTTCTAAAAAAAAAATCATTGTCAGATAATTTTTCTGAATTCTGTAATCAACCATAGTATTCGGATATTTTTTGAGGGGCTGTACTCTATAGATATTAAGGAACACATTGAATAGTACTGAAGCTGGAAGCTTGCGTCTCCTGACAACTGTACAGTGAATTCATCTTCCTCAACCATCTCCGAGCACTTAGGATCATTGTGACCTGGCCATTTAATCCATTATGTACAAAAGAGTTGCAACTTAGATATAAAACTATCCAGTAGAGATAAAGAACCACAACAGAAAGAGCGAAAGAGCATTTTGACATTTCCCTTTACCAAAGAAACTGAAAAGCATTTTTCCCTTCCAATGGAAAAGCGCAATTCGCAAATCCCCTTTCCCACAAACATCTTGAAAACTCTAAAATTCTCCTCATTCTTCCACCTCTCTGATTCGCCTGTGTTCGTGTCTTTACAAGTCACTGTGAAGTGCAAGTCCCGCTCTGCGCATCTTCCACAGATTGAAGTCCCTTCCTCTCTCGTCCCACTTTCCTGCAGGAAATTTCCGTTCCTTTCCAGATGCTCCATAGGTGGCGATGATTGGTCTCCTTCCTCGGAGACATCTGAATCGTATTTGCATGCAGGTAATAAAACGCTGAGAGGAGGAGGAGGAGGCCTCTAGTGCACGACAAACAGAAGGAAGATGCAGATGGATGCTAAGAGGATCTTTACTTGTGCGGATGAGAGACATTGGGAAGCTCTCACTAAACAATAAATCTCCCCTTCGGGAAGAGCGAGAACAAAACGTAACAGCTCCACATGTTCCCGCATTTCGAATTAATAAACGATGCACGAATCTGCAATTTGGACCCGTTGTATGATTCCGTTGAGTGTTTTGTTTATCCTTTGATATCTCTACAACGGTTGACTAGATAATTCCGATTTTTGGTGAACAGATATTTTGGATAAAAGAACGATACAAGTTTGAAGAAGTTCATCTTCAAACTTAGTGATAAAAATGAATGACAATCAATTGAAAAGCATGAAACAATCACTAATAATAAAATTCATTTACACTGCTTGACTAAATTATAAGGCAGAATGTTATGTTGGATTGGGTTGGGTTGTTTTACCTCTGAGCGGCACTTTTTTGCACACCATGGGCTAAATGGCCAGGTCACATGGACCCCGAAGGCTCAGAGAAGGTTGGGGGAGGGGACCCATTGGAACAGCTGTCGGGAGACAGATGGTAGCCTCCCGTCAAGGCCATCCAGCGTGTTCTTTAACGTGCACAGGGTATGGCTCTCCCGCACACGGAGCCACGGCTTAACGTCCCATCCGACGGACGGCGGCCTTTCCAAGCCCATCGGTGTCCCCTACTGACCGTGGGCAGGGCGGGGAATCAGAATGTTATGTCCCAGTTTTGAAACGAGAAGTGAAAATGCGAGCATACATAGACCCCCCCCCCCCAATACGAAATAAACATATAAAACAAATAAATAACTCACATGGAACAAATGTTCAAAATGATTTATAGATTAAAAATAAATTCAGTACAAAAATTCACATTATAACTTATGAGAGACAAAAAAGAAATGAGGCACCGTTCATTTTCGTAGCAACTTTTGTGTGCACTGATCAATATGCAAAGTAATTGTTTTTTTACTGCACTCGCTTTGAATCAGAGAAAACGTGCTACGGAGAAAAAAACTGAGTTAATCTGAAGTAAGAAACATTTCATGTCTGCATGGCAAAGGCATTATCTCAAGCAAAAAATGCTCTGTTTCTGGTGTGCAAGGCAATATGTCTTGAAACGTGGCATTAGGTGGCTCCATTATTCTCAGTGAAAGGACAAGATTACCGACATTAGAATACAAAAAGAAACTACCAGAAAAAATGATAACGGATATTCTGTCATTGCTCCTTTGTAGTGGAACATTTTCACTTACTGAATCAACATTTGACGTCATTAAATGCCGAAAACTAAGGAGAAAGCTATCTCTAAACGAACAACATAAAACTGTAAGACAGTTTGCGAAAATGTTACTGTATTGGACTCGGGAAAGGTTGGTTGGTTTACCTCTGAGCGGCACTTTTTTCCACACAATGGGCTACATGGCCAGGTCACATGGACCCCGAAGGCTCAGAGAAGGTTGGGGGAGGGGACCCACTGGAACAGCTGTTGGGAGACAGATGGTAGCCTCCCGTCAAGGCCATCCAGCGTGTTCTTTAACGTGCACAGGGTATGGCTCTCCCGCACACGGGGCCACGGCTTAACGTCCCATCCGACGGACGGCGGCCTTTCCAAGCCCATCGGTGTCCCCTACTGACCGTGGGCAGGGCGGGGAATTTTACGGAGATAAATCTCAACGCTGACCCAGCTGGGATTCGAACCTGGGAACTACAGATTACGAGCCTGGCGCGCTACCGACTGAGCCACCCCCGCCCCTCTCGGGAAAGGTGACAGCGATGTTTTTCTAGTGAAAACTATTCAACCCTGATGGATCAAATAGTTGCTACTTTTATTAACACGATCTCGGAAAATATGAACAGATCCTGATGAATAAACAAATAGGAGATGGTTCTGTGATGGAATATTATGAGTTCAGAGGAAGGCTGACAGCTTCTTTGGTCTGAGAGACGAAATTTATTAAGTGTGCTTAACTATTATCAGAATAATTGACTTCTTATGATCAACTTCTTGTTTGGAGTTGTTCTTGTACTTGTAAGTGTTAAAGAATGATGCAATAAATATGTTTTTTAGCTGTTAAATTTTTTGATTAAAGAACAATGCACTAAATAAATTACCATTCAAGCAGCTGCTTGAAACAGCCTTTAGTGCTTGAAAAGTTCAAAACAACCAGTAGAGATTGCCCTTCAACTTTACTGCTTGAAACAGCCAGTAGTGGCAAGACCTCTGTGCCACAGAGGTCTTGCCACTACGTCCCATCAGCGCTACTTGCCCCAGAGGTCTGATAGGAGTCCGTCAGTTGAATTCGCCATTGAGAAGATCTGTGAGGAAGACGAGACACCGACGTAAAGACAGCACATATTTATATCGACTTCTTTTGAACGAACATTCTATATTCGCGAGTGAGATTGGCTCAATCGGTAGGTCCCAGGTTCGAGTTCCACCTGTGCCTACATTGAGGTTTATTTCTGCTAATCCCCCACCTTGTTCTCGGTCAGAAAGAGGATACTTATTAAATTGCAAAGGCCACTGTCCTTCTGATGGGATGTAAAGCCGCAGCTCCTTGTCAAGGAGAGAGCCATAATCGGCCCACATTAAATAACACGTTGCATGGCATTGACGGATGCTCCCATCTGTCCCCTAATAGCTACCAGTGGGTTGGGTTGGGTTCTTTTACCTCTGAGCGGCACTTTTTTGCACACAATGGGCTAAATGGCCAGTCCACAAGGACCCCGAAGGCTCAGAGAAGGTTGGGGGAGGGGACCTACTATTGGAAGACAGATGGTAGCCGCCCGTCAAGGTCATACAATATACTCTTTAACGTGCACATGGTATGGCTCTCCCGCAGATGGTGCAACTGCTTAACGCCCCATCCGACGGACGGCGGCCTTTCCAAACCCATACTGACCGCGGGAAGTTTTGCGGAGATAAATATCAACGCTGACCCAGCTGGGACTCGAACCTGGGAACTACAGATTACAAGACCAATGACTGACCATCCCGGCCCCTCTACCCAGTGGGTTTCCTTCTCTGGGACCTTAGGGTCTTCGTGACCTGGCCATTTTGCTCTTTGTGGGCAAAATAGAGATTCTCAGAGGTGAAAACATCCTAATTCATATTCACCAGAGACTATTTCAATTTCTAATAATAAATCATTTTTGTTTCTCGTCAAAAACTAATTGGAGGTATCAAAGTTATGTTTGAAACGGAATTTGGATCAGTTCAGAAATATCATAAATTAACTTAAACTTTAAAAACAGAAGCGAAAAATGTAAACACAGATATCAAGAAAAGAGATTATATTCTTGCTGATATTCTTTTCATTTCCCAGAATGGACACCTACTGGTCCTTTTGTTTGCATGTTCAACATTACAGAGATCTTTGTGATTACCTTGAACCACTTTTGCCTCAGTTATTTTGTCAGGCAAGACTTAATATATTTCCGCTGCTTCTGTGAGATATTTATCATAAAAACCGTGTCACAACAACAAAGCACAACACACCTGAACCATATCTCAAACCATTTATATTCGTAAAAGAAGGTCTAACAAATGTGAAAAAGTTTTGAAAAAAAAGTACCAAAATATGAGAGAAAGGAGATTATTGTTGTTGTGGTGGTGTGTGTGTGTTTTTTTATTTTCCAAGGAGAGAAAAGTATCGCCTCGCTTGTTTGTCGAGAGTACAGGCAAAACAATATCTACATCCCATTGTCCTTCAGAACAACGAAGATTCACTTTCGACGAAGCTTTGTCGTCGAGAGACACGGACAGCTGAGATAAGGGAAGATGCAGAGTAGAGGATTCCGGATGTGATTTATACATCCCTCTGGAGATAAGGAGCACTGAGAAGGTGAGAGACAATCTCTTCTCATGAGTTGCGCACTCTATTCACCCACGTGCTTTACCGCATGCTATGGGAGAAGTTTTTTGATGGAAGCAGCAAAGGAACGCATCCTCTCGTGGGGAAGGAGGAGGACGAGGAAGGAGGAGGTCGCCTCTTTGACTTCCGCATCTGATGCTTTCACCGGTTGCTGCAGCTTTCGGTAGTGGCTGCAGATGCGTAAGAAAGGGATCTGTTTGCACCGAGGAAATTTTATGGCGCGAGCTTCCAGAGAATAAAAACTAAACTGACGAATATTTCAAAACGTTTCGGTAATAAATGATGTAGAAGGTTGGCTATATTTTCAGTTTAAAATGAACTTTCAACAGTTGGTTTCTGATTTATATATATGTACACTTAGAGGCCACAATATTAGGCACAGTTTCATATTATGTCAACAGTAACTCATATGTAACTTCTTAAATAGCCTTTTTATGAAAATAAATCACAAAAGATAGTTTAAAGATGAAAAACCAGTTTCACGTAAATAAGTTGTTGTGAAAGGTAACAAATATTTGATTGCAATTCTTGACAAAGTCGAATATTCCTTCTCCAATCCAAAAACTAATCAATGGCTTTTTGGAATGAATGCTTTTTAAACTATTGTCACAAGATATCTCAATCAACTCTTCTTTATTGGAAATGGAAGCTTACATTTTTCCAAATCAAATGTGAGGGGGTCTCGAATCCATTCTTGCGCATCATCAGGGGGTAGAAAATATTGCCTTATAAGAGTTTTAAGAGTGCTTAAGTGAACGATTATTTGTTGTCTGATGTCTTCAAAGTCTGCAATCGTTTGCTCATTTTCTTTAAGAAATGAATCTAGTCGCTGAAATTGGTCACAGCTGTTCTTTTTAATTCCATTTTCCCAGAGAGAAATTTTTTTATCGTGGCCTCTGTTTTCTTCTCAACATAGAACACATCAACGTTGTCTCCTTGCAATGATAAGTCCAAAATATTCATTTTTTTCGAAAATATCAGCTGAATGTGCTAACCGCAGAAGTAATTCTAAGTCTTGTAGTCTCAAAGAAAGTCGAAACTCGTGGTCCATGAAAAAAAGGCGTACTTCATTGTGGAGTTCAAATAAACGGCAAAAAAAATTTCCTCGCAACAACCAACGTACTTCTGTGTGAAGCAGCAATCTCTTATACAGACCTCCCATTTCTTCACACATAATTGAAAAAAGTCGAGATTTCAATGGTCGGGTTTTGATGAAACTAACCACTTGTACACTTTCATCCAGAACTCTTCAAATCATCAGGAAGAAATTTAGCTATCAGCGCTTCACAGTGGTTGTTGTTTTACCTCTGAGCGGCACTTTTTTGCACACCAGGGGCTAAATTGCCAGATCACCAGGTCCCCGAAGGCTCAGAGAAGGTTGGGGGAGGGGACCCACTGGAACAGCTGTTGACACAGACAGATGGTAGCCACCCGTCAAGGCCATCCAGCGTGTTCTTTAACTTGCACAGGGTATGGCTCTCCCGCACACGGTGTCGCGGCTTAACGTCCCATCCGACGGACGGCGGCCTTTCCAAGCCCATCGGTGTCTCCTACTGACCGTGGGCAGGGCGGGGAGTTTTGCGGAGATAAATCTCAACGCTGACCCAGCTGGGACTCGAACCTGGGAACTGCAGATTAAGTTTGGCACGCTATCGACTGAGCCACCCCCGCCCCGCACTTCACGGTGAAGACAACAATGAGTGAACTTACATTCTGGTGCAAATTGTTTTATACGACCTGCAAGTCCTGTGATATAACCACTCATTACTTTTGCTCTGTTAGTACATACAGAAATACAATATTTCCATTCAAGGTTGTTTTCGGCAAAAAATAAATCAATCATGTTAAAAATATCTTCACCCGTAGTAGAAGTTTTGAGAGGCTTATGATAGGTCGCAGACCTATTGATTTTATTGATTTTAATTTTTTTTATTGTATTTCATTTCTATCCTGATGCAACCACTTTGTGTCTGGAGATGTCTTCGGAGGTTAATGGGTGCAACATCTCCGTTGCGAATTTCATTCAGGGTTCCGTTTCATCTGTTTACATTGGTTGCCGAGAGGGAACTTGGCTAATGTACGGAGACGAGAGGTGTCTTGTGAAACAATTTCAGCTCGCCCAAAAGCAGACATTGGCCTTCGAGAGGAATGCGAGTGTTGGCTGGCAGCAGAGCTCCATCTCACTTGTGAAATATGGAAGTGGAGTCGGGTTTTGCCCAGGGCTCGATTCTGATTGGCCCTTTTTGGTCGAGAGTTCCCAGGGTTGCCAGAAAGATATTGTCACGCTCGACCCGGGAGGAACAGTTCGGTGTGGGTTGATCAGACTAACAGACCAGGGTTTGGTCTTTTTCTATCTTTCTTTTGCTATCTTTGCTAAGTCCAACTTTAGTGAAATTCACTGGACTGACTTTTAGGCCATGATTTAGGGAGGGAAAGTGTTAAATTAGACGTCTCTTAAATTAGTGAGATGATAAACTTTTACCTAAGTACGTTAGGCGAAATTTAAAGAAATTTGCTTTGCTTGGGAAAAACCACGATCAGAGAAATCTGGAGTGGGTGTTTCATGAAAATTTACGCCGTGTGCACATCACAATAACTTAGCAGAATACAGTTCTCGTTCCGGAGAAACTTCAAAATGGTAGAGTTATTTTAATTTAACTTACTCTGCTTGTTGTCACTTTCACTTTTAAGTTTTATTTTCATTATTTTGTTTGAATGTTGTCCGAACTTAAGCTTACCTGAATGGAGTGAGTACTTATTCAATTAATTGTAATGTAAAATCATCCACCTTTATAAGCTAGTGGTGGAACTTTGTTAAGTGTGAAATTTAAATAAATTCAAAATTTTGTTATTGTTCAAACAAAAATTGGGTCTTGGTCAATCATGTGAAATCTCTTACTCGTCGCAACTACAGTTAGAGAATACGGAACTGCGTATTGCTAGCTTGTAGATTGTTCCTGGTTCGAATCTAAAATCTTCTTTCAGCCACTCTTTCAAAAATATTTGTTTGAAGGCATTAAATTTCGAAGTCAGATCATCAAGCTATTGACATGCAGTTCTAGATAAGATAATTATTTTAGTAAACGCGGAACATTTTAAGTTCATACCGTATGCCTCGAAGAGGAAAAAGTTGCGGGTGACACTTACAAAATAAAATATCTTCAAATATTGCATCCTGGAATTTTCCACGCACAAAAACATGTAATTGAGTGCACAAAAACAAGTAATACAAGTGGATGAGTCGACGTCTGTATGACTTGTATGTATGCAAACCACAACTACATTTACTTGTATGGACAACCACTTGTATGGCAAACCACAGCTACATTGAATAGCTTGAATAAGTTGATCTTTAATATTACAGGCCATATCTTTAATTCTCCTAGAAACTGTGTCATTTGACAAAGGAATTGTTCTGACAAGGTTTGCCTCTTTTTGACCAAACATACAAGAAGCTATTTCTTCCGCTGCTGGAAGAATGAGTGACTCGCCTATGTGCGAGCCTTTCCGGCTTTGGCAATTTGAAAGCTTACTTTGTAAGACGTTTTAAATGCACTTTCATTTTCTTCTACACCAGAAAAATGCTTAATTACGGTTTTTCTACTACTCAAGTCTTCCAAAAGACGTTCAGAATAGCTTAAGGGCTTATTTTTTTAAATGCTCATGTTTTGTTTCAAAGTGTCGCTGTATAAAGTCAGTTTCATAGAATTTTGTGATCGGACATCAGAGCAAACAACGTGCTGTGGATTTGGTTCTACTAAATTTCCTGTCCATGTAAAGCCAAATTGTAAATATGATTCATGATATTTACGTTTTTAATTTTTTATCACATGATTCTTTAGCATTTAACGTTAACTTTTAGTTACTGCTGAATTCACCTCTTTACTCACGTGGGATGATGACGTAGGCTTAGACGTAGAAGCAATCGGCTACTTCTTAATTATTTATTTATCCATATTTCAAGGCACTTTAGAAACACGTTCATTTAACTTCACAGTAAACTGAAGACTAAAAGTAACTTTAAACACAGCAATTGAAATAAACCACAATAAATACATAGAGCAGTAAGAAAGCACATTCACTCACTTATAATGGATGTTTTGAATGGGCGATCAGCTGTTCGAGTAGGTTCGACTCTCAGGTAGGGAAGGGGGGATTGACAAACGTGTACAGACATGAACTACAGCGCCGCGCTTCGTCACTCAGTTCTCAGAAATTAATCAGTAGCAGTGTTGCCAACTTAACGACTTTGTTACTAGATCTAGCGACTTTTGAGCTCTCAGGGCGTACCCCAAAAATTTTACCGTGTACCCCACGTTGAGAACCCCTATTCTATGCTATCAATGCCAAAAACACCCGTTTACATTCTTCGAAAGCATAGTCGATTCGAAAAAGCAAGAAAGCAGCTAAAATATCTCGCCCATGATCCTGCATTTGGATCTACCGTAATAAATACAGCTCACACACAAAACCCACATGTACTTACTGACATTTCCAAGCCAAGGCAGCTCTTCCTTTTCATATGGACAGCATCCGATAATCTCAAGCTAAATGGTCAGCACACTAGGCTCGCCTACGTTTATCAGAAGAAGAGCTTTCTGTATTTGAACCTGAATCACCTACACAGGAGGTGGGAAAGGAGTGGGAGGTAAAGGAAGAGATCGGATTTCCCGACCGAAGTGATGGGAGGGGGAGGAATGATTCAGTTCTAGAACCAATTTCGGGTCAGACAAGACGCTGTGCCGTCTGAGGTCTTATTTGCTCGAGGGCAAGATCGGTGCCAGCGACATGACGCCGCTCATTGATAGCGAAGGCGGCCAGCGTCTCATAAAGCTGTTGCCGAAGGCCAAGGAACTCGATGCCGTGATACCATTGCGAAGGAGACGGGCAGGCAGAGACTGTGAAAACGTCAATAGCGGAGAGAGTTGGAATCGGTTGTATTTGAGGTAGAAGCTGAAATATGGAAGCAGGATTTTAGAAATGAAAGCAAAAAAATATTTAGTGGAGGAACGTGAAGAAGTTTGCCAGAGGAAGGAGAGTTCTAGTGATTTAGGCATTCGGTTTGGTTTGGAATGGAGACGAACTGTTATGGGATCTAAAGAAGGTGCAGTGGTCTGTTGTTTTTCTTTCAGCTTTGATTCTGTAAGGATAATGTTTATCCATACAGAACTTAATGTGATCTATTTTCAGTGATGGATGAAAAAAAATTGCCAAAGAATTAGAAATGAATATAGCGAAGTACAGCGCCAGACAAAAAAAAACCTCCTCAAGCAGCTGCTTCCCACAGAGGTCTGACAGTTTATATGCCACAGTAGAAGGTCTGTGAGGATGGCAGGACTTCAGCAGAAAAACACCACAAACATCCATGCCTTACCCGAGGCTCGAACCCAGGTTCCTGCGGTCAGTAGCTAGCGTGCTAACCACTCGGCCACGGGACTTTATAAACACCAAAAATAGAAAACTTATACTCTAAATATCAAACGGAAAGAACAAAGGATATGTACGGAGAAAATGGCAGTTGCATATGTATTACTCTAAATAGGAATTAAAAGAAAATGAAACAGAACTAGACACATAAAAGAGAAAAATCATAAAATAGACATCAACAGAAATTGCTAAAGAAGAACAAAAAACATTCGTAAGTGGGTTGTTTTACCTCTGAGCGGCACTTTTTTGCACACCATGGGCTGAATGGCCAGGTCACATGGACCCCGAAGGCTCAGAGAAGGTTGGGGGAGGGGACCCACTGGAACAGCTGTTGGGAGACAGATGGTAGCTTCCCGTCAAGGCCATCCAGCGTGTTCTTTAACGTGCACAGGGTATGGCTCTCCCGCACACGGGGTCACGGCTTAACGTCCCATCCGACGGACGGCGGCCTTTTCAAGCCCATCGGTGTCCCCTACTGACCGTGGGCAGGGCGGGGAAATTTTGCGGAGATAAATCTCAACGCTGACCCAGGTGGGACTCGAACTTTGGAACTACAGATTACTAGCCTGGCGCGCTACCGACTGAGCCATCCCGCCCACATTCGTAAGAAAAGCAGAATTGTTAACACAGTCCATCAGATGGCGCCGTGAACGATGTCTAAGGGCACAGAGGTAAAAGATTCACCACTACATTCTAACACTGAAATTTTATTTCTAGCATGTACAGATCATTTACATTAGTCGTTTAAGTTTTGCCATTTTTCGCATTTAGCACACTCGAACAGAAAAATTCGATGTAAATGACACTAGTTACGGTTCCGTGAACCGTAAACCTTCTCAGTTCCGCGTTTCCCATTCCGCGATCATGCATATGACTTGGCGGTTTTCCAATACCTGAGCTCTCAGTGTTGAATAGTTTTTATCTCTTTATTCGGCGGATTTGGACCCCACCCCACAGACACACATGATTTTCCAGATACTTGACAGTTCTGTCCCAAATCTGGCACTCGGATTTCCTCTTGTCACCACACGTTGCATTAAAAAAATCGAATCATTGCCTCTGATAGAACCATGGCAGTCATCTTTTCTCAGGAAACTAAAGAAGGAGGTTGTACTTGCTCGGCTTAGCATTGGTCATGGATTTCTCACATCTTCTCTTCTTCTATGGGTGGAGTAAAGTCTTCTTCTTTACTCCAGAGCTTCTTTACTTCTAGAGCGAGGTTTTCTTCTATATATAGAACGAAGTCTTCTTCTACTGGTGTAATGAAGTCTTCTTTTATGGATGGAGCTAAGTCTACTTCATCTACGAATGGAGTAAAATCTTCTTCTACATGTGAAGTCTTCTTCTATATATAGAGCGAAGTCTTCTTCTACATATAGAGCTAAGTCTTCTTCTTCTTCTAAAGGTGTAATGAAGTCTTCTGTTATGGATGGAGCTAAGTCTTCTTCATCTACGAATGGAGTAAAATCTTCTTCTACATGTGAAGTCTTCTTCTGTATATAGAGCGAAGTCTTCTTCTACATATAGAGCGAAGTCTTCTTCTTCTAAAGGTGTAATGAAGTTTTCTTTTACGGATGCAGCTAAGTCTTCTTCTACGGGTGAAGTAAGGTCTTCTATCGGTGGAATAAAGTCTTCTTCTATGGATAGAACGAAGTTTTCCTCTACGAATGGAGCGGAGTCTTCTTCTACCGGTGAAGTGTAGTCTTCTACGGATATAGCAGTCTTCTTCTTCTACAGGTGGAGTGAAGTCTTCTTCTACGGATAGAGCGAAGTCTTCTTTTACGAGTGGAGTGAAGCCATCTTCTACGGGTGGAGTGAAGTCTCCTTCTACGGGTAGATTCAAGTCTTCTTCTGGGGTGAAGTCTTCTACGGTGTGCGAGTTTAGTGACACTATTTTATTCATTCCTCCTATTCTAATCGTCGTTGAGTTGGGTTGTTTAACATCTGAACGACACTCTTTTCGCACACAAGGTGTAACTCAAATATGAAAAAAATAAATCTTTAAGAGTGAAAAGTTGGAGAAAATTATTTTGCATACGGAACCAAGGCTATTCTTTCTTTGGCCAAGATGGGATTTTAGGAGAAATAAATCTTAATGTTGGCACAACTGGAACTCGAAACTGGGAACGGCGGTTACGAGCCTGGTGTGCTAATCTGCACTTCCCAGGTTCGAGTCCCAGCTGGGTCAGCGTTGAGATTTATCTCCGCAAAATTCCCCGCCCTGCCCACGGTCAGTAGGGGACACCGATGGGCTTGGAAAGGTCGCCGTCCGTCGGATGGAACGTTAAGCCTTGGCACCATGTACGGGACAACCATAACCTGTGCACGTTAAAGAACACGCTGGATGGCCTTGATGGGAGGTTGTTACCTGTCTCCCAACAGCTGTTCCAGTGGGTCCCCTCCCCCAACCTTCTCTGAGACTTCAGGGTCCATGTGACCTGGCCATTTAGCCCATGGTGTGCAAAAAAGTGCCGCTCAGAGGTAAAACAACCCCAACCAAAGAAAACTCCTACCCTCTATTTTAATCAATCATTATCCAGATTTTAATTGGGAATCTCGAATCTATTTCAGCTGTCTTCATTTGACATTTCGAGCCCCTTACAATCAGACATCTTTTATTTGATCATTTCTTTTCGCCGTTTGCTTTTTGCGATTTAACATTTCACTTCTAATCGTTTTTAACATTTCACCTTCTTTCCATACCTTTCATTTATTGCTTTTCGTTTTCTCACGATTCCTAAATGTTATCTTTAAACTTCAATGTCTGACAAACTTAAACAAAGAAATTCGCCTACTTCTAAATAATTTTTATCTAATTGAATGTTTGCATCTCATTTATTGTACTTATTGTTAAACTTTCAATTCAGGCATTTCAAACAGTTCATAATTCAAGCACTTCTGTAATTAAATTTTCTATTCAAACATTTCTGTAATTAAATTTTCTATTCAATCATTTCTGTAATTATATTTCCTATTCAATCATTCCTGTAATTAAATCTATTGAGCCTGCTGTATACAATTTTTCTATTCGCAAGTTGCGAATTGTTTTGTAGATACAGTCCTCCCCCCACCCAACTCCTCCAAGACAGTTTGGGAGGCTTCTTTCAGGTACTGTACCTTAATTCGCTACTGGTTATACGTTATGTGATACTGACTCTTTCACCTTTTACCTTGTTTGGCGTACTAAGGCCACAGTTGCTCCTTGCACCAAAAAAAAAACCCAAATAAACAACCAATCTGATACAAACCAGTTTGAATTTAAAACCAAATTTAATTTTACACCACTCCTTGAATTTCAACGGTAAATTTTCTACTAAATACGATATTAGATGACTTCTAACCACTTCTTGATTTCAAGTAGATCACGGATAACTATTTGCGCGTCGGCTATTTTATTTCTGATGCTGTGCTGATGTTTCTACGATTTGGATGCTGTTGTTTCAGTGGTTAACCGTGGTGACATTTTTGTCTCTCATATTTAATAACAGTATTGATCCCATCTTCACTAGATACTTAAAAATAATTTTCATTTTTTTCACAGGGACAAAAGAAACGACCATTATCCAAAAAACGTCAAAAGATTCCATCTTCTCCACGAAACTTCTTGAGCAAATCAACTGCGGATAGCATCATCCACTTAACATGTAGAAAGGACAACATCAGCGGCTTTATTATACCTTCAGGCAAGAGCCAACTGATGGCAAAGAATTCACGAAATTGCAAATTAACTTAATCTTTCCTCAAAGCATCAAAACATTTCACTTCCCTTAGCTATCACTTAGCTTAGTATCCTTAAATGAATCTCCTTGGCCACGTCCACTTGATCCTCGTCCTCTTCTCACCCTACTCCGTTGACTCAGGATTTCCTCTTTCTTGTTCTTGGGATGAGGAAAGAGGCGGAGTCGAGAATGAGTTTTGCCCACAAGGCATCCACCGATTCTCTCTCTCTATTTTTCTGCATATTACCAGATGCTAATATATCTGCGCGCTTAATTGCCCCAAGCATGTTGAAAGCATAAAACTAAGATCTTATTTGCTGCCATCTGCAAATTAATGTTTGAACAAGAGGGCGCTTCTGTTGATTCCTGGATGAAAGTCGTGTTCATCTCGTGAAGGTTTTGCAGATTTCTATTTCTTTCTCTCGACATTGTTTAATGGTGAGTTTGCAGCTTTTTATTTTGAAATGGAATAAAGGGAAGACTAATGAACGTAGTCAAGGACACAACGTTTCAAAAGCATGTCGTCTTTATGTGTGAGATACAGTAAAAGTTTCCGTTAAGTGAGACTGATGGACCTGTAAACTCAGTTCATATTATTTTCACTTAATTTGTAAAATATGTGTCAAATAACACCATATTAAGAAACAAACTATGCAAAAGATTGGGTTGTTGAATTATATTACCTCTTAACACGGGATTTTTGTACACAATGAACTAAAATGGCCAGGTCACAAGGGCCCGACAGCTCAGAGAAGATGAGGGAGAGGATACCCACTGGATAGCTGTTAGGAGACAGATGTTAGCCTCCCGTCAAAAAATTCCAACGGGCTCTCCTGCACTCAGGGCCACGGCTTTACGCCCCAGAGACGGACGGCAGCTTTTCCAAGCCCACTGATGTCCCCTACTGACTGAGGACAGGGTGGAAGTTTTGCGGAGATAAATCTCAACACTGGCTCAGGTGGGACTCGAACCTGGAAACTATAGATTACAAGACTGATGTGCTACCGACTGAACCTCCTCCTCCTCCCAGGTCACAAGGACCCAAAGCTCAGAGTAGGATCCAATCTTTATTTATTCTTTTCTTTTCTGGTATTCAGGCTAATTCTTATAATTCGATCTACATCTTGGTTTATCGTCAAGGCCGGCCTTGAAGTCAATACCATCTGCTTTATCTCAATTATTCATGAAGAAAATAATCAATTCGCTAGGGAAGGGAATTCGCTGGAGAGCTGTTATGAGCGAGATGGAAGCCTCCAGTCAAGGTCATCCAGCGAATCTTTAACGTGCACAGGGTACGATTCTCCTGACATAGTGTCACGGCTTTATACCCCAACCAAAATCCAAAATTTGACTCAATTTGCGTTGATTTTGAAAACTGTTTGCTATATTTCTTATTTCTTTAAGCTTTGAGGGAGTTCTTGGGATTAGCATTGGTTACTCAAAGTTTCATTTACAAAATATATTTACGTATTAAATTAATATTGTTTAAACACGAGATATAGAGAGCGTTAAATGAGCTCTTCAGATTTTTTTTAAAGACATTTTACTACAAAGAGTTCGTTTTCAAAATTAGAGAGCTTTGGATGGAACTTTCCATTCACGTAACGTAGACTTATCCTAGTACTTGTTGGAAGATAGTCAGTATATGTATAGAGGACTGTACCAGTAATATATTTTTGTACATTTGCAACTGTTCTACATGTTGTACATTTGCAACTGTTGTACATTTGTTGTACATTTGCAACTGTTCTGCTTCGAACGAACATTTGTTGTTCATTTGCACTGTCACATTGTTGTACATTTGCAACTGTTCTACATGTTGTACATTTGCAACTGTTCTACATGTTGTACATTTGCAACTGTTCTACATGTTGCACATTTGCAACTGTTCTGCTTCGAACGGTCTTCGAGAGCATTTTTGACTGGGAGAGTGAAACGAAAATCAACTGCATCAATTCAACGAATGGTGCTGATATTTTAATTGCTTCATTAGCTTCAGCATACTTTTTATGAATTCCGCATCATGACACTACGCATTGCTTCAATGATATCAATATTACTCGCTTTGCATTTTTTATTGTGTACTATAGTAATAGTAACTTCTGGTTGTTATTGTTTACCTCTGAGCTGCCATTTTTTTGCCCACAATGGGCTAAATGCCCAGGTCAGAAGCGCTTCAAGGGCTCAGTGAAGGTTGGGGGAGGGGACCCACTAGGCAACTGTTAGGATACAGATGACCGAGAACAGGGCGGGGAATTAATTTAAGACCTTACTATTTATTAGTAAACCTGTACTTATTATTTATCACTAATTCCTTTTTTCATGGTTGTGAAAGAAAAAAAAGTATTTTTTATAAAAAAAAAAATCTACTGGGCATAAGAGTGCATAAGACTTCGTGTGCCCAGGGGCCCGTGTGCTGTAAATCCGGCTCTCATTACTCTAGAGGCGAAAACTGATAAACATGTGTGGAAAGTGTCCGACTGCTTCGTAACTGCAACCAATTTCAAACATACAAGCTCTAGGGCGGGGGGGGGGGCTCAGTCGGTAACGCGCCAGGCTCGTAATCTGCAGTTCCCAGGTTCGAGACCCAGCTGGGTCAGCGTTGAGATTTATCTCCGCAAAATACCCCGCCCTGCCCACGGTCAGTAGGGGACACCGATGGACTTGGAAAGGCCGCCGTCCGTCGGATGGGACGTTAAACCGTGACTCCGTGTGCGAGAGAGCCATTCGCTGTGCACGTTAAAGAACACGCTGGATGGCCTTGACGGGAGGCTACCATCTGTCTCCCAACAGCTGTTCCAGTGGCTCCCCTCCCCCAATCTTCTCTGAGCCTTCGGGGTCTATGTGCCCTGGCCATTTAGCCCATGGTGTGCAAAAAAGTGCCGCTCAGAGGTAAAACAACCCAAATACAAGCTCTAATTGGAAATTACAGACTTGTATTCTTACTTACATTTGCAACTGTTGGACTTACAGACTTGTATTCTTACTTTTTGAACAATTTTCATGTTTAATGAACTCTCAATTTACATGATTATTCTGTTCTACCCAGACATTTAATTTAGCCATCTGTTTATCTGGGTGTTTGCGATTTTATCTCAATATTTCCGGAAGAGTAGTTCGCAACGCCTGCACTCCAAAATCCCATTCTGCATACGAAAGTAAATTAACTTGTGTTTGGTCCATTGGTCTGCAAACCACTTGCTAATTATTAATGAAAATCACTTATGTACATCATAATTGAATAATAAATTTTCGCCTCAATTAACGCAAAACACAAATATGTGACATGATTTGCATCCGATATTTCGTATATAATTCAATTGAAATCTAATAAGCTGAAAACCACGAATAATCATTTCGTTAATATTACGACAAGAAGAATAAATATTAAAGTCGAACAAATTAATTAACCAAATTGATTTATCAGCGCAAGACTTGGCGAAGTAAAATGGTATAGTATTGGTAATAATAATACTATTTTTAAAAACGTCTAATTGGCTCAATAGTTAATATAGTATAAATGAGTTTGAGCTCAAATTTTCGAACACAAGTTCGCTCTAGCAAAACTTATTGAACCCAGGCGATAAGAGTCCGATAATTAATGAGTCCGAGGTCAATTAGGGTAAAAAAATATCTCTGATGCCTCTAAGACTAAAGACTGATCAGAAGATTAAAATTATAATCAAAACCGGTTGTCCGAAAAATAATGGTGAAGTATCGCGAACCAATATGTAAGAAAACAATATGCATATTCAAAAAAGTAATGTTTTAATTGAAAGCGTACAGTCGCTAAAAAAAGTATCCGAACACTATGGTTGATTACAGAATTCAGAAAAAATATCTGGCTACGATTTTTTTAGAAATTAGAGTTCTGGCAACCTTCGTTATCACGTTTCATCTTATCTTCGTGTCACGTGACACGAAGGTTGCCAGATCACTAATTTCTAAAAAAAAACATTGCCAGATATTTTTTCTGAATTCTGTAATCAACCACAGTGTTCGGATACTTTTTTGAGCGACTGTAGGTGGTCATATTATTTTGATACTAGATCGTGTGGGCTCACTCACGGAAATATTGAGCGTGTGCAGTTACCGTTCACAGCAAACTGGAGCATGTGCAGTAACTGCACACGCTCCAGTTTGCTGTGAACGGTAACTGGAGCGTGTACAGTTGCTGTACACGCTCCAGATATTTTTCCTGAATTCTGTAATCACGTGACACGAAGGTTGCAGATCACTAATTTCTAAAAAAAATCGTTGCCAGATATTTTTTCTGAATTTTGTAATCAACCATAGTGTATGGATACTTTTTTGAGCGACTGTACTTCAAATAGTTTTGAACATATGTCCAATCAATATTCCACTTCTTACCATAAACGCTTGCTCAGTTGATTTTCTTTTTCTGGCTCTCAAATGATTCAGGTCTACAATTTTGCCCATATAAACATAATTTTAATTTAAATGATTTCCATTGTCTAATTTTTCGTAATTTTATGAAATGAGCAAAAACATTGTATTTAAACTCCACTGGCGAGTTGTAATAACTCTTGTGGGTTAAACACTTGAAATTGTATTGCTAATGTAAATATCAATGAATGAAATTATTATTAATTCTTTACAAAGTCCCCGAAAGAAAAAAAATCAAGGAGTGTCAAATCAGGATTCTTTGGTGACCATAGGATTATACCACGCCTACCAATCCATCTGTCAGGATATGTTTATGGCAAGAAGTGAAATACCGATTAAACATATGTAGAGTCGCAAAAGGTGACCGTGTCGTTGAAAGGTGACTGTGAAAATTCACTTGTATGTTCAAAAATATATGAGGTACGTTTTCAATTGGAATACGACGCTCTTGAACAGGCCCGGATCTAAAAAATATCGAGGGGGGGGGATGTCTCTCTAATGTATTTATTATTGTATTTTATTGTATTCTTGTTATTGTAAATATATATATACGTATATGTATTAAGTGTGTTTTTTTTCTTGAAGTGCTGTTGTTTTCGGGTCTGAGCTGGCTGCCTGCACATGCCGACGGAAAGCCCTTTTACGACTATTTACAATTAGCCTCGGGCCGAGTGCTAGTGCTGGAGACTATGGCAGTGATAATAAAATAACACTCTGGGCGTCGCTGTCAAACAGGAAGGACGTTTGAACACGCGTCAAGGGAGCCGCTCTTACTCAAACAAAACCCTTAAGGAAAGGGTTCGATTCTGCGTGAACCAGGGTTCAGTTCCATGTGAACTGAGATACGGTTCTGGGCGAACCAGGTTGTAAGCAAGGATTGAATATCCTTTTGCCGAGTTTGAGGTCGGTAAAGCGAAAATCTGCAAAGCTCAGATCTCCATCTCATTGCATGATTGTTTGCAGCAGCATAACAGTGAAGGCCTATGGAATCGAGCGCATCCCCAGCACGTGATTGTATATAAATGTGAATAAACTGTGTCGTCCCAATACAACTTTCGTGCTTGAATTGTTGGACATATTTCTATACATCACTTGGCGCAGCAAGTCTGAGACATACGTCGGTACGGGTGTAACACCCGAGAACCTGTGAGGTCACCTAAGATGAGTTTAATTAAGGGATTAGTTGATCGTCCTCTACTACAGAGTTAAATTAATTAATTGTTCGCCATCACAGCGCACCACAGGGGGGGGGGGGTGAAGAGACTGGATTTCCTACGCAGAATAACATTTCTCCCTACGTTTTACAGGTCTTTAAAAAATTTCCTGGAAAATTCATGAAATCGAAATAAGTTTAATGATTTTTTTTGCCTCTGTTACCTTTAGTTGCATTCTGAAAGAAGAGGGCCATAACTCCCTCTATATCCGTCCCTGCTGTTGAATATTTATGTTATTTTCGTAGATATATTAGTTCTAAAACTTCGACCATTATTTTTCAAAACCCTCCACAAATGGCATTATCTGAGTTCGAATCCTGGATAAAGTTATATTGTATTATGCACCCCTAGGCTACATTGTCTTTCTGCTGAGTTCAGAAGACAACATGCATCTTAACTCCATCAGGGTTTATTTTAAGGAAATTTTAGAACAGCAGAAGCATAAGTATTTATCAAAGAAAATAAACATATACTTTAGTTTAACAAAATAATACTGGCAAAGTAAAAATTTACAATACAAATCGCATTGTTTTGATCACAGGAAAATATTTAATTTAAATTATATAATGGACTGAAACGTATTATAAGAACGAAATTAAATAATAAGCAGAGTAATTTAAATGAAACAAATATTTTATCAATAAAACATTTTAATTTCCTTCTTTTGAACGATAGCACCTGTCGTCTGTTTCCTTTTGTAATTAAGTAAATTCTGAAAAGGCGGGCTGTTTTGCTAATAAGATTTTGATTTGCAAAATGGCAACGATGCATAAATTAACAACTGCGCACATTTCGACTTCTCGAGCTGCACGTTAAAATTGGCTCTGTTCTCTGTGGCGTATTATTCTCACAGATCTCCATGGCAAGTGGAATGCCCGAGGAATAGTTTATTGTTTTAGCTCGTTTAAGAGAAATAATAGTAATACACAATGTTACTTTGCTACAGAAATCTTAAATTTTGGCATTAATGTTTACTAGAGACGGGATTTCCACTGACACAAGCAAATCCTAGGATGGTGGGAAAACGCAACTTTTTTATTTTAAAGTTGAATTGGGTTGCTTTACGGCATTTTTTGGCACAGTGGGCTAAATGGCCAGATCACAAGGACCCCGAGGGCTCTGAGAAGGTTAGGGGAAGGGGACACACTGGATTGATATTTGGAGACAATCAATCTTTTGGTTTGCTAGAAAACTTTTTATCATTTTACTTAAACACTGTATCTCCGCAAAATTCCTCGCCCTGCCCACGGTCAGTAGGGTACACCGATGGGCTTGGAAAGGCCGCTGTCCGTCGGATGGGACGTTAAGCCGTGGCCCCGTGTGTGGGAGAGCCATACCCTGTGCACGTTAAAGAACACGCTGGATGGCCTTGACGGGAGGCTACCATCTGTCTCCCAACAGCTGTTCCAGTGGGTCCCCTCCCCCAACCTTCTCTGAGCCTTCGGGGTCCATGTGACCTGGCCATTTAGCCCATGGTGTGCAAAAAAGTGCCGCTCAGAGGTAAAACAACCCAACAACCCAACTTAAACACTGTTCAGATTGTCGAATGCCTTAGGAACAGGTGGCTATCCTTCAAGGCCATTTAGTGTGTTTTCAACGTTCAGAGATTACCCCTGAATCATGGGTTAGAATCTCATAGGACGGACGATAATCGTTCAAACTTTATGTAGTCTAGAAAGACGTTGGTTTTGATTCCCTCGCATCGACAAAACTATTTAATGAAGAATGTCATCGCAAACGGGCAATCGGAGAAAATCTCAAACCCGACACAACCTCTAAATTCATTCAAAAGTGTCAGAAGCAACAATGTCATCTTCGAAAGCTTCTTTTTCATTAATTCAAACGTATCTCTCTCTCTCTACCTCACCATTTTCAGTACAGATTCTTTAAAATCATCTGGTCATAATGGACCCTAGGGACACAAAATGGCGTCATTTCCTTTTTATGTACACATAAGGGTTAAATCGTAAAAAAAAAGCACCGAGGTGTTTGTCTCCAGACTGGCAAAGTAGTAAGAGAAAACTTTCCGTGCAGCCCCTAGGCAATAAAGAAACTATCTAGGACGCAGCTAGTGCCTTCCTCAATGATATCAAACCTCTATTCGTCCAGTAATGTCTTTCCAATCCTCTCCCAACAAGTTACACGCCTCCCCTTCTACCTTATCTCGATCCTCTACTCGCCATCGATTCCCAGCCCCCATTTATTACAGCCATTACATGCAAGAGCCTCGACGGTTGGGTTTGAAGGCTTGAGAACGAGCAAGCAGTCTTCCACAGATGCAATAACGAAGCTCTCCTACACTCTGTGCATCCTTCCTACCGGATATTTAGTACGGGGCCCTGGGGGGCGATTGCGTATGCCGAGGTCACCTCTCACACCATCTATTCATCCTCTTTCCAATGTCACATGCATTCCTGGAAATGTAGTTTGTGTAGTTTCGAACGTTGTTCTATTTTTGTAATTGAAAATGGAATCATTTCACTCAGAAAAACGAACAGGTAAATGTTGAGTTTCCTCAAGAACGATCGTAAAGAATATATTATGGAGTTTAAAAATAAGTTTGGGTGATTTCGAAAATTACAATGATATGCTTGTTGTCCTCAGGCAGTATCGAGTACATTTTATTCGAAGTTGATGTTTAATAGGTTTTAACTTCATGCGTTCTCGGCAGGTATTTATTCCGCGGATGTTTATTTTGTGTGCTTGTGAAGTTGGTCTGTCTTTTGAGGTTGAAAGCGTGTAAAATGTGATCGTCACAAGAAGGAATAATAGAGGATGGGTTGAGAAATGAAAATAACTTTGGAGCTTGAACCCTAAAATTCTCAAAGTGACCTAGAAGTCAGTAGTCTTTGCTTACAATAATTGGTACTTACGTATTAACGCCACCGCAGCGTGTAATAAATTAATAATTCCACACTTTAACTAGTTATTCTATGAAATAACTAGGTATTCTATGAAATAACTAATGATAGACAATTAAAGTGTAAAATAAACAATCTTACTGAATTATACAGCATACAAAATGTTATTTATATAGACGCAATAAAATCATTTGTTACAACAGGGATTACTAAAATGGCATTTGGAATTGCCCTAATGTGCGAAGGCCAAGTAAGAACGAATCCGTAAAGTGGTGAATCTCTTGAATATGAATCTTCGTGTCACGTGATTCACTCGTCCGCATTATAAAAAACGCCCCGGATGAGCGGAGGCCAAGTGAGAACGAATCAGTAAAGTGATTCGTTCTCACTTGGCCTGCTCATTTTGGGGGCGTTTTTTATAATTCGGACGACTGATTCATGTTGACAGAGGGATGACCTGGTTTCAACTCTACTCTCGGACACTAGAAATAGTCTTTTTTTTTACTTTTGAACTTTAGCGATACGGAAGCCGTTAATGTGCACATTACCTAGGTAAAATGCAGAAAACTTTTGATTCCGCACTTTAACGGAGCAAATCAGTTAATCTGCAGATTAGCTAGGTAATGTGCACATTAACGGCTTTCGAGCTTTAGCGGTAACATATATATAGAGTAGATATCTCAAATTTCAGTTCAGCAGTACAAATGAACATTAATGTAACATTATTTTGTAGTAGATTTGGGTACTTACGTATTAACGCCAGCGGTGGCGTTAATACGTAAGTACCCAATAATTTATAGACGAAAGGAAATTGTAAAAAATAATCCATAAAATTATTACTTTGGTATCATAAAAAAATCAACAATTTTCTGCATTTAGAAATTAAGAATACGTCAATCAATAATAAATACTCAGAGTTATCTGTTGGCACAAAAATCAATAAAGCAATAAATAGTTTCTTTATAGATGTGGGTTCGAGTCTCGGGCATCGGCAAAGCTATTTAATGAAGAGTATGTGTCAACGAATATGCTCACACAAGGTGAGCAGTGTCCTGATACTAAGTCACCTCCCCAAAAGTAAATGAATTGCATGAATTTGGTTAATAAAGTGTATTTTTGTGAAGAGAATCGGCAGCGTGCAGAAAGGCCAAGTTGGTCAAGGTCCATGTCCAAGTTCGCTCAAGGCAACAACTGTTTATAAATAATAATAAATCGATACATTACAATATGTTCGTCTGCTGTGACAAATTTTTTTCGTATTTATTCGTCAAGATTGGGTTTTTAGCTCTGCAATGTTTCCTGTCTCGCGACATTTTAATAAAGTAATAATGGTTTTGGATCTGGCAGCGAGATTAAATCAGTTTAATATCCTATAGATTGTGCGCAATATCTTCTGCGCATCCATGTCTGACTTTGTTAAACGGGATCTTTGGTTGGACAGAACAAGGCTCTTTCAGTGGTTAATGCCATAACAGCGATTTTGATATCATCATGTATAAGGGAAAAATTTAATATGTTTAGTTTCATATAACTGCAGGATGCTTTAGGGTATATGTAATAAGCGAATATAATATTAAATATATTTGTAACAATAGTACAATATTAAAAAATTTTAAAACTCTTAGATAAATGCATATTTAATTATTATTACTTTAATCATTATTACTAATTATTGCTTTATTCATTTATTTAGGTATATCCTAAAGCTATATGCAGTAACGTTACTTAGATTTATAAAAAATAGATTTCGCTACATTCATGACGTTATCAAAATTGCTGTCCAAAGCTTGGTCTAAGTTTAGGCAAAAGCAGAGGAGACTAGTCTCGGTCATTTTTGCCATTTTGTAGATATCAATCTGAATTACAGGATTCCGAGTTTTCTTCTTTAATTCGTTAACTGTGGGTCGTTTATCTTTAACGAATATTCAAATATTTTTAGTACCCTTCGGTAAATTCTTCTGAATATTTTTCAACGGTAACTCGTGCATGATATTTGTTTTCTACTTCGAGACTTCTGTAACTGGAGAATAACATTTGTTTTCCACTTTAAGGCTTCTGTAACTCGTGAATGACATTTGTTTTCCAATTTAAGGCTTCTGTAACTCGTGAATGACATTTGTTTTCCAATTTAAGGCTTCTGTAACTCGTGAATGACATTTGTTTTCCAACTTTAAGGCTTCTGTAACTCGTGAATGACATTTGTTTTCCAACTTTAAGGCTTCTGTAACTCGTGAATGACATTTGTTTTCCACTTTAAAGCTTCTGTAACTCGTGAATGACATTTGTTTTCCACTTTAAGGCTTCTGTAACTCGTGAATGACATTTGTTTTCCACCTTTAAGGTTTCTGTAACTCGTGAATGACATTTGTTTTCCACCTTTAAGGTTTCTGTAACTCGTGAATGACATTTGTTTTCCACTTTAAGGCTTCTGTAACTCGTGAATGTCATTTGTTTTCCACCTTTAAGGTTTCTGTAACACGTGAATGACATTTGTTTTCCACCTTTAAGGTTTCTGTAACTCGTGAATGACATTTGTTTTCCACTTTAAGGCTTCTGTAACTCGAGAATGTCATTTGTTTTCCACCTTTAAGGTTTCTGTAACTCGTGAATGACATTTGTTTTCCACCTTTAAGGCTTCTGTAACTCGTGAATGACATTTGTTTCCCACTTTAAGGCTTCTGTAACTCGTGAAAGACATTTGTTTTCCACTTTAAGGCTTCTGTAACTCGTGAAAGACATTTGTTTTCCACTTTAAGGCTTCTGTAACTCGTGAATGTCATTTGTTTCCACCTTTAAGGCTTCTGTAACTCGTGAAAGACATTTGTTTTCCACCTTTAAGGCTTTTGTAACTCGTGAAAGACATTTGTTTTACACTTTAAGGCTTCTGTAACTGGTGAATGACATTTGTTTTCCACCTTTAAGGTTTCTGTAATTCGTGAATGACATTTGTTTTCCACTTTAAAGCTTCTGTAACTCGTGAATGTCATTTGTTTTCCACCTTTAAGGTTTCTGTGACTCGTGAATGACATTTGTTTTCCACCTTTAAGGTTTCTGTAACTCGTGAATGACATTTGTTTTCCACTTTAAGGCTTCTGTAACTCGTGAATGACATTTGTTTCCCGCTTTAAGGCTTCTGTAACTCGTGAATGACATTTGTTTTCCACTTTTAGGCTTCTGTAACTCGTGAAAGACATTTGTTTTCCACCTTTAAGGCTTCTGTAGCTCGTGACTGACATTGTTTTCCACCTTTGAGGTTTCTGTAACTCGTGAATGACATTTGTTTTCCACTTTAAGGCTTCTGTAACTCGTGAAAGACATTTATTTTCCACCTTTAAGGCTTCTGTAACTCGTGAAAGACATTTGTTTTCCACTTTAAGGCTTCTGTAACTCGTGAAAGACATTTGTTTTCCACTTTAAGGCTTCTGTAACTCGTGAAAGACATTTGTTTTCCACTTTAAGGTTTCTGTAACTGGTGAATGACATTTGTTTTCCACCTTTAAGGTTTCTGTAATTCGTGAATGACATTTGTTTTCCACCTTTAAGGTTTCTGTAACTGGTGAATGACATTTGTTTTCCACCTTTAAGGTTTCTGTAATTCGTGAATGACATTTGTTTTCCACTTTAAAGCTTCTGTAACTCGTGAATGTCATTTGTTTTCCACCTTTAAGGTTTCTGTGACTCGTGAATGACATTTGTTTTCCACCTTTATGGTTTCTGTTGGGAGAAGGGACCCACTGGCAAAACAGGATGTTAGGAAATAAATTGTAGCCTCCCTTGTAGGTCATCGAGCGTGTTCTTTAACGAGCACAGGGTATTATTTTCCTGTGCACGGGGTCACGGCTTAATGTTCCATCTGATGGACGGCGGCCATCGGTGTCCCCTACTGTCAGAGGGCAGGGCGAGGAGTTTTGCAGAGATAAATCTCAGCGGTGGCCCAGACGGAACTCGAACTTGGGAACTTCAGATTACGAGCCTGACGCTCTGCCGACTGAACCACCCCTTCTCTGTACAAGTCGTAGAAAATACCAATAATCCATGTACTGAGGCTGATTACATTACATGGCACTGATTACAGGCCGCCGTCCGTAGGATGGGACGTTAATCCATGGTGCCGTATGCTGAAGAGCCATATTCTGTGTACGTATAAAAACAAGCAGGATAACCTTGATGGGAGACTTTCATCTGTATCCTAACAGCTCTCCAGTGGGTTCCCCTTTCACAACATTCTCTGTCCAGTCTTTGGGGTCGTTGTGACCTGGCCATTCAGCCCACTGTGTGCAAAAAAGTACCCTCAGAGGTGAAACATCCCAACCGAATCCCCTCTCTGAATGTTGCTCAGCAAACAAAGAAACAAACTCTAAATTCCCGAAACTAGGAAGATTCAGAAATCTCCTCCCTTTCGCTCTCTTTGTTAAAGCGATTACTTTTTTTTTTAACGAAAAACAATAGATTTTCAGCTAGCCATATGAGATGCAACATTCTTCGACACGAGCGTCTTATATAGCCCAAGTTTCAGTTCTTAAACTTTTAGACATGAACCGACTAATTGGATTTTATCTTCACTAGAATACCCATGTGACCCGTTCATTATCAGTAGATAGACAACCGCGCACAGTTCATCACATGCTACAAGTAATTAATATTCCTTAGAGCCATAAGCCACAAATCTCCGACACACATCAGGGGATTACCAGAGTCTACCTAAGAGACAGGAATATTGTCTTGGCTTGTCTATCATACCAGTTTCAGTTTTCTAACGTAATCCATTTTAAAAAACTGCTGACAATGTACCTTGTATATCGATGGATACCGCTGCTCAACGTCAACCTGCACGTCAGCAAGCCTATTCGCTCCATTTTCAGCGACAAAATTCGCACTTCTCTTTTGACAGTCAGCTTGATTGATGTGCTAGTAATGCCGCGGGACGTCCAAAGCTTAAGCTTACCTCCATCGGCCAAACAATCTGAAGCTTGGCGATTATCCTGACCGGTGGACGTTGCTTCCTTTGTGGTAGACGTAAGAAGAATTTGACAGTCCCCTTTCAAATTTTGCATTGCCTAAATAGCGTATAATTCGGTCCTATAACATACTTTAAGTTGCTTACGGTTGTATGAATTTTTCTCGAACGTTGCAAGAATTAAATTTATTTGAAAATAGTACACTAATACCGGTCAAAACGGGGAGGGGGTGGCTCAGTCGGTAGCGCGCCAGGCTCGTAATCTGTAGTTCCCAGGTTCGAGTCCCAGCTGGGTCAGCGTTGAGATTTATCTCCGCAAAACTCCCCGCCCTGCCCACGGTCAGTAGGGGACACCGATGGGCTTGGAAAGGCCGCCGTCCGTCGGATGGGATGTTAAGCCGTGGCCCCGTGTGCGGGAGAGACATATGCTGTGCACGTTAAAGAACACGCTGGATGGCCTTGACGGGAGGCTACCATCTGTCTCCCAATAGCTGTTCCAGTGGGTCCCCTCCCCCAACCTTCTCTGAGCCTTCGGGGTCCATGTGACCTGGCCATTTAGCCCATGGTGTGCAAAAAAGTGCCGCTCAGAGATAAAACAACTCAATCCAACCCGGTCAAAACATATCAGGAACATGAGATACAAATTGTCAAGTGTTTCAAGATAGATTTCCTGAATGGTCAGGTAGCTGCGAGGATTTGAAAAGGAAGAGAGAAATGTTTACAATGTGGTTAAGAGCACAAAGGAGAAGAAGTATACAGAAGAGAGGTCGCTAAGTCTAAGGCTGAGAGAAGAAAAATTGATACAGTTGTAAGGATGAAAGTAATAACCAGTTTAATAACAAATGAAAACTATACATAAATAAAAATTAAAACTCGAAACGTTTTAAAAAAACTTGGACAAATCGACTTGCATTAGACGAACGTTAAAAATGTTCGAAGTTGAAGACATCACAACATCAGGAGGTCAAGAGTTCCAGACACGACCAACTCAACTTAAGAAGGAATGATATTTATAGTTTGTTCTAGCAGAATGTATATATACACAGAGTATGACTTTTTGTTCTGCTAGAGTTCAAGATATGAATTAATGGATTGACCGGATTTGAACAGAGAAGGCTAAATAGAGGAGGAGGATTTTATAACAGATCTTTAGATCGTGAACCAACCTCCTCCATTCCAAGGAATGAATATTGAGAACTTTCGATCATTCCTCGTAGCTTGAGTTGGAAAGTCCAGGTAGTCTTCTTATTAAATCATCTGAGTGGACGTTCAACTAGAGCGATGTCACGGGATCATGTGGGGAGAGCAGAGAGGAGACGCATATTCAAGAATAGACAAAACAAAAGTAGAGAATGCCTTGAAATTGTGGGCCTACTGCATTTTTTTCAGCAACGCAAAATCATGAAGGCGATACGGTTGGCTTTCTTGGTGACGTTTTGGCAGTGTAAGGAAGACGAGAGGTTGGGAGAAATGGTAACGCCCGCATCTAATTGAGATGACACAATAAGTGAATTGTTTCTGAGTGCAACGACCTACATAAGTGCATGATAGTTTTTTTCCTTGCAGTAATCCCCTGATGTGTGTACTCTGGTAATCCCCTGATGTGTGTATTGATGAATCTGCAATAAACGCACGTAACTTGCGTTCTCACGTTCCGTTTTTTGATTATTTGCACATCTACCCTCATAGCTTCCGTCCTATCAATTTCGGGCTTATGCATCTCTTCCTTCGAGTGTTGCGACTTACACTTTGAACAGTGTTAAATATATGTATATAGGTTCAGGAGCAGATCTAATATGTATATAGGTTCAGGAGCAGATCTAAAGGGTATGGGAGGGGTAAGGGGGTCTTTCACTCCTTGAGAATTATAGTAAGGATAATGGAGGCGTGAAACATATGTATCAATCTACACTATTCAAAATGGAAATCGCAACACCAAGAAGGAATGAAGCAGAAATATGTAAATCGCAAGAGGCAATTGGCCATAAGAGTTATGCAAATGATTCGCCATCAAAGTTACGCAGCATTGGGCATGTTGCACCCAGCTGAGCTATGGAGAAATACCTGGTGCCAATGAGCATGCCACTACTAACAGTCATACTGACTATCATGCCATTACTGACAGTAAGGTTAGAGTGCATGCTGCGAAATGTCCATAACATGCCTTGGAGGCGCCGGCAGGACCCTTATGCACAACTAACGCCTTTCGAGAAAGAGCGAATTGTCGATATGCGAGATCTCGGATTAAGCTTTCGAGAGATCGCCACACGAATGGGACGCAAGTGAGTACAGTGCAACAATGCATCTCACACAACATCATGGAGCACCAAGTGACACGAAGGACTAGCACACCGCAGCACAGGACAGGAAGATTTCATGCTCCGTAGGAGGGCCGTTTGTGACTCACCATAGCGACTGTGCTGTAGAATGATTTGCAGACTCTTACGGGTACTGTGGTCTCCGTACAAACCATTAGACAACGTTTGCATGATGTGGGAATGAGGGCGAGACATCCAGTCTGACATCTGTCGTTGCAACGGCATCGCCTGTTATGCCGTCTCCACTGGTGTCAAACTAGGCAACATTGGTCTATGGCAGGGGTGGGCAAATAGCGGCCCGCGGGCCACATTCGGCCCGCTAAGAGTTTTTTGTGACCCGCCAAGACAGTCAGAAAAATCCGCCTTGAACCGAGATTTCCTTCCCGTGCGCGACCGAAGATTCGTCTCGTATTTTCCACTAGGATGGCCACGTCAATACGCATGCGCAGTGCAGATACTAAAACAATTGCCCAGCCCTGGTCTATGGAATGGAGGAGAGTGTTGTACATAGACGAGTCCCGATTCTGTTTCGGCATGCCAGAGTCGTCATCAACGACATGAGGAAGCTTGTTCCATTAGCCGCCATACGGCTCCCCACAATGGTATAATGGTACGGGGTGGCACGCCATATGGCGGCCAGACACCTCTGCTCCAGGCATGCTACAGCAAGACATTACATCAATGACATCGTTAATTTTATGGCACGACTATTCCTTACCACCATGCCTCCTCGACTGATTCTGCAGCAGGACAACCACACATGAATGTGCAACGATGGACAGTCTCCAAGGTAAGGACATTCTCCCATAGCTGCCATACTCCCCGAACCTTTCGCCCATTGAGCTTGTGTATGAGTCACCACCCTGACCAGCTCCCTCCGGCGACGAACCTGGTACAGTTGCTTTCCAAATGGATCCTGTTGCCATACCTCAGGACACCATTAACCATTCTGATTGGTGGAATGCCGAGACGTCTCGGCTTGTATAACCGCCACTAGGTAAGCCTACTATGTACTGATGAATCTGCAATAAACGCACGCACTTTACGTTCTCACGTTCCATTTTTTGATTATTTGCACATCTACCCTCATAGCTTCCGTCCTATCAATTTCGGACGTATGCATCTCATCCTGAGTGTTGCCATACCCTGTGCACGTTAAAGAACACGCTGGATGGCCTTGATTGGAGGCTACCATCTGTCTCCCAACAGCTGTTCCAGTGGGTCCCCTCCCCGAACCTTCTCTGAGCCTTCGGGGTCCATGTGACCTGGCCATTTAGCCCATGGTGTGCAAAAAAGTGCCGCTCAGAGGTAAAACAACCCAACCCTTTTCTCTGTGGATATCGATGTATATATCAGTCGGGACATTTCTCTGTGGAAATTGTTGAACACAGGAATACGTGGGTTACTCTGTAAGGAGACCACTACGAACTGAATGAGTTGGTTTTACACTGTGAGGATTACTCACACAGGAATAAGTTAATCTCCTTAAGCAGAGCAGCATTCAAATCAAGGATATTTCTCTTTCTCAAGATCACCACATGCAGAAAGAAGAAAGTAATGGCTTTCACCATATGGGTATCTCTGCACCAATAAACAAGGGTTTCAATTTGTGATACCACTGCACACAGAGGAAAGAGAGTTTATGAGGATCACTGTACATTGAAACTGTGAATCACTGGAATCAGGAAAAGTGAGTTTTATCTGTAGGCATCGCTGTCCACAACAAGATGCGAATCTAGGTATATAGCAGATATGAATTCGGATTCAAATTTACATATATTAAAAGCTGATGGGTGAATGTGATAATGTGTCAATGGCTGACCTAACTGATGAATATATATATATCGAATGGGTCAGGATAAGTGAATTTAATAGATATATCATAGGCTGAACAATGAATACGATAATATATCAAAGGCTACTAATTAGCAGATGCTCTACAACTTTGGGCGGGGGTGGCTCAGTCGGTAGCGCGCCAGGCTCGTAATCTGTAGTTCCCAGGTTCGAGTCCCAGCTGGGTCAGCGTTGAGATTTATCTCCGCAAAATTCCCCGCCCTGCCCACGGTCAGCGATAGGCTTGGAAAGGCCGCCGTCCGTCGGATGGAACGTTAAGCCGTGGCCCCGTGTGCGGGAGAGACATACCCTGTGCACGTTAAAGAACACGCTGGATGGCCTTGACGGGAGGCTACCATCTGTCTCCCAACAGCTGTTCCAGTGGGTCCCCTCCCCCAACCTTCTCTGAGACTTCGGGGTCCATGTGACCTGGCCATTTAGCCCATAGTGTGCAAAAAAGTGCCGCTCAGAGGTAAAATAACCCAAAAGCTCTTCAACTTTGTAATTTACATTTTTTTTCTCTGTCTTTGTTGCCGAGTTAGGTTTGTTAACTTCCTAAATTTGCTGCTAGGGGCAAATTTAGTCGCTATCATTCAATCCGGCATGGTCACTTTCCTATGGATCGATCTAACATTTGCCCCTCTACGACGTTCGCTAAAAAGTTATTTGGGGCGTTTTAAGACTTTCCTTTAAACACCGTATATCAACAGCATACAAAACGAGATTTCCTAAACAAAACCTACTTTCTGCATACAAAGTGGTAAATGGCTAGGTCACAAAGATCCTCAGGGCTCAGAGAAGGTTGAGGAGGAAGACCTACTGAAAACTGTTGGGAGACAGATGATAGTCTCCCGTCAAGGCCATCTAGTGTGTTCTTTAACGTTCACAGGGCATGGCTCTTCTACACGCAGACCCACGGCTTTACGTCCCATCCGACGGACGGAAGTCCATCGGCGTCCCCTACTGATCGAGGCAGGGCGGGGAGTTCCGGGGAGATAAATCTCAATGCTGGTGCAGATCGGACTCAAACCCGGGAACTGTAAATTACGATCCTGGCACCCATCAAGTCTTGTGCGCGTACCTAGGAAGAGATAGGATAACACAACGTGCATTTCAGTCAAAAGACGTCTGACCCTATAGTGATGGGGTTTAACATAAACAGTAGAAGTTGATTAATCATCGGCCCCCGGAAATAATAATACCAAAAAAGAAGGTACAATCATCGGCTCAGTGATTATAGCTTCTGACACGTCATAAGGAGATCGTGGGTTCGGATCCCATCCTGCTCGAGACAATTTTTCCTCTATACCCACGTGAACAGGATTCTTAAATAGCTTAACAGTCGTTAAATACTTTGTAAAAAGGGGGCGGGGGTGGCTCAGTCGGTAGCGCCCCAGGCTCGTAATCTGTAGTTCCCAGGTTCGAGTCCCAGCTGTGTCAGCGTTGAGATTTATCTCCGCAAAATTCCCCGCCCTGCCCACGGTCAGTAGGGGACACCGATGGGATTGGAAAGACCGCCGTCCGTCGGATGGGACGTTAAGCAGTGGCCCCGTGTGCGGGAGAGCCATACCCTGTGCACGCTAAAGAACACGCTGGATAGCCTTGACGGGAGGCTACCATCTGTCTCCCAACAGCTTGTTCCAGTGGGTCCCCTCCCCTAACCTTCTCTGAGCCTTCGGGGTCCATGTAACCTGGCCATTTAGCCCATGGTGTGCAAAAAAGTGCCTCTCCGAGGTAAAACAACCCAACCCTTTGTAAAAAACAAGTTGTAAAAACGCTAATTTCAAAAATAAAATTGATTGACATGTGAAGTGCTTCAGTCTCTTTCTGATTATTGTATTATTAGCTAGCCTTGTTTCTACGTCCTTGCTTTCACATAATATTTATTCAGATTTGTGGTCAATTATTATATTATTCAGAGTTTTTGAGCAATAAATCCCACTGCGCTTTATGCCTAATAATACATCTTTTTTATTTGATATTTGTGCTCGCTAAGTATTTCAGAGTTAGTGTGTACAGTTTGCAAAGGACAGGCTACACTTAGCAAGTGAAAAGATTTTCCAGGCCTCTCAAGTTCTTTCTCGAGATGCGTTGGTTTTCTCATGAATGAACTTTGTAGAGAACCAACCCTGTACAATATTTAAAATTATGGCATCCTTATACAATTCACCGAACTTTGTCAGCCAAGAACTCAGCCAATATTTCAAACTAGAAAGAAACTTTCTCCTTGGAGTGTTTGCTCGCTTCTCACATTTTCAGCCAAAACCACAATCTAATGACTTGTGCTCTTACTCCTCCGTGGATTCAGCGTAAAGCATCCCATCAATGGTGTAGTCGCATCTTTGATGCAGTCTCGAAGCTCATTTACATAATGACCCCGTAGGGAATTATCGTATTGAAGGATGCAGTAACTTGGCAACTAATCCGTCGTGTAAGCATCGTGATGAAAGTTTCATTTTTCCTCCAAAAAAGAAAGATACAAAATTTGCATTGCAGATTAAACCGAAACAACAACAAACTATGTCTCTCCCTTGAGCAGAGATAACTTTCGAATATCTGCTCCCTCGATTTGCTCGCCGAAACTCTAATAAATAAATATTATATCAAAGCAAAGAAACTAAGAGGACTTACTTCGTTTTCTTCTTCGTTGGAAGAAATTAAATGGAACTTAACGAGATGACTTCTCCATATTTCAAAGACATGTTAAACAGAACCACGGCTTGAAGGCATTTTGACGAACGGCGGTCTTTGGATGCTAACTTGTTTTAATCATCCTTCTCAATGAAGACAGCAAGCAGAAGCAAAGAGTGTTAATGATTACATTTCCAAGCTTCTCCTTTCTCTCTGACAGAGTCTTGACTTCGTAGCAAAAAGACTTGGGTTCGACTCCTGCTAACGCATGAAAGTTTATTTCTTTTTTCTGATGTATCTTTTTTGCCTGTCGGATTTCACTTTCTTTATATAGAACACTATATATATATAGAATGCCGTCCCATAGCCGAGTGGTTAGTGCGCTTGGCTACTGAACTACGGGACCTGGGTTCGAGCCCCGGGTAAGGCATGGATGTTTGTGTCGTTTTTCTGCTGAGGTCCCGCCATCCTCTCAGACCTTCTACTGTGGCGTATAAACTCCTGTATAATACTTATAAACTCCTATATAACTGTGGCGTAAGGCTCCTGTCAGACCTCTGTGGCAAGCAACTGCTTGAGGGGATTATTTGTTATTTTATTATATACAGAATACAACGCGTACTACGATGGCTGGTTCCGATAAAGTCTCCTCAATAAGTTGACCTGAAGAAGGATTTCGTTTTTCAGCATTGATCTCCATGTTCCATTTCGACCGCTATTAATTTTTCAATATTTAGTTATTTTCTGTAAAATCTTAAAGAAATATGGATTAGAGCAGTGTCTCGCAAACTTTTTTACTCTGCGGCACACTGAATCTAATTTTTTTCCGCGGCACACTGAATCTAATTTTTTCCCGCGGCACACTGAATCTAATTTTTTTCCCGCGGCACACTGAATCTAATTTTTTTTCCCCGCGGCACACTGAATCTAATTTTTTTCCGCGGTACACTGAATCTAATTTTTTTTCCGCGGCACACTGAATCTAATTTTTTCCCCGCGGCACACTGAATCTAATTTTTTCCCCGCGGCACACTGAATCTAATTTTTTTCCCGCGGCACACTGAATCTAATTTTTTTTCCCGCGGCACACTGAAACTAATTTTTTTTCCCGCGGCACACCTAAAAAAGAATAAAAGCAAACTCTATATAATCGTCATTATATTTGCGCTTTGTTGAAGTCATCAGCCTGGTTTTACTTGAAGATTTGCTCTCGTTCTTTAATTCATAACTCGGTGTTTGTTTTAAATATTTGTCCATTCTATGGCTTGAAATAATCAAAAATTAATACCAAAATTTGGAAAAAGCTTGATAAATACTTACAAGATCCCAGTTGATAAAATCTGAAAGATTTTTATTATAGCACGTCGATAACACAAGTCAAGTCAAAATGAAATCTTTGGAATTTGAAATGAAAAATTTTGAAAAAGTGTCAATTCGAAAATCTCTCGCGGCACACAGTTTGCGAGACATTGGATTAGAGTAACTTTGAAAAAGCGAATACAATATAAAGAAAATGAAACTCATGACAAACTGATTCAATCAAAAATATATAGATGCATAGGTTACCTGTTGACGTTTAAATCAAGAAATACTTTTTGTGGGAAAAATGACTTTCGCCGATGAATGATATTCGAACCCACGCCTCCCAGTTAGCATGTAACTGGGAAGCGTGGGTTCGAAATCCACTCATCGGAGAAAGAGTTTTTTTGCCCAAAAGTATTTCATAAATTGTATTTTCTTTTTCTCATTATGTCAGCTTGACTGTTGTAACAGAAGTTGTTGCAGGCAGTGATGTATCTTTATGGAGTTATAATTTGACACGTCATAAGGAGATCGTGGGTTCGGATCCCATCCTGCTCGAGACAATTTTTCCTCTATACTCACGTGAACAGAATTCTTAAATAGCTTAACAGTCGTTAAATACTTTGTAAAAAACAAATTGTAAAAACTCTAATATCAAATGTTGTTCAAATATACCATATGTTTATACAAATATACCATATGTTTATACCATATGTTTCAATACCATATATTTTCTACGGCAATTCCCGTAAATCATCAACTCAAGCACGTTAATACCCGCGCATTAACCCATTACACTCAAGCGCATCAACCCATCTTCCCAATCCAGTGCACATTAAAACTTTCTGGATATCCCCACTGATTGCATTTAACACATGATTTGCTTTTTTAATATTCTGCATACGGAAAAAAATATGACTTTCGAAATTATCCCTGTTTCGGAAAATTTAGGATGCTTTCTGCACATTAGCTTTCCTATTCAACGGAATCTTGCTGAAGTTATGAAGTGAGTTGTTTTAACTTTTAGCGCCACTTTTTGAACACAGTGTGCTAAATGACCAGGTTACAAGGACCTCAAAAGGGCTCAGAGATGGTTGAAGGGGATCCACCATGCAGCTTTTAGTAGACGGATGGAAACCACCGGTGAAGACCACCCAACGGGCTCTTTAACAAGTACAGGGTCTGTATCCAACGGGCTCTTTAACGTGCACAGTGTATGTATCCAACGGGCTCTTTAACAAGTACAGGGTCTGTATCCAACGGGCTCTTTAACAAGTACAGGGTCTGTATCCAACGGGCTCTTTAACAAGTACAGGGTCTGTATCCAACGGGCTCTTTAACAAGTACAGGGTCTGTATCCAACGGGCTCTTTAACCTGCAAGGTGTATATATCAAAAGGGCTCTTTAACTTGTACATGGTCTTATCCAGCGGGCTTTTTAACTTACTTAGGGTCTGTATCCAACTGGCTCTTTAACGTGCACAGTTTATGTATCCAAAGAGTCTTTAACTTGTACAGGGTCTGTATACAAAGGGCTTTTTAACTTGCACAGGGCCCGTATCCAATGGACTTCTAAGGTGCACAATGTATGCATCTAAAAGGCTCATTGACTTGCACATAGTCTGCATTCAATTGGCTTTTTAACTTGCACAGGTCTGTACCCAACAGGCTTTTTAACTTGCACAGTTTATGATTCCAAAGGATCTTTAACTGGTACAGGGTCTGTATACAGCGGGTTTATTAACTTGCACAGGTCTGTACCCAACAGGCTTTTTAACTTGCATAGTTTATGATTCCAAAGGATCTTTAACTGGTACAGGGTCTGTATACAGCGGGTTTTTTAACTTGCACATAGTCTGTACCCAATGGACTTTTTAAGGTGCACAATGTGTGCATCCAAGAGGCTCATTGACTTGCACAGGGTCTGCACTCAACGGGCTTTTTAACTTGCACATGTCTGTACTCAACGGGCTCTTTAACTTGCACATGTCTGTATCCAATTGGCTCTTTAACTTGCACAGTGTATGCATCCAAATGGCTCTTTAACTTGTACGGGTTCTGTATTCAACGGACTTTATAACTTGAACAGGATCTGTATCCAACGGTATTTTCAACTTGCACTGGGTCTGCATCCAATGGACTTTATAATTTGCACTGGGTGTGTATCCAACTGGCTCTTTAACAGTTTATGTATCCAATTGGCTGTTTAATCTGCACAGGGCCTGTATCAAATTGGCTCTTTAACTTGCACAGGGTCTGTATCCAACGGGCTTTTTAATTTACACAGGGCCTGTATCAAATGGGCTCTTTAACTTGTATAGGGTCTGTATGCGACGGGATTCTTAATTTGCACAGGGTGTGTATCCAATGGGCTCTTTGATTTGCACAGTGTATGCATCCAAAGGACCCTTTAATGTGCACAGGATTTCTCGCACACGAGCCATGGCTTATGACATCCGAACGGCGGTTTTTCTAATCCCATCGGTCCCCTTTCTCACCTATAATAAGGGGGGGGGGGGGGGGAATTAACATTGATAAATCTGAATGCCCCCGCAGTTGGGAGCCGAAGCTGGCAAGTGCCAATTACGAGTGTGGCGCTCTCCCGACTGAATCAACCCTCTACAATCATGAGACCGCTGCCATCTTCTTCAGTTGATGGAAACAGAAAACAGACCGAGTTTCTTTACGTAACAACCGAATAATTTTGAAAAAACTATATCCGTTGGGTTGTTTTTTCTCAGAGTAGGCTTTACAATTTAAGATTACTTACAAAAGAAAGCTTAATTTATTTCTAGAAAACGTGTCAAATATGCTATACTTTCTGTTTCAGAAAATATCGGTTCTTTTAAAACTTTGAAAGATAAATGTTTGCTTCAAAATGACTTGTTAATGGGAGAGTTACGTGGGTTGTTGGGTTGTTTTACCTCTGAGCGGCACTTTTTTGCACACCATGGGCTAAATGGCCAGGTCACATGGACCCCGAAGGCTCAGAGAAGGTTGGGGGAGGGGACCCACTGGAACAGCTGTTGGGAGACAGATGGTAGCCTCCCGTCAAGGCCATCCAGCGTGTTCTTTAATGTGCACAGGGTATGGCTCTCCCGCACACGGGCCAACGACTTAATGTCCCATCCGACGGATGCGGCCTTTCCAAGCCCATCAGTGTCCCCTACTGACCGTGGGCAGGAAGGAGAATTTTTGCGGTGATAAATCTCAACGCTGACCCAACTGGGACTCGAACCTGGGAACTACAGATTACGAGCCTGGCGCGCTACCGACTGAGCCACTCCCGCCCCGAGTTACGTGGGAGAAACCCAGAGTTTAGCGTTACAGTAGATTTGGGATTATCCGAGCAATATTAACTGACCTACTAAAAATATTTCCTCAGAAATTTCCTTTCGTTGTAGAATGCTAGACCTTAGCTGAATCACAAAACACAAGATTTAACATCCGTATCTTAACCGGGATTCGAACCCAGGTGCCTTTCATTTGTAACCATGATCGCTAACCGCCCTCTCACCGGGCCTAATTTTACATGCAGACGTAACTTGAATAATGTTCCATCTGTTAGTTTCATAAAAGGTTACTTTTACAGCCTTAAATATTTTTGTGAAAATAATGCAGCTCAGTTGAGTAACATTTGCTGTTAAAGGCACTTCTCAGTTGAGTAACATTTACTGTTAAAGGCACTTCTCAGTTAATTTCCATCTGACTTCTATAGGCTGTGAAATGGGCTAATTTATTTCCTCATCCGTTACCCTGGCCTCGATGACCATCTAGCCAGTGGTTCCCAACATTTTTGAGCCCAATGCCTCCTTTCGTCAAGGATTATTGGAAATCAGAACAATCTTTCAATATAAAAGTAGTTCAAAACTAGATGGTATTAGTACCCCAGTTAGCGGTTTGGCAAACCAAACGCCCACACAAATTTCTAAACCCCCGCTTTTGGAATCACTGATCTAGCCGACTGTGTAATTCAGGGGGATGATTTTTTTTTCTGTTTTTTGTTTCCCAATACTGAGGGATTTTTTTTTTTTGTTTCCTAATACTGAGGGAAATTTTCTAAAACAGCTTCCAAACAAGCTTGTAAGATATTGTATAAATTAAAAACTAACTTAGGGTTCTGTTAGTACTTGAAGCTTTCACTCCTAGAAAACTTAATTCTCCGCCCTGCCCACGGTCAGTAGGGGACACCGATAGACTTGGAAAGGCCGCCGTCCGTCGTTGGGACATTAAGCGTGGCCCCGTGTGCGGGAGAGCCATACCCTGTGCAGGTTAAAGAACACGCTGGATGACCTTGACGGGAGGCTACCATCTGTCTCCCAACAGCTGTTCCAGTGGGTCCCCTCCCCCAACCTTCTCTGGGTCCTTGTGACCTGGCCATTCTTCGGGGTCCATGTAACCTGGCCATTTTTTGCACACGCATGGTGTGCAAAAAAGTGCCGCTCAGAGGTAAAACAACCCAACCTAGAAACCTTTGCATTTCTTAATAAAACTCTTGGCCACGCATTATTTTTTATTTGCTACGTATTTATATATATTTGTACAAGGTACACTTTGTACACACTACTTTTCGTACAAGGTACACTGCCTGGACAAATTATTATGATACCTACCTAATATTTCGTCTTATGTATCATGGTACAGTTCTCAAATTTCAAAATTTTTAAATCTCTACCCATAGTTCTCATTCAAATGGGTTTGGGAGTACTGTTAGAAGTTATCTCTCTCAGCTGATGAACTGTAACTGTTCAGTTTTACTGTACAGTTCGTGCCAACAAACGCCTATCCCTGTCAGTCAGAGCCTTTTTCCTCCTGCAATTGCCACAATGGGCGGACATTTTTTGAAGCATTTGCCGTTCTCCATACACTTAGGATATTGTGCTCCGTGATTTTCCGCTGAGTTCCATCACTTCATTTACGGATGCTCCTGCCCATCGTGCTCCAACGATCAGTCCTCTTTCGAAATCAGTCAGATCAACCTTTTAATCCATGTCGCATTTCACTCTCCCCATTGCCTTTATGGCTTTACAGGGTGATTCAGAATTCATCATCAATATTTAGTGGGGAGGAAGGGAATAAGAAAAGAAAGAGATTTCACATAGGAAAGTATGGGGGCAGACGAACGCATGGTGGTGTAGAGGGCGCTGTGTGTACACACCTCTCATACAGAAGCACAGCTGTTTGACGCGTGCAGTCAGTTGTCATTCGACAAGGTGAATTTGCAGAAGTAACATGAACCAGTATACGTGGAATGAATGTGCAGATATGCATGTAACTTACGGTGCGGCAGAAGAAAGATGTCTTCGAGCCAGGCAATTGTATGCAGCGCGCTTCCCAAACCGCTGTGTGCCACAGCATCAAATGTTTTCACGTATTCATCGCCAACTGCGTGAAACAGGATCGTTTGCTGCTAGTAATGTTAATCGAGGGAGGCGCAGATCGGCACAGACAGTAGCAGTAGAGGAAGCTGTCCTACAGGAAATCGAGGAACAACCTGGTGCTAGCACACGAGGTATGGCTAGGCAGTTTGGAATTTCGCAAGCAACAGCGTGGCGGATATTACACGATGAAGGGTTACATCCGTTTCATCTGCAAAGAGTGCAATTATTGGCAGCAGGCGACCATCCCAAGCGTGTTATTTTTTGTCAGTGGTTCATGCAGAGAACAGCCGTTGATCCCAATTTCCCAACGTATGTTCTTTTCACCGATGAGGCGTTGTTCACTCGAGAGGGTGTCTTCAACACACACAATTGACATGTGTGGGCTCATCAGAACCCACACGGTACAAGACCTGGAGCTGCGCAACAACGTTTTGCTGTCAATGTGTGGACTGGGATTGTCGGTGACTGTTTGTTGGGCCCGTATTTACTACCATCCCGTTTGGACGGTGCCAAGTACCTAACATTTCTTCAGACTGTGTTACCGGATCTTCTGAACGAGGTTCCTGATGGTAGTCTCCGGCGAATGTGGTTCCAGCATGACGGCGCTCCTGCACATTTCGCAAATGCTGTGCGTGCTTACCTACGCAGACAGTTTGGTGGTCAATGGATTGGCCGCGGTGGACCGGTTTCTTGGCCACCACGTTCACCGGATTTATCTCCAATCGATTTCTTTGTATGGGGTGCTATGAAAAACATGGTGTACGAGACCCCTGTTGATAGTGCTATGGATCTTGTAGCACGCATATCAGTTGCTGCCTCAAACATCCGGGAAATGCCAGGCACCTTCCACAGGGTCCGGCTGTCCATGCAACGCCGTTGTGAGTCATGCATTCTAGCACATGGTCGGCAGTTCGAGCACCTCTTGTAAGTCTGTACAACCAATGCAAAGAAATGTTACATGTAAGATAATAAATGTTTTTTCCTTACCACTTCCTTCTTATGTGTTCTTTCCATCATTGAACTGGGGTCATTTTGCCCTACTACATGGCATATGCGCCCATGCTTTCCTATGTGAAATCTCCTTCGTTTCTTATTACCTACCTCCCCACCAAATATTGATGATGAATTCTGAATCACCCTGTATATAGAACTTCGTAGTAACGCGAGTCCCAACTGGGTCAGCGTTGAGATTTATCTCCGCAAAATTCCCCGCCCTGCCCACGGTCAGTAGGGGACACCAATGGACTTGGAAAGGCCGCCATACGTCGGATTGGACGTTAAGCCGTGGCTCCGTGTGCGGGAAAGCCACAGTCTGTGCACATTAAAGAACAAACTGGATGGCCTTGGAGGAAACACACTGGGAGAACACTTGAAAGAACACACTGGGAGGCTACCATCTGTCTCCCAACAGCTGTTCCAGTGGGTCTCCTCCCCAGCCTTCTCTGAGTCTTCGGGGTCCTTGTGACACGGCCATTTAGGCCATTGTGTGCAAAAAGAGCCGCTCAGAGGTAAAACAACCCTACCCAACTCGTAGTAACGTAGAATACTTACCTAGAATAACTTGCACCAGTAAAAAATTTTGCATACATTAGCATATTTCATGTTACTTCGCACACGTTCATAATAATTTGACCAAACAGTGTATCTTTCATATCGTGTTCACATCGGTCTTGGTTATTTAAATTCTCCATATCTCTCTCCCCCTAGATCCGACGCATGTTTGGAAAGTTTACTAAATTTAAAATCAACAGAACGATCCTACTATAATAGCAATGACCTATAAACAAAGAAGCAAAAATGGATTATTTGCATTCCTTTTCGATGCAAAATTACCATATTCAGTGTTTGGAACACCAAAAGAAACCAATGATCACGCTTTGCCAACATACGACAAAGTCATGATGTGAACTTATTCGAAAAGTAACATGAAAATAATCTTTTAATAACTCTGAAAAATTCGAAATCCGATTTCTTTTTGTTATTAGATAGAAGAAACCAAGAGCTGCTAGTGAAGCGATTAATACCAAAGGAATCTTTAAGCTATTTTCGGTGAAAGATTAATTTTAAAATGTTTAATTCCAACGAAGGTTAATTAAAAAATTTAAACGACGATATGAAAGCTTTAAAACTGCAGATAATTAACAATGTATTAAGGTGGAAGGATAGATGGCCACGCTAGGTGAAGTTCAAAGAATGTTTCCCAGATTTATTCTCTAATCCGTTAAAACCTCGGTGAGAAAAGAGATACCAATAGGCTGGGAAAGGTTCGTTGTACGAGATCATTAAGCCGCGATTCTGTGTACAGGAGAGTCATACTCTAGGCACGATGAAGTTATCTGTTTCCTACAGCTCTCAGATGGATCTCCTCCACCAATCTGACTTTCTCGGGTCCTTGTGACCTGCCTATTAATCCCATTTTGCACAGAAATGAACGTTTTTCAGAAGTAAAATAACTCGCTCGAGACTTATTGAAAAGGAGATACGGCAGAACATAGATAATTCTAGCTGAAGAGACAGCAAAATTGCTTCGAAAACTACTTCTAAATAACCAATGTTTCAAACATCAGTAGCTCCACTGATGGCTACGTATGTACTCCACTTGAAAAGAAACTCCTTCACCATTTAAAATGCCATGCGTGCATGACCAGTGATGGCGAATTTCTGACAAGCATGTCTCACAGTTGCACGCATGTTCACAGATTATGTTATCATCACGGGTACAAAAAGATAAACTCTAGGACCAACAACTACAAACTATTTTGCCATTTTTACAGAAGATGTTGAAATGTGTTGATACGAAGTAAGCATTAAGAGCCTTTGAAAAACTTTGCGAACAAAGTTCGAACTACCTACAGAATCGAAAAAAAAAGAAAGAGTTGTGGGAGTGAAGAAAAGGAAAAAGAGTGATCGTTGATGGATATCGCTGTGAACACCGTGACTAAATGGAACCCAATTTCCACGCACCTTCACCAATGCCCACGAGAAGCATTTCGGCGAGAGCGCCATCGATCTTCGTTGCCCGCTGCTCCAACAAACTATCAATCATGTTATTAACGGTTCCCGGATCGAGGTGCAGCCTGCGTCGAAGTGGCGGATGCCCAAACACGTGAGAAAGAGGCCCCGGCTCTCCATCCTCCATGTGGCACTAGATGCCGATGAATAGGAGGAGGAGGAGGATGGGACCTAGACGCTAAATCGGTAAAGCATAATCTTCCTCGTGCGCGAGCAGATGGCACGTGCTTAGCCAGCCAATCATTCGTCTTATGTTTTCTAAAATGCCTTTCGAGTTTGCTCTTTTTTTACCTTTTCTGCTCTATCTCGACACACACGAAACACTCGATGGGTGGAAAAGAAACGAAAAGAATTTTTTTTAGTAATATTTCATGGAAGTGAAACTTGCAAATATCGACCCACATGCAAACTTTTATTGGACTTGCGTTTTGCCTGTTTTAATTTGCAGTTGATTCTTCTCCACGTCATTGCTTCTCAGAAGTCGGCCACCAAGAAAGTATATACACAGAGAAAGCGGTCGGAGAATTTGAAATCATTAACGTTTCAAAAGCTCATCTCCGTCTGGTCTAGTGGTTAGCGACCCTGACTACCAAACCAGGGGGCACGTCCATGTGTAGGGTTGGGTTGTTTTACCTCTGAACGGCACTTTTTTGCACACCATGCGCTAAATGGCCAGGTCACATGGATCCCGAAGGCTCAGAGAAGGTTGGGGGAGGGGACCCACTGGAACAGCTGTTGGGAGACAGATGGTAGCCTCCCGTCAAGGCCATCCAGAGTGTTCTTTAACGTGCACAGGGTATGTCTCTCCCGCACACGGGGCCACGGCTTAACGTCCCATCCGACGGACGGCGGCCTTTTCAAGCCCATCGGTGTCCCCTACTGACCGTGGGCAGGGCGGGGAATTTTGCGGAGATAAATCTCAACGCTGACCCAGCTGGGACTCGAACCTGGGAACTACAGATTACGAGCCTGGCGCGCTACCGACTGAGCCACCCCCGCCCCACGCATATATGTGCATCTACATTAGGTTACAATGAATACGTGCATCTAAGTGTAAGTTATACTGAATATGTTATCTAAGTGTAGTTACACGAAATATGAAAAAAATTTTATTTTTCATACGCTTTATTTAATTTAGTATATTTATTGTTTAATATCGTTAGATTTAATTTCAACGAGGAATTTTACAATGATGAGTGAATGAGACCATGAAATAAAAATGTCATAGATCTCAACATTTCGAATAAATTTTTTTTTCCTTTCAAATTTCATTAAATCGTGTTAGAATGGTAATAAACCGTTAAGAAACAAATCTAGATCAACTTTAGTGTTGATATTGTAATAGACGTGGTTGTAAATTAAAAAGTAGTTAATTATTTCGATACTTATGAGATTGTTGATTTTCTGTTCGTTCTCTCCACTTGGGTTATATACATATTTAATTTTTTTTTGTAAAAAAAGAGCTTCCCAAGTTATGCGAATTTCAAGAATGGCTTTATGCGGTCTCTGACATGAATGAGTTTCAAAACTTTTATTTCTTTTATTTACAGTACGAAAATTCAAAGTTAAAATTTAATGTACTGCGGCTCTTTAAAAAGACTTCGCGGCCCATACTTTGAAAAAAAAACTGTTTTGTATTATGGCGTGCAGTCTTTCTACTGAGGTCCCACCATCCTCACATACCTTTTACAATGACATATAAACTGACAGATTCCTGGTCAGACCTCTGTTGCAAGCAGCTGCTTGAGGGGCATATAAATATATTTTTTTTACAGTACTCGCATATGAAAAAAGAAATTTTTCATTCGTTTCTAATTCACATCAAATCTATGGCGTGGGATTGTTTTAATCATACAGTAAACTCTCGATTTAACGGATTTCGATTTATCGGATTTAAAGGACAATATCATTTCAGCCAATAGCCGACTTCTGCTAAAAGACTCATTATTTGCGAATCAGTCCCGAGAATATTCGGTACTTCCCCTTCGGGAATTCCCAGTCAGCATCGTCGCAGTACATCAATGTCTTTGTCCTTTCTCTCCGTAAACTTCGTCTCACATCTGTGATAATTTTCTCTGACGAGTACCTCTCTGTGTGTAAAAATCCATCTTGCAACCGCATAATTTGACATTTACGAGTGTTTGGATATACTTTATAATACAAAGTTGCAATTTGAATCCATCAAGCCCACTTGACTACTGATCTAGGGGACCTGGGTTCGAGTTCCGGGTAAGGCATGGATGTGTGTGTTGTTTTTCTGCTGAGATCCTGACATCCTCACAGACCGTCTGCTATGCCGTATTAAACTGATAAGCTCCTGTCGTACCTGTGTAACAAGCAGCTGCTTGAGGGGGTATTTATTTTTACTATTTTTTATGATTTCAAAGGTTGGTATAAAAGAAGAAAAAGAGCAACTGTGAGTGTAAAACAAAAGTCAAAAGAGATTGAAAAATTAGAATCACGAGTGTCCGTTTGAAGTGTTTGTGGCGAGTATGGTGTAAGAAGAGAAACAGTGTCAGATATTCGTAAAGCAAAGGATAAGCATCAGAAATTTGCATTGAGTTACGATGTAGAAGTTGGGTTGTTTTACCTCTGAGCGGCACTTTTTTGCACACAATGGGCTAAATGGCCAGGTCACATGGACCCGGAAGATTCAGAGAAGATTGGGGGAGGGGACCCACTGGAACAGCTGTTGGGAGACAGATGGTAGCCTCCCGTCAAGGCCATCCAGCGTGTTCTTTAACGTGCACACGGGGCCACGGCTTAACGTCCCATCCGACGGAAGGCGGCTTTTCCAAGGAAGCCCATCGGTGTCCCCTACTGACGTGGGCAGGGCGGGGAATTTTGCGGAGATGAATCTCAACGCTGACCCAGCTGGGACTCGAACCTGAGAACTGCATATTACGAGCCTGGCGCGCTACCGACTGAGCCATCCCCGCCCCAATGATGTAGAAGTTAGAACAGATGAAAGTCAAGCAACAAAACATATTATCAAAAGGCATAAGAAGTATCACTCGAAGAAGCCAAGTTGAAGTATTTATTAAACCAATGTGTTATTGTTAGAAAGGTATTTTAAAAATTAAAGAATACGCAGATCACAGTGGCTGTACGACCTTACTAGCTTATGAATTAATTATTCATGACTTTCAGTTCTCATATAAATACATAATCAAATTTTGTGAACCATTCACTATTTCGTATAAAATCAGCAAGTATAACAAAAAAATGCATATATTAACTTGTTATTCCGATTTTTAGAAAATCCCACTCACTATTTATCAAACATTCGGATTTAACAGACACCCATTCCCCCACTTGGTCCGTTATATCGAGGGCTTACTGACTGTATTGAATGTAAATTGTATGAATATTGAAAGAATATCCGAGGACTATTATGCAAATACTGAGTGATTGCAAATGAATGTAATGAATTTAAAAATTAAAATAAAAAATTAAAATAAAAATTTGCCGTACAGTTCCTGCCAAAAACAGTCTGTTCCTGTCTCTCAGAGTCCTTTTCTTCCAGCATTTGCTACGATTGGCGGTAGTTTCTTTGAGACCGTTGGCATTCTCCATACACTTAAAAGTGTATGGAGAATGCCAACGGTTTTTGGCAGGAACTGTACGGCAAATCAGAATTGATACAGTTCATCAGCTGGCAGTACTTCAAAACTCATTCCAACGAGAGCTATGGCAGAGAATTTAGAAATTGCAAAATTAAAAACTGTATCATGATAGGGTTGAGTTGTTTTTACCTGTGAGCGGCACTTTTTTCCACACAATGGGCTAAATGGCCAGGTCACAAGAGCCCCAAGAGCTCAGAGAAGGCTGAGGGAAGAGGACCCACTGGGCGGGTGTTTGGAGACAGATGGTAGCCTCCCGTCAAGGCCATTCAGAGTGTTCTTTAACGTGCACAGGGTATGACTTTCCTCGCAGACGGGGCCATGGCTTAACGTCCTATCCGATGGACGGTGGTCTTTCCAAGCCCATCGGTGTCACCTAGTGACCGAGGGCATGGCGAAGAGTTTTGCGGAGGTAAATCTCGATGCGGTCCCAGATGGGACTCGAAACCTGAGATCTGCAGATTACGAGACTGGTGTGCTGCCCACTGAGCCACCATTGCCCTGAATATCCGTGAAGGTGCTGGGGATCGGACGAAGGGCTTTTCACAGGCAAAGATTTCATGATACGTACGACGAAGTATTAGGTAGCTGTTCATAATAATTTGTCCAGGCAGTGTAAGAAAGATGACTGTGTCCAGACCAAAGAGATATTCTCGGCTTCCCTGAAGCCTTTCATCGGCGGGATAGGAGGCAGCGGTGGACTTGGGAAAGATCTGAGGTCGTGGCCTGATACTTCCTTGCAATGCCATGACTTCTGTGCAGAGGGGCTGCAGATTAAAAGCAGATTGAGAGGTCAATGTATCCTCTAAGTGTTTACCTCAAATTTTATACCAGGAAGAACTAAGCAGAGAATCAAGAATTAGTCAAATTGTTGCTAGAAAGATCTCTCAGAGATTTTAATTATTAAGAAATAAAAAGGTAAATTCTAAGCCTAGAATGGGGAGAAGAGTCAAAGTACAATATTCTGGAGAAGAAGAGACAGGTCAAAGTTCATTATCCTGCAGTGACAGAAAAGAATCAAGATTCAAGATTCTGTAATGAGAGAGAAATCTCAATTTTCAGTTTCCTGGAATGAGAAAGTTCAAGATTCAGTGTCCTGGAATGGAATAGAATGGTCAAGTTTCAATATCTTAAAATAATATAGAAGGGGGGTCAAGGGTCAGTTTCCTGGAATGGGGTACAAGATTCAAGGTTTAATAACCTAGACTGAGATAGAAGGATCAAGGATCAACCACCTGGACTGGAATAGAAAGATCAAGGATCAATAACCTGTACTGGAACATAAGATAAGGATCAAGGATCAATCACCTGGACAGGAATAGTAAGATCAAGGATCAGTAACCCGTACTGGAACATAAGATAAGGATCAAAGATCAATCACCTGGACTGGAATAGAAAGATCAAGGATCAATAACCTGTACTGGAACATAAGATAAGGATCAAGGATCAATCACCTGGACTGGAATAGAAAGATCAAGGATCAATAACCTGTACTGGAACATAAGATAAGGATCAAAGATCAATCACCTGGACTGGAATAGAAAGATCAAGGATCAATAACCTGTACTGGAACATAAGATAAGGATCAAAGATCAATCACCTGGACAGGAATAGTAAGATCAAGGATCAGTAACCCGTACTGGAACATAAGATAAGGATCAAAGATCAATCACCTGGACTGGAATAGAAAGATCAAGGATCAATAACCTGTACTGGAACATAAGATAAGGATCAAGGATCAATCACCTGGACTGGAATAGAAAGATCAAGGATCAATAACCTGTACTGGAACATAAGATAAGGATCAAAGATCAATCACCTGGACTGGAATAGAAAGATCAAGGATCAATAACCTGTACTGGAACATAAGATAAGGATCAAAGATCAATCACCTGGACAGGAATAGTAAGATCAAGGATCAATAACCTGTACTGGAACATAAGATAAGGATCAAAGATCAATCACCTGGACTGGAATAGAAAGATCAAGGATTAATAACCTGTACTGGAACATAAGATAAGGATCAAGGATCAATCATCTGGACAGGAATAGTAAGATCAAGGATCAATAACCTGTACTGGAACATAAGATAAGGATCAAAGATCAATCACCTGGACTGGAATAGAAAGATCAAGGATCAATAACCTGTACTGGAACATAAGATAAGGATCAAAGATCAATCACCTGGACAGGAATAGTAAGATCAAGGATCAGTAACCCGTACTGGAACATAAGATAAGGATCAAAGATCAATCACCTGGACTGGAATAGAAAGATCAAGGATCAATAACCTGTACTGGAACATAAGATAAGGATCAAGGATCAATCACCTGGACTGGAATAGAAAGATCAAGGATCAATAACCTGTACTGGAACATAAGATAAGGATCAAAGATCAATCACCTGGACTGGAATAGAAAGATCAAGGATCAATAACCTGTACTGGAACATAAGATAAGGATCAAAGATCAATCACCTGGACAGGAATAGTAAGATCAAGGATCAATAACCTGTACTGGAACATAAGATAAGGATCAAAGATCAATCACCTGGACTGGAATAGAAAGATCAAGGATTAATAACCTGTACTGGAACATAAGATAAGGATCAAGGATCAATCATCTGGACAGGAATAGTAAGATCAAGGATCAATAACCTGTACTGGAACATAAGATAAGGATCAAAGATCAATCACCTGGACTGGAATAGAAAGATCAAGGATCAATAACCTGTACTGGAACATAAGATAAGGATCAAGGATCAATCATCTGGACAGGAATAGTAAGATCAAGGATCAATAACCTGTACTGGAACATAAGATAAGGATCAAAGATCAATCACCTGGACAGGAATAGTAAGATCAAGGATCAATAACCTGTACTGGAACATAAGATAAGGATCAAAGATCAATCACCTGGACTGGAATAGAAAGATCAAGGATCAATAACCTGTACTGGAACATAAGATAAGGATCAAGGATCAATCACCTGGACTGGAATAGAAAGATCAAGGATCAATAACCTGTACTGGAACATAAGATAAGGATCAAAGATCAATCACCTGGACTGGAATAGAAAGATCAAGGATCAATAACCTGTACTGGAACATAAGATAAGGATCAAGGATCAATCACCTGGACAGGAATAGTAAGATCAAGGATGAATAACCTGTACTGGAACATAAGATAAGGATCAAAGATCAATCACCTGGACTGGAATAGAAAGATCAAGGATCAATAACCTGTACTGGAACATAAGATAAGGATCAAGGATCAATCACCTGGACAGGAATAGTAAGATCAAGGATCAATAACCTGTACTGGAACATAAGATAAGGATCAAGGATCAATCATCTGGACAGGAATAGTAAGATCAAGGATCAATAACCTGTACTGGAACATAAGATAAGGATCAAAGATCAATCACCTGGACTGGAATAGAAAGATCAAGGATCAATAACCTGTACTGGAACATAAGATAAGGATCAAGGATCAGTCATCTGGACAGGAATAGTAAGATCAAGGATCAATAACCTGTACTGGAACATAAGATAAGGATCAAAGATCAATCACCTGGACAGGAATAGTAAGATCAAGGATCAATAACCTGTACTGGAACATAAGATAAGGATCAAAGATCAATCACCTGGACTGGAATAGAAAGATCAAGGATCAATAACCTGTACTGGAACATAAGATAAGGATCAAAGATCAATCACCTGGACTGGAATAGAAAGATCAAGGATCAATAACCTGTACTGGAACATAAGATAAGGATCAAGGATCAATCACCTGGACAGGAATAGTAAGATCAAGGATCAATAACCTGTACTGGAACATAAGATAAGGATCAAAGATCAATCACCTGGACTGGAATAGAAAGATCAAGGATCAATAACCTGTACTGGAACATAAGATAAGGATCAAGGATCAATCACCTGGACAGGAATAGTAAGATCAAGGATCAATAACCTGTACTGGAACATAAGATAAGGATCAAAGATCAATCACCTGGACTGGAATAGAAAGATCAAGGATCAATAACCTGTACTGGAACATAAGATAAGGATCAAGGATCAATCACCTGGACAGGAATAGTAAGATCAAGGATCAATAACCTGTACTGGAACATAAGATAAGGATCAAAGATCATCACCTGGACTGGAATAGAAAGATCAAGGATCAATAACGTGTACTGGAACATAAGATAAGGATCAAGGATCAATCATCTGGACAGGAATAGTAAGATCAAGGATCAATAACCTGTACTGGAACATAAGATAAGGATCAAAGATCAATCACCTGGACAGGAATAGTAAGATCAAGGATCAATAACCTGTACTGGAACATAAGATAAGGATCAAGGATCAATCACCTGGACAGAAATAGTAAGATCAAGGATCAATAACCTGTACTGGAACATAAGATAAGGATCAAAGATCAATCACCTGGACTGGAATAGAAAGATCAAGGATCAATAACCTGTACTGGAACATAAGATAAGGATCAAGGATCAATCATCTGGACTGGAATAGAAAGATCAAGGATCAATAACCTGTACTGGAACATAAGATAAGGATCAAGGATCAATCACCTGGACAGGAATAGTAAGATCAAGGATCAATAACCTGTACTGGAACATAAGATAAGGATCAAGGATCAATCACCTGGACAGGAATAGTAAGATCAAGGATCAATAACCTGTACTGGAACATAAGATAAGGATCAAGGATCAATCATCTGGACAGGAATAGTAAGATCAAGGATCAATAACCTGTACTGGAACATAAGATAAGGATCAAAGATCAATCACCTGGACTGGAATAGAAAGATCAAGGATCAATAACCTGTACTGGAACATAAGATAAGGATCAAGGATCAGTCATCTGGACAGGAATAGTAAGATCAAGGATCAATAACCTGTACTGGAACATAAGATAAGGATCAAAGATCAATCACCTGGACAGGAATAGTAAGATCAAGGATCAATAACCTGTACTGGAACATAAGATAAGGATCAAAGATCAATCACCTGGACTGGAATAGAAAGATCAAGGATCAATAACCTGTACTGGAACATAAGATAAGGATCAAAGATCAATCACCTGGACTGGAATAGAAAGATCAAGGATCAATAACCTGTACTGGAACATAAGATAAGGATCAAGGATCAATCACCTGGACAGGAATAGTAAGATCAAGGATCAATAACCTGTACTGGAACATAAGATAAGGATCAAAGATCAATCACCTGGACTGGAATAGAAAGATCAAGGATCAATAACCTGTACTGGAACATAAGATAAGGATCAAGGATCAATCACTTGGACTGGAATAGTAAGATCAAGGATCAATAACCTGTACTGGAACATAAGATAAGGATCAAAGATCAATCACCTGGACTGGAATAGAAAGATCAAGGATCAATAACCTGTACTGGAACATAAGATAAGGATCAAGGATCAATCACCTGGACAGGAATAGTAAGATCAAGGATCAATAACCTGTACTGGAACATAAGATAAGGATCAAAGATCAATCACCTGGACTGGAATAGAAAGATAAAGGATCAATAACCTGTACTGGAACATAAGATAAGGATCAAGGATCAATCATCTGGACAGGAATAGTAAGATCAAGGATCAATAACCTGTACTGGAACATAAGATAAGGATCAAAGATCAATCACCTGGACAGGAATAGTAAGATCAAGGATCAATAACCTGTACTGGAACATAAGATAAGGATCAAGGATCAATCACCTGGACTGGAATAGAAAGATCAAGGATCAATAACCTGTACTGGAACATAAGATAAGGATCACGGATCAATCACCTGGACTGGAATAGAAAGATCAAGGATCAATAACCTGTACTGGAACATAAGATAAGGATCAAAGATCAATCACCTGGACTGGAATAGAAAGATCAAGGATCAATAACCTGTACTGGAACATAAGATAAGGATCAAGGATCAATCACCTGGACAGGAATAGTAAGATCAAGGATCAATAACCTGTACTGGAACATAAGATAAGGATCAAAGATCATCACCTGGACTGGAATAGAAAGATCAAGGATCAATAACCTGTACTGGAACATAAGATAAGGATCAAGGATCAATCATCTGGACAGGAATAGTAAGATCAAGGATCAATAACCTGTACTGGAACATAAGATAAGGATCAAAGATCAATCACCTGGACTGGAATAGAAAGATCAAGGATCAATAACCTGTACTGGAACATAAGATAAGGATCAAGGATCAATCACTTGGACTGGAATAGTAAGATCAAGGATCAATAACCTGTACTGGAACATAAGATAAGGATCAAAGATCAATCACCTGGACTGGAATAGAAAGATCAAGGATCAATAACCTGTACTGGAACATAAGATAAGGATCAAGGATCAATCACCTGGACAGGAATAGTAAGATCAAGGATCAATAACCTGTACTGGAACATAAGATAAGGATCAAAGATCAATCACCTGGACTGGAATAGAAAGATCAAGGATCAATAACCTGTACTGGAACATAAGATAAGGATCAAGGATCAATCATCTGGACAGGAATAGTAAGATCAAGGATCAATAACCTGTACTGGAACATAAGATAAGGATCAAAGATCAATCACCTGGACAGGAATAGTAAGATCAAGGATCAATAACCTGTACTGGAACATAAGATAAGGATCAAGGATCAATCACCTGGACTGGAATAGAAAGATCAAGGATCAATAACCTGTACTGGAACATAAGATAAGGATCAAAGATCAATCACCTGGACTGCAATAGAAAGATCAAGGATCAATAACCTGTACTGGAACATAAGATAAGGATCAAAGATCAATCACCTGGACAGGAATAGTAAGATCAAGGATCAATAACCTGTACTGGAACATAAGATAAGGATCAAGGATCAATCACCTGGACTGGAATAGAAAGATCAAGGATCAATAACCTGTACTGGAACATAAGATAAGGATCAAAGATCAATCACCTGGACAGGAATAGTAAGATCAAGGATCAATAACCTGTACTGGAACATAAGATATGGATCAAAGATCAATCACCTGGACTGGAATAGAAAGATCAAGGATCAATAACCTGTACTGGAACATAAGATAAGGATCAAAGATCAATCACCTGGACAGGAATAGTAAGATCAAGGATAAATAACCTGTACTGGAACATTAGATAAGGATCAAAGATCAATCACCTGGACTGGAATAGAAAGATCAAGGATCAATAACCTGTACTGGAACATAAGATAAGGATCAAAGATCAATCACCTGGACTGGAATAGAAAGATCAAGGATCAATAACCTCTACTGGAACATAAGATAAGGATCAAGGATCATCACCTGGACTGGAACATAAGGATCAAGGATCAATAACTTGGAATGGGATAGAAGGATTAATGTTCGGTGTCCTGGAATGAGATAGAAGAGTCAAGGTTCAGTGTCCTAGAATGGCGACACAAAGTATCAGCTGTGCAGTAATATACTAACTATATGATAATAAACATATAGTACAATAAAGTAAAATGTAATAGAATGATGAAAGGACAATATCCTGGAATGGAATAGATGATGGCCCAATGTCTTGGAATGAGCGAGAAGGATCAATATTCGGCATCCTTGAGTTCCGTTCGTGATTCTCACCTCAATTTATAAAGTTATTTTTCGATTCACAACTTCAAAATATACGCAACAGTCTCATCTTTTGTAAGTCCATTACACAACTGTGAATATCAACCCATTCCTAAGGATTATATTATCGAGTTAATATATTACCCACACAGCTATTACAGAAAGATATTGAGGTCGCATTTTACCCTCTAACAGATGTTCATTGAATGGGAAGAAGGATAAAGGTTCAGTGTCATGGAACGAGATAGAAGGATCAAGGTCCAATATCCTGAAACAGGACAGAAGGATTGAGGTTCAATATCCCGGAATAGGATAAAAGGATTACGATTCAGTGTCATGGAACGAGATAGAAGGATCAAATTTCAATATCTTGGAAGGAGATAGAATTATCAAATTTCATTATCCTGGAATGGGATAGAAGTATCGAGATTCAATGTCCTGGAATAGGAAAGAAGGATCACGATTCAGTGTCATGGAACGGGATAGAATGATCAAGTTTCAATATTCTGTAATGCGATAGAATGATCAAAGTTCAATGTCCTGGAATGGTATAGAACGATCAAAGGCTCAATATCCTGGAATGGGATAGAACGATCAAGATTCAAGGTTCTGCAATGGGATAGAAGAATCAAGGTTCAATGTCCTCGAATGGGCTAGAAGATCAATGTCTTTCTGTAGCCTGCTCTGAGATCAATGTCTTTCTGTAGCCTGCTCTGAGATCAATGTCTTTCTGTAGCCTGCTCTGAGATCAATGTATTTCTGCAGCCCTGCTCTGAGATCGATGTCTTTCTGCAGCCCTGCTCTGAAATCAATGTCTTTCTGCAGCCCTGCTCTGAGATCAATGTCTTTCTGCAGCCCTGCTCTGAGATTTAATTCGGAATTCTTCTATCCTTGAAAAGCCTTGATCTAAAACCTGAAAATGTTAAAAATGATCTTACTTTAGAAACGTTTTCAGATCACTACCATTTAGAGAATGAATAATGTCGCAATGCAACTTAAGAAAAGAAAAATTTTTAATATCCTACGGAATTTTCAATAACAAATTGCTGAATTATAAACTTCTGTCATAAAATTCTTCGCCATCCACAGCCGCAGCGATGCATCTTCCTTTAGAACATCAAGATCAAGGTAGAAGCCCAACATCGTTTCAGCGAGGAGGAGAAAGTCCATACGAGACGTCAAGTTCCTCAGGGAGTGATACAGATTCGAGTCAGATTCTGTGTACTCAGCGTATCCCTCGTGTCCCACAGAGAACTACCGCTTGAATCAATCAATGCCACGAACCGAAAGCACGTTGTTGCACTGCAAAGGAAAGAGACGATGGGGGGGGAGGGGCACTCGAAGGGCCCCCGAGAGTTAAACACAATATCATTTCGGAGACAGAATGCGCTACATTTTATTGATGAATCTGAGAATGAATAAAACATCGGCCTACTTCTCTTCAAGAACCGTCATTTATCATCACGAGTATGAGTCCACGGCAGCTGTCCTGCAACACACCTCCCGCAGAGTCTGGAGACTCTTCTCCTTCTCTCTGCTCACACTACCTCCAAGTCTCTGAAAATGAATGATAGCAAGAAGTATTTCAACCTGACATTCAGCTTCCGAGGTCTTTAACTCATCGGAGAAGTGGCAGAAAACTTTTCTTTTAATACTCGTCTAGCTGAACCTCCAGTCTTCGCAAGGATCTCAACCTATTAACGGCGATGACGAAAAGTTCGGAGTTTCTCTCTGCCAAGAAAATGAAGAGGGTGATCACCTCTTCATTCATTATTTAAAGGTGACGTTTCTGCTCTTCTATTTGGAGTCTGCGTCGCGTTTCTTCTTCGCATGGCATGTTTACGTCATGATCCCATTCTATTGAAGAGTGATCGCTGGGGATTGAGAGGAAGATACTGCGGAAAATTATTTCCAGTCATTTTTAGCTAATGAGGGGAAAGCTATTGTAAATATATTTAGCATCACCTGGGCAACGAAACAACTCGTTGCCCAGGTGATGCTAAATATAAATCGAAGTCGAAGAAATTGACGAGTATTTCTATGCATCCATTCGTCAATCTATTTCTTCCTCTTTGATGTAAGTTGTTGGTAGCGGGGGGGGGGGGGGGGGGGGAATCAATTGAACGAAAATTTATCGGAAAATTGAGAATGACAAAACTAAGTTTTTTGGACTATGTCAGAGCTAACAAAAACTCTTAAATTTTGTAAAAGCTTTACACTTCTGCCACCACCCCTGTCTAAAGAGGGGGTAGGAGAGACTTGATGGGAAAGTTTCATCTGATCCTATCATCCCTACTCTTTCTGTTTCCCTCTTTTTCGAACGTTGTTCTTAACTTCCGATTCTTCGCTTCTGTGAGGAAAGGTGTCTCGGTCTTATCTTTCCTGCAGTGTGGAAATGCATTTCAAAGATTCTGATTATTGTGCCTCACGAGTCATCAAAGGCTCGCAGTAATGAAGTAATTTCAGTTGCATTGACTAGATGGGATTACAAGTTCCAAGGCTGATATCTTCCGATATCAAGATCCAAGGCTGATCTGCTTTATCTCTTCCGATATTATGTCATATAGTATGAAGATGGTTTGTCATGCGCTGGACAAAGGTTGGGTTGTTTTACTTCTGAGCGGCACTTTTTTGCACACAATGGGCTAAATGGTCAAGTCACAAGACCCCGAAAGCTCAGAGAAGGTTGAGGGAGGGGACCCACTGGAACAGCTGTTGGAAGACAGGTGGTAGCCTTCCGTCAAGGCCATCCAGCGTGTTCTTTAACGGGCACAGGGTTTGGTTTTCCCGCACACGGACCCACGGCTTAATCTCCCATCTGATGGACGGTGCACAGGACAAAGAACCCCTGACTCGTTTAGCAGAAAATGTTCCTTAAGATATTAACGCCACCCCATAGTAAATCAACGATATATAGAATTGGGTTGGGTGCCAGGTCACAAGGACTCAGAGAAGATTGGAGAAGGGTACAGCTCTTACGAGATAGGGGGAAGCCCCCCCCCCCCTCCCGTCAAAGCCATCCAGCATGTTCGTTAACGTGCGCAGGGTGTGGCTTTCCTGTACAGAGTCACATCCGAAGGACGGCGAACTTTCCAAGACTATAGGTATCAACTTTCTCAACAACTTTAGGGTTGAGGTTAGTGGAAATAATTCTTAACGCAGACACAGTTGGAACTTGAACCGAGAATTGCAGATTACGAGCCTAGCACACTATCAACTAAAGCAACCGAATCATATGCCAGGTAGAAAACAAGCAAGAGTTGCCTGTGACTCGTGATTCACGACAGCCCAGACTCCAAAATTCTCTGTCGCAGTGAATATGTTAAGTTGAATTTTTTTTTTAGAAATCCCATTGAAAACTGCCCAAATTCACTACAACTGATTCTTTCAAATTGTTAGCAAACTGCAGAAGAGTTTCCCACAATACAATCTTTTACGTCATGTGAGCAGTTTATCTTTCTTACTTACTAATTCCGTTTGATCTCCTTGGTCATAAAGATTCATGGCTTGCTCATAACAGCAGAATGAAAGCGTACTGAATATCACTCAATAACTCCAAAAGAAAAGACCATATTTCCTTCATCACTGCAGGTCACTAGTTCTAATAACGCTTATCCAAAGTTCCGCATAAATCTTTTCAGTCCTGGACTTGAGCCAATACCGATCACTCACATCATAATAAAGCTTTACGTCTTTGATCTGAAAAGTTCTTAAGCATACATAGATCGTTTATCGCAAATGGCACAACAGAAATATTGAGAGCTGTTTTCTATGAGTTAGGTGGTGAATATTAGGAGAGTAGATTCCCACCCAGAGAATAACAGCCACGTTGTTATTGATCTTCAGTGTGTTGCTTATTCTGATGCTGGTAATCTGTGGATCACCCATTCATCTATTCGTAAAGCCTTCAAACTCTGCAAAGACTCATGACTTGCAAATATTTCTCTATTAACTGGTAATAATAATCCCTTATTGTGGTGGGGTGGCTCAGTCGGTAGCGCGCCAGGCTCGTAATCTGTAGTTCCCAGGTTCGAGTCCCAGCTGGGTCAGCGTTGAGATTTATCCCCGCAAAATTCCCCGCCCTGTCCACGGTCAGTAGGGGACACCGATGGGCTTGGAAAGGCCGCCGCCCGTCGGATGGGATGTTAAGCCTTGGTCCCGTGTGCGGGAGAGCCATACCATGTGTACGTTAAAGAACACGCTGGATGGCCTTGACGGGAGGCTACCATCTGTCTCCCAACAGCTGTTCCAGTGGGTCCCCTCCCCCAACCTTCTCTGAGCTTTCGGGGTCCATGTGACCTGGCCATTTAGCCCATGGTGTGCAAAAAAGTGCCGCTCAGAGGTAAAACAACCCAAGCCTTATTGTGCCCTGTTTTGTCAATCGTTCCAGTGCCAGAGTTGAGATTTATCTCCGCTGAACCCCCACGCTGCCCTCGGTCAATAGGGGACACGAATGTGATTGGAAAGGCCGCCGTCCGTCCAGTGAGACGTTAAGCCGTGAACCCGTGTAGGGAGAGCCATACCCTGTGTACGTTAAAGAACATGCTAGACTGCCTTTAAGGAAGGCTATCCCCTGTCTCCCAACAGCTGTCCAGTGGGTTCCCTTCCCCCAACCTTCTCTAAGCCCTAGGGATCCATGTGGTTTGACCATTTAGCCCGTTGGGTGCAAAACAATGTCGCTCAGAGGTAAAACAGCCCAATCCCATCTCGTTTCGTCAATTATGTATTTCATACGACTTAGTTTTGATCGCTTGATCACTGAGCTTGAAATAAAACTTTTAAACGATTCAATAAGCTTCAAAATAAATCTTTTAATGGCTTATTATTAAACTTTAAATAGAATTTTACATATATATATATAATTAATTGGTAATTTTCATAAGGTTTATTAGCTTCAAAGGATCCTTTTCAAGATATCTTTTTAAATGTCAAAAATTTCTCAACGTTTTTAAGTCATTTCCAAGAGACTTTAGAATAGGTACAGTCGCTCAAAAAAGTATCCGAACACTACGGTTGATTACAGAATTCAGAAAAATATCTGGCAACGATTTTTTTTAGAAATTGGTGATCTGGTAAACTTCGTGTCACGTGACACGAAGGTTGCCAGATCACTAATTTCTAAAAAATCGTTGTCAGATATTTTTCTGAATTCTGTAATCAACCATAGCGTTCGGATACTTTTTTGAGCGACTGTAAGTGGTCATATTATTTTGATACTAGATCGTGTGGGCTCACTCACGGAAATATTGAGCGTGTGCAGTTACCGTTCACAGCAAACTGGAGCGTGTGCAGTAACTGCACGGTAACGGTAACTGGAGCGTGTGCAGTAACTGCACGGTAACGGTAACTGGAGCGTGTGCAGTAACTGCACGGTAACGGTAACTGGAGCGTGTGCAGTAACTGCACACGCTCCAGTTTGCTGTGAACGGTAACTGGAGCGCTCCAGATATTTTTCCTGAATTCTGTAATCACGTGACACGAAGGTTGCCAGATCACTAATTTCTAAAAAAAATCGTTGCCAGATATTTTTTCTGAATTCTGCAATCACCCACAGTGTTCGGATACTTTTTTAAGCGACTGTACCGTTTATCCCTAGATAACCATCCAGAAGATATTCAATTTCTCTTCATACTTGTCCCATTCGATATTTCCTTGGGCTGCTGATACCAATGAGAAATTGCTTTCTCATCGAGAGAGTTTCTGTTCTGCATTGACAACGAAATTTTCGTTCCAACTTCAAGTATCATCTGCTCTCAGCATACCCCAACATTCTTCTCGTGATCGGTCACCATCATAGTGAGGTGAAAACCAGAAGATCACATATCGACTCTGGCGAATATGGGAATCTCGTTTTCAAAAACAATGTGATTCCCATATTATTAAGGTTGAACGTTTCATGAGATCTGTCGTTTGGGTGTATGATTCGTGGGAACTGTTGTTTGGGTGATCGTTCCATGGGATCTGTCATTTCGGTGAATGTTACATGGGATCTTTTGTTTAAGTGATCGTTTCATGGAATCTGTCGTTTTAGTGGTCGTTTCACGGGATCTGTCCTTTAGGTGATCGTTTCACCGGTTCTGTACCTTAGTTGATCATTTCATGGAATCTATCGTTGAGGTGATCACTTCATGGAATTTGTTGTTTTGGTGATCATTTCATGGAATCTGTCGTTGAGGTGATCCTTTCGTGGAATCTGTCGTTGAGGTGATCACTTCATGGAATCTGTCGTTGAGGTGATCACTTCGTGGAATCTATCACTGAGATGATCACTTCGTGGAATCTATCACTGAGATGATCACTTCGTGGAATCTATCACTGAGATGATCACTTCGTGGAATCTATCACTGAGATGATCACTTCGTGGAATCTGTCAGTGAGGTGATCATTTCATGGGATCTATTTTTTCAGATGATCATTTCATGGGATCTATTTTTTCAGATGATCATTTCATGGATTATATTTTTTAGAGGATCATTTCATGAAATCAGTCGTTGAAGTGATCATTTCATGGAACCTATTTTTAAGTGATAATTTCATGGAACCTGTTTTTAAGTGATCATTTCATGGAACCTGTTTTTAAGTGATCTTCTCATGGAACCTATTTTTAAGTGATCTTCTCATGTAATCTATTTTTTAGGTGATCATTTCATGGAATCTATATTTAAGTGATCATTTCATGGAATCTATATTTAAGTGATCATTTCATGGAATCTATATTTAAGTGATCATTTCATGGAATCTATATTTAAGTGATCATTTCATGGAATCTATATTTAAGTGATCATTTCATGGAATCTATATTTAAGTGATCATTTCATGGAATCTATATTTAAGTGATCATTTCATGGAATCTATATTTAAGTGATCATTTCATGGAATCTATATTTAAGCGATCATTTCATGGAATCTGTTATGCTCTCTCGTTTCTCTGGATTTTCTCCCTCTTCTTTGAGTTTGGCTGAATATTTATGAGCCTGAATTGTTGGAGTCGGTTGTTTTGTTTGAACCTTTTGTCTATTTTTTTTGCTGCTTTTTTTTCCTGTTGTTTCTCATTTTCCTTTTATGGATGGAGAGGATGAACCGGAAGTCTGTTTCCTCTTGTCTTGATGAAAATTCTTTTTTCGTTTTATTCATTAACTGCGATCAGGTCACAGCTTCTGAATTTTTACTTGCCACAGTCTTAATAAGATTTGAGTTAGCTACTGCATACTTTTCAGTCCATTTAATAATATCTTATTTTTTTTATTTACTCCTGAATTTTTTTCCTGAAAATCAGCATATGTTATTAACGAACAATTTGCTCTAACAGTGAAATAGGATAATTGAAAAAATCAGTTGTATCCGCTATTTCCAATAACGTTTAGAATTCATCTATACGTACCCAATACCAATAAGGTTTCATTACAACTCATTCAAACACGAATCACCCGTCTGCTATCTTCTTATGTTCAAAAACTGACGAAACAATGAAACACACGTCATCGCTTGGAGTTCAAAAGAGAAATCTGGCAACAATTGTGATTTGCTGCCTTTCTGACCATTCTTGTCTCTTCCGGCTTTTGGTGACGTTTACAGAAGTCATCGAAATTCCTCAACGAACGTCATCGAGATGATGATGCTGCGATAAGCGGTCAACTGCAGTTTACACATCTTATCCTGAGAGAGGTTAGTTGACTCAACGTAATGAAACATCGCCACTAAAGGCTAAGTAACACGTGGGGAGACTTAAAATTAACTGAACACAATTCAGGATCTTTAAAAACACCGGACATTGGGGAAGTTCCGGTCTCATTTCTCACTCTTCTCTCTAGCGGGAGTGGGGGGGGGGGGCTCAGTCGGTAGCGCGCCAGGCTCGTAATCTGTAGTTCCCAGGTTCGAGTCCCAGCTGGGTCAGCGTTGAGATTTATCTCCGCAAAATTCCACGCCCTGCCCACGGTCACCGATGGGCTTGGAAAGGCCGCCGTCCGTCGGATGGGACGTTAAGCCGTGGCCCTGTGTGCGGGAGAGCCAGACCCTGTGCACATTAAAGAACACGCTGGATGGTCTTGACGGGATGCTACCATCTGTCTCCCAACAGCTGTTCCAATGGGTCCCCTCCCCCAACATTCTCTGAGCCTTCAGGGTCCATGTGACCTGGCCTTTAGCCCATGGTGTGCAAAAAAGTGCCGCTCAGAGGTAAAACAATCCAATCCAATCCACTTTTGCCCTCTGATTTTTAATTTGGCATTATTTAAATTCGTGATGCATTTATGGCCGTTCCATGGCCGAGTGCTTAGCACGCTTGGCTACTAATCTAAAGGACCTGGGTTCGAGACCCGGGTAAGACATGGACGTGTGTGTTGTTTTTCTTCTGAGGTCCTGCCATCCTCACAGACCTTCTACTCTGGCATATAAACTGACTTGCTCCTGTCAGACTTCTGTGGCAAGCAGCTGCTTGAGGGGGTATTTATTTTTTATGTCCTCTAGTTGATAACAAATATTCTAGTCCATTGGCTGATAACCTATAGTGCCCGGACACCTAGGGATCCACGAAGATAGCACAGATGATCCGTGAGCTATTTTTAATATTTCATAAAGCTCTGATGGAAAGAGTACAGTCGCTCAAAAAATATCCGAACACTATGGTTGATTACATAATTCAGAAAAAATATCTGGCAACGATTTTTTTAGAAATTAGTGATCTGGCAACCTTCGTGTCACGTGATTACAGAATTCAGGAAAAAAATCTGGAGCGTGTACAGCAACTGTACACGCTCCAGTTACCGTTCATAGCAAATTGGAGCGTGTGCAGTTACTGCACACGCTCCCAGTTTGCTGTGAACGGTAACTGCACACGCTCAATATTTCCGTGAGTGAGCCCACACGATCTGGTATCAAAATATATGACCACCTACAGTCGCTCAAAAAATATCCGAACACTATGGTTGATTATAGAATTCAGAAAAAATATCTGGCAACCTTCGTGTCACGTGACACGAAGGTTGCCAGATCACTAATTTCTAAAAAAAAATCGTTGCCAGATATTTTTTCTGAATTATGTAATCAAGCATAGTGTTCGGATATTTTTTGAGCGACTGTACATTTGCTACGGTTATATAACCACGTTCAAAACCAAATGATTTGCGTAGATTATTTCAATTCATATGCAACACTGTCTATCTCGTGTTGATCACAAGACGTAAATCGGCTGTTAACGGCCCAAGAATTTCTCCACTCATGTACAGTCGCTCAAAAAAGTATCCGAACACTATGGTTGATTACAGAATTCAGAAAAATTATCTGGCAACGATTTTTTTTTAGAAATTAGTGATCTGGTAAACTTCGTGTCCACGTGACACGAAGGTTGCCAGATCACTCATTTTTGTAAATAATTTTGTAACTTTTTGTAATTTAAATTTTTGTAAAATATGGTAATTCAGTATTTATAATATTTAGCGATAACAATGCAGCCACAAAAATTGACTTCAGAGTTAATTAAAACTTAGTAATATGTATTGTATCATAGTGTTTAATAAATTGAAGTTTGTATTTTAGAACTTTGTGTAAAGAATTCTCTCACTATTCTTCAGTTTTGTTTAAGTTTCTTAGACTGGCATTGCTGTTTTTAATTTATCAAATAATTCATTAAATACTGAACGAATATTGTTGAAAATCGAAATATTGATTTATTTGATTGAGATCTTTATCTACAATCACATTTTCAAAACAAAAAAACTATTTAGAAGTTATAGACCTTTGACCTGATCTTCCCATTGACATATCATAGGGGTTGTCTATTCATTTTTTGGAGCCACCTGTACTTAAAAATTAGCCTAACAAATAACAAATGTTGCCTAAAATTGCCATTTTTGTAAGGTCATACGAAAAATAAAAACGATACTAGATATGATTAGACATATTCTAAGAAGCCACGCTCATTATCTAAAAAAAATGATGCGCTTTCAAAGATCCTTGCCCACCCCATCCCGTAGATCAGGGCGAGGGTACTCAGTCGGTAGCGCGCCAGGCTCGTAATCTGTAGTTCCCAGGTTCGAGTCCCAGCTGGGTCAGCGTTGAGATTTATCTCCGCAAATATTCCCCACACTGCCCACGGTCAGTAGGCGACACCGATGGGCTTGAAAAGGTCGCCGTCCTTCGGATGGGACGTTAAGCCGTGGCCCCGTGTGCGGGAGAGCCATACCCTGTGCACGTTAAAGAACACTCTGGATGGCCTTGACGGCAGTCTGTCTCCCAACAGCTGTTCCAGTGGGTCCCCTCCCCCAACCTTCTCTGAGCGTTCGGGGTCCATGTGACCTGGCCATTTAGCCCATGGTGTGCAAAAAAGTGCCGCTCAGAGGTAAAACAACCCAACCCGTAGATCAATTTCTGAGGAAGGGTAAAGGAGGGCCGATAATATTTCTTCCCCCATTGAAACGTTTCCAATTCTCCCTCCCAGTTTCATGATGCAGTCGCTGAAGAAACACATCGGTAGGAAAGTCGTCTGCCTAGCAGTGGAGAATCTGGTGGTGGACGCCACTTCGAACTCGGCGTGGGGTCCTTCCGTGTTTGTGATGTCCGTCATCGCCGAGGCCACTTACAACGAGGTCGTCTGCAAGGTAGTCATGTCGCACCTGTGGTCCAAATTGTGCGACTTCAGCTGCTGGCGACAGATAGAGAAATGCATCGACCTGCTGGAGTATCTGCTGAAGACCGGCGCACCAAAGGTACTTTCGGCAATCTGGTAGCATCTGCTTTTAGCTTACTAATAAAAAACATACACAGTCGTATCAGAATAATATGACCACCTACCATAGTATATCTATGGTAGGTGGTCATATTATTCTGATACGACTGTGTATATGGTTAAATAACATTTTAAGTGATTTTGAAATTATGTTTCATTTCTATCAATTCATATTGTTTATTCTTTGATTAATTTTAATTTACGGTGGTAGCATAATAGTTTTAAAAAAACTCTACGTTTACACGTTTATCATATTTACTTCATTGAAAACAGCTTAACTACACTGATGCTCAAAAGTTAAGTTACAGCCTCTTTTTATGTCAATGGGTTGGGTTGGGTTGTTTTACCTCTGAGCGGCACTTTTTTGCACACCATGGGCTAAATGGCCAGGTCACATGGACCCCGAAGGCTCACAGAAGGTTGGGGGAGGGGACCCACTGGAACAGCTGTTGGGAGACAGATGGTAGCCTCCCGTCAAGGCCATCCAGCGTGTTCTTTAACGTGCACAGGGTATGGCTCTCCCGCACACGGGGCCACGGCTTAACGTTCCATCCGACGGACGGCGGCCTTTCCAAGCCCATCGGTGTCCCCTACTGACCGTGGGCAGGGCGGGGAGTTTTGCGGAGATATGTCAATGGGAAACTAATTTCGAAACTCTGTAACATCTAAAATAAGCCTTTCGTGGTCAAATGTGAGAAGATAAATTAACGACTTCAATCCAATATCAAATTTCAGCAATATTCGTTAGGTGTTTCAATAGTTGTGGACTTTTCGATTATAACAATAGCAATGGCAGTCATCAGATTTCATCTCAAAAATTAATCGAAACTTAAATAATAAGTATTGTTTCGGGATCTTTAATAAAATAAATGTCTCTTTTAGATGTTTGTGTCGGTAATTATTTCAATATTTGTCAATATAATATAATAATTGTATAAATGTTATAGCAGTTAAATATTCATGTTAAATATTCCAGCTTCCATAATTCTTTGGGGGAGCGAGGGGGGGGCTCAGTCGGTAGCGCGCCAGGCTCGTAATCTGTAGTTCTCAGGTTCGAGTCCCAGCTGGGTCAGCGTTGAGATTTATCTCCGCAAAATTCCCCGCCCTGCCCACGGTTAGTAGGGGACACCGATGGGCTTGGAAAGGCCGCCGTCCGTCGGATGGGACGTTAAACCGTGGCCCGTGTGCGGGAGAGCCATACCCTGTGCGTTAAAGAACACGCTGGATGGACTTGACGGGAGGCTACCATCTGTCTCCCAACAGCTGTTCCAGTGGGTCCCCCTCCCCCAACCTTCTCTGAGCCTTCGGGGTCCTTGTGACCTGGCCATTTAGCCCATGGTGTGCAAAAAAAGTGCCGCTCAGAGGTAAAACAACCCAACCCATAATTCTTTAAATACCAGTTGTTACTGCTGAATATCGAGCTTTATATAGATTTGATTCAGATTTTTTCCCTAAGTCACATTTTACCATTAAAAGCTTATTTAAGAAGTTATATAGAGTTTTGAAGTTAGTTTCGTATTCACATAAAATGGGGTTGTAACTAAACTTTAGAAGGACGCCAAGTTTTAAATAAACAATATTTTATGACAACGAGGAAAGAGAAGCTTCTTCGTCGCTGCATGTTGTCAAAGCTGGGCTGCATTTTTGATCATGTCAATGTTCAATTACATTCCACATGACCTTTTGGTAGATATTTGCTCTTCACCATCGCAACTGCTCAAAATCATTACGTTGGGTTGGGTTGTTTTACCTCTGAGCGACACTTTTTTGCACACCATGGGCTAAATGGACAGGTCACAAGGACCCCGAAGGCTCAGAGAAGGTTGAGGGAGGGGACCCACTGGAACAGCTGTTGGGAGACAGATGGCCATACAGCGTGTTCTTTAACGTGGTATGGCTCTCCCGCACACGGGTCACGACTTAACGTCCCATCCCACGGACGGCGGCCTTTCCAAGCCCATCGTCAAAATCCTTTGGACTTACAGGAATGTGTTTAGATATTTTCTCGCCTTGTAGCTATAGTGTTTGGGCTTCTAATAGACATCTTGGATCTTTTGTCAAGTCTCTCTTATCTCACCTTAGGGTCCAGAATCCAGTTATACAATGTTTAAGTAAGCTAAATCAATTTTCTTTTAATATCTTATTTTAAACTTTTATATGTCATGTGTATTTTTGGTGTACAGGACTCTTAAATCCAAAATTTTCCTATGCAGAAGCACCATATTCTGTGCACGTTAAAGAGTAGGTTGGGGAAGGAGATGCACTGGACATCTGCTAGGCTATCCATCATGTTCTTTAATGAACTCAGAGTATGGCTCTCCTGCACACGGGACCACAGCTTTAAGTCCATTACGATGGACGGCAGACTTTCTAAACCCATCGATGTCCCCTTTCTGACCGAGGGCAGGGTAGGGTAATAAATCTCAACGTCGTAACAATTGGGACTCAACCTCGGAACTGCAGATTACCCTGACGCGCTACCGACTGAGCCAGGGGCGTGGGTGGCTCAGTCGGTAGCGCGACAGGCTCGCAATCTGTAGTTCCCAGGTTCGAGTCGCAGCTGGGTCAGCGTTGAGATTTATCTCCGCAAAATTCCCCGTCCTGCCCACGGTCAATAGGGGACACCGATGGGCTTGGAAAGGCCGCCGTCCGTCGGATGGGACGTTAAGCAGTCGCCCCGTGTGCTGGAGAGCCATACCCTGTGCACGTTAAAGAACACGCTCGATGGGAGGCTACCATCTGTCTCCCAACAGCTGTTCCAATGGGTCCCCTCCCCCAACCTTCTCTGAGACTTCGGGTCCTTGTGACCTGGCCATTTAGCCCATGGTGTGCAAAAAAGTGCCGCTCAGAGGTAAAACAACCCACCCCAACAGCTGTTCCAATGGGTTCCCTCCCCCAACCTTCTCTGAGCCTTCGGGGTCAGAGATTCATTCAACGCTGACCCAGCTGGGACTCGAACCTGGGAACTACAGATTGCGAGCCTGGCGCGCTACCGACTGAACCACCCACGCTCCTGGCTCAGTCGGTAGCGCGTCAGGGTAATCTGCAGTTCCGAGGTTGAGTCCCAATTGTTACGGCGTTGAGATTTATTACCCTACCCTGCCCTCGGTCAGAAAGGGGACATCGATGGGTTTAGAAAGTCTACTAACTGAATAGTAAAATTAGTTTCGTTACTTAATCCTGATATTAAACATTCGTTTCGTTTTTTCCTGGCGAAGATCTGCCAGGACTGTAGGAAGAAAAAGACTTTCCTGGAACGTCTCTTCCTGAAGAACATGCGTAGAACAGAAGGCAACGTGAACGGATGCTGCGAGAAGCTGGAGAACATCTTCCAGTTGCTGGATGACGATAAACTAAAAGCCAAGACACGAACGGAAGCTCTGAAAGAAGAGATGGAAATGTGCCGGTTCTGTGTGGAGCAGGGAATTGATGTAAGTTATCTTCAGTTTTACTTTCGGCTGAGGTATTTACAACCGATGTAGCTACTGCTGCTGGAATTTTTAAGAATTTCTTGAAAGTGTGCCAGAACGAGCGAAAAAAAAAAGAAGAAAAATAACTGAAGGGGAAACTTAGGATTTACCGGAGATTCTTCAATCAAATTGGAGACCGGCTCCTGCGCTTATTTATCAGGGTGAACTCCGCCCCGGTTCATTTAAGTTTGAAACGTATGCTCAGACTTTAAGATTTTATTCTCAGACTTGACACGGTTTCCTGGTTCATACGTTTTTCTTGACTGCTGACTTTTTCTTCTTTTCGTCCAAATGCTCTTAATATTGCCGTTTTTGTTCTTATCGCGTTACTTGATTTAGAAACGTGTCAGACTTTCGTTGAAGTTTACGTAAAACTCAGAGTAGTGTTGGAAAAGAAAAAGTGCACGCTGGTAGTTATTACTTCAAGTGCTGAGCTTTTCAATATTTCTTATGCAATTGAAACTCTGCAGTGTTTTATTTTATCCATGAGCAAACATTTAAATTGAGCTGGAGCTTGGATTCCATTGCTCTCAAAATCAAGTAGTTCCTGTAAATTTCTCAAATGAAAAGCAGTTTCCTCCAGATTTTTTTTCCAATTATTTTTCTTATATATCATATGATTCTGTCCCGGTGTCCGAGTGGTTATCATGCTTCGCTGCTGATCAAGGGGTCTGGGTTCGAGTCCCAGGTAAGGCATGATGGATGTTTGTATTGTCTTTCTGCTGAGGTCTCGCCTTCCTCACAGAACTTTCCTAAGCCATATAAACTGACAGGCTCCTGTCATATCTCTCTGGCAAGTACCTACTTGAGGATTGTGTTGTTTTACCTCTGAGCGACACTTTTTTTGCAAACCATGGGCTAAATGGCCAGGTCACATAGACCCCCGAAGGCTCAGAGAAGGTTGAGGGAGGGTACCCACTGGAACAGCTGTTGGGAGACAGGTGGTAGCCTCCCGTCAAGGCCATCCAGCGTGTTCTTTAACGGGCACAGGGTATGTCTCTCCCGCACACGGGTCCACGGCTTAACGTCCCATCCGACGGAGGCAGCCTTTACCAAGCCCATCAATGTCCCCTACTGAGCGTTAGCAGGGAGGGGAATTAAGCGGAGATAAATCTCAACGTTGAACCAGCTGGGACTCGAACCTGGGAACTACAGATTACGAGCCACCCCCGCCCCTACCTGCTTGAGGGGTAATTGATTTATATTTATTACATCAGATGAAACGTGAAGCGTAAGTGTATTTATAAATATCCTGATGTTTATAATAAATGTAAATAATTATCACATCCGTTGCGTTTATAATTTCTCGATATTAAAAGAGCCTCTCCCTCCATTCCAGGCATGTAGCCGCAAAACACTTTGCGCAGGAAGGGAGAGATAAATTAGATTTTTGGAAGGAAGAGCAAAATAAAATAAAGGGTAGGCGCATTTTATGCGAGGGATGTGTTCCCGAAGACTTCGCGTAATTTAAAACACACATAATTCAAGATTAATTTTCCCATAGGAATAAATGTTAAGTTGTCAATGCGTTCTCGGAGGGCATGAATCTACAACCATTGTAACGTATCTTTCCCTTCAAACGTCTTTTTAGTCACAATAAATATATAATATATAAATAAATGAACAATAAAAAGTTAATATTATGACAGTTTTATTAATTTAAATAGCGTGCTGCCTGAAAAAATGGGAGAGGTTGGGTTGTTTCACCTCTGAGCGGCACTTTTTTTACACACAATGGGCTAAATGACCAGGTCATATGGACCCCGAAGGCTCAGAGAAGGTTGGGGGAGGGGACCCACTGGAACAGCTATTGGGAGACAGATGGTAGCCTCCCGTCAAGGCCATCCAGCGTGTTCTTTAACGTGCACAGGGTATGGCTCTTCCACACACGGAACCACGGGTTAAGGTCCCATCCGACGGACGGCGGCCTTTCCAAGCCCATCGGTATCCCCTACTGACCGTGGGCAGGGCTGGGAATTTTGCGGAGATAAATCTCAACGCTGACCAAGCTGGGACTCGAACCTGGTTACTACAGATTACGAGCCTGGCGCGCTACCGACTGAGCCACCCCCGCCCCTGTTTCCAGTGTTAAAGCCCCTTAAATCGTGATAGAATTAGGGCAAGTTTTCTTCCATATTCCACTCATACACTGCCTAAGAACTTGTTACTACGAAATTTGATAATATTAATGGCACTTTTGATGTTAAATGTTTTCCAAAACTCCTTCACTGTTGTTCTGCTGTCGTTCATCGCCTTGAGAAGTGCATCTAATGTTGATCTTAAATAGCATGATTTAAAGGGTTTAATTACACCTTGGTTATAAAAGTGAGATTGTATTTGGAGGCAGAAACACGATTTTGATGTTATCTGAAACATTTTCAAGAGCTGGAGGCGAGGGAAATTATCTAACATCAGAAGATTTTAAGTGGAATTTCGTCCTGCATGCACTAATATATTTTTTTTCCGAATATAGTTGGCTTCCCAAACAATTTCTGAAAACAGAGCCACCCATTCAACCTTTTTCGTTTGCGTACCAATTGACTGGAAGTAAAGATTTTCGAATCCTTTCAGAGCCCGTGGGTTTTCCGAATTGTACACAACTAGCTGCCTCAGTTTGAAATCTCCTTCTGCATTGCCCCCCCCCCCCCCGGCAGGAGAATAAGCCGATCTTGGGCAGCTTTGAAACTTGGAGCTGTCTTCTCTTCAGAGGAGGCGTGTGTTCTGTCAGGCATCTTTTCCGCATAACCCGGTCTCATCCACATTTAAACACTTGTTTAGCGGTATATCCACCCTTCGATGATACCCCTCAGTTCTTCAGCAATTTTTTTGGCGGTTTCGTAGTCATCAGTTGCAGCTTCCCCACTCATTTTAACATTTTTAAAACCCTGAAAGGGCTTTAAGATTGGAAGGCCAGCCATGATTTGAAATAAAACTTTTTGTATCACTGTCACCTCCTTTCAGATCAACAAATGTACTTCGTGCAGTCGAACAGTCGCTCAAAAAAGAACATTCGTTCTCTTTTGTTGCGATGTTATGCAACCACCGCAATTCCTGATTCCGCTTGTACAGCACTACCAGTTTCGAAAAGCCAAGCTTATCTAGAGCCGGGGGCATGGAATACGCCCTATAGGCGCACCTCAACCCCAGCCTCACATGGCAGCAGTCCTATAGAAGGAAAGCTGACCACCGGAAGAAACCTTACTTTAATCTATTCCCCGGTTAGCCTTGAACAAGGATATATAAATCCAAGTTCGCTCGGCGTCCGGGGTGTAGACTCTTAGTAAGACCCAGACTTTTTTGAAGGCTCGTGCCTACTAGACGGGCTCAGACCGTTCAGCAGAGCCCTCGAACTGCTCACCCAGAGCACCTGAAGTTGAGGCCTCGGACACCTTCACCATCAAACCGGCCTTCCGACCGGTCAGCGGCATCATTGGCCTCGGTTGGCTTTGGCTATGTCCAACCGGGGAACCAATCCGGTCGGCACAGCCTTCGACCGGTTTGCTGGGCCCTAGCCCCCCCCCCCCCCACCACCACCACGACAAGATGGTCCCTTAATGGGGGGGGCTCAAAAAAAAAGAAACAGTCGCTCAAAAAAAAACAGTACAGCTCAAAGTACAGTCAAAAAATAAAAAAATAAAAAAAATCGAACAGTCGCTCAAAAAAGTATCCAAACACTATGGTTGATTACAGAATTCAGAAAAAAATATCTGGCAACGATTTTTTTTAGAAATTAGTGATCTGGAACCTTCGTGTCACGTGGCACGAAGGTTGCCAGATCACTAATTTCTAAAAAAAATCGTTGCCAGATATTTTTTTCTGAATTCTGTAATCAACCATAGTGTTCGGATACTTTTTTGAGCGACTGTAGGTGGTCATATTATTTTGATACTAGATCGTGTGGGCTCACTCACGGAAATATTGAGCGTGTGCAGTTACCGTTCACAGCAAACTGGGGCGTGTGCAGTAACTGCACACGCTCCAGTTTGCTGTGAACGTGTGCTCCAGTTTGCTGTGAACGGTAACTGGAGCGTGTACAGTTGCTGTACACGCTCCAGATATTTTTCCCGAATTCTGTAATCACGTGACACGAAGGTTGTCAGATCACTAATTTCTACAAAAATATCGTTGCCAAATATTTTTTCTGAATTCTGTAATCAACCATAGTGTTCGGATACTTTTTTGAGCGACTGTACCTTAGCACAGACGATAGCTTGGCTTAGGATGAACATTGCGGAGGGGTTGATCTTGCAGCCCGCACTTTTTAAACGAACGACGATTTTTTGCGAACTTAAATGTGTACTTGCTTTAACGTTCTTTTTCACTTTCTCAGCATTATCTCTAATAAGAATTTGGCAGAGTGCTCTCTCCTAAATTAACACCACGGAGTCTCATTACTGTACCTTGGTCATCTTCATAGCTTTCTATCACATCTAACTTCGGTTCCAAAGTTATTGATTTTCAGCCGCGTTTTTCAGCACTATCACCACCACTTAATGGAGGCTTGGATGACATCGTTATAGGATATAAAAAATGATTTTAAATTATAATAACAATGAATATTAAAACAACAGCACCATAATCACCAAAAATCACTCGCAGAAGTTCCGATGCACATAAACAACAGCGTGATTCACACGATACTGAAAGGTCGGGGTGGCTCAGTCGGTAGCGTGCCAGGCTCGTAATCTGCTAGTTCCCAGGTTCGTGTCCCAGCTGGGTCAGCGTTGAGATTTATCTCCGCAAAATTCTCCGCCCTGCCCACGGTCAGTAGGGGACACCGATGGACTTGGAAAAGACCGCCGTCCGTCGGATGGGACGTTAAGCCGTGGCCCGTGTGCGGGAGAGCCATACCCTGTGCACGTTAAAGAACACGCTGGATGGCTTGACGGGAGGCTACCATCTGTCTCCCAACAGCTATTCCAGTGGGTCCCCTCCCGTAACCTTCTCTGAGCCTTCGGGGTCCATGTGACCTGGCCATTTACCCCATGGTGTGCAAAAAGTACCGCTCAGAGGTAAAACAACTCAACACACGATACTGACAAAGAATTATGGGTATTTCTGTTTACCAGCTAAAGTGGTGCCTACATGTGATGTAGAAATAGCGTTTGCCATTCAGTTGGCCAGTCAGCTTTAAAATTATGCGATTATTGAAGAAATATTTTATTTTAGGATTCGCGTGGCCGAGTGGTTAGCGCGCTTGGCTACTGATCTACGGGACCTGGGTTCGAGCCCCGGATAATGCATGGATGTTCGTGTCGTTTTTCTGCTGAGGTCCTGCCATCCTCTCAGACCTTCTACTCTGGCATATAAACTGACAGGCTCCTGTCAGACCTCTGTGGCAAGCAGCTGCTTGAGGGGGTATTTATTTTTTTTATTATTTATTTTAATATTTAACATTTTGCTAATAAAATGACACTTTATTAATATTAAAACCATATGCTTCTGCGTATGAGTAAATTAAAGAAAAGTGAGAAAGTAACAAGAATATACAATAATTTCAAAATTTTGCATGTAAGGAAACAGTTCATTTTGCTGCGCTAAAGCTTCTGAAGAACAATTGGAACCAACAATTAGAATATTTGCGAGAGACACTCGAAAATCAAAAAATTTATATCTAAAAAATATTACTGTTAGTAAAAATCTAATTACCAAGCATTATTTTTTTGGCTCCTAAATATTTTAATGCTTTACCAAATGAAATAAAGGAAATAATTAATATTAAAACTTATGTTAATAATAATAAATAATAAATACCCCCTCCAGCAGCTGCTTGCCACAGAGGTCTGACAGGAGCCTGTCAGTTTATATGCCAAAGTAGAAGGTCTGAGAGGATAGCAGGACCTCAGCAGAAAAACGACACAAACAGCCATGCCTTACCCGAGGCTCGAACCCGGTCCCTTAGATCAATAGCCAAGCGTGCTAACCAAGGAAGCTAAAAATTGGATATTAAATAATGAGCATATTAATGTATTGTTCTAATCAATCAACTTTCCCTTAATTGAAACCATATGATTGAAATGATTTAGATCTCCAAACTGTTTTCCTGAGCTGCAATATACGTTTTTTCACATATCTAGACCCTGTGCACGTTAAAGAACACGCTGGATGGCCTTGACGGGAGGCTACCATCTGTCTCCCAACAGCTGTTCCCGTGGGTCCCCTCCCCCAACCTTCTCTGAGCCTTCGGGGTCCATGTGACCTGGCCATTTAGCCCATGGTGTGCAAAAAAGTGCCGCTCAGAGGTAAAACAACCCAACCCAATGTATTTGAAGGGCAGGCTTTGGGTTGGGTTATTTTACCTCTGAGCGGCACTTTTTTTGCACACCATGGGCTAAATAGCCAGGTCACATGGACCCCGAAGGAAGGGCAGGCATTGCTATTATACATTTAGTGTTGGAAAAGTTACGTCTATGTTATCATTATAATGTAACTTATTAAATAATTGTGCTTTTGTCTAACACGTGCAGTGAAATAGTTCTGTATGTGATTGTCGTTCTTGATAAGGCAATGTCAAGTTTATTTTCAAGTTCAAATTTTGTTAATAATAAATAAATAAAACTCTTCGTAAAAAATTTCAAATTCGCATATAATGGAACCCCACTGCAAATGGTTTGATAGAATGAAAAAAATTTGTTTATGTGATGTTTGGTTTGTTTTTCCTCTGAAGAGCTCTTTTTTGTGCACAATTGGCTAAATGGCCATGTCACAAGGACCCCGAAGGCTCAGAGAAGGTTGGGGGAGGAGACCCACTGGAACAGCTGTTGGGAGACAGATGGTAGCCTCGCGTCAAGGCCATCTAGCGTGTTCTTTAACGTGCACAGGGTATGACTCTTCCACACAAGAGCCACGGCTTAACATCCCATCTGACGGACGGCGGCCTTTCCAAGCCCATCGGTGTCCCCCTACTGATCGTGGGCAGGACGTTTTGCAGAGATAAATCTTAACGCTGACCCAGCTGGGACTCGAACCTAGGAACTGCAGATTACGAGCCTGGCGTGCTACCGACTGAGCCCCCCAGCCCCCTTGTGAACACAGTGGACTAAATAGCCAAGTCACGAGGGTCCCAAGGGCTCAGAGAAGGTTGAGAAAAGGGAACCCGCTGGACAGTCGTTAGGAGACAGATGGAATAATACCGTCAAAATCATCCAGCGTGTTCTTTAGCGTGCAAAGGACATGGCTTAATATCCCATCTCATGGATGGCGACCTTTTCAAAAGAGCGTTAAAGCACTTGAAGGCAATATGTTCTCTGCATCCAAATTGCATCTTGAAGTAAATGCATTATACAGGGAATGATCAGAAAAATGGACACATCCTCATCTTATGTCAATGGAGAATCGAATTCGGGCTGCGTAACTGGTTAAATAAATTTATATGGGAACATTTGATTGAAAATAAATGTAAAATTTCAATTAAACTTCAAAAATTTTGATTTTGAACATTATCCGTTCAGTACTTAAAGAGTTATAGAAGTTTGAATATTGAATAACAAAGATGTCAATCGTAAGAATTCACCTCAGAAGTTACTTAAAGCTTAAAAGGGTTGGGTTGAGTTGTTTTACCTCTGAGCGGCACTTTTTCTGCACACCATGGGCTAAATGGCCAGGTCACATGGACCCCGAAAGCTCAGAGAAGGTTGGGGGAGGGGACCCACTGGAACAGCTGTTGGGAGACAGATGGTAGCCTCCCGTCAAGGCCATCCAGCGTGTTCTTTAACGTGCACAGGGTATGGCTCTCCCGCACACGGAGCCACGGCTTAATGTCCCATCCGACGGACGGCGGCTTTTCCAAGCCCATCGATGTCCCCTACTGACCGTGGGCAGAGCGGAGGAATTTTGCGGAGATAAATCTCAACGCTGACCCAGCTGGGACATTAAAGCTTAAAAGAAAGTATTATTTCAAACCATGTAATAAAATGAGTGTAGGTTTTAGATTTTTCTGTAAACAGTTCCTTCAATAATTGCCAGTTTTATACGTTTCTTAAGCCTGACTTTGCTGCTGTTAAGTATTCGAGATTCCATGGCTCTTTAAATACCCAACAAATATTGTTAAAAATCGTGATTTAGATAGATTTGAATGAGATTTAAATTTAACTAGTCCTGTTTTCCCATAAAAAAAGCCTATTGTAGAAATTACGGATCTTCGAATTTCACTCACCTTTGCCCTAACATCGGAATGTTTCCATTTTTCTGTCCAGTATCTGTATGTCACAAGAGTTTTTTCGATGTTCTTCATTCTCGATGATTCTTTATTTGAAATGTCATGAAATGTCGGGGGGAGGAGGTGGCTCAATCGGTAGCCCGCCATCCAGCGTGTTCTTTAATTGCACAGGGTGTGGCTTTCCCGCACACGGCGACACGGCTTAACGTCCCATCCGACGGACGGCGGCCTTTCCAAGCCCATCGGTGTCCCCTACTGACCTTGGGCAGGGCTGGGAGTTTTGCGGAGATAAATCTCAACGCTGACCCAGCTGGGATCAGAACCTGGGAACTACAGATTGCGGGCCTGGCACGCTACCGACTGAGCCACCCCCGCCCCAAGTTTGGGTTGGAAGAATCTGCTTTAGTCTAATAGATTTAAAAGAGCCCATCTCTGGTGACGTCAAAACTAAAGTGCCTCGTGAGTGACGTAGTCTGTTATTTAAACACATTTTCAGATCCCAGTGATGAGACTGGTAGTAGAGTAGGTTTGGTTATAAACAGAGAGAAAACTAAAGTGATGAAAATTGGTCAGGCAGGATGTGATTCAGTTCATCTGAATGGTTGCAGTCTTGAGCAGGTGTCACAGTTTAATTATCTTGGGAGCTATGTAACAGATACTGGTGATGTGCGGCATGAGATTAACAGACGGATAGGGATTGCTGCCGGGACTTTTAAGAATCTATGGAGAGTGTGGAGAAATAGGCGTATACACCTAAAGACTAAAATTCGACTGTATAATAGTTTGGTTCTTTCTAGGGTTAGTTATGGTAGTGAAACTTGGACACTTTGTAAACAGGATAACAAGAAACTAGATGCTTTTGATTCCAGATGCTTACGCAGTATCTTGGGCATTAGGTGGTTCAACTTTGTAACTAATGATGAGATTAGGCAAAGGAGTTTGCAACCTCCTTTAAGCAGCATATTGTGCAGAAAGAGACTCCATTGGTTTGGCCATGTTGCCCGTATGAATAATTATAGATTGGCGAATAGGGTTATGAACAATGTGCCTAAAGGCCTCAGAAAGAAGGGGATACCTAGGATGTGGTGGGCAGACAATGTCAAATAGGACCTTGTTAGAATTGGTGTGCAGTGGCCAGATGCAGTAGATGTAGCTCAAGATAGACTTGCTTGGAGATCTAAATTGCACGGTCTGGTTGGACCTCCATAGCCCATGGCTGCTTGAGGATGATGATGATGATGAGTTCGACTTTATGCAAAAACTCTTTTTCATGAAATAATTCATAAAGCCAAAATATTATCTGACACAAGCAATTCCATGCGCCACTCTTTTAAAATGATTTTTACCGCGAGCAATGCCGAGTGTTTACCTAAGTTCATAATAATTATTTGCGAACTTGTTGGAATTCTATATTTGTGATAACGATCTATGAGCTCAAGTGTTGATAGAGTTTTCCTTTTTTTTTTATGTAAAACGAGAAGTTTGCTATCTCTTGATGATCGACTGGTCCTATGCGTTATTATGTAAATCTATTCATAAGGAAATCTTTGCAGTATTTGTGTCTTAAATCTGTTACGTTAGTTGAGTATTAAGGCATTCATTTAATAAAAGAAACTTTAAATATTAATTGTGTAAATTCATGTGATTTTTTGGTGGGGAGGGGTGAGGATTTTATTCTGAATACGAAAGAGTATGGCGTAGAAATATCTTGCCACGTCTCTGTTGTTGGGTTGTTTTACCTCTGAGCGGCACTTTTTTGCACACCATGGGCTAAATGGCCAGGTCACATGGACCCCGAAGGCTCAGAGAAGGTTGGGGGAGGGGACCCACTGGAACAGCTGTTGGAAGACAGATGGTAGCCTCCCGTCAAGGCCATCCAGCGTGTTCTTTAACGTGCACAGGGTATGGCTCTCCCGCACACCGGGCCACGGCTTAACGTCCCATCCGACGGACGGCGGCCTTTCCAAGCCCATCGGTGTCCCCTACTGACCGTGGGCAGGGCGGGGAATTTTGCGGAGATAAATCTCAACGCTGACCCAGCTGGGACTCGAACCTGGGAACTACAGATTACGAGCCTGGCGCGCTACCGACTGAGCCACCCCCGCCCCCCACGTCTCTGCTAATGAGCTAGAGTTAACAGAAAAGTTTTTTTTAATAATAATAAAATAAAAAAAATGTTTTCATAAATGTCACAAATTTTATTTCGCACTCATTTTAATGGGACATTTTGAATGGGTGATGTGTTCCAATATTTGCATTTTATGAACGTAACAAAATTTAAAATTTTTATCCCATAAACCAGGGGTGGGCAATTGTTTTCGTATCTACACTGCGCATGCGTATTGACGTGGCCGTCCTAGTGGAAAATACGAGACGAATCTTCGGTCGCGCACGGGAAGGAAATCTCGGTTCAAGGCGGATTTTTCTGACTGTCTTGGCGGGCCACAAAAAACTTAGCGGGCCGAATGTGGCCCGTGGGCCGCTATATGCCCACCCCTGCCATAAACAGTTCTTTTTTTTTAATTCTTTTAATTTTTTTTTATATTTCTAATATTTTGCAATACTCTTATGCGATGAATGGATATTGAAGTTCAAAACCACTAGTTCAACATTCAAATTTTCCCGTCATGCATTTGCTTTATATAAGACCATTCTTCAGTCTATTGAGCTTATATACTTTCAAAGAGATATTGACATGCATTAGAAATAATTTTATAAAAAAAACTCTTATTTTTTCCTCTCTTATCAGATTGGAGCTCAGAACCCTGTAACGCAGTGGTCAGGTAAAGTGATTTTCTTTAAGCCTTTTTTTTTGGTGTCTAATGCTTAAAGCTATTATTAAGTCTAGAAACTTATTTTTCATGTTTCATACTTCTTTCTAAATTTATTCAAGTTTGCTATTTCAATGTTTCCTTTATTCGTTATAACTTATGGATAAATCTCGCCAGTTAATTTATTCGTGGGGAAATAACGTAAGAAATATGAGGTCATGTCAAGGACCTTTACAGTAACGAAATATTAATGTATTTCTTTAAATTTCTTCTGTCTGTCCTTATTCTCATCACCAATAATAATGGTTTCTGCCAGATCCAGAAAAAAATTAAACGGGGGGGGGGAAGGCAAAATATTAAATCGAGCAGGAAATAAGTAAAAAAGCAAGACATTGGATTTTCATTGTAGTCTACGATTTTTTTCGCTATTTTTCACATATCTTTAAACAATTCCTTGAAAAATACTTAAAAAGATACATCTGAATAAATTTTTGCATCTATTACCCACACCAGATTTCTGAAAATGGGAGCACCCACCCTCCCCTCTAGGTCCTGTCCTGGTTAGTTTGAATCGTTTTACCTCTAAACGCCTCTCAAGGTTCGAATTATAATCATCATCTAAGGGGTATTTTTTTTTGCAAATGACGGTCTTAGAGACCGTAAAGTTGGCTCTAAAAGTAACTCAGTCTGTAGAGCTCGGCAGGCTCGTAATCTTCAGTTCAGAGGTTCGAATCTCACGTGGGCCAGCATTGAGATTTATCTCCGCAAAACGTCCCGCCCTACTCAAGTAGGGGACATCGATGGGCTTGGAAAGGCCGCCGTCCGTCGGATCGGACGTTAAGCCAATGTCTGTGTGCTTGAGAGTCATACCTTGTGCACGTTAAAGAACACGCCGGAAAGCCTTGAAGGGAGGCTACCACATGTCTTCCAACAGCTGGTCCAGTGGGTCCTCTGGCCCAACCTTCTCTGAGTCTTTGGGGTCCTTGTGACCTGGCTATTTAGCCCATTGTGTGCGAAAAAATCTCACACACGAGACCATGGGCTTAACGTCCCATCCGACGGACGGTTGGCTTTCCAAGCCCATCAGTACTGATCCCTACTGATGCCCGAGTTGGGTTGGGTTGTTTTACCTCTGAGCGGCACTTTTTTGCACACCATGGGCTAAATGGCCAGGTCACATGGACCCCGAAGGCTCAGAGAAGGTTGGGGTAGGGGACCCACTGGAACAGCTGTTGGAAGACAGATGGTAGCCTCCCGTCAAGGCCATCCAGCGTGTTCTTTAACGTGCACAGGGTATGGCTCTCCCGTACACGGGGCCACGGCTTAACGTCCCATCCGACGGACGGCGGCCTTTCCAAGCCAATCGGTGTCCCCTACTGACCGTGGGCAGGGCGGGGAATTTTGCGGAGATAAATCTCAACGCTGACCCAGCTGGGACTCGAACCTGGGAACTACAGATTACGAGCCTGGCGCACTACCGACTGAGCCACCCCCGCCCCACTGATGCCCGAGGGCAAGGTGAAGAGTTTTGCGGAGATAGATCTCAATGCTGGCAGAGATGGGACTCAAATCTGGGAACTACAGATTCCGAGGCTGGCGCACTACTGACTGAGCCACCTCCACCCCATTTAGAAGTGGGAAAGATCTAAAATGGAAGAAAAAATTTCCTCCGTCGTGTCCTTCAAGTTCAAATTCAAATAGAGGTCACATAGAAGTCAACGTTCGATGAACGAGTGTTAAAAACGTGAAAATTGATGTCTGGGAGTGTTTCGAGTTGTCGATCTCAGAAACGTTACGAAATTTCGGATTCTGGTGGCCCTTTGAGGTCAAAGTTCAAAATTAGATCTACTGGTGCTAGATGGCTAAAAATTGGCTCTTGTGGGTATTTTGAGTCGTAGACCTCAGAAACGTAAAATTTTGGGTGCGATGGGTCTTCTAGGTCAAAGGTCAAATATAGATCTATCGGTGTTGGAGGGTTAAAAATTGACAGGGGATATTTTAAGCTGTGCATCCCAGAAATTATGTAAAATTTTGAAAGCGATGGGTCCTTCGAGGTCATAGGTCAAAATTCGATATACCTTATGCTGGAGAGTTAACCCTTTCAGGACCATAAGGTTTCTAAGAGTAAATATTAGTATGTAACTGTTTATTTTAGTTTGTTTAGACGTAAAATAAATAAAAATCATAAGAAAAATACATAACAATGTGTAGTTTTTTTTTTTGGAATTTTTATGGGAAATATTTTTCCCAATGGACTATAAAGGTAACACAAATTATAGTTAGGCTTATTATGCAATGTCTTTAATTTATTGGTTTATTAGAACAAAATGTTAACTAAAATAATACAAAATTATGAAATAAAATTACTATACAAAATGATGTGCTAATTATGATATTCTGCGAAGCAATTTCTTTTGGTAGTGAGGCAAAGATGGACATTGCACATAGTACATATATTATGCGTCCTGACAGTTCCGTTTTTGTTTTCTAAACGTTCCCGTTTACGTAATTGCGTTCGGCATACGTTCTATTTTGACATTCTGTATAAAAAAATGCAGATGAGGTTATAATTAAATACGACAATCACCAATTTTAAAATGGGAAAAATGTTTCCTTTAGTCGTGAAAGGGTTAAACAATTGACGAATAGGGCTATTTCAGGGATTGAAACTCAGAAATGAGAGGAATTTTGAGATCCTGTATCATAATCAAGGTCAAATAAGGATCGGAGTAACGGTCTTGAAATCAAGAGATAACCGAAGGCACCGACCGATAGCTAATATAAAATAAAACACTTAAAGTACTCCCCAAAACTGAGATTTAATAAGGGGAGAGAATATCAAATACTGTGAAAAAAAAATGCCCTAAATGTAAGAGAATTGCAAACGAAAATATAAAAACCTCCTGTAACAGGAAGGCCGGTGCACCAAATTATGACCTATAATTAGGAAGGTAGTCCTATAATTCAGATATTCTTATATATTTATTTCTATTAAATATATATGAAATGGTATATTAAAAGTGGGGAACTTTTATACTAATCTTTATATTAATGTTTATTGATAAATATATCTTATTTAAAGCGAAAATAATTCGTTTTATTAGCAATTATCATAATATTAGTAAATACAAACAATTTTTTTCTAAATAAAGTATATTTATAAATAATAATATAAATATTATGCTATAAAATATTGTTTATACCAATATTTTATGTCAACATTTATATAGCTATAAATATTGGTAGAAAAGTACACCATTAATAATAATGGAAATGAATATATAAGTATAGTCTGAATTACAGGACTACCTACGTTGATGTCATAATTTGGACCAATGGCCTTATGTTATAGGAGATGATGGCCAATATACACCAAAACGTGAAATATAACAAATAAGTAAATGATCTGCATACTGAACGACTCACGTCCATTTCTCTGAGGAGCGGGGGGGTGGCTCAGTCGGTAGCACGCCTGGTTCGTAATCTGTAGTTCCCAGGTTCGACTCCCAGCTGGGTCAGCGTTGAGACTTATATCCGCAAAACTCCCCTCCCTGCCCACGGTCAGTAGGGGACACCGATGGGCTTAGAAAGGCCACCGTCCGTCGGATGGGACGTTAAGCCGTGGCCCCGTGTGCGGGAGAGCCATACCCTGTGCACGTTAATGAACACGCTGGATGGCGTTGACGGGATGCTACCATCTGTCTCCCAACAGCTGTTCTAGTGGGTCTCCTCCCCCAACCTTCTCAGAGCCTTCGGGGGTCCTTGTGACCTGGCCATTTAGCCCATTGTGTGCAAAAAAAAGTGCCGCTCAGAGGTAAAACAACCCAACTAATCAAGGAAGGTGAGGGAGCTCATTTTTAAACTTGGCCGGACGACAAAAAATTTTAATCCTGCTCTGGCTTCCCTGGGGGGTTGCATCTCCCTCTTCCCTTGGAAAATGTTAATAAACGCAACGGAGGCGAAAATAAACATTAAACTGATTACATTCAATCGATACTTGATAAGGATCAGTTGCACGTGATGTCAATAGCAATCCAGAAGAGAACTTCTTAAATAAGCCTTTTACAAAAAAATATATGACTGAAAATAATTTAATGATCTCAATCAAAAATATCTAAATTCCGATGTCCAGTAATATTCGATCAGCATTTAGAGAGTTACGGAAATTGGAATGTTTAACAGCAACAATGCCAGTTTAAATAATTGCTATGAAAAATTAACAAAAAATTTAAAACGAAGCAAGAACCTTTATACTAAATTTTATTAACATAATTATTAAAGACCACAAAACAATGAAGCATAATTTATATACCTGAACGCCGTTCCGGTTTCTTTCCAGTTGTTTGGTTTCCCATCAGTTATTTTTTTTTTCTTAGATCCAGACTTGACTCTCGCCAGGACAACAATTCATTAAGTTGGGTTGTTTTACCTCTGAGCGACACTTGTTTGCACTATGGGGTAAATGACCAGGTCGCAAGGTAATAGCTGTTAGGGGACAGATGGTATCCTTCCGTCAAGGCCATCCAATGTGTTCTTTAACGTGCGCAAGATATGGCTCTCATACACACTGAGCCACGGCTTTGCATCCCATCCGACGGACGGCAGCCTTTCTAAATCCATCGGTGTCTCCTGCTGACCGAGAGCAGGTTGGGTTGTTTTATCTCTGAGCGGCATTTTTTGCTCACCACGGGCTAAATGGCCAGGTTACAAGGACCCCGAAGGCTCAGAGAAGGTTGGGGGAGGGGACCCACTGGAACAGCTGTTGGGAGACAGATGGTAACCTCCCGTCAAGGCCATCCAGCGTGCTCTTTAACGTGCACAGGGTATGGCTCTCCTGCACACGGGACACGGCTTAACGTCCCATCCGACGGACGGACGGACGGCGGTGGCCTTTCGACGCATTTCGAAACCCAGCGGTGTCCCCTACTGACCGTAGGCAGGGTGGGGAATTTTGCGGAGATAAATCTCAACGCTGACCCAGCTGGGACTCGAACCTGGGAACTACAGATTACGAGCCTGGCGCGCTACCACCGAGAGCAGGGAGTTTTGTGAAGATAAATCTCAGTGCTGGCCTAGGTGGTACCCAAACTTGGGAACTGCAGATTACAAGTTTGGCGAGCTTCCGACTGAGCCACCCCCGCCCAAGACATTAAGTGCTGGCGAGCCAATATCATTTAATAATGATCAATAATCAAAGAATAATTCCGTCAAGATGATCTAATTGCATCGAATTTGTTTCATTTGACAGCCCCGATTCAGAAGCGTTTGGACACCATGACGAAAGCGTTTTTGAAGGCCGCCAATGAGAAACAGAAGCTCTGCGAAGACTTCCTGGAAGACATCGTGCTCGCCTACAACCAGCGAAACGGGCAGCACGACCGTGGCGATGTAGACATCGATCTCGGAAGGGGTCTTCGGAAACAAGTGAGCACGATTCCATCTCTTCTCCCCTTTAATCAGATGTTTCCTAATTTTCCATAATGTCGCCCTCTCAGCGTAGCGTACATTTTATCGCACCCCCCAAATGTACGTGCAGTGGCAAGAAAATGTCAGTTGTTAAGAGGGGGCCAACAGACAAAGCAAAATCCACGTGAGATGTCTCCAATTATCAAGAAACGACAGCTACTGCTTATGGTATTCGACTTCGTCTTTCAAGGGTTGTTTTTGTAAGGCTTTATCATAAATATTTTAGGGTCGGGGATGGCTCAGTGGTAGCGCACCAGGCTCGTAAACTGAAGTTCCCAGGTTCGAGTCCCAGCTGGTCAGCGTTGAGATTTATCTCCGCAAAACTCCCCGCCCTGCCCACGGTCAGTAGGGGACACCGGTAGGCTTGGAAAGGCCGCTGTCCGTCGGATGGGACGTTAAACCGTGGCGCCGTGTATGGGAGAGACATTCCCTGTACACGTTAAAGAACACGCTGGATGGCCTTGGACGGGAGGCTACCATCTGTCTCCCAACAGCTGTTCCAGTGGGTCCCCTCCTCCAACCTTCTCTGAGCCTTCGGGATCCATGTGACCTGGCCATTTAGCCCATGGTGTGCAAAAAAGTGCCGCTCAGAGGTAAAACAACCCAACCATCTTCTCTTTCGACACATTTAGTGCAGAGGCTGGCAAGTTTTCTGATTCCATCAGAAGGAAATGTCTTCGTAAAGAACATAGCCAAATATGCAACGCATTTGAACGTCTGTATCACGTTTTGCTGCTTAGACTGCTCTAAGAGATCAATAATCTCATCCATTACAGTTGTGCGACCATTTATGAAAACGTTTCCTCCCAACAGCTATTCTAATGGGTCCCCTCCCCCAACCTCTGTTCCTTCGGGGTCCTTGAGACTTGGCCGTTCAGAGGAAAAACAACCATAAATATTAACTAGAAATTTCTACTCCCTCCCTAACCAACTAGTCGTCACACCTTCACACTTTCGAAACCACTGATTTAAACCAACGAAGTTCTGCAGTGATCTAACTCTTAACTCGAAGGATGACATCGCCTCTGGCGGATGTGCATGCTCGCTTTCGAGAAGAATGACGTCATTTCCCCAAATTTTGCTCCTTCTGACAAATGAAGAAACGAACTAACGGATGATTCGGAAAATATAAGCTGTAATATTTCTCTAGTACTTGCTCAATCCAAAAAAAGAACTTTTCATTTGATCTCTTAAAAGGAAAAATGTTGTGTTTCGCCATCTCCTAACCTCCAAACCAGAGGATAACGTGGTTTTGGGTCGTTTACCACTGAGCAGTACTTTTGTACACATAATTAACTAAGCGGCCAGGTCCAAAGACCCCAAGAGCTCGGAGAAGGTTGGAGGAAAGGGACCCATTAGACAGCTGTTAGGAGACCGATGATAGCTTTCCAACAAAGCTCTCCGGAGTGTTCTTAAGCGTACATAAGGTATGGCTCGTTCGCTCGCTCCTTCTCCTATACGCGGTCCACGTCTTACTCCCCATCCGATGGACCACGGCGTTTAAAGTTGTTTTGGGATGTTTTACCTCTGAGCGGCACTTTTTTGGCAAACCATGGGCTAAATGGCCAGGTCACATAGACCCCCGAAGGCTCAGAGAAGGTTGGGGGAGGGGACCCACTGGAACAGCTGTTGGGAGACAGATGGTAGCCTCCCGTCAAGACCATCCAGCGTGTTCTTTAACGTGCACAGGGCTCTCCCGCACATGGGGCCACAGCTTAACGTCCCATCCGACGGACGGCGGCCTTTCCAAGCCCATCGGTGTCCCCTACTGATCGTGGGCAGGGCGGGGAGTTTTGCGGAGATAAATCTCAACGCTGACCCAGCTGGGACTCGAACCTGGGAACTGGTGATTACGAGCCTGGCGCGCTACCGACTGAGCCACCCCGCCCCGACGGCGTTTAAAATATCATCGGTTTCCCTTTCTGACCGAAGGCAGAGCGTAGGTTAGCGGAGTCAACACTTCACACATAAATCTTCAACACTGGCACAGGTGGAACTCGAGTCTGGGAACTGCAGATTGCAAGACTGGCGCGCTACCGACTGTGCCACATCGGACAGTCGGTAGCGCGCTTACTTTGTGCCACTTGGACCCGAAGTCTAAGGAGGCAAATTGCTGCCATCACTGTAAACCCGTTAACAACCACACTTCAATTAAATTACCAACAGCGTTACAATAAATCTATATATCCTACTTTCCTAAATAGTCTTAAATTACTGGGGCGGGATGGCTCAATTGGCAGCTCGCCAGGCTAATAATCTGCAGTTCTCAGGTTCGATCCAGTTCTCCGATTTATCTTCGCAAAACCCTCGGCCCTGTCCTCAGTCAATAGGGGACACTTATGGACTTGGAAATGCCGCCGTCCGTCGGATAGGACGTTAGGCCGCGGCCCTTGTGGGGAGAGCCATTCCCTGTGCACCTTAAAAAATACGCTAGATGGCTTTGACGGGAGGCTATCATCTGTCTCCCAACAGCTGTCCAGTAGGTGGTCCCTCCCCCCCCAAAAAAAACCTTCTCTGAGTCCTCGGGATCCTTGTGACCTGGTCATTTCCGCAAAATTCCCCGCCCTACCCACGGTCAGTAGGGGACACCGATGGGCTTGGAAAGGCCGCTGCCCGTCGGATGGGACGTTAAGCCGTGGCGCCGTGTGCGGGAGAGCCATACCCTGTGCACGTTAAAGAACACGCTGGATGGCCTTGACGGGAGGCTACCATCTGTCTCCCAACAGCTGTTCCAGTGGGTCTCCTCCCCCAACCTTCTCTGAGCCTTCTGGGTCCATGTGACCAGGCCATTTAGCCCATGGTGTGCAAAAAAGTGCCGCTCAGAGGTAAAACAACCCAACCCAATCTGGCCATTTAGTCCATTTTGTGCAAGAAAGTGCCACTCAGTGGTAAAATAACCCAACTCTTAAATTATTGAATATAGTCTCTTGAGCACCAAAAGTCGTCCATTTTAAGATTTCTTCTCCCTTTCCCTGGCAAAATAGAAATCTGTTCAGAAAATCCGTCGCTCATGGGAACATGATTAAACCAAATCCTGTGTACATGAGGAAGCTGTATCCTGAACGCAGAAAAAATTAACTGAATTATTTTCACGAAAGATTCCCATCTGTCTTTAACAGCTGTCCATTTCTGCAATTTTATTCTGAGTCTTGGGGATCTTTATGACCTGTAAATTCAACCCATTGTGAATAAACATAAAAACGTTATGCAGAGTAAAATAAGTTAATCTCCGAAAAAAGGGAAAAAAGGGAAAAACGGGAAAGTTCATATTCCGTAACTTTAATGATGAACCCAAATAAATAAATCATTTTTTGTGTTTATTGATACAAAAATGGCCAAATCTTTGGGTTGGGTTGTTTTACCTCTGAGCGGCACTTTTTTGCACACCATGGGCCAAATGGCCAGGTCACATGGACCCCGAAGGCTCAGAGAAGGTTGGGGGAGGGGACCCACTGGAACAGCTATTGAGGGACATATAGTAGCCTCCCGTCAACGCCATCCAGCGTGTTCTTTAACGTGCACAGGATATGGCTCTCCCACTCACATGACCACGGCTTAATTTCCCATCCGACGGACAGCGGCCTTTCCAAGCCCATCGGTGTCCCCTACTGACCGTGGGCAGGGCGGGGAATTTTGCGGAGATAAATCTCAACGCTGACCCAGCTGGGACTCGAACCTGGGAACTACAGATTACGAGCCTGGCGCGCTACCGACTGAGCCACCCCCGCCCCCATGGCCAAATCTGGTTTTTATTAAATAAGTTTGAATCGATACTTTTACATTTGATACTTTGCCAAAAAAAATTAGAGATCTTTCTTTGCATTTTTAATTACAAAACAATTTAACAACTGAAAAGAAGTTACGTTCTGAAGCATTAAAAAATTGTCACTTTGACGCCATTTTTAACAGAAAAAGCAGATGCATACGATTAACCTAATTTTTCTTCTTTCTACAGGAAAACGGAAAAGATGTCAGTCCGCATTATTCAACCATTTCGATCTCCAGTTCTGGTATGTGCGTTTCGGTCTTCATTTCTTGTTTCCAAATCAAGCCGTGTACGAGTTAGGGTTTTAAACATCTCATCATTTCTCAGTACACTCGGCTCTCCATTCACGCGGATTGAAATAACATGGCCACTGCATTTACTCTTCCTTTCAAATTTACGTGAACATTTTTTCTTGAAATGAAACGGCTTGAACTAAAAAAATTTAAAACAAGCAAAATGAAATCTTCTGAAGCATTTTGCTTCAGAAGGTTTCATTTCAAATTACCCTAAACCTCGGCCTCATCGATGTCAGTAGGTGTGCAAGAATCTACAATTTCGCTTAATCGAGGGGGGAGGATTCGACGGGGGGGGGATCAATGCTGGCCAGGTTTGAGTCTCACCTCGGCCAGCATTGAGATTTGTCTCCAGAAAACTCCCCCCCCCCCTGCCCTCGGTCAGTAGGGGTCACCGATGAGCTTAGAAAGGCCGTCGTCCATTGTATGAGATGTTAAGCCGTGGGCCCGTGTGCAGGAGAGCCATACTTTGTGCATGTTAAAGAACACGCTGGATAGCCTTTACGGGAGACTACCATTTGTCTCCCATCAGCTGTCCAGTGGGTCTCCTCAGTCAATCTTCTCGGGGTCCTTGTAACCTGGCTATTTAGTCCATCGTGTACAAAAAATTGCCATTTAAAGGTAAAACAACCCAACTTAATTGAACTCACTCCGTAACAAGAAAATTTACAATCGTTCGAGTGATAAAATCATAAAATTGATATAATTAATAAATAAATTTGATAAACATTACCGAAAGTTCTACCTGGTCTAGTGTTTATCATATCTGACTATTAAGACCGGCAGCAGCATTTCCTTGTGTAAGTGTTTATATTGTATCAGAAACCAGGACAAGCCTAAAATATCATCTAGGTCAGTGGTCCTCAACCTTTTATGCTTCACGTACCCCCTGGAAATGTGTAACTGGCGTACCCCTTATATAAGTAGATAAAACTATAGTTATAGTATAACAATGGGAATAAAATAAAACACATATATATATACACAATAAATTTTGTATTCATAAATTACACATATCGATAAACACAAAAAATGACAAATAATTTAACAAATCTTATAAAATTATAAACATTTTACTGGGTAATCAGTGAAATGGTTGCCCTTGCTTGCGTTTGCGCTCTCACGGCGTACAGTCGCTCAAAAAAATATCCGAACACTATGGTTGATTACAGAATTCAGAAAAAATATCTGGCAACGATTTTTTTAGAAATTAGTGATCTGGCAACCTTCGTGTCACGTGATTACAGAATTCAGGAAAAATATCTGGAGCGTGTACAGCAACTGTACACGCTCCAGTTACCGTTCACAGCAAACTGGAGCGTATGCAGTTACTGCACACGCTCCAGTTTGCTGTGAACGGTAACTGCACACGCTCAATATTTCCGTGAGTGAGCTCACACGATCTAGTATCAAAATAATATGACCACCTACAGTCGCTCAAAAAAATATCCGAACACTATGGTTGATGGCGGGGGTGGCTCAGTCGGTAGCGCGCCAGGCTCGTAATCTGTAGTTCCCAGGTTCGAGTCCCAGCTGGGTCAGCGTTGAGATTTATCTCCGCAAAATTCCCCGCCCTGCCCACGGTCAGTAGGGGACACCGATGGGCTTGGAAAGGCCGCCGTCCGTCGGATGGGATGTTATGCCGTGGCCCCGTGTGCGGGAGAGCCATACCCTGTGCACGTTAAAGAACACGCTGGATTGCCTTGACGGGAAGCTACCATCTGTCTCCCAACAGCTGTTCCAATGGGTCCCCTCCCCCAACCTTCTCTGAGCCTTCGGGGTCCATGTCACCTGGCCATTTAGCCCATGGTGTGCAAAAAAGTGCCGCTCAGAGGTAATACAACAACAATACAGAATTCAGAAAAAATATCTGGCAACCTTCGTGTCACGTGATACGAAGGTTGCCAGATCACTAATTTCTAAAAAAATCGTTCCCAGGTATTTTTTCTGAATTCTATAATCAACCATAGTGTTCGGATACTGTTTTGAGCGACTGTACCCCAAAACATTTTACCCCTGATCTAGGTTAACTCCGTCCTTTGTCTAGAGAAGTACCTTTTTTTTTAAATATTATTTCCTCTCTCCTGAATGTTTTGTTTATTACCCTAATATATTCAGTACGCTAAAATTAAAAATTTCTGTTCGCTCTCGAAGTCAACTTTATTGATAAGATGAGGTAATGAACGCAACGTGATTTATTAAGCGAGCTGTAATATTTCGATGCGGTTATAACCCACTCCAGACATCTTGTGAATAAAATTCATCGAGCCTGACCGTGAAGGACGAAGTGTTCTTAATTAATTCTTCCGAACGAATCGATGTCAGCCTTTACCAGACAGCCAAAGACTTGGCTGAGCTCTGTAGGAGAAACTTTGCATAATCGCGCAGCCATGTTTAACGTCAACGCCAAATTCAATCTTCATAAAGAGAGGAAGAGATTATTCTAAGGAGAGTGGGTTGGGACTCATTTTTTTTTATGTAATATGGTGGTAAAGCATCCATGGGAACGAAGAAAGCGATAATAAGTATGAGAAAAAGCAATGGTTTCCTTATTGTTCAGAAGATTAAACAAGAAAAGGCATTCTGACCCATCCTGAATCTGAGATTTGAGACCTTAAATGCCCCCCCCCCCCTAGTCACCAATTTTTTCATTTCCAAATCGTGATTAGATCAAAATTTACCCTCTGTTTGACCTTGAAGAACACGCAGGATTTAAATTTCTGTAACTATTCTGAGTTTTACGACCTGAAATACTCTGGAAATCAATTTTCACGTTTCCAGCATGCTTATACGTTGTTTTGACAGAAATGTGACCTCTATTTCACCTTGATCTCTCTTGAAGACATCGGATATCAAAATCCGCATTTTTTCCTAGATAAATGACCCTGTTGACCCATAAGGGCAAAATTTAGAATCTCTACCACATCTGCATCATATTCGGATAAAAGCGTTATTCCCCTTAAGTCAATGGAGGCTGAGTGACTCAGTTAGTAGCGCGCCTGGCTCGAATCTACAGTTCCCAGGTTCAAGTCGCACCTGAGCAGCGTCGAGATTTACACAAAACCCCCACGGTGAATAGGATCACTGAGAAGCTGGAGAAGCAGCCATCCGTCTGATGGGACGTTAAGCCGTTGGCTGTGTGGAAGAACCTTACCTTGTGCAAGTAAAAGAACACGCTGGATGGCCTTGACAAACCAACCACGGTGAATAGGATCACTGATAAGCTGGAGAAGCCGCCATCCATCTGATGGAACGTTAAGCCGTTGGCTGTGTGGAAGAACCTTACCTTGTGCAAGTAAAAGAACACGCTGGATGGCATTCACAAGAGGCTCCATCTGTCTTCTAATAGCTGTATAGTGGGTTCTCTTCCCCCAACCTTCTCTGAGCCCCACGGGGTCCTTGTGACGTGGCCATTTAGCCCACTGTGTGCCAAAAACGTTTTTAGAGGTAAAACAACCCAATCCAATCCCCTCTCTCATTCAATCACAATCAGCTGTATATTCGAGGTTAAGTCAATAAATAAAATGAATTTTCGTTTTCCACAGACATCTGATTCCACTATGTAATCTATATTACATATCTTCTCTACTCTCGTCTGAACCTGCAGTTACTCGTAGTCTCCGTATAAAATTGGCAAAGTCGCCAATACGCCATGAGTCAGTACCGATGGGCTTGGAAAGACCGCCATCCGTCGAATGGGACGTTAAAACGTGGTCCCGTGTCCGGGACAGTCATACCCTGTGCACGTTAAAGAACACACTGGATGGCCTTAACATCAGTCTACTAACTATCTCCTAACCATCAGTCTACCATCTGAGGGGCGGGGGTGGCTCAGTCGGTAGCACGTCAAGCTCGTAATCTGTAGTTCCCAGGTTCGAATCCCAGCTGGGTCAGCATTGAGATTTATCTCCGCAAAACTCCCCGCCCTGACCACGGTCAGTAGGGGACACCGATGGGCTTGAAAAGGCCGCCTTTCGTCGGATGGTACGTTAAACCGTGGTCCCGTGTGCGGGAGAGCCATACCCTGTGCACGTTAAAGAACACGTTGGATGGCCTTGACGGGAGGCTATCATCTGCCTCCCAACAGCTGTTCCAGTGGATCCCCTCCCCCAACCTTCTCTGAGCCTTCGGGGTCCTTGTGACCTGGCCATTTAGCCTATGGTGTGCAAAAAAGTGCCGCTCAGAGGTAAAACAACCTAACTCTTTCAAGGATGGAAAAAACTCTCTGAAAGTACTAACAGGTATACCACGTGAAAGGCTTAGATGTTGTGCCACTGATTCTAGTGGGGTTGTTTTACCTCTGAGTGGCACCTTTTTGCACACCATGGGCTAAATGGCCAGGTCACATGGACCCCGAAGGCTCAGAGAAGGTTGGGGGAGGGGACCCACTGGAACAGCTGTTGGGAGACAGATGGTAGTCGACCGTCAAGGTCATCCAGCGTGTTCTTTAACGTGCACAGGGTATGGCTCTCCCACACACGGAACCACGGGTTAAGGTCCCATCTGACGGACGGCGGCCTTTCTAAGCCCATCGGTGTCCCCTACTGACCGTGGGCAAGGCGGGGAATTTTGCGGAGATAAATCTCAACGCTGACCCAGCTGGGACTCGAACCTGAGAACTACAGATTACGAGCCTGGCGCGCAGCCGACTGAGCCACCCCCGCCCCAAAACAACCCATGTGCAGAAGAGCCATATCCTACGAAAGTTAAAGAACACACTGGATGGTTTTGACGGGAGGTTACCATCTGTCTTCTAACAGCTATCCAGTGGTTCCCCTCCCGCCAACCTTCACCTTCTTCCTTGTGACCCGGACATTTAACCCATTATATGCAAAATAGCGTCGCTAAGATTGTTAAACAACCCAATCCTTATCTATTGACTTATCCTCGTATATTAGACATTCGTAATGACTTAACATATTGAAGGAAACCTATTGAAGAAAAAATCCATCAGCGTATTTTCATAAAAAATACGTACTATAATTGAGTTACGGTTTTTAATCAGCGTAAATTTTTAGAAACTGATCCCCCCCCCCCATATCGAAACTTAATTATGTCACCAAATTTAAAGAATCAAACTTTGAAATTTTTGCGATGGTGCATTGCCTTACCAACAGTCTATTCTCAGCATTCAGCAAAAGCGATCGCTAAAACGAAATGAAACAGAACCACTGCTGTTAAAAATATCGAACTGTATGTACATTTGAAAAATCGTTTCTTTGATAAGATTAAGTAATACTATAAGCTCATGAAATACACTATGTTGAAAAAAGTGTCCGGACACTACCATGTTTTGTGAAAGGAAAGCCATTTTCAAAGCTCCCTAACATTGAAAATGAACCTTTTACGCAAAAACTGTTATTGGCGATAAATTGTAGATGTCACTCAAATCTCTCTAAATATATTTCCCGCAATATTCGTTTAATATTTAAAGAATGAATGGAAGCTGAATCATTTATCTTCAACTTTTGACACTTGGGAAAAAATACTTCAGTAGATGAAACACAACTCTTGTAAACAATTTGTTCACTAATATAAATATCTGAAGTTTGTATGATGATTTTTTTTAAGATTTCACCGATTTGGAGGCAATGTGACAGTGCCAATTTTCAACAATCGTCGATCGATATTTAAAGAGTCATTGAAGAGGTGACACGCATTTAACAGCAGACGACACTGTCACATTGCCTCCAAAGTGATGAAATCTTAAAAAATCGTCATACAGACTTTAGATATTGAATTTGTTAGTGAACAAATTGTTACAAGAGGTGTTTTATCTACTGAAGTATTTTTTCCCAAGTGTTAAAAGTTGAAGATAAATGCTTCAGCTTCCATTCGTTCTTTAAATATTAAACGAATATTGCGGGAAATATATTTAGAGAGATTTGAGTGACATCTACAATTTATCGCCAATAACAGTTTTTGCGTAAAAGGTTCATTTTCAATGTTAGGGAGCTTTGAAAGTGGCTTTAACATTCACAAAACATGGTAGTGTCTGGACACTTTTTTCAACATAGTGTAAGTCACAAAAGAACGAATTAGGTGTGTGAAGATCTCAAATATCTCTACTGTTGTAGGATTTTAAACTGAACGATTTTAATTACGATTCTGGCATGCCGTAAGCCATTTCTTTTCTCATTTATGAATCTTTTCATCTGCGAACTTGAACGTCATTTTATGTAAAGAATTTTCCCTGCAGTTCACCGCATTTCATAAATTGTAAATTTCCCTTCGTTTATTTCAGATGATCAGTCAGAATCTCTGGGTGATCTCATCGAAGACTGCAACATCGCATACCAACGTCTGTAGATAAAAGGAACTTTCAGTTCGAGAAATTTCTGCTCTCTAATCAATGGATGTCCTAGAAATTAATTCAGTGTATCCAGAATTCCATTTCATGTAGTCTGCTTTGTTATTGATTACTGAAGGTCCCTCTTATGTTTCAACTAGGTCTGTCTGTTCCAAATTTTCTCTTTTGTTTATTAGTTTCTTTATCACTTAATAAAGAATTCAGATGACGAAACTCTAATAAAGGTTTTAAGATTTAAGAATAATTTTTTCACTTTTATTTCTGTCACAGATATGTTTTAAACATTATCACTATCACCATCTTCGAACACAGTCACTGTCGCCATTTTCGAACACAGTCACTATCACCATTTTCGAACACAGTCACTATCACCATTTCGAACACAGTCACTATCACCATTTTCGAACAATATAACTTCATCGTTTTCGAACGTTATCACTATCATTTTCGAAGCATTCAAACAAAGCAATTTATGAAATGCTTTAAACACAGTAAGTCGATCCCACGATTTACACTTGTAAATCGTCGGGAAATCACCGTGTAAATCGGAACCGGTGCAAATCAAAGCCAACATCCTATGGAGATAAAGGGGGGAATAGAATCCGAAAAAAAAAATTCTTCTTATGAATAAAGCCTGCATTTAAAGTTTTATTTATACATACTTACCACAAATTTCAGTTCAGCAGTAATAATAAGCATTAATGTAATATTATTTTGTATTTTATTTACCCTAATTGGGGGGTGGGGTGGGGTGGCTCAGTCGGTAGCGCGCCAGGCTCGTAATCTGTATGTTCCCAGGTTCGAGTCCCAGCTGGGTCAGCGTTGAGATTTATCTCAGCAAAATTTCCCGCCCTCCCCATGGTCAGTAGGGGACACCGATGGGCTTGGAAAGGCCGCCGTCCGTCGGATGGGACATTAAGCCGTGGTTCCGTGTGCGGGAGAGCCGCACTGTGCACGTTAAAGAACACACTGGATGGCCATGACGGGAAAATACCATCTGTCTCCCAACAGCCGTTGCAGTGGGTCCCCTCCCCCAACCTTCTCTGAGCCTTCGGGGTCCACGTGACCTGGCCATTTAGCCCATGGTGTGCAAAAAAGTGCCGCTCAGAGGTAAAACAATCCAACCTACCCTAATTGGATTAATTTCTCATACATTTATTTTTGGTCATAAAAAATACTCATCATTAATGTAACGTACACAATTGAATTTGAAGACGAAATTTAAAAAAAGTATATATATATATGAACTGAGTATAAATCAGGAATAAAACATTTGTACCAGTACTTAGTGCTTTATTTTGTAAAATTAGCATTTATACGATATTCTACAAAACAGTGTACTTAGGAATTAGCTGTATTTAGCCTATATGTAATAGTTCTACACAATTAAACTTGTTGCTAAAAATGATAAAACACGGTGTTTACTCCTCTGAAAAATTCAATCTAGAAAAGTCAGATCTCTCTTCCGATTCAAAACAGGCTTCATTACATTAAGATGTCTCGAAACAGATTGCATTACAATGGCAAGAATATAATTTGAGCGAAAGAATGATTGCCTAAAGACAAGGAAGTTTAATGAGACAACGTTAACGCTAAAACAGCGTGAGTTTTCGTTCAGTGGGTCGTTTTCTCTCTGAGGGCACTTTTCTGCAAACCTTCCTGAATGCTGAAAACTAAATGGCCAGGTCACAAGGATCCCAAGAACTCAGAGAAGATTTGAGGAAGGGCATCCATGGGCAGTTGTTAGAAGGCAGATGGTAGTCTCCCGTCAAGGCCATCCAGTGTGTTCTTTAAGGTGCACAGGGTATGGCTAGCTTTGGTAGGGCTCTCCCGCACACAAGGCCTTGGCTTTTATCCCATCGGCAAAGGGCAAGGCCATGGCCTATCAGTGTTCCTGGAGCCTAAATCTCAACACGGTCACAGTTGAGACTCGACCCTGGGAACTAAAAGATTTACGAATCTGGCGCTTTGCTCCATTCAGCCAAACCTCTCCCCAGTTCGCTCAAATATATACTCTTTCTCCATCTTAAAGAGCTATGAAAAGTCGAGCATTTAAAGGCATCGTTACCAGTCATTATAATTTATTCCAATATTTCATTCTAATAGCATTAATAACTGTAATATCGAACATTTTAATGAAAACAGATACCGAACAGATAACGAAAACGGTAACGTGTTTTGAAAAAGATAATTATCTCAATCAAATCTAAATCACGATTTTCAACAATATTTCCTCCGTATTCAATGAATTATAAAAATTCAAGTGTTTATCAAGAACTTGTTCGTTCTGAAAATAATCATTCAAATTGAAACAATCAATAAACAAACTGTTACTGCTTCCATTTTAATCTGTTTGAACTCACTCTTGTTTTTTTAACAAATTAAATATTTCACGCTTCAGAATTCTTTAAATACTGAATTTTGTTTGTTTGTTTAAATCGAGATTCAGATAGATTTAATTAAGATTTTTATATTCAGTGACATTATTTTTTCGTTAAAAGCTTAAGAATGATCTAACAAGGAACTGTGGACAGTTTTCTGTTTAGTACTTGTAAACGTACAGCTTAGGCAAAGAACGTATAAGGAAAAGAAGTTCAGCTTTGACAAAGCGTAAGTGGCGACCTCAAGTGGTGTTTCGATTCGTATCGTGCATTTGTTTAAGCTGGGAAGCAAAAAATAAGGGGCAAAGGAATTATGCATCAAAAAATTTATATTTTAAAAAAGGAAAAAAAGTAACTGCACTTTATATTTGAAAAAAATAATATCATGATTTTAATAAAGGTTTATTTTCTCCATTGGAATTATTTTTCGTTGAACCAACAATTATAAATTGAACGGATAGAGAAGATTTGAAATTAGCCTGAAGTTAATTTATAGAATAAATTATTACAATTAGAAGCTTTCTTGGTTGCATAGAAACAGGAAACAGAACTGATATTAATATACTCTGCAAGGATATCAATGGGAAATTATTACATAGGAAAAGCGAAGAGAATGGAAGTTGACAGTAACATGTAATTACAAAAGCGTTCGTCCCCTGTAATGTTCGTTTCACCTCTACGCCAAATTCACGATACTCGATTTTACATTAATCTCTATGGAAGTTTAACTTCTTCTCCCTCTACATTCTTTGGTTTAGGAGAGTGGTTTGCAATCTTTTCGGCGACAACTACGAATTGCCATTCGTTCCGCTGGCCCACTACCCATAATAACCTGGTACAGTAGCGTTCAAGAAAATCTCACCCCCGCAAACGAAATGTCTTTGAGAGGGCCTTTTACAAAAATCCATTACCTTTCATTAATTAAAATTTTAAAATTAATTTCATGTTAATACCTATGTTTTAAGACTTTCTGGAGTTTTCAATAATTTAAATTTTAGAACCTACAGATATTATACGTAAAGACAAAATTATTACACTAAATAATTTTATAGAAAAATGTTTTAAGACTTTCTGGAGTTTTCAATAATTTAAATTTTAGAACCTACAGATATTATACGTAAAGACAAAATTATTACACTAAATAATTTTATAGAAAAAAATCAGTTTGCCGATTGCGCGGGACTCGAACCCGCGTCTCTTCAGAAGTTCATGGCCGAGTGGAAGTCAGAAGTTCATGGCCGATCTAAGGGATCTGGTTTCGAGTCCCGGGTAAGGCATGGATGTATGTGTCGTTTTTCTGCTGAGGTCCTGCCATCCTCTCAGACCTTCAACTGTGGCATATAAACTGACAGGCTCCTGTCAGACCTCTGTGGCAAGCAGCTGCTTGAGGGGGTATTTTTTTTTTGAGTGGCCGAATGGCAGAGTGTTCTAGAAGAGTGGTTAGAACGCTCTGGCAAGAATCTGTAAAGTCTCACCTACAGGCAAAACAGATTTTTTCCCATCAACCTACTTACTGATTTATTGACTACTGTGGCAACATGTAACTCTGTTTCTACTCTTGATAAATCATTACACTCTGCTGCATAAAATCTAAATATATGCATTTTGATTCAAACAATTATCTTAGTTTTATGCCTACACTACAGTATATACCTACATAAAACACTTTTCCAAAACTTAGTCACTTCATGCATATTTTATTTCTTAAAGAACTAAGGAAAGGCTTTGGGGCGGGGGTGGCTCAGTCGGTAGCGCGCCAGGCTCGTAATCTGCAGTTCCCAGGTTCGAATCCCAGCTGGGTCAGCGTTGAAATTTATCTCCGCAAAACTCCCCGCCCTGACCACGGTCTAGTAGGGGACACCGATGGGCTTGGAAAGGCCGCCGTCCGTTGGATGGGACGTTAAGCCGTGGCCCCGTGTGCGGGAGAGTCATACCCTGTGCACGTTAAAGAAAACGCTGGATGGCCTTGACGGGAGGCTACCATCTGTCTCCCAACAGCTGTTCCAGTGGGTCCCCTCCCCCAACCTTCTCTGAGCCTTCGGGGTCCTTGTGACCTGGCCATTTTGCCCATGATGTGCAAAAATGTGCCGTTCAGAGATAAAACAATCCAACGTTAAAGAACACGCTGGATGGCCTTGACGGGAGGCTACCATCTGTCTCCCACCAGCTGTTCCAGTGGGTCCCCTCCCCCAACCTTCTCTGAGCCTTCGGGGTCCTTGTGACCTGGCCATTTAGCCCATGATGTGCAAAAATGTGCCGTTCAGAGATAAAACAATCCAACGTTAAAGAACACGCTGGATGGCCTTGACGGGAGGCTACCATCTGTCTCCCACCAGCTGTTCCAGTGGGTCCCCTCCCCCAACCTTCTCTGAGCCTTCGGAGTCCATGTGACCTGGCCATTTAGCCCATGGTGTGCAAAAAAGTGCCGCTCAGAGGTAAAACAACCCAACCCAAGGAAAGGCTTTGAGATAAGTTCTGGCCGAACCGTTAGCAAGGAGAGGAACTTCTAGTTGCAAAAACGAAGCCAATTGTTCCCGATTCTTTAAAAAAGAATTTTTTATTCGTTCAAAGCCATGGAAAAAATTCCTCGCTATTACTCTAAATAGTTATGAATTAAGTCTCCCCATAACTTTGTAAAACTTTTTCTCCAGAAGGCCCCCTCCCTAATCGCGACCCCCCTCCCAGCACGCGAGGGTTTGGAGGGTGGTTCAGTAAAGGTTCAGTAATCCCCTACTCCCCTCACCTGATACATTTTTACTAAGGTCCTCGAAACGGGGATTCTCTAAAACTCCCAAGATTAGGTGATATTTCTACTTCTTCATTTGTTAATCTTTTGTTGACTATTTCTCAATTTGATTCTAAACTTTTAAAGGGAATATCTTTGCTCCAGAAATTCTTCTCATCAACCCCCAATTACATCGTATGAAGGAAACAGTGTTGCCATACTGAATTCACACAATTCCTACTATTAAGAACAGCGAGTCATGTGCTTGTGTATTTGTAGTTTGTATGAGAACCCGGGACAAGCCTAATAGAGCTTTTAGATTATCTCCTTCCTTTGTGTAGGGAAGTACCTTCTTCTTTTTATAAAAAAAAAAAATTAAAATGTAATCGTGTTAAATGCACTATTTCAGTCAGAACTATTTTAAAACATTGCTAAAATAACACGCAGATTCTTTTTACCACTTTCACGGAATACTAGGATCTGGGGGGGACCACTAGTTGAGAGTCACTGATTAGGGAGTTGTGTCGCTATTTTCGTCGATTTCAAGTCACTTTTTTTGAGCTATTAAATACATTGGTGCTCAAAAGTTAAATTAAAACCCATTTTATGTCAATAAGCCTTTCCTGGTTTCCAGAGATAAGGACTTTTCGATTATAACAATAGCAATGTCAGTCATCAGATTTCATCTCAAAAATTAATCGAAACTTAAATAATAAGTATTATTTCGGGATCTTTAATAAAATAAATGTCTCTTTTAGATGTTTGTGTCGATAATTATTTCAATATTTGTCAATATTGTATCAGTGTTATAGCAGTTAAATATTCATGTTAAATATTCCAGCTTCCATAATTCTTTGGGGGGCGGGGGGGGGGGCTCAGTCGGTAGCGCGCCAGGCTCGTAATCTGTAGTTCCCAGGTTCGAGTCCCAGCTGGGTCAGCGTTGAGATTTATCTCCGCAAAATTCCCCGCCCTGCCCACGGTCAGTAGGGGACACCGATGGGCTTGGAAAGGCCGCCGTCCGTCGGATGGGACGTTAAACCGTGGCCCGTGTGCGGGAGAGCCATACCCTGTGCACGTTAAAGAACACGCTGGATGGCCTTGACGGGAGGCTACCATCTGTCTCCCAACAGCTGTTCCAGTGGGTCCCCCTCCCCCAACCTTCTCTGAGCCTTCGGGGTCCTTGTGACCTGGCCATTTAGCCCATGGTGTGCAAAAAAGTGCCGCTCAGAGGTAAAACAACCCAACCCATAATTCTTTAAATACCAGTTGTTACTGTTGAATATCGAGCTTTATATAGATTTGATTCAGATTTTTTCCCTAAGTCACATTTTACCATTAAAAGCTTATTTAAGAAGTTATATAGAGTTTTGAAGTTAGTTTCGTATTCACATAAAATGGGGTTGTAACTAAACTTTTGCGCACCAGTATATTTTAAAACCGAAACTTGCTGAAAAATCAAGATATAGAAAGTGGGCGGATTTCTTTTAAGTTGTTTTCAGTGACTTTTTTTTATCCACGAATAACCTATTTCTACAGACAGATTATTTTTAACGTGATTCTTCTTTACCATAAACACGCAAATTTCATTCGCTTAATTGCTCGCTGAAAAGCCGCGCCGAAATTTTAAAAGATTCTACCCAAATTTATTTTTTCCCTTCCCGCCTAAAATGAAGCGAGAAATTGAAAAATCATCGGCTCCGCCGTTTGAAACCCTGAGCACCATTCCTTCGTGCTGCAGAAGGGACTATTTATTCAAAATATTGATGATGGCGACAAGGCAAGCAGTGGCTTATCGCTCCCTTGGCTTATAGAGGCTCATGATGCATACATAAGCATCATCTGTAACCATAGCAACAACAGTTAGCTCATTCGCCACGCCAAATGGAGACGAATAGCGATGCCGGTGTCGCAATGCGCGCGGGAATGTTCGATCTTTTCGTGCAGGCGTAGAGTCTTGTGCAGATGGTGATTTGCGTGCTCGGATATTGTAAGCGATAATTATGCTATCGTGTGGGATTCTTCGATATCGTAAAGAGGAGAAATAATCGAAAACGGAGGAGTCAAATGGATGGCGGCATCTTATTTCTTCGATCTTTCTCGAATCAATTGATGCCTTTGCGCTCCGTTTAACGGTAGCGTCGTTTGGCGTCTTAAAACTTTAAGAGCATCTTGAAACCGTAACCGATAACGGAGGAGACGTCACGGCAAACTGGAGCGTATTCAGTTGCTGCACACGCTCCAGTTTATTTACGACGAGTGTGAGCAGTAAATGCACAAGCTTCAATTTTCTGTTACTGGTAACGGTTTTGTTTCAAGACGTCCAGAAAGTTTGGAGACGTTAATAAGGCTTAACTGCTGAAATCGGTTTCTGTGTGGCCGCACTATTTAACCGAGTCTCGCGATGTCAATCGTTAGTGGCGCCACCAGGTCTCCGCTGCAAACGATCTGTGATATTAATCAGTGTTGCCAGTTCCAGTGAAGTTAAAAATCACATTAATTGACTATCGGAAACGTTTCGCTCGCAGTGTAAAGGTACAGTTCCGTTAGCAAGTGTAATAAATTTAAGGAAGAGAATAATTCAAAAATATAAAAGCTGAACAGATCCGATACTTTTCTGACTCATTTTACATCAGAGTGAATTGAAATCTCTGACTTTCTATATTTTACGTTTGTAGGGGTTTCAGGACCTCACCGGATACAGGATAAAAAGAGGGTTAGGTAGAAAGTTGAATGGCGGAATCTTTGGTGGGACCATGAGGACAATATCCCCCCCTCGAAGAATTTTAATAACTGTGACGGAGGAGAAAAAAATATATAGTTACGGATATTTTATAAAAATATTTTTTAAAGGACTCTAGAAGAGACTGGGGGAAAAAACTTTATTTCACTACAATTTGGTGAAAATAATTTCTGGAAAAAATATATCTTAAGATGCGCTGCATTTGCTTACCCTCCCACCTTAAATTTATTTGTTATTGCGGACTTCAGGTAAAGGAGGATTTCAAGTTTGTTTTTTTTCCTTTACGCAAATTAATGAAGTATAAATTCCTTCTCTATTTTTGCAGTGATCTTTTTATATCATAAAAAAATTAGAAAACAAGGAAAAGAAAATGATACTATTTGCAAAACTCCAACAATTCCGATATTACACAGGGCTAATAACAGATTTAGTCTACATTGTTTTTATTTATATTTCTCGCTTTGTTGTATTTTTTAGTTTAATGCACTGTTTACAAAGAAAGAACAAATATCCAAAATATCAAACTTTACAACTATTACGAGTTTATGCTTCAAAGTTAGAGTCCTGAACGGCACTATTTTTTTTTACATATAATGGGCTAAATGACCAGACCACAAGGACCCCGAGGGCTCAGCAAAAAAATGGGGGAAGAGAACCCCAATTTTTGCTGAGCTTCCCCATAACGCAAAAATTGCGTTATGGGGAGGCTGTCATGAGACAGATGACAGCCTCCCCATAACAGCCATTCAGTATGTTCTTTAATGTGCATAGGGTATGGGACCTTCCCGTACAAGGAGCCATGGCTTGACGTCCCATCCGACGGACGGCGACCTTTCCAAGCCCATCGGTTTTGTTGTTGTTTTACCTCTGAGCGGCACTTTTTTGCACACCCTGGGCTAAATGGCCAGGTCACATGGACCCCGAAGGCTCAGAGAAGGTTGGGGGAGGGGACCCACCGGAACAGCTGTTGGGAGACAGATGGTAGCCTCCCGTCAAGGCCATCCAGCGTGTTCTTTAACGTGCACAGGGTATGGCTCTCTCCCGCACACGGGGCCACGGCTTAACGACCCATCCGACGGACGGCGGCCTTTCCAAGCTCATCGGTGTCCCCTACTGACCGTGGGCAGGGCGGGGAATTTTGCGGAGATAAATCTCAACGCTGACCTAGCTGGGACTCGAACCTGGAAACTACAGATTACGAGCCTGGTGCGCTACCGACTGAGCCACCCCCGCCCCAATAAAGCCCATCGGTGTTCCCTACTAACGGAGGTCTGAGCTGGGAGTTTTGCGGAGATAAATCTCAAAGCTGACCCAGGTGGGAATCGAACCTGGGAATCGAATGGTCTAAGCCACTTCCCACCCCTTTTGCTTCAAAGTCCTGAATTCTAACTCCACTCAGTTACATTGCTTTGCCCTTCATATATATATTCTTCGCGCTTATTCAATGCGACCGATTCTCGCAAAGCATTGAGTTGCGAGAATCGCTGAGGCATTGTTTTTACATTCTTCTAAAACATTTTTTTCAACTTTCCCATTTTCCACGGTGGTCGCATCATTTTTCAATCTGAAATTCTCTCAGACGTTCGAAGCTTAAATATTTTATATAAAGTATCAAATCAAAATTTTATACATCATACTTGTTTACAACTTGTTTCATTGCAATATCCACATACTGGGGGGAGGGGGGGGCGTTGTCGCGTTAAGAAAATGGAGAGCGGCACTCAAAACTTTCGATTTTTGGAAATAAGCTGTTTACGGAAAGATATCACCAACGGTAAAATGAAGATCTCACTCAAATCTCTATAAATCTCGATTTTATGCGATGTTCATTTAATATTTAAAGAGTTGTTTAAGTATTTAAAGAGAAGATGATGCTTTTACGTTCATTAAGCACTTTCCTTAGAAAAAAAAAGAACATTTTGCCTTTGGGGAATATGGAATGTTCCTTTTCAAAGCGAATGAAGTTCATTTATCGATTTTATCACCTCTCTTAGAGCTAGAAATTCCAAATAAGGGACGATTCGTAAAAATGCAAATAGTAATATTTCTTTAGCACCTCTTAGCCTCAAAGAGAATTTTTCATTTATCTCTTAAAACAAAATCTCTGTCTTCAATGTAAGCCCCTTGGCCGCACACTCTTCCACTCAAACTACAACTTTTTATCGTGAACAGATCATTCACAATAGTGTTCAAAGTTTTGTCGTTTTTCAAAATTCATGGCCTTCTAGCGGTTGAAATTCGAACTAGTAGAAGAGTCGGGAAATGTGAATCGTAATAGCTCATTAGTGCCTATCCAGTGCAAAAGAATTCATTTACATATTAAAACAGAAAGTTTAAGGTCTTTAGACAAAGATAACAAAGTGGGAAAAATATTTTTGGACCAAAAAAAACTAACGAAATTTTATGAAAACTGAAAGAAACATCGCATGCTATTAAAATTGCATCTATTTCGGTAAATTATTTCTTATGAGAATTATTATTTGCAGTTGCAGCTCGTTACTAAAATTTCTTGGAGTTCCTTAATGCCTATATATATATAATTTTTTTTTCGGCTGTTCTAAAAATTCGTTTACTTTGCAAAAATTTTCGGAAAAAAAAACAAACTCGGAAAGGTGTTCTTGTTCTTTCTTCTTCAATTTAGTATTTGATCATTTCCCCTATAATAATTACCTATATATATGTATGCGTGCATTTTTCTTCTCTATTCTAATAGTACTGTAAAAACAATTCGGAAAAAATATGTCTAATGCACAAATATTCCTTTTTTTTTCCTTTTTGATTCGTTCCAATTATAAATTTAAATTTATTATTTTAAACTGAATTACTCTTCGTAAATTATCACTTGAACAGTTGTCTTTCTTGGTTATATGTAATTTACAATATTAATTTATTATATATATTATTACACAATGAATTGTAAAAAAGTGATGGGGTATTACATAAATAATGTAAAAATGAAAATAATATAGAAAAATGATCGAAAAAAATTATCATGAGTGCGGCTGGTATCGAACCGGAGATCTTCGAATTATAAGTAAAAAAAAAAGACATTTTGCTGAGCTGTGTGCACTGCTGAAGAAATTTCTTGTTAAAATGTTTTATTAGTATTCCATTGTAATCATAAATTCAACATATTATTAGGTAGATTTTATATCTAATGTTCTTAAACATACATAAATATCCTTACTTGACTAGGGTTACCAGTGCCAGTGTTCAAAAAGGAGAACACAAAGTTAGAAATGGAGGACAGAGGAGGATATGCTTTCAATATGTGAAATAAAATAAGTTTTTCCTACTAAGATTTATTTCAAGTACCTACTAACAGCTCCATCAGAAAAGACATAATTTTAATTATTCAGTGCACTTTAAAATACTACATGATTTGCCAATTTTTAATTACACTTGATAAGCAATCAAGAGTTACTTGTCCTTAAGGTGGCATGGTGGTTGTAACTATCTACTTGTTCCAGAAAGCAAATTTTGTGTGTTTTTGTTACCTCTGACTGTGGCAGTGGTCAGCAGCGACTTCGGTGTTGCTCAAGCTCGTTCTTCTAAGAGAAGGATTGTAAACTAGAAGTTCCTTCGCTGTCCTTTTATGTTGGAAATAAAAAACTGAAACTGCCGTCAATTTTCATACTTCAACTATCTTTACTAAAGCACATACTTTACTAACTAAGCAAAATTTTATCTAATTTTCTAAAGCACATACTTTTTTCAACCTAGCATGTAATTGCACATACTGATATCACAGAAAATAATAACTTTTATATTAACAGAATTAATTTAGCATTCACGATTTGCATTTACAGTAAATTATTTCACGATTAACAGTAAACTATATTATAGTCATGGGTTCAAGAATTTAAAAAAAAATAAAGTACGAAAAAAGAATGCCTTAATGTTAATTTAAAACGTGTTTCGTGTTTATGCAAAAAGGAGGACATTTCTTGTTTTTTCTAAAATCTGGGAGGACACGAGACGTGAAAATCATTCCTTGGCAAATAAAAAGTTGGTCAAGTTAAGTTCAAACAGATTATGTCAGGAAAATTTAGTCCTATTGAGCCTGTCACAGTCATACGAAGATATTCGATAAGAAGCAAGATCTTCGACCATTGATTGCATTCGTAGAATCAGCCAATCAAGTATTACGGACCACTCTGAATCAGTGGCATGTGCCCTGTAGTTCGTTGTTATTGTATTTCAGCGCATGCGCGTTTGGGTCATCGTTATAATAGATAATGATTAAATTCTGGATGGCGGCCATAATGGAAAAATTCGTATTGCATAAATTAAAGCAGATGACGTAGCACTGATTCGCAAAGTATATGCTGTGACTGTCTACATAGCAAGGCATATGATGATTACAATGCTAATATGTATGTATTTATAACTTGACAACAAACTGGGAGGTTCTTATTTCAGGCTACAAAACGGATATAAAAATGATATTTTATTATTTTAGATAAGACAAATAATGAATACTAAATTTAAAATTCATTTATTGGTTCTTGTTATTATTTTTAATGAGGGCAGTGCTCCAGGTGACCTAATGGACAAGCCCCTCTAAGACAGAAATAATTATTTGTCTTTTAATTAATTTCTGTGGTAAATTTTAATTAGTAGAAAATTTGCTGTTAAAGATTTCAATTCCTGTAGCTCTAAATATTAAATAAGCATTTAAAAATCAAATTTTCCATATTAAAAAAAAAATAAAAATAAATACCCCCGTCAAGCAGGTGCTTGCCACAGACAGAGGTCTGACAGGAGCCTGTCAGTTTATATGCCATAGTAGAAGGTCTGAGAGGATGGCAGGACCTCAGCAGAAAAACAACACAAACATCCATGCCTTACCCGGGGCTCGAATCCAGGTCCCTTAGATCAGTAACAAACGGATATAAAAATTTCCGTTGTTAACCACTCGGCCAAATATATATATATATTTGGCCGAGTGGTTAACACGCTTATTAACATATAACCACTTAATATTAACCACTCGGCCAAATATATATATATATTTGGCCGAGTGGTTAATATTCTTTCCTTAAAGAGAAGAGATTTCAATTAATCTCCAGTGATATTTTTCCGCAAAAAGTTCATTTCCAAAATTAGGAATATTTATGTGTCTTTAGCCCACTTACATGGAAGCAACACAAACTTTTGTTAATAAATTGCTTATAATTCGTCTTATTTTTAAGAAATAAATGAATATAGACAGCTTGTGGAAACATTAATAATTTCAAAGAGGAATTGAAAATTTTGTTCGGCAAGACATATTAGAAACAAAATCATCTTAGAAGTCGAAAATTAAAAGAACGTGGGCCCACCCACTGCCCCGCCTACGACCTCCATGATATCCGAATCTCACCCTTAGAGAGGGCAGGATTCAGAGGTGGGAGGGGGGGGGGGTGCCATGTAAACTATCTTTCAGAATTTTCATAACTGGACTGGAAGCGAGAAAAAGTAATAATCACACATAGGTGTTTTTCAAATAAAAAATGTAAAGTGGAAATGAAGCATAAATCATTTATTAATCTGTTCAAATATGTCGTGCCTTTTGATATAGTTTTCCTAACAGGAAATTATCAACAACCTCATACTTAAAGCGACTTACTGGTATTTCATGAAGTCTATGACAAAGCATTGCATCTTTTGGTCTGACTTCAACTTCCTTCTTTTCACGGAGTTTTTTAGAGGTCCAGTATTGTAAAAATCTGATAGGGGAGATGCCAAGACTATAGGGTGGATGTTCCAGGCATTCACACCACATCTGTTGTTATTTATGGAGCATGGGCATTGTCATCCAACCAAACAAACGTTTTACTCCTAAGTCCCTAAGTCACCCCGGGAGCCGAGTCAATTTTTTTTTATTTGCGACATATAGGACAGAGAAGAATCCTAGAAGCTACTCCTAGCTTTTACAGGCCTTCTCATACAAGGACATGCCCTACTAAGACCGAAGTCACTGCTGACCACTGCCTTAGTTAGAGCTAACACAACACACAAAGTTTGCCTTGCTGGAACAGTCGCTAGTTGCCTAACCACTATGCCAGTTAAGGCCATATATACCATCTTTGAGGCTAACCGGGGAACAGATTAAATTCAAGTTTTGACAGATGGATGAGCCTTCCTTCTATAGGATTGCTCGCCATAGGTAGTCGTGGATGAGCTGTGTCCTTGTGGCACTGTCTTGCCCCGGCGTAGGTAGTGGTGTTACAGGCAAACTCCCCATTGTTGGTGTGCAGTCGATGTATTGCTGTACAACTGGGACTTGCCTTTATTAAATGTAAATGTAAGTCCCTAAGTCGTGGCCCCGTGTGCGAGAGAGCCATACCCTGTGCACGTACGTTAAAGAACACGCTGGATGGCCTTGACGAGAGGCTACCATCTGTCTCCCAACAGCTGTTCCAGTGGGTCTCCTCTCCCAACCTTCTCTCAGCCTTCGGGATCCATGTGACCTGGCCATTTAGCCCCTGGTGTGCAAAAAAGTGCCGCTCAGAGGAACTTCAGCATACATATCGCACACATATCCAACTTTCGGTGCTGCCATGCAGGATTGCTCTGGAATCCACACAACGTCTATCACGTTCAAGTTAATAATTTCTACTGATTCTGGTGTTGATGAGTTCCTTCTATGGATACCCATTTCCCTCTGTGAGAGAACAAAGATCACTCTGTCCATTTCCCAGATATATGAATTATCCACTTCTCATTTCAACGACCCTTACATTTAATTCACGTTTTGCAAGAATATGTTTTCAAAAGTAAAATAAAACGGGGGAAAAAATATATTCCACAACACCCTTCTCATCTGTTCCAGCTTAATCCAGACGCTTACTACTCTACACCCCCTCCCCCAGTAAATTTTTAAAACCCTTTCCTTCCCCCTGGCCTTCTTAACGAAGCATCAGACATAAACTGTCCTTGAAAATGATTGGATATCTGATTGCCGAGGGGCGGGGGTGGCTCAGTCGGTAGCGCGCCAGGCTCGTAATCTGTAGTTCCCAGGTTCGAGTCCCAGCTGGGTCAGGTTGAGATTAATCTCCGCAAAATTCCCCGCCCTGCCCACGGTCAGTAGGGGACACCGATGGGCTTGGAAAATCCGCCGTCCGTCGGATGGGACGTTAAGCCGTGGCCCCGTGTACGGGGAGAGCCATACCCTGTGCACGTTAAAGAACACGCTGGATGGCCTTGACGGGAGGCTACCAACTGTCTCCCAACAGCTATTCCAGTGGGTCCCCTCCCCCAACCTTCTCTGAGCCTTCGAGGTCCATGTGACCTGGCCATTGGTGTGCAAAAAAGTGCCGCTCAGAGGTAAAACAACCAAACCCTATCTGATTGCCTAAACTGAATGCACAAAAAACTCTTTCAATAACTAATATCTAAAATTCGAGACAACGTGTGCAATATTAACTCACATCAGCATTCTCTATTTTCTAAGCACACTAGCTTAGTCTTGCAAAAATAACAAAATATTACATATATTTTTTTCGCCATTCTTTCCATTTGCATTTCGTTTTTGTCCAGGTATTACTTTAAAATCGTATACATCTGAAGCCACTCGTCGGAGCGCTGCGTTCCAAAGAGTACGTGAAGATATTTTTGTCTTGCCTTCTTCAAATTTTCCCTAGCGGAATATATTACGGAATGCATTACCTAAGTCTACAGGGTAAAAAGGAAAGTGGAAATCCTCTTTAAGTCGCGGCTTCTCCAGGAAAAGTGCAGTTTAAATATTGTACGCAGCATCACTGAGCTGTGCCTCAGATGAAAAAAAAAGTCTCTCTTCCATCAGCATGACTCTGTGAAAAATGGTGCATAAATCCCTCACCCACGGCGCTGTCGTCGCCAAATCTCATGAGGCGATTCTCGGTGTTCGCATAAATCATAGCAACGACTGTTGGTTGCGAAGATTGAACAAAGGGGAGCTTCTCCATAGTGATGGGTGCATCTCCATGAAATGGGAATTTTAAGTCCACAATCTCAAAGAAGAGAGAGATTCGGCATGGAGAAGGAAAATGCTCTGGTAACGCTCGGGAATAAAATATTTCTTAAAGGTTCTCACTCGAAATTAGAGTTGGTAACCTTCTACTAATTCAAACTTGAACTACTACGAAACATTTAAATGGTAAAAATAACTTAAATGTTTTGTGTATATAGAGAAAGAGCAAGCGCGAAATTGGTACTTTTAAAAAAATAAAATAATTACAGTTACAAGATATTTCACGTTTGGCTTTTCATTGAAAAACGAACATGATGGTCAAAGGTGACATTAAAAGTAATAACTTGCATCATCCTTTGGAACCCGGGGGGGATGGGGGGTTGGGTACTACTCAACCATTTTCTCTAAGATATAAATGAAATATTCTTTATATATTGTTTTACCTCTGAACGGATCCTTTTTGCAGACTTTCAGATAAATGGCCAAGTCACAGGACCCCAAACGCTTAGAGCAGTGGTTCTCAACTTTTTATGCTTCACGTACCACCAAGAAATGTGTATTAACTGGCGAACCCCTTATATAGATAGATAAAACTATAGTTATAGTATAACAATGGGAATAAAATAAAACATATATATCAGTGGTTCTCAACCTTTTATGCTTCACGTACCCCCCTGGAAATGTGTATGGAACTGGCGTACCCCTTGTATAGATAGATAAAACTATAGTTATAGTATAACAATGGGAATAAAATAAAACATATATATCAGTAGTTTCACAAAATTTTATGCTTCACGTATCCCCTGGAAATGTGTATGTAACTGGCATACCCCTTGTATAGATAGATAAAACTATAGTTATAGTATAACAATGGGAATAAAATAAAACATATATAATCAGTAGTTCTCAACCTTTTATGCTTCACGTACCCCCTGGAAATGTGTATGTAACTGGCGTACCCCTTGTATAGATAGATAAAACTATAGTTATAGAATAACAATGGGAATAAAATAAAACATATATATCAGTAGTTTCACAACCTTTTATGCTTCACGTATCCCCTGGAAATGTGTATGTAACTGGCATACCCCTTGTATAGATAGATAAAACTATAGTTATAGTATAACAATGGGAATAAAATAAAACATATATATCAGTAGTTTCACAACCTTTTATGCTTCACGTATCCCCTGGAAATGTGTATGTAACTGGCATACCCCTTGTATAGATAGATAAAACTATAGTTATAGAATAACAATGGGAATAAAATAAAACATATATATCAGTGGTTCTCAACCTTTTATGCTTCACGTACCCCCTGGAAATGTGTATGTAACTGGCGTACCCCTTGTATAGATAGATAAAACTATAGTTATAGTATAACAATGGGAATAAAATAAAACATATATATCAGTAGTTTCACAACCTTTTATGCTTCACGTATCCCCTGGAAATGTGTATGTAACTGGCATACCCCTTGTATAGATAGATAAAACTATAGTTATAGTATAACAATGGGAATAAAATAAAACATATATAATCAGTAGTTCTCAACCTTTTATGCTTCACGTACCCCCTGGAAATGTGTATGTAACTGGCGTACCCCTTGTATAGATAGATAAAACTATAGTTATAGTATAACAATGGGAATAAAATAAAACATATATATCAGTAGTTTCACAACCTTTTATGCTTCACGTACCCCCTGGAAATGTGTATGTAACTGGCGTACCCCTTGTATAGATAGATAAAACTATAGTTATAGTATAACAATGGGAATAAAATAAAACATATATATCAGTAGTTTCACAACCTTTTATGCTTCACGTATCCCCTGGAAATGTGTATGTAACTGGCATACCCCTTGTATAGATAGATAAAACTATAGTTATAGTATAACAATGGGAATAAAATAAAACATATATAATCAGTAGTTCTCAACCTTTTATGCTTCACGTACCCCCTGGAAATGTGTATGTAACTGGCGTACCCCTTGTATAGATAGATAAAACTATAGTTATAGTATAACAATGGGAATAAAATAAAACATATATATATCAGTAGTTTCACAACCTTTTATGCTTCACGTATCCCCTGGAAATGTGTATGTAACTGGCATACCCCTTGTATAGATAGATAAAACTATAGTTATAGTATAACAATGGGAATAAAATAAAACATATATATCAGTGGTTCTCAACCTTTTATGCTTCACGTACCCCCTGGAAATGTGTATGTAACTGGCGTACCCCTTGTATAGATAGATAAAACTATAGTTATAGTATAACAATGGGAATAAAATAAAACATATATATCAGTAGTTTCACAACCTTTTATGCTTCACGTATCCCCTGGAAATGTGTATGTAACTGGCATACCCCTTGTATAGATAGATAAAACTATAGTTATAGTATAACAATGGGAATAAAATAAAACATATATAATCAGTAGTTCTCAACCTTTTATGCTTCACGTACCCCCTGGAAATGTGTATGTAACTGGCGTACCCCTTGTATAGATAGATAAAACTATAGTTATAGTATAACAATGGGAATAAAATAAAACATATATATCAGTAGTTTCACAACCTTTTATGCTTCACGTATCCCCTGGAAATGTGTATGTAACTGGCATACCCCTTGTATAGATAGATAAAACTATAGTTATAGTATAACAATGGGAATAAAATAAAACATATATAATCAGTAGTTCTCAACCTTTTATGCTTCACGTACCCCCTGGAAATGTGTATGTAACTGGCGTACCCCTTGTATAGATAGATAAAACTATAGTTATAGTATAACAATGGGAATAAAATAAAACATATATATCAGTAGTTTCACAACCTTTTATGCTTCACGTATCCCCTGGAAATGTGTATGTAACTGGCATACCCCTTGTATAGATAGATAAAACTATAGTTATAGTATAACAATGGGAATAAAATAAAACATATATAATCAGTAGTTCTCAACCTTTTATGCTTCACGTACCCCCTGGAAATGTGTATGGAACTGGCGTACCCCTTGTATAGATAGATAAAACTATAGTTATAGTATAACAATGGGAATAAAATAAAACATATGTATATATATACACACATTAAATTTTGTATTCATAAATTACATATATCGATAAACACAAAAAATGACATTTTTGCACAGCAGTGTTGCCAACTTAGCGACTTTTGAGCTCTCACGGCGTACCCCAAAAAATTTTACCTTTTACCCCACGTTGAGAACCCCTGGATCAGAGGATGTTGAGAAGGGGATCCGTTAAACGGCTGTTAGGAGGCAGATTGAAACATCCTCTCGAGGCATCCATTGTGTTCTTCAGCGTACACGGTGTATGACTTTCTGTATACGGAAGTAAGGATTTACGTCCCATCCGACGGACTTTCCAAGCCCATTGGTGTCCCCTTTCTGAGCGAGGGCAAAGTGGGGATTTAGAGGAGATAAATCTCAACGCTGGCACAGGTGGGATTCGTACCTAGGAACTGCACATTACGAACCTGGGACACTACCAACTGAGTCAATCCTTATCCCTTTTTGTCTGTGTATGTATTTGTGTATTAAAGTACAATACTAATAAAATTCCATTAGCATTTCCGTTGGGCTCAGTCGGTAGCGCGCCAGGCCAACACCTCCTACAAGAGAAGGCCGTACAACTACGTCACAGAAAAATGAATACGTCTAGAGCCCCTTATACCAGGCCGACCTATTCGACATTCTTATGCCAACTGATGACGTGACTTAGTGTTATAGTTAATGCAGCCGCAGTTTTTCGAATCCTTAGTATATAAAAAATTAATTATTATCGGAAGATATTCAGCTGCGAATTGTCTAAACAGCTATATGAACAATTGCACAATGTTTAAATTCCAGGCTGATCCAATTAAATTTAAAAAAAGTGGGTTGAAAGAATTCGACCGAGAACGTGCATTAGGCTTACAACGTTTCATAATATATACTTCTGACTATTGCTTCGGTATTTTAATGTTAATTTACGTGATATATCGATTAGTAATATGTAGATGAATGATAGCTACATTTAAGTTAGTAGTCATTGATCGTTTATGATTAAATTTAGTTTGGTTAATATCAAAAAAATATATTTACCCCCTCAAGCAGCTGCTTGCCACAGAGGTCTGACAGGAGCCTGTCAGTTTATATGCCATAGTAGAAGGTCTGAGAGGATGGCAGGACCTCAGCAGAAAAGCAACACATACATCCAAGCCTTACCCGGGGCTCGAACCCAGGTACCTTAGATTTGCAGCCAAGCGCGCTAACCACTCGGCCACGGGACGGCTATCAAAATATGCATGCGGCAAACTTCGATCGTGACGGCCGAGATCGGCGACTACTGTAGTAGCTAAACGCCGATCATCGCTGGTCGGCCTGGTATATAGGAGCTCTAAGCGTAGTCAGTTTTCTATAACGTATTTGAATTGCCTTCTCTTGTAGGATGTGTTGGCTCGTAATCTGCAGTTCCCAGGTTCGAGTCCCAGCTGGGTCAGCGTTGAGATTTATCTCCTCAAAATTCCCCGCCCTGCCATGATCAGTAGGAGACACCGATGGGCTTGGAAAGGCGGCCGTCCGTCGGATGGGACGTTAAGCCGTGGTTCTATGTGCTGGAGAGCCATACCCTGTTCACGTTAAAGAACATGCTGGATGGGCTTGACAGGAGGGCATCTGTCTCCCAACAGCTTCTCTGAGCCTTCGAGGTCCTTGTAACCTGGCCATTTAGCTCTTGGTGTGCAAAAAAAGTGCCGCTCAGAGATAACCCAACCCAAATTTTGCATTTTCTTCACTTTCATTTTCCACCATTAAAAGGTTCTAAATCTAGAAAAAAAAGTCACAGAACTTTAATATTACAAACAATCTATTTATGATAGAAATTTTACGTTTATATCAGGAGTCGCAAACACGCGGCCGCGAAGCTTTTTTGTAGTATCCTCAAACAATACGTTCTATCATAATCGTGGTAGCAAACTGTGGCTTGTGGCTTGGCTCTACTGAGATGACCTCACGCTGTTATGGAGGATATAATCATGTGCGACCGAAGATGAAGTCACTAAAATTGATATTTAGCTTTTGGTATTAAAAATATGCAACCCATGGCCGAGTGGTTAGCACGCTTGGCTTCTGATCTAAGGGACCCGAGTAAGGCATGGATGTTCGTGTTGTTTTCTGCTGAGGTCCTGCCATTCTCTCAGATCTTTTACTTTGGCATATAAACTGACAGGCTCCTGTCAGACCTCTGTGGCAAGCAGCTGCTTGAGGGGGTATTTATTTTTATTTTTTTAATATTTAAATCACAAAACAAAAACATACATAAGTAATTGTGCTCCGCCTTTTATTGTTTATGATCACATCCCATATTAAGAAGATTGAGATTGATATCGCTCATTTAGATAATAGAATATGTTGGCCATAGTTTTTCATTGACAGCCGCGACATGTCTTCTCCCAGGCACGAAGGGGAACGAGTAAAAGGTCAATATTTTCTTGCTTTATGGAACAATCATTCCCTATTGTCCAGGGGAGGTTAGACTCTCTAGTTGTCCTTCTTTTCAATAAAGTAAAATTTAAATGGATTTCTAGAAAAGCTTAGAGGAATACTTCATTCGAAATTCATCTTTTATGCAGGATTCGAACCAGAGTACTATTTCACAGCAGGAACAAAACAAAAACATAAAAATTTACAAAAAATATTTATCAACAACTTTTGCTGGCCTTCCCGATTTTCTATTTTAAGAATACTTCACTAGCCGGTCTTTTCTCGAAATATCACATTGGCATCGTAAACCAATCGATATTTCACGTGGGCTCCTTATATTATTAACAAATCTTGTGTTTCTATGAATCAAGGGACCCCTAAGAGCTCTGGACTCACGGCGATAATTAATGGGGGTTGGATTACTTTATCTCTCAGTGGTACGTTTTTTTTTTTTTGGCACACAATAAGCTAAATAGTCAAGTCACAAAAACCCCAAAAGAGGTAATTGGGTAAGGAAATCCACTAACATCTGTTAGGATACAAATGAAACGTCCCGTTAAGGTCATCCAGGATGGCACAGGTGACACTCTTACCTAGGAAGTGAAGATTATGAGACAGGCGTGCTACCAACTCAGTCAACTGCTATGCCTTTTGGGGCGGGGGTGGCTCAGTCGGTAGCGAGCCAGGCTCGTAATCTGTAGTTTCCAGGTTCGAGCCCCAGCTGGGTCAGCGTTGAGATTTATCTCCTGAAAATTCACCGCCCTGTCAGTAGGGGACACCAATGGGCTTGAAAAGGCCACCGTCCGTCGTATGGGACGTTAAGCCGTGGCCCCGTGTGCGGGAGAGCCATACCCTGTGCACGTTAAAGAACACACTGGATGGCCTTGACGGGAGGCTACCATCTGCCTCCCAACAGCTGTTCCAGTGGGTCCCCTCCCCCAGCTACTCTGAGCCTTCGGGGTCCATGTGACCTGGCCATTTAGCCCATGGTGTGCAAAAAAAGTGCCGCTCAGAGGTAAAACAACCCAACCATATCCCTTTTTGTATGTGTGTATGTTAAAGAACTGTGATAATAAAATGTTTTGTTCTTTAACTTGCATTCGTTGATACTGTGCGACGGCTTAATATTTCATCCGATGGATGGCGGCCTCTCAAGCCGAACAGGTCCCTTTTCTCACTGAGGTCCGGGTGAGAATTAGCGCTGACAGGTCACAAGGACCCCAACGGTTTACAGAACGTTGGAGAAGGGGATCTACCTAGCAGCTGGTAGGGGGACAAATGGAAGCCTCTCATCAAGGCCATTCGGTGTGTTCTTCAAAAGGTTTTTGGCTCTCCTGCCCTGGGGACCAATATCGCATTCTGCTCACAGAAGCCTTCCAAACCCAATGGTGCATCCTTTCTGACTCAATGACAGAGTGGGGGTTTGCAGAGCTGGTTGGTTGGTTTACCTCTGAGCGGCATCTTTTTTGCATACAATGGGCTAAATGGCCAGGTCACATGGATCCCGAAGGCTCAGAGAAGGTTGGGGGACGGGACCCACTAGAACGGCTGTTGGGAGACAGATGGTAGCCTCCCGTCAAGGCCATCCAGCGTGTTAGCAGAGCTGGTAATCTTGAAGTTAATATTTAGTGGAGTGATGCAGAACTGTTGAGAGGGCTGGGGAGAAGTCTTGCACCTAGGTCAATGATATGAATATTTTGTAGTAGCTCCAGTGCTTTAAAGAATTTAAATCTCATGTAATTCACGCTTTCACTTTCTGTTCATTACGCTAGTATCGGAACATAATTTTATTTCCACCTTCATCGGTCTGCCGGCGATTTCGCAATATTTCATTAAGCGAGGAGTGCATTTGTCAACCTCCCCCCCCCTCCCACGTGACACGAATTGGTATTAAAACTTCCCAAGATGAATGTCGAACACATTCTCATCCATATTCCTCCTCATATCGAAGCAGTTAATTGCTGCCATTTAATTTTGATTTTTTTTTCTGCCCGGTATCGTTAAAGACCAATACATCTTCGTTATCACACCACCTCCTCTTCTTCTTCCACTCTTCCCGGTTATCTTTTATGTGGATGCTGCACTTCAGCACAAGACGACGTCTGAAACGACTTTCCGCTCCTTACGTCAGAAATAATTATTATTTCACCACGCGCTCTACACTTGGAGAAGTTTCCCGCTTCCCGGGGTTTATTATAAATGAGTTGCAGTTGAAAGATTGCTTTTTCGATGCGCGCCATTTTCCATTCTCACGAAAGAGCCGGGGATTAAAGCCCATTAGAAGAACACTCCATTCATCACGTCCACACCTCTGCGACCTTCCCATCCAACTCCCGACTCCCGTCTCTAAACATGCTTTTAGTTCCTTTATCCCAGAGGCGAGAAAATCATCCCCAAAAATGAAATTCCATATGAGTCATTCTGACAGGTGAATAATGAGGCACGTTCGGTTGTCGTACCTGCTTTGCTGTGGCGTTTGCGAGAACGTGTCACAATCAAAGCAAGATAAATAATGTCTCGGATATCAGCAGCAAGAACATCCCTTACGACCACACAGTAACCGCTAGGCCTTAGCGCTACAATAACCGCCAACAGGCACGTGGGAGTCGCATCTGCTTCGATGTATGCCTCCCGCGTGACAACAGATAACAACTCTAAATTTCCTGGTATCTGACATGGGCTGCCAAATAAATTGTGTTGGGCACAGGAAACACATTTGTTTTCTGTTTTCTGTTAAAGGTTAAAGGTAATAACAGCTAATTTTAACGAAGAGCTTTTTCTTCTCTGTCTCGGTTTCACGAACAGTAAATTTCGATACAAGACTTGATGCCATATTCGTGAATGTTATACTGACAACGATTGATTCTGATAATTATGATTTTCGCGCAATAATGTAAACCCCAAGTCGTCTTCGTCAAAGTATTTAGAAATATCTCGTTTACTAGAATAAATATCGGATATTTTTAAAATAATGACTCCAAATGAATAAATGAGTTCGGATGCAAATGTTTAATAGCAATTTTACTTCGTCTTCAACCCTGTCCTTTGCATTGAATTGAGGAACGTGGCCATTTTTAGGTATGTTTTTAGAGACCAAATGCTCTTATTTCTAGCTCATTTAAAAAAAAACGAACTATTGTTACGTGGTCCACTACCGACTGCTTCACATTGGAAAAATTATAAAATTTTAAATTATTATTGTAAACAGTCTATTCACGCTACAAATCTGACATTTTGATAGTGGAATGTGGTGGTCAAGGAGACAGTGCCCAGGGCCCTTTTAAGACCTTCGTAGGCCCTAGGCACTCTTACTTTTAGAGGCCCTCGGCCATAACGTTTAAGTTATTTTTTATTTTAAAAAAATGAAAATTGTCGTCCGTTGCACTACTTTCAGTTGAAAGTGATGTTATGCGACGAATTACATTCGAAGATAGTATTTGGGAATTTGAGCGTCACAAAAAACGTCGCAAAGTGAACATTATTTAAATTTCATATTATGATTTTTAATTTCTTTAAAATAAATTGCTTAATTTGTCATCGTTTTCTAACTTTTAATAAAAAATTTATTAATTTCGATTTCGTAGTTGTTTTTTTCGCAATATAAATTTTTCTTCGTGTAAAACATTTTTGTAGGTCCTAAGCACTGTGCTCATTGTGCCTAATGGATAAAATGGCACAATAAGCACTGTGCTCATTGTGCCTAATGGATAAAATGGCACAATAAGCACTGTGCTCATTGTGCCTAATGGATAAAATGGCACAATAAGCACTGTGCTCATTGTGCCTAATGGATAAAATGGCACAATAAGCATTGTGCTCATTGTGCCTAATGGATAAAATGGCACAATAAGCACTGTGCTCATTGTGCCTAATGGATAAAATGGCACTGACTGCAGCAGAAATTGTCTTTTTGCGGCAAGAGAAGAGGGAGTAAAACTTCTTTCATTTTTAAGAGATAAATGGAAAATTCTTTCTGAATTTTCCATTTATCTCTTAAAATCTAATAGTACTAAAATATTCCTATTAGCATTTTCCGAATATATTGTGGCAAAAAATATTTATGTAAGTACAGATTTTTGACTTTCTCAGGTGTCAGACAAATAGTAATTGGCTAACTAACCCACCCTTTAAACTTCTCCTCAATAATTGCAGTATTCTGATGAAAATTTTCACCATTTACGTTGTTAATTTGGCCGTTGTTCTTTGGGTTGTTTTACCTCTGAGCGGTGCTTTTTTGCACACCGTGAGCTAAATGGCTAGGTCACATGGACCCCGAAGGCTCAGATAAGGTTGGTGGAGGGGACCCACTGGAACAGCTGTTGGGAGACAGATGGTAGCCTCCCGTTAAGGCCATCCAACGTATTCTTTAACGTGCACAGGGTATGGCTCTCCCATACACGGGACACCACGGCTTAACGACCCATCCGACGGACGGCGGCCTTTCCAAGCCAAGCTTTCGGTGTCCCTACTGACCGAGGACAGGGCGGGGAATTTTGTGGAGTAATTTGACCGACGTTTCATTGTATAAAATCTAAATGTTAGTCAACAAAAGTATCTTGTGGAGTACATTGCATCCAAAATTTAATACACTCACAGCATTGATGCTAATATTTGTTTTTATTTCGGAGCTTTGGTGTTTCAAAAGAAAAATGGTGTTTTATTTAATCTGTTCAGTGCAGCACCTCAGTTGAACATTCAACAATTGAGTGCAGGAACACTGACTCTCAGTTCCAAAACACAAGAGTTGAGTGCAAAATACAACAGTTGAATGAAGAAACATTCAGGTCCAAAACACAACGTTTCAGTTAAGAAAAACTGATTCTCAGGGCTAAAACTCAACATTTGAGTGTAAGTGGGGGTTTTTGGAGATTATTCTCAAAGCTGGGCACAGGTGGGACTCGAACTTGGGAACTGCAGATGACGAGACTGACTTGGGTTGCATTGTTTTACTTCTCAAGGGTACTTTTTTTAACACAATGGGATAACACCCCGAGAACTCAAAGTAGGTTGAGGGAAGGGGACTCACTGGATAGCTGTTAGGCGACGTGCACAGGGTTTGGTCTTCAACGTGCACAGGATATGGCTGTCTGGTATATGGCGCCGCGGCTTAACGTCCCTTCTGACGGATGGTTGCCTTTCCAAGCACATTATTGTCCCCTATTGACTGAGGAGAGGGCGGAGAGTTTTGCGAAGATAAATTTCAACCCTAGCCCAGGTGGGACTCGAACACAGACACTGTAGATTATGAGCCTGGCCCACTACCGACTAACCTATTGCCATCCCCCATGCACTTGGCATGACACCGACTAAGCCAATCCCCGCTCCAGGCAGAATAGGAATTAGCAGAGAAAATCGCAATGCAGGCAAGGTGAAGACTCGAATCTGGGAATATCAAGTAACGAATCTGATGCAGTACCGACTAAGCAAACCCTCTTCCCCCCCCCCTCCCAACTCCTGAAATAGCTCAGAGCATACATAACTCTGAAGCCGTCCCGTGGCCAATTGGTTAGCGCGCTTGACTACTGATCTACGGGACCTGCGTTCGAGCCCCGGGTTAAGGCATGGATGTTCGTGTTGTTTTCTGCTGAGATCCTGCCATCCTCTCAGATCTACTGTGGCATATAAACTGATAGGCTCCTGTCAGACCTCTGTGCAAGCAGCTGATTGAGGGGGTATTTATTATTATTTTATTTTATTTATACATAACTCTAGACGTTAATTATTTACTTAGTTATTTTAATTCAATGTGCAATAAAAAAAATGCACTGTACTCGTCATTATAAAGATTATTCTGTAAAGTTAAGGCAAGTAGTCATTTCTCTTCTATACAATGCTGATATGATTAATTTCGGCGTAAAAATTGACTAAAGTATGTGATGTTTTTTGGTGAAGTAACAAATTATCACATGTTTTTTTGCCTCTAACGAAATTGTTTTCAAAATAAAAAGATTAATTTTCTCTCGTATAATGTTATTATCTAACAAGAGAAAGATGCAAAAATCGAGCCAACAAGTAACTAATTATTAAATAAAAGCGGAAGAATCCACGGCAGCATACGATTTGCATCTAAATGGGAAATTATTGAAGGGAACTTTTTTTATGAAATGCTCGTATCACGTTTGACAACTTGTGGGATATGGATTCAGGTTATTTTTTTTTTCCTTCTAATATTGCTTTTTGTAAAATTTTATCAAAACAATTTATTCTGTTTTACTTATGCAGTGTCCTGCAGAAAAATAAACATAATTACATAAAAAAAACTGAATCTGAAAAGATGAGTACAATAAAAAAAATCCGAACACTATGGTTGATTACAGAATTGAGAAAAAATATCTGGCAACGATTTTTTTAGAAATTAGTGATCTGGCAACCTTCGTGTAGGTACACGAAGGTTGCCAGATTTTTTCTGAATTCTGTAATCAACCATAGTGTTCGGATATTTTTTTGAGCGACTGTAGATGGTCATATTATTTTGATACTAGATCGTGTGGGCTCACTCACGGAAATATTGAGCGTGTGCAGTTACCGTTCACAGCAAACTGGAGCGTGTGCAGTAACTGCACACGCTCCAGTTTGCTGTGAACGGTAACTGGAGCGTGTACAGTTGCTGTACACGCTCCAGATATTTTTCCTGAATTCTGTAATCACGTGACACGAAGGTTGCCAGATCACTAATTTATAAAAAAAATCGTTGCCAGATATTTTTTCTGAATTCTGTAATCAACCACAGTGTTCGGATATTTTTTTGAGCGACTGTACATTGTCCTGGGAAATAAAGCAGTTTTCTTGCTAGGGGAAAAGTCATACTGCAATGAAAATTCCAACTCTTGCCACCACCTCTCTCTCCCCCTACCCTTATTTTTTCTAGATCCGGGCCTGTTTCTAGTCTTAGGCCAGTATTAAAGGCCCGCTTTTAAAATTAGCTTTGCTTCATTTTCCTTTAAGTTAGCCTTTGTTTTCGAATAGGCTACGTGAAATGGAAAACATCAAAGGTATTGAAGTGTTTAATTGTGCGTTTGGGTGAAATACGATCATTGATATAGCTTACTTCTGTATCATGGGAATTGAAGCCCTGGATTCCAATGATGCAGAGGTTTCGATTGTTTTACCTATGAACACTTTTTTGCGCACAATGGGCTAAATGGCCACGTCACAAGTATCCCAAGGCTCAAAGAGTTGTTTGGATTGGGTTATTTTACCTCTGAGCGGCACTTTTTTGCACACCATGGGCTAAATGGCCAGGTCACATGGACCCCGAAGGCTCAGAGAAGGTTGGGGGAGGGGACCCACTGGAACAGCTGTTGGGAGACAGATGGTAGCCTCCCGTCAAGGCCATCCAGCGTGTTCTTTAACGTGCACAGGGTATGGCTCTCCCGCACACGGGGCCACGGCTTAACGTCCCATCCGACGGACGGCGGCCTTTCCAAGCCCATCGGTGTCCCCTACTGACCGTGGGCAGGGCGGGGAATTTTGCGGAGATAAATCTCAACGCTGACCCAGCTGGGACTCGAACCTGGGAACTACAGATTACGAGCCTGGCGCGCTACCGACTGAGCCACCCCCGCCTCCAGGCTCAAAGAAGATTGGGATAAGGGGACCCACTGGACTGTTGGGAGACAGATGGTAGCCTCCCGTTAAGGCCATCCAGAGTGTTCTTTAACGTGCCCAGGGTATGGTTCTCCTGCATAAGGCCTAACGTCCCATCCAATGGACGCCAGCCTTTCCAAGCCAATCGGTGTACCTTACTGACCGTGGGTAGGGAGGGGAGTTTTTCGGTTATAAATAATAATATATATATTTATATATTATAAATAATAATGCCGATGCGCTACTCGAACCTGGAAACTGCAGATTACGAGCCTGGCGCGCTACCGACTCAGTGATACAGAGAGAAGAAAGTTCTAACAAGCATGTGACCAAAGGCGCCTATAGGTAAAGAAGGAAGCAAGAGGGGCAGTTTCTCCCCTCCCAAGAAAAATATTAATGGAAACATTAATTTATGTTAAATAATGCACCGAAGAGACAAAACGTTATTACAATCTGCCTAATATGATGTTGGTCATCCACGTGCCGCCAAAACAGCTCTTACCCGGTGAGATATGAACGCTTTAAGATTTCTAATGGTGTCTTGTGGTATCTGGTAGCAGCAAATCCTTTAACTCTTGTAAGTTCGGCGGTTGAGCCGCCGCAGATCGGATATGCTGTTCCAACACAAACCAGAGATGCTCGAATGGATTGATATCTGGGGAATTTGGAGATCAGGGTAATACTTGGATGTCTTCCTCGTGTTCCGCGAAACATTCTGGAACAATCCGGGCAGTGTGGCATGGCGCATTATCCTGCTGAAAGAAAGGCACTTCTAGAAGGGTTTGGGTTGGGTTGTTTTACCTCTGAACGGCACTTTTTTGCACACCATGGGCTGAATAGCCAGGTCACAAGGACCCCGAAGGCTCAGAGAAGGTTGGGGGAGGGGACCCACTGGAACAGCTGTTGGGAGACAGATGGTGCCTCCCGTCAAGCGTGTTCTTTAACGTGCATAGGGTATGGCTCTCCCGCACACGGGGCCACGGCTTAACGTCCCATCCGACGGACAGCGGCCTTTCCAAGCCCATCGGTGTCCCCTACTGACCGTGGGCAGGGCGGGGAGTTTTGCGGAGATAAATCTCAACGCTGACCCAGCTGGGACTCGAACCTGGGAATTACAGATTACGAGCCTGGCGCGCTACAGATTGATCCACCCCCGCCCCACCTCTAGAAAGAATACCGTTGCATGAAAGAATATACCTGGTGTGCAATGATGTTTAGGTAGGTGGCAGACATCATTGTTTCCTGCACATGAATGACTCGACCTAGGGTTTCCCAGCAGAACATTGCCCAAAGCATTACACTTCCTTCACAGACTTGTTTTTTGTCCCACGGTGCATCCTGGTGCCAACACTTCCCCAGGTAAATAACATACACGTACCCAGACGTCCCTGTGGTGCAACAGGAAACGAGATTCATCGGACTAGACGACCTTCTTCTAATCGTTCAAAGTTGTTTTGATGCTCGCATGCCCATTGTAGGCGCTTTCGACGGTGAACTGAGGTTAGCATGTGCACTCGGAGCGACCTGTGGCTACTCAGCCCTATTTTCAGCAGGGTTCGATGTATTGTGTATTGTGACACATTATTCCCATCACCAGCATTCAAATTACAAATGAGTTGCGCCACAGCATCTCTTCTGTTGGCTTGTACCATACAGGATAGCCTTCGCTCACCTCTAACATCAATGAGTCGTGGTCGGCTCACACATTGCCGGTTGTTCGTGGTTTTTCCCTCCTCAGACCACTTTTGAAAGTACTAACTACGGCTGACCATGAGCAATTCACAAGCCTTGCCGTCTCGGAAATGCTCTCCAAATAATCTGGCCATTACAATTTGGCCTTTGTCAAACTCACTTAGGTCCGCTGCCTTTCGATCTGAAGAACAAGAATATTACTGATTAACAGAGCTCAGTATCAGGTGTTATTTATACCATGTCATGACCTTCACACGCGCCGTCGTTTACCTACAGTTGCTTCGATTTGCATAAAGACGCGCTGGTCATATTTTGGCTCTCCGGTATATGGCCTCATTACTATATCTGGTATGTACAGGGTCTCGTCATTACAATTTGTTGCACCTGGTCCGTCATTGTAATATGGGTGAGCAGCACTTTTTTCACACAATGGACTAAATGGCCAGGTCACAAGGACACCGAGGGCTTAGAGAAGGTTGGGAGGAGAGGACCCACTGGAACAGCTGTTGGTAGTCTAATGGTAGCCTCCTGTCAAGGCCATCTAGCGTGTTCTTTAAGGTGTACAGGGTATGATTCTCCCGCACACGGGACTAAGCTTAACGTTCCATCCGATGGGTGGCGGCCTTTTCAAGCCCATCGGTATCTACCACTGACCGAAGACAGGGCTGGGAGTTTTGCGGAGATGAATCTCAAAGCTGGCCCAGTGGGACTTGAACTGAGCCTGATAACTACAGATTACGAATGCTATCGACTGAGCCACTTCCATCCCCACTGTAACATGCTGCAAAGGGTCTTATCTGTATACCTGCAAAATTATTATATTTTTCTAAATGTGAGTTACCGCGGAGAACTAACAGTGAATGTCCCATTAATAGAGCCGGATTTACACCTCTGGAGCACCTAGATACTCAGAGTGCTATTGCGTTCTTATGTACATGAAATAGTTCTTTATTTCTTATCCAAAATACTAATTTTTTTTTGCTTTTCCAACCATGAAGGAAATAATGTATTTGAAATTGATGTAGAAATTTGAATGATGTAATATATTGTTAAGAAGCTGTAAAAATAATGTAATTAATTTTATGCAAAAATCAAATTATTAATTTCAAATGAAAAAATTTTCTTCCTTGCTTTTTTGATCTCGATATGAACAAATTACATTAAATTATTAAAACTACTCGGATAGTTCCATATTATATAGATGCAAAACTATATCAAAGCTCCCTATCAATTTCCATTGAATTAAGGACTTTATAGTAAAAGATTACAAAAAAAGAATAATCTAAATATATTCTCCTAATCTAGATTTTCAGCAGTATTTAATTTACTATTTAAAGAATTCTAGAAACATTAACCATTAGTGTTGCCACTCGTAAAAATTTACGTTATAATTATAAAAAATCGTTTACTGAAATAAATGTCAGTTTTAAAAGTTTAAGCAAAGTTTTCTCCCTTGCATCGTTTTTGAAATAATATTAAGGACAAGCATAACAGCAGCAAATATTTCAATTTCAATACGACTTCAAATATTAAACAAATATTTTTGAAAATCGAAATTCGAATAAATTTGATTCGGGGTAGAATATAAATTCTGCTAATAGTTGTTTGCAAAAAAGGGCTACGCTGCAGTATAGGGTCCTCAGCCGCCATGTTGTACTCTTCCCCAGGAAAACCTGTAACGTTGAGTTGCAATATGATATCCATCCGCATGTTCCAATGTTTATGACTGATATCAGGGGCGTATATGGGGGGATGGGGGACTCCCCTCCAAAAGTAACTCGGAGTTGGCAAAATTCGAAGCGACTTCGTTAAATCTAGGTGAGTTGTGAAAATTTGTAATCTATTTTTTTGTAAAATTAAGGGGTTGTCAAAATTGAGGCAACTTGGTAAATCTAGGGCAGTTTGGAAAATGGAGAGACGACAAAATTTAGAGCAGTTGGCAAAATTCGAAGCCACTTAGAAAAATACAAGTTGGCAAAATCTTCGGGAGTTGGCAAAATTCGGAGAAACTTCGTAAAATCTTGGGCAGTTGGCAAAATTCGGAGTGACTTGGCAAAATCGTGGGAAATGGCAAAATTCAGGTGAGATGTAAAAATTGGGATTTTTTTTCTATAAAATTATGGCGAGTTGGCAAAACTTAGGGAGTTGGTAAAATCTAGGGGCAGTTGGCAAAATTCGGAGTGACTTGGCAATATCGTGGGGAGTTGGCAAAATTCAGGTGAGATGTGAAATTTTTGGATTTTTTTTCTGTAAAATTATGGCGAGTTGGCAAAACTTAGGGAGTTTGAAAAATCTAGGGCCAGTTGGCAAAATCGTGGAGAGCTGACAAAATTCAGGTAAGATGTAAAAATTGCAATCTTTTTTCTCTAAAATTATGACGTGTTGGCAAAACTTAGGGAGTTTGAAAAATCTAGGGCCAGTTGGCAAAACTTAGGGAGTTTGAAAAATCTAGGGCCAGTTGGCAAAATCGTGGAGAGTTAACAAAATTCAGGTAAGATGTAAAAATTGCAATCTTTTTCCTGTAAAATTATGACGTGTTGGCAAAATCGAGGCAACTTCGCAATATTTAGGAGATTTGGCAAATCTTGGGGGAGCTGGCAAAATTCAGAGTGACTTTGGAAAAATCAGGTAAGATGTAAAAATTTTGATTTTTTTCTGTAAAATTGTGGCGAGATCGAGGAAACTTGGCAAAATCTAGGGCAGTTGGCAAAGTTCGAATCCACTTCCAAGGTTTTCGCAGGTATTCAGGAAAAAAAATTCCTCAGGATTTGAACTCAACGTGTTCAAAAGAGAGATTTCCCACTGCAATTCAATTGAAATCAATTATTCAAAAGATTTTCCACAGGAATTGAACTCAATGCGTTCAAGAGGGACGTTTTCTACGAGAATTGAAATCAGAGAGGTGTTCGTGAATGTGCCCTAGGTGGAAGCTTTTACCTGCGAATTAATGAAATCAAGGCGATTCTCCTGAGTAGATTTGTCCCACTGAATTCTGTTGGAGTAAGATATCCCCAGAAATTGAAACCACGGATTTTATTAAAGAGGAAAGTTTCCCTCAATAATTCAAATCAGTAATGAATTCATCAGGGAGATTTTCACGTAAAATTGTAATTTGGAAGGGTTCATTGAAAAAAAAGATTCGTTTACTCACGAATTCTAATCAGGAAGGAAGTTTAATACATAAATTGAAATTAGGGAGGTGGGGGGGAGAGAGAGTCTTAGTTGATCACTATGTGGTGTTAAAAGAATCCAGAAAAACTTTTAAAAAATCCCTGCAACTCACCCTTCGCCATAAATGTGTCTCAGTGCATGCAACATTAAAAGCAATGCATATTTTTTTCCAAATCTCTTCCCATTCTACCCGCAAAGCAATATCTACATTAATACACATAACACAAAGATGTAGCGAATTGTATCAGATGAATCTTTCTTAGAAAAGTTGTTTTCGTACCTTCCTGTAAACTCTCAGGATGCGAAAAAATACGCTTACGGTAAAATAACAATAACGAGTTTTCAGAAGTGACAGACCGAAAAAACCTTTTGGAATGCAGTCATCTAACCATCTAAAAGAGAAAATGTTTGGAATGTAATTTCTAAGTCCATAATGACTTCCACTCGCAGCGTATTAAAGAGCTTTAATTCTGCCCCCATCACATACCTCAGTAAAATTTGCTGATAAAAGCGAAACGTGCAATAAATTCCCGCACTGGGTCTCCCAGCAGTTAAAAAAAAAACAGCTTTCCCAAACTCCTGGCTTAAGGCCCTCTGCTTTGCAATAATAATAATGCCGAAGTCAAACGTTGTTAACAACTTTTGAAAAAAAAAACTCAGGGAGTTATTTAAAATACAAATAATGAACTGTTGCTGTTTCAGGATGAAGAACTAGAGGTTTTAAAGTGATATTTCTTTAGCTTAAGCAACACACTCTACTGCTGGCAGAAACATGTTCAGAAAAAATGGAACAGTTAAGAAAAAGCACAAACATATTATTATGATGGATACCGAATGAAACTTTCTACAATTACAGTTAGGTTGTTTAATCTATGAGTGACTCTTTTTTTTTGCACACAATGATTTAAGTAGCCAAATCACAAGGACCCCAAGGGCTCAGAGGAGGTTGGGGTGAACACACTGGACAGCTGTTAGGAGACAGATGGTAGCTTACCATCAAGGCCAGTCGTAATCTGCAGTTCTCAGGTTCGAGTTCCACCTGGGCCAGAGTTGAGATTTATGTTCGCAAAACTACCCATCTTGTCCTTGGTCAGTAGGGGACACCGATGGGCTTGGAAACACCGCCGTCCGACGGATGGGACATTAAGCTGTGGCCACGTGCGCGAAAGCAATACCCTGTGCCTGTTAAAGAACACGCTGTACGGCCTTGACAACGGGCTACCATTTGTCTCCTAACAGTTGTCCAGTGGGTCCTCTCCCCCAACCTTCTCTGAGCCTTTCGAGTCTTTGTGACTTGGCCATTTAACCCATTATGTTAAAAAAATGCCGTCAAAGGAAAAATAACTGAAGCCAACCAGTCAAGGCCATCCAGCATGTTCTTTAACGTGCACAGTGTATGGCTGTCCTGCACACGATGCAATAATTTAAATTCCCATCCGATGGACGGCAGCCTTCCCAAGTCCATCGGTGTCCCCTTTCTGACCGAGGGCGGAGTGAGGGTTTAGCGAAGAAAAATCTCAACGCTGGCACAGTTGAGACTCGAACCTGGGAACAGCATTTCCGAGCTTGGCATACTATCAGCTGAGCCAACCCCCCCACCCAACTTTGCTGCGAGGCATACAGGTGAGCATTCGCATCCCACGGTGGGACCAAAGAGGCATCTCCCTCCCGCCTGGAATTTAGGAACAATATTTGAAATTATTAGTCCAGGGTGATATTGCCACGGTCCGGATTCAAGTCCCGGGATTTAGATTATTTGTTTCTGTGTTGTTAGCTCCAACTGAGGCTGTGGTCAGCGGTGGCTTTGGTCATAGTAGGGCATGTTCTTTTATGATAACGCCTGTGCAAACTAGTTTCTAGAACTCTTCTCCATCCTATACGTTACAAATGAAATAGGAGGGGAGGGAGAAACTTAGTCGAGCCGGGAAGAAGAAAAAGCGAGGGAAGGTCAGGAGACCGGATTTTTGTTGTAGTATATCTTGTCTGATTTTACAAGTCTTTAAGAAATTCTTATAAAATCATGAAATGTAAATAAGTTTAACAATTTTTTGCATCCATTACCCTTACAAAATAGTATTCTGAAAAGAGAAGGGGCAGACGAGACCCCCTTGCTCCCACCCCTCTCCCTAGGTCCAGTCCTGGGCTAAATCAATTTCAAATTCCATACATTCGCAGAGGAATTAATCTCGTCCTACAGCAAATAGGGACCTGGTCACTTTACTCATGTTCACACAAGGAGAACCCGCATAACAAATTTGACATTATTTGATCCAGTGGAATTGCAGGACGCTGATATCTGTTGATAAAACTTTCTCAATAGTTTGCATAGTATATTTAAACTGGTGCACGAGCAGACATCAGAACGCCACAGAAAGACAGCTGCATTCCTCTACCTGTGTCCTTGTGACTGCACGTTTGGATACGCATATTATTCGCTACGACGTATTTCTGGCCATAACAGAACTTTGCTTGTTTCGTTCATTCGTGGTTTAACTTACGATTCCCTTCCGCATCGAGAAGTAGTACCCGCAACTGTTAAAGCTTAAGAAAAGGTTTATGTATCATTGCCCCAACGTTCTTATATTACACTCCCCTACCAATAGATTAGAATTTCCATGTTATGCGAATGAGAATCTAACTTCGAAGCTCTATAACTACTAAAATATGCATTTAATGTGAAGGTGTGACTGAAGTCGAAAAAAAGATCATAATCAAATCTATTCAAATCTTGATTTTCAACAATATGCGTTCAGTATTTCAAGAGTTATGAAGGCTAGAATATTTCGCAACAAAAATGCGTCAAAAGAATTAATCTCAGAAATTAATTAAAACTTAAATAACATTGTTTTATACCATTTAATAATATTAAGATACAATTTAGAAGTTTGCGTAATGATCATTTCAATAGTAGACAATTATGACGGTTTTGTTATAAAACAAAATAATGACTCTTTATAATACTGAACGAATATTGTTGAAGATCGAGATTCAAATAGATTTGATTATGATCTTTATCTTCAGTCACATTTTTCCACTAAATGCATATTTAAGAAGTTTAGAGTTACGAAGTTACATTCCCATTGGCATAACAAGGTAATTTTCTAATATTTTGGAAAGGCAATGGTTGTTATTATATGTAAAATAACTAGTTGGATGTCTGAATCGTTAACACAATGACGCACTTAATGGATAGAGATTTGGTTTGGTTTGTTTTACCGCTGAGCGGCACTTTTTTGCACACCATGAGCTAAATGGCCAGGTCACATGGACCCCGAAGGCTCAGAGAAGGTTGGGGGAGGGGACCCACTGGAACAGCTGTTGGGAGACAGATGGTAGCCTCCCGTCAAGGCCATCCAGCGTGTTCTTTAACGTGCACAGGGTATGGCTCTCCCGCACACGGGGCCACGGCTTAACGTCCTATCCGACGGACGGCGGCCTTTCCAAGCCCATCGGTGTCCCCTACTGACCGTGGGCACGGCGGGGAATTTTGCGGAGATAAATCTCAACGCTGACCCAGCTGGGACTCGAACCTGGGAACTACAGATTACGAGCCTGGCGCGCTACCGACTGAGCCACCCCCGCCCCAGTAATGGATAGAGATTACGTTCGTGAAGAAAAGCTGAAACAATGTTTTCTAGGGCTGGATTGTTTTACCTCCGAGTTGCACTTTTGTGCACACAGTGGAATAAATCGGTGATTTTAAACGGATCTTCGACGAGTATGCACTAAGTGTTCCGAGAAATGTCCTACAGGAAATTAATTTTTCTATGAATCTAAATATTTGAATATCGTTGCAAAAACGGGCAATTTCTCATCGGATGGGAAACTTTTTCTAGTCGACAAGTAGGGAAACCCGGATTTATCCTTCCTTCTTGAAGGGGGGGAGGGGGGCTCAGTTGGTAGCGCGCCAGGCTTGTAATCTGCAGTTCCCAGTCCCACGTGGGACAGCGTTAAGATTTATCTATGCAAAATTTCCCTCCCGCATTGTCAGTAAGGGACATCGATGGGCTTGGACAAGGCCGTCATTTACCGGATGGGATGTCAAGCCGTGGCCCCGTGTGCAGGAGAGCCATACCCTGTGCACGTTAAAGAACAGGCTGGATGGCCTTGACGGAAAGCTACTATCTGTCTCCCAAAATGGGGGGCGGGGGGTGGCTCAGTCGGTAGCGCGCCAGGCTCGTAATCTGTAGTTCCCAGGTTCGAGTCCCAGCTGGATCAGCGTTGAGATTTATCTCCGCAAAATTTCCCGCCCTGCCCACGGTCAGTAGGGGACACCGATGGGCTTGGAAAGGCCGCCGTCCGTCGGATGGGACATTAAGCCGTGGCCCGTGTTCGGGAGATCCATACCCTGTGCACATTAAAGAACACACTGAATGGCCTTGACGGGAGGCTACCATCTGTCTCCCAACAGCTGTTCCAGTGGGTCCCCTCCCCCAACCTTCTCTGAGCCTTCGGGGTCCATGTGACCTGGCCATTTAACCCATGGTGTGCAAAAAAGTGCCGCTCAGAGGTAAAACAACCCAACCCTGTCTCCCAACAGCTGTCCAGTGGGTCCCCTTTCCCAACCCTCTCTGAGCCCTCGGGGGTTTTTGTGACCTGGCCATTTAGCCCATTGTACGCAAAAACTGCTGCTCAGAGATAGAGCAACCCTTTCTTCGTGTATTTAAGAGAATTCACTAGGCAACTGACCACGCAGACGGTAATATTAACATCTGCGTTTCAAATGGCAAATATATTTTTATAAAAGCGTATGAATTATTTTATTCCTAGCTGTAATAGATACATTTATTTGATTACATCTATTTTTGTATAGAATGAAACTTTTGTTTCCATTGAATGCAGAAAATTAAATTTATGTATGTAATTGTTTATGAGTGTTCCACCACATTATAAAGCGTTCCACCTAAAAAAGGTTTTAAAAAAAAACTAGGCTAAATGGACAAATCGCAAGAATCGCAAGAGCTCAGAAAAGACGGGAAGGAGGCCCACTGAACAGCTGTTAGGAAACAGATGGAAGCGTCCGGTCAAGGTCATTATAAACTTCCTTCCTGCCTCCCGCCATGTGAACTAAGTTGGTACGTTTGCATTTACCTCCTGTCAGGATGAGGAAGACTCCTGGTGGCATTAAATCACACTACACTTATATATACACGAATTTATTGTATATCACAAGGACCTACAAATCAAGGCTAACACTCAGCATGAGGTGACAGTCTCACTCCCTGCCTCATCTCCAAAACGACACTCTTTCCCCTTCAATGGCCGGTGAAAGTTTCTTCTCTGCTCCGTCACGTTACAGGAGTCAGGGTCACACGTTCTCTCAAATATCCCGGCGGCCCCTCAGCTGACAGTCGATTCGCAGAACTGCTGGTCGAGCACAGGACTTAGAACTCGAACCAAGTTACCAAGAACCTCATTGTCGTAATGGTTGCCTGTTGTCATTTGTGTAGGGGAAGCCATGAGATGGAGTAATGACCACTCCAACCAGCTGTCCCTTCTTCCATGCAGCTGAGACTCTTACAGTCATCCAGCATGTTCTTTAACGTTCACAGGATATAGCTCTCTCTGGCATACGGGACCACGATTTCAAGCTCCATCCGACAGATGGCAGCCTTTCCAATGCTATCGGTATCCCTTTTTTAACCGAGGGCAAGATATAGATATCTGATAAAACGAACTCGGAGTGTCTGTATACTGCCTAGGTAAAAAAAAAGGTAAAAAAAATTATCCATGCCCTGTTATTAGAAATCCAAATTCCGTAACTTCTAAAGCAAACTTTTTGTTGGGAAATTTTGCTAAAGATAAAAAGTAACATCAAGTATATCTAAACCCTAAAGTTCCGTTGCAGTAAACCCTTTAAAGTCCTGCCCACGTGGGGATTGAGAGGAGCCGGATTTTACAGAGGTATGCCGAGTGGTTAGCGCGCTTGGCTACTGATCTAAGGGACCTGGGTTCGAGCGCAGGTAAGGCATGGATGTTCGTGTTGTTTTTCTGCTGAGGCCCTGCCATCTTCACACACCTTCTACTATGGCACATAAACTGATAGGCTCCTGTCAGATCTCTGTGGCAAGCAGCTGCTAAAGGGGGTATTTATTTTATTATACCTAGGGCAGGGAGGGCCAAACTTTTGGGCTCTGTGATCGACTTTTAAAACAGAAAATCTTTCGCGATCGACCATACTACATAAATCGTAATACTGATTTAACACTGCTTAACCAGCTAAGCATAAAATAACAATTTAGCACCAAACATTAACGTGACAATGTTACATTAATTAAAATGCAATCTTTTCCACCAACTTTACTATTGAGAAATAGATGCATGATACTGCATATGTAAAAATGTATGTAATATAGATAATAAATGTAAATATGAATTCTTTAATGTTTAACGAAAGACCTGTACGCTAAACATTTTCAAATTCGTGTCTGAAACATAATGCCAACATCAGCATGGTGATAAATCACGAATTATATGATTATACTAGAATTACATTATTATTACAATTATTCATTATTATTTCAATTATTCGATCAGTCGTTCGCGGTTGACTGTTTGGCCACCTCCGACCTAGGGGATGGGTAACTTTCAAGAAGCACATTAATTGCAAAATTTCCATTGTTTACACTCACTGAATTTTTTTATTACAGCCCAGATCCTCTGCTATAGTTAGGTCCCTGAAACAATTAACAGTTCCCCTCCTGCTGGAGAATTAACAATAACAGTGCCAATCCTGCAAAATTTATACAAAAGTTTACAAATATTGAATGAACGAAATATTGTCAAGTGTCAAGGAAGATATCAGTTTAACGTCGAAATCAATTTTAGAAGGAAAAATTGCCTTGAGCCGAGTGGGATTCGAACCCACGATCTCCTGACAACAGTGATCAAATATTTCACTTATAAACAGTTCACAAATTGAACAAATATTCAATTCTATTAAACTTTTATAGTAATACATTTTAAGTTTTAATTAACTTCTGATAATGGAAATTGCTGTTTTAAGTATTCAAATTTTCATCTCTTTAAATACTGAACGAATATGCTGAAAATCATTTAGATTTGCTTGAGATCTTTTTCCATAAAAAACATATTTTAGAAAGTGCAGAACATCAAATTATCTTTCCACTAAAATTTTTCACCTAAAAATTCTTTGTTTTTTTGTCTAAGCAGCATAGATATATATGTATAATAAATAATACAACGAATTAGCCTGCAGTTAATAACACCCATAATCATTTTAATAAGCAGAAAGTCTCATCCCCGCATTATTCATCCTCTTATCTCTAAATGAATTTTGCACCAGCACTTAAAGAAAGAACTGCAGATTCTTTCGCGAAGTCATCACAAAAGAAGTAACAGAAAAAGAACTTTATTCTTTTGAGACTAGGGGCTAGTTCAAATTGATGCATCTGAAGGTGTTTGCATCATCAATAACTTTAACGGCAGTTTTAGTTTAGAAAGAATCCTTTTATTCTTATCACCAAGAGCTGAGATAGCAAAGAGAAGCCGTGTAATCTTTCAGCACAGGTTTACCGAATTTCCTTCAGGCTAGAGGAAATCTTGGGTGTCAGCTATGTCTGGAAGAAAACATTTTGGTTCGGTGTACTAGACTGCGTTTCAAAGGGAAAACTTTATTCTACAAGTTTTATCTGCTAAGGAAATAGTTGATACTTTAGAAAAGGCTTTCCGCAGAGATATATAAGAAGTTCAATAGTTGCATGCTTCTTGAAATCGCGAAAGAATCACAACGCGATATTAGATGCAGTTACCAGATGCTTTGTGCATAAACAACAAATCCAAAAAATGCAATGAATTTAAAAGTAGCTCAAATTGAAACCGTGATTATTTGCCTGGTTTACACATCAGAAGCTCGTACTTGGGGCATTCGATTTTTAGAAGTACAGAAAAATTATTTAAAGTACTTTAGAAAAAAACCTTTTTTTTATAAGTGGGTCTTTTGAGTATGACTTGAAAAATAAAACTTGAATCCTTAAGGTCATCATTTGGTTATTTAAATCTCGTTGATAGCAGCTCTAAATTCTAGAGGACTAGCAGATTTACTCGGCGTTGCTCAGGTCTGAAACTCTTTCGAATATAATAGTATGTCTCAAACTACATTGCTTCAAGCTTTCATTTGGCATAAAAATCATTCCCTCCTGCAATCTCCTCTGCCTTTAATTTTTCTCCCTCTTTTAGGGAAGGAAAGAAATGGACATATTTCGAGGCATCGTATGATCCTCCTCACGTCAGAAGTTTCTATAGCAAAAAACGGAATTGCCTCGCTCAGATAATCGAACTTTTCAAATCACTTCGTACCTACTAGAGGTCCTGTATAGAGGCTGGCCATCTCGGTGATTCACTGCCATTGGTTGAGTCACGTGGTTTATGGGCGCCATGTTTTGTCGTATAGTGAGACGAAAGCCTATGAGTTAGTGTATGTACCAAGTTAAAACTTCTCTGTTGTTATAGTTTTATATATTTCTACCACTCTTTTTGTTTGTAAAATCTGTCATATTCCATGAATGCCTCACTGCGTTGCATTTAGGTGTAAAAATTTCACTCAAAAAAATAAATGAATGAATATTTTTTCCCGAGAAACTCCATGAGAAGACGACAATCGACTGCAAAAAAAATTCTTATTTGGAATATGGTATTATTTCATGGGGTGCCATGGAATAAAATGGCACCCTTTTCTTTTCTTAAGGAAAGAAAAGGGTGCCATTTTATTCCATGGTCCGACCCCGCCTTAACGAAAAGCCATTCATAACGCCTTCCAATTGTCCGACCCCGCCTTAACGAAAAGTAAATGGTAATTCTGCAAAAAAAAAAATCTTATTTGGAATATGGTATTATTTCACGGGGTGCCATTCATTCATTTTTTATGGCTTTATGAGCCTTTAATAGCCTTTAAGAGTCAAATTTGAGACCTATTCAGAATCTTCAAAATTATGCGTCGAGGTGCATGGTCAAGAAACGAAAGTTTGATAGCATCCAAAATTATTATACTTCTTTACAAATTTTACAAGTCCGAAAATTATGTATTTACCATTTGTTAACATATATTGTCAATAGGTCTGTAAATGGTAGCTAGGGAGTCACTGGAAGGAGAGCTATGCACCAATCCCCTGTGATGATGCATAGAACCGGCCAGGCCCAGCACCAAATGTCCGACCCCGCCTTCTCGTGGTGTAGACCGTTAGTACCTTTCAAAAGTGAAGGTGACAAGTCCGAAAATTATGTATTTACCATTTGTTAACATATATTGTCAATAGGTCTGTAAATGGTAGCTAGGGAGTCACTGGAAGGAGAGCTATGCACCAATCCCCTGTGATGATGCATAGAACCGGCCAGGCCCAGCACCAAATGTCCGACCCCGCCTTCTCGTGGTGTAGACCGTTAGTACCTTTCAAAAGAGATACTTTCTTGTGGAAGTGAACGGAAGGGGAGGGCTGCCAGATTAGTGTGGCCTACTGATCTGGACAACTATGGCTACTTTTCTTTTTTTTTCTACCCTGCTGAGGAGTGGTCAACCACACAGGGTCCTGGTGCTGACCATATAAACCCACTGGACAGATATATGGCTCTGAGCTTGATTATGGATCCTGATTTTGCTGCACTGGTGGGCTTCTGTGGAGGGAAAATCTTCCGCTGTGTTTTCTGTTTGTTTGTGGGTTGACAGCCCCAAGTGAATAGATTCACAGGATATGTTTATCAGCTGGTGGATAATCCTGAGCAGAGGTCATCGCAGGCACCTGAACTCTTTGCTTCTATTGGCATCGTCAAATTCTACATTGGAGGAAGTCTTCCAGTGTAGATAGCTTCAGCCTTTAGTGGTGGGGGAACGGGTCTTTGCCCCATGCCTGCAATTAGGGGGCTGTTTGATATTGTCGGCATTCCCTCTTACAATAAACATAGTTTCTTTAAACATCCCACTAACCATTTTCTCTCCATAGGTAGTTGGAATGTGAGGACTCTGCACAGAGCTTTTTCTCTTGATGTCCTCACACAAGAATTCCACCGTTATAATTTAGATATTCTCGGCTTGAAAGAGACCAGATGGACAGATAAAGGTCAGATTCTTAAAAATAATCTTAAATTTCTCTTTTCAGGGAGGGACGACAATAAGCATCACCAAGGCATGTGTCTGCTTCTTAGCAGACACGCTAGTAATGCTCTTCTAGGATATGAGTGCATTAATGAAAGGTTTCTTACAGCAAAATTTCAGACAAGCGTTAAAGACTTGAATGTTATCTGCTGTTATGCCCCCACTGAGAATGCTGATGAGGATGAGGATAGGTTTTATGGACAACTTCCGGTTATTTTGAATTCTGTCGAGAAAGGAGATATTACCCTTGTTCTAGGTGACTTCAATGCCAAAGTTGGTACTGACTCTGACCTTTGGGAAAGGGTGATTGGCCCTTTTGGTATTGGTAGCTGCAATGGCAATGGGCAACGTCTCCTACAGGTAAGTAAACTCAATGGTTTCAGAATAACTAACACATATTACAAACACCGCGACATACATAATTACACATGGGTTTCAAATGATGGGCTGCATAGGAATATGATTGATTATATATTAATTAACAGCAAATGGGCTAGTTCTGTTAGAAATATAAGGGCATATAGGGGAGCTGAAATTGGATCTGACCATTACCTTGTTAAAAGTGTCTTGCAACTTAAACTTAAAAAGTGTTGTACTAGGTTTAAAAAATTTGCTTTTAATACTGAAGCTCTGAAAGACCCAGTTATAGCCAAAGCTTACCATGATAGGTTACTTAGTCACTATGACAATATTGGTATGCTTACTACTGAAGTTGAGGAAGAATGGGATTTTAAACAGGCTTTTTTCGACACTAACAGTACTCTTTTAGGAAAAAAGGAGCAGAAGAGACAGAATTATCTGAGTGATAAGGCACTTGAGCTGATTTCGGAAAGAAAGAACTGTAGGAATGTCCTTAATCAATACCCTACTAGTCCTAATAGAAAGCATTACAGAGAACTTAATAAACGTGTAAAAGATCAGTTAGCTGCTGATAAGAATCTTTGGCTTGATGGTTTGGCTGACAAAGCTGAGGAAGCAGTTAGACAGCACAACAGCAGAGAACTGTACCAGATAGTTAATGTTTTGTGTGGTAGAAAACGGACAGGTATACAGGGATTGAATGATAAACAAGGTAAGGTTATAGAAGGTGAGGATTCTGTCATGGCTAGGTGGGCTGAGCATTTCAGTGATATTCTAAACAATGTGGTTATTCTATTCCCATTGTTTGCAATGATGATAGATGCATTGGTGGTTTTAATGTTGGCCCTATAACACATTCTGAAGTTATTTTGGCTGTTTATAACCTTAAACTTCATAAATCCCCAGGGATAGATGAAATTACTACGGAAATGCTTAGAGCTGGGAATGTTTCGGTTACCACTTGGATGACTGAAATTCTGAATATCTTTTATGATAAAGGCATGGTTCCTAAGGATTTTACCAGAGCTATTGTTATCCCTATTTACAAAAAAGGTGATCGCAGTTCTTGTGATAACTATAGGGGTATCAGCCTACTCTCTGTTCCAGGTAAAGTTCTTTCCATGATTGTGCTTAATACAATTAAGAATCTGGTTGACAGTCAATTGCGTGACGAGCAATGTGGATTCAGAAGTGGTAGGGGATGTGTGGGTCAGATATTTTCACTTAGGCAGATTCTTGAGAAATGTTTAGAGTTTCAGAAACCTTTGGTTGCTAGCTTTGTTGATTTCAAAAAGGCTTTCGACTCTGTTGATCGTCATAATTTGTGGTTGATTGTGATATCATATGGTGTACCTGACAAGTTAGTTAACATAATGAAAGCTCTCTATAATAACACTGAGTCGTGTGTGAGAGTTGGTAAGGCTTGTAGCAATTGGTTTAGCATCTTCTGGTGTTCGACAAGGGTGCATTTTGTCTCTTTAGCTTGGTTATTGATTATGTTATGCGAAATTCACTTCAAGGGAAAGATTTTGACCTTAAATGGACTGGAGATACGAAAATTTCTGATTTAGATTATGCTGATGATTTAGCCCTTTTGGCAAATGATGTTGATGAGATGAACTCTTTCATTCGAGCTGTTGATGAGACTGGTAGTAGAGTAGGTTTGGTTATAAACAGAGAGAAAACTAAAGTGATGAAAATTGGTCAGGCAGGCTGTGATTCAGTTAAAATGAATGGTTGCAGTCTTGAGCAGGTGTCACAGTTTAATTACCTTGGGAGCTATGTAACAGATAATGGTGATGTGCGGCATGAGATTAACAGACGAATAGGGATTGCTGCCGGGACTTTTAAGAATCTATGGAGAGTGTGGAGAAATAGGCGTATACACCTAAAGACTAAAATTAGGCTGTATAATAGTTTGGTTCTTTCTAGGGTTAGTTATGGTAGTGAAACTTGGACACTTTGTAAACAGGATAACAAGAAACTAGATGCTTTTGATTCCAGATGCTTACGCAGTATCTTGGGCATTAGGTGGTTCAACTTTGTAACTAATGATGAGATTAGGCAAAGGAGTTTGCAACCTCCTTTAAGCAGCATATTGTGCAGAGAGAGACTCCGTTGGTTTGGCCATGTTGCCCGTATGAATAATTATAGATTGGCGAATAGGGTTATGAACAGTGTGCCTAAAGGCCTCAGAAAGAAGAGGAGACCTAGGATGCGGTGGGCGGACAATGTCAAACAGGACCTTGTTAGAATTGGTGTGCAGTGGCCAGATGCAGTAGATGTAACTCAGGATAGACTTGCTTGGAGAATTAAATTGCACGGTCTGGTTGGACCTCCGTAGCCCATGGCTGCTTGAGGATGATGATGATGATGATTGTCAAAAATTGGGATGATTCAAATGCAGAAGTTTTCAATAAAAATACCAGACTTTCAACAGTTGTACATTTAAATGTGATTACTCCCAGAAAAACATCTTTTTGCAAACATTATGTATTCCTGGCTCCTAAAGTATTCAATAGTTTATTAAAACCTAACAACATAAAGAATGAAATCTTTATCTTTTTAAAAAAATAATATGAAATGGATACTCGAGAGAAAGGTAGAAAATTTGTTATAGTAATTATGCCTTGCATGATTATAGTGTCTAAATACACATTTTGTGTCATAATGTTAACGAGTTTATATGTCAGTGTTAAATAAATTGGTAGTGTTGGTTTACAATATTTTATGTTTTCTTAATCCAATATCTCCACAAACGAGCTTTGGCTCATGTGGAGTTTTGAATTTTACACTTTCAAAATTGCCTATTTACTTTGGAAAGGATGGATAGATGCGGGTTCGAATCCCATATGTCGACGAAAATTTTTTTCCACAAAAATATTCATATTTATATTTTTTTAAATCCCCATCAGTTAGAATGTCCAACATTAGAGAGTGCTACAGGTGGTAAATAAAAACTCAAAAGGCGACCTCTAGGGGCGGAAAAAAGCTGGAAAATACCAAATCCTTAAATAAATACTTCAAACCATCTATTTTTGCTAGAAACTTAAATTTTTGGTCATAGAGTGTAATGATCAAGTGGTTTACACTATTAGTAATGATTTCTCCCGTTGGTAAAATGCAACTTTTCTGCTTGAAGAGATAAATGAAAAATCTTTTTTGCACATTACAGATACTAATAAAATATTAATAGTTTATTTTCTCAATTATAAAGTAGTTCGAATTTCCACTGTCAGAGAGTACTGAAAGTGTAAAATAACGAGAACGCATATCGCCTCTGGCGCATATGGGAGTCTCATTTTCAAAGAGAATGAAGTTCTTCCTTTACCTACTTTTTTACTCCTTAAAAGTTTATTTATGGATGTTCGTGTTGTGTTTCTGCTGAGGTCCCGCCATCCTCATGGACCTTCTATTATGGCGTATACTCTGACAGTCTCCTGTCAGACCTCCAGATAAGCAGCTGCTTGAGGTTTTTTTTTTTTAAGGTATGATGAGGAAAATGCACATAATAATATTTTATTCGTAATTATAAAACGTAAAAAGCCTTTTTATTTTTATCTTTTAGTTCTTAAATTTAAAAAGTTTCTTTTCTCTCGCTCCTCTGAAAATAGTGGGCAGATCATTGCTGTCAGTGGAATGTCTACCATAACAGAACTCTACACGCCGAAATTCTACCATAAACATATCACTTGAAACATTCGTTAAAAGTTTTGCAGTTTCGATATTTAGTGATCTCTAATGATATAAATAATTAAAACTATCTTTGAAAATGCGAATTACATTTCATTAGTAACCAACTAAAAAAGAGATTTTCAATTATCTCTTAAAACAAAACCTTTCCGTTTCTTACCTACCTTGGGTTTAGGGTCAACTCATTGTTGTTAGTGGAATTTTCAAGACTGTCACATTCCACCACCGAAATTTCAAATTTCTAGCATAACTACATCGTTTGCAATATTCGTTTTAAATTTTGGGATTTTTCGATTTTTTTTCCATCGTTAGAGGGCGCAATTATAGCTTTTGAGAAATTCGCAAAATACAAATTGTAATATTTCATCAATACCTGTTCAACACAAAAAGAATTTTTCTCTAAAAACATACATTTTTCTGTTAAAACAAAAAAAAAATTGCATTACCCTCCCCCACTGGGTCTAAAGGGTCAAGTGATTGTTGCGAATGGTAGCTTCGTAACCTTCTCATTTCAACACCAAAATTTCAAACTTCTAACGTAACTACATCGTTTGGAATATTCATTTGATATTTTGGAATTTTCAAAATTTTCCACCGTTAGAGGGCACAGTTATAACTTTTGGGTGATTCCAAAAATGCAAATTGTAATATATCATTAATACCTAACTAACACAAAAAGATTTTTTTATTTATCTGTATAAACAAAAAAGTTCGATATCAACAGACGGACAGACAACAAAGCGAAATTATATCTTTTTTTAAAAGAAAAAAAGTCCTGAAATTTATTTTTCCTTTTTTGGCCGTTTTCTAAAGTGCTTCCAATCGTGAAAACTGAAATCTGTATCAAAAACTCACTCTACACTTTTCCGCAATCCATAAGTACCGTGCAATATCATTCAGCTATGCACGCTACACAATCCGAGCGACGACAAAACATGGCGTCCAATTTTGAGATGGCCAACCTCTACCTATATAGGGCCTCCAGTACCTACCAGCGTCCTTCGGATACAGTTGCCATGACATTGTAACTTCATAGAAAAAGAAAATTAAATATGATCTTAGTTACCTAAAAAAAAGTATAGGTACTACGATAGAATAATTATTACTATTGAAAAAACATATTAAAACTTTTATTGACATATGTTAAGTTTATTTACTTTTACATATTGTTCAAATTAAGTTAATGATTTTATTTTCCCATACTTCATAGTTTTTGAAGCTTTCAACAAGGAATCTCGTGTTCCGCTCGTGCTTAATTTGAACGACTTTAATACCCACGGACGCTCGTGCTCTTGACCCAACAAACTGAATAATGACTTTACCACGCGAAATCAGAAATTATTTGATGCATTCCTTCTTTCAAATTTATTAGTGGCAAAGTTATTTCGAATGACTTTGAACTGTTAAGGTAAAGTCTATGGGGATTTTGAGAAATTTAAACCCGCCCACCTTAATTTTGGTTGGCCCCTGTGGGTTCTCACACAGCTTGTATTCTTTCCCTGGGACAAAGGAATGTTTATGCAAGATTTCGTGCTCTATCTCTTCTGGGGCCTGAGTGCATAAGCGGACAGACAAACATTCTTCTTTATTAGATTTAAATTTTAAACTTTAAGTTCGCGTGTTTTTAAGAGTGCTACGACTGAAGGACTGTTTGAGGCCTAAGAATCCTAGACCTGATCACATTGGGGAGATAACGACCCCACATATACCATGGCTTAGCCTATGTGGCAAATGGGGAGACTATGAGACTGCGCAGTTCACGCTTCAACAGTTCTCAGATCATTGGTTGACTGACAGGTGATTGAAAGGTCATTGACCAACTATGTATGAGAATTGTCTAAACGTCTACTGCACAGTCTCATAGTCTACCCAACTGTCACACATGCTTCGCCACTACCCCACACATTTCTAGATAAGTAGAAAGACGAAAAAGTAATCGACATGTATATACATATACATATTATTTGCAAGAATGTTTTGATAAAAGATCGCTAAAATGGAGAGGAAGAAACATACACTCATTTGCTACAGCGTTGGATACATGACAAAAGTACTTGAATGCAAAGACACATTCAGAGTTCTTTAATTCGAAGATCTTACTCAAAGCTCTCTAAGAATCAATTTTCAAAGTAATATTTAATAAAGTTGGAGCGTTAAAAACAGAAATTAAATTAAGTTAAATCGCCAAAGCACGCTTTTTCAAAATTGATAAAAATATTGAAATAATTACTACAAAATTTCTAAAACTCATTTGTTTTGGTGAATGATTTATCATAACAATTATCATTCTTGTTTTAATTAAGTTTTGAAAAAAAATTGTTATGATTAGCCATGTGGAATCTTAAATATTCGACCTTTATAACTCTTTTAAATATCAAGCGAATATATACAAAAAATGCACTTTATTATGCTTTAGACGTAAATGCTTGGAATTAAAAAGTAACCTGCAAATGAATTTAAAATTCAATAGCAATTCCAGGATACAACTACGCAAAATTTCTTTATAAGATGATTCGCAGAGAATTATGTTTTATCTTAATGCTCTTAACACTTTAAATTTGAGAGCACAACTAACTAAATGGCCAAGTCATAAAGAGCACAAAAAAGTCTTTGGACAACTGTTACAGTAGATGGGTATTTCCGTCAAGATCAGTCAAACGGTTTTCCAAATATTACTAACCAGTTTTTTTTTTAATCCCAGGCTCAAGAAAAATTACAATTTCTAATTTTTGTTCACATACTCGATAAATTTACTGATATGCATATTTTCCTTTTTTTCGTACACTTTCAAAAAAAAATTGCATTTAACACCTAAAATTAGTGGTTCAAAGTAAAAAACTGAATTAAGACTGTAGAGTAAAATATTTCACATTTTCATAATTTTTGAACACAGTTTTAAAAATTTAATGCAATCAGCTTTTAAAATAACATTTTTCATAATGTTGTATAACTGATTATGTTGTGAAATTGTTATTCATGTAGTAATACGTATTTACAGTAGAGAAATGGGGGAAACGTTTCATCGTTTCTTTGAACCCTTGTGACTTGGTCCTTTAACGAACTGTGCTTAAAAAAGGCCACCTAGAGGTAAAACAACCCAATCTGGCCATCAGCCCAATGTGTGAAAAAGAAAGTGCCGCTTGAAAAAGTAAAATCCACCTCAACCCCTCTTTTCAAATGTAAGCTTATATTAAGTAATTTTTTCGCAAACATTGACTTACATAATCTCATTTACATCAAACCGTTTAATAAAATAAATGTTTTAGATTCCGCAAATTATCTCCAAAGATCATCGTCGTCCATTCGAACGACATTTGTTTCCGCTTTCATAACTTCTCGAATGTCGAATGAATAATGAGATATTTACATTCAACGAGATTTTTCCACAAAACTTATATTTCCGAAATTAAAGAGCAATGAATTCAGCTTTCCATTTAACATTTAGTTTTCTTCAGTTTGCAGGAACTGTTTGTACGTTTTTAGCGAAGGAAAATATTAATTCAAAATAAGCATTTAAAAAAAAATTATGGTATAAGTCGTCTCTGTTACTCTTCTGAATAATAAACGAGCTAAATCCCTTGCTGTTTCTACAAATTAAATTTAAAAGTCTGAGTTTCCAATTGCATTACTTAAAATTTCCCCTTCTGGAAATGTAAACTGGCGAATTAATAAATTATCGTCCGTAAAAATTCCGGAGTTAACAACTCAACGTATTCAAAAGGAGCTTGCTTATAAACTATTTCACTCATTCATTTCCCGGCTGAAACTCATTTTTCTGCGCTAATGATTTAACTAGAAGAGAAAACAGGCTTGCATGGCAAAAGGAGATAATCCAAAGTCGTCGGCAACAACGCTACTCCGTAATTATACAAACTGTAATTAGCTGCCCAACAGCAGACAGAGATTGCCAGTTGGAGAATGCATACCGGCCATCGAGTAATTAACGGCCTTTGCCACAGTTGCCCCGGCGACAATCCCCGAGATTTATTATTTGGAAAACAATGAAATGCCTTTGGGCAGCAGTTGTAAATTCTCGAAATATTCGCGAAGCTCTCTCGGTATGGTTGTCCAACTGCTTTCGTACACTTGGTCCATAGCTGACGGTGACTGGTTAGCCCAACTCACAGTTCAGAAGCGTAATCATACCTTCTCTTGCTTTGCAGATGTTGACATCGCCTAAAGCAGCGTGCATGCAATTTGTTTCCTCTGCAGAGTTCGCTATTTGTTCTTAGTACCTTTAGTAAATCCATTCCATTGCCCATGGCTTTCCACAGTTATCATTTGTTCCATCTAGGCGGTTATAGTAATGGGCTTCACATGAATGTCGGCAGCTAAAGTTCTAGTGAACAATAAAATGTTATATTGATATTCACAGATTGGGGGTAGGGTGGTTATTTTACTCATTTTTAAGGGGGAAAAGTGTATTTTCAGGGATGGGAGATGTGAATCGGTATATTTTGAATCTTATTTTGTCTCCCCATTCCTGTGACAATGGTTTTCGTATTTGAATAACATGACCTCTGCCTTCAAGCTGGTTCGTAAAAGGTTTCGTACCAAAAACGTGTTTTCTTCTTCCGTCATGAAATTTTAATATATTCTATTAATATATGAATATAATATATTGAATTGGGTTATTTTACCCCTGAGCGGTACTTTTTTTTAAAAAAAATGGGTAAAATGGACAGGTTACAAGGACCCCCAAGGGATCAGAGAAGGGATCCACTGGACAGCTCTTAGGAGACAGCTGGTAGCATCCCATCATTCAGCATGTTCTTTAACGCAACAGGATACAGCTCTCATGCACAAGGGGCTAGGATGACTCAGTCGGTTGTGTACCAGGCTCGTAATCTGCAGTTTCCTGGTTCGAGTACCACCTGGGTGAGGGTTGAGATTTATCGCCGCAGAACTCCCCACCCTGCCCTCGGGTCCCAATGCACAACAGCAGGTTTGGAAAGGCCGCCGTCCATCAAGTGGGACGTTAAGCTGTGGTCCTGCGTGCAAGAGAGAGCCATACCTGTGCATATTAAAGAACATTCTGAATGGCCTCGAAGGGTTGGGTTGTTTTACCTCTGAGCGGCACTTTTTTGCACACCATGGGCTAAATGGCCAGGTCACATGGACCCCGAAGGCTCAGAGAAGGTTGGGGGAGGGGACCCACTGGAACAGCTGTTGGGAGACAGATGGTAGCCTCCCGTCAAGGCCATCCAGCATGTTCTTTAATGTGCACAGGGTATGGCTCTCCCGCACACGGGGCCACGGCTTAACGTTCCATCCGGTTGGACGGCGGCCTTTCCAAGCCCATCGGTATGGCCTTGACGGCAGGAAGTACTCTTTGTCGCTGCACAACACAGCAACCACGGCAATCCCCGGTTCCGTCTCACGACACTACCAAGTTGAATAGAAAGCCGCGACTATCTACTGTCGGGGGCAAGGTTACACCATATATATGCATCTCATCCCCGACATCCTATGGCGAGCAGTCCTATAGAAGGAAAGCTCATCCATCGGTCAAAACCTGGAATTTACTCTGTTCCCCGGTTAGCCATGAACAAGGATATGTAGATCCAAGTTCGCTCGGCACCCAGGGTGGAGACTCTTAGTGGGACCCAGACTTTGAAAAGGGCCCTTGCCTAATAAAGGACCAATCCGTTCTGCAGGGCCCTTGAACTGCTCCACTGAGCGCCTGATTTTGAGGTCTTGGCACCATCCAACCGGGCCACTAAACTGGTCAGCGATGCCTTCAACTTTGGTTGGTCTTGGCTCTGTCCAACCGGGGCCCATACCGGCCAGCAGAGTCTTCGACCGGTTGCTCGGCCATAAGTCCCCCCACCACGGCAAGGTGGTCCCCTATCGGAGGGGGGGGGGAACAGCTATCCAGCGGGTCTCTTCCTCTCCCCAACCTTCTACGAGGTCTCAGGGTCCTTGTGGCCTAGCCATTTAGCCCATTGTGTGCAAAAAAAGCGCCACTCAGAAGCAAAACAACCAATAACTCTCCTGCACATACAGCCCATTGATGTTCTCTTTATTACCAAGAGCAGATGGAGGTTAACGGATATAAATTTTAATTCTGGCCCAGATGGTACTCGAATCTGGGAACTGCATATTTCGAACCTCCTGCTCTACCGACTGAGCCACCCCCGCCCCTGAAGACAACTGAGAGAAATGCTCAACGCTGGCACTCCAGTGCGTACATTGATTGATTGGACATAGAAACAGTAACTCATACCACCCCGAAAGGAAATGATCGCATTGAATTTAGTTTACAATATGGTATTGCAGGAATCCTTGGATTCCTGCTATACCATAAGATCTAAAAATATCAATTTTAGTATGCAACATGAATGGTTTAGACACCAAAATTTATCTCTCTCCTCGAAAAAAGTAGTAAAGCTTAATAAAAATGCTTTCTACTAAACGGTAAGAGTTACGACACCAAATTCAGTATACAGCTTCCTCTCACCGTAACTTAGAGCAATGTAATGGTTTGAACTACCAAAATTTATTCACCTCTAAAAACTTTTGCTTTAGGGGATCCGAAAATTCCCTTTCGGAAGACTCCGAGAATTAAGTTTCGGGGTGGGGGGAGGGTCTGAAAATAAGACTTTCCCAATTACTAAAATATTCCACCGGACAAGAAACACAATCAAACCATATATGTGTAAAGGTGGTAGGGCAAGAGATTGGATTTTAAATGCAGTCTATTTCCCCCACCCATACACTTACACATGGACATGCCCAACTGGTCTTAGCAGTCAGGTACGCTAACCACTAGAGTAGTGCAGGGGCAATTTACTGAATTGACGTAGGACACCTTTTCGGGTTTTTTTTATAATCGTTTTTCTCATACAACATACAAACACTTTACGCATGGACATGCCCAACATGACCGATAGCTTTTTGTTAAATAATGCGTTTTGAGATTAGCTGAAAATAAAAAAGGGAATATATGCATTGCGAAATATCTTTTCAGTCCTATTCAATTCAATGTCTGGCATCTCCAGGTTTTTTCCCCCCTACATCCGGACACTGTATGTAATAGTCAAAATGCCCTACCAAAAATTTTAGTCATGAGCCCCCACTGCGCATTTCTCTCCTGAAAACTATTCTGTTGCTTAAAGTCACGAGATGAAGTTGTATACAGAATTCGGTGCTCCTAGTCCTTACTGTTTAAGAGAAATTCTGCCATACTTTTTGTATTTTTTTTCTAGGGGCATAGTCCAAAATTGGAGGCAAACCTTTACATTGTTTTATGTCAGATGAGCTGTATACCAAATTTGGAGATCGTAGCTCTTACCGTTTAGGAGCAATTCTTCTTACGTCACTTTGTTATAAACTTAGGCATTATTTTTACTCTTTATACACTATATTTAGACTGCGATACAAATTTTATGTTTTTTTTTTCACACGAACGAAGTTTACCTTATCAGAACTATGACTTATCCCATTTTTCAGTGGCGTCAAGTCATTAGGTGATAACCGGGTCTCAGCCAAGGTTAAGGCCATTACAAGGATTTTGATAACGTCATGATTGGAAGGATAACTTTTAAAGATTTTAGTACATTATTGCAGGTTGCTCTAACAAATGAATAAAACAATAATCAGTTATAATATTTAAAATAATGATAATTAAATATATATGCATCCGAGAGTTTTAGTATTTTAAATTTTGTATTATTGCCGTAAAAATAATGCATTTAATATTACATTCATTTGTGAGGTATATGCTAAAGCTACTTGCAGTAATATTATAAAATTTATAAAAAATTTCTCTTTACTCATGGCGTTATTAAAATCGCTATCATAGCCTTAACCACCGAGGTAGCCTTGAATGATTCCCCAAAATCGTCTGAGGGCCGCTTCCTTCCGAAGCACTACACATGCGTATTGGAGTAGTACCAATGAAGGTATAGCACATCCGGAAGTGACGTCATAGACTGGAAGTGACGTCATCGCTGGCGTCGGGGGCTTAATTTTTGTGGGGGATGCCGACCCCCCACGTGTGTGCTGGCGTCGGGGAGGAAGTACCGACCCCCTCGCAGGTGTGTTGGGGAGGGCTTAATCGGCCCCCAAAAAAGGCCCCCCAGGGGAGGGCTTAATTTTTTTGACGCTGGCGTTGGGGGTTTATTTTTTTTTGTCAACCGGAAGTGACGTCCCCCCACACGTGTGTGTTGGTGGTGGGGAAGTGCCGTCCCCCTTCGCAGGTGTGCGGGATGGTCTTTGATGGGGACGGCTTAATCGGTCCCCTAAAAATGCCCCCTAGGGATGACTTAATTTTTGGCTTCCCACGCTGGCGTCGGGGGGCTTATTTTTTTTAACGCCCGGAAGTGTCGTCCCCCCTCGCAGGTGTGCGGGATGGGGAGGGCTTATTTTGTCGACAGGAAGTGTCGACCCCCCACACGTGTGTGTTGGCGGTGGGATGGGTTTTGATGGGGAGGGCTAATTTTTTTCCTCTACCGGAAGTGTTGGAGACGGAGAGGGCTTAAATTTCTTTGGCCCCCTTAGGTGCGCTTATTTTTAATGGACGTGTCGGCCTAGGGCTTTACGACCACGCAGACTGGGGAGGACTTCCACCCCCACCCGTATGCTTTTCCTGACGTCGGGATGACCGTGGGATTCTGATTTTTTTCTTGTAATGTCACCCCCATTTCCTACCCCCACACGTATCAGCATTTGGCTTGCACCACGCAGGAGGGTTGTTAAAAACGGACGCCACGGGAGGTCACGTGATCGTGGGAGAAGAGACCCATTTCCTGCACACAGATCCTTGCTGAAAATGACCGTTGGTGGAAACCGACCACGCAGGTAGAAACCAGGAGGGAACGAAATTAAAAAAAAAATGACGGTTTCCACCCCATTTCTTACCCCCATGCGTATCAGCATTTGGCTTGAGCCTTCGGCAGTATGGTGACCGACCACGCAGGCGGGGTGTTAAAAAAAACGGACGCCACGGTAGGTCACGTGAGCTTGGGAGAAGAGACCCATTTCTGGTTACACATATCCTTTCTCGTTTAAATCGTGGCACTGGCGTCATAGCGCACCGTTAGCGAAGCATGTCATCATTGACCTGGTCGTCTGAATTACATAATTTATCGATCAAAATACTAACATTTTAAATATTACGTTTAAGTGTAATTTACCGTACGTTTTAAAATATGCTCACGATGTTTGTCATAAAGGGGTGATTCATTTTACGTTCAATACATAATTTATCAGTCGTTTTAAATACAGCCAAGATATAAAGGCGTGAATAAATTTTACGTGTAAGTGAAATATATTCACGTGTAAGCGTACGTTATATGTCCACGTATTATAACTTAGGTTCTACACGCCAATAAAAATAAGATAATGTATAACAAAAAATTATTTCTAGTAATCCTGAAGTGTATGTCCACGTATTATAACTTAGGTTGTACACAGCAATAAAAATAAGATAATGTTTAACAAAAAAAACTTTTTGAGATCTGCATACAGAAACACAATTGGGAATTAATTTTGCTCTATCTGTAGACAATTATAAAGCAGTTTTTGATTCTGCTTAAAGCAGAGGATTTGACCCGGAAGAAGATCTGTGCATGCTAAAACAATGCATGGTTCAACTTATTCGATGCCAAAGTATAACCTTAAAAGCATTGAGTCAGGCTCTTTGATTCATATGATTAACTATTAAGGTTTACTACGAAAGCTTTTAGTAATGAATAGATCAGTAAATGACATTAAAACTTTTCGAGATCTGCATACAGAAATATCTGAAAACATCAGACGGGGAAAAAATTCTAGTAATCCAGTCAACATCTAAATAATTCTAGAAGTTTAATGCGAAAAAGTCCCAGCAGAAAACACACTTAACCGTTACCAAAGCTGAGACCGTAATGTACCGTCACGACGGGAATGCTCTATTTTTCCAAAACTCTTATACAAAAGTTTAGACACCGAGATGCCGCACCGCAATACAACACCCCAAGGGTTAAAGGATCTTTCTAAAAACCCTCGTAACTTTGACGGTACGCTTTTTCTGCAACACACTACCCCAGGGGCTAAAAATGAAACACAGCTTGTTTTTCTAGGATACTCCATCAATATGAGGACCAATCCTATACAAAGGTTATATTCACTTGGCTGATTTAAATCAAAACTTTGATGCACTATCCCAGAGGTTAAAAAATCAAACCCTGCGTGTTTTTCTAGGATGCTCCATCGATATGTGGACAAACCAGTTTCCATATTCTTAGGGCGAACTGAAAAAAGCTGGCAAAGGCCATATTGAGATATTCACAGTCTGATGATTTAAATACACATGCTATATTCACGGACTGATGATTTAAATACACACGCTATATTCACTCTCTGATGATTAAAAACGCCATAAATATACACTTTTCTGATGAGTAAGTTGCCTCGTACACGTGGGAAATGTATGTACATCAAAGGGTTAAGATTTTACGTCTGAGGTCTTGCACTCTTCCCGTGCTTTCAGTTTAAAACATCCGTGGTCTGTGCGTTTCAAGTTGCCACAGGAAGCGTGATTTTTTGCGAGTCGACGTATGAAAGCCGCAATAGGCGACCACGCAGCCGCGCAACATTATGGAGACAGACGGTGGCATTGAAAGACGCAACTCCGTCGGGACCCTGGCAGGGGAGGATTTGAAAAACTCGAGTCCTGAATGTTTTACCCAGAATGGCTTTTCACTCCCGTTATTTTCTAAGACATAAATATTCTGATATCACTTATTTAAATTCAGAAACTATTCTCCATCTTTATCACTGTTCATTTTAATATTACTCTCTAATACCACCTAAGTTTACTATATTTCTTTATATGTACTGGGGTGCCAAACCACTTGAACGTAAAAGCAAACTGTCTTTGGTACATTTGCATGCACACTTGTAGTGACCCCCACTGCTCTAAAACAGGTTTCACGAACTTTCTTTGGGTATTATAGTGCAAACGTATGGAATGTGCTATTGGTAAAGAATGTTTTACTGCGAACACTAATCTCTTTCATAGCGGAACTTAAAATTACACACGCAAACGAGTAAGGGGATTCATGTTGGAAGAAAATTTAAGATTCTTATTTCCTGTTTTTTTCTCTTGTAGGAACGTATAAAGGTAACCGTGTTTTGGAATAGAAGTTTACACCATAATTGCTTAATGCTATCACATTTGTACACACCAAGACATGTGAAAAAATTTTGCAGCGTAAAGTCCCTGTAACACATTTCGAGATTCACTTAAAACTCCTCTGGTCGTTTACATGCATTTTTCTGTGTAATTCCGCTGTCTGGGAGATTAGCCAACACTTTCTTCCTATAGTTTTTGACAGACGTCTTTGTCTCGCTTGTTCGTATAGGGTTTAGGTAAACCTTTTCAACCCCGCTAAGAAAGAAATCACAATGACAAAAAAAAATCAGATACACTATTTATTTAATAACTATTAGTATATATACAGCCCGCTCCGCAGGAAAGTTCCATACAGACAGGAATGATATCTAAACGATGTAACTCAACTTCTTCCACAAAAACGTTTAGCGATATCGGTGAACGTTTCTTACGTCTTCTGGGAAATAGTCTACAACTGTTATAGCAAGGTACCAATGGCGAAGCTGACTTTACCCGCAATACAGTTCTTTGCGCATCCTGACACATTCTTAACTGAACGGTGCAGAGCCATAGTGGATAGTTAAATTCATTCACTTCGCATCGCTGAAACCTTTGCTTGGTCCCTCAAGGCCTTTAGATGAGTTTGAAGGGTGTCGAGGTAGCGTCTCATTTTGTCGGGTTCTGACGAGTTCATTACAGATAAGATTTCACGGTCTAGCCATTGCGAAGATGTTACAGCTGGGCCTTCACATTGATGGTTTTTAAGTCGCGCTACAAGTCCGATGACATCCTTCTTACACTGTAAACAAACGGCACGAAATCCCTTAACTTTAGGGTATTTCTTGAAACCTTTCCAAATAGGATCGCTCTTTCGTCCTGACATGTTCAACGAGTCGCTTACTGACAGCAAATGATACAGGCACACAGTGGTACTTATGATTTAAATCCGTACCTTCAACCATTCAGTGTGAACTATATCTCGACCAATGAATGGCTTCTGCAATTCAGTGTGAACTATATCTCGACCAATGAAAGGCTTCTGCAAGATTCTCGTAACCTATTTACACGCTCCAACAACCCTTCCTCTTTTTTATAGAACCTTAATGATCCGGTGGAAAATTCTCTATTTGTCGAGTTAATATGACTCTCATGGGTGTAGTTTGTGAGTCTCTCCATTTCAAAGGCTCATGTGATGACGAGGACCATTTTTATTGTGATGGTTTTGAGAGGATGTTTTTAGAAAAGAATTGGTTATGTTCGAAATGTATCAATCTACGCAGTAACACTTCTAAGCTTAAATAAACAACAGAAGAACGCGTTATCACGTGATGTAACAACAATTGCCATGAGACTAAAAGTTGTACAACAGATAACTCTAATGTGTATAACGTCTAGCCTCGTTTTCTTACATATCTCAAAATAAGAGGTAAAGCAACGTGAAGTACGAGAGGAGCTTCTGGATTAAATCTGATACTAAGTGCATTACTCAACTGATTTAAATCCACAATAATGTTATTCAGGACTTCCTGTACAGTATGAGAAATTAATAAACTCCCTGCCTTTTCCATTACAGGAACATGAATAAGAAAAGACCTAGAACTCTGACAGTTGCTTGCTACAGAAGAAGCTAACAATTTAAAAGGAGACGATTTCTTTCATAGCCATCACTCATATCAAATCTACAACATTATTACTCTAATATCGTACAGTTTTCAGATAGTCATTCTTTTACATTTCTCGATTCAGTTAAGTAGAACAATGAAACAGCATTGCGGGAAAAATCTTTTATTCATACACTAAGAAATTACAATGACGCCCAATCAGATATAGAACAGAAATTAGTAACACTATTAGCATTTATTTAATACATATTCAGAGGTACGTACCAGTTCGTCGTACACTTCGTTTAGTAATATAGGAAATTTTTTTCTTTTTCTCTGGGACAGTTACTTAAATCAGTTTCTGCAGGGTAGTCCTTCTTCCATATACTTGTACTTTAAGAAGAAATAAAAATGAAAAGAAAAAAATCTCTGATTTAAAAAATAAATTATTTGAAATTATGTAAATTATTGCGGGGTAATATTGTACTGTATGTGTGACGAAAAAAGACCCGCCCCCCAATTCATACACTAAGAAATTACTCTTCTACAATTGGTTTTTAATATCACTAGGAATTAGATCTCGACCAACGGCAGGCTATTGCCAGATGACGTCAAAGGTTTTAGGTATAAGTAGTACACTTGATGTGTGAAAAGACATAGTTTTGCAGTACTGAAGTGTTAACGATGTCCTGTGTTCAGCATTCTCAGCCCGAAAGTGATCTCACCGTGGAGCGGTTTGCTATTGGAGATGAGGACTACCAGCTAGGCTCTGACTTGTTGGTGAAGATTTGCAAGAACGTTCCCGAAGTCCACATATGTTTGTTTCAGGAGTGTAGTGACATTCCGTTTAGACCCCTAAAGGTTTCGGTTATATTATCCGAAGAACAGTGGTGTGGACTGACTTCTACACTCGCCTATACGTTTACCTTCGCGTATGAACTGAACGGAATGGTGGTATTCAAGGGTAAAAATGGTGTGGTCATTGAAAAAGGTGGTGTGTGTGACGACGGTACTTCAACGATTTCTTCGGTACATCTCAGCATCAAACAATGGTCGTGGTTAAAAGATTCCCGCAACTCCATCACATGCAGCTTGATGGCTCTGAAGTTCAATAACTTTTCTAATGCGGTAAAGGATGTCGAATTAACTACAGACCATACTCCAAGACTGTCTAATGTTGAACCGTATGATCAGAGAGCCAAGCTAAGTTTCATAAAAACATTAAATACTCTCGTCAGAAAAGAAATTTTTGCGGATTCTTCGTACGAACTGTATTGGGTGTGAAGTAGATCATCCGAGTCAGCTTCGCCATTCGTGTGTTGCTATATCCGCTGAGTCAGTCGATGTTCATTTCGCAGAAGCCGTGAGAAACATTCATTTAAGCGATATCGCTAAACTTTTTGTGGAAGAGGCCGGAGTTGAAGATAATTATACCTACACGTTACACTTTCCTATATTACTAAACGAAGTGTACGACGAACTGGTACGTGCCTCTGAATATGTACTAAATAAATGCTAATAGTGTTACTAATTTCTGTCCTATATCTGATTGGGCGTCATTGTAATTTCTTAGTGTATGAATAAAAGATTTTTCCCGCAATGCTGTTTCATTGTTCTACTTAACTGAAAACTGTACGATATTAGAGCAATAATGTTGTAGATTTGATATGAGTGATGGCTAAAAAAGAAATCGTCTCGTTTTAAATTGTTAGCTTCTTCTGTAGCAAGCAACTGCCAGAGTTCTAGGTCTTTACTTATTCATGTCCCAGTAATGGAAAAGGCTGGGAGTTTATTAATTTCTTATACTGTACAGGAAGTCCTGAATAACATTATTGTGGATTTAAATCAGTTGAGTAATGCACTTAGTATCAGATTTAATCCAGAAGCTCCTCTCGTACTTCACGTTGCTTTACCTCTTATTTTGAGATATGTAAGAAAACGAGGCTAGACGTTATACACATTAGAGTTATCTGTTGTACAACTTTTAGTCTCCATGGCAACTGTTGTTACATCACGTGATAACGCGTTCTTCTGTTGTTTATTTAAGCTTAGAAGTGCTACTGGGTAGATTGATACATTTCGAACATAACCAATTCTTTTCTAAAAACATCCTCTCAAAACCATCACAATAAAAATGGTCCTCGTCATCACATGAGCCTTTGAAATGGAGAGACTCACAAACTACACCCATGAGAGTCATATTAAATCGACAAATAGAGAATTTTCCACCGGATCATTAAGGTTCTATAAAGAAGAGGAAGGGTTGTTGGAGCGTGTAAATAGGTTACGAGAATCTTGCAGAAGCCTTTCATTGGTCGAGATATAGTTCACACTGAATTGCAGAAGCCATTCATTGGTCGAGATATAGTTCACACTGAATGGTTGAAGGTACGGATTTAAATCATAAGTACCACTGTGTGCCTGTATCATTTGCTGTCAGTAAGCGACTCGTTGAACATGTCAGGACGAAAGAGCGATCCTATTTGGAAAGGTTTCAAGAAATACCCTAAAGTTAAGGGATTTCGTGCCGTTTGTTTACAGTGTAACAAGGACGTCATCGGACTTGTTGCGCGACTTAAAAGCCATCAATGTGAAGGCCCAGCTGTAACATCTTCGCAATGGCTAGACCGTGAAATCTTATCTGTAATGAACTCGTCAGAACCCGACAAAATGAGACGCTACCTCGACACCCTTCAAACTCATCTAAAGGCCTTGAGGGACCAAGCAAAGGTTTCAGCGATGCGAAGTGAATGAATTTAACTCCACTATGGCTCTGCACCGTTCAGTTAAGAATGTGTCAGGATGCGCAAAGAACTGTATTGCGGGTAAAGTCAGCTTCGCCATTGGTACCTTGCTATAACAGTTGTAGACTATTTCCCAGAAGACGTAAGAAACGTTCACCGATATCGCTAAACGTTTTTGTGGAAGAAGTTGAGTTACATCGTTTAGATATCATTCCTGTCTGTATGGAACTTTCCTGCGGAGCGGGCTGTATATATACTAATAGTTATTAAATAAATAGTGTATCTGATTTTTTTTTGTCATTGTGATTTCTTTCTTAGCGGGGTTGAAAAGGTTTACCTAAACCCTATACGAACAAGCGAGACAAAGACGTCTGTCAAAAACTATAGGAAGAAAGTGTTGGCTAATCTCCCAGACAGCGGAATTACACAGAAAAATGCATGTAAACGACCAGAGGAATTTTAAGTGAATCTCGAAATGTGTTACAGGGACTTTACGCTGCAAAATTTTTTCACATGTCTTGGTGTGTACAAATGTGATAGCATTAAGCAATTATGGTGTAAACTTCTATTCCAAAACACGGTTACCTTTATACGTTCCTATAAGAGAAAAAAAACAGGAAATAAGAATCTTAAATTTTCTTCCAACATGAATCCCCTTACTCGTTTGCGTGTGTAATTTTAAGTTCCGTTATGAAAGAGATGTGTTCGCAGTAAAACATTCTTTACCAATAGCACATTCCATACGTTTGCACTATAATCCCCAAAGAAAGTTCGTGAAACCTGTTTTAGAGCAGTGGGGGTCACTACAAGTGTGCATGCAAATGTACCAAAGACAGTTTGCTTTTACGTTCAAGTGGTTTGGCACCCCAGTACATATAAACAAATATAGTAAACTTAGGTGGTATTAGAGAGTAATATTAAAATGAACAGTGATAAAGATGGAGAATAGTTTCTGAATTTAAATAAGTGATATCAGAATATTTGTTATGTCTTAGAAAATAACGGGAGTGAAAAGCCATTCTAGGTAAAACATTCAGGACTCGAGTTTTTCAAATCCTCCCCTGCCAGGGTCCCGACGGAGTTGCGTCTTTCAAGGCCACCGTCTGTCTCCATAATGTTGCGCGGCTGCGTGGTCGCCTATTGCGGCTTTCATACGTCGACTCGCAAAAAATCACGCGTCCTGTGGCAACTTGAAACGCGCAGACAACGATGTTTTAAACTGAAAGCACGGGAAGAGTGCAAGACCTCAGACGTAAAATCTTAACCCTTTGATGTACATACATTTCCCACGTGTACGAGGCAACTTACTCATCAGAAAAGTGTATATTTATGGCGTTTTTAATCAACAGAGAGTGAATATAGCGTGTGTATTTAAATCATCAGTCCGTGAATATAGCGTGTGTATTTAAATCATCAGACTGTGAATATCTCAATATGGCCTTTGCCAGCTTTTTTCAGTTCGCCCTAAGAATATGGAAACTGGTTTGTCCACATATCGATGGAGCATCCTAGAAAAACACGCAGGGTTTGATTTTTTAACCCCTGGGGTAGAGCCTGAGCCTACCTGACTCAATGCTTTTAAGGTTATACTTTGGCATCGAATAAGTTGAACCATGCATTGTTTTAGCATGCACAGATCTTCTTCCGGGTCAAATCCTCTGCTTTAAGCAGAATCAAAAACTGCTTTATAATTGTCTACAGATAGAGCAAAATTAATTCCCAATTGTGTTTCTGTATGCAGATCTCAAAAAGTTTTTTTTGTTAAACATTATCTTATTTTTATTGCTGTGTACAACCTAAGTTATAATACGTGGACATACACTTCAGGATTACTAGAAATAATTTTTTGTTATACATTATCTTACTTTTATTGGCGTGTAGAACCTAAGTTATAATACGTGGACATATAGCGTACGCTTACACGTGAATATATTTCACTTACACGTAAAATTTACTCACGCCTTTATATCTTGGCTGTATTTAAAACGACTGATAAATTATGTATTGAACGTAAAATGAATCACCCCTTTATGACAAACATCGTGAGCATATTTTAAAACGTACGGTAAATTACACTTAAACGTAATATTTAAAATGTTAGTATTTTGATCGATAAATTATGTAATTCAGACGACCAGGTCAATGATGACATGCTTCGCTAACGGTGCGCTATGACGCCAGTGCCACGATTTAAACGAGAAAGGATATGTGTAACCAGAAATGGGTCTCTTCTCCCAAGCTCACGTGACCTACCGTGGCGTCCGTTTTTTTTAACACCCCGCCTGCGTGGTCGGTCACCATACTGCCGAAGGCGCAAGCCAAATGCTGATACGCATGGGGGTAAGAAATGGGATGGAAACCGTCATTTTTTTTTTAAATTTCGTTCCCTCCTGGTTTCTACCTGCGGTCATTTTCAGCAAGGATCTGTGTGCAGGAAATGGGTCTCTTCTCCCACGATCACGTGACCTCCCGTGGCGTCCGTTTTTAACAACCCTCCTGCGTGGTGCAAGCCAAATGCTGATACGTGTGGGGGTAGGAAATGGGGGTGACATTACAAGAAAAAAATCAGAATCCCACGGTCATCCCGACATCAGGAAAAGCATACGGGTGGGGGTGGAAGTCCTCCCCAGTCTGCGTGGTCGTAAATCCCTAGGCCGACACGTCAGTTAAAAATAAGCGCACCTAAGGGGGCCAAAGAAATTTAAGCCCTCTCCGTCTCCAACACTTCCGGTAGAAAAAAAAATTAGCCCTCCCCATCAAAACCCATCCCACCGCCAACACACACGTGTGGGGGGTCGACACTTCCGGTTGACAAAAAAAAATAAGCCCCAGACACCAGCGTGGGAAGCCAAAAATTAAGTCATCCCCAGGGGGCTTTTTTTGGGGACCGAGTAAGACCTCCCCAACACACCTGCGAGGGGGACGGCACTTCCCCTCCCCACCGCCAACACACACGTGTGGGGGGTCGGCACTTCCGGTTGACAAAAAAAAATAAACACCCGACGCCAGCGTCAAGAAAATTAAGCCCTCCCCTGGGGGGCCTTTTTTGGGGACCGAGTAAGACCTCCCCAACACACCTGCGAGGGGGGACGGCACTTCCCCTCCCCACCGCCAACACACACGTGTGGGGGGTCGTCACTTCCGGTTGACAAAAAAAATAAACACCCGACGACTCAAGAAAATTAAGCCCTCCCCTGGGGGGCCTTTTTTGGGGGCCGATTAAGCCCTCCCCAACACACCTGCGAGGGGGTCGGTACTTCCTCCCCGACGCCAGCACACACGTGGGGGGTTGGCATCCCCCACAAAAATTAAGCCCCCGACGCCCCCGATGATGTCACTTCCGTGCACCCATCCTTCATTGGTACTACTCATGCGTGTGGTGGATTTTTTTGCCTGGTTAATCACTAAAGTGTGCTGTTGTGCCTCTAAGGCTGCACTTCTTTGCACATAATGGGCTAAATGGCCAGGTCACAAGGACCCTATTGGCTCAGAGAGGACCCACTAGATAGCTGTTAAGGACAGATGGTAGCATTCTGTCAAGGCCATCCAGCATATTCTTTAAGACGTAAAAAGTATGGTTCTTCCGCACACAGAACCACGACTTAACGTTCCACCCGACGGATCTTACCACTCTCATCTGTGTCACCTACTGACCGAGGGCAGGGCGGGAAATTTTTCAGAGATAAATCTCAAAGCTGCCCCAGAGGAGACTCGAGTCTGAGAACTGCAGATTGCCAGTCTGGCACGCTACCGACTGAATCGCTAAAGTAAAATGCATTTTTTCTCACATTTTTCTAGTAACCATTGTGCTTGCAGCAGATTTTTATTCTCTCCTGCCATACAAAAAATAAATGACACCAATAACGAGTGTTGCCAATTATGTAAGCAATTAAATTATTAACTTTTGTGGTTTTCACGTTGAAAAATGATATTCTACCTACGTAATCACACGAAACGAGAAATTTTGGATGTAGGATTCCACGCTATACTGATTCATTTTTCGCTGATCTGATATCATTTTTTATTATTTTTGATGTTTTTTTTATGTCAGCAGACTGATTCACACGAAACGAGAATTCGTGACTATACGATTTCATTGAGAGAAAACGTTGCATATTCTACATCAGAAGGTGGAAAAATTAACGATCGATGAAATTGGACACTATCACTAAAAAGCAAGCAGAACAAGTTTACATAAAAATTTTATAATTATTTAATAACAAATATTTAATTGCATAATTATGAATTCTCATCATAAGAATCCGTCGACTCCATTATTCAAAATGCCACCAAAAAATAAAAGGTTACAGTGGGAATGAATTAGTGAAGTGTGGAATCAAAAAATCGTTCCTAATCTCGTTTCAACATGTTTTTCAACAAGGATGTCTGCAGAATTTGAGCACATTCGCAGAATCCGTAGGCAGGCAGAATAATCCCCTAGATCAGGGATGGGGTAACGTTTTTCTCTGCAGGTCACAAAAAAAAGTTAGTCATTAAGAGGGCTGTATTGAAAATCCTATGAAACCATATATTATATACATAACTATGGGAAATAAAGATGTGGTTATATCGATCCTGAAATAGTACTAATTATTAAACATTGGTAAGAAATATTATGTTTTAAGAACATTATAATAAAACGCATGTTTTAATGAGATGGATGCAGCTGCATTTTCCCGACTATTTCACCAAAATTTAGTTGTATACTGCATGTCGATATTCTGAATTCCCTCACCAGGTTCTGGTCAGTAATCCTTGTGCGGTGTTTAGACTTGGCAAACTTCAGTTTGGGAAAAAAACTGTTCACATATATAGGTCTCCCAAAAAGAACTGCAATCCGACTTATACGAAATAAAACAGTGAACGATAATCACAGCTATAAATGCCAACACTTAAACAACCCAGCTTCGCTTAAACTACTCACAATAACAGACTCGGAGTAAAGGACTACTACGACGTGTTTGGTTTGGACGCTGGCAGAACGTCACTGTATTACTATATCATTATTATACATTATCTTTTACTAGTACTTCCTATCTACACAAGCACATAACACACAATAGGCTAAATGGCCAGGTCACAAGGAACCTGAGGGCTCAGAGAAGGTTGGGCGAGGGGACCCACTGGAACAGCTGTTGGGAGATCCTATCTAGGTGAGGGATATCTGTAATATTTTTTTAAAAAATAAGAGGAATCTCTCAGTTTTATAGGTTGTTTCTGCTGTTTTCGATTGTGGTCAATACTAATATTCTTTAATTGCCGGCGGGCCAGTCATCTCGAGGGCTGCGGTTTCCCTATCCCTGCCCTAAATATTATAACTTTCGCACTCATGGAACCATTCTACGTTTAGTGCATAACTCTAGGTAGATAGAACGATTCCGTTGGCTACTTCAGCCTAGATATCTACGCTTGAACATGCATCGGAAGGGGGTAGCCTACAGACGCTTGTCTTCCTAATGACGCGGCGCCATTTATAGCGGCTTAATGTATCATGCTCCATAGTTCGAACCCTGGGTAAGGCATGTTTTTCTTGTCTTCCTGCTGAAGTCCCACCACCCACAGACCTACTATGGCGTATTAAACAGACAGGCTCCTCTGACCTCTGTGGCAAGCACCTGCTTAAGGGATATTATTTTTTATTATTATTATTATTAAACAATTAATGCTAAAATACATTAAAAAGCATTACTCACAAATATTTTTTGCCGGAATTGTCTCCTATAAGCCGTAAAATGCCGTAGCTGAAATTTATAAAGCTGATATCGGGTAAAACTATTTATCACACATTTTTAAAATTTCCATCTTTATTAAATTCTTCTCGTGGCTTCTTTTTTTTTGGCACTCTAACCGCTAATTCATGCTGATCTGCACACGACTCCACTTAAGATCTACTTTTAAGCCCTACCTGGTGTAATGGTTAGCGTACCTGGCAAGTCTTTGTGTATGGTTTTGTATGAGAAATCAGGACAAGCCCAATAGCTTCTAGGCTATCTCCATCCTTTGTGTAGGAGAGTACCTAATCTTCTTTATAAAAAATTAAATAATTAAAAGAACTGATATGAACGGAACAATTACAAAGGGGTTCAGTTATAAATGAAACTTACAATTTATACATACATGCTTTATTGATTCTTAGTCATTTAAACAAGAATCACAACATAGGTTCCATTAAACAAACTTCATGATAGTTACATAATTCTAAATTAAACACAAACCGCGGATTATGATAAACTGCCACTATTCATACTATGATGTGCGTATGTAAAATACAGAACATGACTACAAGAGCAGATGTACAGAATTTAATGACATCTGCATCAAGATCACAGCTTTGGTGCTCTGATAAAAAAAAGAAAGTAGCAAATTTTCGAAGCATGAGAGAAAATTAGTAGTATACATAAGACACTTGTTACTTCATACTATCTGGAAAACCAATTTATTCTTTTCAGTAAAATTGTCATTAAAGAGTTTTCTTTTTCTCATTCAAAAATACCACTCAGTTAATTCCAAGTAACAAAATGCCTACAGAGTAAATGGACACATTTTTCAATACTTTACTTAAATCAATAAATGCTCCCAGAAAACAGAAAGCATTAATAACTGGATACATAATGGTTGAAGTAGCATTTCATATTTTTTTCATCATTAAATAAAATGTAGCTTACAGTTTATGTCACATAGCTACTTGGATTCATCTAATTTATTCTAGGGACAGATTCAAAGTAAAATTGATCATCCACTCAAACATATCCTCCAATGAGGACTGACAAACTATATATTCTCAGCATAGCTGAGCGTCAATAGGACTCAGCTGTAGCCAAGTCAAACATAAATCATTATTTTACATATCTAGTCATACAACTTGTGAATACCACACATGTAAAGAACTTATATTATACAGCAAAAAATACTTTATTTCAGTACAGCATTTTGAAAAAGCACTTTATTACCTTCATTCACTTTTACTGCCTAAATAAAAACTGCTAGTTCAAAAAATTATAACAAAGCAATTGATGAATCATACATCAAAAATTATCTGTGAAAAGAGCTTTGCAAAACCACATTATAAGTATAAATTAGTCACAGACTAATTATATACCAAGATTCAACTATATATTATTTCTAGAAATGGCAGAGAGAATATCTCTTTTTCAAACAAATTATAAGAACCCAATAATGAAGGATCATTAAGTCACTAAAAAAACGCTGAATGCTGTTTTAGCGGTGGTTTTTCAAAACATAACAAATGATTATTATAAATTTTCAACTAAAGTAAATAAAATTTAAAAAATACAATGCACATTTTAATTTTTGTTAAATTTGCATTTTATGCACAATGAAGATTCTGATTAATAATAAAGTTTAGTCATTACTGCAACATTAGTTGTTGCAGTAATGACATAGCTAAAAAATTTCTTGCTCAGTTACTCCACTTTTGAACATATCAAACACTAAAATAAAACATAATAATTTTGAATGCATCTGCCAATTCTTCTACCTGCATTTATGCTATCATAAATCATCAAAGATTAACCTTTAATGTAATATGTTAACAAATGAATCTATGTCATAGAATAAGGCTTTGAATTTCAAAGAGATATATTTCCTTAATGTGTGATTAATAAAGCGAAAATTTTGATAACATTCTTAATTTGGTGTCAAATTAAAAAGCAAGCTACGTAAAAATTAATATTATTTATTTCTAAAAATACTTTAATACAATTTAAGTAAAAAAGTGCCTTGTCTTTCCGATTTTTTTTTATCATAATTGATTCTGTACATGACCATGTTGTTTTAACAGGCTTTTGATGTAATGGCATTGTGCTGCAAAACTGTTGATTCTTGACTGTGATGATAGTTTCAGGCAGGCACAAAAAAATCCATAACTTCACATTAACAAAACTATAATAAAACTATAACAAAACTATAATCTTCCCTGTAACTATTGAGAACACATAGAATTCTACTTATAAATGTATGCAATACAATTAATTCTTTATTAACTATCCACAAGCATTCAGGTATCATAGGTAATGAATGAGATGGGGAACAATTTCCTCATAAACTGGTTCAAAGTAATAAAAAAAATAGCATATGTTAAACCTACAATATTAATACCTGTAGAAAACAGTATCTCAATTATCAGTCATTCATCTGAGGTTATGAAATAAAACAAGCTAGTTCTACAATTATCCTTATTAGTGTTTAACAATTATATCAGTTATGTTAATATAATCAGTTATACATAGTATACGTTTATCTATTATATTTATATATTGAGTCTCCCAAATAATAATGAACTATAATGCTGAAACAGTAGAGGCATAATCATATAAATGCTTTATGCACTTAAAAGATGTGCATAAAGGAAAGAAGGAATCAAAGCCCCATCATTAAAAGCTAAGAATGCACACAGCAATTTGTCAATCTCATAAACCAGGCAAAAAATCAGCACATCATATACAATACCATCATAGCAACATTGGTGCAATTAAAAGAAGTACTAGATTAATCAAACACCTTCCTAAATTCAAGAAAATACAAGCCAATTGGGAATAGTAGCAGCTTTCTGACTTTATCACCCAATAATGCGTGCAGGCTACAATGCAAGCATATTTTCTGGCTAAACTAAAAAGAGCTAACTGGAACAAAACTTTTAACATGCAAATAGTTTGAAGGATAAACCTAAAAATTTTATTGCTCAATGACAGAGAATTTAAATTTATTTTAATTACTTGCTGAGCAAGAAAGTCTTTTTTTTTTAATTTGACTATACAAAAATAATATTTTTTCAAGTGGAGAGTCTGTTTTTAACCACTAAAAAAAATTAGAATGCTGTTACACATGAAAACTTTATTTGTTCTTGATAAATGAATTCACATGAAATATCCAGAAGATAGGTTTTATATGAAAACAGAAAAACAAACTCACAAGCTTAGGAAGTTTATTGCCAAACTATATACCAATAGATCAGTTAAAGCAAAAGTATTAAAGCAGTTAGCCAATTTAATGAATATGCATTTCACAATTCAGCTACTTTAATCGACACTTGCTCTCCAATTGATGTTATTTATATAGATTTCGAAAAAGCATTCGATAAAGAGATCATTCATCTTTGACACACTTTTTAGATTCAGACTCCCCCAGATCAGTGTAAGATTAATTTCTGTATTATTCCCCAACTATTCTAAACTAATAAGAGCTGAAGATGCGCTTTCTGCAACCAAGGATGTCAGCAGTGGTATCATTCAAAGATCTGTTCTTGGGCATTCAAAAAACTCTTTGCATTGTTCAGCTCAAACATACCTCCTGTTGTATGATCAATCACCTGCTACCTGCTATGTGACCATTTCTTCAAACTTCTCATTTTCTTTACATTACTAAAATGTCCCCAAGAAAGTCAACTGTGTTGTCTTCAAGATTTTGCACGCTACAAAAAATGCGATAGGTCCATATTTTTCAAGACATTCTTTACTTTTGTTTTGCCTATTCTTAAACATGTATCCTATCTGCTCTCCCCACATGATTTCTGATGTCACTGTAATTGAACATCCCCTCATATGGTTTAGTAAGAAATTAACTGGACTTTCCAACTCCAGCTATGAGGAACAACTGAAAGTTCTCAACATTCACTCTTCAGAACAGAGGAGGTTGTTCATGATCTAAAAATTTGTTATCAAATCATTAAACAATCTTCTCTATTCAAATCTGGCCAAGCCTATAATTTATGTCTTGGACCCTAACAGAACAAGGAGGCATCCACTGTACATTTATATTCTTCATGCTAGAACAAACTGTAAATATCATAATTTCATAAGCTGAGTTGGCTGTGTCTGGAACTTTTTACCTCCTGATGTGTTATCCCCAACTTTGCATATTTTTAATAATTGACTAAAGCAAGTTAATTTAACCACATTTCTGAAATCTTTTAAGTTTTTATTTATGTACAGTTTATATAGTCATTCCAGTGGCTGAGTGGTTAGTGCACTTGACTACTGATCAAAGGGATCTGGGTTCAAGCCCCATTAAGGCATGAATGTTTGTGTTGTCTTTTTGCTGAGGTCTTGTCTTACTCACACATTTTCTCTGCGATGTATTAAATTGACAGGCTCCTGTCAGACATCTGTGGCAAGCAGCTGCTTGAGGGATAATTTAGTTTTATAGCATTTATATGTTGTCAAAGTAGTATTACTTCAGCTTTACAATTGTCTTACCATTTCTCCCCTCTCTGCCTTAAACTTCTCATGTGTATATTTCTTTTCTTCTGTGCTGTTAACCACACTAAATATTTCACTGGTTTTGATATGTCTTGTGCAGTACTAGTGTATATTTTGCACCTACCTCACGATAAATAAAGTAGAATAGCAAATATATTTATAAGTTGTTACAAGTATAGCAATGATAAAGATAAATAAATACTTTAGTCTGAAAAGAGGTAAGCTTTTAGTGGATAAAGTAGTAACAAAAATATAAAAATGTTTAGAGTGGTTACTCTGATAGTGATAATTTGCAAAGAAATATTTATTTAGACTAGCTTAAATAATGCTAAATTTATTTGAAATCTATATTGAAAACTGCTAAATAAAACATATATAAAACCAATATATCTAGGAGAGACAAATTACAAAAAAATTGTTATGGATGGTGTTAATGAGTATGTACTCATATATGAGGAAAATTATAAGGTTAAAAAAATCAATGAAGTAAATTGGTAATTAATGTTTTGGACACAATAAAATGTAGGGTGTTTCAACTGAAATAGTTCAAAATATCATTCCTTAAAATCTAAGAAAACGTTGCATTTATTTTCAGTGTTACCTTGTAGAACACCAATGAAATCAGAAAGGAAACTTAAAAAAATATAAAACACTGAAAGGAAATGTAAGAAAATTATTTTGCTGAAAAACTGATGGTTAAACATTTTGCTCTATCCCTTGCTCATACAGCAGCAATTTTTGCTCCACCATCAGTTATATATGGAAAATTATAAATCACATATCAAATATTGCAAAATATTGTAATTCAATACAGAAGGAATACTACATCCATGTATGTTACAGAGTATTTGGAGCAAGTTCAATGTAATATCATACAAATAACAGTGTCTCAAAATCAACATACTGCTACTGCTTGGAGTATATATCCATGATATGGTAAGTCTATCCAGTAACTGACATTAAAAACTCTATTTCAACAACACTACACATTATCTCAAAAAAAGTAATAGATGTGATTGATAAAATTACTATTAATTACTAACATAAATGTATTCACTGAAATGCATTTTGCTGTAAATGCAGAATTTAATAATGAAGAAAACAAAAGTATTTTACATGCAATACTGAGCTACATAATCACTAAATGAGGATTTAAATATTTTTCTTTTCCAAACAAAAAACTTAAGAAACAGAATACTTTTCATTTTTTATTATTGCTCTATGATAGTACTTTTTCATATATTAACTTAATAAGCAACTTTTATAGGTATAGAAAATTCCATATAAAAAAATTCAGTTTTCACGTTTCCAAAATTTGCATTTATGTAGTTGATATATCACATTTTGTTAGAACAAAGAGAATTTAGTACCCATCTATACACTTTGTTTTTGAGAAAAGATATAATACATGGCAGAAGCAAAGCCAGATATTGCTTATTAAGGTAGTGTAGAACATTATACTTTCTGATAAGGAGTCCACAAACTATGGCCCATGTCCAGCCAGCATATTTGATATAAGGATCATGTCAAGCCATGATCATGATTATAAAGAATTTAATCTTTGTCAAACAGGAAACATGGAAGAAATTAATTTTGCAATGTAAAAGTATATAGTAGGCTTCATAAAAATCAGTAAAAAACATTGTTTAAAAATGCATGAAGGTATGAATCATGAAATTTAAACTTCATATAATATCACTTTCTTCAGATTAGCAAAGATATAATATATATATGCTAATCTGAATATATATATATATATTCAGATTAGCATAAGAGGGGAGGGGCATGATGAAATCCTCCCTCCCCTCTTAGCTTTGTGCATGCATATAAACAACCTTTTAAAGTTTTTCATTTCTCATGCCATTAACCAACAATCATCCATAAAAGGGGGTACACCCCTCACTTTAAAAACCACTGAGCTGAATACGGAAATGAACTGATAAGGAATGATAATAATGAATTGATAAGAAAATGTTGAAAGAAGATGAATACAATTTCAAAAATAAACATTCTTATAGAAAAACCTGATAACACCCCATTGCATTCTGTTTATTCTAGTCTATTAAAGTTTTGGTTGGTTACATGCTAAACAATGTGGACAATGCATCCCATAGGTCAGCAGAACGTAAGTGCATTTATGATACATTCGACTTCCCAAGAAGAGTGCAGTACAGTACCTATTTTGTTCATCTTAGCAACCAAGACTTAAAACTTATTAAACAATCATGTTATCAGGACTTTTGATAAGAATATATTTTGATTCCTCAATTGAACTTTACTCATTTCTTACTGTCAAATTCTGTAGGAGAACAACGTTCTACCTGCAAACACACTGTTGTAATAACTGCAGGGTGATAAACTGGTATCTTAGTGAAGAGGAGTTCAAACTTTTTCACTCATGGGCCATTTTTTTCTAATGGTGGCTACTCATAAGACAGAATAGGGGTACATCCCTCACTCTTGCATGTGCCATGCCAAGTGGTATAAAAATTTAAAATAATAGCAAAACTTTGTTTTAGATATAATTATTATGAATTATTAGGAAAGCCTCTTATATTTACAATATGCAGATTTGAAAACTTTCCTACAGTTCCTCTATAAGAACAAACATAAACTTCTTTAAACTAAGTGCCAGTTCCTAACCATACAAAAATGTTACTACTCGTCTACGTTCATTTGGCAAGCCATAAAAACATGCTTTGTGTACCATCAATTATATGGCATCCTGCCATAGTGCATTTTTAACTCTTTCTTAGTGATTTTATTTAAACCAGTGAAACAGTGTAAGAATAAGAGTTACATCATTATATGTTCTTCCTGGCTGCTATTATTATATTGCTAGATTCCTGACAGTTGAATCAGAGTGATTCACTAAATCCATAATCATGTATGGTTTTTTCACAAATGATGTCATAGCCTTATATTTATTTGGGGAAAAAATATTGTTTCCAAATAATCACAAAATCTTACACTTTTTTTTTGCAGCAACAATTTCTTAACTGGCTTCAGTGCTTCATCTCCTTACATCAATCCAACCCAAAGCTCATTGCCCTACTTTAATTCAGCCTGCAACATTCACCTTATTATATCAATACAGTCCACAGTCTCATTGACCAACATCAATCCAGCTTACCAATAGTAAAAACTTAAAAACTACTTGATGACAAATGAATGAATAAGCAAATTAGGCTCACAGCTAAAAAAAATTGTACTTATGTATTTTTTAACCAAAAACAGAAACTATGAGCTTCCATGATATTCTGCAGACTCTCAAAACAAAACGAACTAGAAAAAAATGCAAGCTAAATTACACTGTTAATGACTAAATGCATCCTATTTATTTAGTACCCCTAAAACTCCATAAACTTTCACATATAAAACAAATTTCTCTTGTCTCATTAATAATTCAATTATCACAAAGGTTGAATGAAATTTTACTGGCTGAATTCTAAACTCAAATAGATCTCCAAGTTTTTCTTAAATTTATTTTCTGGTCAGTCAATCAGTTGCCACTATGGCTTGCATAAAATGTACATAGCTGGCACTGCATCAATAACCATCATTATATGTAACTATGCATTCACTCTTCTTCCAAAGTATCTGTCATGGAAACACTGATATTTCACATATATTTTTACCAATACCACAAAATTTCCATATCACTAAAAATTTAATACATACCTGTAGTGGTCAATAAAACAGTTCAATTTACATTTTATAATAATCTATCCATAATGTTACACACTTTGGAAAAAAAATTATCCTTATATATGGTCAATTTATCTATGTACATTTAAATCAAACAGAATACACCAAGAGCACTATAGAAGTCATACATTTATTTTCATTTTTTTTTTGTAATCTGGCAAAATATGCACTTAAATTATAGGAAGAAAAACATTATGCTTAATGAGTGTAAACAACTTAATATTTGGATATGAATTGAAAGGAAAAACAATTACTATATCATAAATTCCATTGGTTAAATATATCTAATTGTAACTTATTGCTGGATCAAAAGAAATTGCTTATTTAATATTTTCATTTTGAAAATACTCTATAGGGAAAGTAATAACTTTTAAACATTATGGGATCCTAAAAAACAAGTCATAATAGCAAAGTCACATTTTACTAAAACACATTTAGACAAGAAAAATTCGTATAAACATTACAAATAGTTTTAAAATTTGACTGGTTTCACTGAATTTGAATTTTTTTGTTATATTGATTAGAAGTATTGGCAATCAAGATACTAAATTATATGTAATTATTTATTTCTAAATATGAAAAATTGCCACTTACCATCTTCAGGACCTGAGTACCAGATCTTGAGGTTATATGCCAACTGAATAATCAAAAAGATTTTGCTTTCAATCATTAGATTATGCAAATAATGTGATTTCCCTCTTGCTAATTGGTTTAACTGAATATGCCATGAATAAATCTATATAAAATTATATTTAATACTGAAGTCTAAAAAAATAAGTAAATTCTACTAATTTTCAATATTAAACTATTTCTGATCGATGCCTGCATAGACATTTATTAATAAACTAAAGCTATACAACAAATAGTACACAATCACAATTTTCAAATAATACAAGTTAGCAACCTTATACACTCAGATGGTGGGAATTATGATAATGATAGAACAAGATGAAGACCTAATTTTTTACAGCAGGTGACCACAGAAATACAATTCAAAAACAATCTAAGAGTCAGTTGATGGATGAAAGTGATGAGAGATATGACAGATGTGGAACGTTTAGAGTTACCACCAAACCACAAGTCCTCTTTATTCAAGGATTTTTGAACTATTCCATATGTCATCAAATCAAACATTACTGCTCTTAACAGATTATAGAGGCAAAATGTCTCACTTTTGATAATAATTAAACTTAAGGGGAAAAATGTAAGAATATCCAATAGAACTTAGCTATGAAAAATTTTGACAACTTATAAAACTGTGGCAAATAAAAAAAAGTATTTATCTTTATATTATACTGTATACATTAATGGGTCTGTAAATGGTAGCTAGATAGTCACTGGAAGGAGAGCTATGCACCAATCCCCTGTGATGATGCATAGAACTGGCCAGGCCTAGCACCTAATGTCCAACCCTGCCTTCTCATGGTGCAGACCGTTAGTACCTTTCAAAAGAGATACTCTCTTGTGGAAGTGAACGGAAGGGGAGGGCTACCAGATTAGTGTGGCCTACTGATCTGGACAACTATGGCTACTTTTCTTTTTTTCTACCCTGCTGAGGAGTGGTCAACCACACAGGGTCCTGGTGCTGACCATATAAACCCACTGGACAGATATATGGCTCTGAGCTTGATTATGGATCCTGATTTTGCTGCACTGGTGGGCTTCTGTGGAGGGATAATCTTCCGCTGTGTTTTCTGTTTGTTTGTGGGTTGACAGCCCCAAGTGAATTGATTCACAGGACATGTTTATCAGCTGGTGGATAATCCTGAGCAGAGGTCATCGCAGGCACCTGAACTCTTTGCTTCTATTGGCATCGTCAAATTCTACATTGGAGGAAGTCTTCCAGTGTAGATGGCTTCAGCCTTTAGTGGTGGGGGAACGGGTCTTTGCCCCATGTCTGCGATTAGGGGGCTGTTTGATATTGTCGGCATTCCCTCTCTCAATAAACATAGTTTCTTTAAACATCCCACTAACCACTTTCTCTCCATAGGTAGTTGGAATGTGAGGACTCTGCACAGAGCTTTTTCTCTTGATGTCCTCACACAAGAATTCCACCGTTATAATTTAGATATTCTCGGCTTGCAAGAGACCAGATAAAGGTCAGATTCTTAAAAATAATCTTAAATTTCTCTTTTCAGGGAGGGACGACAATAAGCATCACCAAGGCGTGGGTCTGCTTCTCAGCAGACACGCTGGTGATGCTCTTCTAGGATATGAGTGCATTAATGAAAGGTTTCTTACAGCAAAATTTCAGACAAGCGTTAAAGACTTGAATGTTATCTGCTGTTATGTCCCCACTGAGGATGCCGATGAGGCTGAGAAGGATAGGTTTTATGGACAACTTCAGGATATTTTGAATTCTGTCGAGAAAGGAGATATTACCCTTGTTCTTGGTGACTTCAATGCCAAAGTTGGTACTGACTCTGACCTTTGGGGAGGAGTAATAGCCCCTTTTGGTATTGGTAGCTGCAATGGCAATATCTCCTACAGGTAACTCAATGGATTCAGAATAACTAACACCGTGACATACATAAGTACACATGGGTTTCACCCGATGGGCTGCATAAGAATATGATTGATTATATATTAATTAACAGCAAATGGGCTAGTTCTGTTAGGAATACCAGGTCATATAGGGGAGCTGAAATTGGATCTGACCATTACCTTGTTAAAAGTGTCTTGCAACTTAAACTTAAAAAGTGTTGTGCTAGGGTTAAAAAATTTAGTTTTAATACTGAAGCTCTGAAAGATCCAGTTATAGCCAAAGCTTACCATGACAGGTTACTTAGTCATTATGACAGTCATGGTATGCTTACTACTGAAGTTGAGGAAGAATGGGATCATTTTAAACAGGCTTTTTTGGACACTAACAGTACTCTTTTAGGAAAAAAGGAGCAGAAGAGGCAGAATTATCTGAGTGATAAGGCACTTGAGCTTATTTCGGAAAGAAAGAACTGCAGGAATGTTCTTAATCAATACCCTACTAGTCCTAATAGAAAGCATTACAGAAAACTTAATAAACATGTAAAAGATCAGTTAGCTGCTGATAAGAATCTTTGGCTGACAAAGCCGAGGAAGCAGTTAGACAGCACAACAGCAGAGAGCTGTATCAGATAGTTAATGTTTTGTGTGGTAGAAAACAGACAGGTATACAGGGATTGAAGGATAAACAAGGTTATAGAAGGTGAGGATTCTATCATGGCTAGGTGGGCTGAGCATTTCAGTGATATTCTAAACAATGTGGTTAATTCTATTCCATTGTTTGCAATGATGATAGATGCATTGGTGGTTTTAATGTTGGCCCTATAACACATTCTGAAGTTATTTTGGCTGTTTATAACCTTAAACTACATAAATCCCCAGGGGTAGATGAAATTACTATGGAAATGCTTAGAGCTGGGAATGTTTCAGTTACCACTTGGATGACTGAAATTCTGAATATCTTTTATGATAAAGGCATGGTTCCTAAGGATTTTACCAGACCTATTGTTATCCCTATTTTCAAAAAAGGTGATCGCAATTCTTGTGATAACTATAGGGGTATCAGCCTACTCTCTGTTCCAGGTAAAGTTCTTTCCATGATTGTGCTTAATAGAATTAAGAATCTGGTTGACAGTCAATTGCGTGATGAGCAATGTGGATTCAGAAGTGGTAGGGGATGTGTGGATCAGATATTTTCACTTAGGCAGATTCTTGAGAAATGTTTAGAGTTTCAGAAACCTTTGGTTGCTAGCTTTGTTGATTTCAAAAAGGCTTTCGACTCTGTTGATCGTCATAATTTGTGGTTGATTGTGAGATCATATGGTATACCTGACAAGTTAGTTAACACAATGAAAGCTCTCTATAATAACAATTAGTCATGTGTGAGAGTTGGTAAGGCTTGTAGCAATTGGTTTAGCATTACTTCTGGTGTTCGACAAGGGTGTATTTTGTCTCCTTTTCTCTTTAGCTTGGTTATTGATTATGTTATGCGAAATTCACTGCAAGGGAAAGATTTTGGCCTTAAATGGGCTGGAGATACGAAAATTTCTGATTTAGATTATGCTGATGATTTAGCCCTTTTGGCAAAAGATGTTAATGAGATGAACTCTTTCATTCGAGTTGTTGATGAAACTGGTAGTAGAGTAGGTTTGGTTATAAACAGAGAGAAAACTAAAGTGATGAAAATTGGTCAAACAGGCTGTGATTCAGTTAATCTGAATGGTTGCAGTCTTGAGCAGGTGTCACAGTTTAATTATTTTGGGAGCTATGTAACAGATAATGGTGATGTGTGGCATGAGATTAACAGACGAATAGGGATTGCTGCAGGGACTTTTAAGAATCTATGGAGAGTGTGGAGAAATAGGCGTATACACCTAAAGACTAAAATTAGACTGTATAATAGTTTGGTTCTTTCTAGGGTTAGTTATGGTAGTGAAACTTGGACACTTTGTAAACAAGATAACAGGCAACTAGATGCTTTTGATTCCAGATGCTTACACAGTATCTTGGGCATTAGGTGGTTCAACTTTGTAACTAATGATGAGGTTAGGCAAAGGAGTTTGCAACCTCCTTTAAGCAGCATATTGTGCAGAGAGAGACTCCATTGGTTTGGCCATGTTGCCCGTATGGATAATTATAGATTAGTGAATAGGGTTATGAACAGTGTGCCTAAAGGCCTCAGAAAGAAGGGGAGACCTAGGATGCGGTGGACAGACAATGTCAAACAGGACCTTGTTAGAATTGGTGTGCAGTGGCCAGATGCAGTAGATGTAGCTCAGGATAGACTTGCTTGGAGAACTAAATTGCACGGTCTGGTTGGACCTCCGTAGCCCATGGCTGCTTGAGGATGATGATGATACATTAATGGGAACTGTATTTAGTGTGATCCAGGGATGTTAACATTAAAATCAAGATTAAATATTAATGTATCAATCAAACTGCAAAGAGAATGATCTACCCCTACCTTTCCTTGGAAAAACTTGAGTGTCCCAATTCAGTTTTGCATATAAGTAATAATTATCAATACTGGCACTTAACTCTTTTTATGATGCACATTAAAGTAAAAAAAAATATATCCAATACCATAAGTTCAAATGAATTTAAAATTGCCAATGTTCATACTTATTACAATATTGTAATTGTATGTAATATTTGCACCATGAAACTGAGATTTTGTATTGCTTTAATGCAGATCAATTATTATTTCTTATTAACTAATATGACAATTTCATAAATGAATAGCTTGCTTCAAACATAATAATTCAATACATTTTATGAAAATTCTTTGGATAAAGAGTGCAAACATTTATTATCATATTATCTTTCAAATATTGCTATAAATAAATATGAGAATACCATATAGAAAACAATACACCTTCCTTTAATTATAACAAATATCTGTGATTGAAACATTCAAAGACCTGGCAAACAAAACTTATTCAAAATACATTTAACCACCACAAAATTATGTTCAACCATATATAAAATACACTGGAATACTTTTAAAATGGAAGTATTTACATAAAAAAAAATGACAAATATAAAGTGTATGGCAGAACATAAACATGTGATTTAATTTTCTACAGCAATTCCACAGTAAACTTGTTAACCTTCAATTTTATTTTTTTCTGTTGAATGGCTTGCTCACAAGAGGTGACTAAATGGTTTGGATAGGCAAGTGATTTGTTGGCCCAGTGTTCAGAACAAGCACACATATGCGTACACTGTTACGTTAGTTGTTCTAAGGTACCATTGTGCTGGATGGACATTAGAAGATTTCCTGCTTGAGAACCATCATCAGTGCTTCCCTCAAGACTCATGTTTGTATGTGTCATTGAATGAGCTCCAGGTACTGCAGGCATTGACAGTATAGTTTCTGTTTCTTCCTCATCCTGAAAAATAAATTAAACAGTTTATAGTATTCCCACAGAGCACATATCTTCTTTCATGTTAAAATTTTACTTCATTTACTTTATTCTAAATAATGTAATTGATAATTCCAGTTAAATCAAATTTAACTCATTTGATGGAAACATAAAATTAACAAAATAACTCTTAAGGTCATAGTACAATTTAGCATGCATTCAAATATCTTCTTACTCAGTCACATGTTTAAAAAACATCTAGTCTACAGATCAACAGGATTGTTGCAATAAAAATTCCTATACTAAGCTCATCATTTTGAACAATTTTGAAAAATCACCAAAGGAAGTTTACCATTCAATCAAGATTAACTACATATCATTATCAGTTTCAAATTTCTAAAAGAATCAAATTCTTTTCCCTTTGTTATATAAAAAGTCCTATTTCTGCTTGATACTTCAGGATACAGTTCAGATTTCAAAAATTAACTCGGTCACCATAAAAAGTTAATTGACAACCTTGACACTTTAAAAGTCACAAGCAAAAAACATGTAGATTGAAGAAAATTTTAAGTTAGCAGACAAACGTTATCAAAGAATTGGGGTTTCATATCCCTGTTGTCTATAAAGAAATTTTCCACTAACCTAAAATTATATATTCCATATAAATATAATATAAATATGATCCTACTGCTTCTATCCTTAGTTTTAATCAGGAGCCAAAGTCAGGGAATGAAACTGTCTGGAATCAGAGTTCAAAATTGCTGCAAAATTTATCCAACTAAAACTTCTAAAATTTTTTACCCTGTAAAAGCCCATTCACTAACAGCAAATAGCTGAATGGCAAATTATTGAAAAATTCATTCATCACTGATGCTTTTGTGCATGCTATTTCATGATTAAATTTGACAATGCATCTTTAATATATCATATACTATGACACCGTTGAGAAATAATTGTTGTTGTAAAAAGTAGCAGATAAAAAGATGGTGCACTGTTTGTACTATATCATCAACAGTTAATTAAAAGCTGATGATGTGATGAGGTAATTCCAAAATATATTATTGTTAATAATTATAGTAGATATTACACACCTAATCACTCCACAGTAAGTAATTATTCACAAAAATCACTTTTGTGACAAATTAGGTGCATTCAACAAAATGACATTTGGAAAATAAAAGTTGCCAATTACAAAAAAAATAAAATACAAATAATCTCTGTTAACTTTATAGAATGGGTAATTGTTATATGCATGTCTTTAAAGTTCAAAGTGTTTGTAAAGAAGCTTAAAAGACACCATTTGCAGAACCTCAAGACAGGTGTTATAATAAATACCAAGCAATTTACATTTTTTGCTATATATTTTTAAAAAGTTATATTTCTCTATATATTTGTCTATTTAATCAAGAACTCTTCCTAAACATTTAAACTGCTAGAATAACCAAATTAGCAGTGGCAGCTCATGACTAATATTTTTGATGGGGCACTTTGATTACTTCAGGCATGGCCCAGATGTAGGAAAAAAATAGGGAGATGCTTGATTTTCAATTGAACCAAATACGACTGAAAAGACATTTCATAATGTATATATTTTTTCTTTTCAGCTATTCTCAAAATCCATTATTTAACATAAATTTTAGGGGGGGGGGGGGGGGGAACTTGAAAAGGTCTTGCCCTTTCTACTGCAATTTAGCTTTCTGCCCTTCCACTGTAATAATTACCTATATATGCATTTTTCCCTCTCCACTCTAGTGGTATTTTAAAACACTATTCATGAAAATTATGTCTAATATATAAGTTTACTATTTTTAACCCTGTTCAGATTAATGAAATGAATTACTCATCATACATTATCACTTGAAAAGTTGTCTATTTTGGTTATATTTAATTTACAATATTAATTTATTTTACAATAAAGTCTTTTGTAAAAAAAAAAGAGAAAAGACTGAGAAAAAAATATAATGACAGCAGCTGGGATCAAATTGGAGACCTTTAAGTTGCAAGTCCAAAAAGAGACAGTGTATTTAGTCAACTGACCTATACATTGCTGATGAAATGATATCTTTAAATATAATATTAGCATTCTCTTGTAGACCATATGGTTCAACATATTTTCATATCTAATACTGTTCTTAAATTCTTTATACATAAGTATCCTTCCTTGACAAAATAAAGTGCCACTCAGAGGTAAAACCCAACCTTGACAAAATAAAAAGTTGGCAACCCAATTCAAACACATCTTGTCAGGAAAGTTAAGACTTATTGAGGCTGCCACAGTCAAATGAAGATATTCATTAAGTAACAAGATCTTTGCCAATTGGTTGCTTTGGTAGATCACCCAATCAAGTATCACTACAAAATGGCGACCTGGCTCCTGCAGTTCATTACTATTGTATTTCAGTGATGTGCATTTGTGCCATCATTATACAGATAATGCTAAGATTCTGGCCAGTGGTCTTAATGTTATAAAATTAACATTAACAATGTGAAAGCAGCCAACATAGACCTTATTTGCAAAGTAAATGCTATTATTGTCTAGGTACTATGGCAAATAATGATTACGAAATGAATATAAAAATGATATGTTGATTTAGGTATGACAAATAATGAATACTATTTCTGAAATACGTTTATTATTTTTTGATTAATTTTAGTGGGGCAGTGCCCCAGTGGCCTAATGGATGAGTTGCCCCTACAAATTTGGTATAGTAGTTTTCTCTTATCATAACTATTATATTTTTATAGAAAATCAATTACCTTAAAGAAAATAAATGCTACTAAAACCATGAAATAATTGAATGTAAAATTACTAATTTAAGAGTGAAATACATAAAATATTAACATTTTGCAATTAACAGAACTTTTATAACAGCAATCAATAATTAAAACAGCTCACTGTCAAAAACTTAAAAAATAATATAAGAAAAACACTTACATCATTGAAACCAAAACATTCTGCCATATCTTTTTCCTTTTGTTCCAACCTACGTCGTACCATTTCTGCTTCTCTGCGAGCTAATTCTGCAGGATCGGCAGCAACTGCAGGAATGTCTCTGATTTCTGTTCCCCCTTCAGATGCTTGTGCATCGTCTATGAAAATCGTTTAGAATAATTTGCAATTGCTTTTTCTAATGTTCGTGAAATTAGAGAAACAACTAGAAACTATGTTTAAAAAATTATTATTATCCAATACAACAAAAAAATATATATTCTTATCCAATATGATAAAAAAATATTCATGAAAGAAACAGTAAAGAACAATTAAAATAACTGAAAGTTCTCTGTCATTGAGCAATAAAATTTTGAAGTTCAGCCTTCAAACTATTTGCAAACTAGAAAGTTTTCAGGAGCAAACTCAGAAGTTTTCAGAGCAAGGACAGCTCTCAATCTTCAGTGAAGTGACACTATGTGGTGACGTTTGGACCGTTAAGAACTTCTTTCCCCATGTCATGAAGGTTGATTCCAGTGTCTCGGTGGTAGGTGAGGAAGGACGAGGTGATAATTTCAATAGTCTTGCAGACAATGGTTCCATAGTAGGTGGATGCATGTACTAGCAGCAGTGTGGCAATCTACCAGTCTATGGTAGCTGCATGTTGCATTGCCAGCTTGCCAGCGACAGTTATTAGTCTATTTTGGTTGATGATGATGCTCTGTGAACCTCTCCTGTAGAGAACATATAGTTTTTCCGATGTAATAAACCACTGAATTATCTGGCAAATGTAGGGGAAATCTGTATACATCTGATTTTTGAAGGAGGCTAAATATGTCTCTGTCCCTTTTTATAATTTTCTTCAGATTGGGAGCTGGGCTTAAAATAATATTTTTTTTGGACTTTGAGCAATTTGCATACTAATCTAAGACAGGGATGTATGATATGGATCTGGCAAAGATTGCCTGCTCAAAGTCAGTGATTGGTAGGAGAGTCAGTTTTGTTCTGTTGTTGTTTCTATACTTATTGATTAGCTTTCCTATTGTTTTAGAGTGAATGCCATGGGGCGAATCAATGGATTGAATGTCTTAAATTTCTTCTTTAAGTGAAATCTCATTTGATGAAACAATGAAGGCCTTATGAATGAGAGAACAGAAGGCTGCAATTCTGTAACCTCATGGGGTGCATGAGTCCACACATATGGATGGAGGGTATATAAGGTAGGTTTTCGGTATATTGAAATCATCAACATACTGAAATATCCAGAATCATCCTTTTGAATAAAACATCTAAATAGGGGATGACATTGTTATTTTCCTCCTCCTATGTGAAACATATTATAGGATAGATACTTCAATAAATGGTTTTGTGGAAAAAGTTTCATTGACATGTAGGAAAAGCTTCTGAGTTTGCTCCTGAAAAATTTTAATATGCAAATAGTTTGAAGGACAGACTTCAACATTTTATTGCTCAATGACAGAGAACTTTCAGTTATTTTAATCATTTTATGAGCAAGAAGTTTTTAATTTTGTTTGTAAAGAACAAAAAATTTTAAGTTAAATTAGCTTACACAAATAATTACAAAACAGACAGAAATATAGTAATGCCTTGTTAGCACATGTTCCCTCTACCTGAACTAAATATAATGTAATTTATTCTAAATTACTTTTCTTATTATCATTTACACTTCCTGTTCACTCAGTACACATAGGAAAATTATCAAATCAATCAATATATAGTTGCACATCTATTTACTGTAATATATCACTATACGAACCTTTAGAGCATTGTTTTTCAACTGTTTTCATGGATAATGTTCACACAGTTGTTAAAATGTTTGTACAATTTACATTTCATTTCAAAAGTGTACCAAATACAAAAGAATTCTTCTTAAACTTCATTCAAAATAGCAAAGGAATTATGGTATGCTAGCAAGGTATAATTCATATAAATATATTACAAATATGTGACATTGATCCCATTAAATCTGTGGTACTCAACATGCATTACATGTGCTAAAAAATAGCACAAATACTTTTCAAGACAATATAAAATTTCATATACTCAATAAAAAAAATTATTAAAAGACTAGATAATGCTAATAATATCATAAATGTCCAAATAAAAGCAGACTTTTATTTCCTTAATGCACAAAAAAATTTTAGCTATCAGTTAAAATTCAGATCTGAAGTAAAATTTTAGCAACCAGCAATGGAATTTTGCACTTTAAAAAGTTGTTACTCAGATTATGGGTTAGGTGTATGGTAAACATTCAGTTATAGTGATGAATTTTTTTTTTATGTCCCTGCCCTGTGCAGCATAATCAGTGTATGTTTAAATAATATAAATAAATTTCTCCTCAAGCAACTGCTTGTCACAGAGGTTTGACAGGAGCCTGTCAGTGTAATACCATTATTCAAAGACTGTGAGGTAGTGAGACCTCAGCAGAAAGACAACACAAATAACCATGCCTTACCCAGTGGCATGGAATGGGCTCAGCAGAAAGACAAAACAAATAACCATGCCTAGCCCAGGGGCATCGAACCAAGGCCCCTTTGATCTGTAGCCGAGCACACTTATGATGCAACCACCAGCAAATATTTCACTTGTTCCAATGAGTACAGATCAGGACCAAATCTAGAAGGGTGTATGCTTAATATTCTGACAATCTGCTTTCTTAGTCATATAATAAACACCCTTATTGTTCTTAAACACCTTTCCACTAATTCAGTGGATCCCTGAGTCAGATTCCTTGTCTCAAATTTTAATTTTATACCAGTTTTAAGTTCAACTGCATGCAAACATAATATACTGTAATTAGCAAGTTGTTTATTCTAGTTCATTGACTTTGTTTACTTTAACTTTAAAAATTGTGACAGTGAATAAAACAGGGATTTCAATGGCCAACCACATAGAAATAAAGGAAACTTCTGTATTGCAAGTCTCCAAATTATGTATATGATTCATGATGCCAATTTCAAACTAATAGATTTGATATGCTGAAGAGACAAATGTGCAGGATGCTAAAAAAGTATGGAATGTATAAATCTACTATATAAAAGTATGGAATGTATAAATCTAATAAAAAATTTTGAAGACTGAAGCTTCAAAAGAAACTAAGTTCAACAAAGTCTATACAAATGACATTTTCAGGGCACAAGACTAGTTGCTTTCAGTAGATGAAACATCATGTATATGAATTTTATACATAAGAATCATACATAAGAATTTTATGAAAACACAAGGTATGCCAGTTACTAATGATAATCAAAATAAAACGCTATGAAAGTTGCTGCTGAATAAGAAAGAGCTAAAGCTAAGCTATGAAAATTGCTGTTGAAATAAGTTGTTGAGCTAAGCTATGAAAGTTACTGCTGAATAAGAAAGAGCTAAAGCTTTGCACAAGACTTGTGTTGGATGGACCAAGAAAATGAAGTGATGTAGCTTTTCACTGTATTGCTGCACATCACTTCCACTAAATTATCAAGTGCTTTTGAAGAATTAGTAATTTCAGTATTACATAATTAACCTGAGAAAACACTAAATTATTCAATGGAACACAGAGGAAATAAGGACGAAACTGCAGTTTATTTTTATATGCCCTCAACTAGAACAGTTACAACTATAGCTGAAAAACTTGGTTTTGTGATATCTAACAGGGCAATGAAAAACTAAGAGTAACATGCTAGCAGCATTGGCAGACAATGCTAAACTCCTCATCTACGTTATATTAAAATGGAAAAGAATCCCTAGAGAGGTTATTTTCTGGTATCATCTTCTACTCTCAAGAAAAAGCATGGATGTCAAAATAAGTTGATGTCGGGCAAGCTGAAAGTAATGTGGGACAGATAAATTGGAGCATTAAAAATTAATTAGAAAAAATTTATTAATAAAAAAAAGTATGCTAGTTTTGGATAGTTTCATAAGGCACACATCAGAAATAAAAAATATCAGTATAATATAATGAGCAGATAAATATTGATTTAGTGGTGATTCCAGGAAGCATGACAAGCCAACTGCATGTTTTGCATGTTCTTATTAATAAACCTTTTAAGGACAATTCAAGGAGATTTTAGAACAACAGATACAGTATCCGTGCATTGTGCAAAATGTATCAAGTTGTGGTTTGCAGAGCATGAGGATGAGGTAAGCAGCTACTCTGGCCACCTCAATATTATTGAACATTTGTGGGAATATCTGGAGCACAAGATCAGATCACACTTTCCACCTCCAGTATCACTGGCACAGTCCATTACCATATGTGCATGCCTTATATGTCTATTCCATGTCGAATTGCATCTGTTCCGAATGTCCAAGGTAGGCCTACAGCTTATTAATAAAATGTTGTCCATAAACAGTACATGTTTCCATTATTTTGATAAACTGCTCAAGGAAACAGTGGGTGACAATGTCAAATAAGATCTTTGTTAGAACTGGCCAGTAAATGCAACAACTTTAGCTCAAAATAGATGTTTTTGGAGGACTAAATTACACAGTCTGGTTGAACTTTAGCCCAGGCTGCTTGAGGAGGTCATTTGTCTATCCGTATGTGCTTGTTAGATACTTTGGGATAAGGTCCTAATTTTTTTTTCACTGAGAACAGTTAAAAAATATTCAGTTTCCCATATTCACTCGTTTTTGAAGCTGAACACTGGAAGGATTAAAAAATAATTTTGTTTTTTCAGTTTTTCTAATTTCAAGATCACATATTCAAAGATTTAAAAAAAAATAAATACCTTTATATTCCTTTGTCTGTACAAAATATGAAAATTATGAAAATATGAAAAACACAAAATATGAAAATTTTATTAACTTCCTTTTCAGAAGAGGAAACCTGGTATGTTTTCTCTTATGCACATTTAGGTTTTTGCAGATTCCAAGACTGTTTTCAGCATCATTAAAATTTTAACAGTTTTAAAAATATAAATTTCAATTTTTTAACTTTTAATCAGTTTATAAATTTTTTAAAATTGTAAATTTGGGTCTTTGTTGACTTTAAATGATATCTAGTTGAGGAAGAAAAAATCAAAAGATCAAAAGAAACTGTTATAAACTCCACTTTTGTGGGGATTGCAATACAACACCATTCATCACAATCAAAAATGGTCCTGAGAATACCATTTGTCAATCTTATGTGGCATGACTCTAAGATAAATTGAATGCAAATAACACAGAAAAAATAAAGATTTTCACTGAGAACTATTTTACCTTTCCGTAGACGACAAGTCCTAACTGGACGCGCTCTTTTGCTTTGAGAAACAGGAACTTCATTTGTAGTTTCAGTCACTTGCTCCTGAATCTCAACAGTAGCCCTACGCTTCCTTGTTTGACGTACTGCATGAACTACAGGAACTTGGGCCTCATCAATTTGTTTTGGTTCACCTCCTATAACATAGATTTTGATATGATTTATAATATAAAAGTAATTGCTTAACATAAAATGCACCAAAATGCATTGCAAAATATTACTTTGCAGTGCCAAACACTATTCTTACAATTAAAATAGTAATTAAGATTTAACATTCTATTACATTGCATAAAAAGATCTGAAAACAAAATCAATAAATTTTCTCATTAGCTACAATTAACTAACTACTTAGCAGAATTAAGTTTTTCAATAAACATACCATGATGTAGCAATGAAACACAATATAGAAGTTAATGAATACAGCCCTCCTGATGATGCATGTGATAATGGTAGGATGAAAAACACAGAGGGTTTTAAACATTTTATTTAACAGTGAACATGCATGAGCTTTTGACTCAGCTATTTAAAATCTAGCATTTGTTTTTGCTTTTAAGTATAAAGTTTCAAAAGTAATTTTAAAGCAAGTTAAAATCACACTTTGAGTAACTTAATGTGATTGCCTGGTGCAACATAGTATTCTGAAGTATTAGCATCAATCTATATCACTTTATGCTCCAAAGTATCAAGATGATTTTATGATCCAAAGTATCATATAAGTTCCTACTCTTAGCATATCCTTGGGATATCTATATTCCACCACTTCATCCTGGTATGTTTATATGCCCTGAATCTTCACCTTCTATGCTTCATCAGTACATCAAAGTGCATTTCTTTTACAATATGATGCTGCTAAGTAGCGAGTTAATGGCATAATTTAGTGGTTCTACTGTGTGATAGAGGATTAAATCTTAATTATTTGCACTATGATCTTGACTAGAATTTTGTTTAAAATTCCAAGTTAATTACAAATGACTTATTGATGATGGCATATTCTATCTTTCACTTACTGCCACAGATTTGTTTCGTTTATTCAGTCAGAATAAAAATAAAATGTCAAAGTGGAAATGCCATATGTTGTCTCAATAAAGATACCCAAAAATAATGAAGTTATTTTCAATACATTTAATAAGTTTCATTACCTTTATAAAGAAACAGAATCCGATTTTGTATTCATGTTTATACCAATGGAGCTAACTTGGCAACAGATGTAAAAACAAAAATTATTTTACTATTAATAACAAGCAATTATTCTGATTGCTCATTAAATCCTATAATCTTTTAAGACTCTAACTTCATTTTAAGAAAACAAAACTGTTTTCTTAATGTACATGGAGAAGGCATACATTAATTATAAACACAATTTTCATAACTTAATATTAATTCCACATCTATTTAATTTCCCTATGTTTTTGTTCTTTACATTTATTAAATTGTTTCAAATTTCCAGAGTCTTTTTGAAGATGAAAAGGTTGCACTCTAGAAAGTGTCCCCACACTGCACTACACAAAAAAGAAACATATCATACTTTTCTACCAATGACAGATTGTTAACTTTGATTTTAGAAAGATATTTTGAAATGTGCAGCATATTATTCAAGCAAATAATAATTAGTTTAGCATAATCTTATTTCCTCTACTCAAAGAGGAATACTAAATTTCCTGAGAGAAAGAGACCAAGTTTGTCCTCTTCAGGATATTTCACTAGGTCAAATAAATTTCAATAAATTAAATATTAAATCTATATATTAAAAAATAAATTATATAAAAAATTTAAACATTAAAGATTATTCAGGATTAAATTTGAATAAACTTGACTTATCTGGTTCACAGACTAAGGAAGTACCACTCTTATGTCGATCGAATTTTTTTAGAGGAAAAATTGTCTTGAGCAGCGTGGGATATGAACCCATGACCTCCTGATAACATGTCAGGTGCTCTGGACTACTGAGCTACCGGCCACCAATCAAGATCTCCTCTAATTGATGATATGAACATTTCTACCTACAGTATACATTCCACAATGTCCAGCTATTCCAGCAATCAAACCTCAAGTGGCAGACAAAAAGCATGCCATATAGATGAAAAGTATATTCACAAGTATATAATCGATTAAATTTGAAAACTTAAAATGTGAGTTTATTCTCTTTTTTTATTTTTTTAATCCAGGATTACACCTCAATTATGCATTTTATGGTAAAATGTCATAGATAAAGGAATTTATCCTTAAATATGCAGTTTAAAAAATGCTGTGAACTTAATAAATTAAGAATATTTTAAAAGAACAAGAAAGTTATTTAAGCTAGAACCAAAATGTGCAACTTGTGAATAAATATTACACAACAAAACCATTTTACTTTAAACAATTAAAAAGAGAAAAGTATAAAAATGCTCAAAATTTTCTTTGTTAATGACTGCAAAAGTGAACAAAAGAGACTAAAAGTTTTCCATGAATAACAAATGATTAAAACACAAAACCATAATATTAACCATATTAAAATGCAATATATTTTTATACTGAAATATCTTTTCAGTAGCACAAAACATCAAAATTACCTTTTGGCAAAGATTTTGTTACTTCTTGAGTTACTGGATATTTCCGTGGTCTTCCTCTGCGCCTTGGAGTTACAGGAACTATATTATTTAAAAATAAAATATGATTAAGAAATATTTTGTAACTATTTCTACTCTCTTTTACTGTCAAAATTTACTGTTTATTGACAGTAAAAGAGAGTGCTTGTTGGAAAAGCTAACTACTGAAAAGTTAAGAGTTGAAAACTTTAAAATAACCATATAATTTGAATAATTTTAATTTGATTAATTTTGTTAATTTTGTCACAAAATTTTTCAAACAATTTAAATTTCATTGTTTTATAATAAAATATTTTTTTAAATATCTATATAGATAAAGTTACCCACAAGAGATTTAAAACACTAGAAAGAAACTAGAAGAATAGCACATTGTCACTTGCAAATACATATATTTTATATTCAAAAACAATTAACCCTTCCAGTGTCCACATCGTCTGTATATGTTCGGAGAATCTGAATTGAGAGGCCAGGGACATATCTATCCGTTTTTAGTGTACATGTACCATGTACAGTTCTCATGGTACAGTGTACAAGTACCATGAGAATAGGGCAGACAACTTTCCTTTTTTTCATATCCTTCAATCTAAAGAATATTTTTCTATACCAAAATGCTGCAGCATCTCATTATTTGATATTACATCCCACTTTAAGCTACCATGATCTAACTGACTAAAATGGCTGTTCTAAAAAAAATAACTGAAATTCACTGTGAAAATTAAATTTTATATATTAAAAAATTAATTTAAATAGATACTTGTATTCTTATTACACCTATTACATGTGACTTTGGTTTATGACAGTATTGCCAATGATTGTTTAACTGTCATCCATGCATACAGATGGTAGAACAATACAGGGAGCAGTCAGAAAGTGTTTACAAGGCATAAATAAAGCAGTATTCAAAATCTATAATACATTAAAAAAAAATCATTGTACAACATCAAACTATTTTTTTCTAATCTGTATGAAGATTAATACTCATACTATGGGATTAGCATTCTTATTCTTTCCTACCAAAAAAAGTGAATGCTTTGCTCTTTCAACCACCATTTCACTACTGTTTACATGTTCTATGGAAAGAATTTGTCCTGTTCTTCCTCATGCAGCTATTCTTTAGTTGTAAAATTTTGTATTTTTACTAGTGTATATTGTCAGGAATGGTTGTAGTCTAAAACTTACTGCTTCTAGCATAATCATCTCTACTGCTTCTTCTGTCATGAAATTTCACAAATCATTTCATTCCATTCTGCTGACTCACGACATATTTTCCACATTCTCCTGGCTAAGGATGAATTTCTACCACCAACCCATTTGCATAGCCTAATAAATTATAGTATTAATAACAACATAGACTTCTTCCTTACACCACATTTCCATTGGATGGTTGCCATACTGTGAAAGGCTCACTTGTTAGTGCAAAAACAAAGGTGCTGTTTTGTGAATTACAATTGCAAAATCCCCCTTATATATGTAATGTCACTGCAGATTATATGGTTACAAGTTTAATTTGATAGGCTTCTGGATAAACTTTCTTTAGAAAAAGCTGCAAGATCACTCTCAATTCTCAGATGAGGGTAACAACGATCCCCTCCCCCCTCTACACACACACACAGACACACAATGGGGATAATTAAATCAAGCCACAAGGACTGACCTTGATGTTCACCTTAAACCTAGAGGATCAAGGTCAGTCCTTGTGGCATTCAAGCAGATAAAAAGCAGGATGTTGTGTATTAGAATTAGTGCACTTAAATTATACAATCTGTAAATCTATTTTCTGATCACCCCTCATAATATTAAATAGTTTATTGTTTGGAATGTATCAATTTAATTTAAATATATATTACTCTAAACTACTACTTCTCAAATTGAAATGCCTTAATTACTGCAATGGTGGAAAGTGCCACAAACTTTGCAAAATATCTTGGCCAAATTAAATGGTTCATAAATAATGCTCATTTAAAGCCCAGGACATGTGTTATCACATTTAAATTGTATGCACACAGGAAGTGAATGCAAGATACCTCATGCTAATCACATAGGAATATGAACAGAATGCAACATAACATGCTCGAAATTTATAGTTATGGAAACTGAGTACAGTCCAAACCATTTAGGCCCAAAATATGAATGCAACAGATCTATCTAAACCCTACTGGAGATGAAACTAAGAAAGATTATAACTTGTCACAATAGAAAGCATTAAATGTCTACTAACCTGGAAGGGGTTCTTCTTCACTTGTTTGAGCAACTGCAGCGGCTACAGCATTTGCAAGACTGTCTTCTGTGACATCCTGTAATGCTGTAAGATCACTGGTTTCACCATTTGTTGCAACATCACTTTCAGATGTTTGATCTTTTTCATTTCCTGATGGTTGTAGCTGTATAACTTCAAACACTACAACCTATGATAAAAGGGAGGAAATAAACTTTAAAAAGCAATAAAAGTAGATTCAAATTCAAAAATGCAGATAAAGATCTTTAAAAAGCATTAATGTTCATAAAACAAGAAATGAGTTCATTTTAACATAATGTAAATAGAGGAGCCCACCAAATCAATTAATTTCTTTTATGTCACAATGTTCAAATACATGTCAAGAACTAAAAATTTATTTTAAAGTTATTGATAGAGTTATTTTCTACCATAAAATGAGATAGAAATAACATTTGGTTAATGACTTAATATACGTATAGGACAAAAAAATGGAAACAGCAAAAATCAGTAATACGGTGTTGGACCACTACACGAGTCCAGTATACATACATTATGGCATAGTCTACCAGTGTCTGAAAGTCAGCAGGAAGTCCACCATTCCCTCACAAGAAACATGATCAATTCTTGCTTGCATAATGAAGTTGAAAAATGCTATCTGAGACATCATTCCTGAAGTTCCCATAGATTTTCAAGTGGATTGATATCTGGTGACTGCAGTGGCCATAGTATGTGAAAAAGTTTAGTCTCATGCTCTTCAAACCACTGGGTGACTACATGTGCTCTGTGAATGTGAGTATTATCATCCTGAAAGACAGATCTCTCTTTATGAAAGAAATGCTGTACCAGTGAATAAAGATTATCACTTATGACTGTCATATAGTGATTGGCATTATTCTTGTCTTTTGACAGAATGAAAGCACCCAAACCATGCCACAAGAAAGCACCTCACACCATTACAGAACCACCAGAACCCTTAAAAGTAGGAAAAAAGCAATCACAGTTGCAAGCTTCCTTTGGTTGGAGCCATAGTGCACTCGCCCATTTGCTGGAAAAAAGTGCAGAAAGATTTGTCACACCATATAACATTTCCCCACTGCTTGTGCTCTTTCACCACTTGACACGATGTGCATTGGCAGGTGTGATGGATGGCCTGTGAAGTGTAACTCGACTTGTGATAGCCAGCTCCATGGAGTTCTCAACATATTGTTTTTGATGAAACTGGCCTCTCGGGTCCTACATTGAAATTCGTGCACAACTGATCAGGCTGTAGCTCATTGGTGTTGCTTTGCACATCACACTAATGCTCAAACATTCTGATTCTGTAGTATACACTTTTGCCCACTGTTGCCTTTTGCAGATGATGTCTTCCCTTTAGATTCTCCTGCAGACAAGACCTTGTAAACTGTTCCTCATGAAGCATTAGCAAGTTTAGCTATCTTAGTGACCAAAGCTCTTGCCAAATGTGCTCCAACAATAATGTGCCTTTTGAAATCACTACAAGAGGTATTCAAAAAGTTCTTGATATGCATCTGCAGAACAAAAATGATTGCACTTACTTCAACAAAACATGAAACCACCCTCCCGCATCTAAGCAAAGTAAGCCGCATCTAAGCATCTAAGCAAAATTGCCTGTGCAAATTCTGGAATGCTTGGTAGTACTCCTGTTGGGGAATACTCTGGAACTCTGAATGAATGCATTTTGCAAGGTCTTGCACTCATAAAAAAGGCTTCCTAGCAAGTTCCTTTTTAATTTTTTGAAACAACCAAAAAATTGCATGGTGCAAGATTGGGAGAATATGCAGGATGGGTAGCTGTTTGATTTTTTTCCTGCTTCAGATTTGTCTTAATTTGCCAGGTTTTGTGAGCATTGGCATATCATGAAGAAAGAGAATTCTTGGCATGCTTGTTGTTGGACACTGCTCCTTCATCCCGACCATTTTGGGCAAAACAATATTGGTGTGGTATTGGCCATTTATAGTAATTTTTTGAGCTAAGGTGTCCACAGCTACCACTCCTTGGAAATTGAAAAAAAAAATTTGAACATCTTCTTCCTTGAGTGAAAGTCTTGTTGGAGAATTCAAGGATGCGGTTCATCTTCCACAACCCAAACATAGTTGTCGATCTTTCTGGGATTGTAAAGTAATAAAACTATGTCTCACCACCTGTGACAATATCTGTTAACCATTTGGGGACATTAGGTTCAAACATTGACAGCATCTCCTTGTATGAATCGATTCTAGCCCTTTTTTTGATGTTCTGTCAGTTTGTTGGGTACACATTTGGCACAGATCTTTTGTAACCTTAAATGTTGATGAATAACTGTTTCCACACTGCCAATCGATACACTGACATCTATATTTATTACCTGAACAGTGATGTGCGGATTTTTCTTAATGAGTTCACAAACAGCAGCAATGGTTCTCTCATTCACGGCCTCTGTCAGTCTTCCTGCACAAGGGAGGTCTTCGAAGCTCTGCTAGATGGAATTTGAGCATCCATCCTGTAGCAATTCCATATGAACAGGATGGAATCCACAATTCTCAGAGGAATTTTTAGCTTTTTCAAACATGGTACACAAAATCTCTTCTGAAATGTGCACATTTGGGAAGGGTTAACCCCCCACCCCTAAATACACCACTGTATGGTCAATACTTGTTTAAAATAACCATAAAAGTCCATAAATGAATGATGTCATTTGTCTGCTTCTCATAAACATTTCAAATGTTAACAAAATTTTGAATGGTGAGTAATATTTGGTATGGCATAAAATACATAATGCGATGATATATTCAATTTCCAACCTCCATCAAATTTAGTGAATGGCCAAGCTAAATTTGGTCATTTAACTTTAACTTTGCAAAGTTAACTTTAATTACTTCTTATATCACAACCTATAACCATAGGTTTCTTTCCAAGGTTAGGAAATAAATAAATAAATAATTTGAAGCATTAGTGAGTATGCTTTTAGACAGGATTTGCTTATAGCACAGGCCTGGAATATTGTCAAATGGCCTCAACACATTTACTATATGTAGAAGAATGGCAACTAACATAAGTATAGTCATGCTCATTACATCTTGTTACTAAAATGTTGAAATGACAAATGTTTCCAGTGATGTCACATAAAGTTCAGTCATTAAAAAAATATTCCCTCAAGCAGCTGCTTGCCACAGAAGTCTGAACAGGAGCCTGTAAATTTATATGCCATAGTAGAAGGAGGAAGGCGAGACCTCAGCAGAAAGACAGCAAAAACATTCGTGGGCACCTGGGGCACAAACCCAGGTATGGTAGTTTCTAGAGAATATTTTAAAAAGGCCTAAAATATGCACAAGTTTAATCATTTTTGCCCCCATTACTCTTACTGGCATTGTCAGGGGAGCATGGTCTCCTTGTCTCTCCTCACTACCACCACTCCTTAGATCCAGCTACAGTCTGCTACCCAATTGTGGAGAATATCTAGACTCATCACAAACAGAACATAACTCTATTGTTCTCAGGCCCATGCTACATGATCATGACCCCATTTCAAGTGGGCCTCTCTATCTGAATGTTAAATGGATGTGTAAAATGGGTTGATAGGCATAAAAATCAGTCTCGTGAAGCCTTCTGGTCACAGCAGAAATAGAAACCTGCCTTCCTGCAGCAGTATTGATGTCTAAAGGAAGAGATGATACTGTTGCTTCCTGTTCCATCAGAACAGTAGTTCAATGTATCCAATCATCTTGAAGGATTGTAACCCTAGGATGCCCTTGAGCAGGTTTTCAATAATTATTCCAGTTTGGAACTGATGCCACAGCCTTGAGATAACAGAATGCTGAATAAAAAAGAATATGGCCACCTCTGTGATCATCTAACCAGCCTTTAACCTTCAAATGGCTCTACCATCGTTTTGAGTCATCTACATGTTTTCCTTCATGAAGCAATTGGTTATTCTTTACTGACACTGTAGTGTTTCATTTTGAAATGATCACGCATCTACCAAAGTACTCCTTTTATAGGATATCTGTTTTGCATATTCTGTAACATCCATACAGGATTTACATCTTGATTTTTTTCAAAATTACACATTAAATTACCTGGGACCATAAAAAATAGTTTACCAATAATCAACTCATCAATAAAATAAAAAATAAATAATAATAAATACCCCCTCAAGCAGCTGCTTGCCACAGAGGTCTGACAGGAGCCTATCAGTTCATATGCCACAGTAGGAGATCTGAGAGGATGACAGGACAGCAGAAAAACAACACACACATCCATGCCTAACTCCGGGGCTTGAACCCAGGTCCCTTAGATCAGTAGCCAAGCGTGCTAACCACTCGGCCACGGGACGGCTATGGTTTACCAATAATCAATTTATCAATAAAATGGTAAACTCATACTGATTTTTAAAAAAATGCCAATCTCAAATTAATCAAGCAATAACATCAATAAAATGTCTACCTGTTGCCCATCTTGAGTTTCTTGCATAGTTCCTTGTGCTGTTAACTGAAGTGTACCTATATCATCTTGATCTTCATCCTCATCTTCACCTTCTACATAAAAGTCTTCTTCACCATCTGGTTGTTCACCAGGACCTTTAGGTTCACCAATACGCAGTGCTTCAGCTTTTTCTGCTGCAGTAGCATCTGGATCATGAATTGCTAGATGCCTGATCAAATTCCCCTAAAATTAAAAGAAGTTAATTATATTAATCTGATGAACTGTTTACTTTATGAACATTTAAATAAGGTTACTATATAATAATGTGATTTTAAAATCTGCATCATACTTATTAAACAGCCAGTTTAATGATTAAAATTTTACATGAATATCAAAAATATACATTTTGAAACAAGAGTATAAAAGTGAATTAAAATACAGCATATATAGATATTGAGTGTAACTGTCTACGTTGAAAATTTTAAGCAAAAAGGACATCATCTCTTAAAACCTTTACAAAAAAGCAAAAAATAAATTCCAATATTTATATTATTGAGATCTAAAATATTTAACTATTTAGCCATTTTAATAGCAGCAATATAGGCACAAGTACAATATTTTTATATAAACTAAAATTATTTATACACTGGTTTCAATAAATTAAGAAAAATCCCTAGGTTAAGTCAATGGGAAACTAACGTTAAGGCTCTAACGAGAAAATACCTACTTCTGAAATAAGTTTTTTCGTTTTGAAAAATGTGATTGCAGATAAAGATCTCAATCAAATAAATCAATATCTCAATTTTCAACAATATTCATTCAGTATTTAATGAATATGGAAGGTTGAATATTTAACAACAGCAATGAATACAAAACTGAAGAATAGTAAAAGAATTCTTTACACAAAGTTTTAAAATACAAACTTATTTTATTAAACACTTTGATATAATACTTATTACTAAGTTTTAATTAACTTCTGAAGTCAATTTTTGTTGCTGGCATTGCTATCGATAAATATTCAATTTTCCTTAACTCGTTAAATATTGAACAAATATTGTTGAAAATCGAGATACTGATTTATTTGATTGAGATCTTTATCTGCAATCACATTTTTCAAAACAAAAAAACTTATTTTAGAAGATTGACTTAAACATAGGGATTTTCCTTAATTTATGGAAACCAGTGTAGATTGAAATTAACTCACAGGATCAAAAATGTTTCTTTTTAAAAAGCTTTAAATAAAGTCTTTTTATGCAGAAGAACCTCATAATGACTAAATCAACAAGATTTTAAAAAAAAGCCTAATCTATTTACAACTTTTCTGAGTTAAGCCAGGTTCTGGTTTTGTGGAGGTGGCTTGTAATCTGCAGTTCCAAAGTTCAAGTCCCAGCTGGGCCAGCATTGAGATTTATCTCTATAAAACTCCCTACCCTGTCCTCAGTCAGTAGGGGACAAGGATGGGCTTGAATAGACCCTGTCCATTGAATGGAATGTAAAGCCATGGTCCCATGTATGTGAGAGCTATACCCTGTGCACATTAAAGAACACACTGATGGCCTTGACAGGAGGCTACCATCTGTCTCCTAACAGTTGTCCAGTGCATTTGCTTCACCCTTTTCAGAGCACTTGGGAGTCCTTGTGACCTGGCCATTTAGCCCACTGTGTAATCTGCAGTTCCAAAGTTCCATGTACTGTGTGAAAAATCACAGAAGATTCATTGAAGTGATATTAATGATAGTCAAAACAAAGAATGTGTGGAAAAATTATCTTTCTCTCTGCTTGAATTTAAAAATGGAATCTCCTGGCTACCAGCAGTTGAATTTATATTTGCTCATATATATATATAAAATATAGGCCTACTTATTGTACAATTTAAACTGACAGAGGGCTACAGTTATAATACCCACTAATATCAATAATTTAACTGTTTTCATTTAATCCTTACTTTCTGAGTTATATAATTGTTCACAATGAACATTACAATAAGAATTTGTTTATCATTGAGACCTAAATTATAAATTAAGTACTTCAATAGTTTTAAATTGATTTAAAAATTAACTAAGACATTAACATATATCATTATTGTTAAGTCAAAATTTTGCAACTACAAAAAAGCATGTTGGGAAATATTAAACAAAGAAAAATATTAATTTGCAATTTTGTCACCAACAGTATTACCACATGTCCTGGTTTAGCTGGGACAGTCCCAGATTTCAGATGCTGTTCTGGATCACATCCAGATCAATATTTGTCCTGGTTAAAAATTCCCATTATATTCATTCATAAGTAAGGAATAAATAAATCAAATTTCACCAGCTATGGCAATGGCAAACTAGAACAAAAGCTATGGCAAATTTGTCACAGCAATTGCAAATATTTACTTTAAAATACACTGCCTGAATCAGTGCAACTTGCATTTGACACACTTAGAGGAGATGGATTATTGTTTCTCCCACCTACTACAAATTGTCTGTCATACACACACATTCCAATTGTGCCACAGTACAACTGCCTTAGTTAAATTTTCTGTGTGGTTACACTTCCAGGAAGAAGTGTTCCAGTTTCAGTAAACCAAAACTGGAACACTTATTAAACTGTCCCAGTTTCAGCTTTCTGAAACAGACATTTACTGAAATGCCTGTGTTTTTACTAGTCAAAATCTGATAACCCTAGTCAAGAATGATATAATTTTGCATCAGTTGTGGCTTTTAACTGATTACCCTTTCTATAATTTGACACATAATAGAAATTGTATTGAGTGTATTTTAGGGTGATTGTGGCAAATTTCATTTTATTTAACCCTTCCAGTGCCCAGGACATCTGTATACATTCACAGAATTCGAAATAAAAGTCAAGGACATATATATCCGTTTTTAGTACAACAAAAAAAAAATCGTTTTAAAAATAAAAATTACAGTTTTAAATTTTTTTATAAATATCTTATAAAAATATATAATTCAGATGATAAAAATATTTTCGTTTTCCCTTTGATGCATATTTTATTAAATTATGACATAAATAATTTGTTAAAGCCATCTGATTGCCATTTCTTAGAAGTGATATAAGGTATTGCAGATTTGTTTGTTAACATTACTCTATGCTGAAGCAATCCCCTAATTAAGCCAGAAGTTTGATTTGAATTATCATCAGCAATTTTTTCCTTAAAGTTTCTAAAATCTCCTGATAATTAACAAAATACTGCTATTCAGAAATGGAAGATTTTGGAAGTAATCATAAAATATGTACCTATTTTTTCAGTATACTGCTGTAAAAAGTCTTATTAAAATTAATGTTTCTACAATGTTCAAATTTTTTACTTTAATAAAATTCAGAATTAAATTCTCTTTAATTTGGTATCACACACATTTGGAATCATGACCTATTTCTATTGATTAGCTATTTATTAAAAATATTCTAAAGTTGACTTGTTTACTGGACTTTTTTGGAGATTTTGGAAGTAATCATGAAATATGTACCTATTTTTTCAGTATACTGCTGTAAAAAGTCTTATTAAAATCAATATGTTTCTACAATGTTCAAAATTTTTACTTTAATAAAATTCAGAATTAAATTCTCTTTAATTTGGTATCACACACATTTTGGAATCATGACCTATTTCTATTCATTAGCTATTTATTTAAAATATTCTAAAGTTGACTTGTTTATTTGGACTCTGCAACAAGCCTGGACTTTTCTCAAAGTATGGTAAGGAGAAAAAAAATTATAAAACAGAAGAAATGTTTACTTTAAACAAGATTTGTTTTTTTTGGGTATTCAGAAATAAATAGCACTTTTATTCATGTGCATTACAATCATTTCTATTGGTGTTGTTTAAATAAATTTTTATGTGTTGCCAGATGCATTGTTTTACTACATGACTAAAAAAGTCCTATTAAAATAAAACTTATCTTTTTTGCTAAATATTTTATTTTCAGAAAATCAAGAATTAAATGCTGATTAATTTGGTATACAACATGCCATAATTCCTTTCATTAGTTATTTGGCAAAAAAGTTCTAAAATGAAATTATTTTTGGCTGAGCATAGGGAGAAAATAGCTTAGCCTCTGAATGGAAACCAGTTTTTCAGGCTGGACACTGGAAGGGTTAATTGTTGATATCATTTTACATTGTGCTATAAAAGATACAGCATGCAATACTCATATTTTCTTACTCTCCACCTGAAAATTAATTCTACACAAATATAGCTACAAAATATACATCATCTCAACATATCAATCATCAAGTGAGGGATACTGAGTGGGCAAGACAATATTTGACAAATTTGAACTCTGAACCAAAGCATGTTACATAGGATAAAACATGTAATACTCATATTATACTTTTACTCTCCACCTGGAAATTAATTCTGCAAAAATGTAGCTACAAAATATACATCATCTCAATGTATCAATCATCAAGTGAGGGATACTGATTGGGCAAGCCAATATTTGACAAATTTGAACTCTGAACCCTTTCTATAAAACCTACCAAAGCATATACAAGTATATTTACACAATGTTAAACTTCACAGCTCAGCAAAGGTTGCATTGCTCTAAAACTAACATCCATATGATACTTAAAAAAAACTTTTCACATTAAAGTAACAAATCAAGAGCATAAACATCAAACAGAAACAAGCATTTAAACCACTACATCCTCCTCCTTTGGAATATGCAGCTTTTATTTGGTAATATGTAACATGTATACAGAGATGTTACTCATTTTTAGAATGTAGATTCTGAACATATTGAAACATTATTTCAATTATGGTACATTCAATAATTCAATTGCTGCTCTATAACTAATCTGCAAATCATCTGTGAAGTATCTTTTATGAATGCAAAGGACATAGTTTAAAATACAAAGTTCTCACTATCAGAAATCATTTCTTACAATTATTAAACCAATCTTTTCAATTCCCAAAATAAGGATTGAGGTTAAAGGGAAAATTTACTGTCTTCCAATGTGTAAGAATAGTTATTTGGCCTCATGAATATAACTTGTAACAGCTTTGTACTAACTCTCTGTCTGAAGCAAGATTCCCATATATATATACAGAGCAGCCATATAATTAGGTACAATCCCATGCTATATGAATAGCAACTCAGATACAGAACTCGGTAACATCTTAAATAAGCTTTTTATGAAAAAAAAATGTGACTGAAGAAAATTTAAAGATCTCAATCACATCTATATATATAATTCAAATCTGTACCTATGAAAGTGGCAGTTGAGTATATGTACAAGGATCTTGATTTGAAGGCAAGTTGTTTGGCACTCTGCATGACAATCACTAGAGGGATCTCGGGTGCCAACACTATATGCTTTTTCATAAAAGCAAGTACACATAACCTGTATATATTTTGCTCTGAACATTAAAAATATTTCCAGTTTACCAGCATATAGCTGAAGAACCATTACTTAACTACATAGACTAAAAAAAATGATCTATATTAATACAGAATGACTCTCCCCATCCGTGAAATAAGAGGCTTCCACTTGCCTAATACAATGGCAAGAACTATTTAAAATCATTATTAAGATTTGTAAAGTAAAAGTAATGAATTATATATTTGTATGTTATTGTACTATAGCTGAAAAATTAGTAAAACTAAATTTACATTAATTTGATGAAATCTAAATGAGCATGCTCTTACCTTATGCCTAAATGCTTTACCACATTCTGGGCACTCATTTGTTTTTTCTTTTGGAACTGGAGGCACATAATTAGGGTCATGATACAAATTTTTATGTCTTCTAAGGAGTTGCTTTTGTCGAAATGCTTGATCACATTCATCACATCTGAAAGGCTTCTGATCTGTATGAATCAACATATGAGATTCTAAATGACGCTGAGAGATTGATGCATAAGGACAAAGGTCACATTTGAAACATTTTTCTCCTTCATGAGTTTTAGCGTGCAGCTGAAAAACAGTAATATGATAGCACCAAATTAAAAAATAATAAAAAATAAAATTCAACATTCAAAGTGTTACATATTAAGATATATTATGGATTTAGTTTACAGTTCTAATGATTCTAATCACTCAAAAATTGCTGCATATAATGTATAACTTGATAAAATTATAATAGAGACTCAATAAATAAATAATACCCCAAATTATAATAAATTGCTAAAGCCTTAAATAAATGTTGAAATTAGCTACAGTCTGAAATTCAGCCTCTTTCTACCCATTTAAATTACCTGATATACTCTAAATAGTTCTTAAGTGATATTTGAATGTTTACTGTTTTTAATATATTCATTAAAATTTTACATTTCAATAATACTTTTAATGTTTAAAGAATATATATGAGAACTCTAAACTATAAACATTATGATTAAAGGACCAGTAGAAATAACTTAAATATATAGTAGATTCCAGTTAATTGGGACACACCAGGACTAGAACACTTTGGCCCATTATGCGAAGTTCCACATAAAGAATTAAAAAAGGTATAAAACAAAATAAAAACTACTGTTTACTGAGAAACTAAAACACAATAAATGAATTCTGAAACAAATGGTACAAATCAGAGAAAAATATTTATACTTAAAACAATTTCAGTTTAATGTATGTATCAAACACACATGTATTAGTTCTTAACAGTTAATGATGTTGATGGAATTGATAAAGTGTACCCTGTCATGTTCTCTTGAATGACTGCAACTGAACAAAATCAACACAGGTGTAGGACTGCCTTTATTGCCTTTCTGCATGAAGTAGCATCATAATGCAGCAAATAAATTTTCTGGCATTCTGGTTAGTCATTCATTCAAGCTCAGGTGTGTCATCCTCGTCACTTTCCTGGTCTTCTCATGTCTTTTGATGTTTTGCTGCAATTTGTTCAACAATTGTGTCCTCACAATGTTCATTATCATAGCAACATTGAAGACTATTGTCGATGCATATAAATTCTTCATAGCTTCTGGTGTGTCACACTTCCAAAATGGTGTCATTTTCACTATTGGTCGTATCTGACATCTCCAAGCCTTGATGTTTAAAACTACAGTGAGCAAAGCAGTTCTGAATATTCTTGCTGCTTATTTCTCGCCAACTATCGGTGACTATCCCAATTAAACAACATTGGTCTCTTCAAAGAAGCAAATTTTCTCAATTTTGATTTTGTTCTTTAAGATTTGTACCAAATAAATGGCTACCTCCATTTAACCAATGGCCCGATTAACCAGAATCTACTGTACTTGAAAATTATGTTGTTGTTATTATTTCATCTCAGTAACACATTAAACTATATTTTTCTTAAATATTTCATTCATATCTATGTGTGATAAACAAAATAAATTACATCTAAAATATGCAATCTTCATGTGAAAAGTTTAGTATGCAGCAGACTAAATTATTTTTCTCAAACTCTAAATTTTGACAAAGGCAGGGGTCTAAAACTCAAATCATATAGAGGCTAAATGAATTACTTCTCAATATATGGCAGGTCACATCTTATTTTAATCAATTATAAATTATAAATAAATAGCCCCTCAAGCAGCTGCTTGACACAGAAATCTGACAGGAGACTCAGTTTATATGCCATAGTTAGAAGGTCTGAGAGGATGGCAGGTCCTCAGCAAAAACAACACATACATCTATGCCTTCCCCGGGCTTGAACCCAAGTCCTTTAGATTAGTAGCCAAGCGTGCTAACCACTCAGCCACAGAGAAAACATAATTACATTTTTTGCTATTTTTTTTAATTTAAATATTACATATTTTTAATATCAAAGCATAAAGCTAAATTTCATTTTGTAGTGGCTTCTTCTTTGGCTGAATACTCATATATATTACAAATTCAACTTGCAACAATTATTTATTAACATACATATTATGTATTAGCAGATTTATCCGGCATTGCTCAGGACTGAAATTCTTTAGAATATAGAGTAGATGGCACTCCCCACGTCACAAGTTTTCATTTGGCATAAAAATTGTTACAATCGATCTCCTCCCCCTCTGGTTAAAATTTTCTCCCTCTCTTTTAGGGAGGAAAGAAATGGATATAGTTTGACATACCCATAATCATACCCAAGTCAGAAGTTTCTAAACCAAAAAATGGAATTTCCTCACTCAGATAATCGAATGCTGCTTGAGGGAAAGCTGCAACGTCAGCCTCGGAGCAGTAAACACTTCGGTAGTCTCTCCGTGTGCGTGTGCAAGAGCGTCAGTGCGGCTTCCTGATGTGCATCATTAGCGATAACACTGGTACAAAGTCAATATTTTTTTCTCATTATCAAAGAAATGACTATACTCCAAATTTTGTACAATGTTTCTATAGAGTATAATGTGCAACATATGTCAGTTTTAATTCTTTATATATGGGACCACATCACTTTTTTTTTCACATTTTAAAATTTTCAGTTTTTTTCAATTTTTTTTTTTCAAAAACATTGAATTTTTCAAATTCGATTTTTTTTAATGGATTAATAAGGCAAATCTACATCATTACACCAAGTTTGGTTCTTCTCATCTGTCATAGAAGCAAAGAAAAAAAGGAAAAATATTTAGTCACAATCACAATTGTATATTTTCCACTTAGGTTAAACGATTATAACTCCTTGCAAAAATTTTTTTGACTCAAAATATTTCAGACAATTAGACATCTTATGTGTACTAACATTTATGTCAAAGACCATTGAAATCTGTGATAGGTGGTGAACTTTTTCCAAAATTTTGATTGATTTGAGGTGGAATGGCCCAATAATTTTTAATATCAACATCTCTCTAGAACTGTTATTAAAGTAGGATAAAAATCAATAATATTTTTTTGTTCAATACATAGGTAGAACATTAGGATTAAAAACTCTAAACTTACAATTCACTTAAAATGCATATGAATGCTGCATGCCCTATTCAAATTATTAAAAATGTTTAGGTATTAATAATTACAATAAAAATTTTATTTCATAAGCAATTTTTATTTACCACTTATTAATTATTATCACTCTTTATTAATAGATTTCTTATTTGAAATTTACTTTTACAAATACATACAGGGTGATCAAAAAGTCTCTGTGAACCTGATGAGGAATACCTGTACCATTACAATAAACATTGAAAGTGTGTCTAGTGCATCTTGAGACATTTAGGGACACGTGATGGTGTCAGTGTGATGTTAGTGGGAGAGACACAGTTGTCTGCCTGCCAAGCAGTTGGGTTGGGTTGTTTACCTCTGAGCAGCACTTTTTTGCACACCATGCCAAGCAGTCAGTGAGCCACATTGAGCCAAGCAGTCAGGCATTGTAGACATGCATTGTGGCAATGGTGTTAACTATTGAGCATACGTTCCTTGTGGAACATGTATTTTGGTATGGCAGAGAATACACACAAGACATTCAACAATGATTCCAGGCACAATTTCCGGAAACCAAGGTGCCCCATCGTAATGCAGTGCGGCAACTGATTAAGAAATTCCAGGAAACCAATTCCATGTGTGGCACACGCAGATCTGGTAGGCCATCAATACTGACAGAGGAGAAAGTGTTGGATATCGCAGACCATATGCTCCAAAGCCCGAAAAAGTCCATTACAAGATTGTCACAGCAGGTTGGTGTTTCATATGGCACAGCCCATATGGCTGTAAAAACATGCCTAGGCCTACACCCTTAAAAAATCACATCCGTGCATGAATTAAAACCTACCGACAGTGGTAAACAGAGTGCATACTGCAGGTGGTTTGTAGACTTTCTTGACCGTAAAGGAAAAGAAATTTTGGAGGTCACATTCTTCACAGACAAGGTATACTTCCATTTGTGAGGGTATATAAACAGTCCCCACACAATTGATGATTTGAAGATGCCCATTTCAGAATACATTTGGAATGTGGACCATGCTGTGCTGAATAACGTCTTCAAGAACACAGTTCGGCATGTCACTAAATGCCTGGAAATGCATGGGACACACTTGCAACATTTATTGTAATTGTACAGGTACGAATCTCTCATTCCTTCTCAGGTGCACAGCAACTTTTTGATCACCCTGTAGTATCCCATTTTAATGCTTTGTTACCTTTAGTACATTACAATCTTGTTATTAGTTCCCTCAATCTCTCTTTGAGGGGGCTATTTCCTCTTTGAAGCATTTTAACATTATAGCCAGGTTATAGAAAATGACACTGGGTTAAATTACTGAGATAACTTTAAGCTACATGTTTGTTTTTTCCAGCTTTTATCAATTTTTCTCTAGAAAAATTGTCCATATGCAAGAGTAGTTCTCTAAGTTTCTTCAATTAATAATAGCATGCAATATTTCAATTATTTTGTAGAATATGTTTCATGCAATGTATTTTTACGTTTGAAAGCATTATGTTAGTAAAATATTAACCACTAATTCATTCCAGTAATTTACGTTTCTTTCAAATGAATGTCATCTTGAGTAAACAGAGATCTATTGTCATAACATGTTTTAGATTTTAATTTCAATGTACATTAAATTTAAGATAGGTATTTACTTACTGGTGAATAAATAATTTTATTATTCACAAGATTTATTCCAAGTCAATTTCTATCTTAAATTTATCATATATTCAAATTAAAAGTACTCTAAGGCAACCATGAATTCAATTGCTACTCATGTTTTAAACTTATTAAAAACATGTTAAGATAAGGTATATAGCTCAAATGAATCAGCAAAATATACTCAAGCTTCAGCTCAAAGCAATAATAATTTATTAAAGTAAAAGATTAACTAAAACTCGATAGTTCTTTATTTTGCAAAAAAAAAAATTCATTTAAGATGCAAACTATTATTACTAAAATATTTTTTCTAATAGATTTATCTTTTTCTTTGCTAAAAATTAGTGCCAATTTCATTTGTGCATAAAATGTATAAATTGGTAGCTTTAAGTTTGTATTCAATAGTAAGAATCTATGGAGAGTGTGGAGAAATAGGCATATACACCTAAAGACTAAAATTAAACTGTATAATAGTTTGGTTCTTTCTAGGGTTAGTTATGGTAGTGAAACTTGGACACTTTGTAAACAGCATAACAGGAAACTAGATGCTTTTGATTCCAGATGCTTACGCAGTATCTTGGGCATTAGGTGGTTTAACTTTGCAACTAATAATGAGGTTAGGCAAAGGAGTCTGCAACCTCCTTCAAGCAGCATATTGTGCAGAGAGAAATTCTGTTGGTTTGGCCATGTTGCCCGTATGGATAATTATAGATTGGCGAATAGGGTTATGAACAGTGTGCCTAGAGGTCTCAGAAGGAGGGGGAGACCTAGGATGTGTTGGGCAGACAATGTCAAATAGGACCTTGTTAGAATTGGTGTGCAGTGGCCAGATGCAGCAGATGTAGCTCAGGACAAATATGCTTGGAGAACTAAACTGCACGGTCTGGGTAGACCTCCGTAGCTCATGGCTGCTTGACGATGGTGACGATGAGTTAGTTATGGCTACTAAAAATGAATATTATTACTATTATACACAGATATTTGTTCAAACTCAGAAGGTTTGAAGATAAATATTGATAACTGTGATACAATCAGCCTAAGTAAATAACAGTGTAATGTTTCAGGAATGAAACTGGTGGATATTTCAATTTTTTTAAAATGAAACCTTTATATAAAAATAACTTAGATATAAAAATATGCTTAAGGAAGAGTCAAAGTAGAATATAGCAAAGTGTCAAAAGTCAACATGTGCAACAATAAACAGTTTGCCTTCATTTTCTTTATATTATGTATAAATGATAAGTTGTGATTAGCTTCCAAAATAAAAATACAAATCTAAAACAAGATCTTTGGCCTAAACAATGTTATGGCACGATGTTACTACATTCCTGGTATATATATATTTTTTTTAACAAATTTCGCCTTTTGTATTTTCACATTAGTGACATAATTAAAAAATTATAACAATTCGTATTTTGTGAAAGACATATTAGTCAGATTTGTAAATATGCTGCTCCATACTGCTAGAATTAAGCAAACATTTGAAATAGAATTTCAAAACAAAGTAATACACTTATAAAAGTTTATCTTACCTTATAAGAATATCTATCAGGAAAAGTTTTGCCACACCGTTTACATTTTAATGGTTTATCACTTGTATGTAATTTTTGCATGTGGATTCTCAAATCAGTTTTTCTCCCACAAGTTGTAGGACAAAATTCACAATGAAAGGAAGGTTTATTCCCAGAATGAATCAGTTTGTGAGCTTTTAAACTATTTGACTGAGTAAAGCGTGCTTGACATATATCACACTCATAGGGTTTTTCACCAGTATGTATTCGTAAATGACGCTTCAATTTGTACATATCGGGGCTAGCATAAGTACAATGTGGACACTGGTATGGCCGCTCTCCTGTGTGACATCTCATGTGCCGCTTCAATTTGCTTAATTCCACACTAGCATAATCACATTCTGTACAACGATGAGGCTTTTCATGTGTATGTCTATATCGTACATGTCGTACCAGTTCACCAGAGGTAGTAAATGATGCATCACAATCCCTACACAGATGAGGCCTGGTGCCTGTATGTGTATTAACATGATTTTGCAAAGATGCAAGAGTTTTGAAACCTCTTTCACAAACACTGCATTTATGTGGACGTTCTTCTGAGTGAGATTTCATGTGGCGTGACAATAAGTACCTCTTAGGACTAGTATAATTGCAATAATTACACATATGTGCTTGGGTTACAATTTGGCTCTTCTTTTGTGTAATTCTGATTGTCCGTGTCTTCGTACCATCTGGACCAACTTCCTCTGCAACTATTTCTCCATGTTTCTCCCCTTCATTAAAATCATACACAGACATATCCAAATCTATATCTTTTTGCCCATCTTTGTCATCATCTGACTGAGAGACAATTAACACATAACTGACTTCTCCTGGGTTAGTGTCTGATGGAACAATAGTAACAGTTTGGTATGTATTACCAGTATTCAGGATCACCTACAAATAAAATAGTATATATATATATTACCTGTTTATATATTATACTGAAACCTAAAAGAAGTTTTACATTTGAAATAAAAAAATTGTCAAAATTAATCCATATATCAATTTTAATATAATAAATTTCTTTCAGAAATATATGCATTCTCAAAATATGAAATCAATAGAAAATACAATAGAAGATAAACAATACTCTAACATAGAACATGGTTTAACTTCATTCTTTAACACCGTGACTTTAGTCTTAGTTTTTCCAATTGGTAAAACGCTAAGCATTATGCATTGTTTGTGTAAATGACCAAAAAATTTAGAAAAAACAAAAGATAATAATGGAAATATGAATTATTTCCATTAAAATAATAATATACTTTGAAAAAATGGCAACATTTAAGTCTTTAAAAAAAACTTACTGAAGTTAAAAATAAAAAAAATACATTAAAACTTTTCAATTCTTTCTTAACCACAATTAAACGCTCTTTCTTTCAGTATATAACATGATCTATTTCTGTTGATTGGTTATTTGTCAAAAAATTACAAAGTCATTCTTTCATTTTACTGAGCACAGTTGAGAAAAGTCTTGACATTTCAAAAAGTACATTCACTGAGGAAAAAATTACAGAAAAGTCTGAATGTGTCTGAAGAAAAAGTTATTTTTTCTGTTATTCAGAAATAGTCTTTCTATTCATATTCATTATAATAATTTTGATCCAATAGATTTTATTTTAATAACTTTTCATTTGCATTACCGGATGCTTTTGGACTGGGATGGCTCAGTCAGTAGCACTCATAATCTGCAGTTCCCAGGTTTGAGTCCCAGCTGGGTCAGCAATGAGATTTATCTCTACAAAACTCCCCACCCTGCTCTCAGCCAGTAGGGGACCAATGGGCTGGGAAAGGCTGTTGTCTGTCAGAAGGGACATTAAGCCGTGGTCCCATGTGCAGAAGAGCCTTACTTTGTTAAACATGTTAAAGAATAGGCTGGATGGCCTTGATGGGAAACTACCATGTCTCTCAACAGCTATCCAGTGAGTTCCTTCTCCCAACCTTCTCCGTGCCTTCGGGGTCCTTGTGACCTGGCCATTTAGTTCATTATGCACAAAAAAGCATTGTTCAGGGGTAAAACAACCCAAACAGATGAGTTTTTTTTTTTATTATAACTTTAAAAAAAGTCCTATTAAAATTAAACCTGTCATATTCGTTCAATATCTTATTTTCATAAACTCCACAATTAGATGCTGATTAATTTATAGCATGAAACATGCCATAATTATTGCATTAGTTATTTGACAAAAAAGTTCCAAAGTTCACTTTTTTTTTTAATAAGCACAATTAAAAAAGGCCTGACCACCTGGTGCAGTTCTGTTTTTCAGGTCTGGCAAGGTAAGTGTTACACTGCTTAAAGTGGAAATTGCAACACCAAGAAGGAATGGAAGTAGAGATATGTTAATCACAGGAGGCAGTCAGCCATCGGAGAGAGCAAATGATCAAAGTTCTGCAGCGAATAGACATGACACCCAGCCAAGTCATGGATAAATATGCCACCTACAAGCTCGTATCATAGCACGATCGACAATGAGGTTGGAGTGCATGCTGTGAAAATGTTCAGAATATGCCTTGGAGATGCTGGCAGGACCCTTATGCACAATTTATGTCTTCCAAGAGAGAGCAAACTGTTGATATGTGAGAACTCAGATTGAACCTACAAGCAATCACCACACACATGGGGCACAATGTGAGCACAGTGCAATGGTGCATCTCATGCATCATAATGGAGCACCAAATGACATGAAGGGCAGGTACAGGACCAGCATGCCACACCAGAGGATGTGAAGATTGCATGCTCTGTAGGAGGGCGATTTGCAAACCTATCACCACAGCCACTGTGCTGCAGAGTGATTTGTGGATCATTACGGATACCATGGTCTCCATACAACCATTAGACAGCATTTGCATGATGCAAGAATGAGGGTGAGTTGTTGTCCAGTCTGGCATCTGCCATTGCAGCGACATCCCCAGTTACACCATCTCTACTGGTGTTGAGCAAGGCAACATTGGACTACAGAATGGAGGAGTGTTGTTCACAGATGAATCCCAATTCTGTTTCAGCATGCGAGATGGCTGTTTGTCCACATGTCGACATAAGGAAGCCTATTCCATTAGCCACCAAATAGGTCCCACCACGGTACAATGGTATGGGGTGGCATTATATATGGTGGCTGGACACCTCTGCTCCATGTTTCTAGTGCGCTAACAGTGAGAGTTAATCCTGTGGCACAACCCTTCCTTATCACCATGTCTTGACCAATGCTGTAGCAGGACAATGCTACACCACACACTGCACATACAACAATGGACAGTCTCTAAGGTGTGGACATTCTCCCATGACTGCCATACTACTTGCTTATTGGCATGACTGCTTATTATTCCCATGACTGCCATACTGCTTGCTTATGGTCGGTGCTTTTGTCAGCTCCCTCTGATGGCAAACTTGGTACAGTCGTTGCCCAACTGGATGTTGTTTGGAACGCCATACCTCAAGGCATCATTAACCATCTGATTGATGGAATACTGAGACATCTACAGGTTTCTATAGCTGCCCGAGGTGGGCCTATGTATTGATGAATCTGCAATAAACGCAAATACCTTGCATTCTCGGGTTTTGTTTTTTGATCATTTGCACATCTACCCTCATAGCTTCCATCCTGTCAGTTTAAGGTATGTACATCACTTCCTTTGCAGTGTTGTGATTTCCACTTTAAGCAGTGTAAATACTGCAGTTGAAACAGTTTATTTTTATGATCTAAACATTATCACTATCCCTCTTAAAAAAAACTTTGCATTTCTGCTCTTTGAATCAAACAGTTGGCTTTCATGGCTATTTCATGAAGAAATGCCTTGCTAGAGCAGAACTCTAAACACAAACAAATCAAAGTTCATTATTTCACGAATTAAGAACTTAAAAATGATTTTTATCTAGTCTGAAACATATAATTAGTATGGCACTGTTTTTAAAATAGCCAGAATGAGCCTTTTGCCTGGCATATTATGGGAGACATGGGTTAAAATCACACTCACAACAAAACCAATTTTTTCAGCTATTTCATAAAGCAACTAATTTTCCCTAATTTTAAAAATCTACGTTTTTACTCTTAAAAAAGTGTAATTTGCAAGAGCACCATTATTAATTCTTGTTCATACTGTAGTTTTAAGTTAAACATAAAAAAAACAAAAATCAGATAAAATGTTTATTTTCTAAGCTTAATTAACCTGATTAGTTCCATCTCCTATTCCACCTGCTGCAGCTTGCTCAGCCAAGCTTGCCATCATTTGCAAAGTGCCTTCATCACTAACATGAATTTCTTGACCATCACTTGTAACAAGAGTGGGGCCTCTAGTATTTGATACAGGAATAGTTTGTTCTGTTTCAGTTCCATCTGGCTGCCGTAGTACCATCCTTATAGTATGTGCCTGGGCAATTCCTCTGCTGCTATCTCCCTGAAGATGTCCACTGTCATCTTGAGTAATCAGGGTAGCTAAGCCCTTGAAAATTTAAAAAGAAATTTGTTTAAAATTACTTTTAATTAATGTGCATTACATAAATGCAAATTAAATAATTGTTCTGATTAATTTTTTTTTAACTTCTGGAGAAGAAGGATAAACTACTCCATTTTGAGAAAAAAACTAAAAGATTATCAGCTACACTTTAGAAAATAATTTTTTTTCAATTCACTGAATTTTGATTTTAAAAAAATTGTGCTATCTACTTAGTCCGACATTAATTAATGAGTGCTCCAATTTCATTTTAAGATAAACATTTAACTACAATTTTAACACTTTGACTGCCGCAATGTTAAAATTTTTTCAAGTCCTGGGGCCACATCTTTTTTCTGTTAAATCAACTAAAATTGGTCTTAAATTGCTATACAATATAAGTTTATATAATTTTTATAAATTTTTTGCTTAAAAACAAACTTTGAAAGTGTGAATCATGTGTGCTTCACACACCCTGAACTACAAATTTGTATGTGAAGCCTAGATGATTCACGTGGCCCCAGGAGCAAATTAAGTGTGAATCATATATGATTCATACGGCAGTTAAAGTGTTAATTAATAAAATTCTGACCATATTAAAGGTTGGCATTGTCTTTTGTATACATATATATTGTGCACTGTATCCTATATTTACTGTAAATAAATGTAATTTATAAATAGTTCGTACCTTTAGTTAAGTAAGTTGACTAATTAGTATAATATTGACAGAGTGTAAGGAAAAATACTCTTCAGTGCATTAAAGTTTTCATACACAGGCAAAAGAAAGAACTGGTTATTTATAGACATTACATACTTATTAAAAAAATATTAAACACAAATCATATACAACCATCCTTACAAAAATCATATACAAACATCCTCAGATTTACATGATAGATAGGTTCTGGGAGATCACTGTGTGAATCGAAAGCATGCAAATCAAGACCAACAACTTATGGGAGAGGGGGTGGAGAGGTTCCAAAAAAATCCTTGTTATTAATAAAACATACATTAAAAGTTTTTCAACAGTAATAATAAGCATTAATTTAACATTATTTTGCACTTTATTTTCACTAATTCAGATAAGTTTAGATTAATTTTTCATATATTTATTTTGGCCACGAAAAATGCTCATCATTAATGTAGATGTACACTATCAGATTTGAAAGACAGATGTTTATGAACTGAATATAAATTAATTTTATGAACTGAAAATAAATTAGAAATTAAGCATTTGCACTAACACTTAATATTTTATTCTGAAAAATTAGTATTTATATATTTTATGAAATGGTGCACTTATAAATCAACTGTATTTAGCCTATATTATCATCTACAAAGTTAAACTTCTATTACATGTATATGCAATAAAATGTATTATTTACTAGCCTGAAAGAATTCAGTCTAGAAAAGTTGGATTTTGCTGCCAATCCAAAACAAATTTTATTTCACTGATATGTTGCAAGGCAGATTACCAAGTATTATCGGTGCCTACATAATGGGAATGCAGGCCAATTAATAATGCATTGTTAACAAGTGCATATAGGAAGCTTCAGAACTTCTCATATGAAGGCAGCATTGTACCACAGTAACTAACCTACGTTAACAGCAAGTATATAGCGATCTGGTGAAGTCATATGGTAAATCAAATACAATAAATTAGAATCTTTCTTACAGATAAGAGTGAATGATGATTTAAACTCTAAATAACGAAAAATATGTTTAAAAATATTCATGTTATAATTGAAATTATTATCCATCAAAATAAGAAATTTTCAAATGTTTACCTAATATTATTTAAAGGTAATTCTTTAAAGAACAAAATTTAATCTTTTTCCAAAGAAATTCTTTACCTAATTTAATAATTTTAATTACTATTGCAATACAGCTTATTGTTAAAGGAAATGCATAAGCAATAGGTCTAAACAAGATCATTTTGATATTAATACCTGATTTTCTTAATTAAGAATGAAGTGGAAAATTTGCTACAAAAATTAATGATAAAAAGTAAGTTTCTGTGAAAGAGTACAAATATTACAGATGATGATTTCATTAATACAGGAATTTACTATTATCTATTTTATTTTTTTCAATGATATCTACTGGTAACCTTTTAGCTGATTTTTATTTAGGGATGATAGTTTAATAGTCTCCCTTGACACTATGCCACTGCTACTTCATAACAGGTATTATACTACACATATGTAAAAAAATCTAAAACTGTACGGTGTAAAACCGAGTCTATAAATTGTGTAAAATAAAACTGGTTACATTTTCTTGACCATATTTTTATATGGTTAATTAAAAATTTAAATTAAAACTTTGCAAACCAAGTACCACAAAAATTAAGGGATGCATGTACTGAATATTTTCATCCAAAATATTTCATCTCTCTTCATTTTTATAAACACAGTACACTGGCAAACAAAAAAATTGCCTCAGCAAGAAAACATACTTGAAATTAGCTTAAACATATCATCAAACATGAGTAGATACAAAATAATTTCCTATATATGAGGACCATAGACAATTTTTAGTGCATTTATGTCTTAAAGAGAGATGCTTAAATTACAGTGTTGATCAAAAATTATTGAATTTTCTCTATATCACTGTAATTAGTGGAAAAGTTGAGACAATCAGATGGAATTATCATCTAGATATTTACCTTGGTTTCTTCCTTGCGATGATTCCCGATGGGTAGATAAGTCTATTGTCCTGTGGTGGGTAGTATAATCCAGATATGCCTTCACTTATAATCTTTATTTTTTGTTCTCTGAGAGAATGCTGGTGCCAGTTTGACATCAATTTGGTGCACACGCCAACCAATGTATTTTTAGATTCACAGCTTATGTCTCAACTTTTCCGGTAGTGCAAATATTACATGCTATTGCATACTAGTTAAGCATTTTGCATTGTTACTCCAATGCATAGTCAGGCAAAGTAGTTATTTTGGGGCAGGCATAGATGCAGAAACACTGACCACAGCATGTTAACATCTGTGCCTGCCGCAAAATAATTTAAAATCTAGATGATAATTCCATTCAATTGTCTCAACTTTTCCACTAATTACAGTGATATAGAGAAAATTCAATAAAGCATTTATGTCTTTTTTTTTTCTCAATCACAGATAGTGTGGAGGCCTGCTTATATTCACCTGAATGAAACAGCTCTACTAAAACAGGTTCTATTAACCCTCTGACTGCTCAATTTGAGGACCGAAATCGCTTCAAAAATTGTGTATTTTTTTTTTGTGCATATTTAAAATCTATATATATTGGAGAATTGAAATATGCATTTTTTCTTTCTAGAAAAGATTTTTTATATAGATTTTTATCATGAGAAACTAAGCTGTCAGAAAAAACAATTTCAGATGTTATCACACAAAAAATGTTTTTTTAATAAATTTCAATTGAATTGCAGTTAATTTCTATTTATTACATAATATAAAAAAGTAAAATGTATAAAACTTAAGAAAATATAATGCACTGAGAAAAAAATACCTTAGAAATGTAGTTTAGTATGGTAGAGTTCGAAATAGGGTTCAAGGCAAAGTCCAACTTCACAGTCTTTGCACCAGATTCGTGTTTCTTTGCGAATTTTTTTTCCATATGCATCTTTTCTTGAACAGCAAACAGCACATTGTCTTCGAGGCTCTCTTTTTATGGGGTTAGGTGGTATGTGCCTTGCAAAATGACGAGCTGTCAATCTCAAAGGGTTCGGAGTAGAACTTGGTCTTCCAGGACAACTGCTTTTATCTCCATCAGAATACTTTTGGATACTTTCTTCAATCATTTGCAAACGAAATTCCAAAAGCTTTATATTTTGTGTTGGGTTTTGCTTTTTGTAAAGTACATAGGCATTCCACAACGATTGATCTAAAAACTGCCTGAAAATTTTGATATAATACTTTCCCTGTTGTTTTCAGAGCGTTGGGTAGTAGGATATTTCTTGGTCGCATAAATCGACGCCACCCATTGTATTATTATAGTCACAAACGACAACTGGTTTCATAACAGTCTTGTTAGATTTGCATGTAACCAAATAAGAGCTTGCATCATGAATAGTACTCATAAGGCAGACACTCTTCTTGTCCTGCCACTTCAGGGCCATAACTTTACCTCTTTGATAAGCAACAATTTCACCCTTGGGGACTTTCTCTTTTGAAAAATTGACAGGAAGGTCTTTTCTGGTTTTATTCACTGTCCCATAAGTGTCCGTCTTTTCTGTAACTAAGATGTCTGCAAGCTGTGGAGACATATAAAAATTATCAATAGTGACACAATAACCTTTTCCCAGGAATCGATCCATCAAGTGTAAAACAATTTTGGTGGAAACTGGATAGTGGCTGTATTTCGGATTATACACTGTTCCATCACCTGTGTATATGAGGAAATCTGAAATGTATCCACTTTCTGCTTCACAAAGAACGAAAAACTTCAAGCCAAATCTTGCTTTTTTTTGGCAATAAACATTTTCCAGTTCAGCCTGCCTTTGAACCGCATCAAACTTTCATCTAAACTAAGATTTTTCCCTGTTATATAGACTTCTCGGAATTAGCATTGAAGATGTTCCATTAGTTCATAAATTTTATTCAGTTTCGGCCATGGGTGTCGGTCTTTATCAAATTCCTCATTATTGGTAAAATGAAGAAACTTCATAAGCAATAAAAACCTATTTTTTCCAATTACTTTTTCAAAAATTGGTGTGTATAATATTTGACGCTTAGACCAATAATGCTCTTGTTCTGGCTTCTTTATGACTCCTTGGAGTAACAAAACTGCAAAAAATAGTCTTAGTTCTTCAACATTCATTTCTGTCCATTTTTTCCAGCGTGATCTCTTTTTACAAACTGCTTTATGGATATATTGTTCAGCGTATCTATTTGTTTCTTGGACTATCATTCGTAATATTTGATCATCAAAAAAAGTTCAAAATAATTCAATATACTTGCATTGTTAGCTATATTCACAGTAATTCCCAGATTTCCACGAAAAGAAAATGGAGGAGGAGGAGGAGGAGGAATATTCTTCATATCAATTTTGCACCACTGCCTAACGCTTTGCAAGTTTATTGAATCATGATCAGATTCATCGCCATCTGAGGAGCAGTCCGAAAAATCTATATCACTATCAAAACTAAAATTACTTTCAGAATCTGATAAATCATCAGGAATATATACTCTGTCAATCACTGAACGTTTTCTAGCAGCCATTTCTGATTAGAAAAAGGTGGCAAACATAGTGAAGTTAGAGCGGTAAATACCAAGTACCTTCAAATGCCGCAATTTAGTGGATGACTAACGACATCTGTTGGTCAAAACCTAAATTAAACGTCTAACACTGTATGTAATTTATTTCACTGGTTAAACGGTGAAAAGGTGGGATGCGCTCCTCAATAAAGGAAGAAAAACACCTGCCCGCGAAAATCGCGGGATGAGCAAATTTTGCTACATTTGAGTTGCCCGTGGAAATCGCGGGATGAGCAGTCAGAGGGTTAAAAGTTAATCATTATTCCCACTTTTTGGTAATTGTTTGTTCAATGTAAAGATGTTTTAAGTTGAATGGAGCAAAATAAACAATTAACACATAGCACTTTGTAACCTTACTGTATTCATCACAATGTTTTTGGTCAGTGTTCAAAATCATCTTTCCACTAACAAATATATTAATTCATTGAATTTGTTCAAATGAAGAGTGGACAAGTCAAAAATGGAGCATTAATAATTTATTCATCTGTTCAAGTTCCCCATGACTATTGAGACATTTGTCCTAACATGATAACCTCTTTCCTAGAGTGACTTTGGCAGTTTTGATAATGAACAGCACCTATTGATATGACTTCAAATTCCTGCTTCTCATGGAGTTTTTCAAGGGTCCAGAAATGTAAAAACCTAAAATGAGAGATGCCAAGACTACAGGGGGAGGGTCTAATTAATCCCAACTATTTCAGTAGCAGTAACAATGTTAAATAGATTATTCGATGCTGTTTTTGCTACTTGGGTAGAATAGGAACAGACACAGCCAAGCAACAAACAATTTTACTCAAAAGTCCTTAATGCTTCGACTTTATTGCCTATCTCTAAATGCTCATAGTTGTGCAATATAATTGAGTTGATGGTATCACCACAGTCCAGAAACTTAATCAACAATGGACCTTGATAGTCAAATTAAAACATCGGCATATTGCACATTGTTCAAATTTGGATGCTTCCATGTGAGCTTTGTCTGGAATCCACATAATATATATCACATTCAAGCTGATACTTATACCTCATTCTGATGTTGATACCCATTTTCCTGTGTGAGAGCACAAAGATCACTCAATGTATCATCCAGATAGTGGTTGCCCACTTTTCATTTGAATGACCTTTATAGATTTACAGAAAAGTTACAAGGGATTAATTAAACTGAACTGGAAAAAATCGCAACACATTGCTGGATTTTCCCCCCCACAAATTATTATCATCAATATATTTTCTAAATTGTTTAATTTCTACAATTTCTTTAAATTGAAGAGATATTTTTTGATCTATTTAATGAATATTAAGAAAGATATCACTCTGAAGTTAACATCAATCAATTTTAGAGGAAAAATTGTCTTCAGCCAGGTGGGATACGAACCCATGACCTCCTGATAACATTTCAGTTGCTCTGGATCACTGAGCTACTGGCCGCTGATCAAGATCTCCTCTAATTGATACTATGAACATTCCTCCAGCAGTATACAATTCTCCATGTCTCATAAATGTATTTGTCCAAGCTGCTCTCAGCCTCAAGAAACAATGACAAGCATATTTTGATGATTTTGATGATTGTCCACCCAGCAAAACAATTTTTCCTCTACAATTGATTGACATTAACTTCTGAGTAATATCTTTCTTAATATTCATTAAATATGTTGAAAAATATTTCTTCAATTTAAACAATTGTACACTCAGGATGTACTTACCATCTTCATGACATGCTTGTCATTGTTTCTTGAGGCTGAGAGCAGTTTGGACAAATACCTACATGAGACACAGAGAATTGTGTACCGCTGGTGGAATGTTCATAGTATCAATTAGAGGAGATCTTGATCGTCGGTCGGCAGCTCAGTGGTTCAGAGCACCTGACATGTTATCAGGAGGTCATGGGTTTGCATCCCACCCAGCTCAAGACAATTCTTCTTCTAAAATTGATTAATGTTAATTTCAGAGTGATGGCCTGCGTTCAAGCCCCAGACAAGCCATGGACATTAGTGTTATTTTTCTGCTTAGGTCCTGCCATCCTCACATATCACTATGGCATATAAACTGACAGGCTCCTGTCAGACCTCTGTGGCAAGCAGCTGCTTGAGGTGGTATTTATTTCTTATTTTATCTTCCTTAATATTCTACAGTTTCACTGTTACTTCAGAATAAATTTCCTAGAACCAAATTGACAGTCTGGAACTCACATTATTTTCATTTTCCGTTATTTACTGTAATGGCAACAATCCTATGGTGGTTGAAATAATTCAAAGACTTACAGTTCATCTTTGCCTTGGCAAAGGCACTGAAGCTAGCAGACTTCGTTACAGATGTTGCCATACAGTGATGTCCTTTTGCTCCATACTCACTAGCAGCTGGCTTGCTCATGCTGTTTTACTAGAATACTACAATAGCAGATTGTTGATTGGCATTGGTGTCTTTCTAAAGGAACATATTTAAGCATGGATACCAGTCCTTTTACTAGGGTTATAGCAGTAATAGTTCTTTGCAAATGATGACTTTTGCAGCTCTTTACCAGAAGTACTAAGTTGACGATGTTTGTAAAGATGACTTTCCATATTTACCATATTAAGAACTCCAGGCTGTAGCAAGCAAATTTTACTAAAAAATTAAAATTCTAAAACATCCCCTAGCCTAGCACAATGCATTTCTCTAGTCACTATGCTAGCATCATTATATGATCAATAAGTTAATGGAATAACTGCAATTATATCCAGCAGACCCTCTAGCAGTGTAGATTATAATTCACATATGTGTTTCAGTACACAATTACCCCCCCATCTTGGTTTTATCTCTATTAAGATTTATATATATATAAATTTTCAGTAAAATTCAATTGAAACTAAGTTGGGGGGGGGGGGGAGTTAATATGTTGGCTGTCAATGATGCTTAGGTAAATCATTTTATATTACAGCATTTTGTACATTATAGTAACTTTATATTGCTGTAATATAATATTTGGTAGAGCTACTATTTTGGTAGAGCAGCATATAATATCACCTATATATGTTCACTTCAGGATAAGGTTCTATTGTTTTGTTGTTGAAAAACCCTAAAAATTAATTCACCCACCAGACACAGTTCAATGTTAGAAACTCAACATGTTAAGAGTTAAGGAAAGGGGCAGAACTAGAATGAGATAAGTGGACAGTGTCAAATAGGATCTTATTAGAATCAGCCTAAAATGGACTATACAGTAATTGCTGCTGAAGATAATTTGTTCGGCAAACTAAATTACATAGTACAGTTGGCCCTGAGGTCACTGTAGTGCTTGAAAGTTGAAAAAGTTAATTCAACACATTATAGTTTTTTGGACAACCTTATGACTATTATTTTAATAAGATTATCTTTCAACATTGCAATCCTGTCAATTAAAAAGTCTTCAAAATGAAGTACTTATTACCATTGAGATAAACACAGAAAATATTTTTAAGATCCATTGTGAATAAAATACACAATCAAGCCTTAATATGAAATTTACAAATCATCATTTAAATGTGAAAAAACAATTACTTGTCTTTGATCATCTTGTCCTGAATCCATGTGGCTATCATGAGATGAGCTTGGCTGCATGGCAACAAATGTAGGTTGCTCACTAACTTGACTCTGACTTGCTGAACTCTGAAAAGTAAATGACAAATGTAACAATACTGCAGATAAAAAGTAATATATGTATAAAGAATTTTAATTCATAACTGAAAAATAAAACCATAGAGCATATAAAATCCTTGTTTTATTCACTAGAAATAAAAAAATAAGCATAAACAAAACATTATGGGATGCAGCTGAAACTCAATATATTGAATGGGTTGGGTTTTTTTACCTCTGAGCGGCACTTTTTTGCACACCATGGGCTAAATGGCCAGGTCACATGGACCCTGAAGGCTCAGAGAAGGTTGGGGGAGGGGACCCACTGGAACAGCTGTTGGGAGACAGATGGTAGCCTCCCGTCAAGGCCATCCAGCGTGTTCTTTAACGTGCACAGGGTATGGCTCTCCCGCACATGGGGCCACGGCTTAATGTCCCATCCGCCGGACGGCAGCCTTTCCAAGCCCATCGGTGTCCCCCTACTGACCGTGGGCAGGGCGGGGAATTTTGCGGAGATAAATCTCAACGCTGACCCAGCTGGGACTCAAACCTGGGAACTACAGATTACGAGCCTGGCACGCTACCAACTGAGCCACCACCGCCCCCTATATTGAATGTCCAAATACAAAAGTTCAACCAGGTACAAGTCAGCTTAATGCACAATATTCTAAGTAAACAGACTGCAAAAATTTTTTAAAGTGAAATTAAAATTTTTAAAGTATACTACTATGTCAATGTGTAATAGTAATACATAAAAGAGTAAGATATAACTATTCTCTTAGGAGAAATAACAACTCACCATAAAGTTTGTGTACATTCAAAATACTTGAATATTATATTATAGAAGATCCTCAAAGGCTAGAAGTCATCAAATAATCTATCATGATCAAAAACTAATACTTATTCAAAAAATTTCATAAGGAAAACATTTTGAGACAGCTGAATTCATGTATACTGAATTGTTTTGGTATCAAAAAGAAATAAAACAGGTCTGCTAACTAATGGTATTCTAGGGAATCAGAAACTTGAATAAATCTAGTAAGAGGTATTCATATGTGTAAACAGAAACAATTCAGTCTGCACATATGAGGCATTCCATTGCAGAGATGATAGATAACATTCAGAATAATTTCATATTTCTGGATAATATCAATATTCATATCTAAAAGTTGTACCAAAGTGGAACACACAAGTAAAATGCTGCATTCATTTCAGTAATTTTCATTTTCTAATAACGAAAATCAGCTACTTATTTGCTATATTACCATTTGTAATTAACTACCACTGTGAACTGAATATAACTGGATTTGGGTTGGGTTGTTTTACCTCTGAGCGGCACTTTTTTGCACACAATGGGCTAAATGGCCAGGTCACATGGACCCCGAAGGCTCAGAGAAGGTTGGGGGAGGGGACCCACTGGAACAGCTGTTGGGAGACAGATGGTAGCCTCCCGTCAAGGCCATCCAGCGTGTTCTTTAACGTGCACAGGGTATGGCTCTCCCACACACGGGGCCACGGCTTAACGTCCCATCCGACGGACGGCGGCCTTTCCAAGCCCATCGGTGTCCTCTACTGACTGTGGGCAGGGCGGGAAATTTTGCGGAGATAAATCTCAACGCTGACCCAGCTGGGACTCAAACCTGGGAACTACAGATTACGAGCCTGGCGCGCTACTGACTGAGCCACCCCCGCCCCAAAATATAACTGGAAATAAAGTGTGCAAAAAGTGAAGACCGGAACAAAAATAAAAGCATTACATAACAAAGAGGGGGAGGGGTGGATCCTATGAAATGTTAATACAGAGTAGATATTATATACAGAATTCATTTAGTCCTTGAGCACTTCAGAAGTTTGATTTTTTTCGATTTCCATTCTGCAAAACTTTCCTTTTCTGCAAAACTCCCCACCTTGTCCACGGTCAGTAGGGGATACCGATGGGCTTAGAAAGACCGCCATCTGTCGGATGGGACATTAAGCCATGGCCCAGTGTGGGAGAGCCAGAGTCTGTGCACATTAAAGAACACAGTGGATGGCTTTGACAGGAGGCTATCATTGTCTAAGATAGAACCCACTGGAACAGCTGTTCCAGTGGGTTCCTTCTCCAAGCCTTTGGGGACCATATGACCTGGCCATTTAGTCCATTATGCACAAAAAAAAGCATTGTTCAGTCAGGGGTAAAACAATCCAACCCTAAATTGTTGCAATTGGTCATTAGGTTGGGAAGATATGGCAGAACCATTGGGATATATACAGTCGTATCAGAATAATATGACCACCTACCATACATACATTATGGTAGGTGGTCATATTATTCTAATACATTTGTGTAAATGATAAGTGAAAAACAATACGAAGATAGCTAAAAATCAACACACACAGTTGGAAGATTTTGTCACACCCACCCTATTCACCCTCTTTACCCTTCCAACAACAATTTCTTCCTCTCACTGAATAACTACATGCACTAAAGATAAATTAACTCCATAAACACCATAGGTACTGAACTATACGGTACTGAAAAGAATCATTAAAAGAAATAAAAATCATATTTCAGGTTGAATATTGTATTATTCGGGAGGAAATTTCCTTTCAATAAATATATAATTTAACTATTTTCATTCAGCAGGTTTTCCAAAATGAAGCCTTAATTGCATAGTGCGATCTTTTTTTTCACCATATCACATTGAATAAGGCTTATTAAAATCAATATGCTTGCAAGTTTGTCAATATTATTTTCATAAAATTTGTAATTAAATTCTGTTTAATTTGGTATATAACACGACCTATTTCTGTTGATTTGTTATTTTTTAAAAAAATTTTAAAGTTGACTTGTTTATCTGACAGCACAATTGGCTTAAAGCCTGGAATTTTCTCAAAGCATGGTACCGAGAAAAAAAATTACAAAACGAAGAAAAATATTTACTTAAAACTAAAACAGTATTTTTTTTGTTATTCAGAAATATATAGTCATTCTATTCATGTGCATTGTAATCATTTCCATTTTTTTTTTATTTGTGTTGCCAGGATGCATTTTTTTACTACATGACTCTAAAAAAGTCCTATTAAAATGAAACACTTAGTCTTTTTTGTTAAATATTATAACTTCAGAAAATCCAGAATTAAACGCTGATTAATTTAGCATACAACATGCCATAATTCATTAGTTATTTGGCAAAAAAGTTCTAAAGTTAAATTTTTTTTGGCTGAGCATAGGCAGAAAATAGTTTGGCCCCTGGATGGAAACCTGTTTTTCAGGCTGAACACTGAAAGGGTTAAGAATACTTGAGAGATAACAAAATTTCAATAAAACAAGAAGAATAAACATATTGTCTCTGACAAATATGGGATGGGTATTTTTCAAAGAAAATTAAGTTTTTCTTTTCTGCCTTTAGTCTATTCTAACAGTAGAAATTTGAACTAGTGGATGATTAGGAAAATGCAAATATTAATATTTTATTAGTATCTATACCAAAAAAAAAAGAATTTTTCATTTATTTTGTAAAATAAAAAAATGCTTTTCACCTAGGGGTAAGGGAGCAAATCTTTTCTGCCAATATAAAACTCTTAACTAACCATCACACTCCACAATCAAAATTCTAGCATAACTTGTGAAGCATTAAGCTGCTTGTATATAAACATATGTATATGTTTAAAAAATATATAACATTGTTTTTTTTGCTGATTTTAACAATATTACAATTATTTATTATAAAGATCCAACAGGACTGGGCAGAGACATAGAAAAAAACAAAACATAAAAATAGACTGGAATACAACAATAATTAAAAAGAAAAAAAATTCACTCATAAGCAGAAGAAGGATTACTGATACAGTCCACAGATGACACCATGAACTATGTGCAAGGAATCCTTTTACCCAAAATCTGGCATCCACTAATACAAAAGAAAATTCCAACAAAGCTGCAACCTCCTCAGATGAAACCCCTGGTCATGGGTTGAAATATTAGGTTATTTACTCATAAGCAAGTGATTCTATTTGTTTTAAGTTCTAACAAATATTAATCTAACAATCCATTGTTATAAAGATCATTTACAATATTTGTTTAAAATTTTGACAGACAGATGACAAAGTGAAAACAATAGCTCTTTAAATTCTGATTAAATTACTTTATAAACACTTTTTAACTATTTATAAATTCATTTATAAACACTTTTTAATTTAATAATCACTTGGTCATGGGTTGAAATATTAGGTTATTTACTCATAAGCAAGTGATTCTATTTGTTTTAAGTTCTAACAAATATTAATCTAACAATCCATTATTATAAAGATCATTTACAATATTTGTTTAAAATTTTGACAGACAGATGACAAAGTGAAAACAATAGCTCTTTAAATTCTGATTAAATTACTTTATAAACACTTTTTAACTATTTATAAATTCATTTATAAACACTTTTTAATTTAATAATCACTTGGTATTGGGGAAAATTATCAGCTAATTGGCACATTGAGTGCATCTACTTCCATCCCACTGCCATGAATAATGCTTGCCTGACAATATGCTGAAGCAGAAGCACAAAATGCATAGCAATGCATAGTCACAAGTATCTTGTATAATCAACCGGCTCAGTGCACTAATAGGAGCATGAAGTTCAGAATCATCTGATACACAGTGGCTCATGCCACAGCAACTACCACCGAAGCAAGAGTGCTTATTAAGACACCATGAAAGAACTCTCAGTCCCCAATGAGTGATAAGCAGCAATATCAGATCTGTGAAAGCACCAGGTCCTGTGAGGAACTGTACACACTCCAGACTTTTCCCCTTTGCACATGATGAGGCTGTCTCAAGATGAACAAAATAACAAAGCCAATGCAAGTCTGTGGGTAAATAACAAAGCCAATGCAATCGTGGGTTCATATCCCATCTGGCTCAAGACAATTTTCCCTCTAAAAATTAAAAAAAAAAATTTAAATCGACTTCCAGAGTGGTTAATATTTGTATATATCATGAATGTCGAGTTTCTTCAATATTTAAACCTTAACTTGACTGCACCAATATAAACTATCAATTACTCCACTAGTTGTCAATGAGCTGATTGTTTTCCCCAATACCACATGACTAGTATAGCACCTAGTGTTTATAGAGTAATTTAATTTAAATTTAATTCTACACACTATATTTATTCCTTCGATTATTCAATAGTTCTTTTTCCCTTTTTTCTAAAACAAGCTAAAAACAATATATTTATTAAATACAGCTTTATATAAATGCATCATTGTTACTGATAAATGGATATTATTTCCACTCTAAATTTAAGAAATAATAATTTGTGAGACAGAAGCAACTTAAATACATATGGATACATTTAAAAAAGGATCATTTCAACATCAACCTTTTGCTGATCATGTGTTATAAAGTAACTTTTACAATTTGGGAGATAAAACACTCCTGCACATTTAAATTATGGAAAGTTAATAATTATTACTTAATTCGACAAATTAGATTATACTGTTCAGAAAAGTAGTTTAAGTATAGAAACAGATTAGTATAGCTTTCATATAAACAGATTTTTCATCATTAAATATAAAAATTAAAATTATTTGAAAATAAATCATTTTTCTTACCTGAGCAGTAAGAGAAGCTGGAATAGCAACAGAAATTTCTTGTGCTCCACTTTCAGCCACCTCTCCACTAGCTACAGCACTTGCTTCACTAACAGCAAGGACTATTTGTTGCAGGCCTGTGTGATCACTGGCAGTTACCGTTTGATATGAAGCTTGCTGTGTTGCAACAGGGACTACAGTTGCTCCTAAGGTAGTGCTTGCTCCCTGTGCTGTATAAGCAGAAATGCCATCATGCTGTCCATGGCTTGCTGCAGTAGCTGCATAATAAGTCCCATCTGAAGAGGCATAGTAAGTTGTTCCATATTGTGCCTAAAAACAATATAAATCAATTACATTGCAAAACTTGAATACTTTACCCACAGATCAAAAAAGTAACGTGACTGGCTATTGTAAAATTTCACACAACCTAAATCAAACTCTGGCAGAGTAATATACAATGTCACACATGAAAAAAATTACTTCTCAAGCAAGCTGCTTACCACAGAGGTCTGACATGAGCTTATCAGTATAATATACATAGAGATCTGTGAGAAAGGAGCGACCTCAGTAGAAAAACACAAGGAAACATCTACTACTGATCTATCTGAGGCTCAACCCAAGTTCATTTGATCTGTAGTGAAGTATGCTAACCACTTAGCACTGGAGTCACTATATACCTCGATCTATCTGCCATTTTTGTTCCCACTCTTCATGCGACTTAGTGTTGTTGTCAATGTAATCACCATTGTGTGCAACTGTTTTTTCAATCATTATTAAATGAAAATCAATTATTATTGGATGATATTCAGCTTTGAATGCCTTAACCACTCTAGGACATTCTTTCCTGATGATTCAATTTAAACAAAAACTAGAAGAATGCATATTACCTCTGGCACATATGGGCATCTCATTTTCAAAGACAATGTAGTTTTTCTTTACTTACTCTTTCACTCCTTAAAAGTTTAAATTTGAGCTAATGGATGATGTGGGGGGGGGACATGCAAATAGCATTTTATACATACATAAAAATAATAATATTTCATACGACATAAAACTATGTCTTTCATTTCTTAAATTTAAAAAGTTGCATTTCCCACACCCCTCTGAAAAAAGTAGGTATATTATTGCTGTCACTGCAAATAGTATTTTATTAGTAATTGAACAACATAAAAAGTGTTACATTTCCCACACACCCTAAGAAAAGTGGGTATATTATTGCTATCAGCAAAATAGCTCTCAAAAAGCTACCATCAAAATTTCAAATTTCTATCACATACAAATCATTTGCAAAAGTCGTTAACAGCTTTGCCATTTCCGTATTTAGTGATCTGTAATGATATAAATTAAAACTACCTATAATAATAAAATAATAAATACCCCCTCAAGCAGCTGCTTGCCACAGAGTATTTGAAAAATGCAAATTATAACATTTCATTAGTACCAACTAAAAAAGAGTTTTCCAATTATTACTTCAAAAAAGAAGTTGTATTTTCCAATCCACTGGGGGTAAGAGGTCAAGTCATTGTTATCAACGGAAACTTGGTAACCTTCACATCCCACCACCAAAATTTTAAATTTGTAGCATAAATACATCGTTTGCAATATTCGTTTAAAATTTTGGAATTTTTAAAATTTCCCACCATTGGCACAATTATATCTTTTGGGGTATTCCAAATGTGCGAATTGTAATATTTCATTAATACCTATCCAATCTAAAAAGAATTTTTAATTTATTACTATAAACAAAAAAGGTCAAATTTTCCCACCCATCCTGGGTTTAAGGGGTCAATTCATTCTCACCAATGGAAACTTCATGACATTCACATTCCACATTCCACCACCAAAATTTCAAAATTTCTAACTAAATACATTCTTTGTAATAATCAATTAAAATTTTAGAATTTTCCCACCATTAGAGGGCACAATTATAGTTTTTAGAAGATTCGGAATCTGCAAATCATAATATTTCATTAATAGCTATCTAACACGAAAAGAATTTTTATCTCGATAAACAAAAAAATTCAATGTCTGCAGACAGATAGGCAGACAGACAGACAACAAAGCGAAACTATTATCCTGCTTCCTTTGAAAATGAGATAAAAATGGGGGGGGGGCTAAATTTCGGCTGAAATTGTGTATTAGGCTTTAACCATCCTATGACATATTATACTTGTGGTTATTCCCTCTATATTTTAATGTTAATTTATGATATATTGATTAATAATCAATTAATGATGGCAGCTTGTAGGCTGTTAGTCATTCATCATTTGCAATTATCATTTTGTTAATATCATAAAATATACACATGATCATGACTACCATAAACCACTGCTTCCTATGCAAGTGCTTAACATCCCATTAGACAGATGGCGGCTTTTCCAAGCCCATAGGTGTCTCCTACTGACTGAGGGTAGGGCAGGTGATCCTCACTTCATGGCTCTACTATGAAGTGAGGATCACCTGTCATGTGCTCTACGACAGGTGATCCTTGCTTCATGGACGGTAATTCACCTCCATGAAAGCAGCTCCACGTTTTCAACATCTCAATGAGTCCTTACTAAGACGTCTGGCTGATGTTGTGAGGGCAAAGGGTGAAGCATGTTATCAGGTAGGTGTATTAAATAATTTGTCCATTCAGTAAATTCTAAAGTCAACTTGTTTATTTGACTGGTCACAGCTGGTGAAAAGCATGGAGTGTTCTGAAAGTATAGTACCATGAAAAAAATTCAAAAAAGAAAGAAATTTTCTTCATTTAAGAAAACGTTTATTTTTTTTCTCATTCATAAACAAATAACCTTTCTATTAATATACAATATAATTATTTTATCTTATTTTTTTTTTCAAAATAAATATTTATTTGCACTGCCAGATGCATTTTTTTAATACATGACTACAAAATTCCTATTAAAATAAAACTAGTCATCTTTTTATTAAATATTTTATTTTCTGAAAATTCAGAATTAAATGCTGATTAATTTGGTACACAACATGCCATATTTCTTTTCATTAGTTATTTGGAAAAAACATTCTAAAAGTTTATTTTTTTGATTGAACACAGTTGAAAAAAAAAAGTTTGGCTATGGGATACAATTCAGTTTTTCAGGCCTGAGATGGTAAGGGTTAAGCACAGAAATAAAATATGGACTTGTAATTATAACATCTGTTTTGCAAACAACTCTGACTTCCATTAGCTACCCATACTTCTAACTAATTTTGTGGATCCTCCAAAATTTTCTGAGTTAGTTGGCAGCATCTGTCTGTAAGATCTACCCAAAAGATTGAGCAAGAGAAAAAAAAATGCTGCAGCATTAAAAACCTGCAATAAGGATGTTTCTATAAATTATTTAGAATACTGTAATGATGTTCTTTTATTTCACTGTCAAATGATCTAGAAATTATTCTTATATACTTATTTTTAGGGAAAATGGTACTTGTGGGGTTATGCATTTTAATACTACTCTCCCATTTGAAGCTATTTTAGCTCTATCATCATATATATATATACACACTGAAGATCCAAAACATTATGACCAGCACATCTTTATGCAAATTGAAGCAACTGCAGGTAAATGACAGCACGTGTGAATGTCGTGAAACGGTATAAATAACACCTGATACCGAGCTCTGTTAATCTGTGCTATTCTTGTTCTTCATATGAGAAAGGCAGCAGACTTGAGCAAGTTTGACAAAGGCCAAATTGTAATGACCAAATGACTGGGTCAGAGCATTTCTGAGATGGTAAGGCTTGTGGGTTGCTCACCATCAGCCATGATTAGTACTTCAAAAAGTGGTCTGAGGAGGGAAAAACCATGAACCACGGGCAAGGTGTGGGCCGACCACGGTTCATCGATGCTAGAGGTGAGTGAAAGCTATCCCATATAGTGCGAGACAATAGAAGGGATACTGTAGTGCAACTCACCCATAATTTGAATGCTGGTGACGGGAGTAATGTGTGACAACACACAATACATCGAACCCTGCTGAAAATGGGGCTGCATAGCCACAGGCCACTCTGGGTGCCCATGTTAACCTCGATTCACCATCGAAAGCACTTAAATGGGCATGCAAGCATAAAAACTGGACTTGAATGATTGGAAGAAAGTCATCTGGTTCGATGAAACTCGTTTCCTGTTGCACCATGTGGACAGCCGGGTATGTGTGCATCATTTACCTGGGGAAGTGTTGGCACCAGGATGCACCATAAGATGGAAACAAGTCGGTGGAGGAAATGTAATGCTTTGGGTAGTGTTCTGCTGGGAAACCCTGGGTCCAGTCATTCAGGTGCAGGAAACTATGACATCTACCACCTGCAGACCAGGTACATCCTTTCATGGCAACAGTATTCCCCTCTAGTAGTGCCTTCTTTCAGCAGGATAATGCATCATGCCACAATGTATGGATTGTTCAAGAATGATTGCTCCAAGTAATGAGACTCCACAATCCATGCCCTGAGAATCATCACAATCTCCACAGAGATGAGGTTCAGATTATAGGAGCTCATGAATCATGAGGAGGCTGAGGTCACTATTAAAGGAATAAGCTTGGCACTCTTCCTCTTATGGCTGACAACAACGAAACCATCATCAGCTCTCTCAGGCAGCTTCAGATCAACGTCCATTGGCGTTGGACAGGTCAATGAGGGGCTGCTTGTCCTTATCTGCCGGGGGAGGGCCAGCAGTAGGAGTTGCAGCTGCAGCACTGTCAGAAGCAGCTGAAGGTGCTGCAGCAGCACTGGCTACTGGGGCCGTGTCAGACACGGCTGAGGCACAGGGGAGGCCTTGCCAGGGGTAGTAGACGAGGCACCCACAGCAACGTCAGTGACAGTTAGGGGAAGTCTCACCACTCATGGCAGCAGCAGTGGAGGGACCTGGCACCTCAGAGAAAGACTGAGGTGACAACAGAGTGGAAGGAGTGGAAGGACTCAGCACCTCAGAGGAAGTGCCTGAGGTGCCAGAAGCATGGATACAGGGATACCTTAAGAGAGTCTTACCCTTTAGCACAGAGAGAACGTGAGGGGCAGGACGTCTTGTCAGGAGAACTGGTGGAGGTTCTCCTCTACCTGGAATAGGTCCGTGGAGTCCTTTGCGGCAAAGTGCTGATGGTCTTGGCCGCAAAGGAACATGACACTCTGGGGACCGTTATAATCAGACAGGTTGAGGCTGTCTGCTTGGGGGGAGGGTCTGAAGGCATGGAATCAGGTGAGCTCACAGACCCTCCTTTCTTTCATTTAAATCCCGGAGGTGATCGCATCCTAGGGGATAAGTGGCAGGACACAAATATACACAAAATAACACTCTAAAAGCTAGCTAAATAATAACAAACTAAATAACTACAGTAGTAATGAATATAAAAAAAACACTTGCCAAAGGTAGCTGAGGAAAACCCTTGGGCTGCAAACAGGAAGAAGGAACAGTCAATTGAAGACTGAACCAAAGAGTGAACCACATTGTTTAACCTGCACTGGATATGGCTCTCCTACACAACATGTGGGCCACAGTTTAACATCATATCGACAGATTATGGCCTTTGCTGCCAGCCCAATTGTGTCCCCTTTCTGACAGAGTGTGTGTGTGTGTGTAGGGAGGGGGGATAGTGGAATTAACTCTCAATGCTGGCACAAATGGATATAATATTAGTGAGGTAAATATTTTTCATTTTGCTATTTCTAGAATTTTCTATTACTGCTTTTCAAAACATATACTGCAAAAATATATTAGAATAACTATTTGAAATTGCCCAAAAATGAATCAATTGTTATACGTGACATCAAATATCAGTTACTTTAGGAGGCTTGGGCTGGGTTCTTTTATCTCTGAGAGGACTCTTTTGCACACAATGGGCTTAATTGCAAAGTCACGAGGACTCCAAGCGTGGGAACAAATCTACAACCCCCTGATTATGTCAGGTGCTCTTACCACTAAGCTTAATGGATGATAATCAATATTTCCTCAATTATGTGGAATTTCAAACAACTGAACATCAGATATGTACTTTTCCTTACTGGTAAACTGAAATATACTTTCCCTATGTATCTACATGATGCTATTTGGAAGTCTCTGCCTTCATGTTATACACACTGATGAATGATTGTTATCATTAATAAAGGAATATTGATCAGCAGCTAGTAGCTCAGCAGTCCAAGTATCTAGCACATTGTCAAGGGTATGTGTTTATATCCCGACTATTTCAAGACAATTTTTTACATAATTTTGAATTCAACTGTTCAAGAGTGTTTTTTATCAAATTGATATCCAAGTGCTCTTTTATTATATATTGACAGTGTATACAGGTTAAATCTATTTAAAATATAACTTCAAAGTTCTACAGATCCTAAAATAAACTTTTTCTGGAAGAATTGGTTAAAGAATGGCGTGATTGTGATATTAATTGAAATATATCCAATTAGAATTTGTCTGTCTTGCAACTCTTGGTAATAACATGTCAAAAGAGATAAATTAAAGATCACAGTGAATTCTATCAAAATCTTGATATCTAATATTACTTCAGAATTAAAAGGGTTAAGAAGCTGAAATTTTTAACAGTATATGCTATTTGTTGTGTATTGTTTCTTTTTTTTTTAAATTTAGCAAAAATGAAATAATACTATAAATAATTTCAAAAACTACTTTTCTAAGTACTTTAAATTCTGTATGTGTGATTTTTTTCTGCATTTTTATCAACTTTTAAGAAAATTCTAATGGTTGGCAATGCTAGGTTAAATACACGACTCTCTGAAAAAATATTGCAGAAAGTCAATATTTAGATAGAGGGATATTTAGATAGATATATTACTTCATTTCGGCCTCAAGATTATTTTACAAGTTACAGTTCTTGGTTAGTTTCCCATTGACATGGGGTAATAACTTATCAACACCAGTGGCAAAGCATAGCTGGGAAGGAAAGGGGGGGGGGGGGGGGGGGGGGGTGATGTTTAACCCTCTTACCATGCCAGGCCTGAAAAACTGAATTGTATCATGTGGTCTGGCTTTTTTCCAATTGTATTCACACAGAAAAAAGTGAACTATAAAACTTTTTTTGCCAAATAACAAATGAAAGGAATTATGACATGCTGTATGCTAAAATTAATCAGCATTTAATTCTGGAGTTTCTGAAAATAAAATTTTTAACAAAAAAGAGTACTAGTTTTAATACAGCTTTCATAGAGTAGTGTAGTAAAAAAAATGCATCTGGCAATGCAAATAAAAATTTATTTAGAAAAAAACCAATAGACAAAAAATATAAATGAATTAAAAAAATTTAAAAAATACCTATCTTCTTATATGCACCCTAAAAAGTAAAAATAAACCTAAAACATGTCGATGGTGCAATCGGGTCAATGAATTTGTATTCACTTCAAAGGCTGATAGTGTGCTGACAATCTTGTTGGGTAGGTAAATCAGTGCCTTATCTTTCTTTGAAGTGAACACAAACTCAATGACTGATTGTACCATCAATATGCTTTTGGTTTATTTTCTACTTTTTAGGGTGCATATAGAAAGATAATTATTTAAAAAATATTTTTTTATTTATTTATCTATTTTTTTGTCGCTAAAATCACCCATCTTCAGAAATTTTTATTTGATATAAGACTCATAAAATCAACCACATTTTTTCTCCCTTTTGGAGTCATGATTGAGGTAGCCCATGACATTGGAGACATCACAAGCTTTAATTTGAGATAATAATTCATTAAGGTTGACCCCCCAAAAAAGACACCCACTCATCCATCAGGACAGAATGGTGGGGGCAAAATCAAAATAGTTTATGTCAGACCTTACATGAGCTTTCATTTGACACCTACTAATAATTGTAGGCCCTCACATTTGGAAGATACAGTAAAACGACTTTTACATTTCTCATTTTTAGGGGGGAGAAAGCAAGGTAGATTTAGTTTTGATACCCAACTCTTTAGGGGGAAAGAAAAGCATAGGTGGTCAGTTTTTTGTAGCCTATGACACTCCTTGCATCACAAGCTTTCATTTAATGTACAGCTTGCTATTTTCAGCACTCGTGTCCTGGAGATATTGTGGAAGAATAGTTTTGATATTTTCCCTTTGGGAGGGAAGAAAGCATAGGGGATTAATTTTTTATTGCTTAAGACACTCTGTGCATTACAAGCTTTAATCTGATATATAGCTTGTTACTTTCGGCACTTAAGTTCTGGAGATATAGTGGAACAATAGTTTCGATATTTCCCCTTTTTAGAGGGGAAGAAAGTATGAGGAGGTCAATTTTTTATAACCTATGACATCCCTTCAAGCTTTCATTTGACACATAAATCATTAACAAATATCAATTTAATACACGACATATGCTGTAATATACATAAAAGCATTTTAAACTACTCTAGCAAAGATTGAGGTATGCATAACAAGATGCTGTATTAAACTGATATTCCTTTAGCAGTGTTAAATTTATATATTGATAAATCATTAAATTTCTCCATCGCATTTGGAAGATACGGTGGAACAACTGTTTTGACAAACACACAAACCGACAAATGTCAAGCAAAAAGCAATAGAAAGAGAAGTAAAAATCTAAATAAATTTAAAAATTTAAAAAAAAAACATCTTTTTATACAGGCCCTAAAAAGTAGAAAATATGCATAAAGCATACTGATGGTGCAAGAAGTCATTGATTTTGTTTTTACTTCAAAGAATGATAGGGTGCCAGCATTCTTGTTGGGTAGGTAAATTGGTATGCTATCTTCCTTTGAAGTGAATACGAACTCAGTGACTGATTGCACCATTGATATACTTTCTACATCGGTTTATTTTCTACTTTTTAGGCCCATATAGGAAGATTGGTATTTTTTAAATTTTTTATTTATATTTTTTATCACTTAAAACACCTAACTTCAAAAATTTTCACTTGATATATAACTCATAAACAATGACCACATTTTTCCTCTCTTTTAGAGATGTGACTCAAAATCTAACTCCTGTGAAAATCCCGCCCACCCCCCACCCCAAACACACACTTTCATCAGAGTGGGAGAATAGTGAGGGCAAAAGATTTAGTGCCTAGCATGCACAAGTCTGAAATTAAAACCAGATGTTTGCCCATCAATATCATGCTCCTATGATGTTGCCAATCACACGATCAAAGAATATCGATTTTTCTCTTTGTATCCATTCAGAAAAGATATCCAATAATAGATTAGAAATAATTTAAAAACGCTAAAATAGTTTTTAATCACAAAATATACTAAAATTATGCAAAAACATATATGGCTGTATTTTCATTCAAATCACTGAAAACCTCCAATAAATAAAATGTTCCCTTTGCATCTGACTTCCTTTTATTGTGGAACAGATAGTCAGATGTTTACAAAATAACTCAATTAAGTCACTGGAGCTATCAACCAACTAATGGGGGGACTGTTCTAATTATAGAACAGCAGCTATGACAAAGGCATCATCTGGGCTGTGCTAATAGCAGTTTGAAAAAGAGAAAGGCCTTTTTATTTTCTGAGACATCAATTTGAAGAATAAATTGAAAAAATTAGAATTTTTGGGAGGTCTGAAATGTCTATTTTACATATATAAATAAAAAAGTTGTTTCAAAATTTAATCTTTAAAAAAATATATTTTTTATGGTACTAAAGATTGATTTTATGGTTCAAAGTTACATATGCAGGCTTTATGATTCTGATTTTATAGGTCGTGGCAGTGTAAAAGGATATCCCCTCCACCTTTGGGGCAATTTCATTTTCAAGGAAATAACTACTTCAGCAATTTATATTGAAACAGGAACAAAATTCTTTAAAAAAAAATGCTTTCAAAGCTTCTATCTACACTACTGGCATAATTTCCATTTTTAACCCTTACAATGTCGGGTTTTGAAACTGAACTCACTGTGGTGGCCGAATATATTTTAAAGTGTTTTCAAAAAATAAAATAAACAACTTTAGAACCTCGTCTTGAAGCAACTAATGAATGGAAATATGTCATGTTACATACCAAAAGAAAGAGCATTTAACTGTACTTAATAAAGTGGCAAAAATTCGAAGAAAAAAAATGGTAAGTTAAATTTTTAAACATTTTTTAAAACATTGCAAAATTCTACTGTAATTTTTCCACTTTATTGTTTGCAACAATTGCAAAAGTTGCCTCTCCTGAAGTATAGATGGCGCAAGGTCTGCAACATCTCAGTGAAAGATTTATAGGTCTTATTTTGGAAGATTTTAGCATCTGATGCCTGGTTTAGTGGTTAGAGAGCACTCTGACATGTATCTAGAGAGTTGTGGGGTTCGATTCCCACCACGTTAGAAAAAATTTTTTTCAGATGTTTTTAACTATTGTTGGTCTATTTCTACAGGTTATCTGTATATTTACTATGGAAGGTTTTTTAATAATAAATAGTTAAGCATGATTGACCTGCTCATTAACATCTAAATCAGTAGCAACAATTGGAAAAGTTGCCTCTCCTGAAGTATAGATGGCACAAAGTCCATCATATACCAGTAAAAGATTTATATGTCTTATTTTGGAAGATTTTAGCATCTGATGCATGGTTTAATGGTTAGAACACTCTGGTATGCATCTAGAGAGTTGCAGGTTCAATTTCTGCTGCATCAGTGATAAATTTTTTCGGATGTTTTTAACTATTATGGAAAAAATAGTAAAATTTTTCAATGTTTTAAATAAATGCTTAAAAAATTTAACTTATCATTTTTGTTTTCCTTGAATTTTTGCCATTTTATTAAGCACAATTAAATGCTCTTGTTTCTTTTGGTATATAACATGACATTTCCATTCATTAATTACTTCAGATTGAGTTGTTTTATCTCTGAGCAGCACTTTTTTTGCACACAATGGTCTAAATGGCAAGGTTACAAGGACCCCGAAGGCTCAGAGAAGGTTGGAGGAGAGGAACCCGAAGGCTCAGAGAAGGTTGGAGAAGAGGACCCCGAGGGCTCAGAGAAGGTTGGAGGAGAGGACCCCGAAGGCTCAGAGAAGGTTGGAGGAGAGGACCCACTGGAACAGCTGTTGGGAGACAGATGGTAGCCACCCGTCAAAGCCATCAAGCGTGTTCTTTAACATGCACAGGGTTATGGCTCTCCCACACACAGGGCCACGGCTTAACGTCCAATTCGATATGTGGAAGCCTTTCCAAGCCCATCAGTGTCTCCTACTGACCGTGGGCAGGGTAGGGAGTTTTGCAGAGATAAATCTCAATGTTGACCCAGCTGGGATTCGAACCTGGGAACTGCAGATTAAGAGCCTGGCACGCTACTGAGTCACCCTCACCCAATTACTTGAGGATGAGGTTCTAGTGTTTGATTTTCTGAAAACACTTTAAAATATATTAGGCCACCACAGTGAGTTGTTTCAGAAACCCAACACTGTAAGGATTAATTAATATTATTGCACCCTCTAATTTTTTTAATGCAAACAAAAATATGAAAATTTTTGCCCCTTTCTCCACATTGGTATACATCATTGGTATACATCATCAGACCTTTTTTGGTAAAGTTGCTTGCTGTTCTTATTTTTTCTTCTTTTTTTTTTCAATTTTATCACCCTTGGCTGTTAACAGATCTCTTGCAGTGTATATATATAGTTTTTATGCCATTTTTAGAAATATTATTACTGTGACAGACTTTTGCTTTAACATTATAACACATTTTTTCATGTGCTCTCTGCCAGTATAAAAATAAAAACAAATGAATAAAACTAACCAGCTATTTTTAAACAGTAATACATCATAAGTCAATTGATATATTTTTATCACTTTTTTATACACCCAGTTCCAGAAGTCAACAAATTGTCTCAATCACCTCACATTCATAAAGAGAAAATTTGGAACCATGTTTCAGGCAGCTCGATTTTTGGTCATCCCTTTATTGCTCAGTGACTATTTAATATCAGAGTTCGTTTGAAAATTCCTCAACAGCCACTCAGTCAACAATTTCAAACTACTTCATCTTCAAATCATATGACCAATGTTGAGATATATCAAGCACACAACAATTTAATGTCAAAGTTAATCATTTTTTAAAATTCATCTAATTATCTGTTTTCACAGCAAAAATTTTCAATTGGGGTATCATATGACCATACTCCATGATAATTCAGCTGTAAGGGCATTAGGAGAATAATGCATACCAATAACTGAATCAGCTATATTCAAAAAAAGGTTGACAGCTTAAATCCAACATAAAAGCAACTTCCAGTCCATCAGACCAAAGAAATAGTGTTCTTAAAGCAGTAATATGTTAGATGTATTGACTTCTTGGGTAACAGTAGTCTGTTACATCTCTCCTTCCTTGGCAGAATAATGGAGGGTGGAGAAGATGTGGAAATCTGATTTGCTCTCCTCTTATATGCACAGAGTGGGAATTTGAAATCACAAAGCAAATGCCATTCTGAGTCATCTCAGACTTGACTCTTCTGGTCAGTGAGCACCTCATGCAGATAAACTCAATTCAACATCATTGCACTCAATAACTTCCAATTTCTCTACATTCGAATTTCAACTATGACTTGCTATCACATAAAGGCAATCATACATACTACAATCTAATTTAAATTCAAATCATTTTTAGTAATTCATCTAATTATTTATTTTAAAAGAAACTCTGGTTGAAGTATCATGCACATTGTATGATCACTCATCTGTGAAGTCAACAGAAGAGAATACATATTGATCTTCAAATCAGCAAGATTTAAGATGAGACAAATAGTTTATTACAGTAACTCCACTAGACCAAATTAGTTCCTTTGACTCAACTATAGTTTGGATAATATGCACTAGCTTCTGTGATAGCTATAGCCTGTTATAATTTTTTCTTCTCTCAATACAATGGCCTATTAATTTATTTTTTATGTATCACCTTTCAAATGTTTTACCCCAGCTTTTACTATGCAGTTTGTATTTAAATTACTTAAGAATTTCTTCCCAATTTACATAAAACAAACTTAAAATCCTTTCTTAAGAATCTGAAGTGGTATTAATTACAAATTACTTAAAATTTAATAAATAAATTTAGAACTTCAATTAACCTCATTTTGATCATATTGATGATATCCCTCTACTTCAGCACCAGTGGCACTTTGAGTAACATAATATGTAGTAGTTGCCTCAGCTGCCTGCTGAGGCTGTCCTTCGGCATCTCCAGTTTCTAACTGAGCATTGCCACCAGTTCCTCCTCCAGTGCTTCCATCCTGTATTTCCTTGTTAAATGAAGCAAGGTAGTTTTGAATATCGGTTATAGTCTCAGCTTCTCCAGAGACACCTTCAGTACCATGTTCATCCATTCTTTTTTTTTTCAAAGTCGGCTCCTAGAATGGAAAAAAAAGCAGTAAAATCAGTGTTATTAAATAACTCAATATTAGGGAAAAGTTTCAGTTTAGTTTGACATGCTTGGAGCATCAATTTTTGGGTTTATGCATTATTCACTCTAAAGCTGCAATGAATATTTCATTCAGCATTCGTCCACTTTTTGAATATTAAGTATTCAGTTGAAACAAGCAAATATCTGGCTCCAACTAACAATAGTGTTTTCATCGGTTTCTATTAAATTATACTTTTTTTTCATTTCAGATAAAACTGAAAACCACATTAACTTATCATTACTTGCATTGAGATACAAATATTCTATGTTGCATATTTTCATTACTTGCATACATTGTGTTTTACCAATGATTAAAAGGGTAAATTTTGAAATACAAAATTTATTGATGACCCTCAAAAGTAGAGTGTAATACATACATCCCATACAACTACTGGTATTACAAAATATAATAATGGATTAAATATATAAATCAACACAAAAAGTAGCTTGCATGGAAGCAAGAAAACATTACAACACTAAAACCCAGAAAATATCAATCTAGTCCTCCTCATACAGAATAAATTGTCACCTGAAAAATGATTTACTGTTTTATGGCTCATATTTCCAATGTAAGATGTGGGATTAGACTGAGGAACCATTAACATTACAGTTTGTCCATTGATTACTAATATAGGAAACACATAACACAGAGTGTATGTAAAGCAGAGGGAAAGAATAAAAACATAAAATTTTACAATTACATTTGTTTAGTTTAGAGATGAGTTCAGGGTTCAATTTTTTGAGCCCTTGCCCAAAGTTATTGGACATGAACCATTTCAAAAACTGTTGAGCTTGATTCCGAACCCTTTCCTGGTTTGGGTGGGCCAGTCTAGTGGGCTTATTGACTTTTCCCCTGAGAAGCTCCTGGGTTGCAGCCTCGGTTGAGGGGCAGTACTTGAGGGTTCTGCGGACTGGGAGTGGCTAACCCGGTCCAGTAGGCTCATCGATGTGGTCTCAGTGATATCGTGGGTCAGAAGACTGTTCACTGGGGGGCTTTGGCCCGCTCACAATGGAGAGGATGAAGTTGAAGGCTCGCGACTGGGAGTGGGATCCCTGGTCAACGGGCTTATCAATGGAAAAGCCAGACTAAGAGTCTCCCCCCTGGGAGCCGAGTCAACTTGGTTCTATATACCATTTTTGTGGCTAACCAGGGAACAGATTAAATTTAGGTTTTGACCGATGGATGAACCTTCCGTCTATAGGATTTTTCGCCATAGGTAGCCGTGGATGAGCTGTGTCCTTGTGGCACTGTCTTCCCTGAGCATAGGTAGTGGTGTTTCAGGCATTCTCCCTATAGATGTAGTGCAGTCGATGTATTGCGGAGCATCTGTGACTTGCCTTTATGTAATGTAATGAATTGAGCCCTAGTCTGAACCACTTCAATAACTTGTTGAGCCCTAATCTGAACCACTTCAATAACTTGTTGAGCCCAAGCCTGATTTGGAAAAAAACATTCTCTGACACATCACAAGATATATAAACAAAAATGTATGTCCTAATACTTTATTTTATTCTTATATTATTAATTATAATCATTTTATGACAAAATTAAATGTTAATGCTATTTGGAACAAAAAAATATTGGAAATACCAGTAGAAACTGAAATTTTGTGGGTAACATTATTATGAATGCAAAAAGGCCTGCCGTTCATTTATTAATGAGAGAGAATATCTAAAAATACTGAAACACCACATGGTGCTTATTTTTAATTACTAGTTAAAAATAGGACTAGACTGATTAATATGAAACTGATTTCAAAGGTTTAATTTTAATCAAAAGATTTTTTTTTCTTATTTTTTCACAATAATGAGACATATATGTCTCATAATTCTCATAATCTAAATTTCTGATATATCTGAAATTTAGATTATTCTGAGCCTGAGCTCATCATCATCATCATCATCCTCAAGCAGCCATGGGCTACGGAGGTCCAACCAGACCGTGCAATTTAGTTCTCCAAGCAAGTCTATCCTGAGCTACATCTACTGCATCTGGCCACTGCACACCAATTCTAATAAGGTCCTGTTTGACATTGTCTGCCCACCGTATCCTAGGTCTCCCCTTCTTTCTGAGGCCTTTAGGCACACTGTTCAATACCCTATTCGCCAATCTATAATTATCCATATGGGCAACATGGCCAAACCAGCGGAGTCTCTCTCTGCACAATATGCTGCTTAAAGGAGGTTGCAGACTCCTTTGCCTAACCTCATCATTAGTTACAAAGTTGAACCACCTAATACCCAAGATACTGCGTAAGCATCTAGAATCAAAAGCATCTAGTTTCCTGTTATCTTGTTTACACAGCGTCCAAGTTTCACTACCATAACTAACCCTAGAAAGAACCAAACTATTATACAGTCTAATTTTAGTCTTTAGGTGTATACGCCTATTTCTCCACAATCTCCATAGATTCTTAAAAGTCCCGGCAGCAATACCTATTCATCTGTTAATCTCATGCCGCACATCACCAGTATCACTTACATAGCTCCCAAGGTAATTAAACTGTGACACCTGCTCAAGACTGCAACCATTCAGATCACCTGAATCACAACCTGCCTGACCAATTTTCATCACTTTAGTTTTCTCTCTGTTTATAACCAAACCTACTCTACTACCAGTCTCATCAACAGCTCGAATGAAAGAGTTGATCTCATCATTTGCCAAAAGGGCTAAATCATCAGCATAACCTAAATCAGAAATTTTCGTATCTCCAGCCCATTTAAGGCCAAAATTTTCCCTTGAAGTGAATTTCGCATAACATAATCAACAACCAAACTAAAGAGAAAAGGAGACAAAATGCACCCTTGTCGAACACCAGAAGTAATGCTAAACCAATTGCTACAAGCCTTACCAACTCTCACACACGACTCAGTGTTATTATACAGAGCTTTCATTACGTTAACTAACTTGTCAGGTATATCATATGATCTCACAATCAACCACAAATTATGACGATCAACAGAGTCGAAAGCCTTTTTGAAATCAACAAAGCTAGCAACCAAAGGTTTCTGAAACTCTAAACATTTCTCAAGAATCTGCCTAAGTGAAAATATCTGATCCACACATCCCCTACCACTTCTGAATCCACATTGCTCATCACACAATTGACTGTCAACCAGATTCTTAATTCTATTAAGCACAATCATGGAAAGAACTTTACCTGGAACAGAGAGTAGGCTGATACCCCTATAGTTATCACAAGAACTGCGATCACCTTTTTTGAAAATAGGGATAACAATAGCTCTGGTAAAATCCTTAGGAACCATGCCTTTATCATAAAAGATATTCAGAATTTCAGTCATCCAAGTGGTAACCGAAACATTTCCAGCTCTAAGCATTTCCGTAGTAATTTCATCTACCCCAGGGGATTTATGAAGTTTAAGTTTAGAAACAGCCAAAATAACTTCAGATTGTGTTATAGGGCCAACATTAAAGCCACCAATGCATCTATCATCATTGCAAACAATGGGAATAGAACTAACCACATTGTTTAGAATATCACTGAAATGCTCAGCCCACCTAGCCATGACAGAATCCTCACCTTCTATAACCTTACCTTGTTTATCCTTCAATCCCTGTATACCTGTCCGTTTTCTACCACACAAAACATTAACTATCTGGTACAGCTCTCTGCTGTTGTGCTGTCTAACTGCTTCCTTGGCTTTGTCAGCCAAACCATCAAGCCAAAGATTCTTATCAGCAGCTAACTGATCTTTTACAAGTTTATTAAGTTCTCTGTAATGCTTTCTATTAGTACTAGTAGGGTATTGATTAAGGACATTCCTGCAGTTCTTTCTTTCCGAAATAAGCTCAAGTGCCTTATCATTCAGATAATTCTGTCTCTTCTGCTCCTTTTTTCCTAAAAGAGTACTGTTAGTGTCGAAAAAAGCCTGTTTAAAATGATCCCATTCTTCCTCAACTTCAGTAATAAGCATACCATGACTGTCATAATGACTAAGTAACCTATCATGGTAAGCTTTGGCTATAACTGGGTCTTTCAGAGCTTCAGTATTAAAAGCAAATATTTTAACCCTAGCACAACACTTTTTAAGTTTAAGTTGCAAGACACTTTTAACAAGGTAATGGTCAGATCCAATTTCAGCTCCCCTATATGCCCTGGTATTTCTAACAGAACTAGCCCATTTGCTGTTAATTAATATATAATCAATCATATTCCTATGCAGCCCATCAGGTGAATCTTATGTATGTCGCGGTGTTTGTAATATGTGTTAGTTATTCTGAAACCATTGAGTTTACTTAACTGTAGGAGACGTTGCCCATTGCCATTGCAGCTACTAATACCAAAAGGGCCAATCACCCCTCCCCAAAGGTCAGAGTCAGTACCAACTTTGGCATTGAAGCCACCAAGAACAAGGGTAATATCTCCTTTCTTGACAGAATTCAAAATATCCTGAAGTTGTTCATAAAGCCTATCCTTCTCATCCTCATCGGCATCCTCAGTGGGGGCATAACAGCAGATAACATTCAGGTCTTTAACACTTGCCTGAAATTTTGCTGTAAGAAACCTTTCATTAATGCACTCATATCCTAGAAGAGCATCACTAGCGTGTCTGCTGAGAAGCAGACCCACGCCTTGGTGATGCTTATTGTCGTCCCTCCCTGAAAAGAGAAATTTAAGATTATTTTTAAGAATCTGACCTTTATCTGTCCATCTGGTCTCTTGCAAGCCGAGAATATCTAAATTATAATGGTGGAATTCTTGTGTGAGGACATCAAGAGAAAAAGCTCTGTGTAGAGTCCTCACATTCCAACTACCTATGGAGAGAAAATGGTTAGTAGGATGTTTAAATAAACTATGTTTATTGAGAGAGGGAATGCCGACAATATCAAACAGCCCCCTAATCGCAGACATGGGGCAAAGACCCGTTCCCCCACCACTAAAGGCTGAAGCCATCTACACTGGAAGACTTCCTCCAATGTAGAATTTGACGATGCCAATAGAAGCAAAGAGTTCAGGTGCCTGCGATGACCTCTGCTCAGGATTATCCACCAGCTGATAAACATGTCCTATGAATCTATTCACTTGGGGCTGTCAACCCACAAACAAACAGAAAACACAGCGGAAGAGTTTCCCTCCACAGAAGCCCACCAGTGCAGCAAAATCAGGATCCATAATCAAGCTCAGAGCCATATATCTGTCCAGTGGGTTTATATGGTCAGCACCAGGACCCTGTGTGGTTGACCACTCCTCAGCAGGATAGAAAAAAAAAGAAAAGTAGCCATAGTTGTCCAGATCAGTAGGCCACACTAATCTGGTAGCCCTCCCCTTCCGTTCACTTCCACAAGAGAGTATCTCTTTTGAAAGGTACTAACGGTCTGCACCACGAGAAGGCGGGGTCGGACATTAGGTGCTAGGCCTGGCCGGTTCTATGCATCATCACAGGGGATTGGTGCATAGCTCTCCTTCCAGTGACTACCTAGCTACCATTTACAGACACCAAGCCCGAAATCATCTGTGCTATTTTGAGCCAAGCCCAAATACATCTCTAGTTTAAATGTAGAAAGTTTTACCACTTAAAATAGGGACAATATAAAAAAACATAGTATCTTAGTAATAGCCATTCAGAAATCAACTGTTTCTATCAATAATTCAACTGCATAGTTATTTACAAATCCTTAATCTGGGAATAGTTGTACCCATTTTGGCCACATTAATACTTGTGGTTGGTCTTTTAGTTGTTTTCTGTGTTGCAATTCAAGTTAAACTTTCAAATTATTTAATATATTTTGGGCTTATATTTTTACAGATCACTATTGATTTTCCAGGATTTTCTCGTCAGAAAAACTAAGAAATTGGTTAATTGCACTAACTGTGGTAAACATACAGGTGCTCTGAAAAATTCAACCACACTAGAACTAAAGATAGCTTCTTTTATATAAACAGTATAACGAAGCAACTGTGATTTATGTAAACTTGTGTCTTCGCAATTATTTTTACCTGATGAAGCATTTTTACTTGAAAGTATGCTACTTACAAAAGCTGGAAAGTAACTGAAATATAAGTTAATATCTTGCTTTCCTTAATCTAGCAATTACATTCTGTGTGATATTAATAATTAAAAAAATTATACCAGAATTAATGAAGAATATTTTAATTGCTGCTGATATGTTGGTAAATTTTAAACTACAGAAGAAAATATTCTAATGTTGAAATTACAAAGCTTTTTCTTTCCCTGAAACAGAGCAAGTGATAACGTGCCATTTTTTCAGAAAACCAGACAACCAAACTAACCCTCAAACTGAAGTATACCATTTAATATTATAATAAAAATACTAGTCTGTCAAGTCCTTTGTGTTGTAATTAAAAAATAAATTTTAAATTACAAATTTTTTTTCAGTATTACATGCATTTTGATACACGTGCAGTACAAAAGGCACAACAGATTATGCAATCAATTTGATGACTGAAATTCCTAGAACTTTTTTAAAGTTTCCTATATAGACTGATACTCAAAATTAAATGATAATGCCATATTTCAAAAAGTACGTAAGACACTGACATAAAATTGGTATATTCATGTAAATTTTGTAATATGATAGAACAAAATGCAAGCCCATTTAACCAGCACAACCTCAAGAATGCAATTTAGGATTATAAATTTATTATTATACAATTAGGATTATTTATACATTTAGGATTATTTATACATTTAGGATTATAAATTTATTATTATGCAATTTAGGATTATAAGAGAAACACATTTCTATTACATCCAGTCTGGTGTTAACTTGGGTAGCAATCTGATTTTATCATGTTACAAAATGACATATGGATGATTGTTTACAGTGGAAAGCAATATGAAGGATAAAACTTAGTCAATCTAAGGCTGAGGTATCCTGGGTATTAAAATGTACCACAAAATATTCTCTCAATACAATTTCAAAAAAAAACAAACAAGAAAGGTTAATTCATAAACCAGGACACCCACTATCTGTCTTTAACAGCAGGGAAATAACAGGTAAGCTGCAGTTCAACAAGCTGTCAGCAGCCAAAGGGATTACAGTTTCAAAACATACTGTGAACGGGTAGCTGCATGAACAAGGCTGTATGCAAAAAGACAAAACCATTGGTTTGGTCTTTATGCATACAGACCCCTTACCCCCTTCAACAGCTGATTTAACACTGTGCCATATACTACCACCTTTGGACCCCAAGCCAGTGGGTAAAGTTGCTATTCACAGATGAGTCCAGATTCCATTTAAATACCAATATTCAATATGTGTTCATCTGAAGAAAACATGTCAAATGCTGTAACAGAGAAAAGAATCATTTTGGTGTCAACAGTGATACTGGCATCACGATGACTGGATGCACAGAGCTTCAAATTTTTCATGAACTCTGGTTGCTGAGAAGTAGAGACAAGATTCTTATGCCCTAGGTGAGACTTTTCAGGGTGCTTTCATCTCTGATTTCATCTTTATAGATGATTATAAATATTATTATAAATTAAATATATCCTCATTTACTTCAATTCTTCAACCAGCATTAAAGACAAGAACAAGTTGTCTCCCTGTTGTGTTCTGCGAGTTCTCTGTCTCAGTTTTGAAAGATATAACATGACCTTAACAGGCTTTCCAAATTCTTTTCACCATTTACAAGTCCTACATCATCTGAATCTTTTCTCCAGTAAAATATATGCATTCCAAAAATATGAACTGAAGGCACTGATATATGCATTCCAAAAATATGAACTGCAGGCACTGATCATGCACACAAATTTATTTGAGATTTGGAAAGTTTTCTGGGCATACAAATCCTAAAATTACATTTCCCTCTAAAAGGAACAAACAGAAATGCATCAGCACCTAATGAAAATAATCTTTGGCAATTCATAATAAATCTCTAAAAAATGCATAAAACAGGAGCTGCAAGGTTGTTTTGTTTTCTTTCCAACCCCATCTAGAGGATCATCAAGCCTCAAGAAAATGTTGAGTATGTCAAAATGTTTTATAGGTATCAATGCCTATAAAACAAGTCATTCTGTAAAATATGCTTAAAACTGCAAAGCATATCTTCATTACCATTAATAAAAAACAGAAAAGAGTCCAAGAAGTGCTTTTATTTTCCATCAATAAATCTGTAGTTTTTTTTACAATCACCTCCTTCTTTAGTACTGTATTAACCATTACATTCAACCATGTTGGTATCAAGAATCGTATGTTGCTCAAACAGTAAGTTCTATTGCTTTCAATGTTTCCTATAATGGTTCAGCAGATGCTAGTAAACTACTCAATTTTGAAATGATATCTATGCTGAAGAGTCTATTATTGCTCTGTTTGGCTTCTTGGATTCCCATCTGAAGGCATGTTTCTAGCATAAACTTCTAGGTAGTCATGATATTCCAAATATTTCTGGTAGAATCACTATCCTACGTTACTGAGAAAGTCAGAATTTAAGCTCTTTTCTGAGCAGAAAAAATTGCAGAAAAATCTGGGTCATTGACCTCATATACCTGCTTGGACTCGGCAGGTCTATCCATTGAGAGACAAACAGTGGAAAATGATACATTATCAACAGAAAAAACTCTGCTTCCTCTAAATGCATTATTAGAAGTTCCCCATTTTAGATACACATATTTTAATAGATAGCATTATAAGTAATGATCTCTCAGATCTACCAGCTTTTGGTAAAAATGCCAAAATTACATGAAAGGTGATATGATGGATTCTGCAGGTTAAAGGAAATGATTCTGCGATCTGCATACTAAGTGTGTGGATCATCAACTACACACTTTAAGGTGTGTGGTTGATGGCCATAAAAAATTTTCATAGAAGTCTCAGTGACAGGTACTTCACATTTGAGAATTAAACATTTTTTTTTTCGATTCAAAACATTTTAAGTTTAAAAATTTTTTTTCTTCACAATATAAGACACATTCAAAGAATCCATCCATAGTAAATTCGCAGATAACCTGTAGAAATAGGCTTCAACAATTGTTAAAAACATGTGAAAAAAATTATCGCTCATGCAGCGGGAATCAAACCTGCAATTCTCTAGATACATGGCAGAGCACTCTAACCATTAAAGCACACATCAAACGCTAAAATCTTTCAGAATAAGACCTATAAATCTTTCACTGAGATGTGGCACAAGGTCTGATACATCTCAGTGAAAGATTTATAGGTCTTATTCTGGAAGATTTTAGCATCTCATGCAAGGTTTAATGGTTAGAGCGCTTTTGGCATATCTAGAAAGTTGTGGGTTTGATTCCCACCGCATCAACGATAATTTTTTACAGATATTTTTAGCATTAAAATAAGCTCTTGACATGCATCAGCAGAACAAAAACCATTGCACTTCCTAAACAAAACTTTTACTCTCATTCAAAGTACTCCCATCTATGCAAAGCTGCAGACATCTACATCAATTCTGGAATGCTTCGTGACACTCCTGTTGGAGAATACTCTGCAATTCTGAATGAGCACAGTTTGCAAGGTATTGAGACTTTAAAGACTTCCCAGCATACTCCTTTTTAATTTTTGAAAACAACCAAAAATCACATGGTGCAAGATTGGGTGAATATGCAGGATGGGGTACTGTTCGATTTTTTCCTGCTCCAGATAAGCTGTAACTTGTCGGGTTTTGTAAGCATTGGCATTGTCATGAAGAAGGAGAACTGATGACATGCCTGTAGTTGGATGATTCTCCTTCATCTTCTAAATCATTTTGGGCTAAACAATGTTGGTGCAGTATTGGCGATTTATAGTAATTTTTTTCAGGTAAGGTGTCCATGGCTACCACTCTTTGACAAATGAAAAAAAAATGTGAACTTCTTCCTTGGGCAAAAATCATGTCAGGGGGTTTGGGACAGTTCATCTTTTGCAAACCAAACATAGTTGTCGATTTTTCTTGAAGTTGTAAGTAATAAAACCAAGCCTCCTCATCTGTGACAATGTCTGTTAACTATTTGCTGCCACTAGGTTCAAACATTGCCAGCATCTCCTTGTATGAATTGACTCTAGTCCTTTTCTGCTGTTCTGTCAGTTTGTGGGTATCCATTTGGCAAAGATCTTTTGGAAGTTTAAATGTTGATGAATAATTGTTTCCACACTGTCAATGATACACTGACATCTAAACATATTACCTGAATGGTGATGTGTGGATTTTACTTAACGAGTTTCTAAAAGTTTTTCACTGCCTACTTCAATCTTTCTGCATGAGTAAGGTGACCAGACGTCCCGATTTTTAACAATTTGTCCCGCATCCAGCGGCGTTTTAAAAAAGTCCCGATTTTTGGAAAGAATGCACGACAAGCTAGGGAACGGCGGGAGAACGGGAAGGGAATATACGGTTTTCGGCGGCCATGTGGCTATTTCGCCAGGATATGAGTTTTATATTATTTTTGTTAATTTTATAATGTTAAACTTTAATAATAAGAAATAATTGTTGAGAACTGATTATCGAGAACTGCTTATCAAAGTTCGCATTGTTGATCAGTTGTTAGAATTCGACCACCATTGTTTAGACTTAATGAACAATGACCGTACTGCGTGCTAGTGCTAGTTAAACAAGTGATGTCAACAAATCAGCTATTCAGATAATTTAGGTAAGTAATTTACTTATTTATTTCATAAATACATAAATTTTCTTGAATTTAGCAGACAGTACTCGTATTATTTATATTTTATAGTGGCGGCAAAAAGTCTAGCGCCGGCCTTGTAAGTGACACTTACGACTTACGTTACGGCAAATTCAGAGGAAAAATAATACAAGTTAGTATTGTTATTATTTAGAAAGAAACATAGGATTAAAATTAAAATAATTTTTAAAATATAGTTACTTTATAACAATCAAATTAATTTAATTTATAAACTAAGAATAAAATATGGTGTCCCGCTTACCAATGGTGACCGCTCATGGTGTCCCGCTTTACCAATGTTAAAATCTGGTCACTTTATGCATGAGGGGTCTTCAAGGCTCTGTCATCCTCTTCTGAATTTGCACATCTATCCCTTATCAGTGTCATATGAAGAGGTGTGATCCCCATATACTTCTAATAAATAAGCATTTTTTTTTTCATTTTCACATGCCTCCAGTGTAGAGAGAAATGATATGCCTTTGTTTTTAACGCACAAGTTTAGACAAGCTTTCAAATAAGTCATAGCTCATTAACTTCGGAGGGATGTTGTTGTTGTTTTACCTCTGAGCGGCACTTTTTTGCACATCATGGGCTAAATGACCAAGTCACATGGACCCTGAAGGCTCACAGAAGGTTGGGGGAGGGGACCCACTGGAACAGCTGTTGGGAGACAGATGGTAGCTCCCCGTCAAGGCCATCCAGCGTGTTCTTTAACGTGCACAGGGTATGGCTCTCCCACACATGGGGCCACGGCTTAACGTCCCATCCGACGGACGGCGTCCTTTCCAAGCCCATCGGTGTCCCCTACTGACCGTGGGCAGGGCGGGGAATTTTGCGGAGATAAATCTCACCGCTGACCCAACTGGGACTCGAACCTGGGAACTACAGATTACGATTACTACCGACTGAGCCACCCCCGCCCCTACTCGGAGGGATGAGTGCAAATCTACAGATACATGTCAAGTACTTTTTGAAAGCCCTCCATAGTAGGAAACTGAAGTTAAAATTACACCACGAAAATATACAATGCAACCTTTTTTTGGTAGTTTATCAACAAAATTAATCTGTTCTCAAGAATGCTTCCAAATAAAATGGCTTTACTTTATTAAGCAAACCCCTTGTAACTGCTACTGGAAATGGAACCAGAGAAGAGCAGAAATAATACAAAAAAAAATTTAATTGGGAACACTCTTGCTCTTTACAGTTTCAAAATGCTTTACATTCTAAATTCTCGCTTACTTCATTATCAAAGCCACTAAATACAATGCAAGGCCTATGTTAAAGTGCAGCTCTAACAATGTTTATGCAGATGCATTTTTTTTGCAGTGCAGAAACAATTATTACAAAGTATAATGTGCAATTGGAAATTTCAATTTATGCAGTTGGAAATTTATGCATTATTTTACAAATCAAACTCATAACAGCAGAACAATATCCCACCAATACTATAAAGGTGTCTTTCATTTTGTAATTCAATAGATTCTGGAAACATGACAATAATATTGTTTCAAAAAAGAAAATGAAAATGTTTCAGTGAAATATTTCTTTGGATTTATATATTTCCACTTATTATTTAATTTTGTGCATATGTCTATTATATAATTTACAATATTTTCCTGTAATCAAAACAATGTAATTTGTACTGTAATTTTTTTACATTGCAAGTTTTATTCTTCAAAACAAAAAAAATGGTTTAATTTCTTTGATAAATACTTGTATTTGTGCAATTCAAAAATTTCCTTACCCCTAATAAATGAGGTCTTGGATATGAAAGCAAATTCATTTCTGTATATTTACTCCCATTAGACAAATCAGCCAATTGAAGAGCGCTAACTATCTTTCTGGGTTGTGCTAGATCGGAGGCTGGCTTAAAAGTTGTTGCAGATATTTTATTTAACATCCCATTAGGTTATACGTAATTTTTCCTCTATTATTTCGTGTTTTTAAAAAAAACAAAAAAAAACTTTGAGCTTTGTTCTGTTTTCTTCCATTTCATAAACAGGACAGAAATCCTGTTAATGTGAACAATCCATGCCACCTTGTATAATATTGGCCCAAGTTTTAAAGTATATCATGCTGAAAAGAAATTTCCTTTTAATTAATATAAAACTGTTTTCATACATTAGGTTTTACAAAATTAAACCTTAATTGCATTGCCCGATCTATTTTTTCATTATATCATGTAAAAAAAAAGTCAGTTGTCCCATGGCCGAGTGGTTAGTGCACTTGGCTACTGATCTATGGGACCTGGGTTCGAGCCCCAGGTAAGGCATGGATGTATGTATTGTTTTTCTGCTGAGGTCCTGCCGTCCTCTCAAACCCTCTACTATGGCATATAAACTGACAGACTCCTGTCAGACCTCTGTGGCAAGCAGCTGCTTGAGGGGGCATTTATTTATTTTTTTTTTTACAATTTGGAATGAAATTCTGTTTAATTTGCTATATAACATGATCTGTTTTGGTTGATTGGTTATTTTTTTTAAATGCACTGAACCAGACAGGTCTAGCACCTAATGTCCGACCCCGCCTTCTCATGGTGCAGGCCATTAGTACCTTTCGAAAGAGATATTCTCTTTTGAGCTAGACCTTCATTAGTACCTTTCAAAAGAGATATTCTCTTTTGGAAGGGAAAGGAAGGGGAGGGCTGCCAGATCAGTGTAACCTACTGATCTGGTCATCTATGGCCACTTTTTCTTTTTTTCAACCCTGCTGAAGAGTGGTCAACTTCACAGGGTCCTGGTGCTGACCATTGATACCCATTAGACTGACCGGTTTACGGATTTGAGCTTGATTATGGATCCTAGACTTGCTGCACTGGTGGGCCTCTGTTGAGGGAGAATCTGCCGCTGTGTTTTCTGTTTGCTCGTGGGTTGTCAGCCCTAAGTGAACAGAGGCATGGGATACCTTATATCAGCTGGTGGATATTCCTAATCAGAGGCCATCTCAGGTACCTGAACCCTCACTTAGCTAGTTGAGCATCATCACTCCTAAACTAGAATAATGTGACACATTATTCCTGACACATTATTCCTGACTGACCTAGATATGACTGCACACCTGAAAAGGTGGTGCCTGAAGTTCCTACCAGCATTGGTGACTTCAGCCTTTAGTGGAGGAGGGACAGCTCTTTGCCCCATGCCTGCAATTAGGGGGCTGTTTAATATTGTTGGCCCTACCTCTCTCAATAAACTAGTTTCTTTAAAAATCCTACTAATCATTTTCTCTCTGCAGGTACGTGGAATGTGAGGATGTTATATAGAGATTATTCTCTTGATGTCCTCATGCAGGAATTCCAGTGTTATAACCTAGATATTCGTGGCTTGCAAAAGACCAGATGGACAGATAAAGCTGAGATAATTAAAAATAACTTTAAATTTCTCTTTTCAGGCAGGGAGGATGGAAAGCATCTCCAAGGTGTAGGAATGCTCTTCTAGGATATGACTGCATTAAATGAAAGATTTCTTACAGCAAAATTTAAAACAAAAATTAAAGACTTGAATATCATCTGTTGTTATGCCTCCAAAGAGGACTCTGATGAGAATGAGAAGAATACATTTTACAGCCAGCTTTAGGATATTTTGAATTCTGTAAAGAAAGGAGATATTTCTCTTGTGCTAGGTGACTCCAGTGCTAAAGTTGGTACTGACTCTGACCTTTGGGCAGGAGTTTTAGGTCCCTTTGGCATTGGTTGTTCCAATGGCAATAGGGAATGTCTCCTACAGGTAAGTATACTTAATGGTTTGCGAATAACTAACACATAATACAAACACCGAGACATTTATAAATATACTTGGGTTTCTCTGATGGGTTGCAGAGGAATATGATTATATTTTAATTAACAGCAAATGGGATAGTTCGGTTAGGAATAGCAGATCATACATGGGAGCAGAAATTGGATCTGACCATTACCTGTCAAAACTATTTTGCAGCTGAAGCTTAAGAAATGTTGTGCTAAGGTGAAAAAAATTAGCTATAACATTGAATGCTTGAAAGATCCAGATATAGCCAAAACATAACATGATAGGCTACTTAATCATTATGGCAATTGTGGTTTGGTTACTGCTGAAGTTCAGAAAGAATGGGATGGGATCAGTTTAAACAGGCTTTTCTTGAAACCAACAGTACTCTTTTGGGTAAAAGGGAACAGAAGAAAAAAAATTATTATAGAACTTATTTCTGAAAGAAGGAAGTGCAGGATTGATATGAATCAACACCCTACTAGTCCCAACAGAAGGCATTACAACGAGCTTAATAAATGTGTAAAGGATCAGTTAACAGCTGATCTTTGGTTTGATAGCTTGGCTGACAAAAGCTGAGGAAGCAGTTAGACAGCACCACAGCAGATTGTGCTGTCTAACTGTCAACAATGGTTGTATCAGATTATTAATGTTTTTGTGTGAACAGGCAAGTACACAGGGATTAAGGGATAAACATGGCAAGGTGGTAGAAGGAGAGGATTCTGTGATGGCTAGGTGGACTGAACTTCTAAATAATGCGACTATTTCTATTCCCATTGTTCCTAATAAGGATAGATGCATTACTGGCATTAATGATGGCCCTATATCACATTCCAAAGTCACTTTGGCTATCTCTAAATTAAAAGTGCATAAATCCCCAGGGGTGAATGAAATCACCACTGAAATGCTTAGAGCTGAGAACATTTGTGTTGTCACATCGCTGAGAGAAATTTTGAATATTTTTTATGATAAAGGTGTTGTTCCTAAAGATTTTACTAGAGCTATTATTGTCCCAATTTTTAAAAAAGATGATCGCAGTTCTTGTGATAATTATAGGGGAATTGGTTTACTTTCTGTTCCAGGTAAAGTTCTTTGCATGATTATACTTAAGAGAATTAAGAATTTGGTTGATGGACAACTGCATGATGAACAGTGCTCAGCTTTGTCAGTGATAAACAGTGTGGATTCGGAAGTGGTAGGGAATGTATTGATCAAATATTTTCACTTAGGCAGATTCTTGAGAAATGTTTAGAGCTTCAGAAACCTGTGGTTGCTAGCTTTACAGATTTCGAAAAGCCTTTTGACTCTGCTGATCAACATAATTTATGGTTGTTAGATCACATGGAATACCTGATAAGTTAGTTACTGTAATGAAAACTCTCTATAATAATACTGAGTTGTGTGTGAGAGTTGGTACATCTTTCAGCAATTGGTTTAGCATTGCTAGTGGAGTTAGACAAGGGTGCATTTTGTTTCCTTTTCTGTTTGGTTATTGATTATGTTATGCGAAATTCTTTGCAAGGGAAAGATTTTGGCCTTAAATGGTCTAGAACAGTGGTTCTCAACCTTTATGCTTTACGTACCCCCTGGAAATGTGTATGTAACTGGCGTACCCCTTGTGTAGATAGATAAAACTATAGTTATAGTATAACAATGGTTATTTTTACTTTGTTACTAGTTCTAGCAACTTTTGAGCTCTCACAGCGTACCCCAAAAAGTTTTGCTGCATAACCCAAGTTGAGAACCCCTAGTCTAGAGATTTCAAAATTTCTGATTTAGATTATGCAGATGATTTGGCTCTGTTGGCTAATAATGTTGATGAGATGAATTCTTTCATTAGAGCTGTTCATGAGAATGGTAATAGAGTAGGTTTGGTGATAAACAGAGAAAAAACTAAAGTGATGACAATTGGTCAGGCAAATAGTGCTTCAGTTGCTTTGAATGGCTGCACCCTTGAGCAAGTGTCTCAGTTTAATCATCTTGGGAGCTATGTAACAGTTACTGGTGATGTGCGACATGAGATAAACAGAAGAAGAGAGATTGCTGCTGGGACTTTTAAGAATCTATGGAGAGTGTGGAAAAATAGGAATGTACCTAAAGACTAAAATTAGGCTATATAATAGTTTGGTTCTTTCTATGGTTAGTTATGGTAGCAAAACATGGAATCTTTGTAAGCGGATAACAAGAAACTCAATGCCTTAGATTCTAGATGCTTATGCAATATCCTGGGAATTAGGTGGTTTGACTTTGTAAGTAATGATGAGGTTAGAAGAAGCAGTCATCAACCTTCTTTGAACAGCATATTGTGCAGAGAGAAACTGCATTCGTTTGGCCATGTTGCCCATATGCATAGCTGCAGATTAGCAAACAGGATTATGAACAGTGTGCCTAAGGGTTTCAGAAAAAGGGAGAGACCTAGGAAGCAATGAGCAGACAATGTCAAACAGGATCTTGCTAGAATTGGCCTAGAGTGGCCAAATGCAGCAACAGTAGTTCAGAACAGACATATTTGGAGAGGAAAATTACAGTCTGGTTGGACATCCATAGCCCATGGCTGCATGAGAATTTTGTATGTATACATGTATGTAAAGTTGACTTGTTTATGACTCAGAACAGTTGCCAAAAAGGGTGGACTTTTCTCAAAGGTACTGAGAAAAAAATTACAATGTAATTTTCTTGCTTCAAATAAATGTTTTTTGTGTGTTATTCAGAAATAAATAACCTTCTATTCATGTGCATTATAAATATTTATGTCTATTAGTTTTATATATATAAATTTAAAATTTTCATTTGTATTGCCAGATGCAATTTTTCTACTACATGCCCTATAAATGCCCTTTTGAAATAAAACTACTTTTCTTTTTCATAAAGTTCAGACTTAAATGCTGATTAATTTGGCATGTAACATGCCATAATTTCTTTCATCAGTAATTTGGCAAAAAAGTTCTAAAGTTAACTTTTTTTTGGCTGCTCATAGAGAAAAAACAGCTGGGCCTCTCCATGTAAACCAATTTTTTGGGTGGGACCCAGGAAGGTTATTTTGGCTTTTCTAAACTTAAACTACATAAATTTCCAGGGGTAGATGATTTTTATTTTTCCAGAATAATAAACTTCCCAAAGCTATAAAAAATATAATCCCTAGAATTAAATTCTGTTTAATTCTGTATATAACAAGACCTATTTCTGCTTATTGATTATTTGGCAAAAGAAATTCTAGAGTTCACTTTCTTATTTGATTGGGCACAGTTGACAAAAAGCCTAAACATTTCTCTAAGTACTGACTAAATAAAGTATAAAATATAATTCCAAAGAAAAAAAAAATTACAGGTAGTGATTAATTTTCCTGTTTCAGGTAGAATTTTATTTTCCTATTATTCAGAAAAAAATTTCCTTTCCACATTTATAGTTATTTTGGTTTTGTACCCAGATACTTCTACATCACTCTTAAAAGCCCTATTAAAATTATTATTTTTGTTAAATATTTTAATAAAATCCATAATTAAAATGCTGATTAATTTGGTTTGTAACATATTTATTTTTATTAGTTTTAATTAGTTATTTAGAAAAAGTTCAAATTTTTTGGCTGAAATCAAAAAAATAACTGCATGTTTAATAATCTATATGTACACCAATTTTTCATGCTGGACCCTGGAAGAGTTAAATGGCATCAAAAAATCTGCTTTGTTCAATATTACTGATAATAAAAAAAAATGACTAATGGCTTAATTACCATTTTGTTACATTTAGAATGCATCAAATAATCAAATTCCAAAAACTACTCCTAAAAAAGATTCTTTTGCTCTAATTAGGACTCTGAAAAGGAAATTACAACTATTATAAAAATTTTAAGTTAAAAAGTCTGTTGGAATCAATAAATATTAAAATATTAAAATTGGTTAATAAATATCACACATCTTTTACAACAAAACTCATAAACAATGCAATTCAGCTGGGTTTATTTATGTATACATTATAAAACCAATATACTCCAATTATGACATCCTACCAGTGATGAGCTAAAGCCAGCTTTCGTTAATTTTTTTTTTTCTAGAATTTGCAAACGAGCTGTTGAACATGTTTTTAAAAATTGGATATTTTTATGCAATGTTCAACATTTTGTGCATATTTCCTAGTATTAAAAAAGTTAACAACAAATCATGCAAAGTGTATGGTGTTCATTATTTCAGACTGATCAGTTTTCAGTAGAAGTTGTGCAGAGAATTTGGATACAAGGGAAAATATATTGAAAATCCTTTGTAAAATTAGAAAATATGAAGTTGATGTAAATGATTTTAGACATTTTGTTGATATGAATGTAGAATCAAAAGCTTCCATTAATAGCAATAAGAGCAAAAAAACCATAAACATAGTTACAATCAGTAATGTAGAAGCTGGAAGAGGCTTCAGCCTTATGAATATAATATGCAGTAAAAGGTCTAGACCAGTGACAGAAAAACTATGGCCCAGTGGAGACATTTTATTTAGCCTGCTAAGATTTTCATAGGAACAGCTGCTGAAGTATCTTATTTTTGAGAATTTTTACAAACAGCAAAATGTGCTGTTTGCTAAAACACATTTTTTGTGCTTTCGCAAACAATCTTGCAGTCAATCTTACAAACAATCATTGCAGTCTGCAATTCACAACTAATTGTCATTAGTTGCGAGTTGCAGACTGCTGGAAGTTCAAACCTGGTATTGTTTTATTAGCATTTCTTACTACAACCAGTAGATGGTAGCATTGACTTCTGACCTGCCAACTTGATAGATTACTCCTTATGGCCCTCACTTGGAATAGTTCACCCTAACTAGTATAGACTTACCATTCCTCATTTATCATATTTGCTAACAATTAATGAATGGGAAACCTGGATCATTCAAATGCAGAGTATTCTATTATGTTAAAAGCTGGTTAAAAAAATTATCATTGGGCTGCAAATAACCATGATTAGAAGCATCAAGAAAGCTCACACTCGGAAAATCAAATGAGGTTATAGAAATATTCTGAATAAAGTGTTCTTGATTTAAAATTTTATTTCTAGCTAAAATATTAATGTATAGAATAAAAAGATTGAAATAAATAAATATTCCCAATTTCTGTAAACTGTTAATTGGTTATTTTTTCCCTTTACCAAACTGGCTGCAGTGCATTTATGGACTCTGAGAGCCGGTTCTTAAAAATTTTTTCAGCTCATTCCTGTACCAATAATAAATACCTCTACCCCATAAGAGCAGATCAAAAATTGGTGCACACCAATAGTGACAGCATTCAATTCATAATAAGGTTTTTGAGATGTGTGAATAAGATGGCACAAATAAAAGGAAAACACTGAAATTTCCCAGATTTTGAAAGAGGCATGATTATTGTGTGACCTTCAGAGCTTGTAAAGTTCTATGAGAGCTGGAACACTAAAGAAAACGAACCCACGAACACAAGAATTGTGTATAAGATGAGAGACCAATCCAACACCTTCTGCAGGGCAAGAGGCATGTGAAACAGACATTCACTTGTGAATGTAATACAGATTTCAAATAAGACAATGCACTGAACTATCCATTGTTTGGTATATTAATGTAGATACCCACAATGTTTGCTTCTAACTCCATACCAAAAACTGCCACCTAAATAGTGCCAGAAACATCAAACACGAACTGTGGATGATTGACACAATGAATTATATTTCCTTTTTGAAAATGGCTTGCCTGAGCCAGAATACATTCTGCTATATTTTTCCTTCCACTTTATTGGTCTTTTTAAAAAAAAAAACCTATCATTTTGGTTTACATATAATATGTATATACTTTTTTGTCTCAGTTATTAATATTTGACTTATTAATATTCAACACTTAATAATTCAAAGAGGGCATGGCTTACTTGGCATTCCCACCCCTCTTTCAGTTCCTACACATGCAGCCCTATTTGGCGACCCCTTTAAAGTTCTCTGCAACATATGTTAAAGTGTAGTAAAATGTAATGGCATTTCATCACTATTACCTAAATCTACAGCAATACATCCTTTCCCCACTATTTAAAAGAAAAATATATTTTTGAAATGTTATAATTACATAACATTTTCAAAAGTTACATTGTTTATTATAATTTTATTAATAGGACTGATAATCACATTATCCTAGTGCTAGCATTATTTATATCTAGTTACATTTGTATGCCAGTGTAATATTTTATATTTGAATTCCAGCTTTACCAGAATTTTGTCTTCTAAAATAAAACTAAGCACTAAAAATGATGCCTACAATACCCAAAAGAATGTATAAAACATCTTAATTTATAACATTGGTTTGTAACCCAATTTCAAATTTTGCATCAGTACTATCAAACTTGCTTGCATACTAAATGCTAAACACTTTAAAATTTTCAATTTTAGGAATATCTGCAATCTTCAAATTATTAAAAAAAAAATATCTGCATACTAAAAGTAAAAAGTGGTGTAAAAGTTTTATTTCTTTTTACTAAACAGCCATCAACGTTGAATATACTGGTTAGCATTTCAGTTAGATACACAACCGATATCTGTGTCGCAAAAACCATTACAGCAATATATGAAATACAAGAAAACTGGAGCAATGTAAACATGAAATTTAAGTTTTGTTATTTATAGCAGTTGACATAACCTTCACCGGTAAAGCGCCATGTTCACAATAAAGATTGGTACAATTAGCGCCATCTAGTCCTGACCAAAAGCAAGGGTCAGGCCATTTTGATCGACACTTGCAAAAGTATTTTCAATCCCCAACACCAGAGGCAGCAGCGCCATATTGGTTTCATGTACTTCTTTCCCTTCCATGGGCAAACACTGACTACTGACGCCATGCCTATGCAAGATTATGAGCTTGGGAGGTAGAATTCACAACTGCTTTTACTGCAAATCTTTGTGTGTAATAAATGAATTACTTTAATATGTACTTAATATATTTACTTCTACAGTACTCACTTAGAAAAACGGCGGCGCTGTATGTCGTTCTTCCTTTCCTAGAACAGCAGCTGTTAAACCTACTACGGAAGTGATTCGCCCTTCGTTCAGTACCAAAGTATATTCGGTTGCTTACTTGATCAATACGACCTTATCTAAACCTACTAAATTATAATAATGAAGCCTGGAATACATATAACACAATGATTTATTCGTACGTAATGGTAATATCGCTTTTAATTAGGAAAACATTAATATTTGATATCTTACCTAAATTTTTGTCAAAAGTCAACACTGGATGGCGTTAGCGAGGAACCTTTCCTCCATGAATGCAATAATTACAATCTAGCGAAAGAGACCTGATAAATCGATAAAAGAAAGAATATCGTTTAATTAATTTTAATCGTTTAGATTTACTTGTGTAATACTGTTTAACACCATTGAGGTTTTAACACGTCGTTTAATACGCTATGATATTTTATGCACGTGATATTTAATAGAATGGCAATAATAAGAAAAAAAATATTTTTAAATCATTGAAGCAACGACTGAAAGATCAGAAGCTAAGAGCAATCATGCACTTTTAATGAGATGACAATGCATTAAAATTAATCAGAATCAGGAAAAGATTTAGAAAAACTTTAGAGAGGGGAGACAGGTGACTGGATTGAACCGAAACTGTCAGAAACGTCAATCCAATGTATACATTTTTTTTCCTTATGTTTTGGTTATCTTTCAAAAAATATTTTTCCTAATTACGTCAAAGATATAAATTTTCTATTCCTTTGTCTCCCCACCCGATTTAATATTCTCAAAAGAAATTGGGCTTTGTTCTAAATAAAATATATTACTTTTATTGTAACTCAAACCATCAAAAGTCTTGCAATCGAACTATCTAGGGCAGGGAGATCCAAACTTTCAGACTCAGCGCTTGACTTTTAACTCAGAAAATCTTTCGCGGTCGATTATAGTGCATAAGTCAAAATAATGATTTAACACTGCTTGATCAGCAAAGCATTTGATGTTTATGAAACATAATGCCGACATTAGCATGGTGATAAATCAAGAATTATATGATTATATTAAGATTTTACACTTTATTAAAAAAATCCGATAAAACTGACTGCAAATTTGCTCACAAACACTAAATCCTGTGATACAGTAGTGGCATTGACCAGTGCGTTCACATTAGTGTAAACTGATAACCAGCCATGTCAACTATGCAATCGACTGGTCCATCGTGATCGACTGTTTGGCCACTTTCTGTGTTGTGATCTAGGGTATCAGCCGCAGATTTCTATATATATGGTGTCCCTGATTTCATGGCCGTTAGGTGATGGTAATACACACCGAACCCACAAATATTCGTCATAGAATATGCAGCCGCAAACGCAGTGAGGAGTCCGAAATGAAGGACAGACACAGAGGTTTCCAGAGTGATATTTATTAGAGATCATTACAACAAATACTCAAACGTCCGCCCACCAACGTTGATACAGGCAGCACAACGGCGGAGTAGTGATCGGCGTACCTGCTCGTAAACACCAGGCTTGTCGCGCACATTGGAGGCTGCGACGGACAGTCGGGCTACCAGATCCTCCATGGACTGCATGGACGTCTCGTACATGACACTCTTCAAATGTCCCCACAGAAAGAAATCGATGCAAAAAAGATCGGGCGATCTGGGGGGTCACGGGATGGGACCACTGCACCCAATTCATCAGTTCCCAAACGTGGTATGAAGATGCTGACGCACGCTCATGCTGAAATGGGCGGGTGCCCTATCGTGCTGGAACCACATACGGGAGCGGATTGCGGCTGGAACATTCTGAAGCAATTCTGACAAAACCTGTTGCAGATAAATACGGTACGTTCGCCCATCGAGGTGGTCCAGCAGTAGGTAGGGTCCAATTAAGTAGTCATGCACGATCTTCGCCTAGACATTGACGGCGAACCGTTGCTGGTTCGAATTTGGACGTGTACCATGGGGATTGAGGGCCGCCCACAAATGCACATTATGGACATTCATTACGCCTTCACGTGAGAATGTTGATTCATCCGTAAAGAGCGGGGAAATCGGGATGTGCGACACTTTGCTGCAGGAACCACTGGGCGAAATCAATGCGCAGGGGATAATCAACAGCTGTCAATGCCTGCACTCACTGCAAGTGATAAGGGTGTAGCCCTTCTTCATGCAGTACTCACCAGACACTGTTCCGATGCACACCCAGGCTCCGGGTGGCTGGATCGCGTGCTTGTACCTTGGTTATCTGTCACCATACGCAAGATATCCTTGCTCATAGCTGGCGTTCTGACCGTATGTGCTCGTCCGGCATCATGTCGACTGACGTGGAAGGTGCCTGCCTCAAACAGCTGGCGGTGCAGTCGCGCAAACATTTCATGATCGGGCACACGGCCCATAGGATATCGCTCACGGTAGAGTCTTTGCGCTCTCTACCATTGCCTTCGACTACGCCGTACATCTGGTGCATATCGGCTTTCTCTGCGTTCGTAAATTGCTCCATCTCGTGTCTGGTCGACGCTGAGAATTGGCCAATCCAGCGCTTTTAAGCCGTGCCGCCTCGTCTGCACCCCCTACCTGCACCGGGTTGCGTTTGCGGCCGCATATTCTATGACGAATATTGGTGGGTTCGATGTGTACTACCATTCCCTCACATTTGGACCATGAATTCAGGACACCCTGTATATTAGAGGTTAACCGCATCATGAGGCAAAAACGGAGCAGAGCGGGTTGGGTAGAAAGAATGAAATGCATTTTTAACATGTTAAAGCGTATTTTATACAGTGAATATAAAATATAGTTCAAACAAATTCAATTGCAGAATGCAGAAATCTCTTCAAGTATGTTTATTTAATTTTCTCTTTTAAGTCAAATAAATTTACAGCTCTTGATTAGTGTTAATAATAATAATAAAAAAATATTTTCTCAAACAACTGCTTGCCATAGAGGTCTGACAGAAACCTATCAGTTTATATGCTAAAGTATGTCAGTGAAGATGTCTGATACTCAATAGGAAGATAGCACAAACATCCATGCCTTACCCGAAATTCTCAAAAGAAATCGGGCTTCGTTCTAAATACACTGTATTACTTTTATTATCACTGAAACAAATAGAAAGTCTTGCAATCGAACTATCTAGGGTATCAACCACAGAGTTCTATTGATTGAAGCATTTATTTTACTTTAAACAGTAATTTTCAATACAAAGAGTATTTAGAAGTTCTAAATTATTCCACTGATATAACATTAAGCCGTCCCATGGCCGAGTGGTTAGCGCGCTTGGCTACTGATCTGGGTTCGAGCCTCAGGTTAGGCATGGATGTATGTGTCATTTTTCTGCTGAGGTTCTGCCATCCTCTCAAATCTTTTACTTTGGCATATATACTGACAGACCTCTGTGGCAAGCAGCTGCTTGAGGGGGTATTTATTCATAACATTGAAATAAATAATGAAAAATATTTCTATTGGCATGATATTGAAATTCCTTAATTAGCTGATACTAAAGCTTCTCATTATGTAATTCAAGTGCCATGCAGAGAATATTCAAGGGCTTAGAACCAAAAAAGAGCCACTTTTTGCGGGATATGTTTTGATTCATTGTAAAAAGGGCACTTCTGAAAGCGGAAAAGAGCATGGACTTAAGCCCTTCTGCATTACTCTGGAAATAACAATTATTATATTCAGCACCTTGATTTTCCTCTTAATGTTTTATAATGGAGGACTTTACACCCAGAATTTTTTTTTGAATCTTAATGTGCAATGCGCCTTTCATGATTTGGAATAAATTGTCAAGGTATGTGGGTACTGATGGAAATAGTGGTGTATTTACCTCTAGGATATGTAGGTTGAGAAAAAAAGAGGGAAAAAAAGACAGAGGAAAATGATGTTTTCAATCCTACAGTAAATCTGTTGCCTTCGTAATGGGAATGCCTGCTGATTTCGGCGAATCCCCGTCTTAACAAGTGCGTATAGGAGGTTTCAAAACTTGCCACATGAGGGCAGCACCGTTCCGCAGTAAGCTAACCTACGCTTATTCTGTGACCTACGCTAAGGGTAAGTATATAGCGATCTGGTCGAAGTCATACGGTAAAGAACAGACAGATAGTTAATCAAATACGATAAACTGCAATCTTTCTTAGAGATACAACATGAATGATGATTTAAACTCTTCATAACAAAAAATGTAATTAAAAATAATCGTGTTATAATTTAAAATTATTATTCATTAAAATAAGAAACTTTCAAGTGTTTACCCAATAATATTATTTAGCGGTAATTCTCTAAAGAAAAAAAATTTAATATTTTTCCAAAACAATTCTTTACCTGATTTAATAATTTAAATTGCTTTAGCAGTAGAGTTTATTGTTAAGGGAAATGCGTAATAGATTGAAGCAAGATCATTTTGATATTAATAAATGATTTTTTTTTTCATTAAGCAAGAAATGGGAAATTTTCTAAAAAAAATTAATGATTAAAAGTGATAGTTCTTAAATGCAATAAGTACAAAGTTTATGCTGCAGCACAGAATGGACTTTTTATGTTAGCTTTTCTTATTTCAATTACTTCTCCCCACCTAGAGGGCGCTTCCTTTTTTTTGTTATTTAAAATAATGTTTTTTTTTATTACATCAATCGTTGATTTTGCATAAAATTGTTCAATCTAATACATAAAGAAGAAAGTTTATTTGTTATTGTGTCTGTCCGCTTATGCACTCGGCCCCCAGAAAAGTTAGAGGCACCAAACTTTGCATGAACTTCACCCAGGGAAAGAATATTTGCTACATGCCAATTCTCTGGAGTCAACCAAAATTGTGGTGGATGGGTTTGAATTTCTCAAAATCTCCATAGACTTAACATTAACGCATGAAATTTATTCAAAATAACTGTTGCCACCAATAATTTTGAAAAAGGAATACATCAGACTAAACTTATATCTGATTTCCCGTGATTAAACATTAACCATTGAAAGTTATTCAAAATAACTGTTGCCACATTAAGTTTGAAATAATGAATGCATCAAACTAATTTATTTCTAATTTCGCGTGATAAACTCATTGTTCAGTTTGCTGGGTTAAGATCTAACCGTCAGGAGCGCGAGCGTCGGTAGATATTGAAGTCGTTTTAATTTAGCACGAGCGGAATATATGATTCTTTGTTGAAATGAAAGCTTCAAAAGCTGAATTCGTATCTGAAGTTAAAATCATTAACTTAATTTGAAAAATAAATAATTTTGCTCAATAATAATAATTTTTTACTACCTTTACATTTTTTATGCACCTCAGACCATAGTCAATTTTTTTGGTATAAAGTATGCCTGGCAAATTGTATCCGAGGAATTCTAGTGGGTAAGAGGTGATTTGAAAAGTTGATTATCTGAGCGAGGAAATTCCCTTTTTTGGTTGAGACACTTCTGACGTGGGGAGGATTATGGGTTCCACGAACTCTGTCCATTTCGTTTTCTCCTCTAAAAGAAAAATTTTAACTGGAGGGGTGGGTTTGGCTGTTTTACCTCTGAGAGGCCCTTTTTTACACACAATAGGCTAAATGGCCAGGTCACAAGAACCCCTAAGACTCAGACAAAGTTGGGGGAGGGGACCCACTGGAACAGCTGTTAGGAGACAGAAAGGTAGCTTCCCGTCAGTGCCATCCAATGTGTTCTTTAACGTGCACGGGGTATGGCTCTCCAGCACGCTGGGACATAGCTTAACGTCCCATCTGATGGATGGCAGCCTTTTCAAGTCCATCAGTGTCCCTACTAACCGTGGGCATGGAGGGGAGTTTTGCGGATTTAAATCTCAACGCTGACCCAGATGGGACACGAAATGAAGAACTACAGATTACCAGCCTGGCGCACTACTGACTGAGCCCCCCCCCCCCCCCTACCGAGGAGGAGGAGGAGATCTGTTGTAATGATATATATGTCAAATGAAAGCTTGTGACGTTGGGAGTACCATCTACTCTACATTTTAGAAAGTTTCAGACCCGGGCAAACCCAGCTAAATCTTCCAGTTTTCAATATTTTTCAGTTCAGAAGGATAAAGGGGCTCCATTTAGAATACATCTCTAAGACTCCTATTTAGAACTTCGTTCCAGGGCACCCATTTATTATAGAACTTTATTCTAGGACACCCATTTAAAACTTGGACTTGGTTCCAGGACTCGCAATTGCTTAATCCTCCCTGTTTCATGCACACATTTGTGCCGACATTAAGCTGACAAAGTGTTATAAACTGGATCCCCATAGCCAATGGCTGTTTGAGGAGGATGATGATGACCTAGCACTATTTTTTTAAAGTAACATATTATTTGAAGTAATGAAAATTTTTAAATGGTAACAACAGTATTATGATGGAAGAAAGCTATAGCATTTTCTTTCTATGTTATGTCAATGGAAATCTAACTCTGAAACTCTGTGTGGGGGTCGGGGGTGGCTCAGTCGGTAGCGCGCCAGGCTCGTAATCTGTAGTTCCCAGGTTCGAGTCCCAGCTGGGTCAGCGTTGAGATTTATCTCCGCAAAATTCCCCGCCCTGCCCACAGTCAGTAGGGGACACCGATGGGCTTGGAAAGGCCGCCGTCCGTCGGATAAGACGTTAAGCCGTGGCCCCGTGTGCGGGAGAGACATATCCTGTGCACGTTAAAGAACACGCTGGATGGCTTTGACGGGAGGCTACCATCTGTCTCCCAACAGCTGTTCCAGTGGGTCCCCTCCCCCAACCTTCTCTGAGCCTTCGGGGTCCATGTGACCTGGCTATTTAGCCCATGGTGTGCAAAAAAGTGCCGCTCAGAGGTAAAACAACCCAACCCTGAAACTCTGTAACATCTGAAATATGCATTTAATGGAAAAATGGGATGAAGATTAAGATTGTAGACCCGTCAGGGCTGGTTCTTTTCGAGCTGTGAGTGTGGGCCGTGGATATTGATGGTGTGTGCAAAAGGGTACTTGTCTTTTAACCTTGTCAGGATGTTGCTGCTACCTAGATGATTGCTAAACACAAACTCAGATTTTACCTATAGCACTTGATGCATTTAATGAAAACTGTGACTGAAGTTAAAGATAATCATAATTATTTAAACTCGATTTATCATCAATATTCATTCAATATTTAAGGAGTTATGGAATCTGGAAAATTTAATAATAAATAACTTGTTTTATAAAAAATATTCATAATTATCTAATATCGAAATCTTCATCATGCAAACTTTCAAAATATATATTTTATTAAATGATTTGAGACAATTCTTATTATTTAAGTTTCAGTTAATATCTGAGGTAAATTCTTATGTCCCATTACTGTTGTGAAATATCCTAGGCTCCGTAATTCCTAAATACTAGATGAATGCTGGTGAAAATCGAGATTTAAATAGATTTGATTTTGATCTTTAATTTATCTTCCGCAATCCTTTTCCATTAAATGAATATTTTAGAAGTTATAGAGCTTCGAAGTTGGATTCCATTCACATAACAACAAGGAAATTCTCTAATATTTTGCTAGGGCAGTGTAACTGAATTCCGTATATTGTAAAGATATTAATCGTTTTGAGCTAATTGGAATAACTTTCTCTTGTTTTCAATTCCTGTCATTCCAAAATATTATTTATTAAAAAGTGATCTCTGAAAATTTTCCAATTACTCATGTCAACGTTATGTTGCCGACATATTAATGTAGACACCTGTCTCGCAGATCCAGTTTGGAAGAAATTCGATAGAAACTGAGTTTTGTTCCATAAGTTTTGCTTCTCCAAAACATCACACAATACTATATCATCTTTCACACTTCTAGTCAAAAAGGCAGCAAGTAGACATAATAGTAAATAAATCACATGTGAATAAATCCGTATCAGAACCCAATTTTAAAACTAGCAGTACACAGCGTAATAACGTATACTGTTATTAAGCAAGCAGCAAGCAAAACAGCGGATTGCCAGGGCCACAGCCAACACGACCTAGAGGACGAAACCAACACCACAGCAGACGAAAACGCCACAGCGCCATAGCGGAAAAAATAGCGATCTGGATAAACTGGATCCCCATAGCCAATGGCTGTTTGAGGATGATGATGATGACCTAGCACTATTTGTTTAAAGTAACATATTATTTGAAGTAATGAAAAATTTTAAATGGTAACAACAGTATTATGATGAAAGAAAGCTATAGTATTTTCTTTCCATGTTATGTCAATGGAAATCTAACTCTGAAACTTACTTCTTCAAATCGGCAGGCATTCCCATTACGTAGGCACAAGTAATATCATTATTATAAAAAAAATAAAATAAATACCCTCTCAAGCAGCTGCTTGCCACAGAGGTCTGACAGGAGCCTGTCAGTTTATATGCCACAGTAGGAGATCTGAGAGGATGGCAGGACCTCAGCAGAAAAACGACACACACATCCATGCCTAATTCCGGGGCTCGAACCCAGGTCTCTTAGATCAGTAGCCAAGCGTGCTAACCACTCGGCCACGCCCACAACATAAGCTCTCATTTTGCACAAACAAGTTACGAACAGCAACCAGGTGTGGAAGACATAAAAAAAAATAAAACTTATCCAATTTATTTTCTTCTGCTAGGGAGACAGTTTGTGAAAAATTTTATGTGATCTATTACTCCTCACCTCATAAACTTTCATATGATGCAAAAGCCATTATATGAACGATTCCTAGGTTAGTAAATCTGCTTTAACAAACGCAGTGACAAATGGCATGTGAAAGCGCTAGGAACACGTTTCTTTTTTTCCATATTAGTTCTGCCTCAAGCATATATATATAGAACTCTGTGGTATCAACAGAAGTATTAGAACAACCTATGACCTCTAGCGAATTTTCAAATTGTATCGATTCTTCAAATATTATCTTCTCAAAGAGAATAATGAAAATAGTCCTTTTCAGAGGTCTAGCCATATACACCTGTACTTCTTTTCCGACTTTAGCATTCTTTAATTGTGGAAGTTTTAACCACTTCATAATTCGGAAAATGCAAATAGAAATTTCATTATTACTTATCCAATTTAGAATATTTTTTTTCCTTTTCCGTTAAGACAACAAAGCTAAATTCCACCTTCATCCTCCGAAAATAAGGAGTAAACCGCTGCTGTCAATGTAAACCCTTTCCCATCATATTTTACCACCAAAATAAGCCACAAGCACTTTAATTTATCTCCGAAAACGGGGAAAATATTGGCACTCTGCAAAAGAAAATGTGAATATAATAGCTCTTTTTTAACAATTTAAATATTGTACAACTCTTTTTTGCTATTATAAATTTCGTATACTTTTCTGGCATTATACACATAATTCATAGCGTTCGATGTATACTAAAAGCAGAATTAGTATGGATGACCCAAGAGGCGCCATGGGCCAGATAAGGAGGTAGTGTCTTGGCCGAATAGTTCGGCAAAACACCAGAATCATACCTGAACAATATGCATTTGTATATAACCCTATAAATGTCACAAAGGCGATATATGAATATAATTATCCCCGTAAATAAAATCCATAGGTATCGAGGTAATTATTCTGTTGGTATTTCTTAATGGATAAAAGTGTTTAACTGATGGAAACATTTTTTTAAAATGTGCTCCTTATGCTTTTACATGCCGTTTCTCATTGAATTTCTCAAAGCATATGTTTTGATCAGCTTCTTAGCGTAGGAATCGATCGTTACGGGTTCTGCATCAAATAAAATTTATGAAGCGAGTAATAAAAGACCATAAAATATTTTTAATCTTTTCTCTTACCTCTTCCAACAAAAAGATTGGATAACATTTATTATTTTATGTCTTCCATACGCGGCTGATTGTAAATAGTTATATGCCAAATGAAAGATTAAGTTGTGATATGATTTAAAACAATATCCACTGTTTTGTCCCTCCTATTTTTCCTCGGTTTACATAGCATAGAGTAGGCCTGTCCAACCTTTTGGCTTCCCTGGGCCACATTGAGTGAAGATTTGGCTTCCCTGGGCCACAATGAGTGAAGATGAATTGTTTTGGGTCGGACATAAAATATATAATATAGTTAATGTATATGAATAATAAAACTTCATTTGTTTTCTTATGTTTTCTGTTATAAAATTGAAAAAAGGACAACACACAACTAGTGGGATATCAAAAACTCGCTGAAAATTACATAATCATGTTGAAAGCTTATGTCGTAAACACGTAAACTTTACGATTTTGTGGGCCGCATTACTAGCTGTTCAGGGCCGCGGGTTGGACACGCCTGGCATAGAGGCAAAGCCACCGCTGGTTCGATCCGTACCCATATACCTTAAGAATTTATTTCAAAACAAGCAAAAGATAATCTATATATTAAGATTCAGAAAAAAAAATGTTTGAGTGGAAAGGCCTCCATTAGAAAAAACTAACAGGAAAAGAAAGGCACCGAATATAATATTAGTAATGTAATTACATAATAATAATAATAATACCTACCAATTGATTAGGTACGTTTGTCATTCTGCATGCCTTTCTGCGTACCATATTAAGTAAGCATTGCTCTAATAATGGCCGGTTAATAGGAAATATATAATCATTAGTATAATTTACAATTATTTTTGACATATAAATATAAAGTGTAAACAAAGCTTGTTACTAGTTGCATAACACTAATCATGAATTATAAATTATTTTGTCTTAGAAGAGGAGATAAAATAAACATTTTCGATGAAATTAAGATAATAATCCTTGTTAAAACAACTTGGGCATCCTACTGCTGAACTTGGTTGAATCGTGTTTTACAATCACGCTAAGAAATAGGTTTTCGCTAGGTTAAAAAGTATACTAGTGTACAGTTCATCGTTTCCGCTCCAACTTGCTCTGGCCCATTTTCGACTAATTCTATGTATCTCTAGTATATATATATAGAACTCTGTGACATAATTGCCTTAATCACGATAGAGTTCAATGAGAAACTAAAGATGTTTTGCATCGACGAAGTATGACTTTTTGAATATGGGGAACAATTACCATGAGTATCACAAAAATTGAGCCGGAACGCCATTAGTTCCAATAGTTTTATCTTTCAAAGAAACATATTCGTGTCGTATTATGTTATTACATAGTATATACATACTTCCATAATCCACATTCCACAATCTGGAAACTCCCCTAACCCTCCATAGTTCTCAAATCTGTCATGATTCTCATGAGCCACATATAGAGAAAATATAAATGAATTTATTTAATACATTTAAATTATGAAACTTTTATTTTGAACTTGGTCTCTATAGTCTGATATTCCATTGTGCTAAACTCCCAGTGGTTTGGATACATTCCCAAATATGGATGTTTTGAGAAATCCTCAATTCGCTATTTTTTCCAAAACGATCGTTTTGGGTTTGTAGAGTTTTTGGTTGTCTCATTTGGCCGAGTCAGGGACGTAGCTCCAATTTACTTTTGGGGTAGGCCACTCCCCCCCCCCCACCTTCCTCCCATGCAAATCATCATCATCGCCGTCGTCGTCGTCATCATCATCCTCAAGCAGCCATGGGCTACGGAGATCCAACCAGACCGTGCAATTTTCTTCTCCAAGCAAGTCTGTCCTGAGCTACATCTGCTGCATCTGGCCACTGCACCCCAATTCTAATAAGGTCCTGTTTGACATTGTCTGCCCACCTCATCCTTGGTCTCCCCCTCTTTCTGAAGCCTTTAGGCACACTATTCATAACCCTATTCGCCAATCTATAATTATCCATACGGGCAACATGGCCAAACCAATGGAGTCTCTCTCTGCACAATATGTTGCTTAAAGGAGGTTGCAGACTCTTTTGCCTAACCTCATCATTAGTTACAAAGTTAAACCACCTAATGCCCAATATACTGTGTAAGCATCTAGAATCAAAAGCATCTAGTTTTCTGTTATCATGTTTACAAAGTGTCCAAGTTTCACTGCCATAACTAACCCTAGAAAGAACCAAACTATTATACAGTCTAATTTTAGTCTTTAGTGTATACGCCTATTTCTCCACACTCTATATAGATTCTTAAAAGTCCCGGCAGCAATCCCTATTCGTCTGTTAATCTCATGCCGCACATCACCATTATCTGTTACATAGCTCCCAAAATAATTAAACTGTGACACCTGCTCAAGACTGCAGTCATTCAGATTAACTGAATCACAGCCTGCCTGACCAATTTTCATCACTTTAGTTTTATCTCTGTTTATAACCAAACCTACTCTACTACCAGTCTCATCAACAGCTCGAATGAAAGAGTTCATCTCATCAACATCATTTGCCAAAAGGGCTAAATCATCAGCATAATCTAAATCAGAAACTTTCGTATCTCCAGCCCATTTAAGGCCAAAATCTTTCCCTTGAAGTGAATTTCGCATAACATAATCAATAACCAAGTTAAAGAGAAAAGGAGACAAAATGCACCCTTGTCGAACACCAGAAGTAATGCTAAACCAATTGCTACAAGCCTTACCAACTCTCACACACGACTCAGTGTTATTATAGAGAGCTTTCATTATGTTAACTAACTTATCTGGTATACCATATGATCTCACGATCAACCACAAATTATGACGATCAACAGAGTCGAAAGCCTTTTTGAAATCAACAAAGCTAGCAACCAAAGGTTTCTGAAACTCTAAACATTTCTCAACAATCTGCCTAAGGGAAAATATCTGATCCACACATCCCCTACCACTTCTGAATCCACATTGCTCATCACGCAATTGACTGTCAACCAGATTCTTAATTCTATTAAGCACAATCATGGAAAGAACTTTACCTGGAACAGAGAGTAGGCTGATACCCCTATAATTATCACAAGAACTGCGATCACCTTTTTTGAAAATAGGGATAACAATAGCTCTGGTAAAATCCTTAGGAACCATGCCTTTATCGTAAAAGTATTCAGAATTTCAGTCATCTAAGTGGTAACTGAAACATTCCCAGCTCTAAGCATTTCCGTAATAATTTCATCTACCCCTGGGGATTTATGTAGTTTAAGGTTATAAACAGCCAAAATAACTTCAGAATGTGTTATAGGGCCAACATTAAAACCACCAATGCATCTATCATCATTGCAAACAATGGAATAGAACTAACTACATTGTTTAGAATATCACTGAAATGCTCAGCCCACCTAGCCATGACAGAATCCTCACCTTCTATATCCTTACCTTGTTTATCCTTCAATCCATGTATACCTGTCCGTTTTCTACCACACAAAACATTAACTATCTGATACAGCTCTCTGCTGTTGTACTGTCTAACTGCTTCCTCGGCTTTCTCAGCCAAGCCATCAAGCCAAAGATTCTTATTAGCAGCCAACTGATCATTTACACGTTTATTAAGCCCTCTGTAATGCTTTCTATTAGGACAAGTAGGTTATTGATTAAGGACATTCCTGCAGCTCTTTCTTTCTGAAATAAGCTCAAGTGCCTTATCACTCAAATAATTCTGCGTTCTCTGCTCCTTTTTCCCTAAAAGAGTACTGTTAGTTTCCAAAAAAAGTCTGTTTAAAATGGCCCCATTCTTCCTCAACTTCAGTAGTAAGCAAACCATGACTGTCATAATGACTAAGTAACTTAGCCTCAGTTAAGCTTTAGCTATAACTGTGTCTTTTAGAGCTTCCGTATTGAAGGCAAAATTTTTAACCGTAGCACAACACTTTTTAAGTTTAAGTTGCAAGACACTTTTAACAATATAATGGTCAGATCCAATTTCCGCTCCCCTATGTGACCTGGTATTCCTAACAGAACTAGCCCATTTGCTGTTAATTATAATATAATCAATCATATTCCTATGCAGCCCATCAGGTGAAACCAATGTGTATTTATGTATGTCGCGGTGTTTGTAATATGTGTTAGTTATTCTGAATCCATTGAGTTTACTTACCTGTAGGAGATGTTGCCCATTGCCATTGCAGCTACCAATACCAAAAGGGCCTATCACCCCTCCCCAAAGGTCTGAGTCAGTACCAACTTTGGCATTGAAGTCACCTAGAACAAGGGCAATATCTCCTTTCTTGACAGAATTTAAAATATTCTGAAGTTGTCCGTAAAACCTATCCTTCTCATCTTCATCAAAACCTGTCCTTCTCATCCTCATCGGCATCCTCAGTGGGGGCTTAACAGCAGATAACATTCAAGTCTTTAACGCTTGTCTGAAATTTTGCTGTAAGAAACACTTCATTAATGCACTCATATCCTAGAAGAGCATCACTAGCGTGTCTAATGAGAAGCAGACCCACGCCTTGGTGATGCTTATTGTCGTCCCTCCCTGAAAAGGGAAATTTAAGATTATTTTTAAGAATCTGACCTTTATCTGTCCATCTGGTGTCTTGCAAGCCGAGAATAAATTATAATGGTGGAATTCTTGTGTGAGGACATCAAGAGAAAAAGCTCTGTGCAGAGTCCTCACATTCCAACTACCTATGGAGAGAAAATGGTTAGTGGGATGTTTAAAGAAACTATGTTTATTGAAAGAGGGAATGCCGACAATATCAAACAGCCCCCTAATCGCAGACATGGGGCAAAGACCCTTTCCCCCACTACTAAAGGCTGAAGCCATCTACACTGGAAGGTGCCTGCGATGACTTCTGCTCAGGATTATCCACCAGCTGATAAACATATCCTGTGAATCTATTCACTTGGGGCTGTCAACCCACAGACAAAGAGAAAACACAGCGGAAGATTTTCCCTTCACAGAAGCCCACCAGTGCAGCAAAATCAGGATCCATAATCAAGCTCAGAGCCATATATATGTCCAGTCCAGTGGGTTTATATGGTCAGCACCAGGACCCTGTGTGGTTGACCACTCCTCAGCAGGGTAGAAAAAAAAGAAAAGTAGCCATAGTTGCCCAGATCAGTAGGCCACACTAATCTGGCAGCCCTCTGCTTCCGTTCTCTTCCACAAGAGAGTAACTCTTTTGAAAGGTACTAACGGTCTGCACCAGGAGAAGACGGGGTCGGACATCAGGTGCTAGGCTTGGCCGGTTCTATGCATCATCACAGGGGATTGGTGTAGAGCTCTCCTTCTAGTGAAAAAAATTGTAAAATTGACTTAACATTTTTGCTACTGAACTGTTTAGAACTGTTTATTCAATTGCTTTCCAGGTGAAGTACTATGATTTTTTATTAAAAAATTATTCTCAGTATTTCTCAACATCGTTATGAAATATGCAATATAAACAACGTTGTTCCAAAAATAATGCAAAATATCAGTTGTTTTCGATTTGTTTTTAAATGAATGATATCACGGAATAATTTTTTTTTTTGTTTTCTTAAAAAAGAATAGGCATTAGGTAACAATATTTGTATGTCAAGCAGTAGTGACAATATCTATATGCGACAGTATCAAAATCAGTAATTTATAAGGGGTGCCATTAAAAACGGGACGGAGCTTCTGAGCCATTTGCAACACTAGAAACTGAAGTCCATTGCAAAGGTGCTACGTTTCCTTTGCTCAGCAAAAAAAGTTTGACAGCAATGGCATTCCTTTAGTTAAAGCTCTTTGACATTTAAGATATAAATGAAATTATGTCGCTTACAGAGTTGAAAAGAGTATTTCATTCTTTACTGTAACATGAACATATTTGTGCTTCGTTGCTCTTAAAACAGAGATTTGCTTATAAAAAATGACCCTTTACCATTGGCACTTCAAACATAATTTTCCTCACGTATCATTTATTTTCTATTTTTTTTTGGCGAACAATAGGGCCAATGAACAGGAAGCGAAAGAGAAGTTCTAAAGCATTTGACACACAATTAAATCGAATATTCATTGTGCATTCTAGTCAGGAATTTGGTTGGGACTTTGAAAATATCAATAAAGCTTATAACCACTGGTTCATATTCGCTAATCTACAGCTTACATATAGAGATCGAAAAACCCTATGAAAACTGCATACAAAAAAAAACCCAGAGAGAATTGCTTAACATGTAAATGGAAGGGCATATTCGAAGCTCCTTAACTTTTTAATAAGCTTTTTAAGGAAAATTTACTGCAGATAAAGATATTGGATTTAACTTAATCTGAATTTCCAACAGTTTTTCGTTGAGCACCCCCCCCCACCCACACACACACACCAAAAAAAAAAAGAAAAGAAATATATTAACTGACTGAGTCTTTATCATTAATTAACAGGATAAAGAGGGAAAATTATCTTGAGTTGGGTGGATAAGATCACACGAGCTCCTAACGACATGTCAGGCAGGCACTCTGACCACTGAGATACCGGCCACTAATCAATCATCCTCTACTGCTGATGTTATGCTATAATCATCTGGTCAATCAGTATTTTGAGTGCATTTTAGTACTCTATGCATCAGAGCACTCCCAGGCATGTGTAAACGACCAGCCTCCTGGCTGATACATTTTTTGTGGATCAAATCGGAATCTTCTTCACCTCTGGTATGATCAATAGTACCATGCCAACTGAGAAAATGGATACTTCGCATGAATTTATTTATGTCTCTCTGTCAAAGAAGGATCCCCAGTTTTCTTTAAGTGTGTGCATGTGTGGGGGGGAGCTGCATAAGGTTTTGCTATTTGACCAGATTTTCCGAACTCCACTATAACTTGCAATACATGCTAGTAGTGTCATCCCAGTATACGAATCCCCCTTTGCACAGTGCTTTCCCCCTATGACGTCACTGACCACGCCCCCTTATTAATATTAATAATTAATAATTCATAGTTAATTAATCTCCTTTATTAAAAAAACCCCATTTATTAAAAATTTCTCCCCCTTATTAAAAAATACCTCCCCCCTTTTTTTCAACCCCTGGCGCCATCTGGTGACTATGAGGAGCACCATTTTCGGAAAAACCCCTATTTTAACTCTAATTTCCCAATTTTTGATTCCCCCTCCTCATTAAAAAAATCCCCCTATCAAAAGTTCTGCCCCTTTATTAAAATTCCCTTCCCTTTTAACCCCTGGCGCCATCTAGCGACTATAATGTTGGGAAAAACCCTCGATTTTAGTCGTAATTAAACTTTGATGGGTGGCAATGATCGGATGATGCAAGCCTCAGAATAATTGCATGGGTGGCAACTGCACACAGAAAAGGATGATGCAAGTTTCTAAATAATTGCAAAACTTTCGATAGCAGTCACTCGCAGAAAATCAACTCCCAAAGTTGTATTACCCATTTTTTTATTCCTTATTAATGAAACACTCATTAAAACCCCCTCCCCTTTATTAACCCACCCTTATCAAAAGTTCACTCTCTTAAAACTTCACTGATCGCAAACTCCCATCCTTTTTACAAGTCCACTAAACTTAGAAAATCAACTCCCAAAATTGTATTACCCATTTTTATTCCTTATTAATTAAACACTCAGTAAACCCCCCCCCCCTTTCCTTTATTAAACCCCCTTATCAAAAGTTCACTCTATTAAAACTTCACCAAACTCCTTTGGTTGGGTAAAAATGTAATAAAAGGAGAAAAATCTGATTTAAAAATAAATTATTTGTAATTATGAAATGATATTGAGGTGTAATATGGTCTGTAGGGGTGACATATAAGACCCGCTTTAGAACACGCAATAGACATTCGGTACCTCAACCCGGACCACGTTTTATTGATGGATCACTCTCAGCAGTGAAAAAATTTTTCAAGTCTCTAATCTTTCATCTGTGTCAACAATCGCGCGGTACGAATTGACCTTCCTTCAAATCATATGACGGGGTCGCTTATCGATGGGTGCAATCTGACTTCCAACATATCATGCGACACACGGTCCTGGTGCAATCACTTATCAGTATGGGTTCAAGAGGACGAGTGCAGACGCTGCCACAGTGTTTACATTTGGTGCCGATAAGAATGCGCATTTTAATATTTACAACTCGGCAGCGGTCACTTATCGATGTCAGCAATCGCACAATATAAATTTGATCTTACAATGTATTGGTCTGGGGGTCAAGAGGACGAGTGCAGAGCGCTCCACAATGTTTGCATTTGTCGCTGATAAGGTTTTAAAATAGAAGCTAAATCAATAACATGGTTGCACTCTAGCTCCTGAGAGGGGTCACCAGATGTAAGACCACCCAACTTTGGTCATGTCGGAAGATGTATTGGATAGTGGTTGACAGTGTATAAACACTGCAGCCTCACTAGCTGTCATTCTGCTGTCAGAAAGCTTTACTGCTTGTCAGAAAGTTATTCGTGGGAATTTTTTTTGCTATTTGTTAGAAGTTTCGTCATGTCTGCTAACAGCGAGTTTGCACAATCTGTTGAGATGTCCACCGATGTTGTAGTCTGTTCGTTTGACGTCCTGCAGTCCATAGTGAATAGCCTGGAGACCACAGCTAACTGCCCTTCCAATGAACTACCTCCAGCGAAATGTGTATGTCTCCATGCTCTCCAGAGAGGGGGAAAGACGCTTCGACAGACGAAGCTCTCGTTAACTGCCCATCGTCTTGCTGCACACCCCTACGTTCCAGCCAGCTCGCAGGATGGCTCACTTCCTGGTTCTTCAAGTGACATCAACTCCGCAAAGTCTGCACCTGGGGTGACTTCTCAGGCTGTTTCACTGCACTACACTGTGACGAATGTCTGCAACTACAACTCCGTCAAGTTTAAGACACAGTTCGTATCCACAAGTGTGCGCCTTGGAGGAATGGACAGTGTTGAAGCTCACAATTTCCTTCCAGTGCTACATACCATGCACACGGAAATGCTCGAAGCTGTAGTCCACGCAGGTGATTACAGCCATGTTCGCCTGTGTTTTCGGTCATCTGACCTGAAGAATCCGGTGAACTTAACTCTGATCCGCCGAAATGAACTGACGGCGGAACGGTTCATGACAGCGTTGGAGTGTGTGATTCAATCTAATGAATCTCTTGGAAGCCACAGCGAGCTGCAGTTCGATTTCGTCTATGCCAACATCGAGCGCCAAGGCAGTGGTTGCATCGGCCCTGAGACACGTCATCTAGCCAATGTTCAATCTTTTATAAAAAACAAGAAAGCGGTCTTAAGAATTGTGAACACAGATTCCATCTGTCTAGCAAGAGCTCTCGTCGTCGCATGGGAGCTCTGTTTAAAAAACAAAGGCCTGCGCAACCGATATGCACAAATCAGTGTTTATCGTTTTCTGCTCCAGCAGACAGAGGCAAGACAGCGTCATCTTGACACTGGTGTTCCTGAGTGTCCCTGTGGTCTGCATGAAGTTCGCCTATTTCAGGCACACCTGGTACAATTTCGCATTATTGTTTATTCCGCCGATGATGGATTTCTACCTATTTTTATCCGCTCCGAAGCCGAGGACAATCTGTACCTGCTGTACAACCAAGGGCATTAAGACGTTATAGCCAAGCCAGCTGGATTTTTCGGTAGTAAAATGTTCTGCCCAAAATGTTTGAAGTGCATTAACAACCCAGGTCACGTGTGTAAGGGCACCTGTAATCGTTGTCTTTCGGATGACGTCATTCACACCGGGGAACCTCAGCTCTGTACAATGTGCTGCATGTATTTGCGTGGCGCAGATTGCTTCCAAGCATACTTGCTGAAAACTTGCCAGTCGAAATATCGCTGCACCAAATGCTTGGATATTTATGATCCCAAAAAACGTCACGTCTGCAAGAGTGAGAAACCAAAATTTGTGGAACCCTGCAAAATTACCCCTGTCGAGCCTAGCGGTCGCATACCACTCGTTAACTCGTTAACTCTTAACAAAAGTTACTTATACTTTGATGTGGAGACCGTACAACTTGACGACCGCCTTCTGAAACCCATCTTGTGCATTGTAACGTACATGCTGAATGACGACTGGGTCTATGCCTCATTCCCAGATGTGGATACTTCATGAACTGGCTTTTAGCCAAAGAACGTCCCGGGGTTCAGCGGATCAAGGACGCTACCATTCTCGCCCACAATTTAAAAGGTTTTGATGGATCATTTGTGATCAGTTACCTATACAGAAGATTTCTGAAGCCTGATCTTATTTTTGATAGCTCAAAAATATTAAGTATCTTTTTGCCTAATCTAAAAATAAGATTTATAGACAGCTTGTCCTTCATCGAAGCTCCTCTTCGCTCTTTCAGTAAAACATTCAACCTGGAGGCAGTGAAAGATTTTTTCCCCTTCAAATTTGTGAAGGAGGGAAATTTAAATTACATGGGTGACGTTCCAGACCATCATTATTTTCAACCTGAGGACATGGAGCCTTCAACCTTGACAGAGTTTAACGAGTGGTATGCGACCGCTAGTCTCGAACCCTGGGACTTTCAACAGCAACTCCTGTTCTACTGTAAGGCCGACACAGAGGTGCTACGCCGTGGAGTGCAAGCTTTCTGTGAGGAGTTTCTAGACATCACAGGTGTGGATCCCTTCGCACGGGACCTCACCATTGCTGGTGCCTGCCTACGTATTTTCAGTGGGAGTTCCTACTGAAGAATACTCTAGGTGTGTGCCCTCCACAGGGATACTCTGCACGTAACGACAGACAGTCGTTAAAGGCCCTTGCCTGATTGGATTACAAGGCAGCGAAAAACAATGTCCAGATGCAGACCGCACGTTCCCCCGAAGGTGAGTACAGGGTTGCTTAATATAAGTTGGATGGTGTGTGTCATAGTACACGCACCTATTACGAATTTTTAGGATGCTTCCACCATCACTGTTTGAAATGTTATTCCCCTAGTAAAATGGACACTCGAACCGGAAAACCCTTTGATTTAATGAACACTCAAACCCTAGACAGACTTGAAAAATTAAAAGTTTTGATAGACGGCTACACATGCAAGGTCATGTGAGAGCATGACTCTGACTGTCTACTTCGTACTGAGCAGACCTTGGCCACCCTGTATAGAACCATTGAGCCCATTAGGTATATAGGTGCTAGAGATTATCTCTAGGGGGGACGTGTGGAGGTATTTTCCATTTTTACCTCTGTAGATCAGGGATGCAACCTTAACTACATAGACTATAATAGTTTATACCCCCACGTGTGCAAGAAGGCTCCGTTCGGGAAAGGCCATCCCATAAGGATTACAGGTGATTTCATCCAGGACCTGGATCATTATTTTGGAATAGCTCACGCAACGTTACTCCCCCTCCCCCGACGATTTGTTTATCCCTGTTCTGCCTTAGTGTAGCAACGGTAAACTCCTCTTCCCCCTCTGCAGGATCTGCGCTGATGGCCAACTGGCACCCCCTTGCCAACATAACATGAACCAGTGCGTGCTGACCTGTTCCTGGTCAACATTTGAAGTTTACATGGCCATGTGAGCTGGTTACAAGCTTCTAAAATTCCATGATGTGTGTGGCATTTCAGAGATGTGTTACAATATGACCCTGTAACAAAAAAAGGAGGCGTTTATGCCGGGTATATTGACACTTTTCTAGGTCTGAAACAACGTTACTCTGGCTTTCCTCCCAACATGCAAATGGATCAGGAAAAAGAAGAGTTCTGAGAAGCTTTTTTCCAAGCAGAGGGGGTACGGATCCAGCCAACAGATGTAGTTAAAAACAATCTCAAAAGGACTCTCTCAAAAATATCACTTAACTCCTCCTGGTGAAAACACGCCCAAAATATGGACAGAACACAGACAACCATAGTGAGCTCCCCAGTGAAATACATGGATCTTTTAAATGATGCCTCTCTCACCGTAACGGATATTGTTCCCATCAACGATCAGGCTGTGTTGGTGACACATAAACCTACAGTGGATGCCACACCAACAAACACACGTGGTAGCTTAATCCTAGCGGCCATGGTAACGAGCCACGCATGACTCAAACTTTATGAGTTGCTTTCTAAACTGGGTCCACGGGTACTGTATTTCGATACAGACTCCATTATCTACAACACACGACCTTCAGATAGCTATGTTCCACCTCAGAATCCCTTTCTCGGCGGACTTATCGATGAGATATCGAGTAAATATGGAATCGATGTGTGTATTACCGATTATGTCAGTGCTGGGGCTAAGAGTTATGCCCTCCGCCTCAGCAACAGCGACGAGATTCTGAGGGCCAAGGGGATATCTTAACCAAGAAAAACCGCACTGAATACAACTTTCAACTCTTAAAGTCCATGGTTTTGGAACAGTCACCATCCACTGAGAATTTCGATGTACTGTTTCATTTAGTGAGTAGTAAAGTGAATGGTACACTTGTTAATAAACCCATGGTGAAACGCTTCAAAACGAACATGGATAAATGATATCTCCCACCCGGCTCAACGGTATCTGTTCCTTACGGGTACAATGATATGTCACTTGACACACTTAATAATCTGATGGATGTGTAGATATAATGTAGTTTCAAGTTATTTTGTAAATAGTTTTAAAATGTGAATAACATATTTCAAGTATTTAAAATGTGAATAGCATATTGCAGAAAGAATATTTAAAACGTTAATAGTGTATTTATTTGTTACATCAAGTTTTTTAAATCGTAACATGAAACAAACTTTGATTACTCAAATATACTTTTGAAAATATGTTGCTATCTAGCGAGCATTGTCAATCTAAGCCAGGTATGCGAAACTGTCAGCGAGCGCTGTCAATCTAAGCGCAGCAGTCATGTATGAACCGCCGTGAGGATTGCAGCAGTGTTTTCGTTGGTTTAGCGTGCGCTCTGCAGCACTTCCGGCTTTGAGTTGGTAGCGAAGTCAGAGGTGCTTGCCTGCACGATCTCTCAAGCACTACACTAGCGCCCTCTGTCGCAGCAGTATAGTGGAATTGTACATATTTATTGCTGTCATTGTGAAATATAGTAGTTTGTAAATATCAGTACTGTTTTTTGTCAATACTTTACATGAATAATTTTGAAGTCATACTCATGTCTGCATTGAAATATACTGTGCCATTTAGCTTAATAATTGTGTTTTTTAAAAACCAGTCTCTTTATTTTCCAATCTTCAGAAATTTTCCAATCTTTAGAATTTATGTGAGTAAAATATTGATTGCTAAGGGTCATTATGATGGTGTTTCTAAGGATAAAACCTAAGGTTGAAAAAAAAATTATTCACTGAATGAACAAGAGAGAGAGAGACGTATATCAGTTTTACTTTCTTTTATTGGATATCACAAATTTTTAATACATTTTTAATACTTGGTTTTTTAATACAGAATTTTAATACAAATTTTTAACAGAAGTCTTCAGATATCTTCAATACGAAGTCCACACAGATAATTTTCTTTTCTTACGCCGGATGGGAATGGCAATGTCTTTTGGTGGGTGATCATAAGACTCTGATATAGGCTGTCTGGGAATGTTGACCTTTACTTCCTCTGGGGTTTCAAGCTGCTTTGTAAATAACAGGTAAATTTTTCAAAGCAGTCAAATACTTTTCAGATTTATCACCAGCATCGCCAGATTCCAATATTTTCTTCATCTCCGTGTCTAAATCACACACTTTTTTTCTTATGTTTCTCCTCTGCATGCTTTCACTGAAATCATTTTTTTCTAAATAAGGAGACCAGCAGGGGTAAGGCAGCAGCCAGCAGTGGAATGATAAACCCGGGACCATGCTGTAGGAGATGTTTCTTGTGACGAACAGATGCATGTTTGGAAGCTAAACTTCTTATGATAGTCTTGTAATTCTTTAATACGTAAATTCTTTAATACTCTAGGGGAAACAGGTATATTGCCTTTTAAGAAATTGGCACACACTTCACATAGAGCATACATCTGGGGATTGGAGATATGTTTCAACAGCGCAGTACGCTGCTTTCCCCCCAGTTTAGGTAAACACTGAATAAATGGGCCTTGAGATTTAACTTTCATTTGGAACGTAAAGTGTTTCAGGATCTTCAGATGGAAGAATCTTGGCACGGAGCCTTTTGCTGTCCAACGTTCTGGGATAAAGGTTCACACACAAATACCCACAGGTAGACTGTGTAGCTAACCTATAAGCATCTGTCAGGAGTTTAGAATGATGTGGGAACACTTGTCTTGTCAGGTGCGTTATTTGTGAAGCATCCCGACAGTTGCGAAATAAAAACATGTAGTGAGCATTGAGTGCGGTCCTGGAATGTCCTCAAATGCCTTCCCTTTAAAAACAGATTTTGTAAGATCAGGACAATCGCGATATTTTTATGATGACCACCACGAATAAACAATTGTGATATTCATTCACTGGCTACAGACTGTTCCATCAAGTCATCCAGCACCAGAAGCGTAGGTCTGAGGGGCTCAAATTCCAGATCTACAGGGAGTCATTCGTAAAATTCCACAGTTTTCTTGAATGGTTCAAAGGCAGGTTGCCACTCCCCGTAGCAGTAAATGACACGGATGTGGATGACGTTGGTGTGGGGGTTCGAACACTTGATCGGCTTCTTTGATGAGTTTCAGAGTGAAAGTCGTCTTTCCACACTGAGAAGGAGCGTCAATTATAATATTTGAAGGAGTTCGGAGAGCCATCGTATCACCATGCAGTCGTTAAAATCTACTCGACACGTGTAATTACGATGCAATACTGTGGGAAGAGTCGAACCACACGCTCTTTTAAACAGGAAATACAGACAGTGAGCCCCAAAGTTGTCTTCCTGGGGGTCTTGCAGAGGTATCGAAGGATGTAAGACGTGACGTATGCCTAGCTGACTATAATATTCTAGCATGGACACATCAGGATTGTTCCCAGGGGGTCAAAGTGATCCACATGCATTCCTTTCTTATAAACCGCTATCCAGTGGGTGCCGGGCAGGGAGGACGGATCGGTATTGTAGATAAACAAGGCTTCTGATTGGCTGATTTTGTGAGGTAGTCTGACACGTGGGAACACCGAGACTTGTAGGTAACATCGAAAGGATGGATTCTAGCTGATAGGTATTCATGAGCTGCAGTCAAACAGGATTTTACGATCTAGTGGGATTTCCAGCAGATTCTGGTATTCAGCATACAGGATCATGGTGACCTGTGGGTAGTGGCTTGGCAAACTTTAATTCAACTCTCACACTTCCACTCTTTATTAAAGAAAACACTTGATTGCATTCACATTGCTCGGGGGTCAATTGGAATCCAAATAGTGTAAAACCTTCTCCATAGTCTTTTCACGATACGTTAATACTGCTATTGGATTTCCAGGCATCCACAGCTTCGAATAATCCTTGGTAACATCGGAGATAACGTCCATTCGCAAAGCCGGGGGTGTAGGATTGCTAATCACTGTCAATGTGAAGACTGATGTAGTTTAAGTCGAAATGTTGGAAGTTGAAAGGTTTTTTTTCATACGATCCATTCAGACTGGTACTTTCCACCATACCCAGTACCAGAAGTTGGCCGAGAAATAAATTGTCACGGTTCACACTCGTCAAACCTGCAGCGATGGAGAACAGGCGTAAATCCGTTCTTCATAGGGGGTACTTGGCATTCTCTGAGCCCAGTAGTCTAGCGTGTGCAAGGATGACCCCGGAAGTGGATTTGACTTCACACACGAAAAATTCAGCTTCATGAATCTGTACTTTGTAAGAGGGATCTGCTTCACCTGTCACGAGACAGAATTCGGGCTGGGATCTTAACAAACGCAGTCTCAGGTCGACTTGATTGAGTAGGTAACAATCTTGATTGAACAGGTCGGCATGGATCCACGAGATGAGTTCGATACCTGATGAATTGATGTACCCCTTGCGCTGATGCCATCCCTCATTCTCCCGACTGGTCAGTTCCATTTTACCAGGGGTGTCGAGGTACCAAAGTGACGTACCGAGCTGACTTCACGTGTCATCGGTAACATAATTTAATAGAGTCTCCAGGTACGCCCTGTAGGTATACAGGGTGTGAGAAGCACTCACTAGGTGATCGTTGAGGAAGACATCTACCTGGCTGAAGAGGGCGTGGAAGAAATGATTGCAGGGGGCAATCACCTCTGACGGAGGTGTACCATCGGATTTCACAATTTTCAAGACGAAACGCAGGTGGCAACGGGATAGATCAATGTAATCGTCTGTCCCTTTCACGATGAATTCGAGTGGAGCATTACCTTCCAGCGAAACCACAGGAAAATAGTTAACATAGCAACCTCTTTCTAATTGTGAGACAGTGGGAGGAACCATAAACAAGTCCAGTTCTGAATTGGCACAATCGCCAGAATCAGCGTGAATTTTCTGAATGCTCATGATGAAAACACGTCCTGCACGGTACAGAGTCTCTTCACTTTATGAACACTAGAATGATGACGACGGCGTTTTATTCCTTTCCCTCCCTGCAGCTTGGAACTGGCGCACTACAAGAGGTCTACACCTGCTTCACGGAGCCCCACTTTGACGGCAGATTTGAAGTTTTGTCCCTGGGACATCTCTGAAACGAACCGTAGCCCACCCTTACACAGGGTAGCCAACGCAGGGCGTACGAGAGGGCTGATGAAACGCCCGATAGTGGCAAAGATGCTTCCTAACCCATCGCCTCTCTGATAACGAGGACCACGGAACACACCCTTCCCCGTTTGGCTCTTGTAGTAGCTCATGTAGGCATCTGCAGAAGGGGGAACGAATTTAACCTTCATGGCAGAAATATAACTTGACTAAAACTTTACCGAACTCAAAATGCAGAGGTTCTCCAGTGTCGGTACGAAGGAAGATTCTCACACTCTCGAAACTGTTCCTTGCAAGGGGGTAGTAATCAGGTTGCTGATACACTGCAACAATGGCTTGTTATTACTGGTTCTGACGGCAGGGTTCACAACACACAACAGTTCACCATGAGTATCACCTAACAACTGAGGTGCAATCAGGTCTGAATACAAATAAATACCATACATTTCTCTGTTCATATCGATGGGTTAGTCACCCAGGGTTTTATTCAGTGGCATATCTAACTTAGTAATTCCTAGCATGTCTCCTAATCCGGGGTTCGATCGAGGAAATTTAATGAAATGTGACTTGTCTGTATCCATCAATACAGTCTGATCTGCCTCTTGCTTGAAACGGTAAGCTTTTCTCAGCCTGTGGGGTAACATCTGGTTCATTGCATCGAATAATGATTCGACAGTTTCGTATCGTCCGTGGGGTACCTTTCGTTCTTGGAAACTACGTGGGGGGGATCACGTAGAAATCACACTTGTCATCTATATCGAATGTTGCCGTATTCCAAAGTTTGCTAGCAAATCGTTGGTGGAAGGGTTTGTCAACTTCTCCCTCATCGATACACAGAAGTTTGCCGAAATTCGTTTTAGGAAACATCAAACCGTATCCCTCACTGGGTTTGAATATCCAGTAACCGCTGTTATAGGAAACTATTATTTCTTTGGGGAGCTGAGTGGTGAGGAGAGACAACAGTTTCATACGAGTTATTTTGCCTGGTTTAAGCTTGATTTTCCACTATTCTTCAGAAGGAGCAGGAGCGTAATATTCATACGTGTCATTAGAACTATCCACATTGTACCAGTTCACAGGTAAGTGAACATCTGCTAGTCCCACTCTCCATTTTCCGTTCGGTCTTAGGGGTTGTGCCAGACGAACCGTGAAATCACTCTGTGAATTGTTCGATAAATATTCTGACTAGCCGTGGAGAGAAGGGTCAGGTAGAAACTGTCCATTTTTTAGGGATCCAGGAAGGCTTGGGATAACTGCGAAATTTGACCAGTGCCTTTTGACCTTTTCTCTCGATTATTTTCTCAACAGTGTAAAGTTCGGGTTCTGTCACTTTTTGAAGTTCCGATTTATAGAATGTGCCTTTCAACACTTCTCCCTCAGAATCCCCTATGACATATACAGGGGGCTGATGTTGTAACACCTTGTCGACTATAAATATTTCTTCTGTCCACAAATGCGTACCTGCCTTCTTGAAGGGTACTTTTACACTGGCAAGTCGAACCGTGTCCCCCACTTTAAATGCCGGTTTTTCTTTTACTTTGTTTGAATCGCGGTAGAGTCGAACCCAGACAATGTCTTCATTGTGTAAGCTCACGTCCTTGGGAGCCATATCGTGTGCACTGTGAACGGTGGCATTGTATCCCCGTACAACACATTGCAACACGTCCAAGTACCGGTATGTGTTATTGCGTGTATAATATCTCCCCAGTCTCTCGCGTAGGGTGCGATTCCATTCTACCACCAAAGCTGCTTTTTTGTCAGAGTAGGTGACAAAGAACCAAATACCTTTCTTTTTCAGGAATTCTGGAACACTCTGTTGGTAAATTTCGTACCTTGATCCGTATTTAAATTCATGGGAGACCGCCCCTTGGAAAGGATTTTTTTGAAAGCCGACACCATTTCTTTCCCTGTTTTTGCCTTCATGGCCCACCCATACCTCGAGAACACGTCGATAACTGTTAATATGTAGCGATAAACGTCATTGAAGCGAGTTAGATTTTTTACGACTACGAGTCCGCTTGCCATTGCTCGTCTAAGCCTATGACGTAAACTTTATTACGGGGGGGGGGGGAAACTTTCTGCGAACAGGTTTATGTAGCGTGTAGGTGGGTTGCTTTTCTAACCATTCTCGGACGAGTTTCAGTGGTAGTCCCGTATTCAGAGCTAACTTTTTTACTCTACCGAATCCTCTTTCAGGGTCGAAATAATGGGATTCCAAAGTTTTGTTTTCTTCTGCACCCAGACGTCGTACCCCACCAGGTTTTGCCATTGATGTAACGAAAGTGTAACACCTGTCACTGTAGGGACGTCTCCTATAAACTGTCTGATGTCCACTGTTAAGTTACACACGCGAATTTTGTATTTACTGTCTAAGGCTTTTGACTCTCCACACTGAATATTTTTACTAGGGGCTACAAGTTCTAATACAAGCACCACTATCGTTAACACTGTTACGATTAGCTACCGACACTAGCTAACACCTTCTTTCTCCTATCCATACCAAGACTAAAATGAAACAGGATGAAAAGACAGACACATTATATAGGTCACAATTATTTATTTAATTTATACATTTCATTTTTTGCCTCGTCCGCAATAGTATTATATTTTAGAGTACACACAAATCCAGAATCTACAAAATTCAACAGACCTCGTTTCCAGGCCGTATCCACAAATACCTGTGCCAAGGCGTTAATGCCCAAGTCACCAGTCCACCCTACGATGGTCGGTATTTTTTCTTCGGGTTGTAGACCTCTGTGGCAAGCAGCTGCTTGAGGGGGTATTTGTTTTATTTATTTATTTTTTTATTGTAGTCCATCTAACTGTATCAGACGCATAAGTTCTTGCTGAAAAATATTCACCAGCAGCGGGTAAACACACTCGGGGACCGCCGAAAACAGGTCCCAACACGAAAGGTCGAACGGATTCTGAATGTTCTATAATAGCTGTACGGAGATGGTGATCTTTGAGAGTTCCACACACGTTATGCACAATGCGCATCACTTCGTCTACGTGGATAGCCAGCGTGAACTACTGCAAAGCGTTCAGCGTTATACAGCGTCTCACAACACGGAACTGTAGAGTTCTTTGGTCAGCTGATTCTTTGATGAAGTCGACACAGCCTTCACCACCTACATTGCGATACATGTAGGCATGTAAACCAGGCATCACGTGCCATGTCTGCTGATCGGGACCGATTTTCACTTGGTCCTCTATGTGGGGTACTGTGGCACACAAAGCCTCCCATTCAGGTATGGAGAGGGTAACCCCCACAGGTGTAGGGTAGATGAGTTCGCCATTTTCATATTTCTTGTAGCGACGTACGTGCAGAGAAAACTTATTTTTGAATAGCGCAGGCACGACGTAAACATCTTCACCGAGACACCATGCATCTGGATTGCTAGCCTGCATCGTGAACAATGACGCGCCCAAGGGCTGGCCTCTATTTAACGAGGGAAAGCAGCCACCTAGGACAACCAATCAGGACCCGTAGTTTTATCAGGAAATATAAGCCAGTAGGAGATGATTGGACTTTACAATTATTTAGAGACTTGCATCATCCCTTTCTGCGTGAGGTTGCCACCCATGCAATTATTCTGAGGCTTGCATCAGCCGATCATTGCCATCCCGAAGTTTAATTACGACTAAAATCGAGGGTTGTTCCAGACATTATAGTCACTAGATGGCGCCAGGGGTTAAAAGGGGAGGGAATTTTAATAAAGGGAGCGGAACTTTTGGTAGGGGGATTTTTTCAATGAGGAGGGGGAATCAAAAATTGAGAAATTAGAGTTAAAATAGGTGTTTTTCCGAAAATGGTGCTCCTCATAGTCACCAGATGGCACCACGGGTTAAAAGGGGGGGGGAGGGGGAAAGGGTTTTAATAAAGGGGGAGAAATTTTTAATAATGGGGGAGGCAAAAATCGGGAAATTAGAGCTAAAATGGGGATATTTCCGAAAATAGAACTCCTCATAGTCACCAGATGGCGCCAGGAGTTAAAAGGGGGTTTAATAAGGAGGAGTAATTTTTAATAAGTGGGGGTTGTTTAATAAAGGGGATTAATTAATTATGAATTATTAATAATTGATTAATTATGAATTATTAATTTTAAATATTAATAAGGGTCCGTGGTCGGAAGTGGGCGTGGTCCGTGACGTCATAGGGGGAATGCACTGTGCAAAGGGGGTTCGTATACTGGGATGACACTACTCATACTCTAATTTTGCCAAATCGCTATAATTTCATAAAAAAGAAAGAAAGTTACTTACATCACACCATTTTACCAAGTCATTTCGAAGTTTGATAACTCTCCTTAATTTCACAACTATCCCAATTTCCACAACTCACCTGTATTTTACCAAGTGGCTTCGAATTTTGCCAGTCCTATATTTGGTCAAGTTGCCTCGCTTTGCCAACATCCCTAGATTGTGTCAAGTTGCCTTGAATTGCCAACTCGCCATAATTTTACACAAAAAATCCAAATTTTTGCATCTCACTTGAATTTTGCCACCACATCAAGATTTGCCAAGTTGTCCAGATTTTGCGAATTCCTCAAGATTTTGCCAAATTGTCCCGATTTTTTTAACTTCCCAAGATTTTTCCCTGACTAGATTTTGCCAGCTTCCAAGATTTTGCCCACTCTCTTTAATTTCACAAAAACAATCCCAATTTCCACAACTCACCTGTATTTTACCAAGTGGCTTCGAATTTTGCCAGTCCTATATTTGGTCAAGTTGCCTCGCTTTGCCAACATCCCTAGATTGTGTCAAGTTGCCTTGAATTGCCAACTCGCCATAATTTTACACAAAAAATCCAAATTTTTGCATCTCACTTGAATTTTGCCACCACATCAAGATTTGCCAAGTTGTCCAGATTTTGCGAATTCCTCAAGATTTTGCCAAATTGTCCCGATTTTTTTAACTTCCCAAGATTTTTCCCTGACTAGATTTTGCCAGCTTCCAAGATTTTGCCCACTCTCTTTAATTTCACAAAAACAATCCCAATTTTCACAACTCAACTGTATTTTACCAAGTGGTTTCGAATTTTTCCAACTGCCCTCGATTTTGACAACTCCCTTTAATTTACAAAAAAAAAATTCCATTTTACCCACATCACCTGGATTTTACTGAACTTCACCAATATTACAGTTAAGAATTCTTAATTGCAATGCGATTGACTTCGATAACTTTATACTATTTACAGTTTTAAAGGGTTCTCCTAGTACACCTTAGTTGATTGGATTGATTGGATTGTTTTACCTCTGAGCGGCACTTTTTTGCACACCATGGGCTAAATGGCCATGTCACATGGACCCCGAAGGCTCAGAGAAGGTTGGTGGAGGGGACCCACTGGAACAGCTGTTGGGAGACAGATGGTAACCTCCCGTCAAGGCCATCCAGCGTGTTCTTTAACGTGCACAGGGTATGGCTCTCCCGCACACGGGGCCACGGCTTAACGTCTCATCCGACGGACGGCTGTCTTTCCAAGCCCATCGGTGTCCCCTACTGACCGTGGGCAGGGCGGGGAATTCACCTTAGTTGAGCTTCGGCTTTAATTAGGTTGGGTTTTTCACGAAAGGTAATCAAGTCTTTCGATTTCTTAAACCCATGTGCAAATTCATTCATAAAAAGAAATATAGTAAGGCAGACAGCAATTGGTAAAATATGTTACGATCTACGATGAAATATTTGAAACACATCATTAGTTTACATACGTTACATTAGATTACGTTACATTAGATTACATACGGTTTCTTATTTTTAATTTTTACACATAATCGTTTTCATTACAAGTAATCTTTAAAAAAAATTTAAAGTAAATTATGCCATTTTTTTTCTTACAACATATCTGTATTTCCCGAAGATCCGAATTTTGTTACCAATTAGTAAGTAGATATGAAATGGGGTTGGCGAGTAGGATGGTATGGAAGTGTGGTCCAGGAGTTGAGTATCCGGGGAGTGTTAGGGCGAGTCCGAGCTGGGGAGACTCACTGCATACTGTAATGTTTTGTTTCGTAGTATTGATCAATTGATACTAAACGTCAGTGATTAAATCAATACATTCGCATTTTTCTAGACGAAAATTCTATTTTTTCATTCTTGACCAATCGAAAGTTCGTTTTTTCAACAATTCAAGTGGTTTATAACTTTTTTTTTTCAAAGAGATATAGTAAAATTCGTCGTGTGGTTATTCTTTTCTATGTAACAATAAGCATAATCTTAGGAAGAAATTTCTATTTAACAATAACGTTAAAATGGTTTCTAAGGGATTTCACCTTCAGTTTAATTTTAATCCATTGGCCCAATGGGCAAAGTGAAACTCAAAGGGTCAGTTAAGAGCAACTTTCAATACTGACATCACTGTAGAATAATTATATATTCCCATTAGATGCAGTGGTAAATTCGAAAGGAATTATTTAGAAAATGGTGTATGTTGATTTGATTATTTTGTTCAACATTACTTCATTAAAGGTTATGTGTACTATACTTTGATGAAGTGAACAGTATGGTAAGAACGGGGGTGTTTCATGATATATTTACAGGTCGTTTAAGTCAGATAGGTAGAACTCAGGTAATCAGAAAACATAAAAAAAAAAAGTATAAAAGCAGGAGGTAGGTATAAGTCCTCACTCTAAATGGTATAAAGTTTCAAAAGCTATCTCTTGTGAAATTAAATATCATTTGGGCTGCCTTTTTTGACAAGTGCAAATGTCATATAGTGGTGTAGACAAAAAATTCTAAATGAGGGTTTTGATGTATTCAAGTCAAAAGAGAGGGAGGGAGGGTTATGCTCGTCTCATTTTCAGCGAAATGAGCCTTTGAAAATATATAATCCCTCAGAAGGGTATAAGCTTATAATCTCCCCATGGATAGATAGATACCACTAATGCCACAAGTGCATTTTTTTACATCGAAAGCTTGGTCCACAGGTATAATACCTGTGAACCAAGTTTTCGATGTAAAAATATAGATATAGAGATCACCTAGCATAACCTTTAGCCTATTTCAGGAAAAACTCCCAATTCTTACAGAATGAGGTTTACTCTGTTTTGCAATACAACAATGGTATGTGTGGAATTTCGTTTTAGATGCCTTGAGCACCACGAGTGTGTGTGTGTCAATGGGATAGGTAGGTCATCTGACGTTTCATTTTCCGATTGCTGTCTTAGATGATATTCATTTTCCGATTGCTGTCTTAGATGATATGAATCATCAGTGGCGGATTTACCTATACGTTAAGCAGGCTCAAGCATGGAGCACTGGTGTTCAAAAGTATATTTGATAAAATGAAAAATACATGATAGAATAACATGGGCGATATAGCGCAGATGGAATATGAAACAAATGCGCAATAAAACTAAACCTGGTGCAACGCACTGTAGTTCAACAGAGTGGCAATTGGAGAAGTTACCTGGAGACGCATTCGCTCGTGCACGAGAGTTGGGTCTGATGACAACTTACAGTGACACAAGTGTCACAACGACGTTGCATGACGTTCAAGGGCAGTCTTGCAGCATTAATCATACTTCTGCGCAAAAGCATATTGGAGCTCGAGGAGAGGTCTAGGGAGAGGTGTTGACAAGCTGAAATCAGTCTGCCCAATGCATCCCACACATGCTTATATGGAAAATCACCCACTAAGGTGACACATGGACGCACATACACAGGAATTGTGGGTCAAAAGCACCATGAGCAGTAGACAGCTCTACAGCGAGCTCTCTCGCTGATATGTCTGTTAATGCCTCGCTGTTACTGCCACATAGACCACTGTGTTGTATGTGGCAGTAAACACCAAAACCAAGTTAGTCGCCCATGTGTGCAGTCGAGATCGACACTGCACACATGGGCGACTAACTTGGTACCTTCCCCACAGCCGCCTTGACTCCATGGAATGGAGCACATCTATTGTCCTGGCAACATCACTCTGTATTCAGCCTGATTCCAACATCTCGATAGCCCGAGCAAGTGTAACGACATATGCTGTCTGACATATTTTAACAGCAACAAGCTGTTTGAACACAATGAGCTGGCGGCAAGAAATTGGATTTTCCACATCTATCCCATCAGTTTTCTAGTTCTCGTCTCTTATACAAATGATATTTGGTCACATGCTGTGGCATGTTTACCCCCACATTTGCATGTGCCTGCCATTATCCCCACGTATCCTTCGTTGCCGTTTTCGTCGATTGTTTGTTCAATATAGCCCATTTTGTCAACTGTGCTCAACTTCTGGACACCAGTTGCTTATACCAGTGTATAACCATTGTCATTATAATACAACTCTTTCACGATTTCAGCTTTTTTAGATGCTGTACTTTTTCCTTAATCTATGAATTTATGTAGCAAAGTTGTATATTTCATTGCTTAACTTTAAACCTTACTTTAACTCAAAAGGTTAAGCGTAATTGCTTTTTTTTCTGCATAATTTATTATACAGAAATTTTATTAAAAATCTTTTATCAGCTCTTTTTTTTAAGTTTATTTTTGCTAGCGTTGCTATGGCAACTACGATGCTGCAGTGAAGTAATGAAATAATATAGCCTCCTTATTACCATTCAAACAATGCAATCAAAATGTATAAAATTGAACTTTCGGTTACCTGTAAATAGGAAGGGATTTATAGGTAAGCACAGTCAGTATACATAGAAGAGGGGGTCCAGTGTTGCTGATAGTCCGCGCCCCCCCCCCCCCCCCTCTAACCCATTTTCGCACTGTCACGTTTATTAGGTGAATGAATAGGGGCTCCAAAAGAAGGTAATGTACCCCTGTACATATCCTTCTTTTTAACTTAAGCCCCTGATAGCCATAAATCCGCCCCTGCCTGAAAGGTTTTTTCGCCCTCTATATAAATTTACACGACATAATTTAGCATTTCAGAAGCTGAGCAATAACGTCCTATTTAGGAAATAGTAAATTAGAGGCATTAATGGCATAACTTTTATATAACGGCAACAGATCTTGGATGTGATACTGATTATGTACTGCAAAATTGTTTTATTTATATTCTTACAAAAATACAAATATACAATAATGCGTACAAAACTGTAGATTAATTAAATCGCACATAATTTTTTTAATTATATCTAAACACAGATTCTTTTTCCAAATTTACAAGTATTAATACAGCATTACTTCTCAAGTATCATTTGTTCATTAGAGCTCAACTTTTTAAAATAATCTGCCTTGGAGATTGTACCAAAAAATAGTTCATTTACAGTCACTAAAAATGAAATAAATATGCCTTTAAGAAAGTTCGTGTTTTGCAATGGCAGATAAGTATATTCATTAGCACAAAGACAACTACTTTTTACATTTCTTCATTTTTAACTTATTTTTCATTGCTGCATTTTGCTTATTAAAGGTGATGGGTAACTCAAACCAATTGTATACTTGGTGCAAACACTGAAAATATATGCCATGACATTTAGAACTTTATTTCATATGCTATTCATATACCACAAAGATGAAATGAACATATTTACAAATGAAAAATTATACAGGTATGGAACATGTTTATAAAACAAATGATGAAAATGGCTTAAATATATTGAGATAAACATTTTCCAAACTTCAAGTGAAAACAACCACCAAATGTAAGTAAATAAAGTTTGTTATGCCTCATTTTATTGCAAAACATGCAATTGTTGGCCAGGTTAAAGGGATGCCAAACGCTCGAAGCTGTGAAGAGGATCCACTGGACAACTCTTAGGATACATGAAAGCTTACTGTCAAACAAATCCTATACATTCTTTAACATGAATAGGATATGGTTCTCCTTCACATGGATTCATGGTTTAACATTCCTTTCAACAGATGGTAGCCATTTCAAGCTCACAAATGTCTCTCTTCCTGAATGCAGAAAAAAATTAAATGTAGGCTCAGTAGGAACTTGAACCTTGAAACATCAGGTTATGAGCATCGCATGCTATCAATTAAGGTAACTTCCCTCACTAAAAATGGCATTTACACAAAAATAATTAGAATGAAAACCAACTCAGATAACATTATTCCTAAATTGCATTTGTATACGTGAACCAATTTTGATTAAGACTAAAATATACCAACTACGATAAAGAATCAACGACTAGTTTATCAACAGTCTTATCTATATACTTAAAAAAAAACAATTTTAACTGAAAAGCTTGGTGCTTTATAGTTTTGTACAATGTGGTGTATGGAGTAACCTTTAGACTTAAATTAAAAATTACAAATACAATTTATTAAAAAATTATAAATTAAAATTATATATATATATAATTTAATAATCTATTAATTTTATGTGGTTAGAATCTAGAGTTTCAAATATTATTACAAATCAATCAGATTAAAATAAGCAGATTTAAAAAATAAATATAAACATCATACCAGTAGATACCATAAGCAATGTTCATGTTTACATATCAGTAACGCTAATACAGTGCATTCTTTTCCTTGTAAAAACCAATTTATTTATGTTTCGGTCATTTGCTCCAGAACGATTAACATAAATCTTCATTTGCTTCAATTGATTTCATGGAAAAATGCACTTATCCAGAGATTTATGCAAATGATCAAGTTTTAAAGATACTATATAAGGTTTTAACAAATTTTTTTTAACAATTTGCAATTTGAAAATCACAGCAGAATTAAACATTGGTGTGTAGAAGATCATATCTAAATACGCCACATAACAGACCTGGTTGGGAAAGAGCTAAAATAGCCACTGACCATGATGAGTGCCGAAAGAACATGAAAGCACATCTCTTGTGGGAGCAGGAGCATCAACACTGTACCATTGAAGAAAGGTAACCTGGTCGGGAGAATCAAGGTTCCTTTTTGTATCATGTTTATGGAAGGATCAGAATTTGAGAGAGCCAAAGCTGACAGCTATATATGATCAGAGTTTCAGCCATGCTTGCGCGCAAATGCGGGATTTAGGTACTGAATTTGGATAATGATGTTACCTTCAAACTTTGAGTTTTTACCAGTGTTTTTTATATTTTTCGTTCCAAGTACCATTGGCATTTTACCTTTGTCACAAAATTATTAAAATTAATAATAAGAGAATAAATTAATACCGACGTTCACTTCTTATGACTTTCTTATGATGCGTCAGAGAATTTTTCCCAGAAATCAAGGTCACCAATTGTCGAAAAAGTTCAGGCTCGAAAAATTGAACACGAACTGATCTCTGTTATATGCTATTACAAATTTTACAATAATTATAATTATTTGATAACAAAATTAAAATTTTTATGAAATTTGGATCAAAGACAATATTAGAAATATTGATAGACACTGAATATTCTTGAGTAACATTATTTTAAATGTTAACAGACATTCATTAAGAAAGAGAGATAATTTCTAAAAAATGATGAAAGTTGCATGGTGCTTGCATTCTTAATTCCTAATGGTTTAAAAGGTTAAATTTATAATTTAAAGAATTTTTTTACCATTACAAGGAGAATTAGAAATTTAAATACACTGCTTGACACAGAAAAACACACCGGGAAGTATTGTTGGAGTGCCATGCAAATAGGTGGCTATGTGACGACATTCGGGTTATGGAAATGAGTGCATTTGCCAACCAATCACGTGATAGGTGAGGGAGAACAGGGAAAAACGATTCGCCGTAGCTAAGTTTTGTTGTCCTCATCTGGGTGTGTGGACCACTGCATCGGAGTGATAGTGGTAAAAACACATAAGTAGTGAGAATGCCTGAGTGATGTCATTGGGAATTCTACCATCACGCGGACACCTTTACCCGAGGCTTCATCATAGGGCTACAGACAGCTGGTTGATGCATGCATCACATCGCGGCAGAAACGCATTGGGATACAACAACTGTTTTGCGACAGTGGTTGGAGGAGGTTAACGTGCGTCACCATAGTGGAACTGGTGCATGTAGGGAAACGTCCAAACGCCTTGCTCGCTCCATTCAACCACAATAATTATGACATTCGACACGGTGTACAGGCAGCTATGGACATTGCCAAGTCAACACAGATTGGCTGAGGCAGGTTTGCACTCTCACTAGCCATTGTGATGACTGCCATTCACCGTAGCACATCTTCGTACAAGGTTGCAGTGGTGCTGTACCAACATGAGAGGCAGGACGAATGGAACCAAGTCATATTTAGCGACAAGTCTTGCTTCTGTCTCAGTGCCGACAATCGGCAATTGAGAGTCTGGAGGTGACATGGTCACCAGGTTGATCTTGTACCCGTGAGTGTCATACAGGTCAGCCTGGTAGCATGGGTTTCGGGCACTATCAGTTTCAACAGCCATTCACTGCTCTCATGCATAGTGAGTACAATGAGAGCACGATGATACGTCGATGAGCTACTGCAGCCCGTATTGTTACCATATCTTCATGGTATCCCTGATGCCCAGTTTCAACACGATAACATCCGTCCACAACTACCAACATCGGCAGACAGTGCCTATAAGATATCCAGGTGCTGCCTTGGCCAGTGCGATTCCCATACTTCTCCCCAAAAGAAAATGTGTGGGACATCTTTGGCAGACGACTCCATGCCTCTGCACGACCCCCTTGCAATGTCAATGAATTATGGACACAGATCAACGATGCATGGTCCTTGATACCTCAGTACACCATCCAGGTACTTTTTCACTTGATGCCAAGCCGTGTTGCCAAATGTATAACCCAGCATGACGGTCAAACGACCTGCTGACAGGCCACATTGTACTGTCTCCTCGCCCATCGCATTCATGTAATCCCTCACATATTAAATCAGTTATTTCCCACCGACTACTAAACTCAATTCTTTCCTACCTACTATTTGTCTACATATGTGGTAGGTTTCATCTCATTTCGTGCATTCCTTCATGTTGTGGGATTTTCTATGAGGAGCAGTGTAATTTTGATTGAAAACGAATTTTACCGACTCGGTGGCACAATGATATGGCTTTGGTTCATAAGTAACGCTGCAACTGTTGGGGTCCGAATCCCGGGATGATGTAGTCGTTTGTTCTATGATGACTTGAAAATCCTGTAATGTTACCCCCCATGAAGTTAAGTGTTGTATGATACTTCTTCTTTCTACAAATGTTTCCTGATTAGAATATATTGTTTATGTCAGTATTTTCCTTTTCAGAAAATGAAGAAAGTATCATTTCGTGAGCGTATCAGTATAATACCCCCAAAGTGTTCCCAAAGATAGAAAAAACGACCTAGAAATCCCCCCAGAGGGAGCCAGGAACAAAAAGCTGCTAAAATCTCCCCACAGAGCTGAAAAACAGGCCACCATTTGCATTTCACCAGAGCAGAGTGACCGGACAGTAAGAAAGTCTAAGAGACACACCCCAGAAGTCCCACACAGTCAGAGAACAAAGGAATCAGTGTATTAAGCACTTTCCCGCCCACAGAATAGCGGTTTCACCGTGACAAACAGACCATTTCTATAGGTAAAAAAAAGCTAACTCCAGGAAAGGCATCAGAGAGGCAACAAATGCCTAAAAAAACACTAAAAAATTTGCCAAAAATGAAAAAATCGCCCAAAACTGAGAAAAAAGCAAAGAAATCGATGCAGAGTGGAAGAGCTGACAAGATGACAAGTAGAGTGAAAATCGACAACTTCGCAGAGATGACGTCACAGGCGTAAAGTGGTCAAAATCAATGCAAAACTGAAAATCGCCCTAAAATCGGTTCTAAAAGAGGAAAATCAACGGTTTAAAGAGCTACACCCATGTAACCCAACGTTAGGAACCGGAATCAATTGTCAAAACCGCCAAAAAGTGACTATTTCTAGAGTTATTCACGAAAAAGTGCCAAAAACGCAATCAGACCCGAGAGAGGCCAAAAAAAACAAATCATAGGAAATGACCACTCCAGTGTCGAGAGTAATCCTTGTCCAACAAGAATCACTGCTCCGAATTATCATGACACGCCCCTAATTTTTTTAAGCCAAGTGAGAACGAATCTCTAAAGTTTCCCATGTTATCCTATGGGAAATCAGACCCAAAGTTGTCAGAAAAAAGCTAAAATCTTCAAAAATTCACAAAAAAAAAGATTAAGTTAGAGTACTAAAAAAGACGCCAAAAGAAAGGTAGAGTTGGGCTAGGATCTGATCAAAAAAAAATTCACCAAGTCACCTCTAAGTTAGAGCGTTCTAAGTTTGAGCTGAAGCGTCAACCTGAGTGGAATTCGAAACCAGGTGTCCCACCATCATATGTGGAAACTGATATGAAGTATTCCTTTCACCGTTGCTTAATGAATAGGCTACAAATTTTTCAAAGTTGCGCTTTTTAAAAAAGAGCTAACTTATCTAAACTAAATGGGAATGCCATATGCAGAGAACATTTTTCTGAACATAGTGTTTTTGAGTTTTACCAGTCATAAGTAACAGATAGTTTGTTTATCTAATGTAATGAGTAAGGAAATATTTGTTAAAGTGTGCAATAAGAAGTTATCCTATTGAAGTGTGAAAGAGAGATGATATTTTCATATTTGAATACACATAATACAAACAAAATTCCTTATATAACAATCACACTCCTTTTTATCAGATTAAAAACAATGATGCAAAATGCACATGGATAAGACCAAATTATACTTTTCAAACTGTTTTCAGTGATTATCAATGCATATGTTTTCATTAATTCAGTACATATGCTGTCAAAAATTCCTATAATGTAGAATTTAAAGTCAGTACTTTAATCCATCAGTTGCTGCAGATATAGTAAGGCTAATAGAGCAGTTACTAACTTATATAATTTCGTATATACTCTATGTTCCAATATGTATTGGGACACTTCAATGTTATATAAATGAATAGCTATATTCAAAACTTTCTAGCTTTGCAAATTTAATTTTAAATAATTTTACAGTAAAATGTCACTGGAGAAAAACTAAAGTATAGAAGTATAGAGAAATATTGTAATTTTTCTCTATACTTACCTCTATACTCAATATTCATCATTCAATCAAATTTCTCTAAAACTTGATTTTTCAGCAACATTTTAATAGTTATGGAAGCTGTAATAATAAGAATTTACCTCAAAACTTAAAGCACGAATAATAACTGATAGCAAATCATTCACCAAATGCAATTTTAGAAGACTATTTAATGAGCATTTCAATTTTGTTTTCCGTTTAATATTTTAAAAGCATTTAGGAAAGTGTAACAGCAATATCTGCTGTTAAATGTTCCAGCTTCAATAATCTTTAAGTATTAAATACACTGTTGTACTGATATATTAGAGAATCTCCATGTTATCACTCAGAAACCTAACTTCAAAGCTCTATAACTTTTAAAATATACATTTAATGGAGAAATATGACTGAAGGTAAATTAAAGATCATTATCAAATCCATTAAAATCACAATTTTCAACATTAGCTCAGTATTTGAAGAGTTACAGAAGTTAGAATATATAACAACAGTAATACTAACAAAAGAATTTACCTAAAAAAACTTAAATAATAAGCATTGTTTTAAACAGTTTAATAAAATATACATTCAGAAGCTTTTGCAAAGATTATTTCAATATCAGACAATTATGAATAATTTTTTTTTTATAAAACAAGATAAAATATTGTTAAATACCCCAGCTTCAATAACTCTTTAAATACTGAATGAATATTGTTGAAAATTGAGATTTAATTATAATCTTTATCTTTAGTCACATTCTTCCACTAAATGGATATTTAAGAAGTTATAGAACTTCAAAGATAGATTGACATTACATAAAAATTCTCTAAATTTTGGTAGGGCAATGTATGTTGAAAATGAAATTAGAGATTCGAGTGAAACCTTCAATGTATCTTCTGTAACATTTTCATGTAAGAGTTTGTTTCGAAGTTTTGGAACTTTGAATACCACTTTTCATTCACAAATATAGATGTGTCTCAATCCATGTTGAGGTGTAGTGTTAACTTTTTTGCTGCTACCAAAGCAATTACTATATTGCTAAACAAAAATCTGCTTCTATTTGAATAATGTGATATATGAACTGGCTTACATTATGATTTAGCTACAAAAAGTACTTGTAATATTTAGTAAGTAAATAACTCCATTGCTACTTCTTACAATTTTTTCTATAAGTTAAATTGTAGAAAACAACACTGTTAGAAAACACAAATGTTAACCTTACATATATATATACTTATAGTCACAAAGAATAACAAAAGCTAATATTCTTCAAAACAAAAGACATTTTTTTTTATACATATTCCAGAGACATAAAAAAAGTACTTTCATCTGAATAACTCTATAGAGGGAGATTACCAATATCAATATTCCATTTCATCAGTATAAAAAAAAGGTGTTAATTTTAAACATGGCATCTTTAACAGTGAAAAGTATGGTAATTCATAAACTTTTGGCAACAAATTAATCACCATATTTAACACATGTAAATTTTTGTACCCATTATGTCATCGTGCTTAATGCATATGGTTTCTAAACGAAATGGAATGAACAGTGAATAACATTGTTACTATAGTTTGAATGAATATATAGTGAAACAAAGTGGCACTGATATGTTTCCAATGTATAATTTCTATTTTAAAACCTAAATGTTGCTGTCTATGTTCTAAAATACTATTTAGTTTAAGAAGCTGTAGGTGAATCACAAACACGTAACATAGGACCAGTTTCTAGAAATTCCCTGAGTTCAGAGTCCAAATCTGAAGCTGGCAATTGATCTTCACTAGACAAATGAGCAGGAGAGCAAGATGCCAATTCTCTTGCTTCTTGGCTGTCTGTTCCCAAATCATCTGTTTCACCCTCAACAACTCTGTCTGTTTCCCCATCTGCTTTAGTCTGAGGTGAGCCATCAAGAGAAGTTCTCTGCACTGATCCTGTTAAATCTTCTGAACTAGTTACAGGATGGAATGTTATTCCCATAGCTTTGCGAATACTTTCCACACTAATTATTGATGCTGGTGGAACCTGGAAGTAAAATGTATCATTATTATTACAATTTATATTCATGAAATGTTATAATAAATTAGCAATAATAAAAAGTTTAAATTAGTTAAAATAGTTTAAATTAACAACTATGCGATTTATATTATGCAGGGTTATCAATGAATAATGATAAATGACAAGATTACAATACCTTGACACTATTATTATATTATTGGAATTAATATTCATCAAAGGACAAAAAGTGATATTTAACCCTTACAGTATACAAGTGGCCAGGAATTTTTCAACTGTTATATACCAAATTAAACAGCATTCAATTCAGGATTTTATTATAATATTTAGTAAAACTGATGTTTTTTTTTTAGAGTGATACTGTTAATAAAAAGGAGTATTTGGCAATGCATACAAAACTAATGGACCAGAATAACTGTAATACATATCAATAGAAAGGACATTATTTTCTGAATAACAAGAAAATAAATTTTTACTTGAAACAAGAATTTTTTTGCCATTTTTTCTTTCAGTGATACACTCTGAGAAAAAAAATTTTTTTTTGTCAAATAATCAATCAACAGAAATAGGTCATGCTATATACTAAAAAAGAATTTAATTGTGATCAATAAAGTGGAAAAAATTCAAAGAAAAAGGAAGTAGGTGAAATTTACCTTTGATCACTGAAAGAAGGCTGCATACAAAGGAAGGAAATCCAAACCCAGGCAGAGCAAAAATTTTAATTAAAATGGGCACTTTCTTACATGAAGTGCAGAAATAACCTAGAAGTGTATCTACCTTTCTGGTTTCTCATATAACACACAAATTCATACACAGGTAAGCTAACCACTGTACTAGGTAGAAGCTGGTATAGTGGTTGACACCCAAATCTGGATACCTCAAGTGATGAGTTATACGAACTACCAATTAGTCATGAATTAATGTACTACCAACTGCACTACTCCAAAAAAATTCTCCCTCAATCAGTTGCTCACTCCAGAGCTCTAACTTTTAGTACAACATACTATAGAGGTTTGAGAGGAAGGCAAGATATCAGCAGAAAGACAAGAAACATTCATATCTTATTTTTCCAATAAGAAAAAGGACAGAGAAACTTAGAAGCTCTATCAAACTTGTCCTGGTTTTTCATAAAATATACATGAACACACAACCATGCCAGGGCTCAAACCCAGACCTGGCACCATAATGTCACTACAAATGTGATACCACTGGGACTTGACCACAACCAAGTATATGCTAATCACTCACCAGTGGATGATATATGTATATAAATGCCATAAAATAGCTATGAAATAGTATGAATTTTAATAGTAATATATTTAACATTTTAACCATGGAAAATGTTTATTCCTAGAATCTTCATCTAAAATGTAATAGTTCCAGTTTAATACTGCTCACATAAATCGATTTAAATTTCCACTGCATGAGCAATTTAACATATGATGCAAGCAAATTACAAGTCATATGTTTCTACACTAAAACAATACTAAACATGAGTTTTGACTTTAATGGATAAGTATTCTGTAACAAAGAATTATTTGTTAGAAATATTTGATGATTAAAAACAACATGACACATGGAGTTAAAAATGAATTATAAAAAATTTGGCACTTCAAGAAAGGAATCAAAACAAGAAAGTGATAAAACACAATCTGATACTTACTTGTGATGCTATATCTGTAAGTTTCTTTGAAACTTTGTCAGCTAATTAAAAGAAAATATCCAAAGATCACTATATATGAAACATTTGCATTAAAGAACTGATTATATTTCTACAATATAATCACAGTTCAAAGTTTTATCACAAGCCAAAATTAAAGAAAACTCAGATAAATATATATGTATTCAGGGCAAAGAATATACAATCATTCTGTCTTCTGTGGCAAGTGAAAATGCTTAGCTTTTGAATCTGTCTCAAGCTTGATAGCCTTATCACTAGTAAAAAAGAACATAGTGAATAATTTTCATGAATTAAATAAATTAATGAATGAATATTTAATAACATTCTTAGCCCCATATATATATAATACTAGATTTTAATTCTTGGAATGAGTATAATAGCATTTACATTTCAACTATTTTCTTTCAACTAAATTAACAATATTAGACCATTATCCTCAACCACATTAGCAAAAGTCAGTAAGTGAATTTATTTTTTACATATTAACCCTTCGTGTCCAGCCTGAAAAACAGGTTTCTATCCAGGGGCCAAGCTATTTTCTGCCTATACTCAGCCAAAAAAAAACTTTAACTTTAGAACTTTTTTGCCAAATAACTAATGAAAGGAATTATGGCATGTTGTATGCCAAATTAATCAGCATTTCATTCTGTGTTTTCTGAAATTATAATATTTAGCAAAAAAGACAATATGTTTTATTTTAATAGGACATTTTTAGAGTCATGTAGTAAAAAATGCATCTGGCAACACAAATAAAAATTTACTTTAAAAAAAAACTAATAGACAGAAATGATTGCAAACCAATGAATAGGATGACTACATATTTCTGAATAACAAAAAAATTACTTTTTTGGTTTTAAGTAAATATTTTTCTCGTTTTGTAATTTTTTTCTCAGTACCATACTTCGAGAAAATTCCAGGCTTTTAGCCAACTGTACTGAGTCAAATAAACAAGTCAACTTTAGAATTTTTTTTTAAAATAACCAAATCAACAGAAATATGTCATGTTATATATCAAATTAAAAATAATTTAATTACGAATTTTATGAAAATAAAATATATCTGAAATTGAGAAATATTTTAATTTTAATAAAACTTTTTTAGAGTGACATTGTAGAAAAAAAGTGTTTGGTATGGCAACTAAGACCTAATTCTGAAAAATCTACAAACTAGAATTGTTTTATTGGATTCAAGTACAAAGAATATTTTACTCCAAATAATAAAATATATTTTTTTTTACCTTGAAGAAGAATGCTACTTCCTCTTGTAATTTTTTTCTGTATGATACAACTTAAAACATGCACCATTGCATAAGGCAACCTCACATAGTTCACATTCATATGTTGTTTCTTTTCTATGTCCTGGTGCTGAACACACAATGCATTTTTGATCAGGTTGTTTCTTCTGATGCAGTTTTGGAATTCTTCTGGAAAAGTGGCATTCAGTTAACTGCATAATTGGAGATATAGTGCTTTGGGTACGTGCTTTGCCCTGGTTAGACAGATCTGTACCTTCTTCAAGCAATTAATTCACAAGAGTAATCCTCTACTGATAATGGCTTACTGATGGATTATTTTTCCTAAATAAAATATAGGCATTTACAACAGCAATATTTACTATATGGAAAAATATCTTTTTCCACCATTTCAAACATCTACGTTTTATTGGATAATACTGAAGTAACTGGTCTGCATGGTCCACACCTCTCATTTTAGCATTATAGTCGATGATACACTTGGGCTTCAAAATAGCTTGTGTACCTCCACCTTCTTGCCTCTTTCTCCTTTGCTGGACTTCTGACATTTCAGCATTATGAAAAGTAGAGAGCATGATAACATCTCTTTTATCATGCCACTTCATAACTAAAAGAGAACCTTTTTTTGAATGAAATGACATCTCCCTTTCCCCAACTTCTCTCGTAAATTATAACTAGGTAGACCCCTTCTATTTGGCATTATATTGCCTGTAGCATGTTTTTTTGCATACAGTTCTTAGTACAAGGCTGGAGAGGAATACCAGCGATCCACGTACAAATAATACCCTTGGTATAGCAAACTGTCCATCAGCTTTATAGTGACAGAATGTGCATGGCCTATGCTGCTGTCATGAGGCTGAACAGTTCCTTTGCCAGTATACACCATAACATTCCAGGAATAGGCTGTTTTGCTATCACATAAAACATAAAGTTTTATGCCAATTTTTCATGTTTTTGGGATTATATACTCTGAAATAAATTCTGCCTTTATAGCCAATTATTGCCTCATCAACACTTAGATCTCTATTTGGAACATATATTGTTCTAAATCTATCTATAATATCAGGAAACACCTGACCTAGTTTAGCTAAAGGATCATAGCCAGGTTCACCTTTTTTTGGCCTCATAATGCTGTTGTCACACAAATGGAAAGATTGCAGCAACAATCTGAACCTATTTCTTGACATGAGCTTTTGAAAATAAAGGTATATATACAACCATCTCTTTAGACCAGTACTCGGTCAAGGATTGTTTTTGAGCAAGGCCTGTTGCTAGGACTAAAGCAAAGAAACATTTCATTTCTTCAGCCGAGGTTGGTTTTTCATGAAACCTATTTATTCTTGAAGTGGGATATTCGGAACTGGTTTCAGACTTATCAAGCAAGGCACCACCATATTGGTTACTCTGCTGTGCAATTTCTTCAAAAATTTTGTCACTAATGAAAAGCTTGAAAAAATCCAACACTGTTTCAGCAGTTTCATTTTTTATTCCAGGGCTACCTATGAATGCATGCCTTTTTGGTAAAAATGTGTTTTCTTCAAGCTTAGCCCATTCAGCAGAAAGTTGTTCAGCTTTCGAAGTGGCAAGTTCATCTTCTGAATCACTGCAACTTTCACTGGATGGCTCAAAAAATTCAATTCAATCTTCATCTACATCCGAATCAAAAAACGTTTCTTCATTTAGCAGACTATCAGCAGTAGAAAAGCCTTCAAATTCATCTTCTGAGTCCGAGTCCCCAAAATATCGCAAAAAAAAAATCCCGATTTTCGGGATGCACTTTACCCAGCTCTTCATCAGTAACTTTTGATGTTGATGCCATTTCATATATTTATCACTAATAAAATTTTTATCAATTAATATTTACATATAATATAAAAGAAATAAATATATATCATAAGTTAATTTTTTATATTATATAAAAGAACTCAACAATAATCCTAAGTACAACTAGCAGGAGCATTTCCGGAACCAAAACTACTTTGAACTGTCTGCTACGGAAACTTTAGTGGTTACAATTACACAAAAAATATCGATTTTTTTTCAACATCAATATATATGTTCAGTAAAAGAAAAAAAAATTAAGAATATTGAAAAAAATTTAAAGCAAGAAAGAGTAAAATGAAAATCTAGAGTAAAAGTATGTGCATGCTAAATGCTTTGAAGTTGCTCTGAAAAAAAAAATTTATTTTATTGTTAATTTTCAGCAGTTTTTCAAACTTTTAAGAAAAAACCAACTGGCAACACTTCAAATCGTAACTGCAAGTTTAGCGGCAGGAAAGTCACGTTTCATCAGGAAGTCAGAGTGCGGTGATACCGTAATTTATGTAATTTATGCTGTCTGAGTGGCTACTGGGAGTGTGGCAGGGATATTTTATGCCACCTAAGGATAAAATTCATCCTAAATTAAAAAGGTTTTGTATTTTTAACATCTCTAAAATATAAGTTTTTCGAGTACATATATTAAAATTTTTAAAATCCGATATTTCTATTTAAAAAAAATAAAGTTTGGTGTGTTGTACTAAAAACGTGTGCATACATCCCCGGCCTATTTACCCAGATTCTCCAGACGTGTACAGACGACGTGGACACTGGAAGGGTTAATAAAAAAGAATGCTGAGAATTTGATGATGTCAATCAGTTTACTAAAGACTTTTACTCTTAAAAAAGATAGGATGAGAACTTGTAAAACACCAGCCTCTTAAGAGGTGATGAAATAAGTTACTTCCATGATATAATAAAATAAATCAATACCCCCTCAAGCAGTTGCTTGCCACAGATGTTTGACAGGAGCCTGTCATTTTATACACCATAATAGGTCTGAGATAATGGCAGGACCTCAGCAGAAAAACAACACAAACATCCATGCCTAGGACTAGTTTAAGACGAGTATAAAGAAGTTACCCTGAGTTGAATAGCAAAACTTCTGCTATATCAATACACATGTTCCAAACACTATAGTTTTGTGACTGATGCAAATACTCCTTATATAACTAATTGCATATAACTAAGTGAATTCATATGCAAAAATTCTAATACCAAAAAAACTTGCAGACTTTGATTTATAATAATGACTATGTGCAGAATGTATATATTTAATATTTCAGTTCATGTGAGATAAAAATATATTGTGACTCTTTTACTGGGTTGGGTTGTGTTACCTCTGAGTGGCAATTTTTTTTTTTTGCACCAATGGGCTAAATGGGTAGGTCACAAGGACCCAAAGGGCTCAGAGAAGGTTGGGGGAAGGGGACCCACTGGAGAGCTGTTAGAAGACAGATAGTGGCCTCCTGTCAAGGTCATCCAGCATGTTCTTTAACGTGCACAGGGTATGGATCTCATACACAGGGAACATAGATTAGAATCCCATCCAACAGATGGCAACCTATCCAAGCCCATCGGTGTCCCCTATTGACTGGGGACAGAGAGGGGAGTTTTGCAGAGATAAATCTCAATGATGGCCCAGGTGGACTTGAATCAGGGAACTGCAGATTATGAGCCTGATGCAATACCCACTGAGCACCCCTTGTCCGGCTCTTTTACAGTTATGATGTAATAACTATTTTTATAATATACATTTTGAAAGGAAATTCATGCAAATAAGTACTGGCTTGAAGAATTTAATAATGGCAATCTATATATATATTTGTGCTTATCACAAGTGAAAACGATCATATTTAAATAACCCCCCATCCACTGAAAAAGCAATTTATGCTCCTTAAATAGAGCTAACATATAAATAACTGAGATAACACATAAATTTTCCTATTTGCAAGTGACAAAGAACATTTTTGAGCATTTCAGTACATTGTATAAAGTATACTGCAACTTCATACAGTGTACTGATGTTCTTTAAATCTTCACGAAGTCTAGAAATGTTTCCCTTGTTATCTGGGATCACAACATGACATATAAATCTGCTACATAGCATATAGAGACTATAAAATTTGCCAAGTTTTTGTAATATGCTGTTATGATGGGTGCAGTCTGAAATTTATAATTCGTATGATGATATTCTGCAATGGTTTCCAGACTTTCTATAATGGTGTCCCCTCAGCTTAGCAAAGATTTCTTTTTGCCTGTCTTTAGTATAACCCCCTCCCCAAATATATGTGAAGTACAAAAAATGTCAATTACGAAATATGGTGGCCAGACCAAACAGCTCAAAATGCACACAACAATGTAGACAATTGTCAAGAACTAAAAGCTACTGTTTGCACTGTTTTAAACTTCAAAGCATGCAAGAGATGCAATGACTGAAGAAAGCTTTTAATTGAACAGAGTGATCTGGTATCTGCAATGATTGTGTTTCTAAAAGCAATGCATGAAACTAAACAACTGATATCTGATATTTTTGAGAATTATAATCAATTCAATTTTACTGTAAAACTTCCCTAGAAAACCCAGCACCCCATCCTCAATCAATTAGTCATGCACCATATTTTGGAAACTGCTGTACTAATGTAATAAAGTCATAGAACATAATACTAATGCAATGTATTGCATGTTACGGGACCAACTAAAGTTTTAACTTACAGCATGTTAAAAATTTGTGTTAAAGAGTTAAGAAATAAAATTCTAATTTTAAACCATTTCATAAGAAAATATTTTTCAGATCAGTACTTCATAATATTTCAGTATATCTTTTTTTTTTTTTCATATTTGTTTTTGTAGGTTCTACCAATTTTAATTGTAATGCAAAACTTATATAAAGTTTCTATAAATCACAGCTAATATAAAATAAATTTAATATATATATATTTGTTGCTTAAAACTGACAAAAAATATCAAATTTGGAAAAGTTGATATTTTCCAAATGGAATCTATCCGAAGTGCAGTCTTCACTGGAAATAGAATTAAACTCTTTATGGCTTCTGAATAAAGTAATGCATGGTGAGATGCTTACAGACAAAAAGTGATCTGGCATATCTATTCTACAAAAAACATGTATTACAAACACTTATAAAACATCAACTTGCAAATACAAGATTAGTTCCATTTCAAAATAATTATCTTTTTCCTACCTAAATCATTTTCAGCTGGAGAAGGTCCTTGTATATGAGCCAAATGAGGAGGTGGGTTGGTGCTTAGTCTCTCATTCTGAACTTTAGCTAAATCCTGCAGTAACTGTGTTGTGCTATCCAACTTTTGCTGAATTGCTTTTCTCTGGTTCATAAACTTCTTGCACTTTTTCTGAAGAGAATCAGAACTTTTGTGTCCAACTCGATCACTGTCAATTTTCCTTCTGTTGTTTTCATTTTCTGCAAAATTATTATTTTAAAATGATAAAATATAGAAACCCCCACAATGTGTAATGAGCACTTAAAAAAAATGGTAAATAAAAATTTATATTCACTACATGATCAAAACTTAGTCTAAACCAAACCCTTTTAAAGTTGCAAGGTACATTACATATTAAGACAAATTCTTGTACAGCTACTGCAAGAAAATAATCGTACACACAATAAGCAGAAAATGAAACATTTTAAAGAATATTTTATCCAAAAACAATTAAGATCATTTTAAGGATCTAAGAATAATAAAACCCGGTATAAGATATATATATATATACAATTATGTCAGACTGCATAACTCAAGACAGAATTTGGAAATCTAAAATGCAGTGCTGCTATTACTGTGATAGTCATGATGATAATTATTGAATGGCTTTACCCCCGAGTGGTACTTTTCTGCACACAATAGGCTAAATGATCAGGTCACAAGTACCCTAAAGCTCAGAGCTGGTTAGAATACCCACTAAAATGTTTGTTAGGAGATAGATGGAAACCTCCTCTCAAGGCCATCCACTTTTCTTTAGTATGCATAGGGTATGGCTTACTGAATACAAGGCCAGAGCTGAATATTCCATTCAATGGAGGGCAGCCTTCCAAGCTCATCAGTGTTTTTTTTCCCCTCACCAAGGATTTCATGAGGGTTGACAGAGAAAACCTCAATGTAGTGGCAGAGTGGAGATTTGAACCTGGGAACATATGACTGTAAGCCTGGCTTGCTACCCAAAGAGCCAACTCCTATTTAATTACAGTAAAACCCATTTATAACAAAGTTAGTAATAACAAAATTACATATAAAACAAAGTCCATTTCCCTTCATTGTGAGTTTTAAAACTATGTTTTATGCACCTTTCATTACAAATTTTTTCCCCATTCTTTACTGATATAATGTATCTTTCTTGTTCATAAAGGTTCTTCAGAAAAAGCACATGAAATTAGTCAAAAATCGACAAAGTTCATGATATTTCCCATGAAAGGTAATCATTTTACAGTAACACAGTTTTCAAGGCTATCTCACTTCTGGAGGTTCTGGTTTTTCACAAAACAAGAGAACATGCCATTACCTTTCCTAAGTGGAAGAACATGTTGTGGCCTTTCCTAGGTGAGAGAACATGTTTATCAGCCTATAAAAGGTTGTTCAGATTTTTTTGATTTTTTTTTTTGATTTGCGACATATAGGACAGAGAAGAATCCTAGAAGCTAATCCTAGTTTTTATAGGCCTTCTCATACAAGGACATGCCCTACTAAGACCGAAGTCACTGCCGACCACTGCCTCAGTTAGAGCTAAAACAACACACAAAGTTTGCCTTGCTGAAACAGTCGTTAGCTGCCTAACCACTATGCCAGTTAAGGCATGTAAAATTGAATCATTGAAATTTAGAACGGAATCACTGAAACTATGAGTATCACCCCAGACACAGGATTAACACAACCATTTTAAGGAATAAACTAGTGTCAATTAAACAATCTTTGATTCCTGTGATTGTCACACAGTCAGATGCATTCTTAGAGTATCAGTGAATAGCTGAGTGGGGGAAGGGGGGAAGAAGACAACTCACTGAGGGATTTCATTGTAAAGACAAATAGCATGGCAAGAAAACAATAAATAACAACACATTTCTTTGTTTACTTTGTCTTATGTGAATTCTGGAACTTGTATTAAGCAAAGCATTCTATTTTGCATTCTTCACTACATGAAATGGTCTGGCAGTGGGCTGCTACATAGTTTTGCATTAAGATATCCCAAGAATAAAAAATTCTATTTGGCACAGAAAGGAGAAATTAAAAGAAAATGTGAGAAACATTAAAAGAAAGCTGATGTTGCCAAAAGGTAGGGAATTAGGAGTTCATCTTCAGTTTGAACAAATAAAGAACAAAGATTAGCAGAGAATGCAAAATCAAGATGTTCTGCTTCAAGAAAAAAAGATTAGATCGACATAATACTCAAACGTTGAAATTTTCCAGTGCTTCTTAGCAGCTAGAGTTCATATTTTACTACTAAGCAGTCTATTGTTTCAAGTGAGAAGAAAACACAGTGTTCAATAGATGAATGACTAATTAAAAAATAAGTAAACATTCTTTATTTTCAGTTTTTAAGTAATTTTATTTATTACTTTTGCATTTCAATCTTTATTATTTGAGCTTAAATATGTAGCATATTTCCCTTTCTAGATAACTTTGCAGTCAATGTTTCTTATAACTAATTTATATGGATATAATAAAATATTTTAGCCATATCTTCAAATTTGCTATAAGCAGGTTTAACTATATTTCATTTTAGAATAACTTGATATAAATAATTTTAATCACCAGCCATAGGTTTGCAGTTTATGAAGACTTTTTGAGGCATCTTGATGATTGTGGCCCAGTGTCTTGATCATGTGAAGTCTGTCTTACAGTTGATTGTGTATGATATATGATAATTGCATTTTGCTTTAAAATCAAGAAATAGTATATAGAATTTTAATGTACATAAGTTTGCAAACATTGCCAAACTGTTCCCATGTCCATCTTTACAAAAATTCTTGACTTTATATGATGCATTATATATGTAGGTATGTGCACTAATCCTGTTGGGTTGTTTTATATCTGACTGGCACTTTCTGCACACAATGGACTAAATGGGCAGGTCACAAGGGCTCAGAAAAGGTTGGGAGAGGTGACCCACTGGACAACTGTTAGGAAACAGATAGTAACCTCCTATCAAGACCATCCAATATGTTCTTTAACGTGCACAGGGTATGGCTCTGTGCATGTTAAATGTCAGGGCCACTGCATAATGTCCCATCTGACAGACAGCAGCCTTTCCCCCATCAGTGTCCCCTACTGACCAAGGGCAAATGGAGAGTTCTGCAGGAGATAAATCTCTGCAGAACTCTCCACACTGCCCTTGGCCCAGGCGGGACTCAAACCTGTGAACTGCAGATTATGAGCTTGGCACCCCCAGCCCCCTTCATTAGAAAATCCCCAACAATGTACAATGATGCAGCTATTGGCATATTTCAGATAGGAGTGCCAGTTTATTAATGTTTGAAAATGAATGAATGTTGAGAAGTTGTCATCCATTTTAACAGATTTAGATCCTTATATTTTCCCATATTCTTGACCACCTTGTCCAAAATTATGTACATGGGTTTCTTCTGTGTCATACAATGATGCATTAAAATTTCTGCCCTCCCCCTCAACACAAATTTTTCATATGGGTTTTCTCCTAGCCACCCCATGCTGCAGAAGTGAAAAGTTAAAACCACTTTAAACATTTAACTTCATTAGAGAAGGGTGGATTTTAAATGATCTGTTTAATTCCAACAGAAAATTTGTTGAATGAAAACTTCAAGTTCCTACCTATAATAAAAACCTGATTTAGACTCCTGAAACCATTAGATTCCTTTTTGCTGTTTAGCTTTCATAATTTCAAATTTTTATTTTCCAAATCACTGAATTCCAAAGAATTGTAACAGTCTTATTATAAAATGTGGATTACAACATTTATTAGGACAGAATGTGGTGGGCACATAGGCATAAGCATGTGAAGTTTTCTAGTTTCTATTCAGAAAAAATCTGGCAACAGTTTATGATCACCATGTTATGAAGCCATACTTTAACAGTGATAAATGATTTTCAATAAAATGACTAACTATTTGAATGCAGCAGAAGGATAGGTATTAAACTTGACTACCTATTTAGTTTGTGGTTTGAAAGAAACAATGCTTCTTTGGGGTGGGGGTGGGAAAATGTGAAGATTTTACATGCTAAGGGAAAAACCTGTAAAATTTTACTTTGGGGGGGGGGGGCTATCTCACTTCATCTGGAGATCTCAAGTTTCAAGGAAAAAAGTGTGAAGATTCGCATTCTGACAGGCAAAAGCTTGGAGAGATTTTGAATTTTGCTTAATATAATTACATTCAGATTCAAAATTTTATGCTAAATAAATTTTAAAAGGGCATTATGACAATAATTAATTAGGATATAAATATTTCTTTCCAAAAAAGTGTCTGCCACTAACTTCTTCAATCAAGTCATACCTGCCAGCTTCACTAGTGGCAATATGCTCTTTACCTGACCTTCCACCCTGGAGGAATAGTGATCTTATGATCAATGTCATGCTCCCTTTTCTAGGTTGAAAGAGCAACTCAGATCCAGTAGCCATCAGACATCTTTCCACCTCCTATGTCACTGCACGATATCAGAGATTTACTGAGGTCTACACTGATGGATCTGTGGACCAGGAGAGGTACGTGCTGCATCTGTCTTTGCCATCCCTGATATGGGCATTGCCAGAGGTTTCTGTCTCACGCATCTCGTTTACTCCACCTGTGCTGAACTTCATGCTATCCTTGAAGCTGTACTCTTCATCCTCAGCCTCGAGAGTGGCAACTTTGTCATCCTCTGCAACTCCAAGTCAGCCTTGGAAGCTCTCCAGAAGCGAGACAGCAAGAACTGCAACCCTTTCCTCATCCAGAAGAACATGGAGACTTGCTCCAATGTCACTTCTGCCAGAATCATGGTTCATTTCAGTGGATCCCCTCCCATGTAGGGATACCTGGCAATGAGATCGCTGATTGCACCATGAAGGAGGCACTAAAGAATCAGAGGTATGTAATAATTACCCTCTCTCTCAGCGACTGCAGGAGTTCTGTCTCACAACTGATGAGCCAGTATTGTCTTGCCCAATGGCAGAACAGCAGCTGTTCCTCATTCAGGTACCTGGTGGACCCTTATCTCACTGCTCCTAACCTCAGTAATCTCTGCAGAACTGAGGAGATCCTCCTTCATCATCTCCAAGTTGATGTCATCAACAGCAACTCTACGCTTCACTCTTGGCAGAGCTTACAGTCCAAACTGTGCCACTTGCAGCACAGCTGAGACTGTATCCACGTTCTCCTCAATTGCTCATGATACAACACCAAAAGCTTTGTTCCGAGAGTTCCATGCTATTGGAACCATCGACTACTCCATCACCTTCCTTCTTGGCAATCACCACAATGTGAAGCTGCAATGAATGCACTTCTGACTTTCACTGTTTTCTTTCAGAACATTGGCCTCTTTTGCAAGGTCTAATTTTTTTTTTCCTTTTTCCTGATTAGTACTCTTATTAGCTTCGAAAGATAGCTGAGAGGCAATTTCTTTTGTCTCCGCTATCTCACCCTTCTATTGTGACTGGTGTAGGTAGCCCCTTATTGGAGGCTAATTTCACCAAGATCTTACACCTTGAACCTTGAGGAAACCTTTTTCACAAAACTGTTTGCTGATTTGTATTTGCAACAATAAGTTACTCCCTTACATCCAGGGGTGGGTGGGAAATGCAACTATATTAAGAAATAATTGTAATCTGTTTTCATTCTGCCAAATTTTTGGTAAGTAATAACTAATAATATAAACTATTTGATACATTAATAAAATACTAACCAACAGAATCCAATAATGACATTTCCAAATCTATATCTGAGAGGGTCTGAAGAGAATCCATTTCTGAACTTTCATTACCTCTTGATAAGTGACATTTTAACTTCTGCGCACTTGCTGCAGTAGCAAGCTCTGCTGCTTTCAGTCTTTCTTCCTCCTCCTTCATTTTTCTTCTCTGTCATATTATCAGAATTAAAGCATTACACTTTATTATTAAGCATTTTAAAAATTTGATCCGAAATTTTAATTAGAAATCAAAGAAAATTTACATATTGCATTTACACACATTACATGCATATCAATCACCATTTCACATTGTCTGATACATGATCAACAACAGGATAAAAGGCCTTATTTTCATAAGGCCTTTTTAGCCCAGAGAGAAAGCCAGTTTAATTTCTAATCTTCAGTTTGTGATTGGACTCAAAAAGTTAGTAATTTATCTTTACTTTATGGCAGAAGAAAGGAAAATTCCAAACCAAGACTTGAAACTAGACCCCAGCAGTAGCAATATCACAGTGAGCCAATGTTGCATTGGCTCACTGTCATACTTAGTTCTTGTAGGGATGCAACTGAGGTTGCATCCCTACAAGAAGTACAAATTCAAATAATTCTAACAAAGTTCCTACATATAAAAATCAACCTGACTACAAATAATCATACAATACATCTCTCTTTTTTTTGTTGCTTTTTTTTTACTTCTAGTTTTATAGCTAGATTACTTATAAACAAAATTTTCATAATTCAAATCCCATGGGAAACAAAAAAAAGGCAGATAAAAACATGAATTTACTGCATTCAAGCAAAAATCAGTTAGAAATTAACTCTTCTGTCGGAGACATGTCTACTAACAAAAAAAAAAACGCCTCTCAATTTGCAAAAAAAAAAGTTGATATTAGAAGAAAATTGATAATTAAAAAAATATAAGGTAGATTTAACTCATCATTGATAAAATGAGTAATGTTTATAATGAGGAAATTTTGTCAGTGCCCTTGTGCTCGTTATAACCAAGTTCGACTGTACTTGAATTTTTGGTCAAAAATTTCCCATTAGGATTTCCTCCTTGACACTACAGTACTGTGAGAATTAGTTGGGATGAGCGAAGGAACGTTAAGTCCCTTCCGCTGCAGAGTCTAAACTGCTGCAAGTCTAAACTTGTTTGTAACCTCCTGCTGTAAGTCTAAACTTGCACATGTCCCTGCAATGGACACGTGCAAGTTTAGACTTGCAGCTGAGAGATATCTGCAAGTCTAGAATTTTCTGTTGTGTTACTCTGCTATTATTTACACTTCCACTTTAGTCGGAATTGATATTTCATAGGCTGAGGACGTGATTATGTAAGTATTTTACAATTTTCATGGGAAACTTTTTTTTATTAAATACATCATGGACATCATGCCTCATAAACGAGCTAAAATAATTGCTTTAGGGGAAAACACTTCACTTACTGCTAGGCAGATATAAAAAGCAGTTGGTGTCGGGAAATCCAGCATTTTACGGATCATGAAGCTGCATAAGGAGACAGGGTCCATGGATACGTCCCATAAAGGACATCGTGGAAGAAAAAGAAAAACCACCCCTAGAGATGATAGTCTAATTTGAAGAATTAGTATCATAGACCCGAAGAAGACCAGTGGAGACATCAAAAGGGAGATTGCGTCTCATGGGGTTAATATAGATGCTTCCACTGGACATCATCGCCTTCTGGAGTGTGGGCGCCGGGCTCGACGCCCCTCCAAAAAGCAGCTTTTGACACCCGCTATGAAGCAAAAAAGGCTATCCTGGGCAAAGAAACATCAACACTGGACTGTGGAGAATTGGGAAAAGGTGATATTTTCCGACGAAACCCACTTTGAGGTGCATAGCTACAGGTCAAATTTTGTCCGCCACACGCCTGGAGATCCTCTTTGATCCAGCTACATCCAGCAATCCCCCAAACACCCACCCAAAGTCATGTTTTGGGTATGTTTCACAGCTTCCGGGCCAGACGCTTCATCCCATTGAAGGAATGATGGTCAGCAAAAAGTACATAGATGTTCTGGAGGCAAAAATGATCCCAATACTGCAGAAGCTGTTTCTTAACAGCGATGGGGTATTTCAACAGGATCTGGCTCCATGCCACAATTCTAAGCTTCCTAAGAGCTTCTTCACCCAGCAACATTTGTAGGTATTGGAGTGGCCAGGAAATTCACCCAATCTAAACACCATTGAAAATTTATGGGCCATTATTCAAGCGCGCATATTTAAGATGGATTGCACGACAAAAACCAAAATGATAGAAAGTGTCATGAAAGTGTGGTACCACAATCCTGAAGTGAAAATGTGTGGAAAGCTAGTGGCATCAATGATTGAGAGGGTGAAAGAAGTAATTAAAGCTAAGGGGGGGGGGGGGGGTCACATTCACTATTAACTATGTACACTATTAAACAAATAAATATTTTGTTGTGTCTTTGTTACTGCAATTTCCTATTGTCCCAACTAATTTGCACAGTAATGTATTTCATTTAAGAAAAATCAAGCCCTTACTTTTAACAGAAGTATGTTTCAAATATGATGCCTCTTTTTGCTATAAGTCTATATAAATATTAACCATTTTGTTAATGTGCTCCATTGCTTATGTTAATGCTTGAATACAGGTGACTTTAGATAGTGTTACTATGTCTTTCGGTTTTTGAACTAAAAATTGATTATGTTGATATTCAAGGGACCTGTTCTTGGGTTTAAAGTAATCTTAAACTTCCTCACCCCCCCAAAAAAGAGGGAATTGAGTAAATGATTACAAAGCCTAAAGAGTTAGATCTGAAATGAAAGCTACTTTTATGGGGAATATTTAAAGCTAGCTGAAATCACATTCCCTACTTTATGATTCAAAAAAAAGAGATGGAAGAAAATCTTTCATGGAGTCAATCTTATTGAGTTCATGTAAAATAGAGGCTTGCTACTTGGGTGCATCATTTACTGATATTGAGACCCAAGCAATGCCAGGTAAATCTGCTAGTATATACATAAAACTAAAATAGTTATTAACCAAAATATGGCTACTAAAACTTTCAAGGAAGCTTCTTCTGAAATGTTTTTCAACCAATCACTGGAAATGTGGAAAAAAAAAATTTTTGCAGTTTGCAAATATCTATTAGTGATTGAAGATGGAGTCATATCAATTTCAATGAATGGTAACACCATAAACACAAATGAGCTTAGGATGACAAAAAAAAAAAAAAAAAAAAAAAATCACCATTTCCTTTAATTTCAGGATCAACAATAGATTTGATGGAAAGGGAGAAAAGCAAATTCTTATATCCATTTGTGAAAAACTCTTCTGGCACAAGATGGATAGTAAGACAGCCATTACAGCTGAGTGGGAGAACACATGCCCTAACCATTGGATCCATACTACCATCTGACTTTAAAATACCCACAGCATCACACATAATAGGAACAAATTTCCTGTCAACTTACAGAACACAAAAGGTAATTCTGCTCGGCTATTACAAGGGAAAGATTTAGGTTTGGTTGTTTTACTTTCAAGTTGCACATATTTTGCAAACAATGGGCTACTTGGCCAAGTCACAAAGATCCCAAAGGCTCAGAGAAGCTGGGAAAGGAGATACACTGAACAGCTGTTAGAAGACAGATTGAAGCCTCCTGTCAAGGCTAAGCATGTTCTATATAAGGTACGTATAAGGTATGGTTCTCCTGTACACAAGGCCACAGCTTAACATCCCATCCTATAGAGTGCAACCTTTTCAAGCCTGTCAGTGTCCCCTTTCTCCCTGAGGGCAAAATGTGAGTTAGTGGGAACAGAAGGAAAGTCTACATATCACAATAATATGAGATGATCCGATATCTAGATGAAGTGTTTGTTGACTATTTTTATAGTTATGGTACTGGAGGCAAGAATAATCTAAAATCTTTCAGGAAAAGCTGCTGAAAACTGTCCTGCTCCTTTCAAGTTATGATGTACTGATCTGGGCTGAAAATAGCAGGTAACTCTGAATGGTAGTCACATCCTTTTGTAGAATATATATGATGGAAGATGGGTAAATATGAAAATAGGGATTCAATGCAACACATGTGGATACATCCACCAGATGATGGCTTGAATGCAGACCACATTTGCATTGACATAAGTAACTGAATTGACATCTGTTAGATTACATCAAATACATCTTTTCCAGGCATCAAAACATGAACAACCAAGATAGTTGATATAACAGTAGTAATGGTCATGCCAGACAAGTGATGGGACAATGAATAGCACCTTGTTGAACTCAAGGTCACCAATGGAGTCCAAATTTAAGCTATAATAAAATTTATTGAGGTCATAATCATTGCTTGTATAAGCATCAGATTTTGGAACATACTATATATTTATTAGAAACCAAAATTCAAGTTAACAAATTTTGACTACCTAAATTTAATTATTTTAGTGAAGCTTAACTGAGATTTTAATTGCATGAAACATTTTCATGACAACATAAAATATAAATTTAGAACTTAGTGCTAAAATAATAAATACACTTAGATGCATATTCTTTCACTTATGGCAAATTTAAATTAACAACTTCCTGGAACTAAATTTATTATGAAAAACGTCGTAACTCACCTCATCCAGAATTCTAACTGTCTTAGAATGTTCTCCACCACTCAAAATATCCAATAGGTTATCAACCATATTCATAACATAATCAGAATCTTTAGCAAAGATTGTAATGCTAAAAAATTTAAATTATATTTTTAAGTTATTTAACTTTTTACAGTTCATACTCTTCAAAAAACAAATTCTCTTTATACATATACTACATATTTATTATTGTAAGCATTAATAAGTCAATCCTCGCCATACATTAATTCTTAAAAACAATGCAAAATATGAAAGTATTTTTCAGGCAAGCATGAATGCATATTAAGTAAATACCTCTAAAAATTGAAATAAAAAATACAAAACAATAATATGATATGTCATTCACTAAAGGAAAATAAAGTTGATCCATTTCACTGAGAATTCTCTCATACTATTCAGAGGTTAAAATAATGACACATTTTATTCTACTCTTTTCAGTTTATTTTTTATTGATTGGTTTGTAGATTTGTCAAAACAGTGATTCCATTATATTTTTCGAACCTGGTAGCCAATCATAAGAAATTATGTATCAAAGTTTATGATATATGGGGAAGTGTCATAGGCTATAAAAAATTTGTCATTTTCTCTCTGTTACCTTCAAAGGAAGATGTGTTAAAGTTATCCCATATCTTCCTAACATGGGGGACAATCATAACTCACAATGAGAGGAGTGATATAGGTTACAATATTTGCCCCTCCCTCCCTTTCTTTAGTTTTTCAAATGATAGCAAGTTGGCAAATAGCTGTACTACTTTATTTCCCCAATATAAGAACTAACATTAATGAGTTAGATAACATATATTGTATGATGTGTAAAGTATCAAAGCCTACCAGAAATTATGACCCCTTCCTTACCCCCCCCCCCAAATTGGCAGACTAATCATAACGGATTACATATCAAATTAAAACTTATGATGTTAGAACTGTCAGAGGCTCCTAAAAAAAGGTAACCTTTCAGAAAAGATCAGAAGAGGAGAAGTTTTATGGGAGGCTGATCATAAGTTGCAAGACAAATGAAAATTTTTGACTAGGGGAAGGTCACAAGATATAAAATATTTGCTCTCATCATTTCTTTTCCTCAGAAGGATTGGGGGAAGGAAACAATTTGTAAATCATTATTCCACTACATCACCCCAAATTTGGGGCCAATCAAATAAGTCTGACACCAAGAGATACTTATGACATGCAGGATGACGCTGAGAATAATTTCCCTTTAAAGCTAAGGAAAGATAGTTTTAATGGCAACATACCCAGTTAAATTGAATTTTTTAATTCTCTAGAACACTGTTAAATGTTTTTAGCACTTAAAAGCTATTCTATGCTGTCAAGTATCAAAAGTTATTAAGGAGAATTTAGATACTGTGCCACAGAGGATGGTAGTAAGAGGAGCTTCCAGGATGCTAGCAAGTGACAAGCTTTTTCTTCGACATTTCTGCCAGCAAGTGACGACTCAGTAAAATTTCAGAAGGGATGAGGGAACTGATAATTTATGTGATGCAGATTTAGTGAAGGAAATAACCAATAATATATTTGGTAGCATAGAGTGCTTAAAAAACTTGGACTATCAGAGTCTGCTGTTAACTTTATGGACAGTGGTGACACCATCATCTTGCAAAAACTAAGGGCGTCTGAAGGCAGGCAGTCAAGTCAAAGCACCAAGGACTTGAGTAAATGATTGTTTTGTTGTACGTCTGCTCCCATGCTTCCCAAGTAAACAATAACATTGAACAGGTATGGTTGGAAATGCCTGACTGAAACTTCCTCCCTATAGTCCTAGATCTCCCACATTACATTTTCACATTTCTGAAATTCTAAAAAAGAAAACCCACAAAAAGTAGGAAGTTGAAGTCAAAAGAAGTGCATTATTACAGACTTTCCTCATACAACAGCCAGTTACTCTAGAAAAGGGGGGTTGCTAATTTCATATTGAAACAAATGTCTCAACAAGCATGGTGAATTTGAACAGGTCAATAAATTATTTACACTTCACTTCTGACTTGCCCACTTTTCATCTGAATGATCTGATTTTTCATCTGATTTTTGTTTCTTTCAAAAACTAAGGTAATATTAAAATTATAGATTCCAAGAATTCAATGATCCTTATTTTCATAGCATAAGATTTCAGAAAGACCGCAAAGTTCAAATGGTAAAGACAATGCTGCTGCTGTTTAAATTTTTGCACAATCACCAGGAATATATAAAGTGGTAACTATACTAACTTTTGCATGCCGTTAACAAAACTGATCCAGATTGGTAAAATTAATTTTACGAATAATCTGTACATATAACAATGAAAGTGAATATTTTTTAACTTGTGCTACTATCAAGGAACACTCCTAAATATTTACAAACTCTTTGTAGTTCTTTACAATAACACCTGTCATTTCTACCTAAGGTACAATGAATTGATTGAGATTTATAAGAGAGATAATGAATCTTTTCCTGACTTATCATTTGATTTGATTAAGCAACATTTATATTCAACAGTAAATAAGCTGACATTACTGTATTCACTGGTCCCCTAATATTCCACACAAAAGAAAAGCAGTAAACCTACTATGGATAACTATGTATCTTTCAAAGGCCATGAAAAGGCTTTGAAAGAACTGCTACTGGTGTTCATAACTTAAGCAATACACAAGAACATTATACCTTCCACTGGTAAATTGTATTGAAGGAGTTTTACTTTCAACAAATGAAGCACCCTCACATTACCACTGTGTCAGGAATTACCTGAATATGTACTTTACTGGAAGATGGATAAAAACAAATGGAATACCCTGCCTATTTTACCAATTTTCAAATTTAATTAGAAAAATTAATTCTCTAATATATTCTATTATCTCTGTTTACTTTTTGAAGGATAAAATTTATACTAATAAGCTAATAACTTTAGTGGAAAACATTTCAAACATATATATCTGAAAACTAAATGCTATAGCAATTTCATGTGTCATGCAATTAAGTATTTTGAAAAATAAACTCTGTATACTTCTCTCAAGGATACCTTGTTTATTATAGCATAGTAATATGACCAGTGCATCTTTATGAAAATCAAAGCAACTGCAGGTAAATGACGGCACATGTGAAGGTCATGAAATGGTATAAATAACCTCTGATACTGAGCTCTGTTAATCAGTGCTATTCTTGTTCTTCAAATGGGAAAGGCAGCACACTTAAGTGAGTTTGACAAAGGCCAAATTGCAATGGCAGACAAATGGGTCAGAGCATTTCCAAGACGGCAAGGCTTGTGGGGTGCCCCACAGTCAGCCATGGTTAAGCAAAAAATGGTCCGAGGGAAAAACCACAAACTGCCGACAAGATGTGGGCCGATCACAGTTCATCGATGCTAGAGATGACAAAAGGCGATCCCATATGGTATGAACCAACAGAAGGGTACCATATGAGCCCATATGGTATGAAATACTGTGGGGCAACTCGCCCATAATTTGAATGCTGGTGACAGGAGTCATGTGTCACAACACACACTACATTGAATCCTGCTGAAAATGGGCTGTGTAGCCAAAGGCCACTCTGTGTGCCCAAGCTAACCTCAGTTCACCTTTGAAAGTGCCTACAATGGGCATGCAAGCATCAAAACTGGACCTTGAATGATTGGAAGAAGGTTGTCTGGTCCAATGAATCTCGGTTTCCTGTTGCACCAGGTGGACAGCCAGATATGTGTGTCTTTTACCTGGGAAAGTGTTGGCACAGGATGCACAGTGGGACGAAAACAAGCCAGTGGAGGAAGTATAATGCTTTGGGCAATGTTCTGCTGGGAAACTCTGGGTGTCATTCATGTGCAGGTAACTATGACATCTACCACCTACCTAAATATCATTGCAGACCAGATATATCCTTTCATGGAAACGGTATTCCCGTCTAGTAAGTGCCTTCTTTCAGCAGGATAATGCGCCATGCCCCATTTCTCAGATTGTTTAAGAATGGTTCATAGAACATGAGGAAGACTTTCAGATATTGCCCTAGCTCCCAAATTTCCCATACATCAATCAAATCGAGCATCTGTGCTTTGTGTTGGAACAGTATATCCAATCTGCGGTGGCTCAATCACGTAACTTACCAGTTGGTTGGTTGTTTGGGGTTTTTTGGTGCATGACTGAGGCTATAATGTGCCAAACGAGATAAATAAAAGCTAAAAGTCAAGTACCCCTGAACCAAAGTTAAAACCAAGTGCTGTAAAAGGCAAAAGATAAAACCAACAAGGTGTATAGAGATATAACAGAAAAACAATAAAAACAAGATGTAACAAAAACAAGATGTATTTAGTAAAAAACAACCCAGGTGTAAAGCCTGGGTTAGATATAAAAAGTATAAGGTAAAGTCAAAGTCTATTAAAATAGCCACAATGCTTTAAAAAGGTAAAAACTGGCGGTAAAACAGAATGATCAGATAAAAGATGTCCGAGAGTATGAGGCTCGGACATAAAATTATGAAAGTTAAAATACATTTTTCGTTTGAAATTAAAAGCTTGACATTCAATTAAAATATGCTTCACAGTTAAAATGGTGTCACAAAACTCGCACTTAGGTTCTGCGTCCGCCTTAAGAAGAAAAGAGTGTGTAAAAAACGAGTGACCTAAGCGGAGCCGAGCAAGTACAACTTCCTCCTTGCGATTCCTGCGGTAACAAGACTGCCACGGTTTGACAATGGGCTTGATCTCGAAGAGTTTGTTAGCAACCTGTTCAGACCAAGATCTCTGCCACTGTGCCTGGAGCTCGATGGTGAAACGCTGCCGGAAATCCACATATGGAACTGGCAACGGAGTGTCGGACAGGGGTGTGGCTGATCTGGCAGCAGAATCTGCCAAATCATTGCCCCTGATTCCGACATGACCAGGCACCCAACAGAAAAGAATCGTGGTGGTGGCTGCCAGACGATGGAGCTGGTGGTGGATCTTGGAGAGAACAGGGTGAGGCCGATGCCTCACCGAGATCAAAGCCTGTAGCGAGTTAAACGAGTCAGTGTAAAGCACACACCGATGATGATGCTTAGCTGCTATATGGTCCAAGGCAATGCTGATAGCATGCAACTCAGCAGTGAAGATGGAACACTGCTGTGGGATCTGGTCTGCAATGATCACATCACAGCAGACCATGGCTGATCCCACTGAAGTACCGGACTTCGAGCCATCTGTGAAGAAAGGCAAGAAGTTCGGGTGCACAGCACGATGGCTGGCAAAGAGTTGCCGGTACACACAGTCGGGTGTAAAGGCCTTCCCCGTCCTGCACAGGGAAAAATCACAGAAGGGGAAACAGCAAGCCAAGGGGGAAGTGGCTCAGCTGTCGACTGTGCGATGCTATCGAGACTGGTGTTGATGTCTCACCAGGTAACCTCTGACACGCAAACCAAAAGGACGAATGGCAGTCGGCCGATTCTGGCATAACGTTTCCCACCTGGGACTGAAAACGCAGTCCCAAGTGGGATGGCCTGGCAGAGATCGCAATTTTGCTGCATACTGCAAGGACAACTGCTGACGGCGAATAGATAAAGATGGTTCATCGGTCTCAAAGTAGAGACTCTGGACCGGTGAAGTGCGGAAAGCCCCCGTGCACACACAGAGGGCCTGATGATGGAGTGGGTCCCGCACTTTCACCACTGAATCCCGGGCGGAGTCATACACCTGGGATCCGTAGTCCAGTTTCGACCAGACAAGTGCACGGTACAGGCAGAGAAAAGAACATCAGTCCACCCCCCCAAGAGAGGGAGGAGAGGACCTTGATGATGTTCAATGCCCGCGTGCACTTGGACCTGAGATGTCGAATATGAGGTAAAAAGGTCAATTTCCGGTCGAAGATGAGACCAAGAAACTTGGTCTCCGCCACAACTGGAATGATGTTACCCCCGAGCCGCAGCTCGGGGTCAAGATGAAGATTACGCTTGCGGCAAAAGTGCACACAAGCGGTCTTCTGTGGGGAGAACCGGAACCCATTGGCCGTCGTCCAAACCGAGAGATTGTTCAGGGCAGTTTGCAGTTGTCGTTCAATGACCCTCATGCTGGACGATGAGCAAAAGATGCTAAAGTCATCAACATAGAGGGCATTGCCTACAGTCGGAGGAAGTTGCCGAGTAATGGAATTGATCTTGACAGCAAAAAGCGTAACACTCAGGACGCAGCCTTATGGCACCCCCTGTTCTGGGGGGAAAGGCCATGATAGAGTGTTGCCAACACGAACTTGAAAAATACAAGAAGATAAAAAGGTTGTGATGAAAATCGGCATGTGACCTCGCAAGCCGAAGCTGTGAAGGTCATGAAGAAAGTTGAATCTCCATGCTGTGTCATGTCAAAAGTTGAATCCCACGCTTTTTCGATGTCGAAGAAAATTGACACCAGGTGCTCTCAACGTAAAAAAGCATTCCTGATCGATTCGAGGTGGATCAGGTGGTCTAGAGTAGACCAGTGCCTGCAAAAGCCACACTGGGTGTTGGAAAGAAGGCTGTGATGTTCCAAATACCAGGCCAGCCTGGTATTTACCATCCTTTCCAACACCTTGCAGACACAGCTCGTCAATGCAATTGGACGATAACTGGAAGGAATCTTTGCCTGGCTTGGGGAAGGCCAAGATGATGGCCTCCCGCCAGGAGTCCGGAAACTGCTCCTCGATGAAAATACAGTTGAAGAGTCGGAGCAGTCGATCCTTACTCGATGGTGAGAGATGTTGGAGCCATGGCATAATGGGCATTGTCTGGCCCAACAGCAGATGCACAAAAAGTGTGCAGAGCAAGGTGAAGCTCCTCCACTGTGAATGGCCTGTTGTAAGACTCCAGGCCATTCAAATGGAAGGACAGTGGAGAGCGTTCGGCCCTGCTCTTCTGGGCCAGAAACTCGGGGGAGTAGGAGGACAGAGAAGAGATGTTGGAGAATGACTCCCCCAGAGTGTCAGCAATTGCCTGTCCATTGTGCTCCAGGATCAATAATGAGTGGGACGTGTACTTCCCACCCATCTTCCAGACCTTATCCCACACGACCTTAGAACTGGTCATGCGAGTGATAGAAGATGTATATGTGATCCAAGATTCCTTCTGGCTCTGGCGCCAGACGAAACGGGTTTTCGCCCTGGCGCGTTTGAATGCTTCTAGGTTGGGGAACGTCGGATATCTCCGAAACACCCCCCAAGCCTTGTTCTGAGCCTTACGAGCTGCAGTACAATCAGGATTCCACCACGGTTTTGGGAACAGTGGAAACCAAGTCGAGGTCTGAGGAATAGTAGATGCAGTCCGTCAACTCTGCCACTGCAACATTGATGGGCTCCTGACTGACAGAATGCTCATCAAGCTGAGACAAGAGCTCAAAGCCACTCCAGTCAGCCTGATCAAGCCTCCACCGGGAGACACGCGAAGGGCTGCAAGGCCCCCCACGAGAGATGGTGCACACCATGGGGAGGTGATCACTTCCATATGGATTATCCTTGACCTCCCATGTAAAGAGTGGAAGGATCGAGGAGCAGATGGTGAGGTCAATGGCAGTGAATGTGCGGGTTGGGGTGTGAAAGTATGTACTGACACTGGTGTTCAACAGGGAGAGCGATGGATTCAGGAGACACTGCTCCAGGACCCGGCCCCTCCCGTTGGTGTCAGCATTGCCCCAGAGTGGACTGTGTCCGTTGAAGTCCCCCATGATGAGGAAGGGGGACGGCAATTGCAAGACGAAGTCATCGAGGTCATCCTGGAAAACGATGCTTCCGGGTGGGAGATAGACAGAACAGATGGTCAATGAAAATCCCACAAAGAGGCAGATGGCAACCGCCTCCAAGTGCGTGGTGAGGGGAATGACCTGGAATGGAGAATGGTTGCTCACAAGGATGGCAACACCTCCGTGAGCTGGACCATCTCCATCCCAGTCCCGGTAAATGAGAGAAAAGTGTCAGATAGTGGGATTGTTGGCTGTCTGCAAGAATGTCTCCTGAAGGCACACGCAGAGGGGTTCATGTACCCTCAAGAGGACCTTGATGTCGTCAATATTCCTCTGGAATCCACGACAGTTCCATTGAAGGAGTGTGGCCATCTCAGGTCTTGGAAAAATTGGCGGATGACTTACGATTCATTTTAACCATCGCCAGCGACAGTTTTGGAAAAATAGGGTGGTCTGTGTCCATATCCTCGGAGTCGTCCGAGCAACATGGATCAGAGACCACCTAACGAGAAGGAGGTAAAATTTTCTTTTTGGGCCCCGGTGGGGGTCCCTTGGGTTTGGAAGGTCTTGCTGTTTGTGGGCGGGGTGGAGGGGGCCTTTCGGAGGTGGATGTGGAAGGCACAGACACAGGAATAGAAACAGGTGTCGATGTCGAGATTGACACCGACGTTGGCTTCACCTGTGTCAAGAGGTACTTAGCAGCAGGCGAGAAAGATTCAGCTGGTGGAACGCTGATGTCGGTCTGCACTGCCACGGAAGCCATCTTAACAACGGGTTTTCCGACGACCGCACCAGCATAGGAGACCTTGCCAGGTGGGGCAGGCAGTGCAGCAAGCTTTCTCGCCTTTGGATAGCTGATGTTGTGGAGGGTCTTCAGGCGCTGTACATCTTTCTCCTCCAGCCACTTCGGACAGTTACAGGAGTATGCCGGATGTTCACCACGGCAGTTTACACAGCATGCCTTTTCTGCTGTGCAATCAGGGTCAAGATGATCCTGACTGCCACGACGAGCACAGGTGGGCTTGCCATGGCATGTGGTGCAGGCGTGGCCAAATCTCTGGCATTGAAAACAACACAGAGGGTTTGGTATAAATGGCCGCACCTCGCAGTGTAAGTATCTGCCTTGATGGAAGTAGGCAGGTGTGGTGTATTGAAAGTTAGGATGAGTACCCGACTGGACTCTAACTATCCATCACGGCATGACAAAACCCGGTGGACTGCTATCACTCCCTGGGTTGAAAGCTCTGAGAGTATTTCCTCCTCAGAAACCTTGAGGAGGCCCCACTCAGAGATCACGCCCCAGGAAGAACTGAGCGTCTTGTGTGGAGTGACTTCGACTGCCACTCCACCAATCGCTGTTACTTTCAAAAGAAGCTTCGAATGTTTGGAGCATGCAGTCCCCACCTGCAAGTCACCAAATCTTAGGCGCTTGACAGATTTTGGCTCTCCTGCAAGACCCTTCAAACCCTTGTTTATAAAAAAAGGGGGACATGTCCCCAAGAACATGATCACCCATAGAGGATGATCAGGAACTTCGGGAACGAAGGAAGACACGAAGACGACGGTGATGATGACAAAGAAGACACAGAAGACGGAGGCTCATGACAAGCTCTTTTTGCAGCATTCTCCAGTGAATTTTCTTTTTTTGGGCTCATGTTTGTTTAATAAGTTTCAGTGCCCGTTGTCCCCACCCACCAAGGCACCATACCCCCACAGCCAGTGAGCCAAGCCCTCACAACTAAACAAAGTGAAAAGTAAAAGAGAAATGTGAGAATCTCACCTGAGGACTCACAAAAGAAAAAAGGGAGCAAAAAAAAGAAAAGTGAGAAGCAACTCGTTCTCACAAAAGGAAACTAGAAAATTAGTTAACATGTAAGGAAACTCGTAAACCGTTGTCCGGGTGTGGACAAAGTTACTCACCGTTCTGCATGGTTGACCCTAGCAGGACCAGCCCACCAGCCGATTGATCCTGAGGGGGTCGCCCCAGGACCTCCCGTTTACCTGAAGCAGAGGCCAAAGCAGTGTATTGCAGCAGCCCCGGAAGTCGCTCCCCCCTCCCCCCCGACAGACAGGCTCCCCAATGGCAAAATGGCCAAAGGGGACCCCACCAGTCATGAGCTGGGGAGAGAAGACGGGGACCCCTGAGCAACTGCCAGGATCCTCCTTTCCAGGGACATGCGTCACCGCACACGGCAAACACGCGGGCGAGTGTTTAGGACCCTGTGAAGGTAACCGAGCCAGCGGAACCTTCACAGGGTGGTCCCCTCACCATGGACAGGCACTCGCACCGAGAGGGTAACTTACCAGAGTTAAAGGATCTGCTGGTAACATGTTGGTACCAGATATCACAAGACACCTTTAGAAATCTTGTGGCATCCATGCCTTGCCAGGTAAAAACTGTTTTGGCAGCACATGGAGGACCAACATCATATTAGGCAGATTATCATAATGTTTTGGCTCTTTGGTGTATATATATATTGCTGATGGTATTAGTCACATACATTTGTTAACTGAAAGAACATTTGCTTTAAAACTAACCTGTCAGCATACTGCATTCCTAGTTCATCTCCATATGTTGAAACCACTAGATCAGATTCTTCCTTAGTTAAATTAGAGAACATAGAGTCATAATGAGGAGCATAAGAGCTGTATACTCCATAGTTCAAATAATTCGCTAAGGGAAAAAAAGACAATCAAAATACTGTACATGCATTATAATAATTTGTACGACATAATATATATTCACAAAATTCCTCCATAATCTTCAAGCAAACAAACATTAGAAATCTACTGAAGAGTTAGTGGGGGAAAAAAAAGAGTGGTATAAATGGGATCAAAGCTCACAATCTCCCAATAGCAAATAAGTGCTCTTACCAAGGACTATCCTGGCCATTAATCCTCAGTTAACAGAGACTTTGAAGATATTTGGATTTTATACATATTTTTATTATATATATAAAAACAAAAATGCTATATATTATATATATAACATTTAATTTTTTTTTCTGATCATATATATAGGCTTTCAAAACTCATATATATAGGCTTTCAAAACTTTTAACTGATGAAACAAATTTTTATAATGGAAGTGGTATTATCAAGCATTTATATTATCATTTTGTCTAGCTTTCTTATTCATAAATGTAATATAATAAATAAATAATTTCTTAATAAATGTGTTATAATAAATAAATAATTTCTTATTCATAAAAAAATATGGAAAATGGAAAGCTAATAAATCATTTTGGCAGTTTCCCAATTCCGAAAGTTAACATTTTTACTTAGATATTTCTAGAATATTTTGTTTCTGAAATATACATAGTCGTATCAGAATATGACCACCTACCATAGTATACGTATGGTAGGTGGTCATATTATTCTGATATGACTGTGTATGTGAGTATACTGGCAATTAAAAAGAACATTAGTTTTTCAAAATTGCTAATCATATCTAAATGGAAGCTACTTATATGTAATACAAAGAATTTAGAGCAATTTCAGTGGTCACTGATTATTGCAAACTTTTATTTTAAAATATTTTGACTAATATTAGTGATACTTTTTAATTACTTTTTATAGACCTCTGTGGCAAGCAGCTGCTTGAGGGGGTATTTATTTAATTTAGTCCATCATAGTTCAAATACAAAAAAAAAAGCTGAAATGTAATTTTTACTGTTTCTTAACCTACCTATTCACTGCAATCTTAATCCAGCTTGTTGTTTTACCTCTGAGCATTTTTGTACAAAATGACATAAATGGCCAGGACACAAGGATCGCAAGGCTCAGAGTTGCTTAGGAAAAGGGGACCTACTATACAGCTGTTAGGAGACAGATGGTGGCAACCCATTAATGCCATCCAGCATGTTCTTTACAAAGCATAGGGTATGGCTCTCCTGCACATGAGGCCATGACTTTACATCCCATCCAATGGATGATGGTCTTTTCTAGCCCTTCAGTGTCCGTTTTCTGACCAGTGGTGGGGGTTTAGCAGTTATAAATCTCAATGGTGGCCCATTTGAAACTTCGACCTGGAAATTGCAGATTATGAGCCTGGCAGATTGCTCCCATTGGGATGATTTTTCTTTTGATATCTAACATGATAGCACTGGTGATCAAATGAACCAATCACAAAAAAAAAAATTGAACAATATTTTACCGAATTAAAATAATTAAACCAAATTTACTGTGATGGTCCACCCATTCACTTTTACTTAACCAACTTTACTTAATTTATGTTATATTTATCATTTTGGAGATTATTTAATTTAGACTAATCACATTTCTCTCTTCCAATCTGCTAGAGGAGTTGCACATGCACAACTCCAACTTTTGATTAACAACAGCCGCTAATGAGCAAGTTTAGGACACACACCCTCTTGTGTCATAGCTAGCGTGATCATCAGATTATGCAAATGTTTTATCCAGCACGCAACACACAGGTGTCAATTGTATGCCGCATGTTATACTAAGTGATGTTAAGTCACAGAGTCAGATGAGAGGAGTTGGTGTGAGGAAGAGAAGCAGTAAGAACGTGTTGTGCAGATAGTTGTTGTTAGTAGAGATTGAGGTAGATGTGAGCTTTTAGCTGCTCAACGTTTTGTATTAATCAGCTGATTGGTGAGTCATGAATTTTTTTGGAAATAAACTTTGTTTGTTATCTATATTTGACTTTCCTATTTTTTCATCTTGAGTAATGTTAATTGATTTTTGATTAAATTTAAATTTTAACAATTTGACAATCTTTTTCGAATTCTTACTCAATAAGTAATGCCAATAGAAGTAATGAACCCACATTTGACTTTATTTGGCAAGTTAATATTGCCTGGTGCCTGATATGCTATCTGGAGTTTTCATTTAATTTGGATCAGACAAAAGATCCAAAGTAAACAAGTTTAATAATTTTTTGAGTGTTACTCTATGTCAGTATGAAAAAAAAAAAGTTCTGTCTGATGGTCTAATTAAATTTATATAAAACTGCATTTAGCAAGCAAAAGCAATCATATAAAAACAGTCCATCTTGGGAAATGCATTAGTTTGTGTTTCAAACAAACAACTACCCAAATAGCCATCATTCTGACAATTTACTGTGCGAAAGTATCTGGATGATTCTTTAAGGGATGATGGGGGAGAATTTGATGATTATGGGATGATGGGGGAGAATGAGAGATCAAAATCAAGCAAAAGTGAGTCTGAGTGAGACTTTAATTCATATGAATTAGCCAGAAGGTCTGTATAATTCAGTCCTATAAAGTGTGTCTGAGATACTCTAGGGTGCAGTTCTTAAACTTTAGAGGGATGCAGATTTCAATTTTAAGTCGGTAAACAACAGATTTTAGTTAGCAGACCCACAAGCATACAATCTTCATTAGGTATGCACAAGCATTTTAATGCTGTTTAAATTTAAGAACTACACTGTACTTGCACTATAGGAATTTACAGAACCCTGGAGTCTGACCACTGCAGTTTAAGACTACTGATCCAGGGTGAAGGATTGTTTTAGCCTCCTTCCTAGAAGCCTCAAAGAGTTGCGGCATATCCTTAAATGTGAATAGGAATTGCTGTCTTTGGCACTGATAGCTTTGTTTTCAACACAAGGTATTAATCTTGTACTGCTGTCAGAGATCACACTAAATATTAAGGTATATTTCCATGACTCTTAATGCATGTTTTGCTACTCGAGAACTCATTAGCTTAACTCTTTACAGTGAGATCAAAATTTGTGCAACCTTCATGGATTATTAGGGTTTACTATAACACATTTCTCCCTATAATTTTATCAAAATCAACTACAGCTTTTCAATTACTTTAGTATTTGCATTTGGTCTTTAGAATGTAAGTATATTTCTATTTGCCAATTACTTCAATAAGATTCTGAACTTGCTTATTTTATTTTCTGAAAACACTTCAAAATTAATTTGGCAGGAGTAAGTTCACTTTCAGAAAACTGATGCTTTATAAACTAAGAACAGACAGGATCATCCCATCAAGGCCATTTGAGATGTTTTCTGGCTTTTGATATTGTAAGTACTTCTTAAAACTTTTATCTCACACATATAATAAATATACATTTTTACTAGATGATTCTGAACTCACACTCTTGTTCACTCAATCCAGAATGTTCCTAAATATAAAAAAAAACTTTATATTGACTATAAATTGGACTGAGATTCATAATTCTCATTAAAAAAGTTACTTTTTTTTCTCCTTTTTAAAATCTTTTTTTTTTAAGTTTTAAATGAAATTTTTAATAGTTAAATATTGACAAATATTCAGCAGATGTCATATATGGGGTAAATGTAAACTACTTTTTTTTCCATTTCTTTGCTTCACCATCACAACTATCCTAACCTTAATTGTAAAAAAAGCTTAAAAAAAGGCAGGTAGTTTGAATCTTGGCATTTGACTTCTAGAATTTCTATTCTTTTTTTCTGATTTTCAAGAGAACAGTAAAAAACAATTGATGATTGTAAAAGTAATAAAATTTAAAGCAATAAATTCTGGATATAAGATTGCTAGAATTCATTATTTCAAATAATACTAAGTTTATGAATACAGAGAACATAATATTACACATTTAGATGAGTGAAAGTACAAAGGAATATTACACAGACATAAGTAAATGTTCACAATATTTGTGTCAAACAAAATATTGCAAAGCCATTCATTTATAGTGAGGATTACTAATCATTCAGCTTCAAGTATGTGTCATCTACAAACCATTTTTGGTGCAATTTTGGCATCGGTACTTACCAGAATGATTCTTGCACATAATGTTCATGTACTTTTTCAGTACAATTAAACTAATTGCAACTGCTTCAAAATTTGTGAAAATAGCAACACATTTTGGTGCCATGTAATGGTGATACATGAACCACACAGGCTTTTCAGCAGAATACTTTCAGAAATAATGAAAATCAGGAATAAAGAATGGATGAACATTGACAAAATTATTTTTGCTGGTATTACACCTCTCTGTGCAGAAAACAGAAAAAAAAATGCCATATTTATCTCAATATTATGGATACAAAGATTAACTGAATTGAAATAAAATTAGAAACACACACACAGAGAAAAAGGTAACCAATTTAATACATACCTGGCTTTATTATATTTTTGGAGTCTTCCTTGAAACCTATAATTGTACCTGTACCTTGATTAAGCTTACCAGTAAGCATTTCAAGATTTACTTTCATCTCTTTTTCACCTAAAGAAAAATTTAAGGTATTAATTTCACTTAATCTGCAAATATCAAATAATAATCTATGAACAATATACAAGATTTTAAAATCAGCAAACTGTCAGTTCTACATTTTTTATCTAAGGAAAACACACAAAGCTTGAGTGAAAAGTTAATGTTAGTCAATGGTTATGCTTACAAATATGAATCCTTTGAAATTAAGTGCTAGCCTCCTTCCTGAAAACAAAGTATTATCCTTGTCCATTACCACATCTCAAGTAGATATAAGTAGTTTTCTTTTCTTTTTGGCCTGCATTTTTTTTAAAGCACAAGAGTTTTCTGGTAAATTATATTACTCAAATTTCAATAAATGGGAAAAAATCAGGTTGTGTGAAATCTGAAAATTTTAGCTGTAATCCAGTGGAAAGAATGAAGTCACCAAAGAGGTTGTGTAGCCTTCCAAGTTTAAGGGTGTTCTAATACATTTAGTGGTGTAATGATAGTTGTCATGATATCCTGCTGAATAAAGCAATTTCTTTCCTCTTCTTCCAATAGAGAAACAAATTGTCAACATCATTAGTTATTCAATAAAGGAGAAAAACAAGATCACAAATCACAAGACCAAATTGTATTATGGTGATGTTGGACCAGACTCATAATCTGTAGTTCCCACACCCTTACTGTGGTGTAAGATATATTAAAATTGGAGGAATATTAAAGCATTTCAGAGATAACCTGTACAAAGCTGTTATGTAAGCAGAAGTTCCACAACAAACCATCACATCAATACTCACCAAATGATTCATATAAAAAACAAATTTAGAATGACTAAACTGCCAAAGAAATAAATTGATCACATTTCATCGCTCCAGACTAAACATGTACTCACAGACATCTAGAATATATGTGCTACTGCAACACCAGAGCTGTCAAACTTCCATGGCAAAAATCACAATTTGGAAGAATGAAAAAATGGAGGAAATTGGAGCATTTATGAAAACATATACTCTCATATTTTGTGGAATTTATGCAATATGTCAATTATTAATCAATGCAATAATACATATTAATTATTAGTTAACAGTCATTAACAATTAAAATAAAGTTATACAATACTAAAAAAGTTTCAGCACTAAATTGCTAATAATCAACATTACATAGTTCGCATCATCCAATGATTAACAATAGATCAATATATGGCTATGCAGTAAAATATCGTTCCAACCTCCATACTCAATGCTGATATCACAGTTCACAAATTCAAATTCCTGGGTCACACCTGGATCCCTTTTCACAATTCCAAAATCAATATTTCTAATTGCACAAAACATTTAGGAGGCATAGTAAAAATTTAACACTAGTAATGAAACTATTTACATACAACAGCAAATGATAAAGGCAGAGGTAAGAACTGAGACAGTACACTACTAGTGCTAAAACCAAAGAGAGGAGCTTTGATCAGTCAATCAAAAGGTCGGTGCAGTTGCCCCGCTGTCAATTTGCCCTAAATTCTGGTGAAAGAAAAGTTTTAATCCCTCATCAACCCATTAGCCCAATGTAGATAACAACAGACATGCAATGAGACCCATGGTGAATGAAGATAGGGTGGTACCACTGTGTGAAGGAGTGTTTCTTGATGGTCATTGGTTAGTAGTTTTGACTTCCCAGTGGGGAGAGAGATGGTAAACAAATCTTATAAGGAGCATATGGTAACATAGATTTGTGTTAACAGAAAAAAGTGCAAAATTAAAATTTTAATTATGTTTTTATTTTGTTTGAAGGCTATGCAACTGTCAAGAAAGTATTTATTGCTACGGATATATATATACTCAGCTATCACTTTATTTGACATAGTTCCACATTGTATCAATAGTAAAGGAGATATGCTTTTTATGAAAATATTATGACAGAAGATAATTTAAAGATCTCAATCAAACCCATTTTAATCTCAAAATTTCAACAATATTTGTCTACTATTTAGAGTTAAGGAAAAGTTGTGTAAGAGTTATGTCAATTTTTGCCAATTTTAAATGATATTTTACAGAATGAGTCAATTCTTTAAATACTGAAAGAATAGAGTTGGATATCGTGATTTAAATAGATTTTAGAGATCTTGAGAGATTTTTTTCACAAAAGCATATTTAAGAAATTACTGAGTTCTACATATGAATTAATTTCACTTTATTATTATCTTAATAAGATAAACATTATATGCACAGTTAGGCATAATAAAAAAAACAAAAATTACCTCAATGATTTCACAGAGAGAAATATTCACCAAAGGAAGAACAAAGATCAACAACTATGTAAATCCTTTAGCTCAGCTATCCCAGTTGTGATATCACAAAGAGTGCCCTCTATATATACTCGCCCTGATGAGGCTTATTCCAGTTGAAATGTTAATCATGCCCCATAGATCAGAAAAGTTCTCTAATCTGTATTATCTCCTTCACTCTGAAGTTTCTGATTCTAAGTAATCCACTTAGAATCAAGAGATTTATTTGGCCAGAGCTGAAAGAGTTGCAGATAGGTTCAAAATCCACCCATTTAAAAACAATTTTCAGCCTTCAAAACTCTGTAAAAGAATTTAGAGGTTTACTTTGCCATGTGTTCTATCTGAAAATAGTCATCTAAAATCTAACAGATTTCTTCTGATTGGTGTGCAGGTGAGTCCACAAGTAAGCAGATTAGGGAGTGGGACACAGCATCATCTTTAGTACAGTAAAAGAGCTAAATAGGACACAATTCTTTCCTTTAATATTCTCCATTTGGGAAAAGTGCAAAAATACTGTAAATTTTGGGAACAGATTTTCATAAGGGTAAAATTGATAATAACCTAAATATTGGATTTTCAATGACCAATTTGGATTTTCAAGCAAAATTATGAGAAAATCTGATAAAACTAGAGTAGTTGGCAGCTCTGCAACAACAAAAATCAGCATAATTTCAATATATGGTACATACAGGGAGCAATCAAGTCAGTGAATATAAAGAGGGAAAGGGGTTGAAAGATGTATCAGATTATAATAACATGTGGCACAATGATATGTTAATTACAATTTACATTTGGGAGGTACAATTACATGTAAAACAGCCAATAAACAAAATGTTGAATTCAGGTCGGAAAAAGTAAATAAATTTTTTAAAGATTTAGTTCATCATCAACTATGAAAACATCATAGGATACATCAATTTATGCTGATAATGAATATAGACTATGTATGAAGATGGCTACCACTTTTAGGTCAAAAAGATATCATGACAAGATGAATGGTAATTTACCATGTTATGATGATCAACTGTACAGTATTCTAGCTGCATTTACTTGACTAGTAAATTTATTTTGCAATATAAACAAAGATTGCAATTATTAACTAATAACCATGTTCACATAATGACTGAAACTGAGGCACTTGTCTCTGTCCAGACTGAAGCTTGTGCAGAGTCTTAATTCAATATGGATGCAGTCTGTGTCTTTGTTGCTTTGCATAAGAATTATATGGGCTTATTGTTGTGACAAACATCAATCATGACTATCATGGATTTTTTTTTGAACATATGGATTATCTTTACTGAATCACAAGGGTATTTCCACTGAAATTCAGTGGTAGATCTCATTTATGACTTTGTGGCAAAACATTGATATGCAGAAAATTCAATGTTTGCACAATAAAGAAATGGCACTTATTCAAGGAATTGATATATGATGATGCAGTGGCTACACTTTGATTTTGCCCAATATTTTACCTAATCATGTTGTAAGTATTCACTCATATCATGTATTATTTGATGATATGAATTTTATTGGGCACTAAAAATATATATTACATGTAGTTGGACTTTATAAGTCCTTTTAAAGTTCAGAATGTAAGAAGCTAATAAAGAATAAAATAGCTACTTGTAAATTTTTACATATAAGATTACATTACACAGTCATATCAGAATAATATGACCACCTACCATACATATACTATGGTAGGTGGTCACATTATTCTGATACAATCGTGTTTATTTACATTGTAATGACTGTTATAAGTTATTAGATGCTGGGTTGGGTTGTTTTACCTCTGAGCGGCACTTTTTTGCGCACCATGGGCTAAATGGCCAGGTCACATGGACCCCGAAGGCTCAGAGAAGGTTGGGGGAGGGGACCCACTGGAACAGCTGTTGGGAGACAGATGGTAGCCTCCCGTCAAGGCCATCCAGCGTGTTCTTTAACGTGCACAGGGTATGGCTCTCCCGCACACGGGGCCACGGCTTAACGTCCCATCCGACGGACGGCGGCCTTTCCAAGCCCATCGGTGTCCCCTACTGACCGTGGGCAGGGCGGGGAATTTTGCGGAGATAAATCTCAACGCTGACCCAGCTGGGACTCGAACCTGGGAACTACAGATTTCGAGCCTGGCGCGCTACCAACTGAGCCACCCCCACCCCAGTTATTAGATGCACTAGCTAGATATCAACAAAGAAGTAGTGCATTGAAAACTATGAAAAAATATATTTTTTAACCATTACTTTAACCCTTAATTACTCATGTGGGGTCACTGTGACCACAAGCTTTCTTTCATCACCATATTCAGATGGTACTGCTTCTCTGTCCTTGACTGCACTTATTCTACCTTTATATTTCCTACACTGAATAGAATTGCATTTCAAACTGATCTAATTGCATTTCAGTAGTTTTCCACATTACATAAAGACTCCATGTGAGTAATTGTGTAATAATTTTATACCCAAGTAACTAAGGGTTAAAGTAATCACCAAAAGTGACACAGCAAAAGAACTTTAACCCTTCCAGTGTCCAGCCTGAAAAACAGGTTTCCATCCAGAGGACAAGGTATTTTCTCCCTATGCTCAGTCAAAAAAACTTTAACTTTAGAATTTTTTTGCCAAATACCTAATGAAAGGAATTATGGCATGTTGTATGCCAAACTAATCAGCATTTAATTCTGGATTTTCTGAAATTATATTATTTAACAAAAAAGACCATGCGTTTCACTTTAATAGGACTTTTTTTAGAGTCATGTAGTAAAAATATGCATTTTGGCAACACAAATAAAAATAAAAAAAACAACTAATAGACAGAAATGATTACAATGCACATGAATAGAATAATTATATATTTCTGAATAATAAAAAAAACTTATTTTGGTTTTAAGTAAATATTTCTCTCATTTTGTAATTTTTTTCTCAGCACACTTTGAGAAAATTCCAGGCTTTTAGCCAATTGTGCTGATTCACATAAACAAGTCAACTTGAGAGTTTTAAAAAAAAATACCCAATCAATGGAAATAGGTCATGCTATATACCAAATTAAACAGAATTTAATTACGAATTCTATGAAAATAAATATAAACAAATTTACAAGCATATTGATTTTAATAAGCTTTTTTCAATGTGATATGGTGAAAAAAATATCACATTATACATACAATTAAGGCTTTATTTTGGAAAACCTGATGAACAAAAGTAGTTAAATTATATAATTATTGAAAGGAAATTTCCTCCCGAATAATATAATATCCAACCTGAAATATGATTTTTATTTCTTTTATGATTCTTTTCAGTATCGTATATTTTAAACATGACCAGTACAATGCAAAAGTGACTTGGACTTCTCACATTCATGGGATTTTCTGAACTGGTTATGAAATAGAAAAAAAATCTTCGTTGGCTGCTTTTTTTTTGCTAAACATTGTGAATTTTTTTCTTTGGGTGTTGAAGTTTGCCGATCTTGGCTAAATGCAGAAAGGTTTGTGCACCAAAGCCAAAAAAAAAACGTTATATCGTCTGAGTGGCAACCAGAATTTCTAAGAACGACGTGTTTACTTCCAGTTTCGATTTTAAGAGTGGGAAAGATGCATAGAATGCTGGGAAAAATGAAAAAAATAACTTGGGAATACTGAAATAGGTTTACGACAGAAAAGAGTGTGAAACGAAAAAAAATAGTGGTACGTATTTTTTAATTACATCCAAAATTTATCGTTTTTAAAAATAGCAGTTTTTTTGTTAATTTTTAGATTTTCGAAAATTTATGGAAAAATTTGTTGATAATAATTTAAATCAAACTTGTGAGCTTAAATCAGAAGGTTGCTTCAGCAAATAGGAATGTTAACAAGCAAATCGGCAATACTGTTTAGTGCTTCTAAGAAATGGCAATCAGGTGGCTTTATAAAATTATTTATATTGTAGTTTACTACTAAAATATGCATCAAATTAAATAACAAAATATTATTTTTGAAGCCTGAATTATATATTTTTAAAATATATATATATAAAAAATTACAAGGCAATTTTTACTTTTATAAAAAAATTGATTTTTTTTTTGTTGTACTAAAAACGGATACATAAGTATCAATTCAGATTCTCTGAACATATACAGACAATGTGGACACTGGACGAGTTAATGGAGGATTAATGAATTTTTCTGTTTGAACTTTTCTTTACTAAGTCAAATGATATAAGTAATACACCATAAACAGTATCAAGTGTTTTACACATTTAATATTATTCAAACAATACATCATGAATAGTGTCTATTATTTTTATTTGGCTATATATAAATATATGTAGCTTCCACTCATCCACAAATATAAAAAAAAAAAGAAATTACATCAATTAAATTTGATGACTACCAAACATACTATCTTTAGAAATCTTTATTAGTTTAATTACATCTTAGAGTTCAAAGATAATACTCAGTTTGTTTACACATTAATTATCTATATGCTGACAACATTTAATCTTAACTTATCTGATATAAATACTTTTTGGGACTTTTTGGGTACTTAATATACTTTTAAGTGGTACTGTGCTCATTAACTCTATTATAGCCTCACTGCTATTACTTTTCAAAATGCACAGAATTGTGTTCACAATGTAGATTAAATTGTTTAAGTTTGAACAATTACACTGTGAATCTCTTTAACTTTATTATTGTCACGCTACTTCTACTTCTCGTGATACACAGAATAAACTGCCCAATAAACAACTTATCTTACACTGGTTTCACTAGCATTTAGCATTTCACATTTGGTAAGCTAAATAAAGTGCTTCAAGATTGTGTCTTCATTTTCTTCAATTACTTCAATTTACATGACAATTCATATCCATTGACACAGTTTCAATATTAAAAACATTATACAGGAAGTGATATAATTTGCTGATGAAGTATTATTCACAAGTATATTTTAATTATAATGTTTTTGTATATTTTAATGCATCAAAATAAGTTTTATTATGCTAACAATATAAAAACAAACATTATAATCAATAACAATAATCAAATTATAATAGAAAGGGAACAACAGAATTGAAATATATAATCATAACCAATCTTTGATTTATTTCATTTGCACTAAATCTAGTGTCATGACACCCTATATATGCTCAAGTGAAACTGTTTGGGAACAAAATATTATCTTACCGGTCCTGGGATTTAAAACAGCCAGAGTTGTGCTACCATTTTCATGTTGCCTGAGAAATCCAAACTGAAATGGAAAGCAAAAGTTTAAATTTTATTAATCTAATGCAATGTATTTAATAATTTTTAGCATTTAAAAGATTAATAAAAAAAATAAATACCCCCTCAAGCAGCTGCTTGCTACAGAGGTCTGACAGCAGCCTGTTAGTTTATATGCCACAGTAGTTCTGAGAGGATGGTGGGACCTCAGCAGAAAAACATCACAAATGTCCATGCCTTACCTAGGGCTTGAACCCAGGTCCCTTAGATCAGTAACCAAGTGCGCTAACCACTCAACCACAACAGTTTTAAAATAATAATGTTAATATATATTTAAATAACATTTGAACCTATATTACATACATATTAATTTTATATAAGTAATACAGCTGCATGCAACACTTAAAAGAGAAAAGTAAATTTTATTTTATAACTTTAGTAAGAAGTAGATATGCTCTCTTACAGAAAAAATGATTTTATAATCATATAATACAAATATATATATAATGCATATATGAAACAAAGGGATTATCATACCTATTTGATTTTATAATTTTTCATTAGATTTTTCATAGATTTATTCCTTTTAAAAATATAGAAGGATACTAGTATTTTATTGTTACTTGAAAACCAAAGCTTCATATTCTTTTCACATAGTAGTTCACATAGGAGTTTCTATATTTGCAAGTTATTACAGAATGAAAACCATTAAAACTAGTATTGTTTTTTTCCACTTTTAGATGCTGACAATATATTACAAAAAATTTGGTGCCTATGTACTCAGCCTTGTGTATTCTCAAATGGCAATTAGACAAGAAAAAACTGAGTAGTTACATGGTTGACTCTAACAAATATCAGACCACTGGAAACATGCTGGCTATTTCTATCAAGTTATTGGGATGACCATTCCTCTTTTTTTTTAATCCAATTCTACTCTTTGAAACATAGTAATTATTAAGAATTATAGCCCAAATCACCTTTACTGTTACAAGTGAAACTAAATATTAATAATTCTTATGATACCCTACTTATTAATTAAGCAACATCATAATCTGATTAACGTAAAAAAAATCCTTTCACGTGGCACCATTCAGTGGTAACTATTAAAGCAACTACTAGGCATCAATCCATGAATACTCAATGGATTGATGCCTAGTAATTTAAAGATCAGAGTAGCATGTTCTTAAAAACTGATATGTTTGTCTCAATAGCTTTATTCAGCAAGCAAACACTTTGAGAATTAGTAAAATTAAGTTTTTGAACTTACACAGTGAGTTGCAGATAGCTTCATCATCCCCACTTCCCCCTCATATATTGAGAAATGAAGTTCATTTCATTTCTCAATGTATGATGTCTCAATGTATTTTCATATGTATTCTTTTCAAAAATGAAAACACTTTTGTTTTTAAAGTTACATTATCAGAAAAAAAAAGTTGTATTCCCACTTTACATTAATCATGCAGATGACTTAACCATTACAGTGTCCAGCCTGAAAAGCAGGTTTCCATCCACAGGACAAGCTATTTTCTCCCTATGCTCAGTCAAAAAAACTTTTACTTCAGAACTTTTTTGCCGAATAACTAATGAAAGAAATTATGGCATGTTGTATGCCAAACTAATTAGCATTTAATTCTGGATTTTCTGAAATTATATTATTTAACAAAAAAGACTACATGTTTCATTTTAATAGGACTTTTTTAGAGTCATGTAGTAAAAATATGCATTCTGGAAACACAAATAAAAATAAAAAAAAACAACTAATAGACAGAAATGATTACAATGCACATGAATAGAATAATTATATATTTCTGAATAATAAAAAAAAATTTTTTTTTGGTTTTAAGTAAATATTTCTCTCATTTTGTAATTTTTTCTCGGCACACTTTGAGAAAATTCCAGGCTTTTAACCAATTGCGCTGATTCACATAAACAAGTCAACTTTAGAATTTTAAAAAAATACCCAATCAATGGAAATAGGTCATGTTATATACCAAATTAAACAGAATTTAATTACGAATTCTATGAAAAATAAATATAAACAAATTTACAAGCATATTGATTTTAATAAGCTTTTTTCAATGTGATATGGTGAAAAAAAAATAGTTCACACTATACAATTAAGGCTTTATTTTGGAAAACCCGATGAATAAAAGTAGTTAAATTATATATTTATTGAAAGCAAATTTCCTCCCGAATAATATAATATCCAACCTGAAATATGATTTTTATTTCTTTTATGATTCTTTTTAGTATTGTATATTTTAAACATGACCAGTACAATGCAAAAGTGACTTGGACTTCTCACATTCATGGGATTTTCTGAACTGGTTATGAAATAGAAAAAAAATCTTCGTTGGCCAAGTCACTTTTGCTTTTTTCTGCTAAACATTGTGAATTTTTTCTTTGGGTGTTGAAGTTTGGCACCAAAGCAATGGTTTGTGCACCAAAGCAAAAAAAAAAACAGAGTTATATCCTCTGGGTGGCACAGACAAGGTACGGAGGGGGGGGGGGAGGTGAAGCGTTCTCCGTAAGTTCAGCGGAGGTGATGCCTTCCCGAAATTGCCCTCCCACATGACAGCTGATTTCCGTAGCAAGGAAGTCTATTTTGCTTCCATATCCAAGACATTCATTTTCAGAAAATGTTACAAGCTCAAAGTTTTTTTACTAAAAAAACAAGAAATAATAAAAGAAAATTTACATAAAAATGGGATGTTAAATAAAATATCCGCAACAACTTTCAAGCCGGTCTCCGATCTAGCATAACTCAGAAAGATTGATAAATCAAATTATCAAAAGATCACTAACTAATGGAAATAAATCTACAAATATTAATTTGCTTCCATATCCAAGACCTCATTATATTTTCAAAAAATGATACTAGATCAGTTTTACTAGAAAAGTAATAAATAAAAATTAACACATAGCCTAATATGATGTTAAAATATAAAAAATCAATACTTATCAATTGGCCAAAAGATTGCTAATTTCCAAAAACAAACTACTGAAATGAAAACTAAGGTTTAAATATAAAAAAATTAAATACTAACTTTACGAAGGGTATCCAACATGCTGAACCAAAACTGTAAAAAACACTTATAGCACACACAACGGAGATTGCATGGGTCAGCCATCTGTGTCTTGTTTGTCTCAGTGATGGCATAACTAATTAAATGCAGCTGTAACCAGAATTTCTAAGAAGAATGTGTTTACTTCCATTTTTGATTTTAAGGCGGGAAAGATGCATAGAATGCTAGGAAAAAATGATAAAAATAACTTGGGAACACTGAAATAGGTCACTGAAAACTGAAACTGAAATAGGATGGCATAACTAATTAAATGCAGCTGTAACCAGAATTTCTAAGAAGAATGTGTTTACTTCCATTTTCGATTTTAAGGCGGGAAAGATGCATAGAATGCTAGGAAAAAATGATAAAAATAACTTGGGAACACTGAAATAGGTCTATGACAGAAAAGTGTGTGAAATGGAAAAAAAAAATTTGGCAGTACATATTTTGTAATTACTTCCAAAATCTATTGTTTTTAAAAATAGCAATATTTTTGTTAATTTTTAGGAGATTTTCGAAATTTTAAGGAAAAATTTGTTAATAATAGTTCAAATCAAATTTGTGAGCTTAAATCAGAAGGTTGCTTCAGCAAATAGCAACATTAAGAAGCAAATCGGCAATACCGTTTAGTGCTTCTAAGAAATGGCAATCAGATGGCTTTATAAAATTATTTACATTGTAGTTTAATAAAATATGCATCAAATTAAAAAACAAAATATTATTTTTGAAGCCTAAATTATATATTTTTATAAGCTATATATATATAAATTACAAAGGCAATTTTTATTTTAAAAAAATCAATTTTTTTGTTGTACTAAAAATGGATACATACGTCCTTGGCCTCTCAACTCAGATTCTCCAAATGTATACAGACGACATGGGCACTGGAAGGGTTAAACATAGCTATTTATTAATCACGTGTTAAAATTAGTGGATTAGTAAATACTGATTCATTTGAGACACTCATATTTCGATAAATTTTATATCTACTGCATTATTTTACATTTTACATTTATGCAGAACTTAGATAAGGAGTGTAAACTGGTTGCGGATTCATTTGCTAATTAATTTTTTATTCTGTGGATTATCCTATATAGGTAGAGTATAAATTTATTACCTTGCTATTAGGTCGACATAATGTAAGACGGTTAGCAGCAGCTTTAGCAGCTTTTTGAGCTTCTGCAAGGATTTCTTCTGGAGTAAGATCATCATCTTGTTCATCAGGTTCAACAAAATTCCAACTAAATGAAACCAAAACCAGTTGTTTTGATAAAACCACCAAAACTATCAAGATACAGATATAAACAGAGCAAAATTTACTTAAATATTAATTTATATAAAACAATGAAAAATTGCATAAAACCTTTTATGGTACAATTTTACAAGTATTAAAGAAAAATCACCTTGATGGTACTTTTGATTTTTTGGCTTCTGGTTGCATTATGAAACCTGGCTCAGTGACTATTTCTGTGCCAGTAAGAGATTCTTCTGTTTCATCATTGATATCAAATCCTAGTTCTTCAACTGTCAAATCCATCATGTATGGCAGATTACGTTTCAGACTCATCAACTGATCCTGAAATTGCATACAATTGGTGTATTATAAAATGTAGGACGCTATTATAATATTTGTAAACACAAATGATTAAATTCTTTGATTATGACTTCTATGATTTGAATAAACTAATTATATTTTGTAAAATATTAATGGCACTTCCAACTTCAAATAATATTTAATTTAAAATACATTTTGAAGTTTGTTTAATTTTTTTTCGTTTATTACATCTAGTTAAAGTTATTCCTGCACCTCATGAGAAATATCAACAGTAATATTCACATTGTTCAGTATGATCTTAGAAATTCTTGATCTTCCAACAATGTTAAAAGTTTGAAAATAATGGGTCACAATATAAACGATTAGTAAGAGTAACACAAGATAGTTGGGTAAACATGAAGGAAATCATAATGGGTATCATAGGTTATCTCAATAATGGGTCACATAGAGTGGTGCCAAAAGGCTGTGTTTTACCAAGGTCATTCTAGTGCCACTTAGAGGGCACTCTTCATGATGTCAGGAGATTGCCAGGGGAAGCTGCTGACATCAGGTAATTTTTGTTTTTGATTATGCGCAACTGTGCAGTAGCAAAGTGTATGAATTTCAAAGAATAAGAAAAGCAATATTTCACATTCATTACAATCTGAAGAAAAATTGGAAGTGGGTGATTTTGTGTCAGCAGTGGCAATATAAATTAAATGTGCAGCATATTAAGCACTTTTGAGATGCCTGTTATGATCATTATCTAAGAAGCAAACTTTTATTACTTCCTGTTAAATGTAAACTTACAGGATAAATCTATCCCCGATAAAAACCAGCCGTACCAAAATTCAGTCTGTTATGATGACCACTTCTACTCAAACCAAACAATTGTTGTCTCAGGGAAAAACAGCAAAGATTGTTGGAAAAATAAATCAATTACCCTGAAACTATGACCACATGCCTGATAAAAAAGTAGCATTATCGTAGCCAATTAAAATTTAAATATCTCAGCTTATATTATATAAAGGAAATAAAACCCTTATTTTCAATGCACCAGAGTCTACAACACATTAAACAATTAGAATAGTAGTTGCAAATTGCTCTTAAAAAACTAAGCCATGGGAAAAATCTCTGATTTCCAAGCAATATTAAGACTGAAGCAAAAAAAAAAGCAAAATTTTTTTTACAAACTTCTCCCTCCATGTGCGTATGTTTAAGAATGAACATTTTAAGTTGGGGGAAGGAATTTTTAAGAAATAAGTGTTCTCAGAAGATAAAAGAATGTTATCTAAGTGCCCCAAAATAACTGTGAACATCAAGCAGTGCAAACTATCAAGCTGACCATCAATAGCAGAGAATAACAACAAGAGCTGGTATCCTTGATATAATAAAAGAAGAACTGAAAGTACTGTCTGATATAGCATTGACATAACAACAGCTGATAGCAACAAAAACCGGATGCCAAGCGATAGTACAAAGGTGGAGTTGCTGGTGCACTCCACCAGCAATTTGCAGAAAACAGGACAAGCAGCTAAAGTGAGAAATTCCTTATTTATAATAGCTAATAAGTGTGCACTTAAAATAGAAAGTTAAAAAAAAAAGCTCAGAACTTTTGTTTAATGGCGAAAATTATGTCCAGAAGCTGCATCTGTAATTATTGAATTCTGAGAATGATTGTTTTTAAACATCTAAACAGTGAATTTGTTAAGTAAATTTTAATTTAAAATTAGCAGTGTCCTTAAATTTTGCAAAACTGGAATTTACATAAATACAATTTGATAGAGCAGAATAACTTCAGAATTCAAGTGAAAAGGTATGGTATTTGTATTTTAATGTAACTTCTGCAATATATCTATTGATCTACTGTTAATCATTGGATGATGCCTACTACATATTGTTGATTATTAGTGATTAAGTTAAATTTCATTAATATCAAAAAGTATGTATGCCATAGATTCTGCACTGCAAAAATGTAACTAAACTGATTTAAGCTTTTTTGTTATAAGATAGGAAACTTAATTCATAATCAGTTATTGGGTACCATAAAAATGATCATTGCTAAGCTCAGATTGTTTGAATGGGAAGGTTAAATTTGTTTATACCCTTAACCAACAAAGCTCACAAGGTGCTGAGACTTTTTTTTATATATATTATGTAAATGTACTTTAATCACTAATAACTAGTAACTAATATTCAATATGAATTAATGCATTGTTTAATAATCTGTATATTATATAAATTCTCAAAATACCCAAAGTTATTAGTTTTCACATGTGCTCCAATTTCCTTTGATTCTTTGTTCTTCCAAATTGCAATTTTCATCATGCAAGGTTGGTAGTTTTGTATCACCTAACAATGCTTCAGTTACTTTTTATCTTTGTATAAACATATCTGAAACATGTGTCTTATACACTTTTTTCCTCAATATACCTCCAAAGCAAGAAGTCTAAAGGTGCAATGTCAAGGGACCATAGCCATCATGCAATCAACCATATCCATCATCCTGAAAATATTGCATTCAGGAATTTTCTCACAGCTAAACTCCAGCAAAATGGAGCACCATCTTGATGAAAAATGATAAATGTTGAAGAATAACAAAACACTCAAGCACTGCCAGATATAATTTTAAAAAATATTCACAAGCAGTTGCTTGCTACAGTCTGACAGGAACAGTAGCCTATCAATTTATTATGTCACAGAGAGATTGGTAAGGAATGTGAGATCTGCACATTCCTTAAAATGTGCATCCTATAAAAACATTTAATCATTATGCACTGCATTAACCTACCCACATTTTCAGACTATCATGGGAAATCTTACAGACTTTGTACCTTATATTTGAGCATTATGACAATTGTTTTACCCTAAAAATATTCAAAGCTAAAAATTACATGATGTATAGTCATTGCTGATGTTAATCTTTTCTACATATAAATTGTAAAAGATCTGCATTTGAGTCTGTCATCTAGTTCAAGAACTAATGTCAGTCAAAAATGTGTGCATGGAATCATAAATATGTGTTCTGTTCCCAGTAACAAATTCCAACATGAATGAAGAATTAATTTCTTGGGACTACAAATGAAATTCCTCTCTCTCCTAACTGTTCCTTCTGTAAATGATAGTCATCACTGACTAGTTTGTTACACATATCCATTTTTAGAAACTTCTTAAAGCATGATTTTTATATAACTTAGGATCTTTATGATACTATCACTGCAATTCCACTGGAAAATAATGTGTGATTTTATTTTTGCATACCACATAATTTATTCTTTCTTCTGAACACCACCATTTTAAGTTTTTAACTGCTTGAAATACCACCTAGATATCACTCAATTCCATTCCTTTCAAACATATTTTTTTAGCTAACACAAACATTGCTATAAGCTTCAACAGTTGTTATGCTCAATTTTTAATTTCAGTTTTAATAAATTCTCTCCAATGAAGATCTGAAAAGTGGTTCATACTTGCAATTTAACACTCTTAGCCCAGCAAACATATCGGTACTATCTGACTCAAGATATCAGAGATTGCATAAGTACAATCCTAATTTTAATGACACAACTACCTGGAATCAAACTTTGTGGCTTTACCATTTTTTACAAGCTTTTACTATTAATTGACATCTACAGTAGTCCCTCTTTAAACCATTGGCTCATGGTCATAGGCACCATTTAAATGCCATCTTAAAATGTTAAACACTTTTTTCCCTGAGTGGGGATTCTCTGGTTCCATTACTTCCTGATTGTTATTAACATTGATGTATGGTATCTGGTTAAAAGATCTCCTAATCTATTCTAATTATTGATAAGATTTAATAGCAGTAAAAAAAAAAGTATTCATTTTTAGATTTAAAAGCTGTAGTTGTCATATTGTGCACTTTTATTAATATACATTTACTAGCAAAAGTGATCAGCATTTCCATCTAATGTGAATGGAAATCTCTATTCAAGCTCCCTTACTTTGAAAATATGCTTTTTATAGGAATGTGTCATTAAAAATCAACTGAAGATCTCATTCAAATTTCTTTAAATCTCAATTTTTTAAAACATATTTAAAGTGTTATTTAAGCTGGAATGTTTAAGAGCACAGTTGTTAATAATCATCCTGAACACTTCTTTTTCAAGGAAAATTTAAAGGATCATTACACAAACTCCTAAAATTACATTTAGTTACTGAATGATTTGTTATAACAATTATTATTTGTGTTTAAATTAGCCTTTGAGGTACATTTTTGTGCTATCAATGTTGTTGCTCAATGCTTAATATTCCATAACTCTTTAAATATTAAACAAATATTGTAAAAAAACTGAGATTTAGATAGATTTGAGTGAGATTTCCAAATTATCTCCAGTGCTATTTTCCTCTAAAATCTTATTTTCAAAGTTAGGGAGTTTCAATGTGGCTTTCTATTCACATAATATGAAAGTGTCCATATAATTTTGGTAAGAGTACACTTCAACATCTTTAGTTTGAAAGCATTGGGATATACACCGAAGAGCCAAAACATCATGACCAAACGTGTCTTTATGCAAATCGAAACAACTGCAGATAAACAATGGCACATGTTAAGGTCATGAAACGGTATAAAAAACACCTGACACTGAGTTCTGGTAATCAGTAATATTCCTATTCTTCATATGGGAAAGGCAGCGGACTTAAGTGAATTTGACAAAGGCCAAGCTGTAATGTCCAGACAATCGGGTCAGAGCATTTACAAGATGGCAAGGCTTGTGGGATACTCATGGTCAGCCATGGTTAGTACCTTCAAAGAGTGGTCTGAGGAGGAAAAAACCATGAACCACCAGCAAGGTATGGGACGACCATGGCTCTTCGATGCTAGAGGTGAGCGAATGCTATCTCATATGATACGACACAGAAGGGATACTGTGGCGCAACTCGCCCGTAATTTGAAATTGGTGATGGGAGTAGTGTGTCACAACATACATACATCAAACCCTGCTGAAAATGGGGTTGCATAGCTGTAGACCACTCCAAGTGTCCATGCTAACCTTGGTTCATTGTCAGAAGTGCCTACAATGAGTAAGCGAGCATCAAAACTGGACCTTTAATGATTGGAAGAAGGTTGTTTGGTCCAATGAATCTCATTTCTGTTGCACCAAATGGACGGCCAGGTATGTGTGTGTCATTTACCTGGGGAAGTGTTGGCACAGGATGCACCGTGGGACAAAAACAAGCCAGTGGAGGAAGTGTAATGCTTTGGGCAATGTTCTGCTGGGAAACTCTGGGTTCATGTGCCATTGAATGCTGGTCATTCATGTGCAGGAAACTATGACGTCTACTACCTACTTAAATATCATTGCAGACCAGATACATCTTTTCATGGCAATGGTATTCCCGTCTAGTAGGTGCCTTCTTTCAGCAGGATAATGCACCATGTCACACTGCCTGGATTGTTTGAGAATGGTTCACGGAACATGAGGAAGACTTCCAGTATTGCCCTGGACTCCAAATTCCCCAGACATCAATCCAATTGAGCATCTGTGGTTTGTTTTAGAACAGCATCTGATCTGCGGTGGCTCAACCATATAACTTATAAGAGTTAAAAAATCTGCTAGTAATGTGTTGGTACCCAGATACCACAAGACACCTTTAGAAATCTTGTAGCGTCCATGCCTTTGCCAGACAAGAGTTGTTTTGGTGGCACATGGAAGACCATCATATTAGGCAGGTGGTTATAATGTTTTGGCTCTTCAGTGTAAGCTACATCAGACAATAGATTTCCATAAATCATTGATTCTCCCTTTCACTTTCTCTTCTCTATCATCAAGTAAAAACACACTACACAGTGCAATATTTAAATAATTCATTTCTTACTTATTTAGGTAATTAAAAAGCCATTAATATAGTATCTGTGCTTTGCAATTAAACTTTTTTTAATTTATTATTATTAATTTCAAACATGGTTTGGTGTTACAGTATTCCAGTGTTGATTTCTGGTACTGGAATATATTAAATTTCACTGTTGTTGCAGAAGGGTTTTGCCATGGGAGATAATAGCTGAACAATGATTCAATTAAATAATAATTCAATCAATGAATGATAGATTATTTGATATATTGCATAAATTAACACTAGAGGTTCTGCACATGCCTTGTGGCATAGCCCTTTCTTCCCCATTGTGGGGAGCATATTATTATTAATTTCAAACATGATTTGGTATTACTGTTCTATACAGTACTCTCTATCAGATATCCTGCAGCTTGTCTAAAGGAAGTTTACCCCTAAAATATTCAATGAAGTGAATAATAAAAAAGTATATAGAGCAAATAGGTAAAAGCCTTTCTGCCTCTTCTTCTACACCTTTTTAGAAAGTGTTGTCCACTGCTAAAATCAAGATTCATTTTCTGGGTTTATACCCAGAAAATGTAGCGTAGGAAGTGATGGCTTGCAGAAGGTGCATAACCCAAGTGTGTGGAATGCACTTTTTATATTAATGAAATTTAATCACTAATAATTGATATGTAGAAATTATTTCATCAATTAATAATCAATATTTTAATAAATTACACTGAAATACAGAGGGGTAGCCACAAATATAAGTCACAGGATATCACTTCCCAAAAATGGCAAGTTAGTTCGAGTGTCCAAGCTAATAGCTAATACATTAGCAACTTTACAATTAAAAAAAAACAATCTTTAAATAGTACCAAACTAAAGATGATTGCAAGTACATTACCATGCTCTATATCAGATAGCATGAAAAGAGTACTCTGATGAGACAAGTTGCAGCTTTCTACCTTCCAAAGAACTCATAACCTGTTGAAAGACTTAACTGGAACAACAAATGGTAGCTAAACTAAAAGAATTTCAAGAATTTCTCAATTAAATCAACCTTTTACACCTTAATAAGGTACTATAGTTTTTAAGCATTTCTTAACTGGAAAAATAAATACTTTAAACACTGAGAAAAGCATTACATAAGAGGAGCTATTTTTTCTTACCCTAGTCATTAGTTTCTGTCCGACATGCCACATTCTTCTAGCAGCTTTATAGTAAACTGTATCAGGCCTGTTGTAGGTCATTGCATTATCACACATCAATTTCAAATCATGCTGAAATAACAAACATAACATGATTAAAAACTTGTGTAAGTACTTAGTGGCATATTGTATCCTTTATGAGCAACAATTAACAATTAAAAAAGTCAATTTCATTTACCATAAAACAGACAAATTCATAGAGAAAGGTCAACAGAAATGGACGAAAAAATAAAGACCTGCACAAATGGTATTGCCCTATGTCAAAAATAAGACCGATATCTTATCTACTGCAGCTAAACTCAATACACTGTTGGCACTGAAATCAACTTGTAATAAAGTGCAAAGCTAAAAATTTATTATGACAAAAAAAAAAATTTACGTGTATACTAAATTCCACTGATTAGCATTACAACTCATCTTTTCTCTTTAGTTTTGTGACTGATTATGATGTTACGAACAAAACTTTATAAAGAAGAGTCTGGTCTAGAGATAGGCAACTATATAATGATGATATGACCTTCTTGGCAAATGATGTTCATAACAAAAATTTGAGGCTTGTAATAAGATAGAGCTGTCCCATGGCCGAGTGGTTAGCGCGCTTGGCTACTGATCTAAGGGACCTGGGTTCGAGCCCCGGGTAAGGCATGGCTGTTTGTATCGTTTTTCTGCTGAGGTCCTGCCATCCTCTCAGACCTTCTACTCTGGCATATAAACTGACAGGCTCCTGTCAGACCTCTGTGGCAAGCAGCTGCTTGAGGGGGTATTATTATTTATTAATAAGGTAGATTTAGTGATAATTACAAAGTTATGAAAACTGTTCAGGAAGGTGATGTTTCGGTCTGTTTAAGTGCTTTGGAAGCTGTTTGATAGATACTGCAAATCTCTGAAGGGTGGAAAACTAGGCAAATTAACCTAAAGTCTAAACTTGGTCTACATTGAGATGCCAGTTTATTAGGTACACCACCACCCCTCATCATGTAAATGGGTTATTCCAATGCGTAATACATCACATGACTGCTGTGTGTTGTATAAATCAGGCAGACTAGCTCTTTGAGCATCAGCTACAGTTGGATAGAACATCAGAATGAGCAAAACCAGAGACCTGAGTGACTTTGAATGTGTCATGATAGTTGGTGTTAGGCTTGCCATTCTAGCATCTCCCAAATGCCAGTCCTCCTGGGCTTTTCATGTACAACTGTTTCAAAAGTTTACTAAGAACAGTACAAAAAAACTACTAGTGATCAGCAATCCGGTAGACAAAAACAGCTTGTGGATCAGAGTGGTCAAAGGAGACTGTGAGAATCGTGCAAAAAGGTCAAAACTGGGTAAATCACATCAGAATTAAGCAGTGTGTGTAGGTAATCTCCAAATGCACCACTTATTGGACCTTGTTGCAAATAGGCTACAACAGCCACTGATCATGTTGAGTGTTGATGTTATCAGTGAAGAACATGAAATTATATCTCCAGTGGGCACAGGAATATTGACACTGGACCATTAAGGACTGGAAAAAGGCTGCTGGTCAGATGAATCAAGGTTCCTTTTGCATCATGCTGATGGATCAGAATTTGGCACAAGCAACATGATGCCATGGAGCCATCTTGCCTGGTGTCAACAGTACAGGTGGGTGGTGGCAGTGTGGGAAATATTTTTCTGGTTCCCATTAGGCCCTCTGACAACCATCAAAAGACATCTGAATGCCACGGCATACTTGAACATCGTTGCTGACCAAGTTCATCCCTTCGTGGCTAGTTTATCCTCAACCAGATGGACATGTTCAGCATGATAATGCACCTACTCATAAGGCACTTATCATCATAGATTGGTTTCAGGAACATGCTGATGAGTTTCCTTGTTTCACTAGCCTGCACAGTCCCTAAATTTAACCCTATCAAGCATCTTTGGTATGAGGTGGTAAGGGCTGTTTGAAGTGAGACTGTGCTGCCATCCAATTTGTAGCAACCGCAGAACACAATCATTTCCACGTGGTACAACATTCCTGCAGAATGCATCCACATCTTGTAAGTTCCATGCCCCGATGAATGTGAGTTGTTCTGAAAGCCAAAGGAGGTGAAACATGTTACTAGGTAGTATGACAACTTGCCTAGTGACAACCCTCCCTGATGATTGAGCTCCACATGTGACATCTTCTCCTTAAATTTCTCAAATAACATCTTCAAATACACTCCATATAAATAAAAAAATAATAATAAATACCCCTTCAAGCAGCTGCTTGCCACAGAGGTCTGACAGGAGCCTGTCAGTTTATATGCCATAGTAGAAGGTCTGAGAGGATGGCAGGCCCTCAGCAGAAAAATGACACAAGCAACCATACCTTACCCGGGGCTCGAACCCAGGTCCCTTAGATCAGTAGCCAAGCGCACTAACCACTCGACTCTTCTTAAATTCCCACCTATCATCTCAAAGGGCCTTTAAGGGCCAGATAAATCTCAGAATTCTACTAAATCACTGCGAGGCCACATTATTTCATTGTGAAGTCAGCTATATGAAGATTGTAACTGTACTAATGCTGTGGCTGTCCTTCTCTTTATACAAGGTAAGTTCTTCTTCATGCCATCTTGAATTGTGTTACCATCTAGCACAGAACAGGGAACCAACATCTGAATTCAACTCATCAATTTTTATCTAATAATTCTTGCTTCATAAGAGAAATCCTTCCAAATATCCCAACACTGCTTATCAGCCAAATCAGACTTAGGCAACTCTGCTCAGAGAAGAGAATGCATCCTATAAAGATGAGGGTTCCCACAGCTGGGATCGAACTTGGGACCCCGAGGGAAGTTGGAAAGTGCGGCTGAGAGATAATGACTTTATTGATTAAAGGTACAGTAGGTGTACTTTAATAAACTGGCATATTAGTGTATAATATAGTTTTGTCCTCTTTAAAGTTTGCTGTGATAGTTGGGTTGGGTTGTTTTACCTCTGAGTGGCACTTTTTTGCACACCATGGGCTAAATGGCCAGGTCACATGGACCCCGAAGGCTCAGAGAAGGTTGGAGGAGGGGACCCACTGAAATAGCTGTTGGGAGACAGATGGTAGCCTCCCGTCAAGGCCATCCAGTGTGTTCTTTAACGTGCACAGGGTATGGTTCTCCAGCACACGGGGCCACGGCTTAACGTCCCATTCGACGGACGGCGGCCTTTCCAAGCCCATCGATGTCCCCTACTGACCGTGGGCAGGGAATTTTGCGGAGATAAATCTAAACGCTGACCCAGCTGGGACTCAAACCTGGAAACTACAGATTACGAGCCTGGCGCGCTACCGACTGAGCCATCCCCGCCCCTTTAAACAGCCATGCCTTACCCGGGGCTCGAACCCAGTTCCCTCAGATCAGTAGCCAAGCGCACTAACCACTCGGCCATGGGATGGCTCTGTGATAGTAAAACTCGGTCCTTTTGTAAGTAAGATAATAAAAAGAGAGAGAAAAACCTCGAGTTTCTTTTAATTCCAGATATAACCATGAAAATTAATGATTTAATTGTACAAAAAGGATGAGGTTAGAAGTTATCAATTATCTTGATCAACATCTGGTATATTTTATGTAGAGAGACACTAAATTGGTTCGGCCACATGCAGAATTACAAATTAGAACAGAGTTACGAACATTATGCCTAAAAACTAAGAAAAGAGGATATCTAAGATGAGGTGGGGGACAATGTTAAGCATAACCTTTTTAGAAATGGATTGCAGTTGCAAAATGCAGCATTTTTTTTTTAGCAACTTTACAGTAAACTGTATAAGGCCTGTTATAGGTCATTGCATTATCTCTCATCAATTTTTTAAAAATATCTGTCCTAAATATAAACATTCTGTGGACAATTTTGGTTTTGCCTTCCTCTGGGAAAATTCCTGTGGAAGTCTCTGCAGGCATATGGGTATATTATTCAGTATAATTGATGATTTCAATCAAAATCAAACATTATTTTCTATTAGTAAAATGTGAAGGCCAATTTCTATTCTGTGTAGATATAATATTAAATATAATAAATATTTCATAATTAAGAAATAAGTATAGTTTTTAGAGCAGTATTTTAAATAAGTAGAGTTAATTAGCTTTTTATAGGAAAATAGAACTAGATAAATTTAAATCTCAGTCAATTCTATCCAAATCTTGATTTTCAACAATATTGGGCATTTAAAAAGCTATGGAAGCTTGGATACTTAATAGCAGCAAAGTCAGGTCCAAGGAACTTTGTGTGCAAAACTGACAATTAATGAAGAACTATTGCACAAAATTCTAAAACATACATTTATTTTATTCAATGGCTTCAAATAATACTAATTTTTTTTTAGTTTTAATGAACTTCTGAGGCAAATTAATATGACTGACATCTCTGTTATTTATATTCAAACTTCAATTTAACCACTGAACGAATATTATCCGCAATCAAAATTTAGAGTTTAATTGGCATCTCATATTCATCTTCAGGCATATGTTTCCATAAAAATTTATTTAACCAGTTAACAGAGTTTCAATTTTTACTCTCCATTGACATACGATTAAATGGTTCCATTTTTTGCCCATTGCCTGTATTAGCATAATGTGCACAGGGTATGGCTCTCTTCCTCACACAATGGGGCGGGGGTGGCTCAGTCGGTAGCACGCCAGGCTCGTAATCTGTAGTTCCCAGGTTTGAGTCCCAGCTGGGTCAGCGTTGAGATTTATCTCCACAAATTCCCCGCCCTGCCCACGGTCAGAAGGGGACACTGATGGGCTTGGAAAGGCTGCCGTCCGTCGGATGGGACGTTAGACATGGCCCCGTGTGTGGGAGAGACATACCCTGTGAACGTTAAAGAACACACTGGATGGCCTTGACGGGAGGCTACCATCTGTCTCCCAACAGCTGTTCCAGTGGGTCCCCTCCCCCAACCTTCTCTGAGCCTTCGGGGTCCATGTGACCTGGCCATTTAGCCCATGGTGTGCAAAAAAGTGCTGCTCAGAGGTAAAACAATCCAATCCAAACAATCTTCCTCACACAGGGCCACGGCTTAACGTCCCATCTGAACATCGATGTTCCCTGCTGACCATGGGCAAGGCAGAAAGTTTTGTAGAGATAAAACTCAATGCTGACTCAGCTGGGACTCAAACCTGGGAACTGCAGATTACGAGCCTGGTGGCTACCAACTGAGCCACCCCTGCCCAGCCTGAAAAACAAGTTTACATCCAGAGGCCAAATTTAACTTTAGAACTTTTTTGCCAAAAAACTAATGAAAGGCATTATGGCATTTTATATGCCAAATTAATCAACATTTAATTCTAGATTTTCTGAAAATAAAATGTTTAACAAAAAAAAGGATTACAGGTTTCATTTTAATAGGACTTTTTAATCATGTAGAAAATGCTTCTGGTAACACAAATAAAAATTTATTTTAAAAAAAAAACTAATAGATAGAAATGATTATAATGCACACTAATGGAAAAAGCTATTTATTTCTGAATAACAAAAACAAAATTTTCTTATTGAAAGTAAATATTTCTCCCATTTTGTAATATTTTCCCCCCATACCATACTTTGAGAAAAGTACAGGTTTGTTGCAGAGTCCAATAAACAAGTCAACTTCAGAGTATTTTTAATAAATAACTAATCAACAGAAAGAGGTCATATTATATACAAAATTAAAGAGTATTTAATACTGAATTTTACTGAAGTACAAAATTTTAACATTGTAGAGTAATATTTCATAATTACTTCCAAAATCTACCATTTCTAAAAATAGCAGTTTTTTATGTTAATTATCAGATTTTAGAAACTTTAAGGAAAATTTTGTTGATAATAGTTCAAATCAAACTTCTAAGCTTAAATTAGGGGAATTCTTCAGCATAATGTTAACAAACAAATTGGCAATACTTTATATCGCTTCTAAGAAATGGCAATCAGGTGGCTTTAACAAATTATTTATGTCATAGTTTATAATAAAATATGCATCAAATGAAAAAAAGATTATTTATCAAGCCTAAATTATATATTTTTATAAGATATTTATTTAAAAAAAATTAAAATGGCAATTTTTTTTTTTTTTACTAAAAACAGATATATACATCCTGGACACTGAAAGAGTTAAGGGTTGTTTTACCTCTGAGAAGCACTTTTTGCACACTATGGGCTAAATGGCCAGGTCACAAGGACTCCAAAGGCTTAAAGGCAGGGGGAAGGGAACCCACTGGACAGCTGTTAGGAGACATATGGAAGCTTCCCATCAAGGCCATCCAGAGTGTTCTTTAATGTTCACAAGGTATGGCTCTCTTACACATGGGGCCATGACATTCCATTCCATCCGACAGATGGCAGCCTTTCTAAGCCAATCAGTATCCCCATTTTGATTGAGGGCAGTGGGGGTTTAAATAAATAAAAAAAAAACCCTCGAACAGCTGCTTGCCACAGAGGATGACAGGAGTCTGTCAGTTTATACGCCATAGTGGAAAGTCTGAGAGGATGGTGAGATCTCAGTAGAAAAACAACACAAACATCCATGCCATACCCGGGGGTTCACGCGCCAGGCTCGTAATCTGTAGTTCCCAGGTTCGAGTCCCAGCTGGGTCAGCATTGAGATTTATCTCCGCAAAACTCCCCGCAATGCCCACGGTCAGTAAGGGACACCGATGGGCTTGGAAAGGCCGCCGTCCGTCAGATGGGACGATAAGCCGTGGCCCGTGTGCGGGAGAGCCATACCCTGTGCACATAAAAGAACACGCTGGATGGCCTTGACGGGAGACTACCATCTGTCTCCCAACAGCTGTTCCAGTGGGTCCCCTCCCCCAACCTTCTCTGAGCCTTCGGGGTCCATGTGACCTGGCCATTTGGCCCATGGTGTGCAAAAAAGTGCCGCTCAGAGGTAAAACAACCCAACCCGGGGGTTCAAACCCAGGTCTCTTAGATCTCTAGCAAAGCACATTAACCACTCGGTCATGGGACGGCTCAGTGGGGGTTTAGAGATAAATCTCAATACTGACCCAGATGAGACTTAAACCTGGGAACTGCAGACTATGAGACTGGTGTGCTACCAACTGAGCCAACCCCAATCATTTTAATTAAAGGATTAACAGTTAATGTAGGAAAATTATACCATCCAAAAAGTGAGTAAATAGCTTAGTATATTCCAAAGTTGAAGTAGACATACAATAATTTTATTTTAATAAAATCTTATTTCATGTCCTAGAGCAGTGGTTCTCAACCTTTTATGCTTCACATACCCCCTGGAAATGTGCATGTAACTGGTGTACCCCTTATATAGATAGATAAAACTATAGCTATAGTATAATAATGACAAACTTAGCGATTTTGTTACTAGATCTAGTGACTTTTGAGCTCTCACGGCATACTCCCAAAAATTTTACCATGTACCCCCAGTGGGTACGCATACCCCACGTTGAAAACCCCTGTCCTAGAGAACAATAGTTGGTTCCTTCCATTTAAAACGAAAAATTAGCTTCAAAAACAGAAATACAATTTTTAACATGCAAGTTTCATTTGGTAATCTTTTCATTGATTGATAGAAAAATCAACAAGAGGCATTTATACATACCTTGAATTCACTGACATTTTTATAATCTCTGTCATCTATTTTTTTCCTTATGGTACTAAAATCTGTTGGATGTAATATTATACTTGAATATCCTGGAGCAATCACATCAGTAACTGGCCATGCAAAAAATTCCTGTGGATCTTTCCTGCAAGAATTACACAATGATAACATTAGGGTTATATAGGTAAAGAGAATATGTTTAAATAAAACATTTCTATTTGAAAGAGTTACAACATTAATGGAAATATTGTACTAAATTAAGACAGCTATAAATTAGGGATATTAAACATAACATGAGTCATACAAACTTATCAGTGAAAAAAGAAATTGAGCAATATTTAGAAACATTGATGTTTGGTGGGGAAAATATATCATTTATGACTTTAAATACTATCCTGTGTTTTGGAAAGACCAAACTCACACTCTTTAGGGTTTTTTTTTTTACTATTCACAACATTATTCAATTTTAATTTTGAAAAGGACTTTAACCCTATAAAGGGTGATATTGAATATTACTTAAACAAAACTCGATTTTATTCAGTGTTCCATACATGTCATAGCTTGTAGTAAAAAATTATTTTATAGAAAAGAATCCTGTGGCTTTTCATTTTAAATACTTTTATAAACTTAAAAAAAAATAAATAGGTTTGATAGTTACTTTAGAATAAGGTTCTTCTAAAGGTCTAATTATGTACAGTCAATGTGCTTATATATATACACTTATGCCCTGATGTAATTAATCACTCAACCAATGAAATTCAAACTTACAGCTGCAATTTCTTAAGAAGATAATAAAGAAGTATCTGTAATGGTGATTTCTGTGTTTTCTTTCTTAAGGTACAGGTCCTTGGATCACGCATTGGTCTTTCACATGGTGCTACATCTTCTACTATTGATCTTTTCTGAAATGGTTCATGATCTGTATCATGGCTCTCAATAATGGAACGGCTCATCTCTTGTTCTCTTCTTCGCTTTTCCTATTTAACACAAATATCTCTTATTCTTGTATTCACAATGCATTTAGAAAAAAAACTTATCTCTAATTATAAACATAGTATCATTCAACAGAATTTTATTTTATAGAGATTTAGGTGTCTCAAAGATTACCAGAAAAACACATCTAAGTAAAGGCCCAACTTGAAATGTTTCAATCATGCTTGTAGTAAAAAAAAATTTTTATTTTTTTTTTATTAAAAAAATTGTAACCTGGATCCTTACACTCATATTGTTTATCCCATTGTTTCTCAACCAGTGGGCTGAAAAAAAGTCTTTAAAATAGTTCAAATATTTTTAAGATTAAATCTTTTACAATAGTTATTTGTTACAACAAAACATCATTTTCAAATAGTTTCTCATCATGTAACTGATGGGAATAATATTTGCATTTAGTTTTTCCAGATAAAAGTATATTTTATGCATCAAAAATTACTGAATAATTTCACAAAATGCAACAAATTAATCATTGCTTCCTCAAAATTTTGCTTAATGGCTCTACAAAAAATACAGATTTGGACTATGAAATTTCTTGAAATTTAGATGCCCATGTTACAAAAATGATATAAAACAATATGTCATACAAGCTCTACATAATACCACATATATATATATTTATCACATACCACAATCCATGATGTCTATTCCTCTAAATCCTACTTTAAACTCATTAACTGTCTAGATTAGTAGTTCTCGCGAGATATTTTCTGGTTTGGTGGTCATTGATGGAGCCACAAGAAATTCATTGTGCTTCATTACGAAAAATAAAATGCCAGGCATTATAGGTACAGACTAATAAGGAAAACTTATAATAGAAATTTTTTTTTTTTTTTGAGAATATCAAGTTTTTTTTATTTTTCATACGTAACTGGTCAATCATCATCAAATACATAGACTGTGTATGACCACTATACTTCATACAGCTTATACTGATATGCTTGTCTGAAAATAATAATTATCATTAATATATTTTACAATAATATTTATAATTTTTTTTAATTTCAATTATTGAAATTTTCTTGTGGCTGCACCTAAATTGCTTAGTAGCCACACTTGAGAACCACTGGTCCAGATTTATTTCAGTGTCCAGGGGAAAAAAATTAATTATTAGATTTAAATAATTTCAATTATTGAAATTTTCTTGTGGCTGCACCTAAATTGCTTAGTAGCCACATTTGAAAACCACTGGTCCAGATATATTTCAGTCCAGGAAAAAAAAAATTGCATAAAATGCATTTTATGCAATTTTTTTTTTTTTCAACTCTTGCTGTTGCACTTTTTTCTCCCCATGCATATATTACGCATATAACTGATCTGCAGATGACAATTAATTTGGCTGTCTGATCATTATCCAAGCATAATTTAGTCCCTGATGTATGTTTCAGTTAATTGGAAGTATTCACTCTTAGTTTAATGTTGATATCACACTAGAGGGAAAATTGTTTTTAGCCAGTTGGGATATGAACCAACAACCTCCTAATTACATATCAGGTGCTCCCACTGCTGAGCTATCAGCCACTGATTAAGATCACCTCTAATTCATATTAAGAACTTTCCTACGTGAAGTACACAACTCTTATGTTTCATGAAAGCAGTGTCTTCACTATTTTCCAAAGTCTTAGGAAGTAGATGGCAAATTATATGTCATGATTAATAGTCAATATCACTTAATAAATAGAAGAAACCCTTTGATGTTTTTGACAACTATCAGGGGAATATTCACTATTAGTTTCATGCTGATATCACATTAGAGGAAAAATTGCCTTTAGCCAGGTGGGATATGAACCCACTACCTCCTGATAACATGTCAGGTGCTATGACCACTGGGCTAAATTTAATGTAACCGTTTCCATCCATTTTGAAAGTGCTCAAAAGGAGTGTAACAGCAACCTCGTCTGTCAAAAATTCAGCTTCAGTAATTCTTTAAACATTAAAAGAATATTGCTTAAAATCCAGATTTAATATATGCTATAATTTATCACCTGTGGCATTTTTCTGTAAAACTTACTTTTAACCTTTTAAAATCTTGACAGTTTTATGCTGGTATGGTAGTGAAAGGGTTAAAGTTATGGTGTTTAAATGTGGTTTTTCATTCACATAATATAGAAATGTCCAATATATTTGATAATATACTGTGTATCCTTCTCACATATCCCTTTAAAAAGTTAACTTTCTATTAGCAGCAGCAAAAGTTCTTTGAACCACTCTTGAATCATGAATATTTCCAGCTAGTTGTTTTTATAACTTCTAAGAATTGAAAAGGGCATAATTTTGTTGCTACTTAATGTGCAAAAAAAACATTTAAAAAATTATAAAAATTAAAAACTTTATACGGCCCGTGTAGTGATTATGGTCCTCAGCCGATAGATGGCATTGCTCAAGTGGCGTGTGACGTCGAAGTGTAAAGTATGATGTTGATTTGTAAAGTATGACGTAAAAACGTAACTGTTGGTTATTGGTGGCCTATGGCTCTTTGATTTGTTTCTTTTCAGTAGGTAATATAGAATCACGTGTTATGTGTGTGATTTGACGAGAGTGTGAAGTTACGTTTGGTTTTTTTCGCCATTTTCGCTTGATGACTTCTTTGGATAACATACCTATATGGTAAGAGGTAAGTTCGTGTGTATTATATATTTAATATGTGGGGGGGAGGGGATTCAGTGATAGGTAGGATAGGAATAATTAATATGTTCTAGCTTTTTTTAAAAAATTGGTTTGGATATGGTTTGTAATTAGTTATTAAAGATATTTAGGGGCCCATGTAGTGGGGGAGTATGCAAGTTTTTGCGTGTGGGATTGAAAATGGCGATAGTAAAGAACACATGTATTTTGTTAGAATAGTTTGGGGGTGAATTGAATGTTTTTTTAGTAGTTACGTGTAGTATGGTAATTATTAATGTATTATAGTGATTTATTAATTTTGTTGTATATTTAGGAGTCTTTTAAATTTAGTTATATGATTTATCGTTAATATGTGGAAGCGTCTGGCGACTTTTTGATGTAGTAATTCTGGGTATTGTAGAATTGTCGGTGTGTGAAAAAACGGCAGTTTTTGATGGAGTCAGGAAAGAATGAAAAATTTAGAGGTGGGGTGAGAGTGGCGGAGTCGGTAGCGCGCCAGGCTTGTAATCTGTAGTTCCAAGGTTCGAGTCCGAGCTATGTCAGCGTTTAGATTTATCTCGGCGAATTTTCAAACTCGGCTGTAGTAGGGGACACTGATGGGCTTGGAAAGGCCGCCGTCCGTAGGTTAGGATGTTAAGCCGTGGCCCTGTATGTGGGAGAGTTATACTCTGTGTACATTAAAGAACACGTTAGATGGCCTTTACAGGAAGTTACTGTCTCCCAACAACTGTTCTAGTGGGTCCCGTACCTTCTGTGAGCCTTCGGGGTTCATGTGATCTCGCCATTTAGCCCATGGTGTGGGAAAAAAGTGGGGGTCAGAGGTAAAATGACAATGTAATTTAGGGGAGGGTTATTTGAGCTGTAAGATGTTTTTTTTGTCAGATTTTTGTTTTGGGGCTTTTTTATATAATTCAGTCGGTGGTGCACTGTTTACGATTCTCATGTTTTTTGGTTTGTGTTGTCTTGGAGGACATTATTTAGTTTTGGGGCTTTTTTATAATTCGGTCGGCGGTGCACTGTTTCCGATTTTCACGTTTTTTGGTTTGTGTTGTCTTGGAGGACATTATTTAGTTTTATGGCTTTTTTATAATTCGATCGGCGGTGCACTGTTTCCGATTTTCACGTTTTTTGGTTTGTGTTGTCTTGGAGGACATTATTTAGTTTTGGGGCTTTTTTATAATTCGATCGGCGGTGCACTGTTTCCGATTTTCACGTTTTTTGGTTTACGTTGTGTGCGAGGTTGGTTTCGTGGAATTGTGGTGATTAAGTGTATATTAAGAGAAAATAATTTTTTGGGGTAAATTATATTTCGTGAGAATGTGAGTTGTCGCCATGCTTGTGTTGGGTATGAGCTGGCTGATTTGCATATTGGTATTTTGATTGTGCTTTATTTGGGTTGTTGCGTATGAGGTGGTTGATTTGCATATTGGTATTTTCATTGTGCTTTATTTGGGTTGCTGCGTATGAGGTGGTTGATTTGCATATAGGTATGTTGGTGGTGGTTTCTTATAAGGTTGGAGTCTGTTGTACTTTTAGTAATATGTGCAATGGCTTCCAATAGTTCAGATGTAGCGGCAGGTGGACCTCGTATGGTCTTAAGGGACCCTGCTGTTTGAGAAATCAAAAAAAGATGGAATTATATTTTTGCAAGATATTGGTTTGCTCGCAGCAGGGTATGAATGTCCAAGGTGTAGTAAGGCCATGGTGCTGGCCCCGACTGATACAACAAGTGATGGTTATAGGTGGAATTGCCGGAAGAGGATTGGCGGGGTCCAGCACGATAGTAGAAGGAGTATTAGAAAGGGCTCGTGGTTCGAGAGGTCCCATCTGTCGCTGGAAGAGATTGTGAAATTGACGCACATGTGGGCGTTTGATTATCCTCAGAGGATTGCCGAAATGGAACTCAGGATAGGATCTCGCAACACAATATCTGATTGGTATTCTTTTTGTCGAGAGGTGGCAATAGATGTTGTGGTTGCCAGGTCGCAGCCGATTGGTGGGCCCGGTACTATTGTCGAGATTGACGAGAGCAAGTTTGGAACCAACAAATACCACCGGGGGAGATACCGGGAAGGTCGTTGGGTGTTTGGTGGAGTGGAAAGGGACTCCGATAAGTGTTTTCTTGTTGTTGTTCCTGACCGCTCTACTGACTCCTTGCTTGCTGTTATCAAGGAGAAAATTTTACCTGGGTCTACGATTTATTCAGATTGCTGGCGATCATATAACTGTTTGAGTGAGGAGGGTTTCGTCCACCTCACAGTGAACCACTCTGTTTCGTTTGTTGACTATGAGACAGGGGTCCACACTAACACTGTGGAAGGAATGTGGCGGCATGCAAAAAATGAGATGACTAGAGGCCGTGTGGACGATGATATGTTTGACAGCTATCTGGCTGAATTCATGTATAGGAAGCGGCTGCGGCACCAGTCAGACCCGTTTCTGAGTTTCGTGGAGGACATTAAACATCTGTATCCACCCCATGTGCGTGATGAAGTAGCATGAACCACGAGCTGTGGTGAGTAGTATTTTAGTTTTTGTTTAAGTTAGTAGTTTTTAATTTTATGTTTTTGTGCTTAAGTGGTTTTGTTTTTGATGTTAGTAGGTTTATTGTGTTTTGAAAAGAGGGGAGGGGGAATGGTGGAAGTGGTTTACTGTATGTAGGAAGGCAATCGTTTTATTTTTTTTGGATTTGCCACTTTTATGAGCTTTCATTCTGTAATTGACGGTTACGAGGTTTTTTTGCGGTAATTTAATTTTTTTTACGTTTGTTTGTGTTTGTTACTATGGTTACGGTGTGTTGCGTTTGACGTAAACTCGGGTTTTTCGTTACTATGGTAACGAAAAAAACAATCTTTTTTCTAGAAACCCCTGTTTGGGTTAGGGTCTCGGGAGTTGGGGGAATCAACTAAAAGGGCCGTTTTGTTACGTTGCGTCAAAAACAAAATGGCGGCTGAGGACCGTGAACTGTACTACTGCCCTTTATACATCTTCTGAAACTAGAAGTCACCTTATAATAGGGAAAACATGATAATTAGAAATTACATAAAAATTCATACATTTTAACTCTTTCAAAAATGTTGAATTAGTTAGTGCATGGTAATTAACAACTACAAATATAAATAAACAGAATTTAGACATCTTACTTTTCTCTCATGTGAATGCTCCCTGTGATGATGATGGTGGTGGTGATGTTTCCTTTTCCTGTCATGCCGTTCTTTTTCTTTGTCACTAGACTTTTTCTTTTTCTTCTTTTTAGACTTCTTATGTTTCTCATGTGAATGACTTCCACTTGATGAAACTTTGTCATTTGGTTTCTGTTCTTCTAATTGAGGTGGTTTTGTTTGCTCAACAACTGGTGCCTGAGGAACTGGGGACAACACAGGTGCTGGTGGTGTTGGAGCTTGCACACTGCTACTGCTACCTCCAACTTTTAACACAAGTTTCAATGGTTTTTCTTGTCTTTCTATGAAATAATACAAAAGCATTTTTTAAAAATCTCATATAACATTTAAAATTTTTATTAATAAAAGAAAATATCTGCACTTCTCAGCTAAAGTTTAGGTTCTCTTGTGACTTTGGACTAATGACTAAGGTTGTCAACAGACCAGTTTTTATTACTTTAATACTTTAATAATACATAATACATCAATGCATTGCAATGCAATACAATGCAAAATACATATACACTAAAAATACAATAAAAACAACTGATAAAAGAAAGATACCAGAATTTTGGTCATAAATATTTTGTGCCAAGGAGTTTTATATTTATAACCCATCCAGGTTCAAAAGACTTGCATAATTGAATAATAGTAGCAACAGATAATTGGCTAGCACTATTTTAAAATCAAAATATAATATGCTAAGTTGTATAAATTATAATATTCCAAGCTAATTGAATCTCAGAAAAATTTCAATATTTTCAATGTTTAACAAAAAAAATCTCTAATTTTTTGCTTGAAACTTTGTAAATTAGTTTCATTTTTTATGCTATTTTCTAAAAAATTATATTGGTGCAAAAAAATGAAATATTTTTTCAAAATATTTTTATGAGGTAAATTACCTGGAATGAGTTTTTTTTTGCATATTTGCACATTTTTAAAAAAAATCAGATTACAAGGAGTTCCATTTGCTGTTTTAAGTATTATTTTTATTTGTAATGATATAAAATGTTATAGTTACATGGTTTTGGGAAGATCAGTATCATTTCATTTATTTATCTATCTTTTCAAAAACAATGAAACATAATAAACATTAAAAATAAGTTTTAAGTGGAACACAAACACAATTGTTCAGAATAATTTCTATCATCGAAGTTGTCTTCAAAATGTCTTCAGGGCATAGTACACCTCAAAGCAGGGATGTATACAAAAAACCTTGTCATATTTGATGCATATCCATTGGGTTTCTTTTCGTTTAGTATTTCTTTTTGTGGTATGTTGAGAGACGAAGCACCTACATTGAGGCCTGGCTTTTGATGCTGTGGCTGGATTTGGAATACTTAATGTTGTTCTAGATTGCTTTGGTGTCAGAGGTAACATAAAATGCCTGCAAAGATGCTTATGACATCTTTGTCCACCATTTTCTTTAAGTTTTTGACTTTCAATTACAAAAATTATAATACATAATATAATATTTTTGTATGGTGTGAGAGGCACAGAGTACTGAAAAATTGTAACTATTTCCATAGGAAATTATTAGCAAGGGTAATAATAGTATTTTAAGTACTTTACAACCATCTAAATGCAAAATCACAACAATTGTGATTTTGCATTTAGAGCTAAATACAAGTATGACAAGTTGTGGAGTGTAGAGGAAGCAGCTATGCTTTAGTCAATTTTCACAGCCAAGAGAAGACAGCCTGTATTTTCCAAGAAACTGCATGCTGCATTATAAAAAAAAAACTTTCCAGAACTATTCCATTTCCTTCTGTTTTTTTTTTAAATGCCATAGGTGACGAACGGCTGTTCAATAAAATGGTTACCATTAGAGTGTTTTTGGAAGTTACAACAAATTTTCAGCGACTACTACCAACACTTAAATATTATATCTCATTTTATATATATATTTAAAAAAACAGAATGAAGTACTTTCCTTCTTTTTTTTTTTACAATATGGCAAAGGAATGGCTCTTCAGCAAAATGGTCACCATTAAAATGCAGTGATTTAAATGATTTTGGAAAGTGACTACTAAATAATGTTCTAAGTAAGCTGCGAACATTTAAGCAGCTTTTGCAAAAAATTTTATCATCATAAGTGTCCCAAGTAGCAATTCAAGAGAATTACCATTTTATTTTGTGAACTATTATTAATGAATATGAAAAACTGAAATGCTTTAAAGAGTCATATCTATGAACAAGCCCAGATCTAGGATGGGCATGCCCCTCCCTCTCTTGAGAATATTAGTAACCAGAATGGAGGCAAAAGAAAAATAATAAACATATACTGGTGCATTTTTCAATAATTTTTTTCAAAACCACTAGAACGTAGGTAAAAATTATATAATGGAGCATGCTTTATTTTTTCCAGAGCTGGGACTGTCTGTAAAGTGGCTATTCTATTCGGTAGCTATTAAAAATTGCTTTAGAATTCAGTGTGGAGATTTGTAGTACATTACATGAAAATAACAGTTTTAACCTGCTCACAACTGAGATTCTTACTATGCCTTTGGTCAGTTCACCACCTCCTCAATAACAGTACTTGCCCATTCAGCTCCAGAATGTGAAAAAACCTGTTGTCTAATACATGAGTTGCCAGCCAAATAGTAGTAACCACCTAGGATACATTTCAATGCATAAAGTACTATCATTGATGCATTTATGAGATACACAACATAAAATATTAGTGTCAGAAGTTATTATGTGTTCAGAAAGGGAAACATGTTTTCACATGAACAATATTACATGTGTTGGGTTTTTGGTTTATATATGTGTGTGTGCTTTTTGATGTATTTTTTTATCCATTAGGCTTAGTTAATCTCTGGTGCTTTTTTTTTGATGCAAAACACCAGTTCATTATTTATTATTTTTGTGATTGCTTTAAAAAAAAAAAATACCCCCTCAAGCAGCTGCTTGCCACAGAGGTCTGACAGGAGCCTGTCAGTTTATATGCCAGAGTAGAAGGTCTGTGAGGATGGCAGGACCTCAGCAGAAAAACGACACATACATCCATGCCTCACCCGGGGCTCGAACCCAGGTCCCTTACATCAGTAGCCAAGCGCGCTAACCACTCGGCCACGGAAGATTGGCCCTTGGGTTATTTAACCCCTGGGGCTTTTTTTAAGTGTGGAACAGCAGTTCACTGTTTATAATTTTGGGCATTTTGTTTTAATCCACCGAGTTATTTAAACCATATGGCTTTTTTCAAGTGTAGAATAGCAGTTTGTTTACGATTTTGGGCATTTTTACCATTGTTTTAAACCAATGAGGGTTAAACTCAATGGACTTTTCAGAAGTGGAACAGTGGTTCATTACTTATGATTTCAGGCTTTTTTTTGTCTTTTGGATGTTTGATAAAAATTTTTGAAAGAAATTTTCTTATGAGGCAGTGATGTATATAGAATTTTAGTTTGGAAGTTATAGAGAAAATGGGTCTACTTTCAGGACCTTTCTAAAAATAAATTGCAAAATTAGTACTCCTTTCTAAATAATTACCAAGGTTCACATATTTCAGAGTTTTACTGCTACTGAACAGAATATTTCTTGAGCTAAGAATTTTAATATTTCCTGATAATCCATATTACTGGCAGTGCACTTGATTTCAATAACTGAGGATGTAGTCTATCAGCAACTTGGTCACTGCCTATATTATTTCCCATATTCGGCCTGCAATAATAAAATTTATTAATTATGGATGCTAAAGAAAAAACCTGGGCCCTTATAAAGTGCAAGAATGAGAGAAGAGCCGGTTTCCTCTACATTTGGGTATAGCAGTACGATACTGATCGATTAGTAATACTAATTTAGTTCATTATGAAACTAGTCAGTTCTCATACAAAAAAAAGTTGCTATATTAGAATGAAAATTTTGGAATGATATTTTTCCTCACCTTCAAACGATACGTCCCTTTTTTCCGACTTATGATGCTTTTTATGCTTTTTGCTACCCATTGTAACAAACTCTAAATGAATCTCCAAACAAGCTTTTCGAAATTTCTGTACTTCCTTCCTTTCGAAAGGTATAAAACAAAGCGTAATTTATTATGATTTTTCAATATATCTCTGCCATTAATCAAAGTTATAACCTTTTTGAAACGTTCTCTGCACTATTAAATTTTTTTTTAATTTCTTCAACATTTACAATCAATTTAAAAATTCAGGAAACAAAATAATTTCGTTCAGAATTCTAGAATAAATCATCTGCCGTTACTAAATTCAACTGACAGTCTATAACACTCCAATCTGGTTGGGGGGCGGGGATGCCTCAGTCGGTAGCGCGCCAGGCTCGTAATCTGTAGTTCCCAGGTTCGAGTCCCAGCTGGGTCAGCGTTGAGATTTATCTCCGCAAAATTCCCCGCCCTGCCCACGGTCAGTAGGGGACACCGAATGGCTTGAATTCCCCGCCCTGCCCACGGTCATTAGGGGACACCCATGGGCTTGAAAAGGCCACCGTCTGTCGGATGGGACGTTAAGCCGTGGCCCTGTGTACGGGAGAGACATACCCTGTGCACGTTAAAGAACACACTGGATGGCCTTGACGGGAAGCTGCCTTCTGTCTCCCAACAGCTGTTCCAGTGGGTCCCCTCCCCCAACCTTCTCTGAGCCTTCGGGGTCCATGTGACCTGGCCATATAGCCCATGGTGTGCAAAAAAGTGCTGCTCAGAGGTAAAACAACCCAACCCAATCTGGTTGGTTGAAATCATGGTTGAATAAAAATGGCAGGAGCTCCACGTACAGAAGGCCAAAGAATATGTAAAGGGCCGTACCCACTTATCAGAATGCATGTCAAGTAAGGCAAGGACAGGTTTTACTCAAGTTTATTCCAGTCCAAACTTCGCGTGAATGTCAACAAGAACAAGTTCGCTCAGTGCCGCTCGCCGGGAACTTGCTTGATTACAGGCTTGTGTTCACGATAGAACTTGTTTTTGTTGTTATTCACGTGAAATTTGGACAAGAGTAAACTTGAGTAAAACCTGTCCTTGTCTTACTCGACATGCATTCTGATAAATGGATGGGGTCATTAGAGAGCAGAAGGCCCAAAGGATCTGGCTGATTCTAGTCTGAAGCTCTTAGCGTCAAACAGGTTCATTGCGACGACGAGAATGCGCAGTCTATCCTATGCATGATCCTATGTATGGCTGAAGAATAAACTCGCAAAAATTAGAGAAAATGCCGTTTTACGGATAGTCTCCGAAACGATACCTCAAAAGAAAAGCAGTTTACACGAAATATTGTGCCCTAGACTTAAGAATTGTTTTCTTATGCTTGTTGTGCTTTTAAGAAAGATGTTCACCATCCTCATTTCTTTATTTTTGTTAAAATTAAATCGAGTACAATGAAACTTCCACACCCGTTTGAAATAAAGTCCAAAGTATTAATTCTGTTATAAAAGAAGAATATTAAAAGTTTTATCCAAAAGTGAATAAATTTCTTATCATAGAAAAAAAAATTAAAACTTTTAATCAAAGTTCAAAGTAATTATTTTGCTACAAGAATATTAAAAACTTTAATCTAAGCAACGTTCAAGTTATAAATTTGCTACAATAATATTAAAACATTTATCTAATAAAAGTCCAAAGTAATAATTCTGTTATCAAACCAAAACTTTGTGAAGTGTATGATAATTTAACATAGAAGAATATTAAAATTTTAATCTAATCAATGTTCTTGTAATAATTTTGTTACAAGAATATTAAAACTTTATCTAACGAAAGTTCACGTAATAATTCCCGTTTTCCAGCTTTACAATTAAATGTATTTAAATCGTACTTACCTTAGATTGGGACTCTATACCGAAGGGGAACTCAACTGACTTCGAATCGCTTGAGACCTTTCTTAAATACTCAACCGAAATTTAAAAACCAAAACTGAATAAATTTCTTATCATAGAAGAATATTAAAATTTTTATCTAATCAAAGTTCAAGTAATAATTTTAAATCGTACTTACCTTAGATTGGGGTTCTGTACCAGAGAGGGGAACTAAAACTGACTTCGAATCGTTTGAGACCTTTCTTAAATACTCAACCGTAATTTAAAATCAAAACTGAATAAATTTCTTATCATAGAAGAATATTAAAATTTTGATCTAATCAATGTTCAAGTAATAATTTTGCTACAAGAATATTAAAATTATTATCTAACTAAAGTCTCCGGAAAAATTTTATTAATGCTTTAAAAACTTTGTATCATGACATCACATACACAATTGATATAAATGGACATTTCACAAACGAATATGAGGGAATCATGCAAGGCTGCCCTTTGTCTGCACTGATATTTGTCATAGTCTTAAATAATTTCATCAGGCAGATAGAAGCAGATACAGAGATTCAAGGAATTTCTTTACTAGGCACACATAACAGTTTAAAAGTATCTGCCCAAGATATCAGCCGCGAACTTCCGCAGGCATCGGCTCCGTTGCCGATGCCGCAGGCATATAATACAATTTAGCATCGGCAACGACCCCCCCCCCCCGGCATCGGCTCCGTTGCCGATGCCAGGGGAGGGGGGGGGGCTTGCCGTACTCCCTACGGCATGTAGTCAGGAGATTCCTATTGGCTGGCGAAATCTGATGTTCACTTTCAGACAACCAATAGGAATTCCGCGATAAAATATGTGCCAAGATCCTTGGAAATTCTCGAAATTAAGAGAATATTTTTCTTCTGGTTAAGAAAACTCCGCAAAAATTATTAATTTGGAAATAAAAATTTTCGACGGTGCACTTTTATTTAAAGATGTCAAACCCTTAGAATCAGTGAAAATTTAACGAAGCGTGGACGGAAAAGTCTGCCGTCGGCATGCCGTACATACTACGGACAGGTCCCCGCCAGTGCTCTCCGCTCCTTTCCTTTAAAGGCTCACAATTAAAAATAATTGCAAACCATTAAATATGTCAAAAATGCCATGAAGGATCATTTCAATATTAGGTAATTATAAACTATTTTTTAGCTTAACCACTTGCCGGCCTTGGGAGCGAATCCGAAAATGGCCTTCCGGTTCCCAGCGAACGATCGGCGTTTAGCGACTATGGTAGTCGCCGATCTCGGTATGCCCGCACGGGAAGCGAAGGGTTACGGCTGTCACGATCGAAGTTTGCCGCATGCATAATTTATGATATTAACAAAACTAAACTTAATCGTAAACGATGAATGACTACTAACTTAAATGTAGCCATCATTCATCTACATATTACTAATCGATATATCACATAAATTAACATTAAAATACTGAAGCAATAGTCAGAAGTATATATTATAGAACGCTGTAAGCCTAATGCACGTTCTGGGTCGAATTCTTTCAGCCCACTTTTTTTCCATTTAATTGGATCAGCCTGGAATTTAAACACTGTGCAATTGTTCCTATAGTTGTTTGAATATCTTCCGATAATAATTGCTTTTTATATACTAATGATTCGAAAAACTGCTACTATTGCTATTTATAACTTACTATTTATAAATAGTATAACTTACTATTTATTATATTAAATAAATATTATATTAACAATGGCATATAAACTGACAGGCTCCTGTCAGACCTCTGTGGCAAGCAGCTGCTTGGGGGGTATTTATTTTATTTATAGCGTCGGCCCCTTTCCCCAGCCGGCGGAAGATGATTGGCGCCAGTGACGTCAAACATCTCCGCCGACCGAGAGGCAAATGTTTGGACTTAGAAAAATCAACCCTAGCTCGTGTCAGCGAGCGAGCGCGATCTAACTAAGCGATTTCAAAACAATAAACAAAATTATTGGCAAATGCAAACAAAGAATGTTTTCAAAATGTTTTTTAGTACTTAATTTTTTTTACATTTGTTTTCAGTTCAATGTTTTGTAAATGGTATTTTCTACTTTACTATACATATCCGATATTTAATAGTTTCCAAGATGACATGTCGTTTTGTATATTCTTGGGATAAAGCAATTTTTTTAATTTGGTATACGTGTATATCATGTTGCTCCAGTATACGTGTATATCATGTTGCTCAGTATACGTGTATATCATGTTGCTCAGATCGAAATTCTGTTTGTTGCGTATTTAAGATTTTTTCATCAAATAGACATTGACGATAATCTTCGTGACTAAATTCATTTTTAATTGCAGTAGCTGTTTTTTTGGGAATTGGAGAATCTATAGAATGCAATTTTGGACGTAATGCAACAACCTCTTTGATTGGAAGACCTTTTAATTCGTCTTTAAATTTTCCTGGAACCATTTTATTCGATTCACTGTATAATGCATGGTTTGTTGGGTAATTTGAAAAATCAAAGTAGTCTTAGTTAAATTTCTCATATATGTCATCTGTCTGGATATCGACACAGAAGGAATCAGTATCGATAAATAACAATTCAGCATTAAATTTTGGTTTCAGAAAATTGTAGAAGAAATTATACATGTGTAATTTGCTCAACTCCAAAATCGTTACACCAATGTAATATGGTTTATCTAATGTAATATTTTTCTTTTTCATATGGAGAATTACGAAATTTTCTGCAAGTTTAACACAAGAAACGTACCTATGATTTGAAATTAATTTTTTAAGCATTTCTTCAGTATTCACAATGTGGCATTTTATTCTCTTTTTCTTATTTTCTAAACATTTACCATATATAGCACTGTTCATCAGTTTGAAAAAGTCTTTTTCAAAATTATTTATGGCATTAATTCGTTTTGTTGTATTAAAATCTATGTAAGGTTTCAGCCATGGTTTTTGATCAAATTCCAAAATTCTATGCACCTGTTTCACCCTCAATCCCAGTTCCACATAGAGTTTAAGTAACCTATAGTGAACGACGCAATTTTGCTTGTCGAACAAATTTGGAATCAAGAATGAGACACTACTATTAGAAAGTTTCAATTTTTCAGGAGCTAAGGGGAAATCATTGTGTAAATCGTGTAGATGTGCCGGATATTCTAGATCAACTTCGAAGAAATAACCCTTTTTGCTATCGTCTGGAATATTAAACAGGTTAATGTCATTTACCCATTTGAAATAACCAGTTGGAAGAGGTTGAGACATTGCCCAGCCATATAAATTGTTTGCATCAAAGTACATGATATAGTTTTGTGGTTTACTTCTCTCATATGGATCTACTAAACGATTGTTGGCCTGTGCAAACCTCTTAGACACTAAAGATATTCCTCCTCGCAGAGCTCTTTCTATGAAAAAATACATATCACCTTTTATAAGTTCCAGCTCAATTTCTGTCATTTTTAAACAGGCAGCATAGGATAAGCCAGGAGAGCTAAAATAATGACAAGGATCGAGTTGGTAGTTATTCATACACGAATTTCTGTAATTTTCAAATATATCTCCGGGCAGTAATACACCAGTGATCATGTACGGATCGTGATATTCCCCGAAGGTAGCAATAGAAAAGGCTTTCCACAAAATTTGAGCTCTTTCGTATTGTTCATTGTTTTGGAAATTCTCTTTGGATGGAAGTGACGTTTGCAAAAACTGAGCACTCTCTTGCAAGTACTCATATGGAAAACTTCCTTTGTTTTTCAAAAGTTCTTTCTGTGAGTCATTCAGATTATGTCTACAGTATTGTAGGATGTAGAAATTTTCCACAATTTTCGACAGTGAATCCAGTGAAGAGCTGATGAATATGAATGAATCAATAAATTTTATTTGACCGAATTTAATGCATATATATTTTTCTGTAGTTTGTGGAATACAAGAAATTTTCTTCTTATCTTTAAATTTCCACAAATCTTTTACTATAAAGTGACCATCAAATCATTTGAGATTATGAAACAACACTGGTATTTCAAGTGAAAATTTGTATTGAAGATTACATTTGTTTTGAACAGCACCTCTGTATTTTCCAGTTAAGTGATCGCGGTACCTTACTCTATCAGTTCCTAGAATTTTCCCACAGATATTACAATATTTTGCTCCAGTAAAAATTTGCCAATCAAAATCAGTCATCTTAACATTTCTTTTCTTCAAATCATTGATCAAAGTTTCGGCTTCGATCATTTCATTCAAAAATTGTTCTGTTACATGTTTCCCTCTGTACTTTCTGGTTTTGATCAGTTTACCTTTCGGTCCAACTATAATATATGCAAATCCTGACGGTACTAAATATTAGTTCACACCCTACATGGATCAATATCAATTCTTCTATATTTCGAAAAGCATTCGAAGTCTGCATAAATCACATATGGATGTTTCAAACCATTTTCAATCATATGGAATTTCGTACTATTCACTTCGGGAAACTTGATAATTTGAAAAGTGTTTGATTTGCAAATATCTACGTGATTCTTTAATAAATCGTCGCGAGTGAAATTATGAAGACAGTATGAGCAGGGATAGAATTATCCATTATGTCTTCAAAGGTATGCTGTAACCCTACTAATATTTTTAATCCAACAATAGTGAGAATTACTGCCGTCTTTTAAAAGTAAAAGTTGTATGGGTTCTTTAACAGGATTCTGTGAAATAATAACTATGCAAACCATCTTTCTTAGAATTGAAAACATTTATAGAAATATTATTTAAAACCTCGAACTTCGGGATTTGATCGAGGGTTACTGGATAAGTCAATGAAGATGTGTCTAAGCCGTTTCAAATATTTTATATTTTTCCACCCGTTGCGGATTGTCTTCAGCAGGATGTAGAGCTGACAATATTGACCACAAGAAACATTTGTTGTCATAGTTTTTAACATTCACTATTCCTTTTGTATATTTCAAATGTTTTGGTAAATTTACAAAAGTAGATGTTCCAACTGCATTATACTGAGACATTTGAATTTCCACAGAAATTATTTTGTCAAACACCCATCCACTTCCCTTTTGTATAAAATTTTCAAAGTCGTTATCAATTTTCTCATAAGCATTTTTTAGTAATTCATTGAGATAGGTAAGCAAACTGATTATTTCGTTACATGTCGAAAAATGTGCGCGTATTTTTTTCTGTCCTTCAGGATCCTTTTGCTTTTTAAATTTTATTTGTAATATGAATCTAACTTTTAGAGGCTGACTGAGTTTCTTGTGAAATATAGTTTCCATTTATAGTTATTTTTCTCCAGGAAACTTTTTATGTCTTCTCTGACATTTATGTTATCAATTTTATATGTGCGAAACGTTTTCCGAAAAGCACTTCTTTCATTTATATGATATTGATTTAGATGATGATTGTAATTGTCTTTTCTGCTAAAGGTGGAATTGCAAAATTCGCATTTTTCAAATGTGCGAGAAGTGCATGCAGTTTTCACATGACGGTTCATATTTGATTTGGTATATTGAATAGTTGCGCTCATCTTTGAGTTAGCAGTTATACCCTCTTTATTATATACAGTAGCTAAAAATCATGGTCGAAAAATCATGGTCCGATAATGCAAAACATCGATTTTTTTTTCCATAATCCGAAGTTGAAATAGACATGACTATAGTGTGTGTCAAAGAGAAAATTTCTAAACAATACCGATGTTATTGAACATAATCTTATGTTCCTTTTCGTCAATAATATCGTTTTTTAGTAAAATATCCAAAATTTCGACAATTTCATTGACTACTTTTGTACTATTGTTTCCAGCTCGTTTACTGGCAACCAAAATTGATAATTTTTCGCATATGTCGTCGAAACTCTTGTATGGTCCAGAACCAAACTGTTGACTTTTTATTACCATGAACATCATTTTAATCGACTTTAAATATTTTCAAAGTGTCTCAATGTGATTATCAATTATTCGATATTTCTCAGTAGTTCTACCATAGCGTTTGATTTCTGTAGCCTTAGTTCGATTTTTTACCTCGATTGTTTCGTAAATCATTTCTTTCAGCTCAGGAATAGGGTTTCTCGCCTATAAGATATCACTCGGAAGTTTTAGTTTATATTGGTTTAATATTTCATCTTGCAAGTTGGAATCTGGATTATAAACGAACGTTTTTTTCTGGAATCTCAGTGGGCTCTTCTGGCTCTAAAGTTTTCACTATATCCTGTATGTTTTTCATGGTTTCTCCACACACAGTTTCCAGACCTTTTAAAAGTTCGACCACTGGCTTGTGAAATTTTTCGAGGGTTTCCTTAACTCGTTCCTCTCTCAAAATAGTGTCTTCAATTTTCGATTTTGTAGTTGCTGGCGATTTCAAGTTTTCATCTATAATACTGTGTAATTGCTTAAGGTCCTTCATCTTTATTCATATACAATAAAGACATAAACCCAGTGAGGAAAGTCTGAAACAAGACCTCCAAGCACTTTTCTTCTTTCTTTTGGATCTGGAGAGTGTCTAGCAAGGGAAACACTAATCTTGCTACCCCTGTCAAATATCTTGTTTACTGGAGTAACAGAAAAAAACTGCTGAAGTTGTGGTCTTACTACTTCAACGAATTTTTGATCGTCCAAGTTGATACTATAATTTATACTAAAAGAGGGATTTGTTGTGCAACAGATTACCTTGCTTATATATCCATTAGAAATGCATAGATGGTAATTATCTTTGAAAATAGGTGGCGTTAGTAGGTCGTATTTTGTGTTTATCTGTATAATTGGATGAGACTGCGATATGTCTTTTTTTCACTACTTTATCACCATAGGTAAGGCAAATTACAGTATTTTTATCAACGTATAGTTTTGTGGCAGCATCATTGTTTACAATTGGGTAATATAAATCCCTTTGCATCGCCATTAAAACTGCTCCCACTTGATGCAAAAAGTCCATTTTCATTTCTCAATAGAGAATTGGATGGGTTAGGATCTAACTCTGTCAAGCCATCAATGTAACTTTTTGTTGTCGCATTTCTGTTGTGCCTCGGTTCCCCGAGATTTCCTATTCTCTTATTGTTCGCATTAATGACATCCTCGCCTGTTAATGCGACGTTTTCCAAATATCCCTTAGTTACAGCAGCAGAATCCGACTCGGGATCGGCAATATCAAGGATTTGTTTTTTTTCTGCATTGAAACTATGTCCGTCTTATGCTTCGTGGAACGTAAAGCTAGTAAGTTCTAACCAATGTATTCATTGGACTATTTTGAACAGTGGTCAAGTTGTCGAGTAGTGTTTCGTAGTGGCATTGGATGAAGGTCGCTTCTGCAAGATTTTTAATGCGTTTATTGGTTGCATCGTAATTATCATCGTCATTGCAAAATGCTCTTTTTTCCAAATATCGTTTTGTAACTACTCCAGAATCTGCATCCGGTTCAGTAACATTGATTATTTGTTTATTTCGCGCATCATAGCGAATGTTTCGAAAACTTAAAGAAGCATTTTTAACGTATTGAATGATAGTGGCATCTCCATTTTCTATAGGTCTGCCTACGTTCGATATTCTTTTAGTATTTGCGTCGTAATTTCCCGTGTGATTCAGTGTTATAGACTCTTGTTGAAGATATTGTTTTGTCACAGAGTCCGAACCCTCTTCGGGATTGGCTACATATCTCAATTTTTTATTACTCATGTCGTAGTCCCCATCGTGTGTCAATTTGAAACCAATTCCATGTGACATCGTGTGTCACATGGAATTCCTGCTGGTCCTCTTTCGGAGCCGGTCTCAGAGCTGATGACGCCAAACTTTGTCAATTAATTCATCTTTATTTACCAAAGTTTTTTCTGTACTTGAGAGGCATGTGCTTGGTTTTTTTTTATCGATTAATAAGAAATCGTGTGGTTTTGAAACTGCATAAAAATATCGTTCCTGATTTCTGTTGCATGATTCATTTGTATCTGCAACATTTCTCTCTTGTTCTGCATATTAAAGAATATAAAATAATTACACTGTAGTCGAATGTCTTTCGGAGTCGAAAAATAACTCTGTGTCAAGTAAATCAATGATATGTTCTTTTTCCTTCCTCTGACGAATAATTCTTGATGAGTTTTTTATCTTTTTCCGTTACGAAATCATCGAAAACAATTAAATTTTGCATGTCGGGATCCAGTTCGTTGACCTTGACGATATCTTCTTTACTGGCAGAGAAAGTTGCAATCGATATTTTTTCGCCAAATGTTTTCTCCAAAATTTCGTGCAAATCGTCGAATATTTCTTGCATAAACTGATATTTCAGCTCGGTTAAATCTTTGGCATATAAAAAGATTTTATTATAGTAGAGATGTTTAAATATTAAGTTCAACAAAAGGTTCGTCTTCCCTGAGCCCGATGGACCACAGATTAAAAGTCTAAAAGGCCAGAGAGGTGCTGATACGTTTCTGTTCAAGAATTTCTCATCTTCTTCAAAGTCAAAATTATGAATCTCCATTTGCTTTATTTAAAAAGATCATGTTCTTTGACCCAGGAATTAAATGTGTTATCGTAACCAAACCATTTAACATAATACTCTTTTTTATTATTCTTCACTCTAGTTTTCAGAATGGTTTCAACTTTATAAATGTCAGCTTGCTTTTCGTATTTCACCATTTCTTGGGTATAAAAACTACCAATGATTGGTTCTCCTTTCAGATCCTTGATTTTATGGGTTATGGGATCTGAATTCAGAACTTGAGCAATTTCAAAAATCTCTTCTGTAATATTCGGCAGATAACCTTTTCTAAACGGTGTCTTGTACATGGCGATTCTCACTCTGTCGCCAATTTTAAATTTTGGTGCTGTAATAGATTTAATTCTTTTACCAAACAGATTAAAATACACAATATCTGTTTTTCTGCAAGCTTGCCTCTTTTCGGGTCATTCTTATTGATCTGTGATAAGAAGTATTGTAATTCTTAACGAGTTTTGGTAGGACATCGATCTATTTTCTGGTGTTATTAGCAGTGAAATATTTCCACATTTTTGTCTTTAGAGTCCTATTAAATCGTTCCACAATTTGAGCTTTAGTCTCATTTTCTGTGGCAAACCAATGGACACCCCGTTGGTTAAACAATGCTCGCGTTTCTTTATTGATAAACTCAGTTCTCTTATCCGTTTGTAACTTGGATGGCTTACGTTGTTTAAAAATTTCTACAAATGCTTTGGTAATCTCGCTACCCGTTTTCTTTTTAATAGGCACTGCCCAAGCGAATTTACTGAAAATGTCAATCACGGTTAAACTGTAATTCATGTGGTTATTGTGAAATTTAAATTTTTGCATGTCGATTAAATCACTCTGCCACTGGTCGTCTACATTTGAGACATAAACCCGTCTCGTTTGGAATTTTTTATAAATGGGTTTGTGTAACGTGTACACATCTTGTTGTTGGAGAAATCTTTTTACTTCTTTTTCCGTCAATCCAGTTTTGCGCATTAGATCTTTTATACCAGAAAATTCCTTTAATGGGTCATAGTAATCGGAAGAAAGCATCTTATTTCTTGTGTCCTAAACCGAACCGTTTCTTTGTTTTAATGATAGGTTTGATTATCGTTCTTGAAATTCTTTCTCCTAAAGTTGGATTCTGAATTTCATACAAATCATTTAACAATTCTTGGTCGGATTCGTGTCTCTTTTTAGTTTCTGTAGATTTGCTGTAAGAAATGTCGTGCTTTTTGCAGGCTTTGTCCACACGGTTAATACCAGGATCTCCTCGCATTAACCTTTTCTCCAGTTTCGTAAAAGGTCTACAATACTGGTAACCTGGAATGTGCATTTCGGGTGGATTAAACTTTTCTTGAATCCAGCTTACTATGTCACCACCTTTTACAAAATTTCCTTTCTGTTTCACAAATTTATACTTCATTTTTCCACACGTTCGACATCTACCTCTCATCATTACTCTTTTATTCTTTGAAATGACATTTCGAAGTTATCCGTTAAAGTTTTCGTTTTACACTTTACACAATACATGCTTAATTTTTATATAGAAAATTTAAGTGCGTGACACTTATAAAAATAAAGTATAATGTATCACAGTTATCTGACTAGTTTAACGCCTGGACCAAAGCAGAAATTGAAGAGTGCATTTGCAAATAAGAATCCTATAACTTTAAGTATTGATCCACAGAAGAAAGGTAGTGATACTTTGAAACTGACAAAGAGACATCATTAAACTGAAGAAATCTACAACGCCAGTTCGACTTCGTTTCAGTAAAACACAGCTAGGTGGATTTTTGCCATTCCTAATACCTGCACTCGTAGCATTGGGAAAAGCAGCTGCAGTTGGAGCTGCGGGATATGCTGGTACTAAGCTTGCACAAAACGCTTTAGGAAAGGGGTTATACGTTCCAAAAGCAAAGAGCAGCTGGCTTATCTAAAAATAAAAGAAAGGGAAAAGGTTTGTACATTCCAGGAAAATAAATATCTCAGGGATTAAAAAAAAAAGAGCCATTAAGTAACTTAGATAACGAAAATATAATGAAAAACGGAAAAGGATTCCGTGGTGTGTACTCTATCGATTCTTTGCCAACAAAAATATTCAAGAACGAAAATGGTATAGTGAACTTTGATGTTTCCCGTGGTTCAGAAACTCATTGGGTAGCTTATTTCAATGATGCAAAGTTACCTTACGTCAAGTACTTTGATCCATTAGGTTTATCGCCACCAGAAGAAATAAAACTCTATTTACTTACATCTTCAAAGCCGATCGTATATAACTCTTGGCAAATTCAAGCAAATTACTCTGTAAAATGCTGTTACTATTACATCTATTACATTAAACTAAGGAATAATAACATAAGCCCATATGGTGTATTGTGTCAGTTTGAACAAACTCCTAATGATCGGAATGAATTGTTAGTAACAACTAGCATATGAGTACTACATAGTACTACACTATATTAATAAAGATGGTACTCATAGCTATCAATTCCTCTACTGTTACGGCATACAACCCCAAAGATTTGGAAATTAATTATGAAACGCCGATCACACTCAATGTTGAATACGAGATAGTACTGATCGGTAGCAATATGTGGTATTCCTGGTACAACATCAGTGATAAATATAACAATAACTCTCTGAAATACTTCAATGGAAGGCAATGGAATAAAATAACTTTCCCGAATGGAATGTACGATATAGAGGGATTCAATGACTTTTTAAAAAATGTCTTTGGGGATCCTAACCCTATAATACTAGAAAACAACCTCCCCACATTAAGATTTGCTTTTCGTTTGGCAAGAGGATATAAAATAGATTTTTCTGAAGGAAAGTTGCGAGAAATACTAGGGTTCGAATCGAAAATTATCGATGCACCAAAAAACGAAGGAAAGTTCCCACCCAACATAACGAGAGGGGTCAATCGCATTCTAATTCACTGTTCTATTGTCGAATCTTCCTGTCTCAATAACCAGAAGAGCGACGTGTTGTACAGTTTCGTGCCTCAAACACCGCCTGGCAGTTTAATCGACACACATATATTTACCGCTGTTTCTTCCCCATATATTTACCGCTGAATAAAACTGATTACATTTACAACGTTAGAATCAAAGTAACCGATCAGAACAATAAAGTAATTGACTTGAACAAGGAAAACGTGACTTATATGTTACACATCATTCCCAAATAAAGATCAAGATACTGAGAAAGCGAATTAAAATATTTTATACAAATCCGTCGCCTATCGTTCGAAAAAACGAGAAAATATCCACTAAAAGCAGATATATTCTTAATCGGTTAATTTACGGAAATGGCCTAAAAATAATAAAATCATAAAGTAAGTATAGGATGAACGTTAAAGCTACTTACTGGAATTTGTTCGAAGATCCAATAGACGATAATTCAACGACAAAATACGAGTACTTGGAATATCGAGAAACCAATGTTAATGTTAAAAAACTCGAAAAATACGAAATATTTACCAAAGATATGGACGCTTTTCTACATCCGCACAATAGTTATATACACGTCAGAGGTAAAATACCGAAATTAGATGGTTAGATCGGCGGCAATAATGTAGTTACGATGGTTAATAACGGGTACAACATTTTTAAGAGAGCTCAATATTATATCGAAAACAGAGAATTGGAAAATATTGAATTGCGAGGAGTGACGACCACGATTCACAATTTAATTGATTTGACCGAAGACTTTTCATACAGTGCTGCAACAAGTATGATGTGGTTCAAAGATACGACTCTTTCCAGGAACGAAGACTGGATTCTTCTAAGTGCACAAAGAAAAAAATACAAGAAGTACCCATGTCAGATTTTTCTTTTGGTAGTTTTTTCCAAAACAATGAAATTTTGGTAAATTTGGCTTAGCTACAATTTAAGTATAGGTTTAATATATCTCTACTTCAGAAATAACTATAGCAAATTGATCCCCCCCCCTCCCCAAAGTCAGGCCTAAATTTTTTCCCGTAGGTCTCCCACTAAATTCGGTGAAACAGTGAAGAAAGCAAAAGAAAGACAGATTGTACAACCAAACCCTGGTCCGGTGATTGTGATCATCCCACACAGACACTTTCCTCTGGTTCAAAGGTGATTACATCATTCTTGAAACCAGGAAATTATCCAAACCAATGGGCCAATCAGATGCAATCCCCTGGAAAAAGACACAACGTCCACTGCCATATTTGGTGAGTGGAACTGAGTCCTGTTGCACGGAAAATTGCACTCCATCCGAAGATTAATGCTCTGTCTTGTGAAAGACGGAGATACGTCCTACAAGAGATAGAAAGTTACCCGCTGGGGTGTAAGTTCCACCGAAGCGATTTCACTCAGAGAATCAATAGAAACGGATGAGATCAATATCACAGAATGATATATATACAAATGGGATCTGGCTAATATCAACTACGTGAGACTTCTCTGTCAGACACTAAAGTGGTTGCACTAAAATAGTGTATGAAAAATGAAAAGGAAAAAAATATCAATAGGTCTGCGACCTATCATCAAATACTCTCGTATCATATCGGAAAAAACAACTGAGATAGTTTACACTCATTTTTTTTCTCATTAGCTTCGGCTCGTAACTGTAAACCATATTAAACTTTACCCTCTTTATACTCCTTTTGTCGAGGGGGAAATAACTGTTGCCCTAAACTAGCGAAATTATTGTAAGATGGGCACATTCTCACAAATCGCTCTTTGACTCTTCTCATGTTTATAGTTCAATAGAAAGATTACCCGTTGGCATAGAATTCAAGTTTTGCTTTCGGAAAAATTAATTTCATCGATGAATGAGACTAGGACCCAAACCTCTCAGTTACATGCCAGGTGTTCTATCTATTAAATTACCACCAGCTCTGTCATTTCTCACTAATTGCAACTTTTATTGATTCTTGTATTAAAAACGCTTCAGCGTGAGTCATTTATTTATTTCTATACCGAGCAATATTAGAAAGTGGTTTTTCTGGATAATAGATGATGCCATAAGTGATAAGTCAGGAACATTTAAAAATCATAATTAGAGGAGAAATGACGGAGCCAGGGACTGTTTAGAGCTGAGGTGCTGAAACGTTTTCACACTGGGGTTATTTTTAATTTAAAATTTTTAGAGGGTTACTAAATTTTCATTTACGTTTTAATATATAGGAATAAGTGGATCTCATCAGCAGTAAACAATTGAAAAATAAATAATCTAACTGGCGCATAGCGTGCTAAAACACATTTCTATTTTTGCAGTTTTTTTTTTTAGAAAATAAAAAAAAAACTTTAAAAACTAACTCTACTCCTTATCATGCAGTAGGCGACTGTTACCTTGCTAAACGGAGCATAATGGGCACCCCTAGTTTAGTGGATAGAACAACTGGCAGAAAACTGGGAGGAGTGGGTTGAAGTCCCACTCATCGGCGAAACTCATGTTCTACGAAACGTATTTCTTGGATGCAATTGTTGTCTGTTTCCAAGACAGTATCAGAGCTGAACGTAACTGAATGCCAACTAAAAGGGAATGTCTCATTTTTATCAAGTCATTAGAGAGGTTTCAACTTTTTTTAGAAGTGAAATAATTATCAATTTGTCGAAATGCTTTTGATGGAATTTTTGATATTCTGAATGTGTTTAGAAGGATTGATTATTTTGTCTCCCTAATTCTCATATTGGAAGAAAGTAGCCTTAGTAGCTTCTTCGGAGTAATATTTTGTCACTTCAAGAAATTTTAATTGAAATATGTCCCTTACCCTTACCATCAAGGAGCTCAAACATTGCGTCCATGGACGCCGTTTGCCAACCAGTACCTATATAGGACCACAATTCCTCTCTCGTCACTTTTGCAATAAATGTATTAACCGTAGCCGTAAAAAACAGATGCTGAAAGCATTGAAGGCTAAAAGTGTAAATATAAAAAAAAATACCCCTTCAAGCAGCTGCTTGCCACAGAGGTCTGACAGGAGCTTGCCAGTTTATATGCCACAGTAGAAGATCTGAGAGGATACCTGGTATTTATATGTTGCACGCGTAGGTTAAATATGCAAAGACCTGTTTGAGTAACCTTTACGTGATTTTTAAATATATATTAATAAGTTGAAAATTATTAATTTTGCTCACTAGTTACATTGGGTGCTTTTTATTTTCGTATAGCAAGTGTTATTGTAAAATTTTGTGAGGGAAGTAAGGACTGCAAAGTTCAAAAACGGAACTTCCTTCAGTGTGTGACCCAGTTTATAAAATTTCGCTATTCTGGTTTGTAAGATTTTTCCATAGCTTTGAGCATTCTTCCATTACGTTCTATGTGGTAAATACTACATAATATACTTAGCACACATCTCGTAATATCAAATATGATGTGGGGGAAAGTGTATAAATAAAAAATAACAAAAGTCGTCTTTTATGTGACATAAAAAGCCAAAAATGAGAAACCATTGCACAACGATGAAATCATTTGTTCAATTCATAAATAGGCGACATCAATTTTTGGATCGGTTAGAAACCCATTTTAGCCATCCTGTTGCCGAGTGGTTAGTGTGCTTGGCTACTGATTTAAGGAACCTTGGTTCGAGCCCCAGGTAAGGCTTGGACGTTTATGATGTTTTTCTGCTGAGGCCCTGCCATCCTCTCAGACCTACTATTGTGGTGTAGAAACTGACAGGCTCCTGTCAGACGTTTTTGGCAACAGCTGCTTGATGGGGTATTTTTTCCCCATCATCCACTAGCTCAAATTAAAACTTTTAAGGAATGAAACAGTAGGTAAAGGAAAAACTTCTTTCTATTTGAAAGCGATATGTGTCCTTCTAGTTTTACTCTCAGAGCTCATATAGAAAAATAAGTTTTAGTTTATATATAGCAGTTTAGAGAGAACTTTGCTACTAAAAACCTTTCCCCCACCCTTGAGAAGGAAGGAAATTATTCCATGTATAAACTCTGCATGCCCTAAGCTATTGTTTGGCATATAAATCTTTATGATTTGGAAAAACTCATTTGCTTTCATATGATATATAACTCCTAATGAACTGTATTAGGAAACTATAGTGAAGCAATTGTTTATTTCTAGGATGTGCAAATGAAATACATACAGAAACCAAAATTGACTTCTAATAATAACAGAGTCAAGTGGGACAGAAACAGTTTAGCTGTAGGGACAGTGGCAGGTAAAAGCATCTGATGCCACCAGGTGCAAAAGATTTGAGAGGCCTCCAATTATCTGGGGTGGGGGAGGGTTGCTAAATCTATAAATATTTTTACAACTTACAAATAAAAAAAAAATGTAACAGTTTGAATGAATTGCAAAAATGCTAATGAAACTTGGACCCTTTGTAAACAAGAGCAGGAAACTTGATGCCTTTGATTCTAGATGCTTATGCAGTATCTTGAACATTAGGTAGATTAACTTTATAAATAATGATGAGGTTAGGCAAAGGAGTTGGTAACCTCCTTTGAGTATCATATTTTGGAGAGAGATACTCAGTTTGACCATATTTCCCATATGCATAATTATAGATTAGTGAATAGGGTTATGAATAGTGTACCTAAAGGCCTCAGAAAGAGAGGCAGACCTGGATGCAGTGGGCAGACAAGGTCAAACAGGAACTCATTAGAATTGATCTGCAGTGGCCAAGTACAGCAGATGTTGCTCAGGACAGATGTGTTTGGAGACTCAATTGCACAATCTGGTTGGATATTTGCAGCCCATGGATCAATTAATTCTGAGCAATATTGAAAGGTTACTACTCCTGATCATAGATGGCACCATGAGCAACAAGATTTGAAAGATTTAAAGTCATAATTAGCAGATGGAATGAATTATCAGTTGATAGTTTTGTGGTGAGAACACCTGGCATGTAACTGGAAGACGTGGGTGTAAGTCCTACTAAAGGTGAAATTCATTTTTTCAGCAAAATCATTTCTTGAATCATTTGTTTTTTAAATTTTTTAGGTAAATTCTTGCAACTAGTAAAATCTGCTGTTAAATGTCCCAGTTTCAGTAGATCTTTAATATCAAATGAATATTGTTGGAAATTGAGATTTGGAGAAATTTGAATTTATAATAATGAATATAATTTCATTTTATCTCCAACAGTTGTAATGCATGAATGTAAGCAGTTGAGACAATGAAAATGTGCAGTTGATGCATCAATGATTTTCATAGGTCATGGTTTGCCAATTATTATTTGATCAGTGGTGACAGTGTTAATCTATGAGACTATTGGTTTATTGACAAGTAACTGATAGCTCAATAAATCAGTGATTTATGAGAATCATTTTATTAAGTATCTTGAAGTAAGCAACAGAAATTTTTAACTAACTTGTACTTTCTATTTTATACTGTGATTTTTTTTTAATTAGTGAAAAGAACTCACTTAAATTATGCTAAAAATAATTTATAAAGTCTGTTTTAATCAACAAATGTTAAAATTAAAAAAATTGCCAGTTTTAAATGAGAGCAGTATGCTATTATTTTCACTTTGAAGATGTTAATATGTAATCTGTTATTAAAAATAAAGTATCTTATTTAATTGAAAATATATTTCATTATAGCTCAGGCAAATGGCTTTGAAATTTATTCTGAAGTTTGGCAAATTAAGCCAGTTCTATTGTGAAGTACCAGCATATAATGGCTACCAGTTTCACGTGAATGGAAAGAAAATTAGAAGTATAACTAATTGCTTTAAAACTATTACCTACTGCCAGAAGCAAAGGGTAAGATTAAATTATTATATAAATAAGTACACAATTATAAAAGTTCACAGAGCTATAAAATGTAAATTTTTTTCCTTAATTTACATCCTTTTAAGTTTTATATTTATTAATTTACTGCAATGATAAATGAGTGAAATAATATTTTAACTTTCTTATCATGATCGGACATCTTATGTGGAGTTGGTAGAGGGGTACATCTTAAATTATTAGTTTTAGTGTAAGAAAGGGAAAGAAACATTCATTCTTCTTTACAGCAATGAATAGTTCCAAATTTTGAAATGCAGTACTTCATTCTTTGAATGTGCCTCGCTTTGGGCTGATGCAACAAGTGTTACAAAATATTTGAAACAAATGTAGACTAATGTAATGAGTAAAAATAATTACTGGATGGTGAATGTAAAGGAATTGGTAATGGATTATTTATTTCTGACTAATAGATTTACTGTGTAAAAAATTTCATAAAAAGGATCAGATGGTAAAGGCAAAAACTGAGCTGAGACCATTTGGTACCTGTGGTGAGGTAAAAAATGATACACCTTGGATAAGTATTCATTTTGCCCTAAAATCCAGTTTTTTAGTGTTCCCATGTTAGGGTAAAATACATGATCATTATAAAAGAGTATCCATACTTTAAAGTGTTTTATTAAATAAGTAAAAAAATAATTTTTATGTCCAAAATGCTAAGAAAGTTTTCTTGTTGTAATAGTATGGAATTTGTATCACTTGGTGTCACAGTGTCATATTTCCAAATCACTGGATTTTTAAAGGTGGACTGATCTGTGGCCCCCGAGAAGTCTCCAATTTGACACCATTGGACTTATTTTTTAAGGGATGTAGTAAAAATTCATTTGTTCAGAAAAAAATTCATAATTTACAGCATTTAAGGAAAATATGTAGCTGTTAAATTTAAGTGTTGCAACCAGACATACTCAATATGGATGAAAACTGATATCACACCACCAATGGTGCCCACATCAAAGTCTGTTGAACACAAAATGAAAGTTTCACGTTTCTTGAGATATTGTACACACATATACTTGTTACTTAATCATTTAAAAAAGCACTTTAAATATGGCTTTTGTAATAACTCCTTGTAAAGAATCACCACATTTAAAATCACAATTTTTAATAAATCATTATTCAATAATAAAATAATCAGGTGCTTTCAGTCTCTATAAGGAATAGAAAATATATTAAATTAAAATATTTGAATTCATTTGCCATATTCAAAAATAAATGATGGAAAAAGTACTTCAGTGTATAGGAAAATTAAGGTATATAATAATCCCAGTTGAAATGCATATTTGATGGACTTTGAACAAAGGTATACTGATAGCATCAGAATAATCTAGAGAATTTTTGGTATCACTTTCGATTGCCAACATTGCTAAATCTAGCAGTCTGTTTTGACTCATGGTAGTTCTTAAATATTTTTTTTTATAAGCTTCAATTTTGAAAACCATATTTCACCACTTTTGACAGTTATTAGTAGCATTAACAGAATTCGAAACACAATTGCAGTGTTCGAAAGATATTTATAAATCGTGAAGATAAATATAGTTTAAATCATCTGTTTGCATCTTTTTTACGAAAAAATGAAGCTAGGTTTTCAGGTTCAATTTTTAACTTGTTTCTATCTCCATCATTTCCATCAATTAGTGCTAAATGGTTTAAAAGTGTTTTATAGTCTGTTTCCTAAATTTTAAGTATTTTGTACAATACCTGGAAAATACTACTGTCTGTTTAGAGCTGTAAACCAATTTTCTAAAGACCTTTAATAGATTGTTTTTCTAGTAAAACAGTGTTTAAGATGGCACCACTAAACAAAAAAAAAATACAAATCCATGTTGCATTTAATTTTTTTTATGAGCTGCTGCATTGTTTTCAATAACACTGTTAACAATACAACTGAATTTTAATGGTATTTTATCCTGAAATTTGACACCTCTCAAAAAATGGTGCCATGAGGTGGCTGCTTCACACCCTAACCTTTTGGACTGGCCTTAGATAAAGGGATAGTTGAAAGCCAAAATATTCTTGTGGTGTGTATAGCAGTGGTCTAGGATGCTGCAGACAGTTATAGCCATCTCACTGTAATAGCACTGAGTCATGTGTGAGAGTTGGTAAGTCTTGTAGCAATTGGTTTAGCATTACTTCTGGTGTTCAACAAGGGTGCATTTTGTCTCCTTTTCTCTTTGGTTATTGATTATGTTATGCGAAATTCACTTCAAGGGAAAGATTTTGGCCTTAAATGGGCTGGAGATGCGAAAATTTCTGATTTAGATTATGCTGATGATTTAGCCCTTCTGGCAAATGATGTTGATGAGATGAACTCTTTCATTCGAGCCGTTGATGAGACTGGTAGTAGAGTAGGTTTGGTTATAAACAGAGAGAAAACTAAAGTGATGAAAATTGGTCAGGCAGGCTGTGATTCAGTTAATCTGAATGGTTGCAGTCTTGAGCAGGTGTCACAGTTTAATTATCTTGGGAGCTATGTAACAGATAATGGTGATGTGCGGCATGAGATTAACAGACGAATAGGGATTGCTGCTGGGACTTTTAAGAATCTATGGAGAGTGTGGAGAAATAGGCGTATACACCTAAAGACTAAAATTAGACTGTATAATAGTTTGGTTCTTTCTAGGGTTAGTTATGGTAGTGAAACTTGGACACTTTGTAAACAAGATAACAGGAAACTAGATGCTTTTGATTCTAGATGCTTACGCAGTATCTTGGGTATTAGGTGGGTCAACTTTGTAAGTAATGATAAGGTTTGGCAAAGGAGTCTGCAACCTCCTTTAAGCAGCATATTGTGCAGAGAGAGACTCCGTTGGTTTGGCCATGTTGCCTGTATGAATAATTATAGATTGGCGAATAGGGTTATGAACAGTGTGCCTAAAGTCCTCAGAAAGAGGGGGAGACCTAGGATGTGGTGGGCAGACAATGTCAAACAGGACCTTATTAGAATTGGTGTGCAGTGGCCAGATGCAGTAGATGTAACTCAGGACAGATTTGCTTGGAGAACTAAATTGCATGGTCTGGTTGGACCTCCATAGCCCATGGCTGCTTGAGGATGGTGATGATGATGATTTTAATCCATTGTACTTTGCTAATACTTTAATTGAATATGACAGTAAGTGAAATTCTAGCGTATGTGAAGTTCAATATAGATGCTAAATGTAAAGAAGAGGAAATTATTATAGTTGTTCTCATACCCAGCCTTAAGAACTGAAATGAACTTGGGGGTACAAGTATTTTTTCACTGTGTTCAATGAAAAAATAACAACTTTTAATCAAATAACTTGTGGCTTGGTACCATTCACATTCATGGGATTTTTTTTTTTTTCTGGTTGTAAACATTTCCTTCTTGGCAACTTAAATATTTTTTTCATGTGAAATACTGACCTGTTAACCTGAAATGTGGAATGGATAATAACTTGAAAATTGGGAGTGGAGTACCCTGAGTGTTGGGACATTGCTTGGCTCAGCCAGTAGTGCACCAGGCTCTTAATCTGCAGTTCTCAGGTTTGAGTTGCATCTGTATCAGCATTGAGATTTATCTCCACCAAATCCCCACCTTACCCTCAATCAGGAAGGGGATCACTGATGAGCTTGCAAAGGCTGCTGCTCATCAGATGGGATGTAAAGCCGTGGCCCTGTGTTCAGGAGAGTGCACATTAAAGAGCATGTTGGATGACCTAGATGGGAGGTTTCGATCTGTCTCTTAACCACTGTCTAGTGGAATCCTTGTGATCTAGCCATTTAGTTCATTATGTGCAAAAAAAAGTGCTGCTCAGAGGTGTCGATAGATAAAAAAAAAAAGAGAATAAGTATATTATAGAATAAATTAGACCTGTCCAACTTCAGATCTTAGGAAGGTCACATTACTAAAAAACTCTTGGAGACCACATCTTATTTATAAATGTGTATTTATGAAGAGTATTAAATTGAACTCCTTAGGGTTGGATTGGGTTGTTTTACCTCTGAGCAGCACTTTTTTTGCACACTACAGGCTAAATGACCAGGCCACAAGGACCCTGAAGGCTCAAAGAAAGTTGGGGAAGGGGACCACTGGAGAGCTGTTGGGAGACAGATGGTAGCCTCCCATCGAGGCCATCCAGAATGTTCTTTAATAAACACAAGGTATGGCTTTCCTGCAAATGGGGCCACAGCTTAACATCCCATCCAATGGATGGCAGTCTTTCCAAGCTAGGACTGTTTACTGACTGACAAACCTTGCATTCACCCATCTTTATGAAGAGATGTTTAATTTAGTATTAAATTAAACTCTTTAAGGACTGACAAAACTTGCATGCACACAAGACATTGCCATTTTCATTGTTATTAACCCTTAAAATGTCAGGTTTCTGAAACTGGTTTCACTCTGGTGACCAAGTTAATTTTGAAGTGTTTTCAGAAAATAAAATGCACAACTTTAGAACCTCATCCTAAAGTAAATAATGAAGGGAAATACTCATGTTATATACCAAAAGAAAAAGCATTTAATTGTGATTAATAAACTGACAAATATTCTAAGAAAAATAAAATAGTAGTTAAAGTTTTTAAGCATTTTTTAAAATATTGCAAAATTTTACTGTACTTTTTTCTACTTTTAATTCAGTAAAAATATAAAAAAAATTATTTTTTTGCATTTTTTTTCAAATTATTTTGTTATTCTAATATAAATAAATAATTAAGTTAATAATATTTCCACTAATGTTTAAATCTTTCATTTATTTAATGTTTTCTAATATTTTTAGGAATTTATGCAAATAACGCATAATGCATATGTTTAGATTTTTGGCGATCAGCAAACTCTAAGCTTAAGGAGAGTGATGTCCTAAAAATTAATTTCAATTTAAAAAAATATAATTTAAATAAGGTTTGAAAAATATATCTAAAAAAATAAAGAACTGTAAAAAAATTGAATGAAAATATTTCAAAGCATTAAAGTTCCACTCAAGCACTGAAATTGAGAATGAATCATTTTAATATAAAGCTGCCTAACTACTACAGAAAAGCTTATTTTTAAAATTTCGGCAAACATTTTGGTTAAAAATTACAATATCCTAATGTTAATTAGTGTATTTGGTTAAAATATCATCAAAATTGTCATTAAAATAAGTTCTTCCTTTTAAAAAAATCGTGTTTTTAGCCTAATCTCAAAAATCCTGATTTTTCTGATATCGGCCATTAGAGATCACTAGTGACTTCATTTTCGATTGTTTCAAATTATTCTTTATAATCGCAGTATATATTTGAAAAGCAGTAAAAAGTAATTCCAGAAACACCAGAGTAAAAAAGTAGTTTTTGAAATTAAAGGTCCTTAAAATATTGAACAAAAGCATTCAGCAAAGTTACGGGATGATGCAACTTCTGGTAGAATAAAATCAATAACTTACATTAAAAGTTAGAAAGCATTACAACTGTGCTGTAGCTATAAATAAATCAATATATGGGAAATCAAAAACTGATCAATAATCTACTACAGTAATGCAGAATAAAGGCATAAACTAAATCATTGGTACTTGATGCTATTATGGTAATTCAACACATGTATGATCAACACAGGCTCGTTAGTTTTGTTTTGTTTTAAATTGCTTTTTCATAATTTTTTCAAGCAGAATCAACAAGAAAAAAATATATATCATTGAGTGAAATGTTATTTTCAAGATTTGATTAGAAACAGTTAAAATAATGACAGTTTCTGTTAAAAAAAAATAAAATTTATGATCTTGCACTACAAAATGGTAGACTGACTGATGGCGCCCAGAATCGGAAAAGTAAAAACGGTACACCCAGCTACATGTTAACGTTAAGGGTTAATGATATCACTTTCCCATCATTGCAGAAACATTCTGCTAGGGGCATTCAAAAAGTTATTGACATGCATTGGCAGGTCAAAAACCATTGCACCTACCTCAACAAAACTTTTACTGTCTTTCAAAGTACTACCCTCCCACATCTAAGCAAAGTTGCAGATGCCTGTGCAAATTCTGGAATGCTTGGTAGTACTCTTGTTGGGGAATACTCTGCAACTCTGAATGAATGCATTTTGCAAGGTCTTGCACCCTTGAAAAATGCTATCCAACAAGTTCCTTTTTTAATTTTTGGAAACAACCAAAAATTGTATGGTACAAGATCAGATGCAGAATGTGGTAGCTGTTTTATTTTCTTTCCTATTCCAGGTATGTCATAACTTGCTGGGTTTTATGAGCACTGTCATTGCCATGAAGAAGGAGAAACCTTGAAATCCTGTTGTTGGATCTTTCATCTCTTTAACCATTTTGGGCAAAGCAATGTTGGTGTAGTATTGGCCATTTATAGTCAATTTTTCAGTTAAGGTGTCCATGGCTACCACCCCTTGGGAATTGAAAAAAAAAATGTAAATATCCTCTTCCTTTAGTGAAAGCCTTGTTAGAGGATTTGAGGATGCAGTTCATCTTCTGCAACCCAAACATATTTGTTGATCTTTCTGGGAGTTGTAGAGTAATAAAACCACATCTCATCACATGTGGCAATGTCTGTTAACCATTTGGGGTCACTAGGTTTAAACACTGTCAGCATCTCCTTGCACAAATCAACTGTAGCCCTTTATTGTTGTTCTGTCAGTTTGTGGGGTACCCATTTGGCACAGATCTTTAGAAGCTTTAAATGTTGATGAATAATTGTTTCTATACTGTCAATAAATACACTGACATCTAAACTTATTTTCTAAAAGGTGATGTGTGGGTTTTCCTTAACGAGTTCACATGCAGCAGCGATGATTCTCTTGTGCACAGCCTCCTTCAATCTTCCTGCATGAGGGAAATCTTTAAAGCTCTGCCATCCTTTTCTGAATTTGTGCATCCATCCTGTAGTTTTGCCATATGAACATGCATAATTCCCATATATTTGTGATAAATCGTCATGATTTTTCTCTTGCCACCTAGAAGCTGCATCCTTGTGAAAATGTAAAACCTTTTCCCATCTTTAGTAGACTCCATAGCAATGATGCACATATTTCACAGACTGAACTCTGTGTCACCAGTGAAGAGAGAAATGATACAACCTTTGTTTTTAACACAAGGCAATACTAGTTTAGACAAGCTTTCAGACAAGTCATAGCTTGTTAACTTTAGAGGAATGAGTGCAAATCTAAAGATATGGGTCAGGAACTTTTTGAATACCCTCTATATTTTTGTCACCCTGCATCTCATAGTTGAATTTATTTTAATAAGAGCTTCAGCAAAATGGAAACAAATTGTAAACAAAATATAACAGACACATACTGTAAAATTGCAAAAAAAAAAATGTCATTCTATGTAATGTTAAAATAATGTACTTAGGTGCCTGAGAGCTGCAAACATACTAATGCTGCCCACAAGTTGGACAGCCCTGGAGAAAATAAAGGGAGGTTAATATAAATAGAAACAAATGAATATAAAGAATTAAGATGTGCATAAATCAAAAACAAAATCGAAAAATCAGATTGCTGAACTCAAAATAGTTATGGATAATATATTTTAACCATAATATTTACCATTACGATAAAGTTAAATAATAATACTGTAAAAACCCTCTTGTTTTTATAAAGTTTATAAATTATAAAATAGTTGATTTTATGAGTTTAGTACTTAAAAGTATTTCAGGATTTATGTTTAACATTTTTATTTGCTGTAATAGCTCTCTATAGTTTCACAAGATATATTGGAAAAACTGCAACAAATTGTTGGGTCTAAAAATGTAAACACATCATTGGCAGTAAGAGAACAGTATAGTAAAGATGAAAGTCCACACAGGTATGTAGTATATCATTAAATTCTAGAAACCATATTATAAGATGTCTGTATTAAATTTATTAAAAACATGTGATTAAATTTTATCAAAATATAATTTCTCCAATATTTAGCTTAAATAATCTTAAATTCCATATTGATATTTGTAAATGTACTGTGAAATTATGGTATAATTAATATGTGAAGAGAATCATACTGTTCATTAGTTTATGTAATTTCATTATACTGAAGCATGATAATAAATTATTGACAAGTCATCATCATCATCATCATCCTCAAGCAGCCATGGGCTACGGAGGTCCAACCAGACCACGCAGTTTAATTCTCCAAGCATATCTGTCCTGAGCTACATCTGCTGCATCTGGCCACTGCACACCAATTCTAACAAGGTCCTGTTTGACATTGTCTGCCCACTGCATCCTAGGTCTCCCCCTCCTTCTGAGGCCTCTAGGCACACTGTTCATAACCCTATTCGCCAATCTATAATTATCCATACAGGCAACATGGCCAAACCAACAGAGTCTCTCTCTGCACAATATGCTGCTTAAAGGAGGTTGCAGACTCCTTTGCCTAACCTCATCATTAGTTACAAAGTTAAACCACCTAATACCCAAGATACTACGTAAGTATCTAGTTTCCTGTTATCTTGTTTACACAGCATCCAAGTTTCACTACCATAACTAACCCTAGAAAGAACCAAACTATTATACAGTCTAATTTTAGTCTTTAGGTGTATACGCCTATTTCTCCACAATCTCCATAGATTCTTAAAAGTCCCGGCAGCAATCCCTATTCGTCTGTTAATCTCATGCCGCACATCACCATTATCTGTTACATAGCTCCCAAGATAATTAAACTGTGACATCTGCTCAAGACTTCAACCATTCAGATTAACTGAATCACAGCCTGCCTGACAAATTTTCATCACTTTAGTTTTCTCTCTGTTTATAACCAAACCTACTCTACTACCAGTTTCATCAACAGCTCGAATGAAAGAGTTCATCTCATCAACATCATTTGCCAAAAGGGCTAAATCATCAGCATAATCTAAATCGGAAATTTTCATATCTCCAGCCCATTTAAGGCCAAAATCTTTCCCTTGAAGTGAATTTCGCATAACATAATCAATAACCAAAGAGAAAAGGAGACAAAATGCACCCTTGTCGAACACCAGAAGTAATGCTAAACCAATTGCTACAAGCCTTACCAACTCTCACACACGACTCAGTGTTATTATAGAGAGCTTTCATTATGTTAACTAGGGGTGGGGGTGGCTCAGTCGGTAGCGCGCCAGGCTCGTAATCTGTAGTTCCCAGGTTCGAGTCCCAGTTGGGTCAGCGTTGAGATTTATCTCCGCAAAATTCCCCGCCCTGCCCACGGTCAGTAGGGGACACCGATGGGCTTGGAAAGGCTGCTGTCCGTCAGATGGGACGTTCGCGTGCCAGGCTTGTAATCTGTAGTTCCCAGGTTCGAGTCCCAGCTGGGTCAGCGTTGAGAATTATCTCCGCAAAATTCCCCGCCCTGCCCACGGTCAGTAGGGGACACTGATGGGCTTGGAAAGGCTGCTGTCCGTCAGATGGGACGTTAAGCCGTGGCCCCGTGTGCGGGAGAGCCATACCTTGTGCACGTTAAAGAACACGCTGGATGGCCTTGACGGGAGGCTACCATCTGCCTCCCAACAGCTGTTCCAGTGGGTCCCCTCCCCTAACCTTCTCTGAGCCTTCGGGGTCCTTGTGACCTGGCCATTTACCCCATGGTGTGCAAAAAAGTGCCGCTCAGAGGTAAAACAACCCAACCCATTATGTTAACTAACTTGTCTGGTATACCATATGGTCTCACAATCAACCACAAATTATGATGATCAACAGAGTCGAAAGCCTTTTTGAAATCAACAAAGCTAGCAACCAAAGGTTTCTGAAACTTTAAACATTTCTCAAGAATCTGCCTAAGTGAAAATATCTGATCTATACATCTCCTACCACTTCTGAATCCACATTACTCATCACACAATTGACTCAACCAGATTCTTAATTCATATTAAGCACAATCATGGAAAGAACTTTACCTGGAACAGAGAGTAGGCTGATACCCCTATAGTTATCACAAGAATTGCGATCACCTTTTTTGAAAATAGGGATAATAATAGTTCTGGTAAAATCTTTAGGAACCATGCCTTTATCATAAAAGTTATTCAAAATTTAGTCATCCAAGTGGTAACCGAAACATTCCCAGCTCTGAGCATTTGTGTAGTAATTTCATCTACCCCTGGGGATTTATGAAGTTTAAATTTAGAAATAGCCAAAATAACTTCAGATTGTGTTATGGGGCCAACATTAAAGCTGCCAATGCATCTATCATCATTACAAACAATGGGAGTAGAACTAACCACATTGTTTAGAACATCACTGAAATGCTCAGCCCACGTAGCCATGACAGAATCTTCCCCTTCTATAACCTTACCTTGTTTATCCTTCAATCCTTGTATGCCTGTCCATTTTCTACCACATAAAACATTAACTATCTGGTACAGCTCTCTGCTGTTGTGCTGTCTAACTGCTTCCTCAGCTTTGTCAGCCAAGCCATCAAGCCAAAGATTCTTATCAGCAGCTAACTGATCCTTTACACGTTTATTAAGCTCTGTGTAATCCTTTCTATTAGGACTAGTAGGGTACTGATTAAGGACATTCCTGCAGTTCCTTCTTTCTGAAATAAGCTCAAGTGCCTTATCACTTAAATAATTCTGCCTCTTCTGCTCCTTTTTTCCTAAAAGAGTACTGTTAGTTTCCAAAAAAAGCCTGTTTAAAATGGCCCCATTCTTCCTCAACTTCAGTATTAAGCAAACCATGACTGTCATAATGACTAAGTAACCTATCATGGTAAGCTTTAGCTATAACTGGGTCTTTCAGAGCTTCAGTATTAAAGGTAATTTTTTTAAATTTAGCACAACACTTTTTAAGTTTAAGTTGCAAGACACTTTTAACAAGGTAATGATCAGATCCAATTTCAGCTCCCCTATATTCCCTAGTATTCCTAACAGAACTAGCCCATTTGCTGTTAATTAATATATAATCAATCATATTCCTATGCAGCCCATCAGGTGAAACCCACGTGTATTTATGTATGTCGCGGTGTTTGTAATATGTGTTAGTTATTCTGAAACCATTGAGTTTACTTTCCTGTAGGAGACATTGCCCATTGCCATTGCAGCTACCAATACCAAAAGGGCCAATCACCCCTCCCCAAAGGTCAGAGTCAGTACCAACTTTGGCATTGAAGTCACCAAGAACAAGGGTAATATCTCCTTTCTTGACAGAATTCAAAATATCCTGAAGTTGTTCATAAAACCTATCCTTCTCATCCTCATCAGCATCCTCAGTGAGGGCATAACAGCAGATAACATTCAAGTCTTTAATGCTTGTCTGAAATTTTGCTGTAAGAAACCTTTCATTAATGCACTCGTATCCTAGAAGAGCATCACTAGCATGTCTGCTGAGCAGCAGACCCACACCTTGGTGATGCTTCGCATCCTCCCTCCCTGTAAAGAGAAATTTAAAGTTATTTTTAAGTAAATTCACCAGTACCTGTCCATCTGGTCTCTTGCAAGCCTAGAATATCTAGGTTATAGTGCTGGAATTCCTGCATGAGGACATCAAGAGAATAATCTCTATGTAATGTCCTCATGTTCCACATTCCCGCAAAGAGAAAATGATTAGTAGGATTTTTAAAGAAATTAGGTTTATTGAGATTGGTAGGGCCAACAATATCAAACAGCCCCCTGATCGCAGGCATGGGACAAAGACCTGTTCCTCCTCTGCTAAAGGCTGAAGTCACCAATGCTGGAGGAACTTCAGGCACCACCTTTTCAATGGACTTTTTCAAGAGCCATAGGACTGTCTGAGACACATTACTCCAGTTTAGGCTTGACGATGCCCAACTAGCTAAGTAAGGTCCAGGTACCTGCAATGGCCTCTGATTAGGATTATCCACCAGCTGATATAAGGTATCCCATGCCTCTGTTCACTTAGGGCTGGCAACCCAGAAGCAAACAGAAAACACAGCAGCAGATTCTCCCTCCACAGAAACCCACTAGTGCAGCAAGTCCAGGATCCATAATCAAACTCAAATCCATAAACAAGTCCAGTCTAGTAGGTATAAATGATCAGCACCAGGACCCTGTGAAGTTGACCACTCCTCAGCAGGTTTGAAAAAAAAAAGTGGCCATAGATGACCAGATCAGTAGGCCATACTGAAACCTAATATGTAATTGTGATGAGCAAGGGCAAAACCTACATAGAGGCATCCAAAGTTGAACAAAGTTTGGTATGCTAATGTGTTAACTTGATTGATACCAGACCTAGATCTAGGGGGGAAAAATTAATAAGTGGGGGCAAGTTTTTTGCTAATTCGTTTAAAAGTTAATGGATAAGTGGTTTGCTATTGCTAGTTTTTTTAATTTTAAGTAACAAATATCTGTTCCTCCCTCCCCAATATATTATATTTGTAGCTCTAAGGTTAGTAAATCAATATTTTTTCAGTTCTCTTCCTGCAGATGTAGTGGTATTTCCTCAAACTACAGAAGAGGTGAGTCAGATAGCAAGGATTTGCTATAGCAAGTCTATACCTATGATACCCCATGGTACAGGAACTGGTTTAGAACATGGAGTAGGAGCACCTCAGGTTTGTCACTCTCATTTATCTTACTGATATGAAAAGTATGCAATTAGTGTTAGTTAAAACACTTATCAATGCTAGCTAAATCACCATGCAATTAATGTTAGTTAAATAGTTTTATAAATCAAATATTTGTCATTAGCCCTGAATATAGATTCCCTGCCCACGGTCAGTAGGGGACACCGATGGGCTTGGAAAGGCCGCCTCCATTGGATGGGACATTAAGCTGTGGCCCCGTGTGCGAGAGAGCCATACCCTGTGCACATTAAAGAACACGCTGGATGGCCTTGACGGGAGGCTACCGTCTGTCTCCCAACCCTCTCTGAGTCTTCGGGGTCCATGTGTGACCTGGCCATTTATCCCATGGTGTGCAAAAAAGTGCCGCTCAGGGGTAAAACAACCCAACCCTGAATATATATTGCAATTTTTGCTGAAAAATGAAGACTGTAAAAAAATTAACATTTCAGTTTATAGGTGTTACTTTACTATGCTTTTAAATCATTTTCTAATATGCTAAAATGCACTTTTTGTATTTCTTATACTGTGTATTGTAAGGAACTAGAATTATAGTAATTAAACTTGATAATGTACCATAGATTATTATCCCAATCAGTGAATAGTGACCTTTTCAAACCATTGATTATTTATTTCCTCACAGGTCAGGATTTAAAAAATATCAATGCCATCAAAATAAGGAGTAAAATTTTGAAGCTTAACAAGCCTGGTTTTCTGCTAGTTTTACTATCTGTATCTTCAGATCCACTTGAGGTTCTCATTAATCATTATTTTTTTTCATCAAAAATCAGATTTTGCCTAGTTACCATCTACAAGTTATCAAATGTCACATGACATAAATGTAAAGGAAAGGTTTGCTCAATACTTTCTCTAATAACACACTATACTACCTCGCAAAAGCAAAGAGAAATATGAAAATTTCTAAGCAGTAGTATATTTCCAAATTTTATTCTTGTAAATGTAGTGAAAATCATAGAAATCATACTTATTAGTGAAAGTTCGGCTTGATCCGAATATATTCTATACCAGTGTTTCTCAAAGTGGTGTTCCACAGACCTGCAGTGATCCATGAACCATCATCACCTGTCTGCAGCAAGCTGTCAGGAAAGAAAGAAATGTGTATTCAGAAGTATAGCATTGATATGCCATAGAATTGCAGCTTGTTTGTTACACTTCAGATGATATGTCATATGGGGGTGAGGAAAGGTATCATGCACATAGACATATCTTGTTTCTTGAGGCAACACATGGCCAGAAACTTCAGGCACAGCCAATGGATCTCAGCAGCAGAGTTTTCTACCATTCTGCCACATCAAACATATCGAGAAGTACTCCTCTGTACTATAATGTCAGATGTTTTCTGAGTAATCATAAATTAAAAAGTTGAAAGTTGATAAAATTGGTTGAAAATGTATGTTTCATTTCACACACAGATGACATAGTTGGGTTGAATTGTTTTTCCTCTGAGCAGCACTTTTTGCACATGATGGGCTAAATGGCCAGGTCACAAGGACCTCGAAAGCTCAGAGAAGGCTGGGGGTGGGGACCCACTGGAACAGCTGTTGGGAAACAGATGCTAGCATCCCGTCAAGGCTACCCAGTATGTTCTTGAACATGCACAGGGTATGGCTCTCCCACATATGTGATCACGGCTTAATGTCCCATCTAATGGATAGCAGCCTTTCCAAACCCAGCAGTGTCCCCTACTGACTGTGGGCAGGGTGGGGTGTTTTGTGGAGATAAATCTGAATGCTGACCCAGCTGGTACTCGAACTGGGAACTGCAGATTACGAGTCTGGCACGCTACCAACTGCGCCATCCCAGCTGCTTTGTTATAGTCATTCCAGGTATAATATTTGAGCTAGCTTCACTATTGTGTATCCATTTTTTGCCAACATAAATTTTCTGTGCAACTAATACCAGGTAAAACAATGTGTTACTCATATTAGAAAGTTGCATACAATGTGTAATTTAATAGAAGGATGCACAGAATGCATAGTCCTTACTAGAAGTTTAAACAATGTGCAACCCTTAACAGAAAAGTTCTGAATGTATCTTGGGGCGGGGGTGGCTCAGTCGGTAGCGCGCCAGGCTCGTAATCTGTAGTTCCCAGGTTCGAGTCCCAGCTGGGTCAGCGTTGAGATTTATTTCCGCAAAATTCCCCGCCCTGCCCACGGTCAGTAGGGGACACCGATGGGCTTGGAAAGGCCGCCGTCCGTCGGATGGGACGTTAAGCCGTGGCCCTGTGTGCGGGAGAGCCATACCCTGTGCACGTTAAAGAACACGCTGGATGGCCTTGACGGGAGGCGACCATCTGTCTCCCAACAGCTGTTCCAGTGGGTCCCCTCCCCCAACCTTCTCTGAGCCTTCGGGGGTCCTTGTGACCTGGCCATTTAGCCCGTGGTGTGCAAAAAAGTGCCGCTCAGAGGTAAAACAACACAACAACTCTGAATGTATCTCTTGCTTATATAGGCAAGACTTAGTCTATCAGGGCAATCTTGCATCTTTAGTAATTTGTTTTTTGCATTTGCTATTTTCTCAATGAATGTACTAAGTATTTCACTGTTGCATAAAGTTAAGAATATAAGCGAAATTTTTATGAATGATTTTTGATTAAAAAAAAACTTATTTTCTTGTTTTATCTGATTCAGTTTTTATTCTATTTTTCCCTAAGTAGCAAAGTTTATAAAATTTAAAGTTTTAAAATCTGATTTAAAAAATGTACATATAAAATAAATAAAAAATTGAAGGGGAATCAATAGTTAATAATATTTTAACCTTAATGTCTCCTCTATCAGAGAAATAGTAATTAGGAATAACTATTAACTTAGCATTGTAGTCAGCCCCATAACCCTTTCAGTGTCCAGCCTGAAAAACTTGATTTCCATCCAGAGGCCAAACTATTTTCTCCCTATGCTCAGCCAAAAAAAATTAACTTTAAAACTTTTTTGCCATATAACTAACAAAAGGAATTATGGCATGTTATGTGCCAAATTAATCAGAATTTAATTCTGGATTTTCTGAAACTAAAATATTTCACAAAAAGACTAAATTTTAGTATAATAGGACTTTTTTTAGAGTCATGTAGTAAAAAAAATGCATCTGGCAACACAAAAATTTATTTTAAAAAAACTAATAGACAGAAATGATTTTAATGCACATGAATAAAAAGACTTTACTTCTGAATAATGAAAAAAAAAATTTTTTTGGTTTCAAGTAAATATTTCTTGCGTTTTGTAATTTTTTTCTCATTACCATACTTTGAGAAAATTCCAGGCTTTTTAATCAATTGTGCTGAATCAGATAAACTAGTCAACTTTAGAATTTTTTTAATAACCAATCAATGGAAATAGGCCATGTTATATACCAAATTAAACAGAATTTAATTATGAATTTTATGAAAATAAATAATATAAGCAAATTTACAAGCATATTACACTAAAAACACATACCCACTATATTACTCCAAAGTGTCTTGAGCCAAAAGATTGCTAATTTCCAAAAACAAACTACTGAAATGAAAACTAAGGTTTAAATATAAAAAAAATTAAATACTAACTTTACGAAGGGTATCCAATATGCTGGACCAAAACTGTAAAAAACACTTATAGCACACACAACGGAGATTGCATGGGTCAGCCATCTGTGTCTTGCTTGACTTAGTGAAGCAGAACTAATTAAATGCAGGTTCAACCAGAATTTCTAAGAAGGATGTGTTTACTTTCAGTTTCAATTTAAGTCGGGAAAGATGCATAGAATGCTGAGAAAAATGATAAAAATAACTTGGGAATACTGAAATAGGTTTGTGACAGAAGAGTGTGAAACAGAAAAAAAAAACATGGTGGTACGTATTTTGTAATTACTTACAAAATCTTTCTTTTTTAAAAATAGCAGTTTTTTTTTTGTTCAAATCAAACTTGTGAGCTTAAATCAGAATGTGGCTCCAGCAAATAGGAACATTAACAAGCAAATCGGCAATACTGTTTAGAGCTGCTAAGAAATGGCAGTCAGATGGCTTTATAAAATTATATATATTATAGTTTAAAAAATATACACATTCAAATTAAAAAAACAAAATATTATTTTTCAAGCCTGAATTATATATTAAAAAAATTAAAATGGCGATTTTTTTTTTTTTTTTTTTTTTTTTACCCTACTAAAAACGAATACATACATCCTTGGCCCCTCATTTCAGATTCTGTGAATGTATAAAGATGATGTGGACCCTGGAAGGGTTAAAAAATTGATGAATGAATGAAAATTATCACTTATTGTATTGGTGTGAGTCTATCTCATATTTGGAATGACTGATCTCTAATTCTGATATATGAAACTAATTTGGAAATAAAGGACAAAAATGTATTAGACTGTTTAATTTATATGTGTGGAAAATAATTGTGTAATTTAGCCTGACTTAATTTTCCTTCGTACATTACTCATGGTTAATTTTTTATTTAACTTTTTAGTGATATCTATCTAGATATTATGCACATTTTCTGCACATGTATATAAAGGTTTCATATATGCAGTCTGCAAATAATAATCTTTAATGCCTTGTGCAGTTTCCTTTTTTTTGTAGCAGTTGGTTGGATTGGGTTGCTTTTCCTTTAAGTGGCACTTTTTTTGCGTGCAAAAAACGTTTAGACCAGGTCACAAGGCTGTCAGGATTATGAGACAGATTGTAGCCTTCCATCAGGGCCATCCAATATGCACAGGGTATGTCTCTCCTGCACATGGGGCCACTGGGTTTTTTCCCCATCTGACAAACAGTGGTCTTTCCAAGCTCATCAGTAACCCCTTTTTGACCAAGGACAGAGTTGGGGTTAGATGGAAATAAATCTCAGTGCTGGCACAATTGGAACAGAAATTTGGAAACTGCAGATTACTCATTCTTATCCTGAAAAATTTATTAGTATTTATTAGAATTAGTATTTTTCAAAGCAATAATGTCACACACAGATTGACATTAATTTGAAAAATAAAATCATGTTTCTCTCTTCCATTTTTTTCTCTCTTGGAATTCATTACGCCAGGCAGTCCCTAAAACATTTCTAGAGATGAAAAATATGACATTTCAGTAGTTTGAATAGCAGTAATTACATATATGTTATATCTCTATTGAAAAGATCCTACTCCATTTCTTGTTTAAAATGGAGAATTAGCCCAAAACACAGAAATATCACTTAACCACTTCTGTGTTTTGCCCAAGACCTACTCTAATAGTCTTTTTCATTCCAAAATTGTAGTATCCAATACTGTCTCAAACAACACTAAGTAGCACCATACAGTTTTCCCATGCACAATTTTTTTTTGTTTGAAAACTTCTCCCTTTATGGCAGAACCCAAACTATAATATTTGTAAATTGTTTCTCAATCTAGAAATATATACCTTTGTGTTTGCATGGTTGATAAAGCAAAGATGAGTTTACCTATTATTTTTCCTTTTTATGTGCATTTAATTGTATACTAAATTACAAATTTCTACCATGATGATGAAGAAAGTTTGCATTTGTCTGTCAGTGTGCTATTTGCTGATCCAGAGAGGAGAAAATGGAAGAAGAAAGACAAGATTTTATTATAAAGGTTAATATCAAATTGTGCATGACGCCATCCCTTTGAAACATACGTATGCAGTAGATGAATCAGTATAAACACTTCCATCAAATTTTTGTCTCCTTGTTTTTTGTTGTATATATTATATACTAGCTGAACAACACCTCGTACATCCTCAGTCTCACTTTTAATCTGTATATTCTTATTTTCACTGCACTAAAGGTTAGTTTTGTGAGTTGGCCCTCCCCTCTCCAGCTACACTGCTCACAAAAATTAGGGGATATTTCTTCGCTTCATATTCATTTTGAAATATCCCCTAATTTTTGTGAGCAGTATATTTAGCACAGATTCAACACAAAAAATTGCCCAACATTGCCAGGTCATTGCTGATGGCAGCATGTTAATACAGTCCTGTGTGTAGAATGAAGTTTGCATAGGAATGAAGCTACAAACTCTTATAGCCTGTTGCTTCATTTCTATGCAAACTATCAAGATTTATATTTCCATTTTGACATTTTTTACTCTGTGGTTTCTCAGGCACTTGACCAAATGGTCCCAAAATTTATATGCTGGTTCCCCCTGTGTGAGCCCATGTTGGGTTAAAATATCAAGTTCCTGCTTTCAATGGGATATCTTAATATAATAATTCCTCTGGGAATGGGGGATCTGGCAACAGTATGCATTGTTATGACTCTTATATTTACAAATAAGGAGCAGAAAAATGGCAATAATGAATTTGGGAGTGATTCCTGTTTCCCATAAGAATAGCATGGTAAATATTTTTGTTTGTAGCAAGCCAAGCCCCCTTGCAGAATTTCAACTTGAAATTTCGCACTACAACTTCAATGACAACCAGAAACACTCTGTGAAATTTGAAGCATTTTACCATGATTTCCCTAGGGTTTCCAAAAACACACACACTTTCATTATTAGAGGTTAGTTAATATACTGGCATTGGGGTGGCACAGTCAGTATTGTATCAGGCATGTTTATTTGCTGTTCTCAGATACAAGTCCTAACTTTTTTTTTTCTGTTAAACCCCACCCTTCCCTCAGTCAGAAAGGGGACACCAATGGGTTTGGAAAGGTTGCCATCCTCTGGATGGGATGTTAAGCTGTAGCCTTGTGTGCAGGAGAGCCACACCCTATGTATATTAAAGAACACACCAAATGGCCTTGACAGGAAGCTACCATCCATCTTCTAATAGCTGACTAGGGGTTCCCTTCTTCCAACCTTCTCTGTGCCTTTGAGGTCCTTGTGACCTGGCCATTTAACCTATTGTGTGCAAAAGAGTGGTGCTTAGACTGAGGTAAAACAACCTACAGTTTATATACTGCCCTGACAAAATATTAGATAATTTCCAAGTTATATCAGTGTAAATCTGGCTTCAAAGCTCCCTAACACTTCTAAAATATGCATTGAATGGAAAATTGTGACTAAAGATAAATTAAAAGTCCTAATCATATCCATTTAAATTGCAGTTCTCAACTACATTTGTTCAGTATTTCAAGAATTATAGAAGCTAGAATATTTCACAGCAGTAATGCATCATAAGATTTTACCTCCTAAATCAATTGAAACTTAAGTACAAAGTATTATTTCAAACCATTCAATAAAATAAATATGCATTTTAGAAGTTTTTGTAATGATTATTTCAGTATTAGACAATGTTGAATGTTTATGAAACAAGATTATTGTTAAATATTTCAGCTTCCATAACTCTTTGAATACTGAATAAATATTGTTGAAAAAAATCAATATTTAAATGGATATGATAAAAAAAAAATAAGTACCCCCTCAAGCAGCTGCTTGCCATAGAGGTATAACAGGAGTCTGTCAGTTTATATGCCATTAGAAGGTTTGTGAGGAAGGCGAGACCTCAGCAGAAAAACAGCACAAACATCCATGCCTTACCCGGGGCTTGAACCCAGGTCCCTTTGATCAGTAGCCAAGCGCGCTAACCACTCGGCCACGATCTTTAATTTATGAATTTGTAAGCATGGATATTTTCTAATAATGCTTTTATTAAAATATTGTAATTTACTAACATTTTCCATTTCAATGATAGTTTACTTTAGTGCACATTATATACTAAAAATTGCCCAAAAATTGTTTTTATTTTATTGTCAAAGAGCATTAGATGGACCAGTGGTTTGAAAATGCAATAAACAAAAATGCATATTTTTTGGGAACAAATTTGAAAATGGTCGACATGGAAGCTGTTAATAAATGAGTTATTTTAGGTTCCTTGAAGCTACCAATGTAATTTTGTTAGTAAGGTGATTTATATGTCATGCTCATGCATTATTGTGCGCAATAGAAACAACAGGAATTAATCACTTATGTGAAATATGCTTTCAAAGATTTTCATATCATCTATTGAGAACATAAAACTTGTGATAATTTATCTTGGACTATATATTTAACAGTAAAGTTTATTAGGGAGATTATAATTCATGATTAGATAATACACATTGTTTCATTATATGGTATTGAAAATCCTCTTCCCTCCTCTTCCTCTCCCTCCTCTTCCTCTCCCTCCTCAAGCAGCCATGTGCTATGAGGTCCAACTAGATTGTGCAATTTAGTTCTCCAAACACATCTATCCTGAGCTGCATCTGGCCACTAGAACAATTTTAACCCAGTCCTCTTTGTCGTCATCTGCCCACCGCATCTTAGGTTTCCCCTTCTTTCTGAGGCTTTTAGGCATACTGTTCATAACCCTAGTCGCTAATCTATAATTATCCATACGGGCAACATGACCAAACCAACGGATCCTCTCTCTGCACAATATGCTGCTTAAAGAAGGTTGCTGACTCCTTTGCCTAACCTCATCATTACTTACAAAGTTGAATCACCAAATGCCCAAGATGCTGTGTAAGCATCTAGAATCAAAGGCATCAAGTATCCTGCTATCTTGTTTACATATGGTCCAAGTTTTACTACCATAACTAATATAAATAATCTCTTAATCGATGCATATATATATTTTTTTAGGGTGGTGTATGTGTTGATCTTAGCCAAATGACTGCTGTCGTGAATGTAAATTCTGAAGATTTTGATGCCACAGTGGAACCTGGTGTTACTTGGCGTGCTCTTAACCAATACCTGAAAGATACAGGATTAATGTTTCCTGTTGGTAAGTTCATCATTTTAAGTTTGTGATTGTAGATTAAAATATAAAAAACTGAAAAGTGTATAACTGCTTTTTAAACCAGTCTAATATTCTCTAACAAAGCATGCAAAACAGCATGAAAACTGTGGATAAGAAAATTTAGTTTAAAGTAATGAGGATTTTGCAAGTTCTTAGAACATCTTAAATGTTTCTGACTTTCAGGATTTTGCACATTGATTTATTTAATTCAAGTAGCCTTATAAATTTATCTGTTAAAGTAAATTTACTTGTTTGTGTGAAATAAATGCAATAATAAAACTGTAGGAGGCAGAAACTTCAAATAATTTTACCTCTTATCAGTTACTTGTAGTGATATTTGTTATTCTTAGCATGTGTCAGCCCCTTTCTGAAAACTTATTAGTATAAAAATAATTCACATGGTTGCCCCTTTTTCTAAAATTTAGAATTTTCTTCCTCTCCCACTTTACATACACTGGAGGAATGTGAACTTGAAGTGCAATCTCCCTTGGAAATTTAGTTGCAAAGATGCCATTTGTGTTTCAGTAATTGTATGTAATGTGTTTATTTAATTTTGTATAAAGTTCTAGTAATCCTTTTAATTTAAGAGTGAATGCCAGGAAGCTTATTGCTGGACTGGGAGTGGCTCATTAGTAGCATGCCAGGCTCATAATCTACATTTTCCAGGTTCAAGTTCCACCTGGCTCTGCATTGAAATTTATCTCTGCAAAACTCTCCACCCTGCCCTTGGTCAGTAGGGGGGCACCAATGGGATTTTAAAAGCCACCATCTGTTGGATGGGACATTAAATCGTGGCCCCATATGTGGGAGAGCCGTACCCTGTGCACATTAAAGAACATGCTTCTCTCTGTCAGTTAATGGCTATTCAGTGCATTCCCTTCCTCCAACCTTCTCTGAGCCCTTGGGATGCTTGTGACCCACCCATTTAGGCCATTGTGTGTTAAAACAGTGCTACTCAGAGGTAAAACAACCCATCTGTGTCACTCTAATGCTGAATATTTTTTTTGGTTGTATTGGAAATGGTTCAAATTCCAGGTAAGATCTCGATCTTTCTCTTGTCTCCTTGCTTAGGACTTACTACCCACTTGTGATTTTTCAATGAGAATTACACTTGTAGTAAAATTTAGAAGAGTTATAGTATCCCATCATTCCTTTATGCAAGTGAATGCTTGAGGAATGAACACCAATGGCCTTGGAAAGACTGGCATTTGTTAAATGGAACATTAAGCAAATATCCCTATATGCAAGAGAGCCATAACCTCTACACACTAAAGAACATGTTGGACAGCCTTGATGGGAGCATGCATCTGTTTCTACAGAGCTGTCCAGTCGATTCCCTCTTCTAACCTTCTCTGAGCTCTTTGAGTCCTTTAGGCCATTGTGTTCACAAAAGTGCTATCCATAGGTAAAACACAGGCCAAACCTGATGAGCATTTTTTTTTTCTTCAGTTTAATTCATTTTTGTATAGTATTAACAATGTTTTTAATTAATCAAGTGTCTGCAAGCTCAGTTGTTTGATTGGAAGTAGTGGTAATATAGTTAACTTTGATGGCCAAATTGTTTATTGTGGCCATCAAAGCATCAAATGCTCAATTTTATATATATATCTGTACAGTGCTGAATGTAGTTGATTTCACAGCTGGCAGTAATTTCAGATACTTTTTAACTCCTGTAGCTAATATAAAATAATAATACCCCCTCAAGCAGCTGCTTGCCACAGAGGCCTGACAGGAGCCTGTCAGTTTATATGCCACAGTAGGAGATCTGAGAGATCATGCGTAATTATTATAAAATATTAACTTTTTAAAAGATCCTGGTGCAGATGCTTCTCTTGGAGGGATGTCAGCTACAAGTGCATCAGGTACCAATGCTGTCAGGTATGGAACTATGAAGGAGAATGTATTGAACTTGGAAGTTGTTCTTGCTGATGGTACTATTTTGCATACTTCAGGAAAAGGAAGACGATCACGGTAAGCTAATTCAAAACCAAGTTTTATTTTGATTTATTTATCTTTTGTTATGTTGTTCAATGAAGCCTCTACATTTTAATCTTTTTTTCCACTGAAGTACAGAAAGCTGCCAATAAAGTTAGTTGGTTGTTTGGGGCTTTAATAGCAAATGGGTTGGATTGGACTGTCTTACCTCTGAGTGGCACTTTTTTGCACACATGGGGCTAAATGGCCAGGTCACAAGGACCCTGAGGGCTCAGAGAAGATAGGGGGAAGGAAGCCACTAGAATAGCTGTTGGGAGACAGATGATAGCTTCCCATCAAGGCCATCCAGTGTGTTCTTTAACATGAAGATTATATGGCTCTCCTGCACATGGAACCACAGCTTAACATCCCATCTGATGGACTTTCCAAGCCCATCAGTGTCCCCTACTGACTATGGGCAGGGCAGGAAGTTTTTGTAGAGATAAATCTCAGCACTGATCCATCTGGGACTTGAGCTTGAGAATTGGATTATGAGACTGGTGCACTACTGACTGAGCCACCCCCACCCCTAATGGCACATAAACAATGAAGGCTATAATGTGCTGCTGCCTGTGTAAAGGGTAGTGCACTCAGATGCATAACATAACACAAGTTGCATAATTTGATTTAAATGAATGTTCTGGAAAGTATTTGAAATCCTGAGGAATAAAGTCAAATGTGGCATTTAAGGGCAAAACGAGGCAATTTGATTATATTCAAATGTGACAGCAGTAAGGTTAATATGTAAATGAATAATTTGGCAACATAATTTTTATGTTAGAAAAAGTTGTCAATTGCTTATATATAGCCAGAAACATCAATTTCTGCTTTTGGTCAATATTTTCTCAGATCAGATTCTGAAAACAATTCAAATAATTTATCCTAGAAGTTACCTTAGTTTGCCATAATAGTCCAATTTATATTAAAGTAAATGATGAAAATTGCATGGCAAAATGTTTTTATAATTTTTGGTCATTCTCTGTTGCTACCTCAGAAGCATATAGCACCTTTTTCAGTTACAGAAGAGTCCTATAAAAGTGGGAAAAAATGCAAAAGATTCAAGTGAAAAAATGCTGTCTTCTGTTTTTAGTATTTTGTTTAACTGAAAGTTAATTAACAAATATAGCTTCAAATATATTTTTAGTTATAATCATTTATATGTTGTGAAACTGCACGATCCTTGTGGCATTATATCCATCTTTCTTGTTTTCGTATTTTTTTTCCATTTTATCATCTTTCATCCACACCACTGTAATGCTATATATATATAACATTCTTCAAAAAGACTGAAAGAACGCTCAGGATTTATTTGCATTACTCTCTGGTGATGGGTGCCTAACATTTTTACTCTAAAACAGAATTTAGATTAAAAAATAGTAGGAAAATTATACAATAAAATTGCTATATATTCCATTTTGCAATATGATGTAGAAGTTGTATTTAACCTCCTTAATCCTTCCAGGGTCCAGCCTGAAAAACTTGTTTGTATCCAGAGGCCCAGCTATTTTTTTCTCTGAATATAATCAGCCAAAAAAAAAAACTGATGTAACTTTTTTTTTCAAATAACTAATGAAAGAAATTATGGCATGCTATATGCCAAATTAATCAGCATTTAATTCTGGATTTTTTTTAAAATAAAATATTTTATAAAAACAAGATCACTAGTTTTATTTTAATAGGACATTTTTAGAGTCATGTAGTAAAAATTGCATATGGTAATACAAAGAAATTTTTTTGAAAAAAAAAACAAACTAATAGACAGAAATGATTATAATGCACATAAATAGAAAAACTATTTTTGAATAACAAAAGAAAATTTTTACTTGTAACAAGAAATTTTTTCTCGTTTTGTAATTCTTTTCTCGGTACCATATTTTGAGAAATATTCAGGTTTTTGCCAACTGTGCTGAGTCAAATAAACAAGCCAGATTTAGAATTTTTAAAAGAAACAACCAATCAACTGAAATAGGTCATGTTATATACAGAATTAAACAGAATTTAATTCCAAATTTTATGAAAATGAGAATTTTAAACAAATTTACAAACATATTAATTGTAATAAGACTTTTTTTACAGTGATATAGTGAAAAAAATAGATCAGATTATTCAATTAAGGCTTAATTTTGGAAAACCTGATGAATAAAAACAGTTTATATATTAATCAAAAGGAAATTTCTTCCCAAATAATATAATACTTACCTTAAATATAATTTTTATTTCTTTTAATGATTCTTTTCAGTGTGGTATATTTTAATTTAAATTACATATTAATCAAAAGGAAATATCTTCCCAAATAATATAATATTTATCTGAAACATGATTTTTATCTTTTTTAATGATTCTTTTCGGTATGGAATTGTTTAAAACACAGGACAGCATTATGCAAGGTAACTTGGATTGCTCAAATTAATGGGATTTTCTGTCTGTTTATGAAATGGAAAAATGCTTTCTTGGCTGCTTTTTTACTAAACGTTATGAATTTTCTCTTTGGGTGTTGAAGTTTGGTGATCTTGGCTAAGTGCCAAAACATTTGTGTATCAAGCGTAAAAAAAAGTCTATATTGTCAGAGCCAATATATTGAGAGAAGTGGGTAAAATATTATAAAAACTATAATTAAATATTGAATTGCCCCTCCCACAAGAGGACTTATTTCTGTGCCAAGGAAATCCTTTTTGATTCCATATCCAACACCTTATTCATTTTCAGGAAATGACACAAGATTGAAGTTTTTTCACTGGTAAACAAAGAAATAAAGGAAAAATTAGCAAATATTTTAATACAATGTTAAAATATTCACAATAAATCGTAAGCCAGCCATCCAATGTAGCACAACTCCAAAAGCTCTAGAATAATCTATCAATGTATCAGCCAACCAAAGATTGATGATTTATGGAAATAAAATAAATCTACAGAAATAAAAACAAATTTCTAATTATAAAAGTATAAATACTAGCTGGATGCATGGTGACAATATTCAGTGTGTAAGAATAACACCGTAAACAATCCACTGTGTAGCCACTTGACTACACATGTCAGCAGTTAACTAGGTCATGGTACCTACTCTTCTGTGACATAGGTTATGCTGGAGGCAATCTTCAACAATCTCTGTCTTTGATTTGGATAAGAAGGCCCTCTCTTTTTAGTTATAGTTTTTATTTGAGGAGTGGGAATGATTCAAAGAATCAACTATTAAATCAGCACTTTAGCGTCAATTTAAATATTAGAGGAAAAATTGTCTTGAGCCGGGTGGGATATGAACCCACGACCTCCTGATAACATGTCAGGTGCTCTAAACCGGTAGCTCAGTGGTTTAGAGCACCTGACATGTTATCAGGAGGTCGTGGGTTCATATCCCACCTGGCTCAAGACAATTTTTCCTCTAATATTTAAATCGACGCTAGAGTACTGATTTAATAGTTGACTTGGAATATGTCGAGCTTATTTCATTGTTTATGATTCAAAGAATGCTGGGATAAATGAAATGAATGATATTCACTTCTAAGAAATGGATATCAGATGGCTTTAGCAAATGATTTATATTCTAATTTAATAAACTATTCATCAAATGAATATAGATAATATTGTTTTTAAGCTTGAATTATATATTTTTATTATATGTAAAAAGAATTTCAAATAGCAATTACTATTTTTCGAAAATTGATTTTTTGTACTAAAAACAAACATAGTTGTCTTAGGCCATTCATTTCAGATTCTGTCAACATCTATATTCATCAGGGACCCTGGAAGGGTTAAACACACATGTCCTTTATTTTATACATGAATCAGTGATACTTGAATTGAAATTGATACTTTTAATTGTAATAATTTCTAATTTTTTTATAATTTTTGAACAGAAAATCCTCTGCAGGCTACAATCTGACAAGTTTGTTTGTTGGCTCAGAAGGTACATTGGGGTTTATAACTAAAATAACTCTTAGACTACATGGCATACCAGAAACAGTAAGTAGTGTAATTTTCATTTTTATTGTTTCTGTAAACTTGGCTTTACTCTTACCAAAGTATAATATAGTAATCTTAATATTTTTATTGTTCTAAATATTTAAAAATTAAAAATTTATCTTATCTGTAGCTTTATCTTAAACAATGTAGTAAATTATCTTTCATAAGTGATTTGTACAATTATAAGAAATGATTCTTTAAATCTGTAATTCTGTAATTGAAATTATTGTTACAGATGGCATCAGCAGTATGCTCATTCCCAACTGTTAAAAATGCTGTTGATTCAGTAATACAAACTTTGCAATGCAGTATTCCTGTAGCAAGAATAGGTATAGTATATGTTTCTATAATTTACACCTGATGTACACAGTCATATCAGAATAATATTACCCCCTACCATACATATGCTATGGTAGGTGGTCATATTATTCTGATATGACTGTTTATATTATATATATATATATTTATGTCACAAATGATAGAGATGAAATCTTGAAATGTGTAAAAAAATATCAAACAATAGTAATCAATGTAATCATTTATATTTGGTCTTTGGAATGTACTAATTTATGTTATTATTCTTTTAAGCTGAATATTCTTTAATTAAATTCTTGCAATCATTACAGCTAATAAATTTACCTTGAATATAGAATAATTTATATTTCAGCTTTGGAATATATTAATCTATAGTATTAAACTTGTGAGCTGGAATCAACTGTAAAAATGTAATACTATAGATTAGTATTGTAATCAATTATAATTGCCAGTTAAATTTTACCTTCAGGTTTACTTATTTTCTTATGTAAAATAATAATTGCATGTGTATCCATGCAGTTGCTATAATAAGGTTTAACAAATGGTGATTTTGTTTAGAAGCAAATGGTAATGCCAGTATTTATGTATAAATATATTTTCAGTACACCAGTGGTCTTGGAAAGGCCTCCATCCATCAGATGGGATGTAAGGAGTGTCCCATGTGTAGGAGAGCCATATCCTGTATACTTTAAAGAACACATTGTATGGCCTAAACTTAGAGGTTATCATCTGACTCTTAACAGCCATCCAGTGGGTACCCTCCCAACCTTCTCTGAGCCCTTGAGGTCCTTGTGACCTAGTCATTTTGCCCATTGTGTGCAAAAAAGTACCATAGGTAAAACAACCCAAGTCTTCAATGCTGAATTACAGAAACATTTTATCAGTATTTAAATTTTTTTCTCAATTCTGAGAGACGTTTTTTCCACTTTTTAATGTCTCTGAAATTGGAATAATGATGAATTATTATTAGTTGTTCAAAATAATATGTATTAAATTTTGATTAACTTCCAAAATAAATTCTTATGATTGACATTGTTAAATGTTAAAAATTACATAATTATCTAAATACTGAACAGATATTGTTGAAGATTTAGATTTAGATAGATCGATTGAGATATTAAATTATTCTTTAAGCATATATTTCCATAAAAATTTTATTTTAAAATTTATATAACAATGAATTTGGCTTCCCACTGGAATAAAATGGAAATTGTCTAAATTTTTTGTCTGGGCAGAGTACATATAGCATGATTTTAATTGTTGTTATCAATTACATATATATTTAGATGATCTTTTACAGTTATGAAAGTGTTCTTTGCAACTTATGATTTTTGAAGATTGTATGTTTTATTTATGTTTGTTTAGTTTATGTTTTCTTAAATACACCCAACACATTAACCACAATTGTGCATTCAAAAATGGCTGGGAATGTGCAAAAAAAATGTTTTTTTACTGAGATTAGTATTTTACAAATGCTTAAAGTTGCAAAACATCAATGTTAAAATCCAAAAATACTGTATTGGTATGACCTGTTGCTTCATTGTAAAGTTTAACAATTTAGTTGATTTTTCTGGTTGGTACAGGCCAAATGAAAAGCAAAATTATGTTAGAAACCTAGAATACGTTTCTGGATTTCAGATAGAATATGTTTCTTCCATGATAATAATAAATATGTGGAACCTTTGACTCATTTTTGTGCTGCTTTTAGCAGGTAGCAGACCAGTCATTTTACAGCTCTCTATAGAAAACGTGAACTATCTCATAAATAACAAATGAAAATGATCAGAAAATTTTAACGCTTTTTCCTACATAACAGTTTTAATTATGTGAGTATTTTTATAAGCTTATCAATTGTTAACATGTTTTTGTGTTAAGGAAACGACCATTCCTGTACAATGCAAGAATGCACTTGTTAATATTTATATGCTCTTTGTATTCCACACCTTCATGGGGGGATTTCTTGGCAATGCAGAAATAATTGTAAATGGTGAAAAACTTTTAGTGGAACTGTGCCTGTTGTGGAGACTTTTATCTCTTCCCATATACTTCCATATCTGATTAGTCAATGAGTTGTGTCAATAGATTTCTTCTGTCTTCAGCTCCCTGTTTCCATGTGTGATTCTTTTAGTTTGGTTGGCTACTAGGTCAAAACAGAGAACTCTTCACTGTTAAAACACTTAGAGCAAAGGGGAAAATATATTTCTATTACTTTGTTGATGTATATCCAACCCAATAATATATCTTCTGATCAGCTAAATTGATATTGCCCATAGTTTTCGTGTAGTTTATGACAATTAGGGGCAAGAAATTTCAGTTTCTTCTCCCCCATTTCCTATTTGCATTGTCACCAAGTCATCAGTTCAAAGATCTGAGTTCGTGAATAAAATTAAAACATTGTTACTGTCTCAACAGACAATAGCATTTTCATGTTGCAACTTCTTATTTCCTCTCTCCACTTTTAGCAACTTTGATTTTCTGAATTTGCTTGGCCAATTTTTAGCCCAAGTGATATCACATGCATATGTTTATTTTTCTAAAAAAAATTATTTGGTTTTGTTGAGGCAAAAGAAAAATATGTTAAAGTAGATATAGGGCCATTTTTTCCTGGAATTTTTGCATGTCTCAAATCTAATTGTTCCCCAACTAATAGTAGGTTTGAATTCCTGTTTGTTTTTTTGCACAATTTGTTATTGATATTTCAACATGCACACTTGCATAAGAGATGTTAAATTATGATGTAACATTGACAGCTTCAGTCCTCATCCACAGGTGTCGATTTACACAATTAGCAATGCTACTATTCCTTGTGGAGCAGGGAATAATTAAATTTACTTCCTTTTGCTACACTTTGTGGGACAAAGGACTAATAAAAATTTAAAGAAATTAAATATCCTCTCAAGCAGCTGCTTACTACAGAGGTCTGACAGAAGCCTGTCAGTTTATATGCCATAGTAGAAGGTCTGTGTTTCTCAGCAGAAAAACAACACAAACATCCATGCCTTAACCGGAAATCGAACCCAGGTCCCTTAGATCAGTAACCAAGTGTGCTAAACCACTTTGCCACAGGACAGGTATGTCTCATAAAGTCCTACCATCAAAAAGTAAGACAAAACTGACAAATTTTAATTTTTTAACAGTTGAAGTGCATGTTGGAGTATATGAGATGCTTGCCATTCAGCCACTGAAACAGGGAAGCTTTGTATATAGGAAAAACAAACTTATAAATAAAGGAAATTATATTGGAACGTAAAATGTAATTAAGGAACAAGTAGCACTAACTCTATTTGACATTAATGAAAGACAATGAAGCCATCAAAATTTAGTAGAAAAATAATGTTTGCAATAGTGAGTCAGAAATATTATTAAGAAGTTCATGGGAAACAGGTTTGTCATTAAGGAAATTCAATGAATATATAACTGGTAGATAATAATATAGGAAGAAAAGTACATTCTGTGACTTGAAATTGCACCACTCCACAGATTTTCATGTGAATCAGCATGTAAATGTAGTGATATATTGACAAACAAGTGGTTTTTGTGGGAGATCACAGAACAAATGCTCAGAAGCTCTAAGCCAAATGCTTCAGGCATTGTAGTTGTCAGCAGCAAGCTATGAAAAAGTGTTGGTAACAGATAATGAAGATGAAGTATAGAAGATACCAGATGGCCTTTCACCAACCATATCAGCAGCTGGATGCATGTTGATGTGGTCTGATTGTAGGATTGTGTGAAGTTGAATAGTCTTTCCATTCAGCACTGCATATGTGGCTTGCGATATAAGAATGGTTGAATATTTTTGGTGCCATTAATCTCAAGAATGGATTAAGAGTCATTGCACAGGGTCAAGTGCTATCAGACAGATGCAAAACCTCACAGATGAATTGCATGATTCATTGGAAGGAGGTAGCAGCCCCAACTGCAACCATATTTGCTATTTGATGAACTTGAATCGCTGCCATAGAAGTTCCCATCAGGACTAGATGGTTTTTAGAAGATTGATAGATGCAGGGCTACAGACTCAAAATGAAGAGTGAAGTGAAGAATGACTCAACCTTGCACCACTGCCAATTCAGCTGTACCTGAGTCTGGTTAGAACCACCTGGAATGAGGAATGGCAACATCCTTTGTCACTGAACACACTGCATTGCCATTCCTCATTAGCTTATAGCTCTAAACCGACCCAGGTCCAATTGAGCTCATGGTCAAGGTGAATTTCTGAAATGAATGTTGAACCCACAGTCCTGCATCTACCAATCTCCTGGAAATTGTCCTAGTCGTGATGGGAACTGCCATAGCAGCATTTACTCAAACTGCATTCATCAAATGGTAGCTATATTGCAGTTGGGTCTGCTACCATCTGCCAATGGATCCTTCAATTTCTCCATGTTGTTGTGCATCTGATACTGCCTGAACCTGCATAATGCCCCTAAGAACCTTTTCGATATGGTTAGTTCCAACAACATCCAATTATCCTACCATCACAGCCCACATGTGCAGCAATGCAGTGGGTAGACCAACTGGCTTCACACAGCCCTACAGTCTGACCATGCTGAAATGCATCCAGCTACCATTATGGCTAGCCAAAGGGTAGTCCTGATATCTTCTACACTTTATCTTCAATGTCTGCTATTGACACTTTTGTAGCTTGCTGCAAACAACTATAACACCTGAAGCATTTTACATAGTCACTCAGCTTTTGTCTAGTGATCTTCCACAGATATCATGTGTTTGTCATAAAAATGTAATCGTTTGCATATATCAATGTCCTGCATTCACATGATGATTTGCATGCAAATACATCCACTCCTTCTGGGTGGTGCAGTTTCAATATCACAATGCAAATGGGGCGGGGGTGGCTCAGTCGGTAGCGTGCCAGGCTCGTAATCTGTAGTTCCCAGGTTCGAGTACCAGCTGGGTCAGCGTTGAGATTTATCTCCGCAAAATTCCTCACCCTGCCCACGGTCAGTAGGGGACACCGATGGGCTTGGAAAGGCCGCCGTCCGTCGGATGGGACATTAAGCCATGGCCCCATGTGCGGGAGAGCCATACCCTGTGCACGTTAAAGAACACGCTGGATGGCCTTGACAGGAGGCTACCATCTGTCTCCCAACAGCTGTTCCAATGGGTTCCCTCCCCCAACCTTCTCTGAGCCTTCGGGGTCCATGTGACCTGGCCATTTAGCCCATGGTGTGCAAAAAAGTGCTGCTCAGAGGTAAAACAACCCAACCCACAATGCAAATATGACTTTTCACCCTGGTAAATAAAATAAACCATAGCAGAAAAGTGAACCAGAGAAGAATGCAGAAAGAGGCAGCATACTTTAAAGAACTGGACCTTATAATTGCACATCTATAAGCATAGTTAGTTGGAAATTAGCTTTAGAAAACTACATTATTATCTATGTATAAGATATGCATTAGTATTTATATATCATAGATAATAACATATTACTTTTGTTTTAAACGAAGTGGTAATAACTAGTGTATCTAAATATATAACTCGAACATTATTAAAAATGGTAACCTTAATATTACTTAATGAAACCATTTATAAAATGTTATTCAGCAATAAAATTTGACAAAGCTTTGACCTAATCATTTTTTTACTGTTTCAGAATTATTAGATGAATTAGCAATGGACACTTGCAATAAATACAGCAATTTAGATTATGCACCATCACCCTCGCTATTTTTAGAATTCCATGGTTCTGAGGAAGAAGTTCAAATGCAAGCAGAGTTTGTTGGTAATTGTCTCTTGATACATCAAAAATTTAGAATTACTTTCTTTGTTCTTTTTACTTTTAAAAAATCATATAAAATGTAATATTTAAAAGAAGTGTTAAAATTGTTATTATTTGTATTAATATACTATATAAAGCACGTTTTTTAAAATATTTTATTAGCCAGGAATTTATTGTCTATAATAAAATCAGAATTTTTATAATTATCTGCATTTTTTTGTATTTATGTCACTAAATGTTGTATGTTAAATTTTTGCAGAAAAGATTGCAATTGAAAATGGTGGATCAAATTTTCTTTGGGCACGTGATACAGAAACTAGGAACAAGCTCTGGAAGGCCAGGCATCAATTATATTATGCTGTTTTAGCTTTGAAACCAGGCAATAAGGTAAATATACCTTATACAAATATTAGTAAGGAGTGTTCATAATGCAATGAGGGATGCAATATATTGTTCCGGAGAGCAGAATTTGAATATCATATTTAACTGTTGATGTTTTAGCTGATCTTCATAAATAAGCTTAAAAAAACTTGCATTATCTTCATATGTATACTTGCATTAACTTGCATTATCCACAATATGTGTGGCTCAGTTGACAATGTTTGTCAAAGCACCTACAATTTATCCATCAGCTAAGACATTTATGCATTAAATAGAAATGTAGAAGTTTAAAAAATAATTCTTTTAAATGTATAAGGCTTTATAGTACCAAGCTAAATTTGTTGTTTAAATTCTATGGTGCTGTTCCTATGAAATTCTATATCTAGAAAAATATATTTCTAGATTTTGATTTGATTAGTACATATTTATGAATATCATTCAGTTGTAATTCTTTTTCTTATGCTCCATCAAATATACTATAAGTTCTTTTATACAATCATGATAATCATCTGAATTAAAGAACTATTTGAATTGGTCCTGAATTACAATTTGATGCATATATCTATACATCTATTGTGATTTTTGTTGTTGCTCTACAATTTGTCATTACTGAATTTCTTTATTTTGTCTACTCCTTGCTTTCATTAGTATTTTACTGAAATTTATTTAATTGTGATCATAATATTTAATCACTACCTATCCAACCCAAAAAGAAATTTTAATTTATCTCTAAAAATAAAAAGATGAATGTCTAGAAATGGGCAGAGAGAGAAAGATTATAAAATTCAATACTCGTTTAAAAAAAAAGAGGATGGAGAGTTCCATTTAAATGGTTTGTCTAGTTCCCTTCCTCATTCAATTAGATTTTCTCCTATGGAAAATTAAATCTTTAAATCTGAGGTTTCTTTATTAATATTCTCTAATAATTCGATTATAAATATGAAGGGTAAAACACAGTGTGCTGAATTAAAGATAGATTAAGTTAACTCTATAAACATTCTAGGTGCTGAACAGTCATGTGTTATCATGACAAACAATTGGTCATTGACACTAATAGGGTAATTAATGGTTGTAGATCGGTGCGTTGAAGTTTAGGTTAAATCGTCGTACCTGCATTTTCTTCATTCTTCTAGAGGTAGTTTTGTCGGTTGTTCAAGGAGGGCAATTGCAGGTTGTGTGCTGTTCTTGGTAGCTGTGAAAACATCAGCTACCAAGAACAGCAGATGAAGCTACCTCTAGAAGAACAAAGAATATGCAGGTCTGACTATTTAACCTAAACTTCACTGCACCAATCTACGACCATCAATTATCCCATTAGTATCAATGAACCAATTGTTTGTGTGATAACACATGACTAATCTAGCACCTACAGCATTTATAGAGTTAACATAATCTATCTTTAATTCGATTATAAATTACTTATAAACATTTAAAGACCAATGAAAAATAAGTTATATATTTTTAGTGTATCACAACAGATGCATGTGTTCCAATATCCAAGCTTACAGAAATGATAACAAAGACTAAAGATGACATAAAAAACTCAGGAATAACAGGTAATATTTTATTTTTCAAAACAGTTTTATTTTATTATTCTTAAGTGAGTAGTAGTTGATGACTATCACTTAAAGTAGAGGGGTAACATTAATTGTGCAGATTTCTCATGTATATATACAGATAATGGACAAAAAAAAAATGGAAGCAGCAACATTAAATCACTAATATGTGTGGACCGCCATGTTGGTGTTGGACCGCCATGTTGAGTCCAGTACAGCTTGTATATGTCATGTCATAGAATCTGAAAGTAGTGGTATAGTATCTGGAAATCAGTAGGAGGGATACAACACTATTCATCCACAAGAAATGTTATCAATTCCTGCTTGTTTGATGGATCTGGAAAATGCTGCCTGAGATGTCATTCCAGAAGTTCCCATAGATTTACCAGCTGGTTGATATGGGGTGGCTTCAGTGGCCATGTATTGAAAAAGTTTAGTCTCGTGTTCCTCAAAACATTGAGTTAACTACATGTGCTCCCTGTGGAAGCATTGTCATCCTGAAAGACAGTTCTCTCTTCATGAACAAAATACTGTATCATTGGATGATGATCACTCAGGACTGTCAAATAGCAATTGGCATTAAATTTGCCTTCTAATGAAATGAGTGCACTCAAACCATTCCATGAGTAAGCACCCCACCTCATTACAGAACTTCCAGAACTGTCAACAATAGGAAGCAAGCGATCAGAGTTGTAAGCTTCCTTCAGTTGGCACCACATATGCACTTGTTCATTTGTTGGAAACAAAGTATAAGATGCTTCCTCCACTGCTTTTGCTCTTTGTACCACTGAACATGATGACATGCATTGATAGGTGTGATGAATGGCTTTGAAGCACAACTCGACCATTATATCCAGCTCTATGGAGTTCTCAACGTACTATTTTAGACGAAACTGGTCTCTTACATCTTATGTTGAAATCCATGTACAAATGATCAACTCTAGCTTGCTGGTTTTGCTTTTCATGTTGCACCAACACTCAAACATCCTGATTCTGGAATATGCACTTTCACTCACTGTTGCCTTTTTCAGATGATGCCTTCCCTTTAGATTACTATGCAGACATGACCTTGGAAATTATTCCTCATGAAATCTGAGTGAGTTCAGTTGTCTTAGTGACTGAAGCTCCTGCCAAACATGCTCCAACAATCATGCCCTTTTTGAAATCATTAAACTCTTCTCTTGACAACACAATACAAATAATTACATATAATTATGCTAGGTTTGCCTTTATAGACATGATAGCTTGAATGTCATTTTCATGTTTCATGTTTTCATCAGTAGCACATAGATGCTGCTGTTTAACATAAACGTTTTTAAACAGCTTTCTGCATTGGTGTTTCCATTTTTCTGTCCATTATCTGTATATTGTTAATTAACACAAAATGCAGTCATAATTCAATTTTATAGTAATATTTCAAAAGTGGATTTGTAATGGCTGAACATAGCTTGTAGCCCTCTAGAGTGAAAGTTGCCAGGAGATGAATTTTATTTTAGTGAATGTGTATAGTTATTTTTGGTCAATATGACTTATGCATTTGTGATTGAACTCCTTTTGTCCTGAAGTGCACTCTGTTACATTGAAATTGCACCACTCAGAAGAAGTGGACAGACCAGAAGTTGTGTACTGTAAAAATAGTAAAAAAATTAAAAAAAATTTAGTGGCTGCATTTCTGTATTATTCATGAATGATCAGCAATTGTGTTCACCCCCTCTAATTGGTCTTAGTAATTATCAACATGATATGGACCTGGGCTCAATGATTTTGGGCTCTGGCAACAAGATTTTATCTTTAACTCATCTCTAGTACACATGGCATGAAAAGCTGTAAATATAGACTCTCCAATAATTGAACTTCTAGAGCACAGATTCACTTGTGTAATGTTTATGAAATGTAATCAATAGGTATATGAGATGCAAATTAGATTCCTTTTATACAGCATAGGACACTAGTAGCACTGACTGCTTCCAGTATATTTATAACCACAAAGATATTTATTATGTGCACTCCCTGATTACTCATTATTAAAATCTTTTGTGTTGTCTGTGATGTTATATTTGTGTAAAAATTTAAGTTTTTAGGGTATTTATTCATTTTCAAGAAATACCAAATACCTCTTTTCATAAAATGCTCCATTTCATGAAAATAAAGTTTGGAATTTCTTAAGTATGCTTCCTTATATAGCCATTTCCTCTATGATAAGTACTATTAACCCTTTCTGTGTCAGAGCCATTTTTCTGAATATAAATCAGCAATTTTTTAAACTGTTTATGATCAAATATCGAAAATAACATATAAATCTGATATATATATATATATTTTTATTATTTGTTGATTCTGTTTGAAAAAAATATGATAGTTTAAAAATAAATCTATTTGAATTTGCAGTGAATGTATGCTTATGTTCCGTCACTGTAAATAGCATCGTATGATGATTTAGTTTGTGCCTTTATTCTGCAGTCCCATACATAAATTAGCAATCAGGTTTGATTTCTAATATTCTGAACTACTTCCTGCTCTAGCAGAGTTGTAATGCTTTCTAAACTTTTAATGTAAGATATTGATTTTATTACTACCAGACATTGCATTAGTCCGGAACTATACACATTGCTTTTAATCAATATTTTAGTAGACCTTCAATTTTAAAAATGTTTTTTACTCTAATGCTTCAAGAATTATTGACTGGAATCTGTGATTGTAAAGAATGATTAATTTGAAATGATTGAAAACAAAACCACTAGTGATCTCTAATGGTGGATATCAGAAGAATTATAGGAGTAATTCATCTAAACGTTCAATTTTTAAATGGCAGTAATTAGTGATACAGCAAGTCCTCAACTTGCACAGTTAATTCATTCTGGAGGTTTCTGTTTAAGTTGAAAGCCATTCAAATCGAACAGTACTCAATTACAATACTTTTTTGCCATATATGTTCATTTCAATGAATTTAGAAAAGTTAAAAAGGTAAATCTTATGGAAGGAAAATGATAAGAAAATGAATATTCAGTACATATTACAATATGTGTATAAAATAATAAATGTAAGAAAACTAGCACTATTCACTATGAAGGCATACTATTCAATTATTTTGGGCTCAAACTCTATAGTTGTTGATAGCATTGGACCTTTTCTTTTTGATTAATGTAAGTACTTGTCCAATGATGTTACTTGTCCAGTACTGTAGCTTTTTTCTTCTCATCATAAATCACTTTATAGTATGCAAAAGCTCATGCACTTCTCTGAACATTTTCACATTACTTTTAGTGTGTGAATCCTGAGCCTCCAGACCAAAATGCCCTTTGTCTATCATCTTAAAGCATTCTGCCAACTGCTTAATCTCAAATCATTTTGGTGGTTCAGCTTCTTGTACTTCCTCGGAAACTTCATCTTCCTTCCTTTCTATGGTCTTCAAACTCCATTAAATATTCATTGCTCATTTTTCTTGCCTGACATTATTGCAATTAAGATTATTTCCCTTGAGATTTAATTCTGATTCCCTGCTCATTTCCACAAGTTGATGACTCATTATTATTTATTTTATAAATAAATTATTTATTATTAAAATAATATTTTATGAAAATTCTTATATAGCCATTTCCTAATTCCTTTTTAAATCATAAAAAACTAATATTGCAACCATGTATCTATGAATCTGTGTAAGTTAAGGACCTACTGTACTTTTAATTACTTTTTAACCAAATGCACTAATTACCAATATGAAATTGCCATTTTTAAACAAAAATTTTGCCCCAATTAAAAATTGAAGTTTTCTGCAGCATCTATGCAGCTTCATACTAAAATGTTTCATTCTCAATTTCAGTACTTCAGGTCAACTTTAAATGCTTTGAAACATTTTTATAAATTTTTTTCACAGTTCTTTATCTCTTTTTAGATATATTTTTCAGTTTTTATTTAAATTATGTTTTTAAAGCAAAGTGAATTTTTTATGACACTGCTTTCCTTGAGTAGAGTTTGCCAAACACCAAAAATTTAAGCATATGCATTATTTGTGTAAATGACTGAAATATTTAGAAAATCCTAAATAAATGAAGAATTTAAGCACTGATTGAAATATTAAGAACTATTAATAGTAAAATAATAAAATTATTTTTAATTTTAATGAAGTTAAAATGAAAAAAATACGGTAAAATTGTGCAGTATTGTAAAAAATCACTTAAAAATTTAACTTAGCAGTTTTTTTCTTTGAATTTTTGCTATTTTATTAATCACAATGCTGTTTTCATATATAACATGACATATTTCTGTTTTGTAGTAATCACAGGATAAGTCTTGTAGACATGGAACTTGTGAAATGATGAGCTGAAAAAAATTTGGTTTTGCCATGAGTGGGATTTGAACCCACATCACCAGGAAACATGCCTGTTATGCTAACCACTACACCATCAATGGCTAACCTTTTCTCAGCTTATGTTACCTTATAAACCTTCCGGATTTTATTTCTTTGATTCTCACTAGTGGCGCCATCTATCCAGGAAGTGGACAACTCTGTTGTCTCATTAGAGATGGAATTAATATTTGTCACTCACGCTCAGGGCATTAAATGAACAAATCTGTAGTAAATAATCACAGGATAAGTCTTGTAGACATGGAACTCGTGAAATGATGAGCTGAAAAAAATTTGGTTTTGCCATGAGTGGGATTTGAACCCACATCACCAGGAAACATGCCTGTTATGCTAACCACTACACCATCAATGTCTAACCTTTTCTCAGCTTATGTTACCTTATAAACCTTCCGGATTTTATTTCTTTGATTAGACATGGAACTCGTGAAATGATGAGCTGAAAAAAATTTGGTTTTGCCATGAGTGGGATTTGAACCCACATCACCAGGAAACATGCCTGTTATGCTAACCACTACACCATCAATGGCTAACCTTTTCTCAGCTTATGTTACCTTATAAACCTTCCGGATTTTATTTCTTTGATTCTCACTAGTGGCGCCATCTATCCAGGAAGTGGACAACTCTGTTGTCTCATTAGAGATGGAATTAATATTTGTCACTCACGCTCAGGGCATTAAATGAACAAATCTGTAGTAAATAATCACAGGATAAGTCCTGTAGACATGGAACTCATGAAATGATGAGCTGAAAAAAATTTGGTTTTGCCATGAGTGGGATTCGAACCCTTGTCTCCATGAAACATTTCCTGGAGACATGGGTTCGAATCCCACTCATGGCAAAACCAAATTTTTTTCAGCTCATCATTTCATGATATTTCTGTTCATTAGTTACTTCAGAATGAGGTTCTAAAGCTGTTTATTTTAATAATAAAGTATCACAGGAAAACATCATGTGGACAAGAAACACTTGAAATAATTTGTTAAAAAAAAATTGGTATGTCAAACAGGACCTTGTTATAATTTATGTGCAGTGGCGAGATGCAGCTGATATGGCTCAGGACAGATATGCTTGAAGAATTAAATTGTGTGGTCTGGTTGGACTTCCATAGCCCATGGCTGCTTGAGGATGATGATGATGTGGTGAGTGGGATTTGAACCCATATTTTCCACTATCATATATGGCAGTTTGGCTTCGTGATTCGGGACATAGAAGGCACCACTGGCGAATCAACAAAAAAATGTGGGAATTCTTATATGTCACATTTTTGAAGAAATGGTTAGTTTCTGCTGTTCTAGTGGTTAAGATGCCTGGCATGCTTCTAGGAGACATGGGTCTGAATCCCACTCAGGACAACCATTTTTTTTTTCAACTAATTATTTCCTTAAGCTAGAGCCTTAAGCTTAAGCCTTATTTTATTTTCTGAAAACACTTTAAAATAAATTTGGCCACCACAATGAGTTCAGTTTCAGAAACCCAACAGTGTAAGGGTTAATAGTTCAACCTTTTACTTACCCATCTGGTAAAGTTCCCTCAAGGAACCCCAGTATTTCCCCTAATATCTTATTAACACAAATTCTGTTGCATGTGGTTTTTTAGGACATATTTTTACATTATAGGAAGGTTTGCTATATTGATTTATGTAATTAAGTATTAATTCAAAAACAGATTATTTGTTAAAATTGTTTTCTTTATGTAGTGTATAATCACATAAATAACTATAATAAATAGACTAAACTCTCTTTTTACATAAACCCTCTTATTTTTCAAATGCATGATTCAGGAAATGGTTAAGAAAGGAATAATACGTCTGATGTAATAGTTTTGCACAATTTTCTAACTTTATGCACGTTTTAAAAGTTGATTATGTACCAATGTAATGGTCCACCATTATGACCAAGAATGCATATGTACTTAATCATAATGATGCCTTTCAGGGCTGCCTTTTGGTGTTGTGGATTAAGTCATCACCTCTCAGTAGTGCTTGCCAACTTCTCTTGGGGTCCCAAGTTTGATCCCAGCAGTGGGAAGCCTCATCTCAGCATGATGCATTCTCTTCTCTGAGTGGAGCTGCTTAAGTCTAATTTGGCTGATAAGCAGTGATGTTTGGAGATTTGGAAAAGATTTCTCTCATAATTGCGAGAATTAATTAGATAAAAATCAATGAGTTGAATTCAGATGTTGGTTCCCTGCTCTGTACCTAGATGGCAGCATGAATTAGAAGATGGTATCAGAACTCACCTAGTAAAAGAAAAGGACAGTCACAAGCATGTGACTAGAATAAAATTAGTATGGTTACGGGTCTTCAGATGGCTCTCTTCTATTTCACATTTATAGCGTGTGGCCTTGCCATTGAAGATGTTAGACCCCCAAGATTTGTAGATATGATTAGATGGAGATTTGGGAGATTTAAGAAGATATTTGAAGAAGAATTTATTGAGTATATTTGAGAGATTTAAGGAAGATGTCACATTTGTTTCTTCAGTCAGTTTGAAAGAGGAATTTGAAACAGGCTGGTATATTGCACCACATGTTTAATTCAAATTTTAATTATCCAGATTGTAAAAAAATATGATTCTGAAGAGAAAAAGTTGGTTTTGAACCAAACGCAATTTATGTTGCTTGTTAACTGTTAAATTTTAACTGTAATATTCAAGTAAAGTAAGTTAATAATATGAAGAAACCAAGTAGAAAAAAAAGACAAAATATTCTGCTGACTGAATTTATTTACTGGGTAGCTGTGAAGAAAGCTTGACAGTAAAACTTTCAGTAATTGTAAAAATGGCCTAAAAGAACTGAAATTGCACTGATATGTCACTAGGAACATGAATTCAGGAATAACAAGCAATGTACCAACGATTTATTAATGGTATTGTCAGTACTGGCCTAAGACATTTTAACACCTCAAGTGAACTTACTTTCTGCCATCCTCAAATAAATTTACTTCTTGACACCCTCAAGTAAACATACATTTTGTTATTCCAAGTAACAAAGAATGAAATAAAGTAATATTTGTCTTGCCACCTTATGTGAATTGCCCTTTTTTGTTTGCTGTTATAACTGATTTTATTTTTTGCTTCCTGAAGTGACTATACCATTTTTGTGGCTCTAACTGAGTTTATTTTCCTCCCCCTATATTTGAAAAGAGACTCAATTGGAGCCATGGAAATGTGATCACTTCAGAAGGTGAAAAATAAAATCAGTTGTAATAGCAAAAAAAAAAATAAATTCACTTGGGTGGCTAACTGAATTTACTTTTCAGCCTCCAGATTTGAAATAAAATGCCAGCTAAATCATTAGTAACAGGATTTAAAAAATATTGTGCTCACAAAGCTATATAAAAACCTTAGCATTACATTCATGGTACTTTGAGTTGAAATTAGAACAAGCCCATTCAAATATTAACATCCCACCCAAAGTGACCATTTGGAATGCTTGCACTCTGTGTCAATTTGACTTTTAAGTATAGTAATTTTGAAATCCTGTTACTAATGATTTAGCTGGCATTTTATTTCATATGTGGAGGCAGAAAAATAAACTTGGTTAGAGCCATAAAAATGGTACAATCACTTTGGGAGGCAAAAAATAAAATTTTAAACATTGGTGACAATCACAGCATTACCTGGGTGACATTTTAATGTCAATATATCAATAAATATTTGGTGGAAAAAATTTCGATGACATACGGGACTTGAACCCGCATCTCTCCAGAAACATGCCAGGTATTCTTACCAATTGAACTAATGCTGGATCATCTTTTTTCCACTAATTTAAGACTTTAACTTTTCACCAATGATTTTTGGCACCAACAATTGGTGCCATCTATGATCAATGGTGGCAACTGTTTCTTTTTATATTGCTCTGATTAAGATGGAAATAATAAAGTCTCTTCATGCTATTTAGCGTTATTAATGATTTAAACATAGGTGACAATCACAGCGTTACCTGGATGACATTTTAATGTATTGGCATTTTAACTCTGCAGTTATTAATATGTGATGGAGGAGCCACTATTACTAGTATCTTTGGGTAAGCAATATTTTATTATGCAGTAAAACTATATGTAGTTATATACATTAGTTTACATAATGCATATATTATTGTGAAATTTAAATGAAGACAGATTTCAGAATTCGGAAAATTATGTGTTAAAGTTTCAGACAATAACCACCAGTAAAACCATGCTGGCCACTAATTAATAATGTTACGACAGATGAACGTGCTGCAATGAATTTATGATAAATGTGTCATGAATGCTCGCATATGCTTCTGCGTCAGAATTACATAACCAATGAATTGGAATATAGAACCTATCTGAAAAATAAAAAAGATATAATTGTTATGTTGGAGTTATTGATATGTAAAAGGGTACATAGTCTCAGTATATATACGATAAGTGTTTTAAAAAAAGAAGTATTTTATATGGTGAGTGCGCAGGAGATTGATTAGTTTATTAGTGTGGATCATGTTAGTAAACTAGTAAAGGAAAGGGAGAATTTATTGTCTTGTGCATGGTGATCAACTTCTGAAAAGAATTAATTCTGAGAAACCAGTACACTTAGCCACAGTTTTGGAGTACTTGATGACTAAAACCTTAGAAGGAAGTTATTTAATGTATAGTTATTTAGTTTGTTAAGGAATTAGTAAGGATATTCTCGTTGATTGAATATTTATTTACCAACATGATTTTATTGTTCATTGAATGATTTTAGCCTTGTTTTGTGATTTGGGTGTGAATAGAATTAAGATAATGGATTCCTCTGATCTTTGTATTGTTATAGAGTTTCATGCCGGTTGACTTAGTTTGTATAAATAATTTCATCCATACATTTGTAATAAATTGCATTGTTTTGCAATTAGCATTGTAAAATATTTACTTGAACTCACATTGAGTGCTCATACATTTTAATTCGTAGCAATACGTTTGCTTGAAGAAAATGGTTCCAATCAATATCATATTGCCTATTGATGAGAATTTGAGTATAGCAACTTAATTAAAATGTCTGTATATGTGATAGAAATTTTTAAGTGAATTTGCTGAAAGGAAATAAACACTTAAATTAATGTTGAATATTGAGTTAAGTAATAGACGAGTCTAAATATTTGAATTTTAAATAATGCATCTAATACTAAGTTTACAAATTTATATTTGTAATAAGATGGAATCAACATCAATCGTTGATTGTGTTTATGCATTTCATCAGTATTGCACAAATGTTGTATTTATATCGAAAGAATTTTTAAACTTGAATAATACACTATATTGTAAAGTGTCCGGACACTTTCATGTTAAGTGAACAAATAGCACTTTCAAATCTACCTAACTTTGAAAATAATCTTTTTATGGAAAAAAATTACTAGACATAAATTGAAGATCTTGGTCAGAGCTCTCTAAATCTCTATTTTCTATAATATTAATTGAATATTTAAAGAGTTATGGAAGCTGAAACGTTTAAGTGAAACTTTTGCTAGTTTTGAAAATTTAGTTCAAAAAGTTAAATCACAACTGTTATAACAAGTTGTTTGCAATATAAATGCGATATTTGAATTTTGTGTAAGGATTTTTAAAATTTTCATCAATTCGGGGGGGGGGGGGGATGTTTTGGAAGTATGGTGTGTGATAACATCTAGATTAATATTATAGAAAATGGAGATTTAGAGAGCTCTGACTGAGATCTTTAATTTTTGTTTAGTGACTTTTTTCCGTAAAAACCTTATTGTCAAAGTTAGGTAGATTTGAATGTGGCTGTTCGTTCACTTAACATGAAAGTGTTTGGACACTTTTTGCAGTATAGTGTATTGTGGCATGTGTTATGGCAACACATGTTTTTACTACAACAGTGAACTGAACTTGGTTTTTATGGTTCTCTTAAGTTTCTATCATGCACTGCAACAGCAGCAGACCCTCCCAAGAATGCTGCTAACAGGAACATAGGTGAAACAAATATTAAACATATATCACCCATAGTTTTCAAAAAAAATCTTAAAGACCACTAAAACATAGGGGGAAAGTTTATACCAAAACAATGTTCCAGTTCATTCCAACTCAATCTTGTTTTGTTCACCCCCCCCCCCCCCCCCCATGCACTGCATATGTTGATTGTCAGGCATTACTGTAGCAACACACAACTCTGATGGTATTGTTGTCACCTTTCTGACAATGGAGTCCTAGATTTTGAAGATTATTGACAAGACACACAAACGTGTACTTTCAGTAGCTCCACATCCAGAAGTTCATTAGGTGATCTAGGAAGTCATTCAGTGTGCAAATGGTAAAAAAAATTCAGTTGCCAAAGTGCTTCTTCACAGAATATCCTTCATAAGCATCATGACATGATGATGTACTGTCTTGCATGAACACAATTCTGTTAAATACTCGCCTCTGCTGCAATGCAGGAAAAAGTGTCTCCTGGAGAGGTGCACAGTACTGTTGCCCTGACACAATGACTAGACATGTTTGTGACCTTGGAGAAAAATGGCGCAGCACAAAATCAGCTTTGAACCCCCATAAGAAGTTTATAGTTTTATAAGAACGTCTGAACAACTGCATTTAAGTTTGTCTCAGTCCAAATGATGCAATTGCATGTGTTAATCCTAAGCTGAAATGCTAAAGTGAAATGCCCTCACATCCAAAGAATGTTACTGTGTCACTGCTTATCTATATAATTTAATAAAACACGAATAGTGCTGTTACATTAAAGTTATTAAAATTTCTAAAATCTCAAGTTGTGAGGAGTGTTCTGCGCTCATCAGTGCAACAATCATTCTGCAATAATGATTGTTTGCAACATTGGCTATAGCCCAATATTCTGCTATTATCTACTCCTTAATTACTATCTTAAATATTACATAACTGTATAACCTTTGTTAGCTAGCTCAAAAGTAAACTAGAGCGTATATGAAGACAGAAAATAATTATCAGTAGGTTGATGGCTGGTACATCTGCGATGGTCATCATTTCATGATGGTATATGCATTCAGTAGCTGTTGTATTCTTAGATGATGTAGATAACAAATCCATGGCTACCAGGCCATTAAAACTGCACATCACTTAAATATTGTTCTTACAGGCATGATGAGGTACATGGCTTATTGATGTCAAAACGCTGCTATTTTCTTAACTTATGTGAAACACGGAAGATACAGTTCTGTTATAAGGCAGTTATGTCCAGTTGTTTGGTAATCACATACTTAAACTTATACCTATTTGGAAGCAAGTACTGTCAAAACAACGACATAACTGCCCTATAACAGAACTGTGTCTTTTGTGCTTCACATAAGTTAAAAAAAAATAGCAGCGTTTTGACATTAATAAGCCATGTACCTCATCATGCCTGTAAGAACAACATTTAAGTGATGTGCAGTTTTAATGGACTGGTAGCCATAGATTTGTTATCTACATCATCTAAGTAATACAACAGCTACTGAATGTATATACCATCATGAGATGATGACCATCGCAGATGTACTAGTCATCAACCTACTGGTAATTATTTTTTGTCTTGATATACGCTCGTTTACCTTTGAGCTAGCTAACAAAGGTTATATAGTAGAGTTATGTAATGTTTAAGATAGTAATTAAGGAGTAGATAATAGCAAAATATTGGGCTATAGCCAATGTTTTAAGCAATAATTATTGCATAAACTAATTGCACTCCTCATGACTTGAGATTTTAGAAATTTTAATAACTTGAATGTAACAGCACTATTCGTGTTTTATCAAATTAAATTTATCTAGCTGTGTTTAATATTATTAATGCCTATCTATATACAGTCATGCATAGAATTGTGATTCAGAGTGATCATGGTTCTCCCAATCCAACACATGCATAGCTTATGCTTGCTTAAATTTATACAGGAATATTTGCAAGGTGGTTTGGAGTGCTTTTCACGCAGTTGAATTGGTAGTTCAAGATGACAGCTACATCTCTACTTGCATCTTCCCAAACCTTCTCCATTATTGTCTGGTAGGTTTCTGCTACTGTGGGGACTGGAACTGATGGTCTATTGTAAATGCAGCATGGTATCTCACCCCATAATAAAATTTCATGCTGTTTGAATAATGCATGGTCTGTAACAAGCCCTCTGCAGATGGCAAAACTCTCATGGCAGAATGGGCATTGCTCTTGTGCAATGCAAATGAGATGCTTATAGCACCACTCTCTGGCTTACTGATAGGAATGTGCAGTCTTTGAGCACATGTTCTTGGGGACATATCTGTGTAATTTCTGTTGTTTCAGATATTACTGAGATTTTTACCACTAATGTTTAAAGGTTCTTTATAACCACTCTGTATATCTGACAACCTTGTTAAGTCAATGCTAATCATTTATTTTCAGAATAGCATTAAGAGTAATATATAAATAATTTTAAAAAATCCTTGTCTCTGGCAGCAATTCGTCAGTCTGAATTGCCATTGAGAAAATTTTCAAGGAATGTGAGACCTCAGCTCAGAAAAAAAGACAGTACATCCATGTATTCATAATATGTTATCCAGCATTTTTTATTAAATTATTCCCATAAGTTATTCTTTTGCACTGTAGACAAGTACAATAATTGCTTGATCACTAAGATAATATTACTAAAAATAGTTCATATCATTGTGATATTGTGTTCAATAGTAAAAGGTTACTTAATGATGATTTGCCTCAAATAGAATAATGAGCATTTAGTATAGTACATATTATATCGGAGAATCCCATTTGAATTATTTCTTAATGTAATAAAGCCAAAGAATCCATATGTTGTGGTGAAATGGCATATGATATTTGAAATACATTATATGTTGTAATGATATAATTTAAAAAAAATTACATAAGTAAGCATGTTTTTTGCTTTAATATTTGAAGCATGATTATAATTTCTTTTGTGTTAAAGTAACCATAATATTTTTTTCAACCAGTGGTTTTGCTTACAGTTATTAGTTTCTTTAAAGTTCTACATAAAAATTACAAGCCTAATAATTTCTTGTGTGTTTATTTGATTTGCATTATATATTTATGATACACAAATACATGAGATAAGTCTTGCATTCTTTAAATGAGGCTGTGTACTATTAAAACACACTTTCAGGCATTATAGTTGGACATGTGGGGGATGGAAACTTCCATACTCAACTACTGTTTGATCCACAGGATACTGAGCAGTTCAAGATAGTATGTAACCTTGAACAGAAGATTTCATTGTATGTAATATTTTTGTTTAATATTTTGGCTAAATCGTTGTTTCATAAGCTACCCAGAAGTAAATGTTAATGCAATGCAAATTAATTGATTATCGTACAAACTAACTAAATTTGCTATTGTTTACACTCAATTTATTGTTTTTTTATAAAAGACTTAAAACTAATGAAATATCTTCACCTTGTAATTAATTATCTTAAAGACCTTTGCAACATTTTGGCAATTCTAATGCATGTATTTTGCATTGTATTTAGTGCCAAAATAATTAACTTTTGACTTCTTTTTTTTTCTACTAATGTATCAAGTGATGAGTTGTAAGTATTGATGTTGCTAGCTAAATAATGTTAATTATTAATAACCAAACAAGTATTCCGAATTTAAAAAAAATTTCCTTCTCATCAGATTAGACAATGATTATACATTAATTTAGGTGCTACAAAAAGAGCCTACCCTCCAGCAAAATATATTTTCTTTTACTATATTTTATACTAGGTAGAAGAAAAGTCCATAACTGAGATCTTGCAAATATGTAGTGCTACAGAAATAACAACAGTTACTCACAGGGAACTGTTAATGACCAAAGAAGCATGGCAGATTGCAAAGCTCTGTTGTCATATTTCAAAAAGAAAAAGGCTAAACTATAAAACCTAACAGATAACTAAAAAACGTCAAATTTCAAAACCATGTAGCATCATCAATTTAGTAAGAAACAAAATTCATCAATTTTTTTAAAATGAAGAATACTGCTTTAAAAAATGGTAAAATGGCATAGCTCTTTATGAAGTGAAGATGCAATTTCTTTTAATTTGTATATGAAATTTTTGCTTCTGCAGTTATGTCAGATGCAAATTAAATAGAGTACATGTGTTGTATTGAACACTATCAGTCCTCGAACTTGTTGGGTGGACAAACAATTTGAAAGCTGTATGGATGATCAAAGTATGTCGGGAATGTAACCATAATAAAGCTTGCAATGCAGAAAAGATGTTTTGAAACATGTTTCCTACTATATCATGTAGTAGCAAAACAGGATGCATGTCAGGTTGGCTAGACAAAGTATGATTAAAGTGTGGAGGTAGATGACAAATTTTTGTGCTTATATTTTGGCCCAGTTCATGAGAAGTCAAGGCATGTTTTGACACAGTCACCAAGTCTGAGTTCCTGTGTTGAAAGGCTACTCGTCTTCATTGTGCATATATTAAGTGCTTTTTAGCTTTGCGTCTTTAACTCTCTAACTGCTTATTTTATATCTTATACTTCAAAAATGCATTGCTGTCCTTGTAAAACACCTGCATCACTTTTTTTACTTCATTTAGTGGAGTGTGAAACAACATATTTGATAGTATATCAGTCCTTTTACTTCAGATATCCAGTTTTGGCTCCCGATTCAGCAGTATCATTATTTTATTTCTGGCACTCTTAATTTTTTGCCAATCATAATGCTAGGGAGTTTCAGAAGGTTGTTATGTATCAGATGGGACATTAAAGCCTGGCTCTGTGTGCATGAGAGCCATACCATGTATCAGTGTCAGTTCTTTCAGACATTACTGAGAAATAATTACAAAATGATAATTAAATTTTAAAGAAAATTATAATTTTGGAGATGGGTTGTTGGGTTGGGTTGTTTTACTCTGAGTGGCACTTTTTTGCACACAATGGGCTAAATGGCCCAGGTCACAAGGAGCTAAAGGTTTATAGAAGGTTGGGGGAGGGGACCCACTGGAACAGCTGTTGAGGACAGATGGTAGCCTCCCATCAAGGTCATCCAGTGTATTCTTTAATGTGCAAGAGTATGACTCTCCCATACATGGGCCATGGCTTAACGCTCCATCCGACAGATGGCAGCCTTTCCAAGCCCATCAGTGTCCCCTACTGACTGTAGATAGGATAGGAAGTTAGGATCTATAAAACCTGGGAACTATAGATTACGACTGGCATAGCTCTTTATTAAGTTAATATCCCAGTTCAGATAATAGACAAATAATAGCAGTCATAAGCTCTTTATTAAGAAAGAACTGATACTGCTATTATTTGTCTGGCACACTACCAACTGAACCACCCCTTGGAGATGGGTTGGGTTGTTTAACTCTGAGTGGCACTTTTTTTTGCACACCATATGTTAAATGGCCAGGTTACAAGGATCCTTAAGGCTCAGAGAAGGTTGGGGGAGGGGACACACTGGAACAACTGTTAGGAGACAGATGGTAACCTCCCATCAAGGCCATCCTGTGTGTTCTTTAACACGCACAGGGTATGGCTCTCGCACATGGCTTAATGTCCCATCCGATGGATGACAGCCTTTCCAAACCCATTGGTGTCTCCTACTGACTGTGGGCAAGGAATTTTGCAGAGATAAATCTCAATGCTGACCAAGGCGGGACTTGAACCTGGGAACTGCAGAACCTGGGAACTGCAGATTTACAACCCTTGGAGATGGGAGCAGGGAGAATTAACATATTACTAGAGTGATTGAATGCTTTTTCCCAGATTGCTATAATAAATATATATATATTATCCTGCCCTATGGGGGAGGAGAGAAATATAATCCCATAATCAGTCCTGGTCTGATATGTGAGATTGCAAGGCAACTGCCTCATGGCACCATTTTTGAGAGATGCCAAAATTCAGAATAAATTACCAGTAAAAATTCAGTTGCTTTTATTACCATTATTATGAAAACAATGCAGTAGCTCAAGATATCTTTTTTTTTTTTATTAATCATTCAACATGAAACTGTTATTGGGCAAAATTAATACCTATCAGAGGGGTGCAATTTTTACATTTGTCTTAGGTGCCAAAAGGTCTTGGTTTGTCACTGCCCATAATTCCTCCATTTTAGATTTGAATGTGCCAACTCACCCTGTATGTATTCAAAGACATGTTGGATAACCATGACAGAAACCCCTCATCTTCTAAGACTGTCCAGTATCTCCCCTTTCCTAATCCTGCACTGACCTTAGGTTCTTTGTAATTTGGCCATTTAGGGTATTGTGCAGAATAAAAAAAAAGTACCAATCAGGATAAATGAACATAATCCGTTTCTTTCTCTTACTCAATGAGAAGAAAACAAATGATTACAGTTTTCTTATTACATATATTTTTTCAAGTTTCTTTTTCGTTGCTCTTTTTTAGCATTAACTTTCAGTTCTATATTTTATAATAATTAAGATAAAATGGTTGTTAATTTTAAATTTTAAATGCTTTCTGTAATAACTTCTAAAAATGTCTGAACTTAAACTCCTATTCTGTTTTTATCCCAACTGAGACCATATTGCCAAAGCTGCTTCTATCAAGAAGTAAAAAAAAATTGTCTTCAAGTATCATTTCCATAGTTTTCATTCATCACAGCCAAAACCAAGTCACTAGTTATCACAGCAATTTTAGCATTTTGAATATAAACCAATATTTTTTTACACTATTTACTAGAGCTAGTTTATTAAATTAACAAACTGATGTCACAGAGTACCAGTTGCCACTTGAATTCACAATAATAATGTAACTTTCATACAAATTTTGACATTAATGAAAGCTTTTTACTATAGTTGGTTTGTAAAAATATAGGAAACTATTTAGGATTTAGAATTGAACTAGTTACAATTAGGATTCTGTCAGCCAGTAAGCTTCAGCATTTGAGTTCTGATTTTCACAAAAATTAACCTTTCATATATTAATTAAAAATGAATAATTTATCACTTAGGTTTGAACATACCAATTGACCCTGTATTATGAGACTTAAGAGACTTTTCATTTACTCTATTAATAGTTTTATTAGAAATATTTATTTTAGACTTCATAAGCAGATGAATCTTTGTTGTTTAGATTTTAAGAACAAAAACAGTTTTGATTAGGGTAAAACTTTTATGTATATTTCATTTCATATAAACTGAGAGATCAACATTAAAAATGGCTATTTATTGAACCAAGAAAGGAATTTTTGTGTAACAATATTTAGACTTTAATTATGGTAAATTGTGACTATCTGATGTTCTTAAAGTTTTATTCACAATCATTAGTTGTGATATACTATTAACATTAAAAAAAAGTAATGAAATATAATAAGGTAGACATCCTTCAGAAGTCCATAGAAACCTATTTGTAAAGCTCACTTTTATTGAAAAATATATTTTTTCCAGTGTACTTTTCACATTTGATGAAAATAAGTTTAAAATAATATGTTAAATCTTTGAACTTTATGCTAAAATTTCAGGTAGCCCTACTTCTATCAGAAGTATGTATATGTTTTTAGAAAAAGCATAAAATAAGATTGCTTAATATTTTTCTAGGTGCAATTCTAGGTCATGTAGGTGATGGCAATTTTCATTCATTACTATTATTTGATCCTGAAAATAATGAAGAATTTCTTGCTGCTAAAGCCTTGTCCATTAAAATGGCTGAGTATGTTTTTGCTGTGCTAATAACAAAAAGAGCCTCTGCATGCGTCGTTTTAATTGCATGTGCAACTTGTATTAATCTTCATTTTGCAAAAATTTCATGTGTTGTTACAAATTTACTAATTTTTACACTCCACAGACACACACAGGTTGTGACACATGTGTTACACAGGTTGTGACTTTATCATATAAATCCAGTCTAAATGTCATAGTGAAACCATTAGTTTGTTGAAATTCTGTAGGGGCGTAGCTTGTACCTTATTCAAGATTAATCATACACTTTTCATAATCTGGTGCAAGTATTCAATCTGTAGTTGCTAGGTTTTTAATTTTTAACTTTTTATTTGAACTCCCTCAATATACCAACATTGAGATTTTCTTCACTTGCCCTAACTAGCTTAGAAGAAAAGCTACTGGCCTTTGGATTGTTTAGTGGGGAAACAGGAGAACCATACTCTATGTAGCTAAAGACCATATTTTCTTTCTTTGATGGAACAGTTTCCATCTATTTCTAATGTCTGTTTCAGTGTTTCAGAATTTTGCAGTCCACAGACCATTTTGACAAGGTACAGAGATAATGGGTATTTTGGGTAGTTGCAAAGATGAAAAATCTTGTACTTTACCCATTGCCACAATAAAAATTCTAACACTGGAATCAGTGGGAAGAATGTTGTTGCTTTGAAGAGACACCAAGGAAGTGATGTTACTCCCAAAGAATTATTGACTCTACCACACAGTAGTGGTTCATCATATTGATATTCCGATTATATAATGGCACAGACAAGAAAAATAACTAGAATGATTTCAAAGAAAAAGAAATTGCAAGAAAAACCTTAAAATTAGTTTTGCAGCTTTTACAACTGTGAATAATTTTAAGAACAGCCAGTCCCCAACTAATACAATAGATATGTTCTTTAAAAAAAAATTCATGTAAGATGAAATTGCATTAGTCAGGCATGAATTTCTCATAAGAAATAATGTAAATGGGGGTGGGGGGATAAGTTCCAGAATCCTAACCTGACTGATATATTTTTTATTTATTCCTAATTTATGACTATCCTTTGGTTAATGCTTTGAGTGTTTTATTTGTTTAATGTATATTTTACACGTGCAATTCATTTTTACAGAAAAGGAGCAATGACAAAAATAATGGAAACAAAAAAAAATGACTAAAGGAAGTTTCATTTTAATACATGGTACCATATAGTTATTTGTTGAGTAATGGAGACTGAAAAATGAGAAATTGATTGCTGGAAAAAATTGTTGTTGAGTAATGATGATGACTAAATATATGTTTATAAGCATTGTACTCTTTACATGATAAGTTATAATCTTTAACCAATTGGTGAATTTGTATGTGTACATTCTCATTTTTCAGCAACAAATAAAATATACTTTATTGTTTACAAATATATTAGGTTTTATAGCTGTTTAAATACTGATTTGAATAGACAAATATGAAAAAACCTGGATGTGCTGAAATTATGAATAAGGATAGGCCAGATAGTTAAGACAAGGAGTGTATTCTAGGTGTCTTCTTATATTATATCTTATACGGTAAATGCAATAATATAAATGATCCTGGAGCTATAGTGAAGAAATGATTTAAACTGAACAAGTCGTGTTAATCAAAAACCAGCCCTACTTTAAAAGCCATTAAATCATGATAGAATTTATGTTAGTTGGGGACTGGGTGTATCAACTTAAGAACTGAAGCAAAATTACCTGTGGATAATCAGTAATCCATGGGCCACTCTTTGGGTACCACTGGTCTAGCTGTTTGTATCCTTTCCCAAACCTGTCCTCAGAAATCATTCACCCAACTTCTTAAACATAATGCTTGTAGAATGCTAACTATTTGATCATTGGGGCAACATTTTACTCTTCTTATACTCTTTCAATAATATTTAATGTTTCACTTTAAGAATTTTTTTTTTTTCAAATAATTATTGAAATTAACATATAACTTGTAGTGTAAAACTAATATATGGAGTTTACATTTCCATTTTATTTTTATATCTGTGTTTGGTGAAATTTTGTACCTAACAGTTTAATGATAATGTCAGTCCTGGGATTGCTATGATGCTTCTATGGTGCAGTATCCAATTTTTTTATGAGCATGATGATAATGAATCTCTTTCATTTGGGTAAGCAAATTCTGTTAAAATTAAAGAAAGTAGTTTATTGCCTTTTAAATTAAATACTAAGCTTTGGTTACAAAATATAATCTGTTAATATTAAGCAAAATGATAAATGGCTTTGGTGAGAAATTTCCATCCCACAGCTATTGGGTGGCATCCTTAAAGCTGCCCAGTAGATCACTTTCCCTTTCCCAGCTCTGAGCCTTTGAATAGTCATATTCAGTGAATCTTAATTAATTCTTCAGAAAATAGAGTGTATCTCATAAGCATTTCCAAATTCTTCTTTTTGAATATTAATATTAATGTTACTTAAGTGAAACACCGACTTTAGAACTGGTCATAATATTTGTGTGGGTTGTGAATCGTGAATATTTTAGAAAATTAAAGAAAGTGTTGTAGATAATATACACTACAAAATATTTCCGTATTTCTAGGCATATAATTGAGACCAGGCTATTTAGTTATTTTATGCACACGAAAGTACTACTCAGAGGTAAAAACAACAATTGCTACAACTGCACTCTACATATTGCTTTTATTGGCACAGTAGATATAACACAGGCAATAATTGCTAAGTCATTAGACTTCATCTGTTCCCAAATACTATGTCTTTTAATAAATGTAAGGTTCTTATATTTCATTTCACTTAAGTTGAGACCTGATGTAAACGAAAAGCTCTATGTCTATTGGCTAAAGACCTTATCACTATTTATAAATAAACTTGCCCAAGTTAAAATGCATAATTTTTGATATATTGGTTTCAAAAAGCAACAGTTGGGAAAAATAAATTTAATCTTTATTTGGTTGCTAGATGATACACTCTTGACTTTATTAGCACTTAATACTAATAACACTGGTTTACAAAATTTTTATAACATTTTAGCTGCCTTTAACTATTTTTCAGGTGCTGATTTCAGATTTGGCCTTTAAAAATGGCTAGCACATCACGTTTTTATGTTATTGGTCATTTTGATTCCTATTTGGATTTCCTATATCAACACTTACAGGCAACTGGGACGATACTAGTTATTATACTTTTTGTGGCTGGCAACACTGATTACCAAGTGGGAAAAAACATGTAACAGTAACCTTACCTCAGACTGCCATTCTTGTTGTTTTTATTATAGGAGAAACACATGCTGTACATTGAAGAGTGAATTTTGGCATTTAAATGGCACAAAGTCAGTGTCGTGAATGTGTTAATGTGCCAGATAAATTTTGTTATGTGTGTGGAAATTATATTTTAAAATCCCAGGGTAGTTTTTTGACAAATGTTGTGAAGAAAGCCTATAACTTGTATTTTGGATGTCATGTTGGAGATCAGGACAAAACATGGGCTCTACATGTGTACTGCATTTTATGCTTTGTTGGCCTGAGTGAATGATTGAAAGGTAAGATAAAAATCCATGACCTTTGCAGTTCCAATGGTTTGGCATAAGCCAACTAGTCACTTGCATGATTGCTATTTTTGATTAACTAAAGTGTGAAAGGGGTGATTAACTTAGTGAGAAAGGGGATGCTGATGGGCATGAAGAGACTATTGTCTATGTGATAGGATATTAATCTGAGGCCTGTGTACAGGAGAGCCCTGTCTGCACATTAAAGAACATGCTGATTGGCTTTGGTCGGAGGCTTCCATTTGTTTCTTAACTGTCCAATATATCCCCACCCTTCTCTGAGCCTTTGGGGTCCTTGTGACATAGCTGTTTTTCTCATTCTGTCAACATATTGTTGCTCAGAGGTAAAATAACCCAACCCATATATGAATTTACAGCAGTGTTTCTCCACCAAGTTCTGGGCACAGTAGCAGTGATGTTGGTCAGAACAGATTAACAGCAAACTGTTTCAAATTAAGGTTGTTGTCAAACTGGTAGTCTTCACAGGAATCAATAGCAGGAAGTTGTACTTGCTCAACTTTCTGTAGATCATTTTTTTTACATACTCGTTTTTTATTTGGTATACAGCCAACCTATGTGTGAGTTTTGTGACACTTTTACCTATGAAACATTCATTGGTTTCAATAAATTGAGGAACCTGAAAACCCAGTTTTTCTCAAAAAGATGGATCTGTTGCATGTGAATCAGAAGATAGGTATATATATGAATACTGTGTAAGAATAATAGTTAAAAAATAAAATCACACTTTTAATTCCCAAAATTATATACAAATGCAGACTTAAATTTAAATTATATACTATACAGATGGTAAAAAGGTTAAAGGTCAACTGAGATAGCTCAGGTGGTTCAATATGGAGTGTGGTCACCTCTTACTGCAATGGAGGCCTTGCAACAATGTCTTGTATTGTGGATAAGACTGTCCACCAGTGCATAGACTTACTATCTGTTCCTCCAAAGTATGTCAAAATGCCAGGAGGAATCTGGAGCAACCAATCTCCCGAGAGTCTCCCATGCATGTTTTGTTGGATTTAGACTGGAAGACCAGACCAGACACTCCATATGGTTAATAATGCTGTTTTCCAGATAATAATTGACAAGGCAACAATGGTACAGGTGAGTAGGAAGTGTTGTATTATAGGAGGAAAGTATCATCTATTTTACCTGTAACTAGTGATGTAGGTTTGTTGGAAGCAAATACAGATCTGTACAGCTGTTCAAAGATATGCTCCAAAACTATGACAATACCACCACTTAAGTGTTCCATTCACAGATATTTGTGGCGTGACAGCATGTTCCTGATTCCCTCCATATCAAATGACAGCATTAATTTCTGTGGCAGATCTCAATTCATCCATGAAGAGCATGGACCAAAATTGCTCTTAGGTCCAGTTGACATGTCTCCACCAGTTTATATGATCCCTCAGTGGTATCAATGGTAAGCACATCACTGACTGCATAGCAGAAAGGCACACTTCATAAAGCCTTCAGCATATGGTGGTTACAGATATCACCATTCTACTCACTACTGTGAGGTCTGATTGCAGTTAAAATTGTGTTGACATCCTGCTGCTCCAGGTACATCACTAGATAGCAGTCCTCCTTTGGGGTTGTTGCTCATCATCATCCACTACTAAATTATTTCAATGTTCTCTGTCCTTGTTGGAATCCCTGCCAAAGTTTATGCACCACTGAATGACTCACATTAAGTCATCTGGCAACATTTTTTTTTATATATATATAGGCACGTTTTGCACTAATGCAGATTTATCTCCGCGAAAATTCCCCGCCCTGCCCACGGTCAGTAGGGGACACCGATGGGCTTGGAAAGGCCGCCATCCGTCGGATGGGACATTAAGCCGTGGCCCCGTGTGCAGGAGAGCATACCCTGTGCACGTTAAAGAACACGCTGGATGGCCTTGACGGGAGGCTACCATCTGTCTCCCAACAGCTGTCCCAGTGGGTCCCCTCCCCCAACCTTCTCTGAGCCTTCGGGGTCCATGTGACCTGGCCATTTAGCCCATGGTGTGCAAAAAAGTGCCACTCAGAGGTAAAACAACCCAACTTTGCACTAATGCCCTATTAAAGATGTAGGTCAGTTTATGTACCCCTGCATTGGTTAGATTCAAGATTATAAATACTTTTAAACATTGTTTTGGGATATTGCCAAAATCCAGTTCTTCAGAGCAGAGTTGTTTCCAAATGTGGAGTTGGGGGTTGCTTGTTTACGATTTCTTTTTGGAGATTTATCAAAGCACTTTTTAGTTTGTTGATTCACTTGTATTATAAAGTCACTTTTTTTCACATATAGTCTGTTTGCGTAATTGGTGTTTTACTATTTGTTATTAAATGTCCAAGGCTACGATGTTTTGTTATGCACCATGTAGTTTTTGAAGTATCAGCATTTTTTTATATTCTTTATTGTTTTAAGTTTTTAAAGTTTTCTGTTGGTGTTCACAGTAGCTCTTTTTAACTGGCTTTTTTTACAATATTTCTAAGTGTGTCGTCTAGTAACATCTTCTTGACTTTGGCCTGCCTCGAGTCAATCTATAGTTCATCACTGCACTTGGTCTGATAAATAATATGTTTATCCATGGATATTCAATTAATCCTCTCATTACTATACCAGCCCAAAATGGCAAAGATTTTAAATGAACTCATCCAATCAATGTTATTCCTTCCTGCAATGTGGGCTAGTATAAGAGTGGAAGTGTTAAAAATACACTGATTCAAAAATTAGTTAGGCACACCCAACATATCTGTTATCTTGACAACTCTACATTGGATAGGGGCAGGGGTGGCTCAGTCAGTAGCACGCCAGGCTCATAATCTGTAGTTCCCAGGTTCGAGTCCCAGCTGGGTCAGCATTGAGATTTATCTCCGCAAAATTCCCCGCCCTGCCCACAGTCAGTAGGAGACACCGATGGGCTTGGAAAGGCCGCCGTCTGTCGGATGGGACGTTAAGCCGTGGCCCCGTGTGCGGGAGAGCCATACCCTGTGCACGTTAAAGAACATGCTGGATGGCCTTGACGGGAAGCTACCATCTGTCTCCCAACAGCTGTTCCAGTGGGTCCCCTCCCCCAACCTTCTCTGAGCCTTCGGGGTCCATGTGACCTGGCCATTTAGCCCATGGTGTGCAAAATAGTGCCGCTCAGAGGTAAAACAACCCAACCCTACATTGGACTTTGAAGGAGAACAGCTCCAAAACACCTGCTTTTAACACTCGATGCATCTGCATATACCATTGTCAGCACCATTCATTTGTGTATCATACCTCAATCATTTATTATATTTTTCATACTATACATGACTTTTGTACATTTCTATCATTGAAGATTTGTTTTCCCTTTGTTCCTTAATTTTTGGAATCAGTGTATTTTTAACACTTCCACTCTTATACTAGCCCACATTGCAGAAAGGAATAACATTGATTGGATGAGTTCATTTAAAATCTCTGCCATTTTGGGCTGGTATAGTAATGAGAGGGTTAATTTGAATATTCATGGTTTAATGCAGAGTTCTATCAATTTTAGTTATCATTTGCTGTCTGAGCCTGTTACACTTGGACACCTTTTATCTGATCATTCATATTTACAACCTATTTTTGGCTTTGTGTGTTTTACTGGTTGTCCTAACAGAATTTAAATTTGCTATTTTTTTAATGTATCTAATTTTTACCTGGGTATGTTACACTTGATTTGGTTTTATCACATTCTATATATCCTCTGTTTTGATTGTTGTTTATAAGCTTTATATTTGTCGATTTTTCCTTTTATATCTTTATTTGGTTATTGGTTTGTGATCAAAGGAAAAAAAATAAGATGGTTTTGCAGTATTATATTAAAAAAATCCGTGATCTTTACAACTTTTTACAGCATGGAAACTTGCAGAGAATTTAATCATGTACTGAATGCTATATAAATAGTGTTTTATTTCTGATTGTTTTGCTGCCACAGTTTTTTTTTTAAATACTGAGCAAGATTTTATTTTCTAAAACATCTAATCTTCTAACATTTACTACACCAGTATGTTAGTCACTACAACTGCATCAACACTGGTATACTAGTAACTAGAATGATAGTAATAGTCATCTGGGATTTAAAAAATTATAAAATTATTAAAATCTGAAAATTAAAAATATCTTATAAAATCATTGTTTTATTTCTTCAAAAAAGGGATATAAATTTTTCTTTTTTTTCTTTTTGCCAAAATGTTCATCGTAATCAAAACATAAAATATAAATAATGCACATTAATTTATTTGGATGTTGATAGACATAAACTGTCATATTTCTGCATTATTTTATCAGTGTTTGCTGATTTTTTTTTCTAAATATTAAGCCTATGCAGCTGGTCTGAATTCACATCAGTAAGTCAGCTTCTGTGGTAGCTGAAAAATGGTTAAAAGTATCTTTTTAAATATATGGATCTAAAGAGAGAGAATATATTTCTGGAATAGGCTAATAGGGAAGGTTATTGTTCTTCAAGCAGGATTTGTTAGTAATTCTCAATGATACAGAATTCCTAATAATAATGAAAATTGTAAATTATTGCCACAAAATTCATGATACACAAAATTAACTTTATCTCGTAATTTTTAATTGGAAGTTCACATATTTAATAGGAGCTGCTATTGAGTTTGTTAATTACAAAGGGACCTGGGTTCGAGCCCCGGGTAAGGCATGGTTGTGTGTGTTGTTTTTCTGCTGAGGTTCTGCCATCCTCTCAGACCCTCTACTATAGCATATAAATTGACAGGCTCCTGTCAGACCTCTGTGGCAAGCAGCTGCTTGAGGAGGTATTTTTGCCGTCCCATGGCCGAGTGGTTAGCACGCTTGGCTCCTGATCTAAGGGACCTCGGTTCGAGCCCCGGGTAAGACATGGATATATGTGTCGTTTTTATGCTGAGGTCCTGCCATCCTCTGACCTTCTACTAAGGCATATAAACTGACAGGCTCCTGTCAGACCTCTGTGGCAAGCAGCTGCTTGAGGGGGTATTTATTTTTTTTTAATGTGTATATATGTTTTATTTTTCTTACCATAATTTTGTCTCCAAGGTATACGTAAAAAGTATATGGTTAAAAATTGTAGAACACAAAATAAGAATAAGTTCTTAGAAATACGACAAATTTATTATTTGTTCAGAAACTAATTTGCTATACTCTTATTTTTAGGAGGGCTCTTAGTTTAGAAGGCACATGTACAGGTGAACATGGAATAGGAGTTGGCAAAATTGAGTTGCTTGAAAAGGAATATGGTGCAGCTGGTATTAAAGTAATGCAGCAGATAAAATTGGCATTGGATCCCAAAGGTCTTATGAATCCAGGAAAAGTGTTGAAAATGTATAAATTATGAAATGAGCCATAAATATGGTGGTGTTTGCAGAACTTTTATTGACGTTTTAAATACTTTGATAAAATTTAAGTTAAAAATACATTTTAGCATAAATATTGTAGATTGCCATAATGTTATACGGGTATTAGGTTGCAATTTTATATCTTAATTAGAATCATATTTTTGTTAAACAGCAAAAAAAAAATTTTTGAGTGAACCTGAAAGAATGAACTTAACACTATTTTCCTAAGAAATTTAGATGAATATTAAATTATGCACATTGAAATAATTCCCATTATCTTTTGAGATACACATTTTGAATTTTAAAGAGTTAACGGATGAGCCAAAGATAAAAAAACAACTTTTGAGAAGGAAATAAACTGAATCTTGACTCATGTGAAAAGGAAGCAAAATCTTTTTCTCTTGATATCAGAATAAACTGTTTTTACTCTATTAATAGGGAACATGTATCATTTTTGTTTCACTAAAAGGCACAATCCATAACTGCTAAACATTCAAGAAATACTTTTGTGGAAAAAATCTTGCACATCGGCAAAATTAATTTCTTCCACAAAAGTATTTCATAAATTTTCTGTCAACATGTAAACTGTTTATTTGCACTTGATTGATACTGCCAAACATTTTATACTATATTCTATTATGTAATTGTATTTTGTTTCCCTGTAGTAGTACTGATGCCCAAGTTAGTGAGCTGACATGTGTAATAGCTGTTATAATCAAGGTTTAGTACAAAATAGCTCCAAGCCACTAGACTATATTGGCATTCGACTATTTACCAGCCAAAAACAGAAATTTTTTTTCTTTGGATTCTGAATTCAGAAAGTACACCCTTTTGCATTGGAAAACCATGGTATTAGAAGGAGGACAATGCCTCCCCTAGAAATTTGCAATAACAGGAAAAACACATCCATTAACTCTCACCCTCCCCCCCACCTACACACACATACACCACCACCACCAAAAAAAATATGAAAAATCATCAATAGCAAAAGGCAATGAAAATCTGTTAATGTGAATTAAGTAGAATTTATCAGCTAAAGGCGAATAGTTTGATTACAATTGAACACACGAAAATGGAGTTAATGTCATTGAAGTTGAACCAAATTAATACTGTGTTTTGTATTTTTTACTTCTTGTTTTCTGATTACAAAAGTAGTTTATTAGGTTTGGAGTACCTTTGAGTTTTAAAATCCTTATTCAAACCCTTTAAGCTTTCAAATCTCCATGCAGTTTCTTTCACAATTACCTTCTCATTTGAATAAAACTAATGATGCCTGCTTGTCATATCGTTCTGACAGGAGTTTATCGGTACAATGTATCAAAAGAAGACCAATGCGAGATATGAAATCTCAGCAGAAATCCAACACAAACATCCTTGTTTTCTCTGAATCACTGAGAGGTGAACTTTTTAACATGAAGTTGTGAATTCATAATAAATGCTAGCATATGATTGCAAATTTTAATCTGTGCAAGAACAAACTATATTTAATCATAAAGTGTAAGAGATTACACAATATCAGTAAGTGAATAAATATTCAGAATTAGTTTCATAAGATAGGGAAGGCATCACGGTTTTGTAACGTCTCGTAACTCCATTTGAAAATCCGTATTTTATGGATGAATCATCTTTTTCTTCCATTTAACATTTTTAGATTTTCGAATTAACTAAAGAGTAATTTCAAATCATTTTATCGTTATTTTCAAAAATAGTAATTGCTTATTCTTTCTATTAGCAGTCAAAGGTTCTTATAACTAACAAGAATGTTTCCTTACATTCCATTTTCTATCTATTAATAGTATAAATTTTATTATAGTTTTTGTAACATTATTGATTAAATGTGGAAGTTAAGTATATATGCATATATAATTATTTATCTATAATTTAAAGGATTAGAAAATAATGTACAAAATAATTCCTTTGTGCTGTACTATTATTTAGTTAGTTTTTACTGTGTAGTATTTAAAGATGTAGGTAATTTTTCGATGTGTGTACTGTATGTATAAATATATATAAATGATATGTGCTGTTTACAAAATCCAAGTTGATGTTTTAAAAGCTGACAAAATTGAAGCAAAAAGTAGATTTTATCAGAAATAATGAACAGTTGTAAAAATTCTGTAATACTAATATATCATTAGTAAAAGAATAATGAAATGTATTTAATTCTGAAGTCTTTTCTGGATCTCACAATTATTACACTAGATTTTCATATAACCTTATTAGAGATATTTTTATTCTAAAGCAACTTTAAAGAGTTTTTTTTAATTCAACCCACTTTAGTAAATTATCATTCTGGGTAGCAATACATATTTACAAACAAAATGGCAATTTTGGAAGGAATAAATTCATGTCATGATGCATTTAAAGCATGCTATCAGACCTCTGTGGCAAGCAGCTGCTTGAGGGGGTATTTATTTTTTTTTATTTTTATATAGTAGAGTTGCCAACTGGTCTTTCTTGGGAAGTACAATCCTTTCTATTTTCTTGAGGTCAAATTGTCCTCTCATGGGTGAAAGAAGATTTTGTAAATTCTAAGGTCTGGTTTGCACAAGAAACTGTATTGTGTGCGTGAAAGGTAAGGTTCATATTTTTTGAGAAGTGAAAACTGACATTTTAGCAAGTGTCCCGGTTTTAGCTTATGAAACCAGGGTAAAATAGTTAATCCAAAACCAATTACAGTATAATTTATATTGTAATATTTCTGTTGCCGTACCTTTATTGGGAATGAAATACCTCACAATAATAGGTAAAACCTTTGTATCAATATGATTAGAAGCATCTATAACTAAACAACAACATTTTGTACTTTTTAAGTCTTCCAGTATTTCATTTTTTGCATACAGTGATAAGATATTGACAGCAATAGCCTTGCATTTCGTTTGTGCACAGGGGAATTTTTGTTCAGAAATTTCTTTAAAATAGATGCAATCCATAGGCTGTAAATATGATTGCATTTAATAACATGATAAAGAAATGTATCCTCTCTTTCTTTGTCACCCAGGTGTTTTGTTTAAAAGAATGTCAGTGATTGACTGGAACTTTTTTCAGATACGGCAGCCACTTTTTTTGTGCTGACATGGTCAACTACATATGCCTGCCGCCAATGACTAAACGCTGCTTAGCACAACGAACATTCCAGTTTTGAACCAGCTCTACCAACACTATTTTATGAATAGGAATTTGCCCTTTACACTCACAAAAACTCATTTTCTCTTAAACGTTTTATAAATTTTTTACTACTTAATAACTGATAACTTAAACTTCAATTGAAGAAAGTGGAACATTCAAAACTTCGACTTGTACATAGTTATTGTAGTTCAGTTTGCATTTTCTAAGAGCCTTAATGATAACATTCTTCATTCCTTACTTTGCCTATACCATGCACATACCTTCGACCCAGTGTTGTCAGATGGAATCCCCACCATGGAAAAGTCAAAATGTTCTTATGCATTGTCTGAAAGTGTCGTAGTTTTATGACTTGGAAAAACCTAACACATTGGCGTCCCTTACCGAATTTGTGGAACACCGCGACAGAGCTCTATAAAACCAGTAAATGCCGGGAGAAATCGTGATCAATGGGATTCTTAATGCAAGCTCACTCAGCTCTAGCTCTCTGAGCAAGTCTGCATCATACAACAGCTTCATGTGTGAATGCACTGTCAGATTTGAGAAAAACTTGTTGGTTGGCAACATTGAAGTTGGCCACAAATGGAGAGTACAGAGAGAGGCAACTCATATAGACTCTATGGTTGTAATGAAATGATCTCAGATTCTCTTTTAGTCAGGCCCCAAACTTCCAAAGAGCTCCATTCAGTACAACAGAGCTTAACAAATGCAGTTAATATTTCAGTTCGATTGTAGCATTAGCGTGTTTTTTTTTTTGTTTATTTATTATATATATTTTATATGTTGAGTTATAAAATAATTTATAACACATCGAATATTTACGCATTGTGGGCAAACGAAAAGCAAAGTTTACCTAATGTCCTTCAATGGCAAAAACCGAAGAAAGATGCAACCCTACTATATAATGACTAATTTTAGATTATTTTTTTTGTATTATCACAAATTGTGAATCTTTAATTGCTTAAAAGTATTGAAATTTTAATGTTTTTAACTATATACTCAAGTTGCAAACGTGAATGATCGTACTTTGTTTTTCTCAAGAATTGAAGACGTGGAGGGTTTAAATATCGTAATAGTGTATTCCATTTTTAAAAATGCGAAATACGGAGGGGAAATTGTTAAACTGAATACTGCATGCAACTCGATCACTAGAGTGGCAATATTGATAAAAGGCAGGCAGAGTAGGTAATTCCCTGAATGCAGTATTACCCCAGTAACAAGAAAACCCAGTAACAAGAAAACCCAATAACTAATTTTTTTTCCACAAGTTTAAAACTGTGAAATTCTTTTAATGAGGACACTTCTATAAGCTGCTTGAGTAAGCAGACTTGAACTTCTTATCCTTAAAAAGGAGATCTGTTTCTATTAGTGCATACATCTACTATAAACAAGGCTTAGCCTTGTATTATCTTGCACATGCTCTTTCGTTCAGTAATTGTGGCTTGTTTCCTTGTAAATGAAATCAAGTTTTGGAAACATTGGTATTCTCCGTTTCATTTTAATGTAGATCAAAAGGAAACGAGGTAGTCGAGTATTTTGTAAGTTTGAAATTCTATAAAGCCTCTTCCAAAATTCTAGGATGTTTAAAAATGGAAGTTTTTGCAAGCATTGATTTGTTTTTAATTTTAATGCATGTAATTATAAACTTTACCAGAAGTAAATGAATAATATTGCCTCTTTATCGATTTTACCCTTCCATCCCCACATTTGTTTTGCTGTTCCATCTCCTAAAATATTTTCTATCTTGAGTGATATGATTGTCTGCTATTCATTAAGCTGCAAATAGAAGTGGTCAAATGTGCTCTTCTACCATCTGAAAAAACGTTTAGTTTTGCCACTGATTTTGCGTAAATTTATATACACCAGGCGTGTCCAACCCGCGGGTCGCATGCGGCCCACAAAACCGTAAAGTTTACGATATAAGCTTTCAAAATGATTGTGATTTTCAGCGAGTTTTTGATATCCCACTAAGTTTTATGTTGCCCTTTTTTTTATTTTATAATAGAAAACATAAGAAAATAAAGTTTTATTATTCATATACATTGACTATATTTTATGTGCGGCCCAAAACAGTTCATCTACATTCAGTGTGGCCCAGGGAAGTCAAATCTTCACTCAATGTGGCCCAGGGAAGTCGAAAGGTTGGACACGTCTGATATACACCGAAGAGCCAAAACCTTATGCCCAACGCTTCTTTAAAAGAAGCAAATCGGAGCAACTGCAGGTAAACGACGGCGTGCGTGAAGGTCTTGAAACGGTATAAATAACGCCTGATACGGAGCTCTGTTAATCAGTGTTGTTCTTCAGAACAAGAATAAAGGGAAAAATGAATTAAATAAATGGGAAAGTCAGCAGACTTAAACGAGTTTGACAAAAGCCAAATTTGTAATGGCCAGACGACTGGGTCAGAGCATTTTCGAGATGGCAAGGCTTATGGGGTGCTCACAGTCAACCATGGTTAGTACCTTCAAAAAGTCAGAGGAGGTAAAAACCACAAACCGCTGGCAAGGTGTGGCTGACCACAGCTCGTCAATGCTGGAGGTGAGCGAAGGCTATTCGTATGGAATGAGCCAGCAAGGGATACTGTGGCGCAACGCCCATAATTTGAATGCTGGTAACCAACACAGTTGCAAATGGGGCTGTGTAGCCACAGGACACTCCGAGTGCCCATGCTAACCTCGGTTCACTGTCGAAAGGGCCTACAGTGGGCATGCGAGTATCAAAACTTGACTTTGAATTATTGGAAGAAGGTCGTTTAGTCCGATGAATCTCGTATCCTATTGCACCTGTGGATGACTGATGTGTGTGTCATTTACCTGGGGAAGTGTTGGCACCAGGATGTACCATGGGATGAAAACAAGATGGTGAAAGAAGTGTAATGCTTTGGGCAATGGTGTACTGGGAAACCCTGGTCCAGTCATTCATGTACAGAAAACTACCTAGACATCATTGCAGATCAGATATATCCTTTCTTGGCAACGGTATTCCCTTCTAGTACCATGTGCGAGAGAGTCATACCCTGTGCACGTTAAAGAACACGCTGGATGGCCTTGACGGGAGGCTACCATCTGTCTCCCAACAGCTCTTCCAGTGGGTCCCCTTCCCCAACCTTTTCTGAGCCTTCAGGGTCCATGTGACCTGGTAATTTAGCCCATGGTGTGCAAAAAAAGTGCTGCTCAGAGGTAAAACAACCTTTCTAGTAGTGCCTTCTTTCAGCAGGATAATGCACCATGCCACACTGCCCTGATTGTTCAAGAATGGTTCGCGAAACAAGAGGAAGGTTTCTAGGTATTGTCCAAATTCTCCAGATATCAATCCAATGGAGCATCTGTGGTTTGTGTTGGAACAGCATATCCGCGTCTGCGGCAGCTCAACCACGTAACTTACAAGAGTTAAAGGATCTGCTGGTAATGTGTTGGTATCAGATACCACAAGACACCTTTAGAAATCTTGTAGCATACATGCCTCGCTGGGTAAGAGCTATTTTGGTGGCACATGGTGGACCAACATCATGTTAGGCAGGTGGTTATAATGTTTTGGCTCTTCGGTGTATGGACGTAGTTCCAGAGATAGAACAAATACTCCATGGAGATCCATGATTTGGACCTTAAAATTCTGCCGTCATTATGCTCTAGAATTTCTAATCATAATTTGTATATGACAAGTAAGCAAACACTTTATTTATGGAATACCTTTAATAATCCTGTATGAAAAATATTGGATATACGTACTTCAGAGTTTCAAAAACAGCATATAAAAACAGTAGCACATTTACAGTTTTATATCTCAAACAGATCATTACAGAAAAGTTTGAAAATCACATAACAAATGCACAAGTATAAATAAATACAGGCTATAATTATATATTTGGAAATTACATCGTAATGAAATTATAAAATTTCTGTAGATAAATTGACGTGAATTTTGCCGAAAATTTTACGATGCACTTGGTTGATAGTATTTGTCAACATTTACTAGACAAATCTTAAAATTTTATGTTTTTTGCTGTGTAAATGCTTAAAAGTTTTCCAGTAGCCAGAAATAGTTTAAGCAGGAAAAAAATCTTTTTGTATATCAAATTTTTAAAAGTTATCACAAAATATTATAAAGTTAATACAGGAGTAAGAAATACATAAAGAACATATTTATGTAAAAGATTTAAAAAAATTTAATGATTTGTGTATAGTATTTAAACTACAAATGTATTTTTGTGAACTTTCTCCCAAAAATTTCAGTTTTTCTTGTTAATTCATTAAAATATTTTAAACATGGTAAAATAGTTTCTAATTGCTCGAAGTTTTCCGTCGTATTAATAATAAAAAATTAAGAGTAACAGCAAATTCTAAACTTATTAGCCCATCTTCATTACAGATTATTATAAGTAAAATAATTAAAAATCTCTGCTACTAAATAATCTTCTCTCGTTTGCATTTATTTGCACTCATTGCATGTTAGCATTTCTGTCAGCCTTGGAAATTTTTATGATGCTTTTTGCTTGGGCGAAAAATTACGTTGTGCTTGGGCGAAAATTACGTTGTGCTTGGTACGTTGTGCTTGGGCGAAAAATACAATGGTTTTATTAAGTCATAGTTTAAAAATTAGTATACATAGCGCTAAAGTCGTTACGATGCGAATTATTTCTTACTGCAAGAGATCTCGATCTGTCTTTTAGTTAAATCTCTTCCATTTATTCTATTTGATCGTTCTTATGTACTGATTTTTTTTGATATTTTTAGTATTATTATATAGCATTACTGTGTTTTCAAATTTAAATTTTTAAACTTCTGTATTCTCGCATATTTTATGAATATATTCTCATTACATTGAAAAGTAGTCATCTTTTTCTTGAACGTAGTTACGTATTTGACTGAAAATTTTTGACTTTATTTTCAAAACTACTTTACAAAGCAGTCTCACGATGTGAATCTTTCGTTGACGTTGCATTGATCCTAGTATATTTCTATTTTAAAATTTTATTTTGCGGTAGCTGCTAAAAGTAAAAATGATAAAGTGATAATTTATTTCTCCTTTGCTAAAATTTATTTTTGCGGTAGCTGCTAAAAGTAAAAATGATAAAGTGATAATTTATTTCTCCTTTGCTAAAATTTATTTTTCATTATATTATCGATACGATGAAGAATTTTGTTACAGTAAAGATTAACATACTAATTTTAGCAAGCCCAAAGACTTTTCACTTCTGTTGATTAATTCGACAGAAATTACATTTCGTTTGCAGTCCATCGAATGGAATTAAGTTTTGATTTGACTAGCAGCCAATCCAGATGAATTCATAACTCGATTTTTCATTTGAATTATTTATAATTGATTTCCGTTTTTTTTTTTTTTCAAACGTAACCCGTCTTCTAAATATAACAAATAAACATAGTGTGCGCATGCAAGACAGACCTATATTGTTTCATACATTTATTTAATAACTTTAATCATTTTAAATAATTAACAATAACCTACCTAGTGATAGCCATCTGATAAAAGTTAAATACGATTTTAAACTGCCTAGCAGCTTGAGGGGGTATTTATTATTTTTTTTTGTTTAAATTGTACTACAGCTTATTCATTAAGCCGCCCCTTGGCCGAGTGGTTAGCACGCTTGGCTACTGATCTAAGGGACCTGGGTTCGAGCCCCGGGTAAGGCATGGCTGTTTGTGTCGTTTTTCTGCTGAGGGCCTGCCATCCTCTCAGACCTTCTACTATGGCATATAAACTGACAGGCTCCTGTCAGACCTCTGTGGCAAGCAGCTGCTTGAGGGGGTATTTTTTTTTTTAAGGCCGTCCCGTGGCCGAGTGGTTAGCGCGCTTGGCTACTGATCTACGGGACCTGGGTTCGAGCCCCAGGTAAGGCATGGATGTTCGTGTTGTTTTCTGCTGAGGTCCTGCCATCCTCTCAGATCTTCTACTGTGGCATATAAACTGACAGGCTCCTGTCAGACCTCTGTGGCAAGCAGCTGCTTGAGGGGGTATTTATTTATTTATTATTATTATTCATTAGATTACTAGTTACTTTTATCAATATATTTTCATATACAAAAAATTTGCCTTACCATATCCCTTATTGATATCTAGTATAAACGTTTAATTATCTCACTACAAAAAAAGTAAGCTTTGAAGCTATCTTACAAGAGGTGGGAGGGGGGGTAATACATCGTCTTAGGCAAATATCCATCTGCAAGTTTGCTGTAAAATGGAACATGAAAAGAATAAATATATTTATATACAAAAATAATGAAATCACATCTTCGGGATGTACCGTGCCAAATTAGAACTATTTCGAAATTATAGACAGTCTATCGCTATTTCTTCAAATTTTATAGTAATTTTAATGGTCAGTAATTAGTAATGGTTTGTCATTAAAAAAAATTTAAATTATTGTCCATAATCTTCTCCAAAGTAAATCGTGATTAAATTTCCGTAAAAAGTTCGTACTCAAATCACATCATGTGACAATAGTAAAATAACTGCAGATTCAATGAATTAATGATAATTTTCGATTTAAATAATGTAGAAAGCATATGTTTCAGTGAAGCATTGTTTTTTATGCTGCTTGACTCAATATGTGACCACCTTAAATATTCCCTGTATTAAAGGCTAAAGTGACATCCTGTTTACATATATAACTTAGCTGCATCAAATAATACGACAGTTGCATAGCATAAGTGTAAACGTTTTTTATTAGAATCCAAATCGGGATTATTGATAACAATCTTTGTTAATCAGGCGAATCTATTTTTCCCTGTTGTTATTGATCATAACAGTACATTTGTTACTGGATTAATAAAAAATGCTTTAGAATTGTTTTAATCTATTATTGCATACCAATATTACCTTACGACGAGTTTTTATAATTATTCTGGTGTGCGACTTGAATATGTTACACGATAAAGGATTGTTATCAACGTTTTACTGCTGTCTAATTTAAGCTCAAAAAATAATTTTCTACATTTGCTTAATGTACTGATATGTCAAAATTTCTACATATTCGTGAATAGTTTTCCCTTTGAACAACACTAATACAAGCATAATAATCTTAAAGTACCTGAATACAATCAGGAAATCAATAACTTTTGTGACCACCTCCATTAGTTTCTGTGTTCACTCTATATAATAGAAATGTAACTGATTAAATATGAATATGCAATGATCAAATGATAGCATACATTTTATCGTATGCAGAATGAAACCATATTTCCTCTGTATAGTTATTCTATGTGGCTGTTAAAAACTATTTCACTAACTACAGCTATCAGCTAACTCAGTGTCAAAACTGTTGGCGTTGTTTCTGTGGCAGTGGGTGTGGTATCCTGATTTGGTTTCTTGGAACTCGGACTTTCTTCGCCTTGCCACCACCTATAATCTGTGTAGCTCAGTCCAACTAAGGTCAGGAATCCACATATAGCAAAAAGCTGCAACGGCACAAGAAAACATATTACTTGCTGTATTAAAGTATAGGATTTTCAAAAAAGAATAACAACTAAGCATAATCATTGCCCAAAAAGGTCCACCTTCAGAGATATATTTTTGTGCAAATTTTTTTTAACTTTATTATTTTTTTTTCCTTCGTGTTTTGCACGTGAAAGTAATCAGCATATTTTTAACTAGGATTCAGTAGAAAATACTCATTAATCATTTTAGTACAACGCAAGATACATTCTAGTAACAAATGCTCTACTTTAACTTCATGTTAAATAGAGGTATTTCACACTGCTCCAAAATTAAACTCAAAGAACATGATATTGTTTCATATCAAAAATTTCATTATGCCTTATCAATGGTAATATCCTACATGCATGAAACAATTTCGAAAAACATCTAAAGTGAAACATAAATTTCTCTTCGCCAAAGTTGGTCGAATTGAATTAGTTCTTTTCTTTTTTACAAATTTTATCATCAAGTAACTCAGACACTTTATTTTTGTAATTTTCTTAATCGACACTTTAATTTCCAATATGGATAGAAATTCGAATTATTTAGCAATAAGTACAGAATGATGTTTCATTTCAGTCGAAGTGTTCATCTCAGATTCTTTCTAATTGCTTTCCGTTTTCGATAAAGGTTTGTTTTCTATTACATTCATTGGAAAGATAGAACCCGCAGAAAAAAATTATTATTTCTTAAAAGAAATTTACTTTGTATTGCATTTACCATAAAATCGTTTTTTCCAATGACCTTATTACAAATGAATAATTAAAAAACATTTTCCTTTAATTCTTTTGACTGTCTTTTTCAAAATGTAAGGGATCATATACACTGGCATCTATTGCTAGCTCCATTTCATTAGCTGAAAACTTATACCAGAACAACTGTCATGTCAATGTAGTTTATACAGTATTCGCTCTTCTAGAGGCCAAATGACATTTTTTTCACATATTACCGTCATTGCATATATATAAAATAGCAAAATTCCTGGTATTTTTATCTGTTGAAAGTGACTCATTTCAAGAAATAAATTTTGATCATGTCATTAACGATTTTGCCAACATAAAGGCAATAAATATTAACTTTAAAAAACAAGACATATTTTAGTGCAATAATAATTTATAGATACATGAACCCATAAATATATGTAATTTTTTATTATATACCTTATCATCACTTTTTAAGTTTTTCTTGTGCATTTTTTTATTTTCGTCATGAGCCCTGGATACGGCACTGCGTTTTTTCGTATGAATATCGGAAGCCAAGGTGGCGTCTTTACATTATAATCCAGTCTCTTCACATGGCACAAGCACTAAAATTGTTCATACATCTAAAAACAAGTGTGCAAGCATTTGACTATATTTCTGCTGTTGGAAATATGAAAGAAAAAAATATGAAGTTATACTAAGATATTGAACGCATACAGTTTAACAGACTGCCTGATCTAAGGGGCCTGGGTTCGAGCCCAGGGAAAGGCATGGATGTCTGTGTTGTTTTTCTGCTGAGGTCCTGCCATCCTCACAGACCTACTATGGCATATAAACTGACAGGCTCCTGCCGGATCTCTGTAGCAAGCAGCTGCTTAACGTTTTTTTTTTTGCGCTAAGAACAATTTTACATATTCATGTCTTGCTGGAACCAAATCGTGGGACACTCCGACTCATTTTCATGCGTACATCGATCGGAGTGTGATTGGCTCAATCTATAGTGTGTGACAGTCTGTAGTGTGTAATCTGCAGTTTCTAGGTTTTAATTCCAAACTGTGCCAGCATTGATATCTATCTTTGCTGAACTCAACCTGCCCTCGGTCAGAAAGGAGGCACCAGTTGGTTTGGAAAGGCCACCGTCCACCGGATGGTTGTTAAGCCATTGCTCCATGTGCACAAGAATCACACCCAGAGGGGGAGGGGGTGGCAAGGGACCCTGGCACTCCCCAAAGAAAAAGGGGAAAAAAAGAAAATTTTCCAAAATCTTTTCCCAATTAAAATTCATTTTTTATATTTATGTTGTGTCGTGTCTATTTCTATACTACTTATGAATTAGCGGTCACATAAGGTGGGAATACCCTATAGCTCTCGGGAATCACGGCCACTGTGAACACAAGGCGAAGGAATCGGGCTGGCTGAGCGCTATTTCTTTTGCCCGAGCCGGGCCAGCTGGCCCCTCGCCCCCCACCCCCAAGATTAAATCCTGAGTGCACCACTGCACCCAGTGTACATTAAAGAACATGATCCTGATGGAGGCTCCCATTTGTCTTCTAACAGCCAATCAGTGGGTCTCCTATCAAAATCTTGGGATCCTAGTGAACTTGTGAAAACTCCATTGTGTGCAAAAACAAAAGTGCCACACACAGGTAAAACAATCCAACTCAACGTGCGTGGATTAGTTCCTGCACGCCAATAACATTTACATGTGCATGAACCAGTAGCATAGCAGTCATTATTTTTTGTACACCAAAATTGTGAATATCAAATCATAAAGACTTTTTATTAAATATGAACAAGGGTTTTCACTTATTTTAAATACTTTAACCGAGTGATATCAGTAGATCCTCGATCAGATCACTCCCTTAGATCCCGACGATTATAAGCGCGCTAACCGAGTGGTTAGCGTGCTTTATACCACTTTACCAACCTGGTAAAGTGGTATAATTAGCATGACGTTGAACCGCTCCGCGCAGCAATGCATTCATGAACACGGCGACGGGGAAGGCTATCGTACAGCTCTATAATGTCCTCCTGAGGTATAGAATGCCATATAGCGCTAAGTCGCTGTTCCATTTCAGTGATAGTGGTTGGCGCACCTCTTGGGTGTTGTTGGAGCTGTCGGCCTATCATGTCCCAAACGTCTTCAATAGGTGAAAGGTATGGTGAGTGTGCTGGCCATGGTAGTACCTGAACGTTTTGCTCTCTGCAGACATGCGGGCTGTGTGGAAACGGGCGTTGGTAAAAGGTTCTGTTGCTGGTAAAACTTGCTGGTAAAAGGTTCCGTGCTGCTGAACAAATGGGACAGCCATTGGCTGCAAAATGTTGGTAACATATCGTTGGGCAGTTAGAGATCACCTTATGATGATCCATTCTGACCGAGATGTCCGACTAATGGCACCCCACACCAGGTGCTGGAACTGTGTGACGATGTCGCATACACGGCGACATCGTCACACAGCTCCAGCACCTGGTTCATCACGCCGTCATCCATGGATGGTGTTCCTTTCCCATGGATGACGGCGAACACATTATCTACCGTCATACTGACCAAGACAAAAACGGGATTCGTCACTAAACACCACGGTACTCCACTCTTGTTCGTTTCAGTTCTGTCTGAGATGACACCACTAAAGACGTGCTTGCAATGCGGGCATATGTGAGAAGCAAACACAGTGTGGGACGATAGGCTCGCAATGAAAACTGTAAAAACCTGTTGTTTACCGTCCGCGGTAGGTATTCGATGTTTTATCTGTTGCCAATCTCTTTGCAGTTGCGTTGTAGTCGCAAGTTTGTCACGCAATGCCATGCGTCGCAAATTGCGGTCCTGTTGCTCCGTGGTCATACGTCTTCTTCCTGAACCTTGTCAGCTTGTACCAGATCCTTCTTGAACCTATTTGGTGATGGAACGATGATAATGGGATTGCGACCAACAAGGTTGGCCACATCTCTGTACGACAAACCAGCTTCTCTACGGCCGATGCTTCTTCCTCGCTCAAAGTCTGTTAACTGTTGGAACGGTTGTCGACGTCTGCGTAAGGGCAATCAAGTAGTAGCAAATGAGCTCTCAGGAATACAAGATTGACAATGTCTACTTTAAACTTTAAAAATTCCAAATTTTTTAAATTTTGGAAAATTTTTTAATTCTTTTTAATTTTATTTTTTATTTATTTTTTTTTATTTTAAATTCCAAAATTTTTCAATTTAAAAGTTCTAAAATTTTTACAGTATGTATAAAGTGTCATAACTTGTGTGAATTTATGTGGAATAGTTGTCCAGTTTGCACAAGATAGTTTTTGCGATATCAAACATATTTTTAGAGTAATACTCCGGATTATCCCTTTTATTCCTAAAATTAAGCTCTATGGTTTTCTTATATCACCATATATCACCATGATTTTTTTTATGACAAGTAAATTTGCAAAGGCTTTAAAAATTATTGTTGAAGATGAAATATAAACGTATCCAGAGACGGATCAAAGGTGAGGGGGTCCCTTGAGAAGGATAGTAAGGTTAATAGACGCAAAAACTGTTATTTCTGAATTTCTTTAAGATATTTTAAAAATACCTCTGAAATTCTTTAGCAGGCGTAGCAGACCTAAGCACAACCGGAGCTATAATTCCATTAACTCTGTTACCGTGAAAGTTCTTATCACAACTAGGACCATTGCCAAGAGACTGGTATGCTAGGCAGCAGGTTTAGTGTCCATTGTGTAGATTGCACTCTATTGTTAGGCTCAGCTGAACTTGTTGGGGAAGAACTACCTGGTATGAGGAATGGCAATGTCATCACAGATGTTACAGTTCTGTTTAGGTGCTGACAATCATTGCATCAATGTCTGGAGATGGCATGGGTGGGTCCAGCTGTCACCCATGAACTCGTACTTCTCACCCACAAAGTGTTCTCGTTTGGGTTGTTTTACCTCTGAGAGACTTTTTTGCACACCATGGGCTAAATGACCAGGTCACAAGGACTTCGTAGGCTCAGAGAAGGTTGGGGGAGGAGACCCACTGCAGTCCTCCCCCAACCTTCTCTGGACACTTGGGAGACAGATGGTAGCGTCCCGTCAAGGCCATCCAGTGTGTTCTTTAATGTGCACAGGGTATGGCTCTCCCACACACGGACCACAGCTTAACGTCCCATCCGACGGTCAGTGGCCTTTCCAAGCCCATCGGTGTCCCCTACTAACCATGGGCAGGGCAGGGAATTTTGTGGAGATAAATCTCAATGCTGACCCAGCTGGGACTCGAACCTGGGAACTACAGATTACGAGCCTGGCACGCTACCGACTGAGCCACCCCCGCCCCGTTCTCGTTTGGAAATCATCAGTTATGACAGCAGTCATCAGTTCTGGTATGGGTAATCTAATAGGAATACCTAGTAATATGTCACTGATGTTCTACAGCCAGCCGCTATACCATTTCTGACAGGTATCCCTTATGCCACTTTCCAGCAAGATAACGCTTGCCCGTATACTGCAGCTATCTCCAAGGGGTATACATAAGGTACAAAGACTATTCCATGGCCAGACCTATCATTCATTCATCGAGCATGTTCAGGTATCGCCTGCAAGCTCACCCTCAACTGTTACAAAATGCAGTTGCATTATGCGACCACATGGTGGAACATTGTAAGTACACCATCAGAAATATCTAACATCAGTGATCTCAAAATAGATTGCAAATAATCGCAGTTTTACTACATACTAAAGGACGTAAATCTTACTGTATGTCTTTTATTTAATTTGAATGACATTGAGTTGTGAACGAAATAATGTATTCATCTGATCATTTGTTTATGTCGTGAGTTTCAGAAGATTCCGTCCTCTCCCTCTGGCTGGGGAAATTTCAGTTTCGAGCAGTGTATTTTATGAAAGAATTAAGCATTTATAAATGAAGCTAGGCCCTGAGTTTGAAAAAAAATCGAAGCCAAGAAAGTCAATTCTGCATTTGTAAGAATTCAGGAAGCTGTTATTGTGATGTACATTGTATAGTTAGTATAAGCTTCTTAATAAAGTAAGTTTGAATCAGTTCCAATATCCAAATGGATGGCGTAATTTTTTTTTTTTTTTTTTTTGGGGGGGGGGGGAGGTGCATTTAATTAACGCATGGATTCCTTGATAGTGGCTACTCTGCAACCTGATTTTATCGTGACGTCGAAATCTGAAATGGCCTACTTGATATCAAAATCCAACACTTTGGACTTGTAAAGATTTCAGGGAATTTATGGCATTACCACCCAGGAAAAAATTACCCGTCAAAGATTCTGAAATTCAGAGGAAGTCAATGGTTAGTTGATAACGGGACGATTTCACAATGGGCCAGATGTATGAATACACACTGCATTTAATGTTTTGATCATTAGGGCTAATATAAACATAAAGTCTTCGTTAAAAGACAGCTAAAATTACTTACCGAGGCAATAATTCTTGCTTCCATTCTGTAGCGACATCTGCCAATTGACAACATCATCAAGACAGTAGAAAGGAAATAGAAGATGAGGATGATGCCATCATTGACCAGAAGCTAGAAATAAAGTTAAAAAGAGAAAGACCGTTTTAGAATTATTTAAAATATATGCATCGTAACGTTCAGTCTTGATTTTCATGTGTAATAAAAATATTATTGAATTAGTCGGCGCAGAAGTAAGAACATATGATTGAGGTGTGTGCGAAGTCGTTAAGGCATGGGAAAGACATGGCGTGTTATCATTTCTTTGATTATCTTGATTTGTGTGAAGAATGTTTTGCTTTTAAACCCTATGCAGAAGATGAATGCTTAGTTTATCATTTACTTTTATTTAAATGTTTTGATAATTTGGAGGGAAAATTTACCTCTCATTCTGAGTTGGGTTGTTTTACCTCTGAGCTGCACTTTTTTGCACACCATGGGCTAAATGGCCAGGTCACATGGACCCCGAAGACTCAGAGAACGTTTGGGGAGAGGGACCCACTGGAACAGCTGTTGGGAGACAGAGGGTAGCCTCCCGTCAAGGCCATCCAGTGTGTTTTTTAACGTGCACAGGGTATGGCTCACCCGCACACGGGGCCACGGCTTAACTTCCCATCCGACGGACGGCGTCCTTTCCAAGCCCATCGGTGTCCCCTACTGACCGTGGGCATGGCGGAGAATTTTGCGGAGATAAATCTGAACGCTGACCCAGCTGGGACTCGAACCTGGGAACTACAGATTACGAGCCTGGCGCGCTACCGACTGAGCCACCCCCGCCCCTCTCATTCTGAGATAGGAGGCTCAGGTGCTACTCCTTACCCTCATTTTCGTAGCAAAGGTTATTTCGTTAGCCAAAACCTAAACACCCCTTCAGCTTTTTTCTTGATCATATATTTATTTAGCTCATATATTTAGTTGATGAATTTATCTACTCCGTCATAAAAGTGAGCGAAAAATTGTTCTTATATAGGGCACGACATGTTCGGGTTAAAAAAAAAACTCTATTGCGGGGAGGTTTTCTCCCCGCTCTCAAAATTTCGGGTGATATAGGGTCGAAAAAATAATAATCCTATATTGTTTCTTAAATTCGAGTTCAAATAAAACTAATCCAACACATGCATTGGCGATGTTTTTTTCAGCGAGATTACTTTTGTACAAAATCTTGCGTTTGTTTCACAATAGATATTCGTCTATAAATGATGTTTTTAACGTACCTACAATGTTTTTAATATTAATAAATATGTTCTTTGTTTTTTCTAATCAATATTTTGCTCCTATACAGTATGTCAGGAACGAATAAATTACTTTACCTTACATTAATGAATTATGAGCCTTTCATTTTCGTTTAAAGAATGGTATTCTGAAACAATTTAATCCGTTATAGCGAGAACTGCCTGTATTAATCTAATGCAGTGGTTCTCAACCTTTTATGCTTCACGTACCCCCTGGAAATGTGTATGTAACTGGCGTACCCCTTGTATAGATAGATAAAACTATAGTTATAGTATAACAATGGGAATAAAATAAAACATATATATCAGTGGTTCTCAACCTTTTATGCTTCACGTACCCCCTGGAAATGTGTATATAACTGGCGTACCCCTTGTATAGATAGATAAAACTATAGTTATAGTATAACAATGGGTATAAAATAAAACATATATATATCAGTGGTTCTCAACCTTTTATGCTTCACGTACCCCCTGGAAATGTGTATGTAACTGGCGTACCCCTTGTATAGATAGATAAAACTATAGTTATAGTATAACAATGGGAATAAAATAAAACATATATATCAGTGGTTCTCAACCTTTTATGCTTCACGTACCCCCTGGAAATGTGTATGTAACTGGCGTACCCCTTGTATAGATAGATAAAACTATAGTTATAGTATAACAATGGGAATAAAATAAAACATATATATCAGTGGTTCTCAACCTTTTATGCTTCACGTACCCCCTGGAAATGTGTATGTAACTGGCGTACCCCTTGTATAGATAGATAAAACTATAGTTATAGTATAACAATGGGAATAAAATAACATATATCTAGCGACTTTTGAGCTCTCACGGCGTCCCCAAAAATTTTACCGCATACCCCACGCTGAGAACCCCTAATCTAATGTAATGTGGCGTCCCGCATCTTGCATCAGTACAGCAAGGTAACATCATTACATCAGTAGTATGCATACACTGCCACATAACATAAAATAATTAATAATAATTCGTTCTCTTTGTCTATGCCTATGTAGAGTTGGCAAATTACAAACTGAACTAAATTGACAATATATACATTTAATATATTTTTTATAAGAAAAAGTAGCAAACTGTTATGAAATTCATCACGCAATTGACCTAGCCTTAACTGGCATAGTGGTTAGGCAGCTAGCGACTGTTCCAGCAGGGCAAACTTTTGTGTTGTGTTAGCTCTAACTAAGGCAGTGGTCAGCAGTGATTTCGGTCGTAGTAGGGCATGTCCTTGTATGAGAAGGCCTGTAAAAGCTAGGAGTAGCTTCTAGGATTCTTCTCTGTCCTATATGTCGCAAATGAAAAAAATATATATATTATTTTTTTCGAGTTTAACCAAAATATTAAATCTTTTGACCGGGAAAGTAAAAGTTGGATGAAATCGGGCAAAACCCGAAATAGCTGTAGAATAATTTGGGCAAAATAAAAGTAATAAATAAATAAATAAATACCCCCTCAAGCAGCTGCTTGCCACAGAGGTCTGACAGGAGCCTGTCAGTTTATATGCCACAGTAGAAGGTCTGAGAGTATGGCAGGACCTCAGCAGAAAAACGACAGAAACAGCCACCATACCTTTAAAATATGAAAATGGCGTTGTTCAATAAGAGAACATTTAAAATTGGAGAAACGTGGAAAAACCCGGATTTAAAAAAAAAATGTTGGGAGAGCGAGGCAAGTGACTTCACTGACTCTTTCTAGCTTTCCTTTTTTTTGTTTCAAAAATATTTTTTCTTGCCAAAAACTGAAAAGCATTTGCCCCTCAAGTAACCGCTTTCCATAGAGGTCTAGCAGAAGCCTGCCAGTATAATACACTATAAAGAAAACCTGCGAAAAAGGCGAGGCCTCAAAAAGGAAACACGGAAAACATCTTACTCGAACATAGGTCCCTGTGATCAGTAGCCAACTACGCTAATCAATCCAATATCTCCACCAGTTTTACCTCGTGCACTTTTGGACTTGGGAAAGCCTTTCAAGAGGACCTCCCAGAAGGCTGTAACGATGATCTATCGTGCACTGTTGGGACAGTGTTTATAACAAGGAAGTAAATATGTACACCCAATTCTGTTTTCACACGGATATTTTTTTACACGATTTTGATTTAACACGGTTTAGAAAAAAATTCCAATTCTCTTTTATACGTTTTACTTTCATCTAACACGGTTCAAACGGTGCCTTTTTACAAATCTCGATTTGAATTTATTTCTGAAAAAATATTCCTGTTCAAGAAAAAATTCCTAGAGCAAGATCTCAACGATTGATTACAGAGTTCGTTGTCAAAACTAATCAAACTTCAGAATCACTGGAAACAAGTGATAATTTGGATCCCCATGCCCCAGAGAGCATTTCACCATTGAGTATGAACACGACGCCAAAATGTTTCAAGCGATGAAAGTGATTTAATTCCAATCTTACGCAAACGAATGCGTCTATTGTCAGAAAGTGACAACGAATAAAATCTAGTTAATAAGCACCTGTAAGTCATATTTTTTTTTGCACTTTTGTATTCTTGAATTAGTGACATTATTTTCTTTATGAAGAATAATTTACTTTTTACATGTACATATAAATTATCTTTATAATTTTATAAAATAAAAAATGTGTTTAAATGGATAAAAATCAAATGAAGATTGAATTAAAGATTTTGATATGATTTGTTTGAAAACAACTTATTATTTGTACTGGGTTTTCATGTCGGAACCAATCTTTTATTTTTTCATATGCACTCTAATTTTTTTTTACACGGTTTTTTTTTTTGCACGGTGTTTTCGGGAACTTATCTACCGCGTAAAAACAGAATTGGGTGTATATATAATTGTGTTATATATATATATTCGCATTTAATCCCTTCCCTTATTAGATATATCATATAAGCAAGAATATCAACCTTTCCTTTGTAGTAAAATTTCAGTATAAATATAATAAATCATGTTTTAAATAGGATATTAAACATTAAAAATAAACAATTTATTTGCTTCTAACTTTTCAGTAATTTTTCTGATTGATTTTCCATTTCTTATTAAGTTCCGGAATTTAGCCTTGTAGGGAACAGCAACACCTACCCGATCACGACCACAGCGCCACCTCCACATAAGGCCATCCAACTGGTTCTCTTGTGAGAAAAGAAAGCTAAGAAGTGTTTCGACGACCCACGGCAACGCCAACATTTTCTCTTTACACATCCACACGACTATATTTGTAGTTATCGCTTTTTCGCTCTCCCTGTAATGGCTTCTTTCTTTCGTTTAACGCAACTCAGGTTTAGGAATGGAATGCTTTGTTCAAAATGTTTCACGACAGGCAACTTAAAAAGAGAAATTTACTCTAAAATCTCACGATTAGCAATTTTGATTTTTCGCAAGTAATGATCCCGTAATTTTAACAAGTAATTAAGCGATGTATTGTTAAATGTTTGCTTTAAACAAGTTGATTTTAAAACGTATATTCCCTTTGCTAAATGGGGTGGTGGTGGCTCAATTGATAGCGCGCCAGGTTCGTAATCTGTCGTTCCCGGGTTAGTAATCTTAAGCAAGACCCGCGGTTCCGCCTGTACGGCACTAACAGCATATTTGGGAAATGCCCTTTCCGCCGCTAACTACGGTCAGGGGCAAGACTGCACCGTATAGATGCAGCTCATCCACGACTACCCTATGGCGAACAGTCCTATGGAAGGAAAGCTCATCCATCTATCAAAACCTGGAATTTACTCTGTTCCCCGGTTAGCCATGAACAAGGATATGTAGATCCAAGTTCGCTCGGCACCCGGGATGGAGACTCTTAGTGGGACCCAGACTTTGAAAAGGGCCCTTGCCTAATAAGGGACTAATCCGTTCGGCAGGGCCCTTGAACTGCTCCACTGAGCGCCTGATTTTGAGGTCTTGGCACTGTTCAACCGGGCCACTAAACAAGTCAGCGATGCCTTCGACCTCGGTTGGTCTTGGCTCTGTCCAACCGCAGCATATACCGGTCAGCAGAGTCTTTGACCGGGTGCTGGGCCAGAAGCCCCCCACCACCACGACAAGGTGGTCCCCTATCGGAGGGGGGGGGCGGGGTCGTCGTCAGCATTGAGATTTATCTCCGCTGCACCCTCGCCCTGCCATCGGTCAGTAGCGGACACCGATAGAGTTGGAAAGATCGCCGTCCTTTGGAAGGGACGTAAAGCCGTGGCCCACTGTGCAGGACAGCCATACCAAAGCCGTCTGAAGAGGAAGGCTGATGTCACGTGACGGGCATGGTTAATGACGTCAGAAGCGGGGGGCCGTGCATCACATCATAGTTTTAAGTCAGCGGATCTGATTCGTTTCTCATTCGATATTTAAATAATTTCATTTCGTGTACTGAATTGAATCGAATATTAATTATATAGCAAACTATCATAAATTCGGAGTAGAATTTCATTCTTGCCGGAAATATTTTATTTTCAGAGACATAAAAAAACCCTTATTTCTCGATGTCAAAGATATTCAATAAACATATTAAGTTACACATATTTTTTATTAATTATAGTTAATTGTAAACGGTATTACAGGAAAACGGATATAGATAAAATATAAATTTTAAAGCATAATTTCATTGTTTTAAAAAAAAATTGAAGCGAAATATATAAGTTACATTTGCAAACATATTGGAAGAGAGAAATATCTATTCTCAGGTTAGCAAAACATATATATACCAACTTCAAATAGGGTTTAACAATGTTGATAAATATCACATATACAGTCTGTCACTAAAAATGTTGATGGTTATATTTCATATAAAACTTTTAAATTTCACATAGTTTATGTTCTAAGAAGAAAGCTACTGAGATCAGAATTCATTCACAGCTGATCAAATCATCAGTGCAATTCTACTATTTTATTAATAAGACTAGAATTATTTTCTTATTAAGATTTAAATCATCAGTATCACGTAATTGAAATAAACCCCAATACAAACACCAAAACGAAAGACTCGTTTAACAAACACGTTGACATAAAAATTTAATACAAATATTACTTTGAATTATTTACAGCTAAATATATTGGCTACACATACATCCAACAAAAAAAAGTAAATATTCGAAATCCACATCAAATATGCCAATGATAACTCAATCATACTGTATGCATCAAAAGCATTTTGCAACAACCAATGTCTATCATTGAGACATACCAGTAGATAAATGAAAATTAATGAGCACAACATGTGACCACTATGCTATTGCTTTACATAGTTTGTAAGAGACAAGAATATAAAAAAATTACAGATTTCAGTACAACATTGAAGAGTGTTCCATAATAACTAAAAATATAACCCATGCAGCTTGTTAAGGAAAATGATAACACTGAATACCACATGCTGATGATAGTAACTACAAGACAAATAAATATTTGAAATCCACATCAAATATACCAAGGTAAATCAATCATATGGCCGAGTGGTTAGCGAGCTTGGCTACTGATCTAAGGGACCTGGGTTCGAGCCCCGGATAAGGCATGGCTGTTTGTGTCGTTTTTCTGCTGAGGCCTGCCATCCTCTGCCATCTTCTACTATGGCATATAAACTGACAGGCTCCTGTCAGACCTCTGTGGCAAGCAGCTGCTTGAGGGGGTATTTTTTTTACTGTATGCTTCAAAGCATAGTTTGTGATAAACAATGTCTGTCATTGAGACATATCAGTAGACAAGTGAAAATTAATAAGTATACCAATGGGAACCCTATATAATTGCCTTACTGAAGTTTCTAACAGAATACATAGTAATATCACAAAAATCCCAGATTTCAGTGCAACAGTGAAGAAAGTTCTATAATAATAAGAAATATAACCCATGTAGCTTGTTAAGGAAAATGATGACGTATGTATTGAAGATAAAAATTGAGGGGAATTCCCGGACTCAATGTTACCACTTTATTCCGAATGAAGTAGGTGTACAATTTTTCCTTAAAATAGAGAATAAAATAGAGAAAACTTGTTGTGTAGTTATGTTTGTGTAGTTTTTATTTTGGGGATTTCAGTGCACAAAATGTGTATCTATAGTACATTTTCAAAGTTAAAAGTACTTCGAAAAATGTGACCATATAAAAGCGATATCTTTGTTATAAATGTAAATTCTAGGAATTTTTTCTTGAATAGGAATATTTTTTCAGAATTAAATTCAAATTGAGATTTTAAAAAGGCGCCGCTTGAATCGCGTTAGATCAAATTAAATCGTGTAAAAAGAGAATTGGAATTTTTTCTAAACTGTGTTAAATCAAAATCGTGTAAAAAATATCCCTATAAAAACAGAATTGGGTGTATATAATTCTGGGATTTTTTTTTATATAATGTCATGGGGCTTATCTTAGAAATGCAAAAATTGATAGGAATATAAAAAAAAAACGCTTTGGATGCTACCTGCTGATGGCGGACATTTTACGTATTTCTGTGACCGGCAATTTATACGTTTTCAAGATCCTCATTGATTTTAGCAATTATCCGACTGCCGCATTATTAAGAAAAGCCCCAGAAGTTAATAAAAAAAAATTTTTTTTTTATAATATGGTAGACGTCCCGTGGCCGAGTGGTTAGCGCGCTTGGCTACTGATCTACGGGACCTGGGTTCGAGCCCCGGGTAAGGCATGGATGTTCGTGTTGTTTTCTGATGAGGTCCTACCATCCTCTCAGATCTACTCTGGCATATAAACTGACAGGCTCCTGTCAGACCTCTGTGGCAAGCAGCTGCTTGAGAGGGTATTTATTTATTTATTTTTATTTATAATATGGCAGGCGATTTACTTGGAAATCTGAATCGGTATTGTCCTAACAGAGTTATGCGACACCCGAATTTTCCGTTACGTAATATACACAATTAAAGAACACGTAACTTTTAAGGCCTAGAACCAAAACACAAATAGAAAATAATTTAATCTCCAGAATATAAACTTGACTTAATTTAAGAAAAAAAAAACGTTAGTATTTTGTAGTTTGGGTTACTGGGAAAGGATGTAGCCTAAACTGGAATCTATAATTTCCACAGTAACTGAAACTGCAAAATAACTATATAGGTTATTTTAACTATATATTATCTTTACTATATTATTGATAAATACGTAGGAACTAATTATGTGGACACGTAGTAAGTTCGCTTGGTTACTACTGATCAAAAGGATCTGGGTTCGAGCCCTGGATAAGTGTGAATGTGTTTTTTGTGTGTTGTCTTTCTACCGAGATGTCGCATTTCTGACAGATCTTCCCCATGGCGTATTAAAATAACAGGCACTTTTCAGACCTCTGCGGCAAGCAGCTGCTTGAGGGATTATTTTATTTTGTACTTTATTTGATGTTAATAATTAATGTTATAAGATGTTTCACAACTACTGGTAGGACTTCAAACGGTAAGCATTATATATTCAGCAAAGTTAAAATATTCGAGAAACTGCTATGACCTGGCGATAGAAAAAACTATTCTTGCCAGAATTACGGGCAGTATTTTCGACATTATGCATATATACATTAATTTTTTTATGGAGATCGTTTCTTGATTCTAAGAATTCCCATTTCCCATAACTGAAACCAGGGCCGCCGACAGGGGGGGGGGGGGTGGCAAGGGGGACTAGTGCATAGGGGCCTGTCAGCAATAAGGGCCCGTCAGATTAAATGACTCTTTACTTTTTCATACAAAAATTATTCTTAGTTAGGCTATATATCGATCCTATAAAATTCCGTAAGAACATTATTTGTTATAATATGCTTTCAAAAAGAAACACTAGTTGGATTATGACATATTATCTCATTAATAGTAGTTGAACGAACTCTTTCTTAACATCTTCTTTTGTCCGCGTTAACTTACAGCATTTGCTTGTATTTTCCCTGTTAATCACCCCACCCCTGCAGCAGTAGCAACAGCTGGACTCTCCCAAACCCAACCCGTGCGATCAGGTATCTTACATTGTTCATGTTTCGAGTTCCAGTAACATCGTCTGTGGTCTGTGTGTCAGTGTTACAAATTATAACAGTTTAAAAGTCTCTTGTCGGCACATTTGTTTCACCATTTCGTTGTCATTTGTTTAGTAAAATGATATATTCATTGGTGCTATAGTCTAACTGAATAATGGACAAGTATAAGCATAAGTCAGGAGCTGAGAAGTGCAAGGAGAGAAATAAAAAATTGGAAGTTATTAAGAAAGGGAGTAGAACTTTGTTTGAAGTCGGTGTAAAAGTGAATGTGGACAGTGAAGGTGCAAAAAATACACGCCTGACTGCGCAACAGGCTTTTTTTCCTCCGAATGTCATCATTGTGTCCAGAATAATTGCTATTAATGATTTGTAAAGATAAAAAGTTTTCAGGGGGGGGGGGGGGGGCGAGCATAATATTACATAATGGCCCATAAATTCTCTCGGCGGCCCTGACTGAAACTCTTATAGACAATCTCCTACTGTGGTTACTAGTTCATGAAAACTGATCGCCTGCCATCGGTGATTTGAAACCAATCATGCACAAAATCATTTCATTTTCTTCAGAAGAAGACGATACTCTAAGTCAGGGGTCGGGAACCGGCGGCTCTGAGCACCCTAAAAAATGACTCTGGAACATTTTGGTTCACTCTCTTTTTAATGATTTTTCATTAAAAACAAGCACTAAAACAGGTTGGCAGACATTTTTCCGGCTCCATTGTGTTTCTTGGCTCACCTTCTATTTTTTTTTTCTAGATCCGGGCCTGAAAATCACATTGCTGAATGGTGTATTTTTTAATAATTCTTTTCAATAGTTTTATTATATACACTTCAATATACCTATTTTAAAATTGTACGTTAAGGTTTTATTTTCGTTAGTAAATTAATCTGCAGTTTTTTTTTTCTTCCTGTTATGGCTCTTGACCCAATAAAGATTATAATTTAAGTTGAAAATTTGTTGGTTTACCTCTTTTTTTTTTTGCTATTTTGACTCTTGCCCCTAAAAACCCGTTCCTGACCCCTGCTCTAAGTGATGGTTTAGCAATTGCAGAGAAAAAAATGGACATTCCCACGAGATAGCAAAAAGAACTTTTGTATGTACACTCAGTGGCCATTTGATTAGGACCAGGCCTATGTTATGTTAATAAGGAGTCAGATTTAAAACTAAGTAATGTCTTGAAAAAAGCTTTTTTATGGAAAGCTATGACTAAAATAAATAATAAGCATAGTTCGATTCAGATCTCGATTTATTTAGCAGTAATTCATTCTGTTTGGAAGAGGTATGGAAGCTAAAACGTTTAATAACTTAGCTCTTTCAAAATAAAAATTTCAGAATTGAAATTAATTGAAATAATCGTAGATCGTAGATCGTATGCAAAATGTTCAATGTGCCAGGCATAATTATGCCCATTACCATTTCCATCTAAGTGTTTGCCAGTAAGGCATGACTGGTCAGAATGACCGTGAGAGATTAGCCACCAGATTGGTGGACCCCTAGGGGCAAGAATGTTCATAACACATAGTGCACAGAGCTAGAGAGTTGTTGTTGTTGCTTTACCTCTGAGCGGCACTTTTTTGCACACCATGGGCTAAATGGCCAAGTCACATGGACCCCGAAGGCTCAGAGAAGGTTGGGGGAGGGGACCCACTGGAACAGCTGTTGGGAGACAGATGGTAGCCTCCCGTCAAGGCCATCCAGCGTGTTCTTTAACGTGCACAAGGTATGGCTCTCCCGCACACGGGGCCACGGCTTAACGTCCCATCCGACGGACGGCGGCCTTTCCAAGCCCATCGGTGTCCCCTACTAACCGTGGGCAGGGCGGAGAATTTTGTGGAGATAAATCTCAACGCTGACCCAGCTGGGACTCGAACCTGGGAACTACAGATTACGAGCCTGGCGCAGTACCGACTGAGCCACCCCCACCCCACAGAGTTAGAGAGAAAATTCTTCTAAGGAGAAGGCTATGGATTTAGGTCTCTTGAATTTATTCAGGACCTCGTGATCATAGTTGATGAGAGATGATATTATCTCATTAGGGTTTTTGCCCACTGCCTCGTAGAAACATTTGGAGAGGCGCTTTATATGGTTAAATACATGCTCGATGCCTAGATCTCTATGTAGTTGTTTGTTAGACACGAACCACGGGGCGTTAACAGCATGTCAGATGATTTTGTTCTGGAAGGTTTGAATCTTCCTGATGTTCTTGAGAATTGTGTTAGCCCATATGGGAGAGGCATATGTGATGATGGGTCTTAACACAGTGTTATACAGGAGCAGCTTGTGGTCGATAATCAGAACAGAGTTCCTACCCGTTAGTGGACCAAGCATGCATCTAATGGCATTTGCCTTTTTTAGGACCGCATCTATGTGTGGGTCCCATTTCAGCTTTTGGTGGAGGGTGACTCCCAAGTATTTTACAGTGGTGTGCCAAGCAATTGGTTTGTCTAAGAAGTATAGAGAGTCATTGGCATTTTTCTTTTTTCTCTTTTTCATCTTGGATTTTGTTGAACCGAAAAGAATGGCCACACTCTTTTCGTTATTTATTTTTATTTTCCATAGGTCATACCACTTTTCGAGGTTATCCAGGCATCCCTGTAGTCTGTCGATTGCATACGAGGGACCAATGGAGGAAGACATCAGTGCAATGTCATCAGCATATTGTGCAACTGGGCTTGGAACCGCCGTTCGTCGGATGGTACATTAAACCATGTTCCTGTGTGCTGGAGAGAGCCAAACCATGTGCACGCTGCAGAACCCTCTGTCTCCTAACAGCTATCCAATGGGTCCCCTTCTCCCAACCTTCTCTGAGCCTTTGGGGTTTTTGTGACCTGGTCATTTAGTCTATTATGTGCCGAAAAATGAAGCTCAGAGGTAAAACAACCAACCAACGCTAAAGCTTAGAGCATTGAATAATGGCTATAATTTTCGTTTTGGAGCCAACAGAATTTATTAAAGAACTAAAGAGTAGACCAAAGCTGCCACATAGAAGCGAATATCACACATGAAAAAGCAAGATCACCTTTACCGCTTCATTGCAATAAAAGAAACACCTCTTCGATCCTCACTAATACAATGTGACCACACGATTGAAGTCAGAACATTCAATCGCTTGACCAATTATAGCTCCAAACGAGCCAGTGGAAGAGTTCTGAACTTGCGAACCAAAGTGATCGCATACGAACAACTTCACGAAACCAGTTTTGCCAGTGGGAGAGATAACAACCTTCCAATTAAATTCATGAGCCACAAAATCATTCTCTAGATGCGTTTCTGAACTTAATGATAATTCAAGTGACTAATAACCACAAAATTAACACATATGAAGAACACTGGATACGAAACTCGGAAACTCCTGGAAGTGGACAAGTTGCTCTACCAGCTGAGATCAGCCTGCGGGGATTTGCATTTTGCTTAAGTAAGGTTATATGATGGCGACTCAGTAATACAATGATAGCAAAATGGCGCATAACCAGGAAAAAGGTGGCCGGTAAACGATGTAAAAACTTTTCCACCTAGGGCCTTAGATAAATGTTTTAAACAATGATCAAATATTTGTAAATTAAATACGACAAGGAAGTGTATTAGTGTGCTGTCCTTTCTGTTATTCATCCTTCTACTTATTGAATGACATCCTTGAAGAAATAGGAGATAATGAGGAAACACGTCGATCTTTGTTGATGATGTAGTGATACGGTTTAATAGTAGAGACCAATTGCAACAAAAACTTGATAGATGGTATCATCATCACTATCCTCAGGCAGCCATGGGCTACGGAGGTCCAACCAGACCGTGCAATTTAGTTCTCCAAGCAAGTCTGTCCTGAGCTACATCTACTGCATCTGGCCACTGCACACCAATTCTAACAAGGTCCTGTTTGACATTGTCTGCCCACCTCATCCTTGGTCTCCCCCTCCTTCTGAAGCCTCTAGGCACACTGTTCATAACCCTATTCGCCAATCTATAATTATTCATACGGGCAACATGGCCATACCAACGGAGTCTCTCTCTGCACAATATGCTGCTTAAAGGAGGTTGCAAACTCCTTTGCCTAACCTCATCATTAGTTACAAATTTGAACCACCTAATGCCCAAGATACTGCGTAAGCATCTGGAATCAAAAGCATCTAGTTTCCTGTTATCTTGTTTACAAAGCGTCCAAAGTTTCACTACCATAACTAACCCTAGAAAGAACCAAACTATTATACAGTCTAATTTTAGTCTTTAGATGTATACGCCTATTTCTCCACACTCTCCATAGATTCTTAAAAGTCCCGGCAGCAATCCCTATTCGTCTGTTAATCTCATGCCGCACATCACCAGTATCTGTTACATAGCTCCCAAGGTAATTAAACTGTGACACCTGCTCAAGACTGCAACCATTCAGATTAACTGAATCACAGCCTGCCTGACCAATATTCATCATATCTCTCTGTTTATAACCAAACCTACTCTACTACCTGTCTCATCAACAGCTCGAATGAAAGAGTTCATCTCATCAATATCATTTGCCAAAGGGCTAATCATCAGCATAATCTAAATCAGAAATTTTCGTATCTCCAGAATTTTGGAAAGAAAAAAAGAAAGAATAGATAGTATAGCACTAATGAAAGTTTCGGTTTGAAGGTCAGTTTGGAGGAAACCATGGTTCTTAGTAGAAATAAGGGATGGAATGCAGAGTGAAACTTGGAGATAAAAAATTCGCATTCTGCCAATCGGTCAATAGTTGCAATAGCGCCCTCTGACGATGACAAAAATGTTAGAAAATGGCACATCTTTAAACGAATGTAACAAACGATCGATTTATGGTAGATTTCGAACTGTTGGTCGTTGAATGTCATCGTCAGGAGGTTTACATTGCCAGCAATGATTTTCCCTCTCAGCTCAGGGGCGGAGTTGGAAAACGCATTTTTTTTAAACACTTTCTGAGCCTAAATTTTGTTTATAGAAAAAAAAAACATTTCCATTTAAATGTGCTTTATTTATGACCAAAGGAACAAGAATATGCAAAAAAATTTATCATTTAACTGAAATTCAGCATGTACTGTATTACAATGTAAAAATCATCCAAAGAAATTGCAAAAACTTGAAATTTCAGGAAACAGCAAAAAGGAACATGAAAGAAAAGAATTGCAATTTATGTGCACTTTGTCACGCTAAACACATCAAATGAATGACGCGGAATGTAACAAAACAATTCTTGTTTGCGTATCAGGCACAGTTATCCTTACTGCCATTATTTTAAGTCTCTTCTATAATATCCATAGATGGCACTAAATTCCAATCCATTACTGTACAGTCTCTCAAAAAAATATCCGAACACTACGGTTGATTACAGAATTCAGAAAAAATATCTGGCAACGATATTTTTTAGAAATTAGTGATCTGGCAACCTTCGTGTCACGTGATTACAGAATTCAGGATAAATATCAGGAGCGTGTACAGCAACTGTACACGCTCCAGTTACCGTTCACAGCAAACTGGAGCGTGTGCAGTTACTGCACACGCTCCAGTTTGCTGTGACTGGAGTGTGTGCAGTTACTGCACACGCTCCAGTTTGCTGTGAACGGTAACTGCACACGCTCAATATTTCCGTGAGTGAGCCCACACGATCGAGTATCAAAATCATATGACCACCTACAGTCGCTCAAAAAAGTATCCGAACGCTATGGTTGATTACAGAATTCAGAAAAAATATCTGGCAACGACTTTTTTTAGAAATTAGTGATCTGGCAACCTTCGTGTCACGTGAAATTAAAAAAATCGTTGCCAGATATATATATTTTTTTAATTCTGTAATCAACCATAGTGTTCGGATATTTTTTTTGAGCGACTGTAGATTAAATACTGGTCTACACTTTTTAAACTTTGCATGATCTCGTTGGGTTGGGTTGTTTTACTTCTGAGCGGCACTTTTTTGCACACCATGGGCTAAATGGCCAGGTCACATGGACCCCGAAGGCTCACAGAAGATTGGGGGAGGGGACCCACTGGAACAGCTGTTGGGAGACAGATGGTAGTCTCCCGTCAAGGCCATCCAGCGTGTTCTTTAACGTGCACAGGGCATGGCTCTCCCGCACACGGGGCCACAGCTTAACGTCCCATCCGACGGACGGCGGCCTTTCCAAGCCCATCGGTGTCCCCTACTGACCGTGGGCAGGGCGGGGAATTTTGCGGTGATAAATCTCAACGCTGACCCAGCTGGGACTCGAACCTGGGAACTAGAGATTACGAGCCTGGCGCGCTACCGACTGAGCCACCCCCGCCCCGCATGATCTCGTGTTTTAAAAAAAATTCTAAAAAAGTAATGTACATTGTAATATCCACAGGGTCTGAAGGGATTAAGAAATAAATGAAAAATCATTTTTGTATTGCATAGGTATTTAAATATTACTCTTTTAATTTTATTAATCACCCATTAGTTCGAATTTGCGCTGTTAGAAGACGCTAAAAGTAGAAAATAGCAAAGATTTATTCTCTGGAAAAAGAGCATTCGATATTCGCCATAGTCGATATGTTATTCTTTTAATTGCTTATACATACATCGAGTACATTGTTGAAGCGAATGTAAATTTCCTTGTTAATTAGGGATCGGGGTCGGATCAGTTGATAGCGTGCTAGGCTCCTAATCTGTATTTCCCAGATTCGAGTCCCACCTGAGTCAGGGTTGAGATTTATCTCCCCTAACTCCCCTCCCCTTCCCCCACCCAGTGCCATCTTAACTGTATTGTAGGCCCCTGAGCAAAGCAATGTACTGGGGCCCCTACGGGAATAAAAATGTAGACGGTCAATAAATTTAAGCCTATAAATTTATTGGTACTTTTAACAAAATCAATGTTTAAGCATAAAAAACATGCTGTAAAGCGAGGATTAATCAACACAAACTTTTGCGAAATTTAGAATCGCGGGCCCCCTGGGCAACTGCCCAGTGTGCCCATGCCTTAAGACGGCCCTCTGTTAGAAAAGGGTTACCGAGGAGCTTGAAAAGACCATGTACTAGAGAGCCCCTTTACACTTTAAAGAACACGCTGGATGGCCTTGATGGGATACTTCATCTGTCTGCTGACTGCTGCCAGTGGGTCTTGTTTTCCCAACCTTTTCTGAGCCCTTAGGGTAATTGTGACCTGTCCATTTATCCCATTGTGCTTAAAAAAAGTGCCCCTCAGAGCTATAAACAACCCAACCTTGTTAATTGATCGACAAGACACCACTGCTCCTAGTTGCTGGTTTTATTTGAAAGAAGCTGAACTATTTCTCTCGCTTATTTCCCTGAGAATTCCTATTTCTTCTTCCCTCGATGAGATCCACTGAAATTCCTTACCTGCCTACAGTGGCATTTTGCACACAATGTGCTAAATGGCCAGGTCACAAGGATCCCGAAGGCTTAGAGAAGGAAGAGGACACGCTGGACGGCTGTTAGGAGACAGATGGTAGCCTCCCGTCAAGGCCATTTAGCGTGTTCTTTAACTTGCACAGGGTATGGCTCTCCCCCAAACAGAGCCACTGCGGCCTTTCCAAGACCATCGGTGTCCCCTACTGACCGTGGCAGGGAGGGGAGTTTTGCGGAGATAAATCTCAACGCTGGCCCAGCTGGGACTCGAACCTGGGAACAACAGATTACGAGCCTGGCGCGCAACTGGCTGAGCCACCTCCTCCCCTCTGATATTCAGCGATTGGTTAGAAAGTGTGTTATTTGAGGCTTGAATATTACATTTCCTAACAGAGTCCCAATCTCCTCGAGGAGAATTTCTTTTTAGGGAGCTATATCCTCGTGATCCCTCACTCCTAGGGGAAAATACTGATTATTATTGCCTAAGGACTGCTCTAGTAACATCCATAAAGATAAATACGTACGTATGGAGAAAAACGAAACTTTGTGTTATTTTCCTTTAATAATGATCGTCGACTTACCGAGAGAGGAACATTGACGACTTTGATCTTCTGTTCCAGTCTGAAGATGATGAGAATCAAAACAAGGATGGCTTGCAAGAGAGAAGTGATGACGACGAACAAGAAGAAGCCGTACCGCCCAGTGTCGCTATAACAAGAAGATCCCTCAGCAGCACTGATAATGGCTCCAAGAGCTACGACCTGTGGAGAAAATAACGGAGTTAAGGAAAAGTTTTTAGTTACGAGTTTAAATAGAAGAGTCAGATTATCTTTAGTAATAATAGATGTCACCATAATACTGCGAAAGAAATAAAACGTTGTGGGCAACAAGTACCTTTACACTTCATAAAGAAAGCATTTTCATATTATTCGTTGGAGGTTCACATTACTTTCTTTCAGTTGTAGAATTCGTATTCCTAAACTGTACAGTCGCTCAAAAAAAATATCAGAACACTACGGTTGATTACAGAATTCAGAAAAAATATCTGGCAACGATTTTTTTTAGAAATTGGTGATCTGGCAACCTTCGTGTCATGTGATTACAGAATTCAGGAAAAATATCTGGAGCGTGTACAGCAACTGTACACGCTCCAGTTACCGTTCACGGCAAACTGGAGCGTGTGCAGCTACTGCACACGCTCAATATTTCCGTGAGCAAACCCACACGATCCAGGTCTTTGTGAGCTCACACGATCCAATGTGCTGTGAACATTAACCGCAACCGCTCCAGTTTGCTGTGAACTGTAACTGCACACGCTCCATATTCATTGCATTATATATTCATACGCATTATATATATTAAAAAATATCCGAACACTACGGTTGATTACAGAATTCAGAAAAAATATCTGGCAACGATTTTTTTCTTTTTAGAAATTAGTGTCTGGCAACCTTCGTGTCACGAGATTGTTTAAGATTCTTAAAACTGACGATCATTTCGTTGAATTTTTACTAATTGCGTATTTCAACGATGATAATTTGAATCGATTTGTTTCAAGATTGGTTACTATTTTAGTTTAATTAATAATATATATTACTTTCTTTAAATGTGTTTCCGGATGACTTATAATTAATGCCATTTTTATACCACTTTGTGCATAATTTGTTTTAATTTTTATGCGCAGTTTGATGATGAAACGTTTCCTGTTGTTCAATATAGATGCCACACGCATTTTATTTATGATGCATAATGCACATCGATATTTCGTGCAGATAAGCTGTTAGCTTTGCTGATCAAATGTAAAAAGAAACTTATTACCTCTGCTTTTTGTGAGATGGTGATGATATGGAATAAGATATCTGTCTAAAAAGAAATCTTTCAAAGGTAGCAATGTAAGGTCCCTTGACAATGTGATTTATACTTTATGAAATGTGTTTTTTCTTCCCTTAGTGGGGCGGGGGTGGCTCAGTCGGTAGCGTGCAAGGCTCGTAATCTGCAGTTCCCAGGTTCGAGTCCCAGCTGGGTCAGCGTTGAGATTTATCTCCGCAAAACTCCTCGCCCTGCCCACGGTCAGTAGGGGACACCGATGGGCTTGGAATAGACCGCCGTCCGTCGGATGGGACGTTAAGCCGTGGCTCCGTGTGTGGGAGAGCTCATACCCTGCGCACGTTAAAGAACACGCTGGATGGCCTTGACGGGAGGTTACCATCTGTCTCCCAACAGTTGTTCCAATGGGTTCTCTCCCCCAACCTCTGAAACTTCGGGGTCTTTGTGACCTGGCCATTTGGTCCATTGTGTGCAAAAAAGTGCCGCTCAGAGGTAAAACAACCAACCAACCAATCTTCCTTTAGTGTGCATTGGAGAAATTCAGCCTTTTCACCGGTAGGCCTTTTTTTTTAATAGCGGAAGCAATCCGCTGACACACTTTTAATGCACAATACCAGTATTTTTGGACAGGTATTCCACAACATATTTCATTTTTCTGGCCAAATATTTGAATTCCACTGATGTTTTTAAACGAAACAGAAAAAGGTATTTAACCTCACAGTTTCACCCAATTTTTTATTTACCAAGGGATACATAACTAAAAAAAAACTGCTGAAAAACATTGTACATTAATTAATTGTACATTAATTAATTCCATGATTGAGACTGCGTGTTGGGTTGTTTTACCTCTGAGCGGCACTTTTTTTGCACACCATGGGCTAAATGGCCAGGTCCCAAGGGTCCCAAGGGCTCAGATAGGTTGGGGGAGGAGACCCATTGGAACAACTGTTGGGAGACAGATGGTAACCTCCCGTCAAGGCCATTCACTGTGTTCTTTAACGTGGACAGGGTATGGCTTTATAGCACACGGAATCACGGCTTAACGTCCCATCCGACGGATGGCGGCATTTCCAAGCTCATCGGCGTCTCCTACCGACAGAGGGAGGATGGGAAGTTTTGCGGAGATAAACCTCAACGCCTGCCCAGGCAGCACTCAAACCTGGGAACTTGCAGATTACGAGCGTGGGCGCTACCGACTGAGCCACCCCCGCCCCTGAGACTGCGTTAGTCATGGTTCTAAGCGAAAACAAAAAAATGAAACCTCCTGATAATAGGCTGAATGCTCCATCGCTGAGCTCCCTCCCTCCGAGCAAATTATCCTCTATTAACGTTATACCATGGGTACAGTCCTGAGACGTACTCAGGTTTTGCATATCAACACTTGAATGAACATCGTAGCAATTATATGAGTGATGCGAAAGAAGACAGGAGCGCAAGAAACTAACATAGTTGCTAATACGCATGTGCACCATGGGCTCTTCTATTTCAGACTCCATAGACATAACAGGGGCGGGGGTGGCTCAGTCGGTAGCGCGCCAGGTTCGTAATCTGTAGTTCCCAGGTTCGAGTCCCAGCTGGGTCAGCGTTGAGATCTATCTCCGCAAAATTCCCCGCCCTGCCCACGGTCAGTAGGGGACACCGATGGGCTTGAAAAGGCCGCCGTCCGTCTGATGGGACTTAAGCCGTGGCCCCGTGTGCGGGAGAGCCATACCCTGTGCACGTTAAAGAACACCCTGGATGGCCTTGACGGGAGGTTACCATCTGTCTGCCAACAGCTGTTCCAGTGTGTCCCCTCCAGTGGGTCATGTGGGTCCAGGCTGTTCCAGTGGAACACCCTGGATGGCCTTGACGGGAGGTTACCATCTGTCTGCCAACAGCTGTTCCAGTGGGTCCCCTCCCCCAACCTTCTCTGAGACTTCGGGGTCCATGTGACCTGGCCATTTAGCCCATGGTGTGCAAAAAACTGCCTCTCAGAGGTAAAACAACCCAACCCAACCATAGACATAATATAAATCCCATCTACTCAAAATATACATATATTAATAAGTTCACTTATCTATATATTAAAGATAAAATGAAGTTAATAATTCAGCAGTTTTTAAATTGTTTTTCAGTCAGAATTTGCTGTTAAGGTTTTGAATATTAAAAGGGGCATCCACACAATGTTAATTCTTCAATCTTATTAGTCTTCAATGAGCTGATTATCTTTCATTGACTCCGATTCCTCGAGCTATTGCAATTCAGTTTTAACTTCCTTTTTCATCATCATTATCGCTCAAGAAGAGAAGTTGTTGTAATAAACAAACTCTTACGAAGAGCGTCTCTTCAATTAGCGAATTAAAGAAGTCATCTCCGTGTGAAAAAAACAACGCCGCAATACCGCATTCTTTCTACAAAGCCGAAAAAGAAACAAAGCAAGGAAACGAAGTTCCTTTACGGTCCCGTCGGATTTGCAGCTGCCTGTCTCTTGTAACGAGGTCAATATCCTCACCTGAGCGACGTCTACGTCTTAGGGCAAACAGAGAGGAAACAGGAGAGGTTTCCGCGAGGTAGACAACGCTTCGGAAGATGGCGAATGCTCAGCGTTTTGAACCGGCGATTTTAATGGATGTCGTTAAGACGCCTGGCGATGGAAACGAGGGATTTCTTTTTTTGGTGTTGCAAAGGCCAACAATGGGGAAAAGAATAAAACAATGTGTAGGTGATTATGAGGTTTACATTCCCATAAAAAAAATATCTATCTTCCTGCTTTCACTACCCAGGATTGGAACCGGTTTATTCTTTATGCTCGCCCTGCTAGAGGGGGAAGTATGCGGAACACGTGACTTCAGGTTGCTTATCTTGACCGACTAAACTCTACCTCGGATGCATTGTTATCTCTGCACATCACGGCATTGGGCCTTACAATTGATTTACGAACGGTTTTTTGTGTTATCTGTGTTGACCACGCTTGGTGGAAATCTCTTCTTGGTTACTTCTACACTGAGAATTCGGAACTCTCCAAGATTACATGCGTTTGGTATTTTTCATTTCGTTTTTTCGTGGCGTAAATGAAATCGGTTTCGGTGCCAAATATGATTCTAGAGGTATGGGTTGGGTTGTTTTACCTCTGAGAGGCACTTTTTTGCACACAATGGGCTAAATGGCCAGGTCACATGGACCCCGAAGGCTCAGAGAAGGTTGGGGGAGGGGACCCAATGGAACAGCTGTTGGGAGACAGATGGTAGCCTCCAGTCAAGGCATCCAGCGTGTTCTTTAACGTGCATAGGGCATGGCTCTCCTGCACACGGGGCCACGACTTAACGTCCCATCCCATGGACGGCAGCCTATACAAGCCCATCGGTGTCCCCTACTGACCGTGGGCAGGGCGGGGAGTTTTGCGGAGATAAATTTCAACGCTGACCCAGCTGGGACTCGAACCTGGGAACTACAGATTACGAGCCTGGCGCGTTACCGACTGAGCCCCCCCCCCCCCCCCCCCCGACCCTCTAGAGATATGGATGGTGAAGGGAAGGATCGAAAAATTAAGTATTGAAAGGTATTACTTTCACCCAAAACGCAAGAGCAAATATTACCTTCTCAGAAAGCAGTGTGAAGAATTTTATCTTTTCGGAAAGTGGTACTCAGAATTTTACCTTCTGCGAAAGTGGGAGAGGGGCTTCAATCAGATGCTAAAGCGCCAGGCTCGTAATCTGCAATTACCTGGTTCCAGTCCCAACTGTGTAGTGTCTTCTCGAGGAATATACATACATACAAAATCCTCATGCAGCCATGGGATCCTACCACACTGTGCAATTTTCCTCTCCAGACGTGTCTGTCCTCATGAGCTACAGCTGCTGCATTTGGCCGCTGTGGGCCAATTCTAGCAAGGTCCTGTTTCGTCTTGTCTGTCCATCACATCCTAGGTCTCTCTCTTTTCCTGAAGCCTTTAGGCACACTGTTCATAATCTTGTATGATTTCCAAAATGATCGCTTCTCGAGAAAATTTTTTCCCTTGAGAAATTTTGAAGTAAATTATTATTTTACTATAATCAAAAAGTACGCCATCCCACGGCCGAGTGGTTAGCGGGCTTGGTTAGTGATCTAAGGGACCTAGGTTCGAGCCCCGGATGAAGGCATGGATGTATGTGTCGTTTTTCTGCTGAGGTTCTGCCAGCTTCTCAGACCTTCTACTATGGCACATAAACTGACAGGCTCCTGTCAGACCTCTGTGGCAAGCAGCTGCTTGAGGAGATATTTATTATTATTATTTAATCAAAAAGTTATTTTAAACTACAGTTATGTGTCAACACTTCTGCATGCTCTTCATTTAATACCTGACAGGTTCTATAAAATTTCTGACAAAATGATACGAAGAAACAAAATTGTCTACTTCAGGATTTTCTAATTCAAAATAAATGATAAATTTTTCAGATGAAGCGATCAATGCATTATGTTTTCATAAAGTATCACTTTAAACACAATGCGTGAGTGGTTGTTTTATCTAATATTATTGGGTTATAAACTGAGGGGCGTGGCTGGCTCGCAATCTGCAATTCCCAGGTTCGAGTCCCACTTGGGCCAGAGTTGAGATTTATTTCCGCAAAACTCCCCTCCTTGCCCTCGGCGAGTAGAGGCTCCCGATGGCCTTTGAAAGGCCGCCGTCCGTCGGATGGGACGTTAAGCCGTGGCCCCGTGTGCGGGAGAACTCATGCTCTGTGCACGTTAAAGAATTAATTGGATGTCTCGACCGAAGTCTTCCACTTGGTCAGAAAAACAGCGGATCCCCTACCACGACTTTCTCTCAACCCTTGGGGTCCTTGTGACTTGGGTTTTTAGCCCATTGTATGCACAGAAGTGATGCTCAGAGATAAAACAATCGAACTCGAAAAGTACTTCTCCGTAAAAGCAGTAAATTGAATATTACCTCACCAAACGATCAGACACTGGGAGACAAAACAATTCAAATGAATCATTTCTTAGCAAAATTATCAGGTCTTAACACATAAGACAGGAAGTTTTTCGAGAGCACGTGATTTCCTTCGCTAACGGATGCTGAGGAAGAGAAACCGCATGCTCCCGAAATGCTTCCGGTCATGTGATTCAAGACCTCATATTTCAGTTACGAAATGGTTCGACGTCTACTTTTATTGACGTTCTTCTATTGTCATTAAACACTAGAAATGGTTATCTTTGTTTGGTTTGTTTTACTTCTGAGCGGCACTTTTTTGCACACAATGGGCTAAATGGCCAGGTCACAAGGACCCAGAAGGCTCAGAGAAGGTTGGGGCAGGGGATCCACTAGAATGGCTGTTGGGAGACAGATGGTAGCCTCCCGTCAAGACCATCCAGTGTGTTCTTTAAAATGCACAGAGTATGACCGGGACCTGCATATTGTGCCACGGTTTAACATTCCATCCGACAGACGGCGCCCTTTCCAAGCCCCATCGGTGTCGCCAACTAGCCGTGGACAGGGTGGAGAATTTTACGGAGATAAAACTCAACACTGGCCCAGGCGGGACTCGAACATGGAAACTGCAGATTACGTGCCTGGCGCGCAACTAACTGAGCTACCCCCGCCCCCCATTCTAAAAGTAATTTATATTATAACGCACACGGGGTCTGAAAGGTTAATCCTAAGCTAAGTCGAAAGTTGGATCAAACCTGACAACAAAAACCACCTAAAAATACCTCTTACGTAGTGCTACAAAACGCGTGCGACCGCTCACGACCTCTTTGGGCAACGGCATCGCCTCAAGCAGAACACGAGAGTCAGAACCTATCACGTGTTCCAAGTTCCACCCCTTTACTCTGTCAAACAGGATTGCCTTGACATTGACCACAATGAGAAGACGGGACTTCAGTTTTCCTCTTTATGAGGCCATGAAGGAATAGTAGTTTGCTGCGATGGTTCGACGCCACACGTGGAATACACGTATTTCAACTTGACTACGCGTACCCTGACAAGAGGAATCGCAGCGTACGTTCCTGCTCAACTAGTTAAGTGGTAGCTGACGCATTTGGTTCATTCCCCGACCTCAGAATCTGCAACTCATGATCCTTGACTTGTCCTCGGAGTCAAAGGATGGATCATTACGCCTCACACGGAAGAATGAGACATCATCGGGAACAGACAAAGAGAGACTTAATGAAGGTTGTTGCGAGAGTATTGCTTATTCGACGCATCTGCCCACACAAAAAAAGGTTTATTAGCGTTTTCTGAATACAGAGAACTAAGGACGTTTTCTAAACGTCTTTAGTTCTCTTTGTCGGGGGCTGAAGCAGTCGGCTTATCAGTTACGGATGAAGGATGGTAATTTGAATTTCATGCTGTTACAATATATTTGGCTTCTGGTATCATCTTTCATCCCTATTTTCCGACAATAGGGGGGGGGGGGGGAAGAAATTCAAACAGTGCAAATATTTTCTATTCTTCATACATGACATATGGGAAACAGAGAAATATAACAATATGCTCCTAGCTAGACTGCATTTTTCACAGATAACAATTATTTTATTAGCTCTTATTAACATAAGAGCTAAAACACAACACACAAGGTACAGTCGCTCAAAAAAGTATCCGAACACTATGGTTGATGACAGAATTCAGAAAAAATATCTAGCAACGATTTTTTTTTAGAAATTAGTGATCTGGCAGCCTTCGTGTCACGTGATTGCAGAATTCAGGAAAAATATCTGGAGCGTGTACAGCAACTGTACACGCTCCAGTTACCGTTTACAGCAAACTGGAGCGTGTGCAGTTACTGCACACGCTCCAGTTTGCTGTGAACGGTAACTGCACACGCTCAATATTTCCGTGACTGAGCCCACACGATCTAGTATCAAAATAATATGACCACCTACAGTCATTCAAAAAAATATCCGAACACTATGGTTGATTACAGAATTCAGAAAAAATATGTGGCAACGATTTTTTTAGAAATTAGTGATCTGCCAACCTTCGTGTCACGTGATTACAGAATTCAGGCAAAATATCTGGAGCGTGTACAGCAACTGTACACGCTCCAGTTACCGTTCCCAGTAAACTGGAGCGTGTGCAGTTACTGCACACGCTCCAGTTTGCTGTGAACGGTAACTGCACACGCTCAATATTTCCGTGAGTGAGCCCACACGATCTAGTATCAAAATAATATGACCACCTACAGTCGCTCAAAAAAGTATCCGAACACTATGGTTGATGATAGAATTCAGAAAAAATATCTGGCAACGATTTTTTTAGAAATTAGTGATCTGGCAACCTTTGACACGAAGGTTGTCACATCGCTAATTTCTAAAGAAATCGTTGCCAGATATTTTTCTGAATTCTATAATCGACCATAGTGTTCGGATACTTTTTTGAGCGACTGTACGCTCCTTGGAACAGCAGCTGCATCCCTAACCAATACCCTGTCTGAACCTGAATCCTGAGTTAAGAAAAGTGACACACCCAGAGGGATTAAGGTGACGGGAAGGAGTCAGCGGATGAGTAGGAGCAAGGTGCGGCATTCCCTACCCCTCGACCATCAAAAGATAAGAGATAATCTTAATAAAAGTTTAGAAGACGGAAACGTATGCTGATAACATCGAAGATTTATAGAAACGATTATAGCCAGTTGCTTTTTAAGAAATTTCAATTCAAATAATTGGCCCTCTTAAGTGCACCGCAATGGTCCCCTCATTCACCCCCGCCTCAATTCACTCAAAGAAAATTATCCACCATCGGATAAAATCGTATTAAGGTCATTGTTTTTCATCCATTCTTTGATTATGGAAACTTTTTATAACATGCTGCAGCATCTTAAAGAAACTTACTCCTCTATGTGTGAGGCGGGGGTGGCTCAGTCGGTAGCGCGCCAGGCTCGTAATCTGTAGTTCCCAGGTTCGAGTCCCAGCTGGGTCAGCGTTGAGATTTATCTCCGCAAAATTCCCCGCCCTGCCCACGGTCAGTAGGGGACACCGATGGGCTTGGAATAGGCCGCCGTCCGTCGGATGGGACGTTAAGCCGTGGCCCCCTGTGCGGGAGAGCCATACCCTGTGCACGTTAAAGAACACGCTGGATGGCCTTGACGGGAGGCTACCATCTGTCTCCCAACAGCTGTTCCAGTGGGTCCCCTCCTCCAACCTTCTCTGAGCCTTCGGGGTCCATGTGACCTAGCCATTTTGCCCATGGTGCGCAAAAAAGTGCCGCTCAGAGGTAAAACAATCCAACAACCTCTATGTGCGATGCTTGTGGTCAAGTTCGTACCTCGCGAGAACACTCAACAATGTTGCCAGTATGCAACGATTGCTTGAATTGGGTTGGGTTGTTTTACCTCTGAGCGGCAGTTTTTTGCTCACCATGGGCTAAATGGCCAGGTCACATGGACCCTGAAGGCTCAGAGAAGGTTGGGGGAGGAGACCCACTGGAATAGCTGTTGGGAGGCAGATGGTAGCCTCCCGTCAAGGCCATGCAGCATGTTCTTTAACGTGCACATGGTATGGCTCTCCCGCACACGGGGCCACGACTTAACGTTTCATCCGATGGACGGCGGTCTTTCCAAGCCCATCGGTGTCCCCTACTGATCTGGGTAGGGAGAGGAGTTTTGCGGAGCTGACCCAGCTGGGACTCGAACCTGGGAACTACATATTACGAGCCTGGCGCGCTACCGACTGAGCCACCCCCGCCCCACGATTGCTTGAGTGTTCAGTGCAAACGACGTTATACCAAAAAATAAGTCCCACGTAAATTAAAAATGGGAATGAATACAGTGACCGAGTAATTCCAAAAAAGCATTAATTAAATCCACGTAAATTGAGAACCAATTCTATAGAGTCACTCCAAATCGGGCATTTGGACGTCCCAAAATAATTTTCTGAGACACCGGGATAATTCTCTAAAAACAGGAACATATGGAAACTCTAAATTAGTCACAGAATTTACGGAATAAAGTATCATGTTGCTATGTCCTGCACCACTTTTTCTGACTCGAACCTCCATTTACGGTTTTCCTTTAAAGGACCGCTAATATGAAAATCGCATTGAGAATGGTCAGAACGGTAGAAAAGGTGTTTCAAGCGTTCTCAACGAAACTCACGTTGGGTTGGGTTGTTTTACCTCTGAGCGACACTTTTTTGCACACCATGGGCTAAATCGCCAGGTCACATGGACCCCGAAGGCTCAGAGAAGGTTGGGGGAGGGGACCCACTGGAACAGCTGTTGGGAGACAGGTGGTAGCCTCCCGTCAAGGCCATCCAGCGTGTTCTTTAACGTGCACAGGGTATGGCTCTCCCGCACATGGGGCCACGGCTTAACGTCCCATCCGACGGACGACGGCCTTTCCAAGCCCCTCGGTGTCCCCTACTGACCGTGGGCAGGGCGGGGAATTTTTGCGGAGATAAATCTCAACGCTGACCTAGCTGGGACTCGAACCTGGGAACTACAGATTACGAGCCTGGCGCGCTACCGACTGAGTCACCCCCGCCCCACGAAACTCACGCAAACGTTGTTACTGTTAATTAGGAAGTATGGGGACGCGCGTTGTCACGTAACCAAAAAACCATTTTACTTTGGAGTGAGGGTGGCTCAGTCGTTAGCGTGCCAAGTTCGTAATCTGCAGTTCTCAGGTTCGAGTTCCACCTGGGCTTTGTGACCACCGAGTTCCACAGGGCGAGTTGACCTTTATCTCTGCAAAATTCACTGTCCTGCCCTTGGTCAGCAGCGGAAAGGACGCCGTCCATCGAATGGGATGTTAAGCCGTGGCAATGCCTGAGGGAGAGCCATACCTTGTGCACGTTAAAGAACACTCTGGATGACCTTGACGGGAGGCTACCGTCTGTCACCTAACAGCTGGCCAGTGGGTCAACCTCCCTCCCAATCTTCTCTGAGCCCTTGTGATCTGGTCATTTAGCCCATTGTGTGCAAAAAAAGCGTCGCCCAGAGGTAAAACAACACAAATGTTTTACTCAAAAATTCTGAGCCCTTTGACTTTTATTGCCTGTCTTCAAATGCCCTCAGTTTAGCAATATAGTTGCTGGTGCCGTCTTGCTCCAGAAACTCAATCAACAATGGACTCTGATAGTCAAATTAAAATATCAGTATGCCTCACATTGTTCAAATTCCAACGGGGAGTAATATCAGACTACGAGCCAGGCGTGCTACCGACTAAGTCAAGTCACGCCCCTCTGTCCGAATCATTTTATAATGGGTGACCGTCTACGTAAGTTTATGTGACCTCCAATGTGAATATAAAAAAATATCCAGTTAAAGTAGTCATGCTGATATTCTGGTTACTAAGAAACAAACGACTAAATAAAAATAAATACCCTCTCAAGCCGTCCCATGGTCGAGTGGTTAGCGCGCTTGGCTCCTGATCTAAGGGACCTGGGTTCGAGCCCCGGGTAAGGCATGGATGTATGTGTCGTTTTTCTGCTGAGGTCCTGCCATCCTCTCAGACCTCCTACTATGGCATATAAACTGACAGGCTCCTGTCAGACCTCTGTGGCAAGCAGCTGCTTCAGGGGGTATTTATTTTACAAGCAGCTGCACCACAGAGGTCTGACAGGAACCTATCAGTTTATATGCCACAGTAGAAGATCTGAGAGGATGGCAGGGCCTCAGCAGAAAAACGACACATACATCCATGCCTTACCCGGGGCTCGAACCCAGGTCCCTTAAGTCAGTAGCCAAGCGCGCTAACCACTCGGCCATGAGATGGCTTAACAAACGACTAGAGAGTTTTAATCTTTTAATGTTCTGTTATGATTGTTTTTCAATCTGAGATAGTTTGATTCGAGATAAATGCCCTTGGCCTTGTTTGACGCAACAGAATGGCTTTGACTCGGAACAAGTAGAGGATGATTCGAGTCACGCTCCAGTAAGATTCTGATGTAACGGAAGACAACATTGGGAAAAAATGGAGCTCTACTACTTGTAATGAAAAATAAATAATAAAATATTGCTTAACTGATGTTAAGGTATTCCTGATCTGGAAAAGATCTTCATAGGGTATACCGTGTATCAGAAACCTTCATTTTGAAAGTTAAGAAATAAATGGATCACGCCTTGTCCCGGGTAAGTGATCTTTTCCGCCAAGCGTCTCAGGAATTCCCTTGTTTCAAATGGTTGCATTCGATTGTGCTGCAGACCGAGTGTATCAGCAGGCCATCTTTTCCTGTCATCTTGTAACATTTTTTACATCAAAATATGAATATATTCTATGCATATATGTATACAGGATGTTTCGAAAAGGTCCAGTCAAACTTTGGGAGCTTGTTCTATGTACATAGTGATGAAAAATGTTCCTATGAACATTGTGCCAGAAACGCTTCCATTCCATGCCTATTGGGTAACCCTTAACTAAATCAGGGCGGGGGGTGTCTCAGTCGGTAGCGTGCCAGGCTCGTTATCTGTAGTTCCCAGGTTCGAGTCCCAGCTGGGTCAGTGTAGAGATTTATCTCCGCAAAATTCCCCGCCCTGCCCACGGTCAGTAGGGGACACCGATGGGCTTGGAAAGGCCGCCTTCCGTCGGATGTGACATTAAGCCGTGGCTCCGTGTGCGGGAGAGCCATACCCTGTGCACGTTAAAGAACACGCTGTATGGCCTTGACTGGAGGCTACCATCTGTCTCCCAACAGCTGTTCCAGTAGGTCCCCTCCCCCAACCTTCTCTGAGCCTTCGGGGTCCATGTGACCTGTCCATTTAGCCCATGGTGTACAAAAAAGTGCCGCTCAGAGGTAAAACAACCCAAAAACCCAAGCTTCCATTCCAAGTTATAGTACATTTTGAGAGTACAAGAAAGTTGTCAAAAGGTGCGATGCTAGGCACATTTGCGTCATGAGATGCATGCAAATGTTGGACGAAATCCTACCACTCTTAGGCGATCGCAATCGTACGTATCCTGCCCGTTGGATTGGTTGCGTTGTTTTTACCTCTGAGCAGCACTTTTTCTAACACAATGGGCTAAATATAAAGGTCACAAGGTCCGAGGGCTCAGAGAAGGTGGGGGGGGGGGTTAGTGGACCCACTAGACAGATGGTAGCTCCCGTCAAGGACCCAAACATGTTCCTTAACGTGCACAGGCAAATGGCTCTACCCCACAAGGATCCATAACTGTACGTCCCATACGACAGACCGTGGCTTTCCAGGCCCATCTGTGTCCCCTACTGACTGAAGGCAGAGCGGGGAAGTTTTGCGAAGATAAATCTCAACGCTGGCCCAGGTGAGACTCGAACCTGGGAATTACAGATTTCGAGCCTGGCGCGCTACCAACTGAGCCACTCCTGCCCCAGGTTAGATTGGTAGAGGCGGACCAATTGCGTGGCTTGGTTGCACGCTCTCCCGATTTCAATCGATAGGATTTAATGTTACCGCTTCCTCGGTTTCTAATACACAAGCTCTCTGCCAACGGATCGTAGATGGTTGGGTTGTTTTACTTCTGAGCGGCACTTTTTTGCACACCATGGGCTAAATGGCCAGGTCACATGGACCCCGAAGGCTTATAGAAGGTTGGGGGAGGGGACCCACTGGAACAGCTGTTGGGAGACAGATGGTAGCCTCCCATCAAGGATATCTAAGGTGTTCTTTAACGTACACAGGGTATGGCTCTCCCGCACACGGGGCCACGGCTTAACGTCCTATCCGACGGACGGCGGCCTTTCCAAGCCCATCGGTGTCCCCTACTGACCGTGGGCAGGACGGAGGGTTTTGCGGAGATAAATCTCAACACTCGACCTGGCTGGACTCGAACCTGGGAACTACAGATTAAGAGCCTGGCGCGCTATCGACTGAGCCACCCCCGCCCCATCGTAGATGGTTGGCGAATAATTCAAAACACTCCGGAGCTCTTCGAACGTGTTCGACAGTCAGTAAGAAGACGCTCTGAGGCGTTTATTGGTGCTCAGGGGAGACCATTTCAAACACTTGCTCTGATGTACAATTGTTCTCATCGATCACTTACAGTGTGCTGAATAATTGAATGAAAACTAATTAACTTCACGGGCTTGCTTACTTACAATCTCGACATGTACTGTTACTCTGAAGGAAAGCATTTCTGGCCCAGTGTTCATAGGAACTTTTTTCATCGCAGTGGAACAAGTTCTCGAGTTTGACTAGACCTTTTGGAAGCACCCTGTATATCAGAATTATTCTTCCCAATAGGAAATCAATAGGAATTGGTCTCTGAATTTTAAATATAGTTTTAATTTTGCATTTAAGATACGAACAAATGAATTAGTGAGAATGCAAATGCGTATTTTTATGTTTTGAGTTATCTGTAAAACAAATTAGTTGAGAAAAATGGGACAGAATTGATTGGCAGATGCAGCAAAATCCTGATTTCAGGATTAAACAAGGCTTGGATTGGGTTGCGTTGTTTTACCTCTGAGCAGTGCTTTTCTTGTACACAAAAGGCTAAATGTCCAAGCCACAAGAACCCCAAAGGCTCAGTAAAGGCTGGGGGGAACCCACTGGACAGATGTTACGAGACAGATGATAGACGCCCTTCAAGGCCATCCAGCATGTTATTTAGGTGCGCAAGGTGAGGCTCTCCGCATACGGACCACGGCGTAACGTCCCATCCGACAGAGAGCGGCTTTCCAAGCCCATCGGTGTCCCCTACTGACAGAGGAGAGAGTGGGGAGTTTTGTAGAGATAAATTTCAACGATGGCCCAGGCGGGACTCAAATATGGGAACTGTAGAGATTACGAAACAGGGCTTGGATAATTCGGAGATTTCACGAAAAAGGGGAGGGCGCTCAGTCGGTTGCGCGCCAGGCTCGCAATCTGTAGTTCCCAGGTTCGAGTCCCAGCTGGGTCAGCGTTGAGATTTATCTCCGCAAAACTCCCCGCCCTGCCCACGATCAGTAGGGGACACCGATGGGCTTGGAAACACCGACGGCTTGGACACCGATGGGCTTGGAAACACCGACGGCTTGGACACCGATGGGCTGGCCGTCCGTTGGATGGGACGTCATGCCGTGGCCCCGTGTGCGGGAGAGCCATACCCTGTGCACGTTAAATAACGCGCTGATGGCCTTGACCGGAGGCTACCATCTGTCTCCCAACAGCTGTTCCAGTGGGTCCCCTCCCCCAACCTTCTCTGAGCCTTCGGGGTCCATGTGACCTGGCCATTTAGCCCATGGTGTGCAAAAAAGTGCCGCTCAGAGGTAAAACAACTCAACCCACGAAAAAGGGGATAAACATCAGTTTGAAGAAAAAGTACAGAATTATAAAAAATGAATTGGTTCCCATATATATCGTGAGAAATATATTTAGAGAGACTTCAGTAAAAATATTTTTTCAGAAAATAAGAGAACAAAGTTTAAAAAAAAGTAAAAGAAGAAAAACCTCGATATTGAGAGAATATTTTTAACTTCTCAAGTTTATATCGTCGTCCATCGAATGGAACATTAAGTCGTGGCTCCGTGTGCGGGAGAGCCATACCCTGTGCACTTTAAAGACCACGCTGGATGCCTTGACGGGAGACTGCCACCTGGCCCCCAACAACTATCCAGTGGGTTCCCTTCCCCCAACCTTCTGAGCCCTCGGGATCGTTGTGACCTTGCCATTTAGCCCGTTGTGTGCAGAAAAAAAAAGTGCTTTTCAGAGGTAAAACGACCCAATCCATTAAGTTCATAATTATCCTGCACTACCAAGAGTTATGCCAAATGGGAATCTGGCATTGAATTTGGGTTGGGTTGTTTTACCTCTGAGCGGCACTTTTTTTGCCCACCATGGGCTAAATGGCCAGGTCACATGGACCCCGAAGGCTCAGAGAAGGTTGGGTGAGGGGACCCACTGGAACAGCTGTTGGGAGACAGATGGTAGCCTCCCGTCAAGGCCATCCAGCGTGTTCTTTAACGTGCACAGGGTATGGCTCTCCCGCACACGGGGCCACGGCTTAACGTCCCATCCGACGGACGGCGGCCTTTCCAAGCCCATCGGTGTCCCCTACTGACCGTGGGCAGGGCGGGGAATTTTGCGGAGATATCTGGCATTGAAGCTCTCCAACTTATGAAATATGCATTTAATGGGAAAATATGACTGAAAATAAATATATAAGTGTTCTGGAAGATGGAATGTTTAACAATAAATTATCGTGTTTATAAAAAATCATTCATATTTATCAATATTGAAATAATCATCACTCAAACTTCTAAAATGTATATTTTATTAAATGGTTTGAAAAATTACTTCTTATTACGTTTCAATTAATTTCTAGGCTAGTCTTACGAAGCATAACTGCTATGAAATATTCCATCTTCCAGTTCTAGCTATCGAAATATTCTAGCCTCCTTAGCAAGCAGCTGCTTGAAGAGTCTCCTCTTCTTTCAGGCTTTGCGAAACATTTTCCCCCCCTACTGCATGGAAAGATGTGAACTTTTCGTGTTGTCTTAAGAATTGGTTGTTTCCTTCTTTTACCTCTCAGTTGCACGTTTTTGCACACAATGTACTAAATGGCCAGGTCACAAGGACTCCGATGGCTCAAAGTTGAGGGAAGGGGATCTCCTGCACAACTATTGGGAGACAGATGGTAGCTTCCCGTCAAAGGCGTCCAGCACGTTCTTTAACGTGCATTGTGTATGGCTCTCCCATATCTCCTCAGAGATATCAGGGGACATCGATGGGCTTGGAAAGGGCGCCGTCCGTCGGATGGCTTAACATACCATCCGACGGACGGCGCCCTTTCCAAGCCCATCGGTGTCCCCTGTTGATAGAGGACAGGGTGGGAGTTTTGCGGCGATAAATCTCAACGCTGACCCAGCTGGGACTAGAACCTGGGAACTGCAGAGTACGAGCCTGGTGCGCTACCGTCTTAACCATCCCCGTTGTAAAAACAAAAGGTGAACGGAAATACTGGGTGCTCTGAAAAATAACCAGAGAGAACCCATCCTGCAAAAGTTTGTTGGTTGTTTTATCTCTGAGCGGCACTTTTTTTTGCATACAATGGACTAAATGGCCAGGTCACAAGGACTCCGAAGGTTCAGAGAAGGTTGTGGGAGGGGACCCACTGGAACACCTGTTGGGAGACAGATGGTAGTCTCCCGTCAAGGCCATCTAGTGTGTTCTGTAACGTGCACATGGTATGACTCTCCCGCACACGGGGCCACGGCTTAAGGTCCCATCTGACGGACGACGGTCTTTTTAAGCCCATCGATGTCCCCTATTGACCGTGGGCACGGCGGGGAGTTTTGCGGAGATAAATCTCAACGCTGACCCAGCTGGGACTCGAACCTGGGAACTGCAGATTACGAGCCTGGCACGCTACCGATTGAGCCACCCCCGCCCCATCCTGCAAAACAATCCACCTCCTGATGGAAATGACCAATATTAACCTCCTTTAGCTGTTATCGGCAAAGGAATAAAGAGAAAAATCAATCCCAGTTTCGCTCCCGTGAACATGGAATTTCTGTTACTGTTTCATAAAAACTAGAAAACAGTCCGAATGGCTCTTTAGCTCTGCAGAGACTGGTTTTTCGTTTCTGGCATTTCTGTCTGGGTTTGACCATTCCTAAGCTCGTCAACAGATCCGCCATGCTCTACTTGATCTTCACAATGATATATTCCTCCGTCCTGATCCACTGATAAATATAATTGGACAGATAAAAACTCTTGTTTTGGGGACTTAAAGTGGTCTGGGGTGTTTATATGGGGGAAAAGTGCCTCTTTAAGTTAAGCAGCCACCCGCAGAATGTCGTGCTGTTGTGTCAGAGTTTGTGGATCAAGATTGCTAAGACACGATTAAAATAAGATATCGAGCCAATTCTGATACTAAATGTAGGGGAAAAGGAAATTGGGACTAAGGGTGGCCTAAAGATTATTGCGAATTCACAGTGGCTGTCTTTCCAATTCACCTCATGCCATTGTTTTTTTCCCGGGTATTAAATCACAAAGGGTTCTCCAGTTTTAAGGGAGAAGAAGTTGGAATTTTTATGTAGATGTCTTCGATATTTAGCTGTTTCAGAGAAAAAGAAAAATGAGCTAATGTTTTCACTTTGTCGTTTGTAGATATTTAACATTTTATTTTTGACAATATAATTGAAATATATTTGGGGTTTTAAGATATTATGATTCGCATTTAAAGAATCTCCCAGTAATTTGAATTTCCACAGCTAGAGGGACCCAAATCAGTAAAATGTCAAAATATTAGAGGAATATTGCAAATCCTCGATAAAATTTTCAATTTCGGGTTGGGTTGTTTTACCTCTGAGCGACACTTTTTTGCACACCATAGGCTAAATGGCCAGGTCACATGGACCCCGAAGGCTCAGAGAAAGTTGGGGGAGGGAACCCACGGGAATAGTTGTTGGGAGACAGATGGTAACCTCCCGTCAAGGCCATCCAGCGTGTTCTTTAACGTGCACAGGGTGTCGCTCTCCCGCACACGGAGGCACGGCTTAACGTCCCATCCGACGGACGGTGGCCTTACCAAGCCCATCGGTGTCCCCTACTGACCGTGGCATGGCAGGAATTCAATTTCGGTCATAGAGGATGATGGTCAAGTGGCATTTGGGTTAGGTTGTTTTACCTCTGAGCGGCACCACACAGTGGGTTGAATGGCCAGGTCACAAAGACCCCAAGTGACTCAGAGATAGTTGAGAGAAGAGGATCCACTAGGAGACGGTTTGTAGCCTCTCATTAAGGCCATAAAATGTGTTGTTTAAAGTGTACGGGGTATGTCTCTCCTGCACACAGGCCATGGCACAACGTCCTATCCGATGGACGGCAACCTCTCCAAGCCCATCGATATCTCTTTTCTGACTAAGGACAAGTCCTTTCTGACCGTGGGAGTTTAGCGGAGATAAATCTGAACTCTGGGACAGGAACCTGAGAACTGCAGATAACGAGACTTGAGTGCTACCGATTGGCAAACCTCCGACTCAGTCAAGTAGGGTTGACATTGGGTTGGGTTGGGTTGTTTTACCTCTGAGCGGCACTTTTTTGCACACCATGGGCTAAATGGCCAGGTCACATGGACCTCGAAGGCTCAGAGAAGGTTGGAGGACTGGACCCACTGGAACAGCTATTGGGAGACAGATGGTAGCCTCCCGTCAAGGCCATCCAGCGTGTTCTTTAACGTGAACAGGGTATGGCTCTCCCGCACACGGGGCCACGGCTTAACGTCCCATCCGACGGACGGCAGCCTTTCCAAGCCCATCGGTGTCCCCTACTGACCGTGGGCAAGGCGGGGAATTTTGCGGAGATAAATCTCAACGCTGACCCAGTTGGGACTCGAACCTGGGAACTACAGATTACGAGCCTGGCGCGCTACCGACTGAGCCACCCCAGCCCCAGGGTTGACATTGACAGCATAGCTTTGCTCCATCCATCACCGGGAGATGTGGGTGAAAAAGTGCGACTATTTTAAGAGACAAGTGAACATTTCTTTCTAGCTTGAATAAGTAGTAATAAAATGCATATTACCATTCCGAGTTTTCTAATATTTAAAATGACAAAACTTTTTTGTCTTTGAAAACGAGCACTCCTTAGTCTCGTAATTTGTAGTCCCAGCTGGGTCAACGTTGAGATTTATCTCCGCGGTCAGTAGGGGACATCGATGGGCTTGGAAAGGCCCCCGTCCGTCGGATGGGACGTTAAGCCGTGGCCCCGTATGCAGGAGAGCTATACCCTGTGCACGTTAAAGAAAACACTGGATGACCTTGACGGGAGGCTACCATCTGTCTCCCAACAGCTGTTCCAGTGGGTCCCCTCACCCAACCTTCTCTGAGCCTTCGAGGTCTTTGTAACCTGGCCATTTAGCCCATGGTATTGGTTAGCGCGCTTGGCTACTGATCTACGGGACCTGGGTTCGCGCCCCGGGTAAGGCATGGATGTATGTGTCATTTTTCTGCTGAGGTCCTGCCATCCTCTCAGACCTTCTACTATGGCATATAAACTGACAGGCTCCTGTCAGACCTCTGTGGCAAGCAGCTGCTTGAGGGGGTATATATATATATGCAAAAAGTGCCGCTCAGAGGTAAAACAATACAAACACAACAGCACCCCTTAGTCACCAGAGATGATTAGACTCTCAAGTTAAAAAGGGAAAATTGATTAATTGGAGAGACAGATGGTAGCCTCCCGATTAATCTCACAGTATTCTATATAAGTAGTTGATCATTGCAGAACACGATGAGAACAGACTGAAAATATTCGTATAGGAAGGGTGTACATCCTGCCTCAGGGAGCGTTTGACAGCACCCAGTTGAAGTGGGTTGGGTTGTTTTACCTCTGAGCGGCACTTTTTTGCACACCATGGGCTAAATGGCCAGGTCACATGACCCCGAAGGCTCAGAGAAGGTTGGGGGAGGGGACCCACTGCAACAGCTGTTGGGAGACAGATGGTAGCCTCCCGTCAAGGCGATACAGCGTGTTCTTTAACGTGCACAGGGTATGGCTCTCCCGCACACGGGACCACGGCTTAACGTCCCATCCGACGGACGGCGGCCTTTCCAAGCCCATCGGTGTCCCCTACTGACCGTGGGCAGGGCGAGGAAATTTTGCGGAGATAAATCTCAACGCTGACCCAGCTGGGACTCGAACCTGGGAACTACAGATTACGAGCCTGGCGCGCAACCGACTGAGCCACCCCCGCCCCCCCCAGTTGAAGTGAATGCCGCTGTGAAGTTCAAGGCGGATTTATGGAGGAGGAGTAGGATCGTTTTTTAATGATGCAAAAAATGATTAGATTGCTGATTCTTAAAACATTGATGTAAAGGTTTTCAACTGGTTCGCACTAATGTTCTGCAAATGTGAGTGAATTTAAATATGAGGGAGATTAGATGATGTTTGTAGCAGAGTTTTTACGATTAAAATGTCTTACTTTTGGTATGCCGCGGCGAAGGTACATCCAATGCTAGGAGTATCGCGATATGAAAAACGTTGAGAATCACAGTTGTAGAGTAAAATGAAACATATATGCAAATTACCAATGGATCTAATTCTTTGGAATATCAGGAAGAAATTATTAGAGGATTTGATGTCTTGCTTTCACTGCCTGTGTGTTACAGATTGCGTGGGAGATTTAAAAAAAAGTTTGCGCTTCCAAAGTGCTTTGGAACAAAAAATCGTACAGATTTCTTTACGCTAAACATCGACGAAGCCCATGCAGATTGTACTCGTACAGAACTTGCCTACAGAAATAGCAGTAATATCTTCTAAACACTATATCAGTTAGGGTTAAATATGCAACACAAGTAAGGCTATCCTAGCTGAAAAAAGTAGCTAGGTTCTCTGAACAGTGTACCAGTTAGAATTCTTTCTTCATATTGTATAATATTTTCGTTTACATCGTATAATAGAAACTCTACTTTTTAGAACTTAACGATATTACATGTTGGCGCCAGGTGGTTGTTCACTAGACCCCCAGCTCAGAACTCGTAAGGAGATCCTTAAATAGTTGATGCATTTGGGTTGGGTTGTTTTATCTGAGCGGCACTTTTTTGCACACCACGGGCTAAATGGCCAGGTCACAAGGACCTCGAAGGCTCAGAGAAGGTTGGGGGAGGGGACCCACTGGAACAGCTGTTGGGAGACAGATGGTAGCCTCCCGTCAAGGCCCTCCAGCGTGTTCTTTAACGTGCACAGGGTATGGCTCTCCCGCACACGGGGCCACGGCTTAACGTCCCATCCGACGGACGGCGGCCTTTCCAAGCCCATCGGCGTCCCCTACTGACCGTGGGCAGAGCGGGGAATTTTGCGGAGATAAATCTCAACGCTGACCCAGTTGGGACTCGAACCTGGGAACTGCAGATTACGAGCCTGGCGCGCTACCGACTGAGCCACCCCCGCCCAATAGTTGATGCAAGAAAATGTGTTTTTTAACATGTATCTCCTGCACGGGGCAAACTCTTCGCGTTCCATACAACAAACGGAGACTTTTCCGAAACCCATCATTGTCGAATTTCTCACCGCGGGCTGGGCTGAGTTGCTTTACCTCTGACAGACACTTTTTTTTGTACACATGGACTAAATTGCCAGGTCACAAGGAACCCGAAGGCTTGAGAAGGTTGGGGGAGGAGACTCACTGGACAGTTGTTGGGAGATAGAAAGCATCGTAATGTCAAGGCCATCCAGTGTGTTCTTTAACGTGCACAAGGTATGGCTCTCACGGGGCCACGGCTTAACGTACCATCCGACGGACGACGGCTTTTCCAAGCCCGTCGGTGTCCCCTACTGACCGAGGGAATGGCGGGGAGTTTTGCGGAGATAAATCTCAACGCTGGTCTAGGCGGGACTCGAACCTGAGAACTGCAGATTACGAGCCTGGAGAGCTACCGATTAACACCCCCCCCCCCTCCCACTCCTCTCATCGAGGGTAAGTTGGGGGTTAGAGATGTAAATCTCAACTGATACACAGTGGGGAATTGAAACTGAGAGCATCAAGTCACGAGTCTTTGTTATCTGCTGGACCAACCTCACTCCCTTTCCCAGGAGGAATCAAATCAGCGACACACAATTGGCTTTCATATCTTGTGAAAAAAGTCTAGCAGGAAAGAACTGTCTTATTTCAATTAAGAATAAATCTATCGCATCCCACAGAATTCTTTGCAAAGAAAATTACTACTTACCTGGGGAGGAAAAACCACTCATTCATTACGTGAATCGTTATCCTTCCATTAAATCATTCCGCATCACCCAAACCACTCAATCTCACTTACAACTTACCGCTTCAATAATCCTGAGTGCTCCAGCGGGGGTTCTGAAGTAATCGGTGTTGTACTCGATGGCTGTTGATTGAGTAGTTTCTGCCATTTCGTTTTCCAATTAGGAGAAAAAATCTGAATGATCACACGCGTGGTAAACAATCCCCCAATACACAAACAAACACACTCGCACCAGAAACAAGCAATTCCTCGCCGTTTCTATCGGGGAATCAGTGAGAAATGAAAACGATTCTCCTGCAGTTGGCAGCTTTCAATGTCTGGCTTCCCAAGTTGACGGTGGTTCGCACGCCCCGTCATCCACGTGCGATTGTTCCGCGGAGAATATTTGCAACTAATGACGCAAACAAAAAAAATACTCGTCACTCTAATAATAACGACTAAATAAAGGAGTTACAGCTCGCGCGATACGTCGTGATTTTAAGAAGGGTGTCACGAGATTGCAACAATTAAACAGGCCGATTACGAACCCTCCAGTGGAACACTAGGTCGCAGCTATGAATAGACACCCCAAACTGCTGATAAAGGCTTTCTGTTGGCTAAAAACACGGCTCTCTATGTACACTCACGGAGCCCAGACCTTCCTCACTAGCTGATGCGAGTCTCCGAGAGTAAATGAACTCCAGAGCCGGTACGAGGTCTTGTTGATCACGTGATGCCATGCGGAAATCAGCCGGTCCAATAGGCTTTGAATAACGTCCTGTTGAGTGTGCTCCGGGGCTTTCGTAATGACTGCTTAATAGGGCACCGAAAAAAAGGAAGAACAGGGACCTTGAGAGAAGCAAAAGTGCCTTAAAGAATATAACAGTCCTCGGCTCATTGGATGTTTCTTTCAACGATTAAAGAGCTCGCTTTAATGACAATATTTAAAGATGCGTCCACGTTCCTCACGGATATGGGTTTAATTCTGCTTCAGATGGCTTGTTACGGCGCGTGAACTGTTTCGAAACAGTGAGGATGTACGATGCAGTCAAGGTTCTTTCAGTTCTTTTCTTGCTACCGAAGTCGATAATTAAAATCATCACGTTTTGAGAGTAGCATATATTGGGATAGGAAGAAGAAGAATACATTCGAGGAGGCATTTGGCCAGTGGTTACTATTAGTCCCTCTCCCCACCCCGAAATTTTAAGGTGGTAAAAAGATTCAGATGATTAAGATTTAAGAACTGATTTTTTTTGCATGCATTTATTTATTCTTAGGTCATTTTTTTTTATATTGGCTATTCCTAGGCCACATACAGGTCATTTTTCTTAGGCCAATTTTTATTATCAATTTTTCTTAGGCCAATTTTCCAATATTGGCTATTCTTAGGCCATATACTGACCATTTTTCTTAGGCCAATATTTTTAATATTGGCTATTCTTAGGCCATGTACAGGCCATTTTTCTTAGGCCAATTTTCTAATTTTGGCTATTCTTAGGCCATATTACAGGCCATTTTTCTTAGGCAAATTAAAAAAAAATACTCGTCATTCTGAAGTATAATACTCTTAATCTTATCTATTAGTGTATTATATGCAATCATATAGTACAACTGGTAAATAAAAGTTATTGTCCTTATATCGAATTTGTTCTTTCCGTCACAATTTTTACCGCCCTCCTCCCACTAAAAAACTCCTGCTTGTTCCCCATTTCGAAATTTTGCCTCCCACTCCCTCTGAAAAATATTCCTGCCACGTGCCTGCCACGATACCCCCTAAAGTTTGAGAAACAATGATGATAGTTTATAGGTACAGTCGCTCAAAAAAGTATCCGAACAGTGTGGTTGATTTACAGAATTCATAAAAAATATCTGGCAACGATTTTTTTAGAAATTAGTGATCTGGAAACCGTGTCACGTGACACGAAGGTTGCCAGATGACTAATTTCTAAAAAAAAATCGTTGCCAGATATTTTTTCTGAATTCTGTAATCAACCATAGTGTTCGGATACTTTTTTGAGCGCCTGTAGGTGGTCATATTATTTTGATACTAGATCGTGTGGGCTCACTCACGGAAATATTGAGCGTGTGCAGTAACTGCACACGCTCCAGTTTGCTGTGAACGGTAACTGGAGCGTGTACAGTTCCTGTACACCCTCCAGATATTTTTTCTGAATTCTGTAATCAACCATAGTGTTCGGATGCTTTTTTGAGCGACTGTATGTAGTTTATTTCATGGAACTTAATTCTACTAAGGAACATGTTATTTCATTCTAATTTCTTAAGAAAAATTAAGCTTAGTAAAACTCGTGTTCAAATAGTACCCCTCTCTATTACTAATATATTTATTTTTTTTTTCATTATTCCAACTAAACTTTGCAAGCATTTTTTTTTGTATAATAACGTGGGATTTTAACATTAATATTTTCACAATTGTAATGTTTCCTGAACAAAAGAAAAAAAAGTTCCTAATCAACACAACGCAAATGTTTTCGAATTCTCAAATTCTCTCCAATGTCGTAGCATGTATTTCATTTATTTCATTAAAAGTTTAAGTAAATAACAAATAAACGCTACCCAAATCCGAGAAATAATACACCTGGCATGTAATCAGACGTCCTCCCAACTCACGGCGAAACTAGATTTTTTTCCCAGCAAAACATTGCAAGAAATAATAATGCGTTAATTATAAACATCCTTTGAGTTGCTGGAATTGATGTCTTTTTTTCAACTGGATTAAACAAAAATCTAATAATTTCATTTTGAAATTAAATATTTTTATTATCTTGTTTAAAAATGAGACTGTCAAAAAACTTTCCCAATGCAATTCGTACTCAATTAATCATTTTGGCTGCCAACAATCAGCTTGCTTATCTGCAAAAGCATGATTTTAACTAGAAATATCTATGATGACGAGTTTTCATCTAATAACTGAGACAATAATGAAATCAATGAATCGTCAATTTATTTAGAAATAAAGGTCGTGTGTATGTTACCGGCAATGTATGAAAAGCCGGCATTTTATAGAATTCCTAGGCATTCTATAGAATACCCGGCGTTTTTAGACAATGTATGAAATATGAGAATTATTACATACTTTCCCTAGGCATTGTATAGAATACCTAGGCATTATAGAATGACAAATACTATTTCGGCAAAGTATGAAAAAGGCTTTTATTGAAAAGATGCATGTGAAAATGTAAGAAGTACAAAATATAAGATACGGGATTTTTCTACAAAAAGAGAAAAATACCATTGCTGAACTACCGCCAGAAATATTAACATCATAACCTGTAATGAATCTGTCGTCCGCATTATAAAAAACACCCCAAATGAGGTAAAGCCAAGTGAGAACGAATCAGTAAAGTGTTGAATATTCGAAGTTTGCAATTCGAGTTAGGATACTCGTATTTCACTTTACTACTTGTCAAATCTATTTCAGTGGAGTTCCGAGTTGCTTGTGATATGTCGTTTTTTGATGACTTTTTTTAATCTGTTTTTTGACCTTAACTCTCTTTCTATGGAAGCTAGGGTTCTCAAACTTTGGGATCCCTATTGAGGCAACCCTCTTTTACACTCTTACAACGCTAGGGAGCGCTTTTCCGAATGGAAGGGTGTCTTTTTGGTGTCCAAAGTGACCAACTACGGCGCTCTTTTTTACCGAAACTAGGGACTGGAGGATCTGGCAATCAGGGTGAGCCTATAGGGGACCCAGGGGAACATTTACTGGTCAATTCGAATTGGACTGAGTGCTCTGGCTCTCTGTTTGAGGCGAGCGTCGAGAGTCACGTGACTCGCATTGCGACATTATACATCACTGCCGGGAGTATTTTATACTTTGCCGATTTGCCTTTTGGCATTCTATAGAATGCCTAGGAAATGTGTGAAATATGAATCGTTTCATACATTGCCGGCTAGTTTTAGGCATTCTATAGAATGCCGGATTTCAAACTTTGCCGGTGACATATATATTAAACTCGTCATTTTCATCTGGCCTAATGATTCAATTGATTCAGATTTTAATGATATTGTATAACAAATATTGATAAATATCTAACAATTTATGAATAACTGCATAAATTTCGATGCTTAATAGTTAACTACTGTACTAGAATTATCTACAAAGATTTAGTTATTATGTATTATTATTAATTAATAAAAAACTTGAAGACTTTTAGTAAATACTTCTGCAGGAAAAATGCGTTTTGCCGAGGAACTACAACGCACATCTCTCTATATACATACCAAAGTGTTCTAACCACTAAATTAACTACCTGCTCCGTCATAGATTTCTGCAATGTGATTGTTATATTTATCCGAACGTGGCGCACCTGTATTTCATTAAAGAAATTCAGGTGCCAACTATAATCGGGAAAGGTAACTCATTTTCCAAATGTTGCTTTTAAATCAGAAAACAGTAAGAAAGTCACTCACGCTAAAGCGTTATTAATCAAATAATTTCCTGCGTAGGTATTTATTGAATCTTATATATGCAGGTAATCTGTGTATTTACTATGGATTAATAAAGAGTTTTATTTTGGTTATCTGAATTTGTTACAAATCGGTTGCTAATTCTACAGCAATATTTCTAATCTTTAATTGGCTAAGGAACCCCAAAAATGTAAAATTCAGGCAAACCCCAAACCTTAAATAAAAATGAAGAAAAATGAAACTATTTTAATATGCTAATAACTACAGTTTATATATAATATTATTTTATTGATTGCATATAGCTAACATACCTTAATGGTTTTATTTTCACATTTTCCAAATGACCTGAAAGTTGCATGGAATTTTTAAAATAACCGCGAAATCCAGTTGACAAATATTGCACTATAGCTAGTCTTCATAATAGTTAATAATTTGCATTTTGATTTTATTGTATTAATTGATACTGTAAGGAGGGAAGTAGATTACTTATTCAGATAAAAAATGCTTTCTTTATAAGTAATTATATCGGGCGTACGAACTATTTATACTATAATCATGGGTGTCCGCAGAGGGGGGGGGGGGGGGGGGGGGGCAAACGGGGTACTTACCTCCCCCCTGGGATCGAGTAAAGAATTCCACAAATTATAATCGTAACAATTTAAACGCAATTAATTTATATACATTATGCATGTGTTTTTGCATTGATGCAATACTGTATTCTATAATCTACTTGTGAAAAATGAAACCTAAAAGATTAAATAATTAAATAATAATTTATTGATGCAATTATTTGTCTCCAAGCTTTGCCCCCCCCCCCCCCCCTCCTCTTGGAAAATTTTCTGCGGACGCCCATGACTATAAGATATCTAGAGGAGCAATCAACCCCCTCTGAAAGTCATTATTTACAAAGGGATTGCTTTGAGTCATATGAAGATATCGTTTTCGTGATAAAAGTTAGCTAGGAGCAATATCATGCTCAACCGTAAATATCGTTGCGCTGATAACGTGTGACTCAGAAAGTTTACTATCGTGTGCTGACATACAATGTTTGCTTTTATCTATTTTTGTTTAAGGGATTAGCAAAAATATAATATGCTACAAATCAGACCAGGATCTGTAAAAAAGAAGCGGGGTGAGGGGCAAGGAACACAATCGAGTCGGGAAAATCTAAAAAAGGGGGAAAGTGCAAGAGACTGGATTTGCAATACAGTGCAACATTATCCCCCTCCGTTTTACAGATCTTTAAAAAATTTCTTGAAAAATGCGTGGAATAAAAATAATTTTAATAATTTTTTTTTGCCTCTATTACCTTTGTTAGCTAGCATTTTGTATTTTGCTTTCAATCATTAGTACAATCGCTCAGAAAAAATAACCAAACACTATGGTTGATGACAGAATTCAGAAAAAATATCTGGCAACAATTTTTTTTTAGAAATTAGTAATCTGGCAACCTTCGTGTCACGTGACACGAAGGTTGCCAGATCACTAATTTCTAAAAAAATCGTTGCCAGATATTTTTTCTTAATTCTGTAATCGACCATGTGTTCGGATACTTTTTTGAGCGACTGTAGGTGGTCATATTATTTTGATACTAGATCGTGTGGGCTCACTCACGGAAATATTGAGCGTGTGCAGTTACCGTTCACAGCACACTGGAGCGTGTGCAGTAACTGCAGACGCTCCAGTTTGCTATGAACGGTAAATGGAGCGTGTACAGTTGCTGTACACGCTCCAGATATTTTTCCTGAATTCTGTAATCACGTGACATGAAGGTTGCCAGATCACTAATTTCTAAAAAAATCGTTGCCAGATATTTTTTCCGAATTCTCTAATCAACCGTAGTGTTCGGATATTTTTTTGAGCGACTGTACGCTACTGAAGCACGTTGAACTTTACTGAACACTACTGAAGAACATTGGAGAAATACGTGTTCCGTTTGATTTCCAAACAAAAATAGAGCAATAGATGTTGGAAACGTATTAAACGCTGCAGCCCAGAAGTTGCAAGATATATTGTTGTAAAATACAGTTGCAAAAAACTAAGAATTATGAGAAGAAACTCTGCACCTTTCCCTTTTGCTTGGAATGCCGTGAATGGTGCATCAAATAAATAAAAACGAACTAAATTTTTTTTCAGCGAATTATTTTTAATGGACAATTTTTAATAGAGTCTAATATCATTATTTATTTCATTAATTTGTACGCAGAAGAAACTCAATTCTGTCTCTCTACGCATTGATTTGCAAATGTCTTTTCGTGGTTAAATTTTGTTTCCGAATTGCACCTTCCATTTGGAAGCGAACAGCAACTGGAGGCACGTTCTTGAAACTTTTGGCATTTGTATTGTCATGACTACGTGTTATTTACAGGCGATTTCCAAACCTCGCTTGTACTGTTGTTATCTGTTAAACGCAAATACAGAAATAATCAGAAATACAGTCAATAGAGAAATTCATTACTATCGTAATCGATTCCGCTCTTTAGCCAATTATTTATGCCTAAAAATATAATAATATATACGCATTTATCGTACGATGAATTTTAATTTAAAAAGAAAATTAATATTTCTTTATACAGATGATTTTTGAGAAATGGGTTGGGTTGTTCTACCTCTGAGCGGCACTTTTTTGCACACCATGGGCTAAATGGCCAGACCACAAGGACCCCGAAGGCTCAGAGAAGGTTGGGGGGAGGGGACCCACTGGAATAGCTGTTGGGAGACAGATGGTAACCTCCCGTCAAGGCCATCCAACATGTTCTTTAAAGTGCACAGGGTATGACTCTCCCGCATACGGGCCACGGCTTAACGTCCCATCCGACGGACGGCGGCCTTTCCAAGCCCATCGGTGTCTCCTACTGACTGTGGGCAGGGCGGGGAATTTTGTCGGAGATAAATCTCAACGCTGACCCAGCTGCGAGAAATGGGAGTGTGAAAGGACTTCAAGTGGTCATCCGATGGCCTCAGACTCTTTCAAGCCTCTCCGCGTGTCCTTTCTCATCGAGGGCAGAATGGAGGTTAGCGGAGAAAATCTCAATGAGCTCGCAGTTGGGATTCGAAACTGAGATAATCAAATTAAGCGCCTGATGCGCTACGGATTGAGAAGATCACCCCCCACACACAGACACTTTTGAACTTCTCATTGTCACAAAACCTGTAAATGAAATGTTCTCGTTATAATTAACCGTATTTCACAGAGTGTCATTGGCTATTACTTTAGAAATATTAGAGATAGAAATTTCGGATTAAAGCCACTTTTCATAATTTCAGAGAGGATAAAAATTTATTTTAAGGGTTTTATTTCCATATTTCAAAATGTGTACAGGGCCGTGCCGTGCTATGATACAGAGAGGCGGCGGCATCAGGCGGCACCGTAAGGGGGCGGCATAAGCAGCGAAATCAAAATACAATTTGAACCATTCAATAATTAAAAATCTTTACGCAACACTTTTCTATATTGGCCTATGTTCCGATATTGATGTATACGATTTATGATTTGTCGTACGCCTCTGCCTAAGCGCTTTCGGTACCCTTTGATCTCGGTTTCTGGTGCAGGTGCATCGTTGGCGAGCGCGAGCGCTCGCCGAAAGACTTTTGATCTGACAGCGCGAAGCTATTATTTTTGTTTGTAATATAACGTGCGGCCGCCCCTGAAAGCTTTTGGAAATCAATTATCACAAAAGACAATTGCACGTGTTACGTGTTGATAGTTCTGCTTTGAACTTACAATTTTTGACAATATTTGATTTTAATGTTAGTTTGTCATGAGAAGTGGCAAGTGGCTGTGCTGTATTTAAATCAGTAAATCAGATACATACTATATCTGTATCAGTATAATATTTGTGCATTTATACTAATTCAGTTTTTATGTTTAAAAAGTAGATCAGGTAAGAGAATTATTGTTTTTTACAGCAATTGTAGTTACTTATTATCATTGAAAATGATTATGTTATGACAATAGGGACACGAATTAAAAAGTAGCATTTGCATGGACTGGGTATATCTCAGGTGCGGAACGTGTGCCTCTGTGTGATAGAGAGCGAGTTATTTAGGTAATATTGGGCTACTTTTGCGTTCTGTGTATGATAGAGAGTTGCTTAGGAAATATTTGCATTTGCCTACTTTTGCGTTCGTTATTTATTGCTCTATTTTTACCAAATTCATATACGTTGTGGAGACATTACAATAACAAGTTAAAGAAAGGCATATGTCAAAACGGCTGCTAGCTGTCAATTTGACAGATATTCGTTATCTATTTATTATATTCTGTTACCTACAAATCTTACTAGCTTTGCAACTCATTTCTATCGTTATTTTATCTACCCTATTTTAATAGCATGATAAGCATCATTATATTTAATCATTTTCAATGACCCCCCTCCCCCCGGTTGCATCTTTGCGAAGGACTGTGAATTTTTATTTAATATTTTTATTACAGTGTGGAATAGAGAAGGAAAAAATTGTCTGGAAGTCAATATAAAAAGAAACGCTTAAAGAAAGAGGAACAAGGAAGAAAGCTAAGCTATGTTATGAAGGAATTCTTAGTACAAAAGTCCTGAGTAGTTTATTACCAACCTACCGTTCCCCCTTTGCACAGTGCTTTCCCCCCCTATGTCGCAATCGTCCACGTTGCCTTCTTGACTTGGACCCCCTATGTCGCAATCGACCGGAAATTGACCTGTGCTGGGCCACATTGCCTTCTGAACTTTGTTCCCTATGTTGCAATCAATAGGAAATTGACCCTGGTGTCGCAACTGTCGTGGCGCTCCTTATTAATAATTCATAATTAAAAATTCCTCCCCCTTTTAACCCCCGGCGCTATCTAGTGCCTATGAGGGACACTATTTTCCCAAAAAATCTTCATTTTAACTCTAATTTTAAGCCCTCCTTCTCGAATAGTCTCGATTTTCCTTTATCGATTTTTCTTTATTTCAGACCCCCCAATGGTTGACTTATATTTTAAACCCTCCACTTGCAGACCCCCTGGTTGACCTATATTTTAAGCCCTACCTATATTTTAAGCCCCCCTCCTTCCCTCGGATTACAAGCCTCAGAATAATTGCACAGAAAAGGATGACACAAGTCTCAATTGTAAAAACACCTCCAAAAAGACCCCCCTGGTTGACCTATATTTTAAGCCCTACCTATATTCTAAGCTCCCTCCTTCCCTCGGACTGATTGATGCACGCCTAAGAATAATTGCACAGAAAAGGATGATTACAAGGCTCAATTGTAAAAACACCTCCAAAAAGACCCCCTGGTTGACCTACATTTTAAGCTCTACCTATATTTTAAGGCCCCTCCTTCCCTCGGACCGGCTGATGCACACCTCAGAATAATTGCACAGAAAAGGATGATACAAGTCTCAATTGTAAAATCAACTCCCAAAGTTGTATTCTTATTAAACCTCCCTCCCCTTAAAAAACTAATCGGTGGTGTCCAATACGTATTTTAGTACATCTCCTGTATTTAAAAACTCTCTAGGTATTCATCTGAAATTTTACAAGACCACTCAACTCTTTCTGAATGACAACGGTCAGAATGCCTAATGCAGCTCTCTAAATAAAACTTTCTTTAACAGAAAATCAACTCTCAAAGTTGTATTCTTATTAATTAAACACTCATCAAAACCACACATCCCTTCTATTAAAAGTTACCTCTATTAAAACTTCACAAACTCACGTCCTTTTACAAGTTCTCTAAACATGTTGTATATTCTCTGTATTTATTCCTTATAATTAAACACTCATCAAAAATTCTCTCACCTTTATTAAAAAATCACTCCACGGTCGTAATAAAAAAGTTTTCTGTAGATGGGTTTCATCCAAAAAAAAAAAAATCCTCCACCTGCAGTGAGATTCGAACCGACTATCTTGGGCTCGATAGCCGGACGCACTCGACTATGGTTTGTACTTAATGTGGCCTAGAAAGGTGTCGAACGGATCAGACATTTCAAATATTAACCTAGTACGTTTTTTACAACCTTCGTATTCTTTATAACTAGTTTTTTCTACGTATTTCTTATAATGAACCCGATAGTCCTTTCACGTTAACATATGTATTTTTTATAACTCACGTATTTTAAGTCCGTTTCAGTAACACTTATTTCTTTTAACTCCGTGACTGTTGGCTGTCGCTTACTAGGACTATCCACAGTAACTATTTTTAAAAGACTGGCCCGCAGAAAATGCCGATGGGTTAAAAATTAATAAAAACTGATTATACTCGTCACGATGAAAAATATTGAGGGGTAATAGGGCCGACCTAAAAGACTCAGTGTTCGGATCCTCACCCTGGACAACGTTTCACTGACAGATGGTTAAGTCCTGTGAAATTATTCCAAACGGGGAATCACAAGGGTTTTATTAACGAATGAATCTTGGATCTGTGCTGCTTCCGTGTCAGGAGCACTGCCCTACATCGTGAAAACCCACTAGCACTCTTTATCGTGGTTTTCGGACTCGATATTTTTCCAAGTCCCGAGACGGTTCTCCCAATTCTATCCTTTACGATACAAGGGCGTTTCAATGTACCCAATGTAGACAAACCCTTTTGAAATGACGCGTCCTAAACCTCCAAGTGCTGGGCTTATTAAAATTAGTCTCCATCGGGTTGGTCCCGTCAGATATCTGTGTTTCCACGTAGTAATGCTACACTGAAGAAAAGTCGGCTAAAAAACCGTCTTTAACATCGTTTGCGTGCGAACGTATGCCGCATCACGCTGTTGAAATCGGGTAAAAAAAATAACTTTTTTTTTTGTACGCAGTAGAATGTTCAAAGTACATTGCAGTTACTGTTGCGTAAAAACTTTAGTTCCATCACGAATGCACGTTAACGGTGTAGGGGAACATTAGTTTTAGCAAATACTTCAACTATAAAAAAAAATACAATGTCTCACGCACCCTTTCAACTTACCTGCACTAATCCACTGATATTTTATTTGCAGCTGGACTGATAGTCAAAATTTAGCAAATATTACAAAGAATCTCTCAATTGTAAAAATCAACTCTCAAAGTTGTATTCTTATTAATTAAAACCCTTTCTATTAAAAGTTACCTCTATTAAAAATCTTTTGCTATTCATTTTGCCAGGACTGCTAAACGATTCCCTTTTATTAAATTTCAATTCTTTGGGATTCATTTTATCCAGCCCCGTTAATCGATCCCCTAGTAAATAAAAACTCTCACTCACCTTTATTAAAATCATCCAGCGCTCGTAATAAATCAGTTTAATCGGGGAAAAAAAAAAAATCATTCCCTCGCTAGCGTACCTCAACGTTAATTTCGGGAAAAAGTCTCATCGGATCCAAGGTCCACGTATTTTACTAGAAGAATGACACAGTAACTGTTCCACAGAAAAATTAATAAAATTTGGTTTAAATTATTCGTAGGACTTGTATATAAGATCTACCTTGCAATAGACGTTCAACAGGCTAAAAGTTTTCCAAGTCCGTTATCAGTGTATCGGAAATCGTACGTTTCCTGTAGACATCCTTCAGATCGTTTATTAGGGGGTAGCAACAGCACTTTCGCCACATCACACGATATGGTGCAATCCTTTTTCAGCTGGAAGGTCAAATGTCCAGCGCTTCACTGTGTCTGCATTTGACACTGATAAGGTTTAAAAATAGATATTTCCTAGAATCCACATTGCCTTCTCAGATTGGACTTTGAACCCTATGTCGCAACCGACCATATTTTAAGTCCTCTTCATAGAACCCCTGGTTGACTTATATTTTAAGTCCCTTTCTCGAATTTTCTTGTTTTTCCCCTGTTTAACCCATATTCCCTCCCCTCTTTAAACCAAATCAGTTTTTGCGCATTTAATCGGTGTCATCCAACGTCCATACTATTTTTAGTACGTCTCCTGTATTTAAAAAAAAAAATATTGGCTTTCGTCGCCGTATTTGAACGCGCTACCTCAGTGCCGATAGCTGAAGTGTCATCACCAGGGCGCGGATTTTTGCGGAGCTAAATCTCAACTCTGGCCCTGCTATCCGCTCGACAATATTTGCTACTGATAAAACGATTTCCTTCATTAAAAATAAAAACTAATTAAATAATGGGGTATCACAGGGAAAATACTGGGAAGAACCCAAACTGATTTCGTGCTAAAACATCTCCAGATTTCAGCTTACTTGAAAAACTATTGTTAGAAATGAACCAGTGACTTGAATCACTCAACTTCCATAAGAATACACAATTATGGTACAGTGTCGGGAAGAAATATGTTTCAACGAAATTCAATTGCATGTATTACGATCAGAAAAATAATTTAGTGGACAAAGTTTAAAATAGTTATTAAATGGTACCTTACAGTGCAAGTGCGCTTCAGGCGAAAAGCCTCCCCTTCGAACACTGCACCCCGTTTTTCCGAAGTAACTGTGTCACAAGTCTTCCTACATCATTCCTAAACAGAGAATCGGATTCAATGTGCAAGAAGATCAAGACCTCATTTGAAGGAGCACATAGTGGATACTGTACTCCATAGTGAAATGAACATTGGCCTCTTGCGGGACCTAGTTATATCCCTACTCCAAGAGAATTACTAATGAAAACGTGCTATTGTTAATGTATGTAATTCCGACAAAAAATGTTTTGTCTGTTTTAGCCACTTTGTATCCTGCAATAGGAAACACTGAACACTTTAACAACTATATACATTTAGAAGAAAACACATCAGGTCTAATTTTCCCTTTAACAATAAATCAAATATCTAAATTCGAAAAAATTAACATTTCTGTCTGGATACGAGAAAGAGATGTTCCCATTCTACATCACACCATTCAGATTTAAAGCGCACGCAAATCTCCTACTGTTATCAGACGATGAAAAGCAGCATTATTGTTCCATTAAGAATTTGTTTCTATGAAATTCAAAGGGAGAATGCTGTTTTCCATATTATAGGGAATGCAATTAATAATTCCTTGCAGAAGGTTGTCCTTTAGGTTATGAAATAATCTTATTAGAATGCTTAAAATTGAGATGACACACATTAGCTCCTCGGAGAAGCGCTAGCGGGTAGAAGACTATACCCGTGTAATGAAAATATTCATTCGACATAAAAAAAACCTACGCCAATATCGCGTACACTGACGTGCTCCTCTTAGCTGATGTGTTTGGTGGCAGATACTGACCCCTGCTATGTTTACACAGCTCCTGCCTTCATACCTGAAGATGACAAATACTAGAGTTGATAACCTACAATGTATCTTTTTGGAAGGCATACGAGGAGGAATTTCGGTGATATGCAGACAACAAGCATTTAGAATGAAAAACTGATTGCAAGTTTGCTTTACTGTCATACAAACCTGAAAAGAGATGAAATGGGTAGTACTTTACCCATGATATACCATGTGACTAGGTCGTTAAATCAAATTACATGCATAAACGAAAATTAGAAAAACAACGAAATGCTTGGTAAATTCAATGAGAATCACTAAAATGTAAAGAGTGTTGGAATATCTGTAAATGCACACACATTTCATTGGATAGGTGAATATTTTCACAATTCTTTGGAAGTGGAAGGCACAATAACTGTAAAACATACTGTGACGAGAGAGAAAGTATAAAAATGTAGTGGGATGGTTGTAAAAAATCGCTTCAAAACAGAAAATTACAACGCAAATACTGAAAGATAGAAAAAAAAACGACTATTCGACGGTTATTCCAAACTGCTATCTCACGCTCTTTTCAGATTTCCTGGTTCTATAGTTCCCTGGTACGTAGCGCATAAGTGTGGGTGTAGTTGGCTATTTTTCGTTGCAAACACAAGTTGTTTTCACTATTAGTTATTTTTCCTGCATGAGAATACACATTTCTATACTACATTGCGTACACACGGATGGACGAATATCACAAAATACTTTGCATATAGAAAACATCAGCAAAGAACCACAGAAGTTTGGAAATTTAAAATCTGAAAACTCAGTGTTTATAAGAAAACAACAATATTTTCAGTACTTCCATGAAAAGTTGAATCCCAGAATCGATCCGCTAGACCCGACTTTGCATTCTCTGACTTCAACCACCAATAAAACGTAATGTAAGCTCTCTCGTCAGTTATCCCAAGCCGCTATCTCTTTTCAGAGTTTCTGCCCCCCTCGGTACGTTTGAATAAGCGCATAAGTGTGGGTGAAAATGGCTATTTTTCGCTGCAAACACAAGTTTTTCGACAAAGATAGGGTGTTTCACTACAATCTAACACGGGATTTCATGTGTGTTTAGTTATTTTTCCTGCATGAGAATATTTCTAATCCTTCTCATTGACAGCAGGTTAGTTACTTCGGATCTAACAAAGCCAAGGTTTGAGATCCATAATAAGACATGAACGTTTGTGTTGTTTTCCTACCAAGATCCCGACATCCTCTCACCCCCTTCTACTGGGTCGTATGAAAAAATCCTGTAACTGTTACGACAATTAGCTGCGTGAAGGCGTATTTATTTTTAAAGCAAAGACACACTAATTTCGGACTCGCTAGCTAGAGAATGATATATTAACTTGCTAAAGTTTGATTTTAATGATCAGATAGTGTATACATCACCACTTTTTTAGTTCATACTAATATCTTCTAACTTTCAAAGGAAATATTGTCTCATTATAAGCGATTTCATACAAAGAGATGCGCACTCTATGCTTCACATTTAAATCTATAGAGATAACGATCACTGACCATGGAACACATCTGTGAAAAACACGCTATGATAGGGTTTGAGAAAGATTTTTAGTCCATGGGGGTGCTGCACTGCAGGAAAGCACATTATCTTTGAGATCAGAACCTACATGAAAGTTATACTGTTTGGGTTTGAGAAAGATTCTTTAGTTCACGGGACACTGCATGAATAAGTGCATAAGTGTGGGTGAAGACGGCTATTTTTCGCTGCAAACACAAGTTTTTCGACAAAGATAGGGTGTTTCACTACAGTCTAACACGGGATTTCATGTGTGTTTAGTTATTTTTCCTGCATGAGAATATTTCTAATCTATCTCATAGACAGCAGGTTAGTTACTTCGGATCTAACAAAGCCAAGGTCTGAGATCCATAGTAAGACATGAACGTTTGTGTTGCTTTCCTACCAAGGTCCCGACATCCTCTCACATGAAATATTACTGTACTAGGATCTAGAAAAATCACTATCCATTACATTAATTTTTTTATTACATTCATGTATTTCACCCCCATTTTCTTGTCAAGAGCTAAAATTATTTGATGAATGAACGACAAAATATCTTCAAATGCAGTGGACGCATGACAGAATAACTTCAAAATAAGTTCCAATAGCTGAAAAAACAACTGTAAAAATTAGATAAATACAGGGATAGGGAAAGACAGAATTGCTTTCAAATCATTAAAATACCTTAAATGTGTGGTTGAATCACCACCAAATATCTCCAGCACACTTTTAAAGGAAATATTTTCTCATTATAAGCGATTTCATACAAAGAGATACGCACTCTATGCTTCACATTTAAATCTATAGAGATAACGATCACTGCCCATGGAACACATCTGTGAAAAAACACACTACGATTGGGTTTGAGAAAGATTTTTAGCCCATGGGGGTGCTGCACTGCAAGAAGACACATTATCTTTGATATCAGAACGTACGTGAAAGTTATACTGTTTGGGTTTGAGAAAGATTCTTTAGTTCACAGGGCACCGCATTACACTAAAGCACACTGTCTTGTACGTATGTCTATCTGTATGTTTGTTTCTCTCTCTCTGTGTGTGTGTGTGTTTGTGTCTATGTGTAAATATGTATGTTACTACGAAATGTGTGTACGTGTAGATGTGTGCATATATGTCAAGATGTAACTGTGTCTGCATGTTTGTTTCTCTCTAGGTGTGTGTGTGTGTGTGTTTCAGTGAATCGTGTATGTGTGCGTATGTGAGTGTGTGTATGTTCATGTATGTTAATATGTTTCTTTATATGTATATGTTTTCGTGCGTATGTGTTAAGATGTCTGTGTGCACATAGTCGTTTCTCTGTATGTGTATACGTCTTCATGTTTGTCTCTCTGTGTGTGTGTGTGTTAAAGTGTCTGTATGTGTTTCATCTTTATGTGCATATGTTATCGTATGTGTGTGTGTGTTCACATGCACGAATAAACATATTGTCTTACGGACACTTGCTTGCTACAGAACAAGCTAACAATTTAAAACGAGACTTGTGGTTATGCAAAATATTTCATGTGTGCGTATGTGAGTGTGTGTATGTTCATGTATGTTAATATGTTTCTTTATATGTATATGTTTTCGTGCGTATGTGTTAAGATGTCTGTGTGCCCATAGTCGTTTCTCTGTATGTGTATACGTATTCATGTTTGTCTCTCTCTGTGTGTGTGTGTTAAAGTGTCTGTATGTGTTTCATCTTTATGTGCATATGTTATCGTATGTGTGTGTGTTTGTTCACATGCAAGAATAAACATATTGTCTTACGGACACTTGCTTGCTACAGAAGAAGCTAACAATTTAAAACGAGAGTTGTGGCTATGCAAAATGTTTCATCACAGATCTTAACTTGAATACTCATATTTCAGGAGATGTAAGGATTTTTCTTCAGCACGTTCGAATATTTTTTGAACACGACTGTCTTATGTTACGTTTCCTGTCAGATGTCTCGTAACGAGCAAAGCGTGTGTGTGTGTGTGAACCGAGAATATTTCAAACTTAGAATAATACGACATCCTGAAGTTTGAAATATTCTCGGTTGAATGTCCTCTTCTGTATTAGCAGAACACACACACACGCTTTGCTCGTTACGAGACATCTGACAGGAAACGTAACATAAGACAGTCGTGTTCAAAAAATATTCGAACGTGCTGAAGAAAAATCCTTACATCTCCTGAAATATGAGTATTCAAGTTAAGATCTGTGATGAAACATTTTGCATAGCCACAACTCTCGTTTTAAATTGTTAGCTTCTTCTGTAGCAAGCAAGTGTCCGTAAGACAATATGTTTATTCTTGCATGTGAACAAACACACACACATACGATAACATATGCACATAAAGATGAAACACATACAGACACTTTAACACACACACACACACAGAGAGAGAGACAAACATGAAGACGTATACACATACAGAGAAACGACTATGGGCACACAGACATCTTAACACATACGCACGAAAACATATACATATAAAGAAACATATTAACATACATGAACATACACACACTCACATACGCACACATGAAATATTTTGCATAACCACAAGTCTCGTTTTAAATTGTTAGCTTGTTCTGTAGCAAGCAAGTGTCCGTAAGACAATATGTTTATTCGTGCATGTGAACACACACACACACATACGATAACATATGCACATAAAGATGAAACACATACAGACACTTCAACACACACACACACGCACAGAGAGAGAAACAAACATGAAGACGTATACACATACAGAGAAACGACTATGTGCACACAGACATCTTAACACATACGCACGAAAACATATACATATAAAGAAACATATTAACATACATGAACATACACACACTCACATACGCACACATACACGATTCACTGAAACACACACACACACACACCTAGAGAGAAACAAACATGCAGACACAGTTACATCTTGACATATATGCACACATCTACACGTACACACATTTCGTAGTAACATACATATTTACACATAGACACAAACACACACACACACAGAGAGAGAAACAAACATACAGATAGACATACGTACAAGACAGTGTGCTTTAGTGTAATGCGGTGCCCTGTGAACTAAAGAATCTTTCTCAAACCCAAACAGTATAACTTTCACGTACGTTCTGATATCAAAGATAATGTGTCTTCTTGCAGTACAGCACCCCCATGGGCTAAAAATCTTTCTCAAACCCAATCGTAGTGTGTTTTTTCACAGATGTGTTCCATGGGCAGTGATCGTTATCTCTATAGATTTAAATGTGAAGCATAGAGTGCGTATCTCTTTGTATGAAATCGCTTATAATGAGAAAATATTTCCTTTAAAAGTGTGCTGGAGATATTTGGTGGTGATTCAACCACACATTTAAGGTATTTTAATGATTTGAAAGCAATTCTGTCTTTCCCTATCCCTGTATTTATCTAATTTTTACAGTTGTTTTTTCAGCTATTGGAACTTATTTTGAAGTTATTCTGTCATGCGTCCACTGCATTTGAAGATATTTTGTCGTTCATTCATCAAATAATTTTAGCTCTTGACAAGAAAATGGGGGTGAAATACATGAATGTAATAAAAAAATTAATGTAATGGATAGTGATTTTTCTAGATCCTAGTACAGTAATATTTCATGTGAGAGGATGTCGGGACCTTGGTAGGAAAGCAACACAAACGTTCATGTCTTACTATGGATCTCAGACCTTGGCTTTGTTAGATCCGAAGTAACTAACCTGCTGTCTATGAGATAGATTAGAAATATTCTCATGCAGGAAAAATAACTAAACACACATGAAATCCCGTGTTAGACTGTAGTGAAACACCCTATCTTTGTCGAAAAACTTGTGTTTGCAGCGAAAAATAGCCGTCTTCACCCACACTTATGCACTTATTCATGCAGTGTCCCGTGAACTAAAGAATCTTTCTCAAACCCAAACAGTATAACTTTCATGTAGGTTCTGATCTCAAAGATAATGTGCTTTCCTGCAGTGCAGCACCCCCATGGACTAAAAATCTTTCTCAAACCCTATCATAGCGTGTTTTTCACAGATGTGTTCCATGGTCAGTGATCGTTATCTCTATAGATTTAAATGTGAAGCATAGAGTGCGCATCTCTTTGTATGAAATCGCTTATAATGAGACAATATTTCCTTTGAAAGTTAGAAGATATTAGTATGAACTAAAAAAGTGGTGATGTATACACTATCTGATCATTAAAATCAAACTTTAGCAAGTTAATATATCATTCTCTAGCTAGCGAATCCGAAATTAGTGTGTCTTTGCTTTAAAAATAAATACGCCTTCACGCAGCTAATTGTCGTAACAGTTACAGGATTTTTTCATACGACCCAGTAGAAGGGGGTGAGAGGATGTCGGGATCTTGGTAGGAAAACAACACAAACGTTCATGTCTTATTATGGATCTCAAACCTTGGCTTTGTTAGATCCGAAGTAACTAACCTGCTGTCAATGAGAAGGATTAGAAATATTCTCATGCAGGAAAAATAACTAAACACACATGAAATCCCGTGTTAGATTGTAGTGAAACACCCTATCTTTGTCGAAAAACTTGTGTTTGCAGCGAAAAATAGCCATTTTCACCCACACTTATGCGCTTATTCAAACGTACCGAGGGGGGCAGAAACTCTGAAAAGAGATAGCGGCTTGGGATAACTGACGAGAGAGCTTACATTACGTTTTATTGGTGGTTGAAGTCAGAGAATGCAAAGTCGGGTCTAGCGGATCGATTCTGGGATTCAACTTTTCATGGAAGTACTGAAAATATTGTTGTTTTCTTATAAACACTGAGTTTTCAGATTTTAAATTTCCAAACTTCTGTGGTTCTTTGCTGATGTTTTCTATATGCAAAGTATTTTGTGATATTCGTCCATCCGTGTGTACGCAATGTAGTATAGAAATGTGTATTCTCATGCAGGAAAAATAACTAATAGTGAAAACAACTTGTGTTTGCAACGAAAAATAGCCAACTACACCCACACTTATGCGCTACGTACCAGGGAACTATAGAACCAGGAAATCTGAAAAGAGCGTGAGATAGCAGTTTGGAATAACCGTCGAATAGTCGTTTTTTTTTTCTATCTTTCAGTATTTGCGTTGTAATTTTCTGTTTTGAAGCGATTTTTTACAACCATCCCACTATATTTTTATACTTTCTCTCTCGTCACAGTATGTTTTACAGTTATTGTGCCTTCCACTTCCAAAGAATTGTGAAAATATTCACCTATCCAATGAAATGTGTGTGCATTTACAGATATTCCAACACTCTTTACATTTTAGTGATTCTCATTGAATTTACCAAGCATTTCGTTGTTTTTCTAATTTTCGTTTATGCATGTAATTTGATTTAACGACCTAGTCACATGGTATATCATGGGTAAAGTACTACCCATTTCATCTCTTTTCAGGTTTGTATGACAGTAAAGCAAACTTGCAATCAGTTTTTCATTCTAAATGCTTGTTGTCTGCATATCACCGAAATTCCTCCTCGTATGCCTTCCAAAAAGATACATTGTAGGTTATCAACTCTAGTATTTGTCATCTTCAGGTATGAAGGCAGGAGCTGTGTAAACATAGCAGGGGTCAGTATCTGCCACCAAACACATCAGCTAAGAGGAGCACGTCAGTGTACGCGATATTGGCGTAGGTTTTTTTTATGTCGAATGAATATTTTCATTACACGGGTATAGTCTTCTACCCGCTAGCGCTTCTCCGAGGAGCTAATGTGTGTCATCTCAATTTTAAGCATTCTAATAAGATTATTTCATAACCTAAAGGACAACCTTCTGCAAGGAATTATTAATTGCATTCCCTATAATATGGAAAACAGCATTCTCCCTTTGAATTTCATAGAAACAAATTCTTAATGGAACAATAATGCTGCTTTTCATCGTCTGATAACAGTAGGAGATTTGCGTGCGCTTTAAATCTGAATGGTGTGATGTAGAATGGGAACATCTCTTTCTCGTATCCAGACAGAAATGTTAATTTTTTCGAATTTAGATATTTGATTTATTGTTAAAGGGAAAATTAGACCTGATGTGTTTTCTTCTAAATGTATATAGTTGTTAAAGTGTTCAGTGTTTCCTATTGCAGGATACAAAGTGGCTAAAACAGACAAAACATTTTTTGTCGGAATTACATACATTAACAATAGCACGTTTTCATTAGTAATTCTCTTGGAGTAGGGATATAACTAGGTCCCGCAAGAGGCCAATGTTCATTTCACTATGGAGTACAGTATCCACTATGTGCTCCTTCAAATGAGGTCTTGATCTTCTTGCACATTGAATCCGATTCTCTGTTTAGGAATGATGTAGGAAGACTTGTGACACAGTTACTTCGGAAAAACGGGGTGCAGTGTTCGAAGGGGAGGCTTTTCGCCTGAAGCGCACTTGCACTGTAAGGTACCATTTAATAACTATTTTAAACTTTGTCCACTAAATTATTTTTCTGATCGTAATACATGCAATTGAATTTCGTTGAAACATATTTCTTCCCGACACTGTACCATAATTGTGTATTCTTATGGAAGTTGAGTGATTCAAGTCACTGGTTCATTTCTAACAATAGTTTTTCAAGTAAGCTGAAATCTGGAGATGTTTTAGCACGAAATCAGTTTGGGTTCTTCCCAGTATTTTCCCTGTGATACCCCATTATTTAATTAGTTTTTATTTTTAATGAAGGAAATCGTTTTATCAGTAGCAAATATTGTCGAGCGGATAGCAGGGCCAGAGTTGAGATTTAGCTCCGCAAAAATCCGCGCCCTGGTGATGACACTTCAGCTATCGGCACTGAGGTAGCGCGTTCAAATACGGCGACGAAAGCCAATATTTTTTTTTTTAAATACAGGAGACGTACTAAAAATAGTATGGACGTTGGATGACACCGATTAAATGCGCAAAAACTGATTTGGTTTAAAGAGGGGAGGGAATATGGGTTAAACAGGGGAAAAACAAGAAAATTCGAGAAAGGGACTTAAAATATAAGTCAACCAGGGGTTCTATGAAGAGGACTTAAAATATGGTCGGTTGCGACATAGGGTTCAAAGTCCAATCTGAGAAGGCAATGTGGATTCTAGGAAATATCTATTTTTAAACCTTATCAGTGTCAAATGCAGACACAGTGAAGCGCTGGACATTTGACCTTCCAGCTGAAAAAGGATTGCACCATATCGTGTGATGTGGCGAAAGTGCTGTTGCTACCCCCTAATAAACGATCTGAAGGATGTCTACAGGAAACGTACGATTTCCGATACACTGATAACGGACTTGGAAAACTTTTAGCCTGTTGAACGTCTATTGCAAGGTAGATCTTATATACAAGTCCTACGAATAATTTAAACCAAATTTTATTAATTTTTCTGTGGAACAGTTACTGTGTCATTCTTCTAGTAAAATACGTGGACCTTGGATCCGATGAGACTTTTTCCCGAAATTAACGTTGAGGTACGCTAGCGAGGGAATGATTTTTTTTTTTCCCCCGATTAAACTGATTTATTACGAGCGCTGGATGATTTTAATAAAGGTGAGTGAGAGTTTTTATTTACTAGGGGATCGATTAACGGGGCTGGATAAAATGAATCCCAAAGAATTGAAATTTAATAAAAGGGAATCGTTTAGCAGTCCTGGCAAAATGAATAGCAAAAGATTTTTAATAGAGGTAACTTTTAATAGAAAGGGTTTTAATTAATAAGAATACAACTTTGAGAGTTGATTTTTACAATTGAGAGATTCTTTGTAATATTTGCTAAATTTTGACTATCAGTCCAGCTGCAAATAAAATATCAGTGGATTAGTGCAGGTAAGTTGAAAGGGTGCGTGAGACATTGTATTTTTTTTTATAGTTGAAGTATTTGCTAAAACTAATGTTCCCCTACACCGTTAACGTGCATTCGTGATGGAACTAAAGTTTTTACGCAACAGTAACTGCAATGTACTTTGAACATTCTACTGCGTACAAAAAAAAAAAGTTATTTTTTTTACCCGATTTCAACAGCGTGATGCGGCATACGTTCGCACGCAAACGATGTTAAAGACGGTTTTTTAGCCGACTTTTCTTCAGTGTAGCATTACTACGTGGAAACACAGATATCTGACGGGACCAACCCGATGGAGACTAATTTTAATAAGCCCAGCACTTGGAGGTTTAGGACGCGTCATTTCAAAAGGGTTTGTCTACATTGGGTACATTGAAACGCCCTTGTATCGTAAAGGATAGAATTGGGAGAACCGTCTCGGGACTTGGAAAAATATCGAGTCCGAAAACCACGATAAAGAGTGCTAGTGGGTTTTCACGATGTAGGGCAGTGCTCCTGACACGGAAGCAGCACAGATCCAAGATTCATTCGTTAATAAAACCCTTGTGATTCCCCGTTTGGAATAATTTCACAGGACTTAACCATCTGTCAGTGAAACGTTGTCCAGGGTGAGGATCCGAACACTGAGTCTTTTAGGTCGGCCCTATTACCCCTCAATATTTTTCATCGTGACGAGTATAATCAGTTTTTATTAATTTTTAACCCATCGGCATTTTCTGCGGGCCAGTCTTTTAAAAATAGTTACTGTGGATAGTCCTAGTAAGCGACAGCCAACAGTCACGGAGTTAAAAGAAATAAGTGTTACTGAAACGGACTTAAAATACGTGAGTTATAAAAAATACATATGTTAACGTGAAAGGACTATCGGGTTCATTATAAGAAATACGTAGAAAAAACTAGTTATAAAGAATACGAAGGTTGTAAAAAACGTACTAGGTTAATATTTGAAATGTCTGATCCGTTCGACACCTTTCTAGGCCACATTAAGTACAAACCATAGTCGAGTGCGTCCGGCTATCGAGCCCAAGATAGTCGGTTCGAATCTCACTGCAGGTGGAGGATTTTTTTTTTTTTGGATGAAACCCATCTACAGAAAACTTTTTTATTACGACCGTGGAGTGATTTTTTAATAAAGGTGAGAGAATTTTTGATGAGTGTTTAATTATAAGGAATAAATACAGAGAATATACAACATGTTTAGAGAACTTGTAAAAGGACGTGAGTTTGTGAAGTTTTAATAGAGGTAACTTTTAATAGAAGGGATGTGTGGTTTTGATGAGTGTTTAATTAATAAGAATACAACTTTGAGAGTTGATTTTCTGTTAAAGAAAGTTTTATTTAGAGAGCTGCATTAGGCATTCTGACCGTTGTCATTCAGAAAGAGTTGAGTGGTCTTGTAAAATTTCAGATGAATACCTAGAGAGTTTTTAAATACAGGAGATGTACTAAAATACGTATTGGACACCACCGATTAGTTTTTTAAGGGGAGGGAGGTTTAATAAGAATACAACTTTGGGAGTTGATTTTACAATTGAGACTTGTATCATCCTTTTCTGTGCAATTATTCTGAGGTGTGCATCAGCCGGTCCGAGGGAAGGAGGGGCCTTAAAATATAGGTAGAGCTTAAAATGTAGGTCAACCAGGGGGTCTTTTTGGAGGTGTTTTTACAATTGAGCCTTGTAATCATCCTTTTCTGTGCAATTATTCTTAGGCGTGCATCAATCAGTCCGAGGGAAGGAGGGAGCTTAGAATATAGGTAGGGCTTAAAATATAGGTCAACCAGGGGGGTCTTTTTGGAGGTGTTTTTACAATTGAGACTTGTGTCATCCTTTTCTGTGCAATTATTCTGAGGCTTGTAATCCGAGGGAAGGAGGGGGGCTTAAAATATAGGTAGGGCTTAAAATATAGGTCAACCAGGGGGTCTGCAAGTGGAGGGTTTAAAATATAAGTCAACCATTGGGGGGTCTGAAATAAAGAAAAATCGATAAAGGAAAATCGAGACTATTCGAGAAGGAGGGCTTAAAATTAGAGTTAAAATGAAGATTTTTTGGGAAAATAGTGTCCCTCATAGGCACTAGATAGCGCCGGGGGTTAAAAGGGGGAGGAATTTTTAATTATGAATTATTAATAAGGAGCGCCACGACAGTTGCGACACCAGGGTCAATTTCCTATTGATTGCAACATAGGGAACAAAGTTCAGAAGGCAATGTGGCCCAGCACAGGTCAATTTCCGGTCGATTGCGACATAGGGGGTCCAAGTCAAGAAGGCAACGTGGACGATTGCGACATAGGGGGGGAAAGCACTGTGCAAAGGGGGAACGGTAGGTTGGTAATAAACTACTGTCCTGTTTAGATGAGCCGTCCACATCCACATCAGCAGCGACTGGTTTGGATTTGGCAAATAAAAACTCAGTGCCGCCCCAATCACTTCCAGAAGAAGTTGTTGAAGAGAGCCAAAAAATAACACCATCAGAAGTTCATCAAGAGCCGGGTAGCAGTAACAGCCAGCAGATATTAAACGAAATTCCTTCTGATCCTGCATTATGGAATGCTTTCTGCATTTCATCTGAAACTCCTCAAATACTGGTTGAGAGGGGTCCACATCAAATTAAAGAATTCGAGTTTCCTATTAATAAAGGAAGGCGTAGATTTTCGCCCTCGCATTATTTGAAAGTGTTGAGCAATAGTGAAGTCGTTGAGAGAAGTTGGTTGATTTACTCTGTTGCAAATGATGCCGTTTTTTGCTTTTGTTGTATATTATTTGATAATTCGTCTGCTCTTAATGACTGGCCCAAAAAAGGTTATTCTGACTGGGGAAATTTGATAAGAGCCCTCACAATGCACGAATAGTCTGTAAATCACAGAAATGCTTTTAGAGCATGGAAAGAATTGGACATTCGATTAAAACAGAAAAAAACTATTGACGCTGAATATCAACGAATTATGGATATGGAAATTCAGCATTGGAGAGGAGTTCTAAAAAGAATTATGTCAATAATTAGACTATTGGCATCACAATGCTTAGCTTTTCGTGGAACAACTGAACATTTGTTTCAGCCTAATAACGGATACTTCCTAAAGTTGGTAGAATTGCTTTCTGAGTTTGATCCAGTTATGGAAGAACATATCAGGAGAGTTCAACGCGAGTCTGATAAATGGTCTGTGACTTATCTAAGCAATAATATACAAGATGAATTGATGAATTTGATGGGAAATGTAATTTTAAGCAAAATTGTCGAAATAACAAAAATCGCTAAATATTTTTCGATAATCGCCGATTGTACCCCAGATTTTGTGCCAAAATAACTTACTTTGTATCCGAATACCGTTGTAGCTCTGAGAATTTTATTAACACTCCCTGTCTCTGTAGCTAGTGGGGAAAAAAGTTTTTCCAAATTAAAATTAATAAAACACTACTTAAGAAGTTCAATAAGCCAAACAAAACTTAGAAATCTGTCATTAATTTCTATTGAATCTACATTGGCTGCCACTCTAGAATACACATCCCTAATTAACGAATTTGCTAAAGTTAAAGTTAAAAGGGTAAAACTGTAGCAGATTGTTGTAGTTGATAGTTGATATCATTATTTTAAAGTAGTTTATATTTTCAAATTAAAAATATTATTCGTACATTTTGTGCAGTTTTTTTTTTAAATCACAATCGAAGGTTATTTTAAAGAAAAAACATTTAAAGGGCGGCATTTCGAAGACTTGCATCATAATGAGAAAATCTACCGCACGGCCCTGAATGTGTATGTCTGGATAAGAGATTTTATCAAATTACCGTTGTTATAAGACCACAGTGCAAGTCATAACTTCATTAACTATCACTAATATTTTTACGACTTTATTTCTCACTGGGTTTAATTTTTTTTTTTTTTCAAAAAACTATGGTTTTTTCCCTTTGTGATCTTTCGTTTGTCCGTGGTCATTCAACTTTTTATTTTAATAGGAAAATGTTAAGAAATATTCGAAATTTAATGAATAAAAGGTAAAATTTTAGTAAATACAGCAAATTATTCAGGTTGACGTTTTTCAACTGAAATAGTAAAACAGTATAATCAATGCAACAAGATATAACTGTATCAAGATTTGCGGTTAGGTTATTTTACCTCTGAGTGACCTTTTTGCGCACAATGGTCAAAATGGCCAAGGTCACAAAGACCCCGAGAGTTCGGAGAAAGTTGTGGATGGTTGTTAGTAGACTGATGGTAGCCTCCCATCAAGGCCATCCAAAGTGTTTTTTAATGTGCACAGGGAATGGATCTCCAGCACACGAGGTCACGGCTTAATATCCCATCCGAGAGATGGCGGCCTTTCCAAGCCCATCGGTATCCCCTACTGACCGAGGGCATCATCATCCTCAAGCAGCCATGGGCTACGGAGGCCCAACCAGAACGTGCAATTTAGTTTTCCAAGCATATCTGTCCTGAGCTACATCTGCTGCCTCTGGCCACTGCACACCAATTCTAACAAGGTCGTGTTTGACATTGTCTGTCCACCGCATCTTAGGTCTCTCCCTCTTTCTGGGGTCTTTAGGCACACTGTTCATAACCCTATTCGCCAATCAATAATTATCCATACCGGCAACATGGCCAAACAAACGGAGTCTCTCTCTGCACAATATGCTGCTTAAAGGTGGTTGCAGACTCCTTTGCCTAACCTCATCATTAGTTACAAAGTTAAACCATCTAATGCTCAAGATACTGCGTAAGCAACTAGAATCAAAAGCCTCTAGTTTCCTGTTATCATATTTACAAAGTGTCCAAGTTTCATTACCATAACTAACCTTAGAAAGAACCAAACTATTGTATAGTTTTAGTCTTTAGGTGAATACGCCTATTTCCCCACACACTCCAGAGATTCCTAAAAGTCCCAGAGGCAATCTCTATTCGCCTGCTAATCTCATGCCGCACATCACCAGTATCTGTTACATAACTCCAAAAATAATTAAACTGTGTGTTATGCGCTGATTTTACATCAGGCATAACGATTTATTTTTTTTTATTTCTCACTTGATTGTTTTTTTTTTCAACACAGAGGGAATACACGAACAGACTAACAGGGTGGACACGTTAGGAGGGGGCAGGATTCGCAGCTGCCCTGACGGGCCACACGCAGAGAATGCCCAGCACCCAGATGACACGACACAGCGCCCGTTGGTGGATGACAGGTAGAATCACTATTTATTCTCTTGCAATGTGAAGTCCGGCCAGAATGGTCTGGAGGTGCGAAAGACTGCTGACAGCTTTAGTGCGATCTCACACGGGAAGCTGTATTCGGGAAATCGTCCCCCACATCAAATACAGATGTAAGACTGGACAACATCGTCCAGTTGTTTACAGTAACGAACGAGGTATTCTGTTTCCCAGGCGGCGATGTCAACCTGAAGCGCAGCGACAGACCCCCTGGGGGGAATTTATTACTCGTAAGCTCCTCTGCAGATGCTACATATGGTGAACATACCATTTTCGGGAAAAACAAGGGGAAAGGAACGTGGGGTAGAGTAGCGAGGCAGGGAGGGCTTCAGTTGGACCGAGATTTTGAATAGAGCAGACAGCACTCAGATTTTAGAGAGAGCAGTTGGATGGGATGGCCAGAGCTCTGGGCGGGCCAGATTCAGTATCGGCATATCGGAATCACTGGAAATGAGTGCAGGACTTTGAATCAAAAGCAGTGTGATTTGATGCGTTAACACAAGGACATCCCTATGAACGAGTGGTTTCCTAAAATTAGAAGCAGAGAGACTGGAATTTGCTTCCGAAGCACCTAACCAGTGAACATCCCCCTTCCAACATAACAACGATGATGCAGCCGACCGCCTCTCTTCGCCGCAGCCAAATTACCCAACAGTGTATGTGATGGTCAATTGAGGGCCCATCTCCACATCAGCCACAGTGCGACGGAGATATTTTCCCAGTCATCGACTAAAGGACGAATTATGGAGATGGTCCCCACCAGAAGCTAGAATGACGACGACCTGGCCGTAATCCGATGCAGCTGACGGACGAACTGAGCACTTAGAACGGTACGCTTACCCTTCCTTTAACTTATAAGTTGCTATCCTTAATTTTAGATTTAATTGTGAAGGGGTTCCACAGTTCCACAGTCCATTTAATTCTTTAAGTTCTTTCTTTTTTAAGTCCACGATAGACGATTGATTATTAGAAAGATTAATTGTTTTGCCTGCACTTTTAAATATTTTGTCTCAATATTGTTATTGTTTTATATTTCCATAACCTGAGTTGCGTTCATCATTGTTCATATGAATAAAAACGTCTCCCCCTAAGGAGACGGCCTGGGATTTTTGCGGCCCGCATTGTCTAATTAAAGGAACAATCCGTAATTGGTCAATGTGGGAAACACAACGCCACAGATTTAAATTTGCATATTTCTACCAAAAAATTGAATAGTGCTTGCAACCGCGAGGTGCGCACAACAGTAAACACCTATTTCTCCACACTCTCCAGAGATTCCTAAAAGTTCCAGAGGCAATCTCTGTTCGCCTGCTAATCTCATGCCGCACATCACCAGTATCTGTTACATAACTCCAAAAATAATTAAACTGAGACACATGCTCAAGGGTGCAACCATTCAGAGCGACTGAAGCATCAACTGACTGACAAATTTTCATCACTTTAGTTTTATCTCTGTATTCACCAAACCAACTCTATTACCAGTCTCATCAACAGCCCTAAGGAAAGAATTCATCTCATCAACATCATTAGCCAACAAGACCAAAATAATCTGCATAATTTAAATCATAAATTTTGAAATCTCTATCTTTGGTGAAACGATCCACCAGAGTCCCTCGGAGAAAATTTCCCCCGGCATATCTAACTTTATAAAAAAATAAATATGGGCTGAGATGCCCAAAAAACTGTATAGATACTACGAAAAAAGTATTATTTTGGAAAAAATTATTTATTACTCAACAACAATAAAATTTTTATTAATTAACGTATAGGATATACGTTTATTAACTTTTGAATATTTTTTCAAATATAAGTTAATGATTTTAATTTCCGATACGAATTCTTAGTTTTTCAAGCGTGGATATTGAACGATTTCAATATCCACGGAGATCTTGACCCAACAAACTGAACAATGAGTTTATCACGCGAAATCAGTTTGATGTATTCCTTCTTTCCAATTTATTACTGGCAACAGTTATTTTGAATGACTTCAAACCGTTAATGTTAAGTCTATGGGGATGTTGAGAAATTCAAACCCGCCCACCCCAATTTTGGTTGACCCCAGGGAGTTCGCACATAGCCCATATTCTTCCCCTGGGTGAATGAAACGTTCATGCAAAGTTTGATGCCTCTAGCTCTTCTGGGGGAGGAGTGCATGAGCGGAAAGACACCTAAACAATGCAAACAAACTTTCTTCTTTCTATATTAGATAATGTCAAAGTTTCAATTACCGTGACATTTCATATCTGTGTCTTGTAAATTTCACAGGGTTGAATTGGGTTGTTACACCTTTGAGCTGCACTTTTTTGCAAACCATGGGCTAAAAGACCAAGTCACAAGGACCCCAAAGGCTCAGAGAAGATAAGGAAAGGGTTTTGGGTTAGGTTGTTTCACCTCTGAGCTGCACTTTTTAGCACACCATGAGCTAAATGGCCAAGTCACAAGGACCCCAAAGGCTCAGAGAAGATAGGTTGGGTTGTTTTACCTCTGAGCGGCACTTTTTTGCACACCATGGGCTAAATGGCCAGGCCACATGGACCCCGAAGGCTCAGAGAAGGTTGGGGCAGGGGACCCACTGGAACAGCTGTTGGGAGACAGATGGTAGCCTCCCGTCAAGGCCATCCAGCGTGTTCTTTAACGTGCACAGGGTATGACTCTCCCACACACGGGGCCACGGCTTAACGTCCCATCCGACGGACGGCGGCCTTTCCAAGCCCATCGGTGTCCCCTACTGACCGTGGGCAGGGCGGGGAATTTTGCGGAGATAAATCGCAACGCTGACCCAGCTGGGACTCGAACCTGGGAACTACAGATTACGAGCCTGGCGCGCTACCGACTAAGCCACCCCCGCCCCTCAGAGAAGGTAGGGAAAGGGTTTTGGGTTGTTTTACCTCTGAGCTACAATTTTTAGCACACCATGGGCTAAATGGCCAGGTCACAAGGACCACAAAGGCTCAGAGAGGAAAGGGTTTCAGGTTGGGTTGTTTCACCTCTGAGCTGCACTTTTTTTGCACACCATGGGCTAAATAACCAGGTCACAAGGACCCCAAAGGCTGAGAAGATAGGGAAAGGGTTTTGGGTTGGGTTGTTTCACCTCTGAGCTGCACTTTTTTACACACTATGGGCTAAATAGACAAGTCACAAGGACCCCAAAGGCTCAGAGAAGATAGGGTTGGGTTGTTTTACCTCTGAGCGGCACTTTTTTGCACACCATGGGCTAAATGGCCAGGTCACATGGACCCCGTAGGCTCGGAGAAGGTTGGGGGAGGGGACCACTGGAACAGCTGTTGGGAGACAGATGGTAGCCTCCCGTCAAGGCCATCCAGCGTGTTATTTAACGTGCACAGGGTATGGCTCTCTCGCACACGGGCCCACGGCTTAACGTCCCATCCGACGGACGGCGGCCTTTCCAAGCCCATCGGTTCCCCTACTGACCGTGGGCAGGGCAGGGAATTTTGCGAAGATAAATCTCAATGCTGACCCAGCTGGGACTCGAACCTGGGAACTACAGATTATGAGCCTGGCGCGCTACTGACTGAGCCACCCCCGCCCCCAGAGAAGATAGGAAAAGGGTTTTGGGTTGGGTTGTTTCACCTCTGAGCGGCACGTTTTTGCACACCTTTGGCTAAATGGCCAAGTCACAATGACCCCGAAGGCTCAGAGAAGGTTGGGTGAGGGTACCCACTGGAACAGCTGTTGGGAGAGAGATGGTAGCCTCCCGTCAAGTGTCCCCTACCAACCGTGGGCAGGGCGGGGAATTTTGCGGAGATAAATCTCAACGCTGACTCAGCTGGGACATCCATTGTGTTCTTTAATGTGCACAGGGTTTGGTTCTCCCACACACGGGCCACGGCTTATCGTCCCATCCGACGGCGGTTTTTTCAAGCCCATCGGTGTCCCCTACTGACCTGGGCAAGGAGAAGAGTTTTGCGGACGAAAATTCCACAGATAAATTGGCAACATAAAGCACCTATTTCTACAGCAAACAGAATCAAAAGATTTTTTAGCGGAAAGTCAAACAAGCGGAAGCCACACTTTGTGAAATACGACAACCGTTAGTCGTCACTCACTTAGAAGTCAAAAATACTTGAGCATAGCACAGAAAAGGTAATTCGTGAATGGCATTTGTGACACGCATTACCTGTGAACTGTTGTATGAGCAAAACGCAGAGGACAATGGCAAGACGTAACATTCGGTTTAATGAACCATCAATAATAAGCTCTTTAACAGCATCTTGAACATGACAGAGCAACAATAAGCCAACAAGGTAGGAATGATCACGTTTTCAGATGTGACAATCGGTAGTTCACTATTCGTTCACCTCGGCAACACCACCTACGTGCAATAAAGGAAATGCAACTTTTCTAAATCGTAAGAGTCATTAAACTATGAACTGTTGTACAATACAAACCACAATGACAAAAAAATATAACTATATATATATTAGATATATATAGAGAGAGGTTTATTAAAGGTTATATATTCTAGAGGTTTCTTTTTTGTTCAAGAACTCCTCCTGAACGGTAAGAACTAGAACCACGAAACTCGATATACAGCTTCATCTCATCGTAAATTAGTGAAACGTATGGGTTTGCACCCATAAAATTAAGCCCCTACCTCCAGCCCGAAAAAAACCCCTGGATATATATGTAATGAAAAGGAAACGTAACGAGTTCTTAATAAAAGCCATTATTTCGAACCTGGGTACAAACAATTAGGTCACAGGAGATTCGTTGATCAATATCGAATCAATTGATTAACTATTCAACAGAATAATAACCTTCGTGTCATCCTTAATTAAAGGTTGCTATCCTTAATTTTACGTTTAGGATTTAAAGGGGTTCCATAGTTTTCTTAAGTTCCAAGTTAAGAAAAATGATTTGTTATTGGAAGATTGTTTTCTGCCTATACCTTTAGATTGTTTCTTCTAATTAAATGTTATTACTGTTTTTTCATAAACCTGAGTTGTGTTCGTCATTTGGAATTCATCAGAAAACGTCTTCCCCTAAGGAGACGACCTTCATTATCTAGTTAAGGGAATGATCCATAATTGGGTAATGCTGAAAACACAACGCAAACGTACATTTAAGTTTTTATACCTCTCCACACAATTAGAAAAGTGCTTGCAACCGCGAGTGCGCACAACATATGGCCCAAGTGGGACTCGAACCTGGGAACGTAAATTACGAGTCTGCCGCGCTACCAACTGAGCTACTCCCGCCCATACGGGGTCAAATATTTGAGAATTTACGACGAGATCCAAATAAGTCAACAAAAGAGAACACTCTCAACAATTAATGAAGCAGTTTTTTTTGTGTGTTTGGGGGGGGGGGGGGTACTTTATTATATTCTCATAAATAGGAAAGATGAGAAGAATCAACAGTGACGAAAATAGTGCGATTACTCCGCCTATTTTATTTGGGATAGATCGTAAGATAGCATATGCGAATAAGAAATATCACTCTTGTTGGATATGGAAGGGGGTAAGAAGAGGATTAGCAGGGATAAAGTTTTCTGAATCGCTTAGAAAGAATGGTAGATAGAGGGAAAAGGGGACTAAGATTATTATTATTATAATGCAAGGATATCCCTTCTGGTTCCCAAGGATATCCCTTCTGGTGAAGTATGGGTGAAAAGGTGATTTGTCTAAATTTCTAATTAGACCTAACGGGTTATTGCACCCTCTTTGGTGGAGAAATATCAAATGTAGGATAACTAGGGCTACTAAGATAAAGGGTAAAAGGAAGTGTAGGGCAAAGAATCGTGTTAAGGTAGGGTTGTTTACTGAAAATCCTCCTCAAATTCATTGTACCAACATTTCGCCAAAAATTGGGATTGCGGATAGAAGATTAGTAATGACAGTAGCTGCTCCAAAGGATATCTGACCTCATGGGAGGACGTAGCCTAAGAATGCAGTGGCTATTATTGTAATAAGAATAACTCCTACATTTCAGGTTATAGAATTTCGATAGCATCCGTAGTAGATCCCGCGTCCGATGTGGAGATACACTAAAAGGAAAAATGCACTTGCCCCATTAGCGGGAAGTGTCCGAATTATCCAACCATAATTTAAATCTTGCGAGATGTGAACAACATTTGAAAATGAGATGTTGATGTCTGGAGAGAAGTGTATTGTTAATAAAATTCCCGTCAGCAGTTGAGCTGAGAGTATTAGGCCTAGGAGTGATCCTAAATTTCATAGATAGGAGATGTTAGATGGTGAGGGTAAGTCGAATAAAGATGATAATTTTTATGATTGGACGAGTTTTACGGGTTGACATTTAGGAAGCAGATATGGGCCCTCGACGTCAAAAAGTAATTTTCGTTATTGTTACTATTATTATGAATAAGAAAACTACTAAAATAATGTTGATTCTTCTTTTATTTATTTCACTTTGTTTAATTGATCAGATATGGGGTGTAGAATAATGTAAATTATGGGGGGCAAGCAGAGTAATTAGGGGTACAAAGAGAATAGGTAGCATGTTCCATTTAAATAGTTCATTTGGTGATAGAGGCATAATAATTATTTTCATATACATAGCAACACTAAGTATAATAATTAAAAGGACATAGGAGAATCATGATGTAATCAGAGAATAGAAGATGAAAATAGACTTTAAAAGTGTAATTAAAATTAATAAGGAAATTAGTAAGAAAGGATGGTTTGATGTTATGAATAAGAATAGAAAAATAATTATAAGAATTTGGATTTCTGGATTTTCAGAAAATAGTTAAATTAACATTAGTCTTGGATACTAAAAATAGATATTCTTTTTCTGAAGCTCTATTATATATTTTTAACTTACAAAGCTAAAGTTTTAATTAAACTATAAGAGCTGATTTATTTAACTTTAAGAGACTTAGGTATAATTATTGGGCTGTTGAGATTATTATGGTGACGGTATCATATTCTTTGCATACTTTTAAGATTAGAAGTAATATTGCTTCGAGTTTTTTTTAAATTAAGTTGTTTAGTGGGCGTAATCGGAGAAGAATCTTCCGTTTTATTTTTTTCTTTCTTTGGTGGTTTGTGAGAGAAGATTGGGGTTAGGACTATTGCTTAGATTGAGTCGTAGTCATGGAGGAGACAGTTTCTTATATTTGAAGTTTAGCGTAATGGGGATCTTTTTTTTGTCTAGAGTATCGGTTTTAATTAGAAGAGAGGGTTTTAGAGTTATTGTTTTAGTAATTGGCCTCATGTATTTGAACTTATGGGTATGAAGAGAGAGATTAGTGGGGCTATCTCCTTAAGGCAGTCTCCTTAGGGGAAGACGTTTTCTGATGAATTCCAAATGACGAACACAACTCGGGTTTATAAAAAAAAAGATAATAATTCTCATTATGTTTATTAATAGTCATAGTTGCTAGGAGTAATAAAAATAAAATATTATTTAATTTTATTTCTTTTGCTAAGTTTTCTTTTTATTTTTTTAGGATTTTATGTTGCTTTTGAGGCAGTTTTGATTCCCACAGTGCTGTTAATTTTAGGTTTAAGGGGGCAAGGAGAACGAATTCAGGCTGGTATATATATATATATTTTTTTATACTGTATTTGGTTCTTTACCCCTTTTATTAGGGTTGTTATTTATAATAAATGTATATAGGATATGGAGGGGGGTAAGAAGAGGATTAGCAGGGATAAAGTTTTCTGAATCGCTTAGAAAGAATGGTAGATAGAGGGAAAAGGGGACTAAGATTATTATTATAATGACCACCACGATTTTTTTTAGAAATTAGTGATCTGGCAACCTTCGTGTCACGTGATTACAGAATTCAGGAAAAATATGTGGAGTGTGTACAGCAATTGTACACGCTCCATTTACCGTTCACAGCAAACTGGAGCGTGTGCAGTTATTGCACACGTTCCAGTTTGCTGTGAACGGTAACTGCACACGCTCAATATTTCCGTGAGTGAGCCCACACGATCTAGTATCAAAATAATATGACCACCTACAGTCGCTCATAAAAATATCCGAACACTATGGTTGATGACAGAATTCAGAAAAAATATCTGGCAACGATTTTTTTTAGAAATTAGTGATCTGGCAACCTTCGTGTCACGTAACACGAAGGTTGCCAGATCACTAATTTCTAAAAAAATCGTTGGCAAATATTTTTTTCTGAATTCTGTAATCAACCATAGTGTTCGGATACTTTTTTGAGCGGCTGTACGATCGGTTGTTCGAGGTTTTACGGTACATCAGTGAGAATATTCTATTTCATGCATCATTTTCAGCATCTTGATATTACGAAAGGTCGAGGGGGGTCAAGATAAAACGATGGGGGGGATTGCTCCCCTCCCCCTTCGTTTTAAAGGCATGGTTTCCAAAATCCATCCCTGATCACATAACATTACCTCTGATTTCCACTTAACATAATTAGAAAGAAATATTTAGAATATAATCACTAATCCCACATACATAAACACATTTCAAGGCGTTTCGCAATTTGTGGATGGCTCCCATGGTATATAGACACTTCAGGCTGCGTTTACAATTTCAAAACAAGAATTTTTTTTACATCAACAGCAAAATACGAGTCTTTTTTTTTCATTACAATGAAAAACAATGATCTTATTTACATCTTAATCATTGCAGTGTTGCGAAGCGTCCATGGCAACACACGAAGCAATGAAATACAACGAGTAAAAAAAAATGCTTCGGTTAAAATTCTGATAGACAGAATTATTAAATGTTTTCGCAACTGAATGACACAAAATATATATACCTATTGGCATAAAAGTTGGAATATTTCCATAACTAATAATATCTGGTCAATTTTCGGCGTAGCTTTCAGAAATTGCTTCCGCCATTCCACAGGTTACGCCTCTGGTATAGAGTCGAAGTAGAGCTGGAGACAGTTCCCACTCTTTTGCTGGTTGCACGAAGGCAGAATGTTTCAGATCCACTGTGCTAAATTATCACGTTTTCTGTTGTGTGAAATTGTCTGCATCAGCTATTCCAATGCTTTTCAAGCAATTCGTTGATTGTTCCGTTGACTGTAGGCATTCACTTCCTTCATCAAACGGTAGTCCAGGACGGTGGAGTAGATAAACAATGAAGTCTCAATCCCACTCAGTATCTGGAAAAAAAAGAGACAAATAATGTGATGGATGAAATAAAATCATTTAGCACATATTATAATACATTCGACAGTAAGTCGATTGCCTGGGTTAAAATGATTTCGGTATCAGTTTTCTTTTCGTAATAAATCGAAAATGATGTCGCTATTCAAACATTGACAGTTTTGGCGAAACAAATTGTTTACATGCAAGCTAGAACAACACGGAAGTTTCTGTAGGCATTATGAAACAATGACGAGCAAAGTTAACAAATATACATAATGCGCAAAATGATCTGGATAACGGGCAGGAGCGGATTGATACCACAGCAGGTTTCATGACAGTGCCACCAGTGCCGCCCTAGGCTTGATGACAGTGCCAGAGTAGGCTTGATGACAGTGCCAGAGTAGGCTTGATGACAGTGCCAGAGTAGGCTTGATGACAGTGTCACCAGTGCCACTGTAGGCTTGATGACAGTGTCACCAGTGCCACTGTAGGCTTGATGACAGTGTCACCAGTGCCACTGTAGGCTTGATGACAGTGTCACCAGTGCCACTGTAGGCTTGATGACAGTGTCGCCAGTGCCACTGTAGGCTTGATGACAGCGTCGCCAGTGCCACTGTAGGCTTGATGACAGCGTCGCCAGTGCCACAGTAGGCTTGATGACAGCGTCGCCAGTGCCACAGTAGGCTTGATGACAGCGTCGCCAGTGCCACAGTAGGCTTGATGACAGCGTCGCCAGTGCCACAGTAGGCTTGATGACAGCGTCGCCAGTGCCACAGTAGGCTTGATGACAGCGTCGCCAGTGCCACAGTAGGCTTGATGACAGCGTCGCCAGTGCCACAGTAGGCTTGATGACAGCGTCGCCAGTGCCACAGTAGGCTTGATGACAGCGTCGCCAGTGCCACAGTAGGCTTGATGACAGCGTCGCCAGTGCCACAGTAGGCTTGATGACAGCGTCGCCAGTGCCACAGTAGGCTTGATGACAGCGTCGCCAGTGCCACAGTAGGCTTGATGACAGCGTCGCCAGTGCCACAGTAGGCTTGATGACAGCGTCGCCAGTGCCACAGTAGGCTTGATGACAGCGTCGCCAGTGCCACAGTAGGCTTGATGACAGCGTCGCCAGTGCCACAGTAGGCTTGATGACAGCGTCGCCAGTGCCACAGTAGGCTTGATGACAGCGTCGCCAGTGCCACAGTAGGCTTGATGACAGCGTCGCCAGTGCCACAGTAGGCTTGATGACAGCGTCGCCAGTGCCACAGTAGGCTTGATGACAGCGTCGCCAGTGCCACAGTAGGCTTGATGACAGCGTCGCCAGTGCCACAGTAGGCTTGATGACAGCGTCGCCAGTGCCACAGTAGGCTTGATGACAGCGTCGCCAGTGCCACAGTAGGCTTGATGACAGCGTCGCCAGTGCCACAGTAGGCTTGATGACAGCGTCGCCAGTGCCACAGTAGGCTTGATGACAGCGTCGCCAGTGCCACAGTAGGCTTGATGACAGCGTCGCCAGTGCCACAGTAGGCTTGATGACAGCGTCGCCAGTGCCACAGTAGGCTTGATGACAGCGTCGCCAGTGCCACTGTAGGCTTGATGACAGCGTCGCCAGTGCCACAGTAGGCTTGATGACAGCGTCGCCAGTGCCACAGTAGGCTTGATGACAGCGTCGCCAGTGCCACAGTAGGCTTGATGACAGCGTCGCCAGTGCCACAGTAGGCTTGATGACAGCGTCGCCAGTGCCACAGTAGGCTTGATGACAGCGTCGCCAGTGCCACAGTAGGCTTGATGACAGCGTCGCCAGTGCCACAGTAGGCTTGATGACAGCGTCGCCAGTGCCACAGTAGGCTTGATGACAGCGTCGCCAGTGCCACAGTAGGCTTGATGACAGCGTCGCCAGTGCCACTGTAGGCTGGCGCAGACTGGTAAGGGACACATCACTGTAGCGTCCCGGGTCCTTATTGTTGCGAGCCCCTGGAACTCATTATTTAAAGATTCTGCTCCTATAATTGTTATTTTACAGAAATTCCGTAGAATTCGGGAAAACCTATATTAAGCTTCACGTATAAACTCTCAAAAGAATAAGTCTTGAAACAAAATTTTTTATTGCTTACAGCTGCATCCTTGGAAAAAAAAGTGCCAGTTCGCCCCTTGACTCATGAGGTGTCACCAATGCCACTATTGGCTTCATGAGTGTCATCGGTGCCACAGTAAGCTTTGCGGAAATGTTACCTGTGCCACTGTAGGCTCGATGATTGTGATGATATGCGTTAAGGCAATGTCGCAATTTCTTCTAATTAATGCAATCACGTATAATTAGTTCTGCTGCTGAACTGAACTGCGCCGAATGTCGTGTCGCGACTCCGATGACAGAAATGTCGCTCTTTAGCAGAGGAGATCGCTTAGCCCTTTAATTAGATTCACAGTTGCTTAGATGAAATAACAGGTTCGCAGGTTGTTACACGTATGCCTCAGACTTGCTGCGCCAAGTGATGTATAGAGATATGCCCAACAATTCACGCACTAGAGTTGTATAGGGACAACATAATTTATTCACATTCAAATGCAATCACGTGCTGGGGATGCACTCGACTCTGTAGGTCTTTGATGCTGCAAACAATCATGCAATGAAGTGGACAACTGCACTTTGCAGAATCTCGCTTTACCGATCTCAAACTCGGCGAAAGGATATCCAATGTGGTTTACACAGAACTCACCTCAGTTCCACAGAACTGTACTTGGTTCACCAAGAACTATATCTTGGTTCTCGCTTAGAACTGAACCCCCCCCCCCCCTCCTAGCAAGGGTTTTGTTTGAGTAAGAGTAACATTCCTTGACGCGTGTTCAAATATTTGTCCTGTTTGACAGCGATGCTCAAGACTGTTTATTATTGCCCGGCTTGTCTCCAGCGCTCACACTCGCACCCCAAGCTAGTTGTAAATGGCCATAAAAGGGCTCTTTGGACTCGTCATCCCATGCAGGCAGCCAGCTCAGACTCTAAAACAACATCTAAGAGTTAAATTCCCACAATAGCACTTCTAAAAGCACACTTAATACATAAAAATAGCAACAAAAATACAAAAAAAAAATGCAACAATAAATAAAAATAAATTAGAGGGACATGACAATGATAGTGTCACCTGTGTCACTGTAGGCTTGATGATAGTGTCACTGTAGGCTTGATGATAGTGTCACTGTAGACTTGATGATAGTGTCACCTGTGTCACTGCAGACTTGCTGATAGTGTCACCTGTGTCACTGCAGACTTGCTGATAGTGTCACCTGTGTCACTGCAGACTTGCTGATAGTGTCACCTGTGTCACTGCAGACTTGCTGATAGTGTCACCTGTGTCACTGCAGACTTGCTGATAGTGTCACCTGTGTCACTGCAGACTTGCTGATAGTGTCACCTGTGTCACTGCAGACTTGCTGATAGTGTCACCTGTGTCACTGCAGACTTGCTGATAGTGTCACCTGTGTCACTGCAGACTTGCTGATAGTGTCACCTGTGTCACTGCAGACTTGATGATAGTGTCACCTGTGTCACTGCAGACTTGATGATAGTGTCACCTGTGTCACTGCAGACTTGATGATAGTGTCACCTGTGTCACTGCAGACTTGATGATAGTGTCACCTGTGTCACTGCAGACTTGATGATAGTGTCACCTGTGTCACTGCAGACTTGATGATAGTGTCACCTGTGTCACTGCAGACTTGATGATAGTGTCACCTGTGTCACTGCAGACTTGATGATAGTGTCACCTGTGTCACTGCAGACTTGATGATAGTATCACCCATACCTCTACATTGTTGCTCCTGGGCTCTCAAAATATTATAATTATGTGATGCAGAAATTTGAAATATATGTAGTTTTTGGAAAAATATATGAAATAGTCGTAGTTGGGTTGATTTATCTCTGAGAAGCAGGTTTTTTTTTTGCACAATAGGGCTAAATAGCCAGGTCACAAGAACCCTAAGAACTTCGAGAAGGAGGAAAAGGGGATTCTCTGGACAGCTGTTAGACAGAGGGAAGCTTCCCACCAAGGCCATTCAATATTTTTCAATGTGAAGAGTGATGGCTCTCCTGCCCACTTGACCACTGCTTGGCCGCATGATGGCCTTTCGAAGCCCATCGGTGCTCCCTTTCTCACCCGAGGGCAGAACAGGGGTTAACAAAGGAAATTCTCAACGGAAGCACAGTTGGGACTCGAATCTGGGAACTAAAGATTACGAGCCTGGCGTTCTACAGACTCAGTGAAGGTCATCTCGATGAATAAGGCCTGGAAGTTCGAAACGTGACTTCACAAATGCGATTCCTAAAGCATAAATGGAAGGATTCCACTTAAATACCTTTTTTCTTTCCAGCAAATGTCTGAAAAAAAATTTTTTTGAGAAAGAACTACATTAAATAGTACCGCAAATTACAAACTGATTTGAGAATTTTTATCGAAATCAAAATATTGCGTGCGTTAAGCTAATATTTTATCATTTTTTCAAAACTAGTAAACACATTTTTTTTTATATTGAAAATACTTCTTGGTTTGGGATCTCACATTCAAAGAAAATTGCTACACTAATTGCATTAAAGCACAATTTATGTTGGGAAAATTGCTAGAATATATTTCAATAACTACATTTTAGATTTACTTGGAGGACAGCAAAAGCGAATTTGTTTTAACACCTCTTACCAAAAGAACGATAGCAGCGGCGATACCAGAGTGACAGTTCCCTACCGAGGAGATGACGGCAATAAATGCCAAGATGTTCGTTATACTCAGCACAGCATCGTTCCACAGCAACTGAAAGAAAGAGAGTTACATCGAATACCAAAAGAATAAGGAATTACAATGTTTCAGTCAAGGAGTCGCACACGGAGGATTTAATAAAATGCTCGCGCTTAGCTACTGATCTAAGGGATCTGGGTTCGAGCCCCATGTAAGGCATGGACGTTTGTGCTGTTTTTCTGCTGAGGTCCTGCCATCCTCACAGACCTTCTATTATGGCATATAAACTAACAGCTCCTGTCAGACCTCTGTGGCAAGTAGCTGCTTGAGGGGGGATTTATTTATTTTTTATTCTTTTCATATTTATCATTAAAATTAAACGGCTGATAACTAAATGATGATTTCTAACGAAATGTTGATGATAAAAAATAAATAAATAAATACCCCCTCAAGCAGCTGCTTGCCACAGAGGTCTCACAGGAGCCTGTCAGTTTATATGCCACAGTAGAAGGTCTGAGAGGATTGCAGGACCTCAGCAGAAAAACGACACAAACAGCCATGCCTTACCCGGGGCTCGAACCCAGGTTCCGTATATATGTGTAAAATTTGTATTGATGATAGCTTAAAAACTAATAATGTGGTTAAAACCAGACTGAAACGTCTATATTAAACCTCACTAAAGCATTTACAATAAAAAGAAACTTTAAAATGACAGTGGCTTATGGTAATGATAAAAACACTTCACAACGCCCATTCATGAATTAAGAGCACTTATCTAATACTTGTAGTAGCAATAAAAACACTAAATAAACAATCATCTACACTATACAGAAAAACGTTTATTCCGAGTCCGTGGAGCTATCATGATGCAGTGGACTCTTATTAGCAGAGGTTTGTGGTAAAAAGCTAGATTCCCCTGTTGACTCTTATTAGTGGAGGATTGTGACGAGGTTTGGGTTGTTTTACCTCTGAGCGGCACTTTTTTGCACAAGGACCCCGAAGGCTCAGAGAAGGTTGGGGGAGGGGACCTGTTGGAACGGCTGTTGGGAGACAGATGGTAGCCTCCCGTCAAGGCCATTCAGCGTGTTCTTTAACGTGCACAGGGTATGGCTCTCCCGCACACGGGCCGCGGCTTAACGTCCCATCAAACGGACGGACGGCCTTTCCAAGCTCATCGGTGTCCCCTATTGACTGTGGACAGGGCGGAGAGTTTTGCGGAGATAAGTCTCTACACTGATCCAGCTGGGACTCGAACCTGGGAACTGCAGATTACAAGCCTGGCGCGCTACCGACTGAGCCACCCCTGCCTCTGTGATGAGAGAGAATTGGAGAAACAGCAACAAGTTTGAAGAAATTTAAGAGCAAATTGACTTTTGCAGAACAAGTGCAAGATCAATCTAGTTTTGGGCAGGTCGAATGAATACTGTCCATAGAATCATGGTCGGTATTATCAAGGCCTTACTCTGTTGTACACTGCTGTTCACGAAAATCGGGACACCGAGAATGAACAGAGTAAGGTCCGCGACTTCTACGGACATGTTTAGCATCTACTATTGAAGTGAGTAGAGTTTCAAGGTCATCGGTGCAGTCGTATTAGCTACAGGCCGATGAGAACATTCTGGAAAAGATGTGACTGGATCCTTCCCACAAATATTTAAAGAGGTGGTAGCCATGTTCAGCTTATCAATTCCTGTACAGGCGTGTATTTGTTGTGCATTGATGAGTATGCAGAGAATGGTTCGAAGATGGGCAACAAACACATCAGGAAAGTTCTAGACCTCTTCCATGAACAACCACTTGGGAAGATCATCATCTTTGGAGGCTGGCTAACAGATCACTTCATCTGTGGCCTCAGCACAACAGTGGAGATCAATAACACATCTTTCAATGGTGGTAGTAAAAATTCGCTGTTTATTGCCATTTGGACTACACTCAGCCTCTAAGATTGCCTCTGACACTTCAACATAAAGTAGCCAGACTACAGTCGTGCATCGAGCAACGGCAGTGGCATGACAAATGGTACATCATCTTTTCTGATGAATTCTACTTCTATCTGTTCCTATCTGATGGCAGAATCCACATCTGCCGACGGAATGGTAAGAGGCACTGGGTTCGGTTGTTTTAACTCTGAGTGGCACTTTTTTGCATAATAAATAAATAAATACCCCCTCAAGCAGCTGCTTGCCAGAGGTCTGACAGGAGCCTGTCAGTTTATATGCCATAGTAAAAGGTCTGCGAGGATGGCAGGACCTCAGCAGAAAAACGACACACACATCCATGCCTTTCCCGGGGCTCGAACCCAGTCCCTTAGATCAATAGCCAAGCGTGCTAACTACTCGGCCACGGGACGGCTAAAAAATTATACACTGGGCTAAATAGCCAAGGGATGAAACAGTCTGGTTTTAAACACATTATTAGTTTTTAAGCTATCATAAATACAAATTTTACACCTATATCGAAAACATTATGTTAGAAATCATGATTTAGTTGTCAGACGTCAAAAGTAAGCCGAAGGCTCAGAGAAGGTTGGGACCCATTGGAACAGCTGTTTGGAGACAGCAGGTCATACGAGCAGTGGGTGGACAAAGTCATTGTTAAATAACAATGCATGTAAACCTACAATTACCTCCATATTGTAATCATTTATTACTACGATAAAGATACATTGAACCCCCTCTAATATGAAGAATATTTACCTTAAAAAAAGAATATTTAGCTAAACATCTTTCAGGCAAAAATTTAAAGTTTTTCTGCTCTTGTAAACAAGAAAAAAATTATTTTACTCTCCTTCATTTGTAATATTTAAATAAGATCATGAAAAAAAAATTAAATATCAAGAGCTTTTTAAAGAATAAGAATTTTATTAATGTTAATTTTATTACCATTTAAATATGGGGTTATATTCTGCATCAGAAAAATCAAAACACGCAAAAATCATTCATTTGCGATTAAAATGTCCTAATATTTCGATCCCTAATTAAGGCATTCTTTGGGGGATGACTCGAACCCTGATCTTTGGGTACGACATGTGAAAGCAATCCAAAGACCATCCTTCGATTACATTCCTAGTAACGAATTTTTCGTCTCTTCAGTTTAATAACAACACTAAGACAGCCATGAACATACACTATGTTGAAAAAAATGTCCGGACACTTCCATGTTATGTGAATGGGAAGCCACTTTCAAAGCTCCCTAACATTGAAAATGAACCTTTTACGCAAAAACTGTTATTGGCGATAAATTGTAGATGTCACTCAAATCTCTCTAAATATATTTCCCACAATATTCGTTTAATATTTAAAGAATGAATGGAAGCTGAAGCATTTATCTTCAACTTTTGACACTTGGGAAAAAATACTTCAGTAGATGAAAAACAACTCTTCTAACAATTTGTTCACTAACATAAATTATATATCTGAAGTTTGTATGACGATTTTTTAAGATTTCATCGATTTGGAGGCAATGTGACAGTACCTATTTTCAACACTCTTCGATCAATATTTAGAGTCACTGAACAGGGATCATTTAACAGCAGACGACACTGTCACATTGCCTCCATAGTGATGAAATCTTAAAAAATCATCATACAAACTTCAGATATTGAATTTATGTTAGTGAACAAATTGTTACTAGAGTTGTGTTTTATCTATTGAAGTATTTTTTCAAAAGTTGAAGATAAATGCTTCAGCTTCCATTCATTCTTTAAATATTAAACGAATATTGCGGGAAATATATTTAGAGAGATTTGAGTGATATCTACAATTTATCGCCAATAACAGTTTTTGCATAAAAGCTCCCTAACATTTTAAATGTTAGGGAGCTTTTACGCAATCGTAATTTATTATCGTAAAAGTAATATGAATTAAATAAAGGAATATAGTCTGAATACATACCTGGCTGTCCCATAACTTTTCCGATTTCTTCCCAAATACCATCTCTGCGCAATTGATTCTATAATTAGCATTTTTAAGGTTATATAGTTCATTGTATTGTTGTACCATTAAAATTAATTTTTCGGGATTCATATTTTTGGTGATCTCGAAAAATTACTGATAAACTACTAAAATATTTCCTGAACAAAAAAAAGTACACGTACTGTTTTTACCCTACGTGAGAAACCACTTTGTTCACAGATCGCAGTTTCGATAAAGTGAAACAAGGCTCACTCTCTAGCTGCGCGCGCATCAAAAGTGATGGTAAACCCCATAAACAGAACAAGAAGGGTGGCGAAGGCCGTGGCAATAAAAGTGATTTAGAGCTTGACGTCAATAACACCAAGATGACACTACACGTCAATAACACCAAGATGACACCACACGTCAATAACACCAAGATGACACCACACGTCAATAACACCAAGATGACACCACACGTCAATAACACCAAGATGACACCACACGTCAATAACACCAAGATGACACCACACGTCAATAACACCAAGATGACACCACACGTCAATAACACCAAGATGACACCACACGTCAATAACACCAAGAACCTGACAGGGGAAATGCCGTTTGGGATTCTCCCTCTTCAATCCGTGGGCGACATTGCCAGGACTGATGCCTCCGTTGCTTGCCAGTGAGCGCTGTCTCTTAGAGAATGCAGAGGAGAATATTTTCAGTTGGGGTAATGCCAGCCATGCGTGTGGCTGTTACCGGCCAGTGAGCATGTACCCGTAAGCAACATCTCGTATGGTGAGCAAGTCTTTTGAGTAACTCCCATTTACCTCTGAGTCATAAGTATAACACAAGTGATCCTTGAAGTTTTAATCCAGCAATAGTGATGCCTCGTAACTGTGTTAATAGTGCAGATACATTTTGTTACATTTGCAGGGAAGTGACGTTTGCAAGCCAGAAAAGGGCCATCACTCCAATAGTGAAATTGGCGTACGAATTTTATTTTTGATGCAAAATCGGGGACCAGGACAAGGCCTGGGCCCCACACATATGCTGCAGTACGTGTGCAAGAAATCTTCCAAAGTGGCTGAAAGGCGAAAAAGTGGTGATGCCATTTGCTGTTCCTATGGTTTGGAGAGAGACAAGCAATCACGCAAATGACTGCTCTTCTGCATGGTTCCATCTGTTTCTGGATGCCTCACAAGGAAAAAGAAGTGGACAATAGCGTACCAAAATACACAATCTGTTCTCCAACCAGTTTCGCACAGCGAAGGCCTTCCCATTCCCGAACCTCCAAAAGAATTTTCCATCAATTCAGACGATGAGGAGGGAGGCGAACCGACGTCAGGTTCTCCGCAGCTTTCGGTGTCTAATGATGATCCATACGTCTGCCACAGTGCATCATCTGGGCCACACATTCTCACCGGAAAAGAAATGAACGATCTTGTTCGCGATCTGGAGTTGTCCAAGGCCAAAGCAGAGTTACTTGGATCAAGACTTAAGCAATGGAATCTTCTCAAGGAAAATGTCCGAGTAACTTCGCTTCAATTTCGTCATGAGCAGTTTGCGCCTTACTTCAGAAAAGAAGATGACCTTGTGTTTTGCTCCGATGCAGATGACCTGATGAATGCCCTCGGAATTAAACAGGACTCTCAAGAATGGCGACTATTCATAGACTCCTTGAAATTGAGGCTCAAAGCGGTGCTGCTGCATAATAGAAATCGACTTCCATTCCGATAGGACACCCTGTCTACATGAAAGAAGCCTACGACAACCTAAAACAGCTGTTGAAATGTTTCCAATACAGCAAGTATGACTGGCATCTCTGTTGCGACTTGAAGGTAGTGAGTGGTTCTGTTGATGGGTCTGCAGCTGGGATATACGAAGTAGTGTTGTCTATTATGTGAATGGAACAGCCGAGCAAAGATTTTGCACTACGTGAAGAAAAACTGGCTTGAGAGGAAATCTCTGAAGGTCGGAAAGAAGAATGTGGAACACTCAGCATGGGCAGAAACGTACAAAATATTGCTACTGTCCCTACACATCAAACTCGGTGTTATGAAAAACTTCGTTAAAGCCATGGACTGGACAAAAAAGCCATCAGCTCTCAAGTATTTGGCTGACAAATTCCCTCGACTCAGCAAAGCGAAAATTAAAGTGGGAAATTTTGTGGGTCCTGAGATCTGCGGGGCTGTTTAGAGATCAGATGTTCGACAACCTGCCTCAGGGTGACAAGAAAAAGGCTTGGGACGAGTTTCGCCTGGTGTCAACTAAATTCCTCGGGAATGTCAGGGCAGACAACTACAAGTAACTGGTTAAGGACATGTTTCTGTATCACAAACTTGGCTGTAATATGTCCTTAAAGATCCACTTTCTTCATTCCCATTTAGATTTCTTCCCCGATAACTGCCTCATGGTTAGAGATGAGCACGGTGAACGTTTTCACTGGGACATTGCAACGAAGGAGAAACGATACCAGGGAAACTGGTCCACTTCATTGTTGGCTGACTACTCTTGGACGCTCGCCAGAGATGATCCTGAGCAGCTGTACAAGCGATGGGCAAAGAAACATCGCAAGTAGAAGCGGAGTTTTACCGATACATTCATATGTACATGTTACTCTATTATATAAGAAACTATTGCGGATTTCTCAGAAATCGTAGCCAATTTTGCATTTTCACTGTCATATTCCTGTTCAGCACCTTGATTCCCCGCCCTGCCCACGGTCAGTAGGGGACACCGATGGGCTTGGAAAGGCCGCCGTCCGTCGGATGGGACGTTAAGCCGTGGCCCCGTGTGCGGGAGAGCCATACCCTGTGCACGTTAAAGAACACGCTGGACGGCCTTGACGGGAGGCTACCATCTGTCTCCCAACAGCTGTTCCAGTGGGTCCCCTCCCCCAACCTTCTCTGAGCCTTCGGGGTCCATGTGACCTGCCCATTTAGCCCATGGTGTGCAAAAAAGTGCCGCTCAGAGGTAAAGCAACGCAACCCAACCAGTGGGTCCCCTCCCACCAACCTTCTCTGAGCCTTCGGGGTCCATGTGACCTGGCCATTTAGCCCATGGTGTGCAAAAAAGTGCCGCTCAGAGGTAAAACAACCCAACCTTGCTGTGCAGATAAATCGGCGCTATTTCTTCCTTCGAAGTGAATACAAATTCAGGGACTGATTGCAACATCGATACGTTTTAGGTTATTTTCTACTTTTTTAGGATGCATATAAAAAAATAGCCATTTTTCATTTATGTTTTTTTTTGTCACTAAACACACCTACCTTCGGAAACTTTCATTTGATATAAGACTCTTAAACATCGACCATATTTTCTTCCCCCTTTGGAGAAATGTTTTAGGTAGCCCATGACGTTGGAGACCTTTAATTTGAGATATAACTGGTTAAAAACGACCCCAAGTAATTTTCGTCTTCTTTTGAGGGGCGAGGATATTTCGAAGTAGTCGACGATGGTCCTAATATCAGCTTCATTTGACATCTTAATTGTAGGTCTTCGCGTTCGAAAGATAGAGTAGAACGATTTTCACATTTCCCTTTTTTTAGGGTGGAGGGAAGAAAACAAAAGGGTAAATATTTTATAGCCTATGACACCCCCTTGTCACAAGCTTTCATTTGACACAAATCATCTAATTTTCCTGCCGTATTCGAAAGATATGATGAAACAGCTGTTCTGCAAAATCCACATCAAAAAAGTGACAGATGACGGGTGAAAAACAATAGGCAGATAAGTGAAAAGAGGAGTTGTCCACAGCACTTAAAACCAATAGATCAAACTGATATCCCTAGAGGGCCCTTCCCTTCGACTCACTCTCAAGGTAATGCGGGGTGGCTCAGTCGGTAGCGCTTCAGGTTTGTAATCTGTAGTTCTCAGGTTTGAGTCCCAGCTGGGTCAGCGTTGAGATTTATCTCCGCAAAATTTCCCCGCCCTGCCCACGGTCAGTAGGGGGCACCGATGGGCTTGGAAAGGCCGCCGTCCGTCGGATGGGACGTTAAGCCGTGCCCCGTGTGCGGGAGAGCCATACCCTGTGCACGTTAAAGAACACGCTGGATGGCCTTGACGGGAGACTACCATCTTTCTCCCAACAGCTGTTTCAGTGGGTCCTCTCCCCCAACCTTCTCTGAGCCTTCGAGTCCATGTTACCTGGCCATTTAGCCCATGGTGTGCAAAAAAGTGCCGCTCAGAGGTAAAACAACCTAACTCAAGAATGGAAAAAACTCTCTGAAAGTACTAACAGGTATACCACGTGAAAGGCTTAGATGTTGTGCCACTGATTCTAGTGGGGTGGTTTTACCTCTGAGCGGCACTTTTTTTGCACACCATGGGCTAAATGGCCAGGTCACATGGACCCCGAAGGCTTTGGGTTGGGTTGATTTACCTCTGAACGGCAATTTTTTACACACCATGGGCTAAATGGCCAGGTCACAAGGACCCCGAAGGCTCAGAGAAGGTTGGGGGAGGGGACCCACTGGAACAGCTGTTGGGAGACAGATGGTAGCCTCCCATCGAGGCCGTCCAGCGTGTTCTTTAATGTGCACAGGGTATGGCTCTCCCGCACACGGGGCCACGGCTTAACGTCCCAACCGACGGACGGCGGCCTTTCCAAGCCCATCGGTGTCCCCTACTGACCGTGGGCAGGGCGGGGAATTTTGCGGAGATAAATCTCAACGCTGACCCAGCTGGGACTCGAACCTGGGAATTACAGATTACGAGCCTGGCGCGCTACCGACTGAGCCACCCCCGCCCCAAGACCCCGAAGGCTCAGAGAAAGTTGGGAGAGAGGACCCACTGGAACAGCTGTTGGGAGACAGATGGTAGCCTCCCGTCAAGGCCATCCAGCGTGTTCTTTAACGTGCACAGGGTATGGCTCTCCCGCACACGGTACCATGGCTTAACGTCCCATTCGACGGACGGCCGTCTTTCCAAGCCCATCGGTGTCCCCTACTGACCGTGTGCAGGGCGGGGAATTTTGAGGAGATAAATCTCAACGCTGACCCAGATGGGATTCATACCTTAGAACTACAGATTACGAGCCTGGAGCGCTTCCGACTGAGCCAACCCCGCCCCACCGATTCTAGTCTAAGTTGTTCTCACAAGTTGATTCTATGCGTCATCACGGGGGGGGGGGGGATAATGCACAGCTCACCTTCAGTTATTTCTTGCCAAGGATCGATTGATGACGATAATGATAGAAATTTATTTTTAATGAATAACGAAAATAGCTTTCTCTCTTAAAGCAAAAAAATTATTTTTTCCCCATCGCAAGAGGAAGTGGAGTCAAATAAATCCTGACTTCATCTATCATTATTTCAGATTTCTAGTATGAATAAAAAAAATGAATTACTTCTCTAGCAGCTGCTGCCACAGAGGTCTGACAAGAGGCTGGCAATTTAATACGCATGCGCCGATCTGTGGGGAAGGCGAGACTCAGCAGAAAGATAGAAATCAAGGCGCCGAAATGCTAATCGCAGGATTTTGTGATTACCTCTCCACAACAAAAAGTCTTTTTCGTTTATCTCCTAAAAACAAAAATTTGTCTTTGAAAAAAGTGCGAGGTAAATTATACATTATGATTTAAATACGAATCTTGCTCGCTAAGTTGTATCTGAAAATACATCAGTGTGCAAGATGGACGTTTTAATCTCAACATTTCTTTCAATGTAGTAGGCGCTTAATCTCTATATATGTTACCGCTAAAGTGCAGAAAACAGTTATTCTACAGATTATCTAGGTATTGTGCAGATTAACTAGGGTGATCAGTTAACGTGCTGAAAATTGTTTCATTTCTCAAATTACCTGGATAATCTGCACATTACCTACTAGGCACTCGTTAAAGGGAAAATAAGATCTTTGCTGGAACAACAGGAACGTTTCTGTACGCTTAAATTAACATAATGTTATTTATCTAGTGTCCGAGAGTAGAGTTGAAACCAGGGTCATCCCTCTGTCAACATGAATCAATCGTCCGAATTATAAAAAACGCCCCCAAAATGAGCAGGCCAAGTGAGAACGAATCATTTTAGTGATTCGTTATCAAGAATGAATCACTTTACCGATTCGTTCTCACTTGGCCTCCCTCATCCGGGGCGTTTTTTATAATGCGGACGAGTGAATCACGTGACACGAAGATTCATATTCAAGAGATTCACCACTATGAGAGAAACAAACTTTTGAACTTTAACGATACGGAAGCCGTTAATGTGCGCATTATCTAGGTAAAATGTGGAAAACTCTTGATTCCGCACGTTAACGGAGCAAATCAGTTAATCTGCAGATTAGATAGGTAATGTGCACATTAACGGCTTTCGAGCTTTAGCGGTAACATATAGAACATCTTCGTTAACATTTGAGCTATAAAGGTTTAAGTGAATACCTACCGTAACTGGTATGCTGAGGTTTGGGCACTGCTGGTACATTGAACAGATAGAGAGCATGAAGAAGATGACGACCATCCCAATGTTAAAGAGAGAGATGAAACCATAGTAACCAAAGGTTCCGGCTTGTCCATAGCAAGTAAGTGTCGCCTCCACTGTGATGAAACAGATCAAGGCTACAATCTACGGGTAAGAGAAAACGAAATTGAGCTCTTCAATTAACAAAACATTACAACTGAAAAGGATGTTTTCACTCTTCGTTGACTTGGATCTTAATTTTAGAGGAAATTCATTAAGCGATTCAATCGTTTATTTGTGACATACAGGTTCTGGACAGAAAAATGAAAATAGTCCCAAGTTATCTCAATCGAAAATCAGATATAAATATCTCAATCAAATCTATCTAAAACTCTATTTTAAACAATATTTGTCCAGTATTCAAAGAGTTATCACGCTGGAATATTTAAGAGGCAACAAAAATTGACCCCAAAATTTAATAATTATAATAAAAATTATAATAAATATATTTTAATAAAACTGGTTAAGAGATCAGAGTTCATAGTTGACTCTAGTATGTAGAATGAAATGGACAGAAGTTGGGTGTAGGGTATAGGGTGCATAGCACCTCGTACTAATCTCAATCTATTTTAATTAAATTTTGGGTAATTTTTGTAGCCTGTTAAAATGTTCCAGCGTTCATGACTCTTTAAATTCCTAAATTTGAAACTCTTACATCACTAATGAATTAAATAAATTAGTGGATGTCATACTGCCCGGTTTCTAAAAGTACATAAGCTCTTGAGCGTCAGACAAGACCGTGTACAGGTAACCCCCGTTCATCGCGACCCCGGCGAGTGCGGATTCGTTATATCGCGATTTTTTTTTGTCTCTGCACTTGTCTGGCTTTGAAACATGCGAGGAAAAGTCAAAATGAATGGTTGCACGTGCGTGCTAACTTTCTTTCTCACTCAATCACATCATACACATGTACATAACGTAAAGTGACGAGCGTGGGCGAGACAAAAGAACGAAGCCGGTGCCTGGTAGGGTTGAGCCAGTGCATCATTTGGGTCTATCCTTCAGTGGAATCTTAGTAGCAGTGTCAAACGCACGCTAATTAAATTGACTACATTTTTTTTTTATCCCTTCGTAATTTTAAAATGTCAAAAAGACAATGTGAAAAATCGGTTAAGAAAATTCGCAATGTAATGACTTTAGAAAAGAAACTAAAAATTATAGAAAGGATAGAAAGTGGTGGTAAATTTACAGTTGTAGGAAGGGATTTCAAATTGCTTGAGTCTACAATGCGATCAGTTGTGCAACAAAAAGACAAAATTAAAAAGGCTGGCGAAAGTGTTACTCCAATTACAGCGACGAAAGTTTCACGAACCAGAAGTTTTTTGATGACAGAAATGGAAAATTTATTAAGCAAATGGATAGAGGACCTAAATCAACATCACATGCCTGTGAGTACCCAAATCATAATGAATAAATCACTTAGTCTTTGGGATCATTTAAAATCTCAACGTGGAGGAGAAGAAGTTTTTAAAGCAAGCAAAGGTTGGTTTGATCGGTTTAGAAAACGATCAAACTTGCATAGCCTTAAAATGATTGGCGAATCGGCTAGTGCAGACGTAGAATCAGCTGAAAAATATCAAATGGAGTTCCGTGAAATTGTGGAAAGGGGAAATTATCCACCAAATTTTTAATGTGACGGATACTTAATGTGACGGATTTTTAATGTGACGTGAATATGACGGGATTCTATTGGAAACGAATGCCAACACGTACGTTTATTTCCATAGAGGAGAAGGCTGCTTCTTGATTTAAAGCAGCCAAGGATCGTCTAACTCTTCTTCTCGGCGGAAATGCATCCGGAGAATTAAAATTTAAACCATTGTTGATTTATCAATCAAACTCCTCGTGCCATGAAAGGTTATTCTAAAAACAATTTACCAGTTTTTTGGCGAAGTAACCCTACGGCTTGGATGACACATAATTTATTTATGTTTTAAATATATAAGTTTAAAACTTGTTTCTGCCCAGCAATAAAAAAATATTGCGAGGATATTGGAGTTGAACCTCGAACACTTTTGGTGTTGGACAATGCGCCGGGACATCCTGTGGAACTTGAGACTCTGTGCACTGATTTTCCCGTTGAAGTGGTATTCTTACCTCCGAATACCACTTCCATTTTACAGCCTATGGATCAAGGCGCAATAGCAGCATTCAGAGCCTATTATTTAAGAAAAACAATGCGCCAACTCATTGAAGAAACTGGTGGAGGTGGTGCCATGCGGGTTTGGTGGAAACAATTTAATATTATGAAAGCTATCAGAAACATCGACGAAGCGTGGAATGAAGTCACCCAGTCATGTATGAAGGGTGTTTAGAAAAGGTTGCTCAGAAAAACTGTTGAAGATCACATCAATTATTAAAATGATTGATGAGATTAGTCTTATGGCCACTTCCGGCGGCATCGAAGGTGTTGATGTAGATGATATTCAGACTTTGTTAAAATCACACGGCGAACCCTTAACTAATGAAGAGCTGCAAGAAATGGACTGCCATACTATGTCCCAAGAAAATGACGTCTCGGAACCTGTTCCCGTGTGAAAGTTAAGTGTCAAAATCATTGAAAAGGCCCTTTCTCTTCACAATCAATGCATGGAGTTGTTAGAAGAAAACGACGAAGATTACGAGCGAGTGAGTGCTGTAAAGCGTGGTTGTAATGGATTATTTGATAGTTATCGGCAAATTTTGCATAATAACGTAGAGAGCCCAAACAAGGGAACCTAGATTCCTTTTTGCAACGCGGAACAAAATGAATGAATTGTGTTATGTATGACATTTTTTTTGTTATTAATAATATTTATTTTATTAATAAAGTGATTTTCGAATTTTAAAATGATTTTTTTTTAAATCCCCCGTTGATCGCGAAATTTCGCTTATCGCGACCATGTCCAGAACGTATCCTTCGCGATGAACGGGGGTTACCTGTATGTGTTTACGTACAGTCGCTCAAAAAAGTATCCGAACGCTACGGTTGATTACAGAATTCAGAAAAAATATCTAGCAACGATTTTTTTTTAGAAATTAGGGATCTGGCAATCTTCGTGTCACGTGACACGAAGGTTGCCAGATCACTAATTTCTAAAAGAAATCGTTGCCAGATATTTTTTCTGAATCTGTAATCAACCGTAGTGTTCGGATACTTTTTTGAGCGACTGTAGGTGGTCATATTATTTTGATACTAGATCGTGTGGGCTCACTCACGGAAATATTGAGCGTGTGCAGTTACCGTTCACAGCAAACTGGAGCGTGTGCAGTAACTGCACACGCTCCAGTTTGCTGTGAACGGTAACTGGAGCGTGTACAGTTGCTGTAAACGCTCCAGATATTTTTCCTGAATTCTGTAATCAACCGTAGCGTTCGGATACTTTTTTGCACGGTGTGAACGGTAACTGGAGCGTGTACAGTTGCTGTAAACGCTCCAGATATTTTTCCTGAATTCTGTAATCAACCGTAGCGTTCGGATACTTTTTTGAGCGACTGTACATGGTTTAAGTTGCATTTCTTTCATCTCAAAGAATTCTTCATCATAGCAACTATCAAACATCCAGAAGATCTTGTTGCCTGTTCGCACGTAATCGCCGCCGTCGCGAGATAATAGTCCGCCAATGTACGTGACCTGTAACGCGGTAAACATCAGTTTATTCTTTTTCTTTATAATGATAAGATCTGCGATACTAAACGACAGGGAATGTAACAAGATATCCTTTCCATTACCAATAAGAGGGAAGGGGAAAATATTGTTGAGTGATGCCATCCGATGCTCCACTATACAGGATAGTGGTACATCTAATGGAAGGCCCCACATGTCACTCTCGCGTGCTGATCAACGCAAAAGGAAAACTGACATTAAAGCTGCGAAGAAGCGGCGAGAAGAGACTTATCCGAAGGATCTGCATTACACAATAGTTGTCAAATTCCGTCTGTTCATTCTATTCAAGAAAATTGAAACTTTTTTAATTTTGAGCCATGCCAAGGAATTATTGCCAATAGGATTTGGGAGCGATGAATTCTGTAATTGAATTGTGCCCAGAGTCGATCGTTTTCAATGAGGAAGTTTCGAGCTTTGTTTTTTATATTATAAAATAAAAAAGATGATTATCGCTACCATGAGATCAGAGAGTTGGGACTCGTGTCCATGCTCCTAGCTCTCGTGGGTGCAGGGGATGGTTTGCAGAGGGGACCCACTGGACAGCTGTTGGGAGAAGGGTGGCGGCCTCCCGTCAAGGCCATCCAGCGTGTTCTTTAACGTGCGTGGGGTGTGGCTCTCCCACACACGGTCCACTGCTTAACGTTCCATTCGACAGACGGCGGCTTTTCAAGTCCAACAGTGACCCCTAGTCACTGTGGGCAGGGCGCGGAGTTGGCAGAGAGAATTATCTACACTTGCACAGCTGAAACCCGAACCTGAGAATCGCAGGTTACGAGCCTGGCACACTACCAACTGAGCCTCCCCTACCCCGTAATAAAATAAAAAAAAGAATACAGTTAAGAAAATAAAAGAAGTTAAAGAAAAAAAAAGAAAGTAAGAAGAATGTAATGAAAAATAGGTGAAAAAGTGTTTTGGAGTTTAAAATACTTTAAGGGAAGTTCACAAAGTAATCAACATGTACAAAATAAAGGAGTGAGAAAATTGATAAAATGAAAATAAAAAAAGGGGTGAACAGAAATTTAACTTAATCAGAACTACATATATGTAATATCATATTAAATTACTCTATCAATTTAAATTTTAAATTTAATTGACATGTATAGAATAATAGGGTAGGATAATATGTTGAGGGAAAAAAGAAGAGAAAAGCAGAAGTGAACAAAAGTAAAAAAAAGAAGAATCTTATACAAAAGTAAAAAAAAGAAGAATCTTATACAAAAGTAAAAAAAAGAAGAATCTTATACAAAAGTAAAAAAAAGAAGAATCTTATACAAAAGTACAGGGTGATTAGCTTGTACAGAATAAAAGGTAGGATAATAAATAAGAGAAAAGAAATAAAAAGGGAAAGAAAAAGAAGGGAACAAAAATTTAAAACATTTAAACAGAATTACATATGGCAGTTGACTGGTACAGAATGAAAGAATGAGAAAATGAATTAAGGGGAAAAGGATAAAAAAAGAAACACGGAAGTGAACAGAAATTTAAAGTGTTTAAACAAAAGTACACTTAGTAATTAGCATATGCCGAATAAGAATAAGATAATAAACAGCAGGTGAAAAGGTGAGACGCATAATGATTAATATGTAATAAAATGGAATATGATTTGTGAATTTCAACTGTGCCTGAACAGGGAGGCAGAAGAGATATTCTGGCTACGAATTAGGCTGCCTATGTAGAAGGGAATTTCATACAGGAAAAAGCCGAGTGTCCTTCGATTCCCATCTGCCTGAAGCGAAGGCTTTTGACATTTCTCAGTGCCGCTGTTGTCTGGAAAGCAGTGAAAGTGCAGGGCAGAGACTTAAAGGTAAGTTCAGGGTCAGAGACAAAAGTATGTCGTTGGAATCAGCTAACGGGCGCTGGCCAAAGCCGTCTAAAGGGATTTGCACTGGCAAACTAGCAGAGGGCGTGGCGGCAGGGAGGGAGGCAGGAAGACAAAGGGTCAGTAGGACGAGCATCAAGGAGCGGAGATAAGGGGGGGGGGGGGGAGCGTACGATGGGACCTGTTATCGGAATGAAGGTCGGGGTTAGAATCTGTTGAGGGAAAGAAGGGAACATACATAATGAAATAAAGATTCAAATTAAAATATCACTGACTATAGTTTAAAAAAAAAACACATTATTATGTACTAAAAAGAAATAATTGTTTTAGTCAAACAGAACATTATACTGACACTGCACAGATTTACATTCAAAAACACCAAGAGATATTTTTGTTATTTTAGCAAACTTTTTAATTCTTTTTTTTAATTAAACATACATTAAACATCAAGAGATATTTGTAATTTTAATGAACTTTAGTTTTTTTAAGGTTTTTTTTTCATAATGGACAGCACAAACATAAAAAAAATCGAACATAAAAAAAGACAAAGAAACATGCCATATTTTTTAAATAAATTTTACCTTTTTATATTTTGTGGGGTTTGGGTTGTTTTACCTCTGAGCGGCACTTTTTTGCACACCATGGGCTAAATGGCCAGGTCACATGGATCCCGAAGGCTCAGAGAAGGTTGGGGGAGGGGACAGACTGGAACAGCTGTTGGGAGACAGATGGTAGCCTCCCGTCAAGGCCATCCAGCGTGTTCTTTAACGCGCACAGGGTATGGCACTCCGCACACGGGGTCACGGCTTAATGTCCCATCCGACGGACGGCGGCCTTTCCAAGCCCATCGGTGTCCCCTACTGACCGTGGGCAGGGCGAAGAATTTTGCGGAGATAAATCTCAACGCTGACCCAGCTGGAAATCGAACCAGGGAACTACAGATTACGAGCCTTTCGCGCCCCCTGTTATTCGGAAAAAATCATGATTCTTTCAGACAGCAAATCCTTATTTCAAGCTCTTTTAACCGATCCACTTTCTACCTCCAACTAATATTATTAATTTCAAAAATATTATGGCAATGCATAAACACTTTACAGAATATAAAACACATATCGTGTGTCAATGGATTCCTATCATCATCATCCTCAAGCAGCCATGGGCTACGGAGGTCCAACCAGACCGTGCAGTTTAATTCTCCAAGCATATCTGTCCTGAGCTACATCTGCTGCATCCGGCCACTGCACACCAATTCTAACAAGGTCCTGTTTGACATTGTCTGCCCACCGCATCCTAGGTCTCCCCCTCCTTCTGAGGCCTCTAGGCACACTGTTCATAACCCTATTTGCCAATCTATAATTATCCATACGGGCAACATGGCCAAACCAGCGGAGTCTCTCTCTGCACAATATGCTGCTTAAAAGAGGTTGCAGACTCCTTTGCCTAACCTCATCATTTGTTACAAAGTTAAACCACCTAATACCCAAGATACTGCATAAGCATCTGGAATCAAAAGCATCTAGTTTCCTGTTATCTTGTTTACATAGCGTCCAAGTTTAACTACCATAACTAACCCTAGAAAGAACCAAACTATTATACAGTCTAATTTTAGTCTTTAGGTGTATACTCCTATTTCTTCACACCCTCCATAGATTCTTAAAAGTCCCGGCAGCAATACCTATTCGTCTGTTAATCTCATGCCGCACATCACCAGTATCTGTTACATAGCTCCCAAGGTAATTAAACTGTGACACCTGCTCAAGACTGCAACCATTCAGATTAACTGAATCACAACCTGCCTGACCAATTTTCATCACTTTAGTTTTCTCTCTGTTTATAACCAAACCTACTGTACTACCAGTCTCATCAACAGTTCGAATGAAAGAGTTCATCTCATCAACATCATTTGCCAAAAGGGCTAAATCATCAGCATAATCTAAATCAGAAATTTTCGTATCTCCAGCCCAATTAAGGCCAAAATCTTTCCCTTGAAGTGAATTTCGCATAACATAATCAACAACCAAACTAAAGAGAAAAGGAGACAAGATGCACCCTTGTCGAACACCAGACGTAATGCTAAACCAATTGCTACAAGACTTACCAACTCTCACACATGACTCAGTGTTATTATAGAGAGCTTTCATTATGTTAACTAACTTGTCTGGTATACCATATGATCTCACAATCAACCACAAATTATGACGATCAACAGTGTCGAAAGCCTTTTTGAAATCAACAAAGCTAGCAACCAAAGGTTTCTGAAACTCTAAACATTTCTCAAGAATCTGCCTAAGTGAAAATATCTGATCCACACATCCCCTACCACTTCTGAATCCCCATTGGTCATCACGCAATTGACTGTCAACCAGATTCTTAATTCTATTAAGCACAATCATGGAAAGAACTTTACCTGGAACAGAGAGTAGTTATCATAAACGTTATTCAAAATTTCAGTCATCCAAGTGGTAACCGAAACATTCCCAGCTCTGAGCATTTCCGTAGTAATTTCATCTACCCCTGGGGATTTATGTAGTTTAAGTTTAGAAACAGCCAAAATAACTTCAGGTTGTGTTATAGGGCCAACATTAAAGCCACCAATGCATCCATCATCACTGCAAACAATGGGAGCAGAACCAACTACATTGTTTAGAACATCACTGAAATGCTCAGCCCACCTAGCCATGACAGAATCTTCACCTTCTATAACCTTACCTTTTTTATCCTTCAATCCTTGTATACCTGTCCGTTTTCTACCACACAAAACATTAACTATCTGGTACAGCTCTCTGCTGTTGTGCTGTCTAACTGCTTCCTCGGCTTTGTCAGCCAAACCATCAGGCCAAAGATTCTTATCAGTAGCTAACTGATCCTTTACACGTTTATTAAGCTCTCTGTAATCCTTTCTATTAGGACTAGTAGGGTACTGATTAAGGACATTCCTGCAGTTCCTTCTTTCTGAAATAAGCTCAAGTGCCTTATCACTCAAATAATTCTGTCTCCTCTGCTCCTTTTTTCCTAAAAGAGTACTGCTAGTGTCCAAAAAAGCCTGTTTAAAATGGCCCCATTCTTCCTCAACTTCAGTATTAAGCAAACCATGACTGTCATAATGACTAAGTAACCTATCATGGTAAGCTTTAGCTATAACTGGGTCTTTCAGAACTTCGGTATTAAAGGTAAATTTTTTAACCCTAGCACAACACTTTTTAAGTTTAAGTTGCAACACACTTTTAACAAGGTAATGGTCAGATCCAATTTCAGCTCCCCTATATACCCTGGTATTCCTAACAGAACTAGCCCATTTGCTGTTAATTAATATGTAATCAATCATATTCTTATGCAGTCCATCAGGTGAAACCCATGTGTATTTATGTATGTCGTGGTGTTTGTAATATGTGTTAGTTATTCTGAAACCATTGAGTTTACTTACCTGTAGGAGACGTTGCCCATTGCCATTGCAGCTACCAATACCAAAAGGGCCTATTACTCCTCCCCAAAGGTCGGAGTCAGTACCAACTTTGGCATTGAAGTCACCTAGAACAAGGGTAATATCTCCTTTCTTGACAGAATTCAAAATATCCTGAAGTTGTCCGTAAAACCTAACCTTCTCATCCTCATCAGCATCCTCAGTGGGGGCATAAAGCAGATAACATTCAAGTCTTTAATGTTTGTCTGAAAATTTGCTGTAAGAAACCTTTCATTAATGCACTCATATCCTAGAAGAGCATCACTAGCATGTCTGCTGAGCAGCAGACCCACACCTTGGTGATGCTTTCCATCCTCCCTCCCTGTAAAGAGAAATTTAAAGTTATTTTTAAGTATCTCACCTTTACCTGTCCATCTGGTCTCTTGCAAGCCTAGAATATCTAGGTTATAGCGCTGGAATTCCTGCATGAGGACATCAAGAGAATAATCTCTATGTAATGTCCTCACGTTCCACGTTCCTGCAGAGAGAAAATGATTAGTAGGATTTTTAAAGAAATTAGGTTTATTGAAATTGGTAGGGCCAACAATATCAAACAGCCCCCTGATCGCAGGCATGGGGCAAAGACCTGTTCCTCCTCTGCTAAAGGCTGAAGTCACCGATGCTGGTAGGAACTTCAGGCACCACCTTTTCAAGTGGACTTTTCAAGAGCCACATGGCCTGCCTGAGACACATTACTCCAGTTTAGGCTTGACGATGCCCAACTAACTAAGTAAGGTTCAGGTACCTGCAATGGCCTCTGATTAGGATTATCCACCAGCTGATATAAAGTATCCCATGTCTCTGTTCACTTAGAGCTGGCAACCCAGAAGCAAACAGAAAACACAGCGGCAGACTCTCCCTCAACAGAGGCCCACCAGTGCAGCAAGTCCAGGATCAATAATCAAGCTCAAATCCATAAACAAGTCCAGTCTAGTAGGTATAAATGGTCAGTACCAGGACCCTCTGAAGTTGACCACTCCTCAGCAGGGTTGGAAAAAAGGAAAAAAGTGGCCATAGATGACCAGATCAGTAGGCCATACTGAACTGGCAGCCCTCCTCTTCCGTTCCCTTCCAAAAGAGAATCTCTCTTTTGAAAGGTACTAACGGCCTGCACCACGAGAAGGCGGGGTCGGACATTAGGTGCTAGACCTGGCCGGTTCTGTGCATCATCACTAGGGATTGGTGCACAGCTCTCCTTCCAGTTTACGCCTAGCTACCATTTACAGATTCCTAGCCGTATAGAAATCCATGGAAACGAAGAGACAGAAAAACTGCTAGGGAGAGCTTACAGAACACCACACACGTAAACAGCATTGTAACAAAAAGAAATTTCTAAAATAAAGGAAATTTTATTCGGACTGAATTAAATATTATCAAATATTCGTATAAATGTTGGCATATTCTACTGCAGCATTTTTGACAGCCCCACCCAGAGGTGGGGAGGGCTGTCAAAGACGTCTCATCGGAAACTGTCTCCAAACGTCTCATCGAAATAGAAGAAAGTTTTTTTTTTAGGATTAACTTTGATCACTGTGCTTTAAATAAAAAGCTCTTCAAATTTAACATAAATCCTTCTCCACTTTGTGCCATCTGTAAAACTCCAGTAAATATTTCTCATGTACATCCTCTGTACCAATTTCGAAGGCAAATTCTTAAAGAAGAGATGAAGATTACTGTTGACCAATCTCAGCGAAATCTTTCTTCAGTAAAAGCTATAGCAAAATAACTAGATACAAAATTCAAACACTGAATCTCGTACTCCTGGAAGAAAGTTCTATAATAAAAAGAATCTAATATTTTCTTTCGCAATGCATTACGCTTTTTTGAAAAAAAAAAGGAAGAAAAATTAACCTACAATGTGCAATATTTATTTTTTAAGAAAAAAGTGTTTTACATAAACTTCCTGAAGTGACAAGCATTCTCCTCCTGGTTATAGAACTGTAGAGAAAAAACTTTTTTTATGCCTTGTCCGATCTGTTGATTTCTGTTTCTGAAGTCTATTTTGGAGCAGAAAGGGAAGCAAATTGAGATCCAGGAGTTCGAGATCACAGAAAATTTTGCTCTTCAAAAGTTGTAACTTTTAAAATATAGAAAAACTTTTTTTCTAATTTTATCCACGTTACAATTTATTTATCTAATTGTTTTGCTTGGAATCGCACGAAGCTAAAAGGTTGAGGGGCTTCTAACCTTCTAACCACATTTTGATTACCTTTTTTCTGTCTTTGTCACATTTGTAGTTCCAAGTCTGATAACTAGGGAGTTAAGTATTCGATTCACAGATTGCTTTATATGTTAATATACATGTCCTATATAATATTGCTATTTCTCCTGTCAACCATCCCGGGGCGGGGGTGGCTCAGTCGGTAGCGCGCCAGGCTCGTAATCTGTAGTTCCCAGATTCGAGTCCCAGCTGGGTCAGCGTTGAGATTTATCTCCGCAAAATTCCCCGCCCTGCCCACGGTCAGTAGGGGACACCGATGGGCTTGGAAAGGCCGCCGTCAGTCGGATGGGACGTTAAGCCGTGGCCCCGTGTGCGGGTGAACTATACCCTGTGCACGTTAAAGAACACGCTGGATGGCCTTGACGGGAGGCTACCATCTCTCCCAACAGCTGTTCCAGTGGGTCCCCTCCCCCAACCTTCTCTGAGCCTTCGGGGTCCATGTGACCTGGCCATTTAGCCCATGGTGTGCAAAAAAGTGCCGCTCAGAGGTAAAACAACCCAACCCTGTCAACCATCCCGGTGGCAGAGTGGCTAGTGTGCTAGGATACATATAAAAGGGACTTGGGTTCGAACCCCTGGTAAAGTATGGATGTTTCTTAATTTTTATTGTTTGGAGTCACCTTCCTCACAGATCTTCTCTCGGACCTCTATGGCATCTAATTGAGGGGGTATTTTATATATTTTATAATCAGTAGAGAAGAGTGGAGAGATAGAAAGATAAACCTATTTTTCATTTATATTATATGAATAAAAGTAGCATTTTCAGTAACAACAAAAATATGAAAAAAATAATCGTGACTTTTTTTCTTAGAGAACTTGGCGCCCTTTGGCTCATGGCGTCCATGCGCTCTGGAACCGGTCCTGCTCTCCACCGAGTGACAGAGGTAGACTCAATCGGCAAAATGCCAAGCTCTAATCTGAATCTGATGTTCCTAGATTCGAGTCCCCACTGACTTCGTTGACATTTTCTCCAATAACCCCCGCCGCCTTCTCTTCTCGTTGAGAATGAAGATACCGAGGAGCTTGGAAAGGTGGACGTCCAACAGATGGGGCGTTAAATCAGGAGAAACTACGTGCACGTTGAAGGACACGCTGGATGGCTTTGATGAAGTTTCCATCAGTCTCCTAATATTCAGTGAATCCAGTTTCCAGAACCTACTTGGAGTTTTTGGGATCTTTGTGACATGGCATTCAGATCATTACGTAACAAAAGTGATAAACCAAAGCGGCATGCATACGTTCCTCAGACAGGGATAATTCAAAGTGGCAGAAGATATAACTGAAATAGCAGAAGGTATAAAATTTTTTTGTGACATGGATACGCAAATGTTTAAAAAAGCGGAAAGTATATTAGTAAAACCTCCCTATCATTGCTTCTAAGAAATGTGTATGAAAAACTTCGTAAGCTGGATAGCAGAAATGTAACTGATAAGAGCACAACTGAAAATAAAACTTACCAGTTGTAATATCCTCAAAATTCCAGTCCCATTTTTTACGTAAGCTCCGTTGTATTTTCCGTACCAAGCGGGGAAAACATAAGCAGGTGCTGCTACTGCATGCTCCATATCTGTCTCATCAACGGTACCTACAGATCAATGCAACCTGTGCTTTTGTAATGATTTTGTCTGGTATAAACTGCTTCATCTATGACGCAACCTTTTTCCAATGAAGGAAGTCTCTTCGAGAGTACGCGTAGAGGCAGTTTGTCCTGCGCAGTGGGCCTGTTTTGTCGTTTGCACGCAACGCAGGAAATGTCAGAGTCCGGTTGCAATCAGAAAACGTAGTCGTGAACTCTGCAAGACACTGATTTCACTTTGGATCTGGTCGTACTCATCCCAGTCATTTCAAGGTGATATTTTTCGGCAGCGGACATGTATGACAAACAAGCTCCATATACGGTGCCCGAAACAGCTACGACAGTGCCTTCGAATGCAATGGTGCCTCCAGGGAACACCAACGTTACTGTTACGACTGTAACAGTGCCGCAGCCACCAACGAGACCACCGCCGTGGCGTGAATGGTTCGTCACTGATTGGTCTTATGTGAAAACTCCTTTTGGTTTTCTCAGAATAATCCAGCTTGTAAGTACAATAAATCAATAATTCTCACTTCTATGACCTAAATACTAATTTCTCTGCAAAATTCCCCGCCCTGCTCATGGTCAGTAGGGGACACCGATGGGCTTGGAAAGGCCGCCATCCGTCGGATGGGACGTTAAGCCGTGGCCCCGTGTGCGGGAGAGCCATACCCTGTGCACGTTAAAGAACAGCTGGATGGCCTTGACGGGAGGCTACCTTCTGTCTCCCAACAGCTATTCCAGTGGGTCCCCTCCCCCAACTTTCTCTGAGCTTTCGGGGTCCATGTGACCTGGCCATTTAGCCCACGGTGTGCAAAAAAGTGCAGCTCAGAGGTAAAACAACTCAACCTAAATACTAATTTCATATTGCTTATACTGGGCCTACTCAGATGCGTTTTCAGGTGGGTCAGTTTTTTTTTGTTTCTAAATTTCGATTGGTTGTTTGGGTTTTTTTGGCGCAATAGCAACTAAGGCTATATTGCGCCAAACAAATGACGAAAAGGGTAAGAGTCATGGAACCCACAACCAAAGTTAAAATGGACACAAAACGGCAACAAAACGATAAGTATAAAAAAAGTATAAAAGGAAACAACAAGTGTATAAATCAACAATAACAATGGGTGTATAGGACCTGTGTAAAAACAACAAGTAAAACGCAGGTACAGAGATAAAAAAAATCCAGGAAAAAAAGTAAAAATTCATAAACGAGTAAAATATCCGGTAAAGCGTAAAAATTCGAAAACAGGTGTTAAAAGCGAGTCATCAGATAAAAGATGTCCGGGTGTAAGGGGCTCGGACGTAAAATCATGAAAGCCAAAATACAAACTACGCTCAAAGTTAAAAGCTGGACATGATATTAAAAAAGGCTTAACGGTTAAAATGGCGTCACAAAACTCGCACTTAGGTTCGTTTAAATTTCGACCATAGGTGAATTGTTCACAGTGTGTGAGTATGAGCGACATCTTATGATTAAAAAGGAATAAGTAGTAAATATTGTTAAATAAATAATGCATAAATTTTTCCTCAAAGAGGAGTGTATTTTGGAAATAGGTTTGGGAAGGGAGGAAGGTGATTTGGTTTTTCAAAAGATTAAAATATAGGTAATCAATAAGTAAATATTTAAAAAAAGGAAACTTTTAAATAATTGAAAAACATTGGTACATTTTGCATCAATGCTTAATAGTTGCTAAATGTTTCAATACCATAAAAATGCAAAAAAAAAAAAAGTTTTGAAACGCATGCATTTTTTTGAGGGGGGAGAGGGTTTGAATTATTCCAAAAAATATTGGAATAAAAAAATTTTAAACAATAACTGTAATGGAATCAAAACAATTATTAAACTTTTATGTATTTCACGCATTTTTTTTGAGGAAATTTTGTTAAAGACCTCTAAAGCAAGTTGAGTTATTTTACCTCTAAGGGCCACTTTTTTTCACACAATGAGCTAAATAGCCAGCTCACAAGGACTCTGAGGGCTTCAAAGAAGGTTGGAGAAGGGGACCCACTGGACAGTTGTTGGGAGACAGATGGTAGCCTCCCATCAAGGCCATCCAGTGGGTTCTTTAACGTGCATAGGGTATGTCTCTCCTGCACTCTTTAACGTTCCATCTGACAGACAGTGGCATTTCCAAGCACATTGGTTTCCCCTACAAACTGAGAAGAGGACGGGGAGTTTTGTGCAGATAAATCTGAATGCTGGCCCAAATGGGACTTGAACCTGGAAACTACCGATTACGAGCCTGGCTCGCTACCAACAGTCACCCTGGCCCCACTCTAAAATGGAAAGAGAAATGTGATACTGCAATGGAATCGTATCTCTTAAATCCTTATTTTTTCTAGATCCATGCCTGGTTCAAAACTCCCCGCCCTGCCCACGGTCAATAGGGAACACTGATGGGCTTGGAAAGGCCGCCGTCCGTCGGATGGGACGTTAAGCCATGGCCCCGTGTGTGGGAGAGCCATACACTGTGCACGTTAAAGAACACGCTGGATGGCCTTGACGGGAGGCTACTATCTCTCCCAACAGCTGTTCCAGTGGGTCCCCTCCCCCAACCTTCTCTGAGCCTTCGGGGTCCATGTGACCTGGCCATTTAGCCCATAGTGTGCAAAAAAGTGCCGCTCAGAGGTTAAACAACAACAACAACAACAACCATGCCTGGTTAGCAAAATAGTTTAATAGAAAGCTTTTTCTTTTATTACGATAATTTTGTGACTTCCCCCCTCCCCCCCCAAAATTGTTATTAAATTCATGCTTCATAAAAACAGCAAAGTTTTCTGATGCTGATGTCTTTGAAATCTTAGAGTCAATTGCCATCAATTTTTTTTTCTGACGTTCTCTGTGAGCCACAACATTTTTTGTAGATAACAGATGAGGCCCATGAGCCAATATTTGAACAGCCCTAATAACTGCATATTTTTTTTTGCTTTAGAAAATTAGGATTCTTACTCTAAAAATTTATCACTTAATTTTTGAATGGTTTTTTTTTTTGGAAGTGGGCTGGTCACAGATCCACCACCACACCCTCATCATCAAAAAATAGAAATGCCCCCATCCTCATTAGTGGATTGTTTTCCCTCTGAGCGGCATTTTTTTTGTACACAATAGTCTAAATGGCCAGATTACAAAGATCCCAGAGGCTCAGAGAAGGTTGGGGAGGGGATCCACTGGACAGCTGTTAGGAGACAGATGGTACCCTCTGGTCAAGGCCATCCAGTGTGTTCTGTAATGTACATAGAGGTATGGCTCTCATACACATGGGCTTAACATCCCATCCAATGGACGGAAGCCTTTCTAAGCCCTCAGTGTCCCCAGCTGACCGAGGGCAGGGCGAAGAGCTTTGGGGAGATAAATCTCAACTCTAGCCCAGATGGGACTCGAACCTGGGAACTGCAGATTATGAGCCTGGTGTGCTACCGACTGACCCCCCCCCCCCCCTCTACACACACACACACACACACACACACCTAAATTCTCACTGTGTCACTGTGAGACCCTCCCCCCCTCCCCAGAAACTGAATTTTGAAGGAGGAGGGGGAAGAAAAATTACAATTCTTAAGGAGGAGAGGAAGAGAAATTCCAATTCTGAAGTGTCATTTTTATTTTATAAGGTGGTAAAAAGGGGAAGACTGTAACAAATAATATGATTGCCTATAACTAATCTAGTGTCATAATAAAAAAAAATTATCCCTCAAGCAGCTGCTTGCCATAGGATAGATGCATAGATATGATCACATTAAAATTATTTTCACTGATTTCTGATCGTTGACATTAAAGTTTATTATTGTCTGAGAAAAATTCTAGGACTGCATATTCACCTACTTTGTGGAGACAATGTACGTCACATCCTTGCGATTAAGGGATGGTGTGGGTGATTCTTTAAAATTTAATTTTAAATTTAAATAATAAAATATTTAATTTAAGTAAAATTAAAAAATTATTTTTGGGTTCAATAGGTTCTGACGAAATATTGCGATTCGTGTTTTCCGAATTTCCCAAAAAGCGCACTCTAACGGCAGAAAATGACAAAACTATTAACGAATATCGCAAACGATTAGGACCGAATTTGGAAAAACAATCGAGGGGAGGGCCAAGAAACGTAATCGAGCCGAAAAATGTAAAAAGAAGGGGGGGGGGGGGCAACAGACTGGATTTCGAATGCAATATAACATTCCTCCCCCCCCCCCCCACACACACACCTGTTTTATAGGTCATTAAAAAATTTCTTGAAAAATGCATGAAATATAAATGAGTTTAACAATTTTTGCCTCTATTATCATTACTAGCATTCTGGGGGGGGGGGGCATGGCCACCTTGCCCCCCCTCCCCCCTCTAGATACGGCACTGCAAACGATATATTTAAGCAGAGATTTGAAATTTTAGTGGTGGATTGTGATAGTCCAGTAGTTTGTATTGGAAGCATGTTTTATCCTGTACCCCTAGGAAAGGAGGGAGGGGGTAAAAAATGCAATTCTTTATGTTTTAAGAGATAAACGAATTTTTTTTCAAAGTAATAAGTTTTAAAAAGTTGAAAAATGGCAAAACTTCAAACGAATAAATGCAAGCGATCTGTTTATCCTCAAAATTTTAGTGGTCGAGTCTGATGGTTAGGAGGTTCTACATTGGTAGCAATGTTTCACCCCCTTATTCTTAGTGTGGGAGAGAAATGTAATTTTTCTTTTGTTGTGGTTTTAAGAGATAAAGAAAAATCTATTTTTGCTCTTTATAGGTACTAATAAAATATTACAGTGTGAATTTTCCCAATCATCGATTAGTTCGAAATTGCACTTCTAACAGTGCAAATTCGAACGATTATGAGGGCTGAAAACGACGAACTTCATTCTGTTGGAAAATATGCATCACATATTCGCTGCAGACGATGTGTTATTCTTCAAATTGGGCGGGGGTGGCTCAGTTGGCAGCTCACTAGCCTCGTTATCTGCAGTTCCCAGGTTCGAGTCCCAGCTGGGTCAGCATTGAGATTTATCTCCACAAAACTCCCCACCCTGCCCAAGGTCAGTAGGGGACACGGTGGGCTTGGAAAGGCGGCCTTCCGTTGGATGGGACGTTAAACCGTGGTCCCGTGTGTAGGAGAGCCATATCCTGTGCACGTTAAAGAACACGCTGGATGGCCTTGACGGGAGGCTACCATCTGTCTCCCAACAGCTGTTCCAGTGGGTCCCCTCCCCCAACTTTCTCGGAGCCTTCGGAGTCCTTGTAACCTGGCCATTTGGCCCATGGTGTGCAAAAAAGTGCATTCAGAGGTAAAACAATCCAATTCTTCAAGTGAAATATTTTCTTAGCTCATTTTATGCCCTCTGAATAAACTAACTCTATTCTCGCAATTCACATTCATTAAAAGATTTAATTGTCAATAGAGAGAGAGAGCGCGCATTGAACCGTTCTTGATTCATGGATTCTTGCAAAGTTTTTCAGCGTACTAAAGTTGAAAGGATTCAGTTTCTTTTTCCTTCACTCCAATAAATCAGATGTAATACTGGCATACCTGTTTGTCTTACCAGAGATTGGAGCTCCTGAGAAAGTGCCTTATGGAATATCAAGACCTAGCTGTACATTAGTTCACTGTTAAAAAGTTTTGCTGTCGTGTTTTCTTTTTACCAGATTTTGACTCCCTTTAATTTCCGCAATATTTGGCCATCATCATCATCCTCAAGCAGCCATGGGCTACGGAGGTCCAACCAGACCGTGCAATTTAGTTCTCCAAGCAAGTCTATCCTGAGCTACATCTACTGAATCTGGCCACTGCCCACCAATTCTAACAAGGTCCTGTTTGACATTGTCTGCCCACCGCATCCTAGGTCTCCCCTTCTTTCTGAGGCCTTTAGGCACACTGTTCATAACCCTATTCGCCAATCTAAAATTATTCATACGGGCAACATGGCCAAACCAACGGAGTCTCTCTCTGCACAATATGCTGCTTAAAGGAGGTTGCAAACTCCTTTGCCTAATCTCATCATTAGTTACAAAGTTTTCGTGAATTTGCAATTATCCCCTGTCATGTGTTTTATGGAGGCTCTGTGAATGCTCTGAGATTTCTGGATGAGATCCTTAATCACTCCATCAAGCCCTGTGCTAGTGCAGTAGGTGATTTCCTCCAAATGGATGATAAAGCCCTTCCCCAAGTAACAAGAACGACCAACAAATATCTTGAGGAAGTAGTTATCCACTGAATAGAATGGCCTATACAGGTGTCGCGACCCCGGCGAATGCGGATTCATATATCGCGATCTTTTTTTTTGTCTCGGCACTTGTGTGGCTTTGAAACATGCGAGGAAAGGTCAAAATGAATGGTTGCACGTGCGTGCTAACTTTCTTTCTCGCTCAATCACATCATACACATGTACATAACGTAAAGTTACGAGTGTGTACGAGACAAAAGAACGAAGCCGGTGCCTTGTACGGTTGAGCCAGTGCATCATTTGGGTCTATCCTTCAGTGTCATCTTAGCTGCAGTGTCAAACGCACGCTAATTAAATTGACTACATATTTTTTTTATCCCTTCATAATTTTTAAAATGTCAAAAAGACTGTGAAAAATAGGTTAAAAAAATTCGCAATGTAGTGACTTTAGAAAAGAAACTAAAAATTATAGAAAGGATAGAAAGTGGTGGTAAATTTACAGTTGCAGGAAGGGATTTCAAATTGCCTGAGTCTACAGTGCGATCAGTTGTGCAACAAAAAGACAAAATTAAAAAGGCTGGCGGAAGTTTCACGAACCAGAAGTTTTTTGATGACAGAAATGGAAAATTTATTAAGCAAATGGATAGAGGACCTAAATCAACATCACATGCCTGTGAGTACCCAAATCATAATGAATAAATCACTTAGTCTTTGGGATCATTTAAAATCTCAACATGGAGGAGAAGTTTTTAAAGCAAGCAAAGGTTGGTTTAATCGGTTTAGAAAACGATCAAACTTGCATAGCCTTAAAATGATTGGCGAATCGGCTAGTGCAGACGTAGAATCAGCTGAAAAATATCCAATGGAGTTCCGTGAAATTGTGGAAAGGGGAAATTATCCACCAAATTTAATCTTTAATGTAGATGAGACGGGACTGACGAATGCCAACACGTACGTTTATTTCCATGGATTTAAAGCAGCCAAGGATCGTCTAACTCTTCTTCTCGGCGGAAATGAATCAGGAGAATTAAAATTGAAACCATTGTTGATTTATCAATCAGAAACTCCTCGTGCCATGAAAGGTTATTCTAAAAACAATTTACCGGTTTTTTGGCGAAGTAACCGTAAGGCTTGGATGACAAAATTTATTTATGGACTGGTTTAAAACTTGTTTCTGCTCAGCAATAAAAAAATATTGCGAGGATATTGGAGTTGAACCTCGAGCACTTTTGGTGTTGGACAATGCGCCAGGACATCCTGTGGAACTTGAGACTCTGTGCACTGATTTTCCCGTTGAAGTGGTATTCTTACCTACGAATACCACTTCCATCTTACAGCCTATGGATCAAGGCGCAATAGCAGCATTCAAAGCCTATTATTTAAGAAAAACGATGCGCCAACTCATTGAAGAAACTGATGGAAGTGGTGCCATGCGGGTTTGGTGGAAACAATTTAATATTATGAAAGCTATCAGAAACATGGACGAAACGTGGAATGAAGTCACCCAGTCGTGTATGAAGGGTGTTTAGAAAAGGTTGCTCAGAAAAATTGTTGAAGATCACATCAATTATTAAAATGATATTCAAAATATCATCGAGAGATTAGTCTTATGGCCACTTCCGGCGGCATCGAAGGTGTTGATGTAGATGATATTCAGATTTTGTTAAAATCACACGGCGAACCCTTAACTAATGAAGAGCTGCAGGAAATGGACTGCCATACTATGTCCCAAGAAAATGACGTCTCGGAACCTGTTCCCGTGTGAAAGTTAAGTGTCAAAATCATTGAAAAGGCCCTTTCTCTTCACAATCAATGCATGGAGTTGTTAGAAGAAAACGACTAAGATTACGAGCGAGTGAGTGCTGTAAAGCGTGGTTGTAACGGATTATTTGACAGTTATCGGCAAATTTTGCATAATAAACGTAGAGAACCCAAACAATGGAACCTAGATTCCTTTTTGCAACGCGGAACAAAATGAATGAATTATGAATTATGTATCTGTAAATGGTAGCTAGGTAGTCACTGGAAGGAGAGCTATGCACCAATCCCCTGTGATGATGCATAGAACCGGCCAGGCCTAGCACCTAATGTCCGACCCCGCCTTCTCGTGGTGCGGACCGTTAGTAACTTTCAAAAGAGAAACTCTTTTGGAAGTGAACGGAAGGGGAGGGCTGCCAGATTAGTGTGGCCTACTGATCTGGACAACTATGGCTACTTTTCTTTTTTTCTACCCTGCTGAGGAGTGGTCAACCACACAGGGTCCTGGTGCTGACCATATACCCCTACTGGACTGGACAGATATATGGCTCTGAGCTTGATTATGGATCCTGATTTTGCTGCACTGGTGGGCTTCTGTGGAGGGAAAATCTTCCGCTGTGTTTTCTGTTTGTTTTTGGGTTGACAGCCCCAAGTGAATAGATTCACAGGATATGTTTATCAGCTGGTGGATAATCCTGAGCAAAAGTCATCGCAGGCACCTGAACTCTTTGCTTCTATTGGCATCGTCAAATTCTACATTGGAGGAAGTCTTCCAGTGTAGATGGCTTCAGCCTTTAGTAGTGGGGGAACGGGTCTTTGCCCCATGCCCCCTCAGTGTGAGCGCCTGTACGCGGTGAGGGGGACCACCCTGTGAAGGTTCCGCTGGCTCGGTTACCTTCGCAGGGTCCTAAACGCTCGCCCGCGTGTTTGCCGTGCGCGGAGACCCGTGTCCCGGGAAAAGAGGATCCTGATAGTTGCTCGGGGGTCCCCGTCTTCTCTCCTCAGCTCATGACTGGCGTGGTCCCCATTGGCCGTCTTGCCATTGGGGAACCTGTCTGTCGCGGGGCTGGGCAGCGGATTCAGGGGCCTCTGCTATACACTGCTTTGGCCTCTGCTTCCGGTAAACGGGAGCTCCTGGGGTGGCCCCCCCCCAGAAGCAATCGGCTGGTGGGCAGGTCCTGCTAGGGTCAACCGTGCAGAGCGGTGAGTAACCTTGCCCACGGTCCGGGTACAGGTTTACAAGTTTCCTCACAACTTATTTTCCTTTTGTAGTTATCCTTTCTTTGTGAGGCCAGTTTGGCCATTCACAATTTTGTTATTTTACGCTTTGTTTCATTTGTGTAGAACGTTTTTGTTTTGCACATTTCTCTTTTTATTTTCCTTCTATTTATTTGTGAGGGCTTGGCTCACTGTCTGTGTGGGTGGGGCGGGGGTGGCTCAGTCGGTAGCGCGCCAGGCTCGTAGTCTGTAGTTCCCAGGTTCGAGTCCCAGCTGGGTCAGCGTTGAGATTTATCTCCGCAAAATTTCCCCGCCTTGCCCACGGTCAGTAGGGGACACCGATGGGCTTGAAAAGGCCGTCGTCCGTCGGATGGGACGTTAAGCCGTGGCCCCGTGTGCGGGAGAGCCATACCCTGTGCACGTTAAAGAACACGCTGGATGGCCTTGACGGGAGGCTACCATCTATCTCCCAACAGCTGTTCCAGTGGGTCCCCTCCCACAACCTTCTCTGAGCCTTCGGGGTCCATGTGACCTGGCCATTTAGCCCATGGTGTGCAAAAAAGTGCCGCTCAGAGGTAAAACAACCCAACCTGTCTGTGTGGGTATAGTGCCTGCGTAGCCCTGGCGCCCGACTGGGCGTCCCCTTGTTGGGCTCCGTGGAGGGTGGGGACAGCGGGCACTGAACCACACAAAACAAACGATGAGAGAGAATGAAGAAATTAATGCGATCGCTGCCAACAAGAGGGCTCGACGTGAGCCCCCATCTTCCTCGTTGTCTATGTTATCTCTGCCGTCGTCTTCTGTGTCTGTGTCTTCGTTCCCAAAGTTCCTGATCATCCACTCCACGGGTGATCAGGTACTTGGGGACATGTCCCCATTTTTTGTGAATAAAGGTTTGAAAGGTCTCGCGGGAGAGCCGAAATCCGTAAAGCGCTTACGATCTGGCGACTTACAAGTTGAGACCGCTTGTTCCAAACACTCGGAACTACTCCTGAAAGTCAAGGAAATTGGTGGGGTGGCTGTCGAAGTCACTCCCAATAAAATTTTGAATTCATCTCGGGGTGTGATAACCGAGTGGGGCCTCCTCAAAGTCACTGAGGAGGAGATCCTCTCGGAGCTCACACCTCAAGGAGTAACAGCGGTCCACCGGGTTTCGACACGCCGTGATGGGAAATTAACACCCACCCGGGTGTTGATTGTGACATTCAATACGCCACGCCTGCCTTCTTACATCAAGGCAGGTTATTTACATTGTGAGGTTCGGCCGTATATCCCAAACCCTCTGCGCTGTTTTCAGTGTCAGATATACGGTCATGCCCGCACAGCATGCAGGGGCAAGCCCACCTGTGCTCGCTGTGGCAGTAAGGATCATCTCGATCCTGACTGCACAGCAGAAAAGGCATGCTGTGTGAACTGTAGTGGCGAACATCCGGCGTACTCCCGCGACTGTCCAAAGTGGAAGGAGGAAAAGGAGGTACAACACCTCAAAGTCATCAACAATATCTCATACGCTGAAGCGAGAAAGCTTGCTGCACCGCCCGCCCTGCCTGGCAAGGTTTCCTATGCCAGTGCAGTCATTGGAAAGCCCATCGTTCCAATGACTTCGGTTGCGGTGCAGACTGACATCAGTGTACCACCTACTGAGTCTTTCTCGCCAGCTGCGAAGTACCTCCTCACGCAGGCGAGACCGAGGGTGGTGTCGACTTCGACATCAACCCCGGTTTCCATTCCTGCAGCTCAGCCTTCCACCTCCACCGGAAGGCCTCCTCCTTCCCGTCCTCAGACAGCAAGGCCTTCCAATCCTAAGGGGCCCCCGCCGGGTCCAAAAAAGAAAATCACCGCACCTCAAAGGGCGGTCACCGATCCATGCCCCTCGGACGATTCCGAGGACATGGATACCGACCGCCCCCTATTCACTAAACCGTCCTCTGCGGCGGTTAAGTTGAATAGAAACACGTCGTCCGCCCACTCTTCTAAGTCCTGAGATGGCCACACTCCTACAATGGAATTGTCGTGGATTCCAGAGGAATCTTGACGACATCAAGGCCCTCCTTCAGGCACACCAGCCCATCTGTGTGTGCCTGCAGGAGACATACTTGCAGCCAGTCACAGATCCCACGATCCGGCACTTTTCACTAGTTCGCCGGGACCGGGATGGAGATGGTCCAGCTCGCGGGGGTGTCGCCATCCTCGTGAGCAACCATTCTCCATTCCAGGTCATACCCCTCACCACCAACTTGGAGGCGGTAGCCATTCGTCTCTTCGTGGGGTTCTCACTGACTGTCTGAGGGGCGGGGGTGGCTCAGTCGGTAGCGCGCCAGGCTCGTAATCTGTAGTTCCCAGGTTCGAGTCCCAGCTGGGTCAGCGTTGAGATTTATCTCCGCAAAATTCTCCGCCCTGTCCACGGTCAGTAGGGGACACCGATGGGCTTGGAAAGGCCGCCGTCCGTCGGATGGGACGTTAAGCCGTGGCCCCGTGTGCGGGAGAGCCATACCCTGTGTACGTTAAAGAACACACTGGATGGCCTTGACGGGAGGCTACCATCTGTCTCCCAACAGCTGTTCCAGTGGGTCCCCTCCCCCAACCTTCTCTGAGCCTTCGGGGTCCTTGTGACCTGGCCATTTAGCCCATGGTGTGCAAAAAAGTGCCGCTCAGAGGTAAAACAACCCAACCTGACTGTCTGCTCTGTATATCTTCCACCTGGGAGCATCGTCTTCCAGGAAGACCTTGATGATCTCGTCTCGCAGCTGCCGTCCCCCTTCCTCATTATGGGGGACCTCAACGGACACAGTCCACTTTGGGGCAGTGCTGACACCAACAGGAGGGGCGGGGTCCTAGAGCAGTGGCTCCTGGATCCTTCTCTCTCCCTGTTGAACACCGGTGTCAGTACTTACTTTCACTCCCCAACCCGCTCTTTCACTGCCATTGACCTCACCATCTGCTCCTCCTCGATCCTTCCACTCTTTACATGGGAGGTCGCGGACAACCCTTATGGAAGCGATCACCTCCCCGTGGTGTGCACCATCTCGCGTGGGGGGCCTTGCAGCCCTTCACGCGTCTCGCGGTGGAGGCTCGATTGGCTGACTGGGGTGGTTTCGAGCTGCTCTCTGAGCGATGACCACTCTGTCAGCCAGGAGCCAATCAATGTGGCAGTAGCGGAGATAACGGACTGTATCGTAGATGCAGCTGCATCAACAATTCCTCAAACTTCTACACGGTTTCCTCGCTTTCCGAAACCGTGGTGGAATCCAGATTGCACCGCAGCTCGTAAGGCTCAGAACAAGGCTTGGGGGGTGTTTCGGAGATATCCGACAACCCCCAACCTCGAAAATTTCAAACGCGCCAGGGCGAAAGCTCGTTTCGTCCGACGCCAGGGCTAGAAGGAATCTTGGATCAAGTATACATCTTCTATCACCCGCACGACTAGTTCTAAGGTCGTGTGGGATAAAGTCCGGAAGATGAGTGGGAACTACACGTCCCACTCGTTATCGATCCTGGAGCACAATGGACAGGCAATTGCTGATCCCAAAGCAATTGCCGACACTCTGGGGGAGTCTTTCTCTTCCATCTCTTCGTCTTCCTCTTACTCCCCCGAGTTTCTGGCCCAGAAGGGCAGGGCGGCCTGGAGCCTTACAATAGAACTACCCAGAAGCAGTTTCCTACCCAGAAGGGCAGGGCGGTCGAATGGCCTGGAGCCTTACAACAGGCCATTCACAGCGGAGGAGCTTCGCCTTGCTCTGCACTCTTCTCGTGCTTCTGCTGTAGGGCCGGACAATGTCCATTATGCCATGCTCCAACATCTTTCACCATCGAGTAAGGATCGGCTGCTCCATCTCTTCAATCGTATTTTTCTCGAGGAGCAGTTTCCGGACTCCTGGTGGGAGGCCATAGTCTTGGCTTTCCCCAAGCCAGGCAAAGATCCCAAGATTCCTTCCAATTATCGTCCCATCGCGTTGACGAGCTGCGTGTGCAAGGTGTTGGAAAGATTGGTAAATGCCAGACTCCTCTGGTATTTAGAACTTCACAACCTTCTTTCCAACACCCAGTGTGGCTTTCGCAGGCAACGGTCAACTCTTGACCATCTGATACGCCTCGAATCGGCTATCAGAAACTCATTTTTATGTAGAGAGCACCTGGTGTCAATTTTCTTCGACATCGAAAAAGCGTACGACACGGCTTGGAGATTCGGCATTCTTCGTGACCTCCACAGTTTCGGCTTAAGAGGTCACATGCCGATCTACATCTCCAACTTCTTATCGACACGCTCTTTTCGTTCCATGTCGGTAACACTCTGTCGCGGCCGTACCCCCAAGAACAGGGGGTGCCACAAGGCTGCGTTCTGAGTGTTACGCTTTTCGCTGTCAAGATTAATTCAATTACTAGACAACTTCCTCCATCAGTAGGCAATGCCCTCTATGTTGATGACTTTAGCATCTTTTGCTCTTCGTCAAGCATGAGGGTCATTGAAAGACAACTGCAAATTGCCCTGAACAATCTATCGGTTTGGGCGACGGCAAACGGGTTTCGGTTCTCCCCACAGAAGACCGCTTGTGTGCACTTTTGCCACAAGCGTAATCTTCATCTGGATCCCGAGCTGCGGCTCGGGGGTAACATCATTCCAGTTGTGGCGGAGACCAAGTTTCTCGGTCTCATATTCGATCGGAAATTAACCTTTTTACCATACATACGTCATCTCAGGTCCAAGTGCACACGGGCATTGAACATCGTCAAGGTCCTCTCCTCCCTCTCTTGGGGGGCGGACCGATGTTCTTTGCTCCACCTGTACCGTGCACTTGTCCGATCGAAACTGGACTACAGATCCCAGGTGTACGACTCGGCCCGGGATTCGGTGGTGAAGGTGCTGGACCCCCCTCCATCATCAGGCCCTCCGTGTTTGCACGGGAGCCTTCCGCACTTCACCGGTCCAGAGTCTTTACGTTGAGACCGACAAATCTTCTTTATCTCTTCGCCGTCAGCAGTTGTCCCTACAGTATGCTTCTAAATTGCGATCCCTGCCTGGCCATCCCACTTGGGACTGCGTTTTCAGTCCGAAGTGGGAAATGCTTTACAATAATCGGCCGACTGCCATTCGTCCTTTTGGTTTGTGAGTCCGAGGCTACCTCAGAGACATCAACACCAGTCTCGATAGCGTTGCACAGTCGACAGCTGAGCCACTTCCACCATGGCTCGCTGTTTCCCCTTCTTGCGATTTTTCCCTGTGCAGGACGGGAAAGGCCTTTACACCCGACTATGTGTACTGGCAACTCTTTGCCAGCCATCGTGCTGAGCACCCGGACTTCTTGCCTGTCTTTACAGATGGCTCGAAGTCCGGCACTTCAGTGGGATCAGCCATGGTCTGCTCTGATGTAATCATTGCAGACCAGATCCCACTGCAGTGTTCCATCTTCACTGCAGAGTTGCACGCTATCAGCCTCGCCTTGGACCACATGGCGACTAAGCATCATCGTCGGTGTGTGCTTTACACCGACTCGCTTAGTTCGCTACAGGCTTTGATCTCGGTGAGGCATCGGCCTCACCCTGTTCTTACTAAGATCCGCCAGATACTACATTGTCTGGCAGCCACCACCACCATCCATTTCTGTTGGGTGCCCGGTCACGTCGGGATTAGGGGCAACGACTTGGCAGATGCTGCTGCCAAGTCAGCCACGCCCCTGTCCCACTCTCCACTGCCGGTTCCCTATCTGGATTTCCGGCAGCGTTTTACCACCGAGCTCCGGGCACAGTGGCAGAGATCTTGGTCAGAACAGCTTACAAACAAGCTCTTTGAGATCAAACCTATCGTCAAACCATGGCAGTCTTGTTACCGCAGGAATCGCAAGGAGGAAGTTGTACTTGCTCGGCTCCGCTTGGGTCATTCGTTTATTACTTTACGGGCGGACGACGAACCCAAGTGTGAGTTTTGTGACACCTTTTTAACGATCAAACATATTTTAATTGAATGTCGTTGTTTTAACTTTGAAAGACGTATGTTTTTTAATTCTCATGATTTTACGTCCGAGCCCCTTACACTCGGACATATTTTATCTGACTATTGTACTTTTAACTCTCTCTTTCAATTTTTACGATTTACTGGATATTTTAATCGAATTTGATATACTATTTATACTGGATATTTTAATCACATTATTTACCCCAGGTCTCTTACACCTGGGATTATTTTATATAGTATTTCTACAGTTGTTTTACTCTGTTTATATGCACCTGTTTTTTGTTATTTTACCCATTTATAATGTTGAAAATATATTTTTAATTTTGGTTGCGGGTTTCTATGTCTTTTATCTTTTATATTGTCTTTTGTTTGGCGCATTATGGCCTTGTTGCCGATGCGCCATTAAACCCCAAACAACCAAACCAAACCATCTTTGCCCCATGTCTGCGATTAGGGAGCTGTTTGATATTGTCGGCATTCCCTCTCTCAATAAACATAGTTTCTTTAAACATCCCACTAACCATTTTCTCTCCATAGGTAGTTGGAATGTGAGGACTCTGCACAGAGCTTTTTCTCTTGATGTCCTCACACAAGAATTCCACCGTTATAATTTAGATATTCTCGGCTTGCAAGAGACCAGATGGACAGATAAAGGTCAGATTCTTAAAAATAATCTTAAATTTCTCTTTTCAGGGAGGGACGACAATAAGCATCACCAAGGCATGGGTCTGCTTCTCAGCAGACACGCTAGCGATGCTCTTTTAGGATATGAGTGCATTAATGAAAGGTTTCTTACAGCAAAATTTCAGACAAGCATTAAAGACTTGAATGTTATCTGCTGTTATGCCCCACTGAGGATACCGATGAGTATGAGAAGGATAGGTTTTACGGACAACTTCAGGATATTCTGAATTCTGTCAAGAAAACCGATATTACCCTTGTTCCAGGTGATTTCAATACCAAAGTTGGTACTAACTCTGAGAATTGGGTATTGGTAACTGCAATGGCAATGGGCAACGTCTCCTACAGGTAAGTAAACTCAATGGATTCAGAATAACTAACACTTATTACAAACACCGTGACATACCTAAGTACACATGGGTTTCACCTGATGGGCTGCATAAGAATATGATTGATTACATATTAATTAACAGCAAATGGGCTAGTTCTGTTAGGAATACCAGGGCATATAGGGGAGCTGAAATTGGATCTGACCATTACCTTGTTAAAAGTGTGTTGCAACTTAAACTTAAAAAGTGTTGTGCTAGGGTTAAATAATTTACTTTTAATACTGAAGCTCTGAAAGATCCAGTTATAGCCAAAGCGTACCATGATAGGTTACTTCGTCATTATGACAGTCATGGTTTGCTTACTACTGAAGTTGAGGAAGAATGGGATCATTTTAAACAGGCTTTTATGGACACTAACAGTACTCTTTTAGGAAAAAAGGAGCAGAAGAGACAGAATTATCTGAGTTGGGTTGGGTTGTTTTACCTCTGAGCGGCACTTTTTTGCACACCATGGGCTAAATGGCCAGGTCACATGAACCCCGAAGGTTGGGGGAGGGGACCCACTGGAACAGCTGTTGGGAGACAGATGGTAGCCTCCCGTCAAGGCCATCCAGCGTGTTCTTTAACGTGCACAGGGTATGGCTCTCCCGCACACGGAGCCACGGCTTAACGTCCCATCCGACGGATGGCGGCCTTTCCAAGCCCATCGGTGTCCCCTACTGACCGTGGGCAGGGTGGGGAATTTTTGCGGAGATAAATCTCAACGCTGACCCAGCTGGGACTCGAACCTGGGAACTACAGATTACGAGCCTGGCGCGCTACCGACTGAGCCACCCCCGCCCCCAATTATCTGAGTGATAAGGCACTTGAGCTTATATCGGAAAGAAAGAACTGCAGGAATGTCTTTAATCAATACCCTACTGTCCTAATAGAAAGCATTACAGAGAACTTAATAAACGTGTAAAAGATCAGTTAGCTGCTGATAAGAATCTTTGGCTTGATAGTTTGGCTGACAAAGCCGAGGAAGCAGTTAGACAGCACAACAGCAGAGAGCTGTACCAGATAGTTAATGTTTTGTGTGGTAGAAAACGGACAGGCATACAAGGATTGAAGGATAAACAAGGTAAGGTTATAGAAGGGGAGGATTCTGTCATGGCTAGGTGGGCTGAGCATTTCAGTGATGCTCTAAACAATGTAGTTAGTTCTACTCCCATTGTTTGCAATGATGATAGATGCATTGGTGGCTTTAATGTTGGCCCTATAACACAATCTGAAGTTATTTTGGCTGTTTCTAAACTTAAATTTCATAAATCCCCAGGGGTAGATGAAATTACTACCGAAATGCTTAGAGCTGGGAATGTTTCGGTTACCACTTGGATGACTGAAATTCTGAATATCTTTTATGATAAAGGCATGGTTCCTAAGGATTTTACCAGAGCTATTGTTATCCCTATTTTCAAAAAAGGTGATCGCAGTTCTTGTGATAACTATAGGGGTATCAGCCTACTCTCTGTTCCAGGTAAAGTTCTTTCCATGAATGTACTTAGTAGAATTAAGAATCTGGTTGACAGTCAATTGCGTGATGAGCAATGTGGATTCAGAAGTGGTAGGGGATGTGTGGATCAGATATTTTCACTTAGGCAGATTCTTAGAAATGTTTAGAGTTTCAGAAATCTTTGGTTGTTAGCTTTGTTGATTTCAAAAAAGCTTTCGACTCTGTTGATCGTCATAATTTGTGGTTGATTGTGAGATCATATGGTATACCAGACAAGTTAGTTAACATAATGAAAGCTCTCTATAATAACACTGAGTCGTGTGTGAGAGTTGGTAAGGCTTGTAACAATTGGTTTAGCATTACTTCTGGTTTTCGACAAAGGTGCATTTTGTCTCCTTTTCTCTTTAGCTTGGTTATTGATTATGTTATGCGAAATTCACTTCAAGGGAAAGATTTTGGCCTTAAATCGGCTGGAGATACGAAAATTTCTGATTTAGATTATGTTGATGATTTAGCCCTTTTGGCAAATGATGTTGATGAGATGAACTCTTTCATTCGAGCTGTTGATGAGACTGGTAGTAGAGTAGGTTTGGTTATCAACAGAGAGAAAACTAAAGTGATGAAAATTGGTCAGGCAGGCTGTGATTCAGTTAATCTGAATGGTTGCAGGCTTGAGCAGGTGTCACAGTTTAATTATATTGGGAGCTATGTAACTGATAATGGTGATGTGCGGAATGAGATTAACAGACGAATAGGGATTGCTGCCGGGACTTTTAAGAATCTATGGAGGGTGTGAAGAAATAGGCGTATACACCTAAAGACTAAAATTAGACTGTATAATAGTTTGGTTCTTTCTAGGGTTAGTTATGGTAGTGAAACTTGGACACTTTGTAAACAAGATAACAGGAAACTAGATGCTTTTGATTCCAGATGCTTACGCCGTATCTTGGGCATTAGGTGGTTCAACTTTGTAACTAATGATGAGGTTAGGCAAAGGAGTTTGCAACCTCCTTTAAGCAGCATATTGTGCAGAGAGAGACTCCGTTGGTTTGTCCATGTTGCCCGTATGAATAATTATAGATTGGCGAATAGGGTTATGAACAGTGTGCCTAAAGGCCTCAGAAAGAAGGGGAGACCTAGGATGCGGTGGGCAGACAATGTCAAACAGGACCTTGTTAGAATTGGTGTGCAGTGGCCAGATGCAGTAGATGTAGCTCAGGATAGACTTGCTTGGAGAACTAAATTGCACGGTCTGGTTGGACCTCCGTAGCCCATGGCTGCTTGAGGATGATGATGATGATGATATGTATGACATTTTTTTTGTTATTAATAATATTTATTTTATTAATGAAGTGTTTTTTCGAATTTTAAAATGATTTTTTCTTTTAAATCCCCGTTGATCGCGAAATTTTGCTTATCGCGACCATGTCCAGAACGTATCCTTCGCGATGAACGGGGGTTACCTGTTTTCTCCGGATTTCAAACCGATAGCACATCCATGAGATGGTCTGGGCCGCCTTTTAAAGTGGGATGTTGCTGCCCTTTAACCCCTCCCTTAATTCCGCAGGATCTCCGAACTGCTTTTATTGCTCTGTAAAAGTTATTGTTCTCCCATTCTCTGGATTATCTTATTGAGGGGAGAAATCGCTGTTGGCAGGTCTGCATTAGTGCTAGTAGCCGCATCTATTCACTATATCATTTGTATTTTCATGATTTTGTATCTTGTGAATTTTTATTAAATTTAAAATAAAAAAAATACCCTTTCAAGCAGAGGCTTGCCACAGAGGTCTGACAGGAGCCTGTCAGTTTATATGCCATTGTAGAAGGTCTATTGATCTCTATGTTGCGATCTTGCGCAACCACGGCAATTCCCGGTTCCGCCTGACAGCACTACCTGGTTAAGAAAAGCCATGACTATCTAGAGCCGGGGGCAAGGAATACGCCCTATAGGCGCACCTCAACCCCGGTCTCGCATGGCAGCAGTCCTATAGAAGGAAAGCTGACCACCGGAAGAAACCTAACTTTAATCTATTCCCCGGTTTGCAAATGTGCAAGGATATAAAGATCCAAGCTCGATCGGCACCCGGGGTGGAGACTCTTAGTAAGACCCAGACTTTTTGGACAGCTCGTGCCTACTAGGCCGAGGGAAACCTTTCGGCAGAGCCGTCGAACTGACCACACAGGTCCCTGAGAGGTGAGGTCTCCGACACCGTCACCACCCGACCGGCAATCAAGCCGGCCAGCAGCGTCTTCAACCTTGGTTGGCCTTGGCCATGTCCAACCGGCGCCCAACCCGGTCGGCACAGCCTTCAGCCGGGTTGCTGGGCCCTAGGCCCCCCCACCACGACAAGGTGGTCCCCTATCGGGGGGGATTGTAGAAAGTCTGTGAGGATGGCAGGACTTCAGCAGAAAAACAACACAAACGTGTTGTTTTAACCCGGGGCTCGAACCCAGGACCCTTAGATCAGTAGCGAAGCGTGCTAACCACTCGGACGATATTCTGTTGATCCGTGTTTAACCTTTCACGAGTAGTGTACTTTGCTTGCTTGGACAGCAGAAATAATTTGGCCTATTTTTCTACTTATTGAGAATTATCCACAATCACTGTTTTCCCATGGAACTGAGAAATAAAGATTTTACTCCGAAACGGGCCCAATATTTAAAGGGAATGTCGCATATCTAATATAAGAGTGAAAATATACGAATAGCAACATGACATGTAGCTAGTTTGATATTAGAGGGAGAGAAAGGCGTGCCTGGAAAATCTAAATGGGAGGCAGAGTTGACATGCTTGAGTCTCCAATTGCCCGAAACTTTCTTAGAAAATACATGATATTTAAGTTCTTTTAAGAAAACGAAATGGGAAGGAAGGTATAACTTCAGAGCTCTCATCCCTTGGGTACATCACTGTTCCTATACTTGAAAATGTTTAAGAATTAAAATTAAAAACTTCAGACTCTTAATCAGGAAGATGGCAACAAGTTTCCGCAGAAACCATCTCTCTCCTTGAAACTGTCGATGTTTAAAAGGAAATTTGAACAGGCCCGGATCAAAGAAAAATAAAGGGAGCTTAGTAACCTGATTGAAAATGGACGGAGGGGGATACCAACATTCAGCCAAAAGGAACAGAAAGCCTTTCCGGTATAAATTCTTCTCCGTTTTAGTGGGTTATAGCAAATTTCTTGAAATATGTGGTAATATATGTTTAATATATTTTAGCCTCCATTCCAATATTCCAGTTACTAGCATTCTGTTATTCTCAGAGGAGGGCTAAGATTCACTTCCCCCACTTCCCACTTTAGATAAGGCACTGGCCTTAAGAAAAGAATTTTTGAATGTACTTACTTGATTCATTTATTATTCAATTACATAACTTTAATCTTCATCAAAAGTAAAGAAAGAATATTGCCCTTTTATCTATCTTTTTTTCTCCCTTCCATCACCATTTATTTTTTTGTCTCGTCCCTGAAATTTTATTTAGGACTCCAGCGAAAACTTTTTATGCATACGTTCCTGATTCTTTGTCATCCTTTCCCAAAGTGTGGTCAGTGGCCCAATACCGGTACTGTATAATAGTTTGATTCTTTCTAGGGTTAGTTATGGTAGTGAAACTTGGACACTTTGTAAACAAAATAACAAGAAACTAGATTCTTTTGATTCTAGATGCTTACGCAGTATCTTGAGCATTAGGTGGTTTAATTTGGTAACTAATGATGAGATTAGGTAAAGGAGTTTGCAACCTCCTTTAAGCAGCATATTGTGCAGAGAGAGACTCCATTGGTTTGGCCATGTTGCCCGTATGGATAATTATAGATTAGAGCATAGGGAACAGTGTGCCTGAAGATCTCAAGAAGAAGAGCAGACATAGGATGCAGTGTGCAGACAATGTCAAACAGGACCTTGTTAGAATCTGTCTACAGTGGCGAGATGTAGTTCAGGACATATACGTTTGTAGAACTAAAGTGTACAATCTGGTTGGACATCTGTAACCTTAGGGCTGCTTGAGGATGGCGATGATGAGTATGAAAAATACATCTTGTGATACATTTTACTCACAGAAATATTATATATTTCGATATGTCCAATGTTGTTTTACTTAACTTCATGTTTTAAAGAACAAATTAACTACGTTAAGCTGGTACCTACTGCATTGCACTATATTATACACTACAGGAAAACAAAATTGCAACACCTGGAAGGATTGGGGCGGGGGTGGCTCAGTCGGTAGCGTGCCAGGCTCGTAATCTGTACTTCCCAGGTTCGAGTCCCAGCTGGGTCAGCGTTGAGATTTATCTCTGCAAAATTCCCCGCCCTGTCCACGGTCAGTAGAGGACACCGATGGGCTTGGAAAGGCCGCCGTCCGTCGGATGGGACGTTAAGCCGTGGCCCCGTGTGCGGGAGAGCCTACCCTGTGCACTTTAAAGAACACGCTGGATGGCCTTGACGGGAGGCTACCATCTGTCTCCCAACAGCTGTTGCAGTGGGTCCCCTCCCCCAACCTTCTCTGAGCCTTCGGGGTCATGTGACCTGGCCATTTAGCCCATGGTGTGCAAAAAAGTGCCGCTCAGAGGTAAAACAACCCAACCCTGGAAGGATTAATACCATTTTATTGAAACGTAGGCAGCTGTTAGCATAAACTGAGATGTGCGATTGATTACATTATCAAAAAAAAAATATGTAAAATTAATTAGTGTGATGTTGAACCGTCTAGCACAACAATGTATTCATGAACACAGCGGCGGGGAAGGCCATCATACATCTCTATAATGTCCTCTCAAGGGATAGAACGCCAAATAGCGCGAAGTCGCTGTTCCATTTCAGCGACAGTGGTTGGAACTTGTCGGCCCATCACGTCCCAAACGTCTTCAATAGGTGAAAGGTCCGGCGAGCGTGCTGGCCATGGTAGTACCTGAATGTTTTGCTCGTGTAGATATTGAAGACTAATGTGGGCTGTGTGGGTACGGGCGTTATCTTGCTGGTAAAAGGTTCCGTGCTGCTGAACAAATGGAACAGCCACTGGCTGCAAAATGTTGGTAACATATCGTTGGGCAGTTAGAGATCTCCTTATGATGACCAGTTCTGACCGAGATGTCCGACTATGGCACCCCACACTAAGACACCAGGTGCTGGAACTGTGTGACGATGTCACACGCACTGTGTGGCGTTCCTTTCCCCTGGATGACGGCAAACACGTTGTATACCGTCATGCTCACCAAGACAAAAACGAGATTCGTCACTAAACACCACGATACTCCACTCTTGTTCATTTCAGTTCTGCCTGAGATGACACCACTGAAGACGTGCTTGCATCTGGGCAGATATGAGAGGCAAACACAATGTCGGATGATAGGCTCGCAATGAAAACTCTAAAAGCCTGTTATTTACCGTCCACTTGGTAGGTATTCGATGCGTTACCTGTTGCCAGTCCCTATGCAGTTGTGTTGTAGTCGCGAATCTATCACGCAGTCTTGCATCACAAATAGCGGTCCTGTCACTCCATGGTCATACATCATCTTCCTGATCCTTGTTGGCACGTGGTCGATCCTTCTTGAACCCACTGGTGCCATATGTGTACGATGGTGCTGGAATTGTGGCCAACTGACCACATCTCTGTACGGCAAACCAGCTTTTCTAAGGCCGATGAGTCTTCCACGCTCAAAGTCGGCTAACTGTTGTAACGGCTGTCGACGTCTGCATAAGGGCATCTTTAGCAGTTTAGAACAATTTCTACAACGTTTTGTGTCAACCAGGGAGTTTTTACTGCCTTTAACTGTGTTTGACTGCCCCGCAGCTCTGACGTCAGCTAGCGACTACCAAATCGTTTCGATCGTCCTACAAACAATGTGCACTCTCATCTCGTGAACATAGGGAACAAGCATGCATATTACATTATTCTTCAAACTAGTTCATATCGAGGCTACTTAAGTAGCTGACTGCAGCCAGGCCCGGATTTCCCATTAGGCACGTTAGGCACTAAACTAGGGGCACCATTTTTTAAATGCTACAATTTGCTTATTTAAGTAACAATAAAACTGACTTTTTCAATTCTAACTTTTTGCAAATATTCATGGAGAGCAATTACTCTCTTTTTCAAAATAATAATTGTTCTCTCGTAATAATCGAAAATGAACTCTTAAAAGAATTCAGATTATGAGGCTATACACTAATGTTGCCAAACGTATTGGGATACTTCCGAAAGCAAAACCACATTTCAAATTTCCTAACCTTGAAAATAAGCATTTTACAGAAAAATGTTACAGAAGGTAAATTGTAAATCACAATCAAATTTATAAAAATTTCCATTTTAGAAATTCTTTTAGAATTTCTTTTAGATTTACTTTTAGATTTTACATTTCTTGTAACATTTTTCTATAACTCAATTCAAAGTTAGGGAGTTTGAGTAGTTTTCTGTTAGCACAATATGAAAGTGTCTCAATATTTTTGATAATTTATTGTAAATTGTTCATTCTCAGAACGAAAAAGTGAAGAAAAAATATTAATTTTGCTATTTATTAGCAAAACTCTTTATTGTTTCGTTTCTTCGCGATTCGGAAAGAAAACAAACCACAACAACCAACAACAAAAGTTTTGTAATTGGCCTAGATTTTGCCAATTCGCAATATTTTAACATCTCATCTAAATTTTGCCAACCTAACCAAGATTTTGCCAACTCTCCTTAATTTTACAAGAACAATTCCAATTTTCACAACTGACCTGTATTTTACCAAGTACAGTGGACTCCCATACAACGCGGGGGATACATTCCGCGTTATACGAGACATGCATTATCAGACGTATTGTCTATCCCCATATTTTCAATCTAAAAATGATCTGGAAAAAGAATTGTTTTTAAATAACGATAACAATAAAGACGAAACTATGGACTCTTCAAGCGATGAATCTGTACAACCAATGTTAACAAGACGGCGTCGTTGGAACATATTTCTTGATACTTCCGATAGCGAATGAATGTTGAATAGTGAAGTACATGTTTTTATTTTAATTAAAAGTTGAATAAAAATATTTTCCTCTTATATCTTAAAATGTGCATATTTTTTTTTATAAACCTTTACATCTTTTAAAGCTGTCAGCTTCACTGTGCATATATAAACAACAGATAAGTGTATACATTTGCTTTTCTAAACAAAAAATCAAAAACTATATAAAATATTAAATTTATCTTGCACGTAATATGGGACTGTTTATCGTGCCGTATGAGTCCTAGTCGCAATTTTTTCGTTGCGTTATGCGAATTCATGTTATAGGGGAGTGCATTAGTAGTCGTGACTACTTCCCACCATTTCCAAATTTGTATATGGTCCCCTAAGTATCTAGTATAGAAATAGGTTAGAGAAGTTCCCCAAACCTCTAAGTTTCTGTTGCTAGGTTTTCCCCCATTTCTTTCCCCAGTGGTGCAATAACTTGGTCTTCCACTGTCGGTGGAAAGTGCGACATCCTAGGATGAGGCTACGAATTTTATTGGCAGTCCCCCTTTTCCCCCTTCACAACCGCTGGAGAGAAGTTCCGCAAACCTCTAAGTTTCTGTTACTAGGTTGCCCTCCAGTGACGTCCTAACTTGGGACGGTGAAATGTTCGACAGCCTAGAATGGGTCTACGAAATTTATTGGTTAACCCCCTTTTCTACCTTCACGAACGATTCTCACAGGTGGTCTCTAAACGCGATAGCATCAGTGAAAATGTCAGTATTGAAATTTCAGTATTGAAAGGCTAACGGTCCAGGTTCTATCGCTCTCATTGTTTCTTGAGTGTTATTCCTATTCTGGGAGGTCCCCTCATTCAAGAGCGAGGTGCTATGAGAAGCATTGGGAAGGGGTATTTTACTTAGGAAACGTAACAGCTCCCTATGACAATGCTCTTGAAGGAAGTGTGTCTCTGAATAGTCGCTGTGGACGAATTGCTTTGAGGTTGGCTCTGTTGACAAAATAATTATAGTCCACGTGTTACCTGCTACTTAGATAGGTAAGCCTAATAATAGGGGGGTGACAATGCCATTCGGGGTCCATGTAGTAAGAATTGCATTGTTCAACTCGTAAACGTGAAAATAAGCGCGAATGTAACAGTCAAGGAGGTGTGTCTCTGAACAGTTCCCATACCTGTCGCCTAGTATCTGATTGTTGACGAAAAAGTCCAGTAACTCACGTCACCAAAGGAGAGGGAGGAAGTGTTCGCTGGAGGCCAGGTGCAGTAGGTAATGCAAGTCAATGCACAATAAACCAGGACTCTGAATGACATAACGTGAGAGCGCTAAAGGAGGTGTGTCAGAAAGCCTATTCTGCCGAGAAATAATTATAGGGGTCTGACACTTAGCCAGTATGTGTACTGATAACAATGTCCTTTTGGGACACTTCTTAGTCGGGGATCATTCAAGGGGGTGTAACGTCCACTCGGAAGGGTCATTACTTGTTACCGTCATTATTTGTTACTGAATCACCCAACGACACTTAACAGAAGGGACGCTACTGACAATGAATGGGAGTCTTGGGTTGGCGATAAGAAAGCCCCAAGGGCAGCTCTTCTCGTCCACAAGTTGCTCTAGTATAACAGAAGCGAGGGAGGTAACGAAAAACCCATAACTCATGTCGGGGATAATGCATCCCTTCACCCGTACACTTGCAAACAAGCAGTTTGCAATGACAAAGACGGCGTGGAAATACAGCAGTTATTTGGGAAACAGGATTGTAACGAAGCATTAGCAGTAGACCAAGTCTGACAGACACATCAACAAACTTCAAAATAGATTTAAAACATCAGACAAGGAGATTTTGTATAACTCAAGACGAAGAAAGTTTTTATTAAATTTGAAACAGACGTATAGAATAAAAGTGGAATATACTTACGAGTTTTACGAAAAATTAATTTGTAATCAGGCTTTTAGAACGATTAATAGACTTTATGCTTCAAAAGTGGTGCAAAGGACAAAAGTCATAACTAAAATGCAAAAGATGGAAACGTTTAACCAATAAAGTAAAAAGGCATAAAGGAGTCTTTGGGAAAAAAAGCACGACCAAATGTAAGTTACGCGAAATAGAAACTCTGTTCAAGATTAAAAACAGGGCAATCAAATAAAATTTTTTTAACGGGGTCACACTTATGCACCCTACGTAATAAAACTGACTTTGCGGGTGAATTGCATCACTGAAAAGATTTTAATCCCCCACTGCAACTTCCGAAATAGTGTGCTCTAAATAAAAATAATATAAATACCCCCTCAATCAGCTGCTTGCCACAGAGGTCTGACAGGAGCCTGTCAGTTTATATGCCAGAGTAGAAAAGTCTAGTTAAAATGCAAATGATGAAAGCATTAAACCGAAAAAGATAAAGTATTGGTTATATATAATAAAAATGCAGGAAATCAAACGGTAAAATATCCAGTTAAAAAACAGTCATTGGAAAACATATCCTCGTGGAAGGTACGCAAAATAAAAACTCCTTTCAAGATTAAAAGCAGAACGCTCAAGTAAAAATATGTTTAATGGTGTCATGCTTAGGAGCCCGACGTAATAAACGAATGACCGGAAAGAACTACCTCCTAGCGAAAACGTGACGGAACTTATAATAACAAAAGGAATAAATGCTTTTCCAAAGTAAATAGACAATTTTTAAAGTGTAAAACTCCTCAGGAGCCAAAGCGCATTTGTGGAGATATTAAGAAAACAAAAAGTATTTTAAAGCAACAGGCCAACTTAACACTGACATATAATAAACCCGTTAACAATATGACTCAAAAAGTATGTTTAGACACTATAATCATGCACGGCATAACAAATTTTCTACATTTTGTGAGAGTAACCATTTCATAATTAATTTTTAAAAAGATTTCTTTTTGTCTTATTGTTATGTTTCTTTCATTCCTATGAGGTTTGACAATCATCTCAAAACTTACTGATTATAGTGTTAATAAAACTGATATTTTTCCCCACTGTCACGTACGTTGGACAAAAGAGGGGTCTACATTTTGAAAGACTAATTGATTTTACCATCAGAATCACGAGCCCAGTGCATAGGGATAAATTTTGATTCATATTTCGCAGGGGAGTCAAATAGGTATTTCCCGGTAACATATCACCCCAAGGACTAAAAAAATCTTTCTCAAACAGTATAACTTTGATGTAGGTAGCTGTATCAAAGACGGAATGCTTTCTCTACAACGCACCACCCCATGGGCTAAATAATCTTTCTCAAGCAGTATAACTTTCCCACAACGCACTATCTCATGGGCTAAAGAATCTTTCTCAAACCCATTAACAGAGTGTTTTTCAAGGGTCGCTATATCGATAGATTTAAATGAACCAATGGAGTGCACACGTCTTTGTACGAAATCGTTTATATGGTGATAATATTTCTTCTAAAGTTGAACAGAAAACAGCGAAGGCTCTCTGGTTAAATATTTACACGATAATACACTATCTGATCGTTAAAATCAAACGTTTCCAAGGAAATTAATATACTGTTAGATGTTTTGGTTCTGCTAACATGATGTAAAATACGTTTACCTATTAACAGCTCAATCAGGAAAAGACATAATTATTCGATGTAACGATTTTGGAAAACAATCGAGGACTTTGTTACTGAAAGCTCTGGCCGAGGTGTAATTGCTTCGCTGCACTTTATACTGTAAATAAAACTGCTATCCATGGACGTAAGTAAAATTTTGAAATCAGACATGTAAATTGCAAATATTGAGATAAAATAGTAACTTTCAAAACATTTATTTTAGCATTCACGGTTAATGATAGTCAAAGTTTAAAACATATGATGCGAAAAGGAGGACACGGAGTCCTTTTTACCTGGTTTCTCACACAGTAGGAAAACGGCGATCCCATTTTTGATGAGTACCATACAAGGTGGTTTCATTTAGAGTGTCTAAATAATTGGCAGACTTAAGTTATACTACCTTACTTATTTATGTTTAAAGATATTTTGCCACTGCCTTCATTAACCAACGTATGAAAATTCAACACTCGAAAAATTTTTAGGTTTTGCGGACCGCTCGCACCTTGTGCCTCGCTCGGTGGCTACTGTGCCGCGTTTGCACTGACGAAGGCCCGCGGGGGCCTTGGCTGGGTGCAGCCTTCAAAAGTTTGGTGGCAACGGGGGATGCGCCTAATGGAAGTTTGACGCGAAACTCTCTCCCTTCTTACAGTATGGTTCTTGAACAGCGGAAAAACTTGGTAGAACATAAGATACTCATTGTCGCTAGTAGTTTACTTCCGAGAAGAAAAGTTCAAGTTTGGGATATTTAAAACTTCTTTGAAACTTATAAGTGCGTGAACTTTCCTTCAACAGGGGATGAAAGTAAACATGGTTAGAAAATAAACACCCCGATAGATAGCGGAAAGAATAAACAGAATTACGGGAAACCGCGGTTGCCAACCTAGAGAATGTAGTATTATATGTCATTTCATGTAAGACTTTTCACGTGGTACAGTAGAACCACATTTTGTTCTAAGTAGCAAATTCTTAAAGACATAACAAAATATATTCTGATAATTGACAGCGTGATGTAAGTTTTTCGCAGACACATGTGCTTGGTTTCATATAAGTTTGTCATTCGTAACATTTGACAGTTATATGTAGAATAATGATTGAGGTGTTTAAAAATCGATTGTGCTATTGAAAATTTTCACTTTAAAACGTTGTAAAATTTCCTGTTGTTCGCTAAGCTTTCTTCCTTAATACATTTGGAAAGCGTATAACACTGCAAACGGCTTAACATCCTTTCTACACTAGCCTTAGAAAAGCATTTCTTCAGGGGAATCTCACATAACCATAGAGAACAGTAAATCGTATGCTACACATCTTTTAAGAGCAAAAGTTAGGTTTGTTCTTTCATATTTGTCTCTTACCACATCGACACAATGTAATTTGAAATGGTAGCAATCAGTTAGTTCACTAAACACAATGTGTATTATCCAAACAGTGTACCATAGCCCATTCACGAAACCCTCGGCTAGCTCGTAAAGACACACAGTTGACCAGTCTGTCTTTTTACTGAAAGCATGTACAAAAGTGATTCGAAACACTTATGTCCAGTTCACTTGCGACGGGTGGAAATAATCCCTTGCATGTTTACGAATTGCAATACGGAAAAAACATCTCTCTCCAGTGTTAATGTGTCAACAGCTTTAGTTATGTTGTGTCAAACACACTTTTAGTTACACCACAGTAGGAAAACGGCGATCCCATTTTTGATGAGTACCATACAAGGTGGTTTCATCTAGAGTGTCGAAATAATTGGTAGACTTAAATTATATTTCATTACTAAATAACGTTTAAACGTATTTTGTCACTAGCTTCATTAACCGACTCTTTTTTCCCCCTCTGTATTAAAGTTCACCTTGTTTGGTACTCATCAAAAATGGGATCGCCGTTTTCCTACTGTGTGAGAAACCAGGTAAAAAGGACCCCGTGTCCTCCTTTTTGCGTCATATGTTTTAAACTTTGACTATCATTAACCGTGAATGCTAAAATAAATGTTTTGAAAGTTACTATTTTATCTCAATATTTGCAATTTACATGTCTGATTTCAAAATTTTACTTACGTCCATGGATAGCAGTTTTTTTTACGGTATAAAGTGCAGCGAAGCAATTACACCTCGGCCAGAGCTTTCAGTAACATAGTCCTCGATTGTTTTCCAAAATCGTTACATCGAATAATTATGTCTTTTCCTGATTGAGCTGTTAATAGGTAAACGTATTTTACATCATGCTAGCAGAACCAAAACATCTAACAGTATATTAATTTCCTTGGTAACGTTCGATTTTAACGATCATAGAGTGTATTATCGTCTAAATATTTAACCCAATTCTTTCCGGTCATTCGTTTATTAAGTCGGGCTCCTAAATATGACACCATTAAACATATTTTTACTTGAGCGTTCTGCTATTAATCTTGAAAGCAGTTTTTAGTTTGCGTACCTTCCAGGAGGATATGTTTTCCAATGACTGTTTTTTTAACTGGATATTTTACCGTTTGATTTCCTGCATTTTTATTATATATAACCAATAGTTTATCTTTTTCGGTTTAATGCTTCCATCATTTGCATTTTAACAAGACTTTTGCTTCGGTGCCGAAGTTTTATGTCACCTCTATGTCAAGCGTGTTATGGTGAAAAACTATTTGTCGCCCCTGCGAAATATGAATTAAATCAAAACTGGAAATTTACCCGTATGCACACCCCTGGTGCTCTTGGCTCGTAAGGAATAATTCTGCAGGGTAAAATCAGCCTCTTTTTCAAACCGTAGACCACACGATTTCGGAAGTTGCAGTGGGGGATTAAAATCTTTTCAGTGATGCAATTCTCCGGCAAAGTCAGTTTTATTACGTAGGGTGCATAAGTGTGACCCCGTTAAACGTATTTTATTTGATTGCCCTGTTTTTAATCTTGAACGGAGTTTCTATTTCGCGTAACTTACATTCGGTCGTGCTTTTTTTCCCAAAGACTCCTTTATGCCTTTTTACTTTATTGGTTAAACGTTTCCATCTTTTGCATTTTAGTTATGACTTTTGTCCTTTGCACCACTTTTGAAGCATAAAATCTATTAATTGTTCTAAAAGCCTGATTAAAAATTAATTTTTCATAAAACGCGTAAGTATATTCCACTTTTATTCTATACGTTTGTTTCAAATTTAATAAAAAGTTTCTTAGTCTTGAGTTATACGGAATCTCCCTGTCTGATGTTTTAAATCTATTTTGAAGTTTGTTGATGTGTCTGTCAGACTTGGTCCGTGTTAAGTGAAGGCAGTTCCCTTTCGATGCCTTGGGGTCTTACCTACTGCTAATGCTTCGTTACAATCCTGATTCCCAAATAACTGCTGTATTTCCACGCCGTCTTTGTCATTGCAGACTGCTTGTTTGCAAGTGTACGACGGGTGAAGGGATGCATTCTCCCCGACATGAGTTATGAGTTTTTCGTTACCTCCCTCGCTTCTTTTATACTGGAGCAACTTGTGGACGAGAAGAGCTGCCCTTGGGGCTTTCTTATCGCCAACCCAAGACTCCCATTCATTGTCAGTAGCGTCCTTTCTGTTAAACAGAACGTGTCGTTGGGTGATTCGGTAACAAGTAATGACCCTTGCGAGTGGACGTTACACCCCCTTGAATGACCCCCGACTAAGAAGTGTCCCAAAAGGACATTGTTATCAGTACACATACCTGGCTAAGTGTCAGACCCCTATAATTATTTCTTCGCAGAACAGGCTTTCTTGAGCTAAACAGTTCTGTTCTGTCAGAACAGACACACCTCCTTTAGCGCTGTCACGTTATGTCATTCAGCGTCCTGGTTTATTGTGCATTCACTTGTATTACCTACTGCACCTGGCCTCCAGCGAACACTTCCTCCCTCTCCTTTGGTGACGTGAGTTACTGGACTTTTTCGTCAACAATCAGATACTAGGCGACACGTATGGGAACTGTTCAGAGACACACCTCCTTGACTGTTACATTCACGCTTATTTTCACGTTTACGAGTTGAACAATGCAATTCTTACTACAGGGACCCAAATGGCATTGTCACCCCCCTATTATTAGGCTTACCTATCTAAGTAGCAGGTAACGCGTCGACTATAAATATTTTGTCAACAGAGCCAACCTCAAAGCAATTCGTCCACAGCGACTATTCAGAGACACACTTCCTTCAAGAGCATTGTCATAGGTAGCTGTTACGTTTCCTAAGTAAAATACCCCTTCCCAATCCTTCTCATAGCACCTCGCTCATGAATGAGGGGACTTCGCAGAATAGGAATAACACTCAAGAAACAATGAGAGTGATAGAACATGGACCGTTAGCTTACCTTTCAATATTGACAATTTCACTGATGCTATCTCGTTTAGAGACCACCTGTGAGAATTGCCCTTTCTTAAAAAGGGGGTTAACCAATAAATTTCGTAGACCCATCCTAGGCTGTCGAACATTTCACCGTCCCAAGTTAGGACGTCACTGGAAGGCAACCTAGCAACAGAAAATTAGAAGTTTGCAGAACTTCTCTCCAGCAGTAGTGAAGGGGGAAAAGGGGGACTACCAATAAAATTCGTAGCCTCATCCTAGGATGTCGCACTTTCCACCGACAGTGGAAGACCAAGTTATTGCACCACTTGGGGAAAGAAATGGGGGAAAACCTAGCAACAGAAACTTAGGTTAGAGAAGTTCCGCAAACCTCTATTTCTATACTAGATGCTTAGGGGACCATACACAAATTTGGAAATGGTGGGGAGTAGCCACGACTACTTGCATTATATGGGAGTCCGCTGTGGCTTTGAATTTTGCCAACTGCTCTCGATTTTGCACAGTTGCCTAGATTTGGCGAACTCTCCTAAATTTTACCAACTCGCCATAATTTTACGTAAATTCCCTATTTTTACATCTCATCTAAATTTTGTCAACTCGCCAAGATTTTGCCTAGTTGTATCGATTTTCCCAATTTACCTAAATTTTAGAAAAAAAATCCCAATTTTCAAAAGTTATTCGTATTTTACCAAGTGGCTTTGATATTAATTTTGCCAATGGCCTTCGATTATGCAAACTCCCCTAGATTTCGCCAACTCGCCATAATTTTACAGAATAAATTTCAATTTTTACATCGCACTTCAATTTTACCAAGTCACTTCCAATTTTGCCAACTCTCCAAGATTTTTCCAATTTGTCTAGATTTTGCTAACAATCCCAATTTCACAACTCGCCTGTATTTTATCAAGTGGCTTTGAATTTTGCCAACTCGCCAGAATTTTACAGAAAAAATCTCGATTTTACCAAGTTACTTCGAAATTTGCCAACTGCCCTAGATTTTGTCAACTCTCTTTAATTTTACAGAAAAAAATCCAAATTTTCACAAGTCACTTCGAATTTTTCCAACTCCCATTTACTTTGGGGAGTGTCTCCCCCCCCCCCCCATAGCTACTCCCCTGCCTTTGCGGTCCTTGTATGCACAAAAATGCTGCTCAGAGGTAAAATGGTTATTTTTTATTTTTAATGAACAAAAAAACTTTTCCCTCAAACAATTGCTTGCCCACAGATATCTGACAGGAGCCTGCCAGTATAATACGCCATAGCGGTCTATGAGAAAGGCAAGACCTCAGCAGAAGGAAAATATTCATAGCTTTTCTCCTGTGCTTGAACTCAGGTTGCTAAGATTAGTAGCCAAGCATACTAACCACTCCACCACCGGAACTCCGATGAACAAAAGTTTGTTAACAATTACTTTCCTCAATGACGGAAAGATTGCACTCTCTCACCCCCACCGACCCCCCAACCAGCCCTCACACACACGCATCTCTCCTTCGCCACTAGACAATATATATACAACTAATATTTCATCTAAAAAGTATAGAACTGCATCCACTCAGTGATTCGGAAACATCGACTAGCGAATCGCTTTCGATTTAGTAGTGCTTTGGTTAACTGCTTGCCTCCTCAAAAAGTCATGCTTCGCACTTCACAGACTTACTATGAAATTCTAGATGAGAAGCCCCTGTCAGACCTCTGAACCAGACCATGGAAAAATCCATGGGTTATAAAATTTCTTTAGATGGATTGAATGTGGCCTGCCGGCCACCATTCGAGTAGCTATGATTAAGGTCATTTTGAATTAAGTCACATGACATACATATCTTCCTCTACGAAGATTTCTCTTTTCCCTTAATGATTGATTTCAGATTTGCACATAGTCAATGGAAAACACATTATATTGAATTCATTAAAAAAAATTACTAATTAAGAGTTTATACATTTCCCACAGAAGTCTCACTTTAATATAATATGACATAGAGCGAGATTAAAAAAAACATATTTTGAGCGCCGTCTCGAAAAAACCAGTATTTTCCGAGGTGCTCAGGCTGAAAAATCTGGGATAGCAATGTAGATACCTAAATTAGAAGCATATACCTCCTAAAACCCCCCTGATAGGGGACCACCTTGTCGTGGTGGGGGGGCCTAGGGCCCAGCAACCCGGCTGAAGGCTGTGCCGACCGGATTGGCTCACCGGTTGGACATGGCTAAGGCCAACCGAGGTTGAAGACGCTGCTGGCCGGCTTGATTGCCGGTCGGATGGTGATGGCGTCGGAGACCTCACTTCTCAGGAGACCTGTGTGGTCTGTTCGACGGCTCTGCCGAAAGGTTTCTCCCTGCCTAGTAGGCACGAGCTGTCCAAAAAGTCTGGGTCATACTAAGAGTCTCCACCCCGGGTGCCGATCGAGCTTGGATCTTTATATCCTTGCACATTTGCAAACCGGGGAATAGATTAAAGTAAGGTTTCTTCCGGTGGTTAGCTTTCCTTCTATAGGACTGCTGCCATGTGAGGCTGGGGTTGAGGTGCGCCTATAGGGCGTATTCCTTGCCCCCGGCTCTAGATGGTCATGGCTTTTCTTAACCAGGTAGTGCTGTCAGGCGGAACCGGGAATTGCCGTGGTTGCATAAGATCGCAACAAAGAGATTCATACCTCCTAAAGCAAGCTGCTTGCCACAGAGGTCTGACAGGAGCCTGTCAGTTTAATACGCCATAGTAGGTCTGTGAGGATGGCGGGACCTCAGTAGAAAAACACCATACTTCAATCCCTTCCCCTGGCTCAAACACTAAACATGAAATAAAATTTTTATTATTCATACAATATTTTTAATTTAGTATACTTTTTAGTTAATTGGCTTTAATTTCAATGAGGTGTTCAAGGTTTTGTAACAACCTGGTGAAATTAGCCTCGAGTGGGGGGCTTTTCTGCTGAGCTCCCGCCATTCTCACAGACCTTCTTCTACTCTGGCATATAAACTGAGAAGCTCCTGTCAGACCTCTCCGCAAAATTCCCCGCCCTGCCCACGGTCAGTAGGGGACACCGCTGGGCTTGGAAAGGCCGCCGTCCGTCGGATGGGACGTTAAGCCGTGGCCCCGTGTGCGGGAGAGCCATACCCTGTGCACGTTAAAGAACACGCTGGATGGCCTTGACGGGAGGCTACCATCTGTCTCCCAACAGCTGTTCCAGTGGGTCCCCTCCCCCAACCTTCTCTGAGCCTTCGGGGTCCATGTGACCTGGCCATTTAGCCCATGGTGTGCAAAAAAGTGCCGCTCAGAGGTAAAACAACCCAACCCAACCCTGTCAGACCTCTGTGGCACGCAGCTGTTTGAGGGGGTATTTTTTTATTTATTTGACAACGATGAGTGAATAAGCTTGTAAAATAAAAATGACACAAATTTCAATATTAAAAACTTTGTTGTTTGCTTTCAACTTGCATTTTCATGGGTTGGGTTGGCTTGTTTTACCTCTGAGCGACACTTTTTTGCACACCATGGGCTAAATGGCCAGGTCACATGGACCCCGAAGGCTCAGAGAAGGTTGGGGGAGGGGACCCATTGGAACAGCTGTTGGGAGACAGATGGTAGCCTCCCGTCAAGGCCATCCAGCATGTTCTTTAACGTGCACAGCGTTGGCTCTCCACACACGGGGCAACAGCTTAACGTCACATCCGACGGACGGCGGCCTTTCCAAGCCCATCGGTGTCCCCTACTGACCGTGGGAAAGGCAGGGAATTTTGCGGAGATAAATCTCAACGCTGACCCAGCTGAGACTCGAACCTGGGAACTACAGATTACGAGCCTGGCGCGCTACCGACTGAACCACCCCCGCCCCGCATTTTCATGGAGTTATTTAATTATTCGTTTATTTTTAATCCATTTATGACATGAATGCGTTTAGAAATAAATTTTCACTCTTTAACTTAAATAGAAAAATTACAAAATTTAATTATTACAACCCAATCCAGACCTCGCAGCTCATTGGAGGGTCAATTACCCAAGCTGTGAAAAAACCCTGCCATACAGAAGAATATCTGTGACGAAGAGGAGACCTCAGGGAAATGAAAGGTACAAAGGGACGAAGCTAGGATGTTTTGTCATGGCAACCAGTGAAAAAAATTTCACTCCACCCAACGAAAAAGGGAAAAGCAATTTTTCATCCTTGGAACTGTACTCTTTTAACTTGCGCCTCTTTTAACTTTTAACTTGCTCATGAGCAATGGAGGTCGCCAACCCTATCGCCACGCTACTGATCGAAACGAAAATATTCGGGATATACACTGGTTTCCATAAATTAAGGAAAAATGAGAAAAATCGCAATAATTCGCCAAAAAATTGTGCGATCCTCACCGAATTTCTTCATGTAACCAGTAAAGTAATGCCGAGTGAGCATATTGTATGCAAATTAGTCTAGGTTGCGTAATCGGATAGCGGCATAAAAACTAGTGTTTTGGAGTGGATCATTATTTTGTGTTGTAAATGTAAGTAAAGAAATTTGAAATAGTCATTTTGTAGGAATGACCTCGAGACATCATTTGCCAAATGAACTGCGATGGAGAGCTATTGGCCAGCTCGAAGCAGGCCAAAGTCAGTCAGACGTGGCATGATGGCTGAATGTGAGTTCTTCTGTGGTCCATAGACTGTGGAATCAATTTCTTAACACGGTTTCCGCATCTCGGAGGTTTAACCAAGGAAGGGTTAGAGTTACGACCGTTGTACAAGACCGATATCTGCGATAACAGCACGAAGGAGCAGGACGTCTACTCCCTCTCAACTATGATCCTCTCTTGCAGCCGTCACTGGGAGGGTTGTATCATATTCTACTGTGTATAGAAGGCTTCATGAGAGAGGTCTGTACGCTAGAAAGCCAGTAATTTTTATACCCCTCATGTCACAGGAGAGAGTGGTTGAATTGGGCATACATGCATGTTAACTGGACAGATGAGCAATGGAGGTCCGTACTCTTCACAGATGAGTCCAGATATTGTTTGCAGAGTGATTCTGGACATTGTTTGATATGGAGAGAACGAGGTACCCTATATCATCCCAGTAACATCCGTCAAAGAGACAGTTATAGTGTTGGTAACGTGTGTGTTTGGTGTGGCATTTTCGTAGGTGGACGCACAAACTTCTATATGTTGACGAGTGGGAACATCAATGTTCAAAAGGTATAGAGATGACATCCTGTACCCTTATGTACGTTCTTACGCTGGTGCAATAGGTGAAACATTCATCTTACAAGATAACATTCATCCACACAGAGCTCGATTAATGGAACAATAAATTCAAGAGGAGGTCATTATGCTCGTGAAGTGGCTAGCTCGATCTCCCGGCTTAAATCCGATTGAGCATGTGTGGGTTGCTCTAGGAAGACGTGTTGCTGCCCTCAACTCGCCACCTACAACAAAGGGGAAGCTATTGTGGCCGTAACTCCCTACTGAGTTGATTCCCAATATCATAAATAGCATGGAACATCGCTGTCGTGCCTGCATTGCTGTAAGGGGTGACCACACTCCTTATTAAAGAACTTTGCCCATTGCATTCTAACACCTCATTTTTGGACAAGTTCCTGTGTTATTTTTTGACGAAATATGTTTCTAGTGTAAAATATTTTATGCCATTCTGAAACTAGTATTGTAATTCATGTTTCCATCAAATTTTCTTAAAATTATTCATATAGTTTTCTGTTTATCATAATTTTCTGAGATTTCCTTAATTTATGGAAACCAGTGTAAATTCTCGTCACTGGAAATAATAATTGTGAAAAGTTCAATAAAATTGTTTAAAATTAACATTTCTCTTCATCAATATATTTTTTGAACAGTGAAGACCAGGAGCGAACTGACACTTTTTATTCGGGGCAGCTGTAACAAACGGGCCTGGGCTGCAATAAAAAAATTCTGTTTCCTTTTCAAGATTTCAGTACTTATTCTTTTAAGATTTCGTAGTGAAAGCTATAATTTTCCCCAGTGCTATGGAATTTCTGTAAAATCACAATTATTATATTGTAAAACAATCATTCTCCTATGAGATCCCAAGGGCCTGGGACGCTCTGTAAGGGTTCAGTACCCCTTACCTGTCCGCGCCTGGTGAAGATTGATTCTGAAATGTGGCCCTCGATTTAAATATGCTGTTGACGTCACCTCCTTTAAAACACCATGACAATAAAATATCTGGAAGATTAATGTTTAAGAAATGAATTTTTATGTATGTTATTTGATTTTAATCCTGTTTATTTTTACGCCTTTTTTTATATATATGCTCAAAAGATATACGAGAACTAAACAAAAAAAAATATTGTTCTAGTATTTATTCCTCCCCCAAAAAAATATTTACTTGCTATATGCCAGTGTTTGCTTATATAATATTTATTAGAAATTATGTCAATTTTCTTTTTATCCATTACTAAAGTATTATAATGTACATAAATGCATTTTAAACTTTGTTGAATTCTTTGCAGGTGGTGGTGATTGGTGGTTACATCTCATGGAGGAGTTGTGGATGGGTAGGTGACAGAAGAAGTGATATGAATTTCGCCATGTACGGAAATATCAGTTGGTTCACTATCGTCATAATTCTATTCAACATTCTGGCATTCATCTTGGGAATTGGCAGAAGAAATAGTTGGATCAATGTACCAGTTTCTGTAAGTTAATTTGAATTTCACTTTCTTATACCTAACAATCACTCCTGAGAGAGAGGATGGCTGCACTCTTGAGCAGGTGTCACAGTTTAATTATCTTGGGAGCTATGTAACAGATACTGGTGATGTGCGGCATGAGATTAACGGACGAATGGGGATTACTGCCGGGACTTTTAAGAATCTATGGAGAGTGTGGAGAAATAGGCGTATACACCTAAAGACTAAAATTTCACTGTATAATAGTTTGGTTCTTTCTAGGGTTAGTTATGGTAGTGAAACTTTGACACTTTGCAAACAAGATAACAGGAAACTAGATGCTTTTGATTTTAGATGCTTACGCAGTATCTTGGTCATTAGGTGGTTCAACTTTGTAACTAATGATGAGGTTAGGCAAAGGAGTTTGCAACCTCCTTTAAGCAGCATATTGTGCAGAGAGAGACTCCGTTGGTTTGGCCATGTTGCCCGTACGGATAATTATAGATTGGCGAATAGGGTTATGAACAGTGTGCCTAAAGGCCTCAGAAAGAGGGGAAGACCTAAGATGCGGTGGGCAGACAATGTCAAACAGGACCTTGTTAGAATTGGTGTTCAGTGGCCAGATGCATCAGATGTAGCTCAGACAGACATGCTTGGAGAACTGAATTGCACGGTCTGGTTGGACCTCCGTAGCCCATGGTTGCTTGAGGATGATGATGAGAAACGAATTTTAAAGCGGTCCTTAAAAACACCAGATTTACCCTTTGTCCAGTAACAAAATATGCAAGATATTGATATGGATGATACAAAAATATTTTCGGAAGGAAAGCACGGGCAAAATGTCATTTTGCAATTTTCAGGCAGTGGAATAGGGGAACTTTCAGGCAGTGGAATAGGGGAACTTTCAGGCAGTGGAATAGGGGAACTTTCAGGCAGTGGACTGCAGGAAAGCAGACCCAATGCTACTAAACCAAATAAGTTTTGATACTCAAGAAATTTGATTGTCATGCCATTCCCTGTCATTTCTGTAAGACTTAATTATATATAATTACCTTAATCTGGGTACACTCCCCTGTACCTACGTATACCACAACCTTGGGTGTGCCACTGTTTCCAGGCAGATAAAATATTACTATGAATTTAGTAAACCGAGTGGTTAGCACGCTTGGCTACTGATCTAAGGGACCTGGGTTCGAGCCCCGGATTAGGCATGGATGTGTGTGTCGTTTTTCTGCTGAGGTCCTGCCATCCTCTCAGATCTCCTACTGTGGCATATAAACTGACAGGCTCCTGTCAGACCTCTGTGGCAAGCAGCTGCTTGAGGGGGTATTTATTATTTATTATAAACAGGAGGCAGAATTAATTTATTTACAAGTTCATTTACATAAACAGTGATATCAGTACAAATGGATTAAATGCAAATACAGTACCCTAAAAATACCATGACATTTCAGAAAAACAATTACACGATCATTTATAATTACATAGGCGAGATTTCAACTTATTTTATAATAAATTTATAACTAACTGGGTGCACTCGTAGTTGCATAATACTTAAGGCTAGGGCATTAAATCTAGAAATCCTACTACTACAAATTTTGAACCGATCAACCCCAAGAAAATACACTCAATACTTACAAAATTAACTATTCATCCAAAGAATATGTGCTTTTCTAAGAAAGAGACCAGGAAGAGAGGCTGTCTTCCTTTAAAATCATTGACAGTTCGAGAAAAATGCCCTAATTCCTTCAAAATCATTCACAATTTTGGAAAAAAAAAGTCTCCTAATTCCTTCAAAAACGTTCCCAGTTCGAGAAAAGTTTCCTAATTTCTTCAGTTCTGCAGTTTTCAACAATATGCACATACTATTATAATCACAACACTGCGAATAAGGTTTTCGATAATTACTGTCGAGAATGATGAGATTGTAGCAATATGCTAATTTCTTTATCATGGGGGATAACGATTAGAGGAGAGTAAATGGAAGCGTTTTAAATTATATTTTGAATTTCTAAAAGATTAGGGATCAGCTAAATCGTCGCCCTGTCCTCGGTGAGAAAGGGGATGCCGATATGCTTGGAAAGGCAGCCATCTGTTGGATGGGACGTAAAGCCTATGTGCAGGAGAAATACCCTGTGCAGTAAATAATAATCGTGAAAAGTTAAATAAAATTGTTTAAAATTAGCATTTTTCTTCTATATATTTTATGACCAGTGAAGACCAGGAGCGAACTGGCACTTTTCATTTGGGGCAGCTGTAACAAACGGGCCTGGGCTGCAATAAAAAAATTCTGTTTCCTTTTCAAGATTTTAGTACTTATTCTTTTGAGATTTCGTAGTGAAAGCTTAATATAGGTTTTCCCCAGTGCTGTGGAATTTCTGTAAAATAACGGTTTTTACAATATAATAGTTATTTCCTGCACATGGCTCATGTGCAGGAGAGCCATACCCTGTATGCATCAATGAAGGCGATGGATGACCTCGTTTTACCAGGCCTTTTGGTTTGACTTTAGTATCTTCAACCTCCCAAAGAGGGAGGATTCTGGAGTCCCTCTTTGGATGATTCAAAGTCCCTTTAGTTTCTCCCCCTTAAACTTGATGCACCATTTCTGGAAGAATTATTCCTTTGCTTGTTCATTAAATGTACTCTGCATCATTTATGCTAAAAGTTGAGAAACTTCCGACTTTTAACTCGTTATTTTAATTTTTTTCTTTGTTTCAGATTATGATGCGTGATGTAATTGTGACGTGGCTACATTCGATGGCTATTTTTCTAATGATAGTCACAACCTCATCGTATATCTGGATGGGGTCTCACGTATCTATCTTGGTAAGTATCTTCTTTTCTCACTTCTTTCTGAAGAAAATTAGTTTAGAATTAGTTTAAAAGCATCTTCTTTAAGAAATTTAGTTTCCTTTCAAACTCACTTATGCGTTTCATTTCTAATTTCAGATATTTGCTGTAATAAGCCTATTCCTCTTCGCTATCAGTTTATACTTCGATGTGAAGGACTTTAAGGCTTTCAATGTTGGCCAATCACCCGCTGTTGTCGATAGTCCAAGAAATCAAGACAGTTTTGTGGGTCAAAGAAATGACTACCTGGTTGATCCACCTCCATCTTATTATCCTTAAAACTGCTTCTCCATTTCATTTGCTGAATGAAAGTGATGGTGTCATATAGAATAATATCTAAACCGAAAGAAACCAGAGATCATAGTTCTCAATTTTGTTGAACTTTGATCAAGTAGTTTAAATTCTGGAGACTACTATTTACAAAATGGTGTGAGAATTCGTGGTGTGAGATTCCTTTTCGCCAGAAATCTTCAACCAGGGGGTCTGCATATTTAATACATTTTTTTTTGCCAACCCCAGAAAGTATAAAAAAAACTGTTAATTTTTACAGTGCACTCTCCTTAATGTGTTGACCTATGAATTTGCGAAAGGCAGTTTCATCAGGAAACCATAACAAATGCTATCATACACTATCAAAATATACATGTAGTAACCAACATAGCAGTAAATTAAGAATTTAATTCTATATTTTCTTACGTAATGCTAAAATGGTTTTCAAATATAAGAACATCAAATGATGCAGAAAAGTCTCAGTGCAAAATATAGTTCGATAATATAAATATTGAAATTATAAATATTATCGTTGAAATAATAGAATCTCTCAGAAATACACCAGGTAGTATTTTCTAATCAGATATACACCTGGTATATTTATCTAATCAATATTAACATCAATAAACATGCAAATAAAAATATTAGGATTTTTTTGTGTGTGATTACTACAAACGACTGCAGCCAAGGGTAAGAGAATAGTTTTTTCGAGGTGTCGCCGATTTTCCCAGGTGCAAGACCCTCTTCTGCTTTAATGAGATTTTCTCGATCCTACCTTCAGCAAGAAAGGTTACACCAATCGGCTTGAAAATGCCACCGTTTGTCACATGGGACTGGAGATCCATCAAATGTGCTTCTTACAGAACATGTTAGACATCTTTGACAAAAGGCTTTCAGCTTTCTCCTAACATCTATCCAGTGGACCCCTTCACGTCCTCCAATCACTTGGTCAAAGAACATATTCATTGACTTGGAATCCATTTATCCCATTGTGGATATAAAAAGGCCCATTAAGATGTAAAAAGTAACCAGGAATGATGTGTGAGTCTGCGATTCTTTATGATTAGAAATTTTATCTGTAATCAAACTCACATAAATCTTATATTTTTTATACGAGAATATAATGGGTTTTTTTTACGCTGACCACAACACATTCTTATATTTTCGTTGTTCTGGAAAATATTCCGCAGTTTCGTGCAGTTTAAACAGAAACTGTAGTTTTCTTTTCCTCGCCTTCCTGCAGCACTTTCCTCTGGGCGATTAGATAATATGTAGTAAAGAAAACATAATAAATGAAAGCAGAGAAGTAAGCATCTGAAGTAGAGTACCGAAGAGTGGAGGGGGTGATTATGGGGTTATACCTAATATATATATTTTAATATATATTTCCTAAGGGAGGGGGCGAAATTCACAGACACTTTCATGTTAATTCCCTTCCCCTATTGGATTCAAAACACATCAAACCCATTAGCATGTTCTGGGTATACTATTAAACACGTCGGAAAGCAGCCTCTGCATAGACGTTGTATGACACAAAAATCAATGCGAAAATGAAATCAGTGGTAGTAAGCCAAAAAGAAATATGGAACTAATAAAATATCTCTCAAAGGTCTAAAAAAAATTGTTGATATCGCTGACAAAATTTCAGGTAAGAATATCAAGTAAAACAAACCACTGCAATAACACTGCGAAGCAATTTAAAAATTCTATGCACACCATCTGCGTCCGAATACGTGTCCAATCAGTGCATGCAGAACTGAATCCACACACCATTAATCAACCAATTTTGTTTCCTTTGTAAGTTTTGTGTGAAATTGTCTGTATATCTTTATTGATATTATCTTTCACCATTTTCAAAAATCGCTCTAACAAAAGAATTTTTTTACAGGTTTATGGCAGATACAATTCTAATTTTTTATGCTTTGTCACATGACGAAGTCCTTCGATGACAAAATGCACCTTGCCCCATCAAAAATACCCGCTGGTTATCTTGTGACATAACAGTATGTATATCATAAGAGAAAATAGATTTAGTTATAGGGGGTCCGGACTTGGAAGTCCTCTATAGTTAGAGGTTGGCCATCTCAGTAACTATCATTGGTTGACTGAATCACTGGTTTATGGGCGCCATGTTTTGTCGGACTGTAAGACGAAAGCCTATGAGTTAGTGTATTTAGTTAAAGCTTCTCAGTTGTTAGTTTTATACATTTCTGCCATTTTTTTGGCCTATAAAACTTCCATATTTTAGCAATACTTCACTGCCCTGAATTTGGATGTAATGATTCCACTTGTAAAAGTAAATTAATGAAGATTTTTCCAAGAAACCTCGTCAGAAGACAGCAATGGTCTGTAAAAATGAAAGAGTAACTACAACTCAACAAATAATTTCTATTCGTTTGCAAACGAACTATTGTTTTCACTTTATCGAATGTCTAGGCTAACGTTTGTTTGCCTGACAGTCGGTCTCTCTGTCTAATGATATTCAACTTTTTCTTTGATAGATAAAGGAAAAATTCCTTTTGAGTTGGATACGTATCTATGAAATATTACTATTTCCAATAACTTTAACAACGCCCTCTAGCGGGATAAAAATGGAAAGCCCTAAAATTTAAATGAATATTGCAAACGATCTATTTGTTTATCAAATTTTGGTGGGAGAGTGTCATTGGGTTGAGTTGTTTTACCTCTGAGCGACACTCTGCACGCCATGGGCTAAATGGCCAGGTTACAAGGACCCCAAAAGTTCGGAGAAGGCTGGGGGGAGGGGACCCATTGGAAAAACTGTTGGAGATATCCCATCAAGGCCATCTAGTGTGTTCTTTAACATGCACAGGTATGGCTCTCCCATACACAGGGCCACAGCTTAACATCCCATCCCACAGGCGATGGCCTTTCCAATCCCATTGGTGCCTCCTACTGACCAAGGCAGGGTGGGGAATTTTGTGGACATAAATCCCAACACTGGCGAAGATGGGACTGGAACCCGAGAACTGCAGATTACGAGACGTGTGCTTCTAACTGAATCGCCTCCACCCCAGTAGTGTCATTGTCAAAAGGTTTGCACTAACAATTCTTTGCCCTCTTACCACCATGAGGGTGGGAAAAATTAAATTTTTCAAAAAATAAATGAAAAATTTTTCTTGGGTTTTATATATTCAGGGTGTCCCTGAATTCATGGCCCAAACATGAGGAGATGGTGGTACACACCGAACCCACCAATATTCGTCATAGAATACGCGACCACAAATGCAGTCCGGTGCCAGTAGCGGGTGCGTGCCTGACTAGGAGACACGGCTTAAAAGCGCTGGATCGGCCAAACCCTAGCATTCTCAGCGCAGACCGGACACGAGATGGAGCAGTTTATGAACGCGGCGAAAGTCGATATGCACCTGATGTACAACGTAGCCGAGGGCAATGGTAGGCGCAAAGACTCTACCGTGAGCGATATCCTATGCGCCATGTGCTCGATCATAAAATGTTTGCGCGACTGCACCGCCAGCTGTCTGAGACAGGCACCTTCCACGTCAGTCGATATGATGCTGGACAAGCACAGACGGTCAGAATGCCAGCTATGAGCGCGGCCATCTTGCGTATGGTGATAGATAACCCAGGTACAAGCATGCGATCCGCCGCCGGGAGCCTGGGTGTGAATCGAAACAATGTCTGGAGGGTACTGCATGAAGGGCTACACCCCTATCATTGCAGCAAGTAATAGCATTGACAGCTGTTGATTATCCCCTGTGCATGGATTTCGCACAGTGGTTCCTGCAGCAAAGTGCCGCACATCCAGATTTCCAGGCGCATGCTCTTTACGGATGAATCAACATTCTCACGTGAAGGCATAGTGAATGTGGATTTGTGGGCGGCCCAGAACCCCCATGGTACACGCCCAAATTCGAACCAGCAACTGTTCACCGTCAATGTCTGGGTGAGGATCGTGCATGACTACTTAATTGGACCCTACCTACTGCCGGACCTCCTCGATGGACGAACGTACCATATTTTTCTGCAACAGCCACAATCCGCACCTGTAGGTGGTTTCAGTACAATGGGGCACCCATACCTCAATGGAGGCACCCGCCCATTTCAGTACGGACGTGCGTCAGCATCTTCATACCACATTTGGGAACCGATGGATTGGGCACATGGTCCCATCCCGTGGCCCCCCAGATCGCCCGATCTTGTATCGATTTCTTTCTGTGGGGGCATTTGAAGTGCCGACTTTGGTGGGCGGATGTTTGAGCATTTGTTGTAATGATCTCCAATAAATGTATTCTCTGGAAACCTCTGTGTCTGTCCTTCATTTCCGACTCCTCACTGTGTTTGCGTCCGCATATTCTATGACGAATATTGGTGGGTTCGGTGTATACTACCATCCCCTCACGTTTGGGTCATGAATTTAGGGACACCCTGTATACCAATAAAATATTACTATTTACTTAATTGAAGAGATATGTTTCGACGAATTTACTGAAAGGAAGATATCACTCTGAAGTTAACGTGCCTTTGCATGTTAACTTCAGAGTGATATCTTCCTTAATATTCATTAAATACATCAAAACATATCTCTTCAATTTAAACAATTGTACACTCAGAATGTACTTGCCATCTTCATGACATGCTTGTCATTGTGAGATTGCTGAGTAGCTGGGACAAATACCTTCATGAGACACAGAAAATTGTGTACTACTGGTAAAAAGTTCATAGCATCAATTAGAGGAGATCTTGATCGGCGGCCAGTAGCTCAGTGGTCCAGAGCACCTGACATGTTATCAGGAGGTCGTGGGTTCGTATCCCACCCGGCTCAAGACAATTTTTACTCTAAAACTGATCGACATTACCTTCAGAGTGATATCTTCGTTAATTACTATTTACCTTTTTTCGATCACACAGTCGGAATTTGCACAGTGTGTGTAAAGGCGGAAAATAAAATAGCGCCCTCTAGTGGTGTAAAAAAGCAAGAAAGTACCAAAAAATAATTGTTGACGGTGTTATAGATGCTGCACAAGTACATAACAAAAAAAATTTTGGCTTTCAGAATGAAATATTCTTTTCCTTTTGCCGAGACTCTCCTATTGGAGTGTGTCGTAAGAGGTGTTTATTGTAAGCTTTCATGGAAGTGTCAAATTTGCTTTCTTATCGATAGCTTTAGTTTTGAACGATTTGCTTGTGAAGCTTTTTGATTTTGACATTGAAGTGAGCTCAGAGACAAAACTGAAAATCAATTGTGGACTCTTAATTTACCTGGAGCAGGTTTTTCGGCCATTTTCTAAGACTTATTTTGGCGGAAATATCCAAAAGAATAATTAGAATATTTTGGAATCTTCGCTGTGACTCCAGTGACCTTGAACGAGCCTATACTCGGTTTCAACTGAGACCTAACATAAATGAACCGTATGATATAAGCAGGTCTTTCCTAACATCATTACACACAGAAGTGACTTTTTGGTTACATTTTGAGAGACCTCATTTGTAAACACGTCAAACATGTGGATCATAGAAAAGGTGGCATGTGAGGTCATGAAGAGTGACTTTACAGGCAGGGGAGATATCTTACAGGTGTCCATGGCGCGAGAAAGCTTGGATACCGATATACCTAAAACGTTAACATACCATCTCAATTGTTTTACGACCTAGAAAGTAAGCATCTCTGCAATTTTCAAGTTTTTTTTTCAAAATCTGTCAGAAAAACAAAAAATTAGATCATTGCTCCTCAATTGCATTTTACTTCATTCCCTTTGTTCTGTTTTATTGTGCAGAAGTTACAATGCTTGGATATTTGATCAAACGGTGCATGGATTCAAGCCACGGATAACACATGGATGATTTTTGTATTTTCTGCTGAGATCTTATTTTTTTATACACCTACTCTACGACGTGTTATACTGACAAGCTTGCGGGTATCAACCATTCAACGGACACTAATAGGTGACAAAGATACTAGTTTTGCGAAGAACTGTTGTTTGACGACAAGAGAAATAGTGTTCGTTTCCTGCCATCCATTGAATTGGTGTATCTGAACACAATCGTGAAAAACTAGTGTTGGTAAATAAAATTAATGTAATATCTTTGTATAAAAATCAGAAGCCTCACGCCAGTGTGGGGGAGCCATCATATTTAAGGTGCAGACTGTTGCAAAAATACTGCGAGAAAAGAAATTTTAAAGACCTGTAAAACGGAGGGGAAATGTTATACTGCACTGGAAATTGTCTCTTGCCGCTGCCCCCCTCCTTATATTTTTTCGGCTGGATTGTGTTTCTTTCCCTCCCTCCCCTCGATTTTTTTTCTAGGTCCGGGCCTGACTTCATGGTAATTTAACGACTTGTCCCTTCCTCTAGTTAGAGTTTAAAGTACTTTGAGAAAAATATTTGATCTGATTACGCGGTTTTAACGAAAAAGACCACGTGGCAAAGTGGTTAGCAGCCTTGGCTGTTTGTGTTGTTTTTCGGCTGAGGTCTGCCATCCTCACAGACTTTCTACTATGGCCTATAAATTGACAGGCTTTATGGCAAGCAACTGCTTGAGGTGTTTTTTTTTAATGAATAGGATGACCAGACGTCTTGGTTTTTAGATACCAGTGTCTTAAAATTTTCGGGACTTGTAAATGACGCTTTTATTTGTTACGACATACAGTAGATTCTCACTTTACATGGATTTAATTAAAGCGTTTTAGTAATAACGCAGTCACTTTATGCTTTTTTAACATATGTGGACTTTTTTTGGATGGGACGATAATGCAGTTTACTCTGAGAGCTAAACAATTGGTGTGTGCTAATAGTCTAGTCGACAGTGTACGAACTTTATCGCAAGCATTCAATTAGTCGTGCAACCACAACAGTCCACCGGCGTTCAGCAAAAGTCGTACCTCTGCGAGACATAAGCTTACTCTCGAACTATGTAACTGTCATACTCACATTGTTCAAATGCGGTCCTGCCATGAACATACACTCCGCTTTTGTCATTTTCGGAAATGGTCCACTGGGACATCGCTACAGCTAAGACGATAGCCTCCCACCCACACTTCCCAGAATGCAAAACCACTCTTAACTGCTTCCGAAATGCTAAGAAGCCAACAGACCTATGCACGGTGCAAAGAAGTGCTCAACCACGAACTTAGCAGCCACGGCAAAAAGTGTCACGAGTCTGAAGGTTACCTCCCATTCCCACAAGTTTCAAACTTATTGTTGACCTCACTTTCGAGCACTGCAGCGAACATTAACTACAGATCACGTACCGACACCACAATGAACGAGTGTGCCCCCACCAATTATTTGCTTCAAGTACACTAATCTCTACAGAGTGATTAGGAAGCCAGAGTACCTAGGTATCCCTGTCTTTCTGACGCCTTGAGGCACACTGATCATAACCATTTCACTAATCTATAGTTATGCAAATGGGCAACATTGCCAAACCAAAGAACTCTCTCTCTGCCCAATATGACTCGAAGGAGGTTGCTGACTCCTTTGCCTAATGTCATCATTACCTACATAGTTGAACAAGCCATAAGGCTTAGCGGGGTAATTATGTATACAGCCATACTAAGGCTTAATAAAGATATTATTAAAAAAAAACACCTAATGCCCAAAATACTGCGTAAGCATTTAAAATCAAAGGCATCAAGTTTCCTGTTATCTTGTTTACAAAAGGTCCAAATTTCACTACCATAACTAACCCTAGAAAGAATCAAACTATTTTACAGCCGAATTTTAGTCTTTAACGTGTATACGTCTATATCTCCATAGTTGCTTAAAGTCCCGGCAGCAATCTATTCTTCTGTTCATCTCGTGCCTCACATCAGCAGTATCTGTTCCATCGCTCCGAAGAAAACCGAGGCACTTGCTCAAGAATGCAACCATTCAGATTACCTGAACCACAACCTGCGTGACCAATTTTCAACATTTTAGTTTTCTCTGTTTATAACCAAACCTACTCTGCTACTAACCTCATCAAAAGCTCTAATGAAAGAGTTCATCGCATCAACATCATTTGCCAAAACGGCTAAATCATCAGCATAATCTAAATCAGGAATTTTCGTATCTCCAGACCATTTAAGATGTCTTTCCCTTGCAGTGAATTTCGGACTTGCAAATTAGCCGATTTATACACGAAGGTGTCAACTTCTGACAATTGAAGAATCATACATAGGCAGCAGCAGAGAACTATCACTGTCAACCTGTGACCGCAGAATGAGGCTTCTGACTGGTGGAAGCGGTATTAATATTAGGACTATCCCGCAGAAACTGAAATAAACTCTTCCGTAGGAAGTGTAAAAAAAATATTATTGGATGAAAATTTAAAAAAACAATGGGTGAAAATTGAAAAGAAAAAACCAGCAAAATAAAGTGCACGATTGAAAATATTTTGAAATTATATATATATTTTTTATCAACTTTCCAAAACAGGCTCAGACACAGCAGGGTGACGTGGAATGTATGATGTAAACAGAGTAACACGTCTGAACACGAATATCTGATGGCGTCAGTCTGCAACAAGATGGGTGACTCAGTTGTTTGCAAAATGGCTACTCAATCATGAGAATTTTGATATTTCCAAAACATGTTGTAGCACGTCATGTCAATACAGATGGCCTGAAACAAAGCTGGTTGACAATGCGGATTTGGCAAGAGTTGGCTGTTCACTTCCATGAGGTGATGTTATTGAAGATGGCTGCCTCACATTTTTTACATGAATTTCGGTTACTTCCTATTGGGTCTTTTAATAAAGGGAAGGGAAATTGCTGTCATTTGTCAACCACTACTCTCAATTTAAACATAATTTCAGCGTAAACCATTACGGGAGCTGGGTTATTTTGCTCGGCACTGAGCGACTTCAGTCTTAAAACAGGGAGAGTGCTGACTTATACGGTTGACAATGAATTGCCAACACTCTAAAGATATGGGAGACGGATCCCATAGGATTAACATTGATGCACCTCTGAGTTAGGAAACTAGGAGGCTAATAGGGGGGGTGCTAAGTTTTTTGTTAAAATGTAGTCCTTTCTTAATAGTTTAATGATAAAACAATTAATTTTATAACTTAAATCATACATTTTCTAGAGGGTTTTCTCTCCACCTTTTCGATGCGCAAGTTTAAAGAATAACACACAAGTGAATAATGGTAAATAATAAGTACTATCAAAACTGACAAATATTTTAATAAATTAACCTGTGGTATGTTGCCAACTTTTACATCTTCTGCAATGTAATATTCTTGCAGTCTTTGACAAGAATTAGAATGTTTTCTTACTCAAACAGAGGCATACACTTATATACAGTACTAAACGTTTGACAACAGTCAATGTTTTTTTCACCACAGCTAAATGATGCGTTAACAGATGAAGTGTTGACAACACCCAATGATACAAAACACTGTACACATTTTACCATTTCTATTTGTATAAACTGCAATGTCTTAAGTAACTTTTTGTTACAACCATTAAAATATCTCTTAAGTTAAATGACTTACTGATGGATAATAGTCCTCAAAACCTATACATATACGAAAGAAATTAAACTGGCACCATTTAAAATCACTTAGCTTTATATGAAACAAAGAATTGAATACATTTGGCACAGGTGAATTTTCTTACCTATAATTCTAAAACATAATCAGTTATATTCAATGCAGTCATATAAAATATTAACCTCAAATGAAGCATGTTTTAACAGAGTTGCAAAAATACAAAATTCATAAACCTAGTTACGTGAAGTACAAACATGTATTTCGCGAAACTTGCTTATAATAAAGCTGAAACCAAACTGCAATAATCGGAGCAAAGTTTAATCAGGGCCGTCACGTCGGCAAAATAAGAGTTAATCTTGCCAAGATTAACTGAAAATTCGCTGCCATTATTGGCAGGTCACCATTATGGTAATTGACTGATAAGCCTTCAATGTAAAAAATTTCATTTTATCGAGGATAAACAAGGTTATAGAAGGGGAGGATTCTGTCACGGCTAGGTGGGCTGAGCATTTCAGTGATGTTCTAAACAATGTGGTTAGTTCTACTCCCATTGTTTGCAATGATGATAGATGCATTGGTGGCTTTAATGATGGCCCTATAACACAATCTGAAGTTATTTTGGCGGTTTCTAAATTTAAACTACATAAATCCCCAGGGGTAGATGAAATTACTACGGAAATGCTCAGAGCTGGGAATGTTTCGGTTACCACTTGGATGACTGAAATTTTGAATAACTTTTATGATAAAGGCATGGTTCCTAAAGATTTTACCAGAACTATTATTATCCCTATTTTCAAAAAAGGTGATCGCAATTATTGTGATAACTATAGGGGTATCAGCCTACTCTCTGTTCCAGGTAAAGTTCTTTCCATGATTGTGCTTAATAGAATTAAGAATCTGGTTGACAGGCAATTGCGTGATGAGCAATGTGGATTCAGAAGTGGTAGGGGATGTGTGGATCAGATATTTTCACAGGCAGATTCTTGAGAAATGTTTAGAGTTTCAGAAACCTTTGGTTGCTAGCTTTGTTGATTTCAAAAAGGCTTTCGACTCTGTTGATCGTCATAATTTGTGGTTGATTGTGAAATCATATGGTATACCAGACAAGTTAGTTAACATAATGAAAGCTCTCTATAATAACACTGAGTCGTGTGTGAGAGTTAGGTAAGGCTTGTAGCAATTGGTTTAGCATTACTTCTGGTGTTCGACAAGGATGCATTTTGTCTCCTTTTCTCTTTAGTTTAATTATTATGTTATGCGAAATTCACTTCAAGGGAAAGATTTTGGCATTAAATGGGCTGGAGGTATGAAAATTTCTGATGTAGATTATGCTGATGATTTAGCCCTTTTGGCAAATGATGTTGATGAGATGAACTGCTTCATTCCAGCTATTGATGAAACTGGTAGTAGAGTATGTTTGGTTATAAACAGAGAGAAAACTAAAGTGATGAAAATTGGTCAGGCAGACTGTGATTCAGTTAATCTGAATGGTTGCAGTCTTGAGCAGGTGTTAGTTTAATTATCTTGGGAGCTATGTAACAGATAACGGTAATGTGCGGCATGAGATTAACAGACAAATAGGGATTGCTGCCGGGACTTTTAAGAATCTACGGAGAGTGTGGAGAAATAGGCGTATACACCTAAAGACTAAAATTCGACTGTATAATAGTTTGGTTCTGTCTAGGGTTAGTTATGGTAGTGAAACTTGGACACTTTGTAAACAACAGGAAACTAGAGGCTTTTGATTCCAGATGCTTATGCAGTATCTTGGGCATTAGGTGGTTCAACTTTGTAACTAATGATGAGGTTAGGCAAGGGAGTTTGCAACCTCCTTTAGGCAGCATAATGTGCAGAGAGAGACTATGAATATGAATAGAGAAAACTATGAATAATTATAGATTGGCGAATAGGGTTATGAACAGTGTGCCTAAAGGCCTCAGAAAGAAGGGGAGACCTAGGATTTGGTGGGCAGACAATGTCAAACAGGACCTTGTTAGAATTGGTGTGCAGTGGCCAGATGCAATAGATGTAGCTCAGGATAGACTTGCTTGGAAAACTAAATTGCACGGTCTGGTTGGACCTCCGTAGCCCATGGCTGCTTGATGATGATTATAGCTTGTTTAGCAAATGGTATGCAACTAATTACAAAAGAAGATATGATTAACATTAGGTTCAATTTTAAATAAAATCGTCGACTACTTTTTTAAGGTTTTCGTGAAAACAGAAGCACTGGCTTACGTCTTCACCCATATTTAAATACACGTGGTTTCCTTTAGGTGGTATACCCAGCGGTGTCATTCATTAACAACCGGTTCTCTTCAATTACTATTATTTTTAACAGAGAACATAACAAAGGTATTTAGCAGAATAACTTTTTTAAAAGTCGGTAAAAAGGAACCATATCGTTTTCTTTATATATGCAAATTTATTACATTATTAATTATGCCTGGATACCATTGAGCACACCCGCTTTGAAACGAATCAAGAATATATAGTTTTATTTCAAATCAATCTATATAATACGGTATATATTGTAAAACACTATTTTTGTTTGATTAAAGCTAAAAAGATTAAAGTTTATTTTTGTTGATTAAGTTAAGACCTTGGTCTAAATAGATTTGTCCAACTGGCAGTCCACGAATATCCTCCATTTGAATGTAGGCGCGAGATAATTTTCCCATTTTTAACAGAATTTCCTAACACACTTGTAAAATGGATACTGCAAACTACAGAAAACTTATCTTACAAATTCGGTACACAGTAGTATTTAATTTTTCTGGTAGTATATAAACTAAAAATCTGTTAAATATCTAGTATTGTATACAAATGTTCCTGGACTTTATTTTTTTAATTTTTGTTTTGTCACAGAAATTTAATCAGAGACAAAGGGAGATATATATTTCCAAACGTTTCATTTTCTGCAGTACGGTCCGCAGTTAAGTGCTTGAGGTAAAAGCGACCCTAGAGAAGTTTGAAGTTGGACAGCAATAGTCTGAATCATGCCCTGATCTCAAATCTGACGGATGCATCTTCACAGCGTTAAATCTTTGCATTGAATTTTAAGCCTACTATCAGCGGAAAAATCTAGACAGTACACTTCTTCATTCCCGTGATGAACTGTGTTGAGATACAGGAAACAAAACAAAGAACATCAAAATTTAGAATGGAAAGTTACTTTGATACACAGATACTTTGATTCAACTTTGACAATCTCTTCTTCTTCAGTAGGTTGCTAATGTTGAAAACCCTAATTTATTAATTGATAAAATTGGCATTTAAGTCACGAGAAAATGTCTGCCACGCAAGCTAATTTTCAAAGCCTTGTAGCGTACTTAAAATATATAACTCTGTTCTACTGAAGGCTGCATATAAATATATGTATCATATTAACAAACTTTCACCCATCATAACATAAAAGTGAATAATATTCCTTATTATCAGTGACTTCGGCTAGGAATGGTCAAAATTTATATGGAAAAAATACATTGTCCAACAATAGCGAATTCTGTCCACACATCCTTGGAGTTTAAGTGATAGTTTGAAAATCACTGACCTGAAATATATATATAAATCCCCCTCAAACAGTTGGTGGCCTAAACCTACACAAAAACTGCAGGATTTACGAAAGTTTTTTATTTACTTATTGGCAAATTCGGCACAATACCAAAGCACATGATAAAATGGCACAAGGACAGAATCCATTATCGCTTTTATCACATAACTGATGCCACCAGCATGCCGACTACTTAGACATAATTGCACGTTATGCCGCAACGTAGCTTTTATTATTCATCAATAACAAAGCATTTATCTAGATTAGATGTTTTCAATCTTTTTCCATTTCTGTAACATGTAACATTTTGATAACTACCTCCTTACATGCACCAGAGGAAAAGTCCCGATTCTTGTGTCTGTGAAATTGGGGCCTTGATTGAAGACTTCGGTCACTTCGTACTAATTTCAGTTTAAAAAAATGCTTCAAGAGACTAGAGCATTGTCAACTATTGTATTTGAACCACTGAACCGGGACTTGCTGCTGCGAAAGAGTGAAAGCAGCTACTAGTTTCCAATTCTTGGCTATCACCTGTACATCTTCACTTTTACTCACATGTTCATTGTAACTTAAAAAAATTCAAACAACCCCGTTTGAGAAACTCTAGTCTGGATGGACACAACTAGGAGCGACACATAAAAACTGAACATTCGCAATTTATGCAAATGGAAAGCCACATTCCAAGTTATGCAATTTTGAAAGGGAAAAAGATTAAGATCTTAAGCAAATCTCATTTTTTCACAATAAACTCCCAGTTATACAGCAATTATAGGAAATGGAGGTTGGAAATATTTTTAGAGACACAGAATACAAGATTTTACTTACTCTACATAAGTACAATCTTGTATTCAAGCCTTAGTTAAAAAAAAATCCAGTTAAAAACAATGACAATAAAAATAAAGTATAATGCCCTTAATACAAATGTAAATATCTAGAGTATAACTTTTTTATACATATTTTCACTCTTAATGTTTAAATCTCCACTTAACGAAAACTTCAGGAACTATTTCCACTAAAAACCACCATGAGAGGAGTTGCAATTTTCACCGTCGGATGGCGCTGACTGCCGGCAGACTCTATTTTCCTAATAACGAAATGTTAAAGAGAATTTTTAAAACGTAAAGTCAGTAGAAAAGCATACACATGAAAAAAAAAAACACCTCCGAGACACGAGAATAGTGAAACGACCTAAATTCTAATTTCAGAAAAAAAATTACTTATGCATATGTGTGTACAGCATAGGTTCAGAAACTAGTATGGCATTTCATCAGGATTATTCACTGAACTAGCATTTGATACCAGAGCAGCAGCTGATGTCGAGGGTTGAGAAGACGTAAAATTACGTCTAGTAATTTTCTTGAATAAATTTATTCTGTCCACCTGCTTGCATGCTTTCTTTTTCTCATGCAAAAATGCCGTAGCAAGTTCAATTTGAAATTTATGCTGGTGTTGAGAATTCAGGATGCTTGAATACCGGATAACCGGGAGTTTACTGTATTTGGAGTTGTTAAACCTGGAATATTTAACAGGTGCTTTGCAGTAACAGTAATCTTATATTCTAATTAAAACATACCTGTTACACTAAACAATGAACAAGATTTGATTTAGAAGTTTGTGTAACGATTATTTTGTAAGATTTAGAACGATGACTCTGGTAAATGCTTCAACTTCCTCAAAACAACTAACCCTAAACAGTGAAAGAATACTAGTCGAAACCAAGGTTAGATATATTTTATTGAGATACTATCTCCAGTGGCATTTTTATATAAAAATCTTAATTCCGAAAAGGAGCATTTTTTTTTACCTGTATAATTATAGAAAGCCTAATATAAGGTAACTCGTTGTATCACTGATTTAGATTTAACACCACTCAGGTTATGACTACGGCGACATTTTTAATTTACTAATTTTTACATCGTTCTTTGAACAGCTAGAAAGGTCGACTGAAAAATTTTCTGCCTAGATAGTACAATGAAGTGTCTCGAGAATTTGACGTGGACCTCAATGCACGAAATCCATGATGCTCTAGCCTCTCGATGACCATTATAATTCTCCAGAGACACCATAACTCAACAAATGCTGTCACAAACTTACCATTAGTCTTGAAATGACGTTCCCCGCAAACGTTTGAACCATGAATTCTTTGGTAGGGGTGGCATGGAATGTTTCCACTGACACGGTCGTTTTGCTCCTGGTTTAAAATAATGGACTCGCATTTCACCTTGTGCGAAACCGCGAGCAAACTTTCTCCCTATCGGCTTGCATCAGCCTGAAAATAACGTTCATAAGTTTCCAACAAAAAAAATGGAAATAAATTTGAGTTATAGAATTAGGTTTTACACAAGAGTCCAAAGCACGTTTATCTGTTAGTTTCGCAATTGCGCTATTTCTGTGCTAAAACTTTTCATCCGGTCCTGGGAGAACGTTTAACCTTGCAAAAAATTAAATGCCAATCACTAATTTCGCGTTATATAGTTATTAAGAACTACAAATTCACCTTAAATAATCATTAACATTGAACATTCAATATTAGTGTATTAAAAACATTCTAACGTACTTCAGCCATTAGCACACCGACCATAGAAACACCTTATGATGGTTCCGCGTTAATAGAGTAATTTAGCAGAAAAATATTTAGGAATGGGGATAACGGAAAATAACTGGACTGGATCTGAACTCCGTTCCATTTTTTAGTTCAGAAATCATTCTTGCCAAATAAACTGCTGCATGTTTCGTTTCCTTTTCGTTCTTTTTCCATAAAACTATTGCAAAATATGTATAACATTTATGTTATTATGTTTTATGTTTGCAAAATATGTATAGGCTTAAAACCTTTTTTTTTTTTGCTTTTGTTCCGGCCCAAGATGCTGACTTTGTGAAAGCTCCACAATACTCAACCTTTTCTTTAAGGCTGTACACGTGTACGTACACTTATACACGTGTACAAATCAATAAACTCTAGAGAAAAATGATGGTGATATAGGTAAAAGCTATAGCTGCTGAAAGCACAAAATATACGAAATTTTGACATGTGCTTCAGGATTGCTTTTAGGACACCCTTCCAAGACAGGTGAATTTTCAGGCATAAGACATTTTGCATACTTGCATCTTTTAATCTATACGAGCAACAATGAGTGTTTAAGCAATATTTTGAGTGCGGCCATTGGCATAAGTAGGAGTCGGCAGAAATTATTTTCAATAGGAACAATTTTTTTCAATTTGTAAAAAGTTTTAATTGATAGAGTTAAAATAATATGATGCAAATTTGAGGATTTCTACAGCACATTCCAGGGATGACCCCTTTCCACTTTCGCCCATGAGTGCGGCATTGATACCATTATGAATAGCCTTGTTTCCCAAAGAGGCTGGATACGTTACTAATATCAACGTGAAGTTAAATTCTTACGATCAACTTTACCGTTTAGTAAAACTCTTAGATTCTGATAGTCTCACCGTTTAGTTAAAGTCTTAGATTCTGGTAGTGGCAGTAGTGACCGGTCGGATTCGTCAGCGAGATCGGCCGAACTACTGTAAAGAAAAATACATAATTGCCATTTTGTATTTCACAACTGCCGGACTCAAAAAATTGTGGGATTATAACCAAATGAGGTAAACAAATTTCAATTAATTATATTTGTCTTCGAAGTAAAGAACACCATGGAAATATTAAAAATAACTGATACTAAAGAACACAGAAAAAAGTTTTTAAAAAAAGGTAAAGGGTAGCAACGAAAAAAGTGAAACAAATACCATAGGATTTTAACCAAGAGAAAAAAAATCACTCTCTCAAGATATAGGCATCCATAATTCAGATAAAAATTCAAAAATGATTACAGCAAACGCTGACATGGACAGGCATTCTAAAGCCCCCGGATTCTGAAAATAACACTAAAATATGCCATCTAACATACATTTCCTTTTGGAATCAATATAAAACAGGCATTTTACCCACGTACCCTCCTGTCACAGAAATCTGTCTTTCTGCATTATTGATAAACGCACTATATTATGAATAGGAAACATGAAACAAATGTCGCGAAAAGTAATCACTTTACTAGAGACAATTACCTCAATATATACCAAAGCTTATTTCTTATGGTAAAAACTGAAAATACAGATTAACCGATTTCATTCTGTAAATAATATAATTTCAAAAGCAAAACAATTTCATCCTAAGGTAAAACAGATATAAAGTAGTATATTCCTCATAGTAATATTGCTTTAAAAATACTATTGTTTATGAATTACCACACACTACCCTATGTACAGTAAATATACTGCATATACTTTTTTCACCCACTAACGTGTATTTCTGATTAATTTAGAAAATTTATTTAAACATTAATGCAACTTGTTTCAAAACACAAAAGAGTTTGAATTATGTACAATGTGCTGAGTTTCCAATATTTATATTTGCTTTTCATTTCTCTTTGAAAAGCAAGTGAATTTAATATTTTAACTAGTATTACCTTTTAATACTTAATTGGAAGTAATACAAGAAAACAATCATAAACAAAATTTCTTCATGAAAAAGAAAATACACTTTTTACAAAGTTAGATATAAGTAAATGCATATAAATAATGTATCACAAAAGAGAACTAAGTGGGGGGGGGGGGGAAACACTTAACATTGTTCTGGTATTAAATTTAAAGTATTTGCACTTATTATGCTTGTTTAGTAGCACCAATAGTTAACTTCGTGTCTCCTGTCCTTTTCGGGACCACTTAATTTTAAACCTGTGCATTAATGAAATGGATGTGTGAAAAGGAGCCACAGTTTTCCTTCAACATTATGCATGAGAATCATATAAGCTAATAAATATCTTAAAAAATTTATTTGTTGGTGAGAATGAGATGTTGAGCAGTATAAAAACGCCTCCATTTATGGTAAGATGTGTAAATGTTAATTACACAGTTTTGCACCAAAAACTCTACACTTCAAAGACGTCTTAACCAATTATTAATCCCGTATTATTTCATATAAGCCATGGTGTGCAACTTTAATGCTTACCCAGTCTGAGTTAATGCAATGTTGTATTCAAGTTCTTTGGTTACAAAAGCTAAAATAATGAATCAACATGAAATATTTTACTCTACTACAAATAAAACAATAGATATCAAATATTTTGGCATTTGGTAGTTACGATGCAGTCATATAACACTGTGATTTTACATTTACAATAACATTCGTTAAAAACAATGCAAAAGCAATTTGCTTTATGAAAATAGTAACTGATTATGCTGCAATGGCTAGTCCTGCATGGAATGATTCTCATATAGTAGATTCATTCAAAAGTTATATGACATAAGTCAAGGGTACTTCTACAATAAAATTACTTTTAATATGATATTGTATTACTTCTTAAAACTTCAAATGCAATTATCACACTTTGTAATTAAAATACCATAAGATTAGCATTTCTGCATTTAAGTAATACACCTTCTGCAAAGAAGATCTTTATATCACTCCAAGTTATTAAATCAGTTTTAATCAGTTACGATGCCAACAAAAAGTACCTTTAAAGTTTTCTTTCTAGATTTGGCAGCACCATTTTTACAGCAACAAGGTACATTTCTTTCTAGATCAAGAAATGGTATAAAACTAATTCCCCACTTGCACAACTAAGAGACAGATAATTTATTTCAATTATTTTCTTCTTGCAATTTTTAATATTACAAGAATTTTCACATAATTTGAACACAATCATAATATAATATCCACATTACAAATCTTAATTGAAAATAAAATTACAATTGTAATTCAAAGTTAAATCAAAAAATCATTTTTTAAAATTTAAATGGCATTTCAGAAGTGATCCGTAGACAAATATAAGCAAAACGGTAGAAATGCCAAAATTTATTAAGCTCATTGTTTCTTTTCAGCGATTAGTAGGGAATAAAATGTCACATTGTTTAGATGAAATTAAAAAAGTTTGACATTTTACTTCTACTAACAATTCCTAAGAGTCTAACACAATTTAAGGATACCAATCAATATAAAGGTCTATACATAAATTACATATAATCATATTGATATCAAATTATTGTTTTCGAACAAAAATTATTTTTCTCATAGTAATGGTAAATTGAATATTATGAAAGAATACAGAAATACAATAAATCACTTCATTGTTACAAGTTCATGTTACATACTAGGAAATTTCTTACTATAGAAATATTTTATATTCTGTATGAAGTATTTCTATAGTAATATATATATACTTTATAATAGAAATATGATACTGCAACTTGCAACCTGTTTCTCACAAATAAAACATATAAAAATTGATTTTCCTCTACAGTAGTGGTTCTCATAAAAAAGGGTTTTGCACATGTGACAACAATAACACTCTCAAAAGATTTAATATTTACACGATATTGCTGTTATTTAAACATTTGTTGTGCTTTTGAATTTAATTTAGTAACACTTTCATGGTTGCAATTATAAATTTTGCCATAATATTGTATTTTGTCTTTTAAAACTAGATTTGGCTCTTAAAAGTATAATTTTTTGTCATTAGGAATATGAAGAATTGCAATTCTTTATATCAAAAATGTGCATTAAAAATTATTATCAGTATTTCACAATCAAAAGTGTATTAAGCAAAAATTCATCAACACACCCTTCTTCCACAGCTAGTCGACAGCAAGTTTAAGATAATTAAGATACCTTATAATGTTTAACTTTCAAAAGTGAAGGACACACAATATGCACTGGCACAATATGATTAAATTAGGTCTAGACTTTTGGGTAGCCTGTCATATAATACACCACAGATTTCTGAAGGAAAGACCTCAGAAGACAATAAATATGAATGATGTCTTAGTTGAAAATAAATTATCACTGATGCCTTATCTAGGATTCCAACCTTTTGTCCCACAGTCAAAAACACTAACTAGAGATTCAATTGGGTCCACCAGAATCATTTCAATAATAAGCTTACACCTATTTTGAGGGAGAAAAATTCTGTCACAATCATAAAACACATATAAAAATGCACGTTGAACTTTTTTTTTTAAATCCTCATATTATGGGCTATTACAAACTTTAAAAAATCTATAATTATTTGAAGACAAAAAAAAAACCTTATATTAGTTAGCTGAAAAAAATTTAGTTTCACCATGAGTGGGATTCAAACCCACACTTCCCAGTTACACCATTACACCATCAGTGGCTAAATATATGAGCCAACTTGGTCATCCATTTCCTGACATAGATTGTGCCACGAGCGAATCAAATAATATGCGGGTAGGTTTAGATGTTAAATGAGATGAATAAGTTAGCCACTGATGGTGTAGTGTCCAGCATGCCTGGCATGTAACTGGGAAGAATGGGTTTGAATCCCACTCAAGGCAAAACTATATTTTTTCAGCTATTTCACGAGTCTCATGTCTACTGGACACCTGTGATACTTTACTACTAAAATCACAACGTTATTTTGAATAAAAAAATACTACATATAATTCATAAAAACTGTTTTGCAATATTTTAAACCAAGACCAACCTGTGGCACAATTTCCTATTTGGAAACAAGTTAAAAAAAAACATGTAATTATGACTCTTACAGTAAGATCATAAGATTCACCATAGGTGGTTTCTGGATCCATCCCGAGGAGGCATCCACATTTCTAACTAATATGTAGCATATTTCAGAAAAATGTTATTCATTCCTATTGCAAACAATACGGGTTTATTTACAAGAGTTTATTTCGTTACTGAGAGAGAATCCCTGAAAAGATTGTAAAATGCTGAATAATACTTATTAGTTTTAATTATCAAATGCTTTAATCAGTATTTGATAATTAAAATTAATAAGCATTCATAATCAAAAGAAATTATTCTACTCCCTTTTTTTTGCAATTATGAGAAAAATTAGGAATTTAAACTATGAGTTCAAACCTGCATGGGCCCAAATTTATCTCTAATGCTTACCATTATGCCACTGGAACACTTGGAACAGTTAGCTACATTTCATTTGAAAAGAAAAATCTTATATCACTTATTAATGCCTTCATATATGACTGGTCTGCTATCACTGTCCTGGAGTGTTAAGCTTCTTTTTTGAAGACTACCAATTAATTGAAATTTCAGAAAAATCTAGGGGAATAATATATATACATCCCTCATACTGACAACATCAATGAAAAAAGTTAGTTATATCAGTTGACATCTCTAAAATAACTTTTTGATCAGCCAGATTTAAATTGCATTACATTTATGGTAAATAATACTTTCTTATTTATATTTTCATTCTAAACAGGTAAAATTCTGCTAAAATTCCATATCAGCTGTACTCAGCAGAGATGATCTGAAACATGATGTAATATTCTTTACAAAATATTTCCACTGAAAGAAGTGGTCGTAGGTTCAGAGAAGTGCAATGCATAATTTTGAGTAGTTTCCCTATTAAAATGTAAATATTAAAAAAATTCACAATAATTTTTAAATACACTAAATTGCAAGGGAAGAAACTTAACTTAAAAAGCAACAATAAGTTTTTAATTTAATGAGAAAGCATTGTATCATTAATATTAAATCAAAATAAGAAATTTTTGTTTGCAAGTCAGGCATGGGAATACTAACAGGACTAATAGTAATTATTAATATTATATTAGTATATAATACTAATAAGGCCTACCTTGAAATTCCTACCTTACTCTTTGCAATTCAAAAAACAATTTCAAGCTCAATTAGTCTTGCTCTTTTCGAGATTTTTGATTCTATTTTTCACTTCCACCTCAACATTGAGGTAATTTCTTAATATCAACCAAGGAAAGTTTATTCCATTAAAACTAATTATATTGATCTTCCAGTCAATTGTCAGTTAAAATGCATACAATTTGCTACTTTACTCCCATGTAATTGGATTTATTTTCTTACACCATTCTAGGAACTGGTCAGAATGTAACAAATAAAAGAGCCTTCCAATATCATGAGACAGCTAAAAATTTAGTAGTGCATCATCAAATAGGAGAGCATATTCTGCAAATATTGAAAGAACATCAAGTTGGATTACCTTAACAGCAGATTGGTTTCTATACCTAATAATTTCTTGGTGAGCCAACATCAATCCTGTCCTGAGCACTGAGATTTTTTAGACCTGGCTATTAGTCCTGTTTTGCAACAAAAGTACCACTCAAGATTACAAGATTTTTAACCAACTTATGTGTCTTCTGTAATTACAAATAAAATAGCATAAAAATTGAAGATCCATCATATCAAAAGTTACAAATTTTAAAGGCACTGTGATCTATTTTGTACAAAAAGGTAATATATGAATAAATATGAGCAATTTTATTCATACATCACATTGTTGCTTAGAATGAAATCACGGTGCCCTTGAAATTGGAATAAATGGAATGTATTCAACACGTCATTCATTCCATGCCATCACTGAAATAGCTGGGTTGGGTTGTTTTACCTCTGTGCAGCACTTTTTTGCACACCGTGGGCTAAATGGCCCCTGAAGGCTCAGAGTAGGTTGGGGGAGGGGGACCCACTGGAACAGCTGTTGGGAGACAGATGGTAGCCTCCAGTCAAGGTCATCTAGCATTTTCTTTAACATGCACAGGGTATGGCTCTCCAATACACAGGACCATGGATTAACATCCCATTTGATGGACGGTGGCCTTTCCAAGTCCCCTACTGACCATGGGCAAGGCAGGGAGTTTTGCAGAGATAAATCTCAATGCTGACTCAGCTGGGAACTGCAGATTTACGGGCCTGGCCCGCTACCAACTGAGCCACCCCCACCCCAGAAATAGCTGGGTTAATAAGTAACTCATAACTACAATATATGTGCAACATGTTATGTACACCTGTAAAGTATGTATTTCCATACATCCTTATTTACTAGTGGCATCTCTCCCCACTTTGTCCCCTACAAAAACTCATATTATCAAAAATTGTTTATACTACTTAGTTATTCATCTTATGAAAAAGAAAAATTGTTGTCCAGGGTGAACATAAACCTACATAGTTTTTTTTTTTTTCTTACTATGCTGCAATATGTCTGAATTCATTCAGATAGTATAAATCAAAATAAATATCTAATGGCAGTTATTATATGATAGATATTATTATTGATTTCAATTTTTACTTAAAACTGAAAAATGCACCAATTCCTCTTTTTTGATAAACAAGTATTCCATATGCCAGTGAATTAAATTCAGCTTGTGTTTGTATTCACTCAAACTACTATTAACATCTTAAATTTTTTATCAACTTCGATTCAGCTCAAAAAAGCTTTATGTTCTGATTCTGTTAATTTGAACAAACTTCTTAGAATGTCTTATTTTCAAAAATATTTGGAAACATGCTTGGATATTATGATTAACCTTAGCCTTATTATGATTAACAAACCTTACCAAGATCATCTATTTCCACAGAACTACAGATCCATAAGTTTACCTTCATGTCTTGGCAAGCTTTTCGAGAAAATTATTTGGAATCGACTTAATGAATTTCTGGGTTCCTCAGTGAATTTTTGATCAACTTCAATTTCAGTCATTCTACCTGCACACCTTCAACCTTATAATTTTTTAAATAAACAGTATTTTCTGCAAACCTCAGAGAGAGAGCAATGTACATTATTTCTCTATACAAATTTGAATTCATCATTTCTATTGAAAAAAATAAATGCTAATTAATACAAATATTTTTAACGCATAAAGCATATACAAGGTGATTAAAAAATGCTAACATCTATGGGGTTTTATTATTATTTTATTTGTAAACAAAAGTTGAAACTAGGAGAATGATACATCACTTATCTATGTCATAAAATAAAAGCTTTATATCCATAAAGCTCTACCAATTTATTAGATAATTTTCATGCTATGCTAAAATGAAGCTAACTTCCAATTTCTAAATTATGCTTTATATGAAGAAATGTGACTGAAGATGAATTATAAACATATCAAGCAAATTTATCTAAATCTCAATTTCATCCACATTCATTCATTAAAGTGTTTATGGAAGATGGAATTCTGTACGTAATTCTACTGAATGGCATTGCTATTAATTATTCCTATACTCTAAAAATAGTGAACAAATACAGTTGAAAATTGAAATTTAATTGGATTTGATTGAGATTATTAATCCAGCTTCAGTCACATTTTCCCAGGTGTTTAATTTAGAAGTTAGAGCTTTAATATTAGGTAACTTCTCATTGATACATGAAAATTCTCTAATAGTTTGGTAGAGGTTCTATGGAAATAATATTTATATTTTATGGACTGGATGGAGGTAAATCACTCTCCTACAGTCTCGCTGTTTGTCCACAAATGAAATAATAATAAAATCCACTCTAAGTTTTTTTTTTAAACTAGTCATCAAAAATATTTCACCAAGGAAAACACAGAGTAAAAAAAAATACAAACTATAATTCATGGTTAATCTCAATAATAATCAGTTTAGAGCAGCATTCTCCAACCTGTTTTATGTTATGAACATTTTTTTGCTTCAGAGTTACATTCAGATTCTACTTTGATTCAGAATCACTCTTACTTATGCAGAGTGGGACAGAAAAAAACTTGCTTTTATGTGCATAGTACCAAAACTTGTAGCCAACAGGTTTGTTGTAATAGATGGTAATTTGGTTTGGAATACATCAGTCAAGAACAAAATCTGTTACTCAAATGCAATGCAGTTTTAACAGAAGTTTAATTTGCATAATATTTCTTCTCTGAACAAAATAATGATGCAGGTATCAAGATAACATCAGACTGGAAGTGAACAAAATGTAAAACATCTGGATCAAACAGCCTTCAGTATGTATTTGAAAACACTGAGTGGGTTAGAAATGCAGCTGGTTTGAAGTATCAGAAATCCAGTCATCAACAAGCTTTGGCACATCTACTTGAATTTTAAGACCAATTTTACTTAGCAAGTGATTTCACCCATACAAGATGCCCCTTATTTAAGAATTAAATGAAGTAAACTGACATTTTTTTTTAATTTAAAATAACAGGAAGTCATAAATGAGCATCTGTTAATAAGTGATGAAGCCCATTTTAATTTCTCAGGCTTTGTTTGAAATTGGCAAATTTTCTAGCTCTAGTCCACAGAGAACCCACATGAAATTGCTAAACATCTTTGTTCTCAAAAGGTTACAACATGAACTTTTAGTTGTAAGTGTAATCAGTTTTTTTGGGGGAGGAAAATGAATATTGAAACTTTCTTCAAGCTGAAATTAATATACAGTTAATTGCCTGTGTGGTTCCAAAAGACAGTGTGACATCACATACAGTATGAATAAGTATGATAAAATTATATGAAATGTTTCCAAACTGTCTTATCTTACAGTTTGATGATTTAAACTGGCTGTCAAGATCACAGACTTTACTGCCCTTGATTTTTTTTATATGGGTGTTTGATATTCCAGATCTGAGGAACTGCATATTCTAGATATGATCAACCATTTTAAGACGAGGAATTTGAGCCCTACCTCAACAGATGATGTTATAAAGGGTGATGAATGATTTCACCAACTGCCTCCAAAAGTGTGTCACTGTGGAAGAAGGACACTTACTACATTCTGTCTTCCAGAAGTGAACACTTCATACAACATAGTTGATTTCTAAGATATGTGTTTCATTTCTGTGTCAAATTATGTAACTTTTCTAATAAAACAGAACTTATTCACAAATCAAAAATCAATTTTCTCTGATCCACCCTACACAAATCTTAATTTTTTTTCCCCTTCTAAGTTCAGTATATCAGATGAAATTACGATTTCCAGTATGAATGGATTGGTAGCTAAACACAATTATTTTCTTTTGACAAAATTTAGTAGCTAAACACTATTATTTTCTTTTGACATAGTAGCAAACAATCCGGGACCTAGGTGATAACATTTTATAGAATATATTAAACAATTATTATTCAATGGGTAGTTCCTTGACATATGCAACATGTTCTGATAAAATATGCACACATTCTGTTTTGTGTATAGAGTGCTGAAGGTGAAGTATTGCAATATGTTTGAGTATATTACCATATTATAATGATAGTTTCATCTTGTTTTAACAACTCACACATGATTGCCCCAAACATTAATTAAGCTGGGGAGTTATATGAAATGCCTTAACTATTCAACAGTAAAAACTGGCATTATTTCTAACCAACATTTTTGAAGTGCAGATGCATATTAAAAAGATGCTGTAGAAAAGGCATCTTCACACAAGTACACATATAAAACTAAATCAGCTTCTCAGACAGGTGAACGAGGTATCACAGGGTGAACTGCCAGCAGACAAAGAGTTGTCTCCTCTGTCTACAAAGGCACAGCAATTTTACAGATACAGGATCAGACATCTAAGATTTCAAATAATTCATCACACAATATAATTTAACGAAATTACAGTTCTTAATTTGTTCATCACAGTTATTTATTTCACTAAAAGTTCCAACTTCTTTCTGAAACAAAACATTTTTAAAACTTGTGTCCCACATTATTTTCTAGGTTTACAAGTGATATATGTCTCTCATGCTTTGGAACACAAACCACATATCAGTCCAGTGGATGCTCTGGGCATGATCGATTCACTTCAAACCAAGAATCAATACACCTGAAAAGTAAAATTTTGTTTTATTATTACGTTTTTTTAACGTTTTTTCACTTTTTATGCACTTTTACATCTCATATAAAAAGGTCACTGTCTTAAATAGTAAAAAAAAATTCTTACAAATGGAGTTAACAGCAGCAGTTTGCATTAGATCACTGGTCTCCAATTTTCTCCAACTAGCAAGCTACTCTGAAAACTCAGATATACACTGCTCAAAATGCAAACTGCAATTCCAAAAAGAAATGGAAGTAGAGATATGTAAATCGCAGTAGGCAATCGGCCATATGCAAATGATAAAAGTTCCACAGCAAATGGGCATGTGACACCCAGCCAAGTTGTGGACAAATACGGGTGGCCATAAGCTTGTATCATAGCACGACCAACAGTGAAGTTCGAGTGCATGTTGCGAAAACGTTTGGAATATTCCTTGGAGACACTGGCGGGACCCTTATGCACAACTGACACCTTCTGAGAAAGAGAGCAAATCATCGATACACAAGAGCTCAGATTGAGTCTTAGAGTGATCACCGCATGCATAGATGATTATAACTGTATTTTATAATATTATACAATTGAATTTATCTTCCTTTATAATTGTATTTTTGAAAATTTTAAAATGTCTCTTAACAACTTAAATAAGTTTTTCATAAGATATGAAACCTGAATACATTCTTACTAAAAAGACATTTGACACTGTTGCTTTTGCTAAAAATAATAGAATTATACAAGATAGCAGCTCCTATCAATATTAAACAATTAATTTATATATACATAGCGGATTTTGCAAAAGAATTATTTATATATGGAATATTTAAAATTTATTTATTCTATGCTGGTATTTATGATATTTAATAAACTATGTGGATATCAGTTAACAATGTCTGCACTAGATGTCCAAGTTACTTGTAACATGACTACATTCCCCAAGTACTGTTTTGTACATGATATAGACAGGAGTCACATTACTGTTATCTTAAAGGACTTAAAAACATTGTTCTTTAACAAGTGCTTATCTCTTGCATGCACTACATTATCATGACATTAGCTTGTCATATCTTCTTTGAAATCATCTCCATGTGTAAAATAATATATATGAAAGTTCTAAAAAAACGAGCTTGTTGAGCTGCTACTGCAATACTCTATGCGTATAGAACATTTGTCAAATTTTAGCTATTGACATTTAAAACGAAACATTATAGAAGTTTATAATTAGTAAAAAACATTAATTGGAATGTGTTCTTAGCTAGTTGTACCTCTTCAATCTGTCAAATTTTGAAAATCTTGGCAGTTTTATGTGTCAAAGCATGCAGACAACATTACTGTCTTCAATTCCTAAAAGAAGCAGTATACATTATTTACTACCAGCATGATGCAGATTTCAGTATTTCCCCTGGAATTCTGCACTTCAAATAAATTTCTGTTAATAGCAATGAATTCCTGAGTTTTCACTCCTTTCCATGCCCAACCTGCAAAACTGAAATACACCTGGAGATTCAAAATGTTTTTCCAATGTTTTTTCAACAAATGTTTTTTTTTTTCACATTTTTGGCTAACCAAAAATGTTAGAATATTTTTGTACAGAAATAGGTCATGTTATTTATCAAATTAAACATCATTTAAAAATGAATTTTATTAACAGATTTCTAACCAAAATGGGAAACACTGATTTAAATGACTTTTTCAGAGTGACAGAGTAAAAAAGGATTTGACAAAACAATTAAGGCAAAATTCTGGAAAAACTAATGAACAAAATAGTAATAAAAAAATTATGAAACAGAAGTGCTGTTTTTTGAAAGTTTTCTCTGTGCATTACTGTCAATAAGATAATGCCAATGCTGCCAACTTGTAGAAAATTTTAATTTTATGATTTTTTTTCACATTTATTATCAATGATTTTGTATTATTTTTCCAAAAACTTGTAGACCACTGATTGAGAAACACTACTCATTCCCCAGAGGTGTTCAATAAGGTTGAAGTTAAGGTTTGTGTTCAATAAGGTTGAATAATAAGGTTGAAGTTCTAAGCTAAGCAGTTTAGTAATTACACATTATTGCCACCAAAATCAAACTGCTATAAACTATGATGTGACAGAAGCCATTGTCCTGATGAAGTATGCATAGTTCCATCCATAAAAGCATCATAAACATGAAAGGACAAAACAATATGATTTGTTGCTCATATACCAAATAGAAACATCAATGGCCCAGGGCCACAGCATATAAAGCAGTTCCATATTTCTTCTCTCATGTTTCATAGTTCGAACAGCACAATCCCACAGAAAGCTATCTAGGATATTATCAGATCTAGAATCTGCCATCAGATGCAAACAGCAGTTATACTGTGTCACATCACTCTTTTCACATGCTCACCAATGCAACCATCACTATGCACATGTGGTAATGATAAGAGATTATGGGTTGCAACACATTTGGGGAATTCATTGAAGTGCAATTCCTTGTAGTTTGTATCGTAAAGTGAGTATTGATTACTTGACCTTCTTCCCATTTTGGGTATAGTTCTGTCAGGCAACACATTTGATCATCTTTTTTCTTTCTGTGGAAGTGCATGATTAATTGGTATGAGATTCAACTTTTGCATTGCCAACTGCTTGCTTTAAACATAGATGACAATCACAGCATTACCTGCCGACTTTTTAACCTTGATAAATCAATAAATATGTTGCAGAAAAAATTTCACCGACATACGGGACGTCGGCGAAATTTTTTCTGCAACATATTTATTGATTTATCAACTGCTTGCTGCTTTTATGTGTCATGTTTTGATATTTATGATCTATATAACAGAGGTTTCCAAATCTTTGCATTTCACCCATCCCTCCCATCCAGGACCCTAACCAAGTTAATAAGCTATATGGTAATAAAACAAAATTTATATTCACCATAATTTTTGTTTTATATATTAAAAATATTGTTATCTACCTGCTATATTCTAATTTATATTACTGTACTGCTTGGATGGATTTGGTTGTTTTACCTCTGAGCGACACTTTTTTTCACATAATGGGTTAAATAGCCAAATCACAAGGACCAGCTCAGAGAAGGTTGGGGGGGGGGACCCACTGGACAGCTGTTAGTAGACAGATGGCTGTTTCCCATCAAGGCCATCCTTGTTCATTAACATGTACAGGGTATGGCTTTTCCACACATGGAGCCAAGGCATAATTCACCATCTGATAAACGACAGCCTTTCCAAGCCCATTGGTGCCCCCTACTGACCAAGGGCAGGGGGGGAGTTTTGTAGAAATAAATCTCATGCTGTCCAGGCAGGACTCGAACCTGAGAACTGCAGATTACAAGCCTGGCATGCTATCACCTGAGTCACCCACTGCTTGGATGCCTTCTCCAATTAAAATGTGGTCTATGATTTGCACAATTTCTTGGTGTCTTTTGTGTCAAATACTTTTTTAAACTACAGAGTATATATTGGTCATTACATAAAAGTGATATCTCCTCATAATACTTATTTACACTGAGAGGCCAAAAGTCGTGGGAATAGCAGTTAAAGTAGAACTAGTGCACTGTACTTGTAACTGATACGTTGGATGTCAACCGCAGAATGGTGTTGCAGTAGCCTACAAACTCAACATTCATTTTGGAGTAGTTGTCAATTCAGCATGGCTGCACGTCGTGAGTTGTATGACTTTGAACTTGGCTTTATCATCAGTGCCAGAAAAATGGGTCATGCAATATTGGAGATCGTGCAGGAATTAAGTTTTCCCAGGTCTACATGTTAAGAGTTTATTGTCAGTATTCTATTGATGACATTTCCACACACATAAACCAGTGAACAGGACGGCCACATGCAATTGATGAACAGAACTCATGTCAGCTGTCATGAATGGTAACAACTAACAGATGGGCTACAGTGCATGAAATCACTGCCAATTTGAATGTGGGTCAAACACAAAACATTTTTGAAAGGACTGTCCATCGCCACCTGCACTCAATTGGATTTGGTAGCCGAAGATCCACTTGTGTCCCATTGCTTACATGTCATCACAGAGCTCAATGAAATGGGCCCTGAAGGCATTGAAATCAGACAGTAGAACAGTGGCATTGGGTAGCATGGTCTGATGAATAAGGTTCCAGTTGTTTTGCACTGACCAGTGCAAAACAACTGGAACCTTGATTGATTCATCAATTAGATTATGGCATAAGCCCCATGAACCTTTCCTGTCTGCAAGGTACTGTTCAGGCTGGAGGCGACTCTGTGATGGTGTGGGGCGTGTTCAAACGGTCTACATTGGGCGCTCTCATCCGTTTGGAGCAATCACTGATAGGTATGAGATACGTGGACATTCTCACAGATCACCTGCACCCCTTCATCACTCTTGAGCACCCTGATGATGAAGGGGTATTCCAACAAGATAATGCAATGTGTCACCAGTCTTTGGTTGCTAGGAAGTGAATCGAGGCACACTCCATGAACTTTTCCACCGTGATTTGGCCCCCATGGTCCCCCAATATGACATGGAAATAAAAATTTAAAAAAATGCAATATTTCTTATTCATTTCTTCTCTTGGAACATCAGTGGAACCAATGGAAAGAAGCTTGTGATCCATGAATCCAGCACCATCCAATGCAACACAATTATGGTCTACAATGCAGGATGTGTGAGCTACCATCCCTGTAGAATGGTACCAGCAACTTGTTGATTCCATGCATTGACGTGTGACTGCACATATTCCATGACTTTTGGCCTCTCAGTGTATATTATTATTTTTTTGCTTAGAAATTTTCAAACTATGTTGCAATATATTGATATTCAAAACTCGTACAGTCCCCTCACTTAATGTGTATAATTCGCTGTGATATGTAGTACATTTTCATTTCCCCATAAACAACAGAGTAATGCATTCTTTTTCATCCTACTTTTCTAATTTTATTTCTTGTTACTTACCCTTTGTGATATATACACAAACATGGTAATCGTGCTATAGTATCACCCTGTGCTAGATCCTCTAGGCAGATTACGCATTCACCTTTATCTTCCGTTAAAATATCCTCTGCAACAGAACATGAGAAATAAAAAGTTTAAAAAAATGCAATCTTTCTTATATATATAAAAATCTTAACAATTACTCAACAAATTTCTCAATATAAGTTTTATTCTACTTGAACTATGAAAAAGATCAGGTTGTTTTACTCCTCGGCAGTATTTTTCTGCTGCACAGAAACCTGAATGCTATGAGAGGGTTGGATTAGAAGACCCACTATACAGTTGCTAGTTTAGGTGAAATCACCAAGACAACCAAATATAGAGCATGTTTCTCATCACACAGTTAATGGACTTCAATCTGATAAATGTTAGTGCTTACAAGCTCAATGGTGTCTTCCCATGCCTGATATCAGGGGCCCTGCAACCTGTTTGAAAAGAGAACACCAAGGCAAGATGCACTTGGAGATCGCTAAATCTTTCTGACAATATCTCCCCCTCAAAGTAAAAACAACAACAGTATAATGAAATCAAATGTTTTGCAGTTCAACAATTAATTTTACTGGTTACCAACCTACTCCACATTATCAGAATGCCAATAACTTTTAGTTTCATATTTGATTAAGTTGAAACAGTCATTATTCTTTCTTCTCAAATTTTTTTATTTTGTTTTTTAAATTACACAAAGGATGGAGATATAACCTAGATGCTCTATTGGACTTGTCCTGGTTTCTCATACAACATACAATCGCACACACTTACACAAGGATATGCCCATTGGCTTAATAGTCAGGTATGCTAACCATTAAACCAAGTAGGGCTATGTGATACTGTTCTTTATTTAAAACTTTCTGAAATAGAGTAAAAGATGAATGCAAAAGCTTCATTTAATTGCAGAGCTAAAGCATTAATAATTGTAAAAGTGCTCCTGACATATGCATAAGAAAATAATGTATGCTAACCATAATAAATTATGGTTGGGGGAAGGAGGCCCACTGAACAGTTATTAGGAAACAGATGGAGTTTCCCCATCAAGGCCATCCAGCATATCCTTTAATGTGCATAGGGATGACACTTCTGCACATGGGGAAAAGGCTTAATATCTCATCTGAGAGGCAGCAGCCTTTCCAAACCCATTGGTGTCCCTTTTCTGATTGAGGGCAGAATGGGGGTTTAGCTGAGGTAAATCTCATCGCTGGCACAGGTGGAACTTGAACCTGGGATCTGCAGATTACGAGATACCTTTACTCTAGATTTACATTTTTTGGCACAATACTTTGCCTTTTCATAGAAGCCACTTAAGCCAAAGCTGGTGTGATGTAGCTTTTGAGATGTCCATATAATCATTTTCATTTATGGAACCGAAGTTCATTTCTTATTAGTGTATTAAGCCATACTATTAAGATGTTTCATGGGAACATTAGAATTATTTTGCCCAAGTTTGGGAACCAAAGTTAGGCCAAAATAGAAAAATCTTGCTGCCAGACCCTCAATAACATAAATATCTTAACCCCAAATTTCAGTTTACGAAATTTATTAGTTCACCAAAAGTACCCTACTTATTATAATTAAAAATTACTAGCCACAAATAGTGAAGCTTCCCTCGACATACACGGACCTTGGAGATTTCCGATAATTCCACACCCTCACCCAACCTCCATTACATGCAGATCGCATTACGGCCACCCGCATATCTGCCGATCACTCCGATCCTTGGAGCTGAACCACTACAAGTCAATTTATGGCACCCCATCCCTCCCCTATGCTCAACAACCAACTGCCTCTCCTGCATTTAAGAAAGCTCCTCACTTCCCACCTGATGAAGCACAGATAGGAAGGGTGTGAAACGCGAGTCGTGGATCAGAAACTTTTTTAAGCACTATATGCTATCAAAAGTATAAATGGTTATTTCATTCGTCAAGGCAGGTAGACCATTGGCAGCTGTCATCCTTATTGTAATCTCCACTGAGACGTCACTAGCCGGCAAGAACGTCGAATTTTAAATTTGTCACCAAAACGTCCCATGAAGTTCCTGTTACTACCTATCCTCTACAGCATGGTATGTAAATCTATACTTAATAATTATTGATACTTGATAGCATAGTCCATGTGTTGAAGTGCTTAAAAACATTTAACAGTGTCATAGAGAATTATATAACTTTAATTTTAATATTACATAATATAGCTAAACCTCCATAACCGGCATTCCATAATCCAGCAATCCCTTTAATTCAGTTTAACACCCAAATTCACTATGATTCCCCTAAACTGTGTTCAATATAACAGTTCATCATACAGCTCAATCCATTATGCTGTAATCTATGTGAATCTCTCAAATTAACCACAACTTACCGTACTTCCCGGCGTATAGGATGCACTTTTCCCCCCTCAAAATATGCCTAAAATATGGGGTGCATCTTATGCACCGGTAATCAAAATTATGAGTTGAAATTTCAGTCTAAAACTTTTGGTTTATATCAATATACCTATATAAGTATTCTTTTGCATTTTGTCCTTTTGTGAAAGAGTGGTTTCAAATAAATCATTTCCATATTTTTTTTGTTCTGTAAAAATAATAAGTTGCGTGATGTATTTTATGCTTCACTACTGACAGAGGCAGCATTCCAGTAAAATAGAGTTCAGATCCACTGACATCTAAAGGTTACGATTCATCCAATGTGCGCATGCGTGATCACATTTCACCGGCATATTTTTTCGAAAAGCACGAGCATGGCGCGTCGTTACCGATTACAGCGCCTCAAGGCAACAAAAACGTAAACTTTTAGTACCGAAGAAGCTTTCTCGTGTTTTTGCTGCGAAACATGGCTCAAAAACAACGCAGATTCTGCTATGATATTGCATTCAAGCTACGAGTGATTGAGTATGCCAAAGAACATGGAAACAGGGCAGCAGAGAGGAATTTCGGATCACCGCCAACAGAAAAGATGATAAGAACTTGGAGAAGACAGGAAGAAGACCTAAAAAAAGCTATGCATAGTAAACATAATCTGCGACATGGAATTGCAAAATGGCCGGAACTAGAAGAAGAATTAAAAACTTGGATATTAGACCACCGAAGCTCAGGATTTTCAGTTTCTACAAAAATGACTATTCAACAAGCAAGAGTGATAGCTACTAACAGAGGCATCGCTGATTTTACAGGATCAATGTCATGGTGTTCTAGATTCATGAAGAGAAATGACTTACGTATGCGGACTAAAACAAAAATAGCACAAAAGATGGCAACAGAATATGAAGACAAGATTATCGAGTTTCATAAATTTGTCATTAATGCAAGAAAAAGAGGAAATTTTGAACTTTCACAAAGAGCAAACATGGATGAGGTCTCATTGACGTTTGATGTACCCTCAAACAAAACAGTAGATTCCAAAGGTGCAAGAAGTGTTATTGTTAAAACTTGTGGACATGAGAAAACGCATTACACAGTCGTGTTGTCTTGTTGTGCCAATGGAACAAAATTGCCGCCTCTTTTGATTTTCAAAAGGAAAACCTTGCCCAAAGAAAAACTGCCTAAAGGTGTGTTTGTGCACGTTCATCCTAAGGGATGGATGGATGAAGGGGGGATGAAGTTCTGGATAGACAATGTGTGTCTAGGCGTCCTGGTGGACTGTTAAAGAAACCTGCCTTGCTAGTATGGGATCAGTTTCGGAATCATAGAACAGAAGCTGTAAAAAATAAAATCAACCAACTGAAAACTCAGTTAGCTGTAATTCCAGGTGGACTAACGAGCCAGCTTCAACTTTTAGATGTCTGCATTAATAAACCATTTAAAGGATTCATGAAGGAGAAATGGAACAGTTGGATGCAGTCTACAGATTTTGAAGTGACACCATCAGGAAGAAGGAAGAGGCCTAGCATTTTGCAGATTTGTGAATGGGTCAAAACTTCATGGAATGCTGTGAAACATGAGACAGTTGTAAAGTCATTTAAGAAATGTGGTATTAGTAACTCACTTGATGGCACAGAGGATGATTTGTTATTCGAAGACTCAGTTTCTGAAAAAGAGGCTTGAAGTGATTCTTCATTTAGTTCTGGAGATGAATTTCTGGGTTTTGAGGATGAACATTAAAAGGTACCTAACTACAGTGTTCCCTAGTTAAATTTTTTGTATACATAAATAACTATAAAATGAGTACAGTAAATCTTTATGGAAATTCATGAAACAATGTGGAATTTTTTTTTCACCTTAAAAATGTGTCTAAAAAAGGGGTGCGTCTTATACACCGGCAAATATGGTCAGGGTGATTCAAAACTTATCATTCAAATTTCGTGGGGAGGTAGGGAATACGTCAGGAAACCGATTTCACATAGGAAAGTATGTCCGCAAACGTCACCTACATGAACAAAATGGACAAGTTAAGTGAACACAAGGAAACAGTACAGTTAAGTGTGAACTTTACAGTACTGTACTTTACTAAACAGTACGAATGTGACTTTTATTCCAACAAGGTAAAGTACAGGTTCACAGTAGGTGCTCAAAATTGCGACCATTTACACGGACACAGGATTCACAGCGCCGTTGCATTGACCGCCGAACATTTTCAAAAACACCTGGCATATCACGGACAATGCCTGCGGCGGCCACTATTCGTGCAACAAGGTCCATTTCACTGTCGACAGGGGTCTCGTACACATGGTCTTTCATGGCCCCCCACAAAAAGAAATCCATGGCCGATAAATCAGGTGATCTGGGTGGCCAAGCGATTGGTCCACCTCTACCGATCCATCGAGCTCCGAATGTTCGGTTCAGGTTATCACGCGCAACAATTGTGCTATGGGCTGGAGCCCCATCATGTTGATACCACATATCTCGGCAGATATGCGCAGGAACAGCGCCCAGAAAAGTCGGTAACACTGTCTCGAGAAATATTAGGTATTTCTGGTCGTCCAATCGGGGCGGTAGCAAGTAAGATCCTAACAAACAGTCACCAATGATTCCGGCCCACACATTTACGGCAAAACAATGTTGCGCAGCGTGACTTCTCGTACCATGCGGGTTATCGTAAGCCCACAGATGTGAATTGTGTTTATTGAACACACCTTCACGAGTGAATGAAGCTTCATCTGTAAAAAGGACAGAAGCTGGAAAACTGGGATCCACGGCACCTTTCTGCATGAACCATTGCGCAAATTCCACACGCTTCGGATAATCGTCAGGATGCAGTAACTGCACCCTTTGCAGATGGTAAGGATGCACACGTTCCTCGTGCAGTATCCGCCACACTGCTGACTGAGAGACCCCAAGCTGCTGAGCAATAGCTCGTGTGCTGGTATTCGAATTATCTTCGATGGACTGTAGGACTTGTTCTGCGACGTTGACAGTCCGTGTCAGTCGTCTTCTCCCCGTACCCTGCATGTTGCTGCACAGTGAACCACGTTCGCGCAGATTGTGATGCACACGTGCAAACATTTGATGCTGCGGTATTCTTCTGTTGGGGTTTCGGTCTTCGTAAACTTGCCTAGCTCGGCGGTCGCTTTCGCCAGCTGCCCCATATGCGAGATGCATATCCGCTAGCTCTTGATGCGTAAAACGATTCATCTTATCACTAGTAAGTCAGCTCGTACACTGATGACAGCGGGAGTGGTCGAACGAGCTGTACACTGGTTGGGTACACACAGCGCTCTCTACATACGCATGCATACATTTGCGGACATTCTTTCCTATGTGAAATCGGTTTCCTGACGTATTCCCTACCTCCCCACAAAATTTAACGATGAGTTTTGAATCACCCTGTATATTACCTATTCCATGATTTTAATGATACAGAATGAAATGGGGAAATACATTACTCAAAAAATATGAGAAATATAAAGCCTAAAAATAAGCAGTAGTTAACATTATATTATGCATACATAATACTTATGTAAAGTTGGTTAACACCATTTAATATTGAAATAATTATTTTTATTCCTTAAATCAACTCTTTTAAATCTATCTTAATATGAACTATATATATTATTAGTTATTTGTTATATTATTCTATTTGTGAGTTCACTGTTCTTTGTATATTCACTGAGTGGTCACTTTATTAGGTACAGCTACCAATAGTAAAGAGCTACCCTTTTGTCCTCTGAACAGCCAAATTTATCAGGGTATGGACTCAACAAGGTGTTGAAAGTGTGTCACAAGGATGTTGGTTTGTGTCAACTCCACTGCTTCCTACAGGTGTTGCAAATTGGTAGGTGGTAAATCTCTACTACAAATAGCTCATTCCATCTCGTCCCACACTGTTTTTGATTGGATTGAGATCTGGTGATTGGAGGAGGCCATTGCAGTAAGCTGAAGTCACTGTCATGTTTCTGGAAACATTCCCTGGATGATCATAGCCTTGTGACATGGTGTTATTTTGCTGAAATTGATACTGCTGCCATGAAGAGATGCACCTGGATCAGCAACAATATTCAGATATCCCGTAGCATTCAAACATTACTGGTATCAAAGGACCTAATATGCGAAAACACACGAAAACACTCCCCACATCATTATACTGCCATTACCAGCTGGCAACGTTAATTCTATGGCAGGATAGATCCAGAAATTCATGCAATTTTCACCATATCCTAGTCTTCAACTTCAGCATGAAATGTATTAACTGCAGTCATATCAGACCAGGTGACATTTTTCTAATCTTCCATTATACGGTGTGTTCAACTGCCCATTGCAATAACAGTTTGTTTTTCAGTGATAGGAATGGTACCCAATTAGGTCATTGGCTGCCATACCCCAACTGTGACAAGGTGTGATGACTTGTGCATTCAGAAATTCCTCTTTCACTACTAGTATTTACTCAGGTGTGGACTGACTGTAGCCTGTCAGTAACCCTGCACAAATTGTGTCAACCTCTTTCATCAACAGCTGTTTCTGACCACAGGATTACTGTTAGAGAGATGTATTTTGGGTTCTTTCACCATTCTTGATACACTAGAGACACTGATGTACTGCAAATCCCAACAGGTAGCTGTTTCCAAGATGCTCATTCTGGCATGCCTGGTACCAACTACCATGCCACGTTCAAAGTAACTTGAATCATCTTGCCCAGTCTTGTGCTGAAATACACACTCGCACAAAATCCCTAGGTATCCACCTATCTGCTTTAATTATCATGGCATGAACACATAATGCTGTCACTGAAGAAGGTGTACTTAATGAAGTGTCCACTCAGTGGATATATATAATATGTAAAGTTGGTAATTTAATTATGAAATCATTATTTTTATACACTTAAACTCCTTTAAATTTGCCATTCTATGGATCTGAAACTTCCACAGTTATGGAAAAGTACCAAAAATGCTGGATGAAGGAAATTCCCTAGTTTACTACAGTTACAGAAATGGGCTCTTTAGCTTAATAGCATTAAAAGCTGTTGCATTTTGCTAAGGATGTGCTTACAACTTTTAGTCAACACCAAGCTTCATTACTGCAGTTACTTCTTATACTATAATTAAGAATTCATTTACCCTAAATATTATCTACCTTATAAGTCGGTAATTCACTGTCTCCCCCACTTTGCCCTCTGAAAAATGGGGCACTGATGAACTTGAAAAGCCACTGTCCATTGGATGGGATATTAAACGATGGCTCCTTGTGCAGTAGAGTCATCCTGTATATGTTAAAAAATATAGTAAATGGTCTTAATGAGTGACTTCCATTTGTCTCCTACAAGCTATCCAATTGGTTTCCCGCCAATTCTGAGTATTTTGGATTCTTGTGATCTGGACATTTATCCCATTGTGTGCATAAAAGTATCATTAACAGTTAAAACAAGTCAAGTATTTCTGTACACTAATGATCAGGGATATATTTAGAGAAAGAATGGGCAAGAGCGTGTTTAGAAGGATTCCCATCTCACTGTCAAGTGATTAAGATTATGAGTTATACATTCTTCGATTATATATAAAAATAGTTATTTATAAATGTTCTTTTGTTGTGTGTATACACTTGTATTGCCAACTCAAACAGATTACCTTTGTTTTACTTTTCTAGGATCCTATATTTATTAGAGTAAAAAAAATGGAAGTAGAAACAAAAAAAACAATATAGATGCATTTTTTTTACTAGAAATCTTTTTAGCTAGACATTTTTTTCTAGTGAAATTTATAATTGCATATAACATGTATTAGAATGATGAATAAAAGAAATTAATGACACAAAATTTCCTTTTTTTTTTTTAATTTGAGAGGGTAGGGTGGGGGCCTCCTTTGGTTATGTGCCTGCTACATGCTATACTATTGCAGTTATTTTGAGGAATACTAATGACTCCCTTGAACTGCCCAAGGAATGAAATAGCACTTTTAATTGAAAATTATCATTTGAGCAAAATGGTGGGTATATCAATAATCCCCAAAGAGTTAGAATTTATATTTTTCATACTAATTTGAGTGGTTGTGGTAAGAGCAGCATTCCCCATTTCAGAAGTTAAAAGTAGTTTATAAAAAAATCAAAATAAACTAGTTTCAATAAGTTAGTTTATTAGACACAGTTTGTTATATTATTTAAGATTCTATTGGGTGATAGACATGGGAATGTCAAATATGGAATCAGACCTTTGAACAACCACACATTTATGGTACATTCCTTTTAAATAGTTAAACTCTTTCAATTCTTATTATATGCATTATATTTTACCATTATAGCTGATCCTAGGTTTTGTAAAGCACATCACAAGGTGGCATTCTACATCATCTGGTAGTACAAATTTGGAGCAGACAGGGCATTTTATTCCTATGAAGTAAAATATGAAATAATGAATAAATTCTAGCATTGTGCTCTAAATACAACTTTGGCAACTAAATACATGATTTTTTTTAGCTACAATACATATGAAGTAAAATAAGTCTAAATTAATTTAATTAATAATCTAATAAATTTTAGCTACAATACATATGAAGTAATAATAATATGAAGTTAAAAAGTCAATATAAACAAGTTTGGGATTTCAACAGTAAACAAGATTAAAATGACTCTATGGAAACTGTAAGGGCTCTATGGTATCAAGAAAACAATCAATCATCTCTAGAAGAACACAGTAACCAAGCCAATACAGGTATGACTAATTAACCTGAATGGAGTAGTTGCTAGTCATGTAACAGTGCAGTGAAGTTCAGGTTAATTAGTCACCTGAATTGACTGGTTACTACATTCTTCTAGAGACAGCCTCTTCAGTTGTACAATGAAGGAAAGTTTGCACGTATGCTGTTCTTCACAAAAGCTGGTGTTTAGGTCTGGTGTTGATGCTTCTCACTTGTTGGGAACTCTGCTGCATCAGTGGTGATGCTTGTGACATCAGTCATTGCATGTCAGAGGATTCTGAACTTTACATTACTATTACTACACTGATTAATTGTACAAGATTACTTGTGAATAATCAATGCCTAGTCACAAGTATCTTGAATAATCAACTCACTCAGCACACTAAGAACTTGAAGTTCAGAATCCTCTGACACACAGTGACTAATGCCACAGCAACCACCACCAATGCAACAGAGCATTTATTAATAACACCACAACACGAAAGAATTCAGTCCACAACAAGTGAGAAGCAATCAAACTGGACCTAAACACCAGCTCTTGTGAAGAACAGCATACATTTCAGACCTTCCCTCATTGAACAACTAAAGAGGCCGTCTCTAGAAGAACACAGTAACCAAGCTAATACAAGTATGACTAATTAACCTGAAGGGCATCACACCGATATATGACTATCAATTACTCCCATTAGTTGTTGATAAGCCGATTGTTTTTCCCAATACCACATGACTAGTATAACACCTATAGTGTTTATAGAGTAATTTTAATCTTAATTCTGCACCCTGTGTTAGTACCTTTGATTATCAACATTAAACAATACAATATTTGCATTTCATTGTTATTTTCAAATTCAGAAATATTGAATGCTTATAGGGATCTAAACAGTATTGATATGCATGGTTGTCTGTCATATTCATCAACTGAAAAGGGGTCCACAATTGACCAACGTTTAACCCAGTAGTGATCTAGTCTTTTAGCTTGTACCACATGCATTTTGAATTGTCACAAATGAATTCTTAATTATCTGTAAATGTTCACTAGTTAAATTGGCTTTAAACATTCTCACTATGGACATAAAAAGATTTTGTCACTTGTTTTAATGTGTTGGCATAGATCAGGACAAAATCATCCAAAGGTCTACAACTGCTTAAAATGGCAAATATCTGTCTTGAACAGAAAGAAAACAGGAAAATAACAGATAGAAAACTTGCTCATAAGCTGCAGCTGCCTTAGGGATAATGGTTTTAAGGCATACTGTGTAGAAGAGACTGCATAAAATGAGGTCTGCATGCACAAGAGCAATTTTTTGGATTTCCTCACTCCCTTCAACAGAAGAGCTCATTTAATGTTATGCAGCCTATCACCTTTGGAGCCCAGGAAGTGGACAAATGCAAAGTTCACAGATGAGTCCAGATTCAATTTGAACAGTGATTCCCAATGTATGCTGGAGAGAACAAGGGACTCACTACAACAGTTGTCACATCAGAAAAGGGAACTTTTTTTTGTGGCATTAATGTAATCTAGCCATGACTGGCTGCACAGAGTTTCATATATTTCAGGGAGCACTCTGATCCAAGTCTGAGCAACCAATTTTTCCAACTAATTATTTCAAGTGTTTCTTGTTTACAGAATGTTTTCTTGTGATAATTTATTACTGAATTACTTTTACAGGCATTATTAAACCTACCTTGGAATAATGAGTATCAAACAAGTCAGTTTCTATTTTAATTCTGTTTCTTAAAAAGGTCTACTTATCAAGATAGTGTCTGAAGTTTCTTACCAACAAGGAAACTTCAACCTTTAGCAGTGGGGGGGGGGACAGTCTTTGCCCCATTCTGTGATTAGGGAGCTGTTTGATACTGTTGGCACTACCTCTCTCAACAAAGCTAGTTTCTTTAAAAATTCTGCTAACCATTTTCTTTCCATAGTACATAAAATGTGAGGACTCTGCATAGTGATTATTATTTTGATGTCATCACACAAGAATTCCAGCATTATAGCCAAGATATTCTAGATTTGCAAGAGATCAGATAGACAAGTAAAGGTCAGATACTTAAAAATCATCTTAAATTTCTCTTTTCAGTGTGAGAGGTAAGTATTTTCTAAGCAATGGACTAGTTCTTTAGGACAGCAAGTTTTAATATTGTAGCTGCTATTGGGTCTGACCATAACTTTATTAAAAGCATCTTTAACAGGCTTAAGAAAAGTTTTGCTACATTTAAATGAAGTACATTCAAGCTATTCCCTCCCAGTCTATGGGACATGCTAATAATTACTAACATTTTTCTTCTTTCAGTTGGTTAAGGGTCACAAATACACTCCTACTAGGCAAAAAAAATATTGCTTTTGAAATTCTTGTAAAAAGCAGATTAAAATCTACAGAATTCAGATTTTCACTGCAAATAGATAAAAACATATTCATTCTCCGACATAAAAATATTTATTTCCTTTAGAAAAAACAGTATCAGGAAAAAGGTACAATGGCAGGTAATGTACAAATATTCTTACATTTCAACATATAGAATCATTAAAGACCATCTGCATAACTATTTTTAATTTAAAATATACATAATATATGCTGCTGCATTCTGCTGATGGAATCAAACTGTAATGCATTCAATCTTTTGTGACTAAAGATAAAAATTTTAAATTCAGGCATACTTCCAACCTTCAATAATCATGGGAACAATTAATTATTTACCCTGAGACTTCAGCTTAACACTGAAGTAATGACACTGAAAAAACTAGTTGCTAGGGTGGTTAAGTATGTGCATTTCTCCACCCCATCTACTGCCACAATTCTGAAACTCACAATCACATTACAATAACACAACCATTAACTTGGTTGCCTTCTTTGAAATATCAATAATTAACATTTGCTAAACTGCCTAGAAAAATTAGCTTTGATACTTACACTCTTGACTTTACCATCACCAAATAGCAACATTAACTTGTGAATGCATAAGCATGGACTCTTTACAGCAAATAAAGTTTAAGAATATTGCAAAGTCTGCTACTGAGATGTAATATACTTTCTCAGAAAATTTCAAAACTCATAATAACGTATTGTATAATGCATTATTATATTCTGTATTGTACAGTAATAATGGTATTCTTTTGCAGCATATCAATATATTCATGGGTGATGTAAAATTACTAATCCAATATGTCATCAGCCAAAGGCTTGTACTCCCAGATGAATGATTTTAATTTGTGAAGTTCCAACTTTCCCCAAATGATCATTTCAAACTCTGCATACGCCATCACAACATTGATGAATATATATTTTATTCTTTGACAGTAATTTAATATGTTAGGCTAATATTTTTACACCTCACATTAATATGTTCTTTTCTCTTATAGTTCCATAAAGATATTCATTTACCTGATGAAGATGCAGCTCTGGCATTCAAATTCATCCATCCTTTATAAAAAGCAAGCATGTAAAAAAGAGAGTTTCTTTTAACATAATCAGGGAAAATGATGATTTGAAATTGATCCAAAAATTGAAACATTAATATAAATGTCTGTTATTGCTTTGCACACTCATGAAGAAAAAAATTAAACGTATAGCTTATGCTGGTTTAACAACAGCACAGGGATGAAAAAAACTTCGTAAACCCTAGGAGCCAAACATGTGAATTTCAGAAGTCAGCTTTTGAGGGAATCATCACAACATGGTTCTAGTTACTAGAATGAAAGTTTCAGTCACCCACTTAACTGTTTTTTCAAGATTTTTCCACCCCTGTACACAACATTACACAAACTGAAGAACAAAAAATATTACAATAATAAGAGTATCACAGGAAAACGTCCTGTAGACAAGAAACACTTGAAATATTGAGTTGAAAAAAAAAACTAATTGTTTTGGGTGGGATTTGAACACACCTTCCAAAAGAATGCAGGGCCATGCTTCTTGAAGACATGTTCATAGATGGCACCACTGGCAAATCAACAAAAAAATTGCAGGAATGCTTATATGTCACTTTGTTGAAAGAAATAGTTAGCTTCTTGGTGGTCTAGTGGTTAGGAAGCCTGGCATGCTTCTGGGAGGCATATGTTCGAATCCCACCCAGGAAAACCAATTTTTTTCAACATAAAATATTATTTGCATACATACTACGAAATTTGGCAGTAAAAAAATCAATGAGTATAAGAACCCTAATGTACTCATTTTATCATGCACAATTTTTTTATATGTTTGTATTTCTAAAACAAATATGCACCACTTCATTCTATTCTTTTATTATACTTAAATGACATTCGATAAAACTCAAAGAAATAATTTGGTGTGTGACTACAAGTTTAAATGTAAATTATCTTTATATATTAAAATCTCTCTATGTTGGTTTGGAAAGTAAAACCACTATAAAATTAATGACAATATGAGAAAAACTTTAAAATAATCTGGGTTTTGCAATTTCATTTAGTCTCCTGAAAAAATACATGCTACCATTCATTACTGAAATCAGATGATTTTTCCTTTTCCTTTGCATGAGTGGGGGGGGGGGGAGGGAGTTAGAGATTTTTGACATACAGATTAACCAAGCCTTTCATTATCCAACTATTGGTTTAATCAAAGTTGGTTGACCATTGAATTTTAAGCAGATATGCTGATACCATGTGATGCTAGAACTATACTATCCAGCATCATGTAAGGAAATGTTACAACCATCTTAGAGGCAAATTAACAGATCTAATCACTAAATTCACCCATTTTAGCATCCATTTATTCTCCCAATAGAATTTTAAATAACATATTTACTTCAGTAGTATTCTTTATTAAGCAATTGCTTAGCTGAGAGCTGGTTTGATTCCAATGTATGACATCTGCTGTTAGCCAGTGAGTATGAAGTTATGAGAAACACTGATACATGTTTGTTGCATGATTATGATGAAGTTTACAGTTAGTTTAAATATCATGTAGCCTGTGCCTGACACAAAGTGGAATCTCAAGATCTATTTTCTTCATAATCTTATCTAATCAAGTATAAAAGCACTACTACTCTCAATTTAACTGGTAGAGCAACTGGTGCATAACCATGGTGGTAACTGGTGCAACGTATGTGGGTCCAAATTAGTCTAGGAGAGGATGATATAGTTTCTTCACACTTGTCTATTCCTGATTAATAGTAATTATTTACATAATTTTACCCACAGCTCTTTTCCCCTAATTATTGAAAAATGTTGATTTTGTTTTTAATTTTCCTCAATGAGAGAAAATTTATGTGGATATTTTTACAACAGGAATTATGGATTTGTGAAATGAAAATTTTTGTTTCATCAAGATTCACTTGTTCTACACATAAAATAACAGTATATTATATAGCACTACCTCTTCTAGTGGTTTCTTAATAGTGTTAAGATAACTCTCTCTCTCTCTAGCAGCTATTCACTAATTTTTAGTGAATGTTTTTAATCTTTATATACAAAAAAATGCTGTAATAAAAACATTTAAAATATTTCTGTCCTGGGAATACTGTGAACATTGGGGTACTCTGAAGTTTTCTTGGAGGAAACACATTTTCACTGCACTCAGATACACATATTATCAGCAGCAACCCAAGGCATTTTAGCAGCTTGGGTAATAATTCAAAATAGATATATTTTTTTCACAAAAACAATTTATAGTAAAATACATTAACTTCAAAGAGACAATACTGTAAAAACAACTTTATGATTTTCAAGCCCACAACAATAAATATCTAAAATTATTTATAAAGATTTCTGAGTCAAATCAATATATCCTTGGTCACTAAAGAAAATTATGGCCACTATCAGGGCAGGAAATGTAGTAAAAATTGAGAGCATATCCCTTATGTTGCTTAAACCTTAATGATCAGAGTAAACCGTACACCTCCCCTTCATAAAAATTTTACTCATGAATGTTAATAAACAATTACCTTATATACAATACATTCTTATACAATGCCAGGACAATAAATGCATCACTTCCATATAAATTGTACACCCACTTAAGAACCTAATCTGATTCCAGCTACATCTAATCATCTCCATAATTATAAAATGGCTGCATTTACTACCTACTTCTATACCATGCATATAGTTGTTATTCCAGTACTGAATGACTAAAAATTGAATTGAGCCATATTTATGACATAGTACTTAAGGAAGGCTATCATATAAATGAAATAAGAAAAATTCAATGAAAAATTAGATATAAATTAAATTTATACGCAAAATCTATGCTTGTGCAAATCTCTAATACAAACCCCTTTGTACTATATATATATACCTTTGCCTTATATAGTGAATTTGCTCATCTTTAAAATAACTTTCCTCTGTAACAATACCTTTGCCTTATATAGAAAATTTCACATATGCAATTCAGCATATACCTTCAAAAATATCACCTATATGTTCTGATTTCAGCTAATTCTACTCTAAGATAATTTGTATTAAATAAATCGATACCCCCTCAAAGCAACTGCTATGTACATATATCTTGTTTACAAAGTGTCCAAGTTTCACTACCATAACTAACCCTCAAAAGAACCAAACTATTATGCAGTCTAATTTTAGTCTTTAGGTGTATATACTTATTTCTCCACAGTCTGCATAGATTCTTAAAAGTCAAGGCAGCAATTCTATTCGTCTGTTAATCTCATGCCACACATCACTAGTATCTGTTACATGGCTCCCAAGATAATTAAACTGTGACACCTGGTCAAGACTGCAACCATTCAGATTAACTGAATCACAGCCTACCTGACCAATTTTCATCACTTTAGTTTTCTCTCTGTTTATAATCAAACCTACTCTACTACCAGTCTCATCAACAGCTTAAATGAAAGATTCATCTCATCAAATCATTTGCCAAAAGGCTCTTGCTGTTGTGAAATCAAAATACTTGTTAAATAGAACAAACATATATTCTTTCCTAAAGTGCAAATTTTGAATGAGTACTGAAACCATCCATTATGAGAAAAACCTTCACCTGACTACACCCAAAAGCTGGGGAATAAGCTACAACTCATGTAACATTTAAAACAAGGGAATTTGTCGTTCTTGCTTACTGCTGCTCTACTTGCAGTGGTGTCATCCAACCAGTTTGCCAAAACTATTTTTTAAAACTATTAGTTGTTAATCAGTTGTTAAAAAAAGTTTGAATTAATAAAAAAAATTAATCATTCTCCAAGGTCTATAGTTCAGACTTCAGAGGAGAATCTCCATAGAAAATTAATGGAAGATTTTCATCCCCCCCCCCCACCACCTCTCCATGTAGGATTGGAGTCTTTCAACTTTCCATTATACAACTATTATAAAATTAAGGACAAGGGTCTCACTTTTAAAAGACATGCCATTTAAAATAAGCTGAAAATCCAAATATGTGAAATTTGGATTAAAAGAAACAGTAACCCATGTTCTTAACTGTTCAAAATGTAACAAAAAAAATTATAAAATATTTGAATATTTTGAACTTAAAACTTTACTCTTAATTCAATTTTGGAACTGACAGCACAGAGGAATGACGGTGCACAGAAGTCATTAAACTTTTAATGGACACAGACCTTTTATACATAAAAAAGTCACTCTGGACAAAGCTCAACTATTTAAATGCCAGAATCTGATTAATCTGTTTTCAAAAACTACTATAAATGAACCTCCAATGTGTTTTTTATGTTTACCTACAATTGGTAAATAATACAAACGTTTTCTTTTAATTTTTATGTTTTTGTTCAGAATTAAATGCTCTTTCTCTTAGTATGTAGTGTGAATTATTTGCTTAGCTTCTTCACAATAAGTTTAGAAGTTTTTAGGAAAAAAAAAAAACTGGCACTATAAGGGTTAATGATATCAAAATTCAGTTAAATACTTATCACTGTTCTAGAAAGTTACATTGCAAGATACTAAAGAATTCATAAAAACTGACAAATGGTTTAAAATAATGAATACTGAATAGAAAAAGGTATATAAAAATAAATTCATTTTGTTCAGTTATTTTTAGCAAAGTATGTTATATAGCATCTCTGCATATTTCTAGGTCAATAGCCATCTATGATTCAAGATTTGCAAATAACAATTAAATGATGAGGTAAAATAATGCAGCAATGTCATAAGATTTGAGCAGATGAAGAAAAAACTTATATATATATATCTTAGGAGCCAGTATATGGTTTTGGGCATTAACTATTGGAATAATTTAAAATATGATGAGGTAAAATAATGAAGCAATATCATAAGATTTGAGCAGGTGTAGAAAAATGTATATGTATAATATATCTTAGGAGCCAGGTAAACTGCTATAAATGAACCTGCAATGTGTTTTTTATGTTAACCTATAATTGGTAAATAATAAAATATTTTCTTTCAATTTTTATATTTTTAAATGCTATTTCTCTTAGTATGTAGTGTGAATTACATTTTTTAGAATTACAAAATTTAGCACTAACTATTGGAATAATTAAAAATATGACAATTTCTTAGTTGCCCATATGAAACTTTTAGTCTCCTAGATAACTGTGATCCCACGATTTCTTCAATTTTCAATTTGAGTAGTTGGGTTGTTTTACCTCTGAGTGGCACTTTTTTGCACACCATGGGCTAAATGGCCAGGTCACATGGACCCCAAAGGCTCAGAAAAGGTTGGGGGGAGGGGACCCACTGGAACAGCTGTTGGGAGACAGATGATAGCCTCCCATCAAGGCCATCCAGCATGTTCTTTAACGTGCACAGGGTATGGCTCTCCTGCAGAGGGGCCACGGCTTAACGTCCCATCCGGCGGACGACGGCCTTCCCAAGTCCATCAGTGTCCCCTACTGACTGTGGGCAGGGCGGGGAATTTTGCAGAGATAAATCTCAACGCTGACCCAGCTGGGACTCACACCTGGGAACTACAGATTACGAGCCTGGCGCGCTACCGACTGAGCCACCCCTGCTCCGGATTTGAGTAGTAGAATGAAGAAGTTGTGAAACCTTATAAATGTGGTTGAGGAATACCAGGGAAATAGAGTAGTTTGGCAGATAAAACTAAGAGAAGCCAATAAAACTAAGGAAAAATAAAACTACGAAAAGTCAAAAAAGTAGTCCCCTAACATCATAAATAAAATTATATCAAAGAGATCTGGACCTCATATAAACACTTCTTCAATTTTTATCCCACCTCAACATATCTGTATGGTTCTAATCACTCAAGATTTTCCTAAAATACATTAATTATCTACAAAAATGATCATTTTACATGCATTATACTTTCCATTACCTTAAAGATGAGGAAAAAACATTAACTAGAATAATAACACATTTCTTCTGGCGAATATGGTATACTCATTTTCAAAGAAAATGGAAGATTTTTATTTTCTGACTTTGGCACCCTTTAACTATGGATTCAAACTAATGAATGACTGAGAAAATGAAATAGTAATGTCTTAGTAGTACCTATGCAACACAAAAATAATTTTTCATTCAGCACTTAAAACTAAAAAAAAAATGCATTTTTCCACACTTCTAGGGTTAAATGGCAAATCACTGTTGTCAGCATAAATTCTTTGCTCATCACTCTACCACCAAATTTTTTGATTTCTGGCATACATAGATCATTTACAATGTTTGTTAACATTTTGCCCTTTTCAAAATTTAGCAGTCTCTAATGATGAAAATTAAAACTATTGGAGGATTCAAAAAATTTTATCATTAGCACTGATCCACCCTAAAAAGAATTTTCATTTATCTCTTAAAACAAAAAGTTGCATTTTCCTACCTGCTTGGGGTAAAGGGCCAATTTGTTGCTGTAAATGCAAATTCAAATTTCGAGCATAAATAGGTTGCTTGCAATGTTTGTTTAAAAAATTTCCAACTCTTTCCATCATTAGACTATTGGGAGATTCAGATGTGAATATTATTATTTCATCTATACCTATTCAACCCAAAAAGGATTTATAATTTGTTTATATTCATGAAAACAAAATTACCAAATGTTTACAGATAGAAAACAGTAAGGTTTTATTTTAATGAGCTAAAGCCATGGTGGTGAAGAGAAAAATGTAAAATAGACATCATTTTGGCCAAGTGATTATAGCATGCTTAGCTGCTGACCCAAGGGGCCCGAGTTTGAGCCCAGAGTAAGGCAAGGATTTTGTATTGTTTCCTCTTTCTGCATGTGAATTTTCTTATCCCTTCCTCACAGATCTTCTCTATGGTGTATAAACTAAGAGTCTTCTGTCAGATCACTGTGGCAAGCAGCTTGCTTGAGGGTTTCTTCCCCATATTTTGATCCTACAAGGCAATAAACAGATGATAACATAGTCCCATAACTAATCACACACCTATGGTCAGTGAGCATTCACAGCTTTGCATTCACAGCAACAAATTGGCCCTTTACCCCAAGCAGGTAGGAAAATGCAACTTTTTGTTTTAAGAGATAAATGGTCAGTGAAAACTTAGAAAATGAGATATGTCAGAAGTATCATGGAAATTCCTGCTACATAAGAAATTCATATTTGTCTTTTACGTAGATAAACAGCATATGAAGTAAATTATATTTTGTTTACATCATTTCATTTTGCATGTAGCAATATAAAATCAGTAGCTACCCCTATCTTATACCCAGATTACGGTAACTATTTTACAGATAGGGGGTGGGGGGGCAGCTCAGTTTGTAGTGTGCCAGACCTGTAATCTGCATTCCCAGGTTCAAGTCCCGGCTGAGCAAGCATCGAGACTTATCACCGCAAAGCTACCCATCCTGCCCACCGATGGGCTCGGAAAGGCTGTCGTACATTGGATGGGATGAAAAGCCATGGCCCTGTGTGCGGGAGAGCAATACCCTGTGCACATTAACAAACACACTGGATGGCCTGGATGGGAGGCCACCATCTGTCTCCCAACAGCTGTCCACTGGGTCCCCTCACCCAACCTTCTGAGCCCTCGGGGTTCTTATGATCTGGCCATTTAGCATATTGTGTGGAAAAAAGTACTGCTCAGAGGTAAAACAACCCAACATACAGATAAGATACCTCAGCTTAAACAGTGGGCTCTGAGCAACTGCTTTGCTGATCTCAGTGACACTAGTGGTAGTGGTACAAAGTGAAGAGCAAGTGGTTTAAGTGAATTGAGATGTTCCTGCAATTTTTGAGTAATATCTGAAAGAACATTAGGAAAGTTAAATTTCATAACCCTGAATCTTGCAAAAACAGAAATGAAATAAAGAAAATGGAAAACACATAAAATGTACATGGATAATGGGTGTTAATAAAAAGAATATATAAATAAAAATTTAAAAAATAACTGTCTTCTTCTATGCATCCTAAAACAAAAAAAAAACAACTAAAGTACATTGATGGTACAATCAGTCACCGAGTGTATATTCACTTCAAAGGATAATGGGCAGCAGCAATCCTGTTGAGTAGGTAAATCAGCACCATATCTTCCTTTGAAATGAACATGAACTTAGTGACTGATTGCACCATCAATAGGCTCGCTTTCTAGCACTCAATACTTCAATAGCACTTGCTTTCTAGAGATATAGCTGAACAGTCGTTTTCATATTTCCCCTTTTTTTAGGGGGGAAGAAAACATGGGAGTAGGTAAATTTTTTACAGCCTATGACACTCCTCGAGTCACAAGCTTTCACTTGACACATAGTTTGTTACTTTTGGCAATGGCTTTCTGGCTCTTTGCCCATTGCATTCGAAATATATGGTGGAACAACTGTTTTAACCAGGGAAATCCACAAACTGACAAAGGACAAGTGGAAAGCAATGGGAAAATACAGATACTGGACAGAAAAATGGAAACATTTCCATGTTAAGTCAATGGAGAGTCAAATTCAAAGATTTGTAATTTCTCCAATAAGCTATTTATATATATAAAAAAAAAAGACTAGATAAATTTAAATCTCTCAAATCCATCTAAATCTTGATTTAGATGGATTTGAGAGATTTAAATTAAAAACAATTATTAAAGCTGTAGAATCTCAAATACTTACAGCAATTGGGTTGAGTTGTTTTACTTCTGAGTAGGCCATTATGTGCAAAATAGTGCCAATGGCCAGATCACAAGGACCCCGAAGGCTCAGAGTAGGTTGGAGAGACCCATTGAAACAGCTGTTAGGAGACAAATGGTAGCCTCCCATCAAGGCCATCCAGTGTGTTCTTAAGCATGCACAGGGTATGGCTCACCTGCACACAGGTCATGGCTTAATGTCCCATCAGATGGACGGTGGACTTTCCAAACCCATCAGTATCCCCTACTGACTGGGGGCAGGGCGGGGAGTTTTGCAAAGATAAATCTCAACACTGACTCAGCTGGGACTCAAAACTGAAAACTGCAGATTACAAGCCTTGCACACTACCAACTGAGCCATCCCCGGCACACTTATAGCAGTAAAGTCAGGCTAAGAAACTTGTGTGAATCAAATTTTTGCAGCACAGTAAAATCAGAGTGGTTTAAATTGATACTTTTAGTCCAATGGTGATGGTAGTTTCAGGGACAAATTAACATAATGGCTATGCCCTCAAGGAGGATCTCACTTTTAAGGAAAGAAATATTTAAAATCTTTGAGAAAGAATCCAATAAAAGAAAGAAAAGAAGAAGAGAGGGGAAAGAATGACAATTTTGTAGTAATGAAAGCTTAGGACTCTTCCCACCTGCATGAATCTCTCTTATCTCTGTAGGACACCTAATATTATTTTCCTACTCACATGACATATAAGACTAGCTTCATATCATTTGCAACTCCTTATAATTTATTAATATTTTTAACCATGTAAAAATATTAACTTCACTTTTGCAATTTTCAGTGAAATTTTTCTCACTCTTAAAAAGTAGAAAAATAATTTTTTGTTATATTTTTATTATTTTTATAGGTAATTGCTCATGAACCAAATTTGTCCCTGCCTATTAAATAACTTGGCAAATCGAGGGGGGGGGGGGGGTAGATTTATTCCAGGGCCAAAAAATTCTTTTAATCCAGCCCTGTGGAGCTTAAAAATTAATGTTAGAAAGTTTAATTTCTGGTACAAGATTTTAAGTTTACACCAGTGATTCAAAACCTTTTCTGGACCATCGCTCCCTTTAGAAGAGAACAAACATTTCAACGCCCCCCTAGTCCATAATAGTTAATTTTATACGAAATATTAAAATATTGTTGCATATTATCTGTACCTAATTTATCTGTTTATTTATCTATTAAAAATCGTAAAGCAGAAATTAATAAAACGACAACCAAATGTACAATAAAATTGTTTATTAAAATTTTAAAAATAAACACAGAATCAATAAGAAATAAAAAATAATGAGATAAACACAAAATTAATAATAAATAAAAAAAATTAATGAGATGGTTGAGGCTGGTGGAGTGTTAACAATTTGTTAATGTCGGGTTCCGATTTCGTTAACATCAATCGCAGATCGCCACGTTCAGTGATGTGTAGTCTGTTCCTCTTCTTTGACAGTAAATTAGCTACTGCACTGAATCCACGCTCAGCCATATAGAACGAAGGAAATGCGATTAAAAAATTCTGTACTATTGCCCACAATCCAGGGTAGAGAATTGGCATTGATTTTTGAAGCCCGAACTCTTGGTATCCATGTTTGAATTTTACTTTGAGCACTTCGTTAGTCGTGAGTTCTAAGAGTTCCTCTTCCAAATTTGATGATTCTTCAGTATCTGTGTTTGCGAAAGGATCTAAAACCCAACTCGGTATATTCATGTTTAAAATATCTTGGAAACGCTCCGTAAAATCAACATGAAGAACTTCCAAGTGTTGGCAGTAAGTAAGTAAATCTTCCGGTTTTGCAGAGACTGCTGAAATGTGGGAAAGTGGTTGTATTCACCTTTACCTAGATTACGTTTGAATATAAGAAGTTTTCCCGCAAAAGCAGCTATGACGTTTATTGTTTTAATTAAATTCAACTCATCACCTTGCAATTGTAAATTAACTTGATTAAATATTTTAAACAGGTCTGTCAAATAAGCGATGTCATTTTTTGACGTAATCAGGTTTTCGCGCAATTTTTCGTCTCTGTCTTCAAGAAAGTCCAGTACTGAGTCAAATAGATTGAAAAAACGATTCAGACAAACACCTTTAGAGAGCCAACGTACTTCTGTGTGCAGCAGCAAGTGATTGTAATCTTCATCATTTTCATTACAAAGCTTACCAAATAATCGGTCATTCAATGAATTGCTTCTAATCTTATTGATTGCTTTAATAACGTAATGGAGCGACATATTCAGACGTTCATTCAAATTTTTTGCAACCAAATGCTGACGATGAATAATACAATGTACAGCGAGTACATTTGGTACTGCTTGTTTCAAATGCGCTATGAAACCCTTATGACGCCCTGTCATTGCTGGAGCACCATCAGTAGCAGCAGACAAAATATTGCAAATAGGAATTTCTTTCTCTTGAAAAAACTTTTGCATGGTATTAAATATAGATTCTCCCTTTGTATCAGATTCCAAATTTTTAGCAAATAATAACTCTTCATGAATTTTTTCTTCTTTTATAAATCGTATGTATGATAAGAATAGAGCTTCGTTATTTGGTAGAGTTGATTCATCGAGTTGAATGGAAAATTTGCAAGTCTTTAAGTAATCACATAATGATATTTCAACGTCTTTTGCTATTTCATCTATTCTACTATGCACTGAATTATTACTGAGAGGAATTTTTTTGATGATATCTGACGGTGTCTTATGATGAAGAACAGTTTTTAATATCTCTTTGATTGCTGGCAAAATTAATTCCTCGCCAATTGTGTGTGGTTTTCCTGCTTTTGCGATTAACAATGAAACGTTATATGAGGCTCGTAGTCCATCATCATCTTTTTAGAAGATGACGCAAAAAGGTTTGACATAGTTGGCTGTTTTAAATATTGCTTTTACAGTTCTTGAAAATAGGATAAATCTTTGTTCTTCTTGTCAGCATGCATTTTATTTAAATGCTCTTGTAGCCTAGAAGGTTTCATAGCTTCATTTGAAAAACCTTTTCGGCAAATTAAACACATAGGTAATGATTGGTTTGTAGGAGAGTACGTAAATGCATATTTCAAATACTCAATACTGTACTGCCGGCGGGGTGGGGGTGGCTCAGTCGGTAGCGCGCCAGGCTCGTAATCTGTAGTTCCCAGGTTCGAGGTCAGTAGGGGACACCGATGTGCTTGAAACGGCCGCCGTCCGTCGGATGGGACGTTAAGCCGTGGCCCCGTGTGTGGGAGAGCCATACCCTGTGCACGTTAAAGAACACGCTGGATGGCCTTGACGGGAGGCTACCACCTGTCTCCCAACAGCTGTTCCAGTGGGTCCCCTCCCCCAACCTTCTCTGAGCCTTCGGGGCCCATGTGGCCTGGCCATTTAGCCCATGGTGTGCAAAAAAGTGCCACTCAGAGGTAAAACAATCCAATCCTGTACTGCCGGCATTTCTTTTTACATGTAGATTCAGACATTTTCAAATACAAATTAACTTCTCAACAGATTTATAGATAGTTATAAAAATAATGTTTATAATGACTTCTAACACTTATCACTCACGACTATTTATCACGGCGAAGCACATAAAAATAGTAAAACATTCCTAGAGCTATCACTTTTATAGATTTGATTTTGTGCATGCATTAACTTGTATGTTTGCGATGCCGGCGCACTTGCTCCGTAAACAAATCATTTCAAGCTCCCATATTCTTGTCGAAACATGTTAAATTGCATGATCCGCGTGTTTGCCTACCAACTTGCAAGGACTTGTCACTGTCAATCTATTCTAAACTAAAACATATTAGGTATAGGATAATAAGATAATTTACATAGTTAGGTAAAATATTTATTCATGAAAACAGGTATTTTCAAAGTGTTTTATTATATTAAAAAATAATTATAAAAAAATATTAAATATAATAAATTTATTATTATTATATTATTATTGCATCAAGTTGATTTGCCTATCAGGACGGACACACATGTCCAACATAATAAGCCTGATATAGTAGTGCATGTTAAGGTATTGAATGAGATTACAATTATTGAAGTAGGAATAACATCTCAGGATAACCTGCAGACAGTAGAGGTTGAAAAGAAGAGGAAGTATGATCTGCTGGCTAATGAATTGAGTCTAATTCACAAGTGTAATGTTTATATTATACCTTATGTTCTGACGTGGGATGGTATTGTAACTACGTACCATAAAGCATACTCAAAGCGACTTGGAGTGGGAAAACATATTGAAGCTTATATCCAATCTGTGTTCTTGAAGAGAACTTTTGAGAGCACCTTAGGCGACTTCAGACGTACCAGTACGCTAGTAGGCGGTAGCAGGGAACTTATTGTCCAAGCTGCAGTTGAAAAGCTGTACATGACGGATGAGGTAGTGGATGACCAGAATCACCAGGAAGACACCACAGGATAGAAGAGATAAAAAGGTTGTCACAGAAAATTCCATTAAATTTATTTATTTATTTGACCACCCCTCTTGACTGCATCAACGCCCCCCATTTGCCTCTGGATCCGCTACCGCCCCCATGGAAGGCTCCAGCGCCCCTGTTGGGAATCTATGGTTTACACATTTTGATTTAATTACTTTTCTTCCATTTCAAATCATTTTTCTAATGATATATTAAAGGATAGTTTGTTCAACATAGCATTTGAGTGCCATGCTAGTTGGTATGGTTTCAATTTCTGACTAAAGTATGAATTATTTTATCTTCATGTTAGCTACTCTGGGATTCAAAAATTAAGGTATTCCCATGTTAAGTAAATGGGAAGTTAACCTCAAAGTTTTATAAATATAAATAATACCCCCACTTGAAAAAAAAAAAGGTTCATGGAAAAATAAGGTTGAAGATGAACTAAAGATTCTAAGCCAATCTGTCTAAATCCCGTTTCTTTTTTTACATTATTAGTTCATGTTAAAACAATTTTAAGAGAGAAAACAATTGATAAATATTGAAAGAATTTATATAAAATTCTAAAATTTAACTATTAAATGTTTGAATATCTGACTGTTAATTGTTTGTGACTGGAATTTCTGTTTTTATATATTTGAACTGCCATAATCCTTTAAATAAATAAATACCCCCTCAAGCAGCTGCTTGCCACAGAGGTCTGACAGGAGCCTGTCAGTTTATATGCCATAGTAGAAGGTCTGTGAGGATGGCAGGAACTCAGCAGAAAAATGACACATACATCCATGCCTTACCCGGGGTTCAAAACCAGGTCCTTTAAAAATTAAACAAATATTGCTGAAAATGAGATTTACGGGGATTTAATTAGGATCTTTATTTTCAGTGATGTTTTTCCATAAAAAATAAACATAAAAAGTTGCGAGCTTCTAATTTAGCTCCCCACTGAATATATCATGATGTCATACCTAGAAGTTTGGAGACCAGTGTAGTTGCATTAGTGATAAGAGACTACAAAGCAGTTAAACATTGTTTTAAAATTACTAGATTCCATCTAGAGCTGCAATATAAGCAAAAAGAAATAAATTATGTATTCTTTGTCTGCACTATCTGAACTATTTTTTTTTACTATTTACCTATCTTCTTATTGCTTTTCGGTTTGTCAGTTTGTGAATTTGACAAAATGTTATACCAGCATATCTTTCGAATATGATAGAGAAACTTAATGATTTATATATCAAATGAAAACTTGTGATTCGAGGAGTGTCATAGGCTATAAAAATTCACTCGCATGCTTTCTTTTCCCCCTAAAAGAAGGAAAATATGAAAACTATTGTTCCTGTGATATCTTCAGAACATGAATGCGGAAAGTAACAAGCTATACATCAAATGAAAGCTTCTGACATGAGGAATGTCATAGGCTACAAAAAAATTGATTCCTCATGCTTTCTTCCCCCCTAAAAATAGGAAATGTGAAAGTTGTTCTATATCTTCCAAATGAGAGGGCCTGCAGTTATGAGTTAGATGTCATATGAAAGCTCATATAATGACTGTCATAAACTATTGTGAATTTTGTCCCACTATAAAATTTTGTCTCCCCGTGATAAAAGAGGAGTGGGGGGATTTTTGTGGAGTTTGACTTTAATGAGCCATATCTCTAATTAAAGCTTGTGATGTCTCCAATGTCATGGGATACCTCAAACATGACTCCAAAAGGGGGGGGGGGGGAAATATGGTTGATGTTTAGGAGTCATGTATCAAATGAAAGTTTTTGAAGGTAGGTGCTTTTAGTGAGGAAAAAAATATAAATAATTTTAAAAAATACCTATTTTTCTATATGATCCTAAAGAATAGAAAATAAACCTAAACCATATCAATGGTGCAATCAGTCACTGAGTTTGCATTCACTTCAAAGCAAGATAGGGCACCAGCAATTTTATTGTGTTGGTAAATTGGCACCTTATCTTCCTTTGAAGTGAATACAAACTCAGTGACTGATTGTACTTGATATATATACTACTTTAGGGCCATGTAGGAAGATAGATATTTTTTGAACTTTTTAATTTATATTTTTTCCGAATCCATTTCATTAAATAATAATTGATGCGTGCAAAAGACATTTTTTCCTCAAGCAGAAATAAACAGTATAAAGGAACTAAAAGCAGAATACTGGATGAAAATAGAAAATATAACAGTATTTCAGAACCACATATTTTTTGCCATTTTGTGATTCAGACCTGTTTTAGAATTATGAACTTAATAAAACTGAAAATATCTAAAATTGCACTTTTTGACCCCAATGTTGCCAAAAGTAATAAATTTAAAAATCATAAAACTCCTCTGTTCAACCTCTTATTGCTCTACATTATGTGCTATAAAATGTTACTTTTCTCTGGGGTAAAAGCTAATGAAGAATACAGTTTCTTTTCTGAAATTTTAAATTTTTCAACTATGAAAACAAGTAAAAATCACAAACTCATACCTACAGCATGTAAAGTAGGACAATGCAAGATTAAGCATTGAGAGTTATATATATTTAAATTTAAATCTTTTTAATGAAACTTGGGTGTAAAATTTGTTGTTTTTAAAATTTTCTTTCTTTTTGACATTTTTTATTTTGAATTGTACACTTGTGTAACTGAAAAAACATTCTAAAATCACAACTCAATGCTTATTGTAGGTAAAGTGAGAAGGAATATTAAGAAGAGAAAAATTCAATATTTTAAAATTTTAACCCCTTTTAGTGTATTTGATCAAAAAGGGGGGGGGTCTAAATTGATTTTCCAATTTATTTTTAAAGTTAATAATTCTGGAACAGGTCTAACCCACAAGCCTATTTTTCCTGTGGTTTTAAAGTAGGGGCAATAGGAAATAGGGCAACAAAAAAATTTCCAATTTCTTAAATTTAACTTGTTTCATGGTAAAACTGGGAACTGAAAATGCACTTTTAAGTTTTTTTGCCCAGATTTAAAATAATTCTAATCCTAAAAAAAGGCCAAAATTTTTAAACAGTGTTTGTCTTACTTAAAATAGAGCCTTGCAATTAAGCAGAAATTCTGAAAATTTCCAATTTAATACCTTATACTAAAGAAAGCCATGGCTGAAAAATTCTTTTTAAAAATGTTTCATTAACTTGATATGACATTCTTCATGACAGTCATGGTCTGCTTACTATTGAAATTGAGGAAGAATAAAAATAAAAAATAAATACCCCCTCAAGCAGCTGCTTGCCACAGAGGTCTGACAGGAGCCTGTCAGTTTATATGCCACAGTAAAAGGTCTGAGAGGATGGCAGGACCTCAGCAGAAAGACGACACATACATCCATGCCTTACCCGGGGTTCGAACCCAGGTCGCTTAGATCAGTAACCAAGCGCGCTAACCACTCGGCCATGGAAGAATAGGACTGTTTTAAACAGGCTTTTTTGGAAACTAACAGCACTTTTTTTAGAAAAAAGGAGCAGAGGAGGCAGAATTATTTGAGTGAAAAGGCACTTGAGTTCATTTCAGAAAGAAAGAACTGCAGGAATGTCCTTAATCAATATACTACTAGTCCTACTAGAAAGCATTATAGAGAGCTTAATAAACATGTAAAGGATCAGTTAGCTGCTGATAAGAATCTTTGGCTTGCTGGCTTGGCTGACAAAGCCGAGGAAGCAATTAGACAGCACAGCAGCAGAGAACTGTGCTAGATAGTTAATGTTTTGTGTGGTAGAAAATGGACAGGTATATACGGATTAAAGAATAAACAAGGTGAAGAAGAAAATGGACAGGTATATACGGATTAAAGAATAAGAAGGTGAAGATTCTGTCATGGCTAGGTGGACTGAGCATTTCAGTGATGCTCTAAACAATGTGGTTAGTTCTACTCCCATTGTTTGTAATGATGATAGATGCATTACTGGCTTTAATGTTGGCATTATATTACAGTCTGAAGTTGTTTTGGCTGTTTTTAAACTTAAACTACATAAATTTGCAGTGGTAGATGAAATTACTATGGAAATGCTTAGAGCTGGTAATGTTTCAGTTACCACATGGATGACTGAAATTTTGAATATCTTTTATGTTAAAAGCACGGTTCCTAAGGATTTTACCAGGGCTATTATTACCCCTATTTTTAAAAAAGATGATCACAGTTCTTGTGATAACTATAGGGACATCAGCCTACTCTCTGTTCCAGGTAAAGTTCTTTGCGTGATTGTGCTTAATAGTGTAATAGAGGGGGCATCACAATAGAATTAAGAATCTGGTTGACAGACAATTGTGTGATGAGCAATGTGGATTCAGAAGTGGTAGGGGATGTGTAAATCAGATATTTTCACTTAGGCAGATTCTTGAGAAATGTTTAGAGTTTCAGAAACCTTTGGTTGCTAGCTTTGTTGATTTCAAAAAGGCTTTCGACTCTGTTGATCATCATAATTTATCATTGATTGTGAGATCATATGGTACACCAAACAAGTTAGTTAACATAATGAAAGCTCTCTATAATAACACTGAATCGTGTGTGAGAGTTGGTAAGGCTTGTAGCAATTGGTTTAGCATTACTTCTGGTGTTCGACAAGGGTGCATTTTGTCTCCTTTTCTCTTTAGTTTGATTACTGATTATGTTATGCAAAATTTACTTCAAGGAAAAGATTTTGGTCTTAAATGGGCTGGATATACGAAAATTTCTGATTTAGATTATGCTGATGATTTAGCCCTTTTGGCAAATGATGTTGATGAGATGAACTCTTTTATTCGAGCTGTTGATGAGACTGGTAGTAGAGTAGGTTGGTTATAAACAGAGAGAAAACTAAAGTGATGAAAATTGGTTAGGCAGGTTGTGATTCAGTTAATCTGAATGGTTGCAGTCTTGAGCAGGTGTCACAGTTTAATTATCTTGGGAGCTATGTAACAGATACTGGTGATGTGCGGCATGAGATTAACAGACGAATAGGTATTGCTGCCGGGACTTTTAAGAATCTATGGAGAGTGTGGAGAAATAGGCGTATTCACCTAAAGACTAAAATTAGACTGTATAATAGTTTGGTTCTTTCTAGGGTTAGTTATGGTAGTGAAACTTGGACACTTTGTAAACAAGATAACAGGTAACTGATGCTTTTGATTCTAGTTGCTTACACAGTAACTTGAGAATTAGGTGGTTCAACTTTGTAAGTAATGATGAGGTTAGGCAAAGAGAGATTGCATTGGTTTGGTTCAGATGTGCAGAGAGAGATTGCATTGGTTTGGCCATGTTGCCTGTAGGGATTATAGATTAGCAAATAGGATTATGAACAGTGTGCCTAAAGGCCACAGAAAGAGGAGGAGACCTAGGATGCGGTGGGCAGACAGTGTCAAACAGGACCTTGTTAGAATTGGTGTGCAGTGGCCAGATGCAGCAGATATAGCTCAGGACAGATCTGCTTGGAGAACTAAATTACATGGTCTGATTGGACCTCCATAGCCCATGGCTACTTGAGGATGCTGATGATGAATATACCATTTGGTGATATGAATGTTCATATTTAGTGATATGTGCTGGTTAAAATAATTGTCTGCTAAGAGACTGATTCTGGAGCTTTTGAATGTGAAACAAAGGGTAGTTGAGATCTTTAATTGATATGTCAGAGTACCAAGTTCAAAATTTGAACCCTTCACCTCTACAACTGAATTTGAGCCTATCAAAGCAGATTGTATGTAGTTAAAAAAATATAAAATAAATACCCCCTCAAGCAGCTGCTTGTCACAGAGGTCTGACAGGAGCTTGTCACAGTTTATATGCGAAAGTAGAAGATCTGAGAGGATGGCAGGACCTCAGCAGTGTATGTAGTTACAACTTGAAAATGTGCTAAGCACAAATGTGTGGGCCTTATGAAAAAGAATAAAGGAGAATAGTCACAATAAATCTGAGACTATGGAAATAAATTTGAAACAATCAGTTCAAAAGGGACAACTAATCTAAGATAGATCATTTAAACTTCTGTAAAACACAATGATAATACTCTACCAGTTTGAAAATAATCTAGTTTGTATTAATGCAATAAGAGAAATTTAAAGTTCATATAAAAATAAATACCCTCCCCCCCACCTCCCAAGCAACTGCTTTCCACAGATCTCTGAAAGGAATCTGTCAGTTTATACAACATTCAAGAGGCCTGTGAGGAAGGCAAGATATCAGCAGAAACATCCAGGCTTTACCCAGGAATTGAAAGGCAGGTCCCTTTGATCAGTAGACAAGTGCAGTTATTGAAATATTATTTTTAATGAGATTATTTAGTCTTGGTGTATTTTTAATGTGTGGAAACCAGCTTTTGTGTTTAGCAATATGTAACATTGGCTGAAGTTCTGCAGACATCCTGTTAATCAATTTTCCAAAAACATGACATAACGAGATTATGAGCAATTTTTTTAGTTCACACTTGACCAATTCACTCCCTCTGTGACCTTATACTTATTAGTAGCATTTTTATAATGTGGCTGATAGATTCATATCAAATGAGAATTCGTGACTAAGATTAAATATTAAAAAAATTATATATACTTATTAACACAAACATTGCATATTCCACATCACCATTTATAAAAAAAATAATGAACGATGAAAATAGCAAACATTACTAGCCAGAAGCAGAATAATAAATTTTTGTAATTATTTTGTGATAAATATTAATATGTACAATTATAAATTGTTGTTTCATATGAATCCATCAGCCACATTATAAAAAACACCACCACAAAATATATCATCACAGAAGGAGTGAATTGGCCAAGTGGCTAGTAAATCATTTTTTAGAAAATCACCAAAATTGTCCTAGTATGGTGTCTGAAGAATTTGAGCCCAATGCTGAAAAAAAAAAATAATTACAAATTTATTTAGTTATGGTATTCTTTTTCAGTACAGAATCAACAAAAGTTATATATTACTGTTAAAAGTTTCTATTTCACTATCTCACCATTGGATAAATTCTGTAGCGGAAAAAAAAAAGGTGGCTGAGAGCCTTACACTGTATTTTTGCTCTAGTTAAAAGTTGTTTTCAATTATTTCATTCTAATGGTTTTTTACAATGTGGAATGAAGACCCCAATGGCTCATTGAAGGTGGTACACTGGTCAGTTATCAACAAAAGGAAGCCTGCCTCCCTTCATGCCCCTCTAGAAGGTTCTTTAATATGCATGGGACCATAGCTTAACATCCCATCTAACAGTTGGCAGAGTTTCTAAACCCATCAGTGTCCCCTTTCTGATTGATGGCAGGTGAGGTATGCTATTGACTGATCCATGGAATTGTGGTTCACTGTTTAGCTGTGTTGTTGCATATTGTCATCTTAGATAAAGTTATTTAGTTCTTACAATTTCAATGCGAATTTTTATTTTCATATAAGAATTTCTCTTCTACTATGCCTATTCTGTGATGAATTTCATTATCATGGCTGATCACATTAGTTCTTGGTTGTAATGTTTTTTTCCAGTTTTGTTCTAAGTTCAGATTGGTGGTTTTTATTACAAAAAGTTTGTTTTTTTTTCACTACCATTAGGGTCAGGTCTGGAGCTTAGTCAGCCCATAAAATGTGACATGGTGTAAAAAAAAAAAGGTGCTGTAAGCCCTGAATAAAAAAAAAAGATTTACCCAGACTAGATTTTTGAAAATTATTATATTATTATGCATGTGTGGCCATTTCACACACTGTACTAATGTTAAAAGAATATACTGATATTTGCTGCAACAAAATTAACACCATGAAAGGGCATCACTTTCCAAAATACTAACTATAAATTTTTAATTTACTCTCCAATTAGTACAAAGAAAAAAAGTTAATTTAACCAAGAAAGCTGTTTTAACTCAGCAGGAACAATGAAAATTTTTGTCACAATTTTACTTACCATTAAATGAAACAAGCTGAAGAGGAAACGAATGAGCTGCAAAAACTCGACCAAACGTTATTTCCTCAGGAGTGCTTGCATCGGAGTCGGGAGAACCGGAGGTCGCATACGAACTACGACCTGTGCGAATAGTGAGCGGATTACCAGCATGGCCATTAATAACACTAGAAAGACTTCGAGCTCGTTGTCTTGAATTTGAACCTCCTGAGCTACTACTAGCCCCTCGTCTTGGCCGATGAGTAAGGACTCCTAAACTCCCAGCATTTGTAGTTCCTGGACCTCCACCAGCACGAACACGGGGACTGTTAGCATTTGTGCTCTGTTTTCCACCCATTATAAAACTAAAAAGCAGTCTTCGCTTTAATTCCTCAATTACATAATATTTGTCCCTATGTAAATTATAAAATAATACTTTTCCAACTAAAAGGATGAAATTCTTTCAACTCCAGATACATCAATTTATGGCAAAAAAGGATGTTACACAACAGTATCCCAAAAATTCACCCATGTTACGATCTATTTATCCCGGTTACGGATTTTATAACTGCATATGCATTTCAGCGGAATACGATGTCATATGACAAAAAATTGCCGGAAACGATTTGAGATGACAGATATTGTGATGGCAACACTTTATTCTGTGCCTCGATGCTCGATGTATATGCCGCAGGGAGATGATGAAAATAGGGATTTGATCAAATCCCTAAGGTATATGATCAATTTACGGAAGATGTTAAAATAACAACTCTGTGGGGTGATTTCCCTGAAGAAAGTAAGTGATTTGATCAAATCCCTTAACTGTTTTAGTGAAAAGATGAAATAAACAAGTCAGGACTCGCACAGCTCTATGTTTCGCTTGTTACCACTCCCCTTTACCTCACCGCTCCCCTCTGGCGTCCGTGCCGGCCAGCGCCCAAACATTACGCGAGGAAGGTTGCGCGCATTTTTATTATTGTTTTCTATATTTCGAGTTTTATCAAGTACCTACCGTAGAAAAATGAGTTCAGATATAGAAAAAAAATCAAACTCTGACCGAATTTGTATCTGAGGAACAGTTTAATGAAACTATCAGGACGTTTTTGAACAAGCGGCATGAAAAAGAAAAACCTTTGTGGACTCGCGAAAGGATAGAAGAAGCTGTCACAATCGTTGAACAATTTAAATTAGCACCACTACTTAAACATTTTTCCCAGAAAGGTAAAAAAAAGGACTCTTTCTAGTGTCCAAAGTAGTGTCACGTGAGCTAAAGATTCATACTCAAGAGATTCACCACTTGACGGATTCGTTCTCACTCGGCCTCCGCTCATTCGGGGCGTTTCATTATAATTCGGACCACGGAGTCACGTGACCCGAAGATTCATACTCAAGAGATTCATCACTTTGCAGATTCGTTCTCACTTGGCCTTCGCTCATGAAGGGCGTTTTGAATAATTCGGCAGGCGGTGTATTGTAGATCGAGATACATTAAGAATACCCTAAAAAGGCGATTCGGAAAGGAGATAATAAGAGGTGAAAAAGGCAATTCGGAAAAACGAAAAACGTACAATATACCGGCTATTACAATTCCGTAATAGCCGAAATAATTTGTGTTTCAATGACTATTGTTGTATTAACTATTCTACATTTAATAATGCTGTTTTTAAAATTATCAGCTTACTGATCTAAGGGACCTGGGTTCGAGCCCCGGATTTAGGCATGGATGTGTGTGTCGTTTTTCTGCTGAGGTCCTGCCATCTTCTCAGATCTCCTACTTTGGCATATAAACTGACAGGCTCCTGTTAGACCTCTGTGGCAAGCAGCTGCTTGAGGGGCTATTTATTTTTTATTTTTATTTAAGTACCTATTTCTTTTGTTAATTAGTTTCGAATAAATAATTTGTGTTTCAATGACTATTGTTGTATTAACTATTCTACATTTAACAATGCATGGTTTACTAAATAAATACTTTTAATATTTAAACAATATTATTTCATCTTTTCACTAAAACAGTTAAGGGATTTGATCAAATCACTTACTTTCTTCAGGGAAATCACCCCACAGAGTTGTTATTTTAACATCTTCCGTGATTGATCATATACCTTAGGGATTTGATCAAATCACTATTTTTATCATCTCTCTGCGACATATGCACCACGGAGGGAAGAATGAGAGGAGCTAATTCGCTCTCCCTGTCTAAAAGGCTGTGATGACGCCATAGGAGGGGAGTGGCAATGTTGATGCTTCCAAAACAAGCTTTCTACTGACACAATCAAGCCTACTTTTTGCAATTACTGCTTCTAGTATAATATTTGCTGCTTCTAGTATGATATTTACTACTTCTACTATTAATTCTGTCTCTAAGAAAAGTGCATTTACATTATTTCGATTTAATATATATATTTTTCGGCAATGAATATTCCTGTATGGAATAGCTGTAGCAGAATACATTATACCTTTTCGGTTACTTAACTATTATTATGATAACCACAAACGTTTCATACAAATAGATAAATTTGAATAAATGGAACAATAACAAACGAAATGATTACATAATTTTTGAAATTTCTTTTATATGTTTTGAAACAGTTTCTGCTTTGAATATTAATAAATTATACACGACAAATACGTCAATTTTTCTTTACATTTTATATTCACCTGAGAAGGCTAACCATATAAAGCATATATGGATAATTCAACAACATAAAGGTAAAAAACAAAATTTTTGATCTGCACATTTTTTTTTAAATTTTAATAAAATTGGCGAAGAAATTAAATATAATTTTTCTTAAGAGATATTCTTTATCAAATGATGAAACTAAACTCTATATCGAATTACTTGCAGAACGAAACGAAACTGATTAGTGCATTTTTTAAAAAATAACCTAAAATTCTGTTCTTATCAAAAATAACTGGGAGAAAAAACTGGACGACTGAAGCTAATTTTCTTTTAAGGTTTTTTTTTGATAGAAAATTTGAGCTCGTTTTATTTTATCAGTAAAATTTTCTCAATGTACTGGAAGGACCCCATCCATCAGATGATACCTTAAACCATAACACTGTTTGGGAAAAAGAGCCCCACGGTGCACGCTAAACAAAATGCTGGGTAACCTAGATGGAAAGTTTCCATCTGTCTCCTCAATTGTCATTTTAGATAATCTTCTCTGAACCCTTGGGGTCCTTGTGACATAGTCATTTACCCAATTGTGTGCAAAAAAAAGTGATAATCAGTCGTAAAAAAAAGGAATTCAAAATCCTCTAAATTTGTATGAGAATGCACTTTAAACCATAACACTGTTTGGGAAAAAGAGCCCCACAGTGCACGCTAAACAAAATGCTGGGTAACCTTGATGGAAAGTTTCCATCTGTCTCCTAAAACAGATGACCTTGTGGCCTAACTCAATTCAAAATCCTCTAAATTTGTATGAGAATGCACTTAAAACCATAACACTGTTTGGGAAAAAGAGCCCCACCGTGCACGCTAAACAAAATGCTGGGTAACCTTGATGGAAAGTTTCCATCTGTCTCCTATAACAGATGACCTTGTGGCCTAACTCAGTGGGTCATTTTAGCCAATCTTCTCTGAACCCTTGGGGTCCTTGTGACATAGTCATTTACCCAATTGTGTGCAAAAAAAAGTGATAATCAGTCGTAAAAAAAAGGAATTCAAAATCCTCTAAATTTGTATGAGAATGCACTTTAAAACAGCAGAGTGAAACGAAAATATCTTTAGTGCAATATTATAATTTCCTGCTTAAAGCAAATATAACTATCTTATGAAATGATGAGCTGAAAAAGAAATTTAAAATATGCCATTTTAAAATGTCCCTCATGAAATCATAATTATATTTGATAAACATATTTATCAAATATATATATAATAAATATGTTCCCTGCATTTTATTTTTCTAAGCTTAATTACATTTCCTATTTCTTAACACATTTTCCTTTTCTAAACAACACATTTTCCTTTTCTACACTGATAATTTGATTTTTTTTACGGTTTTGAAAGTTTGTACGATACTTGATTTTTTTTACGGTTTTGAAAGGACCCCAAGGGTTCAGAGAAGATTGGCTAAAATGACCCACTGAGTTAGGCCACAAGGTTTCAATGTATCCAGCATTTTGTTAACATGAGTTTGAATCCCACTCATGAAGCCATGAGTGGAATTCAAACTCACGTCTCCAGGAAACATGCCTGTTATGCTAGACACTACACCATCAATGGCTAACCTTTTCTCAGCTTAGTGACCTTAGAAGCTTTCCGGATTTTATATGTTTCGCACTAGTGGCGCCATCTATCCGGGAAGTGGACAACTCTGTTCCCTCATTAAAGATGGAATTAATATTTGTCACTAACTCTAGAACTAATGTTTTTAATAGAATAACATGGCTGCCACGCAGTCGCTCTAGTATCAACTTTAACTGCTTGGGGCATCTCCTCTTCCTTCTTACCTCCATGGTGTACACTAAAGGATTTCTTCGAATTACAGATATTTTCGAGGCTGATAAGCAGGAGATGACAGCATTGAGAGTGACCATAGATTAATTAATATAATTTTGACCCACAATCTAATGTTAAGAATAAAATATCGAAGAGTACAAAGAGCAGACAAATTAATTTTAGCGAGACGGATCTTTCAAAAATGGGAAAAGAAATAGTTTTAAAGTACGCGAATGCTTCATATACAAAGATTTTCGTAATATATTGCAAGTTGCAGCATGTAATAATAAAATCCGAGATATCGCACTTAAATTTAGAAAAAGCATTTAATACAGTTCTTCTGAAGAAATAGGAAATGAAATTAAGCTTAGAAAAATAAAATGCAGGGAACATATTTATTATATATATATTTGATAAATATGTTTCTTTAGTTTGTTTCCTCTTTAATAGGAAGGACTAGAGGAAAGCAAATTTTGTTGCATTCAAAAGAAATTTTCAAATGGTCATTCTTTTGCAGATAAAGTTCAGTTACCATGGGAAAAGTTTAGAGAACAGAAGTCCAAATATGCTAAAGTGAAAACTTTTGATATAAAAGAATTGATGATACAATTGCAAAGGATATCAAAGTACGTGGAAGGGAGAGTGGTAGGAAATTCTTAAGATATGTTAAACAAGATTCCATCAGGGAAAACCACTCATCTCTTCGAGCTGAAAATGGATATCCAACCAGAAACGACAAAGAACTGCGTAATTTTTAAATGAATGGGCTCTTGAGGAAAGTAAACAAGCAGCAGGAATTCTGGAAAATTCTGGGGATGAAATTTAGATTCAATAGAATTGAATCTACTCTTTTGCCAGAAATTTCACTCTCTGATCTGGAAAAAGCAATTAACAGACTGAGAAAAGGGAAAGTTGCTGGAATTGACAAGATTTCGAATGAAATGATCAATGTTTGGGCGACAGAGGTAGCATGTGTCTCAAAGACATATTTGATGAAATTTTAGAAAAGAAAGAAATACTTCATGACTGGTTTTATATTAAAATCAAACTGATATTCAAAGGAAAAGGTAGGTCCAAGAGGCTGTTGATAACTGTAGCTATCGGCCTATTGCACTCTCAAGCTGCATTTATAAGATGTTCTTTGCAAATTTTAAAAGATAGACTAGAGAGATGGCTGGAAGAAAATAAAAAATTAGGTGAGCTGCAATATGGCTTTCGAAGAAATCGAAGAGTGAAAGAATTTATGAAATGAAATGATGAAATGAAATACCCCCTCAAGCAGCTGCTTGCCACAGAAGTCTGACAGGAGCCTGTCAGTTTATATGCCACAGTAGAAGGTCTGAGAGGATGGCAGGATCTCAGCAGAAAAACGACACATACATCCATGCCTTACCCGGGACTCGAACCCAGGTCCCTTTGATCAGTAGCCAAGCGTGCTAACCACTCGGCCATGGGACGGCTTCTTTTATGCTGACCGAAATTATACAATGCTATAACGATTCTGGCAAACAATTACTTGTAGCTGGTCTTGACATTGAAAAGGCATATGTTTCAATTGACAGATCAACTTTATGGGAAAGGATGAAAATATTGGGAATTCCAAACGATTTTTCAGCTCTTGAAAAAGATGTATGCCCCAAATAAATTCTCATATGTCTGCGAATTAAATAAAATTCAATCGGACAAAGTAATGAGCAATCATGGTGTTAAACAAGCTTGTCCTCTGTCGCCTCTTCTATTCCTGATTTATCTTCGACCCTTAGAACATAAGTTTCTTCAAACTAATCTTGGACTAAAATTCCCAGAAATTATGAATCCCCATTCCACATTATTATGAATCCTGCTATTTTCTTTGCAGATAATATTATTGTCTTTGAAGAGTCTAGAGGTAATTTAGAGTCCATCTTTGAAAAGATATAAAAGAATTTAATCCCTTCTGAGATTTAGTTCTCATAAAAGTGCGTTTAGCCTTAAGTTGTAAACCTCTCTTTATTTCGTGGTGGGGGGCGGGTTCCGAAGTACACCCCCCTCATGGGGAAAGCTCGTATTCCATCTCACGACACTACACGTGCTTGGCAAGAGAAGCCGGGAAGTAGAAGATGAAGTTTGTCGCAGAGGAGACCAGTAGGGACTTGGAGTATGGGTGGTATTAAAGGGGGTGCAAAGTGCAGCCAGGATTGAAAGTGGCAAAAATAAGAAAGAGAGTGAAAGCAGCTCCGGTCTCAAAGTAGAGAGTCCCGGAGCCAGCAGATGAGCCAGCCCATGTCCCTCAGATGTGCCGAATGGATGTACCCTAACTCGCGCACTCCCGATGGACACCATGACCGACCGCCCCGCCTGCTACCTCACTGATCGCCTGAGAGCTCCTGAGTTCGTTAGCGAACCCTTCCGTAATCGGACACCGGAGGATATAGTGCCCGACATCTGCATCTGGAACCCCACAGCCGCAGTAACTGTGGGTAGCGATCTTAAAATGCTCCAGATATTTTGGGAAACTCCCGTGTCCCGTCCAGACCTGCGTCAAGTAGTGGTCAGAGGACATCATGGATAGACGGACCCTTTGCAAGAATGTCTTTGTTGGAGGACCATTCTCAGTCGTATCCCAGAGCCTCTGCCACTCGTCCATCGCTCTTTGACATAGTATAGTCTTCAGGGTAGTTTTCGAAGACTTAACCGCTATCACAGGTTGAGTATTATTACCTGCTGAGCGGGCCAGTTAATCTGCCAGCTCATTCCCTTCATGACCTACGTGTGCCCCTTCAGTTGTACAGAGATGATTGGGAGTTTTCATTTTGGTCCAAATCATTGAGGTAGTAAAGATAGGACTCCAATTCCCGTAGCATTGACCGCCAGTCGGCTGTGTCTGCCGACTGCTTAGTGAGGAAAGATACCCATGATGCCTTGCGAATTGGCTGCGAACAACGATGAAGGCTATTTAAAAATGCTTAACAAATGATTTAAATGAGGCAGAACTTTGCTGTTTTTTGTTTTTTATTTCAATCAGGTTATTCCAGTGTAGTAATTAAAGCAAAATAGATTTAATTAATACAAACTTACTGACTTATATCGGATGAAAAACGAAGACGCTGGAAACTGCTTCTCTTTCAAATCGAGGTTTTGTATGAAAATTAAAAAAAAATTCGATATGTTCTTAACATGTGATTAAAGCTGAACTAAATTGACTGTAAACTTAACAGACTTCAATTTGAGCCCGTTTAAAAGAGGAACAATGGTAAACTTATTTTAAAATCTAATAAATTTAATGCCATATGCTTAATATTTCTTATTGTAATAAATTGTAAGAAAACATTCTTTTAACTTTATGTTAATTCAGACTTTAAATCACCTACTTTACATATGCAAATATTATTAGTTTCATATATTAAAAAATTCATGAACTACATTCGACTTCGACAGAAAGGTATATTGAAAATTTGAAACTCTTTATTTTTAAATCCCTTAGTTTAACAATTTCAATTTTTAATTTATCACAAAGAACACATCTCGTAATTTTCGTAAAGTACTAACCTATGAAATGTCAAATTGCTGCCTTTACAGCACGTTTTTGCATCCGTACGCAGAGCATGAAGTAGGCGTTTCACTGTTGACTTATTAAAAACACCCAACTTTTCCCCTCACTATCCACTAGGCTTAATATCTGTACGTGTTCATGGCGTCCATTGCCAGTCCTGTCTCTAGTAATATTACCTCAATGGTCCAAATACAGTTAATCTAAATAAAAAATAAAAATAAATACCCCCTCAAGCAGCTGCTTGCCACAGAGGTCTGACAGGAGATTGTCAGTTTGTATGCCATAGTAGAAGGTCTGAGAGGATGGCAGGACCTCAGCAGAAATACAAAACAAACAGCCATGCCTTAACCCGGGGCTCGAACCCAGGTCCCTTAGATCAGTAGCCAAGCGCGCTAACCACTCGACCATGGGAGATCTACTGTGGCATATAAACTGACAGGCTCCTGTCAGACCACTGTGGCAAGCAGCTGCTTGAGGGGGTATTTTTTATTTTATAGGAATCTATGGTTGCCAGATCTATTTATAGTGTACATAGAATTCTATGAACACTTAAACAGCTCAGAAGTTCTACACCCATAGAGATCCTTAGACATCTCGTGTTCCCAAAAAAAAGGGGATAATGATTTCACTTAGTGGTGGTGTCTATCCAACTGTAAATATCGAATTTTGTTGTGTTTATAGATAAATCAAAAATTATATTTGTATTGGATATACAGGGTGATTCAAAACTTATCGTTCAAATTTCGTGGGGAGGTAGGGAATACGTCAGGAAACAGATTTCACATAGGAAAGTATGTCCGCAAACGTCATCTACATGAACAAAATGGACAAGTAAAGTGAACACAAGGAAACAGTACAGTTAAGTGGTAACGAATGTGACTTTTATTCCAACAAGGTAAAGTACAGGTTCACAGTAGGTGCTCAAAATTGCGACCATTTACACGGACACAGAATTCACAGCGCCGTTGCATTAACCACCGAACATTTTCAAAAACGCCTGGCATATCACGGATAATGCCTGCGGCGGCCATTATTCGTGCAACAAGGTCCATTTCACTGTCGACGGGGGGTCTCGTACACATGGTATTTCATGGCCTCCCACAAAAAGATATCCATGGGCGATAAATCAGGTGACCTGGGTGGCCAAGCGATCGGTCCACCTCTACCGATCCATCGAGCTCCGAATGTTCGGTTCAGGTAATCACGGGCAACAATAGTGCTATGGGCTGGAACCCCGTCATGTTGATACCACATATCTCGGCGGATAAGAGCAGGAACAGCGCCCAGAAAAGTCGGTAACACTGTCTCGAGAAATATTAGATATTTCCGGCCGTCCAATCGGGGCGGTAGCAAGTAAGGTCCCAACAAACAGTCACCAATGATTCCGGCCCACACATTTATGGCAAAACAATGTTGCGCAGCGTGACTTCTCGTACCATGCGGGTTGTCGTAAGCCCACACATGTGAATTGTGTGTATTGAACACACCTTCACGAGTGAATGAAGCTTCATCTGTAAAAAGGACAGAAGCTGGAAAACTGGGGTCCACGGCACCTTTCTGCATGAACCATTGCGCAAATTCCACACGCTTCGGATAATCGTCAGGATGCAGTAACTGCATCCTTTGCAGATGGTAAGGATGCACACGTTCCTCGTGCAGTATCCGCCACACTGCTGACTGAGAGACCCCAAGCTGCTGAGCAATAGCTCGTGTGCTGGTATTCTGATTATTTTCGTTGGACTGTAGGACTTGTTCTGCGACGTTGACAGTCCGCGTCAGTCGTCTTCTCCCCGTATCCTGCATGTTGCTGCGCAGTGAACCACGTTCGCACAGATTGCGATGCACACGTGCCAACATTTGATGCTGCGGTATTCTTCTGTTGGGGTATCGGTCTTCGTAAACTTGCCTAGCTCGGCGGTCGCTTTCGCCAGCTGCCCCATATGTGAGATGCATATCCGCTAGCTCTTGATGCGTAAAACGATTCATCTTATCACTAGTAAGTTAGCACTGATGACAGCGGGAGTGGTCGAGCGAGCTGTACACTGCTTGGGTAAACACAGCGCCCTCTACATACGCATGCATACATTTGCGGACATTCTTTCCTATGTGAAATCGGTTTCCTGACGTATTCTCTACCTCCCCACGAAATTGAACGATAAGTTTTGAATCACCCTGTATAGCGATTAAATATTTCAATCTGCACTTTCCAAGTCTCTCAAAAATTATAAGTGTGACCTCTAAAGGTTGAAAATTTTGAAATTGGCAAACTTTTAAAAGGAATATTTCAAGCGATGTATTTATGCTAGAAATTCGAAATTTTGGTGACGGAATGTGATGGTCGTAAGGTTTGCATTAGGAACAATATGTTCTCTCTTAGCCCCCAGGTTAGGAGGGAAAACGCCATTGAGGGAAAAGACAGATTTTTTATTTCAAGAGACAAATTGGTTTTGGTTAGATAAGTACTAATGAAATATTATAATTCGCATTTTTCAAATCCTTAGGTAGTTTTAATTTACATTGTTAGGGGTCACTATAAATTTGGTAAAGGCGAAAATTTTTAACTATGATTGGAAGCGATGGTAGAAATTTGAAATTTTTGTGGAAGGGTGTCAAGAGTTATTCCACTGAGGGCAACAATCTGTTCCCTTTTCTCAGAGTGGTGTGAGAAAAGCAATTTTTTAAATTTAAGGAATAAAGGACAAATGCTTTTTATGTTGCTGAAGTACCAGTAAAATACAAGTTTTTGCATTTTCCTAAACCTTAAGGAGTTAAAGAAAACCTTCACTCTCTTTGAAAACAAGAGTTCCACTTGCTCCAGAGGCTATATGTGTTCTTCTAATTACGAGATTTAGCGTGGAAAATTATCTTTCATCAGTATTAACTGTTGCAGGTATGATAAGGAAAATTAAAACACATCTAGGAAACTGACCGAAAGCCCAACATTTTCGGTAATGAACAGATTTAAGAACTCTTTTAATGTAGTATATTTTGAAATACTACTTTTAACATAATATCACAAAATTTTCAATTGATTGCTAAAATGTCTACAAAATAATCTGAATATTTTGTTAATACCCCCAAAATGTAACTTACAAAAATTTAATGAATCTAAAATTAATATTCCAGTTAAAAATTATCAGCTTAGTAAATGTATAAAAATAAAATAAATAAATATCCCTCTATGGCTACTTGAAGCCATCCCGTGGCCGAGTGGTTAGCACGCTTGGCTACTGTTCTAAGGGACCTGGGTTCGAGCCCCGGATTAGGCATGGATGTGTATGTGTCGTTTTTCTGCTGAGGTCCTGCCATCCTCTCAGACCTTCTACTGTGGCATATAAACTGACAGGCTCCTGTCAGACCTCTGTGGCAAGCAGCTGCTTGAGGGGGTATTTATTTATTTTTTTATTATTTTATTTATGGCTACTTGTCACAGAGGTGTGATAAGAGCCTGCCAGTTTAATCGCCATAGTAGGAAGTTTGTGAGGATGGCGGGACCTCAACAGAAAGACAAACATAAACATCCATACCTTACCGGGGCTCGAACCAGGTCCCTTTGATCATTAGTCAAGCACGCTATCCCATTACATAAAACACACATTGTGTGAAAACACATTGCATGAAAAACAAACCAGTATCTATGCCATTGCAAAGTTCAAATTCCAGTTATCTATGCCATTGCAAAGTTGTCTATTACTACACTGTATAGTTGTAAAGCTTGTAGAATTTTTCCAACTTTAAATTATTTTCGCAATATTTTTCGTAACAAAATTTAGCGAGGGGAATGTGGAAAAAATAATTCAGGAAATATTCTCTGGTTTTGTTTTATCAATAATTTTGGACTTGGCAACAGCTGAAATAGTTTTCTTTCGATTGGATGAATTTAAATTGTAACAATGGTGGGAATTTGAAGTAAGAAAATGTGATTAATTTAATATTATTTTTTGCATTGCTTCCAAAAGTGCGATAATATTTTAAATAGGATCATTCGTGTTTCTATAATTTGTTTGTAATAATAAGCTGTATGTAAAAACGTTTCACAAGAAAAGTAAGTAAACTGAAAATATTAATTTATACGTAGAAATATTACACTCCTTAATTCTAAGTTTTGACATTTGTAAACTGCTAATTTTTAAAATGAAAAATAAACGATTTTTAAATATTGTAAGTACATGTAACTAAAAACTTAACTGAAATCAAAACTATGCGGTTTCGTTTAAGTCGAATATAGGTTGCAACTCTTTGAAGTACTACTATTGTTAGGACATAGGATTACTAAAGTACTTAAAAGTGAGTATATTTTAGTAATTTTTATGGTTTTCAATGATACATGATATTTTTCTGTTTTGGTTTTATTTGTGCATACAAATCAGAGTAATTCATTATTTATAAAGCATTGTTCAGAGTAATTTTTGAAAGAGGGGAATGTGGAAAAAATAATTCAGGAAATATTCTCTGGATGAGTAGTTGATGTAAGCATTTTGTAAATTCATTTTTAATATATTAAGACATGTTTACACTAAGGTGACCAAGGATCCAATTTTCTATGGATGGTATCTGTATGAAAATTCTGTCCCAGACAAATATCTTTGGAAGTGTCCCTGAAATTTGCTTTTAGATATCCCGTGGCTGAGAGGTTAGCGCGCTTGGCTACTGATCTACGGGACCTGGGTTCGAGCCCCGGGTAAGGCATGGATGTTCGTGTTGTTTTCTGCTGAGGTCCTGCCATCCTCTCAGATCTTCTACTGTGGCATATAAACTGACAGGCTTCTGTCAGACCTCTGTGGCAAGCAGCTGCTTGAAGGGGTATTTATTATTTTAAACACTTATGAAAATTTTGACTGCCAATGCAGGTGATTAAAAAATTGGGACTTGAATTTTAAAATGAATTTCAATAGTGAACTATCAAACTGGATGATCACACATTCGTGGAAATTGTGAACGTATGGTCAGATCATCAAATTGAATTTTCAATAGCCCATGGATCTTTTCTTTGAATTCAGCATCCCTAGTAGGGTAACTAAATTTGGAAAAGCATGTGTTGGTGGTGCCAGTTCATTACACCAGTTCAACTACCATGTTAAAGCAGTTTGCAGCAGAATTGTTCTGTTACATAAATATTAGAAAAAAAGATGATGCCAACTGAGTTAGTGTAGCAATGTTTAGTATTTACTCAGTATCAGGAGAAATAAAAAAGCATTTCTACCTCTCTTGAAACACTTTTAATCCGTGGTAACTTGATGATAATATAATATGTAAGTTATACACTTTTAACACTGACAATTACTAAAATCATTTTATCATTAATAACTCATTTATCTTCCCTAATTTAAAATTTGCTTTAAAATTATTGATACTAAATGGGACAGAATGTTGTAAGAGATTTTCCAAATATACATTTAGATGGAAAATATTATCTAACCAGTTACGTCTGTCAGCAACATTTTTTCCAGTTGATGAAGAGAAACATTTCATCAACTTTAACTTATAACCATATCTACAACTTACTTTATCAATAGTGATCTCAAGACATAGTGACAGTGGCAAAAATTACATAGTGTGCAGCCAGTTTATGGCTATGCAGATACAATTTAAATAACTAAACTTTTATTGAAACTTTAAATATAAACATCTATTGATCATTCAATTTTTAATCCGATGATGGAATTTTTTTAACTTGTAATTGATGGTGATAAATTGTATTGATTAATTGTTGATAATTGTATTGATTGATGAAAATATAAATATACATGTATTATTTATATTTTTATTTGTGCTTCTTTACAAATGTGGAAGGAACTTTTCACCCTATGTATGATGTGTTAAAAAAATTGAACAAACAATAATAATTCAAGTTTTATCTAGAGTAACTAAATTTGGACTACTTTCATCATTTTCTGCATGCTATCATCAGATTAATAATACATATTCTAATCTTCAATGACTTAATTATTCAGCAATTGTAACAATTTTTGGTAGAACTGCATTTTGCAGGTTTTGGGTTACCTTTTTTATGCAATGTAACAAAATGATGCTTTTCAGTCATTTAACCTAATCATCATTTAACTCAAATAGCAGTTTAAAAAAATATATTTTTGATATTACAATGGTAATGATAAATAAAAAAAAATAAATACCCCCTCAAGCAGCTGCTTGCCACAGAGGTCTGACAGGAGCCTGTCAGTTTATATGCCAGAGTAGGAGATAATTTAGTAATATTAAACTTATATCATGGGGTTCTGAAAATGTTAATATAAGGTTTACTATCCTCCCATTGTGTTGAAAACATGCTTTAGGACACTCCTACTAATGTTGCCACCATAGTTAGGGGTCTTCTTCCTGTTCTCTAGCACAGATGTTTGCAGATGTTGCTGTTGGGCCATTGTCTCTTCAAACCTCCTTCACAGTGATCACAGATCAAGATTGATCTGAAATGCATATATAAATTTCTTAATATGAAGTTCTTATATGAAGAAAAAAAAGTAAAAGTTGGTCTACTTTGTTGTGTCTGTGATGTGTAAGATGACTGGTTAATTTATAATACCAAACTGCCATATAGATGTGTCATGAACCATGGATAACAACAAGCACAGGAGACAACAGCCCGACAACAGTGACATTCGCAAGCTATCTGTGTCAGAGATCAGGAAGACTGCTAACTGTAGTGGCAACAATGTAAAATGTAATGTACTTGAGGAGTGTCACACAGCAGGTTTTCAACACAACAGGAGGATAGTGAACTTTATATTAATACACTGGTTTCCATAAATTAAGAAAAACTGAGAAAAATTATGATAAACAAAAAACTATATGAATGATTTTAATGAAATTTGATGAAAACCTGTATTACAATGCTAGTTTCAGAATGGCATAAAATATTTTACACTAGAAATATTTTTCGTCAAAAAATAATATTTACAGGAACTTGTCCAAAAATGAGGTGTCAGAATGCAATGGGCAAAGTTCTTTAATAAGGAATGTGGTCACCCCTTACAACAATGCAGGCACAACAGTGATGTTCCATGCTGTTTATGATGTGAATCAGCACAGTTGGGAGTAACAAAAATTGTTCCTTTAAAGTAGTAATAAGCTCCCGCTTTGTTTTAGGTGGCAGGTTGAGGGCAGCAGCATGTCTCCCTAGAGTATCCCACACATACTCTATTAGATTTAGATTGGGAGATTGAGCTAACCACTCCATTCACATAATGGTCTCCTCTTGAAAGTATTGTTCCACTAGTCAAGCTCTGTGTGGACGAGTGTTATCATCTTGTAAGATGAATGTTTCATCTATTGTACCAACATAACGATGTACGTAGCCTTTGAGCAGTGAAGTTCCCATTGTCAACACAGAGGTCTGTGCATCTACCTAAGGAAATGCCACCCCAAACACATACACTATCTCCACTGTAACTGTCTCTTTGATGGATATTACTTAGATGATAGCATATACCTTGTTCTCTCCATATCAAACAATGTCCGGAATCACTCTGCAAGCAATATCTGGACTCATCTGTGAATAGTTCGGACCTCCATTGCTCTTCTGTACAGTTAGCATGCGTGCGTACCCAATTCAACCGCTCTCTCCTGTGACGTGACGGTTATACAAATTACTGGCCTTCTAGCGTACAGACCTCTCTCATGAAGCTTATGCACAGTAGAAGCTGATACAACCCTCCCAGTGGTTGCTGCAAGAGAGGACTGTAGTTGAGAGTGAGTAGATATCCTGCTCCTTCATGTTGTTAATTGCAGATATCAATCTTGTACAGTGGTCATAATTCTAGCCCTTCCCCGGTTAAACCTCTGAGACACGGAATCTGTGCTAAGAAATTTATTCCACAATCTTGAACCACAGAAGGATTCACATTCAGCCATCGTGCCACATCTGACTGACTTTGGCCTGCTTTGAGGCAGCAAATAGCTCTTCACTGCAGTTCATTTGGCCAATGATGTCTTGAGGTCATTCGTACAAAATGGCTATTTCAAATTTCTTTGCTATACATCGACTCCATGCTACACATTTACAACACAAAATAACGATCCACTCCAAAATACTCGTTTTTTTTGCGGCTGTCCAATTATGGAAATTGACGCAACCTAGATTAATTTTCATATGATATGCTCACTTGGCATTACTTTACTGGTTACATGAACAAGTTTGGTGAGAATCGCACAGTTTTATGGCAAATTATCACGATTTTATGAACCAGTGTATTTATTAATGATAATTTATGTTTGTGTCAAATGCAACATACTGTTACCATGGTAATGATATGGTGGGTTTTAGAAATGTAACATAAAAACTCCCTATCACTAACTACTAAGAAATAAAGTCTCTTTGAAACAATCAGTAAACACAAACCATGTTAACAAAATGCAACAATTGCCTTCCTACATGTTAAAAACAGAAATAATCTCATCAGAGATAACAAATCTCAAAAAGCAAGAAAATTGGGAACATTGCACTGGTGATTATGAATTAAACACAGGTGACAATCACGGCATTACCTGGGTGATATTTTAACATCAATATATCAATAAATATTTTGTGAAAAAAATTTTGCCGGCATTAGTTCAATCGGTAAGAATACTCTGGCATGTTTCTGGAGAGATGCAGGTTCGCGTCCCCGTCTGTCGGCAAAATTTTTTCCACAAAATATTTGGTGATTATGAAAAAACCCTAGAGCTAAATAATATCATCAGTGACAACAAATCTGAAAAAAAAAATAAGAAGGAAAAGGCCATAAGTGATTAATGTATTAATGTCAGAAATTGAATCAGTTGCTCTCTTTTTTTTTGACAACTTAATTTTTTTTTTGTTTTGATATACATATACTGGGTGATCCAAAAGTAAAAATGCAATAATTCGAAAAGTATAGACAGTAGCATGATGCGGTTTTCATAGAAATGCACAGAAAGACATGGATTTTTTTTTATAACAAAAAATTTTATTGCCAGAATAGTTACATTTGCTACCTGTCAGTGGCGCTTCAGTTGTGTCAGTAGTTTGTACAGTGGCGCAGCACAGTTTGCAACGCAACTAGGATTACAAATGTTCAATGTGATGGCCATCATTCATGAGAATGGCTGTCAGACATGGCACAATACTCTGCACAGCATCGAAGAGGGTTTCAGCTGTAATTCCTGTCACATGATGGCGAATAGCTTCTTTCAACATGGCCAATGGCATCGGCTGACCTCTGTATACCGCTACAGAACCACCTGTCGGTGACAAATGTAACTATTCTGGAAATAAAATTTTTTGTTATTAAAAAAAATCCCATGTCTTTCTGTGCATTTCTGTGAAAAACCGCATAGTGCTACTGTCTATACTTTTCGAATTATTGCATTTTTACTTTTTCTGTTACTTTTGGATCACCTGGTACATTATTACAATGCAAATAACCTGAGAGCATCAGCTTATCCAGGTTATTGTAATATTAACACAGGAATAAAGTAATGACAATATATTTTAACGTATAAAATCTTAAACATCTTCAACAATAGTTGAATTTATATCTCGAATAACAGCGGCAAAATATATAAGTGATTTCATTTTTCCCTACAGAATAAATATTCTAACTTTATTGTAAATCAATATATTACATGCTCAAATATACATAAATCAACTACTTGTGAATTTTTTGTTTAATAATGTGTGTTGCTCCACTATTATGTACAATATGAAAGAAAATAGGAAAAAGAGTGGAATTTACTGTTCTATTCTTATTGCTTACCATAACTCTTTGGCTAGCAGCTGATTGACAGGTAATTTTTTTTAATATATATTTTTGTTTTATGTTTTCTAATTCCTGCAAAAACTTGGCAGCAAAATTGCATTTTAAGTGACTGGCACCTTAACCCTTTGAATGCCAATTAAGGTATGTGTCATCTGTACAAGGCTTTTGAATTTTTATTGAGGTTGGTAATATTTTAAACTGATCTATCCATGCATGCATCTCTTGATTTTAAAAGAAATTACATATGAAATGCAGAGGATCAATCTGATCAATCTTTGCAATTTATGCAAATTGTTCTTGGCACTTCAAGGGTTAAGCTGCACTTGACAATTTGTACGTTTGACAGCTATACAACTTTATTACACTTCTATATTGTAATGAAGCCAACTAAATTGTACACTTCTGTAAATGCATTTATAGGTAATAAAAGGGCTGAAACAGGGTTGCCATCTGGTGTGTTGTGGACTTTGTGTGGTCCTCTAGTGCCTTAACTGAAGCCGAAGAATATCTTTCCATTTACTACATATTTCAGGGTAATCTTCCCATTGCATTGTACAATTCACAAAGTCAAAAATACAGGTTACTCAAACTATTAACATTTTTTTAACCTAGGATTAGTTGCATATTGGCCCTTTAGCTTCTTCCATGTGCATTTTTGGTCGTCACAATTAATTGACATCTTCATGTGTCTAATTTTTTAACTGGCCTTTAAATGTTCCTGTTATATAAAAAGTTATGTTATTTGAACTATACATTTTGCTGTGGTAGTTTTCAACATTAATGGCCAGTCCAAAGCATCATTAATTATGTTTATTGGTATGAACTTCTTGTGAATGGAACATTCATCATATGTTTTGGTGAGCTAAAAAGAACTGGCTTGGGTATAAAAAATTAAAATTATGTTAAATTAAAAAAATTGAAAATAATGGTGTTAATTTTTAAAAAAAAATTATATATACTTTTGTATAAATAATATAAAGCATATTTGTATTTTCAAAACACATGCAATTATAAAAATAAAAATACACTGCTCAACATTGAAAGTGCCCCACCCAGAAGAACATGTCGTACAAACATGCAAATAGAAGAGGGGGGGGGGTGCGCAGTTGAGATATGCAAATGATGGTAATTCGGAGCCAATGACATCTGTGGCTCAAGTGATAAAAGGTGCAAGAAGGAATAGAGATGGCATTGTGTTTATGCAAGTGCAAGTTGTGTGAACGGTTGAAATTAGGTGGTTCTGCTTGGAAATTGTTCAGTGAAGGTTGAAAATGCCTGGTACATGACGTCGGCAGGTTTATCGCCATTTGGATGCTTTTGAGAGAGGAAGAATTACAGACCTATGTGAAGCTGGATGGACTACATGTTGTGTCGCTACCAATGTTCATCAGGATGCATGAACTGATAGATGCTTTTGGCAACAGTGGCGAAATGAAGGTTCTAGTGTGCATCACAGAGGGAGTGGTGCCGTCCTACAGAAGTCAGCACGACTTGATAGGCACATTGTTCGACATGCTCATTCATCACCACAGAGCACTGCAGGCGATATTTGACATGCTGTGTCAGCAGCCATGAATGTCCCCATAACGACTCGAATGGTAAACCAAAGATTGCATGAGGCACACCTGTGCTCTTGGAAACCATTACGTTGAGTGCCATTGACTGCAAACCATCGCAGTGCTCATCTAGCTTGGTGCTGAAGTCATGCGAACTGGGGTCACGAATGGAACACTGCTGTGTTTAATGATGAATCCCATTTCTGTCTGGGTGCTGACGATTGATGGGTCCATGTATGGTGACAGCCTGACGAGAGGATGGATCCAGCTTTTGTTCGTGACTGGCACATTACCCATCAGCCAGGCATAATAGTATGGGGTGCTATTGGGTATGACTACAGGTCACCTCTTGTCCGCATCATGGGAACACTGACAACTACACAATATGTTAGTGCGGTTCTGCAGCCGTTTTGTTACTGTTCCTGGGAGGCATGCAGCAACCCATTTTCCAGCATGACAATGCCCATGTACACACTACTAGGGTCTCCAAACAATGTTTGCAACATATTCAAGTATTGTCATGGCCAGCACAATATCCAGATTTTAAAGATCTCCAGCACAATATCCAGATTTTAAAGATCTCCAGCACAATCTGTGGAACCACATTGGATGACGTGTGCAATCCTCTCACTGGCCAGTGTGGAATCTTGATGAATTATGGGAGCAAGTCAATGCTGTTTGGTGTGCAATTCCTCAGGACCATATCCATTGATTGTATGACTCCATGCTACGCCTTATTGCTGCCTGTATTGCCGTTCCCAGTGGTGCTACTACCTACTGAGGCAGTCACATTGTGCTGCATTATATCATCTTCTAACCTCTGTAAGTGGCTGCAAATTAAATCATGGTATGCCATTGTGTATTGCTATGTGTGTACTACATTTCACTCCTTCTGGGTGGGGCAATTTCAATGTTGTACAGTGTATTTAATAGGTACAGTGTGGTGTGAAGTAGTCATTGCCAATTTGCCTTCCCAACAATAGCTGTCTAAAGAGATTTGCACTATATTAATGAAGCTTATATTTTATAATTACCTAGAGATTACCTATTGCACTTCACTTGACATTTGTCAGTTTGTCAGTGTGTTTGTCGAAAGAATTGCTCCAAACTTTCGAACGAGATGCAACTATTTTAAGTTAATACAGTAATTTTCATCTGCTGATTCTTTCTGTGCTTAATAGTACTGGCGATAATAGTAAAACTCACCATTAGCATTCAATAGCATATTAAAGAAACAAAACAGAGTTTCTGCTTCATTTTGTACCCTTCTTTAAACAATTCAATCAGAAGCAACAAAATGCTATATTTAGGCCACTGAAAGCAAATGTATGCAGAAATGCAGTTTATAGTGTTGCACAATATAATATGTTGCATTTTGATGGCTAGTAATAATGCAAAAAAGACTGTTTTTACTTTTTGCATTTATCATATGAAAATTAGATTTCTCACATCATAGAAAATAAACAGCAACTGAATACATGATGAAAACATATCGGATATACCCCCTCAAGGAGCTGTTAGCCACAGAAGTCTGACAAGCCTGTGTTATAGGCCATAGTAGAAGGTCTGTGAGGATGGCGGGGACTTCAGCAGAAAAACAAGACAAACATCCATACCTGGGGCTTGGACCCAGGCCCTGTAGATCAGCAGCCAAGCATGCTAACCACTCAGCCATGGGATGGCTCACATATCAGATAAATAACATAAATTATGACTAATTAGTCAATCCAGTAATTCTAACAATAATAGATTAAAACATTATGCATTATACATTGTTGCTTAGACACCATACAATGAGCAGAATTAAAAAGAGATGATATGAATATTGCTCATTCTAAAAATAAAACAGTTTATGCATTTGAAAACAAAAAATCTCATCTATAAAACTATTTTAACATATTTATCCCAGTGGTGTATTTTAGATTATTTCCTTTTAGTTTCTAAATAAAACAATACAGTGATTGATGTTTTGTTTTCAAGAAAGAATTCATAAAAACCTATTCATGGTACTATGAGAGGTGCAAGGAAAAAGATGTAGAGTGCTATAAATCTGTCTCAACAGAAAGGGTGAGAATATGAAATAAAAAAAAGTAAAATAAATAACGACTTATTATTTTAGTTATGAAGGTTTTCTCATAATTATTAATGACAGAAGCCTTTTTCTTTATATGAAGGGGAAACAGATTCATCCCAGCTACCAATCCAGACAGACAGATGCAATATGGAAAACAAGGTTACAGGTGGAAAAAAGAGAGGAAGTGGTGCCATCTGGCACAGCAGAATAATTTTTTCCCCCCAACCTTTTCATACTCAGGGCACCCCAAAAATGGTAAAAAAATTGGCGGTACCCCAGTAGTTGAAATTTTAAAAGTATTAATTTTGTTTCTCTTACAAAATCTTTTAATTATAACATTATTTCTAGATTTCTTTCCTTTTTTTTTGATAATAGAATTTACACTGAGAAAACATTTTGCAGGTGGAACCCTTCAAAGATTGCCACAGCACTCCAGATGAGATTCACTGACATAAATATTCTTAATACTTTTGTGGAAAATGAGTCTGCTGGTATATGTATCTCTAATCGATGACTTGGGAGATCTAATGGATGACGTGATTCGGGGCAAAAAGGGGAAAGCTTTTCTCCTATTCAACTATCTTCCTATTGCTTTTGGCTTTGACATTTTTCGGTTGGTTGGTTTATCAGTTTGTGGATTTGAAAAATGTTCCACTATATCTTTCGAACATGATGGAGGAAACTTAATGATTTATGTGTGAAATGAAAGCTTGTGACGCAGAAAGTAGCTGCAACATGAAAAATCCACCCCATGCTTTTTTCCCTCTTAAAAAGGGGTTAAAAACATGAAAATGATTCTTCCTCTATATCTTCTGGTGCAGAAAGTAACAAGCTATGTGTGTCAAATGAAAACTTGGGCATGGGGAGTGTCATAGACTATAAAAAAAAGTGACTTCTCATGTGCATTCTTCCCCCTTAAAAAATGTGAAAGTCATTCTACTATATCTTCTGAAAGTGAGGGCCTACAGTTATAAGTTAGATGTCAAATGAAAGCTCATGTAATGGTGGTAGCAAACTATTTCGAATCCCCTCTGATAAAGGGGGTTGTATATTCGCAGGGTTCAACTTTAATGAGTTGTATCTCAAATTAAAGCTTGTGACATCTGCAAAGTCATGGGCTATCTCAAATACGACTCCAAAGCGGGGGGGGGGGGGATGTTCTCGATGTTTATGAGGCGTATATCAAATGAAAGTTTTTGAAGGTAGGTGTTTTTAGTGACAAAAAAAAATAAATTAATTAAAAATTAAAAAAAAAAATACCTATAGGGCCCTAAAAAACAGAAAATAAACCTAAAGCATATAGATGGTGCAATCAGTCACCGAGTTTGTATTCACTTCAAAGGAAGATTTAACTACTCAACAAGATTGCCGACACCCTATCTTCCTTTGAATTTTTAATTTATTTTTTTACGTATCCTATCCTTTATTTCTATTTTCTAATGGGTAAAAGAATGTGACAGGATGAGTGAGTGCACAAAGCTAATATTCAATGACATAAATAAAAAAAATAATAAATACCCCCTCAAGCAGCTGCTTGCCACAGAGGTCTGACAGGAGCCTGTCAGTTTATATGCCATAGTAGGAGATCTGAGAGGATGGCAGGACCTCAGCAGAAAAACAACACGAACATCCATGCCTAATACCGGGGTTCGAACCCAGGTCCCTTAGATCAGTAGCCAAGCGTGCTAACCACTCGGCCACGGGACGGCTGTTCAATGACATACAGTAAAGAAACTAAAATGAGAAGGGACTTGACCACTGCCCTCTCAGAGTATGAGTTATTGAACATAGAAAAAGTTTTATATAGCTTAGGAACTACTCCAATTGTAATTTTGAAATGATGCAAGTTTACCTAGGGTTGCTGGAAATCATATCTGTTATAGAGTAGATATTGCAAAATGTGCTATGCTTATTAGATTGTAGCAGTGTTGCTTTTGAGGAGAAAAGCACTATAGCAACTTTCATAGGTTGAAAGTTGCTATAGTGCTTTTCAAACTATCATTAACATCATCATTAATCAGTGCTTTTAACAGTCATTAACATTAGATTTAATGTTAAAAATTGTGCTCAAGTTGTGCCAACTAATATATCATTATTCATTTATTGATACTTTTAGAAATGTATACTTTTTACTGTGATTAACTCATGATAAGCAGAAAACTTGAACTGATGACTATCTAAAGCACTTCTCTTTCATAAGGTATATTTTTACGATACATACCTGATTGCCATTCAATAACCAAATGAATTGCACTTTAGTAAGTTATTGCTATATGGCAAATATTTTGTTTTTATTCAATAGGTTTTATTTTATTACATTATTTTGTTTGCAACTGTCTAAAATACAATTGGAGACAGCCAATGAGATGCAAGCTATAATTCACTGCTCATTGTACTGAAACCATGGTGTTCATCTAGTTTCTACAATTCTCAGATTTCCACTGGAAAATGTGATAAAAAAATTAATGTATGTTGAATAATATCACATGTACCAGAATTTAATGTCATTACTTATGTTAACAAAATGTGATATTGATTTTTTTATTTTGTTTTCAGAAGTGATGACAATATTAATAATTCTATTCACTGGTAGGTTTTTAACTGGTAGGTATTCTACACTAGTAGGTTTTTAAGCCCTTCAAAAAAATAAAAAATTTTGGGCTGATGCCTGTGGTTGAAACTACCTTGATATCACAGCAAATTCTACGATTGTGATGTTATGTTAAAGTTAGTTACCATGTCAATGGATCTCTTTTCTGTGTTATTTTGTTTTGTGAACATTGGAATTTGCATTGCAGTAAATATATCTCACTGTTAATATAATTTAAAATCAATTTTCTTTCAATCAGGTATGCCACCAAAAAAGAGGACAAAAGCTGCTGCTAAAAAGAATGCAAGAAAAAGAAAAGAACGTGATCCTATTACAGCAGAAAATGAGTTAAAACTTCAGATGATTTTAGAAGATTTTGATAATCAAGTAGAAAGTCGTATTCAGAAAATGAATACTGATTTAGCTTTAGTATGTAGACAGATACAAAGTATTTATGAAATGGAAATCATAGCTCTCCCTGCTGTAAGTGTTCCTTACTTGTGTAACAAATCTTAATTCAAATACAGTGCCTAAAGAATATGAAGAATGTCTATTTAGTTATGCCAGTAGAAAGCCAAATTTGTTGTTCCACGACTTCAAAAATAATTTTTTGTAGAAAAATGTGACTGAATATAAATTAAAGATCTTATTAAAATCTATTCATATCTTATTTTCAACAATATTAGTTCAATAAAGTGTTGGAAGATATTACAGTCCTCAAAAAGTCCTTTCCTGCAAGTGTTAATTTTTTCCCAACAGAAATTGCATTAAAATTTTTTTTGTTATAAATTAGTTATCAGTATTAACAAATTACATTTTGCATAATAACATTGATAAGTTCTGTTAGTTTCCGTTTGGATAAGGTTCTACAGTTCTCAACTTGTGACCACTTAAAAATTAAGCCTGGCACTTTAAGAGTTAAAGAGTTATGCAAGTTGGAAAATTTGACATCAGAAATACCTGTCATAAGAATTCACTTCAAAAGTTAAAACTTAATAAATATTATTTCAAACGTATTTAATAAGCTTGTTTTTATACGTTTGCTTAAATAATTCAATATTTGTAAATTTTGTATGTTTTGTAGGATTGGCATTGCTGCTGTTAAATATTCTAACTACTATAGCTCTTTTAAATACTGGCTAAATACTTATGAAATTTAGGATTTTGATAAACTGTATGTGGATTTTTATCTCCAATCACATTTTTCTGCAAAAAAAGTGTATTTTAGAAATTGCAGAACATCGAATATGTGAAACAATTTTTTTTCTTGTTTTTGCCAATGATATAAATTAATTTGAAAAATGGAAATGTTGCTACTGAATTTTTGAAAAATGTCTTAGAAATTATGCTCTAGAAAGTTTGAGTGCAAATTTTGAGAGTTCCCCTATGCAACTTTTAGTATTAATCATTATTAATCTTGAAGAGTTTTTTTTTTTTTTTTTTTTTTTTTGAAGTATTTGATGAATATTAAGGAAGATATAAACTCTGAATTTAACACAATCAATTTTAGAGGAAATATTGTCTTGAGCCTTGTGAGATACAAACCCATGACCTCCTGATAAAGTGGGGGTGGCTCAGTCAGTAGTGCGCCTGGCTCGTAATCTGCAGTTCCCAGGTTTGAGTCCCAGCTGGGTCAGCGTTGAAATTTATCTCCTCAAAATTTTCCTCCCTGCCCACGGTCAGTAGGGGACACCAATGGGCTTGGAAAGGCCACCGTCCATCGGATGGGACGTTAAGCTGTGGGCCCATGTGCGGGAGAGCCATACCACATGCACGTTAAAGAACACACTGGATGGCCTTGATGGGAAGCTACCATCTGTCTCCCAACAGCTATTCCAGTGGGTCCCCTCCCTCAACTCTGAGCCTTCAGGGTTCATTTAGCCCAAAGTGTGCAAAAAAGTGTTGCTCAGAGGTAAAAGAACCCAACCTGATAATAGGAGCATTTTGGACAACTGAGCTACCAGCCACTGATCAAGATCAATAATTGATGCTGTGAACTTTCTACCAACAATGACTGTTTCTACCAACTGTTGGTAGAAAGTTCATAGCATCAATTAGAGGAGATCTTGATCAGTGGCTGGTAGCTCAGTGATCCAGAGCACCTGACATGTTATCAGGAGGTCATGGGTTCATATCCCACCCAATTCAAGACAATTTTTCCTCTAAAATTGATCGATGTTAAATTCAGAGTGATATCTTCCTTAATTAAATTTTAACTTTTTGGAGGTTTAAATTTTAATTGTAAACTTGTTGTAACAGCATTTTCACTGTTCATTGTTTAGATTATAACTAGCTATAAAGTTTTTAATACTAGCTTAATACAAAGATATAAATTTCAATTTTTTTCTTAAAAAATTGGTCATTTGTACTATTGGTATTCAAAAAGTTCTTTACATGCATTTGCATAACAGAAACTATTGCACTTACCTCAACATAACTTTTATTGCTTTTCAAAGTACGCCCCTCCAGCATTTAGGCAAAGTTACAGACATCTATGCCAATTCTAGAACGATTGGTGGTACTCCTGTTGGGGAATACACTGCAACTCTGAATGAATGCATTTTGCAAGGTGTTGCACTCTTAAAAAAGGCTTTCCAGCAAGTTTCTTTTTAATTTTTTGAAACAACCAAAAGTCACAAATTGCAAGATTGGGGTGAATATGCAGAATGGGGTAGCTGTTTGATTTTTCTCCTGCATCAGATAGGCCCTAACTTGCCGAGTTTTGTGAGCACTGGCATTGGTATGAAGAACGAGAACCCTTGACATTCCTTTTGGATGCTGCTCCTTCATCTCTTTAATCATTTTGGGCAAAACAATGTTGGTGAAGTATTTTCCATTTATAGTCAATTTTCTGTCTATCTGTGGACACCTTAACTGAAAAATTTAGGAAAAATTTTTCAGTTAAGGTGTCCACAGCTACCACTTTTTGGGAATTGAAAAAATTGTGAACATCCTCTTTCTTGAGCAAAAATCTTGTTGGAAGATTTGGGGATGCGGTTCATCTTCCACAACCCAAACATAATTGTGGATCTTTCTGGGAATTGTATAGTAATAAAACCATGTCTCATCACCTGTGACAATGTCTGTTAACTGTTTGGGGCCACTAAGTTCAAATATTGCCAGCATCTTTTTGTACGGGTCAACTCTAGTCCTTTTTTGCTGTTCTGTAAGTTTGTAGGATACCCATTTAAGTGCAGAATGAAAGTTTATTCCTTAGTGATAAGAGTTGGTAATAGAATCTAATTTTGATGAAATTGTTTAAATTTTGGGGGGTGCAAAATGAGAATTCATTTAGTAGCGATAAGATTAATAAAATCTTATTTTGATGGGATTATTTTCAGTGATTTTTTAAAAGTGCAGAAATATTATTTTCTTCTATGTAGTGTTGCATATTTCTTTTATATATTAATTTTTTTTCTTTTTATATATTAAGACAAGAATTTATATATATCCTCTAAATGCATCTCAAAGTAGATGCAGAATGGACTACTTTTACCATTCAGACTTTTCACTGTGGCAAAACAAATACAATATGGTAGCTTAGGGCCCTACATTGCACTTCTGCCTTTCTTAAATTTAAAAATTTGCTTTTCTCACTCCTGAGAAAAGGAAGCAGATTATTGCTGTCCATGAAATCTCTTGACACTATTGCCAACATTTCAAATTTCTACCATAAACAGATCACTTCCAACATTCGTTAAAGTTTTGCTGTTTCAATATTTAATGATCTTTAGCAATATAAATTAAAACTACATACTATTTTGAAAAATACGAATTATAATATTTTGTTAGTACCAAGCCAACTGAAGAAAGTTTTCCAGTTATCTCTTAAAACAAAAGAACTACCCACTCTAGGCACAAAGGCATCAACTCATTGCTGTCAATGGAAACTTCATAAACTTTGCATTCCATCACCAAAATGTCAGAATTCTAGCATAAATACATCGTTTGCAATATTCATTCAATAAAATTTTGGAATTTTTTAAAGCAATTTCCACCATTAGAGGGTACATTGTAGATTTTGGGATATTCAGAAAGTATAAATCATAATAGTTCAGCAATACCTATCCCACCCCTAAAATATTTTCACTTTATCTCTAAAAACAATCAATTATCTCTTTAAAATTGCATTCCCCACCCACCCCTGGATTAAGGGTCATTTCATTGTTGCCAATCAAAACTTAATGAACTTCACATTCCATCACCAAAATTTCTTGCATAAATATATCGTTTTGTAATATTTGTTTTAAATTTTGGAATTTTCAACTTTTCTGCTGTTAGAGGGCACATTGGTTTCATTTTTGATTGGAAGGTGTGGTTCAGTTCTGATCATGACTTTTTCATATACTTTGTTTTTCCTGCTTCTTTTTTTAAAAAGGGAGAGAATAATTTCACTTTTTCTCAATCTGTACACATCAAACTTTTTTGTTTATAGAAATAAATAAAACATTCTTTTTGTGTTTGACAGATATTCTTGAAATATTATGATTTGCACTTTCTGAATCTCCCAAAAGCATTAATTGCACCCTCTAATGGTGAAAAAGGTTGAAAATTCCAAAATTTCCAACAAATATTGCAAATGATGTATTTATGCTAGAAATTTTGGCAGTATTTTTCAAATTGTAATGTTTAATCAATCCTATCCAACCTAAAAAGAATTTTTAATTAATTTCTAAAAGCAAACAATTATCTCTTAAAACATAAAAAGTTACATTCTCCTCCCATTCCTGGGTCTAAGAGGTCAACCCATTGTTGCAAATTCTCAGTCAGTAGTGCACCAGGCTTGTAATCTTCAGTTCCTAGGTTCGAGCCCCAGCTGAGCCAGTGTTGAGATTTATCTCTGCAAAACTCGTTGCCCTGCTTTTGGTCAGTAGAAGACACCAGTGGGTTTGGTAAAGGCCACCGTCTGTCGGATAGGACATTAAGCCATGGCCCCATGTGCAGGAGAGCACATGGGGCCATGGTTTAATGTCTTATCTGACAGATGATGTTTTCGTACAGTACCTCTGTACATGTTAAAGAACACACTGAATGACCTTCACAGGAGGCTACCATCTGTCTCCTAACAGCTGTCCAGTGGGTCCCCTCCCCCAACCTTCTCTGAGCCCTTGAGGTCCTTATGGCCTGGCCGTTTAGCCCATTGTGTGCATAAAAGTGCCACTCAGAGGTAAAACAATCCAACCCATTGTTGCCAATGGAAATCAATGGCATCATTTGCAATATTCATTTGAAATGTTCAATTTTTTTTTTTTTTTTTTTCATTGTTAGAGGGGCACAATTATAGTTTTTGGGAAGTTCAGAAAGTTAAAATCATGATATTTCATCAATACCTATTCAACCAAAAAAATTTTTAATTTAGCTCTATAAACAAAAGAATTCAATGTCTACAGACATCGAATAATGACAAAGTTAAATTATTATCTCGTTCTTTTTTTAAAGAAGCAGGAAAAGCAAAGTATATGAAGAAAGAAAAACTCAGTCGTGATCAGAATTTAACCAGACTTTCTGATCAAAAATTAAACTACTGCACCAAACTTTATTTATGAAATGTTAAAAGAGTTTGTTGGCATTTTACTATAGAACAAATATTGAATACTTTCCTGTGATCTTTTATATTAATTTTTGTTTCATAATGTAGTAAGACTCAGACCATCTATATATGAAATTAAAAGATTTATAGGTAAATATATTATAGTTGATTCTACATATAATTTCTTTTTTAATTTTTTTGGAAATTCTTTATAGTAGTTTACTGGTATTTTCAAGAGGTTTTGGTAAGAATTGTGATAAAAAGGCATATTTCAAAGAGGTAAATGTGGATGAAGTACTTTTAGAGAATTAAGATAGTTTTTGTAACTGACTCTGTCGCAATAGATACTGTTAATCTAATGCAAGTCTATTGATATGTGTGTTGCTGGGAAGTAAGTTGGTATACACTCATGGATACCTACTAATAAATCAGCACTTTAATGTCGATTCACATTTTAGAGGAAAAATTGTCTTGAACCGGGTGGGATATGAACCCACGATGTTATCAGGAAGTCATGGGTTCGTATCCCACTTGGCTCAAGACAATTTTCCCTCTAAAATGTGAATCAGCATTAAAGTGCTGATATATTAGTAGATATTGAATATGTCAAGTTTATTTCATTAATTTATCACTAGCATACTTGTAATATATGCATCCCATCTATATGGCAAATAGAAAGCTGCTTGTGGCTAAATTGCCTGAATAGCACCTATATGTGACATAATAAAAATGTTCATAGCGTTAATTAGAAGAGAACTTGATCGGCGGCCGATAGCTCAGTGGTCCAGAGCACCTGACATGTTATCAGGAGGTCGTGGGTTCGTATCCCACCTGGCTCAACACAATTTTTCCTCTAAAATGTGAATCGACATTAAAGTGCTGATTTATTAGTAGGTATTGAATATGTCGAGTTTATTTCATCAATTTATAACTCATGGATACGATTGTCACATATTGCATAGTGATGCAGATATTCATTTCTAATGCTATTCTGTAGAATGCCATAGTATGGGTGAGGCAACTCAAGCCACTGTATTCTTTTCAGGAAAATTTTAATTACTTAAAAACTATGTCTTTTAAATTTTTTTAATATTTCTGTCATATATTAGAAGTCTTATAAATATATACAAAATCTACAAGGTTGGGTCAAAACATAATGCACAATTAACTGTAACTGCTTTACTGTTTCAGATAAAATAACAATACTGCACAAACAGAAAATATAATCCATCTGTGTGAAAATATCACTCAATGTATGATCCACTTGACTCAATGCATTTTCTCCAGTATTCTTTCCATGCAGTGAATGCACTTTGGTAAAAATCAGGAGGTTGGCCTGTGCACCACTCTTTCATGCATGAAAGGAGTTCCTTATCACTCTCAAACACTTTACCATGCAGGTATACTTTCAGCCTACCAAACAAAAAGAATTAGGAAGGAGCAAGGTCTGGGCTGTAAGGTGATGCATCACCCCAACTTTGTAGTCTTTGCCAGTGTCATTTGAGCTGTATGTGGCCTTCCATTATCTTGATGTCCTGCCAATTGAGGCCTGGTCTTTTGGTTTTCAGAGCTTGATTAAGCTTTTCCAGGGACAAGCAGTATTCTACTTTGTTGATGGTTGTTCCATGTTTCAAGAAATCAATAAAAATTATTCTATTGTATCCCAGAAGAAAAGTTTGATGATTTGGAAAGTTTTGGATTTTTCTTTGCAGGTGATGTTTGATGTTTCCATTCCATGGATTGACATTTGGTTTGTGTGTCATAATGAAAAAAGCAGTGTTTCATCACATGTGATGACCCTGTTAAAGCACTCAGGACCGGCAGCACCAAACATCTCAAGAAGATCACAGATCGCTTATGTCATAGCCATCATTTCTGGTGTGAGCAGCTTAGGCACCCACTGAGAAAAGATTTTTCTATACCCTAGTCTGTGGATGATTGTCAGAACATTACCCTTTGCCATTTGTACAGCATCCATCAATTATCTCATGGTTATGCACCCATCATTTTGAATGAGCTGGTCAATGAATTGTTCATTTTCACTGTTTGTGACAGACATTTTCACTGTTTTGACAGACATTTGATACACATTTGACAGACATTTTCACTGTTTGTGACAGACATTGATATTTTGGCTCTTAGTTTTTTCTTGATGTCGAAATCACCTTTCTGGAACCATTGGAGCCACCTCTGGACATTACTTATCAATTGTCTTGTTCTCGTAGACTGCCAGGAGTTTTTGATGGATTGATGTGGCCGACTGATCACCTGATTTGAATAGGAATTCAATCACTGATCCATTGATCAATATGGCTGTCACTTTTTTCATCCATATCTTCCTACCTATGAACAAAAGAAATTTTTTTTTCAGTGTGATATTTAGTAGCACAAGTAATCACCATCAATTCTCTCCCCTCTCTTACACATATATGTGTGATTAATTGTGCATTACTTGTTGACCATCCTTTATACATAAAAATCATATATTTAATAATTATTATTTTTGATTTTCCTTTTGTGATTTCTATTTCATTATATAGATTTTGTGTGTATATGTTTTATATGCTTTGCGATTATGTTCTTTTTGTGATAAATGTACTTATCTTAATGCAACTTTATTAATTCATAAATTCATGATCAATGCTGGAGCATTCAGAATTTTGACCTCAGATGAAAGATAGCTAGTTCCAACACATACTGATTCTGTAAATTCACATTGGATATCTGTAGTGACTTACAAGACCAGTTAGTCTTTGCAACAATTTATTCCACAAAATTTATAAGGCTTGTTAATTGGATTATTCAGTCTCTTTCTTTTAAGTGCAGAAATGAAAGTGCCATGTTCAAAAATTTGCATTGTTTCAACCAATTGTCTCTGATTGGATTATTTAGTTTCAATGGTTTTTTTTTTAAGTGTGAAACAGAATTGTGTCACGATATCAGAATAATCCAATCAGAGACAATAAAAATTCTTGAACAAGACAGTTTTGTGTGTAAACATTTTGTGTACTTACCTTACCAAGCCCATACATATTCTCTCTCATACCAAGGTCAAAGTCGGGATTGGTGAAGAAAATCTCAGTGTAGGCACAGTTGGGACTTGAACCAGAGAATATCAGATTCAGTGGTTAACCATGTCATTTGCTACTCAAGGCGAGTGACTCTTACTGTCGCATGCATAATTCCAGTGTACTGCAGTGCATCAGTTTTTCTGCCCTCTGGACTAAGGGTAACAAATGGAGAAAATAACAGAATCTCCAAAATAGGCAAAATGTAAAATAATTTCTAAAATTTTGCTTCTTAAAGACTATATTGCCACCCTCTAAATTGTGGTGCTTGGGACAATGCCTTCCTCCACCACCCCTAGTTACACCACTACAGATTATGAGTCTGGAGCATTACCAAAACCATATCTGCCTCTGTCCCTATGAGTTGATTTCACGTATCACGATCCCGTATGTTATACACTGGCCCCACCAGTTTATAAGCTCATGAGCTGCCACTGGTTTACACAAATTTATAAACTGTTCTTATCATCATCATCATCATCATCATCATCATCATCATCATCATCATCATCATCATCATCATCATCATCATCATCAAGCAGCCATGGGCTACAGAGGTCCAACCAGACAGTGCAATTTAGTTCTCCAAGCAAGTCTGTCCTGAGCTACATCAACTGCATCTGCCCACTGCACATCAATTCTAAAAAGATCCTGTTTGACATTGTCAGCCCATCGCATCCTAGGTCTCCCCCTCTTTCTGAGGCCTTCGGGCACAATGTTCATAACCCTATTCACCAATTTATAATTATATATTATAAATATATCACTAATCTATAATATTGTTTATATGCTGCTTAAAGGAGGTTACTGACTCCTTTGCCTAACCTCATCATTAGTTACAAAGTTGAACCACCTAATGCCCAAGATACTGTGTAAGCATCTGGAATCAAAAGCATCTAGTTTCCTGTTGTTTACAAAGTGTCCAAGTTTCACTACCATAACTAACCCTAGAAAGAACCAAACTATTATACAATCTAATTTTAGTCTTTGGGTGTATACGCATATTTCTCCACACTCTCCATAGATACTTAAAAGTCCCAGCAGCAATCCCTATTCATCTGTTAATCTCATGCCGCACATATCACAGCCTGCCTGACCAATTTTCATCACTTTAGTTTTCTCTCTATTTATAACCAAACATACTCTAGTACCAGTTTCATCAACAGCTTGAATGAAAGAGTTCAATCTCATCAACATCATCTGCGAAAAGGGCTAAATCATCAGCATAATCTAAATCAGAAATTTTCATATCTCCAGCCCATTTAAGGCTAAAATCTTTGCTTTGAAGTGAATTTCGCATAACATAATCAATAACCAAACTAAAGAGAAAAGGAGACAAAATGCACCCTTGTCGAACACCAGAAGTAATGCTAAACCAATTGCTACAAGACTTACCAACTCACGAACGATTCAGTGTTATTATAGCTTTCATTATGTTAACTAATTTGTCTGGTATACCATATGATCTCACAATAACCACAAATTATGACGAACAACAGAGTCGAAAGCCTTTTTGAAATCAACAAAGCTAGCAACCAAAGGTTTCTGAAACTCTGAACATTTCTGAAGAATCTGCCTAAGTGAAAGGGGGCGGGGTTGGCTCAGTTGGTAGCGCGCCAGGCTCGTAATCTGTAGTTCCCAGGTTCGAGTCCCAGCTGGGTCAGTGTTGAGATTTATCTCCGCAAAATTCCCCGTCCTGCCCACGGTCAGTAGGGGACACCGATGGGCTTGGAAAGGCCGCCGTCCGTCGGATGGGACCTTAAGCCGTGGCCCCGTGTGCGGGAGAGCCATACCCTGTGCACGTTAAAGAACACGCTGGATGGCCTTGACGGAGGCTACCATCTGTCTCCCAACAGCTGTTCCAGTGGATCCCCTCCCCCAACCTTCTCTGAGCCTTCGGGGTCCATGTGACCTGGCCATTTAGCCCATGGTGCGCAAAAAAGTGCCGCTCAGAGGTAAAACAACCCAACCCAAGCCTAAGTGAAAATATCTGATCTACACATCCCCTACCACTTCTGAATCCACATTGCTCATCACGCAATTTCTGGTCAACCAGATTCTTAATTCTATTAAGCACAATCATGCAAAGAATTTTCCCTGGAACAAAGAGTAGGCTGATACTCCTATAGTTATTACAAGAACTGCAATCACCTTTTTTGAAAATAGGGATAATAATAGCTCTGGTAAAATCCTTAGGAACCATGCCTTTATCATAAAAGATATTCAAAATTTCAGTCATCCAAGTGGTAACCGAAACATTCACAGCTCTAAGCATTTCCGCAGTAATTTCATCTACCACTGGAGATTTATGAAGTTTGGGTTTAGAAAGAGCCAAAATAACTTCAGATTGTGTTATAGGGCCAATATTAAAACCGCTAAAGCGACCTGGGTAAGGCATGGATGTTTGTGTCGTTTTTCTGCTGAGGTCCTGCCATCCTCTCAGACCTACTATGGCGTATAAACTGACATGCTCATGTCAGACCTCTGTGGCAGCTGCTTGAGGGGGTATTTATTTTTTTATTTTTTTTTATAATGCATCTATCATTATTGCAAACAATGGTAGTAGAACTAACCACATTGTTTAGAATATCACTGAAATGCTCAGCCCACCTAACCATGACAGAATCCTCACATTCTATAACCTTACCTTGTTTATCCTTCAATCCCTGTATACCTGTCCGTTTTCTACCATACAAAACATTAACTATCTGGTACAGCTCTCTGCTGTTGTGCTGCCTAACTGCTTCCTCAGCTTTGTCAGCCAAGCCATCAAGCCAAAGATTCTTATCAGTAGCTAACTGATCCTTTACACGTTTATTAGCTCTCTGTAATTTTTTCTATTAGGACTAGTAGAATATTGATAAAGGACATTCCTACAGTTTTTTCTTTCTGAAATAATTTTAAGTGCCATATCACTCAAATAATTCTGCCTCCTGTGCATCTTCTTTTCTTAAAAGTTAGTTTCCAAAAAAAGCCTGTTTAAATGGTCCCATTGTTCCTTAACTTCAGTGGTAAGCAAACCATGACTGTCATAATGACTAAGTAACCTATCATGGTAAGCTTTAGTTATAACTGGGTCGTTCAGAGCTTCAATATTAAAGGTAAATTTTTTAACCCTAGCACAACACTTTTTAAGTTTAGTTGCAAGACACTTTTAACAAGGTAATGGTCAGATCCAATTTTAGCTCCCCTATATGACCTGGTATTCCTAACAGAACTAGCCCATTGCTGTTAATTAATATATAGTCAATCATATTCTTATGCAGCCCATCAGGTGAAACCCATGTGTACTTATGTATGTCGCGATGTTTGTAATATGTGTTAGTTATTCTGAAACCATTGAGTTTACTTACCTGTAGGAGATGTTGCCCATTGCCATTGCAGCTACCAATACCAAAAGGGCCTATCACCCCTCCCCAAAGGTCAGAGTTATAGATAGCTGAAATCTAAAAACCACCTTCACTTTCACTTTGTTTACCTTAAGGAAATTTGGATAAGGCACAAGTTAGGTAATTTGGGTGTTTTGTCAAAGACAGTTTAATATTTACTTGAGTCATTTTAAATATTCTTATGTGAAATTTCAGCTATTTTCATATTTCTTGCACTTAACAGAAAGTGAAAAGGAGAGAGAGATTGTAAAATATATTTTTGATGTTTAATTGTCTTACTCATTTCTTTCCTCATAGTAAATGAGAAATTTAAATTTATTTGTTCATTAGCTCTGTATATTTCTTGCTTAGCTGCAAATGGATTTAAAACAAACTTTGTTGGGCAGTATACTAACAAATAACAAAATATATTGTATTTGAAAATTTCAATATTTTTAAGTAAAGGTTCTTTTTTTCCAGCATTTTCATAACATGACAAAAGAACAATACATGGGTAAGTGGCAATAAAAAGTACATAGACATATTGACTCTGTTGAAAATAAATGTACTCTAATAAAATGCTTAAAATGAGAAGCAAACTTCATATACCAGATAAAATATTTGTAATTGCTATAGTATACTTTTCTAGAATATCTGTAGTATGAGGGTAGTTTTTTAAACAATCCAAACAATATTGATTTTCTCCATTGTGAAATGTTGCAAAAGAATAAAATATATAAGAATAAGAGTTGAATGTATGAATGAATGACAGTGCAGTTCTTGTTAAAGTATATATTTCTTTTAATATGGGATTTAGTAAAAATGATATGTGGAATAATCAAAATTTCTGTAAAAAGAGGCAAATTTTTATAATTTGAAGAAAGGGTAATCTCAATATTTATGAATACAAAAGCATGAAAGTACAAAAATGATCATTTGATGAAAGAAAAATAGAGTAGAAGTAAAGTGAAGAAAAATACTGTGAGAATGAAATAAAATAAATAAAACTAAAGATTTCAGGGATGAAATAGAAATTTTGTTTGAAAGCATGTTAAAAGTATTATATGAGTTGTTCAAATAAAAAGTAAACAATCCCTAGTATGGGTAATGCACCGAACAGTCTTTACACATTCACATAGGGAAACCGGTATACATGGAAGAAATTCATCAAATCTGAAATCAGTAGTATCAGCTTGAATGTAATAGACATTGGTGGATTCTAAACAGATCCTGCATGGAAGCTACCAAAGTTCAAAGTGTAGCACATGCCAACATTTTAATTTGACTATCAAGGGTCTGCTGTTTATTGATTTTCTAGAAACTAATAATACCACCAACTGGCAACAATATTGCAAAACTATGGGTCATTTAATCTGTTCACAGTCGAATATTTTACTATGCATTTGATCATTTTAAATGCAGAAAGATTCAAATAAATATAGTTGGTTGTGCTGCATAGTAAAACATGGACACAACTTAAGTTGTGTGCAACAATGAAGGAGTTAAGGAAGGCAATAAAGTCAAAACACCCAGGACTCTTAAGTAAAACTTGTTGTTTTTTTCCATATTAAAAATGTTTAAAAAGAATGGTTAGGAATGCCTGAAACATCCGTTTAGAAATTCAAAAAGAAGCATTTCTCTTTGCATTTCTGGATGTCTAAAAAATGCCACGAAAAGAAGGAAGTTGAAGTTGGACAAAGAAGTATGGTGCATTCTTACTTCCTTGTACACTAGCCAATGCTACCCTATGAAAGAGGATATTGTGTTGCTAATTTCATGTTGGGACAAATATCTCAATAGGCATGGTGAATGTGAACAATTCAATAGATGATTTGAGCTTTGTTTCTGACGTGTGCACTTTTCATTTGAATAGCCCTTATAGTTTTACTTTATTGATTAACATATTTTTCATTATTTTTTTTTAAGCTTTGGCACTTCATGATATGTAGGGAAATATAGGCAGTGGTGGACTTCCCATTGGGGTATATACCCTGGCAACAAAGTTTAGGGATGACAGATAAAAGAGATGAGAAATGGGGGGGGGGGGGGAATCTGTAAAATAGTTACACAAAAATGTGTAACTACTGGACAGAAACTGCTAACCACACACTTCCTTCAACCAGGGGTCACTGTTGGGCTTAGAAGGCCATCTTCCATTAGTTGGAATGTTAAGTCTCAGCTCTCTTGCTTTCTTTAGTAATTAAATCTCTGTAGTAATTAATTTTTTAATACATCTCTCCTACCTGTGCACATTAAAGAGTATGCTGGACGGTCTTGACAGAAGGCTTCCAGTTGTCCAGTTGCTCCTCTTCCCCAATCTTCTTTCAGCCCCTGGGGTTCTTGCAAGTGCTGCTTGGAAGGAAAATAGCTCAACAGAAGTGGAAAAAACTGTCGTCAATATTCCTGCTCTTTATCATTCTCACCAGCTGCCAAATATCTTTTGGAGTATATGAAATTGTATAGTGTGTCTATATTGACTCTGTTTTGCCCTCTGGAAGGCCTACTCATTCTCATCCACATACAACCAATCTTCCAAATCTAAGAGGCACTCACTGGGGTCAAAGAAACAAGACTGTCCTGCTCTTTACATGATAGTCTCTGATACTTTTAGTCAGATGCTTCCAACAATATGGACAAAGACTAATTTTATTTCAAAAGAAACTTTGTAGAGAAGACTTTTAATTGTAAATCTTCATCCATTCTAATCTTTTAGGGCCTGAAATAACCATGCTCCTACAATGGAATTTCATGGATTCTACAATCTAGACAACATCAGAGTCCTCATCAGGCACTTGAACCCATCTGTATGTACCTGTAGCAGTAGTACTTGCGGGCAGTCAACATTCCCATGATCCAGCAATTTTCTCTGGATTAGCAAGATAAGAATGAAGGTGGTTCAGATTGTGGGTGCACTGCCATTCTTGTGAGTCCACAGTCTCCATTCCAGACCACATCCCTTTCCACCACTTTAGAAACAGTTGCTATTTGCCTCTTCAGGAAGGGGCAGGGGTGGCTCAGTCAGTAGCGTGCCAGGCTCGTAATCTGTAGTTCCCAGGTTCAAGTCCCAGCTGGGTCAGCATTGAGATTTATCTCCACAAAATTTCCCGCCCTGCCCACGGTCAGTAGGGGACACCGATGGGCTTGAAAAGGCTGCTGTCTGTCGGATGGGATGTTTAACAGCTGTTCCAATGGGTTCCCTTCCCCAACCTTCTCTGAGCCTTAGGGGTCCATGTGACCTGGCCATTTAGCCCATGGTGTGCAAAAAAGTGTCGCTCAGAGGTAAAACAACCCAGCCCTCTTCATGGTATTTTCATTGACTGTCTGCTCTATCTTTTCCCTGTAAATACCATCTTATAAAGTGACACCGATGATCTCTTCTTGCAACTGCCATCCCTCCTCATGGGGGATGTCAATGGACACACCTCTTTGAGGCAGTACTGACATCAGTGGGAGGAGTCATATCCTCAGGTAATAGCTTATGGCTCTATCAATCTTGTTGAACACCAGAGTCAGTACATATGTTCAATCTCCTACCCACACATTGCCATTGTTCATTACATATAAACTCTTTATGTAAGAAGTCGAGGACAATAATGCATAATATCTCATTATGAAGCATGTAACCCTTTACATATTGCAATGAAGGATTGACTATTTTGACTGGAATGGTTTCACAATGCTCTGTGACTTCAATCATTAGTTAATCAATGTTGCAGTGGTACAGATCACTGATACTGACTATGTAATCCAAGTAGTTGTTCTCTATCATCCCTCAGACTATGACACAGTTTCTTTATATTCTATATATTGTACATAACATTATTATGTACACATATATATCTCATGTTACACACCAAATGAAAGAAAATTTTGTTCTGAAGAATAAAATAAGAAAAATAAAATAAATGCTGCTTAAGCCTTAAAAAAAAAAAACATTCCATCTTTCTCCTAGGATCTTTCTCCTATATTTGGATGATATAACTTTCTAATAATAAATATCTGTTTTATTGATTAAATTTTTTGGGAATGTTACAAAACTATTGTAAGTATAAGTATATAAATTAAAAAATTTGAAATAATACTTATCTTTCTATATGCACCTTAAGAAGCAAAGCATACCTATGATGAAATCACTTATTAATATCGTATTGAAAGGGAAAATAAGATGCTGGTAATTTTTGCTCACTTGGTAAATCAATTATGATGCCCTATCTTTCTTTGAAGCTAATTCAAAATCAATAAGTGATTTCATAATGGTATGCTTTACTTTTATATATTTCACTTTTTAGGGTGCATATAGGAAGACAGTTTTGCTTAAATATTTTTTATTTATATGTGTGCTATGTCACTAAAAACTATCTTCAGAAAAGAAAATTGTACTTCAATACTCTGCATGTCCTAAGCTTTCATTCGACATAGGACTCGTAAAGATCAACTCCTATTAAATCCCCCCCCCTTTTTTTTGGTAGAGAAAGATGGGTTTTAATGATTCGCAAGCTTAAATTTGAGATATATCTTCTTGAAATTTCGGTTCCCTTTTGAGGGGAAGAAGGGTGGGGTAAATTTCGGGGTAGCCTATGCCAGTCTCCATATTCTGGAGATGTAATAGAACAATTTTCACATTTTCCCTTTTCTGAGAAGGAAGAAATCATGAGATATAAATCTCTCATACCTTTGACACTCCCTGCATCACAAGCATTCATTTGACACAACTCGCAGTGATTGGTCAGTGTATTCAGAAGATATATTGGAACAAGCATTTTAATATGTTAACAAATGATGAGTGAAAAGCAATAAGAAGATATGAAAAAAAAAATGGCACTAGTTTGGGAAAAAAAAATTTATAAAAATTTATTTGCAGAAAATTTGAAATGAGGGGAAGAAAATATAGTGTTAAATGAGTGTGGAAACTGCCAGAATATATTTTCAGGTCTAGGTCTTTTTTAATTCATAAAACAATAAGTAATGATTTATTTCAAATTCTGATTTTCAATTCTTTCATATTTATTTTTAAAATTTAAATTTTTAAATAAAATTTAGTCTTTACTATCACAAAGTTAACACTATTTGGTCATGCAAAGAGTTTATCATAAGTTCTTGAGAATTTGTTTTAGTTACTAACTATAAAATCTTGCTAGTTACTTGATAAATAATGAGATAAACTCGACTGTTCAACATTCACTAATAAATCAGCACTTTGACGTTAATTCTAATTGTAGAGGAAAAATTGTCTTGAGCCAGGTGGGATACGAACCCATGACCTCCTAATAATATGTTATCAGGAGGTCGTGGTTATGTGAAAAGTGCAGATGGGTAACGTTATTAGGAGGTCGTGGGTTCATATCCCACCCGGCTCAAGACAATTTTTCCTCTAAAATTAGAATCGTCGTCAAAGTGCTGATTTATTAGTGGATGCTAGTTACTTGTTTAGAGATCAACTGGCTTTTATTTTTCTCACTTTCAAATTGCCATATCATCTGAGAGTAAAGACAAGAATATGATTCTCTCTGCTGTAACTACTGTATCTTCTGTTAGTTTTTCTTGTTCAGTCTAATGTGTATGTAGTTTGTATCTACCTGTTAACTGTTGTGTATTTTTTACAATTTTTAGCTGAAAGTGGAAAAAATTACCTTGAAAATGTGAAAAATGTTGATGAAGCTGTCATTCAAATATCTTCTAATATTACATCTGTGTTATCAAAGATTGAAAGGTAGGAGGACACAGTGTGCGTATTTTAAAATATTTGCAACCATGTCTTTGCTTTGGTTTCTAAATTTAAAATGAGGGGCATAAGCATTAGCTCAGTCAGTAGTATGCAAGGCATGTAATCTGCAGTTTCCATATTGAAGTCCTACTTGTACCCTCAGTCAGAAAGATGAGCTTGTAAAAATTGGTGCACTTTGGATGGGACATAAAGCCATGGCCCCATGTGCAGAAGAGCCACATCCTTTGTATTTTAAACAACACACTGGGTGGCCATGATGAATAGCTTCCATCTGTCTCCTAACACTCTCCAGTGGGTCCTTTTCTCCCAACTTTCTCCAAGCCCTTGATGTCCTTGTGTCTGACCATTTTGCCCATTGTATGCAAAAAAATGCCACTCACAGGTAAAACATCCAAATCCTAAATTTAGTTTTCTATCTGATAATACCAATCTGTTTTTCAAAGTGCCAAGATGTTTGTGCACTATATTAAGAAAAATGCTGAATAGGTAAGTTTAATGGTTGAACTGTTGGCTACAACTAGAATAAAAGTGTGCTATATAACAATGGAAAAAAAAGTTTTGAAATCTTTAACAGAATTTCACTGTAAATGTTATTTAGAAAGATCAGAGTTAGCAGTTCACTTCAGTGTTTATACTAGAAACTAAATAGAATTGAGCATTATGGAAACCAGATAATTAACCAATTTATGATAACCAGAAGAAAAAAAAAAATTTTTTTTTGAGGCAGTTTAGAACTGTGAGAGTCTAGAGCAGTGTTTCCCAACCTTTTTTGTGCCATGTCCCACTTAAGCCTTTCTAAAATTCTTATGTCCCCCCCCCTATGTAAAATTAAATTGTTCGTTGAAGTAACTTAAATGATAGGTTTCAGGAAGAAGTCACTAGGGAATTGTAGAGGAAAATTGTAGAGGCTGAAAGAAAGAAATATAAGATCAATTGAAAACTAAAAATAAATAAATAAAAAATAGTATGTGTTATAAAAATAAAGTATGTGCTCACAAAGACAAAAAGGAATATACTATGTTCGTCCTAATACCCTCTGTAATTTGTATTGATTCTTGGCAAGGGCAAGGGGCGCCCTCATTGTTCTTTTGAAGAAGGCTAATGACGACTAACAATGTAATCTTCGGGTTTTCTTTTGTCCGGGCTCGCTAATCCTACGGCCGCCATACGGTTAAACTCTGAACGAGTCCATTTTTGAATTGCCCCCCTTGACAATCAAATTGCCCCCCTGTGGGGCAATTGAAGGCCATTGAAAGCCAATTTAAGGCCATTGAAGGCTTTTATGGCATTCATTTTTTTCTAACATTTAGATGGTATGTTACTTTTATTACACATTTAGATGGTATATTTTATTGTGTATATTTTATTACACATTTAGATGGTATGTTACTTTTAGAAAAGATAAAAAAGAAAGAACTTTGGAAACAGAGTTCTTACTGTCATTGGTTTTATCATTGTTTTTGCAGTCCTAAGGTTAAATTATCTGTCTGTTCTAATTGTTTGTTTTTTATATTCTATTGAATTACACTGTTGCATCAGAAATGTGTCTAGTGTGCTCTGTAATTTTCAAAGATAATGAATTTGCATCTTAGTAACATTACAAAATCTGCATCACTATAGCTTAACCTTTTTGAAATTTAAATGAAGTAGACTTGTAAATAGTTTTTACCAGCCTTGAACACTACTTGATCAAGGCTGGATCAAAAGACTATATGCCCCCATTAGCATTATGTTCTAACTGCATGAATGAAAAAAATAATCATAATAAATGTTTCCCTCTAATTATATATGCTCTATATATAAAAAATATACATAAGTAGATAGTTATCTGCAATTTTGACATGTTCTTTCTGCATAAAAATTTATTTTGTATATTTACACTTCCCCTAAAATCATGCAATAATAAGCTAATTTGGAGGATGCTATCACTGCAACAAATGTAACTGTTCTCCTAATGGTCCTTATGCCTGATTGTAGATCTCATCAGTTGCAGATGTGAAAAACTATTTCTCTGGACCTGACAAGAGATTTTGACCAGTCTAGAGCAGTTGTAAAAGTGAAAAGTGCAGATAACCAACCATTGCCCATACATTGGTAAATTGTATATTGGCCAATTATTGGATGAAGGTTAGTTATATTAGCCAACATTGGTTGATGTTCACTACATTGGTCCAACTAATATAGCAATGCAATTAAGTTATGTGAATGGGTCACAGTTCGGTTACTTGCCTATCTCTTTGCACCTGAACATCACTGAGATATTTGTGCATTGTATACAGAAGTCAAAGCTTACTATCTTCTGCAATGGAGTACCAACTTACCTATGCAGACTTTGACACAATTATAGTAAGAGCACCCGTCTCTTGTGGATCAGCTTCCTATTCTTGGACTGATTCAACTCTGAAACATCATCTGTTACTTAAGCTATTAACAGCAAATGAAATCTGATTTATTTTCTCTATATATTTATAGGTCATATCTTTTATTATAGTAATAAATCACTGAAATCATTGTTCTTAAACTGTAACTGTTGTTCTCTCCATTTATGGCAGTTATGTATAGTGTTAATAGATTTACTTTTGCCACTTAAACTGGGGTGGGGGTGGCTCAGTAGGTAGCGTGCCAGGCTCGAAATCTGTAGTTCCCAGGTTCGAGTCCCAGCTGGGTCAGCATTGAGATTTATCTCCGCAAAATTCCCCGCCCTGCCCACAGTCAGTAGGGGACACCGATGGGCTTGGAAAGGCCGCCATCTGTCGGATGGGACATTAAGCCGTGGTCCCGTGTGCGGGAGAGCCATACCCTGTGCACGTTAAAGAACACACTGGATGGCCTTGACGGGAGGCTACCATCTGTCTCCCAACAGCTGTTCCAGTGGGTCCCCTTCCCAAACCTTCTCTGAGCCTTCGGGGTCCTTGTGACCTGGCCATTTAGCCCATGGTGTGCAAAAAAGTGCCGCTCAGAGGTAAAACAACCCAACCACTTAAACTCTGTTTTAATATTGATAAAGCTCTGAAGACTAAGTAGCACAAAGGAAAACCAAATTAAAATTCACTGAAAAAGTGTTACAAAACAGTAATGCAATAGGCCAATTTGTGCATGTCAAACTCACAACCTGCAGCTTAGTGTTTGGGTCTTAATACCGCAAGTACTAATGTTTTCTTTGTTGCTTGCTATGGCTTTCCCTCATTAAAAAGGAAGACAGTTATTGTCTTTCAAAAGCTGCAACCATCAATTAAAATGTTTAACCACGAAAATTCTAATATGGAGGTCCCATTTGCTAGAGATCTCCCTCATTGCATGTTAAACAGTATTAGACAAGCTTCACAAAGGTTTTCATCTATCACTAGCAGCTGCTTACTTCATAGTATCTCAACCCCTTGTGAATTTTAAGATTTTGAATATAACCATATGGGCCATCATGCAACTAAAAGCACTACTTGATCAAGGCTGGATCAAAAGACTATGGACCCCCATGTAGTTAAGATACACAGGCCACATTCTTAGCACCTCATAACTCCAACCGTATGCTTAAAATGTAAATAGAAATGATGATAATATAAGCATTTAAATAATGTTGCATTTTTATTTAATACAGGATACAATTCACAAAATGTTCAATAATGAAACAGTATTGATTGAGTGCCCAACTCATTTTCTTGCAACTTTGTATGTAGCATTCAATTTCTAAAGTGACATTGTGGAAACAGCAAAAACAACCTAGTTGTACCATCTAAAGTGGATTGAATGGCCTAAAAGAATCTGTCCACTGTGGGGCCCTTTTCCTTTTGGGCACCACGCACTTGACATACCACCTAATCCAGCCCTGCTCATGAATACATCAACTTAACTCAAATAGCAATTTTCTACGTAGTGCAGTTAGCTTGACAGATCATAGTCTGTGGTTGCAAGTTTGTTCCAACTGGGCCTACATTGAGATTTTCTATTGTTTTCCTTACATCTGCCTTCAGTGAAAAAGTGATATTAATGGCATTGAAATTGTGTTGTCTTTTGGATGAGATATTAAACTTTGACTATGTGTACAGGAAAACCATATTCTGGGCTATTAATATGCACTGGATGATCTCAACAAGAGTCTCTCATCCACACTAAAGCTATATGAGGTTTTCCAATTGTAGCCTAAGCTTTGAAGCACTTTTGGCATGGCCATTGTAAGCACAAGCTCTTTCATAAGTTGTTAAACATTTAATGCTTACCTATATATATCTTTTGCTGTGCTAAAATCTTTCATTTAATTTATTTCTTAAATGAGCAAGCTAAATCTATTGTTTATACTATATAAGTAATGTGAATATTATTTATTATAGCTGTCGACAAGCTACAGCAAAGAAAAAACATAAACTAAATACTAATGTAAGTATCAGAGAAATAAATATAATAGTTTTTAAAATGCATTCATTTTAATTTTAAAAATCTGATGCTATTTGCTTGAAATTGTACTAAAAATGGTAATATATATATACATTATTTAATTATATATATATTGTAAAAATTATAAAATATTTTTATGATTTATCATAGAAATTCTAGATATGATACACAAGTTAATGTTTACTGTGCTCAAATAAATTTATGTTAGTTTTTCCAAATCGTGGGTTAATCTGGTACACTCTATATAATGTAAACTGGTGCTCAAAAGCAACAATTGCAAAAATCAGCATATCTTGTGAGATAATTGACATTAAACAACAAAAGTTTTTTTTTCATAAAAAATGATGCTGAGTTCAAATTTGCATTAAACACAGTCGTGCATGTGAAACAGGTCAGTATAAAAAACACCTCATTTTTACGTGTGCATCACTTTGTGTTAGTCTTGATGTATGACATCCAAGGTAGCCAACCATTAGATAATGATTGGCTATCTTGAATGTCTGTTGGCTTCTGCATTACACCCAAAAGAAATCTTTCAAGTGAAGAAATGAGGTGGTGAGCAATTAGGAGGCTTTGAGGCCAGACAACATCAGTCTGAGGTCAGCAGATGGTAAATGTAAATTGTAGTATTGTAAACCACCTTTGGAATTGATTTCAAACAAGCCAAACCATTGTTAGATACCTGTTCCTGGACATCCAAGGGCCATATCGACTAGAGACAAACATTACCTTGCAAGATGCCATAAACCCATACACCATGCCAGCTCACTTTAAACTTTGCTGCATCCTGGCAAACTGTCCAGAACACTGAAATGCAGGCCATTTTTATTCAATATGACTCAGTTGTGCATGTCCCTTTGATGCCCAGCCAGCTTAGAGCCTGATTGAATTGGTCTCAAAAACATTGCATCTGGACTCAATGGAATAAAGTTCTGTTCATCAATGAATCTCTATTTAGTCTGCAAACCGATTCCCAACAAATATTGGTCTGGATATTTGATCATGGACTTCACCTGTATGTTTCATTGAAATTCAATGAAGGACTTTTAATATGCAAATAGTTTGAAGGATAACCTAATAATTTTATTGCTCAATGACAGAGAACTTTAAGTTATTTTAATGACTTGTTTGTAATTCATGGTTTTGTGTTTGTTGTTTAACTTTTGAGCACTAGTATATTTTATAAAAATTTAATGCATATTGAATTATTGAGTTTCCATATTAGAATATGTGATCATATGTCTGTATCATTATGATTAACCATTGTTAATCTTCTGACATGAAGCAAAAAGGTATATAACTAAGCACTTTTCTTCTGTAAGGTATATACTTTCTGTGACAGTGCTTGTGACTTGGCAGTTTTTAAATGTGACGTATGCTTAGTATTGGAGAGTGTTACCTCTCAATTTCCAAGATACTTGACCACTCAACCCCAAATTTGACATCTAGGTTTCCCCTATGCTATCCTGTGTTGCATTAAAAGTCAAGTCCCTATATCTGAAAGAACTTTAGTTTGAATTTAATACCCTATTTTTTTTAACGAGGACTCATTGGATTTGAACAAAAAATTTATAAGTACATTTATGATATATATTGCATATATTTTGAAAGACTATTTTGTTAAAAAACACATTAGAATGGAAAGAAAAAACATTTCACTATTTAATAGTATTTTCTAAAACAAATCTATAAGCATTTCTGGTCTGATCCAGCTACTTGTGGGATTTTTTTTTACAAATCTGCTCGGATGTATATTAAATGTTTGAGTAAAAGCAAAAATGTGTTTGTATTTACTGCTTATGATGACCAAAGGAGAAAAAAATGTAAATATCTTGAACAAAAACATGGAAATATGTAGGGTTTTTTTTTATCAAATTTATAAAATAAAAATGATATTATTTTTAATCAAAATATGATAGAACAAGGAGCATTAAACTTTTTTTTGATGGCAGGCCATTTCTCCAAAATGAAACCAATAGGCACGCTTTTCAGTAATGGAGACAACTTGAAGGACAGAACACTAATGAAATATATTGATAAATGATATAAGAAATCAGATAACAGCACAACTTGGCTTGCATCTGTAGTATGGCAATTAAATTTAGAAGCTTTTTTACAGTTTCTCTTTAAGAATAAACACAAATTCTTTAAATTGAATGCCAATTCTCAATCACATGAAAATATTAATATTCATCTGCATTCACTCAGCAGGCCAGACAAAACAGCTTTGTGAACCAAATCCATCATACAGACCATAGGTTGCACATTTCTATCATAGAACATGAAGATATTGCAAAAATGCAGTGAAAATCTCCTGCAGTAAAACATATTTATACGAAAATTTTAATCCTAGTAATAAACAGTCTCATAACATTAATGCTTTCCTGTATAATAGTTTTCATTGGCCTGGAGAATTTGAATTTTTACATTTTCATTTTTGTCAAAATTGCATTTCTTTTATTATCATCTAAGTTTTTGCATTATCCATGCCTCCTTTCTTCCCCACTGCCTCGGGTAATCAGGTATCAACTACAGGGTGTTTCAAAAAGGACAAAACCCTCTTGTATTTTTCTATTTAAACTTGACAAAAGATGCAAATTAGACATACCTTTGCAACAGATGTTGAAAGTGATTTCCTGCAACCTGGATGCAGGTTTATACCCGTTTCATGACATTTGCAGCCACCTTTCGTAATGTTTGTTTTCTTATGTTTAAAATCTCTCTTTCAATGTTAGCCTTCAAGTCTTCAAATGTATGAGGATTGTTTTGAAACACTACACATTTGAGATATCCCCAGAGGAAAAAATCTGGAGGAGTAAGATCTGGGGATCTTGGGGGCCACAAATTTTTTGAAATCAAATGATCAAAAAATTCCTGCAACATGACCATTGTGTCATTTGCAGTATGGGCAGTCACACCATCTTGTTGAAACCAACACTCTCGTTCATTCACATCCAATAGTGCAATAAACTGTTGGATGAGGTCATGATAAACTTCACCAGTTACAGTTGAGTCAAAAAGTAAAGTCCCTATCACACAGCTGGAAATTGCACACCAAACACCAATTTTCTGTTCATGTAATGGTTGTTCGTGAAAAGTGTGAGGATTTTTACTGCTCCATATTCGATTGTTTTGACTATTCACATACCCATCCAAGTGAAATCAAGCCTCGTCACTGAAATAAACACAGTTTAACACCTCAATTCCATTTTCATCAACGAAAGAATGAAACCAACGAAGTACCATGAACATTTTTCATGATCTGGTTCTTTCAGTTCATAAATGACACCAATGTGGTAGGCATGAAATTTTAACTTCTTTGTAGCCCTGAAAAGAGTAGCTGGTGACAGTTCAACCTGTGAAGATAACTTTCTAAGAGATTTTCTGGGTGAGCGAGTTAAACGCTGATACACATCATCAAGAACTTCGGCAGTTAACAGTGATGGCCAGCCTGGGCTCTTTCGATCCTGTACAGACCCAGTGTCATGAAATTTATCAAACAAATGAGATATTGTCAACTTGTTGGGAATTGCACACTGAGGAAACTTCAACTCAAATTTCTCTCTCACACATTTGTAAGATAATAAATAATAAATAATGCACAATAAGTCTCAACAATAAATACACATTTGTTTTTGGAAAATGACATAGCTGACGCAACACAAAGGAATGAATGCTTGAGTGAGACTAGTGTTTGACAAGGTCATTTCAATTGCTAAAGGCTGTTAACCTTGAGTACAGTAATGCCAACTGACTAATATTATGGCATAAAATGTACATGCATGTAAGTTCTATTCTCTTATATTTAGGGTTGCTTCCTTTTTGAAACACCCTGTATAAAACCCATACTATATAACTGCATGATCCTAACTAGCACAGCAATTAGAGAACCTGACAACTATTTCAGTGGTACATCTATATAAGTAAACTTTGGAGTAACTTCTAGATTTCTTTATCTCATAATTTAATATACCAAATAAAAGTTCTATTTTTCTCTCAACATGTAGTAAACAAATTATGTCTGAAAGTCTTATACACAGGTCATGGAAGCCTACAATCTGTGTGTCTCAATGCTCTTGGAAATTACAGATCTGTCAAAAAAAATTTATTTCCATACTTCCTATATTTTGAGAAACATTTTAAATAATAATGTCACTGAATAAGAGACATCTTACAATAATCATAAGTTGATATTTAAAGATTATATTTTATTATGAATTTTTATTGAACTTTATAATTAAAAATTGAACAAAAATCACATTTTTTCCCTTTTTATTCAATCATATTGATAAAACATTACATACATTCAATTGATGTGTGACATTATCAAGAATAAAGTGCTAATTACTGGATCCAGATTGGGATTATGCAATTAACTCATCAGTATGTCTGTAAATGGTAGCTAGGTAGTCACTGGAAGGAGAGCTATGCACCAATCCCCTGTGATGATGCATAGAACTGGCCAGGCCCAGCACCAAATGTCCGACCCCGCCTTCTCGTGGTGTAGACTGTTAGTACCTTTCAAAAGAGATACTCTCTTGTGGAAGTGAACGGAAGGGGAGGGCTGCCAGATTAGTGTGGCCTACTGATCTGGATAATTATGGCTACTTTTCTTTTTTTTTTTCTACCCTGCTGAGGAGTGGTCAACCACACAGGGTTCTGGTGCTGACCATATAAACCCACTGGACAGATATATGGCTCTGAGCTTGATTATGGATCCTGATTTTGCTGCACTAGTGGGCTTCTGTGGAGGGAAAATCTTCTGCTGTGTTTTCTGTTTGTTTGTGGGTTGACAGCCCCAAGTGAATAGATTCACAGGATATGTTTATCAGCTGGTGGATAATCCTGAGCAGAGGTCATCGCAGGCACCTGAACTCTTTGCTTCTATTGGCATCGTCAAATTCTACGTTGGAGGAAATCTTCCAGTGTTGATGGCTTCAGCCTTTAGTAGTGGGGGAACGGGTCTTTGCCCCATGTCTGCGATTAGGGGGCTGTTTGATATTGTCGGCATTCCCTCTCTCAATAAACATAGTTTCTTTAAACATCCCACTAACCATTTTCTCTCCATAGGTAGTTGGAATGTGAGGACTCTGCACAGCGCTTTTTCTCTTGATGTCCTCACACAAGAATTCCACCGTTATAATTTAGATATTCTCGGCTTGCAAGAGACCAGATGGACAGATAAAGGTCAGATTCTTAAAAATAATCTTAAATTTCTCTTTTCAGGGAGGGACGACAATAAGCATCACCAAGGCATGGGTCTGCTTCTCAGCAGACACGCTAGCGATGCTCTTCTAGGATATGAGTGCATTAATGAAAGGTTTCTTACAGCAAAATTTCAGACAAGCGTTAAAGACTTGAATGTTATCTGCTGTTATGCCCCCACTGAGGATGCCGATGAGGATGAGAAGGATAGGTTTTATGAACAACTTCAGGATATTTTGAATTCTGTCAAGAAAGGAGATATTACCCTTGTTCTTGGTGACTTCAATGCCAAAGTTGGTGCTGACTCTGACCTTTGGGGAGGAGTAATAGGCCCTTTTGGTATTGGTAGCTGCAATGGCAATGGGCAATGTCTCCTACAGGTAAGTAAACTCAATGGATTCAGAATAACTAACACTTATTACAAACACCGTGACATACCTAAGTACACATGGGTTTCACCTGATGGGCTGCATAAGAATATGATTGATTACATATTAATTAACAACAAATGGGCTAGTTCTGTTAGGAATACCAGGGTATATAGGGGAGCTGAAATTGGATCTGACCATTACCTTGTTAAAAGTGTGTTGCAACTTAAACTTAAAAAGTGTTGTGCTAGGGTTAAAAAATTTACTTTTAATACTGAAGCTCTGAAAGATCCAGTTATAGCCAAAGCTTACCATGAAAGGTTGCTTAGTCATTATGACAGTCATGGTTTGCTTACTACTGAAGTTGAGGAAGAATGGGATCATTTTAAACAGGCTTTTTTGGACACTAACAGTACTCTTTTAGGAAAAAAGGAGCAGAAGAGACAGAATTATCTGAGTGATAAGGCACTTGAGTTTATTTCGGAAAGAAAGAACTGCAGGAATGTCCTTAATCAATACCCTTCCAGTCCTAATAGAAAGCATTACAGAGAAATTAATAAACGTGTAAAAGATCAGTTAGCTGCTGATAAGAATCTTTGGCTTGATGGTTTGGCTGACAAAGCCGAGGAAGCAGTTAGACAGCATAACAGCAGAGAGCTGTACCAGATAGTTAATGTTTTATGTGGTAGAAAACGGACAGGCATACAAGGATTGAAGGATAAACAAGGTAAGGTTATAGAAGGGGAGGATTCTGTCATGGCTAGGTGGGCTGAGCATTTCAGTGATGTTCTAAACAATGTAGTTGGTTCTGCGCCCATTGTTTGCAGTGATGATGGATGCATTGGTGGCTTTAATGTTGGCCCTATAACACAATCTGAAGTTATTTTGGCTGTTTCTAAACTTAAACTACATAAATCCCCAGGGGTAGATGAAATTACTACCGAAATGCTTAGAGCTGGGAATGTTTCGGTTACCACTTGGATGACTGAAATTCTGAATATCTTTTATGATAAAGGCATGGTTCCTAAGGATTTTACCAGAGCTATTGTTATCCCTATTTTCAAAAAAGATGATCGCAGTTCTTGTGATAACTATAGGGGTATCAGCCTACTCTCTGTTCCAGGTAAAGTTCTTTCCATGATTGTGCTTAATAGAATTAAGAATCTGGTTGACAGTCAATTGCGTGATGATCAATGTGGATTCAGAAGTGGTAGGGGATGTGTGGATCAGATATTTTCACTTAGGCAGATTCGTGAGAAATGTTTAGAGTTTCAGAAACCTTTGGTTGCTAGCTTTGTTGATTTCAAAAAGGCTTTCGACTCTGTTGATCGTCATAATTTGTGGTTGATTGTGAGATCATATGGTATACCAGACAAGTTAGTTAACATAATGAAAGCTCTTTATAATAACACTGAGTCGTGTGTGAGAGTTGGTAAGGCTTGTAGCAATTGGTTTAGCATTACTTCTGGTGTTCGACAAGGGTGCATTTTGTCTCCTTTTCTCTTTAGCTTGGTTATTGATTATGTTATGCGAAATTCACTTCAAGGGAAAGATTTTGGCCTTAAATGGGCTGGAGATACGAAAATTTCTGATTTAGATTATGCTGATGATTTAGCCCTTTTGGCAAATGATGTTGATGAGATGAACTCTTTCATTCGAGCCGTTGATGAGACTGGTAGTAGAGTAGGTTTGGTTATAAACAGAGAGAAAACTAAAGTGATGAAAATTGGTCAGGCAGGCTGTGATTCACTTAATCTGAATGGTTGCAGTCTTGAGCAGGTGTCACAGTTTAAATATCTTGGGAGATATTTAACTTGTGACATGTAACAGATAATGTGTGTTATGTAACAGATAATGGTGATGTGTGGCATGAGATTAACAGATGAATAGGGTTGCTGCCGGGACTTTTAAGAATCTATGGAGAGTGTGGAGAAAAGACTAAAATTAGACTGTATAATAGTTTGGTTCTTTCTAGGGTTAGTTATGGTAGTGAAACTTGGACACTTTGTAAACAAGATAACAGGAAACTAGATGCTTTTGATTCCAGATGCTTACGCAGTATCTTGGGCATTAGGTAGTTCAACTTTGTAACTAATGATGAGGTTAGGCAAAGGAGTTTGCAACCTCCTTTAAGCAGCATATTGTGCAGAGAGAGACTCCGTTGGTTTGGCCATGTTGCCCGTATGAATAATTATAGATTGGCGAATAGGGTTATGAACAGTGTGCCTAAAGGCCTCAGAAAGAAGGGGAGACCTAGGATGCGGTGGGCAGACAATCTCAAACAGGACCTTGTTAGAATTGGTGTGCAGTGGCCAGATGCAGTAGATGTAGCTCAGGATAGACTTGCTTGGAGAACTAAATTGCACGGTCTGGTTGGACCTCCGTAGCCCATGGCTGCTTGAGGAGGAGGATGATGATCAAAAATAAAGCTAGTTTTGGTTAAACAGGCACAATAAGCTCATTGGATGAAATCTGTAATACTTGTGTTGAAATAAATTTTATAATCATAAATTATTAAATGAAATAACATTATAAATATGTAATGTAACTTGTTATATGAGTGATAATAAAATTAGCTTTTGAAATCACGAGTCACTAAGAATGAACTAGAAATTCAAGAGTTTTGAATCTGAAAGGGAGAATCATTCACATCTTTGGCACGACTCCTGTTTCACGGAGCGACTAACACACACGTGGCACACAACCACTTCTTGTCACTGTATGAACCCTGAGCGCACGGCACAGGTATTTGTAGGACACGTTTATTACTGGTGTGCCCTCTGTTGCTGTTCAATGGACATAGCTCTCTTATAGCAGGAGATAAGTAATTTTTTGTCCAGTGAGTTTATTAGATGATATAATTAAAGAATTTACCTGAAATTCTTTTCATCTTGTCATCCTTAGCATTATGATAGCTAAGTATGTTAGGTTTCAATTTATTTAATCAGCTTTCAAATATTTCATAAGCTTGTTATCTCAATAATTTGTACTTATCTTATTTCATTTTGGGATTTTTTACTCCTTTTTCTGGTTAAATAAGATTGATTAACTGATTGGCAATTTCATTTCTGATTATGTCCTTAGCTACTATCTAAGTGACCAAGAGGTTAGCTTACTTGACTGTTGCATAAAAGGATCTGGGTGTGAGACCCAGATAAAGCATGAATGTTTGTTTTTCTGTTGTGTTTGGTCATTTTTTCTGAGATCTATGTGAGATATACTGACAGGCTCCTGTCAGACTCTACCCCTCTGTGTGAGCTCCTGTCCATGGTTAGGGGACCATCCTGTGAAAGTTCCACTGGTTCAGGTACCTTCACAGGTCCTATGTTTGCCCTGCAAGGTGACCCTCTTCCCTGGAAAAGAGGATCCTAGTAGTTGCTCGGGGTTCCTCATCTGCTCTCCTCAGTTCGTGACTAGCAGGGTCCCCTTTTGCCCATATTGCCATTGGGGAGCCTGTTTGTCACTCGGCTGGGCAGCGATTTTGAGGGCCACTGCTACACACTGCTTTGGCCTCTACTTAAGGTAAACAGGAAGTCTTGGGTGACCCCCCCCCCCCCCCCCCCCTCAGGATCAATCAGTGGTGGGCTGTACCTGCTAGGGCCAACTATGCTGTACAGTGAGTGCCTTGCTCCCACCCAGGTAGAGGTTTGTGAGTTTCCCTACACCTTATTTTCCTTTTGTGGTTATCTTTATTGTGTGAGAACAGTTTGTTTCCTCACACTTTTTATTTATTTGTGAGTGCTTGGCTTACTGGCTGTGTGGGTATAGTGTCCCTGTAGCCCTGATGCTCAATTGGGTGTCCTCTTGCTGGGCTCGTTGGTAGTTGGGGACATGGGCACTGAACCAACAATCATGAATTCCATTAATGGAATTCTGCTGCTAGTGCAGCAAAGAGGACTCAGCTGAGCCCCATCTTCTTTGTTGCTTTCATCATCATCTTTGCCTGTCTCTTCATCCCCATGATTCCTGATCATCCATTCAACAGGTGATCAAGTAATTGGGGACATGTTCCCTTTTTTCATCAGTAAAGGTCTGGAAGGTCTAATGGGAGTTCAGAAATCAGTCAAGCGCCTAAGTCTGGCAACTTGCTGGGGGAAATTGCTTGCTCAAAACACTCTAAGCTACTGCTGAAAGTGATAGGATTGGTGGAGTGAATCACTGTCACACCCCACAAGTTGTTTAATTCCTCCTAGGGTGTGTTCTCTGAGTGGGGCCTCCTCAAGGTTTCAGAGAAGGAAATCCTCTTGGAGCTCTCATTCCAAGAAGTGGCAGCAGTCCACTGAGTTCGCAATACCATGATGGTGAGTTAGTACCTACCAAGGTATTAATCCTTACATCTGATACGCCACACCTGCTGACATCCATCAAGGTAGGTTACCTTCATTGCGACATATGGATGTACATTCCAAACCCCTGCTTGTTTTCAGTGCCAGAGGTACTGCCATGCCCACACAGCTTACTGAGGCAAACCCACCTCCGCTCGGTGAGTGTTTCAGTTGTACAGTCAGGATCACCCTTATCCTGACTGCACAACCGAACTGAAAAAGTTGTGATATATGTATGCTGGGAATCTGTAAATGCATTGGTTATGTGTGCAGCAAGTCATAAATCCCAACAGTATATTCTGTCTCTCAGTGTCACTTCCAAATTGATATCAACCCTGCAAGAGAATCCCCAACAAGAACAGCAGCAAAATCAGGAACTACGAATAATGAATGATCATGTGAATTCTTAATAATTGTATTGTACTACCCACCACAGGACAATAGACTCGCTTATTTAGCAGATATCATCATCCCAAGAAAAAACCAAGATAAATTTGTAGATAATAATTCTTACTTGGGGGTTCTCAACATGGGGTATGCAGTAAAATTTTTTGGGGTATGCTGTGAGAGCTCAAAAGTCGCTAGATATATGTTATATATATGTGTGTGTGTTTTATTTTATTCCCATTGTTATACTATAACTATAGTTTTATCTATCTATACAAGGGGTATGCCAGTTAACATACACATTTCCAGAGGGTACGTGAAGCATAAAAGGTTGAGAACCACTGTTCTAACCAATTGTCTAAGCTTTTCCAACCTTCACAGTGATATAGAGTAAATTTATTAACTTCATGTCATTATTTTTTGACATCAAAAAAGTGTGCAACATGGCATGGAGATTCAGCATTTTTTGTGATCTCCAGGCCTTCAGCTTGAGAGGTCACATGCCAATCTTCATCTCCAACTTTTTATCTTCTCATTCTTTTTGTCTTCATGTTAACAATACTCTATCATGGCCTTTCCCCCAAGAACAGGTGGTGCCACTTGTCTGTGTCCTGAGTGTTGCGCTTTTCATTGTCGATAAATACCATTTCTAGACAACTTCCTCTTACCTGTTCTGCATCTTTTGCACATCGTCCAGGATGAGGTTCATTGAATGGCAACTGCAAACTGCCCTAAACAATCTCTCAGTTTGGGAAACAGCCAATGGATTTTAGTTCTCCCCACAGAAGACCACTTACATGCACTTTTGGCTCAAATGTAATCCACCATTCTAGTGTGGTGGGGACCAAGTACAACATTTCTCGGTCTCATCTTTAGCCAGAGATTTACCTTTTTAGCATACATACATCATCATCTCAGGTTCAAGTGCACGCCGGCATTGAACATCCCCAAGATCCTCTCCTCCCTCTTGTGGGGAGCAGAACAATATTCTTTGCTTCACCTCTACCGTGCATGTCTGGTCAAAACTGGACTATAAATTCAAGATGTATGACTCTGCCCAAGATTTGGTGGTGAAGGTGTTGGACCCTCACCACTCTCAGGCTCTCCGTGTTTGCATGGGTGCCTTCCTTGCCTCACCTGTCCAGAGTCTTTATATTGAGACTGATGAACCACCCTTATCTATTATTTGCTGTCAGTAGTTGTCCATACAGTTTCCATCGAAATTGTGATCCCTGCTTGGCCATCCATTTGGGACTGCAATTTCGGTCTTAAGTGGGATATGCTTTACTGCCATTTGTTCTTTCAGTTTGCATGTTCAAAGTACCTGCAAGACATCAACATCAGTCGATAGTGTTGCCCATCGACAGCTGAGCCATTTCCACCATGGCTTGTTTCCCCTTCATGTGACTTTTCTCTTTGCAGGATGGGGATGGCCTTTACACCTGACTGTGTGTACCAGCAACTCTTTGCCAGTTACCATGCTGAGAACCAGGACTTCATACCCATCTTCACAGATGGCTTGAGTTGCACATAGTGGGATCAGCCATGGTCTGCTGTGATGTAATTATTGTAGACCAGATCCCACAGCAGTGTTCCATTTTCACTGCAGAGTTGCACGCTATCAGCCTTGCCTTGAACACATTGCAGCTAAGCATCATTGTTAGTATATTCCAACTCACTTGGCTCATTACAGGCTTTGATCTCAGTGAGGCATCAGCTTCACTCTTTTCGGCCCAAGATCTGCCAGCAGCTCCATCATCTGGCAGCCACAACCACCATTCTTTTCAATTGGGTGCCTGGTCAATACCACCTAGAGCTGAAAGCCAACCACCTTCGGAATACGTCACAACAATGGCAGTCCTAGTGGGCCAGCAGGCCACATCACAAAGCAGTGCAAGCATCCCGTGAGCCTTTGGTCTCATTTGTTCTCACTGGCCATGATGTAGTGCTGTGGCAGCATTTTTGAATTTAACTTTTGAGTAGATATATATTACACGTTTTTGAGGTTATACTGTGTGAATTGTTATTAGAATGTTTTAACGTTCTCAGGTGTAATCAGTAAAGTGATTTGTAGATTGTGCACAATTTTTGTGTGAGCCACTTTTGTTAGGCCTAACCACCACGACTCGGTATGCAATGTACTCAGATATACAATGTGCTTGGTTGCAACAGCAATTCACTCTTTTGTGCGAAGTGATGTTTTGTGAAAATAATTTCGATCAGAATTTCATCATCGATTTCAAGAACTCCCAAGGTAAATGAAATTTTAAAAATTTTAATAGGTAAATGATTTGGTTTTGCAGTTCAAATCTCAGTGATATTTGAATAATAAAATTTTTTGGTTTATAGTTGGCATTTGCTGATATTTTAGTGGTAAAATTATTTGGTTTATATCTGATATTTCACTGATATTTAGGTGCTAGAATTATACAACTGTAATTCGCTGATTTATAGTTGATATTCACTGATATTTTAGTGGTCAAATGATTTGATTTATAGTTGACCTTTCGCTGATATTTAAGTGGTAAAGTGATTTAGTTTAAAATTGACATTCGCTGAGATATTAGTGCTAAATTGATTTGGTTTATAGCTGAATTTAAAGATAGCTGTTGTTTGATTTGGTTTAAGCTGAAATTTAGCTGATATTTAAGTTGTAAAATGGTTCGGTTTATAGTTTATATTCGCTGATATCTTAGTGATAAAATGATTTAGTTTATAGTTAACATTTCGCTGTTATAGTTAGCATCTATGTTCATATTTCACTTATAAAATGGTAAAATGACCTAAATTTGATATTCGCTGATATTTTAGTGCTAAATTGATTTAGATTAGAGTTGGCATACCACTGATATTTCAGTGGTAAAGTAATTAGACTTTATAGTCATTGCATTTGAATTGATATGTCATTGCATTTGAATGTAAAATGATTTTGTTCAAGCTGGCATTTCATTAATACCTAGAGTGAGAAAGTATAAGCCATTAAAGGTGATTGAAATATTATGAATAGTTCGGTTTTTTTAGCTTAATTTGATAAGTGTTACTAAAAACTTAAATTTATATGAGGGATAAGCAGTCTAATTATGACTAGCAAAGATGTCAATTACATAGTCCCCATTATTTATCTGAATCACCATTTTTAGGTACCTTCAATGCTTGTTTATTGACATATCTGGTAATCTATGTGTTAGTGTATACCATTTATCTGAATCACTATTCTGCAGCTTTTGTGTTATGTTTTCTGGATATATCAACAATTAGTATGTTCATATGATTTAATTGAATCACTAATCTTGTCTACTCTCTTTCACATAGATATTGAACCATTTCTTATTTCTAAGAAAGCACATATATTTCTTCATCTAGTTCAAAGTATATGATAAAAATGTATCACTTGATAACTTTTGCTAACTTTTATTTCTGTCACTCATAGAAAAGTTAATGTGTATTTTAAAGTTATTTGAATATATATATATATACAGCCATATCAGAATAATATGACCACCTACCATACATGTAGGGGGCGGGGGTGGCTCAGTCGGTAGCGTGCCAGGCTCGTAATCTGTAGTTCCCAGGTTCAAGTCCCATCTGGGTCAGCGTTGAGATTTATCTCTGCAAAAATTCCCCGCCCTGCCCACGGTCAGTAGGGGACACCAATGGGCTTGGAAAGGCCGTCGCCCGTCTGATGGGGCGTTAAGCCGTGGTCCCGTGTGTGGGAGAGTCATACCCTGTGCACATTAAAGAACACGCTGGATAGCCTTGACGGGAGGCTACCATCTGTCTCCCAACAGCTGTTCCAGTGGGTCCCCTCTCCCAACCTTCTCTGAGCCTTTGGGGTCCATGTGACCTGGCCATTTATCCCATGGTGTGCAAAAAAGTGCCGCTCAGAGGTAAAACAACCCAACCCTACCATACATATACTGTGGTAGGTGGTCATATTATTCTGAAACTACTGTGTATATGACTTAAATTAATCATTATCCCTGCTAATTTTCTATCTCCTTTATATTTTTTCCTTCATATTCATTTGAATTAGTATATGATTTCATTAAATCATTCATTAAAATTATTTCCTCACTTTAAAAGCTTTATGCATTTCTGCATTAGGTTTTATTATGCATATATATTAATTGAATCACTTCAATTTTGTGCAATATTTAATATTTTTTCATTTCTCTTTGGGTGATTTGTGTATTCTTCAGTTAGTTTACTATATAATAATTTATTTACTCCTAGTTTTGCGAAATTCTCAATATTTTTTCCCTTCACCCTCTAGGAGATTTATGCATTTCTTCAATTGGTTTAGTATATATCATTTCATGATTTATATCTAAATATTTTGCAATTTTTGATATTCACCCCCTCACCTTTAGAAGCTTTATGAATTTCTTCAATTAGATTTAGCATATATTATAAATGAATCACTCATTTTACTAGTTTTATGCATTTCTTTTCCAGGTATAATTGCTAATCAATTATTTTTTTATGTAAATGTTTATGAAAAATTACTTAAACTTGTAGATAATTTTCACACTATCGTAATTTTGGTTTGTTTGACATCATGAAAGATACATTTTTTTACCTGAGATTTTATTTATTTGTTTTTAGTGAAAAAATGGTATTTCAAGAGAAATTTTGAATTGTCCACATCAGAATATTCAGAAGTTCCTTATTGTTTTTTGAAATTGTTATCAGAAAGGATAAGCGCTTGAATTTTAACTACGTTTGTTTTACTTGAGTGCAAAATTCGGCAAATGCATTTTCCGTTTTTTGCATTTTTGTCGAGGAATTATTTTTATTCAAAAATTGATAAATTGCATTTGTGTTAAAAATTGATTCATTTGAAATCATCGGCAATAATTTTTAATTCAAATGAAGCAATGTGCAGAAATAACCAGCAGCGAGCAAATGCAGCAATGGCCCAGTGTGTGTGACGTCAAAAACAGGTTGGTGGGCTTGTTCATTCTAGGAGGTATTGGTCTGGTCACATTGGTATTAGGGGCAATGACTTGGCAGACACTGCTGCTAGGTCGGCCACACCCCTGTCCGATTCCTCACTGCCTGTTCCATGCCTGGAATTCTGGCAGTGTTTTACCATTGAGCTCCAGGCACAGTGGTAAAGTGTGCAGAGATCTTGGCAGAGATCTTGGTCTAAACAGGTTGGTAATAAACTTTTTGAGATCAAGCCTATTGTCAAACCATGGCAGTCATGTTTTCACAAAAATCTCAAGGAGAAAGTTGTACTTGCTCAGCTTCGTTTAGGTCATTTGTTTATTACTCATTCGTTTCTTCTTCAGGTGGACAACAAACCTAAATGTGAGTTTTGTGACACCATTTTAACTATTAAATGCATTTTAATATTATGTCTGGCATTTACCTGTGAACATCGTTTTTATTTCAGTTCTTATCGTATACCATCCAAGCTCCTTACAATCAGACACCTTTTACACAATGACTCATTTTTAATCCTGGTTTTTGAATTTTTACGTTTTACACGATATTTTAACCATTTATGATATTTATACTTTGTTTTCTAGATTTTACACTTGTTTCTGATTTTAAGTGGGTCCTATACACCTCTTGTTGATTGTTGACTTATACTCTTGTTGGTTCTTTGTTCATTCCTGATTTTTATACTCATCTTTATTATACACTTTTTGTTTCTGTAGCGTCCTTTACAGTTTGTGTGTTGCTTTTAACTTTGGTTGTGGGTTGAATGTCTTTTACCACATTATGTTTCTTTGGCACAATATAGCCCTCGCTGCTCTTGGTCCATAAAACCACAACCAACCAACCAATGAACCTATCAAACTATATGATAAAGAAGGTAAAGAGTATATTTATAGTTTAGCCTATACTCTATAGCGTTATTGCTTTCAGTGCTAATTTATATTTATCATACTTATCAGTAACTGCATTTCAGATCAAAGGACAGAAAGATGGAGATACAACTGTTGCAAAAAAGAATATTACATCTACTACGACAAGGCTGACCCGCAAAGCGTTGGCAGTAATGCAAGAAAAAGCAACCCCAGTTTTACAGAGGCAAAAAATTCTTAAAGAAACTCCTCTTATGAGGTCATGTGCTCTGACATCTGCAATTACACCAAAATTCGATCCTAGGTATGCTTATCTGGTATAAAATTTATAAATGCTTAAATATTCTACTTTAGGTGCATTATGGAAGATATTGTCATTTATTCATTTAAGACAAAAGGAAAACAATAAAAAATTTTGCATTTTATTTTAAATCAGAAATTGGCATTTCTATTGCACATTAGACAGGCTAATTCCAGTTATTTTCTAAGCATCAAACAACAAAAATTCTTCACCATAATCCAACAAGTAGTTAAGCAATGTTGTTTCACAACATACACTTAATTCTCTAACCAAAATATCTTGTTTATGCAAGTATTATCCATCAGTTGGAGAATGTTACTTTATTCTTTTTTTGCAATCTTTTTATCTTTATGAAAGATTTTGTAAGTGTCTTAGTTATTACGTGAAACTTTTTTACCCCTCTATCAGTAGATAGTTTGCATTGATACATGCTTGCAGATAATTATTCCTTTTAGATCATTCAATTTGCTTTTTAAAAGATAGCATCTTTACAAAAAAAGAAGCCATTACCATATTTTTCCTAAGCAACAAGTATGGTAATATCTGTTTAACCCTTCCAGTGTCTACGTTGTCTGTATACGTTCGCAGAATCTGAAATAAGGAGCCAAGGATGGATGTATCTGTTTCTAATACAACAAAAAAAAGTCAATTTTTAAAAAATAAAAATTGTCATTTTAAATTTTATATATATGTATTATAAAAAATATATAATTCAGGCTTCAAAAATAATATTTTGTTTTTTAATTTGATACATATTTTATTAAACTACAATATAAATAATTTAAAATGCCATCTGATTGCCATTTCTTAAAAACACTAAATGGTATTGCCGATTTGCTTGTTGACGTTCCTATTTGCTGAAGCAACCTTCTGATTTAAGCTCACAAGTTTGATTTGAACTATTATCAACAAATTTTTCTTTAAATTTTCGAAAATCTAAAAATTAGCAAAAATATTGCTATTTTTGAAAACCATAGATTTTGGAATTACAAAGTACATATCGCCATTTTTTTTTTATCATTTTCACACTCTTTTCTGTCACAAACCTATTTCAGTATTTCCAAATTATTTTCTCATTTTTCCTTAAAATCGAAACTGGAAGTAAACACATCCTTAGAAATTCTGATTGCAGCTGCATTTATTAGTTAGGCTTCATTGAGGCAAACAAGAGGCAGATGGCTGACACATGCTATCTCCGTTCTGTGTGCCATAGGTGTTTTTTACAGTTTTGGTCCAGCATATTGGATACCCTTTATAAAGTTAGTATTTAATTATTTTTTTTTATATATTTGAACCTTAGTTTTCATTTCAGTAGATTTATTTTCGTAAATTCGTGATCTTTTGGCCGATCGATAAGTATTGATTTTTTATAATTATGCTACATTGTATGGCTGTCTTACAACTTGTTGCTCTGGATATTTTAACATCACATTAGGCTATATGTTAATTTTATATTTTATTATTTATTACTTTTCCAGTAAAACTTTGATTTGGTATCATTTTATGAAAATAAATGAGGTCTTGGATATGGTAGTAAATTTATTTCTGTAGATTTATTTGTTATTTAGCGATTTTTCGATCAGCTGATTTATGCTAGATCGGAGGCCAGCTTAAAAGTTAAAAGTTGTGGATATTTTATTTAACATCCCATTAGGTTATATGTAATTTTTTGAGCTTGTACCATTTTCTGAAAATGAATGTCTTGGATACGGAAGCAAAATAGACTTCATAGCTACAGAAATCAGCCATCATGTGGGAGGGCAATTTCAGGAAGTCATCCGTCCCCTAAACTCACTGTGAAAGTTTCACTTCCCCCCACTTCTAGAAAAGTAGAATTTTTTTTTTTTTTTTTTTTTTTTTTTTTTTTTTTTAAATTATCAGTTTTTATGTTTATATTAGCCGTCCCATGGCCAAGTGGTTAGCACACTTGGCTACTGATCTACGGGACCTGGGTTCGAGCCCCGGGTAAGGCATGGATGTATGTATCGTTTTTCTGCTGAGGTCCTGCCATCCTCTCAGATCTCCTACTGTGGCATATAAACTGATAGGCTCCTGTCAGACCTCTGTGGCAAGCAGCTGCTTGAGGGGGTATTTATTTATTTTATTTTTTTTATGTTTATATTGAATTATTACCCACCCCCTACTCCTCAGTACCTTGGCTGTGCCACACAGATGATATAACACTGTTGTTGTTGTTTTTTTGCTTTGTTGGTGCACAAACCTTTCTGCACTTAGCCAAGATCATCAAACTTCGACACCTGAAGACAAAATTCATAATATTTATTTAAAAAAAGCAGCCAAGGAAGTTTTTTCCTATTTCATAGCCAGTTCAGAAAATCCCATGACTGTGAGAAGTCCAACTCACTTTGTAATAACACTGGCCATGTTTAAAATATACGATACTGAAAAGAATCATTAAAAGAAATAAAAACCATATTTCAGGTCAAATATTATATTATTTGGGAGGTAATTTCCTTTCAATAAATATATAATTTAACTATTTTTATTCATCATGTTTTCCATAATGAAGCCTTAATTGTATAGTGCGATCTTTTTTTTCACCATGTCACATAGAAAAAGGCTTATAAACAAATTTACAAGCATATATTAATTTTAATATTATATATTTTCATAAAATTCGTAATTAAATTCTGTTTAGTTTGGTATACAACATGACCTATTTCTGTTGATTGGTTATTTTTTTTTTAATTCTAAAGTTGACTTGTTTATCTGACTCAGCACAATTGGCAAAAAGCATGGAATTTTTCTCAGTATGATACCGAGAAAAAAAATTACAAAATGAGAGAAATATTTACTTGAAACCAAAAAAAATTTTTTTTCGTCATTCAGAGATAAATATCCTTTCTATTCAAGTGCATTATAATCATTTCTGTATATTATTTTTTTATTTTAAGTAAATTTTTATTTGTGTTGCCAGATGCATTTTTTTACTACATGACTCTAAAAAAGTCCTATTAAAATAAAACATGTCTTTTTTGTTAAATACTTTATTTTCAGAAAATCCAGAATTAAATGCTGATTAATTTGGCATATAGCATGCCATAATTCCTTTCATTTTGTCTCCTTTTCTCTTTAATTTGGTTATTGATTACGTTATGCGAAATTCATTGCAAGGGAAAGGGGGCCTTAAATGGTCTGGAGATATGAAAATTTCTGATTTAGATTATGCTGATGATTTAGCCCTTTTGACAAATGATGTTGATGAGATGAACTCTTTCATTTGAGCTGTTGATGAGACTGGTAGTAGAGTAGGTTTGGTTATAAACAGAGAGAAAACTAAAGTGATGAAAACTGGTCAAGCAGGTTGTGATTCAGTTCATCTGAATGGTTGCAGTCTTGAGCAGGTGTCACAGTTTAATTACCTTGGGAGCTATGTAACAGATACTGGTAATATGTGGCATGAAAATAACAGATGAATAGGGATTGCTGCCGGGACTTTTAAGAATCTATGGAGATTGTGGAGAAATTAGTGTATACACCTAAAGACTAAAATTAGACTGTATAATAGTTTAGTTCTTTCTATGGTTAGTTATGGTAGTGAAACTTGGTTGCTGTGTAAACAAGATAACAGGAAACTAGATGCTTACTTAGTATCTTGGGTATTAAATGGTTTAACTTTGTAACTAATGATGAGGTTAGGCAAAGGAGTCTGCAACCTCCTTTAAGCAGCATATTGTGCAGAGAGAGACTCCACTGATTTGGCCATGTTGCCCCATATGGATAATTATAGATTGGCAAATAGGGTTATGAACAATGTGCCTAAAGGCCTCCAGAAAGAAGGGGATACTTAGGATGCAGTGGGCAGACAATGTCAAACAGGACCTTGTTAGAATTGGTGTGCAGTGGCCAGATGCAGTAGATGTAGCTCAGGATAGACTTGCTTGGAGAACTAAATTGCACGGTCTGGTTGGACCTCTGTAGCCCACGGCTGCTTAAGGCGGAGAAGGAGGAGTTCCTTTTATTAGTTATTTGACAAAAAAGTTTTAAAGTTAAATTTTGGGTGAGCATAGGGAGAAAACCAGTTTTTCAGGCTGGACCCTGAAAGGGTTAATGAATATTTCTCTCATTTTGGCTCATGTGCCTGACTTGATATATCTTAATTTGGGGTCTGGTTTATCAAATAATATATACCAATATTGATCCCCCCCCCCCCCTCCTCTTCTTCAAATATTAAATGTGTAGTTTAATGTTTGCTGTTACTATTACAGACTAAACACAAATAATGTAGCATTTGAACCCACACCCTTTCAACTGCAGTGTGATTACTTCACTCAGGTGGCATCAAGTTCATTTAGCTGCAGCAGGCACAAGTCTGCAGAAAGAATTAAGTTGGTCTTGATGCCATGTTCAGACTGTACACATAGTGATGATTATCAAATGCAAAAAGAATTTAAGATGACCTTATATTGAATTGAAAAGTTTGTTTTTAAGTATGGAACTTTACTGCATAATGTAGCAAGCTGGATCCATTGAACTGTAGTTTGTTTTATAAATGAATGACATGCACCGAAGAGCCAAAGCATTATAACCACCTGCCTAATATGATGTTGGTCCTCCACGTGCCTGCCAAAACAGCTCTTACCCAGCTAAGCATGAATGCTACAAGATTTCCAAAGGTGTCTTTTGGTATCTGGTACCAACACGTTACCAGCAGATCCTTAACTCTTGTAAGTTACATGGTTACAGCAGATAGCCACTGCAGATTGGATATGTTGTTCCAACATAAGCCACAGTTGCTTGATTGGATTGATGTCTGGGAATATTGGAGGCCGGGTCAATACCTGGAAGCCTTCCTCATGTTCCATGAACCATTCACGAACAATCCGGGCAGTATGGCATTGCGCATTATCCTGCTGAAATTCACATTATGGGCGAGTTGCTCCACACTATACCTTCTGTTGGCTCCTACCATATGGGCTAGCCTTCACTCACCTCTAGCATCAATGAACCATGGTCGGCCCACACCTTGCTGGTGGTTTGTGGTTTTCCCTCCTCAGACTACTTTTTGAAGGTACTAACAATGGCTGACTGTGAGTACTCCACAAACCTTGCCGTCTCAGAAATGCTCTGACCCAGTTGTCTGGCCATTACAATTTGTTTTTTGTCAAACTCACTTAAGTCCACTGCCTTTCCTAGCTGAAGAGCAAGAATAACACTGATTAACTGAGCTCAGTATCAGGTGTCATTTATACCATTTTATGACTTTCACATGTGCTATCATTTATCTACAGTTGCTTCAATTTGCATAACGATGCACTAGTCATGATGTTTTGGCTCTTTAGTGTATTTTATGTGAAATACCAACCAGAATACCTTTTCTTCATCTGGGCTGAGATTCTTCCCTATCACTATGTGGTGTTGATGGATTATTTTCAAAATGCACCTAAATTTTGAGATTTGAGTCCCCACTTTGTCTTCCTTGAGATTTTCACTACTATCCCCTATTATGTCCTTAGAAAGAAGATTGGACTTTATTATAAATAATAATCCAGAGCACCTGACATGTTATCAGGAGGTCGCGGGTTCGTATCCCACCCGGCTCAAGACAATTTTTCCTCTAAGATTTAAATCGACGCTAAAGTGCTGATTTGTTACTTGAAGATTGGACTTAATAAAATATTCTGTCCATCAGAGAGGATGATGTATCATGGGATGTTGAGCTGTGACCCTGTGTCCAGGAGAGTTATACTACATGTACATAAAAAATATGCTGAATGGCCTTCATGGGAAGCTTCCATCTGTCTTCTAACAGCAGTTGAGTGGATCCCCTTCCAGCTCTGAGCCATTGGGGTCTTTGGGACATGACAGTTTAATCTATGTGCACAAATAACCCATGTGAGCTGTTGTTCCTTTCTCATTGTGCCAATGGAGGGATGTGCAAATTGGTCCCAGTTTCGAATTGTTTCTTGCCTGAATATATTTGTTTATATATATGTGTGTGTGTAAAATTTGTTTCTCAGTAAAAATGCAAAGTTTCATAGCTTTTACATTAAACAATTTGTTGTCACACACTTTCAAAAATATTTTGGTAATGGGCACTAACCCCACAGAATTATTTATGTTAATTCTTCTAACTCATAGATCTAAGATTGACAGATATAATCTGAAAATGATCTAATAGACACAAGGGATCAAAACAGAAATTGTAAATAAAAGTATAATCATTGATCATATGATTTTTTTACTACCAGGAATTTCGTCATCTGGGAACTACGCACGTCAGCTTTCAATCAATATTTTAGTAGACTTTCGATTTTAAAGACATTTTTTATTTACTTTGATGCATCTAAAATTATTTTTTATTGTTCCTCAAATGGATACTATGATTATAAACAATAATTAATTAGAAGCAATTGAAATTAGCGATCTGAAATGGTGGCAATCAGAGCAAGCATTTAGATTACTCAGAGTGTGATTTTTAAATGGTAGGACTTTATTTTTCAATATTTTTAATTAGATTTAAAGCACGTAAACAAATTAAAGTCAGGAAATTGTGATTTTTAACCAAAATTTCTGCCAGAATTTTAGAATTAAATTTTTCTGTAGCAGTTATGCAGCTTTATAATAAAGTGACTTGTTCTCAAGTTCAATGCATCAATTAAACTTTAAATGCTTTGAAACATTTTTTAAAAAAATTTTTCTTAGTTCTTTTTTACTTTTCTGATATATTTTTCATTTCTAATTTTTAAAGCAAAATTATTTTTTATGACACTGCTTTACTTGGGCTTAGAGTTTGCCAATCGTCAAAAGTCTAAAAATGTGCTTAAGTGACTAAATAATTTAGAAAAAATGACATAAATGAAAGATTTAAGCAACAATCAAAATATTATGAACTGTTTTTATTAGAATAATAAAATATATATAGGAAAAATGGGAAATATATATATATATTTGTGAAATTTTACTAAAGATAAAGTGGGAAAAACACAGAAAAATTTTGCATTGTTTAAAAAAAAATGCTTAAAATATTTAACATTTTTTTTTTTTTCGAATTTTTGCCATTTTATTAAACACAATTAAATGCTCTTTCTTTTGATATACAACATGACATATTTCCGTTCTTTAGTTATTTCAGAATGAGGTTCTAAAGTTGTTTATTTTATTTTCTAAAAGCACTTTAAAATAAATCCAGCCACCACAGTGAGTTCAGTTTCAGTAATCCGATACTGTAAGGGTTAAAAGAATTTGTTTAGACTAGACTACTTAGCAACATTGTAATATGTATATTTATATATATATTATCTTTTTAGCTTTAGTACATTACTTATTGCTCTAATGCTAAGTATATAAAAATAAAGTAGGATACCCAAAAGGGTAGTTCATGAGCAAAATGGGGCCCCCAATCTCAGGGCAAATTGTTTTTCTACCTAACAGAGAATTTAGCTCAGTGAATGTCAATTATACTATTCTGCGAATTTGAAGGAGAAACACGTGAATTTAAATAAACTTAGAGATGATGTTAACATTTTGCAGTATGGGTTTTAATGTGATATTAGAATATTGGGGATATTCATATGTAAAATTTTGAATGACATTCAAGTATTTGGATAGTTATAGGTGTCAAATAACTCATCAGTATAAAATGAAATGTTTTCACAGTTAAAAAGCCTGATTGAGTTGTAACAAATTAAAGGAAAATTGAGCATGTAACCTTAATGAAAATGTACCCATAATAATATGCACTTGAGAAGACCCAACATTAATAAATTTAATAACAGTGGAATTTACACACATTTAATGAACACAGTGGAATGTTCATTCCATTTAATAAATTTCACTGCAGAGAAACGTGATCCATTCAGAATGTATAAAATCCTGACAGACATTAACTACAACTTGGAGAAGATATGAAAAAAAATTATATAGTTTTAGCTAAAACATAATATAGATATGAAGGAGATTCTGAAATGTGTCTGCACTTGTTAGCTGTCATTAGGCAAGTGTTTGGAAAAACTATTAAGAATACTGCTAACCTCTGATTAGTTTTGAAAATAACAAGTAACAGAGTCTTGGAAAGTCTTTGGAAAGTCAAAATGGCAAAACTAAAGAACCATATATGAGCTGTTCACTCAATACATTCAATTCCAAGAGAATACCTAATCAAATAAAGTAAACCTAAGGTGACAGGATATGTATGAGTAGTTGAATAGTAGGGAAAAGAGAAGTTTTAATTTTCAGTTATAGGTCAATGGAAATGAAAAGCTTAAGAAAACTAAGGAACCAAATAATTTATCATGTTACAAGAGAATGTTCGCCTTCCTCTCTACAGACGTAACGTTCTAATGTGTACACTTGATAAACAAAATATTTTCTTCAGTCATAAGTACTTTAACTATACAAACATATCAAGGAATAACATATGAACATATCAAGGATAATTTGTCTAAGATAAATTATCCTTGATATGTTTGTGAATATCATCAATTTTGTGAAGCCTCAAGTGGTTACATTTTTTGCATCCATATCAAAATGTGGTAAATCAGAGGATGATATTGATTTGATGATAGGCAATGCTACTTTGGAAGATGTGAATTATCTAAAATCTAACTAAAAATAATGTTCATCTGTTCCATAAGGAAATATTTCATTGCAGTGTATTAATGCTATTATGTGCATGTTTTCATTCAAAAATAATGTCATAATATTTTGTACAGATTTCAACAATTCAAGGTACATCATTTTAAAATGATTTTTTTTTTTTTTTTTTTGGTTGTTTTTTCAATAAATTTGAAATGTTTTGAATTTAGGGGAAAAGGGAAAAATAGCTGATGCAATAGATATTATGCAGTCCTAGTTCTGTCGTTTGACCTTGATGACCTTCCAGATACTATTAAAGAAGAAGGAAGAATTATGCACAGTGGACTCTAGTGTGGAAAATGAAGAGCATTGATGAAAGTTTAAAATATGATAAATTGGAAAAAGTAATGTTTGTGCTTTTAATCATTCTTCATAATAATGTTGAATGTAAGAGGGTATTTAGCCAGACAAGGAAAACCAGAACACAGTGTATCGTTCCTATCTAACAGCACAATGGAGAAAAGATATTATTTAACAAAGTTCAGGCAACAAGGTTATTATTTGATGAGACATTCAATCTACAATTTTTAAAGAAGGAAAAATCTGCAACAATGTCTTCGTTAAAATATTTTTTTATCAACACATAAAGACTGACCTAGAGCATAGTAAGCATGTTACGGGTTTTTTTTTTTTGTGTGTGTGTGTGTGTATTGTTTTTGTTGTATATATATATATTTAATATTCTATGTTAGTATAAGTAATAAGGAATATTTATAAGATTTTTCACTGCAAAGGTAAAAAAAAAAACTCTTTTTGAACTTTCAAAATTGTCAGTTATATATATTAATAAAATTGTGATTGTATTTTCAATTGTGTGACTTGCTAACTACATCTTATCCTCAAAAATGCATTTCATAGAAAAAACTGTAAAAACTTCTGATGTAAAGTTTTTTTTTTTTATCTTGTTCAAAAAAAAAGGATAATGTTCTCTCTTTCTTGTCTGTCCATCTGTAGACATAGACTTTTTGTCTTCAGAGATAAATTAAAAATTCTTTTCTGGTTGGGTAGGTATTGATGAAATATTACAATCTGTACTTTCCAAATCTTCCAAAAGTTTAAATTGCACTCTCTAATGGCCAAAAAAACTTGAAAATTGCAGAATTCTTAATGAATATTGCAAATGGTGTATTTATGCTAGAATTTTGATGGTGGAATGTGAGTCAGGAAGTTTTTATTGGCAACAATGAGTTGCCCCCCCTTCCCCCAGGGAATGTAACTATTTTTGTTTTTAGAAATAATTAAAAATTCATTTTGGGTTGGTTAGGTATTGATGAAATATAATTTGCATTTTTGAAGTCCTTATATAGTTTTAATTTACATCTTTAGAGGACACTAAACATTGAAATGGCAAAAAGTTTTATGAATACTACAAGTGATCTGTTTGTGGTAAAAATTCAAAATGTTGGTCTGTTGGTAGTGTCAAGAGATATTCCACTGAAAACAACTGTCCCCTTTTCTCAAAGGGGTGAAAAAAGTAACTTTTTGTTTTAAGGAATAAAAGAGAAGCATTTTTTGTGTTTTTTGTATAAATACTAATAAAATACTACTCTTTGCATTTTCCCAAACATCCATTAGTTCAAAATAAACTTTTAAAGAGTGCAGAAGTCAGTAAATGAAAAACTACATTCTCTTTGGAAACGAGATTCCCATATTCTCCAGGGGCAATATGTGTACTTTAAGTTCTTTATGAAAAATTACGTTAAAAAAGAAAAAAAAATCTTTATTTGCATAAATAATATCTTTATTGAAAACATTGCAGACTTCCTTTAACACCGGCATTACTGAGAAGGCCTAAAGTTGGTGAAATTGTCATGTCAATGTCTGGCAGCCCACTTCAGAATTTTGTAGATGCTCATGAAATACCTGGAGTAATTGTATCTTTAGGTGATGGAAAGGTATACATTTGATTTTATTATTTGTTGTGGTAGTGTTTTTTGGTTTATTCCTTTTAATCTTTTTCTTAGAACTGTTATAATTGTTTTGCTAATAAAATTTCAAAGTTCTACTTTCTTCATTATGGTTAATTGCAGTAAATCAGCCTTATATATTTACATCTTTTTGTTTCAGATTGTTTTTAAGTAAACTTTCTAGTAAGCTAGTAACATTGTTCAAGTTAACTGATTTATATTTGCATTAATGGAATTCCTGCCATATAATCTCAGGGGTGGGGGTGGCTCAGTCGGTAGCACACCAGGCTCATAATTTGCAGTTCCCAAGTTTGAGTCCCAGCTGAGTCAGCGGTGAGATTTATCACTGCAAAACTCCCATCGTGCTCACAGTCAGTAGGAGACACCACTGGGCTTGGAAAGGCCACCATCCATTGGATGGGATATTAAGCTGTGGCCCCGTGTATGGGAGAGCCATACCCTATGCACATTAAAGAACACACTGAATGGCCTTGATGGGAGGCTGCCATCTGTCTCCCAACAGCTGTTCCCGTGGGTTCCCTCCCCCAACCTTCTTTGAGTCTTCGGGGTCCTTGTGACCTGGCTGTTTAGCCTATGGCTGCTGCAAGTGCTGCTCAAAAACAGCCCAAGCCATAGGGTCTCAAAAATTTGGCACTGACAGGAGGCTTCCATCTTTCTCCTAATATCTATTAAATGGATATATTTCCCCTGTCCAGCCATGAATTTCTGTGACTTAATCATTTAGCCCACTCCATGTGCACCAAAGTGCTGCTCATAAGCAATCCAATACTAGTCTAAGGTTGGATCAGATACTTTTAACTGTTCTCAGTCAGTGAATGCAAATGAAATAGGATGAAAAGGATGAGGAGTTAAGTTTTGCTGCATATAAATTTAATTACAAGAGCTATTATTAGGCTGCTTGAAAGTAAAATTAAAACTAAGATGAGGCAAAAATAGTTACATGTTTCTTAAATTTCATGACCTATGTAATGAAACTACCATTATATTTCATATATTTATATTGTCTAGTATACCTTAATCCCATAGTTTAAATGATTAATTTGTAAACAGAAAAATTGTATTTGCACTTAATATTTCATATATAGCCAGTTCCTTTTTACATGCTCTCCATTTATATTTTCTCAGAGATATGCAAAAAGTTTCAAAAATATGCAATATGAAAAAAAAAATAGCATCCCTATTAAAAATAAAGAAATCCAAAATGCACATGATGCATCAAATCCAAGAGTCTGCATTGTATAAAAGGGACATCTTTCTAACCTACATTGTCACTTCTCTCTAGTGATTAGTGGACTATGACGACTTCAAAGGCTTTACTTGATTGAATTACTACTTAATAGTCATTAAACAATGCATTCACTTCTTGGGAAAACAGACAGGATTTGAAAAAATTAATGATAAAGAACACAGGAGATGAGCAGTGAGGCTTATGAGCAATGCAACTTCACAAAGAGCTGAAGTGTATTGAGAACTCTCCAAAGGTGACAATGCACAAAAACTGATTAAAGAATTCAGCCATTGAGTTAAGGATCCATTAATATGATTGATAATGCCCCACAAAACTTGGTAGACCTAAGTGCAGAAAGAAGTAGTGGTGGCTCTGACTAAATTTTTTGTTGGGGCACTTTGACTAGTGCATGCAGGGCCCAGACGTAGAAAAAAGTTTTGGAGTTTTGCCTTATATAAAACTGGACTAGAATGACTAATGACTTTCCATAATGCATATATTTTTTTCAGCTATTCTCCAGAAAAGCAAACTCTGAAAGATTTTCTAGTCCATTCCAGTTCAACTCAGTATTTTGTTCCTCCCCTATAATAAATTGCTTTATATATATTTATTTTTCTCCCTATTCTAGCAGTATTTTAAAAGACGGCAAAATATTTGTAATATGTAATTTGTTATATTTTTCAATTCTGTTCTGATTCTAAATTTATATATATATTAAACAGAATTACCATAATTCACTTGATTAGTTATATTTTTTGATTATAATAATTAATTCATAATATTAATTTGTTATTTACATATACACCCAGGCCCCACTATGCGAATGTCCGTTATGCAAATCTGCACTTATCTGAACAAAGGATTTGTACCCTAACATTCATTAAGCAAAATGCTTGATTCAGATATACGAACTTTCCAGTTCACAAGTGGGAAGAAAATGCAGAACAAAGTTCTCAAGGCATGTGAAACATCATGCCATCATGCTCAAGCAGTTGTTCAGCTGTTTATTACACATTGGACAGAAAATCATGGGAGCAAGTGCCATATTCGTTATTGTTTTTGCAAAGTGGTAGTTGCATTAAACTAGTGCTGTGCATTCATGTTTGTTTTTTTCCTCGATATTCTCAGCATCATGTCCTTAAAAGACATCAGGAGAGGGAAAAAAATGTAGGCCAAGATGGACATAAAGAGCAAAAGGGCTAAAATAGCACATACTATCAAGGTAAAGCTGGGAACTTTGGATCATATTGAGCATGGGTAACAAAACAAAGACATTAGTTTAGCAATGAGTTTATCTAAGTCTGCAGATCATATGATATTTAGCAACAGTGAGAAAATAAAAACAAGTTCTGAAAATGTGCAAGGTGAAAAGTTAATAAAAGTGGTGAGCAGAATTTTATAAAACTTTAGAAAGACTGCTGATTTAAATGATTGACTTCTACAGTGATGAAGCATGCTGTTGTCCTTCATCATTCAGGAAAAGGCACTATCATTTTTGGAGGAGCTGAAGAAGAAGGTTATGGAGGAGATGGATGAGAGTGCTGCAGACATGGAATCCAACTCAAAGAAATGATGGTTCAACAGATTTCAGAAAAGGGTATATCTTCATAATGTTAAACTAGGGGAGAGACAGCTTCTGCCAACAGCAAAACAGCTGCAACCTTCCCCATGCATCTCCAGGATATCATCAATGAAGACAAATATCATGTGATCATATCAAAGTATCAGCAGATCTTCATGGATGAAACTGGCTGTTCTTGGAAGTGAATTATAACTTCGAGATAATAGTTTCGCTTTGTTGTCTGTCTGTAGACATCAAACTTTTTTGTTTACAGAGATAAATTAAAAATTCTTTTGTGTTGGATAGGTATTGATGAATATTATGATATGCACTTGCTGAATCTCTCTAAAGCTATAATTATGCCCTCTAGCAGTAAAAATTTTGAATATTCCAAAATTTCAAACGAATATTGCAAATAATGTATTTATGCTAGAAATTTGAAATTTTTATGGTGGAATGGTGAAGGTCATAAAGTTTCCATTGCCAACAATGAATTAACCCCTTAGACTCAAAGGGGGTGGGAAAACACATCTTTTAAGTTTTAGCAGATAATTATTTGTTTTTGGACATAAATGAAATATTCTTTTTGTGTTAGATAGGAATTGATAAAATATTATGATTCATACTTTTTAAATCTAAAAACTATAATTGTGCCCTCTAACAGTGGAAAAATTTGCAGATTCCAAAATTTCAAACAAATATTGCAAATGATGTATTTAAGCTATAAATTTTAAATTTTGGTGGTGGAATGTGAACGCCATGACGGTTTCCATTTGCAACAATAAATTGACCTCTCAGACCCATGGGGGGGGGGGCAATATTTTTGCTTTAGCAGATAATTGTTTGTATTTAGAGATAAAAAAAATCTTTTTAGGGTTAGATAGGAATTGATAAAATATTATGATTCATACTCTCAGAATCTTTTGAACACTATAAATGCACCCCCTAATGGTGAAAAAGATTGAAAATTCCAAAATTTCAAACAAATATTACAGTGATGTATTAATGATAGAAATATGAAATTTTAGTTATGGAATGTTAATGTCATGAAGTTTCCATTGGAAATGATGAAAATGATAATTAGAAAACTCTTTTTTTTAATTTGATTGGTACTCATGAAATATTATAATTCTCATTTTTCAAATACTTAGTAGTTTTAATATATATATCTTTACAGATGACTGAAATGATGAAAGGGTGGAGCTGTTTTTGAGTTTTACAAATAATATATATATAGAACAGAAATTTGAAAAATTAGTGGCAGTTTTTATCAGATATTCCACTTTTCTGAAAGAAATATGGGAAATGCAACTTTTTAGATTTAAGAATAAAAAGACGAATACTTTTATGTTGTATAATTACTAATGAAATACTATTTGCATTTTTCCCATCATCTGCTAACTCAAATTAAAACTTTTAAGGAATGGAACAGTAGGTAAAGGAAAAACTTCTTTCTCTTTGAAAACGAGATTCTCATATGCACTAGAGGTGATATGCGTCCTTCTAGTTTTATGATAATTACATTGCAAAGTAGCATTATAATAATACTATTTAGGTTCTTTTTAAATATAATTTTGAGGTGAACCTGTTCTGGGTCAGGAATGTATTTGAATTTTCCCCATAAGAAATACTGGAAATGTTCAGATCGCTATACAAATGCTCATCTTACAAAATGTTTTTCAGGAACAAATTAAGTTCAAAAAAGCTGGGACCTGGGTGTATATATGCATTATTATATATGTTAAGTTTTAATATTAATTTATAATACAATGAATTATAAAGGAAGACTGAAAAAATGGAATTTTTGGGAGAAAAAGAAAATGGGTTTGTGGGGTGGGGGGGGGGAGCTGTCTGGTATCAACCTGGAAACATTTGTATTGTGAGTTCAGTGACATTGAACCATGCTAAGTTGTGTTTGCATAAGGTTTTGTTAAAATGAATTATTAGTGCTCCTTTGTAAACCAAATGTTCAATACATGGTTATATTTTAATATTTAAATACCCTGCCTAAACTGTTCATACCTAAATGTCTTTCTTTTGTAAAACTAAAAGTTGGCAATCCTACTGGTACAGTCAAATGAAGATTTTTGGCTACTTAACCAGGTTTTGACTATTTGTTGCATCAACCAGTCAAGTGTACCAGCTCACTCTGAATTAATGGCCTAGGACTTGTAGTTCATTGCTATTGTATTTCAGCACATGTGCATTTGTCATCAGCATAATAGATAACGTTAATATTCTGGTGGTGCTCATAATAGATATTGTATAAACTAAAGCAGATGATGTAACAATAATTCCTAAAGTGAATGCTGTGATTCTCCATACAACATGACAAATAATGATTACTGAATGAATATAAAAATGCTGTTACAGTTTTCAAGATAAGACAAATAATAATAAATTTTGATTTGCTTATTTTTTCTTGTGATTATTTTTGTTTGGGCAGTGCCCCAGGTAGCCTAATGGATGAGCTATACTGGGTAATGAGACATGAAAAAGTCTTTTGCAGTCTTATTTTCTACTAATACATGAAAAGAAGAAAACAGCCAAACAATTATCCATAATGTCTTTCTTGACGAAAGAAGCAAGCAGAGAAAGCTTATATTCTATAGGTTTCTTTTGCATCTTCAAAGTCTTTTGCCTCCATATTTACTTCATAATCATTGTTAGGAGAAAGTGTCAGTGCTCTGCCCTCTGATGATGAGGATGAACTTCATGATGAACTTCCATCATTAATACCATCACGTAGTTCTCCAGAAAGGAAGAAATTGAACACCTATTCCTCCTCCAGTATCAGATATGTGCCATTAAATGTCCCACAATTATTCCAATTATAATACTTTAACTTCACTGCACAGAATATTTTTTTACTGCAGAAAAAAATGTTCTTTCTAAACCATGATGTTTTTAAAATAATCTAAAGTTCAAATTTTAATTTTGTTTAAATGTCAAATGTATTGTACACAATAATTTTTTTAATAAACTTTGCTTTCCAGTATTTTTCGGTTGCAATAAAGAAATTACCTTAAGCTGTTACACCCTAAATTGAAATGCATGTTAATTAGCTCTCATTTTGCATGTTTTTCATTACACTACCATTTTTAGGAACCATCTATTGCATAACTATTAGAACTAGGTGTGTGTGTGTATATATATATATATTTCTTGTCTCATACCAAGCTGAGTAATAAAAATCTAATTTCATACATATTATGCAGACATCAAATGTATAATTTTGTCATAGGAAGCTTATCAACATTTTAATTTTTGAACTGCTTGAAATTATTTTTCATATGAATTCTAAGATTCTGGAAATGATTGGCTAGACCTTTTTACATCAAAAGTGAAAATTGTTCTTGGCTGTATCCAGAATATCCCCAACATACATTACAGTTCTATGTGGTAGTACTTTAAATTTTAATCTTGTGTCTCCTTATCCCTATTTTACCTGATCAGTGCTGTGTGGTTTATTTGCTCTAAGTAAACTGTTCTACCCATGTGTGTCTTTTCTGTAATTGCAACCATAGGTATTTTATTCCCCCCCCCCCCCCAAAAAAAAAAAAAAAAAAGAGTACTGTGCACCAAGATAAATATAAGAAATTTCTTTACACTTTTTTAAGTTCAGTTCATGGAGATGAGGGGTTCAACTTCAGATAATGGTCAACCTGTCTGGGTTAACAATGTCAGACATTATAATCTTATAATATAAAACTGCCCTCTATTGCACCTGGATAAGGTCTCATATAGTGATCCAGGAAGACATCTTTGTACCTTTGAAAAGATTTAGTGTCTTCTGAAAACGCATAGAAGTTGGTACATCCAGTCAAAGAAATGCCTGTCCAAACCATCATATTGCCTTCACTTAAAGTGTCTCTTTCAATGACATTAGAGGTATGAGCATATGTCCCTGTGCTCACACCACTGTCATCTTAAAAGATGAAAGTAAATCCTCCAGATGAATGTAGTCTTGAATTACTCTGTAGCATAAATTTGTATTAATTTACAAACAACATACACACTTCCATTTGTTTTGAGTCAGGTAACATGCTGACTACACCATTTCAAACGATGTTTTCTCTTAAGGGTACAATAATAAGGTTGCACGCCAGCCTTGTAATCTTCAGTTCCTAGGTTTGAGTCTCAACTGTGCCAGCATTGAGATTTATCTCTGCTAACTCCTACCCTACTCTGGTGAGAAAGAGGACAATGATGACTTGCAAAGCACATTGTCCATCAAATAGGATGTTATGACATGGCTCTGTGTGTGTAGAAGAGCACACTGTTATAGAACACACTGATGACCTTGACAGCAGGCTATCATCTGTCTCCTAACAACTGTCCATGGGTCCCTTTCACCCAACGTTCTCTGAGCCTTGGGGTCCTTGTGACCTGGACATTTAGCCTATTGTGTGCATAAAATAACCCAAACAATAATACACATTATACAGAGAAACCACTCTCATGCAACCTCCTACATATGGTAGCTCCTTTCAGACATTTGTAACAATTTAGTAATTATAATGTGAATGGTTGTTAGCCAAACAACAAATAAGCTCACCTACCTGCCTACTTTATAAAGTGTTTTTGATTTCCAAGCTTATGTTAGCTCTAACATAACTTTGGAGTTGGGCAATATTACATTGCATGTAGAATTTAAAATCAGCACACTAGTTTTGGTATGTAATGATGTTTCATTGACTTATTCCAATACATGGTTAATAATATTGGAATATATTTATGTTGTCTAAGCTTTGGAAACCAATCTAGTTTTCTGCTGAATTCATGAAATAAAAATAGCATTATTTTACTTCAAACATCATGGAGCATGAAGTTTTTTACAAAACTACTTAAAAAATATATTTACATGAAAATTCTAGCTATAGTCATGACAAATTACTTTGTTGGACTGAATGTTAATATTAAAATATTATCTATCTACACGTTTATATTATTATTCATGATTTGTCTGAATTTATTGCAACTCAATTTATGTGAGGAAATAATTTCTTTTTTTTTTAAGGTTGTAAGCCTCACAGATAATTCTGGATTCAACGGTTCGCTTGATCAGACAACAAAGTCAACTTTGAAACTAGTTCAAGAAAAGCTTTCTAAAATGCTATCCATGCCATGAGGGTAATCAGTAAATAATTCTTGTAAGTAAAACTATTATATTGGTTGTTTCTTGTTTTTTAAACACCATTGTTTTAAAATTTAGTGATTGAATGTACAGTGCATAACATAGGTGCACTGCATAAATTCTGGTACATATTCTTGGGTTCAAATGAAGAAATAAAGTTCTAAAATTATATGCCTAGAAACACTTTATTTGGAAATTGTTATAAAAATTGTTCAAAGTATCATCCTTGCATGTGTATGCAGGCCTTGACTCATCATAATAAAGATAGTTGAACACATTCAAAAATTTCATAGAGTAGTTGTAGTATTATCATACAATTGCAGGGATATAACATTGTTTATGTGTATATGCACTGCATGTAGGTAGGTGTGGGGACATAGATGTGATGCTATTCAAAGGTAGTAAAATAACTTGTATGCTATAGCTTCTATTATAAATAAAGCATTTCAGGACATATAGGATTTTCTTCTCTACTTTTGCACCCCAGAAACATTTCTAAATTTTTGCTTATGTCACACCCTGTATATTTTGTAAAGGAGAATTGCAGTATAATCCTAGTTTTTGTGATAGAATCCTAGGTTTCCTTTATGCCTTGGTTCACTAATTCCAGTTCATTTCTGGTTGTGGGGGTGGCTCAGTCAGTAGCACACCAGTCTTGTAATCTGCAATAATAATTGCCACACACCAGGTACTTAACATGAAAAGCTATATCTCAAAATTAATTATATTATTCATTACATTCAATGATATATCTCTGAAGTATTTGAAGAAGAGATCATGAAATGCCTGAAATAATAAGAAATGAACTAGAGTTGGGCTGTTTTACCTCTGAGTGACACTTTTTTGCACACCATGGCAGGTTCGAGTCCCAGCTGGATCAGCATTGAGATTTTTCTCTGCAAAACTCCTCACCCTCCCCATGGTCAGTAGGGGACACCGGACTTGGAAAGGCAGCTGTTTGTCGGATAGGATGTTAAACTATGGCCCAGTGTGCAGGAGAGCCATATCCTGCACACGTTAAAGAATACTCTGGATGGCCTTGACGGGAGGCTACCATGTGTCTCCCAAAAGCTGTTCCAGTGGTCCCCTCCCCCAACCTTCTCTGACCCTTTGCGATCCTTGTGACTTGGCCATTTAGCCCATGGTGTGCAAAAAAGTGCTGCTCAGAGATAAAACAGCCTAACTCTAGTTCATTTCTCATTATTTCAAGCATTTTATGATCTCTTCTTCTAATACTTCTGAGATATATCTTTGTAATGAATAATATAATTAATTTTAAGATATAGCTTTTCATGTTAAGTACCTAGTGTGTGGCAATTATTAATCCATCTGTCTATGCAAATAAATTTCCCTTCTGGAACCATTTAAATTATTTTATTGGGATCATTTCCTTTGTTAAGGCTTGTATGGTATTAACTATTGTTCACAACCATAGTACGTAAAAATTCCATATTTGACAAAAAATTCCATCTTCAATAGAAGTGGGAAATGATAATAATTAAGATATAATTATATAGGTTTTTTTTTTCCTCCACTTTAGCTTCTACATTCCAAGACTATTCATAAGTAAATAGACACAGTTTTCGTGAAGGATTGGCAGCTGAGACTTGCATAGGTAATATGCAAGTTATCATTACATAGAAAAGTAGGATAGTTATAGGGGTTGTTGGAATTATGCCACAAGGTGCAGGTCCAGAAGAATTGAAGATGAAGTCTAATATTGCAGTGGAAGATAGAATGAAGTTGGTGAAACATCATTGGAGAATGTGATATTTTCTTATCTATAGTGAAGAGTAGTAGTCCAAATCACAAAGAGCCAAAAGACTAACTGCTGCATCATGAGTGTTCATCCAAAGTAGTAGTTCTCAAACTTTTTGACTACACCTCACTTAGGCAGACCAAAAGAACCCAAACCATTCCCCAGGGGTGGGGGTGGCTCAGTCGGTAGCGTGCCAGGCTCGTAATCTGCAGTTCCCAGGTTTGAGTCCCAGTTGGATCAGTGTTGAGACTTATCTCCACAAAACTCCCCGTCCTGCCCACAGTCAGTAGGGGCGGGATGTTAAGCGTGGCCTTGTATACGGGAGAGCCATACCCTGTGCCCGTTAAAGAACATTCTGGATGGCCTTGACAAGAGGCTACCATCTGTCTCCTAACAGCTGTTTCAATGGGTCCCCTCCCCAACCTTCTCTGAGCCTTTGGGTCCTTGTGACCTGGCCATTTACCCATGGTATGCAAAAAAGTGCTGTTCACAGGCAAAACAACCCAACCCATTCCCACTTTCCAGTGAAAAAAAATAATTTGGTGATAAAGGATTGGTGAGAAGAAAAATACAATAAAAATGGTACAAAATAGGACATATTGAAAGAATTTTTTTCTCTGATAACACAAAAAAAATTGTCTAAATTAATAGGAAGATAATAGGGGGATCATTCATGACCACTAGTAGGCTGCTGACCATATTCTGAGAATCACTAATTCATAGATCATTGAGAGCACACACTTGTAATTAAGAGAAATGTTGAGAGGGATCTTTGTCAAGCAGCTGAGGCTCAATTGTCCATTTAACAGTTATCTCTCCCCATATCAAGCCTGAAAAACTGAAATGAATCCATAAGCCCAGCTATTTTTTTGCTGTGCTCATCCAAACACAAATTTAGAACTTTTTGCCACATAACTAATGAACAAAATAGATCATATTATATATATATATATCAAATTTAACATTTAATTCTGAATTTTCTGAAAATAAAATTCTAAGCAAAGTGGAAAGCATTTTATTCAAATAAGACTTTTTTTAGAGAGACACAGTGAAAAAAGGATCTGTAAGACAACTGCCTTGCAGATCCTTTTTTCTGAAAAGCCTAATGAATAAAAATTCTATTATTAAGAAATTTTAATTTAAATAAAATTTCTATTATTATTTATTATAAAAATTCTATAATTAATTCTGAAAAGCCTAATGAATAAAAATAATTATATATCAATGGGAAGGAAATTTCTTTCTGAATAATGTAAAAGTAAAAAAAAATCACCTGAAACCAGGCTTGTTTTTTATATATAATTTTTTTTTTCACTGTGATGCACTTCAAATATTGGCCAGAATTGCAGAAGCTAGCTTTGCATTAGTCACACTCATAAGAACTTTCTCTATCTTTCCCTAATGAAGTTCCTAGTTAGTCTTTTCAAAAAGTAAAACTACAGTTAATAATATATCCACAGATTACCTATTGACATATAATTCAAGAAATACTTTTGTGTAAAAAATGAGTTTTACCAATGAGTGGGATTCGAGGTGTTCTAACCACTAAGCTGTCACCAGGTATATATACAAGAGAAATGATGGAGCTGGTGATAGCTTAGTGATTAGAGCACCTGGCATGTATATTCGAAATTTAAATTATTCTGAGCCCGAAAACATCTGTGCTATTTTGAGCCCATGCAGGTCAGCCCAACAAAGCCTGAACTCATCTCTACTACATAGTGACAGGACAAGTAATTGTAACCTGGGTGAAGAACAATGTTTCAGTTAATTAAACAATTAGTTGATTTATCCTTTGTATTAAAAAAATTATTTTCTCAAGTATTAGTTTTATTTTTCTCAGCTTAAATTATGAGAATTTTTCTTCTTACTTTTGACAGTAAAAAACATTTTAATTGAAAAGAGTACTTTTATCCATAAAACTCTCTCTTATTTCCCATAAATCCCAGGATTCTTGGAAAGTCATTAAAACAATTTAATTTTCAGAAAGGAAAGATTAGGTTGGAATCCAAAGCTGTAACTGGAACCTTATATTTGAAAAGTTAGTTAAAAAAATTCATGTTTGCTTTGAGTTGGATCCAGACCCATGACCTGAATAGTGTGCCAGGTGCTCCAATCACAAGCTTGCTCAGTTCCAGTTAAAGGAGACTAAACTTCCCACATAGCAGCCACTCACAGCACCAGCTATTGACCAGGAAGTGACAAACTAGTTGCCTGCAGAGATGGTGAAATAATAATTTGTGTAATCTAACAAGCAGAATAGTGTTATCAATGCACAATTCTATAAATATTATTTCACTATCTGTACAGGCAGCTAGTCTGCCAATGGGAAAGTTTATAGTTTTATTAGCTAGAATTTAGCTTGATTATGATAACTGTGTTCAGAATACCCAACATATTATTAAGAGGTCATAAATTTATATCCTACTTGTATCAGAATTCAATTTTTTCAGCTGACTTTTTCAAGTGTTCCATGATTATAGGACATTTCCTGTGCCTTTTTAATATTGAACTTTGTTATTTATTGAATAATATATGCTATCAAAAAATAAATAATATAAACTACCCCTCAAACAGTAGCTTACCACAGAGAACTGGCAAGAGCTTCTCAGTATAATATAGCAAAACTGGTCAGAAAAAACAAAGTTTAAGAGGGGCAGAGATGGCTCAGTTGGTAGCATGCCAGGCTTGTAATCTGCAGTTCCCAGGTTTGAATCCCAACTAGGCCAGCATTGAGATTTATCTCTGCAAAACTCCCCATTCTGCCCTCAGTCAGTAGGGGACACCAATTGGCTTGGAAAGGCTGCTGTCTATCAGATGAGAAGTTAAGCCATGGCCGCGTGTGCGGGAGAGCCAACCCTTTGTTACCAGTAACTAAATTAAGAATTATACAGAGCAAAATTTCGCCATAATTCTCAAATATTTTATGCACACAATGAAATATTTCTAAAATATGGGCAATACACTTTAAATTTCATACATTTCCATTAGCCCCATATTTTTTTAATGTGTGCAGAACTTTCCATATTGTTGCCAACATTAATATTGCCATTGAGAGCTGTAGATGACAAGTTTTGAACTGTGAAAATTTTTTCAGTGTTAGATTTTATTCCAATATATATGGAACTCATTATATTGAAATCGAATTTTGATTTTAATTACAGTTGGCATTCATTTACATAGGGATTACATAGAGGGTTGATTACATATGTTAATGTAATCAACTCTCTTTGTAAATCAAAAACATAAATCAAGCATAATTTTTTCATAAAAAATAAAGCAAATTGTAAGGATAGGGAGAAAATGCTGTATCAAAACTCATACATATATCTATTTCCTCCACTGTTTTATTTTTCACTCTACTGTATTTATTTGATGCAATGGTAATGACATAGTACATTACAGTAATGCTAAAAACAAAGGAATGTAATCTGTCTGAAAAAGCAACATATCTATAATAAGACCAGAATTGTTTGCGAAATTTTTTTCTAGCACACTGAGTGCTGTCTCCAATGGCTTGCTGGTTGTGATGGGATTGATGAGAGGTGTTATATTTCAGAGTTAGAGGGTCATCTGGGTCAGATGACTGAGTAAGTGAAGGTGTAAGATGCCTTCTTATTTATTGGCATCTGTTAGACTAATGTAGAGGGTTGAGGTTGAGATTCAGGTTTTAAGCTTTCCTTTTTTTTTTGTTAAAGTCACCTCTGAGGGGACCCTTAAGAAACTTGTGTTGCCTCAGTGGTGATCTTAAGAAACTCAAAATGCAGTGGTATAGTGTTGGTTCTTAGTGATATTATAATTTCTGAATCTGGTTTGACTCCAGGATGGCATGGTTGTTTCTTCTGTCATAACCTGCAGATAAGGTAGTAGCTTTGTGGATTTGATCATAAATTGAAAATCAAATTCAACATTTGTGAGGCTTTCATTTTGCCTTAACATTTCTGAGTTCAAACCATGTTATTTCAAAAATGCATTACTCAAATCTGCATAAATCAAGAGCTGACTGTAGTTCCTTATGATAGGGATATTTGCAATTTTAGGGTTTGGTTATAGAATTTTTTTTAATTTGTAAATTGTGTTTTTCGACAGATGCCTGTGTGTTGGTCTCAGTGCCATGTAAGCAGACTCTGTCCATATAGAAGTGGCATGAAAATCAGTTTCTGATCATTTAACAACCCTAAATTGTATATGTCAAAGACAGCATATCCCAATATTTATCATATTAATTTCTTTTACTTTATTTGCTTTTTTTCTTACTCATTCTTGGTATCTTTCTTTGAATCTGATTTCAGTTTGGGTAGTGTAAAGCTATTGGTTAACAAATTTTTATATATTCTAAAGTGAAAGTATTCATAGTTAATGGTGCCCCATTCTAATGTGTTTATCATATATTTATACAGATGTTTACAAGATTTTGCTTCTGGAGGTGATCAAAGAATAATTAGAAGAATTTGTAAATACTCCTACATTATATTCTGGAATATTAGTGTATGTATGTTCAAACATCTTATTATCAAGTCGAGCATTTTGTACTTTAAACACAAACAAAATATGTTTTACCTTGGAATATATTTTCTACTGGACTTGTAATAAAAGCTAGCTGCTTTCATTTAGTATATTCATTCTTTTATTCATCACTCTTATGTTCACTTATATCATGAAATTCTATGTTTATTTTTTACAGAATAGTAGAGTGATGTAAACATTTAGTGAGTAGATGTAAACATTTAGTTGAGATAACTAGTGTATATATGTCATGATTTCATTTTGGCTAAATCAAATGTATTATTAATATTATGAAACTATTTCTGCAATCGTTAAAGCCAACTGTAATCAATAGTAATAGTAGTTGCAATCAAATTTTTTATGTGGGATAAAAAAAAAGTTTGTCGGAAATTTTTATTTCTAAAAATAAAAATAAGTAACATGAAAATTGGGCGATTTCTAAGTAAAATTAATTTCCTTGGAAACTTATATATTAAATACGTATCATACACACACGTATTTACTGTAAAATTCCTCTAATTCACCATTCTGTAATTAACACTTACAATAACTGATATCTTGAAGAAAAGTTTCTAACTTTATCAATGGATGAAACTTCCTTCCAATTTATACTGATGGTAGTAATGCTTATGATCCAGCAGAACTCTATTGTTCTCAATGCTTCATAAATCTACAACAATGCAGCACATCAACAATTAAATTTAGTACCATGTAGTGCATCCATCATTATATTGTAGATTCATATGTACATTTAGTGTGTGAACTTTCAAGTTTTCTAGTATTAAAATATTAAAGATATATAATTCAAAAGTTAAAAGACTAACCGTTACATACATGTGATTCACTTTGTTGTGTATGAAATATATTTGTTAGCAATAAACCAGCATATCCTTGTAGCTGGCACCTATTGAATCGTGCCAGATTAGAGCAATTGTACAGTATTTTCAAAAGGTTATAAGTTTGCAGAAAAATGGTATAAAATAAAACTGAAAGTACACACAATCCATATAAAAGAACTGAATTATGAATTCACTTGATTGGCCACTGTTCAAATGACAAATGTTTATTCAATTTGATAGACTGCAAGTGAAGTTAATTTTTGTTGAATCAGAATAGTGAATAACACTGGCAGGTCATTACAATATCTTGAATGTGATAAAGTTAGTATGTTAATTGAAACTCCTGCAAACTTTTCTATTGCCCTTCTGTTTGGCATATTATCTATCAATGGCAGCAGGGGTGGCTCAGTTAGTATGCCAGGATCATAATCTGAAGTTTGCAGGTTGGAGTCCTTCCTGGGCCAGTGTTGAGATTTACATACGTATCTCCACCAAACTTCTCACTTTGCCCTCAATCAGTAAGGGACACCGATGGTCTCAGAAATGCCACTGTCCATTGGATAGGATGCTAAGCCATATCCTGTGTGCAAATAACATAGTGGATGGTCTTGACAGGAGGCTACCATCTATCTCCCAACAGCTGTCCAGTAGGTCCCCTCCAACCTTCTCTGAGCCCTCAGGGTCCTTGTGACCTGGCAATTTTCTCCCATTGTGTGCAAAAAAAGTATCACTCAGAGGTAAAATAACACAACTATAATGAGCCAATCATAACTTTGCAGGACTGAAATTTTCTAATTTCAGTGCTTTGCAAAATGTTATGATTGGCTTAATGTGACTCTCTTTTAGCCACTGATAACTACTGCCTGACCTTGGCTTGCTTCCATTCTTCCTACAACCCTCCCCTGAAAAGAACCATCAAAACTAGGAGATTAAGGATTGGCAACTCATGGCTCTTTATTACATATAATACTAATCACAAAACTTGCATTTATTATCAGAAAAAAATGATAAAATTGTTTAATGAAGCATTCGGATTAGAAATTAATGTTATGAAGGAACTCCTTGTGAGGGTAAAAGTGTTGAATAAACCTTGGTAGAGAGTAACATGAACAAATAGAAGCAAGTTTTATTGTTAATCCTTCGAAACATAAGCTAAGTGGACAAAAATTAGTCACCCCTGGCTGAATGTCACCTAATAGCATGTAACGCCTCCGTGCAACCAAAGAACAGCCGAAATCCTGTCTGCATGGATGCCACCAATGTGCAAATGTAGTTCACATCAATATTCATCCACTCTTCCAGCAGCAAATGCCACAGTTCAGCCAGGTTGACCAGATGACTGGGACGGCATTTCACTCATTGCCCCAAATAGTCCCACAAGTCTTCTATGGGATTCTAATCTGGAGATTTGGCAGGCAAGTTGAGATGTTCAAAGGCTTCAGAATGCTTGTCGTGCCAATCTGGTGCACTTCGAGCCTGTGCACGTGTCAATTGTCGTCTTGGAAGATGAGGGTATCCTTCTGGTGTTCACTGTGGAGATGCAGCACAAAAGGCAATGTGGTCATCCAGTAGCTCCATATAGCCCTCCTGGTTCAAGTGTGATGTCACCTCAACCAAAGGACCCATTTCCTCATATGTGAGGGGTGGGGGTGACTCAGTCAGCAGTGCATCAGGCTCGTAATCTGTAGTTCCCGGGTTCGAGTCCCAGCTGGGTCAGTGTTGAGATTTATCTCTGCAAAATTCCCCGCCCTGCCCACGGTCAATAGGGGACACCGATGGGCTTGAAAAGGCCATCATCCGTCGGATGGGACATTAAGCTGTGGCCCCATGTGCGGGAGAGCCATACCTTGTGCGCGTTAAAGAACACGCTGGATGGCCTTGATGGGAGGCTGCCATCTGTCTACCAACAGCTGTTCCAGTGGGTCCCCTCCCCAACCTTCTCTGAGTCTTCAGGGTCCATGCGACCTGGCCGTTTAGCCTATGGTGTGCAAAAAAAGTGCCGCTCAGAGGTAAAACAACCCAACCTGACTCATTGCAAAGTGGTTTGTCCTAACAGTGCATGACACACTGTGGCGGTCCCTATTGGTGAACACAGTCTTTCTGCCACAGTTCTGGCAATGATTAGCAGTGGACTACAATGTACGCCACTGCTGGAAGACCTTTTGGACAGTATGTTTCGACACACCTGCAAAGGCAGCAACTTCTTGTACACTATGCCCTTTGGTTTGGCCTAACGCAATAACACCTTTTTTTCTACTCATTCACATCTTTGGCGCAACCCATTTCATGGAGTGACTAACACACACATGGCACACAACCACTTCTTGTCATTGTATGAACCCCATAGTGCACAGCACAGCTATTTGTAGGACACGTTTATTACTGGTGCATCCTCTGTTGCTGTCGAATGGACGTAACCCTCTTACGGCAGGAGATGATTAATTTTTTGTCTCTGGTGAGTGCATTAATACTGCATAATTACTACTAAGACTAGGTCCTACATATGCGTGTAGGTGTATTCATAAATATGTGCTTTCTGGCACTCAGAATAGTTTGTTTCAATATAATAAGCAAGAAATACTCTTCTAAAAAGTTTACTAATCTCTGATCCAAACAGTTTTTGTGTGACATTATCAGAATAATGGATATCTTTGATTTGATAGTTTAATCATCAAACATGAGATAACAAGGGTACCATAAGACTTTTTATCTCATTGGGTATTTGATGCAATTTTACCTAAAGATGTTCAGAACATAAAAGATAATTTTTTTATGCATTCTCTAAATTTGATTCAATTCTTTTAATTCAGTAAAATTTATTTAAATTTTTGTGTATGGTTTTAAACTTTTGATCAACAATATAGTTTAAACAATGTAAAGCTTTATAGCAGTACTAATAAAGTTGAATGAAGGAAAAAGAATTTTGTGCATAAGAGCAATCTAACAGTGGCATTTACAGTTCTTTTAGAAGTTTTTTTTTTAGTGTATAGTGTTTTTTAAGCAATTTTTAAGGTTAATAAGTAAATAATAAAAAATTTACTTTGTTGTAATTGGGATATAAGAAATAGGAAAAGAAAAGTTTAGGAATGAAATACTATTCATTCAAAAAAGTACTAATTTTGAAAAATGTCATTGAAATGTCATGTTTTAAAATATTTGCAAACATTTCAGAAAAAATTATTACAAAAAATTGAATTTTTTTTTCTTTCTAATCAGATGTTTCAATTTAACTATGTACTTTTAGCAATTGGGAAACATATGAAATATTACATTGCAAACAATTTTTTTAGTTGACATATTAAATCAAATTCCAAGTGACTAATAGGCTTTAAAAAATTGACTCCAGAATTTTCCAAAAAATCCACTTTCCAATTTCTAAACTGCATGCATACAAAAAACGATGTTCCTTGATCTAGCATTCAACCAACTGAAAACTGTTGTTGGCTGTTGATTAAAGATAATGTGTTTTTTAAAAATTGAAATTACTTTGTAAAATATACCCATCCCTTGATATACACAGTATGTAGGCTCTGGGAAATCACAGGCAAATCAAAACTGTGCGAACCAAAAACAACAACTTATGGAAAAAGGGGGATAAGTTCAGAAAAAAAATTCCTTCATTGATGTAGACATAAACTTCGAATTTAAAGACAAATTTTGAAAGAATAATATTTATGAACTTTTTACATTACTTTTTTTTTGTAAAATTAGTATTTATAATATATTTTATGAAATAGTGTTCTTCCAAATCAACTGTGTTTAGCCTATATAATAGTCTACAAAGTTAAACTTGTTGCTAAAAATGAGATAAAACATGGTTTTTAGTAGTCTGAAAAATTCAATCTAGAAAGATCAGATCTCATTGTCGATTCAAAACAGTTTTGTTTCATTAAGATGTCACAAGACAGATTTCATTACAGTAGCAAGAATGATTTTCTTGTTACAGATAACAATTTAATTAATATTGGAATTTACTATTATCTGTTTATTCCTAAAAATAAATGATGTCAATTAAAACCATTTGATTGATTTTTATTTTTGGTTGACAGTCTAATAAACTCCCTTGAGGCTATACCACTGCTACTTCATAATATGTGTTATATCTACATACATAAAAAAAAAATCAATCCGTGCCATGTAAAACCAAGTCCATAATTATGTAAAATGAAACTGGTTGCACCTTTCTTGACTGTGCAAAACCGAATCTGTCACCATGTAAATTGAAACTGGTTGCTTTTTTTTTGTAAATTAAAATTAATTTAATTTAAAAAAGTATATGTTTTTAGTCTTTATTACTTTTGTTTTAAAAATAAGTAATATGACTAGTGAAGAGTATTATGTGAGCTATTATTATTATTATTAATTACTTGTAAATATTATATTTTAATAAGTACTACTTATTTTATTATTCTCTGTATAACTGAACCAGAGTTTAAGTTATACAGAGAGTCCTTGTTAATTACTTTAATTTGGTGATAGCTTTGAGGGACATACTGGGTAAAAAAAAAAGCAGCATACTGCCTGAAACATTCCATGTTAGAGATATAGGGGTCATAAAATATGCTCCATGGGATGAGTGTTATGGATAATATACAGGACATATGTTTGAATATCTTTTTTCACTTTAACCTTCATAGCTCCAGTATGGTGCATTTTACACATATTAACAGAATTTTTCATCCAGTGGCATTTCATAGGTCTCCAATTCAATAGACAAAACCTGTTTTGAAAGCCTATGAAAAGTTTCAGGAATTAATAATTTTATATGCATATAGTAACAAAAATATTTAAATAATGTAAATCAAATATGCAAAGATCAAAATTGTTATAAGGGAAAACGTATGGTATGATTTATTTGAGTGAAAACTAAAAATATAATTTGGATTAATTAGATTTTTGAAATCTTGTTTGCTGTTAAGTATTTAACTATGTGTTTTCCAAAAAATATTTTCTATCCTCTAAGATGGAGATTTTTGTTTGATTCATGCAATCCACTGTAATCAGAAGATGCTTTGAATGATTGATTAAAATTGGCACTAATATAAATTAGCCACATATTCCAACCATTTTCTTTGTTAGCATTTTGAATTTGTATAAAAACAAACTGGATGTAATTTTTGCTTCCAAATTTAGTTTGTGGAGAAAGGAAGTACCAAATCTTTTTCCAATAAGGTAAGAATTAGGGTATGTGAAAATAATAATTTAAAAAAAATGAAAAACATTTAAAACTCACAAATGTGTGTGAGTTCTAATAGTTCATATTACACATGACCTCCCAAAGATGCATTTGTATTCTTTATTAAGAAATAACTCTACATTAACCTAAGCGCTATGTTTGTCTTTAAATAACTTAAAATATTGTTGCATATCATGTCATGTTTCTGCCTAAATTTAATTTTTAAAATGAATTTAACAAAAAAAATTTATTTCAAAATTTTTAGTAACCAAATTTCTACAATGTTACCACCCAACTTTATGGTAGTGTTGTTTATTGCAACAGTAACTTAGCTGTAGCTATGAAAATTGATAATATTCATACTACTCAGTGTTTTAGAGATGGTTTTATTTAATTTTAATTAAATATCACTTTAAATTATTTGTTTTGTTCAGTATACTGTCATGTCAGCATTTGCATAGAACAGCAAATTTCAAACATAAAAGGAGTCAAATTGTTTTATAGCTAATTAAAGAATTATATTTTAGTATTTTTTACCAGTCAATTATTTGTATACCATGTCTTTCATAATGACATAAGTTTTGCTATTAAGTCAGGTTATTTATTGCCCTGAGTATCCATAACATCCTGTTGGAAAATAAAATTTAAAATTGTATTGTTCATGCACAAGATATTAAGTAATTTCAGTCATCAAGTCATCTTACATCTAGGGGCAGGATGTGGCTCATTTGGTAGACCAGGTTTATTCTCCACTGTGACCTAAGCTCTGATGCTTACTTTTAATGGCTGGTTGGTTTTCTTCCAACTGGTGTTGATAGTATGTAAACTTCAAAGCACAATTTCATGCATTTAATTTTAATAGACTTAGATTATGTATGTTCATACTCATTTGCAATCTACCTTGATGATTTGTCACTCCCAAGTCCCCTCCTTCTATTTGGTAAGGCATTAAATGGTAATCTATTAATGATTTAAAATTGTAATTTCCTAAAAGTTTCATAAGGGCAGTTATTAACCCTGAACTGAGAAACTCTTTTGCTTGGCATTTATTGGGTACTCTGTTGGTTTATCTGTTTCCCAAAACAGTTGCCACCACTGTATCTTTCCAACCCAGTAGCAGATTGTAATAAGTTATGTACTAAATGGAAACTTGGACATGAGGAGTGTCATAGGCTTAAAAAAAATTACTTATCTCCCCCCTCCTCCAAAAAAAGCAAATGTTCAAATTTATTGTTTTTTTATATCTTTCAAACATGAGGGCTAGACATAATTAGTTATATGTCAAATGAAGTCTTGGTATATGAGGAGTGCCATAAGCTATAAAAATATCCCCCCCCCCTCCACCACTGTACTTTCTGAACACAAGGGTTGGGTTGTTTTACCTTTGAGTGGCACTTTTTTGCACACCATGGGCTAAATGGCCAGGTCACATGGACCCCGAAGGCTCGGAGAAGGTTCAGAGAAGGAGGGAACCCACTGGAACTGCTGTTGGGAGACAGATGGTAGCCTCCTGTCAAGGCCATCCAGCGTGTTCTTTAATGTGTACAGGGTATGGCTCTCCCGCACACAGGAGCACGGCTTAACATACTATCCAACAGACAGTGGCCTTTACCAAACTGATCAGTGTCCCCCTACTGACCGTGGGAAGGATGAGGAATTTTGCGGAGATAAATCTCAACACTGACCCAGCTGGGATCTGAACACAAGGGCCAAACATAACAAGTGTTGAATGAAAGTTTGTAATTGTGGGGATATCACTTGCTACATGAAATTATTGCCCCTCCGTTTCTACTCCAAAAAAGGGAGGAGATATAACAGTTTTCTCCACTGAAACTAGGACAAAGATTGGTGTTTTTACAGAAAAGATTCCATACCACTAAAAAGCAAAAAATTTAAAATTGAATTTTTTAAAATGAATTTTAAAAATTTAAAAATGCCTGTCTTCTCAAAACCATTTGCTTCCTTGAAAAATGAAAAGAAATAAAATTAAAACATGCCATTAATGAAATCACTTTTCAATTCATATTAACTTTAAAGGAAGATAGGGCACCAAAACTGGTATTATCTGCCAGCTGCAAATAAATGCTGGCATCCGATGTTCCTTTGACATTAATATGAATTGGGTAGATAATTTCATCTTTGCAGTATTTTAATTTTTACTTCTCATGACATGTATAGGAAGGTAGGAGTTTTAGTTTTTTTCTCTTTTTCAAAAAAAAAAAGATAATAGTTTAACTTTGTCATCTGTAGACATAGAACTTTTTCGTTTTCAGAAATAAAAATTCTTTTTGTGTTGAATAGGTATTAATGAAATATTACGATTTCTACTTTCCAAATTTCGCAAAAGCCATAATTGTGCCTCCTAACATTTGGAAAAAAAATTGAAAATTCCAGAATTTTTTGCTATAAATTTTTATGGTGGAATGTGAATGTCATGAAAAGGGGCCAACTCATTGCATTAACAACAACCTGGGGGAAGGAATTCATTCCTTACCCCCAGGGTGGGTGGAAAAAAGCAACTTTTTTGTGTTAAAAGAATTGTAAAATTCTTTTTTCGTTTGATTAGTACTAATGAAATATAATTTGCATTTTTCAAATCCTTACGTAGTTTTAATTGGCATTGTGTTAGAGAACACTAAATATGGAAAGGTAAAACTTTTAATGAATATTGCAAGTTATTTATTTATGGTAGAATTTGAAATTTTGATCATAGAGTGTCAAGAGATATTCCACTGGCAGCAGCAATCTGCCTCCTTAGAAGAATGTGAGAAAATCATTTGTTTAGTTTTAGGGAATAAAAGGCAAATACCTTTATGTTGTATAATTACTAATAAAATACTACTATTTGCATTTTCCACAATCATGTATTAGCTCAAATTAAAACTTTTAAGAGTGAAAAGTAGATGAATTAAAAACTTCTATCTTTGAAAACATGATTCCCATATGTGCCAGAGGTGATATGCATTCTGCAAGTTTTAGTTTATGTATACATGTGCAAGCCTGGAACTAAAAGGCGGGGGGGGGGGGGGGAGCAAGCAAGGCAGTCGAGCCAGAAAAAGCTAAAAGGCCAAGCAACTAGATTTTGATTGCAGTGTAACATTTTCTGTTTTGTTTTAGAGGTTATTTTTTAATCTTGAAATATGCACAAGTTAAATAATTTTTGGCATCTATTACCTGTATTAGCATTCTCAAGAGAAGGGCATGACCCTCTTGTCCTTCCCCTAGATCAGGCCCTATACATGTGAATTTTTCTCTGTTATGATCAATGAATACTGGTGTTTTTAATTTCAAAGTAAATCATCAATTAGAATACTTTGTTCAGAAGAAATTAACTCAAGAGAATTATTCTCTAGTTAGTGTGTAAATGGAGATCTGAAATGTGTTGCGTGAAAAGAAGAACCCTAGAAATGTCCCCTCCTAGCAGGAGTATATATCACAGTCACATTGTATGTGCCAATTGGAGAATATAAGAGGAATAAGTACTTCAATAATATACATCTGCTAACAAAACAGGGCTAATGTTAACATTAAGTATGACCACCAAGGGCACCGATATTGATAAAGACTAAAAGATGCCAAAATTTCATCAGTTGGAGTCCTGAGAAATGCAGCCCATAACTGGTCAAGAAGTGCAATAATAGTCAGGGCTAATTAAGGCTGCCTGGTAACAGTACATACAGTGAAATATCAGTATGATGAAATCGAATTGGTGACTAAAATATATTTTTTTTATACTGAAATGCAATGTAAAGAAGTGCTATGATAGTTACATATTACAAATAATCATTAGGAGGAAATTTACTGCGCAATAGAGTTTCCTTCTTAAAAATGTCGGTAATTGTTTTAACTGCCTATTCCGACAAGCATCTCTTTGTAAATTCTTAAATGATGTTGTAACTCGGCAATATTTTGTCCAATTATCTTCCCATATCATTATGAAAAGTTGAGAATATATGCCATATTGGCAGCTAATAATGAAGCTAAACTAAATAAAGAACTTAAACAACAGTGATAATGAGCAAATATAACAATAACTTAAATTTAATGAATGATAAATTGTGGATTGGAACTGCTTTAAAAGAACTTTTCTCTGGTGCAACTGTTACAGTCAGAATCGCATAGATCTCCAAGTTTGAAAATCCCCTTTCATGTTAGAAAAATATGGCTACACCACTTTAAAGCATTATGCCAGTATGGGGAGATTCTATTTCGCACAGAGGTCAGCAAAAATATGTGCCGAGTGATGTACAGCAGCATTTGATACTTAATGCTGTGTAAGGGGTGGAGGTGACTCTCTCAATAGTGTGCCAGGCTCATAATCTGCAGTTCCCAGGTTCAGGTTCCCAGTATTGAGATTTATCTCCGGAACATTCCCTGCCTTGTCCATGATCAGTAGGGACACAGATGGGCTGGGAAAGATTGCTGTCCAGCAGATGGGACATTAAGCCATGGCTCCGTGTGCAGGAGAGTCATATCCTGTGCATATTAAAGTACACCTGGATGGCCTTGACAGGAAGCTACTGTCTGTCTCCCAATAGCTGTCCAGTGGGTCCCTTCCCCATAACCTCTGAGCACTCACCTTGTGACCTGACCATTTAGCCCATTGTATGCAAAAAAATGCTGCTCAGAGGTAAAGCAACCCAACCCCATTATATTAAACTGATATTTTCATTACACGGGTATTCGTTAAAATGTAACTTTTTCACAAAGAGATACCTAGTAAAATTGCCGTGGTCGGGAAAGCATTTTTGTTCTGACATTTGTTATAATGGCATTTTGCTTTGTGTGTTTTTTTGGTGGCAGGTCAAGAAGGATCTTAGAAACTACTACTACTAGTTTGTAGAGGTCTCTTACAAGAACATGCTTCACTGAAGTCAAAGTGAGGTTTACTGACCATTGCCTTAGAATTAACACACAAAGTATACTTACTGGAAAATAGCTAGATCTCTAATCACTGCCTGGTGCAGTTGCACCTGCGATAGAGCTGCCCTTCTCCCCCATAACATGGCATTTTTTATATATCTGTGCAGAATGCCACTTCCAAATATGTTTTTGTTTTTCTCTTAAATGCTGCCACAAAGGCATGTCTTGTTGGATTGTAAAGCCGAATTTACCTCACAGTCCCATTCTATACACCACTGAGCCATCCCTTGGCACCACAGCAGAAAGTTGTTAGTGGTTTGGTGACAGAGGGATAGGCAGTAGAATGGAGATTGAGAATGTAATCATCTTCTCAATGTCAATGATTTGAGGTTTTATCTCCTATGTAGGGCTAAGATCATTTTTCTAATTTATCTGCCAGTAATGCAACAATCGCTTAGAAATAATTGCAACCATATCAGTCGGTCAGTTTCCATCTGTCTCTTAAACAGCTGTCCAATAAATCTTCTCTGGGCCCTTGGAGTCCTTGTGATCTGTAAATATTTTGTGGAAAAAAATTTCGCCGACATACGGGACTTTAATCCACATCTCTCCAGAAACATGCCAGAGTATTCTTACTGCAGCTGAAGACAATTGATCCATACACATTTGCTCTAGATTATGAATAGTGATTCTGACTCTTGTTAACACCTCCCAACCATTCTTGCATCCTAGCAAACATGAGCCACAGTTTGGAATATTGATAATTCTGTTCCACAAAGGCCTGCTATCTGACCTTCAAAAAAAGTGAGTTACATATAGGATTTTTAACATGTGCTCTGGGCATTGCACACTACCTCTAGAATGGTTGCTGGATGTTTCTGAACACTAAAACATTTTTATGTGAACTATATAATGAGCACATATATCAGTTGCATAATTTTTGAAACTGATTCTAATAACTCTTCACACTTTTTATTGAACAACTGGTCATTTGCATATTAACTAGTGATGTACCTATATGCAAATGTTTGCACAAATGACTCCATTCCTTCTAGTTGTGACAATGTGATTGTTGAATTATATATAAGAACTCAGTTATAATAATTACTAGTTTATTTTTTTTATCATCCAACCAGCACAGCTGTACAATTATTTTAATGTGTAAAATAACTTGCAATATGAATAATACATAAATTATTGGAAGTTGCTTTGTACATTTTTTTTCTGGAGATTGAAGTAAAGCGTTATAGTTTAAATTTGCACCTACTTCTGCCTGTGAAGATTTAAATACTACTGTAGTCCGAGACAAAGGAATACACAAAAGGGCTTTGTAATTTCATTACATTAATTTAATTGTAAAAATTATAGGAACAAGAGAGAGTATTAACCACTACTATACCTACAGTCTTTAGAAATTCACAATGTTGCTATACAAATGCATCTATTAACTTGGTTATTTATTTTTGAAAAATAAGGAAATTGATTACAAACACCCACAATAACAAATGACTAAATATTTGGAATTAGAATATACTAGTAATTAATTACTCCAAATCTATTAAGACATTCTGAAAAATATGTCTCTTGAAGTAGGACTCTCCATTGTATTTTGAGCTAATTCGCATATAAAATATTTCTGTAAATTGATGTCATTTATCATGTTATTTATATACATACTCATTAAAAGCACGTCGTACTTAGACATAATATTTACCACTTCAAATTTCTTATATTTTTCTGTCAAAATATTTCTGAACTGAAACTCTTGGAATCACTAAATTGTTAGCAATTTATAAAATGAGTGTTTTTCTAGCTGGTACTTGGGTTTTGAGAGAATATTTTGATGCTTAATGTAAACTTCAAGTTGTAGTATTGAATGTAACAATGTACTCTTGCCATCAAAAGACATCTCCATTTAAATATTGCAGAATTGAGTAGGTAAATATTATGCATTTTAACAATATTCAGAATAGATTCGTTGCAGAAAATTTATACTGGTCTTGCAACGAAATTGATAATGAAAATGAGATATTACGCATGCAAAGTTTGTAACAAATGTCTTCAGCAACTTTTATTGCACCTTGTGTCCAAATAAATTCTTTCCCACAACTTATAGTACTCTGTCATTATTATCACCAATTATGTATTATATATACTGCTCACAAAAATTAGGGGATATTTTTATCGCTTCATATTCATTTTGAAATATCCCCTAATTTTTGTTAGCAGTATATATAAAAGTCAGTTTTTAGGGTCATTGAATATTTTGTACTGTTCATATTTATCTTAATACGTATACATATTTCTAAACAATACCACTAAAATTTTGATTTTTTTTTTAATTTTTAATATACTTCTGAAATCAAGAAATTATAATTTCTTTTTCGTGCCATAGTATTCAATGAATTAGATATTTTCTTTTTAGTATTTAACAGTGTTGTAGCACAAAGAGGACCTGGTAGAACTGAGATGGCACAACTGTGACAGTTTACATAGACTACTGATCTAGCAATCGCTTGTCAATCAGCCAGTGATCTATGAGACTGCACAGCCTGTATACCATTGGAATTTAGTCAAATAATCATTGGTAAAAACGGGGCAATAATACTCCTATGCAAACACTTTTGATAGTTAAATTCGGATTTAATGTATTTGAACTAATTTCATTCTTTGTACTATTAATACTAGTCTCCTAGGTTCTTTTGCGATTAATAGCATCTCTGGCCATACTTAGAGCTGCGTAGTCGTGCAGCCAGTAGTTCACAATTCAGTATCTGCAGTTACTAGTTGCGAAACCCAACATTGCGGGAGTGGCTCAGTCGGTAGCGCATCAAGCTCGTAATCTGTAGTTCATAGGTTCGAGTCCCAGCTGGGTCAGCGTTGAGATTTATCTCCGCAGAATTCCCCGCCCTCCCCACGGTCAGTAGGGGACACCGATGGGCTTGGAAAGGCCGCCGTCCGTCGGATGGGACGTTAAGCCGTGGCCCCGTGTGCGGGAGAGCCGTACCCTGTGCACGTTAAAGAACACGCTGGATGGCCTTGACGGGAGGCTACCATCTGTCTCCCAACAGCTATTCCAGTGGGTCCCCTCCCCCAACCTTCTCTGAGCCTTCGGGGTCCATGTGACCTGGCCATTTAGCTCGTGTGCAAAAAAGTGCCGCTCAGAGGTAAAATAATCCAACATTGCCAGTGTTGAGATTTATCTCTTCTAAACCCCATCCTGCCCTCAGTCAGAAAGAAAAACCCATGGGCTTGGAAAGACCATTGGCCATTGGATGGAACATTAAGCTGTGGCCCTGTGTGCAGGAGAGACATTCCCTGTGCGCATTAAGGAACACACTGGATAGCCTTAACGATAGTCGGCTGACTCCTAACAGATGTCCAGTAGGTCTTCCAAGCTTTGAGCACTTAGGGTTCTTGTGACCTTCCATTGTTTGCAAAAAAGTTCTGCTCAGGGGTAAAAAAAACAGCCATACCTGGAGATGCCAATGATCAAAGATGAACTGGAAATCTTAATCATAAAAAAAGTCTAAATCTGGCTTGATGCTCATTAAAATTAAATCATTCTGAAGGTTTAACTCTAAAAAACTTTCACAACTGAAATACAGAAAAATATTTTTCAGTGCATATATAGAAAATCCATTCTCCCCTGACTGATGGGGGCGGGGGTGGCTCAGTCGGTAGCGCGCCAGGCTCGTAATCTGTAGTTCCCAGGTTCGAGTCCCAGCTGGGTCAGCGTTGAGATTTATCTCCGCAAAATTCCCTGCCCTGCCCACGGTCAGTAGGGGACACCGATGGGTTTGGAAAGGCCGCCGTCCGTCGGATGGGACGTTAAGCCGTGGCCCGTGTGCGGGAGAGCCATACCCTGTGCACGTTAAAGAACACGCTGGATGGCCTTGACGGGAGGCTACCATCTGTCTCCCAACAGCTGTTCCAGTGGGTCCCCTCCCCCAACCTTCTCTGAGCCTTCGGGGTCCATGTGACCTGGCCATTTAGCCCATGGTGTGCAAAAAAGTGCCGCTCAGAGGTAAAACAACCCAACCCAACCCCTGACTGATATAGAATGCTAGTTTTCTAAAGAAAAAAACTTTTTTTTTTTTCTGATTACAAAAACGTGAATAGTAATATTTTATTATTACCTATTGTAATAGTAATATTTTATTATTACCCAAAAAAATTACTAAAAAAATTCTGCTCTTTCCCAAGTGGAGGAGGCAAACCGCTGATACCGAACTCCTCACCCACCATATTCTACAACTAAAATTGAAAATTATAGAATGAATAGACAAAATAGCGTGAAATGGTTTACAATATCCATTTAAATTTTTGCCATTTTCCTACTTCAACTATGGATATTAACTTTGTGATTCAGAAACTAATAATAGTAAGATTTTGTTTATAGTATAATGTACCCCTCAAATAGCTCCTTACCACAGATGTCCGAAAGGAGCATGTCAGAATAATACGTTATAGAAGAGATCTGTGGGGAAGACGAAACCTCGGTAGAAAGGATAACGCAAGGAAAGAAATATCCGTGCATTATCTGGAATTGCGGATAACCACTTTTCATACGCTGACAAACACGTTAATCACTTTCCATTTTTCTGTTAAAAGGTTGAATGCTTTCAGAGGATGGACGACAAAGTGAATATAATAGCCTGTTATTTTGGAAAACAACAAATTTTGTTTGATGTGTAACATGAAACATCAAGTTTCATATATATCTAAAAAAAGCTATACTGAGTCATTAGAAAGCAGGCGTGGACTGGAAAGGGCGCTGTAGCGTCCAGGGCCCTTAGTGTCGTGGGCTCTGGGACCTCATTGGAACAGGATTTTTTGAATAATTATTGCATAGAATTGGGTAAAAATCTATTTTAAGGCTCACATATGAACTCTCAAAAGAAAAAGGGTTTGCTGGAGTTTGGCAGAACCCGTCGAAGATTCGTCAGAAGATTTCGTCCAATGTTGGATTTGTTTTCGAAGAATTCTGCGTACAGAAAACTCGAGTAAAAAAAAAACTTTTAATGTCCTACGGTTTTTTTCTTTTTAAAAACAAGTAATGTTTTATCCCGAAGAAATAAAAAAAACTAATCAAAATCAAGCTTTTTTTTAAGCATCTGCATTTATGCATTGAAAAGAGTTTATGTGGGAGAAACTTGTTCTCTTAACCAGAAAATATGGTGGCTCAGAAGAAAAATTAACAGATTGACATCTCTTACTGATTGGTGTCTTCATGTTTATTCTTTCGTGGTTTCAGATTAAAAATAAGAGGTAGGAAATTTATAATTTCTACACCCTGATAAACTGCAACTGCTTTAGCTCTGTGATTTAATTTCAGTTAACACGGAGTTTTCTTTGAACCATGTCAGTGAATAGTTTTATCGTGTTCCAATTTAGAGCTTTCGAAGATTTAAGGGAGGTGCTAAGGAAACCCTTAAATCTTTGAAAGTTTGTCGAGAGATTGATATTTTCCCCTCTACCGCAACTAAGAAGTAAAAATGCAATCGAAAATAAATAAATACCTCCCTCAAGCAGCTGCTTGCCACAGAGGTCTAACAGGAGCCTGTCAGTTTATATGCCTTAGTAGAAGGTTTGTGGGGATGGTAGGCCCTCAGCAGAAAAGCAACACAAACATCCATGCCTTACCCAGGTCCCTTAGGGTTGGGTTTTACCTCTGAGCGGCGCTTTTTTGCACACCATGGGCTAAATGGCCAGGTCACATGGACCCCGAAGGCTCAGAGAAGGTTGGGGGAGGGGACCCACTGGAACAGCTGTTGGGAGACTGATGGTAGCCTCCTGTCAAGGCCATCCAGCGTGTTCTTTAACGTGCACAGGGTATGGCTCTCCCACACATGGGGCCACGGCTTAACGTCCCATCCGATGGACAGCGGTCTTTCCAAGCCCATCGGTGCCCCCTACTGACTGTGGGCAGGGCGGGGAATTTTGTGGAGATAAATCTCAACGCTGACCCAGCTGGGACTCGAGCCTGGAGCGCTACTGACTGAGCCATCCCCTCCCCAGGTCCCTTAGATCAGTAGCCAAACGCACTAACCTCTCGGCCATGGGACGGCTAATGTAATCGAAACCTGTGAAAATTTTAATAATACAGTTTTGTTATCCAATAAAAATTATTGGATAACAAAGTGTTTTGTTATAAAATAAAAATTAAGTAATATTATAGATGGCATATAATTTATAATATTAAATAAGCAGTAACATTTAAAAAAACAAATTATTCATTTTTATATTTAAATATTTTCCTCTGTTTTGTTTGTTGCCCTGAGAATGAAGAAATTACAATAAATTATCGAAACTACACTGAAGTGCCATTGAATTAAGAAAAGGAGACGTTATCCAAATTCAGTCCCGCATTTGCGCGCATGCGTGGCTGAAACTCTGGTCCATATAGCTGTTAGCTTTGGCTTCCCCAAGCATTCATCGTGAGAAGCATAATGGGGAAGGCGTGGGATTTAGATGAATTTGACAGAGGGCAGATCGTAGGTACCCGTCGGATGGGACATTCGATCTCCAAATTGTCAACGAATTTGGATTTTCTCGTACGACAGTTTCAAGAGTGTTCCGGGAATATGAGAATCCTGGCAAAAAAACAAGGACCTGGACAAACTGTAAAGGACAACCAGCCTTGAATGATTGTGGACTTCACCATCTGACCTATATCATATGGACTGAAAGGGGCCAGACATCTGAAATCACCTTCCATCTGAACACGGGTTCCAGCCAGGAAGTCGGTGCATAGACTGTGCAATGCTCACTCCATCGTCTTGGCTTCGGGAGCTACCAACCTACGACAGTCCCACTTCTAACAGCACGACACCGGGTTTGCCTGGACTAAAGGACATCGAAAATTGGCAAAGGATAACCTGGAACGATGAATCCTGATTACACTTCATCATGCCGATAGGAGACTGATGGTATGGCGCCAATCCCGTAAAACCATGGATATCCTGCATGTGAGGTCGAAACAGTACAAACTGGCGGTAGTTCAGTGATGTCCTAGGGTATCTTCAGTTGGACTTCTGTGGGACCTTTGGTACGTGTACCGACAACTCTCAGTGCATCTCGGTACATAGAACTCATGGCCATCATGCATCTCATTGGAGATGGAGTCTACCAGCAAGACAACTTTCAACTCACAGGTCCAGGTTGCCTACTGCATGGTTGCAGGAGCATTCTGCCAACTTGGAAATAATGAATTGGCCACCTACAAGCCCAGATTTAAATCCCATCGAAAATCTTTGGGATACCGTCGAGCAGTGTGTTCAGGTCCATGTCCCATCAGAGATGACCTTGAGAGAATTGTGGACAACTCTGGAGGATGCATAGGTCGCCATACCTGTGGAACATGTACGAAAGTTTGTGCAGTCCTTGCCTCTTTGTGTGGCGGCCGTTATCAGGGCCAGAGGGGGTCCAACACGTTACTAGGTTGCTATCCCTAATTCAATGCCACTTCATTGTATTCGGATATTTTGATGTTTTATGAATGAAAAACTATTGAAAACTTCCTGACTTTGAAATAAGTGTTGATGGCTATGTAAGCTTATTAATAATAGATATTATTGAAATACAACCCCAACAATTGAGGTTAAAAGGAGAAATTGTTGCTGCTGATCACGCTCCACTAAAACATCTATTTTATAGCCCAAATAGATCGTTTGAAATATTCGTTTAAAGTTTCGAAAATTTAAAAATTTTCCGGTAAGAGAATGTAATTAAAACTTTTAGGACAGTCGAAAAGTGTGAATCGCAATGGTTTCTCAACACGTATCCCCTTCATTTCCGACTTCTCACTGCGTTTGCGGCCGCATATTCTATGACGAATATTGGTGGGTTCGCTGTATACTACCATCCCCTCACGTTTGGGCCATGAATTCAGGGATACCCTGTATAAACAAAATTAAAAACTTAATTATTTTGTATTTGTACTAAAATAATTTATTATAATGTGAAAAGTAACATTTTTTTTTTCTTTTCGTTTGCCAACACCGATTACCACACTGCCAATTTTAAGGACGCTAACTTTTGCCTGTAAAACAATATCCCTATCGCATTTATTTTTTGATCATCCTACACATGTTGGTGAGATTACCATGACACAAAATTGAGCATCTGTGGAGTCAAACCTCACGTTTTGAGTGTTCTACTGGAAATAAGGTTTTGAGGGACATGGAAAAACAACACCAACAATTTTTTTTATAACATTATTCTTTTTCACATAAAGTAAAAAAATTAACTTCATTAATTATTTATCTACGTTCAAAAAGGATATCAACAGAGACCTCAAAAAAAAAGTTTAGTCCAAGAAATAAATAATAATGCACTATGAATTATACTATTTATTACAAATTGAATATAAATATCAAATTTCCATTTTTCTTATAATACACAGTAATAATTGCTTTTTTTTAATAACTCTTTACAAAAAAGTACATGTAAACAGCACAATTTTGTCTGGAACAGTACTTTTCAACAATATGTATGCATGTAACATATTTGCATTTGTACACTCAACTGCCACTTTATTAGGAATAGTTTCATGTTATGTCAACAGTAACTCAGATAAAGAACTCTAACTTTTTAAATAAGCTCTTTATGAAAAAATACGACTGAAATTATTTTAAAAATCTCCATCAAATCTATTTCTATTTTGCTTTTCAACATTTGTTCAGTATTTACGGAGTTATGGAAATTGTAATATTTTGCACAACACGCTTAAATAATTCCGCTGAAAAATTAAAATTTTGTAAAAACAAGTTGAAATGTGGCCAATAATTGTTATACTTAACATTACTAAGGTGTAAGGTTATTTTTTAGCAGTTCCATGTAATCATTATATTAATTTTCACTAAATTTGAATTTTTTTTTTGCTGAACGAGCTAGCTAAATGTTTCAGCGTCCATAATTCTTTCAGTACTGAGTGCATATTGATTTAAATAGTTTGATTAAGATCTTGAACTTAGCCTGAGTCGTATTTTTCATGAAAAGCTTATTTAAGTAGTTACCAAGTTTTGTATCTGTGTAATTATTAGCATAACACAGAACAAATATAAATTGGCCACAGTGTATATGGCTTATGAATATATGAATATGAAAATAAAGCACGTCTTTTTCTGTCATGTCTAGGATCTAAACATTCAAACGAATCATGAAATTATGAATTATTAATAATTAAAATGAATGATTAGAGCCCATAATTTTATTTACATAGAATAACATATACTTTTCCATTATATGAAACACAATTCCTTATGAAACTGCTATAGATTCTTATAGTTGAAATGATATTAATCAAAAATCTTTTTTATATTTCTCAAAGTTTTCCTGTATTATAAAAATACCAACTTCAAGATTTGGTGAAAGATTTAAATCATAAAGAAAATGACATAAATAACTTCACCCTTGTACATTTAACTTTGAACTTATAAAGTTGGGCATATTTTTATGGAATTTAACACGTTTTAACAAACACTTATGATGGATGTGTATAATACTGAAAAGCTTTACAAAAGATCTGAGACTGAAATATTTACCTACATATCTTTTATACGTTTTAGAGAGCTTACCTGTTTAAGACACCAAATTATACGAAATAATGATAAAATACTAAATAGCTAAAATAAAAAAAAATGGTAAAAGCTAGGACCACAAAAGTCAGTTACAATTTCCTCATCGAATATATATATAACGCAACATAAGGGTTTGACTGTGACAGGGGGATATGTTTCTGATAATATCAAACAGAAATATGACAAATCACCATAAGAATCCTCATACTTGGCATAACTTAATGAATGTTAAAATAGAATGACCTAAGATGAACCAGAAAAATAGAATGATCTATAACTGGAAGTCTTCTCAAGAAACCTTTAAAAAAAAATTTTTTAAATAAAATGTCAAAAATTATATGAGTGATCTATTTTGGAACAAAATAAACTAATGCTTGAGGTTTGAAAAGTGGAAGGAAATAAGAAACTGACTACAACTGATTAATCGTAGCTATATAAAATTAACGCATGATTAGTACTCATATTATGTGTATATTGTAAAAAGGGTAGGTTTGTTTTACTTTGAGTACACTTTTTTCCCACACAATGGGCTAAAACGCCAGGACTCAAGGCTGGGGGAAAGGGGGATCACTGGACAGCTGTTAAACATGCTGGACAGCATAGGGCTCTCCTGCACATGGGGACAGCAACCTTTCCAAGACCATTTGTGTCCTCTTTTTCAAGGATAGGGTGGGAGTTAGCAGAGACAAATCTCAATGCTGGCACAACTGAGACTCAAACCTGGGAACTGTAAATTATGAGCCTGGTGTACTACCATCTGAGCCAACCCCAGTCCCCCTATTACAAAAAGAATGTAACTGAATATTAATAGTCCTCATAAACCTACTGAAATTAAGTCACTGTTAAGGTAAAACAGGCCTTAAAAAGATTTCTCCTCTCATATATATTTGGTTAGATTTGCTTAATAAATTAAACACTTAAAAAGTATATATTTACAAGGAATGAAAAAAATCACAAAATTTAAATCACAGTGTTCAATAAAAACATTGATTGAAACAGTTTAAAACAGTTCTATTTCCTAAAGTTTTACATTGCTAAGATTAATTGGCTCTGCTTATATTTGAAACAGATGTCTCAGACACCTGATTTCTTCTTACATTTGCTTTTTTGTGACAATATCATATCCTATTTTTATTTCAATTAAAGTCATCAAGATTCTTTTAATCGATTTTAGTTTTTAAAACTTTTCAATTAATAGAATGCTACAAAAATAAATCACAGATTAAAATCACAATTTTTATTGTAAATAGATTAAACTGCATGATTAAAAAAACATTACTGCAGAAAATCTCAAATCCAAGACTACTCAAGCAGCTACTTAATAGGGCAGTCTGACAGGGTAGGGTTATATTACCTCTGAGCGGTATTTTTTTGCACACAATGGTCAGATAACAAGAACCCCAAAAAGGCTCAGAGAAGGTTGGGGTAGGGGACCCACTGGAACAGCTGTTGAGAGACAGATGGTAGCCTCCCATCAAGGCCATTCAGTGTTCTTAATGTTCACAGGTATGATGACTCTCTCACACACAGGACCATGATTTAATGTCCCATTCCGATGGACAATGGCCTTTCCAAGCCAATCAGTTTCCCCTACCGACTGTGGGCAGGAGAGTTTTGCAGAGATAAATCTCAAAACTGACCCAGCTGGGACTTGAACCTGGGAACTGCAGATTACAAGCCTAGTGTACTACTGACTGAGCCACCCATCTGACAGGATGCTGTCAGTTTGTTATAGAGAACATGATTCAAATAAATATAAAAGTATTAAGTATGTTTATTACAATTAAAGTAATTGTTAATGTAGAGCTACAAAAATTATCAATAGGTCACTGTGACCCACTGGTGGTGCACACCCACTTATGATTGAGCTCATTTTAACCTTTTGTCTGAGAAATGCAATTACCAGGATATATACATTTTAGTTTCATTCTGTAAATACAGAGGCCCATTACTGCCCCATGTTCCACAATATGTGCAAAAGGAAAAAAAAATTGAAATCCGAGAAATTCATATTTTACACAATGTATACAAATAAAACCCCAAAATAATTATAGTAAATTAAATCATAACATGATTAAGGTATTTTACTTAAAGATGCAACTAATTCATTTAAATGTGTTTTTTTTTTAATCATACACATAAAACCAAATCTCCCATTTTTTGATCATGCGATACATCTTGCATAATTGCTTGTGTAAATACAAGCCCAAATATAAAGGCACCAACTACAAGAAATATTCCTGAAGCTAATATTAACATTTTATTTCTTGCCAGACTCAAATTTTCATCATTCGTCAGTGTTATCTGCAAAAGGCAAAGACCTGAAAAGAAATTAAAATTTTGATTTAAAATTTGATCATAATTAGAAATAATTCTACAAGCTATTCATATATTCTGATGTGTAAAACCTTCTTACAGCTGAGAAATATTTTTGAGAAAAAAATTATGAATGTAAATTAATGAATCATTGTTATTTTCTTTCATGCACTTTGGCCAATACAGAACTATTAAGAGATTATAGAATTGGAATGCCACCATGATGTAATTAAAGAACTGAGGCACTTACATCAGCAACAAAATTATTAATGCCTCAACATAAAATTTGCCTTGCTGAAGATCCTAATAAAACTTTTTAAAGTAACACTTTTAAAACAAAACTTTTAAGGAGTGAAAAAGTAGGTAAACGAAAAGCTTCATTCTCTTTGAAAGCGAGGTTACCATATGAGCAGGAGGCGATATGAATTCTTCTAGTTGAAAATTGTGTCGCAATATGTATTTTTCTCGAGTGTTAGGCATAGTACTAGCTCTGTTTGGAGATTATCTGGCCTCATGTTCAGCTTTAAAACAATTCTTGGTCCAAGGAAGGAAAAGAATTGTACTACATTGAGGTAAGTCAGTGTGATATTTCATTATGATCCACACAATTCATGTGAAAAGGGGCAAGTGAGCTGCATATGAATACACAATGTGAAACAGCAGTTATAAAATCATGCTAAACCTTTTATTGTATTGAATTTACATTAAGGCAGAACATTATAGACTAACAAACACTGTCAGGGAGGAAAACGCAATGTCTCCGAGCAAACAAGAGGCAAACTTTTAACCAGCGAAGGGATTTTTATCATTGCATTTAATGCTTTGCATTAACAGGGCTCTATTTTAAGTAATCAACCTTTTGGTAGAAATCAAGGAATTATGGCATGTCATATACTATAATTCCTTTCATATATTGGTATAATTCATGTTAAAAGACCATGCAGAAAATGTCCTCCCACAGAAGGATTGATTTCTGTGACAAGGAAGTCCATTTTGCTTCCTTATCCAAGACCTCATTCATTTTCAGGAAACAATACAAAATTTTTTTTTTTTACTGGAAAATGAAAACTAATAAAATAAAAATGAATATATAACTATTGCAATGAATTTCTTTTTTGTTGTTGTATTAAAAACGGATGCAATATGTTCTCGGCCTCTCTATTCGAATTCTATCAACGTACATGTACAACCTGGACATTGGAAGGGTTAAAAATGAATTAAAAGTAGAAATATCTATGTTTCTTGAAACAACTTGTTTCTATGGATATTTTAAGTTGCAAGCCAGCCATCCAATATAGCATGACTCCAAAAAATTGATCAATATATCAACCGACTGAAAGATCGATAAGTCATGGAAATAAAAACTAAGGTTTAAATATAAAGAAGTAGACACTAACTTTACAAAGGAGTGTATCCAATATAGATAAATGTAACAACACTATAAACAATATTTTATGGAGCCACTTATAACACAAGGAATGGTGATTGCACGTGTGAGCCACCTGTACCTTGGCTGCATGACCTAGTTGCAACTGCAGCCAGTCTTGAAGCCTAAGGCTGTTTTTACTTAGTTTCGATTTTAAAAGCAGGAAAAATGCACAGAATGCTTGGATAAATGATAAAAATAATTCTATGAATACTGAAATACATTTATGGCAGAAAACGAGTGTAAAAAGGAGGAAAAATAGTAGTATGTACTTAATTCCAAAATCTTCCGTTTTTAAAAACAGCATTTTTTAAATTAATTTTCAGATTTTTGAAACTTTAAGGAAAAATTTGTTGATAATAGTTCAAATAAAATTTCTGAGCTTAAATCAGGTGGTTGCTTCAGCATAGAGTAACATTAACACACAAATTGGCAATATCGTATAGCACTTCTAAAATGGGTTGGGTTGTTTTACTTCCAAGTGGCACTTTTTGCATACAATGGACTAAATGACCAAGGAAGATGGTAGCCTCCTGTCAAGGCCATCCAGCATGTTCTTTAACATGCCCAGGGTATGGCTCTCCTGCACATGGGGCCATGGCTTAATGTCCCATCCAATGGACAGCGGCCTTTCCTAGCCCATCAGTGTCCCCTACTGACCATGGGCAAGGAGTTTTGAGGAGATCAATCTCAAGGCTGGTAAATGAGATCGGTTTAACATATTATTTATATTGTAGCTTAATAAAATATGCATCAAATAAAAAAAAATATTTTTCAAGCTTTATGTATTTTTATAAGATATATATAAGAAATTTTTCAAATGACATTTTTTTAAATGGATGCTATATGTCTTCGGCCACTCTATTTGAATTCTATACATGTATATGTACAACCTGGACACCAGAGGATTAAAAATGAATTAAAAATAGAAATATTTATGGCAAAAACTACTTCCTCAAAAACTTTACTTCATTGACAAAGCAGTTCAACCTTTATGAAGTATCTATAAAGTAACACCAAGCATAAACTTTTTTTGGATGCTTTGTTAACTATAAGAACATCAACAGAAGAAATTTCTTAATTTTAGGAATTTTTGTTTGAAAAGCAGGTCAGATTGTCCAAAAATATCAGATGAAGTGATTGATGCCTTATGTTTTTAAAGTATCACTTTAAACAAAATACATAAGTAGTTGTTTTAACTAAAATTTCTCTATTGAAAACTAAACATAAAACAGAGAATAGTAAAAAAAAGTATCACAGGAAATATTCTGTTGATAAGAAACACTTGAATAATTTGCTGAAAAAAATCTGGTTTTATCCTGAGTGGGATTCAAACCCATGTCTCCCAGAAGCATGCTAGGCATCATAACCACTAGACAATCAGAAACTAACTGTTTTCTTCAACAATGTGTTGGGAGTCAGGCAACCAAGCTATCTCATATGATAGAAGCAATGTTTGTCATGCACACTTACACCATTATATAAATAATTCTGTTCACCTGGCATGCTTCTGGGAGATGTGGGTTTGAATCCCACTCAGAATGAAACAATTTTTTTTGCGAATTATCCCAAGTGTTTCTTGTCAACAGGACATTTCTTGTGATACTGAATTATTTATATAACACTGTAAGTATGTGTGACAAATAATATTTTCATCATATGAGGCAACTTGAGTGCCCATTTTCCGACATAGGTGGCATCAGTGGTGAATGAGCAAAATATGTGAAAATGTTTATATGTCGCAATGCTGAAAAAAATGGTTAGTCTCTTATGATCTAGTGGTTATGATGCCTGGCATGCTTCTGGGAGACATGGGTTTGATACCAGTCAGGGCAAAACCAATTTTTTTTCAGCAAATTATTTCAACAGAGAATAATTTTACTGAATATTTTTTTTGCTTCACAATAAATATAATATACCAATGCCTGCTTTATAATTACAATTTTTGTTATTTAGTTAGTAATTACAATTTTACAGTAGATCAAAACAAAGGACAAAATTATCTGATGAAGTTATCACAATGCCTTGTTTTTTAAAGTATCACTTTAAACACAATGCATAAGTAGCTTTTTTAACTAAAATTGTTCCCATCACTTTAAGTAAAAGATTTGAGAAAAGTTTAAGAAAAAATTATTCGATATACAATTGTTTATTTTTTTTTTGGAAATTCTCAAGAATTCAGATATTTGATTCCTGATACTCAAAAATTTAAAATTGTTGAGAAATCATAAATCCTAGTTTGTTAGGTGAACTTAAACATTTAAATCTATTTTTATTAAGTGAATTTTGCCAATAACACTACTAAAATGCTTTCATATAGAAACCCTAGTTGCAAAAAAAAACTACGAAATTCCTCCATGTTGAAACTGCACATATTACCCTAATTTGCAGAGGTGCAAGTAAGCCACTCAGGAAAATGATTCTGCTATATATCAATGTTTCTTGCTTTCTTAATAATATAAAGTTACAAAGTAATTGAATAAAATTAATGCTGTATCTCTAGTTATTATATCACTTGAAAAACCATTTAAAAAACAAAAAGTAGAGATACATAATACTTAAAATCCTAGCAAAAGTAGTTGCAGGCCATCCCAATGGCTGAGGGGTTGGTATGCTTGGCTGTGTATTAAAGGGACCACAGTTCAAGCCTTAGTTAAGGCATGGATATTTCTTGTATTGCTGCTGAGGTCTCACCTTCCTCAGATTTTCTCTGTGGTATATTTTGTTGACAGACTCCTGTCAGACCTGTGGTAAGCAGCTGTTTGAGGAGTAATTTATTTTTATACTGACTAGTGGTTGCTGATGTTTCATACTGTTAAGTGCAGGGCTGCTAACATATATTTGGTCAGATAGTGGTATGCATATTACATTGCTTAAAAGTGGTATGAAAAGGAAAAATAGAGTTCAAGACTTTTTTTTTACTAACTATATATATATGAATTTGAGTAGGTGATTTTTTTTATACTTTATCTCATTTTAAAAGGAAACAAATGATAACTGTATTCAAAATAGATAAATGATTACAAAATGTTATTTGATATCTTAAAGATCTTTTGGTGCAAAAAAATCCCCCCTAATTATTCTTTTAAAACCTCTACTTTTAGATCAATCATTAACATGGTATGGGATAGTGATGCACAAACATCAAAATAAACCCATATTTCATTACCCTCATTTCCAATCCTCTGATGTACAATGGTCTTAGCTAACGGTTTTTTTTTATATGTCCCTATAAGTTTTTCAAAAACACTGCATTGTAATATTTGAATATTTTTGCAGAAAAATAAAAAGACAAATTTAATAGTTTACATCAGTAGCTAAATATCCTGTATGTGCAGAACATGCATGAAAGAGCAAGTAAGGCATTTACATGCCCAGTGTATCATATACATGAAACTAGATGCAGAATGTAATCAACCAGAATAGAAGTCTAAGTTTGCATGGTAACATTCAAAACATCTATTTAAACACTTCACAATCATTACACTAATACAACAATTTATTGTTGTATTAGTACTTATGAAATTTAATTTACTATGTTTTATGCATATTATACATCTCTTCTGCCTTTTTTCCAGTAGCAGGAATGTTACCATACATGGAGAAAGTAGAGCATTTACTTAACTATACATGGAGAAAGTAGGGTATTTACATGCCCAATGTAAAGTATCATATGTACATAAAGCAATAATACGTACAACTTCCACTAATTTCTCCACCTATGTGCTACTAATTTCTCTACACCTACATACTCTTTAGCAAGTTTTAAGTATTATTGCTCTTTAAAATTATGAATTTTTTATATATTAATTCTTTAATATATTAAATAAATACCTGGGAAAACAAAAATAAAAATTGCTGCCAAACTTCCAAGTATTTGAATTACAACTCCGATATTAGGAATGACTACAGCCAAAGTCAAAGATGAGCAAAACCATATTAGGGCTATAATGATTCTTCGACAAAGTTCATTTTTAGAAGCAATTTCTTTAGACATATGTCGTAACTGAAGATACAAGTCATCTATTGCTACCCTGTAAAACACAACGATATCAAACTCGATATTTATACTTTCATACATCAGACAGAATTTAGAATTAAAGTAATATTAATATTAATAGTAATACTACCACTGATGAGAAATAAACTTGCAAGCCATGAATATAGCAAACAAGATTATCCTATAATTAGCAGTGACCAGGGAGCAAAAGAAAATATATTTCCTTCCCAGTTTTAAGGCTTTATGCAATAACCACCTGATTGCCTGCACTTATCTTTGGTGAGAAAAGAAATACCAATAAGCTTGAACAGGAAACTGGCTGAGGTATTAAACCATGATTCTACTACATTCAACAACCTATAGCCTAAATTCATTAAAGAATACATTGGATGAGCTCAATGAATTATTTACCTCTGAGCGCGCTTGGCTACTGATCTAAGGGACCTGGGTTCGAGCCCCGGATAAGGCATGGTTGTATGTGTCGTTTTTCTGCTGAGGTCCTGCCATCCTCTCAGATCTTCTACTTTGGCATATAAACTGACAGGCTCCTGTCTGACCTCTGTGGCAAGCAGCTGCTTGAGGGGGTATTTAAACAGCAATATTTTATGTCCTTGAATTGTTTTACCTCTAAGCAGCAATATTTTGTCCTTGAACTGTTTTACCTCTAAGCAGCAATATTTTATGTCATTGAATTGTTTTACCTCTAAGCAGCAATATTTTGTCCTTGAACTGTTTTACCTCTAAGCAGCAATATTTTATGTCATTGAATTGTTTTACCTCTAAGAAGCAATTATTTGCTGCACAGGGGTTACATATCCAGAGTACTCTGACTCCAAGGCTTGGAAATGTGCTGAGGAAGAGGAACTATTAGTCAATTGCAGATGGTTGTCTCCCCATGAAACCAAACAGAATTCTTTAAAATGAAAAGAGTATGACTAACCTGCACTTTGGACCATGGGCAGACATTTGCAGAGATAAAAAGTATTCAGAATTTCACAAGATTTGGTATGGGTTTTAGAAACTATAATGCAGCTGAAAAAGAAGCTTTTAATTTAGGTTTGGTTTACAAAATTTTCAAATTTAGGGTTAATGATGTGGTTTGATATTTAATGCAAATTTTAATATCAAACCACATCATTAACCCTAAATTCAATGGTATCACAAAATGTATTTTTTTTTCGAAAACATTTTTTTAAAATAAAATAGTCGTTTTATCTTATTTCCCATTTTCTCAACATCCTTTCAGTTACATTTCTTGCAAAATTTGATTATCTAGATTCCCTTATCTGCACAGTTTTGAATTTTACCTTGTAATAGGCAAAAGGCAGAGTTTTACATATAAATTTTAAATATCAATTGAGTACTTAGTTTGTAGTATTTCACAAAATATGCAAAACATCCTCTAATAATTTTTATTTAAAATTGCCCATTTCTTAAGATATAAATTTTAAAATTCAGAAATATTACTTGACAAATAGCAATGCAGCTGAAACAATAATGCTATTTTAGCAATTTTTTTTTAATGTATCAATCATCTATTGTTTTACAATAAAGGTTTTCTTTAGTTGATCTTTTGGCAATACCACCAAAATAATAATTTTCTTTTTTATATGAAAACTTATTTGTGTATTATTATTTTGGATGAATTAGCATTTAAAACTGCTTTTTAAATTCCTGCCGTCTTACTATTATCATACTAAATTTATATTAACTTTCATTATACCATAACGTGATGAATGTAAGAAACAATAAACTTTCCACTTTTTTTTCAGTACAACTGAACAATTACAATTATCAGAGAAACCATAGGCTGAAAGCTGAACACAAAACTACTGTCACTTTCACGGTTTACATTGTAAAAGGTAGAAAATTTTCACTAATGAATTGTAATGAATTTTAGAATCCATTACCCATTTGTTTCTCCATTTTGTGCCATGGTTTCCCCCCGCCCCATTAAAATGGTTTATTTGTCAGATCTAACTGTAATAGATATGTATCTGATAATAATGTAAAAACATAAGATAATATTTAATGATTTCACTTATGGTTTTCGGTTTGGGTATAACAATTTTCATCTCTGGATGACAACCTTTCCAATACCAATGGTACCAATTTTTTCAAGATAGGTCAAGAATGTGGGAGAAATTTTTAAGGCTAGCATATTTGGATCTAAACCTGGGTATTACAAATTAAATTTTGTATGGTAATTTTTCAATACTCTGCATTCCACACACACCCCTTTCCACTAAACTATGGCTCCTATCCACCCCTAACAGATTTCAGCAGGTCTCATTCAATCCTACTGAGAGATATGGGTTCCTTTCCTGGTATTAAGTCCATTGTCAAACAAAAATTAATGCATAAAGAACAAATAACCGTATATGACAGTTTTGCACTCAGGATGTTTTGATCCTATTTAAAATAATTCAAATATTTTTCAAAACTACATAAAATTTATTTTAGTTGCCCAGAGATTTAGAAATCAGCTTAAAAGAAAAACTTAAATAGGGTTGCCCTTATTCTAAACTGTCGACTCAGAGAATAAGCTATGGACTCCAAAATTCCAATCACTCTCTCACTCTACTGTGGAACAGAAACAATTTTTATTGTTTCATTGTTTTTAATTACTATTTAAAAGGGATAACATTATTATTTAAAATAATACAATGTTGAATATAATTGTTACTGCAAAATAATTCAATACAGACACACAATTTTATACCATTTATTGTCATTCATCAATCCTGTATACACTAATTTTTTTTTTACAATTACTGATCTAAGGGACCTGGATTCAAGCCCTAGGTAATGGTTGTTTGTGTTGTTTTTCTGCTGAGGTTCCACCATCCTCACAGATCTTCTATAAGGCGTATAAACTGACAGGCTCCCGTTAGACCACTGTGGCAAGCAGCTGCTTGAGAGGGGTATTTATTTAGCTGTCCCGTGGCTGAGTGGTTACTACGCTTGGCTATTGATCTAAGGGACCTGGGTTCGAGCCGCAGGTAAGGCATGGATGTATGTGTTGTTTCTCTGCTGAGGTCCTGCTGTCCTCTGACCTTCTACTGTGGCATATAAACTGACAGGCTCCTGTCAGACCTTTGTGGCAAGCAGCTGCTTGAGGGGGTATTTATTATTTTTTATTTAACTACACAATTAATTTAACTACTAAAAATGTAGCTTAGAGCTTTGGTAAATGTAAAAATCACATTTCCTTTACTATGTTTTAATTTTTGCTTCTCTTGTTTTTAGGAAAATTCCATAAGTTTATGGCATACTGTAGTTTAATTTCTTACAAAGCTCATCTTTAATAATTTCAGAAAAACAATCTTCCTGCAATCAATAAATTTTCCACCAATGGAAATATTCTTTTGACAAATTACATTTTAGCAAGAGTTTTGTTGAGTGCGTGGGAAAACCAAAGTTACTGGATTAAACCCATGTAGGTAGCAGTTCTATCAATAAACCAAGGATGAATGTATTTCTGAACTGCAACCACTACCAAAATCAGTCAAAGATTAGTTGAAAACAAATTCAAACACTATAGTCAATTTAAAACATAGAAAACAATTTTTGCAAAAAAGAATGCGACCATTTTCAACTAGCTAAGAAATTTTCTTAATAGTATAATTTCATAAATACTAACAGTTATTATAGAACAACTTACTAACAATTTAAAGTTATTTAAGAAACTTAAAGTAGTTAGTAAGTTAAACTAAAAAAATGTTTTGCAAAGTCATTTTTTTCCCTTGGAAACTTAAAGTAGTAAATATAAAACTTCTGATCATGGTAAAAAATAACTCCATTAAATGATCGAAAGAATATATTTTCCTGCTTGCATACAGCAATGTTTGGTATAATAGCAAACTTAATGTTGCAAAACATCAATATAATAAGCTTCTGCAGTCAACTAAATATTCAGTATTTATTGGACAAATGGCCAGTCATTGATGTCACCAGAAAAATTAAATCCTAGCCCCAAAGTTTAGCAATGCATTAATGATGATGATATATGGCAAACATCATGCTGCAATCAGAGTTAAAAAAATTTTTCAGAAAGAAAAAATGGAACATTTTTTTTTTCTTTGATAAAAAATAATTTGCCAGCATCTGTTTTAATCCTTTAACAAACGAAGTGACACAGCAACAAAAGAAAAAGCAAATATACTCACCTACCACAAAATAATAAAATAGGATATGTTGTGTATGTTTTAATTGCTAGTGCTATAATTCCTACAAAGACCAAAGGATCTTTAGCATCATAAGATTCCATTATATCACTTGCAACCAAAGTTCCAAATGTTAGATAGCCATATGTTGCTGCACCTGTATAAGTTATTACACATATTATTACAGCTACAATAACAGTGCGTAGAAAGGTTTTGACTCTCCTATCTTTCAAACAGGAATACACAGGGATACAGCTGACATGGCACTGAAAAGAAAATGTAAAATATTTCACTCAATATTTAATATACAAAAAAGTTTACTTTAGCAACTAGCACAAAGTCATACATCATATGAAGCCAGCCAGCAGTGAAGTATCCATAGAAACAAAGAAAACACTTCTTTATAATTCTTACAATTCAAAAATATATATATATATTAAATATATGTATAAAATGTAGTTATTTTTATTTAAATTTGGTCCTTGTATATCCACAAAAAAATAATTAATTGCAATATGAGAAATTGTTTTTTGTTTTTCCATTGGTTAAAAAAATGTTTTGCAAAGACATTTTGTTTTTTATTGCTGTAAAATTATGTAACTCTTTACCTTATGATGTAAGAATGGAGAAAAGCCCTCATGTCTTCAAAAACAAAATTCATAATGTAATCTGCCATTCTACATGCTGTGATGAATCTCAAAAGTCAAGTTGATGACACAGAAGTGATGAACAAACAGATGATGAATTATTGTACAAACATATTATATAAAAACTGATGATGAATTTGATGAAATGAACTAGAAAAAAAATTTATGGAAAAAATCTGCATAAACGATGTATCCAATGATTTCATTCTATAAATGTGAGGACCCTGAAAAAGAATTGCACCCGGTTACTAGCACCAAAAAGACAAAAGGTATTGAACCCTTAATTAGCTTTACCATTCTAAAATGTTTAGTAGGAAAACAAAAGCAAATGGTCATTAAGGATTTGTTATAGGCATGCTTGATGATGCAGGGATTATTTAATTTGTTTTATTTAAAGTAAATAAAAAAAAATGAGCCATATGAAATGATTTTGAAACACCTTTTATTTTTCCTTGTTGAAAAATAAGAGTGGGGGGGGGGGGTTTGAAATGATTAATAATGAACTGAGAAACTCTAATAGTGAAATTATTGGCATTTAAGAAACCCAAAAGGGTTCTGAATTCTATGAAGCTAAGAATTCAGAACACCTCAATTTCAGCAACGGTAACAATGCATTCGCTAGATGTCGTATCGCTGTATCCTAATACCCCGGTATTGGATGCAGCGATGCGGCTAAAAGCTGAATGGCTTCACGTAGCAAAACCATCACACCCTTAATATTTTGCTATGCACGAAGCACTGGACCTTGCTGTAAAATCTAACTTCTTTGACATAGGAGGGCGGACATGGCTCCAGAACAAGGCCGTCCCAATGGGTTCCCCTCTGTCTGAACTAATGTCCGACGTAGTCATGAGGTACGTCGAGGAAACTGCCCTTTCCACCTGCAAGCTAAAACTGGATCTATATATACAATATGTAGATGACATTTTCATCTTCTGGCCCCATCCAGTAAAAAAATTGAAAGAATTTGTTAACACATTTAATAGTATAATGCCCACAATTAAATTTACCACTGAATCTGAAATAAATGGTCAAATACCATACTTGGATATTAAAATAACTCGAAAATCACACTTTTGTGAGAGCACAGTATATCGGAAACCAACACATACTCCCAATTATATACCAATAGATTCATCACATCCGATGAAATATAAAAAAGCGAGTATTATTCCCCATTATGTCAGGGGATACAGATACTGTTCACAACAAAAAACTCTACAAGAAGAGTTACAATATATTCGAACAACCTAACAAAAAGTAGGATACCCAAGAGAGTTACTACAAAAATGGGAAACGGAAGCAAAATACACTGTAAAAAGAGATACCCAACCGAATCCACAACAAATAGATATTAATAAACAGTATGTTAAAAGTTTTCCATATATGAAAACTATAACGAAAACACTCGAAAATACTTTAAGAAAATATAATATTATTTTACCCAGTATTATCACCCGCTCCATTAAAAATTTAATTTTAAACGATAGTGATCAAAAACCACCCACAGGGGGAGTATATAAAATCGAAATCCCTGACTCCGGTAGAGGGCAAAAATAAATATATAGGAAAAACATACAGACAATATGAGAAACGGATGCAGGAACATATTACAGACATAAGTAAAAAGAACCTCACAACAGCATTATCAAGAACAATCGTAGAAAATAATATTAAAATTGATAAAATTAACTTTAAACCTGGAATAGCCCCAAAAACAAAATTTCAACTACAATACGCCGAAACTTTAAATATACGTAAACATCGTGACGAGGTCCGCAATACCGAGATTCCACCCCTTCCGTCGGCATGGCATCTCCTATTGCAACCTTCGTCACGAGTTGCGCACGCAGCACTCAGTATGCAGAGGGCTGGGCTAGACTGAAGGCAGCTATTTAAACTTCACCTAGCTATCATCGTATTGGCCTGAGGATGCCACGTGTTATGAGTTCGTGGTGAAACGAGTCACATAATGAGCCTGGAAGGTTCATGTTTTTAAGATGTTTTTTAAAAGTTTTAATGTTGTAAAAGCAATGGCTTTTGGCCAATATTAAATTGACGGTCATCAGAACATTAGCTTTCTTCCAGTAAGGAGCGTATCTAAAATCTTTTCAAGCAGGGAAAAGTGCTTCTCACAACAAAAGAACTGTTCATGTAATGCCCTATGAGAATTTACTATTACCTTGAGGTTACAATGTGCAACAACATGGCTAAAAGCGTCGCTGTATGTAACATCCTACGTAAAAGAAATAGAACTCATACCACCACGAACAACTGACAACTTAAACCATCTTTTTGTGCGCCACATATGAATGAAGTTCAAACTTGTGGATGAGGAAACTAAAGAAAATAGTGTCAGTTCATAACATCTATGCCAGCATTGTAACTGCTAGAAGAACATCTACTATCAGGACTGGTAGCATATATAATTACCAACTACAGCATGACAACGCTGCAAAATATGCAATTGTACCAGCATAAGTGGTAAATATGTTTTCGCTTTATATATGGTTCTAATTGGTCTCTTGAAAGAAGTTAATTTTGAACTAATGTATAAAGTTAAGAATAATTCTAAGGTATTAGTTAAGTAGATCCCATATATGGTAATGGTATGTACAGCACTTTCCTAGTTTGAGAATTACTCCCTGGAAGTTTTATGTTTTAACTTTGTACCACAGCATTATCGTGATTAAATTCTTTATAAAATATATCTGTGTGTTAACTTATTAGTATCTTCTTAAATATCTACAAAACTTTTTCCTTTTGTTTTTGCATTTTTATCTCACAATTTAGTAGGCTTCATATCTATTATTATATACAAACAAAAAAAACTATTATAAACCCCTATAGTTGGGATGGTTATATATAACTATAGGGGTTTATAATAGTTTTGTTTTTCTCTGTTTAAAATACGTAATAAGATTTTTCTTGCATTGCTTGTTTGATATAACAGTCAATAAAAAACTACGAGTCCAAGTTTCCTTAATTATGATTCTAATATTAGCCAAGATGCATAAATCTGAAGGGGTCATATATGACCCCACAGAGTAATTTATGTCCAAATTTTTACCAAGTGGTTCCAAGGTTAAATATAAAAACAAAGATACTGACAGAATATTTGCAAAAAGAGAATTGTGTTGCTTTACCACTGAATGGCACTTTTGCCCATACAAATGGACTAAATGTCTTTGGGTTGCTTTACCTCTGAGCTGCACTTTTTTTTGCACACAATTAACTCAATAGCCAGGTCACAATGACCCCAAGGGCTCAGAGAAAGTTGGGAAAGGGAATCCACTGGATAGATATCAAGATACAGACGGAAGCTTCATATCAAGGCCATCCAGCATGTTCTTTAAACATGCACAGAGTATGGCTCTCCTGCAATGAAAAGAGGAAAATGCAAGGATATTACCTAATTATATGGTCAACATATATTTGGAAGTAATGGTGGAAGAGGGAAAGCAAGGAAGTGACTGAGAATGGGTGTAAACATAAATCACTTAAAATGTGCAACAATATTATAACCTCAAGACAACTAAAGATGAGATGGAATCTATTATGAAAAAGCTGATCAGCTTTGTATTAAACATAATAGAGAGATAAATTTTAGCAAAAGTGATGGTAATTAGAAGAAAAAGGAAAACTATAAAAATCAAGATTAATAATCATATAATTGATCAAGTAAGGAAATTTAATCATTTCAGATGAATTATGACAGAAGACAAAGATTATTCAGAAGCAGTAAAATACAGAATTAACAAAGGATATATAATGATGGGAAAGCATGTTAAGATTTGGAATATTTTTAAAAAACATACCCGGAATCTAAAAATAAAAAAGTTCAGTTGTTTTACCAATGAACAGCCCTTTTTTTGTGTACAATGGACTAAATGGCCAAATTACAATGACCTCAAGGGTTAAGATAAGGGGATCCACTGGACAGTTGTTAGAAGACAGATGGAAAATACCTGTCAAGGACTCCCAGTGTGTTCTTTAACTTTTTCAGTACCAGACCAGCCCAAAACATCCGAGATTTTAAATGGACTCTCCAATCAATGGTAATCCAGTTTCTTCACTACCTCCTATCTTCAGTTTGGGCCTGTATGGTACAGAAAGGGTTAATGTGCACAGGGTATGACTCTCTTGTACATATGGTGTCATCAGTCAAAATATATGACTAATATTTCCTACAATATACAACTTAGAGAGTTGGATTTTAAATAAAAATAATCTGCAAACACTGCTGCCTTTGAGATCACATGTTTAAAATCAATAGAACAAAATAGACAAAGAAAAAAACAGATGGAAACAATCCGAGATCTCAACTAGAATAAATCAGTTATTTATATGTTGAGAAAAAGACAATAGGAATTGTTTGGACCTGTGCTAGTGTATTATTACATAGACTATCATGTTTACTACTGAATGAAAGGGTTAAAGGGAATCAGGAATGGAGACGACTGGAACAGAAGATTAATTTATGAAGAACTCAATCCACATTATGAAGTAAGAAAGAAGAATGATGGTAAACTATTGAAATATTTTTAAATCTATTCTATATTCTTATGTACTATCTTCTATACATCATAACAACTGATTTTGAATAATTTATTTTAGGGCACCATTAAAAAAATTAACTTATTATAGATAAAGGTGTTTGAGAAAAACTGTGATATAAACAATAAAAAACATTATTACAATCAGAGCAAAAAATATTTTGGTTGTAAAACATTACAAACAAAATGAAATTAAAAAGTTTCAGTCACAATAAAAGGTTAATACAACACTTAAAAATTGTAATATTTTATCACAAACCTGATAACCAAAACATATGACTGGAACAACAAGAAAGATATCAGACCATTTTGATGGCCTGGTTTTTACTGGACCTCCTTCATGCTTGCCTTCATAAAATTTGTAAGTTATAAGGAAAACAACATAAAGGATTGCAAGAACACCAAAAGAACTGAAAACAGTAAAATAAAATATTCAGAACAAACTAAAAGACACAGACTTCAGTTTTTAATAGTCTGTCACACTAAAATAATACAGGGTCATTACAATAATGAAAATAATGGACAGAGGAATAACTGTACATGAGTATTTGTTTCCTAAGGTATCTTGCCCTCCCCCCCCCCCCAATAAGCAATATCTAATTGTTACTTATTTTTTTAATAAAATACAGCACTATAAAATATATAAATTAATAAGCATTTAGTGAAGCAATATATTGAAATTACCTCACATTGCCTTAATCATAAGCATGGGATATTAAGGGCAAGTTTCAACCGCCTAAACCATTTGCAAGACAAGGTCTGGGAGCTGTTACGAGGGCCCACAACAATATTGATACATAGTGTTCATATCACTGGTTACAGCGCCATCACTAAGTGATTATTGGAAACTTGGCAATTATTATTGCATAATGGCAGATACATAGCTTCGGTGTCTTTGGGTAAGTAATATTTTATCATTTTGTAAAAATATTTATAGTTAATTTTATTACGTTATGGTATCTTTTATTTTGCTATGGGAATATGTTATTTTCTCATTCATGCATAAGGATTCAAACAGGCCAAATGCTATAATATATTCTCAGTAATTGCAACAGAAGTAAAATGCAGTAAAATGATTTAAATAACCTTTCAACTAATAAAACTCGTATTTAAAATATTGTAACCAAAGACAATTTTGTAATATGCTTCAAATGTCTTGCTGATATTTTCAAGGAGTTTTTGTAAGTTTGAATTGCAGTAAAAAGTGTATTTCAGAGAAGTAAATGTAAATAAAGAAGTGCTTTTATGGGATATCATTATTTATGGAATTAAGAAAATTTTTTAACAATTTTTTTTTGCAGTACAATACCATTAATTTGATGCATAGTCTATGGACCTGTGTGATGTTTGGGAGTTGATGTAGGTGGATGGATATGTGAAGCTTTGGGCACTGATACAGTTGCTGAGTAGTGGCTAAAACTGTTGGCTGATCAGTTTTTTTCTGAATTCTAAACCTCTGATTATAACTCATTTAAATTGAGTCAATCTTCAGCTAAATCACTCCCCCCCACACACACTATATAAATATATACTGCCCATGGCTGTTTGTTCGTCATATATGTTGTATTGTTCCTCACCAATAGAACTTGAGTAGCTTACACCAACTTAAATTCTATTCTAGATAGGTAAAAAAAAATGCTGTTCTAACATTAGGATATAAATATGGCTCTAAGACCTATCAATCACAATGGGGAAAAAATGAACCTGTATAATTATGCAATCCTGTATGAATTATACCATGCACTTACACAAACTCAAATCCCAAGCAACATCATGTTTGCATTTGATTTCATTAAATTTGAGCATTATATTTAAAACAGGTTTATTTTCAAAACAATAAACAAAAGTTAGTCAGAACACCAAATACCTGTACAAGAGAACCAGTCCATATTTATTGACCCCCCCTTTGTGCAGAAGTTCACTAGTCTAGCATTAATAGCAAATTTCCCTTGAAATTCAACAGATCCCACGAATACATCCTCCTCCCAACAAAGCAAGTGTAAAAATAAAAATGGTTTTAAATTCAAATCCTGTTCTAGTACATGCAGAGACTTGAAATTTTAATGCAATATGGGGTGAACAACAACAAGTGAAATCTATGTGAGAAATTAGCAATACAATCAGGGCCATACCAAAGTAGAGATGAGTGGGGCATGTGCTCCAGGTGCAAATCAAACCTAAGGCACAATTTCTAATTATTGCATGGTTACTTTTCATTACTATGTGCAAAAAAAAAAAAGCTTATCTGATAGGTGCAAAATAACTCGTGCTCAGGATGCAAACATCTCTCACTTGCCATGGGGGCAAAACTGTTTAAGCAGCATGGCCCTGAATAAAATATTTTGATAATTTCATCATCATAATATATATAGATAAAATAGGCACCAGAAATGATATAATAAATATAAATTAATAAGTTATATACATATATTTACTAAGTGAAAAAAAGCTGCTGTTTTCCATATCTGAATATACATATATGTAGGTAAAATTTTATCATGTATATATAAAACTATTCAGAATCAGTGTAGTCAGTATTTGGTGAATATGGAATGTTTGTTTTCAAACAGAATGAAATTTTCCATATTCTGACTTTTGCACTCTTTCAGTGGTGCTTTGAATTAATTAGTGATTGGGAAAATGCAAATAGTAGCATTTTATTAATGCTTATATAACATAAAAAGAACTTTTCATTTATCTGTTAAAATGAAAAAGTTTAATTTTTTCACCCCATCAGAAAAGGGAACAAACCATTGCTACCAAGTGCTACCATTGAAATTTCAAATTTCTAGCATAAATAAATTGTTTGAAATATTCATCTTAAATTTTTCATTTTCTACATTTCGCATCCTCTAACAATAGAAATTAAAAAGTACCTGAGGATTTAGAAAATGTGAATTGTAATATTTCATCCTTTTCAACTCAAAAAGAATTTTTTAATTATTCTTTTTCTTTAAATTGCATTTTCCCATCCTATTGAAGGTAAAGGGCAAATCATTGCTATCAATGTAAACAACCTCATGATCCTCCCATTCCATCAAAAATTCAAATTTCTAGCATCCATCCATCATTCACAACGTTCATTTAAAATTTTGCCAATTTGAACTTTTTCTACTGTTTGGAGGCACAAACTTTTGGGAGATTCAGGAAATGTGAATCTTAATGTTTCATGAAAACCTATGCAACCCAAAAAGAATTTTTATCTATAAAACAGTTGAATGTCTACAGATGACAAAGTGAAAATATTAGTCAATTTTTTGAAAATGAGCTGAAAACATAAAAACGTTAAACTCAAATTTATTGCACTACTAATGCCAGTTTCAAGACTGTGCTTTCAGCAACTTTAACAAAATAAATACCCATTCAAACAGCTGCTTGCCACAGAGGACTGACAGGAGCCTGCCAGTTTAATATGCCATAGTAGGTTTGTGAGGACGGAAGGACCTCAGCAGAAAAACAACACAAACATCCATGCCTTACCTGGGTCTCGAACCCAGGTCCCTTTGATCTGTAGCCAAGCATGCTAACCATTTGGCCACAGATGGCTTCAGCATCTTTAGTATCCAAATACTGACCATCTGTCAAAATCAATGACAATCTCCTAACTATAGACCAAATACACTGAAATGCCATTTAATTAGGGATAGGAGACGTTATCCAAATTCAGTACCGCAAGTTCTGCATTTGCACGTATGCATGGCTGAAACTCTGGTCATATATAGCTGTCAGCTTTGGCTTCCTCAAACATTCATCATGAGAAGCGTAATGGGGAAGGTGGGATATTTAGATGCATTTGACAGAGGGAAAATTGTAGGTGCCCAACAGATGGGACACTCGATCTCCAAAATTGCCAACGAACTTGGATTTTCTTGTACAAAAGTTCTGGGAATATGAAAATTCTGGCAAAAAAAAATAAGCACCCAGACAAACTACAAAGGAAACCAGCTTTGAATGATCGTGGGCTTCGCCATCTGACCAGCATCATATGAAACGATAGGGGCCAGACATTATCTAAAATCACCTCCCATTTGAAAGTGGGTTCCAACCAGGAAGTCAGTGCATGGACCATGCAATGCTCTCTTCATCGTCTTGGCTTTGAAGCTGCTGATCTACGAGAGTCCCATTTCTAATGGCCCAATACCGGGCTCAAACCCTTGCCTGAGCTAAAGAACATCAAAACTGGACCATCAAAAATTGGCAAAGGATAGCCTGGAGTGATGAATCCCAATTTAAACTTCATCACGCTGATGGGAGACTGAAGGTATGGCACCAACCCCATGAAGCCATGGATCCTGCATGTCAGGTCGGAACAGTACAAGCTGAAGGTGACTCAATAAAGGCCTGGGGTGTCTTCAGTTGGATGTGGGACCTTTGGTACGTGTCTCAATGCATCCTGGTATGTAGAACTCATGGCTGACCATTTATGGCCATCATGCATCCCAATGGAGATGGCGTCTACCAGCAAGACAACTATTCATCTCACAAGTCCAGGTTAGTTACTGCATGGTTGCAGGAGCATTCTGCTGACATTGAAATAATTAATTGACCACCTATAAGCCCAGATTTAAATCCCATTGAAAAACTTTGGGATACTGTCGAGCAGGGTATTCAGGCCTATGTCCCATCAGTGATGACCTGGAGAGAATTATGGAAGCTCTGGAGGATGCATGGGTCACCATACCTGTGGAACATTTACGCAAGTTTGTGGAGTGCTTGTCTCATAATGCGGTGGCTGTTATCAGGGCCAGAGGGGTCCAACACATTACTAGGTTGCTATCCCTAATTCATTGGCACTTCAGTGTATGATTATTTGTGAAAATGTGGGGGGGGGGGGCATCACTATAAAAGGGATAGTTTTTTTAAGATGAGTAATGAGATAGCAGTATGTTTCATGGTTATGTTATCAATTGGTAATATTAGTATGAGATAATTCCTGTCTTACTTTAGAATGTGCAGTCAAAAGAAATATTTTATAAGAAAAAAGCATAAAAAAGATACTTTTAAAACCAGTTAGTTTTAATATTTTTAAAGTAAAATGTTCACAATTTTTGTTAAAACTCAGTTTATACATATATTCTTTACATCTAAATATGCACATTTGCATTTGATGATTAATAACCTAGTGATTGAGAACTTTAAAAATTAATTTATAATTTTATTTCAAATATGGATTTATTTCTCTGTTTCACTGAAAATGATTACCTTTTTTTACACACATCTACATACAAGGATTCTTTTAATTGGAAATATAATTTACAAAATGCTACGAAATAACTAAAAGCAATGTAATCTATTTTCAGAGTCCAAAATACTTATACATAAACACTGCCAATGCAATTTGCTTCTAAAACAAATCTCTTGATGACATTTCAATTTGATAAAAGTTAAATGAAGATTTAGAGAAAAGGTACGCTATGAACTTCAGTCTTACATTCATTATTGATGTTTAAATTATTGAATATAATAAGAACTGGAAAAAATACAAATTAACTTTAATGAATAATTGCAACTCATAATCTCTAATATGCATTGAAGCTAATACAATAAAAATTTTGAACATGCATTGAAGATAAAATGTAATGCTCCCCAATAGAACTATACTGAAATGCTAGTTTATTAGGTACACTACCCTTCGCCACATAAATGGTTCATTCCAACATGTAGTATGTCATGTGACCACAGTGTGCAGTATATATTAGGCAGACCAGTTCTTCAAGCTTGAGTTAGAGTTGGAATGAGTATCAGAATGGACAAACGAGTGACTTAAGCGACTTTGAACGGGACATGATAGTTGGTGCTAGGTGTGCTGGTTCTAGTATCTCCAAAAAGGCCATCCTCCTGGGCTTTTCCTGCTCAACCATTTCAAGGGTGTACCAAGAATGGTACAAAAAGCAAAAAACTACCAATGATTGGCAATACTGTGCATGAAACCAGCTTGTGGATTAGATGGGTCAAAGGAGACTAGCAAGAATAGTCAAGTGAACAGATGAGCCACAACTAGGAAAATCATAGCAGAATTAAACATTGGTGTGCAAAAAGTCATCTCCAAATGCACCATATATTGGACCTTGTTGCAAATGGGCTACAACAGCCACCAACCATGTGCCGATGTTGTCAGTGAAGAACATGAAAGTGTGTCGCCAGTGGGTACAGAAGCATTGGCAATTGACCATTCAGGACTGGAAAAAGGTAGTCTGGTTGGACAAATCAAGGTTCCTTTTGCATTATGTTAATGGATCAGAATTTGGCGCCAGCAACATGAGGCCATTGAACCATATTCTGATGTTTAAGAGTGCAGGCACGTGATGGCAGTATGATGATGTGTTCCTGGTGCACATTAGGCCCCTGATACCCATTGAAGGACATCTGAATGCCAAGGCATATTTAAACATCATTGCTAACACTTTCATCCTTTCAAGGCTAGTTTATCCTCACTCAGATGACATGCTCAGCTTGATAATGCACCTGCTCATAAGACATGTATCATCACTGGTTCCAGGAACATGCTGAATTTTCTTTGCTTCATTGACTTGCATGGTCCCCAGACCTAAACCATATCAAGCATCTTTGAGATGAGGTGGTAAGGGCTGTTCACAGTGAGACAATGCCACCATCCAATTTTCAGCAACTGCATGACACAATCATTTTTGCATGGTACAACATTCCTGCACAACACATCCAGCATCTTGTAAGTTCCATGACCTGATGAATTAAGGCTGTTCTGAAGGCCAAAGGTGGTACAACAAACTATTAGGTAGATGTAGCTAATAAATTGCTTCTCAGTGTGTAGTTGTTAAAAAAAAATAAAAATAAATACCCTCTCAAGCAGCTGCTTTCCACATTTACAAGCTATAAATTCTGTAAAATAGTATATATTTTTAAAGCATGTAACAAGCACATTTCAGTGCCTCCTTCATACTTGTCTAAATAAATCTAGCCAGCAAAAAAAAAAGCATTATCCATTCTTATGAGTTAAAGATTTAAGTTAAATGTCATGCTTACCTGGCATATTTCAAAAAATCAATTCGTTTTGAAAAGCACATTGGCAAAATCAAAAGAATTGAACTAACAATCATAGTGAAGTTCCTGCTCATGTACCAATAATGGCAAAATGATTGTCCATACCATGATGCTAGAGCTAAAGAGAAATATTTAAAACTTGCTTTTAATATATTCATTTAATCAGCAGTAAATTTTCAATTGTCACAACTTAAACATTTGATTTGCAACATATGGAAGAGAGAATGAAACAGATATACAACACACAAAGTATGCCTTCTGGAATAACAATTAGCTCCCTAACCATTTTGTCAGTTGAGGACTAATATATACTATTACATTTATTTCATTAAACATATATATACTATTACATTTATTTCATTAACCTGGTCTACCTATATCACAGTAAAATAATTCAGGCATTTAGGTTCATTATGAGCTGAAAATTTTAACATAATTTTGTTGTGATGAAGAAAATTATTAAGTTTTAAAACAGAGTATATATGTAATAAAATTGATACCAAACTTAAAGTTTCTCTTAAACTATATAAAATTCTACAATTATGAATATAAAAAAATTGATAATAAGAGAAATTTGTTTCAAATAGATTTCCTTACAAATTATAAACTTTTTTTTTGTTTCAACAGATAATTGTTTGTTTTTAGAGACAAATTAAAAAAATTGTTTTTGTGTTCGCTAGGTATTGATGAAAAATGCAATTTGCACTTTTTGAGTCTCCCAAAAGCTATAATTGTGCCATCTAAAGGTGGAAAAAATTAAAAATTCCAAAATTTTAAATGTGCATTGCAAACAATGTGTTTACACTAGAAGTTTGAAATTTTAGTGGTGGAATGTGATGGTCATGAAGTTTCCATAGACAACAATGAATACCCCTTACTACTGGGGTGGGTGAGCAATGCAAATGTTATGATTTAAGAAATAATTGGAAACTCATTTTTAGTTGAATTTGTACTAATGAAATATAATTTGCATTTTTCAAATATGTCAGCAGTATTAATTTACATTATTAGAGATCACTCTAAATATGGAATTTGAAAACTTTAATGTTGCAAGTAATCTGTTTATGGTAGAAATTTTGGTGGTAGAGTGTCAAGAGATATTTCATGGAAAGCAGCAATCTGTCCCCTTTTCTCAGAGGATTTGGATAAATTTTTTTTATTTAAATTGAAGTATAAAAGACTAATACTTTTAATATTATTGTGGAAAAACTTTAGCTGACATATGGGATTCAAAAAAGTGAAATTTTTTTCACAAAACCATTTATTGATTTATAGATGTTTAAACATCTACAGTACAGTACAGGTAATGCTGAGATTGTCAATTACTGCTTACAAATACTTTTTCTGTTGTGTGAGTACTAATACTATTGTTTGCATTATTTCCATCATGCATTAGTTCGAATTAAAACTTTTAAAGAGCGAAAATAGGTAAACAAAAAAAACTTCATTATCTTTGAAAATGATCTCTTTATATGCAGCATTTTTCTAGTTTGATTTTTTTTATATATAAATAATGTTTTGTATTATATAAATAGCCAAAGTGTCTTTATTTGCACCCATGCACATTAACCACTTAGCCATTTTTATGTTTGGAAAAAAAAAAGATTAATGATCTTATCAATTTAGTTAATACAGGAATTCTAATATCTAGATTTTAAAAAGAAAAATGGCTGCCCTCAATAGTAAAAAAAGAATATACAAATTCATTTGAGAAGATATTCATTGCAGTCAGTTTATGTTATAAAATTGCACACATTGTTGAATGGTGAAACTATAGACTTTTTTTTTTCATTTCATATATGTTACAGCAGAAACATTAAACATTATTTTTTCTTACTATTTTTAATGTAATAGATGTAAACAAAACATATTTTTAAAAGAATTTTCTATTGATTTACTAATAAAAAAAATAAATATTTCTTAAATTATTTCATTAATAATTTTTTTCCAGAAAATGATAAACCAACTATGCCCTACTAAACATATAGTAAGGTATAGTTTTAATAACACCACATGTAGTGGTATACTGATATTATTAAAATAATTCCAAAATTTCCTTGATATATGAACAGTAGATTTAAAGGAAAATACTTACCCCTATCAAACTGGTCTCCAATTATAATTACAAATGTAATGCATGTACCATAACAATATAAAACAATAGCAATGGCACATAATTGTTGACACCTTTTCCCACAAGTATTATACACCACATCTTGATAAGTGGAGCATTTATTATTGTCAGAACAATGAGCAAGTATCATTAACGAAGCAATAATAAATGTCAGTAGTACCTAAACAAAAAAAGATACTTAAAATCAATAACACCCTCGAAAAAAACATTTTTTTTTTTTCATTTCACAAGGTAAAGTTAGTTTAAGAGAAGAATTCTGATACTAAATATATAGATAAAAAATTCATAAACTAACTTTTCAGATGAGAACATTCTAATTGGAATCTGTGAAAAAGGAGGATGGCATGAAGTTTGGTGCTTTTTTATTCCTGTTGTTCTATGTATCTTGAGGCAATGACATATTTAAGAAAGTATTACCAGAGCCCCCTCCCCCTGGCACACACAAGCAACATACACATATAACACACAATGCATACAAAGCCTTTTCTATAAATATTTTGTATATACAATGTATGTGGAAGATATGCTTCACTCCCAAGGTAATTTTTTGGGTATTAGGCAAATTTTGTGAGAGGTGACAAGGAGAAAAGAAATTTTAACCATCTTATGCAGGAAGAGGTATGTTGGTTTCACCATGTTCCTGCATGCAAAATAATATATTTGCAAACAAAACTATTGATTTGCATTCTCCAAAACAAAAAGTAGTTGACAGAGGTAGGCAGATTTCGTAAAATATGACATTGAATAGTTAAATGCAATAATCTTATACATAATATATACATTTTTTCATTGATATTAGTACAGAAGTTGTTAAAGTTCATATGAAAATGGTGCTCTTAAGATAAACAGAATACATCATGAAAGTCAGATTCTTAGGAGCATAATAAGATGAATTTATTGCATGTCACAAAGGTTACAGAAAACACCACTTCCTGAACATAGAAAAGAATGGCACAAATTTATTACATAATTTTTTTTATATGTCTACATATAAGATCTAACCAAAAACCATATCAACAGACCTTATTCATTGGAGGTTCTGAAGTCTAGACTTGTTGATTTCTATCCATGTTCAGTTGTCAAATTGTTTCAGTGGTTGGTCAGTTTGTTCCTTAGTGTCAATTAGGTAGGCATTCCAGCTCCCACACTTTTTTTAGTAGAGGTTATTTGCAAAAAAAACTTTTCCAAGGCCTCTAGATATTGACTGACTGGAACATATATATGCTTGGAGCTTTTTACCCTGGCTGGCCATTTTACAATAATCAAAGCAACACAAGAGACACTTGTAAATAACCAGGGCTGGGGAAATCCACTTACACACTTGCTAATGGTGAGTGAATTAGATGGCATTGCTTGTTACTTTCAAAGCTATGAAAAATTACATCAGTAAAACATTGACTTTCATCACTGGATGAGACGGATTAATTGCATGCTCTTCCTTTAATGCACATAAAATGTGTTTAGCCACTTCCTCTCATGTTCCTATATGTCTTTGTTCTGGCTTGTAGTAAAAACTGTTGTCTGGTCAGATTTTTCTGAACTTGCCCACCTCTGTCAATAACAGAGGGAACTCAGAGGCCAGAACATTAATGCATTATACTTATTAACCTTTACAAGATCCAGTCTGTAAAACTGAAATGAAGAACTTTTTTTGCCAAATAACTAATGAACAGAAATAAATTGTGTTATATAAACAGAATTTAATTTGTTTCTATGAATAAAAAAATTAATAATTTTAGTAAGACTTTTTTAAGAATGATATAACTTTAAAAAAGATTTGGCAAGTCAAATACAAATTAGAAAGGATCAAAATAATTTATAATGCATATGAATAGAAATAATTTTTCATTCTGAATAATAGGAAAATGAATTTTTTTTTCTTGAAACAGGAAAATTATTCTTTTCTTTAATTTGTTTTCTCTGATATAGTTTGAGAAAGGTTTAGGCTTTCTGTCAACTGTACTCAGCTTATTTGGCTGAGCACAGACTATTTGACTAAACAGTTGACTAAATTAAATTGGCTAAATTAAGAATTTTCTTTGCCAAATAACCAATGAACAGAAATAGGTCATGTTACATATTACATTAAACAGCTTTTATTTATGCATTTTATGAAAATAAAATATTTAAATAAATCAACAAACATTACTTTTAATGACTTTTTCAGAGAGAGTGCAAAAAAATGGGGGGGGGGGGGGGGAATCTGGCAAAGTAATTAAGATTTAATTCTGGAAAATCTGATACACAAATAGTTAAACATTAGTGGAAAGAAAATTTTCTTCTGAATAATAAAAACCTGAAAGAGAAGGATTTTTTTTTTTAATTTTTCTTTGTGTGGTATAGTTCAAAATAAGGACAAGTATTACACAAGGTAACTGCAGAGTCATAATTACTTCTCAGCAGTTGTTCTTGCAATGCACACTATACATTTTCTGTTTAGCTGTTGTAAGTTGGGGATCTTCTTGGCAAAGTGGTGCATTAAAGCTAAAAAAATTTCAATATCCTCAGAGTGGCATGCCAAATGTATTGTGGCAGGGAGGATAAATCTTTCTGTAACCATTAAATGCAAACACAGAAAATTTCTTTTAAATAAAATTTTACAAAGAGGAGGAAATGCCTTTAGAATAGAAGCAGGAGTAAACCCAGTTCTGTATAGTGGTGGGGAAGGGGGGTTTAAACCTACTGGAAGAAACTGCATCATCATTCCCTCCCATCATGGATGGATGGGTCACTGAGCTAAATCCTTGTTTCACATTTTTTGTCCAAAAACCAAAAAATAATAAAATTAAAAGATGACCTAAACAAAATTTAAAAAAATTTTAAAGATTGTTAAAGACAATAAATTTTATAAAATGTAAACCACATTTTCATAAAAAGTCATACTGAGCAAAAGCAGTTCTATCCAATATCCATGAATGATTTACAATAGGCAGGATAGCATTAAAAAGAAAGATGGTAACACACATCAATTAGTACAGTAGTTGTTAAGTTCAGCTGCATTTTTTGAAAGCAACTGCTTTCAAAATTCTTCAGTTTTACCTGATTTAAACAAAATAAGTTTTTGATAATTTTCAGAAGCATTTCAAAACTTAATGGAAAAATGTACTGGCAACATTTCGTAAGTAAAAATTGAGGCATCATAGAATATATAATATAAACAGAAGTAATGGGAAAGCAAAAAAATAGGTGTTTGGAAATGCTACAATCACAATAGAAACAAGGATTTTTTTATTTTATAGTGCCTGAAAATTTGCATAAAATTCAAAAAGGTTAATAATACTTATTCAATTTAAACTATATAATTATACACAGTCATATCAGAATAATATGACCACCCATGGAATCACAGTGTACCCGCCCAAACGTGTCACAGAGTGCACATGACAAGGTTGACCACACAGAGATATAAACGGAATTTCAAACGTCCGTTTATATCTCTGTGAGCACAATAGCAGAGGTATTGATTTGATGGACATTCAAAAAGGAATGATCATTGGCTACTGTGCCAAGGGTGGAAGCATCTCAGAAACAGCAGACTTTGTGGGCTGTTCACAAGGTGCTGTAGTAAGGGTGTACCAAGAATGGACCGCTGGCACACTGAGTACCTCCAGATGTCATAACTGTGGAGCCCCAAAGGCCATCGACCCCAGAGGAGAACATCGCCTCCATTGATTGGTAAAGGGCAATCGACGTGCAACAGTGCAGCAATTGACCACTCAAATGAATGCTGGGGCACTCAGGTACATGTCCCCAATAACAGTAGAGTGAACCCTGTTACGCATGGATCACCGGAGTCGATGCTACGTAAAGGCGCCCATGTTAACCAAGGTCCATAGGCAATGACACCAGCAGTTTCTATGGGACTACTGTCATTGGATAGTGGAAGAGTGGAAAAAGGTTCCTTCTCCGATGAATCGAGGTTTCTACTCTGCAGAAGTGACAGGCAGTGGCAGATATGGTGTCAGACACACAAGAACCAACACCAGGACACACTTGTTGGCCAAATAAAATATCTGGGTTTTGCCTTCATTATTAATTTCCTGTCCATCCTCGCTGACCACATGCATCCCTTCATGTTGGACATTTACCCTGGTGGTGATGGTGTTTACCAACAGGAAAATGCACCCTGCCATGTCCCTAAGGTGCTGCATGACTGGTTCCAGGAACACAACAGCAATGTCTCTGTTCTCCCTTGGCTGGCGAAATCACCTGACTTCAATCCCATAGAGCACTTGTGCGAACCATTTGGATTGACAGGCTTGGCATGCGGACCCACAACCACATCATTTCTAGAACATGTGTGCTCTGCTGGAGTGGGCACGTGCCTCTGGTAACCTTCCAGGGCCTCATTGATTCCATGCCATCTTGCTACTGTCATCCGGACCAAGGGTGGTTATTCCCATTATTAGGTAGGTGGTCATATTATTCTAATACGACTGTGTACTTATAGATAAGCATAAAAAATCAAACAGAAATTTATATTTTTTTTCAGAGTTTCATGTATTGTATTAGGAACATCTTAGTCCAGTTCTGGACTATCATTTCAGATTCTGTCAATGTCTGAAACTGATGGGGACTCTGGTAGGATTCAGTAGGATTCAGTAGCATATATTATTAACAGTGTAGCATCATTTTTAGGTGCAATTACTTTAAAAAAAAATGAGCAAAACCTCTTCTAACAAAAATATCTAACTCAGTAGTTTTCCTAGTTTCTCTGTAAGAATAAACTGCTTTAAAGGGAATAAAACTTCCCAACCATACAAAAATATTGAAATCTGTACATTCACTCAAGCAGGCTGTATGCAGCCTACAGGCATAGGTTGCCTATCCCTGATCCACATTAAGTGTTGACAAATTATAAGAGTAAATTTTTAGTATTAAAAATAACTATTCATTTCCTTGAAAAGTATCAAACATTAGTTCCCACTTTCTTGAATAATATTATGCTTATGATACAAATAAAAAAAAGATTGGCCATGAAAAATTTAGGTTTAGGAGGGAAGTAGGAAATTTTGTAAAATTTATGAGGGCATGGGAAATTTTATATATATTATATCCCTGGTAGTTTTTTGCTTTTTGCACCATTCTCAGTACCCCTTGAAATGGTTGTGTGTGAAAAGCCCAGAATGACAGCTATTTGGAAGAGCATGGATGGACCAGCATGCTTAACACCAACTTTCATGTCACATTCAAAGTCACTCAGCTCACTCGTTTTGCTCATTCTGATGCTCAATCCAACTCTAACTGATGCTCAAAGAGCTGGTCTGCCTGAATTATACCGCACACCATGGTCACACGATGCATTACCATGTTGGAATGAACCATTTACGTGGCAAGGGATGTTGTATCTAATAAACTGGCATCTCAGTGCATTTCTAGCAACTGTAAATTACAAAAAACTGCTCTACCTACTGCTTGAACAATTACAGCTACACAAATTCCACCTGCTTGATCAAATGCTTGAGGGAAATTAAGAAGTCCAGCTCCTAAGGCAGCGTTTACCACAAGAAATACAGCAGCATACCAGCTAGTACCAGGATCTACAAAATTAGAGCAAATAAATAATGAATCTCTTTAGGTTGTGTTATTCCAAAAATAGATCTAAAATGATACAACCCATTCAGTATAAAATATTGTAAAACTACATTATCAACCACCACTAAGTAACACTAAAAAAAAAAACACAACTTACATGACACCAATAAGGTTTCAAGAGCATTTAGCTATGACAACATACATTAATGTCTAAAAGTAAAGCATAATATACAAATTCTGGAAAACCTTAAAAATATGACAAATAAATGCTAGGAGATTTGCAGTGACAATGCATTTTTACAAGATGCAATAAACAGTGGAGGTATAAAGCAAACTAGTTGCATGATTTACATGGGTTAAGTAAATGAATGTAGAAATGTTCACAGCTAAGGGACCTGTCTCAGTAGAATGGAGAGGTTAATATGAAATATGAAGAACACAAGCATCTCAATGACTTCTCATACTCATGGTGGATTAAGGTATCTGAAAGCTCCAGACATAAAAAGTTCTGGCAGTCCCAACTGTCCAGGATATAATGCTGCCCAGTACACAATCTACAAAAAACTTTTACAACTTACGAATGGTAAAAATTTATGCATCATCTTAAATGCTTGGTTCTAATCTAAGGGACCTGGGTTTGAGACCCGGGTAAGGCATGGATGCATGTGTTGTTTTTCTGATGGGGTCTCGCCATACTCACAGATCTTCTACTATGGCATATTATGATGATGTAATTAGAGTAATGTTAACAAATTGGAAATATCTTATATTGCTTCTAAGAAATGGCAATCAGATGGCTTTAACAAATTACTTAAATAATAATATATGCATCAAATGAAAAAACAAAATATTATTTATCAAGCTTGAATTATATATTTTTATAAGATATATATAAAAAATTTTAAACAATAACTTTTATTATTTTTTTTAATTGAATTTTTGTACTAAAACAGATTTATGAGTTCTTGGCCTCTCATTTCAAATTCTGCAAATGCATACAGATGTTCTGGACACTGGAATGGTTAAAGGGATCTCTTTTGTTTATACTATAACATTCTAATTTATTCACAGTTTTATCTTGGAGGAGTGGGTCCATTGTGATTTCATGAGGGCAAGTGCAATTAGCATCAGTTCTTTGTCCTTAGGTGGAAAGGGGAAGAGAGCTCAGGTAGCAGGGTCAGAAAAAGGGTAGAGTGGGCTTAATTAGAGAGCCAGCAGGAAAATGAGGTAGCATGCACTGTGTTAAACTTTTCATATGAGAGACAGCCACAAGAGAGGAATGTTCAAGGGAGGCAAAGGCTAGGAGATGGCTACTAATCTTTTGCAAATTTTTTGTACTGGAACAAAGTGAGGCAGGAAGTAGAGCAAGAGTGTATCTGGATAGCTATAGGAAGGTCATAGGTAACTATAGGGAAGGAAATCAGAATCAATTAACAAGGTGAGCGAAAGTAATGTAAAGGTCATGTGGATTGTAATGATGGGAGGGATTCAGAAGGTGTCAGTAGCTTCTTGTTGACAGAAGTGAACAAGGGCAGTGGGTGTGGCAGATCAGGAGAGTAGAAAATTATTATTATTGTTTCAAAAAAGAGGTGTTTCAAATAACTCCAAACCAAAAAGGAAAACTCAGATGTGATGAAAGACACCAGCCTCTTTTGAAAATTGAAACAGGTGTGGCCAAATGCATTCTCTAGTAGAACATGAAGAGTGGTGTAGAATGTCTGATAGAGTGGGTTGGGGGAATGTTAGGGTAGTGAAGAATAGTGCCTGGCAATGGATTAGTGTGGGCATTGAAGGAGGACATGTTCTACGGATTCTACCTGTGTGCAGTGGGAGCAGTAAGGTATGGGGTTTTTGCATATAGTGTGAAGAAAGTTTTTGAATTTAGAGTGCCCAATTTTTAATCTTGTGAGTTTTGCTTGATTGTATTTAGTAGGATGTACTAGGTGTTTTGTTGAGAATATGAAAGGAAATGGCAAAAGATTTGAATGTGGGGAAATGAAAAGTAGTAAAAATTAAAAAAGTTTTTTATGGAGTGTTCAGGTTTTAGGAGAACAGTCTTTGGGGAAATGTGTATGGTGGGATTTCAGAAGATTCTCATGTAGTAGGATGTGGGGATGGATAAATGTTTGATGAAAGAATGCTTGCAGTTTTTGCATGTGGGACATGGAGGTTGTAACATGCATCTCATTATAGTAGTTTGAGAAGATGAATTAAATAGTTAGAATGAATTTTTTTTAGATATTGATTACTTTTTTTAAGGTTATTTATATGATTTATGGAGAATATGTAAAAGCATTTGGCAGCTTTTTTTATATAGAAATTTTATATGTTGTAGAATTACTGGTGTGGAAAAATGGCAATTCGCAGTGGAGGAAAGAAGATAGAGAGTAATTGAGGTTTTTTTTTGAAAAATATTAAGTATGTTTAAATGAATGAAAGGCAGTCTATAGTGTTTTCGATGGCTTAATTCAGTGTGTTTACATGTGTATAGTTATTAATATATTTAGTTACGGAATTTAATATTTGATTTTAATATTATTGTTTATTACTATTTGTGATTAAGAAGTTTAATACTGATTTTTAATTACTGAAAATGTTGGGTAACATATTAATGGGTATAGAAATCTAATTAGCATTGTGATAAATATTGCAGGTTGGAATGATGGCAGGTATTTTTTTGTTGTGTTTGATGGTATTATTTAGTTCTGTGGACTTTTCATAATTTGGATTGGTGGTGTATTGTTTCCAATTTTCTTGCTTTTTGAGATGCGTTGTATCTGATATTATTATATAGTTCTGGAACCTTTTTTATAATACATATCAGCAATCATGGTTTCCAATTTTCATTTTTTGAGATGAGTTGTCTCTGGGGAGATTATTTAGTTCTAGGGGTTGGGTTGTATTATCTCTGATTGGCACTGTTTTGCATACAATGGGCTAACTGGCAACATTACAATGAACTCGAAGGTTCAGAAATTGGGGAAAGTGGACCCATTGGACAGCTGTTAGAAGGCAGATGGTAGTCTTGCATCAAGGCCATCCAGTGTATTCTTTAATGTGCATAGGGTATAGCTCTCCTGCACACAGGGGCAACAGCTAAACATCCCATCTGACACACAAGACTTTTCAAGCCCACCAGTGTCCCCTACTGACTGAGGGCAAAGCAGGGCTGCTTTGCAAAATATATACACTGGCCCAAATGGGACTCAACCTGGGAAATGCAGATTACAGGCTTGGCACACTACTGACTGGCCACCCCCACCCCCTATATAATATGAAATAATGTTAATAATAATAATGTTAACAGTTTTAGCCTCATTCTTCATAAAAATCTGATTATTCTGGACTGTTCCACCAAAAAATTAAGCCCTGCTTTAAGGTGAAAAGCATTTTAAAAAATCTCAACTTTAAAAAATGAAATGAGAGTTTTGGTACTTAAAACACAAGAATTAACCAGTTTTGATTCCTAACAAAGAATGCAGTTACTTTAGAATATCATTCTAAAGTAACATACACAAACAGGCTATAATATAAAACAAATTTCATTCTGAACAATAAATAGCACAAATTTAAAGAAAAAGGTTGTTAAACCATTATTTTAAAAAAAACATACATATTGACTTCTATAATGCTCAAGATTAAGCTTGTGGATAAATAAATAAACTAATAGCTTACCTTTACTTTCATTTTTTTGAGGGAGCCTCACTTCTAATGATTCCAATGAATCACTGTTCGCAACATAACTAGATGACTGCAGAATAGTTCGCAGGCGCAATTTTCTTGGTGGTTCTACTTCGCTAATGCTGCTGCAAATAGATGAAGTACGAGACTCATCAAAACTTTCACGTGCGTCAATAATTGCAAAGCATTGTTCACTTGCTGCCATTTTCAATCTTACTGCTTGTAGTAGGTTTAGGTACTTGATATCTAAAATACATTAAGAATTATTATTAAAATCGAGTTGGGATCAGAAATGTTAGCTGAAGTTCTGTAGACCAGCTGTTTGGCAATTTAACTCTTCAAAAACTAGCTGGGGTATAATGAACCCACATATTTTATTTTTATTATATTTTTAAGTGTTAATTATTGGTTTTTTTTTTAAGTATGTTAGTTTTTGAGTTTACAGGAATTGCTAAGAAAAACATATTGGATAAAATGATATTTTTTAAGTCAGATATTTATAGTTTTAGAACTAATTAGCATACCAGTGCTTAAAAAAAATACCTTCCCCTACTTGAAATGACTGATCACACCCAAAACCTGGCTCTACTACTTAAATTTTTTGTTTATAACTAAGATTTTTCATCATATTCAAATATATATATATTTCAAATTTAAAAATCTGCTCCTAACCTTAGCTCACCCCTCTCTCGCCAAGCCCATGAACCACATCTATCATGCTTTTTTTTTTGTTTGTTTCAATTTCTAAAACTATATCTTTTTGTCTAAAACTATATTTCTTATCTATGTCGTTTACATTTGTGAGCCGATAAAAGACTTTTTTTGACGACTTAAACTTTGTCATAGGCTTGCATTTCCAATTCTCTTTTCATAAAAAATTCTTCGTTGTTTGCCCCCCCCCCCCCCACAAATGCCAGATCCAACTCCACTATTTGAGGCCTGCTTTAAATTTGTCAATATATGTGTAACAAATATTTGCTTACCTCTACTATTGGATCGATTTTTACAACGAACATACAAAAATCAATAACTCATTATGTTCTGATATTTTCTAGATGTTCTAAAACATTTCTCACTATGCGAACTCACTCATAACACTAACGATTGAACAATATTTAACAACAAACGTAAACACCTACTTTGTCACTATGTATTAAATTTCAATTGATCCTCAGTAAGATGTCCGTACGGTATCACGTGGGAGAAAGTCATAACTAGGTCAATATTAGATATCAATATATCAATGTTCCTACTGATCTGCTACTGATAGTCATTGAATTTTGAAACTGAATTCTATAACAATACTTTTACTTGGTAAACCTGATAAAATTTACTTTAGCTTACAAAATCTGAATAAAAAACATTTTCTCTATACATGTTATTGTCAAACCATACTTGTAGCGTATCGATGTGCATTCGACATTACGAAATAGGCCCAAGTATCAACTTTTAGTGGTAACTAATCACTCCAGGCCAACAATGACAGATCTCTTTCATTCGTAGTTTTCATTGTTGGCCGAGCTGCGGGTTAGTGCAAGGCGTTCTTAAAATTTCGATAATGGGTATATGACCTTTTTTTCTTACTCTGGAGTCAATAAGTGAAAATGAGTCTATCGCCACCTTAGTATTAGTGCATAAAAAGAAGATAATTCAAGATGTACCGCCTTCCAGAGATATTACCGATATCAGTCAGATAAATTGCCAAAGAAAGTATAAGGAATAAGCGGGTCGTATTTCATCACAGATAAATATAACTACGTAACGATACTAACGACTAGCGAGAGTGCTGCTTTTATCGGTGCCAGGGTGAACTACTCAGATTGTGGTTTGACTCTATCGATAACGGTAATAACTTAAGGCAGGGTTCTCAACGTGGTAAAATTTTTTGGGGTACGCCGTGAGAGCTCAAAAGTCGCTAGATCTAGTAACAAAGCCGCTAAGTTGGCAACACTGCTCTGCAAAAATGTCATTTTTTTGTGTTTATCAATATATGTAATTTATGAATAACAAATTTAATATGTGCGTGTATATATATATATGTTTTATTTTATTCCCATTGTTATATTATAACTATAATTTTATCAATCTATACAAGGGGTACGGCAGTTACATAGACATTCCCAGTGGGTTCGTGAAGCATAAAATGTTGAGAGCCACTGGCTTAAGGGCTCATTCAATTGCAACCTTTTCAGGTTTACGTAGGCAAGGATATTCTTCGAGGTTAAATTTTCAATATATTCGTTGTGAGAGATTAAAAGAATACGAAACAGTTCATAGTGTTAAAAGCACAATAATGTAATTACATCGAACGGATTCATTTCATATAGCGAACTTGCTCATAGTGGTATTATGCCTCATGATGGGTGTGAAATAGCAAGAAACGAAATAATTCTATTAATTAATTGCTTTATAAAGCTTTTCAGTTTACATGCCTAATCGATCTTATTACATTATCAAACACAATATGAAAATATTTACATGGAACATTTATCATATAATAAAATCGTAGTATACGATTTTAACATTTTAGTAATCAAACAATTGATGGCATAGCGTTTTCGTAGATCTGTACTTGGTTTGTGGAGTGCCAGGTACAAAGTACCCATAACCTCCTCCATCGAAGCATGTGCCTGATTGGCATCAGTAAAAACAATAGTAAGTAAACCAGCTAAGCCAGGAGTGGGCAAATAGCGGCCCGCGGGCCACATTCGGCCCGCTAAGAGTTGTTTGTGACCCGCCAAGACAGTCAGAAAAATCCGCCTTGAACCGAGATTTCCTTCCCGTGCGCGACCGAAGATTCGTCTCGTATTTTCCACTAGGACGGCCACGTCAATACGCATGCGCAGTGTAGATACGAAAACAATTGCCCACCCCTGACCTAAGCAATGGTGGGCCCTTAATGTGTTGTAAGCCATCATTTTAGGCCTCTTGTATCTATTCAAGACCTCATGATTATAGTCTAAAAGGCAAGATATAATCTCATGCGGGTTGGATCGAACAGAGTCGAAGAAACCACGCGAGATAAACTTAATATTGGCATAGCGTTTTATCTCTCGGCTTCTAATATAAAGTCCCGCGATTAAGCTCCACAGTGGGTAAACAATTTTTCTCCCAATTTTGCTTGTTTTTTCCTTTCCCTTTAACGTGCAAATATTCGATGTGGCATAACTTACAAAGTTATTTTAAAGAAAAACTTGTAAACAGAAAACATTTATCTTGTAAAAAAAAAATTGCAAAGCCGCTGCGATTCGATAGCTTTACATTACGTCTATAGAGTGCGAAGCGGAAAAACCTAAGGTGCTTATGCGCATTAGCGAAGAAGTTAGTTACTACCTGGTGCCATTCCAGCGTTGAATACTCGGAGATGGCCACAATGGGCCCTATGGGAGTGTCATATCTTTACGTAGTTATATTAATCTATGGTATTTCATAGAGCAAATAACACGATCAATGCGCCCTCATACTTGACGGGGTTCGGGCAGTTGTGCAGAAAAGCTTACTTTACAGGAATAAGTTGCGATAAATACATTGAGGTAGTAATACTAGAGACAGAACTCCGATTCCCGTAGCATTGACCGCCATGATCGCAGACGGCTGTGTCTGCCGACTGCTTAGTGAGGCAAGATACCCATGATGCCTTGCGAATTGGCTGCGAACAACGATGAAGGCTATTTAAAAATGCTTAACAAATGATTTAAATGAGGCAGAACTTCGCTGTTTTTTGTTTTTTATTTCAATGAGGTTATTCCAGTGTAGTAATTAAAGCAAAATAGATTTAATTAATACACACATACTGATATATATCGTATGAAAAGCGAAGACGCTGGAAACTGCTTCTCTTTCAAATCGAGGTTTTGTATGAAAAATTAAAAAAAATCGATATGTTCTTAATATATGAGGTCCAACCAGACCGTGCAATTTAGATCTCCAAGCAAGTCTGTCCTGAGCAACATCTCCTATCATGCCACTGAACACCAATTCTAATAAGGTCCTGTTTGACATTGTCTGCCCACCGCATCCTTGGTCTCCCCCTCTTTCTGAAGCCTTTAGGCACACTGTTCATAACCCTATTCGCCAAATCTATAATTATCCATATGGGCAACATGGCCAAACCAACGGAGTCTCTCTCTCACAATATGCTGCTTAAATGAGGTTGCCGATTCCTTTAGGGGCGGGGGTGGCTTAGTCGGTAGCGCGCCAGACTCGTAATCTGTAGTTCCCAGGTTCGAGTCCCAGCTGGGTCAGCGTTGAGATTTATTTCCGTAAAATTCCCTGCCCTGTCCACGGTCAGTAGGGGACACCCATGGGCTTGGAAAGGCCGCTGTCCATCAGATGGGACGTTAAGGCATGGTCCCGTGTGCGGGAGAGCCATACCCTGTGCACGTTAAAGAACATGCTGGATGACCTTGACGGGAGGCTACCATCTGTCTCCCAACAGCTGTTCCAGTGGGTCCCATCCCCCAACTTTCTCTGAGCCTTCAGGGTCCATGTGACCTGGCCATTTAGCCCATTGTGTGCAAAAAAGTGCCGCTCAGAGGTAAAACAACCCAACCCAAACGACTCCTTTGCCTAACCTCATCATTAGTTACAAAGTTGAACCACCTAATGCTCAAGATACTGTGTAAGCATCTAGAATCAAAAGCATCTAGTTTCCTGTTATTTTGTTTACAAAGTGTCCAAGTTTCACTACCATAACTAACCCTATAAAGAACCAAACTTTTATACAGTCTAATTTAAGTCTTTAGGTGTATACACCTATTTCTCCACACTCTCCATCGATTCTTAAAAGTCCCTGCAGCAATCCCTATCCGGCAGCAATCCCTATCCGTCTGTTAATCTCATGCCGCATATCACCATTATCTGTTACATAGCTCTCAAGATAATTCAACTGTGACACCTGCTCAAGACTGCAGCCATTCAGATTACCCGTATCACAGCTTGCCTGACCAATTTTCATTACTTTAGTTTTCTCTCTGTTTATAACCAAACCTACTCTACTACCAGTTTCATCAACAGCTCGAATGAAAGAGTTCATCTCGTTCACATCATTTACCAAAAGGGCTAAATCATCAGGATAATCTAAATCAGAAATTTTAGTACCTCCAGCCCATTTAAGGCAAAAATCTTTCCCTTGAAGTGAATTTCGCATAACATAATCAATAATCAAACTAAAGAGAAAAGGAGACAAAATGCACCCTTGTCGAACACGAGAACTAATGCTAAACCAATTGCTACAATACTTAACAACTCACAAACGATTCAGTGTTATTATAGCTTTCATTATGTTAACTAACTTGTCTGGTATACCATAAATTATAACGAAAAACAGAGTCGAAAGCCTTTTTGAAATCAACAAAGCTAGCAACTAAAGGTTTCTGAAACTCTGAACATTTCTGAAAAATCTGCCTAAGTGAAAATATCTGATCTACACATCCCTTACCACTTCTGAATCCACATTGCTCATCACGCAATTGCCTGTCAACCAGATTCTTAATTCTATTAAACACAATCATGCAAAGAATTTTCCCTGGAACAGAGAGTAGGCTGATACTCCTAGAATTATCACAAGAACTGCGATCACCTTTTTTGAAAATAGGGATAATAATAGCTCTGGTAAAATCCTTAGGAACCATGCCTTTATCATAAAAGATATTTAAAATTTCAGTCATCCAAGTGGTAACAGAAACATTCCCAGCTCTAAGCATTTCCGAAATAATTTCATCTACACCTGGGGATTCATGAAGTTTAAGTTTAGAAATAGCCAAAATAACTTCATTGTGTTTTAGGGCCAACATTAAAGTCACGAATGCATCTATTATCATTACAAACAATGGGAGTAGAACTATCCACATTGTTTAGAATATCACTGAAATGCTCAGCCCACCTAGCCATGACAGAATCCTCACCTTCTACATCCTTATCTTGTTTATCTTTCAATCCCTGTATACCTGTCCGTTTTCTACCACACAAAACATTAACTATCTGGTACAGCTCTCTGCTGCTGTGCTATCTAACTGCTTCCTCAGCTTTGTCAGTCAAGCCATCAAGCCAAAGATTCTTATAAGCAGCTAACTGATCCTTTACACGTTTATTAAGCTCTCTGTAATGCTTTCTATTAGGACTAGTACGATATTGATTAAGGACATTCCTGCAGTTCTTTCTTTCTGAAAAAAGCTCAAGTGCCTTATCACTCAAATAATTCTGCGTCTTCTGCTATTTTTTTCTGAAAAAAAAGTGCTGTTAGTTTCCAAAAAAGCCTGTTTAAAACAGTCCCATTCTTCATCAACTTCAGTAGTAAGCAAACCATGACTATCATAATGACTAAGTAACCTATTATGGGAAGCTTTAGCTATAACTGGGTCTTTCAAAGCTTCAGTATTGAAGGTAAATTTTTTAATCCTAGCACAACACTTTTTAAGTTTAAGTTGCAAGACACTTTTAACAAGGTAATGGTCAAATCCAATTTCAGCTCCCCTATATGCCCTGGTATTCGTAACAGAACTAGCCCATTTGCTGTTAATTAATATATAATCTATCATATTCTTATGCAGCCCATCAGGTGAAACCCATGTGTATTTATGTATGTCGCGGTGTTTGTAATAAGTGTTACTTATTCTGAAAATGGTAGCTAGGTAGTCAATGGAAGGAGAACTCTGCACCAATCCCCTGTGATGATGCATAGAACCGGCCAGGCCTAGCACCTAATGTCCGACCCCCCCTTCTCGTGGTGCAGACCGTTAGTACCTTTCAAAAGAGATACTCTCTTGTGGAAGTGAATGGAATGGGAGGGCTGCCAGATCAGTGTGGCCTACTGATCTGGACAACTATGACTACTTCTCTTTTTTTCTACCCTGCTGAGGAGTGTACAACCACACAGGGTCCTGGTGCTGATCGTATATACCAACCTGAACGGAATTACGGCTCTGAGCTTGATTATGGATCCTGATTTTGCCGTACTGGTGGGCTTCTGTAGAAGGAAAATCTTCCACTGTGTTTTCTGTTTGTTTGTGGGTTGACAGCCCCAAGTGAATAGATTCACAGGATATGTTTATCAGCTGGTGAATAATCCTGAGCAGAGGTCATCGCAGGCACCTGAACTCTTTGCTTCTACTGGCATCGTCAAATTCTATATTGGGGGAAGTCTTCCAGTGTAGATTTAGTGGTGGGGGAACGGGTCTTTGCCCCATGTCTGCGATTATGGGGCTGTTGATATTGTCGGCATGCCTTCTCTCAATAAACATACTTTCTTTAAACATCCCACTAACCATTTTCTCTAAATAGGAAGTTGGAATGTGAGGACTCTGCACAGAGCTTTTTCTCTTGATGTCCTCACACAAGAATTCCACCATTATAATTTAGATATTCTCGGCTTGCAAGACACCAGATGGACAGATAAAGGTCAGATTCTTAAAAATAATCCTAAATTTCTCTCTTCAGGGAGGAAGGATAATAAACATCACCAAGGTGTGGGTCTGCTTCTCAGCAGACACGCTAGTGATGCTCTTCTAGGATATGAGTGCATTAATGAAAGGTTTCTTACAGCAAAATTTCAGACAAACATTAATGATTTGAATGTTATCTGCTGTTATGCCCCCACTGAAAATGCCGATGAGGAATGAGGATGAGAAGGATAGGTTTTACGGACAACTTCAGGATATTTTGAATTCTATCAAGAAAAGAGATATTACCCTTGTTCTAGGTGACTTCAATGCCAAAGTTGGTACTGACTCTGACCCTTGGGAAGGGGTGATAGTCCCTTTTGGTATTGGTAGCTGCAATGGCAATGGGCAACGTCTCTTACAGGTAAGTAAACTCAATGGTGTCAGAATAACTAACACTTATTACAAACACCACGACATACATAAGTACATATGAGTTTCACCTGATGGGCTGCATAAGAATATGATTGATTACATATTAATTAACAGCAAATGGGCTAGTTCTGTTAGGAATACCAGGTCATATAGGGGAGCTGAAATTGGATCTGACCATTATCTTGTTAAAAGAGTCTTGCAACTTAAACTTAAAAAGTGTTGTGCTAGGTTTAAAAATTTTACCTTTAATACTGAAGCTCTGAAAGCCCCAGTTATAGCTAAAGCTTACCATAATAGGTTACTTAGTCATTATGACAGTCATGGTTTGCTTACTACTGAAGTTGAGGAAGAATGGGACCATTTTAAACAAGGTTTTTTGGAAACTAACAGTACTCTTTTAGGGAAAAAGGAGCAGAGGACGCAGAATTACGTGAGTGATAAGGCACTTGAGCTTATTTCAGAAAGAAAGAACTGCAGGAATGTCCTTAATCAATACCATACTAGTCCTAATAGAAAGAATTACAGAAAGCTTGATAAACGTGTAAAGGATCAGTTAGTTGCCTGACAAAGCTGAGGAAGCAGTTAGATAGCACAACAGCAGAGAGCTGAACCAGATAGTTAATGTTTTGTGTGGTAGAAAACGAACAGGTATACAGGGATTGAAGGAAAAACAAGGTAAGGTTTATAGAAGCTGAGGATTCTGTCATGGCTAGGTGGGCTGAGCATTTCAGTGATGTTCTAAACAATGTGGTTCGTTTTACTCCCATAGTTTGCAATGATGATAGATGCATTGGTGGCTTTAATGTTGGCCCTATAACACAATCTGAAGTTATTTTGGCTATTTCTAAACTTAAACTTCATGAATCCCCAGGGGTAGATGAAATTACTACGGAAATGCTTAGAGCTGGGAATGTTTCGGTTACCACTTGGATGACTGAAATTCTTAATATCTTTTATGATAAAGGCATGGTTCCTAAGGATTTTACCAGAGCTATTATTATCCCTATTTTCAAAAAAGGTGATCACAGTTCTTGCGATAACTCTAGGAGTATCAGCCTACTCTCTGTTCCAGGGAAAATTCTTTGCATGATTGTGCTTAATAGAATTAAGAATCTGGTTGACAGGCAATTGCATGATGAGCAATGTGGATTCAGAAGTGGTAGGGGATGTGTAGATCAGATATTTTCACTTAGGCAGATTTTTCAGAAATGTTCAGAGTTTCAGAGACGTTTAGTTGCTAGCTTTGTTGATTTCAAAAAGGCTTTCGACTCTGTTTTTCGTCATAATTTGTGGTTGATTGTGAGATCATATGATATACCAGACAAGTTAGTTAACATAATGAAAGCTCTGTATAATAACACTGAGTCGTGTGTGAGAGTTGGTAAGTCTTGTAGCAATTGGTTTAGCATTACTTCTGGTGTTCGACAAGGGTGCATTTTGTCTCCTTTTCTCTTTAGTTTGATTATTGATTATGTTATGCGAAATTCACTTCAAAGGAAAGATTTTGGCCTTAAATGGGCTGGAGGTATGAAAATTTCTGATGTAGATTATGCTGATGATTTAGCCCTTTTGGCAAATGATGTTGATGAGATGCATTCATTCGAGCTGTTGATGAAACTGGTAGTAGAGTATGTTTGGTTATAAACAGAGAGAAAACTAAAGTGATGAAAATTGGTCAGGCAGGCTGTGATTCAGGTAATCCGAAGGGTTGCAATCTTGAACAGGTGTCACAGTTTAATTATTTTGGGAGCTATAGCAATAGATAATGGTGATGTGCGGCATGAGATTAACAGACAGATAGGGATTGCTGCCGTGACTTTTAAGAAACTATGGAGAGTGTGGAGAAATAGGCGTATACACCTGAAAACTAAAATTAGACTGTATAATAGTTTGGCTCTTTCCAGGGTTAGTTATGGAAGTGAAACTTGGACAGTTTGTAAACATTATAACAGGAAAATAGATGCTTTTGATTCTAAATGGTTACGCAATATCTTGGGCATTAGGTGGTTGAACTTTGTAACTAATGATGAAGTTAGGCAAAGGAGTCTGCAACCTCGTTTAAGCAGCATATTGTGCAGAGAGAGACTCCGCTGGTTTGGCCATGTTGCCCGTATGGATAATTATTGATTGGTGAATAGGGTTATGAACAGTGTGCCTAAAGGATTCAGAAAGAGGTGGAGACCAAGGATGAGGTGGCAGACAATGATGTCAAACAGGACCTTATTAGAATTGCTGTGCAGTGTCCAAATGCAGCAGATGTAGCTCAGACAGACTTGCTTGGAGAACTAAATTGCACTGTCTGGTTGGACCTCTGTAGCCCATGGCTGTTTGATGATGATGATGATGATGATGATGATGATGATGATGATGATGATGATGATGATGATGATGATGATGATGATGGTGGTGGTGGTGGTGGTGGTGGTGGTGGTGGTGGTGGTGGTGATTCTTAAACCATTAAGTTTACTTACCTGTAGGAGACGTTGCCCATTGCCATTGCAGCTACCAATACCAAAAGGGCCTATTACTCCTCCCCAAAGGGCAGAGTCAGTACCAACTTTGGCATTGAAGTCACCAAGAACAAGGGTAATATCTCCTTTCTTGACAGAATTCAAAATATCCTGAAGTTGTTCGTAAAACCTATCCTTCTCATCCTCATCGGCATCCTAAGTGGGGGCATAACAGCAGATAACATTCAAGTCTTTAACGCTTGTTTGAAATTTTGCTGTAAGAAACCTTTCATTAATGCACTCATATCCTAGAAGAGCATCGCTAGCGTGTCTGCTGAGAAGCAGACCCACGCCTTGGTGATGCTTATTGTCGTCCCTCCCTGAAAAGAGAAATTTAAGATTATTTTTAAGAATCTCACCTTTATCTGTCCATCTGGTGTCTTGCAAGCCGAGAATAGCTAAATTATAATGGTGAAATTCTTGTGTGAGGACATCAAGAGAAAAAGCTCTGTGCAGAGTCCTCACATTCCAACTACCTATGGAGAGAAAATGGTTAGTGGGATGTTTAAAGAAGCTATGTTTATTGAGAGGGGGAATGCCGACAATATCAACAGCCCCCTAATCGCAGACATGGGGCAAAGACCCATTCCCCCACCACTAAAGGCTGAAGCCATCTACACTGGAAGACTTCCCCCAATGTAGAATTTGACGATGCGAATAGAAGCAAAGAGTTCAGGTGCCTGCGGTGACCTCTGCTCAGGATTATCCACCAGCTGATAAACATATCGTGTGAATCTATTCACTTGGGGCTATCAACCCACAAACAAACAGAAAACACAGCGGAAGATTTTCCTTCTACAGAAGCCCACTAGTGCAGCAAAATAAAAAAAATAAAAATAAATACCCCCTCAAGCAGCTGCTTGCCACAGAGGTCTGACAGGAGCCTGTCAGTTTATATGCCAGAGTCTGTGAGGATGGCAGGACCTCAGCAGGAAAACAACACAAACGTCAATGCCTTATCCGGGGCTCGAACCCAGGTCCCTTAGATCAGTAGTCAAGCGCGATAACCACTCGGCCACGGGACGGCATCAGGATCCATAATCAAGCTCAGAGCCATAATTCCGTTCAGGTTGGTATATATGGTCAGCACCAGGACCCTGTGTGATTGACTATTCCTCAACAGGGTAGGAAAAAAAAGAGAAGTAGCCAGAGTTGTCCAGATCAGTAGTCCACACTGATCTGGCAGCCCTCCCCTTCCATTCACTTCCACAAGAGAGTATCTCTTTTGAAAGGTACTAACGGTCTGCACCACGAGAAGGCGGGGTCGAACATTAGGTGCTCGGCCTGGCCGGTTCTATGCATCATCACAGGGGATGATTAAAGCTGAACTAAATTGACTGTAAACTTACAGACTTTAATTTGAGCCCGTTTCAAACAGGAAAAATGGTAAACATATTTTTAAATCTAATACATGATCAAATCATTCAGCTTAAGCAAAAGCCCTCAAAATTTATAGACCTTAAGAGTGGAAATCCGCGTCTCATTTTAAAAAACAGGAAAAGTCACATTTATTTTCTTCTTTCATTAAAAAATATAAATTTTTATTAAAAATTGAAAGAAATAATCAGAGAGTGTAAACTTTTTTTTATTTCAGCGGAGGCAGGAAATCTAATATCCTCCCAATAAATGACACAATTTAATTTCATGCTATAAAAAACCCAAATATTATAAGCTTGTTATTCAGCTGAAGCACAAAGAAATTCAAGCCCCCCCTCCCACACAATACACAAATGGCATAATTTAAATTTGATGCTATGAAAAAACAAATATTTTAAACTTCTATATCAGCTAAGGCATAAAAAAATCCAAGGTCACACACAAACACAAATGACATAATTGAAATTTCATGCTGTATATATATAAAAAGCAATAATTTACACTTTCTCTCATTTCAACTAAGGCAGAAGGAAAGGCAAGCCCCCTCCTCCCCCCACACAAATAACATGATTGAAGTTTAATGGAACAAAAACCAAATATTCTAAAATTTTATATCAGCTAAGGCAGAAGAATATCCAAGGTCACACACACAAACACAAATGACATAATTGAAATTGCATGCTATATATATATAAAAAACAATAATTTACACTTTCTCTCATTTCAACTAAGGCAGAAGGAAAGGCAACCCCCCCCCCCTTCCCACAAACACAAAAATGACATGATTGAAATTTCATGCAACAAAATACAAATATTGTAAACTTTTATATCAGCTCAGGAAGAAGGAAAAACAAGGTCACACACACACAAATGACATAATTAAAATTTCATGCTATAAAAAAAAGAAAACAGAAATGCAAACTATTTTCACTTCAGCTGAGGCAGTAGGAAATTCATATCACACACACATAATATAAGAAATGAAGTTACTGCAAAGTATGTTTTTGTCACTGTGTTTTATGCAAATTTAGATGTTTGCTCTAATATGATGCCTTTTAATTTTTCTGTCATTTGTGTCTCTATATGGTGAAGTCTAATTTTAGCATATTCTTTTGTAATGTTTCTTTTTCATATTATAAGCATGATTGTCAAATTCCACATCCAATTCCCTAGTACTGATATGACTATCTAGTGATATGAGCACCAACATGCATTGAAGCCTATGTAGGACATTAACGTGAATTTTTTAATTAGGTATGAAATGGTTGTTGTTAAGAATATAAAGTTTTCTTCTGGAAGACACTGTTCAGTAATTTTTGCAATTGCACACATATACTGTGAGAAAGACGAGAAAACCTCAGTTTTTAATATTAACCTTTATAGTGACAGAAACTGATTAATCAGTTTCCAAAAATCCCTACGAAAAAACCTGCAACATACTTTTTTATGCTTTCCTACCATTTTTTTTCCAGAATTAAATGCTTTTTCTTTTGATATGTAATGTGGACTATTTCATTCATTAGTTTTTCATAATAGGGCTAAAAAGTTGTTTCATAAAAAAAAATTGTCTTTGTAAGGGTTAATAAATGCAGACACAGAAGATTGCATTAGGTGAGAGTCAATGATAATTTCCATTCTATGTAAGAAATTTTTCATCATTTTTTTTGCTATAAGACAGCTTATAATAACATTTTTGAATTTCAGAGAAAAGAGACACAATGACCTTCATTGCTTGATATTATCCACATGTGAGAAACACCTAAAATGTCACTGGACATTTTCATTATTGCTGCCAATGATTTTAATTTCATTGAAAGTTATACAATTGCCATTTTTCTTATTACTTATCAGCCAGTTAATTATTAACTGCATGTGTGCACTTTGGAACTAAAGATCATTAGGATATTATGGTTTCCTTCTTTTGCTCTTATAACTTAAAAAAAATTAAATATGGTCCTGGCTGAATTTGAAAGTAAAAATATATTTTGAGCCAGACAAACCAACTGTTAAAAAAATAACCTATGGGGATTTTTCAGCTATGTAAACCTGAAACAAACAACATAAAAATTAAAGTTTCAGAAGCTATATCTGAATTTTTATCATTAGCATTATTACCATAATCTACATATCCACAATAGCATTTGCCATTGAACAGTATTTTTTTCCTAATTGACTTCTTAAATAATAAAGTGAATATCATATGCCTCTGCTTATTATCAATAAAATTTTCCATGCAGAAAACTTCAATAAATCCAGCAAAGCCATCTACAGATCTGCACCAAGTAAAAATTGTGGAGCTATTGGGAAAGATTTTCTCTTACAAATTCATAGGCCTTTTTAAAAATAAATAAATAGAACCCCAATTTTTAATAAGCCCTTGGAGAATGAAAATATCATCGTAAACCTATTTACCTCTTGGCAATAAAATATGCTATTGCTTCTTTCAGGATTTTTCTGTGAATTTCTGAACAGGTTTCAAGTTATATCTAGAAACACAGACTTTGGTGTCTCAATGTTATCTTGATGAGCTTTTGAGCCTTAAACAAATCTAATATTTCTTTTAAAATAGAAGAGTCTAATTGCTTGGTTCTTAGTTGGCAATAATTTCACCATAGTATTTTTTTTAAACTCTGGATTTCATTTTGCACTGACATCAACTTTCTCTTAAATTTTGTAGGACTCTTCTCTCCTACACAGCATAAGTGGTCATTTTTATAGGCAATATCTGTTCTCATTGCAATTTCTATCATATTTTCTACAAGTGTCTCTAAATACAGGCATTTGTTACAAATGTGAATAAAGTTGGCACAGCATCATTACTTAATCCTACTGTGCCATTTTCTGGAGCTTTATTTTTAAAACAGTAAAATGCTGGGAACAGATAGTATTAGCTACTGTTTAAAGAGACAGTGGAGCTTCAACCACAATTGACAAGCCTTAGCATTTCAACTCATAAAATATTTTATTAATATGAGAAGCAAATTTTTAGGCTTCATTTATCACATACAAAATTATAAAATCCCTATTTCAGGCGTTTCGTTTCAGAAAAAAAAACAATTTGCGTTAGTTTGGCAAAATAAAAATGCAAAGCAGAAGTCTCATAAAATTAATGTCAAGTTCAATATTTCTTTTAGAAACAAAATTCACGAAAATATTCTATAAATTCCATGCTGTTTTAATCTATAAATCGCCTTCTTTTCATATGTAAATATTATTAGTTTCATTTATCAAAAAAATCGTGAACTACATCTGATATTATACTAGGACAGAATGGTATTTTTAAATGCTTTATTTATTTTTAGGCCTCTCTGCTTTAACAATTTAAATTTAAAAGCATTTCACAATATTTGTAAATTACTAACCTATGAAATGTCGAATTGCTTCGTTTATAGTACTTTTCAGTAGTTAGTACACAATTCATGTAAATATAAGAGCGTGGTGAAATGTTTGTTTACGTTAATCAAACACGCCTCTCTCTGCCTCACTGAGGAGTAGGCTTAAGATTTTGTACATGTTCATGGCTCCGTTGCCAGTCCTGTCTCATATTACCTCAATGGATAAATCCCTCAATGGATAAATCACGCACAAGTGGGTGAATAATTTGTAATTGGGTAATTTTCTCATAAGAAAACAAAAATAAGTACTTCTAGCTGATATTGAACCGAAGACTAACAAGAATAAGAACAATCGTTCTCATCATTGCGCCAGTTCCCTCAGTTATTTTTTCCATTTTACTTTGTAATAAGAAACAAAGATATTAAGATGCTAACGGTTTTAAAATAATGGCAGATTCTAAGTATGTATGTTGAAACATTAAGTTAATTACATGAACTGAACGATTTCATTTATTTTACACTTTAATATCTGTTAAAATTTATTATACACTGTAAGGGGTTCTTTTGAAATGCAAAAGTTACTGCTGTCATGCCATTTTCAATATACTTTTTAAAATACTGAGAAAATGTTTAATTTCTTGCAAATAAAAATATTGTTTAGCAATTCCTGAATTTACTCTTATAGTATTATTAAGAAATTCCTTTTTTTCAGATTTGGTTTAGATGTTCCATATCTCTAGTCTATTGCGTTACAAACATTTCTAGGTGGCTGAATACTTTTAAATGGACAAAAGTTAGCGAACACCCAATCAAATGCACATATCTTTATTATAAACTTTATTTTCTTAAATTAATACAGTCTAAATAAATCGACGTTTTAAAAAAAATATTTAATAATAATAAAAAACCTTTTTCAACAATATTTATGGAAATATCTAAATTAATAGAAAACTTCGTTTTAGTGGGACATATCCCAGAATATTTAGGACATGTTCTGGTAACATCAATTTAAAACCCTGCTCTAATAATATGACATTTTCCTAACGTCAATTTAATTTAATGACATGTACATCATGGGATTTAAGAGGAAATAGGACTTCTTCCGAAGAATGTTACAAATCTAAATAGAAATAAAATAATATTAAATGTATTTGTTATACACATTTCGGAAAGAAAAAAATAAAAAGTTATTTATAAGGGAAGTGATAAAAACTATGCAAAGGAACAGCATTTTTTTTCGTTCTTGCATTTACTGTGAACTTGCAACATAACGAAAAGTACTATAAATAATAATAAAAAAACCTCAAAAGAGGTCTGAAAGGGGCCAGACAGTTTATGTTTATAAGTTATTAATGACACTGCAAAGAATTATTATTTTCATTTCCCGACCTTTGTGTGCAGAATTGTTTGAAACACTAATTAGAGGTAATTGCATTCATGGCTGTTTTCAAATAGCTAGATCATAGATTCCCAACGGGGGCGATACCGCCCCCCAGTGGGCGCTGGAGCCTTCCATGGGGGCGGTAGCGGATCCAGAGGCAAATGGGGGGCGTTGAGGCAGTCAAGAGGGGCTGTCAAATAAATAAATAAATTTAATGGAATTTTCTGTGACAACCTTTTTATCTCTTCTATTCTGTGGTGTCTTCCTGGTGATTCTGGTCATCCACTACCTCATCCGTTATGTACAGCTTTTCAACTGCAGCTTGGACAATAAGTTTCCTGCTACCGCCTACTAGCGTACTGGTACGTCTGAAGTCGACTGAGATGCTCTCAAAAGTTCTCTTCAAGATCACGACAAAGCGTCATAAGCTTCAATATGTTTTCCCACTCCAAGTCGCTTTGAGTATGCTTTATGGTACATAGTTACAATACCATCCCACATCAGAACATAAGGTATACTATTAACATTACACTTGTGAATTAGGCTCAACTCATTAGCCAGCAGATCATACTTCCTCTTCTTTTCAACCTCTACTGTCTGCAGGTTATCCTGAGATGTTATTCCTACTTCAATAATTGTAATCTCATTCAATACCTTAACATGCACTACTATATCAGGCTTATTATGTTGGACATGTGTGTCCGTCCTGATAGGCAAATCAACCTTGATGCAATAATAATATAATAATAATAAATTTATTATATTTAATATTTTTTATAATTATTTTTTAATATAATAAAATACTTTGAAAATACCTGTTTTCATGAATAAATATTTTACCTAGCTATGTAAATTATCTTATTGTTATCGCGTTAATAAGCATTTTTAAATTAGCATTAGGTATACCTATACCTAATTTCTTTTAGTTTAGAATAGATTGACGGTGACAAGTCCTTGCAAGTTGGTAGGCAAACACGCGGTTCATGCAATTTAACATGTTTTGACAAGAATATGGGAGATTGAAATGACTTGTTTACGGAGCAAGTGCGCCGGCATCGCAAACATACAAGTTAATGCGTGCACAAAATCAAATTTATAAAAGCGATAGCTCTAGGAATGTTTTATTATTTTTATGTGCTTCGCCGTGATAAATAGTCGTGAGTGATAAGTGTTATAAGTCATTATAAACATTATTTTTATAACTATCTATAAATCTGTTGAGAAGTTAATTTGTATTTGAAAATGTCTGAATCTACATCTAAAAAGAAATGCCGGCAGTACAGTATTGAGTATTTGAAATATGGATTTACGTACTCTCCTACAAACCAATCATTACATATGTGTTTAATATGCCGAAAAGTTTTTTCAAATGAAGCTATGAAACCTTCTAGGCTACAAGAGCATTTAAATAAAATGCATGCTGATAAGAAGAACAAAGATTTATCCTATTTTTAAGAACTGGAAAAGCAATATTTAAAACAGCCAACTATGACAAACCTTTTTGCGTCGTCTTCTAAACAAGATGATGATGGACTATGAGCCTCATATAACGTTTCATAGTTAATCGCAAAAGCATGAAAACCACACACAATTGGCGAGGAATTAATTTTGCCGGCAGTCAAAGAGATATTAAAAACTGTTCTTCATCATAAGACACCGTCAGATATCATCAAAACAATTCCTCTCAGCAATAATTCAGTGCAAATAAGAATAGATGAAATGGCAAAAGACGTTGAAATATCATTATGTGATTATTTAAAGACTTGCAAATTTTCCATTCAACTCGATGAATCAACTCTACCAAATAACGAAGCTCTACTCTTATCATACGTACGATTTATAAAAGAAGAAAAAATTCATGAAGAGTTATTATTTGCTAAAAATTTGGAATCTGATACAAAGGGAGAATCTATGTTTAATACCATGCAAAAGTTTTTTCAAGAGAAAGAAATTCCTATTTGCAATATTTTGTCTGCTGCTACTGATGGTGATCCAGCAACGACAAGGCGTCATAAGGGTTTCATAGCGCATTTGAAACAAGCAGTACTAAATGTACTCGCTGTACATTGTATTATTCATCGTCAGCATTTGGCTGCAAAAAATTTGAATGAACGTCTGCATACGTCGCTCCATTACGTTATTAAAGCAAACAATAGGATTAGAAGCAATTCATTGAATGACCGATTATTTGGTAAACTTTGTAATGAAAATGATGAAGATTACAATCGCTTGCTGCTGCACACAGAAGTACGTTGGCTCTCTAAAGGTGTTTGTCTGAATCGTTTTTTCAATCTATTTGACTCAGTACTGGACTTTCTTGAAGACAGAGACGAAAAATTGCGCGAAAACCTGATTACGTCAAAAAATGACATCGCTTATTTGACAGACCTGTTTAAAATATTTAATCAAGTTAATTTACAATTGCAAGGTGATGAGTTGAATTTAATTAAAACAAAAAACGTCATAGCTGCTTTTGCGGGAAAACTTCTTCTATTCAAACAAAATCTAGGTAGAGGTGAATACAACCACTTTCCTACATTATCAGCAGTCTCTGCAAAACCGGAAGATTTACTTACTTACTGCCAATACTTGGAAGTTCTTGATGTTGATTTTACGGAGCGTTTCCAAGATATTTTAAACATGAATATACCGAGTTGGGTTTTAGATCCTTTCGCAAACACAGATACTGAAGAATCATCAAATTTGGAAGAGGAACTCTTAGAACTCACGACTAACGAAGCACTCAAAGTAAAATTCAAACATGGATACCAAGATTCAAAAATCAATACCAGTTCTCTACCCTGGATTGTGGGCAATAGTACAGAAGTTTTTAATCGCATTTCCTTCGTCCTATATGGCTGAGCGTGGATTCAGTGCAGTAGCTAATTTACTGTCAAAGAAGAGGAACAGACTACACATCACTGAACGTGGCGATCTGCGATTGATGTTAACGAAATTGGAACCCGACATTAACAAATTGTTAATACTCCACCAGCCTCAACCATCTCATTATTTTTTTTTATTTATTATTAATTTTGTGTTTATCTCATTATTTTTTATTTCTTATTGATTCTGTGTTTATTTTTAAAATTTTAATAAACAATTTTATTGTACATTTCGTTGTCGTTTTATTAATTTCTGCTTTATGATTTTTAATAGATAAATAAACAGATAAATTAGGTACAGATAATATGCAACAATATTTTAATATTTCATATAAAATTAACTATTATGGACCAGGGGGGCGTTGAAATTTTTGTTCTCTTCTAAAGGGGGCGATGGTCCAGAAAAGGTTGGGAATCACTGAGCTAGATTAATATCAATATCTGTTGAAGATAACGCAAAAGATTTATTTTTTTCTGAAGAAATATCTTACTATTCCGAATGATACCCCGGTTTGGTATTGGCAGCTGCAATGGCAATGGGCAACATCTCCTATAGGTAAGTAAACTCAATGGTTTCAGAATAATTAACATTTATTGCAAACCCCGCGACATGCATAAGTACACATGGATTTCACCTGATGGGCTGCATAAGAATATGATTGATTATATCGACAGGAAATAGGCTAGTTCTGTTATGAATACCATATCATATAGGGGAGCTGAAATTGGATCTGACCATTACCTTATTAAAAGTGTCTTGCAACTTAACTTAAAACGTGTTGTGCTAAGGTTAAAAAATTTACCTTTAATACTGAAGCTCTGAAAGACTTAGTTATAGCTAAAGCTTACCATGATAGGTTACTTAGTCATTATGACAGTCATGGTATGCTTACTACTGAAGTTGAGGAAAAATAGGACCGTTTAAACAGGCTTCTTTTGGAAGGCTTTTAAGAAAAGAAGATACACAGTAGGCAGAATTATTTCAATGATATTGTACTTAAAATTATTTCATAAAGAAAGAACTGTAGGAATGTCCTTAATCAATATTCTACTAGTCCTAATAGAAAGAATTAGAGAGAGCTCATAAACGTGTAAAGGATCAGTTAACTGCTGATAAGAATCTTTGGATTGACTGACAAAGCCGAGGAAGCAGTTAGACATCACAACAGCAGAGAGCTATACCAGATAGTTAATGCTTTATGTGGTAGAAAACGGACAGGCATACAAGGATTGAAGGATAAACAAGGTAAGGTTATAGAAGGGGAGGATTCTATCATGGCTACGTGGGCTGAGCATTTAAAGTGATGTTCTAAACAATGTGGTTAGTTCTACTCCCATTGTTTGTAATGATGATAGATGCATTTGCGGCTTTAATGTTGGCCCTATAACACAATCTGAAGTATTTTAGCTCTTTCTAAACTTAAACTACATAAATCCCCAGGGATAGACAAAATTACTGAAAAAATGGGAATGTTTCGGTTACCACATGGATGACTGAAATTTTGAATATCTTTTATGATGAAGGCATAGTTCCTAAGGATTTTACCAGAGCAATTATTATCCCTATTTTTAAAAAAGGTGATCGCAGTTTTTGTGATAACTCTAGGGGTATCAGCCTACTTTCTGCTCCAGGTGAAGTTCTTTGCATGATTGTGCTTAATAGAATTAAGAATCTGGTTGACTGGCAATTGCGTGATGAGCATTGTGGATTCAGAAGTGGTAGGGGATGTGTGGATCAGATATTTTCACTTAGGCAGATTCTTGAGAAATATTTAGAGTTTCAGAAACCTTCGGTTGCTAGCTTTGTTGATTTCAAAAAGGCTTTCGACTCTGTTTTTCGTCATAATTTGTGGTTGATTGTGAGAACATATGGCATACCAGACAAGTTAGTTAACATAATGAAAGCTCTCTATAATAACACTGATTCGTGTGTGAGAGTTGGTAAGGCTTGTAGCAATTGCTTTAGCATTACTTCTGGTGTTCGACAAGGTTGCGTTTTGTCACCTTTTTTCTTAGTCTGATTATTGAAAGATTTTGGCCTTAAATGGTATGGAGATACCAAAATTTCTGATTTAGATTATGCTGATGATTCAGCTCTTTTGGCAAATGATGTTCATGAGATGAATTCTTTCATTCGAGCTGTCGATGAGACTAGTAATAGAGTAGGTTTGGTTATAAACAGAGAGAAAACTAAAGTGATGAAAATTGGTCAGGCAGACCGTGATTCAGTTAATCTGAATGGCTGCAGTCTTGAGCAGGTGTCACAGTTTAATTATCTTGGGAGCTATGTAACAGATACTGGTGATGTGCGGCATGAGATTAACAGACAGATGGGGATTGCTGCCGGGACTTTTAAGAATCTATGGAGAGTGTGGAGAAATAGGCGTATACACCTAAAGGCTAAAATTAGACTGTATAATAGTTTGGTTCTTTCTAGGGTTACTTATAGTCGTCAAACCTGGACGCTGTGTAAACAACATAACAGGAAAGTAGATGCTTTTGATTCGAGATACTTACTCAGTATCTTGGGCATTAGGTGGTTTAACTTTTTAACTAATGATGAGGTTAGGCAAAGGAGTCGGCAACCTCCTTTAAGCAGCATATTGTGCAGAGAGAGACTCTACTGGTTTGGCAATGTTGCCCGTATGGATTATAAATTGGTGAATAGGGTTATGAACAGTGTGCCTAAAGGCCTCAGAAAGAGGGGAAGACTTAGGATGCGGTTGGCAGACAATGTCAAACAGGACCTTGTTAGAATTGGTGTTCAGTGGCCTGATGCAGCAAATGTTGCTCAGGACAGACTTGCTTGGAGATCTAAATTGCACAGTCTGGCTGGACCTCCCTAGCCCATGGCTGCTTGAGAATGATGATGATGAATGGCAGGATTTATATTTGTAAAATAATCATCCCCTCCCCAGACACAGATTCCATACTGTATAAGAATGAACCCAGAAATAATAAAGAATACTTCAAAAATTACATTCAACTTTTTTCGTTTTACAAAATAATGCTTATACAATATAGATTTTATTTTTTTAAGCAAAATAGTTATATGCGATTTGCATTTTAAATTATTATTGACCATAATACCAAGATATTTATAACTAGGTACTTCTACAATTTGATAGGTACAATTTATAACTAGGTACTTCTACAATTTGATAGGTACAATTATCAAAAATTTTGCATGTAACACAATGAAATTTCACATTTAATTGTTCAACGAAGCTCCGTTTTAACTGAAAAATAAATTTAGTTTTAGTAATATTTATAGTTAATTTATTTAATATAAACCATTATTTAATCTAAACAAATCGTCTTCAATATTATTTTTTTAATTCTGACAGATTTTTGGGTTGGGTTGTTTCACCTCTGAGCGGCACTTTTTTGCACACCATGGGCTAAATGGCCAGGTCACATGGACCCCGAAGTCTCAGAGAAGGTTGGGGGAGGGGACCCACTGGAACAGCTATTGGGAGACAGATGGTAGCCTCCCGTCAAGGCCATCCAGCGTGTTCTTTAACGTGCACAGGGTATGGCTCTCCCGCACACGGACCACAGCTTAACGTCCCATCCGACGGTCGGTGGCCTTTCCAAGCCCATCGGTGTCCCCTACTAATCATGGGCAGGGCAGGGAATTTTGCGGAGATAAATCTCAACGCTGACCCAGCTGGGACTCGAACCTGGGAACTACAGATTACGAGCCTGGCGCGAGAGCGACTGAACCACCCCCGCCCCTGACAGATTTTTACTCCGTATATTAAGATAGTATTCAGCAAATCGAACAATGTCTGCATTTAAACCAAGGGAATAAAAATCACTTATATAAATCAAGAATAATATGGTCCCAAAACTGATCGCCACACCTTTATTTATAAACTGAAAGTTACTCCGAAAATTGTTTATTAAAACTGCTTGACTTCTGTTATTTAAATAAGATGTAAACCATTCATGGGTATTTCCTCTGATTCCTATTTTATATATTTTAAACAATTTTGTTAAGAATGGGGTATATGCTCTTTTTATACCTATTTTGTTATATCTTAAGTTCTATTACCATGTGATCTACCTCATGTTTTTAAATCACAATTACCTATAGGTGAAACCATGTTTCTGATTTGATAGTTGCATACCGGTATAGATCAAAGGGGAGGGGGCCAAACTCTGCAGCCTTGAGTATGCTATTAACTAGAAAAGAGGGGGATATTAAAAACATATTATATACATTTTTAAATAATGTTACTATAATTTTACTAAGGAAAATTAAAAGGAGGGAAACCTTTAAGTCTAGAATGGTGATTTAATCACTTGAGCCCTTTTTTTTTTTAGATCAGGCCATGTTTTTTTTATAGACTGCTCACAAAAATTAGGGGATATTTTAAAAATGAATATGACGCGATGAAATATCCTCTAATTTTTCTGAGCAGAAAAAAAATAATTTATTCAACTGTAATAGTAAATGGTGGCCAGCAGTAAGTGTAGAAAACACAAAAATATATTTATATTCAAATGGTAACAAAATATGACATATATATTAAGGTAGTGTCATCAGCAAATCCAACAATGTCTCCATTTAAACCAAAGGAATACAAATCATTTATATAAATCAGGAATAATAACGGTTTCAAACCGATCCCTGTGGAACATTTTTATTTGTAAAGTGAAAGTTTATATAAAAGTGTTAGAAAACAAAAAAAAATATATTTGTATTCAAAAGGCAAAAAAAAGTATTTCACGTTTCACACACTTCATTAGGAGGTATTATTAACCAAACCTTTCAAATTTTAATGATTTACTTTCCAGCAAGCAGTCTCTTTAATCTGGTGTATATATTTCCCTGATCTGTCGATCTATGTTGGAACTAAAGTGGCTAAGTAGATTTTACTTTGGTATGAAATGATATAAAGATAGCAGTAGCAGCTCTCAGAATAGTTTTTTATAATTCATTTTATGATAAATGAACAAGAATAATTCAATTTAAAATAATAAATATACAGTAGGAATGGTGTCAAAAAGTAAACCTATAGGTATATTTTTCACGAATAATTTTTTTTCCCCAATATAGAACGGAGAGGTAAAATACGCATAAAAGGAGTCGTTTAACTCCAATATCAGGCATCCCCGAAGCGTTTTTCCTACCTCCGGGCTCTTCCCGTGCTAGTCAAAGTGTATCACCATAATCTTTAGTCACGAGTGGCCACTAAAAATTTGTATATGTATTCAGAACTTTAGAATTAAATAAACGAAATTGATTCTGAACTAAATTACATTATATAATCAAATTTATTCATTCGTTAAAATACGCTTTTCGTATTTGCTAGGTATGGGAAATCCCCCTCTAGAGCAACCAGAACAGAGGATTCAAAAAATATATTTAATGTAATATATTACCTATACATTTTTTTCGAAATTTGGTAAAAAATATAAAAATTTTAAAAATTCGGTAAAATGAAAAGGAGAGAGATGAAAAGGATACTGAGAGGGTGTTCTCGTTTATTTCAGCTCGATCATGCCTCCCCTCCCCATTTCAGTTGGGTTACTTGCTCGTCCACTTTATTTTTTCTAAATTCCGGCCTGGGAAGGAATAAATGGCAATCACACAACTTCCACAAAGGATCGTATCTTCCTAATTAAGGTTGAACCCCCGCACCCTAAAAAGTAGAAAATAAACCAAAAGCACATCGATGGTGAAATCAGTCACTGAATTCGCACTCACTTGAAAGGAAGATAGGGAGTCTGCAATCTTGTTGAGTAGGTAAATTGTCACCCTATCTTCCATTGAAATGAATACGAATTCATTGACCGATTACATCGTCGATATGCTTGTTTTATTTTCTACTTTTTGGGGCGCATATAGGAAATGTATTTTTCAATTTATTTATATTTTTTTCTGTCACTAAAAACACCATCAGAAACTTGCATTTGATATACGACTCATAAACAATGACCTATATGCACCTTAAAAAGCAGAAACCTAAAGCATATCCATCACTGAATTTATATTCACTTCAAAGGAAGATATGGCACCGATTCACTTACTCAACAAGATTGATCGAATTTGAAATGAATAAAACTGAGAAGGTATGGATGGGTGCTAGCTAGTTCATGCAAGAAACAGAACAGTCTCTCTGTAAGACCAGGCAATGATTATAAAATGTAAAAAGACTAAAGGTGTTACCACTATTTGTGATTAGGAGCGTCTCGTAAATCCGGACCTGGACTTATCAAGATCACGAAGTTTACATTGCAAAATGTACAGAGAAGTACAGAGGAATAATTTCCTATAATCATTATATTTAGAAGAGCAAAATTTCATCTATTTGGTAAGTTACTTTTCCGATTTTTATCTGTATGTATTTTTTCAGTTAATTATTACCGTCAAACTTATCGCATTTACTCGCAAACACCTGAAGAATTTGCAAAATCTCGAAGGTTAAGTAGCTTAGAGCAGGGGTGCACAGTGATGTCACCCAGCCGGTTTCTGGATGTTAAAATTTATGCCGGTATCAGGAAACTGGAAAAATGTGCGCTGCTCATGAAATGTTGCCTCGCACTACACAGAATTCTCCGCGCATCATTCTGACAAAATAAATAAACATTAAAATATCTCCCGAAATTTCTTAGAAAGATTTATGACACTTCATAAAAAATAAACGAATTGTTTCCAATAATTTTAAGTACTTATCTTGACTCTGGACCTTAATAATTGGTATTTACATGTGGCATTATATTATTACCATGTGGCATCCGTGTTTGAAAAAGTAGTGCCATAAATTATGGACTAGGAGGAGTGATAGGCCGTAGATGAGTGTCTTCTCAAAAATGTATATGGTGTAATGATTTTACTTTACGTTTATTTTCATTAAAATTTGGAGTTTGCTTTAATCATTTATGTACGTTATGTTTTTCACATGTAGCCTACAATTGCATGAAAAATAAAATATATTGCTATTATTTATAGTTATATTTTTTATTTACAGAATCACTGCCAGTAATTGCAGGTTTATCCCGGTAGGGGTTAGTTTTCAATATTTTTAGATAGGCTGTGCATTCTGTCTGACGATTTAATTGAGATAACTTTTGTAGTTAAAGTTAATTATAGTATATTGATACTTACCTATCATGCAATCTCAAATGCAATATTTTCAAACGTTGTTCCAAGGGGAGAATTCACCCCCCCCCCCCCCATAATGTGGTACCAGTGTCTAACAAACTAAATTGCCGATTTGTTCAGATACGCCTCCCACCCTCTCGGCATGGAAACCGGTTGTTAATAAATTGGGGTGACACCACTGGGGGTGCACAAATGTTTTTGACATCGGGCTGATTAGAAAAATATTATGCTTGCTCAGGGCTAATATAGTTGGGAGGGGATGCATTAAAAAAAAAAGCTTCACTTCATTTTGCTTGCATGTATCGACACTTAAGGAAAAACGTTAAACATTAATATAAAGTTCATTTTAACGTCAAAATTGAAATTTGCTTCGAAGAACTATGTGAAAGATGGGACTGGAACACAGATATAAGCTGCTTACATTTGGTTTTAATGATGTTATATGATGATATTTAAATTTTCGTTTTATTACACCATTCACTTTAGTAGAGCCAGAGTAAAACATATTTTAAATATTCTTATTTTCACGCTAGCAGGATAAAATTGTCGAAAGGCCCGAGTTTGTGCACTCCTGTTTTAAATGGTAATGTGCTTCATCGAAAACGGGTGAATAGTTTAAACTTCAAAAGCTTTTTTAAATGTTATCAGTTGTAAATTTATTTATGGATTATGGGAGAGGGGTGTCTGCCTCCTTGAATAGTAGTTTTTTGGTCATAGTGGAAACTTTGGAGCTAATAGCTCACGTGATTCTCGAAAATGTTTCTTTCCTTGTTCATTTCTTTATGGTTACTGGTTAAAATATAAAGATTGAAACAAAAATATTTACCATGCTATACCACGAAAGGTACCAGGGGGGGCACCCAAAATCCTGTCATCTTATACAAAATTTCAAACTTGTCTACCTACTTTGGAATCCAAAACATTTGTCTTTGTATAATTTCACCTATAAAATATCTTTCCATATAAAATATCATTTTAACGTTTCTTGTTCGGTGGAGTATTTTAGCAATTCGTAAACTTTATTTTCAGATCCCCACACACAAACAAAATCATGAAATAAGAAATTAATCACTGCCAAATCACTGTTGCCAATTCCTGAAGTTTAAGTACAAGTTCATTTTTCAGAATTGGCAATTTTTCATTTTCTTTACTCCAACATTAACATATGTATATATCCATGTTCAGGGGCGGAACTATGTATTTAATCTTTGAATAACAAAGTATATAGTTTTGGTGATAATCAATCATCTCCTAAATAATCAAATACTTTATATAAAATAAATTATTTCTTGAGATTATATAGTTAAGAAAAAGCCATTGATAAAGTTGATTATACGTTAACTGTTGGACCAATAGTTCTGGATTGTTTTCAAATTCAATCAGTAAGATACAACCCACACATATTCAAACTTCCATAACTTATTAAATACTGAACGAATATTGTTGAAAATCGAGATATTGATTGAGATATTTTTGTGCAATCACATTTTTCTTGATATCTTTATCTGCAATCATATTTTAAAATATTTTAATTAAAATTTTTTTAAGTCATTAAAATTCTGAAAATATCATTGAGTATATTTTCAATGTAAGATCATGGCCCCAATGATTGAGAAATAACGGATTAGGCCATGTTGAGGGAACTTTGGAACTGCTAATTAAGAAGTTGCATAAACCTGCACAGTACAAAATAACTTACATAAATATCAAAGCTTAATTAAAATTCAAAATGTTTTACCTAAAAGTGTATGAATGTGTGACAGTACAGCATTGCAATAGTTTTTGGACAACATGAGCAGTCTGTGTTTGAATACAGTGACAAGCAAGAAAATATGGCAGCCAGACAATTGAGATATTGCTAGGGGGAAATAAAAATCAGTGAAACACTGTTACAAATTCTTTTTTGCTGTAAAAATAGGTCCATTGCACTTAAATGATGTACACACTGATTAATTTGGTGTGATCAGTATTTTACAATATTTAAGCATACCAACATTTGAAATTTTCAGATAAACCATGAAATTTCTTCCTCACAATTATTCCAAATACTTGAGAGTTTGCCATATAGTTAAGAAAAAGCCATAGATAAAATTGATTATATGTTAACTGTTGGACCAATAGTTCTGGATTGTTTTCAAATTCAATCAGTAAGATACAACCCACACATATTTCATAATCTGAGAAGGAATTTGGTCTTAGCTAGTAATTAAAATCACCTTTAGCAAAAATGGTCAGTACTAAATCGACACATCTGAATCAATATGCAGGATGAGTATGAGTCAATGGTTTATAAATGAAAAAAACCAACAACTATATTTTGTGAATGGAACAAAATATAGTTGTTTCCATACATTAAGGAAAATCCCTATGTTAAATCAATGGGAAGCTAACATCAAAGCTTTATAACTTTAAAGTTTTGTTTTGAAAAATGTGATTGCAGATAAAGATCTCAATCAAATATATCAATATCTCGATTTTCAACAACATTCGTTCAGTATTTAACGAGTTATGGAAGTTTGAATATTTAGCGATGACAATGCCAGCTACAAAAATTGACTTCAGAAGTTAATTAAAATTTAGTAATAAGTATTGTATCAAAGTGTTTAATAAAATAAGTTTGTATTTTAGAACTTTGTGTAAAGAATTCTTTCACTAGTTCCACATTATCATTAATAGTTCCACATTATTATTAAGCAAAAGCTTTGTATAAGGTTTTTAAGACCGGCATTGCTGTTGTTAAATATTCAAACTTCCATAACTCATTAAATACTGAACGAATATTGTTGAAAATCGAGATATTGATTGAGATCTTTATCTGCAATCACATTTTTCAAAACAAAAAAAAAAACTTATTTTAGAAGTTATATAGTTCTAACGTTAGCTTCCTATTGACTTAACATAAGGATTATCCTTAATTTATGGAAACCTATGTACTTTCAATATATTTTCTAAAAGTAAAACAATTGGTGTGTAAAAATTACGTTAAGCATACTCGAATTTTGTTGATTCATGAAATATTTACAAAAGTATATACACGGGAAAATATTTTGTTTAAATGGGGCAATAATTAATTTTACCATTCAAACTTTTGTCTTAGAGCATTTTTGCATCATATGAATAATAAGAGATATTGAAAATAACACATATTTATAAATAAATGTTTCAATGGAAAAATTTAAATTATCTTTAAAAAACTATGTTCATTAATGGACATCAGGTGTAAAAAAAAATTTCATTACACAATATGCTTTAAAATTATTGGTATTCAATAAATTTCACAATCATCAAGGAAAAAATATATTTATTGTAAGTAATCTGGGTTTCAAAAACATTTACCCCACAAATTGACATTTAAATTACTACAACCAATGAAAAACATTCCCAATTTTTTGCACTTAATTTCTTGAATAATTTGATATTCTGAACACAATGCAGAATTTATGCCACATAAAAATATGAACCACACATGAAGTCAAAATACTGAAATTCAAAAGTAGCCTCACCATAATTAAAATATTCTTTTAAAAAATGGCGTTTTGTTGCACTGTAAAATTATTGAATTTCATAAACAAATTTCTTAAAATTTTTAACAAAAATTTACGTAGATTCTACAAACGTAACAAATATTTATATGCTTATCCTTAAGAACATATTGGAAATTTATGCATTATTTTACATTGCGCAGAAATTCATTTTGCTATGTGAAATATGTTTCACTTTCAAAACTTATAAAAAAACTGTATTTCTAACAAAAACACTGAGAAGTTTTGCATCAGATTCATATTTAGTTTGTAAATCTCCTTTTTTTTACTGGAGATCAATGAACATCCTGTATATTTTATAATCCGAACTCGTTTGCATTGACATTTCAGTGCCTCTGAGAATTGCATTTTATTTCATGTGTAGTGATATATACTATAGTGGGATGAAAAACAGTTTTACTAATTCAAATATCTTCTAATGTTCAAAAGTTATCCTCTGGTGATCCCTTACAACAAAAAATAAAAATTCAATTTAGCTCAATATTTGAGAACACCCCATGGACCGTGAAAATGGCAAATATATGGAAACATTTGTGCTTTATTTTCGATACAGCATTTTGTTTCATTCACTATTTCTTACTTCCAACAAGAATGATGTGTACTGGATATATATTATCTCTCTGCTAGCCTTATATGTGTAAATACCTCTTTCAAGTTTTTATAATTGCCAAATAAACAGGGGCATGGTTTCTACCCAACCATGGGCAGTGTATAATCTGCATCATGCTTCCTTCAATGTGTTTTGAGAAATATTGTACTTTAAGCTTGTAGAGATGAGTTTGGACTCAACGTTTTGAGCCTAGTTAACCGAAAAAAAAAAATTGAATCATTACAATTCATTGAGAGAGAAAAAGTTAAAAAAATGAAGATCAAAAACTGAAGAATACTTATTACCCTTGATTAGAAATTTGGAACCACAATATTTTTTAAATTTTCCCCCACAACTCTATAATTAAAACTATACCTGAGACCAACCAGGCTCAGCCTGTTTGGACCTAATCTCTAATGCTCAAGTGAAGAAATTATTGTCAGCGACTCGTTCCACACAGATATAATCATCTCTCCAATTCTTCACATACCATAGCTGCCAGATCAATCGCAAAACCATGATGCATCTCTTACAGCCTGAGCAAGCTGATAAATGTAAGTATTCCTCATAATTTCTATTCCCTGGTCTCCATAATTTTTCACATAGTAAATGATATGCCACTGAGGATCTGACAGTTTGCAACAAAAATGTTTTTGATGTAACCAAAAAAGGAATTTTACACAGCTGTCCTAATGGCTACTATTTCAAGAGATCTGGGTTCAAGCTCCAGATAAGGTATTGCAGTCTTTCTGCTGAGGTTTCACCTACCTCACAGATCTCTATGGCATATTTACACTGACAGACTTCTGTCAGACCTCTGTGCAAGCAGCTGCTTGAGGGTAATTTATTTTATTTATGGTCATTAATCCATTTAACATTTCTGGATGGTATTCCTCTCTCAAGATATGTTCTAGATGACTTAAAGCAGAAAACCTACAAAAGAAATGAGAAAATTATCCTCTTTGGCCATCTCAAAAACACTTCAGTGGCAAAGATGTCAAATACTCGCACCATATAACTCATTGTATTAAAAATTATGAAGATCAGGACAAGGAGTGTGCACATTCCCTGCCCACACAACTTTGAAACTCAGCACAAAGCTGAAATAATCAATTAAACTGAGATGCAATTGAACAATCTCTCATCACACATATCTCACCAAGTACATTGGATATTGGGCAGAAGTAATTGAATCTGAAGTGAAAACAGCAAATTTCCCTGTGACACTCGCATTATTGAGAGAGACGTTAGTTTTACGACTGATGCAGCAGAAGTATCTGGGGGGAATAGAAATGGTTATAATTTTGCAAAATAGTGAAAGAGAATAATACTTTCATCCCAACATTATGGGCAATATTTTTTAAAATGTGTCCATGAGAAAAAAGTTGTAATTCACTATGCTACCACCTGCCTGTGGTGAGCCTAGGCCAGTTCGATATTACATAATTATATAAAAAAGCTTTTTTACAATGTACAAAGTGGTGCATAAAAAAAGGTTTCAATTTTAAGCGATATATTTTACTTGAATGAAGCTAAAGAGATTAGTGATAGATCATCAGATTTCCTACCTTAAAATTTTTTTATTCAAGTAAACTGAATGGCCTACCAATTTGCAAAAAAAAGCAGAGAATGTTATGAAATTTTTAAAAAAACAATCACCAACTGATGTGCAGTGGGGGGGGGGGGGACAGACACCTCCTACAATTTAGAAGATTTTTAGCAAGTTTGAGAAAAACAGAATGATGGCAAACCAAAACAAAGGAAAAGTGGCCATCAAGTAACAAGCTATGAACAGAAAATATTGAAAAACTGAGGAATGCTTTAGCAAAAACACAAGGAAGTTATAGTAGTGCTTTCACTAAACAATTTACAGAATTCTCTGTGGAATGTAAAGCCATGGCCTTGATGGGAAGCTTCTGTCTACTCAGTTATACAGTGAATCTCGTTCCTCCAGCCTTTTCTAAGATCTGTGATCTGGTCAGTCTATTCTTTGAAAAAAAAAAGTGCCACTCAGATGAAAAACATCCCAACTGTAGAAAATTCAGATTCTTTGTGATGACAAAAGAAAGCATCTGGACCTTTGTATATGAATGTCTGACAACGAAGGCTTTTCTTTGTATAATTGCTATTCCCTGATGAGTGTCACATTCACTTACATGTCCTCTCAGAACTGCAGGTATCAGGGCAGAGAAAACCCGAACATCATGAAGGGCTGTTGCACTCCCAGAAAGTCACAATATACATTTTGCTCAACAGAAATAGACCATATTTTTTTAGAATGAAAGAAAGCTTTACAGTAGCTTCTGAAGAGTACCTAAAGATGTTGCAAACGTTTGTGTGGCTATAACTGGTAAAAGCCAATCTCTAGAGGAGATCGTGGGTTCGTATCCCACCCGGCTCAAGACAATTTTTCCTCTAAAATTTAAATCGACGCTAAAGTGCTGATTTATTAGTTGCTCTAGAGACTGATCTACGGGACCTGGGTTCGAGCCCTGGGTAAGGCATGGCTGTTTGTGTTGTTTTCTGCTGAGGTCCTGCCATCCTCTCAGATCTTCTACTATGGCATATAAACTGACAGGCTCCTTTCAGACCTCTGTGGCAAGCAGCTGCTTAGGGGTTATTTATTTATTTTTTTATTTCTAGAGAATATGATTCGAATAAAATGGCGCAAAAGCATATACAGCCAAGATTTGCATTTAGTTTAGGGGAAAATTTCCTGGCTGAACCATTGGTTTGTGTGGAGATATTTGATGGTCACCAAGATCATCTTTGTCTCCACCAGATTTTTTTTATGGGGCTACTTGAAACACAATTCCCCAAAAACCCATTTATTAAGATTTTTTTTTATTCATAAAAAAATAAGACTTTAAATATATTGTGGCTGAAGCAGTTTATGCCACACTGGAAGAAACATAAAATAGGTCACTGAAAATGCTACTTTGCACTTCAGAAGCAGGAAGGAAGGGCAATCATTTTGAACACACCTTACATCAGTAAAAAAATGCACAAGATAACATTAATTTATGCATGTGTTCTAAGTTTGGATATACAAGAGATATTAATTTTTTTTAACATAAAACAGTTTTGCACGTTATCCTGCATATAAGGTTAGAAGGGGCATAAAATAATTCTAATTCATATCATTTCAATTTGGAATGTAAAAATGTCACTGGATCAAGTGAAAAATTCGTAACTAAGTTGATGGGTAACTTTGTGTACTGTAAGAAATAACAACCGTTTTCAACTCACCCTAATGTATATTTCATGAGGCCCATTTACACTAATTCATCAAACGACATTCTGAAGTGCATAGTTTTAAATTTGCATGATTGAAGTCTGTAAAATATATTTTCTTTAAATAGAACTGAAATTTTTACAGCTTGTTCAGAATCGTTAATCAGTTTTAAAATGTCAGAGTTGAAAAACCCTTTTCAAAAATTAGGTTTCTTGCTTATTAACCTGATGAAAGCATAGGCCATTAAAACAAACAAGTGTTTAGTAAAAAATGTGTATACATGAGAAAAGCTATAAGAGGAAAGAAGTTCTTAACATCATTATAAAAGAAATAGTTGCCATCCGAGATTATAGATAGTACCAACAGAGAAATTTCGACGAAAAGTTTAAAGTCTTAAATTAGTGGAAAAAAGGCAGCGCTGGCATTAGTTCAACGGTAGAATGCCCTGGCATGTTTCTGGAGAGATGCGGGTTCAAGTCCCGTATGTCGGCGAAATTTTTTCCCAACAAAATATTTATTGATTTATAGATGAAAAGTACTTATTAATTTATTGAACCGTTTTACTCTTTTTTTACAATTAGGAGCAAAATTGGAAATTTAAATTATGAATGAGCCCTAATCCATGTGCTCTGCCAGGGCAGACTTCATTTTATAATTTAAATTTCTGTTATTTTGTTATTCAAAATGAAATATATATATTACATACCAAATGAAAGAGTGTATCTGTTGATCACTGCAGGATAAGGTTATTTTTCTGAAATATTTTTGGAAGGTGGCTACTAATCATTAACACATTTTAAGGTACCTGGGCCCTGCCAGGCTCAAACTCGTTTCTAGTAGAAAGATAAAAATGCGCATTTTAGGTTTCATCAGAGATTCCTTTTTTTTTTAAACTCCTTAATACAAATGATAGAGAAACCCTAGCTTTATTACATTTGTCCAGGTTTTTTATGCAACATTGTCAGATTAGCTGACAACCAGTGATTTAGTGTGGGATTGTAAATTTAATAATTAAAATAAAACATGCTGCTGCTTATAATTACATTTATAGCTGAGAACATGAAAGTTATTCTGTATTTGGCATTAGCAACAGTTTCTCTGTTAACCAATGTTTATTATATATTCTGTATTTTGGAAGGTAGATTCCAATACATCTGTTTTATGGAAAAAATGTTATTATAGATATCATTAATCAATATGATGATCATTCCAGAATTCCATGTGTATTCTTTATAATCAGATAACCATATTAATATTACTACTCAGGGGTATATCCAAGTATACCCCAAGAACCTAAGTACAAACATATTCATTTTTTTTAGTAGGTAACTGCAAATGTATATGGACAAATGCGCATTTCAAAATGTCACAAAAGAGTAAAAGGTGTGTGCTACAAAAGTGTTGCCAGATTAGGTGTTTTACCTGCAAATCGTTTTTTTCCTGGGGAACGTATAAGGGGGCATTGTATTTACAAAGCATTTTGTGCAGTCCTTGCAACAAAGGAAAATAGGTCTAATTTTGGTATTAAAATTTGTGAACAACTAGACCAGGGACCAATTGCAACTGTTTAAAAATCAAAAGAAATTACAAAAAGTCTTGTTAGAATGAGAAAACCCAAAATATATTTTTTTTCTCTTGTATTGGGTGCATCTGATAGTTATTGTTTCTGCCAACATATTCAGCGAAAATATTTTTAAATACCACAAAGTAAATTTGGGAAGATGTGGAAGTAAATAGTTAGCAGGAAGGTGAATGACTATTAGTCCCTTGAAAATCTTGAGTATACTCCAACATTAGAAGGGAGGTCATCAAAGACATACTGATAAGCTGTACAAACCCCTGCAATGCAGGAGGGCCCCCTCAAAATAAAAATTATATTTATAGTACTATTTAAAGGAACAAGCCCAAATTTTTTTATATGACTGTAAATTAATAATAACAGACTGTGAACAGTTTTGTTTTCCCTATTAGAAATTCCTTTCTTTGTCTCAAAGCCTGAACATGGACATGAACTTCATTAATATACAACCATGACAATTGTGTGATATTTTATTCCATCCAACTAGTGATTTCTCACGATAAGTCCAACTTCCTGTTTAACTCTTAAGACTAGAAATGTTTTCAATATTATCATTATTATTTTTCCCTGTTCCTTTGCTGCTCTTATATAAATTTTTGCAATGGAGGGGAAAATGAATCATATTCAAAATAATTTAGTGAAACTAAGCTTTTTAAGGCAAATTTTGTTTATGTCCATCTGAAAACAACTGAAACAATATTTAATAAAGAAAGTTGTAAAACTAATTCATCCCAAATGTTGAATTATGCATTATGAAATCAAATAATATGTCCAGTATTTATTATGTACGCTTTCAAAAAATTAAAATTAGAGTATATGATGGTGCACATTAAAAGAAACGCAAGCCCCCCTACACACACCCAAGAAATTTAGTGTGGGGAGGGGCACTGACGGAGATTTTCTGGTATGCCACTGGAGGCCATATAATAAACTCAGAGAAAGAAAACATTTTCTCCTATTTTGAACAAAAAGTTTTTTATTTTTGAAAATGCAAAGCAGTGTGAGGAAACAGTAGAAAAAATAAAATATATACACCTATTTCTATTAGAAACAGTTTCTGGTATGCCACTGGAGGCCATATAGTAAAGGCAGAAAAAAAAAACATTTTCTCTTATTTTGAAGAAAAAAATTTTTTCTTTCGAAATGCAAACCAGTGTGAGGATATATTTAAAAAATTGTTACATAAATTTTATAATTATCAACAAAAATTTGTTATCCTAAAAGGTATTTTATAGATCATAATTAAAAAGTATTCATTGAAATATTTATATTTAATATCAACAATCGTAGGTGAATCAAGAATCAGTGTGAACAATCATGGTTGTAGAGGAAAAAACTGTCTTCAACCCAGTAAAAAATGAAGTTACTTCCTGGTAATTAACATATTTATCTAAATATTCCATCATTTACTTTTTCACAATCGATTTTCTCAAAAAACGTCATATAGGATGGTTCCTTGATATTATAAATCAGAAATGGTGTTTCACAGTGAGCAAATATATTTGTTTCGCATTGTGCTATTATTGAAAATATTCTTTCAATATTTGTAATCTACAATACAAATGTAAAAAGATTTTGGAATGAAATTCAGCACTGGTGGTTTTTTTAAAATATTCTATTTTATACTCAAATAATGAATTTTTGGAAAAAATTATTCAGTTGGATTCATTAAAATCCATGATGCAAATTACCACCTACTTTGATACTGATGAATTGTTGAGACTGCAACAAGTTTCCAACTACTGGCCTACACTATGAACAATTAAAATGGTTGTGGGCTTTTAAAAGGATAAACTGAAATATGCAACTATTTTGTATTTCAGTGATTTATCTGAAACTGGATATAAATTTCCAATGAAATTCAATATTTGAACTTGATTTAACCTTTCTGACCAATTGACATCATACACAAATAACTGTAATTTGACAATTTGGATACCACCTAGTCTTGTGATTCTGCTTAATTTTTAAGATTGTTTACTTAATTTCTGTATTTTTTTTTTTATCATTTGCAAAATATTAGCATATTTTTGTATCGTTAAATTCTTAGAAATACAAATTTTGTTAGTAGTTGAAAAAAAATGAATAAGGTGTGAAGAAAAATCGGAAATGAGAACACATTTGCTGTAAGAGAGATCTGCTGGTCACTAAGCATAGATCAAGGCTAGGCTGGATCAAGATTTTTTTTTTTGAACCATGGATTTCTACATTTATATTTCTTTTATCAGCAAAGGAAATGCAATGTACAGTGGCATTTACCAATGATTCATCACTTTCTTACTTATCTAGTTATTATTACAGAACCTGCACTTTTCTTATCAATTTGCCATTTTAGCACATACCCAGTGGTGAGAGGGGATGAAATCATGTTGTCTTATGCTAAATCTCAAATTTGTCCCTATATGCTTTGAAATCCAAAACAGTTTTCTTTGTATAATTTTACTCTAACCCCTTATTTTATGTCTGACACTAAAAATTAGATAAAAAAAAAAAACTATAAAATCTCATTCCACATAGAATATCATTTTAACCTTTCCTGTTCAATGGAATATTTTAGTCATTGGGAAACTACTCAAGTCTTATTCTAAGACACCCCCCACACAAGCTAAATTCTTGGTGTCACCCCAAAACTGAATTCTGAATTCTCAGTCCCCCTCCATCAAACTAAATTCTAAATCCTGTTTACATGCCTATTTCAGCATATTGTTACAGTATCCTAAGTGTTGCTTTTGGTGCACAGATTTTTTTTCTTACATAAAATAAATTGTAGTTGAAATAAAAATATAAACAGAATTGTTTTATTATACTTATATGTAAAATATAGCAATACAATAAAAGATATTAACTATATGTAAATGAAAAGATAATAAAACATGTACGTTGCTACATGTAAATAAAACATCTGCATTATTTATCTATAAGGAAAAACATCATGATGTACAGTATTGGAAGATTCAGTAACTACAGTGAAACAAAATTTTCATCTCAGCACTTAAGTTTATTTCTATACAGTAGTACTTTAATTTTTTTTAATTGCTTAAATAGTACTGATTTACAGTTATTTTTGAACCATAGATTACCGAACTAAAGATACTTGTGTGTAGTCCTCTCTATCAGGTTGGCTGTGCAGTGGTATGAAGACTATTTCTTTTCTTTACAAGCATAAGAAAGTAAAAAGCTTAGCTTCATTTTATATATATATCTAGTAAATACTTTTAGATTTTTTTTTCTTAGTTCTTGAAAACTTGATTTCAAACCTTTATCTAAACATTATTTGCTTGAAATGTTTCTGTGCCGAGTAGCTAAAGAGCTTGGTTTAGATCAAAGGGGCCTGGGTTCAAGCCCCTAATAAGGCATGGATGATTCTTTTAATGTATTGTCTTTCTGTTGAGGTCTCACTGTTATCAGAGACCTCTGTGATGTATTATGCTGACAGGCACCACAGGGCTTATGACACCTGTGGTTTAATTCAAAAATATTTGACTTGTTCCCAAAACAAGTTGTTTGCTCTATTAATTTGTTTTCTTTTAAAAAGAGGCGTTTTTTTTTTTATTTTGAAAACCACCAATTCTAAGAATTTGATTTAACTTGGAAATATTTAGTTCCATTTTTATCTTATTTTTATTATTTAACTCTGTATTATAATGTGTTAAAAGCTTTCTCATGCTGTTAACACATTTTTATTTCTGGATGGCAACATAACATAAATAGGATGAGATTTTTGGTTTTCCTTATATCAGGTGCACTTAGTTCTTAATCTAGGAGTAAACTGCAACACACATCTGGCAACACAATTACAGTGACTATCAACAGGAACTACACAATATGTGGAAATCTGCCTTGGGTGTAAGCATTTTCTAAAAATCTTATAGGCCTTTAAAGATAACATTTTCTGCATAAAGGTTAATGCTTTTTACTAAAAATTTTCTGAAGAAATAAACGGTGTTAAATTGGCATGGTTGCCAAAATCACTCATTCTGTTATTGATAATGTGTATCCAAGTACAGTAGAAATTTGACTGATTTGTGTATGGTTATATCAGATATATTGAAATGTTGGATATTTGAGCAAAAATCTACATAATTAAGGCTAGGAAAAATGAAAATACAGCTCAATTATAAAGGAAATGGAAACAAAAAACCATGTTAATAAACTGTAATGATAAATTAAAAATTATATATAGAGAAATAATCCACAGTGAATAGCTGTCAGAGAGAGAACAGCTATTACAAGACAGCATAATAAAATACACCTGTTTTAATTAAATGTTCTCATTTTACAAACTGTGATTTCATGCTGCAAAAATATTTGAATAATTTTTCAGTTCATGAAAAAAGTTAAAAGTTTTAACTTTTTTCATTTAACATTTTTCATAACCCCTACAATAATCAGAGGAAAAGGTGGAGGGAAACATTATGCAAGTAACCATGCTATTTAAAATTCTACTGAAAAAAATAATGTTAAAATGGAAAAATTTAGTGACCATAATTTACTGGCTTTCCTCTAAAATATTTGTAATACTGTTGAAGAGGATGCTGGGAAGTGTAGCGAGTGATACCTATACAAAATTCGACCTCAATAGATTTTGGTAGGCTAAACCAATATTCAGATAATTGAAGGTCAGTTAAATGAGGTTTCAATCTATGTCAAAAACTTTTGCCCTACCCCCCACCCCCCACCTAAGAAAGTAAATTTTCTGGCTTCCCCCTTGCTGGTAGTACTACATAAAAATTTCCTTATTTGGCTTATTTATATTTAGTGGCATTTTCTGAATATAATTTTTATTAAAACATCAGATCTCTTGGATAATTTCAGAATTATTGATTGGAATAATATGTTATAATAATGCTAAAGCCTGGTAGTAAAATTTTATTCTTTCTCTTTTAAAATAATAAGTATTTAACATATTTCATGCAATGATATTTTTCTGTACACAAGCACCATGCAAGGTCATCTTATCAGCAAACACATCTCACATTTGTTGAAAGATTAGTAGAGGTCACTAAACATTTCTTTTATAAATAATGTACTTTAAACAAGACCATTTATTATTTGACACTGATTTCCTAAAGTCTTAATCTCTTTTGTGAATATTCATGCTCCTTTTGCTAGCAACAATAGTTTGGCCACCTTCTTGTCCAACTAATCTACATTATTCATGTTTTTAACATAAGCACTATTTAACTCATTTAAAGGTATTTCCAGTTAAAAAAGGGGAACTGTTTCCCTCAGAGCCACTCTTTCACTCACAAAAAATACTCATATTATGTTGGCAATGTAGATGTAAACACACTACTGAATATGAAGAAATTTGATTGAAGTTTTATGTTTACCATTTTAGCACAAATTTAATGTTTATCCTATACATAAAAAGTTTAGTTTCATTTAATAAGTAAAATACTTTTTAATAAACAAATGATCCCTTTATCAAAATGATATACAAAAAGAAGTGTACTTACTGAGCCTATAGCTTGTATTGGCCAATATGACACTTCACAGCCACTTGGATGACTAAAGTATTTGTATAACAAATATATTTTCCACAAGTTAATTATGCATGTTTGGATTTCATGATATAATGGTGATTAGTAATCCTTTTTAAACAGATCACTTTTTAAATGCTCAAAAATATACACAAAAATTAAGAAAATTCAAAAGCTCAAATTTCTAGTAACATCACATTGCCAGCAATGTATTGAACCTAGACATAATTACACCTGTAAAATTATCATGTGGTAAAGGTGCAACCATAGAAAGCAAAATGAGTTGCAAAGTTAATACTGTGTACATGTATGTTTTCATAAATTTGAAATGCTTCTGGCTCCTATTCCCGATCATAGCCATTGTCAATTTATTAAAGTATCATGAGATAACATTATTGTGGTAAAAAATAGAACTGTTGCAAAACAATACAAATATAATTTATTATAGATGATTAATTTTTAAACATTGAGAATTATTGTTCTTAAAATTAAATGTTATAACTATATTAATCTAATCCATTTCCTTTGAAGGGGCCTCCCCTGATGTTATGGCATTGGTGATCAGCTAACACTTCAGTGTAATAAGGCATGTTCTTGTATGAATGAGGAGGCCTGTAAAAGTTATAGCAGTTTCTAGGATCCTTCTCTGCCCAATATGTAATGAATAAAAAGACACAGAACAGAAACACATGTAATAATCAAGGAGTAGAAATGGAGAAAGAGAATGCAATTAATTTCCATGAATCATAAAAGCACAAGTGAAAAATTTTGTGTCCCATTTGCAGAATACATACCATGTAGTTGTAACTACCTATTTTTTTTGTGGGAAATCAAAATTGTTGAAATCTACTCAATTTGTAAATTTTAGTACAATAATAATAAAAAAATTATGAAGTATAGTTTAAGCAATTAATTTTTCATCAGCTTGTGTATTTGTAAAGAGGGGGGGATATGACTGAATTCCTCAGCACCAAATAGAAATAACTATACTTCAAAACTGTGGTTCAAAGATTAACAAAATCAAAATTAGATTAAAGAAAAAGGCTTCGAATTCCAAATAACTGAGATTTTGTAATAATATCTTGGTATTTTTCTTATTATATAGATGATTAAAAAGTCATTGTTTAGGTTGCATTTCAATTATCTTCTGACCATGCGAATGTTCCTTATACTACAAACTTGTAATAATTTGAAATCACTAATAACATCTCTTACTTATAATAATTACAACACTACATATAATAAAATTTTCTGGAAAACTAATTTTACAATTTAGTTATAATTATACAAATGTATCACATTAGGTCTGAAATAACTAACAGGCTACAAACAAAAATACCAAGCCTATTCACAAGCAGTCTTGTTCACAAATGATTTACATACAATGGATTATTAGTCCATAAGTATGTGTGCTTTAATTTATAGATCACTTGCTATTTACACATTATAGCAGGTAATAAAATACTGAACTGCAACAAGATACAAATTGTGCAATACTAATTTTGTAACATATTACCTGAAGGTTAATCATACTAACCTTTAACAAGCAACACAAATGCTGATCCTCATTTACATTCTGCAGTATGCAATTCTCATTCTGTTGCTGACACACTTTCCAAAATGAATGATTAAAAATGAGTAGATCATATATTAAGCCACACTGCATTCTCTTGGCCTACAATCTGGATATGTAACATTCTGCTTCATTATGCAAAAGAAAACAAAAACCATGATGGAAAAGCACATAATGGCAGTGTTTGTAAATAAGTATTTGTTCACTCTGTGACTATTGCACTTAAAGGCAAAAACAGGGTATCATGCACTATGCAATGTTCAAACATTGCTTGCATTCCTGCTTTCTAAATCCTTGGACGGAGATTAACTTGATAAAAATCTAATACTGTCTTCTTCCTATGACATTTTCTTAATACTGAAGAAAAGCTATTTTGCTGTGAATGCAAGTTACAATCAACAAAACCAAAGTAGGAAGAAAGTTAACTGAAGTAATTTTCTTTGATGTTAAGTTTCATCACTGACTACTGCCATATTGTAATAAATGTGACCGCAAACTGCATTTGGATCTAGGTCTTTGTGCACTTTGATGAATGAGCATTTCTTCACTAGCAACAAGTCTTACTTGCTCTGATACAACCTGAAGGTTAGACACTACTGCTTCCTGATGAACATTATCTGTATCTTCCAGTATATGATAAGAACTTGATTCTGGAAAACCAGAAGGAAAAGACAAACTCCGAGATGAAGTCCCTCTTTGAGAAAGTGAATCCTGAAAAATAAGAGTATTATCTTGTGCTACTTATTGTACACTGTTTTAACAGTTTTTAACATTAAGAAAAGGGAAATTCATAAATTACACTATAATGCTACCAATTTATGATAAATTAAGAAGTGCAAAAATATCAAAAACACAAACAAAACCAAGATTAAAATACAATAAAAAGACCTTGCTCAGAAAATAATTAAAATAAGTGAAAGTTCTCTGTTATTGAGCAATAAAATTTTGAAGTATATTCTTCAAACTATTTGCATATTGAAAAGTTTTTAGGAGCAAACTCTGAAGCTTTTTGGAGCAAGGATAACTGCACTTCAAAGATGAACAAAATCAGATCACAGAAAAAACTTCGAATTTCAAATAATGACACATTTCGAGAATTAAAGCAAAGGCATGCCAGGCACACCAAAAGAAAATTTTAATTTTTTCAAAGTATAAAATTGTGAGCATTTATATTTATATACATTAAAAATAGACATTTCAAAGCTACAAAATAATATTAATCTTTCCAATTTATTCCTGAACTTGATGAATCAGAAAGTAATAAATGTTTACTATCCTTCCCAGTGTCCCAATGATGGCATTAGCATGCAGCTCTTGTTCAATTTATATGCATATCTCTTCCCAGATGTTAATTGGCTTGTTTACATTTATCCATTTAAGTTTTCAATAAAATGCCGAAGTTTGTAGAAGGAAAATTTTTCTTTATATTGGAGGTTTTTCAGTCTTTACTACTTAATTACAGCTGTATGTTTTTTCATCATTTTAACATAAGGTTGGGTTGTAATACCTCAGAGTGGCACTTTTTTTTAATACAAAATGAGCAAAATGCCAAGGTCACATGGATCACAAGGGCTCAAAGAAAGTTGGGAAAAGGGAACCCACTGGACAGCTACTAAGAGACAGAAGCCTCTCATCAAGCCATCCAGCCCAATTCTTTAATGCACAAGAGGTCACGGCCTAACATATCATCTGACAGACAGCAGCTTTTCCAGGCCCAACGATGTCTCCTTTTTGGTCAAGGACAGGGTGGGGGATTTAGTAGAGATAAATCAGTGCTGTAATCACAGGCGAGACCTGAACCTGAAAACTGCAGATCAAAAGCCTGGCACACTATTAACTGACCAATGAATACTACTTAATGACTTAAAATCCTGAGACACTACAGCAGTCTCTCAGGATTACAGTATAATGCAACATTCCATTGTTCAAAATCTGCCTTTGAATGATCTGAGGAAACCATGCTCTATATCAATGTTTCTCAAAGTGGGTGATACTGCCCCCTGGGGGGTGCTGGAACGATCCAGGGGGTCAGTAGTAGCTTTGGGTGCAATTGGGGTGTCGGAGGGTGGAAGCATAAAGAAAGAAGGGAAGATAAGAAAATTTTGAAAAACCATTTGTACGTTATATCTGTTGTGTAACATAGAGTTAAAGTCGTAGTGATTACTTTATTTTCCAAATAAGCACATAAAATTATCCTTCGTTATCTTCATTTTCTGTGTGTAATGCGAATGTTACTATAGTTGATTTTAATAAATAATTTTATAATTTCAAGCGCTCAAGGTGTCTTATTTACAACATCTTTCTTTACTACGTTGTAGGATGTAGATATAAATATAGATACATAAAAAAAAATGCAAATTTGTCACTGCATCTTTCTGTTTGTTCACTTAAAGAAGGTAGATGATTTCCAGGGGGGGGGGGGGGGGGCACTGAGTTATTTTTTTCTGAAAAGGGGGCAGTAGGACAAATAAGTTTGGGAACCTCTGCTCTATATGCATGAGAATCAGAAATTTTGTTTCATGTAAAGAGAGAACAAAAAAAAAATGAATATTTGATAACATTGTCATCTTTCCCATTGAGGTGCTATGTTTTAGAACTATTTATCTGCAGTTACATCTGTTAAAATCATTTATAGCATAAAAAAATTTCATAAGGTGTAAGATTTATTCAGTTTGTGTGCATAATTTTCTTACAACAGATTTTTATAACCATTGCATATACCTGTGAATACAACATATATATATATACAGAGTGAGGCAAAAGTCTGAAGATGAAATAACAATCTTGAAAACTGGAAGAAGTAAAAGAAATATGAAGTGGGGAACAAATAGGAAATGGTATAGGGGAAATCCAATAATACTAAGGTAGACAGACAGAGATAAACATGAACTCAAAGCAGACAGAGAAAAATTCTCTATGACAAACCTGTAGAGCATCAAAATATTAACATAAAATGATCAACACAGTAAATTTTCTACACTGTACACAAAGCAAACAAATGATACCCTCAATACTGCTGCTGAATCTTGTAATATTAAACTCCATTTTGCAAAAATAAGTAATGGCAGTATTTGCACATAAGTATATAAATGCTGCTGCTCAAAATTAAGGGATAATAATAAAATGTTGTATCTTGAAAAGTACACGAAGAATGTAGGATAGTAACAAGAAATTTGATTTCATTTTATAAAGGTGACATATAGATGATTGTGTATGGTGAAGAATGATAGGAAGCAGGCTAATCCCAGATCAAAGTATCCAAGGACTTCTATGTACCAGAAAATGTTTTTTTGGAGACCATTTTAAGATGCAGATGTTAGTGATAAAATAGGATAAGATCATCCTAGGCTGAAACTGCTAATGATGACCACTATTGTGTTTAACAGCAAGATGATATAAAGAAATGACAAGTAGGAACTATCTCGGGCATTGTCGGTGGCCTCGAAAAAGGTTTTAAGACTGTGTAGAGGCTGCACAAACAAGGTGTATATGCACTAAGACCATTGGTTTGGGTCTCCCTCCCCTATTCCACAGAAAATCTTATTTAACATGGTGAGATAACATTCACTTGGAGCCTAAGTCAGTGGAAAAAATGTGCTCTTCACAGACGAGTGCAGATTCAGTTTGAACACCCATTCTCAAATTGTGTTCACCCCGAGAGAAAAAGGAACTCACCACAACTGCTGTAACATTAGAGATACTTTTTGTTGATGGTATTACAATGGTCCAAGATGGCTTTATGACTGGCTATGAAGAGCTTTTAATATTTCAGGGAGTTACTCTGAGTACTCCGCAATAGAGATGAGTTTCTTGTGCTATATGCGAGGCTTTTCATGGATGTTCCATGTTTTAATTTGAACTTTATGGATGATAATGTTCATCCCTATAGTATTCATGTAGTCAACCTATTTCCTTGAAAGTAAAGATATTCATAATATAGCCAGATCTCCAACCTAAATCCAAATGAGTGTGTGTGGGATACCCTGCAGAGGTGAACTGCACTATGCTACCCTCCTCCCAGAATCCTCGATTAATTTAGATCTGTTCTTGTTAAAATGTAGGGTTTAGTATCACAAAATGTCATCAACAGCCTTGTCAATAGTATGAGAACATGTTGTGCAAGTTGTATGATTATCAAGAATGATCATATACCTTATTTACATCTCTTGTTCCTTAATTCCAGCCCTTCCATTACGAAATTTTGGTGCTCTTGTATGCAGTACTCATGTACATTACATGATCACTATCCCATTTGCTATAAGTATATAGTAATATCTTTCTGTATGGCATTTAATTGCATTTGTTGAAAACTGTTTTGAGTTATGTAAACTTTTGTCCATTATCCTTTAATTTTAAGCACATTAATTATGGAGAATATACAAGTGTGAAAAAATCTACCAATCTTATTTCCTATTTTAAAAATACACTGCTGTTGAGATGAGTTGTTGTTTTGACACTGAGTGCACTTTTTTGCATGCAGTGGGCGAAATGGCCAGGTCACAAAGACCCCAAGGGCTCAGATAAAGTTGAGGGGAGGGGACCCATTGAACAGCTGTTAGGAGACAGATGGTAGCATCCCATCAAGACCATCCAGTGTGTTATTTAACATGCACAGGGTATGGTTCTTCAGCACAAGGTTCATGGAACCATCTGACAGATGGTGGCCTTTCCAAAAATATCAGTATCCCCTACTGAATGAGGGCAGGGAGTTTTGTGGAGAGAAATCTCAAAGCTGGCTGACGTGGGACTTGAATCTGGGAACTGCAATTACGAGCCTAATTTGCTACCAACTGAGCCCTTGCTGTTCAGAGGATATTTAGTATTACATATATTAATATTTATATTAAAATAAAAAATATATCAGAATACTTGTCCAATTATATTAAATTTCCAATCAAAAATGTATCTGAAAATTTTTCCAATTATGAAAAATTATAAACCACCACAGATACTGAACATTATTTAGTAAGGAGTAGATTAGCCCTAATAGCAATACTTCTCACACAATGAGCACTTATGCTTCTAATAAGATTATCCAACAATGCAGAGGACAGCAAACCCCACTCCTATACTATACAGGACCATTCTGAGATCATTGGGGGGAGGGGGGAGGATCATTTCAACTCTCCTTTCCAATCCATGTTTAATGGTATATATGTCTGGGAACCTTGTAGCCAATCCATTCTCTGGATATCTTCACTCTCAAGGTATTCCACCACTATCTGAGGATGATGGTATGTATATATATATATCATGTAGATGAGTGTTATCATCCATAAAAATGAATTCTGACCCAATGGTACATCTAAAAAGTCTCGCATAAGGCTCCATGATCTCATCTCTGTAACTTAGGGCAGTTAAGAGCCCTCCTCTTAACTCTCTCTCTCTTGTCTCTGTACTTAGGGCAGTTAAGAGCATTCCTGAGAAGACATGTAGGTCAGTATGGGCATTAATAGTGATACCAACCCAAAACAACAAACCACCTCCACCAAAATGGTCCTTTCCATGATATTCAGGGAGGTGATAACTTGTACCATGCTCTCTCCACATGCATCGTGCAGAGAATCAATTTCATGCTATATCATGATTCATCCAAAAAGAGAACCTATCCCCATTGAGCTGAGGTTTGTGGTATGCACATTACAAGTCTTCTAGCATATAATCCTCTTTAATGAAGTCATTGAAACATTACTCTGAATAATGTTATTCCTGTGGCAGCTGACAGCTCCAGTACAAGTTCATGCACTGACACCATTCTATTACATCTTACAGTAAGGGACAAGTAATTATCATCTTGAACTGTTGCTGCTCTGGGCATACCCTGACTTGTTCTTCTAGCGCATGATTCAGCATCTTGAAAGTATCTTCAGAGTCTGGAAATTAAATTTTCCAACACAGTCAAGAATCTAGAAACCTCTCTATGTGACTATCCTGCTTCCATCCATCTGATTGCCCTCCACCTTTGACCATCATCCAAATGGTCTCTCCTTTGCAATTTTAACAAAATTGTAATCCGAAATGCTTGATAAAAGCCACTCTTAATCAATAATGAGAAGCATAAATTCCTGAAGCTGCTTTTATCACCAGCTTAATTTGCATACTTTTGCAGTCTTTCACATTGAGAAATGCAAATAGTTGATAAAAGAGTTATTTCACACTAAATATCCTATGAAATTTTTGTTAAATTACAAAAAAGGATTTATTTACATATTTCTAATTTTGTTCTACTTCCTAAATTATGATTAGCAGTGTAGTATTTCACTTAAATGAGCTCCTATATTACTAAGAAGTGCATACATATAGATTTACCAAAAGTCATTTGACACTCAAGTATTTTATTTTTATATTAAGAGCTTCAGGAAAATCTATATACCATTTACATAAGTGTGAACCAAAATATTAAATTCTGGGAAAAAAGGTACTGAAATCGAAATTTATCGACATATCCTTAAATTCAATCTAGCTACTTTGAAAAGTGTTTTTTTTTTTGGTACATTTTACATGTTTTTTCTTTCAATTCATTTTCTTTAAATATGAAAAAGAAACATTTTTGACAGTAAAGCTTAGTTTTTTCACACAGTAAAGCTTAGTTTTTTCACACACTGATTGTGCTCTTCATGAATGCATAAATTTATATCAGAAGTATGCAATAAGTGACATTGCATTTTTTTTACACCTGATTTCCTGTTTGGTGATCAATCCTAATTTCTGCCATTTCACTCAGTACAGTATACATCTTTTCAGATGGATATTTAAACTCAGTACCTGTGTATTGAGTGAACAATGATATTTTGTCAAACACCATCATCTGTGTGATAATTTCTTTTTGCATTCTTTGCAGTTGCTTATTTTGCCACCACTTTTTGGAATTGTATCCTGCTATATAGAAAATGATATTTTCCTCTGTGCAATCTAAGTCACTGCTTGGTAACTCATATGCAGGAAAAGGATCATCAATGGTAGTTGTTTCACTGCTGAACAGTACAGACATTTGCGACTCATTTTCTCTTTTACCCTTTAGAGACAAAACATCATTTAAGTCATCTTCACAATTTGAATTATTAGAGCTATGGAAAAAATTGTTGATCATTATTGCTCTTAAGCAATTCATTAACTGTGAGCAGTTAGGATTTACATCATTGCCATGTTTTGCACACAACCAAAAATGTGTTCTCTAGTGGATTCTGGTTGAATTGTTGCATAAGAACAAATTCTTGGCTTTTCATAATTTCACTGCACATGTCAATTGTAGAGCAAAGTGACACTAACTGTCCTTTCTTACAATGGGTATATATATTCTTGCCACTTGGGCTAGTGAATTTCCTGCTCTTAACAAATGAAAGCATCTGATTCTGAAAAACAATGTGGTGACAGCTTTCCTCAACAGCACATAGTAATGTTTTCTTTCCAAAAACTAACCAACTGTTAAAGCTGTCAAATAGTTTGTCTAGCTCATAAACAAAATTATCAGTATGAGGTGCTTCACCTGGAAATGAACTACAGAAGTTAACAGACATATAACTTCTGCTACAGAATTGTTGAGTACATGACATGCATATTTCACTTTCATCTTATTTCAACCAATATGATTTTTAGTTAACCTGGGTGTGGATCAGAATTACTGCTTGACATCTAGAATATAGTAGTTATATATGTTTTTCCATTTTGCCACAACTTTCCTAAGTCAAAGCATATTGCACATTGCATAAACTGAGTTACTCAGTTCACCAAGTACGAACTGAGTAACTCAACCTCAATGATGACAGAGACGATGAATAAGACTGATTACGTTTCTGCATTAGTATCCTATCTGTGTGTAGTTCTGAAATGAATCTGATTAAGCTGAATTTTGTATAAGCTTTGTGTAATCTGTGCTCAGAATAATATAACTTACTAGTCATTTTATTTTAAGGACAGGACAAAAGTAGTACATAAAGTTTATCACTTTGATCAATTATTTTTTACACACAAATAAAGAGAGGGATGCTGATTCTTTCTCTCATTGTCAACACATTGATTGCCCTTAAAATCTCTATTGTGATCAGTAGTTACAAATTATATTGTTAACTAAGAGAGAGAGAGAGGGCTTCTTTTTGAAAGATAAATCTTTAATTTTTGAACATATTAATATCTTCAGATATGTTAATAAGCTTTGCAATTATTAGCATCCCTTCTCAATAATCCTTTTAAGTTAAAGGGACAACTCAAAATTTCCAATGTAGAATGCAATAGAACAGTAGTTACTTAACAATACCTGAAGGGAAGAAACTTTTTCATTGTGCTTTTTCATACGATGATGGGCTTCGGCAATGGCCAGGGTTGCCTGATGGACTTTACGATAAATTTTATCTCCTTCTAATGTATGAAATACAAACATTCCTTCTCCAGTTATACATTGCCTAAAAATCAAAACATTAAATTTATTTGAAGATTCCTAAACACTACTTATGTAAAATCTAAAAATTAACTAACACAATCATATTTGAACATTAATATTACAGGAAAATATATTTAAATGCACTATTTTTCGATATTACTACATGTTAAAATTATATTGAACAGCATAAACATCACCTATCAGATGGTCAGCCTGTAAATAGTAGCTATGCATATGCTGAAAGGAGACCTACGCACTATTCCCAGTGATCATGAATATGAAGACACAGCACCAAAAATCCAATAATTCAGTAGTAAAGTATCACAGGGGATGTACTGTAGACATGGGATTCATGAAATAGTAAGCTGAAAAAAAATATCATGAGTGGGATTCGAACCCATGTCTCTTAGTAACGCATCTGGTATGTTATTAGGAGACATGGGTAAGAATCCCATTTACTATCATGTGTGAGATTTGGCAAGGCTTTTAGCAATTGGTTTAGCATTGCTTCTGGTGTTCGACAAGGGTGCATTTTGTCTCCTTTTCCCTTTAGTTTGGTTATTGCTTATGTTATGCGGAATTCACTGCAAGGTGAAAATTTTGGGCTTAAATGAAGTAGAGATCTGAAAATTTCCGATTTAGATTATGCTACTGATTTGGCCCTTTTAGCAAATGATGTTGATGAGATGAACTCTTTCATCAGAGCTGTTGATGACATTGGTAGTGGAGTAGGTTTGGTGATAGAGAGAAAACTATAGTGGTGAAAACTGGTCAGACAGGTTGTGGTTCAATTACTCTGAATGGTTGCACCCTTGAATAAGGTCTCAGTTTAATTATCTTGGGATCTATATAACAGATACTGGTGATGTGCATCATGAGATAAACAGAAGAATAGGGAATGCTGCTGGGACTTTTAAGAATCTATGGGGAATGTGGAGAAATAAGTGAATACACCTAACAACTGCAATTAAGTTGTATAATAGTTTGGTTCTTTCTAGAGTTAAATGTGATTTTTTAACTTTCAAAATGAATTTTAAATAATCAAAAAACATGTCAAATTTCATATTTTTGGAGAAAAAAATTATATTCTTTTACAAATTTTAATCGGCTCAGCAGCACAGGCACAATCTTGGCCTTTGTTTTCATTGGATCAAAAGTGAAAGAGGAGAAAAGTTGGCATAGCTAATGGTTGAAGTTGTTACTGTGATTGTGTCTTTGATGAGTTTGTTTTACAACACCTCATTCAAGAATACTTGTAATAATAAATAACCCCTCAAGTAGCTGCTTGCCACAAAGGTCTGACAGACATCCTGTCAATTTATACACCATAGTAAAAGATCTGTGAGGTTGATGGGCCCTCAGCAGAAAAACAATACAACATCCACGCCTTTCCTGGGGCGTGAACCCAGGTCCCTTTGATCAGTAGCCTAATGTGCTAACCACTTGGCCATGGGCCTTGACTGGAAGATATTTCATTTTATGATTATTAAACTATTTGTAACAGATTTTTTAAATGTTTTTATCCACAAAATAAAGAATTTGTCTTATATAACAAGATATATTTTAGAGCAAACTTTTTTTTTTACAGTTTCTTCACTTTCAATGTCATAATCCAAAAAGAACTGAGTTTTCTCTTAAAAGAAAAAAGTTGTTTTCCCACCCATCCTTCAAGAGTAGGGATGCAAATCACTGCTGTCAATGCAAATACTTTGGCATCTACATTCTACCACTAAATTTTGAATTTCTGGAATGAATAATTTTTTTAAGTTTTGTCATTTACCAAACTTCAGCACTCTCTAATGATGTAAATTAAAACTATCTGGAAATTTCATAAATACAAATCCTAGCATTTCTTTATTGCCTATTCAACCCTAAAAGAATTTTTCGTTTATCTCTTTACAGACAGACAAAAAAAAAGTAATGACACTTTTATGTTTTGAAAATGTGCTAAAAATTGTATATGAATGTGAAAAAATAAATTGGAAAAGCTGTGGTATGTTGGATGGGATGTCCCCAGGTGCAGGAGAGTCATAATCTGTGCATGTTAAAGAACTTGCTAGTTCATTTATTATGAATTTATATTTCACAGTATATTACACTTTTGAAAAGCACACTCCATTGGTAGATTGAATTCCACTACCAATCAAGTTTAAAATATTGCTATTAAAAATTTACATAAAATTTACATTTTTCAGCAAATTATAAAAATTAAAAAAAATAGTAAAAAATATAATACTAATAAGAAAAAAAAAACTAATTCAAATGGGTAGGGTGGGGGGATAGCAGAGATAAATCTCAAGCTGGCATAATTGTGATTTGAACCAGGAAACTGTAGATTATGAGCCTGGAGCCCTCACTGAATGTGCCACTCCCACCCCAGAAATTCAGTTAGTTTAATTATTTAAAAAAATTAAGTCAATTTATAATTAAAAATGTGTTTTTGATATTGTACTGATTTAGAAATAGACTGCAAGAAGGGCCCTCTACACAAGAATTCATATTCATTACATTTACCTGCCTATTAAAGTATAATTATTCTTTTGGTAAAAAAATCCTTTGCAAGGAAAAAAAGGGGTAATGTGTTTTAATAAAATAATTAAAAACCACTAAGAAAAGTTTCTTAAAGCACAAGAACACAATTTTTTTTACTGACACTAGAAATAGTACAATGATTAGTAAAGGAATTCTTGCAGCATAGTACTAATATTAAAAAAAATTACCAAAAGAAATAGTCTTTTTTTATGTTTTTTAAATTAAACATGAAGTTAAAATTCAAAATAAAGAATAACCCATTGACTTATTATACATTCACAGTTGATGAAATATATTAAATAACCCCACAAAATGTTGACACTTATTTTGACAAACTGAAATAGTGAGCTGATACTACATGTTTTCTGCAGAAGACAGAGGTTTTGTAATGAAAAAAAATAAGGAATTAGAAATACATTCTGAATTTTCAAAACTATCAGCACTTTTTCTTTAACTGATTAGAAAAAGTTTTTAATTTTAATTAAAAAAATGCATATCATCATACAAGTAGAGTGATTTTGCTTTTACATTTTACTATCTTTTCAGCTTTAAAAATTTTCTCTCTCCTGTAATCATTTTGCTTCGTTGGATGTGCATTGCTGGTTCATGAAACAATTTTTATTCTCAACTGGCTGTGAAACTAAAACTTAAAATGGGTACTGGGAATGTCACTGTACTTAACCACAAACATCATTGGCTGAGAACAGAAGCTTCAACTGAATGGTAATCATGTTTACTTGTGGCATGAAAAGTTGTATACAAGAGCTTCTGTGATTATTGCATTTAGGATAGATAAGGTTACAAACATTACTAAATATTGGATGAAAGCTTTTGCCTAGTTAGTATTTTTTTTCCTTTTATTACATTTCTGTGTTTCTATGATTTTTTGAGTAATGGCTGTATCTTAACCAAACATCTCTGACAAAGTCTTGCATCTTGTTGTTGTTGAAAATCATATTTTTTTAAATTTTATTTAGCTTATTTTTTAGTTTTTTAGATCCAAATAAATGCTGATCTTTTATCAACTCCTGAAGATGAATGCAATCTCAAAAACAGAAATGATGAGCATTTCTTTGATTCAGAAATAAGTTACACACATTTTCTTCCTGTCACAGAGAGGGTGAAACACAATTTCTTCACCAAAAATGGTGTTAAACCTCTATATGCTAAAGTGGTCAAATCCTCATTTTAGTAAAATTATTTGTTCATGAATTTATATTAAATTGTTAAAAACATTTTACACTCAATAACCCCCCCCCCCCCCCCCCCAAAAAAAAAGGTTGTACCATTATAAGGATATTAATCTTTTTCATTCTTAGTGCACCTAAAAAGTGCTTTGCCAGGAAGTAGCCAAGTACTGTAACAGCCACACAGAAAATGTGCGGTTTGCAGTGCAAAACCTATGAATGCAGAGACTTCAAGTGTTCTTCCACACTCAGACATTGCTTGAAGGGCTACCATAAAAAAAAAATTATAGAAAAGCAAGGCTCCTATTCCCAAGTTGTAATACTTGAAATAATTTGCTGATAAAAAGTTCTTTTGATATGTAGAAAGACATATTTCTAATTAATTTTTCAGAAGATTCAAATCAACGAAAATTTGTCTTTTTTTACTGTGTTATACACTGCTGATCATTAAAAGTGCAACACCAGGAAGAACTCATTAGATTGTTCCGAAATATGAAAGATGGGTAGCCCATGGGAGAACATGTAAGTGATTCAGAGTGCAGCACATATGCACATCATGTGTGACAGTAACACCCCCTAGAAGTGGTATAAGAGGAGATTACAAAGAGCCAGTGTAAAGCACTAGAATTGTGTTTGCTCGTAGTGCTTGTGCACTAAAGGATCAAGTATGCCCTGTCAAAGAATGCGCCATCCATGTGACCAGGTTTCCGACTTTGATCAAGGGTCTGTAGATTTACGGGAAGGTGGATTATTGTACCGAGACATTGGTGCTCCTGTTGGACAGAATGATGTCACAGTGATGAGAATATGGCATCATTGGGTAGAGGAGGAATGAACTCACTGACATGAGGGATCTCAAAGGCCATGTCACACAAACGAGAAGACAGACATCTCATGTGCATGGCTATCAATGATCGTACAGCCACAACAAACACCTTAGCTCAACAGTTAGGGTGTGTTGCACATCAACCAGTGTCTGCAGAATCGGGGCATCTATGCTGGCAGCCACTGCTTCAGCTACCACTGACTATACAACACACGCATATGCGACTGCAAATGGTGCCAAGAACGTCACGCATGGATGTGCGAATGGCATTGCATCGTATTTTCAGACAAATCCCACTTCAGTATGCAGCGCTATGATGGACAAATCTGTATCTGGTGGTACCGCGGTGACAGGCTCAGTGAGACATGCATAATGCAGCACCATACAGGTCCAGCCCCTGGTGCTATGGTATGGGGTGCCATTGGACTCCACTCGCATGTGCCTCATACGCATTGCAATTTATTTGTTCAACAATTGTGTCCTCACAATCTTCATTTTCATAGTAACATTTAAGACTATTGTCGAAGCATACAAACTCTTCATAGTTTCTGACTTGTTGCACTTCCAAAGTGGTGTTATTTTCACTATCGGTCATATCTAGCATCTCCAAGTCTGAATGTTTAAAACCATAGTGAGCAAAGTAGTTCTGAATTGTCTTGTTGCATATTTCTCGCCAACAATCAGTAACTGTCCTGATTAAATGGCATGGTGTCCCAAATAAGCAAAGCAAATTCTGCTTATTTTCTCGATTTGTTTTTGTTGTTTAAGATTTGCCCAAGATAAACTGCTGTCCTGATTAACCAATGGCCCAATTAACTGGAATCTACTGTGTATATATATAAATATAAAAACACTTAAAATTAATATAGTCTGGATTTTAAATATGTTGTTTTAGTGCTATTCAGAATTACGTCTTTTTTCTCTTGGTATATGGCATATTTCATTAGCTATTTAAGAATAAGGTTCCAAAGCAGTATTTTGCTGAAACCACTTGAAAGGTAATTTGGTCACTAGCCAGAGTTCATTGTTAAAAATTCAGGACTTTATGGGTCAAAGTTTACTGAATAAAAAAAAACTGACTAAAAGAAAGAAACACATTTATTAATAGGCAGAGATTAGTTTCTCAAAATTATATAAGAACTAGGAGATTACATATCATCTCTGGTGCATATGGGAATCTCGTTTTCAAAAAGAAGGAAGTTTTTTACCTATTTTTTCACTCCTTAAAAGTTTTAATTTGAATTAATGGATAATGGGTAAAGTGAAAACAGTATTTTATTAGTACTCATAAAATGCCAAAAGTATTTGTCTTTGATTCCTTAAATTTAAAAGTTGCTTTTCTCACACCTCTCTGAGAAAAGGGAGCAGATTGTTGCTGTCAGTAGAATATTTTTTGGTACTCTATCAATGAAATTTCAAATTTCTACCATAAACAGATCACTTGCAACATTTGTTAAAAGTTTTTCTGTATCCATATTTAGTAACCTATAATGATGTAAATTAAAACTATTTAATGATTTAAAAAATGTGAATATTCCATTAGTTTTCCAATGATCGCTTAAAACAAAACAGTTGCATTTTCAACCTATCCTGGGAGTAAGGAGTCAACTCATTGCTACCAATAGAAATTTCGTGACCTACACATTCCATCACCAAAATTTCCTATTTCTGGCATAAATACATCATTTGCAATATTAGTTAAATTTTTTTTAATTTCCATTTTTTCGTGTGCACAATTATAGTTTTTTGGATATTCAGAAAGTGTAAATCATAATATTTTATCCATATCTATCCAACCGAAGACTTTTACCTTTAAAAACACTATTTTTCTCTTGAAACAAAAAATATTGCATTTTTTTCACCCACCTTGGGTCTAACGGGTTAACTCATAGTTGCTAATGTAAACCTGGCAACCTTCACATTCTACTACCAAAATTTCATATTCCTAGCATATCCACATTGTTTGCAATATTCATTTGAAATTTTGGAATTTTGTACTTTTTCCATTGTTAGAGGGTGTAATTATAGCTTTTGGGAACTTTGGAAAGTACAAATAGTAATATTTCGTCAATACATATACAACACACAAAAAAATTTTTTTTATCTCTATAAACAAAAATTTTCAATGTCTACAGACAGATAAAGTGAAATTATAACACTTTTTTTTAAAAAAACGAGATAAACATGTATTGAGTGGTCTAAAGGTCATTATGAAAGATTCTACAGTATCAAGGATTCAAACATTAAATAAATTATGGTTGTTTTTCTTTTGAGGTACCATCAGTTTTAATGTGCTGTACTTAAGATTATTTGCAATGATTGGTTACTGCTCTAATTAGAACCCTTAATGAAAAATTTACTGCTGCTATAGTTTGGATCATAAAAAAACAGTATTAGCCATTTTTCACCTTAAAATAACCATTATTTCCATATTATAAAATACTATTATTTTACCTTCCAGCTTCAAAGGTAAACTTAGATGGGTCACTACCATATCTCCGTAATGCTGTTAGTGGCCAAGCAACTAATTTCAACCTTGGATTATTAATATCCCAAAGATATATATTTTCATGAGTAACCTGAAGTAAGCATTCTCCAAACACATCCAATTTTGGTGTTGGCATAAGGTACACATGAAATTGCTCTGTTTGGAAGAAAAAATGTACGAGTAAAAATATGGCAGTTGATTTCAGTAGTATTAAACTAACTATAAATGTTTCAATGTGCAAGTCTTTTGGACTTGCACATGGAGAGCATCAAAATGTACTTTAATTTATTTTTTACACATGTATGCAAATTGTAAGCTCACTGGACAAAAAAATCAGTCATCTCTTGTCATAAGAAGGTTATGTCTGTTCGACAGCAACAGAGGGAGCACCAGTAATAAACGCATCCTACAAATAGCTGTGCTGAGTGCTATGGGGTTCATACTGTCACAAGAAGTGGTTGTGTGCCACGTATGTTAATCGCTCCGTGAAACATGGGTCACGCCAAAGATGTGAATGAGTAGCAAAACAAGTGTTATTGCACTTGGCCAAGCCAAAGGGCATAGTGTACAAGAAGTTGCTGCCTTTGCAGGTGTGTCCAACAGTGGCATATATTGCAGTCCACCGCTAATCGTTGCCAGAACTGTGGCAGAAAGACTGTGCTCACCAATAGGGACTGGCTACAGTGTGTCATGGACTTTTAGGGCAAACCGCTTTGCAATGAGACAGTAATTGCTCCAGTCAGTCAATGCAGGCCTACAACAAGCTGTTTCCGAACGAACACTCCGAAGGGAACTACATGCCACAGATATCTGGAGCAGAGTATCGTGGAAGAGACCCATGTTAACAGCTCTGCACAAGTCTGCATGGATACAGTGGATGCGGCACCCACAAAGACTGGACTGTCGACTCTTGGAAGTGTGTGATCTGGTTGGATGAGTCATGTTTTTGCTTATATTTGAATGATGCGAGGCGACGGGTACATAGTAAGCGCATGAAGCCTTCCATGCAGACTGTGTGAAAGTTCTGTTCTAGCTGGAGGAGGCTCTGTGATGTTCTGGGGGTATTTCATGTACGCAGATATGGGTCATTTGGTTGTAATGATGTCACACTTGAACCAGAAGGGCTATACGGAGCTACTGGATGACCACACATTGCTTTTCGTGCAGCATTTCCACAATGAATACCAGAAGGATACCCCAGGCTTCTAAGACAACAATTCTCACATGCACAGGGCTCGAAGTGTGTTGGATTGGCACGACAAGCATTTTGAAGCCTTTCGAACATCTCAACTGGCCTGCCAAATCTCTGGATTTGAATCCCATAGAAAACTTGTGGGACTTTTTGGGGCAAAGAGTGAAGCGCCGCTGCAGCCATCTGGCCTAACTGTGGCGTTTGCTGCTGGAAGAGTGGATGAATATTGATGTGCACTACATCCGCACACTGGTGCCATCCATGCCAGACAGGATTTCGGCTGTTCTTCAGTTGTACGGTGTTACACACTATTAGGCGACATTCAACCAGGGGTGACTAATTTTTTGTTCAGTGGGCTTACTATATGTGTTATACAGAAATAGATATTTATGAAATAACTGTATACTATAAGGTGTCAAACATATGGCAGTTACTATTCATTGTGAAAATTTACAAACTGATTTAATTGTACACTCAAAAGTTTTTAAACCCTTAACCAAATACATTAATTAACATTAGAATATTGCAATTTTTAACTGGAATATTTGCCAAAATTTAAAAAATAAACTTTTCCATAGCAGTTATGCAGCTGTTTATACTAAAATGATTCATTCTCTATTTTAGTGCTTCAGTTAAACTTTAAACGTTATTTTAATATTTTTATTCAAATTTTTTTCACAGTTCTTTATTTTTTTTAGATATATTTCTCAGTTTTTATTCAAATTGTCTTGTTTTTAAACTGAAATGAATTTTTTTTATAACACCACTTAATATATCTGAAATTATAAGAAAAAAAATACTCATTTTCAGACAAAATGAAAATAAGCTAATCATTTAGCATACTGAGAAAGAAAATGTGAATCTCCGTTTCTTGGCAATTGGTAGGCATTACATTAGGCAAATAGATTTTACAGATAAAAATTAGTGTTAAAGAAATATATTTGAGTTGAGTTACTTTACTTCTGAGCAGCACTTTTTGCACACAATTGGCTAAATGGTGAGGTCATTAGAACCCCACATGGGCTCAGATAAGGTATGGGAAAGGGGATCCACTGGACAGCTGTTACAAGACAGACAGAAGACCCTTCTGCGAAGGCCATTCAGCATGTTCTTTAGCATGCACAGGGTATGGCTCTCCTGCACACAGGGATTCCATTCAACAGTCAGCAGTGTTTCCATGCCCATCAGTGTCCCTTTTCTGACCTAGGGCAGGGTGGGTTTAGAGGAGATAAATCTCGATGTTGGTCCAAGTGGGACTCAAACCTGGGAATTGCATATTATGAGCCTGGTGAACTACTGACAGAGTCAACTCCCACCCTCAAAGAAATATATTATAAATTTTAATAACGTAACAGGCAATGTAAAATTGGTTAACAGTTAAACAAAAAATTAAAAACAGTAATTTTAAAGTAGGATGTACTATCATGGTTGTCAATTATAACAAATTTTACCATTTCTCTGCTAAAGCCATTAATATCTTTGTCAACTTTACTATTGCCAATCAAATTCCTGTATATTTATTTAAATAGTTATTTTGTAGCAAGGCATTATAAATTTACTATCTTTAGATCATGGAATGGAAATTGGTTTCTTATTGGCCATAAAACTTTAAGTCCTGTTTTTTAAATAACAATTTCCCTTTGTTTTTAAAGTATGATTAAAATGCGCATTTTACAACTTTGAAAAATTGAAAGTAATGCAATCCAAATAAAACACTAACTGCATTAAAAGTACATGAAAAGATTATACCTTGCAACTCTTTTTGAATACCAGGACTGAGAACATCTGGCTCTCCTGTAGCAAGCCCTGGTTGAGGTACCAAAGACTCCTGCACAAGTAGCTTTACCCATGTATCTGCATCCATATCTTATAAGAAAATAACAGTTTCTAATCACATTACACTTCAATAATTTATATTAGTATATCCTAGTTATTTACAAACTAGCAGATTAATGCATTGAAATGGCCATGTTTTCTTTTCGGTTTGATTAAACGTGCAGTCAATATTTAAGAAAATAAATTTTCTTTTTGTTTTGCTAAAGTTTATTCAAAATCTGTAATTTTATAAATCTAGTGTCACATTAGCATCACATAAAAGTTCTCTAATCACAATGCTCTGTGTAAATACTCTGTGATTATTCATACACTGGGATGCCAGTTTATTAGGTACACCTACCTAGTAGTATGTTACACCTCCTTTGGCCTTCAGAACAGCCTAAATTCGTCGGGCATGAAACTTACAAGATGCTGCATGTATTGGGCAAGAATGTTGTATCATGCAGAAATGAATGTGTCACACAGTTGCTGCAAATTGGACAGTGGCACAGTCTCGCTGTGGACAGTCCTTACCATCTTAATCCTAAAGACAATAGGGTTTAGATTTGGGGAATGTGCAGGCCAATGAAGCAAGGAAAATTCATTAGCGTGTTCCTGGAACCATTAGGTGTGATACATGCCTTGCGAGCAGGTGCATTATCATGCTGAACGTGTCTATCCGAGTAAGGATAAACTGTACCCATGAAGGGATGAACTTGGTCAGTAAACAATGTTCAAATATGCTGTGGCATTCAGATGTCCTTTGATGGGTGTCAGGGGGCCTAATGTGTGCCAGGAAAACATTCCATACCATCACCACTGTCCTGTACTATTGACACCAGACAATTGCAAGTAACATGAGGCCATGGAGCCATGGACAAAGATGGCTCCATGGCCTTGTGTTACTTGCACTAAATTCTGGTCCTTCCATCAGCATGATGCAAAAGGAAAGTTGATTCGTCGAACTAAGCTACCTTTTTCCATTCCACAGCTGTCTAGTGGAGTTGTTCCTGCTCCCACTGCAGATGCACTTTCATGATATCAGCACTCAACATGGTGGCTGTTGTAGCCCATTTGCAACAAAGTACAATAACTGGTGCATTTGGAGATGACCTTCTGCACATTAATGTTTAATTCTGCTGTAATTTGCCTGGTTGTGGCCTGCCTGGTTGTTTGCACAACTCTTGCCATTCTCCTTTGACCCCTCTGATACATAAACTGTTTTCATCCACAGGATTGCCAATCACTGGTATTTTTTTGCTTTTTGCACCATTCTTGGTGAATTCTTGAAACAGATCTGCATAAAAATCCCAGGAGGATGGCTGTTTGGCTACTAGGCAGATGTACCTAAGCTGTTTGGGAGATGCTAGAACCAGAATGCCTAGCACCAACTATTATGCCACTTTCAAAATTGCTCAGATCGCTCGTTTTGCCCATTCTGACACTCAATCCCACTTTAAGTGATGCTCAAAAAGCTGGTCTGCCTGATTTACACTGCACACTATGGTCATGTGGCATATTATATGTTGGAATGCCATTTATGTAAAGAGGGGTAGTGTATCCAATAAACCTGGCATCTCAGTGTATGTGTTCCCTGGATTCTCTTTTTTTTCAGCTTTCCAACTGTGTAGGAAAAATACGAGAGTACTGGAATAAAACTGTCTGTGTTCTACTGTGAATTATACAAGCTTTATGTATGTATTTTTTTGATCATAATGAGAGTCTATGTGCAAAATTTGAGACTGACTGAATTGAAAATGGTTCAGATACAGAGCATTGAGATAGTGACAGGACAGAATAAGCATTTTAGTAGTTTCATAAATTCTCTGCAGTTTCTCCCTTTATTTTCAATACGTGATTGGCACTTTTAATTTTTTTCACATTAAAAGTTTACACATTGAAGCTTAAAATAAATCTTAACCTGATAATTATCACATAAAAATAATTATAATAAACATGAAAAACAGTTCCACAGTGCTTCTGTTAATTATTTATGTACTACTTTTTACATCTGTGTAATAGCATATACATTCTAATTTTTTTGTAATTTGAATATTCCAAAATTATTGTTCATCAATTTGTTTTCAGAATTTTTATCAGTCATAAATTTTTAATAGTTGTCCAATATTTTCAAAAAATAAACTGGATGGATTTTTTTTTTTATTAAAGGTAATTTTCAACTTTCACTAAGTACATATAACAGAAGTCAGCTGTAATGGCTGACTTCTATTAGCTTGATTGTTGTTATCTCAGTTATTAACCTGTTCTGTGTCAGAGCCTGAATAATTACTTTCATATTTCGAATTCTACTGATTGGAGATGTAAGTTTCAGTCACGTAGTACAAGGTTGTAAAAAAAAATTCTGAATAGAAATCTGAATTTTTTTCAACTGTTGCAAATCAAATACCAAAAATAAACATTTAAATCTAAGATATACAGTCGTATCAGAATAATATGACCACCTACCATAGTATATTTATGGTGGGTGGTCATATTATTATGATACGACTGTGTATATCTTTACCTGTTTATTCTGAGTGAAAGAATTATAATAAAGTTTAAAAATAAATCTATTTGAATATGCAGTGAATGTTGGACATGTTAAGTCACAATAATTAGCATCAAGTTGAGCTGATTTAGTTTGTATTTATTCTTCCGTACCGTACTTAGATTATCGATTGGTTGTGATTCCTGCTAGTCTGGCTATTTATAGCTCTAGTAGAGTTGTAATACTTTCTAACTTTTAATATAAAAATATTGATTTTTATTACTACTGGAAATTATGCAATCCAGGAACTACACACATCAACTTTCGATCAATATTTTAGCGGACTCTCAATTTTAAAGACTTTTTTACTCTAATAGTTCTAAAATTATGCTTTATTGCTTCTCAAATGGATATTGTGATTATAAACAATAGTTAATTTGAAACAATTGAAAACAATATTTATCTGTAATGGCAGTAGTTTGAATAGCATTAGGATTACTCAAAGCGCGATTTTTATACAGTAGGACTTTATTTATCAATACTTTTAATTACATTTCAACCAAATAAAGTAATTAATGTCAGGAAATTGTGATTTTTAAACAAAATTTCTGCCAGAATTTTAAAATTAAACTTTTCCACAGCAGTTAGGCAGCTTTGTGATAAAGACACTCATTCTCAATTCAGTGCTTCAGTTAAACTTTAAATGCTTTGAAACATTTTATTGAATTTTTTCATAGTTCATCATCATTTTTCTGATATAGTTTTCAATTTTTATTAAAAGTATCTTGATTTTAACAAAATATTTTTTCATGAGACTGCTTTACTTAGGCTTAGAGTTTGACAATTGTAAAAAGTCTAAGAATATGCATTATGTGTTAAAAGCTCACCAGACAAAAAATTAGTCATCTCCCGCTGTAAGAGGGTTACGTTCATTCAACAGAGGGCGCACCAGTAATAAACACGTTCTACAAATAGCTATGTCGTGCGTCACAGGGTTCATACAGTTACAAGAAATGGTTGTGTGCCACATGTTAGGCACACCATAAAACATGGGTCACACCAAAGATGTGAATGAGTGATAAAAAAGTGTTACTGCGCTTGGCCGAGCCAAAGGGCATAGTGTACAAGAAGTTGCTGCCTTTGCAGGTGTGTCAAAAAGTACTGTCCAAAGGGTCTTCCAGCAGTGGCGTACATCATAGTCTACTGTTATTGTCGCCAGAACTGTGTCAGAAAGACTGTGCTCACTAACAGGGACTGCCACAGTGTGTCGTGCACTATTAGTGCAAACTGCTTTGCAACGAGGCAGGAATTGCTCCAGTTAGTCAATGCAGACATACAACAAGCTGTTTCCAAATGAACACTCCGAAGTGAACTGCATCCATAGATATCTGGAATAGAATATCATGGAAGAGATCCATGTTAACAGCTGCACAAATCTGCACAGCTACAATGGGTGTGGCACCACAAAAGATTGGACTGTCGACTCTTGAAAGCATGTGATCTGGTCAGATGAGTCATGTTTGCTTCTCAAATGCTTGTACTCGAATTTTGTACTCTTTTGCTTGTACTCGAATGATGCGAGGCAACAGGTACATCGTAAGCCACATGAAGCCTACCATGCGGACTGTGAGCAAGGTTCTGTTCAAGCTGGAGGAGGCTACGTGATGTTCTGGGGGTGTTTCACGTAGGAGGAAATGGGCCTTTGGTTGTGGTGACGTCACACTTGAACCAGAAGGGCTATATGGAGCTACTGGACGACCACATGTTGCCTTTTGTGCAGCATCTCCACAGTGATCACCAGAAGGATACTCCAGTGTTTCAAGACAACAATTCTCGCATGCATAGGGCTCGAAGTGTGTCGGATTGGCACAACGAGCATTCTGAAGTCTTCGAACATCTTGACTGGCCTGCCAAATCCCCAGATTTGAATCCCATAGAAAACTTGTGGGACTATTTGGGACAAAGAGTGAAGCTCCGTCCCAGCATTGGTGCTGGAAGAGTGGATGATTATTGATGTGCACTACATATGCACACTGGTGGTATCCATGCCAGAAGGGATTTCGGCTGTTCTTCAGTCGAAATCCCTTCTGGCATGGATACCACCATCACATTATGCATGTCACATTATGCACTATTAGTCATTATGTCACATTATGCACTATTAGGCATAATGTGACACTGGAGGCATTATGCACTATTAGGTGACATTCAGCCAGGGGTGACTAATTTTTTTGTCTGGTGAGCTTATATGCATAAATGACTAAATAATTTAGAAAAAACTAAATAAAAGATTTAAGTATTAATAAAAATATTAATATTATGAACTGTTTATAGATGAAAAATAAAATAATATATAACATATATTTTAAATTTTATTAAAGGTAAAGTGGAAAAGAACACAGTATATTTTGCAATGTTTAAAAAAAGCTTAAAAAAATTTAACTTGCATTTTTTTCTCTTTTTTTGTCATTTTACTAAACACAATTAAATGCTCTTTCTTTTGGTATACAACATGGCATATTTGCACTCATTAGTTACTTCAGGATAAGTTTTTAAAGCTGTTCATTTTCTGAAAATGCTTTAAAATAAATCCAACCACCACAGTGAGTTCAGTTTCAGAAACCAAATTGATGTCCCCTACTGACCGTGGGCAGGGCGGGGAATTTTGCGGAGATAAATCTCAACGCTGACCCAGCTGGGACTCGAACCTGGGAACTACAGATTACGAGCCTGGCGCGCTACTGACTGAGCCACCCCGCCCCTGGGAATGGAGGTGACTCAGTAGGTAGCACACCAGGCTTGCAATCTGCAGTTCCCAGGTTCAAGTCCCAGCTGGTCAGCGCTGAGATTTATCTCCGCAAAACTCCCTGCCCTGCCCACAGTCAATAGGGGACACTGATGGGCTTGGAAAGGCCGCCATCTATCAGATGGGACTTTAAGCCGTGGCTCTGTGTGTGGGAAAACCATACCCTGTGCACATTAAAGAACATGCTGGATGACCTTGACAGGAGGCTACCATTTGTCTCCCAACAGCTATTCAGTGGGTCCCTTCCCCAAACCTTCTCCAAGCCTTCCGGTTCCTTGTGAACTGGCCATTTAAGACCATTGTGTGCAAAAAAAGTGTCACTCAGAGGTAAAACATCTCAACTGACACACCCTAAGCAGTATAAGAAATGTAAAAATTTCTGGTAAACTATAAGCAATACATGCTTTTTGCTTATGGTAGCAGTTTCTTTTATGTGCCAATCAAATGGCACTGAATAACCCAGTTCTTATAAAAAAGCTATTTTTATCTGGTGCCATTTCTTTTGATTGAAACCTTCGATGCAATGTTTCTTGTTTGAAATTTTTGCTCTTGGAACCAATGCCTTCATTACAAATCATTGTGTATGAGGATGGTGACATTTCGTATATATGCATACAAGTGTTAGTAGGGACTATTACATTCAGAGCAGTGCGTAACAGGGATGGCTTTCCTAGAAGTATCACTCAAACTTAATTAAAGAATCAACTCTTCCTTCTCCCAGTGGATAGTGCCTTTGATGTGGTAAATATGTTTCAGTATGCAGCCAATCAAAAGCCATGTGAATTAACTTTAGAGGCTCTGAGCTCATTGCAAATTTTTTATTTTGTTTCAAGTATCTGTCTTAAAACTTTAAAATATGCAAAAAAAAAAAGCGAAACTTAGAATTTTATAACTACTTAAACTTCCAGAATCGTTATTTTTCTTAAATAAATTTCTTTTCTAAATTTCTGTTATAATCCATGTATGATTCAACATCAAAGTTTGTAATAATGGAGTTTTTAAGGGTACTTAGTTGCTTGAGCAACTGACAACAATTTTTGGGGTAGACTGTCCAGTAGTTCATTCCATTTTTTAAAAATATTTATTAGAGGGTGTTTATTTCAGATACAACAAAACAAAGTGTTTTATACTCTTTGTGTAGTTTAAGGTCCCACATAGTTGTACTGCTCCCATGATAATTTGGTTGTGTGGTCTGAAGTGTTCTTTTAATTCTAATTTGTTGACAAAATTGTTAAAAAAATTGCAGTACTTTCTGTTAAGCTTTCTTTCACTTCTGTTTAGCATGAATTTTCTTAGGTTTTTTTTTTTTACTTTTTTCTTAGTCAGATTAATTAGTGGGTTTGCTTTTATCTGCTTGAACTGCAACTTGAATTCAATTCTTTTTGTATTCTTGCATTGCTTAAAATACGGTTTTTAATATGTTTTAACATTTATCTGGTTTGCATTTCTTTATGCAATTGATGTCATCATTTCTCAATTCTTCCCTTTCTTGCTACCTATTTTTTTTTTATAGGAAGTACATATTTGTCGAGCTCAACTGCTGAAGTCTTTTTATTTGATGGCTTTTCCAGTGGTATTATAATTTGCTTCTTTATCCAATACTTCTCTTAGCTCTATATGGATATTAAGTGTATTTTTTCAATTACTTTTCTCATTTTATTTATTTTTCTTACCAAGTTTTTCATGATATCTTTTTCCTTTTCAACACTATTATTTATCCATATCTGTTAGTACAATTAAGTTTTTGCTATTGTCCTTTTAAATTCTGCATTCAATTGTCTTAGTTTTCTGTATTTTTTCTCAATAACAAGAGTTTGAATTTTTTTTCTTTCCAATGTGTTTTTTTTATTCTTAATATTGTTTCTAATATATTTTGGTATGCTTTAAATGAAGATGGAAAACCCTTTCTTTTCACATTCCTTAAAGACCTTCTACTGTGGCATATAAACTGACAGGCTCCTGTCAGACCTCTGTGGCAAGAAGCTGTTTGAGGGGGGGGGGGGGGGGGTTAAAGAAGTTGACCACTCCTCAGCAGGGCAGAAAAACAGAAGAAAAAAGAAAAATAAATCTGTCCTGTTGAGGACTAGTCAACTTCACAGGGTTCTGATGCTGACCATTTATCCCACCAGACTGGACTGATTTATGGCTTTGAGCTTAATTATGGATCCTGACTTGCTGCACTGGTAGGCTTCTGTTGAGGGAAAATCTGGCACTATGTTTTCTGTTTGCTTGTGGGTTGCTAGCCCTAAGTATATGGGGTACCTTATAACAGCTAGTGGTTAATCCTGATCAGAGGCCATTGCTGGTACCTGAACTCTCACTTAGCTAGTTGGGCATTGCCAATCCTAAACGGGAGTAATGTGTCTCAGGCAGGTTATATGGCTCTTGAAAAGGTCCACTTGAAAAGGTGGTGCAGCCACCACCTTTTCCTACCAGCATGTTCCTACCAGCATGGATGGCTTCAGCCTGTAGAAGTGAGGGAACAGGTCTTTTCCCCATGTCTGTGATCAGGGGGCTGTTTGATATTGTTGGCCTTACTTCTCTCAATAAACCAAGTTTCTTTAAAAATCCTACTAATCATTTTCTCACTGCAGGTACGTGGAACGTGAAGACGTTACTTAGAGATTATTTTCTTGATATCCCCGCACAGGAATTCTAGGCTTGCAAGAGACCAGATGGACAGGTAAAGGTGAGATACTTAAAAATAACTTTAAATTTCTCTTTTCAGGGGAGAGGAAGGAAATCCTCTCTCCAAGGTGTAGGTTTGCTTCTCACAGCAGACATGCCAATGATGCTCTTCTAGGATATGAATGTATTAATGAAAGATTTCTTACAGCAAAATTTAAAGCTAAAATTAAGGACTTGAATGTCATCTGTTGTTACACCCCCACAGAGGACTCTGATGAGAAAGAGAAAGATAAGTTTTATAGACAGCTTCAGGATATTTTAAATTCTATGAAGGAGATATTTCTCTTGTGCTAGGTCTCAATGCTAAAGTAGGTACTGACTTTGACCTTTGGGCAAGAGTTTTAGGTCCCTTCAGCATTGGTAGTTCCAATGGCAAACGTCTTCTACTGGTAAGTAAACGGTTTTTTGAATAAAAAACACATACTACAAACACTGGGACATTTATAAATACACACGGGTTTCACCTGATGGGCTGCACAGGAATATGATATATTATGTTTTAATTAACAGCAAGTGGGCTAGTTCAGTTAGGAATACCAGATCTTACAGGGGAGCTGAAATTGGGTCCAACCATTACTTGATCAAAAGTGTCTTGCAACTGAAGCTTAAGAAATGTGCCAAGGTTAAGAGAATTACTTTTAACACTGAAACTTTGAAAAATCCAGATGTAGTCAAAGCATACCATGATAAGCTAATTAGGCATCATGACAATGATGGTTTGCTTACTGCTGAAGTTGAGAAAGAATGGAATCAGTTTAAACAGGCTTTTCTTGAGACCAAGTCTTTACTCTTATCGGTAAAAGGGAACAGAGGAAACAAAATTGAGTGATAAAGCTGTGGAACTTATTTCTGAAAGAAGAAAGTACAGAAATAATATGAATCAAGACCCTACAAAGTCCTAACAGATGGCATTACAAAGAGCTTAATAAATGGGGAAAGGATCAGTTAACCGCTGATAAGAATCTTTGGCTTGATAGCTTGGCTGACAAAGCAGAGGAAGCAGTTAGACAGCACAGCATCGGGGGGTTGTACCAGATAGTGTTTGGTGTGGGAAGAAACAGACAGGTACACAGTGATTGAGAGAGAAATATGGTAAGGTGATTGAAGGTGAGCATCTTGTGATGGCTAGGTGAGCTAAGCATTTCAGAGAAGTTCTAAGCAATGTGATTATTTATATTCCCATTGTTTGTAATGAGGATGATTCACATTCTGAAATTGCTTTGGCTATCTCTAAATTAAAACTGCATAAATCTCCTGGGGTAGATGAAATTATCACTGAAATGCTTAGATCTGGGAACATTCGTGTTGTCACATGGCTGACTCAAATTTTGAATATTTTTTATGATAAAGGTGTTGTTCCTAAGGATTTCACTAGAGCTATTATTATTCCTATTTTTAAAAAAGGTGATCGAAGTTCTTGTGATAATTATAGGGGAATAAGTTTATTTTCTGTTACAGGTAAAGTTCTTTGTATGATCATACTTAATAGAATTAAAAACTTGGTTGGACAACAGTATGATGAATAGTGTGGATTCAGAAGTGGTAGGGGATGTATTGATCAAATATTTTCACTTAGTCAGATTCTTGAGAAATATTTAGAGTTTCAGAAACCTGTGGTTACTAAATAAAAAAAACAAATAAATACCCCCTCAAGCAGCTGCTTGCCACAGAGGTCTGACAGGAGCATGTTAGTTTATATACCACAGTAGAAGATCTGAGAGGATGGCAGGACAGCAGAAAAACTACACATACATCCATGCCTTACCCGGGGCTTGAACCCAGATCCCTTAGATCAGTAGCCAAGTGCGCTAACCACTTGGCCATGGGATGGCAGTGGTTACTAGTTTTGTAGATTTCAAAAAGCCTTTTGACTCTGCTGATCGACATAATCTGTGATTGATTGTTAGATCATATGGAATACCTGACAAGTTAGTGTAATGAAAGTTCTCTATAATAACACTCAGTCATAAGTGAGAGTTGGTAAGGCTTGTAATGATTGGTTTAGCATTGCTAGTGGAGTTAGACAAGGGTGCATTTTGTCTCCTTTTCTCTTTTGTTTAGTTATTGATTATGTTATGTGAAATTCTTTGCAAGGGAAAGATTTTAGCCTTAAATGGTCTGCAGATCTGAAAATTTCTGATTTAGATTATGCATATGATTTGGTCCTGTTGGCTAATGATGTTGATGAGATGTATTCTTTCATTAGGGCTGTTGATGAGACTGAAACTAGAGTAGGTTTAGTGATAAACAGAGAAAAAACTAAAGCGATGAAAATTGGTGAGGCAGATGGGGCTTCAGTTGCTTTGAATGGCTGCACTCTTGAGCAAGTGTCTCAGTTCAATTATCTTGGCGGCTATGTAACAGATATTGGTGATGTGCGGCATAAGATAAATAGAAGAATAGGGATTACCACTGGGACATTTAAGAATCTAGGAGAGTGTGGAAAAATAGGTGTGTATACCTAAAGACTAAAATTAGGCTGTATAATAGTTTGATTCTTTCTAAGATTAGTTATGGTAGTGAAACATGGATCCTTGTAAGCAGGGTAACAGGAAACTTGATGTCTTTGATTCTAGATGTTTACAAAGTATCTTGGGCATTAAGTGGTTTGACTTTGTAAGTAATGATGAGATTAGAAGAAGGAGTCAGTAATCTCCTTTGAGCAACATTTTGTGCAGAGAGAGACTGCATTAATTTGCCATGTTGTCCATATGCATAGCTACAGAGTGGCAATAGGATTATGAGCAATGTGCCCAAAGGCTTTAGGAAAAGGGGGAGACTAGGATGTGTTGAGCAGACAATGTCAAACAGGAACTTGCTAGAATTGGCCTACAGTGGCCAAATGCAGTAGTTGTAGCTCAGGACAGACAGCTGTGGAGAGCAAAATTATGCAGTTTCATAAGATCTCCATTGCCCATTGCTGCATGTGGATTTTGTATGAATGTATGTAAAGAATTCTAACTGATGTACTAGTTTGCATAATATATACAATAATTCAACTTAATTTTTCCTTGTTCCAGACTCCTGCAGATTCACCATGTTTCTTGTCCATATAACAATTGCCTATCATTAATAATTGCATTCATGACTATCTTTGTCATTCAGCAATACCAATTTATTAAATCTACAAAAAACAAAAACATTTTTACTTGAATTACTTTGTCTTTTTGGTTCTCATTGTTGCCATCTCTTTTGGCTTTTACATTTCCCATTGTGAGAAAAGCTATCATTAAAAATAATCAAGAAAGACATTATATGAATATAAATGATGCATAGATGACCTCATTTCCATTTTTGACACCAAATACAAAAACTTACTAGTAGATACCCTGAGCTCTAGGAGGACGGGAGGATTTAAATTCACATTGGGAAAGACACCAAATACAAAAACTTACTAGTAGATACCCTGAGCTCTAGGAGGACGGGAGGATTTAAATTCACATTGGGAAAAGAAAACATACTAATGTTTTTATTTTATACAAATTATGAAAGGCAAAATTATATCAAACTAAAAAACATTAAACAATAATGGAAAATTCATGGATTACCATATGAGCTACCACATAACAAAATATTAAAATTGGCCTGCAGTTGGCAAATGCAGCAACTGTTGCTCACAATACACTTGCTCAGAAAATTAAACTGTATTCTAGTTGGCCCTTCACAAACTATGGCTAGATGAGGATTGCATATAGGGTCATCAGAAAAGACCACAGTAGTTTTAAATGGCACTATTTATTGGTATATTGCACTGAAAGTAACGGATTTGGTGTCACAGAACATGTAATTAGTGTCAATTAGTGCTACCCATTCATATAATTTCAGAAAATAGCTACACTCAAAACAGAATACATTTTCTGTACATATGCTTCATCAAATCAGCAGTGTTATTACATTGCAGCAAGAGTTTAAAGTGAGATTTGACTGCAGAGAACATCCAGGCAGAAAAACAATCAAGAAGTTAGTAATCAAGTTTGAACACAAGGTTCTGTGTTAGACAAGTAAAAGGGTATTATTGGCAGAAAAAATAAGTCTGTAAAACTGCCTGAAAACATTTCCTGACTCGGCCCATGCAAATCTGTAAAACAGTTATTTAAAATCTGGGTTCAAAACAAACCTCACTTTCACCATTGTTCAAAAAAAGGTAAATATTTTTCCTACAAAATTCAGATGCAACAATTCATGGGTGATGTGGACAAAGAATAGGCAAATCAATTTTTGTGGTTCATTTTGTCAATATTTGTAAGACAATCCAACAGTTATTCCTTACACTTGGTTCATCGACAAGTATACATCAACTATAAGAGGTTTGACAAACAGAATATGTGAGCATAGAACAATGCAAATAACCACACAATCAAGATGCCTTTGCATCCACACACAAAAAAAAAATGCAGTGTAGTGGACTAATCTGAACACTAACACACCTTCAAGACCACTTTATTATGATTTTTCAATGCATGAAGTTTCAAGGAAGTAGTGAACATGGAATAAACATTTTCCCAACAAATAAGTAAGAACACATATGGAAAATGCGATTATTCATTTCCTAAATGACTATTTTCATAATTGTCATCTGTAATCAATATCCTGAATAATTTGGAATTGGTTTTGGCCACCATACTCTTCAAATTTGAATCCTTCTGATTATTTCTTATGACGATTCCTGGACTGTCATCAGAAATAATCTACGTGTTTCAAGAATTGAAAGCAGAAATAACAGTCCCTGTGGAATCTCCCCCTTGCAATGAATGCCACATAACATAATCAAACAAAAAGAAATTTTTTAAATTACAATTATTTTTATATTTAATAATTTAATCACTAAAATAACACAATTCCTTTCAATTTGATAAAATATTTAATATACAATAGTAGGGTCAAAAGTTTACACATTTTTCAAAAATTTGTTTTACAGCTTAGAATTTTATGCTGTATCAAAAAATATATAATTTTATGTACAGTAAATAAATCATAAAAGCATTTAAGTGTCCAAATTGAAAAAAAAATTTATTATCTCTGAAGCAGCTGCTTGTCACAGAGGTCTGACAGACTATTAGTATAATATGCCAAGAAGAACATTTGTGGGGAAGATGAGACCTCAGCAGGTCAACATAAGGAAAAAAACATCTTGTACATGCCTTATTTGGGGTTCGAACCCAGGTCCCTTTGATCAGTAGCCACGAATGCTAATCACTCAGTCATCATCCCTACTATACTCTTATGAGAGTTATGTACAAACAAAACATCCCACTGTATTATGATACACAGAAATACTGTTTGAAAGAAATTTTAAAAGACATTCAAAAAGAAACTAGTTGCAAATTTCGTGATTAATTCAAAAGATATGAAATTAAACATAAGTGCAAAATAGTTTGATGTATAAAAACAGAAAAAAGCATAACCACATTTTCATTACTTTTTTGTTTTCTGATGGTTAAAATAAAGTTAATTCCAAAAATTCAACATTATATTCTCTACTGAAGTCTATAAATTTATTTATAATGATGAGAAATGGTAGCTAGGCGTAAACTGGAAGGAGAGCTGTGTTGGGTTGGGTTGTTTCACCTCTGAGCGGCACTTTTTTGCACACCATGGGCTAAATGGCCAGGTCACATGGACCCCGAAGGCTCAGAGAAGGTTGGGGGAGGGGACCCACTGGAACAGCTGTTGGGAGACAGATGGTAGCCTCCCGTCAAGGCCATCCAGCGTGTTCTTTAACGTGCACAGGGTATGGCTCTCCCGCACACGGGGCCACGGCTTAACGTCCCATCCGACGGACGGCGGCCTTTCCAAACCCTTCGGTGTCCCCTACTGACCGATGGGCAGGGCGGGGAATTTTGCGGAGATAAATCTCAACGCTGACCCAGCTGGGACTCGAACCTGGGAACTACAGATTACGAGCCTGGCGCGCTACCGACTGAGCCACCGCCGCCCCAGGAGAGCTGTGTACCAATCCCTAGTGATGATGCACAGAACCGGCCAGGTCTAGCACCTAATGTCCGACCCCACCTTCTCGTGGTGCAGGCCGTTAGTACCTTTCAAAAGAGATATTCTCTTTTGGAAGGGAACGGAAGGGGAGGGCTGCCAGTTCAGTATGGCCTGTTGATCTGGTCATCTACGGACACTTTTTTCTTTTTTTCCAACCCTGCTGAGGAGTGGTCAACTTTACAGGGTCCTGGTGCTGACCATTTATTACCTACTAGACTGGACTTGTTTATGGATTTGAGCTTGATTATTGATCCTGGACTTGCTGCACTGGTGGGCCTCTGTTGAGGGAGAGTCTGCCACTGTGTTTTCTGTTTGCTTCTGGGTTGCCAGCTCTAAGTGAACAGAGGCATGGGATACCTTATATCAGCTGGTGGATAATCCTAATCAGAGGCCATCGCAGGTACCTAAACCTTACTTAGCTAGTTGGGCATCGTCAAGCGTAAACTGGAGTAATGCGTCTCAGGCAGGCCATATGGCTCTTGAAAAAGTCCACTTGAAAAGGTGGTGCCTGAAGTTCCTACCAGCATCGGTGACTTCAGCCTTTAGCGGAGGAGGAATGGGTCTTTGCCCCATGCCTGCGATCAGGGGGCTGTTTGATATTGTTGGCCCTACCAATCTCAGTAAACCTAATTTCTTTAAAAATCCTACTAATCATTTTCTCTCTGCAGGAACGTGAGGACATTACATAGAGATTATACTCTTAATGTCCTCATGCAGGAATTCCAGCACTATAACCTAGATATTCTAGGCTTGCAAGAGACCAGATGGACAGGTAAAGGTGAGATACTTAAAAATAACTTTAAATTTCTCTTTACAGGGAGGGAGGATGGAAAGCATCACCAAGGTGTGGGTCTGCTGCTCAGCAGACATGCTAGTGATGCTCTTCTAGGATATAAGTGCATTAATGAAAGGTTTCTTACAGCAAAATTTCAGACAAGCATTAAAAACTTGAATGTTATCTGCTGTTATGCCCCGACTGAGGATGCTGATGAGGATGAGAAGGATAGGTTTTATGAACAACTTCAGGATATTTTGAATTCTGTCAAGAAAGGAGATATTACCCTTGTTCTTGGTGACTTCAATGCCAAAGTTGGTACTGACTCTGATCTTTGGGGAGGGGTGATAGGCCCTTTTGGTATTGGTAGCTGCAATGGCAATGGGCAACGTCTCCTACAGGTAAGTAAACTCAATGGTTTCAGAATAACTAACACATATTACAAACAAAGCGACATACATAAATACACATGGGTTTCACCTGATGGGGTGCATAGGAATATGATTGATTATATATTAATTAACAGCAAATGGGCTAGTTCTGTTAGAAATACCAGGGCATATAGGGGAGCTGAAATTGGATCTGACCATTACCTTGTTAAAAGTGTCTTGTAACTTAAACTTAAAAACTGTTGTGCTAGAGTTAAAAAATTTACCTTTAATACTGAAGCTCTGAATGACCCAGTTATAGCTAAAGCTTACCATGATAGGTTACTTAGTCATTATGAAGGTCATGGTTTGCTTAATACTGAAGTTGAGGAAGAATAGGGCCATTTTAAACAGGCTTTTTTGGAAACTAACAGTACTCTTTTAGGAAAAAAGGAGCAGAGGAGGCAGAATTATTTAAGTGATAAGGCACTTGAGCTTATTTCAGAAAGAAGGAACTGCAGGAATGTCCTTAATCAGTACCCTACTAGTCCTAATAGAAAAGATTACAGAGAGCTTAATAAACGTGTAAAGGATCAGTTAGCTACTGATAAAAATCTTTGGCTTGGCTGACAAAGCTGAGGAAGCAGTTAGGCAGCACAACAGCAGAGAGCTGTACCAGATAGTTAATGTTTTATGTGGTAGAAAACGGACAGGCATAGAGGGATTGAAGGATAAACAAGGTAAGGTTATAGAAGGTGAGGATTCTCTCATGGCTAGGTGGGCTGAGCATTTCAGTGATGTTCTAAACAATGTGGTTAGTTCTACTCCAATTGTTTGTAATGATGATAGATGCATTGGCAGCTTTAATGTTGGCCCTATAACACAATCTGAAGTTAGTTTGGCTATCTCTAAACTGAAACTTCATAAATCCCCAGGGGTAGATGAAATTACTACAGAAATGCTCAGAGCTGGGAATGTTTTGGTTACCACTTGGATGACTGAAATTTTGAATAACTTTTATGATAAAGGCATGGTTCCTAAAGATTTTACCAGAGCTATTATTATCCCTATTTTCAAAAAAGGTGATCGCAGTTCTTGTGATAACTATAGGGGTATTAGCCTACTCTCTGTTCCAGGTAAAGTTCTTTCCATATTGTGCTTAATAGAATTAAGAATCTGGTTGACAGGCAATTGCGTGATGAGCAATGTGGATTCAGAAGTGGTAGGGGATGTGTAGATCAGATATTTTCACTTAGGCAGATTCTTGAGAAATGTTTAGAGTTTCAGAAACCTTTGGTTGCTAGCTTTGTTGATTTCAAAAAGGCTTTCGACTCTGTTGATCGTCATAATTTGTGGTTGATTGTGAAATCATATGGTATACCAGACAAGTTAGTTAACATAATGAAAGCTCTCTATAATAACACTGAGTCATGTGTGAGAGTTGGTAAGTCTTGTAGCAATTGGTTTAGCATTACGTCTGGTGTTCGTCAAGGGTGCATTTTGTCTCCTTTTCTCTTTAGTTTGGTTGTTGATTATGTTATGCGAAATTCACTTCGAGGGAAAGATTTTGGCCTTAAATGGGCTGGAGATACGAAAATTTCTGTTTTAGATTATGCTGATGATTTAGCTCTTTTGGCAAATGATGTTGATGAGATGAACTCTCATTCGAGCTGTTGATGAGACTGGTAGTAGAGTAGGTTTGGTTATAAACAGAGAGAAAACTAAAGTGATGAAAATTGGTCAGGCAGGTTGTGATTCAGTTAATCTGAATGGTTGCAGTCTTGAGCAGGTGTCACAGTTTAATTATCTTGAGAGCTATGTAACTGATACTGGTGATGTGCGGCATGAGATTAACAGACGAATAGGGATTGCTGCCGGGACTTTTAAGAATCTATGGAGATTGTGGAGAAATAGGCGTATACACCTAAAGACTGAAATTAGACTGTATAATAGTTTGGTTCTTTCTAGGGTTAGTTATGGTAGTGAAACTTGGACGCTGTGTAAACAAGATAACAGGAAACTAGATGCTTTTGATTCTAGATGCTTACGCAGTATCTTGGGTATTAGGTGGTTTAACTTTGTAACTAATGATGAGGTTAGGCAAAGGAGTCTGCAACCTCCTTTAAGCAGCATATTGTGCAGAGAGAGACTCCGCTGGTTTGGCCATGTTGCCCGTATGGATAATTATAGATTGGCAAATAGGGTTATGAACAGTGTGCCTAGAGGCCTCAGAAGGAGGGGGAGACCTAGGATGCGGTGGGCAGACATTGTCAAACAGGACCTTGTTAGAATTGGTGTGCAGTGGCCGGATGCAGCAGATGTAGCTCAGGACAGATATGCTTGGAAAATTAAACTGCGTGGTCTGGTTGGAACTCCGTAGCCCATGGCTGCTTGAGGATGATGATGATGAAAAAGCATTCTTACATATGCTAACAGATATGGATACTTTTTCAAAAGTGTCCAAACTTTTGGTATTTACTGTATACTAATAAAAATAAAAGTTGTGAACTTCAAAATAGTGTTTTCGTTTCCTCCTCCTCCTGTATACAAAATTCTGCTAAAGGTCATATTCACTATAATCTATCTTCATATTACTCTGAAAAATTCCATGGCACATAAAACATTATTTTAATAGTAAATTTAAGTTTTAAGCAAATTGAATCAAACACTTATGTCTTGGCCTTTGAAAACATGTTATGCATTTTAAACTATTTATTTAGTGAAATATATTTGTAGCTTTCTAAAAGAATTTACACAAAGAGGTGTGTGTAAAAAGGGAAAATTATCTTCAGTGACTCAGAGAAAGTAGAACCATTTTTGCAATAATGTACTGAATTTTCAATATTTTTTTAGATACAATCATTCTCTTCAGACATATTTCATATAGTTAACAAAATATTTTCAATAAACTTTTTAAATTTTGCATACATTTTAAGAACTTTTCCCACACAAGTCTAAAGTACAATTACATTCATATATTCAACGATACAATTATCATTGATATATTTTTATTTTTTATGAAAGTACAATAAAATATTGCTTCACTTACCAGATTCACATGCTAGACATTTCGATGAATTGTCCAGGAAACAAACAGAGAATGCATGTTTTCTGACACTAGCAGGAACCCTAGATACTGTACTAACAGTAGTAAGTAAGGCTACTTTATGACCAGCTCCAGTGCGAGCACTTTTCTCATCAATATATTTTTCTAAACGACAAGGTCCTTTGCTTGATGCTCTTCTTAATATTATCCAGCGTCTCTGCCACAACTGGAAATTAGTAAAGATTAGCTAGCATTTCTAAAATAATTTTGTATTTCATTTTCATGCTACTACAATAACTGCACAACAGAACAATAAATTGAGTAAAAGTATTTTTAAAATGTAAAAAAGTTCAGTTTTACACACAATTTACAAAGCAATTCTCAAAATAATTTTTAAAAAAAATCACATAACCTTTGCTTTGTAGTACTATAAAGCAAAAGTTATATATGTACAAAGCAAAAGTATGTATCCTTGTCAACATCAAAAATATTAATAGCTGTTTATATTCTGTTAAAAGTTTGTTTACTTCTCAAAATATGATTATCTATAAATTTTACCTAATAAAAACTTTGTGTACCTAAAACAGCCATGGGGAACAAACACATTTCTTTAGGCACACTGTTTATAACCCTATTTACAAATTTACAGTTATGCAAAAGGGCAACATGGACAAATGCAGTCTTCCTATGCATAATACACTGCTCAAAGATAATTGATGATTCCTTAGCCTTTCCTCACCCCCTTTTTTTTGTTTGTAACATGTAGGACAGAATCCTAGCAGCTACTCCTAACTTTTACAGGCCTTCTCATATAAGGGCATGCCCTACTACGACTGAAGTCACAGTGTACCATGCCTCATTTGTACCTAACACTAGAGGCCCTATATAGGTAGAGGTTGGCAATCCCAAAATTGGACGCCATGTTTTGTCGTCGCTTGGAATGTTTAGCGTGTAAAGCCAAAGAATGGTTTTGCACAGATACTTATGGATTTCGGAAAAAGGTAGGGTAATATTTGATACAGATTTCAGTGCTCATGATTGGAAGCTCATTAATAAACAGCTAAAAAGGAAAAGTAAATTTTAGGGCTTTTTTTTAATAACAAAAAGAGAATAATTTCACTTTGTTTTCTGTCCATCAGTAGACATCGAACTTTTTTATTTATACAGATAAATAAAAAATTATTTTTGTGTTGGTTAGGTATTAATGAAATATTACAATTTGCATTTTTCAAACCTCCCAAAAGTTATAACTACACCATCTAACGGTGAAAATTTTGGATATTCCAAAATATCAAACGCATATTCCAAATGATGCAGTTATGTTATAAATTTGAAATTTTTGTGTTGAAAATGTAAAGGTTACAAAGTTACCATTGGCAACAATCACTTGGTCCTTTAGACCCGGGGGGGGGGGGGGGGGGGGGGGGTGAATGCAACTTTTTTTGTTTTAACAGAAAATTGTATGTTTGAGAGAAAAATTAAAAATGTCTTTTGGGTTGGATGGGTATTTAGAAAACATTAGAATTTGCATTTTCTGAATCTCCCAAAAGCTACAATTGCACCCTCTAACTGTGGAATAAAAATTCCAAAATTTAAATTGAATATTGTAAATGATGCAGTTACACTAGAAATTTTGGTCGTGGAATATGACAGTCTTGAAGATTCCATTGACAACAATGAGAGTCGACCCCAATGCCCAAGGTAGGTAAGAAACAATGGTTTTGTTTTAAGAGATAATCAGAAATCTCTTTTTTAGTTGGTACTAATGAAATATAATTTGCATTTTCAAAGGTAATTTTAATTTATATCATTAGGGATCACTAAATATCCAAAAGGCAAAATTTTTAGCGAATGTTTCAAGTGATCTGTTTATGGTGGAAATTTCGGCGATAGAGTTCTGTTATGGTAGAAATTTCACTGAGAGCAATGATCTGCCCATTATTTTCAAAGGAGTGGGAGAAAAGCAACTTTTTAAACTTAAGAACTTAAAAGACATACTTTTTATGTTGTATAATTAGTTACTAATAAAATACTACTAATAAATCCATCATACATTAAATAAAAATAAATAACTCCTCAAGCAGCTGCTTGATACAGAGGTCTAACAGGAGCCTGTCTTTATATGTCATAGTAGAGGTCCATGAGGATGGCAGGACTTCAGCAGACAAACAGGAACATCCATAATTGAAACTTTTAAGGAGTGAAAAAAGTAAGCATAGGAAGAACTTCATTCTCTTTGAAAACGAGATTCCCATATGTGCCATGGGTTCTTCTAGTTATTTTACACACTCAAAACCCTCTGACAGTGGTCAGTCCAACAAGTCCCCTCTCCTATACCTTCTCTGAGCCCATTGTGTGCAAAAGTGCCACTCGGAGGTAAAACAACCCAAGCCTCAATTCCATAATGCCAGTCTTTTTTTTCTTTCCATACAAAATATTTACTATCTGGCCAACTCTGCTATGCTGTCCACTGCTTCCTCTGTTTTGTCAGTCAAGCAATCAAGCCAAAGATTTATATCAGCTTTCAATAAATTCTTTACACATTTATTAAGCTCTCTGTATTATTGTCTATTAGGACTAGTATGGTGTTAATTATGTTTAATCCTGTAATTCCTTCTTTCAGAAATAAGCTCCACTGCATTATTACTCAGACAACTTTGTCCCCTCTGCACCTTTTTACACAGAATAGTATGATTGGTTTGAAAAACAGCTTATTTAAAATGGTTCCACTCTTCGTCTACTTCAGTTGTAGGCAAACCATGATTGTCATAATGACTAAATAGCCTATAATAGTAGGGTTTGACTATTTCTGGGTTCTACTGGAACAGCTGTCAGCTTAATTGTTAAAGATAATTCTTTTTTAAACTTAGTACATTTCTTATACTTTAGCTGTAAGAAACTTGCAATAAGATAATGCTCAGACCCAATTTCAATTTTCCTATATGGCCTAGTGTTCCTAATAGAATTATCCCATTTGTTGTTAATAGTAATCTATCATATTCCTATTCAACCCATCAGGTAAAACACGTATATTTAAAATATCCTGATATTTATAGTATTAGTTATTCTCAAACCATTTAGCTCATATATCTGTATGAGATGTTCTTTACTGCTATTGCAACTGTCAATGGCAACAGGTCCTATCACTCCTGCTCAAAGGTCAGAGTCAGTACCTTTGGGTTGGGTTTGAGCAGCATTTTTTTGCATACCATGGGCTAAATGGCCATGTCACAAGGACCCCAAAGGCTCAGAAAAGGTTGGGGAGGGGACCCACTGGAAGAGCTGTTGGGAGACAGGTGGTAACCTCCCATCAAGGCCATCCAATGTGTTCTTTAACATTCACCAGGTATGGCCTCTCCCACACATGGACATCCATAACACATGGAGCCACGACTTAATGTCCCATCTGACAGATGCGGCCTTTCCAAGCCCATCAGTGTGCCCTACTGACCATGAACAGAGTGGGAAGTTTTGCAGAGATAAATCTCAACGCTGACCCAGCCGGGACTTGAACCTGGGAACTGCAGATTATGAGCCTGGTGTGCTACTGACTGAGCCACCCCAGAGTCAATACCAATTTAGCATTCAAGTCTTAAGTACAAGACTAATATATCCTTTCTTGACAGAGTTAAAAATATTCTGAAGTTACTAAAAATTTGTTCAAATGGCAAAATCTTTTTATGTTTAACTTGCATGAACATTCAACATCAATTAGATAAGCAAACATGTGCAGATGCTAAAAAAAATTGTGGCAATCCAAAAGTGTGTACAGGTTGGTAAAAAGGTTAAAGTATGCTTACTCCCAAGTTAATTTTTAATAATATGTCATCCCTGTATCTGCCAATAGTTTGTGAGATAGTTGCCAGCTATTATTCCCCTATGCTGTTAAATACAAACAACTGTAATCCTCAGCAGTTATGGCCCTAAGATGACCTATACTGACCTACAACTAACCTCTCCTGTTTTTTTTAAATTGTCTTCAAAGTCTTGAATGGATATTTTGTGTACATGAGGTTTTTGAGTTGATATTTAGTATACTAACCACAAGCCCACACCTGGTCTAGTAATTAGTGTACCTGACTACTAAACCAGCAGGCATGTCCTTGTGTATGTTTGTACATTGCAGGAGAAACCACAACAGACTCAATACTGCTTCTAGTTTATCTCTATCCTTTGTGTAGGGGAGTACCTTCTTCCCTTTTTAATAAAAAAAAATTAAAGCCCTGGACACTTGATCTGGGATTGACTTGCTTCTATCCTACCTATCACTCTCCACTGTATACAATCATAATGTAAATGTGTGTAAAATGATTGTATACATTGGTAAAATCTCCACTGTATAGAATCAATGGGTATCCTGGCACTTGAAGAATCTGTGGAGATTGTGGAAAAATAGTTGCATACATCTAAACACTAAAATCAGGCACTGTATTTGTTTAATCTTTTCTAATATTTGCAATGGTGGTAAAATTTGGACTCTTTATAAGTAAGATAACAGCAAACTTAATGCTTTTGATTATAGGCACTTAAGGAGTATATTGGGTATTATGTGGTTTGATTATGTAACCAATGACAAGATTAGATGAAGGAATCATCAACCACTTATGAAAGGCATCTTGTGTAGGAAAAAAGTACATTGGTTTGGCCATGGCATAACTGTCTGCATGAAGAACTATTAGTGAATAAAGTTATGAATGGTGTTGCTTAATTGAAGATTGTGTGTATTTGTACATATTTATTACACAAATTCTCAAGTTATTCACAACCATGAATTCTGAACTGGCAATGTACTTTGCTTTTAAAACTTATGTGATATGTAAAATGCTTTTTTTGTTTCAAGACTTATGTAGTTTGTATATATTCTCTTTAAACAGTGTGTAAAGTTATTCTATGTTATACTGAAACATTTTATTAACTTGTTATTAAACAAATTTATTACTTTGGAAGCTTATCATTTGAACAAAAATATTTTTCTAGTTGTTAAATATTATTAAATTTCTTGATAACAAAGTCTTGTCTGCATCAAAGCTCTTCCATGAGGTGAATTATACTAAAAGAATTTCATAAAACTTTTAAGGCAAAGTGTAGGCTTCAGAGTAATAATACACATCCTATTCTTCAAAATAACTGGACCACTTTGTAAAAGGGACCTCGGCCCCTTTATCATCTGGTTCAACAGTAGGCTTCAGAGATTATATTTTTAAACATGACTTTATATATATATACATAACATTCACAAAGAAACTATTTTCTACACTTTTAGTTTTAAATCCATCAATCTTTTAAAATATGCCACATGAGAAGCATTTTCACAAATTAAGTATATGTTACAGTAATATATAATAATGTACACTATATTACCAAAAGTATAAGAACACTTCCAATGTTACGTGAATGGAAAGTTTCATTCAAAGCTTTGTGTTAAAATTAAGCTTGACAGAAAATTATTTTAAAAAATGCCACTGGAGATAAACTGAAAATTATCCAATCAGATTATCAATATCAATCAGATTTATCTACTCTCAATTCCCCAATAATATTCATTTAATATTTAAAGAGTAATGAAAGTTGAAATATTTTTATTAGCAGCACTGCTATTCATTACAATTTACCATATTTATTCATTACAATTACCAAAAAGTTAATTAAAACACAAATGGTGACTGTTATAACAACTCATTTATTAAACGTACTTTTTGAAGCTTGTGTAATATTTTTTCTTTCAATTTTTACCAATTTTAAAGAAGTGTTTAGGATGTGTGTAAACAGCAGCATTGCAGTTAAATGTTCCAGTGAGTTAGATCTTAATTTAGCTCCTGCAACATGTTTCTTTTTGTAAAAAGCAAGGAGCTTTATATTTGTGGCTTTACATTAAATGGGAGTATTTTAGTACTTTGGCAATATAGTGTACTTATATTGCTTTAACTCTTCAAATCTAACACTGCATTATACAATGCTGGCCTATTTAATTTTTTCAGTGCTTTGATCCATTAGAAATTCAAAGCATTCTGGTGGGTTTATTTAGCATTGCATGTGTTATCGGAAATTCTAAATTAAAAACATATAAATTATATTACTTACACCAAGTTTACGGCTTCTTATTCTTACATAGCCTTGTTTCACTATATCACTTATATCGGTGGCCATTGTTTATAATACTATTATGCTCATATTATTTTGCTCTTCATACCTCCTGATAGTAATATCTCAGAGTTTGAGTTTTCATACCTTCACCTACAAAAAATAAAACAAGCAAACATAATTATACTTTACATACGTATAGAGGTTTTGAATACTTGTTTGTAATAACATCATAACACTTTAAAAAATATTACATGATACAACTATATTATAATAAAAATATTAAAAAATATTACATAATTTGCTGAAAAACTTCATAAAATGTAATACTTTGACCAGTTGTGTTGTTTTACCTCTGAGTGGCACTCTTTTACACACAATGGGCTAAATGGCCAGATCACAAGGACCCCAAAGGCTCAGAGAAGGTTGGGGGAAGGGGACCCACTGGACAGATGGTAGCCTACCATCAAGGCCATCCAATGTGCTCTTTAATGTACATAGGGTATGGCTCTCTCACATATGGGACATGGGTCACAGTTTAACATCCCATCTGACAGACAGCAGCCTTTCTGAGGCCATCGATGTCCCCTACTGATTGAGGGCAGAGTGGGGGAGTTTTCTTTTGACCAGTCAAATAAGGTTTGGTTCTTACAGAATTTGATTATAAAATTAGAATACTGAAATGAATTTATCTCACAATTAAAAACATCATTTTTTTATTTAAAAATGAACAAAAAAAAAAAAACTACAACTCAATAAATATTTTTGTGGAAAAAAGTTTCACAAATCTGCAGGATTTTGCCCGCACATCAGCAAAATTTTTTTCCACAAAAATGTTTATTGATTTATTGATGTTAAAGTCAACAGGTAACTCTGTGAATTATTACTTACTATTGAAAACTACAATTACTATCAAACAAGGCACAAGCATTAAGTAAACTATATACTATAACTAGTGTTGGCACCAGAGTGCACCATGAGAAAGATATATGAAAATGCTTGACAATAAATAAAGGTTTAGTTGTTATAATAACTAATCTCACAGAACTGTTAAAATTCATAACTGATGTGTAAAAAGATTCAGAAAAACATTATTTAGGATATGATACTAAGATTTCTGTTCAAATTCACCCAACAACTGGAGAAAAAGCACATTTCAATTATGTACAAAATTGTTTTTATCATTCATAATGTCCATAACTACACAACTCACATATATAAAAGGACCAAGATTTCAAATTTATGATTAAGTCCATCAGCTATGATGATAGAATAGTCAGTGATATATAGAAGATTATTATTTAAAAACATTACATTTCTCAATGAACTGCACAATACTGCAATATACACCAAAGAGCCAAAACATTATGACCAGTGTGTCTTTATGCAAATCAAAGCAATGGCAGGTAAACGACGGCATGTGTGAAGGTCATGAAATGATTTAAACAACACCCGATACTGAGCTCTGTTAATCAGTGTTATTCTTCTTCTTCAGATGGGAAAGGCAGCGGACTTAAGGGAGTTTGACAAAGGCCAAATTGCAATTGCCAGATGACTGGGTCAGAGGATTTCCGAAATGACAAGGCTTGTGGGGTGTTCATGGTCAGCCGTGGTTAGTACCTTCAAAAAGTGGTCCGAGGAGGGAAAAACCACAAACTGCTTACAAGGTGTGTAGCCCACTGATGCTAAAGGTGAGCGAAGGCTATCGCATATGGTATGAGCCAACAGAATGGATACTGCAGTGCAGCTCGCCCATAATTTGAATGCTGGTGACAGGAGTAATGTGTCACAACACACAGTACATCGAACCCTGCTGAAAATGGGGCTGTGTAGCCACAGGCCGCTCTGAGTGCCCATGCTAATCTTGGTTCACCATCAAAAGTGCCTACAATGGGCATATGAGCATCAAAATTGCCTAGAATGACTGGAAGAAGGTCATCCTGGTCCGATGAATCTTGTTTCCTGTTGCACCATGTCGATGGCCGGGTATGTGTGTGTCATTCACCTGGGGAAGTATTGGCACCAGGATGCACCATGGGATGAAAACAAGCCAGTGGAGGAAGTGTAATGCTTTGGGCAATGTTCTGCTAGGAAACCCTGGGTCCATTCATTCATGTTCAGGTAACTATGACATCTACCACCTACCTAAACATCATTGCAGACCAGGTACATCCTTTCATGGCAACAGTTTTCCCTCTCTAGTAGTGCGTTCTTTCAAGCAGGATAATGCACCATGCCACACTGCCCAGATTGTTCGAGAATGGTTCGCGGAACATGAGGAAGACTTCCAGGTATTGCCCTGGCCTCCAAATTACCTAAGGCATCAATCCAATCGAGCATCTGTGGTTTGTATTGGAACAGCATATCAGATCTGCAGCAGCTCAACCACATAACTTACAAGAGTTAAGGATCTGCTGGTAACGTGTTTGTACCAGATACCACAAGACACCTTTAGAAATCTTGTAGCATCCATGCCTCACCAGGTAAGCTGTTTTGATGGCATGTGAAGGACCAACATCATATCAGGCAGCTGGTCATAATGTTTTGGCTCTTGTGTTTATGAAAGAGCAGTATGATCAATCAATAATAAATTTACTGATTATCTGTTGACACATAATTAAAAAAAAAGAGTTCCCACTCATTGGCAAAACTCGTTCTTTTTTCCACAAAATTATTTCTCAAGCAGTATGATGTTCAAGAAGTTGATGTCCTAATGATGTGTTTAACTGCTGTACTTTGGCTGATATTTGTAGATGTTATTTTTGAGTGCAATGTTGATCAGAATATAATTATTTGGAAATTCATATAGCAAAGCAGACCAACAAAATGCATAATGCTCAAAAATAAATGAGTATATCAGCAAAAGATGATCTTTTACCATCTGATATCAAGCAGTTTAAAGCTTCAAGAAAAACTCCACTAAGGCAGAGCAACATAGCAAGATATCTTACTGCACAGGGAGATAAACAACAGACTCCATGTGTTAAACAAATGAACATTTTGTGCATCAGTAATAAACTACCATGTCAATGCTATCAGACTGGTGAACCCTGACATCTAGAACACCACATTCAAAGTGTTAGCATTACTAGCTAGAAACTATGGCAAGTGTATCTGAAAAGGACTACTCTCCCATAGTGATGAAATATAACGATTAAGTTCAAAACTGCACCATATTTAAAACAAATCATTTTAACATCTCAAGCTGCAACACAGGAGACATTAATTGTCCAGTGATATTGTGGAAATAAATCCTTTTATTATTCTTACTCCCTGTGTTTACTTGTAATGAATTAGAGGTAGTATATTTATAATTTTCTTTCTTGATGATGAGATAATAATTCCAAAATTGAATTTTTGTAAAATTATGGCATTTTTATGACTTGAAGAAAATTATAAACATACTACCTTTACAAGTTACCTTCCAGCTTGAAACAGTATTCTTAAAAACATAATAAAAAATTACAATTACAAAGTACCTATCAAATCTCCACTAAATTTGGTAAATTTTATTTCTAAAGACAGATACAGATAATCCTATTGGTGGAATATATCTCAATCCTTTGATACAACAAAAGAATGCATCATAACCATAAATTCAGTATTTAGCTATATATATGTATGTGACCCCTAAAGCATTGCAAGAAAGAATTGAAGAACATAAAAATTAACATTCCAGTAACTGCATTAGTATCTACTGTATATAATAACAATGCAACAGCAATTTTTAAAGATACCAATATCATTTCAACTGTTGGTTCTCTATTTAAATTATCATATACTGAAAAAATAATCATCAACCATCTTGTAATGATAGAATACCAAATCTACCTTCAGCTTGGAAATTTTTACTACATGAATTTCCAAATTAGATTTTAATCAATAACGCATTCAAAAATATTGTCAACAGATCTTGGCCATGCTATTAAACACATTATTATGCTGTATCATCTTCATTCTTCTATATATCATGAAATGTAATTCATTGGAAAACATTTTTTATCTTCAAATAACCTTTATATATCACTGAATCTACCATCAAAGTTGATGAAGGACGTCTGAAATCCAGATCCTTTTATACAGGGTGACCTTAAAAGGTATGTCATAAATGAGGATGTCTTTCCAGAGATAAAAATGGTCCAGTAGACATGGTGTTTAAAATGCATTATCACAGGTCAGTCAATATTAGGGAGCATACACTATCTGTCCCATGCAGGCTTCCCTTATTGCCTTGTGCAGTAATATGGAGCCCAGTGCTAATTCTGTACATATAGAGGTTTGACATGATATCATCTGCAAAACTGCAGACTCATAATACTGTACAACAGACAAGTACACTTGAAAACTGCAAATGAACACGGCACATCAGTGAAGTGAGACATGACAACACTCATTTGCAAAAGACAAAATGGTTTTTATTGACAACCATTTCCAGAACATGCTGTGCATCATAACAGATATTACAAGTGTCCTCAGTTGGCACATATACAGGCATTGGTATGTGAACTAAAGAACTGTTGAATGCTTTTGAACATTCCTGGGGTATTTGTCAACAAGCTTTTCTTCACTCTCCACAGGGAAGATGTAAACAATGGTTTTCATGTGACCCCAAAAATAAGACAACCCTAAAAAATAAAACAGAATTTAATATCAGCAATTGAGCAGGCCAATTAACAAGAGCCTTGTGACCTTGGCCAATCTAATACCAAAGAGAATGGTCCTGTAGCCACTGTAACACACACCAACTGAAATGTGGCAGTGCATCATCATGCAGTATTGTCCTGGACCAATAAGCATGTTTCTCATAATGGCAGCAAGTATGTTGATGGAAAAATAATATTCATGTTTCATAGCGTGTGTCATATGAGGTTTGATCTCTGCCCACTTATGCTAGTTATGGTAATTCCCTACTACATTCTGGTCAAAACTTGCCTCACCTGTCATCAGAATGTTTTGGGAAATTTGGGCTCTTAGGCACACCTACATAAGAGTCAGTCACAGAAAGCACACTGTGGAGATCTGTCTGCTGGTGACAATCCTGCACCTGCTGGATGTGATATGGATACAGTGAACTCATCACTTGCATTAAAAAATGTTCACATTTTAAAACAAAATGTTAATTATTTGCCTTTCTTAGTTTTCACAATACACAAAACAGAGATGAAAGTAAGAAAACTTATGTTACCGATAGAATGCAATTGTTATTTTAAAATTTCTTTATACTAATCAATCAGTATTTTGCAACTACTCAGTCTGTGCATCTGTAAAAAAGCCTAAAGCAATCTTCCATACAATTTTTAATATATCTGTCCATCAATAACTATAATTTATTTCTTTTATTCAAAAATAATCAACATTAATATAAATTAGAGTTCACAAATGCTCTAGCTAAGACATCTAATTATGCCTAACATGAAAGGTAAATTTTTTAATGAATGACCCATGATGCTCATGTTAGGCACTTGTAAAAAGAGTGAAAATATATTTAAAAATTAATTTTTTACACCTAAATTTCTTGCACTTCAGCCTTTCCTACATTAAGATTACCATATGACATAAGTGGAAAATGGTGCATTTCGTTAAATGGTTTCATCTTTTGAAATTCCCTGAAAACTGCAGCACTTCTGTTAAACAGAAAAACTTGCTCCAAAGCTGATTCTGAAGAACTCAAGTATCACTGATCAGTTTTCGTATAGCTGATCAGTGATAACTGAGTTATCAGAATGATAACTAGTTAATCAGAATTTAATATCTACAATTTCACTTTTCACTCTGGATTTGTTTTATGGGGCGGGGATGGCTCAGTCGGTAGCGCGCCAGGCTCGTAATCTGTAGTTCCCAGGTTCGAGTCCCAGCTGGGTCAGCATTGAGATTTATCTTCACAAAACTCCGCACGGTCAGCAGGGGACGCCGATGGGCTTGGAAAGGTCTGTTGGTTGGGACGTTAAAGCTGTGGCCCCATGTGCGGGAGAGCCATACCCTGTACACGTTAAAGAACACGCTGGATGGCCTTGACGGGAGGCTACCATCTGTCTCCCAACAGCTATTCCAGTGGGTCCCCTCCCCCAACTTTCTCTGAGCCTTCGGGGTCTTTGTGACCTGCCCATTTAGCCCATTATGTGCAAAAAAGTGCCACTCAGAGGTAAAACAACAACCCAACCTGGATTTGTTATGAAAAACAATTCTACTTATCTGAAGAATATAAGTGGCACTTCGTTTATAGGGGCACTGGTTTATTTTTTGAATTGGTCAAATGTAATGTGAAATATTTGATTCAGAGTTAGCTTATAAACTTATGTTGAGAAGTTGGAACTAGTAGTGTCTGGTTTGTCAGAGCTTGTAACAGGCAAGGGTGGTCACCCAGGTCAACAACGGCAGAGGGATGCCACGGCAAGCTTAACCCTTCCAGTGTCCAGCCTGAAAAACTGGTTTAGATCCAGAGGCCAAATTTAGCTTTAAAACATTTTCTGCCAAATAACTAATGAAAGGAATTATGGCATGTTATATGCCAAATTAATCAGCATTTAATTCTGGATTTTCTGAAAATAAAATAGCTAACAAAAAAGATGAAAGTTTATTTTAATAAGACTTTTTTTTAAGTCATATAGTAAAAAAATGCATCTGAGTACACAATAAAAATTTATTTAAAAAACACTAATAGACAGAAATGATTATAATGCACATGAATAGAAAGGCTATTTCTGAATAACAAAAAAAAATAATTTTCTTGTTTAAAGTAAACATTTCTTCTGTTTCGTAATTTTTTTTCTTCATACCATACTTTGAAAAAAAGTCCAGGCTTGCTGCAGAGTCCAATAAAAAAAGTCAACTTTGGAATATTTTTAATAAATAACTAATCAACAGAAATTCAATTTAATTTTCAGAAACACTTTCGCTGACATAGGGACTTGAACCTCTCCAGAAACCTGCCAGAGTCTGGCATTAAACCAATAACCTGCCAGACTCTGGCTGCAGAAACCTGCCAGATCTCTGGCTGGTCTCCAGAAACCTGCCAGAGTCTGGCAGATTTCTGGAGAGATGCGGGTTCAAGTCCATTATCTCAGCAAAATTTTTTCCACAAAATATTTAGATGTTAAAAAGTCAACAGGTAACACTGTTATTGTCATTTACATTTATAACAGAAATAGGTCATGTTATATACCAAATTAAAGAGAATTTAATAATGAATTTTATTGAAGTACAAAATTTGAACATTGTATTATTATATACTAGCTGAACACACCTGGTGTTGCCTGGGTATCCCTTTTAATCTGTATATTCTTATTTTCACTGCACTAAAGGTAAATTTTATAAGTCCTCCTCCCCCGAAACTTTAGCACAGATTTTCAACAGGAAGAAATTTGCCCAGTGTTGGCTTGGATCGTTGTTGACATCAAGCAAGCTCTCTTGTAGCCCATGGCTTAGTTTCTGCATAAGCTATAGAGATTTTTATTTCCATTACCACAGATTTTTCTGCCCTATGGCTCCCATGATATTCATCCACATGGTCCAAATTTCCTACACAGTGTCCCCAAGAGCGACTTAATCTTTATAAGTCCTCCTCCCCCGAAACTTTAGCACAGATTTTCAACAGGAAGAAATTTGCCCAGTGTTGGCTTGGATCGTTGTTGACATCAAGCAAGCTCTCTCGTAGCCCATGGCTTAGTTTCTGCATAAGCTATAGAGATTTTTATTTCCATTACCACAGATTTTTCTGCCCTATGGCTCCCATGATATTCATCCACATGGTCCAAATTTCCTACACAGTGTCCCCTGTGTGCCCCAGCAATTAGTTTAAAAATCAGGTTCCCACTTGGCCCATGGCTTCATTTCTACACAAATTGTGACAGCTTGTGTCTCACTTTTAATCTGCATATTCTGTTGTTTCCTGCACTAAAGGTTAGTTTTGTGAGTATCGCACCCCCCAACATTTTATCACAGTTTGAACACAAAGATTTTCCCAGTGTTGCAAAGGTCATGGCCTCCACAAAGGGGGGGCTGACAGGGCTCTAGCCTGGGGGTCCCAGTGTGGCAGGTCGGCAGCTAAGTGAGATGAACAGAAGACAAAAAGCAACTTTATAAAATATTGACTTTCGTTTTGTCCATCCAACTAAAATTAATTATTTAATTAGGCACATTACATTTTCCTCTCATCATACTGAATGGAATGCAACCTCAATTTCACAAAAACCAAAAAACTTGTATAGAACCTGAACAAGATTTGAGAATTTCCGTAGTTTACCAAGTATTGGATTTTATTATCAATGATTTAAAGACAATATTTGAAGCAGCAGATACCATATGTGAATTATTCTCATCCACTTTAAACTTCCAGAACTTAGACAATGGTCAACTTACTGCAAAACTTGTAAATACATATGAGAAAGATCTGTCAGAAAACTTACTGCACAAAACCCCTTACCTTCAAAGTATTCACAAGCCAGTTTTCGGCACTGAAAAAAGCCCAATTAGACTTATGAATACAATTTACGACAAAAAACTGCAAGGTATATTTGCCAATATCTGCCTCGCCGTTACACTGTTTTGTACAGTACCAGTTACTGTTTCTTAAGCTGAAAGATCGTTCAGCAGACTGGGAAATTCATTGAAAACATGACAAAGAAGCACAACTAGACAAGAGCGACTTAATCATCTAGCAAGTTTGTGCATCGAAAATTATTTAGCTAAGCAAGTTGATTTTACTGAAGTTATTAAAAAATTTGCGATGACCAAAGCTGGAAAATATACTTTGAGATAATTTTTGAAAGTTTTTATTATGTAAATCCACATAGTTTTTTTAATAAATATAAATATTACTTTTGAGTCATCATTTAAATTGACTTATTTTCTCCTAAATCCTGTACAGCAGCACACTGCCCTTAACCTTAGCGGTAGGTAGTGGCTGACTTGGCGCAAGCTCTCAGAGCCATTGGCAAAAAATGAGACATTTCATCAGATTTTGGCATTGTTTTTTCGACGTACTTTACCGAAAGGTCGCAAATTTCATAGGTGGGTTCCCTGTGTCTGGTTAGAAAATCAAGTCTCTAGCTGCAATGGAACGCCTAAATAATGCTTTTGGAAATGTGGGGTATCTGGCAATGGCATTAGATTTGTAGCAGATTTATATGCTATTTTAACTCTTTACTTTCACAGTTATGGAGCAATAAATGGCAACAGTAAATTTGACAGCAATTCTTGTTTCCTGTAGGAATAGCATGGTAAATATTTTTGATTCTAGCAAGCCCCCTTTGGACTTTCAACCTGAAATTTGGCACTGCAATCTGGACCCCAAGAAACATTCTCTGAAAATTTGGAGCATATAAGTTGATTTCCAGATGAGTTATGGCTGCCACAGACAGACACCTTCTTTTATTATACAGATTAATTTTAATAATATATTAATTTATTAATTTTAATAACACTTTTTACAGTGGTATACTGAAAAAATTGGTACATATTTCATAATTACTTCTAAAGTATTTCATTTTTAAAAATAGCATTTTTTGTTTCATTATCAGGAGATTTTAGAAACTTGAAGGAAAATTTTGTTGATAACAGCTCATATCAAACTTTTGAGCTTAAATTGGAGGATAGCTTCAGAAGAGAGTAATGTTAACAAACAAATTGGCAATATCTTATATCGCTTCTAAGATATGGCAATCAGATGGCTTTAACAAATTATTTTTGTCATAGTTTAATAAAATATGCATCAAATGAAATAGAAAATATTATTTATCAAGCCTGAATTACATATTTTTATAAGATATCTATAAAAAAAAATTAAAATAGCAATTTTTATTTAAAAAAATTTTTTTGTTGTGCTAAAAACAGATATATATATATGTCCTGGACTCTGGAAGGGTTAATCAAATAATAAACACTAATTTTATTTTTGCTTTTCATATACTAGACTTCACAATAATATTCAAGCTGTATAATATTCATAACTCAAAACTTTCAAAATAAATTAAAATATAATATCATAATTCTCTTGATCACTATGACCATAACTTATCCTTTTTCAGTTACAAAAATCAAGCAGATATATCCTTCAAAGTTCACATAGGCTATTTCAATATAACTTTTGTTCTTATAGGTTACAGGATGGTATTTATAAGGATTTTGTTGAAATATATCTTCTTTTCTTTTAGTTTGTCTTTCTGTTTCTAATTCAAATTACATTTGCAGAAGTTAATTATACACTGGTTTCCATAAATTAGGAAACAACCTTATATCAATGAGAAGCTAACGTTGAAGCTCTCCAACTTCTAAAATAAGTTTTCTTTTTTTTTTTGAAAATGTGACAGCAGATAAGGATTGCAATTAAATATAATATCTTGATTTTTAACAATATTTGTTCAGTATTAAATGAGTTATGGAAGTTTGAACATTTAATAATAGTAATGTCAGTCTTAAGAATAGTGAAATAATATTTTACACAAACTTCCAAAATACACTTACTATATTAAACACTTTGATACAATACTTATTACTAATTAACTTCTGAAGTCAATTTTTGTGACCAAAATTTGTTAAATATTAAAACTTCCACAACTCATTAAATACTGAATAAATATTGTTGAAAACCCAGATACTGGTATATTTCATTGAGGTCTTTATCTGCTATCATATTTTTCAAAATGAAAAAACTTATTTTAGAAGTTATTGAGATTTGATATTAGATTCTCATTGACATAACACAGGGTTGTTCCTTAAATTATGTAAGCCAATGTACTATTTATTAATCGTACAGGCAGAGAGTATTATTAGAACGCTCATAAAAACAACACAAACTATTATACCATATCAAAATAAAAAATTTACATAGCAATAAACAAATTTTTAATTAAAATGAAACAAAAGTAAATAAAATTGAAAAAAAGTAATAAAATGAGAGAGAAATGTTTTTAAAATACAACAAAAAATGATATTTATATAATGCATTAACTAAAAATAGGTGACAGTTTGTTACTAAAAATGGTGAAGAGTTATTTCCTTAATCTGCTGCAGTGTCCTTGTGATAGCAAATCCAATAATCAGTCAATGATTGCAGGATCAGCAGTGTCAGGGTGTATACACTATCATTAAGTGTTAATACTATGGTGGTTTTCCCTGTAGCAGATGTCCAAAGCTCCAGTGGGTCAGTTCTCACATGGTTCCCTCATCATCCCATGAGAGCACCAACACACTGCAGCTTCAGTCATTAGCTACAATGAGCCGACCATAGTATCAACAGTTAATGGTAGTGTATATGCCCTGACTCTGCAGACCCCCACAAGAATTGACAGAGTGATAATTAGACCTGCTATTCAGTCATCATGGAGCCACTGCAACAGACTAATGAATTAAACATAGGTGACAATCGCAGCGTTACCTGCGTGACATTTTAATGTCAACATATCAATAAATATTTTGTGAAAAAAATTGCGCCAACATATGGGACTTGAACCTGAATCTCTCCAGAAACATGCCCGAGTATTCTTACCAATTGAATTAATGCTGGCTCATCTTTTTTCCACTAATTTAAGACTTTAAATCTTTCACCATGATTTTCAGCATCAACCATTGGCACCATCTATGATCAAAATAACCTTCACCATTTTTAGTAATGATCTGCTACTTTGATAAAAAAAATTTCTGAAAATCATGTCTTCCTTGCCATCTATTCAGTAGGCAACAGCTAGCATATGAACCAACTCAGATTTGCAATCCTAAAGCTTGTAACTAATTTCTGAAAAACTAGACACTAACAGTTCCAACTCTTCCATACAAGTTTATAAACTAACTCTGAATCTAACACTCAACACTATGTTTGAACAATTCAATTAATAAACTGGCTATAATGGGCTGGTGCAGTGCCAAGACAACACGGCAATCTTTGTTTTTATTTTTAATTTATTTTGCAATTTCAAGATGTATTCTAGAATGGGCAAAATTAGTATCAAAACAATTTATTATAGTGTTCTTATACCAGGTATCTGGGACAAAATGCAACAATAACTAGAAGAACCCATATCACCTCTGGCTTATATGAGAATTTCGTTTTCAAAGTGAAAGAAATTTTTCTTTTACCTACTGTTTCATTCCTCAAAAAGTTTTAATTTGAGCAAGTGGATGATGGGGAAAATGCAAATAGTATTTCATTAGTAATTATACAACATAAAAGTATTTATCTTTTAATTCTTAAATCTAAAAACTTACATTTCCCACACCTCTCTCATAAAAATGGGTAGATTATTGTTGTCAGTGGATTATCTCTTAAAAATTATCACTAATTTTTCAGGCTTCTATTCTATACATATTATTTGTAAACCTCGATAACAGCTCTGCCATTTCATCATTTCTGTGATCTTTAAAGATATATATATTAAAACTACTAGGTATTTGGAAAATGTGAATTATATTTCATTAGTACCAATCAAATTAAAAAAGAATTTTCTAATTATCATTTTTGTTGTTTCCACTGGAAACTTCATTGACATTCACATTCCACCACCAAAATTTCATATTTCTATCATTTAATGCATCGTTGCAATATTTGTTTGAAATTTTGGAATTTTCACCTTTAGAGGACACAATTATAGTGTTTGAAAGTGCGAATCATAATATTTTATCAATTCCTATCTAACCCTAAAAAGATTTTTTCATTTATCCCTAAATGCAAACAATTATCTGCTAAAACAACAATATCACCCACCCTGGGTCTGAGGTCAATTCATTGTTGCCAATGGAAACATCACGGTGTTCACATTCCACCACTAAAATTTAAAATTTCTAAATTAAATACATGGTTTGCAATATTTGTTTCAAATTTTGGAATTTGAAAATTTTTCCACTTATTAGAGGGCACAATTATAGTTTTCAGAAGATTTAAAAAAATTGTAATATTTTATCAATTCCTAACCCAAAAAGAATTTTTCATTTATCTCTAAAAACAATTAATTCTTAAATATGTTTTGAAATTTTGGAATTTTCAAATTTTTCCATCACTAGAGGGCGTAATTATAGCTTTAGAGATATTCGGAAAGTACATATCGTAATATTTCAACAATGCTTATCCAACACAAAAAGAATTTTTAATTTATCTCTGTAAACAAAAGAGTTCAATGTCAGTTTATGTAAATTTTTAATTTATCTCTAACAAAAAAGTTTGTCATTTGTTGAGATAGATGTCAAAGTGAAACTAGTATCTCACTTTTTCTGAAATTGAGATAAAAAAGTAACACAATTTACTGCTTACTGAAGTGATGAAAATGCAGTATGTGGAAAGAGACAAATTCATCATGTTTGTAAAAGTGTGGCACCACTTGTCCAGCATGATAGCCACACAACAGTTTTCCAAAATGGTACATGCACAGTGAAGAAGAAAGTGGAGTGCTGTTATTGGTTTGCCGAATTCAAGTCTCTAGTGACTGTGCAGAAGAGATTCAAATAAAAATTTCAATAAGCTGGAGAGACACAAAATAACAGCATGGTACAAAATGTTGATTGAAACAGGCTCACTAGTAAAGAAAAGCAAGAATATTAAGAAAGTGTCTGACCAACAAGTTGATATCATTTGTAAAGTGTACCAGCAGCCCAAAGAAATCCATGTCATGTAAGCAGATGACCAGGGATCCCAATGTTGACCATTCATGATGTTTTCTGCATGAGAATATTTCAGTGCCATTGCTTTTTACTTATCTTCCTAATGCTTTTTGCTTGCCCTTATTCAGTTTGTGAATTTATCAGAACAGTTGTTCCACCACATCTTTTGAACGTGTGCTTTCTTCCTCCCAAAAATAAAAACAAATATAATAAATATCCCCTCAAGCAGCTGCCTGCCATGGAGGTCTGACAGGAGCCTCTCAGTTAAATATGCCATAGCAGGTCTGTGAAGTTGGTGGAACCTCAGCAGAAAAGTGACACAAACATCTATACCTTATCTGGGGCCTGAATCCAGGTCCCTTTGCTCAGTAGTCAAGAGTGCTAAATTTCGCTATAACTTCAGAATGAGAGGGCTGAAAGTAACAAGTTATGTATCAAATAAAAACTTGTGACAAGGGGAATGCTACAGGTTAACAAATTCCACCTCCATTTCATCCCCCCTAAAAAGGGGCATGTAAAAATGATTGCTCCGCTATATCTTTTGAATGCAAAGGCCTAAAATAACGAGTTAGGTGTCAAATGAAAGCTCATATGAGAACCGTCATACCAATTTTGAAAACCAAAAAGGGGGCAGATGTGTGCATACGAGTCCTATATCAAATGTAAGTTTCTCAAGGTAGGCATTTTTAGTCACAAAAAAAAAATACCTATTTTCCCATATGTTTACTAAAAAGTAGAAAATAAAACTAAAGTATATCGATAGTGTAATCAGTCACTGAATTCATTTTCATTTTGGAAGACAGGGTTGGTGGGTTGTTTTACCTCTGATTGGCACTTTTTTGCACACCATGGTCAGGTCACATGGACTCCTAAGGCTCAGAGAAGGTTGGGGGAGGGGGCCCACTGGAACAGCTGTTGGGAGACAGATGGTAGCCTCCCATTAAGGCCATCCAGCATGTTCTTTAATATGTATATGGTATGGCTCTCCCACACACAGGGCCATGGCTTAACATTCCACCCAACGGACAGCAGCCTTTCAAAGCCAATCAGTGTCCCCTACTGACCGTGGGCAGGGCGGGGAATTTTGCAGAGATAATGGAAGACAGGGTGTTGATTTACATACTCAACAAGAATGATGGCACCCTATCTTCCTTTGAAGTGAATATGAATTCAGTGACATGCTTTAGTTTACATTCTACTTTTTAAGGTGCATATGGGAAGATAGATATTTTTAAAAAATTTCTATTTCTTTTACTTAGTTCCTATGTTGGTTTATTTGTTTACCTGTTTATGGATTTGTCAAAACAGTTGTTTCCACCATATCCATTGAATGTAATGGGCAAACTTAAATGATTTGTAGGTGAAATGGAAGCTTTTGATGCAGGGAGTAACTTCCCATAATAGGCTATAAGGCTATAAAGAAAATAACTCCCCTTGCTGTCTTCCCTCCTAAAAAAGGGGAAATATGAAAATGATGATTCTGCTATATCTTCAGAATGTGAGGGCCAAAGGTAAGCTATCTGTCAAATGAAAGATTATGACATTGGGAATGATAGAGGTTAAAATATTTCTATCCGCTTTCTTCCTTTCACCACCTAAAAAGTGAAAATATGAAAATGATTGTTACATTATATCTTTGAAATGCAAGGGCCAAAGTAACAAGCTATGTGTCAAATGAAAGCTTGTGACAAGGGGAATGCTAGAAGTTAAAAAACTTCCACCCTCCTGTTTCTCCTCCTAAAAAAGGGAGATTTGTGAAATGGATTATTCAGTTATACCTTCAGAATGCAAGGGCTGAACGTAACACATTGTACTGAAATAGAACTTTGTGACACGGGGAATGTTGTGGGCAATAAAACTACAATTCCCTTGATTTCTCTCTCCCTAAAAAAGGGAAACGTGAAAGTGGTTCTTCTACTATATCTTTCGAACACAAGTATCTATATGAATTATGCCAAATGAAAGCTCATATGAGGACTGTTGTACATTATATTGAATATACATTACATACACACATATAAAATCCTCATGTAAGGTACTGTGTAAGCATCTAGAATTAAAGGCATCAAGTTTCCTGTTATCCTACTCACAAAGGGTCCATGTTTCGCTATCATACCTAACCTTAGAAAGAACCAAACTATTATACAACCTAATTTTAGCCTATTTTTATAACCTATTATACAGCCTATTTTTCCACACTCTCCACAGACTCCTAAAAGTCCCAGCAGCAATCCCTATTCTCTCTATCACATGCCACATATCACCAGTATCTGTTACATAGCTTCCAAGATAATTAAACTGAGACATTTGCTGAAGGGTGCAGCCATTCAAAGCAACTGAAACACCATCTGTCTGACCAATTTTCATCACTTTAGTTTTCTCTCTGTTTATCACCAAATCTATTCTACTATCAGTCTCATCAACAGCTCATGAACATCATTTGCCAAAAGGGGCCAAATCATCAGCATAATCTAAATCAGAAATTTTCAGATCTCTAGACCATTTAAGCCCAAAATCTTCCTTTTGCAATGAATTTTGTATAACATAATCAATAGCCAAAATAAAGAGGAAAGGAGAGGAGACAAAATATTCCTTTGTGAAACACCAGAAGCAATGTTAAACCAATTGTTACAAGCTTCACCAACTTTCACACGACTCAGTGCTATTACACAGAGCTTTCATTATGTTAACTAATTTGTCTGGTATGCCATATGATCTCACAATCAACCAAAAATCATGGCAATCAATTTTGAAATCAGCAAAGCTAGTAACCAAAGGTTTCTAAAACTCTAAACATTTCTCAAAAATCTGCCTGAGTGAAAAAATCTGATCCACACATCCCCTACCACTTTTGAATCCATGTTGCTCATCATGTAATTGTCCATCAACCAGATTCTTCTATTAGGCACAATCATGCAAAGAACTTTACCTGGCACAAAAAGTAAGCTGAAACCCCTACAGTTATCAGAAGAACTGTGATCACCTTTCTTAAAAATAGGAATAATAACAGCTGTAGTAAAATCCTTAGGAACACTTTTATCATAAAAAATATTCAAAATTTCAGTCAGTCATGCGACAACATATGTTCTCAGCTCTAAGCATTCAGTGGTTCATCCACCCCATTCAGTAGGGATTTATGAAGTTTTAATATAGAAATAGCCAAAGCGAATACAGAATGTGATATAGGACCAACATTAAAGCCAGTAATGCATCTATCCTCATTAAAAACAACAGAAGTAGAAATAATTGCTTTGTTTAAAATATCTCTGAAATGCTTAGCCCACTTAGCCATCACAAGATCTTCACCTTCAATCACCTATCATGTTTATCTCTTAATCCCTGTGTGCTTGTCTGTTCCTTCCCGCATAAAATATTAACTATCTGGTATAATCCCCTACTGTTGTTTCTCTGCTTCCTCTGCTCTGTCAGCCAAGCCAAACATTCTTATCAACTGTTAACTGATCCTTTACATGTTTATTATAAGAGCATTGTAATGCTGTCTGTTAGAACTATTAATCATATGACATGATTCATAGTATCATATTCATATGGCATGATTCACAGTGGTAGGGCCTTGATTCATAGTATTCCTGTACTTTCTTCTTTCAGAAATGTTCCATAGCCTTATTACTCAAACAATTTTGTTTCCTCTGTTCCTTTTTAACAAAATGAGTACTGTTGACCTCAAGAAAAGCCTCTTTAAACTGATCCTGTTCTTTCTCAACTTCAGCAGTAAACAAACCACGATTGTCATGATTAACTAATCTATAATGGTATGCTTTGGTTACATTTGGATCTTTCAAACCTTCAGTGTTATAATTGATTCTCTTAACTTTGGCACAACATTACTTAAGCTTCAGTTTCAACACTTTTGACCAGGTAATGGTCAGGCCCAATTTCGGCTCCACTGTATGATCTGGTATTCCTAATGGAACTAGCATATTTGCTGTTAAAATATAATCTATATGTTCTTGTGCAACCCATCAGGTGAAATCCATGTGTATTTATTAATGTCCTGATGTTTGTAGTATGTGTTCATTATTCACAAACAATTAAATTTACCTACTTGTAGGAAACAATCGCAATTGCCATTGGAACTGCAAATACAAAAGGGACCTAACAGTTTTGCCTAAGAGTCAGAGTCAGTATCAACTTTAGCACTGAAGTCACTTAACACAAGAGAAACATCTCTTTTTCTTGACAGAATTCAAAATATCCTGAAGCCTGTAAAACCTATCTTTCTCCTCAGAGTCCTCTGTGGAGGCATAACAGGTGACATTCAAATGTTCAAGTTTTAATGCCTCCTGCCATTCTTTGCTTCCTCAAAAGATGGAAATTTATAAGAGGGGTTTGGCCTTAACACATTATATCACAAATTAAAGCTCGTAATATCTTCAACGTCACGGGCAAACTCAAAAAAGTCTCAAAATAAAGGGGGAAAGAAAAATATAGTTGATGTTTATGAGGCATATATCAAATAAAAGCTTCTGAAGGCAAATATTTTTAGTGACAAAGAAAAAATATAAATTAAAAAAATACCTATGTTTATATGTGCCCTAAAAACCCATGCATACCATAAAAAGTACAAAATAAACCTAAAACATATTGCTGGTGTAATCAGTCACTGAATTCATATTTACTTCAAGGGAAGAGCAAGAGCCAATTTACCTACTTGACAAGATTGCTGACACACTATCTTCCAATTCAGTGACTGATTGCACCATCGATACATTTTAGACTTATTTTCTATTTTTTAGGGTACATATAGATAGTTTTTTTTGTGCATTAGATAATGGATTTGGTTTATTACAATATGTTTAATCTTATCTACTGTCAAGCCAAAACAGGATAATTTACATTTCCAATAATAACATTCTTTATTTAAATACAATTTGTTAACAAAAGTTTAGCATGTAGAGCCTTCAAAATACAATCCAGATTAACAAGTAATCTTTTCTTATAATTTAAAAAAATTCATCTAATTTTTAGATATTTATAATTTCCTTTAAATTTCAAAATAAATTCAGTGTTGTGAGAAAAATGATACATACATGTAAAATTCTAAGTACCAAAATATGAAATGCATCTTTATTTGTGAAAAAAAAAAAACAATATCCATGGTTACATCAGTCCCATGAATGAAGCCTATCTGCCAGACTAAATCATAATTTAAGTAGATCATAAAGTGTACATTGTGAATATTAATGCGACTACAATAAATTATACTGGATAGAATGGATGCATATTGCGAAAGATTTACGCACATTATAGCATTAATTTCAACAAAACCCACAATGAATCACTTTATGAATAAAAATAAGGATTTTATTAAAATGAAAAAAAACTTTAATTTTTATTAAAAAAAAATACTGTCCGCCATCATAGGATTTTTTCGCGTACCCTGTAAAAAAAAAATCCCGTAACACTTGGGGACATTTACTTCAATCTACGAATTGGGGACCTAGAAACACTTTCTGAATTGATATTTAACCTAATTTTTTTTGCAATCTACAGCGAAAGATGTCCATTGTAGAAATCGAAATGCCATACAACTAAATAGCCTCACATACGTTTCGAACATAATTTAATATACTGACATTCCATAATCTTGTATGAACCTAACTTTCCACAAGTACTGCTTGTCTTGACACAACACCGTATACACTTAACTCAAAATTCCAATACACTTTCTCCATTAAGTATTAGCGGCAACAAATATAAACAGCAACACTTACTTTACTGCGGGCATATTTTAGTTAATACCGTTTGCAAATTATGTATATTTTTGAACACAATATTCCTCATTGCAATGGAGGTTCAAATATGGAGTTCTTATCAAAATTCAACATTAAAACCGTAGCGCATTTTATTAGCTTCATAATTCTTAGAGTATCCATTATTTGAAATAATGCACAAACTATGTTATTTTAATTTTGCTACTACATCAAACTTCTCTTAAACGTTATTAGACGCTATAAAGCATCTTCTAACTTAACGATTCTTTGCTAGTTCTATTAGAGGGATTTCAGAAATGCAGACGGAGGGGCGCCACCAAATATCATCTAATGGGCTTTAAGTGAGATATAAGAGAACGAAAATCGAATGAGAATCAGTTTCGCAAAATATTTTACAGATTATTTGTGTACTTCTACAAAGAACTATAATTAATACCAATGACTCAATAATAATAAAAAATTCAGCTATGCGAAAATGAAATTCTCCCCAAAAGTACGAAACTGAATCTATTCTTTACATTGCTATTTCTAACCAAAATAAAACGTCCACCATTACAGGTTCTTTCCTCATCACGCTTGAAATTAAAACACACTTAACTCCAGAGGGTATATTCCTGGAGATACACGTATAAGCATGATTTATGAACAAACGAATGCACTCTCAAAATACTTTCATTGTGCATCGTGTAGATTAACTAAAAATGGGTGCGAAAAACAAAAGACAAAGAAAGTAAAGTGAAGCAAAAGCAAAAAATTACCACCCGCAAATACAGAAGCATACCGTAGATCGTAGATCGTCAAAGGATATTCGATGTTCCGGGCAATACAGTGCCCTTCTGCCTGATTGGCATGAGTATAAAAACATTAGTTAAACCACCCTTGGATGAGCCCCGAAGGGCGAGTAACTAAAAGAGCAAAAAGCAAAATATGATCGCACAAGAGACCTAAAATGGGAAGCTCTCCTCAGAGAAGGCCATCATTTTAGGCCTCTTGTACTTATTAAAAACAGTATGATCATAAAGTAAAAGACGAGAAATAATCTCGTTTGGATTATTATCCACACCCTCGAAGAACGTTTTCGAGGTGCGCTTAATATGGATGTAAATGTGGTCGATGCACAAGTCAGAATGAAGTCATCTGTTAGTAACAAAACATGGGCATCGACCGCTGCTCTCAAGATTTTGTTTTGTAAGACCTGAATCTTAGGAATATTGATGGCGGTGGTGTTCGCCCATATAGGCGATGCATATAAGATCACCGGTCTGATGATGGCATCATAAAGTAGAAGCTTATGATCCAAAAGGAGGATGGAGTTTCTCCTAAGCAGAGGACCTAACTGGCCTCTAAGCATATTAACCTTGGAGATGATATGATTAACACGATGGTCCCATTTTAACCTACGGTGTAAATGCTCACCGAGGTATTTGACTGAGTCTTCCCAGTCTATGGGAATGTCGTGAAGTTGAAGGCAAGCAGGATTTGCAAGGCCCTTGCGAGTAAAGAGGATGGCAGAACTCTTGTCCGAGTTAATCTTTACTTTCCACTTGTCATACCAGTCACCCATCTGGGTCAAGCAGCGTTGCAATGTTTTCACAGCAATGGCTGGACCCAGGGAGGGAGACAAGATCGCAAGATCATCTGCGTAAAGAGCCAGATGTATGCTTTCAAAAGAAGGTAGATCATGTAAATAGAGAGAGAAGAGTGTCGGACCCAAAAGGGTAGAAGCATACCCGAAAGAGTTCGAAGGTTATATCTTCCCCTTCAAAATTTCAATATCATGGCTATTTTGTGAGTGGCTGCTTGGCTACCGACCATAGGGGCATGGAGTGTGCACCAGATATGGTGTAAAGGTTTCTGTGTTGTTTTTCTGCTGAGGTGTAGCCTGCCTCACATATCTCTTCAATGGAGCATTAAACTGACAGGTTCCTATCAAACGTGTGGAGCAGCTGCTTGAGGGATAATTTATTTTTTTACATATATTTACATTTTTGAAGCCATCCTCGTCAAACAAACTAACGTACGGATGTATGTGTCGTTTTTCTGCTGAGGTCCTGCCATCCTCTCAGACCTTCTACTATGGCATATAAACTGACAGGCTCCTGTTAGACCTCTGTGGCAGCAGCTGCAAGAGGGGGTATTTATTTCTTTCTTTATTTATTTATTTTTATACGTCAAATGAAACACAAACACGTTAACTTCAATCCGAAGTTTTTGGTTATGCCATTGGTGAAATATGATTCAAATTAAATATTTAACACAAGCCTTAATGATATTTGACACTGTTTTCATGTAATCCTTTCATTTCATGCACACATTTTTCGCCATAAAGCAGAGTAATTTTGCAATTTGAACTTCTATTTTTAATTTTATTTTTAACATTCTAAAAACCAAAACCTCTAGGAAGATTTATCAGTTTTTCCTTTTGCTATGTCGTTAATAATCATGGGGGAAAGTGAATTTTCCAAGGACGAAATATTACTGCAAGCAGAACTACCAACTTTCGCTTTTTTTTATAACCAACGAGATAATTTGCAACATTTACACTAGGCATCAAAATAAAATACCTTTCTGGTGTAAAAATAAATTACTTCTCAAACATCGGTTACAATACAGATCTGAAAGAGGCATGTCAGTGAAACAATACCATAAGAAAGATCTGTAACGACGTTGATACCTAAGCCGAAATCACATTTATGACGTATGGAATACAAAATAACATTTCATTCTTTATAGTAGAATATACAAACCTTTTACATATATGATAATTTTTAAATATATGATAGAATACATGTGATAGAGATTCTACTTTGTTTCGAATTAATGTCGTCAATAAAAAGAAAATGAAGGACAAATGTTTAATTTTTCATATTTTCCAACACTGATGTTCAGTGTGGGTAAAGGGTAGGGGATTTATTTTAAAACTAAAATATAATTTAAATACAATTATTCAAATGACACTATATTCCCCATTTTTATTCTTTATCCCTTCCCCACATCTAATATAATACACTCATAGCATCGTATCGTAACCATTAAGCCGGAACCCATTTTTACGCTACCGATCGTTAGTTTCTGGATATCAGTATTCCAGCATGCATTTCGTGGTTTAGCTCCCATCTGAGAGCAACATGTTCCCTCCTGTTCTTCTTAGCTCCATGAGTTTGCATCGTTTACACTGGCATGGATTACAGGCATTACTGGTGCTAATATGATTTTTGTAGTCAGGAATCTCTCTGACAAAAATATATCGATTCGATCTTCGACAATAGATAGGGTAGACTGCTCATGGCAACACTATGATGACCTCACACATGGAGGTAGGAAGATAAGGAGACGCCCTAACGCGCTTTCCCTGTGGAAGGAAAATGATGCTTACGCAGCATTGCGGTAGCCATGTTGTTGCATTCAAAACAAACCGTCTGCTGCTGCAATCAAGCCTACTTACACTCAGTTTTACTGTGCGATTCGTGCAGCCGTAAGCTGAATAGGCTGCCAAAATACAAATGTCGACAAAAATTAGTATAGGTGAGTAACTACTGATCAATGTTTTGAATAGAACAACATGGCTGCCGTAGCATCATTTTCAAGTGCTTAGGGCTCCTCCTCTTTTCTTCCTACCTCCATGACCTCACATACTACACGTGATTGATGGCTAGAAGAGAGATTATCTCAATTCTGTTCTATAGTATTATCGTGTTCAACTTAGCATATTAGCTCACATAATTAATTCGTTTAGAGAATTTAAAGAAAAAAATCATTGTGGTATATTGTACCATTAATTGTACAAACAGAATTTAGAAAAATACCTCTATATCGTTTAAAAACTAAATATAAATAAATAAACGATCCCTTCAGCAGTTGCTTTTTCTATGCGAGAAGATGGGAAAAAGTTTACGTTGCGACTTGCAAACAACTAAATTAGCCTTTAAAATTTTCAATTCTTCACCGATTGTTATTCGAAATGGCACAAATTTGATGCATTTCATATTTATTACTTCTAATTATTTAATGAGAGTTACTAATATTTAGAGACTATATAGTTAGAGGTTGGCCATTTCAAAATTGGACGCCATGTTTTGTCATCGCTCGGATTGTTTGGTGTGCAAAACTGAATGGTATTGGAAGAATACTAATGGATTCCGAAAAAGGTAAGGTATTTTTTGATACATATTTCAGTGCTCACGATTGGAAGCATTATAGAAAAAAGGAAAAGAAATTTTAGGGCTTTTTTTAAAAAAAAAAGAGATATAAATTCGTTTTGTTGTGTGTCCTTATTTAGACATCGAACTTCTTTGTTTGTACAGATAAATAAAAAATTCATTTTGTTATCGACAGATATGAAAGAAATTTTACAATTTGCATTTTTCAAATCTCTCAAAAGTTGTAATTACGCTCTCTAACGTTGGAAAAAGTTGAAAATTCCGAAATATCAAACGCATATTTCAAACGATGTAGTAATGTTAAACGTCTGAGATTTTGGTTTTGAAATCCGAAGGTTACGATGTTACAATTGGCCACAATCACTTGACCCTTTATACACGGGGGTGGGGGGGTGGGGGGTGTAACTTTATTTAACAGAAAATTGTATATTTTTGGAGATAAATTAAAAATTCCTTTCCGGGTGGACACGCATTGATGAATTATTACAATTTGCATTTCCCGAATCTCCCAAAAGCTATAATTTCGCCCACTAACGGTGGAATAAATCGAGAAATCCCAAAATTTAAAACGAAAATTACAAACGATGTAGTTATGTGAGAAATTTCAAATTTTGGTCATGGAATGTTACAGTCTTTAAGATTTCTTTGACCACATTGAGTTGACCTCTATGCCCAAGGTAGGTAAGAAACAGAATGGTTTTGTTTTAAGAGACAATTGGAAATCTCTTTTTAGTTGCTACTTAAAAAAAATTAAATACCCCCTCAAGCACTAATGAAGTATAATTCGCATTTTCACACGTAGTTTAGATCACTAAATATACAAACGGCAAAACTTTTAACGAATGTTTCAAGTGATATCTTTATAGTAGAAATTTCAGCGGTAGAGTTCTGTTATGGTTGAAATTCCACTGAGAGCAATGATCTGCCCACTATTTTCAAAGGAGTTGGAGAAAAGCAACTTTTCTAATTTGAGAGTATGGAAAAAGTATGTTTCGCAATTGCTAATTGCGGAACATACCTTTTCCATATTATTAAACAGAGTTGACACACACCTGACCCTCCTAAAATGGCTCCTTTTGTCTACCATCACCCTAATGCTAAACAAGGTGGGAGTCACGTGAAGTCCTCTCTAATAGTCTTATGTAGCTTTGTGGTACCTACATATAACAAAATAGTAATGCCAAAATTTGAAACATACCAATGCAGAAAAATAACTGCCTCGTTATTATTATTTGTATTTACATGTATGAAACTTTTAAATGTTACAGAGAATAAAGAAATTGCTTGTAGTTCTATTTATTCTATTCTTTTTTTTTCTGTCTTGTCACTCAATACCTACTTACAACCATTTTTCAGCAGATTATCTGATTTCTAATAAAATCCTCACAATATTCTCACTTTGACAAAAGGGCTGAAAAGCGTATGAATTCATACCTGGGTCCGCTTGCGACTCAAAACGTAGGATGGAGACTAGAGGTCCTGTATAGTTAGAGGCTGGCCATCTTGGGGATTCACTTGCCATTGGATGATTGAGTCACGTGGTTTATGGGCGTCATATTTTGTCGTACCGTGAGGTGAAAGCCTATGTTTTAGTGGAGGTACCAAGTTAAACTTTTCCGTTGGTATACTTTTATATATTTCTACCATTTTTTTGTTTATAAAAGCTGTCATATTTTATGAATGCCTCATTACGCTACATTTGGGCGTAAAAATTTCACTCAAAGAAAAAAATTAATATTTTTTTCCCAGAAACTCCATCAGAGGAAGAAATGAGCTAACTGAAAATCAACAAATAATTTATTTTAAGGTTCATTTGAAAAACGAGCAAATGTTTTCACTTTGTCGTCTGTCTGTCCGTCTCTCTGTTAACTGTTGTTTGTCCATCTGTCTTTCCACCTGTCTATCCCTCTATAGACAATATTTTTTTTACTTTTAGAGCTAAATGAAAAATTCCTTTTGGGTTGGATAGGTGTCGAACAAACATTGCGATTAGGAAATTTGAAAATTTTCAGTAGCTTTAATAGCGCCTTCTGGCGGTGGGAAAAGATGGGAAATGATAAAATTTCACACGAATATTACAAACCAAATATTTACACTGGAAATCTGAAATTTTGGTAGTAGAGTGTTATGGGGAGAAGATTTACAATGGCAACAAAGCTTTGCCGTCCTAGCCAAAGGGAGGGGGGGTGGCGAAAAGGAAACTTTATTTTAATAGATAAACGAAACAATATATATATATGTTTTGCATGCACTAAAAAAATTTTAATTCCTTAAACAATATTTGATAATCTCAGCGTTACCTGAGAAGTTTTAACATCTATAAATCTATAAACGTTTTATATGAAAAAAGACGGCATTAGTTCAACAAGTTAGAATACTCTGACATGCTTCTGGAGAGATGCGAGTTCGAATCCCGTATGTCGGAATATTTTTTTCCAGAAAAATATTAATATTTACATTTTTTGAATCCCCATCAGTGGAATTTCCAATGTTAGAGAGTGTTAAAGGTTACTGCCTTTAAGATGCTTTTTATAGAAACCTGCTATAAATAAAAATTACAAACCATCTATTTTTGCTAGAGACTAATTATTTCGTCATAGAGTGTAATGGTCAAGTGGTTTACTCTAATGGTAATGATTTGTACTGTCGGTAAAATGCAACTCTTCTGCTCTAAGAGATAAATGAAAACCTTTTTTTGTACATTACAAGTACAAATAAAATATTATTTTCTCAATTGTACAGTAGTTCGAATTTCCACTGTCACAGGGTACTAAAAGTGTAAAATAACTAGAAGAATGCATATCGCCTCTGGCGCATATGGGAATCTCAGTTTCAAAGAGAATGAAGTTCTTTCTTTGCCTACTCTTTCACTCCTTAAAAGTTTTAATTGTGGATGTTGGTGTTGTTTTTCTGCTGAGCTCCCGCCATCCTCAGGGACCTTCTACTATGGCGTATAAACTGACAGGTTCCTTTCAGACCTCAGTCTCTCAAAGTATTTGTCTTTTAGTTCTTAAATTTAAAAAGTTGCCTTTCACTCGCTCCTCTGAAAATAGTGGGCAGATAATTGCTGTCAGTGGAATTTCTACCGTAACAGAACTCTATACGCCGAAATTTCTACCATAAACAGATCACTTGAAAAACTCGTTAAAATTTTGCAGTTTCGATATTTAGTGATTTCTAATGATATAAATTAAAACTACCTTTGAAAATGCGAATTATATTTCATTAGTAACCAACTGAAAAAGAGATTTTCAATTATCTCTTAAAACAAAACCGTTCGGTTTCTTACATACCTTGGGCTTAGGGTCGACTCATTGTTGTCCACGGAATGTAATTTTCAAGACTGTCACATTCGATGACCAATATTTAAAATTTCTAGCATAACTTCATACTTTGCAATATCTGTTTTAAATTTTGGGATTTTTCGATTTTTTTTCCTCTGTAAGAGGGCGCAATTATAGCTTTTGGGAAATTCGCAAAATGCAAATTGTAATATTTCATCAATACCTGTCCAACCCAAAAAGAAATTTAATTTATCCTAAAAATATATACTTTCCTGTTAAAAAAAACTTGCATTTACCTCCCCCCCCCCCGTCTAAACAGTCAAGTGATTGTTGCCAATAGTAACTTCGTAACCTTCACAATTCAACACCAAAATTTCAAACTTCTAACATAACTACATCGTTTGGAATATTCGTTTGATATTTGCAATTTTCAACTTTTTCCACCGTTAGAGGACGCAGTTATAACTTTTGGGAGATTCGAAAAATTCAAAACGTAATATATCATTAATACCTATCTAATGGTCTGTAAATGGTAACTAGGCATAAATTGGAAGGAGAGGTGTGTACCAATCCCTAGTGATGATGCACAGAACCGGCGAGGTCTAGCACCTAATGTCCGACCCTACCTTCTCGTTGTGCCGTTAGTACCTTTCAAAAGAGATATTCTCTTTTGGAAGGGAACAGAAGGGGAGTGCTGCCAGTTCAGTATGGTCTACTGATCTGGTCATCTATGGCCACTTTTTTCTCTTTTTTTTTCAACCCTGCTGAGGAGTGGTCAACTTCACAGGGTTCTGGTGCTGACCATTTATACCTAATAGACTGGACTTGTTTATGGATTTGAGCTTGATTATGGATCCTGAAATTGCTGCACTGGTAGGCCTCTGTTGAGGGAGAATCTGCCACTGTGCTTTCTGTTTGCTTCTGGATTGCCAGCCCTAAGTGAACAGGGGGCGGGGGGTGGCTCAGTCAGTAGCGCGCCAGGCTCGTAATCTGTAGTTCCCAGGTTCGAGTCCCAGCTGGGTCAACGTTGAGATTTATCTCCGCAAAATTCCCCGCCCTGCCCACGGTCAGTACGGGACACCGATGGGCTTGGAAAGTCCGTCGGATGGGACGTTAAGCCGTGGCCCTGTGTGCGGGAGAGCCATACCCTGTGCACGTTAAAGAACACGCTGGATGGCCTTGACGGGAGGCTACCATCTGTCTCCCAACAGCTGTTCCAGTGGGTCCCCTCCCCCAAACTTCTCTGAGCCTTCGGGGTCCATGTGACCTGGCCATTTAGCCCATGGTGTGCAAAAAAGTGCCGCTCAGAGGATAAACAACCCAACCCTAAGTGAACAGAGGCATGGGATACCTTATATCAGCTGGTGGATAATCCTAATCAGAGGCCATCGCAGGTACCTGAACCTTACTTAGCTAGTTTGGGCATTGTCAAGCCTCAACTGGAGTAATGTGTCTCAGGCAAGCCATATGGCTCTTGAAAAAGTCCATTGAAAAGGTGGTGCCTGAAGTTCCTACCAGCATCGGTGACTTCAGCCTTTAGCGGAGGAGGAACAGGTCTTTGCCCCATGCCTGCGATCAGGGGGCTGTTTGATATTGTTGGTCCTACCAATCTCAATAAACCTAATTTCTTTAAAAATCCTACTAATCATTTTCTCTCTGCAGGAACGTGGAAAGTGAGGACATTATATAGAGATTACTCTCTTGATGTCCTCACGCAGGAATTCCAGCGCTATAACATAGATATTCGAGGCTTGCAAGAGACCAGATGGACATGCAAAGGTGAGATACTTAAAAATAACTTTAAATTTCTCTTTACAGGGAGGGAGGATGGAAAGCACCACCAAGGCGTGGGTCTGCTGCTCAGCAGACATGCTAGTGATGCTCTTCTAGGATATGAGTGCCTTAATGAAAGGTTTCTTACAGCAAAATTTCAGACAAACATTGAAGACTTGAATGTTATCTGCTGTTATGCCCCCACTGAGGATGCCGATGAGGATGAGAAGGATAGGTTTTACGGACAACTTCAGGATATTTTGAATTCTGTCAAGAAAGGAGATATTACCCTTGTTCTAGGTGACTTCAATGCCAAAGTCGGTACTGACTCTGACCTTTGGGGAGGATTAATAGGCCCTTTTGGTATTGGTAGCTGCAATGGCAATGGGCAACGTCTCCTACAGGTAAGTAAACTCAATGGTTTCAGAATAACTGACACTTGTTACAAACACCGCGACATACATAATTACACATGGGTTTCACCTGATGGGCTGCATAAGAATATGATTGATTATATATTAATTAACAACAAATGGGCTAGTTCTGTTAGGAATACCAGGTAATATAGGGGAGCTGAAATTGGATCTGACCATTACCTTGTTAAAAGTGTCTTGCAACTTAAACTCAAAAAGTGTTGTGCTAAAGTTAAAAAATTTATCTTTAATACTGAAGCTCTTAAAGACCCAGTTATAACTAAAACTTACCATGATAGATTACTTAGTCATTATGTACAGTCATGGTATGCTTACTACTGAAGTCGAGGAAGAATGGGGCCGTTTTAAACAGGCTGTTTTGGAAACTAAGAGTACTCTTTTAGGAAAAAAGGAGCAGAGGATACAGAATTATTTGAGTGAAATGGCAATTGAGCTTATTTCAGAAAGAAGGAACTGCAGGAATGTCTTTAATCAGTACCCTACTAGCCCGAATAGAAAGGATTACAGAGAACTTAATAAACGTGTAAAGGATCAGTTAGCTGCTGATAAGAATCTTTGGCTTGATGGTTTGGCTGCAAAGCTAAGGAAGCAGTTAGAGAACACAACAGCAGAGAGCTGTGCCAGATAGTTAATGTTTTGTGTGGTAGAAAACGGACAGGTATACAGGGATTGAAGGATAAACAAGGTAAGGTTATAGAAGGTGAGGATTCTGTCATGGCTAGGTGGGCTGCGCATTTCAAATGATATTCTAAACAATGTGGTTAGTTCTATTCCCATTGTTTGCAATGATGATAGATGCATTGGTGGCTTTAATGTTGGTCCTATAACACAATCTGAAGTTATTTTGGCTGTTTCTAAACTTAAACTACATAAATCCCCAGGGGTAGATGAAATTACTACCGAAATGCTCAGAGCTGGGAATGTTTCGGTTACCACTTGAATGACTGAAATTCTGAATATCTTTTATGATAAAGGCATGGTTCCTAAGGATTTTACCAGAGCTATTGTTATCCCTATTTTCAAAAAAGGTGATCGCAGTTCTTGTGATAACTATAGAGGTATCAGCCTACTTTCTGTTCGAAGTAAAGTTCTTTCCATGATTGTGCTTAATAAAATTAAGAATCTGGTTGACAGTCAATTGCGTGATGAGCAATGTGGATTCAGAAGTGGTAGGGGATGTGTGGATCAGATATTTTCACTTAGGCAGATTCTTCAGAAATGTTCAGTTTCAGAAACCTTTGGTTGCTAGCTTTGTTGATTTTAAAAAAGATTTCGACTCTGTTGATCGTCATAATTTGTGGTTGATTGTGAGATTATATGGTATACCAGACAGGTTAGTTAACATAATGAAAGCTTTCTATAATAACACTGAGTCGTGTGTGAGTGTTAGTAAGGCTTGTAGCAATTGGTTTAGCTTTACTTCTGGTGTTCGACAAGGGTGCATTTTGTCTCCTTTTCTCATTAGTTTGGTTATTGATTATGTTATGCGAAATTCACTTCAAGGGAAAGATTTTGGCCTTAAATGGGCTGGAGATACTAAAATTTCTGATTTAGATTATGCTGATGATTTAGCCCTTTTGGCAAATGATGTTAATGAGATGAACTCTTTCATTCGAGCTGTTGACGAAACTGGTAGTAGAGTAGGTTTGGTTATAAACAGAGAGAAACTAAAGTAATGAAAATTGGTCAGGCAAGCTGTGATTCGGTTAATCTGAATGGCTGCAGTCTTGAGCAGGTGTCACAGTTTAATTATCTTGGGAGCTATGTAACAGATGATAATGGTGATATGCGGCATGAGATTAACAGATGGGTAGGGATTGCTGCCGGGACTTTTAAGAATCTATGGAGAGTGTGGAGAAATAGGCGTATACACCTAAAGACTAAAATTAGACTGTATAAAAGTTTGGTTCTTTATAGTGTTAGTTACGGTAGTGAAACTTGGACACTGTGTGAACAAGATAATAGGAAACTAGATGCTTTTGATTCTAGATGCTTACGTAGTATCTTGGGTATTAGGTGGTTTAACTTTGTAACTAATGATGAGGTTAGGCAAAGGAGTCTGCAACCTTCTTTAAGCAGCATATTGTGCAGAGAGAGACTCCACTGGTTTGGCCATGTTGCTCGTATGGATAATTATAGATTGGCGAATAGGGTTATGAACAGTGTGCCTAGAGGCCTCAGAAGGTGGGGAAGACCTAGGATGCGGTGGGCAGACGATGTCGAACAGGACCTTGTTAGAATTGATGTGCAGTGGCTGGATGCAGATGTAACTCAGGACAGATATGCTTGGAGAATTAAACTGCACGGTCTGGTTGGTCCTCCGTAGTCCATGGCTGCTTGATGATGATGATGATGATGACCTATCTAACACAAAAATTTTTTTTCATTTATCTGTATAAACAAAATAGTTCGATGTCTGGAGAAGGACAGAGAACAAAGTAAAATTATATCTTTTTTCTTTAAAAAAAAAAGTCGTAAAATTTACTTTTCCTTTTTTAGCCATTTCCTAAAGTGCTTTCAATCATGAACAATGAAATCTGTATCAAATATTACCGTTCCCTTTTCCGGAATCCATAAGTACCGTGCAATACCCTTCAGCTATGCACGCTAAATAATCCGAGCGATGACAAAACATGGAGTCTAATTTTGAGATGGCCAACAGCTACCTATATAGGGCCTCTAGATGGAGATCGTTGAGCTCAGATAGAGAGTTTGCCACCCAGCAAAAGCATTAAGCTATAGAATTACCGTTGAGGGCGCCATATTGATTCCTAACTTCTACTGATGTTTTTTTGCCTGAGACTGTTTGAAAGTATTGCAGTTTTTAAACCTTGGCATCAGGTAAATTTCTAATAACTTTTCGTAAGTAGTGACCGATGACACATTATGTTTTCTAAATTATTCTTATCATAGATGAATGTAACTAAAACTGTAATTTGTTTGTTGGTTATTGTTAATTTTAGGGACCCGTGTTTTCTGACAATAAACGACACTCGCTATTTTTCAACATGGCGACCAATGCCTACAAAATGATGACTATCAGCAAAGGAGACCAATCATTTACGCTGAGAATAGATGAAGATGAATATGAAAAGATTTTACAAGGTAAGTTCTGCGCTTATATACTGAACAGTGCCAATTAATATTGAAGTAGACGGAATACAAACGCAAAACCACACAACATTTATATTAATTTCATGTATCGTGTTCTCTATGTATCTTATTTTGTAAACAAAAAACCACATGTCTTTCAAAATATGCAGTACGAGTAAATAAAATTCTACAGATGAATCTAACCCTAAAATTAAAATATATAGGAATATCGTAAAAAAAGAAAATATAATTTTAAATAACAAAATTAAGATTACAGTTGGTATTTTTTTTTATCTATAAAATGGTTTAGAAAAATAAATAGTTGGGAAATATCTTGATATTATGCAACTTTATGAAATTATGCTAACCTAACTGCAGCCTTTCAAACTACTCCCAATCCTGAAAATGGAGTGTTTGCACAATTTGTGCACTAGGGAAAAAATATTTCTGTGTTTTCCCATATTACAACAGCTTCATCAGGCAGGTAAATAATGTTACACAAAATAGGTTATTTAAGAATGTTGCCCTCTGTCAGTGCTGTTAAGACATCCATGCCTGACATATAAGATTCCATGATGGGGACCAAAATATTTTAAAAATCTCGACACAGAGTGATTTTTAACCTGCATTTTAATCTACTGTTATATATACTGTTCACAAAAATTAGGGGATATTTTTATCGCTTCATATTCATTTTGAAATATCCCCTAATTTTTGTGAGCAGTATATTTTGATTCTAACTAGCATTTCAGTGAAAAATTGTAAATATAGTTGCCTTGTGTCAGTGATGTTTAGAATCTTACATATTTAAAATTAATAAGTTGTGGATCTCATATGTATTTAGAAATATAAGAGGTCAGAATTGAAATGTAATCACAAGTGGGAGAATGGAAACTAATAACTATATACAAATGAAATTAACATAGGCCATGTTGGTTAGCGTGCTTGACTACTGATCTAAAGGACCTGGGTTAAAGCCTCGGGTAAAGCATGGATGCTTGTGTTGTTTTTCTGCTGAGGTTGCCTTCATCTATGGCATCTTAAACTGACAGGCTCATATCAGATGTCTGTGGCAAGCAACTGCTTGAGAGGGTGTTTTTTATTTATTTTTATATAACTGTCCTGGTGGCTGAGTGGTTTGCACACTTGGCTCTCTGACTCAGGTAAGGCATGGATATTTGTGTTGTTCTTTCTGCTGAGGTCTTGCCATCTTCACAGATCTTCTCTATGGCATAAACTGCCAGGCTCTTGTATTAGTATCTATTGGTATTTATACTTTTATAGTCAAATTTGACACAAAAATTTTAGTGCCTTCCTCACATTAAAATACTTATACTTTTTTCAGCTTTTGTAGTTAACTCTTATAGTTCCAAACCTAAATAAACTGAATTCTACCAGATGAACAGATATACTTTCAACTGTGTCAATCTAGACATATTGATTACTAGAAATGGCACTAGGTACAAAACTTCAGTGCATCAAAAAATAGCCTATATTCCAAACATTATCTCTTTTGATTCCTCTTCCCCCTCATAAACAGCATTTAATGCTTTCTAAGAGCTCACAGGTACTGTTCTGCCACTCATTTTTTAAATAAATAAATACAGTTTATATATACAACAGGCAGAATATACTATATATTGTTAAAAAAATCCGTAATCAATAAAAATTAAATTAATAAAGACCCCACCCCATTCACTCCAACCCCAGGGTTAAGCTCTGAAGAAAAATTTACAATATCATTTCCATATTATATTGACCTCACAAATGCAATCAGAACAACTTTACAGAAATAAAATCTTAATGTTCCAATAACAATAAACTTTAAGTTGTTGTAAGACTACTATGGTCTAGAAAAAGGTTAGGCAACAGAAAGCTTAACCTACTATGACTTTACACTTTTACCTCCATCATGGAATCATCTATGTCAGGTGTGGATAAGTCTTGACAGCACTGACAGAGGGCAACATTCCTAAATAACCTATTTTGTGTAACATTCTTTACCTGCCTGAAGAAGACATTGTAGTATGGGGAAACACATTGCAGAATGTTTTACCATCAGTTTTTAAATGTATATGACAACTAAGATTTTGTTCTATTATGTTAACCCTTCCATTGTCCATGTCATATGCATATGTTGACAGACTACAAAATGGGAGGCCAATGACATCTGTATCTGTTTTTAATACAAAAAAAATTAGATTTAAAAAAAATAAAAATTTCTGTTTGAAAATTTTCTTATATATATATATTTTATAAAAATATTTATGCTTCAAAAATTACTTTTGGCCCATGCAGTGGTTACGGTCCTCGGCCGATAGATGGCATTGCTCAAGTGGCATGTGATGGTGGAGTGTAAAGTATGATGTCGATGTGTAAAGTATGATGTCGATGTGTAAAGTATGACGTAGAAACTTAACTGTTAGTTGTTGGTGGCCTATGGCTCTTTGATTTGTTTCTTTTGGGTGGGTAATGTGGAATCGCGTGTTATGTGTGTGATTTGATGATAGTGTGAAGTTACGTTTGGTTTTTTTTGCCATTTTTGCTTGATGACTTCTTTGGATAACATGCCTATATGGTTAGAAGTAAGTGCATGTGTATCGTATATTTAATTGTTGTGGGGAGGGTGTTCAGTGATAGGTAGAATATGAATAATTAATATGCAGTAGGTTTTTTTAAATTGGTTAAGATATGGTAAATAATAAGTTATTAAAGATATTTTGGGATTAGAATTATTTAATATTTGGAGGATTGTTGTTGATAGTGTTAGTGAACTGTTTTATAAAGTTATGGACATGTTTTTGAGAAGTGGGAGTTTGGTAGCTTTTTATGGCTGTGTGTAAAGGGAATGTTTTTGTTAGGTTCTTTGGAGTGAGGGTATTTGAATGGGAAGGGAGGAGTAGTTTATAGCAGTTAGTATTATTTCACTTTTTTTTGTGTTAAATATGGTGTGTCTTTTGTTGTGAGTATGGAAGAAAATGGTAAAAGTTTAGAATGTGGGGAAATTAAGTGGTAAAAATGAATGTTTTTATGGGGTGTTAGTGTTTTAGGAGAATAGTTTTTGGTGAAATGTATAAAGTTAGTCTTCAGAGGTTTGTAGTGTAGTGGGGGGAGTATGCTTGGGGGAAAGAATGTTGCAAGTTTTTGCATGTGGGATTGAAAATAGCGATAGTAATGAACACATGTATTTCGTTAGAATAGTTTGGGGTGAATTGAATGTTTTTTAGTAGTTACGTGTAGTATGGTAATTATTCATGTATTATAGTGATTTATTCATTTTGTTGTATATTTGGGAGTCTTAAATTTAGTTACATGATTTATCATTAATGTGTGGAAGCATTTGACGGCTTTTTGATGTAGTAATTATGGGTATTGTAGAATTGTCGGTGTGTGAAAAAACGACAGTTTTTGATGCAGTCAGGAAAGTTAATGAGAATTTTAGGGGTTGGGTGAGAGTGGCGGAGTCGGTAGTGTGCCAGGCTTATAATCTGTAGTTCCAAGGTTCGAGTCTGAGCTGGGTCAGCGTTTAGATTTATCTCTGCAAATTTCCAAACCCTGCCCATGGTTAGTAGGGGACACCGATGGGCTTGGAAAGGCCACCGTCCATCGGTTGGGACATTAAGCCATGGTTCTCTATATGGGAGAGTCGTACTCTGTGTACGCTAAAGAACACACTGGATGGCCTTGACGGGAAGTTACCATCTGTCTACCAACAGCTGTTCCAGTGGGTCCCCTCCCCCTACCTTCTGTGAGCCTTAGGGGTTCATATGACCTCGCCATTTAGCCCATGGTGTGGGAAAAAAAGTGACTCAGGGGTAAAACGACAATGTAATTTAGAGGAGGGTTATTTGAGCTATAAGATTTTTTTTGTTGTTGTTGTTGTATCTGATGAGATTATTTGGTTACGGTGGCTTTTTTATAATTTGGTCAGCAGTGCAATGTTTCCGATTTTCATGTTTTTCGGTTTGTGTTGCCTGGGAGGACATTATTTAGTTTTGGGGCTTTTTTATAATTCGGTCGGCGGTGCACTGTTTTCATGTTTTTTGTTGTCTGCAAGGATGTTATACAGGGTGAATCTGAAAAAGTGGGCAAAACTTTACGGGGTGGTAGAACGCAGCTATACGAGCAATATTCGTCATAGAATGTATGGTCGGAACGCAAACGGTGAGCCGCTAGGTGGCATTGGAAATGGTATAAAAGGGTATAAAAGGTAAAAAGTATAAGCGGTCGTCACATCGCAAATGTGCGTCGGTCCCTATCCCGCAGGTGTGAAGCCTGCATTTGCAGCTGGCGGCAGCTCTTTTGAGCAATTTCTTTGAGCATGTACCTCAATTACATTCCTGTTAATAAAATGTTTTCTGAAGTATCTCCTCTCCTTCTTGTGTTCATTCTTTAAATGTGACAGTGGAAAACTACCTTTTAACTTCTCACCGCTTGCGTTCCGACCATACATTCTATGACGAATATTGCTCGTATAGCTGTGTTCTACCACCCCGTAAAGTTTTGCCTACTTTTTCAGATTCACCCTGTATAATTTTGAGGGCTGTTTTTTTATAATTCGGTCCATGGTGCACTGTTCCCGTTTTTTTGCTTTTTGGTATATGTTATGATGATGAGATTTAGTTTTGGGGGCTTTTTTATAATGCAGGTCGGCGATGCATTGTCGATGATGATCTTGGTTTTGAGACTGGTGTTCAATTTCATTAATTCTGGTGATTTATTTAGGCTGATTATTGTATGTGTGACTGGATTAATCAGTTTAGTTTGTGGAAATATATTTGTGGAATGTTGTAATTATTGGGAAAAGAGGGGGGGGGGTATTGTAGTATATGGGAAGGCAACTTTAGTTTGTTTATGGTTTTTTTTCGTAATTTGTTTTAAGAATGTATGGTTGTGTGGGATGTTTTTAGTGGAATCTCGTTTTTTTTTATTGTTGTTGTTGTTGTTTTTGTTTCTTTACAGCACAAATTACCGTTAACATAATGTTTGACATAAACTCGGGTTTTCCATTGCTATGGTAATGGAAAAAACAATCTTTTTCCTAGAAACCCCTGTTTGGGTTAGGGTCTCGGGGGATGTGGGAATCAAGTAAAAGGGCTGTTTTGTTATGTTGCGTCGGTTTTTTTATTACATCACTCTAAAAAAAAATCCTATTAAAATAACACTAGTCATCTTTTATTTTTTAAAAAAAATCCAGATTTAAATGCTGATTAATTTGGTCAATATGCCATAATTCCTTTCATTAGTTTTTGGTAAAAAAAGTTCTAAACTGAATATTTTTGGCTAAGCATAGGGAGAAATAGCTTGGTCTCTGGATGTAAGCTCGTTTTCAGGCTGGACACTAGAAGGGTTAATGTTTGCAGTATAAATGTTTTAAATGGGGTGGGTGGGGGAGGCTAGTGTGGTGTTTATTCAACAAGAACATCCATAATAACACCCCAGTGATGAAGATCTAAGATTTCCGTTAACCATCTTAACCGAAGGCAGTATCAAGACGAAAAAAAAAATAGGTTTACTCGAACGAAAGCTAAACAAATGTGTAATGCAAATGAAAACTTCAACAGAAAGCTTTTAACATCAAGCAACAGATCTGTAAACTCTGGAAACAACAAAAAACATTTATTGTCAGAGTGTGCCAGCCATTTCCACAAAAATTTTCAGTAATGAAATTTTTAACCTTGAACTTATTTTTCATCATAAACATATAGCTTTTAGATACTCTAAGGTACAGTTAGTGTACGTCCTCCAAATGGGTGTGTCCTTTTTTGCCTTAAAATTCCTTGTGGCAATTTAAAGAAAAAACTTAAAAATGTCCTTTTTTTTTGTATAAACTCCTAAGAATATTGTAAACTGAAATTAAAGTGCACATTTTATGCATTTTTTCTTTTTTAAATATCTTGTACCCTTGACTATCATATAATGTACTGTAAATGCTGAAATCATTTTGTTAATGTTCTAAAACATTACAACACTATTTTCTATAATATTCAATATCAACAATTTACATACAAGATAAAAAAAAAGCATGCATTTTAGAAAATTACATGAAATTTTATTGCTGCCTGTGGATAGATGATGCCATGAAATTGCTGGCAGTTTTTCTTTTTGCAACATACAGAATAGAAAAGGATCCTAGAAACTACTCCTAATTTGTACAGCCTTCTTATACAAGGACATGCCATGCTAAGAGAAGTTACTGCTAACCACTTGCTTCATTATGCTGCTAACAAGTTTTTTCTGCTGGAACAGTAGCTAGCTTCCTAACCACTATGCTAATTAAGGCTAAATAAATTTATTGCTTATCAAGTATGAGAAATAATATATCAATTGAATAAAAATGGGCACATGCCATGTATTTTAAAGAAACTCGGTAAAACAAACTTTTTTTTGTTTCATAATTGTAAAATGCCCTCTTTTGATTCAATTTCCAGCTTTTTTTCTCCTCCTTTTAGAATATTGGTCTCTAGTAATCCTATTCTTAAGGGGAACTATAATATTACTAATGACTATTAATATCAGCTATTTCGTTAATGACAAAATTAGAAGCTAGATACATCATTGTGGTATAAATCCTAATTTGAATTGGGAAATGTAGTTTTTTTTATCATTTACAGTGAATTTTATACCTATTAAAATCTAATTTTCATTTGTATGCTCTTATGAGAGACAAGAAATAGCCAGAAAAAAACTGTTTGATTCTTTGTAATGCTACTCTACTTGGAAAGCTTATATAAAAGATGCATTTCTAAAGCCAACAGTATGATTTTTCATAAAAGAAATAAAAATCATATTTCAGGTTAAATATTATATTATTTGGGAGGAAATTTCCTTTCGATAAATATTTAATTTAACTATTTTTATTCTTCAGGTTTTTCAAAGTGAACCCATAATCGTATAGTGCGATATTTTTTTCACCATGTCATATTGAAAAAGGTTTATTAAAATCAGTATGCTTGGAAATTTATTTATATTATTTATTTTTTTATAAAATTCGTAATTAAATTCTGTTTAATTTGATATATAACATAACCTATTTCTGTTGATTGGTTATTTTTTTTTTAAAATTCTAAAGTTGACATGTTTATTTGACTCAGTTCAATTGGCTAAAAACCTGGAATTTTCTCAAAGTATGGTACTGAGAAAAAAGTTACAAAACGAGAAAAATATTTAATACCCCCCTCAAGCAGCTGCTTGCCACAGAGATCTGACAGGAGCCTGTCAGTTTATATGCCACAGTAGGATATCTGAGAGGATGGCAGAACCTCAGCAGAAAAACGACACACGCATCCATGCCTAATCCAGGGCTGAAATCCAGGTCCCTTAGATCAGTAGCCAAGCGTGCTAGCCACTCGGCCACGGGACCGACTACTTAAAACCAAATTTTTTTTACTCTTTTTTTGTTATTCAGAAATATATAGAAATTCTATTCTTGTGCATTTTAATCATTCTGTCTATTAGTTTTTTTAAATAAATTTTTATTTGCATTGCCAGATACATTTTTTTACTATATGACTAAAAAAGCCCTATTAAAACATCATCTTTTTTTCGTTAACCTTTTCACAGTGGCTGGGACAGCATCTGTCCCGACACATTTCCATGCCTGCTCAGCGGCTGGGACACTTTTGGAGCTCTTCATGGGGGGATGGAAATCAAGGTGTGTTGCCTCGTTCTGCTGACAGGTGTAGAGGGAAGGATTTACCCCATACTGCCTGCAGTGCTGCGACGATGTATACAATAGGTCCCAGCTAAAGCGTTTGTTTCCTGTTACAATGAAAGCATGGAGAGGAGCCACAACTGAGTTTTTAGTTCAGCCTTTGAGTTTGGTTACTTGTTTCTTAGTTCTGCTTAGTTTTCCCGAATGTTTATATTATATATATTTACTCCCTTTCGTCAGAATTACTATTTTGTGCTTTATCATGTCAAAGTGTAGAGATTTAACGGAAAAAGAAATTCGAGATGAATTAGAACCCCAGAAATTAAATGAAACTTTGCCGATTTTGATTGAAGCTCATAATTTATGAAGACAATTGCTAAATTTATACTTTTAAATTAATTAACGGAACATCATGTAATTATACAGTTGTGTTTGTCATAAAAATACTATTCCATTATTTTTTTATTCCAACACTGGAGATTTTTCTTCAATATTCTGCAGATGCAGTGGCGATATAAAAAAAAAAATCTCATTTCTCTGTCCTAGCAACATCAATTTTCCAGCTCTCTAATGCTTTGTTGATGTATACAGAAGTAATGTTTTCATTAAAGTGCTAACATTGGATATTTTTTTCGTATAATAAAAGATATTTATGCATAAAATTGTTTTTGTTAAATATAGATTGGCCCTATTGCTGAAAGGAACCCAGATCTAGAAAAAAATAGGGGGGGAGAGGGGGGTTAAGTTACAAATTATTACATAGTAGAAAATTTTTAACAAGCTTGGTCGCATCCTTAATTCAGTTCAACTGTTTAAAATATGTAGTGAACGATATTCCTTATGCAACAAGTTTTAATTTTATGTACCGTTCGTTACAATCGATCCCAATATAATTTCTCTTCCCCTTTTTTCTGGAGGCAGAGAGCATAATTCCATTTTTTCAAGGTTTTTTTTTCCCAGACGTATGATAAGCAATTTGGAGGCAAGCATTTATATTGCATTAAGTTATGATAAGAGGAAGCTGTATACTGATAGTGCTGTAAATAACTTTGGAAAATCAAAATGGCTGATACAGACACAATACCTAAAATATATTTTAGATTATTACATGTGAATCAAAATATTTAATTTGAAATATAGTTTTGGAAAATTTCATTTTAAGAAAGTGTTACTTCTGCAATTTCAGTGCCTGAGCTATCGTAGCTCTGTTACTACTGCAGGGAAATATTAATTTCTTCGAAATTTGATATGTTACATTTTTGTCGCAAATATTTACCATTTCTGAATAAATATTAAATAAAAAATTCCTCAAGCAGTTGCTTGCCACAGAGATCTGATAAGAAAATCTCAGCAGAAAAACAATACATACATCCATGCCTTACCAGGGATTCGAACCCAGGTCCCTTAGATCAGTAGCCAAGTGCACTAACCACTTGGTCACAAGATGGCAAATAAATATTAGAGAACAAATAATTTCTTATCATTATTTTTCAAACGAAACTAAGAGATAAAGATATTTATTTCCTGTAAATATAAAATGCAAATCATTTGTATTAGAACACCTGTAATCTTTAGTATGAAAGTCGCGTAATATTTATAAGGTAATTGTTCTGATAATTACAAAATAATCTAACTGGGCATCATGAAAAAGAGACAATACAATATTTGACAGTACAGATAACTACATTTATGAGTAAGGATCCTTATTAAACCCAATAAATCCCTACTATGCCAATTTAGTTCTTACAATCATATTTGCTTGCAAATAGCATTTATTGGTCCAACCCTCTTTATTAATATTTCCTTTATTATTATGCAGTCCTGTGACCGACTGGTTAGCGCGCTTGGCTACTGATCTAAGAGGCCTGGGTTCAAGCCTCGGCTAAGGCATGGATGTATGTGTCATTTTTCGTGATCAATCAGCTACTTCTGCTGAGTTTTCTCCATCCTCACAAACCTACTCTGGCATATAAACTGACAGGTTCCTGTCAGACCTCTGTGGAAACAGCTGCTTGAGGGTTTTTTTTATTGCTATATCCTTCATCCATTTATTTACTATAGGCTTGGAAACCTGTAACTTAATAGTTATCATTGTCAGCTAGTGATCAAAGGAAACGCGGGTTCGAGCCCTTGATAAGCCATGGAGGTTTCTCATCTTTCCGCTTAGGTCTCGCATACCTCATACTCTTTCAGCATTGAGATTTATCTCCGCAAAATTCCCCGCCCTGCCCACGGTCAGTAGGGGACACCGATGGGCTTGGAAAGGCCGCCATCCGTCGGATGGGACGTTAAGCCGTGGCCCCGTGTGCGGGAGAGCCATACCCTGTGCACGTTAAAGAACACGCTGGATGGCCTTGACGGGAGGCTACCATCTGTCTCCCAACAGCTGTTCCAGTGGGTCCCCTACCCCAACCTTCTCTGAGCCTTCGGGGTCCATGTGACCTGGCCATTTAGCCCATGGTGTGCAAAAAAGTGCCGCCCAGAGGTAAAACAACCCAACCCAAATACCTCATACTCCACTTTGTGGCATATTATACTAATAGACTCTCATCTGCCCTCTGTGCCAAGTAACTGATTGAGGGATAATTATTTATTTTATATGAAATATAGGCGTGTGAGGTTTCTCCTTGTGTTTTGCTCCTCTCTACTAATAAAAAAAATATTTAATATTGAAAAAAAAATAAGTCAGAGAAACTTCTGCCTTCAGGGTAGTTTTACATCAGCCTAGTCCAGAACACCATACTGAGAGCAAGTTTGATAAAATTTGATAATTATGCTCATTAAGAATTTAACACTTTGGTAATTTGTCATGTACACAAGAGAGGGAAAAAATATTTAATTTTTATCTGAGTTGCATGGTTTTGTAATACGGGAGCATAATGGGTTAAAATGAGTCGGAACATTAGTGTGGAAAGGTAAAGTTAAAATGTCTCGGAACAGATAAAGAGAGTGCCTAATGAAGTATATCGAATTATGTTCCCCAAATATTATTAGAATGAAAAATAAACATTATTTTTGGAAATATCTTTATTGAAAATATCTTTGGAAATATCTTATATTATTTCTCACTATTGCATATGCCTAAAATTAAGTTGTGGTTAAAAATTATCTGCTTCCCACTCTTTGTAGCATAAGATTTAATAGAGAAAATCCTCAGTTAAAAATCTGAACATTTATTATTCTTTTTTGCAATGCATTAGTTTTAGTTAAATTTTCTATTTTTAATTCACAAATTTAAATATCAGTGACATGCTCTAAAAACTAGTATTATCGAAGACAGCATAACCAAAATAATGTGATAAATATAGACAGGGATATACCAAAGAGTAACATTCCAAGAGACCTCCCCCGCAAAAAAAAAAAAATTCGGTCATGTACGAAACCTCAAACTTGTCCAAAGGGTTTGAAATCCAAAACAATTGTTTTGTACATTTTGTTTTAACCTAATAGTAAAAGTCCGACAAGTAAAAACAGATTAAAAAGAAAACTACAGAATTTTATTCTGTATAGAATATCATTCAAAAATTTCCTGTCGTCAGATGAATATTTTACTCTTATTCGCAGAACCCCCTCCCCCCACTGGAAACTAAATCCTGTGCATGTGTCTGAATACAAGTACAGGACAGAGAAATGGAAACAGTTTCATGTTATCTCAATAGAATATCACATTCTGACCTTAACTCTTCGATATGCTTTTTAATGAAAAATATATCTAAAGATAAATTAACGATATCAACAACTCTATCTAAATCTCGATTTAATTAATATTTGTTCAATATTCAAATAGGCATGAACTCTAAAATACCTAATAGGCTACAAAAAATTGACTCCAAAATTTTATTTAAGCATTGAAACAGATTAAAAATTCATCATCATTATCCTCAAGCAGCCATGGGCTACGGAGGTCTAACCAGACCATGCAATTTAGCTCTCCAAGAACACTGGGAGAATCAAGTTTGATCTCCAATCTCTTAACCTCTTTTAATGTTTCAGTTAAATTTTGGGGTCAATTTTTTTTTCGTAGCATGTTAAATATTCCAGCTTTCATAATCTTGGAACACTGAACTAATATTGTTCAAAATCGAGATTTAGATAGATTTAACTGAGATTTTAATTTAACTCTAGATCTATTTCTCATTAAAAATCATTTTAAAAAAGCTATTGAGCTCTGAACATTATTGAGATAACATGGAATTGTTTCCATATTTTTTGTCCAGTATTTGTATATATTCTGTAAATGCAACTAGCTCTTATTATTGAGGAAGCACAAGAAACAGCACTCACAACACAGTATGCCCCAGAAGCAACCAAGGTGGGAGCACTTAAGAGGATTAACTAATGGATGGAGAGGGTCATTGGAAACTGGGAGTGGTGCTCGTCTTTTCCTATCCCTCTGAAGGAATTTGGCACGAAATGCGCCGCTACAGCAGAGAGTTTGCTGAGAAAACGTGCCGCCGTCAAAAGGTTAAATACTTGATTTTCAGAAAATCCAGAATTAAATGCTGATTAATTTGGTATACAACATGCCATTATTCCTTTCATCAGTTATTTGGCAAAAAAAGTTCTAAAGTTAAAGTTTTTTTTTTTGGCTGAGCACAGTGAGAAAATAGCTTGTTCTCTGGATGGAAACATGTTTTTCAGCCTGGACACTGGAAGGGTTAATGATAGATTTCAGACAGGGCAGTATACCAAAAAATGGGCACAATCACCTTAGTTGTGTGTATAATAAAATATATGCAGTCTTCAAGCAGCCATGGGATATGGGATATTCAACTAGATAGTGTAATTTAATTTTAAATGTAAAATCTTGTCAAGAAACTTGTATTTTAAATAAACTAATATTACCAAGATGTGATCATTATGAAAGAAACAAAAATAAATACCCCCTCAAGCAACTGCTTGCCACAGAGGTCTGACAGGAGCCTGTCAGTTTATATGTCACAATAGAAGGTCTGTGAGGATGGTGAGACCTCAGCAGAAAAACGTTACAAGCATCCATCCCTTACGGGCTCAAACCCAGGTCCCTTACATCAGTAGCCAAGCGCACTAACCACTCTGCCATGGGACCTGATAAATATAAAATGGTATAAAATAGTAAATAATATAAACAAGTGATATTGACTGAAATATTGGAACCTTGATTCAAACGATTTGAAAATTTTCTTATTCTCTAAACCAGTGATCAGGAACTTTTTTTAATAGTGGTTTTCTATTGTTATTTGCAAAATCTAAGGGTCAATGTAATGATATATTTTTGAAACATATTTTTAACCTAACTTTTCAAAGTTCAAACCACTCTAAATATAGCAGTAATTTGTAATAGTGTCATTGCAGCCTAATATGATAGGAGAAATTTGATAAATTTAATTTATACAGGGCTGATCTATGTGTGGGGTGGGGCTTTGTGTTTGGGTTGTTTTACCTCTGAGTGACACTTTTTGCACACCATGGGCTTAATGGCCAGGTCACATGGACCCCGAAGGCTCAGAGAAGGTTGGGGGAGGGGACCCACTGGAACAGCTGTTGGGAGATAGATGGTAACTTCTCGTCAAGGCCATCCAGCGTGTTCTTTAATGTGCACAGGGTATTGTTCTCCCACACATGGGGCCACGGCTTAATGTCCCATCCGACGGATGGTGGTCTTTCCAAGCCCATTGGTCCCCCTACTGACTGTGGGCAGGGCGGGGAATTTTTCAGAGATAAATCTCAAAACTCTGACCCAGCTGGGACTTGAACCTGGGAATTGCAGATTACGAGCCTGGCGTGCTACCAACTGAGCCACCCCCACCCACATTGTGGTTGGGCTGGGGGGGCTAGAGAGCCCCTCCTTTGAGAATGCTAATGATGTTAATGAAGGTCAAATGTTATTAATCTTGTGCATATTTCACGCATTTTTCATGTTTTTTTTTAATCTCTAAAACAAAGAGCAAAATGTTGCACTGCAATGGATATCCAGTCAACTCTTCCTTTTACCTTTTTCTGCCTCGATTGCCTTATGTTTTTATATCTGGGCTTATGTGAACTGGAAATTGCAGTGAAGCTCAACATCTGTACAGGATAGCTTTTCCCACATGAATGTTGTCCACCCAGGGATACTTTTGCCGCCATCCATTTGCATCTTCAAGAGACGGGATACTTTTCACCTGTTACTGCTGATTGGGGGCAGGCCAGGCCCCCAATCAGCAGTAACATGCATGTCCAAATACCTGCTTTAGAAGAATAAGTGCTGAACACTGTCATGAAGGATCCTGGTAGTAGCATGAAAAGAGTAGCAGCAGATGTGGGTGTTTCACATTCAACTGTAGAGAGAATTTGTTATCAGAATCAACTCTATACATATAGCAGGTACAGGCTCTCTCACCTCCTGCTTTTCATCCACAAATCATGCTTTTGCAATGGCTTCTGCACCATTTTATTGCACTTGTTTTTCCCCATTGTCTGCTTTTCAACGATTGTGAATTTTCGTAACATTCACCACTGGCACAGGAAAATCCTCATGTCACAGCATCACCCAGTCTTGGCATCAGCAGAGATTCCATGTGAATGTTTCGGAAATTTTGATGATTATTTGAGCAGTCCATTTTTCCTGCTAGCAAAACATGCATTTCTTGGAGGCAAAACTACCTGCATTGCTGAAAGGCATTCCATTAGCAACACGCTGCTGCATGTGGTTCATGCATGTTGGAGCTGCAGCACATTTTAGTCTCACTGCTTTAAGAATATCTCAATCATACATATCCTACCTGTTGGATTGGTAGAAGTGCACCAAATGCATTGCCATTCTTCAGATTTGAATCCATTGAATTTCTTCATATCAGGACACGTTAAGGCTGATGTTTACACTACTCTGGTTACTAATACACAAGCTCTCAGTGAATGGTGGATGGTTGTCAAAGAATTCATAACACTCTGTGACTTTTCAAATGTGTTTGATAGTCAATGAGAAGACACTGTGAGGTGTGTATTGCTGACCAGGGAGGCCATTTCAAACACCTGCTTTGATGATGCTATAGGGATGCAGAAGGGAAGAGGTAATCTAATGTGTGCAGGAACTTTTTTCGCACTACGCACAGTAGAACATGTTCCCAAAGTTTTAGTAGACCTTTTGTAAACACCCTGTGTTAAGACCTGAGCATGCCAGGCAATTCTTCTAGCATATATATAAAACTTAGCTGAAAATTTTATATTAAAAAATAAATTTCCATTGTCTTACTAATTGCACATTTTGCATTCTTGGCTGTATGTGCAAGCTCCATGAACTGCATTTTTGTGGTTTTGACTCCACTCCAGAGTTATAGTGACATAAGATTTAAAAGAGACCTGGCCACCCTACTTTCAGTACACTCTTCTTAACCCTCTTCACTAATCTATATTATTCATATGGTAGCATGGCCAAATCAATTTAGTCTCTCTGCAGAATATACTACTAAAAAGAGGATGCAACTCTTTTGCTTAACCCATCATTACTTACAAAGGTAGACATTCTAATGCCCAATATACTGTGTAAAGCATTAGAATCAAAGGCAGCAAGTTTCCCGTTTTGTTACCAGAGCATCTAGGTTTCACTACTGCAGCAGACTTTAGGAAGGAGCACATTATTTGTACAGTCTAATTTTATTCTTTAAGTATATACACCTAATTTTTCAATTCCCCATGGATTATTAAAAGTCCCAGAAGCAATCATTATTCTCTTTATCTTGTGTGACACATAAGTGTTGTACACAATTCCAAAAATAATTAAACTGCGATACTTGCTCAAGAATTCAACCATTCAGAATAATTGAAGCATTGCTGTTGATAAATTTTTCATCATTTTAGTTTTCTCTTTGTTTATCACCAAACCTACTCTACTGCTGGTCTCACCAGTAGCTCTAATGAAATAGTTCCTCTCATCAACATCATGTGCCAAAAGGATCAAATCGTAAACATAATTTAAATCAGAAACTTTCATATCACTAGACCATTTTAAGATCAGATACATTCCATTGGAATTGGGTTGTTTTGCCTTTGAGTGGTGCCCTGTTTTCAAAATGGCCAGGTCACTAGGGCCTCAAAGGTTAGGGAAAGGAGACCCAGGGGAGAACTGTTGAGATACATATGGAAGTGTTCCAGCATCCCATTCAGGCCATCCAGCATATTCTTTAATATGCACAGAGTATGGCTCTCCTGTATGTGGAGCCACTGCTAACATCCCATCTGATGGACCGTGTCCTTTCCTATCTTGTCAGTGACCCCTTTCTCACTGAGGGCAGAGTGGGATTAGCAGAGATAAATCTCAATGCTGGCACAGTTGGGATTTGAATCTGAAAATCAGAATGGGAACCTAAGATTATGATTCTGGTGCACTACTGACTGAGCCACCTCCCACCCTCTTGACTGTGGAATAAAGAGACCTAGATTTGAGTCTGACTAAAGGCATGGATGTTTTCTGTCAAAGTCTCTCCTTCCTCACAGGTTCCGCTACCCTTCCCCCCTGCCCTCAGTCAGTAGAGGGATACTGTTGGGCTGAGAAGGCTGCTGTCTGTCAGATGGGAGTAAAGTCGTGACCTCATGAGAATCATACCCTGTTCATGTAAAAAAGTATACTGGATGGCCTTGACAGGAGGCTATCATTTGTTTCTTCACAGCTGTCCAATGGGTCCCCTTCCCCCAACTTTCTTTGAGTCCTCGGGGTCATGTAACCTGGCCATTTAGCTCATTTATGCAATAAAAGCACTGCTCAGAAGTAAAACAACCCAACCCAGTCCTCACAGGTATTATTCTATGGTGCATTACACTGATAGCCTCCATCAGACCTCTGTAGTAAGGAGCTTAATGAGGATGTATTTTTTTTTGCAATTTACATAATTGTTTTTCTGCTGTTAAATAGCTTTAAATTCAACGCATAAACGTGATACTCATTCTTTGATATCTTAATTGTGTCCGAGGCATTTATGATTTACTTGTTGTTTAAAAAATGTATGTCAATTAATTTCCAGTAAATTCACTATGTAAAAGTTATTCAGTAAAGATCTAGAAATAAAAGGGTAACATCTTAACCAGTATAATTGTGAATAAGCCACTTCAAAGCAAACTCTCATCATTGCACTCAACCACTCTATCAGTTTCTTTGGATGTCTTTACTAGGATGAAACTTAAAAGTTTACATTTTCTTGGTGTTTGAGAAAACTGACTGGGCAGAGTAATGACCACCCATTTTGAAAAAATGGCAAATCCTTTTTCATTAATTTTTGAATTCTATTAAATTATTAATTGTGTAATAAAAATTGTTTGGGAACTTTTCAGATCCTGCTCTTGTTGCTTCATATTGGCAATTGCTTAGCAAGTCTGATCAGTCAAGTCAGGATGACAAGTCTTCTGAAATAGCTGATGATGACATAACTGAAATACCAGTAAGCCCCAAACAGTTTCAAGAAAAGCCAGATGTTAGAAAAAAAGATAAAGGTAAATACAAATTTCATAGCAAATATATAGTTCAGTGGCAATTTTTTTTTTTGCTGCCTTATGTTAATCATTTAACCATCCTGGTTGATGAGTGGTTAGTATGTTTGGCTACTGAAAAGGGACTTTGGGTTTGAGTTGCAAATAAGGTATGGAAGTTTCTGTTTGTCTATCTGCTGAGGTCACACCTTCATCTCAGCTCTCATCTATGGTGTATTAAAATGGACCAAATAAAATAAAAATACCAAAGAATATGTACACCTCTGCTATTGTTTGACCAGCCTCCAACATTCCAGTGTCTGCCTTATTTTGAGTGATTCTTTAGGGCATCGTCAAGTAATTGGTTATTCCAGACTGACAATGTAGCACTTCAATTCAGTTTGGAATGAGAGTGTTTATGAAAGCATTCCTTTTGTAGGTTATCTGTTTCACATAATTCCATTACATTATATGAGATTTAAATGTTGATTTTTCCAAACTGCACATCAAATTACCTGGGTATATAAAATATTTATATCTTTAACAATTTTTTTTTACATATTGGTGATGACTTTTGATGAGCATTGTGGTTGCTGAAGAACCAGTTGAAGTATATTACAAAAGAAGTAGTTTGAAAAAAATAAGCATTCTCTTAAATGCATTGTGCATGAGTGAAGATCAAAACAATAAATGAAGAATAGTATATTTTTCATTTTATGTGCAATTTCTGATTGGAGTAGATTTGAACAATGTGGACCGATGACTTCATTTTGCATGTTGTGATCATCATAACCTTTTGGTTGTCACAAAGTGATTCTAAGAGGGTTGTAGATTCTTTGATTAAAGTATGTGTCTCAAAACAATCTCATTGTAACAAATTTGGTGATAATATTTAAGTTTTATGTTAATGTATTCCTGATGAAGTTGTTCACTAAATAAACTAATTAGCAATTGTAACACTCCAAAGAATTTAATTTACTTTTAAAGTTTTGGACCCTTTGTCTGATCCAATATTTATTCAAGCTCCGGATAGCTTAATTTCGGGTTCCAGGCAATAATAATAAATTGCCAAATAAGTTGAAATTGGGTTTCAAATACCAGCAGGCATTACTTAGCAAGTAAGAATTCAAAAATAAATAATTGTCAATCTAATTTAAATTACAATCAAAAATTATCAACTAATGTTGCTCAAGAGAAAAAATAGCAAAGATTCAAAAAGTTTCTAACAAACAAATTTATTTCCAAAATCATTTCAACTCACCAACAGTTGATGAAAATGTCGACTACATCATCACTATATCACTGCTACTAGCAACTCTGTGACAACATACATCTCTGCTCCAACTCTATCTCAACTCACAACTCTCCTCTACTCCCTACTCCAACTCTACTAACTCTGTGATCACATGTCACTGCTATATCATGCATTGTACAAAAGGCCCGCATGTGTCGTTGCACGCTGGAAAAGACATTTACATAGAGTGCGCAGGCTATGATGCTAGAGAGGGTGTGTCCTTGAACACATGTGCTTTAGCGGGTGACAATCGAAAGTTTGGAGTTGCGCATGCGCAACTCCGAACTTTCGATTGTCACCGCAACTCCTATGCTCTCAGAAACGAGCGCTGTGATGCCAAAAATAAAATTAAAATCCCCAAAATGATGAATATAATGTAAATTAAGCAAAACTGGTTAAGGTAAAGTGAATGAGGGGGCATCACACAATCCCATTTGAAAGAGTTTATTCTGATATAGGTATATTTTTGACCATAACAAGATCTTGGCACACATCACTTTTCACAAGATTGCCAGAATTAATTATCTGTCCTTCCATAATACTAAAGTATCAATCCTAGTGGGGAAGAAATCGGTTTGAAGTGCTGTGAGCCAGGATAGAACAGCATGCTGCATTACATCAATTGAGAATCACCTTTCAGCCAGGTGCTTCTTTTTGGGTCTGAAAAGATAAAAATTACTTGGTGTCATGTTAGGACTGTAAGATGAATGGCCCAGCACCTCTCACTTCTAGCACTGTAGCAACTTGTAGATGGGAATGGCATATGTTGCAACATTATTGTGACCATGATTGCACCTCGTGCTTTTTGGGACAAAGGACTTGCTGCAATAGTTTCAGCATGTAACAATAGCATTTAGTATTCACTATGTCACCAGACTGAGGAAATTAACAAGAAGCACATCCTTATGATCCCAAAGCACAGTTGACAAGGTATTTGTTGCTGATGCCATTGTTTTGAATTTCTTTAATGGGGGTATAAGTGTCTCTGTTGAAGATGCTTGTTTTGATTTTACAGTCATGTGATACACAATTTTTGTCTCCATAACAGTGCAATGTAGAACCTTCACCCACTTACTGCAATGTGGCAAATACAGGAGATAATGCCCCATCCAAGTGGATTTGCAATCATTAGTGAGTATTTCAGTACCCAATTGGTATAAAATTTGCTCTACTGTAGATGGTTATGGATGGTGTTCATAGTAACTAGTGTGATAAACAGCTCACTTGTAGTGTCAGCCTTCTCTATTCATACATTCAGTGTAGGCAAACATTGTTTATATTTGTGGATGTGTTTGTGTGCCCATCACTTCTAATCTTGAATGTCTGTCCTGCCATTATTGAGGGCATTTCATGAAACCTGTTTCTGGGACATGATGTTTCTGTCAATTTCTGTGAGCTGGAAATAAATTTCTTCAAGTATAGTACACTTCATTTTCACTAGTCTAGCCATCTTCTCACTGATGTTGAAATATGATCAGTTAGTACAATCTCATGGCTTTGCAAGAAAGCAGATATGTACTATTCTGTACTTATTTAAATTAATCCACAATTTTTTTGAATGAGTCATTGCATTATTTATTGAAATTTTTATACACAATTTGTCTGACCAAAGTTTCTTAGTACCAGTTTTTTCATGAGTGATAAATCAGTACTTTAACATTTTTTTACTTCTTAGCAGCACTTTTTTGCACACCATGGGCTAAATGGCCAGGTCACATGGACCCTGAAGGCTCAGAGAAGGTTGAGGGAGGGGACCCTATGGAACAGCTGTCAGGAGACAGATGGTAGCCTCCCATCAAGGCCATCCAGCATGTTCTTCAATGTGCACAGAGCATGGCCCTCCCACACACAGGCCACGGCTTATTGTCCCATCTGACAGATGGCAGCCTTTCCAAGCCCATCAGTGTGCCCTACTGACCATGGGCAGAGCAGGGAGTTTTGCAGAGATAAATCTCAATGCTGACCCAACCGGGACTCGAACCTGGGAACTACAGATTACAAGCCTGGTGTGCTACCGACTGAGCCAGCCCCAATTCTAGGGGTAGTGAAGACTGGAACTGGAAATTGGGGGGTGGGGGTCATCATCTTGTAAATGTTGCAGATCCTTGATTAACCAAGTAAAAGGAACAGCTCTTTCCAATGTTAGTAGATCACAAATATGTCCAAATCCAGAAAGTTATAATTTGGATATGGATAAATGACAAGTAACTCAGATAATTAAGTTTTAAGAGTTTTCTGTTTTTTCACTGGTGGTGGGGGGGGGGGATTCGCAATAAAGATCATTAAGCTAAATGCAAACTTCAAAATGAAATTCATTCAAGTTTAAAAGTGAAAGCAAATCATAGACAATTTGCAGCTGACTCTGGAACAACTCAAGAACACAAAGCTCGATTTTTTCTTGAAGTTGGCTATAAAACATCATATTAAATTTAAAATGCACTTTTAATACACCACTAAAAACTTACCAATTAAATACTACTAGCAACATACACATATCTATATTCAAGTAATAAGGACACTTCCATGCTATTTGAATGGAAAACCACATTCAAGCTCCCCTAATTTTGAAAATAAGCTTTTTTATTTGCCAATGGTCTGTATATGAGCATTTTGCCCACATTGTACAAAAAAGTAAATTTCTTCCCTAAAGAAGCATGGAAGTGATGACCCATTTCTCACAACATTTACTGATTCTGTCATAAGGTTGAAGTGTAAGTGATGTAGTGTTTCATATGGCCATTCTTTGTGAGCATTTTTTTCTTATCAAATGTCCACTGATGCTTTTATCCCACCTACTTTGTGCTTTTGCCACTTTGTTCTGTGGAAACTCAAGAATCTACCAAATAATACTAGCTTTGTAAAAATAAAAGTAAAGCTATATTTTCATATGGGTGAAGACAGGATGATTCACGTGCTTCATTTTTTAAAATGTAATTTGCAATGCCATTTTTGTCACTGTTTTTTGGTTACTTTTTTTTATTTGTGTATAAAATAATGTCAACATTTCTTCATTCAATTTAAATCAATAAAAGCAAGTAATTTGTGTTAAAGATTTTAGTGAAAAAACATAAAAGTTATCTCGCATAATTATGTCCAATTAAATGTTGCAAACAAAATGCTCACACATGACCATTGGCATTCTCACCACCTAGTGCCCAAGAGCAGGTAAAGGGGAAAATATAATTGAAGATTTCATTCAACTTTTTCTAAATCTTGTTGATTTTAACAGCAGTCTACTACTCATCCTAATTTTTTTTATTTGAAACATGCAGTTTTATTTGAAACATGGGTTCCGCAACAGCCTGTTTCTCGACTGCCTGGAGATCTACCGACCCTCCGGGGTCAAGGTCAGCCCTTATGGCTCGACCATTTCTCCTCCGTACTGAGGGAAGTACTAACTTGTTCTACTGAGTTACAGATATCCTGAGTCTTAGCGTACTGCTCTGCCAAAGGAAGTTTACCCCTAAAATGTTCAATGAAGTGGAATAGATGAATATAAAAAAGGGTGGAGAAGGGTTCTAGAAACTACTCCTAGTTTATACAAGCACAAGAACATGGCCCACCATGTTGATGGAATCACAGCAGTGACTTCAGTCTTGGTATGATATGCCCTTGTATGAGAAGACCCTGTACAAACTAGGATTAGTTTCTGGAACCTTCTCTGTACTTTATGTTGCAAATACAAAAAAAAAACTATTCACTTTCATAGTACCATCTATCCATGGGGTGTGGCAAAATTTCATGTAATTTTCTGAAATGAACTTTTTTTTAATCTGGCATGTAAATTGTTGATTTTGAACATTGTAAAAAATAGCAACTTTTACAACATTTACAGCAAATTTTTTCACAGTTAACAATAAATTATTTAATGATCATGGGAATAAGAATTTTAAAGAAAAAATGTGTACTTTAATTAAAAAAAAAACATGTTGTTATAAGTATACAAAAGAGACTTTTGTGCATTTTTTTCAAAATGCCAGTCGGACATATTTTTTTTAGATAAGAAGGATGTATGGCAACCCTAGTAACATGGCTTGCTTGTCTGCTGATCAGGGGAAACTGTGTTTGAACTGCAGATAAGGTATGAATACACTGCTGAAACTAGGCAGATGCCAGGCACAAAGTGCAGTGTGACTAGTTAAATTCAATTAAAATAAACAATATTTTGATATTTGAAGCCAGAAAAGTATCATTTTATTTATTAATTAATTTAATGATTATATGTCTACAATTTTTTTCTTTTGCATTTTCAATATTATTAAAATGTTATATCTGATTCGTTGCCTATTTTCATGAAAATATCAATGCGAAAAGAAAATCTTACATAGGCCATAAGAATGACTAGTTACATTATTGCACGGATATTCCCTTGTGTTTTTACTGAGTTTTGCTTTCTGAACAGACATCTATTATCCTGATAGCAGAGTTGACTGACACTTTAGAAACCAAAGAATTCAGAACATCTGAATGATGTTTTAGAAGTCGAGACCATTTTTGAATGATGTCTAACAATTTGGGATATTTTTCAAATGATATTTTTGCCTTGAAACATTCAGAAAATTTTCCAAATGGCCTTTCTTCAGCCTGCTGTATGATGTACAACATGCAGATTTTGATTGGAAAGTAAAAGTACAAAGGCAATATAGTTTTATAGACAAAATTTTGGGTGCTTAGAATTTGTAGTAATACTTTGATGTAATATTGCAAAGTCTGACAATTGCATGTGTCAACATAGGTGCACTGTTAGAACAGTTCAGAATGGTGACTTGCTTGAAAAGTTTGTAGCATTGTTTTATTTCTGTTTGCAAAGCACATAGCTGCAGCAGAAATCCTTTTGCAGCTTGTTGAAGTGTATGGGTAAAGTGTGATGAATGATCAAGATGTTGCAAAGTGGTGCAAGCAGTTCAGCAGTGGAAGAGTTTATGTCTTGCCAAACTTTGAAAACAGTTTTGACCTTCATTTTTTTTTTTGATAAAAAATTGGGTTTCATAGTCACTGGTGAAATATTAGGATTCAAATTTTCTGAATCTCAAAGCTTTAATTGCACTCTCTAATGGTGTAAAAAGCTGAAAATGGCAAAATTTTAATTGACAATTTGTGCTAGAAGCAATCGATCAGAAGTTTTGTTAATGGAGTGTCAAGGGAAATAGGTTTAAATTGACAGCAATTTAGCAAAACGTTTTGTGAGTCTTACTCCTAGGTAGATGGGAAAAATGAAGTTTTTTTTTTGTTTCAATTTTTTTGAAAATTTATTTTGATGGTACTAATAAAATGGATAGGTACTAATAAAATATTATTCACATTTTTCAAATCCTTCAGACCTCTGTGGCAAGCAGCTGCTTGAGGAGGTATTTATTTAATTATCAGAACATTATAAATTCCACTGTTAAAGGGTGTTCTATGTGATAAATGTAAAACTTAAAATTTGCAAACAATCTATTAATGCAATAGAAATTTTTGAAATATTAATGAAAAGTGTGATGGTCAAGATCAACATTGACAGCAATGATTTGGCACCTTATTCTGGGGGGCTAAAATGCAACTTTTTAAAGGAATGAGAATTTTTTTTGTTTTATAGGTACTAATAAAATGTTATCGTATGCATTTTCCTAATCGTTCGTTAGTTTGAATTTCCATTGTTAAAGGGTGCAAAATTTTCAATAAAATGGGCATCCTACATTCGACAATTTTACGTTTGGATCCAGTATACTGAATAGGATTGGAACTTAGTGGTAACTAGGGCAACAAAATTTAGTGTTCTTTATGCATTTCTTGTACATAAATGATTTCTTGTCTTCGTGAAAACTAACTATGCTGGTGAAACTGCAAAAAGTGGTTCGACAAACCTGCATATTTGGCCGAAAAACATTACAGCGCAATTAGTAACAGAAAAATTTTAAATTAAAAAAAAATTGAAATCTGAGCTAACTCTTTGTATTTATATATTAACCCTTTCAGTGTCCAGAACGTTTGTATACGTTCGCAGAATTCGAAATGAGAGGCCAAAGATGTATGTATCCGTTTTTAATACAACAGTAACAAAAATCAATTTTTAATTTTTTTATACATATTTCATAAAAATATATAATTCAGATTTGATCAATAATATTTTCTTTTTTCATTTGATGCATATTTTTTTAACTATGCCATAAATAATTTGTTAAAGCCATCTGATTGCCATTTCTTAGAAGCAAACATTGCTAACAAACATATTGGCATGTATTGTCAATTTGTTTCTTAACATTGCTTTATGCTGAAGCAATCCCCTAATTTATGCCCAGAAGTTTAAACTATAAAGTATATGTAATTTTTAAAAAAAATTAAATTAAAATTTTATCAACAAATTTTTTCTTAACATTTCTAAAATCTCCTGATAATTAACAAAATAATGCAACTTTTAAAAATGGAAGATTTTGGAACTAATTATGAAATATGTACCTATTTTTTCAGTATACCACTGTAAAAAGCCTTATGAAAATTAATCTGTTTCCACAATTTTCAAATTTTTTACTTCAGTAAAATTCCGAATTAAATTCTCTTTAATTCTGTTTATAACATGACCTATTTCTGTTGATTAGTTATTTATTAAAAATATTCTAAAGTTGACTTGTTTATTGGACTCTGCAACAAGCTTGGACTTTTTTCAAAGTATGGTATGGTGAAAAAAAATTGCAAAATGGAAGAAATGTTTAAACAAGAAAATTACTTTTTTTGTTATTCAGAAATAAACAGCCCTTCTATTCACGTGCACTACTTAGTCATTATGACAATTGTGGTTTGCTTAATGCTGAAACAGTTTAAACAGGCTTTTCTTGAAACCAATAGTACACTTTTGGGTAAAAGGTAACAGAGGAAACAAAATATTTGAGTGAAGAAAATTAATGTGCAGATGGTGCTTGAGTTGCTTTGAATGGCTGTACTCTCGAGCAAGTGTCTCAGTTTAATTATCTTGGGTGCTAAGTAACAGATATTGGTGATGTGTGGTATGAGATAAATAGGAGAATAGGGATTGCTGCTGGGACTTTTAAGAATCTATGGAGAGTGTGGAAAAATAGGTGTTTATACCTAAAGACTAAAATTAGGCTGTATAATAGTTTGATTCTTTCTAAGGTTAGTTATGGTAGTGAAACATGGACCCTTTGTAAGCAGGATAACAAGAAACTTGATGCCTTTGATTCTAGATGCTTACACAGTATCTTGGGCATTAGGTGGTTTGACTTTGTAAGTAATGATGGGGTTAGAAGGAGTCATCAACCTCTTTTGAGGAATGTGGGAAATTTTTTTATGCATGTGGGAAACATGGTTTGGCCATGTTTCTCACATGCATAGCTGCAGATTGGCAAACAGGTTTATGAACAGTGTGCCTAAGGGTTTCAGAAAAAGGGGGGAGACCTAGGATATGACGGGCAGACAATGTCAAACTGGACCTTGCTATAATTGGCCTAGAGTGGCCAAATGCAGAAGCTGTTGCTCAGAAGAGACACCTCTGGAGAGGAAAATTACACAGTCTGGTTGGACCTCTGTAGCCCATGTCTGCATGAGGACACCATTTGTATGTGTGTGTATGTTGCCAGATGCATTTTTTTACTATATGACTAAAGGAGTCATATTAAAATAAAACTTCTCATCTTTTTTTGTTAAATATTTTATTTTCGGAAAATCAAGAATTAAATGCTGATTAATTTGGCATATAACATGCCATAATTCGTTTCATTAGTTATTTGGGAAAAAAAAGTTCTAAATTGAAAATTTTTTTGGCTGAGTATAGGAAGAAAATAGCTTGGCCTCTGGATGGAAACCAGTTTTTCAGGCTGGACACTGAAAGGGTTAAAACTGGACATTTCAGAGCTCGTAAATAGTACTGTTTTCAATTTATTCATCCTCTTTATTGCGTCAGTAAATAAAGTTTTGTGACCCTTCAAACTTCCATTATCACAGTGCAAATGGCATCTTTGCTGACTCATGTTTTTAGCTAAGATGTTATTTCTAAGCTATTTTTCTTATTTATTGGATATATCATATGAAGGGAAAAAAAATTGTATTTCTTTAACATGTGATTGGCCATGTAATAGTGATGAAGATTTGGTTTTGTTTTGAAACATTTAGTGCATAGGTGGATATACAATATAATGTTTTATAGTGTGCTGATGTTATTTATTTTACCCTATTTTAAAAAGTGCAATTAAAATACTTTTGAAAAATCTTCAACAGATGTTTTCGATAAAGTTGATCTGGAACATTGAGATTTTTTCAAGAATTATTTTGTTGATTCTGATAGTGAATCAAATTTTTAACTTCTCTGATTCAGAAGCAGAATATCAATTCCAAATAGAGCATGACATTAATGATATAACTTTTATTCAATATACTCTATTGGAATTATTTGCATTGCTCCTCAAGTATATACTGTGATTAGAATTAATAATTTGAAAATTGACAGAAAATGAACCATTAAATATAATATACATGATCTCAATTGGTGGTCAACCTCAGGAAATGTCAAATTAGGGTATTGTTTCAGAAAGCACAATTTTTAAAAGTTAGGACTTGCTTTATTGTAGTTTCTAATTTAATTGAGAGTACTTTCATAACTAGCATTAAGAAATTATACCTTTTAAATGAAAATTTGTACTGTTTTTTTTTTAAATTCAACTTTTTTTTAGTTGACCTAATTAAACAGGTGACAATCACAGCGTTACCTGGGTGACATTTTAACGTAATATATCAATAAATATTTTGTGGGAAAAAAATTTCGGCGCCATACGGGACTTGAACCCGCATCTCTCCAGAAACATATCAGAGTATTCTTGCCGATTGAACTAATGCCAGCTCATCTCTTTTTTTTCCCACTAATTTAAGACTCTAAACTTTAAAAAAATTTTCCACAAAATATTTAGTTGACCTGATGCAAATTTATCTGTAATTGGTCTTAGGGTTCAGTGATTAAACTGAACCTCATATGCTTTGAAATATTTTTTTCACAGCTCTTTTACCACTTTTTAGTTATATGCTTTTTAAAGTTTTATGTAAATTATCTTGCTTTTATTTAAAGTGAAATAAATTTTTGTGGCATTACTACCTTTATCTTAATTTGCCGATTGCAAAAAGTCCAAGCATATGCATTCTTTACTTAAGTCATTAAAAATTGGAAAAATGTAAATAAATGAGTGATTTAAATAATAATAGAAATATTTGGAATTGTTTGTATTAAAATAATGAGATGCTTTAGAAAAGATGGCAAAAAAATTTAAACTTCTTTTGAGTTAAAATGGAAAAAAATACAATGAAATTTTATAATAAACAAATTTATTAAATTTCATTTACTATTCTTTTTCTTAGATTTTTTGTCATTTTATTAATCACCATTGAATGCTCTTTTTCGTATATAACAATTTATTTCTGTTATTTAGTAAAAAAATTCTAAAGTTCACTCTTTTATTTTGCTGAGTTCAGTTGACAAAAATACTTTTTGCTTTGTATTTTAAACCATAAGAAGACTTCAAATTAGTAGCAGTGATCAAAGTCAACTTTAACATGCTACTCATAAGTATCATATAGGTACAGTTATTACTACCAGTAGCCTGTAATGTTCAAGCCACTATAGACACCATGTAGGTTGGGTTTTTTTTTATCCTTGAGTGGCACTTTTTTCCACACCATGGGCTAAATGGCCAGGTCACAAGGATCCCAAAGGCTCAGAGAAAGTTGGGGGAGGGGACCCACTGGAACAGCTGTTGGGAGACATGGTAGCCTCCCGTCAAGGCCATCTAGGTGTTCTTTAACGTGCACAAGGTATGGCTCTCCCACACATGGGGCCATGGCTTAACATCCCATCCAAAGGATGGTGGCCTTTCCAAGCCCATCAGTGTCCCCTACTGACGTAGACAGGGTGGGGAATTTTGCGGAGATAAATCTCAACGCTAACCCAGCTGGGACTTGAACCTGGGAACTACAGATTACAAGCCTGGTGCGCTATCGACAGAGCCCCCCCCCCCCCCCCCCCCCCCCCCCCCCCCCCACCATTACCACCATGTAGGTATCACATCAAATTAGTATTTGAAGTTCAGATATGATGCAATATCAATGATAGGCTATTGGACTATAATGATGAGAACAAAATACTTTAGAATTTACCATTTACTGCATGAGTCTGTCTAAAATTTATGCTTTATACCATATATCAGTTGATACTTTTTTATTTTTTGTTGCAGTTTACTGCTTAAAAATATATTTAGAAAAATGGTTTACTTTGAAAAGTAGCAGTAAAATTAAATGTTTGAAATAATAAAACATTTCCTGACTCAAAATTATAGAGTGTCGTTTCTACATAAAACTGCATAAGAGACTGCAGTTGAATTTCCTGATATTTTATATTACAGCTGTTAGCATTATGAATCAAATTGATTGTATCTCATGCTTTGCTAATTATGATTATTATTAAACAGATATTGAAACATCATGCATACAAGTAAATAAGAAAACCCACTTTGGAAACTATTATTCTTTTCATGATGCCAGTATGTTAAATTTCATCTTTGAAGTTTCAACATTATCTTTAGGAAAGGGTGATACAGAATATTAAAATATATAGCAGATGAAAATTGAAAAAAGAAGTTATAATGTTGAACGATAAAATTTTGTGAAGTGCCCTCAATTAGATTATTATTTGTTATCTTTAAAATAGGGTAGCAGAATTGTTTAAATGGAATATTTATTTAGAAACAAATTGCGATGCTCTTCTTTATAACAATGGTTTCTCTTTCAAATACATTTTGTGTTTTCAGCTGTTCTTTAGGTTCTTTTATCAATCTGTATTCATGAAATTTCCAATTGTTTCAAGTGGGCTGTAGTAATACCACATGATTTTAGCAGAAATATATCCAACTGAATTAAAATATAATGAGGTTGTATAGCAATTTACTCAAATTATACAAGTTATGGAAAAAGTTTTGTTTCAGCCACATAGTGTTTGATCAATAGGAGACAGTTTTTGCTGAATGACTTTAGAGAGTAGCTAGTTGATATATTTTATTTCCTTTGTAGGTGACTATTATCATTGGAAATATTCTTCAGCCCACCTTCTGATTCAGCTTCGGAAAGAGATGAACGATGACTTCAAAAATCCTGAATTTCTTAAGAGAAATCTATGGAAGCAAGTTGCAAAACAAATGAATACTAAAGGGTATAATGTTAATGAAGATGACTGTGATAGAAAATGGCGAAATATGGTAACAATATATCAAAGAATCAAGGAATATTCTGGTGATCAAAGTGACATTCCTACAAGATGGCGATTTTACTCGCAGATCGATGATATTATTGGAAAGGGCTCTAACACTAGTAGAAAGAAATTAAAAAAGCCTTTAGTAAGCAGTTTACAATCACTAACATCAAGGACAATAACGAAACGATCAGATGTTTTTAGCAAAGCAAATCATACAGAAGAGACTGGTGAATCTTTAAATCATCCCTCATTTGTTACTGATTGTGATACATTGAATAATGCTGTTAACAATAGGATAGTAGCTGGAAGTTCTTGTATATGTGAATCTCCTAGAGAATGTAATTATTTGCAGAATTGTTGTAGTGATGCTTCATCATTAGATCCACCTCAGTGGTTTAAAGAGTATGAGAAAAAAATAGAAGAAAAATGGGACAGATGGGAGAAAGTTGCTCATGAAAAAATTGAGGCCATTAAAGACCTCACAACCATTATAAAGGATCTTGTTGAAAGCAGGAACAATATTTAAAATGGAATTATATGATTCATGTTGCCTTTGCCTGTGGTATTTTGAAATTATACAAAAGAACCAATGATTACAAGTGTATTGTTTCGAATACTAGATAGATGGATGTTTATGTTTTCCTTTTCCTGAGATTGGGTGTATGCATCAGGCTATATGATGAAAATAGTAATTGATTTCTGTCAAACCATGGCAAGTGGTTACCTAAGAATATTTAAAAAAAAACAACCTTTTTTTCCCTTGACTATAAAAGCAATTTCATTGTTCCATAGTGCAAAACTACTTACCAATATAAACCTGTAAATGAATGCAACTAAGGAATGATTAAATCTTTTACTAATACTTTTTAAATGAGCTTGTTAAATATATTTGTATGCTAGTTTTTGGCAAAGAAAATAATTTAAAACAGAATATTCACTTAATGTTTCTTATATATTTGCTTAAATTTAATCACTGAATTCACAATGTCACATTGCTAAAAGTTTTAGTTTAAGTTCCAATGTAGAATAACTCGAGTCATTTACTTGGTTATTAAAATACAATTAAATTGTTATGGAGTTTCAACTAATTTTGATATTGGACCTTTCAAAAAAAACACACAAAAAAAAAACGAGTATAATGCCTTTAGTTTGCACTGATATGATGAACTTGGAGTGTTTCTATCATATCAGTACACTTCTCTGTAAACATTTCTGAGGATATTGGGTCAGGCTTATGCCATTGTGAGACAGTATATCCATTGCAACAGGCAACAGTAGCATCTAGTCTGACACAGGTGTTGTAGACTGGATTCTTCACCTACCTCCAAAAGAAAAAGCAAGTGGAGTAAAAACACCCAAAGTGTGGATCATCAGTTTTGATCTATATGGTGCTGAGGATGCATATGTTGAGGTTTTGATATTTTGTATTCTACTGCTGGAAGTACCTCTAGGCTACAGATCCTGAAGCTGTTCAAATATAACTATATGGAGCCCAAATAAACGTCACAAAAGTCTTTTTCGTGAAGAAAAATTGACATTGTTATGAAGTAATCATATATTTATTGCATTTGGGTTATTTGTAACATGTTCATCCATAAGGTAGTTTCTTTCCAACGCTCAAATATAAATATTTCTTTTAATAGTTCCTGATGTGTGAATTGTCTGAAAAACAAATCTATGATAGGTAGTAGTTGTCGTGGTCCACTTGTTCAAGTACGATGATTGTAAACTATTTGTGCTATAGGTTGTGCAACAACGTTGGGCTGTATGACTTGTACTGGCTTCAGATGTAACTTTTTGTAGTTCAGCTTGTGAATGAGTGACAAGGTCAACTGCAGTTCAGTAGAATCTCAACTTGTAATTTCAGTGATCCACAGTAGCTTGGGTTTTTATTTTTAATTACAATGGCTTTGAAAGATGTTCCGTGGATTCAGATGAAGATTCAAGCCTTACTAGTTCCTAGTGTCTTTAGAATATTTCATCCACACATTAATCATTGAAACACAGTAGATCTTTTCCAAATGTGTAGTAACTATTGATTTGATCTATTAATCACAGTACACATCTTTTTTCTGCATAATCAGCATTTCTAATACTGAAGACCTTTTGACATTCAATAGCAGTGGTAGGAATCTTTTCAGAGTATTGACCACTTGCAGTAAACTCTGATGCTCGTAGAAGTATTAGGTGGGAAAGAAGCTGCCAACTGTTGGTTTTAGTAAGAAATGCCAGTAAAACAATACTAGGTTGTAAAATAATACTAATACTAGGTAGTAAATAATAGTAATACTAGGTAGTAAAACAATACAGTTGCAGCAGTCAACAACTCACAATAACAGCAATCACAGCACAGTTCACTGTTCATAAAAATTCTCAAAAACGAAATATCTCTGTGGGCTGTACTTTCCATATTGCTGCTCTATAGTGACAAAAATCTATTGCTTTTAAACTTGGTCAGTTAATCTTCTTGCCAGTGCAAACTAGTAGTGCTTCTACTTTTAGAGTTACTGAATTTCATAAAAAAAGGAGTCTTTCTTCTACACCTTTATTATTATGATATTACAATTATATTGCTTTTGAACTAAACATTGAAGATTTCTAAATTGTAATTATGGTAATAGTTGTAAATATATGCTACATCGTTGAGAAATTTAATCAAAGGTACAATGCAAAATCTTGAGGAACTGTCATTAAGAAAAGCATTTGATCTGTTTTATAGATTATATATATTTTTTAACGTATGCAAATATTTATTAGGGAGAACGTTATATAATATGAGAACTTTAAATGTAATACTGTTTAACATTTGGTTTTCAAAATTCAGAGTAATAAATTAACGTAACTAGTATACTTTGTTTAAAATTATCAATGTAGAGTATTAATTACAAACAATGGAAGCAATGCAGTGGGGCACTGCTTCCATTCAATCAAGAGGTGATAAAAATTTTACAAGTGCTTTCCAGATTGTAATTTGCATTAATGTATTATTGGAAAACTGTTAACCTTTATAGTGCAGCCATCATTCACTTTTGATGTTACATATGTTATATACATGTTAAAATAAGTGGCATAAAATCAACACAACCAAAATTTCCCTCTGTACATCTGATGAAGGTTTTTTTTCTCTATTATTTCATATGTCTTGGGTGACCAATCGGTGGTTGATGAAATATCCTTATGGGCCCCCTTCCAATCAAGTATGTCACAAGAGCATTTTTGATATATTTCTCTAGTTGTAGAGAGGAGAATAATTTTCTTTTTCTGTATGTATGTGAAGCAGTACTTCCATTGACTTTTACATAAGGATGTCAGCATATCTGGAGCCAGCCTTGGATAAGAATAATAAATAAAAAATAAATACCCCCTCAAGCAGCTGCTTGCCACAGAGGTCTGACAGGAGCCTGTCAGTTTATATGCCACGGTAGAAGATCTGTGAGGATGGATACCCTCTTCTATAATAACATACCAGGCTTGTAATCTGTAGTTCCCAGGTTCGAGTCCCAGCTGGGTCAGCGTTGAGATTTATCTCCGCAAAATTCCCCGCCCTGCCCACGGTCAGTAGGTGACACCGATGGTCTTGGAAAGGCCGCCGTCCCTCGGATGGGACGTTAAGCCGTGGCCCCGTGTGCAGGAGAGCCATACCCTGTGCACGTTAAAGAACATGCTGGATGGCCTTGACGGGAGGCTACCATCTGTCTCCCAACAGCTGTTCCAGTGGGTCCCCTCCCCCAACCTTCTCTGAGCCTTCAGGGTCCATGTGACCTGGCCATTTAGCCCATGGTGTGCAAAAAAGTGCCGCTCAGAGGTAAAACAACCCAACCCTTATAATAGCATTTTGTGAGATATTATGCTTTTGTAAAGCAAAAATAAAAGTAAATAATCATATAATATTTTTATATAATTTTAATTGGCCTTAAAAAATTTTATTTCATAGCTAAAAACTAAAACATTAAGATGTGGAATTCAATTTTCATGATTATTAACCATATTAATTGAAACCATGATCACAATTGTAATGCTGATATTAAGTAGCATTACAGCAAAATATTCAATAGATTATTGTTTGCAAATTTGATTGACTCTATGTGAATATTCTTGCATCATATCATCATCATCATCCTCAAGCAGCCATATGTCCCATGGTTATGGAAGTCCACCACACAGTGTAATTTTTTTTTGCAGATGTCTGTTCTGAGCTACAGCTGCTGCATCTGTCCACTTTAGACCAATTTTAAAGATGCCAGTTTGATACTGTCTGCTCACCACCTACTAGGTCTCCCCCTCTTTCTGAGGCCTTTAGGCACTTAGTTCATAACACTATTCGCTAATCTGTAATTATGCATGTGGGCAACATAGCCAAACCAATGCAGTCTCTTTGCACAATATGCTGTTCAAGGGAGGTTTCTGACTCCTTTCCCTAATCTCAGCATTTCCTACAAATGAAACCACCTAATGCCCAAGATACTGCATAAGCATTTAGAATCAAAGGCATCGAGTTTCCTCTATTTGGTTCACAAAGGGTCCAAGTTTCAGTACCATAATTAACCCTAGAAAGAGCCAAACTATTTTACAGTCTAATTTTAGTCTTTAACTGTATAAGCCTATTTCTCCATAATCTCCAAAGATTCCTAAATGTCCCAGCAGCAGTCTCTATTCTTCTCCATATCATCACCAGTATCTGTTAACAGTTTCCAAGATAATTAAACCTACTCTTGCTCACGGAGGGGGCGGGCTCAATTGGTAGAATGCCGGGCTTGTAATCTGCAGTTCCCAGGTTCGAGTCCCACCTGCGTCAGCGTTGAGATTTATCTCTGCAAAACTCCCTGCCTTGCCTGCAGTCAGTAGCGGACACCGATAGACTTTGAAATGCTGTCGGATGGGACATTAAGCCACTGCCCTGTGTGTGGGGAGAGCCATACCCTGTGCATGTTTAAGAACACACTGGATGGCCTTGATGGGAGGCTACCATCTGTCTCCCAACGGCTGTTCCAGTGGGTCCCATCCCCCAACCTTCTCTGAGCCTTCGGGGTCCTTGTGACCTTGCCATTTTGCCCATTGTGTGCAAAAAAAGTGCTGCTCAGGGGTAAAACAACCAAGCAACCAACCAACTTGCTGGGGTGCAACCATTCTGATAACTGAACACCTGCCTGACTAATTTTCATCACTTTAGTTTTCTCTCTATCACCAAACCTACTCTACTACCAGTCTCATCAACAGCTCTAATGAAAGAGTTCATCTCATCAACATCATATGCTAAAAGAGCCAAATCATCCACATAATATAAATCAGAATTTTTTTTATCTCTAGACCATTTGAGCCCAAAATCTTCCCTTTGCAGTAAATTACACATAACATAATCAATAACCAAAATAAAGAGAAATAAAGACAGAATGCACTCTTGTCAAACACAATTAGCAGTGCTAAACGAATTGCTACAAGCCTCATCAACTGTCATGCACAACTCGGTGTTATTATAGAGAGCTTTCGTTACGTTAACTAACTTGTGCCATACGATCTCATGATCAACAGAGTCAAAGCCTTTTTGAAATTTACAAAACTACCACTTTTTAAATTCGCGTGCATCCTATATCTTATTGTTTATATATAAAAAGAAATTACCTCTCAAGCAGCTGCTTGCCACAGAGGTCTGGCAGGTCCTGTCAGTATAACATGCCTAAGAACAGCTTTTTGGAGTCAGCTTTGTGAGAATGGTGAAACCTCGGCAGAAAAACAACACAAAAAAAGGGGAACATCCATGCCGTATCTGGGGCTTGGAACTGGGTCCATTTGATCAATAGCCAAACATGCTTGCCACTCAGGTACCTGAATGGTATTTTATATATGGATTTCTTGCCTAGACACCTCATTTCGTTTAGAATTCTTACTAATGGAACATCTTCGAAAATTGTCAACTGCTCATTATGGTTCACCACTTTAAAAAACTAAAAAAAATTACCATATTGGCTTTTGGTGTATCACCATATGGCAACCTGTAAATACAAATTGAATATTAAAGTTTTAACTGAATAAAATATTGATTTTTCTGAAAATTTTAACCAGAGTGCTTTTATTTATTTGACATCAATACTTTTGCAGTTGGTTCTGTTCATTATTGTTATTTTGCTTACATGATGGGTTTTTTCCTTTAGTGTGCATTTATATAGACTTACAGCATTTGTTGTTCTAATGGAATTTTAGTCTTGGATTATACTTGCTATTTTTCAGCTGAATATTTCAGAAAATTTTAACAGAATTGTATTAACTGTAATGCTATAATGAGATTGGTATGTCATACTGTTATGCTTTAGAAAAAGTGCAGAAACTTTTCTTGCTAGATGATAAAACCAACAAACTGAAATACATTTTTTTTCTCAATTACCTTACACATTTTTGACTTTTGATTATACCTCTGGTAACACTATACATTGAGTGGCACTTTATTAAGACAATCGTGCCCATTGCCACATACAATTCAGAATGTACATAAAGTTATAGCAGACTATCCAGCAGTAGTTGACAAGACATTGGCAAACAAACATTGTCTAGAAACGAGTTAATATATTTTTTGTTAGAATGATTTAGAGTTAAAAAGAGTTAGTGTGAATATTACTGGTACAGTAGTTATGGTTGAGTGTTTGTGAACAGTGGTGTCAAAGGTCTATTAAGAATGTGTTAGACCAGAAACAAAGCCGCCATCAAAACACATAGCTGAAAAAGACCAAGCAATGTCTGAGGTCAGAGAAGAGTTACCAAGTTGCGATCAAACAAATGAGCCACAGTGGAACAAATAGCATCTAAATTTAAAACTGGAGTTATAATATAATAGATTGGACTCTGGATTTTTTGGTTACCACAATGAACATCCCCAGCATGACCCACTCCTGTTTGCACATAAGTGACAATTTCATTTACCGTAGGCTAGTAATACCAAAATTGGTTGGAGAGGATTGAAAAAAGGTAATGTGTTCCAATGATTCCAGATTTCAACTGCATTGTGTGGATGGAAAGAGCAGGGATATGGAGGATTGTATGCATCCATGGACCATTGTATATAGCACAAACATTGCAGGCTAGTGAATGTGTGATGTTCTGGGTATTATTTTTGGCAGATACTGGGATCCCCGATACCAGTTCTGCAAAACACTCGTTCAAAATGTTGAAGACCAAGGACCCATTCTGTGACTGCTTACCCTTCATTTGTATCACTCCATTGGTCTGCACATTCATCTGATTTGAATTTGACTAACCATTTGTGGGATGATGTAGAAATAATGTACCACTTTTATATCCAGAGTTAATAGATACTATGTTGTCTTCATGGATAGGACCAGTCATTTAATAGAATCAGTGTCAAAGCAGATCATGGCTGTTCTGAAAGCAAAGAAGGTCTTACCAGATATTAGAATTTCTAATGAAGTGTCCACTGAATCTATGTGTTTTGGCCAATATCTCAAATGCTCTTAAAGCATTGAGCATTTTAGACTTTAGCTGAATAGTTTCTGAGTTAGATTCGTTGAAGAAATGTTATTCATAATAAGTAATGCTAACATTTTTGTAAAATGGGACAACACAAATCCCTGTTACATTATTTTCTAAAGAAGGTTTTAGAGACTTCTTTTTTCTTGCATGGTTTGGCAGTTTCTTTTCAATATTGCCACTTGCTGAAATTCCCAGCTTATTTTTTTAGTAGAAATGTTGTTAAAATATTTTTTAATGGTAGCTGGAGTTTTCCAGTTAATATACTAGGGTGATTCCTTTCTGTGCATTTTTCGCCATACAAAATATTTACAGTTACATATCACAGTGTTATATTTGTATACATGTGAATGTAGTACTAAAGGAAAGTGTAAAGTCCATTGCGTTAATACATTACAAGTATTGGAGTCTTGGTTTCTATCATTAGAAATGTACAATGAGCGAGTTAAATAGTGAAATTCTTGCAATTTTATGTTATTATTAGAGAAAAGGATTAAAAGCTGCCAAAGTTGCCTGAGAAGTATGCGAAGTTGAAGGGGATAGTCTATTTGTGCTGCTCAAGCTTGGTTAAAGAAGTTGAAAGGTGACACGAGTCTCGAGAGTAAGCCTTGATTGGAACTGCCAATATCAGTAGATTGCAACATTCTGTGTCAGGCTGATCCATTAACTGGGGACAATGGTGGCTGAGTTGATAGCATGCCTGGCTCGTAATCAGCAGTTCCCAGGTTCAAGTCTCATTTGGGCCAGTGTTGAGATTTTATCTCCACAAAACGTCTTGCCTGCCCATGGTCAGCTGAAGAACACAGATGGGCTTTGAAAAGCCACCGTCCATCATATGGGATGTTAAGCCATATCCTCATGTGGGAGAGCCATACTCTGTGCACGTTAAAGAACACGCTGGATGGCCATCACGGGAGGCTACCATCTGTCTCCCAACAGCTGTTCCAGTGAGTTCCCTTCTTTGAGCCTTTGGGGTCCTTGCGACTTGGCGATTTAATCCATTATGTTCAAAGAAGTGCCACTCAGGGGTAAAGCAACTGACCAAAAATGATCCATTACAAGCACTTGGTGGCTTTTGTCTGAATTTGGTTACTCACAAGCAACTATACTGCAGCATCTGCAATGTAACTGTAAGGTCACCAGGAGTTGCCGAAGTATTCCACATGAACTGACTACTGAACAAGCAAACTGTCATATCAAAGTCTGCTGGAAACTCCACTAATCTACCTGACCACTGTTTCATCAAACAATTTGTTACTGTAATGAAAATGAATCTTTTTCAACAATTCGAGGGGCTCGAAATATGCAGTTCCCAGCTGTGCCAGCATTAAGATTTATCTTTTCAAAACTCTCCCTCCCTGCTCTTGGTCAGTAAAGAACACCGATGGGCTTGGAAAGCCCACTGTCTGTTGGATGGGATGTTAAGCCATGGCCCCTGTGCTGGAAAGCCATAGCCTGTGTGCATTAAAGAACAGTAATATAATGAATGACAAATCCCAGATGCTCCACAATTCAGAGACTGCGCTACATATATACAGGACAGTGCCATGCTTACTTCTTTCCACCGTCAGGCTTGACAATACTATAAGAGTAAAGCCCCGCCTTTGGCAAAACCTGGTATCTGCTCTGCGTCCTGGGTCGCTCCAGCCAAGGATATTGAGGATCCAAGTTGAAACAGCGCCCGTTACACCTGCGTTAAAGAACAGTTGGATGACCTTGATGGAAGTCTTATCATGTTTCAACAGCTGTCCAGTCAGCCCCCTTTCTGAGCCCTCCATTTTCTGACCTGGCCATTTAGCCCATTATGTGAAAATAAAGTGCTGCTCAGAGACAAAACAGCACAGCCCAACAATTCGAACATCCTTGAGCAGTGGCTTGACTCAGGCCAGCCTGTACATCCTATCCCAAAGAGTGACCCCATTTCAGAATGAAGGCAATGTGTGTTTGATGTAATTTTAAGGGTGTAGTGCACTTTTATCTGGTTATTCCCATAGACCAATAATAGATGGAGCATCGATACAAGAACGCCATGGCGAGCCACTGAAGCCAACATCAGTCACGTAACATGGGTCAGGAATCGTAGTTGATGTTAATTTCTTTGCTAAGAAAGCTTTGAAAACTTGTATTTTTTTGTTTCTTTTTGTAAAACATTTACATTTTTTAACGTTTTCAGCTTTAGGTGAATATTTCGAATTTTAAATGAAAATAATTGGATTTTTGTGCGAAATAGATAAAAATGTTAGTATTTTTTTTTTTGCATCTTTGTCAAAATGTTGAACAGTACTTGAAATTATTTTTTTGCCTGTATATATATGAGTATAACAAATTACACAAAGATTTTTAGCTCGTTTGTAAAAACAAGCTAATGTTTTCCTTTGTCATTTGTCTGCCTGTCTGACGATATTAAACTATTTTGCTTTTATAAAAAAATTTTTTGGATTGAATAGATATTAAAATGTGATTCATTAGCATTTCCCAAATCTCCCAATAACTTTACAGTGAGTGTTGAAAAAGTTCTTGATACGTATCTGTAGATTTGCCCTTGTTCCTGCAAAGTTATCCAGCTAAGACTTGTTTGAAAGCTTGTCTAAACTTGGCATTATGTGTTAAAAACAAAAGCAGCATCATGATTTCTCTTTTCACTGGTGGTGTGTAAATTTCGGTCTGCAAAATCTGTGTTGTTGCTATGGAGCCTACTAATGATAGAAAGATTTTACATTTTCACCAGGATGCAGCTTGGGGATGCAAAAAAAAAATCATACTGATTTATCAAAAGTATATGGGGATCATGCCTGTTCATATGACACTGTTACGGGATGAATGCACAAATTCAGAGGATGGCAGAGCTTCGAAAACCTCCTTCATGCAGGAAGACCAAAGGAGGCTGTGAACGAGAGAATCACTGCTGTTCGTGAACTCGTTAAGGGTAAGCCTCGCCATTCAGGTAATAAGTTTCGATGTTAGTGCATCGATTGGCAGTGTGGAAACAATTATTCATCAACATTTAAAGTTCCGAAAGATCTGTGCCAAATGGGTACCCCACAAATTGACAGAACAAAAAAGGGCTAGCCTTTGTTCTTGTCAGTTTGTGGGAGTCGACTCCTGCAAAAGGAGATGCTGGCAATGTTTGAACCTAGTGTCCCCAAACGGTTAACAGACATTGCCTCAGGTGATGAGATGTGGTTTTATTACTAGACAACTCCCAGAAAGATCGACAACTGTATTTGGGTTGTGGAAGATGAACATTGCCCCTGAATCCTCCAACAAGAGTTTAAGGGAGAAGATGTTCACCATTTTTTTTTTTTCAATTCCTAAGGAGTGGTAGCCATAGACAACGCCTTACGTGCAAAACTGACTATAATTTCCAATACTATACCAATAGTGTTTTGCCCAAAATGGTTAAGCAGATGAAGCAGCAGCATCAAACAAAAAGCGTATCAAGGGTTTTTTTTTTCACGACAATGTCAGTGTACAGAAAACTCTGCAAATTATGCCTATCTGGAGCAGGACAAAACAGCTATCCCATAATGCATGTTCACCCAATCTTGCACCATGCGAGTTTTGGTTGTTTACAAAAATTAAAAAGGAACTTGCTGGAAAGCTTTTTTTTAATGATTCAAGACCTTGTAAAATGCGTTCATTCAAAAAAAGTAGTATTCCCCAACAGGAGTACCATCAAGCGTTCCAGAATTGACGTAGACGTCTCCAACTTTGCATAGATGCTGGAAGGGATACTTTGAAGGATAGAAAAAGTTTTGTTAAGGTAAGTACAATGGTTTTTGTTCTGCAGATGCATGTCAAGAACTTTCTGAATGCCATTTGTAATGGAGGAAAAAGTTAGAAAATGACAGAATTTTAAAAGAATATTGCAAACGATCTATTTATGCAGGAAATTTGAAAAATTTATAGTAGAATAATGTTCAAGAGGGTTTTATTGTCAGCAATGAATTTCCTCGTAAACATTCCAAGAATTTGCTTTCGAGGGGGAAGGGGGTACCCTGAGAAAGAAGAGGGGTTTCCCAATTACTAAAATACCCTACCTGACAGAAAACGTTAAAATAGTAATGTATGTGGAATAAAATTTTGTAGTTATTTTTTAAATCTACTTTTAGTTTTGGACAAAGGATAAAATTATACAAAGACACTTGCTTCAGATTTCAAAGTAGGTAGACCAGTTGTAGAAAATGTATAACTGGATTTTTCAGGAATGGAGCAGTACGGACCAGCTTGGGTACACCCTTGGTTTTTCTTCCCTACTCCCAGGAGGAGTGGAGATCTTACCTAGTTGCTTGTCGGGCTCATAATCTCCAGTTCCCAGATTTGAGTCCCATCTGGGCCAGCAATGAACTTTATACAGGGTGTTTCAAAAAGGACGCAACCCTAAATATAAGAGAGTAGAACTTGCGTGCATGTACATTTTATGCCATAATATTAGTCGGTTGACATTACTGTACTCAAGGTTAGCAACCTTTAGCAGTTGGAATGACCTGGTCACACGCTAGTCTCATTCAAGCATTCATTCCTTTGTGTTGTGTCAGCTATGTTATTTTCCGTAAACGAACGTGTATTTATTGTTGAGACTTAATGTGCGTACAAATCTAACGTGTGAGAGAGGAGTTTGAGTTGCAGTTTCCTCGGTCTGCAGTTCCCAACGTGTCTACGATATCTTGTTTGATTGATGACACTGGGTCTGTACAGGATCGAAAGAGCCCAGGCTGGCCATCACTGTTAACTGCCGGAGTTCTTGATGATGTGTCTCAGCATTTAACTCATTCACCCAGAAAATCTTAGAAAGTTATCTTCACAGGTTTGACCGTGACCAGCTACTATTTTCAGGACTACAAAGAAGTTAAAATTTCATGCCTACCACATTGGTGGTGTTCATGAACTGAAAGAACCAGACCATGAAAAATGTTTATGGTACTGTCAGTTTTGTTCTTTCGTTGATAAAATTGGAATTGTGGTGTTGGACCATGTTTATTTCAGTGACGAGGCTTCGTTTCACTTGGATGAGCAAATGAACAGTCGAATATGAGCAGTGAATCCTCGCACTTTTCACAAATGACTATTACATGCAGAAAAACCCCGCCCTGCCCACGGTCAGTAGGGGACACCGATGGGCTTGGAAAGGTCGCCGTCCGTCGGATGGGACGTTAAGCCGTGGCCCCGTGTGCGGGAGAGCCATACCCTGTGCACGTTAAAGAACACGCTGGATGGCCTTGACTGGAGACTACCATCTGTCTCCCAACAGCTGTTCCAGTGGGTCCCCTCCCCCAACCTTCTCTGAGCCTTCGGGGTCCATGTGACCTGGCCATTTAGCCCATGATGTGCAAAAAAGTGCCGCTCAGAGGTAAAACAACCCAACAACGCAGGAAAATCGGTGTTTGGTGTGCAATTTCCCATCGTTGTGTGATAGGGCCTTTATTTTTTGACTCAACTGTAACTGATGAAGTTTATCGTGACCTCATCCAATAGTTTATTACACTATTGGATATGAATGAACAAGGGTGTTGGTTTCAATAAGATGGTGTGACTGTCCATACTGCAAATGACATAATGGTCATGTTGTAGGAAGTTTTTGGTGATCATTTGATTTAAAAAATTCGGGCCCCCAAGATCCCCAGATCTTATTCCTCCAGATTTTTTTCCTTTGTGGATATCTCAAATGTGTAGTGTTTCAAAACAATCCTCATACACTTGAAGACTAACATTGAGAGATTTTAAACATAAGAAAACAAACATTATGAATGGTGGCTGCAAATGTCATGAAACGGGTACGAACCTGCATCCAGTTGTAGGAAATCACTTTCAACATCTGTTGTAAATGTAGATATGTCTAATTTGCATCTTTTGAAATTTGTCTTTTGTCAAGTTTAAATACAATAGAGGTTTGTGTTCTTTTTAAAACACCCCGTATCTTTGCAAAACTTTCCACCTGTCATTGGTCAGTAGGGTACACCAATGGACATGGAAAGGCTGTCATCCATATGACATCAACAACTCAATCCGAAGCTGCACACCACACTTTGGACCATGGAAAAAACAGAACTAGCATTTGAGCCTCTTTACTCAGCATATAGTCTAGACCTAGCCCTTTCCAGCTATCATATCTTTTGCTGTACGACTCATTTTCTTTGATGTAGGTGGTTTCAAACGTTTCAGGAAGTCAAACGGATGTCGAGAGTTTTTCACCTTCAGGGACCAAGCATTGTATCGAAGAGGAACAGATCGCTATGAACTATTAAAACTGAACTGGGTCAATGTATATAATATGCCTTTTTTGTGAAATAACTTGGTTTGCATAGCAACTAATGGTGCACGCTGGCGACACAGTTGAATGTTGGCAGTGAGGTATGAACATTACTGCAAGCATCACATTTGAGGGCTGAATTAGATATGCTATGAGAAAAGTCACGCCTCTCAACCTACTAGCAGCTGGTATGCTACCAGATAATATAAAGATATATTAAGGCATTATACACTGCACTAATCCACAAACCTGCTATACACTGCCACAGTAATGTGACCAGCCGAAACCCCTTGTGGGGTATAAATAGGTCAGATATCAGCCTGCTGTATAGTGTACTTTAGATTGTCATGTTGGATAAACGAACGATCTGAGCGAGTTCAATCGTGGACAGATAGTGCGAGGAAGATTGTATGTGTGTGTGTGGGGGGGGGGTGTTCTCTTATGCGAGTGCCGAATGGCAGATTTCTGTGTGTAACTGTTGACCATGTATATCTGGATATGACAGTAGGTGCATTTTTTTACAGGCACGAGAGACATTAATTAGCCCTTTCAAAGTGCACTGAGTATAGATTGCATAGTTATTCTACATAGATTGACAATAAACTTATGTCTCAGACAGGTGTGACTTTATTGTTGCTGATAGCGTACCAGCTGCTAGTAACTTGGAGAGTCGCGAGTTTTCTCATGGCACATCTAATTCAAAACCAGCAACTACTGGAAAAAATGTGGCCATAATCTGGCCATTGATGTTCAAGGTGACTCTCCCGTATGGGAATGGAGGGTAATGTGTAGATGATAATATAGGAGGGTATAGTGTAGATGATAATGTCGGCATTCAATGGTGGGGCAGCTATGAGAGTTTGTGCAGAGACCATTCGACATACTATGGCAGTCAATGCCCACATTGAGTACACTTGTTACCCAGCAGATCACCAGGCCTCATAGCCTGGTAATGAACCATTGAGATTCGTTTTTCTTTAGTTTGATGTTTTTATGCTTCTGCAATTTTTTTTTGTATTTTTGAAGTTCCGTTTTGCTCATTTGTGAGCAAGATTTACTACTATTCTCACAAACCAAGCTACTCAAACAAGCAAAGCAGAAGCCATGGTGCGCCAGCTATCAGCTTGAACCAATCTGCTTCCGACAACCACAGTGATAACTGTATGAGCCAGTGATGATTTGATGGCAGGAGCGAAACGATTATCATGAACTACAAAGTTAATTTTACTGAGGAAAGGAGATTAAATAAACTTAAAATTAAAAGATTTACCATATAGGATTTGTGCATCATATGTCTGAGCATGATTGAACCTTGTGTTATAATTAACAAAAAAAGGCTGTCATTAAAATTTAAAAAAGTATTTATTACTGTCATCTTTTTGACCATTTAGCTCTGCCAATGACCTACAATACATAGAGTGCTCATATGGTGGCCATTGCAAATCAATTTGAAGGGATCGGCAGCCATATTAATTTAGATATGCGACGAGCTGTCTAAAGTTCAGAGAAGCCCATACATTCCCAGCGAGTGTTTGAAAGCTAGGTAGCCATGGTTCTAGTCGTTGCAAAAGATTATATTAAATATTTACATCTTCACATATACAATTTTAAAATTCATTGCATAATTACATTGCAGAAAGGAAAAACAAACACTTTACATTTGAAGAAAGGCTATAATCAGAAAATGCAACTTTTTTTTTAGCTAAATTTCTTGCTTCTTTCATTTAAAAAATAACTTCCACAATGAAATTAAATCATTTGTAAAAATAACTACAATACTTTAGATTTAGACACATCCACTAGAGAATTTGTAACGACTAGAGTGCTAATGAAAAAAAAAAGGTAAACACACCACGATTGTTTTTGAAAAACAATTGAGAAAAGAAAAATCAGCCATTTAGCATTCCCCTTCACCCTTATTTTTATTTCCTCATTCGGAAATTACCGCTGATAAATTTTAAAATTTTGATTTCTATTAATTAGGGGTCACATTTAACTATGGGAGAGATGAACTTTGTATATTAAACTGATTAAACCCACCAAAAATATTTTCATTTTTTTTTACATTTTTTATTTTATACTGAATATTAAAATATATTTCAGATTTTTAATTTTGCATTTTTATATTTCTGAACAAATGTTTAAAAAATATGTTAATGTCGTGTGTTTATGGATTTATTGATGACATTGAAGCATTCAGCTTTGAAATACACAGGGCACAAATATTTGTGCTTTTTATCGGGGTCCAATTTTTTTTGTGTTTCTGAGTGAAATGAGCGCAAATGCGACAATCAACGAGTTGCCCTAAAATGTCATGGATACCGAGTTTTCCGAAATCACCTAGTGGTGGCGTTGAAAGCAGTAATATGAACAATTTGATTCTAGGTCGTTGAGCTCCGCTCCTTTGTGGCCTTTGATACTGTTACCAGAACTGTCTCTTGAATATATATAACTCTACGAGAATTGAACATACCTACCTCACTATAGAATTTTAATAATAGGAACGGATGCGAAAAGAATCCATGTATTACAAATGTTTTGCAAGAATATTTTTTTGAACTATCACTAGAACAGAGATAAAATCATGTATTGCATTATTTCATAAAAATGACGTCTATAAAACAAAATGGAACGTCGTTCTGTTCTGACTTTCTCCTTAGTTCAATTATTTTTTGCACGCTACATTCCATTAGAAGTCGAATTTTGCCAGCTTATATGTTTGAGTTGTGCGAATGTCCTTTCTACATGGGGCAGGGGTGGCTCAGTCGGTAGAGCGCCAGACTCGTAATCTGTAATTCCCAGGTTCGAGTCCCAGCTGGGTCAGCGTTGAGATTTATCTCCGCAAAATTCCCCGCCTTTGCCCACGGTCAGTAGGGGACACCGATGGGCTTGGAAAGGCAGCCGTCCGTCGGATGGGACGTTAAGCCGTGGCCCCGTGTGCGGGAGAGCCATACCCTGTGCACGTTAAAGAACACGCTGGATGGCCTTGACGGGAGGCTACCATCTGTCTCCCAACAGCTGTTCCAGTGGGTCCCCTCCCCCAACCTTCTCTGAGCCTTCGGGGTCCATGTGACCTGGCCATTTAGCCCATGGTGTGGAAAAAAGTGCCGCTCAGAGGTAAAACAACCCAACCCTTTCTACATTAGCAAGGTCATCGGCAAATCTTGATTAACGCCATTGGCTACTTAATAACTGTCGAGGTTTTGCAAATGCTTCAGATCCGATCTATGTTTGCGAGTGAAAGAATTCAGTTTAATGGTTTATTAATAACTTTTAATTATCTGAAAAAGTATACTATGATAAAAATATAAGCCTTTATGTCAGAAACATGCCTCACGAAATATGAGACAGAAAATCGCCTAAATGTAATATTGCAAATCCTGAGTTAATTTTTCCTTTTAAAAAGTGGTTATCCGAGATTATGCGAAAACACTCCTTTTATTGGCCAGTAATTACCTCTACATTTCACTAAGCAAACTTGTTATCTCTACGACTGAAATTTTCAGACTTAATTCTAATATTTTACGCAACACTCCAGTATTTTTTTTACTTAAATTCTCTCTCAGAAAAGAAGATTGCTTCTTTCACATTGGATAAGTTTCTTGAATTTGTCGTTTTATCCCAATGCCCTTTTTCATTCTATTTAAAGTGAATATCATCACTGAATTTTTAAATCAATTTTTTTGCATTATCTCAAGTAGATTTATCCTTCATTCAGCCATTAATAATGCAGTTTGCCCACTTTTCAGCTATTATCAAATCCGCGATTTTATCCGCTATCAGCGTTAATGTTAATCTTTTATCTGAAAATCTTTTTCCTGTTAATATTTAAGAAAAAAAATTCCCAAATATTAACAGGAAACATTTTCGTTTTGTTATGAGAATATATACCAAATTTGATCAAAATCAAAAATAATTAAGCAAACACCATTTGCGTTGTCATGTGGAATGACCTTATATTAATTGGATTTAGGAGTTAGGAACTAGAGTAAGTTGCTAAGAAATGGGTGTGGGGGGTGGGTTCTAAAAGGAAATAAATGTCGGGAGTACACAGAAGTTATTTCGGTTTCAGAAGAATGAAATATTTTGTAGAAAGGGGAAAAATTTATTTGAGAAACGTCTCTTCAGTTCTCCTTTGACTTTGCACTAGTGGTGTCATCCAGCCATTTCGCACTAGTTCGGTCGAACTAGTTGTGAATAATAAAATAGTTTACATCACAATCAGCTGCTTGCACAGAGGTCTGATAGGAGCCTATTTTTTTTTTAAAAAAAGGGAAGAAAGTACTCTTTTACACAATTGATGGAGATAACCTAGAAGCTATATGTGGCTTGTCCTGGTTTCTCATATAACATGCAACTTAAACAAGGACTAGGTTGTTATAGCACATATGGTGTTATAACAACCTAAAGTCCTTGTTTAAGCAATAATATGGTTAGTTTAAGTATATAATTTAAGCAATAATATGGTTAGTTTAAGTTAAAAAATCATTAAGAATAAAACTACCAAATTCGCTATGCAATTTCATCACATCGTACCTGGCTAGATACTCCACTAGCCCAAGTAGGGCTATTATTATAATATGTCACAATTATGTGAGAAAGGCAAGATCAAGAGTAGGACAATACAAATGAACCGGTTTTTAAAAAGAAAAATTCGAACACGATGCCTCCTTTTTCTACAGAACTTCTATGTAAATGTTAGCCGTAATTGTCAATAGGTTGCTTTGCTTGGATCGAGTGGACCTCAGATGCTGTTGGCAGTGTTGCTACAACTTATGGATTTTGAACTAATGAACTAAAACTTAGTTATGGTGTATTTAAGAGATCAGTTAATGGGGTTCAAAGAACCCCCTACACTTGCTCACGCAAAAACAGAGGAGAATTACCAAAACGATTTCAGAGTCAAACGATTAATCTGAATTTGAAGCGTTATGTTGGGAATATTATGGGGTTAGGTCAAATTATGTTTCCAACTTTTGCTTCCCAAAAGTGCTGGAGGAAAAATCTGTCGCGGAGTAGATCTTATTTTGTGTAAAATGGAAGCTTGCTGTTTTTGGTGTGTCATTTACTGCATTTTAAAAATAATTTATTTCCTACCTACAGGTTACAGTAAAGCCAAGCTAGAGAAATCTTCGCTTGGAACTTTCCGCATGGTTCTAACTCTTGGCAGTCTCCAGCGCCGGGCCTCATTGTTTACGAGAGCTTATTTATCACGCAAACGATTGAAACGGATTTCGGCTCCCGGTAATTCACCAAATGCTTGACCGCCCGATCCCAAATTTCGTACAGTTTTTCCCTGTGATACCTCTATTGCAATAGAAATCCGAGCCGCTACCTTTTTTCATCATTCTCTTTATTTAGTTCATTTCAATTTTCCCTCGTCGAATTTCGACTGTCTTTCTTTGGTAATGAACATTACAATTCAAGATGTAATGCACTTAATTGATGTAATTAACTTAATAAATTGGGATGGTATTACTGCCTCGTGTCTATTTAACGTTTTTGTTTTGCAAAATAAGGGAATTTCATGGAAATTGTTTGTTTTATTATTTGTGATAAGAAATTACTTTGCTGTAAATTACAAATAATATTTTTATTCTGTTTCCAGATACACCGCTTTGGACTAATTTTAGAACTCTGCGTCTGATTGAATTTCGAAAAGAACTGGATACAGAGTTTTATAATCCACAGGTCTTAAATAGTGGTTTATGGAAGGAAATCGCTGAAAAAATTAATAACGAGGATAAAGATTTCGGGATCAGAGGAGAAGACTGTGATAACAAATGGCGAAATCTTCTGAACACTTATCGTAAAGTTAAATCGAAAGGAAGTGACCTCAGTTTCCGGAAGAAATGGGAATATTTCCCAGCCATTGATGAAATCATGGGACATAAATTTCAAACACCGTCCATTAGTGATGTTAAGCAGAATAAACCAGCCAAAAAACGTAAACTACAGGAGAGTTGTGAAGATAATTATGAGCTCGAAGAAGATCCTTTTTCTACTCAGACTTCACCAACCCAAAAAGCAAATTCTCAATCGCCCAAAAATATTCTAACCAACAAGAAACCTAAAGTCAACGGCTCTGTCGTTGCCACTAATCACCATAAATGTTCATCGACCAGTCCTCCTAAATGGTTCCTCGAATTTGAAAAACGACAGGAGCAGAGGTGGAATAAATGGGAGAAAATAACGCAAAGCAAATTAGAAGCTATCAAACAACTTACAACTGTACTTACAGAACTAGTCGAGAGTGAGGTGAATGTGTGAAAATTATGATAAAAAAAAACTTTACCGTGAAGTTTATGGCGAACAGTGACAATACCTATATATTCAGTCTGTTAAATTACAGTAATATATGACATACTGAAGAAAAATTATGATTACTGCCGAAGCATGAATTAGCTTAGATCAGTGTTTCTCAACCAGTACTCCATGAGTATGTGACAAAAAAAAAATTCAAAATCTGTTTAAATATATAAATTTATCATAATCAGTGGGAAGGGCATACTTTCATTTGGAAACTATTAGTGTTTTATCGCGGCTTTTGTATCTGGTGGTAACCGTGAAATACTTCGAAAAACCAATTGCTTCGTCTTCGGTGAAGGATTGAGAACGCCGTGCTAAGCTATTTTATCAGAAATGGAATTAATATGCGAAAAACGGGAAAAATTCGTAAGCATACAGGTGCAAAGTATGGGCATTAATTTTGATACTCATTTCTATAGACTATTTAGAAGCAGTTCATCCAGATGGACTGACGAAGAAGCATGTTTGATTGTAGAGCAGATGGATCAGGAATCGAATCTTGGATGTTAGTCTTCATTCATGCTGGGTTCTCGCTTTCCTCGGTAGGTTTCTTTGGACAGGGTCTCGCCAGACCTCTTAGAAAAATTCTCTGACCAGCTTTTCTCTATATGCTTTTTAAAGAAGGCTGAGTATAGTAAAGAAGACTATAATACGGTCTGGAAGACAATGTTAACTCCCTTCTACTAATCGTTTGTGAACCTACCCTGACTTACCAATTAGATAAGCTGTTCTACATAGCATACTAAGACTTTGAGAAAACGACCAGGCTTGCTAAAAATATTTAGGTGTTTATCTAGCTTAAAGTGTTTTCAGGTGCACATATTTCACAATCTAGCATATAAATTCATGCTGTTGTAGTTGTTTTCTTACTGGTCATTCTCCGAGATAAAAACAGCAACTATTTTAACTAGCAATGAATCCATTATCACCAAAAAAGGACTTGGAAAGTAGTATCTGGAAAAATGTTTTGTCGAAAATGATGCTTTTTTTTTTACCATTTGTTGGTAGAGAATTTGATATATATGTTAAGTGACTATGTGATACATCCAATGGTGTCATCCAGCCGATTTGCATTGGTTAGATTCAGTCGGTTTTATAAGGTATTATTAATCACCAAAGAGATTGTTAAAAAAATGAGAAATAAATTGATTTGAAATAATAATGAAAAAATAATATATAGAACAATTAGTAATAATGAAATATAAAGAGAATTATCGTATTTTCATTTACTGACTTAAATAAGGTGATATCCTAAATGCGTTTCGTTTTGTTCATGTTAAAAATCAGAATAATACAGTTAAAGAGATTTGGTTATTGAGATGACATCACTGAGTGTAACGTTAAGGATGAAAGAAGAATACAACTTTACTCTGCGAAAGTTTTGTTTTGCATTTTTGCTTTCAAATAAAGTGAATAGTTTTGTGTAAAAAGTGTGTTCATTTAGCAAATAACAGATAAAACTATTATTTCGTAACTGGCTTTTTTGAATGAATTAGAAAACGCAGGAAAAATAATATTAAAAAACATTTATTTATTTCCTCATGGACCCTCCATTGCTTGTGCTAAAGCAAAAAAACCTACCGTTCAAATTACATTTCATTTGAAAGATTCAGATGCAATTCTTTCAATTTTGAGCAGATTTGAGACAGCGCTCCAGAAAAAAATTGTTTATTACGAATTTCAGAATTGTATTCCTGAAGTTGTCGATCTCGACAGAATATTAAATTGTTAAATGTAGCCACATTGTTAAATGTAGCCACATAAATGTAGCCACATTATATAGAAGATAATAAAATTGCTTTTAATTCTATCAAAGTAGAGTACTGCACAGTCCATGGTCTCATTTGAAAGTTATTTATATAAATAATGATTTCATTAGATTTATGAAAAATAGAAATTTTAGTATTATCAAAGTTAATATTGAACTTTATTTTTTTCTGAAAATATAGGGAAATCCTAATTTTCCGTGTTATTTCTCTTTTTTTTTTTCTATTTAATGCGGGGTTCCAAAAATGTATGTTTATAATTAGTATCCACAATTGTCATTTTTCGCCAAATTTAATTTCTTCGTTTTTAAGCCTTTTGTTGCTGAAGATCGAACCATGTAAAAGTAGCGATAATGAATTTTAAAGTTTTTCTCAGTCTTTTAACCCTTAAAGCTGGGGTACACCTCCCGACTTTTTGTTCTTCCAAATTCCTTGTGTGGCATATAACTTTTGAATCTATTGTTAAATGGTACATGATATTTCCAACATAATATGTGATTTATTACACAAAAAGGTTGGTCGCCCATGTCTTGAGGCAAAGGTTCTCAAACACTGCGAACCCTAGAATTGTAATAAAATTATGGATCCCCCTAGAATCGTAGATAAAAATCACTAAAAATATTAGCAAATATAAAACTTATCAGAGCTTTGCGACCCCTTCCAAACTGCCTTAAAGTGAGGTTTTGCAGAATGGAAAGACCGCTGTCCATCGGATGGAATGTTAAGCCGTGCTCTGTGTGCGGGAGAGCCATACCTTGTGCACGTTAAACAACATGTTAGATGGTCTGATAAGGAGCCTTCCATCCGTCTCCCAACAGATATTCCATTGGGTCTCTTTCTCCCAACCTTCTCTGAGCCTTCGGAGTCAGAGAAATGTGAAAATTGGGATTGGTTTTGTGACATTAAGGAGAGTTGGCAAAATCGAGAACTCTTGGCAGAATCTATGATAGTTGTCAAAATTTGAAGTGACTTGATAAAATTCAGGTAAGATATAAAAATTGGGATTTTTTTCTGTAAAATTATGGCAAGTTGGCAAAATCTAGGGGAGTTTGTAAAATTCGAAGCTACTTGGTGAAATACAGGTGAGTTGTGAAAATTTCGATAAGTTTTGTGAAATTAAGGTGATTTAGCAAAATCGAGAAAACTTTGCAAATATTGTGGAGTTGGCAAAATTCGAAGGCACTTGGTAAAATACAGGCGGCGTGAAAATTGGGCTTGTTTTTGTGCAATTAAGGAGAGTTGGTAAAATTCGAAGTGACTTGGCAAATTCAGGAAAGATGTAAAAAATTTAGATTTTCTTTCTGTAAAATTACGGCGAGTTGGCAAAATTCGAAGTCGCTTGGTAAAATGCAGGCGAGTTGTGAAAAATTGGATAGGTTTTGTGAAATTAAGGGAAATTGGCAAAATCGAGGAAACTTGGCAAAATATTGTGGAGTTGGCAAAATTCGAAATCATAGGGTAAAAAAGCAGGTGAGTTAGGTATTTTTCAAATTTTTAATTCACATCTTCCTATATGGCCCTAAAAAGTAGAAAATAAACCTAAAGCATATCGATTGTGCAATCAGTCACTGAGTTCGTATTCATCTCAAAGGAAGGGCGCAGCAATCTTGTCGAGTAGTAAATCTGCGCCCTTTCGTCGTTTGAAGTGAACACGAACTCAATGACTGATTACACCATCGATATGCTTTAAGTTTACTTTTTGCTTTTTAGGGCTCATATAGGAAGATGGGTTAATAAATAAATAAAAAAAAACTTTCGATTGCTTTTGTCCTTCGTCGATTTGTGGGTTTGTCAAAACAGTTGTTCCACCATATATCTTTCGAACGCAATGGAGAAACTTAGTGATTTATGTGTCGAATGCAAGCTTGTGACTCTGGGAGTGTCATAGGCTATAAAATGACCCTCATATTTTCTTTCCTCTAAAAAAGGAGAAATATGAAAACGACTGTTCTACTATATCTTCAGAATGTGAGAGCCGAAAGTTACGAGTTATATGAGAAATGAGAGTCTCAGAGGCTATAAAAATATTAATCCTCCATGCTTTCTTCCCCCCTAAAAGAGGTAAAATTTGAAAATGATTGTTCCGCTCTATCTTCGGAACGCAAAATCGGAAAGTAACACTCTACGCGTCAAATGAAAGCTTATGATGCTGGGAATGTCATAGGCAATAAAAAGAAACCCCCAAAAAAATCCACGCTTTCTTTCCCCCACCCTTCTCTTAAAGGGGAAATAGTAAAACGATTGTTCCACTTTATCTTCGGAGCTCCAAGGCGGAAAATAACGGGCTGTGTGCGTCAAATGAAAGCTTGTGATATGGGGAGTGTCACAGGTTATTAAAAAAATCTCCTCCCTTTTATTCCCCTTAGAAAGGAGAAAATATGAAAACGCTTTATCTTCGGAACGCGAGAGGCGAATGTAACAAGCTGTGTGTCAAATGATAGCTTACGACATGGGGAATGTTGTAGGCAATTAAAATATACCACTCTGAATTCTTTCCCCCTAAAAAAAGGGGAGAACGTGAAATTCATTCTTCTACTAGATCTTCTGAATTCGAGGGTCTGGAAATGAATGAAAGTTGATATGAGGGCCTTCGTGGACTGCTTCGAATTATGCCCCCCACCATTCTCCCCTTCCAAAAAAGGGGACGGAAATTTAGGGGATGGACCTTAACTAGTTATATCTCATGTTAGACCTTGTGACGTCTACAATGCCATGGGCTACCCCAAACACGACTCCAAAGAAGCGGGGAGGAAAAATCTGGTCGATGTTTATGAGTCGTATAGCATTGAAAGTTTCTGAAGGTAGATGTTTTATATGAAAAAAAATATATGAAATTTTCTAAAATACTTATTTTCCTTATATGGACCTTAAAAAGTAGAAAATAAACCTAAAGCATATTGAGGGTGCAATCAGTCACCGAGTTCGTATTCGCTTCAAAGGAAGATAGGGCTCCGGCAATCTTGTGTAAGTAAATCGGCACCCTATGTTCCTTTGAAGTGAATACGAACTCGGCGACTGATTGCACCATCGATATGCTTAAGTTTATTTTCTATATAAGAAGATTTTTAAAAAAAATTAATTTTTTTTTCACTAAAAACACCTGCCTTCGAAAACTTTTATTTGATATATGACTCATAAGCATCGACCACATTTTTCCTTCCTTTTGGAGTCATATATGAGCTAGCCCATGACGTTGGGGAAGCCACAAGCTTTAATTTGAGATATGACTCATTAAAGTTTAACCCCGCGAAACTCCCCACCACCACCACCACACACTTTTTTTTATGAGGGAAGGAATAGTGGGAGAAAAATTCGCAATAGTTTACGACGGTCATTATTACGCATTCGCAAGTTTGAACAACTTTCACAGTTCCCATTTTAAGGGGGAAGAATGCCTCGGGGTGTCAATTTTTTATAGCTCTGACATTCACCACATCACAAGCTTTCATTTGACACATAGTTTGTTACTTTCAGCACTCGTGTTTTGGAGATGTAGGGGGACAATCATATTCCCCACCCTCTTTTCATGTGGGAGTACGAAAGCAGGGGGCGGGGGTCAATTTTTTTACAACCTAGGCCGTCCCGTGGCCGAGTGGTTAGCGCGCTTGGCTACTGATCTAAGGGACCTGGATTCGAGCCCTGGGTAAGGCATGTATATATTGTTTTTCTGCTGAGGTCCTGCCATCCTCACAGACCTACTATGGCATATAAACTGACAGGATCCTGTCAGACCTCTGTGGCAAGCAGCTACTTGAGGGAGCATTTATTTTTTTTTATAACATTCGCTGCGTTCAGGAGATACCTGGGAACAAACATTTTTATATTTCCCTCTTTTTTTAGGGGGAAGAAAGTACGGGGCTTAATTTTTCGTAGCCTATGACATTCGCCGCTCAGAAGCATTTATTTGACGTATATAGCTTGTTACTTTCGGCACTCTTAATTCTGGAGATAAAGGGGAAGGATTGTTTTCATATTTCCCTTTTAGGGGGGTAAGAAAGCATTGAGGGTCAATTTTTTTATACTCTATGACACCCCCCGAGTCACAAGCTTTCATTTGACCCAAATCATAAAGTTTCTCCATCGCGTTCGAAAGATATGACTGAACTTTTCATTAAATCCACATAGTCACTAATGTCAAAGCCAAAAGAAATAGGATGATAGTTGAAAGTGGGATTGGTTTCGTTTAATTTAATACAGTTGGTGCAATCGAGAAAGGTTTGCAAAGTTTAGGAAAGTTGGCAAAATTTAAAGCCACTTGGTAAAAAACAAGTTAGTTGTGAATAATGAAATGGTTTTGCGAAATTTAGGATAATTGTTTATATCAAGAAAGCTTGTCAAAATCGACACAACTGGGCAAAATGTTGTAGAGCTTTTTTTTATAACATCATGGCAAGGTTGCAAAATCGAGGCACTTGGTAAAATCCAAAGTCGATGGTAGGTAATTTCCCCCCAAACACACTGAGCGAAATTCAGTGTACGTCATTTACAGAAGATAAATAACGAAATTTATGTAAAGTGCTGATTTTCTCAGTTGGCAAAATCTGATTTCAGTTTTGTAAATTTTCGTTATCTTCCCCCCCCCCCCCCAACCACATCCCTTCGCTACCCCCCTGCTTTTGCATAAGAGGGGTAATAAACTTGGACTGGCCTTCCTGAATTACTATTTTGTGCTTCCACGACCTCATTTATAGTCGAACTGACGTTTTAAGAAATCGAACACTGCAACTACTTGGGATTTGAGTTGTGCATGGATATGATTTGTACGGGATTGTGTAGTTATGCATTTGGTTCAGTTAGTAATATTACTAATGAAAGTCTGTAAATTTACATTGGTTATCTGTAATGAATGACTTAAAGAGCATTTACACGATATTTTAATTTATTTCAGAAAATGGTTAATAAGTCCTAGAGATTGAATTACCTTCAGTGGTTTTAAATGCAGAACAGAGCTGCCTTGCGTTGTTATCATATCAGAACGGGAGGGGGGGGGGGGAACCCAATACAATTGTTTTGTATCACCAAATACAAAGAATGAAAATAAAAAAAGCCTGGATGTCGTTTTATTCTAACAGATGTTGAAGTATCTTTTAGATCAATATCACTTTACATATAGATTTTTATTTCTGCGTTACAGACAGAGTGAGGGATATTCATACTAGGGACGTACCCAGTGAGGTCCACTTACCCTCCCCCCCACCCCGCCGAAAAAAAAAATTTGGTCGTCTTATACGAAATCTCAAACTTCTCTATCTGCTTTGAAATCCAAAATAACTGTCTTTGAATAATTTTTAATCCCATACTATATGTCTGACATTAAAAATAGATTTAAAAACTATAAAATATTATTTCATATAGAATAGCTTTTTAACCTTTTCTGTCAGGTGGAATACTTTAGTAATTGGGAAACCCTGCTCAAGCTTATTCTGAGACCCCTCACCCCCATCTAAACTTGGGTATGGGCCTGTCTCAAAATAATCCAATCAGAGGCAGCTAGTCCGAACAATGCAAATTAGTGAACATGACGCTTCCTTTCATCAATTAGAAAACTACCGAGACTAACCCAATTGCTAAGCCTTATTAACGATTTTCTGGAATAAATTGTTTTAACGAATAAATGTTCATGCCATTAGAGAAAGATAAAACAAATTTACAGACTACCATTAGCAACGTTATAATTCAATCAACTGTATCCATATGCGCAATACTATATCGTATCCATGCGCCTGTATCAACTCCCAAATAGCATACAGATCAGTAGAATAAGCTTCAAATTAATGGCATTGTGCTGCGATAATTTCATAAGTAATGATATCCTACATAAGATCTTTTTTTTATCCACGTTTATTATTTAAACTTACCAAAGCCCCACTGAAAACATCAGTAAATTATTCTCAACAAATTACAAAGCTGACTTTCGCTACAATATTTTAAATGTAAGTTTCATTAGCATAATAAAAGGCCGAAGGTTTGTTAAATAATGTTTTAAAATTTACCACTGCTGCAATTACTGACAAAATATTATGGCATCTAACTTATTTGAATTCTTATGCATGAATGAAATTTATTTCATTAACGATTCAAAATTCCCCGCCCTGCCCACGTTCAGTAGGGGACACCGATGGGCTTGGAAAGGCCGCCGTCCGTCGGATGGGACGTTAAGCCGTGGCTCCGTGTGCGGGAGAGCCATACCCTGTGCACGTTAAAGAACACGCTGGATGGCCATGACGGGAGGCTACCCTCTGTCTCCCAACAGCTGTTTCAGTGGGTCCCCTTCCCCAACCTTCTCTGAGCCTTCGTGATCCATGTGACCTGGCCATTTAGCCCATGGTGTGAAAAAAAGTGCCGCTCAGAGGTAAAACAACCCAACTCATTAAAGATTGGAAGCTATACCCAAGTATAAGTTATGGTTACGGTTTGAATTTACGAGAGAGTTTATCTGCTTTTTAAGCCAGTGACAGTTTAAATTTTTCCCTTAATTTAACTCTATTATATATATGAAATTTCTGTAATATGTCTATCTTAATGTAAATGTTCAATGGTATTTTTATATATTTATCCCGAGTTTTTCTTTTTTTTTTATTGCTTTGAGTCAGAAGTGTGTAACTAACCTCCCCAGAGAAGTGTAACGTTAAAGGTATAAATTAATAAGGAGGAAAAAAAACTCATAAGCTCAGTGCATTACTAAAATATACGAAGAGTTGGACCAACTAGTACTATTTAGTTTAAAAAAAAATACTTATAAAAAATAAATATGTACAACATTTACTCGATACTGATGAAATGCGTACACACATTCGACGAATGACGTTGAGTCCATTTTATTACATAAATTAATTTGCAAACCTAGCATTAGATGCGTGATTAAAATATTTAGACGTCTATTATTTAACTCAATATTCAGCATTTATTTCCTGAAAGGCAAATTCACTTTAAAATTCTATCACCCTTACAGATATTCCAATTGAGTACTGTACTCAATTTCTTATTAGCAGACAATATGATACTGATTGGAATGCCATTTTCTCTTCACGCAAACGTACCAATTGTCTGAAATGGTAATACATAACTTTCGAACACTAAAATCTCAGTATTCGTTTAATTTAATCAAAATGCCGTAGTAACAAAAATAAATAAAAAATTTAAAAAATGCCCGTCTTCCTATATGGGCTTTAAAAAGTAGAAAATGAACCAAAAGCATATCGATGGTGCAATCAGTCAATGAGTTCGTATTCACTACAAAGGAAGATAAGGCGCAGGCAATCTTATTGAGTATGTAAATCGGGTCCCTATCTTCCTTTGAAGTGAATACGAACTCAGTGACTGATTGCACCACAGATATGCATTAGGCTTATTTTCTACTTTTTAGGGCGCATATAGAAAGAGGAAAAAAATATTCAATATTCTTTAATGCCGGTAATTATATGTAATTAAATAATTAATAGTTGGTCCAGCCGTCCCATGGCCGAGTGGTTAGCATGCTTGGCTACTGATCTAAGGGACCTGGGTTCGAGCCCCGGGTAAGGCATGGTTGTGTGTGTCGTTTTTCTGCTGAGGTCCTGCCATCCTCTCAGATCTTCTACTCTGGCATATAAACTGACAGGCTCCTGTCAGACCTCTGTGGCAAGCAGCTGCTTGAGGGGGTATTTATTTATTTTTATTTTTTATATAGAAAGATAGACATTTTTAAATTTTTTTCTTTGTCACTAACAACACCTACCGTCAGAAACTTTCACTTGATATATGACTTTATAAATATTGACCAGAGACTTTTTGGAGTGGTGTTTGAGGTAGCCCATGACATTGGAGACGTCAGAATTTTAATTTCAGATATCACTCTTAAGATCGGCCCCTTCATCTCCCTTTATCAAGGGGGAATGGTAGGGGAATTCGAAATAGTTTACGACGGTCATTATATGAGCTTTCATTTGACATCTAACTCGTAATTGTAGGCCCTCGTCTTTGGAAGATGTAATAGAAGAACAACTTGAATATTTCCTGTTTTTCAGGGGTGGGTGGGAAAGAAAACGAGGGAAATATTTTTATTACACACAACACTCTCCACTTCACAAGCTTTCATTTGATATACAACTTGTTACTTTCGGACTCGCGTTCTGGAGATATAGTGGATCAATCGTTTTCAATTTCACTTTTTTTAAGGGGGAAGAAAACATGGCGGGTCATTTTTTTTTATAACCTATGACATTCCCCTTCGTCAGAAGCTTTCATTTGATGCATAGTTTGTTACTTTCCGCGCTCACGTTCCAAAAATATAGCGGAGCAATCGTTTTCACATTTCTCTTTTTTTAGGTGGGAAGAATGCATGGGAGAGGGATCAAATTTTTTATAGCTTATGACACTCTCCGCGTCACAAGCTTTCATTTGACGCATAGCTTGTTACTTTCGGCCTCCCGTTCTGGAGAGATGCGGAACAAGAGTTTTTATATTTCCTCTTTTTTACGGGGGGAGAAAGCATGGGGGGTCAATTATGTTATAGCTTATAACACTCCTCGCGTTACAAGGACATAATTACAACATTTGACACATAAATCGTTAAGTTTCATCGCGTTGAAAGTTTGGAACAATTCTTTTGACAAACACACCGACAAACTGACAAATGTAAAGCGAAGTGCAATAGGTAATCTCTAGGTAATTATAAAATATAAGCTTCATTAATATAGTGCAAATCTCTTTAGACAGCTCTTGTTGGGAAGGCATATTGACGATGACTCCACACTGCACTGTGCCTATTAAAATACACTGCACGACATCGAAATTGCCCCACCCAGAAAGAGTAAGGGGTTAGGAGTGAAATGTAGCACACACATAGCAATACATATTGGCATACCATATTTAATTTGCAGCCACTTACAGCTGTTAGAAGATGAAATAATGCAGCACAATGTGACTGCCTCAGTAGGCAGTCGCATTGTGCTGCATTCAGTAGGTGGTTGCAACGCCGTGAACGGCAATACAGGCAGCAATACGGCGTGGCATGGAGTCATACAGTCGACGGATATGGTCCTGAGGAATTTCACACCAAGCAGCGTTGACTTGCTCCCATAATTCACCGAGATTCCGCGCAGGCCAGTGAGAGGATTGCACACATTGTCCAATGTGGTCTATCGGGGATATATCTGGAGATCTTGCTGCCAATAGCAATACTTGAACATGTTGCAAACATTATTTGTAGACCCTAGCAGTATGTACACGGGCATTGTCATGCTGGAAAATGGACTGCTGCATGCCTCCCAGGAATGTGAACAAAATGGGCTGCAGAACCGCACTAACGTATTGTGCAGCTGTCAGTGTTCCCGTGGAGGAGGAGAGCTGCTGTCATATCCAATAGCACCCCATACCATTATGCCTGGCTGATGGTCAGTGTGCCGGTCGCGAACAAAAGCTGAATCTGTCCTCTCACCAGGTTTTCACCATACACAGACCCATTGATCGTCAGCACCTAGACAGAAACGGGATTCATCACTAAACACCGCAGTGTTCTATTCGTGACCCCAGTTCGCACAACTTCAGCACCAAGCCAGTGATGGTTTGCAATCAATGGCAATCGATGTAATGGTTGCCTAGAGCGCAGGTATGCCTCATGCAATCTTTGGTTTACCATTTGGGTCGTTATGGAAACATCCATGGCTGCTGACACAGCTGTCGAATATTACCCGCAGTGCTCTGTGGTGACGAATGAGCATTTTGAACAATGCGCCTTTTTTGCCATGCTGACGTCTGTCGGATGACACCATTCCCTCTGTGACGCACGGTAGAACCTTCATTTTGCCATGCTGACGTCTGTCGGATGGCACCACCCTCTGTGACGCACGCTAGAACCTTCATTTTGCCATGCTGACGTCTGTTGGATGGCACCACTTCCTCTGTGACGCATGGTAGAACCTTCATTTTGCCATGCTGACGTCTGTCGGATGGCACCACCCTCTGTGACGCACGCTAGAACCTTCATTTTGTCGTGCTGACGTCTGTTGGATGGCACCACTCCCTCTGTGACGCACGGTAGAACCTTCATTTTGCCGTGCTGACGTCTGTCGGATGGCACCACCCTCTGTGACACACGCTAGGACCTTCATTTTGCCGTGCTGACGTCTGTCGGATGGCACCACTCCCTCTGTGACGCACGCTAGAACCTTCATTTTGCCACTGTTGCCAACAACATCCAACACTTCGTGCATCCCGATGAACATGGGCAGCAACACGTGTAGTTCATCCAGCTTCACATAAGCCTATAATTCTTCCTCAATCAAAAGCATTCAAATGGCGATAAACCTACCGGTGGCGGGTACCAGGCATTTTCGGCCTTCGTGGAACAATTTCCAAGTGGAACCACCTAATCTGAACCGTTCGCATGACTTCCACCTGCATAAACACAATACCATCCCTGTTACTTCTTGCACCTTTTATCTCTTGAGCCACGCACGTCATTGGCTCCGGATTATCATCATTTGCATGTCTCAACTGCGTAAAAACATCCTTCTATTTGCATGTTTGTATGACATGTCCTTCTGGGTGGGGCGCTTTCAATATCGAGCAGTGTATCATCAAATTTCCTATGCCTTGTAATATTCACTCTCAGCTGAGCCAACAATATAAACATTACCTGAGTTCTAAAGTAATATATACTACTATATATACCGTATATTACTAATGCATATGACTACGTATATTTTTACTACATAATAAAATATTACCCAAAAGCACCGGAAATGGCTGAGATTCCAATAATCAAATAGTTCTGGCGCTGTAATCAGTGATATCTCTAGGTAGTGTTACGAGATACTTCACAAACTGTAGTACACACACACACAGTCACCGAAACCTCGGATTTAAATCTAGCCGCTGATATGCTGCTAACAAACCCATAAAAAATAATTTTAGTGTCCACACAAAGAATTTATAAAATGTAGTTTTGGTTTGAGAATGCGTGGAAGCTGTCAGCCAAAGTACACGAAAGGCCAAAGGATCAAGTCTAGAAAATTCTATAACATATTGTAGTTTTTGTCGTTCTTTTTTTGATGATTTTTTTTCCTCTTCTCTCTTTTTTTAGTTTTATCCTTGTCAATTTTTGTTGTGAGGTTTGGGTCTGGGGTAGAATTGGATTTCACGCTTCCATCCAAGTTTTTTCTCATATACAGTACTGTGCAAATTAGTTGGGACAATAGGAAAATGCAGTAACAAAGACACAACTAAAATATTTATTTGTTTATTAGTGAATGTGCCCCCCCCCCCTTAGTTTTAATTACTTCTTTCACCCTCTCAACCATTGATGCCACTAGCTTTCCACACATCTCCTCAGGGTCGTGGTACCACACTTTCATCACCCTTTCTATCATTTTGGTTTTCGTCGTACAATCCATCTTAGACATGCGCGCTTTAATAATGGCCCACAAATTTTCAATGGGGTTTAGATCGGGTGAATTTCCTGGCCACTCCAATACTTTCAAATGTTGCTGGGTAAAGAAGCTCTTAGCAAGCTTAGAATTGTGGCATGGAGCCAGATCCTGCTGAAATACCCCATCGCCGTTAGGAAACAGCTTCTGCAGTGTTGGGACCATTTTCGCCTCCAGAACGCCTATGTACTTTTTGCTGTCCATCATTCCTTCAATGGGGTGAAGCGTCTGTGGCTCGGAAGCTGCACGCGGAAGTTTAGACTTGCAACAGAAGGTTACGAACAGTTTAGACTTGCAGCAGTTTAGACTCTGCAGCGGAAGGGACTTAGCGTTCCTTCGCTTGTCCCAACTAATTCGCACAGCACTGTAGTAGCTGATTGGTTTGTGGATTGAATGAGATTTCACCGTTTCTAGAATCGTTATTTTTTTGCTGCTACTATTCTTCTTCATTCAGTACTTCCGTTATTATTTCTGCAAAGGTGGTAAGTTCTATGATTTTATTTACTTCTTTTTTTAGTTAGGAGCGGGCACTATACAATAAAATGTCCCGCTTTTCTACAACATTTGTATAGTCGAGTAACTCCTTTATAATCTACCGTTGCAAGTAATTACTTATTTCAAGAAAATTTGAGATTTCATGCCTGATTTTCATTTTGCAAATCCTAGTCTCTGTTTTGATGTCCTGAAGCTCTGGGATTTTCTGTAGTTCGTCCTCAATAATTATTACTTCACCATATTGTTGTAATGTAGTTGGCGGTGCGGCAAAGGATTGACATTAGCATAGTAAACGATGGAAATTTCTCGGCACTTTTGAAATTTGCCCAATAATATCCCTGTTTATTTACACTTATAATTAAGAAGAAGCAAATAATTTTCAAGCCCATCACTTCACAAAATGCTTATTGAAATGAAATAAAACGGGCAAGAAGTCATGAAACAAAATATCCATGTAAAATAAATACTTTTGATTTTTCGTCCTAATTCGGAGCCGCCCCTGTTTAAGTCTGGGCCAGATTAAGGTAGGAGCCTAGACTCCTTAGTTGTTAAGACCTAGTAGGATTTGAATTTGAAATTCACATTTTTTTCCATCATATGGAACCTTTTGAAAAATTAAATAATTTAAGAGACCTTTTGAAATTGATAAATCTGAACTAATTCTGAACCTACGAATTATTTTTTTCTCGGTTATTAAGAGTATTAAGGAACATACAAATATTTTAAAAAGGGGTGGGACGGGAAAAAATTACATAGGTAAATCAGTATTAACGTTATTTATTAACTTATTTATTTATGATTGATTTCTGGTAGCAGGAGGGGCTGAAAAATCCTGAGGTGACACGGACCCAGAATTCGTTGAACTGGATAACTGATTAGGACGAATTTTTTGTAACTCACAGAACCGTGAAAAAAAATGGCTTATTTGTAAAACTGTTGTCAGACTTTTTCAAGAGCTGCACATTTTAACAGCTGTATATAATTACTTGAAATCCGTCGGTGTCTTTGGCACCTCTTGATTTCTAGCTGGTCACTGCGACCCCTATTTGACCTGGAACATGACACCAGATCTGAAAAATTCCTCTCATTTCTGAGTTGCACTGCCCGAAATAACCTTCATCAATTTTTGGCTCTCCAGCACCGGTATATTGAATTTGACTTCAAAGGACCCGTCGCATTCAAAATTTCTCAACATTTCCGAGAGATATACGATTCATAATACCCCAGGAACCAATTTTGAGCTCTAACACAGATAGAGCTAAATGTAACCTTTGACCTTAAAAGACCCTCCGGATCCGAAATTTCGTAACGTTTTCGAGATCTACGACCCGAAACACCCCCAGACACCAATTTTCTAACACTCGTAGATGACGAGTTGACCTCTACGTGACCTCCATTTGACCTTGAAGTACACGTCGGAGGTCAAATTTCGGATTTTTACCGAAATCTACCACCTGGATTATCTGTAGGGCAAATTTTTAGAGCTCTACCATTTCTGCATCATAGTTAGAATTAGCGTTAGAATAGTCGTCTTTCACTCACAATCTTCTATATAATGAGACAATAAATGAATGCGTTTTGATAAATGACATAGTTAATAATAAAAATACAACGAATCGGCAGTAATTGTTAGATTTCGAAAGTATGCAAATAATCATCATACACCGGATCTGATGTAGGGAGGGTCGAGGAAGCCATGCTATCTATCTCCTTGGAGAATTTTAACAATCGGAACGGAGATAAAAAAAAAAGTTGCAAAATTTTATATTACGTATAACTTGCACGATTTCTTTTTTCAAGACCTCTAAACATAGGTGAATAAATATATCATGTCAGTTCTTGTTGACTCCATTGTGGAAGATTGTTGTTGCTCTCATATCAGGGGGCGGGAGTGGCTCAGTCGGTAGCGCGCCAGGCTCGTAATCTGTAGTTCCCAGGTCCGAGACCCGGCTGGGTCAGCATCGAGATTTATCTCCGCAAAATTCCCGCCCTGCCCACGGTCAGTACGGGACACCGATGGGCTTGGAAATGCCGCCGTCCGTCGGATGGGACGTTAAGCCGTGGCCCCGTGTGCGGAAGAGCCATACCCTGTGCACGTTAAAGAACACGCTGGATGGCCTTGACGGGAGGCTACCATCTGTCTCCCAACAGCTGTTCCAGTGGGTCCCCTCCCCCAACCTTCTCTGAGCCTTCGGGGTCCATGTGACCTGGCCATTTAGCCCATTGTGTGCAAAAAAGTGCCGCTCAGAGGTAAAACAACCCAACAACTCTCATATCAGAGTATTATGTGAGTTCCAACCTTTGAGTAATTTTCTACGACTTTCTCCAAAGGAAATTCATCGAGAAGTCAATCAAATATATGAGTGTATACTTTTTGACAAAAAGCCGGAATGGATTTATGATCCATTCCTGTTCATCAATCCACTCACATGTTCCTCTCTCGCATAATTTTTTTTTCTCCTGACCATATAAATTTTTAAATGATGCAGAAAGGGAGTAAGTCTACAACTGCTTATCTAGGCCTCATTAAGCCGGGAGACAAGGTGCCCAATTCCCGGGTCCAAATCCAGAGAGGCCCTCTTCTCTTCTAAGGCCTAGAAGGATTTTCAACAGAAATTCCTATTTTTTCAAAACTGTGCAATCTTTGAAGTTAGTAACAAAATTATAAAACTTATAAATTGATAAATCTGAATCAATTGCAAGCAAGCTATGAAACCTAGGAATTATTTCTCTCTGCTTTCTGTGCAGTGGTTCTCAACCTTTTAGGGGCGGGGGTGGCTCAGTCGGTAGCGCGCCAGGCTCGTAATCTGTTTACCACTCAGAGGTAAAACAACCCAAAACAACCCATCTCAACCTTTTATGCTTCACGTGCTCCCTGGAAATGTGTCTGTAACTGGTGTACCTCTTATATAGATAGATAAAACTGTAGTTATAGTATAACAATGGGACTAAAATAAAACTTATATATATATAACATATATCTAGCGATTTTTGAGCTCTCACGGCGTACCCCAAAAAAATTTACCGCGTACCCCACGTTGAGAACCCCTACGTTAAAGGATTACTACCAAAGGCGTCTTAAAAAATGCATTATACTAAAAAAAAATATGGTAAATGAAAAGTTTACTAAAATAAATCGATATTATTACCATTATTTATTAATTTACAAGTTTGTTTACGGTTCAGGTCTGGAGCCGCAGAAATGCTTGATCTAGTTAGTGACTCCTTACGAGGCAATTTAAAATACAACGAATGAAAAGTCGCACGATATTTTTTGCCATTATTGCGAATTATCCAAATATCGCTTATGCAGCTGGCAATAACAAGGCTTGCGTTCAAATCCAAGATTAGTGAATTTCATTTCCATGGCAATCGTTTTAAATATTAAGCCATTCAATATTTGGGCCTATTTATTTTTAAGACTGGAAACCAACTGTAAATAAATAAAAGTAATCGGGATTCGCTCAGGTACAGTGGTGAAAAACAACACGTATTCCTTTTGTGACAGTAGAAACTTTGGTCATTTCATCCGTTCTATTCTTTCCAACCTTGTCAAGCAGTCGATAGTGCAAACAGGCTGTTTCCTCGCAGACCACTTTACATGTCGGATGGATCAATGGCGGGAGATGCGACAGAGCCTACTGAACAGCATTATTGGAAACGGATTATTTGTTTACCATTTATCACCAGAGGAACAGAACACCGCCAGCAAGATAGTATCTGTCACATTGGCCGTTTGAACGTGATAAAATCGGGGAGGTGTTGGACATGAAGGAGATGCATATTACGATCGAAAGAGATGGAAAGGGAACAAAAAAGCCAGGAACAGTTGTAGGAAAGGGAACGTTGTAATAGGTGACCTACTTTGCCATCGGCCTCGAGCACCACCGCAAACCGGCAGGCGGATTTTCAGATCGACAATACCGCTCTGCTTCATATTAATGTCGAGCCATTTGACTAAACTTTCAGTGAGGCGGTTTGTAATCGGTGAGCATTTTAAATACCTTCTGGCGATTTTCCAAAATTCAAATGAATTATGCAAATGAATCATACGCTAGCACTGTGTGTTGAAACAAATATTTGGGAAGAAAAAATCTTGCCTGCATGATTTGGATAATGCATTTCCTATTAATAATGTATTAGTACATTATTGCAACTTTTCCCCCTATAAGTAAAGGTGGTTTTCTGTTTTTATCTTATTAACAACCCCATTCGAAATAGGATGGAGGGGGGGGGGGGGATTCTGTTTTGCATTTTCCCTTGGAAGGCGAGATTTGGCATTGATGGATTTGAAGCCTGGACACAGTAGATTTCCGCGAAATGTCCAGAACGCAAAGACTTCATCTGTTATTAAAAACAGTTTATTATTCAACTGATGTGAATCTTTCTCCCTATCTCACATAAAGATACAATATTTACGTCGATTAGGAACAACAGAGAAAACTTGAACTTTTATGCTTGTTTTGATGAAACATGGATTTATTTATTCGACACAGTTAACCATTATTATATATCATATTTAGTTAAACATTGAGTAAATTATTATATTTTATTTTTATTCTTATGGCTAGTTTTTTTTTATCACATTTTGTCTACGTCACTTTCGAATGATTTTTATTCAATTCAGGCACAGTTGCAGTTTCTAGTAAATCGAATAAAAGATATGTTTTTATTTTCTTCAAATCAATTCAGCTTTTGTAAAGATCTAAAGCTCCACTTAAACGTATATTCACTTCATTTAACTCTTAAAATTTCTCGTCCAGAATAATGATTGGGGAGGAGTAGACACAAGTGCTTGACATTCTCTCCATTCCCATAAGAAAAAGTTTTTCAGCGTTAAATCTGATGAGCATAGTGACCTTTAAAATTAAATGGGTCTTTCATGGTCACTGATGACTTGCCAGTTCTCTTTTGCTTTGGGTTGTTTTACCTCTGAGCGGCACTTTTTTGCACACCACTGGAACAGCTGTTTGGAGACATATTGTAGCCTCCCGTCAAGGCCATCCAGCGTGTTCTTTAACGTTCACAGGGTATGGCTCTCCCACACACGAGGCCACGGCTTAACGTCACATTCTTTTCAAGGATGGGCCCGTCGAGTGTCCCCTACCGACCGTGGCAGGGAGTTTTGCGGAGATAACTCTCAACGCTGACCCAGTTGGGACTCGGACCCGGGAACTACAGATTACGAGCCTGGCGCGCTACCGACTGAGCCACCCCCGCCCGTATCTTTTGCTTTGAAACGCTACCAGTTGGTTTAATCCCCAATCGAAGGATATTCTGAGGATTGAGAGAAGAAATATCGTACGTTCATCTAAAAATTATCTGAACAAACAAAACTTATCTTAAACGATTTTCGTTACAGAGATCTGGCGGATTAAGACGCGCTTGGGCCCCTAGGCACCAAGTAGGCACTAGGTAACTAGGTAAAAAATTTTGGAGCTTCCTCCTTGAAGTTTGTAATGGTATAGAGCAACAATTATGGGATCAAATTAAAAAATGTTTGCAGTAATCCCTCAGTATACGAGCAATCGGTTTACCAGTTTTCGGATGTACGAGCTCCTACCTCTCGCAAACTGTTGAATTGCGAGACGAAGGAGCTCGTATTCGCGGAAATTTAGCTTCACTTGGGAAAAACAAACCAACGATGCACGAATTCACTTTTTTAAAATGTAATAAGCTTTGTTTGTATGTTATATATTTTATAATAAGGATGATATTAATATTTATTCATTTTCTGTTCAACTTTCATGATGTAACTATTGCTTATGCATAGGCTAATGACTAAGAACGTCATTTAAACATAGTAATTAACCATTAGCAGGACCGGATCTAGGGGGGGGCATGCTCCCCCCTCCCTTTCAGAATGCTAAAAATGGTAAAAGAGGCAAAAAATGATTCAAATTTTGTTACATTTCATGGATATTGTTGGGACACAGATGGTAGCCTCCCGTCAAGGCCATCCAGCGTGTTCTTTAACGTGCACAGGGTATGGCTCTCCCTCACACGGGTCAACGGCTTTACGTCCCATTCGACGGACGGCGGCCTTTCCAAGCCTATCGGTGTCCCCTACTTACCGTGGGCAGGGCGGGATATTTTGCGGAGATAAATCTCAACGCTGATCCAGCTGGGACTCGAACATGGGAACTACAGATTACGAGCCTGGCGCGCTACCGACTGAGCCACCCCCACCCCGTACCTATTGGATAATCGGGCTCTGGCACAAATGCTATTCTCAATGTAACTGGAGAGCTGACTGTAATGGCTTTAGATTCCATTCAGAGCAGCTCACGCACAGTTATGACCAGGTCCAATGACGTGTGGAAAATACAACTTTGAAAGAAAACATTTAATCTGCAGCATATCATAAAGTGATTTTGTCACGGGGTTCCGAGAAATAAATTTTCTAAATAGTGGGATTATTTTTGGACACCATATTTATTATACTCCTTTCACTCTGCCGATGAACCTGCAAAGTCCATTGGATGGATCGTAAAGCCGTGGTCCAATGTGCAGGAGAGCCATACCACGTGCACGTTAAAGAACACGCTTGACGGCTTTAAGGGGAGGTTACCATCTGTTCCTAACAGCTGTCCAGTGGGTCCCCTTCCTCCAACGTTCTCTGAGCCCTCGAGGTTTTTTGCGATATGTCCATTTGGTGCCAAAAAAAAAGTACTTTTCAGAGGTAAAAAAACCTAACCTTTTACTCTGACGCGGTTTGTTAAAGTTTGCATTTAAAAAATGAACAAATTTCCCAGATTCATTTCTTTACCCTAATTCATTGAACCTAAAGATTTCATAAATTGAAAAGATAAAAAATTAGACGAATCGATTTCAATCACCCAAAAAATAATGGAATATCAGGCGCTCATATTTCTTATTTCTCCAAAAATGTTTTTTGAATATCGATTATTTTTCATGCTGAAATATATTTTTTTCATCTGAAATCTGAAATGCAATTCTGAAGAGTTAAAGAAACAATAAATTAAAAAAAAATTGAAAATACATATCTTTTTGTATGCGCCCTAAAAAGTAGAAAATAAACCTAAAGCATGTCGATGGTGCAATTAGTTGCTGAATTGGTATTCACTAACTTCATATAGGAAGACAGGCATTTTTTAAATTTCTTAATTTATTATTTTTCTTTGTCACTATTGGTAGAACTGTAATCCATTATTCATACTTTCAGAAACTTTCATTTGATATATGACTCATAAACATCGACCACATTTTTTATCCCCTTATTTTGGAGTAGTGTTTAAGGTAGCCCATGACATTGAAGACGTTGATATATAATTTGAGATATTCCTCGTTAATGTCGATCCTCTACATTTTCCTCCCCCGAGTGGTTAGCACGCTTGGCTACTGATCTAAGGGACCTGGGTTCGAGCCCCGGGTAAGGCATGGATGTATGTGTCGTTTTTCTGCTGAGGTCCTGCCACCCTCTCAGATCTTCTACTATGGCATATAAACTGACAGGCTCCTGTCAGACCTCTGTGGCAAGCAGCTGCTTGAGGGGGTATTTATTATTTTTTATATTTATTTCGGAGGAGAAGAGAATGGTGGGGGGCATAATTTGAAGTAGTCGACAATGGTCCCCATATGAGCCTTCATTTGACATCTAATCGTAACTGTAGACTCTCTCTTTCGGAAAGTATAGTAGAAGAACGACTTTCACGCTCTCTTTTTTAGGGGTAAAGAAATCTAGGGGCGTATATTTTTATTACCCACAACATTCCCCATGTCACAAGCTTTCAATTCACATACAACTTGTTAAATACTCTCGGCCCTTATATTCCGAAGATATAGCGAAACAATCGTTTTCACATTTCCCCAGTTTCAGGGGGGAAGAAAGCATGGGAGTCAGTTTTTTATATCTTATGACACTCTCCACATCATAAGTTTTCATTTGACGCTATATCGAAGGTAAATCCTCTAATAAAAGATATTTCATCTTTTTTTAGAGAGGAAGGCAGCATGGGAGTCAATTTTTTATAACCTATGACACTCCCCGCGTCACAAGCTTTCATTTGACACATAGATCATTAAGTCTGTCCATCGCCTTCAAAAGTTACGATGGAACAATTGTTTGGACAAAATCCACAAACTGACAAAGGACGAGCGAAAAGCAATAAGATGATAAACAATAATAATAATAAGTAAAAACAGACCGCGAATGAAGTAGACTACAAAATATCAAGAATGATTTATCAAAGTCTGGAATGCATAAATGATAGAATCTAGCAATTTGTTTTAAGAATGAAACAGGTTTTAAGACTAAGTGGCTTAATCTGGATGGAACAGAGCAGTAACTTACGGCTTTATGAAGAATGTATCAGGAATGAATCATCTGTCCCATTCAGCAATCGAACAGGTTCTACTTGTTGTTGTTTATCTAGTTGATTCAAGAAAATGCGATTTTTTTTCATTCCATTAAAATTATCCTTTTTAATTTGCTAGTTGAATATTCCTTATATGATTTGATGAGTACCAATTCGCTGTTTCTTTCGCTTTGCTTGCATTGAAGTAAAAGAACAAATAAACATCTGAAAAAATCGTGAGTTCGTCTCGTCTCGTTTAGACGAAATTCGGATCTCGCTTAAAACAGTGGCACCACAAATATCTTGGGGTGGGGGTAGCTCAGTCGGTAGCGCGCCAGGCTCGTAATCTGTAGTTTCCAGGTTCGAGTCCCAGCTGGGTCAGCGTTGAGATTTATCTCCGCAAAATTCCCCGCCCTGCCCACAGTCAGTAGGGGACACCAATGGGCTTGGAAAGGCCGCCGTCCGTCGGATGGGACGTTAAGCCGTAGCCCCGTGTGCGGGAGAGCCATACCCTGTGCACGTTAAAGAACACGCTGGATGGCCTTGACGGGAGGCTACCATCTGTCTCCCAACAGCTATTCCAGTGGGTCCCCTCCCCCAACCTTCTCTGAGCCTACGGGGTCCATGTGACCTGGCCAATTAGCCCATGGTGTGCAAAAAAGTGCCGCTCAGAGGTAAAACAACCCAAACAACCCAACCCACAAATATCCGCATTCATTGCTACCTCTTCTTCGTTACTTGTAATCTGAAGCAAATTTTTTGCCAGAAGCTTTTTACCACGTTGGGCATCGGCACGTCAGGAGAGGGGGGGAGGGACGTTGCTCTCCCCATTAAAATAGACCTAAAGATTAATTTAATATTTTATTGAATTATATCAAGTGTACCGAAACAAATTAATATTTTTTTTTCTTAACGAAATGTAACTTTGATTTTCAACCCAACCTTTTTCCCCCAACCTTCTCTGAGCCTACGGGGTCCATGTGACCTGGCCAATTAGCCCATGGTGTGCAAAAAAGCACCGCTCAGAGGTAAAACAACCCAAACAACCCAACCCACAAATATCCGCATTCATTGCTACCTCTTCTTCGTTACTTGTAATCTGAAGCAAATTTTTTGCCAGAAGCTTTTTACCACGTTGGGCATCGGCACGTCAGTAGAGGGGGGGGGGGAACGTTGCTCTCCCCATAAAAAAAGACCTAAAGATTAATTTAATATTTTATTGAATTATATCAAGTGTACCGAAACAAATTAATATTTTTTTTTCTTAACGAAATGTAACTTTGATTTTTCTTTACGTTTCCTTCCGTTTCAGAAAATATCATTTATTTTTATTCACTAAGATGAAAAAATAAAACATTTTTTGCATATATGTTCAATAATAAATTTCGTTGCTTTTTTCGTTTTGTTTTTTAGCATACTAAGTTGTATTATGCACTCATTAATGAACGACTCAACCTTAATGGGAGTACTTCTATCTTAAACCACTGATTTGTCTTTTGAAACTTCCCCTCCCCCCCGAAAAAACGCCTTCTCTACGCCCATGCTTTTGGCACTATAGACGGTTGCGTTGGGTAGTTTTACCTCTGAGCGGCGCTTTTTTTCCACACAATGGGCTAAATGGCCAGGTCACAAAGACCACGACGGCTCAGATAACTAATTGGAACAACTTGTTGGGAGACAGATGGTAACATCCCGTCAAGGCCATTCAAAGTGTTCTTTAACGTTCACAGGCTATGGGACTCCCACACACGGAGCCATGGCTTAAGATCCCATCCGATGTGGTGGCCTTTCGAAGCCCATCGGTGTCCCCTACTAACCGACGGCAGGGTGGGGAGTTTCGCGAACACTTCAGAGGGAGACACCACTTCAGCTAGTTCAGTGTTTCCATAATTAGCAGTTGGGTTGGGTTGTTTTACCACTGAGCGGCACTTTTTTGCACACCATGGGCTAAATGGCCAGGTCATATGGACCCCGAAGGCTCAGAGAAGGTTGGGAGAGGGGACCCACTGGAACAGCTGTTGGGAGACAGATGGTAGCCCCCCGTCAAGGCCATCCAGCGTGTTCTTTAACGTGCACAGGGTATGGCTCTCCCGCACACGGGGCCATACCCATCCGACGGACGGCGGCCTTTCCAAGACCATCGGTGTCCCCTACTGACCGTGGGCAGGGCGGGGAATTTTGCGGAGATAAATCTCAACGCTGACCCAGCTGGGACTTGAACCTGGGAACTACAGATTACGAGCCTGGCGCGCTACCGACTGAGCCACCCCCGCCCCGCATAATTAGCAGATTTATCCTTTAACGTCGATAATAATTAGTCTGGTTTGGTTTGGTTTACCTCTGAGCGGCATTATTTTGAACACAAAGGGCTAAATAGCCAGGTCACAAGAACCCCGAAGTCTCAGAGAATGTTGGGGGAGGGGAACCACTGGAAAAGCTGTTGGGAGACAGATGGTAACCTCCCGTCAAGGCCATCCAGTGTGTTCTGTAACGTGCATAGGGTGTGACTCTCCCGCACACGGCGCCATGGTTTAACGTCCCATCCGACGGACGGCGGCCTTTCCAAGCCATAATTAGTCACTAAATGAGCTTGAACTTAGCACAAATTCATATTTATTTGAATCTAAGGCGCATTTATAATTTTCTTTTTCTTATTGGCTTCTCCAAATTAAAGAGAACTTTTAATCTCTTTCAGGTACAGCGAAAAATGTTTCGATAAACTACAAGCTTTCAATTAAGACTTTCGATAATCAATTGCTTATACATATATCTGTTAGTACGAGGACGTTCAAAAAGTTCTTGACATGCATCTGTAGAACAAAAACCATTGCACTTACCTAAACAAAACTTTTACTCTCGTTCAACGTATTCCTCTCCAGCTCGGGGCGGGGGTGGCTCAGTCGGTAGCGCGCCAGGCTCGTAATCTGTAGTTCCCAGGTTCGAGTCCCAGCTGGTCAGCGTTGAGATTTATCTCCGCAAAACTCCCCGCCCTACTCACGGTCAGTAGGGGACACCGATGGGCTTGGAAAAGCCGCCGTCCGTCGGATGGGACGTTAAGCCGCGGCCCCGTGTGCGGGAGAGAGCCATACCCTGTGAACGTTAAAGAACACGCTGGATGGCCTTGACGGGAGGCTACCATCTGTCTCCCAACAACTGTTCCAGTGGGTCCCCTCACCCAACCTTCTCTGAGCCTTCGGGGTCCATGTGACCTGGCCATTTAGCCCATGGTGTGCAAAAAAGTGCCGTTCAGAGGTAAAACAACCCAACCCCTCCAGCTCTATGAAAAGTTGCAGATGTCTACGCCAATTCTGGAACGTTTGCTGGTACTCCTGTTGGGGAATACTCCATTCTTTGGTTGAACGGTACAAGGTCTTGCACCCTTGAAAAAGGCTTCCCAGCAGGTTTCTTTCTAATTTTTGGAAACAATCAAAAATCGAATGGTGCAAGATCGGGTGATTATGAGCACTGGCATTGTCATGAAGAAGGAGAACCCTTGACACGCCTGTTGTGGACGCTGCTCCTTCATCTCCTTAACCATTTTGGGCAAAACAATGTTGGTGTAGTATTGTCTGTTTTTGGTCATTTTTCTGATAACATGTTCCCGGCTACCACTCCTTGGGGAATTGTAACAAATTTATGAACATCCTTTTCGTTGAGCAAAGTCTTGTCGGAGGATTTGGGGACGCGGTTCATCTTCAATGACCCAAACATAGTTGTCGATCTTTCTGGGAGTTGTATAGTAATAAAACAACGTCTCATCATCTGTGACAATATCAGTTAATCGTTTGGGGCCCCTAGATTCAAAAATTGCCAGCATCTCCTTGCACAAGTCAACTCTAGCCCTTTTTTTGCTGTTGTCTCAGTTTTTGGGGTACCCATTTGGCACAGATCTTTCGATACTTTAACTATTGATGAATAATTGTTTCGACACTGCCAATCGATGCACTGACATCTAAACTTGTTACCTGAACTGTGATGTGGGGATTCTCCTTAACAAGTTCGAGAAAACAGCAATGGTTCTCTCGTTCAAGGCCTTCCTGCACGACGGGGTTTTTCAAAGCTCTGCCATTCTCCTATAATTTGCGCTCCGCAACAGTTTGCTGTGAACGGTAACTGCACACGCTCAATATTTCCGTGAGTGAGCCCACACGATCTAGTATCAAAATAATATGACCACCTACAGTCGCTCAAAAAAGTATCCGAACACTATGGTTGATTACAGAATTCAGAAAAAATATCTGCCAACGATTTTTTTTTTAGAAATTAGTGATCTGGCAATTTTCGTGTCACGTGAGACGAAAGTTGCCAGAACCATAGCGTTCGGATGCTTTTTTGAGCGACTGTAACAGTGTTGATGAAAAGTAACTAAATGGGAAAGTAAGTGATACTGAGTTACATCTGTTAGTAATCAAATTTTTTCTTCTAAAAGTACGGCACAACAGACAATGTTCTGCATATCTCAGCAGGCTGGAGAATTATGCATATTTTGGTAGAATTTTAATAACTGGGACGAAATAAAAAAAGACATCAGAGAAAAATATTAAGAAAAATAATGAGATTGACGTGTTATATCTTCATAAGTGAGACTATTTTTGTTGGAGATGTTGATGTTGTCAGCCATTAGCAAAGACTGATGAGCCCAAACACGATCTGCAACGCCGAACTTAAAATGACTATATGTCCTATTGGTTTTAGTTCTAAAAAATGCATTACTTTGTTCTATTTTTTTTCAGGAATACCCTAGAATTTCTGTAAATTTCGTCTTTTTCCCAGAATAAATGGAGTAGATATCATAATATGATGTTCTCAGATTCGAATCCACACGGTGCTTGGATTGAGATTTTCTCCGTTAACCTCCGCCCTGTCGTCGGTTTGAAAAAGGCCACCTATGGACTTGGAATGGCCGACGATGGGTATTACAGAATTCAGAATTCTTGGAATGGCCGACGATGATTACAGAATTCAATAAAAATATCTGGCAACGATTTTTTTAGAAATTAGTGATCTGGCAACCTTCGTGTCACGTGATTACAGAATTCAGGAAAAATATCTGAAGCGTGTACAGCAACTGTACACGCTCCAGTTACCGTTCACAGCAAACTGGAGCGTGTGCAGTTACTGCACACGCTCCAGTTTGCTGTGAACGGTAACTGCACACGCTCAATATTTCCGTGAGTGAGCCCACACGATCTAGTATCAAAATAATATGACCACCTACAGTCGCTCAAAAAAGTATCCGAACACTATGGTTGATTACAGAATTCAGTAAAAATATCTGGCAACGATTTTTTGACTTAAGTGAATGGAACGTTAAGCCGTGGCTCCGTTTGCAGAAGAGGCATGGGCCAGTGAACACGTGTTTTAAGATGCGATATGGCATTGACAGAGGTTTCCAACTTTTTTTTAACAGCAGTCCAACTATGAGCTCTTAGAGTCCTTGTGAGATGATCTTTTCATTATGGGTGTTGCTAGAAATTTTTTCAGTGGGAATGTTTTCAGGTGGGCAAAAAAACAAATCAATCCTTTAAGATATTTAAGTGGAGAAGTTCATTTCATTAATAAGGGCAATTGCAACCCCCCCCCCCCCCAAAAAAAAAAGCAGTTATGCATATATCGTATGATAAAAAAAACTCAGATACCAACACGAAAAAAGGAAAAACTTATTATTAAAAATATATGCGAAGATGTGTTTTTTTCATATTTATAAATGAAACAAATTATATATATCCGTAAACTAAAGGAAACGTAAAAAAATTCAAGATAACATTTCGTAATGGAATAGATAATATTTTTATTCATCTGTATTATTCAATATAAATAAATTTTTCCATCACTTTTTATCTTTTTTTTCCATTTTGTGTCAAAAGAAAAGACTCCGTTTAGAGACAAAACAACTTAACCACCCCTAGAATGAAAGATGAAAATAATAATGATAAACAATCGATTTATCGATTGTTTATCGTTATTAGAACAAAGGTTTATCGTTATTATTTATTAAACATCACCGACGGATGTATAAATACACAAAATAAATAGAATAAATTACCCTGAAGCAGCTTCTTGCCACGGAGGTCTGACAGGAGCCAGTCAGTTTAATACGCTCTGGAGAACATCTTTGAGAAAAGCGATTTTCACACTTGAAACGAATACCTTTCGGTGCGATTTGCGCCATAGTTAAAGTTAGAACCAAATGTTCTGCATTAAATGGTTGACTTTTTGTGCGATAAACGGAGGAAGAATTCGTATATCATTCAAAAGTAAGACTTGAGCCACTTATCACGTGACACATGAATAGTGAGCCACAGCTGACTTAGCAAAGAAAGAACAGAAAAATTGGCTCTGTATTCCTGGAAGTCATGAATATGACGTGCATAGAGGGGTTAATGCTTTCGAATGATTTCTTTGCGTTTTTCCGCCAACTCCTTCAATATTGCATAATTAAATTCCCGCCCTGTGCAAACACGCTTTGCTTCATGGTCGCACTAGCATAAATCCAGGTTGCTTATAGAGAAATACAAAAAAAAACAGTTACGGAAGTAGCCATGCGTGCTACTGTTTTGCACATCATTCATCGGTGCGAAAGAACGCTCAACGCTCGGTTGAATGATCTGGTTTTTAGCACGATGGGGTTGCTACTTCCTAAAAGCGACAGGAAAGTATACATGTTACCGGAGGGGGGAATTTCTTCCCCCATCACCTCCCTGCCATTGGAATTTGGTTTCTTTTTTTCCTTATTTATGTTAATCGTTAATCCTATGACGAATTTGGAATTTTGCTTTCCAAGGAGAATCAAGTTTTGTCATTTTTTTTTTTAACTTTTTAGTGCACTCTAAAAGTGGAAAGTCAAGCTAATGGAAGATTAGAAATTGCGAATTGTTGTATTTTATTAGTACTTATCCAACTCGAAATGCTTTTTTCTTAAAGCAAAATAAAATGGAATTTCCTTTTCCACTTCGATTTGCAGGGATTGTGGCTTCCAGTGGTGAGGCGAGTAAAACATTTTCCGGGTCAACACCTCCTATAACAGAAAGCCAGAGGACAAAATTTATGACGTCAGTTTAAGTAGTCCTACCATATAGACACTTCTTATATTTTTATTCTAATATTATTACTGGTAGATTCTGTGCTAATCTTTATACTAATGTTTGTCTATAAAAATATTTTATTTAGGAGAAAATTTATTTCTGTTAATTAGCATTATTATATTTGATAATAAATACGAATAATTTTCTTTCTAAATAAAATATATTTTTAGATAAACATTAGTATAAATATTAGCATACGAGTTCCCCAGTAATAATATTATAATAAAAAATATAAGACTTGTCTATATAGTAGGAGTATCTAAGTGATGTCAAAAATTTGATACATTGGGCTTCTGTTATAGGAGGTATTGGTTGGGCTCAGTTTTTAACTTCTGAGCAGTACATTTTTGCGCATAGTAGGCGAGATTTGGCAGGTCAGAAGGACCCTAAGGTCTCAGAGAAGGTTGGAAGTGGGGGGACCCATTGGACAGCTGTTAGGAGAGATATGGTTGCCTCCGGTCATGGCCATCCAGCGTGTTCCTAGAATGCACCGGTGTCCCGTGTGCAGGAGAGTTTGGCTCTCTTGTACACAGGACCAAAACTTAACGTCCCATGCGATGGATGGCGCCTTTCCAATCTCATTGCTGTCCCCTTTCTCACCGAGGGCAGAACAGGAGTTAGATGAGATGAATCTAAACTTTGATCCAGTTGGGTCTCGAACCGGGGAATTGCAGATTATGGGACTGATGCTCTACCTGACTGACCCGCCAGAAATAATGAGACTGTACAACTGACGCATCGAGAACTTCAGAGATTATTGGTTGATCCAGCTCTCATGCACTTGCCAATCAGCCAATGATCCCAATTGCTTGATTAGTAGTCGATTAAAACAAACAATTACGATGGATACCAATAATCTGTAAGGGATCATCACTATTCTCATTTCTTTTCTTCAAATTAATTTTAAAGTACCAGGAAAAATTCTTTTTTACATTGGTTCCTCCCAATCTAAAAACATATTTTTGCCAGTTATCAGTCAAGCAATGATCTCACTGATCATTGGCTAACTGTGAAATGATTGCTCAAAGCAACCGATGATTGATAAGAATTTCATTGTCTCAATTAGTTCGAAAGTTGCCATTGAGTGTCATTGGAAGCCCATGACCACTCACTCTTACCACCTAAATCAAACATATAGCATACAGCGCTAAAAAATTAGTTTAAAATTTTGCCATTCAGCGCCCTTCAACGGTAAAAATTCAGACTAATGGAAGATTCGAAAAATGTCGTAGTTCGCCCATCATTGTCGCAGTTCGCCCACCATTGTCGCAGTTCGTCCACCGTTGTCGCATTTCGCCAATCATGGTCACAGTTCGTCCACCATTATCGCAGTTCGCCCACCATTGATACATTTTGCCCATCATTGTCACAGTTCGCCCATTGGCTTCAAACATCCATCCAATGGATTTCGTCTTCGGTTTGATTTTTGGGAGTCTTTATGACCTATTGAATTAACCTTTTGGGCAGGAAAAATATGTCATTTGCATTTTCAGCCCAATCCACGATCAATGGTAATCATGAAAATAATATGCATCAAATATTTTTATGTCATTTCATTTTTCTAGAGTTATGAGCCTTATAGGAGGGGGGGATTTCTCTCTCCCCTCGACGTTCTTTTAGACCTGCTGATGGCAATTGGTTACTAATTTTGAAGGAGAACCCAATGGGAGCTTAAAAGCAATGCAAAATTATCACCAGACTCGGGTTGGGTTGTTTTACCTCTGAGTGGCACTTTTTTGCACACCATGGGCTAAATGGCCAAGTCACAAAGACCCCGAAGGCTCAGAGAAAGTTGGGGGAGGGGACCCACTGGAACAGCTGTTAGGAGGCAGATGGTAGCCTCCCATTAGGGCCATATAGTGTGTTCTTTCACATTCACAAGGTATGGCTCTCCTGCACACGGAGCCATGGCCTATCGTCCACCCGATAGACGGCGGCCTTTTGAAGCCCATCGGTGTCCCCTACTGACTGTGGGTAGGGCGGGGAGTTTTGTAAGATAAATCCACCAGGAACCGGAAACTGGGGAATGCATGTTACGAGCCTGGCGCGCTACCGACTGAGCCACCCCGCCCACCTGACTCGGAACAACCATAAGCGTTACTGGGAAAAACTCAGTGATTCGCAAACCAAAATAAGCTGAATGATCAAGGAAAAAACTGGAATGTTACTTTGTTAACAATTACGAATTTTTAACTAGATGGCACATGCTAAACTTCCGTTGATGAGAAATTGGTAATTTGCTAGATAATCCAGATCTTAAGATGACATAACAGGCAATTAAACCATGAATATTTTGGGATTTATCACTGTAACTGTCGGTATGGCGTAATATAATGACAGATTCCGGTCAGACCTTTCGGCGGGTTTCAATTTGTAGCGCGGAAGGCTCATAATCTGACCTTTCCCAGGTTTGAGAATTTTCTCCGCTAGCCCCACTTTATGTCGGTCAGAAAGATGGAAGGCTACCAGCTGTCACCTAACCAGTGGATTCTCTTTCCCAGTCTTCTCTGAGCATTTAGGGTTCTTGCGGCCTGACTATTTAGCGTGAGTGTTTTGCCAGTGGTCAGTGGTAACCTAGTTTTGGAATGTCCTCCTCCTCCTCCTCCTCCTCCTCAAGCAGCCATGGGCTACGGAGGTCCAAATAGACCGTGCAATTTAGATCTCCAAGCAAGTCTGTCCTGAGCTACATCTGGTCACTGAACACCAATTCTAACAAGATCATGTTTGACATTGTCTGCCCACCGCATCCTTTGTCTCCCCTTCTTTCTGAAGCCTTTAGGCACACTGTTCATAACCCTATTCGCCAATCTATAATTATCCATACGGGCAACATGGCCAAACCAACGGAGTCTCTCTCTGCACAATATGCTGCTTAAAGGAGGTTGCAAACTCTTTTGCCTAACCTCATCATTAGTTACAAAGTTGAACCACCTAATGCCCAAGATACTGCGTAAGCATCTCGAATCAAAAGCATCTAGTTTCCTGTTATCTTGTTTACAAAGCGTCCAAGTTTCACTACCATAACTAACCCTAGAAAGAACCAAACTATTATACAGTCTAATTTTAGTCTTTAGGTGTATACGCCTATTTCTCCACACTCTCCATAGATTTTTAAAAGCCACGGCAGCAATCCCTATTCGTCTGTTAATCTCATGCCGCACATCACCAGTATCTATTACATAGCTCCCAAGGTAATTAAACTGTGAGACCTGCTCAAGACTGCAACCATTCAGATTAACTGAATCACAGCCTGCCTGACCAGTTTTCATCACTTTAGTTTTCTCTCTGTTTATAACCAAACCTACTCTACTACCAGTCTCATCAACAGCTCGAATGAAAGAGTTCATCTCATCAACATCATTTGCCAAAAGGACTAAATCATCAGCATAACCTAAATCAGAAACTTTCGTTTCTCTAGTCCATTTAAGGCCAAAATTTTTCCTTTGAAGTGAATTTCGCATAACATAATCAATAACCAAGCTAAAGAGAAAAGGAGACAAAATGCACCCTTGTCGAACACCAGAAATAATGCTAAACCAATTGCTACAAGCCTTACCAACTCTGACACACGACTCAGTGTTATTATAGAGAGCTTTCATTATGTTAACTAACTTGTCAGGTATACCATATGATCGCACAATCAACCACAAATTATGACGATCAACAGAGTCGAAAGCCTTTTTGAAATCAACAAAGCTAGCAACCAAAGGTTTCTGAAACTCTAAACATTTCTCAAGAATCTGCCTAAGTGAAAATATCTGATCCACACATCCCCTACCACTTCTGAATCCACATTGCTCATCACGCAATTGACTGTCAACCAGATTCTTAATTCCATTAAGCATAATCATGAAAAGAACTTTACCTGGAACAGAGAGTAGGCTGATACCCCTATAGTTATCACAAGAACTGCGATCACCTTTTTTGAAAATAGGGATAACAATAGCTCTGGTAAAATCTTTAGGAACCATGACCACCACTTTATGAACCATAAAAGATATTCAGAATTTCAGTCATCCAAGTGGTAACCGAAACATTCCCAGCTCTAAGCATTTCGGTAGTAATTTCATCAACCCCTGGGGATTTATGTAGTTTAAGTTTAGAAATAGCCAAAATAACTTCAGATTGTGTTATAGGACCAACATTAAAGCCACCAATGCATCTATCATCATTGCAAACAATGGGAGTAAAACGAACCACATTGTTTAAAACATCACTGAAATGCTCAGCCCACCTAGCCATGACAGAATCCTCACCTTCTATAACCTTACCTTGTTTATCCTTCAATCCCTGTATACCTGTCCGTTTTCTACCACACAAAACATTAACTATCTGGTACAGCTCTCTGCTGTTGTGCTGTCTAACTGCTTCCTCGGCTTTGTCAGCCAAGCCATCAAGCCAAAGATTCTTATCAGCAGCTAACTGATCCTTTACACGTTTATTAAGCTCTCGGTAATGCTTTCTATTAGGGCTAGTAGGATATTGATTAAGAACATTCCTGCAGTTCTTCCTTTTTGAAATAAGCTCAATTGCCTTATAACGCAAATAATTTTGCCTCCTCTGCTCCTTTTTTCCTAAAAGAGTACTGTTAGTGTCCAACAAAGCCTGTTTAAAATTATCCCATTCTTCCTCAACTTCAGTAGTAAGCATACGATGACTGTCATAATGACTAAGTAACCTATCATGGTAAGCTTTGGCTATAACTGTGTTTTTCAGAACTTCAGTATTAAAAGTAAATTTTTTAACCCTAGCACAACACTTTTTAAGTTAAGTTGCAAGACACTTTTAACAAGGTAATGGTCAGATCCAATTTCAGCTCCCCTATATGACCTGGTATTCCTAACAGAACTAGCCCATTTGCTGTTAATTAATATATAATCAATCATATTCTTATGCAGCCCATCAGGTGAAACCCACGTGTACTTATGTATGTCGCGGTGTTTGTAATAAGTGTTAGTTATTCTGAAACCTTTGAGTTTACTTACCTGTAGGAGACGTTGCCCATTGCTATTGCAGCTACCAATACCAAAAGGGCCTATTACTCCTCCCCAAAGGTCAGAATCAATACCAACTTTGGCATTGAAGTCACCTAGAACAAGGGTAATATCTCCTTTCTTGACAGAATTCAAAATATCCTGAAGTTGTCCGTAAAACCTATCCTTCTCATCCTCATCGGCATCTTCAGTGGGGGCATAATAGCAGATAACATTCAAGTCATTAATGCTTGTCTGAAATTTTGCTGTAAGAAACGTTTCATTAATGCACTCATATCCTAGAAGAGCATCACTAGCGTGTCTGCTGAGAAGCAGACCCACGCCTTGATGATACTTATGTCGTCCCTCCTTGAAAAGAGAAATTTAAGATTATTTTTAAGAATCTGACCTTAAGCCGAGAATAGCTAAATTATAATGGTGAAATTCATGTGTGAGGACATCAAGAGAAAAAGCTCTGTGCAGAGTCCTCACATTCCAACTACTTACGGAGAGAAAATGGTTAGTGGGATGTTTAAAGAAACTATGTTTATTGAGAGAGGGAATGCCGACAATATCAAACAGCCCCCTAATCGCAGACATGGGGCAAAGATCCGTTCCCCCACTACTAAAGGCTGAAGCCATCTACACTGGAAGACTTCCTCCAATGTAGGATTTGATGATGCCAGTAGAAGCAAAGAGTTCAGGTGCCTGCGATGACCTGTGCCCAGGGATTATCCACCAGCTGATAAACATATCCTGTGAATCTATTCACTTGGGGCTGTCAACCCACAAAGAAACAGAAAACACAGCGGAAGATTTTCTCTCCACAGAAGCCCACCAGTGCAGCAAATATGCACGTGCTAATTTGCTTCCGGTTTCGCAATGGAACGGCGTTCACTTCCGTTTAAGTAAAGAAATTCGAAGGGAATATAAGGTGGAGGTGGTTCCATTGCGAATTCATTATACTAAAAGAGTAAGTTAATTGATGTCACAAGAACTGCAATTGAGATGCAGTCATGGCATACACCGAAGAGCCAAAACATTATGACCACCTGCTTAATATAGTGTTGGTCCTCCACGTGCCGCTAAAACAGCTCTTACCCGGCGAGGCATGGACGCTACAAGATTTCTAAAGGTGTCTTGTGGTATCTGGTACCAACAAGTTACCAACAGATCTTTTAACTCTGGCCAGGGCAAAACCATTCTCGAACAATCCGGGCAGGGTGGCATGGCGCATTATCCTGCTGAAGGAAGGCACTACTAAAGGGTTATTATACCATTGCATGAATGGATGTACCTGGTCTGCAATGATGTTTAGGTAGGTGGTAGACATCATAGTTTCCTGCACATAAATGACTGGACCCAGGGTTTCTCAGCAGAATATTTCCCATAGCATTACACTTCCTACATCGGCTTGTTTTCGTCCCACGGTGCATCCTGGTGCCAACAATTCTCCAAGTAAACGATGCACACGTACCTGGCATCCTACCTGGTACAACAGGAAACGATATTCATCGGACCAGACGATCTTTTTCCAAACTTTCAAGGTCCAGTTTTTATTCTCACATGCCCATTGTAGGCACTTTCCACGGTGAACCGAGGTTAGCATGGGCACTCGGAGTGGCCTGCGGCTACACAGACCCATTTTCAGCAAAAGTTCGATGTACTGTGTGTTGTGATACATTACTCCCATCACCAGCATTCAAATTACGGGCGAGTTGCGCCACAGTATCCTTCTGTTGGCTCGTATCATACGGGATAGCCTTCGCTCACCTGTAGCATCGATGAGCGGTGGTCGACCCACAGCTTGCCGGCAGTTCATGGTTTTTCCCTCTGGGATTTTTGAAGGTATTTACCACGGCTGAGCACCCCCCAAGCCTTGCCATCTCGGAAATGCTCTGACGCAGTCGTCTGGCATAACGGGCGCCGAGTCAACTTGGATCCTCAATATCCTTGTTTGTGGCGACCCGGGACAAAAGATTAAATTTAGGTTTTGACAGAGGGATGAACTTTACTTCTATAGTACTGTTAGCCCTAGATAGTCGTGGGGTGAGATGTATTTATACGGCACTGTCTTGCCCTCGACCGCAGTTAGTGGTAATCTTGGCATTATCTCTATATATGGCGTGCAGTCTCTGAATTGCGATACATCTGAGTTTTGTCATTCAATTAATCACCTGACCCAGTCGTCTGGTCATCACAATTTGGCCTTTGTCAAACTCACTTAAGTCCGCTGCCTTTCTCATTTGAAGAACAAGAATAACACTGATTAACAGAGCTCAGTATCAGGTGTTTTTTATACCGTTTCATGACCACACGCGCCATCCTGCAGTTGCTTTGATTTGCATAACGACGCGCTGGTCATAATGTTTTGGCTCTTCGATGTATGTTTAGTGTAGCGTTCATTGGCTATACGAGGGAGGGGGGGGGGGGCGGTGGCGTGTAAACTGCCACTTAAACCCTTTAATAATATTTATTTTCTAAAGAAGTTCCCGAAAATCAGACTGAAGATCCTCTCCTCTCTCAATTAGCCTCCAACATGTCAAAAAAAAATCTGAAGTTTCGGGGTGTACAGTCGCTCAAATAAATATCCGACACTAACAAAAAATCGTTGCCAGATATTTTTTCTCAATTCTGTAATCGACCATAGTGTTCGGATACTTTTTTGAGCGACTGTACCACTGGTAGTGCTGACACTCTTTAAGAAAATAGACTGGTAAAAAAAATTAATTAGGGTTGAATAATATTAGATGTATAAAAAAAAATTTTTTTTTGAGGAAAGGCAATTTTGATTTTTTTTTATGTTTTATTTTGTTTTCGGAAGCATATCATTGATTTTTATTTATCAGATGACAAAAAACATTATTTCCATGTATTAAAAAAAAAAAGTTTCCATTCTTTTCATTTAGTTTTCGGGCATCCGATTCTTAAAGAGGGAGGAATGCTAATAAGTGCAATGGAAGCAAAAAAATTGCTGCGAAACTTATTCATATTTCAGGTATTTCGCAAGAAATTTTGCAAAGACTTTTATAGCGGAGGTGAAAATAGTTATACTGCAACGGAAATCCAGTCCCTTGCCCCTTCTTTTACATTTTCCCATCTCAATTCCGTTATTTGCTTCCCCCCCCCCACTTTATTCTTTTCTATATCCGGGCTGCATGATTGTTGATTTCCGGACAACATGATTGTTCTATTTGCAATTGCGCTCATCAATGAACTGTTCGACCTCAATAGTTTTATCTTGAAACATCGATACTTTTCTCGGTTCCCCTCTCTCCCCTGGAAAAATTCCTACCGACGTCCATAGTGATAAGAATATCGTCCCATTTTACTGAGTGGTTGGGGCGGGGGTGGCTCAGTCGGTAACGCGCTAGGCTCGTAATCTGTAGTTCCCAGGTTCGAGTCCCAGCTGGGTCAGCGTTGAGATTATCTCCGAAAAACTCCCCGCCCTGCCCACGGTCAGTAGAGGACACCGATGGGCTTGGAAAGGTCGCCGTCCGTCAGATGGGACGTTAAGCTGTGGCGCCGTGTGCGGGAGAGCCATACCCCATGCACGTTAAAGAACACGCTGGATGGCCTTGACGAGAGGCTACCATCTGTCTCCCAACAACTGTTCCAGTGGGTCCCCTCCCCCCAACCCTCTCTGAGTCTTGGGGTCCTTGTGACCTGGCAAAAAAGTGCCGCTCAGAGTTAAAACAACCCAACTGAGTGGTTTGTGTGTTTCGCTGTGATCAACGAATCTGAGTTCAAGCTTACGATAAGTCATGGACGTTTCATTCGTTCATTTATTTATTAGTCACTGAAAACATAATACAATATACATTTGTTACTATTTATAGCTCAAGAGCATTTAAGTTTCGCAAGGACTAACATAAAAAATATTAAAATGAACCATTTTTTTAATTGACAACATAGGCTTTAATTTTTTTGTTACATTTTTTTCTAACCAAATTAAAAAATCAAATTATAGAGAATCCAGAAAAGAAATGACCAGCAGTGATGCCACTTCATAACCATAAAGAGTCTCTCTTTTTTTTTGTATATTCATTTAATAATAAGTAAGGAGATATTTAAATTAGAAGAAATTATTTTCATTTTAAACAGTATCTGAAAGGAATTAAATAAAGCTGAAAGGAATTGAGTAATTTCAGTGCTAAATAATCATAATATTTACATAACACTTCTTAATTTGAAATTGACAAAAGAAACGATTTACCATCATTTCGAAATGCATAAGGTGTTGTTTGGAACGCTACACACTATATAAATTCACCCTGATTGGTTAATAAATATAACTTCTCCCCTGCGGAGTAGAAACGCGTATAAAAATGCAGTTAGTCATTTTCCTTACTCGACAACAATTTTTACAACAATTAATTTCTCATCTTCGATCTTCATTACTCGACAACAATATTTTCAACAATTAATTTCTCATCTTCGATCTTCATTACTCGAAAACAATTTTTTCAACAATTAATTTCTCATCTTTGATCTTTATTACTCGAAAACAATTTTTACAACAATTAATTTCTCATCTTCGATCTTCATTACTCGACAACAATTTTTTTCAACAAATAATTTCTCATCTTCGATCTTCATTACTCGACAACAATTTTTACAACAATTGATTTCTCATCTTCGATCATCATTACTCGCCAACAATTTTTACAACAATCAATTTCTCATCTTCGATCTTCATTACTCGAAAACAATTTTTTAACAATTAATTTCTCATCTTCGATCTTCATTACTCGAAAACAATTTTTCCATCAACAAGTCAAAAGCGTAAGGTCATCTCCGTTCTTCGTGTTAAAAAAATTCAATCTTCATTATTGGATAACAATTCTTTCAACAATCAATTTCTCGTTTTCAATAAGCATTATTCAACAACGATTTTACAGCAACGAATTTCGCATTTTCAGTCTTCATTCGACAACAATTTTTACTACAATCAATTTCTCATTTCCATCTTCAACATCGATAATGCATTTGACTATTTTTTTGTTTCTACCTTTATCATCGTTTCTTTTCTCCAAAAAATGATAAAGATGTACGAAATATGCACAAATAAAAAACACAAAGCATTAACCAAAATATAGCCTTAATAAAGGAATAAAAAATATATATCAATCGGGTTGGATTCTGGAACGTACGTAATCTTTCCTATTTACAGTCGCTCAAAAAAGTATCCGAACACTATGGTTGATTACAGAATTCAGAAAAAATATCTGCCAACGATTTTTTTAGAAATCGTCTCCTATTAACACGATTTCAACTTGCAAGAATTTCGTGTTAGTTGCGAACTGGTGTACAAGTAAACACACAAAATCTAGAACTGTGGGGTGATAAAATCTTAACTTAGCAGAGCGGAATTACATAACGTTTGGAAACCGCTGTATTGCAGATTGCATAGTTGAGCCATATTACCTAAACTAAATGAAAATATTTAATCTAGTTCTTTCACGGAATTTCCAATACGATAACTTTTTAAAAAATATAAGCTTAAAGATAAAATTTATCACATCGAAAAATAACTCCATAAAATGTAAAAGATTTTCATCTTGTTTAAATCATGCACAGTCGTATCAAAATAATATGACCACCTACCATACATATACTATGGTAGATGGTCATATTATTCTGATACGACTGTGTATGATTTAAACTATTCAACAAAAAAAATTACATGTTAATTTCTTATCAGTCTGTAATCTTTAGGACCCGAAACGAAAAATTCCCTCAATAACTCATTCACAATTTCATCAATAATTTCGTTGCATTTTTTGATGGACTTTCTTTTCTATTTTTAAATACATAATAAGAACAGTTCTATTCGTATAATTGGGTTTTAAAGAACCATGCAAATGCAAACACTCATTTCATATTTATTTTAGAAAACGAAAATGTAATTTGTTCCCCAGAGAGACGATATTGTATTTGCCAGTACATTCGCTAGGACAAAAAAATTAAGACGCCCCAGACGAGGAATCTTCTTGTTGAAAGACAGCAACTAAATTATAGCCAACAGTAGCCCGCCCAAGTAGACAAAGTTGCTTGACTGCCATCCTCATTTGCATGGAGACTTCCGGTGGCGGAAGCTCGTGACCGAAGCCCTCATCACCATAGCAACGACGCATGTCATCTTCCGATGCAATCCGTCGTTCGCGTACAGCAGAAGAAAGAGGAAAAGCGACTTACCTTATATGAAGCAGATCTCGCGGGCAGCTCGGGATGAAATCCAAAACAAACACTTATTTGTAAGCAAAACTTCGGAACAATTTCCAGTGACGCGATGGAGCGTCTGAGTTGTGCGACGGGCCACGTTGCAGACCTCCCGCTAACGAGCGCGTGTTGTGTTTTGAGATGCCTGAGGAACAGCCACGTCGAACAGGAACCCAACCAGTTCGCGCGCTACCGCAGCGAGTGGCGAATGGCGCTTAATGTCGTGTCACGTGACCCTCTCCGCACCCTCCCCTCCCTTGCAGTCTTCTCCGATAAACACAGGCTTCGGCGGGTCAAACTCTTCAGGTATGCGCTTAGAAGACGCCCAGTGTCATAGACAGCGTGCTTTGAAGGGCTTGCATCATAAGGCCAACTGTCAGAAAGGATAGTTCGCAGCAAGTCCGGAGTATTTGATTTGAGGTTCGAGTATCGGTGGGATATTGGTCTTAGCAATTTCAGGTTGGATTTTAATGTCCGATTCAGAAACACGTGTATAGAAAAGCGAATTCTGGTCAGCTGATTTTGCATCAATATGAAGTCATTGAAATGAATGATTGTAAAGGAAAACATCAACGATTTGACAAATCAAAATAGACAATTTATTTGATTAATCACATTTGAGACGAAACAAAAATTGTAAAGCCTTTGTTGTTCTAGTGAAATATATATCAGTTTTTTTAAGCTCGTGAAGAAATTTTAATTTTCCTATAAATAAATAATGCCGTCCCATGGCCGAGTGGTTAGCACGCTTGGCTACTGATCTAAGGGACCTGGGTTCGAGCCCCGGGTAAGGCATGGTTGTTTGTGTCGTTTTTCTGCTGAGGGCCTGCCATCCTCTCAGACCTTCTACTATGGCATATAAACTGACAGGCTCCTGTCAGACCTCTGTGGCAAGCAGCTGCTTGAGGTGGTATTTATTTTTTATTTATAAATAAATAACCCCTCAAGCAGCTGCTTGCCACAGAGGTCTGACGAGAGCCAGTCAGTTTAATACGCCATACCAGAAGGTCTTCCTCAGCAGAAAGACAACACGAACATCCATACCTTATCCGGGGCTCGAACCCAGTCCCTTTGATCAGAGCTAAGCGCGCTAACCACTCGGCCACGGGACAGCGTAATTTCCTAAAGCGTTGATTTCTGATATGGACGTATCCAGGAAATATTTTGAAGTGTATCTTCCACATATTCGAATATCGGCCCAGGGCTACAAAAAAAATTTAGTGGGGAGGAGAATAGGATTTGTTGTTTTTACCCCTGAGTGGCACTTTTGTGCTAACAATGGGCAAAATGACCAGGTCATAAGTATTCCAAGCACATCGGTGTTCCCTTCTCACCGAGGCAGGATCAGGAGTCGAGATTATTGGATTTTAATATATTATAAACTATCTTATATTATACCTTAGGCCAATGATGGCGAACCTATGACACGCGTGCCAAAGGTGACATGCGAGACAATTTTTGTTGGCACTCTAGTGGGAAGTGCAAAGAAATATATGTCTATGTCTAATTATAATAAAAATAAATCCCCCCTCAAGCAGCTGCTTGCCACAGAAGTCTGACAGGAGCCTGTCAGTTTATATGCCATAGTAGAAGATCTGAGAGGATGGCAAGATCTCAGCAGAAAAACGACACGAACATCCATGCCTTACCCGGGGCTTGAACCCAGGTCACTTAGATTAGCAGCCAAGCGCGCTAACCACTCGGCCACGGGACGGCTAATAATAAATACCCCCTAAAGCAGCTGCTTGCCACAGTGGTCTGACAGGAGCTTGTCAGTTTATATGCCATAGTAGATCTGAGAGGATGGCAGGACCTCAGCAGAAAAACGACACATACATTCATGCCTTACCCGGGGCTCGAACCCAGGTCCCTTAGATCAGTAGCCAAGCGCGCTATCTATGTAGAGATTTGGAAACAATGGCCCTAGCAATTCAATAAATACGATGGTAGCAAGATGGCAACTATGTTGTATAATAGTTTCTTATTAATTTTTAATTTCAATAGTGCACCCATATGCTTAAAAGATCTCATTAAATAACTGATTACAACACATTGCACAAAAAACTGCATCACAAAGAGACTTACTAAATCTTTCATCTTTCAATTATTCATTGATTTCTTTTAATTCACTTTTCGATATCTTAAAATTTAGGGGTGGGGGTGGCTCAGTCGATAGCGCGCCAGGCTCGTAATCTGTAGTTCCCAGGTTCGAGTCCCAGCTGGGTCAGCGTTGAGATTTATCTCCGCAAAACTCCCCGCCCTACCCACGATCAGTAGGGGACACCGATGGGCTTGGAAAGGCCGCCGTCCGTCGGATAGGACGTTAAGCCGTGGCCACGTGTGCGGGAGAGCCATACCCTGTGCACGTTAAAGAACACGCTGGATGGCCTTGACGGGAGGCTACCATCTGTCTCCCACCAGTTGTTCCAGTGGGTCCCCTCCCCCAACCTTCTCTGAGCCTTCGGGGTCCATGTGACCTGGCCATTTAGCCCATGGTGTGCAAAAAAGTGCCGCTCAGAGGTAAAACAACCCAACTCTTAAAATTTAGTTTAGGTTTCGGTTTACGGCTACGTGTGAGAGAGCCATTTTATTCTCTCAGCCAATGAAAATTCCCTTCATTCCGATAACAGTGACGTAGCGTGAGTGATGCGCTGAGCACAGTAAGTGGAAAGTCGCGTGCAAGTTTATGCGTGTGATTAAATGATTTTGGTTATGGTAAATAAAAGTTTAATTTTTTAATTTTTCCCTTCAAAACGGCGAGTCTAAAACCTAGTGTTCCGTATCCATATAATTAAATCCTTAGTATTTTGTATCATTTAATTTGTAAGATGGTTGATAGTAATAATGAAGAACATTTTAAAGTATTTTGTAAGGTTGGCAGGGAAGCTCGAAAAGGCTCACCATCAGTGCCTTAGGCCAAGAATTACAGGAGCAGGACTTGGACCTGGGAAGAAATTCATTTTCGCAAACGATCGAGATATTTATTTCGTCAGATTTTGGCATTCTGTAATTCCCGACGTACTTCACCGAAAGGTCCCAAATTTCGTAGGAGGGTTCCCCCTGCCCGACCCCATGGTAAATGTTTTTGCTTCTAAGCATGGTAAATGTAGCATGGTAAATGTTTTTGCTTCTAACAAGCCCCCCTTTTGGATTTTCGATCTGAAATTTGGCACTGCAATCCGGACCACAACTTGAAACATTCTCTGGAAATTTGGAGCGTGTACGTTGATTTCCCGATGAGTTATGGCTACTACAGACAAACACACACACAGACAGACAGACAGACACCTTCTTTTATTATATAGGTGGCTGCCACAGACAGACAGACAGACAGACAGACAGAGAGGCAGACAGATAGACTCACAGACAGACAGACATCTCCTTTTATTATATAGTTGTATACATCCTCTCAAAGTTATAAACTTACTTTGGAAACACCTCTTATATTTTTCAAAGCTAATTTACACTTCAGTGACGTATCCCGATGTGCATTGGAGCATTCAGTTTCCGGCTCGCAGCTTCCACCAGTACGACACATAACTTTTTACGTCGAGGACCGAGCAATGATATCAGCATTGTCATTGGAAAAAGCGAACGCGTGACCAATGGCTTTGACTGACGAGCAATTTGATCACGGTTCGCGACTGTTGTCACATTTAGGCACTCAAGGCAAGCGACTGCATTACGGTCAGGGAAAGATTAAGGATTTCAGAACACGAGCTATTCTTGGCCTCGTTCTCATTTACATCTACACTATGTGATCAAAAGTATCCGGACACTAGCTCATCCACAATCTCCGGTAATAGGAAAGGAATTAATATCTCGATTGTCTACCCTTTGCTGCTATCATAGCCTCCACTCTGCGGGGAAGGTTTTCCACTAGATTTTGGTACGTTGCTGCGGGAATTGCTTGACATTCTGCCACAAGAGCATTACTGAGGCCAATCATTGATGTCGGGTGGTTCGGCCTGGCTCTCAGTCGGCGTTCCAAGTCATCCCAAAGGTGTTCCATGGGGTTGAGATCAGGCTCTGTGCAGGCCAGTCAAGTTCTTTCACACCCATCTCATCAAACAGTTCCTGCACGATCCTCACTTTGTGGATCCCCATCCACAAAATGAGTTCATTATCATGTTGGTACAGGAAAGGGTCTTCACCAAACTGTTGCCATAAAATTGCGAGCACAGAATTGTCCAGAATGTCATTATAGGCCGTGGCATTCAGAGTCCCATTCGTTGGAACTAGGGGGTCCAGCCCGAACCATGAAAAACAGCTCAGAGCATGATGCCTCTTCCACCAAACTTCACAGTTCGCATAACACAGTCAGGAGTAGCGTTCAGCTGACATCCTTCACACCCAGACTTGTCCATCGAACTGCCAGAGGGCGAAGTGTGATTCATCACTCCAGAGAACGTGGTTCCACTGCTCAAGAGTCCACTGGCGCCATGCTTTACACCACTCCAACCGATGCTTAGCGTTGATCTAGTTGATGTTAGGCTTGTGTGTGGCTGCTCGGCCATGTAAAACATTCCTGAAGCTCGTGATGAACTGTTACGGTGCTGGCGTTGCTTCCAGAAGCATTTTGTAACTTTGTGGTAAGCGTTGCAAACTGGGAAAAGCGATTCAACACACCACCCACTTCAGCACTCGGCGGTCCCGTAGCTCTGTCATTTTATGCAGCCTACCAGGTCATGATGGTGCTGTAGTTGCTCCAAGGTGTTTCCACTTCACAATAACATCACTTACAATTCACCCTGGGTGCCGAGCGAATTTGGATCTACATATCCTTGTTCATGGCTAACCGGGGAACAGATTAAATTTCAGGTTTCTACTGGTGGTTAGCTTTCCTTCTATAGGTCTGCTATCATGTGAGATTGGGGATGAGATGCATCTATCTGGTGTATTACTTGCCCCCGACTCTAGCTAGTCACGGCTTTCCGTTAACTTGGTAGTGTCGTGAGACGGAACCGGGGATTGCCGTGGTTACTGAACATCTGGCAACAAATTGTACAATCGCTTACAATTGATTGGAGCAGCTGCAGCAGGGCCGAAATGTCCCGAACTGACTTGTTGCTAAAGTGGCATCCTATGACCTTGCCACGTTGAAAGTCACTGAGCTCTGCCAAATGGCCCATTCTCCTGTTTAGGCGTGTCTACATGAGGTTTTTCAGGCCACGTGCGTCCTTTCACACCTGTTTGGGCCATGGCTGTGGCGTATATGGATAAATTCACTGCTCAAAAGGGGGGCCAGGATACTTTTGATCAGATAATGTACACAGTCGTATCAGAATAATATGACCACCTACCATACATATACCATGGTGGTGGTTATATTATTCTGATACGACTGAGTATATGTAGTGTATCATCAGAGAGTGCATCTCAGGTTTTGTTCTCAGTCATACTACGACTAAAGCTATTAGAGTATTAAACTATAACAAAATCATCAACTTATGCTTCTAGAATTGGGTTGAGTTGTTTTACCTCTGAGCAGCACATTTTGTGCACACACAATAGGTAAAATGGCCAGGTCACTAGGAACCCAAAGGCTCATAGCAGGTTGATGGAAGGAGACTCAATGAACAGCTGTTAGGAGACAGCAGACAAAGCCATCCATCGTGTTCTTTAACATGCACAGGGTATGGCCCTCCTGCACACGGGGCCAAGGCTTGATATCTCATTCGATGTATGGCAGCCTTTCCAAGCCCATTGATCTCCCCTGGAGATTAGCAGAGATATATCTCAAGGAAGCACAGATGGGACTCGAACCTGGAGACTGCAGATTACGATCCTGCAGAGCTACACTGTGAGCCAATCCCACCACCCCTCCCTCCCTGTGATTTTTGAAGTTTGATAAGAAGAATTTCAATAATCAGGAATATTTCGATTAGTGTTGACTCGAGTCTGTATGAGTTCGTGTCTAGATTTGTCATCCCCTCGCCCCACTGATTATACTACTACTTTGAAAAAAGATTAGATCAAATTTCGGCATAAATGTTTTTGTAATGCTCCTGCGAAATTGTCCTAAATCTATTCTCTTATGAGAAATAGCCTAGATGTATCTTCGAGAAAATGGTGAAATTAGTCAAATTGTTACATGTATTTTCTTATTGTATTATCAGCTATGAGTAGTGATGCCAGTCGATCTTGCGTGATGGCTCTTATCAGATAGCATGAAAATTTGCAGTTTCGAAAGAAAGCTCCTTGATAGGGATAACGGGAAAAAGTTCAAGAGTGAAATGCAGTAATTCGTTGTTTACTTATATGCAAGAGCAGTAGAGCCTGCTACGAGGCATTACAACAACTCACTTGTCCCACTACCAGAGCACTAGAGCTTGCCTGCAGATATTGCTCCAACAGACACGATTAAAGCATTTTTTGACGAATTTGCTGTTTTGCCATGCACCAATGATGGGATGCAATTGTAATAATCCCCTTTTCCTCCTCCGTTGTGGGGGGGGGGGGGGGGGTGGCTCAGTCGGTAGCGCGCCAGGCTTGTAATCTGTAGTTCCCAGGTTCGAGTCCCAGCTGGGTCAGCGTTGAGATTTATCTCCGCAAAATTCCCCGCCCTGCCCACGGTCAGTAGGGGACACCGATGGGCTTGGAAAGGCCGCCGTCCGTCGGATGGGACATTAAGCCGTGGCCCCGTGTGCGGGAGAGCCATACCCTGTGCACGTTAAAGAACACGCTGGATGGCCTTGACTGGAGGCTACCATCTGTCTCCCAACAGCTGTTCCAGTGGGTCCCCTCCCCCAACCTTCTCTGAGCCTTCGGGGTCCATGTGACCTGGCCATTTAGCCCATGTTATGCAAAAAAGTGCCGCTCAGAGGTAAAACAACCCAATCCAACTATGGGATATAAAGGAAGCATACGTAAAGAAGAAGGTTTCTTTGAAATATATTAGTATTACTCGATAGTAGAGAAGCACTGGAAATGTGGGGCAGGGGTGTCTCGGTCGGTAGCCCGCCAGGCTCGTAATCTGTAGTTCCCAGGTTCGAGTCCCAGCTGGGTCAGCGTTGAGATTTATCTCCGCAAAATTCCCAGCCCTGCCCACGGTCAGTAGGGGACACCGATGGGCTTGAAAAGGCCGCCGTCCGTCGGATGGGACATTAAGCCGTGGCCCCGTGTGCGGGAGAGCCATACCCATCCAGCACGTTAAAGAACACGCTGGATGGCCTTGACTGAAGGCTACCATATGTCTTCCAACAGCTGTTCCAGTGGGTCCCCTCCCCCAACCTTCTCTGAGCCTTCGGGGTCCATGTGACCTGGCCATTTAGCCCATGTTATGCAAAAAAGTGCCGCTCAGAGGTAAAACAACCCAACCCAACTATGGGATATAAAGAAAGCATACGTAAAGAAGAAGGTTTCTTTGAAATATATTAGTATTACTCGATAGTAGAGAAGCACTGGAAATGTGGGGCAGGGGTGGCTCGGTCAGTAGCGCGCCAAGCGCGTAATCTGTAGTTCCCAGGTTCGAGTCCCAGCTGGGTCAGCGTTGAGATTTATCTCCGCAAAATTCCCCGCCCTGCCCACGGTCAGTAGGGGACACCGATGGGCTTGTAAAGGCCGCCGTCCGTCGGATGGGACGTTAAGCCGTGGCCCGTGTGTGGGAGAGCCATACCCTGTGCACGTTAAAGAACACGCTGGATGGCCTTGACGGGAGGCTACCATCTGTTTACTAACAGCTGTTCCAGTGGGTCCCCTCTCCCAACCTTCTCTGAGCCTTCGGGGTCCATGTGACCTGGCCATTTAGCCCATGGTGTGCAAAAAAGTGCCGCTCAGAGGTAAAACAACCCAACCCCCTGCTTTGTCTCTTTGACCTTTGTCTCTTTGAATATTCAAAAATTCAGTTCTGACTCGTCGTTAGAGGCTAGAGGAGCCGGCCCTGCCAACATTTCTGTAATATATACATATATACTAACACATTAAATTCCGAATTATGAATACATAATAAAAATAGTATTTTACATGGGTATTTGCTCTGTAAAATATCTTGTTCATTTTATTTCACTTCAATAAGCATTCAGTGAAGTAATACACTCGAAACTGTCATGCACGCCTTAATTATCAGTGCGAAATATTACGAGAAAGCTTTAAGCCCCACCCCAGAGGCTAAATTCTCGAACCCTCCCTGAAATAAATCCTGGGATACGTACCTAACATAAGCCGAAATATATATAAATATGGAAATTTTATTACACTCGCGTATACAGTATACGTTCTTTTCCAATCCAATCGATGCTCCTTTTTCCACCGAGGACAGAATTGGGGTTAGCGGCGAAAATCGCCGACGTTGCGCATTACCATATGAGCCATCCCCCTCCCCCTCCTGCCAGTTAGTTTCTCTGTATACAATATTATTGCAATATTATGCCGGTCCCACCTATTTAGAAACGAGTCGCCACTACATAAACTTCTCTTCGCTCGGGAAGATCGCCGTTTTTCGGATGGGAAGCTAAGCCGTGGTCCTATGTTCAGGAGAGCCATCCCCTGTGCACGTTTAAGAACATACTGTATAGCCTCGACGGGAGGCTTGTGAAAAGCCTCCCGTCAAGTCCATCTGTCTCCTACCAGCTGTCCAGCGGGTTCCCTTCTCCGCATCTTTCTCTGTGCCCTTGGGCCATTCAACCCGTTGTGTGAATAAAAGTGCGTCTCAGAGCTAATAAAAAAATAAATAAATACCCCCTCAAGCAGCTGTTTGCCACAGAGGTCTGACAGGAGCCTGTCAGTTTATATGCCAGAGTAGGTCTGAGAGGATGGCAGGACCTCAGCAGAAAAACAACACTTACATCCATAATAAAAATAAATAAATACCCCCTCAAGCAGCTGCTTGCCACAGAGGTCTGGACAGGAGCCTGTCAGTTTATATGCCATAGTAGAAGGTCTGAGAGGATGGCAGGACACAGCAGAAAAACAACACTTACATCCATAATAAAAATAAATAAATACCCCCTCCAGCTGCTTGCCACAGAGGTCTGACAGGAGCCTGTCAGTTTATATGCCATAGTAGAAGGTCTGAGAGGATGGCAGGACCTCAGCAGAAAAACAACACTTACATCCATAATAAAAATAAATAAATACCCCCTCAAGCAGCTGCTTGCCACAGAGGTCTGACAGGAGCCTGTCAGTTTATATGCCATAGTAGAAGGTCTGAGAGGATGGCAGGACCTCAGCAGAAAAACAACACTTACATCCATAATAAAAATAAATAAATACCCGCTCAAGCAGCTGCTTGCCACAGAGGTCTGACAGGCCGTTCTGCCTGTCAGTTTATATGCCATAGTAGAAGGTCTGAGAGGATGGCAGGACCTCAGCAGAAAAACGACACATACATCCATGCCTTACCCGGGGCTCGAACCCAGGTCCCGTAGATCAGTAGCCAAGCGCGTTAACTACTCGGCCACGGGACGGCTCATCCATAACAACTCCTTATTTCATCTGCGTTGTTTCCAGGATTTGAAACGGCCCAGATTGGCCACCACAGTTTGTTCCATGCCTCGGTACTATCGTTCTGTCTGGTCCGAAATTTATCTATAAAGTTCCACTTCGCTATACTAATAAAATTATTGCCTCCCGATTCTTATAGAAGTAGTCGAAATGAAGCTTCATTATGTATTCATAATGTATGCAGATTCAAACAATGCTTTGAGTACATTAACTAAATCTAATATAACTACTAAATTTCCCGTTTACTGCCATTTGCTTAATAAACCTGTCAAGGTTTATATAGAAAATGATGTCAATATGTCAGGTTTATATAGCTATATAAACCTGACAAGGTTTATAAATCAATCGTGGAGCACAAATCATGAATCTTCGGTTTTGAGAAATTATATTGTTATTTATATATTATTACAGTACTGTGCGAGCCTGGAGAACCTCTTCGATCCGGCAATCCCCCAAACACCCGCCCAAGGTCATGTTTGGGGGATGTTTCACAGCTTCCGGGCCACAGACGCTTCACCCCATTAAAGGAATGATGGACAGCAAAAAGTACATAGGCGTTCTGGAGGCGAAAATGGTCCCAACACTGCAGAAGCTGTTTCCTAACGGCGATGGGGTATTTCAGCAGGATCTGGCTCCATGTCACAATTCTAAGCTTGCTAAGAGCTTCTTTACCCAGCAACATTTGAAGGTATTGGAGTGGCCAGGAAATTCACCCGATCTAAACCCCATTGAAAATTTGTGGGCCATTATTAAAGCGCGCATATCTAAGATGGATTGCACGACGAAAACCAAAATGATAGAAAGGGTCATGAAAGTGTGGTACCACGACCCTGAAGTGAAGGAGATGTGTGGAAAGCTAGTGGCATCAATGGTTGAGAGGGTGAAAGAAGTAATTAAAACTAAGGGGGGGGGGGCACATTCACTAATAAACAAATAAATATTTTAGTTGTGTCTTTGTTACTGCATTTTCCTATTGTCCCAACTAATTTGCACAGTACTGTAATATATAATTATTCGGTTTTGAGAAATTATATTGTTATTTTACACCTATCCCTCGATTTACACGGTACTCAGTTAACACAATTTTGGCTTTGCACGGTCAAAAAATGCAACCAGTTTCGATTTACACGGTAGTGACTGAGATTTCCTTTCTACGTACGTGTCAGTCAGTACCGTGTAAATCGAAACTGGTTGCATTTTTTGACCGTGCAAAGCCAAAATTGTGTGAACTGAGTACCGTGTAAATCGAGGGATAGGTGTATATTGTAGCGTTTTCCCGAGTGGTCTCTGTGGCCTGCCACTTTTCGTTTCATCTCCGATGACTTCCTTCTTTCATTAAATAACCGACATCATTTAATCTCTTCATTTGCATATGCACAGAATAAACTTGACCTGATTCACAAAGGATGTCAGCTGGTTTGATGCTTTTTGCAATGAGAATCGAAGTTGGACGGATTTTTAATAATTTTTAAGGGTAGTATTACAACTGAGACAAAAATTGAAATATTTGATTAACTGAGACGAAATATTGATGAACATTGTATTTGATCATGCTTGATTGCTTCTCGAAAAACAACCACTTTTGACGTATATGCTCTAAATGGATATATAGTTATATATGTTATTAGTCCTTATTTTTTACTCTTTTTCAACAACCCTCGCATTTTATTAGTACCTCTTCAACAAAAAACCAATTTTTCATTTTTCTCTTGAATAGAAAAATTGTGTGTTTCGTCCAGCCAATAATTGCGATAAGTAGGCAAATTATGGCTCTCAATTTCATCCCTTGGTCATCACGACTATGCGACATAAACTTCATAGTTCTAGCATGAATAGGCTGTTTTCAATATTAAAGTTCAGGGAATTTTTAAAAACTTTTAGGCTTTTTCAACTTTATCGCCGTCTAATTGTGAAAACAGTAGTAGCCAACTATATATATACAGGGTGTCCCTGAATTCATGGCCCAAACGTGAGGGGATGGTAGTACACACCGAACCCACCAATTTTCGTCATAGAATATGCGGTCACAAACGCAGCCCGGTGCCGTTAGGGGGTGCGTGCCTCACAAGGAATCCAGCACTTAAAAGCGCTGGATCGGCCAAACCCCAGCATTCTCAGCGTCGACCGGACATGAGATGGAGCAGTTTACGAACGCAGAGAAAGCCGATATGCACCTGATGTATGCGTAGCCGAGGGCAATGGTAGAGAGGCGCAAAGACTCTACCATGAGCGATATCCTATGGGCCGTGGTGCCGATCCCATAGGTAGAATGGAATCCATGGTAGAATGGAAATGTTTGCGTGAATGCACTGCCAGTTGTCTGAGGCAGGCACCTTCCACGTCAGTCGACATGATGCCGGACGAGCACGGACGGTCAGAACATCAGCTATGAGCGAGGACATCTTGAGTATGGTGATAGATAACCCAGGTACAAGCACGCGATCTGCCGCCTGGAGCCTGGGTGTGCATCGGAACAGTGTCTGGCGAGTACTGCATGAAGAAGGGCTACACCCCTATCACTTGCAGCGAGTTGTTGATTATCCCTGCGCATGGATTTCGCTCAGTGGTTCCTGCAGCGAAGTGCCGTACATCCCGATTTCCCGCGCATGCGCTCTTTACGGATGAATCAACATTCTCACATGAAGGTGTAGTAAATGTCCATAATGCGCATTTGTGGGCGGCCTAGAACCCCCCATGGTACGTCCAAATTCGAACCAGCAACGGTTCGCCGTCAATGTCTGGGCGGGGATCGTGCATGACAACTTAATTGGACCCTACCAACTGCTGGACTGCCTCGATGGGCGAACGTACCGTATTTTTCTGCAACAGGTTTTGCCGGAATTGCTTCAGGATGTTCCTGCCGCAATCCGCACCCGTATTGGTTCCAGCACAATGGGGCACCCGCCCATTTCAGCATGGACGTGTGTCAGCATCTTCATACCACATTTGGGAACCGATGATTGGGCGCCGTGGTCCCATCCCGTGCCCCCCCCCCCCCCAGATCGCCCGATCTTTTTTGTATCGATTTCTTTCTGTGGGGACATTTGAAGAGTGTCGTGTACGAGATACCCATGCGGTCCACGGAGGATCTGGTAGTCCGACTGTCCGTCGCAGCTGCCGATGTGCGTGATAAGCCCAATGTTTACGAGCAGGTACTCCGATCACTACTCCGCCGTTGTGCCGCCGGTATCAACGTTGGGGGGCGGACGTTTGAGCATTTGTTATAATGATCTCCAATAAATGTCACTCTGGAAACCTCTGTGTTTTTCCCTTATTTCCGACTCCTCACTGCGTTTGCGGCCGCATATTCTAATATATACGAATATTGTTGGTTTCGGTGTGTACTACCATCCCCTAACGTTTGGGCCATGAAATCAGGGACACCCTGTATAAATAATAAAAATAGATAAATACCCCCTCAAGCAGCTGCTTGCCACATAGGTCTGACAGGAGCCTGTCAGTTTATATGCCATAATAGAAGATCTGAGAGGATGGCAGGACCTCGGCAGAAACAACGACACATACATCCATGCCTTCCCCGGGGCTCGAACCCAGATTCCCTTAGATCAGTAACCAAGCGTGGTAACCACTAGGCCATGGGACGGCATATTACTTATATTTTACTAGTAACCAACTATTAACTGGCACAGTTGCTAGTCGGGTCTAACCGGACTTACAAGAATGCGCATCCCATTCCATCTGTCAAGCCCATTAACGTGGCGACGACAGCGATGTTTCTAAAATGAAGGTACGAAGTAACCCCAGTTTAAAGCGGGTTTTTTTTAGTCCTTGCATTGCACAAAGAATGCATGGATTTGTTGGAAGAGCACGATAATGATTTTTCGCGGGTGGATGACATAAGATGACGTTGTGACCAATTAATGAATGTTGCAAACTAATAGTGCGCACAAAATGGAAACCAAGTTCGCTAGAGTCTTCCATTATTAAGTAATAAATTGTAAAATTAGCTGATCAATCAAGCACATTTGCATAATTATTTCTGCATTTGTGTAATTTTTTAATAAATAGTGTGAATTATAATAATTTTTGTTGAAATAAAATATCTATTATACAAAGGGAAAAAAAGTCCAAAAGACCAATAAGATCAGCAAACCCCGCAACAACTAACGCGGGTCTTTCCGAAATACATCTCCCGCTTAAACGAGGTTTACCTTTTAACAATTCACTTACTATTCGTTATGATGTCTATGTAAGACACGTAAATTTGCTAGAATTAAAAGGCTATGGAAACAAATTTTGCCAAAGAAGACAATTTTATACGAGTCTGTCTCCCCATGGTTAACTTGAGTGGAAAAGGTGCATAAATGACGGAGCAGCTTTCCAAAGGAGATTCGTTCGATACTTGTCAACACCGACTTAAGTTCCCTTCCTAATTGCTTGCGTGTAATTATTACACATCCAGCTACTTTGGTCATGTCGATAATCAAGAGCCTTATTACGATAATCGCCGCTGTCTTGATTTGATTTTTCCGGCTTCAGCAATTACAATAACGACAACATAGTTTTCCAGTGATGTGGTAAACATCGTCCCTTAACTTCATTACTAACAGTTCAGTCCTTATTTAAGTGCAGAGTCATTCCTTCGCTTCTAACGAACCATGTCTCAAACTTCCTCCTCATCCTAACCGTGATTTATGGGACAAAATTTAATAATCCTTAAAACGAACCAATTACACCTCACCGGCTGGATTCGGCGAACTTTTCCAATTAGCACCTCACTTTTTTACGTCGCTATTACAATTTTTTTTCGAGCAATTTTTTGCGCTTCTTTTTAATTTACAACTAACACATAATTAATCCTCCCGTGTGCATGAGCTTCGTCCCTCATTAAGAACGATAAGTGAACATTTTAAACGGCTTTTTCCCGTCCATTTATTAGCGTCTTTATTTCGTGCATTGTTCAAAAAAGAGCTCCAGCAAACGTTGTACGCACAAAAATCATTGCTCCTGGAAGAACAATTAAGATAATTTATGTGCTTATTCTTCTCAGATTTAAAAGACCTCCGCTGTGCTGATGAAAGTGCTTAGGAGCTGCATAGTACAAGGAGCAATGGAGGAAGGTTACTTACCAGGTATTCATTAATGAGGCAGCTGCTGAGGAAAGATTCACTTGTGGTCACTTTATTGTTTAAACAAACCTGTATTCCATGATTAACAAGTAACCTTTCGGCATCGTTTATTGCTCCTAGTGTTATAAGCAGCTCACTTGTAGAGCGTCGTCAAATTGAGGGTTTTTAAAACCTTCTGTACAACACTTTTTTTTTCACACAATGGGCTAAACGATCAGGTCACAAGGAACCACAAACTCTCAGAGAAGGCTGGAGGGAGAGGACCCACAGGACAACTGTTAGAAGACTGATGGAAGCTCCAGTGAAGAGCGTCCAGCGCGTTCTTTAAACTGCACAGGGTATGGCTTTCTTGCACGCTGGATCCGCAGCTTAACATTCCATCCGATGGACGGCGGTTTTCCTAGTCCATCGGTGTTCCGATCCACCTGTGCTAGCGCTGATAAGCGCTAGCACAAATCTTCCAGGTGGATCGGAACACCGATGGCTGATAAGCGTTAGCACAAGTGGGACTCGAACTTAGTAACCGCAGTTTATGGGCCTGGCGCGCTATCGACTGAGCCACCACCGACCTAAAAGTACGGGAAATGAGGTTCAGAAAGTCGACTGCTCAAATTATCTTCCAGAGGGCCGTTCATTAAACATATATACAAATATAATATGTCATAAAACATATATTAAAATATGCATAGCGCTAAACGATTTTTTTTTAATTCCGTATAAGTCATTGAAAAAACAGTTTAAGCAGCTGCTTGTCAATTCTGGCAGGAGCCTATTATTCTAATACCCTACAGAAGAGATCCGTGAAGGAGGCTAGACCTCAACAGACGAACAACACAAGAAAGAAAACATCAATGCCGTATCCTGGGCTTGATCCTGGGCCAAAGATAGGGGCGGGGGTGGCTCAGTCGGTAGCGCGCCAGGCTCGTAATCTGTAGTTCCCAGGTTCGAGTCCCAGCTGGGTCAGCGTTGAGATTTATCTCCGCAAAATTCCCTGCCCACGGTCAGTAGGGGACACCGATGGGCTTGTAAAGGCCGTCGTCCGTCGGATGGGACGTTAAGCCGTGGCCCCGTGTGCGGGAGAGCCATACCCTGTGCACGTTAAAGAACACGATGGATGGCCTTGACGGGGGGCTACCATCTATCTCCTAACAGCTGTTCCAGTGGGTCCCCACCACCAACCTTCTCTGAGCCTTCGGGGTCCATATGACCTGGCTTGGGTTGTTGGGTTGTTTTACCTCTGAGCGGCACTTTTTTGCACACCATGGGCTAAATGGCCAGGTCACATGGACCCCGAAGGCTCAGAGAAGGTTGGGGGAGGGGACCCACTGGAACAGCTGTTGGGAGACAGATGGTAGCCTCCCGTCAAGGCCATCCATCGTGTTCTTTAACGTGCACAGGGTATGGCTCTCCCGCACACGGGGCCACGGCTTAACGTCCCATCCGACGGACGGCCGCCTTTCCAAGCCCGTCGGTGTCCCCTACTGACCGAAGGCAGGGCGGAGAATTTTGCGGAGATAAATCTCAACGCTGACCCAGTTGGGACTCGAACCTGGGAACTACAGATTACGAGCCTGGCGCGCTACCGACTGAGCCACCCCCGCCCCTATGACCTGGCCATTTAGCCCATGGTATGCAAAAAAGTGCCGCTCAGAGGTAAAACAACTCAACCCAATGGGCCAAAGATAAAATCGTAAAGATATTTCGAACTGAAATTCTAAAAATAATTCATAGCAACTAAAATTGTTTGAGTAACATTATTGTAAACTTTGATTCATTAACGTGACAGAATCCCTGATAATCTAAAGCTGAATGGTGCTTACTAATTTTAATTATAAATACCCCTCAAGCAGCTGCTTGCCACAGAGGTCTGACAGGAACCTGTCAGTTTAATACGTCATAGCAGAAGGTCTATGAGGATGGCGAGACCTCAGCAAAAAGACAACACAAATATCCATGACTTACCCGGGGCTCGAATCCAAGTCCCTTTGATCAGTAGCCAAGCGCGCTTACCACTCGGCCACGGGACGATAATTTTGATTACCAAACGCTAATTTAAAATATTAAAAAAACACTTTTTTTTTTCTTTTCTTCTTGCAAAAATAAACAAAATGGGAAATTTCTATTATGACCCGAGACAAGAGTCTAAAGCCCTCTGTGCTGTTTCAAGCACGAATCTGGGATATTGACCTCTGGGTCAAATTAGTGAGGGGGGGGAGGGCTTAGCCACTGGTATCAGCAAGATTGACCCTTCATTGTTGTTAAGATCTATCATTGTTTTAAACAGAAATTAATATAATTTCAAACTTATACAACGTTTGAAAATTAATATTAACAAAAAAAAAAATGCACCTTTTAGGTTGATTAAATTGAACAGTCAGTCTACTAACTACAGTTAATACAAAAGTCAATGGACCCACCTGAAATATTTTCTGTTACCAGTATATTGAGGAAAACATTGCCTTGTTGTCTTCTAACAACATTCTTAACCAACATCGTATTTTGAGAGTGAAGATCAAGACAAAGGTTCAGTGAGGCCTTTTTTTAATGATTGAAAAACTGGGACCTGAGCTCATAAAGCCTTCATTATGAATCTTATTGCTGATCAAGGGTTAACAAGGTCGGCAATCGGAACAGGGCGCAGGATACTACAGTCAAAATCAGCAGACTAAATTATTAACGTACGTCGAGTCTAAAACACAATAGTGTTCATTATATCCACCAATTGTACGTCCTATCGGCCACCGGAGGCTCGTAATCTGTAGTTCCCAGTTTCGAGTCCCAGCTGGGTCAGCGTTGAGATTTATCTCCGCAAAATTGCCCGCCCTGCCCACGGTCAGTAGGGGACACCGATGGGCTTGGAAAGGCCGCCGTCCGTCGGATGGGCCGTTAAGCCGTGGCCCCGTGTGCGGGAGAGCCATACCCTGTGTACGTTAAAGAACACGCTGGATGGCCTTGACGGGAGGCTACCATCTGTCTCCCAACAGCTGTTCCAGTGGGTCCCCTCCCCCAACCTTTTCTGAGCCTTCGGGGTCCATGTGACCTGGCCATTTAGCCCATGGTGTGCAAAAAAGTGCCGCTCAGAGGTAAAACAACCCAACCCAACCGGCCACCGTACAATTGAGTATCCTCCACTGGTGTCAAGAAGCTGTCTTTAGCTGCATTTGGAGATATTATTCTTAAGAGCCTACCAGGCAAGTGCACATGACCAGCACTCTAAGAAGCGATTCATCTGACATTTCTTTGAGCAAATCTCAACTCATATTAGGCTTCTTGAGACTAAAAGATTTTGGAAAATTTTCTTTTTTTTCCTTTTTCTTTGGGGAGTGCCAGGGTCCCTTGCCACCCCCCCCCCTCCTGGGTGCGCCACTGACCCCGGGTAAGGCATGGATGTTTGTGTTGTCTTTCAGCTGGAATCTCGCCTTCCTCACAAAAAATTTTTTTTTTATTTATATAGTATATAAGTGGCTCTGGCGTCTGTATGAGATCGGAAAGGCCGTCGTCTTTGAAAGGGGACATCGATGGCTCGCAAGGGGCGTCGTCTTCGAAAGGGAACATCGATGGCTCGTAAGGGGCGTCGTATTTGAAAGGGAACATCGATGGTTCGTAAGGGGTGTCGTCTTTGAAAGGGAACATCGATGGCTCGTAAGGGTTGTCGTCTTTGAAAGGGAACATCGATGGCTCGTAAGGGGCTACGTCTTTGAAAAGGGTTACCGATGGCTGGTGAAGGACGTCATTTTTGAATGGGACATCAATAGCTTTCATCTTTGAAAGAGAACACTGATAGATCGTAAAGGACGTCACCTTTGAAAGGGAATAACGATGGTTCGTAAAGAACGTTGCTTTTGAAATGGAACACCGATGGTTCGTAAAGGATGTCGCCTTTGAAAGGGAATAACTATGGCTCGTAAAGGACATCATCCGTTGTATGGCATGTGAAACGTAGTTCCGTGTACAAGGAGAGTCATACTTTGTATACTTTAAAGAACATGCCGGATTGATTTGAACCATATAATTTTCTTCGCAGCTTTTGCGAAGTAATCGATCTCAAACGCTAACCGTCATTTCAAAAAACGACAGAAAGATTCGCTCCGTGTCCCCAGTTGCCCCAGTACTCATTGCCCACGCAAGAAACAGAATCGATGGAAAATTAAAATCCTGTTAATGATCTCACAAGCTCGTTTCCTTCGTCATTTCTCATCACTTCTCCTATCAGCTGCTGGCAAGATGTTTCAGTTCCTGTGTCCGCTATCTTTTGAGATCTGTTTGGGGACAGATGGATTCACGTGTTCTCATTTATCTCTCTGGAATGATAATCGCAAAAGGCAAACGAGAGTCGGAGATAATGAAGAGTCCTGCCTTTTTAGCTCATTTCAAAGAAAAAAAAACAAGCTAATGTTCTTACTTTGTCGTATCTTTATCGTTGTTTATCCGTCTGCAGAGAATCAAGTTTCTTTGCTTCCAGAGATGTATTAAAAAGTTGTTTTTGGGTTCGATAGGCATGGACAAAAGATTACCACTCTCATTTTCAGAATCTCCCAACATCTTTAATAACGCCCTCTAAAGGTTGAAAAAGTTGGAAAATGTCAAAACTTGAAATGATCATAAGTCAGCTATTTATGCTAAAAACTTTGGTGTTAGAGTGTGATGATGATGAGATTGTTGTTGTTGTTGTTGTTTTACCTCTGAGTGGCACTTTTTTGCACACCATGGGCTAAATGGCCAGGTTACATGGACCCCGAAGGCTCAGAGAAGGTTGGGGGAGGGGACTCACTGGAACAGCTGTTGGGAGACAGATGGTAGTCTCCCGTCAAGGCCATCCAGCGTGTTCTTTAACGTGGTAAGGGTGTGAGCTCTCCCGCACACGGAGCCATGGCTTAACGTCCCATCCGACGGATGGCGCCCTTTCCAAGCCCATCGGTGTCCCCTACTGACCGTGGGCAGGGCGGAGAATTTTGCGGAGATAAATCTCAACGCTGACCAAGCTGGGACTCGAACCTGGGAACTACAGATTATGAGCCTGGCGCGCTACCGACTGAGCCACCCCCGCCCCCGATGATGAGGAGGTTTAATCGGCAACAATGTTGCCCTTTACCCCCAAGGGGTGTATAGGAAAATGAAGCCCGGATCTAGAGAAAAATAAAGAGGGTGGGGGGGGCAAGATATTGGATTTCCATTGCAGCATAACATTTCCCCCTTCGCTTTAAATATCTTCAAAAATTTCTTGAAAAATAAGTGAAATGCACACCGAAGAGCCAAAACATTATGATCAGCGCATCTTTATGCAATTCGAAGCATCTGTAGGTAAACGACGGCGCTTGTGAAGGTCATGAAACGGTATAAATAACACTTGATACTGAGCTCTGTAAATCAGTGTTATTCTTGTTCTTCAGATGGAAAAGGCAGCGGACTTAGTGAGTTTGACAAAGGCCAAATTGTAATGGTCAGACGACTGGGTCAGAGCATTTGCGAGACGGCAAGGCTTGGGGGGTGCTCACGGTTAGTGTGGTTAGTAATTTCAAAAAGTGGTCCGCGGAGGGAAAAACCACGAACCACGGTCAAGGTGTGGGTCGACCATGGTTCTTCTATGCTAGAGGTGAGTGAAGGCTATCCCGTATGGTATGAGCCAACAGAAGGGATACTGTGGCGCAACTCGCCTGTAATTTGAATGTGGGTGATGGGAGTAATACATCGAACCCTGATGAAAATGGGGCTGCTTAGCCACATGTGGCTCCGAGTGCCCATGCTAACCTTGGTTCACCGTTGAAAGAGCCTACAATGGGCACGTGAGCATCAAACCTGAACCTTGAGTGATCGAAAGAAGGTCGTCTGGTGCGATGAATCTCGTTTTCTGTTGCACCACGTGGACGGGCGCGTACGCGTGCATCGTTTACCTGGGGAAGTCTTGGCACCAGGATGCACCATGGACGAAAACAAGCCGGTGGAGGAAGTGTAATGCTTTAGGAAATGTTCTGCTGGGAAGCCCTTGGTGCAGTCATTTATGTGGAAGAAACTATGACGTCTACCACCTACCTAAACATCACTGCAGGCCAGGTACATCCTTTCATGACAACGGTATACCCCTCTAGTGGTGCCTTTTTTCAGCAGGATAATGCACCATGCCACACTGCCTGGATTGTTTGAGAACGGATCGTGGAACATGAGGAAGATTTCCAGGTATTGCCCTGGCCTCCAAATTCCCCAGACATCAATCCAATCGAGCATCTGTGGTTTGTGTTGGAACAGTATATCTGATCTGCGGCGGCTCAACCACGTAACTTACAAGAGTTAAAGAATCTGCTGGTAACATGTTCATACCAGATACCGCAAGACAGCTTAGAAATCTTGTAGCATCCATGTCTCGCCGGGTAGGAGCTGTTTTAGCGGAATTTGGAGGGCCAACATCATATTGGGCAGGTGGCCATAATATTTTGGCTCTTCGATGTACATGAGTTTAAAATTTTTTTGCTTCTATTACCCATAATAGCATTCTGAAATGAGATGTGTGTTGGGGCGATGTGTGCGTGACATGGTCTCTTGTCCTCTCTCCTAGATCCGGCCCTGGTACCAATAAACTAATACTAATTGCATTTTCCCAGGTATCTATTGGTTCGGATTTTCAATGTTAGGAGGCCCTAAAGATGGAAAATCGAATATTTCGTTCTCTTTGGAAACGAGCATCTCATATTCACCAGAGGCAATACCTTATTCTTCAAGTTTTCGGGTAGTAATTAGAACGGTGAAAAATGGATGCAAATGCATCTGGTGTCGCTTCCGTGCTGTTGGTCAGAACCAGAACTTCATTATCAGTTTCTGTAAAGATGTTTCAATGGAACACTTCAGAGAAAAGCATTTCTATCTTGACTGAGAAAGAGAGAAATTCGTATTGATTGGCTGAAGGACGTTGTCTTACCATTTTCTTCTCGTTGTCGTGTCCTTCTAATTTATTTTATTTTCTTATTTATTGTCATTGTATATATCTGTTATAAATGAATTTTTCAGCGGTGTTTTAAATGGGAATGTTGCTCATTTGCCGTCGTTCGTGGCCAAACTGTGCAGTTTTCCATATGCCCGGTGAAGCGAACGCACTAAATGGCTTATGGTAACTCCGTCACTCCACCTCACTTGCAGCTGGAGTGGTTATCGTGTGAGTCACGAAGAGGAGCGCAGAAATAAACAAGCAGAAAGAGAGTAGCTAAGGAAAGGAGAAGTCACGTTCGTTTAGTGCGTCAAAGTGACGTAGCTCTTTCTCGAAAATCATAAATGAGCAGGGTTGGGTTGTTTTACCTCTGAGCGGCACTTTTTTGCACACCATGGGCTAAATGGCCAGGTCACATGGACCCCGAAGGCTCAGAGAAGGTTGGGAGAGGGGACCCACTGGAACAGCTGTTGGGAGACAGATGGTAGCCTCCCGTCAAGGCCATCCAGCGTGTTCTTTAACGTGCACAGGGTATGGCTCTCCCACACACGGGGCCACGGCTTAACGTCCCATCCGACGGACGGCGGCCTTTCCAAGCCCATCGGTGTCCCCTACTGACCGTGGGCAGGGCGGGGAATTTGCGGAGATAAATCTCAACGCTGACCCAGCTGGGACTCGAACCTGGGAACTACAGATTACGAGCCTGACGCGCTACCGACTGAGCCACCCCCGCCCCTAAATGAGCAGGGTTCGGTTCTATGTTAACCAGGTTATGTAGACAGGGATTAGGATATCCTCTCGACTAGTTTTGAGGTCTGTAAAGAGATTTCAACCTCATTAAATGAATGTCTGCAAAAGCAGCATCATTAAAGCTATGGTAAGATGACTGAAGAAAGTCTCCAAGGAATATCAATTTAAGCCATTTCATTCATTGAGGTGTTGAGCACAGCTAAGGCCTGCTACTCTGAAGGGGGGTGGGGGTGGGGACTCAATTGGTAGTACACCAGGCTTGCAAGCTGAAGTTCCCGGTTTCGTACAGCAGCAACGAGTCCCAGCTTGGTCAGCAATGGTTTTTTTTTATCTCTACAAAACCCCCCACCCTTTCCTTGATCAAAAAAAAGACACTAATGGGCTTGGAAAGGCCGCCGTCTGTCGGATGAGACATTAAGCCATGGTCCCTTGTGTGAGAGAGCAGTACCTTGTGCACGTTAAAGAACACACTGGATGGTCTAGACAGGTGGCTACTAACTGTCTCCTAAGCTGCCCAGTTGGTTTCCTCCCCCAACTTTCTCGGGGGTCCTTGTGACCGGGACATTTAGTCCATTGTGCATAAAAGTCTTGCTCTGAGGTAAAGCAACCTAACAACTCGGATAGCAAAATGGTATGTAACAGTCCTTAACAGCTGATTTGATCACTTTTATTCGAGAAGAGATCTAAAAACCAGTTTTTTTCACGCAGAGGAAAAAAAATAACGTCAAAAATTTTTTCATAGGACTTAGGCACAGTGCCTATTGGATAACGGCCCTGTTACGGGGTGTAAATTAATAGGGGTGTGCTACCCATAAACGACTCACAGTAGCAAGTCGTTTATGGGCATATTTACACCTAAAAAACAAAAAGCACGTCGCATACCTAAAAAGACAGAAATTATATTGCAAACGAGAAAAGGAAAAAAGAATATTGTAAGCCTAAAAGGTGTAAAGTACAAAGTCATTATAAAGGAATACTCACACTTAAAGTATTATATTTTATTAAATACGCTGCTCGACTTGGAAAATGCTACACCAGGAAGCATTTGTCGGAGCGCCATGCAAATATATTGCTAAGTGTCGGTAGTTGGGTTATGTAAATGAGTGCAGTTGCGAACCAATCACGTGATAGGTGAGGGAGATAATAGGGCAAAACTGCTCAGTGTAGCTAAATTTGGTTGTCCTCACCTTGACGTGGGGATCACTGCATCGGAGTGATCTCAATGCAAAAGCACGTGTAAAGAGTGAGAATGCCTGGGCAATGTCATCGGGAATCCTACCATCACATGGTCACCTTTACCAGAGTCTTCATCATGGGGCTGGTTGGTCCCTGCATCGCATTGCGGTGGAAACGCATTGGGATGCAACAACTGTTGGCCGAATTTGCTGACAGTGGTTGGAGGAAGGTGACATGCGTCGCCATAGTGGGACTGGTCATATAGATGAACGTCCAGATGCCTCGGTCACCGCATTTGATGGCAAGCCTTAGCAGCCCCACAATCCCCAGTGGATGACATTCGACGCAGTGTACAGGCAGCTGTGGACCCCGTGTTGACATGGACTGTGAATCGCAGATTGTCTGAGGCAGGTTTGCATTCTCGCCAGCCATTGCAACGACTGCCACTCACTGCAACACATTGGTGCGCAAGGTTGCAGTGGTGTCAGTATATCCCTCTTGACATGCGTGGTGGGACGAATGGAACGATGTCGCATTCAGTGACGAGTCTCACATCTGTCTCAGTGCCGATGATCGTCAATTGAGAATCTGGAGACGACGTGGTCACTGGGCTTATCTTGCTGAGCATCATATGGATTCTCAGCCTGATGTAATGGTTTGGGGTGCTATTAGTTTCAAAAGCTGTTCACCACTCGTACACATAGTAGATACAATGACAGCACGACGATACATCGATGAAGTGCTGCAGCCCATCTCCGTGGTATCCCTGATTCCCAGTTTCAACACTATCACGCTCCCTGCACACTGCCAACATCAGCAGACAGTGCCCACAAGATGGCCAGCGTGATCCCCAGGCTTCTCCCCAATAGAGAACGTGTGGGATGTCACTGACCGACAACATCACATCTCTGCATGACTTCCTCGCAATGTCGATGAATGATGGACCAAGTTCAACGACGCAAGGTCCGCGACACCTCAGCATACCATCCGAAGACTTTTCCACTCGATGTCACGCCGGTGCAGCCAAATGTATAGCCCAACATGACAGTCACACGACCTACTGACTCAAGCCACATTATACTGTCTCCTCGTCCATTGCATTCATGTCATCCCTCAGAAATGAAATCACTTCTTTCCCATCTACTTGTCTACAACTGTGGTAAATTTCGTCTCATTTCGTGCATTCCTTCATGGTGTGGCATTTTCTATATCGAGCAGTGTACTTAAGTAACAAGAGTAATTCTGTGTCCAAAATATCAAAAACTCTCCAATTTTCCTTGAAGTGATGGCGTGGAGTTACTGTAACATGGTGGTATTAGTAGGTGATGTCTTAAAATCCAAATTTTCAAATCGCAAGATTGGTAGAGCGATCTTGTGGCTCCTGGGAAGTCCCGATTTGACACCATTGGATCTTTTTATTTTTGGGTACATTAGAAACACCGGTTATTCTGAAAAAATTTGCAATTTGCAGCATTTAAAGGAAATGATCACTTCAAGAGATGCAAGTGAGTATGTATGGGTATGGAGGGAAGTTGAATATCACGCCACTAATGACTCCCACATTGGGGCGGGGGTGGCTCAGTCGGTAGCGCGCCAGGCTCGAGATCTGTAGTTCCCAGGTTCGAGTCCCAGCTGGGTCAGCTTTGAGATTTATCTCCACAAAATTCCCCCCCGCCCTGCCCACGGTCAGTAGGGGACACCGATGGGCTTGGAAAGGCCGCCGTCCGTCGGATGGGACGTTAAGCCGTGGCCCCGTGTGCGGGAGAGCCATACCCTGTGCACGTTAAAGAACACGCTGGATGGCCTTGACGGGAGGCTACCATCTGTCTCCCAACAGCTGTTCCAGGGGTCCCCTCCCCCAACCTTCTCTGAGCCTTCGGGGTCCATGTGACCTGGCCATTTAGCCCATGGTGTGCAAAAAAGTGCCGCTCAGAGGTAAAACAACCCAACCCGACTCCCACATTGAACTTTATTGCGGACAAAACGCAACTTGAAGAGTATCTTGACATCTTGTACACAGAATTACTTTTGTTTCTGAGTTATTTAATAAGTTATGGAATTTTAAAATATGCAAATTTTTTTATAATAACCCTGTATAATAGAAACCTATAAGGGACAAAGTATGTTCCAATCATGAAAGGCAGAGAGGCCTAGATAACGTTCAGGTTTTTAGGTCTCTGCACTTTAAATATGTGGAAATCTTAAAAAAGACTGTTTAAATAAAAGAATGTTTAAATCTGGAGGCTCCCTGGAAATGAGGCCTGAGACCAATGTTCTCAGGCAGCGCAATTGCCAAGAAGCTTTCACAGGAAACTGTCAATTTAATGTGACATAAAAAGGAGATCTATGTGGTAGGCGAGAGATCAGAAAAAAGATAACTGAAATCAGAAATGAAACATTCATGGATAAGGCATCCATCCTTATCAGAGATGATTAAAGTGCACTGAACAACTGATGCAAAGATGTAAGCCTCACATCAAGGTCATCCAGTACGTTTTTTAGTGCATAGGTTATGGCCAGAGCCGGATGAAAGGCAGAGCCATGGCTCCAGGCCCCCGCCAGTAGTTCCCCCCCCCCGAGACTTTTTTTAATTGCCTTACTCGACGATTTCACATAAAGTGATGCAATTTCCAATATATTTTGTCATAGGCTGAAAATAAAAGAATGTAACTTGTAGCAACTGTGTCGCACCCAATTAGAATTTGGGTTGAGTTGGGTTGTTTTATCTCTGAGCGGCACTTTTTTTCACACAATGGGTTAAATGGCCAGGTCACATGGACCCCGAAGGCTCAGAGAAGACTGGGGGAGGGGACCCACTGGAATAGCTGTTGGGAGACAGATGGTAGCCTCCCGTCAAGGCCATCCAGCGTGTTCTTTAACGTGTGCGGGAGAGTCATAACGAGGTATGGCTCTCCCGCACACGGGGCCACGGCTTAACGTCCCATCCGACGGACGGCGGCCTTTCCAAGCCCAGCGGTGTCCCCTACTGACCGTGGGCAGGGCGGGGAACAATTAGAATTTGGAATTTAACTCCAGTGCCCCATTAGAAAATGGCTCCAAAGTTTCCAATTTCTTAAAGAGGCCTTGTTTATGGCTCTCCTGCACATTGTGCGATGGCTTAATGTCCATTTTTAAAGGACGGTGGTTTTTACAATTTCATCTTTAGCCCTTTTTTCAACAAAGACAGAGTGGAAGTTGGGCCTGGGTATCACGTTACAAACGCGGCAAGCCTCCATGACAACTGTCACTTCTTGCAACAGAATGATGCAATATTTGGATAAGCCTAAGTTTATGGTGATTTATAGCGCAAGCAGAATTACTAATTCTTTGGAATTCTACATCAATCTCCAGGCCTAGCTTGAAAATTCAGGATAAGGCATTGAGTGTTATCTTCAATCCACTGCGGGATAACGCATGTATACTTTATCTGGGAATTTGAAACCAGATCATTTTATTTCACAGCCAAACATGTCTGGAACTAGAAACAATATTTGCCAAAAAAATATGTTTTGTACTTCGAAAGATATAAAGCAATAAATAGTTGTATAATATTTATGGTATGCTATGTTATTTTTTTATTTGAGTTCGGTTTCTCAGTATAATTTGCCAAGTCACTCCTAAAAGCCTGTAAAGTACGATACAACGAGCGTTGCCTCTGATACGTAGAGGCACATGCAGATTAGAGAATTAGCAATACCATTCGTTAAAATCCCGGAGAGCAGTACGAGATAACATAACCCTGAAGATAAATACGGGTCACTTATCTCACGTCAGAATAAGGAGACGAATTTGAGCGAGCTTGAATTATACTCTCCAATTAAAGGCAGCATTTAAACGATGAAAAATCTGAGCTTTCAGTCGGAAAATATATTTAACAAGAGAAGCAACTCACGAATCCGGGACTCCATCGTATTGCTTCCATCTGATTGTGCATTTAGTTCAGCACTGCGGAATATATCAATGTCTGATGGTGAGATTAGATAAGAATTCCTCCTCACAATCTCTTAACCGAGCTGGCAAAATAATGACGATGTTAAGAGCCGTGATTGGTGCTTTCGATTGGAGTTCGTACGAATGTTTCGATCAGACATAATGTTTATGGCAAGCGTTGAAGCACTGTTGCCACTCGCTATCCATCAATAAATTCCAATACGTCGTATTTAGAGAAACCTGATTTCAAAAATTAACATTAGAATAGAAACGACTGGTGTCTATTCTGCTCTAGCCGGTTCATGTTGAACCGGTTGATAAAAAATATCTTCACTCGTTGTCAGACTGGTTACTGAAAATACCACCGATTGCCAAATCAGTTGTTAAAAAAATGAACGAAAAGAAAATAGTAATTAGGACGAATACTGAACGAAAAATAAATATAACTGAAATTTCAAATTTAGGCCATTACTTTCAGTTTCATTCCCTTGAAAAGTTTATTCAAGATTTGGAGTTTCGAGTTTGACTTTCCTCTGTCAACATGGGACTTATCTAACGATTTAGGTGGGGCGGGGGTGGCTCAGTCGGTAGCGCGCCAGGCTCGTAAGCTGTAGATCCCAGGTTCGAGTCCCAGCTGGGTCAGCGTTGAGATTTATCTCCGAAAAATTCCCCGCCCTGCCCACGGTCAGTAGGAGACACCGATGGGCTTGGAAAGACTGTCGTCCGTCGGATGGGACGTTAAGCCGTGGCTCCGTGTGCGAGAGAGGGCCATACCCTGTGCACGTTAAAGAACACGCTGGATGGCCTTGACGGGGGCTACCATCTGTCTCCCAACAGCTGTTCCAGTGGATCCCCTCCCCAAACCTTCTCTGAGCCTTCGGGGTCCATGTGACCTGGCCATTTAGCCCATGGTGTGCAAAAAAGTGCCGCTCAGAGGTAGAACAACCCAACGTTAAAGAACACGCTGGATGGCCTTGACGGGAGGCTACCATCTGTCTCCCAACAGCTGTTCCAGTGGGAACAGCTGTTGGGAGACAAACCAACCCCTCCCCGAACCTTCTTCTGAGCCTTCGGGGTCCATGTGACCTGGCCATTTAGCCCATGGTGTGCAAAAAAGTGCCGCTCAGAGGTAAAACAACTCAACCCTAACGATTTAGGAGGACTTTATATTTTTATTACTGTCTTAAAAATAATTAACCAGTTAATATAGATAAGTAATTAGCCTAACTATAATGAGTGGGGTGGGCTAGTTACACCGAAAAATCAGATATTCGAGGGGATAAGCACATAGTTATGTAAAATTAAGAAAAGTTGTAAAAAATATTGGAAATTGTCTAATTATAAACAGTAAGGAAAATGGAAGCAGTAATTAATATTCGACAATGGTACCCATTTTATTTAATCATTACACAGTAGAATGTTCAACCTGATCGCTATTTCTGAAAAGAAATAAATTATATCTCGGGTTAAATTAAATCATGGATGTATGTGTCGTTTTTCTGCTGAGGACCTTCCATCCTCTCAGACCTTCTACTTTGGCACATAAACTGAGAAGTTCCTCTCAGACCTCTGTGGCAAGCAGCTGCTTGAGAGGGTATTTTTTTTTATACTGTTTATAATATGTAGGTTTATAATATAAAATGTATATTATTTTTTTAAGCAAGGAAATAATATTTATTTTTTATTATAAACAGGAAAGAAAGTGGAACAATAATTAACATCCGCTATTATACTAGAGCCGTCCCGTGGCCGAGTGGTTAGCACGCTTGGCTACTGATCTAGCTACTGATCTAAGGGACCTGGGTTCGAGCCCCGGATAAGGCATGGTTGTATGTGTTGTTTTTCTGCTGAGGTCCTGCCATCCTCTCAGATCTCCCACTATGGCATATAAACTGACAGGCTCCTGTCAGACCTCTGTGGCAAACAGCTGCTTGAGGGGGTATGTTTATTTTATTTATTTATTATACTAGTATAGTCTGTTAAGGTAAAGAAAAAACATGTTAAAAAAGTTAAAAAAGTATTTTATACACCATTTGCCTCCTCAGCTGTATTGCGTTGGTTGGTAGTAACGCTACAAATGCCGGGGTCCGGGTTCGAGTCTCTGGCTGACATGGTTGCTTATTTGTATGTTGTTAGCTTTAACTGAAGCAGTGATCAGTAGTGACTTCGGTCTTAGTAGGACATGTCCTTGTATGAGACGACCTGTACAAACTAGTTTAGTAGTTTAGTAGTGTACGGACTAGTTTCTAGGACCCTTATACAGGGGCTTAGCGAAGGAACTATGGTTGGGGGAGGGGGGGGGGCGAAGGACGAAAATTTTACAACTAATGTGATATAAGTACTTCACATAATTTTAATTTTACTTTGTCACTGTCATCCACATTTTCGTTCAGTTGTGGGGGGGAGGTGCAGCTCCCTAATATTTTGCCAAGTGCCTCTATTATACAACCTCGCCATGATTTTATAAAACAAAATTCCCCACTTTGATATCTCACCTTCATTTTACCAAGTCCCTGCGAATTTTTACAACTCCACAACATTTTGCCAAGTTTTCTCCATTGGGCCAAATCTCTTTAATTTCACAAAAACATTCCCGATTTTCACAACTCACCTGTATTCTACCAAATGGATTCGAATTTTGTCAACTCCCCTAGATTTTGACAACTTGCCTCGATTTGGCCAACTTTCCTTCATTTCACAAAATCATTCCCACTTTTCACAACTCACCTGTATTTTACCAAGTGACTTCGAATTTTTCCAATTAGACTATATCATGCTAAGTTGCCTCAGTTTTGCCCACTCGCCGTAATTTTACAGAAAAAAATCAAATTTTTTACATCTCCCCTTAATTTACCAAGTCACTCCGAATTTTGACAACTCCCCAAGATTTTGACAAGTTGTCTCGATTTTGCCAACTTACCTATATTTTACTAAGTGGCTTTGAATTTTGCCAACTTCCGTATATTTTACCAAGTTCTTTAGATTTTGTTAACTCCTCTTAATTTTACAAAGAAAAAAATCCAAATTTTCAGAACTCATCTGGATTTTACAAAGTCACTTCGAATTTTGCTAACTCCGGCTTATTTTAGGGGAGGAGCTACCCCCATAGTTACGTCCTTCCCCTTATACGTTGCAAATAAATCACTATTTTTAACAGTTGGTTAGATTCAGCGATCAATCTAGGAAAGTTTAATGGGGGGGGGGGGGGTAATAAAACATCACAGTCATGCTAAGTGGTTGTGCATTATGAATGAAAGGAATGAATGCTAATAAGTAATTTAAATTTTCATAGGAGGTGACACATTCCAGGATTCTCCATCCGGTTCCATTATTGGTCAGAATCGCTTCAAATCATTTGCAGTAGTAGTTCTGTAGTGATGAAGCTTTGATGAAATAAAGTATGAAATTCTGCCCAGAATCAGAAGATGCAGGGATCTAAAATTATCTGCACAAATTTTCCCACCGTGACGAAAACTTTTAGAAAACAATTAAGGGTATGATAATCGTGGACGAAATTACTCAAATGGGTATGGCATTTAAATTCTGTTCATAGAGATGCTAAAATAGGGAAATAACATTTTATGATAAATATACAGTATTAAAAGGCAGAAAATTACGTTAGATCATAAAGCTCAAGAGCGAGTACACTTTAAATGTGAAGGATGCAGTTTTGCGCTGTTCAGATAGTGGTGACGCTGAGTTGGGTTGGGTTGTTTTACCTCTGAGCGGCACTTTTTTGCACACTATGGGCTAAATGGCCAGGTCACATGGACCCCGAAGACTCAGAGAAGGTTGGGGGAGGGGACCCACCGGAACAGCTGTTGGAAGACATATGGTAGCCTCCAGTCAAGGCCATCCAGCGTGTTCTTTAACGTGCACAGGGTATGGCTCTCCCGCACACGGGGCCACGGCTTAATGTCCCATCCGACGGACGGCGGCCTTTCCAAGCCCATCGGTGTCCCCTACTGGCCGTGGGCAGGGCGAGGAATTTTGCGGAGATAAATCTCAACGCTGACCCAGCTGGGACTCGAACCTGGGAACTACAGATTTCGTAATCTGTAGTCTACCGCCTGGCGCGCTACCGACCGAGCCACCCCTGCCCCACATTTCCAGTGCTTCTCTACTATCGAGTAATACTAATATATTTCAAAGAAACCTTCTTCTTTACGTATGCTTCCTTTATATCCCATAGTTGGGTTGGGTTGTTTTACCTCTGAGCGGCACTTTTTTGCATAACATGAGCTAAATGGCCAGGTCACACGGACCCCGAAGGCTCAGAGAAGGTTGGGGGAGGGGACCCACCGGAACAGCTGTTGGAAGACATATGGTAGCCCCCAGTCAAGGCCATCCAGCGTGTTCTTTAACGTGCACAGGGTATGGCTCTCCCGCACACGGGGCCACGGCTTAATGTCCTATCCGACGGACGGCGGCCTTTCCAAGCCCATCGGTGTCCCCTACTGGCCGTGGGCAGGGCGAGGAATTTTGCGGAGATAAATCTCAACGCTGACCCAGCTGGGACTCGAACCTGGGAACTACAGATTACGAGCCTGGCACGCTACCGACTGAGCCACCCCCGCCCCGGTGACGCTGAAATCCATGATATTAGCAGCAAGTGTATTCCAGGAAATTTATTGCCTATCTACAAGAAAAGAGCCACTTCAGACTACGGCTCAACTAGCAAGCTGCAGTGAAGAAAGTGTCAAAAGGCAAATAATTCTACTTTAATCTGATGAATAATCGAGGATTCTGGTTCCATTCGGAATGGCCCCATTTCTTTTCAATTGGACGAGGATTTGTTTGATGTTGTTGAGATCCCCGAAGGCGATGCACAGAAAATTGAGCGTATGACTTCATATGAATGAGGGGCGGGGATGACTCAGTCGGTAGCGCGCCAGGCTCGTAATCTGTAGTTCTCAGGTTCGAGTCCCAGCTAGGTCAGCGTTGAGATTTATCTCCGCAAAATTCCCCGTCTTGCCCAAGGTCAGTAGGGGACACCGATGGGCTTGGAAAAGCAGCCGTCCGTCGGATGAGACGTTAAGCCGTGGCTCCGTGTGCGGGAGAGCCATACCCTGTGCACGTTAAAGAACACGCTGGATGGCCTTGACGGGAGGCTACCATCTGTCTCCCAACAGCTGTTGCAGTGGGTCCCCTCCCCCAACCTTCTCTGAGCCTTCGGGGTCCATGTGACCTGGCCATTTAGCCCATGGTGTGCAAAAAAGTGCCGCTCAGAGGTAAAACAACAATAACAAAATCATATGAATGACGATTTTTTTTCCTTTCATTCTGTTTTGTGCTTTAAATAAATATTTTATCGAATATTACAGAATGTGTTAATAGGACTCGACCATATGCTCCTTAATGACGGGCTGTCCCTGGACATTTGCTAGAAAATTAGAAAAATTGGTTGGATTGGGTTGTTTTACCTCTGAGCGGCACTTTTTTGTACACCATGGGTTAAATGGCCAGGTCACAAGGACCCCGAAGGCTCAGAGAAGGTTGGGGGAGGGAACCCACTGCAATAGTTATTGGGAGACAGTTTCAAGGCCATTCAGCGTGATCTTTAACGTGCACAGGGTATGGCTCTCCCACACACGAGCCCGCGGCTTAACGTACCATCCGACGGACGTCGGCCTTTCCAAGCCCATCCTGCCCACGGTCAGTAAGGGACACTGACCGTGGGCAGGAGCGGGGAGTTTTGCAGAGATAAATCTCAACGCTGACCCAACTGGGACTCGAACCTGGGAACTGCAGATTACTAGCCTCCGACTGAGCCACCCCATTTAGAAAAAAAAAAATGCGAATTGTAATGATTTATTAGTAACTATAAAATGTACCCAAAGATAATTTTTCGATTATCTCTAAAAAATTTTTAAAAGTCTACAGATGAACAAAAAGAAGAACGACAAAAGATCATTTTTCCAAAACGAGCTAATAAGGAAAATGTAGTGTTGCCTTAAAAATATTCGTAAAAACTGACAGGCTCCTGTCAGACCTCTGTGGCAAGCAGCTGCTTGAGGGGGTATTTTTTTTTAATGTAGTTTATTAGTTTACGAAATTAGCGATTGGTGTGAACATTATAATGTGTAATAAATAAATATGCTCGTCGTGATCGGACATCAATTCTTGTTTAAGGCAGGATGCCCGTTGACCCCTGGGGCGGGGGTGGCTCAGTCGGTAGCGCGCCAGGCTCGTAATCTGTAGTTCCCAGGTTCGAGTCCCAGCTGGGTCAGCGTTGAGATTTATCTCCGCAAAATTCCCTGCCCTGCTCACGGTCAGTACGGGACACCGATGGGCTTGTAAAGGCCGCCGTGCGTCGGATGGGACGTTAAGCCGTGTCCCCGTGTGCGGGAGAGACATACCCTGCGCACGTTAAAGAACACGCTGGATGGCCTTGACGGGAGGCTACCATCTGTCTCCCAACAGCTGTTCCAGTGGGTCTCCTCCCCCAACCCTCTCTGAGCCTTCGGGGTACATGTGACCTGGCCATTTAGCCCATTGTGTGGAAAAAAGTGCCGCTCAGAGGTAAAACAACCCAACCCGTTGACCCCTTGATGACTTATGAACTTGTCATGGACCTCCTACCCAAATTCTTAAGAATGTAAATGAAATAGTCAAAGAAACATTGATATAAATTGAACATTTATTAGTCATCAATCACCATAATGCATTAAAAAAAAGCAATTTAAAGCAAACTTTCCCCAATTTTTAAAAATACTCTCCTTTTCTCGAACAACAACGAGCAATTTGACTACTAAAAAAAAAATTTTTTTTTGCATTAATCCTCCTAAGCTTCTGTTCCACTTTCGATCCCCATCTCCCCTTGTCTCTTTATTCATCTCCTGCATAATTCTATCGACTCCAAGCTGTCGATATCTACCACTTTGGGAAACCCTCGTTTAAGGTTTCGTATGCAAAGCAGTTAGCGTATTCCTCGCTATGAAGTCTTAATCTTCTCATTTATTGTGTTAAAGGGGAAAACTTCCCGATTTCTCACAATGAATATCATCCGAAAATTTCCAGGCTAGATCTAGAAATGAGTCTAAAAGTGAAGGAACTCTTAACACGGGGGCGGGGGTGGCTCAGTCGGTAGCGCGCCAGGCTCGTAATCTGTAGTTCCCAGGTTCGAGTCCCATCTGGGTCAGCGTTGAGATATATCTCCGCAAAATTCCCCGCCCTGCCCACGGTCAGTAGGGGACACCGATGGGCTTGGAAAGGCCGCCGTCCGTCGGATGGGACGTTAAGCCGTGGCTCCGTGTGCGGGAGAGCTCACACCCTTACCACGTTAAAGAACACGCTGGATGGCCTTGACGGGAGGCTACCATCTGTCTCCCAACAGCTGTTCCAGTGGGTCCCCTCCTCCAACCTTCTCTGAGCCTTCACGGTCCATGTGACCTGGCCATTTAGCCCATGGTGTGCAAAAAAGTGCCGCTCAGAGGTAAAACAACCCAACCCAACTCTTAACACGGGAACGTTTAGGGCTGATATCTAGGAATTGCTTCAAATTTTACCATCGATCACAAGTTCACAGATTAATAAATTTTATTTTCACAAAATATGCATTTAATAATTTGAATCAAACTAAAAATAATGTCTTGCCTACTGTAACAGGAAGGGGTGGATTGAACCTACGAAAAAAATTGCTTTTTTATTTTTTTTTCTCGAAATGGAATATTTGTTGTGAGTTTGCTTTGATTGGTGATTGCCTGTATCTCAATGGAGACTTAAAGGTCAAAATGAAGACAATGAAATCAATGTAAAAGTGAAGACAATGAAATCAATGCAAAAGTGAAGACAAAAAAAAAAGATGGATTCCGCAAACGAAGACAAAAAAAAGATGGATTCCACAAATGAAGACAAAAAAAAAAAGATGGATTCCGCAAATGAAGACAAGAGAGCAAGGAGGTACACATAGTGACTAACAAGGCTAACCAGGTCCTTGGTTTTGACAATAGATTTGCAATCTGTATTTGTGACCAAATAGCTTTAATTCTTGTATTCTACGATACTTAGAGTTTTAACCTTTATTTTTGTTTTTTACCTAGTTAAAAGTATAAATAAATTAAAAATTTTTAAAAAATACTTATCTTCCCATAGGGCCCTAAAAAGTAGAAAATAAACTTAAAACGTATTGATGGTGCAATTAGTCACTAAGTTTGCATTCACTTCAAAAGAAGACAGGAATCCGAGTTTTCTTATTGTGCAGGTAAATCGGGGCCCTGTCTTCTTTTGAAGTGACTGAAATCGATATGCTTTAGATTTATTTTTTAATTTTTAGGCGCATATAGGAAGATAGTTTTTTTAATTTTTTAATTAATTTTTTTTGTCGCTATGAACACCTACCTTCGAAAACTTTCATTTGATATATAACTCAAGAACATCGACCACATTATCCCTTCCTTTTGGAGTCGTGTTTAAGATAGACCATGATGTTGGAGACGTCACAAGCTTTAATTTGGGAACCTCATGAAAATCTCCCTCCTTTTATTAGGGAGGGGGAGAATAGAATTTACGACGGTCATCATATGACCTTCGTAAAATTAGGGAGAAACAATTTACGACGGTCATCATATGAGCTTTCACTCCGCAAAATTCCCCGCCCTGCCCGGTCAGTAGGGGACACCGATGGGCTTGGAAAGGCCGCCGTCCGTCGGATGGGACGTTAAGCCGTGGCCCCGTGTGCGGGAGAACCATACCCTGTGCACGTTAAAGAACACGCTGGATGGCCTTGACGGGAGGCTACCATCTGTCTCCCAACAGCTGTTCCAGTGGGTCCCCTCCCCCAACCCTCTCTGAGCCTTCGGGGTCCATGTGACCTGGCCATTTAGCCCATTGTGTGTAAAAAAAGTGCCGCTCAGAGGTAAAACAACCCAAAAATATCAGCTTTTATTTGAATCTAAGTCGTAACTGTAGGTAACTGTTCGGAAGATGTAGTGCAAAACTTTCACATTTCCCGTTTTTTAAATAAAAAGAGAAATACCCCCTCAAGCAGCTGCTTGCCACAGAGGTCTGACAGGAGCCCGCCAGCTAATACGCCATAGTAGGAGGTCTGAGGATGGCGGGACCTCAGCACAAAGACTACACAAACAACCATGTTTTTAGGGGGGGGGGGGAAGAAAACACGAGGGATAAATTTTTTATAGCCTACGATACTCCCGCGTCACCAGCTTTCATTTCACATATAAATCATTAAGTTTCCCCATGGCGTTTGAAAGAATGGTGGAACAAGGTTTTGTCAAATCCACAAACCGAAAAATGTCAAGGAGAAAAGCAATAGGAAGATAGGTAAAAATATAAATTAAAATATTTTAAAAATACGTATATTCCTATAGGGCCCTAAAAAGTAGAAAATAAACCTAAAGCATATCGATGGTGCAATCAGTCACTGAGTTCGTATTCACCTCAAAGGAAGATAAGGCGCCCGGCAATCTTGTTGAGCAGGTAAATCGGCAACCTATCTTCCTTTAAAGCGAATACGAATTCAAGGACTGATTGCACCATCGATATGCTTTAGGTTTATTTTCTACTTTTTTGGGCCCTTTAGGAAGATAGGTATTTTTCAAAATTTTTAATTTATATTTATTTGTTGTCACTAAAAACACCTACCTTCAAAAACTTTGATATATGACTCATAAACACCGAGCACATTTACTACCCTTTTGGATTCTGGTCTGAGGTAGCCAATGACATTGGGGACGCCACAAGCTTCAATTTGAGAAAATAAAAATTAAATTAAATACCCCCTCAAGCAGCTGCTTGCCACAGAGGTCTGACAGGAGCCTGTCAATTTATATGCCATAGTAGAAGGTCTGAGAGGATGGCAGGACCTCAGCAGAAAAACGACAGAAACAGCCATGCCTTACCCGGGGCTCGAACCCAGGTCCCTTAGATCAGTAGCCAAGCGCGCTAACCACTCGGCCTTTCTTCTTCTTCAAACAAAACTCATCTTTCCCTGGACCTCTTTGTAAAGTGGACCTCGGCCCTCTTATCATCAGGTCCATGTGCTAAGTTGGCTGTGGGTGCAGTAGAACAACAGAAAAAATTGGGCTGGCATAGTGAAAGGCCAGCAACCTTACGTAGTGGCAGAGGGCAATTGGCCGCAGGCCGCCCAGTGGTTGAAAGGAAGATGCAGGGGGGGGAGGGGAACAGGTGAGGTTGAAGTGTGAGTAAGTTTTGTGATTAATTTTTTTATTAAGAAATGAGGGGATATGTTGTAAGTATGATAAAGGAAATTATATCATAAGGGTGAGATGTTTTTTTTTGTGAGTCATTGAAGTAATCCATTAATAGGATAGAGAGAGAAAATGTGATAAAATGTGTGAAACAATAAGAACTAAAAAAAAAATAAAAAAATTTTTATTTCTTTTTTTTTTGAGATATGAAATGTGGAAGAGGAGGGGATATTTAAGTTTAATGTGCACATTAAATTAATATTCGGAGTGAGACAAATAGTCAAAATGTTTGTATTTGTTTTGAGAATAAAGAGGGGGATGAAAATAAATAAAATAAGTTTTTTTTTTTGAGACTGAAAATACAGAAGAAAAGGGTATATCCCAATTGTTATTATATTATTTTTGCTGTAGTAAAAAAGTATAAATGAAGTACAATAATAGTTATTTTTTATTCATTTTTTTTTTTGAAGGTGTTAGAAAAAAAAAATTTTTTTTTTTTGAATATATTATTTTTGATAATGTTACTATTATTGATCCTGAAAAATGTCCAAAGTGCTTCTTTTAGTTGTCCTATTGGATCTTTTGGTGGCACCTGGATCTTTTAATACTAAAGTCTCCAGGAACAAAAAGGGAGAACCAAAGGGAGGGAAGGGTATAGATAGGGCACAGAAGGAGAGGAGGAGCAATTAAGGAAACCTCCCAGAGCAGTGAAGGAATTTGGCCAAGGCCCTAAAATGGGCCTTGCTGTTTTTGTGTGTGGGATTGAGGAGAGTTTGTGTAGTGAAATATGTAGTTCCAAGTGTTGTGAGTGTTTGGAAAAGGGTGAGTCTATGTGCAGTGTATTTTGGACAGTGTAGGAGAAAATGGGGTATATCCTCTATAACCTGGCAGGTGGAGCAGAGAGCAGAGGGGATAACATTAATCATGAACAGGTCTTTATTAAGACATGTCCTGCCAGTGCGCAATTGGTGGATGGCTGTTTGGGCCCTTCGTGGTAGATAATTAAGGTATAGTGTGTGTGGAGTGGCAGCAATGGTGGCACGGAATGTGTTTTTAAGTGTTGTTTGTTGTGTCCAGTGTTGTAACCAAATGGAGCGAAATGAATTATCCAGTTCATTTGCATGAAAGTTGTAGGTCACAGGTGTGTGATAATTTGGGATTGGTAAGTTGTGCCCTTGTTTAGCGAGGAGGTCAGCAGTGTCATTGTGTGTGATGGCACAGTGTGAGGGGATCCAATGAAATGTGAGTGTTTTGTTAGTGGCAATTATATTGTGTGCAAGTCTGTGTATGTGAAAAAGTGAATAGTTTTGTGTAAGGTTATATTTATGTTTGTTGATGCTGAGGAGTGCAGATTTGGAGTCTGTGATAATATGGATGTTGTGTAAGGTTTGTGTGATTGACCATTCAAGGGCCATGTGGATAGCTGCAAGCTCAGTGTCTGTGCTGTTTGTTGCGTGATTCATCTTAATTATGTGGGAGAAGTTGAGGTGTGGGGAGTGGAAGGCAGCAGAGCCGTTTGTTGTGTTGGGAAGGTGAGAACCATCAGTAAAAATTGTGAGGGCTGTGTTAGGGAGGGAGTCTAAGAGTTGTTCCGCAGCAAATTTCAGTTCCTGTTGGAGGTGTTTGTGTTTATGTGTTATGTGTGGTAGTGTGAGAGAAATAGTGGGTTTTTTGATTGACCAGTAGGGGAGTGTGTATCTTGGTTTAAATGGTTTGATATTTTTCCAAATGTGGTAAAGAGGGTGTAGTTTTATGACCTGAGCAGTGGGAGATATGTTGCTATGAGACTCTATTCTGTTTATGGAGGGGTGAGTGGGGTGTAAGTGTTTGAGTTTTACATAATGCTTGCATGTGAGTTTGTATCGGGTGTGTTCGAGAGGGGGCATGTTTGCTTCTGCCCATGTGGCCAAGTTAGGGCAGCCAGTTTTAAGACCCAGGGCTAGTCTGATGGCACGTGTTTGGATTGTCTCTAAAGTCTTGAAGTTTGTGAGTGAGGCAGAGTTTAGAGCTAGCAGGCCATATTCAAGTCTGCTGTTGATGAAAGCTTTAATGAGTGTGATCATTGATTGATCACTTGCTCCCCAGCTAGCTCTGGTGATGGATCTGAGAATGTTTAGTGCTCCATTACATGTGTGTTGAGTATTTTTGATGTGTTGTTTCCATGTTAGCTGTCGGTCTATAGTTAGCCCTAAGTATTTGTAATGTTTGATAGTGGGTATAGGTTGGTTATTTATGTTTATGTTCAGAAGGTTAACAGGTAGAGGTGTGTGTGAAATTGGTAAAACCGCAGATTTAGGTGCAGAGATGGCTAATCCCCATTTATTGGTAAAGTCAAGGACCTGGTTGACTGCTGATTGTAGGGAGGTTTGTATGGTGGGAATATCCTTTCCTTTGGTCCAGAGTACTATGTCATCAGCAAAGATGGAGCAATTTGTGTCATTTTGTAATGTTGTAGGGAGGTCGTGTAGTAGGATGTTAAATAATGTGGGAGATACCACACTGCCCTGTGGTAATCCTCTAGTTAATATGTGGGGGTCAGAGAGGGTAGTCCCCAGTTTGACTTTAACCTTTCTCTGTGTGAGGAAATTTTTAGTGAAGTGGAAAATGTTTCCCGTTAGACCAAGTTGTTGTATTTTGAAGAGTATACTGGTGTGTGAGGCAGTATCAAAAGCAGAGGTAAGGTCTAGAAAGACACAGCAAAGAATTTCTTTGTTTTGTATGGCCATTTCAGCTGAGGTGATAAGGTCAAAGAAATTATCTGTGGTAGACATGTGCTCTCTAAAGCCAGTTTGGCAAATGGGGAATGTTTTTTTGACTGCTAGGAAATATTTAAGTCTTGAGAGCACCATTCTTTCTAGTATTTTAAGTATACATGATGTGAGAGCAATTGGTCTGTAAGAGCTTACTTGTGAGGGAGGCTTGGAAGGCTTAAGTAGGGGAATGATGTATATATCTTCTCATTGTGTGGGGAAGGTGTGATTTTGCCAACAATCATTATATAATTGTAGCAGAGTGTCAAGTGCCTGTGGTCCTAGGTGTTTAAGAGTACTGTATGTAATGTCATCAGGTCCAGGTGAGCTTTTTTTATTTGCCTGATGTATTGCCATATGTAGTTCATAGTGTTGGAATGGATGATTGATAGCGGGTAATGTGCAAGGGTAGTCCTGTGTTAATTTCTGGGTCATGTGTTGGCAATGTTGTTGGTATGTAAGTGTATTAGCCAAGGGATTGATGGTTAAAAGGTGAGTGGCAAAGAGGTCAGCCCCTTGTTTGGCAGAAAGGTTGTTTGTCCAAAGTATCGTGTGCCAGGGGGCAAGGGGTTGAGCCTGGGTCTTAAGATTTCTAATGATAGACCAAATGAGGGAAGAGTCAGTTCTTGGGTTTATATTGTTGCAGAAGTGTTTCCATTCTTTTCGTTTAGTCTGTATTCGGATTCTTCTGAGTTTAGCATTTTCTTTGTTGAAAGTGGTGATAGCAAGTACAGTGGGGTGTTTTCTGGCTGTGTCTTCTGTTTTTCTCCTTATTTGAAGTTGGTTGGTGATTTCTGGGTGATTTTTGGTGAAACCAGTCATGTGTTTGGTGGTGAATTTATTATGTTGTATGCTCTGGTTGATACATGTGTAGAAAGTGTTAAGGTTGTTGGGTATTATTGTGTTGATGCTGGTTTCACAGTGTGTGGAGAAATTGTGCCAGTTGATGTGTGTTTTTGTTGTGTAGGCTGTGGGTTTAATGCCTTGTAAGGTGAGGAAGATAGGGAAGTGGTCACTAGCCCATGTTGAATGGTGTACTTGCCAGTTTATAATGGGTGAAATGTCCGGTGTTGAAAGGGTGAGGTCTAGAACTGACTCGTAAGGGGGTTTGGTGAAGGTGGGTGAACCATCATTGTGTATGGCCAAATTGAAGTGTTGTATAAAAGTTTCAATTGTGTTTCCTCTGTTGTTAGTGTAGCTGCTTCCCCATAATGTGTTATGGGCATTGAAGTCACCAAGTATGATATTGGGTCCAGGAGAGAGTGTGAAAATGTGTTCAAAATCTTTAATTAGGGAGTTTGTGTTAATCTGTATGTTATTGTAGAAATATACATTATAGATATTGAGTGTGGTGTCATGTAGTTTTATGTTAATGCCAACAATGTCCATGTAAGTGTATGTTTTAGAGTTAGGTATCAGACAATGGGGGAATTTTTTGTGTACTAATGTGGTGGAGTTAGAATGTGGTCGTGCAGTGTTTGCTCTGTGTATAATGTAGGGTTTGAAGATAAAGTTGTTTGGGATTCGTGTCTCATTAAGTGCCAATATAGGAATGACATGGAGGTTTGTGAGGGTTTTGAGTTCAAGGATTTTGTTTGGGAGGGATCTGCAATTCCATTGGATGCAAGTGCAGGGAGGGGGGTGTTTAGGAGTGTAGAGGGAGGAACTGCAGCAAGAGTGGAAAAAGGAGAGGGGAGTTAGTGGAGCTGTTGAAGAAGGGCCACCATGGCCTGAATAGCTAGGTTGAGTTGTGGGGATCTATTTTGTGGAGGAAGAAGGGCATCTATAATAGGGACAATGAGATGTAACAATTGTTGTGTGAGGTTTGATTGATGAGGAGGTGTGGATTGGTTCCTTGGTACATGGGTCCTCCTGGTCCTGGTTCTTCTGATGTAGTTTCTTTTAGCACGTTTTGTGGAGAATTTGGGAGATGAGGGAACATCTGACTGTAGAATTGGTTGGTTAGGTGATTCCTCATCAGAAGTGAGTGTAGTGGGGTCATTACTAGTGGGTAACTCAGGGAATATGGTTGTGGAGGTAATGTCTATTGATGGAGCTTGGATTAGGGTAGTGGAATTGGTAGGTGGATGTATGTTTCTTGTTTGCTGTGTTTGTGCGGAGGGTGTAGGAGTGGGGATAAGAGGTGCGGTTGTAAGCAACTGCGTAGGTAGTGTAGATGGGGATGTGGTGTGTGTGGATATGACAGGTTTAGTGACAGAGATATTAGTAGTAGCAGCTGTTTTTATTTTAATAGCCCTGATTCTGACTGGGCATTTGCCATATGTTGCAACATGGGGCCCTCCACAGTTGCAGCAGAGAAGGGGTAGATTTCGTTTACAGTCAGTAGACATATGTGGTTGGGCACAATACTTGCATCTAGCTGAGCTGCGGCAAATTTTAATGATGTGTCCGTGTCGTTGGCATTTGATACATTGTGGAGGTGGGTTAGTGTAAGGGGTGACGGTGTATTTAGAGAAACCTAGTTCAACGGTAGGTGGGAGGGGGAGTGAGTTAAAATAAAGTATTACTTTATCTGTGTTTCTGCGAATAGTGCTGCCATCCATGATGTGGTGTGCATATGTTATTCTCTTAATTTTGTGTACATCGTATTCCTTTAAGGCCTCAAGAATGCTTTGTTCGCTGAGGTGTTTGTCGACTCCTTCAATCGATCCATAGGGCTTATTGTAAGATTCGGGGTGTTTAGTTTTGATTGCAATGTTGTGTATGTGTGTGAGGGCCATTAGTTTTTTTGCTTGTTGTTGGTTTTTTACATGTACTAAGAACTCTCCTCTGTGTGTAAAACGTGCTTCCGTGGGTTTCTCTATTGTTGAGTTAATTTCCTTTGTTAAGATATTTATGTTCAAATTTTTTAGCAGGGTAGTAGGGGTGGAGAATATGAGGACTGGTATATAATCGTGGCTGACGGTAAAATCACAGATTGTGTCGTTATCCGATGATGCAGATTGCCTCCTAGTTCTTTTTCTATGTTGAAATACGGTCCATGTGCCTTCAGAGTCGTCAGCTAGTGTATGATCGTTAGTTTCCATGTGGGTTTGATTGGGTAATTCCTGGCATTGTTGGGTGGTGTGAATTTGGCTTGTGGGGGCAACAATTAATTGTGAGGAGTGTGCAGATGTTAAATTGGGGTTAGAAAAGCATCTTCCCGTTAAGCTCAATTGTGCTGAAGTGCCTGCCTGGTCGCTAGGCCTAACGCTAGCGCCAGCCGTCTTCCCTGCCTTCATACTGACCTGAGCCGTCGGCTTCTTTGTCTGACGATTTCCGCTCTTGTTGGTGGCAGAAGCGTCGTCTCCTGGCTTCAAAAGTTGATCTTGGACAATCCCTTGGTCGTTGGAAGACATTTCAAACATCAAATATAAAAAAGAAGAATACTAGTCTTAAAAAAGACTGTTTAAAATCGGAGAGCAACGAAAACACGTCCTTCCTCGTTGCTAGCGATCGCCGATCCACCTAGAGGCTGGCTATCTCGGTGATTCACTCCAACCACTCGGCCATGGGACGGCTAAAACGATTCGTTAAAATCAACTCCCGCATAAACCCGCTACCACACATTTTATCATGGGAGAATAGGGGAGCAAAATTCGAAATAGTTTACGACCGTCATTATATGAGCTTTCATTTGACACCTGACTCGTAATTGTAGACCCTCGCGTTCCGATGATACAGTAGAACGACTTTCATATTTCCCGATTTTTAGGGGGAATGAAGCATAGGGGGTCATTCTTTTATAGCCTACGACACGCCCCACGTCTCAAGCTTTCATTTGACTTATAGCTTGGTACTTTCCGCACTCGCGTTCAGGGGATATAGAGGAACAATTATTTTCACATTGTTCCCCTTTATTAGCAGGGAAGAAAGCATGGGGGTCAATTTTTTTTATAGTGTACGACACTCTCCGCGTCACAAGCTTTCATTGGGCACATAGCTCGTTACTTTCCGCACTCGCATTCAGGTTGGGTTGGGTTGTTTTACCTCTGAGCGGCACTTTTTTTGCACACCATGGGCTAAATGGTCAGGTCACATGGACCCCGAAGACTTAGAGAAGGTCGGGGGAGGGGACCCACTGGAACAGCTGTTGGGAGACAGATGGTAGCCTCCCGTCAAGGCCATCCAGCGTGTTCTTTAACAGGGTATGGCTCTCCCGCACACTGGGCCACGGCTTAACGTCCCATCCGACGGACGGCGGTCTTTCCAAGCCCATCGGTGTCCCCAACTGACCGTGGGCAGGGCGTGGAGTTTTGCGGAGATAAATCTCAACGCTGACCCAGCTGGGACTCAAACCTGGGAATTACAGATTACGAGCCTGGCGCACTACCGACTGAGCCACCCCCCCCCCCGCCCCTCTTGCATTCAGGAGATATTGGGGAACAATCATTTTCATTTCACTCCTTTTTAGGCGGGTGGAATGAATTCTCCGCGTCAGAAGCTTTCATTCGACGTATAGCTTGTTATTTTCGGCCTTCGCGTTTTGGAAATATAGTTTAAGAACAGTTTTTACATTTCTCCTTTTTTAGGTGGGAGGAAAGCACGGGGGTCAATTTTTTACAGTTTATGACACTCCTCACGTAACAAGATTTCTTTTGGCACACAAATCATTAAGTTTTTACCATCGCATTCGAAAGATATGATGGAACAACGTTTTGTGAAATCCACAAACCGACCAGCCGAGAAATGTCAAAGCCAAAAGCAACAGGAAGATAGGTAAAAAAAAATGTTTTGTATTTCCTTTGTCGTTTATAGACATTCAACTCTTTTATGTTTAGAGATAAATGCAAAATTCTTTATGATGCAATGGAGCCCTCTTCTTTGATAGCCATAATAGACATTCAGTGCCCAGCATCATCTGGTTGCTGAGCACTGGATATCAATAATTAAGCATCGGATGTTAATTTTTATTAAAATATTATCCAGTGCTGGGATTTGTAGAATCAGAATAACTCAAGAAGTATTGTTATTAAATACTTAGTTCACAGTCGGTAAAAATAGCGATTGGCGAGTCCTGAGAACTTGAACTACATGGTAGTGCTTCGTAGCATCTGATTACAACCGTAACTTTACATGGCGGGACACATAGCTGGACGTATGAGATAAAGGAGAAGCCTAACATTGCTTCTAGGTTATCTCTGTCCTTTGTGTAAAGTATCTTCTTCCTTTGAAAAAAATATTGTAAACTATATGTTCATGCTAGAGATTTGAAATTTTGGTTGTAGAATGCGATGAACAAGGGGTTTACATTGATAATGCGACTTACCACCCCCTCTCCTAAACCCTAAGGGGTGAGTAGAAAAATTACTTACCTCCCCCTCTCCTAAACCCTAAGGGGTGAGTAGGAAAATGCATCATTTTTTAAAGAAGTAAGCGAAAAATAGTTTTTGGTTAGATCTGTATTAATGAATTACCACTATACTCATTTTCTGAAACATTCATTGGATCCAATTCCACTCCTAGAAGGTGCCAAAATCTCAAAAATCACAAACTTCATTCATTTTATAAAACGAGGCTTCCTTATTAGCCAGTGGTGATATAAAATAAAATAAATACCCCCTCAAGCAGCTGCTTGCCACAGAGGTCTGACAGGAGCCTCTCAGTTTATATGCCATAGTAGAAGGTCTGAGTGGATGACAGGACCTCAGCAGAAAAACGACACATACATCCATGCCTTATCCGGGGCTCGAACCCAGGTTCCTTAGATCAGTAATGGTATTCAAAAATTTTTCAACATTCCATAAAATAGGGTGCGAGGCTTGAGCGAGGCTTAGGTGAATGAAGGCGGAATTTCGGATGAATTTGAAATTTATTGCTTGAAGGTTTTATTGATTACTGTCTATTTAAGAAAATATTTCAAATTCCAGCCCAGTGGACAAATGACCTTTTTTCTCTTCCACAAAAACGGGGGGTGGGGAAAAGGGGGGTTGTGGGTTGGGTTGTTTTACCTCTGAGCGGCACTTTTTTGCACACAATGGGCTAAATGGCCAGGTCACATGGACCCCGAAGGCTCAGAGAAGGTTGGGGGAGGGGACCCACTGGAATAGCTGTTGGGAGACAGATGGTAGCCTTCTGTCAAGACCATCCAGCGTGTTCTTTAACGTGCACAGGGTATGGCTCTCCCGCACACGGGGCCTCGGCTTAACGTCCCATCCGACGGACGGCGGCCTTTCCAAGCCCATCGATGTCCCCTATTGACCGTGGGCAGGGCGGGAAATTTTGCGGAGATAAATCTCAACGCTGACCCAGCTGGGACTCGAACCTGGGAATTACAGATTACGAGCCTGACGCGCTACCGACTGAGCCACCCCCGCCCCGGAAAACGGGGGACGGGTCACATAGACTCCAAAGAGTTCGGAGTCTTTTCGTAACACAGACTATGATTAATTATTACATAGGTCTGACAGGAGCCTGTCAGTCTAATACGCTCTGGAGAAGATCTGCGAGGAAGGCGAGATCTCAGAAGAAAGACAATGCACGAAAGAAACACCCACAATACGGAAATCGGACCAGGGTCCCTCTGATCCTTAAGATCAGAGATTCAAGACTTCAACTTCTCCCTATTGAAAATTTCTGGTGATGTCACTGGATCATCTTACAAAAAGTTACATAAAAGAATAAAGTACGGAATTTTACGGAAAGTGTGACGTAACAAGGAGTACAAGGGGATGTCCGTCCAAGCATTTGAAGGGGGGGGGGGGTTAAAATTTTTGCTGAAACAGCATTACTTCCGTGACTCCACTCAATGAATATGTCTAGCGAGAAGATGCAATGGGGCTCTAAGACTAAGTAATAATTGGAAGCTCAGCTTAAACAGCATTACGTCCAAGACTCAGATTAAGATGCAGTGGGGCTCTACTTCTAAATAATATTTGGGACAGGGACGATCATAAGTCCGGAAATGACATTCTTAACTTTACTAATGGATTACTTAGCAATCGATGTCCTTTTGAACAGCTTGTCATTTGGTTGATGAGATAATGAGGGGTTTTCCTTCCTAGAACAGAAGATGGGGATCAAACCATACATTACCTCACAGACCTCTTGGAGGGGGCCATGACCCCTCTGGCTCCTTTCTTATAACTGTCACTGATTTGGGAGCGCTCATGCTCTATGAAGTAATGTTATTCATGTTTAACTTTACAATCGGTGGGCTGCTCTATGAGTGGGGCTCTAGACCAGAGCCTAGGTAGCCTGTGCATTACTATGACCATGGTTATGTAAATTAGGAATAACTCCTAAACAATTTAATACCACTAACTGGAAATTTAATCTTAGCTATGTCACTGAATTCTGGATATGGGAAAAATATGGATTTCTTGACATTACTCCACGGTGATCAACATATATCACATTCTAGGGTGTCAATTTAACCTTTTAAAACTGAAACAAATCCCTACCACCAGGGGCGGGGGTGGCTCAGTCGGTAGCGCGCCAGGCTCGTAATCTGTAGTTCCTAGGTTCGAGTCCCAGCTGGGTCAGCGTTTAGATTTATCTCCGCAAAATTCCACACCCTACCCACGGTCAGTAGGGGACACCGATGGGCTTGGAAAGGCCGCCGTCCGTCGGATGGGACGTTAAGCCGTGGCCCCGTGTGCGGGAGAGTCATACCCTGTGCACGTTAAAGAACACGCTGGATGGCCTTGACGGGAGGCTACCATCTGTCTCCCAACAGCTGTTCCAGTGGGTCCCCTCCCCCAACCTTCTCTGAGCCGTCGGGGTCCATGTGACCTGGCCATTTAGCCCATGGTGTGCAAAAAAGTGTCGCTCAGAGGTAAAACAACCCTACCACCACCTCCCTCACCTAATTTTAGTTCCTGAAAAATCCTGATAGGAACTCTATAAGCATTGAAAAGAAGCACCGCAAACATTTTCGATTTTCTTTCCTTGGACATTGAAGCACAATTTTTCTCCATTTCGCTGGGAAAAGTGATACAAAATTTTCCCCCTGAATTCTGTTCATACAAGCTTCAAATTTGTTCCTTGGCATTATCGAGGCTCAGACTGACGCTCTCTGCTGCTGCTCTTACAAGCTCTGCTCTTTCTTGATAGTGATGAGAGCCCGTCCCCGTAACGATCGGCCAATGGTGCTACAGGAAGTGGGTCAGCTGAGCTGTAGCGCGTGGGGGCGGATCTTCAGGAGATGCCTTCTGCATCCGACGTCTTGTATTTATCTGCCTCTTCATTACAGAGCTGTGCGTGCTGTGCGTGCATTGATGTTTCGCCAGACTCATATATCACATCCAACATGCCCAGTTAGTGGGCAGAAATCTCTGCTTTTTTTAAGATTGAAGTTTCAGTCTATTAATCTAATTTTTTTTTTTTGCTTTTTCAAGATTCAGAAGGTTGGTAAGAAGGTAATCCTGTATTTAAAAAATGGAAAAAAAAACTTTTAATCAATTTCTAACTATGCAAATTCTTCTTAGTAATTTTTTATGTATATAGTTTCCTTCGCTAAGAGAATATTTGGCTACAGGGAGATTCTTTTTTCCTTACAACTTTATCTAAAACTACTGGATTACCGATATTACGTGGAACTTCTGCACACAAATAATAGGCGTCGCTAAGAAAAAATCATTGATGATGAACAGAAGAAGCCAGCGGTTTACTGGTGATATGTTTAATCTCTTACACATTGTTAATATTTATATTCTTTTTTCTAATATGATTGAACATTCACGTAAACAAAATAATGCTTTAAAAATTAAACTTATCTGAACCGAACTTAAAGGTAAAAATGAGTTGGGTTGTTTTACCTCTGAGCGGCACTTTTTTGCACACCATGGGCTAAATGGCCAGGTCACATGGACCCCGAAGGCTCAGAGAAGTTTGGGGGAGGGGACCCACTGGAACAGCTGTTGGGAGACAGATGGTAGCCTCCCGTCAAGGCCATCCAGCGTGTTCTTTAATGTGCACAGGGTATGGCTCTCCCGCACACAGGTCAACGGCTTTACGTCCCATCCGACGGACGGCCGTCTTTTCAAGCCCATCGGTGTCCCCTACTGACCGTGGGCAGGGTGGGGAATTTTGCGGAGATAAATCTCAACGCTGAACCAGCTGGGACTCGAACCTGGGAACTACAGATTACGAGCCTGGCGCGCTACCGACTGAGCCACCCCCGCCCCGGATAAAAATGAACAAAAGCATTAACAAAATTACTTCCCTCTTCTCACCCACTTTAAAATTTTTTGGCTAAGCCATTTTTATGAAAACTTTTGATGAAAAATGTCCGAAATATATAAGGATAAAATCCTGATAAACTCGGTTGCAAAAACAGATTATTGTTTTTCACTGTTGTCTCTTTTGCGGGCATTCAACCTTTTTTGTTTTTAAAGAAAACGTTTTAGCACCCTTTAATGGTGGGCTGTTTCATCACTGAGCGGCACTCTTTTTGCACACAATGGGCTAAATGGGCAGGCCACAAGAATCCCGAGGGCTCAGAGAAGGTTGAGGGAGGGGACCCATTGAACAGCTGTTGGGAGACAGATGGTAGCCTCCCTCCCGTCAAGGCCATCTAGCGTGTTCTTTAACGTGCACAGGGTATGGCTCTCCCGCATACGACCACGGTTTAACTCCCATCCGATGGACGTCGGCATTTCCAAGGCCATCGGTATCTCTTACTGATCGAGGGCGGAGGGTTTTGGGAGATAAATCTCGATGCTGGCTCGGTCAGAACTCGAATCTGCAGATTATGAACCTGGTGCACTACCGACTGAATCACCCCCTCCCTCCTTAACTACATGTTTACATGTTCCTTTCCCATCTGATGAACAAGAATAACACTGATTAATCTTGTTCAATCATTAGTGTTTACATGTTCCAAAAGCAATTTCTCTCTTAACACGTGAGGGCTGCATTTTACCGCCCCCTAGTGCGAAAGAGTGTAACGTCAAATGTAAACTCCTTGATCTACTAACCAAATACGAAAAATTTAGCAAGAACAGAAATCATTTGCAACAAACATTTAAAATTTTTACTTTCTTTTTTCAAAAAGTAGCTTTCTCTGACTATGCATATTAAAATTATCGGGAAATTCTCAAAATACAAATCCTAATATTCTATTACTGGGTTTCCCAAACTTTATATAGCTGGAGACCCGGCATTTCTCAGTGCTTTTTTTTTTTGCAACCCAAAAATATAAACGCACATAAAAAGAAGGAAATGAATATTCATTCTTATTTTAACTTATAACAATTGCAACGATAAGTCATTTATTATGTGTGCAATTTATATAGCTTAGAGATGTCTAAGAAGTAAATACGAAAATACTCATTGGGAATTAGTCCTAGCTTGTCACGTTCATGAACGTTGTGCGATAATAATGAACATCATGGGATCATTTTTTTCCAAGGACCAGTACCGGGGGGGGGGGGGGGGACCATACTTTGGAAAACGATGCACTATTAGTCCCATTTTGTGAGACATTAGCTCGTGTTTGAAAAGGAGCTAAAAATGGCGGGGTTTTTTTTGGATTCGATGAAGTACAAGTGTCTGTAATGACAAACATGGGAAAGGGGCAACACAAAATGGTTCTAGTTTCAGCCACGTGCTGAAAACACCTGTCTTAAGAGGTCTCCAAATGCATCACTAACAAAATACTTTCTGAAACACACCGAGGTTAATTACGTTACATGGCGCTGTTTTCAGAAGGCCTATAGAATATCTCATCTTTATGCCTCAATCGATCATGCTCGACTGCTGTTCCTACAACAGTAGGCTTCTGCTGAGGGTTGGGTTGTTTTACCTCTGAGCGGCACTCTTTTGTACACTATGGGCTAAATGGCCAGGTCACATGGACCCCGAAAGCTCAGAGAAGGTTGGGGGAGGGAACCCACTGGAACAGCTGTTGGGAGACAGATGGTAGCCTCCCGTCAAGGCCATCCAGCGTGTTCTTTAACGTGCAAAGGGTATGGCTCTCCTGCACATGGGGCCACGGCTTAACGTCCCATCCGACGGACGGCGGCCTTTACAAGCCCATCGGTGTCCTTCTAAAGTGATGAAAATTGGTCAGGCAGGCTGTGATTCAGTTAATCTAAATGGTTCTTCTGCTGAGGTCCTGCCATCCTCACAGACATCCTCTACTATGGCATATAAACTGACAGGCTCCTGTCAGACCTTTGTGGCAAACAGCTCCTTAAGGGGGTATTTTTTTAGTAGGCTCCATTGGAGTAGGATTCTGCGAAGCACTGTCATATCTAATCGGTTCCATTCCTCTTTACAAACTTTCCATAATCCACCAACAATTCCCCATCGACATTTATCCAGACTTTCCAAGAGTCGAAATCGGCAAAAGTCCATGGGCGAAGAATCCAGTGACTTTATAGGAATGTCCTCGAAGGGTATAACGAAGAGTCAAAGATTTCCTGTACCATCCATTGAAGATACAGCAAAGAGCCAAAACATTATGACCACCTGCCTAATATGATGTTGGTCCTCCACGTGCCACTAAAACAGCTGTTACCCGGCGAGACATGGATGCTACAAGATTTCTAAAGGTGTCTTGCGGTATCTGGTACCAACACATTACCAGCAAATCCTTTAACTCTTGTAAGTTACGTGGTTGAGTCGCCGCAGATAGGATTGATGTTCCAACACAAACTACAGATGCTCGATTGGTTCGATGTCTGGGTAATTTGGAGACCAGGGCAATATATGGTCTCCTGGTTCTTCATGTTCTGTGAACCATTCTCGAACAATCCTGAGCAGTGTGACATGGCTTGTTATCTCACTGAAAGAAGGTATTACTAGAGATGCACCGTTGCCATGAAAGGATGTACCTGGTCTGCAATGATGTTTAGGAAAGTGGTAGACTTCATAGTTTCCTGCACATAAATGACTGGACCCAGGGTTTCCCAGCAGAACATTACCCAAAGCATTACATTTTCTCTACTGGCTTGTTTTCATTCCACGGTGCATCCTGGTGCCAATACTTTCCCAGGTAAACGATGCATACCTACCAGGCGGTCCACCTGGTGCAACAGGAAATGAAATTCATCGGACCAGACGACCTTCTTCCATCATTCAAGATCCAGTTTTGATGCTCACGTGTCCATTGTATGCACTTTCGACGGTGAACTGAGGTTAGCATATGCACTCGGAGCAGCCTGCGGCTATGCAGTCCCATTTTCTGTAGGGTTCGCGGGTAATCTGTGGTTGGCCCACAGCTTGCTGGGAGTTCATGGTTTTTCCCTCCTCGGACCACTTTTTGAAGGTACTGACCGTGGCTGACCGTGAGCACCCTACAAGCCTTCCGTCTCGGAAATGCTCTGACCTAGTAGTCTGGCCATTACAATTTGGCCTTTGCCTTAAGTCCGCTGCCTTTCTCATCTGATGAACAAGAATAACACTGATTAGCAGAGCTCAGTATCAGGTGTTATTTATACCGTTTCATGACCTTCACACGCGCCGTCGTTTACTTGCAGTTGCTTCGATTTGCATAAAGATCTTAATGTTTTGGCTCTTTAGTGCATGTGCTCGTAAACGCTAAGGTATGACTCGAAGCTTTGTCTTGACGAAACCATAACGTGTTGCGCCATACCAAACAAGGCAAGCAATTCGTCCTTGTATATTGTCTCCAGGACGTTTATCTGATAGCAAAGAGAGTTCATTTTGGTGTTCTTTTCCACCATACGGATTTGCAACTTTTCGTTATTGCTGTACCAAGCAATGACCATGAAACATTTGGGAAAATTTTAACACATTCCCTCTACCACTTGTTGCTGTTTGGTTGGCAATAGACGAGCCTTGGTGCAGTTGCCTAGGTAAGATCCCTCGTCTAATGGGGCGACTCTTCCATTTTCCCACTTTTCTCCTTCCATGTAATGCTCTTAAGATTGCGACAATTGGTGCGCTGTTCCTTTACATGCCGATGCAGTATATTTTGTGTGCTGAAAGTGAAGATTATCTCAGATGATATTCTGCACATTTATCTAGGACACTGTCATGGATTTGGCGACCATTCTCTATCTCTAGGTTGTATGGTTTTGGTCACTGATCCTTATGTGGACTTTCTCGATAATAATTGGAGTGAAGCTGAGAGCTCTACGCTCTTTTTGTCGTATCTGAAATTGCTCATCCGCGGGTTCGTCTCTTATGCACTATTTCCCAACATCAATGCCCTTTCGAAAAATGCTAAATCCTCTGGCGTTTTTACATCTTTATAAATCTTGACTCGGAATCCTGGGCGTCGGAAAAAATAACGATGTATCCTGCCTAAAACCTGTCGGTCCTGGGTGCCACGTTACACAGTTCGTGCACACAAAATGATACACATATAATTGCTGAATCGCATACGCTGTGGCCACAAGTTTTTCGTCGTGGTTGCGCGTCAGCGAGGTACAGTCGCTCGAAAAAGTATCCAGACACTATGGTTGATTACAGAATTCAGAGAAAATATCTGGCAACTTTTTTTTTTAGAAATTAGTGATCTGGCAACCTTCGTGTCACGTGACACGAAGGCATGGGGAAATCAAAGTGCGACATGGAAACTGATCTGACTTCGAAAGGGTCTCATTGTTGGAGCACGATTGATATCAGCATCCTTAACAGAGGCGATAGAACTCATTGGAAAATCACAGTGTATCACAGTAATCACCACCCCAAATGTATGGAGAATGGCAAAGGTCTGAAAAACCGTCCGCCAATCCTGTCAAATGCAGGAGGAAAAAGGCTCTGAGGAATAGGCGTCCAGAGTGCTACTGTTCATCAGCTGAGAGAGATGATCGATGGCGGTGATTCTAAACCCATTTCAACGAGAACTATGCTCAGAGAACTGAAACCTTTTTAATTTGTGGACACGAAAGCCTTTCGTTTCCGAAAACAACCGAAGAGGATACCGATCGGAAGAGTCCGATCGCTTATGGAGCAGCAAATCTGGTCAGTGGAAGAAATAGAAACGTATCGTAGGGTCAGACGAATCACTCTGTTTTCAGAAGATGATCGTCGTGGAGTGTGGCCATAACCCCAGGAAGCAACGAAACATCGCGTGTAGCTCTCCTACTATTTATTCAAGGTGCAGGAGAGGAACTGTGGGGAACATTTTCTTTGGATTGGGTCCTTTGGTTTCTATGCAAGGTCGTGTCACTTCACGGTTGCATAAAAACATCTTGGACGATCAGGTGCCACCGATGATGCATCATTTTTACCCCAGTGGAGAAAGAAAATTCCAGGAAAAAAATGTATTCATACATCGTTATCGAATCGTACAGGAGTGGTTTGAAGAACATGAAAAGAACTTTTTATCAGCTTCCAAGGTCTGCACAATCGCCTGATCTTAATCCAATTTAAAACATATGGGACAATTTGGAAACACGCTATTTGAATGTACAGACCTCTGTCCTCTTCATTTTGAGATGTTGAAGCCATTTTGCATAAAGACTAGGTCAAAAGCCTTCTAGTTGTATTTAGGAAGTATGTAGAAAGCAACATCTCTGCCCGTGAAGTCAAGATGAAGTATTAGGTAGGTGTTCATAATAATTTGGTCAGGAAGTGTATTTTCTAAGACAGTTCTCGATAAACAGAGAATCAAATGTGTTTGTTAAATGAGACTCGATTTTGTGAACACAAACACACACAATGGAAGTTTCTGAGTGATTATATATGGAAAAAAAATGCATTAAATTACATATGCCAAATATTGAATGGATTCGATTCCACTATATACTTTGCTAACCAGAAACACTGCGATAACCAACATCTTGCAAATTTACTCTCGAATCAGTTTTATAAGCTCATTTCAGACTATTGACGGAAAAAGGAACTGAAGCCACTAAAAACAAATATATGTGGAATGAAAGATATGTCGTGGGGAGGACGAATAAGGAAATCAAGGGTGAGAAGTGCCGGGAATCGTTACCATTACGCTAAATTACAATTTTAAATACGTAATTACCTTAATATTAAACAACAGATCTTCTTTGTTACAATTTGACGAAATGTTTAAGTAGAAAAATGGATCGGTGTTCATTTTTGCCCCACCTTCTGTTTCAGCGCTGATTTATAACACTGGAAGTAAAGTTTGTCATTGTGCAGACATATTTCCTGGTTGAATTGAATGCTGAGGTCAAAGGTCACTTGCTGTCTGCTTGAAAGCTTCTTTATTATGCTCGATGGCTAAATCAAAGACGAGGAACTCGCGGTGCCGCTGGCCCTAATTTAAAAATACCAAGCAGAAAGAATGCGACCGGTTAGTAGCATTCCGCCTGTTTATAGATGAAGCCATTTTTCTTGACGAAAAGGAACGAAGTTAATGTTTTAATGCCCACAACGAGTGGAATGTGTGGGGTGTATTTTACGATATCGCGACTTGAACTTCCTGCTTTTTGGCATGGCGGTGACGCGTCACGAGCAAATTTATGAAGGAAAAGGAAATCTAGTGACGGGTCTGGAGAACAGCAAATAGATAAGACAAATTCCTCAAATGGTGTTTCTTTAATTCTATTAATCCTTAGGGATTTTTTTTGTGGGTGGGTTGGAGGGGGATGTGTTCCAGATCTTCGACTCATCTATTATTGTTATGTTGAATGGCAGGAAATTTTTTGAACCATTTAACCGAAGATGGAGCTCTACAAAGGATTACCTCAGATCTGTTGTTGGGTTGTTTTACCTCTGAGCGGCATTTTTTTGCACAGCATGGGCTAAATGACCAGGTCACATGGACCCCGAAGGCTCAGAGAATGTTGGGTAAGGGGACCCACTGGAACAGCTGTTAGGAGACAGATGGTAGCCTCCCGTCAAGACCATCCAGAGTGTTCTTTAACGTGCACAGGGTATGGCTCTCCCGCACACGGGGCCACGGCTTAACGTCCCATCCGACGGACGGCGGCCTTTCCAAGCCCATCGGTGTCCCCTACTGACCGTGGGCAAGGCGGGGAATTTTGCGGAGATAAATCTCAACGCTGACCCTACGGGGACTCGAACCTGGGAACTACAGATTACGAGCCTGGCGCGCTACTGACTGAGCCACCCCGCCCCTACCCCAGATCTCGATTTTGACTTTTGTATACCCACTCTGCTGGTACTGACGATTTAATGGAACAATCTAACTAATATCTGTTGTTTGCTCGAGACGGTCACCATAAAAATGTCGCAATTGTGCTCAATTCGCAAAATTTGTTTTTAAAGGGTCGACATAAAAGGTTGCACATTTGAGAACCATTTCACTGACTGCTTACTACATCTTATTTAAAAACGCAAAGGATGCCTCAAGTAACTCTTCTGGCAAAACAAGTGTTTTCCCATCATTCCAAACTTTTGACCGATGCATGCACATTGGAGACAACTCCCTCTCGTGGTTATTTCTGCGTGATCCACGCAGAAATAACGTCGGACAGTGAAAAGGCCGAATTCTGTCTTCAGAAGCTCCAGAGATTCTGCACATTAACAATGTGAATTAACACATTAGCACCCAAGGCCCCCTTGCTACAATGTTTAGCCAAACTGAAATGGGATCAACGTATATTTCGTAAGGATTGGATTGTTTTACCTCTGAGCGGCACTATTTTGCACACCATGGGCTAAATGGCCAGGCCACAAGGACCCCGAAGGCTCAGAAAAGGTTGGGGGAGGGACCCACTGGAACAGCTGTTGGGAGACAGATGGTAGCCTCCCGTCAAGGCCATCCAGCGTGTTCTTTAACGTGCACAGGGTATGGCTCTCCCGCACACGGGGCCACGGCTTAACGTCCCATCCGACGGACGGCGGTCTTTCTAAGCCCATCGATGTCCCCTACTGACCGTGGGCAGGGCGGGGAATTTTTGCGGAGATAAATCTCAACGCTGACCCAGCTGGGACTCGAACCTGGGAACTACAGATTACGAGCCTGGCGCTCTACCGACTGAGCTCCCCGCCCCTATTTCGTAAGGACAGACAGAATGCTAAAGGTGGTGGGGTATGTATATTCATAAAAAATTCATTTCACTGCACTGCAATAACAATGCCTACTCGTTTCAGCGAATATGAAATTATCGGTATTGACATTTATCCATCTTTCAATCGCATATGTCGTTTACTCACAGCCTACATCCCTCCTCGTCTAATTCTATCAACCATTCCGATATAGGTGGTTTCCTCAATTGTATAGAATATGTTGCTAGTGTCAATATTCACTGCAGTTCTCACTAGTGACTTTAATTTTGCAAGTACCAACTGGACAACTCCATTCTCTACGAGGGACACCGATGGGCTTGGAAAGGCCGCCGTCCTCCGGATGGGACGTTAAGCCGTGGCCCCGTGTGTGGGAGAACCATACCCTGTGCACGTTAAAGAACACGCTGGATGGCCTTGACGGGAGGCTACCATCTGTCTCCCAACAGCTGTTCCAGTGGGTCCCCTCCCCCAACCTTCTCTGAGCCTTCGGGGTCCATGTGACCTGGCCATTTAGCCCATGGTGTGCAAAAAAGTGCCGCTCAGAGGTAAAACAACCCAACCCATTCTCTACGAATAATGATCACGACTAAATGTTCTAGGATTTCAAAACAAAAGCATCCTCAGTGTATACATATACCTCATGCTAGAACAAACTATTAATATCATTGTTTCATATGCCGAGTTGGTCGGGTTTGGAACTCTTTAATTTACCACCTGATGTTGTGTTTTCCCCAACTCTGCATATTTTTAAAGATCGATTAAACCAAGTCGCTTATCTAAATTTAAAAAATGTTTTAAGTTTTAACCAGGGGTGTAGCGAAGGGACTATGGTTGTGGGGAACGAAAATTTTACAACTCGAAAATCAAATTTTGCCAACTGAGAAAATTAGTAGTTTACACAAATTTAGTTATGTCTCTGTCAGGGATGTACCCAGTATTTAGTTTGGGGGGGGGAAGGGGACAGCTCCCCAAGATTTTGTCAATTCGCCATAATTTAGAATATGCTAATTTAATTTTAAAATATTCTAAAGAATTTCCGAAAACATATTTAAAAACAAATTATACACAGTTATATACAATACACGGTGTAAAATCGAGAGAACATTGTATTTGAGCTACAAATGAACTTTTATATTAGAACTTAACAGTTGTTTGAATTATTTTAAGAGGAATATTTTCACACAGACTTCCATTGTAATTAGAGAATTTTAATCAGATTGGAAATTTTCAGCGGTAATTCACTTCTTTATGTTCTTAACCGTTGTTCAGAAAATGGTCATATTAACGTTTAATGCATTACATGACTACTAAAATCAAGGCCGTAGGGAAGGACTATGGTTGGGGGGGGGGGGGAGACAACGAAAAATTTCCAACTCGGAAATAAAATTTTGCCAACTGAGAAAATAAGACCTTTACATAAACTTATGTCTCTATCGGGACGCACCCAGAATTTCACTACGTATGTGTGTGTGGGGATCAACTACCCAAACAACTCAATTTTACATTTTTCCCAAGTTGCCCATATTTTGCGAACTCCCCAAGATTTGTCCAGGTTGTCTCAATTTTGCCAACTCGCCAAAATTTTACAGAAAAAAATCTCTCACCTGAATTTTGCCAGCTCACCTTAATCTCAGAAAACCAATCCCAATTTTCACAACTCACCAGTATTTTACAAGTGGTTTCGAATTTTGCCAAGCTACCACGATTTGGCAACTACCCTAGATTTTGCGAAGTTGTTTAGATTTTGCTAACTCCTCTTAATTTTACAAAAAAAAAGAAATCCCAATTTTCAGAATTCACCTGGATTTTACAAAGTCTCTTTGAATTTTGTCAACTCCGATTAACTTTGTAGAAAGGGTGGGGGGAGATCGCTGACTGCTTACTCCATCTTCTTATTTAAAAACGCAAGGGGTGCCTCAAGTAACCCATATGGCAAGACAAAGGTTTCCCCATCATTCAAAACTTTTGACAAATGCATGCACATTGGCGACAACTGCCTCCTATGGTTTTTTCTGTGTGGCTCTCCATCCACGCAGGAATGACGTCGGACAGTGAAAGACCGAATTCTCTCTTGAATAGCTCCAGAGATTCTGTACATTAACAACGTGAATTAGGGCGGGGGTGGCTCAGTCGGTAGCGCGCCAGGCTCGTAATCTGTATTTCCCAGGTTCGAGTCCCAGCTGGGTCAGCGTTGAGATTTATCTCCGCAAAACTCCCCGCTCTGCCCACGGTCAGTAGGGGACACCGATGGGCTTGGAAAGGCCGCCGTCCGTCGGATGGGACGTTAAGCCGTGGCCCCGTGTGCGGGAGAGACATACCCTGTGCACGTTAAAGAACATGCTGGATGGCCTTGACGGGAGGCTACCATCTGTCTCCCAACAGCTGTTCCAGTGGGTCCCCTCCCCCAACCTTCTTCGGGGTCCATGTGACCTGGCCATTTAGCCCATGGTGTGCAAAAAAGTGCCGCTCAGAGGTAAAACAACCCAACCCAACGTGAATTAACATATTAGCACCAAGGTCTCTTGCTACCGTGTTTACCAAGTGCGTTCCTCCCTATATCTACGCGCCTGACTCGAACCTAGGAACTACAGACTTCGAGCGTGGAGCGTTACCAGCTGAGAAACCCATCCCCCTTTGACATTAGATTCAAAAGTAAAGGTGTAATTTAGTAAAAGATTTAATTTTTAACTGCCAAACCTGAGCTAAGGCACAAATGTTTGTTATCTGGTGTTGTCTTTCTGCTGAGGTCTCGCCTTAATCACAGATCTCCTCTACGGCGTATTAAATTAACAAGCTACTAACAGACCTCTAGTTTTTTAAAAGGTAAATTTTTATATAGATTTTTGTCAAATTAAAATTAAAAACTTTGGTAAACATAAAACATAATCAGTTTTTATATTGGCTAGGGTCCTCAAAAGTTGGAAGTCGCCCGGGCCTTTCTGGACCTGTGAGAGGGTCTAAAGGAAGTCATCGATTCTGCCAACAAACAGAGTGAAATTTTTTTGGAGCCACGAACTTAATTCGAGATTTGGGAGTAAAAGATTAGTAGGAAAGTGAAAAGGGAGGAACCTGGAGGCCCTTGTAAGTCTTGAAGTAGTAGTAGTCTTAGCTAGCAGGTAGACTTTACAGGGTACATTTTTACAGGAGCAGGAGTGTAAGAGGCTGAGCTTCATCTCTATTTTTCACTCTAATAATTTTTTTAGTGGATGATTTTATCTTGCATGTTTTTTGTTCATAGAATTAAAAAACTTAACTGATCTCTGCCGAGTAGCTAGCGTGCTTGATTGCATATCAAAGGGACTTGGGTTCGAGCCCCCAGATAAGGGGTTGTTTGTTATATTTATTCTTTTCATTTAGAGAGAGCCAGAAAAAAAATTGCTTTTAAAATCGTCAAATATGAGGATTTTATTTAATTTAGAAAGATGTCGCTTCATTTTATGTCATATTGTTAATGCGTTTTTATTCCTGGACGGCAATGTAACATAAAACAGGGCAGGATGTTTTCTTTCCCTGAAATCAGATGCATTTAGTTTTTAATCTAGTACTAGGGAAATGAGACACACATCTGGCAATACTAGTTAATGTTACGTTGCTATACACATAATAAAAAATGCCCGGTTGCGAGGTTCGTTTAAAAAAATAAGTAATTACATTCTTTCAAAACTTTTAAAAATATTTTTGAATACATAATGTACAGGGTCGCTTCAACATTGCTGGAACAGGACAACTGCTCTGGTTGCAAAATCTTAAGGATATTTTTTTAAATATTTTTTCTCTAAACGTTTAAAAATACTCTTTACTAAAAAATATATTCAAAGGAAAAAATTGCTTACTTCGAGTGATTTCTTGAGGCTTCAAAGTCTCGAGCCATTGCTAATAATATTTGTTGCTATAAATAAAAATAAATAAATACCCCCTCAAGCAGCTGCTTGCCACAGAGGTCTGACAGGAGCCTACCAGTTTATATGCCACAGTAGAAGGTCTGAGACGATGGCAGGACCTCAGCAGAAAAACGACACATACATCCATGCCTTACCCGGGGCTCGACCCCAGGTCCCTTAGATCAGTAGCCAAGCGCGCTAACCACTCGGCCATGGGACGGCGTTTGTTGCTAAGTGTTTAAAAATGTGAATCTCTCTAGAGAAAATTCTCTGGGGAAGCCGATGTTACGCATATGCCCAAGGCACGAAAATCTTAAAGGCCTTGTCAGACGTTCTTATATATAAAGGTTAAAAATGATCTTCGGTAAAAATTTTCTCAAAAAAAATGGTGTTACTTGGCATCATTTCCAGGGTGACGAAATCCGTCAGGTGGTTAATGATAAGTATCCGAGCAGAGCTTCGATTAATCGGCCTATATATATATAGGTGAACTTCGATTAATCGGCCTATATATATAGGTATCAGATACGTCAAAATGTCTGATATTTGACAGGAAATGTGATAATTGAGGAAGATTGTATAAACTGAAAATACAGATTAACAATGAAGGAAATGGGAACAAAAAAAAATATGTTAATAAGGCATAATGATAGATATCAAATTACATCGAGAGAATTACTTCACACCATGAATAGCTATCCGAGAGTCTTAACTCTGTAAAGAAGCTGCTACATGGAAGCATCATACACTTATTTTAATCAAATGTCCTCCTTTTATAAAATAGTGATTTCCACTGTAAATATTCTGAATATTTTTTCCATCCGTGATGAAAGCTTTTAAGAAAAAAATTTTAGAGTCCATTAATCAAGGAAAAAGGAGGAGGGCACCATTACGAAAGTAAACACGTTACATATAATTTGACTGAAAAAAATTAATGTCAAAGTTGAAAGGTTTAGTCACCACAATCTATTGTTTTTTGTCTAAAAAGTTTTTAATATTATCACAGTATCCTAGTGTGTGTGTGTGGGGGGGGGGAGGTCTAGTAGTCGCAGCTCTATTACTGAATAATACCTGTACAAAAATCGACGGTAAACAGACTTTGGCCGGTTAAACTAATAATCGGATAATGGAAGGTCGGTTAATCGAGGTCATACTGCATATCAATAACTCCCCCCCGCCCCCCGTAGGAAACTTTTTTGGCTCTGCTTCTTCTTGCTGCGATGAAATCGTCATTTTATAATGTTGGAAGGAAGATAGTCATCGTGTTTTTTAAATTTCCAACTCTAAAGTAAGTTCTGAATGCTATTAATGCAGCGATAGAAATGCAGCGATAGTTATTACTATTAATGCAGGCCTAGCACCTAATGTCCGACCCCGCCTTCTCGTGGTGCGGACCGTTAGTACCTTTCAAAAGAGATACTCTCTTGTGGAAGTGAACGGAAGGGGAGGGCTGCCAGATTAGTGTGGCCTACTGATCTGGACAACTATGGCTACTTTTCTTTTTTTCTACCCTGCTGAGGAGTGGTCAACCACACAGGGTCCTGGTGCTGACCATATAAACCTACTGGATTGGACAGATATATGGCTCTGAGCTTGATTACGGATCCTGATTTTGCTGCACTGGTGGGCTTCTGTGGAGGGAAAATCTTCCGCTGTGTTTTCTGTTTGTTTGTGGGTTGACAGCCCCAAGTGAATAGATTCACAGGATATGTTTATCAGCTGGTGGATAATCCTGAGCAGAAGTCATCGCAGGCACCTGAACTCTTTGCTTCTATTGGCATCGTCAAATTCTTGTAGATGGCTTCAGCCTTTAGTAGTGGGGGAACGGGTCTTTTCCCCATGTCTGCGATTAGGGGGCTGTTTGATATTGTCGGCATTCCCTCTCTCAATAAACATAGTTTCTTTAAACATCCCACTAACCATTTTCTCTCCGAGGTAGTTGGAATGTGAGGACTCTGCACAGAGCTTTTTCTCTTGATGTCCTCACACAAGAATTCCACCGTTATAACTTAAATATTCTCGGCTTGCAAGAGACCAGATGGACAGATAAAGGTCAGATTCTTAAAAATAATCTTAAATTTCTCTTTTCAGGGAGGGACGACAATAAGCATCACCAAGGCGTGGGTCTGCTTCTCAGCAGACACGCTAGCGATGCTCTTCTAGGATATGAGTGCATTAATGAAAGGTTTCTTACAGCAAAATTTCAGACAAGCGTTAAAGACTTGAATGTTATCTGCTGTTATGCCCCCACTGAGGATGCCGATGCGGATGAGAAGGATAGGTTTTATGAACAACTTCAGGATATTTTGAATTCTGTCAAGAAAGGAGATATTACCCTTGTTCTTGGTGACTTCAATGCCAAAGTTGGTACTGACTCTGACCTTTGGGGAGGAGTAATAGGCCCTTTTGGTATTGGTAGCTGCAATGGCAATGGGCAACGTCTCCTACAGGTAAGTAAACTCAATGGATTCAGAATAACTAACACTTATTACAAACACCGCGACATACAAGTACACATGGGTTTCACCTGATGGGCTGCATAAGAATATGATTGATTACATATTAATTAACAGCAAATGGGCTAGTTCTGTTAGGAATACCAGGGCATATAGGGGAGCTGAAATTGGATCTGACCATTACCTTGTTAAAAGTGTGTTGCAACTTAAACTTAAAAAGTGTTGTGCTAGGGTTAAAAAATTTACTTTTAATACTGAAGCTCTGAAAGATCCAGTTATAGCCGAAGCTTACCATGATAGGTTACTTAGTCATTATGACAGTCATGGTTTGCTTACTACTGAAGTTGAGGAAGAATGGGATCATTTTAAACAGGCTTTTTTGGACACTAACAGTACTCTTTTAGGAAAAAAGGAGCAGAAGAGGCAAAATTATCTGAGTGATAAGGCACTTGAGCTTATTTCGCAAAGAAAGAACTGCAGGAATGCCCTTAATCAATACCCTACTAGTCCTAATAGAAAGCATTACAGAGACCTTAATAAATTTGTAAAGGATCAGTTAGCTGCTGATAAGAATCTTTGGCTTGATGGTTTGGCTGACAAAGCCGAGGAAGCAGTTAGACAGCACAACAGCAGAGAGCTGTACCAGATAGTTAATGTTTTGTGTGGTAGAAAACGGACAGGCATACAAGGATTGAAGGATAAACAAGGTAAGGTTATAGAAGGGGAGGATTCTGTCATGGCTAGGTGGGCTGAGCATTTCAGTGATGTTCTAAACAATGTAGTTAGTTCTACTCCCATTGTTTGCAATGATGATAGATGCATTGGTGGCTTTAATGTTGGCCCTATAACACAATCTGAAGTTATTTTGGCTGTTTCTAAACTTAAACTTCATAAATCCCCATGGGTAGATGAAATTACTACGGAAATGCTTAGAGCTGGGAATGTTTCGGTTACCACTTGGATGACTGAAATTCTGAATATCTTTTATGATAAAGGCATGGTTCCTAAGGATTTTACCAGAGCTATTGTTATCCCTATTTTCAAAAAAGGTGATCGCAGTTCTTGTGATAACTATAGGGGTATCAGCCTATTCTCTGTTCCAGGTAAAGTTCTTTCCATGATTGTGCTTAATAGAATTAAGAATCTGGTTGACAGTCAATTGCGTGATGAGCAATGTGGATTCAGAAGTGGTAGGGGATGTGTGGATCAGATATTTCACTTAGGCAGATTCTTGAGAAATGTTTAGAGTTTCAGAAACCTTTGGTTGCTAGCTTTGTTGATTTCAAAAAGGCTTTCGACTCTGTTGATCGTCATAATTTGTGGTTGATTGTGAGATCATATAGTATACCAGACAAGTTAGTTAACATTATGAAAGCTCTCTATAATAACACTGAGTCGTGTGTGAGAGTTGGTAAGGCTTGTAGCAATTGGTTTAGCATTACTTCTGGTGTTCGACAAGGGTGCATTTTGTCTCCTTTTCTCTTTAGCTTGGTTATTGATTATGTTATGCGAAATTCACTTCAAGGGAAAGATTTTGGCCTTAAATGGGCTGGAGATACGAAAATTTCTGATTTAAATTATGCTGATGATTTAGCCCTTTTGGCAAATGATGTTGATGAGATGAACTCTTTCATTCGAGCTGTTGATGAAACTGGTAGTAGAGTAGGTTTGGTTATAGACAGAGAGAAAACTAAAGTGATGAAAATTGGTCAGGCAGGCTGTGATTCAGTTAATCTGAATGGTTGCAGTCTTGAGCAGGTGTCACAGTTTAATTACCTTGGGAGCTATGTAACAGATAATGGTGATGTGCGGCATGAGATTAACAGACGAATAGGGATTGCTGCCGAGACTTTTAAGAACCTATGGAGAGTGTGGAGAAATAGGCGTATACACCTAAAGACTAAAATTAGACTGTATAATAGTTTGGTTCTTTCTAGGGTTAGTTATGGTAGTGAAACTTGGACACTTTGTAAACAGGATAACATTATGGTGTATGGTAGTGAAACTTGGACACTTTGTAAACAGGATAACAGGAAACTAGATGCTTTTGATTCCAGATGCTTACGCAGTATCTTGGGCATTAGGTGGTTCAACTTTGTAATTAATGATGAGATTAGGCAAAGGAGTTTGCAACCTCCTTTAAGTAGCATATCGTGAAAAGAGAGACTCCGTTGGTTTGGCCATGTTACCCGTATGAATAATTATAGATTGGCGAATAGGGTTATGAACAGTGTGCCTAAAGGCCTCAGAAAGAAAGGGAGACCTAGGATGCGGTGGGCAGACAATGTCAAACAGGACCTTGTTAGAATTGGTGTGCAGTGGCCAGATGCAGTAGATGTAGCTCAGGATAGACTTGCTTGGAGAACTAAATTGCACGGTCTGGTTGGGAAAAATTAGACAAAGGAGTTTACAACCTCCTTTAAGCAGCATATTGTGCAGAGAGAGACTCCGTTGGTTTGGCCATGTTACCCGTATGAATAATTATAGATTGGCGAATAGGGTTATGAACAGTGTGCCTAGAGGCCTCAGAAGGAAAGGGAGACCTAGGATGCGGTGGGCAGACAATGTCAAACAGGACCTTGTTAGAATTGGTGTGCAGTGGCCAGATGCAGTAGATGCAGCTCAGGAGAGAATTGCTTGGAGAACTAAATTGCACGGTCTGGTTGGACCTCCGTAGCCCATGGCTGCTTGAGGATGATGATGATGATGAGTTAAACGTTGATTTTTTTTTTATTAATTTATGCAGCTTTAAAAGGGGTGGGAATTGCGCTTCAGGCTCTTAATCTTTTATTCCTGGTTGGAATCCCAGTTGTGCCTCAGTTGAGATTTATCTCTGCCTTGCATTCGGTCAGAAAGGGGATACCGATGGACTTGAGAATGCCGGATGGCACGTGGGCAGGAGGGCGCCATGCCAGAGCCTCCTAGCTGATCATACCTGATGCAGTTTATAGAAAACACTGGATGGCTTGACGGGATGTTACCATCTGTCTCCTAACAGCTGTCCAGATGGTCCCCTTCCACCAACCTTCTCTGAGCCTTTGGGTCTTGTGACCTGGCCATTGAGCCGATTGTATGCTAAAAAGTACCACTCAGAAGTAAAACAAGCGAACAATCTTAAAATAATAAACTCATAGAAGCGGCAAAATAATAAATCTCTCCCTGACGCTAATGAAAAGATCTGTGAGAAAGACGAGATCTCAGCAGATGAACAACATAAGAAGGGAAACATTCCGGGACTCGAACCCGGCTCCTTCTGATTAGTAGCCAATTAAACTAACCGTTATGCAATTCTTGAAATATTGAACGAAAATCATTGAAAATCAAGATTTAACTAAATTTGACTAAGATTTTTAATTAATTTCTAGCGACATTTTCTCGCAAAATGCTCTCCACTAGCATTGCATGGCAATGTGGTTGCAGAAGAGTGTCTCATCGAGCGTATTGCTTTCCAGAGATCCGTAGCCATGTTCAATCACTTCTTTTGATTCAATGTGAAGGATCTTTTGACCCTCACAAGAAAGTGCAGTGGTCCTTTCCCTCCGCTGTTTTCTTCGATTCTTTATCACTATTATAAAAGATGCGCATAGTGCATTGGCTGACAACGGAGCCAATTTTGTTACGCTCTTTCGGGAACGCCTTGATGTTGCCGAACATTGAAAAGGAAGACCTCACCATTAAGCTTGCCCATGAACCGTTAATGATTATTTCTGTTTTCTGCAGGCTGATGATCACCTTAACGAAACCTAAAGCCATTTCGCCGTTGAATCCAGAAGCTAAATGACATCAACCAGCGAGTCCAGAGAGATGTGTCAACAGTGATTCTGATGTTTTGCTTTCTTCTTATAGAATACTAGAAGTCCTCCTGGCTTAAAAACCTCGCTTCTTTAACTTTCACCTTTGCGCATGGCCCGCTACAAAAACGTTCTTCGAATAGCATTTCTATTATCTTAGAAAAGAGTAGTCAACAATGACTTAACTAATTTACCCCCAGTTGAGGGCGGGGACCGGTAAATTAGGAGTGTGGCAAAAATTTTATCTGTATATTGCAATAAAAAGTTTTTAATAACGAATTGTTATTTAAATATTTCGCTATAATTACACTAAAAAAAGTCGAGGTGGACGAGTGCTTAGAGTACTTGGTACCGACTTGATGTGTTTTTTTTTTATTTCCGCCTTCGTTAAAGATATTTTAAACTAGCTGAACGTACCCGGATGCGTATTGCCAAAGGCGTCACTGATTCAGAGCAGTCAAGAAATCCGCTGCTCTGAGTAGCTCACGCTTTTGTATGTGCTATAGTTGCGCATACCGTAACAAAACCGTCAGCAGTTTATGCTTGGGATCGAGCGCAGGCAACACTGATATTAATAGATTTATGCTTGGGATCGAGCGCAGGCAACACTGACGGGCGCTGGCAACACTGGTGGCGATCACAATACGAAGACGAAGTGTGTGGCCCATAGAAAAGTATGGCGTATTGGCTATTTCGGAATTGGAATAGCCAGTACATTGTACTTTTTCGTTTTTCCTTTATGGTATTCTGAACGTATCTGTGTGAACAGTAACACCGACTGCCGCATTATAAAAAACGCCCCTGATGAGCGAAGGTCAAGTGAGAACGAATCAGTAAAGTGATGACTATTCGAAGTTGTCTAATTGAAGATCTAGTATTTCACTTTACTCTTTGTCCAATGCATTTCCATGCTAAGTGACCTGTCGTTTTTCGCTGACTTTTTGGAATTAGTCAGCATATGTTGTAAGTGCTAATTCCACATAAAAACATGCACAAACTAACCTTCATCTCACAAAAGAAACTACTGAAGCCCAGAATTTAAAAACGAAACCAAAATAAATCTATTGTGTCTGAACTGCTGACAGTTTTGTTACGTTATGCGCAACTATACCCCCTCAAGCAGCTGCTTGCCACAGAGGTCTGACAGGAGCCTGTCAGTTTATATGCCATAGTAGAAGGTCTGTGAGGATGGCAGGACCTCAGCAGAAAAACAACACACACATCCATGCCTTACCCGGGGCTCGAACCCAGGTCCCTTAGATCTAGCACATACAAAAGCGTGAGCTACTCAGAGCAGCGGATTTCTTGACTGCTCTGAATCAGTGACGCCTTTGGCAATACGCTACCCGGTCCTGCTCGGGTGTCACTTTTAATCTGTATATTCTTATTTTCACTGCACTAAAGTGCCCCCCCCCCCCGATACTTTAAACACGGATTTTCAACAGGGAGAAATTTGCCCAGTGTTGGCTTGGATCGTTGTTGACGTCAGCGAGCTCTCTCATAACCCGTGACTTATTTTCTGCGTAAGCTATCGAGATTTTTATTTCCGTTACCACCGACTTTGCCGCCCTATGGCTCACGTGATATTCGCCCGTACGGTCCAAATTTCATGCATAGCGTCCCCCGTGTGCCCCGGTGATTGGCTTAAAAATTAGGTTACCACTTGGCCCGTGGATTTGTTTCTCCACAAATTGTGACAGCTCGTGTCTCACTTTTAATCTGCATATTCTGTTGTTTCCTGCACTAAAGGTTAGTGAGTATCCCCCCCTCTCGACATTTCATCACAATACGAAGACGAAGAATTTCCCGGTGTTGCAAAGGTCATTGCTGACTCGGCGCGCGCTCTCGCCAAGTCCGTGGCAAACGATCAAGATATTTATTTCGTCAGATTTTGGCATTCTGTTGTTCCCGACGTACTTCACCGAAAGGTTCCAAATGTCGTAGTCGGGTTCCCTCCTGCCGGACCCTATGTTGGGTTGGAAAATCAGGTCCCTAGCTGCAATGGAATGCCTCAATAATGCCTTTGGAAATGTGGGGAATCTGGCAACGGAAGCAGATTTAAATGTTATTTCAACTCTTTACTTTCAAAGTTAGGGAGCAGTAAATGGCAGCAATAAATTTGATAGCGATTCTCGTTTTCCGTAGGAATAGCATGGTAAAGGTTTTTGCTTCTAGCAAACCCCCTTTTTGGTTTTTCGACCTGAAATTTGACACTGCAATGCGGACCACAACCAGAGACATTCTCTGAAAATTGGGAGCGTGTACGTTGATTTCCCGATGAGTTATGGCTGCCACAGACAGACATCATCTTTTATTACATAGATGCCAGTATTGAATTGACAGGCTCTCTTATCGAACTTCTGTGACAAGCAGCGACATGAAGAGGCATTTATTTTTTTCTCTACATTTTTATATGTGTATCTAATGTAAATTTGAGTATTCAAAGGCAGTTTAAATACACGATTTAAACTATTGATAATTATCTTTTGGTTTTATGGTTCTCATATACTGGGCCGGAGATTGGCTCAGTCGGTAGCGCGCCAAATTTTAGGTTTGAGTCCCACCTGAGCCAGCCCTGAAATTTATCTCCACTAAACACCTACCATACTCTCAGTCAAAAAGGGGACAACGATAAAGTTGGAAATGCTGTCGTTCGTTGCATGGAACGTAAAACGTTAAAGAACATGCTGGATATCCTTGAGGGAGGCTACCATCTTTTCCTAATTATGTCCCCTTCCTCCAACGTTCTCTGAACTCTTGTGGACGCTATGGCTTGGCCAGTTAGCTCATTGTGGCCCAAAAGCGCCGCTCAGGGTAAAAAAAAAAATCCAAACAGCAACGCTCTTTTACTTTAGACTTGGAGCCTCCAGTTGACGGAAACCAATTCATTGTTATGTAAAACTGTTTAGTCAACATGTTGGCGAAATCTGCATGTAAATAGATTTCGAGTTGGATAAAATGGAGGTTGTACTGTATCCGTTTTCTGTCTGCCTGTGGGGGCGCCACTGATTGCAAATGTATATTAACAAGAAGAAAACGCTGAAGGGTCAACGAGCAAGAGGAAGTCTTTTATCCAACATGCAACTTCTAAATGCAGCATAAAACTAAACAATTATCCTTTTTATCATTCTTCAATTTACCGGGTCAGAAAAGAGCCCAGATTTTTTTTTTAAGTGGGGAAGGAGAGGCTGAAGAATTTGGCTTTTTGTTAATGTAAGTGGACAGTTTCTTAAAAAAAAGTTTCCTGAATTTAAACCCTTTCCCTTTCTTGCCCTTTGCACCTTGACCCAATTCAGTGTGAAGGAAATTTGATACGCATCAATAAAATTTTCCTCAACTACGTCTCATTACAAATTCATGTTACACGTAAATAAAGAAAATAAAAATATTCTCTTCTCGGATGTCTACCCACTTCGAGAAGTCTGACATGGCCTTACCGATGTAAATCAGTGGTGACGTATGCTATGTGCGGAAGCTAAGTAATTAAACTGATCAAAGACTCGAAATCATTAACTGTAAGCTTTACTTCTAAACCGATCAAATAGCATCCGGTGGTTGTTTACCGTAGCTTTCTTCTCAGTACAAAAAAGCAGAGTTATATTTCATTCGCTTCATGTACGATACGTCATATTCTTCCGCTCGTCCAATGGCAACTCTTCCTTGACATCCTACCATTATGCTCTGAGTTCCGATTACGTACAGCTAACAAAACCCGAGTTCATCTCTTCTTGCATTGATTCTTAATTGGCTGCAGAGAGCATAGGGCCAGGCGAGACAGACGCCTTTGTGTCCTTTGTCATGAGCCACTGCAGCGGAAGGTCACTAGACGAGCCCAGACTGATAAGCAAGACTCCGTTCACTTCATAATGGGCCTCACCTGAGTCAACCTGAGTCCCGTAGTAACGACGGCTTGCTTGCTATCCGAATCGTGATTGACCTGACCTTGCTGCAGCTAACTGGGTGTCACGGTCTCAACCTGCTCATTGGAGGTCATCAACAGAAGCCATTTGCTAGCTGACGTATCACGCATGGTTCATCGGCAACGGACAATTTCTTTCACACACTTTCCTTTCTTCCCGAGGAAAAGAAATGTCAGCAGAAAGTTTTGACTTTATTTTTAAAAAGAGCGGAGAAATTTTTTTTCAGAATGCCCAATCTCCCATTACATTTGGGACATCAATCTCCCTGTCAAGATAATAATTTATGAAAAACAAATTATTGACAGCGGTAGTTTTCTTGAAGTGAACTTAATGAATCAATTTTCTCCGATCTACAGCGGATGAGTTCAGGTGTTTCCTTTGCCAGTTGTAGCATGGCAGTTGTTGTGAGGGGGAAAAAAAGAATTCTACTCCTGCAATTTGGTGAAATCGGGGTCGGCGCTAGATATTTTGTCTCCCGGAGAGGACTTTAATGAATATCTGCTGCCCCTTCAAGTCTGCTCTTGGCTATTAATCTGTATATAAAATAGAGTTTGCTTCGTTGTATTTCTGTGTGTTTGCTTGTTCGACATCTGCTCCTAGAAGGGCAGAGCTAGGACCACAGAACTTCGTCTACAACTTCATCTCACCGTAAATTATGAGATTTTTGACACCAAAAATTAATTTATGCCTTCCCCAAAAACATTTTGTCACGTAACATCTGTCAATTGATAACATGGCTGATCGATAAGGAACTACTCCATTCTTAACTTTCAAGTCCCTATTATATTATTATTTCACAAGGTAGGCGACGTCAGGACCCTAGAGATTTCGAACGATTGTGGAGGTCGTTCAATCCCGACCAACCGCAGCTAGGAGACGCGTGTCAGCGCACCCGTTTCGAATCTTTCGAATACGTCTGCTATCTGATGGATGGGGGTGACTCAGTTGGCAGAAGGCCAGGCTCGCAATCTGCAGTTCCCAGGTTCGAGTCTTACCTGTGCTGGCATTGAGATTTATCTCCGCTAACCTAAACCTGTCCTCGTTCAGAAAAGGTACACCGATGGGCCTGGAGAAGTCATTGTCTATCGGTTGGGACGTTAAGCCCGCTGCCCCGTGTGTAGTAGAGCCATACTCTGTGCATGCTATAGATCCATAGCTTCTTAACTATGGGTCGCGACCCCTTATGGGATCGCGTAACTGAATGTTGGGGTCGCGAAACTATTGGCAACAGTAAAAGGTTTATGACCGCGCAACGACCAAAAATTAATTTAAAATGAAACGCGTAATGAATCCGAGGTGTTTCTGTCAACGCCACTTCACTGCAGCCTTGTTCTTAACACACAATATGCGCACTTTGAACTGCGCATGCCGTCACGCCATGTAACGTCAACGATGCTGCCAGAAACACCTGGGCTCGGATTCGAGACTATTGTATTTTATGATTAGCATTGTTTTGTCTGTACATATAAAGTTTTCTGCTCTTATAAAAATATAATAGCTTAATTACGGAAAATAAAGTTTTCCTACCCTCATTCCCCAGCATGTATCAAAATAGTATATCTTTGGATTGTATTGGATTATGGATAAGTGGCTAAATTTAGACAGAAGTGGTAAAAATACTGATGCCAATGCGGCAGAGTCTTCGCTACCAGGTTGTAGTACACCTAAATTGACAAGAAAAAGAAAATATGTCGAATCATTTTTGCAATATGGATTTACTTCTAATAATCATGATGGTGTGGAAAAACCTCTTTGCTTAATTTGCAATGAAGTTTTGGCTGCGGAGAGCATGAAACCAGCCAAACTAAAACGACATCTTAATACCAAGCATGCAGCGTACTGCAATAAACCAAAGGAATATTTTGAACGACTTGTAAAATCTTCAAATAAAGAAACAATGTTTTGAGAAATTTTTTAGTGTCAACGAAAAGTATTTACTTGCATCTTACGAAAACTTCTTATTTAATTGCAAAAACTAAAAAGCCCTACGCGACAGGAGATCTCGTGTTACCTGCTGATATTAAAATGTCAGAAATAGTTCATGGGAAAAAATATCGGGATGAAATTCGTAAAATGCCTTTATTGAATGATACTGTTTCCAAATGAATTTCTGAAATTAGTAAAGACCAATTCCAGCAGCTCATTACCAAGCTTAAGGGCAACCCAAAGTTTGCAATCCAGTTAGATGAAACAACTGATATTCCTAACATGGCACAGTTGTTACTTTATGTAAGATATGTTTATGAAGGAAGCATACATGAGGAATTATTGTATTGTCGCCCTTTGGAAGGGCACACAATAAAATAAATAAAATAAATACCCCCTCAAGCAGCTGCTTGCCACAGAGGTCTGACAGGAGCCTGTCAGTTTATATGCCACAGTAGAAGATCTGAGAGGATGGCAGGACCTCAGCAGAAAACAACACGAACATCCATGCCTTATCCGGGGCTCGAACCCAAGTCCCGTAGATCACTAGCCAAGCGCGCTAACCACTCGGCCACACAATAGGGGAAGATATATATATATCATAAAGTCGATGAATTTTTCACAAATGAAGGTTTACAGTGGAAAAATTGCGTTGGAGTCTGTACAGACGGTGCTGAAGTAATGATGGGCGAGAATGTTGGATTTATAGCAAAGGTTAAAGCTGGTGGCAATGAACATATCACTTTTACTCACTGCATGATCCATCGAGAGGGACTCGTAGCCAAAACAATATCACCAGAGTTAGATGTTGTGCTTCGCGATACTATCAAAATCATTAACTTCATTAAAAGCCGTGCCCTCAAACCTTTGCAAAGATGTGGACTCCGATTACAAAAGCTTATTACTAAATGCAGAGGTAAGATGGCTCTCAAGAGGGCGGAGTTTAAACAGATTATTTAAATTGAAAGATGAAGTTGTTATATTTTTGACTGAGCAGAAATCCAATTTTCTTAATTTTTTTCGTAATGACTTATGGCTTTCAAAACTGTGTTATTTGTCGGATATTTTCGAAAAACTCAATGCTTTAAAAATGTTGCTTCAAGGAAAAAATGTATCATATTTATGTTAAAAGATAAAATTGAAAGTTTTACTAAAAAAGTTAACATATGGAAGAATAGGGTGGAAAATGGTTCTTTAGAAATGTTTACAGCAACAAATGATTTTATAACTGAAAATAACCTCCCCAAAGATTTAATTGTAAGAGTTATAATTGATCATCTGAAGTGTCTGGAGACACAGTTTCAGAAATACTTCCCTTCAAATTTTAATTCTAAAAAACTAAGTTGGGTTCATAAACTATACTCAATTGAAATCAAAAACGTCAGTCATCTGCCATTAAAAGTTCAAGAAGAATTTACCGAGTTTCAGGTAACACAGGTTTAAAACTTGAGTTTCCTAAAAAATCGTCAAATGAATTTTGGCTTGGGATTAGGAGAGAATTTCCAACAAATTCTGAAATGGCACTAAACACACTTCTCCCATTCTCTACTACGTATTTATGCGAAGTGGCGTTTGTCAGCATTGAAGATTATAAAATCAAAATATCGATCAACTGTGAAAAACTTTGAAGATGTTCTACGTCCTGCAGTGTCAAATATTCAGCCAAGATTTAATTCTTTATGTAAAAATAACCAAACACATCCATCTCATTAGTATGCCAATTTGTTCTCGTCTTTAATAAATGGTAAAAATATATGTATACCAAAGAATTGTTTTAAAATAAATTTCTTTATGATTTAATTGTAAATGTTTGATAATGATTAAATCAGTAAATGTTTGATTTGTATATTTATTTTATATACTCATATATCGGGTCGCATAAAAATTTCTCGGTCGAAAAAGGGTCGCGAGTGAAAAATGTTGCCGAAAAGAGGTCGCGAGTGGAAAAAGTTTAAGAAGCCCTGCTAGAAATCACTCTGGATGGCTTTGACGGGAGGCTTCTCCTAACAGCAGTCCAGTGCTTCTCCTTCCCCCAAGCTCATCTGAGCTATTTGCATATATTGGGAATTGGTCATTTAACGCATTGTCTGAAAAAAAAGTGCCGTTCAGAAGTAAAACAACCTATCCGAACCCTGCTACTCTGCGTCATTATATCGAGTCTCCAGCGGCGCCGGGGCAATTCTGATAGTGATTAATATAGCTAATTTTAATGTTATTTTAAAAGTAACTGAAAATCACCCCTGCCACCCCTAAGGAAATGACGCAGGATAGTGTAGCGCCGGACTTGGATGAAGTTACTTTAAATTACGTATTATTCAATAAGCAATGAGTGCAAGTGTCATTCTTTATAATAAAATATAATAAATTACCACTCAAGGCAAAATCAGACGAAGAGTTCAAGTATTAATAAGATAAAGAGAAGTTCACTATTTGTAAAGAAGACAGTTGCTCGTATTTTACTGAACTGCACAAGATATGCAGATGAGAGAAATTTTTTGAAGCACTTCAACTAAAATGCTGAGGTGCTCCTTTTACAAAACTGAGTACGATAAAGAGTTCATGTCGGCTATGACACAAAAAAAAAATGGAAAGACTCATTTTTAAAATTAAAATAACATTTTTTTTATGGAAGAAAAATCTTTAAAGGTAACGGTGAGACGTTCCAGTGGCCAAGTGGTGATTCCTCATATTTTATTGAACTGCAAAAGATGCGCAGAAAAAAGAGAGAAACTTTTTGAAGCATTTACGACAAAAATATAAAATAACCGAGTTCACCACATTGCGTACTATATCTAGCAACATTTTTACTATTCCATTAGATTAGGGGTTCTCAATGTGTGGTGCGCGGTAAAATTATTTGGGGTACACCGTGAGAGCTCAAAAGTAGCTTGATATATGTTATAAATATATGTTTTATTTCATTCCCATTGTTATACTATAACTATAGTTTTATCTATCTATACAAAGGGTACCCCAGTTACATACACATTTCCAGGGGGGTATAAAAGGTTGAGAACCACTGCATTAGATTATGTCATAAACCCTTACTTGATTTTTTGGTTGAAGCGTCGCTTTATCCTCTGAGATAGTTTTGGTTTCAATTTCTCACTATGAATGAGAGAGATTTTTATCTCTCTCTCAGTTAATCAGAAGTTTTCTCGAAATTTCGAATCCATTCTGAAGCATATCTATACTTTAGTTCATCAAATGTGTAGAATATTGAGATCTGCGGTCGATGCCTCTTAGTTTGTTACAGACAACTTAATAAAAACTTGAGCATCGACCACATATTTACTCACATTAAATCTATCTCAAAAACGTTTTTGGGGCTTTTAAAAATAATCCCAATGGGATTGTTTTCTTATTATTAATTTAGGATCATGAAGCACTTAATAAGTACAATTGGCCTGAAACAATGGACTCTTAAAATAATCTCAAAGAAAGCTACTCGTTTTAGGTCTCTTTATGCATGATATTTACTATTTTTAGTTTGTGCTTTATGTCAGCCTCTAGGTCCCAACTCACGAGTGCTTTACTTTTTTTTTCACTATATTTTTATTTATGCCAACTGGGCTAATTTAAGATAGAGATTGTAACGGGTAGAGTTCTTCCTGGATTTGGGTTGGGTTGTTTTACCTCTGAGCGGCACTTTTTTGCACACCATGGGCTAAATGGCCAGGTCACATGGACCCCGAAGGCTCAGAGAAAGGTGGGGGAGGGGACCCAGTGGAACAGCTGTTGGGAGACAGATGGTAGCCTCCCGTCAAGGCCATCCAGCGTGTTCTTTAACGTGCACAGGGTATGGCTCTCCCGCACACGGGGCCACGGCTTAACGTCCCATCCGACGGACGGCGGCCTTTCCAAGCCCATCGGTGTCCCCTACTGACCGTGGGCAGGGTGGGGAATTTTGCGGAGACAAATCTCAACACTGACCCAGCTGGGACTCGAACCTGGGAACTACAGATTACGAGCCTGGCGCGCTACCGACTGAGCCCCCCCCCCATTCTTCCTGGAACATCGTATATGACTTAACGATGTACGATGTGTATAAATACTGAATTTACTGTTTAGTTTTACTATTATACTTTTGTTTGTAATTTTAGAGCCTTAAAAGTTTATGGGAGAAGTATTTTTACTAAGTGTTACTTGAGTGATGTATATAAATAAATAATGTGATGTCTTTTTACTAAAGTGTGGCTTTTTCCATAGGTCTTCTCTATGGTGTATTCTACAGACCGTCTCCTCTCTGACCTCTGTGGCAAGCAGCTACTTCACACAACACCGTATCGAGGCTATGGCCACGGACATTGGTTTCCACACTTGGGGGGCCAAACGACATTTTCACATATTACTATCATTGTATATATACACAGTCGTATCAGAATAACATGACCACCTACCTAATAATGGGAATGGGGGGTGGTCATATTGCTCTGATACGACTGCGTGTATATATATATACGATAAATAGAAAAATATATATCTTTCTTGTATCATTTTTATCCGTTGAAAGTGATTTATTGAAAGAAAAATATTTTGATGACGTCATTAACTTAAAACTTACTTTCCAACAGAAAGGCAAAAAATTAACTTGCAAAAATAAATGGCATATTCTCTTTTCAGTGCAATCATTTTTTTTATAGATTTTTAAGAACAATCATTTTAAATATATGCAACTATTTTCTTTTGTTATTGCACAACAAAAATAAATTTCCACTCAAGCAGCTACTTGCCACAGAAGTCTGGCAAGCACATGTCACTTTAATACGTCTGAATTGTCTCCTTTACAAATCGGGCAAAGTGCTGTTGGCGATAGTTTGATATTACAAAGCTAAGTTATTTATAAAAACTGTGCGGAGCCTGCAAATTTGAATTATATTTTGTCTTAACCATATCGTGAACCACAGTGATAAAAATAAATGATATTTTCATCTAATGAATATTTGAAGTTATTTTTTATAGAGCCAAGTAGCTTGAAGTATCTATTCTGCTCTTGTCTCTCATTTTCCTTACGAAATCTTTTTATGCAAATATGAAAAGTAAGCATTGATACCTTATCCAGATTCGATCCTGGATAAGGTACGATGGTAACGTTGATCATCTAACCAAGCGTATTAAGCGCACGGTCACAGTGGTCACGTTTTTTTTCGAGTTATTCTCAAACGCATTATTTAACAAAAATTTTCAGAAAAAAATCAGACTTTAAAAGGTGTTCTTGTCTTTTCCTACTCAGTTCAGTATTTTGCCCCTCCCCTGTAATAATTACCTCTATATAAGTATTTTTTCCTCTCCGTTCTAGTGATTTATCTCCGCAAAACTCCCCGCCCTGCCCACGGTCAGTAGGGGACACCGATGGGTTTGGAAAGGCCGCCGTGTTCGAGAGAGCCATACCCTGTTAAAGAACACGCTGGATGGCCTTGACGGGAGGCTACCATCTGTCTTCTAACAGTTGTTCCAGTGGGTCCTCTCCCCCAACCTTCTCTGAGCCTTCGGGGTCGTGTCACCTGGCCATTTAGCCCATTGTGTGCAAAAAAGTACCGCTCAGAGGTAAACCAACCCAACCAAAATCCGTTCTAGTGGTATTTTAAAAAACTCTTCGTGAAAATTATGACTAATATAAAAATTCACTCTCTTTTTTGGCACTGTACCGATTGTAAATTTATTTATATTAAATTGAGTTATTCTCATAAATTATCTCTTGAAAAGCTGATATTTAATTTACAATATTAATTTAATATATACATATATTATTTCATATACATTAATTTATTTTACAATAAATTGTAAAAACGTGATATGGTAATAAAATGAATTATGCAAAAATGACGGGAAAAAAAACTGAAATGGCATGGATCGAAGTCGCAAGTAAAAAAATATGTCAAAGTAAATATGCATTGGACCAACTGAGCTACGGATTGCTAACTAGGTGTTATGTTAAAATATATTATAAGCATTCTCTTGTAGACCAATTGTTAAACACATTTTATAGTTCCATATTTGACGTTGTTTTTAAAATTTTCGTACCAAAGTATTAAGAGTCAAGCTCAACGGGGACTTCTTTCCCCTCTGATTCTGCCAAGCCCTTGGCTGTGGTTTGATAAACCTTGGCTAGATAATAGATAAGGACAGAGGGAATCTCGTTAATCCATTCATGCGCTTCACTAATTAGATGACAGGGCATTTGGCTACCTTAAGAAAGTCATAGTTAAAGTTGGTAACCCAGTTCAAACACATCTTGTCAGGAAAGTTAAGCCTGCCTGAAGATTTTGTGCTAAGTCACAAGAGTTTCGACTATTGGTTGGAAAAATTGCTTCATCTGATGAAAGAGAACATTTATGGAAGAAACTAATACAAAATGGAAAAAAGCGCTATGCATCCCACATATGGAAGTAACACTATCGTGGAATTCCCGTTATTTCATATCTCCGCAAAACTCCCCGCTCTGCCCACGGTCAGTAGGAGACACCGATGGGCTTGGAAAGACCGTCGTCCGTCGGATGGGACGTTAAGCCGTGACTCCGTGTGCGAGAGAGGGCCATACCTTGTGCACGTTAAAGAACACGCTGGATGGCCTTGACGGGAGGCTACCATCTGTCTCCCAACAGCTGTTCCAGTGAGTCCCCTCCCCCAACCTTCTCTGAGCCTTCAGGGTCCATGTGACCTGGCCATTTAGTCCATGGTGTGCAGAAAAAGTGCCGCTCAGAGGTAAAACAATCAACTAACCCGTTATTTGAGGGTTACGAAGAAGGGTAGCCATTAGAAAGATGTTAGGGAACAGATGGAAACCTCTCCTCAAGGCCATTCAGCTTTTTCTGTAGCGTCCACAGGGTGTGGCTTTCATTCACACGACTTAATGGAAACCATTCGACGGACGATGACCTTTGCACTCCCATCGGTGCCCACTCTTTCACCAAGGTTAGGGTGAGGATTAGTGGAGACAAATCTTAACGCTGGCACTCTTGAGACTCGAACCTGAAGTCGTAGATTACGAACCTCCGGCTCTACCGACTGAACCAATCCATCTCTAACGAAAGCGCCCTCTAGTGATTGATGGCAGAGCGGGAAATTTTGCGGAGAAAAATCTCGATGCTGACTCAGGTGGAAGGCAAATCAGGGAACTGTACCTGGCGCGCTAGCGATTGAGCCACCCCGACACCTAGAATACTTAGATGATACCATTCATGAACGTGCGAAGTTGCGAATGCTGCATATATGCATATACCATAAACAACTAAAGATCAGGGGCCTGAGACCGTCATTTCATACAATATAAAAGGTGCCCACCCGAATATTTTGCATCAGGGCCTGTGACGATTTGCCACTGCTAAGGATGCCAAAAAAACAACTTAAAAAGTGACATTTACTATTGCAAATACTTATAAAATGTTTCTTCCTACTAATTAAATAAAGATGATTCATATGCTTCTGAAAACAAAACGTTAAAAAAAATTTAAATTGCATTTTATTACGGAAATAAGGATATAATTTTCGGTACACTGGTATTTTTCTGAATATAAATTATTATTATTTATTAATTATTATTAATTGTATTAATTAATTTTTCGATCAGTCCCTGCTCTCCGCAATGTTTCTTTCCCGTGTTCGTCGATTTTGATGAAACACTTCTTAATGCTGAAACTTCTATAATTCTTTAAATATTGTCCTGTTATTAATGAAGTAGAAAAAAAAACTCGAGGCTTCACAGATACCTATTGAAATATGACACTGATGTTTCTCAATGCAAAGTTCTTTCCCACTCCCCCGAAGCTATTGAATTTCGAATATTGCTTTCCATTGGCGGTGAGGTGTAATTCGTTATCCTCTAAGCATTTTAGCAATGTTTGTAGCTGAGATCAAGAACAGAACTCAACAGTTACACCTAGAAATAAGGGCTGGGGTGGCTCAGATGGTAGCGCGCCAGGCTCGTAATCTGTAGTTCTAGTCCCAGCTGGGTCAGTCGTTGAGTATTTTATCTCCGCAAAATTCCCCGTCCTTCCCACGGTCAGTAGGAGACACCGATGGCTCTTGCCGTCCGACGTTAAGCCGTGTGCAGGAGTGCCATACCCTATGCATATCTGTCTCCCAACAGCTACTCCAGTGGGTCCCCAACCTTCTCTGAGCCTTCGGGGTCCATGTGATCTGGCCATTGGGCAAAAAAGTGCCGCTCAGAAGTAAAACAACCCAATTCAGAAATAAACATTATTATTTTATTTATTATATCAGCAACTGTAGTAACGCCCAGATATTGCCCATTGTGTATAAAAATTCAAGACTTAGATGGCAGCACATGACAAAGTAAGAGATTAAAAATATAGAGCTTTTTAATAATAAGAGTCCTGATAGCAAAAACCTGATAGCAAGGCCTTATCTCAACCTCATTCGCAAAACTTGATCAGCATAAGCTTATATTGGCTAATTAATAACCGTCGAAATAATAATAATTTACTAATGTTTAATTATTAACTGAAATAATATGCTGCGATGAAGAACAAAAAAAAAGTCTTCAGTTCATAAAAATATGGCTTAGTAAATAATGGACAAAAATTTGCTTAAATCTAATACTGCAAATTATTCTGAGCAATTTTTGCTCTTTAACGCAGTTATCGGTGATTACGGGAAATCAGTTCTTTCATTATCCAATAATTACCCTCTCCAAATCACTATGCAAACCTCACTACTGAAATTTTCACATATTTAACTCCAGTTTGATACGTAATTTCAGTAATGTTTTGAATTTACGTTCTACTTTGTGAGCAAAAAAAGTCGCTTCTTTCACACAGGCTGATTTTTTTCAACTTGTGGCTCTATTCTAATGCATTTTGTTTTCCTTTTTAAAGTGAATATCATCATTGAATTTTCAAATCAGGTTTCTTTTTCCGTTTTCTCAAGAAATTTTTTTCATTCTTGTCAGCCATCAATACTGAAATCACTGTATCAATAATGCAGTAACGGTGATCAGGTGTATTCAATATTTTATTCTCTATCCGTGTTAACATCATTTTTTTTCATCCATTATACTCGTTAACATCAATCCTTTATCTGCCGAGAGCTTTTAAATATCCGCTTTCGTACTGGCTCTATTAATCTATGCTTCTTTAAATACTGGTGCTGATATTATACTAGAAAATAGACAACTTGCATACTAAGCAAAATGAAGATTTTAGAGACACGCACAAAGACTATGCCTTTCTAGCAGTGGAAACAAATCGAATGTCGGATGTATGTAAACACTAGTGGCACTAAAATCGGACTTTCCGTCTGTAAACACTTTGCAGCTGACATTTTAGATAGATTTTTTGATGGCAAGATGAAGAATGACGCTAATGGGCGCGACAATATCTCTTTATTTAAAGATCAAGTGAAGTTTGAATAGTGGCGCCACCTATTGTCCATAGAGCTCAATATCTTACTTAAAGCTAATATATTTAAAGAATAATAATCTTTTTTCTCATTCATATTATGTACTCAATGGCTATGATTTTTAAAAAAATTATCCTTCAAGGAGCAAGGGTTATTTCAAACAAATTATCTTTAAAACATCTGCTTATTTTTAGTTGAAAAAAAAATAGCAACATTCGACGACAAAATAAAGTGTAAAATGATGATATCGACATGCATTGTTTTACTTCTGAGCGGCACTTTTTTTTTTCATACAATGGGCTAAATGGCCAGGTAACAAGGACTCCGAGGGTACAGAGAAGGTTGGGGGAAGGGGACCCATTGGACGTCTGGAGCATAGAATTTCTCGACCCAAATTTTGAGATTTAAATTTTAAATAGTAATAAATGAACAGAAGATATAGAACTAGAGATAAATCGGTGGTGTAGTCAACCAGGACGATATTAGTTTTGGTGGAATAGATAAACAGAATGAGTTATTAGTGAATTAGGTACAGGGATGCCTAAAAGGCGCAATTTTTGAAATCTTGAAATATTCATTAAAAAAAACTTTGTATTGTTACGATGAGAAAATCCTTGCCAGTGGAGAAAAGAAGCTCTCTGCTATTAGGAGGATTACACTACTGGATATAATCCATTCTTCAGACTTTTAGAGATTCTTCGATGCAAGATTCTATATTTTAGTTACAAATGTGTCAGGTAATAATGGAAAGAGATCTGCAGAAAAAAATGGGAATTTCGTAGAGGGTAGGAGATAGAATGAGATTTCATGAGTCCGGAGTCTGAGACTCGGGACCTGTAACCTGGCCAGTTACTCAACTCTCGATCCTTGTGACCTTTTGGTCAGTAGATTTCTTTTACTCAACTCTTGATCCTTGTGCCCTTATTTGCCAGTGGATTCCCTTTACCCAACGCTCGATCCTTGTGACCTTCTTGCCAGTAGTTTCTCTTTAAAAAAAAATACTCGATCCTTGTGACCTTCTTTGCCAGTAGATTCTCTTTACCCAAATCTCGATCATTGCCAGTGGATTCCCTTTACCCAACTCTCGATCCTTGTGACCTCCTTGCCAGTGGATTCCCTTTACCAACTCTCGATCCTTGTGACCTCCTTGCCAATGGATTCCCTTTACTCAAATCTCGATCCTTGTGACCTTCTGGTCAGTGGATTTCTTTTACTCAACTCTTGATCCTTGTGACTCCTTGCCAGTGGATTCCTTTACTCAACTCTCGATCTTTGTGACCTTCTGGCCAGTGGATTCCCTTTACCCAATTCTTGATCCTTGTGACCTACTTGCCAGTGGATTCCCTATACTTAACTATCGATCCTTGTGACCTGGCCAGTAGATTCTCCTTACCCAACTCTTGATCCTAGTGACATGGCCAGCGGATTCCCTATACTTCGCTCTCGATCCTTGTCACCTAACCAGTGGATTCCCTTTACTCAACTCCCGAACCTTGTGACTTGGATAGTGGATTCCCTTTACTCAACTCCCGAACCTTGTGACTTGGATAGTGGATTCCCTTTATCCAACTCTTGATCGTTGTTACTTGGTTATTTAGACCGTTGGGTGCACAAAAGTGAAGGTCACAGGTTAAACAACCTTACTTTTAGTTATATACGGACAAATTATTTGTTTATCGTATTTGTCGGAAACCTTAGGCATATTAGTAAGTAATTTTCCACAATGCCTTTTTTTATGTTGGCAGTTTGTATCTCTTTGTACAATGCAATTCAAATCATTCTGTATTTAAAACTTTATGAAAGGGTCATCTTTAATAAACTGATCTCTCACAGGGAGGACTTCGAAATAATTTTCGCCGGGCTCTCAGATCTTCTACTATGGCATATAAACTGGCAGGCTCCTGTCAGACCTATGTGGCAAGCAGCTGCTTGAGGGGGTATTTATTTATTTATTTTTATTTTATTCCCAAAAATTTTAGATTCGCTGCAGGCGATACCACAATGCAACGGACTCTACTTGCAGACTGTAATAATTATTGAAGAGAAACCAACATGCGATTCCCTACATTAATTTTTTTTAATATATTTTTCGAAAATCAGCTACGGGTGGCTGTGTCAAATACCAACTGATGCAAAGCCCACTCTCGTGTCAGATGTGAAGACGTTAAGTCGTGGTCCTGTGTGCAGGAGAGCCACATTCTACGCACGTAATGGATGATCCAACACACTGGATGATCTTGACAGAAGACTACTATCTGTTTCCACACAGCTGTCTAGTGGGTACCCTTCCTCCCACAGATGAAGGAGAAGCCTCTAGAGACGAGCCCCGGAAGCTACAAAGAGCCTGACACGAAAAAAAAGAAAAAACTGTAGCCAACCTTCCTCCAACCTTCTCTGAGCCTTCGGGGATCTTGTAACCTGGCTATTTAATCCATCGTGTGAAAAAATGCATCTCAGAGGTAAAGCATCCCAACCTGACTGTAGTAATGTAAGCGTGCATTGTCTGTAAGCTAATTAAGCTACAACTTAGTGCCTTACGATTTTGAGAGGCCTCAAAAAATATAAGTTTGATGTAAGGTATTTTTTTTATATTAAAATTGATCTATTGTGCAAAAGTTTATTCATTTCAGCTTTACACATCATTATTGTATACCACTGCTAATATAATGTTTTCACCACATCAATTTCATATTTCTTTTTTAATGTTCCCTTCAATCAGAGTAATAAATATAAAACTTATTACCCTGGTACATGCCTTTTAGTAAAGTTAACGAAATTATTAATTATTTAAAGTAAGTGAAATTATAACCCCCCCCAAAAAAAAAACTTATTCTGAGCTCCCCCCTCCCCCACAGAGATAGCAATTTCGCAGTACCGTTAAACTGTTTAAAATACCGTTGTAACTGTTTCAAAAACATTTACTAAAATCATTTAAGTTTTTTTTGTAAAGAAAAATAAAATGATAATTTGGTATTGTAACGTCATGCATTGTAACATCATAAGTACTTATTTGTTCGCTAAAGGAGAAAATAACTGATAAAAAATAAACCGTTAATAAATCGACAATATTGGACTGTTTATTGCCCATTATAGTTTCACCATTTTCCAATTTTGTCTTCCTCTAATGATAGAAATTATCTATTTAAAATGAAAGAGGTGCGTTTTTATCGCCTTTCACAATCAACCACCATAATTTGAAACTTCTATACGAATAGCCTAGCATGAATAGACTACTTACAAATCTTCAAATTTAGGGCCCTCTAACGGGGTAAATTAGAACTTTTAAAATATTAGGAAAATTGCGAATTATATATTATTAGTAATTATCCATCGTAAGAAATACGTTTCATTTATTTATCAAAACAAAAATATTGAATGTGTACAAATGGTCAGAAGACAAAGTGGAAATAGAAAGTTTTTTTAACGAGCTTAAAGATGATTTGAAACCATTAATGTTTGAAACAGAATATGCAGATGTTCCTGCTGCCATCTAGTGAGGACAATTGAAAGATACCTAGAATTATTACAAGAGTAGGAAGTCCAGTCCATGGGCTTGTCTTGATCAACAATGAGGCAGGTACAGGACTGACCAATTCGAGTTTTCTCACGGCAATTCCGATGCAAAAAAAAATCAGCAAGAGGACGAGCAAACACTTGACAAACATGACAAACATATTACGTTGTCTACGTAGGCTTTCAATCTTCTCAATATTTATGATTTTTAAAACATAATATAATATTTCGAATTTTGCCAATTTTAAATCACCAAATTTCATCTTCACCTCACTGTAAAGTTTTTGATCAAAGAAATTGGCCGCGATTCGTCTGTCCACTGAAAACTTGGCGGATCTATTATGTACTATTCCATAAATTTTAAATCCCAATTCGTAACGTAGGCGATGGCAACGCCTCCAGAAATTACGGACGCTTGCTGCTAGTCCCTACTTCTTATAAGTATAATTCTTATAAGTATTATTCTATAAAGAATAATTGTATTTCATGGATTTTTCAAGAATTTTTTTAAAGACCTGTAAAATTGACTCATTATATCAAGGTCTTAGCAAAGCCAAGCAATTTTGTTACAGGGGTTTGTCAAAATAACGGCAACATGTACTGTTTGTGGAGAACGTTTTATTAATAAGCTGTAGGCCCACCTCGGGCTTTCAGAACAGACTCAATTGGAATATATCTATACAAATCATGCACATACGGTAATGGAATGTGGGATCATTCTCCCTATGGCCCAACTGTGCCAGTGATGCTGGAAATGGAGAGTGTGATCTGACCTTGCGCTTCAGATATTCCCACAAATGTTCAATACTATTGAAGGTCTGGAGATTGAGGTGGCCAGGGTAGCTGCTGTACCTCATCCTCATACTCTGCAAACATCAACTTGACACGTTTCGCACAACGCACGGGTGCATTATCTACTTGAAACAGGGACGGCAATTAGGGAACAATGCCAGCAACATTGGGTGCAGGTGGTCCTCGAGAATGAATTCGTGCATTGCGGATGTGACACGACCCTGCAGAATAACTAATGGCCCTAAGAAATGCCATGATATGGCAAAAATACATCATTAGAGATCCACCTCCATGCTTCACAGTCGGAATCAAACAGTCGGGGTGGTACACGTCTGCAGGTTTTCGCCAGATGTATACTCTACCAGTGATGGGAAACAATGTGTAGCACGATTCATCAGACCAGATGACACGTTGCCAGTATTTAGCATCCCAGTTTTTAGGTGCTTTGCACCATCTTGCATGCTTTGTTGCATTGATGTTGGTAATCAGAGTTTGTGGATTGCAGCATGATGAAGTTCCTACGAATGTTATGACGGAAATGGGATCATTCCGACTGGTGTTCAACTCTGCTGCTATTTGCGGTGCGTGGTCTTGTGCTTCCATTGTACAATCCGTGGCAACGTTCACCTATCCCTATCTGACAACTTCGTATGGCATCCACAATTTGCACGTTTGGAGGCAACGTCCTGTTCTTTTCGATAGGTAGACATAATCTTCGATACAGTTCCTCGTGTTACACCTAATATTTCCGCCGTTCTTGTTGCTGAAGCTCCTGCAAGACGCGCGCCAATGATCATGCCTTTTTGGAGGTCAATGAGATCTGACATTGTCGACAATTACACCGTAACAGCTGTTTCGCCTGTGGCATTGCTATGGGATAGCCGATATCGTACTTCTCCCCTTTATACACTTCACATCGCGGGTGACGTCGTCCCTGTGATATGCATACGGCGCATTGCGTATGCTCCAGTAGCCGTCGGTGTTCCCATTATTTTGGTAAACCCCTGTAGTTAACATATATAATAAAACAAAGTTGTTGTTGTTTTACCTCTGAGCGGGACTTTTTTGCACACCATGGGCTAAATGGCCAGGTCACATGGACCCCGAAGGCTCAGAGAAGGTTGGGAGAGGGGACACACTGGAACAGCTGTTGGGACACAGATGGTAGCCTCCCGTCAAGGCCATCCAGCGTGTTCCTTAACGTGCACAGGGTATGGCTCTCCCGCACACGGGGCCACGGCTTAACGTCCCATCCGACGGACGGCCTTTCCAAGCCCATCGGTGTCCCCCTACTGACCGTGGACAGGGCTGGAAATTTTGCGGAGATAAATCTCAACGTTGACCCAGCTGGGACTCGAACCTGGGAACTACAGATTACGAGTCTGGCGCGCTACCGACTGAGCCACCCCCGCCCCAATAAAACAAAGAATTTGAACTTTTTACCACAGGTGTGTAGCGGTAAATGGATTCTTTCAGAAGAAAAAGGTCGAAAAATATTGGTCAGTGGTTCCCAAAGGAAGTATTTTAGATTTTTTTTTGACGAGGGGAGAGATTAATTCAAATATCAAAGAGTTCTTTGATTATCATTGTCAATCACGTTTTGTGTCGACCAAAAAATTCTAAAAAATTCATGAATACAGTAATACTCATAAATTTGTATATACGGTAAAATATTATTCAACTAGTGTTATAGAGGAAAAGGTATTTTAAATTCTATGAAGGGGGCTCTAAAAATAGTAAAGGGGACAATGAGCTCAAAAAAATTTGGAGTCTAGGTAGATAAATTTCAGAAATTGTTGTTCCGCATTCACTGCCTGGTCAAATTATTATGAACACCTACCTAATACTTCATTTTGCCCCCATGGGCAGAGATGACCTCTCGGGACAGACGTCGCATGTTTTCTACATACTTTCGAAATACAACTAGAGGGATTTTGACCTAGTCTTTATGCAAAATTGCTTCAACATCTCAAAGTGAAGTGGGCAGAGGTTGTTCATTCAAATAGCGTATCTCCAAATTTTCCCATATGTTTTCTACTAGATTAAGATCAGGCGATTGTGCAGACCTTGGAAGCTGATAAAAAGTTCTTTTCATGTTCTTCAAACCACTCCTGTACGATTCGATAGCGATGTATGAATACGTTATTATCCTGGAATTTTCTTTCTCCACTGGGGTAAAAACACACAGCTAAACTTTAACGAACACCAAATGCATTCTCATTTCGAATTTTCAGAACTCCTCCATACTAGGAGTGGACAACGGGTGGCCACTCCCCCAGTCTTTTGATATCTTCACGCATTTTGGTTCAACATTTAACTGTGAGCAATCTTTCTCTTCAATAAATTTTATAAAAAGCAAGCACCATAGTGGGTGGGGGGAAAATCCGGTTTTAGGAGGAGGAGGGGGAGTCCATCCCGGATTCAAAACTTTTTAGCCCCTCAGCCAAACCTAAAAATGAGCCTCCCACCCCACGAGGGTGGAGGCCGCATTTCTAATCGGGCCTCGCATTTAATAAGGCCAGCAGGCCCGGCCTTAGCAAATGCGGGGACATATAAGAACAAACAACGATTAAACAAAAACTAAACTGCTAAAAATATTTTTTCTGAGCACAATGTTACTAACTCTAAAATCTGTAGTTCTCACGAAACAGGAGAACAATTTTCTCTTTAGAACAAAATTTTCTCTTTAGAATGAAAATTACCTCCCTCCTCGGAGGTTATAACCCTAGCGCGGTGTCCGATTGGGCTCAATCGGCTTAAGGCTATCAGTCTATCAGTGCCAAATTGTCTAATGGACAGGGACAAATTTGGTACATAAGCAACTACCCGCAACAATAATAAAGATTAAAAATTTAAACAGATAGCCCAACACCTGTCAATAATGTGGGACTTACATACTTGTAGGGCAGTGTTACATGTTTAGTTCTCAAACTGCACCCTCTCAAACTGCACCCCATTTTAAGTGTACTAAGCAGTAGTACACTTCGCAAGTCATCCGATCAACTTCAGTAAATTTCATTGCATTGTCATTATTGCTGCTGATGTGATTAATTGAAAACCTCACAAAGCAAGTCTTGAATGTAGTGGATGTTATCAGCTTTGCGGACAACAACACACTCAGCCTCATCTGTTTAGCATCAGGAAGCAAGTTCCCCCATTTATCATGTATACAGTTTTCCGTATCAACTGTTTTCTGTAACGGAACCTGAATGCATGGATGATTCCCAAATGAAATGACTGGTGCTGGATGGTACAGTTAAGGGAGAAATACAACTTTGATGTTTCTGGTAGATGAAAAACAAAATGTTGCCTTTTTTTCGGCACCCAGTGTTTCAGGTCCATTTGTCTCAGGTAAAAAATAAATTCCCCCTCAAGCAGCTGCTTGCCACAGAGGTCTGACAGGAGCCTGTCAGTTTATATGCCAGAGTAGGGCTGTAAGGATGGCATGACCTCAGCAGAAAAACGTCACATACATCCATGCCTTACCCGGGGCTCGAACCCAGGTCCCTTAGATCATCTTCAAATATTTGGTGGTAACTCAAAAAGTTGTCTTGGCTTCTTATTTTTAAGATATTCTTGAAACATCTTGGAATTTTATATTTTCCAATTACAAGAGGTGGCAGTTCATCGCTACCATCAACAATGCATGAAAAGAGCACAGTAACCCTCTGTTTAGATTTTGTACCACTATGGCAAAAATCTCCAAAAGTAAGGGTTTTATTATGTTTTATACTGAAAAATACACTCATCAACCTTAGATACACTTAGCTGCCACTTTATTAGATACAGTTCCATCTTTTGACATAATAACTAAGGCAGGCGCCAGCTATTTTGCTGCCCGGAGCGAACTTTGACTCTGCCGGCCCTTTCTCCAAGTCTAATATTATATGTCGATGATTAATTTAGCTAAATTTAATGTCATTTTTAAAAGAACTGAAAAGGATCTTTTGAAAAATATGTCATAATTGCTGCGTCAACCTTATCTGATTAGTTTGAAAAGTTGGCGCCCGCTGCAGAGGCACCTATCGCACTTGCGGTAGTGCCGTTCCTGATAATAACTCGGATAGAGACCTCAGTACTTCTTAAATATGCTTTTTATGAGGAAAAGGGACTGATTATAATTTAAACATCTTAATCGAGTCTATTTCAATCTCGTTTTTCAACAGCATTCGTTCGGTATTTAGAAAGTTACGGAAAATTGGAATATTTAACAGAAATAATGGCAGTTTAAACAATTCCTCTGACAGTTAATAAAAAAAAAAGAGTTAAAAGGAAAGCAATAACCGTTATAATAAACTTTAGTAACCCTTTTAGGAGTAGTTTTAACAGTTTGTGTAATAATTATACTAATTTTTGTCCATTTTTAAATGTTTTTGCAGAACGAGCTAGCTTGTTAAATATTTCACCTTTCCTAATTCTTTAAATATTGAACTCATGTTGGTGAAAATCAAGATTAAAAGAGATCTGATTAAGATCTTTAAATTACCTGCAGTCACATTTTTTCATTAAAAGCTTCTTTAAGAAATTTCTGAATCCTGTATCTGAGTTACTATTGACATAACATGGATTGTACCTAATCAAGTGGCTTCTGAGTAGATATCACAGAAGTTATAAACTTCATCTCTTGCAATAGTCAGTCAATAATCTTCTTCTGTTTCTGGATTGGATTGTTTAACCTCTGAGCGGCACTTTTTTGTACACCATGGGCTAAATGGCCAGGTCACATGGAACCCGAAGGCTCAGAGAAGGTTGAGGGAGGGGACCTACTGGAACAGCTGTTGGGAGACAGATGGTAGCGTCCCGTCAAGGCCATCCAGCGTGTTCTTTAACGTGCACAGGGTATGGCTCTCCCGCACACGGGGCCACGGCTTAACGTCCCATCCGACGGACGGCGGCCTTTCCAAGCCCATCGGTGTCCCCTACTGACCGTGGGCAGGGCAGGGAAATTTTGCGGAGATAAGTCTGGACGCTGACCCAGCTGGGACTCGAACCTGTCTTCTGTTTCTGAATCGACAGTTCTTCTATTACCTGATAGAGTTCTGGAAACAAGGTTATGTCTCCTCTCAAATCTGCCGATCCAACTACTGAAAGCTGAAAGTTATTTTCAGACGAGCAGCGAGGTGCAAGGTCCTTAAGCAGGGTCAGTGTCACCTTACAAAAGACTTAAAAGTGTTCTTTTTTTATCATTCTAGCAGATACCCACTTTTACATTTCTTAAGGGATTTGCGGTGTGGGGGGTTTGATCATTATTTTCTTTTCCAGGAACGAAAACTCCTAAACGCCCTCAATACCGAAGAAGCCAAATGAAAACTTGCTAAAAAGGATATCGGTTACTAAATAATCCATTAGTAAAGTTAAGCGTGTCATTACTGGACTATAAAACTGTTTGCACTCGTCCTAAGCACTATTTCAAAATTGGTGGAAACATTAAAAAAAACGCATAACTTCTAAAATTATATTTACGTATTTTAGTAAAAGATTTGGTGTAACTTTCCAGAACATTCTGCCCGACTAAAAACACCTTTACTAATTATTTGTTTCCAGAACTATTTAAATAGTAAACAAATATTGCTCGAAAACGAGATTTTGAAATATTTAAGATAGTCTGCTTACTGTGACACTTTGAAAGCAACTGTGAAAAATGATTATTTCACAGTTGGAAGCTTTGAATTTAACTTTCCACTTATACAGCATGAGTATTCCCAATACCTTTGATAATTTAATTTGTTCATTCTCAAATAAAAAAAAAACGTTTCTATTCGAAAATGAATAATTTTAAAGTTGTAATGTAGTAAATGTTATAAATTATTATGTGCATAATATTAATTTATTACACTAATTTCATATTATTTGGATGTCGAACTGCATTATTAAAATTCGCACATCCTTTTAGACTACGTTATTTTCCTTTTTCATGGTTGTAAACGTAAATATTTAATTTAAACAAAGGATCGTACATAAGGGCGCACTAACCCCTTCAGTGTCCAGGGCTGCGTGACATGTAAATCTCTGCCGTGTTAGCGGATTAACCTGATTGTTCACTGTTTATGACTAGTATATGAATTGTGTTCACTGTTTATACGGAACCGAATCAAGCTTAATTACATCATACTTTTGGCTGAACGTTTCACTTATAGAAACACAATAGTCGATGTTATGTTGTAATGGCCATAGTAGGGGGAAAGTGGGGGTTCTGGAACAGACGCGGGTCAATGTTAATCCTATGGGACCCGCCTCCCTGTGTTCTAAAGCGGAGGCGGGTCTTTCCGCCACACAAACAGGTTAATATTTCCCTCAATAATTTACATAATTTATATTTTTTTAAATCAGAGATTTTTTTTCTTTTGATTAATTTTTTTATTCAACCAATAGCATTGTTTCTTTTCGTTTCTGCAGAACAGTCTTTTAAATCAGTTTCTGCGGGATAGTCCTTCTTCTAGTATAAATACGACATCAATCAGTCAGATTCCTCATTCTGTTGTCAGATGTTGACAGTGACGGTTCGCTGCTGCTTCGTGATTTTTTCCAACTGTTAGAAGCCAATAGCGATAGTTCTCGGCGTCCTTGTATAGTATAAATACGACATCCATCAGTCAGATTCCTCATTCTATTGTCAGACGTTGACAGTGACGGTTCTCTGCTGCTACGTCGTGATTTTTTCAACTGCTGGAAGCCAATAGTCCTCGTGTAGTATCAGTTATTTTACAAGTCACTGCTACATAATGTATCCATGCAATATATGTGAGAAGGTTTTCATTCATCAGACCCATCTCATTCGTCATATGAGAAATCACGATGGAAATAATCTCTTTAAGTGCTCTCAATGTGAATCGACATTCTCAAGGAGAGATGATGTCCGACGTCACGAGTTATCCCACACCTCCAGAAAAACCTACAAATGTGAAGAATGTGCCATGGAGTTTGGAAGAAAAGACAACCTTTTACGACATCAAAGAAAGCCACACAATAATAAGCGAAAACGTTCTGAAGTTGAAAGGATTCTCCAAAAGAAACAAAAACCAGACTCTGAAGACCCCTGCCAGTTTACAGAAGAAATGAAAAGAACCCTGTCAACACATAAACTGATGGCAACGGAAGAAACATCTGATGACCTCTCCTTTTTCCTTGAATCCTCGCGGGAGTCACTCCTAACTCATCTGAAAGAAGATTTGACCTCGAAAGGTAGCATTAAATGGTACCTTGTCGTGCAAGTGCGCTTCAGGCGAAAAGTCTCCCCTTCTACCTTCGAACACTGTACCCCGTTTTTCCGAAGTAACTGTGTTACAAGTCTTTCTACATCATCCCTAAACAGAGAACTGGATTCAGCGTGTAAGAAGATAAAGATCTCATTTGAAGAATTTGAAGGAGCACATAGTGGATGGACACTGGATGCCGTACTCCACGCTGAAATGAACATTGGAAAATATATCCCTCTTGCAGGATCTAGTTATATCCCTACTCCAAGAGAAATACTGTTAAAACACGCTATTGTCAATGTATGTAATTCTGACCAAAAATGTATTGTCTGGTCTGTTTTAGCCTCTTTGTATCCTGCCACAGATAATCCGCAGCGCCTTAACAACTATATGCATTTAGAAGAAAAATTGAACACATCTGGCTTAATTTTCCCTGTTACAAAAAATCAAATATCTAAATTCGAAAAAATGAACAATATTTCTGTTAATGTTTTTGGATATGAGAAAGAGGTGTTCCCACTCTACATCACACCATTCAGATTTAAAGCACATACAAATCTCCTTCTGTTATCGGATGATGAAAAGCAACATTATTGCGCCATTAAAAATATGAGAAGACTTCTCAGTCCTCTCACTAAACATAAATGTCAGGCTTTCTATTGTGATTACTGCCTTCACCGTTTCAAAAATGAATCATTCTTGAAGGATCATACCCCCTATTGTCAAGAACGTGGACCCCAGAGAGTAGAATTTCCAACTGAAGAAGAGAAATGGCTGAAATTCACAAATTTTAAGTTTCGGCAGCCCGTTCCATACGTGATTTATGCCGACTTTGAATCATTCCTAGTGAAAGTGGACACTTGTATGCCTAACCCTGAAAACTCTCACACCACTATCACGACAAATCATGAACCCTGTAGATTTGCATATCTTGTTGTTGGACCTGATGGCTGCAGCAATAAACCTCCAGTAGTTTACAGAGGTCCTAATGTGGTAGAACAATTTTTAGAATGTCTGCTTAAAGAAGAAGAAAACATCAAAAATTTACTGTCGATGATAAAGCCAATGCAACTCTCAAATCACGAAGAGGAATCATTTCGCAACGCTACTGACTGTTATATTTGTAAGCGTGTCCTAGGAGCAGATCGTGTGAGAGATCACGATCATATAACAGGTAAATTCCGAGGAGCTGCTCATAATTCCTGTAATCTGAACTTTAAGTTAACCAATAGGATTCCAGTTATCTTCCACAACCTAAAAGGATATGACAGCCACCTTATTATGCAGGGAATCGGCAGAATCAAAAATAAGAAGATTAATTGCATTCCCAATAACATGGAAACATACATAGCCTTCTCCCTGGGGACATTACATTTTATAGACTCCTATCAGTTTTTAAGTACATCCCTTGAGAAGCTAGTAAACAATTTATCACCAGATGAGTTCCATATTTTAAAGGATCACGTTGAACTCGAAAGGCTACACTTGGTTCTGAGAAAAGGAGTTTACCCCTATGATTATATCGACAACAGTGAAAAGTTTGAAGAAACAGTATTACCACCACGTGAAGCATTTTACAACCAACTCACAGAAGAAGCGTTAGAGGAAGAAGACTACACCCATGCAATAAGAGTGTGGAATACATTCAACATAAAAAATCTAGGCCAGTATCATGACTTGTACCTGAAGACAGACGTGCTCCTCTTAGCAGATGTTTTCGAAAGTTTCAGAAAAATATGCATCAGATACTATGAAATCGATCTATGTCATGTTTACACAGCTCCTGGATTAGCCTGGCAAGCATGCTTAAAAATGACAAATGTAAATCTTGAGTTGATAACTGACCCTACAATGTACCTTTTCCTAGAGAAAGGCATACGAGGGGGAATTTCTGTGATATGTAATCGTCTTAGTACTGCAAACAACAAGTATTTGGACACCTATGATCCTCAGTTACCTTCTAAATACATTATGTACTATGATGCTAACAATCTTTATGGATGGGCAATGTCACAATATCTCCCTCAAAGCGATTTTCAATGGCTTAATAAAGAAGAAATAGAATATCTAAATATTACGACAGTTGCTGACGATGCGAATAAAGGGTACATATTGGAAGTTGATTTAGATTATCCAGTTTCTCTGCACGACAAGCATAATGATTATCCACTAGCCCCTGAGAAACTTCAGATTACCAGCAGCATGCTATCCCCATATTGTCAAGAGGTTGCCCAAAACCTTGGAATAAATACAAGCCAATCAGTCGTGAAACTAGCCCCAAATCTAAATTCTAAGGAAAAATATGTCCTTCATTATCGAAATCTCAAGCAATATTTAGCCTTCGATATGCAGCTGAAGAAAATACATCGCGTTTTAGAATTTAATCAGTCTTGCTGGCTAAAACCATATATAGAATTTAATACAGATCAGCGGAAGAAAGCTAGAAACGACTTCGAGAAGGACTTCTTCAAACTGATGAATAATGCTGTGTTTGGAAAAACGATGGAAAATTTGAGAAATCGAGTGAAAATTGAATTGACTCAGAGCCCGAAGAGAGTATGTAAACTCGTAGCATCATCTGCTTTTCACGCTTTCGTGTTTTTGACAACGATCTCGCATGTGTGCAAAGATAACTAAATTGAAACTCAACAGGCCTATTTATGCTGGTTTCAGTATTCTAGATATTAGTAAACTATTGATGTATAGCTTTCATTATGACTATATTAGTCCGAAATATGGAGAAAAAGCTAAATTATATATCACTGATACAGATTCACTGTTCTACGAGCTTCAAACCGAGGACGTGTATGCTGATATGAAAGCGGATATAGATCATTTTGACACGTCCGACTATCACATAGACCATGTTTTGCATAGTACACATAATAAAAAGGTACTAGGTAAAATGAAAGATGAACTTTCAGGAGTACCTATCAAACAATTTGCGGGCCTTCGTTCTAAAATGTATTCCCTTCAGAGTTTACATGCGGAGAAGAAGACGGGGAAAGGAGTCCCCAAATGCATCGTAAAAAGAACCCTTCGTCACAAGGATTACAGAGACTGCTTAATAAACAAATCACCTTGTCGAGTAGATTTGACAAGGATTCAAAGTAGCAACCACCATCTTCATACAGTGAAAGGTGTAAAACTTGGTCTGTCACAATTTGACGATAAAAGATATATTTTAGAAAATGGTTATGACACCCTTTCATACGGTCACTACAAAACAATGAAAAAAAAAATAACATAACAGAAAAAAACGAATATTTCACAGATTTTTTTTTATATGTTTGAGCTATTTATGTATAAAAAATATGATAATTTTATCCACATGTATGCATATAACCCCCTATATATGTAAAAATAGTACATGTCATCATTATTATATGTAGACAGCTGTATGTAAAAGAAAAAACATTTCCTCTGTTATCCTGCATTTTTTTTTTGTAAGCAGGCTGTAAAGTATAATCAATGTGAAAAAGCATCATTGTGAAATGTATAAAATTATAAACTAATGGAAATCATTACATGTGCATGCATTGTCATTGTATCACCCAATACTTTGAAATCAATAAAAAATTTTAAATGAAATATATGTGTCGTCTGAGTCTTATCTTTAGCAAGCGGGGAGATAAACAAGCATTATCACGGACACTCGAGGTGTTGAGTCATTACCTCGCCAGTATTGTGTTGGAAGCAGTTCACTCAGTCACTGGGAGAAAGCCCTTCTGGGAATCCATTTCTGGGATCACACTTATAATAAAAGGTTGGTAATTCCCTAAATTTTCATGGTTTATCAAACATTACTTATAATTTCGCGATGTAGTGACGTTCTCAAGTATTAAGAAGTGATGAAAATATAAGATTTCCTTTCAAAGTTATCGTAACTCGCTTGCTTGCTAGTTCATTACATGGCCCGAATCGAGCCACCTCGAAATCAACGTTTTTTTTTGAAGCGATCACTTCTCAGAAGTGGAAGACTTCAATAAATGCACCGAGTGCTGTGTTTATGAGAAAATTATCTGCACGGAATGAAATTCTAATTTTTTTTTACTTTGCAGAGACGAGAACTTTACGTAGATTTTTACAGAGAAATAATCGAAATTATTGCATCAGCCATTTAGCGATAAAGTGTTTTACTGAATATTAATACTTTTGAATAAAGGATAATTTCCGGTATATAATACAGAGGTGTACAGGCGAATTTTATTTCCTATGAATAAAAAAAAATAGGATTTTCATACCGTTATTCGAATTACTCAGTTAATTCACCACTTATTTCAACTGTAAAAAAAAAATACATTTCATTCCCAGATTTTTAACGACTGAGATAAAATAATAATATGCTTACCTACATTAAATACAATGTAAAATAGCCAAAATTCATCACTAATTTCAGCTGCTTAATATCAAGAAATACAGACGATTTCCTGTTTTTTTTTAGCATTTTTTAGCATATTTACGTTTTAGCATATTTAGATTTTATACGTTCGCTAGTCTTTTTTTTTTTCTTATGTGCAATAAGAAAAAAAAAAAGACTAGCGAACGTATCAACATGTACCTCTGATACTTAAATATGACATGCTCTGTGTTTCAATATTACACATTTTTTCAGTAGTTTATGCATTAATTACTAATTTTTTTTCATTCAACAATTAAGTATCCCAATTGGAAGTAATGTGAGCAATATTTCCTGTTTAAATGCATTCATAGGTTCATAGGAAAAATGCATTCATAAAATGCATTCAATAAATGCATTCATAGGTTCATAGGAAATAAAATTCGTCTGTACACCTCTGTATTATATACCGGAAATTATCCTTTATTCTAAAGTATTAATATTCAGTAAAACACTTTATCACTAAATGGCTGATGCAATAATTTCGATTATTTCTCTGTAAAAATCTACGTAAAGTTCTCGTCTCTGCAAAGTAAAAAAAAATTAGAATTTCATTCCGTGCAGATAATTTTCTCATAAACACAGCACTTGATGCATTTATTGAAGTCTTCCACTTCTGAGAAGTGATCGCTTCAAAAAAAAACGTTGATTTCGAGGTGGCTCGATTCGGGCCATGTAATGAACTAGCAAGCAAGCGAGTTACGATAACTTTGAAAGGAAATCTTATATTTTCATCACTTCTTAATACTTGAGAACGTCACTACATCGCGAAATTATAAGTAATGTTTGATAAACCATGAAAATTTAGGGAATTACCAACCTTTTATTATAAGTGTGATCCCAGAAATGGATTCCCAGAAGGGCTTTCTCCCAGTGACTGAGTGAACTGCTTCCAACGCAATACTGGCGAGGTAATGACTCAACACCTCGAGTGTCCGTGATAATGCTTGTTTATCTCCCCGCTTGCTAAAGATAAGACTCAGACGACACATATATTTCATTTAAAATTTTTTATTGATTTCAAAGTATTGGGTGATACAATGACAATGCATGCACATGTAATGATTTCCATTAGTTTATAATTTTATACATTTCACAATGATGCTTTTTCACATTGATTATACTTTACAGCCTGCTTACAAAAAAAAATGCAGGATAACAGAGGAAATGTTTTTTTCTTTTACATACAGCTGTCTACATATAATAATGATGACATGTACTATTTTTACATATATAGGGGGTTATATGCATACATGTGGATAAAATTATCATATTTTTTATACATAAATAGCTCAAACATATAAAAAAAAATCTGCGAAATATTCGTTTTTTTCTGTTATGTTATTTTTTTTTTCATTGTTTTGTAGTGACCGTATGAAAGGGTGTCATAACCATTTTCTAAAATATATCTTTTATCGTCAAATGGTGACAGACCAAGTTTTACACCTTTCACTGTATGAAGATGGTGGTTGCTACTTTGAATCCTTGTCAAATCTACTCGACAAGGTGATTTGTTTATTAAGCAGTCTCTGTAATCCTTGTGACGAAGGGTTCTTTTTACGATGCATTTGGGGACTCCTTTCCCCGTCTTCTTCTCCTCATGTAAACTCTGAAGGGAATACATTTTAGAACGAAGGCCCGCAAATTGTTTGATAGGTACTCCTGAAAGTTCATCTTTCATTTTACCTAGTACCTTTTTATTATGTGTACTATGCAAAACATGGTCTATGTGATAGTCGGACGTGTCAAAATGATCTATATCTGCTTTCATATCAGCATAAACGTCCTCGGTTTGAAGCTCGTAGCACAGTGAATCTGTATCAGTGAACAATAATTTAGCTTTTTCTCCATATTTCGGACTAATATAGTCATAATGAAAGCTATACATCAATAGTTTACTAATATCTAGAATACTGAAACCAGCATAAATAGGCCTGTTGAGTTTCAATTTAGTTATCTTTGATTGCACACATGCGAGATCGTTGTCAAAAACACGAAAAGCGTGAAAAGCAGGTGATGTTACGAGTTTACATACTCTCTTCGGGCTCTGAGTCAATTCAAGTTTCACTCGATTTCTCAAATTTTCCATCGTTTTTCCAAACACAGCATTATTCATCAATTTGAAGAAGTCCTTCTCGAAGTCGTTTCTAGCTTTCTTCCGCTGATCTGTATTAAATTCTACATATGGTTTTAGCCAGCAAGACTGATTAAATTCTAAAACGCGATGTATTTTCTTCAGCTGCATACAGAAGGCTAAATATTGCTTGCGATTTCGATAATGAAGGACATATTTTTCCTTAGAATTTAGATTTGGGGCTAGTTTCACGACTGATTGGCTTGTATTTATTCCAAGGTTTTGGGCAACCTCTTGACAATATGGGGATAGCATGCTGCTGGTAATCTGAAGTTTCTCAGGGGCTAGTGGATAATCATTATGCTTGTCGTGCAGAGAAACTGGATAATCTAAATCAACTTCCAATATGTACCCTTTATTCGCATCGTCAGCAACTGTCGTAATATTTAGATATTATATTTCTTCTTTATTAAGCCATTGAAAATCGCTTTGAGGGAGATATTGTGACATTGCCCATCCATAAAGATTGTTAGCATCATAGTACATAATGTATTTAGAGGGTAACTGAGGATCATAGGTGTCCAAATACTTGTTGTTTGCAGTACTAAGACGATTACATATCACAGAAATTCCCCCTCGTATGCCTTTCTCTAGGAAAAGGTACATTGTAGGGTCAGTTATCAACTCAAGATTTACATTTGTCATTTTTAAGCATGCTTGCCAGGCTAATCCAGGAGCTGTGTAAACATGACATAGATCGATTTCATAGTATCTGATGCATATTTTTCTGAAACTTTCGAAAACATCTGCTAAGAGGAGCACGTCTGTCTTCAGGTACAAGACAGACGTGCCTACTGATACTGGCCTAGATTTTTTATGTTGAATGTATTCCACACTCTTATTGCATGGGTGTAGTCTTCTTCCCCTAACGCTTCTTCTGTGAGTTGGTTGTAAAATGCTTCACGTGGTGGTAATACTGTTTCTTCAAACTTTTCACTGTTGTCGATATAATCATAGGGGTAAACTCCTTTTCTCAGAACCAAGTGTAGCCTTTCGAGTTCAACGTGATCCTTTAAAATATGGAACTCATCTGGTGATAAATTGTTTACTAGCTTCTCAAGGGATGTGCTTAAAAACTGATAGGAGTCTATAAGATGTAATGTCCCCAGGGAGAAGGCTATGTATGTTTCCATGTTATTGGGAATACAATTAATCTTCTTATTTTTGATTCTGCCGATTCCCTGCATAATAAGGTGGCTGTCATATCCTTTTAGGTTGTGGAAGATAACTGGAATCCTATTGGTTAACTTAAAGTTCAGATTACAGGAATTATGAGCAGCTCCTCGGAATTTACCTGTTATATGATCGTGATCTCTCACACGATCTGCTCCTAGGACACGCTTACAAATATAACAGTCAGTAGCGTTGCGAAATGATTCCTCTTCGTGATTTGAGAGTTGCATTGGCTTTATCATCGACAGTAAATTTTTGATGTTTTCTTCTTCTTTAAGCAGACATTCTAAAAATTGTTCTACCACATTAGGACCTCTGTAAACTACTGGAGGTTTATTGCTGCAGCCATCAGGTCCAACAACAAGATATGCAAATCTACAGGGTTCATGATTTGTCGTGATAGTGGTGTGAGAGTTTTCAGGGTTAGGCATACAAGTGTCCACTTTCACTAGGAATGATTCAAAGTCGGCATAAATCACGTATGGAACGGGCTGCCGAAACTTAAAATTTGTGAATTTCAGCCATTTCTCTTCTTCAGTTGGAAATTCTACTCTCTGGGGTCCATGTTCTTGACAATAGGGGGTATGATCCTTCAAGAATGATTCATTTTTGAAACGGTGAAGGCAGTAATCACAATAGAAAGCCTGACATTTATGTTTAGTGAGAGGACTGAGAAGTCTTCTCATATTTTTAATGGCGCAATAATGTTGCTTTTCATCATCCGATAACAGAAGGAGATTTGTATGTGCTTTAAATCTGAATGGTGTGATGTAGAGTGGGAACACCTCTTTCTCATATCCAAAAACATTAACAGAAATATTGTTCATTTTTTCGAATTTAGATATTTGATTTTTTGTAACAGGGAAAATTAAGCCAGATGTGTTCAATTTTTCTTCTAAATGCATATAGTTGTTAAGGCGCTGCGGATTATCTGTGGCAGGATACAAAGAGGCTAAAACAGACCAGACAATACATTTTTGGTCAGAATTACATACATTGACAATAGCGTGTTTTAACAGTATTTCTCTTGGAGTAGGGATATAACTAGATCCTGCAAGAGGGATATATTTTCCAATGTTCATTTCAGCGTGGAGTACGGCATCCAGTGTCCATCCACTATGTGCTCCTTCAAATTCTTCAAATGAGATCTTTATCTTCTTACACGCTGAATCCAGTTCTCTGTTTAGGGATGATGTAGAAAGACTTGTAACACAGTTACTTCGGAAAAACGGGGTACAGTGTTCGAAGGTAGAAGGGGAGACTTTTCGCCTGAAGTGCACTTGCACGACAAGGTACCATTTAATGCTACCTTTCGAGGTCAAATCTTCTTTCAGATGAGTTAGGAGTGACTCCCGCGAGGATTCAAGGAAAAAGGAGAGGTCATCAGATGTTTCTTCCGTTGCCATCAGTTTATGTGTTGACAGGGTTCTTTTCATTTCTTCTGTAAACTGGCAGGGGTCTTCAGGGTCTGGTTTTTGTTTTTCTTTGGGGAATCCTTTCAACTTCAGAACGTTTTCGCTTATTATTGTGTGGCTTTCTTTGATGTCGTAAAAGGTTGTCTTTTCTTCCAAACTCCATGGCACATTCTTCACATTTGTAGGTTTTTCTGGAGGTGTGGGATAACTCGTGACGTCGGACATCATCTCTCCTTGAGAATGTCGATTCACATTGAGAGCACTTAAAGAGATTATTTCCATCGTGATTTCTCATATGACGAATGAGATGGGTCTGATGAATGAAAACCTTCTCACATATATTGCATGGATACATTATGTAGCAGTGACTTGTAAAATAACTGATACTACACGAGGACTATTGGCTTCCAGCAGTTGAAAAAATCACGACGTAGCAGCAGAGAACCGTCACTGTCAACGTCTGACAATAGAATGAGGAATCTGACTGATGGATGTCGTATTTATACTATACAAGGACGCCGAGAACTATCGCTATTGGCTTCTAACAGTTGGAAAAAATCACGAAGCAGCAGCGAACCGTCACTGTCAACATCTGACAACAGAATGAGGAATCTGACTGATTGATGTCGTATTTATACTAGAAGAAGGACTATCCCGCAGAAACTGATTTAAAAGACTGTCCTGCAGAAACGAAAATAAACAATGTTATTGGTTGAATAAAAAAATTAATTAAAAGAAAAAAAAATCTCTGATTTAAAAAAATATAAATTATGTAAATTATTGAGGGAAATATTAACCTGTTTGTGTGGCGGAAAGACCCGCCTCCGCTTTAGAACACAGGGAGGCGGGTCCCATAGGATTAACATTGACCCGCCTCTGTTCCATAACCCCCACTTTCCCCCTACTGGCCATGTCTTGATGCACTTTGCAGACATGCGACAAACGAAATATTCTAATACGCAATGGGAACAAATGTTTAGTGAAGTCGCCTGGCGCAATCAAATGCTCTATGAACACAATCGCCTACAGAATCAATTGAAAACCATCACTGACTGATGACAGGGAAGGAAATACTAGCATAAGAAATTCTAAAATTTGAGCTGCAAAAAGTAAAATCGAGTAAATTTCCGTTATCAGAACGAGAAGAATGAAGTGCGAATTCTAGGAAAATGTAACATTGTGGAAACGTAAAACTGTTTAAAATTTAACGTTGTTGTTGTTGTTTTTGGTATTTGGTTCGAACCATGCAAAAAAATGCATAAAATCCCGTGAATCGTAAATTCTGTTGTGAAAAATCGAAGGTTCACTGTATTTAGAATTTCAAATATGCTAATAAATGTTTTTTTTTTCGCTTTATTTTTATATTATATTTTGGTGTTAAAATCTAAACACTGAATACACAGAAAATATTTCCGGAAAGGAAAAGGAGCAGCATGAAAAGAAAGTGGCGACATAAAGAAAACTGATATATTTAGATGCAACATTCTTTGCTTGACTGCTGATCAGTAAAAAAATACCCCCTCAAGCAGCTGCTTGCCACATAGGTCTGACAGGAGCCTGTCAGTTTATATGCTATAGATAGAAGGTCTGTGAGGATGGCAGGACCTCAGCAGAAAAACGACACAAACAGCCATGCCTTACCCGAGGCTAGAACCCAGGTCCCTTAGATCAAGTAGCCAAGCGCGCTAACCACTCGGCCATGGGACGGCACTGACTGCTGATAGAATATATAATTATTCGTTTCTCGAATATGGGATGAATTCGTATTCTAAACACGGGGTGAGCAAACGATTTTGACATATAGAATAAATTGATAATAGAAAAATATTATGTTTGCTATGAGCCAATGATTGGGGGTAATAAAAGAAGTTTTACTTTGTTTTTTTACATTTTATTTGTCATATATATATATAGGAACAAAACAATAAGAAAAAAATATTTTCTAAAGTTTATTTTAACTTAAAAGCTAAAGTTGGCTTGTCGAAACAATACGTGTAGGGAATCCCAAAAATGAACAGCTGAACATTCGGCTTGAATGACGTCGTTGCTAGTTCTATATTGCTATTCAAATTTTTGTCTTTCATCTTATTAAAATACCATTCACTTTATTAGAGCCACTTTAAAAAATGTATATATGTTATACTGTATCTTTCAATTTTTAAGCCGGATAAAATTATTAAAAGGTCCGTAGTTGTATACGTCCGCGCTAAACCTTTTACCACCACATTCTGTTGAGCTGCATATCCTTGGTAAGGGATGGGTTTATAAAACCATTATAACCATTTATAACACCCCTTACATATTTTCTAAGGAAGTCTGAAAATCAAACCGCCCTCCTTTCCCTCACTGGAAGTTTCTGGATACACCACTGAAGATCGAGGGTCCATTCAGAACCAATTATGGCAGAACGATTTTAATAATTAATCAACCCGAGGCCGGTACGGGAACAAACTTTCTCTGAGGCATACTAAAACATAGAAATAGATCAGTTAAACCTTTTTCACATTTTTCGCATTATAGGCTATCGTAGAACACATTATGAGCAATACTACGAAAAAGGGGGACACAGGATGCGGTGGGCAGATAATGTCTTGGGGACCTTGTTTAGAAGTGCCCTGTAGTAACGAAATGCAGCAGCTGTAGCTCAGGAGACAGCAATGTTTTGAGACTAAATTACACAGTCCGATTGGCCCTCCCTAGCCCAGGGCTAACAACCGAAACGGAGGCGAAATATATATATATATAGAAGCTGTATATGACCAATATTTTTCAATGTATTTGCTAGAGATCACTAAAACAGAGAAAATAATTATATTGGAACAGACTTACGGGTTCAATCTTTTTTCTCGGATCATTTACCCTGCTCCCTCCTCCTTCTTTATTTTTTTCTAGATCTGGGCACACACCCTTTACATATTTTCTAAGGAAGTCTGAAAACTAGAGACTCACGACACGACACAAACTCCACTCCTTTCTCATTGGAAGTTTCTGGGCACGTCACCGAAGCGAGACAGTCCATTCAGACATATTCACCCACTGCCCACTTTGCCCGTGGACCTGATGATAAGAGGGCCGAGGCTCTCTTTACAAAGAGGTCCAGAAACTCGAAGGATGTGCAAGAAGAAGAAGAAGAAGCGCCTGAATGAAAAATGAAGGGGGGAAAGGGAGGGGGAAGAGACTAAATTTCATTGCAGTATAACATTTTGCGCTCCGTTTTAGAAGTCTTAAAAGAAATTCTTCAAAAATGCGTGAAATGTGCACAAGAATGGGCTCTTTCGCCGCGGTCCGATATATTTATTAATTATAATGAAATTTTTTTCCTTTCTTTATTTGTCAGCCTTCACATTTTGACGAAAAAATTAGGAGAATGACAGATCGCCCCTGATGAATATGGGACACTCCTTTTCAAAGAGAATGAAGTATCTCCTTTTATGCCTTTTCGCATCTCCTAACACGAACATTAGAACTAATGGATGACTCGGATTCGGAGGATTTAGTACCTATCAAAACAGAATTTCAAATTTATCCCTATTTTCAAAAAAGGTGATCGCAGTTCTTATGATAACTATAGGGGTATCAGCCTATTCTCTGTTCCAGGTAAAGTTCTTTCCATGATTGTGCTTAATAGAATTAAGAATCTGGTTGACAGTCAATTGCGTGATGAGCAATGTGGATTCAGAAGTGGTAGGGGATGTGTGGATCGGATATTTTCACTTAGGCAGATTCTTGAGAAATGTTTAGAATTTCAGAAACCTTTGGTTGCTAGCTTTGTTGATTTCAAAAAGGCTTTCGACTCTGTTGATCGTCATAATTTGTGGTTGATTGTGAGATCATATGGTATACCAGACAAATTAGTTAACATAATGAAAGCTCTCTGTAATAACACTGAGTCGTGTGTGAGAGTTGGTAAGGCTTGTAGCAATTGGTTTAGCATTACTTCTGGTGTTCGACAAGGGTGCATTTTGTCTCCTTTTCTCTTTAGTTTGGTTATTGATTACGTTATGCGAAATTCACTTCAAGGAAAAATTTTTGGCCTTAAATGGACTGGAGATACGAAAATTTCTGATTTAGTTTATGCTGATGATTTAGCCCTTTTGGCAAATGATGTTGATGAGATGAACTCTTTCATTCGAGCTGTTGATGAAACTGGTAGTAGAGTAGGTTTGGTTATAAACAGAGAGAAAACTAAAGTGATGAAAATTGGTCAGGCAAGCTGTGATTCAGTTAATCTGAATGGTTGCAGTCTTGCGCAGGTGTCACAGTTTAATTACCTTGGGAGCTATGTAACAGATAATGGTGATGTGCGGTATGAGATTAACAGGCGAATAGTGATTGCTGCCGGGGCTTTTAAGAATCTATGGAGAGTATGGAGAAATAGGAGTATACATCTAAAGACTAAAATTAGACTGTATAATAGTTTGGTTCTTTCTAGGGTTAGTTATGGTAGTGAAACTTGGACGCTTTGTAAACAAGATAACCGGAAACTACATGCTTTTGATTCGAGATGCTTACGCAGTATCTTGGGCATTAGGTGGTTCAACTTTGTAACTAATGATGAGGTTAGGCAAAGGAGTTTGCAACCTCCTTTAAGCAGCATATTGTGCAGAGAGAGACTCCGTTGGTTTGGCCATGTTGCCCGTATGAATAATTATAGATTGGCGAATAGGGTTATGAACAGTGTGCCTAAAGGCCTCAGAAAGAAGGGGAGACCTAGGATGCGGTGGGCAGACAATGTTTAACAGGACCTTGTTAGAATTGGTGTGTAGTGGCCAGATGCAGCAGATGTAGCTTAGGATAGACTTGCTTGGAGAACTAAATTGCACGGTCTGGTTGGACCTCCGTATCCCATGGCTGTTTGAGGATGATGATGATGATGTAATGATAAAATTTACTTGTACTATGATCAAAGAATAATAAGCAAACAAACAAACAACTGCTAGCCAATGAACAACTCTCGTCAGCCAACTAATTTTCACACTCTGTGGATGATTTGTTCATGATTGAATAATGTTTCAAAGAAATGGTCATTTCAGTTTCACAATTTTTAAGACCTTCGTTTTGACGAATAAAAATTTAAAAAATCGATCATGCTGCATAACTAAATCAATGTATAACTGGTATGTGTTTGGAAATGTAACATTTTAATTGAGAGTTTATGAATTTTTATGCCAATAAAGGACAGGATCCTCAACCAATTACTTTCCTTCTATTATGGATTGCAAAGAAACCTGATTTGTGACCTGCTGCTCCAGGTTACATTAAGTACGAAAATTCCTGCTGCAGTTTACTTCATTGTCAACAGATGGCACTACGGCGGTGATGTTTACGAAATACAGTGATGACATTTTAAATAACGCTGACGAAATGATTATTTTCGAGATAAAAGAGTTGCAAGAGGTATGAGCGAAATTCAAATGAGGGCTTTTTTTTAAGTTCGTTTTCCAAAAATGAGCTATTGTTTTCTCTAGTTGTCTTTTCGTATGTACGTTTGCATACACCTGTTTTTAGTTATAAATGAAAATTTTTTATTTGTTTTATGAGTATAGTGATAGTCAGTACCCAGGTCGCAATTTTTATTTTTATTTATTTATTTCGGAAGGAGAGGGGGGGGATGAGAACCCACTCTAAGGTATGGACACAGGCTTGGGCTCAAAATAAATTAAATTTAAAATATTACTATTAATTGTAAAAAAAAATATGTAAGAATGTGAAATATTTTTTGATTATAATTTCAAGTTTTTAAGCAGTGTTTATTAATAAAAAAAATGAGCATCATGTGGGTTTTGATTATTTTTTACGTATTTTTTATCTTTAATAAATAAACAGCTCTCTGCGTTTATAATGATGTCACCCACGAACATTCAGCTTCTAATAATATTTGCAATATTTTCCAGTTTAAAACATATTAACATTTTTATTTTGCCATGAAACGATTATATTTAATAACATAAAAATGAAATAAATATGATTAGCGACATGCATTTCTGTTTATATGTCTAATGATGCGTCAGAGATCTATTTTCTCCAAATCGGGCAGACTTGGGCTCAAAAATTGCCGAAATAGATCGGGATCGAAAAATTGACCCCGAGCTCATCTCCAATGGGTACTGATGAAATGGTAGGAATTTAGTATTCACATTTTTCAAATCTCCCAATAGTTTTAATTCGAGAATAAGCTAATGTTCGAAAATGGTAGGAAATTAAACGAACATTGCAAACGATCTATTCGAGCTGGAAATTTGTCATTTGGTTCGTAGAGTGAACAAGCTATCAAAAGTTTTACTTTTTCACCAAGCTCACACACACTGGTGGATGGAGAAACGCATTTTTTATTTTTATTTTAAGGGATAAATTTGAAATTCTGTTTTGATAGGTACTAAATCTCCCGAATCCGAGTCATCCATTAGTTCTAATGTTCGTGTTAGGAGATGCGAAAAGGCATAAAAGGAGATACTTCATTCTCTTTGAAAAGGAGTGTCCCATATTCATCAGGGGCGATCTGTCATTCTCCTAATTTTTTCGTCAAAATGTGAAGGCTGACAAATAAAGAAAGGAAAAAAATTTCATTATAATTAATAAATATATCGGACCGCGGCGAAAGAGCCCATTCTTGTGCACATTTCACGCATTTTTGAAGAATTTCTTTTAAGATTTCTAAAACGGAGCGCAAAATGTTATACTGCAATGAAATTTAGTCTCTTCCCCCTCCCTTTCCCCCCTTCATTTTTCATTCAGGCGCTTCTTCTTCTTCTTCTTGCACATCCTTCGAGTTTCTGGACCTCTTTGTAAAGAGAGCCTCGGCCCTCTTATCATCAGGTCCACGGGCAAAGTGGGCAGTGGGTGAATATGTCTGAATGGACTGTCTCGCTTCGGTGACGTGCCCAGAAACTTCCAATGAGAAAGGAGTGGAGTTTGTGTCGTGTCGTGAGTCTCTAGTTTTCAGACTTTCTTAGAAAATATGTAAAGGGTGTGTGCCCAGATCTGGGAAAAAAATAAAGAAGGGGGAGGAGGCAGGGTAAATGATCCGAGAAAAAAGATTGAACCCGTAAGTCTGTTCCAATATAATTTTTTTCTCTGTTTTAGTGATCTCTAGCAAATACATTGAAAAATATTGGTCATATACTGCTTCTATATATTCAGTATATTTCCTCAGATAAGACGATAGTTGAATCATAAAAAAAGGCCCCCAAAATCCGGGTCGTCTTATAGGACAGATACAAAAAAAATTAGATTGAAATTTATATAAATTGAAACTATTATTACTACAACTTATCGAAAAATCTATCATATTATTTAAATACGCTATATGATAATACATTACATTGTAATAGTAAATAATACATTACATTGTAATAGTAAAACAATACTAAAACAAAATAAATATTAAAAGTTATGTTTATTGAGCTACTGAGGAAAAAACGGACAAACCGTAATTATTTACTAGTACAGAGTAGGGTATGTCCACAAAATAGAATAGCCCATACGACGCTTTTGTGAATAGTCAAGGTCATTACCCGAATGCCCGAATCAGTGCGAATGTTTGCGAATAGGACATAATTCCGTATACGCTATAATTATCCAGATGATGATCGCCGATCTAAACTAAATTCATAGGCCGTTGATAGTTTGGGGTCGTCTTATAGGACAGATATATGCTAAAACTATAAAACTTTCACGAAAATTTATGCCTCGTCTTATCTGAAGGTCGTCTTATCTGCGGAAATATACGGTATAGATTTCGCCTCCATTTCGGTTGTTAGCCCTGGGCTATGGAGGTCCAGTCGGACTGTGTAATTTAGTCTCAAAACACTGCTGTCTCCTGAGCTACAGCTGCTGCATTTCGTTACTAGAGGCCACTTCTAAACAAGGTCCCCAAGACATTATCTGCCCACCGCATCCTGTGTCCCCCTTTTTCGTAGTATTGCTCATAATGTGTTCTACGATAGCCTATAATGCGAAGAATGTGAAAAAGGTTTAACTGATCTATTTCTATGTTTTAGTATGCCTCAGAGAAAGTTTGTTCCCGTACCGGCCTCGGGTTGATTAATTATTAAAATGGTTCTGCCATAATTGGTTCTGAATGGACCCTAGATTTTCAGTGGTGTATCCAGAAACTTCCACTGAGGGAAGGGAAGGCGGTTTGATTTTCAGACTTCCTTAGAAAATATGTAAGGGGTGTTATAAATGGTTATAATGGTTTTATAAACCCACCCCTTACCAAGGATGTGCAGCTCAACAGAATGTGGTGGTAAAAGGTTTAGCGCGGACGTATACAACTACGGACCTTTTAACAATTTTATCCGGCTTAAAAATTGAAAGATACAGTATAACATATATACATTTTTTAAAGTGGCTCTAATAAAGTGAATGGTATTTTAATAAGATGAAAGACAAAAATTTGAATAGCAATATAGAACTAGCAACGACGTCATTCAATCCGAATGTTCAGCTGTTCATTTTTGGGATTCCCTACACGTATTGTTTCGACAAGCCAACTTTAGCTTTTAAGTTAAAATAAACTTTAGAAAATATTTTTTTCTTATTGTTTTGTTCCTATATATATATATGACAAATAAAATGTAAAAAACAAAGTAAAACTTCTTTTATTACCCCCCAATTATTGGCTCATAGCAAACATAATATTTTTCTATTATCAATTTATTTTTATGTCAAAATCGTTTGTTCACCCCTCGTTTAGAATACGAATTCATCCCTTTGGGGCGGGGGTGGCTCAGTCGGTAGCGCGCCAGACTCGTAATCTGTAGTTCCCAGGTTCGAGTCTCAGCTGGGTCAGCGTTGAGATTTATCTCCGCAAAATTCCCCGCCCTGCCCACGGTCAGTAGGGGACACCGATGGGCTTGGAAAGGCCGCCGTCCGTCGGATGGGACGTTAAGCCGTGGCCCCTTGTGCGGGAGAGCCCATACCCTATGCACGTTAAAGAACACGCTGGATGGCCTTGACGGGAGGCTACCATCTATCTCCCAACAGCTGTTCCAGTGGGTCCCCTCCCCCAACCTTCTCTGAGCCTTCGGGGTCCATGTGACCTGGCCATTTATCCCATCGTGTGCAAAAAAGTGCCGCTCAGAGGTAAAACAACCCAACCCATCCCATATTCGAGAAACGAATAATTATATATTCTATCAGCAGTCAAGCAAAGAATGTTGCATCTAAATATATCAGTTTTCTTTATGTCGCCACTTTCTTTTCATGCTGCTCCTTTTCCTTTCCGGAAATATTTTCTGTGTATTCAGTGTTTAGATTTTAACACCAAAATATAATATAAAAATAAAGCGAAAAAAAAAACATTTATTAGCATATTTGAAATTCCAAATATAGTGAACCTTCGATTTTTCACAACAGAATTTACGATTCACGGGATTTTATGCATTTTTTTGCATGGTTCGAACCAAATACCAAAAACAACAACAAAAACGTAAAATTTTAAACAGTTTTACGTTTCCACAATGTTACATTTTCCTAGAATTCTCACTTCATTCTTCTCGTTCTGATAACGGAAATTTACTCGATTTTCCTTTTTGCAGCTCAAATTTTAGAATTTCTTATGCTAGTATTTCCTTCCCTGTCATCAGTCAGTGATGGTTTTCAATTGATTCTGTAGGCGATTGTGTTCATAGAGCATTTGATTGCGCCAGGCGACTTCACTAAAGATTTGTTCCCGTTGCGTATTAGAATATTTCGTTTGTCGCATGTCTGCAAAGTGCATCAAGACATGGCCATTACAACATAACATCGACTATTGTGTTTCTATAAGTGAAACGTTCAACCAAAAGTATGATGTAATTAGGCATGATTGGGTTCCGTATAAACAGTGAACACAATTCATATACTAGTCATAAACAGTGAACAATCAGGTTAATCCGCGAACACGACAGAGATTTACATGTCACGCAGCCGTGGACACTGAAGGGGTTAGTGCGCCCTTATGTATGATCGTTTGTTTAAATTAAATATTTACGTTTACAACCTTGAAAAAGGAAAATAATGTAGTCTAAAAGGATGTGCGAATTTTAATAATGCAGTTCGGCCCCCAAATACTATGAAATTAATGTAATAAATTAATATTATGCATATAATAATTTATAAATAAATACCTCCTCAAGCAATTCAAAGCTTCCAAATGTGAAAAAATCATTTTTCACAGTTGTTTTCAAAGTGTCACAGTAAGTAGACTATCTTAAATATCTCAAAATCTCATTTTCCAGCAATATTTGTTTACTATTTAAATAGTTCTGGAAACAAACAATTAGTAAAGGTGTTTTTAATCGGGCAGAATGTTCTGGAAAGTTACACCAAATCTTTTACTAAAATACGTAAATATAATTTTAGAAGTTGTGCGTTTTTATTAATGTTTCCACCAATTTTGAAATAGTGCTTAGGACGAGTGCAAACAGTTTTATAGTCCAGTAATGACACGCTTACTTTACTAATGGATTATTTAGTAACCGATATCCTTTTTAGCAAGTTTTCATTTGGCTTCTTTGGTATTGAGGGCGTTTAGGAGTTTTCGTTCCTGGAAAAGAAAATAATGATCAAACCCCCCACACCGCAAATCCCTTAAGAAATGTAAAAGTGGGTATCTGCTAGAATGATAAAAAAAGAACACTTTTAAGTCTTTTGTAAGGTGACACTGACCCTGCTTAAGGACCTTGCACCTCGCTGCTCGTCTGAAAATAACTTTCAGCTTTCAGTAGTTGGATCGGCAGATTTGAGAGGAGACATAACCTTGTTTCCAGAACTCTATCAGGTAATAGAAGAACTGTCGATTCAGAAACAGAAGACAGGTTCGAGTCCCAGCTGGGTCAGCGTCCAGACTTATCTCCGCAAAATTTCCCTGCCCTGCCCACGGTCAGTAGGGGACACCGATGGGCTTGGAAAGGCCGCCGTCCGTCGGATGGGACGTTAAGCCGTGGCCCCGTGTGCGGGAGAGACATACCCTGTGCACGTTAAAGAACACGCTGGATGGCCTTGACGGGAGGCTACCACCTGTCTCCCAACAGCTGTTCCAGTGGGTCCCCTCCCCCAAACTTCTCTGAGCCTTCGGGGTCCATGTGACCTGGCCATTTAGCCCATGGTGTACAAAAAAGTGCCACTCTGAGGTAAAACCATCCAGTCCAATCCAGAAACAGAAGAAGATTATTGACTGACTATTGCAAGAGATGAAGTTTATAACTTCTGTGATATCTACTCAGAAGCCACTTCATTAGGTACAAATCAATCGTATGTCAATAGTAACTCAGATACAGGATTCAGAAACTTCGTAAAGAAGCTTTTAATGAAAAAATGGGACTGCAGGTAATTTAAAGATCTTAATCAGATCTATTTTAATCTTGATTTTCAACAACATGAGTTCAATATTTAAAGGGTTAGGAAAGGTGAAATATTTAACAAGCTAGCTCGTTCTGCGAAAACATTTAAAATGGACAAAAATTAGCATAATTATTACACAAACTGTTAAAACTACTCCTAAAAGGGTTACTAAAGTTTATTATAACGGTTATTGCTTTCCTTTTAACTCTTTTTTTTATTAACTATCAGAGGAATTGTTTAAACTGCCATTATTTCTGTTAAATATTCCAATTTTCCGTAACTTTCTAAATACCGAACGAATGCTGTTGAAAAACGATTAAAATAGACTCGATTAAGATGTTTAAATTATAATCAGTCCCTTTTCCTCATAAAAAGCATATTTAAGAAGTACTGAGGTCTCTATCCGACTTATTATCAGGAACGGCACTACCGCAAGTGCGATAGGCGCCTCTGCAGCGCGCGCCAACTTTTCAAACTAATAAGGTTGACCGCAGTAATTATGACATATTTTTCAAAATATCATTTTCAGTTCTTTTAAAAATGACATTAAATTAAGCTAAATTAATCATCGACATATAATATTAGACTTGGAGAAAGGGCCGGCAGAGTCAAAGTTCGCTCCGGGCAGCAAAATAGCTGGCGCCTGCCTTAGTTATTATTGTCAAAAGATGGAACTGTATCTAATAAAGTGGCAGCTAAGTGTATCTAAGGTTGATGAGTGTATTTTTCAGTCTAAAACATAATAAAATCCTCACTTGTGGAGATTTTTGCCATAATGGTACAAAATCTAAACAGAGGGTTACTGTGCTCTTTTCATGCATTGTTGATGGTAGCGATGAACTGCCACCTCTTGTAATTGGAAAATATTAAATTCCAAGATGTTTCAAGAATATCTTAAAAATAAGAAGCCAAGACAACTTTTTGAGTTACCACCAAATATTTGAAGATGATCTAAGGGACCTGGGTTCGAGCCCCGGGTAAGGCATGGATATATGTGACGTTTTTCTGCTGAGGTCATGCCATCCTTACAGCCCTACTCTGGCATGTAAACTGACAGACTCCTGTCAGACCTCTGTGGCAAGCAGCTGCTTGAGGGAGAATTTATTTATTTTTTACCTGAGACAAATGGACCTGAAACACTGGGTGCCGAAAAAAAGGCAACATTTTGTTTTTCATCTACCAGAAACATCAAAGTTGTATTTCTCCCTTAACTGTACCATCTAGCACCAGTCATTTCATTTGGGAATCATCCATGCATTCAGGTTCCGTTACAGAAAACAGTTGATACGGAAAACTGTATACATGATAAATGGGGGAACTTGCTCCATGATGCTAAACAGATGAGGCTGAGTGTGTTGTTGTCCGCAAAGCTGATAACATCCACTACATTCAAGACTTGCTTTGTGAGGTTTTCATTTAATCACATCAGCAGCAATAATGACAATGCAATGAAATTTGCTGAAGTTGATGGGATGACTTGCGAAGTGTAATACTGCTTAGTACACTTAAAATGGGGTGCAGTTTGAGAGGGTGCAGTTTGAGAACTAAACATGTAACACTGCCCTAGAAGTTGGTAAGTCCCACATTATTGACAGGTGTTGGGCTACCTGTTTAAATTTTTAATTTGTATTATTGTTGCGGGTAGTTGTTTATGTACCAAATTTGTCCCTGTTCATTAGACAATTTGGCACTGATAGACAGGGCCGGCCTTAAGCCGATTGAGCCCAATCGGACCCCGCGCTAGGGTTATAACCTCCGAGGAGGGAGGTAATTTTCATTCTAAAGAGAAAATTGTTCTCCTGTTTTGTGAGAACTACAGATTTTAGAGTCAGTAACATTGTGCTCAGAAAAAATATTTTTAGCAGTTTAGTTTTTGTTTAATTGTTGTTTGTTCTTATATGTCCCCGCATTTGCTAATGCCGGGCCTGCTGGTCTTATTAAATGCGAGGCCCGATTAGAAATGCGGTCTCCACCCTCGTGGGGTGGGAGGCTCATTTTTAGGTTTGGCTGAGGGGCTAAAAAGTTTTGAATCCTGGATGGACTCCCCCTCCTCCTCCTAAAACCGGATTTTCCCCCCACCCACTATGGTGCTTGCTTTTTTAAAATTTAGTGAAGAGAAAGATTGCTCACAGTTAAATGTTGAACCAAAATGCGTGAAGATATCAAAAGACTGGGGGAGTGGCCACCCGTTGTCGACTCCTAGTATGGAGGAGTTGTGAAAATTCGAAATGAGAATGCATTTAGTGTTCGTTAAAGTTTAGCTGTGTTTTCTTTCTGCTAAAGTCTCATCTTTCTCTAGCTCAGGGGTCGGTAACTTGTTTTGGGCCAAGAGCCAAAACAGCGAAAAGACAGGCAGATTATTTTATTTTAGTAACAAAAATAAAACCATAACGTGAACTTAAAAAGGGTATATTCAAGTGTGTGTGTATATATGTTACCGCTAAAGCTCGAAATGTGCCGTTAATGTGCACATTACCTAGCTAATCTGCAGATTAACTGATTTGCTCCGTTAACGTGCGGAATCAAGAGTTTTCCGCATTTTACCTAGGTAATGCGCACATTAACGGCTTCCGTATCGTTAAAGTTCAAAAGTTTGTTTCTCTCATAGTGGTGAATCTCTTGAATATGAATCTTCGTGTCACGTGATTCACTCGTCCGCATTATAAAAAACGCCCCGGATGAGGGAGGCTAAGTGAGAACGAATCGGTAAAGTGATTCATTCTTGATAACGAATCACTAAAATGATTCGTTCTCACTTGGCCTGCTCATTTTGGGGGCGTTTTTTATAATTCGGACGGCTGATTCATGTTGACAGAGGGATGACCCTGATTTCAACTCTACTCTCGGACACTAGATAAATAACATTATGTTAATTTGAGCGTACAGAAACGTTCCTGTTGTTCCAGCAAAGATCTTATTTTCATTTTAACGAGTGCCTAGTAGGTAATGTGCAGATTATCCAGGTAATTTGCAGATTACCTAGGAAATTTGCAGATTACCTAGGTAATTTGAGAAATGAAACAATTTTCCGCACGTTAACGGATCACCCTAGTTAATCTGCACAATACCTAGATAATCTGTAGAATAACTGATTTCTGCACTTTAGCGGTAACATATATATAAACTCTTAAAAAAGAATGCTAAAAAATCTTTCACTCATCAGTGTGACTTTGGGTCTTCCCTGCCAACTTAATTCAAATTTAGAGTGTATTTAGAGCATCCGAATGGCATCAGCTCTTTCAAACTGTCGTCTGCCAACCTCTTTTGTTCTTGTTTTTAATGAAAATCATTGATTAAAAAATTCCGCTATCGAATGTTCAACTAAAAAGCGTCAAGAGTCGTATTTTAGAGTGCTTATAATCACATGCTGCTCCAGAGTCGCCGGTTCGGCCCATGCACTAGATATTCTCTGTGGAACAGTTTATTGACAGGGCCTCTGACAGGAACGTTGAACGAGTAATTTATTTTTCACTATTTTTTGTTAATAGCAAAATCGCAACGGTATGTAAAATTGCTGAATTTAAAGTTGCTTTTTAATGCCGGTGCTCCCAAATTTCTTCCATCGGTTCCCTTTATTTCTCCTGTAGAGAGATTTTGTCATTTGAGCTCTATTGGCAATCACGGATTCATTTGACAAAGTCCGTGTTTCAATTGCTTATCGAAGAATCACTTATCGGTCTGAGAAATGCATGGCCACAGTTCATCTGCACTGTTAATGTTGCTAGGCTGCCAATTATCTGCAGAGTCGTGTTACAAAATAGCATTGTGACCCGATAATCAGATTGGTTTGTTTATTTCTTAATTTGGATTCAGCACGCCAAACATTTCAAGTCAGTCGAAAGCGCTCGTGAAGATTGCTGGAAGCATTTACTTCCTTCACGGTCAGAAGTAAAAGCATTTTAAAATTATCAGACTAAGATGTTCCTCATTCAGTCTACAAAGGTAAGAATTGGTGATGTGGATCTAGATTAAAAGTTTGGTGACAAATGTTTAACAAATGTAACGAATTTATATTAAAAAACAGTTCGATACTTTGTTTAAATGTTCCAATCTCAAATTCCTGCTGTATTCGCGTTGAGAAGGGAATTGATAGCTCAGTATGTAGTTTCGCAAAACTCCCCGCCCTGCCCTCAAACAGGAAGGGGCACCGACGGGCTTAGGAAGGCCACCGTCCATCGCATAGGACGTAAAGCCATGGCGTTGTGTGCGGGAGAGCCATACTCTGAGCACGTTAAAGAACACGCTAGATGGCCTTGGTGGGAGGCTACTTTGTCTCCTAACAGCTGTCCAGTGGGCCCCTCCATTCAAACTTCTCTGAGTCCTCGGGGTCACAAGGACCCTGAGGTGGCCATTTAGACGATTATGCGCAAAGAAAAGTGACGCTGAGAGCTAAAACAATCGAACTTGCAAAGCTTTCGATGTCAATAATGAAAGCGGTTCTCAATTTGGATATGCATTTTACAATTTTGAATTATCATTAATTATCGGCAAATTTTGGATCAATACTCATTTCAATTCCGATCGTAAAATATCTGCATTATACTGACAGCTCCTGTCAGACCTCTGTGGCTAGCAGTTGCTTGAGGAGGAAATTTTTTAAATATTACTTCTTGTAAAGCAGGGGCTCCTACACTGGGGAGCTCCACTGGTGTTGGGGGTGAAGAACTTCCAAGAGGACGCCAGGCTTCATGTGGGCGAGAGGATGTGCGAGGGCGTGAAGAAATTCCAAGAATAGTCTAAGGCAGTGGTTCTCAACCTTTTATGTTTCACGTACCCCCTGGAAATGTGTATGTAACTGGCGTACCCCTTGTATAGATAGATAAAACTATAGTTATAGTATAACAATGGGAATAAAATAAAACATATATATCAGTGGTTCTCAAACTTTTATGCTTCACGTACCCCCTGGAAATGTGTATGTAACTGGCGTACCCCTTGTATAGATAGATAAAACTATAGTTATAGTATAACAATGGGAATAAAATAAAACATATATATCAGTGGTTCTCAACCTTTTATGCTTCACGTACCCCCTGGAAATGTGTATGTAACTGGCGTACCCCTTGTATAGATAGATAAAACTATAGTTATAGTATAACAATGGGAATAAAATAAAACATATATATCAGTGGTTCTCAACCTTTTATGCTTCACGTACCCCCTGGAAATGTGTATGTAACTGGCGTACCCCTTGTATAGATAGATAAAACTATAGTTATAGTATAACAATGGGAATAAAATAAAACATATATATCAGTGGTTCTCAACCTTTTATGCTTCACGTACCCCCTGGAAATGTGTATGTAACTGGCGTACCCCTTGTATAGATAGATAAAACTATAGTTATAGTATAACAATGGGAATAAAATAAAACATATATATCAGTGGTTCTCAAACTTTTATGCTTCACGTACCCCCTGGAAATGTGTATGTAACTGGCGTACCCTTTGTATAGATAGATAAAACTATAGTTATAGTATAACAATGGGAATAAGATAAAACATATATATCAGTGGTTCTCAAACTTTTATGCTTCACGTACCCCCTGGAAATGTGTATGTAACTGGCGTACCCCTTGTATAGATAGATAAAACTATAGTTATAGTATAACAATGGGAATAAAATAAAACATATATATCAGTGGTTCTCAACCTTTTATGCTTCACGTACCCCCTGGAAATGTGTATGTAACTGGCGTACCCCTTGTATAGATAGATAAAACTATAGTTATAGTATAACAATGGGAATAAAATAAAACATATATATCAGTGGTTCTCAACCTTTTATGATTAACGTACCCCCTGGAAATGTGTATGTAACTGGCGTACCCCTTGTATAGATAGATAAAACTATAGTTATAGTATAACAATGGGAATAAAATAAAACATATATATCAGTGGTTCTCAACCTTTTATGCTTCACGTACCCCCTGGAAATGCGTATGAAACTGGCGTACCCCTTGTATAGATATATAAAACTATAGTTATAGTATAACGATGGTTATTTTTACTTTGTTACTAGATCTAGCGAGTTTTGAGCTCTCACGGCGTACCCCTAAAAATTTTACCGCGTACCCCAGGTTGAGAACCCCTACTCTAAGGTGTATGTGGGGTGAGGGAGAGTGTGAAGAAATTCTAAGAAGACTCTATGTTGCATGTGGTGTGCGAGGTCGTGAAGAAATTCCAAGAGGATGCTAGTCTTCAGGTGCAGTGTGAGAACGTGAAGCTACTCATCTAAAGGACCTGGGTTCGAGCCCCGGATAAGGCATGGATGTTCATGTCGTTTTAGTTCTGCCATCTTGACAGACCTTCTACTATGCCATATAAATTGACAGGTTCCTGTCAGACTTCTGTAACAAGCAGCTGCTTAAGGAGGTATTTATTTTTATCTTTGGTGCATGTGGGGTGCGAGGATGTGAGGTGGCCTGAAGAAATTCCAAGAGGACCGGAGAGTCCATGAGGGTGCAAGGGCATGACGGTTTCTCAAAAATCAAAGGGGGTTGTAATGCCGAAAAGTTCGATAAATCCTGCTATAATGAAATGCACGCAATGGTGTTTGATATTGTTCATTAATGTGGCTCGTTTGCGTTCCTTATGTTTTCTCCTAAGGTCAAGGCCAAAGTGTTTTCAAGTGTGTGTGCGAGATTCGTCCGTCCGTCCTCTCACCCCGCAGCTTAAGAATCGTGTTGGTGTTTCCGCCATGGATTGTTCAAGCATTGAGTAACTTATACGATGTCAAATGTTTCCATAGCAGTATGGCAAAATTGGTATAATTTCGACAAAATTAATCATTCCCATATAAAACTTCTCTCGAAATTTGAAACTCCAATTGCTATTGTGAAAATTCGTAACACAATGAGAAATGTTGGGAATATACTGAATACTTTCAAAATAATTGTTATTAAATAAACGAGTGTTCATTCTATTCAATGATAAAATTTGGAAAATGTAAATAACTGAACGGGGGAAAAATTGATTATTGTGGAATTTGGAATAATTACTGAGTTGGATTGTTTTACTTCTGAGCGGCACTTTTTCTGCACACCATGGGCTAAATAGCCAGGTCACATGGACCCCGAAGGCTCAGAGAAGGTTGGGGGAGGGGACCCACTGGAACAGCTGTTGGGAGACAGATGGTAGCCTTCCGTCAAGGCCATCCAGCGTGTTCTTTAACGTGCACAGAGTATGGCTCTCCCGCACACGGAGCCACGACTTAACGTCCCATCCGACGGACGGCGGTCTTTCCAAGCCCATCGGTGTCCCCTACTGACCGTGGGCAGGGCGGGGAAATATTTGCGGAGATAACTCTCAACGCTGACCCAGCTGGGACTCGAACCTGGGAACTACAGATTACGAGCTTGGCGCGCTACCGACTGAGCCACCCCCGCCCCGAATAATTACTGATGTATAGTCTGTAAATTAATTGAAAACGATAGGGATATACTCGATATTTTTCCAAATAATTATTATATGAAATTCAAAGCTCTAATGCTTTCCGAAAGGAAATTTTAAAAGAGAACTTTTAATAAAAATATAATATAATATAAATTCTAAATTTAAGTTTGTGTATGTATAATTTTTTCTCATTCATTAATTCTTGCTCAGGTCGCCAAAAGAGAAAGAAACGGCACTGCCCTCACATTAATAAAAATAAATAAATACCCCCTCAAGCAGCTCCTTGCCACAGAGGTCTGACAGGAGCCTGTCACTTTATATGCCATAGTAGGTGTTAGAGGATGGAAGGACCTCAGCAGAAAAACAACACACACATCCATGCCTTACCCGGGGCTCGAAATTAGCTTCCTTAGATCAGTAGACAATACCAAAATTTAAAATTCCAGTATCAAAAATGACTGCAGATTAGTGGTTCTCAAAGGGTGTGCCGCGAAATTTCGCGCCATACTGCAGGTAAAAGGGAATTTGTAAACGATTTCGTTGTTACTTTCTGCCAATGATTCTTCACTTAATTTTTCCGTTTAATCAAAAACTGATCGATATTAAATCCTAATGTTGAAACCAAAATTAACACGAAACATGCGCATAACACGTACGTAGTAACCTCAATACACGGGGCGGGGGTGGCTCAGTCGGTAGCGCGCTAGGCTCGTAATCTGTAGTTCTCACGTTCGAGTTCCAGCTGGGTCAGCGTTGAGATTTATCTCCGCAAAATTCCCCGCCCTGCCCACGGTCAGTAGGGGACACCGATGGGCTTGGAAAGGCTGCCGTCCGTCGGATGGGACGTTAAGCTGTGGCCCCGTGTGCGGGAGAGCCAAACCCTGTGCACGTTAAAGAACATGCTGGATGGCCTTGACAGGAGGCTACCATCTCTCCCAACAGCTGTTCCAGTGAGTCCCCTCCCCCAACCTTCTTTGAGCCTTCGGGGTTCATGTGATCTGGCCATTTAGCCCATGGTGTGCAAAAAAGTGCCGCTCAGAGGTAAAACAACCCAAACCCTCAATACACGTCAGAAGCGAACAAAAGAGCTCTGCGTTTACAAATCCAATTACTCCACAGAAATGGCTATTATTGAAGGAAACTACACATGAACGAGTCTCACGTAGTGTTGCCAGCTTAACCACGAGTCTTTAGGCGAAAAATAGCGTAGCATGCCGTGAGCAAAAAAGTTTCATAATCACTGGTGTAGAGCAGTGGTTCTCAAACTTTTATGCTTCACATACCCCCTGGAAATGTGTATGCAACTGGCGTACCCCTTGTATAGATAAAACTTTAGTTATAGTATAATAATGGGAATAAAATAAAACATGGCCGAGTGGTTAGCACGCTTGGCTACTGATCTATGGGATTCTGGGTTCGAGCCCCGGATAAGGCATGAATCTGTGTGTGTCGTTTTTCTGCTGAGGTCCTGCCATCCTCTCAGACCTTCTACTATGGCATATAAACTGACAGGCTCTTGTCAGACCTCTGTAGCAAGCAGCTGCTTGAGGGGGTATTTATTTATATATATACACACACATATTAAATTTTGTATTCATAAGTTACATATATCGATAAACACAAAAAAAGACATAAACAATTTAACAAATCTTGTAAAGTTGTAAACATTTTACTGGGTAATTAATGAAATGGTTGCTCTTGTTTACGCTTGTGCAGTTGATCAATGAATTGAATTGAAGTTTATTTCACCCAAACATACATATATTGGTAGATAAAACACAGACAAGTTCACAGACAGGTGGAAAAGGAGAACATAATAAGCCGTAGCTTTTGAATAAATGTTTCCTGAAATACACTTAAATTTAAAACAATGCAGGTGACCTTAATTTATACATTTATACATTTATTTGAGCACATGAATTTTTGTGGTCTGACTATCATTGACTTGATAATAAGTGTAGTTTATATTTAAATTTAAAAGTTCTATATTGTTCCATTGCAGCAGTATCCTCTGGTATCTCGTCATTCCAAATCTTAATGCCAATGTACCGTATTGATCTCTGGCCTATAGATTTCTTATAAAGGGGCAACATGATCTTGTTCTTAAGGCGAGTATCATAACTGAAAGTCTTCGTTCTTTCTAAGCAGCAGTAAAGTTCCGAGTACTCTGTCATTTTATTCTTCACTCTGTATACAAAATTCCCCATAACATACTTGTAAATATTATATATATTTAGTATTCCATTTTCTGCCATCAAGTGTTGTACCGGATTTCTGAAATTTAATCTTAGAATATATCTCATAATTCTCTTTTGCAGACAAAATAAACCATTCAAATTAGCTGAACTAGTATCTCCCCAAACACTAATTCCATATATTAAATGTGGGTACACTAATGCATAATATAAATTTATCAAAGTTTGTTGATTTACAATTTTTTAATCCTCCCAATCGATCCAATATTTTTTGAAATAGTAGCTCTTAGCTGGTTAATATGATAATTCCAAGTTAAATTAGCATCTACCCAGAGTCCAAGAAATTTTATATATTCACATGTTTCATCTTTTGATCATTCATCAAAATATTTATTTCGTTATAATTCAGTTTTTTATTCTTGTTCTTAAAGACCATACACTTTGTTTTAGAAATATTTATAGCTAGTTTATTATATGTGATCCGTTTATGCATATTTCCAATTAGAGTATTTGTTTCTTCTACTAAAGTTCTTACATCAGTATGGAAAGAAATTACATTTATATCATCTGCATATATAACTAGTTTAGCTGCTCCCTTTTGTGATTGAATATCATTTATATACAATGGTTGGGGTTATCTTGCTAAGGTAGAGTCGCAAGTCATCTTCAACATCCAGCCTGTTCCTATGTTTATTTTTTAAAGCAGTTAAAGATGAAAAATCAGTTTCACATAAATAAGTTGTTGTGAATCAGTAGTAGTGTTGCCAACTTAGCGACTTTTGAGCTCTCACGGCGTACCCCATGTTGCGAACCCCTACTCTAGAGCAGGGATTCTCAACCTTTTATGCTTCACGTATCCCCTGAAATGTGTATGCAACTGGCGTACCCTTTGTATCATAGATAGAAGACTATAGTTATAGTGATAAGACTATAGTTATACATAGATAGACAAAACTATAGTTATACATAGATAGACAAAACTATAGTTATAGATAGATAGACAAAACTATAGTTATAGTATAACAATGGGAATAAAATAAAACTTATATATATACATATTAAATTTTGTATTCATAAATTACATATATCGATAAACACAAAAAAAGGACATAAACAATTTAACAAACCTTATAAAATTTTAAACATTTTACTGGGTAGTCAGTGAAATGGACTTGTTACTCGATCTAGCGACTTTTGAGCTCTCACGGCATACCCCCCCCCCCCCAAAAAAAAAAAAAAGAAAAAAAACGCATTGACCCTACTGTAGCAAACGCCTAGGCAATTCTTCCAATCGAATCCGAATTATTGTCAAACGATCTCTTGCGACGAGTTCATCATTTCGTTTCCTGACAGGAATACGGGCAATTTGTTTAATAATCACTACCTGGTTACAATCTTCTCAAATATGATAAATCAGCATGTTAGAGCATACAAAACACCTCCTGTAAGGCTTGGCTCGTAATTGCAGTTCCCAGATTCGAGTCCCAGCTGGGTCAGCGTTAAGACTTATCTCCTCAAAATTCCCCGCCCTGCCCACGGTAGTAGGGGACACCGATGGGCTTGTAAAGGCCGCCGTCAGTCGGATGGGGCGTTAAGCCGTAGCCCCGTGTGCGGGAGAGCCTTACCCTGTGCACGTTAAAGAACACGCTGGGTGGCCTTGACGGGAGGCTACCATCTGTCTCCCAACAGCCGTTCCAGTGGGTCCTCTCCTCCAACCTTCTCTGAGACTTCTGGATCCTTGTGACCTGGCCATTTAGCCCATGGTGTGCAAAAAAGTGCCGCTCAGAGATAAATAAATAAATAAATACTCCCTCAAGCAGCTGCTTGCCACAGAGGTCTGACAGGAGCCTGTCAGTCTATATGCCACAATAGAAGATCTGAGAGGATGGCAGGACCTCAGCAGAAAACAACACGAACATCCATGCCTTACCCGGGGCTCGAACCCAGTTCCCTTAGATCAGTAGCCAAGCTTGCTAACCACTCGGCCACGGGACGGAAATGTAATGCTACAGTCATTAAAATGTTCCAATTACATTTTACAGCCCCCTAAAAAATTTGTTTTGTCACCTCAAGCGAATTTATTCAGTTGGTAGCACTCCAGGCTCGTAATCTGCAATTACCAGGTTCAAGTCCCTGGTAATTGAATGATGAAAGGCATCGTCGCTATTCACTTTTGTCGGATCCAGAAGTGAAATTCCTGTTCCAGAGGTGAGATTTATTTCAGCTAGACACCTTCGGTCGGAAAGGGAATACCGATGTGCTTGGAAAAGCCGCCGTCCGTCGGATGCGACGTTAAGCCGTGGCTTCGTATGCAGGAGAGCCATTCCCTGTGTACATTAAAGAATACCCTGGATGACCTTGATGGGAGGCAATCATCTGTCTCCTTACACATGCTTTGTCCTTAACAACTGTCCAGTAGGCTCAGAAGAAAACCTAACAACAACAACTTCAAATACACCCAATCCCAGACTTACATGATAGATGCATAGACACTATTTCATCATCATCATCATCCTCAAGCAGCCATGGGCTACGGAGGTCCAACCAGACCGTGCAATTTAGTTCTTCAAGCAAATCTATCCTGAGCAAATCTATCAAGCAAATCTATCCTGAGCTTTCTGAGGCCTTTAGGCACACTGTTCATAACCCTATTCGCCAATCTATAATTATTCATACGGGCAACATGGCCAAACCAACAGAGTCTCTCTCTGCACATAAAAATAAATAAATACCCCCTCAAACAGCTGCTTGCCACAGAGGTCTGACAGGAGCCTGTCAGTTTATATGCCAGAGTAGAAGGTTTGAGAGGATGGCAGGACCTCAGAAGAAAAACAACACGAATATCCATGCCTTACCCGGGGCTCGAACCCAGGTCCCGTAGATCAGTAGCTAAGCGCGCTAACAACTCGGCCACGGGACGGCAAAATATGCTGCTTAAAGGAGGTTGCAGACTCCTTTGCCTAACCTCACCATTAGTTACAAAGTTGAACCACCTAATGCCCAAGATACTGCGTAAGCATCTAGAATCAAAAGCATCTAGTTTCCTGTTATCTTGGTTACATAGCGTCCAAGTTTCACTACCATAACTAACCCTAGAAAGAACCAAACTATTATACAGTCTAATTTTAGCCTTTAGGTGTGTACCTCCTATTTCTCCACACTCTCCATTTAGTCGGATGCAAATTCCTCATGAGAAATGATGTAATAGAGTATTGTTTCTACCCTTATCATTATTCCTCTTCTGAAATATTTTCTAAGTTTATCATTTCTCATGAAGAACATAACAGGCACCAACCCAGGAGATTTACTTTCGGGGGATCCCAGGTTTTATTTTGTGTGTAGGGGGGGGGAGATCTGAAAATAAGACTTGATAATGTGGTTTCCCAATTACTAAAATATTACACCCAACAGGAAAGTCTAAAGTGATAAAATGATATTCTATGTGGAATAAGATGTTATAGTTGTATTTTTTGTAATCTACTTTTTATGTCGCACATAAAATATGGGGCTAAAATAGAATTATACAAAGACAGCTGTTTTGGATTTCAGAGCAGGTAAACAAGTCTGAGATTTCGTATGAGACGATCGCATTTTCGGAGGGGGGGGGGGGGGGGGGCAGAATCATAACCTGATTGACATATTTTTAATTGCATTCCTTTATTATGACTATACTCTGGTTAATATTTTGTGTTTATTATTTATTTATGTTTCATACATGAAAGTCATTTTCACAGAAGAGAAAGAATAAAGGTAGAAACATAAACAGTTGTGTTGGGTTGTTTTACCTCTGAGCGGCACTTTTTTGCACACAATGGGCTAAATGGCCAGGTCACAAGGACCCCGAAGGCTCAGAGAAGGTTGGGGCAGGGGACCCACTGGAACAGCTGTTGGGAGACAGATGGTAGCCTCCCGTCAAGGCCATCCAGCGTGTTCTTTAACGTGCACAGGGTATGGTTCTCCCGCACACGGGACCACGGCTTAACATCCCCATCCGACGGACGGCGGCCTTTTCAAGCCCATCGGTGTCCCCTACTGACCGTGGGCAGGGCGGGGAATTTTTGCGAAGATAAACATAAACAGTAAATAAAAATACCCCCTCAAGCAGCCTCATGCCACAGAGGTCTGACAGGAGCCTGTCAGTTTATATGCCATAGTAGAAGGTCTGAGAGGATGGCAGGACCTCAGCAGAAAAACGACATATACATCCATGCCTTACCCGGATCTCGAACCCAGGTCCCATAGATCAGTAGCCAAGCGCGCTAACCACTCGGCCACGGGTAGTTTTATTTTTATACATGGTACTGTGATTTCGTACTACTAAGTATTTGTAGTTTATTTAAATATATGGTAAGAATAAATCATAGATTTCCAAACTGGATAGAGTTAAAACATTCCAAAGGAGGGCACGAGTATGGGAAATTTTTCTGTTTTTCAATTGTTAATTGAACTTGTTGTTATCCGTTTTTGGCCGATGATAAATGAGAGGTTGGGATGTGAGAATTTTCTCAAAAATCGAGAGAACTTGATGCCGAAAGATTCTTAATGAGACATTAATTATTGTAAAAAGTGTGTCGAGTAATAAAGATGACTAACTGAATGTTTATAAGCGTCTCTGCACTGCAAGCGACAAGATATGAACTTGAATCAATAAGGGCGAATTTGAATAATAAATATGTACAATTAAAAAAACATATATATATATATGCTTCTGATCTAAGGGACCTGGGTTCAAGCCCCGGGTAAGGCATGGTTGTGTGTGTTGTTTTTCTGCTGAGGTCCTGCCATCCTCACAGACCTTCTAATATGGCATATAAACTGACAGGCTCCTGCCAGACCTCTGTGGCAAGCAACTGCTTGAGGGGGTATTATTTTTTTATTATTATTTCTTTATTATTGTTTTCAAATATATATATATTGCTATTTAAACACAGTGATTTGTATGGGAAAATGTTTGTGTTAAATCGAAATTATATCTGTTGGATTCGTGTTAGTTAGGGACTGGATGTACTGATCTAACTCTGCATCTAAGCTCCCCAGTTTCTCTTAAAATCTTCTCTTAAAATTTCCATTGAAAAACCAAAAGCCATCCTTTCAATCAATGTCTATAAAATCAATGAATTGCCTCTTCTCCTTCTTCGGGTTTCCCTATTCGATCGCATCCTTTCCAAGAACCACCAGCAAAGCCAGGCGCTAGAGGTCACCTTCGAGCCCTCCGAGTGGCTATATGATGGAACCAGGTGGTCGCCATCTGCCTACACCCCCGCCAGCACGCGACGCTCATTTTTCACACGACAATGGACAATGGTGGGTAGGAAGTCGGGGGTAGAGGGGTAGAAGGGGCCCCATTGCCCCATCCCGGGGAAGAGATAAATCCTCCCTTTAACCCCTCCTCGGAACTTTAGTTTCCCTCTCTTTGCTAAGGGTAATGGGAGATTCCGCGAAAGCTACAAGTTCACCACAAAGCCTACTTTCTAGAAACTGCTTTTAACGCTGTGTGGCGCTCTTTCTCCCGCTACTGACACAATGAGAATGTAAAGTAAATGACGGCAGAAGCTTTTTTTCTTTGAAGAAAAAAAAAGAGCCTTTGATTAAAAAAATACGATTATTCAATTCCTTAACCTTGTACTGCATCTGCGCTGCATGAAGGCAATCTGTTTGTGGGGAAAGAAGTTTAAGAGGGGAGGGGAAGGGATCAGTAGCCTTCCTGTTTTCATTTTTTTAATACTGAGGGAAGAAGTTTTTAAGATGGAAAATAATACATTTAGGCAAATATAAGGTGACCTTGAATCATGCACCCTCAAATTTGTCTGCTTAATTTAATTAAAGATTTTTAAATACATTAGCAGAGATTTGCTAGTTAGAAACCGACTAAATCAAAAAATTTCATATATAAGTTCCTACTGTTATAAATAAAAAATAATACCCCCTCAAGTAGCTGCTTGCCACAGAGGTCTGAAAGTTTATATACCACAGTAGGAGATCTGAGAGGATGGCAGGACCTCAGCAGAAAAACGACACACACATCCATGCCTAATCCGGGGCTCGAACCCAGGTCCCTTAGATCAGTAACCAAGCATGCTAACCACTCGGCCACGGGACGGCTATATGGGTCATAATAAATATCATTTCCTATGCTTTCCCTATTTGGGCGAATACCACAGCAACCAATATACACAAGATACAGGTCTTGCAGAACAAGATTTTGAGATGTGTGGTAGATACCCCTTGGTTTGTAACGAACAGACAAATCCACAAAGATCTGGACATCGACCATATTTACATTTATATTAAGTTTTTATCACGTGGTTTCTTTGACAATGTTCAAAGTAATCCACATGGAATTGTATTCTGCTTATTCGACTACAATCATGAAGTCATGAATAGTTACAAGAGGCCTAAGATGATGGCTTTCAGCAAAGATAGTCATCCATTTTAGGTCTCTTGTGCATCCTTACTGTTTTTTACTGTTGATCTTTTTTGTCCTTCGGGACCCACCATTGGTGGTTCATTTTACAAAGTTGTGTTTACACTGATGCCAACTAGGCACATATTCAGATGGAAGAGGTTATGGGTACCCATGTACTTGGTACTCTAAGAAATGAATGACCGATCTACGATCTACGGGTCATAATAAACCAGAGCCTGTACAAGACATTTTGCCACCCCAAGTGAAATTATTTTTTGCAGCCTCAAATAAACTTTTGCCGACCCAAAAAACAAATTATATCGAAATGTAACCCTGAAATCATCAAATGCCCAATTAATTTTGTTGTCCTCCCCCTCAAAGAACATTTTTTTTGTCTTCTCAGATGATTTCACTTTTCACGTTACAACTCCTGCTGCAATCCTGCTGTCAAGCCATAAGGCTTAGCGGGGTAATCGATGTATATAACCATAATAAGGCTTAATAAAGATATTATTATTATTAAAAACTGATTTTATTTTCTGATTTTTTTTATAAAAACTGATTTATTTTCTGCCGCCTCAAACGACCTTACCATTTTTGTAGGGTCAGGTGTGGCCCGTGTACGTAAGAATTCGAAAAATGTGAATATTAACATTTCATTAGTACCAATCGAACTAAAAAGAGTTTTCCAATTATCTCTCAAAACAGATGTGTTTCCCACCGACCCTGTGAGTAATTGATTAAGTCATTGCTTCCAATGGAAACTTCCTGACTTTAACATTCCCCCACCAAAATTTCAAATTTCTAGTGTATATACATCATTTGCAATATTCGTTTAAACTTTTGGTATTTTCAATTTCTATCCACAGTTACAGGACCCGATTATAACTTTTTGGAGAATCGGAGAGATCGAATCGTTATATTTCATCAATACCTATCCAACAGAAAAATTATTTTTAATTTATCTCTATAAACAAAAAAATTCGTTGTCTACAGATAGTCAAACGACAAAGTGAACATATTATCTAGTTTTACTGAAGACGAGCTAAAAAGAAATTAATATACGCCAAAATTAATTTCTTAAATATTAATCGTTGAAATAGTTTCCGGTCCTTGAATTTAGGAGTGTGCGTTCTCTCTCTACGTGTGTACTGAATAATTCTGTTCAGAACCATCAGAAGTTTAGGAGCTGGCGAAAAACGACCACTAGTTTTTTTTTTTCAATAGCTAATTATTAGAATTCATAGTAAATATTTCCTGCCTTACTAGGAGTGCCTCATTACTGGTCCCCTACTGCAGGCCATTCAGAAGGAAGATTAAATCGAGCATCTCGTATTGGCTCCTCAGTACAGTCGCTCAAAAAATATCCGAATACTATGGTCGATTACAGAATTCAGAAAAAATATCTGGCAACGATGTTTTTTAGAAATTAGTGATCTGGCAACCTTCGTGTCACGTGATTACAGAATTCAGGAAAAATATCTGGAGCGCGTACAGCAACTGCACACGCTCAATATTTCCGTGAGTGAGCCCAGATGATCCAGGTCTTTGTGAGCTCACACGATCCAATGTGCTGTGAACATTACCGCAACCGCTCCAGTTTGCTGTGAACATTAACCGCAACCGCTCCAGTTTGCTGTGAACGGTAACGGCACACGCTTAATATTTCCGTGAGTGAGCCCAGACGATCCAGGTCTTTGTGAACTCACACGATCCAATGTGCTGTGAACATTAACCGCAGCCGCTCCAGTTTGCTGTGAACGGTAACTGCACACGCTCAATATTTCCGTGAGTGAGCCCAGACGATCCAGGTCTTTGTGAGCTCACACGATCCAATGTGCTGTGAACATGAACCGCAACCGCTCCAGTTTGCTGTGAACATTAACCGCAACCGCTCCAGTTTGCTGTGAACGGTAACTGCACACGCTCAATATTTCCGTGAGTGAGCCCAGACGATCCAGGTCTTTGTGAACTCACACGATCCAATGTGCTGTGAACATTAACCGCAACCGCTCCAGTTTGCTGTGAACGGTAACTGCACACGCTCAATATTTCCGTGAGTGAGCCCAGACGATCCAGGTCTTTGTGAGCTCACACGATCCAATGTGCTGTGAACATGAACCGCAACCGCTCCAGTTTGCTGTGAACGGTAACTGCACACGCTCAATATTTCCGTGAGCCCACACGATCCAGGTCTTTGTGAGCTCACACGATCCAATGTGCTGTGAACATGAACCGCAACCGCTCCAGTTTGCTGTGAACGGTAACTGCACACGCTCCATATTCATTGCATTATATATTCATACGCATTATATATATTAAAAAAATATCCGAACACTATGGTCGATTACAGAATTCAGAAAAAATATCTGGCACCGATTTTTCCAGAAATTAGTGATCTGGCAACCTTCGTGTCACGTGACACGAAGGTTGCTAGATCACTAATTTCTGAAAAAATCGGTGCCAGATATTTTTTCTGAATTCTGTAATCGACCATAGTGTTCGGATATTTTTTTGAGCGACTGTAAGTAGTACCCAGAAATCGAGAAACACAGATGAAAAATTTTCCAATAAGGAAACCACTTTTATCAAACTTGCCGTCCCGTGACGGACTGATTAGCACGCTAACCTACTGATTTAAGGGACCTAGATTCGAGCCCCGGGTAAGACATGGATGTTGTATTGCTTTTCTGCTGAGGTCCCGCAATCCTCACAGACCTTCTACTATGGCGTATAAACTGATAGGCTCCTGTCAGCCCTCTGTGGCAAGCAGCTGCTTGAGGGGATATTTATTTATTTTTATTATTTATCAATCTACACTTTTTTATGTTTCTTCTTTCTTTTTACCCTGAGGGCAGACAGCTTATTTTCACATTCAGCATAGCTGAAAAAACAGGGTGACAAATCAACTCCTTGGTTGAAAGAACATTGAGCTGTAAAAGAAATCGTTAACTGCGTCACTACTGAAAAGTTTCTTACCTGCCTATTTTCACCACACGTTATAACTCGTTAGGTTTACGAACTTCTTCTCCCTTTGTTTTTGGTTAAGGAACCCAAAAGACATTGTAACACTGTCAGGAGCAACTAAAGTCAGCTGTACTCAAGCATTAGCATAAGCAACGAAGTCCCTTAACTAATATGGCTAATATTTATATAGAATTTATTGCAAAAAGAGACGTCATTGTCGAAATGTACTACTGTTAAAGGTAAGAGCTTGAGTTTTGCAAAAGCAATAAGGAGAGAAGAGATGAGGTGGGGAATCCTTATCTGGAATGTGGGAGCAAGCATTCAATTATTAAGAAAGTTAGGAATAGTTCAAAAGTATTAAAAGACGAAACATGAAATGTTCCAAAACACTTTAAAATGACATCTATCTTTTAAAACGCCACTAATCCGCGAGTCTCTCTTTGAATAGGACGTAACTGTTAGGTCAACGTGCATTGGTGTATCCATTTTTCACATAACGGCTGTTATTAAGAGCTTGCTTATCATTTCATATTAATCCGTATTTGTTTTAACCACAAGTCCCCGGAAAACGGAGAAATTCTGGTCACCCTAGTTTTAAAACTCGCAATTGACGTTGGGTTGTTGGGTTGTTTTACCTCTGAGCGGCACTTTTTTGCACACCATGGGCTAAATGGCCAGGTCACAAGGACCCCGAAGGCTCAGACAAGGTTGGGGGAGGGGACCCACTGGAACAGCTGTTGGGAGACAGATGGTAGCCTCCCGTCAAGGCCATCCAGCGTGTTTTTTAACTGCACAGGGTATGGCTCTCCCACACACGGGGCCACGGCTTAACGTCCCATCCGACGGACGGCGGCCTATTTCAAGCCAATCGGTGTCTCCTACTGACCGTGGACAGGGCGGGGGAAAATCTCAACGCTGACCCAGCTGGGACTCGAACCTGGGAACTACAGATTACGAGCCTGGCGCCTACCTACTGAGCCACCCCCGCCCCCGCAATTGACTACTTTCATTATAAAATTCTGGCCTCAAATTTTCAGTCATCTGCATTACCGACCGAAAATTATTTTTATAGAAGTGTTGACACTGCTATTTTACGCGGTAAAAGATCTGCTCATAATAAACAGTTATTTTAATATTTAAAAAAAAAATCTAAAAAAGTAAGTTCTTCAGTTGGGGGAGGGTTTCTTTCCCCCGAAATTCAAAAACGGCAAAAATATTCACAGTATTTAGATTTAAGAAGCGAAATTTTTGTGTGTATTTGACTGTTTTTAGGTCATTTATCGTTGCATTTATAAAAAACTTACATTACTTACCAGCAACAAATAAAAGATATATATCTATTTTTCTGTTTTTATCATTTATTCTTTGAAAAATTCCCGGTAAAAAAGGGGGCGGGATTTCCCTCCCTCTCGAAAATGTTTTCTGGATTAGTGTCTCTTTATTGAAAAATGTAAATTAGTGACTTGAGTAGCTAAACCCACTCAAAAATTTTAAGTATTGCTTAGTATTGAGATTATAATTTCAATCTCTAGGTGTTTCTAACTTCATGCAAGGCAGTGATGGATCCAGGGGTGGGATGAAAGCGATTTAACCCCCCCCCACCACCACCACCACCAGAGTCCGAAGCAGAATGGGGAAAAAATTACTTGTACGAATCTATTCAATGCATCTTGTATAAGCTCGTGTGTTGCCAAAAATGTCGATTAGACAGATGAAAATTCCTCAGATTCAAATAAGAAAAACCCGCTCTGCCCTCGGTGCGTAGGGCACCTATGGGTTGGAAAGGCCGCGGTCATTCGGATGGGACTTTAAGCCGTGGCTCCGTGTGCGACAGAGCCATATCCTGTGCACGTTAAAGAACATGTTGGATGGCCTTGACGGGAGGGAGTCTATCATCTGTCTCCCAACAGCTGTCCAGTGGGTCTAGGGCTACAATACATCCTTCAAAAGGAGGACATGTCCTTCATTTTTATTTTAAGTTCTCCCGGAATTTTGAAAATGCATGAAATGTCCTCCTTTTGATATAAACTCATAAACATGTTTTAAACGAAAATTAAAGCCCTCTTTTTTGACCTTTTTTAAATTTCTTGAACCAATGACTAGAATATAATTTACTTGTTAAGCGTGATATAATTTATTGTATGTTAAATTCTGTTGATGTTGTAAAAGTTGCTATTTTCGGTAATCTCAATATTAACAATTTACATGCCAAATTAAAAAGAGAGTATGCGCTTCAGAAAATTGCATAAAAATTTGCTTCCACCCACGGATAGATGGAGCTATGAAATTTGACAGCAGTTTTCTTATTTTTGATTTGCAACATAAAACACAGACATTGAATTACTTCTAATTCGTGAGGGGGCGGGGTGGCTCAGTCGGTAGCGCGCCAGGCTCGTAATCTGTAGTTCCCAGGTTCGAGTCCCAGCTGGGTCAGCGTTCAGATTTATCTCCGCAAAACACCCCGCCCTGCCCACGGTCAGTAGGGGACACCGATGGGCTTGGAAAGGCCGCCGTCCGTCGGATGGGACGTTAAACCGTGGCCCCATGTGCTGGAGAGTTTTACCCTGTGCACGTTAAAGAACACGCTGGATGGCCTTGACGGGTTTGGGTTGGGTTGTTTTACCTCTGAGCGGCACTTTTTTGCACACAATGGGCTAAATGGCCAGGTCACATGGACCCCAAAGGCTCAGAGAAGGTTGGGGGAGGGGACCCACTGGAACAGCTGTTGGGAGACAGATGGTAGCCTCCCGTCAAGGCCATCCAGCGTGTTCTTTAACGTGCACAGGGTAGGCCTTGACGGGAGGCTACCATCTGCCTCCCAACAGCTGTTCCAGTGGGTCCCCTCCCCCAACCTCTCTGAGCCTTCGGGGTCCATGTGACCTGGCCATTTAGCCCATGGTGTGCAAAAAAGTGCCGCTCAGAGGTAAAACAACATAACGTTAAAGAACACGCTGGATGGCCTTGACGGGAGGCTACCATCTGTCTCCCAACAGCTGTTCCAGTGGGTCCCCTCCCCCAACCTTCTCTGAGCCTTCGGGGTCCATGTGACCTGGCCATTTAGCCCATGGTGTGCAAAAAAGTGCCGCTCAGAGGTAAAACAACCAAACCCAACTTGTAATTCGTGCAAGTCTTCTCAAACAAGAGCATGCCTACCATGACCGAAGTCATTTGCTAACCACTACCTCAGTCAAAGTTAATGGAAATACAAAGTGTGCCTCCTGCAACAGCAGATAGTTACTAACCACTTAAAGCCAACTAACTCTTGATTGCTTATCAGGTATGAATAAGAATCAGAATGTCATATATTTTGAAGTATATTGAATAATTAGAATTATACCCTTTTCCGACTGAACTGTTAGTCGGTACTTACCTAAAATAAAACTAATTTCACAAATTGAAAGCATGCCCTCCTTTGTCCCAGCTTTTCTGTCTTCTGTCCTCCTTTTTGAACACTGGCATTTGGTAACCCTAAGTAGTCTCCTACACCCAACATTCTCTGAGCCCTCGGGGTCCTAGTGACCTGACCATTTAGCCCATTGTGTGCAAAAAAGCGGTACTCAGAGGTAAAACATCCCAATCGAACCCATAAAAAGATCAAAAGGTCATTGATTTCCCAAAATGGTGCTTATCGGAATAATCTCTTAAGCGAGGGAGTTCCGAAATTCCAATAACTAGAGGGTGTTAAAGAATGCACATGTTTCATTAATATTATCGATAGTTTTCCAATTTGGATTCGTATTTATCTTGTTTTGTTTTAGATCAGTGGTTCCCAACCTCTTCGGGTTAGGGGGGGGGGGGGGGGGGGGCTCAGTCGGTAGCGCCTCAGGCTCGTAATCTGTAGTTCCCAGGTTCGAGTCCCAGCTGGGTCAGCGTCGAGATTTATCTCCGCAAAATTCCCCGCCCTGCCCACGGTCAGTAGGGGACACCGATGGGCTTGGAAAGGCCGCCGTCCGTCGGATGGGACGTTAAGCCGTGCCCCCGTGTGCGGGAGAGCCCTACCCTGTGGACGTTAAAGAACACGCTGGATGGCCTTGACGGGAGGCTACCATCTGTCTCCCAACAGCTGTTCCAGTGGGTCCCCTCTCCCAACCTTCTGTGAGCCTTCGGGGTCCGTGTGACCTGGCCATTTAGCCCATGGTGTGCAAAAAAGTGCCGCTCAGAGATAAAACAACCCAACCTCTTCGGGTTTGAACTTTTACCAAGTAAACGCCCCTTCATAGAATTTAATTGATTTTTTTCCCATGTAAAACTAGTTGAAAATTATTTTCCTTATATAAGAATTTTCGAAAACGGTTCCACAAATTTCTAAAAACTCCCTTATAGGTTCGTATTTTTCATAATCACTTCACTCATATTTCCAGGGAGACTGCCAACTGATCCACCTCGATTTTCGTGTGCAATTCAGGGCATTGATTTATTTCTGATCTGGTTCCTCCATGAAATGCCACTGCAGTCACGTCCTCTATCATCCACTCTTAGGGCTGAAACTCCTTCCTGCTCGTCCTTTGAATGCAGCTGAATTTTCTTGGTCGCTTACGGATGGAAACGTCTTCTTCCGATGATTTTAATTCTTCTTCATTCTCTGAACTATCAATGGCAAATAAAATGTTAAGAATTACTTTCTCATTTAAAATTTTCCGTTTGCGGAAAGCCGTCTCAAATAACAAAATACAAAGCAAATATTAAAATTTAACTCAATTGTAAAATTATATCAGTGAATTTTAATAGATGCAAAAGTTCCTATCCCCCCAAAAAATCTAAAAAATAAATACATTAGGAAAATGAATTTATGTGATAACATATTAATAAGAAATGTTTCAAGTTCCAATTTTATAAAACCCAAATCTAATTTCATTATAATCTTTTCGTTTTGTGGAAAAATAATTTAGGTGTGAATAGGTCATTTTATTTGCCAAAAGGCCTAGTAAAATTGCGAAACCAGTTTTTCTTCTTCAAGGAACCTTTTCCAAAAAAGGCGACCTGCTTCGTATATTGCCTCCCCACCAAAGACATCTTTCCGGATCCGTCACAAACGCAAGAATAGGGGTGGGGGTGGCTCAGTCGGTAGCGCGCCAGGCTCGTAATCTGTAGTTCCCAGGTTCGAGTCCCAGCTGGGTCAGCGTTGAGATTTATCTCGGCAAAATTCCCCGCCCTGCCCACGGTCAGTAGGGGACACCGATGGGCTTGGAAAGGCCGCCGTCCGTCGGATGGGACGTTAAGCCGTGGCCCCGTGTGCGGGAGAGCCATACCCGGTGCACGTTAAAGAACACGATGGATGGCCTTGACGGGAGGCTACCATCTGTCTCCCAACAGCTGTTCCAGTGGGTCCCCTCCCGCAACCTTCTCTGAGCCTTCGGGGTCCATGTGACCTGGCCATTTAGCCCATGGTGTGCAAAAAAGTGCCGCTCAGAGGTAAAACAACACAACGTTAAAGAACACGCTGGATGGCCTTGACGGGAGGCTACCATCTGTCTCCCAACAGCTATTCCAGTGGGTCCCCTCCCCCAACCTCCTCTGAGCCTTCGGGGTCCATGTGACCTGGCCATTTAGCCCATGGTGTGCAAAAAAGTGCCGCTCAGAGGTAAAACAACACAACGTTAAAGAACACGTTGGATGGCGTTGACGGGAGGCTACCATCTGTCTCCCAACAGCTGTTCCAGTGGGTCCCCTCCCCCAACCTCCTCTGAGCCTTCGGGTCCATGTGACCGTCCCATTTAGCCCATTGTGGGCAAAAAAGTGCCGCTCAGAGGTAAAACAACCGAAATCTCTATTTCTTAAATATTGCCAAAAGCGAGAGGTTTTCGATTACCGACAGATTCGGGTTTGATATGCGCTGTCTGGCAAAAGTGTTACTAACACTGCGCAAAGTGCCATGAAATCAGCCAATGTACGCAAAATTTCTTACTGACTTAAGTATTCAACGTCACTATTAGTTTCTATAAGAGTCGCAAAGACATGGGGGAAAGCAAAGTCAGGTGCGACATGGGAAGGGTTAGCTTTTTTCTTTTTATATATAATCATACGATCATGTTTTAAACTAAAATTAGAGTATGCATTTTTTTGTATACTTTCTTGTACCCATATAATCTACTGTTAGCTGTTAAATAATTTACTGTAAATGCGAATCGTGAATGATTCTGTTATTGTTGTAAAAGTTATTATTTTCGGTAATACACCCATCCCTCGATTTACACGGTGGACAGGTTCCGAGAAATCACTTGTAAACCGAAAACAACTACTTACAGGCAAAAGTTATAATAAATAAATAAATACCCCCTCAAGCAGCTGCTTGCCACAGAGGTCTGACAGAAGCCTGTCATTTTATATGCCAAAGTAGAAGATCTGAGAGGATGGCAGGACCTCAGCAGAAAAACAACACATACAACCGTGCCTTATCCGGGGCTCGAACCCAGGTCCCTTAGATCAGTAGCCAAGCGCGCTAACCACTCGACCATATAATAAATACCACCTCAAGCAGCTGCTTGCCACAGAGGTCTGACAGGAGCCTGTCAGTTTATATGCCACAGTAGAAGGTCTGAGAGGATGGCAGGACCTCAGCAGAAAAACGACACACACATCCATGCCTAATTCCGGGGCTCGAACCCAGGTCCCTTAGATCAGTAGCCAAGCGTGCTAACCACTCGGCCACGGGACGGCACACTCGACCATAAGTTCCGAAAAAATTCTTGTTATGAATAAAACGTAGATTGAAAGTTATATTTATACATATTTGTCTCAATTTTCAGTTCAGCAGTAATAATAAGCATTAATGGGACATTATTTTGCATTTTATTTGCACTAATTCAGATATGCTTAAACTAATTATGCCGTCCCGTGGCCGAGTGGTTAGCATTCTTGGCTACTGATCTAAGGGACCTGGGTTCGAGTCCCGGATTTAGGCATGGATGTGTGTGTCATTTTTCTGCTGAGGTCCTGCCATCCTCTCAGATCTCCTACTGTGGCATATAAACTGACAGGCTCCTGTCAGACCTCTGTGGCAAGCAGCTGCTTGAGGGGGGTATTTATTATTTTTATTTAAATTAATTTTGCATACATTTCTTTTTGGTCATGAAAAACACTCATCTTTAATGTAGACGTAATCAGTTTTGAAAAACGAAAATTGCGAAGAAGGGTATTTATGAACTGAATATAAATTAAAAATCAAGCATTTTTCCAACACTTAACACTTTATTTTGAAAAAAAAAAGTATTTATTATGATAATTTTATGAAACAATGTAAATCCTAATAGACCTTACGAATCAGTTGTATTTAGCCTATGTAATAGTGTACAAAGCAAAACTTATGAAATAATAAGCTGAAAAAAATTGGTTTTGCCATGAGTGGGATTCGAACCCACGTTTCCTGAAAACATGCGAGCAATGCTACCACTACACCATCAATGACTAACGCTATCTTCAGCTAATGTGACATGTAACCTAACTTATTGCTATAAATTGACACAACACGGTTTTTACTGGTCTCAAAAATTCAGTCGAGAAAAGTCGGATGTAGCTGCCGATTCGAAACAGGCTTCATTTCATTAGGGTGTCGTGAATCTAGATATGAATATGATTCCAGCGAAAGAATATTGTTACGACAGAAGGAATCTGGCATCTGAAAGCAAAAAGAATCAGCCAACGAATTAGAACTTTGGAAGAATTTGAAGAAGAACAGTGGAGTGTGTAACGGTCGTGAGTTCGAAAAAAGGAGGGTTAGATGGTCTGAGACAGTGCGCGTTAAGTATAAAATAAGTATCTTTTATGTGTAGTGTGCGCGGGCGATCGTTTTGTTCTGCTAGTGTGATAAGTTAATGAACTAGCACAGGACGATGTTTACGTCTGAAGATGTTCAAGTGACATGGTAAATCAAGTGAAGAGGTTATTTAGTAGAATAGATAGAGCTGATGTTGTGTACTCTGTGTAGGAAGGTTGATGACTTATGCATGATAGTAGTTAATTTGTTTATAAGGTACTTGTCAGGCTAGAGGCCTTTTTAGATATTTTTTTTGTTCGGGCTTTGTATATTATTTTGGATTTCACCAAAATAGGCATATGCTACGTGGGAGGCCCTCTGTCCCGGCATCTGGAAAGTTAATTGAAGTAGCAGTGCCCGGGGGGGACGGAGGTCACCCAAAACGCTCGCGTCCGCTGACAAGCAACCCGGAGGCTAAGGGACTTCCCAGATGGTCAGGCGGAGAGAGAAAGAGAAAGGGTTGGCAACAACGAGGAGAAGGACAGAGCCAGTCGTAGGACGAAAGAGAAAAGACGTGAAATGGTAAAGCTGGGAAATGCCGACTGGTAATAACGGCATTGGGCTCTGTGAATACAGCTGAACAGGCATAGTAAGCTGGTGTTGTTGTAATGCTATGTAATTAAGCATATGTCCTTGTTCTATCAAGTATGTTTGGAAGGTTCAATAAATGATTGTTATCTTTAAGTAAAAGCTGAAGTTGAACCAATTTATTGGGGAGGAGCCTCAGTATTGAGTCGCAGCAATTGTGATAAAACCGTTGATTTTATCTGAAAAACTCTTTCACCCGTCGCGTATTGCGATCGAACCGAGGGGACATTCCTAAGTGGTCCCAATAGACAAACCAACGAAGAAGCAGCATCACAGTACTTCATCCATATTTTCTTTGTAACAATTTGCCTTGTATTGAATTTGGTTTTAAAATATAGTTATTAATACTCACGCCCAGTGCCAATCAATTTTGTAATCCGCAACAATATGAATGTTACAAATGACGATTTTATTTATAAAGGAATTAACTATTATTTATTCATTCTTGAAAATAAATGCTATTGTTATGACAGATGAACGAGCAACAATGAAACCGTGATGTCCTGTATCGTCTTGACTCTCGCGTGAACAACAGCGTGAGAATTACGTCACAAACCACTTCGAACGATAACTTCTTAAAAGAATAAGAGAGTTGTAACAAGGAAGAATTAGTGTGAAGGAAAAGTAATTTGTCTTTGTCTGTGCACGATAGTCAAAAGACGAAATGTTTTTATTTGGTGTGTGCCCGTGAGGATAAAAGAGTTTATTAATGTGAATCTTATTGGTAAAATAATAACAAAAAAGGAGAATTCCTCGTTTTATGCGTGGTGATCGACGTCTGAAAAGAATTGGTTCTGAGAGACCAGTATATTTAGCTCTAGTTTTGGAGTACTTGATGAGAGTAGAATCCTAGAAGGAAGTCATTTGGTATATAGTTACATTTAGTTTGTTTACGGAATTTTTTAGGTTATTCTTATTATTTTCATTTTTATTTTCATGTTGATGAAGATGATTTGTGTTGGTTGAATTTAGTTCATATAAATGTTTTTATTCATACTTTTGTAATAAATTACACTATTTTAGAATTATTGTTGCTAAATATTCTTTCGAACTCGCGCTCAACTTCCATTCGTTAAATTTATATCAATATCAATTAAAACGATTTAGTTTTTTTTTCCTTTGGGAATAGAGTCTAATGATAATCTCCCTTAAGCTACCATTGGTACTTCATAATTATGTGTTATATCTACATAGTAAAAAAACCTCTATACATACCAAGTAAAACCGAGTGTAAAACGGAACTGCTTGCTTTTTTTCTTAACCATGTAAATCGAAGGATCACACAATCAGCAATTCACGTACAGTCGCTCAAAAAAATATCCTAAACGTGACGTATATTCACGTGACACGAAGGTTGCCAGATCACTAATTTCTGAAAAAATCGTTGCCAGATATTTTTTCTGAATTCTGTAATCAACCATAGTGTTCGGATACTTTTTTGAGCGACTGTAGGCGGTCATATTATTTTGATACTAGATCGTGTGGGCTCACTCACGGAAATATTGAGCGTGTGCAGTAACTGCACACGCTCCAGTTTGCTGTGAACGGTAACTGGAGCGTATACAGTTGCTGTACACGCTCCAGATATTTTTCCTGAATTCTGTAATCACGTGACACGAAGGTTGCCAGATCACTGATTTCTAAAAAAATCGTTGCCAGATATTTTTTCTGAATTCTGTAATCAACCATAGTGTTCGGATACTTTTTTGAGCGACTGTAGGTGGTCATATTATTTTGATACTAGATCGTGTGGGCTCACTCACGGAAATATTGAGCGTGTGCAGTTACTGTTCACAGCAAACTGTCGCTCCAGTTTGCTCTGAACGGTAACTGGAGCTTGTACAGTTGCTGTACACGCTCCAGATATTTTTCCTGAATTCTGTAATCACGTGACACGAAGGTTGCCAGATCACTGATTTCTAAAAAAATCGTTGCCAAATATTTTTTTCTGAATTCTGTAATCAACCATAGTGTTCGGATACTTTTTTGAGCGACTGTAGGTGGTCATATTATTTTGATACTAGATCGTGTGGGCTCACTCACGGAAATATTGAGCGTGTGCAGTTACTGTTCACAGCAAACTGTCGCTCCAGTTTGCTCTGAACGGTAACTGGAGCGTGTACAGTTGCTGTACACGCTCCAGATATTTTTCCTGAATTCTGTAATCACGTGACACGAAGATTGCCAGATCACTGATTTCTAAAAAAATCGTTGCCAGATATTTTTTTCTGAATTCTGTAATCAACCATAGTGTTCGGATACTTTTTTGAGCGACTGTACCAGATCGGGAAAAGAGTGCGCTTTAGATAATTACATTAAATTTTGCCACTGACCATGGATAGCAGGTGCCATGAAAGTTTTTGGTAGTTTATTTATTTGCAACATACGTAAAATACAGCGAAAGAACCTATAGGAACTACTCCTAGTTTGTACAAGTCTTCCCTACAAAAACTAAAGTCGCCGAGTCCAGGGTTTGCGTACTAAATGAGTAGGTAGTGGCTAAACCATTATGTCAGTTAAAGACAGAATAAGTCTTCATTGCTCATCAAATAGGAATAAAAATTGGTACATGTCATATATTTTAAAGTGTACTGAATAAATAAGTATTATGCTTTTTCGGACGGGGCGGGAGTGGCTCAGTCGGTAGCGCGCCAGGCTCGTAATCTGTAGTTCCCAGGTTCGAGTCCCAGCTGGGTAAGCGTTGAGATTTATCTCCGCAAAATTCCCCGCCCTGCCCGCAGTCAGTAGAGGACACCGATGGGCTTGGAAAGGCCGCCGTCCGTCGGATGGGACGTTAAGCCGTGGCCCCGTGTGCGGGAGAGCCATACCCTGTGCACGTTAAAGAACATGCTGGATGGCCTTGACGGGAGGCTACCATCTGTCTCCCAACAGCTGTTCCAGTGGGTTCCCTCCCCCAACCTCCTCTGAGCCTTCGAGGTCTATGTTACCTGGTCATTTAGCCCATGGTGTGCAAAAAAGTGCCGCTCAGAGGTAAAACAACCCAACCCTTTTCGGACTGAACTGTTAGTCGGTACTTGCACTAAACTCAGTAAAAAAAATATTTTTTATTTCAGAAACTGATTCCTTATTCAATTGATGAACACAGCTACCGCGCTTACGAATCTATCTGAACCTGTAATATTGACTTTGAAACCATATAGCTACGGAAATTTTTCGATGCTCCTACTTTTTTAGCTATGTTTTTTGCTTTCTTTTGGGAACACTTAGCTATTTTTCACTAGTGATTAAAACTGTAGAAGTTGGGTTTCGCATTGTTTGGTTACAGCAAATTTAACCGGTTAAAGGAATATTTCACATAATTTATGTAATCTGCGAGCTGCGAAAAGGTGCACTTAGTACTGTCAATTCACTACCAGCAATAAGAGCATTGGAAATCCTGTGCACAAGCTCAGACAGGTGCATTGCAACCACAATTACTCACTTAAAATCCTTGGCTTTTTGTTTCAGGAATCTGACAAATTTTGCACAGTAATATGGAACTTATTTGAAATGTACCGCTGTCACCCTTTTCAATACAAGACAATAACTGAAATGTTCTACCTTTTCAATTTCGAAAATCTGGGCACTTGAATTGTAACTTTCCCTTGAAGGTTTGAATATCATATATTCTCTAAGAAACTTCCTGAAAATCAGAGATTTTTGATTTCCCTAACATACACTCTCATTAAACTCAAACCTAACTCTCCACTACGAGTCCAAACTGTGCTAGTGTTGAGATTTACCTCCTATAACTTCAATCCTGCCCTCGGTGAGAAAAAGGACACCTAAGGGACTGGACGCTTTCCATGGGCATGTTAAGACGTGGCCCCGTGTGCAAGAAAGCCGTACTTGGTCCACATTAAAGACATGCTGAATAGCTTTGACAAAATGTTTCCATCTTCCTCTTATATAACAGCTGTCCAGTGTACTCCCTTCCCCCACCCTTCTCTAAGCTTTCGGGGTCCTTGTGACCTGACCATTTAGCCCAATATGTTGAAATAGGAAGTATCGCTCAGAGGTGAAACAATTCAACTGATATTGAATCATCCCTTTCAAAACATCATCGACTCCATCGAGAATTTCAATTCTTTCGGCATGTTGTTTAAATCACATTCCACTTCAAAGCCAAATCTCTGAACTGTTCTTTGAGGTGTTTTAGGGCTTGCTGCTTGTTGCATTATCTTCGTTCGTCCAGAGTCATAAATTTTGCAAAGCATTCTCCATCGGAGCTGAATGCGTCTCTTGAGCCTTGCATCCACACAGCACGACGCTGTTGTCGGTTTGTGATGCAAAGTTAAAAAAGATTAATTAATTAAACTCGTAATTTAATTGTTTTTGAAAGGTACTTTAGATTTCATGGAAATAATCTCTTTCGGTAAAGGACATCAGGTTCCACGAGTGCCGTGCTTCGTCATGTAAACAGCGATACAGAGAGGTCTGTAAACTAAAACATCTAATGGTATATTTATTAACAGTTTGATTAGTATCGAGTGCCTGAAGAATTCTAAACTTATTTGACACTCGATACCTCCCCCGCACCAAGATACCGCAAACGAGTCTAATGATATTTATGCCAAATGAAAGCTTGCGACGTGGGGAGGGACAGTAAATGTGCGGGGGAGGTATCTTGGTGCGGTCTCTCTCGCACCAAGTACCGCACCTCGATAACCCCCTCGCACTAAGATACCGCAAAAAATAAAAATTAACGGGCAAAAACAGAAAAGACGATAGAAAAATACACAAAAATAGCAAAAAACAGTGTCACACAAAAAAAAACCTACCTTAACCCCCCTCCCCCCCCCCACACACACATTACCGAGAGTTCAAGTTGGTTAGCGCGCTTGGCTACTGATCTAAGGGACCTGGGTTCTAGCCCCGGGTAAGGCATGGATGTTTGTGTCGCTTTTCTGCTGAGGTCCTGCCATCCTCTCAGACCTTCTACTATGCACGTGTAGTGTCGTGAGATGGAGCACGTGCTTTCCCCATGGGGACAGTTCTGTCAAACGCACAAAATGGGGATAAAAAGTAAACAAAATTCGAAGTCTTAATCATTTGAAAGACAATATTTACAGTCTTTATTCCGATAGAGTACGTTCACACCTCTTGTGGGGACGGGGGTGGCTCAGTCGGTAGCGCGCCAGGCTCGTAATCTGTAGTTCCCAGGTTCGAGTCCCAGCTGGGTCAGCGTTGAGATTTATGTCCGCAAAATTCCCCGCCCTGCCCACGGTCAGTAGGTGACACCGATGGGCTTGGAAAGGCCGCCGTCCGTCAGATGGGACGTTAAGCCGTGGCTCCGTGTGCGGGAGAGCCATACCCTGTGCACGTTAAAGAACACGCTGGATGACCTTGACGGGCGGCTACCATCTGTCTCCCAATAGCGTTCCAGTGGGTCCCCTCCCCCAACCTTCTCTGAGCCTTTGGGGTCCATGTGACCTGGCCATTTAGCCCATAGCGGGCAAAAAAGTGCCGCTCAGAGGTAAAACAACCCAACCCACCTCTTGTGTGGCTTAAAACGAAAACACGTATATTTCGAACAAATTTAACTTTAAATCATAGTTTTTGTAATTTTTTTTTTTTCTTTTGGAAATTTGCTAATAAGTTTTCAACATTTAATTTTTCACAAATATAATTTTCTGTCGCTATTACGAAAGTGCTACGAGACGTTCTTGTAAAGTGTTTAGTGGCAAATAATTTTTTGATTAAATTGTCACGGATATAGGCAACGTCAGTAAAATCTCAATGAAATTGTAATTTTCCGAAAGTAGATTCTAAATTAATTGAATAAACGTACTCTGAAAACGCTTAATGAATCTTTGCATTGGTCTAAATCAATGAAGTCTTTCACTATATTTAATTCACTGAATAATTCTTTGGAACAAATATCCCTATCCTGACTATCTACAAGAATTCTAAATTTTTAATTTGTCATCAAAGCATCGCGTTTCATAGATTTATTTTCACTAAAGTTAGAAAGGAAACAAAACTATTGATCATTAGCAGATTTACCCGGCGTTGCTCGGGTCTGAAACTTTCTAAAATGTAGAATAGATGACCCTTCCCACGTCACAAGCTTTCATTTGGTATAAATATCATTACGCTCGATCTCCTCCCCCTCGGGGGGGGGGGGGGGGGAGAAGGGGGGGCTCAGTCGGTAGCGCACCAGACCACGGTCAGTAAGGACACCGATGGGCTTGGAAAGAATACCGTCCGTCGGATGGGACGTTAAGCCATGGTTCCGTGTGCAGGGGAGAGAGAGAGAGAGCCATACCCTGTGTACGTTAAAGAACAAGCTGGATGGCCTTGCGCACGGGTGGGGGGGGGGGGTTGGCTACCAGCTGTCTCCCACAGCCGTTCTAGTGGGTCTCCTCCTCCAACCTTCTCTGAGCCTTATGGGTCCTTGTGACCTGGCCATTTAGCCCATGGTGGGCAAAAATGTATCGCTCAGAAGTAAAACAATTTTATTTTACCCAACCCCTCCCCCTCCGGTTAAAAATGTCTCCTTCTCTTTTACGGGAGGAAAGAAATGGTCCTAGTTCGAGGTATCCATTATCCTGCCCATGCCAGAAGTTTCTAAACCGAAAACCGGAATTGCCTCGCTCAGATAATCGAACTTTTCAAATCACTTCGTACCCACCAGAGTTCCTCAGCGCTGGCGATCTTACGTACGGGAGCCAGGTATAATTTGCAAAAAGTGGAAAATAGCGAGGTACCTGCGCAGAGAATAGTAATCTCTGGCAGGGTAATTTGTTGTGTATCTTGACAAAGAAAATAAATTGTTTTGTTATTGTTACTTAAGAAAAGTGGTTCGAGTCTGAATTAACCAAGGTACCAGAAAAGAGTAATACTTAGCTAAATTCGTGTAAAACGTGTAAATGCCGCCCCACGTGCAGTATTTCATACCTCTCGGCAGTTGAGTTTACAACAATTAAACAAAATTATTTATTACTCAACATAATATTTAAAACATTTATTAATTGCTTGTATATACTTTTATTAGCTTTTGCATATTTTTCAAATCAAGTTATTGATTTTAACTTCCGATACGAATTTAGTTTTGGAGCTTTCATTTCAACAAAGAAGCTTGGGTCTTGCTCGTGCTTAATTAGAACGACTTCAATATTCACGGACGCTCGCGCTGTTGACCCAACGAACTGAACACGCGAAACAAACCAACAAACTGAAAACTACCCAACAAACTGAAAACAACCCAACAACCCAACAAACTGAACACTCGAAACAACCCAACAAACTGAACACGCGAAACAAACCAACAAACTGAACATGCGAAACAAACCAACAAACTGAAAACAACCCAACAACCCAACAAACTGAACACGCGAAACAAACTAACAAACTGAAAACAACCCAACAACCCAACAAACTGAACACGCGAAACAAACCAACAAACTGAAAACAACCCAACAAACTGAAAACAACCCAACAAACTGAACACGCGAAACAAACCAACAAACTGAAAACAACCCAACAACCCAACAAACTGAACACGCGAAACAAACCAACAAACTGAACACGCCAAACAAACTAACAAACTGAAAACAACCCAACAACCCAACAAACTGAACACGCGAAACAAACCAACAAACTGAAAACAACCCAACAACCCAACAAACTGAACACTCGAAACAACCCAACAAACTGAACACGCGAAACAAACCAACAAACTGAACATGCGAAACAAACCAACAAACTGAAAACAACCCAACAACCCAACAAACTGAACACGCGAAACAAACTAACAAACTGAAAACAACCCAACAACCCAACAAACTGAACACGCGAAACAAACCAACAAACTGAAAACAACCCAACAAACTGAACACGCGAAACAAACCAACAAACTGAAAACAACCCAACAACCCAACAAACTGAACACGCGAAACAAACCAACAAACTGAACACGCGAAACAAACTAACAAACTGAAAACAACCCAACAACCCAACAAACTGAACACGCGAAACAAACCAACAAACTGAACACGCGAAACAAACCAACAAACTGAACACGCGAAACAAACTAACAAACTGAAAACAACCCAACAACCCAACAAACTGAACACGCGAAACAAACCAACAAACTGAAAACAACTCAACAACCCAACAAACTGAACACACGAAGCAAACCAACAAACTGAAAACAACCCAACAACCCAACAAACTGAACACGCGATATCAGAAAGAAATTAGTTTGATGCCAGGGGCGGCCATAAGTCTCAATCCTGGAGGGGGCCATTTACGGACATACGAAGGATTTTATAACGAAAAGTGTCATTTCTGGAGTACAAAATCATTTATATGACCTTACATTTGTCTTCATATGGGCTACTGAAGGCGACAGGGGTTTACCTACTTGGAAAAGAAATTGGCTGACTGCTGAAACGAAAAAATGAAACATTTGCTGTTTTTAGTTTTCTTTTGCTATAAAGTAAATCAATGCATCAACAGTGTCGGTCATAATGAGGGGTCCGTACTCCGTGGCCCCTTCCTTATGACAGCCACTGTTTGATGCATTGATTATTTTTAATTTAATGGTGGCAACAGTTATTTTGAATAACTTTCAACTGTTGTTAATGTTTAATCACGCAAAATCAGATATTAATTTAGTGTCATGTATTCTTTTTTCCAAATTTATTACTGGCAACAGTTATTTGAATAACTTCAAAAGTTAATGTTAAAGCCTATGTGGATTTTGAGAAATTCAAACTCGCCAACCCCAATTTTGGTTGACCTCAGCAAGTTCACACATAGCCTATATTCTTCTGGGTGAAGAGAACGTTCGTAAAAAGTTTGGTGCCTCTAGCTCTTCTGGGGGGTCGAGTGCATAAGCGAACAACACATAAACGTTCTTCTTTATATATTAGATCAGTGTCTCGCAAACTGTGTGCCGCGAGAGCTTTTCAAATTGACACTAGATATTTCAAAGATTTCATTTTGACTTGACTTGTGTTATCGACGTGCTTTAATAAAAATCTTTCAGATTTTATCAACTGGGATCTTGTAAGTATTTATCAAGCTTTTTCCAAATTTTGGTATTTATTAATGGTATGAATTAAAAAGAATGAGAGAAAATCTTTAAGTAAAACCAGGCTGATGACTTCAACAAAGCGCAAATATAATGACGATTATATAGAGTTTGCTTTTATCCATTTTTAGGTGTGCCGCGGAAAAAAAAATTAGATTCAGTGTGCCGCAGAGTAAAAAAGTTTGCGAGACACTGTATTAGATGGTTTTTTAAAGGATTATACGTCTCTACCAACGAATTAATCGCTGCAGAATTTAATCCAGAATTGTACAAAAAAAATTTACTTTAAATTTTTTCTTGGGATTTAACGTAGTAAAAATGTAAATCAAAACGTTTTTTTTTCTTCATACGTTTTCATACCTCTGATTTGTTTTTAAATTCAGGATATATTTCTAATATCTGTGAAAGCTCTTTTGTCGAATGAAGCAAGTTTGTAAATCCCTCATCATTGCGATATTCTTTTTTAAATTCAATTAATTTTCTTATTGATTTGTAAAAAAAAATATTCCCTCAAGCAGCTGCTTGCCACAGAGGTCTGACAGGAGCCTGTCAGTTATATATGCCAAATATTGAAGGTCTGTGAGGATGGTAGGACCTCAGCAGAAAAACGACACATACATCCATGCCTTTAACCGGGGTTCGAACCCCGGTCCCTTAGATCAGTAGCCAAGCGTGCTAGCCACTCGGCCACGGGACAGCTAATTGTTCACAAACTAAATATTTTGATGTATCTCTTGAAGCTTTTACTAACTGCATTAATTCGAGTTGAAACATCGAACCACAAGACTAAGGAACATAAAAATTGAAAATCTTTAATTTTTTGAACCTGAAAATTAAGCTTTATACCTGGTTACATTGTCTCTTTCGTTACGCTCGCTAATATCAAGTGGGCGGGGGTGGCTCAGTCGGTAGTGCGCCAGGCTCATAATCTGTAGTTCCCAGGTTCGAGTCCCAGCTGGGTCAGCGTTGAGATTTATCTCCGCAAAACTGCCCACGGTCAGTAGGGGACACCGATGGGCTTGGAAAGGCCGCCGTCCGTCGGATGGGACGTTAAGCCGTGGCCCCATGTGCGGGAGAGCCACACCCAGTGCACGTTAAAGAACATGCTGGATGGCCATGACGGGAGGCTACCACCTGTCTCTCAACAGCCGTGCCAGTGGGTCCCCTCCCCCAACCTTCCCTGAGCCTTCGGAGTCCATGTGACCTGGCCATTTAGCCCATGGTGTGCAAAAAAGTGCCGCTCAGAGGTAAAACAACCCAACGCTAATATCAAGAATTGCATCGTACATGTTCCTACATAATGTCTTAGCGTAGAAGAGCGGCATTTCGGCATTCCGGAACATTTAGTGTCGGATACGGTTTAAGGGAGAATTTCAAAATCTATGTTTTCAAAACTTCCCAACTTTTTTTTTTGAAACTCCAAAAAATTATAAATTTTCTGAATGATTCCAAAAAATGCTGCTTACCAGGACCAGTATCTTCCTCCCCACCCACCCCATCTGAAAGATGGGAAGCATGGCCCCTTCCCCACTCCCATCCCAGATCTAGGGACCATGCTCACCATCTTTCAGAATGCTGCTAAGGGTGATAGAGGCAAAAAATTCCTAAACATTTTTACATTTCATGCATTTCTCGAGAAATTTTTTAAATACCTTTAAAATGGAGGGGAAAATGTCATTACTGCATTGGGAATTCAGTCTTTTGTCCACCCCTTGCTCTTCCGATTCGATTGTGTTTCATGTGTCTTCCCCTCTCCTCGAATTTTTTTCTAGATCCGGACATTCTTATTTAATAACTTTATAACAATTTTACTAACGTAGTGTCTAAGTTGACAATAGAGATTCCCTGTGGCAACAAGACGAGAAAGGATTTTGCTTTCTTGATCTCTAGCAGATTTGACCTCTTAAAATTTGTCACTACAGCTTGAGAGTAATCAGTCGCCCTTTCTTTCCTCTGAAGTATGAAATGAAAAAAAAAAGTAACAAGTGCAACAGAAATGCGTTTTTCTTTTCCGCAAAATTCAACTTTTAAAATTTTAGAGGTGCTGTGTTTTCAAAGGTGTCTCTTTGGAGAAAGTGCCCCGATGCGGTGCTTGCCGGCTTGAGCAAGCCCTGGTCACGGGACGGTGGTGGACCATAGAGTAGATAGGTGCGAAATGTCTACTCTTATAGATTGCTGTTTACCCGTAATCGCCAAGCTCCAGAATCGTTTATAATTTCGTTTTTCAAACTCCAGTGGAATGTTTAAATGTCAGTCTGGGTTCGAGCCCCGGGTAAGGCATGGATGTATGTGCCGTTTTTCTGCTGAGGTTGGGGCGGGGGTGGCTCAGTCGGTAGCGCGCCAGGCTCGTAATCTGTACTTTCCAGGTTCGAGTCCCAGCTGGGTCAGCGTTGAGATTTATCTCCGCAAAAATTCCCCACCCTGCCCACGGTCAGTAGGGGACACCGATGGGCTTGGAAAGGCCGCCGTCCGTCGGATGGGACGTTAAGCCGTGGCCCCGTGTGCGGGAGAGCCATACCCTGTGCACGTTAAAGAACACGATGGATGACCTTGACGGGAGGCTACCATCTGTCTCCCAACAGCTGTTCCAGTGGGTCCCCTCCCCCAACCTTCTCTGAGCCTTCGGGGTCCATGTGACCTGGCCATTTAGCCCATGGTGTGCAAAAAAGTGCCGCTCAGAGGTAAAACAACCCAACTCTGCTGAGGTTCTGCCATCCTCTCAGATCTACTTTGGCATATAAACTGACAGGCTCATGTCAGACCTCTGTGGCAAGCAGCTGCTTGAGGGGGTATTTATTATTATTTTAATTATATTATAGATAGCCGTCCCATAGCCGAGTGGTTAGCGCGCTTGGATACTGATCTAAGGGACTATGGGTTCGAGTCCCGGGTAAGGCATGGTCGTTTTTTCTGCTTCTATGGCATATAAACTGACAGGCTCCTGTCAGACCTCTGTGGCAAGCAGCTGCTTGAGGGGGGGATTTATTTCTTTTATTTATATTAGAGATATTAATAATTTTCTCGCACTTAAAACAGTCTCCTCAAAAACGAGTTGATCTTCTCTATCTCTGTGTTATGCACATTCTCTTCGTTATTGCGAAAATTTCTTCCTATACCGAAAAATTAAAATAAGTTTGTTTCGTTCGTTATTACGAAAATTTGTAAAATGAAAGTTCGTAAACTGAGAGATGCGTGTACTTGCAAACGATAATAGTAAACGAGTTTAAATTAAACCTCTCTCAAAAATTCAAAAAATAAATAATTCATCTCTGAAAAAAAGATTGCCATAGTGATCTGACAGAGGGCTCTCAGTATAAATGTCAGAGAAGACATTTAAGAAGACATTTAATGCAGGCAAAACCTCACCAGAGGGATCACACATGAACAGATCATCCACCATGCTTTATCAGTGTTCGAACACAAATTCTCTGTGAGGTCTGTGAGAAAAGCGAGACCTCAGCAGAAAGAAAATAACAAACATCCATGCCTTATCCGGGGATCAAACCTAGGTCTCTTTTATCTGTAGCATAATAATATAAAGTACAGTTAGCGATAATGAACCAGATATGTATAATGCGTATATAAAGAAAACTTTGTGGATGTTCCTTCTTTTTCTGAGTGAGCTTTGTATAGCAAAATAAGAACTACAATAAAAGAAAACTGTTTAATTAATAAATTGGTGTTACACTAATGCCCTGGCATGAATGATCGTTTAAGCTTAAGAATGATTTGATGTCATTCTCCGGGTTAGACTACTCAAATAAAATAAATAAATACCCCGTCAAGCAGCTGCTTGTCACAGAGGTCTGACAGGAGTCTGTCAGTTTATATGCCACAGTAGGAGATCTGAGAGGATGGCAGGACCTCAGCAGAAAAACGACACACACACATCCATGCCTTACCCGGGGATCGAACCCAGGTCCCTTATATTAGTAGCCAAGCGTGCTAACCACTCCGCCACGGGACGGCTTAGACTACTCAGCACTCAGCTAAATAAAAACTTCAAGTTCTTATTTAAACTTTAAAAATAAAATTTCTGCATGATTCTATAAAAACGAATAGCTGAAAATGCCGAATTGCTGAATAATTAGCATTTTCATTTAAGAGATAAATGCAAAAGTATGAGTTGATTAACATTTCCACTTTTTATGTTTTAAAATTAAAAATGTATTTGAAATACCCTAAAATGTATATTAGAACTTGCCTAGTCTAGTGGTTAGCGTACCTGACTACTTAGAACCAGCAGGGCATGTCCTAATGTTTGTACGTTGTATGAGACACCAGGACAAGCCTAATGATCCTGTAATCCTGTAAAGATTGGTTACATCTCAAAATTTTTCGAAGATCGGATTAATTACAGAATCAATTAAAGATCGGATCCATTCTGAAATGACCTCAAAATTGGATCTATTTCAAATTCCCTGAGCATAAGATCTATTCCAAACTCCCTGAGCATAGGATCTATTCTAATTTCCCTGGGTTCACTCCAAATCCTTGTGGATAGGATTGGTCCAAATGCACTAAAATTGGATCCATTCAAAAATCACTTAAGAGAGAAGCAGTTTCTAATATCTTTGATAAGTGGAGTAATCTCAAAATCTTATAAAGCTTGGATTCATCTCAAAACTTCCTAAAGATTGGTTCAGTTATAAAAACACTAGAAAATCGAATCAATTCCAAAATCGCCAGAAAATCGGATAAATCACAAAATTTTCCGAAGATAAGATCGATTCAAACACACTAAGATCGAATCCACTGCAAATTTTCCCAAAATAAAGGTCAAATTCTTAAAATCCACTGAAGACTGGATCCATCTCAAAATCCTCCAAAGTCCAAATTCATCCCAAAAACCATTGAAGGTCTAAACCATTCCAAAATCTCCAAAAGTAGGATCGATTCCAAAATTCCCTGAGGTTAGGATCAATCAAATTCATTAGAACTGGGTCCATTGAAAACTCTTTGAAGATGTGTTCAATTTCCAAAAGACGTCTAAAGATTGAATCTTTCTCAAAATCCACTGAAGATATGATTTATCTCAAAAGCTCCTGAAGATCGGATTTATTCCAAAATGACCCGAAAATCGGATTGGCTATAATAATGCCGAAACTAGGCAAGTGCTTTGGGCTGTTTTACCTCTGAGCGGCTCTTTTTTGCACACCATGGGCTAAATGGCCAGGTCACATGGACCCCGAAGGCTCAGAGAAGATTGGGGGAAGAGACCCACTGGAACAGCTGTTGGGAGACAGATGGTAGTCTCCCGTCAAGGCCATCCAGCGTGTTCTTTAACGTGCACAGGGTATGGCTCTCCCGCACACGGGGACACGGCTTAACGTCCCATCCGACGGACGGCGGCCTTTCCAAGCCCATCGGTGTCCCCTACTGACCGTGGGCAGGGCGGGGAATATTTGCGGAGATAAATCTCAACGTTGACCCAGATGGGACTCGAACCTGGGAACTACAGATTACGAGCCTGGCGCGCTACCGACTGAGCCACCTCCGCCCTCTAGGCAAGTGCAACAGCTACACAAGCACATGGGCAGCGTGAGAAGCGATGCAAAATTTACTGAAAATCTGAAACAATATTTTTGACATATAAATAATGAAAAACAAAAACAAAATTACTGCGAGCACAGGTCGAGTACAAAGGAAGTAAAATTCCAAATGTATTATTCAATTTTTTCCTAACAAAATTTATTCTCACTATAGAGATTGCGATTATGAACGCCGCATGACTTGTGCTTGCTCATAAATGTGAACACATATGTGAACTGAAATTAAATGAAGCAATATTCGAGCATTTTTTTCCTGTGTGTGTTTGCAATATAATTAAAATGGTTTGATATCTGATTCGCTGCCTTATTATCGTGAAAATATCAGGACACCAAAAGAAAATCTTGCATAAGGTGCAAGAATGGCTAGTTACGGTACTGGATCCAAAATTCCTTGAGAATAGATCGATCCAAATCTACTAAGATTGTATTTATTCAAAAAAAAAACCTGAATATATAGTCAATTTCCGAAGTTATCTAAAGATTTGATCTATCTCAAAATACTCTATAGGTAGGATTCATCTAAAAATCTTAAGATTGAATACATTTCACAATCCTCTGAAAATCAGATTCCTTCTAAAATTCGCAGCAGATCGGATCCATTCAAAAATCACCTGAGAATTTGATCGATCCAAAAATGTCCTGAGCATTGGATCCATCCAAAACCTGGCACGTGTGTGAGTGATTGTAAGAATTAAAATCTTCAGATTGAATTATTTACTTCAGAAAATTTTTTAAGGGAAAAATTTATGAAATCCAATGTTCTCTAAAGGGAAAATTTAATCTGTTTTCATCTATAAGCTTAAGAAATTCTAAAGAATATTATATCCATTCGGTGTGTGTACAAATGGAATTAAATAAATATTTCTCACGTTAAACATTACGAAAACTCCCTTGATGTTTTTCCGACTAAATGATTAGTGACAATCAATAACTTTCATAAAACTGAATTAAAATTACTTCTTGTTAAACTCGTATATAAAAAATTATGTCTTTAAAAGCTGGTAGATCGGATCTATACTGTATCAAAACCATCCAAACTTTCGACATAAAACATAACTGCCATCAAAGGTTACGTTGTTTCTAAACCCATTTTTCGTTATTATAGCACAGCTATTTCCCGTTTTTACATCGTAATATAAACTGCAACAAATCCTGTTTATCTGAAACGCATCAGCAAACCATGCAGGATATATAGTCCACTTCGTAGAGCTCTTCCCAGCCGAGTTGTTAGCTAGCAATACCGGATGTAAACAGGCTGTTGACAGTTGCTGTAGCCTTGAGGAAGCTAAAACGTAGGCAAAGAAGCCAAGAGCGTTCACCATGACATCTGACTCCATACGTCACACTATTCCAATGACGTTGGAAGTTTGTTTACTCTGCTGACCGTTGGCACGGTGCCAAGTGTTTCCCGTTCCCTTTCCTGTCACAACGACGCTGCACTCCGTTGGCTCTTACGAGCGGAGACGACTCACTGCAACCGAATGGATCGTTACAACTGATGTCATTGACCACGTTGATGAAAATCGCGTTCTCTCTTCCTTTTTTAGAGAACAAGGATACAGAAAGAATTATGGATTTATTTATAATAGGGATGTAAGACGAAAATAGTTTTATCTAGTCCATATTTTTAAACGGAAAAATTTCCATTTGTAAATGTTTTATTTGTTTTTTTTCCTAAAAAAATAATAAAGGATAAACCATTCTTAGTGTCATATGTGTATTTTGAATGATTATACACCTTGCTACTGCTTTCAAGATGACCGGGGATTTTAAGAAAATGGAGAATGAAAACCAAACGTTCGAAATTTTGTACGTAACGACGTAAAATTTTCTAAATAAAAATAAATAAATACCCCCTCAAGCAGCTGCTTGCCACCTCTGTGGCAAGCAGCTGCTTGAGGGGGTATTTATTTTTTTATATGTCATAGTAGAAGGGGGTTTATATGCCATAGTAGAAGGTCTGTGAGGATAGCAGGACCTCAGCAGAAAAACGACACAAACTTCCATGCCTTATCCGGGGCTCGAACCCAACCCCCTTAGATCAGTAGCCAAGCGCGCTAACCACTCGGCCACGGGACGGTAAATTATGTCAGCAGTTGTATTTCTATTGATAAGGGACGCATACAAATCTAATTTTGAAAATTTACTTTGAAATTGCCAATGTAATGAAGAGCACAGAGGGAATATTTCCCGAGCTAAGGATATTTTGAATATTGCAATGTGATTAAGCAGAACTTCTTTTAAAGTAGTAGCATAAATGAGAGTTCCTACACAGTAAAAGGGGCTCGAGAATTCTATTCTCTATATTCTTTTCCCATGGATTTTCATAGAATTCTCGAGCCCCTTTTACTGTGCCAGAACTCTCATTTATGCTACTACTTTTTAAGTTATTTTGTTTAAACGCTGCTACTGATCTAAGGGACCTGGGTTCGAGCTCCGGGTAAGTCATGGATGTTTGTGTTGTCTTTCTGTTCAGTTTCCCGCCATCCTCACAGACTTCTGCTGTGGCGTATAAACTGACAGGCAGTAGTGTCACCCCAATTTATTAACGACGGTTTCCATACCGAGGGGGGGGGGGTATCTGGAGGAATCGGAAATTTAGTTTGTTAGACACTGGTACCACATTCTGGGGGAGGTGAATCCTCCCCTTGGAAAAACGTTTGAAAATACTACATTTGAGACTGCATGATAGGCAAGTATCAATATACTATAATTAACTTTAACTACAAAAGTTGTATCTCAATTAAAGCATCACACAGAATGCAGATCCTATCTAAAAATATTAATAACTAACCCCTACCTGGATAAACCTGTAATTAGTGGCAGCGATTCTGTCAATAAAAAATATAACTATAAATAAGAGCAATATATTTTATATTTCATGCAACTAAAGATTACATATGGAAAACATAACAACATATATAAGTGATTGAAGCAAGCTCCAAATTTTAATAAAATAAAATCATCACACCATATATATTTTTGACCAGACGCTAAACTTTCATCTATGGAGTATCACTCCTCCTAGTCTATAATCTGTGGCACTACTTTTCTTCTTTTTCAAACACGGATGCCACATGGTGATGTAAGTTCCAATTATTAAGGTCCAGGGTCAAGAACTCGTACTTAAAATTATTGGAAACAATTCGTTTATTTTTTGTGAAGTGTCATAAATCTTTCTAAGAAATTTCCGGAGATGTTTTAATGTTTATTTATTTTTTCAGAATGATGCGCGGAGAATTCTGTGTAGTGCGCGGCAACATTTCATGAGCAGCGCACATTCTTCCAGTTTCCGGAAACCGGCGTAAATTTTAACAACCGGTTTCCGGCAACCGGCTGGGTGATACCACTGCTGACAGGCTCATGTCAGACTTTTGTGGCAAGCAACTGCTTGAAGGGATTTTTTTTTTTTAATTTATTTTTCCGAATTTTAGATTACATAACTATTCAGTCATTTGGAGTCTTTTGGACACAACTGTTTACTCTTTTTTCAGTCTGCAATCTCCAAAATGAAGTGCTGACCTCACAAACATCAAAACCTTTAACGGTAAAAACACTGACCAAGGGCATGCCTTTTTTTTGAGGAGACCAGTTTGAATGATAATGACCGAAAAAAAAAAGAACTAAGTTTTGAAGCTTTTTAATGAAGACCAGGCCCGACAATCAGCTCAATGCAATAATGTGGACTTTAGCATTTATAGGGGGGTGAGGGCGTTAACGAATGAATGGAGAAATTCTAATGTCCGACCCCGCCTTCTCGTAGTGCAGGCAGTTAGTACCTTTCAAAAGAGATATTCTCTTTTGAAAGGGAACGGAAGGGGAGGGCTGCCAGTTCAGTATGGCCTACTGATCTGGTCATCTATGGCCACTCTTTTCTTTTTTTTCAACCATGCTGAGGAGTGGTCAACTTCACAGGGTCCTGGTGCCGACCATTTATATCCACTAGACTGGACTTGTTTATGGATTTGAGCTTGATTATTGATCCTGGACTTGCTTCACTGGTGGGCCTCTGTTGAGGGAGAATCTGCCGCTGTGTTTTCTGTTTGCTTCTGGGTTGCCAGCCCTAAGTGAACAGACGCATGGGATACCTTATATCAGCTGGTGGATAATCCTAATCAGAGGCCATCGCAGGTACCTGAACCTTACTTAGCTAGTTGGGCATCGTCAAGCCTAAATTAGAGTAATGTGACTCAGGCAGGCCATATGACTCTTGAAAAAGTCCACTTGAAAAGGTGGTGCCTGAAGTTCGTACCAGCATCGGTGACTTCAGCCTTTAGTGAGGAGGAACAGGTCTTTGCTCCATGCCTGCGATCAGGGGGCTGTTTGATATTGTTGGCCCTACCAATATAAATAAACCTAAGTTCTTTAAAAATTCTACTAATCATTTTCTCTCTGCAGGAATGTGGAATGTGAGGACATTATATAGAGATTATTCTCTTGATTTCCTCACGCAGGAATTACAGCGCTATAACCTAGATATTCTAGGCTTGCAAGAGACCAGATGGACAGGTAAAGGTGAGACACTTAAAAATAACTTTAAATTTCTCTTTACAGGGAGGGAGGATGGAAAGCATCACCAAGGCGTGGGTCTGCTTCTCAGCAGGCATGCTAGTGATGCTCTTCTAGGATATGAGTGCATTAATGAAAGGTTTCTTACAGCAAAATTTCAGACAAGCATTAAAGACTTCAATGTTATCTGTTGTTATGCCCCCACTGAGGATGCTGATGAGGATGAGAAGGATAGGTTTTACGGACAACTTCAGGATATTTTTAATTCTGTCAAGAAAGGAGATATTACCCTTTTTTTAGGTGACTTCAATGCCAAAGTTGGTACTGACTCAGACCTTTGGGGAGGGGTGATAGGCCCTTTTGGTATTGGTAGCTGCAATGGCAATGGGCAACGTCTCCTACAGGTAAGTAAACTCAATGGTTTCAGAATAACTAACACATATTACAAACACCACGACATACATAAATACACATGGGTTTCACCTGATGGACTGCATAAGAATATGATTGATTACATATTAATTAACAGCAAATGGGCTAGTTCTGTTAGGAATACCAGGGAATATAGGGGAGCTGAAATTGGATCTGACCATTATCTTGTTAACAGTGTCTTGCAACTTAAACTTAAAAAGTGTTGTGCTAAAGTTAAAAAATTTACCTTTAATACTGAAGCTCTGAAAGACCCTGTTATAGCTAAAGCTTACCATGACAGGTTACTTAGTCATTATGACAGTCATGTTTTGATTACTACTTAAGTTGAGGAAATAAAAAAAGAATGGGATAATTTGAAACAGGTTTTTTTGGAAACTAACAGTACTCTTTTAGGAAAAAAGGAGCAGAGGAGACAGAATTATATAAGTGATAAGGCACTTGAGCTTATTTCAGAAAGAAGGAACTGCAGGAATGTCTTTAATCAGTACCCTACTAGTCCTAATAGAAAGGATTACAGAGAGCTTAATAAACGTGTAAAGGATCAGTTAGCTACTGATAAGAATCTTTGGCTTGTTGTCTTGGCTGACAAAGCCAAGGAAGCAGTTAGACAGCACAACAACAGAGAACTGTACCAGATAGTTAATGTTTTTTGTGGTAGAAAACAGACAGGTATACAGGGATTGAAGGATAAACAAAGTAAGATTGTAGAAGGTGAGGATTCTGTCATGGCTTGGTGGGCTGAGCATTTCAGTGATGTTCTAAACAATGTGGTTAGTTTTACTCCCATTGTTTGTAATCATGATAGATGCATTGGTGGCTTTAATGTTCGCCCTGTAACAAACTCTGAAGTTATTTTGGCTATTTCTAAACTTAAACTTCATAAATCCCCAGGGGTAGATGAAATTTCTACGGAAATGCTTAGAGCTGGGAATGTTACAGTTACCACTTGGAAGACTGAAATTTTGAATATACTTTATGATAAAGGCATGGTTCCTAACGATTTTACCAGAGCTATTATTATCCCTATTTTCAAAACAGGTGATCGCAGTTCTTGTGATAACTATAGGGGTATCAGCTTACTCTCTGTTCCAGATAAAGTTCTTTTCATGATTGTGCTTAATAGAATTAAGAATTTGGTTGACAATCAATTGCGTGATGAGCAATGTGGATTCAGAAGTGGTAGGGAATGTGTGGATCAGATGTTTTCACTTAGGCAGATTCTTGAGAAATGTTTAGGAGTTTCAGAAACCTTTGGTTACTAGCTTTGTTGATTTCAAAAAGGCTTTCGACTCTGTTGATCGTCATAATTTGTGGTTGATTGTGAGATCATATGGTATACCTGACAAGTTAGTTAACATAATGAAAGCTCTCTATAATAACACTGAGTCGTGTGTGAGAGTTGGTAAGTCTTCTAGCAATTGGTTCGACAAGGGTGCATTTTGTCAACTTTTCTCTTTAGTTTGGTTATTGATTATGTTATGCGAAATTCACTTCAAGGGAAAGATTTTGGCCTTAAGCGGACTGGAGGTACGAAAATTTCCGATTTAGGTTATGCTGATGATTTAGCCCTTTTGGCAAATGATGTTGATGAGATGAATTCTTTCATTCGAGCTGTTGATGAGACTGGTAGTAGAGTTGGTTTGGTTATAAATAAATACCCCCTCAAGCAGCTGCTTGCCACAGAGGTCTGACAGGAGCCTATCAGTTTATATGCCACAGTAGAAGATCTGAAAGTATGGCAGGACCTCAGCAGAAAACAACACGAACATCCATGCCTTACCCGGGGCTCGAACCCAGGTCCCGTAGATCAGTAGCCAAGCGCGCTAACCACTCGGCCACGGGACGGCTGGTTGTAAACAGGGAGAAAACTAAAGTGATGAAAATTGGTGAGACAGGTTGTGATTCAGTTCATCTGAATGGTTGCAGTCTTGAGCAGGTGTCACATTTTAATTACCTTGGGAGCTATGTAACAGATACTGGTGATGTGCGGCATGAGATTAACAAACGAATAGGGATTGCTGCTGGGACTTTTAAGAATCTATGGAGATTGTGGAGAAATAGGCGTATACACCTAAAGACTAAAATTAGACTGTATAATAGGTTGGTTCTTTCTAGGGTTAGTTATGGTAGTGAAACTTGGATGCTGTGTAAAGAAGATAACAGGAAATAGATGCTTTTGATTCTAGATGCTTACGTAGTATCTTGGGTATTAGGTGGTTTAACCCTTTCACGACCATAAGGTTTCTAAGAGTAAATATTAGTATGTAACTCTTTATTTTAGGTTGTTTAGACGTAAAATAAATAAAAATCATAAGAAAAATACATAACAATGTGTAGTTTTTTTGGAATTTTATGGGAAATATTTTTCCCAATGGACTATAAAGATAACACAAATTATAGTTAGGCTTATTATGCAATGTCTTTTATTTATTGGTTTATTATAACAAAATGTTAATTAAAATAATACAAAATTATGAAATAAAATTACTATACAAAATGGTGTGCTAATTATGATATTCTGCGAAGCAATTTCTTTTGGTTGTGAAGCAAAGATGGACATTGCACAGATGCAACATTATTGCAAAGATGGACAAGGACTAAACGTTCCCGTTTACGTAATTGCGTTCGGCATACGTTCTATTTTGACATTCTGTATAAAAAAATGCAGATAAGGTTATAATTAAATACGACAATCACCAATTTTAAAATGGAAAAAATGTTTCCCTTAGTCGTGAAAGGGTTAACTTTGTAACTAAAGATGAGGTTAGGCAAAGGAGTCGGCACCCTCCTTTAAGCAGCATATTGTGCAGAGAGAGACTCCTCTGGTTTGGCAATGTTGCCCGTATGGATAATTATAGATTGGCGAATAGGGTTATGAACGGTGTGCCTAGAGGCCTCAGAAGGAAGGGGAGACCTAGGATGCAGTGGGCAGACAATGTCAAACAGGATCTTGTTAGAATTGGTGTGCAGTGGCTGGATGCAGCAGATGTAGTTCAGGACAGATATGCTTGTAGAACTAAATTGCACTGACTGGTTGGACCTCTGTAGCCCATGGCTGCATGATGATGACGATGATGATGAAATCATCCATGGTTCATGACACACACAGCTGCACTTTGCGGCATGGTCATGGAGACATCAAATAGCATCCTGAGTAATGGCTCACCATGCATGGTTATTTCTAGTCTCTTAGGGCAGCTACAGTCTGTGCCAGTTGCAGATGACACTTACCAACTCCCAAACATGATTGATGGGTGATACCTGGGGCTCTGACTGGGCATGGAAGAATGGCAACAAGTTGTAGATATTTCTAGGTAATGTTAACCAGATCTGTAAATGGTAGCGAGGCATAATTGGAAGGAAAGCTGTGTACCCTGGTGATGATGCACAAAACTGGACTAGTCTAGCATCGAATGTGCAGCTCCAGCTTTTCATGGTGCAGGCAGTTAGTTCCTTTCAAAAGAGATATTCTCTTCTAGAAGGGACTGGAAGGGGAAGGCTGTCAGGTCAGTTTGGCGCACTGACCTGGTCATAAGCAGCCACTTTTTGCTTTTTTTCCTGACCTGCTGAGGAGTGGTCAGGTTCACAGGGTGCTGGTGTTTATCATTTATATCCACTGGGATAGATTGGTTTGTGGATTTAAGCTTGAATTTTATCAGGGTCGGATTTTGACTTTCCGAGGCCCTAAGCTATAGCAAATTTAAGAGGCCCCAGAAATTCAAAAGTTGAGAATTATATATATATATATTCTAGTTGAAGGGAATATTAACAAATAAACCCAAAATTGATGTAGTGAAAATATAATCTAGCATTAGTAAGCTAAAATGAATAGTGTTTACACAATACATTAATTTAAATATTAAAATTTTTCTATAACACAGTAAAACTTGAAATGCATTTCTTTGAGGGCACCCTCATATTGTGAGGCCCTAAGCTGTAGCGTAATTAGCTTATAGGTAAATCCGGCACTGTTAATTATAGATCTTGGACTTGCTGCACTGGTGGGCCAATATTGATGGAAAATCAGCCGCTGTGTTTTCTGTTTGCCTATGGGTTCCCAATCCTAAGTGATCAGAGATATAGGATACCTTATATCAGCTGGTGGATAATTCTGATCAGAGGCAATGGCAGGTAACTGAACCCATACTTTAGCTAGTTGGGCATCGCCTATCCTACACTGGAGTAATGTGTCTGAGGCAGTCAGTTTCTATTTAGATTTCTACCAGCATGGGTGATACTCTGTGGGTACATGAAATGTACGGACATTGCATAGAGATTATTCTCTTGATGTCCGCATACAGGAATTCTAGTGTTATAACGTAGATATTCTGGGTTTGAAACAGACCAGATGGCTAGGTAAAGGTCAGATATTTAAAAATAAATTAATTTGTCTTTTCCTGGAGGAAGGTGGAAAGCATCTCCTGGTGTTGTTCGCTTCTGAGCAGAGACGCCAGTGATGCTCTTCTTGGATATGACTGCATTAATGACAGGTTTCTTAGAACTAAATTTATCTATTTATTTATTTAATTATAATGTTCATAACAGATCTAGATCCAATTATAGTGGACACCTACAATACATATACATAAAGTCAAACATTACATACAAAAAAAAAGAAAGTTAAAAAACAGAGAACACAACTGTAACTTGCTAATGCACATGTGTAAAAAATTTAAAAAAATGCAAAAAAAAATTAGTACAATAACAAAATTGAACAAGTAAATCTAAATTCTTTTATACTCATACAAAATAAATCAAGATAATGCGAATATGTATTATATAAATGAAAAACTCTAATAGTAGCATAATTTTTCAAAGCATTATTTTTGCACAGAGGACCTCTAAAGAAAGATCTTTTCCCCATAACAGTTTTTGCACATTAAAATTAATTAACTGAATTAGTTTAATGCAATCAATATAATCATTCAATACTTTATAGAAAAACGTTAAACGTAACAAATCCCTCCTCTTTTTCAAGGACGAAACTGCAAATATATCTCTAAGTAGTTTAGTTGAAATATCATGAACATAGAAACCATTAGATTTAAAATATAAATACCTCAGAAATTTATTCTGAGCCTTCTTCAAGTCATTTTGATAAGTATTACAAAAAAGGATTCCATATTATTGATCCATATTCTAATTTTTCATTGAACAAATGTATTAAATAATACAATAATGGAGTTAATATTAATAAAATCCTTTGTCTTCCTAATAACGAACCCTAAATTTTGATAAGCGTTTCTCATTATATCATGAACATGAGGATTGAAACAAAACCTAAAATTAAATTTGATGCCCAAGTCATAGATTTCATAATTACGGGGTAAAACAGTATTGTACAAAAAATAACTGTACTGTAGAATAGTTTTATTATGGGAATAACTTATAACAGAAAATTTTGAAATAATCAGATATAAACAATTATCAACAGTCCAACGATATAATTTATCCAAATCCTTCTGCAATTGAATACAGTCATCAGAGGTATAATTACGCTTAAAAAATTTAACATCATCGCAAATATTAAACAATCTGAACAATTCAAGACATCAAGTAAATCGTTAATAAAAAACAATGAACAATACTGGTCCCAAACTAGATTCTTGAGGTACTCCAGAAGTACTGTAAAACCCATATGAAAAATTTGTAGTGTAATTTACATAAAGAATCCTATCAGTTAAAAACGAATACAGAAAAATCAATTAAACTAGAACTGAAACCAATTCTCACTAATTTTTTTGATTAATATTCCAACATGAATACTATCAAAAGCGAAGTCAGTGAAAATAACATCCATTTGACCTTTCTGATCAAGAGTGACAGAAATATCATTACAAATTGGTAAAAAATTTGTAACGTAGATCGTCTTGGTAGAAAACGTGATGATTAACAGCAAAGTAATTTTTAGGTTGATATATCTTCTTAAAAATTATAGATTCCAAAATTTTAGAAATGGGGAAAGTATAGAATAGGTCTAAAATTTGCAATATTAGTTTTACTTCCCTTTTTAAATATGGGAATAATCTTTGTTTTTTTTTCAACAAGAAGGAAGTGTCTTGTCTGAGTGACAAATTGAAAAGCATTTAAAGAGGATAAACTAGCAATTCTGAACAATCCTTAAGAACAAAAGCTGGAAAAAGATCCAGCGGTAATGAATATGTACCTTTTAAGTGCTTTATTGCATCAATAATATCATCAGATGTAATTATATCAATTTTTACATTATCCAGTATATTTACTTCTCTATCACTAAAATGAAAATCATCATTACCATACTTTGTACTATTGATGTAAACTGATTTAAAATGGTCTGCAAATATATTCACATCTCTTGACTATCAATAAAATCTGTATCATTATAATGCATCGTATTAAATACCACATCATCTTTAATATTCTACACGACAAAATCACTAAAATCTATTTGGATTTGCAGTTAATTCATCTTCAACCTGAGAAATACAATTTCTATAAGCTACTTTTGTTTTATTTTTAAGAAGTTTTCAGTAATACCTAAAATTGTCTCTATCTCTTTTCCAATTGTATTTTTTTCATTTTCCTAAACAATTTATTTTTTTATTTAATATTGTAAATAATATCACTTGTAAATAAAGGGGCGATATTGTTTTTTTAACATTCCTAGATAGAGGCAAACAAAAATTAATTATATCATAAACTTCACTATGAAAACATGAAATTGCTTTATCTGCATCATCATATAGATTCAAATCATTCCAGTCTACAGTCCACACAACCACAATCTCCACATAATATTTATAAGATATCTACGATAGCCCATGGACATCCATTCATTATCTTAGTTATCTTATAGATATTATGTAGAGATTGTGGTTGTATGGGGTATTAAGGATATTGCACAATAAAAAACAATCGCCTTTTCTGAAGTTATATTTTACCGAAACTACATTTATATTTGCATATTTAATACTACAATCCCGAAAAATAATATCCAATGCAGGATGATAAGAATCCTCAGACAAAAGAATATCACCAGCATGCTGAACTAATAACTGATTATGATTTATATTTGACAGCACGAGATCTAAAATATTGTTAGAATTTGTAATACTGTTAAATTCTAATAAATTATTAAATGACAAAAATTTTAACAATAATAATTCTCTACCACACATAAATAATATAAATAAATACCCCCTCAAGCAGCTGCTTGCCACAGAGGTCTGACAGGAGCCTGTCAGTTTATATGCCACAGTAGAAAATCTGAGAGGATGGCAGGACCTCAGCAGAAAGCAACACGAACATCCATGCCTTACCCGGGGCTCGAACCCAGGTCCCGTAGATCAGTACCCAAGCGCGTTAACCACTCGGCCATGGGACGGCTTACCACACATACACTTCACTAAATAATCGTGATTACTCGAAATTATGCTAGGTATATTAAAATCACCAACAATTAAAACACTATGTTCAGATAGATCAATATTACCATATAAGCTATTATAAAAATCTTCATATATATTAACACTGGTCATAGGACGGAAATAAACTACACCAATAAAAGGTTTTTTACTTCCCTCAGATTGATCTTAATCCAAAGCGTATCATTATTACAACTAGAATTAGGTAATCCAACAGAGAATTACTGTCTATTCCATCAGTTAACAAAGTTTTAGTAAGACAGATTACATCATAATTGCATCCTAACACCGCATTACACAAAACAGAAGTTTTCGTTCTAAGACCTCTTACATTCTGATAATAAATATTCAATGTACTGTCTACTTGAGAAGACATGAATTGGAAATTATATCTTTAAGATACTTGGACGACTTAACAACTTTTATTTTATCTCCCTCAGATTTCCTTAAAAAAAAAAAACTGTACCACCTTTAATCCATACATGTTTTTAATTATTATCTTTCTTTAATTCACGAACCTCATTAAACAAATATCTGTTGTAAACTGACATTAATTCATTAATATATATATTACCTAGATGTAACACCCCCATAAGTTTAGTAGAGAAATTTCCTTTGACTTTCCTAGCCTTCATCAATTCATCCCGAATATACCGATTCACAAACTAATAAAAATGATATCTAATTGTGAGTCAGGTGTTTTTGGCAACCCATAAAGCTAAGATTAAAGCCTTGAATATTATATGTTGTTATGCTCCCACAGAGGACTCTGATAAGACGAGAAAGATACAATTTACAAATAACTGCAAGATATTTCGAATTCTGTCAAGAAAGGAGATATTTCCCTTGTGCTAGATGATACTGACTCTGACTTTTGATCAGGAGGTGTTAGGTCCTTTTGGCATTAGTAGGTCCAATGGTCTCCTTAGTAGCATTAGTAGGTCCAATATCTCCTTTTGGCAAGAAAGGAGATATTTCCCTTGTGCTAGATGATACTGACTCTGACTTTTGATCAGGAGGTGTTAGGTCCTTTTGGCATTAGTAGGTCCAATGGCAATGGGGAACATCTCCTACAGGTAAGTAAACTTAACAATTTGAGAATAACTAACACATACTACAAAGATCGGGATATTTATAGATACACATTGGTTGTATAGGAATATGATCGATTATGTATTAATTAACAAATGAGCTAGTTCAGTTAGGAATCCCAGATCATATAGGGGAGCCGGTATTGAGTTTGATCATTACCTGGTCAAAAGAACAACAGAAGGAATATGTCTGACCATTACCTGACATGGAACCACAAAAGTTTAAGAACTATTGTGTTCAGGTTAAGAGAATTATTTTTAACGCTAAAGCTCTGAAAGACACACCGGTCACTAAATTAGAAACATTTATGCATATGTACGTAAACTTCATTTGCGCAGCGTATATGCAAAATAAGTGGTCATGTCCATCACCACATGATCTAGGCAAGAATTAAGACTGCTGCTCGTCAGTAATGTTGATCTCAATGGGAATAAAAAGGATCTTTCGGGGTTCGATAAAGGGTCTTATTGTGGGTGTCCCTCTCACTGAAGCGACGTTTTAAAAACAGCGAAGCTGACTGGTTTCTCGAAAGGTACGATGTCTCGGGATTTTAATCAGTGGACACATAACCCACATTGCTTGTCTAAGAGGTGTAAGTGTGGTGCGACGACAGTCTTTCAAGAATGAGATCGCCGTCGTCTGAGAAGGCTTGCACGGAGAAACAGGACTTTCTGTATGCAGCAATTGACAAAAGTATTCAATGAAGGCTGTTCCCGACACATCCTTTACCCTCCTCTTTACCATTTGCATATCCCACAAGGCTGCACTCACTTGATGATTTGCATAAAACCAGACCACTCTTTGGGTGGTGCAATTTTAATGTCATAGAATGTATGACCTGAGCCAAAAAAAAAAGATTCCAGCCTTATCCAAGGTCTATCAGTTAAGAAATAAATTTTTTACTAAATCAGATCTTTTACTATTTTATCTAATATAAAAAAAATGAACAATTACACAAAGTTGAGTTCCTCCCCCCCCCCCCCTAGATCTTGAGGCCTCAGGCTGAATGGTCCTGTCGGACTCCTTTCTGAAAGACCCTGGAGCTTGTCAATATAATCGCCATAGAGGGGATTTGTGAGGAAGGCAAGATCTGAGAAGGAATACAACACAGGAAAGAAATATCCATATCCTTCGCGGAGCGTGCACCTCTTCGATAAGTATCTAAGTGTACTAACCACTCGGCCACCTTGATATTACAAAACAAACGTTGACAAATAACAAAAATTAATGAAACGGTGGGGAAACAAAACAACTTCAAAGGCAATGTAAAACCCTAATAAATATAAAATGAAAGAAGCTCTAAACAAGAAAGAAAAGGAGAAAAGATCACTTTTTCACAGCATACAACATAAATGCTGAGCCATATGATTGACTGTCAAACACTTGCCATTTTAAAAATTTTGGTCTTCCCCTCGATATCTTTTTCAATACTTGACTGTCCTGTCTCATATTTCACATAAGCATTTTTCCCTCTTTCATCATTTATTGAGTTAAAAATTCAAGTCCCTATCAATAATAAAACGCAATTTCGAAACTGAAGCCATTTTATACTATCTATCTAAGTAATAGCTGCAATTGTTAAAAAGTTTTGTTTTGTTCACCGCTCTATTATCATCGGTGCAGCAGATCTGTCAGAGTTGCTATATAATATACACATATCACGAAATTATTATAAACATATGATTTATCTGTTAATAAATATTTACCTGCTCAATTTATCCATTTATTGTATATATTTAACAATGCATTTATGAATATGAAATTGCCTTTCAAATATATTTTTGAGTTTATGGCTACTGATCTAAGGGACCTGGGTTCGAGCCCCAGGTAAGGCATGGATGTATGTGTCGTTTTGCTGCTGAGGTCCTGCCATCCTCTCAGACCTTCTACTATGGCATATAAACTGACAGGCTCCTGTCAGACCTCTATGGCAAGCAGCTGCTTGAGGGGGTATTTTATTTATTTACTTTAAATGGAAACTATTGGCTTCTGATATCTTGGTTGTGAAATTTGCTTGCATTTGATTTATAAATAATATTATATTTATCAAAGTTTTGAATTAATTTTATTTTCTCAGATTTAATACTGGTACTTTTTTTTTAAATGAAACTTGCAATAAGTTTGAAATTCATTACTTGTTTTATTTCCAGCGTAACTGTGGAGTTTTCTGACTATAAATAATTGCTTAGCATTAATGATGTTCAGTAAATTTCGCATCAAATAAAACCATATCACATGACTCATCGTTTAGAATTATACTGCTAACAATCCATTTTATCTCGCAAATTTTTTTAAATTAATATTATTTTTCACAAGGCACCACAAGTTGAAAAAACTTTATATCAATTTTGATGAAAACAAAGTTCCTCGTGTTATATCCAATAAAGATTAAGTAGGTGGCTGCGTGTTGATTGTTGCTTCCAATATGGCTGGTGAGAACAGAGTTTTCAATTTAATACATTCAGTTTTGCAATAAAATCATTAATATCTGCTTTTACCTACCTTAAGTGTAGCAGATTGATAGGTTTTTTTATTATGCTTTCAGATATCTTCTTTCAAGACGACCTTACTTCTGCTGACGATTTGTCTGAAGGTAGGACATTATCATGTTGAATGTAGAAAGTTTTATACGTAAACAAATGACTTCAAAGAAATTCCCGTTAACTTCCTTATATCACTGTGATTTTTTTCCCTGTGATTTCTTAAGATTTCGTAATGGCAGTTATTACAACTTGCTGAACAAAAATAAAGTACCTAATTATAATATTTAATTCTACGTTGCAGCAGAAATAGAAAACATGAATAATAAATGTAATACAGAGCGTGAAAATCGTATTTGTTTTCTTACCATGAAGCAGCCCCGAATCTATGGGGGGTGAGGGGGGAATCTCACTTTATTTTGGCTTGGAGAAATGTTATTCGTAATAAATAATTAGTCATCAATTTATATTACTCAAACGTTTTTCAAACTCCCATTCTGAGTGTTCTGTAACTGCTGCAAAATATTGGAAAAATAAATATTGAACGTGTTGACACAGTCAAAAAACTATTTTGTTACGCTATAGGGCAAATTCAGAAAAATAAAAATTTTTATTTAAAATTCTATTCAGATATCTTGTTTTTCACAAATTATTAACTGAGAAAGAGTTGACAGAAAACCGTATTTGCCATGTTGAGAAAAGTACTGACAGTTTCATAAACTCCCAAAAACAATTTTACTTTTGTGCCCACTTGATCAGATTTTTTAAAAATGTTAATATTATTCTGCAGTTATTATATATATCAAGGTCATTCAAATGAAAAGTGGAGAAGTTGGAAATAATTGTAAATCATTTATTGCTCAGTTTGTATTTGTCATAACTACTGCGATGTTTGTTGCAATATAAAATTAGCAACATGAAGCACACTTTCATAGAGTGATTCTAGCAGGTGCATGAAGCTTATGACCAGGGCTGAGCAAAGACATTTTGGTGCCTGATGCAAGGTAAAGATTGGCACCCTGTCATTTTCCCCCATAACCTAAAGTATTTGGGTTAGAGTAATATATAAAGAATTAAATGTCTTTAAATCACATAACTATATCACATTATCGTATATTTACTCTCTCAATGAAGAATAGAAAAGTATCTTATATATATATGAAAATGTTTGGTTTCATATATCATATTCAAAAATAAATTACACAAAAAATTACTGGGGTACATATAAGATAAAAATCGGTATTAAGTCATATAATAATTAATTTACATATTGAAAGACATTCAGCAGGCTTTTAACAGAAAATGTGCTGATGGCATCAGAATAATCTAAGGAATTTCCAACAGCACATTTGATTGTCAACATTGCTAAATCTTCTACCCTTTCTTGATTAACGGTAGTTCTTAAATGGTTTTTATGTTATAAGTTTCTGTTCTGAAAAACGTCTTGCACCACTGGTGACTATTATTGGTAGTGTTAACAGAATTCACAACACAATTATAGTGTTAGGAGAGATATTTTTTAAATCATGAATATAATATAGTTTATAATATTTGTTGAAGTCATTTTTACAAACTGAAGCTTGGTTTTTAAGTTCGTTTTTTAACAGTGTTGGAAAATGTTATTGTGACATAATGAAGTGATTTTTGAATAACGGAATTTCAAAGTAAATTTCAAAGTATTTATAATGATAAAATGTAACAAATAATGGAAAAAATATATTCATTATTTTCACAGTTTTTGTGCTTTGGTACATTTTGGATTTTTCCTTTATAAATATACTTAGAAACTTGTGTGAAACATTCTGTACTTTTATGATCAGCGAACAAAGTCCTTTATTTGCATATTTCAAAAGAATTTGGGAAGTAGCTACCTTAACCACCTTCGTCGTAATTGGTGCTCAGAGAAAGGGATAAGAATTGTAGTGGAAAAGAAAGTCTCCATTCATTCAGAAGGAAAATGGCAATTACAACAGGGCAGAAATCCTAATTATATTACAATTCCCTGTAATTAGCTTAGACACAAAAGGAACTATGTAGGTGGGATAATTTGGGTATAGGATAGAGATTTGGAGGAAGGAGCCATTAATTTATTGACAATAGTCGAAACTTTCAGTTTTGATTATCACACCAAACCTTCGACTCCCCCTCCCCCCCAAAAAACATTTCCATTGTATATGTTTGCAAATTCATTAACAATAAACATCACCTTGTCGTATGTTGAGAAAAATAAAAGAGGTAATTCTCATGTTTCAATTGAGCAGTGACAACCAGTGGTGGATCTAGAGGGGGACAATTGCGGTGATTGCTCCCTCTAAACTCTAAAGCCCCAAAAAAGAATGGATAGAAAAATTGATTCACATTTAGGAATCTATTGAATGCATTATGTATATGTTCATAGGTGCACCAAAGTTCAATCAGACAGGTTAAAATACCTCAGGAACATGACAAAACGATCAAGAGGCATGATGCATTTGGTCATTTGATTTACCAAGATGGGATTATCAGAAAATTTTAAAAAATTTTCATATTTAAAGAATGCTAAAGAATTGCCATATTTCATTAATGTTATCGATAGGTTCCAATTTAGATTCGCATTTATTTTGTTTTTCTTTAGATCAAGACTGTCCAGCTGAAACTTACTGAAGAGGCAGTAAAAAAATAAAACACTATTCTGAAAAAGCAGCAGGGGAAAATTCTCAATTTAAATACAAAAACACATTTCAAACGAATTATGAAAAGAAAAAACTACTTTTACGATATCAAGGAAATATATTGATTAGAAACAAAATTGTACCTTTTTAATTAGTATTAAGAATTAGTAAAATCATTTAGCTATGCACCTAAATATGTTTGGTTGAATAAATGGAAGGTTTCTGACTTTGATCGAGGGAGAATTGCGGGATTACGGGAAGGTGGATTATTGTACTGAGATATCGGTGCTTGTGTTGGATGGAATGCTGCCACAGTGAGGAGAATATGGTATCAGTGGGTAGAGGAAGAACGAACTCACCGACGTGAGAGATTTCAACAGCCCTTTCTCACAAACAAACGAGAGGACAGACATCACGTGTGCATGGCTATGAATGATTGTACAGCCACATCAAACACCTTAGCTCAACAGTTAAAGTGTGTTGCACATCAACCAGTGTCTGCACGTATGGTTCAATATTGTCTGCAGCATCAGGGCATCTTTGCTAGGCGACCATTGACTACAACACAGGTGTATGCTACTGCAATGGTGCCAAGAATGGCACGCATGGAGGTACGAATGGCATCGCATTGTCTTTTCAGATGTACCCGCTTCAGTATGCAGCACCATGATGGACGAATCCGTATCTAGTGGTATCGCGGTGACAGGCTTAGTGAGACGTGCATGATGCAGTGCCATACAGGTCCGGCCCCTGGTGTCATGGTATGGGGTGCCATTGGACTCCACTCATGCACGTGCCTCATACCTATTTCCGGCACTTTGAACAGCCAGTGTTACATCACTGAGGTGTTGGAGCCTATGGTTGTAGGGGCTCTCTGGTGCCATTTACCAACAGGACAATGCCCGACCACATGTGGCATGCATCGTCCAACAATTCCTGGATAGCCACCATGTGATACTTCTGCCTTAGCTTGCGTGCTCACTGGATATGCCCCCAACTGAACATATCTGGCCCACGATCTCATGACAACACACCAGCAGCTGCTACAACAGATGAACTTTGGCTGTGTATCGAAACTGAATGGACTGACGTTTCCCAAATACATCCAACGTCTCATCCTCTCAATGCCGGACCATGTAGCAGTGGTTATTGCCGCTCATGGTGGCTACACAAGATACTGATTTCTTTGTATTCCACAAGTCTAACCGAGTTGTGTTTGTAATCATTTGATTGTTGTAACATAAGCTATGTATTAACTAAATATGGCTTTGATTTTTCTTATCTTTCCTGGTGTTGCATTTTAAATGGCCAGCAGTGTAAGATATAGCAAATATAAAAAATTAAATCACCTCTAACATTATATCAAGAAATTTTAATCGCTGCAGAAGTTCTAATCTCCAAAATACTTTAAAAAATAAATTCACACATTCTATTCTTGTCATATTCATGGGTTTACCTGTTCCTTTTCATTTAATGCAAACATATGAATCATACCAGAAGGTCAAGGGCATACATTACCACACCATGAGGCAAATCTGCCAAAAGCTAACCATAGCTGCTGTAAAGCTGACCAAGGTGATTCCGGGCCGCAAAATAGTTATTGTGGAGCCTGGGTGGGTCAACAGTAAATGTCGACCATTAGCACTATTGAACTTCCATCCACAGGCAGCATGAAACTCTACAACTTGTTCACTCCTCAAATGACCAAACTTGCCCAAGCTGATGAAGGAGATTTGTGGGAGAATTGGCACCTTGGGATCAAGTGCGTCATGAGCACCAATGGCCAGTAATGGCTCCCAGAAATGTCACCTACAGTTTGAAATGGGAGATTCCTAGATGCCATTTCTCTTCTTACTAATGATACCAATCCCCTTCAATGTCAGCTTGCATCACCCTTCTGTCATTTAACCCTTCCAGTGTCCAGCCTGAAAAACATTTCCATCCAGAAGCCAAGCTATTTTCTCCCTATGCTCAGCTCAAAAAACTTTTAACTTTAGAACTTTTTTTGCCAAATAACTAATTAAAGGAGTTATAGCATGTTGTATGCCAAATTAATCAGCATTTAATTCTGGATTTTCTGAAAATAAAGTATTTAACAAAAAAGATGATACTTTTTATTTTAATAGGACTTTTTTAGAATCATGTAGTAAAAATATGTACACTATTAAAAATACCTTCTTGCTCATAAATTAATTAAAATAACTTAGAATTCTCTGTCATTGAGCAATAAAATTTTGAAGTTTATCCTTCAAACTATTTGCATGTTAAAAGTTTTTAGGAGAAAACTCGGAAGCTTTTCGGAGTGCTGTCTTTGCTCCGAAAAGCTTCTGAGTTTTCTCTTAAAAACTTTTAACATGCAAATAGTTTGAAGGAGAAACTTTAAAATTTTATTGCTCAACAACAGAGAATTTTAACTTATTTTAAATAAAATAATGCATCTGGCAATACAAAAATATATTTAAAAAAAAAACTAATGGAAATGATTTTAATGCACATTAATAGAATAACTAAATATTTCTGAATAACGAAAAAATTATTTTTTTGATTTTAAGTAAATATTTTTCTTGTTTTGTAAATTTTTTTTTTGGTACGTACTTTGAGAAAATTCCAGGCTTTTAGCCAATTGTGCTGAGTCACATAAACAAGTCGACTTTAAAATTAAAAATAAACATTTAACAGAAATAGGTCATGTTATATACAAAATTAAACAGAATTTAATAACGAATTTTATGAAAATAAATAATATAAACAAATTTGCAAGCATATTGATTTTAATAAGGCTTTTTCAATGTGATATGGTGAATAAAAAGGTGGCACTATACAATTAAGGCTTCATTTTGGAAAACCTGCTGAATGAAAATAGTTAAATTATATATTTACCGAAAAGAAATTTCCTCCCGAATAATATAATATTCAACCTGAAATATGATTTTTATTTCTTTTAATGATTCATTTCAGTATCATATATTTTAAACATGGCCAGTGTTATACAATGTGACTTGGACCTCACATTCATGGGATTTTCTGAACTGGTTATGAAATAGAAAAAACTTCCTTGGCTGCTCTTTTTGCTAAACATTATGAATTTTTTACTTTGGGTGTTGAAGTTTGGCGATCTTGGCTAAGTGCAGAAAGGTTTGTGCACCAAAGCAAAAAAAAACAGTGTTATATATCATCTGTGTATCACAGCCAAGGTACTGAGGGGGTGGGGGAAGGTTGCCTTTAAAATCATTCAATAAAAACAAAAACTCGTAATTTAAAAAATATGATATTTTTATAGAGGCGAGGGTGAAATTTTCTAGGTGAGTATAGCAGAGGGGACGACTTCCTGAAATTTCCCTCCCACATGATTATTGATTTCCGTAGCAAGGAAGTCTATTTTGCTTCTGTATTCAAGACATTCATATTCAGAAAACAGTACAAGCTCAAAGTTTTTTTTTTACTAAAAAAAATAAATAATGAAAGAAAAATTACATATAACTTAATGGGATGTTAAATAAAATATCTGCAACAACTTTTAAGCTGGCCTCCAATCTAGCATCTCAGAAAGATCTATAAATCAGCTAATCGAAAGATCACTAACTAACAGAAATAAATCTACAGATATTTATTTGCTTCCATATCCAAGACCTCATTTATTTTCAGAAAATGATACTAGATCAAAGTTTTATTGGAAAGTAATAAATAATAAAATAAAGATTAACACATATCCTAATGCGATGTTAAAGTATCCACAGCAATAAGTTGTAGGCCAGCCATATGATGTAGCATAACTATAAAAACGTTAGTACTTATCAATCGGCCAAAAGATCACTAATTTCCAAAAATAAACTACTGAAATTAAAACTAAGGTTTAAATATTAAAAAAAAATAATAACTTTACAAAGGGTATCCAGTATGCTGGACCAAAACTGTAAATAACACTTACGGTATGCAACGGAGATTGCATGTGTCAGCCATCTGCGTTTTGTTTGCCTCAGTGAAACAACTAATTAAATGCAGATGCAACCAGAATTTTTAAGAAGGATGTGTTTACTTCCAGTTTCGATTTTAAGGTGGGAAAGATGCATAGAATACTGGGAAAAATGATAAAAATAACTTGGGAATACTGAAATAGGTTTATGACAGAAAAGAGTGTGAAATGGGGAAAAAAATGGCAGTACGTATTTTGTAATTCCAAAATCTATTGTTTTTAAAAATAGCAGTTTTTTGTTTATTTTTAGGAGATTTTTTGAAAATTTAAGAAAAAATTTTTTGATAATAGTTTAAATCAAACTTGTGAGCTTAAATCAGAAAGGTGCTTCAGCAAATAGGAATGTTAACAAGCAAATCGGCAATACTGTTTAGTGCTTCTAAGAAATGGCAATCAGATGACTTTATAAAATTATTTGTATTGCAGTTTAATAAAATATGCATCAAATTAAAAAACAAAATATTATTTTTGAAGCCTGAATTATGTATTTTTATAAGATATATATATATATAAATTACAATGCTATTTTTATTTTAAAAAAAATCGTTTTTTTTTTTGTTGTATTAAAAACAGAATACATATGCCCTTGGCCTCTCAATTCAGATTCTCCAAATGCATACAGACAATGTGGACACTGGAAGGGTTAAGGAAGTGGTGATTGCCTTTCTATCACTGCATTTGATTTGCTTGCAGCTATGAAATTGAGGACTCCAATGATAAATCCTTACGTATGTTGGGTACAATGGGAGGAATGCCAATTTGTAAAACTGTAGATGACGTGTTAGATATGGTGAAATATCATAGTGAACTAAAACGTGAAGTACACGAAGAATGTTTGATTTCCGTTGGCGGTTTATTGGTTACGATAGCTATTTCTAGTTCTTGCATCTTTAATAATGTATCTGACATGAATTATATAGTCCAATATAATGACTAATTTTTTTCTTTGATAACAAAATCAGATGTGAGATTGATAATCAAAAATAGATTAAGTAAATATGTTTAAATAAAAAATTTTCTGTGCTTAAATGGATTCTCTCTGAGAAAAGTAATAATTTGGATTCAATATTATTAGAAGACAATTAATTATCTTATAATGATGAATAAAATAGTAGAATAACATTGATTGTGTTATAATACGAATGCACATTTTATTCATAAGAAGGAATTTCAATTTATATGTTGATATCCTGGAACCTATCCACAGTATAAGGAACCTATATACTGGATAAATAGGGGGATAGGGGTAATCTGATTCTGTTACTTTGCTTTTGTGTCCAGAAGAAAAATTTTAGAAAACGAATTGGCTGTTTTTTGGCCAAAAGGCCTAATAAAATAAATAAAAAATACTAATAAATACCCCCTCAAGCAGCTGCTTGCCACAGAGGTCAAGTTGCAAAATCCATATTTTAGCCAGCAGACATCTCAATTCAAAAAGGAATTGAAAGGGTTTCAAAAAAATTTTTCTGAGCATAAATATGCAATCATAATTCCTATATATTGTCCCCACTAAGACATTTTCTGGATCCGCCCCTGGTGATGACGCGTATCTTGTTGTACTTCTCTGCAGCTCCTTTAAGAAGAGACTGCATAAAGTTAAATAGGTAATGTTTTCAATTTCTTATATTTATTCATTAGATTATTTTTTATTCCATTTGAAGTCTATTTCAGAGAAAACTCATTTCATTATTTTGCATGAGCTCTTCTACAGGAATGTATCGATAAAAATAGTTCAGTGTCATCAAACGACTCAACAAATGATTTGCTGGAAATCTGTTTTGATGAAACTGAAAAATTGGAGGTGAAAGAAAATAAAATTTCAATTTCATAAAATGAATTTGAGAGAGCAAACAGAATTTCTACAAGAGAAAATATTTTGCACTATTGGAAATATCAAGACAAAGCACTGGAAAGAATTATTCTAGTAGTACTAAGGTCTACTGAGAGAGTTTTTTTTCTATGTTGTTAGTTTTTTCTATGTATATTCCCATGGCCGAGTGGTTAGCACGTTTGGCTACTGATCTAAGTGACCTGGGTTCGAGCCCCGGGTAAGGCATGGTTGTGTGTGTTGTTTTTCTGCTGAGGTCCTGCCATCCTCACAGACCTACTACTTTGGCATATAAACTGACAGGCTCCGGTTAGACCTCTGTGGCAAGCAGCTGCTTGAGGGGGTATTTATTTTTATTTTATTTTATATTTGTGTATATTTGTTTTTCTATGTATATTTGTTGTTAGTTTTTTCTATGTTTTATTCAATATTGTTAGAAGACAATTAGCTTATAATGATGAATAAACTGTAGAATAACATTGATTGCTTTATAATAATATTTTTGAATGAATTTTGTTCTTTTAATTTTCATCTATTATATATTATAATGTAATATTGAAGGGATTTTCACTTTTTTTTTAAAATTTCCTCGAGTCATTTTAGCAACTTGTTTTAAAAATATTTACCTATGCACAAAAATTATTTTGGTATTAAGAATTATGATTGCATACTTATGCTCTTTTTTTATATAATGCTCCATTTTATTCTGAACAGTTCCTAGAAATTTGGTGTAAATTTCTTCAGTCAGGGACATATCCAGGGTTTATTAAGCAGAATTTATATAGCAGAAATGGTTTCAGTGATATGCTGAATATTACTGAATCTATTTCTGTGGTCTTCATTGAAATAACTAAGTTATTTTATATATTCCATCCATGCATTCAGATAAATCTAGAGTTCGGCTTTGTAGCATTTTTGACATATTACTACACTGCATAGAAATTTGAAACAAGATTTTTTCAGCTAGATTGAGTGCTTTATTCCTGACTAATATTTACACGTATCTAAAAATAGATTTACTTTGAGTGGCAAAAACTAAGTTTTTTTGAGTGTCGCAAAATGCCCAGTTGCAACAAATAGATTGGGAAAATGCAAAGAGCAATATTTCATTAGTACCTGCAGAATACAAAAATTATTTTTTGTTATCACTTCAAAAAGTTGTTCCCCCCCAGGGTAAAGTTGCTGTTGTTAGTGTAAGCACTTTGATCACCATATATAAATCACCCAAAGTTAAAATTTGTAGCATAAATATCATAGGCCATTTGCATTATTCGTTTTAAATTTTGTAATTTTCCAAAATTTCCTACCATTAGAGGAAGCTTGTAAAGATTCGAAATAGAGATTTGAAAAATGAAATCATAACATCAATACCTATCCATCATCATCATCATCCTCAAGCAGCCATGGGCTACGGAGGTCCAACCAGACCGTGCAATTTAGTTCTCCAAGCAAGTCTGTCCTGAGCTACATCTACTGCATCTGGCCACTGCACACCAATTCTAACAAGGTCATGTTTGACATTGTCTGCCCACAATGATCTATCCACAACCTATCCAGTTCGAAAATATTTATTTCTCTAAAACCAAACGAGTTGATAATTTATGTATGAAATAATTAGTTGAAAAAATTGGTTATCCTATGTATGTGATGGAAAGAAGACAAAGTGAAAATATTAGTTTGTTATTTAAAACAAACAAGCTAAAAATCTATTGTATAATAGCTTCGTATAAATCTAAAGAATGAAAAACAGAAAATTTTTAGCAGAATTTCAACTTTTTAGTTGTTATTTTATAGAAATTATAATTATGCAAATGATACAAGTTGGAATTGCAAGAAAATTTAAGAACAAAATTATATTTTCTGAATTAAAGGTCAATTAGAAAAGAAAAGAAAAGTATTTTTGATGAAAATACCTGTTCACTGTTATTGTTACTTGGCGGAGCCAGTAATGCAACAAAACTGTTTTACTCAAAACCCCCATGCATTTTGTCTTTATTGCCTTGCCTCCCTTCAAATGCTGATAGTTTTGCAATATTTTTGAGATCTGTGTCACCACAATCTAGAAACTCAATTAAGAGTGCACCCTGATACCTAAAATAAAGCTTTGACATACTGCATGTTGTTCAACTTGAATAATTCCATATGGGGTTTGTTTGGAATTAACACAGTGTTTATCACATTCAAGCCAATAAATGCTGTTGATGAGTTCCTTATATAATTTCCTGTTTCTCTGTGTGAGGGCAAAAATATCACTCAGTTCATTCCCAGATATAAGGATTGCCCACTTTTAATTTGATTTATCCCTTATATTTTTTTGTTGTATAGATATTGATTTGACTGTGATCCTCTTAGAAATTTGAGCTCTTAGGTGTGGGCATGATTGTTCAACTGCATAAGTTCACTCCTGCATGTGTAATTTAAAAGACAAAAGTGCAATTTAGGAGTGTGTGTTTTTTCATCTTTTGGTGCAAAATAATTTGTGATAATAGTGGTGGATTCATGCAAGTGAAGTAATAGTTTTTTAATATATATAGTATTATTGTAAGAGACAAAAATCAGTAATGCAGACAATCTGCTACTGTGTTAAAAAGAAAACCACTAGAACTAAATAGACTCTGTAATACTTCATGCTGTATTAAAAAAATATGAAAAAAGTAGAAATAATTAGGGACTCTCAATTTGCAGTGGAAGAATATTCACTAAGTGACTTGATTATTTACTTTAGATTACTGTGTTCTTTAGGAACTTCATAAGATCATCATATTTGCCATAGCATCTTAATGGAAAGATGGAAACCACAGAAAGTATTTAGAACTTAAAATCACAATGGCATCTTAATGGAAAGAATGATTGGCAGTGACATTTTTTCATGTTGAATCAAGTGTAAATCACATAAAATTTGGATATTTAGAGAGTAGTGTAATAGGGAGACTAGCCTGGAAGTTTAACTCTTCCACCTTGTGGAAATTGTATTTTTAAGAAATCATTAATCAATTTACAGTAACTAATCACTAACCATTGTACTATTTATTTCAAGCTTAATTTGCTAATATTTAAATTTTATTACTTCAGTAGACTCGCAGAAAAGCTCTTAGCATTCGGATGTGTTAAAAAAATGCTTATATATATATAAACTCACCAGACAAAAAATTAGTCACCCCTTGCTGAATGTCACCTAATAGTGCATAATGCCTCCATGCGACCGAAGAACAGCTGAAATCCTGTCAGGCATGGATGCCACCAGTGTGCAGATGTAGTGCACATCAATATTCATCCACTCTTCCAGCAGCAAATGCCACAGTTCTGCCAGATTGGCTGGATGGCTGGGATGGCGCCTCACTCATTGCTCCAAATAGTCTCACAAGTTTTCTATGGGATTCAAATCCGGGGATTTGGCAGACCAGTCGAGGTGTTTGAAGGCTTCAGAATGCTTGTCATGCCAATCTGACACACTTTGAACCCTGTGCACGTGACAATTGTCATCTTGGAATCAAAAGGCAACATGTGGTCACCCAGTAGCTCCATATAGCCCTTCTGGTTCAAGTGTGATGTCACTGCAACCAAAGAACCCATTTCCTTGTACATAAAATAACCCCAGAACATCACAGAGCCTCCTCCAGCTTGAACAGAACCTTGCACAAAAGTTCGCATGAAAGGCTTCATGCGGCTTATGATGAACCTGTTGTCTTGCATCATTTGAGTACAAGCAAAAATGTGACATCCGACCGGATCACACACTTCCAAGAGTCGACAGTCCAGTCTTTGTGGCACTGCGCCTACTGTAGCCATGCAGCTTTGTGCAGAGCTGTTAACATGGGTTTCTTCCACGGTACTCTGCTTCAGATATCCATGTCTTTGTCCCTTTTTAGTGTTTATTCGGAAACAGCTTGTTGTAGACCTGCATTGACTGACTGGAGCAATTCCTGTCTCGTTGCAAAGCGGTTTGCCCTAACAGTGCGTGACACACTGTGGCAGTCCCTATTGGTGAGCTGTCTTTCTGCCACAGTTCTGATGATGATTAGCGGTGGACTGCAATGTACACCACTGCTGGAAGACCCTTTGGACAGTACATTTTGACACACCTGCAAAGGCAGCAACTTCTTGTAACTATGCCCTTTGACTTGGCGAAACGCAGTAACACCTTTTTACCACTCCTTCACATCTTTGCCGTGACCCATGTTTCACGGAGTGACTAACACGTATGTGGCACACAACCACTTCTTGTCACTATGAACCCCGTAGCACACAGCACAGCTATTTGTAGGACGCATTTATTACAGGTGTGCCCTCTGTTGCTGTCGAATGGACGTAATCCTCTTATAGTGGGAGATGACTAATTTTTTGTCCAGTGAACTTATATTTCATAGGTAAAAATATATATACATTATTATTGTAGTGCAAAAGGGAAGTTGATTAAAATGTTCTTTGCACATGGATTAAATTGTAGCATTTCAAAAATAAAATTGTTACATATATTTAAAATAACAGTAGTTGCTTAGCTGATGCATTTTGGAGTACCATAAATTTAGCTGTAATGTCTTTTCACTAGTGATCTCGAGTGTTACTTCTACAAAATGAAAAGATATTGGTATGCTGTTCCATTATGTGGTGAGGCATGCAACTTGTGTGGACATGAGATTTATACTTGCACTGTAAGAGAAATAGTCTTGGATGATATTGTGGACAGTTGAATGGGAACCTTTGTGACTTTGGCAACTATTCTCATTCTCTGAGTTGCAGGGTTTTATCACTGATTGTTGTGTGGACCTTCTTGTTAACATCTGGTGTGTGGCTGAACACTATACTTTTTTGATTACCTGCAACCACTTCTGGGTCTGTCTCCTATGCAATGCTTTGCCACATAGATGCCCTTTTGAGAAATGCACAGAAGTTCTAAATAATGATTATTTCTAGTACCATTGTTTGTAATGAGGAATATATGCATTACTGGCTTTTTTGATGGCCCTATATCATATTCCGAAGTCACCTTGGCTATCTCTAAATTAAAACTACATATATCCCCAGGAGTGGACAAAATTACCGCTGAGATGCTTAGAACTGGTAATATTTGTGTTGTCACTTGACTGACTCAAATTTTGAATATTTTTTATGATGAAGGTGTTGTTCCTAAGAATATTACTAGAGCTATTATTGCCCCAATTTTTAAAAAAGGTGATCCTTAGTTCTTGTGATAATTATAGGGGAATTAGTTTACTTTCTGTTCCAGGTAAAGTTCTTTGCATGATTATACTTAATAGAATTAAGAATTTGGTTGATGGACAACTGCGTGATGAATAGTGTGGATTCAGAATTGGTAGGGGATGTATTGATTAAATTTTTTCACTTAGGCAAATTCTTCAGAAATGTTTACAGTTTTAGAAACCTGTGATTGCTAGCTTTATAGATTTCAAAAAGGCTTTTGACTCTGTTGATTGACATAATTTGTGGTTGATTGTTAGATCATATGGAATACCTGATAAGTTAGTTATTATAATGAAAGCTCTCTATAATAACACTGAATCGTGTATGAGAGTTGGTATGTCTTGCAGCGATTGGCTTAGCATTGCTAGTGGAGTTAGACAAGGGTGCATTCTGTCTCCTTTTCTCTTTAGTTTGGTTATTGATTATGTTTTGCGAAATTCACTGCAAGGGAAAGATTTTGGCCTTAAATGGTCTGGAGATACAAAAATTTCTGATTAGATTATGCTGATGATTCAGCCCTTTTGGCAAATGATATTGATGAGATGAACTCTTTCATTTGAGCTGTTGATGAGACTGGTAGTAGAGTAGGTTTGGTGATAAACAGAGAAAAAAACTAAAGTGATGAAAATTGTCAGGCCTATAGGGCTTCAGTTACTTTAAATGCCTGCACTCTTCAGCAAGTGTCTCAGTTTAATTTTCTTGGGAGCTATGCAACCGATACTGGTGATGTATGGCATGAAATAGATAGAAGAATAGGGATTACTGCTGGGACTTTTAAGAATCTATGTAGAGTGTGGAAAAATAGGCATGTACACCTAAAGATAAAATTAGACTGTATAATAGTTTGATTCTATCTAAGGTAGTTATGATAGTGAAACATGGATCCTCTGTAAGCAGGATAACAAGGAACTTGATACCTTTGATTCTAGATGCTTACACATTGAAATTGCAAATCTTGGGCATTGGGTGGTTTGACTTTATAAGTAATGATGAGGTTAGAAGAAGGAGACATCAACCTCCTTTGAGCAGTTATTTGTGCAGAGAGAGAGAGACTTGTTGGTTTTGCCATGTTGCCCGTATACATAGCTGCAGATTAGCAAACAGGATTATGAATAGTGTGCCTAAGGGTTTAAGAAAAAGGGAGAGACATAGGAAGTGATGGGCAGACAATGTCAAACAGGACCTTGTTAGAATTTGCCTAGAATGGTGAAATGCAGCAGCAGTATCTCAGAAGAGATATCTGAGGAGGAAAATTACAGTCTGGTTGGACCTTAGTAGCTCACAGCTGCATGAGGATTTTGTATGTATGTATGTATGTATGTATGTGCATATATGTACATATGTGCATGCATGATTGAATGATAACCTGGTGAAATAACTGATATCTCCCAAATGAACCTTGTGGATGTGGAGTATGCATTCACTGATGATGGGCAGATTCTGCTCATTTGTCTCCAGATCTGTATGCAAAAATCATTAGCCCCCAGGCAGAATTGGGATTCATCATTGTGAAGACAACATATTGCCATTCCTCATTCCAGGTAACTCTGACCCAACACCAGTCCTGCCGAGCCAGCTACTGGTGTATTGTCGAGGGTGGCAATCTATATAATGGATGCTGGCCCACAGCTCTGAGTTTGCAATCTCCTGACAATGGTCGTGATTGTAAGAGGAATTTCCATGGCAGCAAATATAGTTTGTTGAATGGTAACAGCAATTGCTATTGAGTCTGCTGCCACCTACCAACAAATACAGTGATCCAACTATGCATTTTGTGTCTCCTGTGTGACAGCTCTTAGTACCTACTTTAAACCATTGGCAGTAACAAGTACAACCATCCTAATATTGGGGCCCACATGGGCAGTGATATGGCAGGTATACCATCTGGTTTTGCAGAGCTCTACAATCTAATGAAACTTAAATGTATCCAGATGGTTGACTAAAGAATTGTTGTGGTATCTTCAACACTTCATCCTCAACCTCTGCTATCTAAACTCTTTTGTAGTTTTGCAGAAATGTACAGTACTTGTAGCATTTGGCTTAGCTGTTGAACATTCATCCTGTGATCTCCCACAGATACCACATGCTTGTCATGGCAATGTAATTGTTTGCATATAAGGGTGAACTGGAAAGGTATGTCATAAATCAGGGAGTAGTATCAGGGCACAAAATTGAGTCAAAAGGTCTTGTAATCATGTTTAAAATGCATTGTTATGAAGATACAGCTCTTACAAACTACACGTTCTGCTAGGTGGTCTTCCCATACTGGCACATGCAGAGGCATAGAGCCAAATGCAAATCCTGTATGTAGGGAGGGCTGGTATGATGTCACTTGCAAATGACACTTGAAATACACCTATGTGGATCAGCAGTCACACATGGTCTTCACATGACAAAATTTGCATATTGTGACGAAACTGCTGTGACAGCTTGATGAAACAGCATGGGTTATCCACCATCATAAGTTGAGTCATCTGTGATACCAAGGATTACATGAATGCTGATATGCATCTGGTATTGGGATAATGTGCATGGAATGGTGCAGTGGCTGCTCACTTGTAAAAAAAGAGTGCTATCTGCGTCAGTGTGTGCCTGATTGCCAGACAGTCTTTCAGGTTGATCATTGGCTACAGGAACAAGTATGGCTTGAACAAATAACCTCACACTGTATCCACCATCGTATGGTGCTAACCTCCTAAAAAAAGCAGAGAAGATGCTATTTTGAATATTGTATGCAATGATCTGACAATGACTACCAGGCTTATAGGTTGGAAATGTCACAAAACCACTAGTTTGGGAATTGCTGCTTGACAACCAACAGCATCCATATTACACCCAGTGAGTGCAGCCATTGTCACCAGCAGATGGACCTTCATGATGTGCTTTCTGTGAGTTGTTCTTAGGTAGATGTGCCCATGACCCCATGTTCCCACAAAACATATTGATGGTAGACAAGGTGACTTTGAACAGGAATTGAATTCATGAATTACTGCAACCAGCATATTTGTCAGAGGCCAACCCACATCAATGTGTGGACTAGCATCATAAGAGATATGTACAGTGGGGCGGGGGTGGCTCAGTCGGTAGCGCGCCAGGCTCGTAATCTGTAGTTCCCAGGTTTGAGTCCCAGCTGAGTCAGCGTTGAGATTTATCTCTGCAAAATTCCCCGCCCTGCCCACGGTCAGTAGGGGACACCGAAGGGCTTGGAAAGGCCGCTGTCCGTCGGATGGGACGTTAAGCCGTGGTCCCTTGTGTGGGAGAGCCATACCCTGTGCACGTTAAAGAACACGCTGGATGGCCTTGACGGGAGACTACCATCTGTCTCCCAACAGCTGTTCCAGTGGGTCCCCTCCCCCAACCTTCTCTGAGCCTTCGGGGTCCATGTGACCTGGCCATTTAGCCCATGGTGTGCAAAAAAAGTGCCGCTCAGAGGTAAAACAACCCAACCCAGACATGTACAGTAGCCAGTATCCCACATGCATTGGAGTTCTGGATTATCTGCACTTCCTTGATACTATTTTACACGGGTTGCTGAACAATGTACCACTGACCCTACATCGCCGCATGTGGTGTATGCATGATGGTGTGCCGCCACGATTCAGTCAGTGTATTCACACTGACCAAAGTGTGGCGACAATGGCTCCAGGACTACTTTCTGCAACATTGACTCAGGTGGGGCTCTGAGACTCTTATAAACTGGCCTGCTCAGTTGCTGGATGTTAACCCACTAGACTTCTGTCTGTGGGGTCACATCAAAACAATCGTTTTTACCTTCCCTTTGAACAGTGTAGAAGAGTTGTGACATCGTGTGCAAGATGTGATATAGCATGGCCAAAATGCCTGTGGAGTGTTGGAATGCATTTGACGATCCTTATGTCACTGTGCTGATGTCTGTATTCGATGCCATCAGAGGGAAACTTCGAGCATCTGTTGTGATGCACACCATTACCCATTTTTTCTCCAGACATTGTGTTTTCACATCCCATTTCACTAATGTGTCCATTTGTTGTTTCATGTGTAACTGTCTGTTGTGTACAGTTTGCCATTTACACATGACATTATATCGGGGCCTCCCTACCTATGGGATGTGAATTGGACTCTGTCATTGGCAGGGCCATATTTAGACATTATGGGGCTCTAGGCACAAAGTCATACATGGGTCTTCTGCAACCTAAGTTATCAGGTAGGTATAAAAATATATATATCTAACATTTAAAATTATTAATTACAAAATATGAAAAATCTAAAATAAAATGTATCATTTTTTATGTCAAAATACTATTATGAAACTACAAACTTTTTTTTGCACAAGAACCTTTTTTTTCCAAAATTTTGATTCACTAAAATCATTAATTTCTCGGAGTTTAATTTTGATATAATCTAAACTCTTTTTATGTGTACAAAATTACTAAGCATTGAATTTTTCCTGTACAATATTTCACAGATGAATTTTAAGAATTTTCAGTGCAGAAAATAATTGTTCTTCAATGTTACTCATTGGCAAAACTAAAAAATAATATTAGAAAGATTTCAACATTTGGTAATGAAGAAATGAATTTTATTGTCAGGAATAAGGCAAAACAGAATTGCCAGGATTTTGACAAAACATCAAATTGTTCAATATCTGCTTCCAGTTCTTCGACATTTAACTTGCAATTATAAGATTCTGTAATGAATTTTTGTGTTGTTTATCTGCTCTTGTCTTCCTCAGACCTTCTTCTATGGCATGTAAACTGACAGGCTCCTGTCAGACCTCTGTGGCAAGCAGTTGCTTGAGGGGCTATTTATTTTTTATTTATTTCTTAGCATTTTTAATATACCTTTTATACTTTTTTTATATTGAACAACACCTAAAATTTCTTATTTATGTACTTATAAACTTGGTTTCTGCCGATACCAAAAATTATATCATCACACAAGATGTATATATATATATACATAGCGTGATCATTTAATTTGTGAACAGAAGCAAAAAGTTACATTAAATATCCTCCTCTGAATTTTCCTGGCATTTGTCTTTCTCAAAATACTCTCCCTTGAATTTCACACACTTTTGCTATCGTTGTACCCATGCATTAAATCATCTTTGAAGCCATTTTTCAAAAGCGTGCGAAGTGTTGTTGTTGTGGCCCTGCACGCTTCGTTGTCGGATGCGAAATGTTTTCCTTTCAAAGCTTTCTTCAGTTGTGGAAAGAGGAAAAAATCGCGGGGTGCTAAGTCCAGGGAATATGGAGGATGTGACAGAACCTCAGCACCTATGGCAGTGATCACTGGCTGCATAATATTATCTGTATGGGGCCTGGTGTTGTCGTGATGGAGAAACCAAGTCACACCAGAAAGTTCTGAATGTTTTTCACGAATGGCACGCCGAAGTTTGGTTCTGAGAACCTTCTAGTAAATTTCCTTATCCATGGTTGTTCCATGAGGCACAAAGTGAGTAACGAGAACACCTTTGATGTCAAAAAACACAATTGTCTGTCTTCATTCAGAATTGCCAGGCTCTCTTGATTTGCTCAGGAGTTATTGAGGAAGAAGGGGTCTTGGGTCATCGGTAACAGATTCGCATCCTTCTTTGAATCACATGCCACTTAAAAATGGCAGACCTACAAAGACAGTCATTACCATAGGTTTCAGTCAACTCATCAGCAGTCGCAGCAGCACTTAGGCCTCGCCTAACACAATAACACTGCTGTTCCATCTGAATTTTTGACATTCTGAATGAACGTCTGTGACACACAACTCGAATCACAGTCTTAATACAACAGCAGTTGACGCCAAATGATTTTGGCATGTGGAGCTTCCTTCGCAGCGGTCACGCACAGTGCCATCTAGTGTTACTTTGGAAAAAGTGCTATGTATGAGTACTTATGGCATCAGTTCTCGAATTAAATGATCACCCCTCGTATATACATCACACAACAAATGTTACCTTTTTCAATTTTCCTTATCTTCTAAGTATATATCATTCACCATTTTTTTCTGTCAAATAAAACAGCTTTCTAATAATTTGTGTCTTTGATTTTCTTCTATAGATCTTATTGGATATAATTTTCCATCTTCATTTTCAGTGTAATTGAAGTTTTTATCAAAAATTACAGTAGACAGAGTAGTTACAGTAGTAGAGGTACACAGTGCAGTAATTAAAGTAAAGTAATTTAATTCTCTATGACACTGTTAAGTGTTCTTAAGCACTTTGATACATGGACTATGCTATCAAGTATCACTAATTATTAAAGAGAGATTTGCATACCAATGCCCTAGAGGATGGGAAGTAACGGGAGCTTCCTGGAATGCTTTTGGTGAGAAATTTAAAATTCGACGTTCATGCTGGTAAGTGATGTCTCGGTGGATTTTAAAATAATGATGACGGCTGCCTGAGACGTCACTTGCCGGCAAGAATGTCGAATTTTAAATTTCTCACCAAAAGCATTCCATGAAGCTCTTGTTACTTCCCATCCTCTACGGCATTGGTTTGTAAATCTCTCTTTAATAATTATTGATACTTGATAGCATAGTCCGTGTGTCGAAGTGCTTAAAAACATTTAACAGTGTCATAGAGAATTAAATTACTTTACTTTGAAGTTTTTATGGTTATTTTGAATAAACACTGACTATTAAAATAGTAGAGCTATTGAAATGATCCTTTAGACTAGTGGTGGTGAACTTTTTTATTTCTGAACCAGTAGCAATGTGCAATATTATTTAGACAGGCCAAAATTTAGGTTCCATACCATAAAAAAATTAATAAAATAAAAAATTTTGCTTTTTTTTTATTGTTCTAGTCACATTAAGCAAGTAAAGATTTAAATTTAATACAGACTAAGTATGTATTAATGATAACATAAATGATTCACAAATGAAATAATTAGTTGAAAAAAATAGTTATTTATATATCACTGTGAATGTGAGTGATGAATATTACTCCCATCATATGTGGCAGCTTGGCTGCCCAATTCCTGTAGATCGTGCCAAATAGATCGTGCCACTGGTGAATAAACAAAATTGCAGGAATGCTTGTATGTCACATTGTTGAAGAAATAATTAGCTTCTGATGGTTTAGTGGTTTTGATGCCTTGCATACTTCTGTGTAGATGAGGGTTCAAATTCCACTAAGGAGAACCAATTTTTTTCAACTAATTATTTCAAGGGTTTCTTGTCTACAGGACATTTTCCTGTGATGCTTTATCACTGAGTGATTCAGAAATTCTTTGCTGGCTGGATTAAATGCTTTATGAGCCTCATTTTGTTGATCATTGCTATAGATGATTGCTTCCTCGACAGCATTTATTTTACATAATTTTATTTCAAGTACACATTAACAAAACATGGTCAAAATCATTGTAACACTCCAAAGTATGTTACTAATTACTTTGCCAGATAGCTGAAAGGGTCTGGTGTCAGGCAATTAATCTTGCCAAGAAATTAAACAAGGTTTCTTTATTTTAACAAGCATTAGACAAAAAAGAACTTAAAAATTAGAGGTTGTCCAATTAGATTAAAGTTTAACCAAAGATTTAAACAAACACTGCTTGAGAGAAAAAAATTAATAAGTCAAAATCAATTTCATAAAATAAAAGAAGTTTATTGAATTTTAAACTCGCCAATAAACACTTTCACAAAAATCTGTGACTACAAGTCACTCTCTTCCACACCTCTAACAAACTAACATACCTCCTTCTAATAAGAAAGCTCCTACACTTCACTCTAACTAACAGCAGTCTTCTACTATTTCCAACTAATGGTCGTGACTCTAGTCACTTAGCTACACCTGGCTCGCTAGCATGGCATGTGCAACATCACATGGGGATGCCACATTTGCATATGACAATTGGGCGCTATTGATGACATAAGCAGATGTGTCCTTGCTCCGCACATTTAGCAGTCGCCAATCAGATGAAGTTGTGCAATCGACAACTCTATGCGCAGGGGAAAATTGATGACTCAAAATAAATAAAAAGCCTCAAGATAATAATTATAACATAAATAAATGAAAACTGGTTAAGGAGAAGTAAAGTGAATGGATGAACCATCATAACATCCATTCTTTTGTACAGTTCTGCAGAGTCTACTAACCTTCTGACTTCTTCAAGTGATTTTATGACAGTGACTTTAAAGTTTCTTTAATCTCTATAATTTTCTTTTAGTACAGTAGAGCATTTTAAATGACCTAGTGTTTGATAGTGATTTTATAGTAAAATGTCTTTTCTGAAAAGAACTTTCCAAAGCATATCACCAATTAGTTGATCCAGGAGAGAAAAAGTTTTTGAACTGCATTGAAAAATATTCCACTTCTTCTCAACTCTTTCGTCAGCTTTATTTCTAACTAAATTTAAGGAATGTCGAGAAAGGAACAACTTTTACCAGTGTTGTTTAACACATTGTGGACAGGATATGGGAATTGGCATATTTCTGTAATCATCAAGATTGCAGCAAAATAAGGTATTTGCTTTCATAAACAATAAACATTTTCTACCTATTATCATAACTTTGACCCCTATAATTTTTCAATATTTATTTTGAAGGTATTCCTGTATAACAGTTCCTAAAGTTTTCCTGGTATGCAAAGTTATGAATAAAATGGATAGAAATCATTCATATAATTTTCTGTGCAGGACATAACAAACTACTATAGTCAGTATGACTGACATTGGATGTGTAATCTGCAGTTATTGAGAAAAATTTTGATTTAAAAAAAATATTTTTCATCACTTTCTGTTTTTGTCACTGATTATAGTAATAAATTCGTTGCAAATAGAAGATAATGAACCCTCATTTTCCCTAAGTTAGCATTAAATGTGTTTGCAAAAATGGGTCAAATACTCCAAATACATGGATATAATTTCCTCTCTGTTCTTGATGAAATATTTGCTTTTTTCCCCCAGAAGGGCTGCTCATGGGAAGCCAAACATATAATTTGTGTGATACTATTTTCATTACTTCCCTCCTGTACTGATGTTTGCTCTTGAATACTATGACAATGCTTTTAGTTCTAATAAAAAAAATTTGTATAAGTGACATATGATCTGACAAAGCCTCATGTTCTGAATGTATGATTGGGGAAATGAAAAATGGTAATATTTCATTAATTTTAACAACACAAAAAGAATTTCTCATTTTTTCCTTAAAATGAAAAAGTTGTGTTTTCTCACCCTGTAGCATTAACAGGCAAATCAGTTGGTGTAAACCAGTGTTGGAAAATGTGATGATATGATTTTTGGATAATGATATGAATAACTTTAATGGAATTTCATTATTTGTAACAATTTATAAACAAAACGTAACAAAAAATGGAAAGAATAATTATTAACAAAATTACAGTAGAGGTTCACAGTGCAGTAATTTTCAATTTGATTTTAAATAATTATTATTTTCACATTTTTGTGTTGATACATTTCATATTTTTCTTTTATAAGATATACATAGAAACTTGTATGATACAGACAGCAGCTGTCTTACCACTTGTAATTAGTGCTCAGGGAAAGGGATTTTTGATAGCCAGATAAGAGCTGCAGTGGAAAGGAAAGGGTGTCTTCACTCATGCAGTACAAAAATAGGGCTATTGCAATAGGACTAAATCCCAGAGATATTACAATTCCATATGATCCTTCTAAACACTTGGAGAAGAAACTATGTAGGTGGAATAATTTGAGTATGGGATAGAGAATTGGAGGAAAGGGATTAACCTTTATGAGAGTCAAAACTTTTGGTTTTAACCTTTCTGCCAAACCTTCAACTTCTCTTCATGCCCTTAGAAACATTTCCATTGTGTATGCTTGCAAGTCTGTTAACAATCAACTTCATCCTGTACATGTTGAGGAAAAAAAGTAGTAGTTCTTATGTTTCAGTTGAGCAGTGAAATCTGTGTGTCTTGTACTTCTAAGAACAGGCTGCATAAAGTTAAATAGATAATGTTTTAAATTTCTTCACTTATATTTTATTCATTAAATTATTTTTATGCTATTTAAAGTTGCTTTTCAGAAATTAGGGGTAATTTTTTTCTTTATTTTTTAAGGAAGGATAACTAGGTAATCATACATTAGGTGGAAATTTTTCTGCAAATGGTAAAAATAGCTGTGCTTAAAATTTCTTCATTAAGTTTATTATGCTCAAAAGAACAAAAGTAACTGATATTCAGTAATTAAACCATGTAGTGGTAAATGGGGTGATAAAATCACCTTGCTTAGAGGGGTGCAAACTTTTAAAGTCTTCTGATTTCAGTTCGTTAGTATAAGATTATTTCAGAGTCTAATGTTTATAGTGAGCTTATTTAATGAATTAGAAGTCTCTATAATAAAATTATTTAAATGTAATATGTTGGCTGAATATGCCATAAAACTACTAGATTTTGACTCTTTGTTAATGTTAGGTGCATGGCAGATCACAAAGTCTCCAAAGCCACAGAAATGTGTAAGGGATGGATAGCTATTAGGAGATTAATGGAGGCTTTCAATCTAGGCAAAGATCTAGAAAGAGAGTTGGGGTGAGGACCAGTGGAAATATCAGACCAGAATGCCATTCCAATGTACTGATTTCCCCTCCATTTCAGTGGTCTTAAAAATATTTCTTGCAAAATATGTATATATATGTGTTTAACATTTTTATATTTCATATTTTAACATTTTCATTAGAGTGTCATTCTTTTCACCCTCCCTCCCCTTTTCTAGTTCAAGACCTGAGATATTACAGTTATAAATTTACTATAATATTTTGTGAAATAATTTTTATGTATAGCAAAAAACTTATTACAGATATCCTATTTTATACTTAAATTTCATTTTATAGCTTAAGACAAGCTAATATTGTTATTTGGTCAAGGTTCATTTGATTAGCAAGGATTGTTGGCCTAAAAAACTTAAAAAAAAAACATGAATTGTTTATGATATGTTGATATTTCATTTTTAATGGTAGGTATTATTGAACCTTAATGTGAAGTTTTGCATTTAAATTTTTATGGATTAAAAGTGATCTTGAGCATGTACATTGCAAATTTTTGCAGATTTATGAAACATCCTTTGGCAGAATGCATACTATTTTATTTCTTCTTAATTCCAGTGTTAATTTGCTTTAATGTACGCATTAATAATATAAATAATGTGCTTCCAAAGCAAAGGAAAATATTTAAAAAAATTTTACATTCCATTAAGGAAAAAACCAGCATTAATTTTTGGTACACACCTGTATTATTTTTGATAAAATTTTCCAGGAGGAACAATTGCTTGCCTCCACCCTGCCAATGCCCATGTGGGCCACCTGAATATTTCTAATTCTGAAGTACAAAACTCTGACTAGATCTTTTAATATGTTCTGGTATCAACAAAAACCTTGGCTAACTGCTAAAAAAAAAATCATTTTTTCTGGAAAAAAACAAACTTTTATGTGTTTTTAACCCCAATGATATTCATTTGTTTTTGTTCCCAGAATGTTCTTTTAGTTATTTCTGTTCATGTTTAACACAATTTCATAAACAGCTATACTGCTCTTTCGAAGGTCCTAAAATTAGCATTTTAAAATATATTAGTTCTGGAGAAATGTACACTGGGGATGGCCATTTGGGATAGGTACTGCAACAATAATTACATGTGTGAGTTTGAGTTTTTTCTTATCTCCTTACTTGTTATAATTTTGGAAATTTGTTTTACAAGTTCTGAATAGGTAAGACCATTGGATTAACTAAAAAGCAGGGTATTCTATTTGACTATGGGGGCCCTGCAGATTGGGTATCTATGCCCACAGTGGCACTATGGAGCCAATTATGTATGCCACTTCTGAGGACTATTAAAATAGAAACTCTACAAACACTAGATGCTATACTAATCATGTAGTATCGGTGGAAAACAGTTGGCTCATTGACAACATAATGGACTTACTGATAGTCATTTATTAGTGTGATGGGGCGGGGGTGGCTCAGTCGGTAGCGCGCCAGGCTCGTAATCTGTAGTTCCCAGGTTCGAGTCCCAGCTGGGTCAGCGTCGAGATTTATCTCCGCAAAATTCCCCGCCCTGCCCATGGTCAGTAGGGGACACCGATGGCCTTGGAAAGGCCGCTGTCCGTCAGATGGGACGTTAAGCCATGGCCCTGTGTGCGGGAGAGCCATACCCTGTGCATGTTAAAGAACACGCTGGATGGCCTTGACGGGAGGCTACCATCTGTCTCCCAACAGCTGTTCCAGTGGGTCCCCTCCCCCAACCTTCTCTGAGCCTTCGGGGTCCGTGTGACCTGGCCATTTAGCCCATGGTGTGCAAAAAAGTGCCGCTCAGAGGTAAAACAACCCAACCCAAATTATTAGTGTGATGAAGTTAAGGTTAATTAGTCACACCTGTGTTGGCATTGCTGATGCATTCTTCTTGGGATCTTGAGTTGTTCAAATCATTCTCTTGAGTTGTTCAATGAGGAAAAGTCAGGAGTATGCCATTCCTCCCAGGAGCTGGTGCTTTCACAGATTTTTTTTAATCTTTTCACTCATTGAATATCAAAGTATCTATTGTGCTGTGGTGTTATTAATAAGCACTCTGCTGTGTCATTGATGGCTGCTGTATCAGCAGTCATTATGTGCCCAAGTATTTTGAACTTTGTGCTCTTATTAGTGCACTAATCTGGTTGATTATACTAGATTCATGTTCAAGTCTTCCATGTCTGCACATTATAAGGGAAGCACTCGCTATGGTAGGGTGGGACTTATTGTAATCCCCCCAACACCACATGACTAGTATAGCACTTACAGTGTTGTCACACTTATTTTTGACTGTGAATATTTACTCTCCATATAGATAACATAATTTCGTAAAAATAAATTGGATTCTGTTTCTTAACATTAACAAAATATTTTTAATGATTGATTGAGCACATTTACAATGCTGAGGAGAGGGCATTAACATTGAACTGTCTTCCTCTCCTGGGTTGGAGCACATGCTTGTTCTCACAAATTAAATTCACATAGTTTACTGTGGCTGAGGGTTGTGAGAATCAAAATTTTGCTTTTTTTTCTAGTAAGGAGTTAACCTAAATGATCATAGGATTGCTCTACTATATTTTCAGATTAATAAGAAAGATATGATTGTTTTCCTACCTTCTCTTATCCTATCATCCCTGTCAGTCTGACATCACAACAGCAGGGAATGGAGGGTTGAAGAACATCACTCTTTAGCTGGCAAATGGCACATCTCAGCAGAGCTGTTAATGTCTAATGCCTATGTATGGCAGCACTTAGAAGAGGTGGCGAGGAGTATCATATAGCTAAAGAGACTGCATGACTTTCTTGACTTCAGTGGCAGGCTGTAGATTCAGGAGACCAACATTGGAAGTCGAACTGACACATTGTAGATCAGCAAGAGTGTTCTAGGATGAAGCATCAAGTAATGGGTATCAGAGATCTGAGAGTGAGAAAAAATGTTCAATGTTGAGTCTTGTGAGTTCTTTCACCCACACTTTTCTCATTGGTCACTCCTCTTCAACTGCTATACATACATTGGGGGCAATGGCAGTCTCCCAAAAATCTGCTTAGGCTAATGTGATTTTAGAATTCTGGGACAGGTTTCCACTGAGTTTTCTGGTTTTACAGCACTGAGAAATAGCTGTAGGGGCCATAAACAGTCCAATTAAAGAGAATGGAGTGGTTCATGTCTGCCCTCCCACTCACTAGTTAGGACATTTCTGTAGGTGCAGCCTTATTGGGGGACGTGAGCTTGTGCACTGTGAACCATTTCTTATATTGTGGCAGGTTCCATTGAATCATGGATGTGCCGAAGGCTTTACAACTTATTTTATTATGCCTTTGGAAACAGGCAAATAATCTTACAGTCCATGTCATGGGGGATGGATGGTGGCCACATCTCCCACTTCCTTTTAAAGAGAGTGCCACTTTTCCCCAAATGTTCCTCCCTTAGGAACAAGAAAGCAAATCCATCAAGGGTGCTAGAACACTAGCAACATGGGGCATAAATTTTTTTATTGAAACGAAAATTTGCCCAGAAATTTACTTTAATATAGTGAAGAAATATGTAGAAAATGAGAACCCTCAAACCAAAAATGACTGTATTACAGTGATATCATTAAACATGAATATTGTGCATCACAGAAGTTGACTTCAGATTCTCCTGGGGCAGGGGTTGGTAAGTTGATCACATTGCCAACTTGTAATCTTTAATTCCCAAGTTTGAGTCCCACTTGTGCCGGTTTTGAAATTGATCTCCACTAAACCTACCTTGCCTTTTGTTAGAAAGGGGACACCACTGGATTTGTAAGGCTGCTGTCTGTCATATGGGACATAAAGCTGTGCCCCCATGTGCAGGAGTGCCATACCCTGAGCACATTAAAGAAAATGTTGGATGGCTTTAATGGGTGACTATCACTGTCTTGTAACAACTGTCCAGTGGGCCCATTTTTCCTAACCTCTAAGCCCTTATGGTCATTGTGACCTGACCATTTAGCCCACCGTGGCCAAAAAGTACTGTTCAGAGGTAAAACAACCCAGCTCATATTCTCTAAAATATGCACATATGATGTTGATATTGAGTATGATCCCCTCTGAATGCTAAACAGACCTGACAGCCTGTTAGGATGGTTAGGAGGATAGGTTAGGAGATGCATGCTCAATATAAAGTTTTATATATAAATGCTCAATATAAAGTTTTATATATAAATCATCATCATCATCCTCAAGCAGCCATGGGCTACGGAGGTCCAACCAGACAGTGCAATTTAGTTCTCCAAGCAAGTCTATCCTGAGCTACATCTACTGCATCTGGCCACTGCACACCAATTCTAACAAGGTCCTGTTTGACATTGTCTGCCCATCACATCCTAGGCCTCCCCTTCTTTCTGAGGCCTTTAGGCACACTGTTCATAACCCTATTCGCCAATCTATAATTATTCATACGGGCAACATGGCCAAACCAACGGAGTCTCTCTTTGCACGATATGCTACTTAAAGGAGGTTGCAAACTCCTTTGCCTAATCTCATCATTAGTTACAAAGTTGAACCACCTAATGCCCAAGATACTGCGTAAGCATCTGGAATCAAAAGCATCAAGTTTCCTGTTATCTTGTTTACAAAGTGTCCAAGTTTCACTACCATAACTAACCCTAGAAAGAACCAAACTATTATACAGTCTAACTTTAGTCTTTAGGTGTATACGCCTATTTCTCCACACTCTCCATAGGTTCTTAAAAGTCCCGGCAGCAATCCCTATTCGTCTGTTAATCTCATGCCGCACATCACCATTATCTGTTACATAGCTCCCAAGATAATTAAACTGTGACACCTGCTCAAGACTGCAACCATTCAGATTAACTGAATCACAGCCTGCCTGACCAATTTTCATCACTTTAGTTTTCTCTCTGTTTATAACCAAACCTACTCTACTACCAGTCTCATCAACAGCTCGAATGAAAGAGTTCATCTCATCAACATCATTTGCCAAAAGGGCTAAATCATCAGCATAATCTAAATCAGAAATTTTCATATCTCCAGCCCATTTAAGGCCAAAATCTTTCCCTTGAAGTGAATTTCGCATAACATAATCAATAACCAAGCTAAAGAGAAAAGGAGACAAAATGCAACCTTGTCGAACACCAGAAGTAATGCTAAACCAATTGCTACAAGCCTTACCAACTCTCACACACGACTCAGTGTTATTATAGAGAGCTTTCATAATGTTAACTAACTTGTCTGGTATACCATATGATTTCACAATCAACCACAAATTATGACGATCAACAGAGTCGAAAGCCTTTTTGAAATCAACAAAGCTAGCAACCAAAGGTTTCTGAAACTAAACATTTCTCAAGAATCTGCCTAAGTGAAAATATCTGATCCACACATCCCCTACCTCTTCTGAATCCACATTGCTCATCACGCAATTGACTGTCAACCAGATTCTTAATTCTATTAAGCACAATCATGGAAAGAACTTTATCTGGAACAGAGAGTAGGCTGATACCTCTATAGTTATCACAAGAACTGCGATCACCTTTTTTGAAAATAGGGATAACAATAGCTCTGGTAAAATCCTTAGGAACCATGCCTTTATCATAAAAGATATTCAGAATTTCAGTCATCCAAGTGGTAACCGAAACATTCCCAGCTCTAAGCATTTCCGTAGTAATTTCATCCACCCCTGGGGATTTATGAAGTTTAAGTTTAGAAACAGCCAAAATAACTTCAGATTGTCTTATAGGGCCAACATTAAAGCCACCAATGCATCTATCATCATTGCAAACAATGGGAGTAGAACTAACTACATTGTTTAGAACATCACTGAAATGCTCAGCCCACCTAGCCATGACAGAATCCTCCCCTTCTATAACCTTACCTTGTTTATCCTTCAATCCTTGTATGCCTGTCCGTTTTCTACCACACAAAACATTAACTATCTGGTACAGCTCTCTGCTGTTGTGCTGTCTAACTGCTTCCTCGGCTTTGTCAGCCAAACCATCAAGCCAAAGATTCTTATCGGCAGCTAACTGATCCTTTACAAGCTTATTAAGGTCTCTGTAATGCTTTCTATTAGGACTAGTAGGGTATTGATTAAGGGTATTCCTGCAGTACTTTCTTTCCGAAATAAGCTCAAGTGCCTTATCACTCAGATAATTTTTTCAGAAGGGCATGAGGCAACAAATCCTATTCTTCCACAAGAGCTAATGTTACCTTATGGAGTGACCGAGAAGGTGGTAGACAGTTTGCATTGTGTCTCCCTAAGATATTCCATATATGTTCGATGGGATTTTGGTCTGATGATCTTGATGGCCAGGTCACTCATTGCATATCATTTGTTTCTAAGTACTCTTGCACCACATTTAGCTCTGTGTGGATGGGCATTGTCATCCATAAACTGTAACTCAGCACCATCAGTATACCTAAAAAGTTGCACTTAGGGTTCAAGAATCTCAGGGAGCAAGGTGGCTCAGTTGATAGCGTGCCAGGTTCATAATCTGTAGTTTCCAGGTTCAAGTCCCAGCTGGGCCAGCATTGAGATTTATCTCTGCAATACTCGCTGTTCTGACCATGGTCAGTAGGGGACATCAATGGGCTTGGAAAGGTCGCCATCTATCAGATGGGACCTTAAGCCTTGGCCCTGTGTGCAGGAGAGCCATACCCTGTGCATGTTAAAGAACACACTTGGATGGCCTTGACAGAAGGCTACCATCTGTCTCCCAACAGCTGTTACAGTGGGTCCCCTCCCCAACCTTCTCAGGGTCCTTGTGACCTGGCCATTTAGCTTGTTGTGTGCAAAAAAGGTGCTGCTCTTAGATAAAACAACCCAACTCAATAATCTCAGTAGCTCTAAGCTGTTATTGAGCCTCTATTGAACACATAAAGAGGAGTATATCCATTATAGTTGTGCCACCTGAGACTAGCATACCACCTCCTCCATAAGTATCCCTTTCTCTCATATTGGAGAGATGGTATTGCATTATTTCTTCTCTCTAGATTAAACAACATCTAAAATCTGGCTGTAAGCTAAATCAAGATTCATCAGTCCATTCTTCAGAGCTCCAAATGACTTGTTGGTGTCACCAATTTAGATGAGCTTTTTGGTGTTTTGAGGTTAGTGGGATGCAAACCATTTTCACAGAGCTCATTTGCATTAAGACTTTGTGACAGTATTTTGTTGGAAATCCTTTAACCTGTAGCACAGAAATCTTGATATATAGCTGATGCAAAATCAGTGCCTGTTCCATTCTGCTATTTAGAGCTACATAAAGGTCAATGCAGATTGAAGTAACTGTTGGGTGACCTCGGCCAGCTCTTCTAGTAATAATTCCTGTCTACTGGAACTGTTTCTAAGTTTTCGATATCACTTTCCATGACACATAAGCCATCTTGCTATCTCTGCCAGTGACTGTCCTACTTTAAGTCTTCCAACAGCCCTTCATCACAATGAATCATTTAAGTGATGATGGCTTGCCATGTTGCAAAGAACTGTGGGGTCATAGATCAGTTTTAATTGGATATTCGAAATTTGCATATAATGTTGTCTCTAATGCATATTTTTACCTTTGGGAATGTTTAAATTAAAATACTTCTGAAAAATGTGGTATTACCTTAATTTTCTCAACCAGTGTACTACTATACCACATATTGAGCATTGTGACACGAAGTGTCATTTTGAAAGATAAAATGTGTATCTAGGTAAAGCTGATGGTAGTAATCTATATAAGATATTTGGGTATTAAACTATATTTATCATTTCATCAGCAATGTTGAGGAGGAGTAGTTAGATGGATTCATAACGAGGAAATGCTATAATATCTGTTGAAAAAGATAACTCATTTGGTCAGGAGTGTAGAAGTGTGGGGCAACTGGGTGACCAGCTTGAATGCTGAAAGTACTGACCCTCAAGGAACACCAAAGAGGAAAAAGTATTTCAAGTCAATGTTTTTTAAGTATTATTTAATTCTTTTTCTTCTTTATTTGAGCTTGCAAGGCTCTTTGTTGAAAGTATAATACAACCTTTATGATTGAAACTTTAGAGATCAGATCTCTTGTGGATGAACAAATAAAATTAAGTTTGAAAAATTCTTCAAATATAGTTATATTACTTAAGTAATTGTTTCAAAAATATTCAGGCATACAAAATCCTGTTTAAAAATGATACACCTATATTGATTTATAATAAAATGTAAATTTTGTTAGTCAAAGTATCTTGTAATATCAAAGTATCTTGTATCTTGTAATCTAATTTTATCCCAGGTAACACTGTTGCCTGGGATAAAAGTGCATTTTGAAAACAGCACATAAAATTTTGTGTGTTGGATAATATAACTGTTGGAATACACAGTTGCATAAAATCCAATTGTAAACTGAAAATATATTTGAATAATAAGCTATGCAACTTGCAAGTAATGTTCACGGAAATAGCACTAAAGTTATGCAGCATAACCTCATAACCACATTCTTTCATTTTTCCTTATGGCAATCTATATATATTAAAAGCAGATCAGTTATAAATTGACAGTAATTTTGAACCAGTCAATTAAATCATGTGTCACTAATGGATATGCTACATTTGAAATCTTTATAAGTGTTACATCTCATGCATTGTTGTCTAGAATCAAGTCAGAAAGAAATGATAGTTTAAAGATCTATTTATTTGTCTAGAATTCCATTTTCTAACCACCTATGAATCTATCGAGCTCATACTTTGTACTACGCCTCCTCATGCTACTCTTAAGTGTCTGCCAAAATTCCAAGTTCCTAGCCTTTTGTTAAAAGAGTCACAATGACCACAGACACACGCAAACATCTCTTTTATAGGTGTAATAGTGCAATTAAAATGTTTATCATTCAAAATTTTATGTAGGAAATTCATTTTGTTTGTTATTGGCATGCATTCATTATTGTAGATGGTTTCGTTTGTTATTTTTTCCTAAATTGGATGAAGGAGTTGGAGATTTTGCTAGGTAGGAGACAACAGACTTATTTGCTATTAAAAAATATGTTATTCCCAGTATAATATAAATATGTTATTTCCAACAAAAATTATAGGTCTACAAAAATATTCAGGCATCCAAAATCCAATCCGAAAATCCAAATCCAAAATTGATTTGATCACATGACAATTTTTTTTTCGAAAATTTTAGTAAAAGTTAGTGTTTTGGGTTTGTTTCTGCTTAAGAATTATGAAATAAAAATGAAATTTTCAAAATATGTTATACTGGAAGTGAAACAATGGTGTACTCAAATGAGTACAATGGCATTATGTAGGGTCAGATACAATACTTGAAAAATAATGAAAAGTAACTTAATTTTATTTATAAAATGTACAATGAAATAAAAAAATACATACATTAAGATGTAGATAACTATATAAAATAAAAGTAAACTAATTTTTATGAAAATGTTTTGAAACACTGTCGTTCCAATCAAAGTGGTACATTACATTTTGTACATTTCCAACTTACCCTCATATGACATACATGGCATCGCAGCTGATTTTCAATTTTCTCTTATAGATTCTTAGCCGCACCACAATATACACTAAAGTTAGAGCAGTACCCAGTTGAACTGCAAAGCATCCATTCCTTGTATCCAAAACATACCGGTTTTCCTCTTATGAACTGTTTAGCACTATGGTGTCCAAAATATCTTAACATTGCCTTGTCGATAGAAAGTTTCTTGTGAAACACACCCCGTTCCTGAAATTTCTTATTTAGTTTTTTAATCAAGGGTTGCAACTTGTATATTTTATCTCTCTTGTCAATTTTAGAATTATCTGCAAAATGTTAATATTGCTTTATTTGATAAAATCTATTTCTAGACATACTATTACTAATCACAGATACACTTTCATCTTCATCCAAACTCCAATATGATTTCTCTCTTGGTAATTGATGATATCCAGTCAATAGTAAAATAGGAATAAAAAATTTTAATTCCTCTTTAGTCAAATTGAATAAATGATTGTTTTTGTGTGCAGCATAAATATTAGTTTGAACAATTTGCTCTAAAATATCATCATCAAAAAAGATTCAAAAATATCAATTGGATCAAATGTAGATATTTGCATTTTCAGAATATTCTCTTTCTGCAAGTAAATATCACTTTCATTCATATTTATGTCTACTATTTCTGATGTCCATTCTGGATTTTGCACTTCAACATGACATTTTCTTGCAGACGTTTTGACCGCCAAGCTCTTTTGTAGTGCTAATAACGGTATTTCATCTTCAGAATCTGTTTCATCTTGAAAATAAATTTCGACTGGTCCAGGAACATCCTTTGGAAGCTTTGAATTCTGGATATCATCATCGTCAATGTCGTCTTCATCAGTTTCACTGTCTGCATCTGGTGGTATTACAACAATATATGGTGTGCGAGATTCATTTTCTAAATCTTGAACATCAGTTTCTAGTCTTGTGTATCTTCTACCATAAAAATTGGAACAAGAAATTGCTTCAGGATCCATGTTTCTAGAAGGTATTCTGAAAAATAATTTTTCCACAATTATCCCAGACTTGTTCCCATTGTACTCAAATGAGTACAGTAACAATAAAATCACATAACAATTGACTAAAAAACTGAATTATTTATTTTATGATAAAATCGGTAGAATACTTACCAATGCAACATAGTACACCAAGAAACTACAAACACTGCGAACAATTGTAAATCTACTCCTTCTTACAAATGAACATGTGACATAAGAAAAAAATCACAAATAAATGTTAAAACAAAATGTTACCAAAATATTTGTTTTCATAAATATTCACTAAAATTAATTCCTTACATTCAGGGATGATATTTATATTAAGAAATAATGTATTACATTCATAATTTTTTTAAAGGGTTCTAAAATATGTGTACTCATTTGAGTACAATGGGGCGAAATGGGTTAAATGAACCTTGGTGGTTTGCTTAAGTTACTGTTTTGTTGCTCCAATAATTTTATTATTGCCACCCTAAGCTGTTTTACTTTTTGTTGCTCTGAGTAAGTTTATTCTTGTCTCCACACTTGAAATACAATGTCAAATAAATCATAAACAATTTCTTCAATTCCAGAATTATTTTTTATTTACAAAACTATTTAAAAATACAAAATAAAAATGTCTTAGCAATATCTTGTAAGTAAAGGATCTTCATGGATTTGGTTCGTGATATATTTATATTGAGTTTGAGATTAGGATGTGGCATTCCAATTACTAGTAAACTGCTCCTAAAATTGTGCAACCCCAATCAGTTGCTTAGAATTGTAAAATTCTAAGCAATTATGCAATTAATTAATGCAGACATTGCATGTCTGCATTAATTATGACAAGAAAGGTTATAATTAGACTCTTTGAATCTTTGTTCTTTACAGAATTCCATAACTGGCTCTTTTAATATAAAAGTCTATTATAGCAGTGAAATAAAAACTGTTAAATAATGACATATAAATATATTAGTATTATATATGCAAGAAATGATAATTTATTTTTCCTGCATGTAATATAAATTTCTGATTTTTGATGAGCAGAAAAATCGTACAATTTGCTATTTATCATTATGATGGCTGTGTAAAATATTTAAATTTATTGAAAGACAAAAAATAAAAACACCATTTTATCATTCTAAGCCCTTTCATTTAGGGCTGTTGATGAGAATAGTAATAAAATAGGTTTGGTAATAAGACAGGAAACTAAAGGGAGAAAAAGAAAGAAAAATCAAGCAGATGGTGCTTCAATTGATTTGAATGATTGCACCCTTGAGCAGATTTCTCAGTTTAATTATCTTGGGAATTATGTGATAGATGCTGATGAGTTCAACATTTACATAAATAGAAGAATTGAGATTGCTGCTGGGACTCTAGAATCTGTAGAGAATGTGGAAAAATATTTCTATGCATCTAAGGAGAAAAATTAGGTTATATAATAATTTTATCCTTTCTTAAATGTGCTTCAATAGTACAACTTTTATTCTTTGTTAGCAAGATAAGGGAAGTTAGATACCTTTGATTTTAGATGCTTGCACAGCATCTTGGGCATTATATTTACCAGCTTTGTGCAACATATTGTGCAGAGAGAGACTGTTGGCTTAGTACTGTTGTCTGTTTGCATACTACAGATTAGTGAGTAGAATGCTTAAAAGTCTCAGGAAAAGGAGACACCTAGGATGGTGGCAGATAATGTCAAACAGGACCTTGTTAGATTTGGGCTGCAGTGGTCTAATATAATAGCTACAGCCCAGAATAGATGTTTTTGGAGATGTAAATTGCATAATCTGGTAGGATCTATTCAGTTTATGGTTTATTCAGGATTATGTATGTGTCTTTATGTTTATATTAGATATTACATCTGTTTATGGACATCATCATTATCCTCAAGCAGCCATGGACTACAGAGGTCCAACCAGATTGTGCAATTTAGTTCTTCAAACTTATCTGTCCTGAGCTACATCTGTTGCATCTGGCCATTGTAGGTCAATTCTAACAAGGTCCTATTTGTCATTGTCTGTCCACCACATCCTAGGCTCTTCCTCCTCCTTCTGAGGCTTTTAGGCACACTGTTCATAACCCTATTTGCTAATCTATAGTTATGCATATGGCAATATGGCCAAACCAATGGAGTCTCTCTGCACAATATGATGCTCACAGGAGATTGCCTACTCCTCTGCCTAACCTCATCAAAAAAAGTCATTACTTACAAAGTCAAACCATCTAATGCCCAAGATACTGCATAAGCATCTACAATCAAAGGCATCAAGTTTCCTGTTTTTTGTGCAAAGAGTCTACCTTTCACTACCATAATTAACCCTAGAAAGAACCAAACTATTAATCAGCCTAATTTTAGTCTTTTGGTGTATAAGCCTATTTCTCAACACTCTCCATAGAGTCATAAAAGTCCCAGCAGCAATCCCTATTCTTCAGTTTATCTCGTGCTGCACATCACCAGTCAATATCTTTTACATAACTCCCAAGATAATTAAACTGAGACACTTGCTCAAAGTTGCAACCATTCAGACTAACTGAACCACAACCTGCCTGATCAATTTTTATCACTTTAGTTTTCTCTCTGTTTATCACCACCAGTATCATCAACAGCTCTAATGAAAGAGTTCATCTCATCGACATCATTTGGCAAAAAGGCTAAATCATCAGCATAATCTAAATCAGAAACTTCCAAATCTCTAGACCAGGGGTTCTCGACTGGGGTACACGGTAAAATCTTTTGGGGAACCCCGTGAGAGCTCAAAAGTCGCTAGATCTAGTAACAAAGTCACTAAGTTGGCATTATTATACTATAACTATAGTTTTATCTATCTATATAAAATATACGCCAGTTCCATACACATTTCCAGGGGGTATGTGAAGCATAAAAGGTTGAGAACCACTGCTCTAGACCATTTAAGCCCAAAAATCTTTCCCTTGCAGTGAATCCCATATTAACATAATCAGTAACCAACAAAATGTGCCCTTGTCGAACACCAGAAGCAGTGCTAAACCAATCATTATAAGCCTTATCAACTGTCACACATGGCTCTCTGTCATTATAGAGAGCTTTCATTGCTTTAACTAACTTGTCTGGTATGCTGTATGATCTCATGATCAACCACAAATTATGATGGTCAAAAGTCTTTTTGAAATCTACAAAGCTAGTAACGAAAGGTTTCAGAAAATTTTAAACATTTCTCAAGAATCTGCCTAAGTGAAAAAATCTGATCAATACATTCTCTACTACTTCTGAATCCACAACATGATTCTTAATTCTATAAGCATAATCATCCAAAGAACTTTACCAGGAGTAGAAAGTAGAGTGATTCCCCTATAGTTATCACAAGAACTGCATTATCCTTTTTTAAAAATAGAGATAATAATAGCTCTGGTAAATTCCTTAGGAATAATAACTTTAACTTGAAGAATGTTCAGAATTTCAGTCTGTCATGTGATAACAGAAACATTCCCATCCCTAAGCATTTCAGTGGTAATTTCTATCCCTGGGAATTTATGTAGTCTAAGTTTAGAAGTAGCCAAAATAGCTTTAGACTGTGATATAGGGCCAATGAAACTTATGACTGTGATATAGGGGCAATAATGCATCTTCATCATTACAAACAATGGAAATAGAACTAGCAACATTGTCTATATTGTGCCCCCCCCTCTTAACGTGGGGTATGCCGTCAGAACTCAAAAGTTGCTCTATCTAGTGACAAAGTAAAAATAGCATTGTTATACTATAACCGTAGTTTTATCTACCTATACAAGTGGCAACTATTTTATATAAAATGTGCAACTATGCAGTTACACATTTTCAGGGGGTACGCGAAGCATAAAAGGTTGAAAACCACTAGCAACATTAGTCTAGAACATCACTAAAGTGCTCAGCCCATCTAACCATGACAGAATCTTCACCTTCAACAACCTTACCCATGTTTATTCTTTAGTCTCTGTATAGTATCCATTTCTTCCCATACAAAACATTAACTATCTGGTATGTTATGCTGTCTAGCTGCTTCCTCTGCTTTATGAGCCAAGCTATTAAGCCAAAGATTCTTATTAGCTATTAACTGATCCTTTGCACATTTATTAAGTTCTTTGTAACTCTCTCTTAGGATTAGTAGGGTGTTGATTAAGGGTATTGTTATAGTTCTTTCTTTCAAAAAGAAGCTCCGGTGCCTTATCACAAAAATAATTTGTCTCCTCTGCCCTTTTTACCCAAAAGAGTATTGTTAGTTTCAAGAAATGCATATTTAAAACAATTCCATTCTTCCTGAACTTCACTAGTAAGCAAACCATGACTGTCATAATGACTAAGTATCCTATCATGGTAAGCTTTAGCTATAACTGGATCTTTCAGAGCTTCAGTGTTAAAGGTAACTTCTTAAATCTTAGCACAACACTTCTTAAGTTTAATTTGCAAGACATATTTAACAAGGTAATAGTCAGATCGAATTTTAGCTCTTCTATATGATATTCCTAACAGAACTAACTCATTTACTGTTTGGGGCGGGGGTGGCTCAGTCGGTAGCGCGCCAGGCTCGTAATCTGTAGTTCCCAGGTTCGAGTCCCAGTTGGGTCAGCGTCTATTTCTCTGCAAAATTCCCCGCCCTGCCCACGGTCAGTAGGAGACACCGATGGGCTTGGAAAGGCCACCGTCCGTCGGATGGGATGTTAAGCCGTGACCCCGTGTGCGGGAGAGCCATACCCTGTGCACGTTAAAAAACACGCTGGATGGCCTTGACTGGAGGCTACCATCTGTCTCCCAACAGCTGTTTCCAGTGGGTCCCCTCCCCCAACCTTTTCTGAGCCTTCGGGGTCCATGTGACCTGGCCATTTAGCCCATGGTGTGCAAAAAAGTGCCGCTCAGAGGTAAAACAACCCAACCCAATCATTTACTGTTTAATATACATTGAATCATATTCTTATACCACCCATCTGGTGAATCCCACATGTACTTATATATGTTGTGGTGTTTGTAATAAGTGTAGGTTATTATCAAACCATTAAGTTTATTTAGTTATAGATGTTGCCCTTTGCTATTGCAGCTACCAATAGCAAAGAGACCTATCACTCCTACTCAAAGGTTTAATCATACCAACTTTAGCATTGAAGTCGCTCTAATAAGGGTAATATCTCCTTTCTTGAAGGAATTCAAAATATACTGAATGTGTCCATAAAACCTGTCTTTCTCATTCTCATTAGGTGTCCTCAGTGGGGGCATAACAACAAATAACCTTCAAGTCTTTAATGCTTGTTTGAAATTTAACTGTAAGAAACCTTTCATTAATGCACTCATATGCTAGAAGAGCATCACTAGTGTGTCTGTTGAGAAGCAAACCTGTGCCTTGAAGATGTTTCCATCTCCCCTCCTTGCAAAGAGAACTTAAGATTACTTTTAAGTATCTGTCCATCTGGTGTCTTGCAAGCTGAAAATATCTAGGTTATAAGGTGGGATTTTTGTGTGAGGACATTAAGAGAATAATCTCTGTGCAGAGTCCTCACATTCCAACTATATGTGGAGAGAAAATGGTTAATGGGATGTTTAAAGAAACTATGTTTATTGAGAGAGGAAGTGTCGACAATATCAAACATCCCCCTAATCGCTGGTATGGGGCAAAGACTTTTTCCCTCCACTAAGAATCCAACCAGTGTAAAGGCTGAAGAATAGGACTTCGTCCAATGTTGATTTGACAATGCCCAAAGAAGTAAGGGTATCTTTGATGGCCACTGATCAGGATTATCCACCAGGTGATAAAATGTGTCCTGTGTATCTATTCACTTGTGGTTGCCAACCTGCAAACATACAGAAAACACAGTACAAGATTTTCCCTCTACTGAAGCTCACCAGTGCAGCAAATTCAGGATCCACAAGCAAGCTCAGAACCATTATTCCATTCAGGTTAGCATACACTGGTTTCCATAAATTAAGGAAAAATGAAAAAAATCGTGATAATTTGGCAAAAAATTGTGCAATCCTCACCAAACTTGTTAATGTAACCAGTAATGTTGAGTGAACATATAATATACAAATTAGTCTAAGTTGTATCAATTTGCATAATCAGATAGCGGCATAAAAATGGGTGTTTTGGAGTGGATCGTTATTTTGTATTGTAAATGTGAGTAAAGAAATTTGAAATAGCCATTTTGTAGGAATGACCTCGAGACATCATTTGCCAAATGAACTGCAGTGGAGGCCTATAGGCCAGTTCGAAGCAGGCCAAAGTCAGTCAGACATGGCACGATGGCTGAATGTTAGTCCTTCTGTGGGCCATAGACTGTGGAATCAATTTCTTAGCATGGATTCTGCATCTCGGAGGTTTAGCCGAGGAAGGGCTAGAGTTATGACTGCTGTACAAGACCGATATCTGCAATGAACAGCACAAAGGAGCAGGATGTCTACTCCTTCTCAGCTAAAATCCTCTCTTGCAGTAGCCACTGGGAGGGTTTTATCAGCTTCTACTGTGTGTAGAAGGCTTTATGAGGGAGGTCTGTACGCTAGAAGGTCAGTAATTTGTATACTCCACACGTTACAGGAGAGAGCAGTTGAATTGGGCACGCACGCATGTTAACTCGGAGAGAAAAGCAATGGAGGTCCGGATGGGACGTTAAGCCGTGGCCCCGTGTGTGGGCCACGGCTTAACGTGTATATGGTGAAACCAGTGTATATGGTGATGCACTTTACCCTGTGCATGTTAAGAACACACTGGATGGCCTTGACGGGAGGCTACCATCTGTCTCTCAACAGCTGTTCCAGTGGGTCCCCTCCCCCAACCTTCTCTGAGCCTTTGGGGTCCATGTGACCTGGCCATTTAGCCCATGGTGTGCAAAAAAGTGCCGCTCAGAGGTAAAACAACCCAACCCAATGGAGGTACCTACTCATCATAGATGATTCCAGATATTGCTTACAGAGTGATTCCGCACATTGTTTGATATGGAGAGAACGAGGTACCCACTATCATCCCAGTAACATCCATCAAAGAGGCAGTGTGTGTTTGGGGTGACATTTCCTTAGGTGGACGCACAGAGCTATATGTGTTGATGAGTGGGAACCTCAATGCTCAAAGGTATACGGATGACATCCTGGACCCTTATGTACGTCCTTATGCTGGTGCAATAGGTGAAACATTCGTCTTACAAGATGATAATGCTTGTCCACACAGAGCTCGACTAGTGGAACAATACCTTCAAGAGGAGACCATTATGTGTATGGAGTGTCCAGCTCGGTCTCCCAACCTAAATCTGATTGAGCATGTGTGGGATGCTTTAGGGTGACATGTTGTTGACCTCAACCTGCCACCTGAAACAAAGGGGGAGCTTATTACTGTTTCAAAAAAAAAAAAGGGGGAGCTTATTACTTATTACTGTTAAAAATGTTTCTAGTGTAAAATATTGTATGCCATTCTGAAACTAGCATTGTAATTTATGTTTCTATCAAATTTCATTAAAATCATTTAATAATTTTTTGTTTATGATAATTCTTTTTTGAGTTTTCCTTAATTTATGGAAACCAGTGTATATGGTGAGCACTAAAACCCTGTTTGGTTGATCACTTCTTAGCAGGGTGGAAAAAAGAGAAAATGTAGCCATAGTAGTTCAGAACAATAGGCCATACTGATCTGGCAGAAAGTATGTCTTTTAAAAGATACTAATGGCCTGCATCATGAGAAGATGGGGTTGTATATTAGGTTAGGTCTTTCTGATTCTGTGCATCATCACAGGGGATTGGTGCAAAACTCTCCTTTCAGTGAATATCTAGCTCGCATTTACAGTACTGTAATAAAATTGAAAGAAAAAATTATCCCTTAAGCAGCCTCTTTCCACATATGTTTCATAGAACCTTCTCAGTATTATGCACATGAAGAAGGTCTGTGAGGAAGATGAAACTTTATCAGAAAAATAATGCAATAAAAGAAACACCCATGCTTTATGTAGGGATTGAAGCCAGGTCTCTTGCACTGTAGCTAAGCACACACACCATTTGGTCACTGGGGTTATAGGTTTAACATTCTAGGGATACTTCATTGTTGATGCAGTGCATGCTTGATGTTATGCCTCATCATGTTTACAATGAATCTATCTATACATTATCATTTTTTTTTTTCAAGATGGAAAATTTACAGTATCACTCCAAATGACCTTGTCTCATTCATCTGTATTCCAGTTTTGTTGTATCTTACCCTTTGCCTTAATGGTATTGTATATCACTCAGCAGTCGAATTCAGAGCTTTTTCTTACAAATTTCATAACCTCACTCAGTCCATTCTCTTGCAGTCACTGAATTGTTCTAAATTGACTGATATCCAAGCCTGAAAATTTACTTCCATTTTACTCCAATGATTATTATAATCCAAATTCCTTGTGAAATTTAGCCACATACACCAGTTTGCAAACATTGTCAGTTATTTCAATGAGAAGTTAACTTTGAAGCTTGACAACTTCTAAAACAAGCTCTTTATAGTAAAATGTTACTGAATATAAATTAAAGACTTCAAACAAATCTCCTAAATCTCGATTTTCAGCAATAAAGGTATCTAAGGAATAATGGAAGCTGAAATGCAATGCTAACAGATTAATGCAAAATTACCTAATATTGAAAGAATTGCTTATACAAACTGGTAAAATATGTAATTATTTTATTACACAGCTTGAAATAATAATTGTCATTTAAGTTTTAATTAACTTTTGAGGTAAATTCTTATTGACTTTCATTGTTGTTATTAAGTATCCAAATTACCATTAACTTTTTAATACTGATAAATATTGTTGAAATTGAGATTTAGATAGATTTGAGATCTTGAATCGCATTTCGCCATGAAAAGCTTCTTTTAGAAATTACAGAGATTTGAAGTTAGCTTCCAATTAACATGGGTTACAACTTTTTCATTTGAGTGTATACATTATCAGGCAGTTATATTTCCCTACTCTCTTAAACATTTTCACCTCCAGGGTTCACTTATGAACTCTCCCATTCATCCTCTATAACTAGACTTGTCAAACATCCAGAATTGGTCTGTACTTTCCAAGATTTAAATCTGGGGCTTTAAAATGTCGAATTCCAAATTATTTTCACTAAAGTACCTATATTTTAGTTGGTTAGTTTGGCCAAAGAACATATAACACATGAAGAAAGAGTGGCTCCTTAGTGATAATGTAAAACACTTGACTGCAAAATCAACCACATGTATTACACAAAATCAACAGTACAGAGGCAAAACTGGTTTGGTTTTGGCACACTGCATATTGATTGTTAGCAATAAATTTTTTACATTATTATTTTTTATTTTATTCCTTTTCATTTTACTAAATTACACACTGAGTAAATACACCATGGTTTTGTTTACATCTTTACATATAACATTTTGCTGCTTCCATTATTTGGTATTCATAAAACTTTTGGGCCCACAACTCGAAAAGAATCTGGGATTAGTTTGTTAAAATTATAACAGGCTCCTGTCAAGACCTCTGTGACAAGCAGATGCTTGAGAGAGTATTTATTTATTATTTTTAGCTATAGAAGTTATTCCCAACCTTATTGGGCTGAACTATTTATCCAGCAAACATTCATGGGGATTAAATTATTTTCCCCCCCAAAAAAAACTAGAATGAAACTAGTTTAAACAAACATCCAATGATGATATGATGCCATGTGCTGAGCTCAGACTTTTGAGTGGTTCTCATGTGTTAAGCATTGTCAAATATTGGTGGAAGATTCTGAATGTTCTCATCAGCCCTCAAGCCAGACAGACAATGTGGAGAAAGTGTATCCAGCTATCAATACCATCTCTATTGGGTTGGGTTGTTTTACCTCTGAGTGGCACTTTTTTGCACACCATGGGCTAAATGGTCAGGTCACATGGACTCCAAAAGGCTTAGAGAAGTTTGGGGGAGAGGACCCACTGGAACAGCTGTTGGGAGACAGATGTAGCCTCCCGTCAAGACCATCCAACGTGTTCTTTAACATGCACAGAGTATGGCTCTCCCGCACATGGGGCCACGGCTTAATGTTCCATCAGACAGACGGTGGCCTTTCCAAGCCCATCGGTTACCCCTACTGACTGTGTGTAGGGCGGGGAATTTTGCAGAGATAAATCTCAACGCAGACCCAGCTGGGACTTGAACCTGGGAACTACAGATTACGAGCCTGGCGTGCTACCGACTGAGCCACCCCCATCCCATGCCATCTGTGGAATTGTTGGACTAACTTACGAATCATATTTATGAATCCTAATGGAGGAACTCAACATGAGGTGGATTGTTGCCTAATTTGTGTCTCGACTGCTGGCTCAGATCCAAAGACACATCTCACCATGTGCAGGGACCTTCAGGAGACAGTCAAAATGGACTGAAACTTCCCTTCTCAAGTCCTAATTGGTGATGAAAGTTGGGTGACCCCGAAACAAAGCAGCAGTCCTCCTTCACCATGACCAAAGAAAGCAAGACAAGTGAAGGGCATGCTAATTTGTTTCTTTGATGGGGAGGGAATTGTGCATAAGGAGTTTGCTCTTACAAGTCAGACAGTGAATCAACACTGTTATGTTAAGGTCTTGAAGTGTTTAAGGGAGAGTGGGAAGCTGAAACATCCAGAAAAATCACACACACAAGACTGGATGGTTATCCAACTTCAATCCCCTTCAAAAACAGTAGACTCTCATCACAATTCAATTACAGAGTTACAATATCAATTCAGACCTTATTGCTACCAAATCTTATTGGCAATAATTCCTTGGCATGACTCAAAATTCAAAAAGTCTCTACTTTCTTGATTAGAATGAACATACAGAATCAGAAAACTTTAGTGTAATGCAGATCTCTTTGACAGGTTCCTTCTCCACTGCTTTGCAGCTCTAATACCAATTTTTCTTTTTGCATTGACCAGCACATGAGAGTGACATGTGGTGCCATATATCAGATATAGTAATTTCCTGTATCGTGGAGCATCGGATGGCATCACCCAACCATATTTCCACCTTAAGGATCAATGATTTGACTGTTGTAGTGATTCAAGCAGAATTCAAAGAAGGTACTGAACAACATCTCAAAACAGGAGTTTCAGATTGTTTTCAGCAGTGAGAAAAGCTCTGGGCTCATTGTAGTAGACTACTTTGAAGGGGATAAACAGTGATTAAAAACTAAGATAAGCCTACATTTTTTGTTCACTACAGTCCAGGAACTTTTGGATTCTCATAATTTAATTTACAGAATGTTTTGAAGGATTCTGAATAGGATTTCTCTGAGATAGAAAATTCAAGTAATTAATGATTGAATAAAATATGTAACTTAAAAAATTAATACAAAAATGATTTTTATATGTCCTAAAAGGTAAAAAAGAAAGCAAAATGTAATGACAATGATGAATTCATTTACTGAATTTATGTTGATTGCAAAGGAAGAGTGGACACCAAAATCTATTTCTTTTACCAATTGAGTAAAAATTTCTATCTCCCTATCATTGAAGAATATCAATTCAGTAAGTAATTTCATCATTGTCATTAAGTTTTAGTTCTATGTTTTACTTTTGAGGATCCATATAGAAAGATACTACCTCACCTCATGTTATGTCATTGGGATGATAACTTCGAAGCTCTATAACTTTTAAAATGAACATTTTTTGGGTAAAATAGACCGAGGGTTTTAATTAAAATCTCAATTCTATATAAATATCAATTTAAAGAGTTATAGAAGTATTGACATTTAATAACAGAAATGCTAATAATTCCTTTGAAATTAATTGAAACTGAAATAAGAAGTATTATTTCAAACCATTTCATAAATAACTACATATTTTAAAAGTATGTGTAATTAATTCCTTCAAGATGCATTAATTTTTTGATAAACTTCTTAGATTGCATTGTTGCTATGAAAGGTTTTAACCTCCATATATATTAAGTACTGAAAGAATTTTGTTGAAAATTGAGATTTAATTAGATTTGATTGAGATCTTTAAATTATCCTCTGCCACATTTTCTCATAAAAATGCATATTTCAGAAGTTGTAGATCTTCAAAGTTAGCAAGCATTCTTTGACCTTTGACATAACATGGGGGTGGGGCAGTTATAATTCAATGATCACTCAGTGTAGGTGGATACAAGACAGATTTTTTAAATTCAAAATTTTTTTTGGCAGTTTCTAAGGAACTTTGTAATAAAAAGCACCTCTCTGTAAAGGGGCAGTTTTTTTTTAATATGTGCAGTACGTACAAAAGGCACAATGTGGTTGAGGACCCCCCCAAATTCCAATATTTGGCCATAGTTATATTTATTTAGGTGAAAGAATAGGGCTCCTAAAAAGAGTTGTAAGCAGGGCCTGCAGATCTTAAATCCACTTTTGTCTCCTATGCTTCAGAAGAGAATATGTTTTAAACTTTTATTTGATATATGACTTGTTATGATCAACTCCCATTAAATTTTCATCCTTTTTGAGGATAAGTAAAGGTCATAATTTGTGGTAGTATGCGACACTCTCTAGGTCATAAGCTTTCATATGCCATTCAACTCATTGAATTCCCTTAATTCGTAAAAGTTTTAATCAAAGTTTTACTGCCACCAGACCTCATGAGCATCCTGGTGGCCCAAATTTCAAAGTAGAGTTTTTCAAATTGTGGGGCATGAAATCTTTGAAAAGGGCCGCAGCACATTAAATTTTAACTTTTGAATTTTCTTATTGTAAGTAAAAGGAACAAAATATTATGTTTTGAAATGCATTCCTGCCATAAATGAGTTATAATAAATGGATAATTAAATAACTTGATTTAATAAAAGTTTAAAGGAACCAAAATATTTCAGGAATGTTGAAATTCAAGTTATTTTTATTTCATAGATCAGTTAACTCGTTATTTTGAACAGGGCCAGAACAGGGGCGTTAATTAAACTTATTTATGTTTCATGCATTTTTAAAGAAATTTTTAAAGACCTGTAAAATGGAGGTGGAAATGTGATACTGCATTGGAAACCAGTCTCTTGTCCCCCCCCCCTTTTTTTTTCCAGTTTAGTTGTGTTTCTTGCCCCCTCCCAGGGGCGGGGGTGGCTCAGTCGGTAGCACGTCAGGCTCGTAATCTGTAGTTCCCAAGTTTGAGTCCCAGCTGGGTCAGCGTTGAGATTTATCTCCGCAAAATTCCCCGCCCTGCCCACACTCAGTAGGGGACACCGATGGGCTTGGAAAGGCCACCGTCCGTCGGATGGGATGTTAAGCCATGGCCCCGTGTGCAGGAGAGTCATACCCTGTGCATGTTAAAGAACACGTTGGATTGTCTTGATGGGAGGCTACCATCTGTCTCCCAACAGCTGTTCCAGTGGGTCCTCTCCCCCAAACTTCTCTAAGTCTTTTGGGGTCCATGTGACCTGGCCATTTAGCCCATGGTGTGCAAAAAAGTGCTGCTCAGAGGTAAAACAACCCAACCCAACCCATTGTCTGGAATATCATTTGCTGTCATTATGAAATGGTGAAGACTTCACACTTATTAGCTGCTCATAACGAAATAAATTAATCAGCTTAACTGAAGGCATAATAGCAAACAACTATAACAGTATTTTAAATTTAACAAATGATAAAGTAGAACATGTTGATTGGAACTGTTTTGAAAGAACTTTTCACTGACAATACTGTTATTTCAATACAATACAATCAGAGTCAGATAGATCTCCAAGTTTGAAAATCCCTTTTTATGTTAAAATGATGTGGCAATACTGCTTTAAAGTATTATGCTGATATGTGTAGAGCATTGACATAGACAGTGCCATTGAATTAGAGATAGCGACCTAGTAATGTGTTGAACCCCCTCTGGCCTGATAATGGCCGCCACATGACGAGTCAAGGACTCCACAAGCTTGCATAAATGTTCCACTGGCATGGTGACCCATGCATCCTCCAGAACTGTCCACAATTCTCTCAAGTTCATTGCTGATGAGACATGGGCCCAAACACTTTGCTCGATGGTATCCCAAAGATTTTCGATGGAATTTAAATCTGGGCTTCTAGGTGGCCAATTCATTACTGCAAAGTAAGTGGAATGCTTCTGCAACCATGCAGTAACCAACCTGGACCTGTGAGATGAGCAGCTGTCTTGCTGGTAGACGCCATCTCAATTGGGATGTGTGATGGCCATAAATGGGTGTAAATGGTCAGCCATGAGTTCTACGTACTGGGATGTATCGAGAGTCATCTGTACACATACCAAAGGTCCCACAGACATCCAACTGAAGACACCCCAGGCCATCACTGAGCCACCACCAGCTTGTACTGTTCCGATCTGACATGCAGGATCCATGGCTTCATGGAGTTGGCACCATACCCTCAGTCTCCCATCGGCATGATGAAGTTAAATCGGGATTCATCATTCCAGGCTATCCGTTGCCAATTTTCGATGGTTCAGTTTCGATGTTCTTTAACCCAGGCAAATGGTTGAGTCCTGTCATGCTGTTACAAGTGGGACTCTCGTAGGTCGGTGGATCCTGAAGTTAAGATGATGGTCCGTGCATTGACTTCCTGGCTGGAACCCACATTCAGATGGAAGGTGATTTCAGATAATGTCTGGCCCCTATCAGTCTGTACAATGTGGGTTAGACAGCAAAGTGCACGATCATTCAAGGCTGATTGTCCTTTGCAGTTTGTCTGGGTGCTTGTTTGTTTGCCGGAATTTTCATATTCCCGGAACACTCTTGAAACTGTCGTACGAGAAAATCCGAGTTCGTTGACAATTTCGGAGATTGAGTGTTCATTCTGTCGGGCACCATCGATCTGACCTCTGTCAAATGCATCTAAATCCTGTGCCTTTCCCATTATGCTTCTTATGACGAATGCTTGGGGAAGCCAAAGCTGATAACTTTATATGACCAGAGTTTCAGTCACACATGCGTGCAAATGCGGGATTGTGGTACTGAATTTGGATAACATCTCCTATTCCTAATTCAGTGACACTTCAGTGTATTACTGAAATACAATAGCATGTGATTCATAACTTTATGATTAGTTAGATATTCCACAGCATTTAAATCATTACAGTGTTGCCAGATGCTAAAAACTGAAGTACATAAAAAAATATAAAATTACAATGTATAAATTGTTTAAGGATTTTCTTTTTGCTTATTTTGTTATACTGATCATATTTTTTGTATTGGTATAAATTTTTATTACATTAAATTGATATTTTTGTTAAAATGAAATATTTTTACATAGTGATACATATAAATTGGCTGGGGTTGGAAAAGAATTTAGTTATATTGAATATTTCATTATTCAGGCATTTGTTACATTGAGATTCTACTGTATTAAATTGAATAAAATATATGAATAGTTAAATTTTGTTTAATGTTTAGTTTATCTATGTTGTTATTCTGGTTTTTCAGGATATAAGGATGTGCCTTAAAACCCCAAACAACCAAACCAGTCAGGGTATAGGGGGAAGGGGGTTTGACTCAGGTGATAATGCACCAGGTCTTAAAAAATATTACTTTAAACTACACAGAAATTTGTTTAAAAAATGTTTAATTCACAATTATGCTGTATATAGGTCTTAAACTACAGTTCCCAGGTTTGGGTTCCACCTGTTTTAGTGTTATGATTTATCTGTGCTAAATCCCCAACCTACCCTTGGTCAGAATTATATAAATAATTATAATGATTGGCTCTCCTGCCACCCTGTGCACATTAACAATATGGGATTGATGGGAGGCTACCATGTCTTCCAACAACTGTCCAGTGGGTCCCCTTCCCCAACCTTCTCTGGTCCCATGGAGTCTTGTGACCTTGCCATTTAGTCCATTGTGTGCAAAACAATGCTGCTCAGAGGTAAAATAATACAACCCAACTTGTCCTTGGAGAATGCTATTCTAATTTTTTGGGCTACAAGAAAAAAGTGTGAAAAACTGTGTGGTAGAGCATGTGTAGGATGTCATAGGGAGATGCTTTGGAGGTCATTACTATTGTATGGTATTTAGTAGAAAGGAGTTGACTGAAATTTTAAGCATACCTGAGCCCATATGAAAAGGACTGAACTTGACTTTTTCAATCCAGTCTGGGGAGATGCATTGGAGGTTGTGAACCCCCTCTGATTTGCTCTCCGCAGAGAGTTGAAATATTGCCACTAAAACCTTGTGACTAGTCTAGTAAAGAGTAATAGAAGTCATGATGCTCATGTAGCTGTTACGGGTCATCATATTCATTTGCATAACTAATTGAAATCATCTAACTGGTTTGTTCTATGCTTCACTGTTTTTAGCATCGTATAACAATGCATTGTACTCCAAATTTCATTGTTGCATTTTTGAGATCTTTCAGAATTTGTACAGTATGCTTAACTTTTGAATACCAGTGTAAAATGTGGTTGGGTGTTCTAAATGCTGCTATGCACTAGTGTTCTAATGAGAATTAAGAAGTTGTATTGGCTTCAGTTCATTTAACTCTTTAAGTCAATCATTAAGTCTTTACTAGTAAGTTCTTACAGATGTGTATACACTGGCATCCAGCTTGAAAAGTTAAAATGTTATATGGAATGTAATAGCTTCAACTAGCTATTTTGCTGCCTGGAGTGAACTTGGATATCTGCTTCCCTTTTCTCCAAGTCTGATCTTAGATATTAATGATTAATTTAGCTAAATTTAATGTCATTTTTAAATGTACTTGAAAATTGTTTATTAAAAAATTGTTTATACCTACTCCAGTCAACTTGTGGTAACCAGTTCTGCAGCTATGATGGTTAATTTGTTTGCAAATTTGCTGCCTCGTAAAAAATGCTGCCCCATGCAGTTGCATTGGTTGTATGTGTGGTAGCGCCACCTCTGGGCTTCAGTATATTCCTTGAAATTTGTAGCATTGTTACCAGTGGTATCTACAACTGCCTCAGCTGTCAGGATGTGTTTTCAGGATTAATCACCGTTTCTCACACTGATTGGAATCTTTGCTGTTTTTAATCAAAATTCTTGCCATAATGGTCCTACTTTTTAGAATACCTCTCCTAAGGTATTGGTGACTACTATACAAGACCACAAGTGATCTTGCATGATGTTTAGGAGTTAGAACCTCACTTGACCTTTGCAGATTGTCATAATACATTATCAGAATCTTGGTGTCTTTTTTGAAATAGGATTGTAATCAGTGTTGTATTTGATCAGAATGATTCCTCATTTCTTCATATCTGTTCTGCAGCACAGAATGCTTTAGGCTTATGGTGAATCATATTCATGTAATAATCATCATGTTCATAATCTGAACAATGAACACAATAAATACAGACAAATTTCTTAAATTTGTTGTAACTAAATTTGCAATCACTGCTGTAAATATTTGGCAAACAATCTTGATCTTATAGGATTGTCTTTGCTGTATTATATTTAAAAAAAATTATATCCAGCCTTAGTATCATAATATTGGCATATATATATATACCATATACATTAAAAAGGATTATATATAGAATTATTTAGAGCCCTACTTGGTCTAGTGGCTAGCATACCTAATTACAAACCAATGGGTATGTCTTTGTGTATGTGTTTATATGTTGTATAAGAAACCAGCACAAGCCTAATAACGCTTTTACATTGTGCTCATCCTTTGTGTAAAGAAGTACTTTCTTCCCTTAAAAAATTTACTAACTATAATATGAAATGATTTACAAAACAGGTTGTAAATTGTGTTTATGTAACAAATGTTAGTTGCATTTTAGAAGGTATGTGATCAACTTTTGCTAATATTCATTACTTTTGTATATCCTTTAGGTTTAGCATTAATTGAATAATGTTGAAATATACACCAAAAAGCCAAAACATTATGACCACCTGCCTAATATGATGTTGGTCCTCCACATGCTGCCGAAACAGCTCTTACCTGGTGAGGCATGGATGCTACAAAATTTCTAAAGGTGTCATGTGGTATCTGGTACCAGCATGTTATCAACAGATACTTTAACTCTTGTAAGTTACATGGTTGAGCTGCTGCAGATTGGATATGCTGTTCCAACAGAAACCACAGATGCTTGATTGGATTGATGTCTGGGGAATTTGGAGGCTAGGGAATATCAGGAAGTCTTCCTCGTGTTCTGCGAACCATTCTCAAACAATCCGGGCAGTGTGGCATGTGCATTATCCTACTGAAAGAAGGCACTACTAGAGGGGAATACCATTCCATGAAAGGATGTTTAGGTAGGTGGTAGGCATCATAGTTTTCTTCACACGAATGACTGGACTGAGGGTTTCCTTACAGAACATTGCCCAAAGCATTACACTTCCTCCACTGACTTGTTTGTGTTCCACAGTGCACCCTGGTGCCAATACTTATCCAGGTAAATGATGCACATGTACCCAGTGCATCATTTACCTTCTTCCAATTGTTCAAGGTACAGTTTTGATGCTCGCATTTCCATTGCAGGCGCTTTCAAACGGTGAACCGAGGTTAGCAAGGGCACTCGGAGTAGCATGCGGCTACGCAGCCCCATTTTCAGCAGAGTTCGATGTACTGTGTGTTGTGACACACTACTCCCGTCACCAGCATTCAAATTATGGGCGGGTTGCGCCACAGTAACCCTTCTATTGGCTCATACCATATGGGATAGCCTTTGCTCACCTCCAGCATCGATGAGTCATGGTTGGCCCACATCTTGCCAGTTGCTTGTGGTTTTTCCCTCCTCAGACCACTTTTTGAAGGTACTAACCATGGCTGACCATGAGCACCCCACAATCCATGCTGTGTTGGAAATGCTCTGACCCAGTCGTCTGGCCATTATAATTTGGCCTTTGTCAAACTCACTTAAGTCAGCTGCCTTTCCCATCTGAAGAACAAGAATAACACTGATCAACAGAGTTCAGTATCAGGTGTTATTTATATGGTTTCATGACCTTCACATGCACCGTTGTTTACCTGCAGTTGTTTCAATTTGCATACAATTACGTTTTTTCATGTGTAAAAGACATGCTGGTCATAATGTTTTGGCTCTTCGGTGTAGATAGTGAACTTGTATCATAATAGAATGTATTTTACTTGTTTTTGTAGGTGATGAGGCTCTTGATAGTGACAGCACAGTTTTGATACAAGAAGATGGTGTTGACAGAGACTTAATTGTAGATGATGATCCAATAACCAAACCTGATGACTTGCTGTTACCCCCTGTAGATAAACTAGAACAACTAGCAGATAGTGATCTCATATATAATAGGTAAGTTTTTTGTATAAAAGTGTATATAAGCATACTATTTAATTTTTTGTTTTGACTTTTCTGTGCAAATTTTTATCTTCAGCCTTTGTCCACTGAAATAAGGAATAAAAGCTGTGTCTAAAAAAAAAAGGCATCTAAAAAGGACATGAATTAAAAATGTTCATTTACGACTTATTGATGAAGATGCTAAATTTTCCATTAATTTAGCAAAAGAAGTTTGAAGCTGGTTTTTAGGAAGCCTAGTTATAAGTGTTCATTATTTTTATGTGAAAAAAAGTATCATCATTCAGACATTGATGTATTGTTACTATTTTGTTTTTCATAGTTTATATCGTTTTTATTTTTATGTTCCTCTCTGTTCATGAGTCAAGCAGTATTTCAGAAGGATTGCCGACTGCCCTTGTAAAACAAATCTTAATAGGCCAAAATATCCTTTCTTTCATGAAAAATCAGAGACAAAAGAAAATTTTGCAAGGGCTAAAGTCTGGTTTGTGTATATCAAACTGTGTTATGTAATAAGATTTAGCTCTCTCAGATGTAGCTCTCTGAACATTTCTCTCTTATGTGTAAACACTTTTTCAGATTTGAGAAAAATGTGTTTGGCAACATAGAGGTTGGACATAGATGAAGGAAAGTACACATAGGTAACTCCCATAAACTCTATGGGTGTAATGAAAAATTTGCAATGCTTCTTTTGATCAGACCCCAAATTTCCAAAGAGCATTCCACTATTCCCCATTTAGTGTAACTAAACGAATGTAGCTTACATTTTACTTAGAATATAACATAGTGTGTAAATTATTTTATAATACATTAGATATTTACATACTAGCTAAATCCTGCAAAGAGTTTGGCACAAAACATCTGCTCATTAATAACTTTTCCCATTTGGCATATATATTTTCACTGATAATATACTACTCCATTTCATAACTTTCAAGGTAGCTGAAAAATAGGCAAATATCCCCAGCGATTTTGGACATTTACAACTGGATTAATTCAGACACAAGACATTTTATTCCTAGCTGTCATTTTATGACAGGAACTCAGTCTTTTAACCCAACACAGGGCCATTCAAAAGGTATCACCACACCAAATTTGGGATCAATGGGCTAAGTATCTACAGAATTACAGGATGCCAAAATCTGCTGTGCTTGAAAGATTTACCACAGATATACAAGGAACATATCTATCAGTGTCTGTGTAGTTACCTGGTTGTCTGTTCACCCTTTCACCTGTTTGGAATTGTCAACTAGTGTACATGATGGTGATAATTTACATGTTGTTAGTAAAAATAAAACTAGAAAAATTTCAGCTTATTATATCATTGAAAAGCAAAGTTTTTTTTTTTTTTGGGGGGGGGGGGCGTAAAGGAAAAACTCCTGGTAAAGAACTAGAGCTTTTCATTATGAGTCAAGTGACATCACTTTATGTTAAGCACAGTTTTCAGAATGTCTAGTTAAAATATGTTATTTGTATTTCATTGTTGACCAAATGCTCAATACACCATTATACACCCAATTCTGTTTTTACACAGTTGATAGGTTCCTGAAAAAAAGGTGCAAAAAAAAAAACGTGTGAAAAAAAAAAATACAGGGCATATGAAAAACTAGAAGATTGGATCCAGACATGAAAACCCAGTACAAATAATAAGTTGTTTTCAAACAAATCATATCAAAATCTTCAATTAAATCTTTATTTGATTTTTATTCATTTAAACACATTTTATATTTTATAAACTTTTAAAGATGATTATATGTACATATATATAAAATAAATTATCCTTCATAAAGAAAATAATATATCACTAATTCAAGAGCACAAAAGTGCAAAAAAAAATGACCTACATATGCTTATTAACTAGCTTTTATTCGTTGTTGCTTTCTCACAATAGATGCATTCATTTGCGTAAAACTGGAATTAAATCATTTTTATCACTAAAAACATTTTGCTCATCATGTTCATATGGGGAACCAAATTATCACTTGTTTCCAGTGATTCTCAAGTTTGATTAGTTTTTGACAACAAACTTTGAAATAAATCATTGTGATCCTGCTTTGACTAGATCTTTGTATAATTCTTGATAATGCACCATACATGACTTCACGTTTAAACTGCTCAGCTCATTTGATAATGGGATCATGTGTAAGAAAATGACTTTCCAATTTACTAGCCATTTGAAGCCCTTCTTTAATTAAGCCTGCAGTGAGTAGAACTTCTTCATCACCATCACTTTTTTCATTTTCATCAGGAGTCTCAAGCACAACTTCTATTATTTCATCTTCACTAAGAACTTTGTCAACCAGCAATTCATCAATATCTGCAAACAATAAATCATCGAATCCTTCTCCACCAACTGCGTGTGGTAAAGTTGATGATATTAGGATATTCAGTCATATTTGGGGGTACAGGATCTTTGCTTTTTACACATTCTGGCTAAATAGCTTTCCAGCATGCGTTTAAAGTTGATGGTTTTAATTCTGATAATGTCAATCCAGCATATCTGATACAATCTAAAATAGAAAATTTCTTCCACACATCAGTAACTGTTAGTATTATATCCTTATCTAGTTTATCCAAAATATATTGGAATGTTCATCTTACGTAGTAAGTTCTAAATGTGGCAATTATACCCTGGTCTAGTGGTTGTATTAAGGATGTCGTATTAGGCAGCAGAAAATAAAATTGCACATTTGGGTGTTCCAAAACAGAATGGCCAGGTGCATTGTCTATAATCAATAGAACTTTTAATTCTAGATTTCTTTCCTTCAAATAGCATTTAACTTCTGGAACAAAACATTTATGGAATCATTCATTAAAAATTTCTTTTGTAGCACAGGCTTTTTTGCTTGCCATCCAATATACTGGCAATTTATTCAAATCTACACTTTTCATTGACCATGATCTTAGGGATCGATTGATGAGCAGGGGTTTTAACATATGCTCTCCCGAGGTGTTGCTGCAAAATAGAAAGGTAACATGATTCTTAGTTACTTTAAAGTCACCAACAGTTTTTTGTGATTTTGCTATGTAGGTTCTACTCGACATTTCACATAAAGATGGTGGAGTGTATCCACCATCTTCAATGATTTGGGCCAATTTTGGACAAAATTCTTTAGCTGCCGACTCATCTGCAGATGCAACTTCACCTTTTATCTTTACATTATGAAACGCACATCTTTGAAGAAATCCTGCAAGCCAACCTGTACTTGTAGAAAATTCAGAATTTTTGTTTAAGTGAGCTGATGTGGTTGGTTCCATTTCTTGTATCTACTTATATATTCATAATGCCATCAGCTTGATGGTATTTCGCTCTAGAGGTATTCTTTTTTGCGAGTTATCTTCTATCCACATTACTAGTGCCCTTTCCATCTTCACTTTTACAATATCTCTCATGTACGATGACGACTTAGTGCTCAGTTTTGTTCCAGAAAGCACAGATTTTCTAATAGCATCTTCATTTTTCTTGATGGTTCTTATGGTAGCTTCGTTCAAACCAAAATATATACCTATGGATGTTGAATCTTCTCCAGTTGCAAGACGATCTAAAATTTGGATCTTAGTATCCAAAGAGATAGCTTTCCTTTTCTGCTTTTGTATACTTGAATTATCTGACATCGTGGTAAGACTTATTAACTACAATTCAAATATTTTTCATAAATCAGATGATGAAAAATTGTAAATTTCCTATCAGCAAAATTTAATAAATTTATATTATGCACACAAAACTTCAAAAAGCAAATTTTTTTTCGATTTCTTCTATTAAACATCTAAACACTTCTAACTTTAAACACGAAGTGAGAGACCAAGACTAACGTCTATACTGAAGATGAAAATTGAGGGGAATTCCCGGAACTCAATGTTGCCACTTTCTTCTGAATGAAGTAGGTTTTGTACAATTTTTCCATAAAATAGAGAAAGCATGTTGTATAGTAATGTTAGAGTAATTTTTATTTTGGGGATTTGAGTGCACAAAATGTGAATTTATAGTACATTTTCAAAGTTAAAACTACTTCGAAAAATGTGACCATAAAAGTGGCATCTTTGTTATAAATGTAAATTCTAGGAATTCTTTCCTGAATAGGAATAGTTTTTCAGAATTAAATTCAAATAGCGATTTTTAAAAAAGGCATCATTTGAACTGTGCTAGATCAAAATAAATTGTGTAAAAAGAGAATTGGAATTTTTTTCTAAACTGTGTTACATCAAAATTGTGTAAAACAGAATTTGGTATATTTGTATATCTAAATATCCTTCCTAAAACTTCAATCCCAAATGCTCTTCCTTGGCAAAATTGTTGGCACCCTAATTGCAGAGTATAATTTTCAATTCCATTATCTCATCTATGGGCAATAGAAAAATTTAAAGTTGTAGGAGTTGGGTTTTTTGATGTAGAATAAAGCTACTTAAGGCTACAAACATACTAATTTTTTTAATTTATTGAAATTTTTGTGAAGGGATGTTCACTTAGAATAACCTTAGTCTTCAGAGTATTTGGTTTATATTTAACTTTTCAATCATATGAATGTTTCATGCAATACTTTGCAAACCATTCATAATACATTCAATAATACATTCGTAAGAGAACTATATATTGCATACCATTGTTTGCAAGCTGTGGAAGGCTATAGTTTCATACAATGTTTCAATATCTTCATATATAATTCATATATTAATTAATATACATTCAATAGGATTCATAGAAGGGCTATATGTTTGGGAAGTAGCTTTTCTTACATTCTTATGCATTGTGCAATTTAAATCGTTAATCTCCCCATTTTCAATCTAGTTATGTTACTAATATATAATTGGAATTGTTAAGAGATAAGGTTGCCTAAACTACAGCTTATAGGCAATGAGTTGACAGATCTTGCTGCCACTTTTGTTTTAACTATATCCAGTAATATTTCTGTTTATGGATTTCCAGCAGTGCTCTATCATAATGTTTTAGGCACAGTTGTAAGCAAGGCATCTTGGTCAGGACAGATTACCAACAAAGTATATAAAATCTAGCCTATTGCCAAATTGTGGCACTCTTGTGTTCATAGGAATCTCAAGAAGGAAGTGTAACATTAAAAGCAATTAAAGAATAATGGTGTTATGTTAGGGAAAAAACCCCATTTATACTCAATAGCATAAAAAAATGACACAGGAACAAAATATCTCTCATATATTCAGGAACAAAGGTGCCTGAATCAAAATATCTCAGTCAGAATTTTCAAAATCTTGATTTTTTTTAGCAATGTTTAGATTTAATGTATTATGGAACATAGCCTTGTTCATTCCAAAAAATACCTTCAAAATTTTCAAAAATGAATCATTACAGAAACTTTGAATGATATATGTACTCTAGTAAACTATGTGACATGGCAATTATTGTTTGTGTTAAAAAATTTTCATTGTTAATTGCTGTTAAGCTTCTCTGATTCTTTAATATTGAATGAATGCCGCTAAAATTTTTTAGAGAGAACTGATTTAGATATTTTTAATTTTTGAATGTACACAGAATTGAGAAATATAGAAGTTACACCTAGTTTGTATAGGTTTACTCTTAAGAGGATATTCCTGCAGAAACAGCCAAGTGGCATTTTCTATAAAAAGTTTATTTTCACTGTTTGGGAACTCTTGTATTATTTATTTTTTCCAGCTGTACAAAGCTTTTAGTATATCAATTGCTTTGGGTTAGTCTTAAATTCCTCTATGCTTTTTTTTTTTCACTTTTGTTTATTTTTGATTAATCTGTTTTGACTAAGTTTTCATTTATGATGTGATATGGTGTATAATAGTATGTTTTTCATGTTAAACAAATAATATAACTTGTTCAGATTCTGGCACCAAATTTTTTTCATCCAGCATTCATAATTTCATATTTAAATCCACATGAAAGAACCTTAAGATCATTTTTAACATTTCATGGACACTGTTGCTCAGGAAACTAAATTTGTGCTTTATCTGTAGTTTTATATTATTTCAACAGTCAATGAGGCAATCAAATTGCAATAAAATATTTTGAAATTCCAATCCACCAGTTCCAAATGTGTTAGACATATAACATTCCCATGCATAAATATGCTAGGTTTTTCTATCTGTGCAGTTTTCAGAACAGGTGATAAACTTGTATTTCACGTTTTTCTAAGTATAACTAACCCTAAGCTGAAAGAAATAGTTCTATCGAAAAAGTGGAGATTGACTTCATTTCTGGTCTTCAAAGGTAAGATTAGTTAGTAATGTTTGCTTCCAGTAAGTGAAATAGGAGCCATGGTAATATTCCAGATTATACTATAGAAAGAGAATGAAAAGTTCACTTTGGTACTTTGAATAGTGTGATAACTACAAAAAAAAGTAAAGCTACCTTTGAGTTTATTCAAACTAATGTAGATTTCAATTGCCTGAATGCCAAGCACAAATAGCTTGAACTGTCAAAAACATGAGCCACTATTTCACATTTATATTCAGGAACAAAGGTTCCCAAAATTATAAAAATAATATTATTAATGTTAAATTTTAAATTAAGGACACCTTGTCCCACATCCTAGATTAAGCCCTGCTGTAATTTATCTCGGAGCTCTTTTAATTTTACTGTTACCTCTCAGATTTTTCATAACTACTTTGAATGTTAATAAACCATTGTGTACAACCCCAACTTCTTAATTCTGATTGTCAAATTATGTAATTGTTGAACTTTGATCAAATTTAATTTTTTGAAAAATCACTATCCTATTATACACAGTTGTATCAAAATAATATGACCACCTACCATACATATACTATGGTAGGTGGTCATATTATTCTGATACAACTGTGTATATATATATTTCAATAAGTGTTTAATAAATTCCACAACATATTAAAAAAAAAACAGTTATATTTCGTTAACTTAGTTGCTGCATTAAAATAGGGATCCCAAAGACACATTTTTTTAAAGAGAATTTTATATTATATATTCTGCAAGTAAACTCCTTTATGGTTATCTCTATTATACAGAGTAATTCAAAATTTGTGCAACCCATATTAGAAAATTTCATTTATTCTCAATTTACGTTTAGAAATAAGCTACAATAGACATTAAAAATAAATCAGGAAACTGTTCATTGAAGTCAGCTTGAACAGTTAAAAATTATTTGGTTGTTAAATAGCGTTCAAATATGTATACATGTTCAGCCTGGGAAAATTTCATTATTGGCAGTTACACTGGTTTCCATAAATTAAGGAAAATTCCAATGTTAAGTCAATGGGAAGCTAACGTCAAAGCTCTATAACTTTAAAATAAGTTTTTGTGTTTTGAAAAATGTGGTTGCAGATAAAGATCTCAATCAAATAAATCAATATCTTGATTTTCACAATATTCGTTTAGTATTTATGAGTTATGGAAGTTTGAATATTTAATGATAATTAAGACAATGCCAGCGACAAAAATTGACCAGAAATTAATTAAAACTCAGTAATAAGTATTATTGTATCAAAGTGTTTAATAAGTCTGTATTTTAGACCTTTGGGGGCAGGGGGGGTGACTCAGTCGGTAGTGCACCAGGCTCGTAATCTGCAGTTCCCAGGTTTGAGTTCCAGCTGGGTCAGCATTAAGATTTATCTCTGCAAAACTCCCCGCCCTGCCCATGGTCAGTAGGGGACACTGATGGGCTTGGAACGGTCGCCATCTGTTGGATGGTACGTTAAACCGTGGTCCCCTGTGCACATTAAAGAACATGCTGAATGGCCTTGACGGGAGGCTGCTATCTGTCTCCTAACAGCTGTTCCAGTGGGTCCCATCCCCCAATCTTCTCTGAGTCTTCGGGGTCTTTGTGACCTGGCCATTTAGCCCATGGTGTGCAAAAAAAGTGCTGCTCAGAGGTAAAACAACCCAACTTTTAGAACTTTGTGTAAAGAATTCTTTCACTATTCTTCATTTTTGTATAAGTTTCTTAAGACTGGCATTGCTGTTGTTAAATATTCAAACTTCCATAACTCATTAAATACTGAATGAATATGGTTGAAAATCGAGATATTGATTTATTTTATTGAGATCTTTATCTGCAATCACATTTTTCAAAAAAAAAACTTATTTTAGGAGTTATAGAGCTTTGACGTTAGCTTCCCATTGACTTAACATAGGAATTTTCCTTAATTTATGGAAACCAGTGTAGTCACCAACAAAGAACTGACAGCGTGAGAACTAAACAGTGTTGCATGTCAGTGACTTCAGGGTTGTCAACATTAGAATAGGTATTTAATTTCATTCAGTTGGCCCTAAATAATAAGCATTTACATTTCAGTTTGCATGAATTTTGAATCACATATTTGGCATTAAGTAATTTTTGATACTTAGAATAATAATACCGTATACTCTTATTTAATGATATTTTCTTGTTACAAGGATGAATTACTGATACTTTTTACTTAATAATGCTATTTTTTTTTAATCTAGTGTTAAAATAAATATTTTGGAAATGCCATTTTCAAAAAGGTGAAATATTTAAATATTTTTAGCAATTTAAATATTAAAAAAAAATTGAATATTTTTAAATATTAAATATATGCACAGAACCAACCGGGCCTAGCATCTAAAGTCTGACCCTGCCTTCTTGTGGTGCAGACTGTTAGTACCTTTCAAAAGAGATACTCTCTTGTGGAAGGGAACAGAAGGTAAGGCTGAAAGATCAGTGTGGCTCACTGATGTGAACTGCTATGGTTACTTTTCTTTCTTTTCTACCCTGCTGAAGAGTGGTCAACCATACAGTGTCCTGATGCTGACCATATCCACCAATTGGAATGGAATAATTGCTCTGAGCTTGATTATGGATCATGAATTTGCTGCACTGGTGGGTTTCTGTTGAGGGAAAATCTTCTGCTTTGTTTTCTGTTTGTGGGTTGACAGCCCCAAGTGAATAGATTCACAGAATGCATTTTATAAGCTGGTGTATAATCCTGATCAGAGGTCATCATAGGTACCTGAACCGTCAAATCTACATTGGAGGAAGCCTTCCAGTGTAGATGGCTTCAGCCTTTAGTAGTGGGGGAACAGATCTTTGCCCCATACATGCGATTAAGGCATGGGGCAAAGACCTGTTCCCACACTACTAAGGCTGTCCCTAATTTGATATTGTCGTCACTTCCTCTCAATAAACAGCTTTTTTAAATATTCCAACTAACCATTTTCTCTCCATATGTAGTTGGAATGTGAGGACTCTGCACAGAGATTATTCTCTCGATGTCCTCACACAATAATTTCACCATTATAACCTAGATATTCTCAGCTTGCAAGAAACCAGATGGACAGATAAAGGTCAGATTCTTAAAAATAATCTTAAATTTCTCTCTTCAGAGAGGGAAGATAGATAATAAGCATCTCCAAGGCATAGGTCTTTTCAGCAGACACTAGTGATGCTCTTCTAGGATATGAGTGCATTAATGGAAGGTTTCTCAAGCTAAATTTCAGACAGGCATTAAAGACTTGAATGTTATCTGTTATGCCTCCACTGAGGACACCGATGAGGATGAGAAAGATAGGTTTTATGGACACATTCAGGATATTTTGAATTCCTTTAAGAAAGGGAATATTATCCTTGTTGTAGACGACTTCAATGCTAAAGTTGGTACTGATTCGACCTTTGGGGAGGAGTTGTAGGTCCCTTTGCTATTGATAGCTGCAATGGCTATCAGTAACATTACGAGTTATTCCTACAGGTGATTTTAAGCACACTACATAGCTTTTGTGGCTCATTGTCTTAATCACTGGTTTCCAAAGTTTTGCTTACCAATAACTCATTAAGCATCTTTTTAGAAATCGTACACTCCTTCATTCAGCAATGGGAAGGTCCATGCGTCTATCCCCTCATTGAACAATACTGGCTGCACATCATTTAATTTTATATGGTTTAATTGATTTTCGTTATTGTCACACAATGCCAAAGGGGTATATCTGTAGTTCCCAGATTCGAGTCCCATCTGTGCCAGCATTGAGATTTAACCCTACTAATCTAACTCCTTGCCTACCGTCCACCAAACAGGGGGTACCCGATGGGCTTGGAAAGGCTGCTGTCTGTCAGGAGGGATGTTACGTTGCAATGTTTTGTGTAAAGAGCTATATCCCTGTGCACATTAAAGAACATGCTAGATGGCCTTGATGACAGACTACCATCTGTCTCCTAACAGCTGTCTAATGAGTCCACTTCCCCCAATCTTCTCTTATCATTTGTTGGGGTCTTTGTTACCTGGCCACAAATGGCCATAATATGGAATCTTTGTGACCTGGCCTCAAATGGCCATCATATGCAAATATATGCCTATACACAAATGCAGTACTTGCCGTACTGAATTTGGATAACTTTTGCTATCCCTAATTCAGTGGCACTTCATTATATATATGTGACTCTTGACCTGGATGGATCCAACACTCTCTAGCACTAGTAGATCTAAATTTGACCTTGAAGAACCCTCTGGATCCGAAATTTCGTAATGTTTCTGACATCTACAACCAGAAACACTCACAGACACGAAATTTCATGTTTCTAGCACTTGTAGATCAAGGTTTGACTTCTATTTGACCTTGAAGGAGACGTTATAGGTTAAATTTCGGATTTTTCTTGAGATCCACGACCATATTCTTAGAGCTCTACCATTTCTGTATCATTGTTAGAATTAGCGTCATCCCCTTTCAGTCAGCCCATCAATCACTCACAATTATCTATATATATTGGATGATGCTTATAATTATAATATGAAATATAATTGAAAGAAAGTTGATCTTGTGAAGTGCAATGAAGGTAAGATTTAATTCGTATCTTTTTCCCGATTTTAGTTTTTTTGTAGAATGAACCTGTTCACATTGCTGAAACATATTACTGTTATGATATGTTGAAAAATATTATTTATTATGACTGAGGCATCGGTAAATACTAATAGTAAATTAACTTTCAATATTTAAGTCCTTATAATGAAAAATTAGCGGTTAAATTCACTTCATTAATACAGACATGGGATAAACATATTTAACCTTAACATGCCGGTTTGTAGAGCAGAATTTACTCTGGTGGCGGAGTTAAATTTGAGGTGTATTCAGGACAAAAAAAGAACAACTCTTAAACCTTATCTAGAAATAAGACATAATTGATCGTGTCCTCTATCAAAATAAAGAACATTTAATTGTGAATTTTCATAAAATAAAATATTTGAGAAAAAAGCAGCATACTAATTTTAATAACCTCTTTTAAAACACTATAGTATTAAAAATAATTTCGTTAGATTTCAACCACATTCTGAAATAAATAATGGGCAGAATATCACAAGTAATAGCTTAAACGAAGGAGCATTTAATTCTACATAATAATATGTAAATAGATTTTCCTGAAACATTATAACAAACAGCAAAACAATTTAAAAACCGATATATGGGAAAAATTTAAACTCTTGGATAAATGCATTCTTATCAAACGATGCATATATCTTCCATTTAAAAACATCCGTTTTTTACCAGTTTTCTTTTGAGGCAATTCCAAAAGATTAAGAAAAAGTCGAATGGCAACAGTTAAATAATGTTCTGCATGAAACGTTAGAAACTTTAGCAGAAAGAAGACTGAAACACTCCTGTGCGAAATGAGGTCACAAAAATGGCTGTCACAGTCATGTAATGTATTTTTTTTAACTTTGCAGAATATCTAAATAATCAGGTATCTTTGTAAATATTAAATTTAATTCATAAGTTTTCGGAATTAAAAAAATCTTAAAAATAGATTATTTCTATAGGGGAAAAAAATGGGACCATATTCTCTTGGGAACTTATAGTTCACACCGGATATGAGACAATTTCGCTCTGGGAACTATAGTATCTTCCCTAATGTTAGTGTGCTTCTATAGTGTTAAGGATTAAAGATGTGGAAGAAGTAATTATGGAAAACGTTTTAAAGAATTGCTTAGTGCATATGCATGAATTTAGTACTAATAAAAAAGGTAAAATAATTTTATGTAAAATGTTATTTCCTTTGAGATTTGTTTATTTTTCTTGAATATATATATATGAGTTTTTAATTTTATTGTAAAAGGTGTAGTAGGTAGAACTGAGACAAAAAGAAGAAAATGTATTTTGAACTTAACCCAAAAGAAAATTTAATTATGAAGCGTAAAAACGTTTTAGTTGTTATAGATTAAATGTATATCATCCTAAGCATATAAAAAAAACCTTGATTGATTTTGAAACAAAAATTTTTTAGTCCTGTGTGTTTTATAATTTAAGTGTATTATTATTGTAAAAACAGTGCTGATTTTTACAGTTTTATGAGTCAGAAAAATTATTAGAATTAGTGTGCACAGAGTATGGTTCTGGTGCTCATGGGCCCATTGTTCTTTATTCTTTCCAAACTCATCGGTTATTTTTGGAGATGACAAAGCACGGACAAACATAGAAAATCTCGACGTTGTTGAAATCGTGGATCTGCAGACCTAAGGTTATAATAAGTGTAATCGAATTCGTTTTTTCAAGCAGGGATAGCTTTGTGTTCCCATTTCTCAAAATTTTCGCGATCGTATGGCAAGGTGACGCTGGTGCCTAGTTCTTTTAATTATGTGGTTACGTCTAGACTTTTTACCGGTCCTCCTCCTAAATTATTTTTTAGAGAAAAATTAATAGGATATTTTTTTAAAGAAATAGAAATACGTTTCATAGTAAATACATATATTACCTGTAAAAATAGACTTCAATAATTATTCATCTAAAAAAAAAATTATCGCTAACACGGCGGGAATCGAACCCGGAACTCTCTAGGTACATGCCAGAGCGCTCTACCAATTTAACCATGCATCAGACTACGTGAGCGATAATTTTTTTCCGATGAATAATTGTTGAAGTCTATTTCTACAGGTAATATGTGTATTTACTGTGGATGGTTTTTTAATAATAACGCTTAAGCGTGAGTGACCTCATTAACATTAGATCATTAGCAATCGGAAACGTTGCCTCTCCTGAAATAAAGATGGCACAAGGTCCGCCTCATATCAGTGAAAGTTTTATAGGTCTTATCCTGGCAGATTATTAGCGTCTGATGCGTAGTTTAACTGGTAGAGCGCTTTGGCATGTATCTAGAGCGCTGCGGGTTCGATTCCCGCCGCTTCAGCGATAATTTTGTTTTCAGAAGAATAATTATAGAAATAACTTCGTTTAATAGTTATATTAATATACAGTGTACACAGAAATCAGAAATATATCAGTATCATCTATCGCATTACATATTTATAAACATGCTATTTGACAAAATTCTTCCTTCGAGCTCTACCCTCTGCAAAATTTCATATAACTATTGAAGTATCCAGTTTAATAGTACGCTACTAAAACAAAAGAAAAACAACCAGAAAACTCTCGCTCGCTGGTTCAGCTGAACCATTGGAACTATGATAGCTACGCCACTGTTTCTTCGTTTTATCTCATACTGATGTAGTAGAGAAGTTTAGCTGCGGAGTCCTATTTCGAATAAAGCATGGTTATATTGGACCTTCATAGGTCTTTTGTATTACGTATTGACAGACTCCTGTAACAAATCCGTAAATAGTAGTCTGCCTGAGGAGAATTTTATATATTTTTCTAAAGAAACATCACAAAGAAGCACTTCAATATCTGTCATCATCTTATTGTGAAAGATCATTTCACTGACGAGATAGGCAGAATTTATTTGGTTATTGGGGCTTAGCCAAAAAGATAAGTTGCTTGGTTTCGGCTTTCGTTGAAATAGAGCCTAGATGTAGTAACTAATATATAGATATGTAATTCATTACCCGGAATCTTTAAATATATATTAGAAATGTTGTCAATAGTCTGGCAAATACGAATGTGATAAAATGATTTTGGTTTCAAGTTCATTTTTTACAACCTAGAAGTAGATCGTAGAATGTTTTCTCGATTGGAACCCTTTTCCTTCTGAAAAGCCAAGCCATGTGTTTTCCGACTACGAATTTAGCATTCACTACAATAAATATAAAATCATTTAAATTTTAACAACGTGTTCATCGTATAAGTGATAATTTATAAAATATGTGAACTAGTAGTCACTTACTAGCATGCTAGACTAATATTTTCACAACTTTCCCGTGGGAAAAATAAAGGGCTCAATGATGGACTTGGAATTGTAATAGTCCTTGAATAGCGCGTTAATCTGTCGCTTGTTATGCAGAGTCGTACCTTAAAGAATACGATGAATATTGAAGGATGATTCCAGTCGTCTTACAGCTAATAACTGTCAAGTAGGCGTCTTCCCTGTTACGCAGTTCTGATCCTCATGATTCTTGTGACCTAGTCAGTTAACCTGTTGAGGTAAGTACTATTCAGTGGTAAAACAACTCGGATCCAGTGTGATCCGATTCTATCGAGGACAAATGCCGAAACTTTTTACTAAACATGATATCAAATATACATTTAATTGTTTGATTTAATAGTTTGCGTTTGTCTTTATTAATTACCCACCAGTGCAATATTAATATAGTTTCCTCTTACTTTTAAATAATCTGAAACGAATGTATTATAAGAAACTTTTTAGTAATTGTGTGAAATATTCAACGGATACTTCAAGCTAAAGTGGTGTGTACTTGGCATATTTGTTAACTGTGTAACGAAGACTATTAAGGGAGGAAAAGTGTCATTGATTAAATGGGCTTAATGAAGCAAAGTATTTTTTCGCATCTTTGATTTCACCTTTAGTGTTTGTTATTTTAGAGTTGTATCGGACTCTAAAATGATTTATATATCGAACTCTAAAATAGAGTTCGATAGAACTCGAATCAAGAGCAGTCGCAGCTTTTAAAATTCAGTTTTTTAGAAAGAATATCATAAATAGTAATAATAGGGTCTAAAGAAGTAACGAAATGAAAATAAATTTTGAAATATTCAAGCGAATGATGCTTAAGAGGTAAAATTTGCTTGCGAAGTTAAGAATCAAGAATAAGCTTCCCCAGGAAACGAATTTAAGGAGAAAGGATAAAGAAGAAATAGATTTTCTGAGTTTAAATTGAGACCTGAAAATAATTAAATGGATAACACCACACATAACTAGATGATATTACAAGAGAGAGGTATAAGATTATCTCTGGGCAGAGATTTCTACAAAGAACGATTTCATAGAACAAGATTCTATTCAATTTAGATATGTTGTGAACGTACGATGAGGTGTTAAACAGTTGAAACATCATTTGAAACTTCTTTTTTTCCTGTACGAGAACAATAGAGTTGCTTTTCAAGTATTTAATGAAAAGCAAAAGTCTTTGTAAGAGTTAGATACACGAATATACTAGAAGATATTTTGGAAACACCACAGTTTTGGCATTAGAACAGGTCTTTCAAGTTGTAATACAAGTACCATTAGTGATAGGTGAGAAATTCTTTCTGGTACGCAGGGAAAAAATATTTATATAATTTTAATTAATTGCAGTGATAAAATGTATTTCCGCAGTGCAAATAATGGTATAACGAAGCCCTCTGCCGAAAGACTCGTCCAAGTGACACGTAAACCCTATAATGTGTAACTTGTGTAATTTTTTGACTTGTGGTTTTATGTATGCGGAAAATACCAAAGAAGATTTAGGATCTCTCCATTAACATGAAATAAAATGTCTTTTGCATGTGATATATAATATGCATATGCTGTAATTAGTAAGCAATTCAAAACATTTTGAGAAATAAAATTTCGTTAAATGAGTATAGAGAAAAAAATTGTCATTAGTCTAATGGGATCCAAACCTACGACCTCCTGATAACATGTGAGGTGCTCTGACCTACCGGCCGCTGATCAAGATCTCTATTGGTGGCTTTAAGCATATACCATAGAATCAGTCATTGAAATCTACCTGACTTTAATTGAATACTTATCTAGGAGGTACCTTCCAGGTTAGTGTGCATGACCAACCACATTAAACGTAAAGAGGCATGGTATTTTTTTAGCCAACACGCTTTACCAAGCGTATGGATGGTATGTTGTATAGCCTATAGCTGTCAATCTTTTTCTGGATAGTAGATTTTAAATCGACAAGCCCAAATTAGTACATCATAAAATTTTTTACAAAAATTAAGTAATAAGCTTGTTCAAAGATGCAACGATTCAGAAAGACAAAAGTCCATACTATCAGTTGTTATTATTTGAGTCAGCTGATTATTAATATTTAAGCATACCTAAAAATAATGTATTTTAATAGCATCAGTAGGATGATGATCGTCTCCTGAACATCATTTCTGGAAAAATTTATCGTCATATTCTTTGCTCAGACGTGCGAACCTCTCTGAACCATCAAAGCTCCGATTTTTAACTTCGACAGTTATTTTTCCGTGTCTATAGTCATTTATTTGAACAGAAATTGTGACAAAGTGCATCGTTGTTTGACTGTTGTGATATGAAACCGATCAATATCAGCTTCATTCCACGACATGTAGTAGGCTTAGTCGTTTTCATTGATTAACAATCATGCTGTCTGCAATAACATGCACTTTTGCTAAATGTGTTTCATCTTACGAGAGGACGCCTCTTACAAAACACGAAGGACTGTGGATGTTATCTTTAATTTTATGCTCTCTACCTTTTAATTTAATATTTGTTTCCTACTCATATAACAGTCACGAAGGAAGTTTGCGTTTATTGGATTAATTTTCTATGCATCTGTTTGTGGAGGAAGATTGCTATTTATGTTGTTTATATTCAAATGATTTAGGTTTTTTTTAGGGGAGTGGGAGGAATGGACAGGATAGGATGTTGCCGTTGTAATTTTTACATTTTTCTGTTTTCGGGCTTGAGAAAAAAAAATTAAATTTTTTCATGAAAAGGTATATTCAGTATTTCGAGAATTTTAAAGCTGGTATTAAATGAAACTCAGTCGATAAACTTCTGAAGGCATTTTTAGATTTCAAGTTAGTTAGTACTTTAGCAGTTATTAAAATTCTATCCCAATTTTTAGAAATTTTACGTGGTCTAAAATAATTGATTTTTTGCACACAATAGTCTAAATGTCCAGGTCACAAAGACCTCAAAGGCTCAGAGAGTCTTGGAGGAAGGAGACCCACTGGATAATTGTTAGTAGACAGATGGAAATTTCGCGTCAAGGTCATCCAGCGTGTTCTTTAACGTGCACAAGGTATAACTTCTGCCCACGCGCCCATGGCTTTACGCCTCATCCGATGAACGGTGGCCTTTCCAAGGCCATCGGTGTCCTCTTTCTGACTGAGATGAGGTTGGGGATTTAGCGGAGATAAATCTCAACGCTTGCACAGGTAGGACTCGAACCTGGGAACATCAGATTACGAGCCTGGCGTGCTACTGACTGAGTCAACCCCTCCTCAGTCCCAGAAGGAAAGCATTTGTTGTATTATTTTGGATTGGAATTGGCTCATCAGTAGTGCAGTGTGTTTTGGTAAAGAAATTCGCAGTCTTCGCTATAAGTATATCAGTCTTAATTTAAGAAACTCTAATGTCCAAATGATGGAGTAATCTTATTTAAATGTTTCTGCTACTTTTTTGAAAGCAGTTATTTGGACTTGTCAGAAGCGAAACCTATTAAACCTAAATTTTGTGTATTTCGGTACTTACTCTCAGATTGTCTTAGACTGTGCATATTTCCAAGATTTTACGAGTACATTTGTTTGAAGGATTGTACAGCAAAATTCCATTTTGTTTGTAGGATTGCACTGCATAATTCCATTTTGTTTGAAGGATTGCACTGCATAATTCAGTTGTTAAAGATATTTCCAATGGAAAATTTATTCACAGTTGCTTATCCAAGGTATAGTTTTTGAAGAATTATTTTAATGGAGGAAATCGGCTTAGCTTTTGACAATTCCTTATAATGACCAGCAATCGGATATAAAGCATATGCGGAGCGTAACATTTTAGTGAAGTAGGTAGAAGTGGTTTTTAAGGCAACTATACTGGTTTCCTTAAATTAAGGAAAAATAAGTAAGGCCGAGTCAGATATCGTATGCAAATTAGTCTAGGTTGCGTCAATTTGTGTAATCGGACAGCGGCATAAAAACGGATGTTTTGGAGTGGATCGTTATTTTGTGTTGTAAATGTGAGTAAAGAAATTCGAAACAACCATTTTGTAGGAATGACCTCGAGACATCGTTTGCCAAATGTACTGCAGTGGAGGGCTATTGGCCGGTTTGAAGCAGGCCAAAGTCAGTAAGACATGGCATGATGGCTGAATGTGAGTCCTTCTGTGGGCTATAGACTGGAATCAATTTCTTAGCATGGATTCTGCATCTCGGAGGTTTAGCCGAGGAAGGGCTGGAGTTATGACCGCTGTACAAGACCAGTATCTGCAATGAACAGCACAAAGGAGCAGAATGTTTACTCCCTCTCAGCTAAAATCCTCTCTTGCAGCAGCCACTGGGAGGGTTTTATCAGCTTCTACTGTGTGTAGAAGGCTTTATGAGGGAGATCTGTACGCTAGAAGGTCAGTAATTTGTATACTCCACACGTTACAGGAGAGATCAGTTGAATTGGGCACGCATGTTAACTGGAGAGAAAAGCATTGGAGGTCCCTACTCCTCATAGATGATTCCAGATATTGCTTACAGAGTGATTCTGCACATTGTTTGATATGGAGAGAACGAGGTACCCACTATCATCCCAGTAACATCCACGAAAAAGAGACAGTGTGTGTTTGGGGTGGCATTTCCTTAGGTGGACGCACAGAGCTATATGTGTTGATGAGTGGGAACCTCAATGCTCAAAGGTATAGAGATGACATCCTGGACCCTTATGTACGACCTTATGCTGGTGCAATAGGTGAAACATTCATCTTACAAGACGATAATGCTTGTCCACACAGAGCTCGACTAGTGGAACAAATACCTTCAAGAGGAGACCATTATGTGTATGGAGTGTCCAGCTCGGTCTCCCGACCTAAATCCGATTGAGCATGTGTGGGATGCTTTAGGGTGACGTGTTGCTGATCTCAACCTGCCACCTGAAACAAAGGGGGAGCTTATTACTGCTTTAAAGGAACAATGGTCGTTACTCCCTACTGAGCTGATTCACAACATCATGGAATATCGCTATCATTCCTGTATTGCTGTAAGGAGTGACCACACTTCTTATTAAAGAACTTTGCCCATTGCATTCTGACACCTCATTGTTGGACAATTTCCTGTAAGTGTTAGTTTTTGACGAAAAATATTTCTAGTGTAAAATATTGTAGCCATTCTGAAACTAGCATTGTAATTCATGTTTTCATCAAATTTCATTAAAATCATTCGTATAGTTTTTTGTTTATCATAATTTTTCTGAGTTTTCCTTAATTTATGGAAACCAGTATATAAGTTAAGACCGAGTGCCTCTTTTTCCAAGTGGCAGTCTACACAATTTAGCCAAGAGATCGGTCATCCGTCTGCGGCTGTTTTTCTTCAATGTATGGGATGCCCGTGAGGGAGCTGTGGTGCTCTAGTACAAATACCATCTGTTGGCTCTCCCAGGGAGAGGGGTGGGGGCCCTTCAGGGTCCCCTCGGCCGTGTGCAGCTGAATGGTGGGTCTCACCTCAGTTGGGGGACCGCCAGGGAGCATTGATTGGCATTGGATCTTTCCTAACGCGTGTACGCTTGTGGAAGGGGGGAGGAGGGGGAGATGGAGAAGAGAAGCAGTTTTGCTTACGACTTCGCTTTCACATTTTAAATCGATTGGATATTGATCGGCGATCAGAATGATAATCTACCGACCTAAAGGAATGGCACTTTGTGTTTATTTCATTCCAGTTCTTCAGCCATTGGTCTTTTTCCAACCTTTTTTTTTTCATTTCTAAGTTTTTTCTTTCATCCTACTTTGATTCTCAACCTATCTTGATTCCTCTTTTAACTTTCTATGCTGAAATGAGTAGTGAAGCCTAATTTTGCTCACAAACTGAGAAGTTATATATAATCTTGAATTAGGGTGAAATATAGCTCTCGTTAATGTGTGTCAGTTGCCGCAGTATCAGTTTTGGTGTGCTCGCAAGTATCAAATCATGTGCAATAATTCTGTAATATTTTGGATGTATTACGATATTCCAAGTGAAAGTAAGTGAACAATTTTCACTCTCCCTCTTTTACATTGATGTTTTATGCTAATGTTATGTGTGTCATATTTTGCAACTAATTGCGAATAATTTATCATGATTTATATCTAATCAGCAAAAAAAACGTGATAATACATATGCTTTTAAATCAGAATTATGTACATTCTTAAAATTAGTTTGCCGAAGGAAAATTTTTCCAATTGATGAATATCATATATTATAAACGAGATGGTATTTTAGTTAATTGTAATATATTATCTGAAGTTAACACATGTGGTACTTTTTTTTACATTTGAAAAAATTGTTAATTAAAGCAGTATAGTTTAATAAATATATTCAGATATGTAAACTCTTCATTCATTTGATTTGTGAAAAACAGCGAGAAGTGAAGAATTTTACTTCGCGTTGACTACAAAATAAATCTTTAACTCCCCCCCCCCCATATAATTATAAAATGTAATTTAATAGGGAACTTTAGAGCCTTATTTCAGTCCAGTAGGTTTATATGGTCAGCACCAGGACACAGTGTGTTTGACTATTCCTCAGCAGGGTAGAAAAAAAAAGTCCCTATTTTTAAAAAAGGTGATCGCAGTTCTTGTGATAACTATAGGGGTACAGCCAATTTTCTGTTCCAGTTTCTGTTCAAGTTCTTTCCATGATTGTGCTTAATAGAATTAAGAATTTGACAGGTAATTGCGTGATCAGCAATGTGGATTCAGAAGTGGTAGTGGATGTGTAGATCAGATATTTTCACTTAGGCAGATTCTTAAGAAATGTTTAGAGTTTCAGAAACCTTGGGTTGCTAGCTTTGTTGATTTCAATAAGGCTTTTGACTCTGTTGATCGTCATAATTTGTGGGTGATTGTGAGATCGTATGGCATACCATACAAGTTAGTTAACATAATGAAAGCTCTCTATAATAACACTGAGTCGTGTGTGAGAGTTGGTCAGGCTTGTAGTAATTGGTTTAGCATTGCTTCTGGTGTTCGACAAGGGTGCATTTTGTCTCCTTTTCTCTTTAGTTTGGTTATTGGTTATGTTATGCGAAATTCACTGCAAGGGGAAAGATTTTGGCTTTAAATTGTCTGGAGATACGAAAATCTCTGATTTAGATTATGCTGATGATTAGTCCTTTTGGCAAATGATGTTGATGAGATGAACTCTTTCATTCGAGTTCAGTTAATCTGAATGGTTGCAGTCTTGAGCAGGTGTCACAGTTTAATTATCTTGGGAGCTATGTAACAGATACTGGTGATGTGCGACATGAGATTAACAGACGAATAGGGATTGCTGCCGGGACTTTTAAGAATCTATGGAGAGTGTGGAGAAATAGGCTTATACACCAAGACTAAAATTAGACTGTATAATAGCTTGGTTCTTTCTAGGGTTAGTTATAGTAGTGAAACTTGGAAGCTTTGTAAACAAGATAACAGGAAACTAGATGCTTTTGATTCTAGATGATTACATAGTATCTTGGGTATTAGGTGGTTTAACTTTGTAACTAATGATGAGGTTAGGCAAAGGGTCTGCAACCTCCTTTAAGCAGCATATTGTGCAGAGAGAGACTCCGCTGGTTTGGCCTTGTTGCCCGTATGGATAATTATAGTTTAGCGAATAAGGTTATGAACAGTGTTCCTAAAGGTCTCAGAAAAAGGAGACCTTGGAATGCGGTGGGCAGTGTCAAACAGGACCTTGTTAGAATTGGTGTGCAGTAGCCGGATGCAGCAGTTGTAGCTCAGGACAGAGAGGCTTGGAGAACTAAATTGCACAGTCGGGTTGAACCTCCGTAACCCATGGCTGCTTGAGGATGATGATTTTAGATAATAACCAATTGTTGATTTTTCACAACTATGCCGATTTTAAAGTGCAAGCCATTAATTGATAGAATTTATTATATGAGAAATTTTATCGTTAAATTTTCTTTATTTCAAAACTGTTATTTTTTCTGCCGAGGCACATTTGTTACTATTGACGTACCGAACTTTTGCGTAATTTCAGCTTTTTGCCGAACCGCTATCATTTCAGTTGATTTTAGCTGTCTGAAGAAGTTGAGACATTGAATTGTTTGAAATTTTGGATTTAGAAAATGCTTCATGGTTTGTTTTTTTTCCACGCTCAAAAATACGCACTCTTTCTTTTATAACGCAATAAAACGGTGTTAAAAATTCTAAAGAGTTCCAGATATATCATGTGGGAAGTTTTGGCTCTGTATTTAATTTTTCTAAATAAGATGAAAATGTTAAAGTGCATGTATAAAATTTTACCTTTCATACGTATTGATCGTATTTCATTTTGCATTCCCAATAGTTTATTTACATTTCTTTTTTAAGGACACTCTTTTAAATATGAATTAAATTATTGCCAAATTTATTTCTTCAGATATTCCTATATTTCAGTTCGCGTCATAATACACAAGAAATTATTTCAAACGCGGAAGATTCGGCCATTGCCGAATTATTAAAATAATTGAACCTAAATAAATTTTTGTTCGGCTAAAGAATAACGAAATTTAGCTGAATGTTTCTGAGTAATGTGAATATAAAATTTAGCGTCATTGCGAAATAACCTTAAAGGTTGCCTGGGCATCGCATTGCGAAATTACTTTAAAGGTTGCCTAAAATGATGTATATCGGCTCTTAATATAAAGTACAATAATCCTAAGACGAAATTCACCACTGGGAACAAGAGTTAGATTTTTAGCAGCTGGTCATACAGGTCTAATATTTTTTTTTTCATTCTTTCAACTTTCTATGCTGAAATGCCTAATGAACCTAATTTTGCTCACGAACAGAGAAGTTATATCTAGTTTTGTATCACAGAGAAATAAGTGATTGCAGGCCCGGATCTAAAGAAAAAAAAAAAAACGGGGGGGGCAGGATTGGACTTTCAGTGAATTATAACATTTCCTCCCCTCCATTTTACAGGTTTTTAAAAGAAATTCATGAAAAATGTATGAAATATAAATAAATTTAATAATTTTTCCCCCTATTACCATTATTAGCATTCTGAAGGGGGGGGGGGCATAGCTCCCTTGGCTCCTCCCTAGATCCGACGACCCTGGGGCGTTTTATGGCACATTGGCAACGAAGGCTACTGTATAATGCGCAAACGAGGTTGAAAGAGGGTAAAAGACATAGAACCCTCAAAGTTAAAAGCAAACATGAAAAGATGCAAAAGACAAAAGCAATAGATCTAAATATTATAAATAGTAATAAAAATATGCATAACAATAAATATGCATATATAATGCACAAAAAGTGTAAAACCAACTTGGATATGAATGACCCAAGTCAAACACAAGAGAAAGAGCAAAGACATAAAATTATAATCTGTTAACATAACCAATAAAATGTAAAAAAGTAAAAATAAAATTAAAAATTCGTCGTCAGATAAAAGGTATCCGAGTGAAGAAGTTGAGACGTAAAATCGTGAAAGATAAATGAAAGGGCTGTCTTTGAGTGCAGGTCTAATACATGTATTTTATGACTAGAATAAGAAATTTCTAATCATAAAGATTACTACTTTGATTGCTAGTCATAGAGATTAGTTTTATATAAATAAAGAAATAAATACCCCCTTAAGCAGCTACTTGCCACAGAGGTCTGACAGGAGCCTGTCAGTTTATACTCCATAGTAGGTCTGAGCGGATGGCAGGATCTCAGCAGAAAAAATACACATACATCCATGCCTTACACGGGGCTCGAACCCAGGTACTAGAATAAAAATTTGTTACTAAAAAAGGGGTTATTTGACAAAGTTCACATTATTGAACACGTTATTTCAAGCTGTATAAAAATTCAGCCTATTGGAATGAACATCAGTGACGTTTATGACAGTGCTTTTCAACAATTTTCTTGGCTAAGGACAGGGACATAGCGAAGGGATTACAGTTTGCGTGGGAAGGGGAGAGAACGAAAATTTTAAGTCCGGAATTGTAGTTTTATATTCTGTAGTACAGGTTGGTATTCTTCAAAAATTTTAGCTCATGTAGATTGTGATCAATCTAGTTTTTTTGCCTTTTTTGTGATAATAGGTTTTCAAGAGTAAATTCCATGAAATTTAATTTTTCCAAATGTTCAAAAAAGAACCTTTCTCTGGATGTTGTATGTTATACAGTTCAGTAGGACATGTAAAACCGTTTAGATTGAGTTGCAGCCACTCAAAATAGTTAGACTCTGCCTTTTTTATAATGTGCATTTTGTCGTTTAGTCTGCAGTGACCTGTCCTGAGTCAGATGATTTTCACATGATCTTGTTTTGTAAATTTCTTGTATATAGTGGATCAATTTTTTCATTGACTAACCGTCTTATATAAGAGCTTGAGGTGAGCTCAGTGAAAAGTTGTTGGAGATTATCCATTGCAGTTTGTGTTATCAATTCTTTATATTTATTATATTTGTAACAATTTTCTACTGTTGTTTTGGAAACATTAAAATTTTTTGTGAGTGAGGCAGCTGTCTCATTTCCAGGGAGTCTAATGTGACTCTGCACCCACTGAAAAGACACAAGAGATGTTGTTATCATTCTTAAGGTGATGGCAGAGCATCAGAATATCTGGGATAAAATTCTGGTTACAGCATTTGTGAGGTTTCTTCAGTACAGACAGGAGGTTGAGTTGATTGACCTGTGAGCAGCACTTTTTTTTCACACCATGGGTTAAAGGTCAGGTCAAAGGACCCCCGAGGGCTCAGATAAGCCATCTCTCCTTAATTTTACAAAGTAAAAAACTCAATTTTCACTCACTTCCCACTTTTTTTTTAATATTTTATTTTCCTTTCGGATTTTTTTTTTTAAATTTTTTTCGTTTCGAATGTTTCTAACTCAGATTTTGCCAACTCCGATTTCGTTTGGGAGGGGAGCAATCCCCCGATCCCCTCATAGTTACGCCCCTGGTTAAGAAAACAACATTCTACGTAACTCTGACACTAAGCTAAAGTGTAACTGCTTTAATAATGTAAAAAAGTAAATTATTGCTCAAGCAACTGCCTGCCATCAGTATAATACGCCACAGAGAAAGTCTGTGAGACCTTAGCTGAATAACAACACAAGAAACATCGACGGGGCTCGAACCCAAAACCATTTCATCAGCAGCCAAGCACGCTAATCAGTTGTCACCATATTAAATACCACATATTTGTAACATTTCAATTTTCGATTGTACATTCCTTGCATAGCAAATTATATTAGTATTTTGCCCGAAGTTTAAAGAAGCATTCCTTTATATACTTTTCAAACGGTGTAAAAATTGTGCGGTACCATTTAGGGATGCTCGTGGAACTTCATATGAAAATCACTGCTTTATATTGTTTAGTTGTTTAAGGTTCGATATATAACATTTTCTACTTTTTGCATGCTTTCAATAGTGGCAAATTATACATGTCTGTTTTTTTCTTTTATTCTTCTGAAAAGACGTTGATGCTTTTGAGAAAATTGTAATTATATGTATTAAACTCATATTTTCGTTAGCCCAATAATTTATTATGAATTATAATAACGTAACGGTGTAAAAATTACTTTGTTGTACATAATTTCGCTTTAGATATTTTTAATAAATCATATGTGAAAGCCTTACAAATAAACCTTTGTTTTTTGCCTCCTGTTATATTTTCTCTTTTTTTTTGTACAGATTATGATTTAGAGGGTCAGGTTTGAATATCATTGCAAAGATGGAAATATGTATGGTTTATCTCTTGCAGATGGTGGGGTATCATTTTTACATAAGTTGTTCAAACTATACTTGTTTCTATATATTTTATGGTATAATATAAATTTATAAGCTTGGAGGAGCATTAAAAGAAAATACCCCCTCAAGCAGCAGCTTGCCACAGAGGTCTGACAGGAGCCTGTCAGTTTATATGCCAGAGTAGAAGGTCTGTGAGGATGGCAGGTCCTCAGCAGAAAAAACGACAAGAACATCCATGCCTTAACTCCGGGGCTCGAACCCAGGTCCCTTAGATCAGCAGCCAAGTGCGCTAACTACTCGTCCACGGGACGGCATTAAATACGGAGCATTTAAACTGCTTTCTAATTTCACTACTAGATGGCATACCGTATTTAGCTCACTTTCTGCTTATAAATATTGTGATTATTTTAGAGAATCAATTTTTCACTTAATTATTGATTCGAACATTTGCCATGAATAATGTGATCGTACAATCATTATTTCTTTGTGTTTATTTTTTAGTAGTAATAATTATTTTATCCAAAATCTTATATCTTAAGCCAAAATACTTATTTTGTAAAATTATGTAAATAATATTACTTTAGTGTGAGTTTACGAGCCCTGAACCAATAACTATACCCACGCCATTAATCACATACATGTAAACTTACCAGAAATGGAAGCAGTTTTACAGATAAATGCCAAGTTGTGAAAAAGATTTTTTCCTTTGAGTACCTTGATTTGCAAGTTTAGCATGATAAGTTGGTTTTATTGGATAAGTAAAGTGTTTTTTTCCTTATTGAACTTGACATCACGTAGAACTCTGAGAAAAAAAATTACTAGAACTTCGCAAGATAAGTTTTTTAATATCTTTCTTTGCTTTGTTTTTGCTAATTCCGCTCTGCTTTCTTTAGTTTTAAATTTTTGCATGCGAGAATAGATGGATGTGGCATTCAAATATATGTAAAATGTCTAACACTTGATAAAATAAACGATAATCCTTATAATAGATTTGACGAGATCATTAGAGCAAATTTTTTTCTGAAAGAAAAAAATACTTCCTTGGGATAAACAAAATATTTCAATAAATAAACATTAGACTGAAAATTTCTCATAAAAATTTATTTTATGAGAGTTAGCAAAAATCGAGCCAATTTGGCAAAATTCTGGCGAGTTGTGAAAATTGCAATTGTTTTTTCTAAAATGTTTAAAATAATAGGGCAGTGTGTAGGAGGCTTCGCTCTGTGCACGTTAAAGAACAGTGCATGGCCTTGAGAAGAGCCATCTGTCTCTTTACAGTTGTTCAGTGGGTCTCCTTCCCCAACTTTCTCTGAGAATTTGGGGTTCTTGCGACCTGATCGTTTAGCTCATTGTGCACAAAAAAGTGCCGCTCAGAGGGAAAACAACCTAACCTGATATCAAATTTAGAGGAAAAATTATTATGAGCTGGGTGGGATATGAACCCATGACTTCCTGATAACATTTAATTACATTTCTTATTTAATGAAATTTTTTTACCTAAATATTAATTTTTTACGTATTAAACGGAAAGTTTTAATTCCAATAGATCTGTTTCTTGACTCTTGTATAATACCATGTTTGCTATCGATTCTTACAAAACATCTCTTCCAGCTCACGTTTTTGATTTAGTTTATGTTCCTGACTGGTGATGAATATATACCTGTTGGAGAATCTGTCCTTGAGTCCCACTTTGAAGACTATTTGATATCCAAAATATTTTTAAAAAAATTGATCAAACTCCTATTACCACTGCCCCAGAGGTAGATGGCATTGCCACCAATAATTTTTAAGAAGCTCATTAGTTCCGTCAACTATAAATTTTCGGCCCTCTTCAACATTTGTTTAAAAAGTGGCGACATCCCAGTGGATTGACGTCATGCAATTGTTGTGTCTATTTCAAAGCATCAGATCCTCGCAATTATCGTCCCAGTGAATAAGATTTCACTCAATATACAGAGGACATTCAAGAAGTTCTTGACACGTGTCTGTAGATTTACATTCGTTCCTCCGCTGTTAACGAGCTGGAACTTGTTTGAAAGATTGTATAAACTTGTCATTACGTGTTAAAGACAAAGGCCATATCATTATTTCTCTCTTCGCTGGCGACGCGTAAAGTTTGGTCTCTGAAATCTGTGTATAGTTGGTATAGAGCCTACTAAAGACAGGGAAAGATTTTACATTTTCACAAGGATGCTGCTTGGAGACGACGCGAAAAAATTTCGTGCCAATTTATCACAAGTATATGGGGATCATGCCTGTCACATGGCATTGTTACAGGATGGATACGTAAATTCAGAGAAGGACGGCAGAGTTTCGAAGATCTCCCACGTGCAGGAAGACCGAATGAGGCCATGAACGAGAGAACCATCGCTGCTGTTCGTGAGCTCATTAAGGAAAATCCACGTATTACCGTTCAGGTAAGAAATTTAGATGTCAGTGCGGAAAGAATTATTCTTCAACATTTAAAACTCTGAAAAATCTATGCCAAGTGAGTAAGTAGTACCCCACAAACTGACAGAACAGCAAAAAATGGTTAGAGTTGACTCGTGCAAGGAGATGCTGGCAATGTTTGAACCTAGTGACCCCAAACGGTTAATAGACATTGTCACATGTAATGAGACATGTTTTTTTATTATACAACTCTCAGAGAGATCGACAATTGTGTTTGGGTTGCGGAAGATGAACTGTGCCCCAAAATCCTCCGATAAGATTTTCTTCTCAAAGAAAGAGGATGTTCACAATTGTTTTCAATTCGCAAGGAGTGGTAGCTGTGGACACCTTACGTGAAAATTTTTGAACCCCACTCGTAATACTTAAATTTATGGGAATATCCTACAACTGTAAAATATTACACCTAATTGAACAACTTTGTTTTATGCCTAACTGTTCTACAACCGTTCAATTACTTATAATTTGCATTCTTGTATCTCATTTTAGGTAATAATATACTTGTCGACATCATTTTCCTTGACTTGGAAAGGCGTTCAATAAATTCAAACGCATTCAATTTAGTTCAAAAATTACCTCCTCTGTGACGTACACAAGTTTCGCGTGAGGCTTCTCTCCAGTTTGTCCCCCCCCCTTCATTTGTTCTTCCAGTACCATATTAGAATTGAAAATAATTTATTTTCAATCAGATCAATTGAAAGTGGAGCCCTATAAGGGTTTTTACATTGTTTTGTTATCTTTAGCTTTTAAATGCTCAGTATTCTTCGTCCCCATCCAATGTGTGGTATGCAGATAGCATCACTTTCCTTTCTACATCCAAAGGGAAGAATATGCTTCATTAAAAACTGCATATAACGTTATTTACCACTGGAGCGTACAATATGAACTTCCGTTATCAAAAGAAATAAAATGTTCTGTACTTTTTTGGGTAGGAACTAAAATTGCGTTTCAAGCTTGACGAATGATCTAATTAGAAATGTATAGAAACTAAACGAAAAAGCAAACGAACTGGAGAGTGTTTTTTCTCGCACCAATAACTTTTTGCGACCATTATAATATTGCAAAGTCTAATCCCACTGATTTCTTAATTTTGAAGTACTATATGACTATTGTGACACTGATTCTCAAATTCGCCTATGACTTTCATCAGACCCACACTAGAATATGCCTCACCTGTATGGATTACGCATCTAGTATTAGATATCAAAAACCGTGAACACAATCAGATATGGCTTGCAAAGAGACTTCCTGGATTCTTTAATATTCGGGAACTGCTAGTCGTAAGTTCTTTCAGACAAATAAAACACGAATTAAACAGATTTTTATTAAAAAATTAGATAATTAATATTAACACCTACTGACAAATTATGTGGTGCTGAATGTAAACATAAAAATCCCAATGTTATTTTGAAATATTCTAAATGAAAAAAGGTAAAAAAATTTTAGTAAAGAGAGCATATTATTGAATGTCGAAATTCTCAACTGAAATAGTAAGATAGTACATTGCAAATGCAATGTGATATATATATTAAGATTAGCAGATTAAGGTTGGGTTGTTTTACCTCTGAGCGGCACTTTTTTGCACACCATGAGCTAAATGGCCAGGTCACATGGACCCCGAAGGCTCAGAGAAGGTTGGGGGAGGGGACCCACTGGAACAGCTGTTGGGAGACAGATGGTAGCCTCCCGTCAAGGCCATCCAGCGTGTTCTTTAACGTGCACAGGGTATGTCGCTCCCGCACACGGGGCCACGGCTTAACGTCCCATCCGACGGACGGCGGCCTTTCGTCGGTGTCCCCTACTGACCGTGGACAGGGCGGGGAGTTTTGCGGAGATAAATCTCAACGCTGACCCAGCCGGGACTCGAACCTGGGAACTACAGATTACGAGCCTGGCGCGCTACCGACTGAGCCACCCCCGGCCCAGCAGATTAAGGAAGAAAGAAGGTATGTTTTATGTCAATGTATTATTTTCTCCTGCAGATAAGCTGTTTAGCTTTGCGGGACATCTGTAAATAAGCAATGATTTATTTGAATTTGTTTCAATAAATAAATGATTAAAAAAATGTTAAATATAGTTGAAAAAATTCTCGTTACTTTCGTTGAGTAGAGAAGACTCATTTCTTAAACATTTTTTTATAAGCTCATTCACTAAATAATTGATTATAACAATAATACTCCAATGTTCAACATAGTCAAAAGAAGAACATGATATCATCCTCTTACAATTGATACACCTATTGCTCGAAAAAATTGCAAATAATTTTCGTTTGTGTATCGTTCTGGTAAAGCATGGAACGCCTCAATTGAGATCGTCACTTCTCCAATCATAGATGTTTTTGTTTTTTAGATTGAAAAGCTGTGATTTATCAATTTTTTTTTAAAGTTTTAAATTTTAACATATTTTACCATGCCCGGTATTAGTGTATAAATATTGTGCTTTCCTGTCATTTCTGTAATAATAATAACGAAAACGGTCTATGTTTCTGTTAATATATATATACTGAAACTTTTAAATTCAGGGAAGAGATGTCGTCTTCTATCGTGAGCAGTAATATTGATTTTATGGCTGGTTATGCCACTTATTTTTTCCTTTGTAAAAAAAAAATTAAAATTGCCCCTCAACACTGATATCCAGAGAAATCTGACAGTAGTCCCTCAGTATCATGTACCGTAGAGGTCTGTGAAGAAGGCGACACTTCTGCAGAAATATATAATAAATGCCCCCTCAAGCAGCTTCTTGCCACAGAGGTATGACAGGAGCCTGCCAGTTTATATGCCATAGTAGATCTGTGAGGATGGCAGGACCTACAATAGGAAAAAAATCCATGCTATACCCAGAGCTCGAACCCGGCCCCTTTGATTCGCAAAGAAGCGCACTAACCACTCGGCTACCGAAAATGTTTTTTCCTTTATAAACTAGCATAAATAAGTTGTCTTTTTGAATATAATTTTTTGGATTATTATTACAGATTAGGAGATATTGCTAACCAGTTAGCATAAATTACAGAACGCAGTTTTTTTGTAGCAGGAAAAGAATTTCTTCTTCTGTTTTAGAATGTCTGTGGTTATTAAAACTTTGTTTACATATTACTTTACGTCGCTGCTGGTGAGATGTAAAAGTAATCTCTCCATTTCTGTTTAATTTTGAAGGATTCCTATATTGAAAAATTCAGCATTTAATGTTATTGCAGTTGAAGTAAGAATGTATACGAACTTACTATTAGAAACGAAACAACTGAATAGTGTTAATTATAGCTAATTGTTAGTTTTGACTTTATGAAAGCAGTTCAGTTTAGCAAATCGATCTATTAAGTGCTATATTAGTTGCAGGAGTGCCTTTCCGTGGTATAGCTGAAAAATAAATTTAAAGCTACATGCAACAGAATAAAAAATGAAGCTTTATCTTCAGGCACTAACTAACATTGTATTTATTTTATTAAGGCCTGGATATCTAACGGTCTAAATTTACGAAAGCCTAGAGCAGTGATGGCGAACCAATGGCTGCACGCGATACGATTTTTGTTGGCACGCAGAGGAGAAAAGAAATGCGTCTATGGGTAGTGTACTTGGAAACAATAGCTTTAGCAATTCAATACATATTTATGGATGAATAATTAGTAGCGAGATAGCGACTCTGTTGCTAAAATTAGTTCTTCAATAATCTATCAATTGATTTCCTTACAAACTCTTCTCTACATCTTAGAATTATGGTTTCGGTTTACTGCTATGCCTGAGAGATGTTTTTCTCTCCCTGCCAATTAGAATTCACTTCATTCTAATCACGGTGGTAGTAGTGATGCGTTGAGAGGTTCGCATGTGAAGTTTTTGGTTTGATTGTATGAATTAAGTTGCAATAAATAACTGTTTTGCTTTTTAACTTTCCTTTTATAGTGGCGGAATCTAAACTTAGTATTTTGTTTCGTTATATTTAAATCCATATTTTCTTTCATTTAATTTGTATTGTATAATAAATGGATATGTAACTTTTGTTGGCAAAAATAACATTTTAAAGTATTTTTGTAACGTGAAAACGCGAACTACAAATGTTCTCTTATTTCTGTAATTTTAGCTCGCGAGCTCCAAAATGTTCGCCATCACTGGCCTAGAGTATATGATGTACTGAGCATGAGTCAAGAACAGGGTGTGTGAGAGCAATAAATAGATTTAAACTTACAAAAGGAAGTACACTAAGGGAATTAATGAAAAGATGGGAGATGATAAGGTCAAAAATGACATTGAAGAACTGATGTTATCCGTAATATTGAATCGACTTAACGAAGTAAAATTTAGTGGAACTTCAGTAGAACTTTTGAAGCAAAAAGAAGAATGCTTCTTCTTTTTGTCGTGTGTTCAATTTCCGTTTAATATTAATCTCGTTTTCTTGCCATAATAACTCTCTGCTGAAATTGCATATACAACTATGCCAAGTTTTAAGTTTTAGAATTAAAAATTTCGCGGGGCAATTACAAGGAACATGATAATTTTTGTGTGTGTACTATTTGCTTATTTCAAACGTTTGGGAGTCGTATACCCCCTGACCCCTGAAATCAACTCTCATGTTTAGTAGTATTTGTCTGTGGTTTCTGAAGACTTCAGTGGTATCAGCGAGTTGAACTGTCAACGTGTGAAGTAAAAATTCCATGGTAAAACCATAATAAGTTTTTATATAACTTAAGCCGAATTTATTTATGTTTAGTGTTAAGTGATGTTTTGAATATATTGCTTAATAGGGAAATCGAAACTGATTTTGTTGCCCTCCATATTAATATTAATCATCAAGGTTCCGTGGTAACTAAATATTTAACAACCGCTATAGGTAATTTGTACATTGTAATTTTGAAATACATAAAATTGACTCTTCGAAACTTCAATATCATGTAGATTTATTATTTTTAAATAAGACATGATGATAAGAAAAATCTCCTATAAAAAGTCATTACCTAGAGCAGGAGTTGTATTTATTACGAAGAAAAAAAATTATGAGTTCTTGGAGTTCTAGCGCATATTAAGGATGTCAAGAAAAATTTTATTATTTTTCAGGGATTTTCAAATGAATTTAAATGGCTTTTCCGAAATTTTGATACAATAATTATTTATATACAAGCCCGGATGTAGGAACAATAAAAATAGAGGGAATGGAGACAAGTGATTGATCTCGTGATAATTACGATCCAGAATGAACCGTAATGCCTTTCCGGTGAAATAATCCCAATGTTTTAGTGGTGTTAAAAAACAAACCTGGATATATACTTGTAATATATGCATGTTTAGTTTTTTTCGTTTCCCCTCTGTTCCGGTTACTAGCTTCTAAAGGGAGAGTAGACCCCCCCCACCCCCGATATCTTTTCTATTTATCTGAAAAACATGAAGAACAGAATATCTTTTTCTGGATTACCGAGAAACTTTGATAGTGAAAGTAGAGATAAATATAGTTAAATGTTATTAGAATATCATTACGAATTTATAGAAAAATAGATATAATATGGGATGGAGAAATCCACTCACTTACTCCCCAATAGCGAATGAATTTTCTGGCGTGACTTGTTACTTTCAATGCTAGAGAATATTACAGCAATGTAAGATTTCCAGGAGACATAACATTAGCTTTCACCTTTGAATGCAGTACCGTTATTTTCACTGCATAATCTTTTTTTTTAATGCATATAAAAGCTCTTTTGTTTGTCCTATTCACCTCCACGTTAGTATGTGCTTTTCCTCTGTCTTGTGGTAAAAAATTCCGATTGGTCAGTTTTCAAATTTCCCATCTCTGTATATAAGCATTCTATATTATTGTAGAAGACAATTTTGGAATATAGACTAGAGCAAATGGAGGAAAAAAGAATATTTTGTGCAGAAATTTACATCTGCAAAATGTTTACGCATAGTTTATTAATCTTTCGTACTTTTTTTTAAATGGCGTTGCTGTTTACATGCGGGACCGGGATTGGCTCAGGCAGTAACTTGTCAGGTTCGAATTCCAAATGTACCTTTATTGACATATTCTCGGTATACCCTCCATTCTGCTATAAGAAAGGGGACACCGATGGGCTTGGAAAGGTCCATCTAACGAGTTAAACTTAAAGCAGAGAAAGCTTTCTCTGCAGGAGAAAGCTGTTTAGTCTGTACTTTAAAGAACACTCTGGATAACATTGACTGGGATTTCCATTTGTCTTATAACACTGACCAGTATATCTCCCTCCCCAAATAATACAACTAACCTTTTTGAGCCTTGGGGTCCTTATGACCTAGCTATTTAGCCGATTATGTGTAAGAAAATGCCACTCAGAGGTTAAACCAATAGAAAGAAAAACGTGTTTTGTCCAACCAACAGTTTGCGAATCGTTGTGCGAGGTCATGTCCAAATACAAGAGTAACAAAACAAGTTCAGTATATGTATTGTCTTATATTGTTCTGAATTGTTTGGCGTGGAAATTGTAAAGATGTTCAACTCAGCAATATGAATAAGATACAAAAATACTGAGAGATTGCCTTCGTGTTGATCTTATATCATTTGATTAAAAGTAGCTATTCCTTCTTTTATAGTTAAAACTATACATCAGTTTTCTGCATTTTGATGTTTTCTTCAAACATAAGCTTTAGTTTTTACCTATGGCGATATAAGACATCAAAGAAATTTGTCTTTTTTGTGGTCTTTTTTTATGAAACAGTGTTTTAGAAAATTGTTAATTTTTGCTGGTTTTCAAAAAGTAAACACTTGTTTTCGCTTTGTCGTGCACATCTCCATATTAGCTTATTTTTAGAGAAAAATGATTTTTGGATAGGTAGCTATGAAATATTAAGATTTCGCATTTTTCGAATATCCAAAGTGTTTTAATTTCCACCGTTACATTGCAAACTATCTTTTCATGCGTGGAAATTTCGCTGGTATTTTATGGTGGTCAAGGAATTTACACTGATAGCATTGATTTGTCCCTCTTACCACCACAGAGGGAGGCTCGGTAGCGCGCCAGATTCATAATCTTACAGTTCCCAGGTTAGAGGTCAACTGCGCTAATTTTGACATTTCCATTAAAACACCTCTCTGCTCTCCGTCAGAAAGGTGATACTGATGGACTTGGAAAAGCCACTGTATATCGAATAGGACACAAAACCGTGGTCCGTGTGCAGGATAGCCACACTCTATGCACCTTAAAGAATACGCTGAATAGCCTTGACGTGAGGTTTACATTTGTCTTCTAATAGCTATCCAGTGAGTTACCTTCTCCCAACATTCATTCTTTGAGCCCTTGGAGACCTTGTAACCTGGCCATTTAGCCCATCGTGCACAAAAAGTTCCCCTCAGAAGTAAAACAACACAACTTTCAGGGTTAATGGTAAAACGCACCCTTTTTTCTTTTTAATAGAAAAATGAAAAAAAAAAAATTTTTTTTTTCAGTTGTTTAAGTACTAATGAAATATTGCTGTTTTCATTTTCCGAATCAGCCGTTCGAATATCTGTCGTTATAGCGCACAAAGTCGGAAAATGATAAATTTCCTTTTTTTGAAAACAAGCTTTCCATATTTTTCAGAAGCGATATGGGTTTTTTTTGCTTTAATATATAATCTGTATACTTTATGTAAAGAAATTGAAAGTAAAAAAAATAGTATTCTAGGAGAAAAGATGTAGGAAAAAAAAAAGCTATCTCGACAAGTCAAGTGTTGCTAGTTTTAACGAAACGCCCTCGTAAATTCCTCATGATTACAGTAATACATATATGATTATATCACAAAATCATTTTAAAAGGTGATTTTTCCGAAATGTGAAGTAGTTAACTGTTATTTTAAGACCTAGAAGGGTTTGTAAAAAGATTCAGCTTGAGTTTTTTTGGCGTTCAATTGACTCGAATTAACCTAGAAGCATGCACATAGATAGTTTTAATTTTAAACTAACGTGGTTGAGTATGTATATACCTGGTTACTTTTCGACTAAATTTTATTGAGTTTGACTGAAATAGTTATAACTGTTTATTCAGTTATTTAGTGTTGGAATATGATCAACATTTAAAGCACTATAGTAAAGTGCAATATTCAGAATTGTGTGAAAGTTAAAAACTGGGTTCATTTAAGTGGAACTGGAGAGAATTTCTGCCTAGTATTCTGTTACAAATTTATATTTTAGTAAATACCATAAGAAAGCCATTTAAATGACGATAAATTATAACTGAGATGAATATAAGAAAATGAGATTAACTCTTTCTCACCAGCAAGTGAAAGCTTTAGTTGATTTGTTAACAAGAAAATTTTGGTTAAAACACAGAAGAAGGAAGTTACTTAAGGTTTGCCAAAGACAGATATTATTATGTGCATACAACGGCAAATAAATGATTCGTTATATTTAAATAAATGCATCCTTTCCAAACAGCCATTTAGTATTGACAGTATTTACGTTTGAAACACACCCTCTAGTTGCCTATAGATGATTATGATCGTTTCATTTAATTATGTTTAATACAAAAGACAAAATAAGTCATTTAATTGCTCTCTTGAGTTGTATAAAGGTGCCTGCCCAGAACAAAATTCTGCCATTCAAGTTTTAAGCAAATGTTTAACAATGACTGTAATGTTGCAAAGCTGTCTTTTCAGTCTCATTTTAGTTGTTTAAGTTACTGCCGTTTAGAATTGTAATGCATTGTTGATTTTTGGAAGGACATTTTGGCCCATTGTCCAGGTGGCTAACACGCTTCACTAATGTAGTAAAGAAAGGAATCAGATTCTAGTCTCAGGCATAGATATTTTTTTTTCCTGATTCTTTTCTGTTGTGGTCTTGTCTCCTTTAAAGATCTTCTGCATGACGTATTATATCGGGTGGGGACTAAGTCGGTAGCGCGCCAGGCTCGTAATCTGCAGTTCCCAGGGTCGAGCCCCACTTGGGTCAGCATTGAGATTTATCTCCGCAAAACTCCCCGCCTACCCTCAGTTAGTAGGGGCACCGTTGGGCCTTGGAAAGGCCACATTCCGTCGGATTGGACGTTAAACCATGGCTCCATGTGCGCGAGAGCCATACCCTGTACCACCTCCAGTGTGTTAAAGAACACGCTGGAGGCTTGACGGGATGCCAGCTGCACAGTGGGTCTCGTTCCCCAACGTTCTCTGAGCCCGGGTTCCTTGTGATCTGGTCATTTAGCCCATTGTGTGACAAAAAGTGCGGTCAGAAGTAAAACAACCCAACCGTATTATACCGGGACGTTTGCCGTCAGACTTCCGTAACAAGAACTGGTTTAGAAGTAAATTTTTAAAGATTCGGGAGTCTTTTATAAAATTTTGTCACTAAAGAAATCAATATTTCTAGTGTAATTACTTATTTCTCTAATGAAAATTAACGAATGACGATAAAAAATATTTTTAAATTGACTAGAAAACATCAATTCTAGACTTAATGCTTGGAGTTTTTATTTTTGAGCTTTATATTTGGACGAGTGGTTGGAATGCTTGTTTACTGATGAATTATACCTGAATTCGAGCTTGGGATAAGGCATTGCTGTTTGTTTTCTTTCTGCTGGGGTGTCGCCTTCCTCACAAACATTCTTAATGGCATGTTATACTGATAGTCTCGTATCAGAGATCTGTGGCAAGCAATAATAATTATTATGGTCGATCAAAAGATAAAGTCAGTTGTGCTTAGATAAGTTTGTTAAGGTTCGCAATTTTTTTTTCTTAGAAGGATTACTATAGGAAGATTTTATTGTGTTTTGATATTCGTGGCTTGCCTATTTTTGCTATACCAGAAGTCAGGTTTTTCCAGAGCCTATCCCACCTTCGGCCTGCGTTGAGATTTATTTCCACAAGCTTTGCCCTTGGTCAATAAAGGACACCGATGGGCATGGATAGACCGCCGTCTGTCAGATGAAACGTAAAGCCATTGTCCGTGCGAACACGATGGATGGCCTTGATTGGAGGCTACCATCTATCTCCTAATATGCTTTTCAATGGGTTCTCTTCCCCAACTTTCTCAAATCCTTCGAAGTCCTTGTCCATTTAATTTAACCCATTATATGGAAAAAGTCCCGCTCAGAGTTAAAGCAAACCAATCCAGAGCCTGTTGCTTATTTTGTTACCTATTGAATCGGCTGCCAAATGTCCCACATTTCGAAACCTAAATTTGCTTATAAATTAAGAATAAGAGATGCTTTTATATTTTTGTAAGGAATTTTTTTCATAAGGGATGCGTTTATGGCTAAAAATTGCTTCGCTATACAGGCTCAATGTAATTTGTTAGCAGTCAACTTAAAAATGCGTCGTTCTTTTTTTCCATACTGGACTTTCTCTCTTGTCCTCCTTTCTGATCCCCCTTCGTTCATTTACCCTTTTCTTTCCAGTGAATTATGTTTTCAAATCATAGCATACGCATTATTGTCAAATTAATTAACAGTAAATGGGTAAATATTTTTTGCTGTATTGTTTTTATTATTTGATTTCACAAAAAATAGACTCGCTGTTTTATGTGAATGAACTGATTTTTAACAACTTTACGTCTTTGAATTCAGTTTATTAAACAAAGGAATTCAGCGGAAATGTATGTAGTACGATTAGTTGATTTGTCTTATTTAAACTGATGTTGCAATGCTTATCTGGTAACGGTGGTTTATCAAGTGGATCATTGTGAAATTCATTTTATAAGAACATGCATAAAAAGTATTCATTTTTTGAAATAATGATGAAAAATTAAAACCATCTAAGCAAAAGGAAATAACAAAAATTATTAATGAAATTATGAAAAACATGTTTATTGTCCTTGAAAGTTATAGCCATTAATTTTGTTAGATAGACGTAAAAATAATGTAATATATGGTAAAAGAAGATTTCAGCTTCCATAGTTATTGATTTGACCTTGAACAAAGTGCATGAGGGAAGAGGCTTGGAAGACGTGGAGTGTCAGCGTTTTCTCTTTGTGAGCATGGCCCCCACTACGGCTTTGGGTAATGTGGATGTGAAAACAAGTTTCTTTGTTTTCGACGTGGTGCAGCTGCGGCCGTCGTTTCGCCCCAGCTGTGGGAGCTCCAACCCCAAAGTTCCCCCAGCCTCGACCGTTGCTCCCTGGTTCTCCTTACAAAAGCAGGGACCTCCGCTCAGGACCCAGAGTGGGGCGAATGGCGACCCTCCCTATTGCTCGTGTTAGCCGCTTCCACAGATAAGGAAGCCGTGCTCTGAACTTCCAGTAAACAGAGTAATTCTGTAAGAAACTTCCTGCCACTCCTTGTATATATTGTCCGTCTTTTCTTGCTCAGCAGTTCAACTTCGCAGTGACAGTTGGCGCTAGTTTCCCCTATACCTGTAAAATTAGTTTAAATATAACACTACGACGTTTTATATGAAAAATGAAGTGAGGATTTTTTTTTGTCGTTGCTGATATTGTTGGTAGAAATTCAAACCGAATAATATTAAAACTATTTTTTTTTGTGAGTAAATGCTTTCTGAAAGCGTCGTGTACTTGGGTTCATAAATAATCTTGCTATATAACAAAAATAAATATTATACATCTCTCGATAGCTGCCGCAGTTTAGAAATTTGAAATAATCCGAGAATTGCAATTATTGTGAAAATATATTGTCACCCATTATGCGTTGCTTCATTCGGAGCTATATTTTAATTTGAGATAATGTTTGTAATAAGAGAATCGGCTAATATCTTTTAGGCTATAAATCGTTTAGATATAATGGCAACAATAGAATCTGATGAATTAGTTTCATTGTGCTGTTAATCAGCATTAATGTTTTTCAAGTGTGGAATTAAAATAATTACGGATATTGGGTTTTTATTTTCTCGAATCATACTTTTTCCCCCATGTAATTAACTTTTCTATAGCCTAACTGGGAATATCGAATTTTGTTAATTATCACCTTTTTTTACCGACCTTTCCAGTTGGTAACGATCATATGTACCAATATACATAAAAAAAAAACCTGTATGAAATCAGTCCCAAACATTTTTCATTAGAAATAGAATAAAACTGTAGACAGACAAAGTGTAGGTAGAAAAATTTAAACTTGACTTATTTACTATTGCATTTGTAGCAAGCAATTTTAGGAATCTGGATTTTTTTTTCGGGGGGGGGGGGGGTATTGAATTTCCTCTTTTCTAATTCCAGTCTCTAAAATTGAATACTGTATTTAAATAGTATTATGGACAGGTTTTAAAACTGAGATTTAAATCTGCTCTCACGAAGGTCACTTGCAGGAGTTTTAACTGCTTTTGATAATAATAATCAATTAATGCTTGTTTTTAGTTATTTGCTAATTACCAACTGTAAATTAATTGTATTTACATTATAACTTGGTAAAGTAGTTATCTAAAACAGGGGTTCTCTACTTGGGGTACGCGGTAAAATTTTTTTGGGGTACGCCGTGAGAGCTCAAAAGTCGCTAGATCTAGTAACAAAGTCGCAAAGTTGGCATTATTATACTATAACTATAGTTTTATCTATCTATATAAGGGGTACGCCAGTTACATACACATTTCCAGGGGGTTCGTGAAGAATAAAAGGTTGAGAACCACTGATCTAAAGTATAATTTGATGGGGTAGTTTTCTAAATAGTTATCGTCATAATTTTGAAAAAATGAAATTTAATTAAAAATCTCAAACAAGGCTATCAAGAAATAAGAAAGACTAAGAAATCTCAGCTAACGGAGAATGTTTAGTAAACAAAAGTATTAGTTTTTGTAAAATAAATAGCCATGGGACAATACTAAACATACTCTAACCATATAAATACAGTTGTGTGGTTTTGTGTATAACCTTTGCAACTGGCTCATAAAATGATCCAAAATTAAGGGGAGGGGGAAATTGCGCTGTTGAAAATATACTGCTCACAAAAATTAGGGGATATTTCAAAATGAATATGAAGCAAAGAAATATCCCCTAATTTTTGTGAGCAGTGTATAATTGAGTAACCACGTTTCAAGTGAAAATTTCTGTAGTTTCCGTTGTGAGAAAATGCAGTGTACAGTTTTATAAGCGTATAATAAACAACGGTTTTATCAGTTGAATTTTCAATGTATGAAATATAAGGGATGTCATCATACATATCGCTTTCTGCAGTATTTAACTTTAGTGCCGTCCCGTGGCCGAGTGGTTAGCGCGCTTGGCTACTGATCTACGGGACCTGGGTTCGAGCCCCGGGTAAGGCGTGGATGTTCGTGTTGTTTTCTGCTGAGGTCCTGCCATCCTCTCAGATCTTCTACTGTGGCATATAAACTGACAGGCTCCTGTCAGACCTCTGTGGCAAGCAGCTGCTTGAGGGGATATTTATTTATTATTTATTACCGGCTCACTAGCCATGCTGATAGTGTACACGAAATTATGATATTGAGTTTTAATATGCATAATTTTTTATCAGAAACTAGGTAGGTGGGATTAGCAAAAAGAACTTTCCTTAATGAGGTGACCGCACAAGAACTAAATCATATTTTATAGCCTATACGGATGAAAGATAAAGTTTTAAAATTTCATTCACAACAGTGTCTCTTGGAGCGGCAGCACAAATTCTGTGCTACCTCAGTGTTAATAACAAATAAAAAACGAAACAGATATTCCTTCAAGCAGCTGCTTACCACAGAGGTCTGACAGGAGCCTGTCAGTTTATATGCCATGGTAGAAGGTATGAGAGGATGGCTGGACCTCAGCAGAAAAACGACACATACATCCATGCCTTACCCGGGTCTCGAACCCAGGTCCCTTAGGTCAGTACCCAAGTGCGCTAACCACTCGGCCATGACTTGTTCTTAAATTTTACTTTAAGTTTTCTTAGACAAAAATATTTTAAACACCATAAATATTTTCCTTTATCCCTAAATCTGTTCTTAAACTATAGTTCTTACTATAACAACAATGCCTCTGAAAACAGCGGCAAAAATTCTGAGCTATCTCGAAACATGTTAAATTGATTTAAGTTTCTTTAACGATAATGTCTTCAGAAAGAGCAATAATATTCTGCGCTAGGTCAGAACCTGCTGTTAAAACGCAATTCTAATTTTCTGGCAAAGTGTGTAGAAATAGCACAAAAATTGCTATTGAATTGTAGTTCTAAATTTCCTTGACTCAAACCTGCTGTTAAATGGTTGGTTTAAGTTTCTTTGACAACATTATCTAAAAACGGAGGTAAAACTGCTGTTTCAAAACCTGCTAAATTCTATTTCTAGTTTCTTTGGCCTCAGCGTCCCCCCCAAAAAATATCAGTTAGTATACTAGGCTACAGGTCAAAGGTACCTGGGTATGTATTGTTTTTATGGTGAGGTCTTGCCTTCCTCACAGATCTTCTCTATGTCGTATTAAGACTCCTGTGGCAAGCAGCTATTTAAGGAGGTTTCTTTTATACGATGAAAAGATTATGCTAATGCTTCTGCGACGGTTCCTTTCGAAACAGCAAAAAATTCTGTGCTATATCAAAAATCTGCTGTTAAATTGTTCTTTGACTATATTTTGTAGATAACCGTGTCTCCAAAAATACCAATAATTCTATGCTATCAGAAAACTTGCCATTACATTTTAATTATGTTTTCCTTGACAACAATGTCTCTAGGAATACAAAAAAATTCTCCTAAAATCGGTTCTTAAACTGTAGATCTAGATATTTTTTTCACAACTGTATTTATTAACAGCAACATAAATTATGTGCTAGGTGTGGGTGGCGCGCCAAGCTCGTAATCTGCAGTTCCCAGGTCCGAGTCCGCCTGGGACAGTGTTGAGATTTATCTTCGCAATATTCCCCGCCCTGCCCACGGTCAGTAGGGGACACCGATGGGCTTGGAAAGGCCGCCGTCCGTCGGATGGGACGTTAAGCCGTGGCCCCGTGTGCGGGAGAGCCATACCCTGTGCACGTTAAAGAACACGCTGGATGGTCTTGACGGGAGGCTACCATCTGTCTCCCAACAGCTGTTCCAGTGGGTCCCCTCCCCCAACCTTCTCTGAGCCTTCAGGGTCCTTGTGACCTGGCCATTTAGCCCATGGTGTGCAAAAAAGTGCCGCTCAGAGGTAAAACAACCCAACCTCTAGGAATACAAAAAAATTCTCCTAAAATCGGTTCTTAAACTGTAGATCTAGATTTTTTTTTTCACAACTGTATTTATTAACAGCAACATAAATTATGTGCTAGGTGTGGGGGCGCGCCAAGCTCGTAATCTGCAGTTCCCAGGTCCGAGTCCGCCTGGGACAGTGTTGAGATTTATCTTCGCTAAACTAGCCGTGGATCCCGTGTGCGAGATAGCCATATCCTGTGCACGTTAAGAACACGCTGGGTGGCCTTGACAGGAGGCTATCTGTCTCCTAACAGCTATCCAGTGGGTCCCCTTCCCCCAACCTTCTCTGAGCCCTTGGGATCCTTGTGACCTGGCCATTTAGCCGATTGTGTGCAAAAAAGTGAGGCTCAGAGGTAAAACAACTCAACCCAAAACTATGTGTTATCTCAAAATCTGCTGTTACAACCCTGTGGCAATATTGCCATGAAATAGTAACAAAAATCCTCTGCTATTACACCTCCTGCTGTTAAACTGTTGTTCTAGGCTTCTTTGACAACAGCGTTTATAAAAATATCATCGAAAATTCTCTACTATCAGAAACTTTTTAAATTGTCGTTCTAGGTTTCTTTGTAAACAGCATCTTTAGAAAAAGAGGAAACTCAAAAGGGGTCGTCCATAAATTGCGTAAGAGGTGGGAGAGAGAGTATTAGTGATTGTGTATGTCGCATTACTTGGAGTGAAGGGGTTCAGAAATTTTTTGCTATCGGAAAACTTGTTAAATTGTAGTTCTAATTTTTTTGACAAGTCTCTCTCGTAAAAGTAGCAAATGCAAAGGGGTCATCCTTAAATTGCATAAACCCTCAAAGATGAGAAGGAGAATTAATGATTGTGTTATGCCTCGTTACACGGGGAAAATGTTCAGAATTCTCTGCTATCCGAAAAATTTGTTATTACATTGTAGTTCTAGGTTTATTTGACATAGTATCTAAAAAAAAAGCAGCAAATTTCAAAGGGGTCGTCCATAAATTACACTATACCTCGAGGGTGGGAGGAGAAACTAGTGATTATGCTACGTTGCATTACGTAGGAAAACGATTTCGTAGGTGGTGGTGTGTAACGCCAAAATCCTCTAAGTGATTTCTTTATCAGTCATTTTTTTTTTTGTTTTCTGTTGACAAAAATCAACTAATTTTTTATCACTTATAATTTACTACTGAATTGTAGACAAAACTTGCAAAAAAAGTTCAGATCCTTGGGAAAACAAAAAGTTAGTAGGGTGATGGTGGTGAAATCCTTTAAAATAACCTTACATAAGTTATCAACGACCCCAATACCTGCAGTTAAATTGTGATATAGGTTTCTTTGACAGTGGTGTCTAGAAATATCAAGAATGTGCTTTCTCAAAACTCGCTCCAAGTTTCTGTGAACACAGTCTCTCTAGGAAATGCATGCTAAACGAAATGACAATCCTTGGGAATCAAGCCAATTTTTTATCTTTATGGATATAGTAAGACAGCTCAAGTTCTATGTTCCTTTGAAAACAGTGTCTAGAGGAACAGCAAGAAAAATTCTGTAACATTTGAAAACTTATTGTTAAATTGTCGTTCTAAGTATTTGTAAACAGCAACAACATAAATTCTGCGCTCTCAACTCCTGCTGTTGAATTTTAGTTCTAAGTGCCTGTGACTACTGTGTCTAAAAACATAAAAAATAAAAAAATCCGTGGTTAAAAAATTTTTTGATAAATTTTAGTTTCATGTTTGATACAATTCCCCGTCCTGCCCACGGTCAGTAGGGGACACCGATGGGCTTGATAAAGGCCGCCGTCCGTCGGATGGGACGTTAAGCCGTGGCCCCGTGTGCGGGAGAGCCATACCCTGTGCACGTTAAAGAACACGCTGGATGGCCTTGACGGGAGGCTACCATCTGTCTCCCAACAGCTGTTCCAGTGAGTCCCCTCCCCCAACCTTCTCTGAGCCTTCGGGGTCCTTGTGGCCTGGCCATTTAGCCCATGGTGTGCAAAAAAGTGCCGCTCAGAGGTAAAACAAGCCAAGCAAGAAGCATAACTGCTAGAGAGAACAGAAGTAAAACAATCCAATCCAATCCTGTTTGATACTATACATAAGTACAAATTGTGGAAATTTTCTTAATATATATTTTGAAAACAGTAGTGACAATTAGAGCTTTGTTTCCATCAGTGCAACTTGAGGAAGCAAACCATGCTGTATAATGTTGTCATTCTGTCTCTTTTTTTAAAAAAAAATGTCAATTTATATAGCTAAGCCGAAACATATTATAATTATTTCAAGAGTTCCTATCATTGGATCAAGGCAAAATTTTCTGTAGAGAGAACAGAATAGTTTTGAAGAAGCATAATTACCTATCAATGGAGAGCAGATCACGAACAGAAACATTTTAATCGACTCACAAAAGGAAAGTTTGATTGCTTTCCTTCTTTAATAACTGGGAGCTTTTCGTTTTTTATATATTGAAAAGGCTTTGTCAATATATGTAGTTGTCTTGTGTAGGCAACATAGATCTTTGCATTTAGAATTTTGTATATTTAAAGCAAGTTTTTTTTACTGAAATGAAGAAATGAAGAATATATTAGAAGCATAGTATACGGAAATGAGGAAATAATATCTTAGAAGCTTATGCAAAGAACATAGTAGTAACATACTGAAAAGAATTTCGGGTCTCATGCAAAGCCTTTCCAGACAAATAATTCATTTAACGTTGAAAAATATTAATATTTAAACCTTTTTTATCCAGTATTACCACGACTTTGTATACAAATTTATATTTATGAGAGAACATTCAGTTGTGACTCAGAGTGCTTGTCTGTTAACTCACCTCTTAATGTCACAGCAACTTAAAACCTTTTTCAGATTGATTTCTTCAATTTCGACTTCGAGACTCTCCCTGTCTTTACTCATGCTGCTAGTCTCATATATATATTTTTTAGAGTATGTGTTCTTGGCTAGATCCATTGTTCATTGTTGCAAACGCTCAAGCGAACATCATTAATTAATTGTTAAACGCGAAGAAAGTAATAATGGACTTGATGCAAAGCAGCTCACTCAAGTTCGCTTTGTTAACCAGGATCCCTATTAGAATGGAAGCATGCTGTATATAAGCTACATAAGCGGTCTTCAGATTTCTAATTGTGAGAAAAGTACGCATTCGTTAATTTGCCGCCTTGGTTTCCAGTGGTCATAATTATTATGTATAGCATTAGTTAGCAGATTGCACAAGAGAGAAGACACGAAAATCCTATTCTGTAATTGCATATGAAGCAAGATACAGAAATGGATAGCAGTGTAAATGAGATAAAAAGAAAACATAAATTTGGGGCTGTAAATAATGATAAAATATGTTTTTTTTAAATGTTGCATGAAATGCATAATATTTGAATTATTTAACGCAAATTTTTTTGAATCAAGAATTTAATTGAGGCATGAGCAATGTTTTTTTCATTAAAAATATAACGTTAAGTTTGATGACATGAGCCGGATTTTAACGTTTTCCATTTTTACAGAAATTATAACTAGTTTTTGAATTGAGCGCAAAAATAAATGGGATAAAAAAGAATTTATTGAATATATTTGTCTCTTAATGTTTCTTTTAATTTAGCACCACTAGTAAGGTTCTGATGTATGTAACATAAAATTTGAGTGCTTGCAAAGAAATGTTTCAGATTTGTAAATGGGAGCATTGAATAATGAAAATAAAATAAATAAATACCCCCTCAAGCAGCTGCTTGCCACAGAGGTCTGACAGTAGCCTGTCAGTTTATATGCCATAGTAGAAGGTCTGAGAGGATGGCAGGACCTCAGCAGAAAAACGACACAAACAGCCACGCCTTACCCGGGGCTCGAACCCAGGTCCCGTAGATCAGTAGCCAAGCGCGCTAACCACTCGGCCACTTTAATGTTAGTTTTATGATAGTTGGCATTTGTGGCCGTGGTGCAAGTGATCTGAGTTCAAATCCCAGAGAAAACTGGTTGATTGTCTTCCAGCATGTTCTTTAACATGCACAGGGCATAGCTCTTCCGCACATGGGGGCCATAACTTTATGTCCCATCTGACCGACGGCGGCCTTTTTAAGCCCATCTGTTGAAATTTGTCTTTTTGCTGAGGTCTAACTCAAATTTTCATTTATATGATATACTTCCTTGGTAAGTGGGATCTGAGGAAATTTTTATTTTTATATATTTCTGTAGATGAATCTTTTTAACACGCTTTGTATTGTCTATTCATTTGAAGGATTGCACATTCGTTCTGAATTTCATTCTATTATGTATTCAGCCAGTAAACCGCACATTTGCTTTCACCAGATATTACTGATCCAGATTGACATTCCATCTCTAAACGGATATTGGTTTTAAGATTTCAGTCATCATTATAAATTAATTACTAAGTTAGATTTTTTCAAACAGTTTATGTATTATTTATTTTAAAATATTATAATATTCGAAAATGTTGAATCTTTTAAAAGTTATCATTTTGCTTAAGGATGCACATTCGAATTTTGTTGTAGTCATAAACCAAGTTTCAACCTTTTTCATTGTCGGACCAGAACATTAATGCATTTTCATTGATTGAATGGCATAAAAAAATATGAAGAATATAGAAATTTTGAATTAACTGCATAGCTTCGTTTGTATCTGGATCGTGCTGATTGAATTTAGAAGACTTCTAGTCTCCTTTAAAATTAATTGAATGTCATTCTGAATAAGGCGAAAATATTACCTATTTGCAGTTACTCGGCAGACAGACAAAAGTGTTTCAAGCGCCGAAGGTTGCATGTCCCTGTTATAGACGAATACTCAAGCTACAAATACAGTCAGAAGAAGATATTGCAGTTGTTGTATTCTGTGGACATTCATGCTAAAATTTTCAGACCAGATATACTTGAATCAATATAAGTTGATTTACAGTTCTTGTGTAATAAGTATCATTTCTAGTTTAATGTTGAACCCTGATTCAGTATGGAAGTTTTTTTTTCTGTATTGTTTTTGTGCTGTGCTCTTATTTTCCTCACAGATTTTCTCTTTAGTGTATTGTTATACTGATATGTTCTTTCCAGATCTCTGGCGACAAACATCTGCTTGAGGCTAATTTTTTTGAATATATTATCAAATGAATTCAAAATTTATATAACATTTAATATATGGTTTTCGTGTGGATTAATATTTCTCGAAGATAAACGCAGATTAGTATACTAGTATAAAACGATATAGTAACTATACTAGTATAAAAAGGCTGAATACTTCGGTTGTACTTTTATGTCTTTAAGTGATATCGACGGAGGGGAAAGGTAATTTGCCCTTGTTGCAGATACTCTCCAGAGCTGTAATATTTCCGAGTTTCCGTGGCCTTCCTTAATGATCAACTAGTTCATACATCGTTGTCATTGAAGCTATTTCCACTCCTAACTTCCACAACTAACCTTTACTCACAAGTTCAACAAAATGGAGAAACTGTACGGAAAATAACGCTGACGCAGAATGATTGCCCTTGCCATTTATGCACAAAAAACTGATTGCAAAACACTAACCTCGCCCATTCAGTGTCTAAAAGATGGCGATTGAACCTAACTCTTCGAGCACAGTAAGGATAAAATTTCCCTAAACGGGACGAATTAAACTCCCTCTATTTGGTACGACATTTTTTCATGGTAAAGTTTACTGCAAACCGTGTCTTTCCATCGTAGCAAAACAAATTATTTTGATTCGCAATTTTTTTGCAGTTCTTCAATATAATGCTAACATACCTGATTAAATTCTGTTTAATTGCCTAGCTTGCACTCCATTTTTCAAAAATGCTTTTTCATTTGCACTAAAAAAAAATTGGTTTTTGTCGTAAGTGGGCAACTCACGGCAAAATCCTTTTTTTTCTCAGCTTATTATTTTATGACTTTTATGATTACAGGACACATCCTGTGATTCTTTACTGCTGAAGTATTCCTATTGATTTATTTTCCAAAACAGTAAAGTTTTTCCCAATAAAGAGCTCAAAATTTCAACAATTATGTTCACGATGTTCTAAAAACACTGACGTAATTGAAATTCAAGAAATCAAACTTTTGAAATAAAGTATTTTGAAGCTACAGATTTGGCGAAAACAACTACAAATCAGATCGCTATGATATTCGCACTCGTAACATATTTAGTTTATAACTTAAAACCGATTTTATCAACTGTAAAGATAAAGCATATCTTCACACCACAATACCTGATTGAAACACCCGCCTAATTTTCATTTCCGAAGGAATTACTGGTTCAAACATAATGCTGCTCCCACAAATGATGGACAGTTTTGTTTTAATTATATTTTCAATATGGTGTACAAATGATGAAGATAAAATAGTGTACTATTTTTGTCGGGAAGAAATGGATGAAGGAAGGACCCTCATGCCACATCGTTTTGTTTACCTACAGATAAAATGCATTTTGCCGAATCGGGTTGGGCTGTTTTATCTATGAGCAGCATTTGTTATTCATACAATGAGCTAAATGGCAGGTCACAAACCCCTAGTGCTCAGAGAAGGTTGGGGGAAGGGGGCCCAGTGGACAGCTGTTAGGAGACAGATTAGTTAGGAACAGTTAGTTAGACAGACAGTTAGGAACCGCCTCCTGTCAAGGCTATCCAGCGTGTTCTTTAATATGCACTGGGTATAGCTCTCTCGCACATGGGGGCCATGGTTTTACGTCCCATCTGACAGACAGCGGCCTTTTCAAGATCATCGGCCCCCTACTGACCAAGGGCAGGGTTTGCGGAGATAAATCTCAAAGCTGGCATAGGTGGGACTCGAATCTAGGAACTGCAGATTACGGACCTGGTGTGCTAGCGACTGATTCACCCCTGCCGAATCGGGACCCTACATATTTTGCTCCTGGGCTTCCAAGATATTTTGGACTGTTTTCCTGTGTTGCTAGCGTGTCAGTGATCTATCTAAGGAGCACTGTATGCAAGACCGGCTCAAGGTATATTTGCGCCCCGATGAGAGGCCCCTTTTCAGACATTTTAGTTGCAGTGTTGCCGAAATAGTTGTCTAAAGCGCCCCTTTGGGGGAAAACGCCCTGAACTATTGCTTATCGGCTTGATCCTGCCCAGACTATCTTAGGTATTGTGGTGTGAAGATATGCTTTATCTTTACAGTTGATAAAATCGGTTTTAAGTTATAAACTAAATATGTTACGAGTGCGAATATCATAGCGATCTGATTTGTAGTTGTTTTCGCCAAATCTGTAGCTTCAAAATACTTTATTTCAAAGTTTGATTTCTTGAATTTCAATTACGTCAGTGTTTTTAGAACATCGTGAACATAATTGTTGAAATTTTGAGCTCTTTATTGGGAAAACTTTACTGTTTTGGAAAATAAATCAATAGGAATACTTCAGTAGTAAAGAATCACAGGATGTGTCCTGTAATCATAAAAGTCATAAAATAATAAGCTGAGAAAAAAAAGGATTTTTGCCGTGAGTTGCCCACTTACGACAAAAACCAATTTTTTTTTAGTGCAAATGAAAAAGCATTTTTGAAAAATGGAGTGCAAGCTAGGCAATTAAACAGAATTTAATCAGGTATGTTAGCATTATATTGAAGAACTGCAAAAAAATTGCGAATCAAAATAATTTGTTTTGCTACGATGGAAAGACACGGTTTACAGTAAACTTTACCATGAAAAAAAGTCGTACCAAATAATAAAAATAATAAATACCCCCCTCAAGCAGCTGCTTGCCACAGAGGTCTGACAGGAGCCTGCCCGTTTATATGCCATAGTAGAAGGTCTGAGAGGATGGCAGGACCTCGGCAGAAAAACGACACATACATCCATGCCTTACCCGGGACTCGAACCCAGGTCCCGTAGATCAGTAGCCAAGCGCGCTAACCACTCGGCCACGGGACGGCTTCGAGGGAGTTTAATTCGTCCCCGTTTGGGGAAATTTTATCCTTACTGTGCTCGAAGAGTTAGGTTCAATCGCCATCTTTTAGACACTGAATGGGCGAGGTTAGTGTTTTGCAATCAGTTTTTTGTGCATAAATGGCAAGAGCAATCATTCTGCGTCAGCGTTATTTTCCGTACAGTTTCTCCATTTTGTTGAACTTGTGAGTACAGGTTAGTTCCATTTATTTACTCGCTTTTAAACGATATTCTGTTTTAAAGGTGGTATTATAAAATACGAAGTAGCAATTCAAGCTTTACCTAAGACAACGGGATAAATAAAGAGATTTAAGATTAAAGGAACAAAAAAGTATTCATATTTAAATGAAAGAAGTTATTGATTTTCGTCTGCTAAAGTGGGAATACTTCTGTTCTAATATAGAAAATTATGCTAAAGAGCAAAGTTAGGATGAGACTCAATGTAAAGTATTTTTTACTTTTGGCAACTTAGTATTGTCTTCTTCGTTGTTTACAAATTGTTGAGTTAATTTTTGAGTTAATTCTGGCTTTTGGCATTCCCAGCGTATCGTTGCTATTAAGCGTCGACACCACAGCCAATCACCGAGTGTTGGTAATCCCCAGTTGCTGGCACCTCCTTTAGGTTGCAGTATCTACAGTGCTTTGCAGCACTCTGAACTCCGCCTACCGGCGCCACAGGCTGCGTGGTGGCCCATGACTGGCAGGCATCAGCTATACTTGTAGTCACTGGTTGGCTGATCATACATCGTAAGGAGGAGCTTGAGACTCATTGCTGTCCACTGATAAAGGACTACAAACTGGAGCCGAACAGGAACAAATTCAATTGCTGTTCAGTGGCAGTTTGTGTGACCTGAACCGCCGGGTGTCATGTCATCTTTGATCTGATCGTGTTCGGGAATTTATCCATGGCTTTGCGGTATCGTGTTGTTTTCGGATACTATTGTGGCGCTTCAGAATCCGTTCGGGAGATGCAATATCTGGACACCATCGATCTCGAAATAAGCTGTGAAATTCCACCAAATAATTCTAGTAGCGATAGTTTATTAGAGATAGAATTTTCTGCGCAATTCTCCATTATGTGATAAATGTTATTGTGTTGTAGGTTATTCGGCTACATAATAACAGCTATGGAAGAAATGGAGTGAACACATGCAATATTCTGATTGTATATTGCTTCAAAATGTTTCTTAGTTAAATTTATATTTCAATTTCTTATTTTTATTTTTTTCATTAATATTTTTGTTTTATCCTTCTTCTGATATATTTTTTTTGTTATTTCTGAGGATTTGGGTCATCTCGGATATTTCTTAAATTTGTACTACTTTATTTTTCACGAGTCGAGTGGTAGTAGAGCAAATATTACTTTATGATCCGAAAAAATTCAAACTAGAAACGAAGTTGAAACAACTATTTCGGAAATTTCAGAATTAGGAATATTCTTTCGATATCTTTCCAACAATTACATTTTTTAAACTAGTAGCGCGGCTCCTGTCAGACCTCTGTGGCAAGCAGCTGCTTGAGGGGGTATTTATTTATTTATTTAGCGCGGTAATATTTAATTTTCTTAACTTCTATTTGTAATTTGAACTTGTACAAGTAATACTGGGCAAGAATTGAGTGCTCCAAAGCAAATTTTTTTACCTTAATCGAACACATGGGAGCTTAATGATCTTGATTAAAAAATAACTAGACCAAATTTGTTGCCTTATGCCAAAGAAAGTAGTCGTATCGAAGAAGTGCATATTATGCAAATCTTTGTAATTATTAGTAATCGAAGCGAAAATTAATTTCTATATTAAATATATATTTTGAGCTATATTAATATTTTCGTTCAATCTCAGAAGAGAGGTGTAAAACAAAGACTGATAATCAACGAAAATTATCATCATAAGGCAATATATGCTGTAACACCGTTTCGATTCAATTGAAGCGTTGATTATAAATGCCAAGTTGCCACAGCTTTGCCGTTTCTGTTTGCATATCATCGTAATTTAGCGGTCGCCCAACTTTTCTTTCTTTTTATCACCAGCTATTGTGATAAAGTTCCTTTCTTTATATATGGGGTGTTTGAAAAAAATGTATAACATTCATTAATATTTTTGAAACAGAAAAACTGCTAAAGGCTTGCGAAAACTCGTAGACTTTTAATTTTTTTTTTGAATCCGGTAAAATCAGGTTTACCTGTACCGGTATTCGAACTGCTCTCATCGAATCTGTACTTTGTAATCTAAATTTGTTCTTTTTTTCCCCCAACAAATGATAACACGCGACGTGGCATTGACATAATAACGTTGATTATATCACGAAAGCATTAACCTATATACATATAGCCAATAACAACAACGGATTTCTCACGACATTGCATCCGAAGCATTTGTCATTGTCACGAAAGAATGATAGTATTGATCGGAAAAAAGTTTACGGACGGCTTTTTTTTGCAACTGATATAGTCTAACAGTGAAAGTTGGTTGCTTATCCCAACGAGGAAACGCCACATCGTTGGAATGTAGCAGTATGCAAATCCATATTCTTTTTATTTGAAACTGCAAATATATACCGAGATCTATGATGTAATCCTGATATCTGCCAAGTGGGCATTTAATTAAAAAAAATAAATAAAAATAAATACCCCCTCAAGCAGCTGCTTGCCACAGAGGTCTGACAGGAGCCTGTCAGTTTATATGCCATAGTTAGGAGATCTGAGAGGATGGCAGGACCTCAGCAGAAAAACAACACAAACGTCCATGCCTTATCTGGGGCTCGAACCCAGGTCCCTTAGCTCAGTACCCAAGCGTGCTAACCACTCGGCCATAGTTAAATAAAAAAAAATCCCCTCAACCAGCTGCTTGCCACAGAGATCTGACATGAGCCTATGAATTTAATCAACACCTCCTGTAACAGAAAGCCAGGGACCAAATTTACGACGTCAGCTTAAGTAGTCGTATCACATAGACACTTCCTATGCTTTTGATTCTAATATTACTACTGGTGAAATATGTACTAATCTTTATGCTAATGTTTATCTATAAATGCATTTTATTTGGGAGAAAAATTATTTTATTAATTAGCATTATGATATTTGATGATAAATATGCATAATTTTCTTTCTAAATAAAAATATTTTTAGATAAACATTATATAATAGTATAGTTATATTATATAATAGTTATAGTATAAAGATTAGCACAAGAGTTCACCAGTAATAATATTAGAATCAAAAATATAAGAATTGTCTATATGGAAGTACTACGACGTCATAAATTAGGTCCATTGGCCTTCTGTTATAGGAGGTGTTGGTTTAATACGCCATAGTACGTCTGTGAGGAAGAAAGTAGAAAGACGGTTATTTTTCTGTTTTATTGCAATCACTGTCTAGTGCTAAGCTTCAGTGTACTAAGTTTATGATTTCACACATTAAATAATAATTTAACAGAAGAGGCAGTGAAGTTATTAGGAGTGGAAAGGCCCGTGACAAAATATACGAGTCCCCTACCTCCACTATTTTTGTAGTTGATTGCAGGCTTAAAACCTTTTTTTTTTATCTAAATGGAAACAAAACTTTTTGGCGAAAAGAAAAAAATATAGGCGAAGAAGTTTAATTTATAAAATATACTTAAAATCAGTATTACTAAAGTTAAATATAAAATGAAAAAAAAAATGATATATATAAACTTTAAAAAGTTTTCTTCCTTGCTTTCACTTCCGCGAAATGATTTCATTCGAGTTCGTCTTAACCTGTGTGATTGTAAAAAGATAGACGTTATCACTGAATTTTGCTGTGTCACTGTTATTGTTACGCCGGTGAATACAGGTGAACCTTAACTTACCGATATTAAAGTGTCACCCCTTTCTACTTACGAACGTTCTCCAAGGTTAAGAAATATGATTCCTTCCCTATTCGACTAACAAACATATTTCACGCACTTGAGAACGTATGATTCTATTCGATCGTGCATTATTAAGAACAAATTGGCTCGGATCTAAAAAGAATGGGGTACAAATGACTGGATCGAGTCGGAATGAATGGAATATCATTCTGGTGTAAGATTTGCCACTTAAGTTTTATTGGTCTTTAGAAAAATTTTCATCCCCATTTCAATTACTAGCATTCTCCAAAAGATGGGGGGGCGCCATTCCCCTACTCCCTAGATTTGGCTTTGCTAATAAATGGTCCTGCTAAACCGAAAATTCTTCCAAATAGTTAATGCATCAAAAGTTGAGTCGAAAGCACTGTGTGTAATGTACATGGCTACTAATACACCGAAGAGCCTAAACATTATAACCAGCGCGTCTTTGTGTAAATCGAAGCAATTTCAGGTAAATGATGGTGCGTGTGAAGGTCATGAAACGGTATAAATAACACCTGATACTGAGCTCTGTTAATCAGTGTTATTCTTGTTCTTCAGATTGGAAAGGCAGCAGATTTAAGTGAGTTTGACAATGACCAAACGACAGTCAGAGCATTTCCGAGACAGCAAGGCTTGTGGGGTGCTCATGGTCAGCCGTGGTTAGTACCTTCAAAAAGTGGTCCAAGGAGGGAAAAACCACAAACCTCCAGCAAGGTGTGGGCTGACCATGGCTCATCAATGCTAGAGGTGAGCCTTTGCTCACCTCTAGCATTGATGAGCCGTGGTCAGCCCACACCTTGCTCTAGCACACCAACAGAAGGGATACTGTGGTGTAACTTGGCCATAATTTGAATGCTGGTGATCGGAGTAACATGCCACAACACACAGTATATCGAACCTGCTGAAAAATGGGGCTGTGTAGCTGCAGGCCACTCTGAGTGCCCATGCTAACCTCAGTTCACCATCAAAAGCATCTACAATGGGGCATGCGAGCATCAAAACTGGACCTTGAATGATTGGAAGAAGGTCGTCTGGTTTGATGAATCTCATTTTCTGTTGCATCATGTGGGCGACCGGATATGTGTGTGCGTTGTTTAACTGGGGAAGTGTTGGCACCAGGATGCACTGTAGGACAAAAACAAGCCAAAACAAGTTGGTGGAGGAAGTGTAATGCTTTGGGCAATGTTCTGCTGGGAAACCTGAGTTCAAGTCATTCATGTGCAGGAAACTATGACATTGACCACGTACCTAAACATCATTGCAGACCAGGTACATCCTTTCATGGCAATGGTATTCCCCTCTAGTAGTGCCTCCTTTCAGTGGGATAATGCCCATGCCACACTGCCCAAATTGTTCGAGAACGGTTCACGGAACATGAGGAAGACTTCCAGGTATTGTCCTGGCCTCCAAATTCTCCAGACATCAATCCAATCGAGCATTTGTAGCTTGTGTTGGAACAGCATATCCGATCTGCGTTACTCAACCACGTAACTTACAAGCGTTAAAGGAGCTGTTACTAACGTGTTGGTACCAGATATCAAAAGATACCTTTAGAAATCTTGTAGCGTCCATGCCTCGCCGGATAAGAGTGTTTTGGTGGCACGTGGAGGACCAATATCAATATAAGGCAGGTGGTCATAATGTTTCGGTGGATATAGCCAGTTTATATTTTTCATTACAAATTTATCAGAACTTATTCTAAGTGGGCCCATCTTTTACTCCCTTTATACGAGGAAAATTGATTTTTGAGAATGATGAAGGAACGGATTTAAGTTTATTACTTATCAAGAAATGAAGAAATCAGAAAGTGTTATCCTTGGACAGTAAAATATATTGTAATATTACAGAAGTGATGTTTAAGGAATGTTTAAAAGTTTGAAATTTCGTACTTCGCGATTCATCAGTATGCTTCATGCTTACTTGGGTTTTTATTTTAAAAATATATTCTTTTTGTTCAAACATTTTTCAAATGCTGAGAATATATTGTTGCTGAAAATTGTTATGAGCTTAAGACAAGTAGAGTACAACTTGTACATACGTATTAGGAAACGAATTATTAAATTCTTTGAAGTCTGTTGTAGTTCAATATAAAGGCAAGATTTGATTTGTTAGTGCTTTTAACTCTTCATTTTTTAGTAGTACAAGTACGAACGACATATCGGTATCGTGCGAATATGATATTCTGAGATTACAAGTTCGGCTTTTCTTCATTGAGAAGAGAGAAGCTGATGACTTGGCAAAAAGCACCGTCCATCAAAAGGGGGCGTTTAAACCATGGTCCCATGTGTAAGATTCATACTGTGCTACTTTAATTGGCACTTTATATGCACTTGATAGGGTTCTTTACTGCCCCTATCAACAGCTATTCAGTGTATCTGCATCATGCCTAAAAACTGCATCTTCGTATTTGTCGCTCATGTACACCATTTTTCCTCCTGTTTTGCAAAAAAAAAGTGCTAATGGATGACTTTATCCGATAACTGTCATTTTTTGGTTCTGAACAGAGATGTTAAGTGTGAATTCAAGTAATGCTATCCGCACAGGTGTTCGAGTCGAACAAAAATATCATTGTTGGCTACTGATCTAAGGGACCTGGGTTCGAGCCCCGGGTAAGGCATGGCTGTTTGTGTCGTTTTTCTGCTGAGGGCCTGCCATCCTCTCAGACCTTCTACTATGGCATATAAACTGACAGGCTCCTGTCAGACCTCTGTGGCAAGCAGCTGCTTGAGGGGGTATTTATTTATTTTTACGAAAAAGATGGGAATTCATATTATCATTCGGTAATTAAGTTTTTTTAACTTTTATGTAGTGAAATATTTTCAAAGTTTAGGAGCTTCGACCGCAATATTCCATTGATATAAATAAACATGATAATCCCTTAACTGTTTTGAACAAGCAGTTTTAAAACAGAAAATTCTCCCTCTTTTAAAGCGTTTCTATATAGGCCCTGGCTTTGTCAGCCTAATTGATAACGCTCAAGGTTGTCGTGTAGATTTCTTATGGTAATTGGGCCATGCATAATCAGATTTTAATCAGGCCGGACTCACAGTGCATATGCAATGTGCATGCGTAATACAAAATCAAATGATCAAGACAGTAATGTTTATATTATAATTCATTCTCAAAAACAAAACGTAACCGAAAAAAAATTAGCATAAACCTAAGCTGAAACATTTCTTTTTGCACTCGTACACACTATTGCACACCTCTGGATGACGGGAGGAGCAAAACCAAAAAATTTGCACCATGAGTTGGGAAATGTTTTCGTTACGAAAATGTTTTTCCGACTTCTTTCAGCGACTCCCCGCCATAGGCTCCAGAAGTGGACAGGAGAGGTTGGGGGAAGGTTGCAAGTGATATCTTCCCGTTGAAAACTAGAAATAGAATTAAAGATTAACTTATTAAAACTCTCTTTTAAAAACGATGAAAATTTCTCCCACAGCGAAAATACAGTTGCTGCCATACTAAGCACCATTTTGGTATGTTTGCAGATTTTGTAAAAATCACGAAATGTCATAATTTTGTTTGCTGTTGTTTGATTCATTGTGTCATAATGACTGTTCAGTATGGTTTTACGTTTCATCGGAAAACCCAGTTTTTTTTTTGTTTCTAAGATAACGCGGTTGCCTTTTTTTTTCTTTAATATGTGACAGGTTTTGTTTCAGATTCCTGGTATTTGAATACGCATGGTCAACGTTTTTACCGAAGCTTCATCATATCATATTATTCGATATTGATTAATATTACAAAACTGTTGTTGTAACATATCGCAGCTTCAAACATGATGCCTCTTTATAATGGTCAGAAAAGGGGGTGTGATTCAGTTGTTAGCGCTCCAGGATTATAATATTATGCTCCTTGATTCGACTCCTCTAACTCTCCCTCTGTTCTCGGTGAGAAATGAGACACCAATGAAAGACCTGAAAAGACCGCGTCCGTTTAATGGGATATTAAGACTAGGCTCCGTGTGCAGTAGAACCACACCTTGTGCATGTTAAAGGACACAATCGATGTCCTTTACGAGACTCATTTGTTTCCTAAAGTATTCAGTAGCTCTTTCCCACTTATTCATGCCTATCCAATAGACCATTTTTCCCCCTACCCAATTCTGAGCTTTTGTGATCCTTGCAGCATGGTCATTTAACATGAACATCTGACTTGAACAACTGACTTAAATATTTAACTAACCCATTGTGTGAAAAAAAAAAAGTACCGCTTAGAATGAGCGATTCAACTAAATAATTGACCGAAGAGAAATTGGGTTGCTTGAAGACAATATTTTGCTTCAAAATGCAGCCTAATGAAAAGTAAAATACTCGATAAGAATTTACTATTTCTCAAATGAATACAAATTAGATTGAATGCTCATTGCATTAACATTCTAGGTAAAATTTAAAAATTGCGATTAGTGCACCATTCTGGTAATATAAGCTCAGGTTCCAGTTTGGGGTCATTGTAGCCTTGTCATTTAGTTTATTATACAGTAAAATCTAGTAGTTCAGGGATAAACCAGCCTGTCATTTATTCGTCACAGAATAAAATAGTAATGTAGAATTAATAACATTCACAGAATAATAATATTATATAGATAGAATAATTAAATATATAGAATTATTAAATATATAGATGCATTTCTATAAAGAAAAGCGGATTTTCTAGCTACCCATTTATGTCACCTATTCAAATAAGGTTCAATGATAGAAAGTTGTTAAACTCAAGAGTTTTTTAATTCCTAGATTATAATCTAGCCACTGTTTGAAGCGTAACTAATATTGGGAAGCTGCTGCTAATTGCAGCAGCTTTTTTTTTGTATGGATATCGATAAATTTTATTCCTACATAATAAATTTCGCCACTTACGTCAATATGCGATCGGAAGGTATTCTGAGTAAGTAGAAATTTTTCAGAAAGTTTGGCTATATATGTTTTTAATTTACTCTCGAATGTCGATATAACTTGTGGAAGAACTTTCCATGGTAAATCTCGACAGTTTCAAAACTAGCTGTCGCGTGATAATTCTGTGTTTATTTCGCCAAAATTTGAGTAAAGTTTTTAGCTTGTTTGAAAAACAGCGAGATTGTGGCTCATCTCACACCAAGTCAAAAATGTTATATCAATTCGATCGGACATTTGCTTCACAAGAAATGCAAACAGTGTGACTTACTGTACATATGTGGTATTTACAACGAAACATATGCTGGGTTATTAATGAATAGGCTAAATATGGCTAGTAGTAAGTTACAGTAAAAACATGCAATATGCTTTTATTAGTATTTATAAAATTTATCGACTTCGACAAGTGACCATCTTATAGAGATGGTCAAGTTCACAGGTTTCAATGTTTTGGAATAAAGCAGAAATTATTTGATTATGTAAAATCCTTGTTCAGTTCACTGAAGTGGAGGAAGGGAATGCCCGAAAAATGTGCTTGCCTCCTTTGAAGCTTTAGAAGTGACATGCGATTTTACCATGCTTCATTACGTGGAAAATTTATTATTATTGACAAACTCTTCCGTTCCTTTTGATTTTCGAAACTTGTATAATATACATACCCGTATACCAGCTGCGATATTTTTAACCTGATGGTTTTGGAGTAGGTAAAAGAAGTTTGATGACAGATCATTACTTTTATCGTTGTGTGGGTCTTGTGTAGGAGTTGAGTGATATCGTAATGTGAATCTTGGTAGTTAGTGATATAATAAAGTAAGTCTTTTTAATGCGCAAATATATATATAACCTGACGTAAGAAACAATATATGAAATGTCACACAAGCTGCTTTTCGAAATATCATAGCAAAGACAAAATGCTCTTGAGTGTGCATAATGTATGAAGACAGAATTTGCATACAATTTCTGATATTTATTTTAAATATTGGCTTAACATTATGTGAATTTTTTTTGAAACATTATGTATTAGTACTTTGGAAATTAAAATCGCTGTTCGTTAAATACAAAATTAATATAGTATCAAGCGTAAAATATAAAACTTGGCAAAGAAACTTTTGTTATACCTATGATCTCGTAAATATTTTAAAATTTTTGTTGTAGTTCTTTGAATATAACTAAATGAACTGAAAATAAACACCTTAATTCATTCCACAAGAATTACTTTTCAGCAGCATTCTCTTAATATATATCTCTTAATCATGTTATGATTTCTACTTCCGGGCTATTTTAACTTTTTTCTGTGGAAATCATATGTTTTACGTATTTATAAAGCTGTAGTCGAGGACAAATCGTTGAAATTATTTAAGGAAAGATTGCACAATCTGAAATTTCCAGTTATTCAGAGCTGAATGACATTGGTACTGACTATTCTTTATTGATATGGTAATTAAAAGGCCAGTTACATTCTTATAACTATCTTTTAATTTCTATTATGAATGTTCTAAAGTAGGGGTTCTCAACGTGGGGTACGCCCGTGAGAGCTCAAAAGTCACTAGATATATGTTATATATATATTTTATTCCCATTGTTATACTATAACTATAGTTTTACCTATCTATACAAGGAGCACACCAGTTACATACACATTTCCAGGGGGTACGTGAAGCATAAAAGGTTGAGAACCACAGCTGTAAAGAACGGTTATTATAGTCTTTTAGATTGGCTTCATTAAAAAAAGTAGTAACCTTTTTATGGACCGATGATTACGATACGATTCAGCTATCATTTAGCAGTTAACTTGAACAAGTGGATTGCTGGAATTGATATTCTACGCAGTGTTTGGTGGATACAAAATTTTGTTAGACTGTCGTGCAGTGACAAGCTGTGTACAGGATTAAATTTTATTTTAACCCATTTCTTTTGATCTTCGTTTTTTTATTACTTATGACCGGTGTGTGGAATGAAATTGTCGTTCGGTTTTTCAAGGGTTATTTAAACTTTTAGAATTGTTACCGAGGACCAAGACATTTTCTGTTTCTGAACAGTCCAGGGTAGATGATTTGTATTTAGCTCAAAACGCTTAAACTTTGTTAAGTTTATTCTTCTAACTTTTATGTTCTTCATAGATAGAAAGCAGGTGTAGTGTATGTGAATCTCAAGTTATTCGCAACGAAGCATGATTTTTTTTGTGTACTTTGAATGATAAGCGCGCAAATTTAGTTAGTATTAGATTTTATGAAATGGCTTATATTTAACTAAGTAAAACCTGGAAAGGAATCAGCAACTCTTTAAAAACAAAACTTTTTGTTATTTAGCTTGTCATATATGTTTAAAGCACATTTATCTTTTTTAATGTATGCAGTTCTACTTCCGTCCTGCTAGCACTTGTATTCAGGCCCACGTGATTTTTTTTTTATTATTATTTATTATTAACACAGAAGCATGCTTTTCTTTAATATTTAGCAATCAAATGAAAAAAAAAAACGTTTCGAAAGTCTTGATGCTCTTTTAATTGTACACGTCGAAAGAAGAAAGATTTTATTTCTTCCCCCATTACATTTAGCATTACATTGTTAGACTTTAAAATTGACATAATCCCTTACAGTGAGACTATATTGGTTTGAAGTAATATGGAAACTGCTGTGATTCTGGGTTCCAATTACTGTTGATGTCATGGACACTATATTGCTAATACGTGTAAAATTTGGATAATCTGCACAAACCTTCTAGGTTTTTCCATCCTATGGGTTTAAAAAAAATTAATAATTTCACTTTATTAAGGAAAAGAACATTGATTCGATTGAAAAGAAGGGTGTCAAATGAATCGATCTGCCAAAAGACAGGAGAGAAAGGAAAACATCTGTAAAAAAAAGAGTGGAACCTGAAAGATTAAGTCTCCAGGGGGAAAAAGGAGAAACAAAGAGCAAAAACTAATCGTGTATACTAATATAGGTAAAATCACAGGATGCAGAGAAGCTGTGATAAAAACTAAGTAAACATGAAAAAAGAAGCTAAGGAGTAATTAGGATATTTTATATACTAATTTCTCAGATTCTGTTTTTAAAACTATGATAATTTTTTTTTTAATAACTGTAGTAAAGTTTCGAAAACTTACTAACAATGGCATCGATCCCACATATAAAAGTATGAAAAAAAATTTAATATATGTATATCTTTCAATATGCGTCTTAAAAGTAGAAAATAAACCTATATCATATCTCTTGAATTCGTATTCACTTCAAAGAAAGATAGGGCACCGGCAATTTGGTTGAGTAGATAAATTGGCGCCCTATATTCCTTCGAAGTGTGTACGAATTCAGTGACTGATTGCATCATCGATGTGTTTTAGGTTTATTTTCTACTTTTTAGGGCGCATATAGGAAGATATATAGAAGATAGGTATTTTCTTAAAAGTTTTATTTATGTATTTTTTTTTTCTGTCACTAAAAACACCTACCTTCAGACACTCGTCTGATATACGACTCATAAACATTGACCACATTTTCCCTCCCCCTTTAGAGTATTTGAAGTAGCTCATGACATTGGAGACCTTGCAAGCTTTAATTTGAGATATAATCCGTTAAGGTCGATCCCGCGAAATTGGCGTCCCTTTTTGTGGGTGGGGAGAATGATAGTGAGGGGTGGGCAAAATTCGCAATAGTCGACAACCTGAGAGCGTTGAGGTTACTGTCTGAAGCGTTATCGATTGTGTCGCCTCCTGACATTGTTAATTTTTAAAATAATGAATATTAAGTAATTTTTGTATATTGTTCCTAATATTAAATAAGCTTAACATATTCCGTTATTGTTTATTGAAATCCGCCCATTTTTCTGTTATAACGAGAATGATTAGGATAAATAAAATATTGTATGCCAAATGAAGCGTTATTGTGGTCCACCCCGTTGTTAGAAGAATAGATAAGAGTAAAGTCCTGTTAACAGTATAGAGATTGAAATACTATGGGGGGGGGGGGGATTCTTAAACAGTTTATAGTATGCAGCAGGCAATTATTTTAGTGCATTTAGTCTGTTTTTATATTTGGAGTATTTTATATGAGAATATATTAGAATTTCTTAGCTGTAGAAATAAGTATAGATATCTTTATTGGTTTAATTGAGCTGTATAGTTTAAAATGTTGTTGTTCATTTAATTGACTACCATTATACTGTATTCAGCCTTACCTGTTTGTACCAGCTGTTGAGCAATGGTCGGTACCGCTCGGTTCAAAGTGGTTAGATTAAGTGGGTTAGTCGTTAATATAAACGACAATTTTGTTGCTTTCAGGGTAATGGATGTGTCTGACCCGGAAGTTCAGGCTTAATGTCGTCCATCAGTTGAACTACTCATCCGAAGGAAAATAATTCTTTATTATCTGCTGCGTTTCTGTATACGATACTTTTCCTCACTGAACATTGTATTTGTTTGCTCTAATTATAGTAATACGCTATATTGAAAGCACTCAAAAGATCATATTTTACACTGTTGCGATTAAATCTAACGGTTCTTAGGTTTCGGGGAGGGGGTGGAGGCAAAGATACTTAAGCATTTTGCGTGTTGCACCTTCGAGAAGGAGGGCAATTCAAGTTCTTATACTATAAAATACCCTTTGAAACTTTTGGCTGTGAATGTGTTTTAAGAGTTATGACAAACCCTGCTGTGAAGAGTAGATTCGTATATAAACAGCGGGGTGATTGCAACTGGTTTCCATCTCCCTGGTGAGTATTGGGAAATTAAGAGTGGTACACTTTCTCTTTCAGGGTCTTTGACCTGAAGAACCCTGGTAATAAAGCGTTGAGGAAAAAGTAGTCCTTTCAGTCAAAGAAACTTCTGAACATTGAATTACAGTGACTGAGCATCTTAAGGCTATAGATTTCAAAGTGATGATAACGATTAAAACAGAGTAAAACGATGGCTGAGCGAAAAAGATACGAACTACCTGCCCATAAGGAATAGAAAAACTCGTGCCACGATATATGTGTCAATCTTTGCAGAGACTATGACGAAAGACAGGCCCTTGCAAAGACTATGACGAAACAGATGTCCAGTGGGTCCCCTCCCCAACCTTCTCTGAGCCTTCGGGGTCCCTGTGACCTGGCCATTTAGCCCATTGTGTGGAAAAAAGTGCTGCTTAGAGGTAAAACAACCCAACCCTGTATTTTTCATATTAGGATGGTTATAAAAAATTGCAAACAGTATTCCTGATAAACTCTTGAGTGATCCTGGTATTATGGTGATAGATTGTAAACATAAATAACGATAATATTTTCATTTCACAAATACCCAAGCGTTATTTTTAGTTTCTACAGCGGCTGGACACAGGAGCGGGCTCGTCCATTAGACTACCTGGGTCACTGCAGCACAAAAGTAATTTTAGTATTCGTTATATTTCATATGTCATCATCATCATCAAGCAGCCAAGGGCTACGGAGGTCCAACCAGACAGTTTAAAATAATAAAAATAAATTTTTAGTAATCTAAATGGAGTAAAAAAATGGTAAACCTATATATTAGACTTATTTTTAACGAACACTTTTTTAAAATATCACTAGACTGGAGAGAGGAAAAATATATATATATATTTAGGTAATTACACTAGACAACAAATTGAAACTTTTTTTATAACATTGGTTAAATAGGAGGCTTTTAACTAATTTTGGGGTGCTGAATTCAAATATGGCTGTAAAAAATCTGTTGCATGTAGTTTTTGTTTTAAAATTACAGATTGATGTATTTCAAATTTCAATGAATACGCATATGAGGGAAATGAAAATAAATGTGACTATTTTATTAAATTGCAACTTAAAACTCATTAATTAATTAATTACATGATTACAGTGAAAAAAATTAGAAACATCATAGTTATAGACCACTGGATGAAAAGTAACAAATGAAATAATATTGAAACGCAAAATAAGAAAACATGAATAAGGATCTTTTATACTTACAAGAAGTTCATTTTTGTATTTCATGTGCTGAGGTTTCTTCCTTCTGCAAGAACCATCAGTAGTCACCCATCATTGCTGGGTCCCACCTGCCTTGATATCTCTCCTACATGGTTCGAATATCCTGGGGAAATCTTTCTCCTTGCTCCTCACTGACAGCTCCTAAGTTCTTGGGAAAGAAGTTGAGATGCGAGTGCAAGAAATAAATCTTCAAAGACATTCGGCAGCCAAGATTTTAATAGTTTTAAGAAGATCTTGAATGAGCTTATGGTAGTTTTCCTCTTTGTGATTCCCCCGAAAACCTTGGACCACAGACGTGAAGGATTTCCATGCAGCGTGCTCCTTCATATTCAGTTTTTCTTCAAAGATAGTATCATTCAGTAGCTTCTTGATCTGAGGACCAACAAAGATCCCTTTTTTTTATTTTGTAATCACTTAGTTTTGGAAATTTTTCCTTCAAGTGGTCCATAGCCTTTATAAAGTTTTTCATAAGCCCCAGTTTGATGTGTAGTGGTGGAAGCAGAACATCAGAGGGTCAACTAGAGGCTTATACCTCACATTACTCTTTCCAGGAATAAAAACATCTCTTTTGGGCAGTGTTTTGTAGAGTTCCTTTCTAGCCCTATTGCCCCACAAACACAGAAATCAGCAGAATTTTGTGAAACCTCCTTAAAACCCGAGTATTTTTTCCATGCTTTAATAAGTTATCTTCATTCCCACAGCGTGTGTCATGGAATGGAATGTTTTTGGTTTCTTTTATGCAAAAGGACAGCTTTTAAGCTAATTTTTGACGAATCTATAAATAGGCGCCATTCCTTAGGGTCGTGAGTTGTTCCAATTTCTTCCATCAGCCTTGAAATATCAGTGCAGAAACACAAACCATCTTCCATCTCGTAATAAGCAGATAAAGCCAAATTTCTCTTTCAACAGAGAAACTCTGGTACCCTTGGCCAGAAGTTTCCGCTCTTGAAGTCTTAAACCTAAAACCTCATCTTGTTGTTTGGAAAGTCCTAAGTCTCGAACAAGATCATTTAGTTTATTTTGCTGAATCGGATAGTTTCGTCTAACTTTTAGGGGTGTAATGTAGGATCAGGATCTATATGTGCCTCAAAGTCTTCCTCTGATGAATGTGAATCCATCTCCTCCCAGTTGGTTGGAGGTATTTGGTATAGGAAGATTTTCTCCATGAGGAACAGGCCATATTGCTGAAGACACATTTGGATATTGTATTTTGCTTTTGTTCTTTTTTGAAAAGCACGACACTTTAGTTGAACAAAAATAGCAATCATGCAAGTGACTAGTTGGCTCACGCCAAACCATTGGAACTGCAAAGGACATGTATTTTACATATCTTACCTTTCAACCATTCACTCAGACCAACAAAGCACGAAATGCAGCAAACAGTGGAACCCATGTTTTGCCCTGATCTCCAACACGACATCCAAAATACGAGTTATAGGCTTTCTTAACAATATTTGTCAAAGAACGATCCTGGGATTTTGATATATAATTTCCACACATATAACCAAACTTATCTGGCACATTAACACATCCGCGACGCTGCCTTTATGCTATTTAAACGCGGTCTGAGATTAGGTTATTGTTACATATTTTCTCTCACTTGGCAATCAATGTTGCCAACCACAAAAAGTAAAATATCTAGTATCCTCCCGTTGCCTGGAGGTGTTGGTATAAGTAGATCTTAATAGGAATCAAAATGGCCAATAACATAAAAATGCGACGTACTAGCCATTTTTTAGGGCCAGATCTGAAATCAGCACTTGAAAAATAGTTAAAGGCAGTTACAATTTTTCAAGTTATAAAAACCTTGTAAACCAGTGTTTAAAGAGGAGGGACAAAATACTGAATTGAACTTGAAAAAAAACTTGAACATTGAGTTTTTAGAAAGGGCTAGAATATTATAGAGCCTCATTTTAGTCTTCAGATGTATACGCCAAATTTTTCGGTCTCGACAGATTTCTAAAGGTTCCAGCAGGAATTCCTATTATCCTGTTTACTTCATGTTGTTAGTATCTGTCACACAACTTTCGAGATCATTAAATTAAGAAACTTGCTCAAGAGTGTAGTCATTCAGAAAAACTGGAGTACCATCCATCTCACCATTTTCATCACTGTAGTTTTCTGTTATTTATCACCAAACCTGAACTAATATCAGCCTCATCAGTAACTTTCATAAACGAGTTCATCTCTTGAACCTTATTTGGCAAAAGGGCCAAATCGTCAGCATAATCTTAAATATTTGGATATCTCTCGACCAGTGTTTCCCAATCGCCTGGCCACGAGACTAATAGTGAAAAAAAATAAAAACTGTTGATTAAGAAAAATCTTGTTTGATTTCTTTCTGAAAATAAAACTTTCGTAAAGAAACGTGCCTTGTGTTCTGTTGTTTACTTTAGATTCTTTTAAACACTTATGCTAAGAGAGAGCATAAGAGAAGAAGTGCAAAGTTCTTCTGGGCCAGAGAGATGATTAACTTTGAGAAATACTGCCTTTGATTAGTGTTTCTCAACCTTTTGGCATTTTTCTGAAATAGTGCAAATACCGCGACATATCTGTAATAAAAAAAATCAATCTTTTGTTTTATTGTATAACTTTAAATTCAGTTTATATGAACAAAAAACCCATATTAAGCTCAAAAGTTGACAAAAAACAAAATCATAATGAAAATTGTAAAAATTAAAAGTGTAAAAAGTACTAAGTACAAATTGTTATGTAGTACTATTCTTTTTTCTTAAAATTTCGTAACACACTTAGCAGACATGGGACAAACAGATTTAGGTCTAGACTTAGACCTAGACCAGTGGTTCTCAATTGGTGTGTCGCATTGCACGCGACACACCGATTGAGACCCCAGTCTTTCTCTTCCAATGGGTGCCTCATAATAAACCAATCTGTAAATAAAAGATTGCAAAATGTGGCCTTGTCGAACTTCAGTAGTAACGCTAAACCAATCACTAAGTTTTTTTACCTGTAGGAGACACTCCTCATTGCTATGGCAATTTCCAGTGCTAAGATATCATTCGTGCTCAAAGGTCAGAATCGGCACCAAATGTGGCATTGAAGTCACCTAATATAAGTGGTGTCTCCTTTTCCGATAGAATTCAAAATATCCTGGAGTGTTCGTAAAACCTATCTTTTTCATTCTCATCAGAGTCGTCGATGGGGGTATAGCTCCTTTTGTCTTTGTTTCAAATTGCTGTATGAAAATTTTTATTTAATACATTCATATCCCAAAGAGCATTATTGGCATTCCTGGTGGGAAAGCATAGCTACACCTTGTTGGTGTTTGCTATCTTCACATCCTGAGAAGAGAAATTTAAGATTATTTTTTAGTATCTGACTTTTATTTTTAAGTATCTGTTCATTTAGTCTCTTGAATGCCCAAAAGGTTATACTAGTGGAATTCCTCTGTGAGGATATCCAGGTATAGTCACTATTTTTTATGAGTCATCACATTCCAAGTTCCTGTGGAAAGAAAATGGTTAGGTTTTTAAAGAAGCTATATATATTGAGAGCTGCATGGTGGCTATCAAATAGCTCCCTAATTGCAGGCATGGGACAAACATCTGTCCCCGTTTACTAAACTTCGTTGGAATAATGTGTTTCAGACGCCGTCTTACTAGTGCTTGAAATAGAGATTAAGACATATTTTTAAGAAGCTACATTACTCCAGTTTAGGATCGACGATGCAAGAACTGATCTCAAGGGTTCAAATACAGTTGATATCAAATACCCTGTATATTTGTTTATTTGGACTGACAGCTGACAAACAATCAGAAAACACAACGATAGATTTTCTTTCAACTGAAGCTCTAATCCAAAATCACATCCAGTAGGTTGGGTTGGTATAGAGATGGTAGCATCGATACCCGTTGAAGCTGGCCACAGAAATGAAAATCAGTAGGCCAAACTGATCTAGCATCCGTCCCCTTTCCCCTCAGGAGAGAGAATATCTTCCTGAAAAGTACTAACTGACTGCATCACGAGAAGCTGGGTCATACTTTAGTTGCTATGTTTGGCCGATTATATGCTTCATCGGGGCGGGGGTGGCTCAGTCGGTAGCGCGCCAGGCTCGTAATCTGTAGTTCCCAGGTTCGAGTCCCAGCTGGGTCAGCGTCGAGATTTATCTCCGCAAAAATTCCCCGCTCTGCCCACGGTCAGTAGGGGACACCGATGGGCTTGGAAAGGCCGCCGTCCGTCGGATGGAACGTTAAGCCGTGGCCCCGTGTGTGGGAGAGCCATACCCTGTGCACGTTAATAGAACACGCTGGATGGCCTTGACGGGAGGCTACCATCTGTCTCCCAACAGCTGTTCCAGTGGGTCCCCTCCCCCAACCTTCTCTGAGCCTTCGGGGTCCATGTGACCTGGCCATTTAGCCCATGGTGTGCAAAAAAAATGCCGCTCAGAGGTGAAACAACTCAACTTATATGCTTCATCACAAAAGATTTGTGCCTAGCTACTATATCCAGAACAGTCAGAGTGTATCTTCTCTCTTTCAATTTAATATGAAACAATTTAGCGAATTATAGTACATTTTTTAGTTTCACTCTTAGTCAAATTTATTTTGCGTACTTTGGCTGAGTGGTTAGCGAGCTTGGCTACTGATCTAAGGGACCTGGGTTCGAGCCCCGGTAAGGCATGGATGTATGTGTCGTTTTTCTGCTGAGGTCCTGGCATTTAAACTGACAGGCTCCTGTCAGATCTCTGTGGCAAGCAGCTGCTTGAGGGGGTATTTATTTTTTTTTTATTGTATTTAAAGTCGCTTGTTATTTAATTCGTTCAGTTTATCTCCGGTGATATTTGCAAGCCCTGTCATAATGAGGAGTAAACTAATGAATCGTCAGAGTTAACATTTAAGGAAGATATATTTGGTTTCGCATCCCGTATTTTCCATTCATTCGAATTTTTACAATAGTTTATCTGTTGCTGACTTTTATAAACTTTGCCTCATAGTTCTAATTCTTTCGTCTAGATGTATCACTAAAAAAAGTAGTCATTTACTTTTTTTGTAATTATATCCATTTTATTGATATGAATTAATTTGATAATAGTATTCATATATAAATCTAAATCATTCTTAAAGAACGTGTCCTATTATTATACTAATATTTGGATGCTAATTCTGCATGAGAGCACTCATGCGTCCGCTGGTAGCCACTTGATTTCTGATGTTCGATCAATCCCATAACCAGTATTAAGATTTTTCTCTGATAGGCCGTGTTGTTTCCTTCTTCTGAAAGAAACCTTAGAACTTGCAAAATTAACCATTCGTTAATGGGCTGGTAGAGAATAATAATTCTGTACAAAGAAGCTATAACATATAGAAAGAACATGTTAATGTGCTTCCACAGGAGACTCGCATCTGATCCTAACCGCTGTCCAGTGGTTTTCTTATCTTACCATTTCAGAAATTCGTAACTTCGGCAATAGTCCATTCCATTCTTTGTAAAGCCGCATAAAAGTGATACGACCCACCAAGCTTATATACATTTAATAAATGCTTTTGAATTGCATATCATCACAGCAATCTTGCTTTGGAACTATGGAATAGAAATAAGATCTCGGTTTAAATAGCATTTTTTGTAAAGGAAGAAAATTTGCAATTGGCAAATAAATTTTCATTTGGCGAAGATTAGCAGGTGCTGAAGTGGTTAGGATCATTTGTAGGAGAGAGGGAAGGCAATGGAGATAATTGCACTCAATCAGGGCCAGATCTAAAGGGGACTATGCCTCCTCTTTTAAATATTTCAAGTAAGAATAATAGAGGCAAAAATTATTAAACATTTATATTTCATGCCTTTTTCGATAATTTTTTTAAATGCATGTAAAACGGGAGCCGTCCCGTGGCCAATGGTTAGCGCCCTTGGCTAGTGATCAAAGGAACCTGGACCATTCTCACAGACCTTCTGCTATGGATATAAACTGACAGGCTTCTGTCAGACCTCTGTGGCAAGCAGATGCTTGAGGGAGTAATTATTTATTTTTGATTTATGTAAAACGGAGGGGGAAATGTTATAATGCATTGCAAATCCAGTCTCTTGCCCTCCATCCCTTTTACATTTGTCCGTTTCGATTATGTTTCTTGTCCCCTCCGTTTTTTTTCCCTTGAATTTTCCCTTCCCCTCGAGAAGTTTGTCAGAATTTTTTCTAAATCCTGGCCTGCATTACAATTTTTTTAAAATAAAGTTAGTACCATCACATCAAAATGATGAATTTGGACATTCTCACTTCTATTTTGTCTTTTTTTTAAAGTATGAACTATATACATACAATATATGTATATACAGTCGTATCAGAATAATGTGACCACCTACCATAGTATATATATATATAGTAGGTGGTCATATTATTCAGATACGACTGTGTATATGAATAGGCACTTTAGCATATTGCTTTGAGCTGCCAATTTGAGAAATCAAATAATTCCTCCCCCTCCCAAAGTTGAACGTAATAAAATGGAATAGTGAAATACATGTAGTTTGCCCTTTTTTTGTGAAATAAGTGTACAAAAATTATAACACGAAATTTTTCTTTGGGGTCACAAAACATAGAACTGTTTCACCTCTTAAAACTGCATGAATATGGCGATACTTACCACAACGTTTTGATCCTGAAACACCAAAATCCATTTTTCTACTCTAGATCTCATTCCGTGCAGGGATAGTTTTATCAGGTCTAAGAAATTTAATTGCCGTTGAATTTAAAATGGTTAGTAACAAACAGAGCAGGGAAGGGTATTTCTACCCCCAACTATTCTCAATTGCTTTCCCTAACCATCATCATCATCATCCTCAAGCAGCCATGGGCTACGGAGGTCCAACCAGACCACGCAGTTTAATTCTCCAAGCATATCTGTCCTGAGCTACATCTGCTGCATCCGGCCACTGCACACCAATTCTAACAAGGCCCTGTTTGACATTGTCTGCCCACCGCATCCTAGGTCTCCCCCTCCTTCTGAGGCCTCTAGGCACACTGTTCATAACCCTATTCGCCAATCTATAATTATCCATACGGGCAACATGGCCAAACCAGCGGAGTCTCTCTCTGCACAATATGCTGCTTAAAGGAGGTTGCAGACTCCTTTGCCTAACCTCATCATTAGTTACAAAGTTAAACCACCTAATACCCAAGATACTGCGTAAGCATCTAGAATCAAAAGCATCTAGTTTCCTGTTATCTTGTTTACACAGCATCCACGTTTCACTACCATAACTAACCCTAGAAAAAACCAAACTATTATACAGTCTAATTTTAGTCTTTAGGTGTATACGCCTATTTCTCCACAATCTCCATAGATTCTTAAAAGTCCCGGCAGCAATACCTATTCGTCTGTTAATCTCATGCCGCATATCACCAGTATCAGTTACATAGCTCCCAAGGTAATTAAACTGTGACACCTGCTCAAGACTGCAACCATTCAGATTAACTGAATCACAACCTGCCTGACCAATTTTCATCACTTTAGTTTTCTCTCTGTTTATAACCAAACCTACTCTACTACCAGTCTCATCAATAGCTCGAATGAAAGAGTTCATCACATCGACATCATTTGCCAAAAGGGCTAAATCATCAGCATAATCTAAATCAGAAATTTTCATATCTCCAGCCCATTTAAGGCCAAAATCTTTCCCTTGAAGTGAATTTCGCATAACATAATCAACAACCAAACTAAAGAGAAAAGGAGACAAAATGCACCCTTGTCGAACACCAGAAGTAATGCTAAACCAATTGCTACAAGACTTACCAACTCTCACACATGACTCAGTGTTATTATAGAGAGCTTTCATTATGTTAACTAACTTGTCTGGTATACCATATGATTTCACAATCAACCACAAATTTTGACGATCAACAGAGTCGAAAGCCTTTTTGAAATCAACAAAGCTAGCAACCAAAGGTTTCTGAAACTAAACATTTCTCAAGAATCTGCCTAAGTGAAAATATCTGATCACACATCCCCTACCACTTCTGAATCCACATTGCTCATCACGCAATTGACTGTCAACCAGATTCTTAATTCTATTAAGCATAATCATGGAAAGAACTTTACCTGGAACAGAGAGTAGGCCGATACCCCTATAGTTATCACAAGAACTGCGATCACCTTTTTTGAAAATAGGGATAATAATAGCTCCGGTAAAATCTTTAGGAACCATGCCTTTATCATAAAAGTTATTCAAAATTTCAGTCATCCAAGTGGTAACCGAAACATTCCCAGCTCTGAGCATTTCTGTAGTAATTTCATCTACCCCTGGGGATTTATGAAGTTTAAGTTTAGAGATAGCCAAAATAACTTCAGATTGTGTTATAGGGCCAACATTAAAGCTGCCAATGCATCTATCATCATTACAAACAATGGGAGTAGAACTAACCACATTGTTTAGAACATCACTGAAATGCTCAGCCCACCTAGCCATGACAGAATCCTGACCTTCTATAACCTACCTTGTTTATCCTTCAATCCTTGTATGCCTGTCCGTTTTCTACCACATAAAACATTAACTATCTGGTACAGCTCTCTGCTGTTGTTGTGCTGCCTAACTGCTTCCTCAGCCAAACCATTCAAGCCAAAGATTCTTATCAGTAGCTAACTGATCCTTTACACGTTTATTAAGCTCTCTGTAATCCTTTCTATTAGGATTAGTAGGGTACTGATTAAGGACATTCCTGCAGTTCCTTCTTTCTGAAATAAGCTCAAGTGCCTTATCACTTAAATAGTTCTGCCTCCTCTGCTCCTTTTTTCCTAAAAGAGTACTGTTAGTTTCGAAAAAAGCCTGTTTAAAATGGCCCCATTCTTCCTCAACTTCAGTATTAAGCAAACCATGACTGTCATAATAACTAAGTAACCTATCATGGTAAGCTTTAGCTATAACTGGGTCTTTCAGAGCTTCAGTATTAAAGGTAAATTTTTTAACCCTAGCGCAACACTTTTTAAGTTTAAGTTGCAAGACACTTTTAACAAGGTAATGGTCAGATCCAATTTCAGCTCCCCTATATGCCCTGGTATTTCTAACAGAACTAGCCCATTTGCTGTTAATTAATATATAATCAATCATATTCCTATGCAGCCCATCAGGTGAAACCCATGTGTATTTATGTATGTCGCGGTGTTTGTAATATGTGTGTTATTCTGAATCCTTTGAGTTTACTTACCTGTAGGAGACGTTGCCCATTGCCATTGCAGCTACCAATACCAAAAGGGTCTCCCCAAAGGTCAGAGTCAGTACCAACTTTGGCATTGAAGTCACTAAGAACAAGGGTAATATCTCCTTTCTTGACAGAATTCAAAATATCCTGAAGTTGTTCATAAAACCTATCCTTCTCATCTCATCGGCATCCTCAGTGGGGGCATAACAGCAGATAACATTCAAGTCTTTAATGCTTGTCTGAAATTTTGCTGTAAGAAACCTTTCATTAATGCACTCATATCCTAGAAGAGCATCACTAGCATGTCTGCTGAGCAGCAGACCCACGCCTTGGTGATGCTTTCCATCCTCCCTCCCTGTAAAGAGAAATTTAAAGTTATTTTTAAGTATCTCACCTTTACCTGTCCATCTGATCTCTTGCAAGCCTAGAATATCTAGGTTATAGCGCTGGAATTCCTGCATGAGGACATCAAGAGAATAATCTCTATGTAATGTCCTCACGTTCCACGTTCCTGCAGAGAGAAAATGATTAGTAGGATTTTTAAAGAAATTAGGTTTATTGAGATTGGTAGGGCCAACAATATCAAACAGCCCCCTAATGGCAGGCATGGGGCAAAGACCTGTTCCTCCTCTGCTAAAGGCTGAAGTCACCAATGCTGGTAGGAACATCAGGCACCACCTTTTCAAGTGGACTTTTTCAAGAGCCACATGGCCTGCCTGAGACACATTACTCCAGTTTAGGCTTGACGATGCCCAACTAGCTAAGTAAGGTTCAGGTACCTGCGATGCCCTCTGATTAGGATTATCCACCAGCTGATATAAGGTATCCCATGCCTCTGTTCACTTAGAGCTGGCAACCCAGAAGCAAACAGAAAACACAGCAGCAGACTCTCCCTCAACAGAGGCCCACCAGTGCAGCAAGTCCAGGATCCATAATCAAGCTCAAATCCATAAACAAATCCAGTCTAGTAGGTAAAATGGTCAGCACCAGGACCCTGTGAAGTTGACCACTCCTCAGCAGAGTTGGAAAAAAAGAAAAAAGTGGCCATAGATGACCAGATTAGTAGGCCATACTGAACTGGCAGCCCTCCCCTTCCGTTCCCTTCCAAAAGAGAATATCTTCTTTGAAGGTACTAACGGCCTGCACCAACCAGATGCACTTAAAAAAATTAATTTCTCAAGTTTTTTTAATAAAATAAATTTTTAAATCTTCATTACGTAACAAATTAATTTCCAAGTGGTTATATGGTGTATATTTAATTATGACTAATTTAGCACGAATTTCTAGACCATTTTTTAAAAAATTAATATGAATGTTTTGCATATATCCTGTATATATGTTTAGGAGTTTTTTTTATATTTCTACCATCTTATATCATGAAAAGAAATATTAAGTTTTTTTGCCATTTTTTAAATTAAAAATTTAAAATCATTCGTGCACTTGTAACGCTTTTGTGTCCGAGACAGGTTCCCTGTCACTATACCCTTGTCCCGGCATTTGGGTAATAACTAAGTCATAATTGTAGTCTGAATTATCTGTATACATAATTTAGGATTCATTCATGGGTATCGCAAAAAAAAATTTACGTCTAAAATACGGACATTTTATCAATAGCAGTCACATTTGCCAAAGTATGAAATGTATAGATCAACATTTTGATCAATACTATGACATTGATAATAATGCTTACAAATATGCAGGTCACAAACGGTTACTTCCTGCATATTTGTAAGCTTTATTATGTGTTCTATCAATTGGAAATTGTATGTAACATTAGACGATGCAATAGATAGTGTAGAAGGGTCCTGAGTAGATTGCCTACTGTCTTTTTCAGTGTTTTTGTACCGTTCCCTCAAATATATAGGAGGTCTTTTAGAAAATTTTGACAGCTGAAGAATAGTGTAAAATATGTCTTTTTAAGTCCAACTGGATATTTTGTTAATCATATTTATTAAATGACCCTCAAGATCTGGATATATCGACTTGTTAAATAATCCAATAGTCAAATTGCCTGGAAAATGGTCGTACTCTAGGCAAACGATCTGCCCATCGAATTTTTGCTGTTTCGAACTTTTGTTAAATCAAAGGATGCGCTGAATCAATTGATTAGATAAATTTGTTAACAGCTGCTACTATATTGTTTTTTTTTTTTGGATAATTTTCTTCAACGACTCTTTTTTAACGTGTTTCGGTATCGTGTCTGGAGTAAAGTTTCTGAATTAGACGTTGACTTTTTCCTTATTTGTTCTGTGTCGTTATTGAACAAGACGGAAATTTGAGCAGCAATACCATTTTATTTGTTATGATTATAAAAACAGCAATTCATCAGGATTCAGTCTAAGCAATGTGGCTTCCTATTTGCCTACATTTTTGATCCTCTGTACCCCTTTTGTACCATCTTTTTTTGATCCCCTTATCTAGTCTAGTTCGAAACATCGTTGGTTTGGAATATTAAAACATTTGCCATATATCCCAGCGATTCATGCGTTATGCATGTTAAAACACACGCTGACCGGAGAGATGCTCCTGTTCCGAACTTAGGGGATAAATTTTTAAGTAATGGATCCTTTGTTAGTTATTTATATGAAAAAAGGAAGAACTAATATTTTCACTTTGCCGTTTGTCAGTTCTTCTATAGTAGTCAACTTTTTTGCTTTTGGAGATTAAATTTTTGTGAGAGGTTTGGATAGGTATTGATGAACATGATTCGTAATCTCCGAAATATCCCAATAGCTTGAATAGCGTTCTCTAATGATGGAAAATGCCAAAATTTTAAACGAATATTGCATACGATCTGTTTATTCTAAAAATGTGAAATTTTGATAGTAGTTTAATGATCAAGAGGTTAAGAATGACAGCAACGAAGTGCCTTTTCTTCCCCAGGGAGCGGGAAAACACAGCTTTTTATGTTTAAAGAGATTAATGAAAAATTCTTTTTGCATTGTATAGGATTAATGGAATATTACTATTTGTATTTTCCCAATCATCCATTAGTTTGAGTTACCACTGTTAGAAAGTGCTAAAGGCAAGAAAATAAAAACTTCATTCTCTTTGGAAATGAGCATCCTATATGTTCACTAGAGGCGATATGTTATTTCCCTATTAATCCTCAGCAATATCGTGTATGCTCCTCCCTACTTCACTATATTGTATAAAAACATTGAATAATTTCAAGTAAACTTTTTTCTAGGTAAGAAAATGGATGATATATTGTTAGACGTTGAAAATTTACAAGAGGGAAATTTTTGTGAAATTCCTATAAGGCAGATAGATTACATCATTGGAAATTATGTTTCCGATAAAAACATTTGGGGAAAAAAGCTTAAAATTATTCAGGGGAATATTCGGAGTATAAGGAAGAATTTTGATCGTTTTTTTAATTTTTTTAAACTTAATAAACTTAGAATAGATATCATTTTCCATACCGAAATTGGGGCGGGGGTGGCTCAGTCGGTAGCGCGCCAGGCTCGTAATCTGTAGTTCCCAGGTTCGAGTCCCAGCTGGGTCAGCGTTGAGATTTATCTCCGCAAAATTCCCCGCCCTGCCCACGGTCAGTAGGGACACCGATGGGCTTGGAAAGGCCGCCGTCCGTCGGATGGGACGTTAAGCCGTGGCCCCGTGTGCGGGAGAGTCATACCCTGTGCACGTTAAAGAACACGCTGGATGGCCTTGACGGGGGGCTACCATCTGTCTCCCAACAGCTGTTCCAGTGGGTCCCCTCCCCCAACCTTCTCTGAGCCTTCGGGGTCCATGTGACCTGGCCATTTAGCCCATGGTGTGCACAAAAGTGCCGCTCAGAGGTAAAACAACCCAACCCAACCATACCGAAATTTGGATAAAACCTTATGAAGTTAGCATTTATAATATAAATGGTTATGATAGTTATTGTAATGAAGGTATTCTCAACAGAACTGGAGGTGTAATTGTTTATATTAAGACAAAACATTAGTTCAGAAAATTTAAATGTAAAATTTATTACTGCAGATGTTTTACAAATTAAAGGTATGTTTAATAGAATTTAATTATGCTTGTTAGCTATCTATAGAATGAATGAGTATTCAATTAAGGAGTTTACTGAAGAATTAGGAAATAAATTAATTAATATTGATGACATGTTTGTGGTAATGTTACGAGATTTCAATATTGATATGATAAACTGGTTACAATACGCAGAAATATGTTAATTTATTAACAGTGTATGGTTTTAAAACAAGTTACGAAGAAATTATTAGTTCAAAAACGTGCTTGTGTGGATCATTTTTTTTTATTAAAAACATCATTCAACTACAAAAGTTTAAAGCGTATATTGTAAAATTATCAATAATATTTTGTGGAAAAATTTTTGTCAACATACGGGATTGAACCCGTATCTCACCAGAAACATGGCATGTTTCTGGAGAAAAAAGTTTCACATAAAATTTTATTGCGCAATTACAAGCAGCTGGATTTAGGGGGTGTTATGTTGAAATAGTTTCAAAGCTATGTAATTGGCAGGAAACAAAGGGTAAGAATTAAAAATAAAATCAGCGAGAGATTACAATGCATTTTGGAGTGCCCCGGGATCTATATTTGGTCCAGTACTATTTTTGTTTTATATTAACGACTTGTGTGATTTACGGTTAAATGGTAAAATAATTACTTTTGAAGATGATACAATATTTTTTTCTGGTAGAGAGGACATATTAATTAACCAAATAAACGATGATTTATATGAAATAGCAGACTGGTTCCATAAGAATAGATTGATATTAAACATAAAGAAGACAAAGTATATATGAACCCTAGAATTTGGAAAAACGAACAGAATATTTTAAAGAGAAGCTAAATTATCAAAAGAGATCCATTAGTGGTGATATATATATAGATGTGAAAATATTGAAGGAGTAGAGAGTCATTACTATTTGGGAATAATTATAGATAGAAAATAACTTGGAATTTTCAAATATAAAAAATATCTGGAAAAAAATCAATGCAGTAATCCCTAAAATATACTTACATCAGGAATTTTGCGACTTATCATTAATGAAAATTATTTATAAATGCTTCGATGAAATTTTATCTTAATTACGGTATTTTGTCATGGTGGTGGGGTGGGGGAGCTTATAATACATATGTTAAACCGCTAGATGGAGTCCAAAACGATATAATTAGGTGCATGGTAAGAAAGAGAAGAAGAGAAAGTATAATTCAGGATTATCAAGTATTGGACATCTTGCAAGAGAGAAAACTATATGATTTTAATGTAATGAAATGTGTAAAGAAAACTTCGAATACAAAAAGCATCAGAGCCTTTGCAGTTAATACTAGATAAACTTATTATTGGAAGAGCTTATTGCAACAAAGAATATTATTACCAGGAATTACATTTATATATCCCCAAGATTATTTAATTCATTTCCAAATTATATGAAAGAGTAAATTTTAAATTCTTATAAATAAAGAACTAAATGGGGACACGAAATTTTAAAATCTTATAAAAAAAAGAACTGAATGGGGACACGAAATTCAAAATTGTTCTTTAAATATCAAAGATCATGACAAATTTGTAAACATAAATTTGTGCATGACAATGTACTGCAATGACAAAATATACAAGTGAAACGTTAATGAACAGCTGAATGGCCTTGATGGGAAGCTATCATCTGTCTCCTAACAGCTCTCCAGTGGGATCCCTCCCTTCAACCTTTTCTGAGCCCTCATGGTACTTTTGATCTAGTCATTTAGTCCATTGTGTGCACAAAAGTGCCACTCAGATGTAAAACAACCTAACCCTTCCCTATATAACAAAATAACTATTTGTTATATAGGGATTGAGAGTAATAATAACAGTATTAAATCTACATTTTGAAGGGTTTATAAAACACTAAATAATTCAGTATGTTTTTGTATAGCTACTAAGTCGCACTTCCGCGCCGATGGGCTTGGAAAGGCCGCTATCCGTCTAATGGGACATTAAGCCGTGGCCTTAATGTACGGGAGAGCAATACACTGTGCACATTCAAGAATATGCTGGGTTGATTGGACGGGAGGCTACCATCTGTCTTCCAATAGCTGCCCAGTGGGTCTCCTCCCCCCAATTAATCTTCTCCCCCTTTTGTAACCTGGCCATTGTGGGTAAAAATGTACCGCTCAGAGGTAAAACAACCAAACTCAAGTCAAATTATTACCACCTGGAAATAATTTTATAACTTCTGTTATTAATGTATTCCAGTGAAAATTACTGGTCTATTCTTCCAAAATTAATCAGATATTGCATATTATGCCAATGGAAAACAAGAAACTTATAATTTCCAAAATAAACTCTTTATGGAAAAACGAGATTGATGACGATTTAACGAGATTGATGACGATTTAACGATTTAAAGTCACATCTATATCTGAATCTTGATTGGAACAATATTCATTGGTGTTTAAAGAATGGCGCAGTTGGTGGTCCTTCTGTTACAGAGAACTTATAAATAATATCGCATCTCTCTGTTAACATCCTCCTCCCCCACTTTACTAGATGTCGATGATATTTAAAGAACTATGATAATTGGAACATTCAATAGCAGCATTGAATGTTCCAATTCAAATTTATTAAGACATGAGAGAATACATGAAACGCACACACAATACACAACATTTGGCAATATCATTAAAAAACAAAGAGCACAAAAACCAAGCAAAACATTACTAAGTCATATATGAACAACCAAGGAACTTCTAGCAAAATATATAAATATCTCTATTTCTTTCAAAATATATGAAGATCGAATTAAAATTAAAAGAAAATAAATATGAAAAAAAAAAAAGTGACACAAGTGGTGGACACAAACCGAAAAAAAAAAGTTCTAAAATTATATTTAATTTAGTAAACTATTTTTGTAACAGTTTTTTTTTTTGGTATTTTAATTAACTTTTGAGGTAAATTTATGACTCATAGCGCTGTTGTTAAAAGTTTCAGTGTCCATTACTCTTTATCAAACGAATTTTGTGGGAAATCGCGATTTAGAGCGATCTGAGTGAGATCTTGAATTTATTTATCTCTAGTGACATTTTTCAAAGTTAAGGAATTTCGAAGTTTTATTTTCGAACGCTTTCGATAATATAGTTTATAAATATCGCATATAATTATATGAGTAATATAAAATAATAACGTGTATACTTATATAAATATGATTTAAAATATAACCACTAAATGGTCTTAAAAACGCTTATAAAGCACACAACATTCTTGTAATGAAGTGATGCCTTCGTGTAACCCGTTTTATGCGCTTGCCAGCAAGAGAGCTTCTGCGGCTGCCACCTTACCCCTTAGGTCTTGAACTCAGGTAAAAACACGAGCAGGCAGCCAATGAAAGGGAAAGGTGCGAGGGGCGCACGTGGCCCACGGCAAACACGCTTCTCTGGCCTTGGGAGACAGGGGCCGCTCCTGGACTCAAAGGCTTCCACGCGGGGCCCTTTAATGTGCGCGCGCTCACAATAGGCTGGCGCGTGCGGACACACGAGCTGCTGGCCTTGGAGACCCTGCTTCCTGACACCCAGCTGCTGCAAGCCAGTCACGTTCGAATGCAGGAGGTGGGGTTCACACCATCATGCCAATGGAACGGGGAGGAGAAGCCTCATTGCTGAATCAAATGCTGCGTCGAGTAGTTACTTTTTTTTACTAGTATTGATACTTGTTACAGGCCAACTTCTGTTCCTGTGAGGCAAACAGGAGCAGAACAGACTTGGCAAGAAAAGCTGCAGCAGTGGGTTGCTCTCATATAAATGTAATACTCAACCAATTCTTGCTTTTTCGATGACGTAAAAAAAGTAGTAGTTTACACAACTGGTAAAATCGGACTGAATTTTGCAGTTTTCAGTTTCGATGTGAATGCAGTGTATGTTTTTGTTTCTCTTTTTTAGTTTTCCTGTTCGCTTAACTTTTTAAACAAGTTATGTTCAAACCTTCATTTATTTTGTCACGATTTTCATTTAAAACTTTTGAATAAATTCATCTTAGGAAAATTCTATCGTTCTTTGTCGTTCTTGTCTCAGTTTTCCTACTGTAGGATTTCTTTTCAACAATTATGAGTGGTTTTTTTTTTGTTAACCTATCTATACATGGAAAAATTTTATAACTTATTTGTGGTACATAACAGGCCGGGATCTAGGGGGAAAAATCGTTGTGGGGGTGGGACAAGAGACTGGAATTCATTGCAATGTAACATATCCCCTTCGTTTTAGAGGTTTTTAAAAATTTCCGAAAAAATGTACGAAATATACATAAGTTTAATAATTTTTTTTTGTCTCTATTACCCTTACTAGTATTTTCAAAAGACAAGGCCCCCTTGACCCATAGATCTGCCCTGGTACAGAGTTTTCCATAATAAAATAAAATTAATAATACTAAACCATTATCTGTATAATTTTTGCGATGTATGAAAAATTTGTCTAAAATTAGAAATATATATCATATGTCTTTGTGTCAATAATAATAGGAAAGTAGCATTGATATGCAATATCTCTATTGAAATTATCACTGATCAACAAAACTATATCTTAAATTTCGCTTAGATTGTTTTTAAAGTGTTTTAAAATATGGTAGCATATCGTTCCTTGTGCATATTTACAGTTTGTTTGTGATTTCAAAAAAAAAGTAGAATGGTGAAAACAAAACTGAAGACAGTCCATTGCATAACTCAATGGTTTTCAAACTTCTTGTTGTCGCACCTCTTTGTCTTATGAAATTTTTCTTGTCATAAAATATTTCTTTAATCCCCCTTAAATTCTCAAACCAACCTTTTATGCTATCTCTGTGAAGAAATACATATGTGACAATTTTGTAGTGTTTTTATTAAAACTTTAAGTAAAACACTCGACACGATTTGGAGAGGAAAAAAGCGTAAAAGATGTTCAGAATAGAAAAAGCGTTCACAAAATATGCCTGCTACCTCAGCTATTCTCACAAGACTGACTCAAAAAAAAATAAAATGAATAAATAAATAACTCAATAAATGAATACTCCCATTAAGCAGCTGCTTGCCACAGAGGTCTGACAGGAGCCTGTCAGTTTATGCGCCATAGAAAACATCTGTGAGAAAGGCGAGACCTCAGCAAACAATCCATGCTTATCCTGGGCTCGAATTCAGGTCCCTTTCATCAGTAGCAAAGCGCGCTAACCACTCGGCCACTCAAAACTGTCGCAAATAGAACGTAGGACTTATATTTTGGGTTTTAGCAGAATAAAAAATTGAGTGTGTGTCTGTGTGGCAGACACACACGCAATTCTTTTTTATTATAGATGACCTTCTATAGATGAGCTTCTTTTATTATTATAGATGACCTTTTATTATTATAGATGTCTCGTCTGTCTGGAGTATGGGGAAGACTCCCCGCCCCACAATTTGGAAACTACATAATGGCATAAATAAAAACATAAAATATATAAAATGACATAAATGAATAATATATATATATAATTCATAGTAATTGTTTTAATTACTCAAGTATTGTATTCATTCAACTGTTATAGCTAGGGGCGGGGGTGGCTCAGTCGGTAGTGCGCCAGGCTCGTAATCTGTAGTTTCCAGGTTCGAGTCTCAGCTGGGTCAGCGTTGAGATTTATCTTCGCAAAATTCCCCGCCCTGCCCACGGTCAGTAGGGGACACCGATGGGCTTGGAAAGGCCGCCGTCCGTCGGATGGGACGTTAAGCCGTGGCTCCGTGTGCGGGAGAGCCATAACTGCACGTTAAAGAACACGCTGGATGGCCTTGACAGGTGGCTACCATCTGTCTCCTAACAGCTGTTCCAGTGGGTCCCCTCCCCCAACCTTCTCTGAGCCTTCGGGGTCCATGTGATCTGGCCATTTAGCCATGGTGTGCAAAAAAGTGCCGCTCAGAGGTAAAACAACCCAACTGTTATAGCTACACTTTTGGAGATTTAGTATGTATTTTTCTTACTGCATTACTGTCTCTTAAAGGTATGAAAAGTGTATCAGTATTTCTGAATTGTGAAACAGAACGGAGTTTTTTGAAATTGAAGCTGACTCAAGCAGAAACTTGTTAATGCTCTCTTAGATCATGATGAAATGAAGAACTTCGTGACATGTATTAGCGATGAGATATTGTATTGCCTATCAGTCCCATAATTGAATGTAGAAACTTAAATTCGATTTTTAACAAGATTTATAATTCACCTTATATCATCAGTGCTTATCTTACGATATCATTCTTATTCCAATATTGATTCCAAACTGTGTAATAGACGACGCATACTAAATATCATAACTGATTATTAGAACCTGAAGGGCATTTTTGTTTTACTAAGAATTGGAGACACTCTGAGGCTACAAATTTAATATTGATACCACCAGAATTTTATAATGCATAACTAGAGAAATGCAACTTAACTGCTAAAATTAATCTACTGCTCTTTCTGAGTTTCGCTATAAGTTATAAAAAACTTCGTGAACTTCTTTATACTTGAAGATAGTGACATAGCCAAATGTGTGTGGGGGGAGGGGGGTGAAGGGAGGGGGGTGAAGGGACAAGTAATTTAGTTTAAACTAATCTTGAAAAAACGTTTCTTTAGAAATCGTATATATATAATTAAACGATGTTTAATAATAAAATCAATCATATTTTTGAACAAAATTTTGATTTTAGAATCATATTTTCAACATTTGTTCACGAAGTTGTCATATCTCGCATAAGATTTTAATAAATGATGTAGATTAGTTCGGACAATCGAGATTGGGAATACCAATCTGTCTGTTTATGTATTAGCATTAATTTTAATTAACTAAACCTAAAGTTTGAAATGATATGTTTCAAAGACTTGAAGCTTTAGTTTTGTAGTAGGTCTATGTACGCTTCTCAAAACCAGGGGGGGATATTGTACACAATGGGTTAAATGGCCAGACTCGGAACTGGGGAGAAGGGGACTAACTGAACACTCTTAGCAGACGACGGAAGTTTTCCGTCAAGGCCGTGCAGTGTACGTGTTCTTTAACGTGCACAGGGTGTGGCTCTCCTGCACACACCGGACTACGGCTCTACATCCCATCTTACGAATGGCGGTCTTTCCAAGTCCATCGATGCCCCTTTTTCTCGCCCAGGGCAGGGTTGGAATTTAGTGGAAATAAATCTCAATACTGGCAAAGTTGGGAGTCGAACCTGCGTCTGATATTGACTGAGCCAACACTACTACAATTTTTATGAAAAAATTTTTCTGACATATGTTAAAGATTTCTCTTAGATCTGAATTGTGCCAACATTGAGATTTATCTCCACTATCCTCCACCCTTCCATGGGTGAGAAAGAAGATGAGAATGATGGGTTTGGAAAGGCCACTGTCTGTTGAAGAGAACGCTATAAGTTGTGGCTCTGTGTAGGAGAGCCATGCCTTGTGTATTTCAAAGAACGCGCTGGATAGGACGCTTCCATTTGTCTGCTAACAGCTTTCCAGTGGTATCCTTTACCCAACTCTGAGTTCTAGCGATTATTGCGACCTGGCTCTTCTGTTTAGTCCATTGTGTGCACAAAAGTATCTTTCAGAGGTAAACCTAACCCAACAAAATTATAGGATCCTCTTTTCAGTATCATGAACCTCTAGCTTCTACCGGCACTATTAAATGTACTTATTACTGACTAGTTATTAGTATCCGTAGTCAGGAAAGGAGATATTCATCTCCCAGATATCTCAGGAAACTTGGAAATTGACAGAGCATTTAAAAAATCTTCTACCGGCACTATTAAATGTACTTATTACTGACTAGTTATTAGTATCCGTAGTCAGGAAAGGAGATATTCATCTCCCAGATATCTCAGGAAACTTGGAAATTGACATAGCATTTAAAAAATATGTTTCATTGTCATGATTTAGTTACTGGGGAAAAACAGTGTGAGGGCTGGCATTAACTTGCCCTTACATTATTTTCTCTAAAAATATTAATATATTTCCGAAGTCATTCTCTGAGGTCTTTGTATATGTATAACTAAGATAGTTATGTTATTTCATACAATGGTTATTTTTGGTATTCAAGCATTTCATCATTTTCATTTTGCACTTACTGAAAATCGCAAAAAAAAAATGTAAATTAAAAGTTTTATTCTTGGAGCTGGAACCCTGATTCTTTAATTTAAGTTTTAAATTTGCAGTATGGAATCAGTAATCGTAAGCAATTTCACTCCATTGAATATTTCTTAAATGTAATTCTTTGCTTCTGCTATCCAGTCACTTTTTTACTGTGATTAATGCATTTGAGAAATAAATTATATTCATATACGAGTTGTTGTTGGGTTGTTTTACCTCTGAGCGGCACTTTTTTGCACACAGTGGGCTAAATGGCCAGGTCACATGGACCCCGAAAGCTCAGAGAAGGTTGGGGGAGGGGACCCACTGGAACAGCTGTTGGGAGACAGATGGTAGCCTCCCGTCAAGGCCATCCAGTGTGTTCTTTAACGTGCACAGGGTATGGCTCTCCCACACACGGGGCCACGGCTTAACGTTCCATCCGACGGACGACGGCCTTTCCAAGCCCATCGGTGTCCCCTACTGACCGTGGGCAGGGCGGGAAGTTATGCGGAGATAAATCTCAACGCTGACCCAACTGGGACTCGAACCTGGGAACTGCAGATTGCAGATTACGAGCCTGGCGCGCTACCGACTGAGCCACCCCCGCCCCATTCATATACGAACTATACACAATTTATACATGTGTTTCTTGACTGCAGTTCTCCAATTCATTGTCCAGTAAAATGTAAGCATTTGGTAACTCTATCGAAGCCTTGACTTGGGAGCAAAATAAATGGGAGTAATGGAGTCAGAAAATAATGAAGGTGCTAATTTGTATGTGCATTATCATTATAATGTGTATGAATTAATTAATTTAATGGAACCTTAATTTATGGAAACCAGTGTAATACACTGGTTTCCATAAATTAAGGAAAATCGCTATGTTGTCAGTGGGAAACTAACGTCAAAGCTCTATAAATATTTTTTTGTTTCGAAAAATGTGATTGTAGATAAAGATCTTAATCAAATAAATCAATATCTCGATTGCACGAATGTTCAGTATTTAATGAGTTATGGAAGTTTGAATATTTAGCGATAACAATGTCAACCACAAAAATTGACTTCAGAATTTAATTAAAACTTTAGTAATAAGTATTGTAGCCGTCCCCGTGGCCCAGTGGTTACCGCGCTTGGCTACTGATCTAAGAGATCTGGGTTCGAGCCACGGGTGAGGCATGGGCGTTTGTTTTTCTGCTGAGGTCCGCCATCTTCTCAGACCTACTGTGACGTATAAACTGACAGGCTCATGTCAGACCTCTGTGGCAAGCAGCTGCTTGAGGGGGTATTTATTTATTTATTTATTTAATAGGTATTGTATCAAAGTTTTTAATAAAATAAGTTTGTATTTTAGAACTTTGTGTAAAGAATTCTTTCACTATTCTTCAATTCTGTATAAGTTTCTTAAGACTGGCATTGCTGTTGTTAAATATTCAAACTTCCATAACTCATTAAAATAATAAAATAAATAAATACCCCCTCAAGCAGCTGCTTGCCACAGAGGTCTGACAGGAGCCTGTCAGTTTATATGCCACAGTAGGAGATCTGAGAGGATGGCAGGACCTCAGCAGAAAAACGACACACACATCCATGCCTAAATCCGGGGCTCGAACCCAGGTCCCTTAGATCAGTAGTCAAGCGTGCTAACCACTCGGCACTGAACGAATATTGTTGAAAATCGAGATATTGATTTATTTGATTGATATCTTTATCTGAAATAATTTTTCAAAACAAATAAAACTTGTTTTAGAAGTTATAGAGTTTTGATGTTAGCTTCCCATTGATTTAACATAGGGATTTTCCTTAATTTATGAAAACCAATATAGTATTATTTCCTTTCATCCAGAAATAAACCGCATTAGCTTTGCAATATTTGAATTTACAGCTAACCTAAGAACACCATAACTTTTATGTGTCGCAGTTTAAGGCTTTGAATTAGGCCTATGAAGATTACTGGACTTTCTGATAAATTGCTTTCTGATCGCTGATTCTTTTGTCGACTAATCGGTAAATTAGTCTATTAGTATATTTTATCCTTTTCCTCTAAGTTAGGGGTTGTCAACGTGGGGTACGCGGTAAAATTTTTTGGGGTACGCCGTGAGAGCTCAAAAGTCGTTAGATCTAGTAACAAGTCCATTTCACTGATTACTCAGTAAAATGTTTATAATTATGTAAGATTTGTTAAATTGTTTGTCATTTTTTGTTTATCGATATATGTAATTTATGAATACAAAATTTAATGTGTATATTTATATACGTTTTATTTTATTCCCATTGTTTTACTATTAACTATAGTTTTATCTATCTATACAAGGGGTACGGCAGTTATATACACTTTTCCAGGGGGTACGTGAAGCATAAAAGGTTGAGAACCACTGCTCTAAGTGTTAACATCTATGTCAGGCACATAGCCAAGGACAGACGGTAAAAAATGTACAATATTAAGATTTAAGAAACTGTACTTCGTGTGCATTGATTTGCTTTTAAACCGTTTTTTTGTTTAGTTACATTTAGTTATAAATCATGCAGGAAGTTAAAAAAACTCCATCTATATCAATGCATCTACACTGCTGGCCATTAAAAGTGCAACACCAGGAAAGAAGAGATATCAAAGCCATGTTTAGTGAATACATAGCTTATATTACAAGGATCAAATGATTGCAAATACAACTTAGGTAGACTTGTGGAATACAAAGAAAGCAGTATCTTGTGTAGCCACCATGAGCAGCAATAACCACTGTTACACGGTCTGGCATTGAGAGGATGAGACATTGAATGTGTGCTTGGGGAATGTCAGTCCATGCAGTTTCAATACATAGCCAAAGTTCATCTGTTGTAGCAGCTGCTGGTATTGAGTGTGCTAGTTGTCATGAGATTGGATGGACCAGACATGTTCAATTGGGAACAGACACAGTGAATGCACAGGCCTAGGCAGAAGTGTCACACGGGAGGTATCCAGGAATTGTTGGATGATGCATGCCACATATGGTCAGGCATTGTCTTGTTGGTAAATAGCACCAGAGAGCCCCTGAAGATAAGGTACTACCATAGGCTCCAACACCTCAGTGATGTAACACTGTCTGTTCAAAGTACCGGTAATGCATATGGGGCACATGTGTGAGTGGAGTCCAATGGCACCCCATATCATAACACCAGGGGCCGGACCTGTATGGCACTGCATCATGCATGTCTCACTGAGCCTGTCACTGCGGTACTGCCAGATATGGATTCGTACATCATGGTGCTGCATACTGAAGCAGGATTCATCTGAAAAGATGATGTGATGCCATTCGCATATCCATGCGCAACATTCTTGGCACCATTGCAGTTGCATATGCCTGTGTTGTAGAGTCAATGGTAGCAGAAGCAATTGGTGCCTAGCGAAGATGCACCGATGCTGCAGACAATGTCGAACCGTACGTGTAGACACTGGTTGATGTGCACCACACCCTAATTATTGAGCTAAGGTGTTTGATGTGGCTGTAAAATCATTCAAAGCCATGCGCACAAAATGTCTGCCCTCTTATTCGTTTGTGGGACAGAGTCGTTGAGATCCCTCACGTCGGTGAGTTCGTTCCTCCTGTACCCACTGACGCCATATTCTAATCACTGGCAGCATTCTATCCAACACAAGCACCGATATCTCAGTACAATAATCTGCCTTCCCATAATCCCACAATTCTGCCTCGATCAAAGTCAGAAACATGTTCGTATGGATGCCGTGTTCTTCGACAGGGCGTACTTGATCCTTTAGTGCACAAGAATACAATTCCAGTGCTTTACACCTGCTCTTTGCAATCTCCTCTTATAGCACTTCCAGGGGGCGTTACTGTCACACATGATGTGCTGTGCTTTGAATCATTTACATGTTCTCCCATGAGCTACTCATCTTGTATATTTCGGGACAATCTGACGAGTTCTTCCTGGTGTTACACTTTTAATGGCCAGCAGTGTATATCAACTTTTTCCCTCCATCACCATTATTTGATCACTTTTTCCTTCGAATAATTTTTATTTACTTGCATACACTATTACATATAAATGAACAAGAAATTAATTTTTCCATACTTCAAAAAATGGGAATGCACCTTGCTAGCTTTCTTTTATAAAAGGAAATTGAAAAACAAAAATCGCAACCAGTTGCTTGGCACAGAGGTCTGGTAGGCGCTTATCAGATTATACGCCATAGTAGAAGATCTATGGGGAAGGCGAGACCTCAGCAGAAAAATAACACAAACATCTATTCCTTATTCGGGGTTCAGACTCAGTTCCCTTGGTCAGCAGCCAACTACTCATAAAAGGAAGAAATTACTACACTTCGAATATTTGTTAGCGAACCTAATATAACATACTAACTCTACTAATATTAATAACACCTTGGAAATACGTTTCGTATGTTGAATAACATGCTTAATTTTTTTAAAACGACGAATTGTTCTAATAGGATGAGTTAAGCGACTGCAGCTAAATAGTCAAGTAGTGAAACTTTCAAATTGTAGAAACAGTAGCATTTTAAAACTAAGTTTATTGACTTGGATGTCCGCTTCTTTTAAACACAATATGAACATAAGTCCAATTCTAGAAATTATCTGTAACGAATAAGAGATTCAGAATGGGTGGTTATTCTGAATCTTTTGTATGTGCAATGTAAGCAAAATTTTGTCCTATGGGGACTTGTGGACGATGACCGAAATTTTTTTGGCACTGATATATAGTGATGCATAGCGATAGTATCCTGTGCATAGCGAAAAATATTTATTCTTTTAAATCTTTATAAATAATAAAAAATAAGTACCCCCTCAAGCAGCTGCTTGCCACAGAGGTTTGACAGGAGCGTGTCAGTTTATATGCCACAGTAGAAGGTCTGAGAGGTTGGCAGGACCTCAGCAGAAAACAACACGAACATCCATGCCTTACCCGGGACTCGAACCCAGGTCCCTTAGATCAGTAGCCAAGCGCGCTAACCACTCGGCCATGGGACGGCTAATTGATTTAAATAGCGCGTTGCAAACGTCTGAGATAATTTATGTATGAAAAGTGAAGATTTTTAAACCGCTCTATATGTTAATGAGTATACAACTATTAGTTTGGTAAATAATGAAGAATCTGTTGTCATTGCAGCTTGATTTAAAATGTTGTGCCTTGAAAATCAGTGGAAGTGAATGTTGACAGAAATCAACATTGAGAGATGCTGAAATGTAAAAGTGCACTGAGAAATGAAATGAAATTTTTCTCTAACAGTAATCAACAATTATATATTGAATTGCAGAATATGCAGCGTAAACAGATGCATGCTGTTTTGAAGACTTCATAAGGGTGCAACGAGGATGCAACGAGGATGCTTTAAACTTTAAGGAACTTTTAATGCTGTTAGGAATAGAAAATTTTCAATCCTGTACTTTCAGGTCCTCATAAGCATTTCGATAACATACAGTTGCCATTAGCAGTGGCATATTCTTTTACTAGCTCTTAAATTTGTACAGTCTTTTGTATGCAATGAGACCGCTTTCTTTAAAACTTCATGGTTTTGGAACATTGCAAAGGTAGTACAAATTTAGGAGCTGAATAAAAGAGGAGAAAAGTAAAAACAAGTAGAGGCTAAAAGAGCACTTAGTAAGATTGTCACTATTCACACAGTGGGATATCTGGACACGCTGAGAAAGCAGATAATCTTGTAAGTGGTAGTTTAACTTTGTTTTAATTTTCAGTTGTTTCATTCAGCTCTTTGTGCTTTTGTCTGCACTATGATCGTCATAAGTTTCAAAGACATCATTCTTATTGTGTGGAACATGCTTGCCAGATTAATCTATTGATATACATAGCAGTTGTGTATTGTCGAAATGCGTATGAAGATCTGCAAATGCCTTTTAGCAGTAAAACAACTTAGTTCATAATCATTAACGTATCAAGTATATGCCTGAAAACAAATGCTATTATGCATTTGCATTCGTTGGTCATGTGAGGTCAAGCTCGAAATGCGTAACTTGTTAAAAATTACTCGAAATATTAACTGTACGAAGAGTCAAGTTCGAAATACGTAACTTGTTAAATATCAGTTTTATGGAAAAACATGATCGTCGTCTAGGTTCAAATATAGGGCCATTGTGAGTTGCTGAAATGTAAAAGTACACGGGGAAATGAAGGAAAAAGTGTTTTGTAAACAATAAGCATCTTGGTCCCAATAAACATAGTGGACAAATTCACTCCTCGTGTTTTTTAAGTAAAACTTAATTAATGCTTAAAGTTTTACGTGCCGCTAAGGTAACATAACTTCCCTTTGAAGGTGACAGCTTTCACGGTAAATTAAATTAAATTTATTTGCGACATATAGGACAGAGAAGAATCCTAGAAGCTACTCCTAGCTTTTTACAGGCCTTCTCATACAAGGACATGCCATACTACGACCGAAGTCACTGCTGACCACTGCCTTAGTTAGAGCTAACACAACACACAAAGTTTGCCCTGCTGTAACAGTCGCTAGCTGCCTAACCACTATGCCAGTTAAGGCTATAATAATATATATAAATATGATCTTAAGACCAAATCATTGACACAAAATATATCTTACTGAATTTATGTTTAAGGAGAGTAGTTTAGAACCGCTCGCATCCATTTTTTTGGAATTGGAATTGTTTAATACATGGTGCATTATTATGGTATTATGTAGTTTTTCTATTCTTATTATTTATGGAAAAATGTGTCTGGAAAGAAAACTAAACTGTATAGTTAAAGAACTTGATCAAATATCTGAGAATGTGATATAAAGAAATAAATTATTCAACGCCCAAAAATGTAATATTAGTCTGAAAATAAAAGTTGAAATTTAATCAAGAAAACACTAGGTTGCTTAATCTTCAAGAAATGTCTTAAAACGTAATATAAAATATGAAAGATTTCAGTTTTGTCTAATGCCTAAATACTCTCCGCTGATAATTAGGATTTTCTACTTCTGGGTTAGTACATCAGATATTGTATTGTGTAAATCCTCCAAGTCTACAGAAAATAATTTCAGCGCTAATGAGGGACGGCAGTTGGCTCAGTCAGTAGAGCCCCACTCTTGTAATATGCAGTTCCCAGATTCGAATCCCAACTGTGCCAGCATTGAGATTTATCTCCGCTATCCAAGCTGCCCCCAGTCAGAAAGGAGAAACCGATGGGCTTGGAAAAGCCGCCGTCCATCGGATGTAACGTAAAGCTGTGGCTCAGTGTGCAGGAGAGGCATACCCTGTGCACATTAAAGCACTCTCTGGACGGCTTTGACGGAAGGCTACCATCTGTCCTCTAACAGCTGTTCAGTGGGTGCCTTTTCCCCAACCTTCTCTGAGCTCTTGGGTCTGACGCCGTTTAACCCAGTATGTGCAAAAAAAGCGCAGCTCATGGGCAACCAGCCCAACGCAAATGATTCATTCAGTCTTACTTCAATAAATTATTTAATTTTCTCGAAATCTTTCAGTTCAGAAAGGTTTCCTATGATCGAAATATTTAACCTTATAAATTGACTTAAAACTACTCTCAATGTTGAACTACACGGAATTGCTATCTTTATTCTTAAAAGTCATTCTCTTTCAATTGCTGCACTCCTTTATGATCTAATTGCTCACTTAATACTAATGAATCCAAGTTTCATGGAAGAAGTCACCATCTCATCCACATATAAAATTTCAAATTCTCCTGACTCTCTTGACTTTAACCTATTTCAGTTACATGTGCTTTAAACAAAATTTTAGATATAGTTGTGGAGATACAATTATTATATTGTTGCAAAATTTCATTTGTACAAAAAATTATATAGTACACAAAACTAAAAAGCATATCGATGGCTTTAATCAGCCACTGAATTCATATTCACTTCAAAGGAAGATGGGGCGCCAGCAATCTTGTTGAGTAGGCAAAATTGGTGCCCTTTCAGTGATTGATTGCACCATCGATATGCTTTAGTTTTATTTTCTTGTTTTTTAGGGAGCATATAAGGAAGATAGATATTTATTAAATATTTTAATTTGTATTTTTCCTTTGTCACTAAAAGCGCCTTTTTTCATAAACTTTAATATACGACTCATAAACATCGACCACATTTCTCCTTTTTTTAGGGGGGAGGGGGATGTGCTGTTGTGTTTGAGGTAGCCCATAACATTGAATGCGTCACTAGCTTTAATTTGAGATATAATTCGTTAAGGTCGACACCCACGAAATTTCCATTCCCTTTTTTATGGTACGGAGAGTAGTGGGATTGGCCATAATTCGAAATACTCTACGATGGTTCTCTTATGAGCTTTCGTTGGACACCTAACTCGTAGCTGTAGCCCCTCACATTCGGAAGGTATATTAGAAAAATACATTTCCCCCTTTTTTTAGGGGGAAAAAGGGGGTAAATTTCGATAGCCCATAGCATTCCCCACGTCACAAGCTTTCATTTAACATACCACTGTTTCCTTCCGCCTTCGCGGTCGAAACGACCGCGAAGTACTGACTTATGGTAAAACAATACTTTCCATTATTTAGGGGGAGGGGCATAGAAAGCATGGAAATATATTTTTTATTATAGTGCTTTCATTTTACCATAAATCGTTAAGTTTGTCCTTCGCATTCGAAAGATATGGCGGGACAACTGTTTTGACAAGTACACAAACGGAGAAGCAAACCAACCAACAAAATTAGTAAAGTCGAGCGAAAAGTAATAGAATAATAGGTAAAAATAGGTCAAATGAAATTCTCGCGACTTTCCTTGTCAGTGGAGAATGGCTTTATTCGGTTAAGTGACAACAGTTGACGGTCTGCTTCACTTGACATTTTTAAAGCATTTGTTTCAGTTAAACACAACTTTATCTTACGAAAACTCAGCTATAATTTTAATTTCTCGCTCCCAGCTGTTTTCTTGATTTAAAAAATATCCCAACGACCCAACTGAATTAAGCACTTACGCAATCGCTGTGATTCCTAAAATTAATCGGGCTAAGGATCCATTCTTAGCCCACTTTCCTTTATTCATTTTTGTTGATAATCTTCCAGAATTTCCACAAGGATATTTTTATGCACACAGTTGTCTTCTTTTACCTGCAACTCTTCTCTAAAACAAGAGTCGAAAATAGTGTCTGTGATTGGCTTCATTGGTATATTGAAAATGGATTCACTGTCAATGTGAAAAAATGAAATAAAAACTTGGATCGGTATCGCGCCAGGCTCGTAATCTGCAGTTTCCAAGTAAGTCCAGCTGGGCCAGCGTTGAGATTTATCTCCGCAAAACTCCATGCTCTACCCAATGTTTAGGGAGAAGTTCAGCTTCCATAGAGACAATGTAAAATTGAGTATCGTGCATTTGACGTAGGGGTGAAACTCTCTTTGCAGGGACTAACTGTTCTGTAATTGCATGTTATTGTAAATTTCATTGCCTTCTCTTGTGCTATATGTTTAATGGGCTCTTGTGTTAATATTAAAACTATTCATTAATTAAAACTCTTGATAGAGCTCTTAATTGTAATAATTTATTCTATAAATTACGTATTCCTCCTTTTACTTTATTAACATATTCACATTCATGTCATATATTTTCGTTCGGCTGTGTAACCAATTCGCATTTTATTTAAGTATCAAACAATTACGCATATCTTTGTGCGTCTGTGTATTTTTTACTGTTTTCATTTTTTCACTCTTTCTTAATGTACTGGGGCATCAAGCCACCTGAAAAACTTAACTGCCTTCTAAAATTATCTGTATATTGGCTTTGCTATAACACCACAGCGCGGACTAAATTATTTTTATTATATCACTTGCGGGTTTGTGAGAATTTGTAAAGTATACTTAAACCTTTACTTAACTACATTCACGGGGCAAAGTATTTGCTATGTGAATAAATTGTCGTGTAAGAGTAAAAAACTATCCACTGTACAAAGATGCAGTTCATTTACGAGATGCGTGGAAAAAGTTCTTGACATGCATCTTCAGAACAAAAACCATTACACTTACCTCAACAAAACTTTTACTGTCCTTCAAAGTACTCGCCTCCAGTATCTGTGCAAAGTTACAAACGTGTACGCCAATTCTGGAACGCTTGCTGGTACTCCTGTTGGGAAAATACCCCACAACCTGAATGAAAGCATTTTGCAAGGTCTTTGCACCCTTGAAAAAGGCTTTCCAGTAAGTTCCCTTTTAATTTATGGAAACAACCAAAACTCGCATGGTGCGAAATCGGGTGAATATGCAGGATGGGATAGTTGTTTGATTTTTTCCTGCTCCAGATACGCCGTAACTTGCCGGGTTTTGTGACTCGTAGTCGTAGACACCTTTGATTAGTGAATATTTTATATCTAATTACATGTTTGTTGTATATGTTTTACTATAGGGTGACCAGTATAAGCGGAAACCTATATTTATGTGAGAAAATGTTGAAATTGACTGTAAGCAATCGTAGCATAGTTTGTTTCTGAACATTGGCAGCATTGTTCAAACAGAAAACTGCCTAATCAATGTCAAACATGGCCTAATATTAATAGGGGGTCGGTTTTATTTCGTATACGGAGTTTTTATATTATTGTTGGACAATTTTTTTAAATTATCATTTAAGGACTATATAAGAGAATTTCAAACGAAATTTCCGAAACTGATAGTACCCAATAAATCCACAGTTCATCGAATAGTCAGCAGATTTCGTGAAACAGGGTATGTAAATGATTGTTAATTGATCTTTCCATACCAATTATTAGCAGCTAATTATCATGGTAAAGCAATGTTAAATTTATTTTCAAACGCACTCTGCAGGATAGCAAATCCATGGACTAACCAAACGCCTCCAGATTCGAGAATAACTCTATTGAAGTAAGATCTCAATCAGATATATCTAGATATAGATTATTAACAATTCTGTTCAGTATTTTTTACTTCAGAAGTTATTTAAATAACTTCGAAAATTAAAAATTAAATAATAAGAAAACAGTTAATAAATGAAATAAGGGGCATTATAACAGTTTGTATAAATAATTCCTTTAATTTTCATCAATTTGTGAGTTTGTTAAAACTACCATTGCTGCTGTTATAGCAAGGAACCTAACCGGTATAAAGGGTTTAATTATCTTTATAATAACTCAATATATGGAATTAAAAGGAATTAAAAGAGGGGTGGTGGTCCACTGTCCTATGTATGACATGATTACGATAAAAACCTGCAAACTTACCATTCTGAACAGCACTAACCTCTCTTTACACCTCATTCGGCACCACTAACAAATCCGGGGTGGTGGTGGCTCAGTAGGTAGCGCATCAGGCTTGTAATCTGCAGTTTCCGGGTTCGAGTCCCAGCTGGGTCAGCGTTGAGATTTATCTCCGCAAAACTCCCCGCCCTGCCCATGGTCAGTAGGGGACACCGATGGGCTTAGAAAGGCCGCCGTTCGTCGTATGGGACGTTAAGCCGTGGCTCCATGTGCGTGAGAGTCACACCCTGTGCATGTTAAAGAACACGCTGGATGGTCTTGACGGGAGGCTATTATCTGTCTCCCAACAGCTGTTTCAGTGGGTCCCCTCCCCCAACCTTCTCCGAGCCTTCGGAGTTCCTGTGACTTGGCCATTTAGCCCATTGTGTGCAAAAAAGTGCCACTCAGAAGTAAAACAACCCAACCCGGAATTAAAGGAAAAGCATGGTGTTTTGTCGACAACTCTTATAGGTGTGTTTTTACGAGCAATCGGTTACTGAACATTTTTGTTAGGATATTATTTTCAGATGTGGCATAATCTTTATGTTGGATAAATAAATATTTATTTTACCGAAACGGAATTATTACTATCGGTTACAAGTGTCTAAATTGTACAAGAATATATATTATTGGATGTTTCTCTTCAGCGATGGAAACGATCAAGTCATACGTTGAGGTAGAACCAAAACATGACTTCTGATATATGCTCATCAGAGGCGAACCCAATTTTCATCGGCGACTAGTCCAAAATGCTCTGGTGCACATCTTCTGTTCAAATAATTACAAAAAGGGAAACTCTTGCTCCTGGGAAACATATGGTATCTGAGGGAGGCATAGTATTCAAAACACCCATTTGATGCAGTCTACAGAGGAGTATTTTATCATGTATCCAGTACAATTTAAATTAGTCGATAAAGCTTAGGAATATTGGAAGTATTATTTTTATTTGATATCGATAAAAAAATTCTTCTCTGTAGACATCCGAAACACTTCGCAACAATCAGGATTATTGTATATATATATATTCGCTCCGTGACCACCATATTTTCCCTGGAGCAAGCGCCCCTCTGCTTGCAAGTGCAGGAAGAGAGAGTGCTGCATCGATACCTGCTGGATTTTGCTTTCACCACCGATGAAAATTGGACCTGACCCGCCGCTGATGAAGCCATTTTGGTGATGCCGAAAGTGCTTTGCCCAGTGGCTGATATAAGAGGAAGAGCGTGATGGCCTCCATCTCTCCTACTATTTAAAAAAAACTTTATTTTAAGAATGTAGCTTTATGCAATTGAAAGTGTGTCAGTCATATCATAACAAATAGAGGGTTAAGATTTGCATTGCTCGTTGCAATTTTTTTTTTTGTTTCCTTCTTTAACAAATTGCAAATAATTCCAGGGTAGGAACTGACAGTGGTCCACTCAGGAATACGAAAGCAAGGATTGCATTTTTGCAATGGAGCGTAACTGGTATACCGCAAGGTGAGCGATCGCGAGGGGAGGTGAACTGAAGAGTTTAAAAAGCATTGCGAAAAATATCTGAATTGGCTTAGGGCACCTGTAGAAATTTTTGCGGAAGGGGGCTGGTTGAAAGTTGTGGTTATGGAACTTTACTGCGTGATGCAGTCATACACCTCAAGAATTGGGGCGGGGGTGGCTCAGTCGGTAGCGCGCCAGGCTCGTAATCTGTAGTTCCCAGGTTCGAGTCCCAGCTGGGTCAGCGTTGAGATTTATCTCCGCAAAATTCCCCGCCCTGCCCACGGTCAGTAGGGGACACCGATGGGCTTGGAAAGGCCGCCGTCCGTCGGATGGGACGTTAAGCCGTGGCCCCGTGTGCGGGAGAGACATACCCTGTGCACGTTAAAGAACACGCTGGATGGCCTTGACGGGAGGCTACCATCTGTCTCCCAACAGCTGTTCCAGTGGGTCCCCTCCCCCAACATTCTCTGAGCCTTCGGGGTACATGTGACCTGGCCATTTAGCCCTTGGTGTGCAGAAAAGTGCCGCTCAGAGGTAAAACAACCCAACCCAACCCTCAAGAATTGGTTTTTTCACTACATATGCATCGTTCCGGTGGCCGAGTTGTTAGCGGGCTTGGCTATTGATCATAGGGACCTGGGTTCGAGCCCCAGATAAGGTATGGACACATCTTTTCTGTGTAGTCTTTCTGGTGAGGTCCCCCTTTTCCACAGATCTTGGCTAAAGCATATTAAATTTAGAGACTCCTGTCTGGAGTACTCTCTCTCAGTCCTTTATGGCAAACATCTACTTGAATGTTAAAAACATATGCACCATGCATTTACCCTCCCCTCTGTGGGTCCTGAAAACAATTACTTGTTAAAAAATGCAAAGGTATTCACTTCTTTTTAACTTAATTTTAATTCAAGTTTAATAATAGTAATATTTTTGTTTTCGATATAATCGCTGAATCGTCCTCTAAACGAAAAGCCCAGATTCTGTCCTTCGACTTTACCACAAGGCATAATAATTATCCTTTAGACAGTTGTTTGCCATAGAGGTTTCCACAGGTGCCTGCCATTGTAGTTAGTCATAGGGAAAAACTATAAGGAGAGATCTCAGCGAAAAGATACCGCAGGAAAAAAGAATCAAGCCTTATCGAGCTCGAACATAGGCCTCTTATCATCCACAGTCAATCGCGCTAATCACTGGGACACTGGGACTGTCCCACAGTGTATGTATGACCTGAAATAATGTTTATTATTCATATAGAAAGTTACATACATTACTGTATAATTTATTCATTTAGAGAACTATACAAATTCATAAATGTTTATTTGATTGAAATGTTTATTGATATTGATCAATAATTTTATTGATCCTGTGGCTTTGTTTAAAACCGCAGGATATTTCATAGAGTTTCATACCCATATAACACCCTCGAAGAGGATTAGTTAATTTATTTGTTTAGTTAACATTACACACAACTGAGATCCTCGGTCCCTAGACCACTCGCTCAAATTAGTCAATTATTAAGGATAGGCAAACATATTTTAACTTTAATGCAAATTATTCAAAAGAGCAGAAAATGTAAGTGATAAGATTGGTCATACTGATAGATAGGGTGTTGAGAAAAGTAAAAATGTTTATGGATTTTTTCTTTCTTTTAATAAAAAAATTGTATTATTTGTAAATTTCCTTCATTCACAAAGTTCTTAAATTTTTATTACATTCGGTTCGAAGTTGTTTGGTTGTTTTACCTCAGAGCGGCACTTTTTTGTACACAAGGGGCTAAATGTCACAAGAACCCCGAAGGCTCAGAGAAGGTTGGGGGAAAGGACCACTGGAACAGCTGTTGGGAGACAGATGACAGCTTCCCGTCAAGGCCATACAGTGTGTTGTTTAACGTGCACAGGGTATGGTTTTCCCGCTCACGGCGCCAAGGCTTAATGCCCCATCCGACGGACGGCGGCCTTTCGAAGCCCATCGGTGTCCCCTACTGAACGTGGGCAGGACGGGAAGTTTGCGAAGATAATTCTCAACGCTTTTCAGTTTTATGGATGCGTAATAAACAGCTAATGTTCATTAAGAAACATATATTTATCTGAATCTTGAATATAGCAGTTTGTCGAAATATTTAACAAGTTGGAGTTATAGATTATTCATATATATATAATAATAATAAATAAATACCCCCTCAAGCAGCTGCTTGCCACAGAGGTCTGACAGGAGCCCATCAGTTTATATGCCATAGTAGAAGGTCTGTGAGGCTGGCAGGACCTCAGCAGAAAAACAACACGAACATCCATGCCTTACCCGGGGCTCGAACCCAGGTCCCTTAGATCAGTAGCCAAGCGCGCATATATATACGTTGACCAAAAACAAATTATATTTGTTATTGCTACCTCGTGCAGTTGGCATAAAAATCTGCTGAGGACCCGCCATCTTTACAGATCCCTCTACAGTGGCGTATTAAGCTGACAGGCTCCTGTCATACCTCTGTGACAAGCAGCTGCTTGAGGTTATTTTACAATTTTTAATATAATTATTATTTGCTATAGTTTTTCTGTAGTAGCGTGCTTGTAAAATTATTGGTTGATCGATATTATATGAAGAAGCACAATATTTGAAAATAACTCTTGTAAGCATCCCATTTCTGTGTTTTCGGTTTTTTATACAGGTGGTCCTCGTTATCCGTTTCCCGCGTATATTGGGGCCCATATTATTGAGTAACTCTCACTGTAAGCCATGAATACGGGCGACAATATCATTCCAAAAGGAAAGACCTGAGCAATTAAACGTTTAAGAAAAGACATCAGTAAAATGGATGAGTCAATGGATTATTTTAGGAACCATGATCCTCTCTATGATCATTTTGCAAGGTTGAACGTGAACTACGCAATCGTACTAAAAGCAATAAAAGATAAACTGTAAAGCAATTTTACAGCAAAAATGCGAGCTCGAACCAAAAAACTTTAGACTCGTTCTTTGCAAAACGCAACCTTACCACGGAAGAATCTGAACCGGCTCAGTTTTCATCCGACATTGCGAGGAGGAGATAAGTATACTGCAGTAGAGGAACCTCCTACTGCTCCGACTTCCTCCTCCGCCTAATTCTCTTCCAAAATCAACCTCCATCCGTCCAATCACGCCCAACACTTGTACTTTTGCAGATAAGACAATAAAAATCACTGATATGTTAAAAGAAATTGTTCACATCATCCTTTGTAAAAGAAAATGTTCCCATCCACATCCACAAATTCATGTGCCTACAAATATCACAAAGGGATTCACTTTAAGTGGCATTTTCTGGTCCCAATTATCCACGGATAATGAGGATCTCTTGTATTAAAAGTTCGAAAGTGCTTTGTATAAAGTTTGATTTAATTCTTACTCTATGAAAAACATGGATCCACTATCTTCGCTTTTTATATTTTTAGTGAATAGCGAAGTATTGAAGGTTTAAAAATCTGAAGTGCTTTATACTTCAGATTTTCAAAGTAAGTCAAAGAAAGATGACTTATAAAAAAAAGGAATTCTGTCCCATGTACGGGTTTTAACAGTAGATTTACACAGAAATTGTGGAAACCGTTTATGCGAAATTACTGTACAATATTACAGTATACATTGTTAACGTTTATACTAATATGACTTACGTTAAGACTCCCCGCCCTGCCCAGTAGGGGACACCGATGGACTTGAAAATGTTGCCATCCATGGGATGGGACGTTAATCCGTGGCTCCGTGTGCTGTAGAACCATACCCTATGCACGTTAAACAACACACTGGATGGCCTTGATGGGAGGCTGCCATCTATCTCTCAGCTGTTCTAGTGGATCCCTTCCCCCAACCTTCTCTGAGCCTTCAGGGTCTTTGTGACCTGACCATTTAGCCCATTGCAAAGCCCATGTGCAATGGAATTAGCCCATGTGCAAAAGAATGCCGCTCAGAGATAAAACAACCAACTAATATAACTTTTAGGGTCCAATTTCCTTCGTCCCTGCCCATCTTTTCACGCCCAATTAATGCTAACCTTGGTTATCTTCTTATCCATTGCTGGACTCAATCCGATTCTGGATAGGAATAGATAAATAGCAAAGTCAGACTGAATTCTGCATAGAATTAGTTATATCCTATGTAGGACTGAATTCTCCATAGAATTAGTGTTAAATACGTTAACTTTTTAAAATGTCATGTGTCAAGAACTTTGATCAATCCAGTCATACAACAGCTGTTCAGGTAGAAGGAGAATTTGTTTCTAAACTATTTTTGTCATAATAAAAATTAACTGTGGCAACACTGGGGATTTTAATACTTGTATTTCTATTGTCATTCTTTTAATGATATTCATTAACGATTCGATTCATTCGTAAGCCGTCTTTAAATTTTAAACCTTATATAATCGATTCATATTGGAATGCTGCATTGAAGAAAAGAGTTATGCATTGTATAATTTAAAGAATTTGGAGCAGGAAATACGGATATAAGTTTCTTTCCTGTTTAGATTTGGGGGTTTGTTAACATGCATAGTTTGTTGGATAAAGTGCTTTATTTCAGGTTCAAGTTAAATGCATATGATGTTTCATTTTGTAACTCGTAAATGAGAACTGATTTAACTCTTTAATTTGCATATGTCAAACGTATTCTAGACATTTCAACACATATTTGAATCAGAGGAATTTTTCCGAGTCATATATACAATATGAAATGATTACGTTTGAAATATCCGAAAATAAATTATGTACTTTCGAATAATTTATCAGTAGTTTTTTTCGGTTTGAAGAAGCTTTTAAAGTGTTTAGTAAACTCACTTTATAAATCTTATTTTATCATAGTAAGGAAATGAATTTATATTTCGCAATGAATGTTAGGGAAATCATACTAGCTCACGTTAAAGAATATGTTGAATTGCTTGAGAAGAGGTTACCTTTTTATCTTACAGCAGCTGTCCAATGGACCCTTTCTCCAAACTTCTGAATATTTTAGTTCCTTATGACATTGTCATATAGCCCATTCTGTGCAAAAAAAAAGTGTGATTCAGTGGTAAAACAACCAACCCTTAGGATTGATATTACATTTATTAGTTCAATTAATATCATTAAATGATAAAATCTAGATGAATTACTTATCGCCTGCGGAGAGTGCGACGCTCGTTTTCGAAGAGAATGAAGTTTGCCATTTTGCGACTTCTTTTTCTAACGGTGAAAATTAAAACTATTGGAAGATTCTACATTCCATTAATACCTATCTAACCCGAAAAGAAATATTTATGTCTAAAAAGAAAAATTGAATGTCTACAGATAGACAGATGGCAAAATAAAAAAGAATAGCCCGTATTTTTTTTTTGAAAACGAGTTAAAAATCTTTTCTGACAATATTTCTGTGTGGGACCGAAGGCACTGTGGTATCTGTCCTCCGTTATTTGCTACTTCTCTTTTGTGATATGCATTTAATGTTATACGTTATTGTTATTAAGGTTCAAATAATAAATTAGATGCACTGAGATAATGAAGTTCCTCAGAATGTACAATACTTTTTTTTCTACCTCATTGTATATATTTTTTTATCTAAACAAAATCGGATATAGTAAAGTGATTTTTGCACTTTGTCTCTTCGGAAAGCAGCCATTCGTCGTTGTTTTTCAGTAATAGGAAAAGGAAACGATAATTGATTAAAAGAAGAGATAACGATGCCTACCCCTCCTGCTTCATTGCCTCTGGCGATGAGTTGTAAAAAATTTTTAGTCATGACGAACAAAAATATCTTTAGCATTATTTTCTTATTTCATAATGACTTTTCTTTTTAGCGATCGCAATTAATTTACAACCAAAGAATAGAGCTACACTGAACATTATTGGTTTAGAGAATTACTAGCTTTGAAAATCACTGAATAGTACAGCATGGTTGATTAATTATTAATCATTAAAATTAATCGTTGAATAACTGATTAAAATGATTAACAATATCTCTCCCTCATGCAGACGCCTATGATAATACATATCTATATACATCCAATTCAAATGGATTTTAATCCTTAGATATAATTTTTTGACATTTAACAAAGCAATGTGTAATGCAGGAAGATTAAATTGCAGGATAATTCCACTAGAATGGAAACCGATGTAACAATATTTTAGAGGGACCGTAAGGATTTCCTTACCGTAATAAGACACGTTTGGCGCATTTATAACATTACTTGCAATACACCATTAAACCCCAACAACCGTAATATGAAACGGAATATTTCTGAACAAATGAATGAGAAATATATTCTTTGACCGGAATGCGTTGGAATAGAAAGGCTAGAAACAACACTTAATTACTGAATTTGCCATATTAATAAGATTAATTTTTTTAAACATAGAAATGGCCATTCCCATTGTCTGAGTGGTTAGCGTGCATGAGTACGGTGTAAAGGCACCCGGGTTATTTATATATAAAAAAATGAAAATATCCTCTCAATCAGCTTCTTGCCACAAAGGTCTGACAGGAGCGTGTCAGTTTATATGCCATAGTATAAGATCTGTGAGGATGGCAGGACCTCAGCAGAAAAAGAAACAAACATCCATGTCTTACCCCGGGCACAAACATTATATAATCACAAACATTATTTACATTTCTTGTTCCACCAGTGTTTCTCAGCGTTACTGACAAGTGCTTGGCAAACTCTCAGTATATAATTGCATGGCTATTTACAGTAATTTTCACTACTATTATTTTTAGTTTTTCTTGTCATAACTCCTTATATTTAATTAATAAATAAAAACCCATCTATGTTGCAAAACTATAACATTTTTTTCCATTTTAAATAAGGCAGCGATACATGCTCAGAAAAGTTATAGGAGTAATGATGACGTCATTTCTGCCATTTTCAAATGAATGGAGTATAGTATCTTTTCTGAATTTTTTTTTTGAATTTCTGTCAGAATTTATTTTTCCTGATCGTACTTGTGGATTTTCAAAATTAGTTCGCTGACTGGTACACTGTAAAAAGAGTGTAGGGTTTCACCAGTTTTATGGTATAGCCCTACACTCTTAAGTACAAGTGCTGATTATAATCAACATGCCTGCAGGAGTAGGTAGGAAAACAGTTGATTATATCATTAGTTTTGTGGGTCAGTTGTTAATTCATTTCTTATGTTGTTGTATTATTTGTTTCCAGTCTTAAGAGATTGTTAAACTCCAGAGCGATTTGAAAAATTTTTGAACTTGTACCTAGATTCCATCTTCCTTACAAGTAATGCACATGCTGAGAAATCTTTCTCAATAATGCATTATAAACTAAATCTTGAAATGATTTCGGTGAATTATGGAAGTTGATGACTAAGCTTAAGTATGCCAATTTGCGGAAAAGTAGTTTGAGTAACAAATTAGAATGTCCAAATTGCTTTTGGCGAATTCAGAATATTGATATTTAAAACAGAATAAAGTTTTCCATATTCCAGATTTAGTGCTCTCTATCGTTGGAAATTCAAACTAATGGATAATATGGATAAGGCGAATTGCTGTTATCAGTTACAATCACTTGACCACTGTTTAATTTAAAATATCTCACGAATAAATTGCACAATATTCACTTAACGTGTTGTTTTTCCAAATTTAACATTTCTAACGATGGATATTCAAACTATAAGAAGATCGCGGGAGGGGGGCGGGGAATGCATTTTGAGTTGGATTATTTTATATCTGAGTAGACTTTAGTGGAAACATCCCCTTACAATCCATATCACAAGAACCCTTTCCACTACTCAACTCAGGTTAAGGGCTCAGAGTTGGTTAGCGAAGGGCATCCACTGAACAGCTATTTATAGATAGATGGAATCCTTCCATCAAGAACATCTGGTATGTTCCTTAGCGTGCACATGCTGTTGCTCTCCTGCACACGGAGCCGTGGCTTAACGTCCCATATGACTAACGGTGATATACAAGCTCATCGGTATTACCTTTCTGACCATAGGCGGGGGGGGGGGGTTAGCGATGATAAATATGAACTCTGACATAGTTGGCACGCTAAGTGTTGTGGGGGACGGAAGCTGTCACATGCAAGTTCCTATCATTTTCATAAGATTTAGTTACTTAGACATAATAACTACCTTTTAGTAACTTTTTAGTCCAGATATCGCTTCTCTTATCTCATTCGAACAGACTTAGATCTAGGGAAGTGGATAGGATATCAAGACCCCACTCCACCTTTTTGAGAATGCTAGTATGGCTAGTAACTGGAATGTATGCGGGGAAAAAAAAAAATAAACATAGGTATATTACAGGCAGAAAGGTATCCAGGAATTTCGGACCCCTCTCCCCCCCGAAAATCCGGTCGTTTTATGCGAAATCTCAAACTTGTCTACCTGCTTTGAAAATCCAAAACAGTTGTCTTAGTATAATTTTATTTTAGCACTATAGTATATATCCGACACTGAAAACAACTATAAAATTTTATTCCATATAGAAAATGTTTAATCTTTCTTAGCGGATGGAATATTTTGCTAATTGGGACCCCCCCCACCCCCTCGCTGAAAATAATTCCGACATAGATCAGTTACGTACGTTAGCGATGAAAACTTATTTATTACGGAATTTATTTAACGTTGATTAAATATTTTTCACCAATGTATTTGAAATGAATAGTAACCTTTTTTCTGGAGCAATTGAATCATAGTTTAATAATTTGTAAATAAAATTTTTTGATTAATTAATCATAGATGCAACATAGTGATTAATCGAATCATGCCCTACTGAGTAGGTTGTTAAAAGCTGTAATGAAATATGTAATTCGTTTTACCGGATATAAACTATATTTTACTAAGAAATTAAATCGCAATTGATTGATATAATCTTTCAGGTTTTTTTTTCGGATATATTTTTAATAGAACTTTTCCTTATACTGGATAATGATTCCTTTCACAAAGATTCTGTACTACATCTTATATGAGTGATATCGGTAACCATGTTATTTGTAAAGGTTATAATTGTATTATAATTTGCTTTATTTATTTGTTTGAATTTCAATTTGTTTTGAATTAAGAGAGCATATACTGAAATAGTGTGTTCGCATTTATTTATAGAGGACTGTAGAAATCACATGAAAAGTCTCTCCTGTTGGGACGAGGGTGGTACAGTCGGTAGTGTGCCAGTCTCGTGATCTGCAATTCCCAGGTTCAAGTCCCACTTGGGCCAGCGTTAGATTTATATTCGCAAAACTCCCCTCCCCGCCTTACACTCGGTCAGTAGGGGACACCGATGGGTTTGGAAAGGTCACCACCGTTCGTCTGCTGGGGTGTTAACTGTGGGCCATGTACGGAAGAGCCATACCCTGTGCATGTTAAAGAACACGCTGGATGGCTTTGATGGGAGACTGCCTTCTATCTCCTAACAGCTGTACAGTGGGTCTCCTTCCCCCAACTTTCTCTAAGTTTTCGGAGTCCTTGTGGCCTGGCCATTTAGTTTTTTATGGGAAAATGTGACTACAGGTAAGTTAATTATTTCAATAAAATTATCTGAATCTCAATTTTTTTTTAAAACAACATTTCTTCGGTATTTAAAGAGTTATAGAAGCTGAAACATTCAACAATTTTGCACATTCTTAAAAAATCTTTAAAAATTTTCAAAAACTGAAATATTCAATACATAAACGGATAAAATTACGTTATACATTTTAGTCCAGTTGGATATAATTGTTATTGCTCTCATTTTAAACTGTTTAAATTAACTTTTCGGATCAATTATTTTAACTGCATTGCAGCTATTTAATATTCCAACTTCCGTAGTATTTTAAGTACTAAACGAATATAATTGAAAATGCAGATTTTGATAGTTTTGATTCAGATTTGAAATTTCTCTTCAATCACCTTTTTTTTCATAAAAAGCTGACTTTTGGAATCGAAATATCTATTTACTTACACATGTCGATTACCAATGAAGTGGCCATTGAGTTTATATTTAAAAGGTAATTGAATTTTTGCATATGCATAAAAAAAATTATATTTCAGAATATTTAATATTAAATAATTTCCACATATAAATTTTAAATATCTGATATAAATAATAAAGGTATTCGTTTTTGGGTAACATCGGCAACAATCCATGTTGACATAAAGTAATGTAACTTTTACACATGCCCAAAGCGTAGCGTAGTGTTGATTGTTGAGATTTGGATCTACCCGCCCCCCTGTAATTTCTCTAATACCAGATTGGCAAGCCCCAAATTTCGTACAGCGTTATTTCCCGCTCCACGCCGTATTGCATCGAATATGCAAATCCGTGTGCCTATAACTTGATTGCAGTCTCCCCCCCCCCCCGGAAATTACCAAATGTTTGACCGCCAAGTCCAAAATTTATGTGTTTTTTTCGTCTTGCCACCCTATATTCACTAAACATTTTAAGCCATTTATCTATCGTAGAACCCAAGTAAGGGATCCGTTTAATTTCAACGGGAAATTAGCTAGTTAGTATTGATGAAATCTCAAAGATCTTGTGAAAATTTACATTATTTAGGAGCAAATCTTCAACTGTAAATCTCAAATATGAGGTTCCTTAAGTGGTATACACTGCCTGGTCAAATTATTGTGGGATTTAAGGCCAGAGAGTGCACAATCCACAGTCTGCACCTCCGGGGGCACAGATTACCTCCCGGGATGTGGCGCACTTTTCACATTCTTTCGAAATACAGCCGGAGGGATTTCGATCCACTTATTCTGCAAAATGACTTGAACATCTCGAAGTGGAGAGGGCAGAGGTTTGTACATTCAAATAGCGTGTTCCAAATTTTCTCATGTTTACAGTTGGATTAAGATCAGACGATTGTGCAGACCAGGGAAAGCGATAAAAGTTCTTTTCATGTTACTCAAACCACTCACTCCCGTATGATTTGAGAGTGATGAATCGGTGCATTATCATCCTGGAATTTGCCACCTCCACGGGGAGGAAAATTATTCATCTTTGGCACCTGATCGTCCAAGTTGCTTTTGTAATCCGGAAAGTGTAGCAACCCTGCATTCAAACCAGAGAACCCAATCCATGCCAAAAAAAAAATAATTACCACACCATCATACTGCTTCCAATGGAGCTACACATTGATGAGGACATTACTTCTTGATGAAAACAGTGTATAGCGTGATATATCTGTGACCATGTTATATGTTTTCAGTCCTCCACTGACCAGGTTCTCTGCTCCGCACACTATCGTAGTCTTCAAATCCTGTTTTCGGAAATGAAAGGCTTTCGTATCATGGTAAAGTTCCCAAATTCCAAAGTTTTTAATTCTCTGCTTATAATTCTCGTTAAAATGGTTTTTGAAACTCTGATAGCTGTCATCTCTCTCAGTTGATGAAGTGTAACAGCTCTGTTTTGTGTACAGCGTACTAATAAACCCCCTGTCCAAAGCTTTGTCCTGTCCCTGTCTCTCAGTCTTTTACCTCCTCATTTGTCACGATTGACGTACTTTTTCTGAGACCGTTTCCATTCTCCATACACTTAGGATATTGTACCCCTTGATTTTCCACTGAGTTTCATCACCTCCGTTACGCATGCTCCTGCGCTTCGCGCTCCAACGATGAACCCTCTTTGGAAGTCAATCAGATCAACTTTTTTTTATCCATGTAGCAGTTGACTTTGCTTTCCACCATGCCTTTATGACGTTTGTACGATTTCTTAGTGATTTTGAATACTTACGCCACTAAGAAATTTTGCCTTCATTGACATGTTTCATGGTACTTCGCGCACGATACAGTGTTCATAATAATGTGGCCAGGCAATGTATATCTCACAATCGTACCTAATTAATAACCATCAAGAAGTAAGTAATCAGTAAAACATTGGCTTTAGAACAGACTTAAGTATACTCAATATAAAAAATAGCATATGATGGACGAAAAGTTACCTAAAGATGGAATAGATATATTTGTGTGGGATACCACTTTTAAGACTTCTATTAGTTTCTTTTAACTTTTATTCAGAAAGTAAAGAATACAAGATCATTTAGGGACACAGGAGTACCCAAAGTATTGGGGCGAATGGGTGGGTGTGGCTATCTTGAGAGTTTGAACAACATTTGTTTCCAAGGCAGTACACTAAAAATTAGGGACTCAAGCATGCCAAGTATTCCTCCACCCCTCTTATAGAGTTAATTTTGTACCCCTCCCTATTAAAACTTTCTGGGTTCGTCACAGTTTTGGAAAGTCAGAAACCTTTTACTAAATATTTTGTGGGAAAAATTTCGCCGGCATACGGGACTTGAACCCGCATCTCTCCAGAAACATGCCAGAGTATTCTTACCGATTGAAGTAATGCCGGCTTACTCAGCGCAGTATAAAAAGAAATAGTAGCCACCCGTTGATCATAGATGGCGCCAATGGTTGGCGCCGAAAATCATGGTGAAAAAGTTTCAAGTCTTAAATTTGTGGAAAAAAAGATGAGCCGGCATTAGTTCACTCTCCTTAAGGAGACTCCTTAATAATTGTTGATACTCGATAATATAGTCCATGTGTTGAAGTGCTTAAAAACATTTGACAGTGTCATAGAGAATTAAATAACTTTAATTTTAATTTTTATTAGTTAACATTTGAGGTAAGTTGTTATGATCAGCGACCTTCAGCCACCATAATTCTTTAAACATAAAAGAATCGTGAATAAAATCGAGATTTAGAGAGATTTGAGTGAAATTTACATTTATATTTCACGAAATTTTCTATAAAATGCTTAATTTTGAAAGTTAGGGGGACTTGCTTTTCCACTCAAATAAATACGAATTTCGAAATTTTTTAGCAAATAATGTAAGTGATTTAGTTATGATATAACCATCTTCACAATCTTCTACTATGGCATATGAACTGACAGCTTCTTGTCAGACCTCTGTGGCAAGCAGCGGCTTGAGAGGGTATTTATATTTTTATAACACAAGTGAAGTTGACTATCTTCGATCTTGTTTTGGTCCTTTAACATTCACCTTACTCGCATTGTTGGTCTCTGTTGCTACTTTTTCGACTATAGCATTTAGTTTATTGCTTAGCAGACACTTGTACACTGAAGTGCCATAAAATTAGGGATAGCAACCTAGTAACGTGTTGAACCTCCTCTGGCCCAGATAACGGCCACCACATGACGAGGCAAGGACTCCACAAGCTTGCTTAAATGTTCCACAGGTATGGCGACCCATGCATCATCCAGAGCTGTCCACATTTCTCTCAAGGTCGTCGCTGATGGGACACGGCCCGAACACTCTGCTCGACAGTATCCCAAAAATTTTCAATGAGATTTAAATCTGGGCTTCTAGTGATCAATTCATTATTTCAAAGTCAGCAGAATGCTCCTGCAGCCATGCTGTAGCCAACCTGGACCTGTGAGATGAACAGTTGTCTTACTGGTAGATGACATCTCCATTGGGATGCATGATGGCCATAAATGGGTGTAAATGGTCAGCCATGAGTACATACCCTCCTACATACCATGATTCCTACATACCGGGATTCATTGAGAGTCGTCAGTACCAAAGGTCCCACAGACATCCAACTGAAGACACCCCAGGCCATCATTGAGCCACCACCAGCTTGCACTGTTCTGACATGCAGATCCATGGCATCATGGAATTGGTGTCATATACTCAGTCTCCCATCGTTGTCTTGAAGTTTAAATCAGGATTCATCAATCCAGGCTATCCGTTGCCAGTTTTCGATGGTCCAGTTTCGATGTTCTTTGACCCAGTTAAGGATTGAGCCCAGTGTTGTGCCGTTAGAAGTGGGACTCTTGTTTGTCGACAGTTCCTGAAGCTGAGACAATAAAGTGAACATTGCATGGTCTGTATACTGACTTCCCAGCTGGAACTTGAGTTCAGATGGGAGGTGATTTCAGATAATGTCTGGTCCCTATCGGTCTGTACAATGTGGGTCAGATGGCGAAGCCCATGATCATTCAAGGCTGATTGTCCTTTGCAGTTTGTCCAGGTGCTTGTTTGTTTGCCGGAATTTTCATATTCCTGGAACACTCTTCAAATTGTCATATGAGAAAATCCAAGTTCGTTGACAATTTCGGAAATCGAGTGTCCCATCTGTTGGGCACCTGCGATCTGCCCTCTGTCAAATGCATCTAAATCCTGCGCCTTTCCCATTACGCTTCTCACGATGAGATGAAGCTCACAAAACTGACAGCTGTATATGACCAGAGTTTCAGCCACGCATGTGCACAAATGCTGGACTTGCGGTACTGAATTTGGATAACGTCTCCTATCCCTAATTTAATGGCACTTCAGTGTATATGACATTGACGCATTCCAACCTCTTGATCAGGAAAGTAATATATAAGCAAGACTCACCGGTTCCGCCGTAAGCACTACCAGTATATCGGCAAATGTCCTTTTCGCCGCTAACTACGGTTGGGGGCAAGACTGTACCATATAGATACAGTTCATCCCCGACTACCCTATGGCGAGCAGTCCTCTAGAAGGAAAGCTCATCCATCGGTCAAAACCTAAATTTAATTTGTTCCCCGGTTAGCCACAACAAGGATATATAGATCCAAGCTGACTCAGCTCCCAGGGTGGAAACCCTTAGTTGAAAAAGAATTTGAAAAAGATTTTGAAAAAGGGCCCTAGCCTACTAGAGGTACCAAGTCGTTCAGCAGGGCCCCGAACTGCTCCAGTGAGCACCTGATGGAGGTCTTAGCACTGTCCAACTGGGTCCCAAACCAGTCAGCAGTGCCTTTGATCTCGGATGGTCTTAACTCTGTCCAACCGGGGCCCAAACCGGTCAGCAGAGTCTTCGACCATACTGAGCAACAAGCCTCCCACCACGTTAAAGTGGTTCCCTGTCGAGGGGGAACCTCTTGATCAGCATCATCTCGACGCTTCCTTTGAAACAAAGGATCGTTGATAGCAAAATACCACTGAACAGAAGTATATATGATTTTTGCCTCTCGCTATCCCGCGAATTAGCGAACCGATTCCAAAAGTGACAGAGCATTCTTAATCGGTAATTAATAACAAAGCGTGATGGTTAATTTGCAAAGATATAATTTCAGTAATAGCTCACTTATATCCCAGATATATTGTTTTTATAGAAATATCTTATTTTACGATTTGAAATTAAGTGGCCCAATCATAGCCATATTAACTTAGACGAAGTGAGTTCTCCCGCTGTTATAAGTTGAATTTAAGTATGATATCTCATTAATTCAAAGATTATTAACGAGATAGCTAGAATTATAGATTCATTCCAATGCAGTTTCTTTTTGTATTCAAATTCAACTGACTTCATTCCATATGAAAGAAATTAAGTTTAACAGTGACAACTTCCTGCAGTATTCTTTCCTGTCAAGAATCATTTTTAATTCAGAGATACGGTTAATATATTTACTATAATTAATCTTGCTGGTAGTACTGTAAAAAGTAATTAATTAATACTCTTTCACTGTAATTAACCTTGCTACCAGTTTTCCCTTTTGTTATATAGTATACTATATAGTTATATAGTAATTAATGGCAAATGCCCTCACTCTAGGAAAATACACTTCGAATAACAAATACGAGTATATATGGAGGGTGTTCAAAAAGTTCTTGACACTTGTCTGTAGATTTGCACTCATTCCTCCGAAGTCAACGAGCTACGACTTGTTTGAAAGTTTGTCTAGTCATTACATCTTTAAAACAAAGGCATCAGCCTCTCTTCTGGCGGCGCATAAAAGTTTGGTCTGCGAAATCTGTGCGTTGTTGCTATGGAGCGTACTAAAGATGGGGAAAGATTTTACGTTTTCACAAGGATGTAGCTTGGGAAGACGCGAAAAAAAAAAAATCATGCCGATTTGTCATATGTATATGGGGATCATGCCCTTTCATGTATGGCACTGTTATGGGATGGTTCAACAAATTCAGAGAAGGACGGCAAAGCTTCGAAGACCTCACCTGTGCATGAAGACCGAAGGAGTCTGAGAACGAGAGAACCATCTTTTCTGTTCGTGAACTCGTTAAGAAAAACCCACACATCACCGTTCAGGTTATAAGTTTAGATGTTAGTGTATCGTTTGGCAGTCTGGAACCAATTATTCATCAACATTTAAAGTTCCGAAAGAGATGTGTCAAATGAGTACCCCACAAACTTACAGAACAGCAAAAAAGGGCTAGAGTCGACGAGTGCAAGGAGATGTTGGTAATGTTTGAAACCTAGTGTCCCCAAACAGTTAACAGACATTGTCACAGGTAATGAGAAGTGGTTTTATTATTATACAACTCCCAGAAAGATCGACAACTGTATTTGGGGTTGCGGAAGTTAAACTGCATCCCCAAATCCTCCAGCGAGACTTTCTCTCAAGGCAGAGGATGTTCACGATTTTCCTCAATTCCCAAGAAGTGGTAGCCGTGGAAACCTTACCTGAAAAAAGGACTAGAAATGACTAATACCACTCTAACATTGTTTTGTCCAAAATGGTTAAGGAGATGAAGGAGCAGCGCCAAAAAACGCGTTTCAAGGGTTCTCCTTCTTTATAACAATGGCAGTGCTCACAAAACCCGGCAAGTTACGGCTTATCTGAAGCAGGAAAAAATCAAACAGCTATCCCATCCTGAATATTCATGCGATTTTTGGTTGTTTCCAAACAATAAAATGAACTTGCTCGGAAGCCTTTTTCAATGGTGGAAGACGTTGCAAAATGTTTTCATTTAGAGTTGTAGAATATTCCCCAATAGTAGTACCACCAAACTTTTCAGAATTGAGGTAGACGTCTGCAACTTTGCATAGATATTGGAGGAGAGTTACTTAGAAGAACAGTAAAAGTTTTGTCGAGACAAGTCAATTGGTTTTCGTTTTGCAGATGCATGTCAAGAACTTTTTGAATGCCCCTCGTAATAGTTTTAGTGTTTTTCATTATCTGATATATGAATATTGAGCACAATGCTCTTGCATCGTATTGTTATCATAAATTTTTATGAAGCTGTTCACATTATATAGAGTACTATAATATCAGTTTGGTGAAAGAGCTTGGTGAAAGAGCCATAACACAACATCGGGGATTTGTTTCATTAAATTCCTCTCAAGTAATGATCTCTTCGAAAAGTTTAAAATGCGAGTGTGAGAAACATTTCCAAAATCTATCTGTGGAAGCACTGACGTTGTAAAACGAAGAAATGAAATATTCCTGATGTCGCTCGCCTCAAGATTTGTTATAAGAAACAGAAATAAATTTAAAAAATAATAGAAAATTAGTTGAAATACGTTTAAATGTCATTTGACTTTCTGTACGTTTGACTGAAATTAGTTGAGACTTCTGTAGACCCTAGAACTTAAAAGTATAACAAATGAAAAGATTTTTGTTATTTACAGGGAACTCATTCCACTGTAGTTAACAACCTACAAATTCTTCCTTCTGCCATTTGGTATAAATAAGATTGTAGTAATTGCAAAATGTCCCCACTCTATGAAGATACATCACTTCGAATAGCAAATCGCTTCATTCCATTATTTCGTATGGAGATATTCGTAACTCTTATTTCATTGTTCCGATTCCTCCTGATGGAGTCTCTGGAAGCTGTTGAATCTTATCTAAGCTTTTGGGGAAATGGTTATGTAATAAATTATGTAGTGATTGTCGTCGTTTAACGTATTTAATGATACAAAGGGACATTCTTCCAGAAGCTGTAAATGTGCGAAAACAGAGAGCCTTTGTGAAATGTTGCCTCTCGAATCCCAAAGTTACATAATAACTCTGCCAACTGTTTCTGACGAAAATTCGAGTGAAGTTACTCTTTACCGTGAAATCCATATTTTTTAAATTCATGTTTTGATTTTTATATTGGTTGCTTCTTGCCAATGAAGAAAGATAAAGCTTTTTATTACCTGTCTTCCTATTGCTTTTCAACTCGCCATTTGTTGGTTTCTTTAAACAGTTTTTCCACCATATCCTTCGAACGTTATGGACAAATTTAAGGATTATGTATAAATGAAAGCTTAACACCTCCCATACTTTCTTCCCTCTGAAAAAAGGGGAAATATGAAAACGATTATTCCTCTATATCTTCGGAACGTAGGGCCAAAAGCAGCGAGCTATGCGCCATATGAGAGCTTGTTACTTGAAGAATGTTACAGGATAAAATATCCCCCCCAAAAAATGGGAAATAAGAAAATGATTGTTCCACTATATCTTCCGAACGATAGGGCTTACAATTACGAGTTAGGTGTCAAAAGCTCATAATGAGGACCGTCGTAAACTATTTCGATTTTTGCCCCCACCATTCTGCCTCCCCTTAAAAAAAAGGGGGAGGGCTGGTTTTTCTCGGGTGTGAATCTTAACGAGTTTATCTCAAAACTTGTGACCCTTTTATTTTTCTCGCTTGGCGTATTATGGCCTTAGCTCCCGATGCGTCATAAAACCCCAAACAATCAACCAATCAACTTGTGATGTCTCCAATGTCATAGGCTTATCTAAGAAGCAGGAGGACAACAAATGTGGTCGATGTTTACAAGTCATATATCAAATGAAAGTTTCTGAAGGTAGGTAATTTTAGTGACAAAAAGAAAAAATATAAATAAATTTAAAAATTTTAAAAATAATTATTTTCCCTTAAGTAGAATATAAAGCTTAAAGCATATTAACGGGGCAGTCAGCCACAGAATTCATATTCACCTCAAAGGAAGATAGTGCGCTGGCAATTTTGTTGAGTAAGTAAATCGGCGTATACTGGAAGATAGGTATTTAAAAAAAATTAATTTTCATTCTGAAGCTCACAAGTATTTAATTATTGATGTGTTTGTTTCCTTTTTGACCCATGCTACTGCAGTTTTGAACATTATCGACATTACAATCAATTGATTAGCATTGCCTCCCAGATTTCTGAATTGTACGTGATCAGTAGTCATTTCATACGTTCCGATATTTTTTTAAATTGTTTGATCTTAGTTCTTCTTCTTGCTATTGAAATGAAAAGGGAAAAAGTTTCTTTTTCACCTGTATAGTAAGGAGAGTTTTGTGCTTGCGAGGAAAGTCAGGTTCAATTTAAGACTACAGTATATTCCGGTTATCCGGCATTTCATCCCGGGGAATGGGAGTTGTTGGTTAGATGAATCTGCCGGTTGAATGAGAAATATTTTTATAGAAACCAAATGCTGTAGGTACAATCTTACATTCAATGTTAGTTGAAATAAAAATGCAGTTGAAACAATGATAATAAAAATGAAGTATAACGCCATTTACATAAATGTAAACATCTAAAATATAATTGATTTTTATGTATTTTCGCACTTCCTAATAACGAAATGTGAAAGAATTTTTGAAAGGTAAAGTAGGTAGAAAAGCATACACAAGACATAATTTTTTTATCCGAAACCCTAGGGGTTATGCACCAGTTGCTCTATCAATTCACACCTGTTTAAAGGAAGGATTATGATGGTTGATTACGATATGTAGCTCTACCATGTAGTTCAATGTAGTTGTTTTTTTTACACTTGCCTGATTATACCAAAATTCACTGTAAAACAAAATTCATTGTTTTCTATCAAATTCGTTGCTGGCCTGCGGCATATAAGGTTGTTTCTATCCAGTGCTTCGATGCTGAGAATCTGAATAACCCATGGTATATTGATATTTATATTTGGTTAGTAAAGTTTGGTTCGTCGGTAAAATTATGGGCTCCCCAATAATTTGACTTAGATGGTAGAATTTCATAGCATGAGTAACCATCACAACCTTTTTTAAGCAGGCGTAAATTGCTCCGCCTTAGTTCAATTTGTAGAACCAGGAGATTCCCGAGTTTGAAACCGGGAGGCGGATGGGTGGATTTTTTTTCACTTGCCTATTTGTTACAAAATGACTGCCACTGAAATGAGATTCATTCCGTCCTTTAATTTTTAATATCTGCTACTTGGATAATCGATATAATTGAATGGATTGATCGTATTTCCTTAGGAACTGTAATTTATGTTGCATAGCTTATGATGTAATATTTCAAGGAGCTGTGGATGGGCCCCGTAATTTTAAGTTCTCAGGTTCGAGCACCACGTGGCAACTTTGAGATTTATCTCCGATAAACTCCCTCCTTGCCCTGGGTCAGAAAGGGGACACCGATGGCCTAGGAAAGGTCACCTTCCATCGGGTTACCTGTGTGCGTTAAAAGCACGCTGGATGGACTTGACGGTTGTCCTGTGGTTTCCTTCCCACCAACCTACTTCGCTACAACAGCCACTGACCATATCGAGTGGCTTTGAGCCCTTGGGGTACTTGTGGCCTCGCCATTTAACCCATAGTGTCGGCTTAATTATCCCACCTGCCAGACATCGAGTTTTCCAAGCCCATTTTTAATAAAAATATTAAACATTATTTTTGATATGTAAATAATGAAAAAAAAAATTTATTGTGAGCACATGGTAATTGGGGAAGCAAAATTCTAAAAGTATAATTTTATTTTCTAACAAAATTAAGGCTTATTTTCATTCTAGAGGTTGATGATCATGAGTGTAGCTGACTTATGCTTGCTCATAAACGTGAATACATACACTGAGACGCCAGTTTATTAAGTACGCCTACCTAATAGTATGTTGCCCACCTCTGCATCACCTGAATTTGTTGGAGCATAGAACTTACAAGATGCTGGATGAGTCGTGCAGGAATGTTGTACCATGCGAAAATGATTGTCACACAGTTGCTGCAAATTGGATGATTGCACAGTCTCACTGCAAACAGCTCTTCCCACCTCATCCCAAAAATGCTCGCTAGGGTTTAGATCTGGGGACTGTGCAGGCCAATGAAGCAAGGAAAACTCATTTTATGTTCCTGGAACCATACGGTGATGACTGCACCCACTGGAGATGTGCTTTTGTGTTCTTTGCTGACAACCTCGCCACTCGATATGGTCAGTGGCTATTGTGGCCCATTTACGACAAGGTCTGATACGTGGTGCATTCAGAGATGACCTTCTGCACACCAATGTTTAATTCTGCTGTTATTTGCCTGTTTTGACCCATCTGTTCGCGTGCACGATTCTTGCCAGTATCCTTTGACCCCTCTGATCTACAAGCTGTTTTTTTTCCACAGGATCGCCGGTCACTGGTAGTTTTTTTGCTTTTCGCACCATTCTTTTTCAAGGGTTTATCGTTTTCGGTAAACCCTTGAAACGGATGTGCATGAAAAGCCCAGGAGGATGGTGATTTGGGAGGTGCTAGAACTGGCACGCCTAGCATCAACTGTTATGCGATGTTCAAAGTAGCTCAGGTTGCTAGTTTTGTCTATTCTGATAATTAATTAAACTCTGATGCTCGAAGAGCTGGTCAGCGTGATTTATACTGCACACCACGGTCATGTGACGTATTACGTGTTGGAATAAACCATTTATGTCATAAGGGGTGGTGTACATAATAAACTGGCATTTCGGTGTAGTTCACAATGCCCTATTTAGAGCATCTACTAACATCAGAGACAAACGCTTCATTGCAAGTCACCAACACAATGTTGCGCAAAGGCTAAAAGACTAAAGACGAAGGGGCGGGGGTGGCTCAGTCGGTAGCGCGCCAGGCTCGTAATCTGTAGTTCCCAGGTTCGAGTCCCAGCTGGGTCAGCGTTGAGATTTATCTCCGCAAAATTCCCCGCCCTGCCCACGGTCAGTAGGGGACACCGGTGGGCTTGGAAAGGCCGCCGTCCGTCGGATGGGACGTTAAGACGTGGCCCCGTGTGCGGGAGAGACATACCTTGTGCACGTTAAAGAACACGCTGGATGGCCTTGACGGGGGGCTACCATCTGTCTCCCAACAGCTGTTCCAGTGGGTTTCCTCCCCCAACCTTCTGTTCCAGTGGATCCCCTCCCCCAACCTTCGGGGTCCATGTGACCTGGCCATTTAGCCCATGGTGTGCAAAAAAGTGCCGCTCAGAGGTAAAACAACCCCAACCCAACTAAAGACGAATGACAAGCGATCAGAGACCGTTTGTCAATTTGATGGAGCACCTTGCTAAGATTAGCTCAGATCACCTTCATCGAGTTCAGTAGGCCTATTAACTCTGACAACACAGCTTTATGTAAAAATAAAATTCAAATTAAACCAAAGTTTTGGACCACCTGGGTAGGGAACGAGACAAACGGGAAAATTTCCTACCGTCCAGTGAGTAATAAAAATCAAAGATCACTAGCTAACAAAACATTAGATTTATGAGGCTTCAGTAAGGAGAATGGACCTTTTTAATTCTTTTGCTGCAGTGGTAGTCATAATTCAGGAGGTTTGAAACGATCATATTTGGGTTTGTGCACATATTCACCAAAAAAAAAGAGTGTAACTCTTTTGGATGTATTTGCCCACAGACTCCTAAATGCTTGTGAATTTTTTTAGTACTTGCCGTCCCGTGGCAGAGTGGTTAGCGCGCTTGGCTACTGATCTAAGGAACCTAGGTTCGAGCCCTGGGTAAGACATGGATGTATGTGTCGTTTTTCTGTTGAGGTCCTGCCATCCTCTCAGACCTTCTACTCTGGCATATAAACTGACAGGCTCCTGTCAGTCCTCTGTGGCAAGCAGCTGCTTGAGCGGGTATTTATTTTTAACGTACTATGATGCTGATACCATCCTTAGAAGCTTATTTTATCATGGATTGATACAATGACGTTTTCCTTTGCACAATTCCAGGTTGGGCATGCATAGATAAGTCTGAGCACTATCCTGAAAAGTGATAGTTTATTTTTCATCGAGAATAGACTATTCTTTGCATCTTGTGTTTTATAGATAACATTGTTAGCAGGCCTGGATCTAAAAAAGAATTCGAGTGGAGGGGGCAGAAACAAATCGAGTAGGAAAAAAGTAAAGGAGGTGGGGCAATGTTATGGATTTCCAATACAGTACGACATTCTCCCTTCCGTTTTGCAGGTTTTTAATTTTTTTTTTGTAAAATGCATGAAATCTAAATAAGTTTAATAATTTTTGCCTCTTTTGCCCTTATTAGCATTCTGAAAAAAAAAAAAAAAGGAGGGGCATGCCCCTTCAATTCAGATCCGGCCCTGATTGCTAATATGAGCTTTTCAATTCATTCTACAGTGAACCGTTATACCCAGATAGACTAGAATGCTTCCGTGTAAAATTGATGTTCTTGTGATATATTTTATCCTGTGTGTAAACATTATAGCTGAGCTCCTTGTAGCATTAATACGAATTCACCATTTCGTAAACCAAGTGCCTAAGATGTTCTTGGTTGGATCCGTTTAGCTGCAATTTCAGGACAAATGAAGGTGTTAAAAGCCTCATGCCATCTGCATAGAGTGCCTTGAAGATTGTCAAGCTCAGGCAAGTCAGTAATATAGATATTAAATAGAGCAGGTCCTAGTAATGAGGCTTGTAGATAGACAGATATTAACTGAAACTAATGTCTATGAAGATACGAGTGAATGAGTGTAATAAGAGGCTGAGGAAAGTCTCCGGATGAGCTTGTAGATAAGGCCTTATTCATAGTTTGTCAAAGGCGTTAGCCACATCCAGATAGTCAGATTCCTATTTATTCAGACTTGCTGTAATGATTTTTACAGTCCTGAGAAGTTGATGCACTGTGGATTATTTATCTCTGAACCCAAATTGTTCTCGAGGGATAATTAATTAGATTCAAGTAGAAAACTGTTCAGTCTGTTTAAGTACACATCATGATCTTCTCATGTAATTTCCCTAAACAAGAGAGGAGATTGATTGGTCTGTAATTTTGTGCAGGGGTCTCATCTTTCCATTTTTTGCGGATCATAGTGATATGTGCCAATTTCCAGACATCAGGGAACTTGTGTCTGTAAAGCAATTTGTTGAGATGTTCCACATTCATGCTATTACTTTACATGGGAGGAATTTTAGGATCATATTCGAAATTCCATCAGGTCCTAATCCTTTTTGGATTTGAGGCCCTTGGTGTTATATTTGGTGTTATTATTGTTTGGTTATTTTACGTTTGAGCGACACTTTTTTGCACACAATGGGCTAAACGGCCAGGTCATAAGGACCCCAGTTGTTCCCAGATGTCAGAGAAGGTTGGAGGGGGGGAGCTAGGACCGGACTTTTACCTTCTGAGACCCTAAGCTATAACAAATTTAAGGCCCTAAGCTTTGTTAAGTTTAAAAGGCTCCAAAAAATTCGAAAGTCGAAATATATATTTATTACATTGATTGAAGGGAACATTTAAAAAATAAACACGAATTTGATGAGGTGAAAATATGATACTAGAATTAGAGTACAATGACCTGGCCAGCCTTCTTCCTCAATAACTCCTGAGCAAATCGAAAGAGTCCTGGCAATCCTGAATGAAGACAGACGAAAAACACTTCGTAAAGTGACTGTGAAAATGTCAGTTTCATACGGAAGCGCTCACGGATTGTGAAAACTCATCTGAAAATGTCACGAATCTGTACTTAATGTATTCCACACAGTTTCTGTACTCAATGTATTCCACACAGTTTGACTCCAGAACAAAAACAAAAAAGGGTAATCGTTTTAAAAGCCAGGGTCCAACCTTAATGAGTCGAATAGTGACTTGCGATGAAACTTGGATCTTTCACTATGATCCCAAAACAAAACAACAGTCGAGTCAATGGAACCATCCCGATTCATCGAGACCCAAGAAAATTCGGGTTTCTCGTTCGGCTGGGAAACAAATGGCTCTTGTGTTTTTTGACATCAAAGGTGTTCACGTTACTCACTTTGTGCCTCGTGGAACAACCATGAATAAGGAAGCTTACTCGAAGGTTCTCAGAACCATTCGTAAAATTCGTGTCATTCGTGAAAAACGTCCCGAACTTTCTGGTGTGACTTGGTTTCTCCATCACTACAACACCAGACCTCATATGGCTAATACTCGTATTGTGCATCCAGTGATCACTGCCATAGGTGATCACTGCCATATTCCCCGGACTTAGCACCCTGCGATTTTTTCCTCTTTCCGCGATTGAAGAAAGCTTTCAAAGGGAAACATTTCGCATCCGACGACGAAGTTTGTAGAGCCACAATGACAACACTTCGCACGCTTTCGAAAAATGGCTTCAAAGACGCTTTTAATGTATGGGTACAACCATGGCAAAAATGTGTGAAGTTCAAGGGAGAGTATTTTGAGAAAGACAAATGCCAGGAAGATTCAGAGGATGATATTTAATGTAACTTTTTGCTTCTGTCCACGAATTAAATGATCACGCTAGTATATTGTTACTACAGATGAACGTACTGCAGTGAGTTTATGATAAACGTGACGTGAACGCTCGTATATGCTTCTCCGAGAGATTTATTTTAACCAACGAATTAGAATACAGAACCGATCTAAAAAAATAGAAAAGATCAAGTTGTTGTTGGAATTGTGGAGATCTGAAAGGAGGCATAAACGCCTTAGTCTGTGCACGATAGTCTAAAGCAGTGATTCTCAACTTCTTATGCTTCATATACCCCCTCGAAATGTGTATTAATTGGCGTAGCCCTTGTATAGATAGATAAAACTATAGTTATAGTATAACAATGGGAATAAAATAAAACACTGACTTTGTTACTAGATCTAGCGACTTTTGATCTCTCACGGCGTACCCCACGTTGAGAACCCCTAGTCTAAAGAATAAATGTTTTTATTTGGTGTGTGTACAGGAGGTCGTTTAGTTTATTAGTGTGGATCGTGTTGTTAAGCTGGTAAAGATAAAGAAGAATTTGTCGTCTTGTGTATGGTGATCAACGCCTGAAAAGAATTATTCTGAGAAACCAATATGCTTAGCCACAGTTTTGGAGTACTTGAGGACTAAAACCTAAGAAGGAAATCTTTTTGTGCATAGTTATTTAGGAATTGGTAAGATTATTCTCGAGATATTGCAAGTATTCACATATATGATTCTAGTTAGACTGAATATTTATTTATCAACATGATTTTATTGTTCATTGAATGATTTTAGTCTTGTTTCGTGAATTGGATGTGAATAGAATTGAGATAATGGATTCTTCTGAAAGTTGATCTTTATATTATTATGGAGTTTCGTGCCGGTTGACTTAGTTTGTTTATAAATAATTTCATCCATGCTTTTGTAATGAATTGCATTGTATTGTAATTTTCATTGACCTATTTTTACTTGAACTCACGCTCAGTGCTCATCCATTTTAAATTGTAACAATATAATGGTATGTTTTGTGAGGCGTCATTAAAGTTTGCTTATTATGTCAATTATATGATAGATAGATACCCCCTCAAGCAGCTGCTTGCCACAGAGGTCTGACAGGAGCCTGTCAGTTTATATGCCATAGTAGAAGGTCTGAGAGGATGGCAGAACCTCAGCAGAAAAACGACACATACATCCATGCCTTACCCGGGGCTTGGCTACTGATCCCCTAGATCAGTAGCCAAGCGTGCTAACCACTCGGCCATGGGACGGCGTTCCAATATTGATCAAGAACAATTGCGTGAGCTCTGTTTCTGTTAGTGATTTAACCATGATTTTATCAGATATCACTTTTGAAATTCAATACCAACATATCCTTTTAACAATGAAACATAATCTACAGGAAATAATTTATTGTGGTTGGTTATTTGGAATATTATTGATCAGAGCAAATGAAGTCGTAGTGCTCCAAATTCAGATCGAAAAGTGGCTTGAATGAGAAATTAACAAGCAAGAGGAAAAATTCTTTTTGTTATAACGCACAAAGTGTTTCTGTTGTTTTTTCGTTTATTTTCTGATAACCTGTAAGAAAAACTGTTTAAGAGCCAAATGTTAAAGAAATAAATGATTGTAAAGATTTAAAACCAGTAATGTTGAAATGGCAAATTTTGTACAGTTAGTAGCTTTTTGAAACATGTAATTATGTTTGAGACCGCCACCAAGAGGGCAATTTACCCCCAGGCTTCGTAGAGAGAAGGCCTCGATGTATGTTTTTGCGAGCAGAGTCTGAAGAAATAACTTTTGCTCCGGGCCTCACAAAACCTAGCTCTGTCCGAGTTCTGTTTGAAATATGCAAAAATTGTTCCGCTTTCCTGCGAAATACCCGTTAAAGAACCAGTATATAACTGCCTATTTTTATATCATTGCTTTTTTTTCCAAATGTTGATGTAATTAATGTATTGATATTATATGTAGCTTTGATTTTACCGTCTTGTTTTTGTAACGTTGATTCTGCTATTACGTAATCAATACATAGTATTTTTTCATTCGCCAGATGGCAGCACTCGGATTCTTTTTACACATGTTTCGTTGTTATTCGTAAATCGCGCAATGACCTTTTTATTGACTTCGAAAAAAAAATTCTCGATAAACGAAAGTTACTCTTAATAATTCAGAAGTTACTAAAAGAACCCCTGTACTGTATCCAAACATTTTGTAGATGAATGGTTGCAGTAATGGAATATGACATTTGATTCTTAAATTCAATATTTTATCCAAGTTAAATGGTTATAACCTGTGACGTTATGTTAAGGCAATATAGCGAAATATAACTGTTGAGCAATGAAAGTGGCCAAAGTTGATCTTCAGGAGAATAATCTTAAAAGCGCAAAACTAAATATACAAATGGTCAGTGTGAAAAAAAGTATAATAAATAAAAATAAATACCCCCTCAAGCAGCTGCTTGTCATAGAGATCTAACAGGAGCCTGTCAGTTTATATGCCATAGTAGAAGGTCTGAGAGGATGGCAGGAGTCTAATTTTAATGAAAATCACGCAGTTAAAATGTCTATAAAGTGAAAAAAAAACTAACCATTATTATTTCTGGTTGGTGTTTTCACCATTAGCATTATTATTTATGTTAAAATTAAAAGTTTTTTGATAAAGACTTTTTTTTTAAGCTGTAGACGATGATTGCATGAATTGGGTAAATTTTTGTAAGATTAGAAGAAACATTTGAAAAATGTTAAAATATACTAACGTTGATTAAAGACTTCTTCCTTAAAATGCAGATAACAAAATATTCTTTTGAGGAAATTTGCTGTTAAGAGAAAATATCTGTCAATAGCGATATAAATGAAACAGGAAAGTCCAATAACAGTGAAATATTTGAATGTTAGTTGCAGCATATGCAAGATATTTTTATTCCCTTGTTCAGATTTACTATGTTCATATGATTCATAAGTGGCAGAACTTTTCTGTAAAAGCCTATTAAATGTTCAACTTTGAATTGCTCATTTGAAAATATAATTAGCAGTTTCCGTCGTTTACGGCTGTGCAGTTATCGGAACACATTTGCACAGCTGCTCCTCTGTGAACATGTTTAACTGTTCTGTTTACTTTCAATCCTGCTGTTTTGTCAAAAAAAAACAATGGCTTTCTGACATAAATGGACTTTTTGAATGTTTCAATAAAGAGCCTAAAGGAAGCTTAGTGCGAGAGAATAATAAACACTAAAATTACTCTCCCAGACCTATCTACTTCCGTATGAAAATCACACCTGTGCCGAAATTTCTGACCGAATGCAGGATGGAGCATCCTGCCTTTGGTCAGAAAGGGTTCACCAATGGGTTTAGAAAGGCCGCTGGATTTCCTTGACTGGGTGTTTCCATCTGTTTCCTAACAGCTGTCCAGTGAATCCCCTCCCTCAATCTTCTCTGAGCCTTCGGGGTTCTTGTGACTTGTCCATATAGCCTATTGTGTTCCAATTAAAAAAAAGTGTCATTCAGAAATGACAATCCCAATCCGTATGAAAAACTGTGATTCCAACGTTACGAATAGCCTTAGCATAATGACATAACAAGTCTTTTTGAAAATAGATTCGTGTATTGTTTCATGCCTTCGAGTATAAGCAACAAGCAAGTCTCTCAACACTAGGAAAGGTACTTTCTCTATATGAGGGTTGAACTTGCGAAGTGTTCTTAAAAATTATGAAGAGTGCCTTGAACGTGCAAATTGGTATAATTTGATACAAATGTTCTGCGCATAAAATAATTTTTTGGTAGATGGCTGTTTAATTTCTCAAACGTACGTGGGCACCTGGTACACTGCCGACCTTGGTCCCCAGCCCAGGGTTCAATAACACGACACAATATCTGATAAATTTTGGATCACCCCTTTTATACACTGCTTAAAGTGGAAATTGCAACACCATAAAGGAAGTGATGTATACACCCGAAACTGACAGGATGGAAGCTATGAGGATAGATGTGCAAATGAGCAAAGAAAGGAACATGAGAACGCGAGGTACGTGCGTTTATTGCATATTATCAGTACATAGTATGCAACTTACTACATAGGCCCACTTCAGGCGGTTATTCAAGCCTGTAGACGTCTCGCCATTCCATCAATCAGGTAGTTAATAGCGTTCTAAACAGTATCCAATTGGGCACACAGCTGTACCAAGTTTGCCACCGTTGAGTGTGTGTGTGGTGGTCAGTCCAGGCACGGTGGTAAGGAAGGGTCATGCCACAAGATTAACAATATCGTCGATGTAACATTTCACCATTTAGCGTGCCAGAAACGTGGAACAGAGGTGTCTGGCTGCCATATGTGATGCCGCCTCATACCATTGTACCACAGTGGGGAGCCGTATGGTGGCTAACGGCCGTCTGGCGTGCCAAAACAGAATCGGGACTCATGTGCAAAAACAACACTCTCCTCCATTCTGTAGTCAAATGTTGCCTCGCTCGAAATTGCTTGTTAGCAATATTTGATTATAGTGTGATCAGTGATGTCGCTGCAATTGCAGATGCTACGCCCACATTCTTCTATCATGCATGTCTGTTCCTTTGTCATAGCATTGTCTAATCCTTTGTCATAGCATTGTCTAATGGTTTGCATAAAGGCCACGATACCCAAAATGGTCGAAATCACTCTGCAACGCAGTCACTGCAGTAAAAGGGTCGCGAACGGCTGTCCTTTGGAGCATGCAATCTTCATATCCCATGGTGCGGTGTGCTGGTCCTGTACCTGTCCGTGTCATTTGGTGTTCCATGATGTTGCATGAGACACTGTTGTACTGTGCTCACACTGTGCCTCATGCATGCGCGATTGCTTGAAGACTCAATCCGAGCTCTTTCATATTGATTCGCTCTCTCTGAGAAGGCTTCAATTGCGCATAAGGGTCCTGCTGGCGTCTCCAAGCCATGTTCTGACCATTTTTGCAGCATGCACTCCAACCTCACGGTCGGTAGTGCTATGATATGAGCTCGTGGGCACCTTATATTTATCCATGGCTTGGTGTTATGTGTTTATTCGCTGCAGAACTTGGAACTTTCCATATCTCGGACGGCCGATTGCCTCCTGTGATTTACATATCTCTACTTCCATTCGTTCTTGGTGTTGCGATTTCCACTTTGAGCGGGGTATGTACAACGCTTCAGATATCTGTTACCACAAATGTTCCCAGCCAAAAACGTGTCCATCATAGGCTTACCACCAGTGGAGTAGCAAAAATACATGCCTAACAATACCCTCAAGTTCATATGAAACTGATCACAGCATGTGCTAATTATATTGCATTTATTTATCTTCTGGATGAAGCGACGAAATCACATATACATCTTATGCAACATTTGAAAACAGCAACTCTATCATCTGTGTCTGAAAGACATACAAATGCGCTTTCATCACCTCTACAGTAGCAATTTGGATAGATATCGAGCAATAAACCATTCTTGTGATACAGTTAACAAAATGTCATTTCTACAATACTGTTTATATCAGTTTCCTAATTTGTGTTTTTTTTTTTAAAACTTAGCTATACCATTTTTTTCCTTCTTAATCACTTTTGGAGTCTTCCACAAATTGATCTATTTTTAAATAATTTAACTTTATAAACATTAAAACTCAACAAAATCGAATTAAACTATTATTTATTCAAAAATAGTGTGAATAACAAATTAAATCTAACTTAGCAGAATATTTGTTCAATACAATTAATTCATAGTGTTGTAATAATGAAGCTATGGAAATATTCAAAGATAAAAAAAATTGTAAAACTAAATTATATCAAAATTTTTGTACACAGCTATTTAATTCAAGTGTTTGTCTTTACTTTGGAAAGTTTCAGATATTTGGAATATGGATTTAAAAAATAAAGATTTTTAAAGTATGCTATTGTTTCAAGTGTTCCCATACTTCCAATTTTTGAGAATTTTGAGACAGTAATATTTAAATATTAAAGCACAACATTTTGTGAGAACAGATGACTACGTTTGCTACCTAATAATTTGTTTTTCTAAGTGTTGCCAGATTTTGAAGTGTAATGTGAACAAGAAATCGAAAAAAAAATCATTTTTTAACTTTCGACAATTTTTAAAAAATGTCTATTAAGGATATAAGAGCTAAATGACTTTTGTATATGTATGTTTGTGTCAGATATGATCTCTTAAATAAAAAAATGCGCGAAAAAGTTTGAATGAATAGTTTTGGTAATCTAAGGAATGCAACACAAGCCGTTTTTTTTTACCTATTATTTTTGAGTGGTCATAACTTTTGAAGAAATTTTTTGATGAAAAGCAGATGCCATTCTTATGTTATGAAGAAGAGTACTCACATATATATTTCTTCCAATAGAATCCGCGTTGGTCACCTGACCCCTCTGATTTGAAATAGAATGGCTCAGCTATCTTCTCATATACAGTAGTATTTATACATTTCTTATATTGGCCGTACGGATATAATAGAAGTTGTTTCTTTGTTTCAAAGGCTTATCCACTATTTTCTCCAAGATGGACCTTGCGAAATATTAAATTCAATGTGCAGCATATAATTGATTCCAGTTTTAATATGAGTAACAATATTAAAACTCAGTGACCACTTTCTTAGAAACATGCTCATGTTAATCGAGGGTCGGATTCAAAGCTTACTAACATCTTAAGTAAGCTTTTTTTATGGAAAACATAAGACTAAAGATATGGATTTTAAATTGGAACTTATCTAATTATATAAAAAATTCAATTTGATTTCCTGAAATAAACTTTTGGTATTTAGAGAGTTGGGTACTATACTCTGAGTTGCACTATGGTGCTTACAATTGCTAGATCACAAGGACCCCAGAGGCTCCGAATTTGATAGGGGAATGGAACACACTGACCAGCTGTTAAGTGACAGATGGAAGAATCTCGACAAAGACTTCAAACGTGTTCTTTAACGTGCACAGGGTTCTGCTGTCTTTATATCCCATCCGAAGATGATAGTCTTTCTAAACCCATTGGTATCCTTTTCTGATCAAGGGCAAGTAGGGAGTTTAGCGTATATAAATCTGAAAGCTAGCATAGTTGAGACTGCGATTGAGATTTTCGATCCTGTCTGCTACCGCCCCAGATTTTTTAACAGTTGTAGTAGCTGAAATATTAAACAACTTAATTCATTCTGCAAAAGTCATATAGGGCTATCATGAACCGAAATAATCATTAAACAAAAAATACTCCTACATATATATGATAGTAGATCTCCTACTGTGGCATATAAACTGACAGGCTCCTGTCAGACCTCTGTGGCAAGCAGCTGCTTGAGGGGGTATTTATTTATTTTTATTTATTTTAAATATATATGTAGGAGTATTTTTTGTACATATATATTTAATAACCATTACAGTAAAAATACTGTAATGGTTATTGCTTTCGTTTTGACTTGTTTAAATGAACTTGAATCAATTATTTTAACTAGCATTGTTCCTTTGAAACATACATTATCAGGTTCAGTAGCAATATAAATACTGAAGAAATAGTGTTAAAAATCGTGATATAGGTAATAAATTTCTTTGATGTTTAATTATCTGTAATCATATTTAGTCATCTGTAGCCATGACTCTGTGTGTGGGAGAGCTTACCCTGTGAACATTAAAGAACACGCTGGATAAGTACTTGACGGGAGGCTGCCATCTGTCTCCTAACAGCTGCCCAGTGTATCCCCTCCCCCCCAACCTTCTCTGAGCCCTCGGTGACCTTGTCATTTAGCCCATTGTGTGCAAAAAAAAAAGTGCCGTTCAGAGGTAAAAGAAACCCAATCCTTTGGAAACTAGTCCAAACTTTCCTATTTCTCTTTCTTCCAGTGTCGGACTAAGTCTGACATTGGGTCGCCGTTAACATTAATTGTACCTGTAGGGGTAGTCAGGAGGAAAATTTAACCTCAAAGGGTTACGATATTGCTGAGCTTTTAATCTGACACGACACCGACGTAACATTGACTGTTCTTAATTAATGGGCTACTGAGTATTAGTGAAATCATAGTTAAACTACTGAGAATTTTCAAGAGTTACGGTGTCTATGCATTCACAGTTTGAATCGTGTGAGGAATGTGTAATATTAAACAGAATGCACTGTTTTAATTAGAACAAATATTCTACAGAATATACATATTTTAAATGATATATTTTATGAAGTAAAAAAAAATATGTATGTACATAATGTCAACAAAATTCTGTTTTCTCATATTATGTCAGTGGAGAGTTGAATTTGTACGTAAATATGCTTTGGTATAGAAATATGTTAGATTTTAATGAGATCCTTATCTTCACTAAATCGCGATTTTCGAAAGTATTCTTTATTTTCAAAGTTGTGGAAGCTGAAATATTTAACAGCAATAATGCGCCGTAAGAATATTTGCAAAAAAATTAAAGAAAACGAACTTTTAAAAATATGCATTATTTTATTAAATGGTTTAAAATAATATTTAAGTTTTAGCTTTTGAGAAGTTCTTAATGGTTGATATTGCTGCTATTAAATATTCAATAACACATTAAATATCGACGAATAGTTTTGAAAATATGGGATTTAAGTAGATTTGATTGAGATATTTAGTTTAATCCCAGTCACAGTTTCCAAACGGAATCTGACTCTATTGACATAACTTGTGGATGTTTAACTTTTTCTGCTCAATACTTGTACGTTTTCATTTCATATTGAAGTGAGATTCATGGTAGTGCCATAATTGGAAACTGTATATAGTAAGAAAATAAGCCCTGTATTTCAGTTATATGAAGAAAATTAGGCGTGTACCTTTGGCGCGGTACGCAATATTAGTCATTATGTACTAGACGGACTACTGTTGCTCTTGTGGCTTATTTCCGACGCTCCACAAGGAGCAAGACATAGCATGTTTCCTTTGTTACTTATTAGATTCTGCGTTCCTTTTATAGCGTACAACTCCTTTATCTGTCCCATTTAGCCGGCTTTGTAGCTGGCTCGTGGAAAACATTGTTCGATCCTGGAGCCGCTGTGGTTCCATTCAGCGACGTTTCATTTATGGCCACCGAAGAATAGCCATTCTCGACTAGGCCAGAAGAGGACCACCTTCGTACTTGAAATCGCACGTATTTCGTCTGAGGGCTGAAGAGAGTATGGTCTTAAAGTAAATACTGTTCGTTTGTCTTAGACTCGAATCAGCATCGCATCCAACTCGTCGCCAGAGTGCAAGCGTTGATTATTGATGGGAATGACGCGTTGTGCGCTTGAAACAAATGCTGTCTTTTTTTTAGTACAGTCCGCAGATGCATTCTATAGGCATTACACAGTTTGCGATCGGTTAGTTTTTATTGTCTGCAATGAGAATTTTACATTGTGCAAGAAGAGAGGACGGTTTTCTAATTCATCAAAATATTCGAAGGCGATTCTGCAGAAGCTGAAAACATTTTCATAAAATGAATATGGTATATTTTGTGCTATTAAGTCTATTTCGTTGTATATAGATTAATTTGGGCATAAGCTATTTTCCTACTTGAACTGAACGCAGATTAAAATGCATAGAAAGGCTTACAACCGGTAGAGGATGTGTGCCACAACGCACACATAGGTCAAGGACCCCATCTGTTTTTACCACAGCTTATATATATATATATGGTAATTATACCATTTTTAAAAGAATTTACATATTTATGTACTGTAACTTTTTAAGTTCTGTTCTTTTTAAGGTTTTTTTTTTTATCAAGGAATGGAAAAATCCAAAGTAAATTATTTATCTTTAGTAATAGAGAAAAAATGTGCAGTGTTCTTGAACATGTAAAAATATGAATATTGCATGTTTAGCGGCATGATATTCAGCCCTTGCCCTCCACTCTAAATCGACGACATTGGACATGGTGGGGCGGGGATGACTCAGTCGGTAGCGCGCCAGGTTCGTAATCTGCAGTTCCCAGGCTCGAGTCGCGCCTGGGCCAGCGTTGAGATTTATCTCCGCAAAACTTCCCGCCCTGCCCTCGTTCAGCAGGTGACACCGATGGGTTTGGAAAGGTAATTTTGTCATAATACGTAGTACGTCCCATGACGTACGTCATAGGACGATAAGCCGTGGCTCCTTGTGCGGGAGAGACATACTTTGTGCACGTTAAAGAACACGCTGGATGGCCTTGACGGGAGGCTGTCATCTGTCTCCTAACAGCTGTTTAGTGAATTCCCTCCCTCCAACCTTCTCTGAACCATCAGGGCCCTTATGACTTGGCTATTTATCCCATTGTGTGTAAAAGTCCCGCTAAGTGGTAAAGCAACCCAATTGCCATAACATGCATAAACACTCTCTGCATCCTAATTTTCAGTAGTATTCGTTCAGTATTTGAAGAGTTAGGAAGCTCAAACATTAAACAGTTGCATTACCGTATATTTTTCACGGAAATTGGTGAGAGCTGGAATAATAATTTCGAAGGATCAATAGAATTTTCTTAATATTTAGATGTAAGTTATTATTATGAGCGAATTAACTTTCGAGATAAATTTGCACAACTAATAATGACGTTGATCGATGTTCCAGCTACCATAGCTACTTAAATAAATATTATTGAACAAATATTGTTGAAAACTAAGATTTTCTAAAGATTTATCTCCAATGATGTTTTCAAAGTTGGACTTCGAATATGACATTGCATCGACATGTAAAACTAAACGACAAAATGTTCAGAAAAATATTCTTAATATAATTAGAGCAAAAGGAAAAGGAGTTGAAAAAATTTATGGAATATTGCAAACAATTTATTCTTTTTATTGTAATATTAAAAAGGACGTTAAGGGAAATAGAACAATGCGGACTTTTTAAAAATTTGTTCCATAAAGTGCACACGTAGTTGTTTTTAATCCCCCAAAAACTTGTTGAATTTATATTTGCAATCTGAAATCGTTACAGAAACAAATATTTTTGTTATATGTGGTTCTGTCAAAATAGCACATGCCTATATTATAGAAAAGCAGTACCAAATGTCGATAGAGTGTATTCGTATTGTGAACCATGTTTAATGTGAGAAAATGCAATGATAACCGTATCTACGTGGACTAACAGAAGCACTCATTCATTATAGTTCTCCTTTTGACTAGATTTGTTATCCAAAAACTGTTTTGTTCAGTAAGTACTAATTTTGTAGAGCCTGATGAAAATAGATTTTATGACAGCCTTGTGTAAGAGAAGAATTGACACATACTGTTATCCTTGTCTATGAAAACCGACTTTTCATCAGATTCATTAAAATGCTTTATCTTAGAAATTTTTTAATCTTTTCCTCTCCATTTTTTTTGGAACGGTTGACCATTGCAACCCTTTGATCTTCCAGTGGAGTTAATAATTTTTTTTACAAATATTTTGTGGAAATTAAATATTTTTCTGATTCTATGTGATGTCCTATTAAAAGAACTGTATAATATTTTATTTTATACGACTTATATATATAATTGCATTCAGCTCCACCAGTACATGATTAAGAGAAATTCTGTGATCTTATCTATTAAGAGGTAAACATAAATTTGAACCCTAGTTTATCACGAATTTCTATCATGGCAGTTCTGGTTTTTGTTTAGATTTAACGATTCCAAGACATAAATTTTATTTTCAAGTGTTGGAGTATACTTCATAGTGGTATAACAAATGCATTACTCCTCAAAAAGCTGCTTGTCACGAAGATCTGACAAGAGTCAGCGTAATAGCTTTAGAAAAGATGTGTGAGGAAGGCGTGACTTCAACAATAGAGAGACAGCATCAGAATTAAAATATGTTACCGTGCCTTATGGGACTTGTGCCTGGATCCTTTCACTCCGCAGCGAATTAGGGAATGGAAATAATGCTTCTTGGATAAGTCAAAATAGAAAAATTGACAGATAAACCAAATGAAATTAATTGTTTAAATACAAAATTCATGGATAGCCAAAAGTTACTGAAGACGTTGCGTGTAAAGCCAAAGCTACACATTGGTTTCCATAAATTAAGGAAAAATGTGAAAAATCATGATAATGCGCCAAAATATTGTGCGATGCTCACCAAACTTGTTCATGTAACCAGTAATTCCGAGAGAGCATATCGTATGCAAATTAGTCTAGTTTGCGTCAATTTGCGTAATCGGATAGCGGCATAAAAACGGGTGTTTTTGAGTGCATCGTTATTTTGTATTGTAAATGTGGGTAAAGAAATTCGAAATAGCCATTTTGTAGGAATCACCTCGAGACATCATTTGCCAAATGAACTGCAGTGGGGAGCTTTTGGCCGGCTCGAAGCAGGCAAAGTCAGTCAGACACGGCACGATGGCTGAATGTGAGTTCTTCTGTGGTTCATAGACTGTGGAATCAATTTTTTAGCACGGATTCCACGTCTTGGAGGTTTAGCCGAGGAAAGGCAACAGTTGCGATCACTGTACAAGACCAATATCTGCAATTAACAGCACGAAGGAGCAGAACGTCTACTCCCTCTCAGCTACGACCCTCCCTTGCAGCAGCCACTGGGAGGGTTGTATCAGCTTCTTCTGTGCGTAGAAGGCTTCATGAGGGAGGTCTGCTAGAAGGCCAGTAATTTTTATATCCCTCACGTCACAGGAGAGAGCTGTTGAATTGGGCACACACGCATGTTAACTGGACAGAAGAGCAATGGAGGTCTGTACTCTTCACAGAAGAGTCCAGATATTGCTTGCAGAGTGATTCTGGACATTTTGATATGGAGAGAACGAGGTACCCGCTATCATCCCAGTAACATCCGTCAAAGAGACAGTTACAGTGAAGGTAGCTTTTGTGTTTGGTGTGGCATTTCCATAGGTGGACGCACAGAGCTCTATATGTTGATGAGTGGAAACCTCAATGTTCAAAGGTATAAAGATGGCATCCTTGACCCTTATGTACATCCTAACGCTGGTGCAATAGGTGAAACATTCTATCTTATAAGACGATAACTCTCGTCCCCACAGAGTTCGACTAGTGGAACAATACCTTCAGGAGGATTTGCGCATATGTGGGATGCTGTAGGGAGACGTGTTGCTGCCCTCAACCCGCCACCTGAAAAAAGGGGAGCTTATTACTGCTTTAAAGGAACAATGGTCGTTACTGAGCTGATTCACAACATCATAAACAGCATGAAACATCGCTGTCGTACCTGCATTGATGTAAGGGATGACTACACTCCTTATTAAAGAACTTTGCCATTTCATTCTGACACCTCATTTTTGGACAAGTTCCTGTAAGTGTTATTTTTTGACGAAAAATGTTTCTAGTGTGAAATATTTTATGCTATTCTGAAACTAGCATTGCAATTCATGTTTCCATTAAATTTCATTAAAATCATTCGTATAGTTTTTTGTTTATCATAATTTTTCTGAGTTTTTTTTTTAATTTATGGAAACCAGTGTAGATTTATAATAATTTTTGAAGGCTAAGAAGCTAAGTGGAATGATACATGGAAATTCATTAAGATTTCTGTATAGCATTCTTTTCATTTAATATCTGAATATATAATGATGTATATACAGGGCCGGATCTGGGGGGAAAGGGCCCCGAACCGTTTTCAGAATGCTAGTAATGGTAAAAGAGGCAAAAAAAGTATGAAACTTATTTATATTTTATGCATTTTTCAATAAATGTTTTAAAGATCTGTAAAACGGAGGGAAAATGTTATACTGCATTAAAAATCCAGTTTCTGTTACCCCTCCCTCGCCTCAATTTTTTTTCTTCTAGATCCGGACCTGTATATAATTTTAATTGTCTTTCAAAATTGTAGCTGAAATGCATTAACAATTGTTATTACTAAATATCAATTATTTGTTTGTCAAAATGATAATAATTTGCAATATACGAGAATGGTGTATTTATGATCAAATAACGATAATGCAGAGAAAACTCCACCCTTTTGCGGGCTATGAGCTACGTTTAAAATTCCAATTATTTGGCAAGCCGCATGCAAAATATACGAAAGGTATGACATTAAAAATAATATACATACACTAAATAATTGTAAACCAATTATTGTACAATAATTTTTGATATTTGAATCATTGCAATTGTAAAATTTTACATCTATAAAAATGATCATGCAAGTTTAATGCGACATTTAGCATTTTATGTTATCTGCTATTTTTCATATTTCAGGATATAGGAAGAATATGATTCTGATTGAGGCATGTGTGTGTTGCTCTCGAGCTATTCCTATCACTTAGTCTAATATAAATTAATTTTCTTGATGTTCGCTAAATAATACCTTTGTCTTCAAATTTAGATTAATAATATTTACACTAGTAAGCATGCTCATACATATAATTTGTTATTAGCATACCATACCCATCGAGATTAAACGTGAAATCTAAAATAGGCAATTGCTTTACCGTTTATATTGTCCAAATTTACTAGACAGTAAACTAGTTAAATTACTCCTTAAAAGAATCCGTATGCAGATGACACTGAACGCTAGCTTGTGACCATAATTTGAATATGGCAATGAAAAGGCTTCGAAGGTATTTTAACATAGGGGTCCTCAACGTGGGGTACGCGGTAAAATTTTTGGGGTACGCAGTGAGAGCTCAAAAGTCGCTAGATCTAGTAACAAAGTAAACCATTGTTATACTATAACTATAGTTTTATCTATCTATACAAGGGGTACGCCAGTTACATACACATTTCCAGGGAGTACGTGAAGCATAAAAGGTTGAGAACCACTGTTTTAACATATGCACAAGTTGGCTTAACAATAATTTTCTTTAAAGTGTGCAATTAAATTGTTCTTTTGTTTTCCACTCATTTAGTAATATCACAGGCTATCCTATAAAACTTTTTGAAGTCCATTTATTGTTTAAACTCGAAAATGGGGTAGTATTTACAAGTGCACTAATGTATAGTATTGAGAAAGTCAAAACGTATCAAATATTTGTCATGATTAAACGTTAATTAACTGATGTCAGGCTGAGATACTCAGCTAAAATTAATTATGAAAGTGAATTCATTATATATCATAATTTACATCCTACAGTTTATTTCTTTGTGGAATTAAAAAATTAAAATTCGAGTTTTTAAAGCGTTTTTTCCTTTTTTGTTTCAAAGAGCCTAAAGATTAAAATTTTAAAAATAAATATCCATGTAGAGGTTACCTCAAAAGGTTACTGCAAAATATCACACACCCACTCAATAATTGCGGAAAACCTTCCGTAGAATGCAAAATTTTTCTGATTCTCGAAAATGAATTTGAAAAATTTTCTGATTCTCTAAATTGATTTTAAGCCTATCAAGGTATTGGTAGAGTTATATAATAGATGGATGAAATAATTTTAGGTGAATCTCTTAAATATTTGATTTATATTGAAAATAGTGTCATGTTTTCCCTTTTGTAAAACCGAGCCAACTGAAGTGTGCATTTTAGAGTACGGAGAAGTAAAATAGAGCTCTTACGATAAACCTTGTTGAGCCGTTTTATCTGTCATTCAGAAGATTTGAAAGATGGTCTGTTGCGCGTTTCTAGAAATGGAATTGTGATCATTACTTTCCCACATTGGTTTTTCTTAGTACCCTCCTAACCTAAAACTTGTTTGACCTCTACATCTTTACAAGCTTCTTACCCTGTTTCAGGTAATTTACTTGAAGGTTATTTATAGATGTTCTTCTCCCACTGAATTAGCTGAGAGTCAGTAGGCTGTGGAATGTCAGGGTCAGCTGGGGTCAAGAAGAGCTAGCGTTGATTGACCTTGTTGATGAAAAGCAGTCGTGCCCGTCCCCTGGCCCGTCCCCGCCCACTCGGGGTGCACATTCCGTTCGTGGGACTCAGCGGACGTCTTCGTATTTCACAGGGACCGGCCTCACCACCCCACCCTGGACCGCACATCCGGCGCTCCCTCTGTGTGCTCCATCTTCTCCCGGGAGGAGGAAGTGGCCCCCCTTCTGTCTACCCCTCTTCCGCCATAGCTCTTCTGGGGACACTTCTCCAACCGGAAGCAGAAGAAAAACCGTGATCCCTCTTGGGGTTACGGGTGGTCCTGCCTTTCCTGTCCTTTTCCTTTTTTTCTCTCATCTTTTATTTTTGCATTTTTGAGTTGAATTTTGCTGTATATCGCAGGAAAGGTTTCCGTACAGTAGTGGCCATGAGAATTGAATCATTTCTGCAAGTAATAAAAAAGAAGTATTTAAAAGAAGCTTTTCGGAAGAATTTAGTTATAACGGAAGTAATATGCTTTGTAGTTGTTGATGTGTTACTGTTATGATTTTCAAAGGAAATTCGATTTCTTCTAAGTTACACATTTAGCAATGAAGTAATGAAGTCCTTGATAATTTAACTTTGTTATTTGCATTATTAATGTTGCTTGCAATTCACTCAAAGTATAAATGCAAAGACGGCGAAGGGGTTGGGAGGGGGGGGGGGGGGGTGAAAAGATCTTTCCCCTGTTAGGTGAAATGGCAATTCTGGTTAAATGATCTGCAAGCGATATTTACAGCAGAATATCCCGAGAGGAAAGTTTTCGAGATGAAGATGCAATCTGTCTCAATCTCTTTAGTCTTTAGATAGCTCTGAAGCATTGAACGGAAGTGTCGATCATCGGAAGAATTTTCTCGAGAATATTTTGGCGTATCAAAACAACTTTTACGTTAAGGACTAATTATTAGTAATTTTAGATTGCACCCGTTCTCTATTTTTAAAAGTTTTTATTTAACGGGTTTTGTGTAATCCTTTAAGAGTGACTTTAGATATTTAGTAGCATTGTAATTATCATGCTAGAATGCTTTTCAGACGTAACTTCTTTGAACACCTTACATATATGCAGTATTTACGCTTATAATAACCTTTTAAAAGATGATCGATCATAGATGTCTATCTTGTCTTTTGTGATTTTGCTTCCCGACTCCTTTGTAATTAGTTAGATTTCGATGATACATAGGTGCCTTAAGTAGAAAAATCTGAAAAGTGGATATTATTTTCGTTAGATTATCTTGAGACTGAAAATATAAGTTATGCGAATAAGATATCAATTATTATCAAGTGTGAAGAAATTGAGTGGTTAAGTCATTTTAAGACACAGCATAATCGCAAATATATGATCCTTCAAGCATAACTTCATTTGATTTTAATTTCTTTTGGAACTGTGATCTTTTGAACTTTTCCGAAAGTTTGACAAATTGCTTCTATTGAGCTAATTTTAATAATCAATAAATAATTCGTAATTCTGTAAATATTCAGTAATGGCCGAAATTTTATGATTGAAGTAGAAATTAAATTTGTTATGTAATGTTTTGTGTTCTTAATTCAAGTAGCATCGTCATGAGCCATTTTGTTTGCGCAGACCAGTCTTTTTAATCTTTTTTGTGAGGTGGCCATATTTTGATGGAATATATAGATATTGTATAATGTAAGTCTACTAGATTTTTCAATATTATAATAGATATAAGCCAATTTAAATAGCTTTTATTATTTGTATGTATACTAATAATATTTTAATTGTAAATTAAAGCCTTTTTTGGGTGGAAACAACATTTTGCAGATTATCTGCACCTTAGAATATCGAATACCGGTTGAAAAACGCTGATTTAGACGTTAAAGAAAATAACGTAATTCAACCACAGTTGTTGCGTTTTGTCATAAACAAGTTGGAAAGTAAATTGAAAAGCTTCATCATTGTATATTAATTTCGTTTTAAAGTTCCCTTAGACTTCTTTCATTCAGAATTTAGATTAGTTAGTTTTCATGCCTAATCATTATGGAGTAGTTTTGTGTGGTGAAGACTTGGATTCTTCTAAAGACCTAACAGAGCGTGGTAATATAATGATCTATTCCTTTAAAGAGACAACCAAAGTTAATAAAAGCATGGAAATTCAGAAAACTCTTACCCTTCACTCGTATTGTTACACGGTTTCTGAGTGAAAGAACAGTTGCATGAAATTCGGTAAGGATCTAACCATGAACTATAATTTTACACTTTACCCAAAGTGGGAAGGAAAATAGTTACTTAATTAGAAAGCTTGTAGATTAATATTGTGAGAATCAGTGTGTTTTAGAAAGAACTAACAGAACTTCTAGTTGGATTGGTGAGAGGAAATGAATATTCCTCTTCATAGTTACGTGAAATACAATTTGCAGAATGAAAGCCAACCATATTATTGAGGATTAGTTTATTGGATGGCATAAGTTGTAAACATGGTTCTTATGTAAAAATATCAATAAAAATCAAAATTAAATTTATTTTAATCTTGTTTTTGAATAGCATTTAAGTATTTAAATAGTTATAGAAATCAGGATATTTAATAACAATATTGTTAGGTCACAAAACTTTTTTTTCAAAATGGTAAAAGCGTAAATGTAAAAATATATCAATTTAAATAACCATTTACAGAAATAAGTAGATTTTTAGAAGTTTGTAAATGATTTAGTTTTAATATTGCTATTGTAATTTAAAAGTAAAACCTTTGAGTGTCTCTGTTTAACATTTGTTTCAACAGCTCTTAAAATACAGAATGAAGATATGAAAATCGAGGTTTTAGATGGATTTTATTTACATCTTTAGCTTCAGTAAAAAGTTTCATTCAAAAGCTACGAAATTACAACTTTGTCTTTTCATCACAACACTAGAAGTCTTAATTATTTTTTGCACACATGATGTATTGATGTGAGCATTCCAATTTTTGAAAAAAATTAATACAGATACAAAAGTGATCTGATAGGAGTTTCTCAGTTTATACGCCATAATAGAAAGTCCGTGAGGATGGCGGGACCTCAGCAGAAAAACGACACTTTTCCGGGCTCGAACTCAGGTCCCTTAGATCAGTAGCCTAGCGTGCTAACCACTCGACCACGGGACGGCGAATCACTTGCATTGCGAACTGAAAATAGATGTTCTTTTCATAGATATTGGTAATGGCTTAGTTGCTGACTGCAAACTTGATTGAAAAGAAAATAGACCCTCAAGCAGCTACTTGCCACAGAGAGGTCAGATAGGAGCCCCACAGAGATCATCTTTGATGAAGGCGAACCCTCAGGAGAAAACAATAAAAAATGAAAAAATAAATACCCCCTCAAGCAGCTGCTTGCCACAGAGGTCTGACAGGAGCCTGTCCATGCCTTAAATAGGATTCGGAATTTTTTTTCTATGTAAATGTTTTTGCTATGCGAATTTTTTTTTTCTTTTTCAGTTTGAAATCACGAGCCGTTTCTAAAACTAGTTGATAGAAACGTAAAAATGAATAATAGTTTAGTGGCATTAGTTGTAGTAAACGTGCTTATTCATGATTTACCATTCGATGGCCGAGTGGTTAGGATGCCTGTCTACTGATCAAAGAGCCCAGGTTGGAACTCCTGATGAGATACGGATGTGCCTTTTTGCGTTATCTTCTTACTTAGATCTCATTTTCCTCACAGATTTTTCTCAGGCGTATTAAACAGACAGGATAAGACCTATATGGCAAACAGTTGCTTCCGGGAAAATTTATTTGTTTTTATTATAGTATATGTAACGGATGGGAAGGAAACTCGGAATGACGAATAATAAAGTGCTAAGAAATTTTTGTAAGCAATGGCCTATTTGGATGTGCGGTCCTTCTTGAGGTGATTTGAATATAACGGCTTCATCTTACCATTCGATTTATATTGTTTTTAATAACCGAAATCAATCGGAATTTATATAAATCGGAACATAAAAAAACCTGTAAATAGAATATCAGAGTTTCGTTCCGTAATTCCATTTCAGCTTCTTATATTTCTGATGAAATGATATTTTGTGAAAGTCGTATCTTATATATTTTTTATGCGATTGCATTTATTGTAAATTGCTTATGCGTAAATGTATATTTTATGACTATGGTGACCATTCGTCCTATTATTTATATGACAGTTGTATATTTTTAGGGCGTTGTCCTATATATAAAAAATTCAAAAACACGTTTTTGTCCTATATTTTTTGTTCTATCCTTTAAAAGTTCAATATTTTTGATACCAATTAAAAACGATATGTCTTGCTACTAATTCTGATACATTTTTCTTAGTATTATTGATGTGATGGAGGAATTAATAACACATAACAATAATATTTATACACTTATAAATTAATCGACGCAAGTTTCAATCGAAATATAGGTAATCACCTTTAGTTTGATATTGATATCAGATTTGGAAGAAAAATTCTCTTGAGCCCGATGGGATTACCATACATTTCTATAATACACTGGTTTCCATAAATTAAGGAAAATCCCTATGTTAAGTCAATGGGGAGCTAACGACAAAGCTCTATAACTTCTAAAATACGTGTTTTCGTTTTAAAAATGTGATTTCAAATAAAGATCTCAATCAAATAAATCAGTATCTCGATTTTCAACAATATTCGTTTAGTATTTAATAAGTTATGGAAGTTTGAATATTTAAAGATGACAATGCCAGCCACAAAAAATGACTTCAGAAGTTAATTAAAACTTAGTAATAAGTATTGCATCAAAGTGTTTAATAAAAGAAGTTTGTATTTTAGAACTTTGTGTAAAGAATTCTTTCACTATTCTTCAGTTTTATATAAGTTTTTTAAGACTGGCATAATTAAACTTAAAAAAAAATGTTCAAACATCCATAACTCATTAAATACTGAACGAATATTGTTGAAAATCGAGATATTGATTTATTTGATTGAGATCTTTATCTGCAATCATAATTTTCAAAACAAAAATTAAACCTTATTTTAGAAGTTATAAAGCTTTGACGTTGCTTCCCATTGACTTAACATAGGGATTTTCCTTAATTTATGGAAACCAGTGTGTTCATAATTCAGAATTATTTAGTTGTAGTAAATTATTAAGCAATTCTTATAATAGTGTGAACCGTTGATAAATTAAAAGTTATTTTATTGATATGTTTGTTCTTTTTTTTTACACTTTTTAAATATTTTTTGTATAAAATAAAAAATAAAGTTTATGCATATCATTTGTTTTATTTTAGAGCTCTTTTAGGATATATACCACTTTTCGATGATTACTTTGTCAGACATAACATAAAATTAATTGTATCATGTAAAAATTGACGAAAGAATAGTCGTATTGAAAAATATAGTTGATGTCAAAAATCGCCAGAAACTATATTTTTTCAATAATTCTATTTTTCTTGGGGAAAAAAAGAGCGGTTATTGTATTTATGACTGAAATAAACTAGTGTATGGATATTTTTTAAGTTCGTTCAAATTAATTTTGAAAAGGATCGTATTTGTAAAATAAGCAATTGCAAATATATATTATATATATTGTATTATATATGCATATATGTTTTCGTATTATAAGGAAACTCTTTATGGACTTGTTTTTCTATGATCAATGTACAAACCTTTCATTGGATTACATAAGAAGCGCATTCTATCCGAAGCTGTTACTGGCCTTGGTCCTGTCCTATTTACATAATTTTTATGTGGGTGTACATATTAAGCATTCTTACCCAAAGCCTGACTGTGACACTTTGTGGTTGAATACAGAATTGTTTCTTGCGTCAAGGTTTGAATAGGCAATGATTAAGGAACGTTTTCTTCCCTTGTCTCTCCCCAAATACACCCGTCTTTTTTTTTGCATCAAGCTTTCTTGAATGGTCACAAGGAAATCGAAAACGTTTGACCTAAACAGTTCCTTTACAGGAGATGGTTTTATCTCCTATTGATTGATTCTTATTGATTTTAGACATGTGCCTTGTCAGTTTATCACATTAATCTGTCGTCCACTAGACATTAATGTTTTGGTGTAATATTATTATGTTTAAAGTTACTATACATTTACCCTGACGACACGAATTATTTGTTTTTCGTTCAAATAGGGAAACGCCTTTAATTTGTTGGAAACCAAACCATTGTTCGCAATCGTCGGATTTTTCTTATGAAACTGATATTTTAATCTATTCGTGGTATCTGTTTATTTGTTCGTAAATGAAGAATTAAAAATCGGTTTAGTACAATCGACAGCTTTTTTTTGTAACAATGAATCACAATAGTAGATGATATGGTCCGAATTTACACAGAGTCTAAATGTCTTCTTTAGTCTAAAAGGTTAATTACCAACTTCGAATCCTTTATAACTTTTTAACGTTTCATTGATTCAAATGGCGGCCCATTTGAGCTGTGAATATAATTAGCCGAAACTTAGGTATAACTTCATTGTCGTCTGTGATATTCCACCAAGAGCTTCTCAAACCTGGGCAATACCTTCTCGATCAATAAAATGATATTCAATAAACTTTCCTGATTTTTTTTTTTATTGTTGTCATTTTCGGAGGGAGTAGAAGGCAATATGTACTTTAAAACACCAAACGTTTAAATACTCCAAACTAATATGACGTAATTCCTAGACTTTCGCTTTATATTTTTATTTATTCGGATGTGATTTTTTTCGGTGGAGAATGATATTAGCAGCCCATAAGAATTTTCAAATGCAGTTTCTTAGTTTCGTACGTTTGGCGAAATCTGTTTAAAGCTTTCGATATTAATCACAAAAATGATGTTTATGGAGGGGAAAAATCGAATTTAAAAACAGGAAAGTGACAGCTAAAATACAATTTCTTTTTTTTTAGTTAAACCGTATTATCTTTGTAAAGAAAGGATTAGTTATCGACTTTGTTCCCTTCGTTTAACCTATATTCTGTTTGACGATTTGTGGTGTGTAATAAAAATGATACCATCTAAGAATGTAGTGATAAGAACTTATCAGAAGCTAACCGTGGCTTAGGGGTTAGCGAGTTTGGCTACTGAAGGCGTATTAAACTGACAGGCCACTGTTAGATCTGTGTAACAAACAGCTACTTGAGCGATATTTATTTTTTTTATAAACAATAGCTCCTAATTTTGTATATTTCAGTTCTTCCCACGAGAGTGGTCAGAACCTGTATAATTAAATTTCAGAGTACATCTGCCTGAAATGTTGTATTTCAGTTGTTAAATTCAATGTATTTTCAATGAGAAATTTGCTCAGAAGCTGTTGAATGATGGAAATTTTGAATACCTTTTGAGTTAGTGAGTTTAGCATCTGACAAGCCCATATAAGATATGGGATTAAGAGGAACTAGCTTTACTTTATATTATCACTGAGAAATGTTTCTTGTTAATTCCTTGGCGGTTGAAAGAAATTGTATCACTAAGACCCCTTTACATTTGAATCACGGATTTATTTCAAAACAGGCATATAAATGTGCATGAAACATAAAGAAAGAGCTCAATGCGTATGTTTTTGAAAGGTAAAACAAAAAATTTAAAGCGTGGAATTTTAGACAAAAGATTGCGAGAAATGGCAAGAAACCTTTCGGATATGTAGGTCTGATCTGTAAAAAATGTTGAATTTTCATTCAGTGTGTGCAGAGTGATGGAAGTTGGAAGACCTAACAACACCATTGCTCATCTTATGAATTTGTCTTTTAAAAATTTGAAAACTGAAAGAATCTTTTCACAAACTTTTAAAAAACTGTATTGGGTTAAACTGTTTTTATATTAGATATTATTTATACTTGAATTAGTTATAAAATTCTTGTGATGAGCGACTCTTCTCATAAATATTTCATCGCTCAAAACTGTGTCTGAACGAAAGTTATTAAAATATATGTAATCCGCATTTTTTGTAAAGGCATTTTTCAAATACTTGGGTAGTTTTATTTTACATCGTTAGAGATCACTAAATTTAGAAGATAAAATTTAATCTAGTTCTAAAACTTCTCTTTAGTAACTTAAAAAAAAATACTACTGTTTTTATTTTGTCGTCTGTCTATCCGTAAGTAAATATTAAGCGTTTTCTGTTTTTGAATCTTAATTATAACCCTCTCCCTTTCTTTAGGGGAGGGGGGGTTGTATAGGTATTGAAAACGTATGTTTGACATATTCCGATTCTTTCAACAGCTTCAATAGCGCCTTCTAACGGCGAAAAGGAAAATACCAGAATTATAAAGGATACTATAATAGAAACGATCTATTTATGCTAGAAATTCCTGCTATTTTTGCTGTGATTAAAAGTTTACATTGACAGCAATGATTAGTTTTGTGACACCATTTTAACAATCAAACATATTTTAATTGAATGTTCATGTTTTAATATCGAACGTCGTATATATTTTGGCTTTCACGATTTTGTGTCCGAGTCTCTTACACTCGGACATCTTTTATCTGATCATTGCATTTTACCACCTGTTTTTTCCTTTTTAAAACATTATGGTTATTTTAATAGATTTTGATTTTACCTTATATTTTGTATAGCTCAGGTCTTTTACATCTGGGATTTTTTTAACTTTTATTTTTCAAGTTGTTTTACATTATACTTATATGTAAGTGTTCTTTTTTTGGTTTACAATTTTATATTGTAGTGTTTTTGTTTTAACTATTGGTTGGAGGTACACACATCTTTTATCTTTTATATTGTCTTTTGTTTGGCGTATTATGGCTTAGTTGTCCGTGAGCCATAAAACTCCAAACAACCAACCGATAGCAATGATTTGCCGCTTATCCCCAAAGAATAAGCGGTGCAACTTTTTCCTTATAGAAAAGTGCAACTTTTTGTTAGATAAATTAAACACATTTTTTTGTGTGTTTTGCTGAGACAAATGAAATATTACTATTTACATTTAAACGATCATCCCAAAAGTATTGAAAAAATATTGCGATTTGCAATTTCCGATCTCCCAAAAGCTATAATTACGCCCTCGAACAGTAGGAAAAGTTTATAATTGCAAGATTTTAAGCGAATATTATAAAAACGATATATTTATGTTAGAAATATATATAGTGGACTGTAAAGGTCACGCGGTTCGCATTTGCAACCACACACCCAGGGAGGTGGGAAACAACTGTTTTGCTTTAAGAGATCATTGGAAAAATTCCTTTTTTTGTTGGATTAGTATTAACGAAATATCATAGATTGTTTTATTTTATATCGATAGAGATTGCTAAACATAGAAACGGCGAAACTTTTAAGGAATGTTGCAACTGATCTGTAGAAATTTGAAATTTCTATAGTAGTGTGTCAATAGATATTGCACTGACAGCAACAATCCCCCACCCATCTTTTCTCAGAGGGGTGTGAGAAAAGCAACTTTTTAAATTTAAGGAATAAAGGACAACTACGTTTTACTTTGCATAAGTACTAATGAAATACTACTATTTGCATTTTCCGAATCATTCATTAGTTCAAATTAAAACTTCTAAAAAGTATAAAAATATGCGAGCGAAAAAATTTAATTCTCTTGGAAAACGAGATTCCCATATTCGCCAGAGGCGACCTACGTTCTTCTAGTTTTAGTTTCATGTTGATTTTACAAGTTAGGGAGCTTTAAACTTAGTTTTTCATTAAGATACCATTGAAAATTCCACTTTTGTTTTCCCACCTTTTTGTATAAAGTATTTAAAAGCGGAAAAGATTCTTCGACATATTTTATTTTGACTTAAGTTGTTTTGATGTTTTTGCTTTAGTTTCCTTACTCATATAATTTACATATAAAACGCTTGCCATTTACCATTTTGTCCGAATCACTTCTCTATAGTTCGGATAGGATATGAATCGTGACTGATTACATATTAGGCGCGAACTCGTTGCCACGTTTCAAAGTGATGTCATTAAAACATTTCATATTCATTTTTTGTAATACTGCCAGATGATAAAAGTTCGGAAGAAGCAAGGAGGCCTGTTTGCAGGGGCTTTTAATAATTCTGTGGAGGTTTTTCGGGTTTTATCCAAGTTTTTAAGAACAGATTCAGTAGAGAAAAATCAGGTATAAACCCGGAAAATATACATGCCATTAGTATGGGTTAGTTTTTTCTTATTAATTTCTTTAATATTGTAAATTAAAATAATTATTTTTGAATTTAAATCGTCACTTTAGGTTACCAGGTTGTTTTAGTGATATGCATACTAGTCTGTTATTTTAACTTTAGGTCTTCGTGAGTGATATTCATTATTTTTTTGAAAAACTCTAAATGGTACTAAATATATCTAAGCAACATAATACTATATGATGATACCGCTGATATATATATATATTTTTCCTTTTTGTCTCGTTGGCCTACAGTTAACGTGAAAGAGGCAAATCGACCTGACCAAAACTTACGAATTGTTAACTATTGCTAAAAAGAAAATATTCGTTTTTATATGTGAAACTGCATTTTTAGCCGAGTAATTAATTTCATACGTCTCATTTTTAATTCTCAGTTAACCAAATTCTGAATCAATTCATAGCTTATACTGTTTAACTAAAAGTACGATACGAAAGTTATATAGTTATTTTCTCTGTGCGATATGTAGCTTAGCTGGAATTGTTGAACTTCAATAGACTGTCGTTTATCCAGAATGAATGGAAAAAGCAATCGCAAATAATCGAATTCCATATTAATTTGCCATCTTATAAAGCGTACAAAAATTCAAAATTGTTAGAAGATATTGTAACATGCACTTTATTTATTTAAAATAGGATAGCGAGGAAGTCTGCTTTTTCCTTTCATCCGCATTTCGGCGAATTGTGCTGAAACTACTGTGCTGCATGAAACCTTTTACTGTTGCATCGTATTTTAGCGACCACTTTCTCTAATCCCATATTATTTTCTGGCATATATTATTTTTTTCCACATCATGGTTAATCCGACCCCTTATAATCGAGAGTCTATTGTATTAGGAGTAGAAGCACTGTAAGTCATAATTTCTAGTGTTTGGCGTGAGAAATGATATGTTATCTCCCCTCTGATGATTTGCCATCCTAGCAAGTTTTGCTTGTGGCAAATTAAATTCTATTTTGCATAAATTATTTAGGGAATTATTTTAGAGAAGAAAGTAAATTCCAGGGCGTAATAGACGAATTGTAGTTGTTTAAGCACAGAAAATTGTGATTGCGCAAATATCATTGCAAATCATTTTTGTTCCTTTTGTTTTTTTAATCAAATTCACTTGGAAACTTATTGTCCATTCCCTATATCAAGATTTCTCAACGTTGGGTACGCGATAAAATTTTTTGGGGTGCGCCGTGAGAGCTCAAAAGTCGCGAAGTTGGGAACACTGCTGTGCAAAAATGTCATATTTTGTGTTTATCAATATATGTTATTCATGAATACAAAATTTAATGTGCATATATATATATACGTTTTATTTTATTTCCATTCTTATACCATAACTGTAGTTTTATCTATCTATACAAGGGGTATCTGTACAAGTACCAGTAACATACACATTTCCAGGAGGTATGTGACGCATAAAAGGTTGAGAACCACTGCCCTATATCATAAGTGTGAATTGGTTTCACACTGAGAAAGTAGGTGTCAGTGGGCCTATTTGTACTGGTTACAAAAATTCTTCGCTTCAGTTGCGATTAAGGTTGTTGATTACCAATGATATATGATTATTTTTATCCCAATAAGAAATATACTAACATTGTAACCCTTTATAAACTGTTCTATGGATGGCGGGAGTAAAAATCTCTACTTTTTAGGTGTCTGAAATGCTTTATAAGTTTTGTAGACGGTAAAAATATTAATAATAGATATGAAGCTTTCATCAAATTATTTATTTGTATATTTGGTTCGTAGAACATCAAAAAGTTTTTGGATTTATTTTAGTTTAATAACCAGGTACCAAAAATTTACGTGCCTAATATGTAATATTTGGGCATTAAACGACAATGAATGTTCGTACAGAGGCTCAAAATGAGCCCATTGCTCCCGGAGTGTGGTATTGAATATTCTTATATTCGAGATATATCGGTAAACTTTATTTCATATATACATAAATATATGACTTAATATACCCATCATATATATATAGATGATTGTAATCGAGTGAATGAGGTGAGGATAACATTTTTTTTTAGTATGATGCAGTTGTAGTGGTTTTGAAAATTGTCATTTTGAGATATTTCCATTTTAAGATTTCAAAAAATGTTAGGAAATTTGGGATCTGACATGTCCTACAAGGTCAATTAAAGGTCAAATTTGGATCAAACCACGATATATCTACACATACTAGAAACATGACTATTGTTGTGTATGGGTTGTTTTGAGTCGTACATCTAAGAATCGTTACGGAATTTCGAATACTGTGGGTCCCTCATAGTCAGAGGTCAAAGTTTGATATATGAAGGGTAATTCTGGTCATAAATCTAAGAAAAATTAATCTCGAATCCAGGGTTCTTTTAAGGTAAGAAAAGCGATCGGGGTGATGATCGAGAAAGAGGCCTGGACCCGGCGATTAACTTCTTTTGTTAAATATATATATAATGTTAATGTATTCACTGTGCACTGATATATAGTTCTAATTAAGTATAGATATTCTTAACGTTTTAACATTTACAAATTTGACTTTTAAAAAAATTATTAGTCGAGGTTATGGTTGCTCCATAACAGCTTTCAAGAAATATGTCGTTAAATAGTCATTTTTAAAAGTTTTAAGTAGGGCATAAAAGGGCTAAAAAAAGCCATATTCTGGGGTTAGACATTAGATTTTGAAATATTTTTAAAATCAGGTTAAATAAAATAAACTTTTTAAGAATGCTCCATGTGAAATCTGGTTCCATTTGATTTTAATATTTACATAGAGTATTATCTGCATATTATACCAATCAATAAATAACATGACTATCAGAGTTCACAAAATTTGAAAATTACTTAAATAATTAGTCAATGCGATATGCAAAAATTAAATACCGAGTTCTCTCAAAGTCGCTGAATTCAGCTACTAAGTAGTTAACATTTTTTGGGTCGAAACTGATTACACATTGGATACAAATGTATGTTGCCATTTTCAAAATGATGTCCTCATAAATTCCCTTTCTGTAATATGACCAAATGATGAGGTTCGGATGAAGCGAAGAGTCGCGTAGTTGGAAGGAGGCAGAGACTGTAGTTTGTCGGGTTTTACCCCATAGTATCGTATTTTCAAATGTTTTTCGGGTTTTCCACGATTTTTAAAAAAATAGGGTAAAACTCGAAAAAGTCTGTACTTTATAATATTAAGGACGTTACACGTAATTTGTTTATAACGTCATCATTTTGCCATTTTTCCGGTTTTGGAATGTAAACAGGGAATAACAAAATAATTAAACACACAGCTTTACTTTGTACAGAATCCGTGTTGTTCATAAATAGAAAAGATGACACTTCTCACTTCTAATATGACTACACATAGTATATAGATAAATACGTACATACATATTTATATAAGAATCGTGATTATCCTGTTTCCTGTTAACCGGATTACAGAGAGAGTTATTAACAGAGAATCAAGACTCTTTTCTATTTCATATTTCTCTTTTATGTTGCTTATGTAGAACAGAGGTGTCAAACTCAGAAGTGTATAAGCTAAAGTCATCATATTGCGTGCGTTATTCATTACACCAATTTGTTCAATTTGTTTTTTTTTTTTTTTTCAGAAAAAAATATTTACGTAAAGAAACATTGCTTTCACGTAGTAGAGAACGGTTACAATTTTAAAAGTAATAAATTTTGTAGGGAAATGAGGTTTCGGTAAAAGAGAACTTTTTATTGAAATTCAGCCAGCATGTTATTAGACTGAACTCAGCCAGCATGTTATTAGTTGAACTCAGCCAGCATGTTATTAGATTCAATGAGCAAAATATTTTCATACGTTTTTAGTGTTTTTTTTTCACTTTATGGGTGAATTTTGTGTTACGAAATAAATTTCGATTCCTATTTTATTCATAGATCGAAGTTGAATTTTTTAACTTAATACGGGAAAAAAGCTTATTTGTATGGGATTGTAATTTTCATTCTTTGTTCACTTTTGACTGTAGAAGATGTAATGGAATTTTATTTTGTAAATAACGAAATATAATCCCAATGTTATAAGATTTGTTCTATCGCTCTTTAATTACCCATCCATATAATTGTAGCAAATAGTATTAGCCGTCCCGTGGCCGAGTGGTTAGCGTGCTTGACTACCGATCAAAGAACCCTGGATGAGACATGGATGTTTATGTTGTCTTTCTGCTGGGGTTCCGCCATCCTCACAGACTTTCTACTATGGCGTATAAACTGGCAGAGTCCTGTCAGACCTCTGTGACAAGCAGCTAGGGTTTTTAATTCTTATCTGCAATCTACCTAACCAAGATATCTTCTTAAATGGAACTTCTCTTTGGGTTACAAATATTTAAGATGCTGAATGAATGTTTCACAGCTACCAGATATCATAAATCTTTATGGAGGGCAGGCTTAGTCGGTAGAACACCCGACTTCTAATCTGCAGTTCTCAGGTTTGAGTCCCAGCTGGGCCAACGTTGAGATTTATCTCCGCAAAACTCCGTCTTGCCACGGTCAGTAGGGCACACCGAAGCGCTTAGAAAAGCCGCCGCCCGTCAGATGGGCCGTTAAGCCGTGGTTCCGTGTGCGGGAACGCCATACCCTATACACGTTAAAGAACACGATGGATGCCCTTGTCGAGAGGCTACCATCTATCTCCCAATATCTGTTCCATTGAGTCCCCTTCCCCAACCTTCTCTGAGCCTTGGGTTCCTTGTGGCCTGGCCATTTAGCCCATTGTGTGAGAAAAGTGCTTCTCAGAGATTAAACAACCCAACCGTATTGTGCTTTTTAATTTAATGCAACATCGCCTAATTCTGATTAATGTTGTTCAAGAAGTTGACATTAATGTGCAAATACTCAATGGTCATTTTGATGATAATATGCAAATACTCCAAAGTTCATGTCGGATATTGCTTTTTTAAAAGAATATAAAAATACAGTTCCAAAATACAAACTATAATGTTATATGGCTTATTTTTTAATGCATCCATGAGGCTCAAAAGTTATCATATTTTTAAAAAAAATAATTTTCGTATTATACTTAGTTAAAAAGCTGAAATGCCAATATGCCATCTGAAATTTAAAATCGAATTGTTGTGAACAAATTCAGAAAATAACGCACATATATAAAACATATGACGAGATTTCACTGCCTATATATATATATGAATTGTTTGGTTTCCTCGTTTTATTTGTAATTTTTCACTTTGTAAATTATTTATTTTATTTTATTTTTAATCTGCTCTTCTGACATTCAACTTCTTTGTTTCAATAAATAAATGGTAAATTCTTTTTTAATTGGATATGCACTAATAAAATATTACCATTCGAATTTTCCAATAATTTGTTTTCACCGTTAAAGGGCGCCAAAGTGGAGAAAAAGACATTTTTAAACGAAATTTGAAATTTGTTGGTGGAGTAGTGATCAAGCGGTCTGCATTGATCACACAACTCTTTTGTTTTATAGAAAATGAAAAATGTTTCTTTGTTAGACATGTACTAATAAAATATTGCTATTTACATTTTCCAAAGCATCCACTAGGTCCATCATTGGAAGGCACTAAAGTCGAAAATGACAAACTACTTTTTGTTTGAAATCAAGTATTCCATTTTCCCAAAGGCAATTTTTCTTTCCTTTTATTTTGCCAATGTCATTTTTTGTTGCTTACAAAGTAGTTATTGGATCGGTTTTGATATTGCTTCATGGATGACTTTAGTGTAGGACTCTTTTGTTTCTGAATATTTTTTAACTTTTCTATTGCTATTAAACACATTTTATTTAGAGTAAACAAAAATACGTAAAGTATAGATTATACGAATATGATTAGATATTTGAGATATTGAAAATAATTGATAAAAAAATAAAGAGTAGTTGATATATGAATTCACAGTTTTCCAATAGGTTAATACTTACTTCAAAGTCAGGAATTTTTCTTTCGCTGCTATTTAATTTTTTCATTTCTGCCAATTATAGTGTAAATTAGGGACTCCCACAATGCATCCTTACTTCGAACTAACATTCTACTAACTAAAGCTGTACACAGTTTTTTTGTTACCTGAGAATTAGTTCAGTTTTGTGGTTTTACTTCTGAGTTGTTGTTTGAGTATCCTGTTTAGTATCCTTTGAGTATCCTGTTTTGTTTTTTGTAGTTTTTCCTAACTTGAAAAGTAACAAGCCAAGCCAGACACCAACTCGCCGATGGCGAGTTGGTTCCCCTAACGTTGTACATTTCACACTATATTTGGTACGCTAATTTCGACCCTTTGTTCGTTTTTCTACATCTGTTTGTCAAGCATACCGGCAAACCTTTTTTTTTAGAGAAAAAAAAAGCACTGAGTGACGGAAGGAAGCATTTTATCAAGCATGTCTATCTTTAAAGACATGCTAAAACATGCTATCTAGCATGTCCTTTAAATTCTTAGCATGAAGCATGTCCTTTAAGGTGCACAATATATGGCTCTCCAGCATACTGACCAGCGTATGTAACGTCCAATCGGACGTATAGCGGCCTTTACAAGCACATAGGAAAATCTGAACGCAGGTACAATGAGGACTCAAACTTTACATCAGAATATTACCGAACCCCCAGCCTTGTTAGTTCAGTGGAACGTCAGTTATAGTTTTTCAGCAGACCTAATTAAAAAGCGTACAACTCTTTAAATGTGTGAGGGAAAACTTCCTATTATTCCTATTATTAAGTAAAAAAAAATCCTTTTCGAAAAATGCTTTCAGTATTATGGAAAAGAAACTTTTAAATCACGGCGCCTGAGATTTGTAACAGAATAAAAAACTGACGTAGTAGTGCCTAACCATCTATTCATCGCTACCTCTGTGTAATTGGCTCAGTGATTGTTCAATTCCACTACAATTATATAATGAACCTACTGCGGTATTAAGGATCACTAACAAATTGAAATAATAAAGTTTTCATGTGGCCCACACGCATATGGAGTTCTGATCATGCGCCCACTATTGAAGGAATATTGAAAGAACTTGAACGCCCTGTTATGGATGCCACTCCAACTTCTTACATGCTATCCCCAGAAATATGTCTTCAAAAATAAAGTTTTGGAATCTATGGGGCAAATATATCGTAAGGCCCCAGAGATAGCTTTCAAGGTAAAACATTTTTAAATTTATATCTAAGTGTTTTACGATTGAATGAAAGAGACATTTCCATTTAAAAGGGGAGCCGATCTTCGAATTATTACACATAAATGAATACAGGGAATGAATACTTTATGAAAAAAAAAAGTCTACTTGTTGTCAAGTAATTTAAGCAGGGCCATTTGGTTACCAAAGCTAAGTTTGCATTTGATGGCCTTCAAAGAGTTAAAGTTGAATGTTTGATCGAGATGCTAATATGTCAAAGTAAAAAAAAATGTTTCCTTGTGTCTGTTTTATAAGAGTAAAAACTTACGAGTCATCATTGTTGTAGTCTGCCTTTAATTTTTTGGACGAAATTGTTTTGTTTTCCAATTGTTTTCCTTTTACGGTGCTAAAATAATGAATATGTTTCTTTTCTGTATTATCTTTTACAGCACGTGACATTTTGAAAAATAAACTCATATACAGTAGTAATTTTCAGTAATAATTAAACCGTATGATTAAAAATTTCGGAAACGATAAAAACAAAAATTTTTAATGTGGTTTTAAATTTGTGTTGTTTTTCTGCTGAGGTTCCGCCATCCTCATAGACCTTCTACTGTGGTGTATTAAACTAAGAAGCTCCTGTTAGACCTCTGTGGCAAGCAGCTGCTTGAGGGGATATTTTTTATTTATTAGAATTATAAGAAATTGCTCGGCCAGGCGACAGCATTGTTCACCCATCGCTAGAACCGACTCTGAATATAAATATTATATTTGTATGACTTATGTGTAAATTTAGGCACATTGTAAAAAAGTGTGAATATATAATATATTCGTTCATGTATATTTCTTATGAAAGCATATAATACTGGAACAACGGTAACTTTTATTAAACAGTTATGCAATTATGTAGCAGGTTTCTTTCTGATGAATAAAATTATAGGTTTTGATTATCATCTTTCAGATTGATTGTTACTGAGAATAGAGCTAATGACGCTACGTGCTTGTTTGTGATAAAAAGATTTCTTAGAAGAAAAAAAGGCCTTGAAAAAAAAAACGACTGGAGAATTTAATTCATTAGTTCTTTCATTTTTTTTGCACGAGTACCATAATTTCATGTATTGGTATTTTCAATTGTAGTATTTTTTTCCTTCTGAAGTTCGAGACATTGCTTATCGTGAACTATATCTGACTGTAAGGGCAACGGTGGCATTGCATTCTTCTTACGGTACGGTACGCGAGCAGTGTTTAAACACTGTGCTTGAAGGAAGTGCAGTAAAAAAAATTACTACCTACACACCCCCGTGGGCCGTTACTTTTTGCCTGCATTCCTCAAGTGAACTGTGCCGCAACACGACGTCACGATACGTGGGGTTGAATGAACAACAAACTTCCCGTTCCTTGAGAAGGCCGGGAGGGTGAATGAGAGGGAAATGGCGGGCTCCATTTTGGCGGGAACCAGTGTCGGCGCGCGATGTTGCGCGCATCATCCAGTAGCTGTACTTTTGCGAATATGCTGCTGGTGCGCAGTTAGACCATCGACGGCAGAGTTAGCAGCTGTCTGAAACCGTGTATTAAATTCATGGTTTTGTGGAAGACGTGAGGCGTGGCTTATCGCTTCGCCATCGACACGATCCTAGTTTATCGCTCTGGAATGATGATGTGTGGCTGAAAACTGATGCATCCAATTGTGAAGGGTAAAGCAAGTTTTTCTCACGTTGGAGTTCTGATGTTGCTCTTATGCACAAAGCTAGTGTTCTTGGGAGATGCGAATACATTATATTGGAAGTGGGAGGTTCCTTCATTACAATTTCATTGATTAAACGCGGAGGCCGAGCCCATCAGCAGTTTTGTAACTGCCGTTTCTCCCGCCAGGAGACGCTGTAATTGCGCCTCCAACTGTTGGCACTGTGCCAGCGCTGCAACGTACCATCGGATCTGTGAGGAGAGCTGCCTTCGTGCACTGGAGGAGGGCCGTGCAAATCTGCGGAGTCGAAAGTTGGCGTTTGAAACAGTGTTTTTATAGTGTTCTGTACCACTACATTTGGACTAAGCCATCGAGCATTGCGGTTGTGTGAAAGTTGGAAACTTCGCTGGTGCCATGGATGAAGCGGAGCTACAGGAGATGGCGAATGTGAGCTGCGGAACGATGGAGGCTGCACATGACCTTGGCTGCTTCGTATTCGCAGCGGCAGCTGTTGCGTGGACCCAGAACTGTGAGTATCCATCATTATGGATGGTTCTGTTGTGCTGCTAGCCATTGCAGAGCACAGTCGCTGCTCTATGTGCGCCCGCGCAGGTTCGCGCCGATGTTCGGCGCCTTGTGCCGCCCTCCTGGGCTACACTGATTGGTTCACCATGCTCACAATGCGTAGTTAAAGTCTATAGGGGGTGGGAGAGCAAATAGCTGGGGTTAAACTTATTTTCATTTCGTTCTCTTTTTGTGTGGTGGGTGTAGTAGTAAGAAAAGCGATAAAGTTTGTTTGGCAGCGATTAAGTACATGCTGATGTTGCGCATTGATTCTTCTTTCGGCTTACGTAGTACAATATCTAAGAAATCTAAATTATTCGTATTTTGAAAGTAGAATTTTTTACTTTAACTGAGGCAAAATTTATTCCGTGTCTTGAATAATTTTATTAAAATGACATGAGCATGGTGAACCAATAATAAATCATGAAATATCGTAACTTTATGCAAATAATAATAACTCTCGTAGATAATCATAAGCATATTAAAGGCAATTTAATAACTAGTATGTGTTTTGAATATTTCTCCGAAACATTTTTAATGAAACGTAAGTGAGAAAAATGTTTGCTAGTGCAACATGTTTAAATTTTTAAATAGAAACATCAATTTTAAAAATGACAACTCTTTAAACCTTCGAAAAAATTGTAGTTTTTTTAGCTGTATGAACATTTTAATTTTTAAAAGGTATTAGATTTGAGAAAAATACCTTTTTATAACTAAACAGTAATTTGCTTGTGTAATTTTATCAAATGTTATGTACTAAATTGCATTTTGTAAAACATTTTGTTTATTTAAAGTATTTTAAAATATTTTTGGATTTCTTAGTTTTTTTTTATTAACAAATTCTTATTCTCTAATAGAGAAACTTAAAAAAAAATTTGATTCGACTTATTTTTAATAGTATTGAACAAATAATCGATTGTTAAAATTTTTTATTCATTTAAGGTAAATGCATAAAATAAAACTAATTATGGTTATTTTATGGTGAAACTTGAGTATGTTCCAAAAGTCTGGGTAATAAGTAAACTTTTTTTGTTAATTTTTGATATTAAAATTGTTCTTTAAATGTTTACACTCTATTATTAACAAATATTTTTACAGGAGCATAATAACTTTGTGCTTTTATCAATGCCATAAAGTGTTCTCATTCATCTTAAACAGATATATGTAGTGTCAAAAGGGTATGCACCAGTCATTATTCCTCTTTATACATACACTAATCTTCAACATGCAATAATGAACTTCCATATTGTGTGAATGGAAAATTACATTTAAAGCTACATAGTTATTTATAACCAAATTTAAAAGTTGCATTTCTAGTCATAATAATATACCTCAAAAGTTAATGAAAAGAATAATAGCTATCATAAAAAATTGTTCACTAAAATAAATGCACTTTTAAGAATGTGTGTAATCATTCTTTCAGTTTTCATTAATTTTGAAGAAAGTGTTGCAGTTATTTTCTGTAAAATATTACAGCTTGAATAACTCTAAATATTTGGAGAATATTGTTGGAAAACAATATTTAGAAAGATCTTTATCTCTGGTGATATTTTTCAATAAATAACTTTTCAAAGTTAAAGGATCATTGGATATAACTTGCCATTCATATAGCATGAAAGTGATGTAATAATATGTTGGAATGTAGTGTTTTAGAATATTCAAATAAAATTAGTAAAGTTAGCCGTCCCGTGGCCGAGTGCTTAGTGTGCTTGGCTACTGATCTACGGGACCTGGGTTTGAGCCCCGGGTAAGGCATGGATGTTTGTGTTGTTTTTCTGCTGAGGTCCTGCCATCCTCTCAGATCTTCTACTGTGGCATATAAACTGACAGGCTCCTGTCAGACCTCTGTGGCAAGCAGCTGCTTGAGGAGGTATTTTTTTTTTATTTTTATCATCTCCTATATTATCTTCTGAATTCTGTATGTATATGTATGGAATAGGAAGATTTTTGTTTTTGAAAGCAATATTTGATAATTTGATTTGCATTTACAATTGTAAAGTTTGACAAAGAATCATCTAATTATGTTCACCACGTTACTTGTTGGTAGAATTATTGATTATTGCAGAAGCTTTCAAATGTCCTGAAATCATGGAGCCTTTACATTTAATCCCCTCCCCTGCAAATCAATGATAAAAAAAATTATAAAGCAAACTTCATAATTGTATATTTAATAATTCTTTAAATGTTCTTGAAAATAATCTCAATTATATCAAATCATTACTCCTTTTAATGGTAATTGAGACACATCTTCAGATGCAAAAAAAAAAATATTTTGAAGCTATTGTAATGCTTCTCTTAAAAAAAAACTCCCCTCAAACAGTTGCTTGCTACAGAGATTTGACAGGAGCTTGTCAGTTTATATGCCATAGTAGAAGGTCTGTGAGGCAGAAAAACAACATAAACATCTATGACTTATCTGGGGCTCAAACCTAGGTCCTCTTGATTCGAGTGGTTAGTGCCATGCATGCTAACCACTTGGCCATGGGATGGGGCTAATGTTTCTCTTAGAAGTGTAAATATTCCCCCATGGTTGCATTGCATAAGTGTTGAATTACTGAGTTTGTTTAGACCTCTCTCTGATATGCAGAGCACAGTTTGAAAACACTTAGATTATTGTATAGAATTATGCATAGGATTCCAAAACTTGCAAGGAAAAGAATAAGATGGGCAAACAGTGTGAATCAAACTACTAGTACAATTGACTTCTAGAGGCAGAATACCATAGGTATTGCTAAGTGTAGATATCTTTGGAAAATGAAGTTGAACAATGTCTCATTTCTCAACATTGGGATTTTGCATATAAATGCATGTGTGGTATATAAATTACCCTCTTACTATTCATAAAGCCAGAGGTATCTCCCTCTCTCCTGAAACCCCCAAAATAATTTTTTTTAAATGTTTATAGATTTAATTAGATAAATATTTCACTGTGTTTGGAGCTGAAGAAATTAATAACTTTGAGAGTTAATCCTATTTGTAACGGTAATTTTTCATGAAGATTTTCTACATGAGATTATGAAGTAGCAACTTTGATATGAAAAACGTTTTGAAAATTTTTAAAATTAAAAATATTGTTTTAATCAATTTTAAGAAATGGTTATGATGCACTAAATAATTTTCAGCACAACTGTTGTGTCATCTTCAGATTTATGAATTGTTTTTTCCTGTTATCATGACATTAGTTGTTGCTGCAATAGTAGATTGGTGGGATAAGTTTTTATTCCTTCCCTGTAGAGTGAATTTTTGGTTAACTTTCACTGGATTGTGGATTGGATCTTTTAGTAGGATCTTTTGTACTGTTGGGGTGGCATTTTTTACAGAGAATTCTTTGTTATGTTAAATTTATAGTATGTATTTCTTTGTATGCTCATTAAGACTTTGTTTTGGTGCTCTCACGATGAATTTTTTTTAAATTTTGGATTAATTTCTTCAGTTATGGTTGCTTATAAAAGTTTTGTACTTGGTTCTTTTTTTTACATATCTTCTTGGTTTTCGCTCATTATTTACCAATCTTTCAGCTCGCCATTTTGTTTGTATGCTTTTCAAAATAGTGGTTCCTCCATATCTTTTCAATCCAATGACTGTCTGCATGAGTTATATTAGAGTTATACATCAAATAAAAGCTTGTGAAAGAAGTGTCTCAGGCTATAAAATATTGCTCCCTCTTATTTTTTCCTTCAAAACAGGAACAGCAATTTCACAGGGGTTGACCCAATGAGTTATGTCTCAAATTAAAGCCTGTGATTCCTAAATTGTCTCCTCCAAATCATGTGTCTTCTATCTCTTCTCCCCTCAAAAAGGGGAAGGGGGGTGGAAAGAGTGGTCAGTCTTTTAAAAGTTGTAATGAAAGCAAAGTGTACATTATCTGTGCAGCAGTTCTGAGTGTCTTTAATGACAAAAGGGAGGGAAATGGGCCAGTCTTTAAACTTAGAATGAAGGCTAGTGCACAGTAGCAGTTCAGAAGTTCTGAAGACAGGTGTTACAGTGACCCAAGTTAAAAATATAAATTGAAATATATATATATAAAAAACTTTCTGTGTGTGCTTTAAAAATTAACAAATAGAATTAAAACAGTGTTGATGGTGAAATCACTTGCTGAATTCATATTCACTTTAAAGGGAGATAAGGAACCAGCAATTTTTGTTCAGTAGATACAGTAAATTGGTGCCTGTTGCTTGAAGTGAATATGAATTCGTCGAATGATTGCATCATTGGTACAGTTTAGTTTTTTAATTTTTAGGATGCATATTTCAGTATTCTTTTTTATTTTCTCATTTTGGGGGGGAAGCTATATAGTTGATTCCTCCTATTACTTGATTTATCTCTGATATGTTTTCTAGCTGGAAATATCTTGCTTAGGGAGTTTGTAAAGATTTTGTTAATAGTACATACTGTATCTTTTGTTTAAACAACAGGTTTAACAAATTTTTTTCTACTTGTTGTTGACATTGTATTTAACATTTTCAAATATTGCCTTGATGAAAAGCTATACTGCATCTACTTGGAATTTTTTTTTGGTATTTGAATATAATTTCTCTTTTTTTAACATTCATGGGATGTATAATAAATATCTAAAAGCACTATAAAACATTGATTTCTTTATATTGTTGCATAAAAATGAAAAGATAACTACATTCCTAACTGAAAATTAATATCAGTCCATTAAATATGCTAAAAAAGCAGACTTCTGAATTTTTACAGAACTTTCAGATATTCATCCAACCCACAAACACCAAAAAGAAAAATTTTGATCACATTCCAAATAAGAAAATATGCAGAACATTCATACTTACCTCTTCATCAAGGTAATATTTGAAAATATTAAACTGGGTGATAACAACAGACAAAACAGTAACTGTGAGCAAAAATTTTAAGCCAATTGCATATTAGAAAGATACAATTGCAAAATATAACATAAAGCTTTCCATTCTTGCAATAACACTTCAAGCATTCCACCTCAAGAAACATCTTCAAATATATTTAATCAGAGATAAATCACATAATGTAATAAAAGGCATCTGCTACATATCTTAATCACCAAATGAAAAAGAAAATATAATGTATAATAAGCACACACCTATGCAAGAAAACCCCAAACATAATTATGGCAAAAACAGAAGGGTCTCTTAAATGAGACTTAGAAGAACATCAAAGTAATATTTAAAAAAAAATGAGCACATAACTTTCACAAGGAGCCTTAACAGAAAATATTTTTCTGTTTGTATTATCATTCAACAATGATATTGTTTGCTTCTGGAAATTTCTCACACCCATAAATTTTGAAGCTCCAAGCAGTGATTACATTGCCTTGACATAAACCCAGCTCTCCCAGTAGCATGCCCAGATTTTGTTCATCCAATGCTGGTGATTAATGATTCAGACATTTACAGTAATTATCAGCATTTTTTAACTATTTGCTGGTTGGCCATAGTGTAGGTAAAAAAGCCCTAAAAGTTAAACAAGTGTTATTCCTTACATATTTCATGTTCATTTTTTAAAATTTGTTTTGTAATGTCAATTTTAACAAAGCTGTCATACACATCAAGCATATTGACTATTTTTATGCATATTACCAAAAGATGTATAGACTTTTGTCTAGTAAACAGGCCCGGATCGAAAAAAAATCGAGGGGGGGGGGGTAATGAAACACAATCAAGCCAGAAAAATGTGGGGGGAGGCAAGAGACTGGAATTTTCAATGCAGTATGACATTTCCTCCTCCGTTTTATACAGGTCTTTAAAAATTTCTCAAAAGTATAAAATAATGAAATATAATTAACTTTAATAACTTTTCTTTCAATTACCCTTATTAGCATTTTGAAGGGGGAGGCATTACTTCCCCTCCTAAATCCAACCCTGCTGATAAATTTGTACAGTTGTTAAATCATTTGAATTATTAAACAGTTAAAATCTGATTCTTTGTATGCTATCATGAGCTCCTTAGTATTATAGTTCTGAAAACTGTATATCGTGGAGTATAAGTTGGCACTTTTAACATTTGTAAAAAAAATAGTCATTTAAAATTTCCTGGTCAACTTATAGGCCAAATATCAAACCTTAAACTTGAATTCAAGGACAGTAGTATTTAGAATTAGGAAGACATGAGCTGAAAGCAATGGGTTGGGTTGTTTTACCTCTGAGCGGCACTTTTTTGCACACCATGGGCTAAATGGCCAGGTCACATGGACCCCGAAGGCTCAGAGAAGGTTGGGGGAGGGGACCCACTGGAACAGCTGTTGGGAGACAGATGGTAGCCTCCCGTCAAGGCCATCCAGCGTGTTCTTTAACGTGCACAGGGTATGGCTCTCCCGCACACGGGGCCACGGCTTAACGTCCCATCCGATGGACGGCGTCCTTTCCAAGCCCATCGGTACTGAAAGCAATGTATTTACAATTTATTTCTCTTCAATTTTAATGCAAATAGGCATTATTACACACAAATTAAAGCCTGTAAAAAATTCACATGAAAAATAGTGTATTCATCGGATAAAATGGTTCTTGGAATTCATTGGAATATTGCAATTATCCCATTGTGCTTTGGAGGCTAAATTTTGTGTGGTATCATTGTCTCCAAAAAATCATTTTCTGTCCCATTTAAGGAATTTAATATATTACTAGTTTTATGAAGGAGTTTGTTACAGTCTTGATATTGAATGTTCCCCACCCTTTAATAATCGACTCAACTTATAGAGCAAATAAATATATGTTTAAGTACAAATTTTCAAGCCAACATATAGAAGTATAATACAAATGGAAGTCGACCATCAAATGACTATCATCATAGCATTGTTATTTTCTGATGCTAGAGGTTTGAAAATGAGATCTTTCAAAAATCGGTCTGAAAACCGAATCATAATTAGTCGATGAAGAGCATACGGCCCATTGGTCTGTAGTCCAGCCCCATATCATTCAAGCTTTCCTGTGAGAGGAATATTAACAGAAATACAAACCGTCGGTCGTCTAGCATAAATCCCTCTGTGTTGAAACTTTCTGTAAACAATTTACCTCGAAACTATCCTCCAGTTATTAATAATAGTTAATTATTTTAGAAATACTATTTTTATGCTATTATAATGTTTCGACACAATGCGCCAGAATGGTAAGCCGATTTTATTACTGAAGATACATTTTTAACTCCTAAAAGAGCCGAAAATTCATAGTAAGCGCAATCATTATTCTATAATCATATATATAATATTTAAATTCCTTCCAGTGACTGCAGAAAGCTCCAGAGAGAGAGTAGTGTAGAAGACATCACCATAGGACATCAGGCTATTTGACGCAAAATATCAGTCATCTTTCGCTGTTGCCACTCTTGGACGGCCTTGCACTCATTTATGTCTTACATCTCCTGTCTGTTGGAACTGTATCCATAATATTGAAAACACTTGAGGGACATTTTACAGTCCCAACCCCATCGGTCTAGACTCTAAAATGCCAATTACACCACCACGTGCAAAAATTCCAAATGATTTATCTGTGTCATTGTTGTTAGGAAATGCTTTCGAATATGAATACAATGGTTCCTCAACAGGAAACAAGTGGTTCAGAATCAGAGCCAGCTTTTATAGCACATCGGATTTTACTTTTCGAGTCACAGATGTGAATTTTGTCCTGTCAGATGATTTTTGAAGGCGTACGACTTTGCGTATATTCTATTTCATTGGCACACATAAGAACTGAAAGAATTTAAGTTTGGGAATTATGCTTCAATTTTCCAACACCAGTGTTCATCAAGGAAAAAATTAAACGTATTTAAGAGATTCATTTTAAATGATTAAGAAATATATGGGGCTTATAATAAATGGCATATTAGAAATAGTTTAGGATTTTTTCATGTAAGTGCATGCGCCCTTTGTCTTTAACATTGCAAAATCCTTGAGTTCGACTGACTGGAGCGGAAGAATATTGCAAATTCTTCCCGAGCTTTTATTATCCGATCAATTGAACATTCTGAATACTGTGTCACTAGACAGTGTAATTCTCTTTTAATATTATTTTGACTTAAAATCTGAAATAATAATGTTAAAATTTTACCAACCAATTAGAAAAATATTTGCAACTATGTAATATCTGTATGCTAATTATTTGCTGCAGTGCTGAAATTTATTTAGATATTTGAACTAGCTCTCATTTGCCGTTAGGAAATTTTGAAATCTACCATTTTAAAGGTAATAATTTTGTAAATGTTTTCTTGTAAGAAATGGTTTTTATGAAGAATAATTTAGACAGAATTGGGCTACTTTGGAGAATCAGTTAAAACGCAGAAGCAGACGACACAAATAAAACTTGTTGGAGAACACAACTTTTAAATTACATCAGTCGTAATTGCGTATCCATTGCACTTAGTTGCAGTGATACTCAATTATAGTTTCAAACTGGCCAGTGAAAAATACAATACATGCAGAGGTGAATGCAGAAGAAAAAGTGGCCAGAGGTGAAGATGAAAAAGCACATAATATTTGCCTAAATATATGTGCTTTCTGTTGTTTTACATATCTCATTTAGCTGAAATTTTTTTTAAATATATTTCGTGCATTATCGCTGGCCCATATTTGAGGGTTAAATTAAATTATTTTACCTCTGAGCGGTACTTTTTTTTTGCACACATAATAGGCTAAATGTCCGGGTCACAAGAACACCAAGGATTCAGAGAAGGTTGGAGGAAAGGGACACTTGGACAGCTGTAGGAGACAGATGGTAGCTTCCCATCAAAGCCATCCAGCGTGTTTTTTAACGTGCACTGAGTTTGGCTCTTTTGTACAGAAATTTGGTCCTGAAATGTTTTAAATTAACACCTGAAAATAGTGACTTGAAATTAAAAAGAAACCTGAATTAATACTGTAGAATTTAATGTTTTGCTTAATTTTTTTATAGTTGTCTGATTTGGCGCATAATAGCCTCAGTTGCTGATGCGCCATAAAAACTAGAAGCTTGTTTCATAGTTTTTAAAGGATTTATATGTTGCAAATTCATTATTCACTTGTAATAAACTTGTATCTACTGTGAAAAATAATTTAATAAACTGAAGGGACAAAAAATGGCCAATGACTTCTGGCGATTAGATTAAATTTATTCTAGGAAGGGTAGCGAGTAAAAATTTGACAAAACAATATTTTTCTGTAATACAACTTTGCGCAAACGATTTCTGGTAGCTGAAAAATGTATTTGAATAATCGTAAAAATTATGGCACTGATGGAAAAAGTTGCATATATATTCTTTTTGGGTCTCACAGCTTCATGTTTGAATGAATGATGAATATTTCAAAAATTCGCATCCTGTTTTGGTGAACCCGTATTTTTCATATAACTTTATGCATTGTTTCAGAAACATCATATGAATTGCGAAAATATTAACCCCTGCCTCAAAAGAAACAAAAATAGTGGACAGTTGGTATATATATCAAAAATTGAGAATTAGTACAGTGAAGAAAAAATATGGATTTGTAAGGCTCACTGGACACCGTTGCAGGTTTACGGCCATTTTGTTAATGTCGGGAGACTAAATAAACAGTCGCAACAAGCACAGCTAATTACACAAATGATATGCCTACCTGTAACGCATCACGAAACTGCTGAAATCGGTAGAGCAGTTGAAAACTAAATATGTTAAAATAAATAAGCAAGGACCAAAAATGACCATGACTTCTGATGATTAGATTAAATTTATTCTAGGAAGTGTAGCGAACCAACACATCAAACTGCGAATTTCTTTTTCAGATTCTCTTTAGAAAAAAGATGATAAATATACCTTTAAAAAGTTATTATAATGATATTTTTAGTGCAATTATAATACTTTGGTGTCATTGTGTGATTATAGAATAATGATTGCGCTTACTATGTATTTTCGGCTCTTTTAGGAGTTAAAAATACATTTTCAGTAATAAAATCGTCTTACCATTCTGGCGCATTGTGTCGAAACATTATAATAGCATAAAAATAGTATTTCTAAAATAATTAACTAGCACGTCGATTTTATCCGCGAAATCCAGCATGTTCCCGCAAGTCCATCTGAATATCATAAATCATGAAATTCCACTCGAGCGATACATAGATCTGTTCGCTTATTTATTATTAAGTCTGTCGCAGAAACTACTTGCCTTCTCCTGTAGTCTTAACATTAATGGTTAAAGAATACAAACCCAAATATCAAATACATTGCCGAACCAAAATATTAGAGAATTTCCTTGTTTTGTCAGTGGGGATTCAACTTTGAAGCTCTATAACTTATAAAATATGCATTTAATGGAAGAGTTTAAAAATAAAAATCATAATTAAAAATCTATTGAAATCTCGTTTTTAAACTTATATTTCATGCATTTTTCAAGAATTTTTTTTTTAAACCTGTGAAACGCAGGGGGAATTGTTATAATGCATTGGGAATTCTACATAGGGCTAAAAATATTTAATTCTTTACCGGATGATATCAGAAACCCAATCAGATTATATTTAAGCATAAACTTAGAGAATATTTAAATAAGAGAGATGATTTTGAATTTTTGTTTAACTTAATTATTTTTTTAAAAATTATTCCAACAAATGTTATCTACTGATTTGTACACAACTCAATTACCTGGACGGATTTGTTATATATACCCTTTGGTAATATTTGGGATATGCTAAAATTATATTTTTTATTTTTTTACTGGTTAATTTTTATTTTCTTGTAGTATTCAGGAATTGGATGTACATTTTTGATGCAATGTTTTTATAATGAATATGAAGTAAAGTTATTATTATATATAGAGTTATATATAGAGTGCATAAAAAAGCGAAAGCCTCGTGGTAGTTATTTTTCATTACTAAAGACTGATTAAAAAGTTTAAATTTAATCAAAAAGTATTTTATATTTTTCTTATTTTTTCACATTTACAAGAAATGTTTGAAAATTATTCTTAGCCGGAGCCAGAAGTCATCTCTAATGGGGGCAGGGGTGGCTCAGTCAGCAGCGCTTCAGGCTCATAACAGTAAAGCCAGGGTGCAGGTAATATTAGATATTAATTTAAATGTTCAAGTGGCTTGATGTCCCAGTACATTTGGGAAATTTAAAGTAAATGTTAAGGACAGTATAAAAATACAAACACGTGTACAGAAATTGCATAATTGTTTGATGCTTATAAATAAAATAACGAGAAAGTACACGGAAGAAGACAAACATATAATATGAAATATGATAGTAAACGTAGTAAAATCAGGAAAAAAAAATTAAGGAACAGAGAGTAATAGATGATTGCACAGGAAAAAAAGCATTGCGAATAATCCAAGAAAAAACAAAGATGGGGAGGGGGAAAACGGTGAGGAGATATTGTTGGTCAAATGTTTCATTATTCTAATAGGAATGGAGTATATAGTTTTTGAATTTCGTTTCGGAATTTAAAGAAGTAATATCTCTTCATAGAGAGTTTCAAGTTGAGGTTGCTTGAAAAGCAAAATCTTGAGAGTAGAAAATATTTTATAATCAGAGCGAAGGATGTGGTAATCCACATAGGGTGTAAGAATTGAATGAAAGAGGTGAGACTTGTCATAAATAGTGTGAATGATTAAACTGTAGCATTCTTCTAAATTCAAGAGTGCGAATTTTATAGAACGAATATTAGTAAGTGTTAGAGATTCTCTTTTTTAAAATATTTATTGCTAATTTTGATAACTTCCTTTCCAACTTTTTTTAAGTTATAAGAATTCTTTTTGCTAATCCAAGAGAAGTGGAAATGTAGTATTCGAGATTCAGTCGAATGTAAATTTTGTAGAACATTGGGGCATCGGAAGATATATAGTTTCAAATGTACCTCAATATATAAAGATCTTTTAGAAACGGAAGTGACAGTTTTATGTATGTACATACCTAAATACTTCATGGAAGTGGTGCAATATAGGTGTTATTAATAGAGATTTATCTCTGCAAAACTTCCTGCTCTGCCATCGGTCAGTAGGGGACACTTGATGGGCTTGGAAAGTCCGTCGGATGGGACGTTAAACCATGGACTCGTGCGAAAAAGTCATACCCTATAAACGTTAAAGAACACACTGGATTACCTTAACGTGAGCCCCTCGGTGAGAGCTCCTATATGAGGTGAGTGGACCACCCTGTGAAGGTTCCACTGGCTCAGTTTCCTTCACAGGGTTCTGAACGCTCGTCCACGTGTTTGCTGTGTGCAGAGACCCGTGTCCCGGGAAAGGAGGATCCTGGTAGTTGCTCGGGGGTCCCCATCTTTTCTCCTCAGCTCATGACTGGCGGGGTCCCCTTTGGCTACCTTGCCATTGGGGAGCCTCTCTGTCGTGGGGCTGGGCAGCAGATTCCAGGGCCTCTGCTATACCCTGCTTTGGCCTCTGCTTCCGGTAAACGGGAGCTCCTGGGGTGCCCCCCCCCCCAGTAGCAATTGGCTAGTGGGCAGGTCCTGCTAGGGTCAACTATGCAGAGTGGTGAGTAACCTTGCCCATGGTCTGGGTACAGGTTCGCAAATTTCCTCACAACTTATTTTCCTTTTGAAGTTATCCTTTCTTTGTGAGGCCAGTTTGGTCTTTCACAATTTTGTTATTTTATGCTTTGTTTCTTTTGTGTAAAATGTTTACATTTTGCAGAGTTCTCTTTTTATTTTCCTTTATTTCTTTGTGAGAGCTTGGCTCACTGTCTGTGTGGGTATAGTGCCTGCGTAGTCCTGGCACCCGACTGGGCGCCCCCTTGTTGGGCTCTGTGGAGGGTGGGGACAGCGGGCACTGAACCACACACACAAAAAAATGAGAGAGAATGAAGAAAATAATGTGATCATTGTCAACAAGAGGGCTTGGCATGAGCCCCCACATTCCTTGTCTCCGTTATCTCTGCCATCGTCTTCTGTGTCTGTGTTCCTGAAATTCCTGATCGTCCACTCCACTGGCGATCAGGTACTTAGGGACATGTCCCCATTTTTCGTGAATAAAGGTTTGAAAGGTCTTGCAGGAGAGCCAAAATCCGTAAAGCACTTACGGTCTGGCAACTTACAACTTGAGACCACTTGTTCTAAACATTCAGAACTACTCCTTAAGGTTATAGAGAATGGTGGAGTGGCTGTTGAGGTCACTCCCCACAAAACTCTTAATTCCTCTCGGGGTGTGATCACTGAGTGGGGCCTCCTCAAAGTCACTGAGGAGGAAATCCTCTCAGAGCTCACACCTCAAGGAGTAACAGCGGTCCATCGAGTTTCGACACGCCATGATGGGAAATTGGTACCCACCTGGGTGCTGATTGTGACATTTAACACGCCACGCCTGCCTTCTTCCATCAAGGCAGGTTACTTGCATTGTGAGGTACAGCCATATATACCGAACTCTCTACGCTGTTTTCAGTGTCAGATATACGGTCATGCCCGCACAGCTTGCCGGGGCAAGCCCACCTGTGCTCGCTGTGGCAGTAAGGATCAACTCGATCCTGACTGCACAGCAGAAAAGGCAAGCTGTGTCAACTGTAGTGGTGAACATCCGGAATACTCCCACAACTGTCTGAAGTGGAAGGAAGAAAAGGAGGTGCAACGCTTGAAAGTAGTAAACAACATCTCTTATGCTGAAGCGAGAAAGCTAGCTGCATCGCCCGGTCCACCTGGCAAGGTTTCCTATGCCAGTGCAGTCATTGGAAAGCCCATCGTTCCAATGACTTCGGTGGCACTGCAGACTGATATCAATGTACCACCAACTGGGTCTTTCTCGCCAGCAGCGAAGTGCCCCCTCATGCAGGCGAAACTAAGTGTGGTGTCAACTTCGACATCAACCCCTGTTTCCATTCCTGCAACTCAGCCTTCCACCTCCACCAGAAGGCCTCCTCCTCCCCATCCTCAGACAGCAAGACCTTCCAAATCTAAGGGGCCTCCACCAGGGATCAAAAAGAAAATAATCACTCCTCCACAAACGGTGGTCACCGATCTATGTCCTTCAGATGATTCCGAGGACATGGATACCGACTGCCCCCTATTTACTAAACTGTTCTCTGCGGCGGCTAAGTTGAATAGGAATTCGTCGTCCACCCACTCTTCTAAGTCCTGAGATGGCCACACTCTTACAATGGAATTGTCATGGATTCCAGAGGAATCTTGACGACATCAAGGCCCTTCTTCAGGTACACCAGCCCATCTGTGTGTGGATGGAGATGGTCCAGCTCGTGGGGGTGTTGCCATCCTCGTGAACAACCATTCTCCATTCCAGGTTGTACCCCTCACCACCAACTTAGAGGCGGTAGCCATCCGTCTCTTTGTCAGGTTCTCGCTGACTGTCTGCTCTGTATATCTTCCACCTGGGAGCATCGTCTTTCAGGAAGACCTTGATGATCTCGTCTCACAGCTGTCCTCATTATGGGGGACCTCAATGGACACAGTCCACTTTGGGGCAGTGCTGACACCAACGGGAGGGGCGGGGTCCTGGAGCAGTGGCTTCTGGATCCTTCTCTCTCCTTGTTGAACACCGGTGTCAGTACTTCACTCCCCAACCTGCACTTTCATTGTCATTGACCTTACCATCTGCTCCTTGTCGATCCTTCCACTCTTTACATGGGAGGTCGAGGACAACCCATACAGAAGCGATCACCTCCTCGTGGTGTGCACCATCTGCCGTGGGGGGGTTTTGCAGCCTTTCACGCGTCTCATGGTAGAGGCTCGATTGGGCTGACTGGGGTTGGTTCGAGCTGCTCTCTGAGCTCGATCAGCCAGGAGCCAATCAATGTGGCAGTAGTGGAGATAACGGACTGTATCGTAGATGCAGCTGCATCAACAATTCCTCAAACTTCGACACGGTTTCCTCGCTTTCCGAAACCATGGTGGAATCCTGATTGCACTGCAGCTAATAAGGCTCAGAATAAGGCTTTGGGGGGTGTTTCAGAGATATCCGACGACCCCCAACCTTGAAACGTTCAAACGTGACAGGGTGAAAGCTCGTTTTGTCCGGCGCCAGAGCCAGAAGGAATCTTGGATCAAATATATGTCTTCTATTACCTGCAAGACCAGTTCTAAGGTCATGTGGGATAAAGTCCGGAAGATGGGTGGGAACTACACGTCCCATTCGTTATCGATTCTGGAGCACAATGGACAGGCAATTGTTGATCCCAAAGCAATTGCTGACACTCTGGGGGGAGTCATTCTCCTCCATCTCTTCTTCTTCCTCTTACTCCCCTGAGTTTCTGGCCTAGAAGAGCAGGGTAGAATGCTCCCTGCTGTCCTTCCACTCGAATGGCCTGGAGCCTTACAACAGGCCATTCACAGTGGAGGAGCTTCGCCTTGCTCTGCACTCCTCGTGCATCTGCTGTAGGGTCTGACAATGTCCATTATGCCATGCTCTAACATCTCTCACCATCGAGTAAGGATTGACTGCTCCAACTCTTCAATCACATTTTTCTCGAGGAGCAGTTTCCGGACTCCTGGCGGGAGGCCATCGTCTTGGCCTTCCCGAAGCCAGGAAAGGATACCACGATTCCTTCAAATTATCGTCCCATAGCATTGACGAGCTGTGTGTGCAAGGTGTTGGAAAGAATGGTGAATGCCAGACTCATCTGGTATTTAGAACACCACAACTTCTTTCCAACACTCAGTGTGGTTTTTGCAGGCAACGGTCAACTCTTGACCATCTGATACGCCTCGAATTGGCTATCAGAAACTCATTTTTACGAAGAGAGCACCTGGTGTCAATTTTCTTAGACATCAAAAAAGCGTACGACATGACTTGGAGATTCGCCATTCTTCATGACCTTCACAACTTCGGCTTGCGAGGTCACATGCCAATCTTCATCTCCAACTTCTTATCAGCACGTTCTTTTCGTATCCGTGTCGGTAACACTCTGTCGTGGCTGTACACCCCCAAGAACAGGGGGTGCCACAAGGCTGCATTCTGAGTGTTACACTTTTCGCTGTCAAAATTATTTCTATAACTAGACAACTTCCTCCAACAGTAGGCAATGCCCTCTATGTTGATGACTTTAGCATCTTTTGCTCTTCGTCCAGTATGAGGGTCATTGAAAGACAACTGCAAATTGCCCTGAACAATCTTTCTGTTTGGGCGACAGCAAACGGGTTTCGGTTCTCCCCACAGAAGACCGCTTGTGTGCACCTTTGCCGCAAACGTAATCTTCACTTGGAACCCAAGCTCTGGCTTGGGGGTAACATCATTTCAGTTGTGGTGGAGACCAAGTTTCGCGGTCTCATATTCGATCGGAAATTGACCTTTTTACCACACATACGTCATCTCAGGTCCAAGTGCATGCGGGCATTGAACATCGTCAAGGTCCTCTCCTCCCTTTCTTGGGAGGCGGACCGATGTTCTTTGCTCTGCCTCTACTGTGCACTTGTCCGATCGAAACTGGACTATGAATCCCAGGTGTACGACTCCACCCAGATTCGGTGGGAAGGATTCGGTGGTGAAGGTGCTGGACCCCCTCCATCACCAGGCCCTCCGTGTTGGCATTGGAGTCTTCCACACCTCACCGGTCAAGAGTCTTTACGTCGAGACCGACAAACCCTCTTTATCTCTTCGCCGTCAGCAGTTATCCCTACAATATGCATCGAAATTGCGATCCCTGCCTGGCCATCCCACTTGGGACTGCGTTTTAAGTCCAAAGTGGGAAATGCTTTACACAAATTGGCCGACTGCCATTCGTCCTTTTGGTTTGTGTGTCCGAGGCTACCTCAGAGACATCAACACCAGTCTCGATAGCATCGCACAGTTGACAGCTGAGCCACTTCCACCGTGGCTCGCTGTTTCCCCTTCCTGTGATTTTTCCCAGTGCAGGACGGTAAAGGCCTTTGCACCGACTGTGTGTACCGGCAACTCTTTGCCAGCCATTGTGCTGAGTACCTGGACTTCTTGCCTGTCTTCACAGATGGTTCGAAGTCCGGCATATCAGTGAGATCGGCCATGGTCTGCTGTGATGTAATCATTGCAGACCAGATCCCATTGCAGTGTTTCATCTTCACTGCAGAGTTGTATGCTATCAACCTCGCCTTGGACCATGTGGTGGCTAAGCATCATCGTCGGTGTGTGCTTTACACCGACTCGCTTAGTTCGCTACAGGCTTTGATCTCGGTGAGGCATCAGCCTCACCCTCTTCTCTCCAAGATCCGCCAGCAGCTCCATCATCTGGCAGCCACAACCACCATCCATTTCTGTTGGGTGCTCGGTCACGTCAGTATCAGGGGCAATGATTTGGCAGATGCTGCTGCCAGGTCAGCCATACCCCTGTCTGACTCTCTGTTGCTGGTTCCATATCTTGATTTCCGGCAGCGTTTTACGATCCAGCTCCAGGCACAGTGGCAGAGATCTTGGTCAGAACAGCTTACGAACAAGCTCTTTTAGATCAGACCTATTGTCAAACTATAGCAGTCTTGTTACCGCAGGAATCGCAAGGAGGAAGTTGTACTCGCTCGGCTGCGCTTAGGTCATACATTTCTTACGCATTCGTTTCTTCTTCAGGCGGACGACGTACCTAAATGCGAGTTTTGTGACACCATTTTAACTGTGAAGCATATTTTAATTGAATGTCCCGCTTTTACCTTGGAAAGACATGACTTTTAACTTTCATAATTTTATGTCCGAGCCCCTTGCACTCGGACACTTGACTCGGATCAATGTTGTTTTAACTCTGTCTTTAAATTTTTACAATACACTGGATATTTTACTAGGCTTTGATTTTACCACCTTTAAGTGTTGTATATATAACCCAGATTGCTTACACCTGGGTTATTTTTTATATTGAACATATTTATACACTTGTTTTTGTTGTCCTCAAAATTTCTTTTTATTGTTTTACATTGTTCTTGTTGACTTTGTGGTTTATTTTTAAACTTCGTTGAGGGTTAAACATTACTTTTATCTCTTTTCTTTTTGGACATTCGTTTGGCGCATTATAGTCTTAGTTGCTAATGCGCCAATAAACCCCAAACAACCAACTGACCAACCAACTTAACGGGAGGCTTACATATGTTCTCTAACAGCTGTCCAGTGGGTCTCCTTTCCCCTACCTTCTCTGAGCCCACGGGGGTCCTTGTTACCTGGCCATTTAGCCTATTTGGTGCAAAAAAGTGCCGCTTAGAGGTAAAACAAGCCAGCCCATCTCTAACGATTAAATCACATGCTGAATTCTTATTGGCTTCGAAAGTAGATAGCAGCTCTTTTTTGGCAGTTTTTTGTTCACTTGTTAAGAGAAATCAGTTTTACCGCCCATCTTCCTTTGAAGTTACTGAATTCATATTAAGTGGAATTCTTAATTAATCATTGCCATACTTTCGTTTTTACTTTATAGGTCATGAGAGTTTTTAACTTTTATATTATTTTTCTTTTTTTAGTTGTAACCTTACAGGGAACTTTGTTACTGAAACATCCATCTTCCCCCATTCTTCATTGATTTAATCGTTACGTTATTATTCTGTTCCTTAAGTTTTCATCTGACGAATGACATTGCTATCAATCTACGTTAAATTTCCGTCCCTCCTTTCTTTTAAGTGGTGGGGAAAGAAGTGGCATGGTTTGAGGTAGCCCATGACATTCCACACATCACAAGCATTCATTTCCCATGAAATTCGTTACCTTCGACCCCCTCGTGAAATTTTCTATAACGTTTTCAGAGGGAAAGAAGGGGAAGCTGCCCCCCCCCCTGTTAAGGCACTTTTAGCTCAAAAAGTAACAGTGTTTAATAAAACATGTTTTCAAATTTTTTGGTTGAATTTTCAAGGCTTACATATTCAGGTGAAGTCGACCTAATAATTGGATTGAAGGTTTTATACCTTGTTTTTTGATAGCATATGAAACACCAAAATGAGGAAATTATGAAGCCTCTTCCTATGAAGCAAAAACAAAAGGGGGAATTTTTGTTTGTCATCTTTATTTAAGGCACCATCCTTGGGAATAATATAAATTAGTATGTTATGAAGGTTCGACTTTCACAGATTCCATGATTGATTTCAGCAGTACCATAATCGACGGGAAAATGAAGTTTTAAAAATATTATTAATTTTAGAAGCTTTTCAAATTGTGAACTGTGAGTCCTATTGTAAACTTTTATTGGTTTTAAATAATTTGTAGATCAGCAAGAAAATATCCCAAATTCAGTGGAAAACTTTTAGGTTTTTCTTAGGTTTTTCGTGTCAAATATTATCAGTATCGAAAATGTTGCGCGAACAACCACTCGACGATTCCATGTGGAATGTCCCAGTGTATATTCATATTTTAAATCACTACTCATAAATGTAATATTATTCTTTATTAATGTTTTCGTAAGACTGTTTGCTTGATGGGACCTGTTCCTATGCTCTCAATGACTTTGGGCTACTTAGTAGATTTAAGGTATAATTTCTATCTATACTCGCAGTTGAGAACTGGTAGATAGTGGCCACATTTTGCGTAGTTATTGATAAGAATGCCTCGGGTATGTTTAATAGGATTGTTATTAGATACTTGAGAAAAGAGTTTTGTGTCTTCGTCTTTTCCAAGCAGTGTCGCCTTTGCATGCATAAGAAATATACATACGGACCTTTATATACTGGCGATCAAAAGATGAGCATCATTAAGAAAAGAATTAGTTGAAATTTGGGATATACACACATGTAGATGTAAAATACAAATGATCATCCATGCTTAAGGTGGTATCCAGGCTACATAAAGGTAGACGCACAATTGACTCATCATAACCTGTAATGAATTTTAAGCCAACGGTTGAGACGTAATTATAATCTTATCTCTCTAAAAAAAAGCAGAACTGACAGCGCACTAGACACCATAATCGACAGGAAAATGAGTTGTCTTTCAATAACTGTTGTAACAACTCGCGCAGACCAGTCCCGTTTATCCTGCAACAAAACGGCACGTGGAACCACTCGTGACTTCTAAGAAAGTGTCGCGACCAAATCCTGGTGTCATGGTCTGAAGTGCCATTACTTACAATAGCAGAACATCTTTGATCATATTCCGACAGTGTGGCGATCATTGATCATATTCTTCCTCCATCATTGCTACTGTTTTTGCAAGAAACATCGGATACCTTGTTCCAAGACGATAATAGAGTCTGGTAGTGTATTACCATCAGCGTTACCAGTCGAGTATCTTGTTTTTCTTCTTGGTGGTGGGGGCACCAAAGATTTTCTTTTGCAATACCATATGCATATATATATGCTCTATCTATATATAGTATATATAGTGCTATCTATATGCATATAAATTCACTGGACAAAAAATTAGTCACCCCTGGTTGAATGTCACCTAATAGTATGTAACGCCTCCACGCAACCGAAGAACAAGCAAAATCCTGTCTGGCATGGATGCCACTAGTGTTTGGATGTAGTGCACATCAATATTCATCCACTCTTCCAGCAGCAAATGCCACTGATTGGCCGGATTGCTGGGATGGCACTTGTTGCCCCAAATAGTCCCATACATTTTCTATGGGATTCAAATCCAGGGAGATATTCGAAGGCTTCAGAAGGCTCAGTCGAGATATTCGAAGGCTTCAGAATGCTTGTTGTGCCAATCTGACACACTTCGAGCCCTGTGCACATGACAATTGTTGTCTTGGAAGCAGTAGTGAAAGTAAGCCGGTACGACGTACCGGTAAGACATTTTTTAGTAGTGGCTCCGTTAACTATTTTCTTTTCAACTTGATTCTTTTTCAACCGAGAATTTAATTTTTTTTTAAAGCGAACCATTTTCTTAAAGAAAAACTCATCGGTTTTAATTACATTATTGCAGTTTAACCCTTTAGATACCAAGCTGTTTAGAAACCGGATACTTGAAATTCCATTTCTGTCGACAGGGAGTGCTGGAAATGGAAGTAGTACTTTCTTTCTTTAAACGATTAGCAAGGATATTCGGTATAGAAAGCAGAATTAGACAGACAAAGGCGACTCCAACCAAAGACGTCTTTCGGGGAGTCGTATTAAGAGTTCACGAACAATGCACGTTCCCATCCGCCGTAGCTATCTGGGTTCGGTCTTAATCACTACCGGAAGCAGAACTGGGAAAACGGGGTGGTAAATGAAAGAAAGAATATGAACTCACTGAGTCGTTCAAATCCATTACAAAGCAGCATGTACTTGTGGTTTTAAAATTTTCGTTTTCAATATATATATTTTTTTATTTTCTGCTGAATGGAAAATTCTAAACATTTCTGGGAATAAAGGAAAGATAGTTTAATGGGGGCGATGGGATACATGCTTCCCCAAATTTAAGTTATGAGTTTGAAGAGAAAGGGGGATTTTTAATGTAAGATCATGGAAAAACATTTTTAAAAATTAGTTTTATCAATTAATCACCTTACATTACGTTACTGTAGTAACCATAATAGAAAAACTAATACACGTTCTTTTAATTTTATTGTCCCGCAAAAGTTGGCACATTTTTTTTTTCAAACATAATTTTCGCTTAGCACACCTCCCTTAATTTTAAGACAGGAAATATTTGCTATAAATTTTAAGTATTAAGCAGTCTTTCCTAGCCATTTCAAAAACTGGTGGTCTGTTTCGTCATCTCCTAAACATCTGCGAGTTCTAGACAGACATGCATTCAGAGTATATACAGACACACAGTAAGAGAACACGCACACTCCTAAACTCTACGACTGGAATTATTTGGAAGATTTAAAAAAAGAATTATGGCGTATATTAACTTAAATTTTTTAATTTGAATCTAATTATAAACTTTAACAAAAGGAAGTAAATATTATATTTTCTCTAGATAAGTTTATTTGAATATTAAATAAAAGTTATTATACCTCTATCGCATTTTTACTTTCTTCTTCGTTGCTCCTCATAAGGTTAGCTTTAGGCCCTTCAAAAAATATTTTTCACCTGAGTCTTGTCGCCATTATACTACTGGGGAAAACGATTTTGTGTTTTTTATTTCAGTAAAGTTAATTTGTTTATAGAGTTTGAAGAGAAAACTTCAGATTGCTGTAAATTTTCTCTTTGTAAGTAACAATATTCCAATTGTTTGTTTGTTTGATGTTAAATATTAATAATGAATGCTTTTGAAAAATCTCTTGACTCTTAATACGTATCTGTAGTCTCAGATTTTCGACCTCCAAAAAAGACCCATACTCAAGGCAATTGAAATGATGAATCCTCCTCATATTTCATCAGTAGTTTAATACTGAACTACCAGTTTCGACTTTTATAACACTATCATATTCACCGAATTCAGCATATTTGTTAGTATTGACCCGTAGCATGTCAGCATTGTCGTTGTAAAAGAGAAGTCTAAAATAATGGATAGCTAATGATAAAGAAAATAGTTCAAGAATGAGGCCCATAGAAGATTCAAAATGATTAACAAAACTGCGTCGTTGATAACTGCCATTTGTCAAATTTATTGAGCTTGATATCGTCCTTGTGATCAAGTGGTTTACACGCTTCACTTCAAGTTTATGGGACCTGGATTCGAGACCTTATAGATATGGCTATTTTCTTTCTGCTGAGATCTCGCCTTCATAATAGGCCATCTGACGTCTTAAATGACAGGCTCTTATCAGATCAGTGATAAACAGCTGTTTGAGAGTTGTAAAAAAAAAATATCAACTAAGATATCAACTAAGAATTTAATTCTCAATGCTTTTTTTCATCATTTGCATCCCTTGGAATTTAACCTTCAGTATCAGATTTTATAGCATTTTTATACGTACTAAGCCGTCCCGTGGCTCAGTGGTTAGCGCGCTTGGCTACTGATCTACGGGAGCTGGGTTCGAACCCCAGGTAAGGCATGGATGTTTGTGTTGTTTTTCTGCTGAGGTCCTGCTATCCTCACAGACCTTCTATTACAGGCTTCTGTCAAACCTCTGTGGCAAGCAGTTGCTTGAGGGGGTATTTATTTTTTCATTATACATATTAGATACATCGAGCCGTTTCAGATTCCCAAATATCAGAATCGTTATAATAAAATGAAATTATGATTATCAATTTATGATAAAGATCTTTTTCCTTAGAAGCATTGGTAAAATTATTATCAACTTTTTAATTACACCAAACAATAAATTTGATATAAAAAATAATGCTATAGCATGATTTGGATTCTGCTTTAACGAACAATGCTGTGGAACTGAAAGAAAAAGCCCAGAAGTTTTGCATTATACAAAAGCGAGGTTACTTTTCTTACCTTTTATCAGAGTGGATTAAGGTTAGGAGAGAACAGAAAAAATTTTGCCAGGTCCATTAGAGGAGTGGCGTTGTAGTTTACAATTCGCGGCTACCTCTTTAAGAGGGAAAGGAAGCAAGCATGAGAGATGAAGAGAGTTTGGGATGCAATGGTATTCTGCAGATCGGGCTGCGGCGGCCGACCTAATAGTGGCCACTTTCACTCTGTGGTATTAGCGTTGCTGAATCGCTAAACATTTCTCATTAAGGTGAAGACAAGGTGTATATTGTGCTCAAATCATATGTAAAGTTAAGCGTGCCAACAAATGAATATATGACGTGTAAAAATGAAATGATTAATTTTTCTACTGCAGGAATGGCCAACCTATAGTACCCGTGACAAGAGGGGAAAGCTAAATGAATTTGCTTGGCACACAATAGCGCTCAACAAAATCATCTCGTGTAACTTTTTTTTTGACAAATGTCACTCTTTTTCGACCTCATTTTGAATGCGGAAACTGCAATTTCGCATCTATTATCGGGGATAAGTCAGAGACGAAATTTCCGTATGTAATGTAATCATTGATTAAGCTTTATAAATTTTAAAGGCTATTCCAAATATGTTATTCCAATAATGTTATTCTGAAAAAAATGTTATATTTGGCTTCTAAGTTTAAAATATGCAAGTTGAGTATTCAAAATTGCAATACGAATGAAACGTTAATTTTTCTTTCTAAAAGCATTTCTTCAAGTACGAAAATAATTTTAAAAACATCTAAATCATATTATTATTTTTTTCAATAAGACTGAAAGCCAAGAATATAACGGAATCAGCAAGTATTTAAATATATTAATATTTATTTCACATTAAAAATCCCTAAATCATTCACTATTTGCGGAAAACATATGGGAAATGAGAAAATCTAAGAGCACTGTACTTTCGTCGCCACACACTTCAAGTTATTAACCCCTGTAAGATGACTTCACTGGAATGATCGCCTGTGTGGGATTTTCCACACATAGCTATGTTTTGAAGCGTACCGCTAAGAAATAAAATCTTTCACCACTGCTTGAAAAACTGGGGTGTTCTTCTGGTATTCACTGTGGAGATGCTGCACAAAAGGCAACAAGTGGTCGTCCAATAGCTCCATATAGCCCTTCTGGTTCAAGTTGACGTCAACTCAGCCAAAGGACCCATTTCCTCGTATGTGAAACATCCCCAGAACATCACAGAGCCATTCTCCAGCTTGAACAGAACCTTGCACACAGTCCGCATGGGAAGGCTTCGTGCGACTTACAATGTACCTGTTGCCTCGCATCATTCTAGTACAAGCAAAAACGTGACTCATCCAACCAGATTACATGCTTCCAAGAGTCGACAGTCCAGTCTTTGTGGCGTCGCGCCCTTGTAGCCGTGTAGCCTTGTGCAGAGCTGTTAATATGGGTCTCTTCCTCGTTACTCTGCTCCAGATATCCATGGCATGCAGTTCCCTTCGAAGTGTTCGTTCGGAAACAGCTTGTTGTAGGCCTGCATTGACTGACTGGAGCAATTCCTGCCTCATTGCAAAGCAGTTTGCCCTAACAGTTCATGGCACACTGCGGCGGTCAATTATTGGTGACTTTCTGCCGCAGTTCTGACAATGATTAGCGGTGGACAGCGATGTACGCTACTGCTGGAAGACCCTTTGGACAGTATGTTTTGACACACCTGCAAAGACAGCAACTTCTTGTACACTATGCCCTTTAGCTCAGCCAAACGCAATAACACCTTTTTGCCACTCATTCACATCTTTGGCGCGACCCATGTTTCACGGAACGACTAACACACATGTAGCACACAACCACTTCTTTTTACTGTATAAACCCCGTAGCGCACGGTACCGCTATTTGTAGGACTCATTTATTACTGGTGTACCCTCTGTTACTGTCGAACGGATGTAACCCTCTTAACCCTCTTACGGCGAGAAATGGCAAATTTTTTGTCCGGTGGGCTTATATATATGTAGACGCTTGACACTGAGGGACGTGAATCAGTCATTAGCGCGCCAGGCTCGTAAAAACCAAGTTCAAGTCCTACCTGTGCCAGCATTACGATTTATCTCTGTTAAACCCTTACCCTGCCCTCGGTCAGAAAGGGGACACAGATGGGCTTAGAAAGGCCGCCGTCCGTCAGATGGGACGCAAAACTGTGCGCCTTATTCTGGAGAGCCATGCCCTGTGCACATTAAAGAACATGCTGGATGGCCCATTGTGTGCAAAAAAAAAAGTTCCGCTTATAGAAGTAAAACAACCCAATTGAAGTAAACGTACAATTTGAGGAAAAAAGGTTTAATTAATTTAATGATAATATTGTTGCAAAATCAGAAGAAATCTTAATGTTTCATACACAAAATGAGGTTTAAGATGTTTTTTTTCCGCTGTTAAGGTATTTATCACTGATTTACTCATCGGTTACAACACTAATTTTATATGTAGCCAAATGGTCTTGTTTTTCCAACTTTGTGCTCCACAATAACACTTGAATGTTTTACGAGTTAAAAAATTAGACTCCACCTTCGCTGTGTAGATGGAGAGCATACATATTCTCAACTTAGGCGAAGTTAAATTGTGTGGTCCCCGGCACTCCCTAATAATCACTCCCTAAAATCACAAAATCACCTGCAATTCCCTAGGGTGCCGGAAACTCGCACTGTGGTGAAGGTCCGGATAACAACCGAAAAAATTGTTATATAAAAAAATCACATGACCATAAGGACAATAAAGAAATTTATTTAATTAAACATTAGAGGTGCCCAGATACCCCCCGGCATCCCCTTTAGTTTCCACCTATGATTCTCAAACGAAGTCTTGTAACTGTTTCATTACATAGTTTCTGTTAACACGGCAGTATCCCCAACCCTTAAATTCCGTTTCCCAACGTTTGTGAATAGGTGTATAATATTTTTATTTCGATCTTTTAAGGATTTAAGGGGTGCTTAGGCAACACGTCCTAGAGTGGGTAGCGCGCTTGGCTACTGATCTAAGGGACCTGGGTTCGAGCTCCGGGTAAGGCATGGATATTTATGTCGTTTTTCTGCTGAGGTCCCGCCATCCTCTCAGACTTACTACGGCGTATAAATTGATAGGCTCTTGTTAGACCTCTGTAACAAGCAGCTGCTTGAAGGGGTATTTCTTTTTATAGTACCATTAACACATTATCATGGAATACTACCTAAATATCACAAATGAAATCTTACATGATGTGAGCATTTTAGACCCCGTAGGGAAAAATCCAGAGGATTTTGTCATTGCAACAAAGCCTAGTAGTGTGAATATTACAGCCAACAAAGTAGACATTATTCTGTTCATTCTACATAATGCATCTTATATTACGATTCTAAGAACATGAAAGGCTCAAGATATACAAGACAACTCCAACAGAAATAGATCTTCTGTCGAACGAGGACAGTTTATTTGCTCTGTTGTGAATATTTCAGTTATGTGATAATTTTTTTTTATCAGTATTTTTATGTAAGTCAAATAATTTTTGAAACATAAATGTAAAAGGTAACGATTGCAACCCAAAAAGTCTCCATTACAAATAGTTTTTAAATCCACTTTAATATATTTATGTTAAGAAATATGTAGAAATTTTAGGTAGAAATATATTGGCAACATATATAACTGATAGTTTTTTCCTATCATCCTATTGCTTTTTTCTTGTCATTTGTCGATTTGTTGTTTTGTGTGTTATCAAAACGGTTGTTTTACTACTCTTTCCAACCAGTTGACTAATCGCAAAGAGTTGGTGCCAAATGAAAGCGTGTGACATGGGGAGTGTCATAAGATATAAAAAATTATCTCCCATACGTTCTTCTCCGCTATAAAAGGGAAGTGTGAAAATAATAGGTCCACTATATCTTCTGAACTCTAGGGCAGAGTAATGAATTAAGTATCATTTACAAACTTGTGAAGTGAGGACTGTTGTAGACTATTTGAGTGCTACCCCCAACCCCTCTTCCTCCTTAAAAAGGAGATGTAAATTTTATGAATGTTGACAGCAACGACTTATATTTCAAATGAAAGCTTGCCACATCAATAATGTTGAAAATACTTCAAATTAGGTCCCATCTTTCTCCCACTCAAAAGTCGGGGGAGGGAATTTTAATAGGGGTCGATCTTTACGAGTCATGCCAAGTGAACGCTCAGGGTTAGCAGAGAGTAGCTAAGTAGCAGTTTCCCTCTGGAGAATTAAAAATTAGGCATGCTATAATTTTTTTTAACTATCTTCCGATACATGCCCAAAAAATTAAAAAATAAACCTAAAGCATACCGATTATGAAATCGTTTACTGAATTCCTAGTAACTTTAAAGAAATATAGGGAGCCGAAACAGATTTCTTTTACCGATTGAAAAAAATTACCAGCACCCTATCTTCTTTGAAGTTTATAGGAATTCAGTAAGTGATTTTCATGATCAGTATTTTTTTTTGCTTTTTAGTGCTCATATAGGAAGATATGTATTTTTTTTCCTAAACGTTTCATACGAGATTTCTGAAAGTAATATATTAAATGGGTTTATTGATTACTGCTATGTGTTGCTTATGTTTCTGAATCATGAATATTTCTTTATTCTTAATTTTAGAGCTTATCATATATTATTCATTAAACGAGTTGCGTACATGTTTGTAAATCTGTGAAATGTTTTATCAAGATAAATATAAAATTGAAAATGCAATCAAAGGTTATTTTGCTTGTATATAACATTCCGAAATTTGGCAGAGGGAAAGCAAATTCTCTCGATAACCCCACTTGAGTGAGGCCAATGGGGAGTCACGATTGTTGCTCCTATGTCCGCTTGCAACGAGATTTCTTGCAGTGACCTTGAAACAAGGCGTGAGAAAGCAGCCCTGAAACGCTGCACTACTGCTAGCTCCTTCCTTGAGCCTCACCGGTGTTCCACTCTTTTTAAAAGCGAAGGACTTTGACTGAGTGATAGACGCCTTGCTGCCCGCACTAACGGAAGTAGATCTCGCTGACGCGGACAGCTGCCTGTAGTATATCTTAAGCCTCTTCATGTTCTTGGAAGAGTAATCTAGATGCCTCAATATGTACAGTGGAAAAAGTATTGTCTACTTTGTTGCTTATTGTTGTCAGTTTCTAGAAGTCGGCAGTATACAAGATCTTCGTTTCATTTCGGAAAAGCTGAAGCTTTAATTCTTTTCAACTTCTCATACTTATTCTACTTTGCATAGTTCTTGTCATCTTTACTGCAAAATGTTTGACTATTCATATTTATGACAATATTTGAATCTAAAGTAAATGTTATAAAGTGTGCAGATGAGACTGTGAGAAGTCTAGACATTTAAATAATAGACTATTCATATTTATGACAATATTTGAATCTAAAGTAAATGTTATAAAGTGTGCAGATGAGACTGTGAGAAGTCTAGACATTTAAATAATAGACTATTCATATTTATGACAATATTTGAATCTAAAGTAAATGTTATAAAGTGTGCAGATGAGACTGTGAGAAGTCTAGACATTTAAATAATATATGAAACTGATGTTTATTGCTTAATTTGTTTTATAATTTGAATATAATCCTTAAATATCGGTAATTGTAAAAACTATGAAGATTGCAAAACCGAATGTGTCAAATTGCAAGTTGCAAAATATATAGTTCGAAGTCATTTAGATACAATTTCAATCCATTATTTTGAAATGGCCCAATGTAACTAATATTTTCTATTGCTTTATGAAAATTAGTTAATTTTTTGAGCAGCTGGGTGTTTAATAAATATATTAAACTCTAAATATCGACGTTACACTAATAGTGATATATTCCTTGACAGTTGAGCAAAAACGTCGAGAAATTTCTTCCATTTATTCAATTGTATACTCGTAACATATTTGCCATATTCATGACATACCTGTCATCTGCTTCTTGAGGTTTGTTTGTGAGCAACTGGGACACTGCCTGCATCACACACAGAAAATTGTGTACTTTAAGTAGAAATTTCTTAACATCAATTAGAAGAGATCTTGATCGGCGGCCGGTAGTCAGCGGTCAGAGCACCCGATATGTTATTAGGAGGTCGTGGGTTCGTATCCCACCAGGCTCGACAATTTTTCCTCTAAAACTGATATCGACGTTAAGCTAAGAATGATACCTTCCTTGACAATATATTAATATTTAGAAGAGTCGTCAATTCATTGTTTCTGTAATGCATTTCATCTTTTTGAAGACTAGTGTAGCAAAAAGCGGATTTAATTCTTAGTTTAAGAACTCCCAAAATATTTTTATATCAAATAGCTTATGAGAAAGCGTTTAATGTAAAGAAGTAATGTCAATAGTAATGAAAATGCAAAAAAGTTTGTTACTTAATTCCAAATACATATAGAAGAGGGTTTTAAAATGTAGATTACTTTTTCGAACTTTTTTTGTGTCCGGCTCGTGAAATTATTTGTAACAATTATGATAATAATAAGAATATTTAACTCCTTTTTTTTATAGTGTTTCGGCATTAAGATATTTCAAATTGTGCTTAATCATTAGGCAATAATAAACGTAATGTTTATTCATTACTAGATGGGCTTGCTCTACTCTAGAATATATTTTCAACCGAAATAGCTTAGATGTAAGTTTTTATGATAGTGTTCCAGAACTTCTGGTAGACAGAACAAATACTGCATGATTGATAAAATATCTTTCTGAAATTGAGCAATCGATTGTGATTGACAGGTTGACTGCCCTTGCTACAATTGATAAAGTGGAATTCGAATGTTTATTTCGGTCCTCAACTTTATGGCTCGTATTCTGTTTTGAAAAATTAAATTTGTCACCTCCGTATTTAAAACAATTGTTTTCTTAGTAAACAAACTGAAACAAATATTATTTTTCTCAGTTAATAGCGCGCCAGGCTCGTAATCTGTAGTTCCCAGATTCGAGCCCCAGCTGGGTTAGCGTTAAGATTTATCTCCGCAAAATTTCCCCGCCTGCCCACGGTCAGTAGGGGACACCGATGGGTTTGAAAAGGCCGCTGTCCGTCGGATGGGACGTTAAGCCGTGGCCCCTTGTACGGGAGAGTCATACCCTGTGCACGTTAAAGAACACGCTGGATGACCTTGACGGGAGGCTACCATCTGTCTCCCAACAGCTTTTCCAGTGGGTCCCCTCCCCAACCTTCTCTGAGCCTTCGGGGTCCATGTAACCTGGCCATTTAGCCCATGGTGTGCAAAAAAGTGCCGCTCAGAGGTAAAACAACACAACGTTAAAGAACACGCTGGATGGCCTTGACGGGAGGCTACCATCTGTCTTCAGCAGCTGTTCCAGTGGGTCCCCTCCCCCAACCTTCTCTGAGCCTTCGGGGTCCATGTGACCTGGCCATTTAGCCGATGGTGTGCAAAAAAGTGCCGCTCAGAGGTAAAACAATCCAATCCAAACTCAGTTAATAGAGTTTCAGATTCGTGATCGATGTTTCCAGGTTCGAGTACCAACTGTGCTGGGGCGGGGGTGGCTCAGTCGGTAGTGCGCCAGGCTACCGACTGAGAGTCCCAGCTGGTCTAGCGTGGAAATTGATCTCCGCAAAACTCCCCGCCCTGACCCCACTATCAGTAGGGGACACCGATGGGCTTGGAAAGGCCGCCGTCCGTCGGATGGGACGTTAAGCCATGGCTCCATGTGTGAGAGAGCCATACCCTGTGCAAGGTAAAGAACATACTGAATGGCCTTGACGGGAGGCTTCCATCTGTCACCTAACAGCTGTTCCAGTGGGTTCCCTCCCCAAACTTCTCTGAGCGTGCGGGGTTTTTGTGACCTGGCCATTTAGACCATTGTGTGCAAAAAAAAAGTGTCACTCAGAGGTAAAACAGCCCAAGAGTTTTCAGCGCAAGCACAGCTGCGCTGAAAATTTTCTCTGCTAGCCCCAATTCTGCACTCGATGAGAAAAAGAACACCGATATGCATGGAAAGACCGTCGTCCTTCGTATGGGACGTTAAGAGTAACTTTGTGTGCAGGAAAGCTGTATTCTGTGTACGTTAAAAAATACGCTGGATGGTTTTAACGGAAGCTTCCATCTGGCTCCTAACAGCTCTCTATAGGATCCCTTCCTGTAACCTTCTCTGAACCTTTGGGATCCTTGTGACCTGGCCATTTTGCCTATTGTTTCAAGGTTTGTGCGCAGAAAAGTGCAGCTTAGAGATAAAAATAACCAAATTAATATCTGTAATGCAAAGTAATTTAAATTTCGCAGATAGGATCTAGCAGTCGGTATTATTTTTTCAAAACCGATATCAGTTTTGAATTCCACAAGAAAAATAGTTTCCAGAAGTGTTTACAGTTTTGATTACATTTGCAGCCTCATACTTGTGTAAGCTTTGAATGTGAATAAAGAAGTTATATAATGAAGTTGAATAATGAAGCTTAGAATGCATTTACTCATGTGATAAACTATCATTTGATGTTTTATTGCTTTATGTGTTTATTACAGACGAGTTCGGGCTAAAATTTCCGCTCCCGAGTTCAAAATTGTTCATTCTGGGTCCGAACCATTTCGATAATTATTGAGCCCAAGCGTTGTTAGGGGAAAAAATTCTGACAAAAGCATGTATAAAGAATTGCATGTTGTTAAACCTTTTTTTTAATTGTTAGTACAGTAGATTATTACAAACTTTAATTACAATTATTCAAGGACAAAATGTAAAATCTGAATGTTATTTTGAACGAAAAATATTAAAAATAATTCACAGAAACTGAAATTTCTTGAGTAACTTCATTGCAAACGCTAAGAGCGATTCATTAATGAAAAAGAATACTTGAAAATGTAATCATCTGCTGAATGGTGCTTATTTTTAATTAGTAATGATTAATCAAAAGTTTGAAATTATAATGAAAAGAAATTTTTTTTACTAACCTTTTTGACAGTTTCAAGGAAAATTAGCTATTTTGGAAATCAGGAATCGTTTTACCATTTCGAGCCCGAACTCATCTCTAGTATCTACAATAAACTTATTTCGAAATTAACAAGTAGAGAACAAGCTCACATTTCACATTTAGCCTTTAAAACTTACTGCTTTCGAATAGTTTTACTCTTTGTTATTCCTACATACACTCAGCGGCCAACTTATTAGGTACAGTTCCATGTTATGTCAATAATAACTCAGATACTGAACTCGGAATTTAATTTTTTAATTAAAAGCGAAGAAAGTATTCCCCTATACATAGGACGGTGATAACATATAAGCTCTATTAGCTTGTCCTGGTTTCTCATACAACGTACACGGACTCGCAACCATACCATTCCTGGGATTCGAACCCATACCCCGTTAGGTGTAGTATCACTGCGAGCTACCATTGATTTAGTCATGTTTTTCTCATGCAGAATGACAAATTAGCGAATAGAGTTATGAAATAGTATTACTAAAGGTTGGAGGAAAAAAAGGGGAGGGAGAATGACCTATAATGAGATAGGTATACGATATCAAAGGGGGCCAGAGCGAGATAAGTGCATATCAAAGGGGGTGGCGGGCAGACCCGGAATGATACGGGTGTGTTATGTCAAACAGGACCTTATTAGAATTGCCTGCAGGTACCAAATATAGCAGCTGTTGCTCAGGATAGATGTGTTTGTAGAACTAAATTACTCAGCTAGTTTGTAGAACTAACTGAGTAATTTAGCACTGAGTAACTTGTACCCTTGAGGATTACACATCTGTCTGTAAAATTCTATATTCTAATTGATAATACATGTATCTTTGTTCTCTCTTGACTAGTAAATTTTATTGAATTGCAGGAAAAATGCTGTTATATAACCCAGAAGCAAATGTCTTGCTGAACTTTGAGCAAGTGTACAGTTAATTGATAAACAGGTTTGGATTCAATTGGAGTATAACACCACATCCTCCACCCCACCACCATAATTCCCCATATCACCCGATAAATTTATGATATTCAGTGCTTAGAATTATTCTCGTTGAGTGAAAATTAAAATTTTCTGCTCTCTCAATCATTTAATGACTTTTATTATTAACACAAGGACTAATATGTAACTCATGAAATCAGTTGTTACCGCTACAATAACTGTGAATTAAAGTAGCATTAATTAAGATTTTATTATGAGTGTTTGCTAATTTTATCCTTCACCTTTACAAATCAAACACAGGACTTGAATATATATATTGAAAATAAAAATCCTGTATGGTTTTTTTTTATTCCATCGGAATTTTGTTGGGGTTTCATAGCGTTGACATCACACATGCCAAACTGGTTGATGTCCTAGTAATGAACATAACAAGCAAAAAATAGCCTTTTTTTTTTATTAAATTTCTTCTTTCGGTCGTTATCATTCCAGATGCATTGAATGTTAAAACTTCGTTCGGTTAAAGGGAAACTCTTTAAAAATAAGATAATCGACGCTTATGAATTGAATTAATATGTGCATGAGCATGGAAAATTTTATGCTGGAACCGAATGTAGAGGAGTTATTTGCATGTATTTGCATTGATCTTTGAATAATTCATTCAGTAGCAGAAATATTTTGTAACGAGAGAGAACCTACACCTAATAAACGAAGCGTTTTCCCATCTGACAACTGGCAAGTGTCATTCTGCATTATGAAATAAATTCATGCCTATTCTTCCCCAAAATTTTCATGTTGGTGACTGTTGGATTTCTATTTATGTCATTTTATAGTAATTTTTTGTATACATTTCACTTTTGTGCAGACGTTCTTTAATGCAGTAAAATGTAAGTGTTGAGCATTTCAATGCACAAAAGATAATCGGCCAAGTTAAATATTAAAACAAATTATGAAATTTCTAGTTTATTTGCATTAAAAAGGACAAAATTTATATTTTATTGATGTCAAATCTTTTGTATAAACTAAATACTGTTAAAATCAAGAAAAATATTTTTGCTTTCTAGTGTTATTTGTAATATGGAAGATCGGATCGCTAGGATTTTGATTATAATACCATGAATAATTCTAGTGTAAATCTTTATGACATTTTTCAGTGTCCTCTGTTGAGTTGAATGTAGCGAAAAGTTTTTAAACTTTGTTGATGTATTAGAGACAAGCAGTGTAATTTTTAATTAGTGTTAGCGATCTTTGAACTGCCTTTATATCATGAAGAAGACGCCAAGACCAATCGGATGAAGTATATTTCAGAATTAGGCTTAAAAGTAACATTAGTATTGAAAAGACCTGATATGAGTAACTTGAACTAAGTAGTTAAGTATGTTAGGAATAACAACTCCCAGTACCTTTCTTAACTTGTCCTCAACAGTTATTGACTTGCAGACTAATGCAGATGTAGTTGATGAAATAGTCTTTGCTTAATGTTCTGTTGATTAATCCTCTCACATAAAGGCATGGGAAAAGATAATGATTGGGCAGAAGTTGGCTCAGTCGGTAGTGTGTCAGGGTCGTAATCTGCAGTTCCGAGGTTGGAGTTCCAGCTGTTCCAGTGTTGAGATTTATCTCCGCCCCCATTCTGATATCGGTCAGTAGGGGACAGCGATGCGCTTGGAAAGGCCTTCTTCCACCGAATAGGACGTTAAGCCTTGTGCGGTAGAGCCATACCCTGTGCACGTTAAAGAACAAACTGGATGGCCTTGACGGGAGACTACGATCTGTCTTCTAACAGCTGTCCAGTGGGTCCCCTTCCCCCAACCTTCTCTGAGCCTTTGAGATCCTTGTGACATGGCCATTTACCTCATTGCTGGCAAAAAAGTGTTAAAGAACAAACTGGATGGACGGGAGGCTACGATTTGTCTTCTAACAGCTGTCCAGTGGGTCCCCTTCCCCCAACCTTCTCTGAGCCTTTGGGGTCCTTGTGACATGGCCATTTACCTCCATGCTTGCAAAAAAGTGCCGCTCAGAGGTAAAACAACCCAACCCAAGTTCAAGTCCTACTTGTGTCAGCGTTGAGATTTAGCTCTACTGAACGCCTCCCTGCCCTCGATCAGAAAGTGGACACCGATGGGTTTGGAAAGGCTGTCCCTCGGATAGAAATTAAAGCGGTGCTCTCAATGTGCAGGAGAGCCATACCCAGTGCATGTTAAAGAACATGCTGGATGACTGACGGAAGACTACCATCTGTCACCTAACAGCTGTTCAGGGGTCACCTTTCCTCAACTTTGTCTGAGCCCTTGGGGTCCCTGTGACCTAGCTAATTAACCCATTGTGAGCACAAAAGTGCTACTCAGAGGTAAAATAATCCAACTGCTACATGATGGTTGGGTTGTTTTACCTCTGAGCGGCACTTTTTTTCACACAATGGGCTAAATGGCTAGGTCACATGGACCCCGAAGCCTCAGAGAAGGTTGGGGGAGGGAACCCACTGGAACAGCTGTTAGGAGAAAGATGGTAGCCTCCTGTCAAGGCCATCCAGTGTATTCTTTAACGTGCTCAGGGTATGACTCTCCCTCACACAGGTCCACGGCTTAACGTTCCATTCGACGGACGGTGGCCTTCCCAAGCCCATCGGTGTCTCCTACTGACCGTGGGCAGGACGGTGAGTTTTGCGGAGGTAAATCTCAACGCTGACTCAGCTGGAACTCGAACCTGGGAACTGCAGATTACGGGCCTGGCGCGCTACCGACTGAGTCACCCCCTCCACTACATGATGGTGAAAAGAATTTAGTGTCATTAGCAAAATATTAAAGTAGTTTTTTTTTGGTTTATCCATTTTGCACACTGGTTTTCAACAAATTATGTGATTTGCAAATAGGTATATGAAATTTCCTTTCGAATTCTGTGAATGGTATGTTTATTATTATACCTCAAACATTGAATTTGTTCTTTTTCTCAAGTTTTGCATTAATAGTGACGGACCCAGTAAATTTCTGTTGCGGTTAAATCATTAATGTAATTGATAGAGGAATTTAAGTGAAGCCAACGATGATTATTGGCGTTTAGAATGGGCTACATAAGCAGGTAGGTGAAATTCGCTGCCACAGCCGAACTCACAGTATCACCATAAAATTATGCCCATTGACTGCTTTCTCCCTCTTCCAGGAAATTTGGTTGCGGACGCCCATGACCGTTGGTGAAGTATGACTAAGGAATTTTATTTTTTCATTTCATTGATTTCATTACCGTGACTTTTTTTTCTTTTTCAATGTACTCTAATTGTGTTCACCACTTTTATAGGGAGAAAGAAATCATCAGTTCATAAAAATTTATTGAATTGGTGATGTTTATCAACATCATGAAGCCTAAATGATATGGTGCGTAAAGATTCGTGAAATGAAAAAGCTGTTTATGTTGTTTTATTGGATAAATTAGGGAGAGAAAGGATTTGCATAAGCTATGTTGCAAAGCATTACTAAGTTGCTTTTGATGAGTTCTTTGTATCTTTATGTTCTGTTATTCTTATAGTGATATGGGAGAATCGGCTTCTTATTTTTAATCGATTGTTAATTAAAAACACATAATTTATTCATAGTAAATCTCTTGTTTTTATCTGTATAGAAAAGTTAAGAATTAGCAGACAGTTTTTATCTCATTTTCAAAGAACGAACATTGTTTTCACTTCGTCGTCTTGTTAATAAGCATCCGCCTTGTTTTTGATTGTAGAGATAAAATGAAAAATTATTTTTGCGTTGGATAAGTATTATTAAAAATATAAGGATTCGATGTACTGAAGTTGAAAAAGAGTCAAAACTTTATAGACTAATATTATAAACGATCTATTTAAGTTGAAATGTGGGTTGTAGAGTGTGCGGTAGTCAAGGGGTTTGCCATTCAGGTAGTTGCTTGCCAGAGAGGTCTCTAATGAGAATGTCAGCATTAATACACCGTGGCTTCAGCAGAAAGACAACAGTTTTCAAGCTTTGTCTTGGTATCGAACCCAGGTCCTTTTGCACCCGTAGGCCTTTGCATGCTAATCACAGATACTAATAAAACAATATTCTTCGTATTTTCCAAAGCATTAATTAATTCGAATTACTACAGCTAGAGGGTACTAAACATGAAAATGACAAACTAGAGCTGCAACTTCCTTCGGTTGACTACCCCAATCAGGGGTCGAAATATTAGGATATTTATTCTCATGTAAGTGCATCTCTTAGTATTAAGTTCATCATGCAGTTAAATTAATTCATTCTCGTTGAAAGTATTACATTTTCGCCAGAGGCTATTTTTATTATCGTTTTGCATTGTAATATGTTTTTTAAGCCCAATCTATCGTAAAATTATTTATGTAAAAGGAATCTCGACATATTATGGTGTTCTGAGATCGTAAAAAAACCAGCCGATGTAAATGATCACAGGAGTAATCTAAATCTAATCAGTGGTATCGTCCTGCTGGTTCGTACCGGTTGTTAAATATATGGTTGATCGCCGAACCTGTTGTGAAAAATGAAAAAAAAATCGGTTTAAATATTAAAAAAAGACTAATGTAAACTACAACTTATGGTATTTAAAAAATAATATATGCATATAAAGAGAACTCTTGTGGTTTTTCCTCCTTTTGATTTAAAACGAATATTCTCCCTAAATGCGTTTCGCATCGTTATATGTAAATAAAATAAAAGTACAATTGAAGAGAACCAGATTTTAATTAAAAACTAATATGTATTTTTTATTCGTTACCCTTAAGATTGTATATTTTTTATTCAGAAATCGCAATTTTTTATTGACAATTCCAAGTTATATTTTGAAAGCTCTTCTAATTCTTTCATTAATATTGCACTGTGTGTGTAATTCTTCTTTCAGTAAATGTCACAAAATTGTAGACAGAACAGCCAGAATTAAATTATTCATTCACTGGACTAAATGTATTTTGGGACTAATTTCTTTCATCAGTAGTGAATATGAATAGAGCCAAGAAAGTCTTATAAAATTATGACCACCTTAGAATCTATACAAACAGAAACAGTTTTTCTCGAGCTCCCAAGATACTGCAGTACAGTAAATGTCATATACAACGAAGAGCCGAAACATATAACCAGCGCGTCTTTATGCAAATCGAAGCAACTGCAGGTAAACGGTGGCGTGTGTGAAGGTCATGAAAGGGTATAAATAAATAACACCTGATACTGAGCTTTGTTAATCAGTGTTATTCTTGTTCTTCAGATGGGAAAGGCAGCAGACTTAAGTGAGTTTGACAAAAGCCAAATTGTAATGGCCAGACCACTGGATCAGAGCATTTCCGAGACAGCAAGATTTGTGGAGTGCTCACACTCAGTCGTGGTTAGTACCTTCAAAAAGTGGTCCAAGGAGGGAAAAACCACAAACTGCCGGCAAGTTGTGGGCTGACCACGGCTCATCGATGCTACAGGTGAGCGAAGGCTATATCCAACTGTGGCACAACTCACCCGTAATTTGAATGCTGGTGACTGGAGTAATGTGTCGCAACACACAGTACATCAAACCCTGCTGAAAATGGGGCTGCGTAGTTGCAGGCCACTCTAAGTGCCCATGCTAACCTCAGTTCACTGTTGAAAGTGCCTTCAATGGGCATGCGAGCATCAAAATTGGACCTTGAATGATTGGAGGAAGGCCGTCTGGTCTGATGAATCTCGTTTCCTGTTGCACCATATGGATGGCCGGGTGCATGTGTGTCATTCACCTGGGGAAGTGCACCAAGATGCACCATGGACGAAAACAAGCCGTTGGAGAAAGTATAATGCTTTGGGCAATGTTCTGGGAAACCCCGGGTCCATTTATTCATGTGCAGGAAACTATGACGTCTACCACCGACATAAAATCATTTCAGACCAGGTACATCATTTCATGTCAACGGTATATCCCTTTAGTAGTGCCTTCTTTCAGCAGGATAATGCGCCATGCCACACTGCCCAAATTGTTCGAGACTGTTTCGCTGAACATGAGGAAGACTTCCAGGTATTGCCCTGGCCTCCAAATTCCCCAGACATCAATCCAATCGAGCATCTGTGGTTTGTATTGGAACAGCATATCCGATCTGCGGTGGCTCAATTACATAACTTAGAAGAGTTAAAGGATCTGCTGATAACGTGTTGGTACCAGGGTAAGAGCTGATTTGGCGGCATGTGGAGGACCAACATCATCTTAGGCAGGTGGCCATAATGTTTGGCTCTTCAGTGTTTATATTAGTTTTGTGAGTAACCTTATATTTTTCTAATAATAACGTTGGTGAATAACGGATTCTAACCAGTAGTGTTCCCAATTGGGAGGACCCCCATTTTTTAATGAAGTCCCCGAAAATCAGAGATTCAGGATATCACTCCCAAATAGTCTCAAAACTCCCCTCCCCCTTCATTTCGAAGTTTCTGTGTACTCCACATAAGTACCAGAATGTGTGTGACAATGGCTTACATAGTCCACTGACTATGTAAGCCATGCCATGCACACTTTTACACTAACATAATTATGGGAAACAAATGATGGCTACTGCATATTTTTGTAATCCCATTGTTTGATAGAACATAGCAATTTACCATGCATTGGTAGTTAAAAGAAAGTTTTAATCTACCTTATTCACATCAGTGATCAGTATCAGTGATCTACGCTAAAATTAATGGGGAAGAAAAATTCTTTGTTATTAAATTGAATGTTATTTTAGAAGTTTTGAAATCTCTGCGAGATTTATTTTATTGTGGTTGGAGTAACGATTTCGAATTCGTAATTTATTCTTTTAGGTCACATTGAATCAATGGAACCGAATTGAAATTTAACACTTTTTAGAGAGTAGTGATGTTTTTCTTATTCTACTTTGTACTGTTAGTAGTTACCATGCTTTAATGGTTGCTATAGAAAGTTTCCTTCACCCCAGCCAGTCTTTATCAGATTCCGAAGTATGTTACGTGTCAAACGGTTAGTAGAGGTCACGCATTAGTCTTCTCTTCGTTTTTGCTTGATCTGCTTTCTTGCCTCCTTCTAGAAGCGTCTTTCCGGAGAGCTCGTCTGATAAGAAGGTAATGACTGCAGTGTTGACATTAGATAACAGGACTATCCTTAGTGCAGGTGAACACAGTTACACAGGTCTTTCACTCACCCTCAAGTATTTATCTTTGATGCTTACAAAGAGAAATTATTTCCTGTTGTAAAAATTTCGAGAATTATAAGTAGGGCTTGTTCGAAGTTTCGAAGATTATACTATGGTTAATTTTGAATTTCAATACTGGTTTCAATAATAAAATATCATAATTGATATAATAATTTTTTATGAAGAAATGTACTCGTTGCTTGGTGTAACTTATTGTATAACAAGCTATCGACACTGCGTAACGTTTAAACCTTCCAATGTTTAATAACCTAATCAATTTTATTCCATAATCAGAAGAGTTCCGTACTGTTCCTGTTCATATTATAAACAAGATCTTAACAAGATGTATTAAACTGCTATAAAGTATCTTTTTTTTCTCAGATATGTATCTTTTTAAAATCTAACTGTTTTGATGTCTGAGCAGTTAGTTTCTATATGTACTGCAGTAAAATACTACAGTACTGCATTTAAAATAGACATATCTGAGAAATCGATTCATGAGTGCATCGATTTCTCAGATATGTTGATTTTAAATTAGTAACAGATGCTAAATTAGGAAATTTCTCTTTGTACAAGGATATTTTGCCCCCAGTTTCTTGAAGAAGGATAGCAAAGATACATATAAATTGGTTAAATGAACATGATAAATTATTAGAATATAGATTGAAGCATAGAGTTTCGTTATTCAAATAATTGCAATGATCTTTATAGCAACCCAAGTACTGGTAGGATTTACCATACAGTTACACGTTTTTTCAAATATTCCCATTTGGGTGGTTCAACTTTGTAACTAATGATGAGGTTAGGCAAAAGAGTCGGCAACCTCCTTTAAGCAGCATATTGTGCAGAGAGAGACTCCGTTGTTTTGGCCATGTTGCCCGTATGGATAATTATAGATTGGCGAATAGGGTTATGGACACTGTGCCTAAAGGTCTCAGAAAGAGGGGAAGACTTAGGATACGGTGGGCAGACAATGTCAAACAGGACCTTGTTAGAATTGGTGTGCAGTTGCTGGATGCAGCAGATGTAGCTCAGGACAGACATGCTTGGAGAACTAAATTGCACGCTTTGGTTGGACCTCCGTAGCCCATGGCTGCTTGAGGATGATGATGAAGATGTCAATAATATGATCAATAGTATTTTTTCATTTTTGTTTTAAATATATGATTTCTTTCCACCAGAAGTTGAATGTTATAAGGCAGAGACGTCAACCTGTGCTCGAGAAGCAAGGTTGTCTATCCCTCCTATTAATACAGATGGATATTATTATTTTCCCAATATGCAAAATTAGCATTCAGTTAAAAAAAAGTGTATATTTAATTATGCACATAAACTGTAGAAAAGCATTTGAATTCAATCTATGTTTTGCTCATGTTTCATAATAAATGTATCTAAAAACGATGCATACACTAATTTTGTGACCGGTGTGATGCATCCGTTATCGAAAATATTGCCTGCCAGTGAAAAAAAGTGGCACACCTTACAAAGAGACAATTTTAATCTCCTCAAATATTACTCATAGCAGATACTTGTTACAAACAAATGTTTCCTATCTCATAATTATACAAATATTTTACTAATCGTCCAGTATTGGGCGCGGGACTGCTCTCTTTGTAGCTCTCCAGGCACATAATCTGAAGTTTCTAGGTTCGAATCTCACCTGGGCAAGCATTGAGATTTATCTCCGCAAAACTTCCTGCCCTCGATCAGTAGGGGATATCGATGGGCTTGGAAAGGTCGCCATCCGTCGGATGGGACGTTAAAACGTGGCTGTGCACATTAAAGAACACGTTGGATGGCCTTGACGGGAGATACCTCTGTCCCCCAACAGCTGTTCCAGTAGGTCCCTTCCCCCAACCTTCTCCGAGTTTTCGGGGTCCTTATGACCTGCCCATTTCTCCCATTGAAAAAAGTGCTGCTCAATAGGTAAAACAGCCGAATCCAATGCTTAGTATTCACAGGTCAAGCGCAGCTATCGAAAAGTAATCTATAATTTAGGAACCAGGTACATTCTATTAGAGAAACTAGTATATCACTTTTCCTAATTTGCACTATTAGACAGGCGCGTATTTAAGGGGGTGCTAAAGAGGGGGTTTCAAATATTTAAGAGGGGTGCTAAAGCACGCCTCTTAAATATTTGAAAGATCTAAAATTGGAAAGTGATAAAACTATTCACAAACGCGGTTCAAGGGTGTGGCGTACACACCGTGTTAACTGAATCGTGTAAAAAAATTCTAATGCAGTTACAGAGTGTCAAGTTATAGAAAACGAGTCATGACAGTTCGAGGCAATTTACATTTCTCAAGTTTGAGTAGCAATTGTACCAGCGTTAAGATTTATTTCTGATAACTCCCGTCATGCCTAAGGGGATACCTATGGGCTTGTGAAGGCCGTCGTCCTTCTGATTGAATGTTAAGCAGAGGAACTGTGTGCAGGAGAGATCCGTATCCTCTGCATATTCAAGGGCTCATTGGATGGCCTTGACGAAGGCTTGCATCATCTCCTAACTGTCCATTGGATCAGTGTCCGGATCAAAAAGTGCCTTTCGGGCATGCAGCTCTCAACCCATTTAAGTAATCCTTTTTCAACTCGGACTTTACACCTTTTTTACATTTTATTCGTATATCAGATAATAAATTTGAATGATATTATAAATAAAACAATTGTACTGTTTGAAAGTTATATAAATTTTAGTAACCTTAGGTTTTTGTGTAACTTCATGTGCTTTAATTCGTTTGGATTTTATTTTGCAATTTCGACCCAAAAGGATCAATAATTTGTAATGTTTTCTGGTTGTGATAACTAGAATTTTCATATTCAATTATTTGTGATGTTTTCTGATAGTTGATACTAGTAGTAACTCACTAAGTTTACACGAGGACTTCTTTCATTAGGGAAATAAACATTTTAGTGGGCAAACTCTAAAATTTGTTAATAGTACAATGATTTTCAATTTAATAATTTTCATTAATTTTAAAAAGAATTTCATTTTTCAATTCATAAATGAACAGAAACTGTCCTAATTTTATGTACTATATTTTTAAAAGAAATTATAATTTTTTTAATCAAAAATCTCGATAACAAGCAGTCAATGGATATTCATTCACCATATATTCTCCCCAGGCACTAAGTGTATTAATATTCTGGCCTACGAGGTGATTACATTATTGAAAAAATGATCCATCCATTGGTTCCATTATGAAATAACTGCTCTGTAGAGAAAAGTCTGGATGCTTCTAGATTAAGGTTTAGTTTTATTTTGTAGATTGATATATATTTATGACGTTTTAAATTTTTTTGGAAACGGTGTATAAAAACATTATCTCTTTTATGTATTGACTGATCTGCTGAGTGTTGCAGGTGAAATGAACTAATTCTATTTTATTCGTGAAAACATTTTTTTAACCTCAGGAGGAGTAGATTTTAATAAAATAATATTAGCTTCAAGGGATTACATATAAATTTAATCCATTGCAACTCTTGGGGATTTGGTGTTGGGGGGGGGGGGTGAAGGTTTTGTTTCAGTCAAGTATTTTGCCACGCCCGTTGCCTTTGTTCCAAGATCCAAGCCTTCGTTGAAATTTTCTCCTTAACCCTTCATTATACTGTTATATCCAGGATACTGATGGGTTTTGAAAGGCTGCCATCTATATAATGGGGCGAAAATTTTGACCCCAAGTACAGAAGAGCCGTACCTTTGGCATGTTAAAGAGCATGCTAGATTGGCTTCACAAGAGGCTTCTATTTGTAACAGTTTTTCAATGGAACCCCTTCCCCTACTCAACTCTGATTTATTGCTATATTTATGATCTAGTCATTTAGTCCTTGGTACTTTCAGAGGTAAAACAATCAACTTAGTCCTAACAATGGTATTATGAATTTTTCCATCCCTTGGATATTCATGTTAATATTCCATATTAGTTCCTTAAAAGTTCTTAAAATTAGTACCTTAAATTAGTACCTTAAAAGTTCCGATACAGAAAACTGTTGGTGGTTGCTGATTTGATTATAGGCACTTAAATGTGACACTTATTTACCGAATGTAAAAAATTTGATTACATAATGGTCTGATGGCATCAATATAAAATAATCAGGCATTCAATACAGCTATAAAAAAATAAAAGTTTACAAATGAAGCATTGAAAAAAAAATGAAGCAAATGAAAATGAAGCAAATGAAGCAATAAAAGTTTACAAATGAAGCATACTTTCATAACACGGTAGGAACCGAATCAAACCACTGAATGACTGTTGCGGTCTCATATGACTGACCGAGCATGTCTGCTTTTTGTAGCATTAACGGGAACTGTGGATTGAGCATGCATCTAATACTATGTTAAACACATGGCTATAGAAGAGAGCATGGATTTCTTGCTATAAGCGACGCACAGCTGTTTTTGTACGCTTTCGCTGACAGTTCAAATATATTTGTTGTCCTTGTGAAATTCTATTTTAATTTCTTTTGTCTTTTACGTTAAACCTTCATTTAATTGATCTAAACCTAAAATTTCTTCACGTAATAGTGAAGTGCAGTAAAGAAATCACGCAAGGCAAAAATTTCGTAGCAGTATAAAGCGCAGCAGTCTTTTGCTCGAACGATTATATTTAGGAATAGTGCACTTTAGGAACAAATTCCTACTAGTTTACGTGCATCAGCGCCTATAAACGCAAAAGTATAAAGATAATCATTGGGAGTAAAGTCTGTAATAAAACAATCACATTCTTATTTTCTGTTGTTTCACTATATAAAATTGTGTAAGGTATCTGAATTTTACTTTAATTTTATCTGGTTTTTCATTTGTTTATCCGTACTAATTAAATGTTATAGTTATGTCTGTCAAGTTAATGTTAGGAAATTTACCCTTTTTACCAATTACTTTTCCTTCCACCATGTCTTTAAGAACTTTTATAGGACTTCATAATGTCGTAGAATACTTAAGTCAGGAAGAATTTTTCTATACATTGCAGTGTTCATAATAATTAGCTACGCAGTATGTATATACGCACGTGCACAAGTAAAATTGTGACAGTACGCTACACACGTAAATTTTATCCCTTCACTCTTTCTAAAATGAATTCGTATTCAATAGGGCTCCGACAATCTTGTTTAAAATAAAAAAATACCCTCTCAAGCAGCTGCTTGCCACAGAGGTCTGACAGGAGTCTGTCAGTAAATATGCCATAGTAGAAGATCTGAGAGGATGGCAGGACCTCAGCAGAGAAACGACACAAACAGCCATGCCTTATCCGGGCTCGAACCCATTTTAGTAGGTACCTATACATATATTTGCTGAGTAGTCGCCTTATCTTCCTTTGAAGTGAATATGATTTTAGTGACTGAACCATCGATATGTTTTAGGTTAATTTTCTACTTTTTAGAGCGCATATAAGAAGGTAGCGTATTTTTATTTATTTATATTCTTTGTCTTCTTTTTTCGCTCTTTCCATCTATTTTCAGGAACTTTCATTTGATATTTGTATGACTCATAAATATTGGACCACATTTTTCTGGAATCGTGTTTGAGGTAGCCCATGATATTGGAGACGTCATAAGCTTTAATTTGAGATATAACTCGTAACGATCGATTCCGCGAAATATTCATCCCTTTTGGGAGAGAGGAGAATGGTGGGGATCATAATTCGAAGTAGTCTACGACAGTCTTCATATAAGTCTTCATTTTGCACCTAAATCATAAGTGTAGGCCCTCACATTCGAAAGATATAATAGAAGAACGACTTTCACATTTCCTCTTTTTTTAGGGGGAAGAAAGCAGGGGGGGGGGTATATTTTTATTGGCCATAACATTCCACACTTCACAAGCTTTTATTTCGCATACAATATATTACTTTCGGCCCTCGCGTTCCGAAGAGTTGGCAGAACAATCGTTTTCATATTTCTCCATTTTTAGGGGGAAAGAAAGCCTGGGGGGGAATTTTTTATATCCTATGACACTTCCCGCGTCAGAAGCTTTCATTTGAAGCATAGCTTGTTACTTGCGGCACTGTCTTTCTGGAGTGGAACAATCTTTTTTCATATTTGCCCCTTTTTAGGGAAGAAGGCATGTTATTTTTTTTTATAGCCTGTGACATTCCCCGCATCATAAACTTCCATTCGATAAATAAATCATTAAGTTTGTCGGTCGCGTTCGAAAGATATGGTGAAACAAATGTTTTGATAAATTCACAAACAGACAAATTGGCAAATGGCGAGCGAAAAACTGAAGGAAGATAGGTAAAAATGCACTGGATGGTCTTGACCAGAGGCTCCTATCCATGGTGGATCCCTTTCTTCAAGGGACAGCTGCGTCGGTAGTGCGCCAAGCTCGTAATTTCCAGTTCCCCGGTTCGAGTTGTGCCTGATCCAGCTTTGAGATTTATCTCCGCAGAATTGCTCACCCAGTCCTCGGCCAGTAACAGATTAGAAAAGAGTCGTCTGTCTGATGAGGCATTAAGCCGTGGCCCCATGTCTGGGAGAGAGAGATCCTGTGTACGTTCTCCCATGTATGGGAGAGAGAGAGACCCTGTGTAACAGTTGTCCAGTGGGTTCCTTTCCCCCAACCTTCTCTCAGACTTAGGGGTCTTTATGACCTAGATATTTAATTTATCCCATTGTGATGCAAAAGAGTGCCGCTCAGAGATAAAACAACCCAACCCTTTCTTAAACCTTCTGTGAACCCTGGAATCCTTGTGGCTTGGCCATTTAGTTCATTATGTGTACAAAAGTGCCACTCAGTGCCGAACCCATGATTGTTTTATCGTTTTCACTATTCACATTTCTATCACCACTTTCGTTATCTCAGAGTTCAAGTCCATAATAAGAATCAGTTTGCAAAATGCATAAAATAGCATGTATAAACTATAAGTTACTACTGGACCTCGCCATTTTTACCTATCTTCCTTTTGCTTTTGACTTTGACATTTGTTAGTTTGTCGGTTTGTGGATTTGACAAAATGTTGTTCTACCATATCTTTCGAATGCGATGGAGAAACTTAATGATTTATATATCAAATGAAAGCTTGTGATCCGGGGAGTGTCATAGGCTGTAAAAAATTGATTCTCATGCTTTCTTTCCCCCTAAAAAAGGGAAATATCAAAACTTTTCTTCCACTATATCTCCAGAACCGAATGCCGAAAGTAACAAGCTATACATCGAATGAAAGCTTCTGACGCGGGGAATATCATAGGCTATAAAAAAAAATTGACCCCCTTGTTTTCTTCCCCACCTAAAAAACGGGAAATGTGAAAGTCGTTCTACTACATCTTCCGAACAGTTACCTACAATTACGAGTTAGGTTTCAAATGAAAGCTTATATAATGACCGTCGTAAACTATTTCGAATTTTACCCCCAATGGATTATTTTGTATCATATGATTAAATCGTACTCAAGTCGTCTCCATTTCAAAGAGTACAGTCATAGTTAGTCTCTGTTGATGCGATTTGTTGCGAAAGCCCAATAGCTTTTTTGTAAAAGATCTCTGGGCTTTTTCAAGTTTCATTATCAGACACACGGTAATAGGACCATATCGGAAATGCGTATTCTAGAATACTTGTTGTACATACAATAAGTATTCTAGAAAACACATTTTTGTAGCATTTCAAACTCATGTGCATGACACGGTTGGACTTCATAGCAATGAAATTGCAATGTTGTGAAAAGATAAGTTGGGAGTTAGAATGATGTCTGTCTGTGTGTCTCTCACTTTTTTCGGTATCCAAGGAATTAAGAGAGTAGGTGTGGGGAATTGTCGCCTGTATTAAAGATTGTAGTTTTAACCTTCGAGATAGGTAGAGCATTACTTGCGCTCTACTGTGCAATTTTATCGCACACTTCCTGAAGTGAGTGAGGTGTTCCGAGTTAGAAAGAGTAATATAGAATTGGAACATCATCAGCGTAGACAAAACTGGCAATTGGCCTTAAAATAGAGAATTTCATTGGTGAAAATAACGAAAAACAAATACACCTAAAACAGTAATCGTACAGTATACTTGTATGATACCACTAGTAAATGTTTAACTGGTAACAATGTGTTGCCGACTGTAGTCTGTTGAGTGCGAGTTGAAAATAAGACGTGTCATAACCAAATCATTTTGTTGGGAATACCGTAATTTGTTAGTTTTTTCAAACCATCTTTCAAACAAGATTGATCTTTTAAGCTTATCAAAGACTTTTTCAAAGTCAATGAAGATGATGTCAATTGATTTGCCTTTTTCTAGTGCTAATGTCCCATGTATTTAGACAGTGCACGATCTTACAAATCCAAATTGCTCATTAGAAATTATGTTATTGCATAATTGAAAGGAAAATAGCTTAGATAAAATACAACCCTTCATAATTTTAGATGTGATTCTGGTAAGAGATAATTATTTGTCGATAATTATTTGGATCAATAGGATCGCCTTTTCTTTTGAAGATAGGAAATCTGTAGTTTTCACTACACCGTCAGGAGAGTGGTAGCTTTAAGCAAAGAGAGAAATATCTACCTGTCACTATCTTAACCATTCTATAACAGTTACACTCAACTGGAATTTTATTGTTTTCCAACCGATAGGAATGATCAATCGAGATCGCTACAAAAGTCTATTAATTTTTTACAGTGGACGTTCAGTTATTGTGGTGGACTTGACTTCAAATATTGGATAAGATACGGATTTTTTTTTTCTCATTTATGCTGTCTTGCTGCTGAAGCTATATGCCTTCCTTGCATATTTTCTCTGTGACGTATTAAACTTATAGACCTCTGTGACAAATGGGCTCTTTGAGTAGTGATTTTAATTCCATACTTCCGGAAATATTAGTTTTTTTTATGAAGCAAAATTTTTATCGAAATAAGTTAAAACAATTAGATAAGAAGAAATCTTGTTAGCGAGATTCAGCTACATCCGATTAGTATTTAACAGCTGGTTATAATAATTATGAATTATTTGAGATGTAAAGTGAGAATATATATATATGCATTTTTAACAGCATTTGTTCCAAGTATAAGGGACAATTTTTAACAGCAAGTTATTTTCATCAATGGTAACATTTGCATTTATATTATTAGCGTCGGGAGATATTTATGTTATATTATTAAGTATTCTTATTGCCCACAGCTGTGTAATAAGTATTTAAAACAAGTAATATTAAACATTTTGGAATAATTCAGATAAAATAACTTTTTCAGAGTATTAATAGTTTTTGTTAAAGGGTGGAGAGGGCATAACGTGAATAATTTATGAAAGTACATCGCATTGCCTCGAATATATTTTAAGAATTTATTCCTCTGTGTTGGAGGGGCGGGGAGACTCAGTCGGTAAGACGCAAGGCTCGTAATCTGCAGGTGTCAGGTTCGAGCCCCAGCTGGGCCAGCGTCGAAATTTATCTCTGCAAAACTCCCCGCCCTCGGTCAGTAGAGGACACCGATGAGCTTGGAAAGGCCGTCGTCCATCATATGAGACGTTAAGCCGTGTGCGGGAGAGCCTATCAAGTGGGTCTCCTCCCCCAAACCTTTTCTGAGCCCTCGAGGTCTTTGTGATCTGGCCATTTAGCCCATTGTGTGAAAAAATGTGCCTCTCAGAGGTAAAACAAGAGAGAACTCTTAGAGGTATCAGAGGTAGTCGGTAGGGAACTAGATAGAAAGTCGAGATTTTTCCTACTTATTCGTGACTTCTGATTGAAAAAAAATACATCGACAGCCTTGAAAAAGCCGCCTCCCGTCGAATGGAGTGTTTAATATCCGGTCTGTGTTCGGGAAAGGTACTTATACTTTATGCTTATTATGACACTTAGTTTTGACGGGCAAGGCTTTAATTTGTCCCCACCATCAATGAATTACTTTCCTAACCTTACTCTGATTTTTGAGGGTTTTTTTTTTGTAATCTTAATATTTAACTCATTGCGCAGCAAAAAAAAAAAGGGAAATTCAAGGGTAAAAATAAGCTGACCCATATTAATCATTTAAGTATCTTTAAAATCGGTTCATAACATGCTTAACAATGAGTTGCCATGACTGTCGTTCACTTGGTTCACTCTTTAAACTAGTGTTTTCCAATTGAATTTGATCACTAAACCCTTTTGCACCCGAAAGATTTTTATGGCACTATTAATAAAATTCTTTTATATGGAGCTAAAAGACTATAACCAATAAATAAATTTTAATAAGAATATTAGGTCAGCATACATTATTTAATTGCAGATGTTTAGAAACAAAAATCACATTTCCTGTATATAAAAATGAAGATTTAAATTATCTTTTTTTTTATATTGTAACGGTTTTTTTTTTTCGGAAACCTATTTTCACTTCACAGAATCCCGGGGTTCCATTGAACGCCTTTTGGGAATCTGCTTTAAACTAGTGCCCAATTTTTGCATTCATTGACAGCTAGATATCTTTCTATATTTAGTATTTTAGAAGTATTTTATGTTTTTCCTGTAACTCAGTTATGACTGCTGATATCTGAACTACAAATTCCAGGTAAGCAAGAAATCAGATGTGTTGTTAAATATTTATGGCTTAGGTTAGCGTAAGGGGCTATTTTTTTAATGAGTAGCATTATCTTCGATAGTAATTTTAAATTATCGTATAGCTTATCTAAAAGCTGGGAACTCGATTGATTGAGCTTAACTGATAAGTAACACCAAAGTTTTTTCCTCGATAATTACCTACCGTAGAACGCGTAAGAAGAGATCTAGATCAATTAATGATAAATCTTACACAGCGGTAGGTATAAATCTTAGACAGCTATTTAAATATTCCATCAACCATCTATATATCAATTGTTTAGAGGTTATTGGTTTTCTGAATTATGATTCGGAGGGATCGAAATAGATCGTGGCTAATATATTTGTTCAGCATTTGTCTGTAAAAAAGAAACTAGGAAGTGATCTCCGCCCTCATCTATGCCCTTTTCGCTAGTTAGAAGTTATAAGCTTTTAGCGTTTGTAAAAAAAAATGTTAAATTTTGATTAAGATTATCATTAATTAGGGCTTGAAAAAAATGTTAAAAACTTCGCATAATCACGTTTCTCAGAGAATGATATTCCTAATGCAACCGTCAAATATTTTCACCTTCGAAAGTGGCCATAAATTTCTCATCCGTTAAGCTTAATTTTTTTCTATTAGTTCCTACTATAAAAAAAATATTATCTACATCGTTTAAAGAGTGGAAAGATGTTTGGTACCCTGCGTATTGGTGACGGTAAATAGCATCTGAGTGAGAGTCAAGAATCACCTGTTGCAGTAAGTTTCTGCTTGTGACAACTTTAAAACAAGTCGCCGTCATTCTTTCTCACATTTCAGTTTTTAGGATCAAATGTTATATATTCTCTGCACTCATAACAGAGATCCCATCCCTCGCACTCTAACGCGTTCCAAAGCGTAAGCTATAGATGCGTCCACACTTGCTGTGTTAGAGTTTCGATCTGAGTGGATTGGCTAGCTCACGTTCCTGCTGCCTCATCCTCATCTCTCCTGCTGCTGCAGCCGATGTGGCGACCTACTTGCGCGTTTCCCGGAAATGCAGGAATGGTCCTCAAACCTGTACAGCAGCTTTGGCGCTCGCCTCAGGCTCATGGGAAGCTCTGCACCACAATGGACACTGCAAGCAGATCTGACATGCATAATCGTTCGCTATTTTCATCTTCAAGCTCCGTAAAGAGAGACGCTTTCGTTTCTGAGAGCTATCTGTTGTATATTTTGAATGGTGGTCTTTCCATAATTCCTTTTTATTCTCTCTTACAATCGGGAAAATATATCAACTATATAAATGCAATTATATGGTTGGAAAGTATATAACCTAAAATGAAATAACTGGTTCAGTCTTCGAATTTCCATTTAATCTCCTTTGTTTTTGTCTTTTTCATAAATGTGTCAATTTGAAATAAGCGGTTATTTTAATTCAAAGCACTGTTTCTATTTACATTTGTAATTTAAGAAACACCTTGTTTAAGTGATTATGACTTTTTAAAAATTTCAACTATTATCGAATAATTTACAACATTAAATATGAAGTGCTTACTTATTTATACCTAAAAAAAGACATTAAATTTTATTTTTTGACCATATTATTAGTTATTGTAAAAGCAAATTCTACCAATATGATAATTTGTTCAAGGAATTTATAATTGTTATTGATAGCTAAAGAAACACAACTTTTATTTAAGCTGTCAATTCCTGTGAAGGATAAAACAAATGCAATAGGTTTACCCTCTCAAGCAGCTGCTTGCCACAGAGGTCTGACAGGAGCCTGTCAGTTTATATGCCATAGTAGAAGGTCTGTGAGGATGGCGGGACCTCAACAGAAAGACAACACAAACATCCATGTCTTACCCGGGGCTCGAACCCCCAGGTACTTTGATATTTGCTATATATCCTACTGTGGCATATAAACTGACAGGCTCCTGTCAGACCTCTGTGGCAAGCAGCTGCTTGAGGGGGTATTTATTTATTTTATTTATTTATATAGCTAAGCATGCTAATCACTCGGTCACCGAGACGGCTAATTGAATTGTTACTAGGAATCTACTACGAGTATTTCAAATATGTTTATTTATTACGTCGTTAATCCAAAACTTTGCTCTTTCATAAAAATTGTTGAAAAGAAAATCAGTTACTGTTCCAATCTACTCTCACCAAACAATTAAATTAATGAGAGTATTAAAATTATTTACAACAGGTCCATAACCAGTTCAAATTCAAAGCAATCGGGGGGGGGGGGGGGGTGCTGACCAATGACCAAATAATTTTTATAAAAAGAGAACTGGAAATGCGTACTTAGCGCTGTAGTGTACAGGCCCTCAGTATCATGGACCAATGGTATCTTGTAGAAGCAGGATTTTTTAAATAATAATGTTATTTTACACAAATTCCACAGACTTGTGGGAAACCATATTTTAAGCGCCATGTACAAACTATTAACAGTAAGTATTGCAGTCTTGAAAAGAGACCGAATTTTTTATCGCAGCCCGGGCCCCCCTGCTACAGCTGCTCCCAGAAGAAAAGCGCCAGTGCTCCCTTGCCTCTTGGTTAAAAAAAAAAATAAAAATAAATACCCTCTCAAGCAGCTGCTTGCCACAGAGGTCTGACAGGAGCCTGTCAGTTTATTTGCCACAGTAGGAGATCTGAGAGGATGGCAGGACCTCAGCAGAAAAACGACACACTCGAGCATGATATACAATGTTAAAAGTGATTCCGTATTGCTTCTACATAGATCACTAGTAATATAAATGGTGCTGCAATTGTACTATATTTTGTAAATAAATAATTGTATAGGCCAATATTTCCAGTTTTGAGTCTATAGATAATAGTTGAGTGATGTCTAGGAGGAGAAAATTCTGTGAGTGTTTGGATGTTGTTATCTAGGTAGAATATAAACGAACCGTTGAATAGACCATTAATTTTAAGATAATTGTTTAATGTTTTTAACTCTTGAGTTTTTATAAATGTTTTAAATTGGTAATAAAAGGAATTAAGATGGGGGGGGGGGGACAAACTCGTCCAGAAATGCATCTTTAGCAAGTGCATCTACAAAATCATTTTCAATAATATTACAGTGGCTAGAAAGCCACTGAAGATAAAAATGTTTCTATTTTCAATGTAGTTTTTTTTGTAGACAAGTATGGGACCTGGGTTCGAGCCCCGGATAAGACATGGATGTGTGTGTCGTTTTTTCTGCTGAGGTCCTGCCATCCTCTCAGACCTTCTACTGTGGCATAAACTGACAGGCTCCTGTCAGACATCTGTGGCAAGCAGCTGCTTGAGGGGGGTATTTATAGGAAATACGAGATGTATGCATTAAATAGGGAATTATTGGGACTTTGGTTAAGTATGTGTAAAATTGCTTTACAGTCAGATAAAATTAATATTTTTTTATTTTTTTATATTTGTGGTGGAATAATTGATAACTGAAATAATTGCGAATAATTCTGCGTGTATAATTTTGGAGCCAACAATAAGTTTGTGTTTAGCGGTATATTTTGTATCAGGGATATAAAATGCCGTTGTGGCTGTTGGTGAATCTATGAAAAATGATCTTTCAGTGAAAATTAGATAGAAATTAGGGTAATTATTTGTGAGGTGATTTATTAATATGACTATTTTTAGGACGATGTTAGGAAATTTTAATTTTTTAGATATAAAAGGAATATGAATAGAAATATTAGGTGTTAAGAACGCCGAATAGGGGCAATATTTAATGATATCCTCTTTTAGTTCAATAGAAAATAGATAGGCAAAAAATTCATTGGAGGATAATGTTTTTTATTTGTGATATATATATGTATAGAAAAATGGGAAGATTTGAGTTTAAGTAATAAGGGGTGAGTGTCATGTTTAAGAAACAGTCTGGAAAAAAAGATATTTAAAAAGTGTGATGCATCGAAAATGTAAAGGAGGAATCGAAGTTCCTGCATTTAAAGAGTTTGTTGCGGTGTTTTTAATTAGACCTAAGGCAAATTTAATGTGGGAATTCTGAAGGATATTTAATTTGTTAAATTTAGAGTCTTTAAGTCATATAAAAAAATTTGAAGCCGTATTCTAGTTTTGGACGTCTAAGGTTTAAGTTTTTTTTAGCGAAATTAAAAAGTTTTTGTCCTTTTAGATAAAGAATTAGTGAATGTAAGTCGATTTTAATTTGCAGTCTAAGGTTATACCTAGATATTTATGGTGGTCTATTTGAGAGATAGGGATGTTATTAATTTTAATAATTAAGTTGGGTGAGTTTGAGTGTGTTGCAATGAAAGGAAGAACGATTTGTTTTGTCGGTATTAATGGAAAGATGCCATTTAGAGAAAACGTTATTTAGAAAGTTAATACCAGTTTGTAGGATTTTGTTGACCTTTTTGAAGCTTTTGGCTTTTCTCCAAAGCAAAATATCATATGTGAAAATTTGTAGATTTAAACTGTTAGGTAAGTTCTTGAATATATCCTGTAGCTTTAAATTAAAATAGGTGAAAATAAAGAACCTTGTTGTAGACCAGTATGAATCTTAAATGCTTTGGAGAGAGTTTGGTTTAATTTTATTTAATAAGTTCTTTAAAAAATGTTTACTTTTTTGAAAAGAACCAAAATGAAGATGAGGTAAAAGAATAGACAAATCCGCACTAATCTGTTAGTCAAGATCAGTTCCGAGCCCTTTGAATCGTAGTCGGAAGACTCGACCACCATATATAGGGGATGTGTAGATGATAGATGACATTTTAAAAGTTCGGTGTCGAAAACTTGGCATAGGTGTTTGGTTTGTTTGTGCCCAAGAATAGAAACTTCTTTGTTATCAAAATATACTGATGTGCAGTCCCTATAAATAAATAAATAGTTTTACCACGTGCATGATTCGAACTCACGTATCACCAGTTTCTTGCCAGAGTGTTCTAAGACCATGAAACTAACGCCTTCTCTGTCATCCATCCACTAATGTGACTTATCAAACTACCCGTCTTTGTACTTCTAAACTTTTTATTAAATGAATGAATGCAAGTTGGGTAGGTATGAATTAATTAAAATGAATGAATTAAAAATACAAAATGGATGCAATTTTTAAGTTAGTCTCTTAGATTAATAAATGTAGAAATATGTAGCCTTCTTTTCGTGAAAAAGGGTTTCGATTCTCTTACCTATAAAAGGTAGGAGAATAGTCATATTGCTAATTTATTATTGCTATGCTTAAATTGCGATTGGAAGGAGGGAATGGGGTGTAGCCTCTGCAATAGGTGCGTTATCCAAAGTTACCCCCTGTGGTGTTTTCACGACTCGAACAGTGATTAAAGAAAATCCACATTTAGATTTTTTTTTGCCCTACTGAACTTTTTTGGATGCTGATTAGTTCCCATCTCCCCGACTATAAATAGGTTTCTGGCTTTGAGTACGTGATAAAATTATGTAACGAAATAGATCTCCGTAATAAAAAGTTAAGCAGAAAAGTCATTATGGAAAAATATGTAGCTAAAGCCATTACCATTTCTAATATGAATATATTAGGAATTTCTTGTTAAGGGGAATCAGAGACAAACTCAATTACATTATTTAAATAAAAAGGTGATTATAAAAATAACTTAAGTTTGTTGTCAAACTTAAAATGTTTGCACCAATTTTTGCTCTTCTGAACGAACGAGATGTGCAAATTAGCGTATTTTAAAAACTATTTCGACATTTTTCAAATAGAATAATAACTCCAAAATTTCATCTGCTTGTGGTGTACAAAATACAGCCGCTCAGAGATGTAAAACAACTCAAAATGTCATCTACGTTGGTGAAATTTTGACAACAAAGAGAGAAATCATATAACAGTATAAAATCGCGGCAGTGAAATGGAAATCACGACAGTCAACGGAAGGAAGTGCGAGTTTCATGGTTAGAAACTAATGTGGGTCAGATGACTGAGTAAGCGAAGGCGTTGATACCTCATCTACTGGCACCTGTTAGGCGGAGAAAGAAGGTTGAAGTTAAGGTTTTACGCTTTCCTTGGTCGCCTCGATAGCGACCGTAAGAAATCGCGCAGTCTCATTAGCTTAGTGGTATTGCGTTGATTCTTGATGACGTTGCAACTGCTAGGGTGTGGGTTCGAGTTCCTTAATGCATAGTCATTTATTCTGTCATAACCTGCAGATAAGCTTAGCTTTGCGGGCCTGATCATAAAATGAAATTAACCACGTTTTAAACCTTTTATTTTTTTTTATATTTCTGAGTTCAAGCTTCCGTTATACCAGGCGAAAATAAATGTCAGCGTAAATCGAGGTCTGACCGTATTTTTAATTATTATTTTTTGTTTAAAAGGAAACAGTCTCCTTGGCGCAAAGGACGGAGATAATATAGAAACTTACCTAGTTTGTTCTGGTTTTTCGTGCAACATATAATATGCATAAACAGTAGTCGAGTATTTTACTAGCCAATGGCGAGTGAAACGATTCACTCTTCTTTCTGTCGTAGTGTATCTTTTGGCAGTCTTGAACCAATTAGTCATCAGCATTTAAGTTTCCAAAAGATCTTTGCTAAATGGGTACACCCACAAACTGACAGAACAGCAAAAAGGGCAAGAGTCGACTCGTGCAAGGAGATACTGGTAATATTTGAACCTAGTGTCCCCAAATGGTTAACAGACATTGTCACAGGTGATGAGACGAGATTCTGTCTCTATAGAACTTTCAGAAAGATAGACAATTATGTTTGGGTTACGGAAGATGAACCGCGTTCCCGAATTCTCCGACAAAAGTTTTTCTCAAGGAAGATGTTCACAATTTTTTTCGATTACCAAGGAGTGGTAGCAGTGGACACCTTTCCTGAAAAAATTGGCATGGATGGCCAATATTACATAAACATTGTTTTGCCCAAAATGGTTAAGGAGATGAAGGAGCAGCGTCCAACAACAGGCGTGCTAAGGGTTCTCCTTTTTCATGACAATGCCAGTGCTCACAAAACCAGGCTAGTTACGGCCTATTCAGAGTAGGAAAAAAATCAAAATTAGCTTCCTCATTCTACATATTCACCCGATCTTGCACAATAAGGTATTTGGTTGTTTCCAAAAATTTAAAGAGAACTTGCTGGAAAGCATTTTTCAAGGGTGAAAAATGCGTTCATTCAGAGTTGTGGAGTATACCCTAACGGGAGCTCCACCAAGCGTTTCAGAATTGTGCTTGTGGTAAAAACCAATGACTGGTCAGATTTTTCCGAATTTTGACACCTCTGTGTATAAGGATAAGATAACTGTCATAGTAGTCAAGTTCATTTACCACGATGGTAGTGTTTGGTTTCGTCCATTCGCTTTTGAGGCGTTCTTTTTACGAAAATTCTGAACACGGTAGAAATAACTTGACGATACAACAGGTTATTAACTTTCGCTCGTTACCAAGCAACGTTCTTTAAGTTCTAAAGCTCACCCATTCATTTAATCATCTCTTTTAAACACGTTCTCTAATTTTGTGAAGCAAGTCTATTGTTACATTTTAAATATCTCGTAAATCGGAATTAACCAATTACTCCAGGGGCAACATGAGCCTAGTCACATAAAAATGTACGGTGATAAACGCTGATATATGAATTAAAACTTCATAGAAGAATGAATGGAAATTAATGCTATAAATTAAACTATTTTCTTAATTATCGGACCGTCTTGTAATTTTCATTCGAAATTCGTTGAGTTTTATGCCAGTATGCACTGTGTAAGTAGTAATGAAGGATCAACGTCATGTGATCCCTATCCATAATATTCTTAGAGCGATTGTTGACTTTTTCATTATTGTTGGGTAGGTGTTCGTTTAGTTGCAAATTGTAATGTTACCGGGTTCGAGTCCTAATTGGTAAACTGTTGAAACTATTTCCTTTATATTCCACTTTGCCCTAAGGGAGAAAGAGGATTCCGCTGCACCTGGACAGGCAAATGTCCATCGGGTGGGATTTTAAGCCTTGTTTCCATCTGCACGTTTAAGAGGTGCTGGGATGGTCTTCACGGGCTAAGACGTAATTAGCGTCACCAAAGATTGTCTTGCAGTGTTGCACTGCAGGAAAACTAACCTCTAGTTGCACCACTCCTGCACTGGAATTCTTTGACTTTTGCTTGTGGCTTCCATTGAACTGTTTCATTTCATGTAGCGCAAGCCTTCATCATGACATAGATTTGTTATCGCAACAAGAAATGTTGTACTCTTTGTATCGGTATGTGAAATGAGCTATCTCTATTCGATGAGTTTGGTTTTTTACCTATGTGCGGCACTTTTTGCACACAATTGGCTAAATGGCCAGATCACAGGGACCCCGTGGGCCTAGAGAAGGTTGGGGGAGGGGCCCACTGGACAGCTGTTAGTAAACAGATGGTATCCTCTCGTCAAGGCCATTTAGAGTGTTCTTAACATCCCATCTGACGGACTACGGCCTTTCCAAGCCCATTGGTGTTCCCTACTGACCGAGGGCAAGATGGGGAGTTTTGCGGAAATAAATCTCAATCCTCGCCCAAGTAGGACTCGAACCTGGGAACTTCAAATTACAAGCCTGGCGCACTACCGACATAGCCACCCCCTATTCGATGGAGACAAGGTATGACCGAAAGCTAATGCTAAAGTGAATCAATGAGAGACGCGAAATTAAGTGTTTAATTGACGCAAGATTCTAACTTCTTTACGACAGTGACAAATTTCATAAAATTCTCTAAATGAATGTAAAATTTTTGACGGTGTAATGAATTAGGAGACGGGAAAATTACTCTGCTTCGCTGTGAAGCGTTGAAATAGCAGCAAATAGTACCGTTTTATCAATTAATCGCTTTATAAAGTTTTTCAGTTTACACATAATCTTTCTCACTATATTTTAAACAAAATTAAAATGAAAATATCACTGGGACATTTGTATTAAACATTTGTGCTGCAACAAAATATTAATATTCGTTTTTAGTACTGTTGTCAACAAACTATCCATAGCTACTAGCGGTATGTCTTTCCTCTTGTGAATAAACAGTACTCTTGATCGAAACCATTATTTGTGAACTTTTCTTTTTTTTCCCCTTACAAAGCGTAAATATATGAAATATTCGATGTGGTATATTCAAAAATACGAAAGCATTGTTCTCTAAAAAAATCAAAACTGAAGCAAAAGTTAAAATTAAAGAAAGACTTTTATTAAATATATTTGGGTTTAGTGCAACACTAGTGGTTCGAAGAGGTATAGCGTCGTTGCCTTTTTGCGATTTATATTACGTCTATGAAGCCTTTACCTTCTTTAATCCTTGTATATTCTTTGCCTTTCCTTATCCAACTCTGAGCTCTTGAAATTCGTATTTAGACAATTGGGTGCGTAATAGTGCAATTCAGAGGTAAAACTATCCATTCTTACGTTCGTAGTAAAACCCCAACGCATTCGCTACTCCATGCTCCTTTGGGACCAACTTGAAATGACCTTAAGATGACATTTTTGTAATCTTTTCCCTTGTTTAGGCTTCATGAACATGATTTTTTATGATATATGTTATATATATTTGATATTAATTGGGAATTATTATTAGTAGCGAAGACTTTTTGCAATTTTTTTAAACTACACTTTGATTTATGTGTGTAGATCATCAACATAAATGGATTTCTAAACCTGAATATGTATTCATATTTGCATAAATGTTATTGCCACCTCGGTGACGCAGTGGTATTGACGTGTGTCCTAATTATACTATAATCTGTCTGATTATATTTAAGCAGCAGATACGCTAGTACTTTGCATGTCGGATCACAAATTAAAAAGAAATAATATATAATGTTTTAAATAATCACTGATTTTGTTCCCACCTCTGCAAAAGTTCTCAAGCCACGACCACTATATCAAAAAGAACCAGGTGGATCTTATATTACTTACCCCTAATATTTCCATATCAGGGATTACAAAAGTTATATATGATGCATTTGACTGAAATTGTGATACTTGACATAAACTACATTTCATTAGCTTTTGATCGTCACAGATTCAGTAACTTTTGATAAGGATTACCAGATCTTGGGGATATGAAAGAGGACAGATAACAAAGTACACCAACTAGTTTGAATATTTTTAAAATTCTGTTTTTAATGTGCTAATGTAGTTATAATTTAAAATCACAAGAAGTTTCAAATAAGTTCAGATTATTACGAAATAATTTCTTAATTTTTCAAAAGATTTTAAAAGAATTAAGACTAATTTCTTAATTTTTCAACAGACTACAAATGAAATACATTTTTTAGTGATTTTCTGTCTCTTTCAGAAATTTTGAAAACACTTATTTTTCTTTTATGACAAACATAAAATTCATTGTTTGGAAAATTTTTAGATTAAAATTTGTCATTAAAGTTTGAAAGACGTCAAATCTGAGATGATTTCTTATTAGCAAAATGTTTTGGGGTACGCCGTGAGAACTCAAAAGTCGCTAGATCTAGTAACAAAGGCGCTAAGTTGGCAAAACTGCTGTACAAAAATGTCATTGTTTATCGATATATGTAATTTATGAATACAAAATTTAATGTGTGTATATAAATAATAAAAAAATAAATACCCCCTCAAGCAGCTGCTTGCCACAGAGGTCTGACAGGAGCATGTCAGTTTATATGCCAAAGTAGAAGATCTGAGAGGATGGCAGGACCTTAGCAGAAAAACAACACATACAACCATGCCTTATCCGGGGCTCGAACCCAGGTCCCTTAGATCAGTAGCCAAGTGCGCTAACCACTCGGCCATGGGACGGCTATAATGTTTTATTTTATTCCCATTGTTGTACTGTAACTATAGTTTTATTTATATATACAAGGGTTACGCCTGTTACATACACATTTCCAGGGGGTACGTGAAGCATAAAAGGTTGAGAACCACTGATCTAAGCAATATCACATCGGATTTTTGAGCCATGCAAGTTTGGTTTATTTATACTTTTAATCGCTGGCAGAGCAAAAGTATAATTTAAAGATTAATGCAAATATCTGTTAAAAATGTTTCATTATATAATAAGGAAGTCTTTGGTGAGAGATACGAGCTTTGAACGGTCACCGTCCATCGCAATACGCTGGGATGCTCTATGCATATTAGAATAAACATACTAGATGCTCATGAATGAAGGTTACTACATGCCTACATAGCTATTCTAGGAATTTCTTCATTCCATTAGATATTGTGTCTTTGGGTCCTTGTAATTTGACCATTGCCCAAATAGCTATCCTAAGAATTTCATTATCCCATTTGATATTGAGTCTGGGTCCTTGTAACATGGCCATTGCCTAAATATAATATGCATTTTGTATAAGGGTCTGTAAATGGTAGCTAGGTAGTCACTGGATGGAGAGCTATGCACCAATTCCCTGTGATGATGCATAGAACCGACCAGGCCTAGCACCTAATTTCCGACCCGCCTTCTCGTGTTGTAGACCGTTAGTACCTTTCAAAAGAGATACTCTTTTGTAAAAAGGAACGGAAGGGGAGGGCTGCCAGATCAGTGTGGCCTACTGATCTGGACAACTATGTCTACTTTTCGTTTTTCTCTACCCTGCTGAGGTGTGGTCAACAGGGTCTTGATGCTGACCATATATACCGACCTGAACGGAATTATGGCTTTGAGCTTGATTATGGATCCTGAATTTGCTGCACTGGTGGGCGTCTGTGGAGGGAGAATCTTCCGCTGTGTTTTCTGCATGTTTCTGGGTTGACAGCCCCAAGTCAGTAGATTCACAGGATATGTTTAATCAGCTGGTGGATAATCCTGAGCTGAGGTCATCGCAGGCACCTTAACTCTTTGCTTCTACTGGCATTGTCAAATTCTTTTATTGGAGGAAGTCTTCCAGTGTAGATGGCTTCAGCCTTTAGTGGTGGGGGAACGGGTCTTTGCCCCATGTCTGCGATTAGGGGACTGTTTGATATTGTCGGCATTCCCTCTCTCAATAAAGAGAGTTTCTTTAAACATCCCACTAACCGTTTTCTCTCCATAGGTAGTTGGAGTGTGAGGACTTTGCACAGAGCTTATTCTCTTGATGTCCTCACACAAGAATTCCACCGTTATAATTTAGATATTGGCTTGCAAGAGACCAGATGGACAGATAAAGGTCAGATTCATAAAAATAATCTTAAATTTCTCTTTTCAGGGAGGAACGATAATAAGCATCACCAAGGCGTGGATCTGCTTCTCAGGAGACACGCTAGTGATGCTCTTCTAGGATATGAGTGCATTAATGAAAGGTTTCTTACAGCAAAATTTCAGACAAGCATTAATGACTTGAATGTTATCTGCTGTTATGCCCCCACTGAAGATGCCGATGAGAATGAGAAGTATAGGTTTTACGGACAACTTCAGGATATTTTGAATTCTGTCAACAAAGGAGATATTACCCTTGTTCTACGTGACTTCAATGCCAAAGTTGGTTTTTTCCACCACTCTTACCTTTGGGGAGAGGTGATATGCCCTTTTGGTATTGGTAGCTGCAATGGCAAAGGACAACGTCTCCTACAGGTAAGTAAACTCAATGGTTTCATAATAACTAACACTTATTACAAACAACGCGACATACGTAAGTACACATGGGTTTCACCTGATGGGCTGCATAAGAATATGATTGATTACATATTAATTAACAGCAAATGGGCTAGTTCTGTTAGGAATACCAGGGCATATAGGGGAGCTGAAATTGGATCTGACCATTACCTTGTTAAAAGTGTGTTGCAACTTAAACTTAAAAAGTGTTGTGCTAGGGTTAAAAAATTTACCTTTAATACTGAAGCTCTGAAAGATTCAGTTATAGCCAAAGCTTACCATGATAGGTTACTTAGTCATTATGACAGTCATGGTTTGCTTACTTCTCAAGTAGAGGAAGAATGGAACCGTTTTAAACAGGTTTTTTTTTTGGAAACTAACAGTATACTATTTTAGGAAAAAAGGAGCAGAGGAAGCAAAATTATTTGAGTGATAAGGCAGTTGAGCTTATTTCAGAAAGAAAGAACTGCAGGAATGTTCTTAATCAATACCCTACTTGTCCTAATAGAAAGCATTACAGAGAGCTTAATAAACATGTGAATGATCAGTTAGCTGCTGAAAAGAATCTTTGGCTTGATGGTTTGGCTGACAAAGCGAAAAAGCCGTTAGGCAGTACAACAGCAGAGAGAAATTTTCGGTTACCAGATAGTTAATATTTTATGTGGTAGGAAACGGACAGGTATACAGTGATTGAAGGATAAACAAGGTTATAGAAGGTTAGGATTGTATCATGGCTAGATGGGCTTAGCATTTTCATGCTCTCATTATTTTATGCTCGCATTATCTGTACTGATAATAGATGCATTACTGGCTTTAATGTCGACCCTATACACAGTCTGAAGTTAGTTTGACTATTTCTAAATTTAACCCTGCATAAATCCCCAGGGGTAGATGAAATTACAACGGAAATGCTTAGAGCTGGGAATGTTTCGGTTACCATGTGGACGACTGAATTTTTAAATATCTTTTACGATAAAGACATGGTTCCTAAGAATTTTCCTAGAGCTATTATTATCCCTATTTGTAAAAGCGGTGATCACAGTTCTTGTGATAACTATAGGGGTATCAGCCTATTTTTTGTTCCAGGTAAAGGTCTTTGCATATTTGTGCTTAACAGAATTAAGAATTTTGGTGACAGGCAATTGCGTGATGAGCAATGTGGATTCAGAAGTGGTAGGGGATGTGTAGATCAGATATTTTCACTCAGTTCAGATATTTTCAGATCAGATATTTTCACTGTTTAGAGTTGCAGAAACCTTTGGTTGCTAGCTTTGATGATTTCAAAAAGACTTTCGACTCTGTTGATCGTCATAATTTGTGGTTGATTGTGAGATCGTATGGCATATCAGACAAGTTAGTTAGCATAATGAAAGCTTTCTCTATAACACTGTCATGGTGAGAGTTGGTATGGCTTATAGCAACTGGTTTAGCATTGCATCTGGTGTTCGATAAGGGTGCATGTCGTTCCCTTTTCTCTTTAGTTTGGTTATTGATTATGTTATGCGAAATTCTTTGCAAGGGAAAGATTTTGGCCTTAAATAATCTAAAATTTCAAAATTTCTGATTTAGATTATGCAGATTATTTTTGCCTTGTTGGCTAATGATGTTGATGAGATGAACTCTTTCATTCGAGCTGTTGATGAAACTGGTAGTAGAGTAGGTTTGGTTATAAACAGAGAAAAAACTAAAGTGATGAAAATTGATCAGGCAGACTGTGATTCTGTTAATCTGAATGGTTGCAGTCTTGAGCAGGTGTCAGTTTGATTATCTTTGGAGCTATGTAACAGATACTGGTGATATACGACATGAGATTAACAGACGAATAAGGATTGCTGCCGGGACTTTTAAGAATCTATGGAGAGTGTGGAGAGATAGGCGTATACACCTAAAGACTAAAATTAGACTATAATAATAGTTTGGTTCTTTCTAGGGTTAGTTATGGTAGTGAAACTTGGACGCTTTATGAACAATATAACAAGACACTAGATGCTTTTGATTCTAGATGCTTACGCAGTATCTTGGGCATTGGGTGGTTTGACTTTATAAGTAATGATGAGGTTAGAAGAAGTCATCAACCTCCTTTGATCGGTATATTGTGCAGAGAGAGACTATGTTGGTTTGGCCATGTTGCCCATATACATAGCTGCAGATCAGCAAACCGGATTATGAACAATGTACCTAAGGATTTCATGAAGAGGGGGAATTATGGAAAACCTAGGAAATTTATGTTTACAAACTTTTTACCGTCCGCTCTTTCAGTAGCGGACACTGATGGGCTTGGAAAAGCCGTCATCCGTCGGATGTAACGTAAAGCTGTGGTCCCGTGCGCGGCAGAACCATACCCTAGGCACGTTAAAGAATACGCTGGATGGGCTTGACAGGATGTTACCGTCTGTCTCCTAGCAATTGTACGGTGCGTCCCCCTTCTCCCAACCTTCTCTGAGCGCTCGAGGTCTTGGTGACCTGACCATTTAGCCTCTTGTGTGCAAAAAAGTGCCGTTCAGAGGCTAAACAACCTAACGCTACTGACATAACCAATTTTCTTGGAATTTCTTCTTCTCATTCGATATAGAGTTTTTGGGTTCTTGTAACTTGGCCATTGCCCAAATAAAAAATGCGTTTTGCATAAGGCTGCAGGTACAACAATTATTGAAAGACACGATTTTTAAAAATGAATAATTACGAAATTTTAAATAAACCTATTTTGCTTATTTTTCTCTTGAATAACTGAAACTTTTGGTTCATTTTTCCTGAGATGTCTGGGAGACATCTAACAGTACTTGCATATTCAGTCATAAGTGTCCATTCAGTCATAAGTAATGCTTCGTATTTCATGTAAGAAGTGTTATTTATTTTTATGGGAAATTTTTTCCTTTTTTTTTATTTGAAATTATTACTATGAACTAAACCCGGTCTTTTCACATGTGGCTGAAATGTGGCATGAATGAATCCTCCCTCAAGCAGCTGCTTGCCACACAAGGTCTGACTGGAGCCTGTAAGTTTATATGCCATAGTCGGTCTGTGAGGATGGCAAGACCTCAGCATAAAAACGACACAAACATCCATGCCTTACCCGGGGCTCGAACCCAGATACCTTTGGTCAGTAACCAAGCGTGCTAACCACTCTGTCACGGGATGGCACAATTATTAAATTCACGTTATATAAGTTAAATAAGTCTTTGTTATAATCGAGTCTCATATGGTAACTTCAATGAAAGAAAAGCATATGTGACGATAGAGAATATACAAATGCATTATATTCGAAATAAGTAACAGAAATTATAATGTGGCTGAATATTTGGAGCGAATTACGCTTGTGTTTCTTAAGACATGAACTAATTTCCTCCTCCTATTCAATATTGTCTTTGGGTCCTTGTAACTTGGCCATTGTCCAAATGAAATATGCATTTTGCATATGGCTACTGGCACAACCAATTATTGAGAGACATGATTTTTAATAAAAAAAAATCTACATTCTAGAGTAAAAGAATGAAATATTCATCCATAATTTTCTACAACCAAATTGTAAAATAACGAATGAAATGGAAATAGTTAATCAAAACGATGTGTCTTCTTTAAAATTAGGTGATCTTTGTATTGTACAAATTATTGAGATATGATTGTTTTGTAGTTCAATTTATATTAAAAAAATTCACCCATTTAGGCGTAAACTAAGTTTTTTAATCGTTTCTGTTTAAACAGCATTTGCTGTAAAAATTTCTGTTTATAAGCGTTGTTAAAATCTTTACCCTCAAATTTTATGGAGAATAGAGTTTTTTTTTCTTATGAGCTATTGGCGTATTGAAACTTTTAATTACATCATTGTGCATGATGACCTGAGCATTCTCTTCGATGAACCAAGGACAAGGCTGGCAAGGTTCTATATGCTCTGGTATGCTGTCCCTCGGGTCAAATACCAACGCCGCCATCTTCTACAGGGTGGTTCCTGCTTGAGGTCATGGGCCGTGTTACTCCACCAGTGCTAGCAAGCGCAGGATGGGGAGTTCTACGAATTGGTTTCTACTACTACTTTCTGGAGGGGAGAGTTGGGTGACCTAGGGTGTGGCGATGGAGGGGGAGCTCTCCTCCTTGAACCTTGGCAGCGCTATTTGAGCTAGAATGGTTCTCTTCCTTTGGCAGTGTGAGTATCAGTCAATTGGCTTCAAAAGCTTTTTTCTTATTGGAGAATTTATTTTATTTGATTATTTTAATCATGTGTTGCTCAAAATCTAAGGAATTTGAACATATTTATAATATCAGTTTTTTAGTAGAATAATTTTTTTAATTGTTACGAGTAAACTGTAAAGTTAAATAAATTGTAAAGTGTTCGTTTTTATAAAAATATACTTAAAATGTTGTTTTTAGGAAATCTGTTTTTTAAAATGTGTTTTAAGTAAATAATAATAATTATTATTCAATATTATGCTGATACACACAATATATAGCTGTACATGAAATGAAAACTGAACGAGGAATTTATATTTCAGCCCGAGAAAAAATAATATCGTCATACTAACACCTCATCCAACAATTAATAATTCATCCACATTACCATGGCCGTGGTCCACAAATCCTTTTGGGGTACGCGAGAAAATATGAAGGATTTTTTGTTACAAAATCATATATTTTTAAAATTTTTAGAAGGCATATTTTGTTTCCATAATTTGCAGTGATATAGTTATTTGCTCAAACACGATGATGACAGTTGTATTTAAGGCAATTGTTTTGAAACTTTTTAAGATTTTGACCCTTTGAATTAGTACTTAACCCTGTTATTTCCAAGCCAAAGTGCGTAATGTCTCCAAGAAAATAATGCAATAATATAAACTTGAGTTTCTTTTATATTGCACGAAGCAAAATATATCAGAATGTAGTGAGAAGTTGAGTACTTTACCTAATGACTGTAGTTTGATTATTTCTTTGCATGACTAATCGTTTAGAATAAAGATGACATTGAATGTACGTTAACATTGAAAGTATATTTATGATTCAATCGTAAGTGAAAGTTCCAAAAACACGAACCCAAAAGTGGGAAACACTTATTTTTGATTTGTTTTGTAACTTACACGTATGAATGAATGATGAATAAAAGTGCCTTTAGTGTTAAAGGGGGTTCAGTGTTTGTTTTTAGCTCGTTTAAAAATAAGGAACTAATGTTTTCACTTTTTTCTCTGTCTGTTTGCTCCTCCCTCCGTCATTATCGGAGGGAGGGACAGACAGGAATACCTGAAGATAAGGCTATTCTTTAAGACTTTTTACAGTCGAATCATACATTTGTACCTCATACAAATACCTCATACAAACACATCGGTTTTATCGATTTTAATTGTATAGCATCTGTAGACAAAGGCGCCGATTTCCCAAACTTTTGTGTGTGAGTGGGATATGAAGGGGGGGAGGGGAGTAGCTGAAACTTAAGACTTTCATCTGGGAGGTGTTATAAGGCCGTCATTACTACATAGTTTCACTGAAATTTGGAAATCTGTTGTACGTGAAATGGTAACGAATAGCTTAGCCGAAATGAGACAATTTGTAGCTTTCGTATACGTACATCAATTTGATTCAAAAAATTTAGAACTTGTTTTAAAACCTTAACCAATATTGAAATTACGATTCAAAATAAACTTAAAACATCTCATCAGTTTAATCAAACACTTATTCAACAAGTTAATGTTTCTGGTGTGTTTTTTCAACTGATAGTTGATGGCTTGTTGTAATCCCTAAATCAAGAATATTTAGTTTCATTATCCAAAATTTTAGTAACAGCCATCCCTTACTTGATTTTGGAAGGTACTAACAATCGAAACAAGTTCCTGGAAGGCAAGATTGCACATACATCCCCACAGTTGGAGAGAGTATATACACTGGTGTCCAAAAGATAAAAGAACCACCCTATGTTATGTCAAAGAAAGGCAATTTTTGAAATTCTATAACTTATAAATTTTTTTTTTTGTAAAAGTATGACTGAAATTTCCATTAAATGTATCCAAAGCTAAAGTTCAAAAGTATTCAGACAGTATTTGAAGAGTGAAAAAAGCTGAAATATTTAAGAGCAGCATACAAGTTCTAAGAAACATCTATAAACGTGAGGAATATTAAAAGAATTACATAATCAAATTTCTAAAATATATACTCATTTTATTAAATGGATTGAAATAATACTTATTAAGTTTTAATAAACTCCTGAAGTAAATTATTATTGCTAAATTTCACATTTCCGTGACTCCTTGAATGAATATTGTTGAAAATCGAGATTTAGCTTCCCATTGACATTATGGCGGTTGTACCTTTTTACATTAGGCATCAGCTTAGATATATGCCAAAATTATATATTTTATTGTGATAGTGTATTATTGCGAAGTTAAGGCATAGTTAATAAATTGTATTTTAGCAAAAAGTGTTGCTTTTATCCTGTTAATTGGCCACAGATGTCCTGTAGACTTGAGACTTCAATAGACCTTTGGATTAAGGTGTGATACTCAACAATTGTCTATTATACTTTCACTCTATACTAGGGGTTCTCAACGTAGGGTACGTGGTAAAATGTTGGAGGGTACGCCGTGAGAGCTCAAAAGTCGCTAGGTCTAGTAACAAAATAAAAATAGCCATTGTTATACTATAAGTATAGTTTTATCTATCTATATAAGGGGTACGCCAGTTACATACACATTTCCAGTGGGTACGTGAAGCATAAAAGGTTGAGAACCACTGCTCCATACTTTAAAAATCTTAAAAAAAAAAATAAATACCCCCTCAAGCAGCTGCTTGCCACAGAGGTCTGACAGGAGCCTGTCAGTTTATATGCCACAGTAGGAGATCTGAGAGGATGGCAGGACCCCAGCAGAAAAACGACACACACACATCCATGCCTAATCCGGGGCTCGAACCCAGGTCCCTTAGATCAGTAGCTAAGCGTGCTAACCACTCGGTCACGGGAAGCATATCTTAATAAAGATGACAAAAACAATGGTTTGTACTTTAAGAAAAAAGGAAATTAGGTACTCTTTATTAAGCTACCCGTGCATTTAGTTGGTTCGTTAGTGATGAGAATAATGACATTTTTAAAATCATATTGTTGCACACTAAAATGTACCACACTGATATTTATGTCCTTTAAATATTATTTTATACGTATATTACGTCTATATCTTTGTTGTTTTCACATTTCTTTCACCTTGTGCCGTTCCCCCCCTCCTCCATGACTTATTTTCTTTAAGTTCATAAGGAATTTACACTGTGTAAATTTGAATAATAAATGAACGAAAGATTTCTTTTTTTCCCCCGAGAGATGATGTGAGCTTTTTAATCAAATTACATTGCCTTATTCAACTACTGGATAAAACATTTAAACTAAATCATTAAAATGTTGCCATCAAGTGTATAGTGTAATTTGTTTCAAGAGCTTTAGGTATCGAGGATCCATTGCGGTGACCCTCAGTGAATTTGTTTACAGTTTTTTTTTTAATAGGCGATAAGCGTCGTATTACTGTGACCTTGTTCTCGTAACTCACACTTTCTGTACAATAATAATGTTTGATCGGTAGTTTCTAAGACCCAGAAGTTATCGAAAGTTCTATTCTGTTCCACTATTTCTGTACAAGAATTCATTGTAGGGAAATAACGTCTTTTTTTTCGTGAAAGCATGCATTCATGATCAAGTGATATAAAATGGGTCAAAAACTGTTGATCGAGGAAGCGCAATCGATAACTTAATATTAATTTTAATATTTGATACTTGTTTTGATATATTGTTTTGTAAATGCATCTTGATACTTATGAAAAGAACTTTGGAAGCTGTGATGAAATTAGATATTTTTTTAGAGGCAGTGGCTTAACTAGGATGTAAATTTTTGGGAGTTGCCCTGATATATTTTTATAAGCAAGACTCGTAAAACCGAATTCAAACTATTGTTCCCCTATAATATTGATCGTATTAGGGGCAGCTTTTGAAATTTTCGTTCTGTTAAAGTACAATAACATTTATTTATAGTCTATTTTCTAATACTTATTTCAAAATTTTATTAGCATTTGTGCTCCGTTATTCCCTCCTGAAGTTTCCAACCAATGATTGTATAAATAAGATTTAGAAAAAAATCATATATGTTAACGGATTATATATATATCTACATTGCAGTGTGAATGCCAAATGCGTAAGATGCCAGTGAAAGATGAATTTATGTGTTGTCAGTTAATAACGTGGTGTCCATTAGGAAATTTGAAAAAAAAAAATTCTATTCATATCAAATTAGTCGAAATCATAATCAAAAATACGTAACTCTTTCATAATGTTAATACTAATTGAAAGGAAAAAGTGACCGACCAGCGACCACAGTTAAGATTGTTTTCTTTACGTTAGAAGTTTCCACGAACGTGATGAATAAAACAGGAAGCTGAAATTTTGCTTGCTCGTAGGAAGTCAATGCTGAACGTCTGTAGTTGACGTACCGTGGAGCAGGTGGCAGCACTTGCTAAGTAGTCTCTCGCGTGCTGAAGCTCGGTGTGTTTGTCTTGAATATTGCCTTCAGGCTCGGCGGGCCACGACCAAAGAGACAAGGTCGCTCCGACTCTGACGTCGCTTTCTAGGAGGCGGAGCTAGATTTCTCACATTTGTGGTCGTTGCTGCTGATGATAATTAGTGAAAACTCGCTAATTACTATGGTTGGGCCGAGAAATTAGATTAATCTTTTTCTTTAGTAATATATTGGCAGAAATTATCTTCATGCATTTAAAAGAAATGGGTCTCGTAGAAGTTTTTTTTTAATATACTTGTAAAAGGAAAGATTATAAAGGGAAGCGCTTATTCTATTTAATATTGTTAAATTTTATGTATACCATACGTTAAAAGCACGCAGCATTATTTCTGAGTTTTTGGTCTTTCACATTTGACACTGATTTTTTTCTCTAAAGTTCCACAGAGCAGTCTTATACTAATTCTGGCCCAATTTTCACAACTAAAAATATAACGATTTCATTCAAGCTGTAGCGACTCCATATGGCGCACATGTTCCCCAGTTTGAATTATAATGATCTCAAAGCATTTGTGGTAATTGTATAAAATTATTTTTATTATGAAAAAATAAAGTTTCGTTTTTAAATAGATTTGAATGTTGAAATAATACATTTATTATATGATGGTGCAGTACCGAATCAATTTGATACCATGATAAATGTATAATTAAACAGCTTCCAAATAAGAGCACAAGTTATGAGTGTTTTTCGTAAAAAAAAAAAACTTGTATTCATGCACATACCGTCAGTAATTTGCATGTGACAAAAATTTTAATCAAAATTCGAGTTATAATCGATGTATTTTTTTTTGCCTTTATTATTGCGCTGCCGTCAACTATTTTATCATATTTGAGCTTTTCGAGTTTTTTCATGATAACAATATGATTAAAATGAAATCAGGTTTTTAATGTGTAAATAACGTATAATTATTATTGGCCATTTTAAGTTTCAGATTTCATTTGTGCCGTTATTATATTGAGGAATGCGCACACATGAATGAATGTCGCAAATTTATTGTGTTCGTTCTCTTATAAAGTAACAATATCAACTCGGATAATTAAAACAAAACGAAACCGGTGTTAAAATTTTCTTATTTGGATATCTAAATTGTAAGAAATAACTAGAAATACAGGCGTACTTCCCTTATCGTAGGTTCGAATGATATCGTTTCGCACTCTCAACGTTTTCCAATTATGACTTCTTTCCGCATCGTCGAAGCGTTCTTGCACTTTGTTTTCATGGTCTTTTTTTTTTTAGCTGCAATTCCTGTGTTTACTTCTCTGTATTTGTAATAAATTTTGTCCATTTGATCAATTCATTATGAGTGAAAAATAGAGCATAATTGAAAAGGAAAAAGGTAGAAAAATTGATGCAAGAGCCGAAATTTTTTTCTGTATTTCCTTGTTTTTAATGCAAAAACTAATGTTTCAGAAGGTTTATGAGGTTTGTTTTTAATTTTTTAATAAAAATTTCAATGTACTTGATCTTATTTATGCAATGCAAAACAAACAAGTATTTGGGCCGATTTTAAATAAAAAATATCTTGATATTTTTAGGAACTAACGTTTCTCAAGATATCAAGTTCTTGATTCCCCTATAATTCGGTTTCTTCAATGTTGGAAGGCATAATCAAGAATGACGCGGTGTTTCTTCCAATTGTGAGTAGTTGCAGTCAATAATACAGCAACGTTTTTCCAACGGTTGTTCCGTGGTTTTTCTTCAATTGTTAGTGGGGGAAGGGGGTAAAAAGTGCTGCAGTTTCTTCAACTATTGGGAGCGTAAGTAAAAATCCCGTGGTGTTTTTTCGACTATTGGGAGATGTAATCAAGAAAGCCGCAGTGTTTGAGTTACGCCTATATAGGTACTTGGTCGTTACAGCCCATCGGGGTAGCATACTAGACTTGCAACCTAAAGTTCTTAGGTTCGAACCATCGTTTCTGAGAATGTTGAAATTTTATCAGGTGTTTATGCTGTGAGAAACGAGACACTACAGGGTTTATAAATATTGCTCCGTCAGATGTGACGTACAGTAGGACCTATTTTGCGCATTGTTTCAGTATATTTTGCCATTTCATTATTTACTTTTCGCAGAATCTTCAGGTGAATTATATTTATAATCTGTGTTTTTATTTATTTCATAACCGAAAGTTTGTATATTGGAAGATATTAGGCTGTTAGTAACTGATACTGTGCAATAATTTAAAACAATTAGTAGGTAACAAATACTTGTATATATATATTGCATAACTTAAGGTAAATATTACTTTTTTTGCTCCAAAACTGAACGTTTAAATTGATATATATATATGTTCACAAATACCTTGAAAGATTTTTTAAGAGTATTTTAAGCAAATTGATGAATTGGTAGCTGTAAACAAATTCTTGTTGCGATGCTATTGGAACGAAAGGTAATAAGTTATATTGTTTGTTTCAAGTCGTATTGTAGTGTTAGTAAAATCAAGGAAACATCTCTTACAAATGAGTGTTAGCATAGTAAGCCAGTAAGGCTGCTACTACGCATTGCTAGAGATCTCTGGGGTGTTTATTGTTGGGCAAGGCTACACAAGTGAAGCATAAGATAAAAGGCCAAAGGTTTGCGTTTCAAGGAGATAGTGCCACTAGTCCGACTTAACAGCGGAAAGATAAGAGCAGAATGACTGTACTTCAGCTGGCCAGTCAAGTACAACGCAATTCATCACTATGCTAGGTACGTAGAGTGGAAAGGAAAAAAAAAAGACCTTCGTTTTGTCTGATTGACCTAAAACCACCTCTACCAAAAAACTTTTGTTGTTATTTTGCATTCAAAAACTTGGGAGTTCTTTTGAAACAGGCCATCGAAAATTTTGAATTACACATACTGTAATGCATCAGCTTGTTATTTTCTAACTTTTGGACATGCTGGAATTTTGTTCGCAATAATTGTTTTTTCATTGATAAAGTAAAGATCTATAAACTTTACTTTTCTCCGAATATTTAAGTTTTAATTCGGAGAACATAACATCTGGTTAAACATTTTATACTAAAATTAATCAGGTGTTACGATTTATTAACGAAGTTTGTATTTAAATTTGAATATGATGAATCCGTAAATGTAGGTCATAAAAACTTACCAAAATTTCCTACTTCGCTAATATATTGTTTTTCTACAAAGTAAAATGACGGTGGGTGAACGTCCCATCTGATGGACGGCAAGCCTTTCCAAGCCCATCGGTGTTCCCTACTGTCCGCGGGCAGGGCGGGGAACTTTACGGAGATAAATCTCAACGCTGATCCAGCTGGAACTCGAACCTGGGAACTACAGATTACGAACCTGACGCGCTACCGACTGAGCCACCCCCGCCCCCAACAACTTAGTAAAAAAAGGAGGATAGGTTACGTAAAACTCCTTATTGTGAATAAAACGTACTTTAAAAGTTTCTTTTATACATATTTATCTCAAATTTCAGTTCAGCAGTAATAATAAGCATTAATGTAACATTATTTTGTAATTTATTTGCTCTAATCAGATAATCTTAGATTAATTTCTCATACATTTCTTTATTGTTCACGAAAGATATTAATCTTTAATGTAGACGTATAGTATCGAATTTAAAGACGAAATTTGAAAGAACGATATATATGAATATAAATGATAAATTAAGCATTTGTGTCAGCACTTAATGCTTTATTTTGTAAAAGTACTATTTATATGATATTTTATGCACTATAAAATCGAATCAGCTGTACTTTGCCTAAATAATAATAGCCTACAAAGTTAAACTTGCTATTAAAAATGAGATAAAACACTGTTTTTTACTAGTCTGAAAAATCAGTCTAGGAGAGTTGATCTCGCTGCCGATTCAAAACAAACTTTTGGTCAAAGCAAATATTTGTCACTCATGCTCACAGCGTTATATAAACTATTCAATAATAAATTATCACGGGAGAAGTCCTGTGGACAAAGAACACTTGAAATAACGAGTTGAAAAAAAAAATTGTTTTCCTGACTGGGATTCGAATCCAGGTCTCCCAGATGCATGCCCAAATATTACTACCATCAAAAATGTGGCGGCTTGGCTGCCCAACTCCTGATAATACGACACCACTGATGACTCAGCAGGAAGACGTTTATTTCACTTAGTTGAAGAAATAGTCAGTTCCCCAGTGGTCTAGCGGTTAAGACGCCCGGTATGCTTCTGGGAGACCTGGATTCCAATCCCAGTGAGGACAACCAATTTTTCAACTGATTATTTCAAGTGTTCCTTGTCTACAAGACTTTTCCTGTGCTAATATATTACTGGATTCTTTAAAGTCCCGGCAGCAATCCCTATTGGACTGCTAATCTCATGCCGCACTCACCGGTATCTGTTTCATAGCTCCCAAGGTAATTAAACTGTGTCACCTGCTCAAGACTGCAACCATTCAAATTAATTGAATCACAGCCTGCCTGACTAATTTCATCACTTTAGTTTTCTCTCTGTTTATAACCAAACCTACTCTACTACCAGTCTCATCAACAGCCCTAATGAAAGAATTCATCTCACCAACATCATTAGCCAACAAGGCAAAAATAATCTGCATAATCTAAATCAGAAATTTTGAAATCTTAGACCATTTAAGACCAAAATCTTTCCCTTGCAAAGAAATTCGCATAACATAATCAATAACCAAACTAAAGAGAAAAGGGAACGACATGCACCCTTATCGAACACCAGATGCAATGCTAAGCCAATTGCTACAAGTCTTACCAACTCTCACACACGACTCAGTGTTATTATAGAGAGCTTTCATTATGTTAACTAACTTGTCTGGTATGCCATATGTTCTCACAATCAGGGTTAAAAAATTTGCTTTTAATACTGAAGCTCTGAAAGACCCAGTTATATCTAAAGTTTACTATTATAGGTTACTTACTCATTATGACAGTCATGGTTTGCTTACTGCTGAAGTTGAGGAAGAATGGGACCATTTTAAACAGGCTTTTTTTGGAAACAGTACTGTTTTAGGACAAAAGGATCAGAGGAGACAGAATTATTTGAGTGATAAGGCATTTGATCTTATTTCAGAAAAAAAGAACTGCAGGAATGTCCTTAATCAATACCCTATTAGTCCTAATAGAAAGCATTACAGAGAGTTTAATGGCCGAGTGGTTAGCATTGCTTGGCTACTGATCTAAGGGACCTGGGTTCGAGCCCCGGACTAGGCATGGATGTGTGTGTCGTTTTTCTGCTGAGGTCCTGCCATCCTCACAGACCTTCTACTGTGGCATATAAACTGACAGGCTCCTGTCAGACCTCTTTGGCAAGCAGCTGCTTGAGGGTTTTTTTTTTTCTATTTTAATAAACGTGTTTTCAGTTAGCTGCTGAAAAGAATTTTTGGCTTGATGGCTTTGGCTGACAAAGTCGAGGAAGCAGTTAGACAGCACAACAGCAAAGAGCTGTACCAGATAGTTAACGTTTTGTGTGGTAGAAAACGGACAGGTATACAGAGATTGAAGGATAAACAAGGTAAGGTTTTGGAAGGTGAGGATTCTTTCATGGCTAGGTGGGCTGAACATTTCAGTGATGTTCTAAACCATGTGGTTAGTTCTACTCCCATTGTTTGTAATGATGATAGATGCATTGATGGCTTTAATGTTGGCCCTATAACACAATCTGAAGTTATTTTGGCTATTTCTAAACTTAAACTTCATAAATCCCCAGGGGTAGATAAAATTACAACGGAAATGCTTAGAGCTGGGAATGTTTCGGTTACCACTTGGATGACTGAAATTTTGAATATCTTTTAAATATAAAGGCATAGTTCGTAAAGATTTTACAAAAGCTATTATTATCCCTATTTTCAAAAAAGGTGATCGCAGTTCTTGTGATAACTATAGAGGTATCAGCCTACTCTTTGTTCCAGGTAAAGTTCTTTGCATAATTGTGCTTAATAGAATTAAGAATCTCGTTGACAGTCAATTGCGTGATGAGCAATGTGGATTCAGATGTGGTAGGGGATATGTGGATCAGATATTTTCACTTAGGCAGATTCTGGAAAAATGTTTAGAGCTTTGTTGATTTCAAAACGGCTTTCGACTCTGTTAATCGTCATAATTTGTGGTTGATTGTGAGATCGTATGGCGTATCAGACAAGTTAGTTAGCATAATGAAAGCTCTCTATAATAACACTGAGTCGTGTGTGAGAGTTTGGTAAGGCGTGTAGCAATTGGCTTAGCATTGCATCTGATGTTCGATAAGGGTGCATGTTGTTCCCTTTCTCCATAGTTTGGTTATTGATTATGTTATGCGAAATTCTTTGCAAGGGAAAGATTTGGTCTTAAACGGTCTGAGATTTCAAAATTTCTGATTTAGATTATGCAGATTATTTTTGCCTTGTTGGCTAATGATGTTGATGAGATGAACTCTTTCATTCGAGCTGTTGATGAAAGTGGTAGTAGAGTAGGTTTGGTTATAAACAGAGAAAAAACTAAAGTGATGAAAATTGGTCAGGCAGACTGTGATTCTGTTAATCTGAATGGTTGCAGTCTTGAGCAGTGTCACAGTTTAATTATTTTGGAAGCTATGTAACAGATAATGGTGATTTGCGGCATGAGATTAACAGACGAATAGGGATTGCTGCCGGGACTTTTAATAATTTATGGAGAGTGTACAGAAATAGGCGTATACACCTAAAGACTAAAATTAGACTGTATAATAGTTTGGTTCTTTCTAGGGTTAGTTATGGTAGTGAAATTTGGACGCTTTGTAAACAAGATAACAGGAAACTAGATGCTTTTGATTCTAGATGCTTATGCAGTATCTTGGGCATTAGGTGGTTCAACTTTGTAACTAATGATGAGGTTGGGCATATTAGTCGGCAATCTCCTTTCAGCAACATATTGTGCAGAGAGAGACTTCATTGGTTTGGTCATGTCACACCTATGGAGAATTATAGATTAGCGAATAGGGTTATGAACAATGTGTCTAAAGGTCTCATAAAGAGCGGAGACCTAGGATGCTGTGGGCAGACAATGCCAAACAAGACCTTGTTAGAATTGGTGTGCAGTGGCCAGATGCAGAAGATGTAGCTCAGGACAGATATGCTTGGAGAACTAAATTGCACGAACTGGTTGGACCTCCGTAGCCTATGGCTGCTTGAGGATGATGATGATGAAAGAGCAGGAAATGTGAAAGTCGTTCTTCTACTATATTATCCAATTCGAGAACCTACAATTACAAGTCAAGTATGATATGAAAGTTCATATGAAGACCATCGTAGACCATTTTGAATTATGCTCCTTCACCATTCGCCCTCTCTCAAAAGGGGCGAGGGGTGGCGTTAATTTCTCTTAACCCTTAACCATTTATATATATTTAAAATTAAAGCTTATGATGTCTCCAATATCATTGGCTATTTCAAATACGACTCCCCCCCGGCTAAAAGGGGAGGAGAAATGTGATCGATGTTTATGAGTCATATTTGAAATGAAAGTTTCCGAAGATATGTATATTTTTATCACTAAAAATATATAAATTAAAGAATTAAAATATCCTATTTTACTTTATGAGCCCTGAAAACCTAGAAAATAAACCTTGTGCATACTGATGGTGCAATCAGACTGAATTCTTATTTACTTCAAAGGAAGATAGGGAGATTTACATACCCAACAGAATGCCTTGTTCCTATATTCCTTTGTAATGAATATGAATAGAGTGACTGATTTCGCACCATTGATATACTTTAGGTTTATTTTCTACTTTTTAGGGCGTATAGAACGAGATTGGTATTTTATTTTTTATTTCACTTTATCATTTCTAAGCACCCTTACCCCTGAATATGCTCCTGTTAGCTGCAGTGATTTATTATTAATTTTGTCTCTTTGCAAACGTATGAGCTCTCTCATTAATGTAACTATATTATATGTCATTTCGAATTTTCAATACTTTGCCATTAAATTTAAATAGTAGAATATGTATATTTTTATATTTCATCGGCTAGCTTTAATAAAATTAAAATTTTTGTTCAATGATTTTATTTTGCATAATCTTTTCTTGTGGCTATGAAAAACTTGAAATATATATAGCAAGCCGAAAAGTATGAAAAACTCAACTTTGAAATTTTTGGTTACTTTCCAACTTGAGCGCCTTCTAATGTTGAAAATTGAAACTAATGGAAGATTTGGAAAATGCGAATAGTAATATTTATTTTTTTACCTATCGAACCCAAAAAGATTTTTTTCATTTATCTCTTAAAACCACAAAGTTAATGTCGACAGATGGGCAAAAAAAAAACAAAGTTAAAACAATAACTAGTTGAAAACGAGCTAAAAATAAGGTTTTAAAGGAATTTCATATATTTAGTCGCATTTTTTCGTAAAAAAACTTATTTAGTGTGATGGTAAGATCTCTAAATCTGATTCCTTATTGCGTAATAGGGTTGGGTTGTTTTACCTCTGAGCGGCACTTTTTTGCACATCATGGGCTAAATGGCCAGGTCACATGGACCCGAAGGCTCAGAGAAGGTTGGGGGAGGGGACCCACTGGAACAGCTGTTGGGAGACAGGTGGTAGTATCCCGTCAAGCGTGTTCTTTAACGTGCGCAGAGTATGGCTCTCCCGCACAGGGGGCCACGGCTTAACGTCCCATCCGACGGACGGCGGCCTTTCCAAGCCCATCGGTGTCCCCTACTGACCGTGGGCAGGGCGGGGAATTTTGCGGAGATAAATCTCAACGCTGACCAAGCTGGGACTCGAACCTGGAAACTACAGATTACGAGCCTGGCGCGTTACCGACCGAGCCACCCCCGCCCCATTGCGTAATAGGATGGGCTTGTTGAATGAAGAGTGTTTTGATATTGGTGCCTTTACTATCCGTTGCTGATTAGTTGTCATCCCTGGAGAAGTAGTTCCTAATTAGGAACTGGACGACACCTTGACTGAATAACAAAGATTTTGACATGAGACTCTAGAATAATCCATTTGTACATCCCTACACCTAATAGCAGTAAGAAATAGCCAGATGATTTACACTGTGCCGGTTTGGCCTTTCTTAATCGCAGTGGAGAACACTTATCAAGTGATATTTTAATGGAACGGTTTATCTATGCGGAAGAATTATTTTTGTTTAGTAGGGCCCGGAATTTTGTCCGGGGCTTTAAAATGTCCTGGATTTCAAATTTTCTTCACTCAAGTATCTACCAACATTTTATTTATTTAGGTCGATTGGCTCTTGAATGTGTTGTAGTTGAGTAGCAACAGAGTACTCGCGCAGGGCCGCCGGCGCAAGTGTTGCCTATGCCCAATAAGCTTTGTTTTAATTTGTTATTACACCCATTGGCGTTACCCAGTAATCCATAAAATTTAAAACTAAGTCATACCCTAAAATGAGTAGTAAAAGAAAGTGCAAATTTACGGATAAACTTAAAGAAGAGTACAAATATTTAAAAAGGCAAAGTGATAACTAAAGTCGTGTGGTTTGTACTATTTGTAATGGGATTTTTATGGTGGAATACAAAAGGACGAGGCCGTATCGAAGATCATATTCTCAGTGACAAGCACAAACGGGCGGTAAAAGACTTTCAATATTCCAGTATATTACTTCTTAAGTCGCGTGATCTAAATCAACCTGATTTATTATGCGCCGCCCAGGAAGTAACTTTTGCCTAGCATTCAGCGGTGCATGAATTTAGCTTCAAGTCATCGGAGTGTATATCCAAGTTAATCAAGCATTTGTATGATCCTAAGTTTTCCTCTGGAAAGACCAAGGCTGAAGCCATCGTGACAAATATTATATCACCGTACATTTTTAATGAAGTTTTAACAGAACTGCAGAAAGTAAATTTCGTTACGATCAGTATCGATGCTTCCAATAGAAAAGAAGTAAAATTAGTCACGATTATTGTCAGAATTTTCTTGTTGTATTCTGGGATTCAGGTAAAGCTACTAAATTTTGAAGAAATGCTAGGGAAGACTTCCGATATATTCATTAATTACATAATAGGAACTGCCAGAAAACATGACTTAGAGAAGATAATTATTTGCTTCTGTGCAGACAACACAAACAGTAATTTTGATCGTGTGAAAAGAAAGGGAGAAAATAACGTATACAGAAAATTAGAACGCAAATTGGGACGTCCTATTTTAGGAGTTGGTTGTGCAGCTCAGATTATTAATACCTCTGTACAAACAGCTGCTGATAAACTTCCTATTGATATTGAAGTGATAATTGTAAACATGTATAGATATTTCTATATTTATATAGTAAGAAATATCAAATTAAAATCCTTTTGTGAAGATGCAGAGGTAGAATATAAGAAAAAAAAATTGTCATACAGTGTTCAGAGTGTTCTTGACGTTTTATGTGACGTTTGAGTGTTCTTGACATACAGTGTTCAGAGTGTTCTTGACTTTTTTATGAACGAAGAAAATTATCAACAATTCTAAAATCATTGTTTGAAAATTTGGAGAACGAGGTATATTTACTATTTCTACACGGAACTCTACCACTTTTTCATAACAAGATGAAATCTTTAGAAACAAATGATATCACTGCCATAAAAGCTGCTTCAAAATATTACCACCTACTAACTAAACTTAAAGAAAGAAGGGTTGCGAAACAACTATTGTTAAAAAACTAAGAATGAAATTTCTGAATGCAATGCCACAAACATTTTTTAATATTGACGAATTGTTGGATGAACTATCATTAATAAATCAAATTTATACGAGTGAAATATTGAATGATGACTCAATTTTAACTTAGAGATGGATGCGCATACTTGAAATAGCTAAGAAATGATGGGTAATGTTTGGTGAGCCGAACGTTGGCGCCTGCAAGTTTCGTCGTAAAGGACTTAATATAAAAGTTAACGCAACTTTGTAGCAGCACTCAATTTTATGATCAAATTGAAAAAACGAGACCAACATCCTGAAGAAAGCATTGTCTTCAGAGAAATGAGATTTCATTATTTAAAGTTGTTTTCTTTTAACGTTATTTATATATATTTTTACTTTAATTAAATACCTGAGTAAATACAGCATGTTTTTTTTATATCCCTTGATTGTCCTTGATGTATATAATGAAATTAAAAAAAAAAGTGTATCTCCCCGCCAAGCATCCTGGATTAGGCTCTTGTCTCACGTGATTCTGGCGATCATGTTTACATGCAGTTTTAATTCCTGAGTAGTGAGGTTTGCTCCTAATTTATTCTAGTTGCAATGACAAGGAAACCAAGTCTTCCACTAGCAGCACTCTGAGAAAGGGGGATGGAAGATTGCTGTGATTATTTCCACGTGCGTCCCGTACACTGGATGGTATGTGGAGGCGAGACTGGCGGCTGTGTAACGGCTCCCTGTCAACGGGCATTGGTCAGTAAGGTGGCGAGTGGGATGGGGGAGACGCGACCAGCCGGCGTCTCCAATGGCCCGGGCAAGGCGGCAAATGAGAAGCCAAGAGGCCAGCCTGGCTGGGACCGCCGAAGAAGGGTTACGTTCGGGCCGGAAGTTGGCGGGAACCTCTTGCTGGTGGTGGCATGCGTAATGTCGGACGTAAATTTCGGCTTATGCAACTTATCATCTAGAGCGGTCATTGATAGTTACTTGTTAGTCATTCTTTTATCGAAATTTGTGCTGGACGCTTGGATTTGCAATACAAGTTTCTTTCCCGAATTTGAGTTCTGAAAAAAATAAAAGCGTTTAGATGCATTGCATTCTTATGACGTTTTCAAACATTATATAATGGCATGGTGTATTTATTTACTTGTGCTTCAAAGGAATGCAAGTTTTGTGTTTGTTCGTTGATTTAATGGCTGTATTGTTTTCCTCCTGGATTGGCTTCTATTCAAGTGGATTATGAATACATTTGTAAGTTGGAATGTGCGGATATAATGGATATATTGAATGAGTAAGTTTTACGGATTTTTTTCCCCCACTGAGAAGTTTGCGGAGGCGGTATGCTGAGACGTGCAAGGCCCTGGATGACCTTGGAACCTCGACTTCTTCGTCGCCATTATGTTTATTTTACCGTGGCCAGTAAGGAGTGCGTGCACGCAGTTTCTCATCATCACTACGATCGGTTACCATGGAGATAGATCCTTGCGCCAACTGGTGAGTGACTCCCCCGATGACCCTCTACTGCTCAGCCCGCTCCAAGCCGCTGCTAATGGCGGCAACTGGGTTGATTAACGTGCCATGGGCCTTCCCGCTAAAGTACGACTTGGGTTCATAAGGAATGTGCACAACTGCAGGGGCTTCCGCTGTCAGAGGACAGTGCTGCTTTTGGAAGGAAATTAATTAATGTGCACTTTCCACTCGGTTTGTGAAATATTCAGCCCTAAACTCTACACTTTGTTCATCCACCATGGAGAAGAGGGTCTCACTTTACATATTAAATTAGCACTGCAACACACGGTTTGGATAGTCTCTTGATTTACTTCTATATGTCTTTTACCATGTGAAATAATAGAATGGTAGAACTAAATTACATAATTATTTGCTCGCTAAGTCAGACCTAATTATATTTGATAACAATCTAGATACCAAATGTTTTTGGCGAAAAGAAAACATTTTAACATGAAACAGGACTAATTATAAACGCATGCAATCATGCATTTAAAAAATTATTATCACTTTCCAGATGTGTCAGAAATTTGAAGACTTATATGCTTTTTAACGTAGTTTAATAAACAGTACAGGCAAAACTTTGTTTAAAGATATTGAGTATTTATCAAAATTATTAGTAGGAAGAAATGTTCAAAAATCGGTCATTAACATTGAAAACCATTTTGCAAACTGTTAGCCGTTTATACTCCCTATTAATATATTTTTTCGTGTCAAGTTAATTATTCATGCAACTTTTCGTAAATAAGTTATTTACCTTTTTTTTTACCTCTCGCAAAAAATTATTTACTAAAGCTATAATGTCTTTTATAGACACAAGATTAGTTAGCTTCGTTGATGGTATGTTAGACTTTATAACCTGGTATTCCCAAGATTGAGCCCTAAATGTCCATTGTTGAGATTTTCTTTGCTCTCACTCTGCCCTCCATTTTAAAAGGGGACACCAATCCCCTTCTAAAAGGATCATCAAATGGATATCCTAATTAAATGAACTTGGAAAAGCCATCCATCTGTCATATAGGGCATTAACCCTTGGCTCCATCTGCATGAGAAGAACCATATCAAGTTCATATTAATCTTTTTACTAGGATGACCTCAATAGGTGGGGGTGGACACAGTCAGTAGCATGCCAGGTTGTTCCTAGATTTGAGTCCCACTTGGGCCAGCATTGATATTTATATCTGCAAAACTCTCTGCCCTGCCCTTGGTCAGTAGGGGATACCATTGAGCCTTGGAAAGGCTTCTGTCTGTTGGATGGGACTTAAAGCTGTGGTCCCATGTGCTGGAGAGCCATATCTTGTGCATATTAAAGAACATGCCAGGTGGCTTTGATGGGATGCTATCATCTGTCTCATAACAGCTGTCCAGTAGTTCCCTTCCCCCAAACTTTCTCTGAGCCCTCATGGCCTTTTCTCTGAGTCCTTGTGGCCTCGCCATTTAGCTTATTGTGTGCAGAAAAGTGTCACTAATTGGTAAAACAACCCAACCAAAAATTGTAACTATTTTGACCTTACAGTCATTATATTTCACATATTATTAGTTGTGTTGGCATTACTATTAGTACACCACAGTGTTGGCATTACTAGTACCATCACAATGAATAGAAATGTAATTGACAAATAAATGCATCTTGGCAACTAAAAAAAATTGTGTTGGTGATTGTTTAGATTGTAATGTGCGAATTTGTTTGACAATTGAAAAGGTGCAAATGGTAACAAAAGTACTGTACATTAAGGAAGAATAGGTGATTTCCTGTAAAATTTTAAAGTGTGAGCTAAAAAAGGGCTGCAGTTCCCAGGTTTGAGTCCCACCTGGGCCAGCATTGAGATTTATTTCTGCAAAAACTAAACCATGCCCTCAGTCAGTAGAGGACACTGACGGGCTTGGAAAGGCCATTATCCATTGGATGGGACATAAAGGGGATTTCCCTGTGGGGAGGGGGGAGGGGGAGGGGTCAAGCCATACCCTGTGCATGTTAAAGAACACACTAGATCCCTTGATGGGAGGCTATCAGCTGTTTTGAAACCTCCCCCTAACCTTCTCAGCTGTCGGGATCCTTGTGGCCTGATCATTTAGCCCATTTGTGTGCAAAAAAGGGCTGCTCATAGGTAAAACAACCCAACCAACTGAAAAAAAAAATATGTAGTAAATATATAGTTAATATGAAAACAGTTCATTTGGTATTTTTGAATTAAAACAGAATTGTTTTATTAATCCTTTAAGTATTGGAAGCTGATTAATCAGTTTTTCAAAAATCACTACAAATGAACTTGCAACCATTTTTTGTTTAAAATTAAATTCTCTTCCTTTTAAGTATATAATGTAAGCTATTTCATTCATCAGTTGTTTTATAATGAGGCTCAGAAGTGGGAGTTGCATTTATAGGGGAAAAAAATAAACACCTGAAACTGTAAGTGTTAATAGTGTAACTGAATGCAGTCTTAATTTCTAATTTGATGATTAAGCATTTAAAAATTTAACTTAATTTTTGTATCACTCAGCAGTCAATATCCAGGAGTATTATACTAAAAACGAAATGAAAATCAGTAATTTCCATTCTGTAATACAGTAAGAAGGGCACTATAGATACTATGCAAATTCACTTTCTCTATATGTATTTTAGTCTTTAAATATTATAGCAACTTTAGAAATCCCATTGGACCACACTGTTTTTGTTAACTTGTTGATTTTTAGTATTTATATATTTGAAATATGTATTTTTTTTGTATACTTAAAATTCAGGCAGTTCATGGTTTTTCTTGATTGCCAATATTTTTGAAAGTTTGATATTTCTTATTGTTGGAGTGAGGTTTTTCAGCAAACATGCTTTGATGTGTTTAATTGGCCATTCTATGAAGCTTTTAGTGTGTTTTTAAAACAGGAAAAATGAATTTTTAGTTTTTTTTTCTGTGATTTCTAAATTTGTTATGATTACATGTGTATTGTGGCTGTTCTACAGTTATTTACAGCAAATCTTCTGCTAAATGTTGTTGAAATTTGAATTCTGATAAATTCAGTAACTAATATATAGTTTTGAAACTAGCAAATGTGAAAAATTCTTAAACTCTTGTAGATTGACTGTTGAAAGAGATGGCACCCCACACCAGTTTAGTGAACATACCACTAGGAATTGGCATCAAGGAAATAAATTTAAATCTTAATGTTCATGTGACATCATAAGCCACATTTTAGATTGAATGTTAACTCTATTTTTAATTGTAATTCCTTTTGCCACTAGAAGGGACTAGAAATCTACTTGATTAGATGGTTAAAATGACTTTATATGTGATGAAATCACACCAGTTGCTAAAGAACTCTATATTTCAAACTAAAGGAAGAATTAATAATAAAAAAATCCCACTTTTTTTAAACATTTAACTAATTAATTTCTACTAGTAAATATGTTTACCTTTTCTCTTCAAGTTGTCACTGTTGGTTAGGTTTATCTCTGAGTCTAAAAATCATTATTATGTTTATTGCAGACAATCTGCTGCTCGAAAAATTTTGGACACATTAAGGGATTCAATTTCCAATGAAGATGACGTTCACTCTATTATATCTGTTATGTGCAGATTATCAGACGATGATGGTAAGTTTTCTTTTATATGCTCTTGGACAAAGGGTTGGGTATTCACAGGCATGGAATTTATATTAATTATTTTTATATGTTTTTATGAGTGGTTAAAAGCAAATTATTCTCTGGTTTCTCAGATGGTCTTTTTAAAAATTAAAAACTTAACATTTAGTAATTTTTGAGTTAGTCAGAAAAAATTTTTTTTTTCCAACCACATAGGTATGAATTTGCAACTTTCCCGATAATAGGTAAGGTGCTCTAACTATTGAGCTACTAACAGCAAGTCTAGAATTTCATTAACTAGGTCTTTGAAGGGACACTAGATTGCTAGGGGTGGTAGGCCATAGAAATAGCATATTTAAAAGTAATACTGGATTTGTAATTTTTCTGCTAGTTGCATTCTTTAATAACCTTTTTTAGTAAAATCCAATAATTTGAAATTTGGAAATCTTGATTAAAGTCTAAATGCTCAGTGGCCAGAACACTACATGATTTCAGGTATTCATGGTACCATGTGTGTAAGACATTTCCACTGACTTTAAAATTGTTTTTTGATCTGTAGGTGAATGTCTACACATTGACATTTTTAAAATTTTCTGTCTGGTGTCTGTAGATTAGCAAAACTATGCATCTGTGTAAAGGTCATGCATTTTTAAGTACTACACATATCATTTAACAAAAGAGTTACAAAATATACACTCCTCATAAAGAAAAATTGACCCACCCAGATGGAATGTTGTGCATACAATACAAAGGGATGTGCTGAAAGGTAGTAGTGTAAGTAACAAATGATTACATTTGCAGCCTGTATAGCAAGGCAGATACATGGATATTAGTGTAACATCAGTATGAGGTGTGGCTGCCTTTCACAGTAATACGAGCTCTAATATGATTAGGAAGTGAGTTAAAAAGGTTCCTAATGATGTCCTGGTCTGTGTTCTCCAGATTGACTGTACTTGCATTTGAAAATTATTAAGTTGTGTCCTTGGACATTGTTTCATGACATTCAAGAGGTACTCAATCCACAATAGATCCTACAATCAGGCTGGCCATTATAGCATGGGAATAACACAGGAATATTGTTGGCAATGCATGGGTATGTGGTCTGGCATTATTGTGCTGGAATGTGGTATTTGCATTCACTGCAGGAGTGGTAAGACCATAAGGTGAAGAATGTCATCCACATATTGCTGGGCATTAAATTGCCTTCAATGACTATGAGAGATGATCGATTGTTGAAAGAAATGGAACCCCACACCAGGGTCCCAGTAGTGGGTGCTCTTTCACTGGTACATCACTTCACTGGTACATCACTGGTACATAAAAGTGTAGCCATCATTCTGCCCTAGACAGACACAGAACTCATCATTGAAGACAATATATCATCATTTATCACACCACTCAGCCCATTTGTTGTACCACTGCAATCTGACATTCTTGTGGCTTCAAGTGAGTGGTATGCAGATGGTATGCTGCATTTTGCACTTATGCCTGCATGAAGCCTCTCATACCAGCTTCATGCAGGTATCAATGAATGGTACAGATAGATACCAGCAGTGCCCCATCAGTCATTTTGTCACTGGCTGTCTGTCAGGCAGTCATATTTCTGGTACTGGCAGCCATCCAGCAATTCTACTGATCATCTTGATCTGTAGTCACTCAAGGGTAATGTGATCCTGAATGACATCTTGACACACCTTCCTATGTCCATTGCTGCCAACTGTTGGCACATCACTTTCCAAACGTACTGCAATTTGTTATACAGACCATCTTGCTTCATAGACCTTTGATGTGACCTTGCTTAAATTTGCTGAGTTGATTAAATATCTATCTACAATGTACAAATGGCATTACTGTTTGATGGTAACCAGAATTACAGATCAGGTTCAGTTACTTTAATCTACCCTGTCCACTTTTCTCCAATGGCAATCTCTACCATATTTTAAATATTACCAGACCCTTGAATTTCCCCTTCATTTGCAGATATCACTATCTTGCATATTCCATACTAATTTTCATAATTGTAACTCTACTCCTTATGGGTGGGACCCACCACCACTATAATCAAAAATCATAGCTAGCCATGTTATGTACATTATGGGTATTTAAAAAGTATTATATTCACAAGCAGTAGTTGTGTTAAATAGCAATTAGGTTGCCTGAATCCATATGCTGCTGAGACTTCAGTCTGTTGTTTCTTGCCTCCTTAACCTGATGACCATATCCCAGGTTGAATTCATTAAAATGTTTAGGTATACACTTAAAGAATCATTTATTAATTTTTTGTAATTGCTGTGATACAAGATGTAGCAAAAACAGATTAAAGTATGATATGTGAAAAAATATAAGTTGTGTACCCACAGCAAAGGTTGTGCACCCACAACTTTTGAGTAAGAAGGTTGTTTCATTGCATGACAGTATCTTTTCCCATATTGCATAAGTACTAATAACAGTACTGAACAAGTATGGTTGGAAATGCCTGGAACATTCTCCCTAGTCCTGACATCTTCCCAAGTTAGATTTTTCACATTTATAGACTTCTAAAAAAACTCCATTAAATTGTATCATGAATTATAGAAGGAAGTTGAAGTTGGACAAAGAGATGCTCAGTTCATTGTCACAGACTTCCATATGCAACAGCCAAAGTTGCTCTAGGAAAAAGGATATCATGTTGCTAAATTCATGTTGGTACAAACTCCTCAGCATGGTGAATTTGAACAGATCAATAAATGATTTATACTTTAGTTTTGACTTCTCCATTTTTCATTTGAATAGCCCTTATATCTTTTAATGGTCAGTGTGTTGATGCATTTGGCTGTTTAGGCATTTCGCCTTATAATGCATGAAGCGTGTTTGGTCACAATATGTTAACATACAAAGTACTTATGTTCATTATGTAGCTTATAATGTTAGCTTATAGTGTTCAAAATATTCTAATATATTTTCATTTCTACAAGATATTTGTAGATTTTCCGACCTTTACAATTTATTGGGTATTATGTTAATATCAAATACAAGTAAATCAGCCAGTAATAAATAGGCACTTTTGATGTCGATTTCAATTTTAGAGGAAAAATTGTCTGAATTGAAATCGACGTCAAAAGTGCCTATTTATTACTGGATGTTGAACTGTCAAGTTTATCTGAGTTTATCTCAATATTTATTATCAAGTAAATCAGATATCACAATAAGGAAATTAAATCAGACATGATAGACAAATTCATTATTTTCTTGTCATAAAAGAATGGTTTATCAATGTATTAAAACTGTTTTTCAAAGTAATGAAAGCAAAAAGAAAAGCTTGAAAATAAGGAAACATAGAAAGTTTCAAATTCATATTAATAACAATATTGTAATAAAAGAGCTGTGCAACATTAGTTGTGTATCCAAAGTTTTATAATGTGAAAATGGTAGATATTATTATAGTGCAGAAGTATTAAAAATTTGATTCATAGCCATAATAAATAAAAGTTATGAGAATGAAAATATCTAGCAAGAAGCTACAAAAATGTTTTAAAGGTAGTTGAGAAATGGAGCATTTTTGCCAGAATTCATAAATTGGTGGTAGAGCATATATTGCACAAACTTTCTTGTGTGCTTAAAATGTTATCAGTTAAAAATAGTCTCATAAATTAATGTAATTGCTCATTCTAGGGAATCTGTAATGGATGAATATAATGTGTGATCTATTAAGTGCAGGATTATTGAAAAACATAAAATTTATGTTGGTCAGTATTTCTCAACTGATTGCATGACATCTTCCTAAATCACATTTTTTTGTGTCGCTTATGCCCAAATCCGATTTTTTTTGTGCCATATATCCTAATCCAAATTTTATATCTCACCTTTTTCCAGTTTTTTTTTTTTGTGTCATGTACTCCCTAATCCAACAGTTACAATTTTTTAATGTGCTTTCCTGTCCTTACCAGATAATGATTCCATTTGCATTGGTGCCCATCAGTTGAGAGATATGGATTATTTATCTGATGCTTGTGAGTAAAGCAATAATCCAGCATATAATGTGATGAATTTTGATCTTTTGCCAACAATTCAATATTGATGAATATCATAGTCTGTTTTTAAAGAAATAAGCAAAGCAATTCCAATTCATGGGTCCTATGAGTTTTGCTTATTTAAAAACTACCATTAAATGTGATGAAATCCAGTGCTTGAGGTTCTGAACTGACTCCACTACCAGTTTGATAGATGTAAAATCTGTGTGCTGTGACTTTTGACTGCTGCAAGTTGGGGATCAAGTCATTGATCCTACTCTAAGATAAACTTATGATCTGTTGAATAATTCGCCCCTGATCTCTCACAGGGTGTCATACTCTACCTCTATCTTTCCCACTGTGAGAAAATACTATTCTTCCATATGAAAGCCACTGCGTCACTGAAGCACCCACATCAGTGCTTATTCTATCTTTGACCTCGTTTGCCTTGGGCTATATTTCTGCATTGCCATGTGGACTTCGACTTATGTCAGCTGTGCTTCTTTCCTTTCAGTGGGTGGCAATAGTTGCATTTTACATGCTGGTCATCAGGTGAACCAGCAGGTAATCTCTGTTCTGTCTCTAACAAACAGCAGTTACCCATTTGTTTATAATTTAAGAGTGACCTTCCAACAAACAGAGAAGTACATAACACAGACATAAGAAAATCTCACAGGAACTTCAGCAGTAAGAAATGGTAAAATAATAACTTGAAAAATAACACTCTTTAAATGTATTATAATTAAATGATACAACATCATTTGATTATTATATAAAACTACAAGAACAAAATATCAGTGACTTCACATCATTTACAGCTACTGGGGCTCAACCCTGCATGGAATTTCTAAAGTTTTCCTTTTAATTGAGAAAATAAAAACACTTAAAATTTTGACAGAAAGCGAAAGTGTAATGACAGAACTAATATGTTCAAGTAGAAAAACATAGTAGTGACTATTCTTGATTCACATTGTGCTCTTTATTGAGAGTGGGGAAGGTAAAGTCATTTGGGGCTGATTGCAACTAGCCCTTACAACTGGAAATTTGTAACAGCCCTCGCTATTCATGCTTCTTTTGACCTTGTGGCAGCTTACAGTTGCTGGATAGGGCTAATTTGTCTGGGCTAATTTATGTTAGCCCATTGTCGAATCACATTTCTTGGCAATGCTCTTGTGTAGCTTTCAGGAGCAACATAGGTGGGTGAGGGGACATCTATTTCTGGAATCTTTTTGCAGATCCAGTTTCTGGAATCTTAGTACAATCTGCTTCATTTAATGTATTGTCTTATGTGTTTTGTTACCTGTATTTTAATTTCTTCAGTTGCTTTATACTCATCTGTATTACTCTTTTTTTTTCCCTTTCTGTCACTATGGTATTGGTGTCATCATAGTCACCATCTTACATCACAATCTTGTACCTCGACAGAATAATCTTTATTTTCTTGCATTTTAAATCATCTTTTATTCATTACCATGCTTATCAAATTTCTCATTTTTCTAGACGTTTCTTCCATGTAACCAATAACTACAGGAATTTCTTTATATTTACTTTGTTATTATATTACCATTGTTAACTAGTTTTATCATAAGTATGAATAGTATATTTAAATTTTAAACTCTTATCAACCTTTGGATTACCCTTTACCTTCATAAATTTTTATCAAAAATCATACTAGTACTTTTACTTAATAGACTCAGTGTTTGTTTGCAACAATTGTACACTGCACAAATGTCCCAGCTGGGCTAGCATTGATAGTTATCTCCCCGAAAACTCCCTTGGTCAGTAGGGGACACCAGTGGGCTTGGAAAGGCTGCCATCTGTTGGATGGGACATAAATCCCCTGTGTGTGGGAGAGTCATACCATGTACACGTTAAAGAATACACTGCATGGTCTTGACAGGAGATTGCCATCTGTTTCCTAACAGCTCTTCAGTGGTCCCCTCTCCCAACCTTCTCTGAGCCCTCGAAATCCTTGTGACCTGATCATTTATCCCATTGTGTTCAAAACAGTGCCATTCAGAGGTAAAACAACTCAAATAAGCACAGCAGGGACTTCTCACCCAAAATCTCCTTAGCTTTTTACAAAACTTAGTTAGGTGAGGATTCATCATTTCAGAGCATAACACATTTACTTAAATGATAAAAAATTACCCTTCAAGCAACTACTTGCCACAGATATCTAGTAGCCTTCAATAGAAGTCTTTCAATTTAATATGCCATAGAGAAGATCTGTGAGGAAGGTATGTACTCCAGTATTTAATATGCAATTGACAATTATATCACTAATTTACTTTAACTTCCTGTAATTTCTCATCAATATCTAACTCACTGGACAAAAAAAATTAGTCACGCCTGGCTGAATGTCACCTAATAGCACATAACGCCTCCGTACAACCGAAGAACAGCTGAAATCCTGTCTGGCATGGATGCCATGCCACTAGTGTTCGGATGTAGTGCACATCAATATTCATCCACTCTTCCAGCAGCAAATGCCACAGATTGGCCATATGGCTGGGACGGCACTTCACTCATTTCTCCAAATAGTCCAACACATTTTCTATGGGATTCAAATCTGGAGATTTGGCAGGCCAGTCGAGATGTTCGAAGGCTTCAGAATGCTCATTGTGCCAATCTGACACTCTTTGAGCCCTCTGCATGTGACAATTGTCGTCTTGGAAGACTGGGATATTCTTCTGGTGTTCACTGTGAAGATGCTGCACAAAAGGCAACATATAGTCATCCAGTAGCTCCATATAGCCCTTCTGGTTCAAGTTCAACCCTTCTGGTCATTTCCTCGTACATAAAACACCCCCAGAACATCACAGAGCCTCCTCCAGCTTGAACAGAACCTTGCACACAGTCCTCATGGAAGGCTTCATGTGGCTTACGATGTACCTCTCACCTCACATTGTGATGCCCCATCGTTCACTTTTGCTTTACCTTAACCAGTTTTGTTTAATTTACGTTATATTTATCATTTTGGGGATTTTTTATTTCCTTTTCGGCATCACAGCGCTCACATCCAAGTTTCTAGGAGTTGCGTACGCGCAACTCTGAACTTCCGACCGTAACCGTTAAAGCGCGTGCCAAGGACACGCCCCCTCTTGCGTCATAGCTTGCGTCCTTCATCATTGTATGCAAATGTCTTTCCCGGCATGCGCCGGCCCATTGTCAAAACCGTGACCTGCGAGTCACTTTTGAGCACTAAGCACTAGAGCACTTGAGAGAAGCACTTGAGAGGAGAGTTGTAGAGAGAGCAGAGAGATGTAGTAAGGTGCGTAGCACCGTGCGTGTAGCACAGAATTTAGTTTCTTCATTGATGTCTTGGTGAGTTAATTATTTTGGAAATAAATCTATTTTGTTTTGTTATAACCTTTTGAGTCTGTAGTTTTTTATCTTGAGCAACGCTAATTTAGGATTTTTTTTACATTAACTCTTATTTTGTTAAGAATCATTTTTGACTCTTACTTATGAACGCTCGCTGGCATTTGAACCCTAAATCAACTTATTCTACATTTTGGCAATTTGTTAATGATTGCCTGGCGCCCGTCTAAGCTATCCGGAGCATAAAACTTTAAATATTTAGCATTTGTTTGGAGCGTTACAACATCGTTCGAGTACAAACAAAAAAGTGACTCATCCAACCAGATCACATGCTTCCAAAAATTGACAGTCCAGTCTTTATGGCGCCACACCCACTGTAACCATGCAACCTTGTGCAGAACTGTTAACATGGGTCTTCCACGGTACTCTGCTCCAGATATCCATGGCATGCAGTTCCCTTCGGAGTGTTCATTGGAAACATCTTGTTGTAGGCCTGCATTGACTTTTTTTGTCGCAGTTCTGGTGAGATAGCGGTGGACTGCGATGTACGCCACTGCTGGAAGACCCTTTGGACAGTATGTTTTGGCACACCTGCAAAGGCAGAAACTTCTTGTACACTATGCCCTTTGGCTCTGCCAAACGCAATAACACCTTTTTGCCACTCATTCACATCTTTGGCGCGACCCATGTTTCATGTAGTGACTATCACACATGTGGCACACAACCACTTCTTGTCACTGTATGAATCTCATAGCGCATGGCACAGCTATTTGTAGGATGTGTTTATTACTGGTGCACACTCTGTTACTGTCGAACAGACATAACAGAGGAGAGATTACTAATTTTTTTGTCTGGCGAGCTTATTTACTAACATAAACTACCTTGCCAAATTATTGAAACACCTTATCATGGTATAGTTCCCAAATTGAAAGCCAGCAAATGCCTGTCCCTGAATTCAATCAGATCAGTTTTTTTTTACTTGTGTTGCACTTTGCTTTCCACCATGCTTTTATAGGATTTTGTAACGACACAGAACACTAACATCAATAAGAAATTTTGCATACATTGGCATGTTTCATGGTACTTCATGCAAGATGCAGTGTTCCTAATAATTCAACCAGGTAGTGAACATCTGTGATACCAATTTTATGGTTGATGAAATAGTTTTGATACTTTAGTGGCAATAGCCTTATCTTATTTTACATGCACAATTTTCTTTTGTTTGCCTATGACACTTTTTACTCTGTACTTTAGAAAAACTTTTACAGTAATCTCCAACATTATTTTGTAGTTTCTCTGCCTTGTTTTCTATGGTGTAGGTCTTGAATGTGTAATGTGTATTTCTATCTCATCTGTGAACTTTAACTTTGTGGTCATGAATTTTTATTTTGGTACATTGGAGGTTGATATGTGTATTTTGTCTTGTTTTTGTCACCCCAACCATTTATCACCTTCCTTGTAAATGATATAGTGGAGCATTTCTATGTGTAATAGAAAATTAATTTTATTCGCTATCTGTTGATCAATTTGCTTGATATTAGTTTTTTTTTTCCGAATGAAAATTTTAAATGTTTTACTTCTAGGTTGATGTGGTACTAGTTTCTTAATTAATTTACCCTCAATATAACTGTTTTACAGTCATTAGTATTTATGCTATTTAACATCATTATAGGCATTAACACTTTGTTGGCACTGAAATTCTCTTAAATCTTTCTTAATTTGATTATCTCTTGAAATTATTTATCTCCCTTTCTTTATATTCCTTTTAATTCCCAATTCTTTTTCATTCTGTAAGTCAATATCTCTTAATTTAAATTCCACCAACCTGATATGCCTACTCAATCTCTTCCTTGATTAGGGTTGGCATGTTCTGCTATGATTACCATATTCATTCTAAATTCGCATTTCATTCAAAACAATAATCTCTGTTCTACTGCTACCACCACCTGAACCTATTCTAACAATTCCCTATAAATATTACTACAGTTGCTACTATCCATATTTTAATTTTGACTTTGAGATAGGTTTAATAACACAATAGTAACATTTCCTAACAGACTAGACTGTTGGAAAAATATAAATTAATACAAGATATTATGCTTTGTTACAACCACAAATTTTCAGTGGGTTTCAAATCAGACAACTTGGTTGGCTAGGGAATATGACTGAATTCTCCATCCTGTTCTTCAAATCATTGTTAAATATACAGATTGTTGCGTTATCATCCTCAAACTGCATGTCTCCACAGGGAAGAAATGAAGTATTGTAGGATGTATATGATGTTTTTTTAAATATACTGCAGCATTTTATAAACTCTTAAGACATAACTGCTCATCAGTGAAATTGTCCCACTGACAAAGAGTACTTGCTTTGAGTTCAGTATAAGTGAAGTGAGAGATAACAATGTAGAGAGGAAATGATCAAGTTTATTTATCATATCAACAGTATTTACTTTCAAAAATGCAGTACTCATCAATATGATGTATGGCCTCTATGAGCAGTAATATAAGGGGCCAAACATTATGATAATGAGTGAAAAGATGGTGAATGTCATCGTGATTAACATTGAGTCATGCTTCATGAACCTGTGCTGTGAACTGGGTAACAGTAATAGTTGGTGAACACCCCATCATATCCTAAATGTGTTTGATGTGTGATAGATCTGCTGAACATGCAGGCCAAGGAAACAATGTCCACACTATGTAGGCACTATTGGGATATAAAAGCTGTACATTGGTGGGTATTGTCCTGCTGATGTATAACATTTGGGATGAAGTGTAGATAGGGCAGAAGTATGGTCCTAGAATGAGTTCAACACAATGTCTTGCAATCAACGCTAGGAACAACGCATCAGTAACAAACAGACTGGTATGATGCTCACTGATGCAGGCCATTTGCATGTCTGTTTCCAGACATGCAAATGGCCATCATTGGATCCCAACAAAAACTCGATTCATCACTAAAGACAATACCAATCTTGTCCCTAAGCAGCTTTCTCCCTGTACCACTGCAGCCACAGACAGTGATGGAATGGCATGAAGGTAATTCAGTTCTTGCAGTCTTCTAATTGTGCTCCACAATTACAGGCACAGACAGGGAAGATTTTGTGATGTTGGAAATTTGATGGCTTATATGATAGATAGTACAGTTCCTGAATTAAAATATTTAAATTCTCTGCTCATACTTCTTGTTGAAATGGGCTTTGAAGTACTGTTAGTGCCATCTAGCAGAACTTCTCCTGTTGCTAAATCAGTGATTATATCAATCATCCTGTTTCTGGTGCTCCCATAGCCTCTGCTGTGTATGTGGATACCTTCCTGTACTTGTTGCCATTGTATCCAATCATTCAGGAATCGTGATCCACACAAATGGTGATTTGGCATGTTGACCATCCAAGTTCTAATATATCCAATGATCTGACCCTTTTAAATTTCATCAGTTGTATATAATGTGACTTTGTGCATGTTAAATGCATTGCACAACCTTTGCAGGCTGTTTGTTACCATTTTATTTTCCTGCTGATGTTTACCCCTGTTTTTACAGTTCCTTCAGATTTTTTCATCAGCACATTATTGGACTTCTGTGCCAATTAATCAGCACATTACTGGGTGTTTTTCGTTTTCTAGCCAACACCAAAGATTGCCAAATATAGCATAAACTTCTGAACCACAAATATCTGATTTCCCTGCACATTGTTTCAGTTGATAAGGGTTGATCTCAGCCTATGCTGAAATCAGTGACCATTTTGTACATGGTTCCTCTGCTGTAGTATCAGGTGTATGGCACAATTACTTCAGCTATATGTTGAGACTTTGCTAACCATCTTGATGAGAATAATAGACTTTTATTGTCATGTAATTTCCATAGTTTGGCTATGAAACATAACACCTTTATGAAAGTGGGGCAGGGTTGGCTCAGTCAGTAGTGCATCAGGCTTGTAATTCTCTGTGCATGTTAAAGAACATGCTAGCCTTGATGGGAAGCTGCCATCTGTCTCCTAATAGCTGTCCAGTAAGTTTCCTCCCCCCCCAACCTTCTCTGATCCTTCAGGGTCAGAGAATGTGACCTGACCATTTAGTCCATTGTGTGCAAAAAAAGCGCTGCTAAGTGGTAAAACAACCCAACCCTTTATGGAAGTTTGTTTGTTATGTCACATGTCTCTCTCATCTTGTTTATCAAGTGTTATCCCGTGAGTATGCTGCTTGTATTTAAGAGAACTCAGATATCATATGACCTTCACATGTGACTTTTTTCTCTACATGTGTGAGCTATTCATCACAGTTGTGATAAATAGTGTGGAATTTCTAGTTTTTTTTTTTATCCAGGTAGTGTTTTAATCACTGTTAGATAGATGTGTTGGCTGCTCTTTATTTCACTACTACTTGAAGTTTCAATATATGATACCCATTGGGCCACTTAGAAAACCATCCTTTATTTCTAAACTTGCTGCTGTTTTATAGGGGTTGGTCACTTTTAAGTTTATATGGAGGAAGGGAGATTATTGCTGCTTGGGAATTTTATGACTTTTTATCACATTTAGACTTTTTTTTATCAATTCTTGGGTTTCTTCAGCTCAAAGGTTTGAGTCTCACTTGGGCCATGGTTCAGATTTATCTCCATACCCCCCCCCCCCCCCCCACACACACACACCTTGTCAATAGGGGATACTACTGGGCTTGGAAAGGTCATCATCCGTCAGATATCTCATAATCTGCAGTTCCCAGGTTCTAGTCCCAGTTGTGCCAGCATTGAAATTTATATCTGCAAAACTTCCTGCCATGCCCTCACTTGATGGGCTTGGAAAGTTCACTGTCTGTCAGATGGTATGTTAAGCCATGTGCAGGAGAACCATATCGTGTGCACATGAAATAACACGCTGAATGGCTTTGACAGGAGACTACCATCTGTCTTTGTACAGTTTGCACCACACTTTTTGCTCTGTCCAGTCCCTACCCCATCCTTCTCTGAGCCCTCAGGGTTCTTGTAACACAAAACACAGGGTATTTTTGCACACAATGGCCATTTAGCCCATTGTGTGCAAAAAAAAAATGCCTCTCAGAGGTAAAATAACTAATTCAAAGCTACTATATCTGATTTTCCTGCACATTGTGTACTTCTGGGGACAGTGAATTAAAAATTCGCGTGTTTATTCAATTGAATTAAAGCTTTTAATGCATGATTATTTCTAGAATGGTCAGTTCTGAAAAATCAAATTTCCTAAACCAAAGCCTTACCTTGCTAGTATTGAATTAGTTATTTAGGACAATGATTCTATATAAAATTGTAACAAATGCCAACACTTTATCTTCATGTTATTCAAAAGAGTATTATAGTGGTTTTACCACTACCGTGATGGGTTCAATGCTTGACATCCTTGCCTAAACTGGATCAGAAAAGCTAGTTCTTTGGTATAAGATAGTTTTTCAAGTTGACAGTGTTTGGTTTGATCTCAGGATTATCTGACATTGTTTCTCTTACCTATTTCCACTGTGAAAATGGTGGAAGAAGCATATGGAATCTAATCAGAATTCCCATACTTATTGTTCTAGAAAATTGATAGTAATTGTGCAGTGGCAAATTGATATAAATTAAGTTGTGGATATATAAATAGGGATATCGAAGTATCTGATAACTGACATTTGACAGCAGCATTAATCTTAGACTTGCATTTAAAAGTGAACAAGTCAGTAGTAATATCAAAATTTAATGTGAGGTAGGGAATATTAACCACCTATGGCAGTCCAGAGAGGTTGTTCCCTGAGCTATTGATCCTTTTAGCAGACTTTATAGTGAGTAGTATTTTCTGCAGGTAGTTGAAGGACATTCTTTCCAAGTATTGAGGCTCAAGCAGATAATTGGGATGTTCCAGAACCCACATAGTGTTCACTGATGTCATTCGAAAGTAATTATGTTGATTTCTTAGTAATGGTTGAGAAAATTGGTACAGAGAAACTATTTTTATTGATTTTTATCAATTATTAATTGATTAAAATTTAGTCAATAGTTGACAGTTCATTGAGCACATATGCAAACATGGACTTTTAACAGACTTTAGATATTGGCATATAAATTGCTTTAAATTATGTTGTATTCTACAATAGCTCATACAAGTTAATTTTATTTAAGTCCTGTACATCTACCTGAGAAAATTTTATAATATAACATATATAACATATATATTATTAGGAAGATGGCATTTTTGATTGGAAGATCTTTGGAGCATTGAAGATTCTTCCAAGTTGAATCATTCCCATTTAAAGTAATTTTGTTGTCTATAAGAAATGAGAATAGTACAGAGTTGTAGTGGATGCTGATTCATAAATGTTGCTAAAACTATTAGAAAGAGAATTCTATTATGAATCAATAAGATTTTTCATAACTCACATTTATATAGGTGTCAGACAAGGATATATTTGCCTTTTTTCTTTAGTTCAGTTGTTTCTCTCAGTGAACTCTCAAATTAAAAGCAGTTTACCTGTAATATGAAATAGAGAGAATGTTCAATATTTCACTAGTTTAAAGTCAGTTTCCCATAGTGTTCAATGTATCAGCCTTTCTAGAAGACATTCAGTTAAAAGTTTCAACAACTGCAAAGATTATCTTTCAAATGTATTTATTGTTGTACTACTTGTGTAAACTAATGGCACATCTTATTATAATAATAGTGCTACAATAGGACTCACTGAATTATGAGAGTAGGGTATAAAAGAAACTTCATTCTCATTATAGGAAATGGCACTGCAAAAAGTTAAATAACAGTTGTTTTACACAAACAAAATAGAAAATATACATATCAGTCTTTGATTTACTCTCCATTATTTTGAATATGTTATCTCCAATGATGAGTTAATGACTGATTCCTTGATAGAAGTTTTATGATTGGTGGTGGAACCACTCATCCACCACTGTTTTTCTCTTCATCTTACAAGAAGTAACATACTCTTAGTGCATTTTTCAGTGTCCAAATATTGATAATCACTTGATGTTAAGTCAGATGAATATGGAGGGTGATGTAACATTTCAAACTTATCTGTATCTGCTCCACTTTGGAATATGTGGCATGAAGATGTGCATTTGTTATGCTGCAGGCACTCCTCTTAAATCTTTTAATGCTCACAATTGAAAATTGATAAAATTATTCACAACTATAGTTCAAGGGTTTGGGTAAATGGCTTTCACTCTTGAAACTGAATGGAAAGATAATGCAGTTTGTCAGGATACAGAAAATGTGGTGTGGTTCATCTCTTATGTATAATGTGTAATCAATAAATAATAAACATTAAATAAGACACTAATCAACAAGCAATGAAATTTTTTTCAGCATCACCAGACAGATAACATGTTTTTTGTGGTTGCACTTTTGTGGTAACACTTTTTGTGATAACACTTTTTGTGGTTAAAAGAAGAGAATAGTTTCTTCTACATGGGCTTGGATCTATGAAAAAAATAATGGAGGTGGGTGGCAAGAGACTGTGTCCATTGCAATAACATTCCCCCCCCCCCTCCGTTTTAGAGGTCTTTAAATTTTTTTCTTGAAAAATGCATGAAATATGCACAAGTTTCATAACTTTTGCCTCCATAACCTTTGCTAGCATACTCAAAGGAGAGGAGGGGCAAGGAGATCATGTCCCCTTGCCCCCCCCCCCCTCCTCTAGATCCAGCCCTGCTTCTGCATAAACAACTTCTAATGCCATATACACAAAGAAAAGCTTCCCTCCTCCATCTCTTAACAGCACAGGTGTCTTAGCACATTACTGTATGCTGTATGACAAGGTTTTTTTTTATCAAGGCTATGAAAAAAGAAAGCAACAGCAAAATTTAGCTCCACCCCCTCTCCTGTAAAAAAAAAATACCTGGATGCATGCCTGGAAGCACAACACAGTTTTTTCACTTGTCACAGTTTCTCATCTTCTCCCTCTCCAGGTAGTATTCCAGAATTGTCACTTCATGATATCAGAATATAGTGAGAACACTTTTCTGACTGATGCACTCAGGATTCATCACCAGTTACTACATTTTAAGAAGACTTCTCCTTCCTGGTCATACTGTCCAAGAAATGTAGAACACTCATCAGGTTCAGTTCATGTGTTTGACAAATGAGTTGACGGAATTACAAGCTTGCTTTTTCTGTGTTCAGTATTATTAAAATAGTCATATTGCAGACTGGCATTTTTATGCAGCACTGCAATTTCCTGTCACCAATCAGATCCCCAGATTCCCAGCAACTTACCTAGAATCATACAGTTTCTCTCTAGTTAACTAATAAGAAATATGAAAAATGATTTTAATTTTTTGTTCAACGTAGTTAAATAATTTTTTGCTCCAGCTACTGTTACATACTGATTTGTATGTAACTCTGCTGATCTAAGGGACCTGGGTAAGGCATGGATTATCGAGTTGTTTTTCTGCTGAGGTTCTGCCATCCTCACAGACCTACTGTGGCATATAAACTGACTGGCTCCTGTCAGATCTCTGTGGTAAGCAGCTGCTTGATGGGGTATTTATTTATTTTTTATGATTAATTACCTGGACAGGTTTATTATACCCCTTGGATTTTTTTTTAATCACCATTTCATTTTATTTTCTTCTTGTAGTTTTCATTCAAAATTGATTGTAAAATTTTTGAAGTAATGTTTTTGTAAATGAAAATGGAAATAAAGTTAATATTATATTCCCTATAATAATTTTGAACATATTTTGAATTGATTTAGGTAACTATGTATATACAGGGTGATTCAGTTAGGCGTGTACAAACTTCTGGGAGGGGTAGGCTGCACAAAGACGAATCATATAGCAATGCATGATCGGTAACAGCATCAACATGTGCTAGTGTACAGAGAGGACATGAATGAAAGAGCAGCACATAGGTGAACAAAATGCTTTTTATTAATTACAATAGGTACATTTGCAAAATGCACAGAGGTCACAGAAGGTGTTCAGAGTTGTGACCATGAGCTGTAACATAGGCCTGAATCATCGGTGCATGGTATCACATACATTCTGGAAGATTTCTGGCGTGTCTTGGACTTCTGAGGCAGCTACGGAGATGCATGTGACAAGGTCCTCATCATTTTCAATGGGGGTGTCGAACACCAGTCCTTTGATGTAACCTCAGAAGAAGTAATCAAGGCATGATAGGTCCGGCGATCTTGCAGGCCAATGAACAGGACCACCATGCCCGATCCACTGTTGTCCAAATGCCACGTTTAAGTGTTGATGAACTTCATGGCTGAAATGGATGGGGGGGGGGGGGCATCGTGCTGGAACCACATTGCACAGCACAGCGACTGAGGGACCTGTTGTTCATCCAAAAGTTCTGGCAAGACATCCTCCAGAAATATCCGGTAACTCCTTCCGTCCAGACGAACAGGCATGAGGTATGGGCCATCAGCCATCGTGTTGAGCATCCGGACTTCTTGCCTGTCTTTATAGATGGCTAGAAGTCTGGCACATCTGTGGGATAGCCATCGTCTGCTGTGATGTAATCATTGCAAACCAGATCCCACAGCAGTGTTCCATCTTTACTACAGAGTGGCACGCTATCAGCCTCACCTTGGACCACATAGCGGCTAAGCAGCATCATTGGTATGTCCTCTACACTGACTCGCTTAGCTCCCTACAGGTTTTAATCTCGATGAGGCATCACCCTTACCCTGTTCTCTCTAAGATCCTCCAGCAGCTCCATTGTCTGGCAGCCACCACCACAATTCTCTTCTTTTGGGTGCCTGCTCGGCTAAGCTTAGATCATTCATTTATTACTCATTCGTTTCTTCTATGGGTGGACAACGAACCTAAGTGTGAGTTTTGTGACACCATTTTATCTGTTAAACATACCTTAATTGAATGTCCATGCTTTAACATTGAACGACATTTGTATTTTAACTCCCATGATTTTATGTCCAAGCCTCTTGGACATAAAACTCGGACGTCTTTTATCTGATGATGTACCTGCTGTTTTTTGCTTTTTAAAATATACTTGATATTTTCTTGTCTTTTATCGTTTTTTATCGTTTATTTTATAATTTGTTTGGTGCATTATTGCCTGATCTGCCAATGCACCATAAACCCCAACCAACCAACCAATCTCTTTGGCTTATTCTGCTGACCAGCTTTTATCAGACCTCTGGTCAAGCACACGCTGGAGTTTTTTTAAAAATCTTTTGACACTTTTGAATGTATTTGTTCTTTTGAAACACTATTCAATGCGGAACACTTTTTACTATCTTACACTGATTATTATTAATACTCTTGTGCTGATTGATTCTTTTGTCATTAGTAGTTGAAAATTGGGATTGATACATCAAATTGTTTGTTTTCTGACTCTGCCGTTTAGTTTCAATAACTGATTGAAAAATTAATCTTACTAGTTCTTCCTTTTCTGATTCTAATAGGGTAAATAAAGTATGACATACAATTTCGCTGCATGTATTTAATATTTCATTGAAAATATATTCTTGTGATATATGATTTGTTACATACACAGTCATATCAGAATAATAAGACCTTGGCCCGGATGACAGCAGCAAGATGGTGTGGCATGGACGCAATGAGGTCCTGGAAGGTTGCCAGAGGCACATGTGCCCATTTGGACTCTTGCAGAGCACGGAGGTTCTGGAGATGACATGGTTGTGAGTCCACATGCTGAACTTGTCGATCCAAACGGTCCTATAAGTGCTCTACGGGATTGAGGTCGGGCGATTTTACCAGCCAAGGGAGAATGGAGACATTGCTGTCATGTTCCTGGAACCAGTCACGTACCTCCTTAGCGACATGACAGGGTGCATTGTCCTGTTGGTACACGCCATCACCACCAGGGTAAACATCCAACATGAAGGGATGCATGTGGTCAGCTAGAATTGACAGGAAATTAATTGAATGACAAAACCCAGATGTGTCGTAATTCAAGGACTGCACGCCATCTATAGGGATAATGCCAAAATTCCACTAACTACGGTTGAGGGCAAGTTAGTACCTTATAGATACAGCTCACCCCATGACTACCTATGGCGAACAGTATTATAGAAGTAAAGTTCATCCATCAGTCTAAACCTAAATTTAATCTGTCCTGGGGCGCCACAAACAAGGATATACAATCCAAGTTGCCTCGGCTTCCATAACGGGAGCTCTTAGTCCGGCCTTTCCGTCTTGGCCTGTCTAACATGAGCACTCTAGTCAGCAGAGCCCTCGACTTCATTAAGGCCCTCAAGCCCCCCCCCCCCCCACCTCAAGGAGCTAGGATGGACAACGTAATAATGCGTGACAACCCCAGGTAGCCATTGGCATTCAGGGACCCATCCAGTGATACTTGCAGTCCCAGGTCATACCAGGAAAACATCCCCCAGACATGCACACTGCCACCGCCAGCCTGTACTCGACTGACAAGCATGTCTGGGTTTTGGCTCTCATGTGTCTGACGCTTTATCTGCCACTGTCCCTCACTCCTGTGGAGTAGAAACCTCAATTCTTCAGAGAAGGCAACCTTTTTCCACTCTTTCACTGTCCAATGACGGTAGTCCCGTGCAAACTGCAGCCGTTGTTGCCGATGGACCTTGGTTAAAATGGGCGCCTTTACGCAGCGTCGACTCCAGAGATTCATGCATAATGGGGTTCACTCTACTGTTATCAGGGACACGTACCTGGGTGCCTCAGCATTCGAGTGGTCAATTGCTACACTGTTGCACATCGATTGCCCTTTACCAATCGATGGAAACGACATTCTCCTCTTGGGTTGTTTGTCTGAGCTCGATGAGCACTCTGTCAGCCAGGAGCCCATCAGTGTCGCAGTGGCGGAGTTGACGGACTGCATCGTCCATGCAGCTGCTTCTACTATTCCTCAGACCTCGACTCAGACTACTATTCCTCAGACCTCATACATCGGTTTCCACGGTTCCCAAAACCGTGGTGGAATCCCGACTGCACCGCAGCTCATAAGGCTCAGAACAAGGCTTGGGGGGTGTTTCGGAGATATCCGACGTCCCCCAACCTCGAAGCATTCAAACGTGCCAGGGCGAAAGCCCGTTTCGTCCAGCGCCAGAGCCAGAAGGAATCTTGGATGAAATATACCTCTTCTATCACCCGCACGACCAGTTCTAAGGTCGTGTGGGATAAGGTCCGGAAGATGGGTGGGAAATACACGTCCCACTCATTATCGATCCTGGAGCACAATGGACAGGCAATTGCTGAGCCTCGAGCAATTGCCGACATTCTGGGGGAGTCATTCTCCACCATCTCTTCTCTGTCCTCCTACTCCCCCGAGTTTCTGGCCCAGAAGAGCAGGGCCGAACGCTCTCCGCTGTCCTTCCATTCGAATGGCCTGGAGTCTTACAACAGGCCATTCACAGCGGAGGAGCTTCGCCATGCTCTGCACACTTCTCGTGCATCTGCTGTGGGGCCAGACAATGTCCATTATGCCATGCTCCAACATCTCTCACCATCAAGTAAGGATCGACTGCTCCGACTCTTCAACCGTATTTTCATCGAGGAGCAGTTTCCGGACTCCTGGCGGGAGGCCATCGTCTTGGCCTTCCCTAAGCCGGGCAAAGATCCCAAGATTCCTTCCAATTATCGTCCAATTGCGTTGACGAGCTGCGTCTGCAAGGTGTTGGAAAGGATGGTAAATACCAGGCTGGCCTGGTATTTGGAACATCACGGCCTTCTTTCCAACACCCAGTGTGGCTTTCGCAGGCACCGGTCTACTTTAGACCACCTGATCCGCCTCGAATCGGCGATCAGGAATTCCTTTTTACGACGAGAGCACCTGGTGTCAGTTTTCTTCGACATCGAAAAACCGTACGACACGGCATGGAGATTCGGCATTCTTCGTGACCTTCACAGCTTCGGCTTGCGAGGTCACATGCCGATCTTCATCGCGAACTTTTTATCTTCTCGTGTTTTTCGAGTCCGTGTCGGCAACATTCTATCGCGGCCTTTCCCCCAAGAACAGGGGGTGCCTCAAGGCTGCGTCCTGAGTGTTACGCTTTTCGCTCTCAAGATCAACTCCATTACACGACAACTTCCTCCGACTGTAGGCAATGCCCTCTATGTTGATGACTTTAGCATCTTTTGCTCATCGTCCAGCATGAGGGTCATTGAACGACAACTGCAAACTGCCCTGAACAATCTCTTGGTTTGGGCGACGGCCAATGGGTTCCGGTTCTCCCCACAGAAGACCACTTGTGTGCACTTTTGCCGCAAGCGTAATCTTCATCTGGACCCCGAGCTGCGGCTCGGGGGTAACATCATTCCAGTTGTGGCGGAGACCAAGTTTCTCGGTCTCATCTTCGACCGGAAATTGACCTTTTTACCACATATTCGACATCTCAGGTCCAAGTGCACGCGGGTATTTACATCATCAAGGTCCTCTCCTCCCTCTCTTGGGGGGCGAACCGATGTTCTTTGCTCCGCCTTTACCTTGCACTTGTCCGATCGAAACTGGACTACGGATCCCAGGTGTATGACTCCGCCCGGGATTCGGTGGTGAAGGTGCTGGACCCACTCCATCATCAGGCCCTCCGTGTGTGCACGGGGGCCTTCCGCACTTCACCGGTCCAGAGTCTCTACGTTGAGACCGATGAACCATCTTTATCTCTTCGCCGTCAGCAGTTGTCCCTGCAGTATGCATCAAAATTGCGATCCCTGCCAGGCCATCCCACTTGGGACTGCGTTTTCAGTCCCAGGTGGGAAATGTTATACCAGAATCGGCCGACTGCCATTCGTCCTTTCGGTTTGCGTGTCCGAGGTTACTTGCGAGACATCAATACAAGTCTCGATAGCATCGCACAGTCGACAGCTGAGCCACTTCCACCTTGGCTCGCTGTTTCCCCTTCCTGCGATTTTTCCCTGTGCAGGACGGGGAAGGCCTTTACACCCGACTGTGTGTACCGGCAACTCTTTGCCAGCCATTGTGCTGCGCACCCGAACTTCTTGCCTGTCTTCACAGATGGCTCGAAGTCCGGCACTTCTGTGGGATCAGCCATGGTCTGCTGTGATGTCATCATTGCAGACCAGATCCCACAGCAGTGTTCCATCTTCACTGCTGAGTTGCATGCTGTCAGCATTGCCTTGGACCATATAGCAGCTAAGCATCATCGTCGGTGTGTGCTTTACACCGACTCGCTTAGCTCGCTACAGGCTTTGATCTCGGTGTGGCATCGGCCTCACCCTGTTCTCTCCAAGATCCGCCAGCAGCTCCATCATCTGGCAGCCACCACCACGATTCTCTTCTGTTGGGTGCCCGGTCATGTCGGAATCAGGGGCAACGATTTGGCAGATTCTGCTGCCAGGTCAGCCACGCCCCTGTCCGACTCTCCGTTGCCGGTTCCATATGTGGATTTCCGGCAGCGTTTCACCATCGAGCTCCGGGCACAGTGGCAGAGATCTTGGTCTGAACAGGTTGCTAACAAGCTCTTCGAGATCAAGCCCATTGTCAAACCGTGGCAGTCCTTGTTTTCGCAGGAATCGTAAGGAGGAAGTTGTCCTTGCTCGGCTCTGCTTAGGTCACTCGTTTTTAACCCACTCTTTTCTTCTTAAGGCGGACGCAGTACCTAAGTGCGAGTTTTGTGACACCGTTTTAACAGTTAAACATATTTTAATTTATTGTCCAGCTTTTAACCTTGACCGACGTTTGTTGTTTACCTTTCACGATTTTACGTCCGAGCCCCTTACACTCGGACATCTTTTATCCGATGATTCACTTTTAACTACTGTTTTCGAATTTTTACGCTTTACTGGTTATTATACTCGTTTATGAATTTTTCTCTTTTTTACTGGATTTTTTACCTGTGTTTTACCTGTTGTTTTTTACATGGGTCCTATACACCCCTTGTTATTGTTGATTTTACACTTGTTGTTTTCTTTTATTCTTTTTATATATCTCGTTTTTATGCTGTGTTGTTTGTGTCTCTTTTAAATTTGGTTGTGGGTTTCATGTCTTTTACCCTTTTAATCGTTTGTTTGGCGCAATATAGCCTTAGTGGCTATTGCGCCAAAAAACCCCAAACAACCAACCAACCTCTTGGGTTGATGGCCTTTTGGGCTCCACAAGTTATGATTTCTGGAGGTACTGGGTGTGCCAGCGGTCCACTTTTGGTACACCCTTATTACAGCACCTTATGAACAACCCACAAAGTCTGCTGTTTCCGAGATGTTTCCACCCTTGGCGCGATAGCCAATGATCATTCCTCTTTGAACATCCGTAAAATCAATACCTCTGCCCATTGTGCTCACGTTACGCTCTATGGTCATGTGTTCTGGCCGGCCACTTATATCTCCGTGTGGTCGACCTTGTCATGTGCACTCTGTGATGCGCCTGGGCGGGTACACTGTGATTCCATGGGTGGTCATGTGTATGTTAAACATTTCAATTCATTTCTATGATAACCTTTTTTAGTAGGTCAGAAAATATTTGAGTATTATATTTTCATTATTTCGATTTCTTTATCATGTACCTCTCCGTTCGTTCTGTTTTACACCCTAAGGGTTCATTCTCCCTATCTTCCTATTTGCGATCTAGAAAGCAAAAAATAAACCTAAATTTGGTACCGTCAGTCACTGAATTCGTATTCACTTCAAAGGAAGATATCTATCCTCTTTTGAAGCAAATACGAACTCAGTGACATTACTTTCAAAAACTTTCATTTGATATTTGACTCATAAACATCGAGCACGTTTTCTCCCATTTTGGAGTCATGTTTGAGGTAACCCATGACATTGGAGACGTCACAAGCTATAATTTCATAAACGACGTGAAAGTCGAAACCTGCGAAAATCCGCCCCCCTTTTTCAGGGGGGGGGATAATAGTGGGGACAATATTCTAAATAATTTACGACTGTCATTATATGAGCTTTCATTTGACACCTCGTAACTGTAGGCCCTCGCTTTCGGAAGATAACCCGATAACGACTTTCACATTTCCTGTGTTCTAGGGGGAAGAAAGCAAAAATAAAATTTTTTATAGCCTATATAACATTCCCCGCGACAGAAGTTTTCATTTGACGTATAGCTTGTTACTTTCGGCATTCGCGTTCTGGAGATAAGAGTTAGAGCAGTTTTCATATTTCCCTTTTTTAGTGGAAAAGGAATCATAGGGGGTAAATTTTTTTGTAGCCTACAACACTTTCCGCGTCACAAGCTTTCATTTGACACATAGCTTGTTACTTTCCGCACTCATATTCAGGAGATATAGGAGAACAATAATTTTAATTCCTCCCTTTTTTAGGGGGGGGGGGGGAAGAAAGCATTGGGGTCATTTTTTCGAAGCCTACGACATTTCTCGCGACAGAAGCTTTCATTCATTCCCATTCATCTGGAAGAAACATCACATTCTTCACAATTCATCATATTCATTCAAGAGGAGAAACATCACATTCGCCCTACGACATTTCTCGCGACAGAAGCTTTCATCTGACTTATCACTTGTTATTTCGGTATTCGCGTTCTGGAGATATAGCTTAAGAGCAGTTTTCATATTTCCCTTTTTTAGGTGGAAAGAAAGAATTCTGGGGAGGGTGAATTTTTTTATAGCCTATGACACTCCTCGCATTACAAGCTTCCATTTAGCACATAAATCATTAGATTTCTCCATAGCGTTCGAAATATCTGGTGGAACAATCTTTTGTCAAATCCACTAACCAACCAACCGGCAAATGTCAAAGCCAAAAGAAATAGGAGATACTAGGTAATTGGTAACGTAACAGTCCATCAATTTAGTAACCTAACAGCGCAAATACTAAATCACAAGCTTAAATATAACTTTATGGATCATAAAAGTACTAATCAAACCGAAAAGAAATCAGCAAAATGAAAATAGCCGTCGCCTTATCCGAATGGTTAGCGCGCTTGACTACTGATCAAAGGGACTTGAGTTCGAGCACCGGGTAAGGCATGGGTGTTTCTATTGTCTTTTTACTGAGGTCTCGCTTTTCTCACAGATTTTCTCTATGGCTTATTAAACTGATAGACTCCTGTTAGAGCTCTGTGGTAAACAGCTGCTTGAGGGGTAATATTTTTAATGAAAATGAAACGGGACTTTTTTTTTTGTAGAATACTTAATTTTCGTTTTATTGTATTAACGTAATTTACTGTCTCGGAATATTGTCCACTATGGAGATTTGCTGCACCTTCAAAATCTACATAGTTGGAATAGAAAAAAGGAATCTACATAGTTGGAATAATGATGAAAGCAATACTAGCTATAGATTATATTTTTTATTAAAAGTCATGCGATTTGCGACTGTATATAGAACCAGCTGTCCATGTTCTTCATAAGTTAGTCTCGCAAATAGTACATTATTAACCATTGCTAATGATTGCATGTAATAGTAGAGAAAGAATGTAGAAATATTTTGGATATGTAATATATCTTGTAGTAAAGTGTGGTGTTCTTTTTTTTAAAAAAGAATGGTTATCGAAACAACTGTACTGAAATGATTTTCACTGTAAATGGAACTTTGGCCAAAAATGCAATTGCATTATTTATTTATGGCAACATTTTCTATTCTACTTTTGAAGAATATTTTAAGAATGTTGAATGATATCTATTCGAGAACTCCTCCTCATAGTCATTTTTATTATGCATTTCCAAATTCAGTATAAAAGCTAATATAGTAATCGATATAATAAAAAAGACACGGAAACAGTAAAATTTTACTAAAACACGGAAAAGAGAAATTTGTGAATGGTGAGGAAAATGAATTTGATTAAACAGTTAGCGAAAGAGCCGAAGTAAACAAATTAGACATAGCAAACTACGGTGACGGTTTGCAGCTTGTTAGGAAGTAGCAGCAAATATATGAGAGCTTGCAGAGCATTCCTACACCATCCAAGTGATACAAATGCCTGCTCTTACTTAGCTGCGATACATAAAGCGCTGGCTTCCCGCACATAGCTAATCACTAGCAGCTATAACTTACTCCAATTTGTTGCTCGTTGCCAGCCGCCGAAGCGCTTAGATATGCTCATTACTAAACTCGACGCGTCAGTAGTGTGTACACCGCTTCTCTTAGTACCTTCCGTTCCCCGAAGCGTTTCGCCAATAACTGAAAGGATGACTTCACTTTTGTCAACAAAATTTGCCAGTTTACGTAAAAGGTGATGGAGAAAAAAGAGTCAGATATTTATTATATGTGCAAAAGTGAGATTGTTTGTTCAGTCACTCCCAAACTTTGAAAATATGTTATTGCAAGTAATTATAAATTTTTCTAGCATTACTTTATGAATTTTAATACTTAGTTGTTTGTCTTGCACATTCGAAAATGAGTTTGAAACACAGCAATATATCCCGTTTTATATATTCTAATGTGGTAATGGCAATTTAAAAAAATTAAGCTAATTTATGGTCTTAAGGGGAAAAAATGTAAGCAAATAAATAAGAAATACAAAATCAAATGATGCTCGGTGGCTCAATAATAATATCACTTGATTCACGGTGACAAGTACAGCTTCCAGGGTTTGGGTTCGAGTCCTGGGATGACGATTGTGTGATTGTATGTTGAATGAGAAACCAGGACAAACCAGATTAAGCTTCTGGTTACCTCCGCCTTTTCTTGAAACAAACAATAACAACAACAAAAACAAAAAACTAAGTAAATGACCATTCTCAAAATGTGTGTTAAATTGAAATGCGAATTGAATAATTATTCGTCTTTCCGTCCGTCCGTCTGTTGACATCCAGCTATTATTATTTTTAGAGATAAATGAAAAAAATTCTTTTGGGTGACACTATTTTTAAACGCTCTATTCGAGCTAGAAATTTGTGTGGTCGAGTTTGGTGGTCAAGTGGTTTTTATTGTTAGCAGCAATTGCCCCTTACCCCCGGGTAGTGGTGGAAAAGCACGATAGTTTTGTTTCCAAGGATGAAAAAAAAATATCGTTGGGTTCGATAGGTACAAATGGAATACTACTATATGTATTTTCCGAATCCTTCATTAATTTGAATTTTAACTGTTCTTTAACAGTGTCATGACGTCTGCTTTATTTCATACAATATGAATTTATCCATTTACGGCCACTGCCCGGAATTTTAGCATTATCTATTATTGTGATTAGACAGAGGCACATGCACTGAAATGCAATAGCGATGAATTGCATCAGGTAGGTTTCTATTTTAGAATGGCCCATGACACTTGCGTGACTGATTCCAGTTATTCAACTCATTACACTTGATTCACTCATTACACTTGGCTCATTACACTTGATTGGCTGATTGAACCAATGCAACAAATAGACCAAGATCTTGTTATTTAGCCAAAAATCTTCATTTGACTGTACCAGCAGGATTGCCAGCTTTTTATTGTGCCAAGGAAAGACATTTATGTATGAACATTTTAGGAAAGACATTTAAAAACGAATATTAAACAATGTATTTAACATTTATAATGGAATGTTAATAAAGCATTTTAACGAAGTTTTAACCAGCGATGGTTAGCTCTGAGCAATGTCATTTGACTCACAATACCAATGGTCTCTGGTTCGATACGAGCAGCTGTCATCTCATAATTTTTTTTTCTTTAGTCACTTTATAACAATTTATTGTACAATAAATATATATAATAGACGAATGTTGTTATCAACTGATTATTATAATAAAAATACAATTGTTCAAGTGATAATTTACGATGAATAATTCCTTTTAAAATAAATAAAAATTTACAATCTGAACGAGTCGAAAAAAATAGTAAACTTCTATAATACATATATTTTTTACGAGGGTTTTTACGTATATATTGGCATTATTATAAGGGCGGTTCAAATGCTGAATTCAACTGACAACGACAGGAAAGTTTTTTCTCTCCCGAAAAATTTCCTTAAAAAAATAGTCGAAAAAAAGAACATATGCATTACAGACCGTCGTTCCAGTCCAATTCAAACTTTTTTTTTTGCATACAGTGGGCTAAATGTCCAGGTCACAAGGACCTCTAGGACTCAGAGAAGGTTGGGGGAAGGAGACACACTGGACAGCTGTTAGGAGACAGATGGAAGTCTCCGTCAGGGTCATCCAGCGTTCTTTAACATTCGCAGTGTAAGCTTTCCTGCAGACGGGACCACAGCTTTACGTTTCATCCGGTGGATAGCAGCCTTTCCAAGCCCATCCAATATTATAAAAGTCCAATGAGGCAGTAAGTGAAAAGTTCAAATTCATAGAATGAGTCAAGTATTCTTTAATTCTGGCTTGCAAGTTTCTTGTTTGGCTGGTTTACCTCTGAGCGGCACTTTTTTTACACACAGTGGGCTAATGCCCAAGTCACACGGACCCCAAGAGCTCAGAGAAGGGTAGGATACCCACTGGATAGCTGTTAGGAGACATATAAAAACTTCCCGTCAAGCAAGGACGACTGTCAAAGCATATGCCTCTGGCATATTGCAAAATAAAACCATTTTTTCTTCCAGAGGTTTCAACTTTGTTTTCTTCGAACCGTTTTCAGTTTTATTCATCTTCACCCTTAAAGATTAGTTAAAAGTTTCCCACTTCACGGTCACTATATAATATGGCCTTAATATACCGCCGTTTAGAATGAAGCATTTAGAATGTAATTGGTATTATAATGCAATACTCCTAGCTTTACTAATAGAGCGAAAACTTTAAATTGACAGTCTGTGGCTCCGCTGACTAAAAGGTGGTCGACTTAAGCAGATCTGTTTATAGAAGTCATCGTTTTAAGTCTCAGACTTTTGTATGCGAAGGAATTAAAACTTCACTGATTCTTCGAATAAACGAAAAAAGGAAATATAATAAATTTGTGATCATGTCATTTTATTTTAATTGTGATACTATTTTAAAATTATAGAAAAAACCTTGTGATATGAATATAAACTTTATAATTTAGGCGTAATAAGTTGACTTACAGTGCTGTTGTAAATGTCAACTATAAAATAATAAATAAATAAATAAATAAATACCCCCTCAAGCAGCTGCTTGCCACAGAGGTCTGACAAGAGCCTGTCAGTTTATATGGTCTGAGAGGATGGCAGGTCTGAGAGGATGGCAGGTCCTCAGCAGAAAAACGACACAAACAGCCATGCCTTACCCGGGGCTCGAACCCAGGTCCCTTAGATCAGTAGCCAAGCGCGCTAACCACAAACATGGGAGGGCAATGTCAACTATTAGCATTTAAAATAGCTTTACTGTTAATCAACTAGCATTTGAAGCAGGGAATTTTAACTATATACTAAGTTATACAATTATAATACAGGTTGCTTAAAGCCACTTGTTCGTAGAGTTGTTTATCGTGTGATTTAATTATGTGCATTCATTAAACTTTATCTAAATTTAATGAATTTTATATAATTTAACGATTAAAATTATCGCGAGAACTTAAATATTAAAAAGGTAATGGCCCTTTTTTCTATAGATATTTCTGCGAAACAGGAAATGAAACGCAACGAAACCTGTTTGTCTGAAGTAAATAATATTTAGTGTGCTTTTTAGTGTGTGTTGTGTTTGCCCTTGTAGTGCTTTCCTTTTGTGCAAGCATTCACGCATTGCTACCGGAGGCGTAAGTTGCTTGCCGTCGTCGTCGTCATTCATGTCGGCTTGATGCAGGAGGCATCCGAGCGCACCTACGCTAATGCGTGAATGCATAGACGCACACTCTGACACACTGTTCAACTCGGCGCATGCCCGTTATCGATTTTTGTATTTCCATCATGAAGTGAGTCCGGAATCGAATCATCGTGAATAGCTCAGTTTGTAGTAAGCCTATCGTGTTCATGTTATATACATGCACACTTAGGTTTTCACCTCCTTTGTTGATGTATTGGTAGTTTCAATTATTGAGCAGCATTGACGCAATTTTGTTGTGGTGTATGCGTGAGTGTGTGTTGTTTGTGTGTATACTTGTGCACCCTGAGGAAAGAGTCGAAGGGTCCTATAATGTACCAAGCAACTAATGAGCAGAATGCCACTCTGTTCTCTGTCTGATTAAGATATATCATAGCGGTGGATTAAGGAGTGCGCGATATTTCAAGATTATGTGATTACAGAGTAATCCAATCATTTCCAGACTAGCATGTTTGTCATGGCGTGTATTTGCGATTCGTGCTACTTTTGGGAAGGTGTGAAGCTTAGCTCTGTGCGGAAAGCGTGCAACAGACAATTGTACTAATTTTATTGGTTGAACGATTTAAAGCTAAATTTTGGCGAAATAATAGTCTTTCTTTTTCATTGAGGAGTTGCTTCTCAAGATAGTTAGATAATTCTTGATAACATGAATATATTTTAACCAGCGAAACTTTAATGAGTCTAATCCAAATTTAATATCTGTTGTAGATTGTTTCTCAGCTGATGGGCGGAGAAATTTTTAAAAATGGAAAATAAAACTCGGACTAATTTATTTTATGCGTTCGGTATATTTTACTTCATCTAGTAAGTGTCGCTCAGAGGTAATACAATCCAACTTCATCTAGTTCTGAGTACCACTCAATTGTTAGCAACTGTGTAGGGAGGTTCTTGTTCGAATAATGTTTTATTGTCTTCATACTGAGATTTTGAGTGTTATTGTGTATTTATTTTATTATTAAAATAACTTTTTGTACTATGTAATTGTGTCTTATAGATTTGTATTAATTTTCTAGAGTATTTTCTTGCTTCAAAAATTTTTCAATCTAGTGAATTGTTATTAATTGCTAGATAAATCTACGAAATTCATTTTGGTGTAAATTTAGGATACACAGCAGTATTCAAACTACGTTGATATGAGTAAAAAAAGCAATCTTGAATATAGAATCTTATATCTTGAATATATTCCTGTATTATTACTCTTCGTAATTACACTACAGGAAATAAAAAGTGCAACACTTGCAAGAAGTTATGCAAATGTGACGAAATTTAGGGAGGCGGTAGTATGTAGAAATGCATGGCAATGATTAGGTTTGCAGGACGATCGAAACTATTGGACAGGCGGGAGCTGACGTCACAGGTGCAGAGCAGTCAAACACATATAAAGGCAACCAAAGCTCCCTTGTTGACAAAACGTTGTGGGAATTGTTCTAAACCGCTAAAATGTCCTTACGCAGACGTCGACAGCGGTTCCAACAGTTAACATACTTTGAGCGTGGAAGAATCATCGGCCTTAGAGAAGCTGGTTTGTCGTACAGAGATGTGGCCAAAGCTACCATCGTACACCAATGGTTTCAAGAAGGATTCAGCACACGCCGACAAGGATCAGGAAGACGACGTATGACCACGGAGCGACAGGATTGCCATTTGCGACGCATGGCATTGTGTGACAGATTCGCGACTACAACACACTGCAAAGGGACTGGCAATAGACGGATGGTAAACAGCAGGCTTTTACAGTTTTCATTGCGATCCTATCGTCCGGCACTGCGTTTGCTCCTCACATCTGCTCACTTGCAAGCACAATGGGTTGGGTTGTTTTACCTCTGAGCGGCTCTTTTTTGCACACCATGGCTAAATGCCCAGGTCACAAGGACCCCGAAGGCTCAGAGAAGGTTGGGGGAGGGCACCCACTGGAACAGCTGTTGGAGACAAATGGTAGCCTCACGTCAAGGCCATCCAGCGTGTTCTTTAACGTGCACAGGATATAGCTCTCCCACACACGGAGCCACGGCTTAACGTCCCATATGACGGACGGCTGCCTTTCCAAGTCCATCGGTGTCCCCTACTGACCATGTGCAGGGCGGGGAATTTCGCGGAGATAAGTCTCAACGCTGACCCAGCTGGGACTCGAACCTGGGAACTGCAGATTACGAGCCTGGCACGCTACCGACTGAGCCACCTCCGCCCCACAAGCACGTCTTCAGTGGTGTCGCCTCAGACAGAACTGGAATGAACAAAAGTGGTGTTTAGTAACGAATCTTCGTTTTGTCTTCTTCAGCACGACTGTAGATCACGTGTTCGCCGTCATCCAGGGGAAAGGAATGCCACTCAGTACGTGCGACACCGTCACACAGCTCCAGCACCTGGTGTTTTGGTGTGGGGTGCCATTAGTCGGGCATCTCGGTCAGAACTGGTCATCATATGAAGGGATCTCTAACTGCCCAACGATATGTTACCAGCATTTTGCAGCCAGTGACTGTCCCATTTGTCCAGCAGCACATTTTACCAGCAAGATAACGCCCGTCCCCACACAGCCCGCATTTGTCTACAGTATTTACACGAGCAAAACGTTCAGGTACTACCATGGCCAGCACGCTCGCCGGACTTTTCACGTATTGAACACGTCTGGGTTATGATGGGTCGACAGCTCCAACAACATTCAAGAGGTGCTCTATCGCTGTCGCCATTCCAACTGTCGCTGAAATGGAACAACGACTTCGCGCTATTTAGTGTTCGAACTCCTCAAGAGGACATTTTAGATAGCCTTCCTCGCCTTATGCATGAATGCATTGCTGCGCGGGGCGGATCAACATCATGCTAATTATACCACGGTACCGGGTAGGTGAAGTGGTAATTTTCCATATTTTTTTGATATTGTAATCAATCTCACATCTCTGTATGCCTGCGTTTCAATAAAATGGCATTAATCCTTCCTGGTGTTGCAATTTTTTTCCTCTGGTGTATTAAGAAAAGTATTTTGTCTCTAAAATATTTCATTTACTTGACATAACAGATCATTTTACAATTTTTTTTCTACTGCAATGGAATAAAAATTCTTCCTTGACTTCACTGTTAAAAACAAACTGCATCGATTATGTTTTTGCGAAATAGTCACTGGAGATAGAATTTTCTTTTCTTAATACTCAATTTTTTAAGATTATTAATGCCAGTATTCGTTATAGGATTGTTTCATATCGAATTTAGTGTCGTGTTATTTTTTTTTTCTAATAGAGTACATATATAAGTGAATAAACAATACCAAAATGCTCAGGTAATAAGAGTACTAGAATATAATATCGCCTCTTGCGAATATGTCAATCTCGTTTTCAAAGAAAAAGAAGCTTTTTATTTTCCGACTTTTGCACTCTTTAAAACTTTTAATTCGAACTAATGAACGATTGAAAAAATAAAAAAGGCAATTTTTTAGTACAGTACATAAAAATTATTTCTCTTTTATTCGGGCGGGGGTGGATCAGTCGGTAGCGCGCCAGGCTCGTAATCTGTAGTTCCCAGATTCGAGTCCCAGTTGGATCAGCGTTGAGATTTATCTCCGCAAAATTCCACGCCCTGCTCACGGTCAGTAGGGGACACCGATGGGCTTGGAAAGGTCGCCGTCCGTCGGATGGGACGTTAAGCCGTGGCCCGTGTGCGGGAGAGCCATACCCTGTGCACGTTAAAGAACACGCTGGATGGCCTTGACGGGAGGCTACCATCTGTCTCCCAACAGCTGTTCCAGTGGGTCCCCTCCCCCAACCTTCTCTGAGCCTTCGGGGTCCATGTGACCTGGCCATTTAGCCCATGGTGTGCAAAAAAGTGCCGCTCAGAGGTAAAACAACCCAACCCAACTCTCTTTTATTCCTTAAAATGAAAAAATCATTTTATGGAGAGAAAAAATGCTTTTTTTCATACTCCTGAGAAAATGGGACAGATTGTTACTGTCAGAGGAATATCTCTTCACATTCTACCACCGAAATTTCTACCATAAACAGATCACTTGCAATATTCGTTTAAAGTTTCACATTTTCCATATTTAGAGCCCTTTAACGATATGAATCTAATATTTTATTACTACCTGCCCAGGTATAAAAAGAATTTTTTCAATTATCTCTTAAAACAAAACAGTTGTATTTTCACGCCCACTGGGGATAAGAGGGCAACTTATTGTCGATGCAAACCTCTTGACCATCCACATTGTACCACTAAAATTTATAGCATAAATACATCGTTTTTGGTTATTCACTTAAAAGTTTGTAAATTTCAAGTTTTTCCTCCGTTAGAGGGGGCAATTAATTAAAGCTTTCAGGCAATTTGGAAAGTATGAATTGTAATAGTTCATCAATACCTATCCAACACAATTTTTTTTTTAATTTATCTCTAATAACAAACGATATCCAGTTGAAAACAAAAATGCTGATTCCCCGGGGTGACGGTGGGGAGGTAAGGGGACAACTCATTGTGTCCACCACTAAAATTCGAGCATAAATACATTGTTTGCAATATTCAGCTTTTTCCACCGTTAGAGGGCGTAATTTAAACTTTTGGGAGATTTGGTAAGTGCGAATCCGTAATATTTCATTAATATCTATCTAACTGAAAGAATTTTTAATATATCTATGAAAACGAAAAGCTGAATGTCTACAACAGATGGACAAAAAGACCACAAAGTGGAAACATTGTTTCACTTTTCTTGAAAACGAGATAAAAATGTATATATTCAGAGATAATGATCTCAACTCGTGACAGAAAACAAAAGTTTTTTATATCTTCAATATTTTGAACCCATTAACTTTCTTAGGAAAATGATGTATAATTTTATCAGTCTTTATTCCTTTTGAACATATAAAACTTTTCCATATGTTACCAGAAGATTAATTTTTAATTATTAAACCTCAGGCAGATATATCTCAAAGTTATTATTATAGCTTATCGAGTTGCTTTACTATCAGTTGCTACTAGCTCTATGATTTAAAGTTTTTTTTATGTTTTCCGATTTCCTTTATTATGACTATACTTGTATTTGCATGTACAGAGATATTCATAGCAAGCTCTGTGAGCTTGACTGTATGAAAAAATGCTCTATACTACTTAAACGCTTTAAAATAAATTAATAAATTCCCCGCGAAGCTTTGTGTCGCTTATTCGCAAAAAAAATTAATTATATGTAGTTACAAACAGTTACACATCGAATACATATTGACATTCATACATATAGCGCTATTTCTGCCCCTCTCCTTCTAGAGAATTATTTCTTAAGCCGCCTTATATAAACTTCATTAAGTCGCAGATTAAGGACATGGCCTATGAGTTAAAAAATAAACTGGATGTCATTAACGAAAAATCATGTGCACCTAACATCTATGTAGTGCGGCGTTTTTCAAACTGCTGTCGCGACCAGCATTTTTTTTTTGAATGAAATGGAATAGAAATTATCAGCGTCTGAGTCGCGATGTAAAATGCATTTCTTATTGTGGTGGGTCGCGGTCAAAAAATTTTGAAAAACACTGATGTAGTGGTTTCCTTTAATTCTGCCATGAGCGCTGGATTCTCTTGTGATAGTCATTTAACATATTAGGCAGCCAAGGTAGTTTCGCTGAGCTCTTTCGTAATGCTTTATAAACCCAAGGACTATTCTGCCAATATAGAATGGATTAAAGGAGAATCAAAAAGTTGAAAAGTAAATTATTATTTGAACTAGATAATATGAAATTGTCCAACTTTATGAACCAATTTCTTCACTAAACGCTACAAATTGGTATGGAAATTTTTAATGGCTCCTGGTCATGCCATCCTCACAGACCTTCTACTATGGCATATAAACTGACAGGCTCCTGTCAGACCTCTGTGGCAAGCAGCTGCTTGAGGGGGTATCATCTATCTACATCATCTTATCTTTGCTAATTGAAGATGTCTATCATTAAACCCTAAAATGTTTAAAAGCAAGTGCGAAAAGAGAGTTTTATTTTCTTTTGTATCAAATTAGATCAGTTAAACCAAATATCTAGTTGGCTGTAAGTTGGCCAGTTGGCCGTCGTGAAACACTTCCAGCTATATTTTGCTTGCTATCAGTCTCGCAGCTACTTAAAAGAGTCCAACAGTGAACGCCATCTCTTTTATAAAGGAACTATTGAGTAGATTTCCTGGAGAATTTTTCCAGACAGCAATAGCCAGAAATTGATATATTGTATCCAGCAAAACTAGGAGTGGAAAAGTTTAATAATAGCCATGAATATTCTTATCGGAATGAACAGAAACACCTTTTCGGTATAAATTTTTCCCTCTGTTTTAACGGTCTTTAACAAATTTCTTGAAAAATGCGGGTAATGTACAGGGTGTCCGTCAAATAATGCTGGAGTTTCGGGAAACATCTTTCCCAAATATACAAAAGGCATCACATTGAATATTGTATCTGTACATTCCCCAAATTCACCAAAGGCATCTCACAGAATGTTGTACCTGTACATTCCCCCACTCAAACAGGTTCACCGGCGGCCACCAGCCAGACGACACACCACCACATTTCTCAAGAGACGTTACCGAAGTTCTTAGTGCAATATTTGCTAATAGATGGATTGGCAGGGGTGGTAAATTTTATGGCCAACAAAAAACCCTGATTTGACACCACTGGGTCCTGCCCGGGAGTCTGCAATGACCCTTTAATACAGGCTATCAGACATAAAATTGTAAGGATTCGTAAAGCACTTTCCTCAAATGCACAAAAGACATCTCATTGAATGTTGTACCTGTACATTCCCCCACTCAAACAGGTTCACCGGCTGCCACCAGCAAGACAACGCACCACCACATTTCTGAAAAGACGTTACGAAGTTCTTAGTGCAGAGGGCAATAAAGAGTCTTGATTTGACACTTTTTTTTTTGTGAAGCATTGTAACCAATTATGTTTACATGGACAAAAATCGAGATCTGAATCATTTGAAAGTAAGAATAAGAGATATGCTGCAGTGTGTATGGCACGAAATGGAATACCGATTAGACATATGCCGGCTCACGACATGTGCACCACATGTGGAAATTCACTAAATATGTTCAAAACTATTTGAGGTACGCTTTCAGTTAAAATATTATTTTCTTGACTATATATATTATTTTCCTACTTATTAACTCTCGAAACCATCACCATTATTTTCTGAACTCCCTGGATATACGTTTTATATTTTTTTTCTGCCACTTTTCCAGTTACTAGCATTCTCAAAGAGGGTTGGGTTGTTTTACCTCTGAGCGGCACTTTTTTGCACACAATGGGCTAAATGGCCAGGTCACATGGACCCCGAAGGCTCAGAGAAGGTTGGGGGAGGGGACCCACTGGAACAGCTGTTGGGAGACAGATGGTAGCCTCCCGTCAAGGCCATCCAGCGTGTTCTTTAACGTGCACAGGGTATGGCTCTCCCGCACACGGGGCCACGGCTTAACGTCCCATCCGACGGACGGCGACCTTTCCAAGCCCATCGGTGTCCCCTACTGACCGTGAGTAGGGCGTGGAATTTTGCGGAGATAAATCTCAACGCTGATCCAACTGGGACTCGAACCTGGGAACTACAGATTACGAGCCTGGCGCGCTACCGACTGAGCCACCCCCGCCCCTTCTCAAAGAGGTGGTAGACATTACCCTCCCTCCTAGATCCAGCCCTGATATATTAAGTTGCTTAGATCATTCTTTCGCAGGACGATTCATATTTATATTATTTATTTTCTATATTTTTATTGGACTACTCAGCGTGGGGGGGGGGAATTGGAAATTTATCCAGCCGTCTAGATTCCTGAAGTAAACAGTTTGCTTCATAGTGGAAAATAATGACATTAAATGAATGAAAATAGCTTAGAATTTATTTTTCTGACGCTTTAACAGTAAATAAAAATAAACGCATCAAAAGTAACGTTCTCAGGTGGAAAAATGGAGCGAGAAGCGAAAAGAAAAAGACTTTTTACACCAACACCTGAGTGCATATGTGGGAAGTTAACTATACGGCGTGACACACAGTGGTCAAATGGCATTTCTTTTCATGTCCGTGGCCAGCGTTTCATGTCGAAGTGACGTTATCATGTGCTCGCATGCGGTCTGTGAAGCGCAGATGCTTTCACATTTCTTCTTCGTAGCTGAGAGTATCCCAAAGTATCATCAAAGCCTATTTTTCCTCTTTTCAACTCTTAATCCATAGTCACTCTGACGATGTGTGGATAGCCCAGTAGAGGAGTTAAAAAGTTGGCCGGAGCCAACGTTATTTGGTTGGCACGGCTGATATCCTGCAAGGAGAGAAATGATTCTCTGTCAGTTTGCTCTTGTCTCCATGGCTGGTGCTGCACTTGACAGTCCGGTCAGCCCAGATTGGGGATTTGTGCCGCCGCCGTGGGGATTAGCACCCGTAAGTAATGCTGTCAGGGAGCGTCGCGCAACTCATAGGCCACATTGCCTTTCTTTGTTGCACTGTGCTCTGATGCATTGTGCTCCAAGCAATACTAGTACGTTGATCAGTGTTGTACATGAATTAATTTCATCATTCCACAAGGTAAAATTGCTGTCATTGTACTAATCAGCAGGGACAAGTGTAGTTTATTTTGTTGTTAGTGGGCAACAAAATAAGATTCAAATTAAATTTTGTTAAATGGACAAATCTTCCACGCTTTTTTTGAGTTAATTACTTCATAAAGTGCGAATATATGCTACCGTTTCCATCAACATTGGCCCATCATAAAAATGTTGATAATATTGTCCCCTTTGTTAGGAGATTTTAATCTTTATTTCTTCACGAGGGGCGGGGGTGGCTCAGTCGGTAGCGCGCCAGGTTCGTAATCTGCAGTTCCCAGGTTCGAGTCCCAACTGGGTCAGCGTTGAGATTTATCTCCGCAAAATTTCCCCGCCCTGCCCACGGTCAGTAGGGGACACCGATGGGCTTGGAAAGGCCGCCGTCCGTCGGATGGGACGTTAAACCGTGGCCCTTGTGCGGGAGAGCCATACTCTGTGCACGTTAAAGAACACGCTGGATGGCCTTGACGGGAGGCTACCATCTGTTTCCCAACAGCTGTTCCAGTGGGTCCCCTCTCCCAACCTTCTCTGAGCCTTCGGGGTCCTTGTGGCCTGGCCATTTAGCCCATGGTGTGCAAAAAAAGTGCCGCTCAGAGGTAAAACAATCCAAAACAATCCTTCTTCACGAAACATCCCCCCCCCCCATATTCATAGCAGAGTTACATATTGTTAATGGGAGCAAAAGCTACAGGAATATATTTTGTATTTTCTACGTGCATTGTAATCCTCCGTGGATTAGTAGTCAAGCGCGCTAACTACTAATAGTTAGCACGCTGACTTGCTTGACTACTAATCTACTAATCAAGCGCGCTCCGTGGATTAGTAGTCAAGCGCGCTAACTACTAATAGTTTGCGCGCTGACTTGCTTGACTACTAATCTAAGGGGTACGGGTTCGAGCCCTGGGTAAGGCATGGATGTTAGTGTTGTTTTTCTGCTGAAGTCCCGCCATCCTCATAGACCTTCTACTGTGGAGTTAGGTCTGACAAGAACTTGTCAGTTTATCTGTGGCAAGCAGCTGCTTGAAGGTATTGTCTGTGCAAGAATGCTTGTAGGTGAAATTCTTAAGCGATACGATTATGTTTCAATAAAGCATATTATTTATTGAACAGTTATTTAAAATTTTATGTAATCATCAGGATTTTTCTACTTTTAGATATATTTCAGTTTTATTGCTCTGTAGATTTTATGGAATTTTAAGTAGAGTTCTGCGCGGTTTCCCAACTATTCGCGAATATCCGCATTTCAAAGCTCTTGGGCGGATAAAAGATTAATGTTAACGCGGACAGCGGGTAAAAAAATTGACGTTAACGCGGATGACGGGTAAAAAAAATGGATATTAACGTGAATAGCGGATAAAATCTCGTATTCCATGACATACAGGAACATGAGCCTACATTACTGCATTATTGATGCTGACAGGAGAAAAAAAAATATTTGAAATATGAGGAAAAGAAACCAGATATGAAATTTCAATGATGATATTCACTTTAAAGAAACAAAAATGCATTACGATAAAGCTACAAATGAAAAAATAGCTAATTCTCTACGGAAGAAACATTCTTTTTTGCTAGCAACGCAGAATATAAATTCTAAAGATTACTGGAGTGTTAAGTAGGAAACTGGAATTAAATATGTGAGAATTTCAGTAGTGATCATGAAGTTTGCATAGTGATATATGTAAAGAGGAGTTACTAGGCAATAAAAAGGGGTGTCTTTCCATCATATGGTAGTGCTTATAAATATAGCAACAGACCACAAGGATCAATATATATAAGTTCTATATTCGAAACATAGGCGTTTAATTTAACAAATGACCAAATTCTGGATAGCGGTAAAGAAATATCCATATCAGAACGGATTTCCTTTTTGATGAACAAAATGCTGGTTTAGTTTAACAGAAACCTGCAAACAATTACTTCGCAGAAGAGTTCAAAATTCCACAGCTGGAGTTACCTCAGTCGGTAGTTCCAGACATTAAGACATGGCCTATGAGTTAAAAAATAAACTGGATGTCATTAACGAAAAATCACGTGCACCTAACATCTGACCTATCATGTGCACCTAACATCAAGACTGATGTTCCCAAGTTTGAGTCTCCACTGCGCCTGCGTTGAGATTTACTTCACCACTCCCAACTTGCGCTCATTGAGAAAGGAGACATCATAGGACTGATTAAGACTGCAGGCTGTTGAATGCATCTTTGCTTGTCGTAATTAGACTGCTTATCCCTCATATAAATTTAAATTTTTAGTAACACTTATCAAATTAAGCTAAAAAAACCCCAACTATTCATAATATTTCAATCACATTTAATGGCATATACTTTCTCACTCTACATATTAATGAAATTCCAGCTTGAACGAAATTATTTTACATTCAAAATGCAATGACATATCAGTTCAAATGCAATGACTATAAAGTCTAATTACTTTACCACTGAAATATCAGTGGTATGTCAACTCTAATCTAAATCAATTTAGCACTAAAATATCAGCGAATGTCAAATTTAGGTCATTTTACCATTTCATAAGCGAAATATGAACTATAGAACAGAATCATTTTTACTAAAGATCAGTGAAATGTGAACTATAAACTAAATCATTTTATTACTAAAATATCAGCGAAATATAAACTCTAAACCGAACCATTTTACCACTTAAATATCAGCTATAAACCAAATCAATTTAGCACTAAAATCTCGGCGAATATCAAATTTAGGTCATTTTACCATTTTATAAGCGAAATATGAACTATAGAACCGAATAATTTTTTATTAATTAAAGATTAGCAAAATGTTAACTATAAACCAAATCATTTTATCACTAAGATATCAGCGAAATATAAACTATAAACCGAACCATTTTACCACTTAAATATCAGCTTAATTTCAGCTATAAATCAATTTAGCACCTAAATATCAGCGAAAGGTCAACTATAAGCCAAATCATTTTACCATTAAAGTATCGGCGAATATCAACTGTAAATCGGCGAATTACAGTTGCTATATAATTCTAGCACTAAAATATCAGTGAAATATCAGCAGGGCCCCCACATCCTGAAGCGGGCCCCATGCCAGATTCTTTCACTCCCTACCTATCGCTTAGGTTGACAGCGTGCTGCTCTACAGGATTTAGTGTAAAATAAGTGAATTTAAATGATGATACAAAAGTAATATTTATATTTATTAAAAAAAAAACTATATGGATTTACACAATAAAAACTTACAATAATATCAAAAATTATCTCAAAATATATTTTATAGCTTTGGTCGTCGCAAATTTTTCAATAACTTCATTAAAATCAACTTGCTTAGCTAAATCATTTTCGATGCACAAAATTGCTAGATGATTACGTCGCTCTTGACTAGTTGTGCTTCTTTGCCATGCTTTCAATGAATTTGCCAGTCTGCTGAAGAATCTTTCAGGTGAAGAAACAGAAACTGGTACTGTACAAAACAGTTCAATGGGCGAGGCAGATATTGGCAAATATACCTTGCAGTTTTTTGTCGTAAATTGCGTTCAGAAGTCTAATCGGGCTTCTTTCAGTGCCGAAAACTGTCTTGTGAATACTTTAAGATGAAGGATTTCATGCAGTAAGTCTTCTGACAGATCTTTCTCATATGTATTTACAAGTTTTGCTGCTTTTGCGGTAAGCTGACCCATCGTCTAAGCTCTGGAAGTTCAAAATGGGTGAGAATAATTCGCATATGGTATCTGCTGCTTCAAATATTGCCTTTAAATCATTGATAATAAAATCCAATACTGGGTAAACTAGGAAATTCTGAAATCTTGTTTAGGTTCTATAGAAGTTTTTTTTTTGTCGCTTTTTGTCTTCTGTTCATCTCACTTAGATGGCCGACCCGCCACGCTGGGCCCCCCTAATCCCGGGCCCCAGGCTAGAGCCCTGTCAGCCCCACCCATGTTGGGGCCATGAATATCAGCTATAAACCAAATCATTTTATCACTAAAATATCAGCGAATGTCAAATATAAACCAAAAAAATTTATCATTCAGATATCACTGAGATTTGAATTGCAAAACCAAATCATTTATCTATTAAAACTTTCAAAATTCCATTTACCTTGGGAGTTCTTGAAATCGACGATGAAATTCTGATCGAAATTATTTTCACAAAACATCACTTCGCGCAAAAGAGTGAATTGATGTTGCAACCAAGTACAAGTATATCCGAGTCGTGGTGGTTAGGCCTAACAAAAGTAGCTCACACAAAAATTGTGCACAATCTACAAATCACTCTACTGATTACACCTGAGGACGTGAAACGTTCTAATAACAATTCAAGTAGTATAACATCAAAAACGTCTAATATATATCTACTATGAAAATAAATAAATTCAAAAATACCGCCACAGCACTACATCGTGGCCACCGAGAACAAATGAGACCAAAGGCTCACGGAACGCTTGCGCTACTTTGTGACGCGGCCCGCTGGCCCACTAGGACAGCCATTGTTGTGACGTATTCCGAAGGTGGTTGGCTTTCAGCTCTAGGTGGTATTGGCCATACATCCTCTGCAGGTTAAAGAACTTTTCTGTAATCCCTTGGCGAGAGGCTTTCATTTGTCCCCTAATAGATGTCCATTGGATGGCCATTTCTTAACCAGCTTCGAGCATTTTGGTTTCTTCTAACCCCTGCCATTTAGCCCGTTATGTTCAAAATAAGGTGCTGCTCAGAAGTAAAACAACTCGAAGCCCACAGAACGGACAAGTGCAACACCACCTAGAGGATGGTGTTGATCCTCTAGGTGTCTATATAGACACCTAGAGGATCAACACCATCACACAAAAAAGTGAGCACAGAAAAGTAAAATGGCATTGCATTTTACATCAAAGACAGATATTTTGATACAGTTGTACCAAAATACATGCAATTACATTTCATTCGATAATAGAACATTCACTCAGTTCTCGCATAACGGTCCTGTGCCTGAAGCACTTGCAGATCGTGGTATTTCGGCCATCTTTTGGAGTATGTTTCGATGGGGGTGCAAAAATGGGAGTCCAGCGAAGGAATTGTGAATTCGACCGAAAACGTCAACATAATGGTCTCTTTCCAACTTCTGCTAGTGGGATATTTGCAGCCAGAAAATGCTGATTTTATGAAAGACAAAGTACAAACTGCCGTGCCAGCGGTTTCAACGGTAGAGAATTCGACGACCAAAGCATCATTGACGAGACTAATTGATATCTTATTGAACACGTATTGTTTATTCTTGATCACTTCTTGCCTTAAATTTAAACAATTCCATATTTGAGATGTCTCGAAAGTTTTGCGAATTAATGAGAGGCAAAAAAGTAAAATGGCATTGCTATATTTTCATCACATGTTACTGGCATGCATCAGATAAAATGGACATTCAGTTAGATAATAATAATGTAAATTTTCAGCTTCAATGTATTTTTTTCAGCTTTACTAGCATTTCAAATTTTGGCAAGATTTTGGCTTGATTGCCCCAGAGAATTGTAAAATAATAAAAACATGCTGTAAACTTTTAGAATTCATGCTTTTGTACCAACCCAAAATTTCACTGACGAGTTTTTCGGGCTAGTCACGGCACTGATTGTGTATTTTTTTTTACTTTTGCCAAAGAAAATTCTTTGGGATATATATAAAAAAAATAGCCCCTCAAGCAGCTGCTGCTCGCCCAAATTTAAACATCATCATCATCATGGAAAATAGCCTCTCAAGCAGCTACTGCTCGTTCAAATTTAAACACGAATCAGTAAAATGAGCATCTCTCGAAATGCGTTTGGATAAATTTAATCAAATTGCACAGGAAGGTAGAAAGATGATGTAGATAAGTCATGAAAATTTGAGCCAAAATTATTTACATATACACTATAAAAAATTTGGGGGAAAATACATGAAAAAGTGATGGGGTGTTTTTGGATGCAAATAGTATTGTCAATAGATGCGATCCTGATAATTCTAGCACTAATGCAGACTTAACAACGTTGATCACGCCATCAATAAGATAATCCAGAGAATGGAAGAGCAGTAAAGTCCACTAATCAATAAGTGCAATCCTGAGCTTTTGGAGAGTTTCAGAAAGAGGGTTGAAGGGCGCATTGTCCATTAGGAGGATATAGTATCTGTTGCACTAGCATAAGGCTTGACGTAGGGACCAAAGATTTCATTCCAGTATCTCAGAACATTCACATAATCTCCATCAAACACATTCGTTACGACTACCCATTGAAAACTCGTCTAACATAGACCACCACCAAATAGACTTCTCAATGCTGTTATGAGGCTGACCGCGGATTCCCATCTCTCTACAGATCAGTACACTTCTTCTGTCGGATTGTAGAGAAAATCTCGACTCATTCGTGAATATGAAGCGACTTCATTGTTTTTGGGTTCAATCTATATGATTATAATACCATTTTAAGCTGGTCTGTTGGTTTAAAGGCAAGGGTACAATAGATCGACGGGCAAGAGCACGGCTTTGTGAAGCCTTTTGGTCATAGTTGAGATAAATGCATGCATTCATTTGACAGATCTGAACGCATAGATGATATCACTCTCCTGTTCGGTCGGAAGAGTAGTCCAGTATAGCGATCATCTTGAGAGGTTGTAACTGTAGGACGCGCTTAAACAGGTCTTTTGATTACTGTTTGGGTTATTTGGAATTGCTGTCATAGATTTGAGATAATGAATAAATTATCCCTCAAGCAGCTGCTTAGCATAGAGGTCTGGCAGGGGCTTGAAGGTATAATATGACGAACAGACGATCTCTGAAGAAGGCGAGCCCCTAGCTGAGGTCAACATTAGAAAAAAAAAACTGGTCTCAATCATTTTGAGTCGCAAAAGCATCATTTTCTCTGAGGCATAATGAAGAAACCTGCTATTCCAGACTGATAATGTAGCTTTTCGATTTAAAATGATAGAGCGTGTACGAAAGTACTCTTTTTTTTTCAATACGCATTTTTCTAACTAGATACGTTAAAAATCGTTATTTTCCTCTAGTGGTTATTTGTTTTTTTTTATTCACATTATGATGATCCATTCTTTTGACGAGCAGTGTTTGATTAGTACATTTCTATAATAAATTTGAATATGAAATCTCTCATGTTATGCATTTTTGAGGAGGAGTAAGTAGCTGCTTGATAAATAATTTATTTTCATTTTTATAATATTTTTCTGTGTAATTCAGAGTACAAGGCTTTTCTTTTTTCTGAGTTCTTGTACAAATGACACTGAAAGAAATAGTTTCACAAATTTTATTATGCCTTTTTGCACATCATTGTTCTGTAATTTTGCATAGCTTTTGTTTTACAGCTTCAATTTTTCTCCATATTTCTAATCTTTGCTCATAGCATGAAATAATTTCTGATCTCTGCATGCAGACAGACAGACAGACAGTTTATCTCTGCAACCCCCTCCTTCCCCCACCCTATCCACGGTCAGTAGGGGACACCGATAGGCTTCGGAGGGCCGCCGCCCGTCGGATGGTATGTTAAGCTGTGGCCCCTGCGGGAGAGCCATACCCTGCGCACATTAAGGAACACGCTGGATCCCCTTGACGGGAGGCTACCATCTTTCTCCCAACAGCTGTCCAGTGTATCCCCTACCCCAATCTTCTCTGAGCCTTCGGGATCCTTGTGACCTGGCCATTTAGCCTATTGTGTACAAAAAAGTGCCGCTCAGACGTAAAGCAACCCAACCCATCTCAATTCTTTGCTAATTTGCTTTATTGATATTCATCAGCATCTTTGAAAGAAAAAAGACCAACTAATGTTTCTTTCGAAAAACTAACAGTTTAACAATCTCGAAATGTGTAGCTACTGAAAATTCACTATTGCAAAATTATGATGTTAATAAAAGAAACTTGTTTTATCCTTTTTCTTTTTGTGATGAAATTCTGTACGAAACAACAGGTTTATCAAATAGCCCACACCCACAAATAAAATTGTGTTAAAACATTACGATAGAGGGATAATTGTCTTTGATTTTTTGCGTTTTGTATAAATTCTATATCTCGTTGCTTATCCGATGACTGCTACGAACAGCTACACACCTGTAGTCCATTCATTTTACGCTCGAAAAATGACCTCATATGGCGTGGAAGTATCTGTAATAATAGAAAATTGGGCAAATAATCATATTCATTAAATTTACCTTGTACCAGGGCCGATTCTAGGAAGTAGTAGGAAAGGGGCTAAGCCCCCCACCCTTTGCCGGACGAAAAAAATAGAAAAGAAAAAACTAGTATTTTTCAAGAAATTTGTTGAAGACTACTAAAATGATGGGAGAAAAAATTATACCGATATAGTGTTCCGTTTCATTCCCACTCGATCTTTTCTCTCTTCCCCCCTACTTTTTTTTCTACTTCCGGTCCTGTCTTGTACAACTCATTTTTTGTAAAGCATGGTTGGAGAAATGGTTGGTGTGTAATCTATAGAAACAGAAATGCATAAAAATTTTAAAATGGTGAATAAATAGCTCACACACTGTTTTTTTTTATATTTTATCAATATAGCACTAGTGTATGCGCTATTTATTTACCATTTGAAATGTAAAGAAAAAATTTTAGACAAGAAGTTAAATGTGTCTGTTTACCTTGAAAGGTTTACTCTGAAAACTTTCTGTTTATTGATTATTGTTGCTTAGGCAGTATATGAAGTTCATATTGGTCAAATAGTTTCTCTATATGCTGAAAAGATGACTAAAATTACCAGTTATAACCTAAATTACTTATTTTTGATATCTACCCGCATCCATTTCCCGTCAATAAAAATACTCGTTTAGCAGTTTTCTTACTAAGATATGCAACAACTTGTATGATTAGCCGCACCAAAGAAAACAATTCCAGGTTGGTAAATGCATCCCTTTGTTAGCTGGTGCCTTTGCCTGTGGGCAATAGCGGTTCTGTTTTGAAAACGGCATAAAATAGACATATAGAAGCTAATAGGAAACCTTGTTGCGTGAGGGCAACGTTGCAGTAGTTAATAGTTAGGTGCTTTTAAAAACGAATGAAAACGTACTATGAGACTGAATGAGACTGAATGTGACTGAACCATTATAATTTGAAGTTTGTTAAATTATAAGCTTAATATTTTTTTCTCCACAATGTGCAGTCGCATTTACCAGCAATAATACTTTTTAGTATATTCGTTTCGAAAGAAATGCTAAATATTTTACATGATTTTTATTATGATTTTGCAAACAGTATTCCAGGATGTTAAACATAAGGGAGAAAAGCTTTTAATACTAACAATGTTTAAGTACCAAGTAGGGTGTAAGAAACCAGTAGTTATTTCCTAATTGCAGTGTGTTTGAGTTTTTGAATTGAGAAGTTTTCTATATTTTAAATTTTTATTTAGTTCGTTTCCAAAGTAAAAGTGTAATAGTGAAATTTTACCTTTTAAGAGTTTGTGTGTTTAAAGATTTCTTGTGTATGTTTTAAAAGATTAGAAAAATGCTTGTCGGAATGATGCATTACTTTATAATTAGCTATTAGGTATACCGAAGTAATGTGAAATTGGAAATGACCATCAAAAGTTGCTATGTTTTTCTAATATGGTGTAGGGTGACTAAAAAGCATGGTTGCTAAAGGCAAACATTGTATGACCAGAAACTGTCTTCAGTGCTGTTAATCATATTAATTATGTTGGATGACTGCATTGAATTTATATTTCCTCTGAACGACACTTTTTTTACACACAGTGGCCTAAATGGCCAGGTCACAAGGATTTCAAGAGCACAGTTGTCAGTTGGTCGAAAGAGATCCATTGGACAGCTATTAGGAAATCGAAGCCTCCAGCGTTAGTGCCATACAGCATGTTCTTTAATGGTCATATGATATGTACTCGACTGGACACTAGGCCACGTCGTAACGTCATCTTCCAATACTATCGATGCTCTCTTTTTCACCGAGGACAGAATTGGGGTTAGTGGGTAATGTTCGCAACACAGGCACAGTTAGTAAATGGATGTGAAACGCGTAATCGATAATGGGACAAATTCAAAACTAAGATATGATTTTTGACTTTCTCAGGGTTGGTATTTTTACAATTGTCGCCGTGTCCTCTGTTAGAAAGGAGATACTAACATAGAAATAGCTGTCATCCATACTTAGGTATTGATCATTAAGCCGTGTTTCCACATGCTAAAGAGTGAAAGTTGCGATCTCCATTAACGAGAGGTTCTCTCTGCCCCTAACAGCTGTCTAGTGTTGTAATTTCTATATAGAACAAAATTTACTTCACACGGAAGCTTGTCTCAGCTTACAAGAGAACCAAATAGTAGCATCACTATGGAATGCAGAACTGAACCATTTATAAGGACTGTCCACGTGACAAAATAGCAGTGTGATGCAGTGTTAACACTCGCCAATTGTTCTGTAATTATTTGAACATTTCACATCAGCCATCTTAGTGAATAAGCATTTTCACGGAACCCGCCTTCAAGAGCGCTAAGAAAAGCTAAGTAGGCGGAGCAGCAAGAGGACTGCTCACAAATCATCCACTGTGTTATGAAGACAACGCCGGAGCTCAAAGATACAGGTTTCAGCTTGGAGTTGCAGTAATGAGAGCAGAGCATCAGTCACCAGTTTTGGCCTCTGCAGTGCAAGCTGTATGTTTACCGCGAAGCCGCTCCTCTGCAGCTCGTAGTTTATTGGTTGGCTGGCTATACGAGACTCTTGCAGCCGCGCACCAATGGGATGCGATTATCAACATCCAACTTACAAGGGGCCAGCATTTTGGAATCACAGTCCGTTATTTAGAGTCGTAAGAGACTAGGTGACTGGTGAAAAAGTTTCTCGTTGTTCAATTATTAGATGTTTGCGGGGAAACTTTATTTTTTTGCAACCTCCCCAGCAGCGAATTTGCCTGTGATCGTGTATAATAATTGTTAAAGTTGCATTTCTTATAGATGGGGTTTTTCGAAATAAGACATTTGCGTTTGATCACTTTCAAGAAATTAATATTTTTTTTTAAAAATCTTAAATTGAAGAATTTAACGCAGTGATGCAATCACGTTTCTCTTGCAATTAATTTGGTTATTACGAAAAAGTTATTCCGTTTTTGTTCTGCTTCATTCGATCACGATATTCATTTATGACTATATCAATCGCAGTCTTGTCCACCAGAATCAGAGAATCTTTTTAAAATTACAATGCTTTTATATCGTATTCTGCAACGTTTTTTATATGCAAAAAAAACATCTTAAATTTAAGCATAATGGGAATGCATTTTAAAGTTAATGTTTTTACTTCATTTTTATTTTAACCGAATAGTAGTATAATATAATAACATAGGCAGATAAAGTAAATAGCAAAATACTCGCCAACTTTTATTACCCATAAAAGTTCTATAGCTTTCGTACTTGTAGATTTGTTATTTGTTCCTTCCGGTTTTTACTAATGCATCTTTTCTGAAATTATGTGTGATGCACAGAAGTAGAATGTCTGTAAAATGAAGTGACATATTTTCAAAGTGTTTATTAAAAAGTAAAAGAGAGGTAGTAAAGGTAGTAGTTTTAAGTTTAGAATGTTTTTATTGTAAAAGCTAAGTACTATTAATTGAATCTGCAGTAATGGAATATGGAATGCCTTCTAAAAATTAATTATATTTTAATCATTTTCTGAAAAAATGCAAAAGAAAGTTCCGCTACTTCCTACCTGTTACCCAGTGATCATATCTGGCGAGCATCGTAAATTGTATTTAACTTCCTAAGAAGACCGCAACATTTATTACAGTAATTTTGTTGTGAGAGCCACATTGGGTGGTCAAGTGTACTGTATTACAACCAAGAGTATTTGCATGATTTGGATAAGAAGATGGTTGCGAAAGTGAAATAATAAATTTTTTACCAACTCAATAGTATAATAGTATTTTATTTCTTCATGACCAAATATACAATTTTTACAGACTTAATACTAAGATGGCAATTGCAAACTTTAGAAAAAGCAAATTTTCCTTTGGTGTAATGCTTGTTTGTGAAAGAAAGTAATATGGATATTTAATAAACATAACCTTAAGTACAGTTTCACAACACTTTTGTAATAATTAATTTACAATGACACATAATATACTTCTTGGAATATGAATAGAATATTAATTTTCTAGTTTTAGACATAGATTCAGTAGTAATGTGATTCAGTAACTTCTTGAGTAACCATCATCCTCAAGCAGCGATGGGCTACGGTGGTCCAACCAGTTCGTGCAATTTAGTTCTCCAAGCATATCTGTCCTGAGCTACATCTACTGCATCTGGCCACTGCACACCAATTCTAACAAGGTCTTGTTTGGCATTGTCTGCCCACAGCATCATAGGTCTCCCCTCTTTATGAGACCTTTTTGACACATTGTTCATAACCCTATTCGTTAATCTATAATTCTCCATACGGGTGACATGACCAAACCAATGGAGTCTCTCTCTGCACAATATGCTGCTGGAAGGAGATTGCCGACTAATATGCCTAACCTCATCATTAGTTACAAAGTTGAACCACCTAATGCTCAAGATACTGCATAAGCAGCTAGAATCAAAAGCATCTATCCAAATTTCACTACCTTAACTAACCCTAGAAAGAACCAAAGTATTATACAGTCTAATTTTAGTCTTTAGGTGTATACGCCTATTTTTCCACACTCTCCATAGATCCTTAAAAGTCCCGGCAGCAATCCCTGTTCGTCTGTTAATCTCATGCTGCACATGACCATTATCTGTTACATAGCTCCCAAGATAATTAAACTGTGACACCTGCTCAAGACTGCAACCATTCAGATTCACAGAATCGCATCCTGCCTGACCATTTTTCATCACTTTAGTTTTCTCTCTGTTTATAACCAAACCTACTCTACTACCAGTCTCATCAACAGCCCTAAGAAAGAATTCATCTCACCAACATCATTAGTCAACAAGGCCAAAATAAATCTGCATAATCTAAATCAGAAATTTTGAAATCTTAGACCGTTTAAGACCAAAATCTTTCCCTTACAAAGAATAACCCTCGCAATGGGAATAGAACTAACCTTTTCCTCGCATAACAACATAATCAATAGCCGTCCCATGGCCGAGTGGTTAGCACGCTTGGCTACTGATCTAAGGGACCTGGGTTCGAGCCCCGGGTCCTTACCTAGGGCTCGAACCCAGGTCCCTTAGATCGTTTAGTCCCTAATGTATCTATCCTCATTACAAACAATGGGAATAGAGCTAACCACATCCTCTCCATCTGCCATCCTCTCTGACCTACTTTGGCATATAAAGTGACAGGCTGCTGTCAGACCTCTGTGGCAAGCAGCTTCTTGAAGGGGGTATTTATTTTTTTTATAATGATAAACTAACACATGAAGTGTGTGATAAACATCTCTTTTGTAAGAATGAGCCATTTTAGTTTAAAAAATGAAAAAAAAAAGGAAACATTATGGAAAATACTACAAGTAGATGAATGTTTGGACTTCTAACTTCTCTATAGTCAATGGTGCTATTTGTTGTTAACGACAAAAACTTCTTTTTGGAGAAAATTATGCATTACGCAACCTGTCGACAAATCGGCAGTTTGGATACCTCACCAAAAAACTACCTCAGCTTTATGATCTTTTAACCCGTAATGTACTTATTACGGCTTTAGTCCCTAATGTATCTATCCTCATTACAAACAATGGGAATAGAACTAACCTAACCACATTGTTTATAACGTTACTTAAATTTTCAGCTTCGATTCCATTATCATGTTTATCCCTCAGCCCCTGCATGTCAGTCTATTTTTTCTCACAAAAAGTGTTTACTATATTATGCAACTCTCTGTTGTTGTTGTGCTGTCTAGCTACTACCTTTGTTTTGTCAGCCAAGCTGTCAAACCAAAGATTCGTATCAGTTTTCAACTGATCCTGTACCTGTATTCGCATATAAGCTCTGTAGAATGATGTTTGTTAATAGTAGGGTGTTGATTCAGTTTGTTCTTGTTCTATCATAAATCTGTTTCATTGACTTATTTTTCAAATGTTTTTGAATGAAAATATGCTGCTAGGGTCAATAATATTAACAGTTTGAAACTGCCAGAGTCCTGTGAATCGTATAGCGCATTCAATTTAAAAGAAACTTTTCAAGCGTATGACAATAGAGAGTACGTTCTAGATCTGATTTTGTAATGAATCTTTTATTTAAGTGTCCAATTTGTAATTTTGTTACATTTTTTTTTTGTTACAACCTTAGCAAGGGAATAGTCAGTTATTGTTTCTTCAATGACCATCAGCAACCCATTGGTTATAGACTGTAAATGTTTTCCATGTGTAGGTAAGCGATCTTTGTAAAGTCAGCAGCAGATCATTGGAATTCTTATTGAATCATCTGTGAAAATTTGAGCAAAATTTTGATAATAATCCTGTCTAGCCATGGTAATAAATGAAAATGAGAGGTGAATAATTTAGTAATTATGTTACTGTCGAAATTATGTTTTTGTTTTAATGCCATCAGTGCTAATGTTAATAATCAATATAACTTAATGGTATTAAACAAAGGTTAAATAATAATAACTGTCACAAAGTTGTTGTTTTTTCTATTTTTATATCGAGGGGAATAATATTAATATCATGATTAGTCTAATGAAATGTTTGAACAGATTTCTTGAAAGCTACTCTACTTATCTGTTAGAAAAATCAGTGAGTGCGGAGTTTCAATGAAAGCTCCTTTTAATATAGAGAGCTTGAAACGAAGGATTGAAATGTCGCAAAGCGCATTATCCTTTAATAAAACTCTTACATTACATTTATGAAGCCTAGAATTAATGTCTACATAAGACTTTCGAATTGCATACAGTTTGCATATTGCATATCGCTTAAAACTTTAGTTCAGTTGCATGCATTCATATATGTGTATGCATATTCTTAAAGGTTAGTAGCCTCTTCCGTAATAAATAAACAAAAACCCCTTCATGTGAGTGTTCTATTCTTAGGGTGAATTCAATGCTCCGAAATTTATGCCCCTTCTACACGCGCCGAGTCTATTGTGTGAGGTGAAGTGTTCCCTCCAGCCTCCCGAGGCACTACCACCTGCTGCACTGGGGTACGGCGTCTGGGACCATAGAAAGGCAAGGTTAGGGCACAAAGAACCAGTCCATATGCTCAGCTTTGTAACGGGCTTCCCTTTTTCACACTGGTGGGGACTGACCTTCAAAAGTTATTTTGACCTTCAAATCTTCAGTACAGCCGTATTATAAAACTTTGTTTGCCTTAAACTTACTTTAGCAATACGTTTAGTTTTGCACAGAATTTTATTCTCAGATAGTAGTTTCTAGTAATATTGCATACAATAATACTGAATAAAACCAAATCTTCCAAAGTGAATTTTGAATTTAACGTCGTCGTTTATTTTTTCTGTCATCAGAGTAGTTTATAGTAAAAAGGGTTCGTCCTAATTCTTTGCGAACAGATTCAAAGTTTAGAACTGCTTTTTGTGGCTTCTGTACTATTGGCGACAATTTTGCGGTGTAAAAAAAATTAGTAACCGAGCGATTAGTTTGTTTGTGGAGCAAAGAGACATGAGTTTGAATCTAGGTAAAGCTTAGATGTTTATATTTTTTCTGATGTACATTGTGTTTCTGCTGAGTTCCCACCTTTTTCAGAGATATCTTTGGCGAAACTTTGTGGTGATCTTATATTAAGAGTCGTAACACAGTTGCTTCTTGGTTTCACTATCTTATGTGAAGCATATATATATAAAATGATAGAAGTAATATGCGATATTCAGAGACTTTTATATGCATTTTTTCAATGAGCATGCAACGAAATTAATGATACTACATTCAAAAGTCAAAGTCGATGTTCTTTGGAATTATTTTTGTAATGTTTCTTCTTAGTTGTGAAAGTAACAGGCCATGATGTCACAATATTCACTCTTGTGGGAGAGAGGATTTTCTCAGCCTTGGTAATATTGAAATAAAAAAAAATAAAATAAATAAATACCCCCTCAAGCAGCTGCTTGCCACAGAGGTCTGACAGGAGCCTGTCAGTTTATATGCCATAGTAGAAGGTCTGAGAGGATGGCAGATCCTCAGCAGAAAAACGACACATACACCCATGCCTTACCCGGGACTCGAACCTAGGTCCCTTAGATCAGTAGCCAAGCGCACTAACCACTCGGCCACGGGTAGAGTATTATAAATTAAGGTATTTGGATCTCTTATGTTGATCCCTTAGTTTGGAGTTGATTATTATTACATATTTAAGTTTATGCAACGCGGCTCCGAGATGTTCCTAAAATGCAATACAACCATCCACTGGTTAGAAGTTAAACAGCCCTTAAGTACGGTATTTTTAAAGTTTTAATTAAAATATATTTATAACATGAAATTAATAATCCCAATAAAACGAATTTATGATACACAAAATCAAAATAATATTAAGGATCTCAATGGATTATTAAACCAACGTAATTAGAATATTGTTTGAATAGCGCAGATAGTGTCTCCACTATCTGTGCAATTCAAATATTCAAGTGACTAATCACGTTGGTTTAGCGTGATTAGTCACTTGCTAATACTTGATTCTCTGTTTAAAGCAAATTATTTTGTTTTAAAAACTGAATGTAATGGAACTTTACAATTATAATATTACTATGTAGAAAAAATAAATTTTTACACATATATATTCTTAACTAAACGTATACAATTAACAATATACACCCCTAATTAGCATCATCAGTAGACAGAAAAATTCTTATCCACTGTCTTAAACGTTACAAAAGTTCAAAACAAACTAGGCAATGTTCATATATTTTCCTTTAGTAAACTGTTAGCTGTACGCGTGCAACAAATATCCCATATTTCCTTACTTCTCAAATTTTCAAAAACTTAAATAAATATTCTTAATCGGAGAACTAAATAAATTCAAATGATAAAGGTTCAACTCGAATGTTTGACTGAACTCAAAATGGTTTAGCTAATTATTAATTATTGGGAAATTAAGTAACTGAATCTATTATTAAACTTGCGTGAGTGGGATAAAAAATGAATATTGGGATATGTTGAATAGCGCAAGATAGTGGAGATAGCTTTAAATTAGTATTCTTTGTGTATATGTGTGTAACGTCTCTATGTAAACAATTCAGTTAATTGCTAGAGAAAGTTATTAACGTATTTTTCCAAAAGTTTATATATTTCAAGTTTTTATTGTATTGTTGTGGATTACAAAAATGGATAGCCACTGAGCGTGAGTATTAAAAACTATATTTTAAAACCAAATTCAATACTAGGTAAATTGTTACAAAGTATATATGGACGAAGTATCTTATACACAAATCAACTACTAACATGCACAAGTCATCAACCTTCCTGCACAGAGTACACAACATCAGCTCTGTCTATTCCACTAAATATTACCTTTTTACACGATTACCATGTCGCTTGAACATCCGCGTACACATCACATAAAAGATACCACTTTTATACTTCCGCGTACACAACACATAAAGATAATTCTTTATACTTAACGCGCACTGTCTCAGAACAGCTAACCGTCCATTTCCGAACTCCAGACCGTTACAACACACGACCGTTACACGCTCCACTGTTCTTCTTCAAATCTCCCAAAGTTCTTATTCGTTGGCTGATACTTTGCTTTCGGTTGCCAGATTCCTTCTGTCATAACAGTATGATGAAATAAATTCAAATAATAGATTCGGCTGTATCAGATTTATAAACGTAACAGAAATTCAGCACTTATAGGAGTGTAAATGGTATTTGATATTTCAATATTTGGAATGGCTTAGCAAAACTGAGTTGGAATAATAGATATGGGCCATAAACTGTAGTTCATTTGCCGCGTGCATTTAGCTAGAGTGATTTTGCTCTGTGAGGATCTCGCCTTCTTCACAGACCTTCTAATATGGCGTATAAACTGACAGGCTCCTGTCAGAATTCTGTGGCAAGCAGCTGCTTGAGGGGATATTTATTATTAACAAAAAAAAAAACTTCAGGAACTAAGTCGAATCTTTCTACAGAGCATTAAATGCGGAACGAACTTCAATTGGAAAGCCAAAACCTATTACTACTGGTAGATGTAGCAACTATTGTGCTTTAAAACTCCAATTACAAAATGCATTTAACAGAATTGTTTTTTTTTTACTTATCTTCCTATTACTTTTCGCTCGTCCTTTGTTGGTTTGTGGATTTGTCGAAATAGTTGTTCCACCATATCTTTCGAACGCGATGGAGAAACTTAATGATTTATGTGTCAAATGAAAGCTTGTGACGAGGGGAGTGTCATAAGCTATAAGAAAATTGACCCTCTCATGCTTTCTTTCCTCCTAAAGAAGGGTAAATGTGAAAACGATCGTTCCTCTTTATGTTCAGAAAGCGAGTGCCGAAAATAACAAGCAGTTCGTCAAATGAAAGCTTGCGATGCGGAGAGTGTCATAGGATATAAAAAGTTACCCCCCCCCCCCCACCCAAGCTTCTTCCTCCTGAGAAAGGAGAAATATGAAAACAATTGTACCGCTATATCTTCGGAACGCAAGGGCCGAAAGTGTCACAGGTTATCCAAATCGCTCCTCCCTTCCTTCTTCCATCTCCACGAAAGGGGAAATATGAAAACGATTGCTCCGCTATATGGGCGGGGGTGGCTCAGTCGGTAGCGCGCCAGGCTCGTAATCTGTAGTTCCCAGGTTCGAGTCCCAGCTGGGTCAGCGTTGAGATTTATCTCCGCAAAATTCCCCGCCCTGCCCACGGTCAGTAGGGGACACCGATGGGCTTGGAAAGGCCGCCGTCCGTCGGATGGGACGTTAAGCCGTGGTCCCGTGTGTGCGGGAGAGACATAGCCTGTGCACGTTAAAGAGCATGCTGGATGGCCCTGATGAGAGGCTACCATCTGTCTCCCAACAGCTGTTCCAATGGGTCCTCTCCCCCAACCTTCTCTGAGCCTTTGGGGTCCATGTGACCTGGCCATTTAGCCCATGGTATGCAAAAAAGTGCCGCTCAGAGGTAAAACAACCCAAAGCTCCGCTATATCTTCGGGACACGAGGGCCGATCGTAACAAACTGTATGCCAAATGAAAGCTTCTGTTGTGGGGAGTGTTTGTTTTGAACAATAAAAATATACACCCTTGATTTCTTCCCCCCTAAAAATGGAAATGTGAAAGTTGTTCTTCTACATCATCCGAATTCGAGGGCTTACAGTTACGAGTTAAGTGTCAAATGAAAGCTCATACGAGGATAGTCGTAGACCACTTAGAATTAAATTCTCCACTCCCCCCAAAAAGGGGCATACATTGCGGTCGTTAAAGAACACGCTGGATGGCTTTGAGAGACTACCATTCGTCTCCTAAATGTTTCACATTGGGTCCCCTTCCCCCAACTTTCTCTCAGCCCTTTGAGTCCTTGTGACCTGGATATTTAGCCCATTTTGTTCATGAAAAAAAATGTGTCGCTCAGAGTGTAAAAAAAAAATGCGAAAAAGTGTCAACCCAACCCAAAAGGGGACTTAAATTTTCGGGGGAGGGGGATCCCGACCTTAACGAGTTATTTCTCAAATTAAAGCTTGCGATGCCCCCAATGTCACCACGGGCTACTTTAAAGACGACTTAAAAAAAAACGGAGGGGGGATGTGGTCGATGTTTATGAGTCATATCAAATGAAATTTTCTGAATCTTTATTCCAATATACGCTTTGAAAAGTAGAAAATAAACCTAAACTTTGTGCCATCAGTCACTGAATTCGTATTCACTTCAAAGGAAGATAGGGCGCCGATTTACTAACTCAACAAGATTGCTAGTGCCCTATCTTTCTTTGAAGTGAAGAGATTGAATGACTGATGGCACAAAGTTTAGGTTTATTTTCTACTTTTCAGGGCGCAAATAGGAAGATAGTTATTTTTGTAATTTTTTAGTAATGGCAGTTGTACACTTCTGGGACGTTATTATAATATACAGCATGTCAAAATATCGCTCCGCTCTTAAGGATTTTTATAAACGTTTTAGTTGTTTAACACGTTTAGTTTATAAACGTTTGACAGTTGGCCATTGAATACAGATCTAATACATATTTTTCTTATGAGTTCAATACAAATTTGTTATTGAATCGTTTGATGAAATGCACTTCAAATACTGTGGTATACATTTTGTTGAAAACATAACTCAGTTTTGCCGTGACCATTTTTTTTCCTGTTTATTATTTCATGAGTTCTATGTCTACAGGATACATCCTATGATTCCTTGCTACTGAATAACTCAGTTTATTTTTAAATGTGAAATTCGGCCGAACGTCCGTGGCCAAGCCTCAGCTTGGTCGACTTGTGCAGTGTTTGGTTAATTACTTTGGTATATTTTTATTTATTACTGGTCGAACGACCTAGCCGTGGAATTATAATACCACAGACACTGTAGAGGATCCTTACCATATAAAGTTCCGTAATGTACATCTCAGTTTTAAATCAACCACTATAAAATTGTTAAACGAATTTTTGAAAATTAAGTACAGATGACTTATTCTGACATTTCAGCTAGTAGTCTTTGAAGCTCGAGCGGCGCAAGATTTACACTAAGCGTGCACAAACTCTGAACCTTTTAACAAATTTATTCGGCCCACGTGAAAATTGGTAAAGTTTCCGTAATCTGGCTCTACTCAAGTGAATGGTGTTTTCATACAACGGAAATTTGAATAACATTGTACAACTAGCTACAACATTATTGAAGCCGAATATTGAACAGCTCATTTCCGAAATCCAGTCCTATCTTTTGCATACTGCTTGTACAAGCCAACTTTAGTTTTAACTTTAAAAATAAACTTATATTAATATTCAGTTTTTCTTGTTATTTTGTAATATGCATATGACTACTAAAATGTAATGAACAAAATTACACTTCTTTTGTCCTTTTTTTTGTATCCTCTCCCAACTTATTGGCCTACAGCAAATGTAATTTTCTATTCTGGTTGATGCCAAAAAAAAAAGCAAACTTGACGCATGTCTAAGGCCTGTAAATGTGAAGGGCCCGTAACGGGCCTTTTAGATTAAGGTGCAGTGGGCACCATTATACTTTTATACCTTGAGCCCGAAAATGTCGAAACTTGACCCTGGTAGTTGATGAGCAGTAACCAACCCTTTCAGATTAAATTGCAGACAACAGACAAGAAGGCATGAGTATTGTGAATGTAAGAAGTAGAATTAGATGAATAATTTTTAATTAAATTTGAAACGTGTTAAGTGTTTCAAAATTAACCTTAATTATTCATTATTGTGGCTTTATTGTATTGAAGTTACTCACAAAGTGTACTGTCCCCACGATGTATCTATAATGCACCTCTTAGGTATGAAATAAGTCAGTCACTATTTAAATATGAAATAAATATATGGAAAATCAGAGTGTAGCTAAATATCGAAATCTAACTATTCAATCAGTTATATTGACTCGAGGTGGCGCAGTTCGTAGCTCGCTAATCTCTTAAACCTGGAATTCCATTTGAGTCTCAGTTGTTTTAGGATCTGTGGCCGTATAAAAGTTCGGATGGATTTTCTTTCCCCGTAGGGGCGGGGGTGGCTCAGTCGGTAGCGCACCAGGCTCGTAATCTGTAGTTCCCAGGTTCGAGTCCCAGCTGGGTCAGCGTTGAGATTTATCTCCGTAAAATTCCCCGCCCTGCCCACGGTCAGTAGGGGACACCGATGGACTTGGAAAGGCCACCGTCCGTCAGATGGGATGTTAAGCCGTGACCCCGTGTGCTGGAGAGCCATACCCTGTGCATGTTAAAGAGCATGCTGGATGGCCCTGATGGGAGGCTACCATCTGTCTCCCAACAGCTGTTCCAATGGGTCCTCTCCCCCAACTTTCTCTGAGCCTTCGGGGTCCATGTGACCTGGCCATTTAGCCCAGGTGTGCAAAAAAGTGCCGCTCAGAGGTAAAAACAACCCAACCCAATTCTTTCCCCGTTCATGCCCTCCCCATAATGAAACGAGAACATCTCTCGATCTTAGAAAAGACGCCATCCTTTGGATATGATTTTAAACGTTCTCCCATTGTACCAATGAGTTTAGTGACATCCTTTCATTGTAATAATACTGTTAGTAGAGAATATGTGAGGAATGTGAGACCTCAGCAAAAATCTATCGGGAGGAAAATTTCCTTTACTGCAATTCAAACCTAGGTCTCTTTGCTGTGTAACCAAGCACACATACTGCACCAGAAAAAATTGACGCTCTGACGAGTCGGGTTTTCAGGCCTCTTAACAATTTAATCTCCCATCTCTTGAAGTTTTCCTTTAACTGGACAAATAGATGTTTTGTATGAAAAAAATAGCATTCATGGTTGAAACAATGCAGAGGTATTTTTCTGTAACGTATCGGAAGACATTTTATTGTGAGGCTTTGAGATTTACCTTTATAGAAATAGATTCCATCAGTGTGTAATATTCGAGTACGAACCATCACATTTCCTTGCTAGTTTGTTTGATAGCCTTTCCATATTCTTCATATTCCCCGCCCTCAGCAACAGGGGCAGATTTAGGGGAATGGGACTGAAAGTCCCAAGTTCTCACACTAAAAGAATATTTGTAATTTTCCCAAATTATTTATGAAGCATAAATGCGATATATAATATGTTAATTGTTCTATTTATATTAATGTTGAACTAATTCAACAATTTTTAAAAATGTACTTGTAGAATTTGAATACTTTTCGGAAAACACAATTTTTTAACATATTTTAGCGGAAATTTTGGATATTTGTGTGATTCTGCTGATATACAGGGTGATTCAAAACTTATCGTTCAAATTTCGTGGGGAGGTCGGGTATACGTCAGGAAACCGATTTCACATAGGAAAGTATGTCCGCAAATGTAGAGGGCGCTGTGTGTACCCAACCAGTGTACAGCTCGCCCGACCACTCCCACTGTCATCAGTGTACGAGCTGACTTACTAGTGATAAGATGAATCGTTTTACGCATCAAGAGCTAGGGGATATGCATCTCGCATATGGGGATACACTGATGACAGCGGGTGTGGTCGGGTGAGCTGTACACTGGTTGGGTAAACACAGCGCCCTCTACATACGCAAGCGTACATTTGCGGACATACTTTCCTATGTGAAATCGGTTTCCTGACGTATTCCCTACCTCCCCACGAAATTTGAACGATAAGTTTTGAATCACCCTGTATATCATTATTTGCTTTAGTGAAAACATTAGAGTAAGTGTTTTGAAGCAACTTCTTTGTATTTTAATTACTTAATATAATTTTTTTCTTGTTATAAGTTAATTAAAATAAACACTTTCTCCTCTGAAATGTTATCGTAATTTGCAATCACCAATTTTCTTCTTCTTCTTTTCAATATTTTCTTTCTCTCCAAAGCGTTATATAACTGGCTGCGGTTAGAAAGTATTTTATCCATTCTCTGTATTTGTTGTGTTGTTTTACCTCTGAGCGGCACTTTTTTGCACACAATGAGGTAAATGACCGGTCACAAAAAGAAGCTCAGAGACGGTTAGGAGAGTTGGGTTGGGTTGTTTTACCTCTGAGCGGCACTTTTTTGCACACCATGGGCTAAATGGCCAGGTCACATGGACCCCGAAGGCTCAGAGAAGGTTGGGGGAGGGGACCCACTGGAACAGCTGTTGGGAGACAGATGGTCGCCTCCCGTCAAGGCCATCCAGCGTGTTCTTTAACGTGCACAGGGTATGGCTCTCCCGCACACGGGACCACGGCTTAACGTCCCATCCGACGGACGGCGGCCTTTCCAAGCCCATCGGTGTTCCCTACTGACCGTGGGCAGGGCGGGAAATTTTGCGGAGATAAATCTCAACGCTGACCCAGCTGGGACTCGAACCTGGGAACTACAGATTACGAGCCTGGCGCGCTACCGACTGAGCCACCCCCGCCCCACGGTTAGGAGATCAAGACCATCCAGCGTATTCTTTAATGTGCACAGAGCATGGTTCTGCCGCACATAGGGCCACGTCTTAACGTCTCATCTGACGGATGGCGGGCTTTCCAAGCCCATCGGTGTCACCTACTGACCGTGGGCAGGGCGGGGAATTTTGCGGAGATGAATTCCAATGCAGTCCCAGTTGGGACTCGAACCTCGGAACTGCAGATTATGAGCCTGGCGTGCCTCCCCCCCCCCCTCTTTTTTTTGTACTGGCACTGATGTTATAATTGTTCATCTTTTGTAGCACTGTACATCTCAGTGGAGAAATGCTTACGATCGTCTCCGTAAGCAATTGACAATTATTTTAACTAATGGTACTGCAGCGCAAACGGTGGCTGAGTGGCAGCCTTTGCTATCTGTGGCATGCGCCCTGGAGACGAAACATCGTGATTCGCTTGATTAATCGCTGCAATTTCCTTTCTCTTTTAAGCGGAAGCCGTTTTTTTTTCGATACATATAATAATAAATCATCGGAGGTATCACCGCGTCGCCGGTCTTCATTATGGCAATAATGAAACGTACTTCACGACGCTGATATCCGCGATGCTACTTAGAAGTTGAGTCATAATGACTTAAATGCTAGGGTCCTTTTCCCTCTTAGGCTCTTGCTGATATTTTTTCCACGTGTTTAGTATGAAATGAATCAATCAAGTTTCCCAAAACTTATTCAGACATCAAGTAATGCATATCCCAGTTCTGAAAACAAAATTCTTTTTTTGCAATAATTCTAATATTTGTGGTTTGAACAGAAAACTTGATTACGAGATACTGTTTGTAATATTTTCTAAATGTGTGTCTGTTACTTGCGCTTTTAGCGACTACAGTTTTTCCAATTCATCATAGCTTCTCAGTTATAAAGTTAGCTTAGAAATGACATTTTCACACTAATGGCTTTTATAAAAAGGTGCACAATGCTTCTCTTTCTTGAGAGCATTTTTACGAGAATTATACAACACATAGAAACTAGTATAGAGCACAAGTTAAAATAACTGGTAAGATATGCATAAAGGTATATTTCATTGTTTTGTACCAAGGTACATCCTCGTAACTGTTCAATACTAGTGTAGAATCTTTTCTCCAATTAAGCTGTAAAATATTTAAAAAAACGCACAATTCACCATTACGATTTGAAATAAATGTTTGAAATAAATGTATTCATTTCAGGCTTAAATGAAGTCCAAGAAACTAGGTCTGATGGCGAATACATTTGATTATTTGAAAACGAGAATGTTTATTTCGTATGTATTTATATTATAAAAGTAATAAATTATCCCTCAAGCTGCTGCTTTCCACAGAAGTCTGACAAGAACCTGTCAGTTTAATACACCAAAGAGATGTGTGAGGAAGGATAACACAAAAAAGAAAACATTTATGCCTTATCCAGAGCTCGAACCCATATATCAACATTAAATTGGCGTGGAATTTCTGTCCTACCATTTAAACGCCTATGAAGATGGTTTTATTAGTACATCTTACCAGTATATTTCTGCATTGTGCATCTCTGTGTTGTATATTTCTCCAGAAAGAAACTTTTTCATTTATAGGCACCATCAATGTGAAATGCTATTATTTCTAAGTTGTTTTCCAATTCCAGTTTCGTAACAACTTGGGTAAAATATTGATTAGGAAGGAGTATTTCTTTCTTCTAACATACATTTTTTTTTACCCTCCCCCTCCGAGAATATTTTCTGACTGCGTGCTTTGGTCTTTACACACTAGGGCAGCTCAGTCGGTGGCACGCCAGGTTCGTAAACTGTAGTTCCCAGATTCGAGTCATGCCAGGGTTGAGATTTATCTCCGCAAAATCCACATTCTGCTCTCCGTCAGGAATGGAACACCAGTGGCTTGGAAATGGCATCTTCTGTCGTACGGGCTGTAAATCCGTGTATGGGAGAGCCATATCCTGTGAATGATAAAGAAGACGCTGGATGGCCTTGACAGGAGGCTACCATCTTTCTCCTAACAGCTGTCCAGTGGGTCTTCTCCCCCAACTTTCTCTGAGCCCTCGGGATCCTTTTTGAACGTTGGCCATTTAACCCCATTGTGTGGGAAAAAGGGCCCCTCGGTGGTAAATGAAACCAACCCTTTATTTACACGCACACACACAGGACTGCTGCTATATATTAAATTTTGAATCACCCTAACTGGGATAAAACGATTTTCGAACAAAAAAATTGCACCATAGCTAACTGCTTTATTTTAGAAATCAACACGGTCGAATTGGTAATACTAGACCGACCCGAACGAGCACCTGGTATCGGCTGTAACGTTTCTATTATTATTTCCAGTCTGACCAGAGAGTTAAGAAAATATTTTTTTCAAGAATTCGTAATTATAACTGTACTTGTAATGGATGCAAATATAAGGAATATTATTGCAAAGTAACAAATTGTTAACTATTACTTGAATAATGATGTACAAGAAACTAGTGTTAGTTTTCATCAAGTTGTTTCTTTGGGTAAAACCCGACTAGAATAAAAATAAATACCCCCTCAAGCAGCTGCTTGCCACAGAGGTCTGACAGGAGCCTGTCAATTTATATGCCATAGTAGAAGGTCTGTGAAGATAGCAGGACTTCAACAGAAAAGCAACACAAACGCCCATGCCTTATCCGGGGCTCGATCCCAGGTCCCTTAGATCAGTAGCCAAGCGCGCTAACCACTCGACCAAGGTTACCATATATTTCAAACTTGAAATTAGATCATATGAAATCAGAGATTGATTACATTGAAGGAGTAAATGTGAAAAAATCAGATTGTGAATGGTATGAATGATATAACTTCAGAGGAAAACTTTCAAAATCAGAGACTCAATTACGTCACCCATCCACAGGAAGTTTCTGTCTACCGCTACTGATGAGAGTAGATCAATTCTTTTTGCTGCGAATAATTGTGACACCTTATGGAATAGTTATGACATTATAATAATCATTCTGTAAAATGACTTGAAAGCTTTTGGGAGTAGCTGAAACTGCATAATTGGTTCATAATTGCGAATAATCTGACATCATCATCATCCTCAAGCAGCCATGGGCTACGGAGGTCCAACCAGACCGCGCAGTTTAATTCTCCAAGCATATCTGTCCTGAGCTACATCTGCTGCATCCGGCCACTGTACACCAATTCTAACAAGATCCTGTTTGACATTGTCTGCCCACCGCATCCTAGGTCTCCCCCTCCTTCTGAGGCCTCTAGGCACACTGTTCATAACCCTATTCGCCAATCTATAATTATCCATACGGGCAACATGGCCAAACCAGCGGAGTCTCTCTCTGCACAATATGCTGCTTAAAGGAGGTTGCAGACTCCTTTGCCTAACCTCATCATTAGTTACAAAGTTAAACCACCTAATACCCAAGATACTGCTTAAGCATCTAGAATCAAAAGCATCTAGTTTCCTGTTATCTTGCTTACACAGCGTCCAAGTTTCACTACCATAACTAACCCTAGAAAGAACCAAACTATTAAACAGTCTAATTTTAGTCTTTAGGTGTATACGCCTATTTCTCCACAATCTCCATAGATTCTTAAAAGTCCCGGCAGCAATACCTATTCGTCTGTTAATCTCATGCCGCACATCACCAGTATCTGTTACATAGCTCCCAAGATAATTAAACTGTGACACCTGCTCAAGACTGCAACCATTCAGATTAACTGAATCACAACCTGCCTGACCAATTTTCATCACTTTAGTTTTCTCTCTGTTTATAACCAAACCTACTGTACTACCAGTCTCATCAACAGTTCGAATGAAAGAGTTCATCTCATCAACATCATTTGCCAAAAGGGCTAAATCATCAGCATAATCTAAATCAGAAATTTTCGTATCTCCAGCCCATTTAAGGCCAAAAGCTTTCCCTTGAAGTGAATTTCGCATAACATAATCAACAACCAAACTAAAGAGAAAAGGAGACAAAATGCACCCTTGTCGAACACCAGAAGTAATGCTAAACCAATTGCTACAAGACTTACCAACTCTCACACATGACTCAGTGTTATTATAGAGAGCTTTCATTATGTTAACTAACTTGTCTGGTATACCATATGATTTCACAATCAACCACAAATTATGACGATCAATAGAGTCGAAAGCCTTTTTGAAATCAACAAAGCTAGCAACCAAAGGTTTCTGAAATTCTAAACATTTCACAAGAATCTGCCTAAGTGAAAATATCTGATCTACACATCCCCTACCACTTCTGAATCCACATTGCTCATCACGCAATTGCCTGTCAACCAGATTCTTAATTCTATTAATCACAATCATGGAAAGAACTTTACCTGGAACGGAAAGTAGGGTGATACCCCTATAGTTATCACAAGAACTGCGATCACCTTTTTTGAAAATAGGGATAATAATAGCTCTGGTAAAATCTTTAGGAACCATGCCTTTATCATAAAAGTTATTCAAAATTTCAGTCATCCAAATGGTAACTGAAACATTCCCAGCTCTAAGCATTTCCGTAGTAATTTCATCCACCCCTGGGGATTTATGAAGTTTAAGTTTAGAAATAGCCAAACTAACTTCAGATTGTGTTATAGGGCCAACATTAAAGCTGCCAATGCATCTATCATCATTGCAAACAATGGGAGTAGAACTAACCACATTGTTTAGAACATCACTGAAATGCTCAGCCCACCTAGCCATGACAGAATCCTCACCTTCTATAACCTACCTTGTTTATCCTTCAATCCTTGTATGCCTGTCCGTTTTCTACCACATAAAACATTAACTATCTGGTACAGCTCTCTGCTGTTGTTGTGCTGCCTAACTGCTTCCTCAGCTTTGTCAGCCAAACCATCAAGCCAAAGATTCTTATCAGTAGCTAACTGATCCTTTACACGTTTATTAAGTTCTTTGTAATACTTTCTATTAAGACTAGTAGGGTACTGATTAAGGACATTTCTGCAGTTCTTTCTTTCCGAAATAAGCTCAAGTGCCTTATCACTCAAATAATTCTGCCTCTTCTGCTCCTTTTTTCCTAAAAGAGTGTCCAAAAAAGCCTGTTTAAAATGATCCCATTCTTCCTCAACTTCAGTAGTAAGCAAACCATGACTGTCATAATGACTAAGTAACCTATCATGGTAAGCTTTGGCTATAACTGGGTCTTTCAGAGCTTCAGTATTAAAAGTAAATTTTTTAACTTTAGCACAATACTTTTTAAGTTTAAGTTGCAACACACTTTTAACAAGGTAATGGTCAGATCCAATTTCAGCTCCCCTATATGCCCCCTGGTATTCCTAACAGAACTAGCCCATTTGCTATTAATTAATATGTAATCAGTCATATTCTTATGCAGCCCATCGGGTGAAACCCATGTGTATTTATGTATGTCGCGGTGTTTGTAATATGTGTTAGTTATTCTGAAACCATTTAGTTTACTTACCGGTGGGAGACGTTGCCCATTGCCATTGCAGCTACCAATACCAAAAGGGCCTATTACTCCTCCCCAAAGGTCAGAGTCGGTACCAACTTTGGCATTGAAGTCACCAAGAACAAGGGTAATATCTCCTTTCTTGACAGAATGCAAAATATCCTGAAGTTGTCTGTAAAACCTATCCTTCTGATCCTCATCAGAATCCTCAGTGTGGGCATAACAGCAGATAACATTCAAGTCTTTAATGAGATTATACTTTATCGCCATACCTCTTTAATTTGGTCACTAATTATGTGATGAAAAGAGTTCTCAAAGGAAATGATTTGGAAGAGTAAACAGATTTAGAGATGAAAAAATATTTGAATAATATACGAATCTTATACAGGGTTTGTACAGTTCTTTATTTGTATATTTGCTTCTCTGGTTTAGTTGTCTTCGTCGCATAAATGAATTGTGTTAAATTTCTCATACGAAATTTTCGTCCTCTATTTCTGTTACTAATTGTGCATGTGTTCCTTCACTCGTGTTGGAAGTTGAAGTTATTTAAGGATGTCCGTGTTTGTTCATTTCCTCTAAACAGTAAAGTAATGCATGTACGCCCCTTTGGAGGTGTGACAGCCCTAGTCGAAATCTCAGAAGGCGTGTTGGGAGGAGCAGCACTGAAGTGGGTTCGCGCCAGGTCTCGCGCGAGGCACGTGCGCGCCACGCTCCGACCCGTTACTTGACAGCTAAAGATAGAGACAAGCTTCTCCGTTTTCTTTTTTCTTCAATGTATGCGCGTCTCTGACAGGTCTGTCTGCTGTTGGACGAATCTGAAGGCGAACATTTGGCTTCGTTTAGTAACGAGGGCTTTCCCCACTCTGATGCGTAGTTTTTAGGTTCAAGGATGATCCGAAGACTTCACTTATCTGGATATTTTCATGTAGACGTATTTCCTGAAAAAGTGACCAGTGCTCTCTCAACCTCTTAATAAATTAACTTGGTATTATGTCATCTGAGTAATTAATACATTAGTTACTTAACAATAAACCAAGTTTCACGCCATTTTCAAAATTTGCAAGAGAGAAAATGTGAAAAGTAGTATATCATTTATTATTTTTTGGTATATACCACACATGTTATATCTGATAGAGTGGCTATATATTAAAGGCAGAAAAAGACGATAAAAAAGTCTTTTAAATTACATTAATGTAGTCTTCTTCGTCAGAAGTTTCGTTTTTAATATCAAGCAATCAAATGAATCAAGAGCCACTGGACAATCAGGAATAAATGTCATTTGAATATGGATAGCATTCAGTCATCGGGTATTCGTTTAATTATTAAGATCCGTTCGGTAATTTTTATTTTTTATATTTTTTAACTTTTTCTAAACTGTTTGTGTATCATAGATGGCGCCAATGGTTGGCGTCGAAAAATCATCGGTGAAAGATTTCAAGTCTTAAATTAGTGGAAAAAAGATGATCCGGCATTAGTTCAATCGGTAAGAATACTCTGGCATGTTTCTGGAGATATGAGGGTTCAGTCCCGTATGTTGGCGAAATTTTCTCCACAAAATATTTATTTAGTAGTTAAAAAAAAATTCATTTCTTTTACAAAAAAAAGAGTAAAAAAATCCGAACAAAAAAAATGCTCTTTTTAAAACAGATATGTCTTAATGATTTTAACTGTTGATTGCGAACCTAGAAATTAAGAAAAGAACTGCAGAATTTGTATAAAGTTGGTAAAACTTAACCTCCAAAATGAAGCAACATAAAGTTTTCGAAACATAAGCTTATGTCTTATCAGTGATGTATGATGTAACCTTAACTGAAGTTAAAGGAATTACATCTAAAAAATATATAGACAAAGAAAACCTAAAAAATTTGGCGGAACTTTACATTGAAGAACAATACAAAGATTTTATACACATATACACGGATGGTTCAGTGAATGCTGAAAACAACAATTCATCTGGAGCATATTATTGCCCAATAACAAATTATGAATTTCAATTTAAACTAAATAAATTAAATCCAATAATTATAACAGAACTAACTGCTATAATATTAGCCATTCATTGGGCCCTTTACTTTAAAGGGGAAAAGATTGTAATCTTTACTGATTCAAAATCTTCTATTGATACTATATTTCAAAATCCAAATAATAATAATTTTAAAGTTCTAATAAATGATATCCTTATTTTAACTAAACAACACATAGAAAATAATAATAAATTGTATATTCAATGGGTGCCAGCTCACACTGGTATTGAACACAATGAAAGAGTTGATACATTGGCAAAAGATGCAATATATCTTAATAACACTATGGAATCATTAATATTTATAAACATAATTAAAAATAATAATAAAATAAAATTACTAGAAGAAACACAAAACTGGTATGATTTAACTGCTATAGATACTCATAGACATAACATTTCAAATAAAATTACAACCTTTAAAAACTATGGATTGAGCAAAAAAGAGAACACTATTATACTAAGAATAAAAGTAAATGCTGCAATAACAAAACCATTTTTATTTCACTTGAAAAAAGTAAACTCTCCTAACTGCACAATATGTAATCAATATGAAAATATTGAACATTTAATATTTCATTGTAAAAAATATAAAACAGAAAGAGAAAAATACTTCTACAACTTAAAGAATTATAATGTTAACATGTTCTCATTTAAAATCATTTTGGAACCTGAAAACAAAAATCTGAAAAGAAAGTTCTACAAGCTTTTAATTTCATATCTAAAAGACATTGATATGTTTGATTTCTTATAAAAAAAAAGGAAAAAAAATATATATTGTTACGACAGAAGGAATCTGGCAACCGAAAGCAAAAAAGTTTCAGCCAACGAATAAGAACTTTGGGAGAATTTGGAGAAGAAGAGTGGAGCGTTAACGGTCGTTGTGTTTTGTAACGGTCGGTGAGTTCGAAAATGGACGGTGAGCTGTTCTGAGACAGTGCGCGTAAGTATCAAGAAGTAACTTGATGTGTTGTGTATACGCTGAAGGATAAAAGTGGGATCTTTTATCGTTAAGTATCAAGAAGTAACTTGATGTGTTGTGTATACGCGGAAGTATAAAAGTGGGAACTTTTATGGCTAACTTCGAATGTCTACACGGACTGTCTTTTTGTTCGGCTAGTGTGTGAAAAGTTATTAGCACAGGACGAGAATTGGTTTACGAGTGAAGATCTTCGGGTGACCTGGTAAATCAAGTAAAAGGTAGTATTTAGTAAAATACACAGAGCTGATGTTGTGTGCTCTACGCAGGAAGATTGATGACTTGTGCATGTTAATAGTTGATTTGTTAATAAGATACTTCATCCATATTTCCTTTGTAACAATTTACCTTGTATTGAATTTGGTTTTGAAATATAGCTTTTAATACTCAGCTCAGTGGCTATCCATTTTGTGATCCGCAACATTTGGTGTCAGAAGTGGGATTAATTTAATTGAATGCCTTTCACTAGAAGTATGGATGAGTTAATAAAGCTGATGACTGATATGAAAGCCGATATGGCCGCACAATATAATGAGTTGAGAACTGAGATAGTTTCTCAAAAAGATGACTTGAAAGCCGAAATGGCCGCACAAAATACCGAGATGAGAGCTGAAGTGGCTTCTCAAATTGACAAGATTACTGATCAGTGTAAGGACATTAAAACCGAACTTAATAAACAATGTGATTGTTTAAAGGTTGAAATTGACAGTGTAAAATATGATCTTGATAGTGTTAAGTTAGATTATAAACATGAAATAGAAATTGTAAAAACTGATTGTGAACGCCAGTTTCAGATTTTGAGAAATGAAATGTTACCTTCTGCTTGTGATAATAATAATTCTAGTGGAAATAATGTTATTACACATATCGCTAAAAATACAACTAAACCTTCTACATATGATGGTCAATCATCTTGGACAGTATTTAAAACACAATTCGAAGTTATCGCTACAGCCAATGAGTGGAATGAATTCCAAAAGGCCAGTTTTCTTGCAGCTTCCTTAAGAAATTCTGCTGCGGAAGTTTTGCAGTCTGTTCCAGAAGAAAAACGACTTGATTATCAAAGTCTAGTTTCCGCATTAGAACTAAGGTTTGGTGATAGTTATTTAAAACAATATTACGTGACTCAATTTAAACATCGCATGCAGAAAAGTGGTGAAACTTTGCAAGAGCTTGCTAGTGATATTGAGCGTCTAGCTAGATTGGCTTATAGTAACTGTCCACCAGAAATTCAAGATAATTTAGCTCAATTACAATTTATTGATGCTATTGCTGACCCTGACACTCAGCAATCTCTGAGGATGTTGGAAGGTGAATCCTTAAAGTCAGCTGTGGTACATGCTATGAAATACGAGTGCTCCAGGCTTTCCTCCCGAGCGAACAAACGTGCAGTGAGATTTGTGAGTGCAGAAGAAACTGTAGAAAAGGATAATGAAATGAAAGAACTAACCAAAGCCATACTATCCGTTTTGAAAGATATAAAAGGTTCTTCTTCAAAACCTACAACAGACCTCCAGTGTTGGAATTGTGGCAAGACCGGACACATTCGTACCAACTGCACTAGGAAACGAATGAGGAGTCCAAGTACATCAACTAGACAACAGGATCAGAGAAACAGAAAATTTATCAATCTTGCGAGGCAAAGGCTGGTTGTTGATTGGTTGGCCCCAGGGGAAGTCGCCCACGTTTCAACATTGCATGGTGATAATAATGGATTAGTAGCTGATGGAGCCATAAATGGAATACCTTGCCGTATGATAGTCGACACTGGTGCAAATGTAACTTTACTCAGAACGGATATAATAAAGAAAATAATACCTCACCCAAACTTGAATACTACACAGTCTAGAATAAGCCTACAAACGGCCACTGGAGATCGTGCAAAGGTTCATGGAAAAATAGAACTTAATATTCGAGTTGGTAGCTGTCTGGTTCGCCATCCTGTTTACATCGCTGACATCTACGACGAATGCATATTAGGCCTTGATTTTCTTAAGAAACATGGATTCAACATTAGACCCAGTGATAACCTACTCATCTATGAGACAGAAGAGATTCCTCTGCTTAGCCGGACGACTGATTCTTTATCAAGCGTAACTCCAATATTAGTGACGGAAGACACAGAGATCCCAGCACAAAGTGAAGTTATAGTCCGTGGACATCGGGCGGAGACTTCTGGGGCCTTCCGATTGGCAGTTACTGATGCCTCTGGTAAAGGAGCTTTGGCTCATAATATCCTGGTTGCAAGGACTTTAGTCAGAATAGATAAAGAACAGATCCCTATCAGAGTGATGAACTGTAACAAATCCAGTAGAATGTTAAAAAAAGGTGAGGAATTAGCAACATGTGAAGCTGTTACCTGTGTAACAAGTATAAATAAAATAGAAGTTACCGATTCATATCAAAATCATACAGACATCCCGTCTCATCTTACTGAATTATGGAGAGAAACAAGACAAATATTAACTGAAAACCAAGCTGTTAAGGCCGAGAACCTATTAAAAGAATTTTCTGACATTTTTTCTGCCACATCAAATGATTATGGCCGTACTAACCTGACAGAACATAAAATCAACACTGGTGATTCTCCTCCAGTCCATCTGCCGGCAAGAAGGCTTCCATTGGCAAAAAGAGAGGAGACGGAACAACTCATAAAGGACATGGAAGCTCAGGGCATTATAGAACCATCACAGAGTCCCTGGACATCACCAGTAGTTCTTGTCAAGAAAAAAGATGGATCTACACGATTTTGTGTAGATTATCGCAGATTAAATGACGTAACAAAGAAAGATTCCTTTCCTTTACCCAGGATTGACGATACACTAGACACTTTATCTGGGTCAGAATGGTTCTCAACATTAGATTTAAAGAGCGGCTATTGGCAAGTTGGTATACGTCCTGAAGACCGTGAGAAAACGGCTTTCAGTACAGGGAATGGACTTTGGCAGTTTAAGGTGATGCCATTTGGACTTTGTAATGCACCTGCCACATTTGAGCGACTAATGGAGTCAGTGCTCAAAGGTTTGTCTTTGGAGGTCTGCCTGGTTTACTTGGACGACATCATAGTTCTTGGAAGAACTTTTGAAGAACATTTGAGAAATCTTCGTCAAGTATTTGAAAAACTTAAGGCAGCCAAGTTAAAATTGGGACCGACAAAGTGTAAACTGTTCCAGCAAGAAGTTCATTACCTTGGTCATGTGATCACTACAGCAGGGATTAAGACTGATCCTAGTAAGATAGAAGCTGTAAGAGACTGGCCTCCACCACAAGATGTTCATCAACTTCGTAGTTTTATTGGACTTTGCACCTACTATAGAAGATTTGTCAAAGGTTTCTCCAACATCGCAAGGCCATTACATCGTCTGACAGAAGAGGGCCAGCGGTTTATGTGGACCACCGAATGCGATATAGCCTTTCAACAGCTGAAGAAAACTCTTTCCACAGCACCAGTGCTAGCGTACCCACAAACTGGAAAACAATTCGTAATAGATACTGACGCAAGTAACACAGGAGTTGGTGCTGTGCTTTCACAAGAACAAGACGGACAGGAGAGAGTTATTGCATACTTTAGTAAAACTTTATCCAAACCAGAGCGGAATTACTGTGTAACACGCAAAGAACTGTTAGCAATAGTAAAAGCAATAGAACATTTTCATCACTATCTCTATGGCCAGAAATTCCTTATACGTACTGATCATGCTGCACTTAGATGGTTATTAAACTTCAAAAACCCTGAAGGACAAATCGCTAGGTGGATACAACGGTTACAAGAATACGATTTCTCCATCGAACATCGAAGTGGTAAAATGCATAAGAATGCAGATGCTCTTTCCAGGCGCCCATGTATTGACAACTGTAAACATTGCTATAATGCAGAACTGAAATTTGGAACTAAAGAGATAATGCCCATAAGACAAATAGTATCGACACAAACAAATAGTGACACCCCTAACATCTGGAATCCAATTGAAATCAGGAAGGCTCAACTAGATGATGAAGACATAAAACCAATAATGGAATTGATTGAAAAATCTGATGCAAGACCTAATTGGGAGCAAATCTCGAGGTATAGTCCAACTACTAAAAGTTACTGGGCACAGTGGGACTCCTTAAAAATGGAAGACGGAGTATTATACAGAAGATGGGAGAATCCCACTGGACGGCTGATCCGTTGGCAGATAATCCTTCCTCGATCCCGAGTGGAACTTGTGATGAAAGATGTACATGATAGTGCCACTGGAGGACACTTCGGTGTTAATAAGACATTAGCCAAAGCCAGGGAACGATTTCATTGGTTGAAAAGTAGGGCAGACGTTGAGAGATGGTGTAGGCAATGTGAAGCCTGTGCAGCAAAGAAAGGCCCTAAGACTAGGAGTCGGGGTAAGCTGCAGACGTATAACGTTGGTGCCCCTTTTGAAAGAATAGCCATTGATGTAATGGGTCCGTTTCCTAGAACTGATGATGGAAATCGATATTTATTAGTGGTAATGGATTATTTCACAAAGTGGCCTGAGGTATATCCCATCCAAGACCAGGAAGCAACAACAGTGGCTGAGATGATAGTTAATAACTTCATTAGTAGGTATGGAGTACCTTTACAACTCCACTCTGATCAAGGACGGAATTTTGAATCCAATGTGTTTAAAGGCATCTGTCAACTATTAGGTATTCAGAAAACCAGAACAACTCCCTTACACCCTCAGTCGGATGGTATGGTTGAAAGGTTCAATAGAACAATTGCTCAGCATTTAGCATTATTTGTGAACGACCACCAACGTGACTGGGATCGCCATGTACCACTCCTTTTGCTGGCATATAGAACGGCAGTGCATGAGACAACTGGACAGACACCTTCCATGATGATTTTTGGAAGAGAGTTACGTCTTCCCTGTGACCTTTTATATGGTCGGCCCGAAGCAATGCCTGTGTCCACTCCACAATACGTACAAGAATTGCAACAACGACTAGAAGAAATCCATCACTCTGTTAGACATAACATCGACATAACAAGTGACAGAACCAAAACAAGATATGACAGTAAAATAAATGGAACTATTTTCAATCAAGGAGATCTTGTCTGGCTATACAGTCCACATAGAAAAAAAGGACTATCTCCAAAACTTCAGAAACCTTGGGAAGGTCCATATACAATAGTTAACAGGATTAATGACGTGGTATATCGCATTCGTCGACGTCCAGCTACAAAGTGCAAGGTGGTTCACGTGGATCGTTTGGCTCCGTTTCATCGAAGAACTGAAGAAACTTTGGAATCCAGAATTGTTCGGGACGAACAAGACCTAGGAAGGGGGCAGTGTTACGACAGAAGGAATCTGGCAACCGAAAGCAAAAAAGTTTCAGCCAACGAATAAGAACTTTGGGAGAATTTGGAGAAGAAGAGTGGAGCGTTAACGGTCGTTGTATTGTAACGGTCGTTGTGTTTTGTAACGGTCGGTGAGTTCGAAAATGGACGGTGAGCTGTTCTGAGACAGTGCGCGTAAGTATCAAGAAGTAACTTGATGTGTTGTGTATACGCTGAAGGATAAAAGTGGGATCTTTTATCGTTAAGTATCAAGAAGTAACTTGATGTGTTGTGTATACGCGGAAGTATAAAAGTGGGAACTTTTATGGCTAACTTCGAATGTCTACACGGACTGTCTTTTTGTTCGGCTAGTGTGTGAAAAGTTATTAGCACAGGACGAGAATTGGTTTACGAGTGAAGATCTTCGGGTGACCTGGTAAATCAAGTAAAAGGTAGTATTTAGTAAAATACACAGAGCTGATGTTGTGTGCTCTACGCAGGAAGATTGATGACTTGTGCATGTTAATAGTTGATTTGTTAATAAGATACTTCATCCATATTTCCTTTGTAACAATTTACCTTGTATTGAATTTGGTTTTGAAATATAGCTTTTAATACTCACGCTCAGTGGCTATCCATTTTGTGATCCGCAACAATATATTTAACTTGTGACTGAATGAGTCTGCATAGTAATTATCTATGTAGGAATATTCATTTGTTGAGTTTCTTTCAATTCAATTCAACCTTAACGACTTGTATTTTACTGTTTTGTGCCAAACTAGTGAATAACATCTTCAGTGGCGGACTGGCCAGGGTGTCAGTTTGCCCCCTTAAACATTAAACAATATGTTAAAAATGATAGCCTTATAGTTGTGGGTGACCCCCCTTTGTCTCCTGGCAACCAATATTTTTAGACCCAGTCCGCCACTGAACATCTTATTAATGAACAGAAAAGGCTCATTTGTTTTATCATGCATCAATGGAAATGCATGATAAACTTCAGGAAATAAATTGGTTTGTACTATTAATCACCTTATATACATACTCCTTTATAAGTCAAGCGCAGCCCGTGGCCGAGCTTGGCTACTTGATCAAAGGGACCTGGGTTCGAGCCCCGGATAAGGCATGGATGTTTGTGTCGTTTTTCTGCTGAGGTCCCGCCATCTTCACAGACCTTCTGCTTATGGCGTATAAACTGACAGGCTCCTATCAGACCTCTGTGGCAAACAGCTGCCTGAGGGGGTATTTATTATTTATTTATTATAAGTCAAATTAATTGTATACATGCTTTAATTTATATTCTTTTTCAAGCATTAAACAGTCATAATTTTCATCACTTGAGGGTGCTAATATTATTGCTTTATGATTTTTAATGCATTATTGTGCGCATATAATAGAGTAGCATTATCTCGTGCAGAAGATTTTCATTATCAATTGCTGAATGAAAGCGATTAATTCTAATAATTCCTTTTAATAGGATCTACATATTTCAAACATTCAGCGTTCGCTGTGTGTAATTCGCTTTATTGTTAGGTTTTTCTTTAATTATTCGAAAAGGTGCTTCCTAAAAAAAACCTTTATCTGTTCGATGACATTGTTTTAAACTATGTCTTATGTATTTCCATGTAACGTTATTATTATTCTCTCCTGAAAATAAGCAGATGCTTTGCGGGTCATTTTTTTAAACTTTTGTATAACTAACATGAATATGAATAAAGATTATTTTTATTATAAAAACACAGGAACTAGAACACAGAAGGATTATTATGGCATTAATCCTAATACTCCTCAGAACAGGGCTTGAGATGTTCACATTTTTAATACACAATATTTCATAATCAAGGGATAAAAAGTGAATTTAAAAAAACCTAATTGCTCTTCGCTGAAATGGGACCGTACAGGTAAGGATATTTACAGGGTTTTGATTAGGGATTGTAGGAAAAATTATATCCAGGAGGGAGAAGGAGTAAGATAGTGATTTTCAGTTGATCTCATAATTTTTATTGATAGTATATTAAAAATTATTTAAATCCAAGGTAAGGAGGAGTGTCTTTTATGTTCCCTCGTGGGGATTCATCTGTTTAAGTCATAGTCTATAGTCCCAATCAGAAAAAAAACATGTTTTCGTAATTTCTTAATTTAACATTTAATCAATTTAGTCACAAGATGGCACAAGGGTTTTCTTAATATCTCTAAATATTTTTCTGTTGAAAATGCTTTCTTGTCAGCAGTAATTTATTTCGTCCCTGAATATAGGAGGTAATTTTTGTCACTAAATTATCAAACATCTCCAAATTTTCAAAATTTCTTGTTTAGAGTATTATATATTCATAAATTTATAATGATAAAAGTTAAGCTATACATGAAAATGACATTTCTCAATATTCCAACAGGCACTGATATATAATTCTATTAGCATGTAGAAACAGTAGGAGGGTAATGTTTCATTACAAGTCCAGGTTTGTAGGGATAAATATATATATTTTGTTATTGAGCTCAATTTTGTGCTTGTTGCTAGTTGGCTGCTTCCACCATCTGAGAGCAGCAACTGTTCTTGGAAATCGTCCATGTCTGTCTGGCCGCCTAGTCAAGGTATGCAGTCGTGCAGCTCTTCATCAAGTGACGTTGGGCAACTAAGTGAGCCTAGTTTCGTCCGAAAGTAGTCTTATAATAGGAAAAGAAGTAATAGTATATGGGCCCTTATTGGCGATTTTGCATGTTAAGGTATGGTCATTTTTCTTGTTTCCTGAAACGGCAAACAATTCGAATTTCATGTGCAAATACACTGGGATCGCTAACTTGGAGGTTAGTTACTATATTTATTTACGAAATACATGGTGTCTCCAGTTACCAGCTTTGATAGGCAAAGTTGAAGGTATTTTTTAAAAGGGAATTTTTATGCTGCTATATATAATAAGCAGAATACTTATATTAATAGTAGTCCAGAAGAACAGCTATAAAGATTCACATTGTAATTATTCTTCTGTAAATTAGTATATATCTCATATATTCTTATAAGGAGGACTTAATTACGTACACGTTTCATTTTACTCATAAACCCTGAAGCCCTAACCATAGTCACTCCATTATTTTCAGCCATTATTAGATGCAGGTAATGGTTGAAGTATATATATTCCGAACACTGATATACACATATGTGGAGAGAATTGTTAACCTTTAATGGATGAAAAAATATTTTTGAGGTTTGGTTGTTTGGAATTTAATGGCGCACGAGCAACTGGGCTATTTTGCGTTCATATTTTTGAGGTTTTTTTGTAGTATTAATATTAAAAACAGTTATGCAAAACATAACTTTCATTTTCAAATTTAACACCTGATATATTTATTAGAATTAAAGTTATATGATAGATGCTTACTTAATATATTGTTAGATTTTTAAAGCTGAGTCAAAGAAAATGAAAGGTAAAATTGTTGCAGAAGAAGCATAAACAGGAAAAGTGAAACGATATTATACTTCATAACAAAAAGTAGTAAAGAAAGCAAGTTAATGAATTTATCTCGTAGTTCGGGCAAACAGCAAAAATTTTAATAATAATATTATTATGAATTTTGCTATTATTCTTTAAGAAACTGAACTCGACACTACCTCCGAAATCCTGTTCCAAGCATTGAGCTTAGCTCCATGGATTTAAATAATCTGCTTTTCACATCGGTTGTTTTTTTTATCAATACTCAAGTTTTATTGTTGCCAGATTCGTTTGTATTTGTTCTCCAATTGTTGGGGGTAGATTCTTTCAATGCTATTTTTTGCTTACCTTTTCCCATTTTTTCTGAAATGTGTTTTAAACAATTTTTGTTTCATTCGTTTTCATTTTGTCTTTTATAATTGAATACGAATGATAATTCCCTAAAATATTTCAAACAGGAAATATGTTTTCGGAAGTTGGGGGGGGGGGAGTGCGAAGTAATTAAAAAAATGTGAAGGAAAAAAAATCAGTATAGCTGCAATATTCTCTATTTATTGCTGGCATAGTATATATTTGTGCAGCTTTACGAAGTTTTAGTTTAAACGAATCATTAATTTAGCCATAGTAAATACACAGATTGGCTGTAGAAATAGACTTCAACAATTATTAAAAACATCTGAAAAAAATTATCGCTGACGTGGCGGGAATCCAACCCGTAACTCTAGATCAGGGGTTCTCAACATGGGGTACGCGGTAAAAATTTTTGGAGTACGCCGTATAAATAAATAAAACAATAGTTATAATATAACAATGGGAATAAAATAAAACATATATATATATGCCGTCCCGTGGCCGAGTGGTTAACGCGCTTGGCTACTGATCTAAGGGACCTGGGTTCGAACCCTGGATAGGCATGGATGTTATGTGTCGTTTTTCTGCTGAGGTCCTTCCATCCTCTCAGACCTTCTACTATGGCATATAAACTGACAGGCTCCTGTCAGATCTCTGTGGCAAGCAACTGCTTGAGTGGGTATTTATTTATTTATTATTATTATATATAACATATATCTAGCGACTTTCTGGGTTCGAACCCTGGATAAGGCATGGATGTTATGTATCGTTTTTCTGCTGAGGTCCTGCCATCCTCTCAGACCTTCTACTATGGCATATAAACTGACAGGCTCCTGTCAGATCTCTGTGGCAAGCAACTGCTTGAGTGGGTATTTATTTATTTATTTATTATTATTATATATAACATATATCTAGCGACTTTTCAGCTCTCACGGCGTACCCCACGTTGAGAATCCCTAATCTATAGAGTTGCAGGTTGGATTCCCGCCATGTCAGCGATTAATTTTTTCCAGATATTTTTAATAATCATTAATTCAAATTTAAAATAATGAATTAGCAGCCATCAAGCAGCTGCTTGCCACAGAACTCTGACAGGAGCCTGTCGGTAAAATATGAATTGGATCTCATGAAATATTAAGCTGAAAAAAATTGGTTTTGCCATGAGTGGGATTCGAACATACGTCTCCAGTCTTGATATATACTGGTTTCCTGAAATATTTTTTGATGTGAATGCAACAAATACAATACATGAAACAATGATAACGAACGATAACATTTCTTATGAATGATACAGTGAAAACAATGTTTTTTACAAAGAGCAATTTTGCACATAAGTACAGACAATATGTTTTTTTTTTCTGCTCTACACATTGGACATACCGACGTCTTCTGTTTACTTCAACTGCTAAATGGTCACCTACATTGAGCATCAATTTAAAAGCTTTGGATAGATGATGATATATGGGATATTTCATTACCACTTGGATATACATACCTCCGGCTCTGCAATTGTAAATCACATGTAGTATACGATCATTAGACATCCCAATTTTTTCCATGAAATGTCTAGTTAAATTATCTAACAGGATGCCATTTGTTGCGTTTTTCATTTACTTTTGCAACTGATTTGAAAATACAACGCTTTTTTTCCCGAAGAAAAAAAAAATTAAGATATATTACTTTCCAATGATTAATATACGCTTTGTTCCCGGTGCCTGAGTGGTTAGCATGCTTTTGCTTTTCACTATCGAACGTTTTTCTGTAAGCCTTTTAAGCGTCCCCTTTTTTACATAAGAATAAACTCAAAATATAACATAGTAATATCATAGGAATAGTATCCCGTTTTTTCGGTTTTAAAATCTGATCACCTCAATATAATAGAATAAGAAATGTTTTAAAACTATTCCAGCTGATTTTATTTTTATTTCCATCGTTGGAATTTGTGGGTGGTGGTGGCGGTGGCATTTATCTAATGATAAATAAGTTAATTGCATATGCATTTATGCAATGAAACAGTTATTGAGTCGAATTGGGTTGGGTTGTTTTACTTCTGAGCTGCACTTTTTTTTGCACACAATGGGCTAAACGGCCAGGTATGCAAGGCGGCAATCGACGAAATGTTACGATTCGCATTTTCGGAATCTTCCTCTAGTTATAATTGCGCCCTCTAACAGTGAAAAATTGCGAAATTTCAAACTAATATTGCAAGCGATGTAATTACTTTAGAAATTTGAAATTTCGGTTGTGAAATGTGAATATAATGAAGTTTGCATTGACAACAATGATTTTCACCTTTACCACCCAGAGGAGGTGGGAAAACGACATTTTTGTGTTTTAAACGAATATTGTGTGCTTTTAGAGACAAATTGAAAATTCTTTTTGGGTTGGATAGGTATTGATAAACTATTATGATTCACGATTTTAGAATATATCAAAAGCTCTGTGCCCTATGACCGTGGAAAATTTTCAGAATTAAAAAATTTGAACTAATATTGCAAACGATCTATATTGGCTACAAATCTGATATTTTGGTGGTGGACTGTGATGATCAAGGGGTTTTACATTGGCAGCAGTAGTGGGAAAACATAACTTTTTGTTTTGAGAGAGTAATGAAAAATTCTTTTTTTAGTTGAATAGATACTAACGAAATATGCTGATTCATAGTTTTCAAGACCTCCAAATGGTTTACCATTGTTAGAGGGTGCTAAGTGTAGAAATGTAAAACTTGAAGTAATATTGCAAACGATGCATTTATGCTAGAAATTAGAAATTCTGGTGATAGAATGTATTGATAATGTAAATGCAATAGTAAATAAATGATTTTATATACACTAGATGATTTGCCCTGTAACCCTAGGGTATAAGAAAATGCAAATTTTTGATTTTAAGGTATAAATGAGATATGCTTTTTGTGTTTTATAGGCTAAAAGTATATTATAATATGCATTTTCCAATCACCTATTAGTATGAATTACTTCTCTTAAAGGGTGCAAAATTCAGAGAATGAAAAACCTTATTTTCTCTGAAAACAAACATCCTATATTCACCAAAGGCAATATGTTATCCTTCTAATTGTATGTAATTTTGTTATAGTGCATATAATTTACAGAGGAGTGTTTGACTTTTATTTATAACTCCCAAAAGTGTTTATCATTGGTATAAATAATGCTCTATGGGAAATAAACCTTCTTAACAATAGTTTAACTCAGTGCTTTTCAAACTTTTCCAGCTATAGAACCCTTTTTCAAACTCAAATATTTCATGAACTCCATTTTTTGTAAAATTGGTATGCAAACATAAATATGAACATGCAAAAAGTTATTGAAGCAACAATGAAAATACTTTTATTGAATAAAATGTACAATAAAGTTTGTATGTTAATTTCTCAGTGAAAATGATGCTTTTGTTTGGGTGAGCATAAAGATTTGGTGTAATGAATGATATTTGTAGTTTGTAATCTGCCTGAGCATCCTTTATTTCATCAACATTTTGTAAAACCCAGTTTGAAAATCACTGGTTTAACTGTTCTCTTGCAGCTGTTGGATAAAAAAAATCTGGCTGGAAAAAAAAAATAACAGAAATCATGGTTAGCTAGAAGAATTAACAAATCATGTCTGATGAATATGGGATGCTCATTTTTAGGAACTTTTCACCCTTTAATGGTACCTATGAACATCCTTTAATGGTAGTTCATAGGTATTACTATGAACTATCTTTAATGGTAGTTCATAGTAATGGGTAATTGGAAAATGTAATTAGTAATATACTATTGGTGCTATAGAATGTAGAATGCCAAAGAATTTCTAATTTATTCCTTAAAATTATATCATTTGCAATTACTTAAGTTTAACATTTTCTATATTTAGCACCTCCTAAGAATGTAAATTAAAGCCTTTCAGAGGATTTGAAAACTATGAATAATCATATTTCATTAGTACTTATTCAACCCAAAAAGAAGTTTTCATTAATCTCTTAAAAAGAAAAAGTTGCAGCCCCCCCCCCCTCTTTCCCCAGTGTGAAGAGACAAAATTGTTGCTGCCGATGGTAAATCCCTTGATAATCATCACGCTCCAACACTAAAATGCCCAGATCTAAAAAAATTGGAGTCTGAAAAATGTTAAGCAGGGAAGTGGTGGCAAAAGACTGGATTTCCAATGTACTATAACATTTCCCCCGTTGTTTTACAAGTCGTTAAAAGATTTTTTGAAAAATGCATAAAGTGTAAATAAGTTTAATATTTTTTTTGTCTTTATTCCCATTATTAGCATGGGGGGCATGAACCCACCCCCTAGATCTAGTCCTAGTCATAATAGTGTATCACAACATACCCAACCTAAAAATAATTTTTAATTTACCCTAAAAGTGAACAATTATCTATTAAAACAAAAAAAAAAATGTGTTGTCCAATTCATCCCCTGTGGTAAGAGCGAAAACCATTGTTAATAATGCAAGCTTTGCGACCTTCACACCTTCACATTTCAACACCAAAACTTCAGATTTCTGGCATAATTACACTATTTCAATATTCATTTAAAATTTTGCCATTTTCAGCTTTTTCCCACCATTAGAGTGATCAGTTATAGCAATTCGGCAAAAATGGTAAATCCACAGAATTACCTGTTGACTTTGAAGTCAATAAATCCATAAATAGTTTTGTGGAAAAATTGAGTTTTGCCTATTTACGGGATTTGAACCCACTCCAGATTCATTATCCTGATTCTTGTATGAATCTGGAGAGACTTGGATTCAAATTCTGCACTTTGGCAAATGTCATTTTTTCCACAAAACCTTTTATTCGGAAATTCTGAAAGTGGAAATCATAATATTTCATCAATACCTATCCAACCCCAAACAAATTTTAAATTTTTCTTTAAAAACAAAGAAGTTGAATGTCTACAGACAGGCAGATGACAAAAAGTGAAGACATTCGCTTGTTTTTTTTTCTTAAAAAAAAATACCCACTCAAGCAGCTGCTTGCCACAGAGGTCTGACAGGAGCCTGTCAGTTTATATTCCATAGTAGATCTGAGAGGATGGCAGGACCTCAGCAGAAAAACGACACAAACAAGCTAAAAATAGTACACATATTTTGCTAATGTTTTGCAAAATGCTTTCTTAAAAATATTATTATAATTGAGAGGGGAAAAAACATAAATTGCACTATTTGTCAAAAAAGCATGTGTAAATTTAAAAACAACAACCATGTTTTGGATTTTTCAGTTTAATTCCAGGAATTTCCTTCCTTCGTATATTTTCTAGATCAGGTTATTCTCTGGTGTATGAAGTACTGGTAATATAGATGAGCACTAACTTAAAATCAACTTTTATCATGGAATTAAAACTAAAAAAACTATTTATTGGCAAAAATATTAGTTTTCCAGAAAAATTAGTTTTTTTTTCATTTTATATAAAATTAAAGTATAATACTTTTAATATTTCAAATAAATAATTTACTCTGGCATGAACATTTATCAAACTTAATAAAAAATAAAGAAATATTTCCTCATGCAGCTGCTTGTTACAGAGGTCTGACATGAGCCTTTCAGTTTATACACCATAGTAAAAGGTCTTAGAGGATAGTGGGATGTATTAGAGCTGTAATTGTGAGTACTGCTAGAATTGGCTTACAATAGCAAAATGCAATAGCAAACTCAGAACAGATGTGTTTGGGGAATAAAATTGCAGTCTGTGGTCATCAGTCTATAATATTATGCTACACATTTTTAAAGAATCAAATGAATGTCATATAAATCTTTGAATATAGATTATCAGGCATTGAACATTGAAGAATTCATGAACATTGAACTGTGAAGAATTTTCACAGTTTCATTAGTTGTGCAATAGTCATTGTATATTTTTGTTTAGAGTATGATAAATTTCTGAAGTATCAGGCAGACAGAAATCTTCACTTTAATTCTGCTAAATTAATCAGTTTATATATAAAAAAATAAATACCCCCTCAAGCAACTTCTTGCCACAGAGGTCTGACAGTAGCCTGTCAGTTTATATGCCAGAGTAGAAGGTCTGAGCAGAAACCGCAGCAGGACCTCAGCAGAAAAGCAACACAAACATCCATGCCTTATCTGGGGTTCGAACCCAGGTCCCTTAGATCAGAAGCCAAGTGCGCTAACCACTCGGCCACCATGAAAGTTTTAATTTCAATCTGTTATTGCAAGTAACAGTATGTATGTTTTATTTCTTTTAAATGTGCACAAAAAGATAATTAAATTTTTAACTGCTAGATCAATAACCATTGTTTATTATGTCATGAGATAGATAAAAAAAAAATATAACAGTTTTAACATTGCAGTGGTAAGAATATAATTTTTGTAAAGGAATATGTAATTTCCTATATTTGATGAATGTTTTTTAATATTGGGATATACTATTATTTGTCTTTCTTAAAAATAAAAGTAAACTAAAATCAAATGTAACTCTTTTTTTTTTTGGGAGCTTAGTGTAATAGTCTCTCCTGACACTATGCTACTACAAGGATGAGCTACTATTTTAAATTTATGGCATAGAAAAGTGGCTCTTTGCTAATTTGAAGTGTTGGTAGTCAGTGAAGATGAAGCTAAAATTTTTTTACCTAACGTAATTCAAACATACAAAATCCTGATGCAACCATGGGGTATGGAGGCCCAACCAGACTTCTGATTTAGTCCTCCAAATACATCTGGTCCTGAGCTACAGCTGCTGCATTTGGCACTGTAAGCCAATTCTAGCAAGGTTGTGTTTGACATTGTCTGCCCACCATATCCTATGTTTCTCCCCTTTCCTGAGGCATTTAGGCACACTTTTCATAACCCTATTCACCAATCTGTAGTCATGCATACAAGCAACAAAGCCAAACCAACACAGCTCTCTTTGAACAATATGGTGCTCAAAGGAGATTGCTGACCCCCTTCCCCTAACTTCATCATTACTTGCAAAGTCAAAGCACCTAAATGCATAAGATATTGTGTAAACTATCTAGAATCAGAGGCATTAAGTTTCCTGTTATCTTGTTTACAAAGGGTCCAAGTCCCATTACCATAACATACCCTACAAAGAACCAAACTATTATGCAGCCTAATTTTAATCTTTAGGTATATATGCCCAATTTTTCTCACTTCTGTAAATTCTTAAAAGTTCAGCAGCAATTCCTATTCTTTCAAGTTGTATATTTGTGACCTATGATCAAACAGTTGAAGTTAACAATCCCATATATGTGATGTGACATAACATCACATGTTCAAATCCACATAACAATGTATCAATGCAGGAGACTCCAACTAATTTGGCTCTGGGACCATGTTGAGAAAATAATTTTATATGGAGGACTGCAAATCTATCATCATTGATAGTAGCTACATTATCATCATTAAGCAGCCATAGGCTGTGGAGGTCCATCTACATTCAAAACTAACTGTTCAAGATTTATCTTGTAACATATACATTTTAATTTGTTTTTATTTAGTTAATTTGATTGATTAATTAATTAAATAACATTTAGATTTTAATATTTCATTAATTGATTTACTTTCTTAGGCTTTTTTCTATTTTAGAGTTACCTTTCTCTCCTTTATTTTTTGGCCTTCCTCTTCTTTCAGTGGATTCCCATTTTCTTTTGCTCATCTTTTGTCTTTCATTTTTTAGTATTCTTTACCATTATATTCCTATACTCCATAAATCTTTCACTTTCTACATTTCTTATTTTATCCATTGTCTTCTGGGCATATTTTCTCCAGAAATCCATTTCAACTCCTCTTACCCTAGCTGGTAATATTTCTATTAATGCCCATGTCCTGGTTCTTTGTGTTTCTTCCTTAATTTACACTTAGATTAACAAAAATAGTAACACCAAATAGTAAAAGACCACAATTTAATTATTTCACCACTAATATATTTGATTCTAAATTAATGTGCCAATTTTAAAAATTGAAAATCTGGAAAATGTTTTGCCAAAGTAATATATAGTGAGGACTTACTTACCTCTAAAAGATGTCTGCTAAAGAGATACTTTTGTATAAATTCGAGATGAAAGTTCTTTTGATAACTATAGGGGTATCAGCCTACTTTCTGTTCCAGGTTTCTTTGCATGATTGTGCTTAATAGAATGAAGAATTTGGTTGATGGACAACTGTGTGATGAACAGTGTGGATTCAGAAGAGTAGGGGATATATAGATCGAATTTTTTCACTTAGGCAGATTCTTGAGAAATATTTAAGAGTTTGAGAAACCTGTGGTTACTCCTTTGTAGATTTCAAAAAGACTTTTGACTCTATTGTTGACCTTCATAATTTGTGGTTAATAATGAGATCTTATGGCATACCAGACAAGTTAGTTAACATCATGAAAGCTCTCTATAATAATACTGAGTCATGTGTGAGAGTTGGTAAATCTTGTAGTGATTGGTTTAGCATTGCTAGTGGAGTTAGCTGTTAAAATTGGAAACTGGATTAGTGATGAAATAAATCTTAGTTATTGGGTACCTCAACAATGGTTGGTTTAACAGTAGAGTGCTCTGACATGTATCTGGAGAGTTGTGTGTTCGATTCCCACCCCATCATTCCCACCCCATCGGCAATAATTTTTTTCATATGAGTATTTATTGAACAGAAACTTATTGTTATTGGAAAGGGGGAAGGGTACTATTATGATAGGAAGATGACATGGAGTGAACTCTTGCAATCTGTCTGTAGCAATAATAAAGCTCTATAATACCAAGAATTTATTATATATTTTTGTGAATTTCTGTCTATTAAAATTAATATGTAATGCCTGCATTAAGTCTTATCTTAACATATGGGATATTTTCTGGGGAGGCACTTATAGCAAATATATTAAACTTTTGGAAATGGTGCAAAAATATGTGATTCAAATGTATTTTAAAAAAGAAGAAACAAGATAGCACTGTAAATTGTTTTAGGGAACTGAGTTTTTTGGAGATCAGGAAATTATAAATGTTTTAAACTTTAAAAAACTTAACAAAACATGAGGGAATAAATAGAATTAGGGCTTTTGCTTATAATATGAGATTATCAGAGAATATATTATATATATTATTGAAGAGTGGCTATTACTAATATTTATAATGTGAAAAATTACATGGCACCTGTATAATATATGTAATGCTTGCTTGTATATTTTGTATTTCTTCTGTGTATTCTTATTTGTTCCATTTATTTCTTGTGCTATATAATGCCTTGTAATCTGAATAAATTTAACCTAAATACAATCTTTCCATATTACATTAATAATTCAAATCTCTACCTATCATACTACCTCACTGTAGGTTTAAAGCCATTCTTAGTTTTACATTTCATTGGGGGAGAGGGATTTCAAAGGACCCTTGAATTTCAACAGGAAATTCATTGTGCTGAAATGCAGAATTCCTATTTATAGGAGAACTCAATTTTAAAACCTGAAATCATCTTTTTATTTTCTCCCTATTCTTTGTAGTTCACTTTTTTGCAATTTCGGTTTTTAGCTGTGAAATTTGATATGCCACACACTATTATGGATTAAAAATTGTCACAATTAATGTTATTTACATGCAATTGATAATGATATTTTGAGGAAACATTATGGAAAAATTCAATATCTTGATTTAGAATTAGCATTAACAGTAGTCATTAGTTTGATTCATAACATATATTAGGGTGAATTTTTAACCTCTCAACAAAAACTCAGATTCCCAACTGCAAAACTGTACATCTCAATGTATTTGTTCCTTCTTAATGTCTGTTTGGAATAATCAAGTTATGAACTGCTATGCTTAGCATTAGTGATTATCACATTCAGTATTGCTTGATATAGATGTCTGATGAAATAAGAATTTCAGTTCCTTGCTTTTCTCTAATGTCTGTTTAAGTAAAATATACTTTTTTTTTTACATTTTCAAAGTAGTGACTGTGAAAAACAAAAATTAGAGTAGAGGTAATATACAAACAAGTTTCGCTGTCATTCTTATAAACATTATTGTAAGGATGATCAGGTATTAAAATATAGTTTTGATTAATATTTTAAAGGTTTTATTTCTTTCAGAACATATGGTACGGGCAGATATTATGGAGCAAGTTCCACAAATTGCTTTATTTTGCAGAGAACACAGCAGTAACTTAGAATCAGTCATTCGACAACAGTTGATACCTATATCAGTTAAACTTCTAACAGACCCAAAAAATGAGGTTGGTATAGGAACATAAATATTCATAATTGAAACTAATATAGTGGACAGAAATATGTTGTTCATTCTGTAATAATAAATTCAAAATTTTGAGTTTTGTTATTAAAATTAAAAAATGATAATTATAAATGTAAGGAAAAGTTAAAAAGAAATTAAATTTTGACAATTGGTATTCAAATCTTTATAGTAGGGATAAAGCTACTGGGGGTGCAAGCAACACAAAACACCTGTCACCAAGACCCTGGTGATTACTGGCAATTTTTCTATGGTCAGTGGTCACTATTTGATAGTTCTAGATTGGTCAACTATATTATAGATTTAAAAGTCTTAAGATGTGTTACTGACAGTTTTAATCCTATCATTCCCAAGAATCAGCAGTTTCCTAGTTATTTACCTCATTAATATGTGAACAGTGCTATATGCTTGAGCTTCCAAGAAATTTTAGCTATAACTCTAATAATTCCCATAATAGTTGCAAGGGCAGAATCATTTTCATGAACGTTTCAGTTCATTAAAAAAAGACTCTTTGAGGAGTACAATGGGGGAAAAAACAAATAAATAAATATCAATAATATTTACTGAAGATAAAATTACAAAAAAAATTAGAAGAAATAATAAAGACTTTTGCCAATATTGCTTTATTGGATACATCATGATAATGAATTTTATACTGTATGATAGAGGCCCACTCAAATATTTTGCACTGGGACCCATGATGATCTGGTTTTACCAAGTACTCTTAACTATTGTGCTATCAAGTCTCCATTAATTTTTCCAGTAATTAGTATTTTGTAGTTAATTCCCACTATTAAGAAGAAGGCACCAACCAAGTCAACTCTTCATTTGTGTGAACTTGAAGTAAGCAAATTTAATTTTTTCTATTACCATGTGCATTTTTGCATTGCCACAAATGAATTCTTTGGCTCTACATATCTACTTTTCTAACTTGCCTTGAATGTTCTTATAGGCAAAAATGCCTAATGGAAAAATGTGGACAGTAGAATGGACCATAATGTGAATAATTTTCCACCATATATTTGATATACTTCCCCCCCCCCCCCCAATTGCATCCTATATATACAAGGTCATTATAAACGAGCCGGGTTCATAATCTGCAGTTCCCAGGTTCGAGTCCCAGCTGGGTCAGCATTGAGATTTATCTCCGTAAAACTCCCTACCCTGACCATGGTCAGTAGGGAACACCGATGAGCTTAGAAAGGCCGCCGTCCATTGGATAGGACATTAAGCAGTGGCCCCTTGTGCTGGAGAGCTATACCCTTTGCATGTTAAAGAACATGTTGAATGGCCCTGATGGGATGCTACCATCTGTCTCCCAACAGCTGTTCCAGTGGATCCCCTCCCCCCCCAACCTTCTCTGAGCCTTCGGGGTCCTTCTGGCCTGGCCATTTAGCCATGGTGTGCAAAAAAGTGCCGCTCAGAGGTAAACCCAACCCATTATAAAAGAATACCTATTTTAAAGTGCTATATTTTATTAAATAATTTAGTAACAAAAGTAATTGTGCATTAAAAATATCAAAAACTCTGAAAGTTTCTTTGTTTTGATGGTGTGGAGTTAGTATCACATGTAATGTTGTAAATACTAAATTTCCAAATTATTGGATTGGTAAAAGTGAGACATTCTTAGGGCCCTAAGATGTCCTGATTTGAGACCATTGGATTTACAGTGGGCTTCTTTTTTTGGAGAAAATGCATTAAAAGCATGATTTACTCAAAAAAAATTTTAACTTTGCAGCATTTAAATGAGCATTCAAGTTGCTGTTGGTTGTCCCAGACTTGTTGAGCTGAGTATGGACAGCAATCGAATATATCATTCCACCAGTGGTGGTCATATTGAAGTCTGTTGAACATAAAATTATGAAAGTTGTACACACAATTACTATTGTTGTTTCATTATTTAATGAAATATAGCACATTAAAATATGGGTATTCTTTTATAATGACCCTGTGTATATACTTGCATATAAATATTCAGAGTATTATTTTTGTAAATTATGAATGCAAAAGGTATATTAGTTATTGCGAATGCATGAAAAATAAAAAAAAAATGAATGTTAAGTTCTTAATCTTTTAAATACTTTTGCTTAAATATAAAGCATATAATAGTTATATATTCTTTCAAAAAGAAAGTATAGAGTTATATATAGAAAAAAATTGTTCAGAGCAAAGCTTTTTAAAGAACATTACTGTGTAATCTGTGTCTTGGAGGGATTGAATGCACCCTGTAACATGGCCAAAATGGGTACTCCCACTCCAGGGTTAAAGATCTATATGGTATTTGTCTTGAAGTGTTTATAATATAGCTCTAAATCAGTGGGTAGCCCATGAATAGAGCTAACTTGGGTGCACTAAATATGTACTGTATCATGCCCTGCATACAGAGGTCCTGTGCTCTCTAAAATATTTTATACTAATGAAATGCAAAACAGAAAATTTAAAAACAGTTTCCTACAAAAACATAGAGCACTCTCAGTGTGAGGGTAAAGATCCTTAATTTCTTCTTTAATCTAAGAGTTTTTACTATCAGTAGTGTAGTTTCAGAAGTTACTGGAGATGGTCTCCAAAAATGAAAATAATCATTTCACGAATATCATTTGTCAAAAGGGCTAGTTCATCAGCCAATCAGAGTCAGACAGTTTCCAATCTCTAAATTTTCTAAGGCCCCACTCCCCTCCTTTGCAAACCTTTCCTCATAGTATCATCAATAACTAACATGAGAAAAGTTAACAAAAAATGACCTTATCTAAGTTATAAATAGTAGTGCTAAACCAACCACTTCTTTTAAGCATCTCTCATATAGTATTATTACAGGAGCTATCAATATATGATTATCTAACTTTTTAGGTATTTCAAAGACTGTATGATCAGTTTCATAATCAGACAACCTCAAGGTAGTCCAACAACCAAATGTGTAATTTTATTATGCACAATAATGCATGAAACCTCACCTGGAACAAAAAGTACAGTAATGCTTCTGTATTACAAAAGCTATGATCAGCTTTAAAATAAAAATATGAATAATACTTCCAGTAAGATCCATAAAAATAACACCTTTATCATAGAAATGTTCAACACTTCAATCAGCCAAGTGAAGTGAAAACATAAACCAGTCCCAGCTCTTGCATTTTAACAGCAATTTCATCTACCCCTGGAGACTTGGGTATTTTTAATTTTGTGACATCCAAAGCAATTTCAGATTGCAATATATGAGCAACATTAAAACCAGGAATGTATCTAGAGTATTTGCAAACAATGGAAAGAAAGGAGTAGAACAAACAACATTGTGTTTGGAACTTTTCTGAAATGTTAAACCACCTGGCCACCGCAGAAATGTACCTTGAATAACCTTTGCTATCTTAACCTCTCAATCTCTGTGTCATTCTGCTTTCCCACACAAAGTATTACAACCTGAAAAACTTTCTGTTGTGCTGTCTACCTGATTTGGCTGACTGAAATGTTACTTTGTGTTTTCAAAAGTAATTTTTTACTTTAATGTAATTATAGTGTAACTATAATTTAATGTAATTATAATGTAATTATAATTTAACTTAACCATTAATACTTTCTGAGACTTACTTATGCATGTAAAATGGCAGATGCACATAGGAAAGTAGGGGTGTTCTTCCCAGTGGGCATGGTTACAATGCTCTTGTGGTAAAGTAAGGAAAGTAGCAATGCTAACTTAAAAAACATTCCAGATAGTGCCAAAATTCTAATGGTAAAGTTGTAGAGTAGCCATGGTTATATCACTGCCACCAGTGAAATTGGATTAATGGCTGCTAAGAACATAACTAAAGGTCATCCCAAATTAACCATTGCTGACAATCAGCAATGTATAATTACTGATTGTCAGCAATTACTGATTGTCCACACATCTTATATATGCGCACTTTTTGCGCATATATAAGATGTGTGGCATCTTATATATGCGCAAAAAGGTACTTCATGTTTGAATGGTATTACACACATTCTGCAGAAAGCACTCAACAATATATGCAGTGATAGGCAAATGGCCATGGTGGTATTCAGGTGACTCAGATGCACAGATCATGCAGCTAAATGTGTCATCAAATAGACTACAAAACTTCTTCACCACCTTTGCAACCTAACCATGGGTCTTTGTTCAACCAGGAGTGAGTATCATGCTGGCATACTCATATACTGAGTATATGCACCTCAAATCCTCTTTGCCCCTCCCCTATGTGTGTATAATATAAATAATTTTTACTTTGGTTTTGGTTGGGGGGGATCTTTAAATTGTTACCTAGTCCCCCAAATTTGGCTGCATAGATTCACAATAATTTAATATGTATATAAAACAATACATTATGTGTGACAGCTTCTTCATGAAATCAGTATTCTAAGGTTAGTATTTAAAATACTTGTTTTTTCAGCTGACCTAAGATATTTGCAAAACATTAATGTACATATATTTTCAGCATCCACACAAGCAAATTGAAAGATTATGCATTTGCCTATAATCAGTCTTTCTGTTTTCATAATATAGAGAAAGACAAGTAAAATTGTTTGGTGGGTTAGCGTAGAATGCAAGCTAACAAGTGATTTTATCATACCGATAATTATGTCTGCCCATCTCAGTAATAGTTCATGTCAGAATCTAATTTTGCAAAGCCATTGATAAGATTTTATGAGGAATGTGATGATGATTAGCAAATTCTTAGCAGCATCACATTATTTGAATGCACACAGTAGTTTGCAAAAATGATTTTTATGTGTGACTACCTGCTACAAAATGATTACATGGGCAAGGGAAGCTAACCATTTGCTAACAAATGTCCAGATGTCAATTGTTTGTATTTTGTGTATTCTCTTGTGAATAAGAGTATAGTCAACCCAATTTTGGCACAAATTTTGCTATTTCAAATTAGAAGAATTTTAAAATCACTGATGTGTATGATACACAATTGTTGACTCAACATTTATAAAAGGATGCTGTTTTTTTTTCAAATGCACATATAATTTCGTATATTTTGCAGGTTCGAAAAATAAGCCAGGGATCACTTCTGGTACTATTAGAACAAGGTCTTATTGACAAATGTAAGTTGTATATAATCGTTTTTTACTTATTTATATTATTATATATTTATATATATATTTTTTTTTTTGACAATATTACTACTTGCCAAAAACAGAAATTGTGTGTTAATGTCCTAAGAAGAAATCTGAAATTCTCATGCATTAATTTCCATCAAATACTTTCAGTAAGTTAAATAGCATATAAAAATTTATATGTTTTATAGATATTATAATAATAAAATTAGCATATGATGTTATTCTTTGGTATTAATGGAATGGGATCAGCTATGAATGCCTTGTTAGTTAGTGACATGGCAGTTAGCACTGCTTTTCCAATATTATTGTTAATTTGCAGCTGGCTATATTATTTGACTTATTTTCAATTATGCCAGATATTTATAACATTTGGCTTCCAAAAATAGTTGTTTTTTCAAGGCCAATTTTCTGTTCACTATTAAGAAATATTAAAATAAACTCAATAAAGCCCCAATCCATATTTACAACAGTCTTGTGTAATATTAATTATTGTTAATACTTTAAGCTACAGGGGTTTATTAAAATAATGGAAACACCAACAACTACTGGAGTACACACACAATGTGCCATATACATATCACTGGGACAACGTCACTCATGATATGAGGTATATAAAGGGGAGAAGTACGATGTTGGCTATCATGTAGCAGTGCCACAGACACGGGTGAAACAGCTGTTGTGGGCAATGTCAGATCTCAGTGACCTCCAAAAAGGCATGATCATTGGTGCATGTCTTGAGGAGCTTCAGTAACCAGAACGGTGGAAATAGTAGATGTAACATGAGGAACTGTATCGAAGATTATGACTACCTATCAAAAAGGACAGGGCGGTTACCTCCAAACATGCAAATTGTGGATACCATATGAAGTTGTCAGATAGGGATAGGCAAACATTGGCATGGATTGTACAACAGAAGCACAAGACCACAGACCACAAATAGCAGCAGAGTTGAACACCAGTCAGAATGATCCCATTTCCATCATAACAGTTCATTGGGAACTTCATCATGCTGATATTTATCATCGTGCTGCAATCTACAAACCTCATGCAACGAAACATATAAGGTGGTGCAAAGCACATAAAAACTGGGATGCTAAAGACTGACACCATGTCATCTGGTCTGATGAATTGTGCTACACATTGTTTCCCACCACTGATAGAGTGTATGTCTGGCAAAAACCTGCAGATATAGGGGTACCACTCCGACTGTTTGGTTCTGATTGTGAAGCATGGAGGTGGATCCTTGATGCTGTGGGGTGCCATATCATGGCATTCCTTAGGGCCATTAGTTATTCTGCAGGATTATGTCACAGCCACAACGTACAAATCCATTCTCGGGCACCATCTGCACCTAATATTGTGGGTATTGTTCCCTGATGACCATTCCTAGTTTCAAGCGGATAATGCACACGTGCATTGTGCGAAACATGCCAAGTTGTGATTTGCCGAGGATGAGGTACAGCAGCTACCCTGTCCACCTCAATCTCCAGACCTCAATATTATTGAACATTTGTGGGAATATCTGTAACACAAGGTCAGATCACACTTTCCACCTCCAACATCACTGGCATGGTTGGGCCATATTTTACAGGAAAAATAGTCCCATATTCCATTACTGTATGTGCATGACTGATATCAATATTTCACGTTGAATTACGCCTGTTCTAAATGCCTGAGGTGGACTACAACTTATTAAATAAAATATTCTCCAGAAACAGTACATGTTTCCATTATTTTGATAAACCCCTGTATCTTTTGTCAATTTTCCCATCATTACTTGTGATGTTTATAGAATGCTATCTATAACTTGTGACATACTTTTTTCCTCACTTATGGATAACAGAATTATGCAAATGTAGTTGTCTGCATAAGTCACAATTGGAAGTTTAATTCTGTTATCAAAATGTTTTACAGTCATGTGCAAATTCTGTACAAAATATTGTAGGATACAAATGTATAATATCAGATGTGCACTATGTTGCCAAAATTATTTGGATACTTCCATGTTATTTGAATGGCAAGCTTGGAATTCTCTAACTTTGAATATAACTTTTTATGGAAATGGATCTGAGAAAATAATTCAAGAGCTCAATCAAATCTCTTTAAATCTTAATTTTTTAACAATATTTGTGTTATATTTGGAGTTACTGAAACATTTAATAACAAACAGGGTTACTACAATCATCTTAAACACTTCAAAATTAACAAAAACTGAAATAATTGTTGCATAAATTTCTAAAATTACTTTTAATAAAGGTAATTATTTTTTTTGAAAAATAATTTTTAAATTAATTTACCTTTATTAAATAATTTCCTGTAACTTCTGTTATCTGTATTTTAATTAAGTTATCTAAATTCTTATGACCAGCAGTGCTACAAATGTTTCAGCATCAATAGCTCTTTAAGTATCAAATGAATATAGTTGAAAATCAAGATTTAGGGAGATTTGAATGAAATCTTCAATTTATCTATAATGACATTTTTCTATAAAAGCCCATTTTTAAAGTGCCCTCACCTTGATTGTCAATTTTCACTCAACTAACATGGAAGCATTGGAATTGATAATCAAGGCTAGACACAATTTGTGAATCATTGTATATATATATAACAGTGGTACACTAAGACTAGAACATGAAGCTAAATACCACTGATAACTGCTAGCAAATCAAGCAGGTTATTAATTTTTCAATCCAAAAAAATCTGCCACCAGAATTCTGGAAATTGTCAATTTTATATTCAACAACAAAGCAAAGAACTTGTATAGACAAGTGTTTTGAGTATTGCCAACTTTCATCAGAGATAGCAAACACTGGCATATCCTAGGCTTCTTCAGGATTGTTGGACACCTTTGGAAGCATTAATATCAGAAAAGTTTGAAATGCTACTTTTTTTAAATTTATACACTAAAGGTTTTAAAGAAGTCTGAATTTTTGGCAGTATTGTATATTTCCTCTTTAATCAGGATCTAATTACTGACGTGGGTAACAGAGACGAGTTTAGGTTCAAATATTTGAGTTTGAGCTCACCCAAACCAATTTAATAATTATTGAACCCTAACCTGATAAAAGAGGGAAACAATTCTGTCAGAATTGTAAAACGTACATAGAGAAATGCTTTTATGGTAAATCTTTATTTAAATTCTATATTTTATAGACTTTATAAACTTTAAAATAATTACATTTATAATTATCTGAAGACAAAATGAAGACTAAATTTGAAGACTCAGTGTTGCTTGATGCTAAAAATACTAGAATTAAGTCAGAGAAACTTAATTTCTCAGGTAAAATCATTATTAAGAGAGAATTCCCCCACCCCCAAAAAAGAATATATAAAAATAATAATAATGATCCTCTCAAGTAGCTGCTTACCACAGAGGTCTGACAGGAGCCTCTCAGTTTATACACCACAGTAGAAGGTCTGTGAGGATGGCGGGCCCTCAGCAGAAAGACAACGCAAACATCCATGCCTTACCCAGGGATCAAACCCAGGTCCCTTAGATCAGTAGCCAACTGCACTAACCACTCAGTCATGGAATGGCTTGAAAAATAAAGAATAATATTTATTAATATTAATTGCTAAATGCTGATTAAAAGGTTAATATTGTAATAAAAAGAAGCTTTATTTACTTTTTTCACAATTATGAAGCAAAATTAGATATTTTCAAATATGACTGAAGCTGAAATTACCTTGGCTGCTAAGTCCAGCCTGGGTTCAAAACTCACATATGATGTGTAATTTACCCCCCCCCCCTCCCACACCTCCTTGGGATTAAGGGGATAAATCTTTGTTCTCAAGGTAAACTTCTTTACTCTTACACTCCTTCACAAAAATCCTTTGCTGTATTTGTTCATATTTTTTTACAATTTTTCCAACTTTTTGCACCACCAGAAAACGTTAATTGGATACTTACCATTTAACACATGGTAGTGTGTAAATTGTGTTATGGATTCTGTAGGGACAGTTCAGTGTATGTGTTTAAAGCGGAACGGTTGTTGTAGTTTTTTGCTTTCACTATTGCCAAAGTACAACCCATTATTGAAATTTTATCACCTAGAGATAAATAAAATTTTATATAAATGATGCAGTTTCAGTGATATGCAGTGTATAGATAATTATATTAACTGGTAATTTATCTACTGAGGTCTAGCCATTCTTACAGACCTTTTACTAGGCATAGAAATTGACAGGCTCCTGTCAGACCTCTGTGGCAAGCAGCTGCTTGAAGGGTATTTATTTAATTCTTATATTTATTGACTTATGACGCTGCCAAAAATAAAAATTATACATTTCACATTATTATCCTAAAAAGAAATCTGTAATTTTTGTACATTAATTTCCATCTAATACTTTCAGTAACTTATACAGCATATAAAAATTTATGTGCTGTGATTATACTAAACTTCGATTATACTTCAGGCTGAATTATAAATTTCATTGCTAAAATTTCAGCAATGAGTTATAATTTTTAAAATTGTTTATTTATTTCATTGAATATTGTTAGCTCAACTCAATGAATGGATATGCCCTCTAGTTGCACATTTAACAGATTCCAGCAATACCGATGACCAAAGAACAGAAGCAGTGACTGTAAGTATAAAACACCATTCAGTATTTCATATATCTATATGCCATAGTTCTTGATTTGTCCAATATTTTGTTTGCATTGCAGTAAATTTCAGGGGCAGTATAGTCTTAAATTTTTTGAAAACCATTTTGTATATTGGAATGAATCATATCAAGCCATGATACTATAATCTGTTTTTCAACAATATTCAACCACTGGAGTGGAACCAGCAGCTGTACTCTATGGGACAAATGTTGGTGAATTGAATGCCTGTTTAGTGATATTGCATGCTCAGTGGAGTATGATATGCTCTATAGTACTCAAAAGCTTTGGTAATGTATTAGGTAAACATATATCTTATAAGTATGAAATAAAATATTACTTCATAACAGATTTACTTAAACAAAGATCTGATTGTCCTTTGTTTGTAACAAAGTCAGTAATAATGAAGCAAAGTCCGTTCCTCATCAGTTTAAGTTAAAACTATGTTATGTGTACATTTTGATACAAATTCTTTTTATATTTTTGCACCCATAATTGCATAAATTATTGATGATTGTCATATGCCTTTTGTTAGTTGTCTGGTGAGAACAAATTCTTAAGCATCATTTAAAGCACCATAATTGAGTGCAAGATATCAGAATATAAAGTTCTTTTTTTAATGACTTGCTTCATAATACATGATGACGAATGCACACAGTGGTATAAGTGAATTTCATAATTTTTCAAGGAAATTATAGTCTTATAATTTGTTCATCATTATCAACTGAATTGTTTGCCTATATGTGCAGAATTATTTTGCACACACTGATAAATGAAAGTTCAATATTAGGTTATGAATAATATTCATAACTCTTTTTTTTATGAAAATATATACATTCAGCTCAAAGCTTTTATTGTGTTATAAAAAAGCTGTTTTCCACTTTCTTAATTTCATCTATTTGATATTCTATCATTTAGTTACATTATCCTTTAATATTTGGAACCAATTTGCAGTTTTCCTAATGTGATATGGAAATGATTTTTATGAATGTCTGAAACTTTCAAATGCTGTTTAAATGCATGTTAAGTTTTTAAATAGCAATGCAATATGCGTTTTTCACATTCAAAGATGTAAATCGTAGTCTTGTCAATTCTCTTTGAAAATTTGCATAATTTTTAATAGCAAAATACTGTAATTTTGTATCTCATGTAGTAGACTGTTTAGTTTAAGACAAATAATGAAAGGGTCTAAAAACCATTGATATCCACTAATGCATGTGTAGAAAGCATTGAGAGACAAATTTTTATAAAAATTATCCAGTATAACTATGTTAAAAGCAGTTAGCTCTTCAAACTTTGTTTTACTATATAATGTAGTAATAGTTACAAACGAATATTTAGTTTATTCCTTGTACAGATACCTTGTAGATTCCCATTGTGCAGTTGCATACTAATCCACTAAATTGACTCTCTTTCCACTTATAATACGTAACATATAGTCAAACCTGTTTGTAACAAAGTCGGTAATAATGAAGCAAAGTCCATTCCTAATCAGTTTAAGTTTAAAACTATGTTATGTGTACATTTTGATATAAATTCTTTTTTTCTGTTCTTTACTGATGTAATGAACCCCTTCTTAAGTGTCCTTTAGTCAGAGAATATGCAGTGTAGTCAAAATTGACCAGTTTCCAAAAAATTTCCTCCAGGAAATTAAACAATTCGAGTAATGCACTTTTCAAGACTGTCTGACCTTTGAGGGGAAGGGGGAGGGAGAGGTATTCAGATTTGCCCATAAAACAGCAGAATGGGAATTCTGCAGCCTGCCCCAGGTTGGGGAACATGTTTGCTAACCTAGTTGAAGTTGTTTACATTTCAAACTTGAGCCACTGAAGCTCTACATTTACACCCAAACATTTTGGATTAGCACAAAAATTTCAAGAAAAGGAATAAACTAGGGTCAACCAAGGTAAATAAACAATGAAATTTGTCAGCCTATTGATTATCATACAACTAGGGCATATTCCCAGAGTATTGGTGAATAGCTAGGAGCTAAGGAATCAAACTAACCTGGGAATTTCATTGTGGAGGTGGTAGGGCAACAAAGCAATGACTCACAAGGCATATCTTGTTCAGTGTCTTTTGTGAATTCTGGAATCATTAAGGAAAGCATTTTTTTTTTGTTTTTCATCAAGTCAATGGTCTGATGGTGATTTCCTATATAGTTTTGCATTAATGTATCCCAAAAACGAAATCTTTTAAATTTGGCACAGAAAGGGGAAATTATATAAAGAATGAGGGAGGCCAAAATATATTGCTAAAGAGATTCTTTATCTACAATTTTGAAAACTAAAGGAAAAATGTTGGTGGAGCTTGCAAAATGAAGAGATGCTTCTTCAAGAGAAATATTAAATCAGCTTTATACTCAGGAATTAAAGAAGCACTTTTCGAGTTGTTCTTAGGAGCCATAGCTCAATATTTACCATTAAGTGGTGTATTGCTTCAAGCCATAATAAGCTTGAAGTGTCATTACGAAAAGTACATAATTACTCCTAAATTCTGAAAAGGCATTGCAGATAAAAACTGATATGCTGATGGCTTTAGATATATGTGCTCTTCATGGCTTGAGGTAAAAGTATGAAAAGTACAAAATTGCTTTAGAAAAGGGGATTTCAATATCATTGGTGATATAGAAGTAACTCAGAGGATGCAGAATTATGGAACACCCATAGCCAACTGGTATTTACCTTTATTTAATGATACTGAAATAATTGCACATGTTTTGAAGCAACAAGATATAAACTCTTCTGATGATAATAGTGAAGATGAGGCTCAGGAACAAAAGAGATGGAGTCACTGGAGCATTTTCTTGTTAGGATGAATCCAAGGATTCTTAATGTTGCATGTCATATTTGCCATGTGTAGTATACATAAAAATTGATTTAATTAAACATTTAATTTTTCCTCTAAAAAAAAAGAGAGGGGAAAACAGTGTAATTAGATGCATAGCTTTAAAAAATAAGCATGTAATCTATATCTGTGATTTATTATTTTTACATTTTAGTCTTTATTTTTTGTGCTTAAATTCGTAGTGCATATTTCCTTTTCTAGATAATTTTTAGATCGATATTCTTATTGCAAATTTACAAATGTAAAGAAGTTTTTTGTCTGTCCCTTCAAATTTGTTATAAGCAGGTTCAACTGTATTATGTATTTGCGTTTTTTTTTTTTTCATTTTTTTAATTAAAGCACATGTTTATGAACCTTCGTTTTAATGAATACAATATGAATTTCTACAAGCTTGCACAGTAGTCAAAAATTGTCAAAAAATTTCAACAAAATTCAACTTTATTCATTTTATGCTTTTATGGTGATATATTTTCAGTAATTTTGCTTAATATTCTTTAAATTATAGTTACATGGGGTTCTTAAAGTTCTAAATATCAATAACTAAACAGCACAATTGGTGAAATGAATTATACTGGCACTCAAAAAAAAAGTATCAAGAAAATGCTGTAGAATATAGTCAAAACTAGGCATATTGAATTGTCTTGGTACCAGAATAAAATGTACAAATCTGTCTATGGATCAGTGTTTATGGGAGTGACAAATTATGATGTTTAGAAGTTGTATTTCTTCATTAAAATGCCATATGTAATACACTGAAGTACCATTTAATTAGGGATAGCAACCTAGTAATGTGTTGGACCCCCTCTGGCCCTGATAACAGCCATCACACGATGAGGCAAAGATTCTACAAGCTTGCATAAATGTTCCACGGGTATGGCTACCCATTCATCCTTCAGAACTGTCCACAATTCTCTCAAGGTCGTCGTTGATAAGACACTGAGATTGGCCCAAACACTCTGCTTGCCAGTATCACAAAGGTTTTCAATAGGATTTAAATCTGGGCTTCTAGGTGGGCAATTTATTATTTCAAAGTCAGCAGAATGCTCCTACAACCATGCAGTAACCAACCTGGACCTGTGAGATGAACAGTTATCTTGCTGGTAGACGTCAGCCACGTTGGGATGCATGATGGCCATAAATGGGTGTAAATGGTCAGCCATGAGTTCTACATACCAGGATGCATTCAAAGACATCGGTACATGTACCAAAGGTCCCACAGACGTTCAACTGAAGACACCCCAGTACATCATGAGCCACCACCAGCTTGTATTATTCTGACCTGACATGCAGGATCCATGGCTTCATGGGGTTGGCACCATACCCTCAGTCTCCCATCAGCATGATGAAGTTTAAATCAGGATTCATCATTCCAGGCTATCCATTGCCAATTTTCAATGGTCCAGTTTCAATGTTCTTTAGCCCAGGCAAGGCATTGAGCTTGATGTCATGCTGTTAGAAGTGGGACTCTCGTAGGTTGATGGCTCCCGAAGCCGAGACGATGAAGTGAGCGTTGCATGGTCCGTGCACTGATTTTCTGGCTGGAACCCACGAAGGTGATTTCAGATAATGTCTGGTCCCTATCGGTCTGTACGATGCAGGTCAGACAGCAAAGCCCACGCTCATTCAATGGTTGTCCTTTGCAGTTTATCCGGGTGCTTGTTTTTTTTTTTGTCGGAATTTCATATTCCCTTGTGAAACTGTCATATGAGAAAATCCAAGTTCGCTGACAATTTCGGAGATAGAGTGTCCCATCTATCAGTCACTATGATCTGCCCTCTGTTAAATGCATCTAAATTCCGTGCCTATCCCATTATGCTTCTCATGACAAATGCTTGTAGAAGCCATAGCTGACAGCTATATGTGACCAGAGTTTCAGCCACGCATGTGTGCAAATGCAGGACTTGCGGTGCTGAATTTGGATAACGTATCTTATCCCTATTTCAATGGCACTTCAGTGTATTTCATACCTCAATTGACACAACTTGGCTCTCAAATTATGAATATTAAAAGATTGCATTATAGGTTTTTCTTACCTCTTGGTATCTAAGCACTATCCTTTTTCACTGTTGTTGAATTGGAGGTGGAAGTTGATTATGAATGTAATCCCACTAAAACTAGGAGATAATTTGGCAGTCCTACTGTAGTGTAATGTTGTCAATGAAAAAGCAGTAATTGTGGGGGGGGGGGGGGGAGTGTATTAGCTAAATTTGTTATATATGAATTCCTTGTTTAAAAGTGGTGAAAACTATATATGCACTATAAAAATGCTGAAGATGGTAAAGGCACTACATCATCGCAGTGGAGATCATCAAAGTGGATGTCTGTTCTGTGAAAGACATGGGTAGTGAGATGTGTGTACAGCTACCATCTCACTACCTTGTCTTTGACGGAAAGGATGTCAGTCCCTTTGTATTCAATGTATAATTTACTGAATTTACTTATATTTTTGTCAGTTGTTGAAATCAGTATTGAGGTGAAGAGTGAAAAATTTTATAGTAATTTCTTTTTCCCATTTCATTGATTGAAAACTAGACTATTTATTATTTTAGCTTTATTGAAAAATGCGAGAAAATGAATCTCAGTTGACAAAGTATTTTATTGATTGTCTTAATATAGTTTTATAACTTTTTGATTTGTAAGTGTATTTTGAAGCTGAAGTATAGGGAAGTATTTGAATACTAAATAGTAAAGCATTTTAAATGGGTACTTGTTCTAGGGAATTATAAGTTTGGTCAACTGAGCCTTGGTTTTCATAAAATTTTAGAAAATTATGAAAGCTGCAGCTAAAGTTTTCATTGTGAAATAGTTTTAAAAATTTGTATGTGTTGCAGGACTTAAGAAATATATTAAGTTATAAAATTGGTTCTTGTGATATACAAAGTGTTCATATTTAAAGTTTCTTGGCAAGATTTCAGCCTTTCTCATAGCTAGAATTTTTAATAATAATTTAATGTAGGTATATCTTTGTAATTGGTTGAAAATTATGTGCATATATGCAAAATGTGTTGGAAGATCCATATTTCTCCTATTTAGATTAATGATAACCTTTTTTTATATATATTTCATTTGTATTATTTTGAAACTTTTGTTCTTTTGTAATTGTCGAAGTGATTTGTAATAGAAAGTTTTAGTGTAATGATTTTTCTTTGGCAAATCTGGTTTTTATTATTCATAAAAGCAAGCAGGAAATAAGATCTGATAACTAGGTAGCATTTATTTCAAAGACAACTTTAAAGCACAAAATGTTATAATAAGCTTCTTTTAACTACCACACTTTATATGTATGTTTATTTTTTTATTTTATGTCATGCAGTTCAGAATGTATTTAGTACAGATGACAAGAAATAAGGAAGAACTGTGGGAAAGAAATTGCTAAAAGTTGAGAACTCTTTAACCTTTGAGCTGCCATCAAAGAGGCTGTGAAATGTGTGGATTTGCAAAGCATATCACAGCCACCTTTGATGAGCTGCTTTAAGGTATTAGTCTTTTAATTAATATAGCAAGAATTCAAGAGAGGTGTGTATGTTCATGATAGGCAATCATCAATACATGGTAGTTTCATGTGGATAAACTAGTCCCATCTTTGTATGTAAGTAATTAGGATGAAAATTGCTTTTAGACCCAAATTATATTTACAATTTATGCATCATATAAAGTGCTACAATGTGTACTTTTATTATGTAGCTGGGAGAAAATTTATCTTTCACCGATAACTGCTTTTCAAGATTGAGATTCAGTTCAGAGATGAATGCTGAAAATATGCATCTCTTAACCGTCAAACTGGCTGTGGTCTGTTGTGTAGAAACCATATCACAGCCATCTTGACGAGTACTGGGATGACAAGAAACCTTCTGTTCTAAAAACATTATCAAAGTTTGTTGTGAGTTAGAATGCCAAATGTTTTAAAACTCTAACTCATCAGCGATGTATTCAAATTCTATTTTTAAGATGCTTTAGAAGAACTCTTGATGCAACAATATAAAATAGATTGTCCATTAATCATATTGTAGAAGTGAAAGGCAAATTAATGGTATTTGAAACTGGCTGTCCTAATTACTAGGGTAACTCAGCCTGTATTAGGTTTTTGTTGCTGATGTGGAAATTAAGCAATAATCTTTTATATGTAGCGATAACTGTTATTTTACAATACACTTTATAGTGCACACACAAATTAAGATATGGAAAATCTTAATTGCTGAAAGCTACAGAAGTCTGATCAGACTACAATTTTGTCTTCCAAATATTTCTGTCCTGAGCAGCTGTTGCCATTCAGCCAGTTAAGGCCAAAATATTATAATAAGCTTCTTTTAACTACCAAACTTTATATGTGTCTTTATTTATGTCTTGCATCCCAGAATATATTTAGCACAGATGACAAGAACCATTTTCTGTGCTAAATATATAGATGCTTTTTACAGAAGAGGCTGTTTTACATTGTTTACCTACCTCATTTTTGGTTGATCCCTCTTCCTCATACCTTTAGAAACATTGTTCATAATTCTCATTGCTAATATGTCACTTTACATGCAGGGAATGCAATGCCTCAAACATTCTCTCCTAGTGAAAAATTTTCGTAAAGGCAATGATTGGTCTTCTGTCTATTTCTCATAAAAATTTAAATCTGTCATGATTATTTTAAGAATCAGATTTACTAATACCAGCATATGTTGCATGCAACAGGAATCAAAAGCATTATGTTATCCTATTTATCAAAGTTCAAGCTTTATCACCATTAAAACTTTACCAAAAAAACTTTTAATGCCTAAATTTGGTATGAGTATATTTGTTACCTAAATTTAGTGTAAGTTACTTGCTTCTTAAATTTAGTGTCAGTTTATTTGCTTATTCTTCTAAAATTTCTACATATTCTGCAATAATTCTAATTAACTTACCTAAGTTGCTTATTCTTGTACCTAAAAAAACAACTGATTTACTACCACTTTAATCTTCTCTGTTTCAGTCCTGGAACATAGGTTGGTACTATCCTTTCAATGTGCCAAAAAAAAATCGCCTCTTAAAAATCATTTGCCAAGAGTAGTATAATCTGTCTGACATTTTCTCTGATCATTTCTACATTTTTCTCTATCTGTCTGATCAAGTCTCCTGATCATTTCAAGTCTCATACTCTCCCTGCTAAAGTTTTTATTGTTGAGTAAGTCACAAAACTATGCAAAGAAGGTAACAAAATATGGTTTGTCTAATTTCTCATGTAATGTGGAGCCATTAATGTAGGCTTTCCTACTCTCACACATAATTCAATGTTATTTTCAGTAGCCTTGATTGCTAATGTTTCAGTTATGCCATAAGACCTTACAATGAGACAGAAATTTTGTTGATAAACAGAGCCAAAAATCTTCATTAAATCTAAGAAAGTTTGATATTACTTCTGTGAAAATCATGTAAAGAAACCCTGAAATAATAAGATAAAAGCAATCTAACCAAGAAAGATATAACATTGTAAGAATTTGATGTTATATTATTGAAGCATCCCTACAATTTACACTATCATAAAAAGTATTTCACATGCAAAATATTCATAGGTAATATTATAGAATTTCTCATTTTGTGAATTTTCTACCTTCTAGTGTGATAAATAATTGCAGATGGTTATAAATGCAATTTTTTACCTAATTTTAATAATCACTCTTATATTGGTGTAAATAAGAAAATCAATGATATTGAGAGTTTTATTACGTATGAGATCCTATCAAGTGAAGTGTCTGAGAGTAAGAGATTTGATACTTTAAAAAATTATTTGAAATTGAAAACTGTCTTAAGTACTAAGCTGATAATTTATACTCAGAAATAGTGTAATGGTATCATCATCATCATCATCCTCAAGCAGCCATGGGCTACGGAGGTCCAACCAGACCGCGCAGTTTAATTCTCCAAGCATATCTGTCCTGAGCTACATCTGCTGCATCCGGCCACTGTACACCAATTCTAACAAGGTCCTGTTTGACATTGTCTGCCCACCGCATCCTAGGTCTCCCCCTCCTTCTGAGGCCTCCAGGCACACTGTTCATAACCCTATTCGCCAATCTATAATTATCCATACGGGCAACATGGCCAAACCAGCAGAGTCTCTCTCTGCACAATATGCTGCTTAAAGGAGGTTGCAGACTCCTTTGCCTAACCTCATCATTAGTTACAAAGTTAAACCACCTAATACCCAAGATACTGCGTAAGCATCTAGATTCAAAAGCATCTAGTTTCCTGTTATCTTGCTTACACAGCGTCCAAGTTTCACTACCATAACTAACCCTAGAAAGAACCAAACTATTATACAGTCTAATTTTAGTCTTTAGGTGTATACGCCTATTTCTCCACAATCTCCATAGATTCTGAAAAGTCCCGGCAGCAATACCTATTCATCTGTTAATCTCATGCCGCACATCACCAGTATCAGTTACGCAGCTCCCAAGGTAATTAAACTGTGACACCTGCTCAAGACTGCAACCATTCAGATTAACTGAATCACAACCTGCCTGACCAATTTTCATCACTTTAGTTTTCCCTCTGTTTATAACCAAACCTACTGTACTACCAGTCTCATCAACAGTTCGAATGAAAGAGTTCATCTCATCAACATCATTTGCCAAAAGGGCTAAATCATCAGCATAATCTAAATCAGAAATTTTCGTATCTCCAGTGCTTTTAACGCCAAAAGCTTTCCCTGGAAGTGAATTTCGCATAACATATCAACAACCAAACTAAAGAGAAAAGGAGACAAAATGCACCCTTGTCGAACACCAGAAGTAATGCTAAACCAATTGACTTAACCCATAATAAAATGAGAAGTGAGTGAAATAAGTATTAAATATGGGTTAATATATGAAGAGGAATGCAACAAGTAGAGATTATTCATTGGAATTAACAAATGAGGGAGTGAAATGAGATTAATATGTGTTTTTATTGAATTGTATCAGTTTAAGTGATGCAACAATCTGAAATGAAGGTAAAAGGAAGTTGTGCAGCATTTAATGGGAAATTTTTGCATTTTTTAACAGTTAGATGAAAATGAGACATGCTTTATTGAGCAATAATGAGATTTGATAATAAATATGTATTTACAGACTAAATTAATGTAATGAAAATGATCAATAATGGGACTTCTGCTTATAACTGAAAATAATGTAAAAGTTAAAAATCTAGAAGAGGGGAAGGAATATAATCAAGCTGCATGTAAGGATACTTCCCCTCTCACAAAGTGGCTGTTATATGTAATATTCACTTTCATATCACAGCCAGCTTTGATGAGTGGGGCAATATATCTTTTCCATCTTGTAAATAAATAAATAATAAATACCCCTTCAAGCAGCTGCTTGCCACAGAGGTCTAACAGGAGCCTTTCAGTTTATATGCCATAGTAGAAGGTCTGAGACGATGGCAGGACCTCAGCAGAATAACGGCACACACATCCATGCCTTACCCAGGACTCAAACCCAGGTCCCTTAGATCAGCCCGGGGCTTGAACCCAGGTCCCTTAGATCAGTAGCCAAGTGTGCTAACCATGGCCACAGGACGGCTTTTCCATCTTGAAGAAGCCTATTTCATGTATCAGCTCCTGAAAAGATTGAAGAGTGAATTAGTGAAAAATTATTGTCATTGAATGGCAATGCATAATTAAAACTTGTTTTGATTTTAAAATTCTTGCATCTATTAACACATTATTTTAGTAAGCATTGAGTAGTTAAAGGTTTATTCTGAACAAGAAAAAAATTCCCTAGAGGATGGAAGAATGAAATCATTTATTTGTAAAAGGGGAAAATGCAGTTGGATGGGGAACAAAATCCACAGTTTGTTGAACACCAAGCCTAATTCTCCTCTTCTTTAACTTTAATGAGCTCACTATTTCAACAATAGATGCTTTTTATATTACCTACACATAATTTCATCAAACAGGTTTTCCACAAAGATGTTAAATGCTAACAAAAAGAATGAAAGCTTGCTATTTTTCTCCGAAGTCGAGTTCTCTTTCATAAAACTGACTCTAAAGCTAATTATTCATATTCACTGGAGCTAAAAAAATGCATTCAACAAGTATAAATAATGAGAATATATTTTAGTATTTTTGGTTTACATTTCAAAAGAAGATAAATACACTTTACAGGGAATAATTTTTTATAGAAATGTTTTTAAGAGAAGTGTTTTTCAGTGAAGCTGATATTTTCTGATATAAAAATAATTTTTCTAAATGTTTCTTTAAGTTCTTTGATTCAGTATCTAGATTTATAGGAAGAGCCATCCTTTTCTCTTAATATGCTTTTAATTTAATATCATTTTTTATTCGCATTACACTTTTACCACATTAACATCGGATGGGGATTGGCTCAGCTGATAGTGTGCAAGGCTTATAATCGGTTGTTTGGAGGTTCGTGTTCCCAACTGTGCATGCAATGTGATTTCTCAACTAATTCCCACTCTCACCTCAATGAGGAAGGGAGTGGGGTTGGCTCAGTCAGTAAGGACCCCAATGTCAGTAGTCAGTAGGAGACACCAATGGGCTTGGAAGGGCTATCATCCATTGAATGGGGGTATTAAGCCATGCCATTTTAATTTAAATTTCATTTTTAATTAAAGCCATGCCATTAATCCAGCAAGTGTGTGGGAGAGCCAACCCTGTGCACATTAAAGAACATGCTGGATGGCCTTCACAGGAGGCTACATCTGTCTCCTAACAGCTGTCCAGTGGATTCCCTCCCCCAAACTTCTGAGCCTTCAGGGTCTTTGTAACCGGGCCATTTAGTTCATTGCATAAAAAGTGCTGCTCAGAGGTAAAACAACCCAACACAGTGAGGAAAGGAACACCAATGGACTTGGAAAGGTCACTGTTGATCAGATGGGATATTAAACCATTGTCCTATGTGCAGGAGATTTGCATTCTATTATGTTAAAGAAGACAATGAATGTCATATTTGAGAGGTTTTATCAATCTCCTAACATCTGTCCATTGGACCCCTTCCACAACTTTCTCTAACCCCTTGGGGATCTTTGTGACTTGGCAATTTAGCACTGTGAAAAAAAAAAGCACCACTTAGAGGTAAAACCTACATTAATATTAGTTACTAATATATTTCTCCTATCTTTATGATGAGGGGCGGGGGTGGCTCAGTCGGTAGCGCGCTCGTAATCTGTAGTTCCCAGGTTCGAGTCCCAGCTGGGTCAGCGTTGAGATTTATCTCCGCAAAATTCCCCGCCCTGCCCACGGTCAGTAGGGGACACCGATGGGCTTGGAAAGGCCACTGTCCGTCGGATGGGACGTTTAGCCGTGGCCCCATGTGCGGGAGAGCCATACCCTGTGCACATTAAAGAACACGCTGGATGGCCTTGACGGGAGGCTGCCATCTGTCTCCCAACAGCTGTTCCAGTGGTCCCCTCCCCCAACCTTCTCTGAGCCTTCGGGGTCCATATGATCTGGCCATTTAGCCCATGGTGTGCAAAAAAGTGCCGCTCAGAGGTAAAACAACCCAACAACTTTATCTTAATGAATTCAAACTATCCAGTGTTTTTGAAAAAATATTGGAACTTTTTATTTGATGGTCTCTAATAATTGTATTCTATTTGCTCTGTATGCATACCAAGGTATTCATAGGGGAATTTTGACTCTTTAAAATACCAGAATCACTTATAAGTGTTCTTAAAATTAGGTCTATGCACCTTTCTCTTTTCTTTTTGTTATTGTTTAGCATATTGCTATTTCGTTTGTATGTAACATGAGGTATTTTTACTCATCACTTCAGTTTAAGGCTTTGTATTAGAGTCATTCAGAAATAAATGGCCCATATTGTTTTTACAGATCAATATTTATTTTACAACTTGTTAAGTGTATAGCATGTAGATAGATCATCTTGGAACATAATTCCATCTTTCTTTATGATCATCATCCCACTCAACTCTTGTGCACCCTTCAGAACAAGAGTTTGTATATCTTCACCTAAGGGTAGTTGTGAAGGTTGGCATCTGCATCTTTTGCAGATGTCTGTTTGGCCCACCAACCATCTATGTTGAGGTCAACAGCATTGATCATACACATTCAGCAGTTGCTTGTGGAAATTTCAAACAGTCTCCTTCTCACACACCAAGAATTCATTAATAGCACATTGCTTCAATTGATATTCATGCAGGTTGCCATGCTACTTAATGCTTAATAGCAGCACTACCTGTAAAAAGGCAACATAATTATAATAAAAAGAAGTGGGGAGAATGTACCTATACACTGTACAAGTGTACAATGCTGTAGAATAAATGCTGATCTGTAAAAATATTCGAGGCTTTAGGTTTTGAGTGGCCCTCATGTTTCAATTGGTTTTCTGCTGAAAATGTTGAATGATCTCAGCAACAATTATATTTATTACTAAAAACATAGAACTTTAAGTGTTAAGAAACTTGCCTTATTATGGATAAACAGATAATATTAGGGTTTATTTGAGTTATTCAGCACTTATCAGTGCAGTGCTAAAATGATTCCAATTATTGACCTTTACCATTGTTATAAGAATTGCTAACTGCATCATGTAAAAATGAAAAACTTCTAGCTTAATCTTTTCTAAATCATCATATTAACCTATATTACTTTAATAGTAAAATCTGGCTTGTAAAATTCCTTTGATATATTGGAATAATGAAGAAAAATATTATATTCATTGTTATTTTTATTCATTATGAATAAGAAATAACAATTTATTTTTCATAATTCTGTGTATAAGAAAAATATGCAAACAATTAATACACTCATTGCTTATGTAATATTGGTTTCTCAAATTTAATAAATTTGACAGTTATATGATGTCATTATTGTACAATAAAAGGAAATTTGAAAGGAGCTATGCAAGAAGAATACAAGGAAGAATATCAGTTTCAGCTGTAACTCCTCTCATCAGAGTGGCTCTGGTATGTTGATAGTATATTCATATCACAGCCAGCTTTGATGAGCGGAGCTGCAAAGCTAATAAGCACATTTCAGATTGCTTTTGTCTACTTACATCTGAAAATTTATTGAATAGGTACCATAATTCAGAGATGGAAACAATGCTTCTGTATACTACTACTTTAATCAGAGGGATTGTAATAGTTTACTCATGCAAGACAGTATATTTTCAGTTTAAGAAAGTAAATTGTTTTGAGAGTTGATGAAATAAATGGTTCTTACTACATAATTATTATTTTCAAGAAAGTTGATCACAGTATGAAGGATACTTACAGAGACATTACTGAGAGTAATGTCTCTGTAAATATCCTTCCTATTTGGCTAAATTCTTTGCATAATTTTGCCTAATATAGAAAAAATTTTATCACTGGACAAGTTTGTGATGAGTATTTTGTGTTCAGAAATAGTAGGGCATATATATACAGTTCTATCATAATAATATGACCACCCATGGAATCACAGTGTACCCTCCCAGGTGCATCACAGAGTACACGTGACAAGGTCAACCACACGAAGATATAAGTGGCCAGCCAGGACAGATGTGCCATAATGCGTATTTGAGCACAATGGGCAGAGGTATTGATTTAATGGATGTTCAAAATGGAATGATCATCAGCTACTGTGCCAAGGGTGGAAGCATCTCGGAAACAACAGACTTTGTGGGCTGTTCATGAGGTGCTGTAGTAAGGGTGTATCAAGAATGAACCACTGGCACACTGAGTACCTCCAGACGTCATAACTGTGGAGTCTCAAAGGCCATCGACTCCAGTGGAGAAGTCGCCTCTGTCAACTGGTAAAGCGCAATCGACACGCAACCCGATAACAGTAGAGCAAATCCTGTTACGCATGGGTTCCCAGAGTCGACACTGCGTAAAGGCGCCCATGTTAACCAAGGTCCATCGGCAACGATGCCTGCAGTTCGCACGAGACTACCATCATTGGACAGTGGAAGAGCAGAAAAAGGTTGCCTTCTCCGACGAATCAAGGTTTCTACTCCACAGAAGTGATGGGCAGTAGCAGATACAGCATCAGACACACAAGAACCAACACCCGGACGCGCTTGTCGGTCAAGTACAGTCTGACGGTGGCAGTGTGCATGTCTGGGGGATGTTTTCCTGGTATGGCCTGGGACTGATGGTACCACTGGATGGTATACCAATGGCTATCTGAATATCATGAAAGGCACTCAAAATTCAAAATTAATCAACAAAGTAAGGTTATATATATGTTTGACAATTATATTAGATGGATTTAATGAAGTATTTGGCATATATGTTTAGGCAATGTGCAAAATTCAAAAGTCTCATGCTACACCTCAATGATTAAAAAAACCAGATGATTCTGATACTATCAGCTTATATGTCTTGCTCATTATAACAGGTCCTTTCTCTGCAGTTATGTTATTTTCAATGTAAGGCATGCCAGAAAGTAGATGAGTCAAAAGTGACACCCTCTGTACAATGTAGTACTGTCTTGAACAGTGGAACGTTTGGGGGGTGTCATGGAATTATACTCCTGTCCATCTTCGCTGGCCACATGCATCCCTTCATGTTGGACATTTACCTTGGTGGTGATGGTGTCTACCAACAGGAAAGTACATCTGTCATGTCGCTAATGTGGTGCATGACTGGTTCCAGGAACATGACAGTGATGTGTCTGTTCTCCCTTGGCCGGTGAAATCACCTGACCTCAATCCCATAGAGCACTTGTGGGACCATTTGGATTGACAGGTTCGGCGGCATGTGGACCCACAGCCACGTCATTTCCAGGATTGGATTGTTTTTGGATTGGATTGTTTTACCTCTGAGCGGCACTTTTTTGCACACAATGGGCTAAATGGCCAGGCCACAAGGACCCCAAAGGCTCAGAGAAGGTTGGGGGAGGGGACCCACTGGAACAGCTGTTGGGAGACAGATGGTAGCCTCCCGTCAAGGCCATCCAGCGTGTTCTTTAACGTGCACAGGGTATGGCTCTCCCGCACATGGGGCCACGGCTTAACGTTCCATCCGACGGACGGCGGCCTTTCCAAGCCTATCGGTGTCCCCTACTGACCGTGGGCAGGGCGGGGAATTTTGCGGAGATAAATCTCAACGCTGACCCAGCTGGGACTCGAACCTGGGAACTACAGATTACGAGCCTGGCGCGCTACCGACTGAGCCACCCCCGTCATTTCCAGAACCTCCGTGCTCTACTGGAGTCCGAATGGGCACGTGTGCCTCTGGCAACCTTCCAGGGCCTCACTGTGTCCATGCCATGCCATCCTGGTCAAGAGTGTCTATTCCCATTATTAGGTAGGTAGTCATATTATTCTGATACAACTGTGTATATATAGATAAAGATATTTTTTTTTATATTCAGACAGATTCTTTAGAATGTTTAGTGTTTTTCAAAAACTTGTAATTGCTAAGATAGTTTTTCAGATTTAAGCTAAGCATTTTATTCTGTTGATTGACATAATATGAGGTAGACCTGTAGAAATACTTAATTTGTTTGAGATAAATTGTTTTTGATTATGAAAACAACAGAATTCCTGAACTGTTAATTCATAAGGATGACTCTCTATAATGACTCTGAGTTTTGTGCGAGAGTTGATAAAGCCTCTAGTGATTAGTTTGATGATTGGTAAAGCTTCTGCTGATGGTTTGATAATTGGAATTAGGCAAGATTTAATTTTGTGATATTTGCTCTTTAGTGTGGTGGTTATGTTATATAGCAGTGCCAGAGGTATTCTTCGATTCAACACTTCTTCCTAGAGCATCCTAAGCATGATAGTCTGTAATGTAGGATTGAGAAAGAGGACAAGTTGGTCATTCCATAGGGCTAAAGATATTCACCCCCTCAGATAATGACCAACCATATGGCCACTACTTGAGGGGGTTAATACCTTTAGCCTTATGGAAACGTCTTGTCCAATCCACCAATATGATGGATTGGACAATATCATCCAGCAGATCAAATATTCTGCTATTTTACTTATACAAGGTCATAAACAGGGCTCTTTCCTATTTATCAGTCAATCATATGGCCACAAGGAAGAGATCAATACAGCCATTAGGAGAGATACCTGCCAGAAAAATATTTTCTAACTCCTCCAAATCTACTATGAGCCATGATGGACTCCAGGCTAAAGCAGCATCTGAAATCATTCTGTAGGATGAAGCTGGATTTGTAATAGTGCACACCTCCATATATCATATGCTCCCTGCACTAATTCAGATGCACTCACATATGGCAAGGGCTGAGTGGCATATACACTGAGTGATCATTGAATTATGACGACCTACTTAATATGGTTGTACCATTCGCACAGATAATCACATGTAATGATAATGGCATTGATTCCACTTGATATCTAAGATGTTAAAAAGGATCTTTAGCCATGTGGTCTGCAAGGCATCCCACACTTCCTGAATGGAGGACAGTGGTGGATCTTTACACATCACATTCCAGAGTGTCTCACAATATTTAATGGGATTGTTATCCAGTGAATTCGGTGGCCAGGAAAGATGGATGATGTCCACTGTGTGTTCCTTGAACATTCCTATACTGTCCCTGTCTGGGACAGAATTTTCCAGGATGAGGGAGGAGGTGCCCCATTTGGTCTGATAAGAACTGCTGGTAGCCCAAACCTGTCATGTGTCACTCCATTTGCACCAGGGATCCTAATTTAGACCAGCAAAACATGTCCCATATCATGATTCCACCACCACCATCCTGAACAGTGGACACAGTGTGCAAAGAATCCATTGACTCATGTTGTTTGCACTGTACATGAAGGCATCCATCCAAGTAGTGCAGCAAAATTTTCAACTCGTGGTACCAGCATATATTTTACACTCCTTGATAGTCCATCTGGCTTGCTTGCTAGCACCATAGCATGTACTATCAATGATGACCTTTGGTGAGGAGTGGGTGTGTTATAGGCCTTTAGTTCTGGAACCCCATATATGTAAGAATGCAATGTATCATTATCTGGGATATTCTGCTTGCAATCCCCACATTGTATTGCAACATGAACTATGTCATTGTGACCAAAAATCATCACCACAAAGATGGATATGGGGTTCTGGATTGCAGTACAATGTGGGGATTGCAAGCAGAATATCCCAGATAATGGTACATTACATTCTTACATATATGGGTTCCAGAGCCGAAAGGTAGATGTCTGTTATTGAGTGCCAGTGGATGACTTTTCACATATGGTGCCATTCTGTGAACACCTTAACCATTGTGGGCTGTGAACAACCAATAATACATATTATCCAAGATTGAGGCACCTAATACCTAGCCTTATTGGAATTATAACTTATAATAATATATATAATATAATTATGTAACTATACCCATAACTATCATGACTTTTTGGAACTTCATGATATCCATAACTTTTTCCATAACTGTAGCATTCTCATTGGTTTGCATGACCATATCTCAGATCAGCAGATTCTGCTCATCTTGCACGTGGTGTTGCATGGTCCTTTATACTGATTATTGTGCACTATTAGGCTTCTTCCATTCTGTAGTGGCAGCAGTGGTGAAAGTAGATTTTATTTCATACTTGTATGGCACACCTGAAAGCATAGGTATGCATGGAAAATCAGGCACTGGCAGTCACTGTACTGAAGTCATATTATAGAGGTAATAAAGGGACATAAATTGAAGAGCCAAAACATTATGACCACCTGCCTAATATTATGTTGGTCCTCCAATGCTGCCGAAACATCTCTTACCCAGCAAGACATGGATGCTACAAGATTTCTAAAGGTGTATTGTGGTAATGATTTAGCTGATGATTTAGCCCTTTATGCTGATGATATAGCCCTTTTGACAAATGATGTTGATGAGATGAACTCTTTCATTCCAGTTGTTGATGAAACTGGTAGTAGAGTAGGTTTGGTTATAAACAGAGAGAAAACTAAAGTGATGAAAATTGGTCAGGCAGGCTGTGATTCAGTTAATCAGAATGGTTGCAATCTTGAGCAGGTGTCACAGTTTAATTATCTTGGGAGCTATGTAACAGATAATGGTGATGTGCAGCATGAGATTAACAGACGAATAGGTATTGCTTCCGGGACTTTTAAGAATCTATGGAGAGTGTGGAGGAATAGGCGTATACACCTAAAGACTAAAATTAGACTGTATAATAGTTTGGTTCTTTCTAGGGTTAGTTATGGTAATGAAACTTGAACACCTCATAAACAAGATAACAGGAAACTAGATGCTTTTGATTCCAGATGCTTACGCAGTATCTTGGGCATTAGGGGGTTCAACTTTGTAACTAATGATGAGGTTAGGCAAAGGAGTTTACAACCTCCTTTAAGCAGCATATTGTGCAGAGAGAGACTCCGTTGGTTTGGCCATGTTGCCCGTATGAATAATTATAGATTGGCGAATAGGGTTATGAACAGTGTGCCTAAAGGCCTCAGAAAGTAGGGGAGACCTAGGATGCGGTGGGCAGACAAGGTCAAACAGGACCTTATTAGAATTGGTGTGCAGTGGCCAGATGCAGTAGATGTAGCTCAGGACAGACTTGCTTGGAGAACTAAATTGCACGGTCTGGTTGGACCTCCGTATCCCATGGTTGCTTGAGGATGATGATGATGATTGTGGTATCTGGTACCAACACGTTACCAGCAAATCCTTTAACTCTTGTAAGTTATGTAGTTGAGCTGCCGCAGATCGGATGTACTGTTCCAACACAAACCATAGATGCCCTATTGGATTGATGTCTGGGGAATTTGGAGGCCAGGGCAATATCTGAAAGTCTTCCTCATGTTCCATGAACCATTCTCAAACAATCTGGGCAATGTGGCATAGCGCATTATCCTGCTGAAAGAAGGCACTACTAAAAGGATATACCGTTGCCATGAAAGGATGTGCCTAGTCTGCAATGATGTTTAAATAGGTGGTACACATCATAGTTTCCTGCACATGAATGACTTGATCCAGGATTTCCCAGCAGAACATTGCTCAAAGCAATACACTTCCTCCACTGGCTTGTTTTCGTCGCATGGTGCATCCTGGTGCCAACACTTCCCCAGGTAAATGACGCACACGTACCCAGATGTACACATGGTGCAACAGGAAACGAGATTCATCGGACCAGACTACCTTCTTCCAATCATTCAAGGTCCAGTTTTGATGCTTGCATGCCCATTGTAGATGCTTTTGAGAGTGAACCGAGGTTAGCATGGGCACTCAAAGTGGCCTGTGGCTACGCAGCCCCATTTTCAGCAGTGTTCGATGTACTGTGCTTGGTAACATTACTTCCATTACCAGCATTCAAATTATGGGCAAGTTCTGCCACAGTATCCTTTCTGTTGACTCGTACCATACAGGATAGCCTTCACTCATCTTGAGCATCGATGAGCTGTGGTTGGCCCACACCTTGCTTGTAGTTAGTGGTTTTTTTCCTTCCTCAGACTGGGGTAGGGGTGGCTCAGTCAGTAATGCACCAGGCTCATAATCTGTAGTTTCCAGGTTCGAGTCCCAGCTGGGTCAGTGTTGAGATTTATCTCCTCAAAATTCCCCGCCCTGCTCACGATAGTAGGGGACACCGATGGGCTTGGAAAGGCCATCATCCATCAGATGGGATGTTAAGCCATAGCCCCATGTATTGGAGAGCCATACCCTGTGTATGTTAAAGAACATGCTGGATGGCCTTGACGGGAGGCTACCATCTGTCTCCCAACAGCTGTTTCAGTGGGTCCCCTCCCCCAACCTTCTCGGAGCCTCTGAGGTCCATGTGACCTGGCCATTTAGCCCATGGTGTGCAAAAAAGTGCCGCTCAGAGGTAAAACAACCCAACCTTCCTCGGACCACTTTTTGAAGGTACTAATCAGAGCTGACTGTGAGCATCCCAAAACCTTGCAACATCAGAAATGCTCTGACCCAGTTGTCTGGCCATTACAATTTGGCCATTGTCAAACTCACTTAAATCCACTGCCTTTCCCATCTGAAGAACAAGAATAACACTGATCAACAGAGCTCAATATCAGGTGTTATTTATACTGTTTCATGACTTTCACATGCACTGTCGTTTACTTGCAGTTGACCTTAGTGAAAAAGCAAAAACCATCCCAAGCTAAACTTCTGGTGGGTGATGGAGGGAGGAGATAAGATAAAATATTCAATAGAGCTATAGGTATATATATATATGGAGGTACCTTTAATTATACAAATAAAATTATCAAAAGTAAATTAATGTATTTATTTACTTTGGTTAAAGGTGATAATTTGATGTAAGCAAAACTCTAAAAGTAATTATTTAAAAAAAATTAATATGAACCAATAATCATTTCTCAAATATTAGTAATTCAAATATTTTTCCATTGTAGAATTTGGGAGTTTGCATTCTCTCTCTCTGTGTACTCTGAATATATGTCCCTTTACAAATCTCAAAAGTTTAGGAGATAAAGAAAAAGACCTAGCTTAATTTTTAAATGACTAAAGAGAAACCTAATTTTTGAAATTTATAGTAAATATTACCAGTAGATTTGGGTAACTGTATACAGATAGGACATTAGAGCAAAAATGGAATCATGCAAATCTCAATCAACTGTAGGCAATGGTACTGAGTTACTCAATTCATACTTGGTGTCAATACGTAGGCGTTTTCTTGAGGATGAGCATGCTGTAGAATGCACGTCTAATGCTTGTGTATTAGTTAGAGAGCAGGCCCTGAATCTAGGAAAAAATCAGGAGGGGACAAGAAACACAATCAAGCCTGAGAAATGAACTGGATTTCCAATGCAGTATAGCATTTCCCCTTTCGTTTTCCAGGTTTATGTTTAATAATTTATGCCTCTATTACCCTTACTATCATTTTGAAAGGGGGGGGGGGAAGGCATGGCCCCACCCCCCACCTTAGATCCGGATCTATAGGCTGCCCCATATTGAAAGCTAATTTCACTAAGAGCTAGTATTAACTTGAACTTGTGATATTTAGGCAAGCAAATGTCATTGTTTTGATTTCAACTGTTTTACTTATGGAATTGTAGCAATGTCAAAGAAGCTGTTCCATATAGCAAGAGCAGTCACAACACTGATGCTTCATTGTTCTAATTTTCAAAGAATAATCTGAGAAGCTTTAAATTGTTTTGTGATTCAAAAAGTTTAATTTTAATGCTAATATCAATAAATTAGCTATTTAACTTAGTCATTGTAAAATAATATACATCAAACTAATTCCTAAATAATTATTGCGAATAAAATTATATTGCTGAATTTCAAATTTTTATTATGCTTTTTTTTGGTATTTTTAAAGTGATGTTAACAGATTAAAATTTCAATTCTTTAAAGGCTGATAAAAATTTTATATCTTGAATGTAAAATGCTGTTTTATATGGAACATTTTGCCAAATGGATAAATAATTCCCACATAAAGTTTTAAAAGTGTTTTTAAATTAACAATAATAAAATAAAAATTCTGAAAGAAAATAAAAAAAAAATTTCTAATTGATTTCAAATTTTGGCTTGAAATCCTGAAGCATGCCTGAGCTTTATTTTTTGTACAAGCATCACAATTCTCTAATTTAGAAAATCTTATGTAGCAAAATATTTATCAAAAAATGCTGTTGCAAGCTTTTCAGATACCTACTGAAAGTACTTTTGTAATAGGGATTTTAAAGATATATCAGTGAACAAACTGAGATTATTAAGTGGTGTATGAAAAGTGTACAAGGGATTGCAAAGCCTTGTTAATGCCAAGGCATGTTATTTTTATCTTTTAAAATAAGGTGTGAAACAATGCAGTTTTTAATATTTGTGTTTTTGAAATCTGTCAATAAAGTCTTTATAGTTGTTATTTGAATTGTTTAGTTTGAATATAGTAATCTACTGAATACGAAAAGTGCAGGATTAAGTAGCAAAGGAGATGATAAGATTAGGCATTGTTGATTAGCAGAGGAGATGTACACATTTAGTTTCATTATATCAGATAGAATAATTTGAAAACTTTTTGAATCTGTTTTGGTCCCAGTTAATTTGAATCATCAGGGTTCTACTGTATTAAGACATATACTGTTGTAATATTCAGAATATCCATAACTGGTAGAAATGGATGGAAATTACTAGAACAGTGATAAAAATTGTGGGAACTTCTGTGCTAATTGATTATACGAGTATGAAATTTTTAAGGATGACAAATTATTGGTTCTTAAATGTAATAACTTTAAAGAAGTACATTGAGTCATCATATCCAATATCTTATTTTGTACTATGGCTTGCTTTTTCATATGTTATGATACTTAGCAGAATGCTGTTCTGTTGCCCAGTATGGTGACACAATATCAGGTTGTTGCTTTTGGATCAGCAGGTACTCAACAATTTAGAGATGAACCTTAGGAGCTCTGCAACCTTATTCATCTACCACATTTAATGACTACTAAGGTTGCAGAACTGCATCACAAAAGCTCTCCAGATTATTAATCAAGTAAGTAGCCTCAAAAGCTTGAATGTTTTAGTTATAAGTAACAGTGAAATAGTGAGCAGAACATTTTTTGTTTAAATCTTTATTGCATGGATTCATATCAAGAAATGATTTCTTATGCTATGGATTTCTTGATTAAAACTCATGATTTATTCTTATTCAAAATTCATTTAATCAAGACTTTTACTTTTCACACATAAAATGTATTTTATTTGAAAAATGAAACTATTCTTCATAAGGCTCTCAAAAGCATATGTTAGAGTTTCGTTATTTCTATTGCAGATATTCAAATCTTCTCTGTCAGAATAAATATACAATAACAGTCACTTAGCTGTCTAACAGTTGTGACAGATCTAAATACTTCAATTTGTAATAAAATATAACGCAGCAGAATAGTGAACAATTAAATAAATTCCAATGAGGAGTTATCATTGTGATGCCTATTAATCCAACAGCTATGATAATGTAATCCCAGTTTTGCAGACATTTTAAAGTGTGCAAACAGAAGGTATAATATGTATCCAAAATCTGGAAGATATAATATACTATATAATAGAGATTGGAGATCTGCAAGGATATGATGTAATGGTAAAATTAGCATTAGGTAAATTAAGCAGAATGTTAATGACCATGCAGGAGTCATACTAGTGTGTTTAAGATATATAGAATCCCATTGGCAGGGATTCTAGGAAGAGCAACAGCACAGCATAAAACATATCTTGAACTATGACATGATGACTGGAATAGTGAGTAGTAAGTGAGATAACTTAAGCTTCCAGATTCAAAATCCAACCACAGCTAAGAAAGGAGAAATGAAAGCTTTACAGATAGCATCACTTTGTCGATGAGGTGGTGTGTCTTATACTCTGCATAGTAACATCCTAAATGAACTTTTTAAGGAAGAGGCAGGGGGGGGGGGGACTCAGTCAGTAGCATGCCAGGGACATAATCTCTAGTGAGTCCTGCCTGGGCTCCGCAAAAACCCCCATCCTGCCCTCAGTCAGTAGGGGACACCAATGGGCTTGGAAAGGTTGCCATCAATCAGATAAGACATTAAGTAGTGACCACATCTGTGGGAGAGTCATACTCTGTGAACATTAAATAAACACTGGATGGCCTTGATGGGAGGCTACCATTTGGCTCCCAATGGCTGTCAAGTGGGCCCCCTACCCCAAACTTTCTCTGAGCCCTTAAGGTCCTTGTCCGCAGAATTTTCAAAGGTTTTCAATTGAACTATCTTCTGACGTTTTTCTATGAGTAGTGTGCGAACCAACGCATAATGCAGAATATTCAAATCGCCCAGAGCTGGAACGAAAAAAGGGAGATTTTTCAATCAAACTTGGAAAAAGTAAAAGGGAACTCCTAAGAGACTTGATTTCCATTAAAGTATAACATTTTCCCCTCAGTTTTAGATGTCGTTAGTAAAATATTTGTTGAAAAATGCATAAGTTGAATAGTTTTTTGCTTCTATTACTGTTTCTAATTCTTAAGGAAGTGGGGAGGGGACTTGGTCTTCCCATAGATCACCCTGTTCAAATCCATACTTGTTTATGATTTATTGATGTAAATGATTAAATTGATCCTAATTGGTGTAGTTGTTAGCAAACTTGCCTACTGTGCAATGGATGTCCTCATATAATTGGTTGAGAAATATGGTTAGTAGTTTAGTTTGTCATGCACATGCAGATTTGTAGCAAGTAACTTTTCTTCATTTACCCCCAAAGAAAAAAATGGTACAAAGCTTAGAGCTAATATACAGATAATTTTTAAGGTTCTGTGCCCCTTATCCCTTGTTATATATATATAGTTATTTTTCAGAGTTCTCAGATAAAAAGCATAACTCTATTCTATTAATAAATTTTGCACATATTAAAAAACCACCATGCCAGATAATTATAGTTGGTTCTTTTCAAGGGAAAGATTTTGGTCTAGAGATTTCAAAATTTCCGATTTCGATTATGCAGATCATTTGACCTTGTTGACTAATGATGTTGATGAGATGAATTCTTTCATTAGGGCTGTTGGTGAGACTGGTAATAGAGTTGGGTTGGTGATAAACAGAGATAAAACTAAAGCTTTGAAAATTGGTCAGGCAGTTGGTGCTTCAGTTGCTCTCAATGGTTGTCACCTTTAGTAAGTGTCTCAGTAGTTTCTATAGGGGTATCAGCCTACTCTCTGTTCCAGGTAAAGTTCTTTCCATGATTGTGCTTAATAGAATTAAGAATCTGGTTGACAGTCAATTGTGTGATGAGCAATGTGGATTCAGAAGTGGTAGGGGATGTGTGGATCAGATGTTTTCACTTAGGCAGATTCTTGAGAAATATTTAGAGTTTCAGAAACCTTTGGTTGCTAGCTTTGTTGATTTCAAAAAGGCTTTTGACTCTGTTGATCGTCATCATTTGTGGTTGATTGGGAGATCATATGGTATACCAGGCAAGTTAGTTCATAATGAAAGCTCTCTATAATAACACTGAGTCGTGTGTGAGAGTTGGTAAGGCTTGTAGCAATTGGTTTAGCATTACTTCTGGTGTTCGACAAGGATGCATTTTGTCTCCTTTTCTCTTTAGTTTGGTTATTGATTATGCTATGCAAAATTCATTGCAAGAGAAAGATTTTGGCCTTAAATGGTCTGGAGATACTGAAATTTCTGATTTAGATTATGCTGGTGATTTGGCCCTTTTGGCAAAGGATGTTGATGAGACGAACTCTTTCATTCGAACTGTTGATGAGACGAACTCTTTCATTCGAGCTGTTGATGAGACTGGTAGTAGAGTAGGTTTGGTTATAAACAGAGAGAAAACTAAAGTGATGAAAATTGGTCAGACAGGCTGTGATTCAGTTAATCTGAATGGTTGCAGTCTTGAGCAGGTGTCACAGTTTAATTATCTTGGGAGCTATGTAACAGATACTGGTGATGTGCAGCATGAGATTAACAGACAAATAGGGATTGCTGTCAGGACTTTTAAGAATCTATGGAGAGTGTGAAGAAATAGGTGTATACATCTAAATTCTAAAATTAGGCTGTATAATAGTTTGGTTCTTTCTAAGGTTAGTTATGGTAGCGAAACATGGACCCTTTTTAAGCAGGATAACAAGAAACTTGATGCCTTTGATTCTAGATGCTTACACAGTATCTTGGGCATTAGGTGGTTTGACTTTGTAAGTAATGATGAGGTTAGAAGAAGGAGTCATCAACCTCTTTTGAGCAACATATTGTGCAGAAGAGTCTGTGTTGGTTTGGCCATGTTGCCTGTATGCATAGCTGCAGATTGGCAAAGAGGATTATGAACAGTGTACCTAAGGATACCGGAAAAAGGGGGAGATCTAGGATGCGGTGGGCAGACAATGTCAAACAATATCTTGTTAGAATTGGTGTGCAGTGGTGAGATGCAGCAGATATAGCTCAAGACAAATATGCTTGGAGAACTAAATTGCACAGTCTGGTTGGTTGGATCTCTGTAGCCCATGACTGCTTGAGGATGAGGATGATACTATATTATAAGCAAATGTGTTAAGTTGAGCCACTGAATACAGAAATTACTAATAATGAAGTAGAAATCAATTGAACAAAGGAAGCACAAAAGGGTTATATTATAGCATTGCTCTAGCTACTATACTAGAATGGCAAATTATACTAGAATTCATCTTTAAAAAAAAAAGAGCACCGCAGACAAGCATTCAAAGTTCTAATAATATCCCTGTGAGTCAATAAATCTGTGTTAGCTCACCTCCACTAAGATCCTACTTCAGCTTTCATTCACAACTCGCATCAAAGAATAATGGTGGACTGAAGAAATTCCTGATTTCTATTTTTTGGTTTCCGAATTCTGTGTTTAAAGGACATAATTTTTCACGTTTTCCTTTTTAATTCATTATTTACCATATTTGCATTCACTATACTTGAACTATACTTCACTATACGTGAAACACTATGAATTTCTCTCAGAATTTGGCTGATGCTATAACATGATTTCTTCTCTTAATTTGTAATTTACATTTTAAATGTTTTCCTTTAGATTCAGTACATATTATTAACTATTAAATTGCTAATTCTAAAAGTTTTGCACAATAGAGTTGCTGCTGAATTTAACATTGTTTTTGGTGAATTTTAAGTATCATTAATTTGGAAAAAAAAAATGAATGTTAAGCAATATTTTTATATAACTTTTCATTTTAGCAACTAACTGGAATTTGTTCAAACATTTCATATTGTTTTTAATGTATTTAAATTACAAAATATCTGTTTTAGAAGACTTTGTTAATGCATGTTTATAATATTGTTTGACTGTTTTGTAATTAATGAATAATATATCCAAAATTATAAATCGCTGTAACTTGCTGCATTGTAGCAAGTATCTTGCCTAATGCTTTAGTTTTTCAGTCTCTGCTTCAGTTTTCGCTGTTTAATATTTTATTGGAATGAAGAATATTGCTTCAAAATGTTGACTGAAAGCGTAGTAGCAAGCTGGTAAAGTAACAAGCATTTGAAACTAAGTATATATATAAGTAGCATGTATGGAAAGTCCTGATATAAGTAACTATAGGTTTAAGTTGATTTTAGAAAATATGCAAAATATTTGTTAATTCATCTTGTGATTTATCTTTATGATATACTTCATCACAATTGCTGTCTGGCTGTGTATTGTTTGTCAAACAGTATTTGTTGGTAATGTAAAAGCCAGAAAACATACTTTTTGAAACATGTAAATAGAAATCGGAATGCAACATTTGTATATAAACTATTCTGTTAAGGTATTGAAACAATGGTTGTAATATTTTAATGTTGTGAAAAATGTGTGCAACTTGTTTTTGGTTTTTGTATATATTTATTTTCTCATTTGCATATTATTAAAACTGCGTCTTAAATTGGTCCTCGTTTAAATTAGTAACTTTGAAAAAAAATTGTGTACCAAAGCAAAGACTCTGGAAAGGATTATTTTCCTTCATACTACTGTGTTATGTTGTCTACTAACTGATTTTGCCAATCCTCCCCTCTTACTTAAGACACCAATAATGTTTGGAAAATAGTTATTATATTGGTTCAGGCATATATTACTTAGATAGGAAATCATACTTGGCCTACATTCATAAAAATATTAACTATCATGATTTTAAAGTTAGACATCAAGTATATATTTTGTATATGATATGTCACATTAAAATATATCTTAGTGTTATACTAAACTTCAAATGATTACACTTTTTAAATACTGATGAAATTTTAATAGTCAAATTGAAAATAAACAATTTGTAATTAGATAGTAATAAGATACTTTCTAAGGAATGAACAAGAGCACTTTTAAATTGCTACTTTGCATTTTAGGTAACATTGATAATAATTTATTCTGCATTAACATGTATTAGTTAACTACTTAGAGGGTTTACATTTTCATCAACTACTTAAAGTTTAAAGTTTAATATTTTGTGTTATATAGTTTTTTTCTTGTGTAAGGTATAATAGAACACATACCATTGAATGCTATTGTTCTTAAATGCTTTTTGAAAATTTTGTTTTACCTGAGTGGCTCATGATTAAAAAAAAGTTGTGCTTCACTGATGTAGAGTGTTTTTAATCAGCATAATAGTCTCAAACATTGGCATATTTGTATGTAAACAAATTATATACTACTGTGTACAATACTTATAAATTAAGAGGCAAAACCAGAACAATCAGAAATAATTAAATATTTTATGCTTGACAAAAAATCAGTTGAAGACATACAAATATATTCTATTGATGTATAGGAGATAAAAAATCAGAAAGTTTTCTTTTCGGTCTTTAAGTAAGAGAACTTTATTTAGATGTTAGTGGATGTGCTGTTTAAATGCTTTTGAAATGTTATATAAGAAGTTGGTAAGTTTTGTTTACTTCAGTAGGGTTGGGTTGTTTTATCTCTGAGTAGCACTTTTTTGGTACGCAATGTTATTGAGAAAGGTTAGCCTATGCCATACAATTCATTTATGTTAGGTGGGCAAGTCACAAGGACCCCAAGGTTTCAGAGAAGTTTGTGGGAAGGGGACCTACTGGACAGCTGTTAGGAAACAGATGGTAGCCTCCCCTCAAGGCCATCCAGCATATTCTTTAATGTGAGCAGGGTATGTCACAGCTTTATTCCCCAGGTAATGGATGGCAGTCTTTCTAAGTCTATTGATGTGTCATCTACTGACCAAGGGCAGGGCGGGGAACTTTGCATAGGATACTTCAGTAGGTAAGTGAAAATTATATATGATGTTTTCAATTGTCCTAATATTGGGGACAAAAGATTATGACCAATCTGAAAATATTTTAGTTGAATTAATATATCTTGTAACTTCTTAAATGTTTTTCATAAGAGATGATGACAAATTGGTTGCTTTTGTTTGTGTGTATTGCAAATAAAACACAAAGATCTCTATATTTTTGAATTTCTTTAAATTTTTTAAACTTTTTGACATTAAGGTTTCTTTATATATACAGAGTGATTCAGTTAAGTGTGTGCAAACTTCTGGGAGGGGTAGGTTGCACAAAGACGAATCGGAATCATATAGCAATGCAGGGTCGGTAACGGCATCAACATGTGCTAATGAACAGAGAGGACACGAATGAAAGAGCAGCACATAAGTGAACAAAATGCATTTTATTAATCACAATAGGTACATTTGCGAAATGCACAGAGGTCACAGAAGGTGTTCAAAGTTGTGAGCTGTAACACAGGCCTGACATTGTCGATACATGGAATACATACATTCTGGAAGATTCCTGGCATGTCTCAGACTTTCAAGACAGCTACAGAGATGCATGTGACAATGTCCTCAGCACTTTCAATGGGGATGTCTAACACCAGTCCTTTGATGTAACCCCAGAAGAAGTAATCAAGGCATGATAGGTCCGGCGATATTGCAGGCCAATGAACGGGACCACCACGCCCAATCCACTGTTGTCCAAATGTCACGTTTAAGTGTTGACGAACTAGATGGCTGAAATGGGCGGGGGCTCCATCGTGCTGGAACCACATTGTATGGCGCAGCGACTGAGGGACCTGTTGTTCATCCAAAAGTTCTGGCAAGACTTCCTCCAGAAATATCCGGTAACTCCTTCCGTCCAGACAAACAGGCACGAGGTATGGGCCTATTAAGTGGTCCCCGATAATGCCGGACGAAACATTTACAGCAAAACAGTTTTGTGTTACACGTGTTCGTGTAGCATGGGGGTTCTCCACCACCCATGCATATGTGTTATGTGCATTGAAGCTACCTTCCCATGTAAAGCATGCCTCATCTGTGAACAGCACAGAAGCAGGAAATTGGGGTTCTGCCGCACTCTTCTGCAGGTACCATTGCGCAAATGCAATGCACTGTAGGTAATCCTCAGGCTTTAGTGTCTGGATGCACTACACATGATATGGATGCAATTGGTTATCGTGCATAATCCTCCATATGGTGGATTGGGGAAGACCAATGCATTGGGCAATTGCTCGAGTACTGGCACTTGGAGTGTCTTCCGTGGTGTCTTCTGTATGACGTAGCACATTCTCCTCCATGTCAGAGGTCCGTGCGCATCGTTCCCGACTCCTGGCAGGTCTCTGGAAGGAACCAGTGTCACATAACCTCTGATGCAGCTGTGCAAACATCTGGTGGTTGGGAGTATGCCTCATCAGTTACCATTCCTGATACATGCGCACAGCGGCTCACCCTTTGCAGTCCGCAGCCCCGTATGCAAGATGCATATCAGCCAACTCCGCGTTTGTGTAATCAGCCATCTTACTACCCATGCGGGCGGTTTGTGAATGAGGGTTACCTGCGAGGACGTTGTGCAGTCCTGCGGCTGTACAATGCCATCTACCGCATGAAGACGTCCTCAGTTACCTGTTAACTTTAACATCTATAAATCAATAAATATATTTGTAGAAAAAAGTTTCGCTGACATGGCATTCGAACCCATGTCTCTCCAGATATATGCCAGAGTATTCTACCACTGAACTAATGACAGCTCAATCTTTTCTCCACTTAATATGATTTTGGCTCCTGGACTTGTCATTATTTATTAAGTGGGGAAAAGATAGAGCTTGCATTAGTTCAGTGGTAGAATACTCTGGCATGTTTCTGGAGAGATGTGGGTTCGAATCCCGCATGTTGGTGAAACTTTTTTCCACATGATCAATTTTAATGAATATGAAATCTTATCATTGATTTTTCATCATTGATACTGAGTAGCTAAATATTTCTGCATTGTTTTTATTTTCTGTTTTGAATGTTGAAATCAATAGAATATCAAGGAAGCTGTAGACAGGTGTTTTCTCAACCTGTCTGGGCTGGGTTGTTTTTCAACTGACTGTGTGAGAATGTGTGCAGAAGGGTACCTAGTGAGTGACTGCCCACCCAGTACAGTCACTCGCTAAGCACAGGCTACAAGGAACCTCAGTGGTTCCACTGCTAGATGAAAGAGCAAAAAGCTTAATCAAGCCACAGACAATCTGCCTGACATATGGAATGTTTCGTTGTCCACACACGTCCTAGTTCTTCCAACTGTCCTCCAGTTCAAACAAACCACCAGATGTGATCATGTGATGTTTCTTCAGGGACTTTAGGATCTCTCGGCCAATGGGACATGGACATGATCCCCTGTGCCATGCCTACTCTCATTCCCATGTAAGGAGTCACTGGGGCTCTAACCAAATGCACACGTGGTATTTCTTCACTCAGCCCCCCAAACCAGATCTGCTGCTGGCATTCTGTTGCTAGGCAGAAAGGGCCCTGCTGCCAAAATGGCGATTCTGGCTCTCTCCCTTTCTGCTCTAGTTGATAGTCCCTACAGAAGCTAATAGGGTTTTCTCATTCATGAATAAGTAAAATTCAAGTAACAATTTTTGTTGTATTACTGATGTAATGCAACACATGATGTGAATAATAAAATAACAATAAACCAGTTTTTTCATCAGAAGATATGTTTTATTTTTATATATTTTATTACTAATAAATTTACTGTATAAAATAGTGTGTCATCATTTTCTTAAAAATAAGGTTTACTAATTTATACTTTGCACCCAGGTTCCATTCTCTCCGCAAAAATTCCCCGCCCTGCCCACGGTCAGTAGGGGACACCAATAGGCTTGGAAAGGCCGCCGTCCGTCGGATGGGACATTAAGCCGTGGCCCTGTGTGTGGGACCTGTTCATACCCTGTGCACGTTAAAGAACACGCTGGATGGCCTTGACGGGAGGCTACCATCTATCTCTCAACAGCTGTTCCAGTGGGTCCCCTCCCCCAACCTTCTCTGAGCCTTCGGGGTCCATGTGACCTGGCCATTTAGCCCATGGTGTGCAAAAAAGTGCCGCTCAGAGGTAAAACAACCCAACCCAACCCAGGTTCCACCTGTGGCTTAAGCATTCCATACATACAGAATAAAATCATTAAAACTTACTAACATATAAACCAATTAACTCCAAATCTTGTACATTTTTATTTTTCCTGTCAGATTGTCTCAAAACCTTATATTTTTAGAATTTTAGAGTACATTTGTTTAATGGATTGTATTGTTTATTCAGGGGTGCCCAAACTTTATCATATCTAATTTCAGCCTGGTAATTGTCTTGCAGGCTACTTTTTTTTTAAATATGTAAAAAAGGGATTTTAAGAATAGCCCATGGTGTGCAAAAAAGTGCCGCTCAGAGGTAAAACAACCCAACCCAACCCAGGTTCCACCTGTGGCTTAAGCATTCCATACATACAGAATAAAATCATTAAAACTTACTAACATATAAACCAATTAACTCCAAATCTTGTACATTTTTATTTTTCCTGTCAGATTGTCTCAAAACCTTATATTTTTAGAATTTTAGAGTACATTTGTTTAATGGATTGTATTGTTTATTCAGGGGTGCCCAAACTTTATCATATCTAATTTCAGCCTGGTAATTGTCTTGCAGGCTACTTTTTTTTTAAATATGTAAAAAAGGGATTTTAAGAATGAATTAGACTACAGATATACCTAAAAATGCATATTATATATCACAACATGTTACAAATAATCTGGTCTTGATTTGCATGTTTATGAGCACATTTACACTGCATGTCTTCTGCTGGTAGAAGGCATGGTATAAATTTGGTAATTGGGTGTGAAACAGAGAGATTTTGATTGAGCTACTTTCTCCCAAGTCTCATTAGAGTTCTGGGAATACATAGTAGTTATCACCAAATCTTTATTTAGGCATATAAGTGAATGACTGGATGCATGCATGGGTGATACAAACACTCCCAAAGGATGACTGATTGTCCATAAGCAGTGTAATGGACACCCCTGGCCTAATTCAACTGTTAAGGATATTTCATAGGAAATTTATTCAAAAGTTGTGGCAAAAGTGTACAATGTAATTTCTGTAGAATTTTTTCATGAAGTTGATCACTTTAACTTCTGACACATCTGCATTGGTAATTATATAAGTTAAGTGGTCAAAATGATAAATATTATGAAATTTATCACATTGCCCAATTTATGTAAATAACTGATAACACTGATAAAAATCAAATATATCACATTTTCCAATTTCTATGAGAAATGCATTTTTGCCAGATTAATCGCATTTACCTTAACATGTGCAACAAAGAAATAATTATATTGAAAAAATATGATGTATGTGTGTGTGTCTGTCTGTTTGTCCCTTGCCAGCCATAATTCATTGGTAAATCATGGTAGACACTTCCAAAATTCTACAGAGTGTTTCTAGTTGTCATCTGAGTTGCAGTACCAAATTTCAAGTTAAAATTTCAAAAGGGGGCATGCTAGAAGCAAAAATATTCACCATGTTATTTCTGTGTGAAAAAAAAAAACTGCCAAATTTTTTGTTGCCATTTACTGCTCCCTAACTGCAAGAGTCCAGAACAATGTGTAAATTTGCTGCTATTGCAAGATTCCCCCACATTCCAAAAGACATTATTTTAAAGCATTTCATTGCAGATAGGAACCTGATTTTTTAACCTAATGGGGGGGGGGTCCACACAGGGGAAACTGTATATGAAATTTGGGACCATTTAGTCAAGTATTATGGGGAACCATGGGCATACCAAAATCAAAACAGAAATAAAAATCTAGATAGTTTACGTAGATGCAAAATCATGGACTATGAGAGAGTTTGCACTAACATCAGTAATGCAGTGAAATTCTTTGTGTTGAATCTGTGTTGTAAGAGGTTGATCAGCACAGCAAAAATAAGAATATACAGTTTAAAAGTGAGACCTAGGCAGTACTAAGTGCCATTCAGCTAGTGAGAAAAATAATATAATTTTTAAAAATAAAAATTAATACATGTTTATCATATGTCCTTACTCTAATGCAGCTTTTAAAATTCTCTTATGTTCACCAACAAAATTTACATTTATGAAAGATCTAAACTACTATTTTATATATAATAATAAAATGATCCAACAATAAATTTACAATTAGTGTAAGAAAAAAATGTACTTCTATTAATAATTTAATAGCATTGCTTCTCATCAAAGATATATAGTCTCATCTATAATAATTTTATTTTACAGCGTTTAGTTAAGGAAGCTTATTTCCATCACAGTCTGTATGCCCATTTATCAGAAATCCTGTATATAGGAATAATTTCTAGGTTCCTCTACCCTCTTTCGAGCATATAAAAATATAACCTAATGTCTAACATGAATGCAAATATTCAACATTAAATCCTTAGCAGCATATGATTACTATTTCAGGAGCATACTAATAAAAACAGCAGCATGCAGTATGTATTCTAATACATAACATAAAATGTTATATATTTGGAACCAGGCCCTGATCTAGAAAAAAAATAGCAAGAGATGCAATATAACCTTTCCCCTTCTGTTTTACAGATCTTAAAAAAAAATTCTTAAAAAATGCATGAACTATAAATAAGTTTAATAATTTTTTTGCCTCTATCACCATTATTAGCATTCTGAAGAGGGGGAGGGGGGGAGACTTGCCCCCTCTAAATCCAGCCCTGCTTGTAACATAGTTAGTAAATCATCGTATTTGTCATCTGATGATCAATTTTAATGAATATGAAATCTTATCATTGATTTTTCATCATTGATACTGAGTAGCTAAATATTGCTGCATTGTTTTTATTTGCACTTTATGTAATAATTTGATATTACAGAATAATTTTTTAATGTTATCAAATACAATGAAATAATTTTATTCAAATGTGATCATGTGTATTTATGAGGAAGTATCTTATTACCATCTGTTTGTGAACTATTTTTTCAGCTCTACTGTTACAATTTCATCAGCATTTGAACAGTGTATTACATCTGTAATTATTCTGCATAACTTATTCTAACTAAACTAAAAGATTTAATTTTAAGTATCAGATAATTGAAAGTCCAGAAACTATTTCATGTTTTATTTTATTGTATAATGCAAAGCAAGTAATTTGTTAACTATTTGGAAAGTGTATAAAAATATTGTATTGAAACTAGTAATGATATTAAATAAGTATAATTAAAAAATATTTTAAATAAATTAAAAATTAATATTCTAAATGTGTAGGGAAACATAATAAGGTTGGTACTCTTTATGTAAATAAATTTTTGACATAATTGTTAACAGAATCTACTATTTATTACTTGCACACAAGCTTTGTAAAAAGTGTATAACATAAAATTAACAGATAATAGAAATATGAATAGTAAGAGATAGTGTTCAGATTCTTACTGGTACAGTGGGTAGTGAATCTGACTATCATAAAGTGGGCATGTATGCATTCTTTCATAAAAACAAATGCTGACAAATAGGAATAGTGATTTGTCGAAATGACAGTGAAGAATTTTTCAGTTTTAATGCTATGATTGTTCAGTGTATATCACATTTGACATCGTTTATGAGTATAATAAGCAATGAGAAAACAAGCTCAGGTTTTTGTGTATTATATTTTTAATCTTTAAATATTTTAATTTTAGTCCTTATTGTATTTTTTTAAATTTGTCTTTTTTTACAGTTGTAATTTTTTTTTACAATTTATTAATGATTCACAATGCAAAATGTTATATTAACAACATTCTTTTAACTGTTTCATTCAAAATATGTTCTGAGCAGTTTTGAAGCAGGAGTAGTCAGTTGCTCATGGTTTCATGCAAAATTTAAGAACTAACAAATCATTGATTGATATTAGAATTTAATATTTTATTATTCTAATCTTAATGTTTATTTTCTGTTATTGACCTATTTGTAGTTGATGAGTAAAATGGCCCCATTAGTAGGGAATGAAACAACCGTACGATTTTTCTTGGAGCAATTTGCATCCCTATGTTTGGATTCTTCTTTTCTTGTTAGAAAGGTAATGTTGTTATTGATGTGGGTAAACAGATTCAATATGCATAATGTCCCAGAAGTCTTGGCACATAGGAAATTTACTTTTAAAATATAAAGTTTCTTCATCAGTTACATTACATCAAAAAGTGTTGAATTTAAAAACTATCAATTTGAATGCTATTTAATCAGTTGTAATGTAATTTTTTTTAATCGATTATTGATCTTTGCTAAATTTGCAACTACTACTTACAAGTTAGAAAACCTTAAAGAAGAAGTAGACATGTTCAACATCATATCATTCTCTTTTCCAACTATGCTTATTATATCCAGAGCTGGAAATCTATCCAACCACAGCAATAATTGCATAAGTAGAACATGACCAGCTGAAATATAATTATCTTAAACATCTAGATGTTTCTCAAAATTGAAAATTATTCAATAGAATAAATTGCAAATTTATTCTATTGAAAGTAGGCAGAATTTAAGTTTTATTAAGTTTTTAAGGTGCCTAGGCACCTTAAAGAACATGCTGGATGGCCTTGATGGGAGAACTTCTATCTGCATCCTAAGAGCTGTCCAGTGAACCCCAACCTTCTCTGAGTCTTTAGGGTCCTTATGACCCAGTCATTTAGCATATCGCATGCACAAAAGTTTGACTAAGAGGTAAAAATGACCAACAAATAATTATTAGTCCCTATGTGTCTAGTCTTCTGGAATTCCTTATTTATTAGTTTGACATTTCTGATTCCTTAAGTTATATATTTTAATAATAATAATAATAATAGAAATTAATCATTTTCTGTGTTTAAGTACTTAAAATAAAAACTGAAAAGCTGGAAATAACATCCTGTTTAGTCAAACAGAACTTTGTTTTATCTTGTATGAGGAAGTTGTGTTGTTATCAAGGTACAACTTTTTTTTGCAACTTATTATTTTGTATATTATTTATTATGGTATTGTATTATTTACTTCAACAAATGATTTGGAAGTTTTATTGAAATTAAAACACGGAAATATAAAACCATTGAAAGGACAGGAACTTTTGAAGATGAAGAAGTGCCATATTCATTACAACAAATGTAGCATGACAATGTAGCAGTTTATATGAAGATCTGCTTCAGTTAACTTGATTAAGGATTGGCTATGAAATTTATGGACACTAGCAGGGAATAGCAGCAGAAAGGTTTTAGTGTTTTTTGACTCCTAATGAAACCATTGATCATGTGCACATGGCATTCTTGAGAAACCTGATAAGTCTAGTTGATATGCATCGCATTTTTCAATGTAGTCACCAGATTTGCCAAGACACACACAGAGAGATATGGCCAATCAGTTTAGCAAAGCCCTGCTGATAGAATGGTGCATACTGCTCCTTCAGCCACTTTGTGACTTACTTTTTGATGGCATTATCTGTTAAAAAAGGTGTTATTCTTGGAGATACTTCTTCAGCTGCCTAAACAAATGAAAATCCAACAGCATCAGGGATGGAGAAGGTTCATTGTGGAAGAGCAGTGTGCAGGCAGGCATTATCTATCATGCAATATTCGCTATTTCCTCTTATATGCACTGATAGGAGCCATACCCAAATATAGCACAGCCACTAGCTGTTGATGGATTTCATTCTTGGGTTTTCTGTGCTTGCAGAAGCCAAATCACTACTTGAATCTCCATCTTCATATACACATGCAATACTTTTGCCATGTTCATTCTGGCTTTGCACTTCACAGCATGGGTGTATAAGAGTGATGACTGCTGCCATTTAGTGACATTATTTTGGTATTAGCATGTGGTGGTGGCACAGCCCATGTGTTTGTTGGTTTGGCAGGGAACAAACTGAAAATATATGTAAATTATAGTCTCAGTGTATCATGAGATAGCAGCTTTTGAGCTCACATCTTAATAAACAGCATAATCATGCATTAAATTATTTCAACAAACTGAGAAGCTTTCTTTTTGACTTACCCTTGTATTTCACTATAATAAAATTAAATGAGAAAATACTAACACTCTGTTTATGGCTGATGTAAAGTTCATCTATCTTACATTTCCTCATAGTTCAAAGGGTAGAAATGAAAAAAAAAGAGGGTAATCCTTGTTAGGTTTCACGGGATTGATACTTGCCTTTGGGAGCGTGGTAGTTTAATTATTTTTTTGTAATATTTTAAGACTTTTAAAAACACAGTAATGTGGGGCGGGGGTGGCTCAGTCGGTAGCGCGCCAGGCTCGTAATCTGTAGTTCCGAGGTTCGAGTCCCAGCTGGGTCAGCGTTGAGATTTATCTCTGCAAAATTCCCCGCCCTGCCCACGGTCAGTAGGGGACACCGATGGGCTTGGAAAGGCCGCCGTCCGTCGGATGGGACGTTAAGCCGTGGCCCCGTGTGCGGGAGAGCCATACCCTGTGCATGTTAAAGAATACGCTGGATGGCCTTGACGGGAGGCTACCATCTGTCTCCCAACAGCTGTTCCAGTGGGTCCCCTCCCCCAACCTTCTCTGAGCCTTCGGGGTCCATGTGACCTGGCCATTTAGCCCGTGGTGTGCAAAAAAGTGCCGCTCAGAGGTAAAACAACCCAAACAACACAGTAATGTTAAAAATATAAGGGACATTTCATTAAAAATTGTACAACATATATAACAATTATGCAGATTGAATAAATATAGAAGAAAAATTGTCATTAAACAGGTGGGATCTGAACCCATTACCTCCTGATAACATGTCAGGTGCTCTGACTGCTGAGCTACAAGCAACTGAACAATCCACCCTCTGTTGGTGGCTTTAAGCATTATACTGTATAATTAGCGATTGGAAATATATCTGACTGTAATTGAAAACTGGTCTAGAGGGCACTTTACAGGTCAGTGCACATGACCAGCCACATCAAACATCAAGAGGCATGGTATTTTTTGTAGTTAATGCCTTTAATCAAGCATAAGGATTCATGATGAAATAACAGGTAATCACAAGTATGCACCTGTTGGTGATAACATTGAATAAATATATATTACTATCAGGTGCATCCTGTGATTGCCTACTATTTCAATTATACAGACTATTCACTTTTTAATTGAATGCCCCTCATACGTTATTTACTGACTTTCACTCAAATAAGTGAACAAAATATGTTTTGGAGGTTTGGTGCTTACTAAATGGGATAAAAGTGATTGATTGGTTGGAGGAAAGAAGATAGTGCAAAGTACTAGAATTTTGATAAAGTTTAGAAAGCTCTTCAGGTTCATCTGGCTGAAATACTAATGAAAATGAAGTTGAAAAAATAACTTACATTTTATTTTTGACAAATGTTTATCAAAGAAAGAAAATTCTGAATGTAAGCTCATTTCTTTGTTATAAAGGCATACTGTAGAATTTTGAAAAGCATAACTATTCATGCAGACTTTTTAACCTTTTTGCACTAAATTTAATGAAATCATAAGTCATTAAATTTAACTCTCAGTGCACAAATATGTAGTCATTTTCCTAACCATGTGCGCAATCATATGTTCTTTTTCTACTTCATAAAAATTAGAAAATAATAACCATATGTATTTTGAACTTTTATTTATCTAATAACTAGTTGTTCACATTATTTGCATCCAGGGAAATTTTAAGCTTTCAGACTTTAGAGAGGAGGAGGTTTTTTTTTAAAGCTTGGTAAAGAGTGAATATTTTTGTTCCTCTATATCAAGGTTAATTTTAAGTAGGCAGACAGTGTCATTAATCATGCAAAACCAGACAATGGTTTTCTGTGCTTAACAGCACAAAAATTTAAATAGTAAAAATTAGCAGATTAGGCCTTAGTGAGAAGTACATAAATCTGAATAAAAGCAAAAATTTTAAGTGGCTTTGCAGATATATATTGTTACTTTAACATATGTTCAATTATCCAATGTTGGAGTGTACAAAAGTCAGAAAATAACAAACTGCATTGTATCTATGAAAACAATTAGTCCATATTTGCCAAAGGCAATATGTTAATTCTTATAGTTTTTAGTCTATATGCAGATTTTACAAACCATGGGTTATACTCAAGTATGGTACATTAACACTGTCATCTAGATATAAATATTACTATTTTATAGTTGTTTCAAAAATTTTAATGTACACCGAGAATTTATTAGGTACACTTACCTAGTAATGTGCTGAGTTTCTTTTGGCCTTCAGAATAGCCTAAATTCATCGGGGCATGGAACTTACAAGATGCTTGATGCATTGTGCAGGAATGTTGTACCTATATGTGGAAACGATTGTATTGTGCAGTTACTGCAAATTGGACGGTAGCACAGTCTTGCTGCAAATAGGCCTTACCATCTCATCCCAAAGATGCTCAAAAGAGTTTTAGATCTGGGAACTGAGTAGGCCGATTAAGCAAGGGAAACTCATGTCATGTTCCTGGAACCATTCAGTGACAATATGTGCCTTGTAAACAGGTGCATTATCATGCCAAACCTGTCCATCTGAGTGTGGATAAACTGTATCCATGAAGGGATGAACTTGGTCAGCATTGATGTTCAAATACAACATGACATTCAGATGTCTTTTGATGGGTATCATGGGGTGTAATATGTGACAGGAAAACATTCCACACACCATCACACTGCCACCACCTGCCTGTACTGTTGACATCACACAAGATGGCTACATGGCCTCATGTTGCTTGTGCCAAATTCTGATCCTTCCATCAGCATGATGCAAAAGGAACCTTGATTTGTTCAACCAGACTATTTTTTTCCAGTTCTCAATGGTCCAGTGTTGATGCTCCTGTGTCCACTGGAGATCTGCTTTCATGTTCTTTGCCGACAACATTGGCACTTGACATGGTTGGCAGCTGTCGTAACTTATTCATGACAAGGTCCAATATATGGTGCATTTGGAGATGAGCTTCTGTGCAACAACATATAATTCTGCTGTGATTTGCCTAGTTGGGGCTCATCTGTTCGCTTGCATGATTCTTGCCAGCCTCCTTTGGCCCCTCTGCTCCACAAGCTGTTTTTGTCCAGCTGATCAGTAGTAATTTTTTGCACCATTCTCAGTAAACCCTTGAAATGGTTGTATGTGAAAAGCCCAGTAGGACAGCATTTGTCCTCCTGGGCTTGCAAATGCTAGAACCAGCACACCTAGCACCAACTATCATGCCACATTCAAAGTCACTCAGGTCACTTGTTTTACCCATTCTGATTCTCAATCCAATTCTAACTGATGATCGAAGAGATGGTCTGCCTGATTTATACCATACACCGTGGTCACATAATGCATTACATGTTGGAATGAACCATTTATGTGATGAGGGATGGTGTACCTAATAAACTCGCTTGTCAGTGTAAATAAACATAATATAGGGATGATGCATTTATTGCATTATTGAATAAATGCAGGCTATGAAATAATTGGATTAAGGTACCTAAAAGTATGAAAAACCTGGTGATGTTTTAATAATTGATTTTGTATCTGTTTTAATAGTTTTGCTTAAAAAAATAAAATAATGGAAATGTCATTATATATGTAACTGAAAACTTCCCTATTTTTGAATAGGTATGTTCCTTCAGCTTTGGAGAGTTTTGCACTGTTGTTGGAAGAGAGTCTACAGAAACCATTCTAGTATGTTGTTTGACATCTTAATTGTAACAATATGCTGATATTCTGTAAACTATGGAACATAACCTGACTAGATATTATAGTAGAGTGTTTTAGTGTTGTTGTTTTTTTGCAATTAGAGTTATTAATTTTTTTTTCATGTAATGACTGATCTGTTATAAATTAGGTTATTTATCCAGTAATATACCTGGTAAATATATTTCATAGAATTGGTCTCTATGTAGTACATACAAGCCTATTTTTCTGTTGAATTGCTAAATAGAGTAATGCACTGATGTATTATATATTTCTAGCATATCATGTTTAGGGTGTCATGCTTCTGTGCAATTTAAAGACATTGAAAATGCAAGTAGTACAGACAATCATAAAAACTGTAAACAGAGGGGGAAATGTCATATTGCACAAATAAACCAGTCTCTTGCATTTGAAATGCATTTTCTATGCAAAATAATTTTTTCATGAAGTGTGATGACTATTTTACTTGCATTTTCTATGAAAAAGAAGTTTTTCATGAAGTGTGATGCCAAATTAAGCAGCGCTTGAAATAAGAAAATTGATGGTTTTGATTTTTTGCTTAGGTAAACCATTGATTACTCTTGCTTATTTGTAATGCCATCTTTTTTTTATATCATGAAAAACAAAAATGACAGACTCTTAATGATAAGTAATAAATTTGATAAAAAATTATCCTAAGATATGTCTTATATGACCCAGTAATGTACAAAGACAAATTCTGATGTAAAAGTCTAGTGAGTAAGACTAAACAAAAGAATCCACACATCCTGGTGCCAACACTTCCCCCAGGTAAACGATGCACACGTATCTGGCTGTCCACATGGTGCAACAGGAAACGAGATTCATCGGACCAGACGACCTTCTTCCAATCATTCAAGGTCCAGTTTTGATGCTCACATGCCCTGGCAGTGTAGGCACTTTCAACTGTGAACCAAGGTTAGCATGGGCACTTGAAGCAGCCTACAGATACACAGCCCCATTTTCAGCAGGGTTCGATGTACTGTGTGTTGTGACATATTGCTTCCATCACCAGCATTCAAATTATGGGTGAGTTGCACCACAGTATCCCTTCTGTTGGCTTGTACCATACAGGATAGTCTTCATTCACCTCTAACATTGATCTTGCCAGTTGTTCATGGTTTTTTTCCCTCCTCAGACCACTTTTTGAAGGTACAACCATGGCTTACCGTGAGTATCCCACAAGCCTTGCCATCTCGGAAATGCTCTGACCCAGTTGTCTGGCCATTATAATTTGACCATTGTCAAACTCACTTAAATCCACTGCCTTTCCCATCTCAAGAACAAGAATAACACTGATCAACAGAGCTCAGTATCAGGTGTTATTTATACCGTTTCATGTCTTTCACACACACCGACATTTACTTGCAGTTGCTACAATTTGCCTAAAGATGCACTGGTCATAATGTTTTGACTCCTCAGTGTAGCTCTAAATTGGTCAATATAATGGGAATCAAAAACCGATATACTATGGTAAGGCAGAATAAAAACATAAACTAAATCATCACTACTTGATCAACACAGACTCAAGTTTATTTTTTTTAACTTTTTCATAATTTTTCCAATCAGAATCAGTGGGAAATATATATATCATAGACTGAAATGTTATTTTCAATATTTGATTAGAAACAGTTGAAAAGGTGCTGACTTCTGTTAAAAAAATTATGATCTTGCACTACAAAATGGTAGACTGACTGGTGGCTCCCAGAATCAGAAAAGTGAAAACGGTACACCCAGTTGCCGCCTGTTAAGGGTTAAGAATATATGGAGAGTGTGGAGAAATAGACATATACACTTAAAGACTAAAATTAGACTTTATAATAGTTTGGTTCTTTCTGAAGTTAGCTCCAGTTGTGGAACATTGACCCTTTTGTAAACAGGATAACAGGAAATTTGATGCTTTTGATTCTAGATTAAGCATTAGGTGGTTTGACTTTGTAAGTAATGATGAGGGAAAGGAGTCAGCTTCCTCCTTTGGACAGCATCTTGTGCAGGAAGAGACTACATTGGTTTGACCATGTTACCCATATACATTACTATAGATTAGCAAATAGGGTTATGAACAATGTGCCTAAAGGTTGCAGAAATAAGGGGAGACCTAGGATGCGGTGGGCAGAAAATGTTGAAACAGAGCTTTGTTAAAGTTGGGCTACAGTGGCCAGGTGCAGTAGATGTAGCTCAGGACAGATGTGTTTAGATAACTAATTTGCATAATCGGATTGGACCTCCAAGTTCATGCTGCTTGAGGATGATGATGATGATGTAAAAAAGGCTTTTTTTTATTGAAGCATTGTTGTCTTTAATCTAAACTTTTCTTGCTTTCATATATTTTACATTTTAAATATTTTCATTTTCATATTCATTTATTTTTTAGAAACACAAAATTATTTTACTAGTGGTTTATGGGGGCATTAATATAGTAAAAAATTTCAAATTCATAGTAAAAGCTGTGATGGTAAAACATCATATGCTATATTTTTCACTGGAGTGCAAATTTTAATGATTACCTGTGTATACTCACACATAAGCCCATTCACATGTGAACCGACCCCCCCCCCCCCCCAGTTTAATAGCTAAAAATCAGAAATCATGAGTAACAACATAATTATTTTTTTTTCCTCTGTATACTTCACAAATTTTAAAAAGTCAAGTGTTGAAGTGAGGAAGAATGTTCAAGGAATTTTCCCAAGGGCTTGGAGAAAATTGGGGATAGGGGACTAACTGCACAACCATTAGGAGATAGATGGCAGCTTCCCATCAGGGCCATTCAGTGTGTTCTTTAATGCGCACAGAGTATGGCTTTGCACACTCATGGCCACTGCTTAGCATATATGATGGACAATGGCCTTTCCAAACCTATCAGTGTCCCCTATTGACTGAGGACAGGATGGGTAGTTTTCAGAGATAAATCTCAACACTGGCCCAGACAGAACTTGAACCTGGAAACTGTAGATTATGACCCTGCCATGCTACCGACTGAGTCACCCTTGCCGCTCAGCTTAGGGTAACTTGCAAATTCATTAGGTTATTGAAAAAGTAAAGCTAAATAAAAACTTTGGCATTGCATTTGTAGAATATACCACTGATCACAGATAAAAATCACAATGAAAGATGCACTCTTTTGCTTACTGAAAATACTTGTGGTGACTAATTTGCTTTTGCCCCCCACCATGAAGTGAATTTTCTGTGATAATAAGTTAATACAAGACATGTAAACTTTATTGTAATTGAATCAAAATTACCTTTACATTGGAGGTCATAAAGCACAGAACATTGAGACATACAAACAGGGTTTAATTCTCATCATTTTAGATGAGAAGGTGTGTGCTAATTATACAGGGAACATAAGGTGAAATACTTTTGACTACTGCTCACCAAAATAATTCAAACAGTGGTTTAAAGGCAAAATTAACCCCACAAGGTTCCTTTGGGCCCAAGTAATTCTGTCATCTTTCCCTTTGGAAAGGATTAGGCTTTTGCATTTATCAAATTAATGACAATAATTCCCAAAAACCAGTCAGGTGAGAATGACAAAAGTTACCCAAAGCACCTTTGCTTTGTAAGACATCTAGAAATTATTATACCCTTCTTTCATATATTGTAAAGGGATGGTTAATTTCCCCAAATTGTATGCCTGGTGCAAAAATATTCTAATTTTTCTTATAAAATGTTGTGGCTTTTATGTGAGAGTATATACTGATCAGCCAATGCATTAAAATCATCTCTGCATTATGCAAAGAAGCACACATGCAGCCAATCAGTGTCACGTGCCAAGGTCACGAATGATATATATATATAATACCTGGGTCAGAGCTCTCGCAGGCAATATTTTGTTTTGTCTCAATATGAGAAAAGCAAAGGATTTATCTGATTTCGACAAAGGCCAGATCATTATGGCAAGACGCCTTGGTAAGAGCATCTCTGAAACAGTAACACTGGTAGGCTGTTCACACTATGCAGTAGTTAGTACTTATCAAAGATGGTCCAAAACAAGTGACATTTTGAGCTGTTGACAAGGCATGGGTCAGCCATGCCTCATTGATGCCACAGGTCAGCGCAGGTTATCTCGTCTTGTCTGCAACAGGAGGGCTACTGTGGCTGACATTACCAATAATTTCAATTGTGGTAAAGGACCCAATGTATCCGAACACACAATTCATCATAAGCTCTTGGATACGGGTCTCCGCAGCCACAGACCTATTTGTGTACCTATGCTCACAGTCATTCACCAGCGTCAATGCTTGTAGTGGGCACATATTCATCGACATTGGACCATAGAAGACTGGAAGAGGGTGCACGGTCTGACGAATCCCATTTTCTGTTACATCATGTGGACGGATGAGCTCATGTGCAATGTTTACCCATGAAAACCTTCTCACCTGGTAGTACCCACCTGGTAGTCTCACCTCTCACCACTGGTAGTCATCACACTCCCTCCAGTACTGTGGGATGGATCCAGGTGGCTGGATTCATCCCACAGTACTGGAGGGAGTGTGATGGTTTGGGCAATATTTTCTTGGGGAACACTTGGATCAATTATCCCTGTAGAGTAAACTCTAACGGCTGTCACCTACCTGAACATCGTGGCTGACCAAGTACATCACTTTATGGCGATTGTATTCCTTGGTGGAGATTGCGTCTTTCAACAAGACAATGCCCCATGTCACACTGCAAAGAAGGTTCAGGAATGGTTCCTAGAACATATGAGGAATTCCATTTATTGCCGTGGCCCCCAAATTTGCCAGACATGAGTCCTGTTGAGCATTTGTGGTTTGAGTTGGAGAAACGGGTACGAGCATCATCATCCCAACCACATAATTTACGGGAACTTCTGTTGCAGTCATGGTACCAAATATCAAATGACACCTACCAACATCTCGTTGATTCTATGCCTCATCAGGTGAGAGTTCTTTTGACAGTGAGAGGAGGACCTATATCATATTAGGTAGGTGGTTTTAATGATTTGGCTGATCGTTGTATGTGGTAAATATTAATCACAGGTGCTTTTCTAATACCTAATAAATTCATTAATAAGAAACGGTCTTTGGGATCTTGCTATCCTTGAAAACATGACCTTTTATTCAAGAAATTCCACTGGAATATATATATGATGTGAAAAATTATGAAATTTACCATACAATAAGAGTGATAAATAACCTAAAATATCAGTTTTAAGCAATGTGATATTAGATGAACAACAAATCTGTTATGTCAAATGACACATTGATTGTTCATCTGAAATGCTATCATCTTTTATAAATTTTAAAATTTGTTCTTGTTCTGTACAATTTTTTTTTATTTCTCCCATTATGTATATGTATATCTTGAGTAGAATTTCCTGAATAGGAGAATATTGCATTGTTATGAATTACCAGTTTTTATCTTTATTCAAGATTAGTAACTTCATGATTTTTAAGTAAACTTGATTTCTTTTCACGTGATGGCTTGTGTACTTTAAGCCTCTTGACATTGCGGATTAAGTCATTATCTTTCAGCAGCTGCCGACTTCCCTCAAGGTCCCAAGTTCAATACCAGCTGTGGGAAGCCTCATCTTGGCAGGATGTGTTCTCCTTTCTGAGCAGAGCTGCCTAAGTCTGATTTGGCTGATATGCAATGATGTTCAGAGATTTGGAAGGATTTCTCTCATGTAGAGCCAGAATTGATTAGAGAAAAATTAATGAGTTGAGTTCAGATGTTGATTCCCTGCTCTCTGCCTAGATGGCAGCATGAATTAAGGTTGATATAAAGAAAGGAAGGATTGATTAAGATGTCACCTTGTAGATTAAGAGGTTGAGTTGTTTTACCTCTGAGCGGCACTTTTTTTGCACACCATGGACTAAATTGCCAGGTCACATGGCCCCCGAAGGCTCAGAGAAGGTTGGGGTAGTGGACCCACTGGAACAGCTGTTGGGAGACAGATGGTAGCCTCCCGTGTGTTCTTTAATGTGCACAGGGTATGGCTCTCTCACACACAGGGCCACTGCTTAACGTCCCATCTGAAGGACGGCATCCTTTCCAAGCCCATTGATGTCCCCTACTGAACATGGTCAGAGTGGAGATTAAGAGGAGGAAATTCACAAGCACGTGGCCAGAATAGAAATAGTACGGTTACTATCGTATGATGGCTCTCTTCCACTTCATGATGTAATAATGCCAGTGATGACATTGTGCCCTATAAAATTTACTGCCCATAGAGAGTCGTATATAAGATGATTAGCTAGCAGTTTGAGAAATTTGTAGGCAAGTTTATGTAGAGGATTTATGAGGAGGAAATTGAAGAGTTTTTGATGGAGTGTATCAATGAGTATTTATGGAGTTTTTTTTTTTTGAGTTTTTATGGAGTTTATGATATAACGATTTATTTGAGATATATAAAGTGTTGAAGTGAGGAGAGAATGTCACAAATGGTGCTCAACCACTGGGCTAGCAAGGTTTATGAATATTATTATGTTTAGTTGTATTTACTGCATCTTTTCCTTCCAACTGATGCATAATGCATAATGTCATATGGCACCATCTGTCGATCTGAATTCTTTATAGCTACTATAAATAAATAATAAATAAATACCCCCTCAAGCAGCTGCTTGCCACAGAGGTCTGACAGGAACCTGTCAGAAAATTTATCAGTAGCCATTATTTTATTAATTGCATCTTTAATATTATGTGGTGGTTGCTGCAGAAATGGCTGTTTTATATGTATAACATCTACTAACTGTATCTCTTACCACTCTATTAGAGATGGGCTTGGAAAGGCCGCCGTCCGTCAGATGGGACGTTAAGCCGTGGCCCCGTGTGCGGGAGAGCCATACCCTGTGCACGTTAAAGAACACGCTGGATGGCCTTGACGGGAGGCTGCCATCTGTCTCCCAACAGCTGTTCCAGTGGGTCCCCTCCCCCAACCTTCTCTGAGCCTTCGGGGTCCATGTGATCTGGCCATTTAGCCCATGGTGTGCAAAAAAGTGCCGTTCAGAGGTAAAACAACCTAAAACAACCCAACCACTCTATTAGAACTATTCACACTTGCATTATCACTTGCTGGATTTCTACCTGGGGTGGGGACTGACTCAGTCGGTAGTGCGCCATGCTCGTAATCTGCAGTTCCCAGGTTTGAGTCCCAGCTGGGTCAGCGTTGAGACTTATCTCCATAAAGCGCCTTGCCCATGGTCAGTAGGGGACACCGATGGGTTTGGAAAGGCTGCCGTCCATCTGATGGGACGTTAAGCCTTGGCCTCGTGTGCAGGAGAGCATACCCTGTGCACATTAAAGAACACACTGAATGGCCTTGACGGGATGCTACCATCTGTCTCCCAACAGCTGTTCCAGTGGGTCCCCTCCTCCCCCAACCTCCTCTGAGCCTTCGGGGTCCTTGTGACCTGGCCATTTAGCCCATGTGTGCAAAAAAAGTTCTACACATGTTCACTTAAATTATCTTTGCACACTAATAATTGATATAAATGCAGTGAACCACAGCATGCAGTGTTCTTTTAGTTACGATATTTCTATTATCCTGTAGCACTGTGTATAAGACAAGCACTGAGGTTACCTGTCTTATATACAAACCTTCCTACTCTGCTGCTCTCAACAAAGGCATTCAGAAACATCACTTACATTGAGACCAATGAAAGCATGTTGAATCACTTGTCTTACTCATTGAATCACTCTTTTTTTTTTCATTCTAGTGTATAGATAAGAAAATATAGCCTCCTAATACCACAAACATTTTGGACATCCTGTATGTAGCAGAGTCAAGCGCAGCACAGCACTCCAGCAGCAACTTTGTAAACAAATGGGGACCATAGCTGCATTAAGATTGGCTTAAGTAGATACCACCTTTTTTATCAGGCGATAATTATCGATTGCTTTCAAAAATGATATTAAATTTAGCTAAATTAATCATTAATATCTAAAATCAGACTTAGAGAAAAGGGCAGCAGAGTCCGAGTTTACTCCGGGCAGCAGAGTCCGAGTTTACTCCGGGCAGCAAAATAGCTAGCACTGGCCCTAAGCAGAGTAACAGACTAGCATTACAAAAGATTGTGAAAGTTCATGTATAAATTTTGAGATTAATATTTTGTGGTAAATTAAATTTTAAAATGAAACTGTTATGTGCAACTAACACAAGGATATGTTGGGAAATCACTTTGAATTTTTAACTAATTTTATTGTTATTTTGAACTAAACCCACATTTTTTGCCATTTAATAGTATACATTTCTCTTTAGTTACCAAAGTTCTTGAATTTATGTGAAGATGAAATCTGGGGTGTACGAAAAGCTTGTGCAGAAGTATTCATGGGTGTATCAAGTGTTGTATCAATGCAAACTAGAAAAAATATCTTGCCAAACCTCTTCATTAAGTTACTCTGTGATCATTCTCGATGGGTTAGTAGTCTTCTGTATAACATATTTCAAACTATATTATTTATTAAATTTATATTGTGTATTGTATCGTTTTTTAGTAAAATCTGCCAAACATTATTGCATTAGTTCATAATGACTTCTTTTATAGCATGTGCATAGAGTGGTATTAATCTAGCAGTGCAATCTGTTTATAGAATTTACATAATGATAGAGAAGTAGCATATTGATTATACACTGCTTGTTATCAAAATTGCCCCACCCAGAAGGAGTGGACATTCTTCTGAAACTCATGTGAGACATAGATGAACAGATGAGGTATGACATGATTTCATTTACAACTAAATGCAATGAATTGAAGAAATAACACACAGTAAACACTTGCATACTAACTATATTACCTTTAGTATGCAATTAAACCACCATGGTACACAATACTTTTAATGACATGTCACAGCATAGAGATTTCTGATGCATGTAGTCCCATAGTGGTGCTTTATTTTGGGCTGATTCAGGTGGGCTTGCAAGTGGCATCTGGTCAAATTTAAAACATGCTTGATCAAGGCCAGTTCAGCCAGTTCTGAAGCCCTGGGCACCTCAGGATTTTGGTATCCTTCTTCTACCAGAAATCAATCATAAATAAATTGGCATATAAGTGAATTAATAAATAATGTTTGTAATACTGATTTACCAAAGTAAACTTTTTTTTTACTTGCTCCATCCTTTTTGAGATACTTGTGTGTCCCTTAATACTCTTACTAAAGAACTGAGATAAAAAATAACCTGTAAGCTTTATAGTTAGTAGCTAATTCAGATTTATCAATTTAGAACAATTTCTTAAATTATTTAATTCTGTGTATTCCATCCAGCATTAATTTAGCAGCTTCTAATTGTTATTAATTCCAAATGTTGCATAAGTTTGAAAAAAAAAAGTTAATTTGTAGTTAAAATCCTACTGGGACTTAACAGCTGGGAGGGAGCTCCCTCTTTCTTAAACACCTAGTGCCCTCTTGACCTACCTTAATCTTGCCTATTGCATGATTGGCAACCGGTGTGTGGGGCTATGTCTGACCATGCAATAGTCTGGGTACCTTGTAGGCACACCCTGGAGATGGTTAGCAGTGTGTGGGTGAACGTTATGTTGGGATGGAAGATGGCATTAGGGATACCCACCAGAAGTGGTAGCATGACTGGCCATAGGACATTGATGATGTATTTCCAGATGTTCACATTACTAATTATACGTAGCAGAGGTAACCTGCTGTCTAACTGGTGGCTCCCCAAATGAAGTCATCATGTGGACAAGCATATGATGTTTACAGTTGATAGCCGGTTCTGCCCATATTCTTTCCAGAGGTGCACATGATGATCATTAACACTCTGGTAGAACCAGGACTTGTTACTGAAGTGTTGCCATTCCTTATTTCAAGTAACCCCAACACCACTTTAGCTGAGCCTAGAGATGGCAAGCAGTTCATAGGGCAGTCTGTAAAATGAATACCAAGCCTGTATCCCTGCAACTACCAGTCTCCTGACAGTGGGCCTGATTGTGAAGGAACTTCTATGACAGCAGTTACAATTTGTCAAACGGTAGCTGCAGTTCTGATTGGGTCTGCTATTCCCTATGATGACTTCAGCAATACATTCATTCTGTTGTGTACCTGACAGCACCTGACACTGTGTGATGACTCTGAATACCTTCGTAAGATGATTGGTGCCAACATCATCCAACTGTCCTGGTACCATGACCCACATGTGCAGCAATACAGCTAATAGACCATCCATTTTCACATCGCCCTGCAATCCAACTATACTCAAACATGTCCAGATGCTGACAGTTGTCTGCAACAAGCTGTGAGTGTTTATAGCAGATACTGAGGACAAAGTGTAGAAAATGCTATGATGACCCTTTCAACAATGGACAACTGTAGCATGAAGCATTTGACTCAGCATTTGTCATGTGGTCTTCTGCAGATTCCTTGTGTTTGTCACAGAAATGTAATCATTTGCTTATGTAAGTGCCCTGCACTCACATGCTCATTTGCATGAAAATTTGACTGATCCTTCTGGGTGGGACAATTTTAGTGTTGAGCAATGCACATAAGTAAGAAATGGAAAAGGAAAATTACTGTGATTTAAAATTTAATGTTTTGACTAATAGGCATGTACTAAAAATGACATTTGCAATATCAAAGTGACAGTTACTAGGATTGATTAATATTAGTTACTAGGATGATACTAGGATTATTAAATTTTTGCAGCTTTATTTTGCCTTTAATATTAATAACAGTTGTGCTGTGTATATCTTTCTTATTTTAATATAAGAATTCATAGCTTTTCAAGAATCTAAGTTTATTTTTAGCAGTGTAAGGTGATATCACCCATCGATTTCTTGGGTGATTTAGTCTCTTTTGACCATGTTATGGTTTTTTTCTGTGAATTGTAATACAAATTACATTCTATAGATTTGGATACATGTACAGTTGCATCTGATCACTGGATATGCCTAAACCTTTTCCTTGTATTGGGATAACAAACTTTTTGTTATCCCGAGATATAGTATTTTTAACTGCCTCTCATTTTAATAACTGTTCCAATAATTCATTTTCTGAATCAAAAACATGATTTTCTGTCCTGTTAAAGTTTTTATATTTTAAATTTTTTTTTTAGGTGAAAATGTCTGCATTTCAGGCCCTTGGAGCATTTATATCAACATTTGCTGACCCTAACAAGACTGGTCTAAATTGTAATGAAGATGGGTTGTGGATCACAGTACAGGGAGAAAATAGTTCAGTTACTTCACTTCCTCAATGTGATGAAGACAATAACAATGCAAACTTAGAGCAGAAAATAGGCTCAAATCATATGACAGAAGCAGTAAAATTAGTAACCAAAAATAATTTGCCAAAATATGAAAGTAGTCCATTTTACAGTACAAATATTGACATTGATTCCTCTTTTATTAGTGTTCCTGATAGTATTAATGAAGATTCCACTAATAATTCTTCATCAGAATCTGTATATATGAAAAATAGATTTAGTAAGTCATCAGCCACAGAGAGGTGTGAAACTGGTTTGAGTAACTTAAGCAATGGATCAGAACTCAAAGTGCAAAAATGTGATTCATCAGAAACTAATACATCTTTTAAAGAAAATTTAGTAACAAAGTGTCCTGCAGAAATTGGAGCTCATGATCAAACTTTAGATTCTAGTCACAGAACAATAAGGCATAAATCAGAAAGAAAAAATAACCTATCAAATGACTTATCTGTTAATAGTTTAAATCATGCTGAACATTTTAAGGATACAGTAAGGAAGCCCAGAAGAGAAAGCATGTCAGAATCAGCACTCACAGTAACAGCAAAATATGGACATCTTCATCTTCATATTGATAATGAAAATGTTTTTAATAATTTCCAGTTCTGGAGGATTCCTTTACCTGAAGTTGAGCTGGATATTGATATTGAAGATGGAAGAGCAACTAGTATTCATATACGAACAAAAGTACACGATGAAGCAACAAATAAAACATGTGCTTCTGATTTAAGTGTTAAAGTTTCTCCACCAAAAGAAGTTGAGCAATCTGTTCCTGTTGAAGACTCAAAAAGTAAACGTCAAAACAATAGGTAGTTATGCTTGTCAATGCTTATTCTTTTTTCATTATTTTTTAGTCAAGTTATAGATCTTTCAATTTTTTTTTGTAACATAATGAATTTTTTGTTGTATTGATCATATCCATAAAATAGTCAAGTTAGTTTTGTAAAAAATTGCAGAATTTATAAAGTGTGTTTTGATTGCTTTCTGCAATGTGCAGAAAAACAATCCATCACCATTTAAACTCTCTGGTTTTGGTTTTGCTCTCCTGTAAAATTAAATTTTGGTAAAGCCATCCCATGGCTGAGGGTTAGTGCACTTGGCTACTAATCTAAGGGAGCTGGGTTCAAGCCCCGGGTTAGACATGGATGTATTATGTGTTGTTTTCCTGCTGAGATTCTGCCATCCTCTCAGACCTTCTACTATGACGTATAAACTGGCAGGCTCCTGTCAGACCTCTGTGGCAAGCAGCTGCTTGAGGGGGTATTTTTTTTTTACTTCTTATTTATTCATGGTCAGTATTAGATTTTATGTAAAAGTTAAATATTACAATTAGAAGTGCATGTGCCAGATGTTACAAAACAACAATAAAGACATGAAATATATGTAGCACATTCTCCTGCTAATTTTTCACATTCCAATAATTTTTTGATAAAACATTCCAATAATTTTTTAGATTGGTATTTGCTAAAAATGTGACCTAATAGAAGTGTGAGAAAACTGTAAAAAATGTAAGAACCTGTCTATCATTTGGTGTAATTGGGTGGACAGTTATCTGGTTACTTGATTCATATGCTGTAAACCATGTGAATATATATATATGTTACTTATATATAAATATATATACATATTTACTTTGTGAAGAACTTTGTGTCATTGTAGTCTTGTGATTATGATGCTATTCATACAAGTAAAGTGTATGAACATACTGAAATGATGTATTCTCTTAATCTCATACTTGGGATGACTGAATATTATTCATATCCTATGGGTCTCCCCATTGGAGTTTTTTTACATCTTCCTGTGGAATGTAAAAACATTTCATGTATGCCTGATAATGTTCTTGTAAAATTCAAATAACTGTTGCAAAGTGGTAATATGATCATATATAGTTATATGTACATTAAGCTTTTGTGGCTAATCTTTTAATACACTGGTTTCTATAAATTAAGGAAAATCCCTATGTTAAATCAATGGGAAGTTAATGTCAAAGCTTCCCATTGACTTAACTATAACTTCTAAAATAAGTTTGTTTTGAAATTCCATAACTCTAACTTCTAAAATAAGTTTGTTTTGAAATTCCATAACTCTAACTTCTAAAATAAGTTTGTTTTGAAACTTCCATAACTCATTAAATACTGAACAAATATTGATGAAAATCGAGATATTGATTTATTTGATTGAGATCTTTATCTGCAATCACATTTTTCAAAAAAAAAAAGAACTTATTAGAAGTTATAGAGCTTTGATGTTAGCTTCCCTTGACTTAACATAGGGATTTTCCTTAATTTATGAAAACCAGTGTAGTTCTATCAATTCCATTGCAAGGTTCCCACCTCCCCCATGACTAGTTGCAAAAGAAGTGTGCCATTCTGGATCAGTATCAGTAATCCTTCCAGGGTCCCCATTGATTGTTCCCCATGACAGAATCCTAAATTGAGAGGCCAGAAATATCTATATCTGTTTTTAGTACATGAAACTTCAAATATTTAAAAATGGAAAGTGCTATTTTGAAAAATTTCCTACATATATCTTATAAAAGTATGTAGTGTAAGCTTGAAAAATAGTACACTTCCCATTTCATGCATGCTTTATTTAGCTATGATATAAATAGTTCATTAATCTGATCATCATTTCTTAGGTGCAATGTATGGGATTTCTAATTTGTTTGTTTTTGTTACTTTGTGTTGAAGCAATCCCCTGATTTAAACCCAGAAATTTTATCTGAACTATTATAAACTTATTTTTTCTTAAATTTTTAAAATTCTCCCAAAAAATTTCCAAAAATTGCTATTTTTAAAATTGGAGGATTTTTGAAACAATTGTGAAATACATCTCTTCCCCCCCCCCCCCCTCCATTTTACATTCTCTTTTCTGTCTTAAACCTGTTTCAGTATTCCTAGAATTATTTTTGTTATTCATCCCAGCATTCAACACGTGGTTTCCCACTACTGAAACCAAAACCAATTTGTATTATTGTACTGCATAAATAGATCACAGCCCAATAAAGATGCAGATGTCCCTAATTAGTAACGTGTGGGGGTGCTATGCATGAGATACACCATCATCTTGATTTCTTCAACATTGGATATGTTTTCAGTCCTTTCAGTTGGTATTTCATTTATATTTTTATAATTAAACCTTCATTTTTATTGATATATTTTGACTTTATTTCTTTAGAGTTATGTATCAGTATTGATCTTTTGCAATTATGCTACATGGGAAAAGGCAACTTTTTGCATTAAAAGATTAATGCTAAACTCTTTTTGAGTTGAATAGGATTAATAAAATATGATGATTCATAGTTTTCGAATCCTCCAAAGGCTTTGGGTTGGGTTGTTTTACCTCTGAGCGGCACTTTTTTGCACACCATGGGCTAAATGGCCAGGCCACAAGGACCCCGAAGGCTCAGAGAAGGTTGGGGGAGGGGACCCACTGGAACAGCTGTTGGGAGACAGATGGTAGCCTCCCGTCAAGGCCATCCAGCGTGTTCTTTAACGTGCACAGGGTATGGCTCTCCCACACACGGGGCCACGGCTTAACGTCCCATCCGACGGACGGCGGCCTTTCCAAGCCCATCGGTGTCCCCTACTGACCGTGGGCAGGGCGGGGAATTTTTGCGGAGATAAATCTCAACGCTGACCCAGCTGGGACTCGAACCTGGGAACTACAGATTACGAGCCTGGCGCGCTACCGACTGAGCCACCCCCGCCCCCCTCCAAAGGCAGAATGAATGCCTTTAGCATCTTCCAAATGCCTCCATTAGAAGGTGCTAAATGTAGGAAATGTAAAACTAATTAAAAAAAAACTTTTCAGGAAAAATTTTTCAGAATGACGTTATCTTCTTTTAGAGGGTACTAAATGTAGGAAATGTAAAACTAATTAAAAGATAAATTAAAAATTTCAATATAAATCCTTTTGATGATGAAGTCTTACAACTGATGCAGATTTTTAAACATTGCTTTGTTTGTTAATTTTTTTTTATTTCTTGATTTTTCTTTTTCAGTCAGAAAACTTGGATCTTTTATCATTTCATGAGAATGAGATCTTGGATATGGAAGCAAAAAAAAAAGTTTCCATGTCACAGAAATCAGTTTTTCTATGGTTGTGAGGGCAATTTTTTTAAGGACATTTTAATCCTACCACCCTATTCTTACAAAAATTTTATTTTGGGGGGAAAAATATTAGTTTACATTGAATGTTTTTTTTTTAACACCATTAAAGCTCTCCTCTCCTACAAACACACTCACACAATTTTTTGGCTGTGGAACTTTAAAATTGAAATTTTTTGCCCTACTGCATTAACTTTTTGGCACGTTGCTAAATTCCTTGAAATGTACTACCCTAAATAAAAATGCAAAGTGCTCAGAAAAAAAAAAAGTCAAAAAATTTTATTCATTTCCATAAATAGAATAGAAAATCCCATGGGAGTTCAAAATTACCTTGTGCAATTTTTGTCCATGTTTTAAAGTATTGCAATGAAAACTAGAAGAACAGCATACATATTCAGTAATAAAGTATCAGGAAAATGTCTTGTAGACAAAAACACCTTGAAATAATTAGCTGAATTCCTCTATTCCATGTCTACCAGAAACATGCTTGACGTGTTCTGTGAGACATTGGTTTGAATCCCACTTAGGTCAACACCAAATTTTTTTAGCTAATTATCTCTAGAAGAACATATTGTTTCTGGCAAATATGGGATGCTCATTTTTAAAGAAAATGAAATTTTTCATTTTCTGAATTTTGTATCCTTTAATAGTACTAATTCATACTAATGGGTCATTGAAAAATGTGAAATTAAGTAATATATTATTAGCCTTATATGGCACAAAAAGAATTTCTTATTTTATCCTTTAAAATGAGAAAATTGCATTTTCTCATCCCCTCAAGTAAGGGGCAAATCAGTCAGTGTATATAATGTAATATAATTTATTGAAAACTTTGGAATTAAGCCCGAACTTTTAAAAAATAAAGAACAATTGGTTGAATTTTAACAATAATAATTTAATTAAAACGCATATGAATATAAATTATCCTTCTCTTAATAAACTATCTGGGTACTTAGTTACCACTTTTAAAACCTTGTTAAGACTTTTATTTCCTCTAAATAATCAAGTTTGGTCTCTTTCCTGCACATCAGCACAATCAGGAACCTGTGCTGGTGTTGACAGGTTACCCATTCCTATCAGAAAGTGAGATCATATGCTGATTCCTTCAGTGTAGCACATGGGCTGCCCTGGACATCTTAGGACATCATAGGCCTGTTATTGTCCAGTTTCATGGCTAAAATCACTTGCCCCTCTAAGTTTATCCTCTTTATTTATCTAAGTTTTTTTCTATATTTATAACAGAATAGAAGAGTAGCTATCTGTGTATCTATTCTTATCAACACATTTACCACAAAAATTTCTAGCATAAATATATTGTTTGCAATATTACTTCAAGTTTTACATTTCCTACATTTAGCACCCTCTAATGGAGGCATTTGGAAGATGCTAAAGGCATTCATTCTGCCTTTGGAGGATTCGAAAACTATGAATCATCATATTTTATTAATCCTATTCAACTCAAAAAGAGTTTTGCATTAATCTTTTAATGCAAAAAGTTGCCTTTTCCCATCCCTCTTGTGGTGAAGGGACAAATTGTTGTTGCCAATGTAAACCCCTTGATCATCTCACCCCACCACTAAAATACCAGATTTCTAGTCCAAATAGATCATTTGTAATATTAATTTAAAGTTTTGAAAATTACAAATTTTTCTGCTGTATGAGGGCACAATTAAAATGTTTGGGAGTTTTGAAAAGTTTGAATGATTAATAGTTTATCAATACCTATCTAACCCTAAAAGAATTTTTAATTTTTGTGTAGAAACAAGGAATTATCTCTTAAAACCAAAAAAGGGATTCCTCCCCTCCCACCAGTAAGAGTGAAAAATCATTACTGTCAATGCAAAGTTCATGACATTCACATTTCAATATAAATCCTTAAATTCTATTATTATTAAATCCCTAAATTTCTAACACATATTGCTTGCAGTATTAGTTTAAAAATTTGCCATTTTCAGTGGTTAGTACACTTGGCAACTGATCTAAGAGACCTGGTTTGAGCCCCAGTTAAGGCATAGATGTTTGTGTTGTTTTTCTGCTGAGATCACGCCATCCTCGTAGACCTTCTGTTATGGGGTATAAACTGACAGGCTCCTGTCAGACCTCTGTGGCAAGCAGCTACTGTTCAACTTTTGTTTTATATTCAACTTCTTCCACCATTAGAGGGTGCAGTTATAGCTATTGGGAAAGTCTGAAAATGCAAATTGTAATATTTCATTAATACCTATCCAACTCAAAAGGATTTTTAATTTATCTCTAAAAACAAAAAGTTGAATGTCTACAGACAGATAGATAGATGACAAAGTGAAGACATTTGTCATTTTTCTTGAAAACTTTGATATCATACTCTTTTGGTTGTCTCAAGTTTTTGATTTGCTATAACAATCTGTTAAAATTTTGAATATTAGTTCTTTTGAAAAATCACCCCCCCCCCCCCCCAATTTTCCAATATAAGCTAATTTTAATTTAGGGCAACAAAGTATTTGCATGAGCCAAATCAGGAAGTGATTTTTGGATTGTGCTCATATCTAGAAAAAGATTTAGGGGAAGCTAAGGGCTGTATCTAGTCAGAAACCATTCCAGTATATACACAACCTCTGACTAACATGATAGATAGATGTGCACTCCAAAAAATTTCTTGTAAGATTAAATTGTGTTAGTTAGCTCATAATGTAATAGGGGAAGATGTGTTCCAGAATCTCAATCTTATTGATATATTATTAATTTTGTTCCTTTATTATAACTCTACTTTGGTTAAAAAAAACTTTGTGCTTTTTGTTTACTTATGTATATTTCATATGTGTAACACATTTTTATAGAAAAAATGATATGGTATAAGACAACGATAAAGGGTCAAAAAAGGCTAATGATGTTTTAATACATGGTACATATAGATGATTGCCAAGTAATGAAGGTTGAGAATGAGGAATTGACTGTTATTGTTGGCAAGAAAAGGAAGACAATTAACTCTATATTTACAAGTGTTTCTACCCTACAGGTTATAATCTTGAATCAAAAAGGGTGAATTTGTATATGTGTATGTTCAGGCTCAGATCTAGGGGGAAAAATTAGGGGGGGGGGGCAGCAAGAGACTGGATTTTCAATGGATTATAACATTTTCCCCCTCTGTTTTACAGATCTTGAAAAATGTATGAAATATAAATAAATTTAATAATTTTTGCCTCTATTACCATTATTAACTTTCTAAATGGTATGGCCTCCTTGCCCCCACCCCTAGATCTGGACCATTGTATGTTATCAGTCAGCAACAAATTTTTTTATTTTATAAATGTATAATGTGTTATAGCTGTTTATACACACCAATCTGCATAAGCAAATGTAAAAAAATCTGCCAAGAAACAAAACTTTTATGCCATTTTTGTTACAGCTGGATGTAAACAAAATTTGATAGTGTTTTAAAATTACTTTGTTTTCTGAAAACTAAAATGTATAAAAATAAATAGTGCAATTCTCATAAAAGTCTTATTATGCTTCAAAAGGTATAATTTTAAGGCCTTTCATGTTCATTGTTGATTTTTATTCCTGTTGCAGATATTTTGTAAACATACTACAGATAATTTTATTGTAAGAATGTAGTAAATTTATGTGAATTTTTTTTTAGCAATGAAAAGCACTCTGAGGTAACTAAGATGCAAGTTCAAACTGCTTGTGTTAACACTATCACTGATAATGCATCATTGGAATTTGACAATGCTTCAACAGCAGGGAAAGTGAATGTTGTCAATTCATCTTTCAATGAAGCATCATTAACACTCAGACAAGGGGAGATATCAGGTATGTTTAAATTTAAGTCGCACAACTATACAATGTGTTGAATGAAATTCATCAGTTTAAAACTAAAAATTTAACACTTTTTCAATGCTAAAAATTTTAGGGTCCCCAGGACACTATTTTTTTTGTATTTGACTTAAAATACCATAAAATGACTATTTATGATGAATTTATATCAAAAAAATTTTGACACCCTCTTTTTAAGTGTTAATCACATGCACTGCATGGCCTATAGCACAAAAGTTTTCACAGTCATGCAGGATATTCACAAGTTCATTCATGCAGTTTTCTAGTGTATAAATAATAGAACATGTCTATTCCTTGTTCAGTACTATCTGTGCTAAACACGATGACTAGTTCATGCAGCTACACTTTCCTATCACTCATAGCAATTCATTATAGCATGAATCATGAATCATGATTCCAATGATTCAATAATCATTGGAATCATCAGAGAATCATTGAATTTTCCCTCCCCCAACACACACCAATGAAGTGGAAAAATAAAATTGATTTTAAATTTGGGTTATGTTTTAGGTAGAGACTTCAATATTTTACACAGTACAGGGTTGCATGGGAAAACACACATGAAGAACTTGGGACTGGCTGATCAAGGATTTGGTAAGTTATGGGAATGGTTAAAATGTATTAAATTAAAATCCTAAATGATAAACTATGAATATGGGGGAAAAGAGTGATTTAAGGTTCTAAATCAGGAACTAGAATTTTCAGTGCAACTTGAAGTGATATTCTTGGTTCTAAAGTAAAGAACCTAGCCTAGTTTTTAACTAGAATAATGAATTTTCGTAATAAAGAATTTTTAAATCAAATTTGGTAATGATCAGTTTTTGGAAGATGAGAATGCCAGATGGTCGCAGGATACTTCAGATCAGTTAGAAGTCTAATAATGAATTTTGCAGTTTAGTGTTACTGGCTTTCTATAGTATACCTATTATCACTAAATGGTCCAGATTTTTGAGTATGTTGGCCATGATTTGTTTCATTTCTGTTTAGAAATATTCAAGTTTTTTTAGCAAAAAATGAATTGGGTCCTCATTGCTGTCTGCAGATGATCTATTTGCCTATGAGAGGGTCATATTCTGCAGGTAAACTAATAATAATAATGTTGCATCCAGCTTCTAAAATACACTCTGTGGAATTTAAATTAACCCCACCCTGAAGCAGCAAATGAACTTGGTATATGCTTGCAGCATGGCAATATAGGTAAATGGTACATATCTATGATGTATAGAGCAAATACCAGAGATATAGAAGCAAACAGGTAGCTGCTAATTTGGAGGGTTATGGCTGTTAGTATTGAGCACATCAACACAGATCAAAAGTACATTAATGATGCAGCATCCAGAATCCAAGAAGCATGTATGTGTACCAACTGAATGTATTTGAGAGAGGGCAAATAGTATGTGTGTTCATAAAGTGTGGCCAACCCATCATGCTGCTGTGATTATTTTTAATGCTGCTAGGTCAGTTGGCCAAAGATGTCAACAGTTGTTACAGGAGATCACCCACTATAGGGGCTAGCACAATCAGATAAATAGCACATGATAAAGAAATGGATCAAGAAATGATAAGACCTGGATATATTAATATTAATCTCATATAAAATTAATTTAAAAATTGTGTGAAGAAAACTTATAATGTAACCCTGCAAAACATTTATGCCTTTCTCTTATTCCTTACTTTATATTTAGGATTATCTTATATTCCCAGCTTCACAAAACTAAGTAGTAAGAATCTGAAATTGATTTTCACTCTTCAGTAACTTTTAGTTTTTTCATTTTCAGAACTGAAGCAGTCCCACAAAAACCTCCGCAGTCCTGATGTAGAAAACATTTTGCAACCTTTACAACAGCAAACACTGTCTGTTGATTCTCTAGTGTCTGAAGACTTTCGCCTTTCTCCTTATGATCAAGTATAACGATTTAGTCTCTTAGTGTAGATGTTATGTATGATTGATCAATACACATTACAGTTAAACTGCTTTCCTGATTTTTTATGTATTCCAACTGTTTATCTTCTAATGGAATTTGATAAATCATCAAAATAAATCAATAGCTGTTGTTTTGAAAGCATCCAAAACAATGCTATTAACTTTTCTGGAAAATGGTGTACATGCAGCATCAATAGTAACACTGATATGTGATAAATGTATATAATCCAATTAGAGATTATATTGAAAGTGATCACTTTAAAATTAGAAGTTGCTTAATAAAAATGATGGGGAGAAAAATTTATGAACAGAAGAAATAGAATTTGGCATAAACTAAATATTTTACATAATTTGGCTTAACTACAAAAGTTAATTATTTCTTTATGCTCTTTTATCATAATTATCAAATTAGATAATTGCGTTGTATGGTTTAATGTAAAATAGTGTGTAAATAAATAAATAGTTTTCCTAGTGTTTTCTACTCAACAAATCCTACTAATGGTGATGTGTTATAAATTGCTTGTTTTTTTTGTAAGTTGTTGACAGTTTTGCAGAGACATTTTGTAGTAGTTAATATTAAATATCAAACTAAATCAAACCTTTGCAAACATACAAATTTATAGTGCCATTGTGGTATAAATGGTTAATGCAGTTGTGGGCTCTGTGAAAATAACTGACTGAATTATTTTTTGCACATGAAATGGGGCAAAATGGAAATGCTTGAATGAAATTGTCTTCAGCTGGTAGTGCATCAGGCTCACAAGCTGCAGATCCCAGGTTCAAGTCTCACCTATTCCAGCATTGAGATTTCTGCTAAACTCCCACCCTTTTCTCAGAGAGAAAGAGGACATCCATGGTCTTGGAAAGGCCACCATATGTCATGTGAGACTTAAAGCATGGCTTTCATGTTCAAGAGAACCATACTGTCTGCATGTAAAGAACACACTTTATGGCCTTGATGGAAGTCTACCATCTGTCTCCTAACAACTGTCCAGTAGATCCCCTTCACCCAACCTTCTCTGAACCAATGGGGTCCTTGTGTGCAAAAAAATGCTGCTCAAAGGTAAGCAACCAATCCAACCTTGAGTACTGACTTGGAGATCTGTTATTCTCTATGTTGAACAGTCACTATATATTTTCTCACCCCTACCCACACTTTCACTGCCATTAATCTTTTCCATCTGCTTCTTCTGAATTCCTTTGTTATTTACTTGAGAAGTAAAGAATAACTCATACAGCCACTTGTAATGCTCCTAATAATTAGTCAATAAAATGCTGAATAGGATTTCGATCACCAAGCAAAATATACTTGCCAAAAATTGGTTTTTTTTTTCTTTATATGTGAGCATAAATAGTGGCAAAATTTCACCTAAATGTGTGAAAGTCCAAATTAAAGTCCTAAACACAAACTAAACGTAGTTAACTCAACTCTGGTCAAGAAAGAAAAATTTCAATCACTGTCAATAAAATAAACTATTTATTGAAGCCAAACTCTCCAAAAATACAGATCAAGAATGTTGACTTTAATCAATCCTACAAATAATCAAATACAGATACATCAAGCTCCTACACAAGCTGAGCCTACTGGCTCTCACCTCCACTACTAGCCATCTCCCCCCTTTTCTACTCGCTAACTATGCTTCTACTTAACTGACTCTTAAAGTAAAAGCTGACACATTCCTGCAAACACACATCAATGAGCCACATTTGCTTACTAATTGTATGTTGGAGATTATGCAAGTAATTAAGACTTTTGCTCTCACTGTGCTATCCACAATTGAAGGCAACAATCAAAATGAGTTAACGGTCATAAACTCGTAGCTGGTCAAAAGGAGAAACATGATGGTTCAAATTAAAAAAGTAAGGACTCCAAATAATAATTATAACATAAATAATATAGCTGGTTAGGGAATGTAAAAGTGAAGGTGAACCATTACACGCTTCTCCATGATATAAAAATCTCTTGTGGTCCTTCAACTGTGTCACTGTGGAGGATTGATCAGATTGAATGGAGTAGCTTTGCAATGCTTTGTGACATTGATCCTCACTCAATCAACTAGCAGCCCATCAATGTTACAGTGGCAGTGTTCACTGACTGTATTGTTCAAGCAGCTGTGCCATATGCTTTCCTCATTTTCTGAAACCATGGTAACTGATTGACTGTATCTTAGCCCTTTAATGCTCAGAACAAGGTTCTTTTGTCATTTACTGTTTGAGCTGTTTTCATTTGAACATCTTTTATCAGATCAGTCATTTTTACCATTGCTTTTGCCTTTTTGTATTATTTTATATTATACTGTATGATTTTAATAGAATTTTATTTTTGATTATTTTTCTTATGTTTTACATGTGTTCTTTACAACCATTTTTGTTTTCTATACCTTTTGCCTCTTGTTTTTCAATTTGGTTATTTGTTATTTGTTTTCAACTTTTTCTTTTTATCTTGTGTATTGTATTAGTTGCTGATATGCCATTGAATCGTAAATAATCAAATTAACATTGAAGTTGAAATCCAAACTGTTTTGGGATCAAGTTTGTGTACCACAGCAGAAAAGTATTTAATTAAAAGGATCTTCTTGTTCAGAAATTAATTAAAAATAACTTAAAATTCTCTGTCATTGAGCAATAAAATTTTAAAGCTTATCCTTCAAACTTTAACATGCAAATAATTTGAAGGATGAACTTTAAAATTTTATTGCTCAATGACAGAGAATTTTAAGTTATTTTTAAAGAAAAGTATTATTTTTAAATTACAGTTAAAGTTGTCAAAAATTATGATATACATTTATGAACTAATAAATAGTGTTAAAACTATTCAGTAAAATGCAATGAAAATCCGATCTTTTTTTTAAAGGTTTCGGGATGAAATTGTAATAACATGATTATCACCATTTATATTGTAAAAATGAGTGGAAGCAAAAGGCAAAGCTATTTTTTTTGGCGCATTAAAATTTTAAAACATTGTTTTACTTCAGAATCAATTATATATTTATATGACTGATAATATTAATCTAAGAAGGCAAACAATTTTAAAAGTGAAATAATAGTAAAATGTAAGCAAAAATTATCTTGAATCAAAACAAATTCCTTTTCTGAATTAAATTTTTTGAGAATCATAGAAAAGCATTAGAATTTAATGGATTGCAATAATTTACAGAATGCTCTTAACCTTAGAGTGTTAGATTTTTGAAACTGAACTCACTGTGGTGGCCAGATTTCTTTTAAAGTGTTTTTCGGGAAGTAAAATAAACAGCTTTAGGACCTCATCATGAAATAGCTAATGAACAGAAATATGTCATGTTATATACCAAAAGAAAAAGCATTTAATAAAATCAATAAATTTAATTTTAATTTATTTTGCCATTAATAAAATGGCAAAATTTTTGTTTTGAGGAAAAAATGGTAGGTTAAATTTTTTAAGCATTTTTTTTAAACGTTGCAAAATTTTACTGCATTTTTCCCACTTTATCTTTAGTAAAAGTTAATATATATATATATCCCATTTTTTTTCTATATTATCTTAGTATTCTGATATAAACAGTTCATAATATTTCGATTATTGTTTAAATCTTTATTTATTTTGTTTTTTTCAAATTAGTTATTTATGCATGTAATAAATATTCTTAGAATAGATTTTTTGATGATTGGCAAACTATAAGCCTAAGTAAAGCATTGTTAAAAACTTGATAATTTAAATAAGAAATGAAAAAATATCAGAAAAGTTATAAAGAACTGTGAAAAATTTGAAAAAAAAGTGTTTCAAAGCATTTAAAGTTTAATTGATGCACTGAATTTGAGAACGAGTTTCTTTATTATGATGCTGCATAACTGCTGGGGGGGAGGGGGGGCTCAGTCGGTAGCGCGCCAGACTCGTAATCTGTAGTTCCCAGGTTCGAGTCCCAGCTGGGTCAGCGTTGAGATTTATCTCCGCAAAACTCCCCGTCCCTGCCCACGGTCAGTAGGGGACACTGATGGGCTTGGAAACGCCGCCGTCCGTCAGATGGGACGTTAAGCCATGGCCCCGTGTGCGGGAGAGCCATACCCTGTGCACGTTAAAGAACATGCTGAATGACCTTGACGGGAGGCTACCATCTGTCTCCCAACAGCTGTTCCAGTGGGTCCTCTCTCCCAACCTTCTCTGAGCCTTCGGGGTCCATGTGACCTGGCCATTTAGCCTATGGTGTGCAAAAAAGTGCCGCTCAGAGGTAAAACAAGCCAAGCAAGAAGCATAACTGCTAGAGAAAAATTTAATTCTTAAATTTTGGTTAAAAATCTCAATTTTATAACCTTAATTTGCTTATATGCTTTAAATGTAATTAAAAATATTGATATCTTACCATTTAAAAATCGCGCTCTGAGTAATCCTAATGCTTGTTCTGATTGCCACTATTATAGATCGCTAGCAGTTTCACTTTCGATCGTTTCTAATTAATTATTGTTTATAATCACAGTATCCATTTTAGAAGCAATTAAAAATCATTTTAGAAGCATTAAAGTAAATAAAAATGTCTTTAAAATCGAAAGTCTGCTCAAATATTCATCGAAAGCCGAAGTGCATAGTTCCCAGATGACACAATTTCTGGTAGTAAAAAAAAATCAATATCCTTACAGTAAAAGTTTAGAAAGCATTACAACTCCAGTAGAGCTATAAATAGCACAAAATATGCAGAAATGAACCGATCAATAATCTAAGTATGGGAAGGCAGAATAAAGACATAAACTAAATTGGCACTGCTTGATGCTGTTCATGGTTACTGAGCATGCTCTTACATTCACTGTAGACTCAATAGATTTGTTTTAAAACTTTTGCATAATTTTTTCAAGCAGAATCAACAGGTAAGAAATATATATCATAGATTTAAATGTTATTTTTGATATTTAATTAGAAACAGTTGAAAAAAAATTCTTTGCTCTCCACTCACAAGAATGGGAAAGATGAAAGCGATTCTTCAGGCTGCACACAGTAAGGGTTAACTTTGAGATACCATTTGTAAACTTTTAGATTAAAAACAATTATTAAGAAAAGCAAAACTTCTGTGTTGTGGTGGTTGGGAAATTAATATTATAGCATAACAATTGGTCTGGTTGGACCTCTGTAGTCCATGGCTGCTTGAGGATGATAATGAATATATTCTCCCAACGTGTAGCTTGGTTTTAATCAAAACAATATATAAGCTTTTGGTATGTTAGCAGATGGAATACAAAGGTCTGTGTTGTAAAAGTAGTTGGTGCTACAAATCGGGGAAAAAATGCCGAAAGTATGCAAAAGCTGTGGCATTAATTGAAAAATTTGCATTTCATAGTGCGGCTAATAAAAGTGTTTTTATTGTTTTCCAGTTTTTATCACTATTAAAGTTGAATGACTGATTATTATACACATATTGCATTCACTGTTAATGATCTGAATTTAAGAAATTGGTACAGGTAAATTTGAATAATATAGAGGAAAAATTGTCATTAGCCGGGTGGGATCTGAACCCACAACCTCCTGATAACATGTCAGGTGTTCTGGCCACTGAACAATCATCCTCTATTAGTGGCTTTAAGCATTATACCATAGAATAGTCATTGGAAATGTAGTTTACTGTAATTGAAAACTCTAGTATAGATGGCACTTTCCAGTTTAGTGCATACGGCTAGCCCACATCAAGTATCAAACGGCTTAGTATTTTTTTTTAGCCAACACACCAAGAATTGAGCATAAGCATTGTTGTTACAATAATAGAATTTCTCAGATATGCACCTGATAGTAGTTTTTTAGAATAATATAGAGGAAAAAATATCATTAGCCAGGTGGGATCTGAACCCACAACCTCCTAATAACATGTCAGGTACTTTGATTGTTCGGCGGCTGGTAGCTCAGTGGCCAGAGCACGTGTTATCAGGAGGTCATGGGTTCAGATCCCACCCAGCTAATGACAATTTTTTCTCTATATTATTCTAACAAACTATTACCAGGTGCATATCTGAAAAATTCTATTATTGTAGCAACAATGCTTACACTCGATTCTTGGCGTATTGGCTTAAAATATAAAAATACCAAGCTGTTTGAAGCTTGATGTGGGCTGACCATGTGCACTAAACTGTAAGGTGCCATCTGGACTAGAGTCTTCAGTTACAGTCAAGTACATTTCCATTGACTATTCTATGGTATAATGCTTAAAGGCACTAATAGAGGATTATTGTTTGGTGACCGGTAGCTCAGTGGCCAGAGTACCTGACATGTTATCAGGAGGTCATGGGTTCAGATCCCATCTAGCTAATGACAGTTTTTCCTCTATATTATTCTAACAAACTACTACCAGGTGTGTATCTGATAAATTCTATTATTGTAAGGTAAATTTGATTGTATCTAAGATTCAATATTATCAATGGCCTTAAAATTATCTTGCATACCAATGATATTTTTTAAACTGTTGAATGCAATACATTGCTTGTTAATTAGAATGAATGTGATAGCTTCAGTTAAAAGGGTATTTCTAATTAGCAAAAATTGGAAAAAGAGTAGATTGATTCTTCTACATCAGGGGTTCCCTATCTTCGTGCCACCATGCTGAGCCCCCCCCCCCCCTGTTTTTTTTTTTTTAAACCCCATGCCTTTTCACCACATTTGTCATCAGCCAACTCCCCTGTTAACAACAATTTCAGTTCATAATTAAATATAAACCAAAATTATACATCCTTATCCCCCAGTTTGGAAACCCCATTTTATATTATATTATTGTGCAGTATATGGCAATGTAGTACACATATATAAGCAACATGAATAAAATATGTTGAAACTATGAAGTCACCATTCAAATTTTTACATTAATTTTTGTATCAGCAGTTTTTACCAAATCATATTTTTAGAGCAAGTGTGAATACTAACAAAAATATACTAATGCATTTTTAAAAATGTCAGTATCATTTAATGTTTTACTCTTTAATTCAATTATGTTTTAAATTTCATTTCTTTTTGTGTAGGATATAGTTCCTCCTGAGCTTCTAGAAAAGTACATAAGTATGGTCGAACCTGTTCTGATACAAACAGTAGATTCTGAGATCACCCGACATTGTGCATATAGCCTACCTGCTGTTGCATATACTTTAGGCAGAAAATATTGGCCATGCCTGAAGAATATCTACGAGACATTAGCATCAGATATGCAGGTAAGATACGAGTCTACCACTGCCTGTTAATGCACCCAAATGTTTTTTAGTATTTGAAATTAAGAAATTTGACAATTGATACAATTGATACAATTTGATAATACACAATATTAAGATATTTAAAATATATCGTAATATTTGTGGATTTTTTTCTCTAAATGGAACTTTTTTGTGCAAAATGGGCTAAATGTCTAGGTTACAACAACTTTGGGTGGGAAAATATATTCACTGGAAAGCTGTTAGTGAGCAGATGAAAATTTCACATTGGAACCATCTAGTATTTTCTGTAGAATGCAAGGAATAGTAGGTTAAGATTACATCTGATGATGGCTTTCTTAAACTCATTAGTGTCACCTTTTTCACTCTGGAGAATGGGGGTATCAGGAACCTGGCCATTATGGTCATTAGTGTGGGTGAGATGTATGCACAATTACTAATGGTGCTCAGTAACTCAAATATACCTGCATTCCTATTTACACATTTATTACTATATACATGTATTTACATCTATTATCATAATACAGTGCTACAACTGCTGAAAACAATACTAACTGGCCTTATATCACGGACCCAGGCTAGGATACAGCTCACCTTCATCTGGCTTTCTCTCTTGAGCCACGACACAAGTGTCTCTCCCCAAAACTCATAGACTGTTTTGACAAATCCACAAACTGACAAATGTTGAGTGAAAGCAATAGAAAGATAGGTAAAAAGGCATCAGAGTTAGGCAATGACTTCCTATTCATTGTGTTGTGGCTCATGTCTATGCAGATACATTTGCCAAAGAAGCAATCTGAAATTATTTTACTGAATTAGCTTCATGTAATATACAAGTCAAAAATTATATCAAGTTTAGAGAAAAAATTATATGTAAATAGATATATTCAAGTGTACAGTCAAAATAATTTTAGATATCAACTTAATTCAAATATATGTGAATTAAAAAAAAAAATCATCTTCCTAGAAGTCAAATATGTAAAATTATTCATCTTAGAACTGGTATGGCAATGTTGAGTAATTACTTATACACTATTGAAAAGTTACAAGTAATATACTATTCTTTTGTTGTCCATGATATGACAGAGAGAGAGAGAGAAACATATTTTAGTAATCTAAAATCAATCAACATTCAAGAATATACAAATAAAACCATCATGAATAATCACAACAGCATTGAGATTTATCTCCGCAAAATTCCCCGCCCTGCCCGCAGTCAGTAGGGGACACCGATGGGCTTGGAAAGGCCGCCGTCCATCGGATGGGACGTTAAGCCGTGGCCCCGTGTGCGGGAGAGCCATACCCTGTGCACGTTAAAAAACACGCTGGATGGCCTTGACGGGAGGCTACCATCTGTCTCCCAACAGCTGTTCCAGTGGGTCTCCTCCCCCAACCTTCTCTGAGCCTTCGGGGTTCATGTAACCTGGCCATTTAGCCCATGGTGTGCAAAAAAGTGCCGCTCAGAGGTAAAACAACCCAACCCATGGATAATCACACTGATGATGTTGAGAACTGTTCTTACAACTTCTTTGTGGTTTCTTCAATAGACAACATTATTTAATTGGATCTTATTTTTGTCATAATGTCTGAGAAAACTATTAGCAAATCAACGAATCAAAATGCAGAAGATAAATTTACAATCATACACAGTATCCAACTAGTTTAATAAAGCTGTTTTACATAGATGTTTTTTTAGAAATGAAAGATTAACACTGTGATATGAATATATATATTAGATATAATTATCACTTTTATATAATTTCGGTATAGCATTTTGATGCATTATAGCCTGAGCTGTTATGCATTATAAAACCCCAAACAACCAATTTGTATAACTTTTTATAAAATTACTTGGAATAGAAGAGCTTTGCCTCAAAGTTCCACAGGAGTTGGTTAAGTTTATTAATAAATGAGGGTTAGCAGCAAAAATTTCAGTGCAAGCAGGGTGGAGACTTGAATCTGAGAATATCATGTTATGAGCCCAGTATGCTGCTGATTGAGCTAACCCTAGTCCTCTCTATTAAGCTGCTTTTTATCCTATTTGTGCTATCTTCATTTATAATTAATAACTCACCAAATAAGTATATATATCAGCATTTATTTGCTTATAAATAAGTACCAATTTTGTATTGATTTTTGTTAACATATTAGCACTAATAGTTCATCGTAAGTAGGTAAATGCGAGAGCTCAAAGCAAATAATGATCAAGTTTATGACAAAGAATCGAAATTCTTTCTGCATGATGTATATCTTATGCTTGACCCTTTAGAATGTTTTAGTTGTGAAAGCTGTAGTAGGTCAATGCACCATCTATGTATGAAAAGAGAGGGTCAGATAGAGTTGAACATGGAATAAGGAGACAAGCTGCTGCCTTCCACAGAATTTTAGCCTTTACATTATCAAGCCTTCCTTGTTTCCATCTTTCAGGGAGAGTTAAACTTTAGCTTTTAATTCTCTAAAAATGATAATGGCCACTGACTTAGATGAATAATGCAAAAGGATGCTGATATTATTTCTTTGGGAATTCTGTGTGTATTTTATTCTTGAGAAAGGAGATATCGTTTAGTTGCTATCATTTGTTTCTACTAGAGATAAGATTGGACTCCAGATTTTAAAGTCTGAGCTTTCCTGGCCCTGAACTAATTTGATAATTTCTGAGTACAAGCTTGCTGTCCCAAACTTGTTAGAGGTATAAAAAAAGGATTGGCTCAATCGTTAAACAAGTACAAAAATGCATTTTTCTAAAACATTTTTAAATTCTTCATAATATATAATATATATAGTAACCTTACTATCCAACAAGAAAAGGATTTAGATTTTATATATTCAAATCAAAATATGTGTTCACAAATAGAAAAAGGCAACTGAATGTATTCATTCAAGCATTCATTAACATTTACTAACACCCTATTGAAATTTTTTAATGCCACACATTGCAAATGATTCATAGTAGCATTCTGTTTGTGAAATATGAAGGAAATACTATTTTTGTATATTTTGCAGTTAAAATAGTTTTTTTTTCTTTTCATAACATGAAGGTAATTGAAATTTAGTAGTGAAAGGATTAAAGAAAAGTTTCTTAGGGTTGTCTGACAGCTTATTTCATTGCATTTATATAGTTGGATAATATCCTGTAGTGTGAGCTTATTCTGTTTTGTTATTAATTATGCTTTAAAATTTATTATGACTTAAAGTTATTTGAAACTTTTACTCTCAAAAAGCTGGGACATTTAATTTTGCTGTAAAGGATTTCACTTGATTTCTTAGTGGAAAGTTCGAAAAACAGTGGCAGCATGTTTGCATGAATTGGCTGTAATTCTTGGAGCTGAATTAGCAGCAAGAGACTTGCTTCCTGTGTTTTTAGCCCTTTTAAAAGACTTAGATGAAGTCAGAATAGGAATATTGCAACATCTTTCACAATTCCTTCGGGTGAGTAGTTATTTAAATATCTTCCTCTGCATCTGCATTGCATTTGTAAATAATTCTTAGAGTTAATGTATATGGTGCAGCCACTACCTGAAAAATTTTTATAGTTCACACTGTCCCCTTTCAACAAGAAATAATTATGTATGAGTGTGTGTATGTATGGGGGAGGTCATTCGAAGAATCCTTATCAGCAGTCACTCGTATTAATGCTATAGTAAAATTTGTTTATTATTCAGAATTACTCTGTATTTGGTATGTGAAATTTTTATTTTTATATAGTTGTAAATTTTTTTAATGCATTTGAAAAAATTTTAATTTTTTGTATAAAATGCCATACAGTTTAAATGAAGAATTTGCTTTCTCAAGATCATGTACTTGTTAGTTATAAAAAGTTTAAGCTGTGCAGATAATGAAAAATTAAAACAGTTATAAAGATGTACAGTATTATTAATTTAATAAGAAACAAAAGACCTCTGCTATGAGACAGAAAGAATGAAGCTTAAACATACCAGTACAATGATACTTCATGACACGATCCACATAATTCTTCAATGGATGACCATGATTGTTGGATGCATTTATCAGACATGGTGTCCTAATTTCCATCTACCTAGATCACTTAACCCTTACAATGTTGGGTTTCTGAAACTGAACTCACTGTGGTGGTGGCAATTATTTTAAACTGTTTTCAGAAAATAAACAAATTTAGAACCTCATCCAGAAGTAACTAATGAACAGAAATATGTCATGTTATATACCAAAAGAAAGAGCATTTAATTGTGCTTACTAAAATGGCAAAAATTTGAAGAAAAAAATTGTAGATTAAATGTTTTAAGCATTTAAAAAAAATTGCAAAATTTTACTATATTTTTTTTTCTATTTTTAGTTCAGTAAAAATTAAAAAAATTTCGCATTTTTTCCCAAATTATTTTGTTATTCTAACATAAACAGTTCATAATATTTCGATTTGCTTAAATCTTTCATATATTTCGTTTTTTCTAAGTTATTTAGTCATTTATGCATATTCTTAGACTTTTGACGATCAGCAAACTCAGCCTAATTATAGCAGTGTTAAAAACTTGATAATTTAAATAAGAAATGAAAAATATATCAGAAAAGTGATAAAGAACTGTGAAAAAAAATATTAAAAAATGTTTCGAAGCATATAAAGTTTAATCGATGCACTGATTTTGAAAACGAGTTGCTTTATTAATAAACTGCATAACTGTTACAGAAAAGTTTAATTCTTAAATTCTAGCAAAAATTTTGGTTAAAAATCGCAATTTTATGACCTTAATTTGTGTATATGTCTTAAATGTAATTAAAAATATTGATATCTTACCATTAAAAATTGCACTCGAGTAATCCTAATGCTTGTTCTGATTGCCGCCATTATATACTGCTCACGAAAATTAGGGGATATTTCAAAATGAATATAAAGCGATAAAAAAAAAGAAGCATTTGATTTTTTTTTTTATTAAACAAGAACATCAGAAAAGCAAACAACAAGTCAAAGAAAGTTGTTCAATTATGCAAATGAGATGCAAAACCAACTTTTATTTCATTGGTGAAAATGCACTATACAAAAGGCTGAAAGTACTGTAGTATCTGCATGTTCCCTGATTTCGAAAGTGCACATCCTGCAATTTCCCAGCCCTTGCAATACCCCTGCAACACGATTTGCCCGAATGCGAAGCCTGGAGAGCCATAGGACATCTTGAAGCTGGTCAAACACAGACGACAGTGGCAACAGCACTTGGAACCTCCCAAAGTGTGATTAGCAGACTGTGGAATCACTTTCAAGAGACTGGCACAGTACAAAGAAGATGAGGGCAGGGTCAACCATTTGCCACAACAGCAAGAGATGACTGCTACTTGACCTAATTGGCAAGAAGGAACAGGCACAGCAATGCAACAGAGCTGCGGGGATAGTTTCTTGCTGCCACTATACCCCAATACAATGGAGCTGATTTCGTATGGTATGGATATGCACCCAGACCATGTCAGTGTGTTTTGACAGTCTTGGGTGATCATACACCCTACTGAACAGTCAATGTGTGGCACTCGTCCAGTTTGACATGCTTCTGTTCACCCCCACCAATATTTCACTTGCTACTCAATCACGACAATTGAGTTTGCATCTCATTTGCATAATCAAACAACTTTCTTTTTGTTTGTTTTGTCATTTGTTTTTCTGACGTTCTTGTTTAATAAAAAAAAATTCAAATGCTTCTTTTTTTTATCGCTTCATATTCATTTTGAAATATCTCCTAATTTTTGTGATCGCCAGCAGTTTCACTTTCAATCGTTTCTAATTAATTATTGTTTATAATCACGTATCCATTTTAGAAGCAATTAAAAATAATTTTAGATGCATTAAAGTAAATAAAAATGTTTTTAAAAGCGAAAGTCTGCTAAAATATTCACCGAAAGCTGAAGTGCATAGTTCCCAGATGACACAATTTCTGGTAGTAAAAGAATCAATATCCTTATGATAAAAGTTTAGAAAGCATTACAACTCTAGTAGAGCTATAAATAGCACAAAATATGCAGAAATGAACCGATCAATAATCTAAGTATGGGAAGGCAAAATAAAGTCGTAAACTGAATTGGCACTGCTTGATGCTGTTCATGGTTACTGAGCATGCTCTTACATTCACTGTAGACTCGATAGATTTGTTTTAAACTTTTGCATAATTTTTTCAAGCAGAATCAACAGGTAAGAAATATATATCATAGTTTTAAATGTTATTTGTGATATTTAATTAGAAACAGTTGAAAAATATTCAGATTTCTATTCGAAAAAATTTTTTTTCACAACCTTGTAATACTGAAAAGAAACTGCTCTCCAGTCACTAGAATGGGAAAGATGAAAGCAATTCTTCAGACTGCAACATGGTAAGGGGATTAATGTATGTGTTGTGGGATACCTAAAATCTGTAGTTTATGAAACATTCCCACTAATTCTGTAGGACCTCAAGCATTTAATTGTTGCATGTCACACTGCTGATGCCACCATGTAAAAAAGGAAAGTGTAATTTCATGAAGTCAAGCATTGTAGCTGACTACATCAGTTGTCAAATCTGTTTTGCATTTGCTCCCCATCATTGTTTTCTGTTATTTCTGAGTTGTAATCTTTCTTTTTCATAGTAGGTGAGTTTTATTTCCTTCTAAATAAATATGGAAGTAAGAAATAATCAATGAGCAAAAGTAAAAAGATTATAGTAATAATTAAAACTCCACTATCAAGAAGAAAAAACTAGCATACCCATTATTTTCGATACTCCTAATATTATTATTTGCATCATATAGATGCTACAACTGCATATTTTTTGTTCATTCTGCATTAGTTCATTCTGCATTAGTTTTGAACTAATGCAGATGCCAAAAACTTCTCAAATATGTCACCAGTGTGCTGAAATAATACCACTGTACTTACTGGCCACTACTAATATCCCATGTTCATCTGTCATTATTGTGGAGCATTATTCTCATAATATTAAGCATTCACAAGCATAAGTGCTCTATGGACTTTCTTCACCTTCCTGTATATTGTAGTACAAAAGTATATGAACTAAAGAAAATGTATTTTTTTAAAGTTAACATTTCATAAACTAATTCTAAAGCGCGAATAGTTTCTGAATTTATGAATTCAGTGGTTAGAATATCAGTTCTCAAGCACTGAATAAGGATGGAAGTAGGTTCCATGCATAATAAGTTCATGATCTGATGTCACAGGTTGAAACTCCATTTCACCTGCATTGAGATTTTCTCTACTAATCCCCACTTTGTCGTCAGTGAGAAAGACACAATTGGACTTGGAAAGGTGACCATTCATTTGATGAGCCATTAAATCATTGCCATTTGTGCAGGAGAGCCATATCCTGTGTGCATTAACCTGCAAAGTGGCTGTAACATTTTCTCCTTGCCACAATTATGTCAGTACTCTACTGGTACTGCCATGGCAGTACCACCACACAACTGTTGCTTAAGCTTTACTCAGGTGCTTATGAAGCTGAGAGAAGGATATATGTGTAACACTAGGGTAATTAAAGACCATGCTGGATGACCTTAATGAGGCTTCCATCTATCTCCTAATAGCTGTCCTGTGGGTCTCTTCTCTTACTCGGTTCTGAATTTTTGGGATCCTTGTGGCCTGGCCATTTAGCCCATTGTGTGCAAATACTGTGCTGTTCAGCAGTAAAACAACCCAATACAAACTGTAATATTTGGCAGTTTCTATTTTTATTTCTGCTTTTGAAATTTAAATTTTTTTGCATTTTATTTCTTTTAGGTTTTAGTTTTAAGTTTTAGGATCTTTTACTTGTACTGGTTTTCAATATAGTGTTATTGGCACACACCAAGGGAAAAAAAAAAGTTGTGATGGTTCACTATTCATTTTTATGTTCCCTAACCAGTTATTTATGTTACAATTATTATTTTGGGTCCTTACCCTTTTCTTTGAACCATTGCCTTTCTCCTTCCGACCAGCTCTGCATTGATGACCATCAACTCATTTCGATTGTTGGCATTAACCATCACTTGGCATCACAAGTGCCAAGGTCACAATCACTTGCACACATCACTGACATATGATTAGTTATGCAAATGTAGCTTGTTGACTCAGTTTTCAGCCACATGCCAGGGTTTGTCTTAAGATGCAGTTAGAGTAATAATAGCCAGTTAGTAGTTGGCTGGTAGAGGAGTAGTGGAGGAGAAAGCCAGTAGGCTCAGCTCAGTATATTATTATTTGATTGTTGCTAGGATTGATGAGAGTCAGTATTCTTGACCTGTATTTTTGATGAGTTTGATTTCAATAAATATTTTATTTTGTTGATATTGATTTTGATTGAATTTTTTCTTTATGAGCATAGTTAAAGATAACTAAGTTTTGTGATTAAGAATTTAATTTGGCCTTTCTCACGTTACACTTATCTAAATTAAAAGAACCCAAATTTTTTGCAAGTATATTTTGCCTGGTGTCCGAAATTCTAGGCTATCCAGCATTTGATTAATTGATTTTTGGGAGCATTGCAAAGTGATTGATAATTAGTTAACACCTTCACTGCCAGTTCCGCCTATAGGCAGAGGCTTCAGCAGATGAGCAATGCCACCTCTGCCCGAATGACTTGAATAATCCAGGAGCTGCTGGTAACAGTTGTGTTGTTGTTTTTGCATTGGCAATGTTCTTGAACATCATAAATAATAATGCATACATTTGATTTTACAATTTTGAAACTGGCAGTGGAACTGTTAATAAAGGCGTGACAAAAAAGTCTATCACTGTATTCTTATAACATCAAAACATTAAACAACACACCAAAAATATATGCATTTATTTGAAATCTTTGCTATTTTGAATTTTGTTTTCTTTCTAAATCAATGTTTTTCAATATTTTTCTGTTCATAGAGCACTTGATAAAATTCCTAACTCATAAAATATCAGGTCTCTTACAATGTTACAAAGATAATTTCAGAAGAAAAATAACTGAACTTTAAAACTTTGTCCTGTAGTGACTGACAGATATATATATATAGGCCATGTTATATACCAAATGAAAGAACATAAATAATTGAAATTAAAATTGAAATAAAGGCTACTTAAACTTATTTTTTTTAAATGGTAAATGCTCTCTGGACACTTTAAGGATTAATAAATAATGGAAAAGATTGGTGGAATAGTGAGGGTGACAATAAAACCTTTTGTATAGAAAAATTGAATATTTTGCAAAATACCTAATTATTATCAATGATACACCAATAGGAAACTCGTGGTTTTCATGAAATCACATCTGGAATTAGATTTACAAGAAAAAAAGAGATATATTGCTTCTCACTAGAAAAAAATCACCTTAAATCGTTCAGTCCACAATTTAATTAAATTTAAAGTTAAGTTAGCCTTAACTGGCATAGTGGTTAGGCAGCTAGCAACTGTTCCAGCAAGGCAAACTTTGTGTGTTGTGTTAGCTCTAACTAAGGCAGTGGTCAGCAGTGACTTCGGTCTTAGTAGGGTATGTCCTTGTATGAGAAGGCCTGTATTAAGCTAGAAGTAGATTCTAGGATGTCCTATATGTCGCAAATCAAAAAAAAATCAAAAAATTTAATTATTTGTTCACTCATATTTTAATTGCTTTTCAAGCACAGTTTTACAAACGAATTCTAAAAAATTGTATGATAACTTTTAAATTTAAACAGTTTTTATTGATTTGCAACTTAATATAGATTTTCAAAAAAAAGTTTACTTCTCAATAGAAAAAAAAAACACCTACCTAGTCCACGATTTTATTGTTTCATTAGTAGTATTCTAATTCTTTTAAATGCATTTAATTTATTTGAAAGCTGTTTTCTGATTTTTAATATTTGTCTTAGAGTAGCATGAATTTTAAAAATAGAAGGCATATAAAAGATAGATAGAATAGTGTCCCTACACTACATACAAGGGGAAGTCATTGATTTAGTTGTATATTTGGTAGTTTATCATAGCTATGAATCTTCAGAAATTGATGATGTGAAGGAACATAGTGAGCAAATGAATTCAGCACTTCCAAAGATATCTTTAGATGAAAATTTTAGGAATTTAATGATAGCCATTCCAGAGATGGGCAGCATTTTTTTGTTTTTGTAAACCATGTTAATTAACATGACAGCTTTAGATTTCTTATTTTGGAATATGTAAAGCATAACAGTATAAGAAAATGAAAAACAGCCTGCTAGTATTCCTGTTTGTATGAAGAATATTATTAACAAAGAAAAAAATGATTTCTTGATTTCTTAAGAAGAGCAAAATTCTTTCATTATAAAATAATGCGATCAATACAAAATGTGTAAATATAACACTGTAGACAAGATAACAGCAGAGCAGACATAAAGTCATCACCCTAAGTTAAAAACATTTAGAAAAAAAGAAATGAAGTACTAATCAAACAAAGGTTCATTGTTTGTATGTGTGTTTTTGCAGCTTAAAAAAACTGAAGATTAGAATGGTTTAGCACCCTTTGTGTTAGATTATTGAGTTAGACTAGTGTTCATGGGAACATATGTTTTTAGTTCATGATTACTCAAGTGAGAATGAAAAGTACACCTATGATCATATGACAGATATAGATTCACAACATGAAGAAATATGCATTTGAATCTACAATTGCAATGTGCTTCATAGTTCATATGTACAGTTTATACCTTTCACAGCTCATGTGCCAATGCATGTTTAAAAAATATGAATGGGACGTTATATTGTAGAATTTTATTATTAGCATATCCCAAGTGTCTTCTAACATTAGTTTTGGCAATGTTCAGTACATATTGGTTTCAACATAGTTTAGTATTGTCCATGTTTGTACTCACATGTTTTATAAAGCTGTTAGTTGTATTTATTAATTTTGAAAATGACCACAACATGGTAAGATATGTATTTTAGGTCAAGAAGAAGATGCAATGTCAACATAAGGAGCTAACAAAAAAAAAGTTACACTTAGCAACAACAACACACATTATGAGATACATGCTACAGCTAAGCTGTGGGTTGGCTGCTCTTGGCTTAAGGACTTTAAGTATTCAGAACATGTAAAATTTATTCTTAACATTGTCTACAGCCATGGTTGTTAAAAAAAAATCACCTGGAGGGTTAAATTTAGTATATTTTTACATTGATTTAATATATATATATGCTAATCACAGTTTCTTAATACTTTGTAATTAAAAACAACTATCCACACTGTCTGAAGTTAAGCTCATTGACCTATTATACAATAACAATTTATGCCTAAATATGCAGATTCTGCTGTTCCACTATTTGTTTGCTGTGGCATGATGCACAACTGGGCTGCTTTCCTTTGTGTGTTATCATTTGGATGTTGTTGGTTGCCAGAACCAATACTTGGCAGTCTGAATTTTCTTGTTAGTGAATAATTAGATAACAGCACAAGCAGAGAACACCAATTCAAGTTCACAGCACAGATGAGTTTCAAATTACATTAAAACTTTTAAAAGCGTTTAATGCATTTCACTTTAAGCAAAAGCATTTTCAGAAAGGTTTGAAAAAGTTTATGAAGAAACCTTTTGAAAATACTCTTACTATATTGCTTAGAGTGAAATCACTAAAGGTTTTAAACAATTTCTATGCAATTTTAACCTTTCAAGTTATAAAGTTTCTGTGCATCATGTGTTGCATGTTGCAGCCAAACTGTAGGTTGACTGCCACTTGGCTTGAGGACTTCTTTCATAAGTATCCAGAGCACAAAAATCCATTTATGCTTAACATTTTCCATAGCCATGGTTGGGAGAAAAAAAAAAACACAACAGCGTGGTTCAACCTAATTTTTTTTTTCAATGATACCTGTAAATAGTGCCTAGGAATACACTGTAAGGACAGCTGTCTACCAATCCCCTTTAATGAAGCATAGAACCAGCCAGGCCTAGCACCTAAAATATGACCCTGTTTCTCGTGGTGCTGATTTTTAGTATCTTTCAAAAGTGATATTCTCTTTTGGAAGCAAGAGGTAGGGGAGGGCTGCCAGATTAATGTGGACAATTGATCTGGTCATCTATTACCACATTTCTTTCTTTTTTTTATCCCTTTTGATGAGTGGTCAACTTCACAGGGTCTAGTGCTGACCATTTAAATCCATTGGACTTGCTTATGACTTGCCAGGCAATGGTTCAAGCAGACAACAGCAACCTATGACTGGCAAATGTTGAAGGAAAGCAATATGGTTCCCAGTTGTGCATATCTGCCATAGCAAGTTAATAGTAGAATGGTGATTACTCGTATTTAGGCATAACTTTATTATGAAATATGACACTGGACTTAACTACAGCATAAATAGTGATTTAATAAGTTATTTCATAACTAATGCAAGATCAGTTGATTTGAAAATGTATATTATTGCAGTTTCTACGGCCCTCAGAAAGGAGAGAGTTTTTACCTCTTATAGAAGAATTTTTAAAAATGGACAATGAGAGAAACTGGAGGTTTCGTCATACACTTGCCCAGTAAGTAATTTTGGCAATCATTATGAATTACATAGAATTCAAATTATTCATTAAGAGAAATAAAGGAAATAAAATGATAATTAGAAAGTATAACATTATAGGTGTGAAGTTCCTTGGCATATCTAAACGGTTGTGAATTAGCAAGATATTATAACCCCTTTGTATATGTTGGATACTCTAGTATGCAGAAAAATATTGGTATAATCAAAAATTAAAAGTAAGAATTAGTGTTATGATGATGTACTGCTGTATTCACATGCATATAAATTTACTTGCATTTAAAGGTTATATGTAGTATATTTAGATGTTTTAATAAATAGTAAATTTATTTTAGGTACTGTTTCCATCTTTTGCCAATTTTTAGTTAATTTAAAATATTGTTTAAAATTAAAGTATTTCTTTCTGCATAGGGTTGTAAACTCTTTTAGTAGTCTTCATATTTTTTTTAATATATCCTCTTTCTTCATAAGTGCCCTCAAATAACTGTTAACATTTCACCACATCACATATGTGCCATTCTCTAAGAACTTGATTAATATATTTTTAAGGGTAATTTCATATGCAGCAAATGATGTTAAAAGTACATTCATTTTAGTGAAAGAATGTATATTTTTCAAAGTGTTTTTCCACTGCTTTTTAATGGGTAAACAAAATATAGTTGATGCTGTCTGGTTTATAATGCCCATAAATTACTGCCATAGTTCAACTAAAGTGCTTTCAGTTATTTAAACAAGAATTATATGAATGTTCCTTGATATAAGATTATCTAAGATGTATGAATATTTATTATTTAAATTGAAAAATTGAAGCATTTATTTTTAATATTATTCCATAATTATTTATTCACCATGCATATAATATAGCTAAGGCAGTCTATATAATCACAAGTCAGAATCCGATATTGATTGAGTTGAAATTTCATGAAACCACTCTTGATCATTGAACTCAAAGTTAGAAGAAAATTGTCGTTAGCCAAGTGGGATATGAACTCATAACCATCTGAAATCATGTCAGGTGCTCTGCTACTTGAGATGCCAGCTGTTATTTCCTTTATTATCCATAAAGTGTGAAGTGTCAGAAAACTGAACCACTATGTTGAATTCAGAAGAAAGTGTCAGAAATGAAAACTGAAATAAATACTTAAAGGAGTATAGTAAGATTAGTTAATAAAGTTAGTTACAGAGTAAGTTAGTTAAATGAAGTTGTAGCCTTCACCGCAATAAGGGCTTGAATAACATATATTTCTAAGGTAAGTCAATAAAAATCAGGCACAACTATATGATCCCTCCCCCCTCCCCCCCTTCCTATTAAACTCAAATATGTTGATCCCCTGACCTCCACACACACTATTAGAAGCTTTCTAGGTATGCCACTGTTTTGAATATTGAACTTCACTAAAACACATGGTTCATAGAAGATCCTGCAAAGTTTAACCTTTATGCATTCCGGTTTTTGAAACTAAGCTGGCTCTGCTGGCTGAATTAATTTTGAATCTTTTCAGAAAATTAAGTAAACAATTTAGAACCATATGTTGAGGCAATTAGTGGACAACTATTTCATAGATCAAAAGAAAGATTATTTATCAAGATCAATAAAGTAATAAAAATTAAAAAAAAAGGAAAAGTGAAAGTTTTTGTTTTTCTGAAAAAATTTGCAAAATATTACTGATTTTTTTCATATTCAGTAAAACTTTTTACCACAAATTGGTAGTGCAACAAAAATTTAATTTGTTTTAAAAGCAAGACAATTTAAATGAATTGAAAAAATTTTAAAAAAAGGGAAACAACTGTGAAAAAAAGCAATCAAAATGTTTCAACACACATAAAGTTTAAATGAAGCATTGAAATTTAAATTAGTTTTTATTCAACCTGTATAACTGCTATAAAAAAGTTTAATTTCGAAATTGCAGTAAAAATATCAGTTAAAAATCACAATTTTGTAATTATTGTATTAGTGCATTTTAGTAAATTAAAATATTACTAAAATAAGTCATAAATTAATAAAACTCTACAGCACTGTATATATAAATAAAACATAGCAGAAGTACAGCAGCAAAACCTAACAATAATGGTAACAATGGTATATCAGGATATATGGTAACAAGTATTTACAAGATGGATGCCAAAATGGCATGTAAGACATCTTTGTCTATATGTCATGTACAGATTGATGTAGAATGTACCTTTTGATGAAACAGTGTGTACCCTTTGATGTAGAATGACAATTTCTATATCTCTACAGATAAAGTTGTTACTTTTGATGTTTTTATAGTTTAATAATTAATTTCAAGTGCACAAGTAGTGCTAACCAAAAGGGTTAGTAGCTTAGATGTTATAAAGTCTGAGTGCACAGAACTGTTCTAGGTTGGTGGTCTATGTTTCCCGACCAAATTACCTTACCAAAGTCTTCGAAATAGTTTACGACGGTCATTATATGAGCTTTCATTAAGCATCAAACTCATAACTGTAAACCTTCACTTTCGGTAGATATAGTAGAAGAATCTTTCACATTTCCCGATTTTTTTTGGGGGGGGGGAAAGAAAGCTTAAGGGTCAGTTTTTAATAGTCTATGGCACTCCCTATGTCAGAAGCTTACATTTAACATATAGCTTGTTCTGTAGATGTAGTGGAACAATCGCTTTCATATTTCCCCTTTATTTTATAGCTTTATGACATTCCACACTTCACAAGCTTTCATTTGGCCTATAGCTGGTTACTTTCAGCATTCATATTCTATAGATATAGCAGAAGAATATTTTTCATATTTCTGCTTATTTTGAGGGAGGAGAAAGTATGGGGATCAATTTTTAATAGCTTATGGCACTCCCTGCTTCAGAAGGTTTCATTTGATGCATAACTTGTTACTTTCCACACTCGCATTCAGGAGATATAGTGGAACAATTGCTTTCATATTTCCTCTCTTTTAGGTGGGGAAGAACTTATGGGGGACAATTTTTTATAGCCTATAACATTTTCTGCATCAGAAGCCTTCATTTTGATGTACAGCTTGTTGCTTTCAGCACTCGTGTAGTCATGTTCTAGAGATATAGCAGAAGAATAATTTTCATATTTCCTCTTTTTTTAGGGGGAAAGAAAGCATGGGGGTCAATTTTTAAAAATGTCAAATGACACCCCCCATGTCACAAGTTTTCATTTGACATATAAATCTTTAAGTTTCTCAAATGCATTTGAAAGATATGGTGGAACAACTGTTTTTCAAATTCTCAACCAAGAAACTGGCAAACTGATAGATGACAAGTGAAAAGCAATAGTTAGATAGGTAAAAACATCAAAAGTAACAACTCACCTTGCATGGCATTTGCTTTGACCTACAAATCCTAAATTTTGTTATCATCTCACTTAAAGAATTTCATTCTATAGAGATATAAAAATTGTCATTCTGTATCAAAGGGTGTTCTCTGTACCTGACATATAGACAAATACATCTTATATGCCATTTTGGCATCCATTTTGTAAATTTTTGTTACCATATATCTTGATATGCCATTGTTACTATTACTGTTAGATTATGCTGCTGTACTTCTGCTATGTTTTATTTAGATATACAGTACAATATTATAGAGTTAAATTTATGGCATGTAGGTATATTGTGATTTTAGTACATTAGAGTAAGTTATAAAAATTGTGTTTTCTGTAATCTGATGTTTTTTTAGGCTAACATATATTATAGTACTTTAGTTGTCATTCATGTTTGAAATTATTTATCATTCTTTTTAACTTGAGCATATGTACGAGGAGCAATAAAATAATTTCTAGAAGTAGCAAAGTGAAAAAAAATATTTTAAGATTGAAGGTATATTGAAATATATTTTAAGATTGAAGGTGATATTGATAAAAAGTGACATGCCTCATTGTTGAATGATGCAATTTCTGCTAATAATAAAAATCAGTATCTTATTTTAAAATGTTTTGAAAGCATTTCAACTTTGTTAATGGGAAATGGGATCAACTACTGTGAAATCAAAACTGATCGATAATCATTGTATGGAATAGTAGAGGGAAAGCATGCAGGTGAGTGAAGATTGGCTACAGGCACAAATGGCTTACTTTTCAACTTTATCATTGTTTTTTTTTTCAAGTGTAATCAACAAATAAAAAATGTGTTAACATTTAAAAAAATTACAGTTTTGCATTGCAAAATAGTACAAATTCTTTGCACCACTGGAATCAGAAAGATAAAAACTATACAAAGAAATTTTGCTGAAAAAATCAGTTTTGCCACAAATGGGACTCAAACTGATGTCTTCCTTCCTTTCAAACATGTCTGGTATTCTGACCACTAAACTAACTACAACTTAAATACAATATATCAAACTTGAACAGGGGTTAATAATTGGTCTAAAAGCTTAATGATATGAACCTTCCTTTTTGTTGTAAGCAATCAGGTGTGTCACATAAAAATAGGCTCTATTTCTAAATACCGTAATGAAGATAGATAAAGTACACTCTATGACATTAAAATTGCAACACCGAGAAGCAGTGGGAAAGTTAACTGATATACACTTATGAGGCAATGTGGGTGATAAGGAAGACATGGTTAAGTTTTGAAAACAAATGGACACTTCTATTACCATAAAAATAAGGCATATTAGTAGGAAGTGCAACTACTGCCATTAGCAATACATTGAGCAATGCATCATTGTAGTGAATCATAGAGATTGGCTGTATCAGAAGATTGACATGATAGCCTCCTGTGGCACTATTTACCACCTTTCCTGCATTCAGTCTTGCAGGGCAGCTGTTGTCTGCACTGGTTATGGGTGAGTGCTGAGAGGGTGTCCAACCATATCCTATACATGTTCTATTAGAAACAGATCTGGGGATCTTGTTGGCCACTCAAGGACGTTGATAGCATGTAGATGTTCCCTGGCAATGCTTGCAGTATGTGGATGTCTGTTATCTTACTGAAACATGCTGCCAGGCACCCCTCTTATGAAAGGGATAGCAATAGTATCCAGGATATGCTACATGTACCACTGAACTATCAAACTGCCTGTTAGGAACATTAGAGGTATTCAACTGTCATATGTGATTGCTCCCCAGACCATGACATCTGCATTTGCACTGTATGACGCTTTACAATTACTTTTGAACCCAGTGATCATCAGGCCCCAAACAAAAGAGAGATTCATCACTGAATGCCACATGATGCCATTCTGTATTCCAGTTCACTTGAGTACTACACCACTTCAGACAATGGTCATTGGTTAGGGGTAGTCAATGCAATGGATACTATGCATGAAGTCGTACCATTCTTAGAGAATGGGGATAACATAAACTATGATGAGTCATATTGAGAATGGATAGATTCATTTAATAGATAATTCTGGATAATTAATGGACAGATTCATTTAGAGAATGGATTCATCGACTATGATGAAGTCGTGCCATTCTTAGAGATGTGGTTTGTCTTGTGGAGAACGACTTATAGCAACATTTACCACTCTTCTGATGGTAGATAGAGTGGCTGTAGGGGCTGCATAAGCTTGTTGCTGGATCAAACAGTCCTTCCATGGTATGTTCGTCCTACGTGCTTCAGATCCTGATTGATGAGAAGGCCATACCTTCTCCCAAAAACTGCTGCCAGCATCGATGCACTGGCTTTTGAGACAAACATTCTGTCATGGCCAAAATGTTGCACAACACAGCAAGTCAATCATCCAGCCACTGAGACCAATAGAATGAGAAAACTGGTCTTAGTTGTAACTTTATGGCAGAGGCATTCTCACTGATATTGGCAAATGTCTCAGCTAGACTGGTCCCATATTTTAATCATTTTCATATCTCACTGCAACTTGGCCACCTGCTGATTTGCATGCAGTTCTGTTCTTTCTTTCTGGTATTGTAGTTCAGTGTTATAGATGGTATATTGTGAGTATACCAGTAATCTCAAGTAAAGGTCTGATGTTGGTTCAGTTCAAATTCAATGAAAACACTCTTGAATACCAAACTCAAAAGAGGAAAAGTCATTGAATTTCTTTGGTCTTTATTTAGTTAATAGCCCTTTAGATTTCAGTAATTGGCACAACAGAAAATGGGAAACTTAAAAGAATTTAATAATAATCTGATGACTAGTATAATTATCTAGTGACTTCACCCTAAAAGGAAATAGGGGCGGGGGTTACTCAGTTGGTAGCACGCCAGGCTCGTAATCTGTAGTTCCCAGGTTCGAGTCCCAGCTGGGTCAGCGTTGCGATTTATCTCCGCAAAATTCCCCACCCTGTCCACAGTCAGTAGGGGACACCGATGGGCTTGGAAAGGCCGTCATCCGTCGGATGGGACGTTAAGCCGTGGTCCCATGTGCGGGAGAGTCATACCCTGTGCATGTTAAAGAACATGCTGGATGGCCTTGACGGGAGGCTACCATCTGTCTCCCAACAGCTCTTCCAGTGGGTCCCCTTCCCCAACCTTCTGAGCCTTTGGGGTCCATGTGACCTGGCCATTTAGCCCATGGTGTGCAAAAAATTGCCGCTCAGAGGTTAAACAACCCAACCTAAAAGAAAATACAAATTAGCATGCACACATTTTAAAAATGAATAGAAGCAATTAAGTAACAGGCCTATAAGTTTTTTTATTTCCTTGTTTTTAATAGACTTGTCTTTATCATATTGTTTTATCATATTATTATGTTTTTAGACTGTCTTTATTATAATTAACAGACTGTGCTGTTCACAAATGTGAACATTATCGAATATTTTAACTTCTAAAATTTTATTTTAATGTGCTTCTTTTTTGTCTATTCAGGCAAATGATTCCTACAACAGATCTTTACAGTCCAACAGATGTGCGAGAATATCTAGTTCCTGTTGCTATGTGGTTAGTCAGAGATAGGGTCTCTGAAGTTAGACAAGCAGCAATAAGGCTTGTGAGTATATAGACATAATTTCACATTGATTAAAACTAGATACAATAAAACCTGGTGAATTAAAATTCAAGAGACTGAAGAAAAAAATTATTATTATGGAACACCTGGTTAATTTGAAATTTACCAAAGCAATAGAATTATCTATTAAATAAAAACAATATAAAATGCAAAATAATAGATTGGCTGATCTTCTAATGTGATATTAAATCCAATTTCATTAATGGACAGTACAAATGTTAACATTATCACTGTTACCAATTATGTTTTTAATACTGCATAGTATGTATAAAATAGTCACAAAAATGACAAAATACCATCAATAAAAAAAAACTTTAAAATTGTCACTAATTTTGCCATGTCATTTTTTGAGAATTCCCTAGCATGATGCATTGCATGATGTCACCAAATTTGTCACATAATATTTCATCACATGTTCTATAGCAAAGTGAAGAACTTACCAAGCATACAAGATATGCCTGTGACAGATTTGTCACTGGCATATTTTTAATGCTTGTAATCCTTTGCACTCCAGATGTGTTGTTAATAAGTATTAGTATGTCGCCGTAGTAGTGCCTATGGATTGCAAAGGGTTAAGTATTTCCAAAATATCCACAGAGCTAAAAATGCACCATTCTTACATGGTAGTGACTGAATCGAACCATTGCTGTCAATATCTTTGGTAATCATGATTCTTTAAATTTTCTAGAGCCACCAACACTATAGTATGTTTTAAATTTCCACAGACTAGGAGCATGGGTACTGGTCAACATCACTAGCACAGCAAATAAAACTTTGATGTAAAAAAATTAGAAATTTCTGTTTACATTTTATTAAAATAAAATATATATTATTATAATAAAATATAAACATAACTAGTTATACTCAGTTATAAATTGACTGTATTTTGTGTTTTACCGCAATAATCATTTGATTCAATTAAACATTTATTTGTATCAGATTGTTAATTCACATTTCCTAATTTCCAGATTGCAGTAATATTAAGAAGGTTATCACAGAATACCGAGTCATCATTTGCATCTTGGCTTCTTACAGAACTGAATGAAAAGTTCAGACAGGCTCATAAATGGCTATGGAGGCAAACGTAAGCTTTTTCTTTTGTTAAATGGTTATGGGTGAACAGAAGATTTGCTTAGTCCACAGGCAACTTCACTAGCAGTTAACCTTTTTGTAGTAAGAAAGTTTGTAATACTGTTATTCATGTCAAATATCAGATAATGCAAATGATAAAGCAGACATTAGGGGTTTATCCCAACATTAGGAAATTTTGTGATACATTATTTACTTCCCCTCTGATATACATTTTTTAGTTCACACATTTCCATCTTATTTAATATTAAACTGCTTTTTTTTTCCAAGATCTAAAAGGTTTTAAAATCTCTCTAAGTGGAGATAGTTGTTCTGCTCTTTCCTCTAGCTGTATTTCACTTTGCTATAGAACAGTAATTTTATGTAAATCTGAAAAAAAAAATTGGGTAGCCTAAAATATTTTTTGGATCATTTGCTGTGATTATCACTAACTCACTATAAGAATTATTAATGGTTAATACAGAGTAGGAAATAACACAATATTTTAGCTTTATTTTTTATAAAAATTTGTGAGAGTCCCTCTTTTGTTGCTGTTAGATATCAATTCATCAATAAATGCAATTTTGTAAATGAGGCATGCATTCAAAAAAATGTTTTTAAAATATAATACAGGAATTAATTAATAGCCTTGAAAAAAATGAGCATTCGTTCTTGCTTTTAGGAACAATTTTCAGAATGATTTTTAAAATCTGTACATATTTCTATTTTCAAAAAGGTAAACACATCTTTTTATCTTATAAATCCAGTATGTACAAAAATTCATTCTGCAGCAAAAAAGGGGATAAATTTTTTTCATGTTATAACTATGGTAGCCCTATTGACTTTCTGAGAAAAATGGACATTTGTATATATATAAGCTGCTGAGGTTCATTTTAGCATAACACATTTCTTTCGATAACGTCTTCACTTTTTGTAATCAGCATAAAAGTGTTACAGTACTTGTAGTTAATTGTAGGTAATTATATAATGAATTAGGTTTCTTTTTTATTGTCAGAAAACAGAAAAAAAAATCTCTAATTGCAGAAATTAATGTAGCATTTTAACATGAAACAATACCTCTCCACCCTCAAGGTGTAATATAATTTTCGAATAATGACAAAACTAGTTATGTGAGAGAAGTAAAGGTCAGATGCTAAAAGTAATCTTAAATATTCCCTTTCAGGATGAGATGATTGTAAACATTTTGAGTGTATTATACTCAGTAGGAATGCCAGTGATGCTCTTTTAGGATATGACAATCTTTGGCTTGATGGCTTGGCTGATAAAGCTGAGGAAGCAGTTAGACACCACAACAGCAGAGAGTTGTACCAGATAGTTAATGTTTTGTGTGGTAGAAAACGAACAGGTATACAGGGATTGAAGGATAAACGAGGTAAGGTTATAGAAGGTGAAGATTCTGTCGTGGTTAGGTGGGCTGAGCATTTCAGTGATATTCTAAACAATGTGGTTAGTTCTACTTCCATTGTTTGCGGGGTGGGGGTGACTCAGTCGGTAGCGCGCCAGGCTCGTAATCTGTAGTTCCCAGGTTCGAGTCCCAGCTGGGTCAGCGTTGAGATTTATCTCTGCAAAATTCCCCGCCCTACCCACGGTCAGTAGGGGACACCGATGGGCTTGGAAAGGTCGCCGTCCTTTGGATGGGACGTTAAGCCGTGGCCCTGTGTGCAGGAGAGCCATACCCTGTGCACGTAAACTACATAAATCCCCAGGGGTAGATGAAATTACTACAGAAATGCTTAGAGCTGGGAATGTTTCAGTTACCACTTGGGTGACTGAAATTCTGAATATCTTTTATGATAAAGGCATGGTTCCTAAGGATTTTACCAGAGCTAGTGTTATCCCTATTTACAAAAAAGGTGATCGCAGTTCTTGTGATAACTATAGGGGTATCAGCCTACTCTCTGTTCCAGGTAAAATTCTTTCCATGATTGTTCTTAATAGAATTAAGAATCTGGTTGACAGTCAATTGCGTGATGAGCAATGTGGATTCAGAAGTGGTAGGGGATGTGTGGATCAGATATTTTCACTTAGGCAGATTCTTGAGAAATGTTTAGAGTTTCAGAAACCTTTGGTTGCTAGCTTTGTTGATTTCAAAAAGACTTTCGACTCTGTTGATCGTCATCATTTGTGGTTGATTGGGAGATCATATGGTATACCAGACAAGTTAGTTAACATAATGAATTTAACATTATTTCATTCTCTCTCACTGAGTCATGTGTGAGTATATAGTCTCTCACTGAGTCATGGTAAGGTTTGTAGCAATTGGTTTAGCATTACTTCTGGTGTTCGACAAGGATACATTTTGTCTCTTTTTCTTTTTAGTTTGGTTATTGATTATGCTATGTGAAATTCACTGCAAGAGAAAGATTTTGGCCTTAAATGGTCTGGTGATACTAAAATTTCTGATTTAGATTATGCTGATGATTTAGTCCTTTTGGCAAATGATGTTGATGAGATGAACTCTTTCATTCGAGCTGTTGATGAAACTGATAGTAGAGTAGGTTTGGTTATAAACAGAGAGAAAACTAAAGTGATGAAAATTGGTCAGGCAGGCTGTGATTCAGTTAATCTGAATGGTTGCAGTCTTGAGCAGGTGTCACAGTTTAATTATCTTGGGAGCTATGTAACAGATAATAGTGATGTGTGGCATGAGATTAACAGATGGATAGGGATTGGTGCCGGAACTTTTAAGAATCTATGGAGAGTGTGGAGAGATAGGCATATACACCTAAAGACTAAAATTAGACTGTATAATAGTTTGGTTCTTTCTAGGGTTAGTTATGGTAGTGAAACTTGGACACTTTGTAAACAAGATAACAGGAAACTTGATGCTTTTGATTCCAGATGCTTAAGCAGTATCTTGGACATTAGGTGGTTCAACTTTGCAACTAATGATGAGGTTAGGCATATTAGTCGCAACCTCCTTTCAGCAGCATGTTGTGCAGAGAGAGACTCCATTGGTTTGGTCATTCACCCGTATGGAGAATTATAGATTAGCGAATAGGGTTATGAACAGTGTGTCTAAAAGTCTCATAAAGAGGGGAGACCTAAGATGCAGTGGGCAGACAATGTCAAACAGGACCTTATTAGAATTGGTGTGCAGTGGCCAGATGTAATAGATGTATCTCAGGACAGACGCGTGGAGAACTAAATTGCACAGTCTGGCCACTCCCTAGCCCATGGCTGCTTGAGGAGGATGATGATGATGATGATGAGTATTCAGTGGTTGCTTGTCCATTAAGCCACTTGGGGCACTGCCCCACCAAAACTAATCACAAAGAATAATGAACGAATTTCAAATTTTAGTATTCATTTGTTTTGTAATCATTATTTTCCATGTTACCTAGACAATCACAGCATTTGCTTAACAAATCAGGGCTATGTCAGCTGCTTTCATATTGTCAATGTAAAATTTAACATTATGGCCACCATCCAGAATCTTAGCATTATCTGTTATAGCGATGATCAAATGCGCATGCACAAATACAATAGCACTGAACTGTAGGAGCCAGGTCACCATTTTGTAGTAGCCTGTGACACCTGATTGGCTGATTCTACCAGTGCAACCAATTGTTTAAGATCTTGTTACTTAGTGAATATCTTAATTTGACTGTGGCAGGCTCAATAAGCCTAAATATTCTCCTACATCCAGGCCCAGCCTGTAGTAGTCAAAGTGTCCCACTAAAAATTTAATCGCTAGCTGGCACTGATAATATTAATGAAAGATTTCTTATAGCCAAATTTAAAGCAGCAATTAAAGATTATGTGTTGCTACATGGTCCTACTGAGAATGTGAAGAAGATAGAAATTTTTATGGAGAACTTAGCTCAGTTGTTTAATCTCTGCATGACATTTTTTGCACACAGTGAATTATGCAATCACAAGGATACCAAAGGCTAAAAGTTGGGTTGGAGAAAGGAATGAACTGGGCAATTGTCAATGTGATCAAAGTGAAGGAACCCTCCAGTTAATGTGTTCTTTAACACTTTTAGTGTGGATCCTGAAAAATTGAAACACTAGAACAAATCCACAGGCCCAGCCGTTTTTCTCGTTTGGCCAGCCAAAAAAAAAAGAGCCTTTTTTTCCAAATAACTAATGAAAAAAATAGGTCATGTTAGATGCATATAAAACAGCATTTAATTCTATTTTTTTTTAAATACTGTAATAAAATTATAAAAATATTAATTTTAAGAAGACTTTTCCAGAACAGTATGAGGACAGTTAGACCTGGCTATACAAATAAATTATATATGTATATGATGGACCAAAATAATTATAATACATATAAATAGAAAGAAAATTTCTTTCTGAATAACAGGAAAATGAATTTTTACTTGAAACAGGAAAAAGTTTTGTTCTCTGTAAGTTTTTTCTTGGTTTGGACATGTTTCTGTATTAGTAGCACATGTTCCTTATCATGCCAATGCCTCTGCTCAGTTATCTGTTTTTCCTTATGTGACATCATCTCACTCTTTCAACTGGAATGAGCCTAGTTTCTTTCTACATTTTAACATTACCTTACAATTAGTTTACACTTAAAGTACATTGAAATAAAATAAAGCATTGTACATCCTTACATGCTCTCCAGTAACATGCTTCACCATTTATCCCTGATGGCTTCTTCAGATGCCATGGCAGCTACTTTGTTCCTACAATTCACAGTTCTGTCTTTTCGTATATCTCCCTGCGGATGTTCCTCGTGTTCATTGCCCTCATCACCCTTGCCATTTACCTGATCTAGTAATAATCTCCATGCAATGGTGGTATATAGATTTCTTTGTTAATACATCTTTTTCTATTTTGGTACATGTACAGTTACTCAGCCATATCCAATTGTAATTGGTTTTGGGGAGCATATATTACTTTAGCTTTATCAAAATTTGCCACTAAGTTGGGATTGTGGTTTATATATGGTACTTATGAGAAATTATATACCAATGTATTATGAAATTTCATTTTCCTAATGCTTACTTTTATATAGTGTACTGTTAAAAAACAACATGCAAATTAAAATACATGTAATTGTTTTTTAGATATGCATTATTATGCCAACAGTTTGTGTTAGAAAACTCCTTACCTCAAGAAAAATTTGTGAATGATGTTGTTCCCAATCTTCTTTCTCTTGGGTGGGATAGTGTACCAAATGTTAGGCTAGTAGTAGCAAGATGCCTGGCACAAACCTTATTGCCACTAGGTAAGTAGTGTTTATCCTACACTCATTGTTTGAGCAATAAAAGTTTCATTTGTTTTACAATTCATCTCATATTCTCATACTTTTCTAATTGTTAAAAATCTTAAATCAGGCACCAAAGAATCAAAAAATAGGTCCCTTCAGTTTCATTATAAAGATTTTACTATATGAAAGTTTTCTGGGAAAAATGTTGCAATTATTTTGTATCCTACTCTAATAATATGTATATACTTCCAACTTTTCAGAAATTAGTATAAAGACTTATAAGAGCAGTATCATTTTTAATTTTTGAAACAGAAATTTAAGCTTTCCAGTATAAAAGTTGAAAAACCTTTTGAGTTTCATTGCTTGACAAATTTCTCATGTAATTGAAAAATTCACATACATATGCCGAGAAAAAGAGTAAAAATTTTCTTTTAATGTAATCAGTTCAAATGAATCCTTTGGTTTATAAAGAACTGAGTATATACTAAAATCAGAAATGAGGTCCATAAAATAAAGATTACTAAACAAAATTTGGGCCAGGTTTGCCTCTAAGTGTCACTTATTTTTGCACAATAGACTAAATAGCCAGGTGATAATAGCCAGAAGGTTGGAGAAGGGAATCCACTGGACAGCTGTTAAGAAAAGGATGGAAGCCTCCTGTCAAGGCCATTCAATGTGTTTCTATCATGCACAGAGTATGGGTCTCCTGCACACAATGTCTGTTAGAAAGGATTGATGGGCTTGGAAAAACTCCCATCCAACAGATGGCAGTATTTCCAAGCCCATCAATAACCCCCTTTCTAACAGAGGGCAGAGCAGAGGTTAAATAAAAGAGAGAAAACACTGGCATATTTTCCCCACCTTTGGTTTTTAGATGCATAAAATCAGCAGTGTTCATTTAAAATGAAATATTATATTCATTATATTGAAAATTTTATTCAATTCTAAGTAAGTAAATGTAGTTTGTACTTCAAAAATGCAAAAACCTCATTAATTTTTAACAGGTTGAAGAAGAATCATTGCATGAATAGTTTGTGCATTTATTTGGAATGTGTTTATTTTTTATATATAAAAATAAATACCCTCTCAAGCAGCTGCTTGTAATAAAAATGTTTTGCTTGTTGTAAATTCACACATTTTATTTTCAGACTATTTCCCAAGTATCCAGAGGTCACATTACCAGTTATTATTACAAGTAATGTATTCACTTCAGAGTGATGTTGACCGAGATGTACAGTTCTTTGCTCATGCATCTGCAGAAGCATTCAGTGTTCTGCCACAAAAAATGGTAGGTTAAGGCTATTCTTATTCAGTACTTAACATTGATTGCACTGTATCTAAATTACAAAATTAAAAAATTGAAAGCTTAGTGAATTTTTTATTCAAATATTGTAAGATATAATATCTTATGTACTAAACAGAATTTGGGTTGTTTTATCTGTGAGCAGCACTTTTTTTGTACACAATGGACTAAATGGCTAGGTCACAAAGATCCCAAGGTCTTAGAGAAAGTTGGGGAAAGGGACTGTAATGCTCCAAAGAAATGAAATACTTTTAAAGTTTGGACCCTTTGTCTGATCCAATTATTTTTATGCTCTGGATAGTTGAGTTGGGTGCCAGGCAATAATTGACAAATTGCCAAAAATGAAGTTTAATTAGGGTTCGAAATACCAGCGAGCGTTAATGAATAAGAATGAAAAAATATTAAATGATTGTCAAACATTTATGTTAATGCTAATCAAAACAAACTAACGTTGCTCAAGAGAAAAAAATTAGTAAAGATTCAAAAGGTTTAAATAACAAACAATTTATTTCCAAAAGGCACTCACCAAAACTTCAATAAAGAAGATACTATATCATTTCTTACTACAAACGTCTTCAGCAAACTCCAAACTAAAACTGATCTCTAAACTGTGCTGTGCTCTACTACTCTCTACTCTACTATCTTCTGTGCTACCTGGTGACAACATGTCACCAGGTTATAACAAGAGGTGCAAAGCACGCACATGTCACATTGCACACTGGGAAAGACATTTGCATAAATTGACGAGCGGCGCAAGCTATGACGCAAGAGTGGGCACAATTTAGCGGGTGCACACGCTTTAATGGGTGACAATCGAAAGTTCGGAGTTGTGTCTGTGCAACTCGTAACTCTTGGAAATGAGCGCTGTGATGCCAAAAAGGAAATAAAAATCCCCAAAATGATAAATATAATGTAAATTAGGCAAAACTGGTTAAGGTAAAGTAAAAGTGAACGAGGGGGCATCACACGACCCACTGGACAACTGTTAGGAAACAGATGGTAGCCTCCCATCAAGGCTATCTAGCATATTCTTTAGTGTGCACATGATATGGCTCTCTTGCACACAAACTTAACATCCCATTCGATGAACAGCAGCCTTTCTAGGCTAATCAGGGTGGGGTTTCTAGGCTAATCAGGTTCTGCAACTATGCCTGCAGATAAATCTCTGCAGGCATAGTTGCAGAATTTGGAAATGGTGATATTAAATACATTATAATGCAGCAAGATTAAGGAAGAAATATGACAGCAGGAAAAGCCACTGATAAAGTTTATGAAGTTTTATGAAATTTTAAACCTTTATAAGTCTGGTTAACATAATGGCTATCTCTTTAAATCTCAAAATTATAGCAAATCTTTCATTAAATTTGTTTTATTACTGCTAAGTCTTGATTACTCATATTATTGGTAAGTTGAAATTAATTCTATTACTGAAAGTTTATTAATTATTTCTGTTACAGTTTTTATGGATATTAAATTCCCTAATACCAATGTAGACTCTGCTTGAAAAATACAAAACATGTTACATGCTTATTTTTTAATCGAATTGGACCATACACAGTCATATTAGAATAATATGACCACATACCATAGTATATATTTGTTAGGTGGTCATATTATTCTGATATGACTGTGTATATCTTAAATTCATTACTTTTGTCTTCATCATGATCAGACAATTTGGGACTGTGTACCAAGTAATCCCTGTACTCTATGATCAGTTACTAGAGTGATTCATAAATCTATGTGTGTTTTATCATCTGTTTGAGATATAATTATTACAATATAAATAAAACCTTACTCAGCAAAATATAAACCATCATTTTCAATAGTCATAGCCATTTGTCAGCAAGTTGTTCAATTCCTCTTTAATACCATGCTTAGTCCTTGGAGGAGAAAAACTCCCAAAATCTGTTTTTAACTTCCTGAAATGTTTGAAACCACATATCTGGAAAAAAATTAGCCCTGGGGTGAAAGAAGTGTTGATCGGAAGGAGATTTCATCCAGAATATACCAGACTATATCCCAGGTGATGAAGAAATGCAAATGCCATTTCTAAAAGTTTTTTTTTTTGGTCTGAAATGTAGTGTGCAGTGTTCTGTTTTTGGAGGTGTACCTGATGTCTATTTACCACCAATCCTGAGTAGTGTTGAAGCATCACAGAGTGCACACACTTCATTTGTGCTGAGACCATCATTGATGACTTGTCCATCAGAAATACTTTTGAAGTGCACTACATCTTCAAAATTCCACCAAACACACAACATTGCCTTTTTTTCAAATCATCTCCTCTTTGGAACAGGAAGTGCTGGCTGGCTTCGATCAAGCTACTGTTTTTTGGCATTTGAATTGTTGAAAAAGGTCCATTTTTCATTGTACATAACAATTTGTTTGATGAAATGGTGCTCACTGGGATTAGCGAGGAGGTTCCTGCAGACTTTGATACATGGTTTGCTTGTTCAGTAGTCAGTTCGTGAGAACACTTTGGTAATTCCTGGCTACCTTAATCTCAGCCAAACTCCCTGCCCTGTCCACAGTCAGTAGGGGACACCAATGGCTTTGGAAAGGCCGTTGTCTGTCGGATGGGACATTAAGCCATGGCCCCTTGTGCAGGAGAGCCATACCCTGTGCATGTTAAAGAACATGCTAGATGGCCTTGATAAGAGGCTACCATCTGTCTCCCAACAGCTGTTCCAGTGGATCCCCTCCCCCAACCTTCTCTGAGCCTTCAGGATCCTTGTGACCTGGCCATTTAGCCCATGGTGTGCAAAAAATGCCGTTCAGAGGTAAAACACCTAACCTGGCTACCTTTCCAATGCGTTGCAAATACCATACTACACTTGCTTGTGAACAGCCAGTTCGAAAGGAGTTAGCTGAGAAAATTCTTGATACAGGCACAGTTAGGAACTGCATATTATTGAAAAGACACTAAGAGTATTCAGAATAATTTTTCTATGTTTAATACTTTTTGTAGATTAGCTGCTTTACATCATCATTTAGAATATTTAATAATTTTTAAGCAAAATATTTTAAAACTAATGCAAAAAGGAAAGTATTTAAAGATTTGTGTTTACCAAACTAAAAACAATTGTTAATACAATGGTTAATTTTAAATTTAAACAAATGTTTAAAAATATTTCAAATTTACAGATTTTGTGGGGGAGAAAGTGTTCAAACTTATAGTAGTAAAATTTCTGTTATATTTACAATATGGAATTCATTATTGCATTCTATTTTATAGTAAAGAAATTTGTCAAATGTTAAATATGCATAACTACATTGTATCTGTTTTACCAATTTGAATAAATTAAGTAGACAATGCTATTAAAGAAATTTTGTATTTTTAAGTATTTGTAGGCATTGAGGTCTTGAAATGATAATTCAAATACTCAACTGTATGATATAGATACTTTTACTCAATTTTCCCAAAAGTTTTGTTCTAGTACTTAATGAATTAAATGTCTTATTTTTGAAGTATGTATTCTTGTACATGGTACACAAAATTTGTGCTCTTTTAGTAGTACTTTGCATAGTTCAAATTTAAATTTCAACTTTACTAGCTCAGGATTTTTGCTGATTTTCCACAATTTCTTCTTGTTATGAAAGAGGATATAGAGGAACTTAAAAAGTCACCAGCATTGGATGAGTCTGGTCACATGTGTAGGTGAGCCTTTACTAGAGGCTACCATTACCCCTAATAGCTGTTCAGTGAGTTCCTTTCCCAGTACCGATGTGAGCATTGAGGTCTTTGGACTTTATAATCTATCCAATTTTGCAGATACCACACAAAAATGTTATTTAAAAGAGAACAAGTCGATATCAGCTATAACAGTTGTTCAACAGTTCTAATGTGGGATGGTGTATTATTTAGTACAGGAGGTTTTACCACCAATTTATTCACCATTTCCAAATGGCTTCTTTCTGGTCTTAGGTATCAGAATCTTTATCTGCAAACACTGCACTACAATTTTAAAAGACTTTAGATATAACCTTCAATAATATGCACTTATTTCCTTAACTGAAAACTGTATCATTGCTCTCAGTAATATGAACTGGTATATTTAATGAATGCATTTTTAAAAACACATGCAGAATGTTATACTTAGTAAAATGTATTAGGCTGTTTCAAAGTAAGACCTTTTTTGTATAAGTAATTCTTTTCTACTTTTAAGAATAGTTATTTGAATAATGTTTCTAATTCAAGTAACAACACTTTTCATGTTTTTTCAGGTATTACCAGTTTAGATAAGAAGAATTTGAAGCATTACGTTTCTCTCTCTCTCCTGGTGCCACAAACATTTAATCAGGGACAATTACACCCCTTATGTTGTAAATTTCATCACAAAGAATATTTATCCATCCAATTTTTTTTACTAAAATGTTAATATTTTTATTGTTATTCTGGTATAATGTGACCAGAACAGAACAAGTGCATATATTTATCAATGATTGTAAATTCAATTTTAGAAAGAAAATTATATATTTTTGTTGAAACTGTGATAGAAACAATCATATGATAAGATTATACTCAAAATCTCTATTTCAAAGAGACAATTTTGTAACTGTGCAATTCTGTAAAATTTTTAGTCAGCCATATCTTATAGTGTAAGTAGTGCTGAACAAGTGAAGAATGAATGAGAAAATAAAGTTATTTCTTTTAATAGTGTATAAATATAAAAGTGTTGCTCTTATTTGGTCTGAGGGTCAATCCATTCTGAAAAAACGTACCAAGGCTACTCAATAAATAAATTAACTTGTTTTAACAATGGCTTGCAACATAACAAGCCATAATCAATGATGGATTAAGAAGAGTAAGTTCTAGAATTGGCAAGGCTTCATTAAAGTAATCCATATATCCTTGATCATATAAGTGCTCTCTATTACACTTCTTGAAACAGTTCAGTTACATTAAATATGTTTTAAGTTACATTAAATATGTTTTAATAACAAGCTTTTATATCAAAATATATTTTAATCATAAATCCCTTTGTGGGGACGAGGTTCATGAGCGAAAACTGTTTGAGGCCAATCATTCTTAATTTATCCTTGGTCACAACCCATCTTAACTGCAGATAAACAGATTGCAGTTAAATCAACTAAGCAGTCTCAGTGAGAGTACTAGAATATGATGAATTTGGCAAAAAATAAATAAATTGAAAATTTAAAAACTTAGCTATCTTCCTATATGACTAAAAAATAGAAAATAAGCCGAAAGCATATCGACAGTGCAATCAGTCACTGAGTTTGTATTCACTTCGAAGGAAGATAGGGACACCAATTTACTTATACAACAAGAATGCCAGTGCCCTATAATTTTTTTGAACTGAATACGGTATGCTTTAGTTTTATTTTCTACTTTTTTTGGATCAAATAGGAAGATATTTGGTATATATATATTTAGGTATTTTTTAAAAATTTTAGTTTATTTTTTGTCACTAAAAATACTTACCTTCAAAAGCTTTTATTTGATACATGACTCGTAAACATCGACCATATTTGCCCTCCCTTTTGGCTTTAATTTGAGATATGACTCGTTAAAGTCGAACCCCTGCAATTTTTTTTATTGGGGAATGATTGGGAGCAAAATTCTAAATAATTAACGATGGTTATTACATGAACTTTCATTTGGCACTTAATATGTAATTGTAGACTCTCACAGTTGGAAGATATAATAGAACAACTTCACATTTCCTGTGTTTAGGGGTGGTGGAAGAAAGCGTGGAGGGGATCACAAGGATGGATCCCCACATCACAAGCTTTCATTTGCTGCATAGCTTTTTACTTTCCACAGTCGTTTCAGTAGATGTAGGGGAACAATCATTTTCATATTTCCCCATTTTAGGGGGGAAGAAATCATTGGGGGTAAATTTTTCATAGCCCATGATATTCCCCATATCAGAAGGATTCATTTGACATATAGCTTGTTACTTTTGTCATTTGCATTCTGGAGATAAAGCAAAAGAATAATTTTCATAATTCCCCCTTTTTTAGGTGGGGGGGGGGAGAAAGCATGAGGGTGAAATTTTATAGCCTATGACACTTCCTGCATCACAAGCTTTCATTTGACATATAAATCATAAGTTTCTCCATCACTTTCAAAAAATATGGTGGAACAACTTTTTGTCAAATCCACAAACTGACAAATGTCAAAGTGAAAAGCAATAGGAAGATAGGTAAAAAATGGAGCATCTTTCAGTGATTAAAGCTTATATTTTAGGGATAACGGATTATTATGGAAAAAACTTTTACGAGAACTCTTCCTTTCACACAACTAGTAAAAACAGTAAACAGTTTGATTAAGGTATAGAGAAAAATCCATTGAAGGTGATCCCCATTCTGTATCACCAGTTAAAGCTTGCAGAAAAGGTGAGATAATAATAAAAAAAATTACCTAATCATCAATGTTTCAGTTATTGCTCCTGAATAGCTTGCTTTCTAAGGGTATGTTGTTAATATCATTTACAAAAATTTGCTGATGCCCAAAATGGGTTCTCAGAGGATGCCTAAAATCATAATTCTTGCACAGAATCAATTACGTTAAACTTTGGAAAGGAAATTTAGTGCATTACAAATGAAATAAGGTATCTTTTTTTACTAGAGTTGCAAACAGTGATGAGACACCTGAGTAAGACTACTGGGATCTGGAAACCAAAGTCTATTTATTCTCAATATTGGAAACCAAAAAATTTGCATGCATCAATAACCTTCTGATCTAGAAACATGGTTAGAACAATGTACAATTAGTATTTTAATGTTGACTATATAAACATTTTTGCCATTCTGAAATCAAGTCTCCATCATGTAGTCACGGAGAACTACTACAAACAAGAATTCAAAATGAAATTAATTTTACACAATTGTAGCTATTGAATTTTTTTGGGTTTCTGATTTGTTCACATCATTATAACAGATTTTTATGTTGCACAGGCCAAAAGTTTTTAATGCAATTTAGGCCAAAATGAATCTGCATCTGCAAGAGCATCAGAGTATAAATTAATGAATAAGCGAACTGTAATTTTGTGACAATCTTGTAAATATAGTATTCTATTTGTTCTGCAACTTAGAGTACATCTTTCAAATATTTCTAATTTTTGTCATCCATCCACTGCACACTTATTTACCAACCTTGGGTGAGGGCCACTGATGGTTCCAGGAACCACATTTTTGGGTAGGCAGGGGAAGTGAGTAACTCTCAAAACAACTCTGACTCCTCTTAGCCTTTAGAGAATTTGGGGGGGGGGGGGGTTGAAATTGGTGAGGGCTCAAATGAAATTTATTTTTCAATCTTATGGTTGATGCTTAAAATATCTGCTCCCAATTCTCCAGCTTTAAACAAATTAGATCTTAGATATTCTAATGCAAGATTGATATTCAAGATCCCCTCAATAGTTGTGTAATCATAGTAATTTTTCTTCGAAATCCCTAATTGTATAAGCATTTCAAGTAATAAGTGTAAAATATAAATTTCATTTGGAAGAGTGGAAAGGGTTAGGGATCTTATTTCTCTTTGGAAGAGAGGGATTTTGAGCTACCCCATTGATTACATCTTCACCCTTAAGCAGTAATTTATATTTTAAAAGCTTCAAGGAAAAAAAACTAGGCTTCAATGAAAATACTGTGTTTTAATAGAAAATATTTTAAATACATAAAATGTGGCATTCTATTGCATTGCTGGACTGGAACCTTCTGAGACATTGAAGACTGAACCCAGGAGCTGTGGAGTGCCAAAGTATTTATACTCTGGCCGGCCATCATGAACAGAGGATTTATGGCAAAGAGAGATAATGGTTGGTGTACGGCGACCCACCATTCCTAATGCAACAACATTCCCATGGTCAGACAACAGGCAGCAAGATACAGCTTGGTCAGGGGTAAAGACAGCAATACAGTGACCTAGGAAAGAAATTGAAAAGGATTTCTGTCATTACAGTTATCTTGAAAGACTTTTGTGATATATAGAAACCAAATATTATTTGTCATCATAAAATATATTACAAATTGCCCTTGGGTACATCACTGTACAGAATTGGTTGAAGTGCCATTAGCAAAATGAAAGATTTTTTAATTTTCTTTGCATTGAATAGTAATATGTGATTATGCGCTCTTGATGTTAGAGTAACAATGACTAATAGTAATTAAAATCTGTTAGAAATGCTGCGATCAAATTGGAAACTCAGCAAATGAATAACAATGGAATCTGATATTTTAGTACATTAGAAGTCAGTTTAACAATGCTGTGTGTGAAATATAGGTAAGGCATGTCTCTCTTCAATTATGGAAATTAGCACGTGTGTATACCAAATGACATTATTACCCTGTACTTGTCCTTTTTACAACTACTGCTGTTCATGATAGAATAGTTGTACAGTTCAACTGCTGCTGGTGCCATAAAGTTATAAAATGACTGCACAGAGCTATGCTTATGATAGCCATTGTGTTGGTTCTTCAGAAATATATTTTAGGTCCAGCTCTTTTGGAGACTGTCATTCGGCTATAGGCTTTTACACTGTATATGTCTCATATCAACTCCATGTGCTAGTTTGTCAAGTAGTTTCTGAACCATAGTTCCAATTTCGAGACACCTCGGCAATGTGAACAGTGGTTACAAGGTTGTGATGAAGGTTCCCAGGCTCCTCCTGCTACATTTGCACTATTGCTGTAGATGGCATGTCAATTTTCGCAGGTTATTCTTGTTAACATTAATGTGTTCGTTAGGTTTTTTTTAATTTTAATCAATGATGAATCTCCGTGGTAGTAGTGGTTGAGATATTACTATATTGCATACTATGTTTCAGTTTACCTATATAATTTTTTCATATAAGTCCAATGTTTCATGCATGGGGTTGGAAGAAGGGTGGTAGAATTTCTATAATGTGTGTTTGAAAAAAAAGTTTTCCATTTTTCGAATTTTTCACTCTTTAACAGTAGTAATTCATATTAATGGTTGATTGGAAAATGCAAATAGTAATGTGTTATTAACCCTACACAATGCAAAAAAATTCTCATTTATTTCTTAAAATGAAAAAGTTACGTTTTCTTATTCCTTAAGTTTAAGGACAAAGCAGTCAGTTTATATAAAATAATTTATTATTACTGTATTAAAATATTATTAAAAGTTTAAAATGAATGACTAACTTTTTAAAAATAATGAGCAACTGGTGGAATTTTAATGAAGAGTAGTTTAAAATTAAACTACTCTTCGTACCTATTAATTATAAATGAATATAATTAAATCTATACGTATGAATGTAAATTATACTTAAATTATACTTCTGTATATTTTATATTCATATGTATTAGGTACTGATATTGGTATTTTTTAATTTATATTTTTTACTTTGTCTAAAAACACTTGTCAAGTTTAACATCTCTCCCCCGTTTCCCTCCCCATTTTTGGGGGAGGGATAAAATATCTTAAATACACAAAATGTGGCATTCTATTGCTCTTATCCCCAATTTCCCACCCCATTTTTTGGGGAGTGATAAAATATCTTAAATGCACAAAATGTGGCATTCTATTTATTGCTCTTATCCCCAATTTCCCACCCCATTTTTTGGGGAGGGATAAAATATCTTAAATACACACTTAAATATACAACATTTTTTGGGGTGGGTGCCACGATATTGTTGGCGTGATAAGCTTTGAGATATAACTGTTGGAGTCGATATCCGTTAAATTTTCGGCCCTTTTTGGGGAGGAGAATAGAGAGGAAAAAGGTATCAAGCAGCAGTCCCTGATCGTAAGCTTTCATTTGATACCTAGTATTATCGGCGCTCACCTTCGGACACTATAATGGAACAACACTTTTTCACATTTCCCCCTTTTTAGTGGGAAGATGCATAATAAATTTTTAGATCCTCTGCCCCCTCCCCTCGATATAAGCATTCGTTTGACAGAGTTGGTCGAGATTGGTCAATGAGTTGGAAAGATGTGAAACAACCGTTCTGACATATGCGCAAACCATAAAAGACAAAAAAAAATCTTATGAACACAATACTTTTATAGGCCTCCACAGGTAGAGATGACAGCTTGGCCTCAATATGGCATGCTTTCCACATACTTTTGAAATACAACGGGAGTGATTTGGATCCACTCTTCCTGGAAAATTGCTAAACATTTGTAGTAACGAGGGAAAAGGTCTGTGGATTCGAATAGCGCGTTCGAATTGGCTCATATGTTTTCGATTGGATTAAGATTTGGGATTGCACAGGCCAGCGAAGGTGATAAAAGTCCATTTCATGTTTCTCAAACCACTCCTGGACGATTGGAATGAATCTGTGCATTGTTGTCAGCATTTGGGTCATCCAAGATACTTTATCTGAGAAGTGACGCGACCCTGCTTATAGAGCAGAGGACATAATCTGTGCCAAGAAAATGTTCCCCACACCATTGTACTGCCACAAACAGACAATGAGAGAAACTACACATGATGGGTCCATTGCTTCACGAGGTTGTCGCCACATCAGCCATCTATTGGAGACACTATATCGCGTTATTCGTTTGACCATACGATATATTTCTAGTCCGCTGGCCAAGTTCACTGCCCCATACGGGGCGGGGGTGGCTCAGTCGGTAGCGCGCCAGGCTCGTAATCTGTAGTTCCCAGGTTAGAGTCCCAGCTGGGTCAGCGTTGAGATTTATCTCCGCAAAATTCCCCGCCCTGCCCACGGTCAGTAGGGGACACCGATGGGCTTGGAAAGGCCGCCGTCCGTCGGATGGGACGTTAAGCCGTGGCCCAGTGTGCGGGAGAGCCATACCCTGTGCACGTTAAAGAACACGCTGGATGGCCTTGACGGGAGGCTACCATCTGTCTCCCAACAGCTGTTCCAGTGGGTCCCCTCCCCCAACCTTCTCTGAGCCTTCGGGGTCCATGTGACCTGGCCATTTAGCCCATGGTGTGCAAAAAAGTGCCGCTCAGAGGTAAAACAACCCAACCCAACTGCCCCATACACCCCTGGAGTCTGAAATCTGCTGTTTTCAGAAATTAAAGGCTTTCATATCAGGGTGCAGTCCCAAAATTTCAAAGTTTTCAATTCTCTGCAGCTAGTTTTAGTTGAAATGGGTTATGAATTACTGTTAGCGCTAATCTCTCTCAACTGATGATCTGCAGCAGTTCTGTTTTGCCAGCAAGCACATTTCCCTATCTTTTGAAGCCTTTTTCCTCCTGCATTTGCCAATAGTGGCAGACGTGTTTTGTGACAGCTGCCATACGATTTCCCAGTGACTTCTATGACCTGTCCATTGCACTTCGACAAAGCGCTCCCTTTGGAAGTCAATAAGATCAGTCTTTTTACCCCTGTCACGCTCGACTTTGCTTTCCATCATACCTTTATGGCTTTTGTAGTGACAGAACATTAATGTCAGCAAGAAATTTCGATATATTGGCACGTTTCAAGGTACATACTGCATGATAACAATATACTGCATATTTACAATAATTTGGATAGGTAGTGTATATTCTAAGGGAAGCGTGTGGCACGAATTTTGAAATGAGCTACTCGTCAAGTTGATTAACCATGAGGACTATAGTCTATACCAGCGTATTTCAAACTGCGGGTTTTGACCCCTTAGTGGGTTGTAAAATCAATTTAGTGGGTTGCAACCAGGTTGTAAAATCAATTTAGTGGGTCGTAACCAGGTTGTAAAATCAATTTAGTGGGTCGCAACCAGCATTTTTTTAATGAACTAGAATAGAAAATATCGGAGTCACAATAAAAAACGTATTTCTTATTGTGAGTCATGGTCAAAAATGCTTGAAAAACTCTGCTCTATACAGAACTTTAGATGTTACTAAACAAATCGTTCAACTTCAATTAAATTGACAGAATACAATTCATTGCAACTGAATTTATTAAACTAAATATAGAAGAAGCATTTTGTATTAGCATAGCACACAGCCACAATCTCCAGATTATAGCCATAAGATGACGGGAGGATATCCATAGGTCATCTTAGGTATCTTATCGATAATATCAAGAGATTGTATTTGTGAGGGCTGGTAGCTAGGCATAAATTGGAAGGAGAGTTGTGTACCAATCCCGAGTGACGATACACAGAACCGGCCAGGTCTAACACCTAATGTCCGACCACGCCTTTTCGTGGTGCAGGCCGTTAGTACCTTTCAAAGGAGATATTTTCTTTTGGAAGGGAACGGAAGAGGAGGGCTGTCAGTTCAATATGGCCTACTGATCTGGTCATCTATGCCACTTTTTTTTTCAACCCTTCTGAGGAGTGGTCAACTTCACAGGGTTCTGGTGCTGACCATTTATACCTACTAGATTGGACTTGTTTGTGGATTTGAGCTTGATTATGGATCCTGAATTTGCTGCACTGGTGGGCCGCTGTTGAGGGAGAATCTGCCGCTGTGTTTTCTGTTTGCTTCTGGGTTGCCAGCCCTAAGTGAACAGAGGCATGGGATACCTTATATCAGCTGGTTGATAATCCTAATCAGACGCCATCGCAGGTACCTGAACCTTACTTAGCTAGTTGGACATCATCAAGCCTAAACTGGAGTAATGTGTCTCAGGCAGGCCATATGGCTCTTGAAAAAGTCCACTTGAAAAGGTGGTGCCTGAAGTTCCTACAAGCACCGGTGACTTCAGCCTTTAGCGGGGAGGAAGAACAGGTCTTTGCCCCATTCCTACGATCAGGGGGCTGTTTGATATTGTTCCTACCTATCTCAATAAACCTAGTTTTATAAAAAATCCTACTAATCATTTTGTCTCTGCAGGAACGTGGAATGTGAGGATATTACATAGAGATTATTCTCTTGATGCAGGAATTCCAGCGTTATAACCTAGATATTCTAGGTTTGGAAGAGACCAGATGGACAGGTAAAGGTGAGATACTTAAAAATAACTTTAAATTTCTCTTTTCAGGGGGACAGGATGGAAAGCATCACCAAGGCGTGGGCCTGCTTATCAGCAGACACGCCAATGATGCTCTTCTAGGATATGACTGCATTAATGAAAGATTTCTTACAGCAAAATTTAAAAAAAATTAAAGACTTGATTGTCATCTGTTGTTATGCCCCCACAGAGGTCTCTGATGAGAACGAGAAGGATACGTTTTACAGCCAGCTTCAGGATATTTTGAATTCTATGAAGAAAGGAAATATTTCTCTTGTGCTACGTGACTTCAATGTTAATGTTGGTACTGACTCTGACCTTTAGGCAGGAGTTTTAGGTCCCTTTGGCATTGGTAGTTCCAATGGCAGTGGGGAACGTCTCCTACAGGTAAGTAAACTTAATGGTTTATGAATAACTAACACGTACTTCAAACACCGGGATATTTATAAATGTACATGGATTTCACCTGACGGGTAGCACAGGAATATGATAGATTATATTTTAATTAACAGCAAATGAGCTAGTTCAGTTTGGAATACCAGATCATACAAGGGAGCCGAAATTGGGTCTGACCATTACCTGGTCAAAAGTGTCTTGCAGCTGAAGCTTAAGAAATGTTTGCTAAAGTTAAAAAAAATTAGCTATAATACTGAATGCCTGAAAGATCCAGATACAGGCAAAACATGCCATGATAGGCTACTTAGTAATTATGACAATCATGGTTTGATTACTGCTGAAGCTGAGAAAGAATGGGATCAGTTTAAACAGTCTTTTCTTGAAACCAGCGGTACTCATTTGGGTAAAAGGTAACAGAGGAAACAAAATTATTTGAGTGATAAGGCTATGGGACTTATTTCTGAAAGAAGGAAGTGCAGGATTAATATGAATCAACACCTAACACCTAACTAACACACAATCATAATTTGTTACAAAACCCCACAAGACAAAATTAAGGGATGTGAAATCAGGGTTCCTTGATGGCACAGAATTGGACCACCACTGCTAATCCATCTGCCAGGAAATGTGTATGACTTGGGGGGGGGGGATTAATATTGATTGAACATGTGCTGAGTCACAAAAGGTACAAATGTGGAAATTCATTAAATGTGTTGAAACATTTTGAGGTATCATTTCAGTTAAAATATTTCATTCCTGAATATGTTTTTTTTTGTACATAGTGGTTCTCGAAACCACAACAGACGTCATTATTTTTTGGACACATGTTTATTTATATTTGTACTCATTCCTGTGGGATTTTATTGTTATTAATTTTAACTTTCATTCTTTACACCCGTGTTTCCCTTTATTTCATTGTTCTATATATCTAGGCTATGTCATTGTTTAATTTCCATTTTTGTTGTTATATAATTTCTATCTGCATTGTTTTATTTATTTTCTGACCTCTGTCTTTTAAATCTGTGGGTTCTATGATTTTAGCTTTTCTGCCTTTCCGTCTTGTTCGGTGTATCTCGGACTGTTTATTCTTGTACCATAAAATCCCAAATGATCAACGAATCGCTGTTTGCACTACAGTGGACTGTTGACAATGTTTCGTGTTTCGTATTCTAACATTAGATTCCGTCTGCTGTGGAATTGGGGTTCCCACATAACGTGAATTGCCAGTCTTAGGTTCATATTCAAGTTACAAATCACCTCTTTTTGTTTGGTTATTTTTCACTTTCCAAAATGCTCAAATGTTCCAAGATTAATTTTTCTCCTTATGCCGTTGTATACTCGAGAAACTTGTTTCTATCCATCATAATCACTATGTTGTCTTCATCACTGTCATAAATCATCTGGACTAGCATTGAGATTTATCTTCTCAAAACCACTACCCTGCTCTTGGGTCAGTAGGGAACACCAATGGGCTTGGAGAGGCTGCTGTCCGTCGGGTAGGATGTAAAACAGTGCCCCCCGTGTGCAGGAGAGCCATACCCTGTGCACATTAAAGAACCTTTTTCTCCTGACAGTTGCCCAATGGGTCGCCTTCCCCCAACCTTCTCTGAGCCCTTAGGGTCCTTGTGACTTGGCAACGCGTTTCTAAGTGTTTTTTTCTCCTCTCGTACGTCAAAAAAAAAACTTTTAATGTTATTTGTTATAGGCATGAGTAAAATTTATAAAATCGTCGAGGAACATTGTCATGATAGACACTATAAGGCTGTTAAGCATAAAAATATGAAATAAATTTTTTCTTTTAATCTTTCTTGTCTTGTAAAATTACAAATTCATGCGCCTTAACGGTATAGAGTTCGTTAGTAGCATTCGAAGGCAATGAAATGAACTTACTATAGTTCGAGCCTGCGCAGATAGCAAAAGTCCCATCCGCAAAACTTTATCAGCACCCGCGTATATTGCCTACTTAGAAACCGTCGTGATTTTGCAAATGCTTGAAGTCGGATGTGATTGGGAGCAAAAGATATCAGGCTAATGGTTTATTATTGACTAATTAATAATCGAAAAAGTATAATGTGAAAACAAATAGTCTTTTTTTTTTCCCTTAAAAATCTCTTTTACTAAATTTAGACAAAATTTGCTTAATTTTAATTATGGAAATTCTTTCGAATTAATTTTGCTCTTTTAAATGCAGTCGTCGGCGATTATGGAACACTCCTTTTCATTACCCAGCATGGGCGTCCGCAGAAAATTTTCCAGGGGGGGGGGGGGGGGGCAAAGCTTAAAGACAAATAATTACATCAATGAATTTTTATTTAATAATTTTATTTTTTAGGGTTTTTTTTTTTCACAAGTAGATTATAGAATGTAGTATTGCATCAATACAAAAACACATATATAATGTATATAAATTAATTACGTTTAAATTGTTACGATTATAATTTGTGGAATTTTTTACTCGATCCAGGGGGGACGAGTGCCCCCGTTTGCCCCCCTCTGCGGACGCCCATGTTACCCAGTATCTCTCCACTAAAACTTCGTGATCTCCCAGAATGAAATTTTAATTCGACTGATATTTAATTCCCTTTTTCTACGTAACACCCCAGTAAATTTTTGATTTATATTCTGCTTTGCCAACAAAAACGATGCAAGAGTTCCCTCCCCCCTTTTTTCCCCCGAAATGAAAACCTGACCGTTAAGTAAGACTTACTCTTTTACCTTACTGAAATAGGAACCAATACTTGACAGGAAACCACTGAGAATATAAGAAGACCTTTTCTCTACAGTTCTTCTCAAACATTAATAATCCTTAACTTCGTACCCATAATTATAGTAGAAAAAAATCGACACTTTCAAAAGAAATATTCATAACAGTAATCATTGTAATTTATTATTAGAACTATCCATAAGGGCTCATAAAATTATAAGAATTGGAAAAAGAAACAAAGCTTTGTATCTTAAACGTTCGAAAAAACAAATTTAACAAATAGAAATTAAAAAAATAAGTTGGGTTGTTTTACGTCTGAGCGGCAGTTTTTTGCACACCATGGGCTAAATGACCAGGTCACAAGGATCCCGAAGGCTCAGAGAAGGTTGGGGGAGGTTACCCACTGGAACAGCTGTTGGGAGACAGATGGTAGCCTCCCGTCAAGGCCATCCAGCGTGTTCTTTAACGTGCACAGGGTATGGCTCTCCCGCACGCGGGGACACGGCTTAACGTCCAATCCGACGGACGGCTGCCTTTCCAAGCCCATCGGTGTCCCCCACTGATCTGGGCAGGGAGAGGAGTTTTGCAGAGATAATTCTCAACGCTGACCCAGCTGGGACTTGAACCTAGGAACTATAAATTGCGAGTCTGGCGTGATACTGACTGAGCCACCCCCGCCCCAAAAAATAAGTATACCGTATTTAGATGAAGTTAAAGCAGTTGTAACCGAATCAATTAAGCTTTTAGCTATTGTAGTTGAAGCGAATGAGGTGTATGTTGTCAACGTTAAAAAACTGTTCTGGGAAAGATGACCCAGCCGACGCCAAAAATTCTGTAATGATTCATAATCAATAAATAAGTTGTGTTTTAAAAATGTAACTTATCAATGCTCCTTAACTTATCAATGCTCCTTAAACATAGTGAGACATACAGGAAAAAAAAACTGCCATCTAGGCACTGTAGACTAAGCCAAAATGTTCGACTCACCTAAGATCAGGTCCCACAGTCGAATGCTACGATCTGTAGCTGTAGAATCATAGGTCAAGCAACGGGTACCATTCCTGTCTCTTTGGATGCTGTCAACAGGAGCAGAATGGCCACGAAGAACAAACCTGCAAAGAAAATATAGTTTTCATTATATTTTCTGAATTCAGTGGACATTTTCACAATAGGAGAACCAATTATTGATACCAGAGATAACCGTTTGCTAATCACTGGAAGGTGGTATTGTCTTTTGCGATACTTGCACTTTAGACATTTACTTCATTGGCTATATTGTATCTTAAATATCAAAGTACTCCTTTGTTATGTGGTCTCTGGTTGACAATCTATATAACCAGTGGCGGCTCGTAGCTAAAATTAGTGGGGGTGCTGCTCCTGAAAATTTTTAGCCTTTGTTTTAAAATTGTGTAAATGAATCAAATAGAATAGCTGGAAGCAGGATAATAATCTAATTCTACACTTTATCACATTCAAGAATATGGTACACGGTTTTTAAGCACAACACACGCGGAGTAAAAAAAAACTACCTTCAACCAGCACGCCAGGGTCGGCACTGCGGGAACGACAGTGCTCTCTCTCCTTTGCAGCCTCGGGTGTAGCTTCCTATGTGCGCATGCGCACAACAGTCAAACACCTCGCCGCTAGTACTGTGAAGCGCACAGTTCCATAAAAGATTTTTGTATCTTTTTCATAAACTGGGGGATGGCTTAAGTTACTGGTACTGAGCTTAAGGATTATATATTGTAAGAGTATAAAGAAAGAATTAAAGAAAAAAAGGACTCATTATATTAAACGTTACCGATAATATCAAGTTGAAATTGGGGGTGCTGCAGTTCCGCAGTGCCTATAAGCGAGCCACCACTGTATATAACAGCAACTTTGCCTCTTTGATATATTCTAGCAAATCACATTGCACCTTTGATGATTATTAAGGTCAGTGGCGTATCACATTGTGCGACTGTGTGAATAAGGTTTTATATTAAAGCTTTAATTAAAGACTCCAATGAAGGCTTCATATATTTACTAATGTACTCCTCTAAAATCAGACTCAATAATAAAAAAATAAATACCCCCTCAAGCAGCTGCTTGCCACAGAGGTCTGACAGGAGCCTCTCAGTTTATATGCCACAGTAGGAGATCGAGAGGATGGCAGGACCTCAGCAGAAAAACGACACACACATCCATGCCTAATTCCGGGGCTCGAACCCAGGTCCCTTAGATCAGTAGCCAAGCGTGTTAACCACTCGGCCACGTCAAAAACCCACCCCCATGAGACACATACAGGTCAACCCTCCCACCCTCATGATACACATACATGTCAACACTCACCCCTATGAGACACATACATGTCAATCCCCACCTCCATGAGACACATACATGTCAATGCTCCACTCTCATGAAACACATGTCAATACCCATCCCCATGAGACACATACATGTCAACCCCCATAAAACACATACATGTCAACCCCCACATAAAACACATACATGTGAACCCCCCACCCCCATAAGATACATACATGTCAACCTCCACCCCCATGAGACACATGTATGTCAATCCCCCACCCCCATGAGACACATACATGCAACCCCCAACCCTCATGAGACATATGCATGTCAAATTCCTCCCCCAATAGTAAGTTTCTGGGTACACCGCTGATTATGACCACACTATGCCTGTGATATCTATTATGACCAGATTGTGCCTTTGGTATATACTGGTGCCATTATTGTGCTTTAGATATTTGCTTGCAGCTATATTGTGCTTATGTACATGTTTCCCAGTTACAGTTATATTATGCATATGTACATATTTCTCAGTTATATTGTGCGTTGGGCAATTGTTCATATACATGATTGTGCTTAAGTTTTCATTTATGATCACATTATCCTTCCATCTGTTTTGTGCTATGTTGCAATTCTGAACTTTGGTGAAACATCATCATTAGCATACTTCCTGCTTTAGGTGATTCGTTTACTGATCCCATTCTGCCTTAGGTACCTCCTCGTGAGCAGTATTGTGTTTCACGCAACTATTAGGGCAGAGATTTCAAAACTGTGTTCGTGGAGGAAAGGGAGGCTTAGCTGACTTTCTGAGATGCTATACCTCTAATGAGAAACAATTCGTTTCGTATACATGGCATTAATTTTCAACGCTTGTAACAGAATAATTCTTCGCCAACCACGGTTAATAAATTGTTTAGAGAGTCATCAACCTCCGGCATCCAGCATCGAGTATATGTAGTTTCCTTCACTCTCATGAGACACATGCATGTCAACCCCCACCCCCATGAGACACATACATGTCAATGCCCAACCCCCATGAGACACATACATGTCAACCCCCACCCCCATGAGACACATACATGTCAACCCCCACCCCCATGAGACACGTACATGTCAACCCTCCCACCCCCATGAGACACATACATGTCAATGCTCCACCCCCATGAGACACATACATGTCAATGCCCCACCCCCATGAGACACATACATGTCAATGCCCAACCCCCATGAGACATACATGTCAATGCCCAACCCCCATGAGACACATACATGTCAATGCCCAACCCCCATGAGACACATACATGTCAATGCTCCACCACCATGAGACACATACATGTCAATACCCCACCCCCATGAGACACATACATGTCAATGCCCAATCCCCTTGAGACACATACATGTCAATGCCCCACCCCCATGAGACACATACATGTCAATGCTCCACCCCCATGAGACACATACATGTCAATACCCCACCCCCATGAGACACATACATGTCAATGCCCAACCCCCATGAGACACATACATGTCAATGCCCAACCCCCATGAGACACATACATGTCAATGCTCCACCCCCATCAGACACATACATGTCAATACCCCACCCCCCATGAGACACAAGTCAATGCCCAATCCCCATGAGACACATACATGTCAATGCCCCACCCCCATGAGACACATACATGTCAATGCTCCACCCCCATGAGACACATACATGTCAATACCCCACCCCCATGAGATACATGCATGTCAATGCCCCACCCCCATGAGACACATACATGTCAATGCCCCACCCCCATGAGACACATACATGTTAATGCCCAACCCCCATGAGACACATACCTGTCAACACTCATGGCAAATTGTAGCACACTGCAACCTGATGTACAAGATAATATGTCGGTCTCAGTTCGATACTGGAACGCAACAGAGAAATAGCAAAGTCACACTAAATCTGATATAGGGCTAACTTCGATATCAAAAATGTAATATGAAGATCTTCAGAGGAACGTCATGAACATTCAGCTGAAGAAAATCGATAAATTTATAAAGCAAGTAGAAGCTTTTAAATTTTATGGACCCTTAATGCTGTGGTCGAGTGGATTAACGTGCTTGGCTACTGATCAAAGGGACCTGGGTTCGAGCCCTGGATGAGGCATGGATCTTTTCTTTCTTGTTCGTCCTTCAGCTGAACTCTCGCTTTTCTCACAAATCTTCTGTGTGGCGTATTATGCTGACGGGCTTCTTTCAGACCTCTGGCAAGCGGCTGCTTGAAGGGGGATTTATTTCATTTTTTTAACTTTTTAATCGGAAACTTGTTTATTAAAGAGTCTGATCAAGTTCAAAAGGGTGGAGAGGACAACTCAAATGTGGTCAAGCGTAAAAGAGGGAGACCAAGACCATATCAGTTTAGAAGATGCGAAATTCTTTATCTTATTTCAGCTCAAGGAGGAGAAGGGATACTGTAGAGAAAACTTTGAATTTGATCAAACTCTAAGGGCAGGGTAAAGACTGTCAGCTCGATGAAATCTGGGTAATGGGAAAATTCAATTTCGTCAGTCTCAAGGGGACTTGACAAAAACTATCAACCTGATCAAATTCAAAAGAAGAGGGGCAAAGAATCAACTTTTCAGCCTGAAAATGAAGTTGCGAAAACTGACAACTTATTCAAGTGTAAGAGGGGAATAGTGTCTTAAGAAAATGCCAAGTTGTACAAGTTTAAAGGGTAAAGACTGTTCACTGGTCAAGCTGAAAGGTAATAGACCATCAGCTTAGTCGAGCTCAGGGCAAAGGTGAAAACAGTCTCACAGGGGAACGACATAATGACCTTCAAGATGAAAAGGGCCAGGGCTTGGCTTAGTTGGAAGTATACCACCCTGCTAATCTGATTATCTCAGATTCGAGTCTTTATTGTGATTTATTTTCGTCCTGAACCCTAGAGGGGCGGGGGTGGCTCAGTTGTTAGCGCGCCAGGCTCGTAATCTGTAGTTCCCAGGTTCGAGTCCCAGCTGGGTCAGCGTTGAGATTTATCTCCGCAAAATTCCCCGCCCTGTCCACGGTCAGTAGGGGACACCGATGGGCTTGGAAAGACCGCCGTCCGTCGGATGGGACGTTAAGCCGTGGCCCCGTGTGTGGGAGAGCCATACCCTGTGCACGTTAAAGAACACGCTGGATGGCCTTGACGGGAGGCTACCATCTGTCTCCCAACAGCTGTTCCAGTGGGTCCCCTCCCCCAACCTTCTCTGATTCTCTGCCTTCGGGGTCCATGTGACCTGGCCATTTAGCCCATGGTGTGCAGAAAAAGTGCCGCTCAGAGGTAAAACAACCCAACCCATTTAGATCTTTTAAAGATACCGACTTACCTTTTCTTCCCAGTGATCAAATCCACCACCATCAGCAAAGCATTTTCCGCAGCTATCACCACGGATTCGCTTTGGACGCAGACAGCTACACCAGTTGTGTTGAGAGCCATTCGCCACGTCCACAGCAAAGAACCCTTCGGAATGTTATACACTACCACGTAGTTTGGGGTCGAATCTAGAAGCTCCTGAAATGGAACATGAGAAATGAAAATTCTTAAAACTTTAAAATTGCATTCACAATTTTTTCACATTCAACTATTCTTCACTTTTGAGATATTAATAAGTTATTTTTGGCTTTAAAAACCACCCAAAGCATGAAGCTGGGATGTAGAAAAAACATTAAGAGAGTGTGGAGTGAGAGGGAATAATAGAAGGGGCCTTTTTTTTTTAACTGGAACGGATCACAGTGCTGTTCCACATAGTCCTTTTTCAGAAACAATTCTAGGGGACTCCGATGGGCTTGGAAAGGCCGCCGTCCGTCGGATGGGACGTTAAGCCGCGGACCCGTGTATGGGAGACCATCTGTTTTCCAACAGCTGTTCCAGTGGGTCCCCTCCCCCAACCTTCTCTGAGCCTTTGGGATCCTTGTGACCTGGCCATTTAGCTCATGGTGTGCAAAAAAGTGCCGCTCAGAGGTAAAACAACCCAACCCAGAAACAATTCATGCCAAATGGTGCAATATTTGTTTTCTCCTTCTAGTGTTTTCTTTAAGATAAAGTGTCTGTAAATATAGTACCAGTAACAGTGTTAAATACAGTACTGAGATAAGTCTTAAAGTACATGAATGAATCCCAAGAGGATTGCTAACGTTACTGGGCAAGTAAGAAGCGAAATATTCAACAATATGGCAGAAGACGATATGGGAGATTTATCGAATGGTGATGGTGACTAGATAACAGAAGAACTACAAGAACTTGTCGAGAGTGCAGAGAAGGACGAATTAGAGGAAGAAGCGATTGAGTAAACATCATGGGACTTTCGTAAGTTCAATGAAGTCTTTCAATTCCTTAAACAACTAACTGAAAGATGCAGGAGTATGCTCTTTCAATGGAAAGGTGGAGGGGGGGGGAGTCTCAAGTGGTAGCGTGCCAGGCTGGTAATCTGCAGTTCCCAGTTCGAGTCCCACCTGGGCAAGCGTTGAGATTTATCTTCGCAAACTCCCAGCCCTGCCCACGGTCATTAGGGGACACCGATGAACTTGGAAAGGCCGCTATCAGATGGAACGTTAAGCCGTGACACCATTTTGCGAGAGAGCCATACCCTGCGCACGTTAAAGAACACGCCTGATGATGTTAATGGGAGGCTATCATCTGTCTCCTAACAGCTGTCCAGTGGGTATCCTACCCCCAACCTTCTCCGAGTCCTTGGGATCTTTGTAACTTGGCCATTTAGCCCATTGTATGTAAAAAAGCCGCTCAGAGGTAAAACAACCCAACTCAATGGAAAGGAGTTTAAGGATCACTTTACACGTACAGATATTCCTTTCTGTTAAGAGAGTAGTTCAAAGCACTCCATCGCAAGAAGAAGAAAAAAAGTGCCGCAAAAAACGCCAACTCCATCCTCTGCCATCACCCAGTCTCCCACCATCACCACATAGAACATCATTGTATACTTCTGTTTCGTCGCCTGCACCAAAAAAGTCCCGAAATCACCGACCAAAACTCCTGTGAAAGCTGAAGCCGAAGTCGATTGCGACAACCCTCTATCAACTGAGGTAATAAAAATATATATAGTGTTCGGATATAGCATTTTATAACATTTATATTTTTAAGATTTGTATACATTTAATTTACATAAATAAAATTTACAGATATGCGCACATGAGTTTTGCATATAAGTAGAGTTTGCATCTGCGTTCAAAGGAAGACTAGTCAAGGTCCAACGACAAGGCTGAATCAATTATGATCTCTGTAAATTTAATTTACTCTAGCGAACAGTTCGTGTGTGAATAATAGATAATTCATAACACTGGAATAACACAATTTCAGACTGTCTATATTAATTATACTTTGTGCAGGGGGGACTCAGCCGGTAGCGCGTTTCTTCCCCCCATATCTGACCTGGAATCTACAGTTCGCAGGTTCGTGTACCAGCTGGACCAGCATTGAGACTTATCTCCAAAAAACTCCCCGCTCTGCCCACGGTCAGTAGGGTACACCGATTGGCTTGGGAAGATCGCCGTCCGTCGTCGGATGGGGCGTTAAGCCATGGCCCCGCGTGCGGGAGAGCCATATCCTGTGAACGTTAAAGAACACGCTGGATGGTCTTGACGGGAGACTTCCATCTGTCTGCCAAGAGCTATTCCATTGGGTTCCCCCTAAACCTTCTCTGAGCTCTCGGGGTCCTTGTGGCCTGGCCATTTAGCCCATTCTGTACAAAAAAGTGCCGCTCAGAGGTAAAATAACTGAACCCAACTTTGTGCAACGCTAGTTTTAAACACAGGGGCGTACAACTTATAAGGCTATCAACATGGTTCCAAGTTGCAAAATGTGAAAGACTTGGGCACCCCTGGGTCAGATAAATTATTTCGCATTTGCCAAAGTCTGGCTGAACATCAATTGTGAATTAAAGGGAGATTCTGTATTTTGGTGGGGAGGGGGTGGCTCAGTCGGTAGCGCGTCAGGCTCGTAATCTGTAGTTCCCAGGTTCGAGTCCCAGCTGGGTCAGCGTTGAGATTTATCTCCGCAAAAATTCCCCGCCCTGTCCACGGTCAGTAGGGGACACCGATGGGCTTGGAAAGGCTGCCGTCCGTCGGATGGGACGTTAAGCCGTGGCAACGTGTGCGGGAGAGACATACCCTGTGCACGTTAAAGAACACGCTGGATGGCCTTGACGGGAGGCTACCATCTGTCTCCCAACAGCTGTTCCAGTGGGTCCCCTCCCCCAACCTTCTTTGAGCCTTCGGGGTTCATGTGACCTAACCATTTAGCCCATTGTGTGCAAAAAGAGTGCCGCTCAGAGGTAAAACAACCCAACCTGTATTTTGGTTACCTTGAGGACCTGCTGCTACTTACCTTGGTAGCAGACGCTAAGTAGCATCCGTCGTCACTTAAGTCCGCTAGCCTGGTGAGGAACTCGTGATGGGGCAGACGAAACTCTTGCACCAATCGGCCGCTTTCGATCTCCCAAACCAACAAAGGAAAAGGTTTCTGCAGGGCATCGCCGCAGACGCAGATCTTGCTGTCCCTGCTGACCAGAAGACTATCCAGATACCTAGTGATCATCAATCATCATACAATCATCATACATCATCTCTAGAAATGCAACTGCGGGCTAGCACAATACACACAGTTGAATCGAAATATGGACCAACTTAGTTAGACTTAATTAGAAATTAGAACACCAGCAGGTTGTTAATATTTGGTATTTCGCCGAGCACGTTTATTAGAACCAAAAATAATTTCATTTAATTAAAGATTCATTCGTACATTTAAAAGTAGAAATTTTCTTAACAAAAATTAGAATATAATAATATGAATATCAGGCTCTTGGAGAAACTCGCTTTTGTTTTTACCATTACGGCTGTTATTCGACCCAGCAAAAATATATAATAAAAAATAAATAAATACCCCCTCAAGCAGCTGCTTGCCACAGAGGTCTGACAGGAGCCTGTCAGTTCATATGCCACAGTAGAAGATCTGAGAGGATGGCAGGACCTCAGCAGAAAACAACACGAATATCCATGCCTTACCCGGGGGGGGGGGTGCTCAGTCGGTAGCGCGCCAGGCTCGTAATCTGTAGTTCCCAGGTTCGAGTCCCAGCTGGGTCAGCATTGAGATTTATCTCTGCAAAATTCCCCGCCCTGCCCACGGTCAGTAGGGGACACCGATGGGCTTGGAAAGGCCGCCGTCCGTCGGATGGGACGTTAAGCCGTGGCCCCGTGTGCCGGAGAGCCATACCCTGTGCACGTTAAAGAACACGCTGGATGGCCTTGACGGGAGGCTACCATCTGTCTCCCAACAGCTGTTCCAGTGGGTCCCCACCCCCAACCTTCTCTGAGCCTTCGGGGTCCATGTGACCTGGCCATTTAGCCCATGGTGTGCAAAAAAGTGCCGCTCAGAGGTAAAACAACCCAACCCAACCCTTACCCGGGACTCGAATTCAGGTCCCGTATGAGGTAAGATAATATTTTAACACACCACTCCTTTTTGCAAACATAGCGAGATTGTTCTTAATTAATTGGCGCACTCAACTTTAAACATGGTCAGATATGGGGGAAGAGACAAGCCCCTTCCACTAAACTTTTTCATAAAAGGGCTCTAGAACAGGGGATTGGTTGAGTTGGGCTGTTTTACCTCTGAGCGAGGACCGTGCAAAAGGTATCTGAGGGCCCAGGGGCAAAGATCCATTGGGGGGACCAGCCCCGATCCAATTTTTTTAAAAACTGTTATGAAATTAAAATGAAATCTGATTAATTACAAAAAAAAGAAACACAATGTGCACCAAAAAAAAGAGTACAATCTTTAGTAGTCTTTAGATATAAAATAGAAGCACACATTTCGCAAAATGGCCAGGTCACAAGTGCCCCAATGGCTCAGAGAGGAGGGAATCCATTGGACAGCTGTTAGGACACAGATCGATTTGTTGGTTGGGTTGTTTTACCTCTGAGCGGCACTTTTTTGCACACCATGGGCTAAATGGCCAGGTCACATGGATCCCGAAGGCTCAGAGAAGGTTGGGGAGGGGACCCACTGGAACAGCTGTTGGGAGACAGATGGTAGCCTCCCGTCAAGGCCATCCAGCGTGTTCTTTAACGTGCACAGGGTATGGCTCTCCCGCACACGGGGCCACGGCTTAACGTCCCATCCGACGGACGGCGGCCTTTCCAAGATCATCGGTGTCCCTACTGACCGTGGGCAGGGCGGGGAATTTTGCGGAGATAAATCTCAACGCTGACCCAGCTGGGACTCGAACCTGGGAACTACAGATTACGAGCCTGGCGCGCTACCGACTGAGCCACCCCCGCCCCTGACACAGATCGAAGCCTTCCGTAAAGGCCATCTAGGGTGCTTGTTAACTGGGTATGGCTCTTACACGCGAGACATCGCTTAACGTTGCATCCGATAGACGCCGACTTTAGAAATAATATAAATATAAACTTCAGAACAGAGGGAAAACAAATATTGCGTTATTTGGCGATAATAACTTTGGGAAAAAAATATATTTGAATGTGGTTAGGGTCCTTTCACGCGACTCATTCAAATTCGCCCCCCCCCCCCCCCTCCCGCTTTCCCACAAAATCCCACCTCCAAACTTATTTTCTTGATTTGGTCCTAACTGATTTTTTCCTTATTTCAAATTTGATGCCGAAAATTAACTTTTCCGTCTTAGCAGAGCCTTGAGGTCAAAATTGTTCCTTATATCTTGTAGATCAGAAATCGATGTGAGAATCCAGTATGGCTTTAGGTTGAGTTGCTTTACCTCTGAGCGGAACATTTTTGCACACCATGGGCTAAATGGCCAGGTCACATGGACCCCGAAGGCTCAGGGAAGGTTGGGGGAGGGGACCCACTGGAACAGCTGTTGGGAGACAGATGGTAGCCTCCCGTCAAGGCCATCCACGAAGGTTGCCAGATCACTAATTTCTAAAAAAAAAAGTTGCCAGATATTTTTTCTGAATTCTGTAATCAACCATAGTATTCGGATACTTTTTTGAGCTATTGTACGATTAACTTTAAATACGCTTTCATTTCAATCAATTTAGATCTATTTTCATCTTAATAAAAAATGTTTCGCGATTCAGCAACACTAAAACCACAGTTAGAATAGAGGGCGGGGGTGGCTCAGTCGGTAGTGTGCCAGGCTCGTAATCTGTAGTTCCCAGGTTCGAGTCCCAGCTGGGACAGCGTTGAGATTTGTCTCCGCAAAATTCCCCGCCCTGCCCACGGTCAGTAGGGGACACCGATGGGCTTGGAAAGGCCGCCGTCCGTCGGATGGGACGTTAAGCCGTGGCCCGTGTGCGGGAGAGCCATACCCTGTGCACGTTGAAGAACACGCTGGGTAGCCTTGACTGGAGGCTACCATCTGTCTCCCAACAGCTGTTCCAGTGGGTCCCCTCCCCCAACCTTCTCTGAGCCTTCGGGGTCCATGTGACCTGGCCATTTAGCCCATGGTGTGCAAAAAAGTGCCGCTCAGAGGTAAAACAACCCAACCCAACAGTTAGAATAGTGGCTGTTACGTTGGCCAAGGGTTGGCCGTGCGTTTAAGGCTGGTGCCCTTAGATACCATTCCAGCCTGATTTGCAAAAGACCATTTCCATCGCAAAACATTTTCACCTCTCATGCTTTCGACTCTTCCAATTAAAGAGGAAGCGCTAATTCATCATCCGCAACGCCATTCTTCTAATGGACCTGGCAGAATTCTTTCTGTTTTTCTCTAGCCTTAATCTTCTCCAATAAACAAAAGGTTCCAAGAAAAGGAACATCAATTTAAAGTAACTTCGCTTGTATATAATACAAATCTGCTGGACTTTTTCTTTCAGTTCCATAGCTGTATTGTTCGTTAAGGTAAAACCTAAATCACGCTTCAGCATTATTTTTATGTCAAAATTATTTTTTGGTGTAATTAAAAAGTTGATAATAATCTTTATCAGAAGTTGATAATCATTATTTATTTTTATTTATTATGATTCTGATGTTTCGGGATCTGAATCTACTCGACGTATCAAGTATGTATACAAATACTATATATTGCGATACCGAAGTTAAATTCCAAGGGATGTAAGTAATGAAAACGTATTGGACAATCAAATTCTTAGTTGATTAATTTTTTTACACTCCTCAAACAGCTGTTTGTCATAGGTCTGATAACAGCCTATCAATTTAAGACGTTGTTTTACCTCTGAGTGCCACTTTTTTGTACACCATGGGCTAAATGGCCAGGTCACATGGACCCGAAGGCTCAGAGAAGGTTGGGGGAGGGACCCACTGGACAACTATTGGGAGACAGATGGTAACCTCCCATCATTGCCATCCAGCGTGTTCTTTAACGTGCACAGGGTATGGCTCTCCCGCACACGGGTCCACGGCTTAACGTCGCATCCGACGGACGGCGGCTTTTCCAAGCCCATCGGTGTCCCCTACTGACCGTGAATTTAAGATGTCAGAAGACCTGTTATGAAGGCGAGATCTCATCAGAAAGACAACACGAGAAAGAAAAATTAATATCTACAGGGTCTGAACCCAAGTCCCATGCATTCGAAGTGTGCAAACACTTGATCACCAGGACGATGATTACAAATCAATAGATTTTGCAAATGCAGGTTTGGTTGTTTTTTTAAATCATTTTGAAACTTCTGTAGGCCTTATTCATGAACTAGTTTGTTTTTGTTTTCTTATTATTTTAAATTTATAATTTTACTGGCGACACTGTTGACTAGCTGAAGGTCAATATTAAGAAATATACTGAATCACGTGAGAATGATAGTGGTTATAAAAGTCGAAACTGGAGTTCAGTACAATTTACTGATGAAATATGAGGATTTAATTATCTTGATTGTGGGGCTTTTTCAGATGTCAAAAATCTCAGACTACAGGTACGAATTACGAGTCAGAGGTTTTTCAAATTCAATATTAATTTTTGACACCAAACAAAAAAAAAAATCAATTGGAATATTATTACTCACAAAGGGAAAATTGCAACAATCTGAAGTTTCCTCTTCCAACTCTGTAAAAACTTTTCAAAACTAGATATATTTACTTTGCTTTGTTAAAGTTTATAATTAGGTAAATATAAAAAAGTAGTTAAAAATTAATATACAACAAAATTCGTTTCTTAATCTTTCAAATATTTTCTGTCATAGAATTTAGGGTTAGGTTGTTTTACCTCTGAGTGGCACTTTTTTTTACACACCATGGGCTAAACGGCCAGGTCACAAGTACCCCGAAGGCTCAGAGAGGGTTGAGGGAGGGGACCCACTGGAACAGCTGTTAGCCTCCCGTCAAGGCCATCCAGCGCGTTCTTTAACGTGCACAGGGTATAGCACTCCGGCACACGTGGCCACGGCTTAAACGCCCATCCGACGGACGGTGGCCTTTCCAAGCCCATCGATGTCCCCTACTGACCATGGGCAGAGCGAAGATAAATCTCAACGCTGACACAGCTGGGACTCGAACCTGGGAACTACAGATTACGAACCTGGCGCGCTACCGACTGAGACCCATAGAATTTAGGAGTATTCATACTCTCCTTTTTGTATACACTGAAGACATGTCTGTTTAGAACCCTCGTATGTTTAGGAGATGGTGAAGCATACCATCAGTATTTGAAATGTCTACGAAGGAGAATTTAATATTTAAAATTCATAGCAAATATTTTCCGCCTAAGAAGGAGTGGCTACTGCAGGCCATTCAGAAGGAAGATTAAATGGATGCATCTCGTCCTGGCAACACACTAAGTAATGCCCCAAAATTGAGAAACACAAATGAAATATTAAACTTATCCAAAAAGAAGGAAAAGGGTTGGCTTGTTTTACCTCTGAGCATCACTTTTTTGCACACTATGGGCTAAATGGCCAGGTCACATGGACCCCAAAGGCTCAGAGAAGGTTGGGGGAGGGGACCCACTGGAACAGCTGTTGGGAGACAGATGGTAGCCTCCCGTCAAGGCATCCAGTGTGTTCTTTAACGTACACAGAGTATGTCTCTCCCGCACACAGGGCCACGGCTTAACGTCCCATCCGACGGACGACAGCCTTTCCAAGCCCATCGGTGTCCCCTACTGACCGTGGGCAGGGCGGGGAATTTTCCGGAGATAAATCTCAACGCTGACCCAGCTGGGACTAGAACCTGGGAACTACAGAAACGAGCCAGGCGCGCTACCGACTGAGCCACACGCGCCCCAAAAGGAAAAGGTAAACACATGTTTTTTCATCTTACCCTTTTGTAAGTTTTTTCTTTTTTATTTCCGTAGCATAGTCAGTAGCAAAAGAGAGGGGTAGGGGAGGGTTGTATAAGCTGGCAGCTACATTTGCAGAGGCGGGGGAAGTGGTGCGGCTCTCCGTGAGGAGGGGGGAGGTCCCCCTTTATTCGTTGTTTCTGGAAGAAAGGGGAATATTTTGTGTTTTGATCCCGACCCCTAAAGGCTTTTGTATTGTCCTGTGTGAGCGAATATTATAATTATATTGCCGTTGGATCAAAAGGCACCATATTAAAGTATGCTATTTTGAAATGCGATGTTCTTTTCGAGTTGTTTTGTTTATTCAGTTTATTCAATATTTTCTAGTAATTTATTCTCAGCTAGTTTAGTATGAAGCCGTCACGTGACTGAGTGGTTAGGGTACTTGGGTACTGATCAAAGAGACCGGATCTCGGGATCCGGATAATGTACGGATGTTTGTGTTGTTTTCTTGCTGAGGTCCTCCCAATCCGCACAGATATTCTCTATGGCGTTTAAACTGAGAGGCTCCTGTCAGACTTCTGTGGCAAGCACCTGCTTGAGAAGGTATTTATTTTTTTTATAATTTAGTATAGTTATGATATCTTACTTGTTCTTTCTACTGCCCACATAACACTGCCACAACATATGTTCAACAGTACCATTTTTTTTTCATTGTTAACCCTTTCAGGACCATAAGGTTTCTAAGAGTAAATATTAGTATGTAACTGTTTATTTTAGTTTGTTTAGACGTAAAATAAATAAAAATCATAAGAAAAATACATAACAATGTGTAGTTTTTTTGGAATTTTATGGGAAATATTTTTCCCAATGGACTATAAAGGTAACACAAATTATAGTTAGGCTTATTATGCAATGTCTTTTATTTATTGGTTTATTAGAACACATCATCATGATCATGATCATGATGAGGATGATGAGGATGATGATGACAGAGTGTCATCATCATCATCATCATCATCCTCAAGCAGCCATGGGCTACGCAGGTCCAACCACACCGTGCAGTTTAATTCTCCAAGCAAGTCTATCCTGAGCTACATCTACTGCATCTGGCCACTGCACACCAATTCTAACAAGGTCCTGTTTGACATTGTCTGCCCACCGCATCATAGGTCTCCCCTTCTTTCTGAGGCCTTAGGCACACTGTTCATAACCCTATTCGCAATCTATAATTATTCATACGGGCAACATGGCCAAACCAAATGAGTCTCTCTCTGCACAATATGCTGCTTAAAGGAGGTTGCAAACTCCTTTGCCTAATCTCATCATTAGTTACAAAGTTGAACCACCTAATGCCCAAGATACTGCGTAAGCATCAGGAATCAAAAGCATCTAGTTTCCTGTTATCTTGTTTACAAAGTGTCCAAGTTTCACTACCATAACTAACCCTAGAAAGAACCAAACTATTATACAGTCCAATTTTAGTCTTTAGGTGTATACGCCTATTTCTCCACAATCTCCATAGATTCTTAAAAGTCCCGGCAGCAATCCCTATTCGTCTGTTAATCTCATGCCGCACATCACCATTATCTGTTACATAGCTCCTAAGATAATTAAACTGTGACACCTGCTCAAGACTGCAACCATTCAGATTAACTGAATCACAGCCTGCCTGACCAATTTTCATCACTTTAGTTTTCTCTCTGTTTATAATCAAACCTACTCTACTACCAGTTTCATCAACAGCTCGAATGAAAGAGTTCATCTGATCAACATCATTTGCCAAAAGGGCTAAATCATCAGCATAATCTAAATCAGAAATTTTCGTATCTCCAGCCCATTTAAGGCCAAAATCTTTCCCTTGAAGTGAATTTCGCATAACATAATCAATAACCAAGCTAAAGAGAAAAGGAGACAAAATGCACCCTTGTCGAACACCAGAAGTAATGCTAAACCAATTGCTACAAGCCTTACCAACTCTCACACACGACTCAGTGTTATTATAGAGAGCTTTCATAATGTTAACTAACTTGTCTGGTATACCATATGATCTCACAATCAACCACAAATTATGACGATCAACAGAGTCGAAAGCCTTTTTGAAATCAGCAAAGCTAGCAACCAAAGGTTTCTGAAATTCTAAACATTTCTCAAGAATCTGCCTAAGTGAAAATATCTGATCCACACATCCCCTACCACTTCTGAATCCACATTGCTCATCACGCAATTGACTGTCAACCAGATTCTTAATTCTATTAAGCACAATCATGGAAAGAACTTTACCTGGAACAGAGAGTAGGCTGATACCCCTATAGTTATCACAAGAACTGCGATCACCTTTTTTGAAAATAGGGATAACAATAGCTCTGGTAAAATCCTTAGGAACCATGCCTTTATCATAAAAGATATTCAGAATATCAGTCATCCAAGTGGTAACCGAAACATTCCCAGCTCTAAGCATTTCCGTAGTAATTTCATCTACCCCTGGAGATTTATGAAGTTTAAGTTTAGAAACAGCCAAAATAACTTCAGATTGTGTTATAGGTCCAACATTAAAGCCACCAATGCATCTATCATCATTGCAAACAATGGGAGTAGAACTAACTACATTGTTTAGAACATCACTGAAATGCTCAGCCCACCTAGCCATGACAGAATCCTCCCTTTCTATAACCTTACCTTGTTTATCCTTCAATCCTTGTATGCCTGTCCGTTTTCTACCACACAAAACATTAACTATCTGGTACAGCTCTCTGCTGTTGTGCTGTCTAACTCAGGCATGGCCAACATACGGCCCGCGTAATGAATTTATGTGGCCCGCGAACAATTTTTCAATATTAACATTTAACTTCTAGTAATTAATCGAATGAATTCTCGATACTTCTATATTTTTTAAAAAAGATTCCGTTATAAAGAATTAAAACCTTTATACTCATCTGCACTCGATGTTCAAGCGACGTTGCCAGCAGGCGAGTAAAATATTTTTGCATAGTGCAAAAATATTTTAAAAATCGATCATGTTACAAATGTAGTTGTGAAATTAGTGAATTTCCTACGATCAAAAGGATTAAATCACAGGCAATTTATTGATCTCCTTGAAGAATTAAATACCAGTCATTTAGATGTACTATATCACAATAAAATCCGTTGGTTAAGTTTGGGAAAAGTTTTAAGACGTGTGTGGGACCTTCAAGAGGAAATAAAAATATTTTTAATGCTTAAAGAAAATGAGGATTTTCCTGAATTATTAGATCCAAATTGGATTTGTGATTTAGCATTTTCTTTGGATATTCTCACACATTTGAACGAATTTAACACATGTATACAAGGAAAAAATTTATTTGCTCATGATTTAATACAGAAATTAAGAGCTTTTAAAATGAAGCTTAGCCTCTTTTCTACAATTCTGGCTGAATGTAAATTTGATCATTTTCCAACGTTACAGACCATATCTTTAAATATTTTAAAAGAAAAGGTTAAAACATTTAATAAAAACATCCTTGCACTAATGACAGATTTCGAGCAGAGATTCGATTGCTTCAAAAAAATTGATAAAATTTTATCTATTATCCGAAATCCATTTTCTGTACAAGTTGATGACGTTCCTGTTGATATACATCATCATCATCATCATCATCCTCAAGCAGCCATGGGCTACGGAGGTCCAACCAGACCGTGCAATTTAGTTTTCCAAGCAAGTCTATCCTGAGCTACATCTACTGCATCTGGCCACTGCACACCAATTCTAACAAGGTCCTGTTTGACATTGTCTGCCCACCGCATCATAGGTCTCCCCTTCTTTCTGAGGCCTTTAGGCACACTGTTCATAACCCTATTCGCCAATCTATAATTATTCATACGGGCAACATGGCCAAACCAACGGAGTCTCTCTCTGCAAAATATGCTGCTTAAAGGAGATTTCAAACTCCTTTTCCTAATCTCATCATTAGTTACAAAGTTGAACCACCTAATGCCCAAGATACTGCGTAAGCATCTGGAATCAAAAGCATCTAGTTTCCTGTTATCTTGTTTACAAAGTGTCCAAGTTTCACTACCATAACTAACCCTAGAAAGAACCAAACTATTATACAGTCTAATTTTAGTCTTTAGGTGTATACGCCTATTTCTCCACACTCTCCATAGATTCTTAAAAGTCCCAGCAGCAATCCCTATTCGTCTGTTAATCTCATGCCGCACATCACCATTATCTGTTACATAGCTCCCAAGATAATTAAACTGTGACACCTGCTCAAGACTGCAACCATTCAGATTAACTGAATCACAGCCTGCCTGACCAATTTTCATCACTTTAGTTTTCTCTCTGTTTATAACCAAACCTACTCTACTACCAGTCTCATCAACAGCTCGAATGAAAGAGTTCATCTCATCAACATCATTTGCCAAAAGGGCTAAATCATCAGCATAATCTAAATCAGAAATTTTCGTATCTCCAGCCCATTTAAGGCCAAAATCTTTCCCTTGAAGTGAATTTCGCATAACATAATCAATAACCAAGCTAAAGAGAAAAGGAGACAAAATGCACCCTTGTCGAACACCAGAAGTAATGCTAAACCAATTGCTACAAGCCTTACCAACTCTCACACACGACTCAGTGTTATTATAGAGAGCTTTCATAATGTTAACTAACTTGTCTGGTATACCATATGATCTCACAATCAACCACAAATTATGACGATCAACAGAGTCGAAAGCCTTTTTGAAATCAACAAAGCTAGCAACCAAAGGTTTCTGAAACTCTAAACATTTCTTAAGAATCTGCCTAAGTGAAAATATCTGATCTACACATCCCCTACCACTTCTGAATCCACATTGCTCATCACGCAATTGCCTGTCAACCAGATTCTTAATTCTATTAAGCACAATCATGGAAAGAACTTTACCTGGAACAGAGAGTAGGCTGATACCCCTATAGTTATCACAAGAACTGCGATCACCTTTTTTGAAAATAGGGATAACAATAGCTCTGGTAAAATCCTTAGGAACCATGCCTTTATCATAAAAGAGATTCAGAATTTCAGTCATCCAAGTGGTAACCGAAACATTCCCAGCTCTAAGCATTTCCGTAGTAATTTCATCTACCCCTGGGGATTTATGAAGTTTAAGTTTAGAAACAGCCAAACTAACTTCAGATTGTGTTATAGGGCCAACTTTAAAGCCACCAATGCATCTATCATCATTGCAAACAATGGGAGTAGAACTAACTACATTGTTTAGAACATCACTGAAATGCTCAGCCCACCTAGCCATGACAGAATCCTCCCCTTCTATAACCTTACCTTGTTTATCCTTCAATCCTTGTATGCCTGTCCGTTTTCTACCACACAAAACATTAACTATCTGGTACAGCTCTCTGCTGTTGTGCTGTCTAACTGCTTCCTCGGCTTTGTCAGCCAAACCATCAAGCCAAAAATTTTTATCAGCAGCTAACTATTATATATACAATTAGAAATAATTAATTTACAATGTGATGAATTATTACATGAGAAATATCGAGAAGAGCAAGAAAATTTGTGTAATTTTTATAAGCAATTGAATAATGAAAAATATGGAAATTTAAAAAAACTTGCCAAGACGTATTTAGTAATCTTTAGCTCAACTTATATTTGTGAATAAACCTTTTCTTTAATGAATCTAAATAAAAGTACAACAAGATCAAGATTGAATGATTTACATTTGGAGGCTGTGTTAAGAATAGCTACTACAAGTATAGAACCAGATATTAAAAAAATAATAAGCGATGCAAACCGCCTCAACACGTCGCATTAGTTATTATGTTAATTTGTTGTATTGATTTACTTACAATTATTCATAAACAAATTTCATAATAAAATTTTGTTTACTTAAAGAAATAAGTGTTTTGCTTAACATTTTTCAATTTTAATATTTCGTCCGGCCTGTGAAAATATTTTTTTTCCAATCCGGCCTGTGAAAATATTTTTTTTTTCCAATCCGGCCCGGGGGCAAAAACAGTTGGCCATGCCTGGTCTAACTGCTTCCTCGGCTGTGTCAGCCAAACCATCAAGCCAAAGATTCTTATCAGCAGCTAACTGATCCTTTACAAGTTTATTAAGGTCTCTGTAATGCTTTCTATTAGGACTAGTAGGGTATTGATTAAGGGCATTCCTGCAGTTCTTTCTTTCCGAAATAAGCTCAAGTGCCTTATCACTCAGATAATTTTGCCTCTTCTGCTCCTTTTTTCCTAAAAGAGTACTGTTAGTGTCCAAAAAAGCCTGTTTAAAATGATCCCATTCTTCCTCAACCTCAGTAGTAAGCAAACCATGACTGTCATAATGACTGAGTAACCTATCATGGTAAGCTTTGGCTATAACTGGATCTTTCAGAGCTTCAGTATTAAAAGTAAATTTTTTAACCCTAGCACAACACTTTTTAAGTTTAAGTTGCAACACACTTTTAACAAGGTAATGGTCAGATCCAATTTCAGCTCCCCTATATGCCCTGGTATTTCTAACAGAACTAGCCCATTTCCTGTTAATATATAATCAATAATATTCTTATGCAGCCCATCAGGTGAAACCCATGTGTACTTATGTATGTCGCGGTGTTTGTAATAAGTGTTAGTTATTCTGAATCCATTGAGTTTACTTACCTGTAGGAGACGTTGCCCATTGCAATTGCAGCTACCAATACCAAAAGGGCCTATTACTCCTCCCCAAAGGGCAGAGTCAGTACCAACTTTGGCATTGAAGTCACCAAGAACAAGGGTAATATCTCCTTTCTTGACAGAATTCAAAATATCCTGAAGTTGTTCATAAAACCTATCCTTCTCATCCTCATCGGCATCCTCAGTGGGGGCATAACAGCAGATAACATTCAAGTCTTTAACGCTTGTTTGAAATTTTGCTGTAAGAAACCTTTCATTAATGCACTCATATCCTAGAAGATCATCGCTAGCGTGTCTGCTGAGAAGCAGACCCACGCCTTGGTGATGCTTATTTTCGTCCCTCCCTGAAAAGAGAAATTTAAGATTATTTTTAAGAATCTGACCTTTAACTGTCCATCTGGTTTCTTGCAAGCCGAGAATATCTAAATTATAACGGTGGAATTCTTGTGTGAGGACATCAAGAGAAAAAGCTCTGTGCAGAGTCCTCAAATTCCAACTACCTATGGAGAGAAAATGGTTAGTGGGATGTTTAAAGAAACTATGTTTATTGAGAGAGGGAATGCCGACAATATCAAACAGCCTCCTAATCGCAGACATGGGGCAAAGACCCGTTCCCCCACTACTAAAGGCTGAAGCCATCTACACTGGAAGACTTCCTCCAATGTAGAATTTGACGATGCCAATAGAAACAAAGAGTTCAGGTTCCTGCGATGACTTCTGCTCATGATTATCCACCAGCTGATAAACATATCCTGTGAATCTATTCACTTGGGGCTGTCAACCCACAAACAAACAGAAAACACAGCGGAAGATTTTCCCTCCACAGAAGCCCACCAGTGCAGCAAAATCAGGATCCATAATGAAGCTCAGAGCCATATATCTGTCCAGTCCAGTAGGTTTATATGGTCATCACCAGGACCCTGTGTGGTTGACCACTCCTCAGCAGGGTAGAAAAAAAAGAAAAGTAGCCATAGTTGTCCAGATCAGTAGGCCACACTAATCTGGCAGCCCTCCCCTTCCGTTCACTTCCACAAGAGAGTATCTCTTTTGAAAGTTACTAACGGTCCGCATCACGAGAAGGCGGGGTCGGACAACATTAGGTGCTAGGCCTGGCCGGTTCTATGCATCATAATACAAAATTATGAAATAAAATTACTATACAAAATGATGTGCTAATTTATGATATTCTGCGAAGCAATTTCTTTTGGTAGTGAGGCAAAGATGGACATTGCACATAGTACATATATTATGCGTCCTGACAGTTCTGTTTTTGTTTTCTAAACGTTCCCGTTTACGTAATTGCGTTCGGCATACATTCTATTTTGACATTCTGTATAAAAAATGCAGATAAGGTTACAATTAAATACGACAATCACCAATTTTAAAATGGGAAAAATGTTTCCCTTAGTCGTGAAAGGGTTAAAACAACTTACAAAACAACGACTCGGTGTGCAGCAGTATCACGTTGCCTAGCGGTGACACCGCAGCAGCTGGGATCCGGGTTCGAATCTTGGGTGGGACATGGTTGTTTATTCTGTGCTATTCTTGTACAGTCGCTCAAAAATGTATCCGAACACTACGGTTGATTACAGAATTCAGAAAAAATATCTGGCAACGATTTTTTTAGAAATTAGTGATCTGGCAACCTTCGTGTCACGTGACACGAAGGTTGCCAGATCACTAATTTCTAAAAAAATCGTTGCCAGATATTTTCCGTTCACAGCAAACTGGAGCGGTTGCGGTTAATGTTCAGAGCACATTGGATCGTGTGAGCTCACAGAGACCTGGATCGTGTGGGCTCACTCACGGAAATATTGAGCGTGTGCAGTTACCGTTCACAGCAAACTGGAGCGTGTGCAGTAACTGCACACACTCCAGTTTGCTGTGAACGGTAACTGGAGCGTGTACAGTTGCTGTACACGCTCCAGATATTTTTCCTGAATTCTGTAATCACGTGACACGAAGGTTGCCAGATCACTAATTTCTAAAAAAATCGTTGCCAGATATTTTTTCTGAATTCTGTAATCAACCATGGTGTTCGGATACTTTTTTGAGCGACTGTACAAGAAGGCCTGTATAACCTAGAAATAATTTTCAACTCCCCTTTTCTGTTCTCTATATAACTTATGAAAACAGAAAGTTATAAATCCTTCGCTTACAGTTAGGACTGCCCCTCTCCGGTTTTCATCCGGAGACTCCAAGTTTTGAAATCTATCTCAAAACTCCGATTTTTGAAAGCAAATCTCCAGTTTTTGCAATTACGGTTTTGAAGTGTTCAAACAGATGCCGCCATTTATACTACCACGGCCTACGCAGGTTATGAAATGTGCAGAATCGTGGATTGTATGCACGAGTACCAGGTTCAGCCAAGCTCAACCCGATGAAATGGGTAGAAAAACCAGCCCCCAAAATTAGCACTTCCCTTCAAAATCAATGCTAAACACATTTAAAAAAAAAAGATATTTTGAAAGTTGAAGCAAAAAAAAGCCCAATTCCTATATTTTTTTTAATGCTAAATTAAAAAAAAAATAACAAGATTTGAGTGAAAGCAGAATTATGCACGAAAACTGAGTATAGAGTGAAGTGTGCAAAATTTTTAGAACATATTCAGAAGCCGAAACAAAAAGTTTGTTAAAAAGCTGTAAAGGTATGTTTTATTAATCAATAAAATTTTGAAGCAGAAATAATGATTACGCTGATTATTTTTGAATAAATATATCGCTATTGTCCCGTTTTTTTGGGGGGGGGGTGGAGCAGAATTTACTTAAAGCCAACTCTACGATCTCCGGATATTTAAATCTCAGGTGGCAGCTATCTTTATAGTGCTAATCGGAAATTATTTTTAAAAACATAATGTGGCAACTTTTGTGGGGCAATAGAATTAAAGGAGCGTTTATTAGTTTCTGCGGGGCGGGTGTGGCTCAGTCGGTAGCGCGCCAGGCTCGTAATCTGTAGTTCCCAGGTTCGAGTCCCAGCTGGGTCAGCGTTGAGATTTATCTTCGCAAAATTCCCCGCCCTGCCCACGGTCAGTAGGGGACACCGATGGGCTTGGTAAAGGCCGCCGTCCGTCGGATGGGACGTTAAGCCGTGGCTCCGTGTGTGGGAGAGCCATACCCTGTGCACGTTAAAGAACACGCTGGATGGCCTTGACAGGAGGCTACCATCTGTCTCCCAACAGCTGTTCCAGTGGGTCCCCTCCCCCAACCTTCTCTGAGCCTTTGGGGTCCATGTGACCTGGCCATTTAGCCCATGGTGTGCAAAAAAGTGCCGCTCAGAGGTAAAACAACCCAACCCAACCCTGTAGTTCCCAGGTTCGAGTCCCAGCTGGGTCAGCATTGAGATTTATCTCTGCAAAATTCCCCGCCCTGCCCACGGTCAGTAAGGGACACAGATTGGCTTGGAAAGGTCGCCGTCCGTCGGATGAGACGTTAAGCCGTGTCCCCGTGTGCGGGAGAGCCATACCCTGTGCACGTTAAAGAACACGCTGGATGGCCTTGATGGAAGGCTACCATCTGTCTCCCAACAGCTGTTCCAGTGGGTCTCCTACCCCAACCTTCTCTGAGCCTTCGGGGTCCATGTGACCTGGCCATTTAGCCCATGGTGTGCAAAAAAGTGCCGCTCAGAGGTAAAACAACCCAACCCAACTTATTAGTTTCTGCATTATGCTACTCCAATAGCATCAAGAAAGGTGATTAATTGATAAAACTGATTTTTAAAAATCTGTTTTTCTATGAATTTACATTAATAAAAAAAACTCAACAAATTTGAATTCCCTCCAACCTTCAAACTCATTACTTAAATTTGGGGAAGCAGGTTCCCATCATTCCCATTAAATTGCTTTCCGTTATTCTCAGAAATGTTAGAATTTTCAATTCAGCAGAATATAAATTGTTTACAAAAAATATATTTGGAAGACCAAAATTTGGAAACCATAACTATACGCCGTTATTATCATGCAGTGAATTACATTTCAACGTCCATGTCAGTTCACATCCCTTCTTTGAATCGTTACCCCGTTTTCCCTGTTCTGTCTCTGGTGGTAAGCAAGGCCGAACCCAGATAGCTACGGCGGATACGAATGTGCATTGTCCGTGAACACTTAAACTCTCCGAAGCACGAGCTTTGGTTGGAATCGCATTTGTCCATCTAGTTCTTCTCTCTTTCCCAGTGTCCTGTCGCTAAGCTTTGAAAGAGAGAAAGTATTACTCCAAAAATATAGCCCTCCCACTTGGGCATTCTTTGTCGAGTCTCAAATATGCGGTTTTCCAGCAGTTGGCTTTTCTTTTTAAATTAAATTCTTGACTGAAAGAGCTTTGTTGGGTTGTTTTACCTCTGAGCGGCACTTTTTTGCACACCATGGGCTAAATGGCCAGGTCACATGGACCCCGAAGGCTCAGAGAAGGTTGGGGGAGGGGACCCACTGGAACAGCTGTTGGGAGACATATGGTAGCCTCCCGTCAAGGCCATCCAGCGTGTTCTTTAACGTGCACAGGGTATGGCTCTCCCGCACACGGAGCCACGGCTTAACGTCCCATCCGACGGACGGCGGCCTTTCCAAGCCCATCGGTGTCCCCTACTGATCGTAGGCAGGGCAGGGAATTATTGCGGAGATAAATCTCAACGTTGACCAAGCTGGGACTCGAACCTGGGAATTACAGATTACGAGCCTGGCGCGCTACCGACTGAGCCACCCCCGCCCCACTGAAAGAGCATTAAGGGGTGAAGGAAATCGTTAACGGAGCCCCTACTGAAAAATATTTTGCCGGTACGGCGTATCGGCGCGTACCGGCCTACTTTCACCAATGACTAATAAAGAACCGAAATACTCGTACATCCTACCCTATACCTTTTCCTTCTTTCCATGCTACAGTATGACCGCAAAGGTGGCATTCGATTCCTATTCTAACTTCGCCAAAAAGCAAAAATCTAAACAACTTTCTTGGATTCAGCGACAAGATTGGGATCTACAGAACGAGCAGGATCTTTAGGCTATTGATCAAGAGTTGTGGACAAAAGACCCTTTGATTTATCTCTCCTTTGGGACTTGATCGAATGGCGCTACTTTCCCAAACCTCACTGCTGTTATTCGAAACCACACGCTATTTGGCGTGCTGGGTTGACTGGTAGCTTCGGCATATGCCATGTCGCTGCATGATTTCTGACACATGACTTTTCGATTGCGACTGGAAATGGCTTCTATGTTGTGTTTTCAAATGCTAATATCCATTTCTTTACGAGGCTTTGTAGATTGCTTTGATAGGAACAGGGGAGGGATTCATTGATCCTGTTGCCAGGTTTCTTCATCAGAAATCTGCGTGCATCAAGTAGCCATTGTAATATTTTTTAAGTTTACCCTGAATATTGTTTTTAATGTGATGAAAAAAAAGTAAAGGTGCCGAATTCAGTTTTCATTGCCACTTCACAGGCACTTCGCCAAAATAAAAAAAGATTTTTTGAAAGAGAGCTGAAATATGTAAGATTTATTATTAGATGATGTTAAGATTATTGCAACTTACTAAACAGAATTCATCGGAGCTTGTTGATCCTTGCCTAAGTCTTGATTGATTTACGACATATAAGACAGAGAAGAATCCTAGAAGCTACTCCTAGCTTTTACAGGCCTTCTCATACAAGGACCACAGATATACATTCACAGAAAAAAAGAATTTTGGCGAAAAACTTTGTAATCATTTCTCTTCTAATGAACGGTGTTAACTTTGAGAACTACTTTCGTATGCATTGAAGAACTTACGAAAAAATCAGCAGCTCCGGAGAATCCCTTCACCTCCCATGCACAGCTCCGGAGAATCCCTTCACCTCCCATGCAGCAGCTCCGGAGAATCCCTTCACCTCCCATGAAGCAGCTCCGGAAAATTCCTTCACTGTCCATGAAGCAGCTCCGGAGAATTCCTTCACCGTCCATGAAGCAGCTCCGGAGAATTCCTTCACCTCCCATGAAGCAGCTCCGGAGAATTCCTTCACCTCCCATGAAGCAGCTCCGGAGAATTCCTTCGCCTCCCATGAAGCAGTTCCGAATTCCTTCACCTCCCATGAACCTCATCTCTGAAGATGACTTTCAATTGAAATTGAATTGCTTTTAGGTCTATCATTCAAGGATGAAACAAATATCTACGTAATGAATCTAAATAATTTTTTCTAACTTTTTTTTTTAAACTTAGTTGATTTTTTTATACTAGCATGGCGTCCACAAGCTTACTAATCCTGTAAATATGGACCTTGTCACACTATAATTAGGGACAACTTTATAAAATGCGGAATTTTGTGGTAACGATTCAAACACTTTTCTCCAAAATTTGTCTACAGTAAGGAGTCTAGTAACAAACATAACTTTAGAGGCCATATGTTCGAATTAAAAAATTGTCCAGGTGACCGAGTGGTTGCCTGGGTTCGAGACCCAGGTAAGGCATGATTATTTGTGTTGTCTTTCTGTTGAATTCTCGCCTACCTCACAGACCTTGCCTATGGCGGATTATACTGACGAGCCTCCGTTAGACCTCTATGGGAAGCAGATGCTGAATCTGAAGTTAGACAATTTCTCAAACAAGAACAGCAACCGTTGTGGTCTTAATCAAAATCCTCTTCTTAGTGGTTCACTTTCCTCGGCTATGCCTCAGTTCTGAGCCCTCCGGGTTCACGTCACCGAAGGGCTTGGAAAGACCGCAGTCTTTTCAAGTCCTTGGTGTGTCCCTCGTCCAGGAGAGCCATACCCGGTGTGCATAAAGAACATGCTGGATGGCCTTGACAGGAAGCTACCATCTGTCTCTGACAGCTGTCCAACGTGTCCCCTTCCCCAACTTTTTCAGGGTCTTAGTGACCTGGTCATTGCCAAAAGCAAAACAACCAAAAAACCTTGATTCTGTATCAGTTTTATCTGGCAACCAAACCCATTTTTAAGCAAAATAAAAAGTTTTTCTGTGTAAACGAAACTAACTGTGTATACTAATATCAAAATATCCATAATCGTAATATTTTACGAAATTTTGTTAACCAATGTGCAATTAGATAACAGAGCAAAATCAATATTTATTTCTGAATACATTCTATACACGGTTTTAAATTTAGTTGATTTGACAACATGTCGGATACTGAGAGTTTTACCATATTATTATTTTATTCCATCATTGCAAAAAGATAATTGGTGAAACTTTCTATTCCACAGCCAAATACTTATTTGAAATTGCTTAAACTTCTTGTCCTCCAATTTTTCAATTCGAAGACATCAATAATTGTTTCACAAATGGAAGTTAACATATTTATATTTAATTCCAGTGCCATTTTGATGGTGGAGAAAAGTGGAACTGTTTTTAGTTCCTTTATCTAGCAACACACTTTAAAATTATTTTAGTTTTTCAGGCCCCGAGCTACGAAAAACAGAGAAAGGACATCCATTGCGGCATAACATTTTCGCCTACATTAAAATGGTCTTTAAAATCTTTCTCGAAAAAATCAGTAAAATATGCATAATTCTCATAATGTTTTTGCTTTCATTTCACTTACTAGCATCTTCAAGGATGGACCACTGCCTCTAGATGCAGCTCTGTAGTTATATGACTTAAAAGAGGGTTTAAAAAATACAAAACACAAAAACAAGAAAAAAAAAATTAAATACAGCATCTCGCACTTCAATCTGTGATTTACAGTCGCTCAAAAAATATCCGAACACTATGGTTGATTACAGAATTCAGAAAAAATATCTGGCAACGATTTTGTTTAGAAATTAGTGATCTGGCAACCTTCGTGTCACGTGACACGAAGGTTGCCAGATCACTAATTCTTCTCGGCACAGGAGGTGCAGCATCAGATCACTAATTCCTTCCGGAATACCTCCTTTTCCCAGGCCTAGTGGATCTTTTTTTGGATTTGAAGAATAAAATAATAATAAAAAAAGGTGTCATGATGTTCCACCCTCACGTGACACGAAGGTTGCCAGATCACTAATTTCTAAAAAAATCGTTGCCAGGTATTTTATCTGAATTCTGTAATCAATCATAGTGTCCGGATATTTTTTTGAGTGACTATACATGATTAGATCGAGTGAGCCTCCCCCCCTCGGAAAACATCACGTGACCGCACTGACGATATTTCGAACAAAGTGAAATTCAACAGCGACAGTTGCGTCTGTACTCTTGAAGGACACGGTGCTAAAAAAACGCCATTTGTGCTCTTGAAAGGACACAGGCCGTCGTCCTGCCAATATTCAATCGCTTTCCTTTGTGTTGGTGTTGGGAACACCAGAAGACTTGGTTATAGCCTTGTTAGTAGGATTGGAAATCCTGCTGGCTCGTTTTGAGGGACTAGCCTATCACCAGTCGCTGTAGCTTGTAAAATATATTATTGTGCACTGTATTGTTTCTACCGTAAATAAAAATGTAGTTGTGTATATAATATACAGGAGTCCAATGTTATAAGCAAATGAGTAGTGCCATTCTGACATAATTAGTAGCGAACATACCCAGAGCTCTCACACACAGGATGGAAGAAAGAACGAAGGCTCCCTATAGGTGGATTTCATAAAAGAGATCTTTATGCAAGGGCGGAAGTAGGCTTATGCAGTAGCTGCCTGCCTCATAATGTGCAGTTTCCATATTAGAGTGGGGCGGGGGTGGCTCAGTCGGTAGCGCGCCAGGCTCGTAATCTGTAATTCCCAGATTCGAGTCCCAGTTGGGTCAGCGTTGAGATTTATCTCCGCAAAATTCCCCGCCCTGCCCACGATCAGTAGGGGACACCGATGGGCTTGGAAAGGGCCGCCGTCCGTCGGATGAGACGTTAAGCCGTGACCCCGTGTGCGGGAGAGACATACCCTGTGGGTCCCCTCACCAAACCTTCTCTGAACCTTCGGGGTCCATGTGACCTGGCCATTTAGCCCATGGTGTGCAAAAAAGTGCCGCTCAGAGGTAAAACAACCCAACCCATATCAGAGTCCCACTTGTGCCGACGTCGAGATTTAGCTCCGTTAAATCCCCACCCTCAGTCAGAAAAGGGACACCGATGGGTTTCGAAAAGCAGCCGTCCGCTGGATGGGAGGTAAAGCTCCGACTCCATGCAGGAGAGACTTAAACCATACCCTAACGTTAAAAGAACAGTGGATGGCTATGATGGGGGGACTTCCATCCGTCTCCCAACAGTTGTCCAGTGGGTCCTCTTACCACCACCTTCTCTAAGCCCTTGGAGTCCTTGTGACCTGGTCATTTAACCCATTGTGTGCAAAAAAGTGTCGCTCAGAAATAAAACAACCCTCTGTGCATCCGTTCAGACTTACCTGTCTTCTCCGGCATGCAGCCTCGATTCCACGTGACCTGTGACGACATCCAGAAGCAATACGTCACTCCTCCCAGCCGACATTGCCAGGATGTGCTGTCCATTGTTCATGACGTAGACCGGAAGAGTCGTATCCACCACGTCTTCTATCCGAGTCAACAATTCCCCCTGGTTGACATCATACACCCTGAAATGGCCATCACACAGCACGAGTATTCTGTTCCTGTCGACGGCCCTCATCCCGTGCACTGTGGGCAACCCGACCAACGTCCTGGCTGCCATGTGACGATAAATATCCCAGATGATGATCTCTTCGCCGTCATCTGAGAGACTGACCACGTGACATAAATCGTTACGGAGCCAGCTGAGTAAAGCCACCGATGTGGGATCCGGAGCACTGGATTGCTGTCCACTTAATCTGTATGTCGGTCCCTTGAGACAGGAACCTAGAGGCAGAAGACTCGGCACAGGAGGTGCAGCACTGATATTAAAAAGTGCCTTCACAGAAGGATATTTGCTGCAGTTATCACTTTTCGTGAAGAAATCCTCCAGTCTCCCATACAGCTGAGAGTAGAGTTGAGAGCCGTCATATCGAAGGGCATAGCTGGAGAGTTGAATCACCTCTCGCATGACATCGAACTCTCTGTCGTCCGGGTTCTTCCTGCGATACATCTTGATGTCTTCCAACACTTGGTAGGGATCGCTGCATGAAAGGCGTAGATGCAGCCAGTTGGCATTCATTAGGCAACACTCCCTTACAGGAATGTTCTGCGAAATGCAGAGGAGGGTCAGTTCCTCTAGTTTTCTACGATTGGGAGTGTCACCAAAAACAGTGGGCTGCGACACCCCATATCTGTCTCTCTGATCGTTCTTCATTTCATCACGGTCCTCCATATTGAGATTCTTTCGCTTTCTGTGAGGAGAAGAGCCTTGAAAGTAATCCACCATCACTCGGGAACATCTCTCTAACGTTCGCTGTTCGATGTACGCTTTGCACAGCGTCCGATAAGTGTCACAGCGCCACGTGGTCAAGCAGACACCGTCCACAGTCTGGACTCGTAGAAAGAGTGCCAAATGACGTCTGATGAGCAACCACAACGCTGCAGGAAAGTGTCTCACAGTTCGCTTCGCAGAGGGAGAAGACGCCTCCGTTCCAGCTGGTTCGCAATCGGAGAGTGTGTCGAGGACTTCACCATCAGTGAGACCTTGTTTAGTTGTGAGCAGTAAACCGACGACAGAAGTCACCAAAGCATTTCCCACTTGGTCACCCAAAGAGCGCAGGGAACGTGTGACGAGACCGCCCAGCAATCTGTTCGCCATCAGTTCTTCCGGTCCCTTGATGCTGTGCCACTTGGAGCCGAGATGGCCCAGCAAGTGACAATAGCGCGGATACGAAGAATCGAGAAGACAAAACCTCACCACGTTCAGTTGCGACTCAGTCAGCCTTCGGTAGCGGGTTTGCAAGACGTCTTCCACCATGGCAAGGCTTTCTCTGGGACTCAAGTTTGGAATTTCCAGGAATACGGATTCTTCGCTCTGGAAAAGCTCCTGAAATATTGAACAAAAGATGCGAGTTCTAAACTTGTTGCATTGTTTTATTTTTTTATAGTAAATATTTAAGACAATAGAGCAACTTAGTTTTTATTAATCCTATAATCTAAAGCGAGCAATTCTTGTGCATTTGTATGTATGTAACTTTTATCTTGAAAACGGGCCTCAGGATATTGATGAAACGGGATGAATCGATCGTTTTCGGATGCGAGAAAGTGATTTAGCTAGGTCTCCACTTTGGGAAAACTCATTTAGGGGGTCATCCGGGGGGTATCCCCTTTTCCAGGCCTAATGGATCTTTTTTTTTTTTTTTTGTATTTGAAGAGTAAAATAATAATAATAATAAAAGATGTGATGATGTTTCCACCTGAGCCAATGTGGACCATCCTTTCTAATTGCAATCTCATCGATGAAGTCTTCGGAAATTGCCTCGCCAATGAAAACTCTGAAGGGATGAAGAACCGAGCTATACTCGCGCCATTGAACAAAGACGTTAGTAAGATCAACGCCGAGGTCATCGAGCAGCTGCATGTCTCTGATTCGTCTTACATTATTAGTCTTGATGATTTTCACTTAGTATTACAATCTTTGGAAATAACATAGCAAAATATAAAATTTTGCATGCACAGCAAGTTTATCACTTAGCCCAACTTTACCGAGCAAAGTTCGGTCTTCCAGGTACTAAAACGTTAGCAGATACAATGAATAAAGAACTTGGTATCTTTTCCAACAGGTACTGTCTTTTATGGTGCATTTGCTTTGGTGGACTTTAGGTAGTGGCGCCGTGTGCTCGAGATTCATAAAGATCCATAAAGCCAGCTAAGTTCTATATCCTTGTACACATTAAAGGACACACTAGATGGCCTTGACAGGGGCTACCATCTGTCTCATATCAGCTGTCCAGTGGTTCCCTTCCCCAACCTACTCTGAGCCCACAGGGTCTTTGGGACCTGGCCATTTAGTTCATATTGTGCAAAAACGTGCCCTCAGAGGTAAAACAACCCAATCCGGAATGCTTCTCAATTTTCCTTCTCCCTAAGAAAGACAATACTATGTAATTCTCTTCCGACTATAGTAAATTTTGAACCATAATTGCTCGTTTCTCTAAAGAAAAAAACCTGAATTGAAATTGTGAGAATCTCTGGTTGAGATTTTGGAGCGCAATCAATTGGTTCCTCTACTTGTGTTGTTGACGAAACGGACGCATTAAGGATTGCGTAAACCCTTATTGGTTATAGAGTCGATTAGCCCGTGCATTTATTATTTAAAACAAAAAAAAATCCATTTCAAGGCTTTATAAGTAAGACCATATTTAGGTATGTTATTTTCCTTGTGGTAACCTGTTCCTTTTCGTCATTCTCAGTTATCGCCGGTTGCGTTTAGCAGTGAAAGCTGCCCGTCTCTTAAATCGATACCATTGCTCAATGTCAATCTTAATGAGCCACAGTTCAAGTCACTTGCATTTCGGCAAGAGAAAGAAATCTGGGCATTTTCGGATATATTGATTAGGAACAAAAATAAAGCTAACAACATTTCTGGAACGTCGCACGTGCACTTCATAGTTTTTTATTCATCTTGTTTTTTTGTTTATAGAATGCTTTTTTTTTTCTTTTCGCCTGTGACGTCATCAGCATTTTGATTTTTTTTCCCGTCACGAAACAGTTCACTTTCTGAAACATCAAAGCTGGAAAACCTTTCGGGGTTGCGTGATTCTTTCTTCTGATGGAGTTTCTTTACATAATTCATATGATTACTTCGAATCACCAATATCGTTATGCAAGCTTTTCTTTAGAAGTACTCTTTTTTTTCGGTCCTAGAGTTTTCTTCACATACGCATCAGATAGTTTTGCGCTTGAGACTAAATAATATATTTATAACTCACATGATTATGGGCTAATATTTTTTCTTTCAAGTCCCATTCATTTTCTTTTATATTTTTTCTGCAACATGTGCAGTGAGGCAACAATGTATTGCAACATTCCTAATGACATTTTTTTCTCTATCTGATGAAAACGTTTTAACTGAACAGTTTCAAAGAATCCAAAGATTCAAGGTATTCTTGGAATGATGATCTAAATACAAGAGAACTGATGTAGCAGTTGAAAGGTTTTCAAGAACGAACCTTTGATCCTTTGCCATTTTTCACAAAGGATTAAGAAGACTTTTTGACTGAGTCGGTGAGCTTGGCAGGCCCTCAGGGTTTGAATCCTGATTGCTCCTGCGCTGAGATTTTTTTTACGAATAATCCTTATTTTGCCTTCGATGAGAATAGGGATACCTAGGAGTGTTTGAAGTCCGCGTCTCATGTGGATAAATTGGATTGTGTTTTACCTCTGAAAGGCATTTTTTTGCACACAATGGGCTAAATGGCCAGGTCACAAGAAATACCAAGGACTCAGAGAAAGTTGAGGGGAGTAGACAACTGTTAGAAGATAGATGGTAGTCTCCCATCAAGGCCATCAAGTGTGCTCTTTATCGTGCACAGGGTATGACCCTGCGGCACACGGAGCCGCGATTTACGGCCCATACGACAGATGATAGCCTTTCCAAGCCCATCGGTGTCCTCTCCCCTACTGACTGAGGACAGGGTGGGGATTTTGTGGTGATAATCTCAAGACTGGTCAGGTAGGATTCGAACTTGGTAACTGCTGATTACGAGCATGGCGCGCTACTGACTGAGTTACCATCCCACCCCCACCGCAACCCACCTCCATGTACATGAGAGCCACGTGCTATCCATATTAAGAACACATTTTATGGTGTGATGCGATGCGTCCATCACTACAATAGATCTTCTACTCACCTCTGAGTATTGCAATCTTTATGGCCAGGCCACTTTGCCCTTTCATCCAAAAAATGATGCCCAGAGATGAACCAATTACTTCAATCCAAGGAATGGGTTTCCCTATTCCGTGCACTTTCTATGAAGCAACAGAGGGTTTCGTTGGATTTAATGCCCGGATAAGACATGGATGTTTATGTTGTCTTTCTGCTGAGGTCTCGCCTTCCTCACTGATCTTCTCCATGGCGTAATTAAAGTGACAGGCTCCAGTCATACTTCTGTGGCAAGCAGCTGCTTGAGAGATTATTTATTTTACATTTAATGCCTCAGAACCTTGAAATAATTGGAAGCAGAAATTTTATTCTCTGGGCACCAAAAACCTATAAAACGTAGGGTATAATATAGTAGTTTTATATAGTAGTTTCATATATAAGTATTTGCATGCACCTGAGATATGGTAGGGCGTCGCAGTTTTTAGGCCAGTAGTAAAACGTTGAACGGTTTTACCAAGCTCCCAAAAAACTGCGTGACCGTCAGCATGGAAGACGATAGAAGCCAAGGTATCTTAGAAGTTACAAAGCCAAAAAAAAGGAGATGCAATCGGAAGGGTTGAATATGGGAGGAAACCCTGCATACTCTATGCAAATCTTCCAATCAGACATGGGAAATCCTCGCCCTGAGTGTGCATTATGTATTGAGTAAAGCATTATGTATGTTGGGTTGTTTTATTTCTGAGCGGCACTTTTTTTGACCACAACGGGCTAAATGACCTGGCCCTGGCCACAAGGGGTTCCGAAGGTTCAGAGAAGGTTGGGGGAAGGGGACCCACTGGACAGCTGTTAAAAGAAAGATGAAAGCCTCCTGTCAAGGCCATTCAGCGTGTTCTTTAATGTACACAGGGTATGGATTTCGTTTACAGGGACCACTGCCATTCATTCGATGGACGGCGGCCATTCCAAGATAAAACCGGAGTTAGAGGTGAAAATTCTCAAAACAAACGCTGCTGGGACTCGAACATGGAAACTGCAGATTACGAACCAGATCTGTGAGGGAAGTATATCCTCCCCAGATTAGGTCCTGTCAGTACTGTATTTCAAATAAGCCTGTATATTTCATTTTGTATTCAGAATAAACTTTTATTTTAAATATTCTAATAAATAAACGATTAAATGCATGCAATTCAACTGTTGAAAGAGAATTTGATATGAATATGTATTTAATTAATTTTTAGATGAACGTTATTTCATTTTATTGTAATACCGATAAGCAAGTCGTCTGTCACCCATCAGGTCACGTGAATGTGGGTTTAAAAGGATTGCATGCAAAATGTAAAATTCAAGACAAAATGACTCTTGGAATTGCTTAGGCTTCACCTTCAGTTCCATCATTTCCTTGCTGTCATCTCTGACTGTAAGGATCACTTTCACATATTCCGGCAGGGTAGTCGGCAGCCATTTCAGGGATCTGCTGCTGTGGGCTGCCACTTGATCCAGACCATCGAGCATGATCACCAAAGGGCGCCGAGGACCCACTTTCTGCAGCAACATACTGAAGAAGAGGCTGTGCTCCATGATACTCTAAAAAAGAGAAAAGAAAGGAAAGAACAGACTAGCATGAGTTACACAATGAAGGAGAGGCTGTGCTCCATGATACTCTGTAAAAGAGAAAAGAAGCGAAAGAACAGACTAGCATGAGTTACACAATGAAGAAGAGGCTGTGCTCCATGATACTCTGGAAAAGAGAAAAGAACAGAATAGCATGAGTTACACAATGAAGAAGAGGCTGTGCTCCATGATACTCTGGAAAAGAGAAAAGAACAGAATAGCATGAGTTACACAATGAAGAAGAGGCTGTGCTCCATGATACTCTGGAAAAGAGAAAAGAAGTGAAAGAACAGAATAGCATGAGTTACACAAAAAGAGGCTGTGCTCCATGATACTCTGGAAAAGAGAAAAGAACAGAATAGCATGAGTTACACAATGAAGAAGAGGCTGTGCTCCATGATACTCTAAAAAAGAGAAAAGAAAGGAAAGAACAGACTAGTATGAGTTACACAATGAAGAAGAGACAATGCTCCATGATACTCTGGAAAAGAGAAAAGAAGCGAAAGAACAGAATAGCATGAGTTACACAAAGAAGAGGCTGTGCTCCATGATACTCTGGAAAAGAGAAAAGAAGCGAAAGAACAGAATTGCATGAGTTACACAATGAAGAAGAGGCTGTGCTCCATGATATTCTAAAAAAGAGAAAAGAAGCAAAAGAACAGACTAGTATGAGTTACACAATGAAGAAGAGGCAATGCTTCATGATACTCTGGAAAAGAGAAAAGAAGCGAAAGAACAGACTAGCATGAGTTACACAATGAAGAAGAGGCTGTGCTCCATGATACTCTGGAAAAGAGAAAAGAACAGAATAGCATGAGTTACACAATGAAGAAGAGGCTGTGCTCCATGATACTCTGGAAAAGAGAAAAGAAGCGAAAGAACAGAATAGCATGAGTTACACAAAGAAGAGGCTGTGCTCCATGATACTCTGGAAAAGAGAAAAGAAGCAAAAGAACAGAATAGCATGAGTTACACAAAAAGAGGCTGTGCTCCATGATACTCTGGAAAAGAGAAAAGAACAGAATAGCATGAGTTACACAAAGAAGAGGCTGTGCTCCATGATACTCTGGAAAAGAGAAAAGAACAGAATAGCATGAGTTACACAAAGAAGAGGCTGTGCTCCATGATACTCTGGAAAAGAGAAAAGAACAGAATAGCATGAGTTACACAAAGAAGAGGCTGTGCTCCATGATACTCTGGAAAAGAGAAAAGAAGCGAAAGAACAGACTAGTATGAGTTACACAATGAAGAAGAGGCTGTGCTCCATGATACTCTGGAAAAGAGAAAAGAAGCGAAAGAACAGACTAGTATGAGTTACACAATGAAGAAGAGGCTGTGCTCCATGATACTCTGGAAAAGAGAAAAGAAGCGAAAGAACAGAATAGCATGAGTTACACAAAGAAGAGGCTGTGCTCCATGATACTCTGGAAAAGAGAAAAGAAGCGAAAGAACAGACTAGTATGAGTTACACAATGAAGAAGGGGCTGTGCTCCATGATACTCTGGAAAAGAGAAAAGGAACGAAAGAACAGACTAGTATGAGTTACACAATGAAGAAAAGGCTGTGCTCCATGATACTCTGGAAAAGAGAAAAGGAGCGAAAGAACAGACTAGCATGAGTTACACAATGAAGAAGAGGCTGTGCTCCACGATACTCTGGAAAAGAGAAAAGAAGCGAAAGAACAGATTAGTATGAGTTACACAATGAAGAAGAGGCTGTGCTCCATGATACTCTGGAAAAGAGAAAAGGAGCGAAAGAACAGACTAGCATGAATTACACAATGAAGAAGAGGCTGTGCTCTATGATACTTGTCTATATTTCATATATTTTTCAAGAAATTTTTAAAAAATTATAAAACGTAGGGTATAATATTATACTGCATTGGAAATTAAGTCTCTTATTAAACTTGTCTATATTTCATATATTTTTCAAGAAATTTTTAAAGACCTATGAAACGAAGGGAATAATGTTATACTGCATTGGACATTAAGTCTTGTCTCCCCCCCTCCAGCTTGATTTCTTTTCTAGATTTCTTTCTGCATGCCTTTCTTTCTGCATGCAAGGATTCCCTTGCACAAACTTAACAATACAGAAAACCAGCATTCATCCTCTCCATCCAAACACCGTTGCTATTGGAAACCTTCCTTACCCTGGACGCAAGCGCCGGATGTTCCCCGTAGAGAACACACCACTGCTCACAGATGCTCCTCAATATTTGCTCCTGGGTATTCGATTCTGGAGAAGTGCCCACTAGGCGAACGATGATGGCTGCATAAGGTAACCACTGAGAGGAGAGGACCGTCGTCGTGGCAACCAGAGCGCTCTTGCCTCTTCCTTCTGCTCCGTGGAGGACGAACGGGTGACGGGACGGACCCAGCACATACTCTCGAATGGATGCGAGGAGACTCGGCCGATTCTGGAAGCGATGCAGGTGGGAACGGATGGCGTTCTTTTGCTGCAGCAGTTCGTCGTGCAACTGGAGCTCAATTCCTAGGAAAAAGAATCGTAAAATATTTACAAAATTTAAATATTCAACTCATCGAAAGGAACAATCTTTAATTTATAGTTCAAGAAAAAGACTTGATTATTTTTTTTTTATGAATTCTTTTTTTTTTTCTTTTTTCTTTTTGAGAGAGAGAGAGCGTTGTGCCTTCGAGCAAGAGCGTGGCATCAGGGGCCATTGAGAAAATAAAAACTGTCATTGAAAAAAATAAAAGTAAAATTTCAAAAAAAAAAGATCATTGAAAAAAATAATATGCACAAGGTAGGACTCTCCTGCACACGGATCATGGTTTTACCCTCCCCCTTTGGAAATATGCAGTTTGCGCTGACGAGAGTTCCCATAGATCATGCGTTTATTGGCAACTGGGTTGGGTTGTTTTACCTCTGAGCAACACTTTTTTGGCACACAATCCCCCAGGTCACAAGGACCCTAAGGGATTAGAGAATGTTGGGGGGAATGAGACCCACTGGAGAGCTGTTTGGAGACAGATGGTAACCTCCCGTCAACATTATAACCGTCGGTATTTTAAAAAATTATTCGTGAAAATATGTCAACGGTTCGTATATAGGTTTACGGGCTTTTTACACTGTTTCGATTACAAATTTACATTTATTATTTTAAACTGAATTACGCATAATAAATTGTCACTTAGACAGTTGTCTATTACGGTTATATTCAATTCACAATATTAATTTATTATACATATATATGTACTCTATGAATACATATGTTAATTGATTCTACGACAAATTGTAAAAAAAAATATGGTAATAAATTATTGGAAAAGAAGAATATTTTGAGAACGACTGGGATAATTAACCTGCGAGGTATTATGATCGGGAGAGATCATGGTAAAATTTTATCTACGTCTACTACTTTTGTGGTTAAGTGTAAAACGTTTTTTTTTAATCTAATTAAATGCGTAATTTTTTCATTGAAGAAAAACTACAACAACTACAGTTGAAGTATAGTAATTTATTAAACTATACGTACAGTCGCTCAAAAAAGTATCCGAACACTATGGTTGATTACAGAATTCAGGAAAAATATCTGGCACCGATTTTTTTAGAAATCAGTGATCTGGCAACCTTCGTGTCACGTGATTATAGAATTCAGGAAAAATATCTGGCGCGTGTACAGCAACTGTACACGCTCCAGTTACCGTTCACAGCAAACTGGAGCGTGTGCAGTTACTGCACACGCTCCAGTTTGCTGTGAACGGTAACTGCATACGCTCAATATTTCCCTGAGTGAGCCCACACGATCTAGTATCAAAATAATATGACCACCTACAGTCGCTCAAAAAAGTATCCGAACACTATTGTCGATTACAGAATTCAAAAAAAAAATATCTGGCAACGATTTTTTTAGAAATTAGTGATCTGGCAACCTTCGTGTCACGTGACACAAAGGTTGCCAGCCACGAAGGGTGCACGTGACACGAAGGTTGCCAGAACACTAATTTCTAAAAAATCGTTGCCACATATTTTTTTCTGAATTCTGCAATCAACTATAGTGTTCGGATATTTTTTTGAGCGTTGTACAAAATCAGTATTACTAAATATGAAATGAAGTTTACTAATAAATAATGGAGGAATTAATTACTCTACACAGATGTCCAACAAGAGCGTGTTAATCATACGCCATTGAAAACATCTGTGAGACCTCACCAGAACATCACAGGAAAGAAAACATCCATAACTTTAATGGGACTCGAACCCAGAGTCCCGTTGATCACTAGCCACGCACGTTACCCGCTCGGCTACTGTGCGAACACTGTTGAAGTATTTTTTCCTTGCTTTTACTTCCTCAAAATCATTAAACATAGCATTTGAATTCATCGTAGTCTATGGTAACAAAAAAATGCAAAAAAACAACAGATTTTTATAATAATCATAGAAAGGGAGATAACAATATTCTTATCCTACTGACTAAAAGTGAAGCGAGGTTTTCTCCCCATTACTTACCTGTGGGTGGCCCTTTTGCGCACATAATGGTCATCAGGATCCTAATAGTTTCCGTTTGTCCCGATGGTTCCGAATAGTTCCGATACTTTCCGAATAGTTCCGATGGGGAAACACTGAATAGCTATTAAGAAACGGAAGGAATCTTCCCCTCCAGGTTTTGGTTGGTGGATTGTTTTACCTCTGAGCGGCACTTTTTTTGCACACTATGGGCTAAATGGCCAGGTCACAAGGACCCCGAAGACTCAGAGAAAGTCGGGGGAGGGGACCCACTGAAACAGCTGTTGAGAGACAGATGGTAGCCTCCCGTCAAGGCCATCCAGCGTGTTCTTTAACGTGCACAGGATATGGCTCTCCCACACAAGGGGCCACGGCTTAACGTCCCATCCGACGGACGGCGGCCTTTCCAAGCCCATCGGTGTCCCCTACTGACCGTGGGCAGGGCGGGCAATTTTTGCGGAGATACATCTCAACGCTGACCCAGCGGGGACTCGAACCTGGAAACTGGAGATTACGAGCCTGGCACGCTACCGACTGAGCTACCTCTCCCCTCCAGAGTCCAGCGGATTCTTTAATATGCACAGGGTAGAACTCTCCTGCACACGGAACCATGGCTTTATCCTTCCCCCCTATGTAACGGACGGCGATCTTTCCAAGGTTCATCGGTATCCCCTTTTTCACCGAGTGCAGGGGGCGGTTAACGCAAATAAATCTCAACGCTCAAAAAATTGGGACTCAACCAATTTACTACACATTACGAGCTTGGCGCGCTACAGATTTAGATAATTTTCAGATCATACGGTTAAGGATTTGCATGGAAGGAGGATGGCATCCTGACTCGATAGGAAATCTTACCAACAGGATTCATCAGAATTCGTAATATGCTTACTTCAGATGCAAAACTGTCATTGGTGCAGTCGGTTCAGTGCGTTGTGACTGGGTCGAGGGGTTGGCTCAGTCGGTAGAGGTCCAGACTCGTAATATGTGGTTCCTAAGCTCGAGGTCCACGTGGGCCAGAGTTGAGATTTATCTCCGCTAAACCCTCGCCCCGCGCTGGATCAGAAATGGAACACTGATGGGCTTTGAAAAGCCGTCATCGGTCGGATGGGACATGAACCCGTGGTCCTCGTGCATTAGACAGCCATACTGTGGGCACATTAAAGAGCATGCTGGATGGCCTTGACGGGAGACTTCCACCTGCCTCCTAATAAAATGTCCAGTGGGTCCCCTTCTCCTAACCATCTCTGACCCATTGTGGTTCTGCTAACCTTGTCATTTAACCCATTGTGTGGAAAAAAGTGTACGCTCAGAGAGGAAACAACCCCAACGCACTAGAGGCGCCCATTTTATACTAGGACCAACTACAATGTTTATATAAGGTTGGGTTGGGTTGTTTTACCTCTGAGCCGCACTTTTTTGCACACCATGGGCTAAATGGCCAGGTCACATGGACCCCGAAGGTTCAGAGAAGGTTGGGGGAGGGGACCCACTGGAACAGCTGTTGGGAGACAGATGGTAGCCTCCCGTCAAGGCCATCCAGCGTGTTCTTTAACGTGCACAGGGTATGGCTCTCCCGCACACGGGGCCACGGCTTAACGTCCCTTCCGACGGACGGCGGCCTTTCCAAGCCCATCGGTGTCCCCTACTGACCGTGGGCAGGGTGAGGAATTTTGCGGAGATAAATATCGATGCTGACTCAGCTGGGACTCGAACCTGGGAACTACAGGTTACGAGCCTGGCGCGCTACCGACTGAGCCACCCCCGCCCCGTTTATATAAGGACCAACTGCAATGTTTCTCACCAAAGTGGTCTATGACGATCTGGTTTCGCCATGTTTCTTCACTGACGTACTTGACATGGATAAAATAATAATAAATAAATCTCAACTCAAGCAGCTGCTTGCCACAGAGGTCTGACACGAGTCTATCAGTTCATACGCCATAGTAGAGGGTCTGTGAGGATGGCAGGACCTCAGCAGAAAAACGTCACAAACGTCCATACCCTAGCTCGTGGCTCGAACCCAGGTCCCTTAGATCATTAGCCAAGCGCGCTAACCACTCGGTCACGGGACGGCTTGACAAGGATGCGATGACTATATTATAAATCATTGATAACTAAATCTCGGTTGAAAAGTTCGGCAACTACTCCTAAAATAATTCCAAACAAAGATATAAACCTTAAAGACAATTGTAATATGTTTCGTTTCAGATGTGACAACAAAGATAGAAAGAAATCAATTTTTTTCTTTAAATGGGTTGTTGCTCCTTATTGAATGACAGTTTCTGGAAATGAGATATCGTTAATCGAAACTGAAATGTTCTTTCTCTGGCCAATCGATGAAGTCTCCGCTTGCAGGAAACTGCCATCAAGAAACGGAAACAGAATACTGAATGTCGATTGGTATAAGCAGGCAGGCGCTGTTCAAACTTTAATGCTTCTAGGATGACACACGAGCAGTGGCGAATATTTTGGAAACGTAAAATAAAAACAGGGGCTCGTACCTTACACCGCGGATGTGTCGTTAGGGTGAAGTACAAAATTTTTCAACAATAGGGGCTTCCCGAAGAGAAAAAAGAAAGGCCACGTGTGAGAAGCGCTGTTGTGTGTGGTCGAATGTTGTCTGCGGTCGAAGCGAGTGGAATGTAAAAGTGCGTGACTCTTTATACATATGATAATATTGTTTATATAGCACATATTCATGAAATATTAATAATATTTAAAGCAAGATATAAATTGATCTCAATAAGTTTGGGTTCTGTTGCTTTACTTCTGAGCGACACTTTTTTTGCACACAATGGGCTAAATGTCCAGGTCACAAGGACCCCTATGGACTTAGAGAAGGTACTTTTGTTTAAGTAGTAAGTAGGGTTGTTTTACCTCTGAGCGGCACTTTTTTGCACACCATGGACTAAATGGCCAGGTCACATGAACCCCGAAGGCTCAGAGAAAGTTGGGGACCCACTGGAACAGCTGTTGGGAGACAGATGGTAGCCTCCCGTCAAGGCCATCCAGCGTGTTCTTTAACGTGCACAGGGTATGGCTCTCCCGCACACGGGGCCACCGCTTAACGTCCCATCCGACGGACGGCGGCATTTCCAAGCCCATCGGTGTCCCCTACTGACCGTGGGCAATGAATTTTGCCGAGATAAATCTCAACGCTGACCCAGCTGGGACTCGAACCTGGGAACTACAGATTACGAGCCTGGCGCGCTACCGACTGAGCCACCCCCGCCCCTAAGTAGTAAGTAAATGTAAAACTTTATTAAGGAGAAAAGGTAAAATGATTTTGAATGGAATGAAAACGTTAATCGAAATTCAAAGCTAAAAAGTGAATTTTTAAGTGAGGACCAAATATTTTTAAGTACAAGCATGAGAGTACGTTTTAGAGTGGAGTGAACTTACCCTTTTAAGCGAAACACAAACGTGAATGTGAATGTTCAAGTGGGAGGGAAACTTAAAGTATATTTGTAAGTAGCGTGCAAATGTGACAATGTTTCAAACTAAATCAAACATGAAAATAAGTTGTGGAGTAAAGAGGGAAGGTAAAAAATCACTCTTCAGTTGTTGTTTTACCTGTGAGCGGCACTTTTTTTGCACACCATGGGTTAAATTGACAGGTCACAAGGACCCCTAAAGCACAGAGAAGATTGGGGGAGGGGACCCACTGGAACAGCTGTTAGCCTTCCATCAAGGCCATCCCGCGTGTTCTTTAACGTGCACAGAGTATGACTCTCCCATACACGTAGCCACGGCTTAACGTCCCATCCGACGGACGGCGGCCTTTCCAAGCCCATCGGTGTCCCCTACTGACCGTGGGCAGGGCGGGGAATTTTGCGGAGATAAATCTCAACGCTGACCCAGCTGGGACTCCAACCTGGGAACTACAGATTACGAGCCTGGCGCGCTACCGACTGAGCCACCTCCTTCAGTTTTAAGTGAAATGGAAGTGTGAATGTAATTTCTAAATAGAGTGAAAATTGGACAGCTCATTTTTAACTGAAGTGCAATCTTTAAAAATTTAAAATGCAGCCATGAAAAAAAAAATTCTCGAGTGAAGTGCAAACTTGAAGGTGGTGTGGTAAGTTGGCCATTATTCTGTACAAAATATTTGATAGATTTTTACCTAGTTTACTTTGCTTATCTGATTTAATTTCTAATGCAGAGGAGGTATAAGTGACCTCTCTTCGTGATGTACTGATTTGCATTGATGAAAAGTGAACTGATAGTTTTGTAATAACAGCTTTAAATGCCTCTTGCTATCTGAGTATTGTCGTAGTAAAATGTTGATATGCATGTATAACAGATAATGTGCTGCCATTCGATGAGCTAACATAGTATTGAATATTTTACCAACAGTTAAAAAAGGTATATAAATTTCTATATGCTGTTAAAGCTTGTTAAGTGTTAAGAAATATTAACGTATTTCGAAAAATATCTAGGATAATTATGATGAGTCTTACAGAAATCGTCTTACAGAAATCGATCTGTCACAATGCATAGATTGTGCAGTATGCATTGTGACAGATGTCATGAGCGGATACAGGCTGAAAATGAATCTATCCAATGTAGTGGAATTTGTAAGGAAAATCTCCATTTCTATTGTGTTGATTTTCCTGAAAAATATTTTCGGAACCTGAGTAAGGGGAGAAAAGCAAAATGGTTTTTTTTCCAAGTGTCAGAAGGGTGAAACTGAACAACTCTGTGAATTTATTTCCTGTGGAAGCCACAGGAAATAAAGGGAATCTTGAGTTGGATTCAACTGATGAAATAATAGCAAAAAATGATTTGGAGACATGGTACGAAAACATTAAAATTGAAATAACTGTGAGTATAAAAAAAGAACTGAGTGAGGTTGTGAAATCATTACAATTTAACTCAGAAAATGTATCAGACCTTACGAAAGAACTAAAAGCTTTGAAAACGGAAATTTTGCAGTTAAAAGAACAAAATGTTCATTTAATTAAAGAAACAACAGATTTGAAATCTGCAGTACAAGACATGCAACACAGGATAAATGAATTAGAAAACTATTCTCGTCGAAAGAACATAGAAATCAGAGGTGTCCCGGATCTTCGGAAAAAAATTCAAATGAAATTGTGAATAATATTTCAAAATCTTTGAAAGTGGATAATACGGAATTGTAACTGCTCATAGAGTACCAACTTAGAAAGGTAAAACTAGACCACTGATAGTTCAGTTTACAAACAGAGCAAAACGCGAAGAATGGGTGAAAGCTTTTAAACTGAAGAGAACAGTTGCTGCTAATGAAGTAGATCAGCGGTGTCCGACTAGCGACCCGCGAACAAAATCAAGTTTTTACTTGAAATTTTAAATAAATATCTGTAATCCAACTTATAATTTTTTGTCAACTTATATTACTTTACTTGTTATGCAATCTTCAACTTACTCACTTTTACTCTATGATATGATCATCAGACCGGTGATTCTCTATGCTTCACCCATATGGGCTAATATACACCGAACAATATTCGTAAGATTCACGTCTTACAGAACAAGATTTTGAGAACTGCGGTCGATTCTCCCTGGTTTGTCACTAACAGACAACTCCATAAAGACCTGGGCATCGACCATATATATACACATATAGAACGCACTTCAAAAAGATTTTTTGAGTCTGTAAGCAATAATCCCAATGAGATTATTTCTTCTCTGGTTCTTTACGATCATACTGTTTTGAACAAGTACAAGAGGCCTAAAACGGTAGCGTTCTCTGAGGAGACCTACCCGTTTTAGGTTTCTTATACAATTCTACTGCTATTTTTAGCTTTCTTGTTTGCCCTTAAGGGACTCATCTAAGGTGGTTTACTTATATATTTTGTTCCTACTCATGCCAAATAGGTATATCTTTATGATGGAGATGGTTAGGGGTAAAATTATTACCCGGTACATCAAATATGATATACGATCTTCAACTTACTCATTCTATAAAGTTTACAAAACATTCTTAAGCCGATCGGCAAACTTCTGAAACCTTTTAAGAGCGGTGCGGCGTCATCAAACAAATGTTTTATGAAGCTGCAGTAATAAGAAGCATCTAACGGCAGCAAGAATCGCTCTCACTGCGCATGCGTATGGCAAGGAATTTTGCCAGACAAAACTAATCGCTAAAAAAAAGAACATTTTGATCTCCGCTGTGGATATTTGGTGATATAAAAATAGTACAAGTTAGGTCCTATCCTATTCTTTTTTTGGCCCGCGAAATATTGGCAAAAGAAAAAAATGGCCCGCGGTCTTAGAGAAGTTGGACAGCACTGAAGTAGATAAAAGATTTGGAACCACCAAAATTTATGTAAATGAGCATATTTGCAGATATTACAAGAAATTGTTCTTTGAAGCCAAACGGATTAAAATAAAAAAGAATTACAAATTTTTGTGGCTCAAAGATGGTAAGATTTTTTTGAGGAAGACCGAAAATTCGACAATAATTCGAATAATAAGTGAGAAAGACCTCGATCATTTGTAATGGAGGATTTTGAAATTGAAAAATCGTTATGTGAAAAGGTTGCAGATTGTCAAGGATTAAGAGGTTTTTACTCAGATAACTTTATAGACAATATGAATTAAGCAATAATTTGAATTTATTTCATGTTAATATAAGGAGTTTGCGTAAACATTTTGATGAAATTCTTATGTTACTCTATAATATAAATTATGTTATTGATGTTCTTGTTTTGAGTGAAACATAGATTAATGACTAAGAAGTGGATAATTTTAAGATTTTTGGATATAACTGTTTCATTAATGGGAGAGAATATAATAAATCAGGTGGTAACATAATTTACGTTAAAAATATTTATCAATGGACGAAAATAAACTTAGCCGAAAATTTAATACTGCTGAGATTTTAGAGGTGTATGATAAATTAAATGATTTATATCATCATTTCCATTTACAGATCTCATAAATACACTATAAAAGCTTTTTTAGATGAATTAGAATGTTATTTAGACAAGGTAAAATATAAAAATATATATATAAATGGTGATATGAATTTGGATCTGAAAAGTAACAATAATGAAGTTTACAGATATTTAAGCATAATGGCCACATATGGGTTTATTTCATCTCTCACACCTTTCGTTTATATATTTCATATCTCTTACTTTCATAGTCTCTTTCGTTTATATATTTCATATATAAACGAAATGACTAGGGTTACATCAACAACAGCTACTTGCATTGATCATCTATTTATCAGAAATGTTAATTCCATGTTCAAAAATAAATGTCTATATACATGACTGAAATAACAGACCATTACCCACTTTTAATGATTATAAAATCACAAAAAATAAACAAAATAAATACGAACAATAAAAACTTGCATGGCATCACTAGGATGAATTATCTGAGACTGGAATATGAAATAAGGGACTATAAATTGAATAACGATATCTTTTAATGCAAAAACGTCAACTTTGTTTATCAAGAATTTATTAATATGGTTTATACAGCGATGCAGGATTGTACTTATAATATTGATGGTGTGAGAGATAAAAATAAAGTTAAAGGTATTAATGAAAAATGGCTTACATATGAAATTTTAAACAGTATTAATAAAAAAGAAAAGTTATATAAAAAAGCAAAAAAGTATCATTTAGTTATTGCTTATATGAATGAATATAAAGATTACAATAAAAACCTTAAAATAACTATAAAAAATGCAAAGAATATATATTATAGGAATTTATTTACTAACTGTAATAATGATCGACGACGACAGTGGAAATTAATAAATGACATAACAGGTACATCAACAGCTCATAATATTTTTCCAAGTAATAAAGAAACTAATTTTATAGTAAATGAAATTAATGAATTTTTTTACAAATGTTAATAGTAACCGAAGTTTATCTGTATCTCGGCAATCGGAATCACATTTTAGTTTACCTGATCAACAACCAGTTTTGAGTTCTATGTATTTTATGAAAACAGATGAAGGAGAAGTCTTGAATTTAATTTCAAATTTAGATACAAATAAAGCTGTAGGATACGATAACTTAAATGCAAAAATACTAAAAATAATAGCTAAACATAAATTAGATTTATTGGTTTATATTATTAATTTATCAATGGAAACAGGAACTTTTGTGGACGATTTGAAATTTTCTATAATTAAACCAATTTATAAGGGGGGAAACAGAGATGATTACAATAATTATCGACCTATTGCAATATTACCAATTTTCTCTAAAGTCATTGAAAAAATAGTTAAAAAAAGAGTGGTTAGTTATTTGGATAGCATTGAGTTTTCTGCAAAAAACTAGTTTCGATTTATTGAAAATTGCAGTACGTCTTATGCACTAATAAAATTTAATGATTTTATTTATAAATGCGTTAATAATAATAAAAAGATTATTGGGGTTTTTTTAGACATCAGAAAAGCATTTGACTCTATTAATCATAAAATACTTTTACATAAGCTGAAATTTTATGGTTTTTGTGGTGAATGATTGGTTTAAAAGTTTCATTGAGAATAGAAAGCAAATTGTGTTTATTAACAATTTTAAAAGTAAATCATTATTGACTGTAAGTAGAGTTCCACAGGGTTTTGTGTTGGGTCTTTTACTTTTTCTTATATATATATATATCAATGATTTCTGTAAATTAAAAATTGCAGGACAAATTATTTCTTTTGCGGATGATACATCCATAGTTTTTGAAGCAGAAGATAATGAAGCCTTACTTGGAACTATTAATAGTAGTTTAATAATTATTAAAAATGGCTTACTAATAATGAACTAGAATTAAATGTAAAAAAACTAACTACATATACTTTACATTAACTTCATTACACACATTTGGAAATAGCATCAAATTTCAAGAATTGAACTGTTTAAGTACAGACTGCTGTAACTGTGATACTATCGAAGGGACTGATAGCTACAATTATTTAGGTTTAATAATAGAATCTAATTTAAAATGGAAAAAACTTATTTACTCACTTTCTTCAAAACTAAACAGAATATTATATAAAATTTACTACTTAAAACATTATGTTAATTATAATTTCCTACGGGATATTTATTTTGCATGGATTCAGTCTACCTTAATTTATGGGATTTGTTGTTGGGGAGGAGAATATAAATCAAATTTATTGCCTTTAATTTATGCACAAAATAAAATAGTTCGTAATCTTAATTATAACCATTTTACTGGGAACACAATATTATACAACAAACACAATATATTGCCACTAAGGAAATTATCTACATATATTTCAACTATCTTTTTGTATAAAAATCAAGATTTAATTCCGGTTAGAAATCCTAATTTTAACTCCAGAGTTTTGGGTCTACAATTTTATATAGAAAAAACGAAAAAGGAAATTTTCTATCAAAATTTTTATTTTATTGTGCCTAAATTTTTTAATTCACTGGAGTATACAATAAGAAATGAAAAATGTTTTACAACTTTTAAGAATTGTTTGCGTGCACATTTGTCAAAGTTAGACAACATTGAATGTATGTTTACTGTAATTAAATAATATTTTGTTAGCATTTATATAGGAACTAATATTTTGTAGAACTGCATACCCACACCACTCGTGATAGTTAATGTTGTTTTATATTTTTTATTTTTTATTTATTTTATTATCTTTAACAAAAATTAATTAATTTTTTATAACCTGGAAGAGCCCGAAAGCTCCTTGGTAGTTCATATGTACCTATTGATAGTTTTGCTTGGTTTTATGCTTTTATTGTTTCTCTGTTCTTTGTAAAGTGTTGTATTGATATTGTATTTGACAAAGTGTTGTGCATTGCGTGTTTATTGTCCTCGTGTATTTTTCTATGTTATAATAAATTTGAATTTGAATTTATTTCTGAGTAGAGTGCTAATGTGCAAAATGACTTTTTAGCTGAAAGGAAAATGCAAAAATCATTCTGTGATAGAGTGCAAACATGAAAGCGCATTTTAAAATGAATTGCAAAGGTGAAAATGCATTTTAAATGAAGTGCAAATTAAATAGATAAGATAAATTCTTAGGTGACGAGCAAACGTGACAGAGATTCTGAAGTGGCGAGCAAACGTGGCGTTAATTTAGAAGTGACGAGCGAACTTGAAAGTGCATTTTTAAGTGTAAACATGAAGATAGATTTTAAGTGAAAAAATGAAAATAATTTCCGTACAGATTAGAGGATGTCGCCTCCCCCCCCCCCCGTACCTATTTCTAGGGTGGATGATACTGAAAAGCTGCTTGAAGGATATTTAATACTGGGGTCAAAAATAACACTTCAACTGTTATAATGCATGGGGCGGGGGTTGCTCAGTCGGTAGCGCGCCAGGCTCGTAATCTGTAGTTCCCAGGTTCGAGTCCCAGATGGGTCAGCATTGAGATTTATCTCCGCAAAATTCCCCGCCCTGCCCACGGTCAGTAGGGGACACCGATGGGCTTGGAATGGGCCGCCGTCCGTCGGATGGGACGTTAAGCCGTGGCCCCGTGTGCGGGAGAGCCATACCCTATGCACGTTAAAGAACACGCTGGATGGCCTTGACGGGAGGCTACCATCTGTCTCCCAATAGCTGTTCCAGTGGGTCCCCTCCCCCAACCTTCTCTGAGCCTTCGGGGTCCATGTGACCTGGCCATTTAGCCCATGGTGTGCAAAAAAGTGCCGCTCAGAAGTAAAACAAACCAAGCTCTAATGCATATTCATGGATGTAGCTAAGCCCTGAAAATAATTTCAGCTTCGCGAAACATCTGATGAGGAAATTGTTTAAGTGGAAAGAAATGAATGAGATGAACTGAAAGACTGTCTCTTAGTGTTTGCGAGATCAATTGCAAAACGTCCATTTCGAGTAGCAAAAAACAATCCCGGTTTTCACAATAGGGGTATTATCGAGCTAAAGCTTCGTGACTGAATATGGAGAACGTGGTTGAAACTGAAGGGTGCTAAAGTGCAGACTTTATTGAAACGTGTCACTAATGGAGAACTGATTATCGTGTGGCAACGTCACAATAAACATCAGACTTGCTAGTTGGGAAATGTCGTCGCCAAGGGAAGCTATTGAACAGCTATTGTATAATTCTTTACTTTTAGCGAAGAGCATCTGGAACACAGTGAAGTCATTTGCTTTGGAAAACATTTAGCCAATAGCAGGGTTTTTCGGTTGATTTACCTCTGAGCGGCACTTTTTTGCACACCATGGGCTAAATGGCCAGGTCACAAGGACCCCGAATGCTCAGAGAAGACTGGGGGAGGAGTCTCACTGGAACAGCTGTTGGGAGACAGATGGTAGCCTCCAGTCAACGCCATCCATCACGTTCAGGGTATGGCTCTCCCGCACATGGGGCCACGATCCGACGGACGGCTGCCTTTCCAAGCCCATTTGTGTCCCCTACTGACCCCACGGTCAGTAAGCAGCAGGGTGGGGAATTTTTCGGAGATAAATCTAATAGAAGGACAGGATGTACGGAGGTGAACGAGGGACTCATGCCCCCCCCCCCCACTCCTCCAAAAAAAATAAATAAAAATTGTGAATGTTAACAACCGGAACGGAGGCGAAATAAATATTTAATAAATATATATCACCCCTCTCTTTATTTTTCCCTCTCCTTTATTTTTTCTGGATCCGGGCCTGGCTAATACTAAAAATTCAAACGTTTATTTTATAACTTAGAAAAGATATGAATTCGTCATTGCAAGATAACGGATTATTGGCTCTGAGCTCAGTTGAGTTGTTTGTATTTTTTTAATCTCTGAGCGGACTTTTTGGCACACCATGGGCTAAATGGCCACGTCACAAGGACCCCAAGGATTAGAGAAGGTTAAAGGAAGGAGACCTACTGGACAGCCTTTGGGATACAGATCGCAGTCTCCCATCGAGACCTTTCTGTTCGTTCATTAACGTGCACACGGGGCCACGGCTTTATGCAACAACCGAGAGTCGGCGGCCTTTCCAAGCCCATCGATGTCCCCGTTCTGACCGAAGGCAGGGTGGGGATGTAACGAAGATAAATCTGAGCAATGGCCCAGGTGGGGTTCGAACTTGGGAATTGCGAGACTGTCGCGGATCTGAACCTAATGGTCTGGATAAGGCACATTATCCTCCGTTATTTCAAACATGGTAGAAAATGTGTAAGTCTGGTCACCTTAGTCACAAAACAACTCCAACATTGTCGAATAAAAGGGTCATGTACTCTCGTCCCTTGGATAATTTAGGTAACAGGAACGAGAGAAAATAGTAAACAGACGTATTCACATATTTTGAAAGAATTTTTTTTTAAGAAGGGAGAGGGAAAATATTTTTATTGCCCTCTTTGGATAAAATAACTTCTGTATCAAAAATAAATATATATATGGCTGATGTATAACGGATGACATTCTGTCCTTTTCTGGGTTCAAATCAGTCACTTATCTCCCACTCTTAATTGTAGCTCGCCAGACTCGTAATCTGTAGTTCCCAGGTTCGAGTCCCACTGTGCCTGCGTTGAGAATTTGTTCCGCTTTCGTTCTCCTTCAGAGATTTTGTTCCGCCTCGTTCTCCTTCATATTGTTCGGCTCTCGTTCCCCTTCAGAGATAATGTTCCGTCTCGCTCTCCTTCAGAGGTTTTGTTCCGTCTCGTTCTCTTTTAGAGATATTGTTCCGTCTCGTTCTCATTCAGAGATATTGTTCGGCTTTCATTCCCCTTCAGAGATATTGTTCCGCTTTCGTTCCCCTTCAGAGATATTGTTTCCGCTTTCGTTCTCCTTCAGAGGTTTTGTTCCGCTCTCGTTCTCCTTCAGAGATTTTGTTCCGTTCTCTTTCTCTTTCAGAGATATTGTTCGTCTCTCATTCTCTTTCAGAGATATTGTTCGTCTCTCATTCTCTTTCAGAGATATTGTTCCACTTTCGTTCCCCTTCAGAGATATTATTCCGCTTTCGTTCCCCTTCAGAGATTTTGTTCCGCTCTCGTTCTCCTTCAGAGATTTTGTTCCGTTCTCGTTCTCTTTCAGAGATATTGTTCGTCCCTCATTCTCTTTCAGAGATATTGTTCGTCTCTCATTCTCTTTCAGAGATATTGTTCCACTTTCGTTCCCCTTCAGAGATATTATTCCGCTTTCGTTCCCCTTCAGAGATTTTGTTCCGCTCTCGTTCTCCTTCAGAGATTTTGTTCCGTTCTCGTTCTCTTTCAGAGATATTGTTCGTCCCTCATTCTCTTTCAGAGATATTGTTCGTCTCTCATTCTCTTTCAGAGATATTGTTCCGCTTTCGTTCCCCTTCAGAGATATTGTTCCGCTTTCGTTCTCCTTCACAGATTTTGTTCCGCTCTCGTTCTCCTTCAGAGATTTTGTTCCGTTCTCGTTCTCTTTCAGAGATATTGTTCGTCCCTCATTCTCTTTCAGAGATATTGTTCGTCTCTCATTCTCTTTCAGAGATATTGTTCCGCTTTCGTTCCCCTTCAGAGATTTTGTTCCGCTCTAGTTCTCCTTTAGAGATTTTGTTCCGTTGTCGTTCTCCTTCAGAGATTTTGTTTCGTTCTCGTTCTCCTTCAGAGATTTTGTTCGGCTCTCATTTCCCTTCAGAGATATTGTTCTGTTCTCCTTCTGTCCTTCAGATACTCTCGTTCTTCAGATACTTCCTGTCCTTCAGATACTCTCGTTCTTCAGATACTTCCTGTCCTTCAGATACTCTCGTTCTGCCCTCGCGGAGAAAGAGAGCAATTGGGCAGATCGTTCAATTCTTCATCAACCCAATGAAGTCATTCGTTTTGAAAAACACTTAGTGGCTTGGAAAGCCGCCGTCCGTCAGATGAAGCAGTGATCCCATTAAGCAGAATCCCTTGTGCAGAAGAATCATATCCTGCCCACGTCAAATATCTTTGTTTTAGTATACCTTTCAGCATATCAACATTCCAACTCTACTTTAAGCTCTATTGATTCTCTTTTCAGTTTTACTTTAAACAAAACCCTTCACTCACCTACGCAAGGCGTTCTCTCTTCACATTCGGCATCCTCATCGAGCACGGTCTTGATCATCTCTCCGAGTTTCTTCGCCACAGACTCGCACATGTCGCCGACGTAACGAGCGTGTTCGGAATTTTCCCTCGACATCAGCCCTCCTTCGAACCACTCCACGGCGAAGTACAGTCGGTGAGGATCGGGCAACTTCAACTCCAGCTCAGTGCGAAGCTGCGAAATCCTCTGCACGTGGTACATTTGACTGGTTCTTCGCTCGGTGGGATGGTTAAGGAAGGCCCTCTGCACGAGGAGACACCGCTCTTTCAATCTGTGGTCGCCAGAAACCGATGCATGCAGCAAATCTTCTATCACTGAAAGGAAGAGATGAGATCTATTATACGATGGATGACCACTAAAGATTCCCAAGAAGAAATGGTTACGAAAAAGAACGGCTCTCTACTGTTAAGACTCCTAACATAGTCAGGTCAAATGGCAGGGACAGGGGGACGGATCCAGAAAATGTTTTAGAGGGGGGGGGGGGGGGGAATTTCGAGTTGGGTTGGGTTGTTTTACCTCAGAGCGGCACTTTTTTACACACCATGGACTAAATGGCCAGGTCACAAGGACCCCGAAGGCTCAGAGAAGGTTGGGGGAGGGGACCCACTGGAACAGCTGTTGGGAGACAGATGGTAGCCTCCCGTCAAGGCCATCCAGCGTGTTCTTTAACATGCACAGGGTATGTCTCTCCCATACACGGGGCCACGGCTTAACGTCCCATTCGACGGACGGCGGCCTTTACAAGTCCATCAGTGTCCCCTACTGACCGTGGGCAGGGCAGGGAATTTTGCGGAGATAAATCTCAACGCTGACCCAGCTGGGACTCGAACCTGGGAACTACAGATTACGAGCCCCCCCCCCCCCCCCCCACCAAATCTTATAGGAGAATAGGAGAAGAATTGCGAGATAAGGTTCCTTTTTTGAATTAAGAGGTTCGCTGGCGAAAAAATGGATTTCGCAACTTTACTAGATTTTTTGGTCGAAAAACAGCATATTCTCTTTCTAAATTCTTTTTTTTTTGGACACAGGAGGAATTTAATAAAATAAGATTACACACATCCCTCGATTAACACGGTAGATAGGTTCCTTACATCGTATAAACCGAAACCATACAAATCGTGACCAACAACTAATGGGAAATATTGGGGATTGGTTCCGAAAAAAGATCTTTGTTATTGAATTAAACATTATTCTGCAGCTAATTAAATTCCTTGATATTATTTTTAGAATTGAGCTAAATTTTTATATTTGTCAAATTTTATTTTGTTGTTTGAGACCTCTCTCCATGAATGGGAGATTTTGAACCTTTCATTTGCCATTGATAGTTCAGACAATGAAGTAAACGAATTCAGATTATCTGACGAAGACTGATATAATCAGAAAGGAATTCTGATTATATGAGAACGAAGTTCAATTGCAATCGACCAAGAATATTCAACTGCACTGAATGGAGAGTAAGGAAGGTTTTTTTTTTTAACCCTGAAAAGTGATGATAGAGGACGTGATTTTATTACACTTCATGGTCCAATCACACTTGATAGGATAGGAAGCCTTTGGAATTTTAAAATTACTGCTGAGTGTCAATATGCGTGAATTGATTATGAACAATAGATCGTCTATTGTTCATAATCAATCAATCTATTGACTTATTCAAATCCCGTCAATCTATTATATATCACTATCTGTATGTTGACCACCTTAAAGCAGGTCCACTCAATCTGCGACTGTCTACCAGCGAAATTTAAAATTTCTACCATAAACAGATCACTTCCAACATATCTTAAACGTTTTGCCGTTTCTACACTTGGCTCAAATTAGTGACAGCTGTAAATTAGAACTACTTAAGGATTTGAAAAATGAGTCAGTACAGTCTCTCAAAAAAGTATCCGAACACTATGGTTGATTACAGAATTCAGAAAAAATATCTGGCAACGATTTTTTTAGAAATTAGTGATCTGGCAACCTTCGTGTCACGTGATTACAGAATTCAGGAAAAATATCTGGAGCGTGTACAGCAACTGTACACGCTCCAGTTACCGTTCACAGAAATTAGTGATCTGGCAACCTTCGTGTCACGTGACACGAAGGTTGCCAGATCGCTAATTTCTGAAAAAATCGTTGCCAGATATTTTTTCTGAATTCCATCATCAACCATAGTGTTTGGGTATTTTTTTGAGCGACTATACATGACTATTAATTTACATAATAATATAACTGTAATTTAATAGTAATTACATAACTAAAATTAAATGTACAAATTTTACAAATATCAAAGCCTTGAGTCGTTAGAAACGTTGTGCAATGAGTTAGCTAAGTTTTGAAATTCGTAAAATGTGACGTCATTATTGGAAAAGAATAAATATTAATAGCTGCCCGAAGCAGCCGAGAAATATGCGAAGAGGAAGGTGAGGGGGCAAGCAACTATATTGGGTCATCAAAGCTTGGTAAGGTAGCCAGGGTTGGGTTGTTTTACCTCTGAGCGGCACTTTTTTGCACACCATGGGCTAAATGGCCAGGTCACATGGACTCCGAAGGCTCAGAGAAGGTTGGGGGAGGGGACCCACTGGAACAGCTGTTGGGAGACAGATGGTAGCCTCCCGTCAAGGCCATCCAGCGTGTTCTTTAACGTGCACAGGGTATGGCTCTCCCGCACATAGGGCCACTGCTCAACGTCCCATCCGACGGACGGCGGCCATTCCAAGCCCATCGGTGTCCTCTACTGACCGTGGGCAGGGCGGGGAATTTTGCAGAGATAAATCTCAACGCTGACCCAGCTGGGACTGGAACCTGGGAACTACAGATTACGAGCCTGGCGCGCTACCGACTGAGCCACCCCCGCCCCAGGTTCCACATGAAGTGACTAGTGAAGAAGCAAATCGTTATATCGTGGTCGGGAGGAAACTAGTGTGCTCATCCAGGCACTTCCAGTACCAAAGAAGGAATGATTCGAAACGAAGGCAATGATATGTGTTTGGTGGATTATTGACCGTGTAGTGCACTTCGAACTGGTTCCCGACGGACGTGCTATCAATGCCGACTTCTACTCAGCACAACTGGAGCACGTGCGCTCTGTGATGCTTCAACGTCACCCAGGATTGGTAAAGAGACATCAGGGACTTCTCCAGCAATGAAACTCAAAATCACTCACCCCACTTCGAACCAAAGGAAACGTCGAGAACTGGCATTTGAGCTTTTTCCTCACCCAACGTATAGTCCGAACCTAGCTCCTTTCAACTAGAGTCTCTTTCGCTCCATGGCTCATTTTCTCCCAGGTAGGCGCTTTCAAACATTTTAGGAAGTCGAAAACGAATTTCGGGAGTTTTTCACATCCAAGCACGGTAACGAAGAGGAATCGATCAACTTGCAGATAGATGGCTACGAACTATTGAAAATGATGGTTTACATTTCGCTGAGTAAGGTTTGTTATTTATATTGAAATTGATGGTTCACATTTCTCTGAGTAAGATTCTTATTTATATTGAAATTGATGGTTCACATTTCTCTGAGTAAGGTTCGTGATTTATATTGAAATTAATGGTTCACATTTCTCTGAGTAAGGTTCGTGATTTATATTGAAATTGATGGTTTACATTTCGCTGAGTAAGGTTCATTATTTATATTGAAATTGATGGTTCACATTTCTCTGAGTAAGGTTCTTTATTTATATTGAAATTGATGGTTCACATTTCTCTGAGTAAGGTTCTTTATTTATATTGAAATTGATGGTTCACATTTCGCTGAGTAAGGTTCGTGATTTATATTGAAATTGATGGTTCACATTTCTCTGAGTAAGGTTCGTGATTTATATTGAAATTGATGGTTTACATTTCTCTGAGTAAGGTTCTTTATTTATATTGAAATTGATGGTTCACATTTCTCTGAGTAAGGTTCTTTATTTATATTGAAATTGATGGTTCACATTTCTCTGAGTAAGGTTCTTTATTTATATTGAAATTGATGGTTCACATTTCTCTGAGTAAGGTTCGTGATTTATATTGAAATTGATGGTTTACATTTCGCTGAGTAAGGTTCTTTATTTAAATTGAAAATGATGGTTCACATTTCTCTGAGTAAGGTTCGTGATTTATATTGAAATTGATGGTTCACATTTCTCTGAGTAAGGTTCGTGATTTATATTGAAATTGATGGTTTACATTTCGCTGAGTAAGATTCTTTATTTATATTGAAAATAATGGTTCACATTTCTCTGAGTAAGGTTCTTTATTTATATTGAAATTGATGGTTCACATTTCTCTGAGTAAGGTTCGTGATTTATATTGAAATTGATGGTTCACATTTCTCTGAGTAAGGTTCTTTATTTATATTGAAATTGATGGTTCACATTTCTCTGAGTAAGGTTCTTTATTTATATTGAAATTGATGGTTCACATTTCGCTGAGTAAGGTTCGTGATTTATATTGAAATTGATGGTTCACATTTCTCTGAGTAAGGTTCGTGATTTATATTGAAATTGATGGTTTACATTTCTCTGAGTAAGGTTCTTTATTTATATTGAAATTGATGGTTCACATTTCTCTGAGTAAGGTTCTTTATTTATATTGAAATTGATGGTTCACATTTCTCTGAGTAAGGTTCTTTATTTATATTGAAATTGATGGTTCACATTTCTCTGAGTAAGGTTCGTGATTTATATTGAAATTGATGGTTTACATTTCGCTGAGTAAGGTTCTTTATTTAAATTGAAAATGATGGTTCACATTTCTCTGAGTAAGGTTCGTGATTTATATTGAAATTGATGGTTCACATTTCTCTGAGTAAGGTTCGTGATTTATATTGAAATTGATGGTTTACATTTCGCTGAGTAAGATTCTTTATTTATATTGAAAATAATGGTTCACATTTCTCTGAGTAAGGTTCTTTATTTATATTGAAATTGATGGTTCACATTTCTCTGAGTAAGGTTCGTGATTTATATTGAAATTGATGGTTCACATTTCTCTGAGTAAGGTTCTTTATTTATATTGAAATTGATGGTTCACATTTCTCTGAGTAAGGTTCTTTATTTATATTGAAATTGATGGTTCACATTTCTCTGAGTAAGGTTCTTTATTTATATTGAAATTGATGGTTCACATTTCGCAGAGTAAGGTTCTTTATTTATATTGAAATTGATAGTTCACATTTCTCTGAGTAAGGTTCGTGATTTATATTGAAATTGATGGTTCACATTTCTCTGAGTAAGGTTCTTTATTTATATTGAAATTTATGGTTCACATTTCTCTGAGTAAGGTTCTTTATTTATATTGAAATTGATGGTTCACATTTCTCTGAGTAAGGTTCTTTATTTATATTGAAATTGATGGTTCACATTTCTCTGAGTAAGGTTCTTTATTTATATTGAAATTGATGGTTTACATTTCGCTGAGTAAGGTTCTTTATTTATATTGAAAATGATGGTTCACATTTCTCTGAGTAAGGTTCGTGATTTATATTGAAATTGATGGTTTACATTTCGCTGAGTAAGATTCTTTATTTATATTGAAAATAATGGTTCACATTTCTCTGAGTAAGGTTCTTATTTATATTGAAATTGATGGTTCACATTTCTCTGAGTAAGGTTCGTGATTTATATTGAAATTGATGGTTCACATTTCTCTGAGTAAGGTTCTTTATTTATATTGAAATTGATGGTTCACATTTCTCTGAGTAAGGTTCTTTATTTATATTGAAATTGATGGTTCACATTTCTCTGAGTAAGGTTCTTTATTTATATTGAAATTGATGGTTCACATTTCTCTGCGTAAGGTTCTTTATTTATATTGAAATTGATGGTTCACATTTCTCTGAGTAAGGTTCTTTATTTATATTGAAATTGATGGTTCACATTTCTCTGAGTAAGGTTCTTTATTTATATTGAAATTGATGGTTTACATTTCGCTGAGTAAGGTTCTTTATTTATATTGAAAATGATGGTTCACATTTCTCTGAGTAAGGTTCGTGATTTATATTGAAATTGATGGTTTACATTTCGCTGAGTAAGATTCTTTATTTATATTGAAAATAATGGTTCACATTTCTCTGAGTAAGGTTCTTATTTATATTGAAATTGATGGTTCACATTTCTCTGAGTAAGGTTCGTGATTTATATTGAAATTGATGGTTCACATTTCTCTGAGTAAGGTTCTTTATTTATATTGAAATTGATGGTTCACATTTCTCTGAGTAAGGTTCTTTATTTATATTGAAATTGATGGTTCACATTTCTCTGAGTAAGGTTCTTTATTTATATTGAAATTGATGGTTTACATTTCGCTGAGTAAGGTTCTTTATTTATATTGAAAATGATGGTTCACATTTCTCTGAGTAAGGTTCGTGATTTATATTGAAATTGATGGTTTACATTTCGCTGAGTAAGATTCTTTATTTATATTGAAAATAATGGTTCACATTTCTCTGAGTAAGGTTCTTATTTATATTGAAATTGATGGTTCACATTTCTCTGAGTAAGGTTCGTGATTTATATTGAAATTGATGGTTCACATTTCTCTGAGTAAGGTTCTTTATTTATATTGAAATTGATGGTTCACATTTCTCTGAGTAAGGTTCTTTATTTATATTGAAATTGATGGTTCACATTTCTCTGAGTAAGGTTCTTTATTTATATTGAAATTGATGGTTCACATTTCTCTGAGTAAGGTTCTTTATTTATATTGAAATTGATGGTTCACATTTCTCTGAGTAAGGTTCTTTATTTATATTGAAATTGATGGTTTACATTTCGCTTTTATTACGTTGCAACAATCATTTCTTTTCTCAAGTAGATGATTGACTTATCCCACAGACTTATGAATCACCATATTAACAAACCCGAACTTTCAACTTCCTTTGTGAAAGATTCTGTAATGTTCTTTAGAATATGAGAAGGAAAAAAAAGCTCTAGTGGTTGTTTTTTACTGCTTTGAAACAAAAGGGGGAAATCATGTGTTTTGAAAACACGGCATTCTCAAGTTTCCTTTAATGAAAATGGAGAAGAAAAAAAATCCGGAAACTCACCAAATATTTTACCAGAACTCAGCAAAAAGAGCGAAGTTGATACCGTGATCATTTCATGGAATAGTCTCAGACTATTCCATGAAAAGAATGACACGCAGCTGGACAGAGGTCATTTTCTGCAACAGGATCGATGTTGGTGCATTAAACGATTTTGCCATTTGGTTGTCGCAAAATCTGTTTTATTACGGCAACGAAAAAATAATGTTTCGTTTCGTTGAAAAAAAAAAATGTAAAAGAACAATTACCAACAATCGTACCAGATGTTGCAAAAAACAACAAATTAAACGACGACGATTTCATTGATAGGGTTGGAAAACTAACCAGGGTTTTTTTGTACACAGTTGCTAAATGGCCAGGTCACATGATTTCCAAGAGATCATAGAAGGTTGGAGGAAAGAGATCCACGGGATAACTGTTAGGAGACAAGTGATAATCTCCCGTCAAGGCCATCCAGTCTGTTTTTTAACGTGCACAGGGTATACTTTCCTGCACACGGACCATGGCGTTACATCCTATCCGACGGACGGCGGCCTTTCCAAGCACATCGGTGTCCCCTACTGACATAGGTATCTGTGATAAGAAAATAATAATTGTTTATGATTTTTTTTTATAACACAGAGAACTGCCTTTGATTTTTTGCTGCTACTGATTGTGGTGGGATTGTGGAAAGAGATGAGAGTTACGGTTAGGGGATCATCTGGGCCAGATGACTGAGTAGTCGAAGGTGTCCATTGGCAGTAATTGGGACAAGGTAGAGAGAGAGGACTGAGGTTCAGGATTTATGTTTCATTTTATCTTGAGGTAGAAAAGCAACAGTATTTGAGAGGCTTTCATTTTCTTTTAAAATTTCAGAGTTCAAACCTCGTCATTACGAAAAAAAAAAAAGTCCACGTAAATTAAAAAGCTGCAAATGCAATTACCGCGTTATTCCAAAAAATGACAAAATCGAGAGTTGACTGACATTTGAAAAGGGATGTCACCTGAAATAATCAAGAGTAGCGTCACTTCTTAAAAAGATTTGTCGAAATTCACGAAAATGAGAAAGAATTATTAGTTCAAGTATTAGCGAGACTTCGTTTAAATATTTCATTTCCGTCTCGTTGCCTTAAAAAGTTTATTCTTTAAAAATCAGTGGCGAAGCGTGATTTTTTTCATAGGGGAAGCAATTACCAAGAGCAGTGCTGAATTGAACCAGAATGCCGTACTGATATTTGATGTTTCCGAATCGTTGAGTGAAAGTAGTTCTATTCTTTTCAAATGACACTGAAATAATAATATTATATATATTTTCTAGTAACATAGGAGAGAGCGGGATAAGAGTGGAATGAGGAAATTTATTCATTGAGGAAATTTATTTTTAAGAAACAGTTCTTTCATCGGCGTCTCGGTGCCGAGTGATTAGTATACTTGGTTACTGATCTTAAGGATCTATGTTTTCAAACCCCGAATAAAAGGTATGGGTATTTTCTCTCTGCTGAGGTCTCGCCTTCCTCATAGACCCAATCTATGGCAGGTTCGAGTTCCAGCTGGGTCAGCGTTGAGAATTATCTCCGCAAAATTCCCCGCCCTGCCCACGGTCAGTAGGGGACACCGATGGGCTTGAAAAGGCCGTCGTCCGTCGGATGGGACGTTAAGCCGTGGCCCCGTGTGCGGGAGAGCCATACCCTGTGCACGTTAAAGAACACGCTGGATGGCCTTGACGGGAGGCTACCATCTGTCTCCCAACAGCTGTTCCAGTGGGTCCCCTCCCCCAACCTTCTCTGAGCCTTCGGGGTCTATGTGACCTGGCCATTTAGCCCATGGTGTGCAAAAAAGTGCCGCTCAGAGGTATAACAACCAAACCTATGGTGTATTATACTGACAGGCTCCTTCACATCTCTCTAGGAAACAGCTGCTTAAGGGGTAATTTTTTTATTTAATTAGTTATTAAATTGTATTAATAAAACTGTTAACCAAATTTTTGAAAACTCCCATACGTCCAAATATTTCAGCTAATCCTGGCTATGCTATTGATGGCATATCAAAGAATTATGGGCGATTTCTAAATTTTATTGTTTTAATTTTTCATCTAATTGTCATTGTGTGTGCGTTTGAATAAAGACATTATTATCGTTAAAAATGCAGTACAATTTCTCCTTCCAATGCTGAATTCTATAAACACACGTGTGGAAGATGTGAAATCTTTTCGCCGTCATTGCTATGCCAGATCTGGATAGTCTTACTTCTTGGTCAGGGAAGTACTGAGGGGGGGGGGGGGGGGGGGGGGCACGGAGCCCTGACCCCCTCCCCTCCGAAATTACGGTTGTTTTATACGAAATCTCAAATTTGTCTACTTACTTTGAAATCCCAATAGTTGTCTTTGCATAAGTAGTAGCATAAATGAGAGTTCTGGCACAGTAAAAATTTTATTTTAGCCCCATATTATATATCCGACACTAAAAATAGATTCGATATCAACTATAAAATTTTATTTCCTGTAGAATATCGTTTTAACCTTTCCTGTTCGGTGGAATATTTTAGTAATTGGGAAACCTTTTTTCTTTCCTTTTTTCAATCCTTTGGAAAAACCTTCCTTTTTTTTTTCCTTTTCTTATTTTAGTAATTGGCAAAGGCTTATTCTAAGACATCTGCGTCTGAGAGGAAATGGAAGTGTAGACATTGAAAGAACATTAAAAGCAACAAACAAAAATACTAAATTCTCAAACACCTCCCCTTCACATGACACTAAATTCTAGGTACGTGCCTCTCTGAGCTGTACTTTTCTGCACACAATGGGCTAAAGATTCAGATCACAAGGACCCTTAAGATCTCAGAGTTGGGTAGAGGAAAAAGAAAATCTAAATTCAATATTCTAAATTTAATAATTGAATTGCTTGTACAAAAGCATCATTATGTCGTTAATGTTGAATAAACTTATATTTATCGGTAAATACTGAAAAAGCCAAAAGCATTATGACTTGAATGCAAAAATCAGAGTAAATGGTAAAATTATAGGTATTTAATATTTTAGAATTTTCACCCGTTTGTTTTTCATAGTTCGTTTCAGAAAACACACTTCTGTTTTTGTATACTTTAAATTTTTCAAGAGCTACAGAATACTTTTCTTACGCCAAGGACAATTACTTTAGTAGCCTTGATATAAACTAATGATCCGGCCCTCGTATAAATAGTTCCCAGATTAGAGTCCCAGCTCGATCAGCATTGTGATTTATCTCCGCCAAACTCCACGCCTTCCCTCGGTCAGTAGGGGACACCAGTGGACTTGGAAAATCGCTGCCCCATTAAATGGGAAACAAAGCAGTGGACCCGTGTATGGGAGAGCCATACCCTGTGCACGTTAAAGAACACGCTGGATGGCCTTGACGGGGGGCTACCATCTGTCTCCCAACAGCTGTTCCAGTGGGTCCCCTCCCCCAACCTTCTCTGAGCCTTCGGGGTCCATGTGACCTGGCCATTTAGCCCACGGTGTGCAAAAAAATGCCGCTCAGAGTTAAACAACCCAAATCCTTGACAGTTGAACAAAAACGTCGAGAAATTTCTTCAATTTATTGTTCTGTATGCTTTTTATTATGCCTATACATAATTTGGCCGGACATAGGAAAATATGAGTAAAAGAAAAAGAGGATTTCTCTTCGCTTTCCAAAAAAAAACCCAGCTCAAATGATTAGAGCTGATGCAGCTTGTGGCAACCAATCATGTCTGCCTCTAGCGATTAGTGAGAAATTTATGAAAACATGCAATGCTATGAAGCGGCCAGTAGCGTCCATAAGAGAAATATCTGTTGGTTGAATATGGAAAAAGCAATTTTACTGTATGCTAATTTCTCAGTGAGAAAGAATTTTTTTTAACGAGCTTAAAAATTCGAAATTTGTTGCAATCTGTGATCTTTCCCAGTATCCAGCATCTTCTATATTTTCTTTGTCACACTCTATCGCGAAAATCACGATTCAATTAAGATTAGAAACGGCATCATTGTTGAAACAGTGCGTCTCGAAATCTCGGCATACTCTCTAGTTAAGTCGGCCCAAAAGCATGAAAGAGAAATATCAGAAAATTTTTGTTTTAAAATTGAATCACTGGCAATGTCTACAACAGAGGTTCCCAAACTTATTTGTCCTACCGCCCCCTTTTCAGAAAAAAAATTACTCAGCGCCCTCCCTTGGAAATCTACTTTCTTTAAGCAAACAAACAGAAAGATGCAGTGACAAATTTGCGTTTTTTTATGTATCTATATTTCTACCTACGTCCTACAACATAGTAAAGAAAGATGTTGCCAGTGATTCAATTTTAAAACAAAAAAACTACCGACCCCCTGGATCGTTCCAGCGCCCCCCAGGGGGCGGTATCGCCCACTTTGAGAAGCATTGGCCTGCAATATTCAAGTTTTTCCTCATCGTTTCACGGAACAGTTAATTTTGAAAACCACTGATTTAGATCAACAATCTGATTTTGAGGTCAAGGAACTCTATGGCCATTTAATTAGTTCTTCATATATATATAAAAAAAAATCACCTGATGTGAGGTAACGTTCTCTGAGGTCTCCATCGAGCACTTTCTGCAGCACCTTCACCATATGCTGAGCCTGGTACCGCCATTCTTTCATGGCATTTTGGCGCAAGTCTTCTTCGCTGCTATGAATGGCCGGCAGGTATTCGCTGACGGGCTGAAGCACGTAGCACGGAGGGACGGCGTTCTCGTCTACTAAGTACCACTTGTGGAATAACTCACGGTCGTCAGCTGACGTCATACCACTCACTGCTCGGTCAAAGTCAACCTCTGAGATGAAAGATGGTGGAGGTGGCGGCTCAAAGTAACTGTTCAGGAGCATCTGGAATGAGAGCAGAAAGATGATGAAAATTATGAATCTCAGCTGAGTTGGGCTGTTTTGTCTTGGTTTATCTCTGAGAAGCACTTTTTTTTGCACACAATTGAATAAATGGCCAGGCACAAGGACCCCGAAGATTCAGAGAAGACTGAGGGAACGGTTTGGTTGGTTGTTTTAGCTCTGAGGGACAATTTTTTGCACACAATGGGCTAAGTGGTTAGGTCACAAGGACCCTGAAGGCTCACAGAAGGTTGGGTTGAGTTGTTCTACCTCTGAGCGTTACATTTTTTGCCATACAATAGGCTACATGGCCAGGTCACAAGGACTCTGAAGGTTCACAGAAGGTTGGGTTGAGCTGTTTTACTTCTGAGCGTCACTTTTTTTGAATACAATGGGCTAAATGGCCAGGTCACAAGGACCCTGAAGGTTCACAGAAGGTTGGGTTGAGTTGTTTTACCTCTGAGCGTCACTTTTTTTGCATACAATGGGCTAATGGCCAGGTCACAAGGACCTTGAAGACTCACAGAAGTTTGGGTTGAGTTGTTTTACCTCTGAGTGTCACTTTTTTTAATACAATGAACTAAATAGCCTGTCACAAGGACTCCGAAAGTTCAGAGAAGGTTGGAGGAAGGGGACACACTGGACAGCTGTTATGCTCCCATCGAGTTCATTCAGTGTATTCTTTAACGTGGACAGAGTATGGCTCTCCCGCACACAGACCAGGGCTTAGCGTCCCTTCCGACAGACGACTGCCTTTTCAAGCACATCAGTATCTCCAAGGCGGGTTTGCTTTGTTTTACCTCTGAGCGGCACTTTTTTGCACACCATGGGTTAAATGGCCAGGTCACATGGACCCCGAAGGCTCAGAGAAGGTTGAGGGAGGGGACCCACTGGAACCGCTGTTGGGAGACAGATGGTGTTCCAGCGTGTTCTTTAACGTGCACAGGGTATGGCTCTCCCGCACACGGGGCCACGGCTTAACGTCCCATCCGACGGACGACGGCCTTTTCAAGCCCATCGGTGTCCCCTACTGACCGTGGGCAGGGCGGGGAATTTTGCGGAGATAAATCTCAACGCTGACCCAGCTGGGGCTCGAACCTGGGAACTACAGATTACGAGCCTGGCGCGCTACCGACTGAGCCACCCCCGCCCCCTCCAAGGCTGGAGTTTTGCGGAAATAAATCTCAATGCTGGCCCAGCTGGAACTCGAACCTGGGGACTGAGATTACGAGCCTAGCACGCTACCGACTGAGCTCTCCCCCCTCTCTGCCCCCTGCTAAATGGCCAGATCGCAAGGATCTCGAAGGTTCAGAGAAGGATGGGGGAGGGAATGCACTGGAGAGCTGTTAAGAGGCAGATGGAACATCAATGCCTTCAGCGTATTCTTTAACGTGCACAGGGAATGGTTCTTCTGCACGTGGGGCCACGGCTTAATGTCCATCGGAAGGACAGCATCCTCTCCAATCGCATCAGTGCCCACTTTCTCACCGAGGGCAATGAGGGAATTTAACGGAGATAAATCTCAACGCTGAATAGATGGGACTCGAACCTGGGAACCACAGATTATGAGCTTGCGAGGTGGCTGGCGACTGGGCCAACTGCGTCATTTACCCCATTGTGTGTAAAAATGTATTGCCAACCCTTTCTTCGACTGAGATCTGAACTTTTGGACTTTGTAAATAAATTTTGGATTTAGAAAACTAAAATGCTGTTTAGAAATAAATGAAAAAAAATATATAATTTTGTTGTACACGAACTTATTTCTCAACCATCAGTCGTGACCATATTATGAGGACTCCAGGGTTCAGAAAAGATTGGCGGAAGGGGACCCACTGGGATGATGAAACTGGATGAAAGTCCCCCATCAAGGATATCTAGTGTGTTCTTTAACGTACACAGGGTTAGGTTGTTTTACCTCTGAGCGGCACTTTTTTGCACACCATGGACTAAATGGCCAGGTCACAAGGACCCCGAAGGCTCAGAGAAGTTTGGGGGAGGAAACCCACTGGAACAGCTGTTGGGAGACAGATGGTAGTTTCCCGTCAAGGCCACCCAGCGTATTCTTTAACGTGCACAGGGTATGGCTCTCCCGCACACGGGGCGACGGCTTAACGTCCCATCCGACGGACGGCGGCCTTTCCAAGCCCATCGGTGTCCCCTACTGACCGTGGGCAGGGCAGGGAATGTTGCGGAGATAAATCTGAACGCTGACCCAGCTGGGACTCGAACCTAGGAACTACAGATTACGAGCCTGGCGCGCTACCGACTGAGCCACCCCCGCCCCCGTGCACAGGGTATGACTCTCTACTGTACACGGAGCCGTGGCTAACGTCCCATTTCTCAACCATCAGTTTTGCTAAACCGGCAGCTTTTGGTTAGATGGATAAGTTACAACAATACTGCAAGCACCTCAAAATTAGGTTATTTACATACAAAAATGAAATTGCGTGAAGTTTATTGGTTCACGACCTACTGACATGATGAACCAAATTTTAATCTTTCCCCGTGTTCCAAATGTGTCCCAATATCCCTCCTCTCCTAACTTTTAGTTTTAGCAAATATAATTTAGAAATTACCACGAAGCGTAAACCGATCGATGCATTTATGTAATTAAAACTGAAAGCTTAACGTTTGGCTAGTCGATAAACACATTGTCCGCTAATAAACATAAAGAACACAGCCAGCACACAGTATCTATAACTACCAATTTGCGAGAAGGATGAATATAAAAAATTCACTTCTAGTAATGCTAATCTGGGATCATTAATGTTGATGCAACAGCGTTGGGTTGTTTTGCCTCTGAGCGGCACTTTTTTGCACACCATGGGCTAAATGGCCAGGTCACAAGGACCCCGAAGGCTCAGAGAAGGTTGGTGGAGAGGACCCACTGGAACAGCTGTTCGGAGACATATGGTAGCCTCCAGTCAACGCCATCCATCACGTTCATTAATGTGCACAAGGTATGGCTCTCCCGCACATGGGGCCACGAACGTCTCATCCGACGGACGGCTGCCTTTCCAAGCCCATTTGTGTCCCCTACTGACCCCACGGTCAGTAAGCAGCAGGGTGGGGAATTTTTCGGAGAAAAATCTAATAGAAGGACAGGATGTACGGAGGTGAACAAGGGGTTCATGCCCCCCCCCCCCCCTACTCCTCCAAAAAAATAAATAAAAATTGTGAATGTTAACAACTGGAACGGAGGCGAAATAAATATTTAATAAATATATATCACCCCTCTCTTTATTTTTCCCTCTCCTTTATTTTTTCTGGATCCGGGCCTGGCTAATAGTAAAAATTCAAACGTTTATTTTATAACTTAAAAAGATATGAATTCGTCATTGCAAGATAACGGATTATTGGCTCTGAGCTCAGTTGAGTTGTTTGTACTTTTTTCATCTCTGAGCGGACTTTTTGGCACACCATGGTCTAAATGGCCACGTCACAAGGACCCCAAGGACCTGGGAACTTTAGTTCACAAGCCTGACAGCCTGAGACAGATTACGGTACTGACAGCCTCAAACAGATTACGAGTCTAACAGACTGAGCCAAATTATGATCCTAACAGTCTGAGACAGATTACGAGTCTAACAGACTGAGCCAAATTATGATCCTAACAGTCTGAGACAGATTACGAGTCTAACAGACTGAGCCAAATTATGATCCTAACAGTCTGAGACAGATTACGAGTCTAACAGACTGAGCCAAATTATGATCCTAACAGTCTGAGACAGATTACGAGTCTAACAGACTGAGCCAATTTATGATCCTAACAGTCTGAGACAGATTACGAGTCTAACAGACTGAGCCAAATTATGATCCTAACAGTCTGAGACAGATTACGAGTCTAACAGACTGAGCCAAATTATGATCCTAACAGTCTGAGACAGATTACGAGTCTAACAGACTGAGCCAAATTATGACCCTAACAGTCTGAGACAGATTACGAGTCTAACAGACTGAGCCAAATTATGATCCTAACAATCTGAGACAGATTACGAGCATGACGAACTCAGCCAGATTACGAGCTGAAAGGTTACAGTGAAAGACCGACTGTGAACTTGCCCCATCATGTACAGAGAAGTTCCTGGACATACGAGAAGTGTAAGCAAGCAATGCACTTACCACAGTAATCAGTCTGTCGGTGTCCATAAGAGATTTGAACGTATCCAGACATAAATCTTTGAAGTTGTGATAGTCGAGGCAATCTCCTGGAAGTCCCCAGTGGAGGTTGAGGATGTTCAGAGTGTAGCCATGCTCAGCACAACGACGACGTAAAAGAGGAAAGACGCTTTCCATCAAAGCATTCTGCTCCTCTTCAGTGTCTGCAAAAGGTAAGAAAAATAAAGGTTGATCTAAAGCATAGATTCCCAACGGGGGCGATACCGCCCCCCAGTGGGCGCTGGAGCCTTCCATGGGGGCGGTAGCGGATCCAGAGGCAAATGGGGGGCGTTGAGGCAGTCAAGAGGGGCGGTCAGATAAATAAAAAAATTTAATGGAATTTTCTGTGATAACCTTTTAATCTCTTCTATTCTGTGGTGTCTTCCTGGTGATTCTGGTCATCCACTACCTCATCCGTCATGTACAGCTTTTCAACTGCAGCTTGGACAATAAGTTCCCTGCTACTGCCTACTAGCGTACTGGTACATCTGAAGTCGACTGAGATGCTCTCAAAAGTTCTCTTCAAGATCACAGATTGGATATAAGCTTCAATATGTTTTCCCACTCCAAGTCGCTTTGAGTATGCTTTATGGTACGTAGTTACAATACCATCCCACGTCAGAACATAAGGTATAATATTAATATTACACTTGTGAATTAGGCTCAACTCATTAGCCAGCAGATCATACTTCCTCTTCTTTTCAACCTCTACTGTCTGCAGGTTATCCTGAGATGTTATTCCTACTTCAATAATTGTAATCTCATTCAATACCTTAGCATGCACTATTATATCAGGCTTATTATGTCGGACATGTGTGTCCGTCCTGATAGGCAAATCAATCTTGATGCAATAATAATATAATAATAATAAATTTATTATATTTAATATTTTTTTTATAATTATTATTTTTTAATATAATAAAATACTTTGAAAATACCTGTTTTCATGAATAAATATTTTATCTAGCTATGTAAATTATCTTATTGTTATCGCGTTAATAAGCATTTTTAAATTAGCATTATATATACAAAAACCTAATTTGTTTTATTTTAGAATAGATTGACGGTGACAAGTCCTTGCAAGTTGGTAGGCAAACACGTGGTTCATGCAATTTAACATGTTTCGACAAGAATATGGAAGCTTGAAATGACTTGTTTACGGAGCAAGTGCGCCGGCATCGCAAACATACAAGTTAATGCGTGCACAAAATCAAATCTATAAAAGCGATAGCTCTAGGAATGTTTTATTATTTTTATGTGCTTCGCCGTGATAAATAGTCGTGAGTGATAAGTGTTAGAAGTCATTATAAACATTATTTTTATAACTATCTATAAATCTGTTGAGAAGTTAATTTGTATTTGAAAATGTCTGAATCTACATCTAAAAAGAAATGTCGGCAGTACAGTATTGAGTATTTGAAATATGGATTTACGTACTCTCCTACACACCAATCATTACCTATGTGTTTAATTTGCCGAAAAGTTTTTTCAAATGAAGCTATGAAACTTTCTAGGCTACAAGAGCATTTAAATAAATGCATGCTGATAAGAAGAACAAAGATTTATCCTATTTTCAAGAACTGGAAAAGCAATATTTAAAACAGCCAACTATGTCAAACCTTTTTGCGTCGTCTTCTAAACAAGATGATGATGGACTACGAGTCTCATATAACGTTTCATTGTTAATCGCAAAAGCAGGAAAACCACACACAATTGGCGAGGAATTAATTTTGCCGGCAGTCAAAGAGATATTAGAAACTGTTCTTCATCATAAGACACCGTCAGATATCATCAAAAAAATTCCTCTCAGCAATAATTCAGTGCAAAGAAGAATAGATGAAATGGCAAAAGACGTTGAAATATCATTATGTGATTACTTAAAGACTTGCAAATTTTCCATTCAACACGATGAATCAACTCTATCAAATAACGAAGCTCTACTCTTATCATACATACGATTTATAAAAGAAGAAAAAATTCATGAAGAGTTATTATTTGCTAAAAATTTGGAATCTGATACAAAGGGAGAATCTATATTTAGTACCATGCAAAAGTTTTTTCAAGAGAAAGAAATTCCTATTTGCAATATTTTGTCTGCTGCTACTGATGGTGCTCCAGCAATGACAGGGCGTCATAAGGGTTTCATAGTGCATTTGAAACAAGCAGTACCAAATGTACTCGCTGTACATTGTATTATTCATCGTCAGCATTTGGTTGCAAAAAATTTGAATGAACGTCTGCATACGTCGCTCCATTACGTTATTAAAGCAATCAATAAGATTAGAAGCAATTCATTGAATGACCGACTATTTGGTAAGCTTTGTAATGAAAATGATGAAGATTACAATAACTTGCTGCTGCACACAGAAGTACGTTGGCTCTCTAAAGGTGTTTGTTTGAATCGTTTTTTCAATCTATTTGACTCAGTACTGGACTTTCTTGAAGACAGAGACGAAAAATTGCGCGAAAACCTGATTACATCAAAAAATGACATCGCTTATTTGACAGACCTGTTTAAAATATTTAATCAAGTTAATTTACAATTGCAAGGTGATGAGTTGAATTTAATTAAAACAAAAAACGTCATAGCTGCTTTTGCGGGAAAACTTCTTCTATTCAAACGAAATCTAGGTAGAGGTGAATACAACCACTTTCCCACATTATCAGCAGTCTCTGCAAAACCGGAAGATTTACTTACTTACTGCCAACACTTGGAAGTTCTTCATGTTGATTTTACGGAGCGTTTCCAAGATATTTTAAACATGAATATACCAAGTTGGGTTTTAGATCCTTTCGCAAACACAGATACTGAAGAATCATCAAATTTGGAAGAGGAACTCTTAGAACTCACGACTAACGAAGCACTCAAAGTAAAATTCAAACATGGATACCAAGATTCAAAAATCAATACCAGTTCTCTACCCTGGATTGTGGGCAATAGTACAGAAGTTTTTAATCGCATTTCCTTCGTCCTATATGGCTGAGCGTGGATTCAATGCAGATAGGAATAACGGAGATGCAATAACGAAATTGGAACCCGACATTAACAAATTGTTAACACTCCATCAGCCTCAACCATCTCATTAATTTTTTATTTATTATTAATTTTGTGTTTATCTCATTATTTTTTATTTCTTATTGATTCTGTGTTTATTTTTAAAATTTTAATAAACAATTTATTGTACATTTGGTTGTCGTTTTATTAATTTCTGCTTTATGTTTTTTAATAGATAAATAAACAGATAAATTAGGTACAGATAATACGCAACAATATTTTAATATTTCATATAAAATTAACTACTATGGACTAGGGGGGGGGGCGTTGAAATTTTTGTTCTCTTCTAAAGGGGGCGATGGTCCAGAAAAGGTTGGAAATCACTGATCTAAAGGGTAAGAGCTAAATCTTAAAGGGAAATTTCGGTATTTATGGCTTCCTTTCTTCCTATTTTTGCTAAAATTTCTCAAGAATCTGAATAAGTTGAAAAGTTTGGTCTATGAATCACCCTTATCACTTCTGAGCACATATTATTCGTGTCGAACTTTTTGCCACAACCAGACTTTTAATTTTTCTAAGCTCAATTAGATAATCAATCACGAATAAAAAGAAAGCAAATGTTTCTAATTATCGCAACTTTTTTTTTAGAATTCCAGAATACCTCAATATAAGAGATGAAGAAGAGTCATATTACCTTGATAGTCTGCGCAGACATAGACGAATATTTCTTTCAGTTTGGGACGAACGCTGCATTCTGTGACTCGTCCAAGCAACAGATCACGAACCTCTTTGGATAGAGACTCGAGGTCTGGCAAAGGCTTCATTTCCAAGGGAGGAAGATCATCTACAATATGGGACAGACTCTAGAGGAAAGAAACAAAGTGGATTGAAAACTCGTTGGAAATATAGGACAGAGTTTAAACAGAAAGAAGAACGTTTTAAATACCTATAACAATTGTACAAAAGCTGAGAGAAAAAAAATGGTTATGCTGATAGAGAAGGCAACAAAGGTCTTCATGGGGCGGGGGTGGCCCAGTCGGTAGCGCGCCAGGCTCGTAATCTGTAGTTCCCAGGTTCGAGTCCCAGCTGGGTCAGCGTTGAGATTTATCTTCGCAAAATTCCCCGCCCTGCCCACGGCCAGTAGGGGACACCGATGGGCTTGGAAAAGCCGCCGTCCGTCGGATGGGACGTTAAGCCGTGGCCCCGTGTGCGGGAGAGACATACACTGTGCACGTTAAAGAACACGCTGGATGGCTTGACGGGAGGCTACCATCTGTCTCCAAACAGCTGTTTTAGCGGGTCCCCTCCCCCAACCTTCTCTGAGCCTTCGGGGTTCATGTGACCTGGCCATTTAGCCCATGGTGTGCAAAAAAGTGCCGCTCAGAGGTAAAACAACCCAACCAAAGGTCTTCATTCATCTGCTTTTTGAAGGAATCATTCGTAACTTTTCCTCTCACCTCTAAAGTAGCGTTCTATCCTTCCACGTCTTGGAATTTGGATAGAGGGATGCTAGTCAAGCTTCAATTTTTTTCCCTTTCATCCAGTATTCTTTTATTCAGTTCAAGAAAGAAATTACCACGCCTTTCCCAACCACTTGGAAAATATATTTATAAAGAAGTAATCCCTTCAAGATGCAATGTGCAATGCTTCCCAATGATGACGTTTTACGAATTTGTAGGCGAGTTAGTCAAACTAATAATGGGGAGCTATTCCCATCTAGTTATCAACTAATGGGTTATAATAATAAAAATAATGAAACCTATTAGAATACACTAAAAGTTATTTTGATCTTCATTAAGGGGGCATTACAAAGTAATACTTGGTGAAAGGGGGCTATTAACTTTGTCAGTGGGAGGGGAAATGGTCACGTTGCACACCACCCTAGATCCCGTCCCTCTGTCCTCTGCGCGTTAAACACACTAGATTAATGGTTAACTTTTTTTAGCCCGACTCTCTCATTTACCGAAAGTGATTATCTAACGCTCCCTTTTACCAAGCAGTATTATCTAAAGCGCTCTTTTACCAAGTATTATTGTTATTTTCCAACACCTCCTTTTAATAAGCGCTATTATCTAACGCCTCCTTTTAGTAAGCACTATTATCTAACGTCTCCTTTTAATAAGCACTATTATCTTAAGCCTCCTTTTACCAAGTATTACTATTTAACGGGCTCTTTTACTAAGCAATTATTATCTAACGCCTCCTTTTAATAAGCACTATTATCTTACGCCTCCTTTTAATAAGAATTATTATCTAACGCCTCCTTTTAATAAGCACTATTATCTAACGTCTCTTTTAATAAGCACTATTTTCTTACGCCTCCTTTTACCAAGTATTATTATTTAACGGCCTCTTTTACCACGCAATTGTTATCTAACGCCTCCTTTTAATAAGCACTATTATCTTATGCCTCCTTTTAATAAGAATTATTATCTAACGTCTCCTTTTAATAAGTACTATTATCTTACGCCTCCTTTTACCAAGTATTATTATTTAACGGACTCTTTTACCAAGCAATTATTATCTAACACCTCCTTTTAATAAGAATTATTATCTAACGCCCCCTGTTAATAAGCACTATTATCTAATGCCTCCTTTTAATAAGCACTATTATCTAATGCCTCCTTTTAATAAGCACTATTATCTAATGCCTCCTTTTAATAAGCACTATTATCTAATGCCTCCTTTTAATAAGCACTGTTATCTAATGCCTCCTTTTAATAAGCACTCTTATCTTACGCCTCCCTTTACCAAGTATTAATATTTAACGCCCTCTTTTACCAAGTAGAAGAGGGCGTTAGAAACTTCCTCTAACACCTTAGTGATAGAAATGTGAACAACAAATGGAGGCAAATTAAAGTATTATGCTTTAATATTGATTGCTAGAATTAATATATAAATATATTGATATTTGAAACCCGGATAAGGCATGAACAACTCTTTTAATGTTCTTTATTTCTAGTGAGCTTCGTCACAAACTTCTTTTTTTCTATGCTATTCTTTATTAATATTTCACTGAGGAAAATTACAGAAGTTTTTACATTATTTAAAAGTTTGTGACAATAGAAATAATGTCAAATATAATTGGAATGTTTGACATCAACATCAGCAGTCTCGTGCAGCACAAAAAGCAAAGACGTGAGTGGGATTCTGCACAAAAGAGGGACTTAGATGTAAAATATCCCGACCTAGTTTTTCGATTGCAGGAACATCTAAAACATACTTCTAAGCGAAATTCTCGTTTTTAATTTCATGAATGTTATAAATAAAAATAAATAAATACCCCCTCAAGCAGCTGCTTGCCACAGAGGTCTGACAGGTGCGCCATAGTAGAAGGTCTGTGAGGATGGCATGACCTCAGCAGAAACACAACACAAACGTCCATACCTTACCCGGGGATCGAACCCAGGTTCCTTAGATCAGTAGCAAACGTCGAGTGAAAAACGTTAAAAGAAAACTTTATGCAATGAAGGTAAATCAGAACTTGAAGAAAGGCAACGTTAAGATTAAAGCGACTAGAATTAAGTTGAGGATTTAAAAGCACAACAAAAATCAAGAGCCTTAAAGAAAAAGGTAAAGGAAGGAAGATATTTCCCTACTTACGATACTGGTTCCAGGCAGATAGGTGGAAGTGGCAGACAGAAGTTGTCTGTTTCCGTTGGAATCGACTCTCAGCTCCGATTCAAAGCTGGCCTCCTCATCGGGATCATCTTCTGCAGTCTGGGTCGACATCGCTCGCTTGGGGTCGCAATGATCGCAGTCCATGGGCTGACTCTCGCTCTCCACTTCCCCGCCATTCTGCTGATGCTTGAGCGTGAATGTCTCCACCGATGATTGCTTGTTGCAGAAGAGGGAACTCGAGTTCCTGAAAGGGGGGGAAGAACGGTTGTGTCACGATTCCATTCTAGAGTAATTCAAAATCAAAAATCAGTTGTCACTGTTGGCTTAAGCTCTAGGTTGTGACTTTAAGAGTTCACGATTTAGAATTGGATTGTTTTATGTCTGAGAAGCACTTTTGCATAAATAAAAAAAATAAATACCCCCTCAAGCAGCTGCTTGTCACAGAGGTCTGACTAGGAGCCTGTCAGTTTATATGCCATAGTAGAAGGTCTGTGAGGATGGCAGGACCTCAGAAGAAAAAACAACACACACAACCATGCCTTAACCCGGGGCTCGAACCCAGGTCCCTTAGATCAGTAGCCAAGCGTGCTAACCAGTCGGCCATGGGATAGGTCACAAGAACCCCTGGGAGACGTTAAAGGATCAACAGTGGACAGGTAATGGGAATCTAATAGACAACAGGAAAAGAGATAGAGGTCTCTCGTCAAGGTCATCCAGTGTGTTCCTACTTAATGTACATAAGGTACGACCCTCCTGAACATAGAACACGGCTTAACGTCCCATCCGAGGGACGGCAGTTTTTCAAAGCACATCGGCGTCCTTTTTCTCACAGAGGACATAGCGGAGATTAGTGGAGAAAAGTTCAAAGCAAGTAACAGTAAAATTAGGGCAGTAAAATCAACTGGTTAAGAAAATAGACAGACAGCTGGACTAAGTTTCATTGATCGAGGTTCGGTTGGGTTGTTTTACCTTTGAGAGGCAATTTTTTGCACACAATGGGATAAATGGCCAGGTCACAAGTATCCCCAAGGACTCAAGAAAGGTTGGGGAAGGGGCCTGCTGAACAGCTATTAGGAGAGATGGTAGCTTTCCCTCAAGGCCATCCAGCGTGTTCTTTAACGTGCAAAGGGTATGGCTCTCCCGCACACGGGGTCACGACTACACGTGCCCTCCAACAGACAGCGACCTTCCCTGCTGATCGAAAGCAGAATCGGGTTTTGCGAAGATAAATCTGAACACTGGCTCAGGTGAGACTCGAACCTGAGAGCTGCAGATTACGAGCCTGGCAAGCTACCGACTGAGCCACCCGCGCGCCCCAGTGCTCAGAGAAGGTTGGTTGTGTTGTTGTGTTGTGCTACTTCACGCTTTCTGGGAGGTCCGTTTGCTGGCTTTCCCACAGCTCCAATCAAAATTCAGATATATTTTTTCAAAATTACTCAGTGTTTCAGCTATAAGCTATGATATATTCATATAGAATATTTTGAAATATTCATGCTTTAAAATATTTATAATGAAATTAAAGCATGAGGAAGCGGACAGAATCGCATGATCTACTGATTTAAAAATAAATAAATACCCCCTCAAGCAGCTGCTTGCCACAGAGGTCTGACAGGAGCCTGTCAGTTTATATGCCAGAGTAGGAGATCTGAGAGGATGGCAGGACCTCAGCAGAAAAACGACACACACACATCCATGCCTAATCCGGGGCTCGAACCCAGGTCCCTTAGATCAGTAGCCAAGCGTGCTAACCACTCGGCCACGGGACGGCTTCTCTACTGATTTAGTATACGCTAATTACCTCTTCATTCTTTAGTATTCTTCATCTGAACAAATCTATCTAATTTATCTTTAAACTTCTTATTCCATCGATTACCACATGTACACGAGTCTTTCATGAGAAGCGAATTGCAAACGGGTTTCAAAAGAGGAATCTCCAGGGGCTTTCTGCAGCTTGAGCTTTGGCCATTTAACAGGTCTATTCCAGAATGCGCACGAAGCGAGACTTCGTAATTAATCCCTCATCTCGTTAGTTTTCTTAACGGGATGGCTATAATTCAGAGGTAGGCATTCATTTAAATTTACCTCAGTTCACTCCGGAGGTTGGTTACTGGACCATTATATTTCTTCGGTGATTAGTACAACTGATTATTATCATAAAGCAAAGAGTAGAAAAGTCCATTTACACCTAATGGGTGGCAAACCAGTTGCATAAGCTGAGAAACTAAAGTAATTGCTGCTGGCCTTAGTCCAGACGTCGGTGTTGATCAATGATGGATATTTTTAACCGTCTACGGAAAAAACAAACTTTTATTTGGTCTGTTTTTAAAAGCTAAAATGTATTCTTCTGTTTTTTATTGCTTTTTTTTCCCCTCTAAAGTGAAATGGTGTTGCAGAACTTCTGTATCATTTTACTAATATCATGTTTGAGGGCTGGAAGGGGTGTACAAGAACGTAATGAAAGTTGAAAATTCGATCTTTCAGATAAATGTGGAACATCACTAAAATAAATTATCCCCCCAAGTCAGTACAATACGTCAATGAGAAGATTTGTGAAGAATGCGAGACCTCGGCAGAAAGACAACACATGCAAGAAAACATCCATCCCTTATCCTGGGTTCGAACTCGGGTTCCTTTGATCAGTATCCAGGCACACTAACCACTCGGCTTCCGAGACTCTTTAGTAATAGACTTGAGGATTTCGATCCATAAATCAAGTCAATATTGAATTTTTTTGACATGGTGTCTCATCACTTAATTTCAATGTTGAACTTAATGCTCAGTAATATTGCTTGATGTTGATACAAAGCTATTGAATCCCTGTTTTTAAGTTTTTTTTAACTTTCAATTGCAAGTGATCACCCAGGCCTGCCATGATCTGATTGTCTTACATATTTTATCTGTTCTACAGCAATTTCTTCATGCTGTTCAGAAAATTTTATCCAATTTTCGTCAGTAAGTACAGATCGTTCACAGTATGTTGCCTTTACTCTTATATTACTGGGTTATTTTCATTGGAACGTTTCACCGTGGAAAATTTTCATCATTTTGATTCATTTGAACATTTCAGCAGGGAACATTTGCATCATTTTCATTCATTTGAACATTTTGTCATGGAATATTTGTATCAGTTTCATTCATTGGAACATTTACATCATTTTCATTCATTGGAATATTTGCATCAGTTTCATTCATTGGAACATTTGCATCATTTTCATTCATTTGAACATTTTGTCATGGAATATTTGCATCATTTTCATTCATTGGAATATTTGCATCAGTTTCATTCATTGGAACATTTGCATCATTTTCCTTCATTGAAATATTTGCATCATTTTCATTCATTGGAACATTTGCATCATTTTCATTCATTGGAACATTTGCATCATTTTCATTCATTGGAAAATTTGCATCACTTTCATTCATTGGAATATTTGCATCATTTTCTTTCATTAGAAAATTTGTACCATTTTCATTCATTAGAACATTTCATCACGGAACATTTGCATCATTTCCCTTCATTGGAACATTTTCAAAAAATTCGTTCATTAAAACATTTTCAAAAAATTCGTTCATTGAAACATTTTCAAAGATTCCGTTCATTGGAACATTTGCATTATTTTCTTTCAGTAACGTTTCGTTGAGCCTTAAGTGTTGAACCCCAAATACATTTGTATAAAAAAAATGACATCAGTGAAGCTGAACATCAGCATTACGAATGATTACTGCCTGATCTTACAACGGAAGACTTCAGAAGGAATAAGGAAAAAAGAAAGGCAACAAAATGTAACTTTGAGAACAAAACACGTCGATTTCACGAACAAAGAATGAGGTCAAATGGGGGTTAAATGGTCGTCAATATGCGGCAACACTGGACTCTTCTAGGAACGGAATAATGTGTACAAGTTGAAGAAGCATTTTGCGATACGATCGTAGTAACACCAGAATAGTAACGCAGTCGGTCTCTATCATTTCCTCCCTTTGAAAAGGTGTTACTTTTTGTGTGTGATTTTTCGCAACCTAAAGCCGATCTACAGGGTGATTCAAAACTTATCGTTCAAATTTCGTGGGGAGGTAGGGAATACGTCAGGAAACCGATTTCACATAGGAAAGAATGTCCGCAAATGTATACGTATGTAGAGGGCGCTGTGTGTACCCAACCAGTGTACAGCTCGCCCGACCACTCCCGCTGTCATCAGTGTACGAGCTGACTTACTAGTGATAAGATGAATCGTTTTACGCATCAAGAGCTAGCGGATATGCATCTCGCATATGGGGCAGCTGGCGAAAGCAGCCGCCGAGCTAGGCAAGTTTACGAAGACCGATACCCCAACAGAAGAATACCGCAGCATCAAATGTTTGCACGTGTGCATCGCAATCTGTGCGAACGTGGTTCACTGCGCAGCAACATGCAGGATACGGGGAGAAGACGACTGACGCAGACTGTCAACGTCGCAGAACAAGTCCTACAGTCCATTGAAGATAATCCGAATACCAGCACACAAGCTATTGCTCAGCAGCTTGGGGTCTCTCAGTCAGCAGTGTGGCGGATACTGCACGAGGAACGTGTGCATCCTTACCATCTGCAAAGGGTGCAGTTACTGCATTCTGACGATTATCCGAAGCGTGTGGAATTTGCACAATGGTTCATGCAGAAAGGTGCCGTGGACCCCAGTTTTCCAGCTTCTGTCCTTTTTACAGATGAAGCTTCATTCAGTCGTGAAGGTGTGTTCAATACACACAATTCACATGTGTGGGCTTACGACAACCCGCATGGTACGAGAAGTCACGCTACGCAACATCGTTTTGCCGTAAATGTGTGGGCTGGAATCATTGGTGACTGTTTGTTGGGACCTTACTTGCTACCGCCCCGATTGGACGGCCGGAAATACCTAATATTTCTCGAGACAGTGTTACCGACTTTTCTGGGCGCTGTTCCTGCGCATATCCACCGAGATATGTGGTATCAACATGACGGGGCTCCAGCCCATAGCACAATTGTTGCGCGTGATTACCTGAACCGAACATTCGGAGCTCGATGGATCGGTAGAGGTGGACCGATCGCTTGGCAACCCAAGTCACCTGATTTATCGCCCATGGATTTCTTTTTGTGGGGGGCCATGAAATACCATGTGTACGAGACCCCCGTCGACAGTGAAATGGACCTTGTTGCACGAATAGTGGCCGCCATAGGCATTGTCCGTGATATGCCAGGCGTTTTTGAAAATGTTCGGCGGTCAATGCAACGGCGCTGTGAATCCTGTTTCCGTGTAAATGGTCGCAATTTTGAGCACCTACTGTGAACCTGTGCTTTACCTTGTTGGAATAAAAGTCACATTCGTTACCACTTAACTGTACTGTTTCCTTGTGTTCACTTTACTTGTCCATTTTCTTCATGTAGATGACGTTTGCGGACATACTTTCCTATGTGAAATCGGTTTCCTGACGTATTCCCTACCTCCCCACGAAATTTGAACGATAAGTTTTGAATCACCCTGTAGAAACTGAGCAGCGGTGTGTGATACGTTACTGTGTTCGGCGAGGCTTAAGTGCTGCACAGACAGTCGCAGAAATGATTCAAATCTACGGAGAACAGTGCTCGAAAGGGTTTCAAGTGACCCAAACGGTGCAGGGGTGGCTCAGTCGGTAGCGCGCCAGGCTCGTAATCCGTAGTTCCCACGCTCGAGTACCAGCTGGGTCAGCGTTGAGATTTATCTCCGCAAAACTCCCCGCCCTGCCCACGGTCAGTAGGGAACACCGATGGGCTTGGTAAGGCCGCCGTCCGTTGGATGGGACGTTAAACCGTGGCTCCGTGTGCGGGAGATCCATACCCTGTGCACGTTAAAGAACACACTGGATGGTCTTGACGGGAGGATACCATCTGTCTCTCAACAGCCGTTCCAGTGAGTCCCCTCCCCCCACCTTCCCTGAGCCTTCAGGGTCCTTGTGACCTGGCCATTTAGCCCATGGTGTGCAAAAGAGTGTCGCTCAGAGGTAAAACAACCAACCAAAAGTGACCCAAACGCTTCACAGACGAACTCGATTCCGTGGAGGACGACTCAAAATATGGGCAACAAAACACTTACATCAATGCGCAGGATATTGTCAGTAAACTCCGCAGAAAAACCCTGCTTACATTGACACCAAGGATGAGCCTTTCTTATAGCAGTGCAATAGAACTTGCCAGATGAACAAACGACAGAGACTGAAAGTTACTTGAGAGCTGCTGTTTCTTGCTGTTACTTGAGAGCTTATCAAAACGCGTTTCAACCTGCACACATTTCTTCGTGCCTTTGAAGAGTCGCTCTGTTTGTCACATATTAGTGGAGGATGTGGCTCAACGTGTAGCGCGGCATGATCGGTAATCTCCTGGCCAGTGTTGAGATTCACTTCCGCAAAACTGCCTCCCCTGTCCTCTGTAAGTAGGAGACACCGATAGTCTTGGAAAGACCGCCTTCCTCAGATGGGATATTAACACGTGGCTCCGCGTGCGGGAGAGTCATACCCTGTGTACGTTAAAGAACACGATGGATGGCCTTGGGTTGGGTTGTTTTACCTCTGAGCGGCACTTTTTTGCACACCATGGGCTAAATGGCCAGGTCACATGGACCCCGAAGGCTCAGAGAAGGTTGGGAGAGGTGACCCACAGGAACACTGTTGGGAGACAGATGGTAGCCTGTCGTCAAGGCCATCCAGCGTGTTCTTTAACGTGCACAGGGTATGTCGCTCCCGCACACGGGGCCAAGGCTTAACGTCCCATCCGACGGACGGCGGCCATTCTAAGCCCATCGGTGTGCCCTACTGACCGTGGGCAGGGGAATTTTGCGGAGATAAATCTCAACGCTGACCCAGCTGGGACTCGAACCTGGGAACTACAGATTACGACCCTGGCGCGCTACCGACTGAGCCACCCCCGCCCCTGGATGGCCTCGATGGGAGGCTACCATCTGTCTCCTAATAGCTGTTCCAGTGTGTCCCCATCTTCTCTGAGCCTTCGAGTCCTTGTGACCTGGCCATTTAGTCCATTGTGTGCAAAAAAGAGCCGCTCAGGGGTAAAACAACCCAATACAACGATTTCCTTTCTTCCTAAATGGAAAAGTTCCTTACGTGATAGAAACAGATGAACACTATTCTAGAAATCAATATAGCAAAACTGTGTTAAATAACTTTGTCAGAATAAAACCAACTTTTGAAAGAACTGATATTCGCAGGCCTTCGTTACTGTTCGTCTTCTGCGGATAAGCTTTTAGTTTTTCAGACAGTACAGATTTGGCAGAAGAAGAAAAAAAGTTTATTATTATTGTTTAAAAAAAGAAAAGCATTGGCTTTGTTTCGAAAGAGGGATGAAGTCAGCCACTTTCGGAACTCTACTTAGGTGTTTGCACTTAAAAATTATTTCAAGTAGGCTTGGGCTAGGTTGTTTTACCTGTGGTCGGCACTTTTGTGCACATCGAGGCTAAATGGCCAGGTTACAAGGACCCCGAGGGCTCAGAAAAAAAAATGTGGAACATTTCTTGGGAGACAGAAGGAAGCCTTCCCTCAAGGCCATCCAATGTGTTCTTTAACGTGCTCTTTAACGTTCTTTAACGACCCATCTGAAGGGCGGCGGCCTTTCCAAACCCATTGGTGGCTCCTTTCTGACAAAGGTCAGGGTTTACTTACAAAGTGAGCTACCCGCGCCCTAAGTAGGCTTTTGATTCAGAGTTAATATAAGGTTTTATGGAGGATACCTGAAAACAAGTTAGCATAATAATAACATTCCATAATAACGTTGATTTTTATGTGAGAGTTGGTAAGGTTTCGGTTGGATTGTTCCACCTCTGAGCGCCATTTTTTTGCACACAGTGAATTATAATGGTCCGTCACAAAGACCCCAAAGTCTCAGAGAAGGTTGGGGAAGAGAACCCAGTGGACAGCTATTGGAAGACAAGAGCGCACTGGCCTCCCGTCAAGGACATCCAGCGTGTTCTTTCAAAAACACACTGAATGGCTTTAACAGGAGGCTATCATGTATCTCTTAACAACTATCCAGTGGGTCCTTTTCCCCTCCCAACCTCCTTTGAGCCTCGGGGTCCTTGTGACCTGGTAATTTAGCCCATTGTGTGGAAAAAAAAGTGCCGCTCAGAGGTAAAACAGCGTAACCGAATCCGAATATAAATGTTTCTTATTCATAATTCTTACAATTCTACTTCTCGCAATTCTTAATTTAGGCGACACTTTTTTCAGACGATGATTTTTTTAGGCGACTTAAACTTTCTTTTTTCTGGTTCCAAAAGTGAAAAAAAAATATTACACAACGTCGCTTTTATTTATGGCGCCCAAGATATTTTTTTTTATAAACATCGTTTAAATAAATATTTACTAGGTTTTGATCAGGGCTGTACTTTGATGACTGTGAAAAAAAATTTAATTTTATTTGAATCCACTCTATTTTAAAACAATATATATAATACTGGAATTTATTAATTGAAAGACAATATAGAGTTGAAAATAATAATCATTTTCAATATCTCTTTTTTCCTGGATAGGTTTACATATCCCCTTGGTGCAAAATGTAACGATAATGATTTAAGTTTGTGCTGTTTGTTCTATTATAATTATGCATTTTCCCTTTATTTCAGCTGAATAAAAAAATTGAGTCATAAATTGAATATACTTCAAATTGTCCTATTAATGACGGTTAATCGATCTCACTTTTCGTAGCCTCTGTCGACTGCGATTTGATTGGTCGTCGGTTATTGTGTGGTTAGAACATCTGACAACAGGATGTCGTGGGTTCGCATTTCAACTTTTTTTATTACATTTCCGCTAACTTGCAAACAAAGGAACAATTAAATTATTATCATCGGTAACATTGCACTACATATTGCTGTATAATATTAACAATGTTAACTGCAATGTAACATTAATAATGCATTGTAGAGTGAGCTATTAAGTTCGCTTTCTGAAATGCAGAATAGCGTGATTGTCTATGAATTAGCATATATCCTGGGTTGCATTCCTTTTGGACACTGCTTCAGATTGACGTGTTAACGTAGGGTTACCATATGTCCTCCTTTTTTTATCTCATGCCCTCCCTGAATATTGAAAAACATGAAATGTTCTCCATTTTATACAAACTCATAAGTCTTGTTTTAAATTAAAATTAAAAAAGCGTTTTTTACTTTAATTTTTTTCTCCATGACTATCGTATAATTTACTGTTAACTGAGAAATAATTCTAAATCGTGAATGCTAAATTCATTCTGTTTATGTTGTAAAGATACTATTTTCTGCAACATTCAATATCAACAATTTACATTCCAGATTGAAAAAAGTATGCGCTTTAGAAAATTACTGCTAAACAAAATTTTGCTACCGCCTATAGATAGATGGGGCTATGAAAGTTGACAGCACATTTTTTTTTGCAATATAAAAGACAGCAAAGGCTCCCAGAAACTATTGCTAGTTTGTACAAACCTTCTTATACAAGAGCATGTACCCTACCAAGACTGAATTCATTGCTGACCCTGATGTAGAACATTGAGCTGGCGCAGTAGAATTGCTACCTACTTGTGTTTTTCCACCCTACTGTGAAGTCTTAGATTGCTTCAACATCTTACAATTGTGATCAGGGCTGGACACATTCTGAGCGTGAAATTCAGCAAAAAGCACACTTTCCATCTCTTTATAGTTTAATCTTCTAGTTTAACGGTGACATTTAGTTTGCATCAAAACTTCCCGAAATCTGTGAATCCCGAATCCGAAATCTTCCCGAATCTTCCCGAAATATGTTAACATTTCTAGTGAAAGTCTGTTTCAAGAAGCTGTCATTTGCATAACCTTTATATAGTCTAAAACAGATAGTTCTCAACTTGGGGTACGCGGTAAAATGTTTTGGGGTACGCCGTGAGAGCTCAAAAGTCGCTAAGTTGGCAACACTGCTGTGCAAAAATGTCATTTTTTGTGTTTATCGATATATGTAATTTATGAATACAAAATTTAATGTGTGTATATATATATGTGTGTTTTATTTTATTCTCATTGTTAACTATAACTATAGTTTTATCTATCTATACAAAGGGTACGCCAGTTACATACACATTTCCAAGGATTACGTGAAGCATAAAAGGTTGAGAACCACTGCTCTAAAAGATCACCAGTATCTTTTCCGTAAAACAAATAAAAAGGGAAAACTCCACTTCAGTATTCTATCACGGAGAAACAAATCTACATTTTTAATGATCACAATCGAAGTATTGACGTAATCACAATTTCGTAACCATCAATTCCAATAATCAGAACCCATCGCGCAGCTGCCTTTGCTAAACGGTCTGAAATGCTTAATCCCAGATGTAGAGTCAAATACCGCTTTTTTGATTAACTGATTACCGACTACTTCAACTGAATTCGATTACCAGAGAGTTAAAAAAGTGTTTCTCATCCGTTTCCAGTGTTAGCCATTCTACGACATCTGTCTACTTTCTGTTTGACTCGGAGTTAATGATGTGACCAAGTCTCACATCCGTTGCTGGGCAACGCTATCGAGCAGAGACACACACCAATAAAAGAGCACTCAAAGATCTTTAACTTTAGCTGCACCGTCTAATACACACTCGGACTGTTCCATGTACTGTTCTTCTGTCAGAGAAAAATTTCTCAAGCGACCTGTTTTAGAAAGTCGCGTGATGGGAACTTCACTACTGTTAGGGGAGTTGAAAGGAAGAACGGGTTCGTAGTTGTAGCTCATATTCTTGAAAAAGAATTTTGTAGGTACGAGTTATTCATAGCCATTACCATTTTAATGCATGGCTCATTTTTTTTATGTAGTACTTTGGGAATGGAATTCAAGTGTCTCTCATTGATGTTCTCCATGTTTTTATTATTTCTATGATGAGGATTTATGTCGGCAAAACTATCAGCTTATCTGCAGATTACGAGAGACAGAAATGATCATATCACCACCCATGATTCGAACCCGTTAACGTTCTTAATTACCGTAACACTATGCGATATCGCTCCTTGGTCGAGGCTGGGTTGGGTTGTTTTACCTCTGAGCGGCACTTTTTTGCACACCATGGGCTAAATGGCCAGGTCACATGGACCCCGAAGGCTCAGAGAAGGTTGGGGGAGGGGACCCACTGGAACAGCTGGGGGTTCTGATTATTGGAATTGATGGTTACGAAATTGTGATTACGTCAATACTTCGATTGTGATCATTAAAAATGTAGATTTGTTTCTCCGTGATAGAATACTGAAGTGGAGTTTTCCCTATTTATTTGTTTTACGGAAAAGATACTGGTGATCTTTTAGAGCAGTGGTTCTCAACCTTTTATGCTTCACGTAATCCTTGGAAATGTGTATGTAACTGGCGTACCCCTTGTATAGATAGATAAAACTATAGTTATAGTATAACAGTTGGGTTGTTTTACCTCTGAGCGACACTTTTTTGCACAACATGGGCTAAATGGCCAGGTCACATGGACCCCGAAGGCTCAGAGAAGGTTGGGGGAGGGGACCCACTGGAACAGCTGTTGGGAGACAGATGGTAGCCTCCCGTCAAGGCCATCCAGCGTGTTCTTTAACGTGCACAGGGTATGGCTCTCCCGCACACGGGGCCACGGCTTAACGTCCCATCCGACGGACGGCGGCCTTTCCAAGCCCATCGGTGTCCCCTACTGACCGTGGGCAGGGCGGAGAATTTTGCGGAGATAAATCTCAACGCTGACCCAGCTGGGACTCGAACCTGGGAACTACAGATTACGAGCCTGGCGCGCTACCGACTGAGCCACCCCCCCGCCCCCCTTGGTCGAGGCAAATAAAGGCCTGAACGAAAACGATCGACAAATCGAGAATCTTAGAAATCTAATCCACGAATGATCGTGGAAAAGTTTTTATATTCAGTCTGAGGACGATCTTGGAAAAGGTCTGAGAAATCTAATCTAATAAACAATTGAAAAGATCTGAGATGTCTAAAAAAAGAAATCATGGTTACGTCTTCGAATTCTAAGAGAAAAATGTCTTGGAAATGTCTTGGGAATCTAATCAAAGAAAGATTTTGAAGACGTTTGAGAAACGTAAAAAAAAGAATCTCTGAAAGCTCTTTGAAATCTAATCCATGAAAAGTTTTGGTAAGATCTCCGAAATCTAGGTATCGAACATATTTGAAGACATCGAGAAATCTAATCTAATAAACATCTTCGAATGCTCAGACAAATTTAATCCAAAAAAGATCTTGTTTTCGAATCAGATCTACAAATACCTTGGAACGTCTAAGAAATCTAATCCAAGAAATGCTTATGAAATTTTCTCATTAACGCATCTTTTTAAATTTGAAACGGAACTCAGATAGGGGCGGGGGTGGCTCAATCGGTAGCGCGCCAGGCTCGTAATCTGTAGTTCCCAGGTTCGAGTCCCAGATGGGTCAGCGTTGAGATTTATCTCCGCAAAATTCCCCGCCTTGCCCACGGTCAGTAGGGGACACCGATGGGCTTGGAAAGGCCGCCGTCCGTCGGATGGGACGTTAAGCCGTGGCCCCGTGTGCGGGAGAGCCATACCCTGTGCACGTTAAAGAACACGCTGGATGGCCTTGACGGGAGGCTACCATCTGTCTCCCAACAGCTGTTCCAGTGGGTCCCCTCCCCCAACCTTCTCTGAGCCTTCGGGGTCCATGTGACCTGGCCATTTAGCCCATAGTGTGCAAAAAAGTGCCGCTCAGAGGTAAAACAACCCAACCCAAGGAACTCAGATATTATTTCTCCGATAGGATGGTGTTATTTCACTTTGAATCACCAATTGTGTTGTCTACAGGGGTGAAATTTGTTCAGTTCGATCCGAACGATAAATAAATTCAAATGAGGGGAACCAAAAGGTTAAAAAAATACTGAACCCTGTGTCCCCTCCCCCCACACACAGCTGTAAACATTGTACTAACCGTTACGATGAGAGAAGCCGATACTCGTAATGTTTTTGAATGCGACACGGATTCTGGTGCAGTTATGGAACATTATGCGAAAAAAACACAGCCATTTATAATAACGATGTTGGGCACAATGCTTCTGAAACCAATTGATTCAAAGAGGCGCGTGCGAAACGTTTTGTCGACAGCCTAATGGCCTAGTGAGAAATAATGATGGACTTCACGTTACGAGTAAGCATCATGTTCGACATCAGGGATTTCAATTTAGACAAAAAATGTGATATCAACATTTCATTTCTCAATGCCAAAATTCTGCTGCTGTAACTAAGGAATATTTAGAGGAAGTTGCGGTAATTGGTAAATTTGAATTGGGTTACTTTATCTCTGAGCGGCACTTTTTTGCACACCATGGGCTAAATGGCCAGGTCACATGGACCCCGAGTCACATGGACCCCGAAGTCCCAGAGAAGGTTGAAGGAGGGAACCCGTTGGAACAGCTGTTGGGAGACAGATGGTAGCCTCCCGTCAAGGCCATCCAGAGTGATCTTTAACGTGCACAGGGTATGGCTCTCCCGCATACTGGGCCATGGCTTAACGTCCCATCCGACGGACGGCGTCCTTTCCAAGCCAACGGTATCCGCTATTGACCGTGGGCAGGGCGGAGAATTTTGCGGAGATAAATCTCAACGCTGACCCAGCTGGGACTTGAACTTGGGAACTCCAGATTACGAGCCTGACGCGCTCCCGACTGAGCCACTCCCGCCCCTCGCTAATTGGTGAAGGAATTTACAATCGGGTAATAGGTGATTAGGTAATCTGGTTTAGCCAAAACACTAAAGACACGCAGCAACAAATATTTATGGCAGAGTGTCTTTTCCTCGCCTACACTGGGGTGGCTCAGTCGGTAGCGCGCCAGGCTCGCAATCTGTAGTTCCCAGGTTCGAGTCCCAGCTGGGTCAGAGTTGAGATTTATCTCCGCAAAATTCCCCCGCCTGCCCACGGTCAGTAGGGGACACCGATGGGCTTGGAAAGGCCGCCGGATGCCGCCGTCCGCCGAGAGAGCTATACCCTGTGCACGTTAAAGAACACGCTGGATGGCCTTGACGGGAGGCTACAATCTGTCTCCCAACAGTTGTTCCAGTGGGTCCCCTCCCCCAACCTTCTCTGAGCCTTTGGGGTCTTTGTGACCTGGCCATTTAGCCCATCGTGTGCAAAAAAGTGCCGCTCAGAGGTAAAACAACCCAACACTCTTCCGAAGATGAAACCTGACGAAAGTCGAAAATTTCCATTGTTTACGAAAGTCGAACATTTCCATAGTTTACGAAAGTCGAACATTTCCATTGTTTACGAAAGCAAAACTCTGAGCCCTGTCGCAAGCTTGCCGATTCGTCGTCAGAGTGATTCTATAAGTAAATTTTCAGTAAACAAAAAAACCTAAAACTTTCACAATTTTTTTTTTGCATATTATTTTAAATGAAAAAAAAGTTTGAAGGATTGGATAAGTTATCTCTTTTCGTTCATTTTTTTTTATTTCAACGCTTTTCGCCATCTCTAAAGCAGGATGACTTTGCAATTTTTGGCATTCGGCGGATTTGTTGGCATTTTTGTATTTTGAGAATTTATCTCCTTAGTTACTTTTAATCAAATAATCTATTTCTTTTGCCGTTTTAAATAAAAATGCTTCTTCAGCTCCTTTTGCTTTAAAAACATATTTTCTTTTTTCCCTGCTTTTTAAAATTCTCTAAAATTTTCTTTGATTTTTCGAGACAATTGACTGTTCAAAGTTTAATTAATTAACACTCAACTTTAATTTTTTTTTAGCATTTTTTCAGATTACGAGCTATTTTTTCCCTATTATTTGTTCCCTATTATTATTCCTCCCTTTTAATAGTTGACTAGGCGTTCAACTTTTCTGTTTTTAAAGATAATTAAAAAAACTCTTTCAATAGGGGCTATGAAATATTTAGACACGCATTTTTCAAACCTTTCAATAGTTTTAATTTGGAAAAATGGCAAAACTTGAAAATTAGTGATCTGGTAAACTTCGTGTCACGTGATACGAAAGTTGCCAGATCACTAATTCCTAAAAAAAATCGTTGCCAGATATTTTTTCTGAATTTTGTAATCAACCGTAGTGTTCGGATACTTTTTAATATATATAATGTCTATGAATATATAATGCAATGAATATGGAGCTTGTGCAGTTATACCGTTCACAGCAAACTGGAGCGGTTGCGGGTTCATGTTCACAGCATATTGGATCGTGTGAGCTCACAAAGACCTGGATCGTGTGGGCTCACTCACGGAAATATTGAGCGTGTGCAGTTACCGTTCACAGCAAACTGGAGCGTGTGCAGTTGCTGTACACGCTCCAGATATTTTTACTGAATTCTGTAATCACGTGACACGAAGGTTGCCAGATCACTAATTCCTAAAAAAAAATCGTTGCCAGATATTTTTTCTGAATTCTGCAATCAACCATAGTGTTCGGATACTTTTTTGAACGACTGTATATTGAATATTATGAATTTTATGCTATGTATAATATGGATTTGTTACGTTAATTTTTACAGTATTCGATAACAAAATTGAATTGCTGATCATTAAGATTCCTACATCCATTTCGATTATATCATCTTCTTTTCCTCTTGATTGTGCAAATAACGAAACACGAATTACATCACGAGCACTTCGTGTGCCTTAGTGGCGCAAGAGCTGTCAATTTCGCGATGATTGTGCCCGAGCATTCATTTAATCTACTGTTAATGTTAGCTCAAATAAAAAAAAAATGGGCGGGTGTGACTCAGTCGGTAGCGCGCCAGGCTCGTAATCTGCAGTTCCCAGGTTCGAGTCCCAGCTGGGTTAGCGTTGAGACTTATCCCTGCAAAACTCCCCGCCCTGCCCACGGTCAGTAGGGGACACCGATGGGCTTGGAAAGGCCCCGTCCGTCGGATGGGACGTTAAGCCGTGGCCCCGTATGCGGGAGAGCCATATTCTGTGCACGTCAAAGAACACACTTGATGGCCTTTACGGGAAGCTACCATCTGTCTCCCAACAGCTGTTCCAGTGGATCCCCTCCCCCAACCTTCTCTGAGCCTTCGGGGTCCTTGTGACCTGGCAATTTAGCCCATGGTGTGCAAAAAAGTGCCGCTCAGAGGTAAAACAACCCAAGCTGAAGTAAAATAGTTCAGAATACTTTTCTGAAAAAGAAAACGTTTTCGGAATAAATCTCCGAAAATTTTTTTTTACTTACCCAGGTTTTCGTAACAGCCATGTTCGACTTAGGGGTGGCTGTATCGCCGAGCAGCTGCTACCCATATTTGCATAAATCTGAAAAAGAAATATGTCATTGTTAGCAATTGTTTAAAGGCCAGATTTTAATTATTCGTCAAATGGCATTAAAAAGACGAAATCTCTCTGGATGTCGTTGAAGGGTGGACGTCGTCTCTAAGAACATCGTGCAGAGTGATTCCTAACAACCGGGGGCGGGGGTGGTTCAGTCGGTAGCGCGCCAGGCTCGTAATCTGCAGTTCCCAGGTTGCTGACCCAGCTAGGTCAGCGTTGAGTTTATCTCCGTAAAATTCTCCGCCCTATCCACGGTCAGTAGGGGACACCAATGGGCTTGGAAAGGTCATCTTCCGTCAGATGGGGCGTTAAACTGTAGCCCCGTGTGCGGGAGAGCTATACTCTGTGCACGTTAAAAACACGCTGGATGGCCTTGACGGGAGGCTACCATCTGTCTCCCAACAGCTGTTCCAAATGGTCCCCTCCCCCAACCTTCTCTGAGCCTTCGGGGTCTTTGTGACTTGGCCTATTAGCACATAATGTGCAAAAAAGTGCTGCTCAAAGGTAAAACAACCCGATTCATAACAGCCCTGTAGCGCAACAATTACGGGTTGCTCTAAATTTTTTTTTAAATGGCGATTTTCTCTAAAACTGACACCCACAATTTCCATTGGATTTTGCCTATTTACAGGGTTCGGTAAGGTTGTTCTATTTCTCTGAGCGATAGGTTAAATATTTAGGCACAAGTAGCTCAAGGCTCAGAGGCTATTAGAACTTCCCATGGCCGAGTGGTTAGCGCGCTTGGCTACTGATCTAAGGAACCTGGGTTCGAGTCCCGGGTAAGGCATGGCTGTTTGTGTCGTTTTTCTGCTGAGGTTCTGCTATCCTCTCAGACCTTCTACTCTGGCATATAAACTGACAGGCTCCTGTCAGACCTCTGTGGCAAGCAGCTGTTTGAGGTGATATTTATTTTTTTATTTTTAACCCACTGGACAGCTGTTTTGGGAGAATTGTTTGGGTTGTTTTACCTCTGAGCGGCACTTTTTTGCACACCATGGGCTAAATGGCCAGGTCACATGGACCCCGAAGGCTCAGAGAAGGTTGGGGGAGGGGACCCACTGGAACAGCTGTTGGGAGACAGATGGTAGCCTCCCGTCAAGGCCATCCAGCGTGTTCTTTAACGTGCACAGGGTATGGCTCTCCCGCACACAGAGCCACGGCTTAACGTCCCATTCGACGGACGGCGGCATTTCCAAGCCCATCGGTGTCCCCTACTGACCGTGGGCAGGGCGGGGAATTTTTGCGGAGATAAATCTCAACGCTGACCCAGCTGGGACTCGAATCTGGGAAATACAGATTACGAGCCTGGCGCACTACCGACTGAGCCACCCCCGCCCCAGTGTTTTGGGAGAAAGTAGAAACCAAGTGTAAAAGGTATCCAGCGTATTTAACTCTGATTGTTCAGCAATGCGGAGATGAGATTTTTGCACTGTATGAGGCTCTTCAGGTGTGTTTTATAGACAATATTGTTTATATATTATATAGGCTTTATAGACGTCCTCATAAGGCTCATGTTGTCGACGATTACCTTAAAATTTAAAAAAAAGAGAAAAAATTAAAAGGAAAAAAAAGTGAACAAGAGTTAAAAGTTTCTAATGTGGAAAGAGTTAAAATAGTAACGTGCTGTTTGTAATACATATCTAGATTGGGTTGGGTCGCTTTACCTCTGAACTTTTTTTTTGCACGCCATGGGCTAAATGGCCAGGTCACAAGGACCCCGAAGGCTCAGAGAAGGTTGGGGGAGGAGACCCACTGGAACGGTTGTTGGGAGACAGATGGTAGCCTCCCGTCAAGGCCATCCAGCGTATTCTTTAACGTGCACAGGGTATGACTCTCCCGCATACGGAGCCATGACTTAACGTCCCATCCGACGGACGGGGGCCTTTTCAAGCCCACCGATATCCGCTATTGACCGTGGGCAGGGCGGAGAATTTTGCGGAGATAAATCTTAACGCTGACCCAGCTGGGACTCGAATCTGGATTGAGGGGAGATGATCCACTGGGTAGCTGCTGGAGAAAGATAATTGCTTTCCGTTAAGATCATCCAGCGTGTTCTTTAACGTGCACAGGACATGACCTTCCCTCACAAGAGCTACGGCTTTACGTCCCATCCGATGGATGGCGGTCTTTCCACGCCCATCGGTGTCCCCTACTCACCGAGGGAAGGGTGGGGGGTTTTGCGGGGATAAATATCAAAGCTGGCCCAGGTGGGAGTCGAACCTGGGAACTGCAGATTACGAGCTGGTATCCATATTTTAGATTTAATGGTCAAATATTCTGTTTGTTATTGATAAAGATGAAAAATTATTATCTCCCTTTAGTACTAATTATTGCAAAAGTTTAACATTATCAATCTTTGGGGACTGCTGTATTTTACGAAGGTGTCAAAATGATAATAAGATGGAGTGGCCAGATAAATTATTGGATCTGATCCAATTGAGCATGGTGGGAGTCAGCCTCAAACAGCACGTCTCTGATCTGCTCTCATGAAGTGGACTTGATTACCACTAAAGCATATCAACAACCTCATCACCAGTATGACAATGCTTTGCTTGAGTTGCATGGCTGTCAGGGGTGATCATACACCTTGTTCATATCCCCTGTCTCCTAATTCCAGCCCTTCTATTTTGGGAACTCATAAAGCATCACTCATGCATAATTACACGATTTCGTCATTTCCCCACTTGCTTGTTATTCAGTCATCTCACATTTCCATACGAACGTTCGGTTGTAGTTTTGAGTTACGTACACTTTTGAGTTACGTACATTTTTGTCCATTAAATAAATAATAAATAAATCCTTTCTCAAGCAGCTGCTTGATACAGAGGTCTGACAGGAGCCTGCCAGTTTAATACGTCATAGTAGATGGATCTTTCATTATTCCTTTAAATTTTGGTACCTGTGTAGTTCATCAAAATATATCTTCCATTTTAAATTCCATTTTAAATTATATGGTTGATTACAGATTTCCATTTTAAATTCCTACCTATCGTTTCGTACTGCTCATTAAATTCGTGTAACGGCTAGTACAGTCGCTCAAATAAATATCCGAACAGACAGGCTCCTGTCAGACCTCTGTGGCAAGCAGCTGCTTGAGGGGGTATTTATTTTTTTTATTTTTTTATGGTTGATTACAGAATTCAGAAAAAATATCTGGCAATGACTTTTTTAGAAATTAGTGACCTGGCAACCTTCGTGTCACGTGACAGATATTTCTTTCTGAAATCTGTAATCAACCATAGTGTTCGGATTCTTTTTTGAGCGACTGTACTAGAATTCTGAAACGCATCAAAAGAGGAAATTACACGTGTAATTTTATGGGTTACTCGCATCACGAAGCCGACCATAGTGAAAACCGAATATATTGAAACGTTTAAGAGTTCAGAAATGAATTTTTGTATCTCTTAATTTATTTTTAATCCACTCTTTTCTTTCTCTACTCCTCCAGAGGCGTTTAATTTTGCTTTCATTTCCAATGAAAATATTTTCCTGTACACATTGCCAGATCTAGCAGATACGAGGCCCGGGATCCCTCGGGATTTTGGGTCCCTCCTGCTATCAGAAATCAATCATAAATAAATTAGTCAATAAATTATTATATATTTTTAGAGTTTGTCTGGCTGTTCGAGAACTTTTTTTAAACGATAATTCGGCATGTAGTTTCAGCTCATCTTAACTTAGTGCACTGTAAGGGGTTGGACCCCCATAAAATTAAGCCCCCCCCACAAGTTTGGCGTAAAAAGTCTGTCCATTGACGACTTTTCCTATCAGTAACGTAGTATTCCATTCCTAACTTTCAATTGCCCCTTCATAAAGTAGGCTATGGGAGCTCCCCAGAGATTTCAGACATTTGAGGCCGGTTTATTCCAAACTCAGGGCAGCTAATACCTCGATCACTAAACTATATACAGATAGATACAAGTGCGACCACCACGCCGAAAATTGGGACCGATCAGTCAAGTAACTTCGGAATTATAGGGAGCCGAAAACTTTCGTCAATGATGACGTCATTGTGGTAGTACATGAAACGCGTGTTCCGGAAACTCGTTCGTAATAATCCTGGAAGCTTGCTATCTCAATCATTTACTAGCTGCCAGGGTACAAAAGCTGCAGTAAAGGTAAATTTTGTAAGTCGCCTCCCCCCCTCCGCTCCCCAACACTTTAGCACAGATTTTCAACAGGAAGAAATTTGCCCTGTGTTTGCTTGGATCATTTGTTGACGTCAGCGACGACTCTCATAGCGCGTGGCTTAGTTTAATCTCCGCCAAACCCCCACCCTGCTCTCAATGAGTAGGGGACACCGAAGGTCTTGGAAAGCCGTCGCCTATAGGATGGGACGTAAGCTGTGGCCCCGTTGCGGAAGAGCCATATTCCCTGTGCACATTAAGGAACACGCTGAATGACCTTGAAGGGAGGCTACCATCTTTCTCCTAACAGCTGTCCAATGGGTCTCCTCTCCTAAACTTTCTCTGAGCGCTAGGGATCTTTGTGACTCGACCATTTAGCCCATTGTAGGTAAAAAAAAAGTGTTCCAACTCAGAGTCAAAACAACCCAACTAAATGAAAATTCTTAATAGAGTCCAAGTCTGATTTATACAGCATAAATTCCAAAGCAAACTCAAGTGCAAACTTGTAGTTAAAATATCGATACTAAATTCTGCTGTAACCAAAAACAAGTAACACCTTTTAATATTACTTTCGCTAATTTTTGCGCCATCCCTTTAGTGAACCATTGATCAAGATCTTATTTACTCCATTTTCCTCTTGTGCCTTACTTTGAATGGCACTGAACTACTTAGCCTTGACCGAATCCCCAGCTTACCGTTCCCATCCATCGATTCTTCACCTTGCTGATTGCCATAAGTACACACACATACACAATTTCATCTAATAGCCTGTTAGCGCATTTGCGACAGTTTTCCATCTGCTAACTAGACAGATCTCACACTCTTCATCTGCTGTTTACGAGGCACTGCAAATATTATTGAATCGGGATTGCAAAGAAAATATTTCATTCAAAGTTCTTCGCGAAGTTGACATCTCATATCTCTGCTTGTACTACTAGGGTTTGCAACCCCTTGAGGCTGATATATATACTTTAGACATTGAGAACCATACTGTATGTAAGCTTTCAGTGGGTTTTTCTGTGGCGCTACGAGAGCTTATTTTCTGAAACTGTAACTGCGGTAATGCAAAATTGAAGGTTGGGTTGTTTTACCTCTGAGCAGCACTTTTTTGCCCACCATGGGCTAAATGGCCAAGTCGCAAGGACTCCGAAGGCTCAGAGAAGGTTGGGAGAGGGGACCCACTGGAACAGCTGTTGGGAGACAGATGGTAGCCTCCAGTCAAGGCCATCTAGCGTGTTCTTTAACGTTGGGTGTTTTACCTCTGAGCAGCACTTTTTGCCCACCATGGGCTAAATGGCCAAGTCGCAAGGACCCCGAAGGCTCAGAGAAGGTTGGGAGAGGGGACCCACTGGAACAGCTGTTGGGAGACAGATGGTAGCCTCCAGTCAAGGCCATCTAGCGTGTTCTTTAACGTTGGGTGTTTTACCTCTGAGCAGCACTTTTTGCCCACCATGGGCTAAATGGCCAAGTCGCAAGGACCCCGAAGGTTGGGAGAGGGGACCCACTGGAACAGCTGTTGGGAGACAGATGGTAGCCTCCCGTCAAGTCATCCAGCATATTCTTTAACTGCATAGATTATGGCTCTCCTACACACAGGGTCACGGCTTAATGTTCCATCCAATGGCCAATGGTCAAATCAATCTCTTTTCTGACTGAGATCAGGATGGTGGAGTTTTGGGAGATAAATCTCAACCAGGCGCCTTGATGGGAAGCTTCCATCTGTCTGCTAAAAGCTGTCTCCAGTGGGTCACCTTTTCTGAGCCCTTGGTGTCCTTGTGGCCAGGCCACTTTGCCCATTGTACGCAAATATGCGCCGCTCAGAAGTAAATCAACTCGACACATATTTCTATAGTTTGAATGGACTTTCTCCAGAGAGAGAGTAACAGGTTATAATCCCCCAAGTTATGTGCTTCTTCATCAGCATTTCGAAAGTTCCGACAGCAGTGCGATAGTGGATGCCTCGACGTGATCAGAATAGATTAATCCCATACAGTGGCGATTGTTATTCACGAAACGTGACTCAAAAATGATAATCACTTGATTCCCACTCTGTTGTTATTCCAACAACCTTTCGCCGCCGTAATTGGCACACAATGGATCTATAGCGTTGTTGTGTCGTGGCATGTCTCGCGATGGGATTACACTAATTCCCAACAGAGGAGGAGAAAGAACATGGTGAAGCATCATTAAGCTAAGGTGACGATTACTGGAAATTCTAGCTTGACTGTTGTATTGGGGTCACATTAAAGCGACTGGAAATTATTACAGACTTCTGGCACGCAATAAAATCGAGCTTAATTGCTGTTCTGTATCCCAATTAAACAAAATAGAAATTATTGCCGTCCCGTGGCCGAGTGGTTAGTACGCTTGGCTACTGATCTACGGGACCTGGGTTCGAGCCCCGGGTAAGGCATGGATGTGTGTGTTGTTTTTCTGCTGAGGTCCTGCCATCCTCTCAGATCTTCTACTGTGGCATATAAACTGACAGGCTCCTGTCAGACCTCTGTGGCAAGCAGCTGCTTGAGGGGATATTTATTTATTTATTTTTTTTTTTGGAGTACAGTAAAGCGAAGCTAAAATGCCGTTCTTGGTCACTAATGAGATTGGAAATTATTTCTAAATTTTAGAATAACAGTGTGTTGCCGTTTTTCTGAATACCAGTGATCAAGATTAACTGTTGTCAGGCCCGGATATAGAAAAAAATATATTGGGGTAGGGGGCAAGTGACGCTATGGAGTCGAAAAGAGATAGTGAGGGGGGAGAGATTTGATTTCCCCTGCAGTGTAACATTTTCCCCTCCCGTTTAGGGATATTTAAAAAAATGAAAATGCGTGAACTATGCATAAGTTGGATCATTTTTGCCGCCTTTGCTCATTACTAGCATTTTCAAAGGGGGTTGGTCATGCCTCCCCCTCAAGACTGGCCCTGTATGGCTTAACTGCCCCTGCCTGTATTCAAAGGGGCGGGGGGCTCAGTCTGATGGCTCAGTCGGTAGCGCGACAGGGTCGTAATCTGCAGTTTCCAGGTTCGAGTCCCAGCTGGGTCAGCGTTGAGATTTATCTCCGCAAAACTTCCCGCCCTGCCCATGGTCAGTAGGGAACACCGATGGGCTTGGAAAGGCCGCCGTCCGTCGGATGGGACGTTAAGCCGTGTCCCCGTGTGCGGGAGAGCCATACCCTGTGCACGTTAAAGATCACGCTGGATGGCCTTGACGGGATGCTACCATCTGCTTCCCAACAGCTGTTCCAGTGGGTCTCCTCCCCCAACCTTCTCTGAGCCTTCGGGGTCTTTGTGACCTGGCCATTTAGCCCATGGTGTGCAAAAAAAGTACCGCTCAGAGGTAAAATAATCCAATCCTGTTATCAAACTTTGGATCGAAAATTAGAGAGATTATATTCAATTGAAGTCAGTTTCTGGGCAAATTCACATATGCCAAATGTGATTTGTAATAAATGTACTCTGCAGCCAATTATGAGTCTCATAGACTGGCATATCGAAACAGAGACCACGTTCGAAATTCTAAGCAAACGAGTCATGGCTAGCTGTCCACCCAAAGCGAGTTTATTTCAATATTTATCAGTCACTCCTACAGCAAGCGTTGGCGTTGTAATCTGTACCGTTTGGAGGATTGTCATCTTGTCAAAAAAAAAAGCTATTGAGAAGTGTTGTTCAGTTATCCCGATCAAGTACGATTTCGAGATGTCGTACTAAACATAAGTCATAACATAAGGATGAAGAATTATATCCCTGAACTTGCTGGAACGGGGTTGGCTTAGTCGGTAATGCGCCAGGCTCAGGGGCGTAGCCATGGGGAATGGGGGGGGCTCCCCTCCCAAAGTCCCCCCCCCCCCCAAAGTAACTCGGAGTTGGCAAAATTCGAAGCGACTTCGTAAAATCTAGGTGAGTTGTGAAAATTTTTAATTTTTTTTTTTTGGAAAATTAAGCGGAGTTTTCAAAATCGAGGCAACTTGGCAAATCTAAGACAGTTTGGAAAAAGGAGAGACGACAAAATTTAGAGCAGTTGGCAAAATTCGAAGTCACTTAGTAAAATACAGGTGAGTTGGCAAAATCGGGACAACTTGGCAAAATCTTGGGGAGTTGGCAAAATCTTGGGGAGTTGGCAAAATTCCGAGTGATTTGGTAAAATCTTGTGGAGTTGGCGAAATCGGGACAACTTGGCAAAATCTTGGGGAGTTTTTGCAAAATTCGGAGTGACTTGACAAAATCTTTGGGAGTTGATAAAATTCGGAGTGACTTGGCAAAATCATGGGGACTTGGCAAAACTCAGGTGAGATGTAAGAATTAGGATTTTTTTCTGTAAAATTATGGCGAGTTGGCAAAACTTAGGGAGTTGGCAAAATCTAGGGACAGTTGGCAAAATTCGGAGTGACTTGGCAAAATCGTGGGGAGTTGACAAAATTCAAGTGAGATGTAAAAATTTGGATTTTTCTCTGTAAAATTATGGCGTGTTGGCAAAATCGAGGCAACTTTGCAATATTTCGGAGATTTGGTAAATCTTGTGGGAGCTGGCAAAATTCAGAGTGACTTTGCAAATATCAGGTGTGATGTAAAAATTTGGATTTTTTTTTCTGTAAAATTGTGGCGAGTTGGAAAAATCGAGGCAACTTGGCAAAATGTAGGGCAGTTGGCAAAATTCGAATCCACTTGGAAAATACGGGCGGGTTATGATAATTGGGATTGGGTTTGTGAAATTCAGGATAGTTGACTAAAATCGAGAAAACTTGGCAAAATCCAGGAAAGTTTGAAAAGTTTGAAGTGATTTGGCAACTTTAGGAGAGATGTAAAGATTGGGATTAGTTTCGTGAAATTAAGGAGAGGTGGCAAAATCAAGGGAAAATTCACACTGAGAATTCAGACGAGATGTAAATATTGGAATTATTTCTGTAAAATTATGGCTAGTTGGCAAAATTCGAAGTCAAATGGCAAATTACGGTTAGTTGGGAAAATTGGAAGTCAAATGGCAAAATGCAGAAGAGTTGTGGTGAAAATTGCCTCCCCCCCCCACCACGGAGCGGAAATTTAAGTAAATATGCTCAGTTGGAAAAATTTGAACTTCGAATTGGAAAATTTTTGATTTCCCCTCCCCCCCCCCCCCCAACCATAGTCCTTCGCTACGCCCCTGGCCAGGCTTATCACCTCATGTTCCTAGTTTCGAATACCCACGTTAGGATTTCCTCCGTTAACAACTGCTTTATTCCCAGTCACATGGTAAGGGGACATCGATGAACTTAGAACAGGCCATCGTTGATCTGATGGGCGGGGGTGGCTCAGTCGGTAGCGCGCCAGGATCGTAATCTGTAGTTCCCAGGTTCGAGTCCCAGCTGGGTCAGCGTTGAGATTTATCTCCGCAAAATTTCCCCGCCCTGCCCACGATCAGTAGGGGACACCGATGGGCTTGGAAAGGCCTCCGTCCGTCGGATGGGACGTTAAGCCGTGGTTCCGTGTGCGGGAGAGCCATACCCTGTGCACGTTAAAGAACACGCTGGATGGCCTTGACGGGAGGCTACCATCTGTCTCCCAACAGCTGTTCCAGTGGGTCCCCTCCCCCAACCTTCTCTGAGCCTTCGGGGTCCATGTGACCTGGCCATTTAGCCCATGGTGTGCAAAAAAGTGCCGCTTAGAGGTAAAACAATCCAAACAATACAATACAATCGTTGATCTGATGTATAGTTAAGAGAGTCATACCCTGTAGAACGTTAAAGAACACGCTGTCTGGTGCTCGTTAACTGCTGTGCAGTGGATTTGCTTCTGAACTTAGTCATTTATCACACAATGTGCAAAAATAAATGCTTCTGATAGATGAAAGGGGAAACTAAAAAGATTTCAAAGGATTATTGTTTGGTTCTTAGCACTTGAAAGTTGGACAACAAGGGCTATAACATGAAACCACTATAACTGAGCGGCCTAAATATGGGAAATCTGTTTAGAGTATTTGAATAATTCGAATTCTGGAATGAACCTCCTAACCACTGGAGCCATATACGATCATCATATTCATTGGAGCTTTTGGTTTGGTTTACCTCTGAGCGTCACCTTTCTGCACACAACGGGATAAATGGCCAGGTCACATGGACCCCGAAGGCTCAGAGAAGGTTGAGGGAGGGGACCCACTGGAACAGCTGTTGGGAGACAGATGGTAGCCTCCCGTCAAGGCCATCCAATGTGTTCTTTAACGTGCACAGGGTATGGCTCTCCCGCACACGGGACCACGGCTTAACGTCACATCCTACAGTAGGTTATTGGAGCTCTACACTGATTATCATAACCATTGGAGACGTTAACCCTACCATCCTAAGCACTGGAACCGTACCCGATCATCGTACCCAATGGAGCTTCAACGAATATCTTAACCACTCAAACCATACATCTACCATCCTCAGTAATGGAGCCTTACCCGATCATCGCAGTCAAAGGAGCCTATTAAATTATCTTAACCACTAAAGCCACACACTTATCATCCTACTTCTGGAGGCATATCCGATTATCTTAACCCCTGGATCTACATATCAATCATCTAAAACGCTGCATAGAATATCCTAACCTCTCGAATAGGGTAAGAATAGGATCTATCTCGAATAGGGAGAATATGATCTAACTCGAATAGGGAGAATATGATCTAACTCGAATAGGGAGAATAGGACCTATCTCGAATAGGGAGAATAGGACCCATCTCGAATAGGGAGAATAGGATCTAACTCGAATAGGGAGAATAGGATCTAACTCGAATAGGGAGAATAGGACCTATCTCGAATAGGGAGAATAGGACCCATTTCGAATAGGGAGAATAGGATCTAGCTCGAATAGGGAGAATAGGATCTAACTCGAATAGGGAGAATAGGACCTATCTCGAATAGGGAGAATAGGATATATCCCGAATAGGGTTGGGTTGTTTTGAACCTCTGAGCGGCACTTTTTTGCACACCATGGGCTAAATGGCCAGGTCAGATGGACCCCGAAGGCTCAGAGAAGGTTGGGGGAGGGGACCCACTGGAACAGCTGTTGGGAGACAGATGGTAGCCTCCCGTCAAGGCCATCCAGCGTGTTCTTTAACGTGCACAGCAGGGTATGGCTCTCCCGCACACGGGGCCACGGCTTAACGTCCCATCCAACGGACGGCGGCCTTTCCAAGCCCATCGGTGTCCCCTACTGACCGTGGGCAGGGCGGGGGATTTTGCGGAGATAAATCTCAACGCTGACCCAGCTGGGACTCGAACCTGGGAACTACAGATTACGAGCCTGGCGCGCTACCGACTGAGCCACCCCCGCCCCTCCCGAATAGGGAGAATAGGATCTATCTCGAATAGGGAGAATAAGATCTAACTCGAATAGGGAGAATAGGATCTATCTCGAATAGGGAGAATAGGACCTATCTCGAATAGGGAGAATAGGATTTATCTCAAATAGAGAGAATAAGATCTAACTCGAATAGGGAGAATAGGATCTATCTCGAATAGGATCTATCTCGAATATGGAGAATAAGATCTAACTCGAATAGGGAGAATAGGATCTATCTCGAATAGGGAGAATAAGCTATATTCCGAGTAGGGAGAATAGGATCTAACTCGAATAGGGAGAATAGGATCTATCTCGAATAGGAAGAATAGGATCTATCTCGAATAAGATCTATCTCGAATAGGGAGAATAAGATATATTCCTAATAGGGAGAATAGGATCTAACTGGAATAGGGAGAATAAGATCTATCTCGAATAGGGAGAATAGGATCTATCTCGAATTGGCCAGAATCTAGGCAATGCACTCCCCTCTCTCTCCCCTTTAAAATGGTAGTAAGGAATATGAAGGTAAATTATAAAACTTGTGTACATATCACACATTTTCAAAATTTTTTAAAAACCTCTAAAACCGAAGAGAAAATATTATACTCTAATGGAAATCTAATCTCTTGCCCCCTCCCCATTTCTTTTAATTTTTTATGGCTCGATTGCGTCACTCCCCTTTTTTTATCCAATCTTCTTAAACATTCAAACCCTGCACTGAACATCCTAGCTACTGAAACTATATGAACCCAGCAGTAAAGGTCCTGGCGCTCGAGCCCTGCCCAGAACATCTTAAACCACAGAATTCTGAGCCGAATATCCTAAGGATTCAAATCACATTTAACAAGTAATCTAACCACTTGAGATATGCACCGAACGCATCAATTGGAAAACTCCTTCATACGATTCCAACTTGTCTGATTTTCTAACATTTAAAACTCTCTCGCAATATAAAACTTACAGTCTTGATAAACGGCAATGTTCTAATATTTAATTTTCAGGGGCATAGCGTGAGTAGCGACTGCGATATTTTTAAACTACACATTTGATGCTTCGACAGTTGTTCTAGATTATAGCTAGATTGCTAGGTCATTGACCTATGACCTATGATAACTGGGGGCGGGGGTGGCTCAGTCGGTAGCGCGCCAGGCTCGTAATCTGTAGTTCCCAGGTTCGAGTCCCAGCTGGGTCAGCGTTGAGATTTATCTCCGCAAAAATCCCCGCCCTGCCCACGGTCAGTAGGGAACACCGATGGGCTTGGTAAAGCCGCCGTCCGTCGGATGGGACGTTAAACCGTGGCCCCGTGTGCGGGAGAGTCATATCCTGTGCACGTTAAAGAACACGCTGGATGGCCTTGACGGGCGGCTACCATCTATCTCCCAACAGCTGTTCCAGTGGGTCCCCTCCCCCAACCTTCTCTGAGCCTTCGTGTGTTCCTGGCCATTAGCCATGTTGTGCAAAAAAGTGCCGCTCAGAGGGAAAACAACCCAACCCAACCCTCTTTAATATTTCATTTTATTCTTTTTTCCCCGATCAAACATTACCAAGAGTTTTTAGAAAGCTGCAATTCTTCGTTAACTCAAATGGCTCTGATGAATTGGCCTCAGCTTACGGCAGAAAAATCGAAGTTTCGACGAGATGACTTTTATAAATCCTCGCATAATGTTTCGGTGCATCATTGGCTTGACAGCTTCTTATTAATCTCAGTCGTGAGGTTTCATTTACCGTTGAGGCAGGTGTTTTGGATAAACGAGCTCATCAAAGATTTGCATACTTAATGATTCGTCAAATCAAGCCTTTGGCAGAAGTGCTATATTGGGTCCTCACCCGCAATCTTGTTTTATTTCGCCGCCGTGAAAAAAAGTCTGAAGGGTAAAAGTAGTCCGTTCCGCATCTACCTTAAGATGCGTATTGAGGATATATGTATTTAATTTAAAGGATATATAAAAATATATTTCATCAAAACAAGATTATATTAACAACGCTTATTGCTCCAAAATGAATCCTCGTTTTGCACTTAAAAAAACCCCGAAAATTAAACAATTTCATCAAAATTAGATTTTATTAACAACTCTTATCCCTAAAGAATAAACCTTCGTTCTACACTTAAGAAAATCCCCAAGAATTAACATTCTCATCAAAAGTAGATTTCATTAACAGCTCTTATCGCTAAAGAATAATTCGTTGTTCTTTACTGAAATAAAGCCCCCAAAATAAGTAATCTCATCAAAAGATTTCATTAACAACGCTTATCGCTAAACAATGAAACCTCGTTTCGCACTTAAAAAAGCCCCTAAAAATAAATATCAAAAGTAAATTTCCTTAATAACACTCATCGCTAAAGAATCAACTTAAGAAAAGCCCCGACAACAAATATTCTCATTACAGAGAACTATTCTAAACAGCATAATCAGTCATAAAGATTGGAACATGCGGATGGATATCATATTGCAACTCAACGTTACAGTACTGGGGAAAAGTACAACATGGCGGCTGAGGACTCAATACTGCATCGTAGCTAAGTCTTTTTTTTCCCATTTCCTATCGGCATTGATTGTTGGTATGGCAAAGCAGAAAATGTTTCTAAATTCAGCAGTTCTATCAATTAATGAAAAAAGAAAAATTGTAATTAACATGAGATAATTAATTGCTTTATTACGCTGCTCAGAAACTACATTCAGTCAGCAGTATGCAAGGCTCAGTTGTGCTTTTGAGTTCTGACTTACAATCAAAAAATGTGTCTGTTAAAAAGAGTAATACCGGTCGGAGATAAAACATTTGCCTATCAGATGTTAAAAAAATATGTTGTCGGAGATAAAAAAAAAAGGCCTGTTACAGTTTAAATAATCGATCGAAATCACATAGAACATTTTTCTTGATTTTGACTCTCTGAAGAAATGTCTTTTATTTTATCCGGTCTTGACCTTCCAAATTTTGCATCTGTTGGATTTCTCATTGCGAGCGAATTTTATTTGTTTTTACTACTCAAAAATTATCGACTACTTACACTGGACAACACCGAAACCAGATATCAAAAATTGGAGGAGGGACTGAAGTGATTATTTTGAACCAGAATCGTTACGATATTTTCTGAGTATTTTTTTAGAAATCATTTAGCCAAATAGTGTAATTGCCTAAAAAATAAATAAGAGAGAATTTCCATATTATATCCACGAAAAGCTAGGTTTAATAATATGACACTTCTGAAATAAGCTTTTTATGGAAAAAATGGTCAATTTTTATGGTTACTGAAAATGAATTAAAGATATCAATGTACACGAGCACGAAAATAAAAATAATCTGTGGTGAAAAAGGAAATCACTTATATCTTATGCCATTGGTGTTCGAGAAAAGGATATGCATATTTTTCTGCAAATGCAAATACAACTATCGTTGAAGATGTTTAAAATTGTATGTATGTTAAAAATATGTTGTCATTATTAAATTCTTGTGTTAAATATTACAATAACCTGGATGAGCTGATACTCTTGTGTTATTTACATTGGAATAATGTACATTTATATCAAAATAGCTGTCCCGTCTCCTAGTGGTTAGCACGCTTGGCTATTGATCAAAGGGACCTGGGTTCGAGCTCCCAGTAAGGCATGGATAATAGCAGCCCCGTGGCCGAGTGGTTGGCACGCTGGGCTAGTGATCAAAGGGACCTGGGTTTGAGCTCCGGGTAAGGCATGGATAATAGCAACCCCGTGGCCGAGTGGTTAGCACGCTTGGCTAGTGATCAAAGGGACCTGGGTTCAAGCTATGGGTAAGGCATGGATAATAGCAGTCCCATGGTCGAGTGGTTAGCATGCTTGGCTATTGATCAAAGGGACCTGGATTTGAGCTCCAGTTAAGGCATGGATAATAGCAGCCCTGTGGCCGAGTGGTTAGCACGTTTGGCTAGTGATCAAAGGGACCTGGGTTCGAGTTCCCGGTATGGCATGGATAATAGCAGTCCCGTACCCGAGTGTTAGCACACTTGGCTAGGGATCAAAGGGACATGGGTTCGAGCTCCCGGTATGGCATGGATAATAGCAGTCCCGTGGCCGAGTGGTTAGCACGCTTGGCTACTGATCAAAGGGACCTGGGTTCGAGCTCCCGGTAAGCATGGATAATAGCAGTCCCGTGGCCGAGTGCTTAGCACGTTTGGCTAATGATCAAAGGGACCTGGGTTCGAGCTCTTGGTAAGGCATGGATGATAGCAGTACCGTGGTCGAGTGGTTAGCACGCTTGGTTAGTGATCAAAGGGACCTGGGTTCGAGCTCCCAGTAAGGCATGGATAATAGCAGTCCCGTACCCGAGTGTTAGCACACTTGGCTAGGGATCAAAGGGGCCTGGGTTCGAGCTCTGGTTAAAGCATAGATGTTTGTGTTGTCTTTCTACTGAGGTTCCACCATTCTCATGGACCTTCTACTATGGCATATAAACTAACAGGCTACTGTTAGACCTCTGTGGCAAGCAGCTGCTTGAGGGGGGGGGAAGGGTTTAGTTTGCTATATCAAAATAAAACCAAAAAGTTCAAATTCAGTATTTAAAGAGTTACGAAAATTTAAATAACGGGAGTAATACTAGTCATAAGAATTTTTCTCAGAAGTTAATTGGAACTTTTCAAGTGGTTTGAAATAATATTTACAAAATTAGTGTATATTTTTGAAGTTTCTGTAAATAATTCTTTCAAAATTTTTTTACCATTATTATCGGTTAGTTAAAACTGGCATAGCTATTGCTAAATATTTCAGTTTTCGTAAATATTTAAACGCTGTGAATATGTTTTAATTTCAGCATTTAGATACCCTAATATAGGTCTTTAACTTATCTTCAGTAACATTTTATCACAAACAATTAATTTTAGAAGTTATGGAACTTCAAAAGACTCTTGCCAGATCTCTGTAGCTAGAGCTGCTTGCGGGGTAATTTATTTTTGCAGTTCCGATGGCCAAGTGGTTAGTGTACTTGGCTACTGATCAAAGGAACCTGTGTTTCAATCCCAAGTAAGTCGTGGATTTTCTTTATTTGCGTTATTTTTCTGCTGAGGTCTCGCCTTCCTCACAGAATTTCTGTATGGTGCATTAATTGACAGGTTCCTGTCAGACCACCGTGGCAAGCAGCTGCTTGAGGGGTAATTGATAGTTTTCTGGGAGAAGGGAGTTTATAGCCTTCTTGCTTCCTCTCCTTCCTTGATCTGGCCAAGGACATAACGTCTTAGGTCTAAGGGGCGGGATCCAGTCGGTAGAGCACTAGGCTCGTAATCGATGTTTCCAGGTTCGATTCCTGACTATAACTAATTTAAGATTTATTGCTAAACCTTCATTTTGCAGTCAGTGAGAAAAGCCACACAGATTGGGTTGGAAAGGCTGCCATTAGTCGGACGGGGTGTAAAGCCTTTGGCCAGTGGACAGAAGAGTTATGTTCTGTGCACTTTAAAGAACACCTTGGATGGCCTTGACGGGAGACGTCCATCTGCCTTCTAATAGCTGTCCACTGATCTCCTTCCCGAACCGTTGGGGTTTTTTTTGTCCACCATTCTGGGTTGTTGGGTTGTTTTACCTCTGAGCGGCACTTTTTTGCACACCATGGGCTAAATGGCCAGGTCACATGGTCCTCGAAGGCTCAGAGAAGGTTGGGGGAGGGGACCCACTGGAACAGCTGTTGGGAGACAGATGGTAGCCTCCCGTCAAGGCCATCCAGCGTGTTCTTTAACGTGCACAGGGTATGGCTCTCCCGCACACGGGGCCACGGCTTAACGTCCCATCCGACGGACGGCGGTCTTTTCAAGCCCATCGGTGTCCCCTACTGACCGTGGGCAGGGCGGGGAATTTTGCGGTGATAAATCTCAACGCTGACCCAGCTGGGACTCGAATCTGGGAACTACAGATTACGAGCCTGGCGCGCAACCGACTGAGCCACCCCCGCCCCCCACCATTCTGGAGTCCTCATAACGTGGACATTTAGCCTGTCGTTACAGCCCTGCGGGGATGCGAATATCTGCGATTTTATCCGCATATATCCGCATTTAAGAGCTCTCGGAGGATAAAAGATTAACATTAACGTGGATAGCGGATAAAACCGCGGATAAAAAAATTAATGTTAACGCTGATGGCGGATTAAGTTTCTTTGATAAGATATACAGAAGCACGAGCAAACATTATTGCATTATTGATGGCTGACATGAGCGAAAGAAGAACTTGAGATAACGAAAAAAGAAACCTGATTTGAAAATTCAGTAATAATATTCACTCTGAAAATGAAAAAATATATATGTTATTGAAATAAAGCCACAAGTTGAAAAACTTATCCTATGCGAAAGAAGCGATCTTTTTGCTGGAAAAGCGGAATCTAAATTCCAAAAAGCGTAGAAAAAGGGAATTAAAATATCAGTCGATGAAAATTTCAGTCCGGGAGATCACGAAGTTTTAGAGGAGAGATACTGGGTAATGAAAAAGAGTGTGTTCCCAAAATCGCCAATAACTCTACACAATAACTCTGTTCGCAGACTCCAAGAGTAGAGCTCTGTTCGCAGACTCCAAGAGTAGAGCTCTGTTCAGAAAGACTCCAAGGGTATAGCCTGCTCATAAAGACTCCAAGGGTAGATAAATGCCTTCTCACAAAGTCCACATAGGTAGAATCCTGTTCACAAAGACCCCAGGAGTAGATCTTTGCTCAGATCCCTTCTCACAAAGACCAGAGGTGTGAACAGGGATCTACCTTTGGGGTCTTTGTGAGAAGATCCTTGGAGTCTTTGTGAACAGGGTTCTACCCCTGAGGTCTCGCAAAGACCTCAGGGATAGAACCCTGTTCACAAGGACCCATAGGTAGATCTTTGCTCACAAGGACCCAAGGTTAGATCCCTGCTTACAATTACCCCAGGGGTATATCCCTGCTCACAAGGATTACAAGAGTAGATCCTTGCTCATAAGGATTATAGCTTTCTTGCTTCTCCTCCTTCCTTGATCCTTGAAGGGTAGATCTTTGCTCACAAGAACCTCAAGGGTAGATCCCTGCTCACAAAACCCGAAGGGTAGATCTCTGTTCACAAAAACCCCAATGGTAGATCCCTGCTTACAAGGATCCGATACACTTTATCTAAGCTGACTTCATAAATTTTTAAATATTTATCAATTTCAAAATTCGAAACGTCGTTGTCCTGGACGCAAGGTTCAATTGGCTCTAACAGCTTTTCCCATTAACCCCGTTTCTCTCCGAAGATAACTCCTTCAGCAATTAATTCTCAGTAGACAGTTAAATCTAACGACTGCAATGAAACATTCTAATCACCTTCCTTGATGAGTGCGGCATGGAGCTACTAGGGGGGGGGGGGGGCACGAATGGATCTGATTCCGAGTTATGCATCGTACTCGAAGCGAATCATCGATTCTCCAGTGGAAGCGCCTGTGCAGCACGCAACACGTGCCGAGCAAGTGGCCGCCGAGACTCCGTGACTACTTGCCTTTATTAATATCGAATCTTTATGTGGATCAATTTTATGTATGTCAGGGTTCACTGGTCAACAGTGCCACTTAAATCTTAAATCTCTGGAGGGTCTCTCTTTAGTGGAGCAGACGATAGTCTTTTAATGTGTGCATGTGGTTTTCAATCTGGGGGACAGAAAGTGGAGTAGGGGCTACACGAAGAGTTGGGTTGGGTTGTTTTACCTATGAGCGGCACTTTTTTGCACACCATTGGCTAAATGGCCAGGTCACAATGGACCCTCTCTGAGCCTTCGGGGTCCATGGGACTCACTGGAACAGCTGTTGGGAGACAGATGGTAGCCTCCCGTCAAGGCCATCCAGCGTGTTCTTTGACGTGCACAGGGTATGGCTCTCCCGCACACGGGGCCACGACTTAACGTCCCATCCGACGGACGGCGGTCTTTCCAAGCCCATCGGTGTCCCCTACTGACCGTGGTCAGGGCGGGGAATTTTGCGGAGATAAATCTCAACGCTGACCCAGCTGGGACTCGAACCTGGGAACTACAGGTTACGAGTCTGGCGCGCTATCGACTGAGCCACCCCCGCCCCGCTACACGAAGATAACTTTGGAAGATGGAACAAATTCATACGTTGAAGTAGAGCGATCATCAGTCTTTTTTTTTTTTGAGATTGTGGCCTACGTATTGTACGCATTCGGCTTCGAAAGGCAGCTGTTCGTTAAGCCGTGGTTCCGTATTACTCGTTAGAAAATTTTATTTTATTTTATGCACATCAAAGGCATTTGGCAGGGTGGGAACGAAGAGGCCGACTTTTACACTGGTTAAATTCGGTTTCCACCTGTATTGGTGACATTGTGGAAAAAACTGAATCAATTAATCTCGTAACATGTCAAAGATGTCATTCATTTTCAAGCAAACTGATAGATCAGTATATAATAACATCCCCATATTCATTCGATTTCGTTGCTAATCTCCCTGCAAAGGTGATCTAGGATGGCCAATACTGGGGGTATTGGTATTGTATACAGTTTAGAGATAATACAGTATTGAGATAATTTATGTATCCAATAGATTTCTTCATCAAGTAATACACGACTTGGAAGCTTATTGAGGAAGCTTATTGAATAGTACCTGACATTTTGTACTAATTAAAATTTGTTACTTTTTAAATCTTTGATAAATATGTAAATGAACATTTCGATATGATGTATATAAACTTGATTTCTCAGTGTGTATCATTAAAATAAAATAAATACCCCCTCAAGCAGCTGCTTGCCACAGAGGTCTGACAGGAACCTTGTCAGTTTATATGCCACAGTAGAAGATCTGAGAGGATGGCAGGACCTCAGCAGAAAACAACACGAACATCCATGCCTTACCCGGGGCTCGAACCCAGGTCTCGTAGATCAGTAGCCAAGCGCGCTAACCACTCGGCCACGGGACGGCTTGTATCATTAGTGCAACAATATTTATTTTCCAATCGTTTCTATTTTACATACACTCAGTGCTCACTAAATAATGACCATCTCTCTCCATGTTAGTTCACCTCGAAGCTCTAGAACTTATAAACTAAGCTTTTTGTGAGAAAATGTAACGGAAGATAAATTAAAGATCGTAATCCAATCTATCTAAATCATGATTTTCAATAATGTTCGCTTTGTACTTAAAGAATTACGAACTTTGAATATTTAACAGCAACGATGCGAATCTTTGGAAAATTGAAAAATATCTAAAAATTATTTACATTAACTTTTCAAATATATACATCTGTGGTATTAAATGGTGTGAAATAATATTTCTCATTCAAATTATAATTAACTTGTGAATTAAATTCTAACGTTAGATATTATTGTTAAATATTGAAACTTTCATAACTCTTTAAATACTAAAGATATATTTGATTTAGATCTTTATATTCAGCCCCATTTTATCATAAAACTCTTTTTTAGAAGTTACAGAGCTTCGAAATTAGCTCCCACTGACATAACATGGAGGGAGGTGGCCATAATTTAGCTAGCATTGAGTGTATATAATGTTCTCTGCTTCAATGCAAAGTACAGTCGCTCAAAAAAGTATCCGAACACTATGGTTGATTACAGAATTCAGAAAAAATATCTGGAACGTGTACAGCAACTGCACACGCTCAATATTTCCGTGAGTGAGCCCACACGATCTAGTATCAAAATAATATGACCACCTACAGTAGCTCAAAAAAGTATCCGAACACTATGGTTGATTACAGAATTCAGAAAAAAATATCTGACAACGATTTTTTTAGAAATTAGTGATCTGGCAACCTTCGTGTCACGTGATTACAGAATTCAGGAAAAATATCTGGAGCGTGTACAGCAACTGTACACGCTCCAGTTACCGTGCACAGCAAACTGGAGCGTGTGCAGTTACTGCACACGCTCCAGTGTGCAGTAACCTTCGTGATCTGGCAACCTTCGTGTCACGGACACGAAGATTGCCAGATCACTAATTTCTAAAAATCGTTGCCAGATATTTTTTCTGAATTCTGTCATCAACCATAGTGTTCGGATACTTTTTTGAGCGACTGTACACAAAGTATTAGCATATGGAGATCGTGCAAGGTTGTGCTCAGTCAGTAGCATGCAAGGATCGTAATTTGCAGTTCTCAGGTTCGAGTCAAAGCCTTCTATATCATATGAAGTCTGGAGAGCGCAATGATGAAGCATTAATTTTTAAATATGTATCGTAGATCGTGCATGGATATGCGATGTTCCAGGTCAAACATTACCCATTACCATCTCCATCTGCGAACATGCCCAGTTGGCATAAGTTAAAACATATAATAAGTAAACCACCTGTGGGTGGGCCCCTAGAGGCTTACATAAAACACAAGCTAAAAAATAGCATATATCATGCACAAGAGACTTAAAACGAGTAGCTTTCCTCAGAGAAAGCCATCATTTTAGGTGAAATATATATATATGTACAGACGTATCAGAATAATATGACCACCTACCATAGTATACGTATGGTAGGTGGTCATATTATTCTGATACGACTGTGTATATAGTTGTTAGAATTAAATTTCTATTTTTTTTAATTCCACCGGTAATTATTAATTTTTTAAAATTTGGTATCCAATTTTAACATATTCGTAAATATCTTAATATAGTCGTGATGAATAAATTATTTTATTTTACATGATTTAAAAATAAGTAGATTTTAGTTACATTTTAGACCAGTCAAATCTAAATAATTTTAATTTTCCTCCTTCATTTCTTTTGCTCAACGACTGTCCAGGCTCGGTGTATCAAGGTGGTCTTCGAGTTCCACCTGATCTAAAAAGAACACACCGAATCAGAAATGTCAGAAAGGGACACACCGATGTTCTTGAAAATGCAATTTTCTCCAATGAAACGCCAATGAAAACCTTTCTTCTTCAGACTAACGTCACAGATCAAGAAAAAAGTCTTCTTCTCTCACACTATGGGGCGGGGGTGGCTCAGTCGGTAGCGCGCCAGGCTCGTAATCTGTAGTTCCCAGGTTCGAGTCCCAGCTGGGTCAGCGTTGAGATTTATCTCCGCAAAATTCCCCGCCCTGCCCACGGTCAGTAGGGGACACCGATGGGCTTTGAAAGGCCGCCGTCCGTCGGATGGGACGTTAAGCCGTGACCCCTTGTGCGGGAGAGCCATACACTGTGCACGTTAAAGAACACGCTCGATGGCCTTGACGGGAGGCTACCATCTGTCTCCCAACAGCTGTTCCAGTGGATCCCCTCCCCCAACCTTCTCTAAGCCTTCGGGGTCCATGTGACCTGGCCATTTAGCCCATGTGCAAAAAAGTGCCGCTCAGAGGTAAAACAACCCAACCCAACTCTCTCACACTAATTATTCTGTTTAAAACGCTTCTCTTCAAAATTTTCGCACTGATGAATAATATAACCCTTGAAAATGGTCTTGGAAATTCAGTATAATCCTGCCATTTTTGAAATTTGAAGATTTACATAAAAACAATTGCTGCTCTAAATTTCAAAACAACCGGATTTCGTTCTCTTCCAAACCTTAAAACGGTAAAAAACAAGGGCCGATAAAAAAATTCCTCCGTTTCCTTCTCAAACGTGGCTTCAATATTTTGCACAAGGCGAATAAAACACAACACATAAAAATATTATGAATATTTTTACTTTACGAAAAGGACCATTTAATACCGAAAAAAATATTTTTCATTGATAACAATCTGTCATATTGCACACACATTTAATAATAATCAGCCGTATTGCACACATTTAATAATCAATGGTATTGCACAAACAGCGTTGCCGTGCGGTATTGCGCTCGCACATTTGACTGCGTGCATTTAATAGCAAATTATCGTATTGCGCCCACATTTAATAATAACACTGGTTTCCAAGGTTTTTATAACATGAACAATTGTAGCTGCTTTTAACTATTTTTCAGGTACTGATTTCAGATCTGGCCTTGAAAAATGGCTAGCACGTTACGTTTTTATGTTATTGGTTAATTTTACTCCTATTAAGATCTTCCTATACCAACACCTCCAGGCAACAGGCAAACTTTTTTGTGGCTGGCAACACTGATTGTCAAGTGGGAGAAAACACGTAACAGTAGTACATTACAACATGTAACCTCAAACCGCCATTCTTGTTGCTTTCATTGTAGGAGGAACGCATTGTTAGTTCGTTGAAGAGTGAATTTTGGCGTTTAAATGGCACAAAGGCAGCGTCGCGGATGTGTTAATGTGCCAGATAAGTTTTGTTATGTGTGTGGAAATTAATTTTAAAATCCCGGAGTCCTTCTTTGACAAATTGTGAAGAAAGCCTATAACTTGTGTTTTAGATATCGTGTTGGAGATCAGGGCAAAAACATGGGTTCCACATGTGTGCTGCATTTCGTGATTTGTTGGCCTGAGGGAATCGTTGAAAGGTAAGATAAAATCCATGTCCTTTGCAGTTCCAATGGTTTGGCGTGAACCAACTAGTCACTTGAATGATTGCTATTTTTGTTTAACTGAAGTGTCGGGTTTTTCAAAAAAGAACAAAAGCAAAATATAATATCCAAATGTGCCTTCAGCCATAAGGTCAGTTCCTCATGGAGAAGATCTTCCTATACTAACATCTCCAACTAACTGGGAGGAGATGGATTCACATTCATCAGAGAAACACTTTGAGGCACATACAGGTCCTGATCCTACATACACCCCTAAAAAGTTAGACAAAAATTTGTTCGAGACTTTCGAAACACTTTCCAAACAACAAGCTGTGGTTTTAGGTTCAAGATTTCAAGAGTGAAATCTTCTGGCCAAGGGTACCAGAGTTTCTCTGTTCAGAAATGGAAATTTGGCTTTATCTGCTTATTACGAGATGCAAGATGGTTTGTGTTTCTACACAGATATTTCAGGGCTAATGGAAGAAATTGGAACAACTCACGACCCTAAGGAATGGCGTCTATTTATAGATTCGTCAAAATTCAGCTTAAAAGCTGTCCTTTTGCATGAAGGAAACCAAAAACCTTCCATTCCAGTGACACACGCTGTGGGAATGAAGGAAACTTATGAAAGCATGGAAAAATATTCACCGCTATAAAATATGACCAGTTTAAGTGGACAATATGTGATGACCTAAAAGTCATATCTCTCTAGCTTGGGCTTCAGGGAAGCTTCACAAAATGTTGCTGTTTTCTGTGTTTGTGGGACAGTAGTGCCAGAAAGGAACACTACGAGACAAAAGACTGACCCACAAGAGATTTATTCCTGGAATGAGTAATGTGAGGTATAAGCCTCTAGTTGACCCCTCTGATGTTCTGCTCCCACCACTACACTTCAAACTGGGGCTTATGAAAACATTACAAAGGCTATGTACAAACTGGTAAAGGGTTTTTGCACTCGAAGGAAAATTTTCCAAGACTTCAAGAGTGTAAGTGATGCCAAACTCAAAGAAGGGATTTTTGTTGGTCCTCAGATCAGGAAGCTACTGAATGATACTGTCTTCGAAGAAAAGCTGAATATGAAGGAGCGCGCTGCATGGAAATCCTTCACGTCTGTGGTCCAGGGTTTTCTGGGGAATCACAAAGAAGAAAACTACCATCAGCTCATTCAAGATCTCAAAAACTATGAAAATCTTGGCTGCCGAATGTCTTTGAAGATCCATTTCTTGCACTCGCATCTCGACTTCTTTCCCAAGAACTTAGGAGCTGTCAGTGATGAGCAAGGGGAAAGATTTCACCAGGATATCCGAACCATGGAGGAGAGATAACAAGGCAGGTGGGATTCAGCAATGATGTTCTTGCAGAAGGAAGATACCTCAGCACATAAAAGACAAAAATGAACTTCTTGTAAATAAAGAAGATTCTTGTCCATGTTTTCTCATTTTGTGTTTCAATGTTATTTCATTTATTACTTTATATTCAGCGGTCTATAACTATGATGTATCTAATGTTTTCACTGTAATCATGTAAATAATTAATGAGTTTTAAGTTGCAATTTAATAAAATAGTCACATTTATTTTCATTTCCCAGATATGCGTATTCTTTGAAATACATAAATCCGTAATTTAAAAAAAAGTACGTGCTGCAGATTTTTCATAGCCGTATTTGAATTCAGCGCCCCAAATTTAGTTAAAAATATCGTATTTGGCCATTGTTATAAATAAAAAGTTTCCATTTGTTGTCTAGTGTAATCAGTCGTATTGCGCGCGCATTTAATAATGAACAGTCGTGTTACGCACACATTTAATAAAAATCAGGCGTATTGCGCATTTAAAGACGATTAGTGGCATTGCACACAGTTGACACTAAACCTTTGATATTATTCTCGCCCTCGTTATCCGCCCAGTTGTATTGCGCATGCTCTGATACACCCGTTGTATTGCGCGCAAGTTTTTTAATAGTCGACTGTCATGTCCCTCTAATTTATTTATTTATTTTCATTTACTGCTGCATTTTTATTGTATTTTTGTTGTTGTAAAGATTTTTATGTATTAAGTGTGTTTTTGGAAGTGCTATTGTGGGGATGTGACTCATAGACGTTGACGTGTCCGAAAAGCCCTTTTATGGCCTTTTACAACTAGCTTGGGGCGCGAGTGTGAGCGCAGGGAAGAAGAGTCGGGCAGGAAGGAAACAACAGTCTTGAGCGTCGCTGTCAAATGGGAAGGGCGTTTGAACACGCGTCAAGGGATGCCGCTCTTGCTCACAGAAAAACACTTAAGGATAGGGTTCGATTCTATGTGAGAATCAAGATTCTTGGTGAATCAAATACAGTTCTGTGGAACGGAAGTGGATTCCGTGTGAACCACATCGTAGGCAAAGGTTAATTATCCTTTCGCCGAGAGTTTGAGGTCGGTAAAGCGAGAATCTGCAGAGTGCGGTTCTCCATCTCATTGCATAATTGTTTGCAGCAGCAAAGGCCTACGGAGTCGAGAGCATCCACAGCACGTGATTGTATATAAGTGTGCATAAATTGTGTCGTCCATATACAACTCTCATGCGTGAATTGTTGGACATATTTCTGTACATCACTTGCCCCCTCGAAGGGAACCACCTTGTCGTGGTGGTGGTGGGGGGGGGGCTTGCGTGCCTTAATGAAGTCGAGGGCTATGCCGACCAGAGTTACTCATGTCGGACAGGCCGAGATGGAAAGGCCAGACTAAGAGTTCCCAAGTAAGGACTGAGACGAATGGATGTGAGGAGTTAATAGAGGTAGTGGTTGGCGGTGAGGAAAGTTGAGACCCCACAGGAGAACACCAAGGAGTGTGGTGGTCAGTTGGCAAGGCCAACAATGTTGTTACTTGAGTACAGCTGGAGGTGGGCTGTAAAAGAGGACATGAGGATTGGAGAGAAGTGATATGGAGTGACGATAGCGAAGGAGAGTTGGAACAGTGCAGAGGGCAGCACGAAGATTGGAAATAAGATTGGAATGGAGGTGTGAAATAAGGTTAATGAGATGGACGAAAAAGTTGAGAGAAAAATTTTTATTTTACTGCAGTCAAGGTTCTTAGAATGACTGCAGTAAAAGTTTAGGAAATGGAAAAGTGTGGAGGGTGAACACACTATAAAGGTAAAGGCGTACAGACGCCTGCGGCCATGAGGAGAGCCGATATTACAGGTCTGTTGTTAAAGGGGAGAGGTGGTCTGTGTCGAAAGGCACAGGTTCCTCTCCAACCCGTTTTATTTTCTTTTTAGGTTCACCGGTCTCAAAATCAGATCATTCGTTGAGATTAGGCTGAGGTCGTTTCATTAACACGGGGGAGGATGGGAGTCCTGGTCCTTTGGACAGGGGACTTCCGTCCTCCCCCATTTTTACGCCTCTGACTTTTCCATTTCCGGGTGGAGGTTAGGATGGACTCCTCCCGGAATACGCGCCTCAACACGTCCCGGAGGCGCGGGCCTTCTTCCTAGTTGGACTCAAGAGAGGAGACTGGCCGAGATTGTTCAAATTGAACAACTTATCTAATAGGGAAAAGGTGGCCAGTGTTTAGGTTTAGATTGTGCCCTGATGGGCGAGGTGGGGAGAATATATCATGGTCGCCACACCTATGAGTGGCCCACCTGTTTACCGTGGGTGGAGACCCGTAACATGGAAAAGAGGGTCCTGGCGGTTGAGGGACAGGCAAGCTGGTATCCCAATACACTGTCCTTGGCCTCCGATTCAGTAAAACGGGAGGTCCGGGCTGGCTCACTCGGATCAATCGGTACGTGAGGCATTCCCTGTCCCACCCCTTGACCGGGATGGGTCAGGGGCGGTTGCTGAGTCAACCGGGTGGAGGTGATTCTTGACGATAGGGGTTGGGTCCGGACCGGGGCCCGGATCATACTCTGGTCCGAGGGGAGAGCCAAAGTCTGGGTATAACCTGGGCGTATCTCTGAGGTACCTCGAGCGACGAATTTAACTCTGAGGCCTCCCCTTGTAGGGCTCCGTTGTGGGTGGAGACCGCCTGGGTCGAACAATATACCTCAACATGATATATAAACGAGTAATGACGGCTTCAGGTGATAGTGACAAAAGGACCAGTAGAAAAGACAGCACGCCCAAGGAGGCTGCTGATCTTGAAGTGGTAGTGGAGGAAGTCCCAGAGACTCCCCCTCCCACCACAAGCGGTACGGAAGAGGTAAAGGGTCCTCCAAAGGAAGGAGAGAACCCAGATAGAGGCGGGGATGAAGGGTGCATAGCCAAAGAGGCAGCCCCGGATACACAGGAAGAGCCCAACGGAAACGAGATGGGCTCAGGTAGGTTGGCCAATGCGGCCCACCTGCTGGAGGAACTCGCGGTGGAGCTGTTCCGCCACAGGGTAGATACAGATCTGAAGAGCATGGTCATGGGTGTAGCACGAAAGCTGCACACCATAATTTGCAAGCAAGAGATAGAACTCGCGACCATGTGTGGACAGCTGAAAGAGCGAGCTACACGTCCACAAGTAGTAAAGGAAAGGCCACCAACTTATGCGAAGGCAGTTGGTGGTCAAGGAAAGGGAAAGGGAGGTTCAGTGGTAGCTCCAAAGCCCACCCCCCCTGCAAAAAAACCCAGGCATACCCTGCTGATCTATTCCAAGAACAAGGAAACGACAGCACTGCAGGTAAGGGATAGCCTGAAGAGTAACATCAACCCCGCAGACCTGAATCTGGGGGTTATGACCGTAAAGCCAATGAGGGCTAACGGTGTAATAGTGGAATGTAGCTCAGAGAGCGACATGGCCTGTCTTAAAAACGCAGTGGACAGCCATGAATCGCTCAAGGATACTCTAGAGGCCAAATCTGCCGTAAGGCTGAAGCCTAAGATAATGATCTGTAGTGTGGATAAGGACGTTCCCCGCGAGGACCTCCAGAAGATTATCCGCAGCCAAAATAGTCTAGGTGAAGAAGAGGTGGACATAAATCCACTCTTTTCGGTAAAGGCCCGAGTGGAAAACACGGTCCACTGGGTGGTGGAGGCCACTAGTGCCTGACACAGGAAAATATTAGCTGTAGGTAAGCTAAACGTGGGATGGTCTAGATGTATAGTCAAGGACTACATCAGGGTTCTGCGGTGCTACAAGTGCTATGCATTTGGGCACAAGCAGACCGAGTGCGAGTTAAAGACGCAACGGTGCTCACAGTGTGCGGGCAAGCACTCTTACAAGGAGTGCACGAAGCCCAAACCGAAGTGCATTGTTTGTAAAACCGCCAATAGGGAGCATGGGGCCAAGTATGATATTGGCCACAGTGCGATGGACACAAAGTGCCCGTCGTACTGTCGTGAGATGAAGTTGTTGCGAAGACGCACCGACTATGGGCAGTAGGCCTCCAGGTGTTCGAGGGGTAAGTCTTAAATTTGTTCAAATAAATCTAAATGGGGCTAGGGCCGCAATGGCCCAGTTCAGCCAGGTGATAAAAGAGGAAGGAGTCGATGTTGCTCTTGTGCAGGAACCCTACTGCACAGAGAACGTCATTAGAGGACTCCCTCTGACAAGCAGGCAGTTTTGTGAAAAAGGCACCAAGCCAAAAGCTGGAATTGTTGTTTTGAACCCCAAGGTGAATGCCATCCTGGCATATCACACAGATAAAATTGTAGTTGTGGAGATTGGGTATGGACGGTTAATAGTACACGCCATCTCCATTTACTGTCCTCCAAACAACAACATTGAGGACTTGTTAACCGAGCTGCAAAACGTCCTGGCTCGGGTTAACTCTAAGACCGTAATTATCGGCGGGGACTTCAATGCGAAGCATCCCCTGTGGGGTTCAAACCGACAAGATGTCAGAGGCGATATGACTCTTGATTTTATCAACTCGGCTGACTTGTGTTTATTAAATGATTGGGATACTCCAGCTACATTTACTGACCCAAGAGGGCAGAGCTGGATAGACTTGACCCTGGTATCACCTCGGTTGTTTCCCCTGATTCAGGGCTGGTGCGTCAGCGACATGGTCTCTAACAGCGACCATAATTACATCATGTTCCAGGTGGGCAGAACATCATCTCCACCACAGCATGCACGACGGTTTGCGGTGGGCAAAGCTCCTGTTTGGTGCAAGCTCATGCGCTGTGTGTCACCGGAACTGGCGAAGATCGGCCAGCGCGTCAGTGACATAGGAGATAGCAGTTCTCTAGATAACATCTTGGGAGAACTGACTGAATGTTTGTGTACTGGATGTGAGATGACCTTCGGGTTTAAAAGGCAACCCAGAGTGGGCAATAAATCAGTGCCCTGGTGGACACCTGAGCTCACGATTAGAAGGAAAAGAGTAAGAGCTCTCAGACGGAGATATCAAAGGTGCCACAATGTGGAGAGAAGTGCCAGAGAGGAACTGTACAGGATGGAACAAGCAAAGTATAAGCTCGCCATACGAGAAGCGCAGCTGACTTCCTGGCAGAAGTTCTGCAGCGAGGTCTCTGCACAGAACCCTTTCACATTACAGTATAGGCTAGCTACGGATAAAGATTTTAAACCCCTGGAAATTGCTTACGTTCGCAAGGAAGATGGATCCAAGACCACTTCCTTTGGCGAGACCATCCAGGTACTTTTAGATAATTTATTCCCTAAAGATGACAGGAGCTCTGATGATGCAGAACATCAACTCCTTAGGGAAAATTGCAGGACTCCACTGGATACGCAGGATGACGTCCCGTTTACAGAAGAGGAGGTGAGAGAGGTAATCAGGGAAATGGCCCGGGGCAAAGCCCGGGTAACGATGGTCTGACAGTGGAGATCGTTTCTCAGGTGTTTAATGAACATAAAAGCCTGTTCACCCAGCTCTTCAACAAGTGCTTGAAACTGGGAGCCTTCCCAACCGCCTGGAAACAGGCGGACCTTGTCCTCTTTAACAAGGCAGGTAGGGATCCGGCAGATGCAAGATCCTACAGACCGATATGTCTGCTGCCGGTGTTGGGAAAGGTGCTGGATAAACTCCTGACAAACAGGATGTACTACCACTGCCATAAGAACGGATTCTTGAATCCCAAGCAATTTGGGTTCAGAACAGACCAGTCCACCACCGCTGCTATCAAACAGGTGGTGGACATTGTTCAGATAAATAAAGTGCACAAGTTGCACACCTCTCTCATTACCTTGGATGTGACAGGTGCGTTCGACAACGTCTGGTGGCCTGCAATCTTGAATAAATTGAAGGAATGTTCCTGTCCCAGGAACATTTTCATTCTAGTGGCCAATTACCTCAGCGAGAGGATGGTCACATACTCACATGCTAGCGGGACTGCCTCAAGAAACTTGGAAAGAGGCTGCCCACAAGGGTCGTGCAGCGGACCGTTCCTCTGGAACTTAGTCGCTGATTCTGCTCTGGAGTTGATTATGCCCGAAGGAGTCTGGCTCCAGGCGTACGCAGATGACTTGCTGCTTGCCATAACAGCGTCCTCCAGAGCTAAGCTGGAGGATGCTGGCAACGCAGCAATTAAAATACTAGAAGGATGGTGTCTGCGCAATAAGCTTGGGTTCAGCGTTGCAAAGACAACATCAATGACTATTGCTAAGGAGGGTGTCCTCAAGAAGAGGTATCCTATTTTCAAACTAAAAGGCGAAAATATCCGCCATGCGACAACATTAAAGTACCTGGGGATCACTCTGGATGAGAGGATGAGCTGGATCCCACACCTGCAGGACCTAAAAGCTAAATGCACCAATGTTATGTGTAAGCTGGGGCGTATGGCTCGCGTCTCATGGGGACTCAGAAGCGAGGTCCTCAAAGAAATTTATCTTAGGGGAACGGAGAGGATCCTAACATATGGTGCGGGTGCCTGGTGGCGCCCGACGGACCACTCCATAATGTGTAGAAAGCTGCTTGCAGCCCAACGACCAGCTTTACTGCGAATTACCAGGGCATATAGGACGACATCTACGGATGCCCTCCTGGTACTTGCAGGGATCCCTCCGCTATTTTTGACGGTCGGTAAAGAAGCGACCATATTCAGAGTCCTGCAGGCTAAGGAAAAAGCAACATTCCTCAGAGTCCAGTATGACCCTGAGGATTTTGAGGTAAATACCACTAAGTGGGATCTGCATCCCACAAGGAGACTATGTGTGCCCTGGTCCACGGAGTTACCATCAGGTACAGATACTGAAATATACACCGACGGTTACAAGAGCGAGGAGGGTGTGGGCTTAGCCTTCACTGTCTTCAATCAAGGGGCCAAAGTGTATGATTTTCAGAGGAAGGTTTCAAATAATGGCTCGGCCTTCCAAGCAGAGCTGCTCGCTATCAGAGAGGCCCTTAACTGGGCCCTCAATGATGGCGGTCTGAACAACGACATAAGGCTGTATACGGACAGCCAAGCAGCTCTGCATGCACTTGAAGATGCAACCAACAGGCATCAAATAGTGAATGAGATCAAGTGCATCCTGGGCAGTCAGAGCATGCCCAGGGTATCCTTCTCCTGGATTAAGGCACACGTAGGACATGAAGGAAACGAGCGGGCCGACCAACTGGCCCGTTCCGCAGGTAATAACACTCAACCTGTGATAGCGGTAAAGACTTCAAAAACTACCCTGAAGTCTATAATTGGCCAAGGTACCACTCAGGAGTGGCAGAGGCTCTGGGATACGACTGAGAATGGTCTTCAAACAAAGACATTCTTGAAAAGGGTCAGTCTATCCCTGAGATCCTCTGACCACTATTTGACGCAGGTCCTAACATGACATGGGAGCTTCCCCAAATACCTGGAGCGTTTCAAAATCTCTGCCCACAGTTACTGCGGCTGTGGGGCTCCAGATGCAGACGTCGGGCACTATATCCTCAGATGTCCGATCACTGAAGGGTTCGCTAACGAACTCAGGGACTCCCAAGCGATCAATGAGGTAGCAGGCGAACTGGTCTCTGTGTCCATCGAGAGTGCCCGTGACAGGGCACACTTGAGGGACATAGGCTGGCTTGTCTGCCGGCTTCGGGACTCTCTCCTTTGAGTTCCGTGGCTGCTTTCTCTCTTTGACTTATTTTCCAACCTTCTTCCCGGGCTGCACTCAGCACCCCCTTTAACGCCACCCATACTCCATGTCCTGACTGGTCTCCTCTGAGACAAACTTCATCTTCTATTTCCAAGCCTCTAGTTGCTATGCACGTGTAGTGTCGTGAGACGGAGCACGTGCTTTCCCCATGGGGAGTGGGTCCTTCGGGACCCACTCCCCACCCCGTATTAACCAGAGGTGTACATCACTTGGCGCAGCAAACCTAAGGCATACGTCGGTACGGGTGTAACACCCGCGAATTTGTTATTTCACCGAAATAAGGGTGAAGGTAATCAAGGGACTAATTCGTCGTCCCCTTACGACTGCCCATCACACTTAGCGCAGTCCACGACATCGACATTTCATAATAATAATAATAATAATAATCAGTGGTATTGCACACACGCCTCCTATCGGTGTTGGGGTGGGGGTGGCTCAGTCGGTAGCGCGCCAGGCTCGTAATCTGTAGTTCCCAGGTTCGAGTCCCAGCTGGGTCAGCGTTGAGATTTATCTCCGCAAAATTCCTCACCCTGCCCACGGTCAGTTGGGGACACCGATGGGCTTGGAAAGGCCGCCGTCCATCGGATGGGACGTTAAGCCGTGGCTCAGTGTGCGGGAGAGCCATACCCTGGGCACGTTAAAGAACACGCTGGATGTCCTTGACGGGATGCTACCATCTGTCTCCCAACAGCTGTTCCAGTGGGTCCCCTCCCCCAACCTTCTCTGAGCCTTCGGGGTTCATGTGACCTGGCCATTTACCTCATGGTGTGCAAAAAAGTTCCGCTCAGAGGTAAAACAACCCAACCCTATCGGTGTTATTGCACACACTCTTACTAACCATTAGTATTACGCACTCGTTTAATGATTCCGAGTAGTATTACACACACATTTAACAATAATATCCAGTCGTATTACACACATTTATTAATAATCAGCCATATTGTACACACATTTAATAATAATAATCAGTTATACTGCACCGCAGCAAATAAAAGCGATCAAAGTTTATCTACAAAATAAATTCCTTGTGCGATCGTCTGCTGTTGTTAGGCATTTCCCCGAATAAAGTAAACTAATTTTTGCAGCATTTCATTATATAGCGGTGGCTCCCATGATGATTAGTATTCGGATATGGATATTGCTCCTCTCTCATTTAAGCTTAACAGAGAAAGGAATCATTTCCTTTGAAAATACGTCAGTAAGGTTAATGAAGGTCACTCTCCTTTGCTGATAAAAATAGCTAGACACGTAGTCTGGAAACACTCGACGATTATGAATATATTCCCAATGCTCATGAGCAGAAGAAGACGGCTATGATGTAGAAATAAGCCTCACCTACATCACAGGAGGAAAAAAATCAATTGCTTTCAACTACGGTTCGGCATTTTTGTTGCTTTTAGCTTTGAAAGGTGCTTCGTCAAATACCTCACTGTTTGTTAAACGGGATGTTCCAATAAGGGAAAAAATCAAGGAGCAATTTTATGATTGATATGTTTACTTAATGATCGCATTATTGATGCCAACTGGTAGTGTCGTTTTTCTATTTAAAGCAGGGATTGCTGCAGTTATTTTCCATGAAAACTAGATTTTTTTTATTTTTAACGTTTTGTTCGTTGATAAAAATATGAAATAATGCTGACAATAAAGGCGTTTTTTTTATCAACTCATGGATTTTAGTTTAGCATTCTTCAAGAAGACATTATTTTAAATCTTTAGAGGGAGGCCTTAGAATCAGGTTGCGTTTGTTAATCCGCTGCTGCCATCTATGTATATGGATAATATTAACGTTAGTGACCGATTAAAACATTTGCACCACGGAAGAGAATAAGCGGAAAAAATGAATGGGGAAAATGTTTATACTTTGAAAAAAAAAAGCCAAATCATCGATTACATTGCACTTTAAGATTCCTATTAATTCATGAAATGATAACCATTTTGCTCTACGATGAACTAAATGGTTAGGTTAGAAGATAAGGCTTCAGTTCAGAGTTGGCAGGGGGCGGGGGTGGCTCAGTCGGTAGCGCGCCAGGCTCGTAATCTGTAGTTCCCAGGTTCGAGTCCCAGCTGGGTCAGCGTTGAGATTTATCTCCGCAAAATTCCCCGCCCTGCCCACGGTCAGTAGGGGACACCGATGGGCTTGGAAAGGCCGCCGTCCGTCGGATGGGACGTTAAGCCATGACCCCGTGGTGCGGGAGAGCTGTGCACGTTAAAGAACACGCTGGATGGCCTTGACGGGAGGCTACCATCCGTCTCCCAACAGCTGTTCCAGTGGGTCCCCTCCCCCAACCTTCTCTGAGCCTTCGGGGTCCATGTGACATGGCCATTTAGCCCATGGTGTGCAAAAAAATGCCGCTCAGAGGTAAAACAACCCAACCCAGAGTTGGCAGTAGAACGAGGGCCGGTTCCAGCAACCTTTTTTTTTATATATAAATTTCGGGGGCGGAGGTTGGGCAGCGCACAACTCTCCAAAACGGAACTCATTGGAACTGATCAATGTTAATGGTTCTCTCTGCCGTTAATGGTTCTCTAGCTCCTCCTAGTCTTTGAGCGGAAAGGGCGAACCCCTCTAATCCCTTCCCCCTCCTCCTTGGAACCGCCACTGCGAAGAACAGGACCTAGGCACAATCCATGGTTAGCAAGGGACAAAATTTAGGATGTGATCGTGGTTGATCATGGGATAGGAAGTGCAATGAATTACTAGTGTGGATTCTGGAATACGGCCTAGGATCAATTCATGGCTCCGAATGGGAGGAGATCTCCAGCTCATGGCTGATTTTGGGATGACCTAGAAACATCTCATGACCAGATCTTTGATTTTCTTATGGCTGGCCGTGTAATTAGGACCTAGAATCAACCATGGGACAGCTCTAGGGCGAACAATTCTGTAAAAAAAACATATTGAGCATTTTCAATGCACTTATTCGATACTCCCCGGAGAATGGGTCTCTGTCCATCGGACAAGAGCCAGAATTCTTTCACGGCGGAAGGAGATCTTTCCAAGCCTAATTGTCCCGCTTTTGGATAGAAGAGGAGAGGAAGAAAACATGGGCGTACGAAAACATGCGGAGGGGGTGGGGGGAGCACTGGAAATTTTTTTTAGCACTGGAAAACGTTCTAGCAATTTTATAGAAATGGCAAAATATTATTTTTGAATTACAGTTAATAAAAACGACACTAGATATGAATAAACGCATTTTAAGAAGACACGACCATTATCAAGACAGAGGAAATGGCATTCTTTCAAAAATTCTTACACCCGCTCTCACCCATCCCCCCACCCACTCGGGAAAACTTTATGCATCTGAAAACAAAATAATTGCGCTTGGCTACTGATCTAAGGGACCTGGGTTCGAGCCCCGTCTAAAGCATGGCCGTTTGTGTCGTTTTTCTGCTGAGGTCCTGCCACCCTCTCAGACCTTCTACTATGGCATATAAACTGACAGGCTCCTGTCAGACCTCTGTGGCAAGCAGCTGCTTGAGGGGGTATTTATAATTGTAATAATTCACAACAAACTGAAGCTTCTGCTTTCAACAGATGCACACTTTTCTGTTTGCTGCAAGGACAATCTTTGTTGTTCGTAATGGTTTAGTTCGCAGTTTTTAAAAAGCTTGCAAATGTTAATAACGCTAAGCTGCTCAAATAGACTTCCTGTATGGTCATACCCTTAATGACTGCCAACTAACACAACCCCCGGAGACATTTTAAGATGATAAACCACAATTCTATGAATATCCTGCGTTTATTGTCGCGTAACATATTAAAGTACGAAGACATTTACAGTCGCTCAAAATAATATCCGAACACTATGGTTGATTACAGAATTCGGGAAAAATATCTGGTACCGATTTTTTTTAGAAATTAGTGATCTGGCAACCTTCGTGTCACGTGACACGAAGGTTGCCAGATCACTAATTTTTTAAAAAAAATCGGTGCCAGATATTTTTTCTGAATTCTGTAATCAACCATAGTGTTCGGATATCTTTTAATATATATAATGCGTATGAATATATAATGCAATGAATATGGAGCGTGTGCAGTTACCGTTCAGAGCAAACTGGAGCGGTTGCGGTTAATGTTCACAGCACATTGGATCGTGTGAGCTCACAAAGACCTGGATCGTGTGAGCTCACAAAGACCTGGATCGTGTGAGCTCACAAAGATCTGGATCGTGTGGGCTCACTCAAGGAAAATTTTGAGCGTGTGCAGTTACTGTTCACAGCAAACTGGAGCGTGTGCAGTTACCGTTCACAGCAAACTGGAGCGTGTGCAGTTACCGTTCACAGCAAACTGGAGCGTGTGCAGTAACTGCCCACGCTATAGTTTGCTGTGAACGGTAGCTGGAACGTGTACAGTTGCTGTACACGCTCCAGATATTTTTCCTGAATTCTGTAATCACGTGACACGAAGGTTGCCAGATCACTAATTTCTAAAAAAAATCGTTGCCAGATATTTTTTCTGAATTCTGTAATCAACCATAGTGTTCGGATATTTTTTTGAGGGACTGTACATTCAATTCCCCCTCTTGGAATTATAAATTTTGCATATTCCGATTCGTTACTCTATTAAATGGTTGTCGAAAAAAAAAAATGGGCTACTCCATTTTATTTAACTCTTTCAACTGAGTTATCTGTTTCCGATAATTGCTGCAGCAATCTGTGACAGAGTTTAACAGAGAGGGGAACATCAAGATGATTTATTGCTTAAAGTGTGGACGTATTGATGATCCAACGATAACATCGTTAATGGCTTCCATGTTCACTGTTTCGTAAGGGAGAAGTGAATTAACAAATGGTAGCAGTCCCGTGGCCGAGTGGTTAGCGCGCTTGACTACTGATCTAAGGGACCTGGGTTCGAGTCCCGGATAAGGCATGAACGTTTGTGTTGTTTTCCTGCTGAGGTCCTGCCATCCTCACAGACCTTCTACTATGGCATATAAACTGACAGGCTCCTGTCAGACCTCTGTGGCAAGCAGCTGCTTGAGAAGGTATTTGTTTTATTTTTTTATTTATTGTATTCATGGGCATTAAAAAACGCGACGTTAGAGCATCAAGCCAGAATGAAAAAGGAACTGATCTGAACGATGTAGAGGTAAAAAGTTAAATGAAAATATTTCTAGTTTTGAGGGAATGAAAATATTTCATTAAGATATTTATGAGAGTAAAAATAGATGTAACTTTTCTGTGAACAGAGGGCGGGAAATTTTATTCATCGGGTTGGGTTGTTTTACCTCTGAGCGGCACTTTTTTGCACACCATGGGCTAAATGGCCAGGTCACATGGACCCCGAAGGCTCAGAGAAGGTTGGGGGAGGGGACCCACTGGAACAGCTGTTGGGAGACAGATGGTAGCCTCCGGTCAAGGCCATCCAGCGTGTTCTTTAACGTGCACAGTGTATGGCTCTCACGCACACGGGGCCACGAACTGGGACTCGAACCTGGGAACTACAGATTACGAGCCTGGCGCGCTACCGACTGAGCCACCCCCGCCCCCACTCAAAAGTGAAACAACCCAATCCTCTTCGAGAGACAATTACACTGCAGTTTCTTGCTCGAACAGATGTGAGCATCGAATGGATGTGGACAGACGAAGACCATTTCCACTGGTGCATTTAATACCCAGAATTTCAGAATTGGGTTAATAGAAGATCCTCTTGGACATTAACATGGAGTGGTTAGTTTGGTGGATGAACAAACTAAGAACCTTATTTTCTGATTTAGTTCTCGTAGACAGATGACAAACTAATTGCAAAAATAGAGCAGTCCGATGAATAAAGGGGCGGGGGAGGCTCAGTCGGTAGCGTGCCAGGCTCGTAATCTGTAGTTCCCAGGTTCGAGTCCCAGCTGGGTCAGCGTTGAGATTTATCTCCGCAAAACTCCCCGCCCTGCCCACGGTCATTAGGGGACACCGATGGGCTTGGAAAGGCCGCCGTCCGTCGGATGGGACGTTAAGCCGTGGCCCCGTGTACGGGAGAGCCATACCCTGTGCACGTTAAAGAACACGCTGGATGGCCTTGACGGGAGGCTACCATCTGTCTCCCAACAGCTGTTCCAGTGGGTCCCCTCCCCCAACGTGCACAGTGTATGGCTCTCACGCACACGGGGCCACGGCTTAACGTCCCATCCGACGGACGGCGGCCTTTCCAAGCCCATTGGTGTCCCCTAATGACCGTGGGCAGGGCGGGGAGTTTTGCGGAGATAAATCTCAACGCTGACCCAGCTGGGACTCGAACCTGGGAACTACAGATTACGAGCCTGGCGCGCTACCGACTGAGCCTCCCCCGCCCCTTTATTCATCGGACTGCTCTATTTTTGCAATTAGTTTGTCATCTGTCTACGAGAACTAAATCAGAAAATAAGGTTCTTAGTTTGTTCATCCACCAAACTAACCACTCCATGTTAATGTCCAAGAGGATCTTCTATTAACCCAATTCTGAAATTCTGGGTATTAAATGCACCAGTGGAAATGGTCTTCGTCTGTCCACATCCATTCGATGCTCACATCTGTTCGAGCAAGAAACTGCAGTGTAATTGTCTCTCGAAGAGGATTGGGTTGTTTCACTTCTGAGTGGGGGCGGGGTGGCTCAGTCGGTAGCGCGCCAGGCTCGTAATCTGTAGTTCCCAGGTTCGAGTCCCAGTTCGGTTAGCGTTGAGATTTATCTCCGCAAAATTCCCCGCCCTGCCCACGGTCAGTAGGGGACACCGATGGGCTTGGAAAGGCCGCCGTCCGTCGGATGGGACGTTAAGCCGTGGTCCCGTGTGCGGGATAGCCATACCATGTGCACGTTAAAGAACACGCTGGATGGCCTTGACGGGAGGCTACCATCTGTCTCCCAACAGCTGTTCCAGTGGGTCCCCTCCCCCAACCTTCTCTGAGCCTTCGGGGTCCATGTGACCTGGCCATTTAGCCCACAGTGTGCAAAAAAGTGCCGCTCAGAGGTAAAACAACCCAACCCACTTCTGAGTGGCACTTTTTTGCACACAATGGGCTAAATGGCAGATCACAAGGACCCCGATGGCTCAGAGAAGGTTGGGGGAGGGGACTCACTGGGCAGCTGTTAGGAGACAGAGTTAGCCTCCCGTCAAGGCCATCCGGCGTGTTCTTTAACGTGAACAGGGTATGACTCTCCCGCACACGGGGTCACGGCTTAACGTCGCATCCGACGGACGGCGATCTTTCCAAGTCCACCTTCCAGACTGTCCCTACTGAGCACTGGCGGGGAGTTTTGCGGAGATAAATCTCAACGCTGGCCCAGGTGGTAACGAACCCGGGAACTGCAGATTACGAGCCTGGCGCGCTACCGACTGAGCCACCCCCGCCTCTATATAGAACCTTAAAACTATTACGCTGCCGACTACTTGTTAATAAAAGTGTTAAAACTATATACTAAGAGTATTATAAAACAAATGCCTAACTCAAATATTTTCATATTGTCGTGAGTGGGATTCGAACCCACGTCCCTTACTAATATGCCAGATATGCTAACCACTGTGATTCTTTGCTACTGAATGTTTTTTCATATTACATTTGATAATGTGATAAGATTGATTATGCACGTAAACTGAAAAGTTTTCCACGGCAACTTCACACAATAGGTTTATTGCCGCTATAACGAAGTTCGTTACATGAAATGCATCCGTTCTATATAGTTACATTATCGTGTGATTAGTAATAATATAAACTAGGCTTTTTTTTTAAACTATCACAATAAAAATATTTTAAGAAATAACCTCGAAGATTATCCTTGACTACGAAAACATCAAAAAATTGCTAGAGAACGAGCGAGTAAACTACTAACGTTATCGACAGAAGCAGAAAACGATCTGAGTACTTCAACCTGATGCCGATAGGGGCAGCACTCTCGCTAATCGTTAGTGTCATATCTTTACGCAGTTATATTTACATATTCACTACATATAGCTTTGATATCTTTCGTCTTTCCTGGTGTTGCAGGAAAGACGAAAGTTAATATTCTGTTCGTAGAACACTACCGGATTTTGTAAGTTTTCTGACTACAATAATCTTTGATTCAATCTGTGATCTCTGAGAAGTATCGAAGCAACAACTGCGCAGTCTCATAGTCTCCCTAATTGCCACATACGCTATGTCAGGAGGCGAGGATTGGCCCAATCGGTAGTATGTCAGACTCGTAATCTGCAGTTTCAGTTTCCAAGTTCGAGTCTCACCCATACAATCACATTATCAAGATAAATATCCAAAATATATCTAAGATGATAAATGGATATCAAATAATCATCTTATAGATACCTTATGGATGTATTCTGGATATTGTGGTTATGTAGGACCTGGGTTGGGTTGTTTTACCTCTGAGCGGCATATTTTTGCACACCATGGGCTAAATGGCCAGGTCACATGGACCCTGATGGCTCAGAGAAGGTTGGGGGAGGGGACTCACTAGAACGGCTGTTGGGAGAAAGATGGTAGCCTCCTGTCAAGGCCATCCAGCGTGTTCTTTAACGTGCACAGGGTACAGCTCTCCCGCACACGGGGCCACGTCTTAACGTCCAATACGACGGACGGCGACCTTCCAAAGCACATCGGTGTCCCCTACTAACCGTGGGCAGGGCGAGGAAATTTGCGGAGATAAGTCTCAAAGCTCACCAAGCTGGGACTCGAACCTGGGAACTACAGATTACGAGCCTGGCGCGCTACCGACTGAGCCACCCCCGCCCCTATGTAGGACCTGTGCAAGCGTTGAGATTTATCTCTGCTGAACCCCCCCCCCCCCCTGCCCTCGGTCAGAAAGGGGATACTGATGGGATTGGTAAATGCCACCGTCCGTCGTATGGGACGTAAATTCGTGAGTCTGTGTGCAGGAGAGAAAAAACACGCTGAATGATCTTGACAAGAGGCTACCATTTGTCGCCTAACAGATGTCCAGTAGGTCACCTTCCCGGAACTCTTGAGGTCCTTGTGACCTGTTCATTTAGCCCATTGTTTGCAAAAACAGAGCTCTCAGAAGTGAAACACTCTGACATTCAGAAGTGAAATACAACACGCTTTGTCATTGTTATATGCATTGCGTGAGTATACGTAAAGTAAGATTAATCTATTTATATTAGCAAAGCGGTTGATTTCCTTTTTGCTCAGGTGATTTAAAAATTAGGACATCATACTTGAACCTATGAGGTCTTTGACCTGACCTGTCATCCTCAGTGGCACAAGAGTTCCTTTGAGGTTTCTGATCAATAGTTTTCATTATGTGGCAGTTGCCGGCAAGGGCTTGGACGAGCATCAGCAACGCATGCTACAATGGATGATAAATCATGGGCTTGAAATGTAATTCCGTACAACATTTGAATATTATCGATGGCATAAATAATATTCAAAATACAGATAAAATGAAAACAATAATACAAACATAGATAGAAGAAAACACACCAAAAAGTCGTTTTGTTTAATGAATTACTGGGAAGGTGTGACCTGAATGATCCCTTTTTTTTTTCACACAGTTGAATAAACAGCGATGTGGCAAGGAACCCATGGGCTTCGAGACAGTTGAGAATATCTAAGATCCACTGAACAGGCATTAGGGAACAAATGGAGGTCTCTCTTCAAGGACATGCAACGTATTCTTCGACGTACGCAACGTATAGTTTTCCTGCACACGGGTTACGGCTTCATCTGATGAATGGCTGGCCTTTCCAACTCTACAGGTGTCTTTAAGTAGAACGGGGACTAAGGATAAAATGCCAACTCGAATTTGAATCGGACTCAAAATTGGGAATATCAAGTGCTTTGACTAAGCCAACCCATCCCCCCCTTCTCTCACTAATCCATCCTGAGGAGAATGTTGAATACAGGTGTAAAGCAGGCCTCGATCTAGTAGGTGAAGAGTAAAGGTTGGGGGCGGGGAGGAAGGAACTCAATCGAGCCGAAAAAAGGGTGGAGGGGGCAAGAGACTGAATTTCCATTGCAGTGTAACCTTTTCCCTTTCGTTTTAGAGGCTTTTAAAAATTCTCAAAGAGGGATAAGACACCTTGCCCTCCCCCCTTAATCCGATCTTGGTGTAAAAGTGGATTGAGTTGGGTTGTTTTACCTCTGAGCGGCACTTTTCTGCATACACTGGGCTAAATAGCCAGGTCACAAGGACCTTGAGGACTCAGAAAAAGGTTTGGGAAGAGGACTCACTGGGCAGCTGTTAAGAGACAGATGGTAGCTTCCCGTCAAGGCCCGCAAAACTCCCCGCCCTACCCACGGTCATTAGGGGACACTGATGGGTTGGAAAGGCCGCCGTCCGTCGGATGGGACGTTAAGCAGTAGCCCCGTGTGCGGGAGAGCCGTACCTTGTGCACCTTAAAGAACACACTGGATGGCCTTGACGGGAGGCTACCATCTGTCTCTCAATAGCTGTTTCAGTGGGTCCCCTCCCCCAACCTTCTCTGAGCCTTCGGGGTCCATGTGACCTGGCCATTTAGCCCATGGTGTGCAAAAAAGCGCAGCTCAGAGGGAAAACAACCCAACCCAACCCGTCAAGGCCATCCAATGTGTTCTTTAACGTGCACAAGGTATGGCTCTCCCGCAAACGGGACTTAAGTGAGTGGTTAGTTAAGTTACCACTCACTTAGTCAGTTAGTTAAATCAGTTAAGTGAGTGGTTAGTTCTTTTCCTTACGACTGGTGACAAGGTAAATTCAGTCTTAAAGCAGCAACTAGATTTATTTGAACTCTGTGATTTGGGACTGACGACATGGACGCCTCTCTTCAGTCTATAAGAGTGAGGGGCGGGGGTGGCTCAGTCGGTAGCGCGCCAGGCTCGCAATCTGTAGTTCCCAGATTCGAATCCCAGCTGGGGTCAGCGTTGAGATTTATCTCCGCAAAATTCCCCGCCCTGCCCACGGTCAGTAGGGGACACCGATGGGCTTGGAAAGACCGCCGTCCGTCGGATGGAACGTTAAACCGTGGCCCCGTGTGTGGGAGAGCCATACCCTGTGCACGTTAAAGAACACGCTGGATGGCCTTGACGGGAGGCTACCATCTGTCTCCCAACAGCTGTTCCAGTGGGTCCCCTCCCCCAATCTTCTCTGAGCCTTCGGGGTCCATTGTGACCTGGCCATTTAGCTCATGGTGTGCAAAAAAGTGCCGCTCAGAGGTAAAGCAACCCGACCTATAACAGTGCTGAATCTTTCGTCTATAACAGTGATGAATCTTTCGTCTATAACAGTGATGAATCTTTCGTCTATAACAGTGCTGAATCTTTCGTCTATAACAGTGATGAATCTTTCGTCTATAACAGTGCTGAATCTTTCGTCTATAACAGTGATGAATCTTTCGTCTATAACAGTGATGAATCTTTCGTCTATAACAGTGATGAATCTTTCGTCTATAACAGTGACGAGCAATGCTTTTGGATCTAAGATTATTCTGCAATGCTTAAGCTTCGTGAAGGGATACAAGAATATATACAGGGTGATTCAGTTAAGCGTGTACAAACTTCTGAGAGGGGTAGGTTGCACAAAGACGAATCGGAATCATATAGCAATGCAGGGTCGGTAACGGCATCAACATGTGCTAGTGTACAGAGAGGACGTGAATGAAAGAGCATCACGTAAGTGAACAAAATGCTTTTTATTAATCACAATAGGTACATTTGCGAAATGCACAGAGGTCACAGAAGGTGTTCGAAGTTGCGACCATGAGCTGTAACACAGGCCTGACATCGTCGGCGCATGGAATCACGTACGTTCTGGAAGATTCCTGGCGTGTCTCAGACTTCCGAGGCAGCTACGGAGATGCGTGCGACAAGGTCCTCAGCACTTTCAACGGGGGTGTCGAACACCAGTCCTTTGATGTAATCCCAGAAGAAGTAATCAAGGCATGATAGGTCCGGCGATCTTGCAGGCCAATGAACGGGACCACCACGCCCAATCCACTGTTGTCCAAATGTCACGTTTAAGTGTTGACGAACTTGATGGCTGAAATGGGCGGGGGCCCCCATCGTGCTGGAACCACATTGTATGGCGCAGCGACTGAGGGACCTGTTGTTCATCCAAAAGTTCTGGCAAGACTTCCTCCAGAAATATCCGGTAACTCCTTCCCTCCAGACGAACAGGCACGAGGTATGGGCCTATTAAGTGGTCCCCGATAATGCCGGACGAAACATTTACAGCAAAACAGTTTTGTGCTGCACGTGTTCGTGTAGCATGGGGGTTCTCCACCACCCATGCATGTGCGTTATGTGCATTAAAGCTACCTTCCCATGTAAAGCATGTCTCGTCTGTGAACAGCACAGAAGCAGGAAATTGGGGTTCTGCCGCACTCTTCTGCAGGTATCATTGCGCAAATGCAATGCGCTGTAGGTAATCCTCAGGCTTCAGTGTCTGGACGCTCTACACATGATATGGATGCAATTGGTTATCGTGCATAATCCTCCATATGGTGGATCGGGGAAGACCAACCCAGTGGGCAATTGCTCGAGTACTGGCACTTGGAGTGTCTTCTGTATGACGTAGCACATTCTCCATGTCAGGGGTCCGTGCCCATCGTTCCCGACTCTTGGCAGGTCTCTGGAAGGAACCAGTGTCACATAACCTCTGATGCAGCCGCGCAAACATCTGGTGGTTGGGAGTACGCCTCATCGGTTACCGTTGCTGATACACGCGCACAGCGGCTCGCCCGTTGCAGTCCGCAGCCCCGTATGCGAGATGCATATCGGCCAATGTAATCAGCCATCCTACTAATGCGGGCGGTTCGCGAATGACGGTTACCTGAGAGGACGTTGTGCAGTCCCGCGGCCGTACAATGCCATCTACTGCATCGAACAACGCCATCTACCGTGTGAAGATGCCGTTACTGACCCTGCATTGCTATATGATTCCGATTCGTCTTTGTGCAACCTACCCCTCCCAGAAGTTTGTACACGCTTAACTGAATCACTCTGTATATTCCCTGGTCAAAGAGTTATGAACACTGCATCTGTGCTAAGTACAGTAGCTCAAAAAAGTATCCGAACACTACAGTTGATTACAAAATTCAGAAAAAATATCTGGCAACGATTTTTTTAGAAATTAGTGATATAAATAATATCTGGCATCCTTCGTGTCACGTGACACGAAGGATGCCAGATCACTAATTTTTGAAGAAATCCTTGCCAGATATTTTTTCTGAATTCTGTAGTCAACCATAGTGTTCGGATACTTTTTTGAGCGACTGTAGGTGGTCATATTATTTTGATACTAGATCGTGTGGGCTCACTCACGGAAATATTGAGCGTGTGCAGTTACCGTTCACAACAAACTGGAGCGTGTGCAGTAACTGCACACGCTCCAGTTTGCTGTGAACGGTAACTGGAGCGTGTACAGTTGTTGTACACGCTCCAGATATTTTTCCTGAATTCTGTAATTACGTGACACGAAGGTTGCCAGTCACTAATTTCTAAAAAAGTCGTTGCCAGATATTTTTTCTGAATTCTGAAGTCAACCATAGTGTTCGGATACTTTTTTGAGCGACAGTACCATAAACATGCCAACGTGCCTCTGCCCCCCCCCCCCTCGTTTTTTGGAAAGGATATCATGCTCCCCCCACCCTCAGAATGCTAATAAAGAGGCAAAAAAATTTAACGTTTTATGTTTCATGAATTTTTTAATAAATTTTTTAAAGACCTGTAAAACAAAGGGGAAATGTTAAAATGCATCGGAAATCCCGTCTCCTGCCACCCCCCCCCCCTTTACATTTCTTCGGCTCGATTGTGCCTCTGCCCCCCCCCCCCTCGATTTTTTTTTCTAGATCCTGGCCTGATTTCATGCGTATTATAAATGTGACTTATCAACAGGTTGATATTTTTCGTGTTCAGACAGACCTCCGAAGGTTTTTTTGTCCATGTGTCTGGCCGATATTCTTACGGACATACGTTTGACTGGGCCATTTCCGCTATACTGATCGGTAGGACACACCAGGACTTTAAAATTAAGGCATTTATATAAGTAAAGCAAATTAACCGAAGTCTGTTATTTCTTGGGCCATCAGTTTGCTTTCCGAAGTTCTCAGTCTTTAAGTTGGGTTGTTTTACCTCTGAGCGGCACTTTTTTGCACACCATGGGCTAAATGGCCAGGTCACATGGACCCCGAAGGCTGAGAGAAGGTTGGGGGAGTGGACCCACTGGAACAGCTGTTAGGAGATAGATGGTAGCCTCCCGTCAAGGCCATCCAGCGTGTTCTTTAACGTGCACAGGGTATGGCTCTCCCGCACATGGGGCCACGGCTTAACGTCCCATCCGACGGATGGCGGCCTTTCCAAGCCTATCGGTGTCCCCTACTGACCGTGGGCAGGACGGGGAGTTTTGCGGAGATAAATCTCAACGCTGACCCAGCTGGGACTCGAACCTGGGAACTATAGATTACGAGCCTGGCGCGTTACCGACTGAGCCACCCCCGCCCCTCAGTCTTTAAGAATCCAGTGGGGTATAAGTGCTAGAATCGAGAAAGGTGTCGCTTCAAGGATCTGAACTGTTCATTCTCGATACATCTCATCCAACCTTTTCATAAGAAAGCAAACTATCTCTAAAGTAGTCCAAAACCCAAAAAACGAAAGAGAATGACTAAAAAAAAGATTTAGTAGACTCCTTCTTCAGAGAACCAAAAGTGCACTTACCTCTCTGGAAACGTACCAACATCGGAAGTGCAGCCGTACATCCCACCTCCACTCAGAGCTGAAATTCAGCAACGCACCACTTGAAGCACATGCGACCACATATCATCACTTCACATCGCACACTGCATGGAGAGCAGAACGGGCTCTCCGTTGTCATGTGTGTGGAGAGCGCGTTGTCCGATACGATCGAGCGCAGGCGCAGTTCATTCACTTTCATGTATGGCCACACAGAAGGCAGTTGGAGCAGTTTTTATGCTATTAACGTTTCCAACATTTCTGGTGTCCTTGAGCAAAATCATTACCAACATTAGAAGGGGCCCTTACAGCAAACTGGTTGTGTATGTTCACCCTTCGGTGTGCTGTAAACCCTCCTCCATTTTTTAGTCGGCAGAAAGTTTAGAAAAGTTCATAACGCTAAAACGTTCAATCCATTTTCTGTGTGGCCGTACCTCAAGCAGATAAAGCTATCATTGCAAAAGTAATGTCAACTTCGCGTGCTTTTTCTCATCGGACTAGCTACCAAATGACACCTGCTCTCCCACGACCATCCACCGCTCGACAGGGGATCTTGGCATCCTTAGAAGCATTAGGCTGATGAACGGTGACTGGCTTGTGTGTGTGTGCATAGGAGTCTAAGATTCTTGCTTAGAAACCCGATCAGTAGAAAGCAGAAAAAGGGACAACAAGAGACCACCGATAGCAACGCAGCATCATCGAATAGAAGCAGATACTGGAACAGATGTGCACGAAGTAAATGGAATGATCAAAATGATCGTAATAAAGGACAAAACTCTCGCTAAGCAAGTTTAGTTGTATGATGGGAAGGTCAACGCAGTAGCGATAAATGGGAGGTTTAAGAGACGGCGAGGAATTAACGCTTCGATGGTTATTTGGCAAGTGATTGATAGGATCATTGACCTATGACTACTGGGGGGAGGGGGCTCAGTCGGTAGCGCGCCAGGCTCGTAATCTGTAGCTCCCAGGTCCCAGCTGGGTCAGCGTTGAGATTTATCTCCGCAAAACTCCCCGTCCTGCCCACGGTCAGTAGGGGACACCGATAGGCTTGGAAAGGCCACCGTCCGTCGGATGGGACGTTAAGCCGTGGCCCCATCTGCGGGAGAGCCATACCCTGTGCACTTTAAAGAACACGCTGGATGGCCTTGACGAGAGGCTACCATCTGTCTCCCAAAAGCTGTTCCGGTGGGTCACCTCTCCCAACCTTCTCTGAGCCTTCGGGGTCCATGTGACCTGGCCATTTAGCCCATGGTGTGCAAAACAGTGCCACTCAGAGGTAAAACAACCCAACCTGAAATTTTGGCAGAATATTAAGAGTAATATGAGGATGTGCAGTGCAGAATATTCTCCATAAGTTCAATAGGTGGTCAGAAATTGCTATTTTGGATAAAACGCATTTCCACCTCCATTCTCCATTCTTAATTTCTAACGGAGAAAACCACCTAGATTCCTTTCGATCCTAGATTCCTTTCGATCCCTGAATTATTATTACATTTTTACAAAATTTTAGTAGTAAGCCGAGCGCGATTTCAAAATGAACAGTCAAATTATAAATGAACTAATTAAATAGCAAAGAAAATGAGATCATGTAAATAAAAATTCCAACTAAATACCAATGATGCACTCCATCAGTATGAGGTTAATCGTAATTAAACCATATGAACATTCATACATATTTGGTAACTGATTTACAAATATTTGTAGTGCACAATCTTACAATCTCCACTCAACGGATAAACAAAATTTTATTAAAATGTTTAATAAGTGACACAGAAACTTTGTCGATATATAATACCTATAAGTTTGATTAACCTTATCACCTCTACATTTAGCATTTATAACTTCGCTATCAGGGGCGGGGGTGGCTCAGTCGGTAGCGCGCCAGGCTCGTAATCTGTAGTTCCCAGGTTCGAGCCCCAGCTGGGTCAGCGTTGAGATTTATCTCCGCAAAATTCCCCGCCCTGCCCACGGTCAGTAGGGGACACCGATGGGCTTGAAAAGGCCGCCGTCCGTCGGATGGGACGTTAAGCCGTGGCCCCGTGTGTGGGAGAGTCATACCCTGCGCACGTTAAAGAACACGCTGGATGGCCTAGACGGGAGGCTACCATCTGTCTCCCAACAGCTGTTCCAGTGGGTCCCCAACCTTCTCTGAGCCTTCGGGGTCCATGTGACCTGGCCATTTAGCCCATGGTGTGTAAAAAAGTGCCGCTCAGAGGTAAAACAACCGAACCCAATTTCGCTATCATTAAATTTTCTCTTTTTTCTCAGTTGGCTTCTTAGCATCAGCAGTAACTCTACACATCTTTCTAAACAACAACCACACTTTAACTTGAAATTTTTGTGTTGGATATTTATTAACGAAATATTACGTTTTCCATTTTTCAATTCTCCCAAAAGTATTATTTTTGCTCTAACGGCGGAAAAAGTTGAAAATTCCAAAATATCAAACGAATATTCCAAATGATGTAGTTGTTTGAGTTGTTTTACCTCTGAGCGGCACTTTTTTGCACAACATGGGCTAAAATGGCCAGGTCACATGGACCCCAAAGGCTCAGAGAAGGTTGGAGGAGGGGACCCACTGGAACAGCTGTTGGGAGACAGATGGTAGCCTCCCGTCAAGGCCATCCAGCGTGTTCTTTAACGTGCACAGGGTATGGCTCTCCCGCACACGGGGCCACGGCTTAACGTCCCATCCGATGGACGGCCACCTTTCCAAGCTCATCGGTGTCCCCTACTGACCGTGGGCAGGGCGGGGAATTTTGCGGAGATAAATCTCAACGGTAACCCAGCTGGGACTCGAACCTGGGAACTACAGATTACGAGCCTGGCGCGCTACCGACTGAGCCACCCTCGCCCCAACCTTTTGGGCAAAACAATGTTTCTATAGCATTGTCTATTTATAGTCATTTTTTTTCGTGTAAGTCGTCTACGGCTATCATTCCTTAGGAATTGAAAAATACCCGTGAACATCCCTCCAAACGATGTAGTATGTTAGAAATTTGAAATTTTGGTGTTGAAATGTGAAGGTTACAAAGTTACCATTAGTAAAAATCACTTGACCCTTTAGACCCAAAGGGGGGGGGGGGGATGTAACTATTTTTGTTTTAACAGAAAGTTATTCGTTTTTAGAGATAAACCAAAAATCATTTTGGGTTGGACAAGTATTGATGAAATATTACAATACGCGTTTTCCGAATCTCCCAAAAAGCTATAATTGCGCCCTCTGACGATGGAAAAAATAGAAACAATCTCAAAATTTAAAACGAATATTGCAAACGATGCAGTTATGCTTGAAATTTGAAATTTTAGTCATGGAATGTGACAGTCTTGAAGATTCCATTCACAATAATGAGTTGATCCCTACGTCTAAGGTAGGTAGCAAACATAATTGTTTTGTTTTAAAGAGATAATTGGAAATCTCTTTTTTGGTTGGTACTAATGAAATATAATTCGCTTTTTCAAAGGTAGTTTTAATTTATATCAGCCGTGCCCAATCCGCGGCCCTAGACAGCTAGTAATGCAGCCCACAAAATCGAGAAGTGTACGTGTTTACGACATAAGCTTTCAACATGATTGTGTGATTTTCAGCGTGTTTTTGATATCCCACTAGTTTTATGTTGCCTTTTTTTAATTTTATAATAAAAAAGCCTAGGAAAATAAATGAAGTTTTATTATTCATATACATTAACTATATTATAACTCCACTGAGTCTCAGTATAATAATTCCACTGAGAGCAATGATCTGCCCACTATTTTCAAAGAGGTGGGAGAAAGCAGCTTTTTAAATTTAAGAATTTAAAAGACAAATACTTTTTATGTTGTATAATTATTAATAAAATATTTCTATGTGCATTTTCCACATCATATATTAAAGAAATAATAATAAGTCTGACAGGAGCCTGTCGGTTTATATGACATAGTGGAAGGTCCTGAAGATGGGAGGGGGGTCAGAAAAACAACACGAAAATCCATAATTGAAACTTTTAAGGAATAAAAAGGTAGGCAAAGTAAGAACTTCATAATTTTTGAAAACGAGATTCTCATATGCGCCAGAGGTATATCAATACGTTCTTCTAGTCGTTTAAACATTCAGTACCCTCTGACAGTGGAAATTCGAACTACTGAAGAATTGAGGAAATAAACTATTAATATTTTATTACTACCTAGGATCATAAAAAATATTTTTCATTTATCTCTTAAAGCAGAAAAGTGTAATCATTGCTAATAGTGTAAATTAGAGGCCTTGTATAGGTAGAGGTTGGCCATCTCAAAATTGGATGCCATGTTTTGTCGTCGCTCGGATTGTTTAGCTTGCAATAGCTGAATGGTATTGCACGGTACTTAGGATTCCGGAAAAGGGTAGGGAAATATTTGATACAGATTTCAATGTTCATGATTGGAAGCACTTAGAAACAGCTAGAAAAGGAAATTAGGGTTAAAGGAATTGGTTAGGCAGCTAGCGACTGTTCCAGCAAGGCAAACTTTGTGTGTTGTGTTAGCTCTAACTAACGCGGTGACTTCGGTCTCAGTAGGGCATGTCCTTGTATGAGAAGGCCTGTATTAAGCTAGGAGTAGCTTCTAGGATTCTTCTCTGTCCTATATGTCGCAAATAAAAAACAATTTAGGGCTTTTTTTTTAAAAAAAAGATGTAATTTCACTTTGTTTTGTGTCCGTCTGTAGACATCGAACTTTTTTTTAAACAGATAAATAAAAAAACTTTTTCTGTTAGATAGCAATTAATGATATATTACGATTTACATTTTTTCGAATCTCTCAAAATTATAGCTGCGCTCTCTAACGGTGGAAAAATTTGAAAATTACAAAATAGCAAACGAATATTTCAAAACGATGTAGTTATGTTAGAAGTTTAAAATTTTGGTGTTCAAATGTGAAGGTTACGAAGTTAACATTGGCAACAATCACTTGACCCTTTAGACCTTAGGGGAGGTGAATGCAGCTTTTTTTGGTTTTAACAGAAAAGTGTATGTTTTTAGAGATAAAAATTCTTTTTGGGTTGGACAGGTATTGATGAAATATTACAATTTGCATTTTGCAAATTTCCCAAAAGCTATAACTGCGCTTTCTAATGGTGGAAAAAAAAATCGAAAACTCCCAAAAATTTAAAATGAATATTGCAAACGATGTAGTTATGCTAGAAATTTGAAATTTTGGTGGTGGAATGTGACAGTCTTGAAAATTCCCTTAACAACAATGAGTTGACCCTAAGCCCAAGGTAGGTAAGAAACGGAAAGGTTTTGTTTTCAGAGATAATTGAAAATCTCTTTTTTAGTTGGTTACTAATGAAATGTAATTCGCATTTTCAAAGGTAGTTTTCATTTATATCATTAGAGATCACTAAATATCGAAACTGCAAAACTTTTAACAAAGGTTTCAAGTGATCTGTTAATGGCAGAAATTTCGGCGTGTAGAGTTCTGTTATGGCAGAAATTCCACTGACAACAATGATCTGCCTACTGTTTTCAGAGGAGCGAGAGAAAAGCAACTTTTTTTAAGTTTAAGAACTAAAAGATAAATACTTTTTATGTTTTATAGTTACTGATAAAATACTGCTATGTGCATTTCCCCCATCATACATTGAAAAATAAATCAATAACCCCTCAAGCAGCTGCTTGTACAGAGGTCTGACAGGAGACTGTCAGTTTATACGCCATAGTAGAAGGTCCATGAGGATGGCGGGACCTCAGCAGAAAAACAGCATGAACATCCATAATTAAAAATTTAAGGAGTGAAGAAGTAGGCAAAGGAAGAACTTCATTCTGTTTGAAAATGAGATTCCCATATGCGCCAGAGGCGATATGCATTCTTCTAGTTATTTTACATTTTCAGTACTCTCTGACAGTGGAAATTCGAACTACTGTATAATTGAGGAAATAAACTATTAATGTTTTATTAGTACCTGTAATGTGCAAAAAAGGTTTTTCATTTATCTCTTAACCCTTTCAGGACCATAAGGTTTCTAAGAGTAAATATTAGTATGTAACTGTTTATTTTAGTTTGTTTAGACGTAAAATAGATAAAAATCATAAGAAAAATACATAACAATGTGTAGTTTTTTTGGAATTTTATGGGAAATATTTTTCCCAATGGACTATAAAGGTAACACAAATTATAGTTAGGCTTATTATGCAATGTCTTTTATTTATTGGTTTATTAGAACAAAATGTTAACTAAAATAATGCAAAATTATGAAATAAAATTACTATACAAAATGATGTGCTAATTATGATATTCTGCGAAGCAATTTCTTTTGGTAGTGAGGCAAAGATGGACATTGCACATAGTACATATATTATGCGTCCTAACAGTTCTGTTTTTGTTTTCTAAACGTTCCCGTTTACGTAATTGCGTTCGGCATACGTTCTATTTTGACATTCTGTATAAAAAATACAGATAAGGTTATAATTAAATACGACAATCACCAATTTTAAAATGGGAAAAATGTTTCCCTTAGTCGTGAAAGGGTTAAAGCAGAAAAGTTGCATTTTACCAATGGGACAAATCATTACTATTAGTGTAAAACCATTTGGCCATTATACTCTATGACCAAAAATTTAAGTTTCTAGCAAAAACAGATCGTTTTCAATATTTATTTAAAGATTTGGTATTTTCCAGATTTTTTCCGACACTAGAGGTCGCCTTTTGAGTTTTTATTTACCGCCTTTAGCACTCTCGAACACTGGAAATTTTAACTGATGGGTATTCGAAAAATGTAAATATCAATATTTTTGTGGAAAAAATTTTTGCCAACAAACAGGATTCGAACCAGCATCTCTCCAGCAATATGCCAGAGTATTCTAACTTGTTGAACTAACGCCGCCTGTTTTCACAAAAAAACATTTATTGATTTATAGACGTTCAAACGTCTACAGGTAACGCCGAGATTATTAAATATTGTTTAAATCATTAATAACGCTAAATATCGTGATGTGACTTCATTATTTGTATCAATCTAACTCAGAGCACTAAAAAAGAAATAGTTTCCACCCGAGATCATAGATGTCATATGGAAGCGCCCAAAATTCACGGGAATAATCATTATTAGTGGGAAAAAGAGAGATGGCATTATTTTAACAGGTTAGAATACTCTGGCATGTTTCTGGAGAGATGCTGGTTCGAATTCCGTATGTCAGCGAAATTTTTTCCACAAAAATATTTATTGATTTATAGACGTTTAAACGTCTACAGGTAACACTGAGATTATCAAATATTGTTTAAATTATTAATATTTTGTTCATCATCATCATCACCATCATCACCATCACCACCACCATCATCATCATCATCATCATCATCGTCGTCGTCGTCGTCGTCATCATCGTCGTCGTCGTCATCGTCATCATCGTCATCGTCATCGTCGTCGTCATCATCATCAAGCAGCCATGGGCTACGGAGGTCCAACCAGACTGTGCAATTTAGTTCTCCAAGCAAGTCTATCCTGAGCTACATCTACTGCATCTGGCCACTGCACACCAATTCTAACAAGGTCCTGTTTGACATTGTCTGCCCACCGCATCCTAGGTCTCCCCTTCTTTCTGAGGCCTTTAGGCACACTGTTCATAACCCTATTCGCCAATCTATAATTATTCATACGGGCAACATGGCCAAACCAACGGAGTCTCTCTCTGCACAATATGCTGCTTAAAGGAGGTTGCAAACTCCTTTGCCTAATCTCATCATTAGTTACAAAGTTGAACCACCTAACGCCCAAGATACTGCGTAAGCATCTGGAATCAAAAGCATCTAGTTTCCTGTTATCTTGTTTACAAAGTGTCCAAGTTTCACTACCATAACTAACCCTAGAAAGAACCAAACTATTATACAGTCTAATTTTAGTCTTTAGGTATATACGCCTATTTCTCCACACTCTCCATAGGTTCTTAAAAGTCCCGGCAGCAATCCCTATTCGTCTGTTAATCTCATACCGCACATCACCATTATCTGTTGCATAGCTCCCAAGATAATTAAACTGTGACACCTGCTCAAGACTGCAACCATTCAGATTAACTGAATCACAGCCTGCCTGACCAATTTTCATCACTTTAGTTTTCTCTATGTTTATAACCAAACCTACTCTACTACCAGTCTCATCAACAGCTCGAATGAAAGAGTTCATCTCATCAACAGCATTTGCCAAAAGGGCTAAATCATCAGCATAATCTAAATCAGAAATTTTCGTATCTCCAGCCCATTTAAGGCCAAAATCTTTCCCTTGAAGTGAATTTCGCATAACATAATCAATAACCAAGCTAAAGAGAAAAGGAGACAAAATGCACCCTTGTCGAACACCAGAAGTAATGCTAAACCAATTGCTACAAGCCTTACCAACTCTCACACACGACTCAGTGTTATTATAGAGAGCTTTCATAATGTTAACTAACTTGTCTGGTATACCATATGATCTCACAATCAACCACAAATTATGACGATCAACAGAGTCGAAAGCCTTTTTGAAATCAACAAAGCTAGCAACCAAAGGTTTCTGAAACTCTAAACATTTCTCAAGAATCTGCCTAAGTGAAAATATCTGATCCACACATCCCCTACCACTTCTGAATGCTCATCACGCAACTGACTGTCAACCAGATTCTTAATTCTATTAAGCACAATCATGGAAAGAACTTTACCTGGAACAGAGAGTAGACTGATACCCCTATAGTTATCACAAGAACTGCGATCACCTTTTTTGAAAATAGGGATAACAATAGCTCTGGTAAAATCCTTAGGAACCATGCCTTTATCATAAAAGATATTCAGAATTTCAGTCATCCAAGTGGTAACCAAAACATTCCCAGCTCTAAGCATTTCCGTAGTAATTTCATCTACCCCTGGGGATTTATGAAGTTTAAGTTTAGAAACAGCCAAAAGAACTTCAGATTGTGTTATAGGGCCAACATTAAAGCCACAAATGCATCTATCATCATTGCAAACAATGGGAGTAGAACTAACTACATTGTTTAGAACATCACTGAAATGCTCAGCCCATATAGCCATGACAGAATCCTCCCCTTCTATAACCTTACCTTGTTTATCCTTCAATCCTTGTATACCTGTCCGTTTTCTACCACACAAAACATTAACTATCTGGTACAGCTCTCTGCTGTTGTGCTGTCTAACTGCTTCCTCGGCTTTGTCAGCCAAACCATCAAGAACCGTTTATTAAGGTCTCTGTAATGCTTTCTATTAGGACTAGTAGGGTATTGATTAATGGCATTCCTGCAGTTCTTTCTTTCCGAAATAAGCTCAAGTGCCTTATCACTCATTTAATTTTGCCTCTTCTGCTCCTTTTTTCCTAAAAGAGTACTGTTAGTGTCCAAAAAAGCCTGTTTAAAATGATCCCATTCTTCCTCAACTTCAGTAGTAAGCAAACCATGACTGTCATAATGACTAAGTAACCTATCATGGTAAGCTTTGGCTATAACTGGATCTTTCAGAGCTTCAATATTAAAGGTAAATTTTTTAACCCTAGCACAACACTTTTTAAGTTTAAGTTGCAACACACTTTTAACAAGGTAATGGTCAGATCCAATTTCAGCTCCCCTATATGCCCTGGTATTCCTAACAGAACTAGCCCATTTGCTGTTAATTAATATGTAATCAATCATATTCTTATGCAGCCCATCAGGTGAAACCCATGTGTACTTATGTATGTCGCGGTGTTTGTAATAAGTGTTAGTTATTCTGAATCCATTGAGTTTACTTACCTGTAGGAGACGCTGCCCATTGCCATTGCAGCTACCAATACCAAAAGGGCCTATTACTCCTCCCCAAAGGTCAGAGTCAGTACCAACTTTGGCATTGAAGTCACCAAGAACAAGGGTAATATCTCCTTTCTTGACAGAATTCAAAATATCCTGAAGTTGTTCATAAAACCTATCCTTCTCATCCTCATCGGCATCCTCAGTGAGGGCATAACAGCAGATAACATTCAAGTCTTTAACGCTTGTCTGAAATTTTGCTGTTAGAAACCTTTCATTAATGCACTCATATCCTAGAAGAGCATCGCTAGTGTGTCTGCTGAGAAGCAGACCCACGCCTTGGTGATGCTTATTGTCGTCCCTCCCTGAAAAGAGAAATTTAAGATTATTTTTAAGAATCTGACCTTTATCTGTCCATCTGATCTCTTGCAAGCCGAGAATATCTAAATTATAACGGTGGAATTCTTGTGTGAGGACATCAAGAGAGAAAGCTCTGTGCAGAGTCCTCACATTCCAACTACCTATGGAGAGAAAATGGTTAGTGGGATGTTTAAAGAAACTATGTTAATTGAGAGAGGGAATGCCGACAATATCAAACAGCCCCCTAATCGCAGACATGGAGCAAAGACCCGTTCCCCCACCACTAAAGGCTGAAGCCATCTACACTGGAAGACTTCCTCCAATGTAGAATTTGACGATGCCAGTAGAAACAAAGAGTTCAGGTGCCTGCGATGACCTGTGCCCAGGATTATCCACCAGCTGATAAACATATCCTGTGAATCTATTCACTTGGGGCTGTCAACCCACAAACAAACAGAAAACACAGCGGAAGATTTTCCCTCCACAGAAGCCCACCAGTGCAGCAAAATCAGGATCCATAATCAAGCTCAGAACCATATATCTGTCCAGTCCAGTGGGTTTTATATGGTCAGCACCAGGACCCTGTGTGGTTGACCACTCCTCAGCAGGGTAGAAAAAAAAGAAAAGTAGCCATAGTTGTCCAGATCAGTAGGCCACACTAATCTGGTAGCCCTCCCCTTCCGTTCACTTCCACAAGAGAGTATCTCTTTTGAAAGGTACTAACGGTCTGCACCACGAGAAGGCGGGGTCGGACATTAGGTGCTAGGCCTGGCCGGTTCTATGCATCATCACAGGGGATTGGTGCATAGCTCTCCTTCCAGTGACTACCTAGCTATCATTTACAGACTAATATTTTGTTAGTGCCTGTAAAACAAAAAAAAAAAAAATATAGTTTCGTTTATCTCTTTAAGAAAAAGTTTCATTTTCGCACCCCCTTTTGGCTAAGACGTCAAAGCCTTGTTGCCATTGTAAACCTTCTGACCATAACACTTTACATTCAAAATTTCAGATTTCCAGTGTAAATAGTTTGTTTGCAATATTCGTTTAAAATTTTAGCATTTTCCGTCTTTTCGCACCGTTAGGGGGCGCTATTAAAGTTATTGAAATTTTTCAAAATTGTGAATCGCAATATTTGTTCGAGACCTATCCAACCCAAAAAGAATATTTCATTTAGCTCTAAAAATAAAAAAAAAATTGATAAAAGTGAACTCTTTCTATAGACGGACACCCAGGTGGAAAGACAGATGGACAGACAACAGAGAGACGGACAGATAGACGAACAAATACTGGCATAGGTAGACTAAAAAGTGAAAACATTAGTTCGTTGTTTAAATGAACCTTAAAAGAAATATTTTGTTGGTATTCAGTTAGCTCATTTCACTTTTGCAGCCGATTGCCGTCTTCTGATGGGTTTCTCGGAAAAAAATATTCAATAATTTATTCCTTTGAGTGAAATTTTTACACCCAATTGCAGTGCAGTTAGGTATTCATAAAATACGACAGCTTTTATAGCCAAAAAAAAGTGGTAGAAGTATATAAAACTATAACAACTGAGAAGTTTTAACTTGGTACATGCACTAACTCATAGGCTTTCGTCTCACGGTACGACAAAACATGGCGCCCATAAACCACGTGAGTCAATCAACCAATGGCGGTAAATCACCGAGATGGTCAATGAATCTCTTTTGTTGCGATCTTATGCAACCACGGCAATTCCCGGTTCCGCTTGTACAGCACTACCTGGTTATGAAAAGCCATGACCATCTAGAGCCGGGGGCAAGGAATACGCCCTATAGGCGCACCTCAACCCCAGCCTCACATGGCAGCAGTCCTATAGAAGGAAAGCTGACCACCGGAAGAAACCTTACTTTAATCTATTCCCCGGTTTGCAAATGTGCAAGGATATAAAGATCCGAGCTCGATCGGCACCCGGGGTGGAGACTCTTAGTAAGACCCAGACTTTTTGGACAGCTCGTGCCTACAAGGCGGGCTCAGACCTTTCGGCAGAGCCGTCGAACAGACCACACAAGTCTCCTGAGAGGTAAGGTCTCCGATGCCGTCACCATCCGACCAGCAATCAAGAGGGCCAGCAGCAATCTTCAACCTCGGTTGGCCTTAGCCATGTCCAACCGGGACACCAATCCGGTCGGCACAGCCTTCAGCCGGGTTGCTGGGCCTAGGCCCCCCCACCACGACAAGGTGGTCCCCTATCGGGGGGGATACCGAGATGATCAGCCACTTCCTTGGCACGAAACTTCAACCACCTCCTTCATTATTAGGCGGCCTGCCGCCAAAAGCCTATCGCCAACATGTAGGGTCGCTAGCACTTCACTGTACTGGTCCCTACTTTTGACGCACACACAAAAAATTTTTTTTTCTCGTGGACCAGATGATAAAGGGGCCGAGGTCCCTTTTACAAAATGGTCCAGTTTTTAAAGAAGGATGTTAGACTCTAAGTAGACAGGACCTCTAGTGTAAATCACTTGACCATTACACTCTATGACCAAAAATTTAAGTTTTCAGCATAAATAGATCGTCTGCAATATTCATTTAAAGATTTGGTATTTTCCAGCTTTTTTCCGCCGCTAAAAGCCGCCTTTCGAGTTTTTATTAATCACTTTTAGAACTTTCTAAGAGTGGACATTGCAACTGATGGGGATTGGAAAATTGTAAACATTAATATTTTGTTAGTACCTGTAAACCTCCCCCCCCCCCAAAAAAAAGAGATTGTTTCGTGTATCTTTCAAAATAAAAAGTTTCATTTTCGCACCCCCTTTGGCTAAGAGAGCAAAGCCTTGTTGCCATTGTAAACCTTCCGACTCTAATATCAAAATTTCAGATTTCCAATATAAATAAATTGGTTTTTCCCAAAATTAGTTAAATTCTTTTATATTTTCCAACTTTTCAACCACTAGAGGGCGTGATAAAAGCAATTGGAAGATTTCAAAATTGCTAATCGCAATGTTTATTCGACACCTATCCAACCCAAAAAGAATTTTTCATTTATCTCTAAAAGTAAAAAAGTTTTGTTTGTAGACGGACAGAGAGATGAAAAGACAGATGGACAGACAAGAGAGACGAATAGACAGAGAACAAACATTGGCATAGGCAGACGACAAAATGGAAACATTAGCTCGTTTTTCAAACGAACCTCAAAACAAATTATTTGTTGGTTTTCAGTTATCTCGTTTCACTTTTGCAGCCGATTGCCGTCTTCTGACGGAGTTTCTTGGCAAAATATCGTCATCCTCAAGCAGTCATGGGCTACGACGGAGTTCCAACCAGATCATGCAATTTAGTTCTCCAAGCATATCTGTCCTGAGCTATATCTGCTGCATCTGGCCACTACACACCAATTCTAACAAGGTTCTGTTTGACATTGTCTGCCCACCGCATCCTAGGTCTCCCCTTCTTTCTGAGACCTTTAGGTACACTGTTCATAACACTATTCGCCAATCTATAATTATTCATACGGGCAACATGGCCAAACCAGCGGAGTCTCTCTCTGCACAATATGCTGCTTAAAGGAGGTTGCAGACTCATTTGCCTAACCTCATCATTAGTTACAAAGTTAAACCACCTAATGCCCAAGATACTACGTAAGCATCTCGAATCAAAAGCATCTAGTTTCCTGTTATCTTGTTTACAAAGTGTCCAAGTTTCACTACCATAACTAACCCTAGAAAGAACCAAACTATTAGACAGTGTAATTTTAGTCTTTAGGTGCATGCACCTATTTCTCCACACTCTCCATAGATTCTTAAAAGTCCCGGCAGCAATCCCTATTCGTTTGTTAATCTCATGCCGCACATCACCAGTATCTGTTACATAAAAAATAAAAATAAATACCCCCTCAAGCAGCTGCTTGCCACAGAGGTCTGACAGGAGCCTGTCAGTTTATATGCCACAGTAGAAGATCTGAGAGGATGGCAGGACCTCAGCAGAAAACAACACCAACATCCATGCCTTACCCGGGGCTCGAAACCAGGTCCCGTAGATCAGTAGCCAAGCGTGCTAACCACTCGGCCACGGGACGGCTTTCTGTCTTAGTTACATAGCTCCCAAGATAATTAAAATGCGACACTGCTCAAGACTGCAACCATTTAGATTAACTGAATCACAGCGTGCCTGATCAATTTTCATCACTTTAGTTTTCTCTCTGTTTATAACCAAACCTACTCTACTACCATTTTCATCAACAGCTCGAATGAAAGAGTTCATCTCATCAACATCATTTACCATAAGGGCTAAATCATCAGCATAATCTAAATCAGAAATTTTCGTATCTCCAGAACATTTAAGGCCAAAAAATTCCCTTGAGAGAATTCCGCATAACATAATCAATAACCAAGCTAAAGAGAAAAGGAGACAAAATGCAACCTTGTCGAACACCAGAAGTAATGCTAAACCAATTCCTACAAGACTTATCAACTCTCACACACAACTCAGTATTATTATAGGGAGCTTTCATTATGTTAACTAACTTGTCTGGTATACCATATGATTTCACAATCAACCACAAATTATGACGATCAACAGAGTCAAAAGCCTTTTTGAAATCAACAAAGCTAGCAACCAAAGGTTTCTGAAACTCTAAACATTTCTCAAGAATCTGCCTAAGTGAAAATATCTGATCCACACATCCCCTACCACTTCTGAATCCACATTGCTCATCACGCAATTTACTGTCAAACAGATTCTTAATTCTATTAAGCACAATCATGGAGAGAACTTTACCTGGAACAGAAAGTAGACTGATATCCCTATAGTTATCACAAGAACTGCGATCACCTTTTTTGAAAAGAGGGAAAATAATAGCTCTGGTAATATCTGTAGGAACCATTCCTTTATCATAAAAGTTATTCAAAATTTCAGTCATCCAAGTGGTAACCGAAACATTCCCAGCTCTGAGCATTTCCGTAGTAATTTCATGTACCCCTGGGGATTTCTGAAGTTTAAGTTTAGACATAGCCAAAATAACTTCAGATTGTGTTATAGGGCCAACATTAAAGCCACCAATGCATCTATCATAATTACAAACAATGGGAGTAGAATTAACCACATTGTTTAGAACATCACTGAAATGCTCAGCCCACTTAGCCATGACAGAATCCTCACCTTCTATAACCTTACCTTGTTTATCCTTCAATTCCCTGTATACCTGTCCGTTTTCTACCACACAAAACATTAACTATATGGTAGAGCTCTCTGCTATTGCGCTGTCTATCTGCTTCCTCGGCTTTGTCAGCCAAGCCATCAAGCCAAAGATTCTTATTAGCAGATATCTGATCCTTTACACGTTTATTAAGCTCTGTATAATGCTTTCTATTAGGACTAGTAGGGTATTGATTAAGGACATTCCTGCAGTTCTTTCTTTCTGAAATAAGCTCAAGTGCCTTATCACTCAAATAATTCTGTCTCCTCTGCTCCTTTTTTCCTAAAAGAGTACTGTTAGTTTCCAAACAAGCGTGTTTAAAATGGTCTCATTCGTCCTCAACTTCAGTAGTAAGCAAACCATGACTGTCAAAATGACAAAGTAACCTATCATGGTAAGCTTTAGCTATAACTGTGTCTTTCAGAGCTTCAGAATTAAAGGTAAATTTTTAACCCCAGCACAACACTTTTTAAGTTTAAGTTGCAAGACATTTTTAACAAGGTAATGGTCAGATCCAATTTCACCTCCCTAAATGACCTGGTATTCCTAACAGAACTAGCCCATTTGCTGTTAATTAATATATAACCAATCATATTCTTATGCAGTCCATCAGGTGAAACCCATGTGTACTTATGTATGTCGCGGTGTTTGTAATAAGTGTTAGTTATTCTGAAACATTGAGTTTACTTACCTGTAGGAGATGTTGCTCATTGCCATTGCAGCTACCAATACCAAAAGGGCCTATCACTCCTTCCCAGAGGTCAGAATCAGTACCAACTTTGGCATTGAAGTAACCTAGAACAAGGATAATATCTCCTTTTTGACAGAATTCTTTTATAGACAAGGAAAGTGGTAGAAATGTATAAAACTATAATAACTAACAAGTTTTAGCTAAGTACACACACTAACACATAGGCTTTCATCTCACAGTACACAACAAAACACGGCACCCATAAACCACGTGACTCAATCAACCAATGGCAGTCAATCACCGATATGGCCAGCCTCTAACTATACAGCACCTCTAGGTTCTGTAATAACTTTGTTCCTCCCTTGAAGCGCCAGATTTAAATATTGGAGGTGTTGCATTACATCTGTAAAGAACATCCGACCCATTCGTGATCTTCCAGTTGTGGGTAGTTCTTTTTCTTTTCTTCCATGAAAGCAATGATTGGTTCAAAAAGAGCAACAAACTTATTCAAAAGATTGGTAGTTGATATCCCATCTTACAATACAGTAGAATGAAACGTCACTTGGCTTTTCTTCAAACTCCTTAATAAAATTTCTAAATTCACGGTGTGTTTTTGCACTTGTCCGAATGAAACTCACAATTTCTAAAACGCAATTTATGACATTGTTGAACTTAAAGAGTTTGCTTACTAAATGCTCAAGGTGGATGAACAATGAATAAAGAGACATTCAGGACAGTTGAGATCACTGTCCTGAATGTCTCTTTATTGCCCAACTAGGCCAGAATTTTGACCTACCATAGCTGGTGTTCCGTTTGTTGCAATGCTAACAAGTCATGCAGTGGTAGTTGAGCATTTAATAAAGCTTTGTTAAGTGCATTTTTTATGTCAATACCTTTCGTGGTTTCCTTTAAGCTTATTAGGTCTAAGAATTCTTCTTTTCTATTTCCATCGTTTGTAACATAGCAAACAATTATAGCTAGCTGATTGGTAGCAAGGTAGTCACTGTAGGAGAGCTATGCACCAATCCCCTGTGATGATGCATAGAACCGGCCAGGCCTAGCACCTAATGTCCGACCCGCCTTCTCGTGGTGCGGACCGTTAGTACCTTTCAAAAGAGATACTCTCTTGTGGAAGTGAACGGAAGGGGAGGGCTGCCAGATTAGTGTGGCCTACTGATCTGGACAACTATGGCTACTTTTCTTTTTTTTCTACCCTGCTGAGGAGTGGTCAACCACACAGGGTCCTGGTGCTGACCATATAAACCCACTGGACTGGACAGATATATGGCTCTTAGCTTGATTATGGATCCTGATTTTGCTGCACTGGTGGGCTTCTGTGGAGGGAAAATCTTCCGCTGTGTTTTCTGTTTGTTTGTATGTTGACAGCCCCAAGTGAATAGATTCACAGGATATGTTTATCAGCTGGTGGATAATCTTGAGCAGAAGTCATCGCAGGCACCTGAACTCTTTGCTTCTATTGGCATCGTCAAATTCTACATTGGAGGAAGTCTTCCAGTGTAGATGGCTTCAGCCTTTAGTAGTGGGGGAACGGGTCTTTGCCCCATGTCTGCGATTAGGGGGCTGTTTGATATTGTCGGCATTCCCTCTCTCAATAAACATAGTTTCTTTAAACATCCCACTAAACATTTTTTCTCCATAGGTAGTAGGAATGAAAGGACTCTGCACAGAGCTTTTTTTCTTGATGTCCTCACGCAAGAATTCCACCGTTATAATTTAGATATTCTCGGCTTGCAAGAGACCAGATGGACAGATAAAGGTCAGATTCATAAAAATAATCTTAAATTTCTCTTTTCAGGGCGGGAAGACAATAAACATCACCAAGGCGTGGGTCTGCTTCTCAGACAACACGCTAGTGATGCTCTTCTAGGATATTGGTGCATTAATGAAAGGTTTCTTACAGCAAAATTTCAGACAAGCGTTAAAGACCTGAATGTAATTTGCTGTTATGCCCCCACTGAGGATGCCGATGAGTATGAGAAGGATAGGTTTTACGGACAACTTCAGGATACTTTGAATTCTGTCAAAAAGGAGATATTATCCTTGTTCTGGGTTACTTCAGTGCCAAAGTTGGTACTTATTCTGACCTCTGGGAAGGAGTGATAGGCCCTTTTGGTATTGGTAGCTGCAATGGCAATGAGCAACATCTCCTACAGGTAAGTAAACTCAATGTTTCAGAATAACTAACACTTATTACAAACACCGCGACATACATAAGTACACATGGGTTTCACCTGATGGACTGCATAAGAATATGATTGGTTATATATTAATTAACAGCAAATGGGCTAGTTCTGTTAGGAATACCAGGGCATATAGGGGAGCTGAAATTGGATCTGACCATTACCTTGTTAAAAGTGTCGAATGTTGGCCCTATAACACAATCTGAAGTTATTTTGGCTGTTTGTAAACTTAAACTACATAAATCCCCAGGGGTAGATGAAATTACTACCGAAATGCTTAGAGCTGGGAATGTTTCGGTTACCACTTGGATGACTCAAATTCTGAATATCTTTTATGATAAAGGCGTGGTTCCTATGGATTTTACGAGAGCTATTGTTATCCCTATTTTCAAAAAAGGTGATCGCAGTTCTTGTGATAACTATAGGGGTATCAGTCTACTCTCTGTTCCAGGTAAAGTTCTTTCCATGATTGTGCTTAATAGAATTAAGAATCTGGTTAACGGGCAGTTGCGTGATGAGCAATGTGGATTCAGAAGTGGTAGGGGATGTGTGGAACAGATATTTTCACTTAAACAGATTCTTGAGAAATGTTTAGAGTTTCAGAAACCTTTGGTTGCTAGCTTTGTTGATTTCAAAAAGGCTTTCGTCTCTGTTGATCGTCATAATTTGTGGTTGATTGTGAGATCATATGGCATACCTGACAAGTTAGTTAACATAATGAAAGCTCTCTATAATAACACTGAGTCGTGTGTGAGAGTTGGTAAGGCTTGTAGCAATTGTTTTAGCATTACTTCTGGTGTTCGACAAGGGTGCATTTTGTCTCCTTTTCTCTTTAGCTTGGTTATTGATTATGTTATGCGAAATTCACTTCAAGGGAAAGATTTTGGCCTTAAATGGGCTGGAGATACGAAAATTTCTGATTTAGATTATGCTGATGATTTAGCCCTTTTGGCAAATGATGTTGATGAGATGAACTCTTTCATTCGAGCTGTTGATGAAAATGGTAGTAGAGTAGGTTTGGTTATAAACAGAGAGAAAACTAAATTGATGAAAATTGGTCAGGCAGGCTGCGATTCAGTTAATCTGAATGGTTGCAGTCTTGAGCAGGTGTCACAGTTTAATTATCTTGGGAGCTATGTAACAGATACTGGTGATGTGCGGCATGAGATTAACAGACGAATAGGGATTGCTGCCGGGACTTTTAAGAACCTATGGAGAGTGTGGAGAAATAGGCGCAAACACCTAAAGACTAAAATTAGTCTGTATAATAGTTTGGTTCTTTCTAGGGTTAGTTATGGTAGTGAAACTTGGACACTTTGTAAACAAGATAACAGGAAACTAGATGCGTTTGATTCCAGAGGCTTACGCAGTATCTTGGGAATTAGGTGGTTCAACTTTGTAACTAGTGATGAGGTTAGGCAAAGGAGTTTGCAATCTCTTTTAAGCAGCATATTGTGAAGAGAGAGACTCCGTTGGTTTGGCCATGTTGCCCGTATGAATAATTATAGATTGGCGAATAGGATTATGAACAGTGTGCCTAAAGGCCTCAGAAAGAAGGGGAGACCTAGGATGCGGTGGGCAGACAATGTCAAACAGGACCTTGTTAGAATTGGTGTGCAGTGGCCAGATGCAGTAGATGTAGCTCAGAATAGACTTGCTTGGAGAACTAAATTGCACGGTCTGGTTAGACCTCCGCAGCCCATGGGTGCTTGAGGAGGAGGATGGATCGGATGGATTATGTCTTGAATGTCTAGATTCATCCAATGCTAAGCTAAAGCATCGCAGCTTTTCAGATTACTCTGCAGTAAACATACGATTTCAGAACTAATTTCAGAAATGCGTTTTTCAAATAATGCGGTGGAAGAAAGGAATTTGTTCTATCGCCTGTTTAAGTTTCGAGTTCTCTGGAGTGAGAATTGCAATCCCATCACTAGTATTCTTTTTAACAAATTCTCCATGACTGTGAGATAGTTTACTTCGAGTAATATTCCAAGCTATAACAAAATTAGCTTCAGTAGCCAAATCACTTTGCTTAGAGAGGGAAAATAGGCTAGTTTGTTGAGCGACTAAATTAGATTTCAATAATTTTATCTTTTCTTTTCGCAGTTCTGATTCAGGAGGAAATTGAGATGCAAATTTTTTATGGTTAGATTCATGATGATGTTTTAAATTAATGGCTTTAAAGTAGCTGATGGCTGAATGACAGATTAGGCACAGATATTGGGCAGTCTTTTCACCCTTAACAATAAAGGCAAAATCGTCCTCCCATTGTTGGTTAAACACTCTCTTTTCTTGTTCGTATTTCCGTTTTATACTCTTCTGTTGCTCAGTCATTTCAAACAAGGGTTTTTATAATTTTAACTAAAAACAATCTTAAGTAATTATTAACCATAAAAGTACTTATCTACACTCCACCAGTTGTGTTCCGCTACTGCCGCAATCGCGTAACTTGTGTGTACTGCATGATGATTGATGACGCAGAGTCCAGTTGCATCATCCGTACTAGTTTACAACAAGTTTGGGTTGTGTTTTCGTTTTCTTCGTAATCTATTGAAAACGGCGATTTTAATGGTATACTTCTGAATTTTATACTTCTCGGGTCTATGGGAAGCCTACCGTTTCCTCTCCCGGATCTCAAAAGGTTAATATAAAATTTTAGGAAAATTGGCAATGAAACCCAATATTGTCTCGGGAGCCACACAGAGTAGCTTCGGGAGCTGCAGTTTGCTCACCTTTGCTATATGATATTTCTGTAGTATCTTGTATTAGTTCCAGAGACTTGGAGTGTTTGAATCCTATACCTTTATTGCATTTGGTAAGTCAATTTATTTGAATAAATTTTTTATTATACTGATTTTGCATTTTGGTATACTTTTCTTGAACAGTAATTTTAGTGCTTAGTATCGTATACTATAATAGTTGGTCAATAACTTGAACTGAGACAAATACCGTCGTAAGTTTCCAATTTGAACCTTTCTTGGCAATTAGTACATTGCATGGCACTCAAAATCTGATTATCCTGAATTTTAATTGATTTTAACTAGGAAACTTCATAGTAGCTTTCCAAGCCTACATAACATATTCTTTGATGGGCACAGCGTATGGCTCTCCTGCAAAGGGACAATGGCTTAATATCCCAATGGATGGTGGTCTTTCCAAGCCCATTGGTGTTCCCATCAGGGGTGGAAATGGGTTTTTCAGAACTATAATCCGTTTAAGATAAAGAATGGATCGGTAAATCTGAAGTTCAAAGAAAGATATCAACGAAAAAAAAAGCTACAACCACATGAATTCTTGCAAGAACAATTCCCAGATGTTTATCTGCCACACTAAATAGTTCCTCGCTTTATGCGAGAAATAAGTACTTTTTCTAACGTACTCATACATTATTAATATGCTTACTTTATGAAAGTGATGCTTACTTTATGAAAGTGAGATAAAATTCGCTTTTCATTTCGGAATATTACGAAGTACATAATGAAGCATAATTTATTTTACACCGGTATATTAGCTACTGATCTAAGGACCTGGGTTCGAGCCCCGGGTAAGGCATGGATGTGTGGTTTTTCTGCTGAGGTCCTGCCATCCTCACAGACCTTCTACTATGGCATATAAACTGACAGGCTCCTGTCAGACCTCTGTAGCAAGCAGCTGCTTGAGGGGGTATTTATTTATTTTTTATATTAGCGACTAGAAGAATTCTCATTTGTTGCTCAGGTCGTTGGTGACATCAGCGCTCAAAGCCCATAGCTTCATCTCTACGCAAATTATTGAAGGTGTAATTTTCTTTTTGACAGAATTTAGTACCCTGTAATTCCCGAGGTCTTGGTTGAATGGTACCAAATTGTATATGGGGGTTCCCCCTTTGTGATCTTACATTGGGTGAAAAAATCAAGTTGTTACCTGCCATGGAATGCCTTAAGATAATAATGAAAGAACATTAAAGAACCTTAAAAGATCACTTTCTGAGTTCACAGAGTGTCATCATCATCATCATCATCCTCAAGCAGCCACGGGTTACGGAGGTCCAACCAGACCGTGCAATTTAGTTCTCCAAGCAAGTCTATCCTGAGCTACATCTACTGCATCTGGCCACTGCACACCAATTCTAACAAGGTCCTGTTTGACATTGTCTGCCCACCGCATCCTAGGTCTCCCCTTCTTTCTGGGGCCTTTAGGCACACTGTTCATAACCCTATTCGCCAATCTATAATTATTCATACGGGCAACGTGGCCAAACCAATGGAGTCTCTCTCAGCACAATATGCTGAATTTAACTTTTGAAAGCAGTTCTTTTCAGAACAAAATCTTATAGATTAAGGAAGGCAAAGAGGAGAAATGCAGGACGCAAATCTACAAAATGTCTTCAAGATATTTCAAAATGGAATGGCTTTCCTTGAACTAATGAAAGTTATCATCAACATCAGTGGCTAGGAAGAGTCGAAATTGCGCAAATCATAAACAAGAATTTAACAATTATTCTGATGAAAAACAAAGAAGCTGCAAAAGAAAAAAAATTTCTCAAATGGAAAGAAGAACAGATGACACAAGATGAAAGAAAATATGACTTCCTACAAGTTGGGCGCCACATTAAGAAGGTTCTAGTTTCCAAACTCCCATTTTTCATCAATAATGAAGAAGCTGGAAAAACCGTTCAACAATAGGAGAATTATTAAACATTGAAGATGAAATGTACACCATCCCAGAATTAAAAGAAATCAAGACAGGAACTAGGATCTGCCACATCAAAATAAAACAAGAAATTCCTAATTTTCTTCATATTAATACATACCTTGCTATTATTGACTATAAGGAATCATTAGACTTTGCAAAACGTTGCAGAAAACCTTGTCATTTTGTAGACCAATTGCCCACTTTCAACAAAAACCGTAGGTAAAAAAAACACTGAATCAACAACCTTTGCTGACATAATAGCAGAGGCACTGAATGAAGAAGAAATCCACCAAACTACAAAAGGTAATGAGATGGAAAATAGCGAAATCTCCTTCACCCCACAAACCACCCAACACGAAGACGAAGACAACCTCTGAATGGGAGCTATACAATCCCACTCCACTCCTGCCCATAACCCTACAAATAGCAACATCAAGGAAAAAAAGAGAAGATAAAGTCACAAAGGAAAAGATCCAAAAGCAAGAAAACAATCGGCGCGAAAATAATTAGAGAAAAAATAGAAGAAAAAGAAAATGTCACAGAGATTGAAAATGACGTTAGAGCACCAGAAATAGCAGAAGCAAGTAAAAAATCAGACAGAAAAAAAGGACTTGAAGATAAAAATATGGGAAAGAGATCGGGCAACAGACGATACAGATGAACTTATCAAATACATCTTCAACTCCTCTTATGAATATTACAAAAAAAAGAACTAAATCCCTAAAGTATTTGATCGATAATTTGAGAAAAGCATTTACCGACCAACGTGCTGTAAAACCCAAGTGTACAGAATTATACAGCAAAATTTTGAACAAATACTTCAAGAAGCAGCCAATGACCTTGGAGAATTTTTCAAGAGAATTGGCTAATTTAGATTCCTCTCAATGTAATTATACCAGACGTCGGTATCTCAAATATTCGTTCTCCAGTGGAATCGATGAATAACTCTCTGCCAGTTCGGAATTTTCCTAACTTGATCATCTGACCGGATACTTTTCTGAATCAGACAGTTTGTTTGCTAGTGTTGCATCTGTGATCTTGTTTTTTTTTTTCTTTATTTCTTTTATACCTTTTATTCCCACATAACATCTTAATTACTCTCTGTGGACTCCTACATCATTTTCATTATGGGTTTGTTCATCCCAACTTTGGAAGTGAGATATATATCCAAGGTAGGTCGAAGTGATAGATATGATCTTAACAACTTTGGGAATGTAAGGGATCTGAAAACGGTTGATGGCTTTCTCGATTAGAATTTGGGAAAGAGCAGAAGCTATTAAAGGAGAATGGAGTAGAAAAACGTTTTATCCAAAATAGCGGTTTCTAACCAGCTATTCAACCTATCGAGTTTTTATTCTGCACTGTACATTCATAACATGTGTAAATGTTCCTACAACATGTTTGGCTGATCATGTATATTCTTCTGCCAAAAATTTCAGGTTCTTATCCCTTTTATGTGAAGAGTTTTGACGACCACAAACGTATTTTATTTTTATAGATGTGAAACAGTTGCCATAGAACCTCCCTAACGAGTTGCGAACTGATGCATTTTCAGGTGTAGAATTTCGTTTTTCCTTGGCTTTCGTGTGAAGGGTAATAAGCCACGATTAGACAAAAAACACTTCGAGGAACACGTGATGCTCCATTCTTTATGTGAAACAGAGTATAGGTGAATGCTCCAGAATCAGTTAGGAAGAAACCCCGTAATTGACGTGGCGACATTAAGCAATACATAAACAATCTGTTTAAAAGCCCAGGAATTATCACCAAAAATATTAAAAAGGAGTGTATATACATACAAGTGATCCATTTTCCTGTCGTTAAACATATGAGATAAAAAAATTCCAAAATCTCTGGAACTGGGAGAACGGCATCCATCATGGCACAGTTCAAACTTCAACTTGGGAGATTATGAGAACTGCAGATTATGAGATTATGATTAATAGAACTGCAGATTATGAGAGATTATTGAACTTCAGATTATGAGTCTGACAGTGTGTCTGCCACGCTACCTACTGAGCCAACCCCTGCCCTTAGGGCAGTGAAAGCAGCACTCAATGGATTGAATTCAGAGAACAGAAAAGCACCCCCCCCCCCCCATCCCCTTGGGGAGGACTGGTCATAAGGTTCATCTGGCTTTGCCAGCGTTACCTAGAGAGAAGGCCTGACTGCTCACTTATTCTTTCTGTCCTCTATCTTAGTGACGTCAAGAGTTCGCTACCAAGGAAAGACAGTGGGAATCGTGACCACCTGATCTGACAAATGCTTTTCCCAAGATAGGGCCGAAAAATCTCAATTTTAGTAACGAAATTGTAGTTTATGGAAAGATATTCTCAGTTTTATTTAATGTCAGGTTAAGTGTTTTTATGGTCTTTAGTTGAAACTAGGGATTTCTTAAAACAGCAAGCTGAAGTTTTGTTGCGTTATGTTCTATGCAAAGTTGTTCACTGGGAATTTCATAGGCTGTTGACAGATGGGTGGCCAGTGATAGCATTGACAGTAAGCAGTATTTAGATATGAAATTTAAGAAGTCTCCAGAATGTTAATTGTTTATCATCGCGTGAGGTACCCGATATCTTAACCGAAAGGCCACTTCAGGTTATAGTTATATCGATTTTCCGTAAAGAAAATTGGCATTACACAGCTAAGGTGGATAAAGATGTCAGCTGATTATTCAACTGATGGCAAGATCACAGAAGTGATGTCAGATCAAGATGTTGAATCAGTATTCGAAAAAGAAAAGATAAATATGCTGTTAGTCGATTTAGCATGCGATTATTCCAAATACCTAAAAGTTGACGTTTCACAAGAGGTTTGTAGATATGCTTTTAACTTCTAGACTCTTCCTATGCTAAAAAGCATGTATGATAAATAAAAAAAAATAAATAAATACCTCCTCAAGCAGCTGCTTGCCACAGAGGTCTGACAGGAGCCTGTCAGTTTATATGCCAGAGTAGAAAGTCTGAGAGGATGGCAGGACCTCAGCAGAAAAACGATACATATATCCATGCCTTATCCGGGGCTCGAACCCAGGTCCCTTAGATCAGTAGCCAAGCGAACAGTTATATAATACGTATTCGCATTTAGTATATATGTACAGTGAACCCTCGTTCAAAGCGGGGGGGGGGGGGTGCGTTCCTCGAGACTATGTTATAGAACAACATTGTATGGAATCAATACAGGTATCTGAACACGTACGTAGAAAGAAAGTAAATAATAAAATCGTAAATATATTTTTACATGTATAATCAATCGAATCCTCATTGGAGGAGGTTTGCTGTATGTGATAGCATTGATGCAATAAAGAGTGGGGCTTAATACTGTATATATACCCCCTTTTCATTAAGCAATTTTCATAGCAATTTTGCCAATATGAGGGGGGGGGGAATCAGTCGTAGCACACCAGACTCATGCAGTTAAAAGTTTGAATCTTGCCTGAACCTGCATTGAGATTTATCTTCACAAACCCTTCAACTTGCCCTTGGTCAGTAGAGGACACTGATAGGCTTGAAAAGCCATTGTCCATCAGATGGGATATCAAGCTGTGGCTCCACGTGAGGGAGAGCCATACTATTTGTATGTTAAAAAACATGCTGGATGGCCTTAGCAGGAGGCTACCATCTGTCTCCTAACAGCTGTCCAGTGGGTCCCATCACCTTCTCTGAGCCAATGGTGGTCCTTTCGGCCTGTCCATTTAGCCCATTGTGTACAAAAAAGTGCCATTTAGAGGTAAAACAATCCAACCTACCAACATGATTAAGTAATCTTACTACATAGTAGTAAGCTAGTTTTTATTAGTGGGAATATGATGTAATTTTGATTCTAAAATGTAACATGAATTATATAGTTAGAATTATGGTAGTTATTAAAAACTATTATAAAATATTAGTACATAATTTTTATTAATTCTTTAAAACACTACCATAGTGTAATAACTTGTTTTTTTAATAATACATGTTTTGTGCAATAGTTGCAAAATGAAACGTGCAGTGATCATATTTAACATTTTATTACTAAATGCTAAATAAATATTTCTAAAATCAATTTGGCTTTATTAAAGAATTGTACTTTCACAGTTGAAGTAACTACTTAACATAATCAGTATTGTTTCCTCATGGTCAGAAATTAATTAAATCACATGAAAAAATGTCAGACCTCTGTGATACGAAGCTTCTTAAGGGGTAATTATTTTTTTTATTTTATATGTTTAATATTTTAGTAGTACTTATGCAAGATTAAAAGAATAACCCATTTATCCCTTTAAAATTAAAAAGAAGGATTTTTCCTACCCCCGTCATGAGAAAAGGAACAAATTATTATAAAACATTACCCCCCCCCCCCATTCCATCAGTAACTTGCCTCATAGGATAGTTTAATATGGTTAATACACCAAAGAGGAGATCTGTGAGGAAGGGAAGACTTCAACAGAAAGAATGCAAGAAGTTAAACACTTGTGCCTTATCTGTGACTCAAATCCAGATCCCACTGTTTAGTAACCTGGCATGTTAACAAACCAGACAAAAAATTTCTCCCTCAAGCAGCTGCTTGCCACAAAGGTCTGACAGGAACTTGTCAGTACAGTCCACCATAAAAAAGGTGTGTGAAGTACATGATATTTCATCAGAAAGAAAACACAAAAAAAATCCATGTCTTACCCAGAGCAGAACTCAGGTTTCTTTGTCAGTAGCTAAAACTAATGCTAACCACTCAGTCACAGCTTGTCTTAACTGTCCTGTGGCCGAGACCATCTATTACCAAAATTTTTAACATTAATAGATCATTTGCAATATTCATCTAAAGTTTTCACATTTTCAACATTTAGTTCCCTGTAATGATGGAAATTAAACTTTTCTGGAGAATTTTACATTGTATGTAATGTCAATCATAATATTTCATTATATCTAGCCAACTCAAAGAGAATTTTAGTTATGTCATAATTTTCATTCATATGTACAGTACATTTTCAATAACAGTATTCCTTCAGTGTTTAAAGAGTTTTATAAGTTGGAATATTCAACAATCAATTTTCTGTTATAAAAATTATTCATAATTGTCAGGTATTGAAATAATCATTATGCAAACTTCTAAAATATATATTTATTTTATTAAATGGTTTGAAATAATATTTCTTATATGACTTAATGTTGTGAAATTTTCTAGCTTCCATGACTCTCTAACCTTTGAATGCCCATAATGGCCAAAACTTGAAATGGACTAATCTAAATAGTGCTATTTCCTTGTCTTTACTACCTTGTGTGCTTTTCTGAGATTTCTTGGGCATTAAAGGGTTAAATATTGAATAAAGATTATTGATAATCAGCATTTAAATAGATTTGATTATGATCTTTAATTTTTTTTTCAATCATGTTTTTCTATTACAATTCATATTTTAATATAGAGATTCAAAGTTAACTTCCCATTAGCATGAAATGGAAATCTAATATTTTGGGTTGGGTTGTTTTACCTCTGAGCACACTTTTTTTCACACAATGGGCTAATGGCTAGATGACAAGTACCCCAAGGCTTTCCTGCATATTGAGGCATTGCTTTTTGCCCCATCCGACAGACAGCGGCCTTTCCAAGCCCATCGGTGTCGTCATACTGATTGAGGCAGGGAGTTTTACAGAGATAAATCTGAATACTGCCCCAGCTGGGATTTGGTTCAAGTCAACCTAGAAATTACAGATTATGAGCCTGGCATGCTACCAGCTGAGCCACTCCCATCCCTAATGTTTTGGTAGAAAAGTGTATGTGAATATAAAAGTTATTAATATTACTTTCATAGTGGGACACTAAAAAGTTCTGAAAGTAACCACTTAAGGGAGTTCTCTTTCTAAAATCTAGGTTTAAAGTCTAAATGAAAGGTCTAGGTCTAGGTAAAAAAATCTAGGTCTAAAATCTAGGTTTGAGCTTAAAATTATCAGTGAATTATCAATTCAATTTTGTTAATTTTTATGTGGGACATTTATTTCAAGAATTATTTGGAGGTACACTTATTTGCTTTTCACTACTCAGTTACACAATTTACTTATATTTTGGTATGAACAGAAATGATTCTAAATATGCAAATGGTGAACCTATATAAGAAATGCTTTTTCTGAAAAAATGAGTTTTGCCTTGAGTGGGACTCAAACCCATATCTCCTGAATATATGCCAGGTGTTCTGAACACTATACCAGTGGTTATTTCATTTTTTAACTAACTGCTAATAGTAGATTAGTGGTTATAATACCAGTCATGGTATTAACCCTTCCATGGTCTGAGGCGTCTATAGACTATTTTCTACATCACATGAAACTTCGATTTAAAAAAAAAATTTGCTATTTGAAAATTATCTTACATATGTCTTTTAAAAATACATAATTCAAGCTTGAAAAATAATATTTTCTTTTTTTCATTTGATGCATATTTTATTAAACTACAATATAAATAATTCAATAAAGTCATCTGATTGTCATATTTTAGAAGCGCTATCATGGCCGAGTTGTTAGCATGTTTGGCTACTGAACTAAGGGACCTGGGTTCGAGCCCCGGGTAAGGCATGGATGTGTGTGTCGTTTTTCTGCTGAGGTCCTGCCATCCTCACAGACCTTCTACTATGGCATATAAACTGACAGGCTCCTGTCAGACCTCTGTGGCAAGCAGCTGCTTGAGGGGGTATTTATTTATTATTTTATATGGTATTGCTGATTTTTCTGTTAATGTTACTCTGTATTGAAGCAATCACCTGATTTAAGCTCACAAGATTGGTTTGAACTATTATCAACATATTTTTCCTTAAAGTTTCTAAAATCTCGTTATAATTAACAAAAAATTACTATTTTTAAAAATGGAAAATTTTGGAAGTAATTATGAAATATCTACCTTTTTTTTTGGGTGTACCACTGTAAAAAGTGTTATTATAATTAATATACTACTACAATGTTCAAAATTTTTACTTTAATAAAATTCAGAATTAAATTCTCTTTAATTTGGTATATAACATGACCTAAGGCTCCTGTCAGACCTCTGTGGCAAGCAGCTGCTTGAGGGGGTATTTATTATTTATTTTTTTATTTCTGTTGATTAGTTGTTGATTAAAAATGTTCTAAAGTTGACTTGTTTATTAGACTCAACAACAAGCCTAGATTTTTCTCAAAGTATGGTATGGAGAAAAAAATTACAAAATGGAAGAAATATTTACTTTAAACAAGAAAATTTTTTTTTTTTTTTTGTTATTCAGAAATAAATAGCATTTCTATTCATGTGCATTATAATCATTTCTTTCTATTAGTGTTTTTTAAATAAAAATTTATTTGTATTACCAGATGCATTTTTTTTACTACATTACTCTGAAAAAGAGTCTTATTAAAATAAAACTTATCTTTTTTTGTTAAATGTTTTATTTTCAGAAAATCCAGAATTAAATGCTGATTAATTTGGCATATAACATGCCATAATTCCTTTCATTTATGATTTGGCAAAAAAAGTTCTAAAGTTAATATTTTTTTTTGCCTGATCAGAGTGAAAAAATAGTTGGACATGGGAAGGGGTAAGTAGGCTAACTAGGTCTCAGCTCAGGTCAAAATTAATTTTTTTTTCAGCAAAAATATTTCTTGAATTCTATATTTCCAGATAATCTGTGCCTTTACTATTGATTAGAGAAATTATATTTTAATTACAGAGAACAGTACTTGAAGATGAAATTGAAGATATTTTAACCAGATTAGATGAATTTTGTGCTTTAGTAGACATGGTAAGTAATTTATTTTAATAAATTTTTTGAAGTTTTATCCTTCAAACTATTTGCATATTAATGGACTTTGTGTTTAAAACTTGTTATGAGTGTAGACCAATTATGGTTTCTTCAGTGCCATCAACACAACAACTTTAACCCACAGTCAACCAAAACGTTCATTCCATTGCTGCATTTCATGGCTTCCACCCAAAAATCAATAGAAAAGTTAATAGGCATAGAAATGACAATAGAACAGATTTTCTACTCCTAATCGTTGATTATGAGTGGTAAAAGAAATCATATATATGGCAGAAATCCATATCTTATGTTTCAGTCCAGCTCCAAATCTGAAGAAAGTGGAGACAAATTTAGCCCCCTTCAAAAATTGAACATATATGGATTTATGGATTTCTGCTACATTTGCTGGATAATTCCATTATATGTTATATCAGAAAAACCATACATTCACTACAGGAGAGGGTCACAGAGCATCAGACACATGTCAGCCAAAGCAAACCAATGACTACCAAGCTAGCAATATAACATGCAGCTACCACACACTGGAAGCACTCCACATTGCATGCATCCACTTACTATAGAACCATTGTTCATGAGGCTATTGAAATATCACCTTTTCTATCCTCATAACTGAGACACTGGAATCACCCTTCACAAAGTGAAAACGTGGTCAATTTAATGCACCACAGAGATGATCTGTGAGAAAGGCAAGTTTCCAGTAGAATAACAACACAGAAAATAAACATCCATACCTTAACTGGGGCTCAAACTTGGATCTCTTCGAATAGCATCTAAGCATGCTAATCACTCGACCACTGGGATGGTTAAACATATGTAACATCTCAATAATTGATAAAATCATTAAAAATGAGCCAAATATGCCAAAATGGTGGCAAAACAAAATCTGTAAAAGCAAAAATTCCTAACAATAAAAATATCATTCTTAAAACAATGCCATAGCATCCAAATATGTAACTCTCCTGCAACAAGCAAATAAAACAGCACCAAATACTTCAGTTACACTTAACCAGTAGCATAACCAGGACTTGTGGAAGAAGGTTTTAAAAACTTGGTTTAATAAACTTGTTTATGTAAGTTAACAAAGTAATGATTTATTTAAAAAAAAATATTTATCTAATAAAGGGGGGTTAAATCATTCTTGGCTATGATTTGGGTTGTTTTACCTCTGAGCAAAACTTTATTTCCACACAATGGGCTAAATGGCTAAGTCATAAAGACCTCAAAGTTCAGAGAAGGTTGGGAGAAGGGGACCCACAGGACAACTCTAAGGAGGCAGATGGTAACCTCCCATCAAGGCCATCCATCATGTTCTTTAATGTTCACAGGGTATGGCTCTCCTGCACACTGGACCATGGCTTTACATCTCATCCAGTGCTCTTGGCTATGTCACTGCATTTAGCCAACATGGCTACCTTATGATGACCTAAGACTAAAGACTTTGTCAACTTAACACTGAAAAAAAAATGTAGTGCTATAAAGAAGGATGGATTTTAAATCAATTACTATATATATTTTTTAATTTTCCTTGTCTTTACCACACTATGCACGAGGGTATTGGGGAATTTGACTCGTAAGTTACATGGTTGAGCTGCTGCAGATCGGATATGCTGTTCCAACACAAAACGCAGATGATTGATTGGATTGATGTCTGAGGAATTTGGAGGCCAGGGCAATATCTGGAAGTGTTTCTCATGTTCTGCAAATTATTCTTGAACAATTCAGGCACTGTGGCATGATACATTATCCTACTGAATGAAGGCACTACTAGAGGGGAATACCATTGCCATGAAAGGATGTACCTGGTCTGTAATGATGTTAGGTAGGTGGTAAGCATCATAGTTTCCTGTACATGAATGACTGGACCCAGGGGTTTCCAGCAGAACATTGCACAAAGTATTTACCCCTTTGCTTGCATCACTGAAGAAAAATGAAAAGCATTATTTATATATGCATTATAAATGTTCTTCTGCCTCCATCAACTTGACAATCAAATAATTTTTTATTAAACTCATCAAAATCAATTACTATATTATATATTTTAATTTTCCTTGTCTTTACCACACTATGCACAAGGGTATTGGGGAAGGGGAGAATACCAAAACCACCCCTTTGCTTGCATCACTGAAGAAAAATTAACATCTAGATATATATGTATTATGAATGTTTTTTTTGCCCCCAACAACTTGACAATCAAATAATTTTTTATAATCCATATACATCACAGCTCTGCATGTAGATCATCAGGTCAGTCTGTCCATTCTCTCTAGGTGGATCAGTTTCAATGATGAGTAGTGTATTTGTAATATATTATTATTAATTGCACATTGCTAGTCAAATATTTTAGTAGTGTTGTGCTCTAATTTTATGAAATATTCTAAATTTGATACACTTTGAAATTAACTGGAAATTCCACTAAATCTTTTACTGATATCAGCAGAGTCCTTCTGGAAAGCCAGTATTCTAAAGGTATATTTATTGAAGTAAACAGTATGCAGACTCTGTAATACTCCAAAATATTATTAAACTTCTTCTCTTTGGACCTTTTGACTGATCCAAATTAAATTAAAACTCTGGAGAGCATATCGGGTGCCAGGCAATATTAACTTGCCAAATAAAGTTAAATGAGGGTTCATTAAGTATATGGGTGTTACTTATCCAGTATGAAACCAAAAGATTGCCAAGTATTTAAAATTATATCTCAATCAAAATCAATTATTGTTACTCAAGAGAAAAATAGCAAAGTCAAAATATTCATATGACAAATAAAGTTTATTTCCAAAACAATTCATGATTCACCATATAAACTGATGAATACAAAAGTAGTCTCAGCAAATAAAAATTCATTTAAACATCTCCAAAACTGACAAACTTCTAGTAACATCATTCTCATTCTCCACTATTATTACTCTACTATCATCACTAGCATTCTGTCTGCTACTAACATTAGTGTCTGACACTCCACTCCCTCCTAACGCCACTTAGTATACATGGGCATACAACTGACACATGTGTGTTGGAAAAAACATTTGCATAGTCTTAACTATTGCGCATTTGTGCTAGCTATGACACAAGAGGGGGGGGGGTCCTAAACGTGCACATTAGCGGCTGTCAAAGTCAGTGTTCTGCATGCACAACTCCTTTAGTGGATCAGAAGAAAGAAATGTGATTAAGTCCAACTGAAATTATCCCCAAAATGATAAATATAACGTAAATAAGGTAAAACTGGTTAAGGAAAGGTGAATGGGTGGACCATCACAACTGTTCACCAAGTAATTTGATTATTCTTCTATGTGGGCTGAAGTAAGCATGCGTTGTAAATAATAATTAAGAAATAGCATACAAAGCAAACTTCATTGACGTGTTAATCAGGATTAACATGTAACTCATTATGTGTCTTGATTAACTCTTGATAACTCATCACTGTCTTGATTAATACGTTGCTCAGAATAACATTAATTATTCTGAGTAATGTGTTAATCAAGACATTTCTCTATTTAAAAAACACCTTATTTTATTCTATATGTAGGTTAAAATATTGGTCATTCCATGACAAAATTTCCATAACCATTTATTAATGTACTGGCAATTAATTTTGTAAACTTTTTGAACAATTGTTGAATTTTTAACATGATCCTCTTGTTTATGTAGATGTTCAGAATTTATTTCTGTGTATATAAGTCCAGTTATTGTGAGATAGTGATTAAAAGCAAACAACATAGCAAAATATTGAAAATTTTTACTATTACTATTTGTGTTCTATTTAAATCTAGGTTAGAAGTGATGATTCTTTATGTTTGAGCAATACATTACCTGAAATTTATGGAAAGAGCCAAGAAATGGAAAAGGTGTTTTCAAAGATAGACAAACTAGAGGTATTTCATGGGCTGTTATTATCTTCACTATAGTTAACTTTTTTTATCATTCATTACATTATTAAGGTTTTAAAGATTTTTAATATAGATGTATTTTTAATCATATTTTTATAAGGAAGTGCAAATAAACTTTGAGCTTCTAGTGATGTTAGTAGAATTGGTCCATAATTTTCAGTTATATTAACATGCTAAGGAATAAAGCATAGGATTGTTTTATTTATAACATAGCCAGGTTCATAATAAAACCATTCATTGCAGCAGAGAGTGACATAAATATACTTTGACAGGTGCAACCTCTGAAAATACTGGTTGATTCATGTATTTCTCTTGTAAATTATACTGTAATTCTGCGACTGTTTTTTGTTATCTTCATGTTCTGTTTATGTTTTGGATTGACTCTTTCGTAGTTCAAAAAGTAGTAGTTTTAACATTCATAAACATTTATGTAAATGACATTTTAAGACTTTTTATGGCTTTATGTTATCTTCATACATTGGTAACTAACCCTTCCAGTGTCCAGGATGTATATATATATCCATTTTTAGTACAACAAACGAAAAAAATAGATTAAAAAAAAAGTAAAAATTACTGTTTTAATTTTTTTTATAGATATAAAAATATATAATTCAGGCTTGACAAATATTTTTTTTTCATTTGATGCATATTTCATTAAACTATGACATAAATAATTTGTTAAAGCCATTGATTGCCATTTTTTTAAAGCAATATAACTTATTGCCAATTTGTTTGTTAACATTACTCTGTGCTGAAGCAATCCACTAATTTAAGCTCAAAAGTTTGATTTGAACTATTATCAACAAATTTTCCTTAAAGTTTCTAAAATCTCCTGATTAAAAAAAATGCTAGTTTTAAAAATGGAAGATTTTGGAAGTAATTATGAAATATGTACCTATTTTTTTGGTATACCACTGTAAAAAAGTGTTATTAAAATTAATATGTTACTACAATGTTCAAATTTTGTACTTCAATAATATTCAGTATTAAATTTCTTTAATATGCTATATAACATGACCTATTTTTGTTGATTAGTTATTAAAATATTTGAAAAATTGCTGTTTTAATTTTTTTTATAGATATGAAATTGATTCTGTCAATTCTATTTGGATTCTGCAACAAGCCTGGGCTTTTCTCAAAGTATGGTACGGAGAAAAAAATTACAAAATGGAAGAAATGTTTGAACAATTATTTATTTATTTTTTGTTATTAAGAAATAAATAGCCTTTCTATTCATGTGCATTTAATCATTTCTATTTATTAGACTTTTTAAATAAATTTTTATTTGTGTTGCCAGATGCATTTTTTTTACTACAGGACTAAAAAGAAAGATATTAAAATAAAATTTGTTGTCTTTTGGTTAACTATTTTATTTTCAGAAAATCCAGAATTAAATGCTGATTAATTTTTTTATAACATGCATAATTCCTTTCATTAGTTATTTGGCAAAAAAAAATTAAATATGGCCTCTGGATGTAAACCAGTTTTTCAGGTTGGACACTGGAAGGGTTAAGGATCAAAGTATAAGATGAGAAATTCCCATGGGGTTCAGTGTTTTTTTATAGTGCATAACAGATTTCTCCCTAAAATCCAAACAACAAACCAAACCAACCAGTTTTGTCTTTTTTTGTAGCACAAACACCTTTGAATATAAATTGAACTGATACATATAGAGTTGTATTTTTTTTTAAAGAAAACAACTGATTTTGCTTAACTGGCAATGAACACAGAAAAAAACAATATTTCTTGCATTTTTATAGAATCTCAAAAGACTGTTAAGGGTCTTTTATCTTGATTCTTTTTCACTGATTTCCTGGTGTGTTGCTTTCATGGCAACTGGTACGTGAAGTGATTAGTATAGAACTCAGTAGACAGTAGGTGCAAGAATCCTTCAGTATACTTGTTGAGTTGGCAATGGCTACATGTGACAAGACTCTAGAAATTAAGTATTCTGTACTAAAATTGTTTCAAATTCTATGTCAATCGTGAGACTTCTGATTCAGTCGAAAATTGAGTCAAAGAAGGTATGGCTTACAAGTATTGACAAAAGGCTTCAGTTTTCTTTCTACCAGGTGAGAGTGCTCTGTCTTTCATCACTCTGAAGAAAAAGGCAGGAAATTCAATGTTTTTCAACATTATGTAAACTTTTCATGAGAGGAATGTGTTATGATCAACACTGTTCCAGAAACTAGATATTGCATTTACACTAATAGGAAAGATGATGATGAAACTTCTATAAGCTCTACACAGCTCCTACAATTGTAGGAGCAGAGATTTCCATTTTATATTATGTGTGAACATAATATAAAATGGCATGTGAAAGTAGAAACTGGAGCTGTGCTCTTTGATTGGCAAAATAGGATAGGAAAATATGCTCACTCTTGGGCAACTGTTCCTTTTTTCCAAAAGAAAGCTGACTGAGAAGGGAGCACACTTCTTCAGTTCCCTCCAGGATACATGATATTTTATAGTTACATTTTTTCTCTGCTCTAAGAACTTTCATGTAAAGTGTTTTGAAGGATAAGCTAGATTTTGGTCTGAAAATTTGTTTGCCTTTGCCAAAACTTGTAGAACTATACACATTGTTGACAAGCATATTTTGTAACCAAATCAGTATTTGTCCAGTTCAGATTTAAGTAATGTTTTGCAACAGGTATATATTGAATACTTATCCCTTACACATGTAAATACTCCTAAATTGCTTTAATCCTTCCTTGGTCACTGTCAAACATAGACATCGACAGGATCTGAAATGAAAGGTCAAGGACATCAATAGACTTCTTTTGTACAACACATGAAACTTCATTTTTTTTAAATGCCATTTGAAAATTTTCTTAGATATATATTTTTTAAAAATATGCAATTCAACTTTAAAAATAATGTTTTCTTTTTTCATTTGATGTATATTTTATTAAACTCTAATATAAATAATTTGTTAAAGCCATCTGGTTGTCATTTCTTAGAAGTGTCATATGATATTGCTGATTTGTTTGTTATTACTCAACACTGAAGCAATCACCTGATTTAAGTTCATGAGTTTAATTTGAACTATTATCAACAATTTTTTTCTTCAAATTTTTGAACATCTATAAATTAACAAAAAAACTGATATTTTTAAAAACAGGAGATTTTGGAAGTAATTGCAAAGTACATACCATAATTTGGTGTGTAATATGACCTATTTCTGTTCATTAGTTATTTGGCAAAAAACTCCCAAAGTTTATTTTTGTTGGCTGAACACAGTAAAAACATAGTTTGGTCTGTTGTTTCATTCTAGTTTTTCTAGCTGGGCACTGGAAAGGTTCATAAAGTGTACTGCAAAAACCACATAAATGATTTTGCCTTGTTTAGTAGTAATTGTTTAGTAGAGATGAATTTGGTCTTGGGCTCAGAGAAATTTAAATTTTAAATATTGTAATTGTGAGGAAAATAAATGTATATATATATATGATTATTATTTCAACCTTTTAATCAGTCTTTGGTAATTAAAAATAAGCACATGCAACTTTTGATTATTTTTCACTTATTCTCTATTTTTAATAAATGAATGACTTTTTCATTTATGATGATGTTACCCATAAAATTTCAGCTTCTACAAGTATTTCTAATATTTTTTATTACAAATAGTATTAACACTTTAATTTTGTAATAAATTGATTATAATCATTAATATAAGAATAAAATAAATGATTAGTGATATTCATTTCTGGCTCAACATTTGTCAAAATGGTTCAGACTCAGGTGGACTTACACAAGCATAGGCTAAAAAAATTTAACCCAAATTCATCTCTAGCAGTTTCCTGATAGCAAGTTTGTTTCTGCCTAGAAGATGCAATTTTATGTATGGACGTCACTAGTCACACTGAAGTAGGCCTCATCAGGCCACAGGATGCTTCCAAATCACTGATTGCTCACCTCCATGCAAAGCAACCTTTCTTTGCCAAATCACTATGTGCCATCATTGACAAGTAATCAATAGAGGAACATTTTCAGAGTACTATGGAGGCATTCATAGTCAAGATAGACAAATAGAGGTATCTACTAGGAACTTTGGATCTAGCACTTCTTTTTGCATTTGTGTTTTCATTTATAATTCATGATGAACCTATGCAATTGTGATCTCTGCTGCTTGCAGCCTCCCAGTCCTATGTCAGTTGTAGATGCCATCTGTTTCCCCAAAATTGTTTATGAGACCATAAATAGCTTGGGTGATATGGTCTATGAAGAATCCTGTGCATATGATGACACTTTCTAAGTAGTGCTGCAACTTTGCTTTTGTTGATGTAATATACACTGGTTTCCATAAAGTAAAGAAAATCACCTATGTTAAGTCAATGGGCTAAATAACATCAAAGCTATATAACTTCTAAAATAAGTTTTTTGTTTTGAAAAATGTGATTGCAGATAAGATCTCAATCAAATAAATCAATATCTCGATTTTCAACAATATTTGTTCAATATTTAATGAGTTATGGAATTTTGAATATTTAGCACTAACAATGCCAGCCACAAAAATTGACTTCAGAAGTTAAATAAAACTTAGTAATAAGTATTGTATCAAAGTGTTTAATAAAATGAGTTTGTATTTTAGACGTTTGTGTAAAGAATTCTTTCACTATTCTTCAGTTTTGTACAAGTTTCTTAAGACTAGCATTGCTGTTGTTAAATATTCAAACTTCCATAACTCATTAAATACTGAACGAATATTGTTGAAAATCGAGATATTGATTTATTTGATTGAGATCTTTATCTGCAATAACAGTTTTCAAAACAAAAAAAAAACTTATTTTAAAAGTTATAGAGCTTTGACATTAGCTTCCCATTGACTTAACATAGGGATTTTCTTAGATATATCTAAATTAGTAGTAAAGAATCACAAGATATGTCCATAGACAATGGAAGAAAATTGGTTTTGCCCCCACTCATGGCAAAACCAATTTTTTTCAGCTTATTATTTCATGAGTTCCATGTCTACAGGACATATCCTGTGATTCTTTACTACTGATTCATTGATTTAATGCCATGAGCGACAACACAATTTCCATCTCTAATGAGGCAACAGAGTTGTCCACTTCCTGGATAGATGGCGCCTCTGGGAATCAAATGGAAAAATCTAAAAAGTTTGTAACATCACACAACCTGAGAAAAGGTTAGCCATTGGTGGTGTAGTGGTAGCATAACAGGCATGTTTCCTGAAGATGTGGGTTCGGATCCCACTCATGGCAAAACCAATTTTTTTTCAGCTTATTATTTCATATCTAAATTAATTTATGGAAACCAGTGTAGTTTTACCAGCTCAGCTCTTTGCTGCCCTACTATTCCATTATGATTGTGCAGTGAAAAGTGAACAATGTCCTGTGCTGGCAAGTACCATGCAAATTGAATGGCAGTAGCACTTTGGTGGAAACCTGAAACTTACTCATTCCTGAGTGATGTTTGCTCTAACTATCTGTGAAATTTGATATTCTTATGGCTAACCATTCTTGAGATTATTTGACTGATAAGTAACAAGGTTCCTTGGGAGCCATACCCTTTTCTTGGCTTTTGTTCAATACCAGATAAAAGTGATTTTGTTGCAGAGTTCCTTGTTGCTGTGTACTTTCATTAATAAAATGAATACTTAAGAATTTATTAATAAATGCCAGAATTTTCTGAGAAATTATTTTCCCTATTTCATTCTCTTTTATTAATAACGTGAGACATCATGTATGCTGCTTTTACCATACATCATATGAAGACTACTTCATATAGTATAAGCAAGGGTTTCCAAAGCTTTATATAGAGCTGGGGGTCAGTTCCCCCCCAGTACTCTTTTTGTAGTCTAAAAATATAAATGCTCGTTAAAAAAATAGCAAAGTAATAATTTATTTTTTTCTTTGTTTTCAATTTTAATACAATAAGCCATTTATTATGTGTGCACTTTATAGCTTTTAAATAACTAAGAAAAGAAAATTTTTAAATGGAAGTATGAAATATACAGTGGGAACCAATCATATCTTGCTATATTCTTCAATTTTGAACAATAATAATAGGATCATGCAATTTCTTCTATATGTTTTCTAAGAACCAGTATTATGCCACAGACCACACTTTGGTAAACAATAGTCTAAGCAGACAGCACGGAATACTGGATGAATTGCTTACTGTTTATTTAGATGGTAGTTCTGATGTCTTTGTTTGACATCCATGCAATTGAACAGTTTCAGCAGTCTTTAGACTACACAACATAGTATGATATTTACAGTAATTTAAATTTATTGGATAGTATTATCCTTTGCATCTACATCATTTATGTGAATGGCACTCCAGCATGAGCCCATACCCAGCCACCAATGCAGAGCTGAGAGCTTACTCCTTGGTGAGTAGGAGGGTTGCAGTGGCAAACTTTAAAGGTGCCAAGCATTAGCCTGCCTGGAGAGACTGCTGGTGGTAATAGCAGATACTCAAATGGGAATTTTTAGGGCAGGTGAAGCGTTCTATGTGAACAGCTGTTGAACAGGGGTCAATCAGTCCCAAGAGATAGGAGAAATTGTATCCATTAAATAATTTTACAAGATAGTTGTAACAGATAATTTTAGATTGATATATTTTAAGATCTTTTTTTGGTACATATTATTTTTGATATTTTGTAACATCTGTAAACAATATCAGTTTTGACAAAATGTAATTTACCTGCAGAGATAAATTACATTTTGTATTCCTGACTATTAAATTATATTGACATTCACTGACTATATTAATATATTTAGTTTCATATTGTAAAATCAGGTGAATTTTTCCAGTGTTTTATTAATGTTGTGAAGCAGAACATAGATACAATGGAAGAAAAAGTTGCAGAAGCTGAATATCTGTTAGAAAGTAGCTCAGTAAAAAAATTATTCACATCACTCCAGAAACCATTGTTTTCTGTAAGTAATTTTGAATTAATGGTTATTTTTATAGTGGGCAAATATCTGTTGTTGCCATAAAAAATGTAAAATCATTGGAATTAGTAAAATAATAAAGTTATATATTTGTAAAATAGTTGCTCCAATTGCTTTATTGGCAGGTGTGGCTTAGTTGATGGCATGCCAAACTCATAATCTGCAATTCCCAAGTTCGAGTCCCACCTGGGCCAGGATTGAGATTTATATCCACAAAATTCCCTACCCTCTGTCAGTGGAGGACACTGATGGATGGTGCCATAAAGCTATGGCCCTGTGTGCAGGAGAGCCATACCATGTGCACATTAATCCTTAACAGGCCAGAAGACACTATAGTTCCCAGAGCCAAATTCAGTCTTGTATCCACGGAAACTATAGTTCCCACGAGAATATGCTTCAAGTTTCCATTTTCTCCCCATAGAAATTGTCTGTTTATTGATTTTTTAAATAATTCCTGAAAGTTTATGAATTAATTTGATAATGAAAAAGATAACATGATTATTTAGATGTTCTGTTATGATGAAAAAGGAGCAATTGCCCAAAGAAAACCGTTAAAAATGTTTGTTTTTAAATGGGAGATAATGCATCATTTTATAAGAATGCATATATCTGAATTTCTCAATTTTTACTACATTTCCAATTTTTAAATTGTTTGCTCTTTGTTAAAATGTTTCAGGAAAATCTATTTATATATTATTACATAGAATTTAATGCTCCTTTATGTAAGATATTACTTGCCATATTCTGTTCATTAGCTATTTCAGAATGAGGTTCAAATAAAATGAAATTACCATTTTTTTACTATATTGTTTTAAAAAAGTGCTATTAAAATCAATTCTATTTGCTCTTTTTCTCAAATATTTCATTTTCTAAAAATTTGCAATTTAATGCTTTTTATTTTTTATAGAACATAACTAATTATATCTACTAGTTATTTTGGGATCAGGTTCCGAAGTTGTCCTTTTTTTCTTCTTGAAAACACGTGAAAATTAACCTGGCCACCAGAGGAAATTCTGTTCTACAAAGTCAACATGTTAAGGGTTAAAGAATGTGCTGGATGGTTTTGACGAGAGGCTACCATCTGTCTCCTAAGAGCTGTCCAGCGTGTTCCCTTCCCCCAATCTTCTCTGAGCCCTCAAGGTCCTTGAGGCCTGGCCATTTAGCCAATAGTGTGAAAAAAGTGCTGCTTAGAGGTAAAGCAACTCATCTCAATCCAGTACCACATTCAACAAAACTTTTAACATCCTTTGGATAGAATGTTTCCCATTAATGATTAGCCCTTCCAGGTCCTCCATTATCTTTAGATGTTGGCAACTTTCATAATAACTGTCCAGAATTGAACATACATTCCTAGTATAACATATAAAACTTCAGTTTAAAAATATATACACAGTCGTACCAGAATAATATGACCACCCCCGGAATCACAATGTACCCGCCCAGGTGTGTCACACAGTGCACATGACAAGGTCGACCACACAGAGATATAAGCAGCCGGCCAGGACATATGAGCCATAGTGTGTAACGTGAGCACAATGGGCAGAGATATTGATTTGACGGACGTTCATAAAGGAATGATCATTGGGTACCATGCCAAGTGTGGAAGCATCTCAGAAGCAGCAGACTTCATGGGCTGTTCGCTAGGTGCTGTAGTAAGTGTGTACCAAGAATGGACCACTGGCACACCAAGTACCTCCAGACATAATTGTGGAGCTCCAAAAGCCATTGACCCCAGAGGGTGTTGCCTCTGTCGACTGGTAAAGGGCAATTGATGTTCAACAGTGCAGCAATTGACCACTCGAATACTGGGGCACCCAGGTACTTGTCCCCAATAACAATAGAGTGAACCCTGTTATGCATGGCTCTCTAGAGTTGACACTGTGTAAAGGTGCCCATGTTAACACTGGTTCATCAGCAACAATGTCTGCAGTTCACACGGTACTACCGTCATTGGACAGTGGAAGAGTGGAAAAAAGTTGCCTTCTCCAATGAATCGAGGTTTCTACTCCACAAAAGGATATGGCATTAGACACATGAGAACCAACACCTGGACACACTTGTTGGTCAAGTACAGGCTGGTGATGGCAGTGTGCATGTCTGAGGGATTTTTCCTGGTATGACCTGGGACTGCTGGTACCACTGGATGGGTCCCTGAATGCCAATGGCTACCTGTCCATCCTCGCTGACCACATGCATCCCTTTATGTTGGACATTTACCCTGGTGGTGATGGTGTCTACCAACAGGACAATGCATCTTGCCATGTCACTAAAATGGAACATGACAGCGATGTCTCCATTCTCTCTTTGCTGGCAAAAGCGTTCTCCCTGCCCGGATGACAGCAGCGTGCCACGCCATCTCGCTGCTGTCATCTGGGCCAAGGGTGGTTATTCCCATTATTAGGTAGGTGGTCATATTATTCTGATATGATTGTGTATATAAATTCCTATTTCAATTTTATATATATATATCTTATATGCACTGCTGGCCATTAAAAGTGCAACACCAGGAAAGACAAGAGATATCAAATCCATATTTAGTGAATACATAGCTTATGTCACAAGGATCAAATGATTACAAATAGAACTCGGTTAGACTTGTGGAATACAAAGAAATCAGTATCTTGTGTAGCCACCATGAACAGCAATAACCGCTGCTACATCATCTGGCTTTGAGAGGATGAGAAAACGGATGTGTGTTTGGAGAATATCAGTCCATGCAGTTTCGATACATAGCCAAAGTTCATCTGTTGTAGCAGCTGCTGGTGTCTGGTATGCTAGTCATCATGAGATCATGGACCAGACATATTCATTTGGGGATAGATCTAGTGAATGCGCAGGCCAAGGCAGAAGTGTCACATGATGACTATCCAGGAATTGTTGAACGATGCATGCCACGTGTGATCGGGCATTGTCCTGTTGGTAAATGGCACCAGAGAGCCCTTGAAGATAATGTACAACCACAGGCTCCAACACCTCAGTGACGTAATGTTGGCTTCCGGAGTAGCTGTCACATGATGCCATCAAAGTCTTCTATCTAACAAAAATAAAATAGCTGTTCATAGCATTTTAATAACCTACATTTTAGGTGTATATTTCACTATCCTCCAGGCTTGAGGAAATTATCAAGCCTCTTTTATATAGTATAAATGTAACGGTAATTCGTACAAGGCGCATGCATGAGTGGAGTCCAATGGCACCCAATACCATAACACCAGGGGCCAGACCTGTATGACACTGCATCATGCATGTCTCACTGAGCCTGTCACTGCGGTACTGCCAGATACAGATTCATCCATCATGATGCTGCATATCAAAGTGGGATTTGTCTGAAAAGGCAATGCGATGCCATTTGCACATCCATGTGTGACGTTATTGGCACCATTGCAGTCATATAAACCTGTTGTAGAGTCAATGGTAGCTGAAGCAATGGCCGCCTAGCAAAGATGCCTTGATGCTGCAGACAACATCGAATTGTATCTGCAGACACTGGTTAATGTGCAACACACCCTAATTATTGAGCTAAGATGTTTGATGTGGTTGTAAAATCATTCAAAGCCATGTGCACAAAATGTCTGTCCTCTTGTTCGTTTGTGTGACAGAGTCGTTGAGATCCCTCACGTTGATGAGTTCATTCCTCCTCTTCCCACTGATGCCATATTCTCATCACTGTGGCAGCATTCCATCCAACACGAGCACTGATGTGTCAGTACGATAATTCACCTTCCCATAATCCCACAATTCTCCCTCAATCAAAGTTGTAAAATGTTCTTCGATGGGGCATACTTCATCCTTTAGTGTGCAAGAACTGTAAACAAACACAGTTCCAGTGCTTTACACCAGCTCTTTGTAATCTCTTACACCAGAGGGCATTACTGTCACACATGATGTGTGTATGTGCTGTGCTTTGAATCATTTACATGTTCTCTCATGGGCTACCCATCTTGCATAATTCAGGACAATCTGATGAGTTCTTCCTGGTGTTGCACTTTTAATGGCCAGCAGTGTATATTATGTATGGTTAAAAAATAATTGTTTACTTGTTCAATTTCGTGTGGCTTTTGATGTGCTATAAAATAAAACCCTTCTACCATTGTGTTCACTATTTCTAAGCACCCATTTTCAGTACCATTGCCAATTCTGTTTACAATATATGTTATTCCATCTACCATTTGATTTTATGAATTTGTTCTGAACTCTTGCTAATGCATTTTCTCAAAGTGTTAAAATGCTTCTGAAAATTAATAAAAATCTTTTTTTTATTTAAATTGGATAAAATCAGAGGTTTTTTAAAGCAATTGAAAAGTAAGCATTTAACTTTATTTTTTAAGCATTTAACTTACTCTGGAATTTTATTGTTCATTGTATAACTTCCCAAAAGAGGAATTCAAATAGTTGAGACTATTAGTTTCTTGGAATGTACCATGTCCAATAGAGTCCAGATTCAGTGGAATCTCTCTTCATCTGTGCTAACTGAAGATGTATGTTGCCATTCATGTCTTTGCAACACTGGCCTGTCTTGTATTTGGGTGAAAATACCTTGTGCAGTATTCCAGTATTCTTTCAATGATATTTTGGAATATCTCATTTTGATATGGCAGGAATGCTAAATAATTTTTAAGGTCAACTCTTTCTAATACCCACACCAATAGTAAACTTCTGTCTTGCTTCTGGGCTGTGTGGATCATAGAATTCTCTTTGTGGCATAAAACATCCCATGTGTCTATTTTCATTGCACACTAGCTATTACTGCATGTTACATGAACATTATAAATAATCTATTACATAACTGCCATTCTTAAGTTACTTAACTTCTAAAACTAAAAATTTAAAAATGCTGATGTGAGATTGTGAATTATGCGAAAATGTTGTATAGTTTGTTTTGTGCATAGTCTAATTCTCGATTTTTTATTTTTCAGAAAAAAGTTAGTGACAAAAAAAGTCCAAAATATGACCCTCCAGAAATTTTTCAAACTGATGTTTTTTTTCCTAATTCCATAAGGGAAACAGAGGAAGTTGTGCAAAATGATTTTGTTGGTGTCCCTATTTCTGATTCTGGCAGCAGCATGTCTACAACAGATGTACCAAGGCTATCTATTTAATTCATTTTTAGATTATGTGTACAAATATATGAACTGTGGAAAAATTTGTAAATGCCGAACATTCCAACAAGAAAATGGTTGATAATTTTATATTTAGATGTATATTGCATACTATTGTTTGACAATGGAGTTTTAGTTCTTTATTATACGGATGCAACTTGAACTAATTTATATCATAGAATGGTGTTGGGCTAGACAATTATTTTTCATTTGATAGTGATGCAAAGTAAAGAATTCCTTTAGCTGTTTTGTATCTTGTAGCTAAGTGTTTAGGTGGCAGTGCCAAATCTAGCTCAAGGTTACCATTGACTATTTGTTGCACAATCTTTTGACATTAATATTACTAGTTATTATCTAACATAGTGAGTGAAATAAACAATCATGCTCTAGTTATTATTGACAATATTATGAATTTTAGAATAATGTTAAAAATTATTTGTTATGACTTTTTTATATGAATGTTTAACATTGCTATTATATCTTTGATTAGTTTCCTATACTTCAACAATTTAAGCCCCTAGGTAATGGTCTTTTATTGTAAAGTCATGTATTGATATCTTTAATTTATAGCAATTTTTTTATCAATAAACTGCCAGAAAAAATTAAATTCCAACAAAATTTTAATTTGCTAATTTAATTAAATTTTTAGATGTGAAGAAATAGCACACATTTAAATTTTATCTATATGAAAATTATTTAAAGAAAGTATTTTATTTCTTGTCTTTCATTTACACTTCTAATAAAGTGAAAAATAAAAGAATATTTATTAAATAAAATTTGTGGACAAAATATTTTCATAACACTGAATGTTTTTCCCTCTTAAGTTTGAATTCCAGTTTTGTTGCTCATAACAATTTTAATTGCACATCCACAGAATAATTATTTAAGTTTTTTGGTACTTTCACTAAGTTTGTATCTTTTATAGGTAAGCACACAAAGTAGTATTACCAATTTGATACTTTTTTTAGATGTTATTTCACATTTAAAAGGAATGTTCAGAATAATTATAGTTTCATCTTTCCAATGGTGTGAGTTTAATTGAAAGATTATAATGATAATTGCCATTGACTGCTTGCTAGGCTTTTTCCAAATCCACTTGCTGAGTTCTTTTTTTTTACTAAACCATACATGGTGCTTAAAAAGTAGGTTTACAACTTTGAGAGGATGTATGCATTTATTAATAAATGGTAGATACAAATCAAATATACATCAAGTTTTGTCAGTTGTATATATATTTTGTCAGTTGTATTTGATAGTTCAATGTGACTTTCAGATGTAACATGATAAATAGTTCACCTGTAATGAATTTCTTCCCAGGTGCATCATAGCTTACCTGTCGTGACTCCTGCAACTGCACCTGTAGTTCTTGCCCATAAATCATCAACATTTTCTCGTAAGGGTGGAAAATGCATTTTTATTCTTAACAATCTCTGTAAGAAAAATCTAGTGGAGTTAAATTTGGAGATTGAAGTGGCCATGATATTGGACCTGCATGGCTTGCCCACTGATTTGGAAAATGTGTTAGATACCTACACACATCTCCAAAGAAATTAGTCCCATCCTACTGGAAAAATATATTTTCTTCTGGATAATCATAAACAATACCAGTGAAGTCTTTCTCCATGAAAGAAAAGGGACCATACACTTTCTTCATGTTCATGGCACAAAACATATTCACTTTTGAGCTGTCCCTAACATGCCACATATTCATAGGATTCTCACTACCCCAAATCCTGTAATTGTGAGTATTCACTTTCCCCCTTACATGAAATGTACTCATCACTTCACAATCAAAATTACACACTCCTGAAACCCCTCATCATCTTTAATCTGCTGCAACATACCCATACAAAACTCTTTTACATTACTGTTTATCTGCATCTGTGATGGATTGCAACATTGATAATTTGTATGGCTTAAAAATGCAGTCATTTTTGTAACACTCACCACTGTTATGGTCACCTGTTTTATTTGTATGATGTACAGAATAGTCATAAAATTTGTGCCACAGTAAATAGTGTACTGAAGGATCCTTTTGATACTCTGTGTGAAAGTTCCTCTGTACTCGTGCAGCAGATTACATTTGTTCGAACCAAAATACACAGTGAACTTGCTGTGTACCATTAAAGTTTGCCATTTCAGTCTCCACTGTGTGGAAATGGTATGCAGTACTAGAACTGTGACATAATTTGAACCCATGCACTTTCCATTCTTGTATCACATACGCATATTCTTCTCTTCAAAATGATTGTAAAGCCTTTCAAAGTTGTAAAGCTACTTCTGAAACACCCAATATTATTCTGAATTCATTTAATAGTAATTTTTAATGACAAATACATTCTTTGCTAAACTATAGTTAAAAAAAACTGTATACGAAATATGCACTAGGTGGCTACTTTTATAGTTACACCTACCTAATAACGAGTAGCTCCCCCTTTTTGCCCTCAGAACATTCGGAATTATTGGTGTATATACTCAATGAGGGTTTGTGTGCTACATGGATACCAGCCCATGCTGATTCCACCAGCACTCATAGGTGTTGCAAATTGGTAGGTGATGTGTCTCTACTCCAAATATCTTGTTACATCAAATACCACAGGGCTTGATTAAATTGAGATTTCATGACTTGGGGAGGGCACTGCAGTAAGTTTCAGTCACTGTCATCAATACTAGGATTGCCTGGAATCGTACTTGGATCATCCTAGTCTTGTGATATGGATCATTATCCTGTTGAAAGAACCTATTTGCTGATCAACATACTGCTGCCATGAGGGGATGCACCTGATTGGCAAATGAAGGTCAGATGTCCTGTAGTGTTCAAATGTTCTACTGATATCAAGGGACTCGCATGTCACAAAAGCACTCCCCTCACCATTACACTGCTACTCCAGCTTCAAATTTTATTCTTGGCAGGGTTCAACGCCTGGTTTCACTATATCATGGTCTTTCTATCAATGTGAAATAGCAGGAATGGAGATTCATTAGACCAGACAGAGTTTTCCAATCCTCCAATGTTTGCATTCTGTAGCCTACTGTAACTGCAGTTTCTTATTTTTCACCGACAGGAATGGAACCTGGTTAGGTCATTGGCTACCATATCCCATTTATGACACTGTAAAATAAGTTGTGCATTTTGATATGTCTCTTTTTCCCACCACTGTTGTATTCAGCTGTTATTTGACTGACTATAAACCATTTGTGACTGCACAAGTCATGTCTGCCTCTTTCATCTACAAGCTGTTGCTGACCCTAGGACTACTATTAGTGGGATGTTTGAATGAAATGAATATTGGACCACTCTCAATGCTCATGTCATACACAAAAACTTCAGGAGGGTTACTGTTTACAAGATGCGCATACCAACATATCTCATGCTAATTACCAATCCACATTCAAATTCACATAAATCATTCATCTTTGTCATTTTTACTCAGTAATGCACAAATACAGAATTCCTAAGTACTTGCATATCTGCTATAAAATGGTGTGAACATATCAACATATGTTACTGAAGGAGTTATTGAAGGAGCTGTTTCGTAAAAAGAGGAGATGCATCTAATAAAGTAGCCTTGGTGTAAGCTCAAAACAATGCTATTCAAATAATATTTAAAAAAATTAAAAAAACAAAAAAGCAGCAATTAAAGGGCCATCCCAATGCCTCATCCATCTCAAAAAATATTGCATGACACTATCAAGAGTACAATAAGCATTCCTGTGATTTACACCACTTGACTACTAATAAAAGCAGTTCTGAACTGCCAAAATTTCTGCAACCATTTCTTTAAAAAAAACATGTTTTGAATTCTCTATAAACAACATTTTGTGTATTTCATAGCTAAAAGCAATTCTGAACTGCCATAATTTCTGCAACCATTTGTTTTTTTTAAAAAAGCCTGTGTTGAATTCTCTATAAACTACATTTTGTGTATTTCATAGCTAACCAAAATCATAATTTGATAACTAATTTACAAATGTTATTTTTATTGACTGTCTTTTTGTGTGATTTATAAACTTGGTTATCTACATTTGATTGATGATTACCAACCATAGCTTAATGGTTTTTGAATTACACGAACTTAACATTTACCAACAATTTGATACTGAAAGATTTGAAATATGCCTAATTCATTAAGGTAAAGTCTTTTTCTCTTCCTCAGAAACAGCCGCAAATATTTTGCTCTTCTAATTATTTCAGGATGGAGAACAATGGTAAAGTGTGCATGGTAACTTTGGAATCAGTTGGGATAATGAGACTGCACTTGAATTATCAAAAGTTCTCAGAGATTCCTTCGATTCCTAGATTCGAGGAACCTATCCTTCGATTTACACAGTACTCAGTTTACATGGTAAAAAAAATTGCAATCAGTTTCATTTTACACTGTAATAAACTGTTTTACATGGTATGGATTGAGATTTTTTTTATGTATATAGATAAAATACATAGTATGAAGGCCTAATTGGTGATTACTCAACCACAGCTTAATGATTATTGAATTACATGAAGGCCTAACTGGTGTAGTGGATAGAGAAACTGACTGCTAAACCAATGGGCTTGTTTTTGTGTAAGTGTTTGTATGTTTATGAGAAACCAACACAAGCTTATAGGTTATCTCTGCCCTTCATATTTTTTTAATGGCAGTGGTATGGTATCAATAGATATTATTAGACTGTCATTTCAAAGTAAAAATTGCCTAATGGTTTTAATATTTATTTAAGAATAAATAGGCAATTTTAAATTCCTATATTAATAAAATCATCATCTGTAACAAGTTATTTCATTTAAATTATATTCTTGCCATTGTAATGCAATCTGTCTCATGAGATCTTAATGAAGCCTGTTTTGAAAGCAGTGAGATCTGACATTTCTAGACTGAATTTTTCAGACAAGTAAAAACCGCGTTTTATGTCATTTTTAGCAAAAAAATAATTTGTCGACTATTAAATAGGCTAAGTACAGCTGATTTGTAAGGACAGTATTTCATAAAATATCATAAATGCTATTTTTACAAAATAAAAGACTAAATGTTGGTACAAATGCATAATTTCGAATTTGATATTCAGTTCATAAATATACTTTCAAATGCCGTTTGCAAATTCGATTAATGATAGTATTTTTCGTGACCAAAAAGAAATGTTTGAGAAACTAATCAAAGGTTAGCCAAATTAGATAAAAATAATGTTGCATTAATGCTTATTATTATTATTTCTGAACTGAAATTTGAGTAAATATATATAAAAAAAAAAGCTTTCAATATACATTTTACATATAACATGGATTTTTATCGGAACCTAACCCTCTTTTTTCCATAAGTTGTTTATTTCGATTTGCACGGTTTCGGTTTATACAGTGATTTCCTAGAATCTATTTATCTATCGTGTAAATCAAGATGGGATGGATGTATTAATTGAACTATCAATCACAGAAGTAATAGATCACAAATATGACCTATAAAGATTGTCATAAGCTTCTGAAGTTTTCATGCATGTTTCACCACTGGTGGGGACAATTATTAAATTTAGTATCAATATCTTTATTGTTATATCTTATACCTTTTTAAATGGTATATACACAGCATTTAATGGCTATATACACAGCAGCTTTTTGTAAATGAGATCTAAAATATGAAAAAGTTGCTGGTTCTGATTCAATTTGCTGTAGCTCAACACTGAATAAAAAATGTGTATTATTGATATTGAGTGTTTTTTCAAGGATTCAGGGGAATTTTTATATAATTCTTTGAGAATCTAGGAAACGTTTACTACAATCATCAACATACTTAAAGATTAGGAATAAATATTGTAAAAACTTTTTTATGATACCAGGTTTCTTTAATAATAATATAACTGTATTTGTTAAACAGATAAAAATACAGTTTAAAAGATTAAAATACTTTGTGGGGGAAAATGTGCAATTTCTAATAGTTAAGATGGTGTTACCTCTAAATTTTAGTGTCTGCAACATTGAATTTTTTGTTCCACAATTTGTGCATCAAATTTTATAGTTGAGATGTCCTCAATCCATGTAAAAAAAATTCAGAAGCAATAAAGAAAATAACTAAGTAGTAATATGCAACATTTGTAGTTGTTTATGTGGTGAAAATAATTATTGAACTTAGCCAACAAATATGATTAACTTCTCATTTTTTGCAATGATTAATTTAAAAATAGTGATTTCAATTAAAATATTTAAAAACTGTCAATTATATGATAATTTTTGCGAGAATGGTCAGATAATTAGCAGGTTATTTTTAAGTCTAAAAGCTCAGTTTTATTTTGTGATTAAAATAATTTCACTTTCATTTTGAGGTGAGGGAGGGATGTAGAAGGATGCCATACTTCTTTTTAGATATTTTTATTGGATAATAAAAATATATATATGTATCTAAAGGATATATAATAAAGATTTATTTTTTTAACTTTATTATATATCCTTTGCTAGACAAAAGCTAGGTGTAAAAATATGAAACAAGGCCAGGGGGCCTTGTTTCATACTTTTACACCTAGCAAAGGTGGGGCGGGGGTGGCTCAGTCGGTAGCGCGCCAGGCTCGTAATCTGTAGTTCCCAGGTTCGAGTCCCAGCTGGGTCAGCGTTGAGATTTATCTCTGCAAAATTCCCCGCCCTGCCCACGGTCAGTAGGGGACACCGATGGGCTTGGAAAGGCCGCCGTCCGTCAGATGGGACGTTAAGCCGCGGCCCCATGTGCGGGAGAGCCATACCCTGTGCACGTTAAAGAACACGCTGGATGGCCTTGACGGGAGGCTACCATCTGTCTCCCAACAGCTGTTCCAGTGGGTCCCCTCTCCCAACCTTCTCTGAGCCTTCGGGGTCCATGTGACCTGGCCATTTAGCCCATGGTGTGCAAAAAAGTGCCGCTCAGAGGTAAAACAACCCAACCTAGCAAAGGTTGAGTGCCATATGTTTTGAGTAATCATACTTTTGAATGATACGAGCCATTTTTACAACAAAAAGAAATTATTATACAGCAAATTACTGACTGTATTTTTCTCTGGTAATAAATATGAACAGAAAATAGTGTAAGTCATATAAATAAGCATAATAATAGTAATTGCCCTTCAAGCAGTTGCTTCCCACATAGTCCTGATAGGTGCCTGTCAGGACTGTGTGTCACCATAAAGAAGAATCTGTGGTGGAGGTAAGACAACAGAAAGATAGTGCAAACATCCATGCTTAACCAGGTCCCTTTGATCAGTAGTCAAGTGCACTAACCAGGCAGCCACCCGTTTAAAATATAAATGTAATTCAAACATAATCAGTTACACTTCATAAACAAAAACTTGCATAATATTTTTTAGGGCGAAAATTTTGAAGGCATAGATAAATTGCATAATGCATTCTGTAAATAATCAGCTGATGCAGAGCAGTGGATAAGCATTTTCCCAACTTTGCGCAGCCAACAAGTTGAGTATTTTCTCCACACATCCATAAAGGGTTAAAAAAGAAATGGTGAGAACCTTGCAAACCTCTAAAATCCCTTTACCTCTTTTTCCTCCACTTCAAACATTTGCTTAGACATGGTAAAGGATAGTTAATCAAGAGCATCAAGTACTTTATATGTTGCGAAAAATCTGGAATTTATTTAATACCATTTATTTTGGAGGCCATTAATAATAATAAAAAAGTCATAGGCTTTGAAGTTTTTGATTAACATGTCATAAGAAAATGAATTAAAAAAAATAATTACCCCCTCAAGTAGCTGCATGCCACATGGGTCTGACAGGAGACTGCCAATTTATACACTACACTAGAAGATCTGTGAGGATGGCGGGATCTCAATAGATAAATGACAAATACATCCATGCCTTACCAGGGCTAGAACTCTGTCTCCTTGCTCAGTAGTCAAGCGCATTAACTACTTTACCACGGGACAGCTAGAAAACGGACCTCTACTCAATCACACCAACAAATTTGAAAGTTAAAGGTTTAACACTCCTGGCACTACCTTTAAAATAGTCGGAGGCACACTCGAGTCCTAAAGTGTTTTACACACCATGTATACATATAACGTCAGAATTGTTTCATGGGTATTATGTAGCTTTCCTAAGGATAAAGTAATAATAATATAAGTATAATTTTATCAAAAAAGATACCAGGTAATTCCTGGTATCTTTTTTGAAGGGCGATTCGTGCAGCCGTAAGCTGAACAGGCTGCCATAATACAAATGTCGAAAAAAATTAAATTTTTATAGCGCAACACTTCATTACTCACCTATACTACTGATCAATGTTTTGAATACATTGATCAGTAGTATAGGTGAGTAATGGCTGCCGCGCAGTCGCCGAAGCATCATTTTCAAGTGCTTAGGGCTCCTCCTCTTCCTACCTCCATGGGTTAGAATACTCTGGCGTATTTCTGGAGAGATGCTGGTTCGAATTCCGTATGTCAGCGAAATTTTTTCCACAAAAATATTTATTGATTTATAGACGTTTAAACGTCTACAGGTAACACCGAGATTATCAAATATTGTTTAAATTATTAATATTTTGTTAGTGCCTGTAAAACAAAAAAAAATATAGTTTCGTTTATCTCTTTAAGAAAAAGTTTCATTTTCGTACCCCCTTTTGGCTATAAGACGTCAAAGCCTTGTTGCCATTGTAAACCTTCTGACCATAACACTTTACATTCAAAATTTCAGATTTCCAGTGTAAATAGTTTGTTTGCAATAAAAAATAAATAAATACCCCCTGAAGCAGCTGCTTGTCACAGAGATCTGACAGGAGCCTGTCAGTTTATATGCCACAGTAGAAGGTCTGAGAGGATGGCAGGACCTCAGCAGAAAAGCAACACGAACATCCATGCCTTACCCGGGACTCGAACCCGGGTCCCTTAGATCAGTAGCCAAGCGCGCTAACCACTCGGCCATGGGACGACTTGTTTGCAATATTCGTTTAAAATTTTAGCATTTTCCGTCTTTTCACACAGCTAGGGTAAAAGCTCTATTAAAGTTATTGAAATTTTTCAAAATTGCGAATCGCAATATTTGTTCAAGACCTATCCAACCCAAAAAGAATATTTCATTTAGCTCTAAAAGTAAAAAAAAAATTGATAAAAGTGAACTTTGTCTATAGACGGACACACAGGTGGAAAGACGGACAGACAACAGAGAGACGGACATATAGACGAACAAATACTGGCATAGGTAGACTAAAAAGTGAAAACATTAGCTCGTTGTTTAAATTAACCTTAAAAGAAATATTTTGTTGGTTTTCAGTTAGCTCATTTCACTTTTGCAGCCGATTGCCGTCTACTGATGGGTTTCTCGGAAAAAATCATTCAATAATTTATTCCTTTGAGTGAAATTTTTACACCCAATTGCAGTGCAGTTAGGTATTCATAAAATATGTCAGCTTTTATAGACAAAAATAGTGGTAGAAGTATATAAAACTATAACAACAGAAGTTTTAACTTGGTACATACACTAACTCATAGGCTTTCTCGTCTCACTGTAGGAAAAAACATGGCGTCCATAAACCACGTGAGTCAATCAACCAACGGCAGTGTCAGACACAAACTCACTTGCAAACACTATGTCAAATTAAAACATCTAAACCCCAACCACCCCACTATAAATAGAATTGAGTCTCCTACCAACACATCCCCCACTGCACATATCATAAAGCAGCACCCACTATATTCAACATGGAGAAAAATCAAACCTTTCAACCCTAGATACACAATCCCCTATTGGACTATTAAAAAACCCTCCATAAATCTCACACTACCACACATCACCCAAAAATATAAACACCTCCCACAAGAACTAAAATTTGCAGCGGAACAACTCATCACAAACATTCCTACCACAGACCTCATTATATTCACAGATGGCTCCCACATCCCACACACAACAAATGGCTCTGCTGCCTTCCACTCTACCCAACCAATTTTCTCACATATAATCAAAATGAACCATGCAGAAAACAGTACTGCTACAGAGCTAGCTGCAATACATATGGCTTTGGAATGGTCCTCCACACAAAATACACACAGCATACATATTATCACTGACTCAAAATCTGCCTTGCACAGCATCAACAAACATACATACAACCTATCACAAAATTACTCTCTTTTCCATATTCACAGAATTTCACACAATATAATTGCCACTCACAAAACACTAACATTCCACTGGATACCCTCTCATTGTAACATAACCCATAATGACACTGCTGACCATCTTGCTAAACAAGGACACAATATCCCTACACCAAATTATCACACCCCTGAGACATATAATCATCACCTAATTGAAATCAACAAATTCTTCCACTCCACATGGACACAAAACTGGATCCAACAGGCCACAATTAAAAATACATTCAGAGCCACCATTGCTGCCATCCCACACACACTAAATCTCAACTACTTATCAAGAAGAGCCCAAACAGCAATTCATCAACTACGCACTGGCAGAACAAATCTCAACAAGGACCTTTTCATGATACAAAAGGTACCATCTGCTCTTTGCACTACATGCCATGTGATAGAAGACATTCCACACTACCTTCTACACTGCACCAAATACACAATACATAGAATTACCCTCTTCCAGACACTCACCACACTGGGAACCACTTATTTCTCATCCCATACAATTCTTGGTCCTACTCATAATAATATAAAAAGCCACTATAGGGCCTTGGCCCAATATATCAACAGCACTGGGAGATTCCCCTAAAGCCTCTCTGCCTCTCCAAAGGCCTCTACCTCTCTTTTAAAAGATCCTTGGGACATTAAAAGATCCAGATGCCAATAAAAGATCCCCATAGGACATCAAAAGACGCATTTTGGACAACTTATTCCATAAAAACTAAATAAAAAAAAAATATATAGTATAAAATCATCAAAAAAAAAATCAATCTAACTATCAAAAATAAAGTCACATAAAGGAAAACTTTATTTCTATATTGGAAACTTTTATATTTCTCTTTAACCCAATAACTTATATGGAATCTCTCCCAGAACATAACATCTCTATACAAATTATCATACCTAATATACATATGGAATCTCACCACATCTCCCACTACCCTTTGATGGGAACCTTAAACTACACTCCTGCCACACACCCCAAGCTCATGGCTGACCTTCTACTGGCTCTATAAAATTTAAACACTGACCACCACACACTGAACACATAAATTTGATTTCCAACTCATATAACGTTGTTATATCATTTTCCTCCCTTCTCGTCCCAAAATAAAAGATTATCTTTATCATACTCCTTCCCATATATATGGCTGTCACTGATCTATGACTTTTCCCAGATCCACCCCTGCGCAACATTTCACTGCATGGCAGGGCAACCCAATGCTAACTTCTGGTGTTAAATAAGCATCCATAAATATTTCCTTCTCCATCTTCCTGACACAGGAGTTTTACCTATCCCACCGTCTCTGCTCCCCCACCAAATATTTCATCCCCCTTTGATTGACTCAAATCTACCATACTGGCAACCAACCATGGCCACAACTTCATAAAATAACATAACATTCGCCACTCGGAAAATTATAAAAAAATATATACACTACTTCTTCCTCTATCTCTCTCCCCCCCCTTCCCCCCCCCCCCTTCACATGACATGCAACTGGTATTTATTCTCCTTCACCCTTCAACATCTGCCTCTCCACCACTGGGCGGCCTGCGGCCTAAAGCCCAATTGCCAATATGTACGATTGCCAGCCTTCACTGTGCTGGCCAGTCTTTGCTGTTTTCATCCGCATCCACTGCCCTTTATGCGTATGGACCTGATGATAAGGGGGCCGAGGCCCCCTTTACCAATAGGTCCAGCTTAGAAAGAAGGATGTATAAGAAGAAGAAGAAGTCCAGACTCTAACTATACAGAATTTCTAGTGTAAATCACTTGACCATTACACTCTATGACCAAAAATTTAAATTTCTAGCAAAAATAGATTGTTTGCAATATTCGTTTAAAGATTTGGTATTTTCCTACTTTTTTCGCCGTTAGTCATTAACAGACAAAGGCTGGCCATATTACAAAATGGTCCAGTTTTTAAAGGATTTTAGACTCTGACTATACAGGACCTCTAGGTCAATCTATTTGCTACCCTCTAAAATAATAAAAAAATCCACACACACACACAAATCTATTTCTTATTAGATAACTATATAAAAGAGAACTAGTAATGTGGAACTAATTTGTCACGAAAATATTATTAATCGTTTATTGAATATAAATCAGAGAAAATTTGCATGTAATTAATTATTAAATAGCATATTTAAATCATTAATTTTTTTCGTACATGAATACGAGTAAATTGTAAACTTTATCTACAATTTTGTACCCATTAATAACTAAATGGAAAACTACAATACATTAATAATTAAAAAACAGACCACATTAATTTTTAGACTTGTGCTTTCTATATAATATTCAAATTTAAGAGCCTTGAAGTTCGTTTACTAAGTGGTAAAGTATTCTCTACAACAGGTTAATATTATTTACAACATTCAAACGTAGAACACCATCAAACCATATTCCACTATTGCAAATTCTTCTTTTTACCTTCGTATCGAGTAAGCTTAGGGACTTAGCATTCGAATAGGATCATCGCAGAAGTTACCAGTGTACCACTTGGCATTGTGCTCACCACAGAATATGAATTGTCACCTGTAGTTGGTCTGTAGTTGCCTATGCAATCCAAAAAGAATTTTTTTACTTTAAAGAATCTAAAAGTGGAACCTCTGCAGACAGACAAAGTGAAAATGACAGTATGTTCTTTTTCTGAAAACGTGTAAACTCCACTATGAAGGCAAATATGCTAATATTTATAACGTAACTTTTATCTCGTTAATGCTTCAAATCAGCAATTTTTTTGGAGGGGGAGGGGATCATACCAATTTCAATGCCATTAAAAGTTCGTTTTTGTGTATTATGTTATCCGAATAGATGATGAAGTGTTTTCGTTCATATATTGAAGGTAATCTAACGTTTCGAAACGAAAAATAACAGAGGTAGACGCGTTATTTTTGGGAGTGGTCCGGAAATTGTGGAACCCGATGACCTGGGGAGATTCATTAATTGAAAGGAGGATGGAAAATTAATGAGAAATTTCAGTTCCGACGCAAATAGACACTCAGGTTAAAAGAAATCTGAAAAATGTTATATTACTTGCTTGTAATGTGAGTTGGGTTGTTTTACCTCTGAGCAGTACTTTTTATCACACCATGGGCTAAATAGCCAGGTCATAAGGACCCCGAAGGCTCAGAGAAGGTTGGGGGAGGGGACCCACTGGAACAGCTGTTGGGAGACAGATGGTATCCTCCCGTCAAGGCCATCCAGCGTGTTCTTTAACGTGCACAGAGTATGGCTCTCCCGCACATGGGGGCCACGGCTTAACATCCTGTCTGACGGACAGCGGCCTTTCCAAGCCCATAAGTGTCCCCTACTGACCGTGAGCAGAGCGGGGAATTTTGCAGAGATAAATCTCAACACTGACCCAGCTGGGACTCGAACCTGGGAACTACAGATTATGAGCCTGGTGCGCTACCGACTGAGCCACCCCCTCATCTCCTCTTGTAATGTGAGACTTTCCTATTCACTTTGAAATACATTTTCGAGAAGAAAATTGTGCAAAATTTAAGTGTTGGAATATTGATTATTTTAGACATAAAAAAAACAAATAAATGTAAAAAGACATTGTTTTGTAATTTCTGTGAAGTTACTAAATACCTCATTTAATTATTCCTTTTGCATCTAGAAAATCTAAATTACTCATTAGGATCAGCATAATGTCATGCTCATATTTATGTACGATACCTTTAGTTTGAAACGGTATGCACAGAATAGAAATTGAATTTCAAACGTTTTTCGACAGAACTGCTACCAGTACAGTTAATTACGAACATGCTTTTACCATAGCTTTGAAGAAAGCTTTCCTGTTTTGTGGTCTGCTGTCCATTCTGTGATACCGTCGACCTAATGCTAACAATCACGGAATTCTGAAGGTTAGTGATGTTCATTCTGGTGACTTGTATATTTTCATGGCGGTTGTTGTCAGTCCACTCTCTAACAATTTTACCTCGTTGGTTGCTAGAGAGATGGTAATAAACGAGCTTTCATCAATAACACTTCGAACATTAAGCAAAGAGTGCATCACGAAACAGGTTGGCTAGGGCGATCATAAATCTCAAACCTGGAGGGGGGCCATTTAGGGACTATGGAAGATTTTGTAAATCCAGAAATGACATTCCTAACTTTGCTAACGGATAATTTAGCAATGGATATTTTTAACAGTTTGTCATTTGGTCCATCAGATTTCGAGCATGTTAGGGGTTTTTCTTCCTGTAAAAAAATGGGAATCAAAATACATTATCTCGCCTACATTTTGGAGGAGCCATAGACCCCCTGGCCCCCCTCTTTATGATCGTAACTGCATGATGTAACAGAGCTCTTTTTGTATTAATTCGATTACTTACGGTAGTAAAAGATATGTAAAAGACTCTGCATTTTTTAAGTTAAAAAGGTTGAGAAAAACTCTTTAAATAAAGAAAGAAACGCTTTCTCTGTGCGTCCATAGATTGTTAAATTTAAGTCAAAGGGGGAGGAATTCGCATACTACCACCTCAATCGTTCAATGGCATCGCGTTGGTTTACAGTGAAACTGCGATTCCGGGTTGGGCTTCGAGTCCCGGGTGTGTCATGGTCGTTTGTTACATCATATTTTTGTGATTGTTTCTCAGTAACGAAATATTCACTCATAAATATGTCATAAAAAAACTATGTTCTCACATTGGAAAATAAAGTGAACATTCCATCAACCAAATGAAAAAAAAAACTCTCACACTAATCGCAATGAAGGAAACCGTATCCGAGTTTGTGCTGTAAGCGAAATGGCTTCCCGTGGTAGGAGAGCTGGGTGGCCGAAGGAAACTCAACAAGTACCTTATCCTCGTAAATATCCTAAAACTAATCTTTTGTCGTTTACTGCAAATCGGACTATAAACCTGTAAGTTTGAAATAAACGTGGTGTATTAGTTTTCTTTATATGATATTAAGGTGAACAATTTTGCAGTTTACAAACCACAACAAAATGTAAAAGTAATTAAATTATTTAATTCATTTATGAAAGACAATAACTCTGATGTAAGAAAAATATTTCTTGGCAAATTTTAAAAGAATCGATTTCTGTTAAGTGAAATGCAATGTCTCGGATCCGCATTTAACCAGAACCGGTCCTGTCATTTCACTACTTATTTTGCCGAAAACATGATAATTATCCAATGTGGATTTCTTACATAATTCACATATCAGTATGCGTTTCTAAACATCATTGAAAGCAATATGTTTATCGTTTTAAATAACTTTTGCTCTAAATTTAATGTTTTACCGATGCCAATATTCGATTGATGGCTTACTCTTTTAATCAGATGTATGATAATCATAATTTTTCCCCCCTACAAAAACCGTGAAACATCATTACAATTTATATGCTTGGGATTTAAACCAGATGTAGTGTCATTGGTTTAAATTTTATACCACTCAAGTAATGCAGGAAACAAGTAATGCAACCTGAAATCAACAATACCACTGCTCCACTATTAAGCAGAGCAATGGTGTTGATTTCTGGTGACATTTTTAAAGTAAAAATCACAGATTTTATTTCTTTAGGAAATACGAGTAGGCAAATAAGCTAAAATTAGCCACCTAGAAGATAATTTAAACAGTTAAACCAAAATGTTAATATATAATTGTAGAGTTTTTTTTGTATAATATTTGGTTTAATGTATAAGATTAATTTTATGAGAGTGAAAAGTTGGGTTCATTGCCTTGATAAGAAAAAGTTCAGTAAGTTATAAATTGTCCACCTAACATAGTGATTAGTGAACCTGACTATTAAGTAGGAATGCCTTGTGTGTCAGTATATTCTATGAAAAACCAGACAAGCTAGATGAAGCTTCTAGGTCTGCTTTTCTTTATGAAATAAAAAAATAGAATTGTGGTAGTAAAGTGTCTGCTAATTCTTATTTAGATCTATTATTAAAAAAAAGTTCATTATCATTTTCTGCAATTCCAATAAATCTTTCCCACTATGTTCTCCAGGTCTTCATTTTGTTCATGACATCCAGATGAGTCTCACTTGCTTCACAGATCCCAACCTTTTTGGTGAAGAAAAGTAAGGTTATTTATTAGAATCCAATGAAATGCTTATGGTAGAAGATTCATTGTAAGTGTAGAAGCACTGCAAACTTTGGGACCATACAGTGACTGTAGAAGCTCACATCAAACCTCTGTTATTTCCACCAAACCATTTTTTTTGTGAATTCCTTTGTATCATCAGGAAATTTGGCATATAACAAAGATTTCTTTAAAGAATGATAACTAATGAAAAAAAAAAAAACTTAAAAGTACTTAAAAAAAGTATAAAAATTAGAAAAATATTACAATTCAAAAATATAACAAGCATGGACAGAACTGCAGTATAGGGTCCTCAGCCGCCATCTTGTTTATTTCGCTGCGGTGGGAAAAAAAAGGTCTGAAAGGTAAAAGTGGTCCATTCCACATGTACCTTAAGATGTGTATTGAGGATATATATATATAAAAGAAATATGCAATGCTATATAGAAGAAAATCATGTTTCTGCACTTAAAAAAATTATTGAGAATAATTTCATCAAAACAAGATTTTATTAACAATGCTTAGCGTTACAAAACGAACCCTCGTTTTGCACTTAAACGAGGCACACTCCCTGAAAATTAAACAATTTCATGAAAATTAGATTTTCTTAACAACTCTTATTGCTAAAGAATAAACCTTCGTTCTGCACTTAAAAAAAAGCCACAAAAAATAAAATTCTCATCAAAATTAGATTTCATTAACGGCTTTTATCGCTAAAGAATAACTCCTTGTTCCTTATTGAAAAAAAGTCCCAAAAATAAATAATCTTATCAGAAGATTTCATTAACAATGCTTATAGCTAAACAACGAAACCTTGTTTTGCACTTAAAAAAAGCCCTAAAATAAATATCAAAAGTAAATATCATTAATAACACTCGTCGCTAAAGAATCAACTTAAGAAAAGCCCCGAAAACAAATAATCTCATTAGAAAGAACTATTCTAAACAGTATACAGGGTGAATCTGAAAAAGTGGGCAAAACTTTACGGGATGGTAGAACGCAGCTATACGAGCAATATTCGTCATAGAAAGTATGGGCGGAACGCAAACGGCGAGCCGCTAGGTGGCGTTGGCCCATACCTCCTGCCACACCGTCTGGACGGCAAATCGTATAACACATTCCTACGAGAGGTGTTGCCGGAGCTGCTGCGTCCGATTCCAACCCCCAGCAGGTCGAGAATGTGGTTCCAGCACGACGGTGTGCCTGCACACTTCAGCTTAGATGTGCGGAACACTTGACATGCAATGTTCCCAGGCGATGGATTGGTCGAGGTGGTCCCATAGCTTGGCTACCAAGATTGCCAGATCTCTCGTTTGGACTTTTTCCTGTGGGGCCATATGAAAAGCCTAATCTACGAGTGCCCCATTGAAACCGATATGGATCTAGTCGCCAGGATCACCGTTGTTGCCGGCGATATTCGGGAAATGCCTGGTGTCTTCGCAAATGTGCGTCGGTCCCTATCCCGCAGGTGTGAAGTCTGCATTACAGCTGGTGGCAGCTCTTTTGAGCAATTTCTTTGAGCATGTACCTCAATTACATTCCTGTTAATAAAATGTTTTCTGAAGTATCTCCTCTGCTTCTTGTGTTCATTCTTTAAATGTGACAGTGGAAAACTACCTTTTAACTTCTCACCGCTTGCGTTCCGACCATACATTCTATGATGAATATTGCTCGTATAGCTGCGTTCTACCACCCCGTAAAGTTTTGCCCACTTTTTCAGATTCACCCTGTATATCAATCATAAACATTGGAACATGTGGATGGATATCATATTGCAACTCAATGTTACAGGTTTTCGTGGGGAAAAGTACAACATGGCAGCTGAGGATCCAATACTGCAGCGTAGCCCAAGTATGCTTATGGTAAAATTACATGCTGAATCCTTATTCCCTTCAAAGGAAGATAGGTTGCCAGCAACTTTGAGTGGCTAAATTGATTCCCTATCTTCGTATGACCATGGTATGAATATATGAATATCATGGTATGAATATATGAATATATATGAATACCATGGTATATGTATGAATTCAGTAAGTAATTCTGCCAAAGGTATGCATTAGTTTATTTACTTTTTAAGATGCACATAGGAATTTTAGGTGTTTTAAAATTTATTTATTTATATCTTTTACTCTTTAAAACACCTGCCTTCAAAATTGCTGCTGTGCTCTTCCTTTCATTTGACATACAACATCTAAAGATTGACCTTGTTACCCTTTTCCTTGGGGGTGAAAAAGTGGGTGACTTGAGGTAGCCCATGACATTGTACGTCACAAGCTTTTGAAATATTACTGTCAACCTCTATAAAATTTCTGTTCTCTGTTTTGGTAGAAAGATGGACCGAACACGAAGCTTACGACAGTTCTTATAAGCTTTCATTTAACACCTAGCTAGTAACTGTGAGCATTTGCATTTGGAAGATATAGTGGAATAGCAGTTTTTATATTGTTTCTATTTTTCAGGGAGGAAAGCATAAGATAAAATTTTTGTAACAATGGCACTTTCTTTATCACAAGTTTTAATTTAATCATAAGCTTTAATTTGAATAATACAAATCAATGTGGTCAGTCATTAAAAAGAGTGGTGGAACCAAGGCCATATTTGGCCAATTTTATACCCTGGCAAGTACCTGGGCAAGGGAGAGAAGAGATATTAATGTTCAATCAAGTGTTGTTTTAAAATCTATCATAGTTTTTGCCAATTTTTTATGCACATAGTAATAAAAATTGACTATGTAATAATTTGAAATTTTGCCCTAGGTTTGATTTTTGCTGGGGGCATATGCCCCACTCACCCCTGCTTTGAACAAAAGGCAATTGTAAATGTTCATTATGTTAAAATTGCACAAAAATGAATATTCAGAATTAAAAAGAGATGTAGATAAATGCAGTTGCCATTTTTCATAGAGCTGTAGTAAAAGAAAACAAAATTAAATGCTTTTTTGGTTACGCATATTACACGTTTTTTTCTAAAAATGTAAATGTAATAAACTAAGGTGCAGATATATTGTAAAGTATAAAAAATGTTATTAATACTGTTAGAAATTTACTAAAATCATATTAAAACTTGCATACCAGTTGTACTACTAAGTATGAATACTGGCTTGAGTAATAGTTTCCTTGACATTATTAGACTTTTTATTATTAAAGGGTAAAAATGCTTTGAAGTAAAGTTTAACTGAGCTTGGTCTATATAGTATGAATATTACTGACATGTATGCAGTTTTCTGGAACAATTTTAAAAATCTTAATAGAATATAATGATGAAAATTCATTGACTGCTTGGTAAATAGCTGATTTTTGCCATTCCTATGGCAGCAGTAACTGGTAACAAGTGTTTTAGAAACTTTTCACAGTCTGACACTCACAAATTGATAATGACATCATGGAGTAAAGTCAGCTTTTTTGCATGGACTGCATCACCATACTTAGTTATGTTGATTTATTGACAGACTTGTCATTATTCGCATGTTTCTTTAGGCTGATCATCAACCTGATGAAGTTTGTAAACAATGATATGCTTAAGAGGCAGCTTTTACAGTTCATCAGCCACAAAGTGGCACATAAAAAATTCATTATAATAAGTTATGAATGAACACAGTGAGTAAGAATAAAATTCGAGCTAAACCATAATATCACTGTTATGAGTAGGCAATCAATGTCTCCTGTGTTGCAGGTTTTAGAGGCTATAGCAGTTGACTAATACTATACACTGCCTCCATCACCTACAGCAATTATAGTATTAGTCAACCTTTATAGCGTCTAAAATCTGCAACACAGGCGGTGTTGACTGTCGAATCATAACAGTGATACTGTGAATTAAATTGAATTCATTATAATGCATGCATTTCTCAGTTTCTTATACTAACAAACTGCTAGCTTTTCTGAGGGAAAGTGTTTTTTGATTTTGTAAGACTTTTTGGTAGACTGAATGAGACAATCTATCAATAATCTGAATAGCTTCTGTTGTTCTAATGAATTGACAACTACTGATTAAATAATTTTTGAATTATATGAAGTGTTAATATTTCTGTATTTAGCAATTTGGAAAAATAAGATTAAGATTTTAAACTTTATTAGGTATTTGTGTGAACTGAAAATATACTGGTTAAGAAACTGCAGCTTAAAAGGCATAATTTGTCCAAGAAATATTTTGATTTACTTACCTATCCCACTCAGGAGGAAATGAAAATTTTTCAGCAAATTATTTAAACATATTAATGTATCATCTAGAAATAGATGTGTTAATTTGTCACCATCTTGTAATATGTTCCTAGGTTCTAGTCTCAAGTGTGATATTTTCATCATTGAGTTTATTTTTGCTAGTCCCCACCATGCTTGGAAAGGTGGCATCCATTGGATGGGATATTAAAGCAAGGCCTATATGCAGGAGTGTCGTATCTTGGCCACACCCTGATCCAGCAAAAAATAAAGTGGGAGACAAAGAGGGAAGTGATCTGAGTGAAACAGTGGCAAGATAGAGTCAGAATGGACTGTAATACTGTTCCAGTATAAAATTTTCCCCTTCATTTTAGTAGTCTTTGATAAATTTATTGAAAACTATGGGAAATATATGTGTGTGTGTGTGTTTATTACCTTTTCCCCTCTGTTTCAGTTATACTCTGTTTGATCCTGCATTCTCAGGGGGGAGCAAGATCACCTTGCCCCCCCCAGATCCAGCCATTAATATTCTGGATGGCCTTGATGGGAAGCCTCTATATGTGCCTGTGTCCTAACAGCTGTCAGCTGTCCTGTGGGCCAACTCTTGGGGGTCCTTGTAACCTGACCATTTTCCCTATTGTATACACAAAAAGCCACTCAGTGGTAAATTACTGTTTGAGAAGTTTTATATGATGCATATAAAGTTTTTTTATAAAATAAATTTTGCATAAAATAATTAAGCAAAATTTGCATATATTTTAATTTTTAATGACGGTTAGCTTTTTATGTAACATTGTTTGTTACAGAAATGAAGCATGTTTTTTAACTGTCTCTATTTTTATTTCTAGTTATCCCTTGACTAATTATACATTTGGAACAAAAGATCCATTGTATGAGAAGGATCCTTCAGTTCCTGCTAGATTTCGGCGCATGAAAGATGAGTTTGAGAAAAATGGAATGCGACGTACTGCAGAAGGTGTTTTATTGGTGCATGAACATGGACTACCACATGTTTTGCTACTGCAGCTAGGAACTACTTTTTTTAAGTTGTAAGTAGATTTGTTGCTAATTATATGAACCTTATGTAAAAAATATTTTTATGGATATCAGAGCATTGAACTTTTACTTAAAGTGATTAAGATAACTAAGTATGTAATCTTATATAGATTTATTTTATATACAGCAAATTTATGATCATCTAAAGGTGGATTATCTGGAGTACAAGTTATATGTACTTTTTGACATAAGCATAGCTTGAATGATAAATATAAAAATTCATTAAGTATATTAAAAAAAATCACACATAATGGTACATATGTATAGTTTCTGCTCTTGTAAATCACTTTCAATAACTGATTTTAAATCAGTTCCCTAGCTCTAACATACCACCTCTACTTACAATTGTGCTATTAACACTGAGATTTCCTCCCCTATGATACTTTAATCAAATAGCATCAGTTATGTATCTGGAAGTGAAATGCTAAAGCAAGAATGCTTTGTAGTTCTCCTATGTTTATGAACAAGAATGTTCATAAACATTTGTACACATTAATTGTGTATAATGTCTCTTAATGTCATGGCTCATCAATATGAAATGGAATGGTTCACTCATAGCTGCAATTATTGTATTGTTGGGATCCTGAAATAACAACTAAGTTTGAACATTTGAATTTCGTTTGTATGTTCACAAACATTTTTGGCATTTAATGCGGTGCTACTGCTTGAAAAAGTTACTAATCTGCACCTTTGGTATTGGTAAAATGCTATATCTAATTTTTTGTAAAATCAATTTTATTATGCCTTTCCCTGGAGCCTTGGTTCCTCATCCATTTCAGCCCCTTTCTGCATGGTTGAAATGATTCTATAATCATAATTTTAAAGCTTCATTGTTCTTCCCCATTTGCAAAAACCTTGGTTTAGAAAAGAACTGAAATTGGATTATTTAGGAATGCTATTAAATCTAATCATCATATTCTTGGGGAAACTACAAAAATGTCCATATGCATGTCAATAGTACTTTAAAAATCCTAAATCCTTACATATCCATAATTGGCTTTCCAACATTAACCCAACTGTTAATGAAATATTTAGAATTTTTTATTTTATCACTGGTAACTAAAAAACATACTAAAATCAATAAGACAGTTTATAATGAAAATTCCTTCTTTGATCCTAAAAGTATAGTTTCTAAGTGCTGAATGATGTATTCTATTAATTCTCGACCTGTATGCATATAGAAACACTTAAGAACAGTAGATATATGTGGATTGCAGTTTTAAGACCTTTGGTTTCAGGTTTTCAAGCAACAGCATCTTTAATAATGCTCTATTCCACAGTTCTTTGACATGTTTACTGTACAAACTTTCAACTTATGTTTGGAGTTCTAAATTTTTTCATCCAGAATGTTTTTACTTTCTTGATATAAACACTTTTGAATATACATATTCCAGATACACCAGAGGTTCTAAGGCCACTAAATTAACATTGGCTCTGTCTTTTCTCCACTAGTATGACTTATCACTCTTCCTGTGATTATCTGCATCTGGGCCTGGTGCCATCTGTGATCTGGGATGGCAACTATTTTTTTATGTTGTGCTGAGTAAGATGTAAATAAATAATATAGCATTATTAATGATTTAATCAATAAATAATATTCACAGAATTACCTGTTCACTCTAATGGCAATAATTTATTGATATTAAAGTGAACAGGTAACTCTGTGGATATTATTTTTTGTTTAAACAATTTAATCATAAGTGGTTGTGTTTGGATGTGAAAAACTTGGATTTAAAAACAAAAATTCCAGACATTTTAGTTTTGTTCATATACACTCCAGACTTCTGTATATATGCTGCTAAGGATAAGCACACCACCAGTTGAGAAATGCTTCTCTAGACTATGTAAGATCTTGCTTGGTCTCATGTTTCAAATGCTTTTTCCCATTACATTATCAAAATTAAACCGAAAGGTGGCAATGCAGCTTTGTTTAACTTCCATTTTTAGTTCTCAACCACAGTCATGGCAGGATTTTCCATTTATCATATACAACTTGGGTGTATATGAAAGTTGTTATATATATATGTTATTATAGAGATTATTGTTGTGTTATAGAGAGCCATCATATATTGAAATTTTAAGTATTCACTAGGTTTCATAATCAACCACAAATTAGGGGTGGGTCAAGCTCGTAATCTGCAGTTTCCAGGTTCGAATCTCAATTGTTCCAGTATTAAGATTTACCTCTGCTAAATCCTCCACCCTACTCTCAGTCAGAAAGGGACATCGATGGGCTTGGAAAGGTTGCTGCCCATTGGATGGGACATTAAACCATGGTGCTATGCACAGGAAAGTCATACGCTGTTTATGTTAACTCTTACAGGATGGATGCAGGAAATGTGCAATTTGCTGGCTGGCCAAGCTGGGAAAAATGCTTATGCATTGCATAGCATCAGCTGATTATTTACAGAATATATATATATACACAGTCATATCAGAATAATATGACCACTTACTTAATAATGGGAATAACCACCGTTGGCCTGGATGACAGCGGCGAGATGGTGTGACATGGACTCAATGATGGATGCTTTGCATGGATGCAATGAGGTCCTGGAAGGTTGCCAAGGCACATGTCCCATTCGAACTCCAGCAGAGCATGGAGGTTCTGGAGACGATTTGGTTGTGGGTCCGCATGCCGAACCTGTCAATTCAAATGGTCCCACAAGTACTCTATGGGATTGAGGTCGGGTGATTTTGCCAGCCAAGGGAGAATGGAGGCATCGCTGTCATGTTCCTGGAACCAGTCACACCATCTTAGTGACATGGCAGGGTGCATTGTCCTGTTGGTAGACACCATCACCATCAGGGTAAATGTCCAACATGAAGGGATGCATGTGGTCTGCAAGGATAGACAGGGAATTAATCAAAATGGCAAGTCCCAGATGTACCACAGCACATAGCTGCACACCATCTATGGGGATAATGCCACGTTCTCCATTAACTACAGTCGGGGCAAGTCAGTGCCATAAAGACACAGCTCATCCATGACACCTATGGCGAACAGTCCTATAGAAGGAAAGCTCATCCATCGGTCAAAACCTAAATTTAATCTGTTCCCCGGTTTAGCCACAAAAATGGATATAAAGATCCAAGTTGACTCGGCCCCCGGGGTTGGAGACTCTTATTTTGGCTTGTTCATCGATAAACCTGTCAACCAGGGATCCCACTCCCAGTCGCAAGCCCTCAACTTCTACCTCTCCATCAGGACCGACTCGCAGCCCCCCAGCATACAGGCTGTCACCCACTTTGGGGCTGTGCCCTAGGACTTCTCAGATGCCAGGATGAGTCTGCCTAATTGGGTGCTCAAAGTCCTTTCAACAGGGCCCTCTACTTCACAGCATCTCCATCGGGGTCACCGGCCCACATGCACACCAGAGAACTTGCGAGCCAACCCTACTCCACAGAGGCACCGTAAGGCCCCCCATGTCAAGGTGGTCCCCTTTCGGGGGGGGGGGGAGCATGGATGGACAAGTAACCATTGGCATTCAGGGACCCATCCAATGGTACCAGCGGTCCCAGGTCATACCAGGAAAACATCCCCCAGACATTCACACTACCACTGCCGGTCTGTACTTGACCGACAAGTGTGTCGGGGTGTTGGTTCTTGTGTGTCTGACACCGTGTCCGCCACTGCCTGTCACTTCTGTGGAGTAGAAACCTCAATTTGTTGGAGAAAGCATCCTTTTTCCATACTTCCACTGTCCAATGATGGTAGTCCCGTGTGAACTGCAGGCATCGTTGCCGTAGGACCTTGGTTAAAAAGGCGCCTTTACGCAGCGTTGACTTCAGAGACCCATGCATAACAGTTCGCTCTACTGTTATCGGGGACACATACCTGGGTTCTCCAGCATTCATTTGAGTGCTCAATTGCTGCATTGTTGCACGTTGATTGCTGTTTACCAGTTAACGGAGGCAATGTTCTCCTCTGGGGTCAATGGCCTTTGGAGCTCCACAGTTATGATGTCTGGAGGTACTTGGTGTGCCAGTGGTCCATTCTTGGTACACCCTTACTACAGCACCTTGCGAACAGCCCCACTAAGTCTGCTGTTTTCGAGATGCTTCCACCCTTGGCACTGTAGCCGATAATCATTTCTTTTTGAATGTCCATCAAATCAATACCTCTGTTCATTGTGCTCACATTATGCATTATGGCTCATCTGTCCTGGCCAGCTGCTTATATCTCTGTGTGGTCGACCTTGTCATGTGCACTCTGTGGCGCACCTGGGTGGGTACATTGTGGTGGTGGTGGTGGTGGTGGTGTGTGGTGGTGGTGGTGGTGGGGGGGGGGGCTCAGTCAGTAGCACGCCAGGTTCATAATCTGTAGTTCCCGTGTTCAAGTCCCAGCTGGGTCAGCATTGAGATATATCTTCACAAAATTCCCTGCCCTGCCCAAGGTCAGTAGGGGACACCAATGGACTTGGAAAATCCACTGTCTGTCGGATGGGATGTTAAGCCATGGCCCTGTGTGTGGGAGAGCCATACCCTGTGCACATTAAAGAACACGCTGGATGGCCTTGATGGGAGACTACCATCTGTCTCCAAACAGCTGTTCCAATGGGTCCCTTCCCCCAATCTTCTCTGAGCATTCGGGGTCCTTGTGACCTGGCCATTTAGCCCATGGTGTGAAAAAAAGTGCTGCTCAGAGGTAAAACTACCCAACACAACCCGGGTACACTGTGGTTCTGTGGGTGGTCATATTATTCTGATATAATTGTGTATATCTGTGTTTTAAAAATTTTCCCATTAAAAAGAAATGCCAAGGTTTTTGTTTGCTAAAATGTAATTGAATTATTATGTTTGAATTATATTTATTTTTTAAATGGGGTATATTTTTGAAAATATGTCTATATGTGTGAATTGCATTATTTTCTGTTTACCAACTGTATTTTACCTGGTAATGGTAATACATTTTGTTGCAAAAATGACTCATATCATTCAAAAGTATGAATATTCAAAACATATGGTACATGGCATTTGATTACCAAAAGTTAGGAAAAAAAGTATTAAATGCAGCCAGGGAATGAGCAGAGAATCATATACATGTATGATACATGGCTAGGGAATGAGAAGATTTACATATATTTGTGACAGCCAGTATGCAAAACATGTTCATTAAAATTTGTAACAGCAATAGGTCCTCCAAAGTATTACTAAAACCATAAAAGTATGGCACCAGGCCTACAACAGTAGCTCCCTGAAATATTGCATTTGTGACATCCATTGTGAAAGGGTTAAAAACATGCTAGATGACCTGGACTGGGAGTCTATCATCTGTCTTCTAAGAATTGTCCAGTGGCTCTTGTTCCCTGAAAGGCCGCCGTTCGTCGGATGGGACATTAAGCTGTGGCCCTGTGTGCAGGAGAGCCATACCCTGTGCACGTTAAAGAACAAGCTGGATGGCCTTGACAGGAGGCTACCATCTGTCTCCCAACAGCTGTTCCAGTGGGTCCCCTCCCCCAACCTTCTCTGAGCCTTCGGGGTCCATGTCACCTGGCCGTTTTGCCCATGGTGTGCAAAAAAGTGCCACTCAGAGGTAAAACAACCCAACCCAAAAGCTCTTGTTCCCTCAACCTTCTTTGAGCCCTCATGGGATCTGGCCATTTAGCCCATTATGCACAAAAAAGTGCTACTCAGAGGTAAAGCAACTGAAGCACAAATTATGTTGATCAACACTGTCAAGAGCCTTCTTGAAAACTGGTTTTTGAAACTCCAAAGTTCCTTTGACAACCCACTTGAGTTGAAAAATTTGGTATGTGTACCCTATACCACTTTTGAATATAAGAATTATTTAATTCTGTGAAGCTTAATTGAATGGCCTTGTGCAAACACACCACTTTGTTAAAAGATGCTGTATACGTGTACAATTGCTCTTCAGAGCTCATTACAGATTGATGCTTCTGTTTATCATGCTAAAATGAAGCTAGAACCCATTCAAGAATAATGCTAGTGCTAGGAAAATAGTGTTATTGTGGAAAGAAATATTCTGACAGTGTATTTGCACTTGATCTGCTATTATGCAAATAACTCTACTAGAAATAAAGTATATTGATATTTCTGCAATTACTGCAGAAACATGACTATGCTTTCATGAAAATAGAAATAAATATCTGTAGTAAAAGCAATTTAATCTGTTCCTCCTTGTTTAATCTGTTCTGACTCTTTCATTAAAAGTAATCATTTCAGTTGGATTTGTGACAAACACTTGTACTTAGCTTTTCAGTAGTAATTTCTTCTACCTCCAGTATTGCCAACTTTAATTTTGAGATTACTGGAGTAACTTAAACTCTTCCAATGCCCAAACTGGAAAACTACAATGAAACCACAGACATATCTATTGGTTCACTATGCTCAGCCAAAAAAAATTAATTTAGAAAATTTTTTTGCCGAATAACTAATGAAAGAAAATTGGACATGCTATATACTGAATTAAAGAGCATTTAATTCTAGATTTTATGAAATTAAAATATTTAACAAAAAGGATAAATATATTAATTTTCATAAGGCATTTTCAGATTGATATAAAATGAAAACAAACGAAACAGATCTGGAAAGGCAAATAAAAATTTGTTAAAAAATTACTGAACCAAAATATAATTATAATGCATACAAATAGAAATCAAATTTCTTTTTAAATGATGGGGCTGGTGACTCAGCCAGTAGTGCACCAGGTTCGTAATCTGGAGTTTCCAGGTTTGAGTCCCAACTGGGCCAGTGTTGAATTTATCTCCACAAAACTCCCCACCCTACCCTCTGTCAATAGGGAATGCTGATGGACTTGGAAAGACTGCCGCTGCCTTTCCAAGATGCGTCATAAAGCCATGGTCCTATGTTTAGGAGAGCTATACCCTATGCACCATAAAGAACTCACTGGATGGCATTGATGGGGATGCTATCATCTGTCTCTTAACAGTTGTCCATTTAGCCCATTGTGTGCAAAAAAAGTGCTACTCAGAGGTAAAACAACCCACCTATTTTTGAATGATGGATTGATATGAATATAAGAATTGTTTATTCTGTGAAGCACAATTGAAGGGTCTTGTGCAAACACACCACTTTGTTAAAAAGTGCTTTATACGTGTCCAATTGCTCTTCAGAGCTCATTACAGATTGATGCTTCCAGTTTACTTTTACTGGAAACAGGAAAATTACTCTTTTCTGTAATTTGTTTTTTCTTCTCATATTATATACTTTATAATATGAGATATACTTATGTTATATACTTTATAATATGAGATATACTTATGTTATATACTTTGAGAAAGTGCCAGGGTTTTTATCAACTGTATTCAGTTGAATAAAAAAATTAATTTTAGATGTTTTTTGCCAAATAACCAATCAACAAAAATGGTTATATACCAAATTAAACAGAATTTTATAAAAATTAAATATTTAAATAAATGTGCAATTATATTAATTTTAATAAGGCTCTTTCAATGATGCAGTGAAAAAAAGGATATGGCAAGGCAATTAAGGCTTAGTTCTAGAAAACCTGATGAATAAAAATAACTATATTACATATCAATAGAAATATTTTTTTTGAAAAATATACTAAAAAAATTCAATGAAATAGGATACTACTTGTTTATAATTTTTTTCACTGTAATACTTAAGGGAAGGGGGACAGGGTCGAAAACTCCCTAGACAAGATTGTGTCATCCCCAACCATGGAATGATTTATTCTGAGCCACGGAAAACCTCTTTGTTTCTGTATCTAAAACCTCATTCATTCTCAGGAAAAGATAAAAGATCAAAGTTTTTTTTATTTGAAAATGAAATAATAAATGAAATTAATAACTTATAGTGTGATTAAAAGGAAATATTCAGAGCAATAAGTTGCATGACTTCCTGGTCAGAAAAATCCAGCGAAGAGATAAGATGTAACTAAGAGATCACTAATGATATATATTCTATGAAAATAAAATAAATCTATGGAAATAAGAAATGAAAATTTACTAAACATATACAGTACTAATCTATTAAATACAAATCTGGTGTGTGCTTACTGCTATCAGGCTGGCAGTACAATGTACAACCAAGCAGGCATGTATGCATCCAATTAGCTGAGTCTTATGCTCACTCCAGTTGAATACAGTACATTCTTAAAGTAAAGGACTCTTAATGGTTTTAGTTTCACTTTCAGAAGTGTGTGATGAATGATAAATATGCATAAATAGGTTAAAGTAGAGCACAGAGAGTAAAATGAAAGAAAACAAGAGTACTTACTTGGTAAATGCTTCCAATATACTTGATTTAAAAAAGTTTTTGGTTATTATTCAGGATCTTTCCAAAAATTTGTGAAAAAATGAATTGGCAATATTCAGATCAAACTTGTGAGTTGATATCAAGTGATTGTTTCAACATGAGGTATTGTGAACTGGACTTGCTGTGATATTGAGAATCTCTACTAAAGAATGGCTATCAGATATCTGGAAGTGATTTTTTTATAGCTTGACAAAATGTCCACCAAATGGAAAACGTAAATATTATCTCATAAGCCTATATTTATATTTCATATAATGTAAAATAAAATGGAATGGGAATTTATGTTTCTAAAAAAAATTGAAGTTTCATTTGCTATGCTAGCAATGCTGACCCAGCATCTTCTTCCAATCCAGAGAAATTTGATATGCTGTACAGCACCAGTGGCCCTGGATAGTTCAGTTAGTAACTTGAGGGAAAACACAACCTAAAATAATCTGATTATGCTCTTTTTGCCAAAAAGTTTAAGGCATACATTTGAGTAGCAACTTTTAACAGTACTTAGTTTCTTCTGCTTGCCCATCTTCTGGTGAGAAAGGAATTTTGTGTGTTTTGTGGTATGTTCATTTGAGTTACAGTATATAGAACACATATTCCAGCTCGAAACCATTCCTACAATAGGCAGTTGGCACCATACTTGAATTGTAGGTATGCTACTTAATGATCATGCTGTAAAATTAGAAGTAATTCCACACTTGTGTGGTGGTGAAAGGGTAATACCAAGTATGTAGCTGGTCCAACACAGAGCTATTTAATCCTTCCAGCGTCCACCTGAAAAAAAAAACTAGTTTACATCCAAGAGGCTCAGCTGTTTTTTCACTCGTATCAGGCAAAAAAAATAATGTTAGAAAACTATTTTGCCAAATAACTAATGAAAGGAATTATGGCATGTTATATGCCAAATTAATCAGCATTTAATTCTGGATTTTCTGAGAATAAAAATTTTACAAAAAAAATGACTTGTTTTATTTTAATAGGCCATTTTTAGAGTCATATAGTAAAAAAAAATGCATCTGGCAATGGAAATAAAAATTTATTGAAAAAATAATAGGCATAAATAATTAACATTAAATAATTCTAAACACAGCTACAAGTATACCAAATTTAATTCCACGATAATGCTGTGATACAGTTTTAAACCTCAGATGTTAACTATTTTCCATGTGTAGAGGAGTGCTTTACAATATCAAGGATCTTAACAGACCCTTTTTTGCCTTAAGGCATACTTAATTACCCATATACCATAAATGTTTACATTATAGTATACAACTTAACTCTAAAAGTAATCTTCACAAGTAACAATAACTAGAGTCACTGGTAATTGAAGTGAACATATTTACCGTTTCTCTCATATGCTGGTACAGTTGCATGTACAGCTGTTGTTGATACTATTAATGCTACCAGTCCTTGTCTGTTTTCTTGATATCTTAGCATGCTCTGTACGTATGAAGTGAACACAAGACAACTCATTGCCTTTCACGCAATAACTGGACTTCTGCTGACACTGGTACTTGGGCATTCATTTATGTCAAGCCAACTGCTATCTACAATAGATGTTCCTGGTAGTTTCAGTGCACTTTCAGTATTAGCTGTTAACACTGCTGTACATTTCTATACGACTTTGCACATTCTCCCTTTGGAGTACGAAAAAACATAGATCAATGGGAAAATGATGTTATTTGCTCACAACAAAATGACACCAGGTCAAAATAGCACTGTCCTCCTAGCTTGGAAAAAATTTTTTACAACTCATTGCAAGAGTTCAAAAGGAACCTGATGCCTACTTTTAAAGGCATAGTTGAACGTGGAGAAACACGTTGCATGAGCCATGGAGGCTGGTTCTCATTTTTTAAATGTTTTTAAACAGTTGTGTTGCCTTTTAAAGTTGGCATTGGGTTCCTTTTGAACTCTTGCAATGAGTTGTAAAAATTTTTTTACAAGCTAGGAGGACAGTGCTATTTTGACCTGGTGTCATCTTGTTGTGAGCAAATAACATCATTTTTCCGCTGATCTACGTTTTTTCATACTCCAAAGGGAGAATGTGCAAAGTGGTATAGAAATGTACAGCAGTGTTAACAGCTAGTACTGAAAGTGAACTGAAACTACCAGGAACATCTATTGTAGATAGCAGTTGGCTTGACATAAATGAATGCCCAAGTACCAGTGTCAGCAGAGGTCCAGTTATTGTGTGAAAGACAATGAATTGTCTTGTGTTCACTTCATACGTACAGAGCATGCTATCGAGAAAACAGACTGGTAGCATTAATAGTATCAACAACAGCAAAGCAACAACAGCTGTAAATGCAATTGTACCAGCATATGAGAGAAACGGTAAATATGTTCACTTCAGTTACTAGTGATTCTAGTTATCTTTACTTTTGAAGATTACTTTTAGAGTTAAGTTGTATACTATAATGTAAAAATTTATGGTATATGGGTCATTAAGTATGCCTTATGGGCAAAAAAGGGTCTGTTAAGGTCCTAGATATTGTAAAGCTATCCTCTATGCATGGAAAATAGTTAACGTCTGAGGTTTAAAACTGTTTCACAGCATTATCATGGAATTAAATTTGGCATAAATAATTATAATGCGCATGAATAGAAAGGCTATTTATTTCTTAATAACAGGGAAAAAAAAGAGAAATAAAAATGAAATAAATATTTAGTTGAAGCAAAAAAATTACTCTGGTACTGTACTTTGAGAAAAGTCCAGGCTTAAAGATAGATGAAGTTGACTCTATAAAATTGTAGGTGCTGGATTAGTCACATGTTATCATGACAAACAATTGGCTCATTGACACTAATATTGTAATTAATGGTCATAGATTGGTCTGGTCACCAACATCTCATATAATCAACCAGCTCAGTGCACTAATATGTGTGCAAAGTTTAGAATGACACCCAGTGACTCATAACACAGAGGCAGCAAAGTGCAGTACCACCGCACTTAAGAACTCTATTAAGTGAGAGCAACAATACTAGACCTGTGAAAACATCAGCTACCTTGAACAACACACAACCCATAATTGTCCTCTTTGAACAACCAACAAAGCTACCTTTAGAAGAATCAAGAAAATGCAGGTATGACTATTTAACCTAAACTTCACTGCACCGATCTACGAGACCATCAATTATCACATTAGTGTCAATGAGTCGATTGTTTGTCACGATAACATGTGACTAATCCAGCACCTAAAGTGTTTATAGAATCAACTTTATCTATCTTTAATTCAGCAGATCATGTTTTACCTTTCATAAATCCAGGTTTTTTGCCAACTGTGCTAAGTCATATAAATAAGGCAGTTTTAGAATTTAAAAAAATTACCAATCAACTGAAATAGGTCATGTTATATACCAAAGTAGACGGAATTTAATTTTGAATTTTATGAAGAAAATTATAAACAATTTATAAACATATTGACTTTAATAAGGGTTTTTTTTAATGAGATATAGGGAAAAAAATATATTGGACTATGCAATTAAGGCTTAATTTTGGAAAACCTGATGAATGAAATCAGTTAAATTATATATTAATTGAAAGAAAATTTCTTCCTGAATACAATAATATTTACCTGAAACATGGTTTTTATTCCTTTTAGTGATTCTTTTCAGTGTCGTATATTTTAATAACAATGCCAGCATTATATAAGGTGACTTGGATTGCTCACACATTAATGGGATTTTCTGTCCTGTTTATGAAATGGAGGAATACTTCTTGGCTATGTTTTTTACTAAGCATTATGAATTTTTTTTCTTTGGGTGTTTGAATTTTGGGGATTTTGGCTAAATGCTGTAAGGTTAGTGCACCCAAGGAAGAAAAAAATGTTATATCATCAGAGTGGCACAGCCAAGATACTGAGGGGAGGGAGATGCTTTTAAAATCAGTCAATATAAACATAAGAAACTCATAATTAAAAAAAAAAGATTTTGCCAGTGAGGGGAACTTTTCCTTTTTACCACTATTTTATATGTGTGGGAGTGAGCAATTAGAACATCTGTAACTTTCTCCTCCTACCATGACGCTGTGTGTTGCAGCCAGTTTTCAAGAAGCTTGCTATGAAAACTTTTTTTTTTTTAGTTATAGTTTAGAATGTGCCTAGAATGCTGGGATAAATGATATAAATGATTCTAGTAATACTAATAGGTTTAAGGCAGAAAAGAGTGTAAAATGAGGAAAAAAAAAACAAAACAGAAATACATACTTTATAATTGCTTCCAAAATCTTCCATTTTTAAAAATAGCAGTTTTTGGTTAAAGAGATTTTTGAAACTTTAAGAAAAAATTTGATAATAGTTCAAATGAAACTTGTGAGCTTAAATCAGGTGATTGCTTCTGCACAGAGTAATGCTAACAAACAAATTGGCAACACCTTATAGTGCTTCTAAGAAATGCCAATCAGATGGTTTTTAACAATTATTTATATTGTAGTTAGTTTTCGGTTTTATAAATGAAAAAAAGAATATTATGTTTTAACTTGAATTGTGTATTTTAGAAAGGTATATGTAAGAAAATTTTTAACTGGCAATTTCTATTTTTAAAAAATTGAATTTTTTTGTTGTACAAAAGATGTTTATGTTCATCTTGGGGTTCTCAGTTTGGATTCTGTCATCATCTGTGTTCTTTGGAGACCTTGGAAGGGTTAAGGATTCTTGAAACAAGACAGTTGAATTAAAATTCGGGAGCTACACTCCAAGTTTCACCTTTATCGTGGTTGTTTATGATTACAGTTCTAGTGTTTGGTCATTTTAATATATTTTTGTAAATCTTTCTCAGTTTTATTTTATCTTGTATTTGAATTTTATAACAAATGGTATTGATTGAATAACATTTTTGTTTTGAAGAAAAAAATAAGGAAGCAAAAAGTTAAATATAATCACAGTCATTTTGAGAGTTATTGCTGTTATTGTACAAAGCAAAATATGCTGCTCTTTACATTGTGTGATTTGGGAGAAAAATGTATTAAGAATGCTTACCAGTTGGATTATGGCCATCTCTAAAATTTGCTGCCAGCCTCTGTGCTTTGCACACTGGTATCCAATTACACACTTGCCCCCTGCACACCCACTTGTGGTGGCATTGAATATAATTATGTACACAATACACAGGGTGGTTATAAAATAAGTTTCCCTATTCTGGAGTCTGGAGTGGTGATGAACAGAGATAATGCTGTGAAAAATGGTAGGTAGCTTAATGAGAACGTGTGGAAGTGATTTAGTAAAGAAAAAAAAATTAGTTCCAGCTGTTGCCACCAGGGGAAAGAAAGAGTGGTGAGAGAACAGTGTTTATTAGTTCATGCATGTGTCTTGCAGAAACTACTCAATATGCTCTCCATTGATGCAGAGGTTGTGCTGGAAGCGAAGGACTGCATGGGCCATGGTTGCTTGGAGCATGTCATTGCAGATGTTGGTCACTTCCCATGTAATGCTTGCCTTCAGATCACCAAGCAGTGATAAACCCAGTCCTTGAAATAAGCCCATAGCCAGAAATCACAAGGATTTATGTCTGATGAGCATGATGGTCAGGCCTAAGGAAAGTTTCAAGGAACTAAGTGCTCACTACTGAACATTGTACTCAGCATCTGCTTTACCTGATGACTAACATGTGGAGCCTATTATGGTACACCACATTGGACCATTAAGTGCAGCCTTCTCAAAGAAGAATGGCCCAATGATTAAGTCTGCACTGAAACCACACCGCCACTTGTGGGGACTGGAACAGTCTTTCGTTCACGTAACACCCTCGATACGTGACAGTTCTGTGTGTTGATGGCACAAGTGAGGGTGAAATGTGCCTTGTCAGTCCACAGGAACCTTGCAGTTATGTGTCGTCCACCTCCATCCGTGCCACAAATTGTAGAGTGAAGTCTGATTATGCTCTTTTTTATGCTTCTTTATGACTCTGCATTACATTATTCTTCATGACTCTGCATTACATTATTCTTCATGACTCTGCATTACATTATTCTTTTTGACTGCATAATTATTCTTTATGACTGCATACAGGGTGATTATAAAATAACCACCCTGTATGCAGAGTGAGTCATGCTGTCCCAGTTCCTGCATATATGGATCCTGTAGGGATACATCACACAACACACCATAACACTTTGTTGCCCATGGAAGGACCAACTGTTATGACACTGCTCTGGCATTGTTGACTGACCCGAAGTTACTTCTGGCATGGACTGCCATGGCAACCATCACCTCTTCCATCACATCTTTAGCAACTGTGTCTGCCCTTTTCCTGGTGCCACTCCCAACTCACTAGCTGCCTCAAATTTCTTCACCATCTTCCTTAATGCCATTGACATCAGGGGCCCTCTCTGCAGACTTTCAGATGCTGATACTCTTTCAGTGCAGCAATTGTGTTGCTCTGATTCTGGTAGAATAACTTGATGAACAACACACGTTCCTTCTTCATGACAGCCATATGGCCATTTGCTTGCAATGTGGGAATTCCCTCTTTTATGCGACGTCTTTTGTGTTGGAAACATGTTATGAAAACAAATGTGATTACATACCTGAAGTGGCTGTTTTCCCCTAAGGTGGTGACAGTTGGAACTAATTTTTTTTCTTCACAAAATTGCTTCTGCATGTTTTCATTATGCTACCTACCAATTTTCTTATTGCCATCTCCATTCATCACTGCTTTAGAGACTCCAGAATAGGAAAACTTATTTTATAATCACCCTGTATTAGATACAATTAATGTAATGATATCTATAAAAAAATCCAGCTTGTAATAGATATCTATTTTGGGCTTATAAAGATTCAGAAACAATTTAAAAAAGAAATCTACATATTTATTTATACTAAATATCTTTTGCATGCTGAAAGTGGACTTCTCAGGAGCTTCATGTAGCTTGCAGACCACAATTTGGCTACTTATGTCATATAACATTATTATCTAGTTCAGTGCAACATAAAAGTTCTTGACGGAAAGCTGCTCTCTATAATACAGGACACCTTCTATTTTTGAATACATTCTATTTTAGTTTTAGCCTGCTACTGGTAATATCTATCTTTTGTGGAAGGTAACTGACAGGCTCCTGTCAGACCTCTGTGGCAAGCAGCTGCTTGAGGCAGTATTTATTTATTATTTATTTATTTAAATGATAAAATATAAAAATGCTGTTTTTTTGCTGGGACCAAAGCTATTTTTTCAATTTTAAGTTTCAGTTTCATATTCTTACTGCTTTGGCACTTTTCTCTGTGCCAGTTGTCATTATCAGATATAATTTGTATTCAATTATTTGACTGATTACTGCTTAAGTACATCACCTAGCAACCAAATAAAGTAGATTAAATAAATTTTTTCCTGACCATTGCTTTGCTGAAACCAAAATATCATAAAAATATGCACATTATTTTTTTTTATATCGGCAAATACATTTATATGTAGTGATGAGGTCTTTAGCCAATGGGGGAAGAGCTGTTTGGTTACATCAGGCCTCAATTTAAGCGAAATGTAGTGTAGTAATATTTCTTTAGTGTCTTCCGACCTTAAAATATGTTTTTATCTTTTAACAAAAGCTTCATTCCAATGGCCCCTAGGAAAGTGGGGAAATTATTGCTGCCCTTGTAAATTCCTTGGTTCCCACACTCTACCCCTAATTTCAGATTTCTACCTTTAGCAGATCGTTTGTAATAGCCATTTAAAGTATTGCCATTTTTCAAATTTAGCACCTTCTAATGATGAAAATTACTCAAATGTGAATCTTAATATTACTTTAATATCACCAAACTCAAAAGTAATATTTCTTTAGTTGCTATAAGCAAAAAAGTTCGATGTCCACAAATGGGCATACCAAAGTGAAAAAAAGTGTTTTTTTTTTTTAAAATGAGCTGTCTATGGTTGTTGACAAAAAAAAAAGTCAACAACCATGACAGCACAAAAATGTTCATCTTAGTTAATAAAATAGTATGGTATTTCATATTATATGTTGATCTTTCAAAAATTTTTTTTTTCAGGCCAGGAGGTGAGCTGGAGCCTGGAGAAGAAGAGGTAGAGGGTTTGAAGAGGTTAATGACTGAGGTAAGAAGTAACAATTTATTAAAACAGAACTATCATGTTGTAATGAATATGTTGCACAAAAAGTATTTATGTATAATGCTACCTACTTGATTTGCACAGTGTGTTTTTGAAAAGTGTTTTAAGCACTATTTCTTGAAAATTCTTAGCTGTTATATAATCTCTGTTTATGCAGATGATTTTAAGATTGATTATAATGTATGGCGTGGTTTCATGGGACAATAGGTTTTTAACCCATAATGAGCCACATTAGCATGGATTCGATTTTGACCTCTATGATATGGACTATTAATAGATAGATCCATTCTCAGTAGAATAACAGAAACCTAATTTAAGAAAAAACTTTCCATTTTGTTCTTATTTTTATCATTCTTAGAAATGTAAAGTTAAAAAGAAAACATTTCATTAATCTAACATAGAACTAACATAATTGACTCAAACAAATATAATTGGATTGCTTTGGGATGCTGCTGGCCTTGTGTGCAAGTCTACATGAGCTTTATTTTAATCTTCAACTGCAATCATAACACTTACAAAAGACTAGGGTATTAACCTTAACATCAAAAGAGAAAAAAATCTTGATCAGTGGCCAATAGTTTAGCAGTCAGAGCACTTGCATGTTATCAGGAGGTAATGGGTTTGAAACTTTTTGAATTGAAGATTTAATCTGGGCTAAAACTCTGATCTTTTATATTTGTCATTGAAATTTGCTACTTGATACTGAATACATACATTATTAACCCTTTAAAGTACTGCATTGTTCCTGTTGAATGTGAAAATTCAAGTAGCTGTAGAATTTTATTCTGAATTAAGTAACTGACAGAACTAGGGCATATTATTGTATATTATGTAATTTGTTAATTTTGATGTTTAATTTGAAAGAACTTTTAAAAGAGAAATTTCTTTAGTAAAAATATAAAAACTTGCAGCAAAGTTCTATGGGAACTATAATATCTTCTGACATTTCAAACCTTATGCTACCATGACTTTGAAAATGTGGTTCATGAAGCCTGCATGTACAGCCATGAATGATAAACTTCATCATTTAGTATCACCAAAAAAGAAAATATTTTTAAAATATTAAAGTTTGTACTTCTATATATACATAAAATACATATTTCAGAGCTCCTAAATAATGCATATTTTTTTATTTTGTTCCTCAACTTGTTGTATCAGAAAAAAAAAAAAGCTATTTCTCTTGCTCAAACTACTGTTAGCAAAGTGCTGGAGACAAATTTGTTGCTGGCTAGGTTTACCTTCCTATCACACCTACTCTAGCTGACAGAGAGCTCCAAGTGAGTTAAAATTGAGTTGTTTACTGAAAATATATCTGTATGTGTTCTCATTAAAATGAAGTCAGATGCTAACGGGACATTTTTTTCTTATTGGAGGATTTCAGTTATTTGCACAAATATACAGCTCTATACATTTTTGCATCATTTTAATATATTTTATGATTAAAAAAGTGTTTCTAAATATTTTTTTTTTCTATTATCACATATCTCGTATGAAATGAATTGTGAAGAGAAAAATTGATATATCTTTGATCATGTGATTGATAGCATCATAGAAGTGTGATATTGATCAGCAAACAGCTGGTTTGATTTTAAATTTTAATGCCACTTGTTACTGTACTGATATAGATTTATACTACATTCAAAAAGTACTGAAGTGTTTTTGCATTTTGGTTTGCTGATGAAATGTGGTTTTTAAAACATAAATTAGTGTTCTCATAATACTTTCTCAAATATGGATATTAATCATAATGGATATTATCAAGTTGAACCAGAAAATCATGTTTTTCCCTAAACTATTTCATTGACTATGAGAGTGATTCAGGATCAATTCTGACTTATATCAGGTTCTGAAGGGAGATATTGATTCCACTACTTCTAGAATTAGTTATATTGCTTCTCAAATATATACTGCAATTAGAAAGAATAATTATTTGAAGCATGACTGAAAATTAAATCATTAGGCATATGTGACTTAAAATGGTAGCTACTTTAGGAGACACCTGATTAGAACAATATGACAAAAGATTTAATTTTTTAATATTAGGACTAAGTTTATTATTTTTGATTAAACTGAAATAATTTGATAATTAGCATTCAGAATTTGAATTTTTAAGTAAAGTTCTTACCATTTTTGTAAAGTTGAACTTTTCTGTAGTAGTCTATATACGATGCAAATTAATATGGAAGTGTTCGATCTCAAATTTCAGAGGTTAAAATCAACTATATTTGCTTTGAAATATTTTTATTTAATTTCTTCATAGGTCCCTTTTTAGTTATTTGGTTTTCAGTATTTATTTAAATGATCTTGTTTTAATGCAAAATAAATTTTTGCAACAGTATTACCTTAGTCTTAGAGTTTGCTGATAGGAAAAAATTGGCATTTACGTTGTTTGCATAAATGACCAAATAATTTGGAAAAAATAAAAAAAAATGCAAGATTTAAATAATGAGAGGAAAAATTTTGGATTATATATATATTAAAGTAATGAAATTCTCTGGAAAATATGGCAAAAATTATTTTTTTGCAGAATTTAAAATGCTAAAAATACAGTAAAACCTTGCAATTTTCATAAAAAATTGCTTATAAAATTGTATTTATCTGTCTTTTTTTAATTTTTAAAAATTTTCAATAAATTAAAAGTCCTTTTTTTAATAAATAAAGTCCTCTTAAGTCCAATTAAGTAGTTTTTCTTTTGGTATATAACATGATCTACTTCTTGGCTATTTTTAAAAAAAAATTCTAAAGTTGACTTGTTTATTTGACTAGTCACAGCTGATGAAAAGCCTTGACTTTTCTCAAAGTATAGTAGTGAAAAATATTTGACAGAGTAATTTGCTTGAAGTAAAAATTTATTTTTCTGTTATTCAGAAATAAGTAGCTTTTCTATTCATATGCAGTACAATTATTTTTGTCTATTTTTTTTAAATTTTATTTTCATTGCCAGATGCATTTTTTTACTATAGCCTCAATAAAAACCCTATTAAAATGAAAATATCTTTTTTGTTAAATATTTTATTTTCAGAAAATCAAGAATTAAATGCTGATTAATTTGACATACAAGTAGTCATAATTGTTTTCATTAGTTATTTGGCAAAAAAAGTTCTAAAGTTCACTTTTTTGACTGAACACAGTTGAAAAAAAAAAGCCTAGTCACAGGGTACAATTCAATTTTTGAGGCCTGGCATGGTAAGGGTTAAGTAGTTTTTAACTTTCCATCAATGGTTTTGTAGTTTCCACCAATTCAGTTTAAATAGCTATTAAAAATTAAAATTTGGATAAATCTGAATGAGATCTATAATATATCTCCTGTTGCATTTCTCTGTAAAAAAGCTTATTTTCAAGGTTAGAAAGTTTTGAATGTGGTTTTTTGTTCACAAAAATATGGAAGGTATTCTAATACATTTGGTAACTTGTATATTCTCATAATTCATATTCTCTTAAAACCACTTTTAATTGTCAGGAGAGAGAATGCTTTAAAGAGAGAGCAGTTGCTCTTTATACTATGAATACTTAAACTACTTTATTACTCCTAAGAATTGAACCAACATAATTTTGTTGTTACTTAAACAGCTAACAAACCATAAATGATGGCACCCCTAAGCAAGTGCCTAATGTGTCTTATTGGAAATCTGGCACTGCTTGTCTATAATAATAAATAATAAATACCCCCTCAAGCAGCTGCTTGCCACAGAGGTCTGACAGGAGCCTGTCAGTTTATATGCCACAGTAGAAGGTCTGAGAGGATGGCAGGACCTCAGCAGAAAAACAACACAAACGTCCATGCTTTATCCGGGACTCGAACCCAGGTCCTGTAGATCATTAGCCAAGTGCGCTAACCCCTCGGCCACGGGACGACTACTATAAATATATATTTTTAAATGCATATCTAATAAATGACATGGGTGTCTTTGGTGCCTCTGTGCCATAACACCCCGGGTGATCACCTGCTTTGTCGCTTGTGTCGATCACCCCCTTGTGTTGATCCTGGTTTCAGGCAAATCTATGTTTCTGTCATATGTGTACTAAAAATAAGGGAAAGGTTTTCTTAATTAGTTTTTACATAAATTTGTAAGATGTAATTTATGTTTGTGAAACTAAGCCAAGAATAACAGGTAGTTTATTGCAAAATAATTAATTCATTTTCAGTATTAGTATTGAAATTAATCTTTCTAAAATTTGATGACACAGTCTCATTTGCTTCACCTGATTTAGTATCTGATAGCCCCTAACCTGCCACTGTTATGGGTTAAAATATGTTCAACCTGTTAGCATTGTTAATTTTCAACTTTATTTGAACATGTATACTTGAAAGCCAGACAAACTTGAATTTGGAGTTGTTGGATTCCTTGAAGGTTGGATCGTGAATTTTTATTTGTTATATTAAGTTGCTATACACGTACGATAAAGTTTTAGCTTTAAAACCTATATCAAAATATAATGTATACTACAATTTTTATTTTGTATTTTGTTATAGATCTCTTTATAGTCTATTCAAAAACGGAAAATTTTAAGAAACTTTTTTTTTTTTGCAATCACAATATTTTAAACATGCAATTGTAGTTGGTTTGTTTGATAAAGTATTACTGATTTCAGATTCTTGGTAGGCAAGATGGAGTAAAACAAGCTGACTGGATTATAGAAGACACTGTAGGAAATTGGTGGAGACCTAATTTTGAGCCACCTCAGGTATTTGGATATAGTTTTATTAAGTAATCTGAAAGGCTTTGTTATCTGAAATTTTAAATTTTTTTACAACTCTTTTGGTATATCATCATTTGATGTTATTTTTGTTTCAGATATCTAAGAACAATTTGAGTTTTTCAGGGTATTTAGTGTGTAAGCAGTATGAACTTAAAACCTTATGCTGCCACAACCTCTATAATTAGGTTCATGAAGCCTGCATATATACCATAAACTCAGTCATTAGTAAAATTAATAATACCCTCTCAAGCAGTTGCTTGCCACAGAGGTCTGACAGGAACCTGTCAGTATACGCCATAGTAGAAGGTCTGAGAGGATGGTGGGACCTCAGCAGAAAAACAATACACACCACACCCATGCCTTAGTACCATAAAAAATTTAAATTTTTTTAAAAATATTAAAGTGTAAACTAACTTTTTTATTTTTATATATATGTAAAATAGACATTTCAGAGTTGCTAAAAAATGGCAATTTTTTTCCATTTGTTTCTCAACTTGATGTGTAAGAAAATAAAAAGCCATTTTTCTTGCTCAAACTGTTATTATAGCACAATCCAGATTACATTAACCCCATATCTGTTGTTCTATATTTAGAACATTACCCTGCTAGCTACCTGAGAACTCCAGTGAGTTAATTGAGTTATTTAGTAAACATCTGACCATCTGTTTTCTCAATAGAGCAAAGTCAGATGCCAAGGGAACATTTTTTTTATTGAAGGCTTTTAGTGATTTGCATGAATATGCAGCCATATATATTTTTGCATCATTTTAGTGTATTTTGCAATTAAAAACTAGTTTAGCATTTCTAAATTTTTTTTATCTATTATTGGATATCAGTACAAAGAGAAAAATTGATATTTCATTGATCTGTAATTGGTAATGTCATAGAAGCGTGATATTTATCAGCAAACATCTGGTTTTGATTTCAAACATTGCGTGTTAGGCTGTACAGATCAGATGCTTATCCCTTTCACTGCCGAGATTTTAAATGGACTTATCCAACCAATGCTATTCCTTCCTCTTCACTACCTCCTACCTGTAGCTTGGGCTGTTTTGGGCTGTATTTCGCCAACATATAGGATTTGAACCCGCATCTTTCCAGAAACGCCAAGTATTCTAGCCATTTAACAAATACCAGCTCTGTTTTTTTTCCACTCAGTGCCACAAATCACAGGAAGAGTGAAAGTCATACTTAGTGGAAAAAAGACAGAGTTGGCATTAATTCAATGGTTAGAATCCTCTGGCATGTTTCTGGAGAGATGCATTTTTTTGTTTTGAAATATTTTTATTTAATTTCTTCACAAGTTTTTTATCCCATTTTAGTTATTTACTTTTCAATTTTTATTTAAATGATCTTGTTTTAAAACGAAATAAATTTTTGTAACAGTACTGCCTTAGTTTTAGAGTTTGCCAATCAGGAAAAAAATCGGCATTACGCATTGTTTGCATAAATGACAAACTAATTTTGTTAAAATTAAATAAAGATTTAAGTAATGATAGAAATATGAGAGGGGGTATTTATTTATTTTTTTATATATATTAAGGTAGTGAAATACTTCAAAAATACAGCAAAATTAACTAAACTTTTTTTTTTACTCAATTTAAAATACAATTAATACAATAAAACCTTGCAATTTTCTTTCTAAAAATTCTTATAAAATTTTTCTTACCTATCTTTTTTTTTAAACCTTAACCAACAACTGCTATTTTGATAAAGTAGCATCACTTAGGCTATTTTTATCATTCACGGAAATGTTTGTTGAACAGGGTAATATAGTATATAATCAAGAGTGATTATGTATTCTATAAGCCTGTTCAATTTGGCTTAAATGCTTTAGTCAGCATTGGAAACAGGGATCCTCAGGAAAACATTTCCCGGGGATCGATTATGTAGTACATAATCGATCCCTGGGTAAAGCATGGATGTTTGTGTTGTCTTTCTGATGGTGTCTTACCTTCCTCATAGACCTTCTCTATGACATATAAACTGACAGGCTCTGCAACAAACTGCTGCTTAAAGTGGGGTATTTATTTTTTTTATAAATGTGAATAATATGATAAATTGGACAAAATGCATGTGAATATCTCGAAAATACCAAAATGAGGATCTTGCAAGAGCATATACAGGATGGTTACAAATAATCTGAGTAGTTAAAAAAATTATTTTTAAATAACTAAAAGGTATGCAGAAATGTAATCTACACCATTAGAAAGAACAACTTAACTTTTATTTTTTGTTTTTTATTGAAGTTCAGTGAGGTGGATTATTGAAATTTATAGTTGAATTGTTGAATAGGCTGAGGTGGACCCATTTTCTCATCGCCATGCTCAACAGATATCTAATATCCCTCAATCTGTGGAGCTTTGTCAGAAATGAAGTTTTTGATTCACCACTGCCTGTAAATTTTGGCAGTTTAAAAGAGAGAATAAGAATTGCTCTGGGAAAGATTGATCATCATATGTTGAAAAATGTTTGACAGGAAACTGAATATCACTTTGATGTGTGCAGAGTAACAAACAGAGCACATATTAAACTTCAATAGGATACCAAAAAGAATTTTGTTTTGAGTTTTTTTCTTTCCAGTGGTGTAAATTTTATTTCTCTAAGCTTTCTAGTTTTTTGAAAATAAATTTTTTAACTACTCAGGTTATTTGTAACCACTATGCATGGGGTTGGGGTGGCTCAGTCAGTAGCACACCAGGCTCGTAATCTGCATTTCCCAGGTTTGAGTCCCAGCTGGGTCAGTGTTGAGATTTATCTGTGCAAAATTCCCCGCTCTGCTCACGGTCAGTAGGGGACACTGAATGGCTTGGAAAGGCTGCCGTCCATCGGATGGGATGTTAAGCCATAGCACCATGTGCAGGAGAACCATATCCTGTGCACATTAAAGAACACGCTGGATGGCCTTGATGGGAGGCTACCATCTGTCTCCCAACAGCTATTCCAGTGGGTCCCCTCCCCCAACCTTCTCTGAGCCTTTGGGGTCCTTGTGACCTGACCATTTAGCCCATTGTGTTAAAAAAATGCCACTCAGAGGTAAAACAACCAACCAACCACTATGCATTATTATAGTTTTAATCCACCATAATATTATTATATGAAAAACAAGCTAAAAAGAGCCATAGTCCTTTTCAAAGAGAACTTATTTTTTGAACTGGAGAAACAAGAAAGCAATCATAAATATAACCTAAAGCAAGTTAGGCATTAAGCTCTTTTTTTTAGTTCTCTTTTCTCATTGCATATTTAATCTGGAAAAATGAGAAAAAAATTCTATTAAAATTTATTAACATAAAAATTCTCTATATCCTATAGGAGATATAAATGTTTTATGATTAAAAAGTGTAACTACTATACTTAGGTCTATTTACAATAAAAATATTTTTCATTCACATTTAAATTTAGATAGTTTTGCAAATAATAGAAGTTATTTGGTTTTGTTAACAAATTGGTTACACTTCCACATAGAACTTCAAATATTTCAAAAGTATACTTTTATGCTATTTGAGTAACAGGAGTTACAAATGAACAAAGTTGTCATATGAACAAAATGAATTAAATCCCTGTTATGTTTAATAACTGAGAAACTACAATTCACACTGGGTTTCATGTGTGTTGAAAAGATAGGCCTTTCATGCTGAATGAAGTGGTTATGTTAACTAATTTTTGGTAAATGTCAGGTATCTGTGTTATAATGCCATTGATGTAGAGTTACTTTGAAATGAAAGAAATTTTCTGTATATGCAGCCTTAATGTAGTTAAAGAAGCATTGATTTTGATTTAAGCATCATACTGAACAAATCATTTTCTTTGTAGCAGGTAACTAGCAAATTTACCCAGCATTGCTTGGATCTGAAACTTTCTGAAGTATATTAGCCCCATGTTGCAAGCTTTCACATGGCCTAAAACTCATTATGATTGATTCGTCCCCCAGTAAAATTTTCTACTCCCACTTTCAGGGATAAAAAAGAGTAGACATAATTTGAGGTAGTACAGGATACTTCCCACATCAGAAACTTGTAATGGTGTGGGGGTGACTCAGTCAGTACAGAATCTGCAGTTCCCAGGTTTGAGTCTCACATGTGCCATTGTTGAGATTTATCTCTAAAAAACTCCCTCCCTATCCTTGGTCAGTAGGAGACACTAATGAATTTGGAAATGCTGCTGTTTGATGAATGGATTGTTAAGCCATTGCCATGTGTGTGAGAGAGCCATACCCCATGTATGTTAAAGAACATGTTGGATAGCCTTGATGGGAGGCTACCAGCTGTTCCCTAACAGCTGTCCAGGTTGTCTTTCCTCAACCTTCTCTGAGCCCTAAGATCCCTTGTAACCTGGCATTTAGCCCATTGTGTGCAAAAAAGTGCCACTGAGAGGTAACCCAACACAGAAGCTTCTAAACTCTGAAAAGCAGTATTGATATGCAGAAAATCATTTTCCAAATGATTTCATACTCAGCAGAGTTGCTCAGATGTAATTTTCCAGCATAGGTAACTGTATAGGAAAAGAAAATTGAATATGGGCAAATTGTACATGGCAGGTGTAAGTTGCACAAATATTGTGTATGTAACTAGTAATGCATTGTAGAATGAAAAAGCAAAATATTATTGTTCCAATACATTTAGTAATTGACATATTTTATGAGATAGATATTTATTAATTTAAAGAATATTTTTATGAAATATACCATATGTGATATATTAAATGCTGGGCCTAAATATTAGACTGTCCTTGAAATATAGCCAGGTTAGTAGCACAGCATTTGTAAATAGTGGCCAGGTCTCAGACTAGGAGGCCAGACATCGTGGAATCTGCAGGACTGTCACACAGAACATCAATTTGTCTCATGTCTCCCACCAACCTTCAAATGTCCTGCAAAATACATTTCTCTTGAGTTGGTATCTGTTATATAATGAGCTAAAATGACTGTGTGCATGTGTCTTTGCTATACAAATCTTTACTGTTCAATTTAACTCGTCATAACTTGTGTATTCTGATAGCAAAAGTGTCTGTCTTTTCCAAAAAAAGTTCTAAGATTAAGATTGGTTTGGGGCAGGGGTGACTCAGTTGGTAGGCATGCCAAACTCATAATCTGCAGTTCCCAGGTTCGAGTCCCACCTGGGTCAGTGTTGAGATTTATCTTTGCGAAACATCCCACCCTGCCCACGGTCAGTAGAGGACATTGATGGGCTTAGAAAGGCTGTTGTCTGTTGGATGGGATATTAAGCCACGGCCCCGTGTGTGGGAAAGCCATACATGTGTGTCTCTAACATGGTTGTTTTACTTTTGAGAGGCATTTTTTGCACACCATGGGTAAATAGCCAGGTCACAAGAACCCCAAAGTTAAAGAACACTGGATGGCATTGACAGGATGCTACCATATGTTTCCCACTAGCTGTTCCAGTGGGTCTCCTCCCCCAACCTTCTCTGAGCTTTTGGGTTCTTGTGACTTGGCTTTTTAGCCGATGGTATGCAAAAAGTGCTGCTCAGAGGTAAAACAACCCAACTTAATATTGGCTCCCCATAATTATTTTTAAATACTGTATTTGGCATATTATGCACTAGGACATAGATATTAGCCTAGACTAGGGGTTCTCAACGTGGGATACATGGTGAAATGTTTAGGGGTATGCCATGAGAGCTCAAAAGACGCCAGATATACATATGTTTTATATATATATATGTTTTATTTTATTCCCATTGTTATACTAGAACTATAGTTTTATCTATCTACACAAGGAGTACGCCAGTTACATACACATTTCCCGGGGGTTCGTGAAGCATAAAAGGTTGAGAACCACTGTCCTTGACAGATACAAGCAAGAAATTGTAAATTGTAGCATATTCAAATATTTGTGATACATAATAAATATACCTTTTTCAAATTTCGTTAATTTTTCTAGAGTGTGATATGAATTATTAGTTTTCAAAGCATTGATTTCAACAAAGAATTTCTTGTCCTACTCATGCTCTTTTGAATGACATCTTGTTTCCTGCTTGTGCTATTTACCTCTTTCTCAAACATTGACTCTTATCATGTGAAAGCAAAAAGAAATTAATTGAAGTATTCATTCTTTTAAATTTATTGTTGGTAACTATTGTTTCAAACATGTTGATTTTTAACCATTAATGTAAAGTCTACGGGAATTTCAAGAAATTCAACCCATTCCACATTAGTTTCAGTTGATACCAATGGGTTTGCGCTTTGCTGTGCCTAAGTAATGGAAATGCCTGCCGATTTCAGGACATGAAGTGACAGCAGTACTAGCTACATTTTCATCCTCTGTGGCGATGGCGATCTGCTGTTTTGCTTGCTACTTGCTTTGTAGCAGTATACATTATCCTGTTTATGGCTAGTTTCAAAACTGGATTCTGCTACGGATTTGTTCATATGTGACTTATTTACTGTTCTGTCTACTTGCTGTCGTTTTTAACTAGAAGTGTGAATGATGATGCAGTATTGTGTGATGTTTTGCAGAAACAAAACTTATGAAACAAAACCTCATTTCTATTGAATCCCTTCCAAAGTGGATCTGCAAGACAGATGGCTGCAGCAATATGTTGGCATGAGTAATTACCATTGATATGAGTAATTGGAAAAAGAAATTCAGAGATTACTTTTGAATACATAATATTTTGGAATTGCAGGAATTGTAAGCTAGGGAAAGTTATTCCCATTAGCTCAAAATGATGAATATCTTTATACTATACAGAACTGAGTTACACTCCTACCAAAATATTAGGGAATTTCTGTGTTATGTGAATGGGAATCTATCTTTGAAGCTTTATAAGTTCTAAAATATTAATTTAAGGGAAAAACGTTACTGAAAATAAATTAAAGATTATAATGTTATCTTTTTAAATCTCAATTGTGAACAGCATTTGTTTTATTTTTTAAGGAATTATGAAACTTAAGATATTGCACAACATTAATGGGTCATAAGAATTTTCCTCAGATATTTATTGATATCTAAATAATTAGTATTGTTTCAACCCATTTAATAAAATAAATTTTAAAAGTTTTCATAATGATTATTTTGATATTAGATAATTATGAATTATTTTTATAAAACAAAATAATTTATTATTAAATATTCCAACTTCCATAACTCATTAAATACTGAACGAATATTGATGACAAATCAAGATTTAGATAAATTTGATTATCTTTTCACAGTTTTTCATTAAATGCCTAAAGTGTGTATTTATAAAATCTGAGGTTGTGTTTATCGGCCACCTAGATAGCAGCAACCTCCTGACAAGGTAGAGGCAAGTACTCTTTTGTACACACTCACATATGAGCTCCCAAAAGGAAGCTAGTCCTGACTGGTCTAGTTATAAATGTACAGTCTTCATCACATTTTTCCATTAAATGCATATTTTAGATATTATAGAGCTTTGGAGTTAGATTTCTGTTGACATAACATGGAAAGATAATGATATAGCTACTCTGAGCTATTAAATACTGCCACCATCAAATGACTAGAGCCCTGCATGGATGTGGATGTCTGTGGTTAATCTTATCATGGATAGCTGATAAAAAATTTTATGTTAATGTAGATGGCGAATAATGTCTCATATTTGATAAGATAGGCAGAAACATGAGCAGAGATTATTGCATCATTGATGGCTGACATGAGTGAAAAAACTACTTGAGGTAATGTTAAAAGAAACCTGATTTGAAAATTCAATAATATTCACTCTAAATAAGAAATTCATTGGGATAAAGCCACAAGTTAAAAAACTTATCTTATATGAAAGAAAAGATCGTTTTGCTGCCAAAGCAGAATATAAATTAAAAAAATTGCTGAATAAATTAAAAAATATATGTATCTTTGCAAAATAATAATACTTAGATTTTCAAAACTATTTTGAACAAATTATGAAAGTAAATGTACTGAAGAAGCTGCAGATGACTTTTAATCATTAATTTTTTAAACAAATTTTCCACTTAATGCTTAATTAAAAAAATTGGTATTAAAATGAAAATGATCTTGCTTTAATCTATACATTTCCCTTAACAATAAGCTCTATTGCAATAGCATTTAAAATTATTAAATTAGGTAAAGAATTGCTATGGAAGAAAATTAAAATTTTTTCTTTAAAGAAGTTTGAAAATTTCAGATTTTAATGGAGAAGAATTTTCAGTTGTAACACGATTATTTTTTAAAATATTTTTAATTATAGAGAGTTTAAATCATTATTCTTGTTCTATTTCTAAGAAATATTCTAGTTTATTGTATTTGATTAATCATCTGTCTGATTCTTTACCATGTAACTTCAACCAGATTACTATATCTTACCATTAGCATAGGCTAGCTTACAGTAGAATGGTACTGTCCTCATGTGGTAAGTTTTGAAGCTTCTTACATGCGCTTGTTAACACGTGGATTGCTGAAATTGCCAGGCATTCCCATTATACAGGGTGAATCTGAAAAAGTGGGTAAAACTTTACGGGGTGGTAGAACGCAGCTATACGAGCAATATTCATCATAGAATGTATGGTCGGAACGCAAGCGGTGAGAAGTTAAAAGGTAGTTTTCCACTGTCACATTTAAAGAATGAACACAAGAAGGAGAGGAGATACTTCAGAAAACATTTTATTAACAGGAATGTAATTGAGGTACATGCTCAAAGAAATTGCTCAAAAGAGCTGCCGCCAGCTGTAATGCAGGCTTCACACCTGCGGGATAGGGACCGATGCACATTTGCGAAGACACCAGGCATTTCCCGAATATTGCTGGCAACAACGGCGATCCTGGCAACTAGATCCATATCGGTTTCAATGGGGCACTCATAGATTAGGCTTTTCATATGGCCCCACAGGAAAAAGTCCAAACGAGAGATCCGGCGATCTTGGTGGCCAAGCTATGGGACCACCTCGACCAATCCATCGCCCTGGGAACGTTGCATGTAAAGTGTTCCGCACATCTAAGCTGAAGTGTGCAGGCGCACAGTCGTGCTGGAACCACATTCTCGACCTGCTGGGGGTTGGAATCGGACGCAGCAGCTCTGGCAACACCTCTCGTAGGAATGTGTTATACGATTTGCCGTCCAGACGGTGTGGCAGGAGGTATGGGCCAACCAAATGGTCATGGAGGATCCCTGCCCAAACATTTACGGAGAACCGCTGCTGGAACAAATGAGGACGTGTGGCATGCGGGTTCGTAGATGCCCACGTGTGTGAATTGTGGGTATTCAAAACGCCCTCACGGGTGAAAGTGCACTCGTCCGTAAACAGAACATGTGCACCAAAATCCGGCTGCGCTGCATTCTGCTGGAGGTACCAACGTGCGAAATCGACACGTGGCTGATAGTCCGCCGGTGACAACGCTTGTACCTTCTGCGTACGATAGGGGTGCATTCCTTCCTCCTGTAGCACACGGCAAACCGACATTTGGGACACGTGTACTGCATGGGAAACCGCTCGCATGCTACATCCTGGTCGCTCTTCCACCCTACGCAGAATGTCCTCTGCAAGTTGCGGCGTCCTGACACTCCTTTCACGCCCTGCATCTTGCTTGGCCGCGGCGAAGGATCCCGTTTCACACAGCCGCCGATGCAAATGCTCGAAGGTTTTCCGATCTGGAGTGCATCTCATCGGAAACCAGTCGCGGTAATGTCTCTGTGCCTCACTTGCATTCCCGTCCGCTGCACCGTACACAAAGTGCATATCCGCCATTTCATGGTTAGTATAACCAGCCATCCTCTCAGCAATCCACGGTAGAAATGCCGTTGGGTGCGAGGACCGACCCTTTTATACCATTTCCAACGCCACCTAGCGGCTCGCCGTTTGCGTTCTGCCCATACTTTCTATGATGAATATTGCTCGTATAGCTGTGTTCTACCACCCCATAAAGTTTTGCCCACTTTTTCAGATTCACCCTGTATAGGCACTGCACATACAGGGGTTTATCAAAATAATGGAGACCGTCCCGTGGCCGAGTGGTTAGCACGCTTGGCTACTGATATACGGGACCTGGGTTTGAGCCCCGGGTAAGGCATGGCTGTTTGTGTTGTTTTTCTGCTGAAGTCCTGCCATCCTCTCAGACATTCTACTGTGGCATATAAACTGACAGGCTCCTGTCAGACCTCTGTGGCAAGCAGCTGCTTGAGGGGGTATTTATTTTTTTTATTTATACTGTTTGTGGAGAACATTTTATTAATAAGCTGTAAGCTCACCTCAGGTGTTCAGAACAGATGCAATTTAACATGGAATAGACTTATCCAAGTCATGCACATATGGTAATGGAATGTGGGACCTTTCTTCCTGTAAAATAAGGGCGGGGGTGGCTCAGTCGGTAGCGCGCCAGGCTCGTAATCTGTAGTTCCCAGGTTCGAGTCCCAGCTGGGTCAGCGTTGAGATTTATCTCCGCAAAATTCCCCGCCCTGCCCACGGTCAGTAGGGGACACCGATGGGCTTGGAAAGGCCGCCGTCCGTCGGATGGGACGTTAAGCCGTGGCCCCGTGTGCGGGAGAGCCATACCCTGTGCACGTTAAAGAACACGCTGGATGGCCTTGACGGGAGGCTACCATCTGTCTCCCAACAGCTGTTCCAGTGGGTCCCCTCCCCCAACCTTCTCTGAGCCTTCGGGGTCCATGTGACCTGGCCATTTAGCCCATGGTGTGCAAAAAAGTGCCGCTCAGAGGTAAAACAACCCAACCCAACCTGTAAAATATGGCCCAACTGTGCTAGTGATGCTGGAGGTGGAATGTGTGATCTGACCTTGTGCTCCAGATATTCCTGCAAATGTTCAATAATATTGAGGTCTGGAGATTGAGGTGGCCAGTGTAGCTGCTGTAGATAGAACAAGAATAATGATTCATCCTCATGGTCTGCAAGCCACAATTTGACGTGTTTCGTACAAGCACAGGTGCATTATCCGCTTGAAACCAAGGGACGGTCATTAGGGAACAATGTCCACAACGTTGGGTGCAGGTGGTTTCTGAGAATGGATTCGTATGTTGCAGATGTGATATGACCCTGCAGAATAACTAATGGCCCTAAGGAATGCCATGATATGGCACGCACAGCATCAAGGATCCACCTCCATGCTTCATAGTCAGAATCAAACAGTTGGGGTGGTACGCTTCTGCAGGTTTTCACCAGATATACTCTACCAGTGGTGGGAAACAATGTGTAGCATGATTCATCACACCAGATGACACATTGCCAGTCTTTAGCAATCCATTTTTTATGTGCTTTGCACCACCTTACATGTTGCATTGATGTTGGTAATCAGAGGTTTGTGGATTGCAGCATGGCCATAAAATAAATATCAGCACAATGAAGTTCCTGATGAACTGTTATGACAGAAACAGGATCACTTCACATGGTGTTCAACTCTGCTGCTATTTGTGGTGTCATGGTTTTTGTACTTCTGTTGTCCAATCCGTGCTAACATTCACCTATCCCTATCTGACAACTTTGTATGGCATCCATAATTTGAACATTTGGAGGCAATACCCTGTCCTTTTCGATAGGTAGTCATAATCTTCAATACAGTTCCTCGTGTTACACCTACTATTTCCACTGTTCTGGTTACTGAAGTTCCTGCAAGATGTGCACCAATGATCATACCTTTTTGGAGGTCACTGAGATCTGACATTGTCGACTCACATGTACACCACAACAGCTGTTTCACCAGCACCTGTGGCATTGCTACATGATAGCTGACATCGTACTTCTCCCCTTTGTATACTTCACGTTGCAATGATGTCATACTGTGATATGCATATGGCACATTGTGTGTACTCCAGTCGCCATCGGTTTTTCCGTTATTTTGATAAACTCCTTTAACTTTAATCTTACATTGAGTGAAGGAAAGTTCATGCAAAGTTTGGTACCTCTCTGTGGGGGGCTGAGTGCATAAACCGATGGATACACAAACTCTCTTCTTTATATACACTGGTGGAAATTAAAAAAAGAACACCATTAACAATTGAAGCATAATCTATGAGATTTATTTAGTAGAAACAACTTGTTGAGAAAGGACAGTGATCACACATGTGAAGTGATTCAATGTTTATTTTATGTTTTAATCAGTATTACATTTTACAGAAGGCACATTTTAATGTGTCATCTTGAATGTCATGCCAATCTTGAACCACAGTTTCTGTTTCCCTTAACTATTAACATATTATAATATATTATTATTGAATATATTAGTTATTATAATATTTAGTAGTTATTATAATATATTACCAGTGAATATATTATAATATGACATTCCTAAAGGAACGTCATATTATAATATACTCACTGGTAATTGAGGTCTGGAGATTGGCTCACTGGTATTTATACACTCACTTCTGAGCTGTGTAAAAATATAAATGAAGAAGAATTATCAGAGTTTAAAATCAGATCTGCAGTAACACTAATAAGAATTTAAAATAAGCACCAGCTGCGAGTTAACAAAAAAGTTTAAAATTTATGCAGGCAGATAGAACTGTCCATTAAACTGAATCAGTGAGAGATATCAGCCATCATAAATTTTAGCACTGTTCCATTCAAGTTCAAGTTAATATTTGCTCATTGTTAAATTAGACTCCATTATAGGGCTCCCTATGCTACTATTCTGTAGTCAGTATTACATATGAGCTGTTGATTTTACTAACAGTAACTGCAGAAATGGGAGGGATGGGATGACTGTAGAACTGGTAATTATTGTTGAAAGTGTATAATTAGGTGTCCACTCTGTTATGAGTTAGGTCTTGATATTTGAAGCCTAAGCAAGTATTACTCTTCTAATTTGGTTATAATAGATGATAGATTCAGTAATAACGTAAATGGTAAGTCTTCAGATTGCTATTTCAAAATAGTGCTCTTAAAGCACTATTTTGAAATTCTGTCAGTTATTGTGAGTATTCATAACCAATTTTGTGTCAAAAGTTGCTCATTTTTAAAAATTTGAATGTTTTTATGTGCAACTTTAAAATTTCAAAGCTTAATTAATTGAAAGCATTAAAAGATGATGCCATGGTACTATGCATTTCACAGTATATCTATCTATTTTTTTTTAATAAGTACTTCCCTACACAAAGAGCAGAGATAACCTAGAAGCTATATTAGACTTGTCCTGGTTTCTCATACAATATACTATCACTTACACAATGACTTGCGTGCTGATCTTAGTAGTCAGATATGCTAACCATTAATCAGGTAGGTTTTCAAGCAACATCTGGCTACTTCTTCAGGTGGCACAATGAAGTAATGCCAAGGTCTATTTATTTGGAAGTTGCTCTTATATACTTCCAGTAGGTTATGTTCTATGTTGAATAATCCTTCACGTGGACAGCAATGGAAGTCCATATGCATTTTCAAGCTCATTTAACTGCATGTTAATTAATGGAGTATAAGGCAACTGTATATATCTCTGAGGCTTTAAATTTTATAGATAAATTATATTTCTTTGTGGTTTTGGTCAAAATTACATTCTGTTCATACTAGCAAAAAAAAAAATTCAAAATTTCTCACCTTGCAACAACAATTGACTGAAGAAGAGTAATAGGTAATTTCTTTCCCTTACACTGAAAATTTGATATGCCCTTTACAAAATATACTAAAGGAATATAATTTTAAATGACTGACTATATTTTACTCTTAAGTGATGTGCATTTTATTCAGTGGCATATCATCTTGGGTTTGCACCATAGTGTAAGATTCCTTATGGGCTTCAAAGAGTTTCTAGGTAAGATATTTGGAAAATGTTCATAAATATAAAGTATACTAGCTGAATGATTAGTGTACTTGACTTCAGATCCTGGCTTTGAGCCCCAGATAAGGCATGATGTTTCATTTGTTGTGTTTTTTTCTGCTAAGATCTAATTTCCTCATAGATGTCATATTGTACTGACAGGCTCCTGTCAGACATCTGTGGTAACAGCTACTTGTGAGATAATTATTCTTATAATTTTAACAAAACCAGCTTTAAAAATAATAAATCGATTTGAAAAGAGCATAAATAAAATATTAATAATTAGATTAGGTTACATTTCAACTTCATATATTTTTATTACTGCAGATGTTCTTATAATTTTCTTTATTTTTAATTTTTAAGCCTGTTTATTTTCTTTTAATAATATGACAATCCTAACACTCTTGTTTAAGTCATTGCATTGTGTTTCTGACATTGGTTTTAATTAACTTCAATTTTAAACATTTTCTTTCAACATTTCCACAATACTGCTATAGTTCGCTGAAAAACCAATTCTTTGCCTGGGTTAAAATTGCTTCCTATATCATTATATATGAGCTCTGCAGTTGGCTCAGTTAGTGGTGTCCTGGGCTTCTAATGAGCTGCTCAGTGGTAAAACAGCTGGTAACAACCAACCTAATGTCCAGAAAGTCAAAAATATAACTGCATGCAAATATATAAAGGAGGGTTCCCTCACTCTTCATTATCAAGATTTCTCTTATTTATTTCAGAGAATCTGTCAGCAGAATGAATTCCTTTACTGGACCTTATTTCAGCTGTACTTTTAAATGCTCATAAAAGAAAAGAATCCATGCACTCCTTATCTCTAGGATATGCATCTTTAATGTTACAACATATCACATAAACAAAGAGAACTACTTCAATTGGGCACAGCCTTAATTCACTGCCTCATTACAACAATTTAGTCATACACTCCCTGATTGTTGACATAAAACTTCTTAATAAAGTCTTTCTCGTATGCTGGCTCCCAGAGCATAATGTTGACTTTACTTCAACTGTCAGGAGAGCATAATGAGACCCATTCAACTGTCAGGAGAGAAGTGCTCCTCTCTTCACTTTTCCCTTCTGCAAAAATGTTTGCAGATATCATTAGAAATCCTTCTGGTCATGACACCCATTGGCAAAGCAAACAGGTTGTGTGACAGGCTGGATGATAGAAATCGCTCATCTATATCACATTTTCATTCGTGTGACTGGCTTGATCTGCATGACTGGCAAGATGGACATTCCTTGTGCAACCCCTGATTAGTAATCCATTGGAGAAAAATTTTGATGTGATTCAGTTTCTCAAAGCCATCAAAACAGCATTCATCTTAGAAGGTTATTCTCAGGGCATGGGTTGGATTTTACTTCTTAGCACTTTTTCCCATACAATAGACTAAATGAGCAGGTGACAAGGACCACAAAGGCTCAGAGAAGGTTGGGGGAAGGGACCTGCTATTGGGAGACAGCTGCTGGACAGCTTGGGCCTCTCTCAGGCACCCCCGTCTCTCTCGGGGCATAGGGGGGGGGGGGGGCACTGTCATTGTTTTGGGAAAGACTCGCAAATTTACCCACTGAGTATGCAGTAACACTATGATAAACTTAAGGCATACATCTTTGACAAATGCAAAGTCTTGCAGATGAACATAAATGATGGTTTGTTGCCAATGGAAATATGGGTTTCATTTCAAGAATGAGTTCATGACTGGTGGTCCATGATACATGGAAAGGCAGAAGGTCATGGAATTCAGCAGCTTAGTCGAACATCTTGTGTCAGACTGCCTGAAGTTGGAATTAGTGACCACAGATGAATATATTTCTTTGCAAAAATGGACAGATTTGCTGTCCCATTTAACTGGTTCAGTGTTACTTAGCCAGTATCAGCTGATTGATAAGCACAATCCTGCACAGAAGGCTGTACACATTCCTCCCTACAAACGTAAGACAACACAAGAAATGGGAGCCCAGGTAAATGTGCCAAGTCAATAAGTATTTTGTGAAAAACATTTCTCTGACATATGGGAATTGAACCCGCATCTCTCCAGAAACATGCCAGAGTATTCTACCATTAACTAATGCCAGTTCTGTCTTTTTTCCACTAATTTGAGACTTTAAACTATTCACTGAGAATTTCAGCATGCCATTGGCACATCTATGATCTCGAGTGGCAACTCTTTCTTTTTATATTGCACTGAGTAAGATGGAAAATAATAAAGTCTCTTCATGCTATTTAGTGTTATTAATGACTTAAACATAAATGACAATCACAGCATTCTTTTTAATATTGATAAATCAATTGTGACAAGATTTGGGAGACTGCTAGAATCGTTAGACAGAGAATTGCTTTAAATGTGGTTCCTTGGAATACTTCAAGAAATACTGTACATGAGTGCAAAAACACAAAGTTGCCATGAACTAGTAATGCCAGGTCATTCACATTGAAAACAGTGACAAAACAGAAACAGGTGATCATATGCTAGGTGCAAGATGTTCACCAAGGCTAATAATGCCTTTATTGCAATTATTGCATGCAAGAATTAATAAGCAAATACAAGAAGCTCTTGCTATTTTAAGCAATGAGGAATGCTCTGCAGGGTTGCCTTTGACTTTTGACAGTGGCAGAAGCAAGGGGACAATATGCTGATGACAGTGATAAACTGGTCTCAGCAGAGTTATTTTGTATTGCACAGAAAAGCAGTCTCACTCTTGATGTATGCTAGGATAAAGGTAGAGGAGGGTTGGGTTGTTTTACCTCTGAATGGCACTTTTTGCACACAATGGGCTAAATGACCAGGTCACAAGGACCTGAAGGCTCAGAGAAGGTTGGGGGAAGGGACCCACTTGAACAGCTGTTAGGAGACAGATGTAGCTCCCATCAAGGCCATCCAGTGTGTTCTTTAATGTGCATAGGGTATGGCTCTCCCGCACACAGGGCCATGGCTTAATGTCTTATCTAACGGATGGTGGCCTTTCCAAGCTCATCGGTACCCCCTACTGACCATGGGCAGGGGGAGTTTTGTGGAGATAAATCTCAACACTGATGCAGCTGGGACTCGAACCTGCAAACTGTAGATTATGAGCCTGGTGCACCCCCGCCCCAAGGTAGAGGAGAGTCAGGCAATTTTTAATATAAATTGTTCTACAATATACCCCAAGGTATTGACTGTAGATAGCTGTATTTAAGATAGACTGTTGTAATTAAGATATTTCTGATTAAGTACCACTGAACTGGTTGAGTGCTCCTTGGTGCGAGCTCCTGTACGTGGTGAGGGGACCACCTATGAAGGTTTCACTGGCTCAGGTACCTTCACCGGGTCTTGAACGCTTGCCCGCGTGTTTGCCATGCACGGAGACCCATGTCCTGGGAAAGGAGGATCCTGGTAGTTGCTCAGGGGTCCCCTTCTTCTCAGCTCATGACTGGTAGGGTCCCCTTTGGCCTCCTTGCCATTGCGGAGCCTGTCATTGCGGGACTGGGCAGTGGATTCCGAGGCCTCTGCTATACACTGCTTTGACTTCTGTTTCTGGTAAATGGGAGCTCCTGGGGTGGCCCTCCTAGGAGCAATCTTTATTATTAGTTTAGCAGTTAGTTATTGTTAGAGCAAGTTTTGTTATTTTTCACTTAGTTCCTTTTGTGAACAAAGGTTTTTTTTTGCACATTTCTCTTTTCATTTTCCTTTTATTTATTTGTGAGGGCTTGACTCACTGTCTGTGTGGGTATACTGTCCGCATAGCCATGGCGTCCCCTTGTTGGGCTATGTGGAGGATGGGGATAGTAGGTACTGAACCACACAAAACCAAATATGAGAGTTGATGAAGAAATTGATGTGATCAATGCCAACGAAAGGGCTTGACATGAGCCCCCAACTTCCTCGTCTCTGTTGTCTCTACCATCGTCTTCTTTGTCTGTGTCTTCGTTCCCGATATTCCTGATCATCCACTCTATGGGTGATCAGGTACTTGGGGACATGTCCCCATTTTTTGTCAACAAAGGTTTGAAAGGTCTTGCAGGAGAGCCGAAATCCGTCAAGCACTTATGATCTGGCGACTTACGGATTGAGACCACTTGTTCCAAACACTTGGAACTGCTCCTGAAAGTCAGAAAGATTGGTGGGGTGGCTGTTAAAGTCACTCCCCACAAAACTTTGAATTCGTCTCGGGGTGTGATCACTGAGTGGGGCCTCCTCAAGGTCACCGAGGAGGAAATCCTCTCAGAGCTCATGCCTCAAGGAGTAACAGCGGTCCATTGGGTTTCAACATGCTGTGATGGGAAATTGGTACCCACCCGGGTACTGATTATGACATTTAACACGCCATGCCTGCCTTCTTCCATCAAGGCAGGTTATTTGCATTGTGAGGTACGACCGTATATTCCAAACCTTCTGTGCTGCTTTCAGTGCCAGATATATGGTAATGCCTGCACAGCTTGCAGGGGCAAACCCACCTGTGCTCGTTGTGGCAGTAAGGATCACCTTGATCTTGATTGCACAGCAGAAAAGGCAAGCTGTGTGAACTGTAGTGGCGAATATCCAGCGTATTACCACGACTGTCCAAGTGGAAGGAGGAGATGGAGCAACACCTGAAGATCATCAGTAATATCTCTTATGCTGAGGCGAGAAAGCTTGCTGCACTGCCCGCCCCACCTGGCAAGGTATCCTATGCAAGTGCAGTCATTGGAAAACCCATTGTTCCAATGACTTCAGTGGCGGTGCAGACTGACATCAGTGTATCACCTACTGAATCTTCCTCACCTGCAGCAAGATACCTTCTGATGCAGGCAAAACTGAGGTTGGTGTCAACTTCTACATCAACCCCGGTTTCCATTCCTGCAACTCGCCTTTCATCTCCACTGGAAGGCCTCCTTCCCATCCTCAGACAGCTAGACTTCCCACACTGAAGGAGCCCCCACTGGGGCTAAAAAAGAAAGCAATCACTCCTTCACAAAGGGCGGTCACCGATACATGTCCCTCGGACGATTCTGAGGACATGGATACAGACTGTCCCCTATTCACTAAACTGTCCTCTGTGGCAGTTAAGTTGAATAGGAATTCGTTGTACACTCAATCTTCCAAGTCCTGAGATGGCCACACTCCTACAATGGAATTGTCGTGGATTCCAGAGGAATGTTAACGGCATCAAGGCCATCTGTGTGTGCCTGCAGGAGACATACTTGCAGCCAGTCACAGATCTCATGATCCGGCACTTTTCACTAGTTCACTGGGACTGGGATGGAGATGGTCCAGCTCGCAGTGGTGTCACCATCCTCATGAGCAACCATTCTCCATTCGAGGTTGTACCCCTCACCACCAACTTAGATGCAGTAGCCATCCACCTCTTCGGGGGGTTCTCCTTGACTGTCTGCTTGGTATATCTTCCACCTGGGAGCATCGTCTTCCAGGAAAATCTTGATGACCTCGTCTCGCAGCTGCTGTCCCCCTTCCGCAGCATGGGGGACTTCAACTGACACAGTTCACTTTGGGGCAGTGCTGACACCAACGGGATGGCCTTACAACAGGCACACACACCTGTGGAGGAGCTTCGCCTTGCTCTGCACACCTTGTGCCTCTGCTGTCAGGTTGGGGAATGTCCATTATGCCATGATTCAACATCTCTCACCATTGAGTAAGGATTGGCTGCTCCATCTTTTCAATCGTATTTTTCTCAAGGAGCAGTTTCTGGACTCCTGGTGGTTTCCAGACTCCTGGTATTTTCTGATGATCGCCATCATCTTGGTCTTCCTGAAGCCAGGAAAGGATTCCAAGATTCCTTCTAATTATTGTCCCTTTGTGTTGACGAGCTGCATGTGCAAGGTGTTGGAAAGAATGGTAAATGCCAGACTCATCTGGTATTTAGAACACCACAACCTTCTTTCCAACACCCAGTGAGGCTTTCGCAGGCAATGGCCAACTCTTGACCATCTGATACACCTCGGAATGGCTATCAGAAATAATTTTTACATAGAGAGCACCTGGTGTCAATTTTCTTCAACATCGAAAAAGCATATGACATGGCTTGGAGATTCAGCATTCTAACTGACCTCCATCGCTTTGGCTTGAGAGATCACATGCCAATCTTCATCTCTAACTTCTTATTGGCAAGTTCTTCTCGTGTTTGTGATCGCAACACTCTGTCGCAGCCATATCCCCAAGAACAGGGGGTGCCACAAGGTTGTGTTCTGAGTGTTATTCTTTTCGCTGTCAAGATTAATTCTATTACTAGACAACTTTCACCATCTGTAAGCAATGCTCTCTCTGTTGACGATTTTAGCATCTTTTGTTCTTTGTTCAGCATGAGGGTCATTGAAAGACAACTGCAAATTGCCGTGAACAATCTTTCGGTTTGGGTGATGGCACTCTTGTTCTGGTTCTTCCCACAGAAGACCACTTGTGTGCACTTTTGCCACAAGCATAATCTTCATCTGGATCCCAAGCTACAGCTCGGAGGTAACATCATGCCACTTGTGGTGGAGACCAAGTTTCTTTGTCTCATATTCGATCGGAAATTGACCTTTTTACGACACATACATAATCTCAGGTCAAAGTTCATGTGGGCATTGAACATCATCAAGATTCTCTCCTGTCTCTCCTGGGGAGCTGACCAGTGTTCTCTGCTCCACCTGTACTGTGCACTTGTCTGGTCAAAACTGGACTACAGATCCCAAGTGAACGACTTCGCCTGGGATTTGGTGGTGAAGATGCTGGACCATCTCCATCATCAGACCCTCAGTGTTTCCATGGAAGCCTTCTGTACCTCACCGGTCCAGAGTCTTTACGTTGAGACCGACAAACCATCTTTATCTCTTTGCTATCAGCAGTTGTTCCTACAATATACATCTAAATTGCAATCCCTACCTGGCCATCCCACTTGGGACTGTGTTTTCAGTCCAAATTGGGAAATGCTGTACACAAATTGGCTGACTGCCATTTGTCTTTTTGGTTTGCGAGTCGGAGGATATCTCAGAGACATCAACACCAGCTCTGTGATAGTGTCACACAGTCGATAGCTGAGCCACTTCCACCGTGGCTCACTGTTTCCCCCTCCTGTGATTTCACTCTTTATGAGACAGGGAAGACCTTTACACCCAACTGTGTGTATCAACAACTCTTTGTTAACCATTGTGCTGAACGCCTGGACTTCTTGCCTGTCTTTACAGATAGCTCGAAGTCTGGCACATCAGTGGGATTGCCCATGGTTTGCTATGATGCAATCATTGCAGACCAGATCCCACTGCAGTGTTCCATCTTCACTGCAGAATTGCACACTATCATCCTTGCCTTGGACCACATGGTGGCTAAGCATCATCATCGGTGTGTGTTTTACACCAACTCGCTTAGTTCACTATAGACTTTGATCTGGTGAGGCATTGGCCTCACCCAGTTCTTTCTAAGATCTACCAGCAGCTATATCGTCTGGCAGCCACCATCAACTTCTCTTCTGTTGGGCACCCTGTCACATCGGTATCAGGGGCAATGACTTGGCAGATGCTGCTGCCATGTCAGCTACACCCCTGTCTGGCTCTCCATTGCCGGTTCCATAGCTGGATTTCCAGCAGCATTTTACCATTGAGCTCCAGGCAGAGTGGTAGAGATCTTGGTCAGAACAGCTTATGAACAAGCTCTTTGAGATCAAACCTGTCATCAAATCATGGCAGTCATGTTACCACAGGAATTGCAAGGAGGAAGTTGTACTTGCTCAGCTCCACTTAGGTCATTCGTTTATTACTCATTTGTTTCTTCTACAGGCAGACAACGAACCTAAGTGTGAGTTTTATGACACCATTTTAACTATTAAACATCTTTTAATCAAATGTCCATGCTTTAATTTCGAATGTTAGTTTTATTTTAGCTTTTATAATTTTATGTCTGAGCTTCTTACACTTGTACATCTTTTATCTGATCGTTGTTTTCCCACCAGTTTTTACCTTTTTGAAACATTGTGGCTATTTTAATCGATTTTGATTTTACCTTGTATTTTTTTATGTGTGACCCAGGCGTTACACCTGGGTTGTTTAGGTTATATATACATCTTGTTGATTTTCTAGTTATATTTACATTTTTTTTATTGTTTTTCTGTTATATATACATCTTGTTGGTTTTGTCTTTTGCCTTTTACAGCATTTGGTTTTAACTTTGGTTAAGGGGTACTTGTCTTTTAGCTTCTTTTTACCTCGTTTGGTGCATTATAGCCTGAGTAGCTCATGCACCATAAAACCCCAAACAACCAACCAACCAACTGGTTGAGTGTTCACTTAGCCAGTATTGATGGCTCTTATGATTATAAAGATTTATTTACCTAACTCTTCTCAGGCCATGTATCTTTCAAAATGGCAAATGACTCATTCCCCAGTCAATCACTGTTGTACCTGAAATGGTGGCTTCAGATCAAGATCACATTTTTACTGCATAGTTAATGAGAAAACTAGAGACCAGGTTGTGAATTTTCCTAGGTTCTCTCTGCCAGTGCATTCTGAGGCAAATAGGCTTGTGGAATGGTGGAAGTGAACTATGAAGAGCATGATGGACCATTGTGCAAAAATATCTAGGAGAATGGGACTAGCTCAACATCTCCTACATCAGAATGCCAGTGGACCTCTGGGTTAATGGAGGTTATGACGTCAGCATAAGTAGTCCAGTAATGTAGATAATTCTTATATATTTCTTTCTATTATTATTAGTGGTGTACTTTTATACTAATGCTTATTTATAAATATATCTTAGAAAAAAAAATTATTCATATTTATTAGCATTATGATAATTAGTAATCAATCCAAATAATTTTTCTTCTAAATAAGATATATTTATAAATAAACATTAATAAAAAGGTTAGTATAAAAGCACGCCGGTAATAATAATAGAATAATTGTATAAGAATTATCTACATTACAGGAATACCTATGGTGACGTCGTAACATGGTTCACTGGCCGTCTGTTGTAGGAGGTGTTGACTAGCTCTACCAAGAGAGGCCTTATGTGACTACAGGTAAATCGTCATTTCAGCTGCTCTGTGGTTGACTGGGGAGTGGGTCACTTGCCGTTTTGCAAGATACATGACCTGGAAAGAGTCAGGTGCCTGCCAATTTCCTAATAGCAGCACGATATCTTCAGAACCTCAAAGTGCAAATGGAGCATGCTGCATAGAAGGCAAAACTTGTGGCTACTACTCAGCAGGGCAAACATGCTAATATGCAAATATAGGAGCTCAGAAGAAGGAATTCAAAAAAGATGATCAGGTGATTGTGTTGATGCAAGGTTCCACAAATAAGCTATGCACAGACTGGGTGTTCCCAATCAGAGAATGGTCTGGTTAGGTTATCTGATGAATCAGATCCATCAAATGCCAGTCCCATATAGTCAGGGTCTTCAATGAAGATTAAGAGTTCAGCAAATTGCTCAAAATGCTGGGAAGGAATGTGTAAGTGGATCAAGGGAAGTCTGGCACAAGAGCAGCAATTAATGGATGCACAAAGATGCCAGCTTGTGAATCTGTTACATAGATATCTGGTTGCATGCTTAGGAAAGGTGTTTTGTGGTCAACTGTCAGTCTCATGTGATTAAGTTGACTGCAGTACCCACAAACAGGAATGCATATCCTTACTAGATATCTTTTGCTTAGAGGAAGTAGGTTGATAGAAAGAATTATTGTACCTTGGATTAATTAAGTTTTCTATCAGTGAGTAAGCACACCCAGTAGTCATACAAACAGTGTATGTCTCACAAAAGAATGGTAGTCAGGCTGAGAATGGATTTCTGCAGCATCAGTACAATAACTGATGCTGATTCATTTCCTTTGTCCAACTGTAATAAATTACTATACCAGGCGAACCAGTATGTTTGAGATTAAAAAGAAGTGAATTCCTATTAGCACTCCATGTTGGTTACATTTGTGCATATCTTGATGATGTAGACATCTATTTGGATGGCTGAACAGATTGCTGTATCTTGTTGTATTGAATGACTCTGAATGCTTCCATGCCTTGTATTTAAAGTACTGTTTAATTTATGGAATTCAGGGTCAAAAGAAGTTTATCTACAGATTCCTATGTAATCTGGTAAAGCCTTCTTCTGTATTTGATGCATGTAACAAAAAAGTTTGTATATCTTAAAAATTCCTTCCTTATTAGGTTTTTATATGAATAGAATCATAAGCATGTGATTATATGGTATTTTTTTATCACATCGTGTCACTTCAAAGATATTGTATTCTGCTATTAACTCTAAAAAGGCTATTAAAAAAGAAATAAAATTTTCCGAAATTGTGTAAATATATACTGTTAAGTTTTAAAGATATTTGTTTTATTCTGTAGGGAAAGTTAACATCCTATAAATTCTGTAGCCAAAATACATTTAAAAACATTAAATATGTTTTATAAAGTATCAAATGATATATTAAATAAATAAGGGCTGCTTGGACAAATTATGATAAGCAATGCTATTAATTGTTTTAAATTTGTAGCTATTTTAATATAAATCCTATGCATTGCATATAAATCCTCCATATTTTTTTCTGCATTGTGTGTGCTTGTTGAAATAGTTATGTGTACCATCCATTGGCATGCGTGCTTTTTGATGCTGACTCCTGTGTTGTCAGACTTTTTATTTGGTTTGCAGGTCCCAAATGACCAAATAGTGATTTTGCCTGCTCTATGCTCTTAACCCTTCCAGGGCCCACGTCGATTATACACATTGACAGAAACTGAAATGAGAGACCAAAGATGGATATATCCATTTTCTGACACTTCAATTTTTTGAAAGCAAGAACTGCAGTTTAAAAATTTTCCTATATATTTTAAAAAAATACATAATTCAAACTAGAAAAAATAATATTTTTTTTATTTGATGAATATTTAGTGCAAAATATAGTGAAAAACATAGTGAAAAAAAAAATAGCTAGGCATCTGGATTAATAAGAATGAGAGTTAGATAAGTTATGAAAGGCTAATTTCCATTGAATAGGATATTGAGCTCTTTCATTTGCAAGAGCACCTTTTCTAACTTAAAAAAAAATTGCATTGATAGCCTTGACAAAAGCTTTTATTTGCTCTTGAAAGTTGTCTAATATATCTTTACAATCTTTCTAATTGCTTAGGGTCTTTGAAACTTAACCAGTAGCTTAGTTTTTAGCATAAAAGTGCTGCCTAGGGATAAAATGGGCAAACCCTTTTTCAGTTGATCACAAACTTTTTATTATATAGCTACTAAGATATAGAACTTGGATTCACTTATGCTTCTCACCTTTATTGTTTATTTTTCTAAACTTTGGGAATTCTATAGTGGTTTATTAGTCGCATAAACTCTTTTTAAATTGCTAAAAATTAAAAGCTATTTTGTGTTTGGAAACTTTGTCTTGTGCAGTATTAATCATTCATTTTATAGTGGACAGTTGAATTTTGTTGCATATCAGGTGTGTTAAAATATAGTTATAGCACAGATGCAGAGTTATCATAGTGTAAGAGCACAGATCATTGGGAAATTTAAGAGATACCAGAGCTGTAATAGAAAGATCAGTGAAAGGATATTATACTAGTGCTTCTCAATCTTTACTTTTTTATGGCATCCTTTGAGTTTCTCAGTACTCACAGCATACCTATATTTTGTGTCTTCTACATATTGTTTTCCTTTCATCTTGTTTGGTGCACTACAATATTAATTTTTAGTATGCATTAAACTCAAAATAACCAACCAATCACAACTTAATAAATAAACAAATAAATACTCCCTCAAGCAACTGCTTGCCACAGAGGTCTGAGAGGAGCCTATCAGTTTAATATGCCATAGAGAAGATCTGTGAGGAAGGCAAGACCTCAGCATACCTAACCAGATATATTTTATTAATTCATACAGTGCCAAGTTTTCAACAATTAATGTATTTGTGGCAGAGTAAAATTTTGGCTTTTTTCATTGGAAAAACAGTTGAACATAGAACCTTATTCTGAAGTAACAAACAGAAATATATTATGTCCCAAAATAAAAAGAACATTTAATTTTGCACAATAAAATAACAAAAATTAAAAAAAGAAGTCACTAAAAACTCTAATTTTGAAAATGATATATTGGTTTGCATCACTTTAAACATTAATGGAATTTAGCAACAATAAAAATTGCTACATAATATAGCATTCTGTACCTGAAGTTTTTGAACTGAAAAATTAAACTTCAGAATCCAGTCAGGGATTTTTCTTACTGGTTACTTGTTTATAGTAAAATGTAGTTAAAAAAAAGTGTCACTGTGAAACAGTGGTTCTGAAGGTCTTTAAAATTTTTAAATGTATTTAATCACTGAAATGGTTGTTGTATAGTGTAAAATATTTAAAAGATTAATTGGTTCTCAGGAATAGATGTATTTGTGTCTTTACAGTATAGTGCAATAAATTAAGCTTTACAATGATTTAATGCAGTATAATGTAAAAAAAAATGACTTAATCAAATTTTAGAGCAAATGATGTATGATATTTGGCAAAATTGTTAGCCATCTGATAAAGTTAATAAAGGGAAAGGGAAAAATGGAGTGTTGTTCATAGGGTTTAATCATAAAGTGACATATTGCAGACTTGGAAGCTACAAACTGATGCTTAAATTTATTGCACTGAAATGCATCTTTCAATATCAGTAGTAAATAATCACAGGATAAGTCCTGTAGACATGAAACTCATGAAATGATGAGCTGAAAAAAATTTGGTTTCATCATTTCATCTTTCAATATATTTTGGTGAAATACTGGTGCCTAAATTTTAGAGCCTTATAGATATGCACCAGATTTATCAGTCTATTCTCTTAATAATATAGGATTTGGTTTTTATGTTATAAATTAAATTGTAATTTTTCTAATAAATTTCCATTTATTGGTTTATAAAATGTGAAGCAACTTTCATCCAATAGATATCTTCATTGATATGAATGATGATCAGTGAAATGAATAATTTTTTTTGCTCCACTCTGTCAAAATATATTTAGACTTTGTTAATTAGAATTTCTGGTATAAATATAGATTGTAATGTTCTTAATAAAAAGTGAAGATGTGTCATATGATATGCTCATGTGCAGAATGAGATTGCTTACATTTATAATCACTAGATGGCAGCACCAGTAATATAGTCTCGTTTAGAGAGCCCATTAAGCAGAAATTATAAGACAATGAAAAACATTACTGTAAAATTAAGTTCCCCTGATAAGAGTGTATTATACTTTTTATTATCTTAATATAAGTTTTTATTACAGTGATGCAAATTAAATCTATTTCATAAATGAAACTTAAATATGTTCAAACCTACAAAAATTGCTTTTCAAATGTATAACTGATATAATATTATTATATAGTATAAATGTTTATTAGTAACCTCAGAAAATTTTTATTCTTTATACCAAATAAAGTACAATACTTTATAGTGTTAATGCCGTATTTTAATCATATAAAACTGAGAATTAATAATTAGCCTTTTATTTTCTCTGAAGGTATTTTATTGCCTGCTTGCTGAAGAAAAATAAAGGATAGTTAGACAAAGAATCCGATATTAATTGTGCAGTGTTTACTTATTTCTTGAACAGTATGATAAGATGCTACTTTAGATGACTGTTTAAAAGTAATTTTGTCAGTGGTTAAATATTAGTTTAATGCTACCTTTCATTAGTAAATGCACTTTTATATAAAAGAAAAAGTTCAGAGGCTGGTTGTTATTTTTAGGTTTTAGAGTAATTATTTAGTAGTAGTAAAACTGTACAGCAGTTAACCAATGTTAGCAGAACATAAATTGAATCCAGATGAGTGAAATCGGTATTACCTTTTGGTTTTGCATTTATAAAATGCTTGTGAAATAATAGAACTAGAGTTATATGTAAAAAAAAACTGTTTAATAAATGTTTCTCTGAGGCTCTTAAGACATGTTACTTAACCATATAATAAAAATTTGCATGTGCTGCAATTTCATATCTTAGCAATAAAATATAGTCAAACAACTGTTTTTAACATTGGTGGCAATGAAGTGTCACAATGGTTGTTAAAAGCCTGTTATGATAAATACATATGTATTTGTTGCAGTAGCACTTTTTTAAAGCAAGTGTTCTTTAAAGATTTTATGATGATTGCTATAATGCCAGTTTATTTGCTTTGATTGTAGTAGTTAATTCCCCATTGTATACAGTTTTACTTTTACAAGTAGATTTATTTTGTTTTCTAATGATTGATACTGCAATATTAGCCATGTGTGATAAAAGGGGAGCAATCTGTATTGCCATAAAATCAAGATAAGCATAAACATCACATGCACAAAAGTAATGATTGCATCTTTTGGTGCAGCCAAAGTTGTAGAGTTTGCAAAATGATTTTTATTTCATATAAAGTTTGTAAAATAATTTTAAGGTCAGTACAATTATATATAAATTATTCTATGTACAGTGCATTAACATCCGATGATTTTTCTCAGTACTATGATGCATATATGTACACAAACACCATAATACTACTGTAGTTGTGAAAAAGAATTTGTTATGTGTATGAGTTGAGCTTCCAAAATAATAAAAATAAATAAATACCCCCTTAAGCAGCTGCTTACCACATAGGTCTGACAGGAGCCTGTCAGTTTATATGCCACAGTAGAAGGTCTGAGAGGATGGCAGGACCTCAGCAGAAAAACGACACATACATCCATGCCTTACCTGGGGCTTGAACCCAGGTCCCTTAGATTTGCAGCCAAGCCACTTGGCCACAAATAATCAAAATTGGACCTTCATTTATTTGATGTGGTTATAATTTTTCTAATTTCGAATTTTGTGTCTATAGAAAACATTTCTTATGAGGCAGTCTAAAAGGTTGAGGGAAAAAGATTAAAATCCCTGAAAACCAAATTTATTAAAAGTATAAAAGGAGTGTTATAAAAGGTAAAGCTGGTGGATATCAACAAACTTTGATAGCTTCTTGACGGCCAGATTTACAGGTATTTTTCTACATGGACAATAACTTAGGTACTTGGAAATTTTAATATATTTTTTTTTCAAATTCTTAGATTAACTCACAAGGAAAAGCTTTCTCATGAAAAAAAAAGTTGGTATTTACTTAACAAAATTTGGAGATTTGTAACAAGAACCATAAATGATAATGCAGTTCTGATGTCTTATTCCGGAAGCTCATCGCAAATGTATAACAAATGTCTTTATTGCATTTATGGAAACCTAATTCTACTAGAAATGTTCCATTTCAGCTTAGAGATTAACAAATAGTAAATCCACAGAAATATCTGTTGACTTTTGAAGTCAATAAATCAATAGCTGCTTTTGTTGAAAAATGAGCTTTGCTAATGTGCATTCTCCCCAAATTTGTGCCAGTGAAACGAGAGACGGGGGTTCGAATCCCACACATTGGCAAAGCTAAATTTTTTCCACAAAAATATTTAATGATTTGTTAACACCTTGCATAACCTTATTGCAGTCAAGAACTGAATGAAATATGCAGATGCTACTTTTTTTTTTCAAATTTTGATAGCAAACTTTTGAATAAATTCACATATCTAAGATACTTTGGGAAATGAACAGATTCTTAAAATATGAAATCCATGTTTATTTACTTTCTCCAGTGATTTTGGTAGTCACAGTCACTGGCTAATTTCAACACTCTTTTATGTTTATTTGCTTAATGAATAATTTTATTCTAATTAATGAATTGCTGTTCTGTATGAGAAATTTTGTACCTAATTGTGGAGTGAGTGTGTGTGTGTGTGTGGGGGGGGGGGGGGGAGTTGCTGACTGAGACAGGACAATTGAGTATCTACTGCAGTTTCAAAGGTGCATACAAGATCATTATAGGTATTACAACTTTGCATACTTTTTCAACTAATAAAACCTATATATACTCTGAAACTGCCACATTTATTCCCATAAAAAAGTTATATTTGACAAGTTATTATAAAAATAGCACACCCTTTTTATTTTCAGTTTGATGTAGCTGTTAGTGTAATTTTCAATTGCTGTTAATATTCAAGTAGTTTCCATATTACTTTTAACCACGTAGATATGTAGAAAACTTAGTTTACAATGAAAAGTTGTATAAATTGACAAAGGTGTAATAACCTTTCAGTTCAGTTGTGTTAGCAATACTTCTGCAAGTTTTATATGAGTGCTATTTGCCAAAGCATTTTTCAGTAGAATATCTGTAATAAATAAAAAATTCCATTTTTGTTTCAATGTTGATCAAGTTTGAGTCATTAACAGTGCCATTTGAGAAAAGCCAAAAGTTTTTTTTTTTGCTTTCATTTGCTTTAAGTAATTTTATATGTTACAGCAACAAAGTAAAGTAGTATTTGTTCTTGACAGGCCAGTTTTTGGGGTGGTGTGTTATTAATGTAAGTAGCTGTTCTAGAACTATATTTGCTGTCCTCAGAAGTATATTTTAAGAACTTGTTCATTGCTGAAAAATGTTCTCCAATTAAATTGAAATCCATTTTTTTCATATTGCCATGGTAAATGGAATATGATTTTTCAGTTCCTTTCATTTTGAAAGTTATACACTTTTGTCGAATTTTCCCTCTTACAACCTTCAGGTTAACCGAAGTGGTAATATTTTATCTCTTTTACCAAGTGATTTTTGAATAATATAAATAATATTATTGTCACAAATAACAGGTACCTTTACTTTAGGTAACCTATAGTATTTTTTGTTTAAAAACCCCAGAAAACCATCCTATTTCTTTTTGCTCTGAAACTGTGCATTATGTGCATTATTGAACATTTAATCTTAAATTGTGCTGATATTCAGCATAAAATGCACAATTATTATTATTATTATCTAATTATATTAAAGTAGACAATCACTATAATAATCACAGTGTATTTTAAAATCTTATTGTATATTTTTGAGAACCTAAAATTTCTGAAATTAATTTTTTGTTATCTTGTTATTGATGTGCAGTTGTGCAGAGTTTTGAAAATTCAGAGCTAAAGAACTAAGGTTCATGTTAATCAGTTGTTAACCTTGGATGTCAAATCTGTAAAAGTGCTGATTCATGTAAAAATGATGTTAAAATCTAAGGACAATCTTACTTTTATTAAGTTCCTGTTTACTTCTGGTTGTTTTTGTTACCTTTGATAATTAGCATCTTTATTTATTTTCACCTGAAGCAATTGACTTCTAAATCAGTTCATTAGTTTTAGTCAGAATTGAAATTTGTCAAAAAAAATAAAAAGTCAGCAACTGAATTTACAGCTAACTAATAAAAATACATAGCTATTATTGTTTCCCCAAGAAATTTTTTTTCGCTGGAAGAAAACAATAGTTTGTGAAGTTCTGGTGCTTCCATTTTTCATTCTTTTATTTCAAAATTAACATTTCTTAGTATGCATTAAAATCAAACAGACAATGGGAAAGTGTGTATCAATAAATTGATGTAATTGTTATGAAGTCATTAGTGGATTGTTTTTTTAGGACCATTAAATTATATTTGTAGGTTATCATTCAGCAGATGAAGAACTAGCATTGACTGCATTTAAAACCAGTTTTACAGTGGCCAATAAATATTGTGATGCTTTGGTGGAAAAATAAAAATTTAGTAGCCATTTCTGAATGATTATTTAACATTTTTCCACTATATTAAATTTAAAATAGAAAATATTTGTGAAAGAATTCATATTTTGGCACACAGTTTTATTTTATAGTTCTCTTTCCATTTGGCCAGCTAGCAGTGAAAACAGCTTATTGAATTCCTTTTAATCCCTTTTGAAAATTTCATACTGACATTTGGGATCTGCATTATGTCAGATCTACATTGAACATATTTACTCAGAAAACTTGGTATTTTCAGAAAGCCATTACTGCTTAGTGTAATCATATCTATGCTACATGCATGTTGTTTCATACATTATGCAGGTACAACACCTTTGTTGATTAACTTGGATGCTAGCCAGAACTTTGCTGAATGTAGAAGAAGTTTTGTTTCTGTAACTTTTCTGGTTCTTTCCTTACCTTCTAGCTGATGGGAAATATAACTGCCAGAGCATGGCATTAGATTTGTTACATAGCGCAGTGTGCTAATTTGCAGTATTACTCTATTCATCATTTTGCATTCTATTAGAATTAACTTTTGAAAGCTTGCAGCAACTGTGCTAATAAAATCCAAAGGCAAATTTATAATGGAATTATTTGTATTGAAAGAATAAAGTTAATGAACATTGGTCATTGATCTTTATTTTTATCTGCTATGATTAAAAAGTGCAAATTTTCTATATTCCACATTTGAAAGCTTTTAAAATTGCTCTTTAAATATTACATTTCACTCTGTTAAGTGATCTTGAAGATTTAAATTCCAGAAAAATCACAGTAGGAATTTTTTTTAATGTATTCATTTTGTAGAATGTTGCCTTCAAAGTTACTCCAGTTTTCAGACTTTGATTTTGTAGTTTTATTTTACTGTATTTTGAAGCCTGAAAGAAATGTAATTAAAACAATTAAGGATGGATATTCTGTAAATAAATCTCAAAATATTTGTTATTAGCCCCTTGTCTCCATATGTAGTTTATTAAAATAGGCCTATACTATATAAACAAAATTCTGATTTGGCAAAAAAGGCAAATTTTTAAATTAAATTATGAATCAGTAATATGGACAAGCTTCTGGATTCAAGGGGTTAAATATGTAGTTAATATAATTAAGAAAATAGGCATTTGCTGTTTTTGATGTACATTGTATTATTTTTTCAGTATCCTTACATACCACCACATATTACTAAACCAAAGGAGCATAAAAAGCTGTTCTTAGTTCAGTTACCAGAAAAAGGTAATACATTTTTAATATAAAATTGCAATAAAGCTTTTAAAGTTAAATATCAAGAGAGATCCTTTTCAAAACATAGATTGCATTCAGAAAATTCAGTGCTGTACAGGCTGCACTCTGAAAATCCAGTATCTTTGTGTATAGGATTTCTCATCCAGAGGTATTTTGAATCTTAGGAGAGTTTATAGCATTAATCCTTATGTAACTCTAGGGCAACAATATTATTTCATTACTCTGTACTAAAGGGCAAATTCATTTTCTACAATTTAACTTTTGGGATGAAGGCTATCTGGTCAGTGATTATTTCTCCTCTTCTAAATGATTGTTTGGGTACTGCAATCCTTTTTTTTCCTTGTTCTGTTTTGTACCAGAACAAAATAAGTCACTATGTTGTTGTCATAGCAAACAAAAATAGCAGCTTGTAGTATAATATGAAGAAAATTGATTGCTTCTTATTGACACAACAATACTAGAACATGACTAACTTGAACTTTACAAATAATATATAGCAGTTTAATTCTAAAATTTTTAACTTCAGAAACACAACTCTTGTGAAACGAGTCACCAAACAGTCTGCTTCTCTCTGCCCATCCCATGCATGCCACTGCTATGACAGTTTTTCATTAGCTTCTCCTACCTCTGGGTTCTTTCTCTGTCATATGAGAAAGAGTATATATGAAACAAACTCATATGTCATCTGTTATTTTTCTGTTTCACATTTCTTAAATCAGCCATTCTTTAAAATAAGGATGCACTTTAGTGATGAATTTGAAAAGACTGCTTCTGTCAGATGGAATGTTCAACTATGGCCCTATGTTCAGGAGAACCACCTGTTAATATTAAAGAACATACTGAATGGTCTTGAGGGGAGATTTCCATCTGTATCTTAAAAGCTGTCCAGTTTAAAATCAGAAGCATAGAAGAATCTTAAAAGTTTCCTCTACCTAACTGTGAGCCCTTGAAATCCTTGTGGATCTTCCCATTTAACTGAAGTGTGTTTAAAAAAAAAGTTCCACTTAACCAAACAATTGTTGTTGAAATTGATTAAACTGAAAATGATTAAACCATTGAAATAAATTATTTGACCCTTAGTCATCTACAAGATTTACTAATAATAACTAACTTTATTAAAAGTTGACTTTGAACTTTTAAATTCCTGTGATCACCCTCAATTATCTCATTAATTCATTCTAAATTTTTAATTCTCTTGTTTTTAATAAAACTGATTTTTCATGTTTTTTGTCATTGACTTATGTAATTTTAATAATAAATAGAATTGTGGTATTAAATTATATTGTTAATTTCTTAATCCGGTTTTATTTAACAACTAATGTGCTTTTCCGAATATAACCTAACTATATGCATCCTTGACTATAAGGATTCAGTGATTGCCCTTCAGGCATAGAGAAATTGGCTATCCTTACTGGAAATTGTGGTCCGATGATCAAGGGAATATGAAAATATTTGACTTAGATAATATGGGTATTCAAAAAGCTTTTAAAAAATGTTTTTGAAGTGAAACATCATAAGAAAAATGACTTAGGACTAGTGACTGGACATGTGTTCAGTTTTGATTTTACTTGTCAGACATAGGCGTATAACAACTATGGATACATTGTTATTCATTTCTTGTTAGACACCAATCATTTGCGATCTATTGATGCACTGAATTACAATCTATTGATTCACTGAATGGGGCAGTTTTTTTCCCATGCAGCTTTGATCTGTTGTGTTCATCTTGACTTTTACAGTGCATTAATGTTGAAAATTCACTGTTTTCTAGAGTAACATACAAAGTGTTAGAACATAAATTTGCAAAATGCTGCATTAATGTGTTTGGTAAAGCAGTGACTTCTGCCAAATTGGGATATGTAATTTGCTGATTATCACAAGTACTCTGTCTTTGAGGAATATACTGAAAATCAGAGGAGTTATTTTTGTATTTGTCCCCCAAGTTGTATTCAGTCTAATGGTTTTTTTTAAAGATATAATTGTGAAAATATTTTTGTACAAATAAAATATTTATAAACTATGTCATTGTTTGTTTGATGAAAATATCACAAGAATTCAATGCGTAATGATTGAAATGAAAAAAAAAAATGTTCTAGATGTGGCTGATACTAATAGAACAGTTAATCTTTCAAATGCCTTTTGTGCAATAAATATGTAGAAGAAAGTAATGACATGAAAAAGTAGAGTTCATTAACCCTTAAAGTGCCGAATTAATTGCCATTTCTCTTTAACATTAAAATTTAAAGAGCTGTAGAATTTTATCCTGAAGTAAGTAACTGACAGAACTTGGTCATGTTGCTATACATAATAATAGAAAAAACATGAATACCTCCTCAAGGCAATTTACTAATTTTCTTGTTTAATTTGAAAAATATTTTTAAAGGGAAATTTTCTTAGAAAAAGTGTAAAAATTTCATCAAAGTTCTCCAGAAATTGTAGTGTCTTTTGGCACATTAAGGATTAAGTGTCTAATTATTTTACTTGTAATTTTTCTGCTGTTTAAATATGTTCATTTGTATGCAAGCAGAATTTTTGTATATATATATTGCCTTTTATTAAAAAAAAGTTGCATTTTATATAACTGACTATGGTAATAGATTAATAAATAGTTTAATCAGATATTTCTTTTCAAGGTTTAGTAAAATCTTTCCATACTATAAATTTTACAAGTTCAAGCCTTGCTTGTTAACCTCATATTTGGAGAAAATTCCATCAAGTATATTTCAATATACTTGATGAAATTTTCTATTGAAATTTACTTGATGGAATTTTCTCCAACAACAACAAAACTCAGCTTAAATACGTGTAATTATATATTTCACAATGTTTGGAGCTGAAGGAAATAAATTGCATGATAATTTTAATTGTAATTGGCTGGTGCTTTTTTATCTTTAAGTTATTTCTTAATAGATGTATGTATATAATATAATCCTTAATATTCATTGTTGAAAAATTTTTTGAACTCTTAGATTGGCCAAAAAATGTAGATGTATATTTTTGGTGCGACTTTTGTATCATCTTTTCATTTATGAGTATTAATTTTTTCCTTCTGTTACCATGACTGTCACCTGTTTTGCCATCCATGGTGGATAGAAGTCATTTTTTTATTCTCATGCTGTAAGGTGATTCTGTGGTTAATTTTCATTGGAGGGAGCAGTTTTAATTCATTGATAGTAGATTTTAGCAATATTTTCCATGCTGCTTGGTAAGGGGAGGAGATGGGATGTCATTATTATAATAGAATTCTTTGTTATGGTAAATTTTTAGCGTTTCTATGTATGATACTTGGAATTTTGTTTTTGGTATTTTAATAATGAATGCTTGGTCAAATTCTGGAGTTACTTCTTCTATTTTGGCTTTTATGACAATTTTGGCTTTTATGAATTTTTATAACATTTTTGCTGTTTTTCCAAGCATTCTTCAAAAGAGCTTTTTGTTCTTCTTATGCATCCTTAATTTTGAGGGAAAGGTATATAGTAGTAGATCTAGGAAAGTTTTTCATTTGTCTCTGTCAAATTTGATATATCTGAAGCTATTTTTTGCTACTTAACATGGGAATTTAATGTATTTTGCTAGGATACTTCTCGTAATATCAACTATGTCATTTTTGATATGGTATTGATTTGGCATCGATTTTATTTTTCATCTTGTATCTAACATTTTATAATATGGATTTGATGGAATAATAAAAGTATTCTGTATCTGCTTCACTTCTTTTTATGAGTAAATTTTTTTAACAGCTTGTAGATAGGATCAAAATTACAAAACTCTGAAACATTTTATAGAAGTTTCTTTTTATGCTTAATGGTTTGATATAATTTTTTTAGGAATGTGAAGGTATTCCTCTATATCAGATACATTTATATATAATGTTTCATTGTTGTTTATGGTGATGAGAACAGCTTGAATATATAGTGATTAAATATTTCTTTAATGGTGATGATGGTAAATTTTCTTCAATGTTGAAGATGATGGAGTTGTAGAAGCTATATAGTTATTCTTTAAAGCTTTCAAGGAAAGTTGTGATTGATTATCGATTTGAATTTTAACTTTGACTATGATTATTGTGAATTTGATTATTAATTACAATTGTGAATCAAAAACATTATGAAGTTTCACAGAACAATAAAATAATTTGCTATTACTACCTTGTGTTCACCATTGAAGCACAAATAATAAATATATTTTCAAGATGACCTCATCACTAATAACATCAATAGATAATAGATACAAAAAAATTCAGTGTCGAAAACAATCAAAGAGAAACAACCAACAGAACTATGTCAAATCAGTAGCATATGAAAAATGATGTAGTTGATAATAAGAATGGATACTAGCAAAATACAACATTAAACTCTCATGTTGAGCAGCAAAAACTGGCTTCAAATATATCAAATCAGACAGAACTAAATTAAATAACTTCTGTAAAGGTATCTACTACATACCTTAATGTAAAAAATTGAAACAAAGAATGAAAAAAAATGAAGAATTGAAATAAAAGTATACACAAGAAGAACAGAAGCTGTTTTGAAAAATGGAGACAACAAAATAACATTAAAAAAAAAAAATGAAATGCAACACTGTCATAAACAGCCAAAATAAAAGAAATAACTCCAGAATTTGACCAAGCATTCATTTTCATAGTACCCAAAGCAAAATTTCAACATGTATATCATACATAAAAATGCTAAAAATTTACTATAACAAAGAATTATATTGTAATACTGACATTCCAGCTCTTCTGCCCCCCCCCCCCCACAACAACATAGAAAATCCTATTGTACTAAAAGTACTGCTTCCAAAGAACTAAAACTTGAGAAAAAAAACTCTTAAGTCCCTTTCTTGAATAAACTTTCATGCATGTCCAGGGCTTGATCGTAGGCCCCTTTTGTTTTGCAGACAAGCATGTTATCCACTTGGGCATCAGTGCAGCCTGAACTTAAAACTACTATCCTGCAGCACAGAAATAAAAAAAAAACACCCATCACAGATGGCAAACAATAGCTAACATGTCATGGTAACTGACATATATTTTAATTCACAAGTTGTAGATGAAAAAACTGAAACTTGTGAACCAAAAAATGACACTGTTATGTCAAAAATATTAGTTCATAATATTTAGCTTTGGACAAACTTAGGACTTTATTTTTTTCAACAAAATTATTTTCTCAACAATGGAACTTCATCTATTAAGAAGAAAAACTTGAAAATAAAGAAGTACCTGCCATAATCTGATTGACATTCAAGGTAATTTCCTTCAGCTGCATATATAATGAAATAAATATATAAGTAAAGGACAATTTCGATTCTCGACATTCCATTTTATACCACTTATAGTAAGAATTTATGTATCTCTGGACTTAACTCTTAAAGAGCAGTTGCTCTTTAAAATAAAAATGGATTAAAATGGAGTTTAGCAAATTTTGAAGGTGTTTTTGTAATTCAATTATTTTTTGCCATTCAAAAGTTTTCTGGCAAAATTAAGGTTATGAAAAGAGAAGCAATGTCTTTGTTTGCTTCTTCACCAGCATTGGTATTTGCTCCCATATTTTATCCAGATGATCAGGAATTAGTATCTTTTTTAAACTGAAGGGAATGATCACTTGTATTAATTAGAAAAATCTTGTATACTTCATATTAGTAGAAGCTCTCAGCTCTCTGATGGACAATATTAGTATCAAATTTTATATCTGAAGGAAAGGTTGATGATCTCAAGGAACATGAGATATCTTAAATACAGGGTAATTACAAAGTAACTTACAACTTCAGACATATATAACTATTTAGTTTGTCACACTAGTGGGGAAAAATGATGTTACAACGAAGAGAAATAATACATTATTGATTTTCATTGGTTTGCAATTATTATTGTCTATCTGTGAGAAATGCTGCTGTTAGTAAAACTAGACATGGCAAATTAAACAGGTACAGGGAAAGTACAATATGTATTGTACTTTCTTCAGTGCTTGAAACAACCACTTAACACTTGCTCCTGAAGCTGGAGTAATACATGTATCTCACAGTTACCTGCTTCAAGTGAGAGTGTTAAAATTAGCAATTCCCAATCCCAACTGCTGGATCAGCCATGATAGTCCCCTTAATACTCTCATTCACTGGATGTAATTTCACTGAGTTCTGTGGGATTTTTTTTTTATCAAAGATTTTTTTTACTGGATAATTTACACTATTATGCTGTATTTATTCATATTATGACAAAGTTAGAGGAAAAATTGTCTTTAGCTGGGTGGGATCTAAACCCATGACCTCCTGATAACATTTTAGGTGCTCTGACCACTGAACTACCAGCTGCTGAACAGCAGAACCGGATTCAGCAGATGCTGAGAGAAAGGTTCAGCAACTGCTGAACCTTTTTGTCGATCTTAAGCCTTACACCATAGGTTCAGTCTCAAGAAGCCATCTTTGACTGCATTTTGGAGACTATCCTTAAGAGCCATCTGAGCAAGTGCACATGGCGGGCACATCAGGAGCAACACAACTGGCATATTTTTTTTGGGCAAATCTCAATTCTAATGTTTTTCATAGTTTAAACACAGGTTTTATCAGATTACTTATACAATATACTTTCACTCTTAACCTGTACAGACTACAGTTCAAATAATGTTAGTGTTCATAAAGGATTTACCAAATTCAGGCATCTTCATCCTTCACTTTTTTGGCATCTGATACGGTTAGGCTCCATCGTTGGCCCTCTCACTGGCTGTTGCTATTTGAACTGTAGTCTATGCAGGTTAAGAGTTTTTACCATGTCTAGTAGCTCATACCTAGACTATGGATTTTATAGTCTTGAGTAACTGGTCGCAGTAGACTAAGAATTGTACTCTGATGAAAACAGCATAATCGTGTAGTAAATTATTTTTTACCTACTTGGTGTGTTTTAAATTTTAATTTTAATAGTGAAAGTATATTATATAAATAATCACTTAATATTTTGGCACATTGCTAGTTACCATGAAGTTGTTAATTATATCCATAGCTCATCAGTTTTTCTGGACTTAACTCTTAAAGAGCAGTTGCTCTTTAAAATTAGTAATCATCAGAATTTTGATTTTACTTTGATACCAAAATATTAAGTGATTATAAAATTGGAAGCAGTACTTTTAGTACAAAGAGCCATCTGAGCAAGTGCACATGGCGGGCACATCAGGAGCAACACAACTGGCATATTTTTTTTGGGCAAATCTCAATTCTAATGTTTTTCATAGTTTAAACACAGGTTTTATCAGATTACTTATACAATATACTTTCACTCTTAACCTGTACAGACTACAGTTCAAATAATGTTAGTGTTCATAAAGGATTTACCAAATTCAGGCATCTTCATCCTTCACTTTTTTGGCATCTGATACAGTTAGGCTCCATCGTTGGCCCTCTCACTGGCTGTTGCTATTTGAACTGTAGTCTATGCAGGTTAAGAGTTTTTACCATGTCTAGTAGCTCATACCTAGACTATGGATTTTATAGTCTTGAGTAACTGGTCGCAGTAGACTAAGAATTGTACTCTGAAAACAGCATAATCGTGTAGTAAATTATTTTTTACCTACTTGGTGTGTTTTAAATTTTAATTATAATAGTGAAAGTATATTATATAAATAATCACTTAATATTTTGGCACATTGCTAGTTACCATGAAGTTGTTAATTATATCCATAGCTCATCAGTTTTTACTGGGTAATTTACACTATTATGCTGTATTTATTCATATGCAAGTGTTTGGCAGCTGGTAGCTCAGTTTTCAGAGCACCTGACATGCTATCAGGGGATCATGGATTCAAATCTCACTCAGCTCAAGACATTTTTTCCTCTGTACCTTTGCCATCATATGAATTCTGTCATCATTGAATCATATGAAATTCATCAAATGCATCATTTATGCAAGTCACACGATACAAATTTCAAATTAGATCTGTAATTACCTGCAAATAAAAATTGTTAAAATGTCATCAGTAGTAAGATGAAACAAAAATACTTTTGCCTAAGATCAAATTTTTTGGAAATTCCTTGCAATTTTCAGAGAGCCAAGGATTGAAAAATTAAAAATTCGTAATTTTTCTGTAATAGGATAGCCTCCAGAAGACCATTTTTCGTTCAAGATATGAAGTTATTATAAATGAGCATCAGCACTGAAAACAATTGCTTAACACTTGCTCATGAAGCAGGCAAACTTTGTGCAACTAATGATTATACACTATAGGAAATAAAAAAATGCAACACTTTCAAGAAGTTATGCAAATGTGACGAAATTTAGGGAAACAGTAGTATATGGAAATGCATGGAAATGATTAGATTTGCAGGATGATTGAAATGATTGGACAGGCATGAGCTGACGTCGCAGGTGTGGAGAAGTCAAACACAGATAAAGGCAATTAAAGTTCCCTGGTTGACAAAATGTTGCAGAAATTATTCTAAAGCTGCCCTTACACAGATGTTGACAGTCTTTCTAGCAGTTAACAGACTTTGAGCAATGTTGTGGAAGAATCATCGGCCTTAGAGAAGCTGGTTTCTCGTACAGTTATCCTCTTTGTTGATCTCTGTATGACAAACCTTGGTTGGCCACAGTCCCAGTACCATTGTACACATATGATGCCAGTGGGTTCAAGAAGGATCTAGGACATGCCAACAAGGATTAGGAATGTGACATATGACCACAGAGTGACAAGACTGCCATTTGCAATGCGTGGCATTGAGTGACAGATTTGTAACTACAACTGCAAAGGAACTGGCAATAGGTAACACATCGAATACTTACCAGTAGAAGAAACAAATCTGTGTATTTACTATGAAAACTTGAGGGAAAATCTAGCAGTAGTTAAAAATATATAAATGCTAGTAGTGTTGCTGGGTTTCTTAGGGGCAGGGATGACTCAGTTGGTAGTGCACCAAACTTGTAATCTGCAGTTCCCAGGTTCAAGTACCAGCTGGGCCAGTGTTGAGATTTATCTCCACAAAACTCCCCATCCTGCTCACAGTCAGTAGGGGATACCGATGGGCTTGGAAAGGCTGCTGGGCATTGGATGGGATATTATGCTCTGGCCCCGTGTATGGGAGAGCCATACCCTGTGCACTTTAAAGAACGTGCTGGATGGCCTTGAAGGGAGGCTGCCATCTGTCTCCCAACAGCTGTTCCAGTGGGTTTCCTTCCCCAACCTTCTCTGAGCTTTCAGTGCTCTTGTAACCTGTTCATTTAGCCCATTGTGTGCAAAAAAAAAAGTGCAGCCCAAAGGTAAAACAACCTAGCTTTGGAGTTTCTTAGCTCAATTCAGTAAATTCTCTAATATATATTAGACAACACTCGCCATGCTCAAACTTTCATATGGTGTACAGCTTGTCATGATCAACCTCCATGAAATTTCCCTCTTTTATTTTTTCAGGGAGAAGAAGGAACATAATTTAAGGTAGCACATTATAAGCCCCACATTAGAAGATTTCATTTTGATGTGACCTGTTATGCTCAGCATCTTTTGTAAATTTTCCTATTTTTGATGGTGGTGGGGATTGGGGACCAAATCCTTAATTTGTTTTGACACCCATAATAGCCCAAAACAGCCAAAATTTGAAATGGATAAGGTTTTACCTCCTAGCTCTTAACCATTTAGTAGGTATTCTAGATCAGACAGAAAAACAAGAAAAGCATAAAAACTCATTAAGATGCATATTGGGAGTTCTCACTCAATGAATCATCTGACCAGATTTTGACTGGGAATAACTAGGACCATTCCAAAGCTCTATTCATTTATTTTCCTTTTGTGAGAAAAATATAGTTATGAATATCTGAAGTTGTAAAAGTTACTTTGTAGTTCAGTGTACATCTTTATAAATGAATATTACTAGGTTTAATAAACTTTGCAATAATCTTTGAATAATATCAGTTGAACTAATATTTGTCTCAATTCTTGTTATTTGGAATCTATTAATCTCCATTATCAGACTTCATACTCTCCAGGACTTCTAAAATATGTAGCAAAATTTATTTTGTTTCAAATAGAAATACATTGGGCTAATTATCTGACTTTTCTGTTAAAAAATAATTAATAATGAAGTAAAATTGTCAAATTTTATACAATTTTTTTGAAACATGATTTATTACGGGAATCATTTATTTTATTGTTAAAGCTTCTTTGCAAATAATAAGGTATATGGATTACATATACAGTGAAACTGAAATGAATAAAATTTTTATGTAGTTGCTGTAATGAAAATTATCTTAGTTATCAGTGCTGAAAAATTTATTTCTTGGAGACAAAATGTATGAGGATTTCTTGCAGTTTATATCATTGTAAAAGTTTGATTCTTGCTAAAGTTTTTAAAATCCCTTTTAAAAAAATGCATGTTTGGTTTTCATATTTACTTTTTCAAGTAGCAAACATAGTGCACAAATAAAGATAGTTGTTAATTTGTCATTAAGTGTTGAACAGTAATTTTAAGAGGGATAAAATTTATTGTGTAATGTTTGAATTGTAGTAATTGTAACATTCAAAAATATTCTCATCTGGTTTTCTAACTATTTGGAATAATTTCAAATTATGCTTTGTTTACTCTGGTGTTAAAGCTGAACTTGGTCTAGTAGAAACAGATATGCACTGTGTAGCATTTATTTCTATTCTTTGGTTTATTAAAATTTTTCCTTTTTTTAAAAATTTTGCAACTATTAGTAATGTAGATTAAGACAACACTAGATTTATTAATATTTGGTATTTTCTGCTGTTATAGATGTTTTTTCCCCTCTAAAGCCATTATATCTTTTAAATATGCATTAAGTGTTGAATAGTAATTTTCCCTTTTCCAGTTTTGGTAAGCATGCCTGACTCAGTTTTAATATTCATATATACACTTCTTGCCAAATGCTAAGCATAAATCAATAAAATGACCATATTTCAAAATAAAATTATACAAATTTAATTAAATTTCACAGGAAACAAAGATGATGCTGTAATGAAAAATTGGGCCAAAATAATTTACACGTACCCTGAAAAAAAAAACCTAAAGGAAAGTATGAGAAAAAAAATGTGTGTGTGTGGTGGTGGTGGTGGTGGTGGTGGGGGGGGGGGGGGTATATGTGTATATGTGAATGTATAATCAGTGGGGGATATGTTCACCTTTAGTAGCACTAATGCAGGCTTAACAATCTTGATTCAGGCCTTCAATAAAATAATTCAGATAATGGGAGGGAAGTAAAGCCCACTGAGCAATAAGAGTTCTCCTGAAATCCTCGAGGGTTTTGGAAGAGGATTGAAGGATGTAATACATTTCTCTACATCATTCTATAGAGGTTCTCTTGTACTAAGATTTGGAAAGAATGTAGGCCACTCCACTCATTGAATGCCGTCTTCCTCAAGAAATTAATTTGTCAGTCTTGCTCTGTATATGATGGGCATTATTACCCATTAAGAAATTCTCATCTACTGCACCAGTGTAGATCTTGACATAGGATGAACTGCCCCGATTTTTTTTCTCTTTCACTGCCATTGATTTCACCATCTGCTCCTCCTCAATCCTTCCACTCTTTACATGGGAGGTCGAGGACAACCCTTACGGAAGTGATCACCTCCCTGTGATGTCCACTATTTCCCATGGAGAGCCTTGCAGCCCTTCAAGAGTCTCACGGTGGAGACTTGATCGGGCTGACTGGAGTGGTTTTGAGCTCTTTTCTGAGTTTGATGACCACTCTGTCAGCCAGGAGCCCATCAATATGGCAGTAGCGGAGATCATGGACTGTATTGTAGATGCAGCTGCACCCACAATTCCTCAAACTTTGACACGGTTTCCTCGTTTTCTGAAACCGCGGTGGAATCCAGATTGCACCGCAGCTCGTAAGACTCAGAACAATGCTTGGGAGATGTTTCAGAGATATCCAACTTCCCCCAATCTGGAAGTGTTCAAGCACACCAGGGCGAAAGCTCGTTTCATCCGGCGCAAGAGCTAGAAGGAATCTTGGATCAAATATATGTCTTCTATCACCTGCAATATCAGTTGTTAAAGAAACTATGTCTGTTTAAGAAACTATGTTTATTCTAAATTTGTTTGGGATAAAGTCTTGAAGATGGGTGGGAAGCTCTGTGCAGAGTCCTCACATTCCAACTACCTATGGAGAGAAAATGGTTAGTGGGATGTTTAAAGAAACTATGTTTATTCTAAGGTTGTTAAAGAAACTTGTCTGTTTAAGAAACTATGTTTATTCTAAGGTTGTTTGGGATAAAGTCTTGAAGATGGGTGGGAACTACATGGCCCACTCTTTAACGATTCTAGAGCACATCATCATCATCATCATCATCCTCAAGCAGCCATGGGCTACGGAGGTCCAACCAGACCGTGCAATTTAGTTCTCCAAGCAAGTCTATCCTGAGCTACATCTACTGCATCTGGCCACTGCACACCAATTCTAACAAGGTCCTGTTTGACATTGTCTGCCCACCGCATCCTAGGTCTCCCCCTCTTTCTGAGGCCTTTAGGCACACTGTTCATAACCCTATTCGCCAATCTATAATTATTCATACGGGCAACATGGCCAAACCAACGGAGTCTCTCTCTGCACAATATGCTGCTTAAAGGAGGTTGCAAACTCCTTTGCCTAACCTCATCATTAGTTACAAAGTTGAACCACCTAATGCCCAAGATACTGCGTAAGCATCTGGAATCAAAAGCATCTAGTTTCCTGTTATCTTGTTTACAAAGTGTCCAAGTTTCAGTACCATAACTAACCCTAGAAAGAACCAAACTATTACACAGACTAATTTTAGTCTTTAGGTGTATGCCCTTATTTCTCCACACTCTCCATAGATTCTTAAAAGTCCCGGCAGCAATCCCTATTCGTCTGTTAATCTCATGGCGCACATCACTAGTATCTGTTACATAGCTCCCAAGATAATTAAACTGTGACACCTGCTCAAGACTGCAACCATTCAGATTAACTGAATCACAGCCTGCCTGACCAATTTTCATCACTTTAGTTTTCTCTCTGTTTATAACCAAACCTACTCTACTACCAGTCTCATCAACAGCTCGAATGAAAGAGTTCATCTCATCAACATCATTTGCCAAAAGGGCTAAATCATCAGCATAATCTAAATCAGAAATTTTCATATCTCCAGTCCATTTAAGGCCAAAATCTTTCCCTTGAAGTGAATTTCGCATAACATAATCAATAACCAAGCTAAAGAGAAAAGGAGACAAAATGCACCCTTGTCGAACACCAGAAGTAATGCTAAACCAATTGCTACAAGCCTTACCAACTCTCACACACGACTCAGTGTTATTATAGAGAGCTTTCATTATGTTAACTAACTTGTCAGGTATACCACATGATCTCACAATCAACCACAAATTATGACGATCAACAGAGTCGAAAGCCTTTTTGAAATCAACAAAGCTAGCAACCAAAGGTTTCTGAAACTCTAAACATTTCTCAAGAATCTGCCTAAGTGAAAATATCTGATCTACACATCCCCTACCACTTCTGAATCCACACTGCTCATCATGCAAATGCCAGTCAACCAGATTCTTAATTCTCTTAAGCACAATCATGGAAAGAACTTTACCTGGAACAGAGAGTAGGCTGATACCCCTATAGTTATCACAAGAACTGCGATCCCCTTTTTTGAAAATAGGGATAACAATAGCTCTGGTAAAATCCTTAGGAACCATACCTTTATCATAAAAGATATTCAGAATTTCAGTCATCCAAGTGGTAACCGAAACATTCCCAGCTCTAAGCATTTCGGTAGTAATTTCATCTACCCCTGGGGATTTATGAAGTTTAAGTTTAGAAGCAGCCAAAATAACTTCAGATTGTGTTATAGGGCCAACATTAAAGCCACCAATGCATCTATCATCATTGCAAACAATGGGAGTAGAACTAACTATATTGTTTAGAACATCACTGAAATGCTCAGCCCACCTAGCCATGACAGAATCCTCACCTTCTATAACCTTACCTTGTTTATCCTTCAATCCCTGTATACCTGTTCGTTTTCTACCACACAAAACATTAACTATCTGGTACTGCTCTCTGCTGTTGTGCTGTCTAACTGCTTCCTTGGCTTTGTCAGCCAAACTATCAAGCCAAAGATTCTTATCAGCAGCTAACTGATCTTTTACACGTTTATTAAGTTCTCTGTAATGCTTTCTATTAGGACTAGTAGGGTATTGATTAAAGACATTCCTGCAGTTCTTTCTTTCCAAAATAATCTCAAGTGCCTTATCACTCAGATAATTCTGTCTCTTCTGCCCCTTTTTTCCTAAAAGAGTACTGTTAGTGTCCAAAAAAGCCTGTTTAAAATGATCCCATTCTTCCTCAACTTCAGCAGTAAGCATACCATGACTGTCATAGTGACTAAGTAACCTATCATGGTAAGTTTTGGCTATAACTGGGTCTTTCAGAGCTTCAGTATTAAAAGTAAATTTTTTAACCCTAGCACAACACTTTTTAAGTTTAAGTTACAACACACTTTTAACAAGGTAATGGTCAGATCCAATTTCAGCTCCCCTATATGCCCTGGTATTCCTAACAGAACTAGCCCATTTGCTGTTAATTAATATGTAATAAATCATATTCTTATGCAACCCATCAGGTGAAACCCATGTGTACTTATGTATGTCACGGTGTTTGTAATAAGTGTTAGTTATTCTGAATCCTTTTAGTTTACTTACTTGTAGGAGACGTTGTCCATTGCCATTGCAGCTACCAATACCAAAAGGGCCTATTACTCCTCCCCAAAGGTCAGAGTCAGTACCAACTTTGGCATTGAAGTCACCTAGAACAAGGGTAATATCTCCTTTCTTGACAGAATTCAAAGTATTCTGAAGTTGTTCATAAAACCTATCCTTCTCATCCTCAGCGGCATCCTCAGTGGGGGTATAACAGCAGATAACATTCAAGTCTTTAACGCTTGTCTGAAATTTTGCTGTAAGAAACCTTTCATTAATGCACTCATATCCTAGAAGAGCATCACTAGCATGTCTGCTGAGAAGCAGACCCACGCCTTGGTGATGCTTATTGTCGTCCCTCCCTGAAAAGAGAAATTTAAGATTATTTTTAAGAATCTGACCTTTATCTGTCCATCTGGTCTCTTGCAAACCGAGAATATCTAAATTATAATGGTGGAATTCTTGTGTGAGGACATCAAGAGAAAAAGCTCTGTGCAGAGTCCTCACATTCCAACTACCTATGGAGAGAAAATGGTTAGTGGGATGTTTAAAGAAACTATGTTTATTGAGAGAGGGAATGCCGACAATATCAAACAACCCCCTAATCGCAGACATGGGGCAAAGACCCGTTCCCCCACCACTAAAGGCTGAAGTCATCTACACTGGAAGACTTCCTCCAATGTAGAATTTGACGATGCCCGTAGAGGCAAGAGTTTAGGTACCTGCGATGACCTCTGCTCAGGATTATCCACCAACTGGTAAAACATATCCTGTGAATCTATTCACTTGGGGCTGTCAACCCACAAACAAACAGAAAACACAGCGGAAGATTTTCCCTCCACATAAGTCCACCAGTGCAGCAAATTCAGGATCCATAATCAAGCTCAGAACCATATATCTGTCCAGTCCAGTGGGTTTATATGGTCAGCACCAGGACCCTGTGTGGTTGACCACTCCTCAGCAGGGTAGAAAAAAAAAAGAAAAGTAGCCATAGTTGTCCAGATCAGTAGGCCACACTAATCTGGCAGTCCTCCCCTTCCGTTCACTTCCACAAGAGAGTAACTCATTTGAAAGGTACTAACGGTCCGCACCACGAGAAGGCGGGGTCGGACATTAGGTGCTAGGCCTGGCCGGTTCTATGCATCATCACAGGGGATTGGTGCATAGCTCTCCTTGCAGTGATTACCTAGCTACCATTTACAGACCTCTAGAGCACAATGGACAGGCAATTGCTGATCCCAAAACAGTTGGCGATACTCTGGGGGAGTCATTCTCCTCCATCTCTTCTTTGTCTTCTTACTCCCCCAAGTTTCTGGCCCAGAAGAAAAGGGTGGAACACTCTCTGTTGACCTTCCAATAGAGTGGCCTGGAGTGTTACAACAGACCATTCACAGTGGAGGAGGTTCCCCTTGCTCTGCACACCTCTTGTGGCTTTGCTGTCAGGCCAGGGAATGTCCATTATCCCATGATCCAACATCTCTCACCATCGAGTAAAAATCAGCTGCTCCATCTTTTCAATCGCATTTTTCTCGAGGAGCAGTTTCTGGACTCCTGGCGGGAGGCCATCGTCTTTACCTACGTGAAGCCAGGAAAGAATTCCAAGATTCCTTCTAATTATCATCCCATTGCGTTGATGAGCTGCGTGTGCAAGTTGTTGGAAAGAGTGGTAAATGCCAGACTCATCTGGTATTTAGAACACCACAACCTTCTTTTAAACACCCAGTGTGGCTTTCTCAGGCAATGGCCAACTCTTGACCATCTGATACACCTCAAAACAGCTATCAGAAATTCATTTTTACATAGAGAGCAGAGGGTGTCAATTTTCTTCGACATCGAAAAACCATATGACATGGCTTGGAGATTCGGCATTCTAAGTGACCTCCATAGCTTTGGCTTGAGAGGTCACATGCCAATCTTCATCTCTAACTTCTTATTGGCACGTTCTTTTTGTGTCTGTGATGGCAAAACTCTGTCACGGCCGTACCCCAAGAACAGGGGGTGCCACAAGGTTGTGTTCTAAGTGTTATGCTTTTTGCTGTCAAGATTAATTCTATTATTAGACAACTTCCTCCATCTGTTAGCAATGCCCTCTATATTGATGATTTTAGCATCTTTTGCTCTTTGTCCAGCATGAGGGTCATTGGAAGACAACTGCAAATTGCCGTGAACAATCTTTTGGTTTGGGTGATGGCAAACTTGTTCTGGTTCTTCCCACAGAAGACCACTTGTGTGCACTTTTGCCACAAGCATAATCTTCATCTGGACCCCAAGCTATGACTTGGAGGTAACATCATTCCAGTTGTGGCAGAGACCAAGTTTCTTGGTCTCATATTCGATCGGAAATTGACCTTTTTACCACACATACATAATCTCAGGTCCAAGTGCATGCAGGCACTGAACATCGTCAAAGTTCTCTCCTCTCTCTCCTGGAGAGCTGACCAATGTTCTCTGCTTCGCCTGTACTGTGCACTTTGTGGTTGAAACTGGACTACAGATCCCAGGTGTACAACTCTACCTGGGATTTGGTGGTGAAGGTGCTGGACCACCTCCATCATCAAGCCCTCAGTGTTTCCATGGAAGCCTTCTGTACCTCACCAGTCCAGAGTCTTTACATTGAGACTGACAAACCATCTTTATCTCTTCGCTGTCAGCAGTTGTCCCTACTATAATATGCATCTAAATTGCAATCCCCGCCTGGCCATCCCACTTGGGACTGTGTTTTGAGTCCAAAGTGGGAAAAATGCTTTGCACAAATTGGCCGACTGCGATTCGTCCTATTGGTTTGCGAGTCGGAGGCTACCTCAGAGACATCAACACCAGTCTCGATAGCATCGCACAGTTGACAGCTGAGCCACTTCCACCATGGCTCACATGTTTCCCCCTTCTGTGTTTTTTCTCTTTGCAGGACAGGGAAGACCTTTACACCCAACTGTGTGTATCAGCAACTCTTTGTTAGCCATTGTGCTGAGCACCTGGACTTCTTGCCTGTCTTTACAGATGGCTCGAAGTCTGGCACATCAGTGGGATCGGCCATGGTTTGCTGTGATGTAATCATTGCAGACCAGATCCCACTGCAGTGTTCTATCTTCACTGCAGAGTTGCACACTATCATCCTTGCCTTGGACCACATGCTGGCTAAGCATCAGTGTAGCATCAGTGTATGTACCACAGGAATCGCAAGGAGGAAGTTGTACTTGCTCGGCTCCACTTAGGTCATTTGTTTTTCACACTGATGCTTAGCCAGCATGTGGTCCAAGGCAGCATGTGGTCCAAGTGTGGCCAGCATGTGGTCCAAGTTTTACACCAACTCGCTTAGTTCACTACAAGCTTTGATCTCGGTGAGGCATCGGCCTCACCCAGTTCTTTCTAAGATTAACCAGAAGCTGCATTGTCTGGCAGCCATCACCAATGTTCTCTTCTGTTGGGGGCCCGGTCACGTCAGTATCAGGGGCAATGACTTGGCAGATGCTGCTGCCAAGTCAGCAACGCCCCTGTCTGGCTCTCCGTTGCCGGTTCCATATCTGGATTTCCGGCAGCATTTTACCATCGAGCTCCAGGCAGAGTGGTAGAGATCGTGGTCAGAACAGCTTATGAACGAGCTCTTTGAGATCAAACCTGTCATCAAATCATGGCAGTCATGTTACCACAGGAATCGCAAGGAGGAAGTTGTACTTGCTCGGCTCCAATTAGGTCATTTGTTTTTTACTCATTTGTTACTTCTACGGGCAGACGACGAATCTAAGTATGAGTTTTGTGACACCGTTTTTACTCTTAAACATCTTTTAATCAAATGTCCATGCTTTAATTTCGAAGTCAGTTTTATTTTAGCTTTCATAATTTTATGTCTGAGCCTCTTACACTTGGACATCTCTTATCTGATCATTGTGTTTTCTCGCCAGTTTTTAACCTTTTGAAACATTATGGCTATTTTAATCCACCTTGCATTTTTTATGTGTAACCCAGGCCTTACACCTGAGTTGTTCAGGTTATATATATACATCTTGTTGGTTTTCTTGTTATATTTACTTCTAGTTTTTATTGTTTTTTCTGTTATGTATACATCTTGTTGGTTTTGTCTTTTGCCTTTTACAGCATTTGGTTTAAACTTTGGTTAAGAGGTACTTGTCTTTTAGCTTCTTTTTACCTCATTTGGCACATTATAGCCTGAGTAGCTCATGCACCATAAAACCCCAAACAACCAACCATGACTTTTATAATTTTTTTATTGACATTTATTTGGCACATTATAGCCATAAACTCTAAACAACCAACCAATCAACAGCCCCGATTTTTTAAAAATTTGTCGGAAATTTGGATTAAAATCCAAAATTCCAAATTGGGCAATAAAAATATAAATTTTGTGGCCTCTTTTTTTTGAAATTTTCTCTTTTTAAGAACATCTTCTCCCAAATTTTATAGTATTTTCACTTTATTTCTAAGGGAGAATGATAATAAAAGGGAAGAAATGTTTCCCTTTTAGTCTTTTACTGCACTAAAGGTGTACCTCTATTCATATATTCTAATCTGTGCTTGACTGTGGGCTCACATACACACTAATGACCTTCAGATCAAAGCAGTTTTGAATAAGATGAAATGTCTAGTACATCAGCTTACCATTTCCTGACAGAGAACAGCAAAGGTTACACTTAAGTTTTTGACAGAGTTGAAGACTGCAGATTGTATTTAAATAGGCATATACAACTTGAACTTATCCCCCACTCTGAACAACTGAACAATTAATCGCAAAATGTTTTTTTGGACCCCCCCCCCCCTGTATCAAGCTTCAGAGTGAGGGATGTCACACTCACAAATTAATTTTCTAGGTGTCTGGAACGTGTTCTTCCTTACCACTGGTATTTGGTCCTTTAGTGCAAATGAAGTGGCAGCCCCACCACACAGCCATTGCTTACACTGTACTGTGGCTATTCTAAAATAGAGGTAGAGATAAATGAGTAACACCAGGAGGGTTAAGGAACTTCCTTAATCTGTGGGTCATTCTGGGCATTATAACAGGAATGGATCTCATGCATGTCAGTTATTATCTGTGTTGGCTTATTTGCAGGTCATGCAGTTTCTTTTTAGCTTTGTAGAGTTAATTTATGCACTATATCTCCGTCCTGTGGCCGAGTGGTTAGCACGCTTGGCTACTGATCTAAGGGACCCGGGTTCGAGCCTCGGATTAGGCATGGATGTGTGTGTCGTTTTTCTGCTGAGGTCCTGCCATCCTCTCAGATCTCCTACTGTGGCATATAAACTGACAGGCTCCTGTCAGACCTCTGTGGCAAGCAGCTGCTTGAGGGGGTATTTATTTATTTATTTATATATTGATTATTAAATATTATTAGTGATTTAAATTTTGTTAATATCAAAAAGTACATATGACATGGACTTTGGGCATGTTTAGCACAATCCACTTCATCTCATGTGTTCATGATTAGCACAATCTATTTCACCTCAAAGACCATTCTAGGCAGTCCAAGCATTTCTTCAGTTTCTGGAGAAATGAGGGCAGTGGCATTTGTTGCTCTGCCATCTTATTAAAATTTTGCAATATATCCTTGTACTTCCAAATATGATGAGAGGCCTTAATATTTGTTTTCGTATTGTTTGTGTAAGATGGTTTGCAATCTTATGAACTATATAATCTGTCTTCTTGTACTAGTTCTGAAACTATATGGATATCACAGTTCATATTAAAATTGTGCTGTTCCAGTGCATTGACATCATTAGTCAAGTGGGAAATTAATTATTTCTGTAGTCTTTTATTTTCCATTTTATTTTCATTCACCAGTATAAGAAATAATTTTACGTAATCCATCAGGTCATTATACTGATTGGATAAAAAAAAAGTAATACCCTTCTTCACTTCATTAGTTAATGTCATATCTTTTTTATGTCTAAGATATGTTGTTTTATACAGAACAAGGAGTGTAATCACTACTCACTTCCCTCATCATCTGTACTACTCGCTCTAGTTAAGCAAATTCTACTATTCACTCCATCCTCATTTAACAACATTATGTTAGTAGCAATAGTAGTAGACTGATGTTTACATCTAGTGATTTTCAATTTGTTATTTTTGGTTGATTTCTTAAAAGTAGATTTGGAAAAAATTGATATGAGAAAAATGATAATTGCTAGCACAATCACTGGAACATAAAATCTTCCATGTCCAATATTTTATTACCATATATACTATAAACACCAAGTTTGAAATGATCATAAGAGGCTGTCATCAGGGGGGGGGGGGGGGGGCTCAGTTGGTAGTGTGCCAGGCTTGTAATTTGCAGTTCCCAGGTTCAAGTCCCAGCTGGGTCAGCGTTGAGCTTTATCTCTGCAAAACTCCCCACCCTGCCCACGGTCAGTAGGGGACACCGATGGGCTTGGAAAGGCTGCCGTCCATCAGATGGGACATTTAGCCATGGCCCCATGTGGCGGGAGAGCCATACCCTGTGCATGTTAAAGAACACATTGGATGGCCTTGATGGGAGGCTACCATCTGTCTCCCAACAGCTATTCCAATGGGTCCCCTCCCCTAACCTTCTATGAGCCTTTAGGGTCCTTATGACCTGGCATTTAGTCCATTGTGTGGAAAAAAGTGCTGCTCAGACATAAAACAACCAACCAAAATGAGAAGAAATAGTTCACCATTAAAAACTGCAATAAGTAGTCATGTCTATCAACTTATACATATGCACTAAACATAATGCATTTAATTATTAATTAGGCAATTTATAGAGCTTTAATGTTAATCAGAACACAGTACCTTTAAATATCTACTAGTCAATTGAAATCAATTAAAAACAGTGAGTTAAAAAATGAAATATCAGAACTAAAACCCAGGTGTCAACACATACTTCTAGCATAATATGGCTTTGAGAAAAAAAAATACACCTAAAAAAAAATCTCTCCCCCCCCCCCCCCCCCCCAAGTGGCTGCTTGCTATAGAGGTTGGGGGATGGGGGTGTCTCAGTCAGTGGTACACTAGGCTCATAATCAGCATTTCTCAGGCTCTAGTCCCAGCTGGGTCAGCATTGAGATTTATCTCTGCAAAACTACCCCCCCCCCCCCTTTCCTTGATCAATAGGGGACACTATGGGCTTGTAAAGGCTACCATCTGTTGGATGAGATATAAAGCTGTGGCCCCATGTGTGGGAGAGGCCATACCCTATGCATGTTAAAGAATATGCTGGATGGCCTTGATGGGAGGTTACCATTTGTCTATTTGTCTCCTAACAGCTGTCCAGTGGGTTCCTTCCACTAACCTTCTCTCAGCTCCCATGGTCTTTGTGATGTGGCCAATGTGTGCAAAAATGTGCTGTGCAGGAGTAAAACAACCCATACCACAGAGATCTGACAGGAACCTGTTAGTTTATATGGCATATGAGAAGGTTGGTAATTAAATTATTATTATTTATGTATTTTGTTATGTAAGTTGTTGTGTAATCATTTTATAAAACAGGTTTTTCATTCCAGCACTTTTTGCTGTTCCAAAAAACTATAAACTAGTTGCAGCTCCTTTATTTGAACTTTATGACAACCAACAAGGTTATGGACCAATTATATCCAGTCTTCCCCAGGCACTGAGCAGGTAAAGTAGCATAATTTTATATATATTATATTTGCATGTTTCAGAAGGTAGAATAAAAGAGTGGTTAGCAATTACTGTTGTTCCAAATGTGCTATACTGAGTTTTACTGTTGTGCTAACAATAAAATCCCAGTAAAGTATTTTATGTATTTGTTTAAAACCAACTAGAAGGTAGTTGATTCAATCTTCTTGAAATAGTTATAGGACAGTAACTTCAAGTGGCATCTTTTGGGTTGCATTATTTTTAGTTAGCCACCAATATGGACATAAACTATTATGTTTGCAAAAGGTGTGTATTTCCAAAGGAAAATATGTACATTTGCACATTTTCACGTAGGGAGATGCCATTTTTTGTATTTGCAAAGAGGTGGCAAACATATCAATTGACATATTTTAATTCCATTTTGAGTTTTCATGGATGTCTTCACTCCCCAACCATTCTTGGCACTAGGACTAGAGAAAAGCTTGAGACATGGCAAAATTGCTGCCCAATTCAACTGCAATACAAATCCTTAAGCTAATCCAGTCTGACCCAAGAATGTAGAAGTTGAAAATTCTTTGATATGGTAATATTTCACTACTGCCAAATGATGTTAGTTGACCTAATAGACAGTTGCTGGTGATGTCATTGATCAGATTACCAGGAAATGCCATGTTATAATGGGGGCGGGGGTGGCTCAGTTGGTAGCGCACCAGGCTCGTAATCTGTAGTTCCCAGGTTCGAGTCCCAGCTGTGTCAGCTTTGAGATTTATCTCCGCAAAATTTCCCCGCCCTGCCCACGGTCAGTAGGGGACACCGATGGGCTTGAAAAGGCCGCCGTCTGTCGGATGGACGTTAAGCCATGGCCCCGTGTGCAGGAGAGCCATACCCTGTGCACGTTAAAGAACACGATGGATGGCCTTGACGGGAGGCTACCATCTGTCTCCCAACAGCTGTTCCAGTGGGTCCCCTCCCCCAACCTTCTCTGAGCCTTCGGGGTCCTTGTGGTCTGGCCATTTAGCCCATGGTGTGCAAAAAAGTGCCGCTCAGAGGTAAAACAATCCAATCCCACTTTTTAGAGGGGAAGAAAGCATGGAGGGATAAATGTTTAAAACCTGTAACACTTCCCGTGTGGCAAACTTTCATTTAGCTTACAACTTATTTCATTGTCCTCGCATTCAGAAGATATAGTAGAAAATTATTTATATATTAACTCCCTTTTTAGAAGGGAATGAAAGCACTGGGATATATGTTTTATAACCTGGACACTTCCCACATCAGAAGCTTTCATTTGATACATAGCTCATTTTTCTCAGTTCTCACATTTGGAAGATATAATGGAACAGTCATTTTCACATTTTTCCTTTTTTTTAGGGGGGGGGGGAAGAAAGAATGAAGGATAAATTTTTTATAGACTATAACACTCCCTGTGTTGCATGCCTTCATTTGATGCATTTTAAGTGTGGCCTTTGCATTTGAAAGATATGGTGGAACAACTATCTTGACCAACAAACAGACAGACAAATGACTAGGAGAAAAAAGCAATTGGATGATAGGTAAAAAAATAGAGATTTCCCAAGGGTGGAGGGTTTAAAATCCCCCCCCCCCTCATCTATGGTACTGCTCTCTAAGGTGACTTAGTGACTTTATTCAACTGTGATATTGCCCATTTCACGTTTTCATTTGTTCCTTTTTTAATATATATTTCAAAAAGTTAAATGCATTTCTTTTGTTTATTTTTTGAACTTTATCTCTGTAAACCACATGATTTCTTTCATGAACTGGATATGTCCTGTAGGATTCCATTTGATTAGCTTTGCTCTAGATGCATTAGGTGTATGCATTGTAGCTTCTAAACAGGCACCATTGCACAAAACTTAATGGTACTTGCACTCAAGAGTCCAAATGATCTGAGATGATATAACACAGCAGGTTATTTTGCTCATCCAGATACAGATATATTTTTGGGGATATTTAAATGCAAAATTGGTCATATATTTGCAAAAAATGATCATAGCAGTGGCCAGGCCATCTAAACAAAATGAAGCTAAAAAAAAAGGTAATCGTAGTTATTATTATATGTTAGTTTAATTCACTCAAAAACAATGATGATAAAAATTTTTAAGACTAATTTGATAATCAGCATAAAAATTTATAAGGAAAATCAAATTTCAACAAGCAAGCCAATCAGTGTTGAAAGTGTTATTTAAAACTTTTTATTTCCTCTTTGGGGGGTTGCCTTTGACTTTTTGCTAGAGCTGCAGTCAAAGAATAGTTTTTAGTACTTAATCCTCATTTCTGAAATTTTCATTACATGATGTAACACTAAAAAGTACAATGCAATGTACAATGAAATTTTCATTGCATGATGTAACATTAAAAAGTTTGCAATGCTGATATAATGCTAATTTCTGAGAATTTTAGCCGACTTAGATGGTTGAAATAATTGTTTTACAAATAAAATAAGAGTGTGACAAATTTGATACAAATAAATGTAGTAGTTTTTGATACAAATAAAATAAATGTATTAGTTCATTCTTGGTGGATAGGTGCCATCAACCTACTTTTCCAGTGATGTGTACAAACAATGCATGTTGACTTAGAACATAGTAATTTTCACAAGGAGCATAGTATAGAGGTGCACATTGCTTGATTTAATGTTGAAAGATTGCTAATTTTTTTAGCACATTTTGACACTTGTAGTTTTTCAAATACTTAACTATCCAGTTCCAAATTTCACATGTGGATTTTTCCCTGTGCCATCCAGTAATACATTAAAAATTCATCTCTGCTTGTAGTAAAACATGTAGAACCTCAGGTTATTTTTTTTTCCCCATCCCATGGCTGAGTGGTTAGTGTGCTTGACTATTGATCAAGTATTATTATCAAGGTCAAGTAATTATTTATTATAAAAATAATAACTTTGATCAAAGGGTCCTGGGTATGAGCCCTGGGTAAGGCATGGATGTTTGTGCTGTCTTTCTGTTGAGGTGTGCTCTTCCTCACAGATCTTTTCTCTGGCATGTTAAACTGACAGGCTCTTGTCAGACATTTGTGGCAAGCAGCTGTTTTTTGAGGGAGTGCTTATTTATTTTTGCTTTTATACTTGATTGCTTTAAAATTTTAATTCAAGATTTTTCAGTATCTCCCAACTTTTGTTACTTCTTAAATACTTAACTACCTGGTCCCAGATTTCTTCTGCAAGTTTCTCCCTGGCTACCCTGTGTTGCATTAAAAATTCAGTACTTCTTATAGAACCCAAGTTCATGTTTAAAACTGTTTTTATTTTCCACTCTAAGGTACCATGAATTTAAGTGTAAAATTGCTAGTTTGCTAATGCATTTTACCATTTTGTATTGGCTGATTAATATGCATTGAGCTATTTTTAATATTATTGATTCTATTAATTTTTTTTTAGCATTTGTTTTGGCTCATGTTAACCTGTTTGTTACATTTACTCATAAATTTCCATTAGTGAATCAGATTTCTAAAAAAATGTCTGCCATGAAGGTTCATATCTTTAAATTGAAGTATCTTTGGTATAGAAATGGCAATGAAGAAATTCAAAAGACTGGTATTTGATTAACAAGCATGACAAATTCTAAGAATAGTTTCTTTAATATGTATTTCCAATGACTGAGCAGTTAATGTGTTGGTTGTGGAGCAGAGGAACCTGGATTCAATCCTAGATAAGGCATGGATACTTTTTTCTGTTTTCTGTTGTCTTTATGCTGAGGTCTTGCCCTCATGACAAATTTTTTTAGTGTATCATACTAATATCTCTTGTTAAGCCTCCTAGATGCAAAGTTTTTAATGTGTATTAAAGTTAATACTGATAAAAATAAAATATTAACTCTAAGAGAAAAAAGTTGTCATTGACTTAAAGTAAAATACATTTTATTTGCTTATTTCACCCTCTCTGGGCAACATTATCTACTGTTTTTTAAGCAACTATTATGTTTTGTAGCATATGATAGGAATAACTTTTAAGTAGGTGTTTAGGTGTATGCTAACTTGTGTCAAAAAAGTTGTGTGATTATAATATTTATAACTATTTTTATATGACTTCTTTTGCATTGGAAATGCGGTATTATGAAAATAAACATGATTAGCATACCTGAAGTGCCTGTTTTCCCCCTTGGTGTCAACAGTTGAAATTAAATTTGTTTCTTCACTAAATTGCTTCTGCATGTTCTCATTAAACTACTTACCAATTTTTGCAACGCTATCTCCATTCATCACCACTCCAGAGACTCCGGAATAGGGAACTGTATAACCACCCTGTAAGTCCAAGCTACTATATTAAAAAAATTTTGTGAAGTTTTTGTACATTTTATATGGATGGTGGATTATCTGAGAATTCGATTATTTGGGATTTTTCCCCCTGTTCAATCTACATAATTAAGGGTGTATTCTATCTGATCTGTAGGTTAGCACACATCCAATGGATGGTGGGCTTAATAATAAACCAAAACCCCTTTGATATTTTCTTTTTAACCAACAGCAAGATACAGGCAACCAAAAACTCTTATTGTTGCCACACTTGGTGTTTGAATCTGTGTACCTCTTATTATGAATTTGCCCTGTTATCAGATGTGTGCTACGTAGGAAAAGAATGTAATTTCTCATAGCCTTATGTGATAAGCTCACATTAGACTGAGAGAAATTGCATTCTTTTCTTCTGTGATTATGTTGCTATGAATGTTTCATATTTACATCTGATAACTCTGTTTTTGGAGGAAACTGCTCTCTTCATATTTTAATTTTCAATTTCTCCACTGTTTATCATTCTTGGCTAAAGATCAAAGGGAACTATGTTTAAATCTTTGATAAGATGTGGATATTTATATGAATGTATTGTCTTTCTGCTGAGATCCCATCTCTCTCATAGGTCTTATTAATGATATATATATATTAACAAACTCGTATCAGAACTTGGGAGTAAGTGGCTATCGGAAGAAAAATTTATTTTCGCTAATATATAATTCATCAAATGCAAATTGGATTGTAGATTTTTTTCTATTAAATGAATTGAGGATGTTTTAATCAAACTTTTTGTAATCCAGCAATTGTAAATCCAACTCTTTGTAATCCAACAATTGTAAATCCAATTTTTTGTAATCCAGCTTTTTGTTTTTAATGTTCGGAAGGGAAATATGAATAGAGATACAGCTGTGTATAAAAGTTTGCAGTGGCAGTAAAGGATTCAAATAGTTTTAAACTCTTTACCTAGATTCAAACTAAATTATAAATTATCATCCATGTGCTCATCCAGTATTTGATTGGTCTTCTTGCTGCAACTATATCATTGTTCCTACTCAAAAAATTTGGAATGGAATTTTATCCATTTCAAGAGTTTTGGTGCACTTGGAAGATGCTTGTTTTTTGGTGCTGGTTTGTTGTGGGATATCCTCCATCCTCAGTGAATCTATAAATTCAAGCATCGTTAATCATTGAATACTTCTGTTCCACTTTATGAAACCTTCAGTTTTTTTTTGGACGTTCTTAGCATCTCCAAAAACAAGCTCTTAATGCCTTATATAAATATGCTATAGAATTACACTGCCTGGCTAAATTTCTTATACAAATTATTATAACACTGCATCGTGTGAAAGTACCATGGAACACGCCAATGTGTGCAAAATTTCTTACCGATGTAAGAATTCTATGTTATTATGAAGTCTCATAAAAGCTTTCAAGGCATGGTGGAAAGCAAAATTCATGTGTGACATGGGCAAAAAGGTTGATCTGACTGACTTGGAAAGGGGGCTCATTATTGGAACGAGATGGGCAGGAGCATCCATAATGGAGGTGATGGAACTCAGTGAAAGGTCACGGGGCGCAATATCCCAAGTGTATGGAGAATGGTGATGGTCTAAAAAAAATGTCTGCCAATTCAGGATGAAAAATGTTCTGACAGACAGTTGAAGGCATTTGTTGGCATAAGCTGTATGGCAAAACAGAGCTGCTATGGTTCATTAGCTGAGAGAGATGACTGCTAGCAGTCCTTCAAAACCTGTTTCAACAAGAAAAATCCACAGAGAATTTTAAATTTGGGAACTGTACCATGATACACATGGCAGTATTAGGTAGGTGTTCATAATAATTTGGCCAGGCAGTGTATATAATGGAGGATATTATTGTATATTTATATGCTGAAGAAATCACATGAGTATTTTTTTATCAGCATCTAAAATAGCCTATTTTTGTTGTAGTAATGTAATAAATAGAAGGATACTGGAGATGAGTGGGGCTGGGGTGGCACGATTGGTAGCACGCCAAGCTCGTGATCTGCAGTTCCCAGGTTCGAGACCCACCTGTGCCAGCATTGAGATTTATCTCCACAAAACTCCCTTCACTCGGTCAGTAGGACGCACCGATATGCTTGGAAAGGCCACCATCCATTGGATGGGATGTAAAACCATGGTCCTGTGTGTGGTAACTGTCCGAAACTCTCATACATGGTCCTGTCCGAAACTCTCATACAGTAAAAGTATTTTGAAGGTTAAAATTAAAAAAAAAATATCGAAATTTCATGAATCTTAAAAAATTAAGTGCTGGGAAGTGACTGGATTTACCTGGATTGACCGGAACTGATTGCCCACATCATTCCAGCACAAAAAATTTTCACAAGGTTTTAAAAAAAAAATTTTTTTTTTTAAACCCATAAACTGATGTGGAAATGTTATACGGCATTCGATAAAATCTCTTGTCTCCCCTTTAATATTTTCCGGCTCGATTATGTTTTTGCCCCTTCCCCTCGCTCTTTTCTAGATCGGGGCCTGCTAGTACGCAACCTTCCATTTTAAAGACCTTTTAAGAAATGTTCTTGCAGAAAGTGTGATATTTATTGGTTTACTATTTTTTTCTCTCTCCATTTCGGTTATTAACAATCTCAAAAGGGTGGCGGTTAGCTCTCTTCTCTACACCTCCGAGATCCATTCCTCGTGGTCAGGCCAGAATCTAGAAAAAAATCGAAGGTTGGGTGGGGGCGAGAAGCTCAAACTTTTTTTTCCTAAACAGCCCTTTTCCGACTGTCGTATTTTATGTCGCCTTTTTTAGTGCAACATAGATTCCACGTTTCAAAACAAATCAAAATGCGCGTTAGTGCACTTCATAAGAAAAGTGCCTATTTTCAGTAATTAATAGAAAAAGTATGGTAATAATATATTGCTTTTAAAATTATTCTTAAATAAAATTGTTAATGCTGATCATATGTATGGTGACGTAACACATGCTTTTTGATAGTGAACTTCAGAACCAATTATTAACCCTATATAAATCAAAAGTAAAAAAAAAAAATCGATCAACAAAATTAAATCTTAATTCAAGGAACTCTAAATACATTTGAGAAGCCATATTAATCGCGGGAGGAGAGGGGGGGGGGGGGGGGGCTCAGTCGGTAGCGCGCCAGGCTTGTAATCTGCAGTTCCCAGGTTCGAGTTCCAGCTGGGTCAGTGTTGAGATTTATCTCTGCAAAACTCCCCGCCCTTCCCATGGTCAGTAGGGGACACCGATGGGCTTGGAAAGGCCGCCGTCCGTCGGTTAGGACGTTAAGCCGTGGCTCCGTGTGCGGGAGAGCCATACTCTGTGCATGTTAAAGAACACACTAGATTGCCTTGATGGGAGGCTACCATCTGTCTCCCAACAGCTGTTCCAGTGGGTCCCCTCCCCCAGCCTTATCTGAGCCTTTGTGACCTGGCCATGGTGTGCAAAAAAGTGCCGCTCAGAGGTAAACAAACATAATACAGGTAGATTTATAAGACCAAATAACTAGAAAATTTTTCAAGTGAGATTTACCATTTCTACCACATGCTGAGATTTTGATTTTGTAAAAAGAAGTTTGAAATCTAACAAAAGAAAAAAAAAGTTATTGTTTTAACCACACTTTAAATGTTTAATATACTCTGTATACGTGCTTGTCTTTATATGTACTTATGCATCTGTTAAAAAATTGATATCTCCCTGACTGATTAACAAATTTTAATCACACCTTGTTTACTAGAAAGGGACCAACTACAGTTCTAGTGGAATGAAAAAGTATATTTCCTTGTTGAAGAATAAAGTGAAGACTTATTTAGTAGTGATTGTTTTGAGAGCAGATTTTGTTTCACTCTTTCCATTCATGTAACATCAACAAAAATATTCTAGCATTAAAAGTTTGTTTTTTTAAATCTTTCGTAAATGCTATATTTATGGGATAAATGCAGTCTTTCAAGTTCTTTGCTCACTCAAGTGAAAAGGATCTGCTTATGATTTATACTACTTATTAGGGTGACCATTACACAGCTTTAAGATTTTAGATGTCATCATGTATATCAGGTTAAATAGTGTTTTGATTACAGTTTATAGCAGAAGTGGTCTCTGATGAAAGAGGCAACTCTGCTTCCAGTGCTTTATCTTTTGTTTGTATATTGCACTTTAGTTAAGCAGAAAATATCAGGTGCTTGGAAAGATTTATTTTACCTCTGACAATTTCTTTATACCAAATGGGTTAAATGATCACAGGTTACAAGAACCTGAAGGGCTCATAGCTGGGTAAGAAAAGGACAGCTGTTTCAGCTGTAAGGACAGCTGGAAAGCTGTAAGAAAAGGATCCAATTGACAGCTGTTTAATAGATCAAAGCCTTTAATCAAGACTAGTCAGCATGTTCTTTAATTTGCACACATGGTGTAACACCCCACATGACAGATGGTGATCTTCCAAGCTCATTTTTGCCTTTTCTCATCGAGAGCAAAGTAGGGGTTAGTGGATAAAATTTCTAACAGCCATAGTGTGAACTCGAAACCGTGATCCTATCTAGAGTTGAGCCACATACCGTTCACCTAAAATATTGCTGGATGGCCTTGAGAGCATGTTCTCATCTAACTATCCAATGCGTTTCTCTGCTAAATGATGGACAGTTTGTGTCCTTTGTCCATTGTGTCGCTTAAGGGTCAACTGCAATAAACAGAAGTTCAAGCATTGGTAAGCTAAAAACCCTAATGACATTAAATTCTATCATGAAGGAAGAAATTTATATAAACACCTGTTGATAGAGATTTTTAAACAGCCTTTGATATTTGTTATTTATGTTTGTGACATTCATATGTTGAGTAAGAAATTTTAAGATTTAGAACGACGTCTACAGAAGGTATAAATGCGAATCCATGTTAAAGTTAGAAATATGAAAATACCATTATCTGACAGTGTTCTTCCTTGGTCTGTTTTCCTTCTCTATATTGATTACAAGTGGATCAATCATTGCTGTTCTCAAAACAAATCGTTGAAACTATTGAAGGAAACGATTTCTATTTTGAAATGTTAGTTTCATTCCTCATTTTATAGGGAGATGCATCAAAGGTAAATTTTTTACTTCAAATTTGTTCCTTTTTATGCCTGTTCTCTTTGGGCTGCCATCGACTATCTATTCAGCTGGAAGCAGTTGTAACCATTCGCCACTTCTTTGCTTAGCAGTTCCTGCTGCATCACCTCGAGTGCTGCAAAGACATTCAACGTTTATAGCAGTTCGTAATAACTTGGCTTAATTTCCGAAGCTACTCTGGCAGTTCCTTTAGCCAGTTCATAAACCCTGGCTGATTGCTTGCAGCTACAGTGTATCTGTTGGCAGCGCATGTAGAACATTCAGTACGCGGTGTTTTTGTCTAAAGTGGATCTGGTTTTTGTTGCATGTCGTGCATCACTTATCGCGGACTCCATCAATATTAAATTCTTACTTTTTTACGTCTTTCAAATGTTGAAGCTGAGCTATTTCACTTTCTGCACCATGATTATGTATTCAAAAGCTTTTTGATTAATGGTTTCTCGGCTACTCCCGTGTTGTGCTCCCCATGGCCGCCGTGGCCATAATGCTATATTATGAAATACAGATTAGAGTATGAACGACTGGAGGCTTAGGCTGAATCACAATAATATGTAAATGAGGCTTCTGGGATAAGATCTTTTTGATTACGTTTTATGAGTGTCTCTTTAAGAATGTCTTCTTAATGACAGTTTGATGTACGTTATTTAGATATAGGATGTGGGAAGAAAAAAGAAGAGGTTGTCAGTGAGATAGATCTCTGTTTAAAGGATGTGTTGCGGTGGAGTTGTAGAGGCAAAAAATCATTTTTTCCCCAAGTGTTATTTGCAACTCAGTTCTTTGCTTCCGAATATCTGAAAGAATTTATGTAAAAAATGTATTTGCCTACTTCATTGTGAAGGATAAAGTATATTCAGGAGAGGCAGTTGTCTTTATTTAAAAAAACGTTGCTTGAAATTCAAACTGCTTTTGAATAAATACTAAGTTTTTTTCTCCTAATGAGACTTTCCTGTTGTATCTGTATTCAAAGGAATCAAGAAATAGAAACTTTTATAGCGTAGGGGGAAAAAAATGCTTCGAATGTGGAAAACTTGATTACTTCTTTTCCCTCCCCCCCCAAAATATAGAAAGTTTCAATTTACGTTGTAAAGTTCAAATATACTGAAGAACAATTCCTAATAGAATTTAATGAAGGTTCTGTTGGTTAAGCTGTTGAAAAAGCAGACTGAAGTCAAGACATAATTTAACAGCAATAACCGGAACCGCCAAAATTGCCAAACAAATTAGTAAAAGGTTGGCCGAGTGGTTAGCGCGCTTGGCTACTGATTTACGGGACCTGGGTTCGAGCCCCGGGTAAGGCATGGATGTTCGTGTTGTTTTCTGCTGAGGTCCTGCCATCCTCTCAGATCTTCTACTGTGGCATATAAACTGACAGGCTCCTGTCAGACCTCTGTGGCAAGCAGCTGCTTGAGGGGGTATTTTTTTTTTATTAAAAGTATTACAATGTTTGTAAAATCCTCTCAGTATAATAAAGGTGTGTTGGAATTTTCTGTTCTGATTGTTATTATTCAGTGATGAAATAAGGATGCTTATGTCATCTATTTGGAGTCATCCATAGATCGTTTTTACACCGAACTTGAAACCTCCTCTAGCATAATACTTGGCCTACTCACCTTTCCCTCCCTGCTACTAAAACTATGGTAAACATCGTAGCGAATGAATGTTACAGTAGTAGTAATAGTTATAACTTGTAGTATAATAGTTGATTTTTTTTGTCATAAGAAAGCAGAAAAAATAATTACTATTTTCAGAAATAATAGTAATTGAGCATTATGTAACGTCGCCACCTAAATCAAATTCGATTTCACCCTGAAACGCAACAAATTAACCTCGCGTAATATGTGGATAATCCGTTTTCATTTCTTGGTGAAAATAAAATACAAATCTAAACATTCTAGATCGCAAAAAAGGAATGAAATTTTGCCTAGTCATAGAATTTATTTTTAACTTTTTATAAGAATTAATTATTTGTATAATTAATACTTATAAAAAGTATTGCATTAACTTTCAAGAGATGCATTATATATTTATCATTTATAGCACGAAGCAAAATTAAACTTTATAAATAGTTTCCTTTTCGTACAGAATATTGATAAGATGCACTGAAATCATTAGCAGTTTTAGAACAGTTGCTAGTTAAAAGCTTCCGTAGAACAAAGATTTCATATTGCGGTTGTCAGAACTAAAAAGAAAATTCATCCAGGCAGGAACCGAAAGAAATTATTTTTTTCGGTATGATATTTGAGTTTATCGTATCCATGGTTACAAATTAGGAAGAGATACTTTTATTAGATAAGATATATTGTCGTGATGGCTTATCCTCTTGGTATACCAGCACATTTTATTTAATTCAAATCTTGGAAACTAAACGATATTTTTAATTGTTAATGATTCCGAAAGAGGTTTATTATATGACGATTGTTAAACACCGTTTTCCAGATGGATACTGGTACATCATAAAACTTTTAATTGCCAAACACCAAATGGTTTAGAGATGTGGGGATTTTGGTCCTAACCCTTATCGAAGTCGCTCTCGAAGTTCAAACTTTGGAGTGACCTTCGTGAATTTACACCAGTGTTTTTCACCCTTTTTTCAGTGATGCAACATTATAAATAACGAAAAATTTTGCGGAAGGGTGAGGTTGAAATATTTTGTTGTAAAAAGGAGCTAATCAATTGTATATTTTTCAAAACTGTAACACATGTAAGTTATTTTACGTATTTTTTTTTATAATTATTCGTGAAATTTAAATTCTTTACAGTGGGAAAATATTGACCTAGATACCGAGCAGTCGTATAGTGGAAATGCCTAGACAAGGGTTACACGGAGTTACATTTTACCATTCTTCCCCCCCCCCCCCCCCCACACACACACTATTCAAAATGAAATGTGGGAAACTAACCAATCCACAGGAGGCAAAATGTGATCGATTAATTTTTTTGAGAAAAAAAGAAAGTTAAAAATAAATCAGTTCGTAGTCGCATTAAAGTTAGCAAAACCTTTTTTCTGTTAAATATGGATATTTTTAAAGTTTATGTTAATGACTATAAAATATCTATGTTAAAGACTATATAATTTGGTGATACATTTTGTTTCATTAGCGCAGAAACTGACGGCACTTCAAAATTAACTGATATTGCATGCAATGATTAACAAACTACCAGAGGAAAGTGAAATTCGCAAGCACAAAAAGATCTTTATTCTTAATCTCACACTAGAGATCTGACAACATAAAAAATGACCAAGTTATACTGCTTTTTCTCATAAAATCTGCAGAAAGCATTTGGATAGTGAAAAAAGTGAAATCTATCTTCAGATTTTTAATTGGAAGCACGTGGCAGAGCTCCCAACACAAAAAGTACATTTCGTAATGTTTAAAATTAAAAATTTATGGGGAAATTTGATACACAACTGTTTAAAGGAACAGTCTGAATTTTTTTTTATTTCTATAGCTTTGAACTGATAATAACAGATTGTCTCAAAGCCTGAACTTGGCCATGAACTTCATTAACATAAGGTCATCACATCATTTTTTCTGTTCGACTAGCGATTTCTATCGATATGTCTAACCTGTTTAACTCTTTTAGACTAGAAATGTTTCCGTTATTATCACATTTTTTTAAATATCTTATTCCTTTGCTGTTCTTACATCATTTTTAGCAATATAGGCTAAAATGAATTTTATTAAAAATAATTGAAACTATGTAAGCTTTTTAATGCAAGTTTTATTTATACTCGTCTAAAAACAACAGAAGCAATATTTTATGAAGAAAGTTTTAAAAAGAATTCATTTCAAAATGTCGGATTATATATTTCGAAAACCGAAATATAAGATATATTTTCAAAAAGTTAAAATTCAAGTTATCATGGTTCGCATTAAATAAAACAGGGCCTTTCCCGAGATTTTCCGGTCGGCATTGGGGAAAAAGATTATTGGATAACCAGTTAAGGTTGTCCAGTATGTTCTTTAACGTGCACAGCGTATGATTCTCCTGCACTTGGGGCTATGCTCCTAAAGTCGTTTTGGACGGACGGACGGCGCCTTCCAAGTTCATCGGTGTTCCATTACCCACAGAGGGCAGAGCTGGAGTTTATTGAATAGAGTCATGTAACGTGAGTGGCTGCTGGGGGGACAGGTTGCACAATTGACATTTCAACAGATTTCGTAGATTAAAAGGCTGATAGATCTTGACTATGATCTGTTAGAAATGTCAACTGCACAATCTCCAGGTTTGTCCCACTCGCCTATTAAAACAATATGTTTAGGCATATATTTTGATTTAAATATTTCTCTCTCGCCGCTTGAGATTCAAATCACTTCGGTATGAGCATCTTCATGTTTTCTCTACGTCTTCTTGTTCACTTTCCATATGCGCAATGGAATTGGAAGATTTGGGATAATATGTTTTGATTGTTGTACTTATTGCTTTACAAATGTTTTATTTTTATTTCACCTACTAATTTAAATTACTACGTAATAAATATATAAAAATGCTAAAGAGAGTATCAAGATAGTTTTAATGAGGGATTTTGTGCATATATTGGTGTGTCTTAAGGATCCTACCGAACTAGCAAACAGCTATTTAACTCTCCACAACAGTGATTAATAATTAAATTACTGAATTGATGTGGAGAGTTAAATAGCTGTTTGCTAGGCCGGTACGATCCTTTAGATTTCCCGTAAAAAAAAATTAACGAACGAAATGTACAAACTGCTAAATCAATGCAAAATCTTATATTTTTCACATTAATTGCATTTATATTTTTGTTAAAATAATTTTAAGCACAACGGCATAAGTATTAATTCTTAAGCTGAAATATAAGTTTTGCGACCTAAGATTACTAATAGTCGCGTATCAAATTGAAAAGAAATAATGATAAATCGTGAATTTTATTTCTTAGTAAAATATATATTTTTTTAAATTCTGAATTTTTGTTTTATTACATATTAATGATAATTTCTGGCTAGGAATATTTTATACACAATGAAATTATACCGATCTAGGTCCCTCTCCTATATAAGTAATATATAAATAATGAAACGCAAGTTGAAATGTTTTTTAAAAATTCTCTTTTAAATGTTTTAATGATTTATCTCATAAAATTTTTAATATCTTACTCATCAACAAATTTTTAACGCTCTTGTATTTACACTTTTAATATTATTAAAATAAGTATAAAATTAGTGATTAATAATATTTGACAACGAACTCTTGAGAACTAATAATTTAAAATTATTTGTTTTACCGAAAATATTTTTGTCATAGAAAAACGGAAGCTACACCTGAAGCAGCAGTTTGCCACAGCGGTCTATAAGAGCTTGTTGAATATACCTAAGAGGTCTGTGAGACAGCAGAAAGCAGCACAAGAAAAGAAACATCCATACCTTATCCGGGGTTCGAACTCAGGTCTATTTGATCCTTAGCCAATTTAATTACCTGGCTGCCGGGACGACATTAAAAAATGATTAATAATATTATTTGGAAGAAATGTCTAAGAAAGTTTACCAAAAGAAGTTCTTTTCAGATAATTTTTCTGCTTAAAATTTTTATATTGATAAAATAATTGTACAAGCAGCTCAAAAAAATTGGTAAAATTTATCTGGAAAATGGTAGTTTTCTTGTTAGCTGTGTTGATCGAACACCTAGCAAAATGTTTTGTAAAACAACCGATGATCGTTTAAGAACACAAGAAGGAACATTGTAAGGTGCATATGTCGAAAAAAATTGAAATATTATAAATGAAAAGAAAAATAATGCTTAAAACACTATCGTATTGGACTACATCACTGAATATTTCATGTACTCATGTTAAAATACATGTGAAGTTAACGAAGAAAATATATGTTGCATTGAGGCAGTTTTATTACATGTCGGGAAAATCCTTATTATGTAAACTTAATGTTGTAAGTATTTGTGGTTAGGGACTATTTATGATTTTTGCCGGATTTCACTAATAGTGTTTCATACCGTTCTCTAACAGGAAAAATGTTATTGATCTGTTTAAAACGTGCTGAAATCCTGTAAAAAATATTCCTTCTAACGCTTAAATCTTTCGAATCTCATCCAATTAGTTCAAAATCATAAACATTAATATTTCAGTTTACGATTAGCGCGTATTAACTAATTTTACACTTGACGGTTAATATTTTCTAGAAAGCAAAAAAAATTAGAAAATATTTTTTTTGAAACTAAAGTCTTTTGATCATTAGCCTTAAGGGCTTTCAACACTGACAACGGCTGTTGGTTTTATTACTTAATGCAGAGATTAACAGTAAAAGAAAGAGGTCGATAAACTTGGAGGGATTTTTTTGCTCCTCTCCCCCCATGGATGACAGCGTGGAGGCATTTGCCTGTTTTTTTTATTTTGTATTTTAATACGATTGTTCGTAGTCCGATGTCTATTTTTTTTTACTTCGCGTAAGACCGTTCCATGTAAATCTCGAAAATGCAAGGCAGCTCTAAAGATTCTTCCTTTCTGCAGCTTCGGATTACAAAGCACGGCAACTGTGCACCACCCCATCCAGGTGTGGTGCCTCCATTATTGCATCGACACACCGAGAAGGAAAGCGGAGTTGGAAGTAGGTCGGCGCACTCGTTCTGTCTGTTTTTACATTGGCAGCGTCAACTACTTTAAAGTGAAAATAAAAAAATCCCCACCGCTTCTCCTGGAGACTGCCTCTGCCGCTGGGAGTGGTGTGTGAGGGCGCGGTGAGGCTGCTGGGTGGAGGCTCGCACCATTGATAATTGATAAGGCAATATAAATGATGGTGAATAATTAACAGGCCATCTGGACCCAGCATAAAACTGCCATTAAGTCGGCACCAGCTGTGGCATAGCTTGGCTAATTAAGGAGGCTGGGCAGTGCTCGCTCCGTCGCTTTCTCGCTCTCTCTCTTTTTCGGTTCTAGGTTTCCTTTCTACACATATCTAACCTTCTCTTCTGGTTTGCTCCTCTGCATCTTTTCTCCTGTTTTCCTGTTCTCTTTGTATCTCATCACTTAAGCCGTGCTTTAATGCAACAATACTAATGATGGTGATATATCGCTGCTGTCTTCGATTTTTGTCTGATTTTAGTTTACCTATTATCTTTTTATTTGTGATTATTTGCCGTTATCATGCTAATTTTTCATGTAACTAGTTTTTTTTCTACATTTTTCATCGAGTCAATTATATAGCTTTGCTGTAAGCAGTACAGTGTGCATCTCTCATTTTTGAGATCCTCACAACCTGTTCTATTAACCAATTGTATACAGAAAAAATTTTTTTCTAGAGGTATAACAACTGAGAAAGGCGACCTAAGGGTGGTGGCCTCTCATGAAGTTTTTAAAATGGTGAAAAAAAGAACGTTAAGGTTCTAGAAATAAATTTTGTAGCGGTTTGCTTTTGATTCGCTTTAATTACATTAGATTTGTATTTTACTAGAAATAATTAAAAGTATTTTCCTACATAGAATATTTCTGTCCACCACCACCGTTTATTTCATCCCCTTTTTCCTAAAAAAATTATATAGCCTTGAAGAAGCCAAGTGTCTAGAAAAACTTAACCAAACTATGCATTCTCACTTTAATATTTTTTGGTACATTTTTAGTATTTTCCGGGTGTGGTATCATACATGAATAAGATTTTGAGATCGTACGACTTAAAAGACTGGAAAATGTATTATTTTTAAGTTAATAAACATGTTATAATTAATTGGTTTGTGTATTATAACTTTTTTTTAATCTGAAAATGCTTATATTATTATTATTTTTTTATTAAAAAGGGAAGAATGTACTTCTCTACACAAAGGACAGAGGTTTAGAAGCTCTGTTGGGCTTGCCCTGTTTTTCATACCAACACATACACAGAGACATGCCCACTGGTTTAGAGTCAGGTATGCTAACCACTAGATCAGATATGGGTTATTTATCAATCATATAACCGATCCCTTCGCATCGCTTAATTTTTGTCATATATATTGACAGTTATTGAAGCAATGAGAAATTATTCGAATGGAACCTATTTGGTTAGCACGCTTCACTATTGCTCTAAGGGACCTGGGTTCGAGCCCCGGATAAGGCATGGATGTGTGTGTCGTTTTTCTGCTGAGGTCCTGCCATCCTCTCAGACTTTCTACTATGGCATATAAACTGATAGGCTCCTGTCAGACCTCTGTGGCAAGCAGCTGCTTGAGGGGGTATTTATTTTTTTTATCTCAATAATAGCTATTATATAGTAAGATGTAACAATGGATTTTTTTTTAAAGTAAAGAATTAAAAGGTTGTTGGGTTTTGAAAACTTTAACGCTTTATCTACCCCATGGTTAATATCACGATATCAGAGATAGGCACCTGTAGAGCTAAGAAAAAAGTTACAGTATAGAGGAAAAATTACAGGGTTCGTTGGGTTCTTCCTCTCCAAAACAATATTTTCTCTGTACTTAAGAAACTACCCCTTCATAATGCATTTCTCCATATTTCCAACTTATGTAAACTTTTCCAGTGGCCTGTGAAATCCAAAATCCCGACGTATAATAGATGTTATCCTTGACGCCACAAATACTATGATCACACCAGAAATCAGCTATTATCGTAACGTATTTTTCTATTAAACTGTGATAGTATGAGAAAGAAGTGGGATACTATAGATACCAATTTTTAACCGTCTGTGGAGGAGTTTTTTAACGTTGTTTACCAGCTGCAGATGGAAAATCTCATATGTCATAATAAAAGCTTTGTAAATGAGTACCCATATGACATTTGAAGAGCACTACCTGATTCATTTTTGCTCTTCATTGGAGCTAAAATGGAATATAGAAATATCTTCTCTCTAGATAGCATTTGCAAAATTAAGATCAAATCCAAAATTCGTGGGTGGGCAGCTGGCTATCCCTTCGCACTCCACCGCACATTTCATCTTTAACTGCTATGTTATTTTCCAGTTATTTCTGACACCATATTTTACAGTTTATTCCATTGCAGAAACCTATTCGTTGCAACACTTCAATTAATTTTACTGGAAATGCTACAAATAAAAAAAGAATTTTAATGCAGTTAAGGTGTTTGTGTAAGTGGAGTATATAAATCTTATGTAACTTAAATTTCAATTTGTTGCTGTTGTTAAAATTGTGTTGCTAAGTTTCATACAAATATATGTAGTTTTCAATACAACTGAAAATTTATGATAACGAAAATTTCGGCATATTTTTTTAAAAACTTGGTTAGAGACATAAATTTTTAACTTATGTTGGAATTGTTTTAAGTGTTGTACCATTAATGATATTTACAACAGAATTTGCATTCAAAATAAAAATGTATAATATTTATATCAATGCATAAATTGGTTAAAAATTACAGCTTCATAATATTTGGTCAGAGATATTTTTTTCTGGGTTCGAGCCCTGGGTAAGGCATGGATGATTGTGTCCTCCCTTCATCACAGAACTGCTGAGGTCCCCCCCCCCCCTTCCTCACAGACCTTATACTATGGTGTATAAACTGAAGACCTCTGTGGCAAGCAGCTGCTTAAGTGGTATTTATTTATTTCACTACTAAGCTCTAGTTAGTCTACGGGTGGGGGTGGCTCAGTCGGTAGCGCGCCAGGCTCGTAATCTGTAGTTCCCAGGTTCGAGTCCCAGCTGGGTCAGTGTTGAGATTTATCTCCGCAAAATTCCCTACCCTGCCCACGGTCAGTAGGGGACACCGATGGGCTTGGAAAGGCCGCCGTCCGTCGGATGGGACGTTAAGCCGTGGCCCCGTGTGCGGGAGAGCCATACCCTGTGCACGTTAAAGAACACGCTGAATGGCCTTGACGGGAGGCTACCATCTGTCTCCCAACAGCTGTTCCAGTGGGTCCCCTCCCCCAACCTTCTCTGAGCCTTCGGGGTCCATGTGACCTGGCCATTTAGCCCATGGTGTGCAAAAAAGTGCCGCTCAGAGGTAAAACAACCCAGCCGAACCCTAGTTAGTCTAAAATATGCAACACAGTGTTTTAAATACATTTATATATGGACGCAAAGTCGCTTTGCGAATCTGGACTATGGACAATATTTACCAAATGTGCTAAAGGTATTTATAAAGGGTGTTTAATATTGTTGTATACCTTTAAACTACAGCCTAATTGTGAAATAAATAGTTAAATTTTAAATAGATCAGTGGTCTCAACCTCTTTGTGTCACCTCATTTTCAATTCCGTTATTTTACGTCATCTTTGAAACTAAATTGAATTCCCTACGTTACTCCCAAGTAAAAATCAATATATTAAAAATTTATTCATATGAGTATAAATTGAATAGCAAAAGTAAAGTGTAAGTTAAAATGTCATGAAAATTGAACATAAAAAAAAGCAAACATTTAATTGTTAAATCCTCGCTTCCTTCATTTTAGAAACCACTCGCATGTCGTTCATCTGTTGGACAACTATTTCCCAACCCGTGGTAGGCGATATGTTTTTACTAGTTTTTCATGGATTCAAAAATGCCATTTACTACCAATCTCCGAATGCACATTATTGAGAGCATATAAAGTACGGTTTTTGTATAGATCTTTATTAAATTGTTGATATGTGAATGTTGATAAAACCTGTAGCTCATTTACTTTTTTTCCATTATCTAGACCAGTGGTTCTCAACCTTTTATGCTTCACGTACCCCCTGGAAATGTGTATGTAACTGGCGTACCCCTTGTTTAGATAGATAAAACCATAGTTATAGTATAACAATGGGAGTAAAACTTTGTTACTAGATCTAGCGGCTTTTTGAGCTCTCACGGCGTACCCCACGTTGAGAATCTCTAATCTAGGCAATCAGTATGTAATTTCTTTATATTCGCGGTTTTTTTTTCCACTGTTGTTGAATTTATTTTATTACAATATCAGGTTTTTTTTCTTCAAAATTAATGAATGGGAAAGTAGATCTATACTTGATATTTTATTCATACAGTTGGGAGGTCTTTAAGAAAAAAGCACAAGGATTGTAAAAAAAATCCTAGATCCTTTTACACTATTGCATTGTTTAACTTCAAGGTGATTGGCTGTTGTATATACATTCTGTGAAATTGTCAGTGGCTTAGTAAATGTTACGAACCACTGTCATAAATCTTTCCTCACCTCAGAATGAATTATTATCCAGGTTGCGAACCACTGAACTTTGCACATTTTGAGCTCTTGAAATACTTTTACTGACTTATATGTAATATTTTTGTATTCTTTTCAATTCTTATCAAGAAAGAATTGTCATAGTTCTTTATTTTCCTCAGGTTTATATTTAGCTATTTGTAAGAAGACATGCGTCATGTGAAGACACTATCAGCTGAATCACCAGATATTCAGTTGCTGTACACGTTTGTGGGCAAACTCTTCAAATTCTCACCTGTTCTCCTTTTACCGAGGATGGACTGCCACCGCATCTGAGCACTGGAAGACAGGCGTATGAATGTATGTGAGTGTTTGTGCACATGTAAATCGGTCATGTTTCTTCATTTTAATTTTCACGTTTACAAAAGACTGGAAAAGTGTCGGTGGTGTTTTTAATGTATCGTGCATTCCACAATTTCATTTTCTCATCGGGTATGTCAATAAAGAATTTTGATTAAAAAAGTAAACTTTTTATATTCTTAATTTGTTAACACCCTCATTTTTTCAGTTAAATTTTTATATATTACAGTGAATTTAGGGGTAACAAGTAACACTTATAGGTGCAAAAATTGAAGTAAAATGAATAATATTTCGATTCTATGCTAGGAAACCCTTTGGTAATGCTATAGAACCCACTATAGAACTATATAAAAATATTGAAATTGTTTAGGCCAGTGTTTTTACCTTAGTGATGCAGCATTTAATGAAAAGTTTAGTGAGAAGTGAGGTTAACATAACTAAACATCATGGAAAATGTAATACCACTAAGTTTATTAGGAGCATCATGAGAAACAAATGATTAAAGTTGGGGACAGAAATATGCAAAGCACGCTTTTATTCAATAAGTAGTATGATTACTTCTAGAGCAGAAGCATTTATCATTTGTGAAACAAGGCATATTCGATCAGTCGTAGCATGGGAGATGCTAATCTATGCAACATCATTGTGTTTGCATCTCCTCCAATGAGGTGCAAGCAGATGTTCCATCTGGTGTTATAAACAAATGAGGGGGCATAGGATAGGGAATATTGTTTTACCACATAGACTGTCCCTGATAACACATAGAGTGTGTGGGTAGGTATTATCTTGCTAGGAATGCTCTAAAGCAGTGGTTCTCAAACTTTTATGCTTCACATACCCCCTGGAAATGTGTATGTAACTGGCGTACCCCTTTGCATAGATAGATAAAACTATAGTTATAGTATAACAATGAGAATAAAATAAAACATATATATATACACGCACATTAAATTTTGTATTCATAAATTACATATATCGATAAACACAAAAAATGACATAAACAATTTAACAAATCTTATAAAATTAAACATTTTTCTGAGTAATCAGTGAAATGGTTGCACCTGTTTACGCTTCTACAGTTCATCAATTGGGGTTAACTTGCTAAGGTAGAGTCACAAGTTATCTTCAACATCCATATATTTGTTTTTTAAAATTTGTAATTTGTTCCTATATTTTTTTCCATTTGTTCATTTGTTCCTATATTTGTTTTTTAAAACAGTTAAAGATTAAAAACCAGTTTCACATAAATAAGATGTTGTGAAAGGTAACAAATATTTGACTGCAATTCTTGGCAAAGTCGGATATTCCTTCTCCACTTCAATCCAAAAACTAATCAATTATTTTTTGAAATGAATGCTTTTAAATTATTGCCACAAGATATCTCAATCAACTCTTCTTTATTGGACAATGGAAGATCTAGCGACTTTTGAGCTCTCACTGCGTACCCCCAAAAATTTTACCGCGTACCCCACGTTGAGAACCCCTACTCTAGAGGATTGGTAGAAGTACAATATGTGCAGTAAGGTTGATGTTTCATTGTGCAGTAAGTTTCCGGATTATATTACCATTGGCATGTTTCTGATGTACGTGGCACAGTGTACTGTGAGATGACATTGGATATGATGCATGTTAACGCAAGTCTCGTGTGCACACCTTCAAAGTGAGTACTGCCATCATTCATCTGAGACAGAACTGGGATTGCCAGCAAACAGTATGTACATGAATTTGTGGCTCTGGACTTTGCACCTTTCCAACTGATTGGGCTGCGGCAGTAATGGGGAACATTTGAGTGGTCTATGTGATCAGAGAGAAGCATCGGATTATTCGGGTAGCCACGGTTATACCCAGTGTTGGCTCATGACAATTTTTTGATGGGACATTTTGACTATTTCAGGTAGTGCCCTGATAATGGGGAAAAAATGGGGAGATGCCTGATATTGAACCGAATAGGACAGAAAAAACGTTTCGTAATGCATATATTCCATTTTTTCCCCCCAGCTATTAGCAAAACTTTATTTAGCAGAAATTTCGTAAAAAACAACCCCCCTCCCCCAACAACTTGAAAAGATGTTCTTGCCTTTTCTACTTCGGTATTTTGCCCCTCCACTATAATGATTGCCTATATATATTTTCCCACTCATTCCAGTGATATTTTAAAACACTTCGAGAAAATTTTGTCCAAAATATACACTTTTTTTTACTCCTTTCCGATTATAAATTTGCATTTATTATTGTAAACTGAATTAGTCGCCTTAGATTATCACTTGAGCAATTCTCTATTTTGGTTATATTAAATTTACAATGTTAATTTGTTATAAATACATTTTGTTACGTATATTAATTTATTTTATAACGAATTGTTAAAAAAGTTATGGTTATAAAATGAATTATAAAAATAAAGACTGAAGAAACAAAACTATTATAATGACATCAGTTGGGATCAAACCAGAGACCTGCAATTAGCCGACTGAGGTATGAACTGTTGATGAGATCTTACGTTAAAGTATATTATTAGCATTCTCTTGTAGATCAAATGATCAACACATTTTATATATTCATGTCTAATGTTCTTAAATTCTTCATACATAAATACTCTTCGTTGGCAAAATTAAAGTTGGCAACCCAGTTCAAACGTATCTTCTCAGGAAAGTTTTGTTGAGCCTGCCATAATCAAATGAAGATTTTTCGCTAAGTAACCAGATCTTCGACTATTGGTTGGACCTGTTCTAATCAACCAATCAAGTGTCACAGGCCACTACAAAATGACCTGCAATTAATCGCTATTCTGTTTCAGTACATGTGCATTTAAGCCATCGCTATAATAATTAATGCTAAAATTTGTATTGACAATACAAAAGCAGCGTTGATTAACAAATTAATGCCGTGATTATCTACACGTCAAATAATGATCACAAAACGAATATGAAAGTTATGTTGATTAGATATGACAAATAACGCTAAATTTGAAATTCGTTTATTTTTTGTGAATATTTTTGGGGGCAGTGCACCAGGTGGCCTAATGGACGAGCCACCCCTGGTTGTACAATTGATTTGGCTTACTCTAGCGAATCACTCCGACAATGCCATTCACTGAAGTAGGCGATCCTCGTGAATTATGGCTCGGATCCTGGCAGTGATATGTTTTGGTACATATAGCCAGGAGAAGCTTTTAAGAATTTCAATTCAAGATTTCTTTCAGCTATTAAAAGAGAAATGTAACAAGTGTATAGAGTCCCATGGTGATTAGTTAATCTGCGGATTAAAAAGCAAACGTATCAAAACTTGACAGATCAGGCTTAAATGAATTTTGTATCTTTTTAGAGATATTTATGCTACGTAGTTTTTTTAAAAACAAGCGAAAACTGAAAATGAAAGGGAAACGATTTTTTAACTTCGAAAAGAATGTCACCGGAAAAGAATATCACCACCATTTCAAGGAGATACTTTGGAGGAATTTAAGAATGCTTTTAACGATTAAAAGAGAAGTATAACAAATTCCCATTGTGATTATTTTAAAGTGTTCATCATAAATTCTTTTTTTGAATATTTGTTTTTTAGAAGTTTTGTCTCATTACTTTTCAGGAGGACTGTATATGTAGCTGTTAGCGAATCTGGCTAATAAGCTAGTGTGTCTTTAGTGTCTGTTGGAAGAGAAACTGCACAAGTTACATAAAATGTTATTTTTGCCCTTGGTATTGCGGAGACTGCTTCCTTAAAAGAATAGTTTCTTTTAAGGATAGTTTTTTTTTAAAGAATAGTTTCTTCTAATTCGTGGTTGCGCCATTTTAAAGCAACATATTTGAGAACTGTGCCGTGAAGAAACTTCCATATTTTTAAATTATGTTCGTACGTCACAAATTAACATTCCATGAATTTGGAACAGTAATGTACATTTAGTTTTTGATACATCGACAGTATCTAACTTCCATTAAAAATGGGGTTGGAATAGTTTAATAAGCTTATTGACTTAACAGAAGACAGAACATAATTTTTTTCCTAACCTGGAAGAATGAGCATTGGTGGTGGTGTGAGGTGAAGTCCTAAACTTTCCTAGGTGACGTCGTAGTTGGAACAGCTAGGTGACTATTTTGGTTTGTTCCGAAATAGCTCGATCAGTAACTTTTGATACACGAAGTCTACCGCAAAGTTCGTCTCAAGTTCAAAGATGAGTCGGATGCGCATTTAAGAAAACATGCAGTTAAATATCTCGGTAATATTCAAAAACTATGGTCGAATTGTAAAATTTGCAGCAATAGGCAGTAGTACCTGTCATCCGATTCAGTCGAGCCGATTATTAAAAGAAAAAAAAATAGTGTGAATTGAAAAAAGCAATAATAAAACAAATATACGCTATAACTCGATGAGGAATGAAAAAGAAAACGCTGAGGGGGGGGGGAGGTATATTTTATTAACACAATGTTTTATGAATATCCCACTGGGCTCGACAGTTTATTTAAAAGTTAGTTACTCTTTACTGAAAAATATAGCGTTTTTTCCTTCTAACTCTACTAGCATGTGAAGGAAACATTAAAAAACAGTTGAAACTTCCATTGCCGGGGGTAGGAGTTGAATGAATCTAATAGGGAGTTTGACCGGCTTGAGCCACTGATTTTAGACTATTTATTTAGAAAAGAGGTTATTCGTTATAGTGGTGGCGCTGGGGTTATAACCCGAACAGCGCTCTTGGGTACGCCACTGGACTTGTGCAATTTACCATTTTTTTTGTGATGCCTCTGCATGCTATAAAATATCACAAGACCTAAAATTCACCAGTAGATCATGACTCATCAGTTGACGATAGCTAGTATTATCTTACAGTATTGCTTTTCATTGAGGATAACAGGCTTGTACATTTTTATGCTGATTTTTTAGCTGTATGTGAAACCGAATAAGAGAGATTACGAGAACTCAAGCGTTCTTTTCTTGAAAAAGATATACATTTCTTCATCTGTTGAACTTAAAAGTTTCGTCAGCACGCCAGTGGATCAGTGTTATAAGTTTGGAATTGCTTGATCGAGGTGTTGGCATCATCATTACCTGGAGGCATTTAATTACTGATCTCCAGCAGCTGGATGAGGAAGAGCAAGAGGAGGATGAGGATGCTGCTGCAACTATCTTGTCGTTAGCGGTAAATCACGAGAGATCGTTTCTCCACCGTCGGTGGTGATGGAAGCGAGACTTATCACGACACCATCCGTCTGTTCCCATGTGCGTGCGGTAGTGAGCGTGTCGCCATTCGGTACTACCAAATGGACAGGAGGGGACAGGAAACCGTCAGCCAGCCAGTCAGAACGTGGTCGCGTTGCTAATTTCCATGGAGCAATTTCTCCTATCTTCCTTCTCGGACCAGAATTGCTTCACTCGCGTTTGCTCGCGCACTGGGCAATAGTGATTAATGGCGAGTGAGCGAAGCATAGACATTAACTTCGTAATTTGGCTGCCATATCGCCTTCTTTAATGGTCGCTCCGAATCGTGGTCGGCTTTCTGAAAGCGGCAGTCCTGCAGAAAGGCATTGCTTGTTTCTCATTTCGCACAGTATTGGCGATTCTTTCCCCGGTCACTGGTAATACCCCGTCTCCGTAACTGCTCTGTCGCAGGAACCATTGCGCGGCGGCATCCCCACCACCACCCTCTCCACCGACGATGAGAAATAAGATAAAGAGAGTAGCAGATGTAAATGTTGGTAGAAACAACGATCGTTTTGGGTTTTTTTTTTTAGGTTTTTTTTTTCTGTTACTTTCTTCCGCCTTTTCATCTGTGCGTGTGCTTTAGACCCAACTATAAATCTCACACAGCAGCCACAGGGACGTGCGGGAATGAGTCTGAACCAGTACAGGTGGCCGCGAAACAACGCAGATAATATTGCTGGCAAACGTCCCGCTTTTGCAGCACGCTGCTGGAAGGGAAAGGCACAATTAGAATTTTGGGATCTTGACGCCGCCAAGGCTTGAGAGGCTGAAGTCTCTGCTTTGGACGTCACGTGTTACTCATGCTAATTTAATTTTGCCCTGCTTTTTTTTTCTTCTTACCCCTTTTTTTGCTCTTATTGGCACTTTGTTTGTTGAAAAGAGTTGATTCTAATTCTTAAAAATTCTGCCATTTTCTCTACAAGAGGATTGTTTTTTTTTGTAACGTTAGTAGTGTATGTTCGCTATAAGAATTGTTTTTGTTCATATCGTACAATGCAATTTTTTTTTAAGCTAGCTGAAAATTTGTTTTTAGTCAGATGGGAGGCGAACCTCCTGTGAGTTCGTATTCCACCCTGCGAAAGATAATTTCTCTTCTAATTTGTAACTATTCTAACTTGTTCTACAGGTTAGTGCTTGAGACTCATTAACGGTTGGGCGAAGATTGGCTTAGTTGGTAGCGTGGCTGCTGTAGATCTCAGATTCGCGTCCCAACTGTGCCTGGGTTGTGAATTTTCTTCCCTAACTCCCATTCTTTGTAAGAAAGGGGAGACTGTTGGGTTTGGAAAGATCGCGCCGTCTGTTGGATATTACAGATCTGTTTGGAAAGATTGCCGTCTGTTTATGCCGTGACCCCGTGTGCAGGAGAGTCACTTTTAAAAACATGCTGAATAGTCATGATGGAAGGCTTCCATCTGTCACCTAACAGCAGTTCAGTGGATCCCTTTTCTAACCTCTGAGCCCTTGTGGTCTTTGTGATCTGGCTATTTAGCCCATTGTGTGCAAAAAAAGTGCTGCTCGTAGGTTGATTCGGTTGTTTTACCTTTGAGCGGTACTTATTTTTGCAAATGGGCTAAATGGCCAGGTTACAAGGACCTGAAGGCTCAGAGAAATTTGGGGGAAGGGGACCCACTGGACAGGTGTTGGGAGAAAGATGAGAGCATCTCTTCAAGCCATCCAGCATGTTCTTTAATGTGCACAGGGTATGGTTCTCTCGGACACGGGGCCACTGCTTAACGTCGCATCCGACGAACGGTGGCCTTTCCAAACCCATCGGCGTGCCCTACTGACTGGGCGGGGCAGGGAGTTTTTTGGAGATAAATCTCAACGCTGGTCCAGCTGGGACTCGAACCTGGGAACTGCAGATTAGGAGCCTGACACGCTACCGACCTCCTCCGCCTCCCGTAATAGGTGGGAGTTTATATCAGTTAGTGCTACCCCTAGCAAGAACTTCGGTAAGCAGCTATACTCAAGATGGTGTACACTACTTAGCAGCGTGTGTTTTGCGTAAAAAGGTTATATGAAATTGTCAGTATTTATTACGGTGCAGTGGGATTTTAAAGTGAGATGTCACTGCAGAGAAAGTTCAAACAGATCAATTATTGAGACGTTAGGAAAAAGCTCGAACAGGCTGGTATTCTTTAGAAAATGGGAAGGACATTGTTTATAGAAAGTACTCTGTGAGATTGGCTGAAAGCATTGAACGTGTGTTGGAAATGATGACTATGGAAATTACTAAACGGCTGATTCAACAGCAGAATTAAAAATGAAACTTTCACTTTAACCATTGTTTAAAAAGCTTAAAAATGTTTACCTGCAAAATTCAGATACAACAATCCCGAAAGAATGTGGAAGATTTCTTTAATAATCCAACAAATATTCATGATTTAACCTCAACGAGTATGTCAATAAACAAAACGTGTGTATGAGTATTGGAAATCTCGCAGCCTCGAAGATACCACACATTCATAAAAATGCACTAAGGGAGGCTCTATTTCATTTGATGGAGTTGTCCGGCCAGTCTTTCTGGACGATACAGTGAATGCTAAACGTTACCTAAAACACCAAGACCATTTTGTTCCAACTCTTCAACGCAAGAGAGTGAAATATGGGGAAAATATTTTCTCAACAAGGTGGAACAAGGCAACATGCGATAAATATGGTTCATCATTTCCTAAACGAACATTTGAGTGATAGGACAATCTCTGATCGATACCTGAACGATTTGGAATTGGATTTTCTTTGCCACAATAATCTCTAGATTTGAATACCTATTTCTTACTGTAATTGTTGAGTCTGTCTTCAAGAATAATCCCTAAGTTGCAAAATTTAAATTACTTAAAGACAAAATTAAACTCATAATGCTATTTAGAAAGAAAAATAGTAGAAATAATTCTGTAGAAATTCAGAATTCCTAAATAACGTCGTAAACAATAAGGGCGATTCATCAATGAAAGGTTGATCAAAAGAATTATATTCTAACTGATTTTTTTTCGAAATTAAAAAAGAAATTGGATGTCTAAGTGGCTGAGCCCTAGCCCATCGAAGCCCGAAGTCATCTCGCTATTTCGAGTCCGAAACTTGTCAGAGTTCAAATTCATCTCCAGTTTCTCAAGAAATGAAACTGGAAGAAGGAGGTTAAAGTTTTTGAATGGGTGAAATGAAAAATGAAATGGCTGTACTAGAAATATTACTAATAAATTAAACTTTATCATAATGATAACTGAAGATATGAATTGAACGGAAATTTCAAACTATCTCATTTTAAAACCAATTTTGGCAAAAAAATATGTAGAATATTTGAAATTTCCATAGTTTTAATAAAATTCCAAAGGAGTTACTTAAATTATAAGAAGTGAAGATTTAAAAATTCTATTAAGACATGAACTTTGAAATAATTCAATCCAAATAATTAATTCAATGTACGATATTAATTGTTTTAGAAAGTTCTGATTCATTTTATACTCTGTTATAATTGTAATGGCATTCATTTTATTCACTTATATTTTATTCATTTTTCTTAGATCCTTCATACAAGCTTCATGATTTCTGGTGCATTAATTTTATATAAGAAAGTGAAATATGTCTTTTTTTTTTCTCATGGAGGGCCGTGTTGGGTTAGCGAAGAAAATCTCAACAGCATCACAGTGGGGAACTGGGGACACTACTAATTGCACCAACTTACATTCCTTTTAAAAACGGATATATGTCAACAGAGTTTGGTCAGATGGGATGTTAAGCGGTGGACCTCGTGCAGGAGAGCCAGTCTGCACATTAAAGAACACGCTGGATGACCTTGATCGATGGCTCCCTTCTATCTTCTAATTCAGTGTCTCGCAAACTTTTTTACTCTGCTGCACACTGAATCTAATTTTTTTTCCGCGGCACACCTAAAAAAGAATAAAAGCAAACTCTATATAATCGTCATTATATTTGCGCTTTGTTGAAGTCATCAGCCTGGTTTTACTTGAAGATTTGCTCTCGTTCTTTAATTCATAACTCGGTGTTTGTTTTAAATATTTGTCCATTCTATGGCTTGAAATAATCAAAAATTAATACCAAAATTTGGAAAAACCTTGATAAATACTTACAAGGTCCCAGTTGATAAAATCTGAAAGATTTTTATTAAAGCACGTCGATAGCACTCCGATATTAAAGCACGTCGATAACACAAGTCAAATCAAAACGAAATCTTTGGAATATCTAGTGTCAATTTGAAAATCTCTCGCGGCACACTTGTAATCTCTCGCGGCACACAGTTTGCGAGACACTGTTCTAATTGATGCCCACTGAAACATTTTCCCCCTATCCATATGAGCCCTTGGTTCTTGTGCCATTTAGCTCATTATATGCATCAAAGTATTGTTCAGAGGTAGTCAAGATTAAGATAATTCAGAGAAGTGTAGAGGAGTAGTTTTAAATTGTAAATTTAACATATAAAAACATTGTAAATGAAAATCTTTTGTTCGATGGCCTATATTTGCAAGAATATTTGTAATAAATTCCACGTAATATAATGAGGATTGAATGCCTTTTTTTCGCCTTGAGGCCCTATGTACATTACATTTTAGACATTTTAGAATTTTTTTAAACACGGGAAAAGGGGTGTGTGGTCTTGCAATGTTTGCAAAATGTAGACAAGTCTTGAGTACAAAAGAATGGACGAAATTTAGTGCCGTCTATAGATATAACAGAAACTACATGCAATAACATTGAAGATAACTGTACCTGATAAAAAAATAAAATAAATAAATACCCCCTCAAGCAGCTGCTTGCCACAGAGATGCAACAAGAACTATTTTGCTATATTTCACAGGTGTAATTCTTTTGATGTGGATGTAAGATTACCATAAGTCCTCTAAAAGGTGGACATGTCCTATTTTTTTTTTTATCTCACGTCTTCTAAGAATTTTGGAAAAGCATGAAATGTTATCTTTTTTCGAATAAACTCATGTTTCGAACTAAAATTAAAGCACTCTTGTACTTTTTCAAATTTTTTGAACCCATGACTATAATTTGCTGTTAACCGCGAAATAATTTACTAAAAGTACAAATCATGAACACTAAATTAACTCTGTTAATGATGTAAAAGTTACTATTTTCTGTAATCTCAACATGGGCAATTTACCTGACAGATTGAAAGAAGTATGCGCTTTAGAAAACAAAGATATTTTGCTTTCGCTGACGGACAGATGGAGCAATGAAAGTTGAAAACAGATTTTTTGTAATATAAAAGACAACGAAGGAATTATGGACTACTCCTAGTCTGAGGGAGCCTTCTCATACAAGCGCATGTCCTACCAAAACAGAAATCGGGGCGTGGGTGGCTCAGTCGGTAGCGCGCCAGGCTCGTAATCTGTAGTTCCCAGGTTCGAGTCCCAGCTGAGTCAACGTTGAGATTTATCTCCGCAAAATTCCCCGCCCTGCCCACAGTCAGTAGGGGACACCGATGGGCTTGGAAAGGCCGCCGTCCGTCGGATGGGACGCTAAGCCGTGGCCCCGTGTGTGGGAGAGGCATACCTTGTGCACGTTAAAGAACACGCTGGATGGCCTTGACGGGAGGCTACCATCTGTCTCCCAACAGCTGTTCCAGTGGGTCCCCTCCCCTAACCTTCTCTGTGCCTTCGGGGTCCATGTGACCTGGCCATTTAGCCCATGGTGTGCAAAAAAGTGCCGCTCAGAAATAAAACAACCCAAAACAGGAATCACTGCTGACCACTACCTCAGTCGGAGTTTATAGAAGCAGAAAGTTTGCCTTCTGCAACAGCAGTTAGTTTCTAACCATTGTGATACTTAAGGCAAAATAACTCTTGATTCCTTATCAAGTATGAGCAAAAATCGGCACTTCATACATTTTGAAGTATGTTTAATAAGTATTGTGCCTTTTTCTGATTCAACTGTTAGTCGGTACTTGACATTTCTCATAAAACTTAGCAAGAGAAAACATTTCACAAATTGAAAGCACGTAGCCCTTTGTCTTCCATTTTTACCTTATTGTTCTCCTTTGTCCTCCATTTCTAGTATTTTTGTCCTCCTTTGTCCTCCATTTCTAGTATTTTTGTCCTCCTTTTAGGACACTGTCATCTGGTAATCCTATGTGTATATCATGAGAAAGTGCACATAAATTATAATTCTTTTATGTTTCTTATTACTGCTTTCTGATTTTGTTCAGAATTTTGCAACTTTTGGGACGGTTTTTAAATGATAAACGCTCTTACTGTTAGAAATACATTTTAAAATATTTTTTTTATATATTCTTGTTCCTTTGGTCATAAGTAAAATACATTTAAGTGTAAATAGTTTTCTTCTGCAAACAAATATTCTGGTCTCATTTTAAAATGGACTAACTAAGTAGTTTTTCTTTTTTAACTTTCATTCTTAATTTTTCTCTATTTAGGTTCAAAATTGTTGGTCTCAAGAGAAATTTAAATCATGGGTTTCACAGGTAAACAAAATTTGACTGATTTCAAGAGCATCAAATATAGATTCCAACTTAAAGGCCTTTAGTAAATACACATCTGCCAAAGACATAAAAACAGAAGAGGTAATAGCATATCTAAGTACGTAAAAAAACATCTCCAACATTCCAATCACCGTAACCGAGTCGCAGCCATATACCGAAGCAATTTTCCTAAATCCCTTTCCTGTGTAACTCCACAGCTTCGGGATTATTATATGCCAAAACCATCGAGCTTAGCCATCACGCTTTATTCAGAGAACAGAGTCCTTTAAAGCGTTGCCAATAGAAATAATTTAATGTTGATAGATTCTCTTTTTCTTTCTTGAATGGTTGTCTATTGCCAACTCCCCTCCCCCAAACTTCTTCCGCGAAAAGGGAAGGTAAAATGGCAGAGAAAATTGTGGAGATAGGATGAAAAGAGGAAATAAGGAAGAAAGAGAGAAAGTAAGAAAACTGTTATCTGCTCTTGATGCGGGACAGACGTTAGAGTAGAGGGAGATGGAGTGAGCAAGATCAGTAGAGATCCTCCGGGACAATAAAAGCAGCTTACCTCTGCTGCTAGAACCCTGATTGTGTTAGGAAGAAATCGTTCGACTGGCTCTGATTGATTTCTACGTAAAGGGAGTGGTGCAAACGTCATTTGAAATCGTTAGTTTTCGTTTCAGTTTTTTTTCTCTCTCTTAAAACGTTACGACACGATCTATATTATTCGTTGTTGCTTGTTGTATGTATTTAAAGTATTTCTCCCTCTGTATTTTGGTTAGCTTCTACCCACTCGCTTGACTGATAAAGTAGGAATTATTGCATTCATAACTTGCTCTCGGGATATGATCCGTAGTGGGTTGTTTGGGTTGTTTTACCTCTGAGCGGCACTTTTTTGCACACCATGGGCTAAATGGCCAGGTTATAAGGACCCCGAAGGCTCAGAGAAAGACCCACTGAAATAGCTGTTGGGAGACAGATGGTAGCCTCCCATCAAGGCCATCCAGTGTGTTATTTAACGTGCACAGGGTATAGCTCTCCCGCACACGGGGCCACGACTTAACGTCCCATCCGACCGACAGCGGCCTTTCCAAGCCCATCGGTGTCCCCTACTGACCATGAGCAGGGCGGTGAGTTTTGCGGAGATAAATCAACACTGACCCAGTTGGGACTCGAACCTGGAAACTACACCGTAATGGGTAGAAATGACCAATAGAAATAGGAACAACGCGTTATGTAAAAAGAAAAATAAACAAGTGAAAAATATTAAAAAAAAAAACGCTTTGAAGTTTGGAATCAAAATTAATTTCTGAGCATTTTTGAACCTTGCTTTTTTTTTTTTTCATGAAAATGATACGCAATTTACCAAACACAAATATTACTGAAGAGCTGAAATTTCTTTTAAGTTCGTATCTTTTAATCGATAAAGCTTCGACAGCATATAAAACCTCAAGGGAATTGTGACAAAGTATTTCATTTACCTAAATTGTACATTGCCAGCTAAAAAGACTGTGACTGAGAGAGTTTTAGCTTTTCGTTGTAGAGTTTCTTCACGCTATTCCTTAATCTCATTTAATAGTGAACAAGTTTTATGAAGAAGATCACGCATCCATTTCCTGCCTAATTGTTCTTCATTGGGCCTCATTCCTTACAAACTGACTGACGCGGTTTTTTTAACAGAGAATTTCCTGAAAAACAACAACAACAACAATATTTCAAAGTAACTACTTGATTCACACAGGGCCTATTGTAAAGGAATTTTAGAGCTGTACAAATACATAAAAATATATGTTTACTTTCTTTGTCATTAGGAAAAATAATCCTTCCAATTAAAAAAAAATGATACAAATCACATTGTTTTAACAGAAAAAGTAAATATTTATTTTTATTAGAAAAAAATAATACTTCACTTATAAAAAAATTATAATATAAATCACATTGTTTTTACAGAGATAGGAAACATTTTTTTATTAGGAAATATAATACTTCTAAAAAATTGCAATACAAATCACGTTGTTTTGATTACAGGTAATATTAAATTGTAAATTATATAAAGGATGGAGACAGACCCACAAAATTAAGTACCGTATATTTCCGCAGATAAGACGACCTTCAGATAAGACGAGGTATAAATTTTCGTCCAAGTTTTATAGTTTTAGCATATATCTGTCCTATAAGACGACCCCAAACTATCAACGGCCTATGAATTTAGTTTAGATCGGCGATCATCATCTGGATAATAATACTGTATAGCGTATACGGAATTATGTCCTATTCGCAAACATTCGCACTGATTCGGGCATTCGGGTAATGACCTTGACTATTCACAAAAGCGTCGTATGGGCTATTCTATTTTGTGGACATACCCTACTCTGTACTAGTAAATAATTACGGTTTGTCCGTTTTTCCCTCAGTAGCTCAATAAACATAACTTTTAATATTTATTTTGTTTTAGTATTGTTTTACTATTACAATGTAATGTATTATCATATAGTGTATTTAAATCATATGATAGATTTTTCGATAAGTTGTAGTAATAATGGTTTCAATTTATATAAATTTCAATCTAATTTTTTTTGTATCTGTCCTATAAGACGACCCGGATTTTGGGGGCCTTTTCTTATGATTCAACTATCGTCTTATCTGCGGAAATATACGGTAATTAAGTAGAATGAGAGTAAATCAAACGAAACATTCTGTTACTAAAACATTTGTTCTGTTTCGGCACGACAGCATTGTTTTCTGCTTCCTTTTGTAATTCATTAGATTCTGAAAAGAAGCCTCTATAATAATATTGCTGGGATACTCTTCTGCGATTATGATTTTCATTTGTAAACTAATAATGCTTTAATTAACAATGCACAGAATTAAATTTTCATCTGCACATTTCTAGAACTGCACAAACATGTTAGAGTTGCATGCTAAAATAGGCACTTGATTCATATACGGGTGAGGAAGAAGTGAGTCATTCAAATGAATCGATATTCTTCTGAAGTGACTGATTCTACTGAAATGAATGAATCAAACTGAACCGACAGGATATGGATTGACTGAGTCAAATTAATTGGCTTAGTTGTTACTAATTGTTACTAATTTATTTACTGAATAACAATGAGGGCGGGGGTGGCTCAGTCGGTAGCGCGCCAGGCTCGTAACGTAATCTGTAGTTCCCAGGTTCTAGTCCCAGCTGGGTCAGCGTTGAGATTTATCTCCGCAAAATTCCCCGCCCTGCCCACGGTCAGTAGGGGACACCGATGGGCTTGGAAAGGTCGCCGTCCGTCGTATGGGACGTTAAGCCGTGGCCCCGTGTGCGGGAGAGCCATACCCTGTGCATGTTAAAGAACACGCTGGATGGCCTTGACGGGAGGCTACCATCTGTCTCTCAACAGCTGTTCCAGTGGGTCTCCTCCCCCAACCTTCTCTGAGCCTTCGGGGTCCATGTGACCTGGCCATTTAGCCCATGGTGTGCAAAAAAGTGCCGCTCAGAGGTAAAACAACCCAACAACAAATTAATCGATATTCTTCTGAAGTGACTGATTCTACTGAAATGAATGAATCAAACTGAACCGACAGGATATGGATTGACTGAGTCAAATTAATTGGCTTAGTTGTTACTAATCGTTACTAATTTATTTACTGAATAACAATAGTTGTTGAAATGACTGATCGAAATTCATCAAGCTGACTGATTGCCCATGTGAAATTTACTCATCTTAACAGATTGACAAGTGACTTAAACGTGACTGAAGTGACTTAACTAATTGACTAATGACTTAACTGACATATGACAAAACGACTTACCTTAATTGACATTTCACGGAAACAACCTACCTCAACTAACAGGCATGTAGTCAAAGCGACCTATCTTAAGCAATAGTTAATCGAGGCAACTTACCTTAATTAGTTAGCATGTGAATGATGCGATTTACCTTATATAATTGACATTTGACTAAAACGACTTGTTTCATCTGATTAGACTGAAGGTACTTACTTTAAGTAATTGATGTGGCTGAAGGGACTTAGTCTAACCAATCGACATGTAGTGGGAGTAGTTGATGGATGAACCGACTTTATCTCACATATATCTGAATGGCATTACTAATCGTAATCAACATGATTACGATTAGAACGGGTGACGAACCCTGACTGATTCAAATGCGAAGGAAGAGATTTACCTTAATGTCTTCATTCAAATGTTGATCAGTTAAGAGTAGTCATCTTCATAGGAATTAATATTGACGAGTGATTGACTGTACTGATGACTGATTTTAATTGATAGGAATGCAATTGACCTTAATTGATAGTAATGCGACATTAACTGAGAGCAATTCAAATGACCTTAACTGATAGGAATGCAGTTGTCCTTAACTGATAGGAATGCAATTGACCTTAATTGACAAAAATGCAATTGACCTTAACTGATAGGAATGCAACTGACCTTAACTAATAGGAATACAATTGACCTTAACTGATAGGAATACAATGACCTTAACTGATAGGAATACAATTGACTTTTACTGAAAGGAACGCAATTGATTCTAACTGATAGGAATGCAATTGACCCTAACTGATAGGAATGCAATTGACCTTAACTGATAGGAATGCAATTGACCTTAATTGATAGGAATGCAATTGACCTTAATTGATAGGAATGCAATTGACCTTAACTGATAGGAATGCAATTGACCTTAACTGATAGGAATACAATGACCTTAACTGATAGGAATACAATTGACTTTTACTGAAAGGAACGCAATTGATTCTAACTGATAGGAATGCAATTGACCTTAACTGATAGGAATGCAATTGACCCTAACTGATAGGAATGCAATTGACCTTAACTGATAGGAATGCAATTGACCTTAATTGATAGGAATGCAATTGACCTTAACTGATAGGAATGCAATTGACAACTGATAGGAATGCAACTGATCTTAACTAATAGGAATACAATTGACCTTAACTGATAGGAATACAATGACCTTAACTGATAGGAATACAATTGACTTTTACTGAAAGGAACGCAATTGATTCTAACTGATAGGAATGCAATTGACCCTAACTGATAGGAATGCAATTGACCTTAACTGATAGGAATGCAATTGACCTTAATTGATAGGAATGCAATTGACCTTAATTGATAGGAATGCAATTGACCTTAACTGATAGGAATGCAATTGACCTTAACTGATAGGAATACAATGACCTTAACTGATAGGAATACAATTGACTTTTACTGAAAGGAACGCAATTGATTCTAACTGATAGGAATGCAATTGACCTTAACTGATAGGAATGCAATTGACCCTAACTGATAGGAATGCAATTGACCTTAATTGATAGGAATGCAATTGACCTTAATTGATAGGAATGCAATTGACCTTAACTGATAGGAATGCAATTGACCTTAACTGATAGGAATACAATGACCTTAACTGATAGGAATACAATTGACTTTTACTGAAAGGAACGCAATTGACCCTAACTGATAGGAATGCAATTGACCTTAACTAATAGGAATACAATTGACCTTAACTGATAGGAATACATTGATCTTAACAGATAGGAATGCAAATTACAACTGAATGTAATGCAAATTGACCTTAATGGATAGGAAATTCAATTGACCTTAACTGATAAAAATGCAAATGACCTTAATTGATAGGAATGAAATTGACCTTAACTGATAGGAATATAATTGACCTTAACTGATAGGAATTCAATTGACTCTAACTGATAGGAGCGCAATTGATCCTAACTGATAGGAATGCAGTTGACCTTAACTGATAGGAATGCAACTGACCTTAACTGATAGGAATGCAATTGACCTTAATTGATAGGAATGAAATTGATCTCAACGGATAGGAATGCAATTGCCTTAACTGATAGGAATACATTGACCTTAACAGATAGGAATGCAAATTACAACTGGATGTAATGCAAATTGACCTTAACTGAATGGAATGCAACTGACTTTAACTGATAGGAATACATTTTACCTTAAATGATAGGAATACATTTTACCTTAAATGATAGGAATACATTTTACCTTAAATGATAGGAATGCATTTTACCTTAAATGATAGGAATGCATTTGACCTTATTTAATAGGAATGAAATTGACCATCTGATCGACAGGTGAATAAAATGTCTTTCTCTAATTTTTTGACATATTCTTAACTAACTTGTACTCATTAAAGTAACTAATTCTAACCAATAATAATTTATGTGTTAATGAGCATACACGTGCATATATATCATCAGTCTGCGAAATACTATGAGGTACAATCAGACTGCAGTTTAATTCTCCTTATTCTGAGGAGTTTTGTCTGCTGCAGCTAAATTTTGATAGGTTTTGTGAGAAGACCGGAAGATAGAAAAGTGATCCATTGCATCATTCTTCTAATATTTAAATAATCTCTTCTAATATTTAAATAATCTCTTCTAATATTTATCACTTATCGTTTGACCCTGTACAATATAGGTTATGCCTAATGTAAAAGAATTATTAATATTTCGTTTTCCCACGAGTTTCGAAATATGAAGGCCTTATGAGAGGCAGGCCCTCTACACCACTTGGTTGGGCCTTGAGATTTTTCACAAATTGTTAATGAACGTTCTATATTGGGGCAAGGAAACAAATACGTTACAAATAGCGTATGGATATCATACGCTATTTGTAAGCTTTGGTGAATACTTTTCTATACGACACAGGTAGCAGATAGAAGAAAGATTGAAGAAAGATAGACTTGCCTGAAGATAGCAAGTTCATAGCGTTAAGTCATGGGTTCGTATACCACTCGGACGGGAAGCCGTTAATTAAAGGACGTTAAGCTGTGTCACCGTGTTCCGGAGAGTTATACACCGATGGGCTTGGAGAGGCCGTCGGATGGGACTTCCAGTCGGGTTAAAGTCTCATCCGTCGTACATCATCATGGGTTTTAACCCGTGTCTCCAAGTGTGGAAGAGCCATAACTATGTACGTTAAAAGACGTTAAAGGACACGCTGTATGGCCTTGACGGGAGGTTATCATCTATCTCCTAACAGCTGTCCAGAGGGGCCACTTTCCCCAATATTCTTTGAAACTTCGGGGTTCTTGTGACCAGGCCATTTAGCCCAATGTATGCAAAAAAGTGCCACTCAGAGGTAACCCAATCCAACCAATCCGGAGAGTCATACCCTGTGCAGATTAATGAATACGCTGGATGGCCTTGGCGGGAGGCTTCGATCCGTCTGTTAACATCTATCCAGTATATCTCTTCCTCAACCGTCTTAGTCCTTGGGATCCTTTGATCTGGCCATTTAGCCCATTGTGCGCAAAAAGTGTCTCCGAGGTAAAACAATCTAATCCTTTAAATATGACAATGAAGTGTATGAGTGCTTAATTGCAGTTCGAATTGCATAAACATCGCAAAACTAACTCTTATCCCAAAGTTAACTTTCACAACTACACAAGCACACACGCAACAAAGCAAAACGTTGGAAAGAATTTCGCCTTCTTGGCCACTGCATTTTCCATTGCACACTCTTCGCATTCAGAAACGACAAATACTTCACTGCCTCTATTCCTCCTTGCTAATTTTTCCCACCACTTCTGCATCTTTATCGACCACACATTTAGTGTATGTCGTCTACTTACTGCTAGAAGCTTTTCATCGTCAGGAACAATCGGATTTGAAGCGCTTAGAAAGTCATTTCCTGAATATGGTTTTTAGCGCTTTGCTCTGGAGATCTTTTCGCGCCGCTCCGCATCAGTTTGTAATTGGTGGACAAGTGTGAAGAGGAAGATCACTCATCCTTTCTCTCCCCCCCCCCCCCCTACCATCATTCGCCATCGCTCCTTTTGCCCGTTTCATTTCCTTTTCCAAATATCTAAATATTATTCAGATTATCGCTCAGGATCATAATGGTTTAGCTCACTCGTCAAGTGCGCATTAATCATGATTCTCTCTAATTCCTTTGGGCTCTGGAAAAGGGAAAGAATTTGTCTGTGCCATTCATCATCGAACCATTCTGACTGCCAGAGACCAAAATTACGCTACGTGCCGTGGCGAAAAGTCGCTAGCAGACTGCTGCTTCGCCGCCCGTCGTCGACTGATGAGCAACGCCATAAAAGGACTTTCTCGTTATATAATGCGAGCCAAATGGACACGATTTCGATTTTAGAATAATGCGCGGTGTTTTAAAGAGATCTATTTTAAATTCGAGGAAGAGTTAGCTTAATGCCTTTACTCCCGAACGAGTTGATTACCGAGTGGATGTAATAAGGAAAGATCGTGAAGTGATGGCAGCGACCAGGTTTTCCAGGGGAATTTTCGAAAGCTGTGCTTTGTTATCTTAGAGAACAGAACGTATTGTTAAGGGATGGCTGATTTCGTGTCTCGGAATATGCGAAGAAAAGGGGAAAAAAGAAACTGAAACTTTTTATTATCTCGGATCGAGGGAAATGCAGTTGATCGCGATAGTAACAGGCAGACTGTAATGGGTAGAATCTAGTCTCGAAATTGGAGGTAGAATTGAAAGTGGAAATGCCGTCTCGAAAGAAGATGTCGTGTAGTTGAAGTTGTGCTTAATTTTAATGTCATTATCATTATTACGACAATTGCGATAACTATGAACTTGGTAATGGTTATTGTTCCATCCTAATGCCAGCATTCATCATTGTCAGATATTAGGTACGAATGTTTGTAGTTAAAAATTTTATAGGCTTTTGCTTTATGTCCCTTCGTGTTTAATGGAAGTTCAGTGGAAACTTTCGATGCGAATTTACCACGGGATCGGGAATCGAGGACAAGGATTTGACACCTTCCTTTTCTGCTAGGCACATTAGTACGGCTGGATGAAAATGTAAAAAGATTCATGCGGAAATATTTTCTGGGTTAGGTTAAATAACACAATGTTTTGTTATTTGTTGATTACTGAGTATAGTTTAATAGGAAGAAAAGTTCTTCCTTAAGCAGCTCGCATTCTACGAAGGTCGGAAAAGAACCTTTCAGTGAAATACCAATGGAGGAGATCTGGGAGAAAGGAAAGCCTCAGCGAAAAGTGAACATATGCTAGAAAGGAAATGTCTGTGCCTTTATTAAAAAAAAAGAGCATAGACGCTTCCTTCCAAAGCCTTTCTTTTAAAAAAGGCATAGATGTTTCCTTCCAAAGCCTTTTTAAAAAAAAAAAAACATAAATGTTTCCTTTCTAAGCCTTTTTTAAAAAAAAACAAAAAAAACATAGACGTTTCCTTTCTAAACCTTTCTTTTAAAAAAAAGGCATATATTTTTCCTTTCGAAGTCTTTCTTTTAAAAAAACATAGATGTGTCCTTTCTAACACTTCCTTCCAAAGCCTTTCTTTTAAAAAAGGCAGAGACGTTTCTTTTCTAATCCTTTCTTTAAAAAAAAGAGGCATAGATGTTTTCTTCCTACGTTTTTCTTTTAAAAATGACACAGACTTTTTCTTTCTATGCCTTTTTTAATAATAAGCCATAAGAGTAGATCACTCAAGATGACGATCAAGGTGCTTTACATAGGGCTGGACGAAGAATTTTTTGCCTCTCGGCTAAATCTAAACATGATCCCCCCTCCCCACCCCCGATCAGTGCCAAGTTATTTAATAAACGGGGATCAGCCGGTACAGCGCCAGACTCGTAATCTGCAGTTCCCAGGTTCGAATCCTGCCCGTCCCAAAAATTCCCTGCACCGCCCTCGGTCATTAGGGGAGACTGATAGGCTTAGAAAGGCCGCCGTTCTTCAGATGGGACGTTAAGCCGAGGCCTCTTGTACGAGCGAGACATAATATGTGCACGTTAGAGAACATGCTGGATGGCCTTGACGGGAGATGTCCATCTTCTAACAGGTGTCCAGTGGGTCCTCTTCCCCCAACTTTATCTAATTTTAAATTAAAGCAAATATTTAAAATTGCTCTAAAATTATCGGGGTCTTTGTGTAAAAAAATGCCGTTCAGAGGGTAATCCAATCCAACTCTAAGAGACAAGAACAACTTTTATGCTTGAGTGCACAACAATTGTGCACTCATGCACAGATAATAAACATAAAAATTTAAATTTTTATTATGAGAGGGAGAAAAGATTCGAGCTATTTATTAAATGTAATATTTTTATTATTGTTGTTATTATTTTTATTTTTTTTAAACATTATATGTACAATTTCACTGAAGAATTTCAAAAACCAGGTCAATATTTTTACATGGGTAAAAAAATGCTAATGAAATTATAAGGAGTTGCAAATATTTCGAAGCTAGCCTTATCTTGTGTCGCAAGAATAGGACAATAATACAGTATTAAGTAAGTTCACCGGACAAAAAATTAGTCACCCCTGACTGAATGTCACCTAATAGTGCGTACCACCTCCGTGCGACCGAAGAACAGCCGAAATCCTGTCTGGCATGGATGCCACCAGTGTGCGGATATAGTGCACATCAATACTCATCCACTCTTCCAGCAGCAAATGCCGCAATTCGGCTAGATTGGCCGGATGGCTGGGACGGCGCTTCACTCGCTGCCCCAAATAGTCCCACAAGTTTTCTATGGGATTCAAATCCAGGATTTGGCGGCCAGTTGAGATGTTCGAAGGCTTCAGAATGCTCATCGTGCCAATCCGACACACATCGAGCCCTGTGCACGCGACAATTGTTGTCTTGGAAGGTGGGTATCCCTCTGTTATTCACTGTGGAGATGCTGCACAAAAGGTAACATGTGGTCGTCCAATAGCTTCAAATAGACTTTCTGGTTCAAGTGTGACGTCACCACAACTAAAAGACCCATTTCCTCGTACGTGAAATATCCCCCGACCATCACAGAGCCTCCTCCAGCTTGAACAGAACCTTGCACACAGTCCGCATGAAAAGCTTCATGCGGCTTACGATGTACCCGTCGCCTCGCATCATTCGAGTACAAGCCAAAACGTGACTCATCCGACCAGATCACACACTTCCAAGAGTCGACAGTCCAGTCTTTGTGACGCCGCGCCCACTGTAGCCATGCAGCCTTGTGCAGAGCTGTTAACATGGGTCTCTTCCGTGGTACTCTGCTCCAGATATCCATGGCATGCAGTTCCCTTTGGAGTGTTCGTTCGGAAACAGCTTGTTGTAGTCCTGCATTGACTGACTGGAGAAATTCCTCCCTCGTTGCAAAGCGGTTTGCCCTAACAGTGCGTGACACACTGCGGCGGTCCCTATTGGTGAACACTCTTTCTGCCGCAGTTTTGGCCACGATTAGCGGTGGACTGCGATGTGTGCCACTGCTGGAAGATTCTTTGAAAAGTACGTTTCGACACACCTGCAAAGGTAGCATCTTCTTGTATACTATGCCCTTTGGCTCGGCCAAACGCAATATCTCCTTTTTGCCACTCATTCACATCTTTCGCGCGACCCATGTTTCACGGAGCGACTAACACACACGTGGCAAACAACCACTTCTTGTCACTGTATGAACCCCGTAGCGCACGGCACAGCTATTTGTAGGACGCGTTTATTACTGGTGTGCCCTCTGTTTGCTGTCGAACGGACATACCCTCTTACGGCGGGAGATGACTAATTTTTTCTCCGTTGAGCTTATGTTATAGAGATAAAGAGACTCTTTGAGGGTTGGTCGTTTACTATCTTCAAATTTTTCATTTTTTTTCTCTTTTATTTAAATTTTTCTCGAAATGTCTAAATATTTCCTTCCTTAAAAATGAGGCCCTCTTAGAGGGTGTGTCCCCCCGGCCATGGCCGGATTGGTCATTATGTTAATCCGGTCCTGACTTTACAATACAAAGGTGCCATACATTATAAAGAAAGCGCCCATGCCGGGATTCGAAGTATGCGTTCGAGAAGATCATCGGGAACTGAGCACAAAGACGCCGTACATGATAATGAAAGCGCATGTTTTGGAATTCAAAGCCAGATCCTTTTGCTTCGTATAATACGCCATAGAAAAGATCTGTGAGAAAGGTGAAACCTCAGCTGGAAAACGATACGATTAAGAAAGAAAGCATATGTGCGTCATCGAAGATTCGAACCCAGATTGGATTGTTTTACTTCTGAGAGACGCTTTTTTTTTTTGCACACCTGGACTAAATGTTGAGGTCACAAAGACTTCGAAGCTCAGAGGAGATTTGTGGAAGGGGACCCACTAGACAGCTGTTAGGAAACAGATGGAGTCCAGGTCACAAGGACCCCATAGCTCAGAGAAGGTTTGCGGAAGAGGACCCACTGGACAGCTGTTAGGAAACAGATGGAGTCCAGGTCAGAATGACCCCGCAGCTCAGAGAAAGTTTGCAGAAGGGGACCCATTTATTTATTTTTTTTTCCACTGGACAGCTGTTAGGAAACAGATGGAGTTCAGGTCAGAATGACCCCACAGCTCAGAGACGGTTTGCAGAAGGGAACCCACTGGACAGCTGTTGGGAAACAGATGGAGTCCAGGTCAGAATGACCCCGCCGCAGCTCAGAGAAGGTTTGCGGAACGGGGCCCACTAAACAGCTGTTAGGAAACAGATGGAAGCCTCCCGTCAAGACCATCAGATGTATTTTTAACGTGCACAGGTACGGCTTTCTTGCAACCGAGCCACGGTTTTTATGTCCCACCCGACGGACGGCTCATTGAAGTCCCCTATTAACCGAGGGCAAGTCGGAGAGTTTTGCGGAGAAAAATCTGGACCCAGTAGGGAACTCGAACCTGAGAACTGCAGATTACGAGCCTGCGGCACTACCGACTGAGCAAACTCCCCCCCCACCCTTCGAACCCAGGTCTCCTTGTTCTATAACTAAGCATACATGACTAACACCTTGAAACATTATAATTTATTTTCATCAGGAAAAAAAAAAACGTGAACCTCTTTTTACCACTTTTGGTTTGTAAAAGTAATGTGAACGAGAATATTGTGTAGAAGACTTTCTTATAGAATTCTCTACCGAGAGATCTGTTATGCCTGAGCACGTATTCAGAAATTAAAACTAAAGTTTCGAAATAGTTATTAAATGTAAATATTTGAAAAGTAATGTTTAAAAAGTCATATCCTGTATCTGGTATTTTTTAAGCAAGTGCAATTTTAATGTGAAATGATGACTTGTATAATAGGTGATAGTTTTGTGCAACAAGTGCTGTAATCCGAAATTTTATAGGTTTATTTTATAAATGTGTTTAATTTTTCATGTCTGTGTTTTAATACGTGTTTTTTTTTGTTGTTATTGTTTTAGTTTCTGTTTTTAATTATGTGTTTATTTTCCATTATACATGTCATATTCTTTAATAAACCTGTCCTGTGTTTGAAAGGAATCCTGCTGACAAGCCATAAGGCTTAGCGGGGTAATCTATGTATATAACCATACTAAGGCTTAATAAAGATATTATTATTATTCAGAGACAAAATTAGCCAGCAAAATATTGGCTTCGATTCCAGTCTCTATAGAAGTCTAAAGAAAGCTTTGGGGGACTGCGTCTAACAATCCTTGGTCCGTTCCTCTGCTGCTCGACTAAAATCCTCGCGCGACTTCTCCGTGCAGGAAGGACAGTGGTCACGTGGCACATTAATTAGGCGCACAGAGTCGGAAGCGGAAGTTTACAGGATGCATCAAGTTGACTCCCAGAGCATTGGTGTCAGCGCGGATGCGGGGATAGCGAGGTTCCTGCAGCTCTCTGATGGATGGGGTTCCGGCTGGAGCACATCCTCTGCAGCATCCTTCGGCGATGGATGCAGAGAGAGAGGGAGCAGACAAGTTCGCTTCGAAGTTTTATTGTATGGCTACTACTGATAGTGATGTAAATGCAGTGGTACGGCAATGTTCTATCACATGCTGTCAAAATATTGCTTTGGGAAGGAGATTAAGATGAAGAAGGGCATGCCTGAAGGTAAGAGAGAGAGAGGGGTCTTTAGTTTCATCGAAGTCATGGATAAATTCTGGTTTTCGAAGGATAAGCAGATAGATGTCTTTCGGTTCTTAGATGGATAAACAGATAGGTGTATATCGGTTCTTAGATGAATAGGCGAATGTGTATTTTCCTATCCTTAATTGGGAATAATGAATGAATGGATTTCGGGTTTCAACTGCGTGAATGCTTTTGACTTTAGTACGTAGGAAAGCTGAAAGAAATGACTGAATTTCGTTTTTGGATAAAAGAACTGATGATTTCATCCTATCATGTGCTTTCACAGTGGGATCTTGGTTCGAGAAAAGTTTTCTTTTTTGCTGATGTTGCCTTTCGTTTGAGGTCTGGTCTTAAAAGATCCTCTCTATGGCCAGGTCATAAAGACCTCGACGGTTCAGCGAAGTTTGGAGGAAGGGGATCCACAAGACAGCTGTTAGGAGACAGATGGTAAGCTTCCCGTCAAGGCCATTCAGCCTGTTCTTTAACAGGCATAAGGTATGGCTCTCTTTCACAAGGAACCATTGCTTTAGATCCCATTCGAGGGAATGTAGCCTTTCTAAGCCCATAGGTGTTCTCTTATTGACCAAGGAGAAGGTGGGGGTTTTGTGGAGATAAGTCTCAAAGCTTTCCTAGATGGGACTCGAACCTGGTAATTACAGATTAATGGCGCTCTACGAGATGATTTTTTGAGTGAAATGAGTATAAGAATGATATTTTTTTTTCCTTAGATGTATAAAAGAAGAGATGATTCTCTTATACGGATAAAAGTAGTGATGATTCTCTAGGTGGATAAAAGTGATGATTTCTTGTCTAAGAAGGAAAAAACAATTGGTGATTCTTTTAGATAGATAAAAGGACTTATTATTTCATTGGATTGATAAAAGAACTTATTGTTTTGTTAATGTCTAAAAGAAGGCATTTTTTAGATGTGAGGTGTCTTCTGAGGATGAGTTCCTTAAAATAAACGAACTTAAAAAAACCAAAAGAAAAAAACCAGGAAATTTTCTTGAAAGGATAAAAAAAATGATGACTTTCTTTTATGAATAAAAAGGAATGTTTTTTGGAGGAATAAAAAGGGATGATTTTCTTGGATGAATGAAAAGGATGATTATCTTGGATGAATAAAAAGGAGGTTTTTCTTGGATGAATAAAATGGGATGATTATCTTAAATGAATAAAGAGGGATGATTATTTTGAATGAATAAGAACGGATGATTTTACTGAACGAATAAAAAGGGATGATTTCCTTGGATGAATAAAAAAGGGATGACTTTCTTGGATGAATGTAAGGAGAGATGACTTTCTTGAATTAATAAAAAATGAGCTTCTTGTCTTGGATGCATAAGAGAATATGTGATTTCCTGTGTTAATAGATATGGATGGATAAACAACAGAAAATTTTTGTCCTAGATGAATATAGGAATGGTTTATTTTCTTTGCGAAATAGCTAGAAGGATGGATCATTTTGCGTCATGGAGGAATGAAAATAAGATTTATTTCCTTAGACGATGAAAAAAAGATAGAGAGATTCATATCACAGATGAATAAAACAATGAATGATTTCTTTGGATGGATAAAAGAGTTGCTGATGTTCAGTCTTAAATTGATAAAAGAATGAACTTTCTTCTTTCCCTACATGAATAACATATATAAAGATATGGATGATAACATGTTTTAGATGGATAAAGGAATAGAAGATTTTTCTCAGATAGGTAAAAGAATGAATGATTGGTCTGTAAATGGTAGCTAGGTAGTCACTGGAAGGAGAGCTATGCACCAATCCCCTGTGATGATGCATAGAACCGGCAAGGCCTAGCACCTAATGTCCAACCCCGCCTTCTCGTGGTGCAGACCGTTAGTACCTTTCAAAAGAGATACTCTCTTGTGGAAGTGAACGGAAGGGGAGGGCTGCCAGATTACTTTGGCCTACTAATCTGGACAACTATGGCTACTTTTCTTTTTTTTCTACCCTGCTGAGGAGTGGTCAACCACACAGGGTCCTAGTGCTGACCATATATACCAACCTGAACGGAATTATGGCTCTGAGCTTGATTGTAGATCTTGATTTTGCTGCACTGGTGGGCTTCTGTGGAGGGAAATTCTTCCGCTGTGTTTTCTGTTTGTTTGTGGGTTGACAGCCCCAAGTGAATAGATTCACAGGATATGTTTTATCAGCTGGTGGATAATCCTGAGCAGAGATCGTTGCAGGCACCTGAACTCTTTGCATCTATTGGCATCGTCAAATTCTACATTGGAGGAAGTCTTCCAGTGTAGATAGCTTCAGCCTTTAGTGGTGGGGGAACGGGTCTTTACCCCATGTCTGCGATTAGGGGGCTGTTTGATATTGTCGGCAGTCACTCTCTCAATAAACGTAGTTTCTTTAAACATCCCACTAACCATTTTCTCTCCATAGGTAGTTGGAATGTGAGGACTCTGCACAGAGCTTTTTCTCTTGATTCCTCACACAAGAATTCCACCATTATAATTTAGATATTCTCGGCTTGCAAGAGACCAGATGGACAGATAAAGGTCAGATTCTTAAACATAATCTTAAATTTCTCTTTTCAGGGAGGGACGACAATAAGCATCACCAAGGCGTGAGTCTGCTTCTCAGCAGACACGCTAGTGATGCTCTTCTGGGATATGAGTGCATTAATGAAAGGTTTCTTACAGCAAAATTTCAGACAAGCGTTAAAGACCTGAATGTTATCTGCTGTTATGCCCCCACTGAGGATGCTGATGAGAATGAGTAGGATAGGTTTTACGGACAATTTCAGGATATTTTGAATTCAGTCAAGAAAGGAGATATTACCCTTGTTCTAGATGACTTCAATGCCAAAGTTGGTACTGACTCTGACCTTTAGGGAGGAGTAATAGGCCCTTTTGGTATTGGTAGCTGCAATGGCAATGGGCAGCGTCTCCTGCAGGTAAGTAAACTAAATGGGTTCAGAATAACTAACACTTATTACAAACACCGCGACATACATAAGTACACATGGGTTTCACCCAATGGGCCGCATAAGAATATGATTGATTATATATTAATTTACAGCAAATGAGCTAGTTCTGTTAGGAATACCAGGTCATATAAGGGAGCTGAAATTGGATCTGACCATTACCTTGTTAAAAGTGTCTTGCAACTTAAACATAAAAAATGTTGTAAAAGGGTTAAAAAATTTACTTTAAATACTGAAGCTCTGAAATACCCAGTTATAGCCAAAGCTTACTGTGATAGGTTACTTAGTCATTATGACAGTCATGGTATGCTTACTACTGAAGTTGTGGAAGAATGGGATCATTTTAAACAGGTTTTTTTGGACACTAACAGCACTCTTTTAGTAAAAAAGGAGCAGAGGAGACAGAATTATTTGAGTGATAAGGCACTTGAGCTTATTTCAGAAAGAAAGAACTGCAGGAATGTCCTTAATCAATACCCTACTAGTCCTAATAGAAAGCATTACAGACAACTTAATAAACGTGTAAAAAATCAGTTAGCTGTTGATAAGAATCTTTGGCTGATGGTTTGGCTGACAAAGCCGAGGAAGCAGTTAGACAGCACAACAGCAGAGAGCTGTACCAGATAATTAATGTTTTGTGTGGTAGAAAACGAACAGGATCATACAGGGATTGAAGGATAAACAAGATAAGGTTATAGAAGCTGAGGATTCTGTCATGGCTAGGTGGGCTGAGCATTTCAGTGATGTTCTAAACAATGTGGTTAGTTCTACTCCCATTGTTTGATAGATGCATTGGTGGCTTTAATGTTGTCCGTATAACACAATCTGAAGTTATTTTGGCTATTTCTAAACTTAAACTTCATAAATCCCCAGGGGTAGATGAAATTACTACAGAAATGCTCAGAGCTGGGAATGTTTCGGGGTTACCACTTGGATGACTGGAATTTTTAATAACTTTTATGATAAAGACATGGTTCCTAAAGATTTTACCAGAGCTATTATTATCCCTATTTTCAAAAAAGGTGACCGCAGTTCTTGTGAAAACTATAGGGGTATCAGCCTATTCTCTGTTCCAGGTAAAGTTCTTTCCATGATTGTGCTTAATAGAATTAAGAATCTGGTTGACAGGCAATTGCGTGATGAGCAGTGTGGATTCAGAAGTGGTAGGGGATGTGTAGATCAGATATTTTCACTTAGGCAGATTCTTGAGAAATGTTTAGAGTTTCAGAAACCTTTGGTTGCTAGCTTTGTTGATTTCAAAAAGGCTTTCGACTCTGTTGATCGTCATAATTTGTGGTTGATTGTGAGATCATATGGTATACCTGATAAGTTAGTTAACATAATGAAAGCTCTCTATAATAACACTGAGTCATGTGTGAGAGTTGGTAAGTCTTGTAGCAATTGGTTTAGCATTACTTCTGGTGTTCGACAAGGGTGCATTTTGTCTCCTTTTCTCTTTAGTTTGGTTGTTGATTATGTTATGCGAAATTCACTTCAAGGGAAAGCTTTTGGCCTTAAATGGGCTGGAGATACGAAAATTTCTGATTTAGATTATGCTGATGATTTAGCCCTTTTGGCAAATGATGTTGATGAGATGAACTCTTTCATTCGAACTGTTGATGAGACTGGTAGTAGAGTAGGTTTGGTTATAAACAGAGAGAAAACTAAAGTGATGAAAATTGGTCAGGCAGGTTGTGATTCATTTCATCTGAATGGTTGCAGTCTTGAGCAGGTGTCACAGTTTAATTACCTTGGGAGCTATGTAACAGATACTGGTGATGTGCGGCATGAGATTAACAGACGAATAAGGATTGCTGCCGGGACTTTTAAGAATCTATGGAGAGTGTGAAGAAATAGGCGTATACACCTAAAGACTAAAATTAGACTGTATAATAGTTTGGTTCTTTCTAGGGTTAATTATGGTAGTGAAATTTGGACGCTGTGTAAAGAAGATAACAGGAAACCAGATGCTTTTGATTCTAGATGCTTACGCAGTATCTTGGGGATTAGGTGGTTCAACTTTTTAACTAATGATGAGGTTAGGCAAAGAAGTCTGCAACCTCCTTTAAGCAGCATATTGTGCAGAGAGAGACTCCGCTGGTTTGGCCATGTTGCCCGTATGAATAATTACAGATTGGCAAATAGGGTTATGAACAGTGTGCCTAAAGGCCTCAGAAAGAAGAGGAGACCTAGGATGCGGTGGGCAGACAATGTCAAACAGGACCTTGTTAGAATTGGCATGCGGTGGCCAGATGCAGTAGATGTAGCTCAGGACAGACTTGCTTGGAGAACTAAATTGCACGGTCTGGTTGGACCTCCGTAGCCCATGGCTGCTTGAAGATGATGATGATGATGATTTCTTGTCCTAGAAGGATAATTGGATGTTTTACTATTTGGGTGAATGATTATGAATGGATGATTTCCCTATAAAGATAAAGTAATCAATAATTGTTTCAGATGGAAAAAATAATTGCTGAATTCCTTAATGGTTTAACGAATTATTTATTTTGTGTTTTGGACAGCTGTTATGGACAATAAATAAGAAATAAATTATCGCCCTTCCCAGCCGTCCCATGGCAGAGTGGTTAGCGCGCTTGGCTACTGATCAGAGTGACCTGGGTTCGATCCCCGGATAAGGCATGGACGTTTGTGTAGTCTTTCTGCTGAGGTCCTGCATCCTCACAGGCCATCTACTATGGCATATAAACTGACAGGCGCCTGTCAGACCTCTGTGGCAAGCAGTTGTTTGAGGGGGTATTTATTTTTTATTTAAATTATCCCGCTCAAGCAGCTTCTTGTACCTGAGGTCTGAGAGAAGCCTGCCGGTATACGGTGAAATATCAATAAAGCGAACCTCAGAATAACAAAATATTCAGCATAACGACATTTTTTTCTAGACCGCGACCAATTCACTCTTATATAATAATAATAAATTATATAATAATCTCTATATAAAAATGTTTCTTCCTTTAACGATATGTACAATGTACATTTTTGCAGTTGTCAACGCTGTAATAATTTAAACGCTGTGAAATATTTAACCAATCACAGCTCTATGAATCACGTGCTACTGCATATCGCATATTTGGCCATCTGACCTCACTGCATGGCATACATGCTCTCAATACTTACTAGCATAATACTTTAAAGCAGCGGTTTTTACCAGCATGAAAAGGGATTTTCAAACTTGGAGATCTACGCGATTCTGATTATATTGCATTGCAAGTAATGGTAGCGTCAGCGAAAAGTTCTTTCGAAGCAGTTCAAATCCGCGCGTTGTATTGTTTTCATTCGTTAAATTTAAGTTATAATTTGTTGTTGTTGTTATCGTTTTAATAAAGTTTATTAATTAGTTTAGTTTCGTTATTAGCAGCCAATATGGCGCGAAGTCTTTGCCGTTTCGTAATGGCACAGAAAGATATTCTGGACGATGCGTTGCAGAGTTGCGACGTCATTAAGAATTCACTGGTAGATGTTTGCTCCGAGCTGCGCCCCCCTTTTAACGCCCCCATACTCCAAGTCCCTACTGGTCTCCTCTGAGACAAACCTTCATCTTCTGCTTCCAGGCTTCTCATCGCCGCTCGTGTAGTGTCTTCACGACGGTGCACGAGTTTTCTCCCCATAGGGGGCGGGTCCTTCGGGACCCGCCCCCCTATAAATGAGAAATAGATGTTTGCTTGTTCAGAAGTTAAAAAAATTACCCACCTTTTTAGGAAGTAAACTCTAATGCAAGGCAGATTTCTTTTCTAATGATTATTTTGTAGTATGTAATTATCATAGCACTTTTTTAGTCTTGCATTTCAGTATAAGGAACATATTTTGGTCACCGGTCGATTTCGTTATACTGATTAATAGCTATAAATACATTCACGATCTGAAGTTATTTTGACTATATCAAAACTGAAATTACACAAACCTCAGGTTAGATGTCATTACTACTGAAATGCTTAAAGCTGGGTAATGTTTCTGTTGTCATATGGTTAACTGAAATTTTCAATATTTTTTACGATAAAGGTGTTGTTTCTAAGGATTTTATTAGATATATTACACTGAATAAATATATTACACTGAAACACCTTTTGCCCTCACAACTAGGGCGGGGGTGGCTCAGTCGGTAGCGCGCCAGGCTCGTAATCTGTAGTTCCCAGGTTCGAGTCCCAGCTGGGTCAGCGTTGAGATTTATCTCCGCAAAATTCCCCATCCTGCCTACGGTCAGCAGAGGACACCGATGGGCTTGGGAATGCCTCCGTCCGTCGGATGGGACGTTAAGCCGTGGCACCGTGTGCGGGTGAGCCATACCCTGTCTGCGTTAAAGAACACCTGGATGGCCTTGACGGGGGGCTACCATCTGTCCCCCAACAGCTGTTCCATTGGGTCCCCTCCCCCACCTTCTCTGAGCCTTCGGAGTCCATGTGACCTGGCCATTTAGCCCATGGTGTGCAAAAAAAGTGCCGCTCAGAGGTAAAACAACCCAACCCAAAGCCCTCACAACAGCTGCCAGACGTCTTGGTAAGGACTCAATGAGGTGTTGAAAACACGAAAGTGGTATTGCCGCCCATGAAGCAAGGATCTCCTGTCATAGAGCATCCACAGTTCCCAGTGAGGGTTGGCGGGCTCGAACACATCTTTCCTATTCGTCCCACAAATTCTCAATGGGGTTGAGGTCCGACGATCGAGGTGCCATTCGAAAGTGGTAAACTCACTTGAATGCTCCTGGAGCCAATTGGTCGCTACTCAGGAAGTTTGTGGTGTGGCGTTGTCCTGTTGAAAGATGGCGTCATGGTGCGAAAAGAATCGTTACGAATGGGTGTAGATGGTCGGCGAGGATGTTCACATACCATGTGTCGGTGACGGAGGTCTCGATGGGTATGAAGGGCCCGCAGGGAAGCCCATGTAAACGCACCCCAAACTGTTACACCGCCTCCACCTGCCTGTATGACTCCAACTTATCAAGTTGGGCCCATCGCTTCGTGTGGTTTATGCCATACACGCTCCTTCCTATCGACATGATAGAGTTGAAATCGTGATTCGTCAGATCAGATTACGTGTTTTCAGTTCTCTGCACTCCAGTTGCGATAGGCCTTTGCAAACTGCAGCCTAATCTTTCGGTGCCTTGCGGTCAACAAGGGGACACGATATGAATGTCGATCGCATAGCCTATTTTTTCCATGGTACGACGGATAGTCTTTGTGCATAAGCTTGTGGACATGCCCTCATTCAATTCTGATGTTATCTGCTCCAGAGTAATCGTGAGATTCCTTGTAACGATGCGAGACAGTCTAAGCTTATCTCGAGAGTCAATTGCGTGTTTACGCTCACATTTCTCCCTCTGGTTGGAAGTTTTATCGTATTTCACGTTGTCTTGGTATACACGTGCGATGGTCTGATGTGGAAATCCCAACACTTCAGTAGTTGCAGTGATTGAAAAACCGGCCTTCCTCGCACCTACTATCTGGTCATGGTCAAACTCACTTACGTCGCCACCTTTATTCATGATTACTTTTCCGTGACTGGTTCCCAATGCATAGAGACCTGCTCAATTCATAGGCATTGCCAGTTTCAGCGTCCCACGTAACTGGACGTGATACTTCTGCTTTGCATATTGTTATCGGGGTGTATAAAATAATTTGCCTATTCAGTGTATGATCCCAGTTTTTTTAAAAAAGGTGATCGCAGTTCTTGTGATAATTACACGGGGATGAGTCTACTCTCTGCTTCAAGTAAAGTTCTTTGTACTATTGTGTTTAGTTCTATTGAATTTACTACTTGACTGATGGATAACTTCGTGATGAGAAATGTTTCTTAAGAAGTGGTAGGGGAGGGAGGCAAAGATCGAATATTTTCGCTTAGGCAGATTCGTGAGAAATGTTTGGAGTTTCGAAAACCAGTGGTTACTAGCTTTGTAAATTCGAAAATGCTTTGACTTTGTTCAGCGTCATAATTTAAAAGCTTTGCAAATTCGAAAATGCTTTTGACTTTGTTCAGCGTCATAATTTAAAAGCTTTGTAAATTAGAAAATTCTTTTGACTTTGTTCAGCGTCATAATTTAAAAGCTTTGCAAATTCGAAAATTCTTTTGACTTCGTTCAGCGTCATAATTTAAAAGCTTTGTAAATTCGAAAATGCTTTTGACTTTGTTCAGCGTCATAATTTAAAAGCTTTGTAAATTCGAAAATGCTTTTGACTTTGTTCAGCGTCATAATTTAAAAGCTTTGTAAATTCGAAAATGCCTTTGACTTTGTTCAGCGTCATAATTTAAAAGCTTTGTAAATTCGAAAATGCCTTTGACTTTGTTCAGTGTCATAATTTAAAAGCTTTGTAAATTCGAAAATGCTTTTGACTTTGTTCAGCGGCATGATTTAAAAGCTTTGTAAATTCGAAAATTCTTTTGACTTTGTTTAGCGTCATAATTTAAAAGCTTTGTAAATTCGAAAATTCTTTTGACTTCGTTCAGCGTCATAATTTAAAAGCTTTGTAAATTCGAAAATGCCTTTGACTTTGTTCAGCGTCATAATTTAAAAGCTTTGTAAATTCGAAAATGCTTTTGACTTTGTTCAGTGTCATAATTTAAAAGCTTTGTAAATTCGAAAATGCTTTTGACTTTGTTCAGCGTCATAATTTGAAAGCTTTGTAAATTCGAAAATGCTTTTGACTTTGTTCAGCGTCATAATTTATGGTTGAATGCTTTGCTAAATAAACTTCGAATTCTTCACTTCTGAATAAATAGTCAAATTAACTTCAGATTGCGATAGAGGGTCAACATTAAAGCAATGATGTATATATTGTGTATGGCATTTTTGAAAATTTTGTTAGCATAATGATGGATTTCTGTAATAACAGTCTTATGCGAGAGTTGGTAAGCCGTGTAGCGTTAAGTTTAGCACTAGTATTGGAGATTGATAAGGCTGCATTGTGTCACCTTTTCTGTTTGGTTATTGATTCTGTTACGGGGATTTCCCTTCAAGGGGAAGATTGAGCTTTAGATATTTAGAACAGCGGTTCCCAGCCCTTCATTATTTGTGCACCATTTCGAAATTTTACCAAGAAGTTGGGTGATCCTTAAAAAATCTGCATATTAGTAAACCATCCTTAAAAAATCTGCATGCTAATCATTCATCACTAAATATATTTTTAATCGATATCTTAAGTTTCAGAATAAAATGTAAAAATATCTCACGTATTCAAAATACAGAAAAAAGAAAGTAAAAGATCAATAACAATTTGTCTTACTACAACTTTTTTTTTACCATGATGTAGCATCTAATGGTGGCTATGACAATGACTTTTATTAATGAGAACTCTGAGCTTGGCCTTCTGTCGAAAGTTTATCGATATCGGACTTCAGTGTCGAACGTTTATCAGTATCGGACTTCAACACCAAACACCGGAGACCACCTACTATGGCATCACGAACCATAATGATCCGCAAACCATAAGGAACGAAAGGTCTAGAGCAGTGGTTCTCAACCTTTTATGCTTCACGTACCCCCTGGAAATCTGTATGTAACTGGCGTATCCTTTGTAGAGATAGATAAAACTATAGTTATAGTATAACAATGGGAATAAAATAAAACATATATATCAGTGGTTCTCAACCTTTTATGCTTCACGTACCCCCTGGAAATGTGTATGTAACTGGCGCACCCCTTGTATAGATAGATAAAACTATAGTTATAGTATAACAATGGGAATAAAATAAAACTTATATATCAGTGGTTCTCAACCTTTTATGCTTCACGTACCCCCTGGAAATGTGTATGTAACTGGCGTATCCTTTGTATAGATAGATAAAACTATAGTTATAGTATAACAATGGGAATAAAATAAAACATATATATCAGTGGTTCTCAACCTTTTATGCTTCACGTACCCCCTGGAAATGTGTATGTAACTGGCGTATCCTTTGTAGAGATAGATAAAACTATAGTTATAGTATAACAATGGGAATAAAATAAAACATATATATCAGTGGTTCTCAACCTTTTATGCTTCACGTACCCCCTGGAAAATGTATGTAACTGACGTACCCCTTGTATAGATAGATAAAACTATAGTTATAGTATAACAATGGGAATAAAGTAAAACATATATATCAGTGGTTCTCAACCTTTTATGCTTCACGTACCCCCTGGAAAATGTATGTAACTGACGTACCCCTTGTATAGATAGATAAAACTATAGTTATAGTATAACAATGGGAATAAAATAAAACATATATATCAGTGGTTCTCAACCTTTTATGCTTCACGTACCCCCTGGAAATGTGTATGTAACTGGCGTATCCTTTGTAGAGATAGATAAAACTATAGTTATAGTATAACAATGGGAATAAAATAAAACATATATATCAGTGGTTCTCAACCTTTTATGCTTCACGTACCCCCTGGAAAATGTATGTAACTGACGTACCCCTTGTATAGATAGATAAAACTATAGTTATAGTATAACAATGGGAATAAAATAAAACATATATATCAGTGGTTCTCAACCTTTTATGCTTCACGTACCCCCTGGAAATGTGTATGTAACTGGCGTATCCTTTGTAGAGATAGATAAAACTATAGTTATAGTATAACAATGGGAATAAAATAAAACATATATATCAGTGGTTCTCAACCTTTTATGCTTCACGTACCCCCTGGAAAATGTATGTAACTGACGTACCCCTTGTATAGATAGATAAAACTATAGTTATAGTATAACAATGGGAATAAAATAAAACATATATATCAGTGGTTCTCAACCTTTTATGCTTCACGTACCCCCTGGAAATGTGTATGTAACTGGCGTACCCCTTGTATAGATAGATAAAACTATAGTTATAGTATAACAATGGGAATAAAATAAAACATATATATCAGTGGTTCTCAACCTTTTATGCTTCACGTACCCCCTGGAAATGTGTATGTAACTGGCGTACCCCTTGTATAGATAGATAAAACTATAGTTATAGTATAACAATGGGAATAAAATAAAACATATATATCAGTGGTTCTCAACCTTTTATGCTTCACGTACCCCCTGGAAATGTGTATGTAACTGGCGTATCCTTTGTAGAGATAGATAAAACTATAGTTATAGTATAACAATGGGAATAAAATAAAACACACATATACATATGTAACATATAAATAGCGACTTTTGAGCTCTCAAGGTGTACCCCAAAACATTTTACCACGTACCCCACATTGAGAACCCCTAGTCTAGAGATGTGGTTTTCAACCTTTAATGCTTCACGTACCTCCTGGAATGTGTATGTAACTGGCGTACCCCTTGTATAGATAGATAAAACTATAGTTAAAGTATAACAATGGTTATTTTTACTTTGTTACTAGATCTGGCGACTTTTGAGTTCTCACGGCGTATCCTACGTTGAGAACCCCTAGTCTAGAACAACGCTTTCCAACCTTTCTGATCCCAAAGTCCTCTTTTATCAGGTATTATTTTCTCTTACCAAAAGTTATTCTGTAATGTTTCCTTCATGAAAATAAAACTAATTTTTCCTACATAAAAGTAGTTGAAATCTAGATGGCAGAATCACCCTTTTATCGATATGATAAACAAAAACGTTTAGGGATGAAGATAAGAAATATACTGATCTAGATACACGAAAATATTTGACTTAGAATATGCTAACGATTTGTTCCTTTTGGCAAATGATGTTGAATTGATGATCTCTTCCATTAAAGCTCTTGCTGAGACTGATAACGTGATAGGTTTGATGATAAACAGACCGAAAACTAAAGTGATAAAAATTGGTCTGGTGGATGGTGCTTCATTTTTTACTTGAAGGGTTGTGCTCTTGAGCAAGTCTCTCAATTTAATTATCTTGGGAGCTGTTCAACAGTTATTGATAAACTTCAAAGGTAGCCAAGCGCAGGGTTCTCATTAATAAAAGTAATTAAAGGTGGTTAATTTTAAGATCGGTGATGGAAGATCGACTGAAGAATAGGAATTGATTCTGAGACTATGAAGAATCTGTGAAAATTGTAGAAAATTGTGAAAATTGTAGAAAATCATCATCTACCTCTGAGCAGCATTTGTATAGGAGAGACTGCGTTGGTTTGGCCATGTCATCCTTATGAATAACCATATATTAGAGAATAACGTTATGAACAACGCGCCTAAAAGCCTCATAAAAAGTGGGGAGATCTAGGATGCGGTGAGCAGACAAGGTCAAACGGGATTCTTAGAATAGTTGTCTGTGTCGAAAAGATAAATCAGTGGCATTCTTTGTGAAAGGCATACTACACAATAATTTAGATCTAAGAATTTGGTTAAAAATAATTAATCCAGGAAATAAAAACAAGCAGAACTGTAGCAAAGGCATCTATTTTGAGTTAACTGTTCATGAATTTTGCGCCTCTAATAATCAGTACTTTGAGAAGAGTATCCTCTATTGCAGCCTCTTCCTTATGCTATTAAACTCCATTATTAAAATATAAGAAACTGTTAAAGTAAATGACGGTAAGCGGGCTTTGAACTGGTTTAAAGTTTACGGTCTGATTTGTACTGTTTATTCTCTACAGTGTCCGAAAAGTGTTTCAAATCTCTCCTTGCCAAATCCCTCGCAAATGCTCAGAGAGACAGAGAGACAGACAGAGGGATGAGTCTCTTCTTACCGAAGTGAGGCAGCGAGGAGCCCAAGCGCGGTTGCGGTGATGAGGTGGCAGCGGTACGCAGATGACGACGCTGTAATTGCTGCTGACAGCGAGCTATTTGCATGAACATTTCAGCGGTAATTAAATTGGCTGAGGTGGGGTCTCCGGTCACCAGTCATACCGCAGCGGCAGGGGCACAAAGGGTTGTTTGCATTCATCTGTCCCGGTGATCCCAGAGGCGGCGCGCAAGGCATTGTGGGAAGTCCCGAGAGTGAGTCTAATCCAGTTTAGTCTTACACAATCAGCGTCGGTTCGTAGGAGGAGGATTCTGGAAAAGGAGACGAACTAAATGGGTTAAACGCTACGAGCGCTCGTTATCAGTGCGCCTGCGTGTTGACGGTAGTGGCTCATGTCGAGGAAGTGAGCAAAGGGAGGGTGGGAGGACGAGGAGGGGTTTGTCGGGAGGGAGGGAGGGAGAAAGGGGAGTTTGGGATGCTGGCGGCAAAGGATACTTTTCGTGTTTCCTATTTAATTGAATACCCCATAATGGGCACGACGTTAACGATACGGTGGACACAACTGCTCTGAGACCGGACAATAATTTCATTTCTAGTGAAACCAGTCGTCTGGGGAAGGGGGGGGGAAGGGAGAAGGAAGAGGGGCAATGGGGAATTTACTGGGGGATGAGAGGAGTTAGAAGGAGAGGGGTTGTCACCAATAATATTTTGAGAGAGCGAAAATTTGAATGCATTTGCTGCTGGTAGTGACGCAGTTGTCTAGTGATTTGCTATTGGCAAGAGTCTTTGGGGAGCAATAGAGAAAAGAACTGTTGAGCAACAGGCAGATAGATTTTAAGGAAAAAAATCGATGTCTTTTGCTCAACTTTTGCGATATTTTGTTTAGAGAAGGAAAAGAAGAAACCGAATTTCGCCTACTTGCAAAATAATTCATTCGTCATCATGGAATTTACAACTCGTATAAGCCGTCCCGTGGCCGAGTGGTTAGCACGCTTGGCTACTGATCTAAGGGATCTGGGTTCGAGCCCCGGATAAGGCATGGATGTGTGTGTCGTATTTCTGCTGAGGTCCTGCCATCCTCTCAGACTTTCTACTGTGGCATATAAACTGACAGGCTCTTGTCAGACCTCTGTGGCAAGCAGCTGCTTGAGGGGGGGGGGGGGGGTATTTATTTTATATAAGAATTATTATAAGTTTGTCCATTTCAAAGAATGGAAAGACTCCTTCAAGAGAACGATCAGTCATTTTCGTATGAATTAACCTTTATCAATTTATATCTGAAGCGGAATTGCAGAGACAGTTTTTGTGCATGGCACTCTAGGCCTTAGGCAAAAGATCGTTAGCTTGTGCCTCCAGAGTTTTATGCGGCACCTTAACTGCTGTTCCTTTCTGAGTATGATTTGTTAATAATGCCAGTTTCTCTGGAATGAATTTAGAGAGACGTGGAGAGGAAAATGAGTTCCGCGTTATCGGCAAAACAAATGTTTTTTCCGCATATGTATTCATTGAATTCTATATCAGCAAGGTTGGGTTGTTTTACCTCTGAGCGGCACTTTTTTTGCACACCATGGGCTAAATGGCCAGGTCACATGGACCCCGAAGGCTCAGAGAAGGTTGGGGGAGGGGACCCACTGGAACAGCTGTTGGGAGACAGATGGTAGCCTCACGTCAAGGCCATCCAGCGTGTTCTTTAACGTGCACACGGTATGGCTCTCCCGCACACGGAGTCACGGCTTAACGTCCCATCCGACGGACGGCGACCTTTCCAAGTCCATCGGTGTCCCCTACAGACCGTGGGCAGGGCGGAGAGTTATGCGGAGATAAATCTCAACGCTGACCCAGCTGGGACTCGAACCTGGGAACTGCAGATTATGAGCCTGGCTGAGCCATCCCCGCCCCATATCAACAGGTAATCTGCGTATTTACTGTAGATTGATTTGTTAATAATTGGAAAAGACGTATAGTTCTATTAACGTTTCAGTCCAATGAGGAAATCAGATATTTTTTTTTTTCGAATTCAAATATATTTTATATTTAAAAAGTATCATCTATAATTATTTTATATAAAAAATCCCACTAAGCCGAAGCTTATCAGGGGGAATGTATATGGTTTTGACAGATATGATCTAGATTGCATCAGTATCATTACATAAAATGAAGGGCGCAAAAAAATGGAAAAGGAAACCAATAAAACGATAAAGGATTCCGAATAAAATCATCACTTTTTCATCAACCACTAAAATAATTTTTTTTTGACATCACAAATTTTACGTAAGTTAACAATTTCTCTAGGAAGCAAGATAAATTGGTAGGGAATTTGATATTCTTTGGAATTTCGACAGTAATTATTATAAAATTTTGGTTGTTTCAAAAAACCCTTAGCCGCTTTTCTAGTAAACTTATTATAAGAAATAAGCTTTAGCTTATATTTTGCTTAGGTATTATTAAAGAAGTTATTGATAACAGAAACAAATACATATAAACTTTCAATAGGTAAAATTTTGAACAAACTAAATATATCATCTTTTGTTGTATGGGAATTTTTAACTTCTGAATTACACAATCCTTTTAGCAGACTAATTTGTATTCTTTTAATGTTATTGAATTCTGTCTTATAGGCTGTCCCATAAACTGTTATTCCATATCTAATTATAGATTCAAAAAGTGCTTTATATACAATATAAAATTGTTAAATGTATATAGTGTGATTTATCTGCGTTGACTCCCACCCTACCATTGGTAAAAAAAGGTGACACCGATGGACATGGAAAGGCTACGGTCAATTTGAAGCCCTGATACCGATGGGCATGGAAAGGTTACCGTCCATTGGAAGCCCTGACACCGATGGGCATGGAAAGGCTACCATCCATTGGAAGCCCTGATACTGATGGGCATGGAAAGGCTACCATCCATTGGAAACCGTGACACCGATGGGCATAGAAAGGCTACTGTCCATTGGAAGCCCTGATACTATTGGGCATGGAAAGACTACCATCCATTGGAAGCTGTGACACCAATGGACATGGAAAGGCTACCGTCCATTGGAAGCCCTGACACTGATGGGCATGGAAAGGCTACTGTCCATTGGAAGCCCTGATACCAATAGGTATGGAAAGGCTACCGTCTATTGGAAGCCGTGACACCGATGGGCATGGAAATGCTACCGTCCATTGGAAGCCGTGACACCGATGGGCATGGAAAGGCTACCGTCCATTGGAAGCCCTGATACCGATGGGCATGGAAAGGCTACTGTCCATTGGAAGCCCTGACACCGATGGGCATGGAAAAGCTACCGTCCATTGGAAGCCTTGACACTTATGGGCATGGAAAGGCTACTGTCCATTGGAAGCCCTGACACTGATGGGCATGGAAAGGCTACCGTCCATTGGAAGCCCTGATACCGATGGGCATGGAAAGGCTACTGACCATTGGAAGCCCTGACACCGATGGGCATGGAAAGGCTACTGTCCATTGGAAGCCCTGACACTGATGGGCATGGAAAGGCTACCATCCATTGGAAGCCCTGATACCGATGGGCATGGAAAGGCTACTATCCATTGGAAGCCGTGACACTGATGGACATGGAAAGGCTATCGTTCATTGGAAGCCCTGATACCGATGGGCATGGAAAGGTTACCGTCCACTGGAAGCCCTGAGACCGATGGGCATGGAAAGGCTACCGTCCATTGGAAGCCCTGATACTATTGGGCATGGAAAGACTACCATCCATTGGAAGCTGTGACACCAATGGACATGGAAAGGCTACCGTCCATTGGAAGCCCTGACACTGATGGGCATGGAAAGGCTACTGTCCATTGGAAGCCCTGATACCAATAGGTATGGAAAGGCTACCGTCTATTGGAAGCCGTGACACCGATGGGCATGGAAATGCTACCATCCATTGGAAGCCGTGACACCGATGGGCATGGAAAGGCTACCGTCCATTGGAAGCCCTGATACCGATGGGCATGGAAAGGCTACTGTCCATTGGAAGCCCTGATACCAATAGGTATGGAAAGGCTACCGTCTATTGGAAGCCGTGACACCGATGGGCATGGAAAGGCTACCGTCCATTGGAAGCCCTGATACTATTGGGCATGGAAAGACTACCATCCATTGGAAGCTGTGACACCAATGGACATGGAAAGGCTACCGTCCATTGGAAGCCCTGACACTGATGGGCATGGAAAGGCTACTGTCCATTGGAAGCCGTGATACCAATAGGTATGGAAAGGCTACCGTCTATTGGAAGCCCTGACACTGATGGGCATGGAAATGCTACCGTCCATTGGAAGCCGTGACACCGATGGGCATGGAAAGGCTACCGTCCATTGGAAGCCCTGATACCGATGGGCATGGAAAGGCTACCATCCATTGGAAGCCGTGACACTGATGGGCATGGAAAGGCTATCGTTCATTGGAAGCCCTGATATCGATGGGCATGGAAAGGTTACCGTCCACTGGAAGACCTGACACCGATGGGCATGGAAAGATTACCGTCCACTGGAAGCCCTGACACCGATGGGCATGGAAAGGCTACCATCCATTGGAAGCCCTGACACCGATGGGCATGGAAAGGCTACCGTCCATTGGAAGCCCTGATACTATTGGGCATGGAAAGGCTACCATCCATTGGAAACCGTGACACCGATGGGCATAGAAAGGCTACTGTCCATTGGAAGCCCTGATACTATTGGGCATGGAAAGACTACCATCCATTGGAAGCTGTGACACCGATGAGCATGGAAAGGCTACCGTCCATTGGAAGCCCTGACACTGATGGGCATGGAAAGGCTACTGTCCATTGGAAGCCATGATACCAATAGGTATGGAAAGGCTACCGTCTATTGGAAGCCGTGACACCGATGGGCATGGAAATGCTACCATCCATTGGAAGCCGTGACACCGATGGGCATGGAAAGGCTACCGTCCATTGGAAGCCCTGACACCGATGGGCATGGAAAGGCTACCTTATATTGGAAGCCATGACACCGTGTGCATGTTAAAGAACATGATGGATGGCTTTGACGGGGGGCTTCCGTCATCATAGACTTCCATCAAAAACACCACGGTGTCTCCTTCCCTCAACCTTCTCTGAGTCTTTAGGGTCTTTGTGACCTGCCCATTTAGCCCATTGAATACAAAAAAGTGGTGCTCAGAGGTGAAACTAGGTTAACACAAACCAACAGTTTCACACTAATATGAATGCTGTGTGCTGTTTGCAATGTTACAATGTATTTCTGCACCACTACTCCAAAACAGCTTTAGAAATAAACAAATAGGTTTGAAATATACTTGTTACTTTATTAGTCATTCTCATTGTAGCTTCTGGTATTTTTAGAAATATTTGCATATGCGAGCACATAGCCCGCCAAAATTTGATGGAATGGAAACAAACTTTTCCTTAACGAAGTTAAACTCGAAATCAGGTCCTATTGCAGTTAAGAGACAATATGATTATATAAAATATTTTTTCTAATAAAATGCTTTTTCTTAATGAATATGGTGAAAAATATTTAAAGAGTATCGAATGAGTACTATGGATGGGGAGGGGGAGATGGGGGTAAGTGTTTACCCGGGGCAGCTCCTGCGAAAAAAAAAATGTCAGTATAATAAGATGCCACAGATAATACATTTGAGTACCGTAGATAACAATTTTCAGTGCGACAGACAATGTCTTATACATTACGTTGAAAAAAAATGTCCGGACACTTCCATGTTATGTGAATGGGTTGTTGTTTTAGGGTTGTTTTACCTCTAAGCGGCACTTTTTTGCACACCGTGGGCTAAATGGCCAGGTCACATGGAAGGTCACTGGTCCCGAAGGCCCAGAGAAGGTTGGGGGAGGGGACCCACTGGAACAGCTGTTGGGAGACAGATGGTAGCCTCCCGTCAAGGCCATCCAGCGTGTTCTTTAACGTGCACAGGGTATGGCTCTCCCGCACACGGTGCCACGGCTTAACGTCCCATCCGACGGACGGCGGCCTTTCCAAGCCCATCGGTGTCCCCTACTGACCGTGGGCAGGGCGGGGAATTTTGCGGAGATAAATCTCAACGCTGACCCAGCTGGGACTCGAACCTGGGAACTACAGATTACGAGCTTGGCGCGCTACCGACTGAGCCACCCCCGCCCCTATGTGAATGGAAAGCCACTTTCAAAGCTCCCTAATATTGAAAATGAACCTTTCATGCAAAAACTGTTATTGGCGATAAATTGTAGATGTCACTCAAATCTCTCTAAATATATTTCCCGCAATATTCGCTTAATATTTAAAGAATGAATGGAAGCTGAAGCATTTATCTTCAAATTTGACACTTGTCAAAAAATCCTTCAATAGATAAAACACAACTCTTGTAACAATTTGTTCACTGACATAAATATCTGAAGTTTGTATGACGATTTTTGAAGATTTCATCGATTTGGAGGCAGTGTGACAGTGTCGTGTGCTGTTAAATGGTTCTGCTTCAACGACTCTTTAAATATTGATCGAAGATTGTTGAAAATTGAGACTGTCACATTGACTCCAAATTGATGAAATCTTAAAAAATCATCATACAAACTTCAGATATATAATTTATGTTAGTGAACAAATTGTTACAAGAGTTGTGTTTTATATATTAAAGCATTTTTTCCCAAGTGTCAAAAGTTGAAGATAAATGCTTCAGCTTCCATTCATTCTTTAAATATTAAACGAATATTGCGGGAAATATATTTAGAGATATTTGAGTGACATCTACAATTTATCGCCAATAACAGTTTTTGCGTGAAAGGTTCATTTTCAATGTTAAGGAGCTTTGAAAGTGGCTTTTCTTTCACAAAACGTGGTAGTGTCCGGACACTTTTTTTTTCCAACATAGTGTACAAGAGTGAGACAATACTTTTGAACTTCTCATCCTGATAGATGAAAAAGTTAATGTTTTCGGTTTTAAAAGATAACTCATTTGGGAGCCCCAGAGAGGAATTTTAAAAATACTATAGATAGGCCGGAGCTAGAAAAAAAAAATTGAGGGAAGATGGAAACGACTAGATCGAGCCGGAACGAACCGGAACTTTGTGTCGATATAAATATATTCCCTTTCCCTGCCCTGTTTTGGGGCGGGGGTTGCTCAGTCGGTAGCGCGCCAGGCTCGTAATCTGTAGTTCCCAGGTTCGAGTCCCAGCTGGGTCAGCGTTGAGATTTATCTCCGCAAAATTCCCCGCCCTGCCCACGGTCAGTAGGGGACACCGTTGGGCTTGGAAAGGCCGCCGTCCGTCGGATGGGACGTTAAGCCGTGGCTCCGTGTGTGGGATAGCCATACCCTGTGCACGTTAAAGAACACGCTGGATGGCCTTGACGGGAGGCTACCATCTGTCTCCCAACAGCTGTTCCAGTGGGTCCCCTCCCCCAACCTTCTCTGAGCCTTCGGGGTCCATGTGACCTGGCCATTTAGCCCATGGTGTGCAAAAAAGGGCCGCTCAAAGGTAAAACAACCCAACCCAACCCTGCCCTGTTTTGCTAGTATTTAAAAAGATTTTGAAAAATTATATTTCCTTCCCTGTTCGGATAATAATGATCTCAAGGGAGAATGAATCTGTCCCTTCCTCCCTTATCTCTTAGATCCATCCCTGATCACATGTAATGTATGCGAATTTCTAATGAACATCATGAGTGTCACTCTCGGAAATGAATCTTTATGAGCATAAATACTCTTGCCCGAATATAAGTTTCAATTCATATTCCCTTCAGTTTATTAGGATTCATTTCTGTGGATCATAATAGATAGGGTGTTATTACTTGTGAATAGAAGTCTTTAGGACTAATCAATGGTCTGATTCATCTAAAAATGTATAAAATGGTCATTTGACATTTATGGCAGAAGTCCACAATCCCAACTTGTTGCAGAAAAATCCCTCAAAATATCAAATCTTTAGAAATCACCTACCCTTAGATTGCGACCTGCTTTCAAGAAAATGACTTATCTATTATTTCCTCCTTTTCCCCCGTACGTCAAAAAAAAAAAAAACACGAAATAAATGGATCAAATTTACAGAATCTACCATTCATTCTCTTTCTTTCCGCAAAACGCGGACAGGACAAAAGAAGGATAAAAGAGTGATTGAATAACGATACACGTGCGCACTCGCACAACGGCAAAGTTTTCCACCACCAAAACGAGAGATTCACCCCCCCCCCCTCCCCATAAAAAAAGAGAAGCATTTACAGGTTCAGCCTGTTTAGAGCGAGAGAAAAAAAGAGAGAGGAAATTAAGTCAATAACAAATGGCACAAGTAGAACGCATTCAGTCACCATCTTGACGCAACACCTTTTGTGTTGCTCCTGGGCTTCCTCGCATCCCTTTGGCTTTGCAGATAACGCCATACGGACCGAAAGAAGGAGCAGGCCACTCTGTTTTCCCTTTCTTCTGCGACTATCGGCCAATAATTGACCAGCGCCTACCTCGCAGTGACGTGGCGGAAATTGTATCCCCGCCTCGGTTCCATGCGCTATTCACCGATATGAATGGTGAACGTTCAGATTGGCTGGGTGGCCTTGACAATGTGCGGACACTGTCGCCCATTGTGGGTTGCGCTCGTTGCCTCCCCCCCTTCCCCAAATGACAAGTGGTTACAGATGACAAAAAAATCGGAGGAAGGGAGGCTCATACACGAAACAGCCACGAGATAAGAAAGGAAAAGAAGAGAGGGAAAAATGCGCTTCTTATATGCAGTGAGATGGAATTGTTATGTGATCAAATGATTCTGTTATCTGCGTTGATGTGTTTTGCTTGTAGTGTCCATTCGTTGGATGTTCTCCCGATTTGTCCGTGGTGTCCAGTTGTGGAGTGTCAATTGGTGACGGGGTCGGCTCTGTTGACTGCGTGTCAAGTCTCGTAGACCGATTCGTATTAAGAGTTGAAATATTTATGTATTTCCGTATTAAGGGGTGAGAGTGGGAATATGTGAATTGCGAATGGAACAATATCTGAGACTGATTAACATCTGCTCAGTAGCATGATTATAATAAATGTGTGAGAAATTGGGGGGGGGGGGATAAAGTAAGCGACTGGAGGAAATCGGACTCGATATTTTACGAAACAATTGTGAACTAGTTCGAACTGGATATGTTTCAAACAACGCCTGATTAAGAAATTCGGAGCCTTGGAGCCAAGTTCTAAATGGAGCCCTGGAGCCAAGATTTATATGGTGCCATAGAGCCAAGTTCTAAATGGAAGGGCGGGGGTGGCTCAGTCGGTAGCGCGCCAGGCTCGTATTCTACAGTTCACAGATTTGAGTCCCAGCTGGGTCAGCGTTGAGATTTATCTCCGCAAAATTCCTCCCCCCCCTGCCCACGGTCAGTAGGGGACACCGATGGGCTTGGAAAGGCCGCCGTCTGTCGGATGGGCCGTTAAGCCGTGGCCTGTGCACGTTAAAGAACACGCTGGATGGCCTTGAGGAGAGGCTACCATCTGTCTCCTAACAGCTGTTCCAGTGGGTCTTCTCCCCCAACCTTTTGTGAGCCTTCGGGGTCCCTGTGACCTGGCCATTTAGCCCATGGTGTGCAAAAAAGTGTCGCTCAGAGGTAAAACAACCCAACCGAACTCTAAATGGGAATACTAGAGCCAAGTCCTAAACTGGAGCCTTAGAGCCAAGTTCTAACTGGAGCCATAAAGCCAAGATTTAAATGGTGACCCGAAGCCAAGTTCTAAATGGGAGCAATAGAGCGAAATTCTAAATGGAGCTCCCTATTCTGTTAAATTTGAAATATGACAAAAATTACCCTACTTTACGTAAAATATTCGATTGAGGAGATTGAAAAGTAAAATAGAATACCTTAAATAAATAAGAAAAATTAGTTTAAGGGTCTCTATAAGCCGGGAGACCTAGAGCCATGTCTTCGCCTTTAATCCGGCCTTGGTTTCAAAGGTTCAGTTTAAATTCGTGGTTCGGATAATTTTGCTTCGTGTGTCGATTTGTATTCTTGTTGCTGATTAACAAACTTCGTGCAATTTGATAATTTAACTCCAAATGTTATTATTGCCATTTGTAATTGAGTGGCAGTACCAAGCTGAAACACCAGTAGTATAGTCACACCCCACCGATTCCCCACTAGTGCTTTCCCCCTATGACGTCACCGACCACGCCCCTACGACTTCACCGACCACGTACACTTCCGCCCCCTATGACGCAACACACGTAATCATTACATAATCATTACGTAACAGGCCACGCCCCTTTATTAATAATTAATAATTCCTCCCCCTTTATTAAACCCCCTTTCACCCTCGTGGCGCCATCTGTTGACAGTGAGAAGTACTATTTTCCCAAAAAAAACCATTTATTTTCACTCTAATTTCTCGTTTTCGGCCCCCACGGTCGACCTACCTATATTTTAAGCCCTCCCCCTTATGAAAAACCCTCTGGTTGACCATTTTAAGGCCCCACTCCTTCACACGGCTGATGCAAGTCTCAGAATAATTGCATGGAACGATTGACTGGTCTTAGAATAATTGTACAGAAAAGGATGATACAAAATTCCTTAGTAATTAAACACTCATCAAAATTCCCTTACCTCTATTAAAAATCATATTACAGTTGAAATTCATTTTACTCTTACTGTTTCCATAGAAAATACCATAGGGTGAAATTAATAATGGTTTAAATTATTCGTAGGGATGACATGTTAAATCTGCTTTTAGAACACACGTCTGCAGTGGAAATATTTTCAAACTCCGTTAATCAACTCCCTAGTAATTAAACACTCGTCAAAATATTCCTCACCTTTATTAAAATCACTCCACGGTCGAAATAAAAATTAGTTTTCTGTAGATGTGTTTCACCGGGGGGAAAAAAAAATCGTCCCTCGCTCTGTGGATTCCGTCCGACTGTCTTGGGTTCCCAGACTATACCGTGTACTTGCTGTGGCTTAGATGCGGGTCAGATTTTTCAGATATTATAGCATTTTTTATAACTAGCTTTTTCTATGTATTTCTTACATCAAAACCAACACTACCACTGAACTCTTTTGAATGCGGATCTCAAATTGTAAATCAAACTCACAAAGCTGTATTTATCCCACCAAGACGGCTAAACGATTTTCTTATAATTAAAATTCCCTAGTAATTAAACACTCGTCAAAATATTCCTCACCTTTATTAAAATCACTCCACGGTCGAAATAAAAATCAGTATTCTGTAGATATGTTTCACCGGAAAAAAAAAAATCGTCCCTCGCTCTGTGGATTCCAGGACGCATGGGAATACGCCTTGTACTTGCTGTGGCTTAGATGCGGGTCAAACATTTCAGATATTAACCTAGCTTTTTCTATGTATTTCTTACATCAAAGCCAACACTAGCACTGAACTCTTTTGAATGCAGATCTCAAATTGTAAATCAACTCACAGAGTTGTATTTATTCCTTAGTAATTAAAATCCTTTGCTATTCATTTAGCCAGGACGACTAAACGATTCCTTTATAATTAAAATTCCCTGCTATTAAACTCCCTAGTAATTAAACACTCATCAAAATTCCCTTACCTCTATTAAAAATCATCCTACAGTTGAAATTCATTTTACTCTTACTGTTTCCATAGAAAATACCATAGGGTGAAATTAATAATGGTTTAAATTATTCGTAGGGATGACATGTTAAATCTGCTTTTAGAACACACGTCTGCAGTGGAAATATTTTCAAACTCCGTTAATCAACTCCCTAGTAATTAAACACTCGTCAAAATATTCCTCACCTTTATTAAAATCACTCCACGGTCGAAATAAAAATTAGTTTTCTGTAGATGTGTTTCACCGGGGGAAAAAAAAAAAATCGTCCCTCGCTCTGTGGATTCCGTCCGACTGTCTTGGGTTCCCGGATTATACCGTGTACTTGCTGTGGCTTAGATGTGGGGCAGACATTTCAGATATTAACCTAGCATTCTTTATAACTAGCTTTTTCTATGTATTTCTTACATCAAAGCCAACACTAGCACTGAACTCTTTTGAATGCAGATCTCAAATTGTAAATCAACTCGCAGAGTTGTATTTATTCCTTAGTAATTAAAACTCTTTGCTATTCATTTAGCCAGGACGACTAAACGATTCCTTTATAATTAAAATTCCCTGCTATTAAACTCCCTAGTAATTAAACACTCATCAAAATTCCCTTACCTTTATTAAAAAAACCACCGTACGGTTGAATCAGTTTTCTGTATATGCGTTTTATCGAAAAAAAAAAAAACACTCCGGCCAACGAGAGTCGAACGCACTACCCCAGCTTTACTCTATTTTTGAACAAGAATCAACCTGCAATGGAAAAGCCTCTGTTCCTGCATTCGTGGAGTCATGCACATACGTGTCACTCACTTACCGGTCAGGTAGCAAGCTTCGAAACATCTCGTGACACGATGATGCAATCGCCCCGGGAGTTTGAGTGTCCAGCGCTCAGTGTGATTACTCATACGTTGTTGTTCTGTAAGGGTAGGTGACGTCACAGCAAGGGGAAAGTAACGTGGAGTGACCAGCGAGTGACACGTATCAGAAGGCTGAGCACTGTTTATATATACAGGGGACTTGTTAAGACATGAACATTCTGCTCAGTGTTCTGTCGGTCTCTCGAGCTGTCATAGTTTTGAAGTCTCTGGTAGAATGTCGAGAACGCGTCAATCGTTTTATGTGACTGCACGATGCATATTGGCGTCTGTAGGTATTCCTTCATATCAGAAAGATATAACCTACGAGGAATGCTTGCAGACATTAATGAATGTTATAACCGACAAAATCCTGCATATGCTCAGTACGATGCAAGGTGAGGTGGTCATAGAAACGTACGACATTGCCCATGAGTTTCTATGCCGTGTGTGTTTTGCGGAAGTAGAAGCGTTAAACCACGTCAAAAGGATGGACTACCTATCGGTGGTCGAGGATGCCATGACCTCGATAGAGATTGCTGGCATTGTGGAGGTTGTAGGATAATTAAAAACAACAACAACAAAAGGTTCTTTTCAGAACCACTTCATTTGTGTAGAAAGGATTATCGATCGTACAATTTCTGTTCACAACTCTTCTCTATCTATACATTTTTCTTCTCTATCACCCCCCGTTAACAGAGTAAATTTTATAGGGATGTTTAACCTTCAGTATAATTTTACACAGTGTGTTAGGATTAACAACTCTTATAGCATAGTTATTGCGGGTAGGCTCCCTCTCCACTTTTAAAATTTAGATCTTACCCGGCAGTCTTTTCATATACGTATTTTTATAACCATTTTAAAACCAACACTTATTTCTTTTATCCCTAGCGATTACTGGTTGTTGCATTTTTTACTAGAAGAAACCCTACCCCTGCAGTAACAGCCCCCGCAGAAAATAAAAAAAAAAATGCTATCGGGCGAAAAATTAATAAAATCTGATTTTATTTGTCGTGATGAAAAATATTGATGGGGTAATAGGTTCGACTTAAAAGACTTCGTGTTCGGATCCTCACCACGGACAACCTCTCGCTGATGGACGGTTGAACCCTACGAAATTATTCCAAACGGGGAATCACAAGGTTTTTATTGACGAATGAATCTTGGACCTGTACTGCTTCCGTACATCGTGAAAACCCACTCACAGCCTTGATCCGTGTTCCCAATTTCCTTTACTAAGTCACTTCAAAAAACATTGTGATTGCAAAAGTATGACTAACTGTTTTATTACGTCACGTTTTAAAAATACTTATTACTGTTGTAATCCGCTGTACGGGAGAGTAACACTGTTCGAAGAAAAATCAGGTAAAACAGTTTTTAAGAAAATCGTTTCCTCCGTCGTTTGCGTATGTCTCATCACGCTGGTGAAAAAATATTTTTTTTTTGTACGAAGGAACTAACGCTACTCGATGCAGTCCCAGTTACATGCTTTTACCGAGTAAAGACTGTGCGCCAGAATGTTAAAAGTAGAATTCATACGTTTCCGTAAAAAAAAAAAAAAAAAAAAAAAAACTTTAGTTCCTGCTTAAAGGAGTATGGTTCGATTCAGGAAGAATAGGATTTGACCTCCTGCATTAGAAAAGGGAACAAATCCGTCCCCGGTGTCCTTTGTTAGGTGGTAGTATTAGTATCCTTATACAAGCTCACTTCAAATTTTCATATGACATTCTGGGGTTGAGTTTCAACCTTTTTATTTTTTCCAACCGCGATAATGCGCAGTTTTCTGCGGACATTAATTGATTGTTAAACATCCCTATAAAATTTACTCTGTTAACGGGCGGTGATAGAGAAGAAAAACGTATAGATAGAGAAGAGTTGTGAACAGAAATTGTACGATCGATAATCCTTTCTACACAAATGAAGTGGTTCTGAAAAGAACCTTTTGTTGTTGTTGTTTTTAATTATCCTACAACCTCCACAATGCCAGCAATCTCTATCGAGGTCATGGCATCCTCGACCACCGATAGGTAGTCCATCCTTTTGACGTGGTTTAACGCTTCTACTTCCGCAAAACACACACGGCATAGAAACTCATGGGCAATGTCGTACGTTTCTATGACCGCCTCACCTTGCATCGTACTGAGCATATGCAGGATTTTGTCGGTTATAACATTCATTAATGTCAGCAAGCATTCCTCGTAGGTTATATCTTTCTGATATGAAGGAATACCTACAGACGCCAATATGCATCGTGCAGTCACATAAAACGATTGACGCGTTCTCGACATTCTACCAGAGACTTCAAAACTATGACAGCTCGAGAGACCGACAGAACACTGAGCAGAATGTTCATGTCTTAACAAGTCCCCTGTATATATAAACAGTGCTCAGCCTTCTGATACGTGTCACTCGCTGGTCACTCCACGTTACTTTCCCCTTGCTGTGACGTCACCTACCCTTACAGAACAACAACGTATGAGTAATCACACTGAGCGCTGGACACTCAAACTCCCGGGGCGATTGCATCATCGTGTCACGAGATGTTTCGAAGCTTGCTACCTGACCGGTAAGTTAGTGACACGTATGTGCATGACTCCACGAATGCAGGAACAGAGGCTTTTCCATTGCAGGTTGATTCTTGTTGAAGAATATAGTAAAGCTGGGGTAGTGCGTTCGACTCTCTTTGGCCGGAGTGTTTTTTTTTTCGATAAAACGCATATACAGAAAAACTGATTCAACCGTACGGTGGTTTTTTTAATAAAGGTAAGGGAATTTTCATGAGTGTTTAATTACTAGGGAGTTTAATAGCAGGGAATTTTAATTATAAAGGAATCGTTTAGTCGTCCTGGCTAAATGAATAGCAAAGAGTTTTAATTACTAAGGAATAAATACAACTCTGCGAGTTGATTTACAATTTGAGATCTGCATTCAAAAGAGTTCAGTGCTAGTGTTGGCTTTGATGTAAGAAATACATAGAAAAAGCTAGTTATAAAGAATGCTAGGTTAATATCTGAAATGTCTGCCCCACATCTAAGCCACAGCAAGTACACAGTATAGTCCGGGAACCCAAGACAGTCGGACGGAATCCACAGAGCGAGGGACGATTTTTTTTTTCCCCCAGTGAAACACATCTACAGAAAACTAATTTTTATTTCGACCGTGGAGTGATTTTAATAAAGGTGAGGAATATTTTGACGAGTTTTTAATTACTAGGGAGTTGATTAACGGAGTTTGAAAATATTTCCACTGCAGACGTGTGTTCTAAAAGCAGATTTAACATGTCATCCCTACGAATAATTTAAACCATTATTAATTTCATCCTATGGTATTTTCTATGGAAACAGTAAGAGTAAAATGAATTTCAACTGTAGGATGATTTTTAATAGAGGTAAGGGAATTTTGATGAGTGTTTAATTACTAGGGAGTTTAATAGCAGGGAATTTTAATTATAAAGGAATCGTTTAGTCGTCCTGGCTAAATGAATAGCAAAGGATTTTAATTACTAAGGAATAAATACAACTCTGTGAGTTGATTTACAATTTGAGATCTGCATTCAAAAGAGTTCAGTGCTAGTGTTGGCTTTGATGTAAGAAATACATAGAAAAAGCTAGGTTAATATCTGAAATGTTTGACCCGCATCTAAGCCACAGCAAATACAAGGCGTATTCCCGTGCGTCCTGGAATCCACAGAACGAGGGACGATTTTTTTTTTTCCCGGTGAAACACATCTACAGAATACTGATTTTTATTTCGACCGTGGAGTGATTTTAATAAAGGTGAGGAATATTTTGACGGGTGTTTAATTACTAGGGAATTTTAATTATAAGAAAATCGTTTAGCCGTCTTGGTGGGATAAATACAGCTTTGTGAGTTTGATTTACAATTTGAGATCCGCATTCAAAAGAGTTCAGTGGTAGTGTTGGTTTTGATGTAAGAAATACATAGAAAAAGCTAGTTATAAAGAATGCTATAATATCTGAAAAATCTGACCCGCATCTAAGCCACAGCAAGTACACGGTATAGTCCGGGAACCCAAGACAGTCGGACGGAATCCACAGAGCGAGGGACGATTTTTTTTCCCCCCCGGTGAAACACATCTACAGAAAACTAATTTTTATTTCGACCATGGAGTGATTTTAATAAAGGTGAGGAATATTTTGACGAGTGTTTAATTACTAGGGAGTTGATTAACGGAGTTTGAAAATATTTCCACTGCAGACGTGTGTTCTAAAAGCAGATTTAACATGTCATCCCTACGAATAATTTAAACCATTATTAATTTCACCCTATGGTATTTTCTATGGAAACAGTAAGAGTAAAATGAATTTCAACTGTAGGATGATTTTTAATAGAGGTAAGGGAATTTTGATGAGTGTTTAATTACTAAGGAATTTTGTATCATCCTTTTCTGTACAATTATTCTAAGACCAGTCAATCGTTCCATGCAATTATTCTGAGACATGCATCAGCCGAGTGAAGGAGTGGGGCCTTAAAATGGTCAACCAGAGGGTTTTTCATAAGGGGGAGGGCTTAAAATATAGGTAGGTCGACCGTGGGGGCCGAAAACGAGAAATTAGACTTAAAATAAAGGGGTTTTTGGGAAAATAGTACTTCTCACTGTCAACAGATGGCGCCAGGAGGGTTTTTAATAAGGGGGAGGGCTTAAAATATAGGTAGGGCGACCGGGGGGTCCGAAAACGAGAAATTAGAGTGAAAATAAAGGGTTTTTTGGGAAAATAGTACTTTTCACTGTCAACAGATGGCGCCACTGAGTGTGAAAGGGGGGTTTAATAAAGGGGAGGAATTATTAATTATTAATAAAGGGGCGTGGCCTGTTACATAATGATTATGTAATGATTACGTGTGTTGCGCCATAGGGGCGGAAGTGGGCGTGGTCGGCGACGTCATAGGAGGCGTTGTCGGTGACGTCATAGGGGGAAAGCACTAGTGGGGGATCGGTGGGGTGTGACTATACTACTAACACCGGTTCTCGTCCGATCACCGAAGTTAAGCAGCTTTGGGTCACGGTCAGTACCTGGGAGGGTGACCACCCTGGGAACACCGCGTGCAGTTGGCAAAAAAATCTGCTGAGGACCCGTCATCCTCATAGATCCCTTCTACTATGGCGAATTAAACTGTCAGACCTCTGTGGCAAGCTGTTGCTTGAGGAGGTATTTATTTTATTTAAAACTGATGTGGAAAAGAACAGTATTGTAAAAATAAACAAACTAAAGTTGAACTGTGCCATCCTGTGGCCGAGTGGTTAACGCACTTGGCTACTGATCTAGGGGACCTGGGTTCGAGCCCCGGGTAAGGCATAGATGTTGGTGTTGTTTTCTGCTGAGGTCCTGCCATTCTCACAGACATTCTACTGTGGCATATAAACTGACAGGCTCCTGTCAGACCTCTGTGGCAAGCAGCTGCTTGAGGGGATATTTTTGAGCCGTCCCATGGCCGAGTGGTTAGCGCGCTTGGCTACTGATCTAAGGGACCTGTGTTCGAGCCCCGGGTAAATCTTGGATGTATGTGTCGTTTTTCTGCTGAGGGCCTGCCATCCTCTCAGACCTTCTACTATGGCGTATAAACTGACAGGCTCCTGTCAGACCTCTGTGTCAAGCAGCTGCTTGAGGGGGTATTTATTTATTTATTTTTTTAAAAGTTGAGCTGGAACACTCCTGTTTTGCTTATTTGAGAAGATAATTCAATGTTGTAAGCGGGTAAAATAGTCATAGAAAAAGAATATATTTATTAAGGAAAAAATATTTTATTAAGTTCTTTGTGCGTCGCTGCCATTCCCCCCTAATATTAATAATTAATTAGGATGGCTAATTTAATTGCCTAAATTAAACGGCTTGCCCATTTCGTTTTTTAAGTTTATTTGTATCAAATATCGAAATGCTCTCATCAACACTTCGAAAGTCATTGAAGAGCAAATAAAGGATCAGAGCGGAAGAAGTTGGTCAGATAAAATCAGAAAACTTCCTTATACTCAGTTACCTAATGAGAGTTTTGTGATCTTCACTAAAATTGTAAGGAAGGGCTGGCTTGGACATGGACCCCGAAGGCTCAGAGAAGTTGGGGGAGGGGACCCACTGGAACAGCTGTTGGGAGACAGATGGTAGCTTCCCGTCAAGGCCATCCAGCGTGTTCTTTAACGTGCACAGGGTGTGGCTCTTTCGCACACGGGGCCACGGATTAACGTCCCATCCGACGGACGGCGGCCTTTCCAAGCCCATCGGTGTCCCCTACTGATCGTGGGCAGAGCGGGGAATTTTGCGGAGATAAATCTCAACGCTGACCCAGCTGGGACTCGAACCTGGGAAGTACAGATTACGAGCTTGGCGCGCTACCGACTGAGCCACCCCCGCCTCAAATATTAATGATGAAATCGGAAGACAAAAAATAGATCTTTCTTTGATATTTTTCTAATTTTTGGTATCACTGCTGTATTCTGTATCATGAATTTTTTTGTAATTGGCGGAAATGTCGAAGGAGACGTTGACCGGGTGACACTGACCGATTCAATTTGAAATGCTTGAAATCAGTTATTAATCACAAAAATCTACGAGTAAACTTACATTTTCGCGTAACAATAAAATTTAAAGAAATGTTTGGGTAAGGCCCTTGTACTATGGTCCTGTGTCTGGTCCTTGAAAGAAAGCCATTAGTTTCATTTTCTTGTCGAAGAGTTGTGTGACATGTGGAACCAAAAGAGTTGTCAACCTCCCAAAGGGAGGAGAGGGATGAGGGTTGCCCCTAACAACGAGAAGTCCGTGCCATTTCCCTCAGTGTGTCACGTGACGCCTAGGGTAATGATGTGATGTGTTTGCGAGATAAGACTGGTCAGATAGCCTATCAGAGTCGTGAACGGATCCATCAGTGCCCAAGCAGGCAGACCGAGCTCACTCCATTAGCGCCACTGCAGGTGATGGATGAAACAACGGTTCTCTGTTGCCTTGGGCCACATGGCGGCGGCTTGTCATACAAATGGTTCTAGACAGAGGAGAGGGTGGTGGGCTGAGGTGGGGGTTTACAGTCTGCAAGAGGTGGGGAGGGAGGAATGCAGCAAGTGGCTATCATCGCAGTTTGCGAGAAGCGGTGACCGTCACCAACGCCAAACTTTCGTTGTCAATATCAGAATGCTTGAAGGCCGGTTGTTGTACAAACACGTCTTTAAACTGGGGGGTAAATTCTAGATTTAGGAACGTCGTAGGTCAGCAAAGCACTTGATCTAAAACTGTCAATTCAGTAGTCCTGTTTAATACCGGGGCGGGGGTGGCTCAGTCGGTAGCGCGCCAGGCTCGTAATCTGTAGTTCCCAGGTTCGAGTCCCAGCTGGGTCAGCTTTGAGATTTATCTCCGCAAAATTCCCCGCCCTGCCCACGGTCAGTAGGGGACACCGATGGGCTTGAAAAGGCCGCCTTCCGCCGGATGGGACGTTAAGCCGTGGCCCCGTGTGCAGGAGAGACATACCCTGTGCACGTTAAAGAACACGCTGGATGGCCTTGACGGGAGGCTACCATCTGTCTCCCAACAGCTGTTCCAGTGAGTCCCCTCCCCCAACCTTCTCTGAGCCTTCGGGGTCCATGTGACCTGACCATTTAGCCCATGGTGTGCAAAAAAGTGCCGCTCAGAGGTAAAACAACCCATACACTTGTAACAGGGTGGAGAGAAACGAAAATTTTCCAACTCGTAAATCAAATTTTTACCATCTGAGAAAATAAGACCATTACATAAATTATGGTTCTTTTGTCATGGATGTACCCTGAATTTCGCTCCGTGGGGTGTGGGGCATCGTTCCAAGATTTTGCTAAGTTGCCGCAATTTTGCAACTAGCCATAATTTTATAAAAAAAAGAAAAATCCCAATATTTACATCTCTCCTGAATTTTTACCAAGTCACTTCAAATTTTACAAAAACTCCTCAAGATTTTGCCAAGTTGCCTCGATATTGTCACCTCTCCTTAATTTATAAAATCAATTTTCACAACTCACCTACATTTTACCAAGTGGCTTCGAACTTTGCCAAGTTACCAAGATTTGATCAACTCCTGTAGGTTTTGCCAAGTTGCCTCGATTTTGTCGCCATAATTTTGCAGAAAAAAATCCCAATTTTTACATCTTCCCTGAATTTGCCAAGTCACTTTGAATTTTGCCAGCTCACTTAATTGCATAAAAACAATTCCAATTTTCAAAACTTGTCTGTATTTTACCAAGTGTCTTCGAATTTTGCCAACTCGTCATAATTTTACAGAAAAAAATCCCAATTTTTACATCTCACCACAAAAAAAAATAAAAATAAATACCCCCTCAAGCAGCTGCTTGCCACAGAGGTCTGACAGGAGCCTGTCTGTTTATATGCCAAAGTAGAAGGTCTGAGAGGATGGCAGGACCTCAGCTGAAAAACGATACAAACAGCCATGCCTTACCAGGGCTCGAACCCAGGTCCCTTAGATCAGTAGCCAAGCGCGCTAACCACTCGAAGCAATCCCAAATTTTCACAACTCACTTGTATTTTACCAAGTGGATTCGAATTTTGCCAACTGCCTTGGGTTTTTCAAACTCCGATTAACTTTTTTTTTGGGGGGGGGGGGGGCAGCCTCCTCCCCAACCCTATAACTATAGCTACGTCCCTATGCCGAGCAGTTATCTCAAAATCACAATAAGATGTCATTTTTTAACATTAATCTGTAGTATTATATACAAATAAAAATCCATTTTTAACATATATTGTTATCCGTAGCTGTGTTGTCAGTTTTACGAATTTTTTAATCTTATAAATTTACAAAATCCGGTTAGTAGTACATTTGAAATAAATCGAGCTTCGACTAATTCCAAATAAGTCATTCTGTGATTCAAATTAACTTACAAACTGATTTCGGTTTATTCTTTGTTTGATTGTAACTGGCTCCACAACAGATTTAAAAGTAACTTGTTAATTGATTTAAACTCACATCGAAGTGGTTTTAAATATCTCGTCCACTAAATGGTAATAAGCAGCCAATTTGATCTGAAATGGTTCGCCAATAGAGAAATAAAAAGCCAACTGGTAACTGGCTCGCCCACTGTGTAAAAGTAACCGAATGGATTTGTAGTAGTTGGTCAACTGAAGGATAGGTAATAAGTAGCCAACTGAAGGATAGGGAATAAGTAGCCAACTGAAGGATAGGTAATAAGTAGCCAACTGAAGGATAGGTAATAAGTAACCAACTGAAGGATAGGTAATAAGTAGCCAACTGAAGGATAGGGAATAAGTAGCCAACTGAAGGATAGGTAATAAGTAGCCAACTGAAGGATAGGTAATAAGTAGCCAACTGAAGGATAGGTAATAAGTAGCCAACTGATTTTAAGTACCTCGTCAACCGTAGGGGAAGTAATTAGCCAAAGATTTCAGATTTAACTGACCGAATGGGAAAGGGGAGCAAGTAGTCAAACTCAATTGAAGTTTTGAACTGTTTGAAACCAACCAACTGTTTTGAAGTAGTAGATCTCAGCTGAGGAAAACACCGAAGGTTTTTCCCTTTGGCAACGGTTTTCGTGTTCATTTTTCAGTGAACTTTCGAATCTTTAGCTTACATCTCTAACAATCATTTCCATCAGCAGTGATAGCTAAAATCATCGGTTCTGGGTGAAACTAACTCACAACTCGGAGGAGAGTTTAAGACTCACCCACCTTTCAGGGGAAAACAGGATTAGGTGCAGAAAGTCTAATGCATGCTTCTCATAATTGCCACTGACATGCCCCTCTAGATGGCGACACAATAGTAGCACTCTGAGGTGAGATCAAAATTGGGCAAAACAGAAGAGACAGAATGGCTCGGGAGTCTCATCCTCCGTACGACCGTATCCGACACAGTATCCTGACAAATCGCACTCGGACTAACCACCCAAAGGGCGGTGTCAGCTGTTGGATCTCTCACCCCCTCCCCACGGGCGAGTGGTGCCGTAGGGCAGGGGACTCGATCCCTCGGGGAACGGTCTGGAGAGCAAAGAGAGAGAGAGAGTGGGAAACGTGAGAGTGCATAATGAGTGCTCGTGTACACCGTCACACGTGCGACAAGGGTAATGACGGTCGTATTAATTGTGGTGCCTTGGGCGTCAGAGTGGACATCCAGATGGAGTGAGTGCCTCTGCTGGTGCTTCTGCGGGGGGTGAAATGTGAGACCGACGGGTAGGGTGGGAAAACTCGGGGGTGGGGGTGGTCGAAGAAGAAATACGTTCTCTGATATATGGACGTGCTCTGTGTACTGCTTTAGGGGAGGGGGCAACAGCTTGGGTATTAATCAGTTTCTGGGTGAGATCATCCCCATTATTTGAGATTAAGGGGGGGGGGGGTGTCTTTTTTTTTGGACCAAAAGGGGGAAACAAAACTGTGACAGATAACAAAGATGTGGTATTTCTCATAAATGGATGATTAGCTTCAGTGCTTCTAATAACAAATAATGTTTCAGATGATTGATGACTGAGACCAGTGCCCCTTAACTTTTTTCGAGTCCACGGAACATTTTTATGAATTCAGAATTATCACGGCACATAAGGAAAAAGAAATTCATAACTATTTCTTTAAAATGATTTGTTTTATCAGTTAATATAATCGACTACTGATTTTTTTTTTAAATTCACTTAAGAAGGACGACCAGCTGAAACATATCTGGATAATTCAATGATATAACGTTAAAAAAAATAAAATTTTTAATTTATGCACGTTTTTTCATTTTAATAAAAATTCGCAAGGTAATTAAACGGATTTTTGTAAATAATCTTCTTGACCATAATATTAAAGAGACATTCCCAGTTATTTGGTAAAAATAAATTAAACGATATAATTCGCAATGGACAAAAATAGAGTGAGGATGAAATTTCTGCGTAAAAATCTTTATTTCACGGCAGACCTGAAGCTATTTCCGATCATCATCAAGGAAGGAAATTAAATATATGTAAATTTTTAACTGATTTCATTTGTCTAAAATTTAAATATAAGCTGTTTAATTTAAGATAACGTAAAAAATGATAATTTACTTACTACGAGATTACTAAAAGGCTATTGCATATTTTAGAATTGTTTTAAAATTTTTTAGAAATTAATAGCTACCAGAATAATTTTAAAATATAAAACTTTATTTAAATCAGATATATATATCTAAATTATCACCTTTTCTGTTAGTACAGTCACTCAAAGAAATATCCGAACACTATGGTTGATTACAGAATTCAGAAAAAATATCTGGCAACGATTTTTTAGAAATTAGTGATCTGGCAGTCTTCGTTGTCACGTTGCCAGATCACTAATTTCTAAAATAATCGTTGCCAGATATTTTTTCTGAATTCTGTAGTCAACCATAGTGTTTGAATACTTTTTTGAGCGACTACGTTAAAGACCAAGCTAGATGGCCTTGACGGGAGGCTACCATCTGTCTCCCAACAGCTGTTCCAGTGGGTCCCCTCCCCGAACCTTCTCTGAGCCTTCGGGGTCCTTGTGACCTGGCCATTTAACCCATTGTGTGCAAAATGTGTGCAACCCATAGGTGAAACAACAACAACTGAATACAAATAGAGTATTATGATCAATTATACCTCATATACTTTATTTCAAATAGGGGTCTGACAAGAGCCTGTCAGTGTAATAGTCCATAATCTTCTCGCAAGAACTCGGCAAAAGGGCAATTACACACAAAAAAACGTATTATTCATGCTTTATATAATAATTAGCCTATTACAGTACATTAATTTTACTGAGATGCACGTTATATGCAAGCTTGATTCACAAAAAAAAACCCGATGTTTTTCGATCTCTGTGGCCACGAATTTGAAATGCAAAACTTTTGGTTTATGAAAACTCATAAAATAATAACACTGTACCGTAAAATTTACATTTGCGATAAAAGTAAATATGCGTGCATATTTTATTTTGTTGCACAACAAGCTAAGTGGATGGATCACAACAATCGAAGGGTTTTGGGAGGAGATGAAATGGCTGGTGGGTCAAGGTCATTCACAGGAGCGTTATTAACGGGTATCAGGGGGGCGGGGGTGGCTCAGTCGGTAGCGCGCCAGGCTCGTAATCTGTAGTTCCCAGATTCGAGTCCCAGCTGGGTCAGCGTTGAGATTTATCTCCGCAAAACTCCCCGCCCTGCCCACGGTCAGGACACCGATGGGCTTGGAAAGGCCGCCGTCCGTCGGATGGGACGTTAAGCCGTGGCCCCGTGTGCGGGAGAGCCATACCCTGTGCACGTTAAAGAACACGCTGGATGGCCTTGACGGGAGGCTACCATCTGTCTCTCAAAAGCTGTTCCAGTGGGTCCCCTCCCCCAACCTTATCTGAGCCTTCGGGGTCCTTGTGGCCTGGCCATTTAGCCCATGGTGTGCAAAAAAGTGCCGCTCAGAGGTAAAACAATCCAATCCAAAATAACGGGTATGAGGTAGAGTTTTAAACGAGGAGAGAGTGGATCAAGAGATGAAATTCTCAAAGAGAGTTGACAAGTATTTTTACCTCTTAGCGGCACTTTTTTCTGCACACAATGGGCTAAATGACAGGTCACAAGAACCCCAAGACTCAGAGAATGTTGGGGTAGAGGGTTGGGTTGTTGGTTTGTTTCACCTCTGAACGCTACTTTTTTTCCCACAATGGGCTAAATGGCCAGATCACGAGGACTACGAAGGCTCAGAGAAGGTTGGGGGTTGGCTTGTTTTACCTCTGAGAGGCACTTTTTTGCACACCATGGGCTAAATAACCAGGCCACAAGAACCCCGAAAGCTCAGAGAAGGTTGGGGGAGGGGACCCTGCAACAGCTGTTGGGAGGCAGAAGGTAGCCTCCCGTCAAGGCCATCCAACGTGTTCTTTAACGTGCATAAGTTATGGCTCTCCCGCACACGGGGCCACGATTTAACGTCCCATCCGACGTACGGCGGCCTTTCCAAGTCTATCGGTGTCCCCTACTGACCGTGGGCAGGGAGGAGAGTTTTGCGGAGATATGGAGGGTGGTGGAAGGGTACCATTGGATAGCTGTTAGGATACAGATGGTAGCCTCCCGCCAGGACCATCCAGAGTGTTCTTTAACATACACAGGGTATGACTCTCCTGCATGTGGCTCACAGCTTATCGCCCCATATGACGGAAAGCGGACTTTCCAAGCCCATCGGTGTCCTCTTTGTCATCGAAGGTAGTGGGGGGGGGGGTGGCGTTTAGCGGAGATAAATCTCAACGCTGGCGCAATTGAGGTTCGAATCCGGTAACTATAGATTGCAGATTACGAGTTTGGTGCGCTGCTGACTAGACCAATTCCCTCCCCCCCCATCTTCCTATCAAAGAGAAAAAGTTAAATTCTGCTGAGGGTGGGTTGTGTTGTTTTACCTCTGAGCAGCACTTTTTTGCACACAATGGGCTAAATGTCCAGGTCACATGGACCCCGAAGGCTCAGAGAAGGTTGGGGGAGGGGACCCACTGGAACAGCTGTTGGGAGACAGATGGTAGTCTCCCGTCAAGGCCATCCAGCGTGTTCTTTAACGTGCACAGGGTATGGCTCTCCCACACACGGGGCCACGGCTTAACGTCCCATCCGACGGACGGCGGCCTTTCCAAGCCCATCGGTGTCCCCTACTGACCGTGGGCAAGGCGGGGAATTTTGCGGAGATAAATCTCAACGCTGACCCAGCTGGGACTCGAACCTGGGAACTACAGATTACGAGCCTGGGGCGCTACCGACTGAGCCACCCCCGCCCCCCAAGCCCATCGGTGTCCTCTTTGTCATCGAAGGTAGTCACGCAATCTCAACGCTGGCACAACTGAGGTTCGAATCCGGTAACTATAGATTGCAGATTACGAGTTTGGTGCGCTGCTGACTAGACCAATTCCCTCCCCCCCATCTTCCTATCAAAGAGAAAAAGTTAAATTCTGCTGAGGGTGGTAAATTTGTAATTTCAGAGTAAGGAAACATCAGGGATGAGAGCTCAAAAGTTCTGTCCATCTCCCCAATTCTTTGGACGCAGAAGTAAAAAATCTGACATCGGTGCCAAATTCAACAGGTGTTGCAGAAGCAAAATTCTACCGAGGGTAAGAACTTTGGAGTGGGGGTAGAGAGAGAGGGGGCAGAAGTTAAACTTCGAAGAGGTTGGTAATTGTGGAAACAAGTCAGAAGTTAAATTCTTTCCAGGGGCGTTAATTTTGGGGCGAGCTGCATAAATTCAATTCTGTCGAGAAATCTAATCGGAACAGAAGTGAATTCTCCACAGGATGCCGATTTCGTCGGAAGCGCAGAAATCGAAATCTGTCTCGTGCACCAAATTTGCTGCGCAGAGAGCCAATTTTGTTAGTTGCATTCTGACAACAAATACCAACCGTAGGAAAAGTAATTATTCACCCTGTTAACAATAAGGAAGTATTTAAGAACAGATGCCTTAAATCATAACTCTACAATAAAATCTTTGAGAATCAAAAAGGTCTCCTAGGAAATAATGTTTTATAGATAATTTAAATTTTTTTTTTTAATCCTTGTAGGAAAGTTTGTCTGCGCTTTAGAGTAAATCAGATTGAACTGACAGTCGTTTTTTTCCCTTTTACTGGAGCTTCTAAGTATTAAATCAATCTCGAACTTTAATGCGAGCTCTGAAAGCTTGCCTAGTTTTCTTTTGATCAGTGTTCTCCTCACTATTTTAATGCGAGAGCGCCTTTGTTATCAGGTTATACAAGGTCCCTTTATGCTATTAAAAAGCAAAATAGAAAATTATCCTGGTCGTTAAAAGTATATCCAAAAAATAAAAAGGGAAAAAACTTTGTGGATCCTAAAAGAATGATTACATAACAAGAAAATGCGGTCTTTTGGCACAGGGCCAAACTACTTTTGAATGTAGCCGAGAGATGGTGAAAAACAACAAGTACACAAGCGTTTTCTTCCCAAGGAGGTAGTGACCTTAATACGGTTAGATTTTGTATTTCGTATCATTAGGAAAAAGTCATTTTTGAACATTGCAATATTTCTCTGTGTGGATTTTATTTATTTTTTAATCCTTACCTGTAGAATTGCTTTTATTACCATCATCATGAACAAGAACATGAGTTGAAGTTGTTTTACCTCTGAGAACCCATGTTCGAGTCCCAGATGGGTCAGCGTTGAGATTTATCTCCGCAAAATTCCCCCCGCCCTGCCCACGGTCAGTAGGGGACACCGATGGGCTTGGAAAGGCCGCCGTCCGTCGGATGGGACGTTAAGCCGTGGCCCCGTGTGCGGGAGAGCCATACCCTGTGCACGTTAAAGAACACGCTGGATGGCCTTGACGGGAGGCTACCATCTGTCTCCCAACAGCTGTCCCAGTGGGTCCCCTCCCCCAACCTTCTCTGAGCCTTCGGGGTCCATGTGACCTGGCCATTTAGCCCATGGTGTGCAAAAAAGTGCCGCTCAGAGGTAAAACAACCCAACCCAACCTCTGAGAACCACTTTTGTGTTGCACACGATGCGCTAAATGGCTAGTGTGACATGCATCTGTAGAACGAAAACCATTGTATTTACCTGAGGAAAACTTTTATTATACTTCAAAATATTCCCTTTTTAGCAACTCTGAAAAGTTCCAAACATCTACGCGAATTCCGGAACGCTTGGTGGTACTACTGTTGAGGAATACTCCGCAACTCTGAATGAACACATTTTGCAAGGTCTTGCACTCTTGGAAAAGACTTCCCAGCACATTCCTTTTTAATTTTTGGAAGCAACCAAATAGCGAATGGTGAAAGACCGGGTGAATTTGCAAGTTGGAGTAGCTGTTTGGATTTTTTTTTTCTGCTCTAGATCGGCTGAAACATGACGGATTTTGTGAGCACTGGCATTATCCTGAAGAAGGAGAACATTTGACACACCTGTTGTTGGACTCTGCTCCTTCATTTTCTTAACCTTTTGGGCAAAACAATGTTTCTGTAACATTGTCTATTTATAGTCATTTTTTTTTCGTGTAAGTCGTCTACGGCTATCATTCCTTGGGAATTGAAAAATACACGTGAACATCCTTTTCGTTGCGCGAAAGTCTTGTTTGAGGATTTGGGAACGCCGTTCATTTTTCGCAAACCCAAACATACTTGTCGATCTTTCTGGGAGTTGTATATTAATGAAACCACGTTCTTTCACTTGTGATAATGTCTGTTAATCGTTCGGGCCCGCTAAGTTAAAAAAATTGCTAGCATCTCCTTGCATGAGTCAACTCTAGCCCTTTTTTTTTGCTATTCTGCCAGTTTTTAGGGTACAGTCGGTCAAAAAAGTATCCGAACACTACGGTTGATAACAAAATTAAAAAAAAAAAAATATCTGGCAACTTCTTTTAGAAAATGGTGATCTGGCAACCTTCGTGTCACGTGACACGAAGGTTGCCAGATCACTATTTTCTAAAAAAAAGTTGCCAGATATATTTTTTTTGAATTCTGTTATCAACCGTAGTGTTCGGATACTTTTTTGAGCGACTGTACCCATTTGGCATAGATCTTTCGATACTTTAAATATTGATGTATAATTGTTTCCACACTGCCATCTATACTTATTACCTGAACTGTTATGTGTGGGTTTTCCTTAACGAGTTCAAGAACAGCAGCGATGGTTCTGTCATTCATGGGCTCCTTCGGTCTTGTTGTACGACGGAGGTTCTCGAAGCTCTGCCGTCCTTCTATAAATAGCGCCTCCATCCCGTAACAGTGTCGTATGAAAAGGCATGATCCCCATTACTTGTGATAAGTGGTATGATTTTTTTCGCTTTTTATCTCCAAGCTGCATCCTTGTGAAAATGGAAGATTTTTCCGCGTCTTTAGCAGGCTCCATAGCAACAACGCACAGATTTCGCAGACCGAATTTTACCCGCCGCCAGCGAAGAGCGAAATGATGTTACGGCTTTTGTTTTTAACATGTAATGACAAGTTTAGACAACATTTTAAACAAGTCGTAGCTCGTTAACTTCCGAAGAACGAGAACAAATCTACAGAAGCGTGCAAAGAACTTTTTGTACGCCCTGCGTAGAATGCAGATGAAAATTTCCTGTCAAAGCCATTCCGGGTTTTCGTTACTCTGCAAGGGTATGGCTGTCTTGCACATTGATTCACGACTTAATGATTGTCTGATGGACGGCAGCATTTCAAAGTCAACTGATATCTCCTTTTCATATCGAAGCTATAAAAGAAGAAAATATCAGAACTGGTCCGGTAGAGACTGGAACCTGAGTTAGATAGTTTACCTGTGAGATCACTTTTGTGATATTTCAAATACAATCTCAGTTTTTCAGCGTTCAATGCCTTTCGTCAAGGCCATTCTACGTGTTCTTTAACATATACAGAGATGATTCTTTTTCCCTCGGGACCACGATTTACGTCCCATCCTACGGATGGTGGCCTTTCCAAGTCCATCGGGGGCAGGGGTGGCTCAGTCGGTAGCGCGCCAGGCTCGTAATCTGTAGTTCCCAGGTTCGAGTCCCAGCTGGGTCAACGTTGAGATTTATCTCCGCAAAATTCCCCGCCCTGCCCACGGTCAGTAGGGGACACCGATGGGCTTGGAAAGGCCGCCGTCCGTCGTATGGGACGTTAAGCCGTGGCCCCATGTGCGGGAGAGCCATACCCTGTGCACATTAAAGAACACGCTGGATGGCCTTGACGGGAGGCTACCATCTGTCTCCCAACAGCTGTTCCAGTGGGTCCCCTCCCCCAACCTTCTCTGAGCCTTCGGGGTCCATGTGACCTGGCCATTTAGCCCATGGTGTGCAAAAAAGTGCCGCTCAGAGGTAAAACAACCCAAAACAACCCAAGTCCATCGGTGTTTACTACTGACCAACCGTAGGGTGAGGGTTAGCGGATAAATCTCAATGCTAGCACGGCTGGGACTCGAACTCGGGAGCTGTAGATTACAAGCCCGGAGCGTAATCTACTCTAGAAACAAAAAAGGGAAATATCTATTATCTAATAGTTATAATAATTGAAAGTGTTAGCCCCCTTTGAAAAAAGAAAAAAAAAAAAACTCCTAAAATCGAACAAAGCGGTGTCTGAAAACCTTACATTTCTGTACGATAGTTGACCTATCTTACTTTCATGAATTAAATGTTCTGTTTGTCTTTTAAGTAGTCAAATTAATTGTTTAAATAAAATATGAGAGTAAATAAATATTATAAATTTGAACTTTTACCTGAGAGTGTGTTCGAGCTCTCTTGGAGACTTTTAAGAGGAAATATTCCTTCTTAATTGAATATTGAAAGGGTGGTTTAAAACGTAAATTCCGAAAGAAATCATATTTATTTTTGGGGAAACAGTAATAATAGAGTTTCAGATTTTCAGGAATATATTTAAAAATTGCAGATTTATGAACAGTTCTGGTTTTGGGAATTTTATATTGAATAGGAACATCAAGAAACACCAGAAATTTTATCTGTGTGAGGAGAATGATAGGTGATTGGGAAATTGTATTATTTATTTTTAATACCTTTTTTTAAAATTCTGTATCTGAGATTTCTCCTGGGCCAGCGTCGAAATCTATCTTCGCAAAACTCCCATCCTGCCCTTGGTGAGAAAAGGGACACTTATGGGTTTGCAAAAGGTCGTATTAGACGTAAAGCCGTGGTTCCGTGGGCTTGGGTTGTTGGGTTGTTTTACCTCTGAGCGGCACTTTTTGCACACCATGGGCTAAATGGCCAGGTCAGATGGACCCCGAAGGCTCAGAGAAGGTTGGGGGAGGGGACCCACTGGAACAGCTGTTGGGAGACAGATGGTAGCCTCCCGTCAAGGCCATCCAGCGTGTTCTTTAACGTGCACAGGGTATGGCTCTCCCGCACACGGAGCCACGGCTTAACGTCCCATCCGACGGGCGGCGGCCTTTCCAAGCCCATCTGTGTCCCTACTGACAGTGGGCAGGGCGGGGAATTTTGCGGATATAATTCTCAACGCTGACCCAGCTGGGACTCGAACCTGGGAACTACAGATTATGAGCCTGGAGCGCTACCGACTGAGCCACCCCCGCCCCTCAGGTTCCGTGGGCAGTAGAACCATACCCTGTACACGTTAAAGTGCATGCTGGGTGGTCTTAACGAGAGCTTCCATCTGTCACCTAAGAGCTGTCCAGGGGGTTCCCTCCTCTCAACTTTCTCTGAGCCCTTGGAATCCTAATAGCCTGGCCATTGCCCATTGTGTGTAAAAAAGTGTAATAATTTTCTGAGATTTTGAACATTTTCAAAAAACTCTAATTACAGAAGTTTGTTACAGAGTAATGTTTGAGATGATGAATCGAAAAAGTTGATTTGGTTTCGAATCCCAAATAAGGCATGGGTTTGTTTTATTTACACTCAGCAGCACATTTATGCACACAATGGGCTAAATCGCCAGTCACAATGCAGGGAAGCATGGAACTGTGTTTTTTATTGTCGTTTTGCTGATGCCTTCTTGAAAAGGTTTGATCTTTAAGCGTGGGACAATTGCATGATCTCCTACTGTGAGTCAAATAACGTGCTTGAGGAGAAATTTTTTTACCGATTTCTATAACAGCTTAGAAATAGGTAATATTTTAATTTTAATCATATAGTTAAGCTTTATCATTACGGGGTAGGGGTGGCTCAGTCGGTAGCGTGCCAGGCTCGTAATCTGTAGTTCCCAGATTCGAGTCCCAGCTGGGTCAGCGTTGAGATTTATCTCCGCAAAACTCCCCGCCCTGCCCACGGTCAGGACACCGATGGGCTTGGAAAGGCCTCCGTCCGTCGGATGGGACGTTAAGCCGTGGCCCCGTGTGCGGGAGAGCCATACCCTGTGCACGTTAAAGAACACGCTGGATGGCCTTGACGGGAGGCTACCATCTGTCTCCCAACAGCTGTTCCAGTGGGTCCCCTCCCCCAACCTTCTCTGAGCCTTCGGGGTCCATGTGACCTGGCCATTTAGCCCATGGTGTGCAAAAAAGTGCCGCTCAGAGGTAAAACAACCCAATCCAACCTATAACAGCTTAGAAATAGGTAATATTTTTATTTTAATCATATAGTTAAGCTTTATCACTAAAAGTTATTAAGTAGATGTATTTTTGCTGTGATGTCTGCGATATCAGTTCGATTTTTCGTTAAAAAAACAAGATGTTTTAATCCTTGCATTGTGTAGATGCTTTATCGGAAAATAACTGTTCAAAGTGATGGACTATTCCGAGAAACATGTTCACATCTAACCCCGATGATCTTTTAGTATTCTTAACCCTTTTACACATCCTCACTTTATAAACTATCTGCTTTCCCTGTCCCATTTAGGAACTGGCTTGCGTGCGCGAGACCTGTTCCTGCTTTGGGAGGGGTTGTGGAAAAGGAAAAGGAAGGAGGGTGGGGGGAGAGGGACGCTGATAAAGGGAGTTTCTCTCCATCAACCAAGGAACCAGAGGATGGATCCTGCAGCTCGTAATCAATTCTGAAGCCATTAGTCGGGCCTGAGAAGTGTTAGTCCTTCCATTAGGCTGTGCATTACACAGAAGCAACAGTGGGCTGCGAGAATGGGTGACAACTTTCGTATTTCGTACATCGAAAGGGGACACGGATGACCATGCGTTGTTCTTTGTGTTTGTGGGGAAGATATGATTAGACAATCATCTCATTAATGCAGAATCATTCTCTTGCTACATGCAAGGATATAAGTAGAACATTTGTAAAGTTATCATTTTCTCAATCTAGACATCATAAGATATAAAATGGGAATTTTTTTTTCTTCTAAATATAATTCAAAAAATTTCCCCTCAAGTAGCTGCTTGCCACAGAAAAGTCTTGTAGGAATCTGTCTGTATTATTTTGCTATAGCGAAATCTGTAAGCAAGAAAACATTCATACCTCATCCAAATCCTCTTTAAAAGGCAGCCAAGTATGTAGGTGGTCATATTATTTTGATATTAGATCGTGTATGCTCACTCTCCAGTTTGCTGTTCCAGTTTGCTGTTACTGCACACGCTCCAGTTTGCTGTGAACGGTAACTGCACACGCTCAATATTTCCGTGAGTGAGCCCACACGATCTAATATCAAAATAATATGACCACCTACAGTCGCTCAAATAAGTATCCGAACACTATGGTTGATTACAGAATTCAGGAGAAATATCTGGAACGTGTACAGCAACTGTACACGCTCCAGTCACCGTTCACAGCAAACTGGAGCGTGTGCAGTTACTGCACACGTTCAATATTTCCGTGAGTGAGCCCACACGATCTAGTATCAAAATAATATGACCACCTACAGTCGCTCAAAAAGTATCCGAACACTATGGTTGATTACAGAGTTCCAAAAAATATCTGGCAACGATTTTTTTTTAGAAATTAGTGATCTGACAACCTTCGTGTCACGTGACACGAAGTTTGCCAGATCACTAATTTCTAAAAAAATCGTTGCCAGATATTTTTTCTGAATTCTGTAATCAACCATAGTGTTCGGATACTTTTTTGAGCGACTGTACATTAACCACTTAGCCACTCACTTCCCACGGAATTTGAGGGTTGTTCTGTTAGGAGACAGATGGTAGCCTCCCATCAAGACCATCCAGCGTGATCGTTAACGTGCACAGGGTATGGCTTTCCCGCACGCGGGCCACGGCTTAACGTCCCATCCGACGGACGGCGGTCTTTCCAATCCCATCGGTGTCTCCTACTGACCGTGTGTAGGGCGGGGAATTTTGCGGAGATAAATCTCAACGCTGACTTAGCTGGGACTCGAACCTGGGAACTACAGATTACGAGCCTGGCGCGCTACGACTGAGCCACCCCCGCCCCATCAGAAAAGGGGAACCGAGGAGTTTGGAAAGACCACCGTCCATTGGATGAGACATAAAACCATGGCCCCGTGTGCAGGAGACCGTCATATTCTTTACACGTTAAAGATCACACTGGATGACTTTGATGGGAGACTTCAATCCTAACAGATGTTCACCTTCCCCCAACCTTATTTGATTCTTTGGGTCCTTGTGACCTGGCCATTTAGCACATTAAAATGCCGCACGGAGGGAAATATTTCTACTGGCTGGAGCTTGGTCTCCCTTCCCTTTTCTTTTACCAGGAAGTGTGGTTTCCCTTCCACTTTACATTTTTCTGGATCCGGCCTGATTCAATGTATGTTGGCTGAGGGAACCAACCACCTGGGTAGTCCTGGTAACATCTGCAAAGTATCTGTCCTCTATATAATTTCATATTGCAATATACAGTTTTCAACGCGTCAGCATCTGTTTTATGTTCAAAATGGTTTAGTTTAAGTAATTTCGAATATGTTGTAGTTAATATGATTTTTCTATTTTCTTTCGACGTGAATAACAATCAATGACGGTAGCGCGCCAGGCTCGTAATCTGTAGTTCCCAGGTTCGAGTCCCAGCTGGGTCAGCGTTGAGATTTACTCCGCAAAATTCCCCGCCCTGTCCACGGTCGGTAGGGGACACCGATGGGCTTGGAAAGGCCTCCGTCCGTCGGATGGGACGTTAAGCCGTGGCCCCGTGTGCGGGAGAGCCATACCCTGTGCACGTTAAAGAACACGCTGGATGGCCTTGACGGGAGGCTACCATCTGTCTCCCAACAGCTGTTCCAGTGGGTCCCCTCCCACAACCCTCTCTGAGCCTTCGGGGTCCATGTGACCTGGCCATTTAGCCCATGGTGTGCAAAAAAGTGCCGCTCAGAGGTAAAACAACCGAACCCAACCCAACAATCAATGCTGAAAATGGTTTTTTTTCAACTAGGATTATGGGAAAATATACCAATACTATAACCCCCCCCCCCCCAAAAAAAAAAAAAAAAAATAAATAAATAAAAGAAAAACGTTTAAAATGGCAAGCTAAAGTGGAGGGTAACGTGTCTTTTTTTTTTCTTCATCTTCAGGTTTTCAATAGATAGATTTCTTTTCATGTTCGGATTGGGTTGTTTTACCACTGAGCGGCACTTTTTTTGCACACCGTGGGCTAAATGGCCAGGTCACATGGACCCCAAAGGCTCAGAGAAGGTTGGGGAAGGGGACCTACTGGAACAGCTGCTGGGAGACAGATGGTAACCTCCCGTCGAGGCCATCCAGCGTGTTCTTTAACGCACACAGGGTATGGCTCACCCGCACACGGTGCCACGGCTTAACGTCCCATCCGACGGACGGCGGGATTCCCAAGCCCATCGGTGTCCTCTACTGACCGTGGGCAGGGCGGGGAATTTCGCGGAGATAAATCTCAACTCTGACCCAGCTGGGACTCGAACCTGGGAACTACAGATTACGAGCCTGGCGCGCTACCGACTGAGCCACCCCCACCCCTATGTTCCATCCGATGGCGGCTGTCTTTATAAGCCCACCGGCGCCCTCTACACTGACCGAGAGCAGGGCAGTTATTTCCTGGAGATAAATCTCAACGCTGGGACAGGTGGGACTCGAATCTGGGTACAGCAGATTACGAGCCTGGTGCATTACCAACTGAGCCACCCTCCACGCATGCAAGAGCCATGGGCCCACACGCATGAAAGATCCATGAGTCGAAGGCATTTAAGACACACAGGCCACGCGCTTAACACCTTGAAACTCCAACCATATTCTGAAAATGTAACTACAAATTACCGTAATATAAGCGTTTAAATAATATTACATTTTCATTTAATACAAGATACAAGGGTTGGGTTGTTTTAAATCTGAGCGGCACTTTTTTGCACACCATGGGCTAAATGGCCAGGTCACATGGACCCCGAAGGCTCAGAGAAGGTTGGGGGAGGGGACCCACGGGAACAGCTGTTGAGAGACAGATGGTAGCCTCCCGTCAGGGCCATCCAGGGTGTTCTTTAACGTGCACAGGATATGACTCTCCCGCGCGCGGGGCCACGGCTATCTACCACGACCACGTCCTATCCGACGGACGGCGGCCTTTCCAAGCCCATCGGTGTCCCCTACTGACCGTGGGCAGGGCAGGGAATTTTGCGGAGATAAATCTCAACGCTGACCCAGCTGGGACTCGAACCTGGGAACTACAGATTACGAGCCTGGCGCGCTACCGACTGAGCAACCCCCGCCCCAATACAAGATACAATTCACGACACATATTCATTAGTGAAACAATATTTGTTTGGGCGGGCAACTCATTTTCTTGCAACTTTGTAAGTAGCATTCAGTTGTCAACAACAAAAAGGATATAGTTGGGCCATCTGAAAGTAGACTGAATGACCTAAAAGAGTCTGCTGCTATGCCCCTCTTTTTTTTTGGGGGGGGGGGGGGTGTGCCCGGGCCCACGCACTTGCAGGGTTTGTTTACAGCTTTATCTTGTCCTGCGCGTCGTACAGTCGCTCAAAAAAGTATCCGAACACTCTGGTTGATTACAGAATTCAGAAAAAATATCTGGCAACGATTTTTTTTTAGAAATTAGTGATGTGGCAACCTTCGTGTCACGTGACACGAAGGTTGCCAGATCACTAATTTCTAAAAAAAAAATCGTTGCCAGATATTTTTTTCTGAATTCTGTAATCAACCAGAGTGTTCGGATATTTTTTTGAGCGACTGTACACGAAAATGTATTATCGTGATAAACATACGGAATAAAATACCACGACACGATTGAAAATTTGAATGCACGGATCATGTTTAAAATTCTAATTTGAGGATATTTGTTTAATTAGCATAACCAGAGATCTGTGCCAACAGTTTTATGGCGGACAACACCAGAATAAAACAAATGCTGACATTAATTAAACTGTTCCTCTCATTTGCGACCGAGGAACTTCCCACTGAGGGAAAGAAGTCAACAGGTAGGAAAAAGAAAAACGCTGGTTGTTGTGTGCACGTAGACGGAATAAGAAGAAGAAGAGATTTCTCTGACATCCACCACAAGCTAAGTGTGAAAGGCGAATGACGCCTGCAGTCTGGAGAGACTGGCCATCACAGACAACAAATCTGTCCCTCTACTCCAGACACGCAACATTAAGTTGTCGGGCTCCTCGACTCTTAAAGTCCGTCCGTTCGTTGGCTTCTCCTCCTCCTCTTCCTCCTCCCGTTCCTTTGCTCATCACTGATGTAGCGAACTTGTCGCGTGCTGCTGTTTACACTAGCGACCAGTTCCGCGCTACTTCCCCTCGGCGCAACTCACCTCTTCTGTCAGCCTCCTGACATAGCGCTGTAATGTAGCAGAACAGTCGTCCTCTTTGTAGGGCTCGTTAGTTGAAAATGGCGGTGTGGGGGCTCACGCTCTGCTGGCCACAGACGCAGCGATGACGGACACTCTGGCGCGCGTTTGTGTGCATGAACTCCTTGACACACTTAGCGACGGTTAGTCGTCGTCGTCGTCTTGTGACAACAACACCCTCTGCTCTGAGCGCTAACGAAATTATACAAGCAAGACTCTGACTGAATGAGTGGATGGATGCGATTATGTGTTGTGTGTGTGTGTGTGCATGTGGTGTGCGTGGGGGTAATGTATGTGGAAAGAGCATCGAGGCAGCCTGGACAGCAGTGCGTGAATTTGTAAGAGTCAAATTTGAAAGAGGGACTTTTGAGATCAAGCCATTCGCTTTGCAGAAGGTATGGGAAGATGGAGAAGGTACTGGAAGATTCTTTTCGAAAGCAAAGCGCACAAAATGATCACCAGAAGAGTTGACACGTGTTTAATTCCGTAATATTTCAGGAACAAAAAAGGAAAAAAAAGTTTTCCTTCTGGCCGTGTTCAGTAATGACGAATCAAGAGAGATGAAAAAAATCGATTTCGTTATTAGTTAAATCTTTAATTAATTCGCACGTGGACTGGATTTACCAACAGAATGTAGCTGATGAGTTAGAGAGAAATTAGGCAAAGTGGTTTGGTCACGTGAAAGAAACGATGGATAGCATTTATAAAAGAGGATAAATGACGGACAAATGAAGGGACAGAAAAAGTACACGGTGTTGACAGACTATTTAGTTGCCTCTAAAGGGCTGGGTTGGGTTGTTCGCTTTTTTGCGGCACTTTTTTGCACACCATGGGCTAAATGGCCTGAGGGCTCAGAGTAGGTGGGGGGAGGGGACCCATTGGACAGCTGTTGGGAGACAGATGGTACGTCTCCTCAAGATCATCCAATGTGTTCTTTAACGTACAGTCTCTCAAAAAAGTATCCGAACACTATGGTTGATTACAGAATTCAGAAAAAATATCTGGCACGATTTTTTTTAGAAATTAGTGAACTGGCAACCTTTGTGTCATGTGACACGAAGGTTGCCAGTTCATGGAGGCGTGTGCAGTTACTGCACACGCTCCAGTTTGCTGTGAACGGTAACTGGAGCGTGTACAGTTGCTGTACACGCTCCAGATATTTTTCCTGAATTCTGTAATCAACCATAGCGTTCGGATACTTTTTTGAGCGACTGTACATATCATACGGGACATCAAGAAAACAGAAGCTGCAAAGCTCGCCCTCTTTGTTGAAATTATGCACTTGATGGAGTATGAAAAGAAATTTGTTTAATCTTTATCAAATAGGAATTCAGCTTCATTTTGTGCCAGATCACTAATTTCTAATTTTGATATTTAAACAGTTAATGTCTCTTCAGATTCTTGCTAAAGTATTCTAACCACTAAGCTAACACCAGCTCCATCCCTTATCAACTAATTTCAAAAACAACATTGGAAAAAAGAAGTTACCTTCCCCTATCATAGATGGCGCCATGGGCGACACGTTCGGGTAGATTTGTAAGTCACATTAGTGGATGAATGATGGAACCAGTGTTAGTTTAGTGGTTAGAACACTTTGGGAACAATCTGGAGAGATGTGAAACGAGTCCAGTGCATCCGCAATACTCATTTTCTCCACAAAACGATTGATTTCTGTGTCAACAAATAACTCTGGGTATTGATCAAAAATCGTTATTTTTTTAAAAGAAATTCAAGGTTTATTATCACAATAAGAATTGATGACTATGAATGTTGAATGACTTGTGCTTGCTCATAAATGCGAACACATACATGTACTGAAATTAAATGAAACTATATTCGAGCGTTATTTTGTATTTGAAATATTAATAAGATGGTTGATATCTGATTCAATGTCTTGTTTTCGTGAAAATGTCGGGATGCAGTCAAAAAAAATAAATAAAGATAAAAGCAACTTTCACAGAGCTCAAGAATAACTAGTTACGGTACTGAATCATTATACCCAAAATTTTTTTTATCAATGAGAGTACAGATCATTATCCACATTGTCTGATGGACATAATGGGTTTATATGGATAACACTTTCAAAAATCCAGACTTTCCAGAACACGTATCTCAGCAGCAGATAATGCACATTGGTACACTAAGAATAACTGAATGCACCTGGATGTAGAAATGGAGCATGTAAACAGCTTCATCAAAAGAAATGCAGTAACATTTTTAACAAAATTGGAAAAAATCCAAACCAGTTAATATCCCCACTGACAGAGACTAATCATTGTGTTATATAAAAGATCTAGATCTCGCTTAGAATGGTTGTCACTTTTTTAAGTTGGGCTATTCTACCCTCTGAGCGGCACATTCTTTGCACACAATGTCACTTTTTTTGAACTGACTGTTTCAAATTTATCTATTTTCATAATGTGTGGGAGATTTTATTTTTTTCCAAAATTTTTATTTTCCAAAATTTTTATTTTATTTATTTTCCAAAGGGACCACACACTCGTGCTTAACATATTTTCAAACTGTAATTCACGGTTGAAAGTTTACGTATCAGTTTTTAGTGAACTGTCCCAGTGTCCGAAAAATATTTTCGATACGCCCAAATATTACAGTATGATGTTACGATTTTTACATGTTCAAATTAACACGCTTTCGGAATATTCCGCATTTAAGCCTTTTTTAAATTTACGTGAATTTTCTTCCCTTTGTGGAATAACACAGATTGCATTGAGCATCAAACAGTGTGTGAAACTGGCGTTGATTGTCGTCGGCGAAGTAAGAACTTTACCTCAAGCATCTCCCATGTGAGGGCTTTGAATAAGTCGTGTCACGAGAAAAGTCACACCTCTCCAATAGGTTCTCGGCAAGAGTAAAAATCACACCTCTCCAATAGACTCTCGGCAACAGTAAACGTCACACCTCTCCAATAGGTCCTCGGCAACAGTGAAAGTCACACTTCTCCAATAGTCTCTGGTAACAGTAAAAGTCACACCTCTCCAATGGGCTCTCGGCAACAGTAAAAGTCACACCTCTCCAATAGGCCCTCGGCAACAGTAAAAGTCACACTTCTCCAATAGTCTCTGGTAACAGTAAAAGTCACACCTCTCCAATAGTCTCTGGTAACAGTAAAAGTCACACCTCTCCAATGGGCTCTCGGCAACACTAAAAGTCACACCTCTCCAATAGGCTCTCGGCAACAGTAAAAGTCACACCTCCTCAATAGGCTCTCTGCAACAGTAAAAGTCACACCTCTCCAATAGGCTCTCGGCAACAGTAAAAGTCACACCTCTCCAATAGGCTCTCGCAACAGTGAAAGTCACACCTCTCCAATAGGCTCTCGGCAACAGTAAAAGTCACACCTCCCCAATAGGCTCTCTGCAACAGTAAAAGTCAAACCTCTCCAATATACCCTTGGCAACAGCAAAAGTCACACCTCTCCAATAGGCTCTCGGAAACAGTGAAAGTCACACCTCTCTAATAGTCTTTCGGCAAAAGTCACATCTCTCCAATAGTCTCTCGGCAACAGTGAAAGTCACACCTATCCAACAGACCCTCGGCAATAGCAAAAGTCACACCTCTCCAATAGGCTCTCGGCAACAGTAAAAGTCACACCTTTCCAATAGGCTCTCGGTGACAGTAAAAGTCACACCTTTCCAATAGTCTTTCAGCAAAAGTCACACCTCTCCAATAGGCTCTCGGTAACAGTAAAAATCACACCTCTCCAATAGTCTTTCAGCAAAAGTCACACTTTTCCAATAGTCTCTCGGCAACAGTAAAAGTCCCACCTCTCTTACAGGCTCTCTGCAACAGTAAAAGTTGCACCTCTCCAATAGGCTCTCGGTAACAGTAAAAGTCACACCTATCCAATAGCCCTCGGCAAGAGCAAAAGTCACACCTCTCCAATAGGCTCTCGGCAACAGTAAAAATCACACCTCTCCAATACGATCTCGGTAACAGTAAAAGTCACACTTCTCCAATAGGCTCTCGGCAACAGCAAAAGTAACACCTCTCCAATAGGCTCTCGGCAACAGTAAAAGTCACACCTCTCCAATAGTCTCTCAGCAACAGTAAAAGTCACACCTCTCCAATACGATCTCGGTAACAGTAAAAGTCACAACTCTCCGATAGTCTCTCAGCAAGAGTAAACGTCACACCTCTCCAATAGGCTCTCGGTAACAGTAAAAGTCACACCTCTCCAATAGGCTCTCTGCAACAGTAAAAGTCACACCTCTCCAATAGTCTTTCGGCAAAGGTCACACCTCTCCAATAGGCTCTCGGCAACAGTAAAAGTCACACTTCTCCAATAGGCTCTCGGCAACAGTAAAAGTCACACTTCTCCAATAGGCTCTCGGAAACAGTAAAAGTCACTCCTCTCCAATAGGCTCTCGGCAACAGTAAAAGTCACACTTCTCCAATAGGCTCTCGGCAACAGTAAAAGTCACACCTCTCCAATAGGCAAATAGGCTCTCGCAATAGATCTCGCAACAGTAAAATTCAGACCTCTCCAATAGTCTTTGGCAACAACAAAAGTCACACCTCTCAATAGGCTCTCGGCAACAATGAAAATCACACCTCTCCAATAGGCTCTCGGCAAAAAGTAAAAGTCACACCTCTCCAACAGGATCTCGGCAACAGTGAAAGTCACACCTCTCCAATAGACTCTCGCAGCAGTAAAAGTTGCACCTCCCAAATAGGCTCTCAGTAACAATAAAAGTCACACCTCTCCAATAGACTGTCGGCATCAGTAAAGGTCACACCTCTCAATAGGCTCTCGGCAACAATGAAAGTCACACCTCTCCAATAGGCTCTCGGCAAACAGTAAAAGTCACACCTCTCCAACAGGATCTCGGCAACAGTGAAAGTCACACCTCTCCAATAGACTCTCGCAGCAGTAAAAGTTGCACCTCCCAAATAGGCTCTCTGCAACAGTAAAAGTCACACCTCTCCAATAGGCTCTCGCAACAGTAAAAGTCGCACCTCTCCAATAGGCTCTCAGTAACAGTAAAAGTCACACCTCTCCAATAGGCTCTCTGCAACAGTAAAAGTCACACCTCTCCAATAGGCTCTCGACAACAGAAAAAGACACACCTCTCCAATAGGCTCTCGGCAACCGTAAAAGTCACCACCCCAATAGGCTCTAGGCAAAGGTCGCACCTCTCCAATAGTCTCTCGGCAACAGTAAAAGTCACACCTATCCAATAGGCCCTCGGCAACAGCAAAAGTCACACCTCTCCAATAGGGGGGCGAGGGTGGCTCAGTCGGTAGCGCGCCAAGCTCGTAATCTGTAGTTCCCAGGTTCGAGTCCCAGCTGGGTCAGCGTTGAGATTTATCTCCGCAAAATTCCCCGCCATGCCCACGGTCAGTAGGGGACACCGATGGGCTTGGAAAGGCCGCCGTCCGTCGGATGGGACGTTAAGCCGTGGTCCCGTGTGCGGGAAAGCCATACCCTGTCCACGTTAAAGAACACGCTGGATGGCCTTGACGGGAGGCTACCATCTGTTTCCTAACAGCTGTTCCAGTGGGTCCCCTCCCCCAACCTTCTCTGAGCCTTCGTGGTCCACGTGACCTGGCCATTTAGCCCATGATTTGCAAAAAAGTGCCGCTCAGAGGTAAAACAAACCAACCCTCTCCAATAGGCTCTCGGCAACAGTGAAAGTCACACCTCTCCAATAGGCTGTCGGCAACAGTAAAAGTCACACGTCTCCAATAAGGCTCTCTGCAACAGTGAAAGTCACACCTCTACAATAGGCTCTCGGCAACAGCAAAAGTCACACCTCTCACATAGGCTCTCAGCAACAGCAAAAGTCACACCTCTCCAATAGGCTCTCGGTAACAGTAAAAGTCACATCTCTCCAATAGGCTCTCGGTAACAGTAAAAGTCAAACCTCTCCAATAGTCTTTCGGCAAAAGTGACACCTCTCCAAAACTCTCTTGGTAACAGTAAAAGTCACACCTATCCAATAGGCCCTTTGCAACGGCAAAAGTCACACCTCTCCAATAGGCTCTTGGCAACAGTGAAAGTCAGACCTCTCCAATAGGCTCTCATTAACAGTAAAAGTCACACCTCTCCAATAGGCTCTTGGCAACAGTAAAAGTCACACCTCTCCAATAGGCTCTCATTAACAGTAAAAGTCACACCTCTCCAATAGACTCTCGCAACAGTGAACGTCACACCTATCCAATAGGCTCTTGACAACAGCAAAAGTCACACCTCTCCAATAGGCTCTCGGCAACAGTGAAAGTCACACCTCTCCAATAGGCTCTCGGCAGCAGTGAAAGTCACACCTCTCCAATAGGCTCTCGCAGCAGTAAAAGTCGCACCTCTCCAATAGGCTCTCGGCAACAGTAAAAGTCACACCTCTCCAATAGGCTCTCGGCAACAGTGAAAGTCACACCTCTCCAATAGGCTCTCGGCAACAGTGAAAGTCACACCTCTCCAATAGGCTCTCGGCAACAGTGAAAGTCACACCTCTCCAATAGGCTCTCGGCAGCAGTGAAAGTCACACCTCTCCAATAGGCTCTCGCAGCAGTAAAAGTCGCACCTCTCCAATAGGCTCTCGGCAACAGTAAAAGTCACACCTCTCCAATAGGCTCTCAGTAACAGTAAAAGTCGCACTTCTCCAATAGGCTCTCGGCAACAGTGAAAGTCACACCTCTCCAATAGTCTCTCGGCAAAAGTCACACCTCTCCAATAGTCTTTCGGCAAAAGTGACACCTCTCCAATAGTCTCTCGGCAAAAGTAAAAGTCACACCTATCCAATAGGCTCTCCGCAACAGTAAAAGTCACACTTGTCCAATATGCTCTCAGCAACAGTAAAAGTCACATCTCTCTAACACGCTCTCAGCAACAATAACAGTAACACCTCTCTAACACTGAGGCTGAGATGGCTCACGTTGGGGCATGGGTAGCGCCAGGCTCGTAATCTGCAGTTCCCAGATTCGAGTCCCTGTCAGAGCCTTTTTCATCCCGCATTTGGTGACGTTTTTTAAGATCGTTGTCATTCTCCATACACTTGGGTTCTGCGATTTTTTCTCCGGAGTTCCATCATCTGCTTTACGGATGCTCCTGTTCATATCGCTCCAACGATGAGCCCCCCCCCCCCCCCCGCTCCCTCTGCTTCCCTTTCGAAGTCAGATCAGTCTTTTCACCCATGTGCTGCCCTTATCTTTGCTTTTCACCATACATTTATGGCTTTTATAAGACTTCTTAGTTACATAAGAATGCTAAAGTCAGTAAGATATTTTGCTTGCGTTAGCATGTTTCATGGCACTTCGTTCATAATAATTTGTCCAGGCAGTGTATCTCTACTAAGAATCCTTATGAATTTTCACTTATTCCGCGAGCAGGATGATTTTTTATGAGTTTTTTTCCTGTTTAATTTATTGGCATTGATTTCTTTAGCCATTAAAATTCCTTAATGTTACACCTATTTGAGAAGCAGGAAAATTGTGTGCTCATGTATTCTCGAATCGACAGGGACCAATTAGATGCAGTCAGCCTTTGTTTTACTATATCTGAGATAAATACATGTTTATACCCCTTCGTGGTATAACTAAAACTAATTAACGCAACCAAAGTTAATTTACAAAACACCGATATTTATAACTTTTAGTTAATGCCAAAATAGTTTATACTGGAATGGTGTTCCGGTTGATCAAATTTAGGATTTTTTTATTTCGTTTAAATTGTTAATTATAGATGTTTATTGAATTTTTTAAAATAAAAATTAATATCCATTACAATTTCAGTGATTTATAAAATCAAACGTTAAAAATCGAGTTAGAATGACCCGTCTGTAGCAGTTACGGTTTAAATTTAATATTATCTAATTGCTTGTTGGTTTGTAGCAGTTACGGTTTAAAATTGATTTTATCGATCATCGTATTTTAATGGAAATCTAACCTAACAGTCTTACACAAATTATTTGAATTATTAATAGTAGATATTCATCGTATTTTGTTAAATAAAAATCAACATTCATGACAATTTCAACAATTTATAAAATCAAAAATTCAAAATATGGTCACAGTGATGAATTTGCAGAAGTTGCAAAAAACTCATCGATCTAAGCAATACGGGTTAAAATTGGCCTTATTGCACATTGCGCTGTGGAAAACGTAACGTAACCTAACTCTTGACAAATCCTCCTTTTCGTGTACATTTCTGGCAGAAACGCTTGGAATGAGAGGAACGGTTCCGTTTCTGCCATTAGCGAGGAAGACTTCATCAGCTGCAGTCAGGCAGCGACAGAGGATCACGGGATTGCCGCTTCCGGTGGCCGTTGATTAGAGCCGGTGGGGCTCACTGCACTGTCACCGCACGTTGGCGCGTGGGGCCCCGGCGATTTGCATTTTGAAGACTTCATTATCTCTGTCCGCCTGCGCTCCGCTTCGCCAATGTAGGTGGGCGCCAAGTTTCGGTCTGCGACAATTGCCTGGACGACCGATGCGTCTAACCACAAGACGTTTTTGTTTTGGTTGAACCGAAGTAAATATACGGAGACCGAAAAGTGCGTCTGACATTATGCTGTGACAGAAGGGGATGGGGTTGTGAAAGAAATACTGTCAATAATGCTATAAAAAAAGGTTTGATGGATCGGTGTGAGAAATGCCAAATTTCTTAATGGGTTGGTTTATCAGCTAGTTAGTTAGCAAGAGCAATAATCTTCCACTTACTTCTGCACCGCTGTTTTTTTTATTTGCACATAATATGGAAGGTCACAAGGATCCCACGGGCTCATAGAAGGTTGGGGGAAAGGTATCTACTGCATAGGAGACAAATGGAAGCTCCCTTCAATTTCTATCCAGCGTGCTCTTTAAAATGCAGAGAGTATGAATGTCTTGCACACAGCGCCCGAGCTTTACGTTCCATCCGACGGACAGGTTTTTCCCAGCCCATTGGGGGCGGGGGTGGCTCAGTCGGTAGCGCGCCAGGCTCGTAATCTGTACTTCCCAGGTTCGAGTCCCAGCTGGGTCAGCGTTGAGATTTATCTCCGCAAAATTCCCCGCCCTGCCCACGGTCAGTAGGGGACACCGATGGGCTTGGAAAGGCGGTCGTCCGTCAGATGGGACGTTAAGCCGTGGCACCGTGTGCGGGAGAGCCATACCCTGTGCACGTTAAAGAACACGCTGGATGGCCTTGACGGGAGGCTACCATCTGTCTCCCAACAGCTGTTCCAGTGGGTCCCCTCCCCCAACCTTCTCTGAGCCTTCGGGATCCATGTGACCTGGCCATTTAGCCCATGGTGTGCAAAAAAAAGTGCCGCTCAGAGGTAAAACAACCCAACCGAACCCAGCCCATTGGTGTTTCCTTTCTGATGAAGGGCAGGGTGGGGATTTTGCAGAGATAAATCTCGAACCCGAGGACTACAGATTACAGATGCGCTACCGACTGAGCCGATTCTCGCCCACTGAATTGTGACTGAAATCAGGAGTGCCAAAACAAGTGCCGGATAGACTAGTAGGCTAGAGCCCCAAAATTTCGGGGGCGGGGGGGGGGAGCATTTGAGTGTATGAGTTCAAAATATAAAATAAACTTCGATTTCATGCTTGAATTTATTCTCTTGGAGATAAAAATTTGATTCAAATTCGTAAGTTTTCAGTGGAAATTCAAACTGTCTGTTCCTTTTTTCACGGAATTTAAAAGCTAAATTTAATTTTCATTTCAAGGCGATTGTTGAGAGGATCATGCGTGGAAGAATGGTTAGCGTGCGGTACAAAGGGACCTGGGTTTGAGCCTCGGATAAGGCACAAACTTTTTTGAGTTGTCTTTCTGCTAAGATCTCGTCTTCCTGACAGATCTTCTGTGTGCAGTATTATACTGATAAGCTTCTGCCAGACATCTGTGGCAATCAGCTGCTTGAGATGTAATCTTTCATTGATTTATTAAGAACTTCGCAAAAAAGTTTGAACTTCCTTATATCTTCTCTGAAATGCAATATCCAATTTTATTTCTCATACAGAAATGTTACAACTTTCTTCTTGTGTTCTAAGTTCAACACGTGCTTGCGAGTTATTATACGTTCATTCTCCCTTCCCCTTTGCGCGCCCCCTGGGCCTGAAGCATTGTTTCTTTCTCACACAAAATTGCTAAAAGTGAAAAATTTTTTAATCCGAAGGTTTTTTTAAGCACAGTATAAACGAAAATACTGGTGAATAGGGTTATGAAGTTTTCGGATTTAAAAAATACAAAAATTCCATTTGAAGAATAATTATCGGGCCAAAAAAAAGACGTTTTTTTTTCAAATTCTAATTAAAATCGGGTTCAAAATATGATAATCCAATATCGTTTCTGAAATATAGGTTGATATTGAGTTGAAATAAAAATAATCCGAATTTTCAGGCAATAAGTAATAATTTCATTATTTACATAAGGTGATATATGCATTGCCAGTGTTTCTCCAGCGATTATAATTCTGTACCCTCTTTCGTCTCATCATTTAAATTCGCAACAGATAGTCATCTTTAAATGATGCTTTTAACCAACTTATAATGTTTTTAATGTATTTACAATTTTATCTTTTAATATTAATAAATATGTTCCTACTTACAGCGAGAAATGCGCGCATTAATCCAATATAATAATTAATCCCGCATCATGTATCGGTAGTAGGCGTACATTGCCACATGACATAATATAATCTATATAATAAAAGATGTCTGTCTGTGGCAGCCATAACTCATCGGAAAATCAACGTACACGCTCCAAAATTTCAGAGAACGTTTCTGGTTGTAGTCCGGAGTGCAGTGCCAAATTTCAGGTCGTAAGTCCAAAAGAGGGGCTTGCTAGAAGCAAAAATATTTACCATGCTATTCCTACGGGAAACGAGAATCGCTGTCAAATTTTACTGTTGCCATTAATTGCTCCCTAACTGTGAAAGTAAAGAGTTAAAATAGCATTTAAATCTTCTGCTGCAAATCTAATGCCGTTGCCAGATCCCCACATTTCCAAAAGCATTATTTAGGCGTTTCATTGCGGCTAGGGACTTGGTTTTCTAACCAAACATAGGGTCAGGCACGGGGAACCCGACTACGAAATTTGGGACCTATCGGGTTCTTTACAAAATTTACCTTTAATGCAGTGAAAATAAGAATATACAGGTTAAAAGTGACACCCGGGAAGCGCCGGGTACTAACTAGTAAATAATAAATATAATTCGTTCCCTTATCTATGTCTATATCGCTTTGGCATATGACAAACACATACAAATCGACAGTACACTAACTAATTATTTTCTTTCTTTTATAAGAAAAAGCAACAAACTAATTAGGAAACGCATATTTGTTTTTCCGTTTTTTTTTCGGGTTTAATCCAAATATTTAACGGCTGGTAAAAATCGGATTAAATCGAGAAAATTCCGAAAAATTTATGCACTATTGTCTTGAGCGAGTGGCCTCATGAAAGCGTTGATTGACTATCGAAGTCACATTGAGAGGGAATTTTCTTTTCATAATCGGTGCATCGCTTTGTCTGAGGGGCACGATTATCACTCCATACGAGAGAGTGTTGGGTAACAGAGTTGTGATGAGCTGCCTGAGTATTTGGGTTGGGTTGTTTTAGCTCTGAGCGGCACTTTTTTGCACACCATGGGCTAAATGGCCAGGTCACGTGGACCCCGAAGGCTCAGAAAAGGTTGGGGGAGGGAACCCGCTGGAACAGCTGTTGGGAGACAGGTGGTAGCCTCCCGTCAAGGTCATCCAGCGTGTTCTTTAACGTGCACAGGGTATGGCTCTCCCGCACACGGGGCCACGGCTTAACGTCCCATCCGACGGACGACGGCCTTTCCAAGCCCATCGGTGTCCCTACTGACCGTGGGCAGGGCGGAGATAAATCTCAACGCTGACCCAGCTGGGACTCGAACCTGGGAACTAGAGATTACGAGCCTGGCGCGCTACTGACTGAGCCACCCCCGCCCCTACTGCCTGAGTACTGTAAAACAAATATTACGTATTAAGAGAAAAAAAAAGTTAAAGAGTCGCTCCTGGAGTCTTTCTTTCAAGTGAGGGAGATGCCCAAATTTCACGGTGTTATTAATTCACTTTGTAGTCTGTTTATCCATCTGCAGATGCCGAACTGTTTTTCATTTTACAGATAAAAAAATATTTTTAGGTTGGATTGGTATTGATGAAATGTTGCGATTTGCACTTTCCGAATCTCCTAAAAGCTAAAATTTTAACCTCCAACGGTGGAAAAATTCGAAAATTTTTAACAAATATTGCAAATGATGTATTTATGTTAGAAATTTGAAATTTTGGGGTCATGAAGTTTCCATTGGCAGAAATGAGTTGACCCCAGGGGGTGGTGTGAAAAATTCAACTGTTTTGCTTTAAGAGATAATTCGAAAACTCTTTTTTTAGTTGGATTGATACTAATGAAATATAAGTCTCATTTTTTAAATCATTAAGTAGTTTTAATTTACAGCGGTCACTAAATATAGAAACGACAAAACGTTTAAGGAATGTTAGAAGTGATCTGTTTATGGTAGAAATTTTAAATTTCACTGGCAGAGTTGTCAAGAGATATTCCACTGATGGCAACAATCTGTTTCCTTCTCTCAGAGGGGTGTAGGAAAAAGAACTTTTTAATTTAAGCAATAAAAGACAAATATTTTCGATGTTGTACAATTGCTAATAAAATACTACCATTTGCATTTTCCCCCATCTTTCATTAGTTCGAAATTGTCTTTCGAAACGAGATTCTCACATGCGCCAGAGGCGATATGTGTTTTAGTTTTTTAATGTTTTAACTCTTTTTATAAATAAATATTTTATTAATATTTATTTTTAACAGTTTGTTTACTATAAGTAGGCCCATCCCTGTTTACATTTGTGAATTGCATCATTTACTTTGGATTAGGGCCGATCCTTTCTCACTGAAACACACTTTAGAATAGCTTCGACGAACAGGGATTTCATTTAAAGCGAAGCATCCGTTGCATCAAGAGGGGAGTCTCTGAAATTAAATTATTCACTGATTATGTTGCATCTGCACTTTTGGCTGTAAAAATAACATTTGGTTTATGGACATCGAATGTGTCCCGTTTCTAACATCAATAGATGGCAACACCTGATAAATGGACATCTGTTGATATTCACGGGTAGCAGAGAGGTTAGCTAAGAAATTTTCGATATTTATTTGAGCGACTGTACTGTTAAAGGTTTTTCCTAGCTTGGAAAATAACAAGTCACCCCAGAAAAATTCACGCGACAGTAGCGAGGTATTTCCTCAGCCTGTGGGGATAAGAATAAATAAATTCTGCGTAATAACTTTGCTTTATATTAAAAACACTAGTTCAGAGCAGTTTAAATTATGGAAATAATAAAGCGGAAAAACAATTTTTGTTCCTCTTTCGTGAATACTATCTAACTTAAAAATGTATCCCTTGTACAACTAATACCAGCAACTGAGAAAACACCAAAAATAAGGGAAAAAAATCGAAAAGAATTGTTATGTACAAACAGAAAGAAATTCAAAACTTATAAAAAATAGGCTGGGAAATTTTTATCAATAGTTGCTAAATTAATGAAAGTGATGACGTGATCATCGTCATCCTTTTAAGACATCTTCCCCCCTTCCATCATCATTATCATTATCATCATCCAATGTACAGGCAAAATAGTACAGGCAATGGACAGGAAAATGGAAACATCCTCATTTTATGTGAGTTGGGTTGTTGGGTTCTTTTACCTCTGAGCGGCACTTTTTCGCACACCATGGGCTAAATGGCCAGGTCACATGGACCCCGAAGGCTCAGAGAAGGTTGGTGGAGGGGACCCACTGGAACAGCTGTTGGGAGACAGATGGTAGCCTCCCGTCAAGGCCACCCAGCGTATTCTTTAACGTGCACAGGGTATGGCTCTCCCGCACACGGTGCCACGGCTTAACGTCCCATCCGACGGACGGCGGCCTTTCCAAGCCCATCGGTGTCCCCTACTGACCGTGGGCAGGGCGGGGAAATTTTGCGGAGATAAATCTCAACGCTGACCTCCTAATATCCTAATATCAACGCTGACCCAGCTGGGACTAGAATCTGGGAACTACAGATTACGAGCCTGGCGCGCTACCGACTGAGCCACCCCCGCCCCCATTTTATGTGAATGGAGAATCAAATTCGAAGTTCAGTAACTGGTTAAATAAATTTTAATGGAAACATTTCACTGAAGATATAAGATATCAATTAAACACTCTCAATTTCGTTTTTGAACAGCATTCGTTGAGTGCTTAAAGAGCTATAGAAGTTTGAATATTGAATAACAGAGATATATTTCATAAGAATTCATCTCAGAAATTAATTAAAACTTAAAAAAAAATAATTTCAAATCATTTAACAAAATAAGTGTATGTTTTAGAATTTTATGGAAATAGTTCTCTCAACAATTGTCAGCTTTACACAAATTTCTTAAGCCTGACTTTGCTGCTGTTAAGTGTTAGAGCTTCCATAGCCTTTAAATCCCTAACAAATATTGTTAAAAATCGAGATTTAGATATATTTGGATGAAATTTAAATTTATCTAGTCCCATTTTCCTATAAGAAAAGCTTATTGTACAAATTGCAGATATTCGAATTTGACTTAACATGGAGATGTTTTCGTTTTTCCGTCCTGTATCTGTAGTAATCTTCATATTTCCTCACATCAGTTTGTTCAGTATTATCACATCCAATAACAAGGACTACAACCACGGATATCAATATACATATTACAACAACACACCTGAGGTTGTAAATATTCACACAACTTGATGTAGAACTTGATATTTGCTCATCGCATTTACACTACTTCTCCACTTCTGCTTTTTTTCCCTCTTCCCCTTTCTAATTTTTCGAAACTCTTCTAGCTGGTTCAATATTCAGTGCAACTTGTGGCGCTCTCGGCTGCCCGGGCTCGACGACAAGCCTTCAGGCAGCCAGTTCACCAATTAATCCAATGAAGCGCGAAAGCCCCGGTAATGAACTCCCAGAGCGCAGTAAATGATTGCCGAGATTAAGCGAAGTTTCTTCATAAATGATTAAATTCCAATTCGGGCGGAATTAAGAGGTGCACGATAAATATTAATCCCAGTCAACTAAAAACGTTGAGATGTTAGTGAGGAAGGAGTTTCTGGAGAAAAAGAGGATGGTGTGTGGAGTAATGAGCCCGCAGGAGGTAAGGAGGCCCTCTACAGTAGAAGATGAAGTAGTAAGAAGAGGAAGAAGACATTACAATGAGCGCATTAGCGAAAAGATTAATTAAAATCTAGAGAAGGAAGTTCAGTGCGAAAGAGATAGGACTCGAGTCGTCGTGGATGGGAAATTATCGCATTTTCTAAGTGTTGCACAAGACAGGAAAGGGAAAATAAAGGCAAGCTGAAGATTATACTTGGCGGAGTTTTGAACAGGTGGTTTTCTTTCTTGAAGATGCAGGGATTAGAGAAGAATCCAAGTGGCTCTTTTCGAAAATTGTATTTCGGGAAAAAAACTCCGAGGATGGTAATAAATATCATCTTGGCTGTCAGATGGTTGGAATATACGACGCTGGAGTTTAGGAAGGAATACCTGTTGTTCCGAGATTGGAAAGCTAGAAGGAGATAATGAAGCTTAAGACCAAGGATGTCTTGCTCGTGCCAGAGACAGGGAAGGGGTGGAGAGGACGTGTCTATTTATAAAATATATATCGATCCAGAAAGAGGGAAATAGTAGGAAGAAAATGTTGGTTATGTGGTTGGATGTTAAACGGAACTACAGAATTTAATGTTTTTCTTATAAAGCACTCAAAGGTGGGAAGAATGCATTTTAATGGCTTCGCGAACGACGCCAACAGTCGTTTGGCCTTAAGCCTAATCTTTGTCAGCCAAGAAAAATAGCGTCAACCAGAAGCTCAAACCGCAACCGTTCTTCTGTCCTGGATTATTTTATTCAGGGTGATTCAAACCGGTGTTTCTTAAATTGTGTTCTGTGGAATCCTGGGGTTCCGCAGAAAACTCATTGGGATTACGCAAACCTCTTAAAAAATCTACAGTAATTATCTAGATATATATTTTGTTGTTGAAATGAGATATTATGTGACCTTGAAGGTATTATTACTGAATTCATTTTTCCGTTTTTTGCCATGTTTTGCGTATCGATCTTTCAAGAAAATTTTGCTATGGGTTCCACATGAAAATATATATAATTATTGTTGGGATTCTGTGGTCTGAGGGGCGGGGGTAGCTTAGTCGGTAGCGCACCAGGCTCGTAATCTGTAATTCCTAAGTTCGAGTTCCGCCTAGGTTAGTGTTGAGATTTATCTCGTCAAAACTCCCCGTCCTTCCCCCGGTCAGTAGGGGATACCGATGGGCTTGAAAATATCGCCGTCCGTCGGATGGGACGTTAAACCGTGGTTCCGTGCGCGGAAGAGCCATAACCTGTGCGCGTTAAAGAACTCGCTGGATGGCCTTGACGGGAGGCTACCATCTGTCTCCTAACAGCTGTCCAGTGGATTCCCTCCCCCAACCTTCTCTGAGCCCTCGGGGCCTTGTGATCTGGCCATTTTGCCCATTGTATAAAAAACAGAGCCGCTCAGAGGTAAAACAATCCGATGGAAATCTGTGGGCTGAAAACGTTTAGTAACACTGAATTCTTCCTACAATTACCTTTTACGTCAAATACAGCACTACTTAACTGTCTTATCGAAACATGGCTGTTATGATATCTTTCACTGGGTGCCCAGTCACTCAAGTATTCCTGGCAATGTGGATCAAGCAGCAAAAGAAACTCTTAACTCTACGGACTGTGTCACCATGGATTTCAGAAAGGTTGCATCAAAATCGTGTTTAACAAAGCAGAAGCTAGACTTTTTCCCATCAACACTTTATGCAAGGTATTGCAAATGCACAGAACCATAGACTCAATATTAAGAAGGACGTCTTCCCTGTTGTGGACTTGCTACCGAAACAGATCCATAAACTTTAAACTCACTAGACTCGGGGAGGTTGGAACATGCTCCCTTAATGATACTTCCTACATTTAAAAAAAAGGCTAATTCTCCTTCAAGTAAGTCCCTCAATGAAAGGGGAAACTGTCATCCACATCTTGCTGACCTGTCCTGTATATGAACAACAAAAACAAACCCTGAAAAGTGACACTGGAATCATCAACACTTGAAGACTTCATCCTGAATACTCTACTTCGACATTCATTGAAATTTAAGAATCATGAGAACTGGCGATCAGTCCATCAAATTTCTGGTGGACCCTTGCTTCAAAGAATCTAAGATGAAATTACTCTTTTAGGGCAAAATTGAATATAAAGGAAGAGAGGGCAACCTGCCCGACTTTTCAAATGTAAGGAAGAGGTTATTATGTTAAGCTATGAACTTAGACCGTCTCATATTATGCAAATATATATATATATAAATGACCTTCTTATAATATATATACTACATGTTCTCAATGACTTTCTCATAATATATATACTAGAAATCAATCTTTGACTTTGGCACCTCATTATTTCTAGCTTGTCATTCGACACCTATTTGACCTTGATTGTGATACCGGATCTCAAAATTCTTCTCATTTCTGAGTTCTATTGCTGAAATATCCCTATTCGTCAAGGCCGTCCCATGGCCGAGTGGTTAGCGCGCTTGATTACTGATCTTAGGGACCTGGGTTCGAGCCCCGGATAAGGCATGGCTGTTTGTGTCGTTTTTCTGCTGAGGGCCTGCCATCCTCTCAGACCTTCTACTATGGCATATAAACTTACAGGTTCTTGTCAAGACCTCTGTGGCAAGCAGCTGCTTGAGGGGGTATTTATTATTATTTTTTTAACCCTCTTCGTCAATTGCTTAACTCTCCAGCACCAGTATATCGAATTTTGACCTATGAACTCGGAAGACCCCATCACATTCAAAATTTGACCTAATTTATGATATCAAACCTAATATAATTTACGACTCAAAACACCCGCAGTCAATCTTTAACCCTCTAAAACCGATAGATCTACAGTATATTGACCTTTGACCTCGGAGGACCCACCGGATCTGAAATTTCGTACCGTTTCTGACATCTACAACTCGAAACATCCCCAGATACAAATTTTCATGTTTACAGCACTCGTAGAAAATGGTTTGACCTCTACGTAACATCTGTTTGACCTAGAATCATACGTCGGAGGTCAAAGTTCGGATTTTTACCGAGAGCTATGACCTGGATAACTCTAGATGCAAATTTTCAGAGCTCTACCGTTTCTGCATCATAGTTAGAATAGCGCGATCTGTTGCCAGTCAGCCTTCAGCCAATCACTTACAATCGGCTTTACATGTTAGATGTGGGAAGTTACAAAACTATAAATGATTTTTGAAGGGCAGCAGCCAAATAATTAAAGTTCTTTTCTGTGTATTGAAATATCTATTTATTTTCAATGAACGTTGTTTAAATTTATTAATTTTTGCCCTCATCATATGTTGAAGACCAATGACCCCTCCAGCTTTTTTTATTTATTACATTTATCATTCGTCGGTTTCTGTGAGTGTTATGGGATCCGAAAGCAATGATGGAGCCCTGGTTCGAGTCCTAGAATGGTATGTCCGTTTGTTCTGCTATAACATGCAGATAAGCTAATAGCTTTGCGGGTCTGATCACAAATTGTTGAATAGGTGATCGCTCAGCCGGTAGCGTTCCTGGATCGTAATCTTCAGGTTCGAGTTCCAGCTGGGTCAGCGTGGGATTTATCTCCGCAAAACTCTCCAACCTATCCTCGATCAGAAAGGAAACACCTATGGGTTTGGAAAAGCCGCCGTTCGTAGGATGGGATATTGAGCCGTGGTCCCGTGTGGGGGAGAGCCATACCCTGTGCACGTTAAAGAACACGCTAGATGGCTTTGACGGGAGCCTGCCATCCTTCTCCCAACAGCTGTCCAGTGGGTCCCAACCCCCTAACATTTTATGATCTCTCGAGGCCCTTGTGATCTGGCCATTTAGCCCATTTGTACAAAAAAGCGCCACTCAGAGGTAAAATAACCCAACTCACAAATTGTTAAATTTCAGATAATCAGAGATCAGAGATCTCCTGACATGCTTCTTCACTGTAAGCCTTTTCTCTTTCCACAGAAAACAAGTTACAGGGGAATATGGTCTCAAGCAAAAACGTACCTAAACATACCTGACACACCTTTACCAATATTACATTTGAGGGCATTATTTATAATATCTTTAATTGAAATGCTACTCTTTTTAAAATTAAACTACACCTTGAAAAGTATTCAAATTTATTTTCCCCGGAGTTAAAAGAGAAAAGGAAAAGGGTTGTAATATTTTTCACCAATCACATTGCAATTGTAATGTTACTACATTAAAAAAACTTTTGCTAAAAGTTAAAGACCAGCTGTTGTTTACCACTTTTCATCATTCAACTGTTCCCAACACTTCTTTTCGCATTGAATGGCATCATAACTTTTCAAACTGCATTAAGTATTCTCTGTTTGCGCCATATCTTGACACAGACACTCAAGTAATTTTTGACTTGAATAAATTCTTCGATGGGGCATCTTTAAAATACATTTCTTGAGCAAAATCGAGTCACAACGATTGTTTATTACACTATCATCCAATTAAAGGCATTGGAGGCAATCACTGCCAAATGTAGGCAATCAGACTTCTCACCTTTCTGGAATCATCTTTTTAACGAAAGTTCAACACAAGATTGGTATCGTGCCTGTTTCGTATTCTGCAGTTCCCAAGTTCGACTCCTACGTGTGTCACTGTGAAGATTTATCGCCCTAGAACTACAACCTGTCCTCTGTCAGGAAGGGAACAGCGATGGGCTTAGAAAGACCGCCGTCCGTCGGACGAGACGTTAAGCCGTGACACTGTGTTCGGGATGAAATACGACAGTTTCGTATTCTGCAGTTCCCAAAGTTCGACTCCTACGTGTGCTACTGTGAAGATTTATCGCCCTAGAACTCCAACCTGTCCTCTGTCAGGAAGGGAGCAGTGATGGGCTTAGAAAGACCGCCGTCCGTCGGACGAGACGTTAAGCCGTGGAACTGTGTTCGGGATAAAATACGACAGTTTCGTATTCTGCAGTTCGCAAGTTCGACTCCTACGTGTGCCACTGTGAAGATTTATCGCCCTAGAACTCCAACCTGTCCTCTGTCAGGAAGGGAACAGCGATGGGCTTAGAAAGACCGCCGTCCGTCGGACGAGACGTTAAGCCGTGGAACTGTGTTCGGGATGAAATACGACAGTTTCGTATTCTGCAGTTCCCAAGTTCGACTCCTACGTGTGCTACTATGAAGATTTATCGCCCTAGAACTCCAACCTGTCCTCTGTCAGGAAGGGAGCAGTGATGAGCTTAGAAAGACCGCCGTCCGTCGGACGAGACGTTAAGCCGTGACACTGTGTTCGGGATAAAATACGATGGATGGCCTTAACGGAAATTTCCATCTTTCTCCTGTCCAGTGGCCTTCTTCCACCAATTTCTTCTGAGCCCATGGAGTCCATGTGATCTGGTCATTTAACCCATTGTGCACAAAATAAGTGCCGCTCAGAGAAAAAAACATAACTGAACAAGAACTCCATCTGAAGAAAATTGGAAATAAAATAAATACAATAACGGATTGTTTTGAAATCTAAACAAATCATAAACAAAAGCAATCCATAGAGTCAATGCGCTATATGTCTTCCACGAAAGTCAACTTTGCTTCAGCTGAATAGAATCAAAAGAACGGTACCTTTCTTCACAGCGCAGAAAGACAAGCTCCAAAGCATCAGCGCAGGATTCATAGAAGACAAATGTTTCCGCGTGATGCTCCGTGCTCCGAGAGTGAGCAGGCAGAGCGTTGGGAAGTAGCGGAGGCTAGCAGTCGGTTTCCCTTTGCCTCCGTACCACCAGATAAATGGGGACACGTCTCGGCAGCACTAATGTGACACGTCCGGTTCACTGAGAAAAGGGCCGGACAAACCAGGCGGACCACAAGATAACGGCAGACACCGGACACGCGTGTCACAAGAGTACGGAGGCCCGATCTTTGCAATAACCCCACAGGCCCTGTTTGTCGGAAGGAGATAACGGTACGCGCTGCAGAATGAGGGACAAAAGTCTGGGAATGTAGGTCATAGAGCAGGGTGGGAGAGAAGGGTGATTGCTCCTGTCATTGCTGCTGAAATTCGTGTTTAAAAACTTAGGAGGAAGAAAATAGATTAATAACACTGTTGTTTAGGAGTCTCCCGCTGCTCGGTACATATTGTATTGTGAGTTCGATATCGTTTTATAGATAACTGTATTCTAGATATGGAAGGGAAAAAATGAATAGATTCTAACAACTGTGTGCGGAATTTGTGATTTCATTTGCTCTGTGGTCATTGATATATATCAATTCTATCTCCTGTGAAATTGGAGGTAAAATGAGAAAAGAAATCGAGTGCGAAAGGGAAAAAAATCTTAAAAGTGATGCAAGTTTGCTAAATTTCTTTAAGAACGAAATTATGCTTACAGAGATAAATGGCAACATTCTTACATTTTAGTCTATTGGGGTGAAGAAAATTCATCCAACTGGATTCAAATTTTAATAGGTCAGAGGCGAACATTCCAGAACCGAATTTTAAAAAGTCATATTCAGTCATTGCAAATAATAACATTTGAATAGTTTGCCAATGATCTATTGAATAGCGGCTGGATTGAAGGAAAGGTCGCTTATACTGCAACTACCGATGTATTACACGTTGCCCAACCGAAATATTACAGATTTATGTTATGTCGATCGTCCCATGGCCGAGTGGTTAGCGCGCTTGGCTACTGATCAGAGGGACCTGGGTTCGAGCCCCGGGTAAGGCATGGATGTTCGTGTTGTCTTTCTGCTGAGGTCCTACCATCCTCACAGACCCTCCACTATGGCATATAAATTGACAGGCTCCTGTCAGACCTCTATGGCAGGCAGCTGCTTGATGAGGGAATATTTATTTAGTTTCTTCTATTATGTTAATGGGAAAAAACCTTCGAAGTTCTTAACTTCTATAATATGCGTTGTTGGGTTGGGTTGTTTTACCTCTGAGCGGCACTTTTTTGCACACCTTGGGCTAAATGGCCAGGCCACATGGACCCCGAAGGCTCAGAGAAGGTTGGGGGAGGGGACCCACTGGAACAGCTGTTGAGATTTTCTCCGTTAACCTCCACTCTCGTCAAGGTCATCCAGCTGGTAGCCTCCCGTCATCCGATGGTAGCCTCCCGTCAAGGTCATCCAGCGTGTTCTTTAACGTGCACAGGGTATGGCTCTCCCGCACACGGGCCACGGCTTTAACGTCCCATCCGACGGACGGCGGCCTTTTCAAGCCCATCGGTGTCCCCTACTGACCGTGGGCAGGGCGGGGAAATTTTGCGGAAATAAATCTCAACGCTGACCCAGCTGGGACTCGAACCTGGGAACTACAGATTACGAGCCTGGCGCGCTACCGACTGAGCCCCCCCCCCTATAATATGCATGTAATTGAAAAATATGACAGAAAATAAATTGAAGATCAAAATCCTATCTACTTAAATCGCCATTTTCAGTAATATTCGTTAAGTGTTTAAAGAGTTATGAAAATTAGAATATTTCGCGAGAAAAATATATAGCTTTGGCATATTCCTTATCTAACTTCTTAGACATCTCAGAAAATGCAATTTAATAAGGAATGATAATATTAAATATTAAATAAAAATAATTATATATAAAATTTGCAAAATGGGGAAATCAACGAGGAGAACATGAGACTGCATATTAGACGCTTTGGCCGTTAGGAGATAGAGAAGACATGTTCGAGCGTAATATATACGGAACCATAGCTTAACGCCTTATCGGATGGACGGCATTCTTTCTAAGCCCCCTCAGGCAGAGGGCTTCACCGAGAGCAGAGTGGAGGTTAACGGAGAAAATCTCAACGAAGGCGCAGTTGGAACTCGAACCTGAGAACTTAGGATGACGAATCAGGCGCGCTACCGACTGAGTAAGACACCACACGTATGTAATAACAAAACGGCGGAAAATGGACTACTGAGGGTATAAAGGAGCTATAAGTTTTTTCGGGGGCGAGGGTGGCTCAGTCGGTAGCATGCCAGGCTTGTAATCTGCAGTTCCCAGGTTCGACTCCAACCTGAGCCAACGTTCAGATTTATCTCCATAAAAATCCACGCCTTTCTCTCGTTTAATTGGAAAGGACGCCATCCTTCGGACGGGACGTTCAGCTGTGGTTCGGTGTGTGGGAGAGCCATACCCTGGCGTTAACTCACGCTGGATGGCCTTCACAAGAGGCTACCACCTAAATGTCCTCGTGACACGGCCATTTAATCCACTGGTTGCAAAAAGTGCCGCTCAGAGGTACAGTCGCTCAAAAAGTATCCGAACACTATGGTTGATTACAGAATTCAGAAAAAATATCTGGCAACGATATTTTTAGAAATTAGTGATCTGGCAACCTTCGTGTCACGTGACACGAAGGTTGCCAAAATCGTTGCCAGATATTTTTTCTGGATTCTGTAATCAACCATAGTGTTCGGATACTTTTCTGACAGACTGTACAGTCGCTCAAAAAAAAGTATCCGAACACTATGGTCGATTACAGAATTCAGAAAAAATATCTGGCAACGATATTTTTAGAAATTAGTGATCTGGCAACCTTCGTGTCACGTGATTACAGAATTCAGGAAAAATAATTACAGAATTCAGGAAAAATATCTGGAGCGTGTACAGTTGCTGTACACGCTCCAGTTACCGTTCACAGCAAATTGGAGCGTGTGTAGTTACTGCACACGCTCCAGTTTGCTGTGAACGGTAACTGCACACGCTCAATATTTCCGTGAGTGAGCCCACACGATCCAGGTCTTTGTGAGCTCACACGATCCAATGTGCTGTGAACATTAACCGCAAAAGCTCCAGTTTGCTGTGAACGGTAACTGCACACGCTCCATATTCATTACATTATATATTCATACGCATTATATATATTGAAAAATATTCGAACCCTGTGGTTGATTACAGAACTCAGAAAAAATATCAGAAAATATATCAGATCAAATATCCCCAATATTTTTAGAAATTAGTGATCTGGCAACCTTCGTGTCACGTGACACTAAATGGCCAGGTTCTAAATGGGCTAAATGGCCAGGTCACATGGACCCCGAAGGCTCAGAGAAGGTTGGGGGAGGGGACCCACTGGAACAGCTGTTGGGAGACAGATGGTAGCCTCCTGTCAAGGCCATCCAGCGTGTTCTTTAACGTGCACAGGGTATGTGCAGCTCTCCCATACACGGGGCCACGGCTTAACGTCCCATCCGACGGACGGCGGCATTTCCAAAGCCCATCGGTGTCTCCTACTGACCGTGGGCAGGGCGGGGAATTTTGCGGAGATAAATCTCAACGCTGACCCAGCTGGGGCAATGGCCAGATGCAGCAGATGTAGCTCAGGACATATATGCTTGGAGAACTAATTTGTACGGTCTGGTTGGACCTCCGTAGCCCATGGCTGTTTAAGGATGATGATGATGATATAAATAAGTCTATTTTTACCCTAAATGTGATGTTTCTATACCAAGTATTGAATTTAATGCCTCAACTGTTTTTTTTTCCTTGAGTAATAAAAATAATTTGAATAAAGAGATTTATTTTAACAATTTTATTTCATTTTTCTGTTTTTCAGGGAAGAATAAATTATTATACTTTAAAAATATGGTCATAAGCAGAACCGGATTAAGCGGTACGAAAACCTCCAAGTGCGTGGGGACCCCGAGGGAAAAGGGCCCCTCATCATGGGCAGACTCTTTTAGGTCATTCAATCCACTTTTACATGGCGCAATTATGTCCTTTTTTTTTTCTCTTTACATGACGCCTCACTTTAGAAATTGAATGCTGCTTTACAAGTTTGCATGAAAATGAGTTGTCCGCCCAAAACAAATATTATTTTATTATTGAATATATTTCACGAATTGTGTCTTATATTAAATAAAAATGCAATCTTAATTAAATGCTTATATTACTGTCATTCCAGTTTGAATATTAAGCTTATGGTTGGAGTTTCAACGTGATAAACGTGTGGGTTGGGTTGTTTTACTTCTGAGCGGCACTTTTTTGCACACCATGGGCTAAATGGCCAGGTCACATGGACCCCGAAGGCTCAGAGAAGGTTGGGGGAGGGGACCCACTGGAAGAGCTGTTGGGAGACAGATGATAGCCTCCCGTCAAGGCCATCCAGCGTGTTCTTTAACGTGCACAGGTACGTGCACAGGGTATGGCCCTCCCGCACACGGGGCCACGGCTTAACGTCCCTTCCGACAGACGGCGGCTTTTCCACCCATCGGTGTCCCCTACTGACCGTGAGCAAGGCGGGGAATTTTGTGGAGCTAAATCTCAACGCTGACCCAGCTGGGACTCGAACCTGGGAACTACAGATTACGAGCCTGGCGCGCTACCGATTGAGCCACCCCCGGCCCCCGATAAACGTGTGGCCTAGGTATCTTAAATACATGGGGGCCAATGGGTCTCTTGATTCGGCTATTGTTCTTTATATTGTTATAAGCTTACATTTAATATGCAGCCTATTAAAATTATCCCATGGGATCCCGGATTTAACGAGATCTCATGGGACATTTGTTTTGGCAAATTACGAATGTACAAATTAAAGAAATGATAAGCAAAACGTAATACAGGCATAAAAGGCTGCAAATCATGGAATATAATTTATAATTACAAGAGACAACGCTAGACATTGAGATTACTGTGGACGGAACTTATCTTCAAGAAAATTCAAACTTTCGCATGAAGCCATACTATGGAACAAAAAAAAAATCGGGTTCTGTGATACTCTGTACAGTCGCTCAAAAAAGTATCCGAACACTATGGTTGATTACAGAGTTCCAAAAAAATATCTGGCAATGATTTTTTTTAGAAATTAGTGATCTGGCAACGTTCGTGTCACGTGATTACAGAATTCAAGAAAAAATATCTGGAGCGTGTACAGCAACTGTACACGTTCCAGTTACCGTTCACAGCAAACTGGAGCGGGTGCAGTTACTGCACCCGCTCCAGTTTGCTGTGAACGGTAACTGCACACGCTCAATATTTCCGTGAGTGAGCCCACACGATCTAGTATCAAAATAATATGACCACCTACAGTCGCTCAAAAAAATATCCGAACACTATGGTTGATTACAGAATTCAGAAAAAATATCTGGCATAATTTTTTTTTAGAAATTAGCGATCTGGCAACCTTCGTGTCACGTGACACGAAGGTTGCCAGATCACTAATTTCCAAAAAAAAACGTTGCCAGATATTTTTTTGGAACTCTGTAATCAACCATAGTGTTCGGATATTTATTTGAGCGACTGTACAACTGTGATTCTGGAAATTAATTTTTGACGAAAAGAATTTTTAATTCGCGCACAGCTGATCACTCTTTGTAATTTTCCACATGCTACAGTCTTAACGGAAGTATTTTTGTGTAAGAAATTTTCACTTTGCGCATCTGTTGCTTCCCAAATAATGACAATGAACACTTGCAATTCAACCTCCAACGATCTTATCATCTCTCCATCTCTCTCGGAGAACACCCTGTCGTAACATTGGCGGCGGACGGGATCCAATTGTCGCTATGACAACAGACAAACACGGTGAATCTTTATTTTGCCAGATGCGGGCATCAGCCTTCAGCCATCTGTTCTTCTTCCAGAACAAACAAGAGCGGGAACAGGATTGATGCCGGACTCGGTTTTCTCTCCCTTCAGGTCCGACTCATCTAGTCTATCTTTCTCTTGTCCTCTTCCCCCAAACCTCTCACTTGTCCTGTTCGTCTGTGACAGGTTCTCTTCCCTCCCCCCTCCCATGCCTATTTCCTTCCTCAGACAATGGACACCTCATCAGTGACGATTAAATTATGCAAACAGACCTTCCTGTCTCCTCTGTCGCCGGATGTTCGGCTCTCCCATGTGACTCGCCCTACACCCAAGGCAGCGAGAGCATGGCCCTGCCAGCCTAATTTGCGTAATAGGGTTGGTACGCAAAGATCGAGCTTGATTGACAAGAAGAAAGTCCTGCCTCTGTTAATTTAATTTGGCCAGTGGTTGGAGGCTGGGCTGATGGGGCGGGGTGGGTGGGTGGGAATGGGGGGGGTGGAAGGTTGGAATTGAACAGCGATGTGATCACGTGATCACCAACTTGAGTTTCTTTGAAACCTGTTTGAATGTCGTTGCGTATCGGAAATATTTAATGATCGTGCGTGCGTGTAAATTGATATTTGCTATTGTACAGTCGCTCAAAAGGTATCCGAACACTATGGTTGATTGCAGAATTCAGAAAAAATATCTGGCAACGATTTTTTTTAGAAATTAGTGATCTGGCAACCTTCGTATCACGTGATTACAGAATTCAGGAAAAATATCTGAAGCGTGTACAGCAACTGTACACGCTCCAGTTACCGTTCACAGCAAACTGGAGCGTGTGCAGTTACTGCACACGCTCCAGTTTGCTGCGAACGGTAACTGCACACGCTCAATATTTCCGTGAGTGAGCCCACACGATCTAGTATCAAAATAATATGACCACCTACAGTCGCTCAAAAAAGTATCCGAACACTATGGTTGATTACAGAATTCAGGAAAAATATCTGGCAACGATTTTTTTTAGAAATTAGTGATCTGGCAACCTTCGTGTCACGTGACACGAAGGTTGCCAGATCACTAATTTCGAAAAAAAGAATCGTTGCCAGATATTTTTTCTGAATTCTGTAATCAACCATAGTATTCGGATATTTTTTTGAGCGACTGTACATCATCTGCTTACTTTTTGTGTGTTAGAATTTTAATTTATAGAGACCGTGCTAGTCAGCTTTCTGGATCAAAATATTATCTAATTAATTTCCCATTAGTTTCTTATTAAAAATATTCTTATAAATTAATTCTTAATTTGCAACACTATTAACGCAGCAAAGGATTTCTTGGTAAATACTGAGAATCCGAAGTTAAGCTTGCGTTAACTTTGGAAAAAAATATGATAAATAAATAAACTTTGACTTTTAAAAGCATGAGAATAATCGTCTTCATTTGTTTACTTTTTTTATGCAGTTTTCTGCGTTTCTTAATGTTTTTTTAACCCATTTACATGCTTTTAAATTGATTCTGTTATTGTACATATCTACTTATATTTTTGTATGTTAGAATTTTAAATAATAGAAATTAGAAATATAGAAAATAAAAAAATATAGAAAATAGAAATCAGATTTATGGATCTAAACATTTCTGAATATTATATATAAAAAAATCGTACACAACACCAGTCGCTGATATCTCATATCACATCGTCATAAACTTTATTCAGTTTTGCTGCAAAAGCGATGCATTATGGGAAGGGCAACATGAAACAATAATTTTACATCGAAATTAGAGAACATCAACTACATAAAAACTATCACTAAACTACTACTTAAAAACATAAACTAAAATTAAATGTATCCATAGTAAACACACAGATTACCTGTCGAAATAGACAACAGTTATTTATCTGAAAAACATCTTGAAAAAATAATCGCTGACGCGGCGGGAATCGAACCCGCAACTTTCTAGATTCATTTCTTCGCTTCAGTTTACAGAAAAATCAGTATTATTTTTAAAACTAATTTTTGTAAGTTTTATTACAGCGTTATTCTCATTATTCCTTTTATTAATTTCTCAAGAATACGCCTTGCAAGACAAAAAAAAAATCATTAAAATTTAAGAAAAGTTATAGCTGAAAATGAATTAGTTATTAGTTCAGGAGAAAGATCGTGTACGGTCGTAATGAATAAGGGCACATGGAAGAAAAGTGGGAAAGCTTTGCAAAAACATAACGCATTGTATGCGTTAAGCAACACAGAGAAACCCTCCACATGTCGCACACGCAACGGAAGCGAGGTGGCGCTCGAGTAGACGAAAGATAATTTTGAAATCGAGTAGTAGTTTCAGATTTCCGGCAAGGCTAATAAAAGAAAAAAGCAAAAATAAAAACAGGGCGCTATCAGTGTAGAGTAGGGGCTCTCAACGTGGGATAAGCGTACCCCTTGGTGTAAGCGGTAAAATATTTTGGGGTACGCCGTGAGAGCTCAAAAGTCTCTAGATATATGTTATATATATAAATATGTTTTATTTTATTCCCATTGTTATACGATAGCTATAGTTTTATCTATCTATACAAAGGGTATGCTAGTTACACACACATTTCCAGCTGGAACGTGAAGCACAAAAGGTTGAAAACCACTGGCATGGAGGATTAAAAATCTCCCTACAGCAATCTGCAGATAAACTCAGTGCCATTACCAAAGTTCGTTCGCGGTTTTCTTTATTTCTTGTCAAACATTTTTGGAAGGCTCTATATCTTTATTGGCACCATTGAACGATATTTTATTAGAATTAAATTTCAAATCGATCACATAATTAATATTTTATATCAGAATAAAGGAAAGTGTTTCTTCAAAGTACAATAGATGGCGCTAGTAACCTACACATTAAATAATATGGAATGAATCCAGCTGGCTCAAATTTTCGAGCTTTTCCGACTTATTTCGATAATTAGCGAGTCTTACTGGCCTTATATTATTACACTGGCCTTATCCGGTTGGGTGAAAAAATTTCGCTTAATCGTAAACCTACAGAAGCAGTAACGTAATTTCCGTGAATGTGAAATGTGTTTGCATTAATTCTCTTGAGAACACGAAAAACATATATTTTTTAAGGTTGTCCCAAAGAATCAGTGTCAAGCATGCTACAAGTTCCGCTAGAAAATTCTAATTGGGCAGACCCTCAGTTAGAACTTTCTGGGTGCGTCACTTTACAGAAGTTTTACTAAAAAAATTATAAATCTTAGCATTGTATGCAATTATTATGATAGGTCCTGCCTTCTAGCGGTAGAAATAAGAACTAAATAATTGAAGAGGAAAAAAAAACTTTAATATTTTTGTTATTAGGTAATTTTTTAATTCTAAATGCACTTCAAATATTTATTATGTATTTTAAATCCATATTCTACCAAACCGTAAATTAAGTCTGTGGCGAACCCAGAACTATCGATGGGGGAGGTGAGTTGACGTGTTTTGAAGAGTAGGGCCCGGATCTAAAAAAAAATTGCAAGTGACGCAGTTGGGCCGGAAAATGATAAAGGGGAGAGATTTCATCCCCTTTATCTTTTTCCGGCCCAATTTCACAATATGAAAATGTTGCATTGCAGTGTAACATTTTCATCTTTTTTAGAAGTTTTTAAAATTTCTTTAAAAGTTCATGAAATATGTGCAAGTTTAAGAAATTTCGGACTCATTTACCCTTATTAGCATTTTCATAGGAATGGAGGAGCACTGCCCCCCTGGACCCACTCCCCACCTCCTAGATCCGGCCCTCTGAGGAGTCATGTTTCCGTCTGAAGGGGGTGGGGAGGAGATCACTTCCTTAAATATCCATCTGAAAAAAAAGACAGAAATCGGGATCCGATCAGTGGCGATCATGGATTTTTTTTTTCTTTTGAATTGGATATATCAAATCATTTTCAATGAAATTAGCAAATGGGCAGTTTGCCAAACGTTAATCGGTTACGTTTCGATGTTTAAATATTCTCTGTTGCTTTTGTGCCATTTTCGACATTATTTATTTGGGAAGGAATGTGAGATTTAGTTTAAATACAATTTCGGACATTTTTTTATGAAAAAATATTCAAGTTAGACAAATTAAAGACCTACTTTTTGTATTGAATTTGCACTACGTAAAAATAAACAAAACCAAACATTCCAGATTTCGCAGTATGGTGAATGGGGCGGGGGTGGCTCAGTCGGTAGCGCGCCAGGTTCGTAATCTATAGTTCCCAGGTTCGAGTCCCAGCTGGGTCAGCATTGAGATTTATCTCCGCAAAATTTCCCCGTCCTGCCCACGATCAGTAGGGAACACCGATGGGCTTGATAAAGGCCGCCGTCCGTCGGATGGGACGTTAAGCCGTGGCCGCGTGTGCGGGAGAGCCATACCCTGTGCACGTTAAAGAACACGCTGGATGGCCTTGACGGGAGGCTACCATCTGTCTCCCAACAGCTGTTCCAGTGGGTCCCCTCCCCCAACCTTCTCTGAGCCTTCGGGGTCCTTGTGGCCTGGCCATTTAGGACATGGTGTGCAAAAAAATGCCGCTCAGAGGTAAAACAATCCAATATGCAGTATGGTGAATCTAAATGATTAAAAGAGGAAAATTGTACTGTTTTATTCATGTATTATCTGAAGGTAATAGAATTAGTGCAATGAAGCTTTTTCAATTAAAAATTTATGATAGAAAAAGCAGAAATATAAAATTAAAGAAAAGAAAAAACTCCATATCGCCTCTGGCGCATATGGGAATGTTTTCCTTTACTTATATTTGCACTCTTCAAAAGTTTTGATTCGAATTAAGGATGATTGGAAAAATACAAATAGTAATACTTTATTAATGATTATACTCAATTCATTGTCACTCATTATTAGTGATTAAACCCAATTTATCAATATCTATCGAACCAAAAAATAATTTTCATTTTACCTCTCCAGCTACACTTGGTCTAAGGGGTCAACTCACTGTTGCCAATGGAAACTTCCCTTCACATTTCACCACCAAAATTTCAAATCATTAAAAAAAAATGCATCTTTGCAATATTGACCTTTACATTATCTCTTAACAAAATTTCTAACATAAATGCATCGTTTTCAATATTGACTTTCACATTCCACCATCAAAATTCCGAATTTGTAAACATGAATGCATCTTTTATGATATTGATCTTCACATTCCACAACCAAAATTTCGAATTTCTAAACATAAATACATCGTTTATGATATTGATCTTCACATTCCACCATCAAAATTCCGAATTTGTAAACATAAATGCATCGTTTATGATATTGATCTTCACATTCCACAACCAAAATTTCGAATTTCTAAACATAAATACATCGTTTATGATATTGATCTTCACATTCCACCATCAAAATTCCGAATTTGTAAACATAAATGCATCGTTTATGATATTGATCTTCACATTCCACAACCAAAATTTCGAATTTCTAAACATAAATACATCGTTTATGATATTGATCTTCACATTTCACAACCAAAATTTCGAATTTCTAAACATAAATACATAGTTTATGATATTGATCTTCACATTCCACCATCAAAATTCCGAATTTGTAAACATAAATGCATCGTTTATGATATTGATCTTCACATTCCACCATCAAAATTCCGAATTTGTAAACATAAATACATCGTTTATGATATTGATCTTACATTTCACCATCAAAATTCCGAATTTGTAAACATAAATGCATCGTTTATGATATTGATCTTCACATTTCACAACCAAAATTTCGAATTTCTAAACATAAATACATCGTTTATGATATTGATCTTCACATTCCACCATCAAAATTCCGAATTTGTAAACATAAATGCATCGTTTATGATATTAATCTTCACATTCCACAACCAAAATTTCGAATTTCTAAACATAAATACATCGTTTATGATATTGATCTTCACATTTCACAACCAAAATTTCGAATTTCTAAACATAAATACATAGTTTATGATATTGATCTTCACATTCCACCATCAAAATTCCGAATTTGTAAACATAAATGCATCGTTTATGATATTGATCTTCACATTCCACAACCAAAATTTCGAATTTCTAAACATAAATACATCGTTTATGATATTGATCTTCACATTCCACCATCAAAATTCCGAATTTGTAAACATAAATGCATCGTTTATGATATTGATCTTCACATTCCACAACCAAAATTTCGAATTTCTAAACATAAATACATCGTTTATGATATTGATCTTCACATTCCACCATCAAAATTCCGAATTTGTAAACATAAATGCATCGTTTATGATATTGATCTTCACATTCCACAACCAAAATTTCGAATTTCTAAACATAAATACATCGTTTATGATATTGATCTTCACATTTCACAACCAAAATTTCGAATTTCTAAACATAAATACATAGTTTATGATATTGATCTTCACATTCCACCATCAAAATTCCGAATTTGTAAACATAAATGCATCGTTTATGATATTGATCTTCACATTCCACAACCAAAATTTCGAATTTCTAAACATAAATACATAGTTTATGATATTGATCTTCACATTCCACCATCAAAATTCCGAATTTGTAAACATAAATGCATCGTTTATGATATTGATCTTCACATTCCACAACCAAAATTTCGAATTTCTAAACATAAATACATCGTTTATGATATTGATCTTCACATTCCACCATCAAAATTCCGAATTTGTAAACATAAATGCATCGTTTATGATATTGATCTTCACATAAAACAACCAAAATTTCGAATTTCTAAACATAAATACATCGTTTATGATATTGATCTTCACATTCCACCATCAAAATTCCGAATTTGTAAACATAAATGCATCGTTTATGATATTGATCTTCACATTCCACAACCAAAATTTCGAATTTCTAAACATAAATACATCGTTTATGATATTGATCTTCACATTTCACAACCAAAATTTCGAATTTCTAAACATAAATACATAGTTTATGATATTGATCTTCACATTCCACCATCAAAATTCCGAATTTGTAAACATAAATGCATCGTTTATGATATTGATCTTCACATTCCACAACCAAAATTTCGAATTTCTAAACATAAATACATCGTTTATGATATTGATCTTCACATTCCACCATCAAAATTCCGAATTTGTAAACATAAATGCATCGTTTATGATATTGATCTTCACATTCCACAACCAAAATTTCGAATTTCTAAACATAAATACATCGTTTATGATATTGATCTTCACATTCCACCATCAAAATTCCGAATTTGTAAACATAAATGCATCGTTTATGATATTGATCTTCACATTCCACAACCAAAATTTCGAATTTCTAAACATAAATACATCGTTTATGATATTGATCTTCACATTTCACAACCAAAATTTCGAATTTCTAAACATAAATACATAGTTTATGATATTGATCTTCACATTCCACCATCAAAATTCCGAATTTGTAAACATAAATGCATCGTTTATGATATTGATCTTCACATTCCACAACCAAAATTTCGAATTTCTAAACATAAATACATAGTTTATGATATTGATCTTCACATTCCACCATCAAAATTCCGAATTTGTAAACATAAATGCATCGTTTATGATATTGATCTTCACATTCCACAACCAAAATTTCGAATTTCTAAACATAAATACATCGTTTATGATATTGATCTTCACATTCCACCATCAAAATTCCGAATTTGTAAACATAAATGCATCGTTTATGATATTGATCTTCACATTCCACAACCAAAATTTCGAATTTCTAAACATAAATACATCGTTTATGATATTGATCTTCACATTCCACCATCAAAATTCCGAATTTGTAAACATAAATGCATCGTTTATGATATTGATCTTCACATTCCACAACCAAAATTTCGAATTTCTAAACATAAATACATCGTTTATGATATTGATCTTCACATTTCACAACCAAAATTTCGAATTTCTAAACATAAATACATAGTTTATGATATTGATCTTCACATTCCACCATCAAAATTCCGAATTTGTAAACATAAATGCATCGTTTATGATATTGATCTTCACATTCCACCATCAAAATTCCGAATTTGTAAACATAAATACATCGTTTATGATATTGATCTTCACATTCCACAACCAAAATTTCGAATTTCTAAACATAAATACATCGTTTATGATATTGATCTTCACATTCCACCATCAAAATTCCGAATTTGTAAACATAAATGCATCGTTTATGATATTGATCTTCACATTCCACAACCAAAATTTCGAATTTCTAAACATAAATACATCGTTTATGATATTGATCTTCACATTTCACAACCAAAATTTCGAATTTCTAAACATAAATACATAGTTTATGATATTGATCTTCACATTCCACCATCAAAATTCCGAATTTGTAAACATAAATGCATCGTTTATGATATTGATCTTCACATTCCACAACCAAAATTTCGAATTTCTAAACATAAATACATAGTTTATGATATTGATCTTCACATTCCACCATCAAAATTCCGAATTTGTAAACATAAATGCATCGTTTATGATATTGATCTTCACATTCCACAACCAAAATTTCGAATTTCTAAACATAAATACATCGTTTATGATATTGATCTTCACATTCCACCATCAAAATTCCGAATTTGTAAACATAAATGCATCGTTTATGATATTGATCTTCACATTCCACAACCAAAATTTCGAATTTCTAAACATAAATACATCGTTTATGATATTGATCTTCACATTCCACCATCAAAATTCCGAATTTGTAAACATAAATGCATCGTTTATGATATTGATCTTCACATTCCACAACCAAAATTTCGAATTTCTAAACATAAATACATCGTTTATGATATTGATCTTCACATTTCACAACCAAAATTTCGAATTTCTAAACATAAATACATAGTTTATGATATTGATCTTCACATTCCACCATCAAAATTCCGAATTTGTAAACATAAATGCATCGTTTATGATATTGATCTTCACATTCCACAACCAAAATTTCGAATTTCTAAACATAAATACATCGTTTATGATATTGATCTTCACATTCCACCATCAAAATTCCGAATTTGTAAACATAAATGCATCGTTTATGATATTGATCTTCACATTCCACAACCAAAATTTCGAATTTCTAAACATAAATACATCGTTTATGATATTGATCTTCACATTTCACAACCAAAATTTCGAATTTCTAAACATAAATACATAGTTTATGATATTGATCTTCACATTCCTCCATCAAAATTCCGAATTTGTAAACATAAATGCATCGTTTATGATATTGATCTTCACATTCCACCATCAAAATTCCGAATTTGTAAACATAAATACATCGTTTATGATATTGATCTTACATTTCACCATCAAAATTCCGAATTTGTAAACATAAATGCATCGTTTATGATATTGATCTTCACATTCCACAACCAAAATTTCGAATTTCTAAACATAAATACATCGTTTATGATATTGATCTTCACATTCAACAACCAAAATTTCGAAATTCTAAAACATATATACATCGTTTATGATATCCACATTACACCATTAAAATTCCGAATTTGTGAACATAAATGCATCGTTTATGATATTGATCTTCACATTCCACCATCAAAATTCCGAATTTGTAAACATAAATACATCGTTTATGATATTGATCTTACATTTCACCATCAAAATTCCGAATTTGTAAACATAAATGCATCGTTTATGATATTGATCTTCACATTCCACAACCAAAATTTCGAATTTCTAAACATAAATACATCGTTTATGATATTGATCTTCACATTCAACAACCAAAATTTCGAAATTCTAAAACATATATACATCGTTTATGATATCCACATTACACCATTAAAATTCCGAATTTGTGAACATAAATGCATCGTTTATGATATTGATCTTCACATTCCACCATCAAAATTCCGAATTTGTAAACATAAATACATCGTTTATGATATTGATCTTACATTTCACCATCAAAATTCCGAATTTGTAAACATAAATGCATCGTTTATGATATTGATCTTCACATTCCACAACCAAAATTTCGAATTTCTAAACATAAATACATCGTTTATGATATTGATCTTCACATTTCACAACCAAAATTTCGAAATTCTAAAACATATATACATCGTTTATGATATCCACATTACACCATTAAAATTCCGAATTTGTAAACATAAATGCATCGTTTATGATATTGATCTTCACATTCCACCATCAAAATACCGAATTTGTAAACATAAATACATCGTTTATGATATTGATCTTCACATTCAACAACCAAAATTTCGAATTTGTAAACATAAATACATCGTTTATGATATTGATCTTCACATTTCACAACCAAAATTTTGAATTTCTAAACATAAATTCATCGTTTATGATATTATTCTTCACATTCCACAACCAAAATTTCGAATTTCTAAACATAAATACATCGTTTATGATATTGATCTTCACATTCAACAACCAAAATTTCGAATTTGTAAACATAAATACATCGTTTATGATATTAATCTTCACATTCCACAACCAAAATTCGAATTTCTAAACATAAATACATCGTTTATGATATTGATCTTCACATCCACAACCAAAATTCGAATTTCTAAACATAAATACGTCGTTTATGATGTTGATCTTCACATTCCACAACCAAAATTCGAATTTCTAAACATAAATACATCGTTTATCATATTGATCTTCACATTCCACAACCAAAATTTTTAACATTAGAAACAGGTCGTTTCTAATATCCTTTCAGTTATTGGAATTTTCAACTTTTCCACCTTTAGAGGGCGGAGATTCGGAAACAGCACATCGAAATATTTCATCAATACCTATCCAACACCAAAAGAAGTTCCAATTGATCTCTCTAAGCAAAAAATTCCGATGTCTGCAGACAGAGAGACAGACAAATGACAAAATGAGCACATTATCTCTTTTTTTTCTAAACGAGATAAAAACTATCGAAACTCTAATCTTATGTCTCTGATATTTATCTGATATTGATGTGTGATCTGACAATCGATAAAAATACTTTGTAAACTGATCGTCACGACAATTTTACCATTTTTTCGCCCATTATTTACCTTCCTTTAGATTTATCTGCAGAATTGAGCACTTGCAAATAAACTTAAGACAAAACGCTCTCGGAAAGAAACAAAAAGGGAAAAACAAGTCGCCTTATCTGCGATGCTAAATTTTTCGCCAGTGAACCAGAGAAGATGAAACTCATTAAACCATCGCAGTTGGAGACGAGGATCCACGATTTCCTCTAACTAAGGGGAGCAGCAAATGCAGCGCCAAAATAGCCTCCATCCATCATGCTGAGCTATGTATCATAGTGCAAACATTTCCACAGTTTTTGTACATACTCTTGTTTGGGCACTTATTAGACTTGTAAATTTAAATTAGTGAGACATGGAAAAGAGCCAACTGTTTAAAACGAGGCTTGGGTTAACGCTTTTTTGAGAATAAAGATCTGGAATAATCTGCAAATTGCAATTTATTTCTTTTAAAAAATACACACCTGTCCTCTCCCGTTTTTTTTCTGGATGTCAGTCTAACAAATGATGTGCATGCAAATTGGATATAATTTAACATTTTCTCACTGGCAGGCAGGCAGGACCATCAATGAGTTACTCAGTGGTTCCCCAACTGTGGGTCACGATCTCAGGGGGGATAGCGAGCAGCTTGGAAGAAGGCTTTTTGAAAATACTTCGGCCCTATATTATAAGGTAAGATATAAGGTAAGAGAAAAGGTAAGGTTATAAGGTAAGAGTTTTAAGGGTTCCGTTGTTTTACCTCTGAGCGGCACTTTTTTGCACACCATGGGCTAAATGGCCAGGTCACATGGACTCCGAAGGCTGAGAGTAGGTTGGGGGAGGGGACCCACTGGAACAGCTGTTGGGAGACAGATGGTAGCCTCCCGTCAAGGCCATCCAGCGTGTTCTTTAACGTGCACAGGGTATGGCTCTCCCGCACACGGAGTCACGGCTTAACGTCCCATCCGACGGACGGCGGCCTTTCCAAGCCCATCGGTGTCCCCTACTGACCGTGGGCAGGGCGGGGAATTTTGCGGAGATAAATCTCAACGCTGACCCAGCTGGGACTCGAACCTGGGAACTACAGATTACGAGCCTGGCGCGCTACCGACTGAGCCACCCCCGCCCCGCAAGAGTTATAAGGTAAAGTAAGGTTATAAGGTAAGAGAAAAGGGATCGCATAATTTTATCTACGAAAAAAGTGGTCTCAGTGTCAAAAGGTTTGTGAACTTCTGGTTATATACTATCATCATATAGTGCTCTGCCAAAAATATTAGAAGTATCGCCTCATTTATAGGAAACAGCTTGTGTCTTGATAATCACCTAAATTCATCGAGTATTTGAAAAGTGTTTTTTTTTTCTCTTCCAGAAATGATGTCCTCAGTCCTCAGTTCTTTAACTCATGAGATAGAATACTGCGTTATTGTCTACCGTGATCTCACAGGATTTTAATAGGATTTAAATCTGGAGATTGTGGTGACCATGGGAGATGACCCGACAATCACCTCTGCTGGAGAATTGCTTTTTGCCCCAGCAGGAATTTTAATTCAGTCTAATGTAGTCAAAAACTACTAATCTGTCTGCCTAATTACACTGCACGATATTGAAATTGCCCCACCCAGAAGGAGGGAGGGGATAGGGGGAAAATGTAGCAAACACATAGCAATACATATTGATATGCCATGATTTAATTTGCAGCCACTTACAGTAGTTAGAAGATGAGATAATGCAGCACAATATGACTGCCTCAGTAGGTGGGTTGTTTGGGTTGTTTTACCTCTGAGCGGCGCTTTTTTGCACACCATGGGCTAAATGGCCAGGTCACATGGACCCCGAAGGCTCAGAGAAGGTTGGGGGAGGGACCCACTGGAACAGCTGTTGGGAGACAGATGGTAGCCTCCCGTCAAGGCCATCCAGCGTGTTCTTTAACGTGCACAGGGTATGGCTCTCCCACACACGGGGCCACGGCTTAACGTCCCATCCGATGGACGGCGGCCTTTCCAAGCCCATCGGTGTCCCCTACTGACCGTGGGCAGGGCGGGGAAGCCTCAGTAGGTGGTTGCACCGCCGTGAACGGCAATATAGGCAGCAATACAGCGTGGCATGGAGTCATACAGTCAACGGATATGGTCCTCAGGAATTGCACACCAAGCAGCGTTGACTTGTCCTCATAATTCATCGAAATTCTGCGCCAGCTGGTGTGAGGATTGCACACGCGTCCAATGTGGTCCCACAGATTTTCTATTGGGGATAAATCTGATCTTGCTGGCTACGGCAATACTAGAACATGTTACAACATTGTCTGGAGACCTCACAATGTGTTCACGGGCGTTGTCATGCTGGAAAATGGGCTGTTGCATGCCTCCTAGGAACAGTAACAAAACGGACTCTCAGAACCTCGCTAACGTATCGTGCAGCTCTCAGTGTTCTCGTGATGCGGACAAGAGGTGACCTGCCATACACGGACCCGTCGATCGTCAGCACCCAGGCAGATCGAAGTCTTCTTAATACGAATTGTTACTACAATAATCTACTTGGCCGACAAAACAACTACAAATTTCCACCTAACTTGTTCAAAAATTTACCGTTTTTTAATGTATTAAATGGAAAATCCATACCAAATCCTCTCTGGTAGTATTATACCAACATGTCGAACTCAGTAAAATCACGAAGCGTAATATTGTTACGATGCGAAATCCAGTGGAATTCTTACTAACGTTATCAATATTTTAGGCCAATGTTTTAACTATAGACGAAAAGGTACTCTTTATCAAAGACCTTAATTAAGACTTGAAATATTAAAACCTTACTATACGGAAATTATTTGCAGGGGTTGCGTGTTCCTCAAATCTCTGATGATCTTGTGCTGGACTATGTATTATCATCTTGCTAGTAGTCATCATTGTCAAAGCAGAAATCGAGTAGGGTAGATTATGCTTAATCCTTTATGTCGTTTACCTGCATTTAAACACCAGACAACAAAAGCTACCTATGATTGCTTTCGATTTCTAAGCAGTCAGATCGTATCTTACCAGCCCTTAGTTTATTGATTAAAGGATTAAATCCCCCCCCCCCCCCCAAACACACACACACACACACACACAAAAAAAAACAAAACAAAAAAAAACGAGTGATTAATGTGCTTGGCTACTGATCAAAGAGACCTGGGTTCGAGTCCCGGGTAAAGCAAGGATGTTTGTGTTGTCTTGTCCTTCTGCTGAGGTCCTGCCATCTTCACAGACTATGATGTATTCTACTATGGTGTATAAACTGACAGGCTCCTGTCTCCAGTACTCTGTAGCAAGCAGTTGCTTGACGGATTATTTATTGTATTAATACTCGGAGATTTATTGTATTAATACTCGGAGATTTATTGTATATGTTTTTCGATAGACATCATTTGTTAGATATAATAGGCACTATCCATTAGCAGAATGGATATATTGGTGGGTAACAGGTATCGCTCTTTAGTGGAATGGATGTGCTGCTCCTTAGCAGAGTGAATAAAGTGACTTATGACAGGTGTTGTCCGTTAGCAGAGTGGATAAGGTGAGTTATGGCAAGTGCCCGTTAGCAGAGTGGATAAAGTGAGTTATGACAAGTGTTTTCCGTTAGGAGTGTGGATAAAGTGAGTTATGACAGGTTTTGTCCGTTAGCAGAGTGGATAAACTGAGTTATGACAGGTGTTTTCTGTTAGCAGAGTGGATAAATTGAGTTATGACACATGTTGTCTGTTAGCAGAGTGGATAAATTGAGTTATGACACGTATTGTTCTCTAGCAGAGTGCTAAAGTGAGTTATGACACGTGTTGTCCGTTAGCAGAGTAGATAAAGTGAGTTATGACAAGTGTTTTCCGTTAGCAGAGTGGTAAAGTGAGTTATGACACGTGTTGTCCTCTAGCAGATTGGTAAAGTGAGTTATGACACGTGTTGTCCTATAGCAGAGTGGTAAAGTGAGTTATGACACGTGTTGTCCGTTAGCAGAGTAGATAAAGTGAGTTATGACAAGTGTTTCCGTTAGCAGAGTGGCAAAGTGAGTTATGACACGTGTTGTTCCCTAGCAGAGTGGTAAAGTGAGTTATGACACGTGTTGTCCTCTAGCAGAGTGGTAAAGTGAGTTATGACACGTGTTGTCCTCTAGCAGAGTGGTAAAGTGAGTTATGACACGTGTTGTCCTCTAGCAGAGTGGTAAAGTGAGTTATGACACGTGTTGTCCTATAGCAGAGTGGTAAAGTGAGTTATGACACGTGTTGTCCGTTAGCAGAGTAGATAAAGTGAGTTATGACAAGTGTTTTCCGTTAGCAGAGTGGCAAAAAGTGAGTTACAACACGTGTTGTCCTCTAGCAGAGTGGTAAAGTGAGTTATGACACGTGTTGTCCTATAGCAGAGTGGTAAAGTGAGTTATGGCAAGTGTTGTCCGTTAGCAGAGTAGATAAAGTGAGTTATAACAAGTGTTTTCCGTTAGCAGTGTGGATAAAGTGAGTTATGATATGTTTTGTCCGTTAGCAGAGTGAATAAACTGAGTTATGACAGGTGTTTTCCGTTAGCAGAGTGGATAAAGTGAGTTATGACACATGTTGTCCGTTAGCAGAGTGGATAAAGTGAGTTATGACACATGTTGTCCTCTAGCTGTGTGGTAAAGTGAGTTATGGCAAGTGCTGGCCTCTGGCAGAGTGTATAAAGTGAGATATGACAGGTGCTGCTCCTTAACAGAATGGATAAAATCAGATATGATAGGTTCTGTCCCTTTGGTGAGTGGATAAAGTGAGTCATAACAGGTGCTGACCCTTAGTCGAGAAGCAGAGAATGACAGAGGGGTTGGTTAGTCGGTAGTATGCCTGGCTCTACTCTATAGTTCCCAGGTTCGAGTCCCACCTAGGCCAGTGGTGAGAATTATCTATGCCAAACTACCTGCCATTCGTCAGTAGGGGACAAAAATGGGCTTTGAAAGGCTGCCATCTGTCGAATGGTACATAAACCCGTAGCCCCCGTGTATGGGAGAGCAATACCCTGAGTACATTAAATAAAGCACTGGATGGCCTTGACGGGAGGCTGCCATCTGTATCCTAAAAGCTGTCCAATGGATCCCCCAAGCTTCTCGGAGTCCTTGTGACATGGCCATTTAACCAATTGTGTGCAAAAAAAAAAATGCCGTTTAGAGGTAAATCATCCCCACCCTTAGCAGAATGGATGTGCTGCTCGTTAGTACATTGGATAAGGTGAGATGTAACAGGTGGATGTCCCTTAGGAGAATAAATATATTGAGGGTTGAAAATTAATACATATTATCAGAGTATATAAAGCGAGAAATGACTCTTTAGCGGATGGATAAAATGAGAGGGACAGCACCCCTAGGATCTTACAGATGAGAATATACTGCTCAAAGTGAAAATAGCAACACTTCGAAGGAAGTGATGTATTCGCCTGAAACTGACAAGACGGAAGTTACGAGGGTAGATGTGCAAATTATCAAAAAACGGAATGTCATCAGTACATAGTAAGCTCACCTCGGGGGATTATGCAAGGTTATCAGGTTCGAGTCCCGACTGGGTCAACGTTGAGATTTATCTCCGCAAAATTCCCCGCCTTGCCCACGGTCAGTAGGGGACACCGATGGGCTTGGAAAGGCCGCCGTCCGTCGGATGGGACGTTAAGCCGTGGTCCGTGTGCGGGAGAGCCATACCCTGTGCGCGATAAAGAACACGCTGGATGGCCTTGACGGGAGGCTACCATCTGTCTCCCAACAGCTGTTCCAGTGGGTCCCCTCCCCCAATCTTCTCTGAGCCTTCGGGATCCTTGTGACCTGGCCATTTAGCCCATGGTGTGCAAAAAATTGCCGCTCAGAGGTAAAACAACCCAACCCAACCACCAACACTACCAATGGATGTGAGTGAACTTAAAGATGCAAACTAGACGAAATGATATTCTCTTGAAAATTTTGCTTACTATCACAATTTGAATCTTTAACAAAACTTTCAAATGTGAAAAATACAAACAACAATGTTTAAAGCAATATTTTTCTGATTCACCAAGGAGACAATTTAATATTTATTCTACCTCGTCAATCAAATCTGAAAAAAAAAAAGCATCTTTTTTTGCGATTCTTTCTGTCAAGATAAGAAGCTTCACTCCTATTCCATCCAGCAGTATATTCGGAATGGCCTGATAATAATGAAGCATCAGGTTCATCGAGCGAATGCTCTCAGCATTTCTCTCTGGCGCTTGGCATTCGGGGCACACAACTCGTCCACATACAGAGAGGGCAACTCCATGTGCCAACTGCAGGCGAATTCGCCTCAGGTGGAGCAAACGCGGGCTTCCTCATGAGTCTATGTTTACACGTAGTAGTGCTATGACTGTTGTCAGTCAACAGTTTACAAGACTGCTCCTGTTTCGGCACGTCCCCCTCTCGGTTCAGCCGCCTGACATGCCATTTGACCCGGCTGCCTTCGTGGCGCCCGGGTCCCTCGGCTGCTGGCCGAAGAGTCCCGCGTTTATTAAATAAGAGGCGAAGCACGAGGGGGTGTCCCCCGGGCAGGAAGAGCGCATGCGCGTCACTCTTTGCCATTAGCCTTGCCGCATGGGCGATCACGTGACACGAGGGCCAATTACACCATCTGTCACCCGAAAGCGTGGCGAGCGTGCCGACCGCTTCACGTGGGTGACTCCAGACCGGCAGTGACGTCATAGCGGAGAGAAGAAGATGTTGCTGTCGCTGCTTACGATCGAGATGTATCAGGAGGAGGAAGAAGAGATGAGAGTAAGAGGCAACTGGTGTCTTGGATTGAGGGATTTTTGGGCGGGAGATAAGGGTTATTATGGCTGAAATGGAACACTTTTTTTTCAGTTCGAAATTTTGATAGATTTTTGAATCCCCCAGCCGTTTTGAAAGGGACTTCAGGGTTGGGTTGGGTTGTTTTACCTCTGAACGGCACTTCTTTGCACACCATGGGCTAAATGGCCAGGTCACATGGACCCCGAAGGCTCAGAGAAGGTTGGGGGAGGGGACCCACTAGAACAGCTGTTGGGAGACAGATGGTAGCCTCCCGTCAAGGCCATTCACCGTGTTCTTTAACGTGCACACGGAACCACAGCTTAACGTCCCACGTGACGGACGGGTACCTTTCCAAGACCCATCGATGTGCTTTGTTGACCGAAGACAGGAAGGGGAGTTTTGCTGAGACAAATCTTAGTGATGACCCTGGTGAGACTCTAATCTGCGAGCTGCAGATTACTAGCGCGGCATGCAACCGATTGAAAATTCCCCGTCACCTGAGGAGCAGATGAGTCTAAATAACTGAAAATATTACATTTCTGGTATTTAGAACAAGGAAACGTTAACAGGAGAGGCGCAAATATTTTGCGTAACTGGAGTAGTTGGGTGCAATGGACCCCCGTCCTTATCATGGCAGAATTGGATTGTTTTACCTCTGAGCGGCACTTTTTTGCACACCATGGGCTAAATGGCCAGGTCACAAAGACCCCGAGGGCTCAGAGAAGGTTGGGGGAGGGGACCCACTGGAACAGCTGTTGGGAGACAGATGGTAGCCTCCCGTCAAGGCCGTCCAGCGTGTTCTTTAACGTGCACATGGTATGACTCCTCCCGCACACGGGGCCACGGCTTAACGTCCCATCCGACGGACGGCGGCCTTTCCAAGCCCATCGGTGTCCCCTACTGACCGTGGGCAGGGCGGGGAAATTTTGCGGAGATAAATCTCAACGCTGACCCAGCTGGGACTCGAACTTGGGAACCGCAGATTACGAGCCTGGCGCGCTACCGACTGAGCCACCCCCATATCATGGCAGGTAGAGCAAATCTGTTAAAGGTAAATTTACTAGAGAGTACGTTGTTCCTAAAAGAACTGCTAAACGCAACTTTTAATGAAAAAAATGATAAAGAGTCTATATCGCTTGCATAATCTTCCTTTTCCTCAAGCTGTTCTAGGATTATTTCAATAATGACCAATATTTTATACTAACCTTTTATACTATTGAATTATTGTATAACCTTTTATACTATTGAATTATTGTATACTTTACTGTTGTCATAATTGAACTAAAGGAAATAGGGAGCATTAACTAAAAATAAGCATCAGCTTACTATGCTCTCCTTTTTTGTTTCGCCTTTCCTATTAAACACCAATATTTAATATGATTGTTATTTACCTTTTCTGATGCAATTGATATTTCTCAGCTATTTCACTTCTCAATTTTTCCCATGTATATATTAATTGTTATTAGATAATTATGCTATGTAAATGTATATTGTATTGACTGGCGGAATAAAATAAAGATTATTATTATTATTATTAAAATCAGGGAATCGAGGATCATTGCCATTCATTCGTCGAGAACTCGCCATGATAATCTAAAATTCATTGAAAGGGGGGGGGGGAGTCATTACTTAGAGTAGGGGTTCTCAACATGGGGTGAGCGGTAAAAATTTTAGGGGTACGCCGTGAGAGTTCTAAAGTGGCTAGATCTAGTAACAAAGTAAAAATAACCGTTGTTATACTGTAACTATAGTTTTGTCTATCTATACAAGGGGTACGCCAGTTACGTACACATTTCCAAGGGGTACGTGAAGCATAAAAGGTTGGGAACCACTGACTTAGAGTATTAAGATATCTTTAAGCTATATTTGATTTTAAAAAAGCGAAGATAGCAAGCTTACATAATTGGAGCAATCGGGTCCCAGGGACTCTAGAGGGCTGTCAACAAGCACAAGGGATAACGTCAACTCACTGCAACCTACTACTTTTGTAGATAGCACAAACCGAAGAAGGTATTCTGCCACGTGGGGCGCCACTAGTTACGACAGGGATTTTGTTCTTTAAAAATGAACGCTCGTGTCCCTGAGATCCATACCGCTCCAGTTAAGGGTTAAGTAAGAGACACTGATGTAGCAGGATTTACTCCTTGGAATGGAGAAGGTTGGTTGACGATCTAAAAATCTTTTATGAAATCATTAACAAACTTCTCTATTCAAATCCGGTCGAGCCATTGATTCATGTCTTGGACTCTAGGGGGCGGGGGTGGCTCAGTCGGTAGCGCGCCAGACCCGTAATCTGTAGTTCCCAGGTTCGAGTCCCAGCTGGGTCAGCGTTGAGATTTATCTCCGCAAAATTCCCCGCCCTGCCCACGGTCAGTAGGGGACACCGATGGGCTTGCAAAGGCCGCCGTCCGTTTGGAACTCTCTACCTCCTGATGTTGTGTTGTCCCCAACTTTGCGTATTTTCGAAGATCGCCTAAATACAGTCGACTTGGCAAAGTTTCTAAAATGTTTTAAATTTTAACTTTCTTTATGTATGTAATTATCTGTTCTCAAAGTGTTAACCGTAGTGTAAAACCACATTGTAAATATTTCTCTGTTTCTGATGTCTCGAGCGGTGTTAGCGTATATTTTTGTAACTTCCTCTCAATAAATGAATAAATAAATAAATCGTTTACCTTGATTTACAAGTCCGTTCTGAGATTTACGTTTCTGAGAACTCACTATTCTATTTTTAAGACAAAAAAAAAAATGAATCTCCCTCCCCTCTCATTATGGTAATGAAATATGCGTAGGATTCTTTTGCATCCGCAAATACGGTTACATCATTCTAAAGCTTGTCTTGTGCTGTCACATCAACCATCTTCAGCGAGAAGAAGATTTCCCGCGTGTCTGTTCTAGCATCACCATTTGAACCATGGGACTTGCTGGTATCATTTTATTGCTCTCTCTCTTCTAAAGGTCTGACAGATCCCACTTCAGAAATTATATCATTACTTTCGGAAGAGTTTCTGCAAATTCGGTTTCCGACTGCCGAGCTGCATCATATTGATAATAAGAAGGGGTTGGGGGTTGGGGGGGTTGGGGTTGTCTACATATTCAGAGAATTCCACAACAACTCTAAAGGAACTTCCCTGATTTACTCTAAAGTACAATATTTCATCCAAATCTTCCCCTCCAGTTCTCGCAAGGGTCCCATCTTGAAGGTAGAACTTTTCGAAACACAAATTAATAAAGCTATGTCTTAGATCACTTTGTAAAGCTCCCTCATGGGTGTACTATTTCTGTGGAGCAAGGCGCGGGAGAATTCTTCTTCAAAACAAGAAAACTTCATCGATCTATTAACTGCGGAGATGCTAAGGCCTAAACGAAGATATTTCGAAATGATGCAGTTCAGACCATGCACTGATAAGAGCTATGATTTAAATTTTGTTCTGAGAATAACCGAGCTTGAGAAAAATATAACTTGAATTCAAAATATCTGGACTACAGAGTTGAGCAGAATAATTGCTCCTTGATGAATGATTGTGTTGCAGCAAAGTTTTTAAACCTAATGTATATAAGATCCTCAAGCAGAAGAATTGGTAAAAAATGAGTAGAAACAGAAGAGAGAATGGAGAGGGTGGGTGATTCATACTACAGAGTGAGGGAAACCATACTATAGAGTGAGGGAGACCCATACTGCAGAGTGAGGGAGATCCATACTATATATAGAGTGAGGGAGAACCATACTGCAGAGTGAGGGAAAACCATACTATAGAGTGAAGGAGAACCATACTATAGAGTGAGGAAGAACCATACTGCAGAGTGAGGGAGATCCATACTACAAAGTGAGGAAATCCATACTATAGAGTGAGGGAGAACCATACTGCAGAGTGAGGGAGATCCATACTATAGAGTGAGGGAGATCCATACTATAGAGTGAGGGAGAACCATACTGCAGAGTGAGGGAGAACCATACTATAGAGTGAAGGAGAACCATACTATAGAGTGAGGAAGAACCATACTGCAGAGTGAGGGAGATCTATACTACAGAGTGAGGAAGATCCATACTATAGAGTGAGGGAGAACCATACTGCAGAGTGAGGGAGAGCCATACTATAGAGTGAAGGAGAACCACACTACAGAGTGAGGAAGAACCATACTGCAGAGTGAGGGAGATCCATACTACAGAGTGAGGAAGATCCATACTATAGAGTGAGGGAGAACCATACTGCAGAGTGAGGGAGAACCATACTATAGAGTGAAGGAGAACCATACTATAGAGTGAGGAAGAACCATACTGCAGAGTGAGGGAGATCTATACTACAGATTGAGGAAGATCCATACTATAGAGTGAGGGAGAACCATACTGCAGAATGAGGGAATCCATACTACAGAGTGAGGAAGATCCATACTATAGAGTGAGGGAGAACCATACTGCAGAATGAGGGAGATCCATACTACAGAGTGAGGAAGATCCATACTATAGAGTGAGGGAGAACAATACTGCAGAATGAGGGAGATCCATACTACAGAGTGAGGAAGTTCCATACTATAGAGTGAGGGAGAACCATACTGCAGAATGAGGGAGATCCATACTACAGAGTGAGGAAGATCCATACTATAGAGTGAGGGAGAACCATACTATAGAGTGAGGGAGAACAATACTGCAGAATGAGGGAGATCCATACTACAGAGTGAGGAAGTTCCATACTATAGAGTGAGGGAGAACCATACTGCAGAATGAGGGAGATCCATACTACAGAGTGAGGAAGATCCATACTATAGAGTGAGGGAGAACCATACTGCAGAGTGAGGGAGAACCATACTGCAGAGTGAGGGAGGGCGATCCATACTACAGATACAGAAGAGAGAATGGAGAGGGTGGGTGTCCATACTACAGAGTGAGGGAAGGTTATTCATAGGAAAGAGGGGTGTAAGGTGATCCGAAGACAGAATGAGGAAAAGTGGCCCATTAGAATAAAGAAGTAAGGTGATAGTCAGGAAAAAACGAAGTAAGTGATCAGCGAAACAGAAGGAATAAAATGATCCTCAGGACCGAGTGACATAGCATGATCTACAGGACAAGAATGAGATAAAGTAAGGTAGTAGTAAGAAGTTAGGTAATGCGATCTGCAAGAGAAAATGAGTAAAGCTATCGAGAGGACAGAATGAAGTAAGATGATCTGCAAAACAGATGAATAAGTGAAGTGATCAGCAGTCAGAAAATGATAAGTGATCCATATGATAGAATGAGGTAAGGTGATGTTCAGGATAAGTGAGGTATATTGATTCAAAGAGAGAATGAGATCTTGTGATCTATAAGACCGAACGAAGAAGTAAAGTGATCCATAGGATGAAAGGTTGGGTTGGGTTGTTTTACCTCTGAGCGGCACTTTTTTGCACACCATGGGCTAAATGGCCAGGTCACATGGACCCCGAAGGCTCAGAGAAGGTTGGGGGAGGGGACACAGCTGTTGGGAGACAGATGGTAGCCTCCCGTCAAGGCCATCCAGCGTGTTCTTCAAAGTGCGCAGGGTATGGCTCTCCCGCACACGGGGCTACGGCTTAACGTCCCATCCGACGGACGGCGGCCTTTCCAAGCCCATCGGTGTCCCCTACTGACCGTGGGCAGGGCGGGAATTTTGTTGAGATAAATCTCAACGCTGACCCAGCTGGGACTCGAACCTGGGAACTACAGATTACGAGTCTGGCGCGCTACCGACTGAGCCACCCCCGCTCCGGTAGGATGAAAGGAAATTAGATGATTCCCCAGACATATTTTTAGGGTAGAAAGGAAAACAAAGTTATGATCACTTTGATGTTATTAAGCTTGCACATATATGGCTTCTTTGTACTATAGAGAACTACGTTTAGTGCCTTATTTGACCGCCAAAGGCCTTTACAATCTCTCAATCTTAAGAGTCTCAGAGTGTTTGGATTTGATCAGCCAGATCAGCAGATGGACGAATCTTCGCCATTTTAATTCAAATGAATTTTGAATTACACAACCGGGAGAAAGATTAATGAATTTGTCTTCGTTTGATATACACAAAATTTCAAAATTTGACTTATTTGCATAGATAAATATGCTAAATTAACCCTAATCCTAATAACAGTAAAAGAAGAGAATTCCACAGAATTAATATTACCCATTTCGAGGTGACGTAAGGGAGTGGTAACTAGGGGAGACAATGAGACTGCGCAGTTGACACTTTGTCAGTTATCGTAGGTTATAGGTCAATGACATATCAATCATCCTATGATCGGGGCGGAGGTGGCTCAGTCGGTAGCGCGCCAGGCTCGTAATCTGTAGTTCCCAATTTCGAGTCCCAGCTGGGTCAGCGTTGAGATTTATCTCCGCAAAATTCCCCGCCCTGCCCACGGTCAGTAGGGGACACCGATGGGCTTGGAAAGGCCGCCGTCCGTCGGATGGGACGTTAAGCCGTGGCCCCGTGTGCGGGAGAGCCATACCCTGTGCACGTTAAAGAACACGCTGGATGGCCTTGACGGGAGGCTACCATCTGTCTCCCAACAGCTGTTCCAGTGGGTCCCCTACCCCAACCTTCTCTGAGCCTTCGGGGTCCATGTGACCTGGCCATTTAGCCCATGGTGTGCAAAAAAAGTGCCGCTCAGAGGTAAAACAACCCAACAACCCAACCCATCCTATGATCTGTGAGAATCCTCGAGACGTCAACTGCGCAGTCTCATAGTCTCCCCATTGTCTTCCCAGTTGTGGGGAGGGATTAGCTCATTTGGTAGAACTCCAGGCTCATAATCTGCAGTTACCATGTTCAAGTCTCAACTATGCTAGCGTTAAGATTTATCTCAGTTAAGAGTGGTTAGCACGCTTGGCTACTGACCAAAAAGACCTGGATTAGTGCCCCGGTAAGGCATGGACGTTGGTGTTGTTTTTCTGCTGAGGTCCTGCTATCCTCACAGCCCTTCTGCTATGGTGAATAAACTGACAGGCTCCTGTTAGACCACTGTGGAAAGCAGCTACTTGAGGGGTATTTATTATTTATAAATTCCTTCGCTGCCTTCGGTGAGAAAGAGGTCACCTTTGGGCATCGAAAGCAGCCGTCCGTCGGAAGGGACATTAAGCCCCGTGTATATAGGAGAGCCATACCATACCATCCAAGATGGATAGACTTGACGATAGGCTATTATGTCTCTTAACAGCTGTACAGTGAATCCCTCTTCTTGCAACCTTCTATGATCCCTTAGGTTCCTTGTAACCTTGCCATTTAGCTCATTGTGTACAAAAAACTGCCACTCAGAGGTAAAATAACTCATTCAAACCCTTCTCAGTTGTCACTAACGCTGCGTCACTAATAAACTATGTTCAAAAAGGTCGTAACAAAAGCTTTAAAACATTTTCTCTGCTTAAAAGTTTCATTTGTTTCCGATCCGAAAGCTCCATATGATCTACAACGAAACCATTTTTTGAAACTCACGATGCGGCGAGTTTATCCGAGTGAAGAGAAATTCTGTTACTCACACTGTTAAAACCTCTCGTCTCTGACATTTGAACTCTTTAATCATGAGTAACGACTCGACGGCAGACCATCGTTCATCAGACATCATCATCATTCACCGCGTGACACGCCCCATTCTGCGGTCTCTGCTTCATGAAGTTCATTTGTGTCTCCAAATGCCAAGGCATATTGGTGTCCACGTGTCCTCCCTCTCACATCCCAATTCGCTCCCATCTCTTGTGATGCTCCTTCCGCGGGAGGAGAGATTCTGGCCAAATGAGCAGGAGGAGGCAGGGGGAAGAGGGAGGAGGCTGATTACATAAAAGAAGGGGAAAAAAATCTTCTCTCTGTTGTGTGAGTGATGAGTGTGATCGTCCTCGTTACAGTTCGAAGGAGTTGGACATTGATTAAATCCTCAGGTTAACCTCGCATCCATTCCATTATCATATTACACAGATCAACGAGAACAGAATTACGCATCTATCCCCAGGTGGTGGGAATCCTTTTTGTCCTCGTCAACCCCCCCCCACTCCCCCCACCCGTCCCAGGATTCATCTAGTTGGGAGATGATGATGTCATTCGTAGGGGGCCGTCCGTGTTAGCATACCCGCTTAGACGTGCCTAGCAAATGATACCACGGTGATGTGGAAAAAGCTTTGCGTATTTTTTTTGTGTGTCTACTATTAGTTGCAGATGAAGCTGATATTTTTTTTTAGAAACTGTTGCATTTCGCGGGAAGTTAAGATGAGCTCTTAAGCAAAATGAGGTTGCCTGGTTGAGGTTGCCAGGGGTTACAGGTCGTTTGTCGTTCTGTCATTGTCTAGTCAGTATCGTAAAAAGTCTGCTCGTTTCTGTTGAATAGTTCAAAATCAGGGACGACTTACCTGATTGCTGGTTAGACTCAGTAATTAAAAATAAGATTTAATTTCAAAATCAACCAACTCTGTTCGCTATCTCAATGGTTGAACTGTTGGAATTTTGATGATTTTCTTAATAAGGAATCAGTTTTCTTGTCGTGCTGCTATTTCATACCCAGCTGGGTCAGCGTTGAGATTTATCTCCGCAAAAGTCCCCGCCCTGCTCACGGTCAGTAGGGGACACCGATGGGCTTGGAAAGGCCGCCGTCCGTCTGATGGGACGTTAAGCCGTGGCTCCATGTGTGGGAAAGCCATACCCTGTGCACGTTAAAGAACACGCTGGATGGCCTTGACGGGAGGTTACCATCTGTCTCCCAACAGCTGTTCCACTGGGTTCCCTTCCCCAACCTTCTCTGAGCCTTCGGGATCCATGTGACCTGGCCATTTAGCCCATGGTGTGCAAAAAAGTGCCGCTCAGAGATAAAACAATCCAACTCAACTGCTGTTTCATAAGGAGTCATATTTCTTTATGATACTACTGTTTAATAAGGAATCGGTTTTCTTTAGGATATTACTGTTTAATAAGGAATCAGATTTCTTTATGATACTACTGTTTGATAAGGAATCGGTTTTCTTTAGGATATTACTGTTTAATAAGGAATCAGATTTCTTTATGATACTACTGTTTGATAAGGAATCAGTTTTCTTTAGGATATTACTGCTTAATAAGGAATCAGATTTCTTTATGATACTACTGGTTAATAAGGAATCAGTTTTCTTTAGGATTTTTTTTATATTAATACCCCCTCAAGCAGCTGCTTGCCACAGAGGTCTGACAGGAGCCTGTCAGTTTATATGCCATAGTAGGAGATCTGAGAGGATAGCAGGATTACTGTTTAATAAGGAATCAGATTTCTTTATGATACTACTGGTTAATAAGGAATCAGTTTTCTTTAGGATATCACTGTTTAATAAGGAATCAGATTTCTTTATGATACTACTGTTTAATAAGGAATCAGTTTTCTTTAGGATATTACTGTTTAATAAGGAATCAGATTTCTTTATGATACTACTGTTTGATAAGGAATCAGTTTTTTTAGGATATCACTGTTTAATAAGGAATCAGATTTCTTTATGATACTACTGGTTAATAAGGAATCAGCTTTCTTTAGGATATTACTGTTTAATAAGGAATCAGATTTCTTTATGATACTACTGTTTGATAAGGAATCAGTTTTTTTAGGATATTACTGTTTAATAAGGAATCATATTTCTTTATGATACTACTGTTTAATAAGGAATCAGTTTTCTTTAGGATATTACTGTTTAATAAGGAATTAGTTTACTTTAAGATATTACTATTTAATAAAGAATCATATTTCTTTATGATACCACTGTTTAATGAAGAATCATATTTCTTTAGGATGCTATTTAATAAGGAATTAGTTTTCTTTAGGTTATTATTGTTTAACAAAGTATCAGTTTTCTCGTGATACTGCTATTTGGAAAATGCCGATTTCTTTTTGATACCACTGTTCAATAAGGAGTTAGTTTTCTTGTCATGCTGCTATTTAATAAGGGGTCAGTTTTCTTGTGATGCTATTTGGAAAAAAGTCGATTTATTTATGATACTACTATTTAATAAGGAGTCAGATTTCTTTATGATACTACTGTGTAATAAAGAATCAGTTTTCATGTGATACTGCTATTTGGTAAAAAGTCGAATTCTTTATGACACTACCGTTTAATAAGGAGTCAGTTTCTTTGTGATGCATCCATTCGGTTGTCAGTTTCTTCCTGATGCCGTTTTTCGTAAAGAATCAGTTTCCAAGTGTTGATACCACTCAGTTAAGATTCCGTTTCTTTGTGTAAGCATAAGTTTACCCTGACGCTGTAGTCAGCTAATGCTTTTGCTTTGCAGAAGGAGTTTTTGCATGGACGAGCTCCACGCGGCGACATCAGTCGTTCGAGATGAGTCAATGTGGGAGTCGACACCGAGAGCAAGTCACACGATTAATGACTTTCCTCCCTTTTCTAATGTCTCACGTCATCCGCGCTATTACAGGGGGTGTGCCGCCATCCGGATGGCTACATATTTAATGGACTATGTGGCTTTGTGGAGCGCAGCGTGAGTATTTTTTTTGCTGTGGGGAAAAAATAACATCTTTCCTTCACGATAGAGTAATTAATTAAACTTTAAAACTCTCTCGCTTTCGTGAGGACAGAGGTAGATGGGTGTATATGGGTGGAGGTTTAAAGAGTAAACTCGAGCTGGTTTTTTTTAAAAGTAACGGTTTTGATTTATCTTAATGGAAGTGATGAAGGATTTTAAATACACGCCGACAGGTGCATGAAGCTGAGATTTATATTACATTGCAGGGCAGGTGAACGGAGATATTCATGTGCAGTGGCGGAGGATAATGAGGAGGGTTCTGTATCGTTCGAAACTAAGAAGGTTAAAAGATGACATGGAAATGACTTTCTTGGATGGTTGATGAAATTGCAATCTCTATGCGAGGCTAGGGAGGGATGTGAAAGATGGGAATATTCTTCTAGGCTCCCTTGGAGATTTTCTGGATGAAAAAAAAATAGAAGGATGAAATGACAGATTGCACTATTTCTTGGAAGTACACTGGCGGAAATTGAAAAAAGAGCACCATTAACAATTGAAATGTAACATATGAGATTTATTTAGTAGAAACAACTTGTTGGGAAAGGACAGTGATCACACGTGTGAAGGGATTCAATGTTTATTTTACTTTTTAATGAATATTACATTTTACAGAAGGTGCATTTTAATAAAGTGTTGAACCTCCTCGAGCAGCAATACAAGCTTCCAATCTGTCATGCAATCGGTCGGACAAATGCTGGATATCACGCTGGGGGATACCATTCCATGCGCTTTCAACTTGGATGCGTAATTCAGCGATGGTCGTTGCCTGCCGCGGTCCATTGAAGAGTCTCTGTCCGATCCTGTCCCAGACATGCTCCATTGGAGACAAATCCGGAGAGCGTATTGGCCAAGGGAGTTGGTGCACTGCCTGAAGGACATGTTGAGTTGCCCGGGCGGAGTGTGGGCGGGCGTTATCCTGCTGGAATATCGCATTTGGAATTACACTCAAATATGGCAGGACGACCGGCTATACGATGTCGCTGACGTACGTATTGCTAATCAGTGTACCCTGTACAAACACCAGATACGTACGAGAGCAATAGTTAATCGCTCCCCATACTACGATGCCCGGCGTGGGCCCTGGGTGTCACTGGCGGTTGAACGATGGAAGAAGCCGCTACCTTGTCGCCTTCCCGACGCCTAAATGACCATAAACAGAATCGGCTTAGATCACTGAAGACCACAGACTACCATTCTTCCCTCCAATGAACTCGTTCTTGACACCACTGCAAACTTGCTCGACAGTGGTAACCGTGCCAGCGGCACGCGTACCTGTTCTGCTTCCAAAAGACGATTGCGTATCGTTCTTGTAGACACCCTTGGTACAAACAGAGGATCGAATTTGTGATGCCGTAGCTGTTCGCTCTGCCACTGCCGCCCTTCTGCTCCGCCGATCCTCTCGTGCGCTCTGTGTTGCCCAGAACTACGTCTGCGAATGTTCGAATGCTCTTCTGACCATCGACGCCACCATCGTACCACTGCCGATACCTCTCGTCCAACGCGGTGTGCAATTTGACGAAAAGACCAACCTGCTTCCCGAAGACTCACTATACGACCTCGCTCAAACTCCGCTAACTGAACAAATGTTGCGCACCTGCGTCGTCCAGGCATGGTAGCTTCTTCAAAGAGCACTGAACAACACGACATGAGACGAATAACTTCTTTCTTCACGCCCTGGTTCTTAAATACGCGCTGGAGTACATTTGCATGTTGTCGTCTTCAGTGACGTCATTATTTCATCCAATGACTTTCAGTCTTGGATCACGGTTTCTGCTGCTCTTAACTGTTAACATATTATAATATGACGTTCCTAAAGAAATTCCTTCTGGGTCTTCTTTTTTCAATTTCCGCCAGTGTAATTTTCGATTAAAGAAATAGCGAAATAAATTTTTATAGATTCAGGTCCGATAAGGGGGTGGGAAAGTTTTGAAACCAGATTCATTCCTATTCATTTCTGTAGGTGTTGATTTTTCTATTCCCCAGAGGTCCGGATTTCCCCTCTGATCACGGGATCTAGCCTCACACCCTAGATTCTGGGGGGCGGGGATGGCTCAGTCGGTAGCGCGCCAGGCTCGTAATCTGTAGTTCGTAGGTTCGAGTCCCAGCTGGGTCAGCATTGAGATTTATCTCCGCAAAATTCCCCGTCCTGCCCACGGTCTTGTAGGAGACACCGATGTTCTTGGAAAGGCCGCCGTCCGTCGGATGGGACGTTAAGCCGTGGCCCCGTGTGCGGGAGAGACATACCCTGTGCAAGTTAAAGAATACGCTGGATGGCCTTGACGGGAGGCTACCATCTGTCTCCCAACAGCTGTTCCAGTTGGTCCCCTCCCCCAACCTTCTCTGAGCCTTCGGGGTCCATGTGACCTGACCATTTAGGCCATTGTGTGCAAAAAAGTGCCGCTCAGAGGTAAAACAACCCAACCCAACCCTAGATTCTGCCATGTGTACTATGCCCCCTTTGAGAATGCTGGTAAAGGTAATGGAGGCCAAAAAAAAGATTAAACGTGCATATTTTGCATATTTTTCAAGAACGTTTTTAGAAACCTCCGAAAGAATGTTACACTAAAATGGAAATCCAGTCCCTTGCCCTTTCCTTTACCTTTTTCTACCTCGAATGCGTCGTTTGTCTTCCCTCCACTTTATTTTATTCTAGATCGGGCCTGATTAAGTGGCGCCTCAGTCTGTAGCGTGCCAAGTTCGTAATATGCAGTTCCCAGGTTCGAGTACCGGCTACCCAGCTTTGAGATTTGTCACCGTAAAAATCTCCGCCCTGCTCTCTGTCAGTAGGGTATACCGATGGTCCTAGAAAGGCCGCCGTCCATCGGATGGGACATTAAGCCCTGGCCCCGCATGCGGGAGGGTCATACCCTGTGTACAGTCGCTCAAAAAAGTATCCGAACACTATGGTTGATTACAGAATTCAGAAAAAATATCTGGCACCGATTTTTTGTAGAAATCAGTGATCTGGCAACCTTCGTGTCACGTGATTGCAGAATTCAGGAAAAATATCTGGAGCGTGTACAGCAACTGTGCACGCTCCAGTTACCGTTCACAGCAAACTGAAGCGTGTGCCGTTACTGCACATGCTCCAGTTTGCTGTGAACGGTAACTGCACACGCTCAATATTTCCGTGAGTGAGCCCACACGATCTAGTATCAAAATAATATGACCACCTAGAGTCGCTCAAAAAAGTATCCGAACACTATGGTTGATCACAGAATTCAGAAAAAATATCTGGCACCGTTTTTTTCAGAAATTTGTGATTTGGCAACCTTCGTGTCAGAATCACGAAGGTTGCCAGATCACTAATTTCTAAAAAACACTAATTGCACTAAATAAACACTAATTGCACTAATTTCTAAAAAAAAATCGGTGCCAGATATTTTTTCTGAATTCTGTAATCAGCCATAGTCTTCGGATATTTTTTTGAGCGACTGTACCTTATGGCCTTGACGGCAGGCTACTATCTGTCTCCCAACAGCTGTCCAATGTATCCCTCCTCTCAACCTTCTCTGAGCCCTCTGGGTCTTGTGGCCCCTTATTGCGTGCCAAAAAAGTGCCACTCAGAGGTAAAACAACCCAATCCCTGATTCAGTACATATACTGCCCTTTCACGAAAATTTCCCAAGACATGAATCTTTTGATATATTCCCCCATCACAAGAACTTTTCTGGTTGATTTGAATTCCTACATTTTTTTCTTATTCAATTAAATGAGCAAAGTTTTCGTTGAAAACAAAAGAGTAAGTTTAGATGAAATATAGCAATTTATTAAAATGTACATACCAAGTCAGAATCACTAAATATAAAATGAAACATATTGATGCAATAAAAAAGAAACTCATTAAATATCTTTTTTTTCTATGCTTTTAATTTTTTTTCAATTATCACCATTTTGCTAATTTCTATCTTTGATGTTTGACCTCAGAAAGAACCTCCCGTGGCATTTTGCCACCATTTTCACGCCATTGTCGGCCACACCACTTTAGCCATTTTGCTGCATAAACTAGGAACGAGGTTAAATAACTTTCTGAAGTTAATTCGTGAGAGTATTTTCATCCACGCAAAACTGCTCTGTCAACATCTGAAATGCAAACCCAGTTCTGCTACTGTGGTTGATATTACAGAAAATAAATTACACAGCTAATTAGGCTAATTTAGAAAAGCACTTAAATATTTTATTTCATTTAACGTAAATTAACTTTTATTATCAGTTTATTTTAAATTTGTATTGATCATGGCCATGTGCAAATTTTAAAATACGAAGTTTGAGTCGGTTTAAAATTAAGAACTCTGAACAAATTGCTACAATATATTGCTATAATATATTGCTATAATATATGCGACTATAAAGTAAAATAGTAATGAATGAAATACGAGAAAATAGAGAAAATGAACATAATATAACGCTGCATTTTAGCATATGTCTCTTTTCCATACCTTCGAACAGAAAAAAAAATTCAGTTTATTCTTAAAATTTAGTTTTACTTAACATAGGTGAAATTTTATTATCAATTATTTTTTGTATATTAAAATTTCTTTCTCTCTTGCATTTCAAGGCAACTGAAAATATTTTTCTCCTTTTTTAGAACAAAAATATTTAGAGCAATATATAAGAAATATTTATTTGCAGTTCCTTTTTTAATGATTAATTGTAATAACAATCTTGTTTCTTAATATCTAACTTAAAAAAAAAACCAATAAGCTTTGCAAAAAAAAGAAAAAGACAAAATATTTTATCAAAGGAACAGATTATTCTAAGACATTACAGTAAATTTGTGAATCACCAATAAGTTATCCGTCATGCCCTGAATTCTCTGCAGAAGTTGGGTTTTTTTACCTCTGAGCGGCACTTTTTTGCACACCATGGGCTAAATGGCCAGGTCACATGGACCCCGAAGGCTCAGAGAAGGTTGGGGGAGGGGACCCACTGGAACAGCTGCTGGGAGACAGATGGTAGACTCCCGTCAAGGCCATCCAGCGTGTTCTTTAACGTGCACAGGGTATGGCTCTCCCGCACACGGGGCCACGGCTTAACGTTCCATCCGACGGACGGCGGCCTTTCCAAGCCCATCGGTGTCCCCTACTGACCGTGGGCAGGGAATTTTGCGGAGATAAATCTCAACGCTGACCCACCTGGGACTCGAACCTGGGAACTACAGATTACGAGCCTGGCGCGCTACCGACTGAGCGACTGAGCCCCCCCCCCCCTCCTCTGCAGAAGAGTTAGAATAAGAACTCATTTTAAAACAATCGTGAATTGTTAATAAACGCCATTCCGGAGAAGCAAAAAGAACAAACTCTCAGCATCAAAAATGCTTCTAGAGATTAGTGTAATGATTTAGTTTTCCAATGAAACCAGAAGTTAAATCGAGCAAATAATAAAGAACAAAAGATAAAAAAAATTATACACATTAGAAAAAACAAAGAGAAGATAGAAAGTTTATATTTTTGCCACAGACTGCTCGATTTTCTGTTTACTATACCGATAAAAACCAGCATTTTGTTTATACCTCTTTCAGTCCATCGAGTTACAAAAGGCAACGCAACCCATTTCTGCGTACAACAGGCGCTTTACGAGAAATCTGGTTGTGGAAAGTTGTAGGTCTGTAAGGTTTTTCCCGACACTGGGGAACGCTATCGACCGTAATGTCAACTTTAGAAGTTTCTACCGCTTTAGTACAGCCATGATAGCCCTCCCCCAATTTGTCAGCGGCAGTACAATGTCCTACTTACACGTTTCCCGTCATCCCTTGCGAAACTTATCTGCCTCCCAGCTGCACAACATCCCTTTCTACCACCGTAATCCTCGGGCCGTCGTTATGGAAACCGCATCCCGTCGTATCCGCAGCCGTCCCAGCCGTTCTACAGGCGCTGAGGGTGCGCTAAAGTCTCGGCCAAGGATCTGTTGAATAGTCCCCCAGACCTGAGTTCTACATAAAACACTCCAGATTTAACCGGATCAGCAGCGTAATCTCCCCCAGCGCGTGCTGGTGCCTGCAGGGCCCATTAAAGCAAGAAAACCAAGGTAGCAGAAGCAAGGAGACAGACTGCGCAGCCTGGGGTCGTATGAACAACTCCATATTAAGTCTGTGCCCCTGGGGTCCTCTTGCGGTCGCGCGCTAAATGACCACCTGGGGACCTCTGCGTCTAACGAGCGATAGCAGGAAGCTCCAGAATGCCTTTTATTCCACTTCGTTTGGAGATGCGCGAGCAATGAAAATTTTTTATTCGTTCGCTGCTCCATTTTTTTTCCTTTTTTTTTTTGTAATCTTTTGAAGGTTTCGCTAGAAAGACGGGAGTTCAGAAGATGGTGTTTTCTGTGGTTGACGGAAACCGCTTTTGGCTGATATCTGACTTGAAGATAACGCTGAGATTTAAACTCTGGATTGATGTCAGAGGTGCAATTATTTCTAAATTGTTTGATGAAGTGTGTTTCTGTGTTAGTGATTTCACCATCCTATTTTTAAAGCATAACTGAATAACCGACGTCGATCTTGGTCGGGTTATTTTATATTTTTTGTATTTATATACAAAAAATATAAAATATTATAATATTAATTATATTTTTAATTTTTTTGTATTTATATTTTTGTCATAATTATACACCAGCGCTCAAGGATTCAGTTACTTTAGCTGGGTATATTTCATAAATTTTTGTATTAATACATATCTATGTTGAATAAAAATACATATCTAAGTTGAATATTTTGTATTGATACATATCTATGTTTAAAAAAAAACATATCTATGTTGATTTTTTAGAACAAAAATATTTAGAGCAATGTATAAGAAATATTTATTTGCAGTTCCTTTTTTAAAGATTAATTGTAATAAGAATCTTGTTTCTTAATATCTAACTTAAAAAAAAGCCCAATAAGCTTTGCCAATAAAGAAAAAGACAAAATATTTTATCAAAGAAACAGATTATTCTAAAACATTACAGTAAATTTGCGAATCACCAGTAAGTTATCCGTCATGCCCTGAATTCTCTGCAGAATTGAATTGAATTATTTTACCTCTGAGCAGGGCTGATTCTAGGGGGGGGGGGGGTAGGAGGGGGCATACCCTCCTCGCCATTGGAATGCTAGTAAGGGTGATAGAGACCAAAAATGATGAAACTTGTACATATTTCGTGCCTTTAATCAAGAACGTTCTTAGACACTTCTGAAATTAAGGTGAAAAAGGTTACACTGCGAGGGAATTCGAATCTCTTGCCCCTCCCCCCTCTCGTCCCCCTTTATTTTTTTCCAGATCCGGGTCTGCCTCTGGGTGGCACTTTTTCGAATACAAGGCGAGACACATATTTTGCATTGTTAAAAACGTCTTTTCAATATTTCAACATTACGAACGATAGCAGGGTATGCGATTAAAATTTTTGAATCATCCCTAGATTTTTAAAATTATTATCACGAATAACAAAAACGAAGGTACGTTGGTTCAATAACAAGACGAATGTGCGTTGATTTGGGTTCTTTTTCCTTTGATTGGCAATTTTTGCAAACAATGAGGCTAATGGTCAGCTCCAATGGACTCTGAGACTCAGAAAATAAGGGAAGGCTATTCATTGGATGCTAGGAGACAAATGGACGCCTCTGATCACGACCATCCAGTGTGTTCTTTAAGGTGAACAGGTGTTGTGGCTCTCCTATGCGCAGACTCTCTTAACGTCTATCAGGGGAGGTGGCTCAGCCGGTAACGCGCCAGGCTCGTAATCTGCATTTTCAAGGTTTGAGTCACAATTGGAGACACACTTTTTTTTTTCCACAGCTTTGAGATTTATCTCCACTAATTCCTCACCTTGACTCCATACTCTGTCCTTTGTCAGAAAGCGTTGGACTGTTTTGCCTCTGAGCGGCACTTTTTTGCACACAATGGGCTAAATGGCCAGGTCACATGGACCCCGAAGGCTCAGAGAAGGTTGGGGGAGGGGACCCACTGGAAAAGCTGTTGGGAGACAGATGGTAGCCTCCCGTCAAGGCCATCCAGCGTGTTCTTTAACGTGCACAGGGTATGGCTCTCCCGCACACGGGGCCACGGCTTAACGTCCCATCCGACGGACGGCGGCCTTTTCAAGCCCATCGGTGTCCCCTACTGACCGTGGGCAGGGCGGGGAATTTTGCGGAGATAAATCTCAACGCTGACCCAGCTGGGACTCGAACCTGGGAAGTACAGATTACGAGCCTGGCTCGCTACCGACTGAGCCACCCCTGCCCCCGCCCCCGTGAGAAAGGGACGCCAAAAGATTTGGAAAGGCTGCCATCCCTCGAATGGGACGTTAAGCCTTGGGTCAGTGTGCAGGAGAGCATGCTTTATGCTCGTTAAAGAATGCGCTGGATGGCCTCAACGTTAGAGGACACCATCTTCCAGTCAGTTCTCTTTTTCTCGAACCTTTTCTGAGCCCTTGGGTCCTTTTGACTTGACCGTTCACATCTTTGTGTACAAAGAAGTTCAGTGGTAAAAAACCAAACCATAGAAGCAGAGTTTTATTTTTTGATCATTCCAGAGAAGCAATATCTTACGACTCATTTGAAATGTATGTTTTTGCTTTTAAATAAAGAATTTTTTCTGTTGCTCTTTAAGAATATAATATCCTTTCCAGTGTCTCTTCGCTAAACTTAAGTTGAGCGGTCAACCTCTATGGACTGGATTTCATTGCGATTGTTTAATGAGACTTAGTCGATAATCACTCTTCACCTAGTTGAACTTCAAACCTACTTTTGTACAAAAAATCTATGCATATACGCAATCTATGTACAAAAATGTGCAGAAGGGATCTCTGTACAAAAACGTTTCTTTCTTTAAGGACAGCGTTGAAATTTATCTCCGCAAAATTCCCCGCCCTGCCCACGGTCAGTAGGGGACACCGATGGGCTTGGAAAGGCCTCAGTCCGTCGGATGGGACGTTAAGCCGTGACCCGTGTGCGGGAGAGACCTACCCTGTGCACGTTAAAGAACACGCTGGATGGCCTTGACGGGAGGCTACCATCTGTCTCCCAACAGCTGTTCCAGTGGGTCCCCTCCCCCAACCTTCTCTGAGCCTTCGGGGTCCATGTGACCTGGCCATTTAACCCATGGTGTGCAAAAAAGTGCCGCTCAGAGGTAAAACAACCCAACCCAATTCTTTAAAGAATCTGTTTGAGTAATCAATCTCTGTACATATTTTTTGTGTGAAAATGGATCCATGATTATAAGTGATTTCTGTACAAAGATGTATCGTTGGTATATACAATCTTTTTATTAAAGTAATAAATAAAAAAAATAAATAAATACCCCCTCAAGCAGCTGCTTGCCACAGAGGTCTGACAGGAGCCTCTCAGTTTATATGCCACATTAGAAGATCTGAGAGGATGGCAGGACCTCAGCAGAAAAACAACAAACATCCATGCCTTATCCGGGGCTCGAACCCAGTATACCTTAGATTAATAACCAAACGTGCTAACCACTCGGCCACGGAACGGCTGAAAAAAAAGTAATCTATATCAAATGTGTATGTCTTTTATCTAAAGAATCTACAACGTTTAATCAAAATATTCAAAGTGGCCGCTCAAGAATTATTTCCGAACAAACGAAGAAAATGAATATAAATGCCCCCCCCCCCCCAAAAAAAAAGCGAATAAAATAAGAGAAGCAAAATAAGTTTCAATAATAAAGTGTCACAGGAAAACTTGAAATAATTAACTGAAAGAAAAGTGGTTGTCCTGAGTAGATGCGAGCCCACGCCTCCCAGAAGGATGCCGAGTATCCTAATAGCTAGACCTATGTGGTTTTTCTTTCAATTAATTATTTCAAGTATTCCTGTCGGACGTTTTCGTCTGATAACAAGTTTCTGTCGGTACGTCCTGTAGGACGTTTTCCTCTGATATTTTGTTACTGATTTACATATATAACGTTGTGAGCGTGACTGACAAATATTAATACCATATTATGCGGCAGCTTGGATGTCCGATTCTTGATAATAGATGGCGCCACTAGGAATCAACGAAATTGCGGGAATGCTTATATGTCACATTATTGAAGAAAATAGGTAGCTTTTGGTGGTTTAATGGCTAGGACATGTGGGTTCGTATACCTCTTTTTATTTCGGGGGTGGTGGGCGGGTCCTTCGGGACCCGCCCCCATGAGGAAAGCGCGTGCTCTGTCTCACGACACTACACGTGCTTGGCAAGAGAAGCCTAGAAGTAGAAGATGAAGTTTGTCTCAGAGGAGACCAATAGGGACTTTGAATATGGGTGGTGTTAAAGGGGGGTGCTGAGTGCAGCCCGGGTGAAAAAGGAAGATAAGTAGGAGAGCGAAAGCAGCTCCTGGACTCAAAGAAGAGAGTCCCAAAGCCGGCAGACAAGCCAGCCTATGTCATCAAGTGTGCCGTGACACAGGCACTCTCAATGGACACCGAGACCAGCTCGCCTGCTACCTCAAGATCGCCTGGGAGTCCCTGAGTTTGTTAGCAAACCCTTCCGTAATCGGGCACCTAAGGATATAGTGTCCGACATCTGCATCTGGAGCCCCGCAGCCGCAGTAACTGTGGGTAGCGATCTTAAATCGCTCCAGGTATTTGGGGAAATTCCCATGTCCCGTAAGGACCTGCGTCAAATAGTGGTCAGAAGACATCAGGGATAGACTGACCTTTTTCAAGAATGTCTTTGTTTGAAGACCATTCTCAGTCGTATCCCAGAGCCTCTGTCACTCAGTCAGTACTCTTCGACATGATATAGACTTCAGGGTAATTTTTGAAGTCTTTACCGCTAGCACAGATTGAGTGTTATTACCTGCTGAGCGGGCCAGTTGGTCTGCCCGCTCGTTCCCTTCATGACCTACATGTGCCTTGATTCAGGAGAAGGATACTCTGGGCATGTTCTGATTGCCCAGGATGCACTTGATTTCATTAACTGTCTGATGCCTGTTGTTTGCATCTTCAATTGCCTGCAGAGCTGCCTGGCTGTCCGTGTACAGCCGAATGTCGCTGTCATGACCGCCGTCATTGAGGGCCCAATTGAGGGCCTCTTTGATGGCGAGCAGCTCTGCTTGGAAGGCCGAGCCATTATTTGTTACCCTCCTATTATAGTCATACACCTTGACTCCTTGGTTGTAGACAGTGAAGGCTAAGATGACACCATCCTCGCTCTTGGAACCGTCGGTGTATATCTCAGTTCCTAATACTGATGGTAACTCCTTGGACCAGGACACACATAGTGTTCTTGTGGGATGGAGTTCCCACTTAGCGGTGTTTATTTCATAATCCTCAGGATCATACTGAACTCCGAGGAATGTTGCTTTCTCCTTAGCCTGCAGGACTGTGAAAATGGTCGCTTCTTTACCGACCGTCAAAAATAGCGGAGGGTTCCCTGCTAACACCAGGAGGGCATCCGTAGATGTGGTCCTATAAGCCCTGGTGATTCGCAGTAAAGCTGGTCGTTGGGCTGCAATCAGCTTTCTACACATTATGGAGTGGTCGTCGGGTGCCACCAGGAGCCCGCTCCATAGGTTAGGATCCGCTCCGTTCCCCTTAGAAAAATTTCTTTGAGGACTTCGCTTCTGAGTCCCCATGAGACGCAAGCCATTCGCCCCAGCTTACACATAACATTTGTGCATTTAGCTTTCAGGTCCTGCAAGTGTGGGATCCAGCTCATCCTCTCGTCCAGAGTGATCCCCAACCACCCCGAAATAAAGAGGGTTCATATACCGTTCAGAACAACCATTTTATTCCACTAACTACAGCACTATTTTTTTTTTGCAGAAAAAAAAAACTTTTTTTGTAGATCTGTTCTTTGTCAGCTGCGCTACTATCGTGCTCTTTATAAGATGAAAGGAAACGATAGATTTGGCGCTGTTAACAACACTAGCAGAGAGATAGAAAATTTAGTTGTGTTCACTGCTATCTGCTTTCGAATATATAGTTACCGGGTAAAACTAAATAATTTATTTTTTTACTGGAAAAGTAACAAAAATCTTACAGCAAGAGAGTTTCTCACCAAGCTCATTTGAACCACAAAACATATATTTTTTTTAAAACTAGGATTATTCATTTTATTATCAAACGAAGCATTTAACGTTCTCTTCAGTATTCTTCTTCTGTAAACGTCTCAATTTTGTTTTCTGTTCGTAACAATTCAATGTGTGAGTTTGTTGACATAGTCTTGAGAAATTCAGAGAGCAAAGCATCCTTTTCATAGCAACCGTCACTAGGGAAGTTGTCTCCGGTCTAGGAAGGATCGAAGTGCTCCGAACTCATTAAGACTTGCGTCAAATATTGAATGAAGCCAGAACTTGATGCCACAGGTTGTTGACGTTACAGACTGGTCCGGACGAGCACACAAATCACACCGTGTTCAGTACAACGGAACCTAATAATGTACGACGTTGAGAGTGAAATGGCAACAAGTATCAACAGAGGGAACCTATTTAGTCGTGAAGCTATTGGGCATTGGATGTGCGTGTTGTATTTGTATCCTTTGAGCATAATGCTTGGAGCCTGTTTCCAGTGCTACTAGTTGAACTACGTGAATAATTGTTGCAGTCGATTTTCAGAGTTAAACTGAATTTTCTTTCGTTTTTTTCCCCTTTTTAACAGTAATTTTGTTTCTTTTGGTTAATAGCTTGTTAATCAGTGATGCTTTGCGCATCCATTTTGTGGAATTTTTCAGGTTTGAGTTGTTTTACTTCTGAGAGGAACTTTTTTTGAACACAATAGGCTAAATGGCCAGGTCACAAGAACCCCAAAGACTCAGAGCTGGGTAGGGGAGGGGGTTATTGAAGAGATGTTTAGAGATAGATGAAAGTTTCCTGTCAAAATTCGTGCCAGGTTCGTAATCTACAGTTCCCAGGTTCGAGTCCCAGCTGGGTCAGCGTTGAGATTTATCTTTTCGCAAAACTCACCGCCCTGTCCACGGTCATTAGGGGATACCGATGGACTTGGAAAGGCTGCCGTCCGTCGGATGGGACGTTAAACCGTGTCCCCGTGTGCGGGAGAGCCATACCCTGTGCAGGTTAAAGAACACGCTGGATGGCCTTGACGGGAGGCTACCATCTGTCTCCTAACAGCTGTTCCAGTGGGTCCCCTCCCCCAACCTTCTCTGAACCTTCAGGGTCCATGTGACCTGGCCATTTAGCCCATGGTGTGCAAAAAAGTACTGCTCAGAGGTAAAAAACCCAACCCAACCTGTCAAAGTTATCCAGCGTATTCTCTAGTTTGTGTAAGGTCACAAGTAGGTTGAATAGTTCATACTCTTGGAGTTTTTTCAGCACTTTGCATTTCTAAGTCCTTTTAAATGAAAATGAGGTAATGTTTTCACTTTGTCGTCTGTCTGTAGACATTAAAATGTTTTTTTTTAGAAATAAATGGAAAATTTCTTTTAGGTTGGGTAGGTATCGACGAACTATTACGATTCACAATTTTCCCAATCTTCCAATAGTTTTAATAACATTCGCTAAGTGAGGAAAAAGTTTAAAAATGGCCAAACTTTAAACGAGTATGGCAAATGATCTTTTTAAGCTAGAAATTACATCTGCAATTTAATTAATTTATTTTTTTTTAGTATTGCATTTCTTTTTGAAAACGAACACATATTCGCCAGGGGCGTATATGTACAGTCGCTCAAAAAAGTATCCGAACATTATGGTTGATTACAGAATTCAGAAAAAATATCTGGCAACGATTTTTTTACAAATTAGTGATCTGGCAACCTTCGTGTCACGTGACACTTTTTTGAGTAGTGTTCGGATACTTTTTTGAGCGACTGTAGGTGGTCATATTATTTTGATACTAGATCGTGTGGGCTCACTCACGGAAATATTGAGCGTATGCAGTTACCGTTCACAGCAAACTGGAGCGTGTGCAGTAACTGCACACGCTCCAGTTTGCTGTGAACGGTAACTGGAGCGTGTACAGTTGCTGTACACGCTCCAGATATTTTGCCTGAATTCTGTAATCACGAGACACGAAGGTTGCCAGATCACTAATTTCTAAAAAAAATCGTTGCCAGATATTTTTTCTGAATTCTGTAATCAACCGTAGTGTTCGGATACTTTTTTGAGCGACTGTACCTAATTTCGAGTCTTCCTTCTGTGGGCATTGAAAATTTTTGCGTTCATCCTCACCCTGCTCTCGGTGAAAAAGGGAACACTGACGGACTTGGAGAAGTCGCTCTTCGTCGCAAAGTATGCCGAACATTGATTCCACATTCAAAGGATCCATGCCCTGGGCACAGTAGTAAGGGGGGGGGGCTCAGTCGGTAGCGCGCCAGGCTCGTAATCTGTAGTTTCCAGGTTCGAGTCCCAGCTGGGTCAGCGTTGAGATTTATCTCCGCAAAATTCCCCGCCCTGCCCACGGTCAGTAGGGGACACCGATGGGCTTGGGAAGGCCGCCGTCCGTCGGATGGGACGTTAAGCCGTGGCCCCGTGTGCGGAAGAGCCATACCCTGTGCACGTTAAAGAACACGCTGGATGGCCTTGATGGGGGAGGGGGCTACCATCTGTCTCCCAACAGCTGTTCCAGTGGGTCCCCTCCCCCAACCTTCTCTGAGCCTTCGGGGTCCTTGTGACCTGGCCATTTAGCCCATGATGTGCAAAAAAGTGCCGCTCAGAGGTAAAACAACCCAACACAAAGTATTAAGGGTGGTTAGAGCATTGGGGTTGTTTTACCTCTGAGCGGCACTCTTTGGCACACAAATAGGTTAAATGCCAGGTCACAAGGACTCTAGAAACTCAGAGAAGGTTGTGGGAAGAGGACCCACTTGTTAACCAGCTGTTAAGAGACAGATGATAATCTTCCGTTAAGGCCATCCAGTGTGTTCTTTATCGTGTACATCTGCAGGGCTCTTGTACACAAAATCATAGCTTACGTCCTCTCAGACAGACGGAGATCTCTCCAAGCGCATTGATGTCCTCTTTCTGACTGAGGACAGGATGAGGATTTAGCGGAGATATATCTCAACGTTGGCCCAGGTATGACTCGAATCTAGGTACTACAGATTAGGAGCTTAGCGCACTACCGACTGAGCCACTCCCTTCCCGCCTTTACAGAAGGCATCTATCTGTCTCTCAACAGCTGTCCAGTGTGTCCTCTCCCCGTCTCCTTGAGTCCTTGTGATCTGGCTTTTAACCCATCGTATTGCAAAAGTGATCCTCTATGGTAACCTAACCAGGCTTACCTCTGAAGCTCAATCCTTAAATCCCAATAACTACCCTTCCATTCAATTAATACTAATCATTATGAACACAAGCATTTGCGTAGGAACTTAAAAACTAAATCTTTGCATCCAGAAACGAAACCGAAAAAAATCAAACGCCGCAACATCTCGCCTTGGAAGTAAATGCATACTATTTCGAGCTATCTGAGATCGTTCGTTCGAAAACAAATGCGAAACTTCAGAGGAAAACGTCTTTTCTTTTATTCCATCCCGTTTATGCCTCTAGATTGCGGAGCGGAAGGCATCTATGTTGGGATGTGAGCGTTTCCACGTGGGAAGATACTCCTATTTATCACTGAACCGGGCGAGTGTCGCGTCCCAGTCTGGCCAGAGCGTGGATAGTGTTACGCACATGTTGCTCGCACGCGCTGCCTGAAAGATGACCTCCGAATCGAGGATGGAATGACTCCCGTTGCTCCGGGCAACAGATGGAAGTTGCTATGCATGAAGATGGATCCTGTAAGCGGCGGAGATTTATTTGCACATGCAAAGGCAAATCCGCCTTCTATCACCATCCTTTCTCACGATTCGGAGTGAAAACAAACATGTCTGTGCAGGTCCGGATCTGGGGGTGGGGATGGGGGTGGGTGGGGGATATTCCCTTTCCCCTTGAGAATTCGAATAAGAGTAAAGGAGGACAAAAATTATTAAACTTGTGCATATTTTACCCATTTTTTAAACTTCTAAAAGGTGAAAGGTTACACTGCAATGGATATCAAGTCGCTTGGGTTCCACCCCTTTTTTTCCTTTTCTTCCGCTCGAATGCATTATTTGCCTCCCCTTCCCATTACTTCTTCTAGATCCGGGTCTGTGGTTAAAGAGGGATTGTAAGAGTTAAATGAAGGGCTTGCAAACATTTTGCCTCTTCACCCCGTTACGAAACGTAGAAGGTTTTGAAGTACCATTAAGAAAATTTCTAGCAATCTCATCGGAAAGATAAAAGTTCGACCGACCTCATAACGACAATTAAAATTTATAAAGGTCACGAAAGGTAAGATTTTGGAAACTCATTTCGAAAAGTAACTGCAATCACAACATGAAAAGTTTCACGGATCGTTCAAACTCGTTACTGAAATCATCTGATACAGTCGCTCAAAAAAGTATCCGAACACTACAGAATTCAGAAAAAATATCTGGCAACGATTTTTTTTTAGAAATTAGTGATCTGGCAACCTTCGTGTCACGTGACACGAAGGTTGCCAGATCACTAATTTCTAAAAAATATCGTTGCCAGATATTTTCCGTTCACAGCAAACTGGAGCGGTTGCGGTTAATGTTCACAGCACATTGGATCGTGTGAGCTCACAAAGACCTGGATCGTGTGGGCTCACTCACGGAAATATTGAGCGTGTGCAGTTACCATTCACATCAAACTGGAGCGTGTGCAGTAACTGCACACGCTCCAGTTTGCTGTGAACGGTAACTGGAGCGTGTACAGTTGCTGTACACGCTCCAGATATTTTTCCTGAATTCAGTACTCACGTGACACGAAGGTTGCCAGATCACTAATTTCCAAAAAAATCGTTGCCAGATATTTTTTCTGAATTCTGTAATCAACCATAGTGTTCGGATACTTTTTTGAGCGACTGTACCACATTGGGAAATGTAAGGTTTTCAGCGACTCGGAGTCCTTATGACCTGATCATTTAACCCATTGTGTTAAAAAAATAAATGCCGCTCAGAGGTAAAACAACTCGAGTCTCAGAGCAAATTCACTTGTTAGTGTTGCAGTAGAAATTTTGCTAAACGACAACTCTTGAATTAAATATGTTTTACTTTTCTTAAATGGTAAAATGTATCTCCAAATTAATTCCAATCAATACCACCGTACGAATGTAATCTGACAGGGTCATATCTACCTTAGAGCAAAGAGGTCCTGCTCGCTGGGGACTCAAGGGTCCCTTTTTCAAATATAATAGAGTAGATGAGCAGCACGTGCTTGAGAACGGGGGAGGGGAACTCGTAGTAAATGACGCCCGGGTCCTTACAACAGTCTTAAAGCCACTGCTGCAGTTCTATGACTTTGAAAGCATCTAAGTTTTCTGATTCCTCCAGTAACTAATCTCAGTGAGGTAAATACACTCCCAGGCTTGTAAAGAATCCTTTTTCAAACGGGGGTGGCTCATTCGGTAGCGCGCCAGGCTCGTAATCTGTAGTTCCCAGGTTCGAGACCCAGCTGAGTCAGCGTTGAGATTTATCTCCGCAAAACTCCCCGCCCTGCCCACGGTCAGTGGGGGACACCGATGGGCTTGGAAAGGTCGCCGTTCGTTGGATGGGACTTTAAGCCGTGGTCCCGTGTGCGGGAGAGCCATACCATGTGCACGTTAAAGAACAGGCTGGATGGCCTTGACGGGAGGCTACCATCTGTCTCTCAACAGCTGTTCCAGTGGGTCCCCTCCCCCAACCTTCTCTGAGCCTTCGGGGTTCATGTGACCTGGCCATTTAGCCCATGGTGTGCAAAAAAGTGCCGCTCAGAGGTAAAACAACCCAACCTGTAACATAGTTTATTTTTCGGGAGTGCAAGGGCAGAGACAAGATTTTGGTACAGTCGCTCAAAAAAGTAAGGTTAGTGATCTGGCAACCTTCGTGTCACGTGATTACATAATTCAGGAAAAATATCTGGAGCGTGTACAGCAACTGTATACGCTCCAGTGATCTGGCAACCTTCGTGTCACGTGACACGAAGGTTGCCAGATCACTAATTTTTAAAAAAATCGTTGCCAGATATTTTTCTGAATTCTGTAATCAACCATAGTGTTTGGATATTTTTTTGAGCGACTGTACCTTAAAATCGAGGAAAAAGTGGCAGTAAATGTAGAATTGTGACTTAAAATAATTTGCCAATGGGTTACATTAAAAATAAAGAATCAAAACTGGTTTTCTGATTAAAATAAGAAGCGTAATTGAGTAAATTACAGGAAAAAAGAATAGTGCGAACTTGCTATTGATATAAAATATTGCATATAGAATTAATTTTGCTAGTAACAATGTTTATAGCAAAGAATGTTATTTATATGAGGTCGTGACGTTTGATAGTCATAGGATGGCCGCATAGAAAGCGCTTAAGCGTTTCTAGTTCTTGGCTGGGTTATCTCTCTGAGCGGCACTTTTTTGCACACCATGGGCTAAATGGCCAGGTTACAAGGACCCCGAAGGCTCAGAGAAGGTTGGGGGAGGGGACCCACTGGAACAGCTGTTGGGAGACAGATGGTAGCCTCCAGTCAAGGCTATCCAGCGTGTTCTTTAACGTGCACAGGGTATGCTCTTCCGCACATGGGGCCACGGTTTAACGTCCCATCCGACGGATGGCGGCCTTTCTAAGCCCATCGGTGTCCCCTACTGACCGTGGGCAGGGCGGGGAATTTTGCGGAGATAAATCTCAACGCTGACCCAGCTGGGACTCGAACCTGGAAACTATAGGTTACATGCCTGGCGCGCTACCGACTGAGCCACCGCCGTCCCTGTCGTTTGGGAATGATTTTGTTTAAGACGTCACAAAGTTTCGGGGAAATCAGTTTTTGAAAGTCCCAAAAATCGCTTCATTTATAATACAGAACAGGGTATCCCAAATTTTTTATAACTAATTGTTTTCAATATTTTTTCTGCGGGCCAAAAGTGTAAACGCATATAAATATATATATAAACTAATAAATATTTCACTTTTACTTAATTTTAGAAAACTAGGCCATTTTTTATGTGTCCACTTTACAGATTTTTAAAACGATGAAGAGAATTAATTGAAGGATGTTGGCATCACATAGCAACTGTATGTCAGGAGCAAAAGACGATATACGCATGCGCGTAATCACGAAAGTGCGCGTCCAACAGTGAATAACGCGGGAAAATATGCGATGGCAACCGGTAGTGTCCTGCCATGTTCGTGAATGTTGCACTGCATTAATAAGTTAATTGCGATTATTTGTATATTTCCAAGGACCAGTATCGGGCCTCGGAACCGTATTTTGTGAAACAATGATATAGAGTTGTTTAACCTCTGAGTGGCATTTTATTGCGCACAATGGACTAAATGGCCAGATCACATGGGCTAAGAGAAGGGTGGGAGAAGGTGTCCCACTGACAGTTGTTATCAGACAGATGGTAACCTCCCGTCAAGGACATTCGGCATGCAGCTGCACAGGGTTAGCTCTCTTGCACACGGAGCCAGGCTCAACGTCCCATCCGACGGACGGCGGTCTTTCCCAGCTCATCAGTGTTCCCTATTTGACTGATGGAAGAACGGGGATTTAGCGCAGATAAATCTCAACGCTGGCGCAACTGGGATTCGAACCTGGGTTACTAGTCCAGCGTCCACCGACTGAGCCACGCCCTCGCCCCTTTTCTCAGACAAACACATTACGTCGAAGAGAGCCTATCCCGACACTTTCTACTGAAAAACAGAATCGCTATTCATCTACACCAGAGGTTCCCAAACTTATTTGTCCTACCGCCCCCTTTTCAGGAAAAAAATTATCAGCGCCCCCCCCCCCCCCCCCCCCCGCCAATCTACCTTCTTTAAACGAACAAACAGAAAGATGCAGTGACAAATTTGTGTTCTTTTATGTATCTATATTTCTACCTACGTCCTGCAACATAGTAAAGAAAGATGTTGTTGTAAATAAGACACCTTGAAGATTGAAATTATAAAATTATTTATTAAAGTCAACCATAGTAACATTCGCATTACACACAGAAAATTAAGATAACGAAGGATAATTTTATGTGTTTATTTGGAAAATAAAGTAATCACTACGACTTTAACTCTATGTTACACAACAGATGAAACATGCACGAACGGTTTTCCAAAAATTTCCTATCTTCCCTTCTTTCTTTATGTGGGGGGCGGGGGTGGCTCAGTCGGTAGCGCGCCAGGCTCGTAATCTGTAGTTCCCAGGTTCGAGTCCCAGCTGGGTCAGCGTTGAGATTTATCTCCGCAAAATTCCCCGCCCTGCCCACGGTCAGTAGGGGACACCGATGGGCTTGGAAAGGCCGCCGTCCGTCGGATGGGACGTTAAGCCGTGGCCCCGTGTGCGGGAGAGCCATACCCTGTGCACGTTAAAGAACATGCTGGATGGCCTTGACGGGAGGCTACCATCTGTCTCCCAACAGCTGTTCCAGTGGGTCCCCTCCCCCAACCTTCTCTGAGCCTTCGGGGTCCATGTGACCTGGCCATTTAGCCCATGGTGTGCAAAAAAGGGCCGCTCAGAGGTAAAACAACCCAACCCAACTTTCTTTATGCTTCCATAGCTCTCCAATTGCACCCAATTGCACCCTGGATCGTTTCATCACCCCTCAGGGGGCGGTATCGCCCACTTTGGGAAACACTGATCTGCACCATAATCGGCTATCTAAACTGTTAAACAGTGTTCCTCTTTTCTCCAAATAAGCTGATTTTAAGAAACTTTTAACTAGATAAAACTTTCTTTTAGGCAATTAAATCAAATAAACCTGCTCTCTTAAGTAAAAAAGACAGAGGCGACATAAGGAAAAAAAACACTGTTCGCCCCCTTTCCATTGGAAAAAAATCTTTCTCTAATTCGATAATTTTACTGACGCTTTTTTTTTAACTCTCTCACACAATTATCTAAGTAAAATAATTGAAAAAGAAGAAAGAGATCATGTTCTGGAGTTGCTGAAAAAGTCGCAAGATTCAACATGAAAGTTGTAGGAAGTGGCCAAAGATTTTCAGTCAACAGCCTCTGCGATCTTCAAGCCGCAGAAACAAGGCGAACGAGTTCCTTTTTCTTTTATTATTATTTATTTTTTGGTCCACATCGCGAAATAAAATGTCTTGGAGAATTGCCAGGTGGAAAACAAGTAATGGCCACTTGGAGTGCATTTACTAAATTATGTAGTTTTTTTCCTTTTCTTAAGTAACTGTTCTGTCTTAAACGCTCGCAAAGGCTTTTATCTTTTACCCATTTGCTGTTGAGATTTCTAATACCCACATTTGCTGATAGGGAGAGAGGGAGATATTAAAGAGGGAAAGAGACATTTGTGACTTAATGGGATCGAGGGACGCGAACTGTAAGTGAAGAGAGTCTTAAGATGGGAATTTGTCATTTTGTTTAGAGTCAAATGCATAGATATGTATTTAATTAGCAGGAGTATGCTTTCCTTATTGTTGGTTCTTTTCGAGAAGTTCTCGTCGTAGTTTGCAATTTAGTCGTCGGAATTTGATCTTCGAGTCGAAATCTAAAAGGAGAAATTGCCAAAAAACCGTCTAATGATAAAAAGGCTTTGGATAAGGATAGGAGTACTTATCGAATTGGTTTCATTAATTTAATTAAAAAAACATAATTAAATCTATGATTTTTCTGCAACGTTTAAGGGAATTTTTGATTAAGACACTAGTTTACGCATCGCAACTTTGTGATCAAAATATGTTTTTTTTTGAAATTAGGGCATATTTCTGTTAGAATGTTGAAACGTTTATTGCAAAGTTGGGTTGGGTTGGTTTAATTCTGAGCTGCACTTTTGTGCACAGAGTAATATCTCCATAGACTTATAGAAGGATTGGGAAGAGGACTCATTGGACACTTGTCGGGATATGGAACGAAGTTTTTCATCAGGGCCATCCATCGTGGTTTACAACATGGGCTTGGGTCGTTGTTGTTGTTGTTTTACCTCTGAGCGGCACTTTTTTGCACACCATGGGCTAAATGTCCAGGTCACATGGACCCCGAAGGCTCGGAGAAGGTTGGGGAAAGGGACCCACTGGAAGAGCTGTTGGGAGACAGATGGTAGCCTCCCGTCAAGGCCATCCAGTGTGTTCTTTAACGTGCACAGGGCATGTCTCTCCCGCACACGGGGCCACGGCTTAACGTCCCATCCGACGGACGGCGGCCTTTCCAAGCCCATCGGTGTCCCCCTACTGACCGTGGGCAGGGCGGAGAGTTTTGCGGAGATAAATCTCAACGCTGACCCAGCTGGGACTCGAACCTGGGAACTACAGATTACGAGCCTGGCGCGCTACCGACTGAGCCACCCGCGCCCCTCTGCTTGGGTCACGGCTTAAAGTTGTATCAGACGGATGGCGATCTTTTGTAAGTAAAAAGGGGATCTTCATTCTCACAGAGAGTAAAGAAGGGTTTAGCGGAGAAAACATCAATGCAGGCGTAGTTGGGACTTAAAATTATTGCAAGTTAGAGCTAGAAAGTCAGTTTTTGGGGGATATGGATAGGAATGAAATCGAAAAAAATAAAAAATGAACTACCTCTCAAAACAACTGCTTGTCACAGAGATCTGAGAATATCCTGTAAGGCACTGTATACATCACAGAGAAGATCTGGGAGGAAAACCAGACCTAAACAGAAAACACAAGAGTGAAAACATTCGGGACTCGAACCCGACTCCCTTTGATCAGTAGCCAAGCACACTAACAACTCATACTCATTTAGGAAGAAAAATCATCGTGTGTTCACTGCACGCTGGAGTAATGAGAAAGTCGCTGCTGTTAATGTAAGCTCCTTGATCACTCCACTATTGACTCCAGACTCGTAATCTGCAGTTCCTAGGTTCGAGTCCCAGCTGGGCCAGCGTTGAGATTTATCTCCGCAAAACACCCCGTCCTGCCGACGGTCAGTAGGGGACACCGATGGCTTGTAAAACGGCCGTCCTTCGGATTGGACTTTTTGGTACCGTATGCGGGAAAGCCATACCGTGCGCACGTTAAGAAACACGTTGGTTGGCCTTGATTGGTGGTACAGTAGCTCCAAAAAGTATCCGAACACTACGGTTGATTACAGAATTCAGGAAAAATATCTGGCAACGATTTTTTTTAGAAATTAGTGTTCTGGCAACCTTCGTGTCACGTGATTACAGAATTCAGGCAAAATATTTAGAGCGTGTACAGCAACTGTACACGCTCCAGTTACCGTTCACAGCAAACTGGAGCGTGTGCAGTTACTGCACACGCTCCAGTTTGCTGTGAACGGTAACTGCACACGCTCAATATTTCCGTGAGTGAGCCCACACGATCTAGTATCAAAATAATATGACCACCTACAGTCGCTCAAAAAAGTATCCGAACGCTACGGTTGATTACAGAATTCAGAAAAAATATCTGGCAACGATATTTTTAGAAATTAGTGATCTGGCAACCTTCGTGTCACGTGACACGAAGGTTGCCAGATCACTATTCTTCAAAAAAATCGTTGCCAGATCGGATCCTTTTTTGAGCGGCTGTACCATCTGTTTCCCATCAGCTGTACAATGGATCCCCTCCCACAATCTTCTCTGAGACTTCGGGGTCCTTGTGACCTGGTCAGTTAGCCTATTGTGGGCAAAATATGTGCAACTCAGAGGTAAAACAACCAACCATTAAATGTCCAAGACAGTGGTTTCCAACCTATGGTCGCCTGACCCCTAGCGGGCTATTTTTAATGTTTCAGAAAGCTCTAATGGAAATAGTACATTTGTCGCAATTGCAAAAAGAGTTTTATTGTTTTTATCTGGAATTATGTCAATTCAGTATGGCAACACTGTTATGTCATGCTGATTACAGGACGTAAGTGGTTGTTGATGATTGAAAAATTTCTAACGAATCGAAATTTCTCCACTCAAATGTTTAGACGCAAATTATAGACTAGCCAATAAACGAATAGTATAGAAAGAATTAGAGACATAAACCCATTCTTGTGACTTTTACGCAATCCGCTTTGCGAGGATCTATGTTTGAGTTAAAATGAATCAGGTAACTACGGAAAGAGGTTTTGTAGAAAGAGTTTAACTTGTAGGGTGGTGTGCGGAAAGAATAAGATTTTTGAGAATTTGTACGGGGTCCTTGACGTCGATGAAGTTGGGAACCACTCAGAATGTGATTTTAAAATTTCGCAATTTTTCCAATTTTTCCTCGATTTAATGACATAAATAAAAAAAAAATACCCCCTCAAGCAGCTGCTTGCCACAGAGGTCTGACAGGAGACTGCCAGTTTATATGCCATAGTAGAAGGTCTGAGAGAATGGCAGGACCTCAGCAGAAAAACGACACATACATCCATGCCTTATCCGGGGCTCGAACCCAGGTCCCGTAGTTCAGTAGCCAAGCGTGCTAACCACTCGGCTACGGGACGGCTTAAAAATTCAAAGAAATGTAAAAATTTCAAAAAAGTGGAAATATGGAATATTTAATTAGCACCTTTTCAACCGAAAGATCGCTTTCAAATAAATAGCTATATTTTTTTACCCTGTCGTCTGTCGACACTCAACTTTTTTTGTTTTTTTAGAGATAAATTAAAAAATTCATTTTTGTTTTTGGTAAGCATTAGTGAAAGAATTAGGATTCGATTTTTCTTAATTTCCCAATGGCTTGGAATAATGAGGCTCGAATGGTATAAAAACTCAGTAAATGACAAAAAATGACGGAAATTCAAATGAAAACGAAGACTACATAAACCTAATTAAAAAATGGTCGCCTGATTCTGGACACTTTAAGAATGAAACGAATATTACAAACTATTAATGTATTAATTCTAGAAATTTGAAATTTTGGTGTTATAGAGGTCAAGTGATTTGAATTGACAGCAATAATTTGTTTTCCCGCACTTATCCGAAGAGTGTGTGTGTGTGTGGCGGGGGGGATGAACTACTTTAAGAAATTAAATGGAATTATTTCAGTTGGATAGATACTAATGAAATTTTTGGATTCCCATTTTTTGAATGCTGGCCGAGTGGTTAGCACGCTTGGCTACTGATCTAAGGGACCTGGGTTCGAGCCCCGGGTAAGGCATGGATGTGTGTGTCGTTTTTCTGCTGAGGTCCTGCCATCCTCTCAGACCTTCTACTGTGGCATATAAACAGACAGGGTCCTGTCAGACCTCTGTGGCAAGCAGCTGCTTGAGGGGTATTTTTTTTTTCAGAAGCTTTAGTGTCCACATTCATAGAGTGCGAAATTTGGAAAAGTTCGAAACATTAACGAATATTGCAAAACGATATACAGGACCATATTATTCAATAGACACAGTAAGCACTGGGCCAAAAGCCTATAGAAAATAAGGGGCCTAGGAAAATATTTTTTTTACAAATTATTTTTGTCAATATGTTTTTCCTTTGTATGACAGAAACTGTATAGCAAAGCTCTCTTCTTGAATAACTAGTGACTAAATCGGCTTTTAAGGTCTGTTACTTTCCTTTTGATGTCTGAGAAAAATTATTCAAGATAATTTTTATATGTCATCTACCCATAGAAATGCATCTGCCAAAGGGATTACGAAACAGAATAGCTTAAGGCCTACGAAACAGAAGTGCCAAGGGTCTAAGAAGTAGAAGTGTCAAGGCCTATGAAACAGAAGTGCCAAGGGTCTAACAAGTAGAAGTGTCAAGGCCTACGAAACAGAAGTACCAAGGGTCTAAGAAGTAGAAGTGTCAAGGCCTACGAAACAGAAGTGCCAAGGGTCTAAGAAGTAGAAGTGTCAAGGCCTATGAAACAGAAGTGCCAAGGGTCTAAGAAGTGGAAGTGTCAAGGCCTACGAAACAGAAGTGCCAAGGGTCTAAGAAGTAGAAGTGTCAAGGCCTACGAAACAGAAGTACCAAGGGTCTAAGAAGTAGAAGTGTCAAGGCCTATGAAACAGAAGTGCTTAGGACCTACTCAACAGAAATGTGCCTAGCACCTACGAAACAGAAGTGCCAAGGGTCTAAGAAGTAGAAGTGTCAAGGCCTATGAAACAGAAGTGCTTATGACCTACTCAACAGAAATATGCCTAGCGCCTACGAAACAGAAGTGCCAAGGGTCTAAGAAGTAGAAGTGTCAAGGCCTATGAAACAGAAGTGCTTAGGACCTACTCAACAGAAATGTGCCTAGCGCCTACGAAACAGAAGTGCCAAGGGTCTAAGAAGTAGAAGTGTCAAGGCCTATGAAACAGAAGTGATTAGGACCTACTCAACAGAAATGTGCCTAGCGCCTACGAAACAGAAGTGCCAAGGGTCTAAGAAGTAGAAGTGTCAAGGCCTATGAAACAGAAGTGCTTAGGACCTACTCAACAGAAATGTGCCTAGCACCTACGAAACAGAAGTGCCAAGGTCAAAGAAGTAGAAGTGTCAAGGCCTATCAAACAGAAGTGCTTAGGACCTACTCAACAGAAATGTGCCTAGCGCCTACGAAACAGAAGTGCTTAGGACCTACTCAACAGAAATGTGCCTAGCGCCTACGAAACAGAAGTGCCAAGGGTCTAAGATTCCCCGCCTTGCCCACGGTCAGTAGGGGACACCGATGGGCTTGGAAAGGCCGCCGTCCGTCGGATGGGACGTTAAGCCGTGGCCCCGTGTGCGGGAGAGCCATACCCTGTGCACGTTAAAGAACACGCTGGATGGCCTTGACGGGAGGCTACCATCTGTCTCCCAACAGCTGTTCCAGTGGGTCCCCTCCCCCAACCTTCTCTGAGCCTTCGGGGTCCATGTGACCTGGCCATTTAGCCCATGGTGTGCAAAAAGGGTGAGGTAAAACAACCCAACCCTGCCTAATCTAATTACTAAAACCGATTGAAATTATAATAAAAGAAAGTGATTTTTTTATTGTTTACTCATTGTTTTTCGCAACTGCAAGAAAAGTTAGAAATTTAATTTTTGACTGAGCCCTCAGAGAGAAGTATTCTGTGTTATTTTAATCCAAGAAGGGTGAAACTATGACGAATTCAGGCTGGTCCCGACAAAGCCCTTGCATGAACTAACTCTACTACATTGGCAGCAACAATTCGTCTACTTAACCCCTGAGAAAGGGGGAAGATTAAAAAAATAAGATAAAAATTTTTTTGTTTTTGAGCAGAGGTAAATGAATGATATATATTTTTTTACATTGTATAGGCACGCATAAAATATTATTATTTATATTTTCTCAACCATCCATTAGTTCACATTTTTACTATTGGTGGTGGGGCTGGGGTTGTTAAAATCGGAAAATAAAATTCGTCATTCTCTTTTTAAACTCATCCCAAATTCATCAGATGCAATATGTATTCTCCTATAAAATATTATATTAAAAAACAGCTACAGGATTGTGTTGTTTTATCTCTGAGCGGCACTTTCTTGCACACAATGGGTTAAATGGCCAGGTCACAAGGACCTCGAAGGCTCAGAGAATGTTGGGGGAGGGGACCCACTGGAACAGCTGTTGGAAGACAGATGGTAGCCTCTCGTCAAGGCCATCCAGAGTGTTCTTTAACATTCACAAGGTATGGCTGTCCCGCATACGGATCAGGGCTAAAAGTCCCATCCGACGGACGGCGACCCTTCCAAGCCCATCGATTTGGAACTACTGACCGTGGGACGGCGGGGAGTTTTGCTGAGATAAATCTCAACTCTGACCCAACTAGGACTCGAACCTGGGAACTGCAGATTAAGAGCCTGGTGCGCTACCGACTAAGCCACCCCCGCCCTCCCTGCCTGCAGACGGGGCCACGGGATAATATCCTCTTTCTAACCTAAAGCAGAAACGGATTGGCGGATAAAGATATCAATGCAAGGCACAACTGGGTCTCGAACCTGAGAACTGCAGATTCCAAGCCTGGCGCAATAACGATTGAGCCAACTCTCTATTCCCATTGAACTGACTGCAAAGTGTTCTGCGATTAAAATTAAGTTTTCACCTCGAATATAAATATAATTAAAATTTTACATAATTTTTAAGAATAAATATAATTATATTTTAACAGAATAAAAATAACTTATATTTTTACAGAATAAAAATAATTTATATTTTTACAGAATAAATATAATTTCATTTTTACATAATTTTTACGATAAATTTTTTCATCTATATTTTTAATTTCACCATTTGAAACCTAAAAAGAAAAAATCGTTAATGCAAACTGCATGATACGATTATATCAAACGAAATTCCTAATCTTAATACTCTTTAATTTCAGTTCCACAAGCGATTCTCTTTAAAAGTCTCCTAAAATGAGAAACTTCTGCGTGAAAAAGGATTTCCACTGTTTTATAGGAAAGAAGTGGGAACAAAAAAAAGCATATTTTTTTCGCTGAATCCGTTCATCTTGTGCATTCTTCTCCTCCTCCCCCCCCAACATCACAATCCCACCTTTTGCTTCTGCATTTGCAAAACAAAGCCCAAATGATCTGTTGAAATCTGAGCCCGATGACAGGTTCTCTCAGCAAATGGTTCGTTGCAGACCTCGCTGCTGTCAAAAGAGAGTCAGCAGGATAAGCGTTCTGTTGCAAACGCGCCGGCGGTATGTCATAGCGCGTGCCGCAACGCAACACTCCTCCCCCCCCAACCCCGCGCACACAGACACAGCATCCCTCCCCCACCTTCCACGTGCGAGTCGGTGCCATTTGATTGGCCTTGATTGGGGGGAAAAGCGTGAGCTGAGGGGAGGGTAGGAAGTGACGTTGCCATGCGCCATCCGATACCGCAACAATGGAAATCAAACCGCAGACCACGTTTCGCGTGCCGCTGTTGTTATGGTGACGCGGCGCGTGCTTTTTTGCCAGCGCGCAGTGAACAAGAAAGAAAAACTCGGGGATAATCTGCTGAAAGTTGATTTGATTCTTGAGGGATGCTGGCAAGATTTTGTTGGGATTTTTTTCCCTTGTTCCTTTCTGCTCCCTCAAAACCCCATCCCCCCCTCCATCCCGCATCCGCTCCTTCTCTCTTTATCGGTTATGTTCTATGGTTGGTCAACTTTTTTTTCTCCTTTTCGTTTTTCAGTATATAGCCAGAACACGACAATTCGAATTTCTACTTTTTAGTATTTTTATTTTTCTGCGATTAAAAAACGAATTTTAAAAGAAACTCTCTTGTTTTGGTAAAACATCTGAATTTGGTGGTTATTAAACTCTACTTATTTTTATTTAATAGTAACACATTTAAGAATACGTTTGATGACTTTTAAAGAAGGCTTCTCTTTAATATAGCACCATTGGATCATCTCTCTCTAGCGAGCCGTATACCAGACAAGTTAGTTAACATAATGAAAGCTCTCTATAATAACACTGAGTCGTGTGTGAGAGTTGGTAAGTCTTGTAGCAATTGGTGTAGCATTACTTCTGGTGTTCGACAAGGGTGCATTTTGTCTCCTTTTCTCTTTAGCTTGGTTATTGATTATATTATGCGAAATTCACTTCAAGGGAAAGATTTTGGCCTTAAATGGGCTGGAGATACGAAAATTTCTGATTTAGATTATGCTGATGATTTAGCCCTTTTGGCAAATGATGTTGATGAGATGAACTCTTTCATTCGAGCTGTTGATGAGACTGGTAGTAGAGTAGGTTTGGTTATAAACAGACAGAAAACTAAAGTGATGAAAATTGGTCGGCAGGCTGTGATTCAGTTAATCTGAATGGTTGCAGTCTTGAGCAGCTGTCACAGTTTAATTATCTTGGGAGCTATGTAACAGATAATGGTGATGTGCGGCATGAGATTAACAGACGAATAGGGATTGCTGCTGGGACTTTTAAGAATCTATGGAGAGTGTGGAGAAATAGGCGTATACACCTAAAGACTAAAATTAGACTGTATAATAGTTTGGTTCTTTCTAGGGTTAGTTATGGTAGTGAAACGTGGACACTTTGTAAACAAGATAACAGGAAACTAGATGTTTTTGATTCCAGATGCTTACGCAGTATCTTGGGTATTAGGTGGTTCAACTTTGTAACTAATGATGAGGTTAGGCAAAGGAGTCGGTAACCTCCTTTAAACAGCATATTGTGCAGAGAGAGACCGTTGGTTTCACCATCTGCCCATATTCATAATTATAGCAAACAGGATTATGAACAGTGTGCCTAAAGGCCTCAGCAAGAGGGAGACCAAGGATGCGGTGGGCACACAATGCCAAACAGGACCTTGTTAGAATTAGTGTACGTTGACCAGATGCTGCAGCTGTAGGTCAGGACAGACATGTCTGGAGATCAAATTTACACTCTGGTTGTACCTCCGTAGCCTATCAGGGCTGCTTGAGGCTTCTATATGTATGTTTGTATATATGTATACATGCATGAATACATGCATTACTGAAAAACGAGATTTAGATAGATTTGATTATCTTTAAATTATTCTCAGCCACATTTTCTCGTAAAAGACTTATTCGATCATTTATAAATCTTCAATTGGAAGTTATAGATCTAACTTCCCATTGACAAAACATGGGGTGGTGGATAATAATTCAATGACACTCAGTGTTTATTAGAGAATGAAAGAAAGAGTCGCTGAATAATTTCATTACTTTTGGCTTGGTAAGAGAAAAACATAATATTTAGACAAATATCAGAAATCCATCAGCCAGGTGAGTTAAAGAGGTGACAGTTCACGCAATAGAGCAACTGGCGCTTAACCAGATCACGTGTTCAAATCTGAGAATCGGATTGGTGCTTTTTTTCCCCATTTGCATAATCATTAAAAAATGAAGGAATGTGGTAACTATCACTGAAATTTGATTCACTGCATCAGGCCAAAAATACAGATTCAATCATTGAACAGCAATGATGCATGAGGAGTCTTTGATTTATTTTAGAATTTAGAAATAATATATACTTTAACCCATTGAAACCTCACTAAATAAAACCTTGAAAATTCACTAATATGACGCTGAGAAGCATAATTAATTTTCTTCACACTGTGTTAAGAATGTTTTAATTTTGTATTAATACACTATGAGCAAAGGCGGAATTTGTAATTAGTTGCTTAAATTGCTTTTTAATTGCTCTCAAAGTTAGAGCACTTTACAAAGAGTAATTTGAGTCCTGGCAAAAACGTTTTTTAAAAAAGTAAGCTGCATATGGACAAAGAGAATCAGGAAGTGTGGAGAAAGAAACGCGATACTTCCAGTTGCTTCCGAGGTTTGAAAAGTGGACTTCATTCGTACTTTCAGTTGCTTCCGAGGTTTGAAAAGTGGACTTCATTCGTACTTTCAGTTCCGAGGTTTGAAAAGTGGACTTCATTCGTACTTCCAGTTGCTTCCGAGGTTTGAAAAGTGGACTTCATTCGTACTTTCAGTTGCTTCCGAGGTTTGAAAAGTGGACTTCATTCGTACTTTCAGTTGCTTCCGAGGTTTGAAAAGTGGACTTCATTCGTACTTTCAGTTGCTTTCGATTATTAGTGTTAAATATATTTTTTTGTGGTATTTGATAAGAAAAGTTGGAATTTGGGTTATTTTACCTCTGAGAGGCAGTTTTATGAACACAATGGTCTGAATGGCCAGGTCACAAGGATCTCAAAGCATGAAGTCCAGGGATGGTGATCCAAGGGGGAGAAGGTTGGCGAAGGTGACCCACTAGACAACTCTTAGGGGATAGGTGAAAGTTTTCACTTCAAGATCGCATAATGTGTTATTTAACATATATAAGATATGACTCTCCTGCACATCGTGCCCCGACTTAACGCATCTGATGGACGGCTGCTTTTTCCAGTCCATCGGTGTCACCTTTCTCATTAAGGGAAAGGCGGGAGCTCGCGGAAATAAATCTCAACACTGGAACAGTTGGGATTTGAACCTCAGAACTGCAAATTAATAGGCTGGCACGCTGCCGTGCTGGGCGCGTCTGCGCCGACCCCCTACTCCCCCCCCCAACAAATGAGAAAGGAGATATAAATGAAGGATGATAAAATAAGAAGAATACGAAGAGCAAGATGAGAGATGAGCTGATTGTGTTATTAGGATTAATAAGGCGAAAGAGAAGGATTGAAAACTAAATAATACGTGAGAGATGAAGAAGATGAAAAAAGAGACTTAAGAAGAGGGTTAGATGGAAGACGAAAATGAAAAAAAGAAGGTACGATGATGATATTAAAATATGTATTAAGAAAGTAAGGCAAAGAAGATTACGAATGATATTTAAAAGAATGAGAGGAAATGGAAGATGAAGAAGATGAAAACCGGAGGGCTCAGATAAGGCTGGGAGAAGGGGATCCACTGCATAGCTGTTAGAATATAGATGAATCAAGGTTTTTTAGTGTTTCTTTAAAGTGCATTAAATATGGCTCTCCTGCGTTCTGAACCACGGTTTAACGTCCCATCCGATGGTGAACGGACTTTTCAAGATCATCGGTGTCCTCTTTCTCTTCGAAGGCAGATGTTGATTAGCGGAGAAAATCCCAAAGTAGTCGCAGTGGCGACTCGAACCTGGAAACATTTGATTGCGAGACTGGCGCACTACAGACTGCGGTAACACGCGTCCCTATGAAAAAAAAAAAACAAATTATGAGCAAAGTTTAAAGAAAGAATAATTGAAAAATTATAACACGAAAGAACAAACGATGGAAAAGAATGGAAGAAAGAAGAGACATCGATGAAGATAACGATATGGAAAAAAAGATATTTCAAACAGGAATACGGTTGTAGATAAAGTTTCCCTTAGAGATATGTCACATATGACCTGTTGTCTGTAGGTCACAGCACCTGATATGTTATCTGAAGATCATGGGCTTCTATCCCACCCAGTTTAAGACAATTTTTCCTCTAAAATCTTTCCTCACAATTGAAATACTCTGGGAAATGTAAACAAAGCGTTACGAGTGCTTGAGTAAACTTGACATCTGGAGTTCTTTGGATGAGATTGGTTCGTCTCACAACCTGAAGACGGACAAGTCATATAAGCGTGAGGAATGAGAAGTCCAGATCATGAAATTGAATCTTCGTATAAGTGAGCAAAGACGAAGTATGTCGACAGGTGTCCTTAATTTTGACGTCACATATTAGGTAAAAAGCGTATCTTGAATGAATTGAATCTCGGAGAAATATCTGTCATTAGAAATTCTTGTGAAAGATAAGTCACTGACTGTTTCTCAAAGGGGGTGGCTCAGTCGGTAGCGCGCCAGGCTCGTAATCTGTAGTTCCCAGGTTCGAGTCCCAGCTGGGTCAGCGTTGAGATTTATCTCCGCAAAATTCCCCGCCCTGCCCACGGTCAGTAGGGGACACCGATGGGCTTGGAAAGGCCGCCGTCCGTCGGATGGGACGTTAAGCCGTGGCCCCGTGTACGAGAGAGCCATACCCTGTGTACGTTAAAGAACACGCTGGATGGCCTTGACGGGAGGCTACCATCTGTCTCCCAACAGCTGTTCCAGTGGGTCCCTTCCACCAACCTTCTCTGAGTCTTCGGGGTCCATGTGACCTGGCCATTTAGCCCATGGTGTGCAAAAAAAGTGCCGCTCAGAGGTAAAACAACCCAACCTGTTTCTCAAAACAATATCTTTACATATGTCTTTCTAATAGAGGATTCAGTAAACAATCGTTTTATGTTTGAATAATGAATTTGTTAAGGAATTAAAAAACAAACTTGAAGTCAAATCTTGTTCTGATGAACCAGAACGAGAGTCTGAGCCACCTTGAGAGAGAAGTTCTCTCGTGGAGAAGGAAGAAATGACAGTCCATGCAGAAAATAGTAATCTTTTATTTATTATGAAATTATTATTATTATACCAAGGCGAAGAACAGGAACATCATTCTCATCTGTTCCTGTTCGGTCCACTTACTTTTTCCAATTGTTTTCGACCTGTTAAATCTGAAAAAAGCATCTCTCTGGTTCGATTCTGACCGTAACTACAAGGATTATTATTTTCTATATATGGACTGTGATTTTTTTCCTTATAGCAAAAACAAAAACAAAACACTTTTAGTGTAGAAAATGAAGCTAATATTCATGGGGCTAATATTTCTCTTACACGAAAAATGTAGCCATGTAACATTTGCTGGGGTGAGGCAACAGCTCCTGTTTTTGTCCGTCATCGAATATTATTTTTAACCGTCTAGGATTATTTTAAATATCTATACAAAATATGACACAAGTAATAATTTATTGCGATATTGAATTGTTGCACTGTGTTGCGTTGTAGTGATGTTTATACTGTGAATATTACAAAATTTTTATTATTGAGTGTGCAATTCTTGAATAATGAAAATATTGACGATGTCTGCAAACAACAATTGATTTTCGTTTTGTGTAATGATTATTAAAAATTTCGACAATTTTGAATGATTGCAGGATATCGAGCTCTTTCTAGGCTGCTAAACCTTCCACCTTCCGTAACTTTTTAAATGTAAAAAAAAATATCGCTGATAAATGAAGATTAGACATAATTAACTAAGATCTTTAATTAATCTTCAGTCCCATTCTTCTGAAAAAAAAAAAGAAAAAAAAAATCATTTAAGAAGTTATTGAACTCCTTATCTTAATCCCCACTGACATGTAACACGGCGCTGTTCTTCACCAAATGAACACTGAAGATCTATACATATATCACGATAAATCAGAACGATATGACTTTGTCATTAAATTTCTAAAAAACTTTATCACATATCCATTTTCCTACCACCCCCTAAAGAACAGGTGCGGAACTTATTTTTGCGCAAACCCTACGTACAAATAGCGGAGGGAGAAAAATTAAACGAACGACAGCGCTTTAAAAAAAAAAAACCGAAGAGTTCATATTTTCTCTTTTTTTTTTAATATTAATTGAGAGTTAATTATACACTTGATGGCGTCAGACAGGTCTGTTTAGTGAAAAGGATCTTTCCCTGCAAACGAAAAAAGGAAACAATAATGTGAACAATTGTGTCTGAAGTAAAAGGATGATATTAATTAAAATACGTTCCGACGATTCTCATTACCTCCTTTTTAAATTAATAATGAAGTAATTATGATTAATTTTGATTCCCAAAGCTGCTGTCTGTTTTCTCCACCTTTTCCGACGATTTGATTGATATTAATTACTGGGAAAGGAGCGAGCAGAGAAAGAGAGAGAGAGACAAAAAAAAAGAGACAAAAATAAATTGATCATTAGCAGCTCGTGCGCCCACCCGATGAAAGTCAACTCCGTTCTGTTGTTGGCAGAGAAAACCTATTTGTCAACTTTTGGATGACTACGCCTTTGTTAACATCGCAAATTTTCTTTTCTCCTCCCCCCCCCTCTTTTTTTCAGCCCCACCTGTGTTTGACTTTTTATCTTGATGAAGGGCTGTGTGGGTTTGTGCTCCTGACGTCCATAATCACGTGGTAAGAAGTTTGCTAATTTTTTTTCTGAACTTGAATTGTGCCGTTTCGTATTTTGAAACAGATCGCTTCAGTAGTTTGTTTTATTTAGCTGCATTTGAGAAGAATGAATTATTATGTTTGCTATTAATCTAGCTTAAAAGCAAACGGATTACGTTTTAGTGTGTTCTCTTATTTCAGGCATATCATTTTCACATGAAATTCAAGCATGAGGTGTTTTAGGTTTCTTTAGATATCTATCCGTAAAAGGTTTAGTTTGCTCCATCAACGAAGTCATAAGTAATATATATATCTACACACCCAGAAACAGTCTATTTATATTATCCATGTGTCATCATTAGTTCACTCATATGTTTATAACTCATAAATCCACCATCTTAGTCATCTGTCCATCATTGCTCCATTCATCTGTTCGGCATTCGTCATCGGTCTATCATTACCTCATTCATCATCCCAGTTATCTGTCAATCATTACTTTATACATCTGTTAATCATCCTAGTCATCAGTCCATCATCAACTCATTCATCTTTTCGACATCCTAGTCATCCGTCCATCATCACCTCAATCATCTGTTCATCATCCTAGTAATAGGTCCATCATTATCTAGTTAATTTGTTCATCATCCTAATAATTCACACATCATTATTTCACTCATCTATCTATCCCTCAGTAAATACTGCATCTTTCACTCCAATTCACTCATCCATTCTGACTAGTCGATTCCTTTATCCATCACTAGTAAATCTATATATCCACAAATCTCTCCACACATCTATTATTTTTCAAATTTTCTATACATCTAGTGGTATCTATCGTTAGTCCCATCATCTAGCATCAACTAATGCAGCTATTCATTCACTAGTCCGTCTGTCCGTCTGTCCATCCATCTCCCATTATTGCACGATTTATCGATTAATTAAGCCATTTACCAATTCATTCATCCCACATTTATTCATATATCATTAGTCCATTTATCTATTTGTATATTCATCTCTTAGTCCATCTATCAGGGTTTCAAAACTTTCCTTGTTCAGAACCCGTAAAGAAAAAAATCTTCAATATCCTTACCCAACCGTAACCGTTAAGGTTGACGACTTTTAAAGTGATTCAAAAGCGCGCTTATTTTTGTTCCTATCATTCTGTTTTCTTTGACATGGGTGTATCCCTAAAAATTGAATTCAGAAATTAATGCATTTAAAGTATTGTTTATATCAGCATAACTCGCATAACAAAAATCAAAGACAAACTATAAGATAAAATAGAGTAAAAGTACAAAATTCTGGCGTAACCAAAAAAAAACGAATTTTTTTTTTATAAAAAATTTGCTAATTTTTTAAACTTCTGTTTCACTCCTAGGTAAAACGTCCATTACCCTGGTTTGGGAGCATTTTTCTACCGATTAAATCCATCCTACTTTCGGGGGAAAGATAAAGGGCGTCGTCCATGGAATAAAAGTTTAAGATTATTTTGGTGTTCTGAAGGGTTGGGTTGTTTTACCTCTGAGTGGCACTTTTTTGCACACCATGGGCTAAATGGCCAGGTCACATGGACCCCGAAGGCTCAGAGAAGGTTGGGGACCAACTGGAACAGCTGTTGGGAGACAGATGGTAGCCTCCCGTCAAGACCATCCAGCGTGTTCTTTAACGTGCACAGGGTATGGCTCTCCCGCACACGTGGCCACGGCTTAACGTCCCATCCGACGGACGGCGGCCTTTCCAAGCCCATCGGTGTCCCCTACTGACCGTGGGCAGGGCGGGGAAAAATCTCAACGCTGACCCAGCTGGGACTCGAACCTGGGAACTACAGATTACGAGCCTGGCGCGCTACCGACTAAGCCACCCATGTTTTGAAGAGTCTTACATCAGACACTTAAGAAATCATTCGTGCCTTGCGAAGTTCTCCTCCGCTTTTAGCACTTTTCCACTGAGTCTCCATTTCGGGGTAGGAGTTGGCTCAGTCGATAACACACCAAGCTCGTAATCGGATGTCTCCTAGTTCGAGTCTCAATTTTGTCACTGGTGAGATTTATCTCCGCTAACTCCTACACTACCTTCGGTAAAAAAGGGGACACTGATGGACTTGGAAAGGCTAGGAGTGAAATAAAAGTTTAAAAAAGTAGTAAATGTTTGATAAAAAAATTCGTTTTTTCTGGTTATGTCAGAATTTTGTATTTTTACTCTATTTTTTCATTGTGACATTCGGCATATCTACCTGATCGCCATTATGTCATTCGGTAATATGCCTGACCTTGACGGGAGGTTACGATCTGTCTCCCAACAGCTGTTTCAGTGGGTCCCCTCCCCCAACCTTCCCCTCAGATGGAATGTTAAGTCGTGTCCTCATATGCTGGAGAGGCATACTCTGTGCATGGTAAAGAACATGCTAGATGGCTTCTATTTGTCTCCAACCTTCACTGAGCCTTCAGGATCTTTGTGATCTGGTCATTTAGCCCATAGCGTACAAAAAAAATATTCAGTTTGTTCAAAATTTTACCTTTTGAAAGTTTATATGTGTTTGTTTCTGTTATCAATAACTTCTTTGATGATACCTATAAGTAAAATATTTGCCACAATAAGTTTACTAGAAAAAAGGCTATGGGTTTTTTGAAACAACCAAAATTTTATAATAATTACGGACGAAATTCCAAAGAATATCAAATTCCCTATCTATTTAACTTGCTTCCTAGAGAAATTGTTAACTTAAAAAAAATTATTTCAGTGGTTGATGAAAAAGTGATGTTTTTATTTGGAAACTTTCATCATTTTGTTGGTTTTTTTTTCTCATTTATTCCTTTTTTTCTCTCCTTCATTTTTTGTACTTCTGAGGCAATCTAAGTCATATCTGTAAAAACATGTATGTACATTCCCGCTGATAAGCTTCGGCTTAGTGGGATTTTTTATGTAATATAATTACAGATAATACTTATTGAAAATAAATTTGAATTTGGAATTTGGAATTTGAAAAGTATCCCTCAGTGTAAAACAACCCAACAAATTCTCGACCCTACTACGGTTGGGACACGAATCCGAATCTTTATTTTTGAGCCTAACATATTTATCTGCTGATCCACTTCATTCCTCTTTGGGGCGGGGGTGGCTCAGTCGGTAGCGCGCCAGGCTCGTAATCTGTAGTTCCCAGGTTCGAGTCCCAGCTGGGTCAGCGTTGAGATTTATCTCCGCATAATGCCCTGCCCACGGTCAGTAGGGGACACCGATGGGCTTTGGAAAGGCCGCCGTCCGTCGGATGGGACGTTAAGCCGTGGTCCCGTGTGCAGGAGAGTCATAACCTGTTCACGTTAAAGAACACGCTGGATGGCCTTGACGGGAGGCTACCATCTGTCTCCCAACAGCTGTTCCAGTGGGTCCCCTCCCCCAACCTTCTCTGAGCCTTCGGAGTCCATGTGACCTGGCCATTTAGCCCATGGTGTGCAAAAAAGTGCCGCTCCGAGGTGAAACAACCCAACTTCACTCCTCTCTGTTGGTAATGGAAACAAAAAGTGGTTTCCAAAATCTACGAATGAGGGCCCTTTTTTTTATTTAAACATTAAACCTGCGACGCCGATGTATGGCATTTCATGCGAATGACGGTTGCTCTCATTTTGAAAAGTGGAAACAATGAAATAAAAAACTTCGAAAGAAAACAAGAGCAAAACGAAACAAAGAGTCAAAATTCGGAAACTGTAGCGAAAATGTGAAACAAATACACAATTCCCCCCGTTTTATGAAAATCAAATGTAGCGAGGCAAAAATGTTACATTATTCATTAGATTTCAAGAGTTTCGATAAAACTGTTTAGGATTTTACATTCAACTGAAACTTTAAACATATATTTAAGCACAATTAAATAAAAATACATAAAAACAACTTATTTATTTTACGAAAAAAGCATTCTTTTTGACAAAAATTACATCATAGTCTCATTTAAAAAATGAAACATGAACGACCAGAAAATCTCTTTCCACCAACTCCCTCCCCCTTCTTAACTCCCCCCCCCTCCATCAAGGCCTACAGCTAAGTGCTTTTCCATTTTACATCGAGTATGCTTTCGCCACGAGAGCGAGCAAGCCAGCCGTACTGCAGTCCACCACTGTATTACGTCTCGGTATCAAGTGATTTCAAGTAGGGTGTGAAATATCTCGTGCCCATTACGCTCATGTGGACCGTGATCCATTGCGAACAGCGCCGTAAAATCTCCAGTGAAATGTCGGACGAGAGCGGAAGCCTGATTTAGTATCGCCGAGAGCTCGAGCCTTATCTCTGCGTCTCATCATCTAGTAACGTCACTAGAGGTGGTCTTCGAGGCTTCATTTTTTTTATTTGTTTGTTCCAGACAGATAGAGAGAAGTTGGGGCGCGAGAAAAATTGGGGGTGGGAGAGGAGAGAGGGGTGACATCTAAGATGGAATGAAAATCGAGAGAGGGACTGAATGAAAAAGAAGACTGCAAAAGAATGGATAGAAAATTAAGGTTAGGATTTTTTTTGTCGAAGTTGAAAGTGCGGAACTATGAGCAAGAAGCAACAGTTTGTTGTAAAGGTGATTTTCTTTAGCATATTACTTGATTTAGCTTCAGCAAACTATTCCACAAGTTGAATATCTTCATGGCTGAATGGTCAAACGTTTTGCTCAACAATCTCGATATTCTCGCCAAATCCATATTACTCAACTGCAGATCTGGAGATGTATCTACCAGAGATCTGCTTTACTATTCCATTTTGATAATATCAAGGTAACACGTTCATCCATTCATTCACTAGTCCGAATCCATCATTATTCCTCTGATCATTTAAAATTTTGTAGGCAGGGCATTTGTTTCCATTCTTCTTCTCAGTTTGTTGCGCACCAGGCTCGAAATCTGTAGTCCAAGGTTCGAGTCCTAACTGCGCCAGTGTCGAGATTTATTTCCGCTTAAACCCCCAACCTGTTCTAGGTCTAAAAGGGGAAACCGATGGGCTTGGAAACGCAGCTGTCGAAGGGAACTTCAAGATGTGACTCCGTGTGCAGGGGAACCAAACCTATAGAAATCAACTGGATGGCTTTGACGGTAGGGTTTCCATCTGTCTCCTAGCAGCTACTGGATGGCTTTGATTGTAGGGTTTCCATCTGTCTCCTAGCAGCTACTGGATGGCTTTGACTGTAGGGTTTCCATCTGTCTCCTAGCAGCTACTGGATGGCTTTGACTGTAGGGTTTCCATCTGTCTCCTAGCAGCTACTGGATGGCTTTGACGGTAGGGTTTCCACCTGTCTCCTATCAGCTACTGGATGGCTTTGATTGTAGGGTTTCCACCTGTCTCCTAGCAGCTACTGGATGGCTTTGACTGTAGGGTTTCCATCTGTCTCCTAGCAGCTACTGGATGGCTTTGACTGTAGGGTTTCCATCTGTCTCCTATCAGCTACTGGATGGCTTTGACTGTAGGATTTCCATCTGTCTCCTAGCAGCTACTGGATGGCTTTGACTGTAGGGTTTCCATCTGTCTCCTAGCAGCTACTGGATGGCTTTGACTGTAGGGTTTCCACCTGTCTCCTATCAGCTACTGGATGGCTTTGATTGTAGGGTTTCCACCTGTCTCCTAGCAGCTACTGGATGGCTTTGACTGTAGGGTTTCCATCTGTCTCCTAGCAGCTACTGGATGGCTTTGACTGTAGGGTTTCCATCTGTCTCCTAGCAGCTACTGGATGGCTTTGACGGTAGGGTTTCCATCTGTCTCCTAGCAGCTACTGGATGGCTTTGACTGTAGGGTTTCCACCTGTCTCCTAGCAGCTACTGGATGGCTTTGACTGTAGGGTTTCCACCTGTCTCCTATCAGCTACTGGATGGCTTTGACTGTAGGGTTTCCACCTGTCTCCTAGCAGCTACTGGATGGCTTTGACTATAGGGTTTCCATCTGTCTCCTAGCAGCTACTGGATGGCTTTGACTGTAGGGTTTCCATCTGTCTCCTAGCAGCTACTGGATGGCTTTGACGGTAGGGTTTCCATCTGTCTCCTAGCAGCTACTGGATGGCTTTGACTGTAGGGTTTCCACCTGTCTCCTATCAGCTACTGGATGGCTTTGATTGTAGGGTTTCCATCTGTCTCCTATCAGCTACTGGATGGCTTTGACTGTAGGGTTTCCACCTGTCTCCTATCAGCTACTGGATGGCTTTGATTGTAGGGTTTCCATCTGTCTCCTAGCAGCTACTGGATGGCTTTGATGGTAGGGTTTCCATCTGTCTCCTAGCAGCTACTGGATGACTTTGACTGTAGGGTTTCCATCTGTCTCCTAGCAGCTACTGGATGGCTTTGACTGTAGGGTTTCCATCTGTCTCCTAGCAGCTACTGGATGGCTTTGACTGTAGGGTTTCCATCTGTCTCCTATCAGCTACTGGATGGCTTTGATTGTAGGGTTTCCATCTGTCTCCTAGCAGCTACTGGATGGCTTTGACTGTAGGATTTCCATCTGTCTCCTAGCAGCTACTGGATGGCTTTGATGGTAGGGTTTCCATCTGTCTCCTAGCAGCTACTGGATGGCTTTGACTGTAGGATTTCCATCTGTCTCCTAGCAGCTACTGGATGGCTTTGATTGTAGGGTTTCCATCTGTCTCCTAGCAGCTACTGGATGGCTTTGACTGTAGGATTTCCATTTGTCTCCTAGCAGCTACTGGATGGCTTTGACTGTAGGGTTTCCACCTGTCTCCTATCAGCTACTGGATGGCTTTGACTGTAGGGTTTCCATCTGTCTCCTATCAGCTACTGGATGGCTTTGACTGTAAGATTTCCATCTGTCTCCTAGCAGCTACTGGATGGCTTTGACTGTAGGGTTTCCATCTGTCTCCTAGCAGCTACTGGATGGCTTTGACTGTAGGATTTCCATCTGTCTCCTAGCAGCTACTGGATGGCTTTGACTGTAGGGTTTCCACCTGTCTCCTATCAGCTACTGGATGGCTTTGATTGTAGGGTTTCCATCTGTCTCCTAGCAGCTACTGGATGGCTTTGATGGTAGGGTTTCCATCTGTCTCCTAGCAGCTACTGGATGGCTTTGACTGTAGGGTTTCCATCTGTCTCCTAGCAGCTACTGGATGGCTTTGACTGTATGGTTTCCATCTGTCTCCTAGCAGCTACTGGATGGCTTTGACTGTAGGGTTTCCATCTGTCTCCTAGCAGCTACTGGATGGCTTTGATGGTAGGGTTTCCATCTGTCTCCTAGCAGCTACTGGATGGCTTTGACGGTAGGGTTTCCATCTGTCTCCTAGCAGCTACTGGATGGCTTTGACTGTAGGGTTTCCATCTGTCTCCTAGCAGCTACTGGATGGCTTTGACTGTAGGGTTTCCATCTGTCTCCTAGCAGCTACTGGATGGCTTTGACTGTAGGGTTTCCATCTGTCTCCTAGCAGCTACTGGATGGCTTTGACTGTAGGATTTCCATCTGTCTCCTAGCAGCTACTGGATGGCTTTGATTGTAGGGTTTCCATCTGTCTCCTAGCAGCTACTGGATGGCTTTGACTGTAGGATTTCCATCTGTCTCCTAGCACCTACTGGATGGCTTTGACTGTAGGGTTTCCATCTGTCTCCTAGCAGCTACTGGATGGCTTTGAAGGTAGGGTTTCCATCTGTCTCCTAGCAGCTACTGGATGGCTTTGACTGTAGGATTTCCATCTGTCTCCTAGCAGCTACTGGATGGCTTTGAAGGTAGGGTTTCCATCTGTCTCCTAGCAGCTACTGGATGGCTTTGACTGTAGGGTTTCCATCTGTCTCCTAGCAGCTACTGGATGGCTTTGACTGTAGGATTTCCATCTGTCTCCTAGCAGCTACTGGATGGCTTTGAAGGTAGGGTTTCCATCTGTCTCCTAGCAGCTACTGGATGGCTTTGACTGTAGGGTTTCCATCTGTCTCCTAGCAGCTACTGGATGGCTTTGACGGTATAATTTCCACCTGTCTCCTATCAGCTGTCCAGCCAGTTCCCTTCCCCCAACCTTCTCTGATCCCTTGTGGCCTGGCCATTTAGCTCAATGATTGCAAAACATGCTGCTCAGAGATTAAATTACCAAACAAGCAACCAAATTAACCTTTTAACATTATTCAACTTTTTCTCAAAGTTTGCATGAGATATTTACAGGCCGTCTAATAATTCATGCATTCATTGCTGTTCCCAAAAATTTTAAAGCTAACTGTGTTGAAATTTCTTTTGCATTACAAACAGCCATAACTTGGAACTTTCTAACAAGCAATATTCCTTCTTTTTAATTAAAAAAAATCATATCACTTTGATTAGAATATTGAAAAATTTGGCCAACACTGCCTCCTCACACAATTTTATTCCAACAATCTTTCCTTTGCTATATTATTGGACCATTTGCAATACTTTTTTCCCAGTTCACTCTCTTATATGTTATTTATTCTCTGCTATTGTTAACTTTTATTATTTTCCCCAAAGTGCATATTTAATATATTCCCCTTTTTACGGGGGCGAGGGTGGCTCAGTCGGTAGCGCGCCAGGCTCGTAATCTGTAGTTCCCAGTTCGAGTCCCATCTGGGTCACCGTTGAGATTTATCTCCGCAAAATTCCCCGCCCTGCCCACGGTCAGTAGGGGACACCGACGGGCTTGGAAAGGCCGCCGTCCGTCGGATGGGACGTTAAGCCGTGTCCCGTGTGTAGGAGAGCCATACCCTGTGCACGTTAAAGAACACGCTGGATGGCCTTGACGGGAGGCTACCATCTGTCTCCCAACAGCTGTTCCAGTGGGTCCCCTCCCCAACCTTCTCTGAGCCTTCGGGGTCCTTGTGGCCTGGCCATTTAGCCCATGGTGTGCAAAAAAGTGCGCTCAGAGGTAAAACAACCCAACCCTTTTTACGTTAAAGTTCATTCACATTTTCATCTTCATATGAGATGTTTTAATTCACCTGTCTATCATTTGTACATCAAATAAATATGCATGTCTTTGGGCAAGTTCGTATTTTTCCCTATTTTTGATTTTTTAATCATTCCTAATATCCTGAAGTATCAAGCCAACTGATCAGCTCAACTTTCCTTTAAAATTATCTGTACGTAAGCCTAAGTGTACGCCAAGCACGGAATAAATTATTATTATTATTCACTCACTAGTGAATTCCTCCATGCTCTTGTCCACACTTTAAAAATGAATACACAAAAAATTGCGATTTCCCAGTTTGGAATACCTTAACTTCAAGAATGGAGAAAAGGCGTTTCTGATGATGTTTTTTTTTGTTTTTTCTAACTTAATAACGCTTAAATCTGATTGTTTCCATTTTTGTAAACTCTAGTACAGTCGCTGAAAAAAGTATCCGAACACTATGGTTGACTACAGAATTCAGAAAAAATATCTGGCAACGATTTTTTTAGAAATTAGTGATCTGGCAACCTTCGTGTCACGTGACACGAAGGTTGCCAGATCACTAATGGCAACCTTCGTGTCACGTGACCTTCTGGCAACCTTCGTGTCACGTGACACGAAGGTTGCCAGATCACTAATTTCTAAAAAAATCGTTGCCAGATATTTTTTCTGAATTCTGTAGTCAACCATAGTGTTCGGATAATTTTTTGAGCGACTGTACACTTAAACTGCATCGCCTACATAAAAAAAAAGCCCCCTTAAAAATAACAACAACAACCATTAACCGAATTTCCCTCTAGTTTAATTTTTTCTCCGGACCCCCCCCTCCCCCTCCCCAAAGTCCTATTTCTGATTTGAATTACAATGATATCCGTCCTTGCGAAAAATCCAGCTAAGGAAAAGTAAAGTCGTAATTTGTTCGAGAAAAATTGAAGCAACACTTTTAGGTTAACACGACGACAGAATTGAGAACGATTCTTCCCCAACCCATCGATTCCGCCCCCCTAACGTATCCCAACTCCTCCCTCCCCTGCCTTCTCCCCCCCCCCCCTCCCACCTCGCGCCCAGCCATCACTCAACCTGTTAAAGCCTTCGCGGAAGAGCCGACGGTGACGAAGGGATGCACCGAGACGGTAATGAGAATCTAATGTGGTCTATTGCTATGCAGTAACGGGCTTTCTTCCGATGTGTCAGCTGGGAGACTGCTTTGACTTTCAAACGGGCTAGAAATTCCATCGCTTCTCTGGAGGCGCTTCTTCCACATCAAGAGACTATGAGAAGAAGCAACTGGTTCGGGTTTCTGGAAGAGAAAGAGACGATCCATCGACGAAACTTTTTTCCTTAATGAGCAGCCAATGCAAATAATGCGTGATTCAGGAACACGTGTTCGCTGGCCTGTCGGCCTTATTCCCCCCTCCCACACCTTCTCCCCCCTACTCGATCCTCTTCTCCTTCCTCCACCTTCTGCCTTACCTAGCATCCTCTCCTCTTTCTCTCCTTGCTGGAACGTTTTTTTTTTCTTCTTTTCTTTAACATATTTTTTGCGTCTCCTCAAACATAAAGGGGAAAATAAAGACCTGTCGATCGTGGGTGGGAAAAAAATATATCCCAGATGGGTGGGTGTGTATGAAATGCGAGAGGGAGTTAGAGAGGGGGGGTGGGGGTGGAAGGAGGAAAGATGCTGTGTATGTCGAAGAGGAAAGTCCGTTATGCTGAAAGGTGGGAAGCGAAGATTGGACATTCAAATGCATTGGTTAGGAATGGACAAGCAATGGAGAGGAAATTATACAAAAGTGAGTGGGAATGTTTTCGGAGTTGGATGCATACTACTTTTGCTTGTTGATTTCTCGGATAGTTAAATGAATTGAGGCAATTGTTGCTTAATGTAAGAGCGGAATTTAAGTTATTACTCTGTTAATAAGCTCGCACTGATTAAAATTACTATATACTTCATACTACGGTTTTAATAATTAGGCAAGGGTTTATGCAAAACATGCAGCAAAACTTCGATTTCAAAATGATTTTAGTTTTGCTCACAATAGTACTCAAATTTCCCTATTCTTCTACAAACAATTCAACACAATCTGTGCAATGGAACATTTTTTTTTCATTATCACCTACTAAATAATAAAGCATAATTCTTCCAGCGGAAATTAAACTGAAATCATTCAACAAATATTTTAAATGCAAAATTGGAATAAGCAATATATTCTGGAATTCCTCAGTTTTTTAAATATCTTGTGATTTTCTTCTATATTACAATTTCTTCTTCTTAACGTTTATTGTAATGCTTTTTAGACTCCTGAAGTGGAATATATTCAACTCCTTAGAGGACATTTCCGATATTTCTCTTACTATTGAATCACTATTGAAGCAATATATTCAGTATGATACTAAAAAGATATGATAAAGTATTGATCTAAGTAAAAATGAAATAAATTCTGAAATTTCACACGAATGTTAGTTAGAACTCAATACAATAAATCATGATACGATCGAGCCCCGGGTAAGGCATGGATGTATGTGTTGTTTTTCTGCTGAGGTCCTGCCATCCTCTCAGATCTTCTACTTTGGCATATAAACTGACAGGCTCCTGTCAGACCTCTGTGGCAAGCAGCTGCTTGAGGGGGTAAGAGATAAAAAAAGATATGCGTGAGAAAATAATTTGTAAAAAAAAGTCAGAAGAAATGCAATCGTTCAGAGCAATAACAACTAAATAGAATTAACGACTTTGACGGCTATGTAAAAGATGAAGAAGCAAATACAAAAGAACCCGTTAGATCAGGTTGGGTTGTTTTACCTATGAGCAGCACTTTTTTTGCACATAAAGAGCTAGTAGATGACCAGTTCACGAGAACCCCAAGGGCCCGGAGAATGTTTTGGAAGATGATCCACCGAACATATGTTAGGAGACAGATGAAAGCCTCCCATCAAGGACATCCAGTATGTTCCTTAAAGTGCAAAGGGCATGGCTCTCTCCTTCACACGGAGTAACGGCTTAACGTCTAGTTCAACGGACGGCGCAACTTCCAAGCTAATCAGTGTCGCATTTCTCATCGAGGGCAAGGTAGGAGTTTAGCGGAGATCAGTTTCAACTCTGCCCAAGGTGGGGCTCGAACTTGGGAATTACAGATTAAGAGTTTGGCGCGCTACCGGGTGAGCCAATCTCCACCCTTCTCTCTGAGGAAGACGATACTAGTTTGGTTTCAGAATGCAGTCTTTCGTGGGCGGGGGTGCTCAGCAGGTAGCGCGCCAGGCTCGTAATCTTCACTTTCCAAGTTCGAGTCCGCCTCGGCCAGCGTTGAGATTTATCTCCCCACCCTGTATGTGGGAGAGCTATATATTCATACTCTGTGCAGGTTAATGAACACGCTGGATGGCCTTGACGGGAGGCTACCATCTGTCTCCTAACAGCTGTCCAGTGGGTCCCCTCCCCCAACCTTCTCTGAGCCTTCGGGGTCCATGTGACCTGGCCATTTAGCCCGTGGTGTGCAAAAAAGTGCCGCTCAGAGGTAAAACAACCCAACGTTAAAGAACACGCTGGATGGCCTTGACGGGAGGCTACCATCTGTCTCCCAACAGCTGTTCCAGTGGGTCCCCTCCCCCAATCTTCCCTGAGCCTTCGGGGTCCTTGTGACCTGGCCATTTAGCCCATGGTGTGCAAAAAAGTGCCGCTCAGAGGTAAAACAACCCAACGTTAAAGAACACGCTGGATGGCCTTGACGGGAGGCTACCATCTGTCTCCCAACAGCTGTTCCAGTGGGTCCCCTCCCCCAATCTTCCCTGAGCCTTCGGGGTCCTTGTGACCTGGCCATTTAGCCCGTGGTGTGCAAAAAAGTGCCGCTCAGAGGTAAAACAACCCAACGCTAAAGAACACGCTGGATGGCCTTGACGGGAGGCTACCATCTGTCTCCCAACAGCTGTTCCAGTGGGTCCCCTCCCCCAATCTTCCCTGAGCCTTCGGGGTCCTTGTGACCTGGCCATTTAGCCCGTGGTGTGCAAAAAAGTGCCGCTCAGAGGTAAAACAACCCAACGCTAAAGAACACGCTGGATGGCCTTGACGGGAGGCTACCATCTGTCTCCCAACAGCTGTTCCAGTGGGTCCCCTCCCCCAATCTTCCCTGAGCCTTCGGGGTCCTTGTGACCTGGCCATTTAGCCCATGGTGTGCAAAAAAGTGCCGCTCAGAGGTAAAACAATCCAACGTTAAAGAACACGCTGGATGGCTTTGACGGGAGGCTACCATCTGTCTCCCAACAGTTGTCCAGTGCCCCTCCCCAACCTTCTCTGAGCACTCGGAGTCCTTGTGACCTTGTCATTTTGCCCATTGTGCGCAAAAAAGTGCTGCTCAGAGGTAAAACAACGCAACCGACAGCCACCATCCGTCGGATGGGATTCTAAGCAATGGCTCTTGGGTCAGAAGTGTTATATTGATTATAAGTTAAGGAACACTCTGGATGACCTTGATGGGAATCTTCTGTCTCCTAGCAACTGTCAAATGGATGTCATTTACCTGTTCAGCACTGGACTCTTGGGGTCCTTGCTATCTATTTAACATTCAGACTACTTACTGCGAATGGGGCGGGGGTGGCTCAGTCGGTAGCGCGCCAGGCTCATAATCTGTAGTTCCCAGGTTCGAGTCCCAGCTGGGTCAGCGTTGAGATTTATCTCCGCAAAATTCCCCGCCCTGCCCACGGTCAGTAGGGGACACCGATGGGCTTGGAAACGCCGCCGTCCGTCGGATGGGACGTTAAGCCGTGGCCCCGTGTGCGGGAGAGCCATACCCTGTGCACGTTAAAGAACACGCTGGATGGCCTTGACGGGAGGCTACCATCTGTCTCCCAACAGCTGTTCCAGTGGGTCCTCTCCCCCAACCTTCTCTGAGCCTTCGGGGTCCATGTGACCTGGCCATTTAGCCCATGGTGTGCAAAAAAGTGCCGCTCAGAGGTAAAACAACCCAACTTACTGCAATAAAAAATTGGCGCTAGGAGATATTAATTGAACTTAAAAACAGATGGGAATATCCTATTATTATTCATAGACCACAATTACGTACCATTGGACAAAGAAAGCTCTCTTTAATTACTGAATATTATTTCTCACTGAGAACAAGATATAATCTAATGGAGAAAATCACAACGGTTATGGACCCAATGTTCGCGACACACTCGACGACCCCAACGCAAAATGGACTGCACCGTCCCATCCATAGCGTGATCTAGACATACCCTTCAGCGAAAGGTTGCAACAGCGAAATCAAATCAAAGAAACAGGACCAAGGAGAATAAATTTTTCTTATTCATCGCACTTCTTGTTGCTCTCTCACACTCCTCATCTTTTGGTAACATCCCACGTTAGCACGTGAGCCGAAATCCCTGGCGGAGGAAAAGAAAAGGAGCACCCGAAGACGACTGTTCTGGTAGCTAACGTAAAAGATGGGTGTGAGACTTGAAAGGTGCTGTTTCTTCTCTCTCTGAAAATAATATGGATTAAAAAAATAAAAGCAAAAATGAAAAAAAGAGAAAAAAAAGGGGAGAAAGTGAGAGAGATGGGGGTGGAAGAGAGAGGGGGGTGGGTGAGTAGAAAAGCGTTTTCTTTCCTTTCGAGTCGACCTGTCAGAATGAGAGGTTAGAGAAAACAAAATGACAAACTGTATATGCATTCACGGCCATCCAGTGCTAACTGCAGACGCATGGGCTATAAATAACGGTGTGTTTGGTCGACGATGGGCCTCGCCCCGCTTCCGTCTCTTGCAGTCGGACGTGGAACGAACGAAAGGGGAGGTTGGAAGGGGGAGGGAAGGAAGGATAAATGGGGGAATGTTGCCTTTTCACTTACATCCGCATCTTAAATCTTCTCCTGCGCTTCATATTCTGGGGATGTGGTCAGAAGCTGAAGGACGATCATCCATAATTCATCCCTGCCATGGTGGAGACTCAAATTTTGAAGATCGAAAACAATCCATCTTCGTTCCTGCCCCCCCTCCCCCCTCATCCCCTTTCTTTCATCTCTCTGCATGATTCGCTTCCTCCCTCGTTTTCGCTTCTCCTCTGCAGTCGTCTTTTGCATCTGTGATGGGATTCCCATTCCGAATCTTCTGTCAAGAGTTGCAGACGACCATATTCCATTTCTGTACGTGTTTGTCTGTGGAGAGAGATGATGATGCGAGGGAGAGAAAATGACACCGTGGCGAACAAGTTAAAACTGCTTTGGCCATTACCACATCTCTCAGTGACCTTTCTGTAAAAGCCGGAATGTTGAAATGCAGAGAATCCATCGTTCTTGTTTGGTTTACACACTTTAACGTTGTTTCAAAATTTAAGGAATCACGGGACTTCATGCATCTGAATCAGAAGTTTTTTTCCCAGTCAGCTGACATAAATGATTTTTAAGATTAAAACTCTCAATTAGAATCAGTTGTCGAATCGGATCGTCAGTGATGCATTTCCAAATCTATGTGCTTTCAAATCACATGTCTTACAAGAAAAAAAGTTGGGTTGGGTTGTTTTACCTCTGAGCGGCACTTTTTTGCACACCATGGGCTAAATGGCCAGGTCACATGGACCCCGAAGGCTCAGAGAAGGTTGGGGGAGGGGACCCACTGGAACAGCTGTTGGGAGACAGATGGTAGCCTCCCGTCAAGGCCATCCAGCGTGTTCTTTAACGTGCACAGGGTATGGCTCTCCCGCACACGGGGCCACGGCTTAACGTCCCATCCGACGGACGGCGGCCTTTCCAAGCCCATCGGTATCCCCTACTGACCGTGGGCAGGGCGGGGAATTTTGCGGAGATAAATCTCAACGCTGACCCAGCTGGGACTCGAACCTGGGAACTACAGATTACGAGCCTGGCGCGCTACCGACTGAGCCCCCCCGCCCCCAGAAAAAAAGTGTTTCGTTTTTCCTAACACTACCTTATGATGCAAAATAAATGAAAACGTGATAGGTGTGTGGACAATGTTAGAAAGTTAGAAACTATGTACGCATACTTCATTATAAGAAAGAATATCACACGTGACAGAAGTTTTAGATATTGAATTTATTGTTCATTAAGAAACGTTTCATTAGGTCATAGTTCACATCGTCAGAATTTCTTACATACAATGAGGCTCGGATTAAGGTGGGGCCAAGAGACTGGATTTGCTTTATAAATAAAATAAATAAATAAATAAATACCCCCTCAAGCAGCTGCTTGCCACAGAGGTCTGACAGGAGCCTGTCAGTTTATAGCCACAGTAGAAGTTCTGAGAGGATGGCAGGACCTCAGCAGAAAAACGACACAAACATCTATGCCTTATCCGGGGCTCGAACCCAGGTCCCTTAGATCAGTAGCCAAGCGTGCTAACCACTCGGCCACGGGACGGCTAAAAAATACCCCCTCAAGCAGCTGCTTGCCACAGAGGTCTGAACAGACCTGAGCCTGTCAGTTTATATGCCAGAGTAGAAGGTCTGAGAGGATGGCAGGCCCTCAGCAGAAAAACGACACAAACAACCATGCCTTATCCGGGGCTCGAACCCAGGTCCCTTAGATTAGTAGCCAAGCGTGCTAACCACTCGGCCACGGGACGGCTGGATTTGCTTTACAGTATGACAATTTCCCCTTCCGTTTTGGAAGTTTAAAAATTTCTTATAAAATGCATGAAATATATAAGAGTTGAGGAAATTTTTACCTCCATTACCATAAGTAGCATTCTCAAAGGAGCTCCATATTCTCCCCCCCCCTCAAGATACAATTCTGTACAGTCGCTCAAAAAAGTATCCGAACACTATGGTTGATTACAGAATTCAGAAAAAATATCTGGCAACGATTTTTTTAGAAATTAGTGATCTGGCAACCTTCGTGTCACATGATTACAGAATTCAGGAAAAAGATCTGGAGCGTGTACAGCAACTGTACACGCTCCAGTTACCGTTCACAGCAAACTGGAGCGTGTGCAGTTACTGCACACGCTCCAGTTTGCTGTGAACGGTAACTGCACACGCTCAATATTTCCGTGAGTGAGCCCACACGATCTAGTATCAAAATAATATGACCACCTACAGTCGTTCAAAAAAGTATCCGAACACCATGGTTGACTACAGAATTCAGAAAAAATATCTGGCAATGATTTTTTTTTAGAAATTAGTGATTTGGCAACATTCGTGTCACGTGACACGAAGGTTGCCAGATCACTAATTTCTAAAGAAATCGTTGCCAGATATTTTTTCTGAATTCTGTAGTCAACCATAGTGTTCGGATACTTTTTTGAGCGACTGTACAGAGTAGAAGGGAGCCATTACCCATTTATTATCAGCTGATATCAGTGATCTTTTTAAGGTAATCCAGATTGAAATTTAAATTTTAGCTAAGCGCGCCACGCCTCGTAATTGCAGTTCCCACTTTCGAGTCTTAATTCTGCCATCGTTGAGTTTTAATTGCGATAAACCCAGATCTTGTCCTCGGTGTTAAACGGTAACAACGATGGACTTGGAAAGGCAACCGTCCGTCAAATGGGATGTAAAGTCATGGTCCCTTGTGCACGTTAAAGAACACTCTGGATGACCTTGATGGGAGGATTCCATCTGTCTCCTAACCATGGGCGTCCGCAGAGGGGGCAAACGGGGCACTTGCCCCCCTGGGATCGAGTAAAAATTCTTGTTTCAATTAATTCTTGCTTTTATATTGTAAATTTATATATATTATGTATATGTTTTTGTATTGATGCAATACTGTATTCTATAATCCACTTGTGTAAAAAAAGCAAAATAATTAAATAATTAAATAAAAATTTATTGATGTAATTATTTGTCTCCAAGCTTTGCCCCCCCCCCCCTGGAAAATTTTCTGCGGACGCCCATGTTCCTAACATATGCTCAGTGAATCCCCTTCCCCCAACCTTCCGGGGCGGGGGTGGCTCAGTCGGTAGCGCGCCAGGCTCGTAATCTGTAGTTCCCAGGTTCGAGTCCCAGCTGGGTCAGCGTTGAGATTTATCTCCGCAAAATTCCCCTGCCCTGCCCACGGTAAGTAGGGGACACCGATGGGCTTCTAAAAGCCACCGTCCGTCGGATGGGACGTTAAGCCGTGGCTCCGTGTGCGGGAGAGCCATACCCTGTGCGCGTTAAAGAACACGCTGGATGGCCTTGACGGGAGGCTACCATCTGTCTCCCAACAGCTGTTCCAGTGGGTCCCCTCCCCCAACCTTCTCTGAGCCTTCGGGGTCCTTGTGACCTGGCCATTTAGCCCATGGTGTGCAAAAAAGTGCCGCTCAGAGGTAAAACAACCCAACCCAACAACCCCAACCTTCTATGAGATCTTGGGGTCCTTGTGACCTGACCATTTACCCCGTTGTGTACAAAAAAGCCTATTTCAGAGAAAAACAACACAAACAGTTATAAAATAGTGAAAGTTCTTGATATCTAATATTCTGTCTGGATGGACACATATAGGATCCGCAATTGCCAAAGAAGCTAAATTGTCGAAATGGGAATTTACGAAGCGTTTACTTAAAGTAAATGAACTCTGAAACGCATAAAGTACAATCGAAAAATAAATGTCATAACTAACACTAATACAGTAACTGAAGATGAGAAGTCGGAAATTTTTGTCAACCGTGAAAGGTTGACAAAATTTTGTGAGAAAAATTGCGTAGATGTGAAAATCTAGGAAACCATTTTCTGTCTGAAATCTCCCACTGTTCAACAACTTGATGAACTTATCTAATCAGTGAAATGACACACTAAAAGCAATTTCGGTTGTAGTTTTCTGTTTCCAGTATTTGAAAATTTGGGTTGGGTTGTTTTACCTCTGAGCGGCACTTTTTTGCACACCATGGGCTAAATTGGCCAGGTCACATGGACCCCGAAGGCTCAGAGAAGGTTGCGGGAGGGGACCCACTGGAACAGCTGTTGGGAGATAGATGGTAGCCTCCCGTCAAGGCCATCCAGCGTGTTCTTTAACGTGCACAGGGTATGAGTTGGATTGTTTTACCTCTGAGCGGCACTTTTTTTGCACACCATGGGCTAAATGGCCAGGTCACATGGACCCCGAAGGCTCAGAGAAGGTTGGGGGAGGAGACCCACTGGAACAGCTGTTGGGAGACAGATGGTAGCCTCCCGTCAAGGCCATCCAGCGTGTTCTTTGCGTGCACAGGGTATGGCTCTCCCGCACACGGGGCTACGGCTTAACGTCCCATCCAACGGACGGCGGCCTTTCCAAGCCCATCGGTGTCCCCTACTGATCAGGGCGGGGAATTTTGCGGAGATAAATCTCAACGCTGACCCAGCTGGGACTCGAACCTGGGAACTACAAATTACGAGCCTGGCGCGCTACCGACTGTGCCCCTCTTCCCCCCAGTATTTGAAAATGTTTAGCGTTTATTTTGCAATTGACGCATTATAACTCACACAAAGATATCCAACTCTAATTTCTATACCTATTTTATTTTTTAAAATTGAAAAAGAATATTTCTCCTAATCTTAATATTGCTCAATTTTTTATAAGTGTGTCTGTCAACATTTATACCCGAACATTGGAAAATAATCTAGAGTGCCAATACGAGATTAGCCACGACACGAGACCATTTAAAAACGTTTAATCAAATTGCCAATATCTGACGAATAATTTTACGCTGAAATCGGAATGCGAGGCTATGAAGTGTAATCAGGCAATCCTCTCTTTCGATTCCTCATGTCACTCGATTCACGAGCAAAACTTCCTTCCCCCCGTGCGCGTTTCACCCACTTTTCGCGTCACATCGTGACTCTCAGTTGCTTGGAAGGTTTGTGGAAAATGCCCGTCTCTCGTTGAGTGTCTCGCTCACACCAGTTGGTTTTCGGTGTACGCTAGCCAAGAAGGCTCTGATCAACGGCCAGTAGCGGAGTTCATACAATGAAGCACGAATACTCTTCACGAGACAAGTGGATCGAGTTGACTCTTGCCAATGAGATGCTGGGCACATTCTGCCACACTCGACGATGACGTTAAAATCGCAGAAAATATCTCTCGAAGCAAAGCTGTGTTTGGATTCATTAAAGCAGTACGAAGAGGATTTGGGTTGGGTTGTTTTACCTCTGAGCGGCACTTTTTTGCACACCATGGGCTAAATGGCCAGGTCACATGGACCCCGAGGGCTCAGAGAAGGTTGGGGGAGGGGACCCACTGGAACAGCTGTTGGGAGACAGATGGTAGCCTCCCGTCAAGGCCATCCAGCGTGTTCTTTAACGTGCACAGGATATGGGTTGGGTTGTTTTACCTCTGAGCAGCACTTTTTTGCACACCATGGGCTAAATGGCCAGGTCACATTGACCCCGAAGGCTCAGAGAAGGTTGGGGGAGGGGACCCACTGGAACAGCTGTTGGGAGACAGATGGTAGCCTCCCGTCAAGGCCATCCAGCGTGTTCTTTAACGTGCACAGGGTATGGGTTGGGTTGTTTTACCTCTGAGCAGCACTTTTTTGCACACCATGGGCTAAATGGCCAGGTCACATGGACCCCGAAGGCTCAGAGAAGGTTGGGGGAGGGGACCCACTGGAACAGCTGTTGGGAGACAGATGGTAGCCTCCCGTCAAGGCCATCCAGCGTGTTCTTTAACGTGCACAGGGTATGGGTTGGGTTGTTTTACCTCTGAGCGGCACTTTTTTGCACACCATGGGCTAAATGGCCAGGTCACATGGACCCCGAGGGCTCAGAGAAGGTTGGGGGAGAGGACCCACTGGAACAGCTGTTGGGAGACAGATGGTAGCCTCCCGTCAAGGCCATCCAGTGTGTTCTTTAACGTGCACAGGGTGTGGCTCTCCCGCACACTGGGCCACGGCTTAACGTCCCATCCGACGGACGGCGGCCTTTCCAAGCCCATCGGTGTCCCCTACTGACCGTGGGCAGGGCGGGAAATTTTGCGGAGATAAATCTCAACGCTGACCCAGCTGGGACTCGAACCTGGGAACTACAGATTACAGATACTGGCACGCTACCGATTGAGCCACCCTCGCCCCCAGTACGAAGAGGATGTTATGACTGTGCTGAACTGCCATTTTGCGGTGAAAGAGTTGGCTTAGTTGGTAGAGCACCAGGCTCGTAATCTGTTCCCAGGTTCATGTCACACTTGGGGCAGGGGTGGCTCAGTCGGTAGCGCGCCAGGCTCGTAATCTGTAGTTCCCAGGTCCGAGTCCCTGCTGGGTCAGCGTTGAGATTTATCTCCGCAAAATTCCCCGCTCTGCCCACGGTCAGTAGGGACACCGATGAGCTTGGAAAGGCCGCCGTCGGTCGGATGGGACGTTAAGCCGTGGTCCCGTGTGCGGGAGAGCCATACCCTGTGCACGTTAAAGAACACGCTGGATGGCTTTGACGGGAGGCTACCATCTGTCTCCCAACAGCAGTTCCGGTGGGTACCCTCTCCCAACCTTCTCTGAGCCTTCGGGGTCTATGTGACCTGGCCATTTAACCCATGGTGTGCAAAAAAGTGCCGCTCAGGGGTAAAACAACCCAACACAACCCAGGAGAGCTATACCCTGTGCAGGTTAAAGAACAACTGGATGGTCTCCAATTGAGACTACCATCTGTCGCCCAGCAGCTGTCTAGTGGATCTCCTACCCAAACTTCTTTGAGCCTTTGGGGTTTTCATGACCTGGCTTTTTAGTTGATTGTGTGCAAAAAAAGTGCCTCTCAGAGGTAAAACAACCGAAGGCATTTTCACCGATGTGATGGAGAATGGTGAAGGAACATGAGCCGTAACTAGGGAAGCAATGGGGAGACTATGAGACTGCGCAGTTGACACTTCGACAAATCTCATAGATAATTTCACCAGTGATATGTGAGAACTGTTGATGATGTGCCAATTACGCAGTCACCATCATTTTTGTTTCCACAGTTTTAATTCAGCTCTTCGTTACTGGTTGAGATGTTGGGTTGTTTTATCTCTGAGTGCCACTTGATTTTGCACACAACAGGCTAAATGGCCAGGTCACAAAGACCCCGAGGGTTCAGAAATTGTTGGGGCAAGATGATCCACTAGACAGCTGTTGGCGACCGATTGTAGCTTCCCGTCAAAGGCATCCAGCGTGTTCTTTAATGGGCACAAAGTATGGCTTTCGTGTACACGGGGTCACAGCTTTACGTACCATACGACGGACGGCGGGCTTTCCCTGCCCATCGGTTTTTCTTTTTCACCGAGGGCAACGATTAGCAGAGATGGGTACAGTCGCTCAAAAAAGTATCCGAACACCATGGTTGATTACAGAATTCAGAAAAAATATCTGGCACCGATTTGTTTAGAAATTAGTGATCTGGCAACCTTCGTGTCACGTGATTGCAGAATTCAGGAAAAATATCTGGAGCGTGTACAGCAACTGTACACGCTCCAGTTACCGTTCACAGCAAACTGGAGCGTGTGCAGTTACTGCACACGCTCCAGTTTGCTGTGAACGGTAACTGCACACGCTCAATATTTCCGTGAGTGAGCCCACACGATCCAGGTCTTTGTGAGCTCACACGATCCAATGTGCTGTGAACATTAACCGCAACCGCTCCAGTTTGCTGTGAACGGTAACTGCACACACTCCATATTCATTGCATTATATATTCATACGCATTATATATATTAAAAAATATCCGAACACTATGGTCGATTACAGAATTCAGAAAAAATATCTGGCGCCGATTTTTTCAGAAATTAGTGATCTGGCAACCTTCGTGTCACGTGCCAGATCACTAATTTCTAAAAAAATCGTTGCCAGATATTTTTTCTGAATTCTGTAATCAACCATGGTGTTCGGATACTTTTTTGAGCGACTGTACATCTGAGACTCGAACCTGGAAACTGAAGATGACGAACCTGGCCCGCTACTAATTGAGACAATTTCAGCAGCAATGTGTTGGGAATATTTGATTCCTCTTGGAGCAAACGAAATGACGATTCCAGGTTACCCTAAATCATTTCGTTTTCAATTTTTCAATAATGAATATTCATGACACGTTTTCTTTTTTTTATGGGGGAAGTGCATTATGTTCTATACACGATCAATAGATGGCGCCTCGAGCAATTGAAGATCATGGAATTAAATGTTTATAGTTCTCGTTACATGAAGTTGCAGTAACCTTGGGAACGCTCTGTGCTTTAGAGGACTTGATATATGTAGATAAAGAAGTCGTAAGTTAGTTGCAAAGGCTTTTCATTCAGTTAAACTCTTTGCAAAAAAGCGCTTTTCAGATTGGAAGATGAATTATTTTCTTTGAGAAAAAGTTTTTTTTTCACATACTTTCTCTCCTTTTCAACAGAGGATCGGACAAAGGCAAGTTTTCTGCATGACGTCACTAAATACTGATCAGTAGTTTTGGCAAGATCTGTGAGAGAAACAGAATGAAACTAAGATAAAATTGATCGTGTAGACAAAATGAAATATTTAGGTTTATACTTCGACAATATGTTTTGCTGGAATAGGCATATAAAAAACAAAAATCGAGCCGGACATTTAAAAAAAAAAAACGCGGGAGGGGGAACAAAAACTGAATTTCTTTTGCACTGTAAAATTTTCCCCTCCGTTTTAGAAATTTTTAAAAAATTTCTTTAAAATTGCGTGAAATTTGCACAATTTTAATGGTTTCTGGTTTCTATTACCCTTACTAAATAATAAATACCCCCTCAAGCAGCTGCTTGCCACAGAGGTCTGACAGGAGCCTGTCAGTTTATATGCCAGAGTAGAAGGTCTGAGAGGATGGCAGGACCTCAGCAGAAAAACGACACGAAAATATACATGCCTTACCCGGGGCTCGAACCCAGGTCCCGTAGATCAGGAGCCAAGCGCGCTAACCACTCGGCCACGGGACGGCTATCCCCTTACTAGCATTCTGAAAAAATAAAGGGGAAGAAAGGCATGACCCCCCCTTGCCCTCCCGTATTAAACACTTTCATTTGTGGTAAACCGGCACGTCCAATTAATTGAAGTATGCCAAATCCCATGCACGCAATATTAAAGGAATTCTAGCATACCATATAGTGTAATTAATTATGCAAACTGTTCTTATCTTGTTGGAATCGTCAGAATTCTCACCACCGATTTCATCCCATTTTATTTTAGCTTCTCGTTATCATAGAGATATAACGCATGGCTCGTAAGAATCGAGTCGGTCGTTTGAGAAACCCTTACCCATCCAGTATGATTTGTATCTGTGGATGGGCTTGGAAAGGCCGCCGTCCTTCGGATGGGACGTTAAGCCGTGACCCCGTGTGTGGGAGAGCCATACCCTGTGCACGTTAAAGAACACGCTGGATGGCCTTGACGGGAGGCTACCATCTGTCTCCCAACAGCTGTTCCAGTGGGTCCCCCTCCCTCAACGTTCTCTGAGCCTTCGGGGTCCTTGTGGCCTGGCCATTTAGCCCATGGTGTGCAAAAAAGTGCCGCTCAGAGGTAAAACAACCCATGTATCTGTGGTCAGCATAGTATCTGTGGATGTGGCTCTAACCACTCGGCCACGGGACGGCTATCCCCTTACTAGCATTCTGAAAAAATAAATCAATGTATCTGTGGATGCAATAAAAGACTGGATTTTATTATTGAAGTTCAAACACTGTGCTATGAATAACTTTCTGGTGAAGAGCAGAAATGTTCTTTCTTTAGACGGTCTTTCTTCTGGAACCTTTCAACTTCCGAAGTTGTTCTTCGGTCTCTCTCTTTCTCCTGTCTCTGATAATCCCAATTCTTTTGTATCTTCTTCCGCTCATCCCCATCTGCTCTTCTTCATCCTCTTCATCTCCATCACTATCCCTCTCTCAGCTTCGCCTGCAGCCAGGTAAGTGTGGAGTAAAGTGCAAACACAGAGGGCCTCTAATTGCTCCTTCCTTTAATTACTGCCGTCGCCCCCGCCACCCAGGGTCGTTCATCTCTATGGTAACGGAACGAGGGTTATGCGCAGTCATGCCTCCTCTACTAGTGGACGGGTATAAATGTCAAAGTCGGGATGCTTCGGGCGAATTATGCGCCCCAGCGCGAGAAGGGGCTCGCGCTTACGAGCGGAGACGGAGCATTAGGTTAGGGGGCGGTATCAGGATTGAGAGGCGAACAGTGGCCGACGACGAACAGGTGCAGTCAGGCCGGAACGTTACCAAGAAGTCCTGGCTCGTCGCTGTTTCCATGGGAGCAGGGAGGCTGCGTTAAGACGGGTCTTTTGCTGTGGAAGAGAAGAGATGTAGAAAGGGAAAAGAATTAGGTGCAGCTGATTAAAGTGTATTAAATTACGGGAGATCGAAATGCTGATTAGCTTCTTGAGTTAAACATTTCGGGGTTTAACTCGAATGGGATCAAATGAGCTTTTGATATGAGATGAATCAAATCTTCAGGCAAATATCTTTAATATTTGACTCATATTTTGAATGTGTTGAATTTGTCAGAGAGCTTTGCTTCCTCTGAGATATAAGTCAACAGCTTCAAACATTTTTCTCTCGCAGACTTTATTCTACAACTGATTTCAACTTCTTCCACCCCCCACCCCTTTTATAACTGATTTTATCTTGATCTCGCTATCTACAACTGATTTCCTTTGTGTACCAACATCTAGAACTGATTTAAACTGTATAATTCTCTTTTAGAACTCAAACCGTGGACCACTTTCCAAAACTGAGTTAAATGCTTATCGCGTCCTTAAGTGTACCTAAGACGCATAACAATGCCTAGAATCGATTAAGACTTGTACCACCTTCTGGAATCGATTAACACTGTGTACCACCACCGTCCGGAATCGATTGACACTGTGTACTACCTTCTCGAATCGATTAACACTGTGTACCACCACCGTCCGGAATCGATTGACACTGTGTACCACCTTCTCGAATCGATTAACACTGTGTACCACCTTCTCGAATCGATTAACACTGTGTACCACCACCGTCTGGAATCGATTAACACTGTGTACCACCTTCTCGAATCGATTAACACTGTGTACCGCCTTCTGGAATCGATTAACACTGTGTACCACCACCGTCCGGAATCCACTGACACTGTGTACCACCTTCTCGAATCGATTAACACTGTGTACCACCTTCTCGAATCGATTAACACTGTGTACCACCTTCTCGAATCGATTAACACTGTGTACCACCACCGTCTGGAATCGATTAACACTGTGTACCACCTTCTCGAATCGATTAACACTGTGTACCGCCTTCTGGAATCGATTAACACTGTGTACCACCACCGTCCGGAATCCACTGACACTGTGTACCACCTTCTCGAATCGATTAACACTGTGTACCACCTTCTCGAATCGATTAACACTGTGTACCACCTTCTCGAATCGATTAACACTGTGTACCACCACCGTCTGGAATCGATTAACACTGTGTACCACCTTCTCGAATCGATTAACACTGTGTACCGCCTTCTGGAATCGATTAACACTGTGTACCACCTTCTCGAATCGATTAACACTGTGTACCGCCTTCTCGAATCGATTAACACTGTGTACCGCCTTCTGGAATCGATTAACACTGTGTACCACCTTCTCGAATCGATTAACACTGTGTACCACCACCGTCCGGAATCGATTGACACTGTGTACCACCTTCTCGAATCGATTAACACTGTGTACCACCTTCTCGAATCGATTAACACTGTGTACCACCTTCTCGAATCGATTAACACTGTGTACCACCACCGTCTGGAATCGATTAACACTGTGTACCACCTTCTCGAATCGATTAACACTGTGTACCGCCTTCTGGAATCGATTAACACTGTGTACCACCACCGTCCGGAATCGATTGACACTGTGTACCACCTTCTCGAATCGATTAACACTGTGTACCACCTTCTCGAATCGATTAACACTGTGTACCACCTTCTCGAATCGATTAACACTGTGTACCACCACCGTCTGGAATCGATTAACACTGTGTACCACCTTCTCGAATCGATTAACACTGTGTACCGCCTTCTGGAATCGATTAACACTGTGTACCACCACCGTCCGGAATCCACTGACACTGTGTACCACCTTCTCGAATCGATTAACACTGTGTACCACCTTCTCGAATCGATTAACACTGTGTACCACCTTCTCGAATCGATTGACACTGTGTACCACCTTCTCGAATCGATTAACACTGTGTACCACCTTCTCGAATCGATTGACACTGTGTACCACCTTCTCGAATCGATTAACACTGTGTACCACCTTCTCGAATCGATTGACACTGTGTACCACCTTCTCGAATCGATTAACACTGTGTACCACCTTCTCGAATCGATTAACACTGTGTACCACCACCGTCTGGAATCGATTAAGACTGTGTACCACCTTCTCGAATCGATTAAAACTGTGTAACACTTTCAGAAACTGCTTTAGGCTGCTTACTACTTTCTAAAACTGACTAAAACTGTGTAATACTTTTAGAATGATTTAAACTGCGTACTGCCTTCTACAAACCCTTCAAGGTGTGTACAGTCGCTCAAATAAATATCTGAACACTACGGTTGATTACAGATTCATACATTGATACATTCCTTCGTGTCACGTGACAAGAAGGTTGCCAGGTTGTTAATTCCTAAAAAAATCGTTGCCAGATATTTTTTCTGAATTCTGTAATCCACCGTAGTGTTCGGATATTTATTTGAGCGACTGTACAACTTGTAAGATTTATTTTAATTTACAACAATTGTTACGTCAACTTCTAACACTTAACAGAAGTAATTTAAGCTGCTTATCGCGTTCTACAATGCGCGTAAGCTACGCACGATTTTCAAAATATGACATAAGCTGCGTACCACTCTAAGGAATTAATTTAAACTGCATATCATCATTAAGAAATAACTTAAGCTGAATAATGATGTAGTTGCAATATTTAACACCAACTTTGCCATCTGAAAAGTTAAATTAGAAGAAAACAAATTTTACATCAGTTTGTTAAAAAAATGTATTTTTTAGAAGTTTGTAGAATGACCTTTAAAAATATAATCAATTCCGAAAAATAAATTAAGATTACGATTAGGGGACTTCTGTTAAATATCCTAACTTCTACAGCTCTTTCAATATTGAACATATACCGCCGAAAATCGATATTGGGATAGATTCGATTAACAACTTCTACTCCCAATTTCATTTTCTTCGTTTTATCATAAATCCTCGTGTCAGATGTAAGGGACCATTTCTTGGGGGGGGGGGGGGAGGAATCGTATATTTATTTTAATATACGATATGGATAATTGACGGCAAGCAACAATTTCTCTAAAATCTCCCCGTTCTATCTACATCGAGATTTTTTCTACTAACCTTCGCGTCTCCACAGGTGTAGAAAGTAGAAGACCTTGGAAAGGACGCCATCCTTCCGAAAAATCCTTAAGCCGTGACCTGATGTGTTGCAGAGACACACACACACACACTGAGCTTTTTAAAAACACGCTGGATGATCTTCGTTTCTGCCTGTATCCAAGCAACTATCCATTAGATTCCGTTCACCTGTCAGCTCTGAGAGATTAGGGGTGCTTGTGATCTGGAAATGTACAGCCGCTCAAAAAAGTATCCGAACACTACGGTTGATTACAGAATTCAGAAAAAATATCTGGCAACGATATTTTTTCTGAATTCTGTAATCAACCATAGTGTTCGGATACTTTTTTGAGCGACTGTAGTTTGGGTCATATTATTTTGATACTAGATCGTGTGGGCTCACTCACGGAAATATTGAGCGTGTGCAGTTACCGTTCACAGCAAACTGGAGCGGTTGCAGTTAATGTTCACAGCACATTGGATCGTGTGAGCTCACAAAGACCTGGATCGTGTGGGCTCACTCACGGAAATATTGAGCGTGTGCAGTTACCGTTCACAGCAAACTGGAGCGGGTGCAGTAACTGCACACGCTCCAGTTTGCTGTGAACGGTAACTGGAGCGTGTACAGTTGCTGTACACGCTCCAGATATTTTGCCTGAATTCTGTAATCACGTGACACGAAGGTTGCCAGATCACTAATTTCTAAAAATATCGTTGCCAGATATTTTTTCTCAATTCTGTAATCAACCGTAGTGTTCGGATACTTTTTTGAGTGACTGTACCCATTATATGCCCCCATCTGCTGCTCTAAAACTATCGAACTAAACCCACGATACGTCTGTCATTTATGAGTATTAGAATTTTTAGAGTTTCGAGAATCCTGCTATTGATTTTATTATTTTTTTTGGATAAAACCAGCTGTGATAAAAAAAAAAGTAAATATTTGGAGAATAAAAATCTGCTTTTGGAAGGAGTTTTTTTTATTATTATTTACTCTTGGTATTTCTGCTGTAATCTCATATTTTACGAATAAAAAGGAAACTTTTGAATAGTCTGCTGATGTTGAGCTTGTGAGCGTGATAAATGGATAAACAAATAAATAATGCATTATGTGGTCATGAATGGTAGTATATTCAGTAAAGGATAAATGCGAATCCAATTCTTTGCATTGGAAGAGCGAAAAAAAAAGAATCTTACGCCCTCGGTGATTGTTGCTTTGCGAATTCGCTGCTAAAGGGACTTTACTTATGGGGAAGATCTTGAAAAGACGATGCGCCAGCTATTCAACAGCGTTGTATATATACTTTTTTAAAGCATGGATATATTTAAAAGAAACGAACTGAGGTCCAACTTGTTGTGACACATGAATGCACATTCAACACTGTTGACAAACTATGAAATAAGAAGAAAAAAGATTGCGAATTAGAGCAGTACGTTATCAAAGCAGACACACGAAATCTAATGTTTTTAATAATCTTTTATTGAATTGCAGATGAAGGAGGAAATACCTCAGATGATTAAGGAGCATTTCGTGTTTTCCTTGTTGATTTCTTCCAGAGAATTTGTTGCTCTTGATCTTAAGGGTTGGGTTGTTTTACCTCTGAGCGGCACTTTTTTGCACACCATGGGCTAAATGGCCAGGTCACATGGACCCCGAAGACTCAGAGAAGGTTGGGGGAGGGAACCCACTGGAACAGCTGTTGGGAGACAGATGGTAGCCTCCCGTTAAGGCCATCCAGCGTGTTCTTTAATGTGCACAGTGTATGGGTTGGGTTGTTTTACCTCTCAGCGGCACTTTTTTGCACACCATGGGCTAAATGGCCAGGTCACATGGACCCCGAAGACTCAGAGAAGGTTGGGGGAGGGGACCCACTGGAACAGCTGTTGGGAGACAGATGGTAGCCCCCCGTCAAGGCCATCCAGCGTGTTCTTTAACGTGCACAGGGTATGTCTCTCCCGCACACGGGCCAACGGCTTAACGTCCCATCCGACGGACGGCGGCCTTCCCAAGCCCATCGGTGTTCCCTACTGACCGTGGGCAGGGCGGGGAATTTTTGCGGAGATAAATCTCAACGCTGACCCAGCTGGGACTCGAACCTGGGAACTACAGATTACGAGCCTGGCGCGCTACCGACGGAGCTACCCCCGCCCCGCTCTTGATCTTAAGGTTAATCAATGGCTTTTTCTTTCAAAAATAGTATTAATATACGAGAAGTTATATTTTTAGAGTGCCTACGTTATATTTAAGTCCTAAATCATTTTTACTGGAGTATTTTGTTGCACACTGCACTCAGTAACAGTGGATTTAACAAATGGGATTGTGAAGGCCATCATCCTACAGGTAGAACAGAAAGATTTGGGTTGGGTTGTTTTACATCTGAGCGGCACTTTTATGCACACCATGGCTAAATGGCCAGGTCACATGGACCCCGAAAACTCAGAGAAGGTTGGAGAGGGGACTCACTGGAACAGCTGTTGGGTGACAGATGGTATCCTCCCGTCAAGGCCATCTAATCTGTGTTCATTAACGTGCACAAGGTATGGCTCTCCCGCACACGGGGCCACGGCTTAACGTCCCATCCGACGGACGGCGGCCTATTCCAAACCCATCGGTGTCCCCTACTGACCGTGGGCAGGGCGGGGAATTTATGGGGATAAATTTGAATACTGACCCAGTTGGGACTCGAACCTGGGAACTACAGATTACGAGCCTGGCGCGCTACCGACTGAGCCACCCCCGCCCCAGAACAGAAAGAAGTACCTAATTCCATGCAGAAATTGGGTTGTTTAATCTCTGAGAGGAACATTTATGCACAAAGTGGGCTAAATGGCAATGTCACAAGGACCCCAAAGACTCAGAGCCGAATAGGGGAACGAAATCCACAGAAAAGTTGTTAGAAGACATTTGGAAACTTCCTGTCAGAAACTTCCAGTCAGTTGATATCCTGCACAAGAAGCCACGACATGACGTGCCCTACCTGCAGGAGCGAAGAGAGATCTTTGAAGTTTCCTGTTTGCGAAAGTATTATCGATAGTATGAGGACGGCCATTTGCATATTGGCTAAGTATGCTGAACGTTAATGTATCAATATCTATAATTTGCTTTATCTTATGAATTTGTTTTTAAGTCGGAAAATGAATTATTCATAACTTCGTAAGAGTTCATTAGACATTAATTTTTTGTGGCGTGATAAAAAATCTGTCTATAACCTCTTGGTAAACCACCTCTGGACGATTCAAAATTTTTTACCGTCCACAGAGGGTGCATTTCGATAAAAGTAAAGTGCGAATTAGAGAACACTGCGTTTGCTCTAGAATTTCAGCATCAAGAATTGCTGTGCAGTTAGCATTTTCTTGTAATGTTAATTGCAGCGAGATTAATGTTTCCAAGTTTTTTAATTCTGTGCATTTTTAATTAGATCATAGGTAAAGGTATAACTGTAATGCGAATCGATGATTTCTATTGATAAATAATTATCACAGCAGTTGATAATGCAATACATTTTCACTTTTGTTGGATTTACAAAAGACTTTGATTTCATCTTCCAAAGCTTTGCATTGGATGGGAAGAAAAGGTCTGACGGAGGCAACCTTTCCAAGCCCATTGGTGTGGATGGGAAGAAAAAGTCTGACGGAGGCAACCTTTTCAAGCCCATTGGTGTGGATGGGAAGAAAAAGTCTGACGGAGGCAACCTTTTCAAGCCCATTGGTGTGGATGGGAAGAAAAAGTCTGACGGAGGCAACCTTTCCAAGCCCATTGGTGTGGATGGGAAGAAAAAGTCTGATGGAGGCAACCTTTCCAAGCCCATTGGTGTGGATGGGAAGAAAAATTCTGACGGAGGCAACCTTTTCAAGCCCATTGGTGTGGATGGGAAGAAAAAGTCTGACGGAGGCAACCTTTCCAAGCCCATTGGTGTGGATGGGAAGAAAAAGTCTGACGGAGGCAACCTTTTCAAGCCCATTGGTGTGGATGGGAAGAAAAAGTCTGACGGAGGCAACCTTTCCAAGCCCATTGGTGTGGATGGGAAGAAAAAGTCTGATGGAGGCAACCTTTCCAAGCCCATTGGTGTGGATGGAAGAAAAAGTCTGACGGAGGCAACCTTTCCAAGCCCATTGGAGGGGCGGGGGTGGCTCAGTCGGTAGCGCGCCAGGTTCGTAATCTGTAGTTCCCAGGTTCGAGTCCCAGCTGGGTCAGCGTTGAGATTTATCTCCGCAAAATTCTCCGCCCTGCCCACGGTCAGTAGGGGACACCGATGGGCTTGGAAAGGCCGCCGTCCGTCGGATGGGACGTTAAGCCGTGGCCCCGTGTGCGGGAGAGCCATACCCTGTGCACGTTAAAGAACACGCTGGATGGCCTTGACGGGAGGCTACCATCTGTCTCCCAACAGCTGTTGCAGTGGGTCCCCTCCCCCAACCTTCTCTGAGCCTTCGGGGTCCATGTGACCTGGCCATTTAGCCCATGGTGTGCAAAAAAGTGCCGCTCAGAGGTAAAACAACCCAACCCAACCCAAGCCCATTGGTGTGGATGGGAAGAAAAAGTCTGTCGGAGTTAACCTTTCCAAGCCCATTGGTGTGGATGGGAAGAAAAAGTCTGACGGAGGCAACCTTTTCAAGCCCATTGGTGTGGATGGGAAGAAAACGTCTGACGGAGGCAACCTTTCCAAGCCCATTGGTGTGAATGGGAAGAAAAAATCTGACGGAGGCAACCTTTCCAAGCACATTGGTGTGGATGGGAAGAAAAAGTCTGTCGGAGTTAACCTTTCCAAGCCCATTGGTGTGGATGGGAAGAAAACGTCTGACGGAGGCAACCTTTCCAAGCCCATTGGTGTGAATGGGAAGAAAAAGTCTGACGGAGGCAACCTTTCCAAGCCCATTGGTGTGGATGGGAAGAAAAAGTCTGTCGGAGTTAACCTTTCCAAGCCCATTGGTGTGGATGGGAAGAAAAAGTCTGACGGAGGCAACCTTTCAAGCCCATTGGTGTGGATGGGAAGAAAAAGTCTGACGGAGGCAACCTTTCCAAGCCCATTGGTGTGGATGGGAAGAAAAAGTCTGTCGGAGTTAACCTTTCCAAGCCCATTGGTGTGGATGGGAAGAAAAAGTCTGACGGAGGCAACCTTTCAAGCCCATTGGTGTGGATGGGAAGAAAAAGTCTGACGGAGGCAACCTTTCCAAGCCCATTGGTGTGGATGGGAAGAAAAAGTCTGTCGGAGTTAACCTTTCCAAGCCCATTGGTGTGGATGGGAAGAAAAAGTCTGACGGAGGCAACCTTTCAAGCCCATTGGTGTGGATGGGAAGAAAAAGTCTGACGGAGGCAACCTTTCCAAGCCCATTGGTGTGGATGGGAAGAAAAAGTCTGTCGGAGTTAACCTTTCCAAGCCCATTGGTGTGGATGGGAAGAAAAAGTCTGACGGAGGCAACCTTTCAAGCCCATTGGTGTGGATGGGAAGAAAAAGTCTGACGGAGGCAACCTTTCCAAGCCCATTGGTGTGGATGGGAAGAAAAAGTCTGTCGGAGTTAACCTTTCCAAGCCCATTGGTGTGGATGGGAAGAAAAAGTCTGACGGAGGCAACCTTTTCAAGCCCATTGGTGTGGATGGGAAGAAAACGTCTGACGGAGGCAACCTTTCCAAGCCCATTGGTGTGAATGGGAAGAAAAAGTCTGACGGAGGCAACCTTTCCAAGCACATTGGTGTGGATGGGAAGAAAAAGTCTGACGGAGGCAACCTTTCCAAGCCCATTGGTGTGGATGAGAAGAAAAAGTCTGACGGAGGTTGGAAGAAAAAGTCTGACGGTTTTTAAGCAACTACAATATTAGTCTGAAATAATGACTTGTACAGTCGCTCAAAAAAGTATCCGAACACTATGGTCGATTACAGAATTCAGAAAAAATATCTGGCACCGTTTTTTTTTAGAAATTAGTGATCTGGCAACCTTCGTGTCACGTGACACGAAGGTTGCCAGATCACTAATTTCTAAAAATATCTTTGCCAGATATTTTCCGTTCACAGCAAACTGGAGCGGTTGCGGTTAATGTTCATAGCACATTGGATCGTGTGAGCTCACAATGACCTGGATCGTGTGGGCTCACTCACAGAAATATTGAGCTTGTGCAGTTACCGTTCACAGCAAACTGGAGCGTGTGCAGTTACTGCACACGCTCCAGTTTGCTGTGAACGGTAACTGGAGCGTGTACAGTTGCTGTACACGCTCCAGATATTTTTCCTAAATTCTGTAAATCACGTGACACGAAGGTTGCCAGATCACTAATTTCTAAAAAAAAAATCGTTGCCAGATATTTTTTCTGAATTCTGTAATCAACCATAGTGTTCGGATACTTTTTTGAGCGACTGTACAATCTACTATTAACACAAGATTTTTTTTGGGCCAACGCATGTTATAATCCGTAATTGTATAGATTATTTTTATAAATGTGTTAAATTTTTCATGTTTGTGATTTAATTCATGTTGTTCTTTCCATTACATGTCTTATTCTTTAATTAACCTGTCGTATGATTGAAAGGAATCCTGCTGACAAGCCATAAGTCTTAGCGGGGTAATCTATGTATACAGGGTGATTCAAAACTTATCGTTCAAATTTCGTGGGGAGGTAGGGAATACGTCAGGAAACCGATTTCACATAGGAAAGTATGTCCGCAAATGTACGCATGCGTATGTAGAGGGCGCTGCGTGTACCCAACCAGTGTACAGCTCGCCCGACCGATTGGACGGCCGGAAATACCTAATATTTCTTGAGACAGTGTTACCCACTTTTCTGGGCGCTGTTCCTGCGCATATCCGCTGAGATATGTGGTATCAACATGACGGGGCTCCAGCCCATAGCACAATTGTTGCGCGTGATTACCTGAACCGAACATTCGGAGCTCGATGGATCGGTAGAGGTGGACCGATCGCTTGTCCACTCAGGTCACCTGATTTATCGCCCATGGATTTCTTTTTGTGGGGGGCCATGAAAGACCATGTGTACGAGACCCCCGTCGACAGTGAAATGGACCTTGTTGCACGAATAGTGGCCACCACAGGCATTGTCCGTGATATGCCAGGCGTTTTTGAAAATGTTCGGCGGTCAATGCAACGGCGCTGTGAATCATGTGTCCGTGTAAATGGTCGCAATTTTGAGCACCTACTGTGAACCTGTACTTTACCTTGTTGGAATAAAAGTCACATTCGTTACCACTTAACTGTACTGTTTCCTTGTGTTCACTTTACTTGTCCATTTTGTTCATGTAGATGACGTTTGCGGACATACTTTCCTATGTGAAATCGGTTTCCTGACGTATTCCCTACCTCCCCACGAAATTTGAACGATAAGGTTTGAATCACCCTGTATAACCATACTGTAGCATAAATAAAGTTAATAATATTATTAATAATATTGTTAAAATGATATTTGGATAGAAATCCCCTTGGGGAATGAAGACAGCTCATCGTTAATGTGATGTCTGGAGGAATATTGTGTTTCTAAGAGCAGTTCATTTTAATTGAGTTAAAATAATCTTTTCTCTGACTGTAATCTTCTGCTGAAATCATACCCTTTCGTACGGGGATATATCCTCACAGGTAAGCAGGGGCAATTTGCTTATATACATCTGCGCCCTAGAATTCAGGGTGGTCAACCAGGGCTACTTGCGTTTTACCCATTTCAAAGTGAATCAAAGCTTTCTGATAGTTGATAATCGTTTTTGAAAGGTTGATTGTTTTACCTCTGAGCGGCATTTTTTTTACAGATGAATTGGACTAAATGTCCAGGTCACAAAGACCTTAAGGTAGAGAAGTTTGGGGGAGGGGACCCATTGGACAGCTGTTAGGAGAACGATGGAAGTCTCCCTTCAAAAGTGGCGGGGGTGGCTCAGTCGGTAGCGCGCCAGGCTCGTAATCTGTAGTTCCCAGGTTCGAGTCCCAGCTGGGTCAGCGTTGAGATTTATCTCCGCAAAACTCCCCGCCCTGCCCACGGTCAGTAGGGGACACCGATGGGCTTGGAAAGTCCGCCTTCCGTCGGATGGGACGTTAAGCTGTGGCCCCGTGTGCGGGAGAGCCATACCCTGTGCACGTTAAAGAACACGCTGGATGGCCTTGACGGGAGGCTACCATCTGTCTCCCAACAGCTGTTCCAGTGGGTCCCCTCCCCCAACCTTCTCTGAGCCTTCGGGGTCCATGTGACCTGGCCATTTAGCCCATGGTGTGCAAAAAAGTGCCGCTCAGAGGTAAAACAACCCAACAACTCCCTTCAAAAGCCATCCAGCGAGTTACTTAAGGTGCACAGGATATCGCTTTCCTTGCACTTATATCCACGGTTTAACGACCAGTTGAGAGAAGGTGGCCTTTTCCAAACTAGTTGGGGTTCCCTTTCTGAGAGTTTGGTAGAGATAAATTTCAACGCTGGTACAGGTGGGACTCGAACCTGGGAACTACAAATTACGAACATGGCGCTCCCGATTGAGCCAATCTTCGCTCCTATTTGTCTGGTGTTTAAAACAGGATTATAGATTGGGGCTAAAATAGTTAAGAGATTAACCATTGCCAGCCTTAGGAATATTTAAAATAAGTAACAATTCTTATTCAAAAAATTAAATGGCATCTTTTTTGTTTGTTTGTTCTATGATATTTTTTAATCGAGATCAAATCTGTTTAAGCATTTTTTTCATTAACTCTGATCTGTTTATACATATATATATGCAATTTTTTAATAAAGATTATTTAATGATTCCTTTTCATATATTGCAAATATTTTAGAGAAAAAATTTCGACATTGACAATAACGTTTGTTTTAATGCTCAAATTGTTTCGTGACGCTTTAAATATTAAACGAATTATGGCTAAAATTCGATATCTTTCACCAAAATCATTTTTCAGAGCTCGTAATCATAGGTTTTTAAACCTCGGGGTCCAAGGACCCCGAGGTTTCAAAGAAGGTTGGGGGAAGGGGACCAACTGGACAGCTGGTAGGAGACAGACTTAAGTAGCGTCCCGTCAGGGCCATCCAGTGTGTTCTTTAACGTGTACAGCGTATGGTTCGCCAGAACGGCACCACGGCTCAACGTTCCATCCAAAGGACGGAGGCCTTCACAATTCCATTGGTGTCTCCTACTGATCAAGGGTAAGGGTGGGAATTTTTCGGAGATAATCTGAACATTAGGGATGTTAAGCCATGATGAAGAAGAACCACACCCTAAGCATGCTAAGGAACACTGGATTGCCTTGATAAACACCTATTTGTTTCTCAACAACGTCTAGTGTATCCTCTTCACTACTCAGTTACCCGTCTATGAGCTCATCAAACGGTAACTGAGCTCTTTATGAGGGTCCTTGTGACCTTAGTATTTTATTCCCTATGTGCATGGGGCGGGGCTGGCTTAGTCGGTAGCGCGCCAGGCTCGTAATCTGTAGTTCCCAGGTTCGAGTCCCAGCTGGGTCAGCGATTGAGATTTATCTCCGCAAAATTCCCCGCCTTGCCCACGGTCAGTAGGGGACACCGATGGGCTTGTAAAGGCCGCCGTCCGTCGGATGGGACGTTAAGCCGTGGCCCCGTGTGCGGGAGAGCCATACCCTGTGCACATTAAAGAACACGCTGGATGGCCTTGACGGGAGGCTACCATCTGTCTCCCAACAGCTGTTCCAGTGGGTTCTCTCCCCCAACCTTCTCTGAGCCTTCGGAGTACTTGTGACCTGGCCATTTAGCCCATGGTTTGCAAAAAAGTGCCGCTCAGAGGTAAAACAACACCAACCCTATGTGTAAAAAAAAGTGTCGTTTAGAGATTAAATAACCCAACAGCACAACCAGACTGTTTTCTCCGCAAAAAATATTTTTAAAAGCTACAAACCCTCGGTTTTGACTTTCCTTTGATATAAACACAGAGAAAAATGAGGACTCTCTCTATATAAAATTAGCATTGTTAGATCACGCAATATCATATGTTACGAAATAACGTAAAACACACTAATAAAATATGCAGTCATTTATCAATACGTAAAAATATTTAAAGAGAAACCGATGTCTCACATGAATGTTGGAACTGTACACGACAATTACGTTATTTTTCTGCGCAGAAGTCCTTTAACTGGGGGTCAGAAACGATGTTGTTTCCCCCCTTATGACCTCTTGTATTGACAAGGGCAAAGACGGATTGTATAATGGTCCTATCGTTACAACAGTTTAGAGATGTTGAACGCGTGCCAATAACATGTTACATCTGGTCTCGGGGCTGCGTCCTGATCTATCAGAGCACCTGTCGCGTAACTAGTAGACGGTCCCTAATAAATAGATCGTTGGCAGAGTTTTGATGTTGCTGGCTCTTTCCCCACGGCACGCAAACGCGTTGAATAAAGTGAGGCGATTTGTGAACTGCTCTGTTTGCCGAGCAAACACGGCGAACAAAGCGACTCTCCAGTCGCAGGGGAGGATAAAGCCCAGCCGAAGGTAGTAGCTTTTACTGAAGGTTCGCCTTCGGAAACGGAAAATGTATGTAAATTCGGAGCTTGCACGTGATTCTGTGTCTGTGAGCGTGTGTGTGTGTATGTGGATGGGGGTGAAGAGAGAGACGCATGGAGAGAATGAGCCAAGTCCTGATGCGTGGGTTCTTTCTGCTTGGGAGGAGCACGGAATGGCTGGATGTGAAAAACGTGGGAACGAACAGAGATTTTGCCAAGCGTTGGACCTCAATGAATGTAAGGGCAAGTTTTCTAGCTTTGGCAAACCGCTAAGGCAAAAGTTGGAGCCGGAGCATAAGCCGACCGAAGGAAAAGAAAAGTTGTTTACGGCTCCTACTTTCCAACTCTGGCTCGCGAGCGTGTGTGTAAGGTGGTTCTTTTTGCGAAGAAGTAGCATTGCGTTAAATTAGATACAGAAACGGGTGCTGTTGCGAAGGTAAGACTTGTGATTCTGCGCGCGAATGCTAAACAGGGATCTCTGGAGTCACAGGGACGGTCACGATAGGTACTTCGTTGGGAGAGAGGGGGATGGGAAAGAATGAGAGGAGGTCATCAGATAATGGAAAAGAAATGGTTACAGACTGTATTTTGAGTGGCAACGAATGGTGTACGATCAGAGATTGGAGATATCAGAGGTTGGACTGTTTCACTTCAAAGTAGTCCTTTTCTTTCACACCATGGCTGGCTAAATAATCAAGTCAGGAGGATTTCAAGCACTCAGAGGAAATCCGTGAAGATTTGTTGGGTAGCTATTAGGAGACGGAAGCCTCCAGTCACAGCCATCCAGCGTATTCTCTGTAATCTGCACAGAGTATGGCTCTCGTTGACCACTGCACAGTGTATGGCTCTCATTGACCACTGTCACAGGATATGGCTCTTGTTGACCACTGCTATAAGATATGACTATCGCTACCAAATGCAACGAGGTATGGCTCTCATTGATCACTACCACAAGGTATGACTCTCGTTACCTAATACCACGAGGTATGACTCTCGTTACCTAATGGCAAGAGGTATGGCTCTCGTTGACCACTAGCATAAGGTATGACTCTCGTTGATCACTAACATAAGGTATGATTCTCGTTGACCACTGCCATAAGATGTGACTCTCGTTACCTAATGGCACGAAGTGCGGCTCTCGTTGATCATTGCCATAAGATGTGACTCTCGTTACCTAATGACACGAGGTATGGCTATCGTTGACCACTACCACAAGGTATGACTCTCGTTACCTAATGGTACGAGATATGTCTCTCGTTGACCACTAACATAAGGTATGACTCTCGTTGACCACTAACATGAGATATGTCTCTCGTTGACCACTAACATAAGACATGACTCTCGTTGACCACTAACATAAAGTATGACTCTCGTTAACCACTAACATAAGATAAATCTCGTTGACCACTGCCATAAGATGTGAATTCTCGTTGACCACTTGCCATAAGATATAACTCTCGTTATCTAATGGCACGAGGTGTGGTTCTCGTTGACCACTGCCATAAGATGTGACTCTCGTTTCCTAATGCCACGATGTATGGCTATCGTTGACCACTAACATAAGGTATGACTCTCATTGACCACTAACATAAGATATGACTCTCGTTGACCACTGCCATAAGATGTGACTCTCGTTACCTAATGGCACGAGGTATGGCTATCGTTGACCACTACAACAAGATATGACTCTCGTTACCTAATATTATGAGATATGGTTCTCGTTGACCACTAACATAAGGTATGACTCTCGTTACCTAATGATATGAGATATGGCTCTCGTTGACCACTAACATAAGGTATGACTCTCGTTGACCACTGCCATAAGATGTGACGAGGCCATAAGATTACCAAATGTAACGAGGCATGGCTCTCGTTGACCACTAACATAAGGCATGACTATTGTTACTTAATGGCACGAGGTATGACTCTTGTTACTTAATAGCATGAGGTATGACTCTCGTTACCTAATGGCATGAGGTATCTCTCGTTGACCACTGCAATAAGGTATGACCTCGTTACCTAATGCCACAGGTCATGACACGAAGGTTGCCAGATCACTAATTTCTAAAAAAATCGTTGCCAGATATTTTTTCTGAATTCTGTAATCAACCATAGTGTTCGGATACTTTTTTGAGCGACTGTAGGTAGTCATATTATTTTGATACTAGATCGTGTGGGCTCACTCACGGAAATATTGAGCGTGTGCAGTTACCGTTCACAGCAAACTGGAGCGTGTGCAGTAACTGCACACGCTCCAGTTTGCTGTGAACTATAACTGGAGCGTGTACAGTTGCTGTACACGCTCCAGATATTTTTCCTGAATTCTGTAATCACGTGACACGAAGGTTGCCAGATCACTAATTTATAAAAAAATCGTTGCCAGATATTTTTTCTGAATTCTGTAATCAACCATAGTGTTCGGATACTTTTTTGAGCGACTGTACCCTAATTCTAAGGTCTTTGGAGTTCTTTTATTAAAAAATAACCTAATAAGCTCTTTGACTTTGGGGTTGCCACCTGTCTCCCAACATCTGCTGAGTTTAGTTCCCTCCCCACATTTCCTGAACCTTCGGGGTCCTTATAACCTGGACATTTAATCCATTGCGTGTAAAAAACAGTGCCGCTCAGAGCGAAAACAACTTAAACGCGTCGCTGTTTCAATTATCACCTATAGATCATCTGAATTACTGTTTTAATTATTGCACCTAAATCAACTGCATCATTGTTTTTATCATCATACTTATATCATTTAATTCACTTCTCAGTTTTCGTATACCTACATCATCTGCATCATCGTTCAGTTAACGTTATATTCCCAATGCGAAAACCACTACCACCTGCACTAACATTTGACTCTCTTACAGCCTTCTCGCATCCATGGTACGAAACTTTCACTCCATCTTAGAGAACAGCAGGAAATGCCACGACACTCAATACTGAAAGACACGAGGGCGTACGAAGGGGAGGAAGGAGGAAAAAAAAATTCTGAAGTTGAGTCACCGAAAGGCAGCCAACGTGTTTCAGAGAATGTCGGTAAAGCTCCCTTTGGCCCGTTGGAGAAGATAAAGCTGGCTATTAGAGCGGACACAAGAAAGCCATAAGGCCTCACCTCTGCAACGGGCCTGTAATGTGGGCCGATGACGGCAGGCCAAGGTGACGGATGGGACGAGGCCCTGGTCGCTGGGGCCAGCGCTGTGCTCTGATTACGGCTCAGCCCCTAGTGCCACCCGGCGCCCTTATCTGCCAGCACTCAGGACTTGACAGTCCACATACCTTGGGGAACCCAGCTAGCCACAAGCACGTTCTACTCTGTGTGCGAGGAACAGTAGTAGTTTGGTGTCTCGCCTCTTCCTGCTGGTCAGCCAATTATTTACAGATTATATTTCGATCATTGCAATGCTACTCGCTTTTTTTAGTTGACACTGTAGAGAAGCGATTTAAGCTTTTTTTGTCATTGTTTTTCTTTTTAGATTTTTTTTTTCGCTCTTTGTAGTTGGTTTTGTTAATAAATTGTTTTCTTCTTTCTAGTTGTCGACTATGTTTTCGGTATATTTCTTTCAGTTAAAATTTTTTTGAGATTTTATTTGCATGTTTATAATTTCAATGCAATATAATTTATATACATTGGCGGAAATTGAAAAAAAGAACACCCAGAAGGGTTTCCTTTAGGAACGTCATATTATAATATGTTAATAGTTAAGGGTAGCAGAAAACGTGATCCAAGATTGACAGTCATTGGGTGAAATAATGACGTCACTGAGGACGACAACATGCAAATGTATACAGCGCGTATTTAAGGACTAGGGCGTGAAGAAAGAAGTTATTCGTCTTGTGTCGTGTTGTTTAGTGCTCTTTGAAGAAGCTATCATGCGTGGACGACGCAGACGCGCAACATTTGTTCAGTTAGCGGAGTTTGAGCAAGGTCGTATAGTGGGTCTTCGGGAAGCAGGTGGGTTGGCCCGCCCATACTCCTCCCGGGCAACTCAACATGTTCTTCAGGCAGTGCACCAACTCCCTTGGCCAATGGGGCGGGGGTGGCTCAGTCGGTAGCGCGCCAGGCTCGTAATCTGTAGTTCCCAGGTGAGTCCCAGCTGGGTCAGCGTTGAGATTTATCTCCGCAAAATTCCCCGCCCTGCCCACGGTCAGTAGGGGACACCGATGGGCTTGGAAAGGCCGCCGTCCATCGGATGGGACGTTAAGCCGTGGCCCCGTGTGCGGGAGAGCCATACCTTGTGCACGTTAAAGAACACGCTGGATGGCCTTGACGGGAGACTACCATCTGTCTCCCAACAGCTGTTCTAGTGGGTCCCCTCCCCCAACCTTCTCTGAGCCTTCGGGGTCCATGTGACCTGGCCATTTAGCCCATGGTGTGCAAAAAAGTGCCGCTCCGAGGTAAAACAACCCAACCAACCCAACACTTGGCCAATACGCTCTCCGGATTTGTCTCCAATGGAGCATGTCTGGGACTGGATCGGACAAAAACTCCTCAATGGACAGCGGCAGGCAACGACCATCGCTGAATTACGCATCCAAGTTGAAAGCGCATGGAATGGTATCCCCCAGCGTGATATCCAGCATTTGTACGACCGATTGCATGCCAGATTGGAAACTTGTATTGCTGCTCGAGGAGGTTCAACATCTTATTATAATGTGCCTTCTGTAAAATGTAATACTCATTAAAAGGTAAAATAAACATTGAATCACTTCACACGTGTGATCACTGGCCGTTCTCAACAAGTTGTTTCTAATAAATAAATCTCATAGATTTCGCTTCAATTGTTAATGGTCTTCTTTTTTAAAATTTCATAAGTGTATCTGCCATTAATATAAGCTGATATTGATAAATTTAGTGCTATTGAACTTTCTTTCTCTTTTATCAATCTATCGTTCTAGCTGGAACGAAGGTGGAATTGTGGGTTGATGTATATCTTATTCGTTTTTCTATAAGAAGCTTTTATGCGTTACAGTATAAAACTCTTTTAAATTCGAAAAGAATTTGTATTATTTTTCTCTTAAAAGTTTATGTCAATTTACATTCCAGTTTCTTTCACAGAAATTGGATTTTTAAGCTTCGGAATATTTCAGATGTGCGCTCAAAAAAAAAATAAAATAAATAAATACCCCCTCAAGCAGCTGCTTGCCACAGAGGTCTGACAGGAGCCTGTCAGTTTACAACAACTAATATTAATTATTAAAAAATAAATAGAAGCTATTGAAGTCTTTTTTTTTTATGCACATTATGTGTAGAGCGAGGGGGTGTATTAAGTGATTGATCGTATTAGGGCTGGGTTGTTTTATCGCAGAGAGGCACTTTTTTTGCGCTCAATTGCCAGGTCACAAAGACCCCAAATGGGTCGGAGAAGTTTGAAAAAGGTTGGGTTGTTTTACTTCTGAGTGGCACTTTTTTGCACTCCATAGGCTAAATGGCCAGGTCACATGGACCCCGAAGGCTCAGAGAAGGTTGGGGGAAGGGGACCCACTGGAACAGCTGTTGGGAGACAGATGGTAGTCTCCCGTCAAGGCCATCCAGCGTGTTCTTTAACGTGCACAGGGTATGGCTCTCCCGCACACGGGGCCACCTTAACGTCCCATCAGACGGACGGCGGCCTTTCCAAGCCCATCGGTGTCTCCTACTAACCGTGGGCAGGGCGGAGAGTTTTGTGGAGATAAATCTCAACGCTGACCCAGCTGGGACTCGAACCTGGGAACTGCAGATTACGAGCCTGGCGCGCTACCGACTGAGACCCCCCCCCCAAAAAAAAAATCGATGTTTAGATAGATTTGATTGAGAGTTGTGTTGCCTCTGAGCGGCACTTTTTTCGCACACAATGAACTAAATGTCCTGGTCACAAGCACCCCGATCGCTCAGAGAAGGTTGGGGGAGGGGACCCACTGGAACAGCTGTTGGGAGACAGATGGTAGCCTCCCGTCAAGGCCATCCAGCGTGTTCTTTAACGTGCACAGGGTATGGCTCTCCCGTACACGGGGCCACGGCTTAACGTCACAACCGACGAACGGCGGCCTTTCGAAGCCCATTGGTGTCCCCCACTGACCGTGGGCAGGGCAGGGAATTATTGCGGAGATAAATCTCAACGTTGACCAAGCTGGGACTCGAACCTGGGAATTACAGATTACGAGCCTGGCGCGCTACCGACTGAGCCACCCCCGCCCCCGTTTGAAAAAGGAATCCACTCGATAACTTTTAGGAAACAGATCGAAGCCTCCTGCCAAATTCATCATATCTGCTCGTAAACGGACACAGGTTAGGGCTCTCCTTCACACGACTTCATGGCTTAACGTCCCATCTGATGGATGGCGACATTTCCAAGCCCATCGGTGTCCACTTTCTGGTCGAGAGCAGGGTGGGGGGGGAGGGGTCTCAACTCTGGCACAGTTGGGACTCGAATCTGGGAGTAGCAGATTGCGAGCCAAAACGTGACACGAAGGTTGCCAGATCATTAACCTTCACTAACCTTAAGGTTGCCAGATCACTAACCTTCACTAACCTTAAGGTTGCCAGATCACTAACCTTCACTAACCTTAAGGTTGCCAGATCACTAACCTTCACTAACCTTAAGGTTGCCAGATCACTAATTTCTAAAAAAATCGTTGCCAGATATTTTTTCTGAATTCTGTAATCAACCGTAGGGTTCGGATACTTTTCTGAGCGACTGTACTAACCACTATGATACCAATAAACTAAAAACGAAAAGTCTATCACCTTTTCTTCAAGTACAGAGCTCCATTTTCTCACTGAAAAATATTTAATCAAATTTATTAAATGTGGATGAAACTGTTTCGAAAAGGACTATTTTAAAAGCGATTAATAATTACACATTCAAAGTGCTGATCTTTCCATCTGTCTTTTCCCACAAAAAAGAAAAAGCATTCAATGCTACAAATAAATCATCGCAAATATCTTAACGAACGTTCAAGGAAAAAAAAAATATCGTTGAGTTGCACGCTCATTAACATGCTAAGCGATGAAATTACCGTTAGAGCAATAAATATTAAAATACATATTTAATTAGCTCATCTCTTAGCATTAATACTCCATATTCCTAAAAGGCAACAGCTGAACTTCCTCCTCAAGCCATGTGGGAAAAACACCCTCCAATAGCTGCAATCCCACCTCGGTGCCATATATCGCAGAAGGTGCCATAACACTGATGCTAGCTGCCTTTGTCTCATCGGCCTCGGATGACTGGTGACCCCTGTGCGCTTCAGCTTCCATTAAAGACCGGAGCCCCCTCCTCCTCCTCCTCCCCCTGCCTCCCTAGCTCTCCCTCCCGACATCTCTCGCTGCGTTACTGCAATGTAGCGACATAAAGAGACACATGATAAATATCAACACGTGTCGCTTGATGTAGGGGATGCGTTGAGCACCTGACTCTGTCACAGACAAGGAAGAGATGGAGGGAGGAAAGATGCTGGGAGAAGGGCAACAAGTGGATCTAGGAATTATAGGATTGATCTGCCCATCTTTCTGGCTCCGAGGAAATGCGATGATGCAGGGATATCAGATGGATCATCTCATGTCCTCTCATAGCTGGTGAAGGAGATATAGGAACTCTAAGATGAAAGATGTTGGATTTCAGTGGAATATTTTTCGTAGCTTATTTCTGATGAAGTGGAAAACGGAGGAAAAATGAAAAGAGGAAACATTTGGATGAAATCTTGGTAGATGCAATTAATCATTGAATTTTTGAAACTTATATCTGTGGAGTAATTAGGGATTTTTTTTATCCCAGTTAAAACTAATGTAAGGAGTATATACACAGTCGTATCAGAATAATATGGCCACCTGCTATACATATATTATGTTAGGTGGTCATATTATTGTGATACGACTGTGTGTACATATATATATGTAGGAAGAGTGATGATCTTCATGTTGTTCCAAAACACTTTCAACCATGTTTTTTTTTTGCATGATGATGTGATTTATGATGATGATCAAAGATTATGATGTTATGAAGAATATAAAGATTATATAATCCCAAGAAATATAATCAATTCGCATTTGTGTTCACATCAGATGATTACAATTGTACAGTCACTCAAAAAAGTATCCGAACACTATGGTTGATCACAGAATTCAGAAAAAAATCTGGCAACAATTTTTTTAGAAATTAGTGATCTGGCAACTTCGTGTCACGTGACACGAAGTTGCCAGATCACTAATTTCTAAAAAAATTGTTGCCAGATTTTTTTCCTGAATTCTGTGATCAACCATAGTGTTCGGATACTTTTTTGAGCGACTGTACACTATATTGGAAAGTGTTCGGACACTTCCAGGCCCGGATCTAGAGAAAAAAAAAATCGTTTATGTGTGCATGGGGCGGGGGAGCAAGAAGCGCAATCGATCCGGAAAAATGTAAAAGGTTGGGGGAAAGGTGCAAGATCATCGAGCCGGAAAAAAAAGTAAAGTGGGGAAGGTGCAAGATCATCGAGTCAGAAAAAAATTGTGAAGTTGGGGAGGTGCAAGATCATCGACCCAGAAAAAAAAATATGTAAAGTGGGGGAGGTGCAAGATCATCGTGCCAGTAAGATGTAAAGTGGGGGGGGGGGGTAGGTGCAAGATCATCGATCCAGAAAAAAATGTAAAGTTGGGGAGGTGCAAGATCATCGAGCCATAAAAAAAATGTAAAGTGGGGGGAGGTGCAAGATCATCGAGCCTATAAAATGTAAAGTGTTCGGACAAAATAATAAAATGTAAAGTGTTCGGACAAAATAATAAAATGTAAAGTGTTCGGACACTTTACATTTTATTGGACAGAACAGCAAGGGCAGATTTAATCCAAATTGGGATACCCGAATCCCAATTTTTGAACCTACTTACGTTTATTTAGGAGAACGAACAGGGAACCATAAATTCGCCTTGCTTGAGAAGTTTTAAATCCGTGGAAAATGACGACTGCAAATTCATATATGGTGCCATTGGAGCCTTATTTGAGTTTTGATGTGTAAACCGATTGCGAAGTTGAAATTCTGTCTCAAGACAAATCCTGTCTCTTTACTAAACTGCATGATTCTCTTATTTGAAACATTTCTCGGAATTCAGAAAGGATCGTGAAGATCTAAATGTTGGAAAGGTTTAATCTTTGAAGAAAAGACATTTGTCAACTTTACAGCTTCATTGACAACGAGACTCTCATTCCACCAAGTCACATCTAGAGATCTTTTTTTGGTGGAACCTTATTACAGTTTATGTATCGCCTCAGTTATATCTCAGTCGCACTTACATATATATATACACATTATCAATGATTTCAAGCGTGTAATGAATACTGATGTGCAATTTTAATGAGGCGACTGCAATTTAAATGTCGCTATTGGAAAATCCATTATGGATTAAATTAGGGGCGTAGCAAAATTATGGTTCCAATTAGAGATGTGTTCTGCCTCAATTTTTTTGAGACGACGTTATTGAGCTCGAGTCCGCTGGAGCGCGAAGCTATTCAACAGACGAGTCCGTTCTAGCCCGAAGTTGTTGAGTAGACGAGTCCGCTCGAACCCGAAGTTATTGAATAGACGAGTCCACCCAAACCCGAAGTTGTTGTACATACGAGTCCGCCCGAGCCCGAAGTTATTGAATAGACGAGGCCGCCGGAGCCCAAAGTTATGCAATAAACGATCCCGCCCGAATACGAAGTTATTGAATAGACGAGTCCGCTAGAACTCGAAATTATTGTATAGAAGTGTCTGCCCGAGCCTGAAATTATTGAATAGACGAGTCCACCCGAACCCGAAGTTATTGGGTAGACGAGTCCGCCCGAACCCGAAGTTATTGAATAGACGAGTCCACCCGAACCCGAAGTTGTTGTACATACGAGTCCGCCCGAGCCCGAAGTTATTGAATAGACGAGGCCGCCGGAGCCCAAACCTATGGATTAAACGATCCCGCCCGAGTACGAAGTTATTGAATAGACGAGTCCGCTAGAACTCCAAATTATTGTATAGAAGTGTCTGCCCGAGCCCGAAATTATTGAACAGACGAGTCCGCCCGAACCCGAAGTTATTGGGTAGACGATTCCGCCCGTACCCGAAGTTATTGAATAGACGAGTCCACCCGAACCCGAACCCAAAGTTGTTGTACATACGAGTCCGCCCGAACCCGAAGTTATTGAATAGACAAGGCCGCCGGAGCCCAAAGTTATGGAATAAACGATCCCGCCCGAGTGCGAAGTTATTGAATAGACGATTCCGCTAGAACTCGAAATTATTGTATAGAAGTGTCTGCCCGAGGCCGAAATTATTGAATAGACGAGTCCGCCCGAATCCGAAGTTATTGGGTAGACGAGTCCGCCCGAACCAGAAGTTATTGAATAGACGAGTCCACCCGAACCCGAAGTTGTACATACGAGTCCACCCGAACCCGAAGTTATTGAATAGACGAGGCCGCCGGAGCCCAAAGTTATGGAATAAACGATCCCGCCCGAGTACGAAGTTATTGAATAGACGAGTCCGCTAGAACTCCAAATTATTGTATAGAAGTGTCTGCCCGAGCCCGAAATTATTGAATAGACGAGTCCGCCCGAACCCGAAGTTATTGGGTAGACGAGTCCGCCCGAACCCGAAGTTATTGAATAGACGAGGCCGCCGGAGCCCAAAGTTATGGAATAAACGATCCCGCCCGAATACGAAGTTATTGAATAGACGAGTCCGCTACTACTCGAAATTATTATGTAGACGATTCTGCCCGAGCCCGAAATTACTGAATAGACGAGTCCGACCGAACCCGAAGTTATTGGGTAGACGAGTCCGCCCGAAGCCGAAGTTATTGAATAGACGAGTCCGCCCGAAGCCGAAGTTATTGAATAGACGAGTCCACCCGAACCCGAAGTTATTTAATAGACGAGGCCGCCGGATCCCAAAGTTATGGAATAAACGATCCCGTCCGAGTACGAAGCTATTGAATAGACGAGTCCGCTAAAACTCGAAATTACTGTGTAGACGATTCTGCCCGAGCCCGAAATTACTGAATAGACGAGTCTGACCCAACCCGAAGTTATTGGGTAGACGAGTCCGCCCGAAGCCGAAGTTATTGAATAGACGAGGCCGCCGGATCCCAAAGTTATGGAATAAACGATCCCGTCCGAGTACGAAGCTATTGAATAGACGAGTCCGCTAAAACTCGAAATTACTGTGTAGACGAGTCTGCCCGAGCCCGAAATTATTGAATAGAGGAGTCCGTCCGAGCCCAAAATTATTGAGGTAGTTCACCGGAGCCCGAACCATTTCGACAATTGTTGAACTAGAGCCCAATTTGTGGAAAAAGTTTCTCTGACGAATCGCGAGACCTATGTGCAAAGAAATGCATGTCGCAAATCATTTATGTCATTCTTATAATATTATTTGTAATCATTTCATGAGAAAGTGAAATGTTAATGTTTAGAATGAAAAATATCACAAGTAATAGTAGGAACTGAAAGTTCTTGGGTTGGGTTGTTTTACCTCTGAGCGGCACTTTTTTGCACACAATGGGCTAAATGGCCAGGTCACATGGACCCCGAAGGCTCAGAGAAGGTTGGGGGAGGGGACTCACTGGAACAGCTGTTGGGAGACAGATGGTAGCCTCCCGTCAAGGCCATCCAGCGTGTTCTTTAACGTGCACAGGGTATATCTCTCCCGCACACGGGGCCACAGCTTAACGTCCCATCCGACGGACGGCGGCCTTTCCAAGCCGATCGGTGTCCCCTACTGAACGTGGGCAGGGCGGGGAATTTTGCGGACAAAGTTTTGGTTCGTTATAAATGCAAAGAGTCAATTTTTTAACGATACGAAATGCGTAAAAAATAATAAAAATCTGCAAGGTGCTTATTTTTAAATACTTTCACTAATAAAAGGCTTTTATACTAAAAAATACTTTTTATGCTGAAAAAAATTCCAATCTTTAAATACTTTTAAACACTTGTATTAAAATACTTATTTTCAAATATTAAAAATTAGAAATTATAATAAAAAACATTTGTTTGCTTATTTTTTTCACAATTGCAAAATTTTTTTGAAAATAACAATGATTTTGAGGCCTAACTCATTTCTAGTTCCAATGGTTCAGCTGAGGTAGGGACCAGGTCTGAATGGGGCCCATGCGCGAGGCGCTGTGTGTCTAAAAATTTTGTGTAAACTAAAGCTCACGGAAAGAATTTTGTCAAAGAGCATGCTGTTATGGATACAAATTAGATTTCCCCATTAAAAACCAAAAATAAATCATATATAAATATAACTTTCTACTTATAAGTTACCGTAAATATCCTTGCAAAATCTTCACCAGGACTTTAACAACTTCTTCCATTATTATACCAATACCTAAATCTGGCTTCTCTACCAAACGGGGCGGGGGTGGCTCAGTCGGTAGCGCGCCAGGCTCGTAATCTGTAGTTCCCAGGTTCGAGTCCCAGCTGGGTCAGCGTTGAGATCTATCTCCGCAAAAATTCCCCGCCCTGCCCACGGTCAGTAGGGGACACCGATGGGCTTGGAAAGGCTGCCGTCCGTCGGATGGGACGTTAAGCTGCGGCCCCGTGTGCGGGAGAGCCATACCCTGTGCACGTTAAAGAACACGCTGGATGGCCTTGACGGGAGGCTACCATCTGTTTCCTAACAGCTGTTCCAGTGGGTCCCCTCCCCCAACCTTCTCTGAGCCTTCGGGGTCCATGTGACCTGGCCATTTAGCCCATGGTGTGCAAAAAAGTGCCGCTCAGAGGTAAAACAACCCAACCCATACCCTGTGCACGTTAAAGAACACGCTGGATGGCCTTGACGGAAGGCTACCATCTGTCTCCCAACAGCTGTTCCAGTATGTCCCCTCCCCAACCTTCTCTGAGCCTTCGGGGTCTATGTGACCTGGCCATTTAGCCCATGGTGTGCAAAAAAGTGCCGCTCAGAGGTAAAACAACCCAACAACTCTACCAAACGTTCTTTTATGAAGCATGAAAAAACTCACCTGATATATGACGTCATTCAACTCTACTATTCTTAAAAGAAAAGGCAATCTTATTTGACCCCCACATAATTATTGAATGAATCATCTCACTAGCACTGCAACTAAAATAATTGACCGTTGCACCCTAATTAAGATATTTTTAGCCCCAATCACATAATTTCTGATGGGCAATTTGGATTTGTATCTGGCCGATCAACAATTATACAAATCTCGCACTGCCTAAACACTTCAGCATCAGCATTAGAAGATGGCAGATCGATTGACATCATTTTCTAGACTTCGAAAAAGACTTTGACAAGCTTAAAAGATAAATCTTTTTTTGAGAAATTAGCTAATTATGGTGTCTCGTGTAAAATGCTTCAGTTACCGCATGTTTCACTTTGGACACGCCCTCAACAAATTATAGTGGGTCCTTTAATAAAAGTGTTACCAGTGGCGTCATACGTGATGCTCCCTTGGAAGCTTTTGTTTTTCGCGATGTTCACCAGTGAAGTTCTCTTAATTTTGAGACCAGTTGCTAGTTTTGGGTATGCTGATGACTGATCATTACTCACTGTTGGAAGAGTATGATAATTGCGCTGTGGAGCATTCAAAATGTTATATTTATCTTCAAATTTGGATTGTTTTACCTCTGAGAGGCACTTTCTTTTTAACCTCCCATCTAGGCCATCCAGCTTAAATTAACGCACACAGGGTATGGCTCTGCAGCACACAGGACAACGGCTTTACTTTCCATCCGACGGACGATGGCCTTTTCATGCTCATCGATGTGTCTCATTTCTCAATGAAGACAAAACGGGGAAAATTACTAAGGCTGGAACTCGAACCTGGGAACTGTAGATTACGAGCCTGGAGCGCTACCGACTGGGTCAACCTCCGTCCCTTCACTTCGGGTTTAAACCATGATGTTAACTTGAGTATCGATTTTATTTCACCATATCATGCGGGGGTAGCTCAATCGGTAGCGCGTCAGGCTCGTAATCTGTAGTTCCCAGGTTCGAGTCCCAGCTGGGTCAGCGTTGAGATTTATCTTCGCAAAATTCCTTACCCACAGTCAGTAGGAGACACCGATGGGCTTGAAAAGGCCACCGTCCGTCGGTTGGGATATTAAGCCATGACCCGTGTGCGGGAGAGCCATACCCTGTGCACGTTAAAGAACACGCTGGATGGCCTTGACGTGAGGCTACCATATGTCTCCCAACATTGTTCCAGTGGGTCCCCTCCCCAAACCTTCTCTGAGCCTTCGGGGTCCATGTGACCTGGCCATTTAGCCCATAGTGTGCAAAAAAGTGGCGCTCAGAGGTAAAACAACCCACCATATCATGTAAAAGAACGTATTGATGAGTGTGTAAGATGGAGAAAAATAGATAAGATAGAAGATCAATCTCGGACCGAAGTATCTCCAAATGATTCTCAAGATTTTCGAGGTCACAAGGACCTAAAGTGCTCAGATAAGTTTAGGGAAAGGAGATCCAATGGACAGCTGTTAGGAGACAGATAGTAGCTTCTCGTCAAGACTATCCAATGTGTTCTTTAACGTGCAGAATACGGCTCTCCCGCACACGGGCCCACGGCTTTACGTCACATCAGAAGGGAATTAAAATCTTGTAATAAAGCGACCTTGTAATAAATCTTGTAATAAATATTCCTTCGTATGGGTTTTACGTTCCATCAGAAGGGATGGGACGTAATCCAGAGACTTAAATGTACTCAAAATTGTCATCTCAAGATTTTGGAGCCGATGTCAAGAAATAGAAGAGGTTGGCGTATATCGATCGAGACAAGGTCGTCTCAAGTCGACATCTATTTAAGATGATCGCCATATTCTTAAACAGCAAGGTGACATGACGTCCTTAAATGTACTCATTGTCAACGAATAGCGTTCCGTGAATCATAAATCTGTCTCTGCTTGAGAGATTTCAAATCCATTTCTAGGACAACTAGGCAAACTGTCTCGTAAACTGTCAGCGTTCTAGTTTCAAGACATGTTTTGTACACGATGCTGCATAAACGAGGTCTGCATGCGCGAAGATGGTGGTGAGTGGATTAAAGTGCAGAGAAAGTGGTTATGCTGGTGGCGTTAATGTCTGAGTCTATGTACTCAGCCGTCCCATGGCCGAGTGGTTAGCGCGCTTGGCTACTGATCTACGGGACCTGGGTTCGAGCCCCGGGTAAGGCATGGATGTATGTATCGTTTTTCTGCTGAGTCCTGCCATCCTCTCAGACCTTCTACTATGGCATATAAACTGACAGGCTCCTGTCAGACCTCTGTGGCAAGCAGCTGCTTGAGGGGGTATTTATTTTTATTATTTTTTATGTACTCATCATGATGCAGGGGTGGAATCGGGTGACTCAGTCGATCGCAGTCAAGGCGTAATCTACAGTTCCCAGGTTCGAATTCCGTCAGGGACAGCGTTGAAATTTATCTCCTCAAAACTCCCCACCTCTGCCTACAGTCAGTAGGGGACATCTATGGGTATGGAAAGGTCGCTGTCCGATGCATGGGACGTTAAGCCATAACCCTCTGTGAGGGGGAGCCATACACTGTGCGCGTTAAAGAACACGCTGTATGGACTTGATAGGAGGTTGCCATCTGTTTTCCAATAGCTATCCAGTGAGTCTACTCCCCCTAACCTTCTCTGAGCCCTCGGGGTCCTTGTGACCAGGCCATTTAGTTCTTTGTGTGGAAAAAAGTCCCTCTCAGAGGTAAAGCATGATGACCATCATGATGACTGGCTTCATACTATTTATGGAGGCACTCTCTGAGTTCTCATGGAAAGAAAGGAACCTCTTGGCCTTGTATGAAGTCATTTTGTTCACGTGGTTGGTAATTCCCTTGAAAGTGAAGCTACTCACATGAAGGAGTGGTCAACCAGATCTCCAGACCTGAATCCATTTGAACATTTGGGAGGGAACATTTCAGGACACCATCTCCTTCCCAGAACCCTATATGAGTAACGTGGTTTATTACCACTAAAGCATATTAACAACCTCATCACCAGTATGACAATGCTTTGCTTGAGTTGCATGGCTGTCAGGGGTGATCATACACCTTGTTCATATCCCCTGTCTCCTAATTCCAGCCCTTCTATTTTGGGAACTCATGAAGCAGCATTCGTGCATACTACACGATTTCGTCATTTCCCCACTTGCTTGTTATTCAGTCATCTCACCTTTCCATACGACGTTCGGTTGTAGTTGCTGGAAATCATTTTGAGTTTCGTACACTTTTTTCCTTTATTCCTTTAATTTTGAGCATCAGCGTATTAAACATTTGATTGTTAACTTTTCTTAAACATAATTCTATCTTTTCGTTTGGCTAGTTTAAAAGTTTCGAATTCTTCTTCTTCGTGATATGGGTTGTTTTACTTCTGATAGGAACTTATTTTGCACACAGTAGTTCTAAATGGCCAGGTCACAAGGACCCCGAAGGCTCAGAGATGGTTGGGGGAGGGGACCCACAGGAACAGCTGTTGGGAGACAGATGGTAGCCTCCCGTCAAGGCCATCCAACGTGTTCTTTAACCTGCACAGGGTATGACGATTTCAAACACGGGGCCACGGCTTAACGTACCATCCAATGGACGGCGGGCTATTATGAAGTTCATCGGTGTCCCCTACTGATTGACATCGGTGTCCCCTACTGATTGAGGGCAGAGTGTTATTGCAGAGATAATCTCAACGCTGGCCCAGCTGGGACTCGAACCTGGGAACTGCAGATTACGAGTCTGACGCGCTACAAACTAAACTATCCCCGCTCCATCTTCGTGAGTATTTCATAATATATTTCCATCGATTTCTATTAAAAGGTATTCACATTAATTTCTTCAACTATAGGAACATTTCTCCTATTTAATTCTATTAAAATGTTGGCAGGTTAACAATCTGATTTAGTCTTTTTACCGTTTCGAGGTTGTGCCATCTTTAAAACTGTAATAAAACTTTAAAATTGTAATACCTACATCACATTTATGGGAAACAAAATTGGGGGAATGGCATTACTTTAGGGTGAACCAGCCACAATTTTTTTTCTATGAAAATCTCATTTAATAATAACTATCTTTTCAGAAACAAAGCTAATCCCTAAATAACAACAACAACAACAAAAAAAAAAACGCCCAAAAAATTAATTTTATACCATGAAAGCATTCGAAACTGAATTTATGAGAGAACTGCCTTGCTAGTTTGACTAGTAGCTTGTTAATATATGTCTGTGAACAATTCCCATTTCATTGGTCCGGGACAATAAATATCTTCCTAAATCTAACAGTAAGAGGAATGAATGCCAGAGTGGAAATGAGGTCTACCCAACTAAAGCACAAGCTTCAACTAACTTAGAGATCTGATGGCCAGCGGCCCGTGCTGATGATTATAGATCATTTCCCCTCCCCCAAGAGACTCTAGAGGGGGTGAAAGGAAGTACTATGTGTTCGTGTGCGTGAGTGTATGTGCACATGAGGATGTGTCTCTGTGTGTGTCGTGGACTGGTGGTTGAAGGGGGGGGGGGTCGCGGAAGAGAGGGAGGGAGTTTCAGGATGGAAGAGAGAAGAGCAAGAAGAGAAAGCGATCAACTGATGAGGTCACTTGCCCAGAGCAGAGTGAACCATATCAACCCTTTCTCTCCCCATTTCCTCCCTCCCCAGGAAACCTGCCTCAGAGCACTCCCCCTCCTCTACCTCCTCCTCCCCCCCTCCGACTTCCCTACAGCGCGAGCTCGGGGCCAGGAAGCAGATAAGTGTGCCAACGCGAGATTGTGGCGGAAGTGGGACGTTGGGAGGCTGAGGTCCACTAGAGCGAGCTTACTGCTGCACTGATGGTGGTAATGATCGCTGGAGACAGATGACTTATTCCTTTCTCCTCTTTGCCAGTTTCGCAACTCTTTATATTTGAGGTCCTACAGGTTTACCACCTGCGAGAAAGTCGGAAGATTTGTTACGCCGCGAGCGTCCTGAAGCTTCGCGAAGAATTTTCTGAGTTCTCTTCCTACGAGTGATGCGAAGATTTCACGAAATGATTGCAGAAGTCCGCATGACGTTTCATTTTGGAACTCACTAAGCAATCTGTTAATTTTTGAAATTACTGGAGGAGATGTTTGTAGGTAATCAGCGAGCAAATGCAGCTTAATTGATTAAAATATTTAGATATTACTTTTAATGGAGTTTTTTTCCATTTTAGGTTAGTAAAGCAACCTTTCCATAGATTGGGTTGGATTGTTTTACCTCTGAGCGGTACTTTTTTGCACACCATGGGCTAAATGGCCAGGTCATATGGACCCCGAAGGCTCAGAGAAGGTTGGGGGAGGGGACCCACTGGAACAGCTGTTGGGAGACAGATGGTAGCCTCCCGTTAAGGCCATCCAGCGTGTTCTTTAAAGTGCACAGGGTATGGCTCTCCCGCACACGGCGCCACGGCTTAACGTCTCATCTGACGGACGGCGGCATTCCCCAAGCCCATCGGTGTCCTCTACTGACCGTGGGCAGGGCGGGGAATTATTGCGGAGATAAATCTCAACGCTGACCCAGCTGGGACTCGAACCTGGCGCGCTACCGACTGAGCCACCTACGCCCCTCTTTTCCTAAAAAAAATAAGTTAGGAAGATTAGATTGGCATAATTATCATTCGTCTTACTCTCTCTGCATTGGCGGGTAAATGTGTGTTTTCCCTGCATAACCAAAGATTTTTGGAAAAGATTTTCCGAATAATGCAGAAAAGTTTAAGAAAAAATAAAAGTTTTCAGCGTAAATACTTTTAAGTGCAACAAAATGTAGCAAACTGGGATTGAGACGAAAATGAAAACAGAGTAATATTTGGGAAATTGTGGAATTGCAGAGGTGTTTGAGAGAGGTATATGGGGTGTCCAGGGCAAAATCTACCAATAAAAAAGTTACACATTTCACTGTTTAATGCAGCGACGAATATGTAGCTGGCAGTAAAAGAGAGAGAAATTCACTAAGTTTTAGCGCACCCCAATAAATTTTCTCGTGACCGCTCGTAGTGGCCTAATAGATGTCTAAAAATACTTTACTTTGAGGAGTGATTGTTGTACAAGTAGTGGTGATCCTGCAAACCAAATCCACCAAACTCCGTTACTGGAGAGGGGCGGGGGTGGCTCAGTCGGTAGCGCGCCAGGCTCGTAATCTGTGGTTTCCAGGTTCGAGTCCCAGCTGGGTCAGCGTTGAGTTTCATCCGCAAAATTTCCCGCCCTGCCCACGGTCAGTGGGGGACACCGATGGGCTTGAAACGGCCGTCGTCCATCGGATGGGGCGTTAAGCCGTGGCCCCGTGTGCTGGAGAGCCATACTCTGTGCACGTTAAAGAACATGCTGGATGGCCTTGACGGGAGGCTACTATATGTCCCTCAATAGCTGTTCCAGTGGGTCCCCTCCCCCAACCTTCTCTGAGCCTTCAGGGTCCATGTGACCTGGCCATTTAGCCCATGGTGTGTAAAAAAGTGCCGCTCAGAGGTAAAACAACCAACCAATGAACCGTTACTGGAGTTTGGTGGACAGTACTTTTAATGCATCACCAAGGAAAAAAATCATAAGGGGTTAATTCCGGGATCTGTGAGGGTATTCTTTGGGATCACCTAGTCCAATCTAATATTCAGGGAACTGGGCATCTCTTTTGGGTTATTTTACTTCTTAGCGACACTTTTTTTTGCACACAATGAGCTAATTTCCCAGTCACAAGGACTTCGAGTGCTCGAAGACAGTTGGGAGAAGGGGACCCCTGTACAGGTGTTAGGAGACAGATTGTTGCCAAAGCCATTCTTAACGTACGTAGGATATGGTTCTCCTCGACACGGGAGCACGGCTTTCCGTCCCATCGACGGACGGTGGCCTTTCCAAATCCATCAGTGTTCCTACTGACCGAGGGCACTGAAGATTTTGCGGAGTAAATCTCAACGCTGCCTCAGGTGGAACTCGAACCTAGGAACTACAGATTACGAACATGGCGTGCTACCGACCAACCTCTCCCTTTCCCGCCACTTCCATTTCGGAAAAACTGTGCTGTCGCACGGCCTGCTGGGAGAACAGGTAGTGCCACACTTCTTCCACCAACAAAACTTAGTGAGTGTCTCTGTCGCTTACCGCAAGCTGTATGTTCGTCTCTGCTTTAAACAGTGAATTGGTAGATTTTTTAATTTGGTAGATTTTGTCCCTGATACTCTCTATATTGAAGGATTTGGGAGAAGTTAGGACAGAGGTGTTCAACCTTTTTTTCCACTGGGAGGATATTTTTCAATAGTGGGAGCAAAACAGTGGCCACTTTTCAATAAGAGGAACAACTTGGATATCACAACGTTATGTATTATACTGATTAAATGTCATAGAAATAGGATGGGGATTGGATCAGTCTGTAGCACACCAAGGTCATAATCTTATATTCCCAGATTGGTGCCTCAAATGTGGCAGCGTTGAGATTTAACTCCTCTATTCCCCACACAGGGCGGGGCGGGGGTGGCTCAGTCGGTAGCGCGCCAGGCTCGTAATCTGTAGTTCCCAGCTTCGAGTCCCAGCTGGGTCAGCGTTGAGATTTATATCCGCAAAATTCCCCGCCCTGCCCACGGTCAGTAGGGGACACCGATGGGCTTGGAAAGGCCGCCGTCCGTCGGATGGGACGTTAAGCCGTGGCCCCGTGTGCGGGAGAGCCATACCCTGTGCACGTTAAAGAACACGCTGGATGGCCTTAACGGGAGGCTACCATCTGTCTCCCAACAGCTGTTTCAGTGGGTCCCCTTCCCCAACCTTCTCTGAGCCTTCGGGGTCCATGTGACCTGGCCATTTAGCCCATTGTGTGCAAAAAAGTGCCGCTCAGAGGTAAAACAACCCAACCCCACACAGGGTAGTCGAGAATTAACGCTGGCCTTGGTGCAAAATGTATGACCCCCCCCCCCCCGCCCCATTGTGTATATATGTATGTGCTTGTATATGCGTGTGTTCGCATGTAGATATGAGAGTTAAAAGCAGGAATTCATTTCTGATAAAAAAAAATGGTTATATTATTAAGTACTGTGTTAATCTTAATACAGTCACATAGTCGTCCAGGATCCTTGAAGAATTGCAACGAGGCTATTTGATCTTCTTCCCCACTCTCGCCAGTTGTGTCCCCGCCCTGCTCTTGGCGAAAAAGGGGACACTAATGGGCTTGGAGAGGTTGCCGTCCGTCAGAAGGTTTGCTAAGGCATATTCAATACGCGTTAAAGAACAAACTGGATGGACTTGAAGGGAGTGTTCCATGTCCTAGCAGCTGTCCAATTCTTTTCCTACTGTGAGAACTTTGGGTCCTTGTGAGCTGGTCATTTAGACCAATGTGTGGGCAAAAGCGCCAACTATAGTAATATTAGAACTAACAGCAAGAAAAGCGAGAATGTGGTTAATTGATGTAAAGTTTGAAAGTGAGAAAACAAATAGAAACCAATGGGCTAAATTGTCAATTCACAAAGACCCAATAGGCTCAGAGAAGGTTGGAGGGAGGAAACCCACCCACTAGACAGCTTTTGAGAGACAGATGGTAGCCTCCCGTCAAGGCCATCCATCGTGTTCTTTAATATGCACAGCGTATGGCCCTCCCTCACATGGAACCACGGTTTAACATCCCATCCGACAGACGGCGGCCTTTCCAAGCTCATTGGTGTCCCTACTGACCCAGGGCAGGGCGGGAAGTTTTGCGGAGATAAATCTCAAAGCTGGCCCAGGCGGGACTCGAACCTGGGAACTGCAGATTACAAGCCTCGCACACTACCGACTGAGCCACCCCGCCTCAGCTCCAGGTACAGTTGGGACTCGAACCTGGGAATGGTAGATTAAGAGCGTGCCGCGCTACCTACTGACTCATCTTTAGCACCGAAGAATTGGAAGTAAGATACTTGCTGGGAGGTATATGAGAATAGGTAAACTTGCCACTGGAGGGTGAAACGTAAGATTATCACTAGAACTGTTTTTACTTACCATGAGGAAAGGATTGGCCCTTCGTGACGTCAGTCTCGTGGTCTGATTTCCCAAGTTCTGCTCTCCATTCTGTCTGCTTTGATATTTTCTTTTCTAACCTGTGCAAGAAAGCCATACCCTGTTAAAGAATGGCTGGATTACCATCCAGCCATTCTTTAACATTGATTCTTTAACATTGAGTCTTATCTCTGTCCAAATAGCTGCTCCGTGGATTAGTTTGCCCTCCTAAGTCTAAGCTCTTGGGGGCATGTAACCTGGCTTCAGCCCATTGTTTTGCAAAAACAAATATCGCCAAGAGATCAAACAGTCTAGCTGAACCCCTAATAGAAAGCCTAAATCACATACGATGTTCAATGATGCGAATTACAGTTCTCTTCTTGCATATACACTGCTAGACATTGAAAGTGCCCCACCCAGAAGGACATGTCGAACAAACATGCAAATAGAAGGGTGGGTGTGTGCAGTTGAGATATGCAAATGATGATAATCCGGAGCCAATGAAGTGTGTGGCTCAAGAGATAAAAGGTGCAAGAAGGAACAGCGATGGTATTGTATTTATGCAGGTGGAAGTCATGCGAATGGTTGAGATTTGGTGGTTCCACTTGGAATTGTTCAGCGAAGGCTGCAAATTCCTGGTATAGTCTGTCGGCAAGTTTATTGCCATTTAGATGTTTTTGAGAGAGGAAGAATTATAGGCCTATGTGAAGCTGGATGGATTTCATGTCGTGTCGCTTCCCATGTTCATTGGGATGCATGAACTATTGGACGCTGTTCGCAACAGAGGCAAAATGAAGGTGTCAGGCTAGAGGCCTTTTTAAATACTTTTTTTGTTCGGGTTTTGTATGTTATTTCGGATCTCACCAAAAAGGCATATGCTACGTGGGAGGCCCTCTGTCCCAGCATCTGGAGAGTTAATTGAAGTAGCAGTGCCTGGAGGGGACGGAGGTCACCCAACTGCTAGCGGACTTCCCAGATGGTTGGGGCGGAGAGAGAAAGGGTTGGCAACAACGAGGAGGTGGGAGAGCCAAACGAAAGCGGGCAGACGAAAAATTGCAAAGCTGGGAAATGCCGACTGGTAATAACGGCATTGGGCTCTGTGAATACAGCTGAACAGGTATAGTAAGCTGGTGTTGTTGTAATGCTATGTAATTGAGCATATGTCCTTGTTCTATCAAGCATGTTTGGAAGGTTCAATAAATAATTGTATTTTTAAGTAAAGTCTGAAGTTGAACCAATTTATTGGGGAGGAGCCTCAGTATTGAGTCTCTGCAATTGTGATAAAACCGTTGATTTTATCTGAAAAACTCTTTCACCCGTCGCGTATTGCGATCGAACCGAGGGGATATTCCTAAGTATTCCCAATAGACAAACAAACGAAGAAGCAACATCACAGAAGGTTTTAGCGTGCGTCGCAGAGGGAGTGGTGCCATCCGACAGACGTCAGCATGGCTTGATAGGTACATTGCTCGACATGCTCGTTCGTCACCACAGAGCACTGCAGGCGATATTCAAAGGGCTGTGTCAGCAGCCATGGACGTCCCCATAATGACCCGAACGGTAAACAGAAGGTTGCATGAGGCACACCTGCGCTCTAGGCAACCGTTACATCGACTGCCATTGACTGCAAACCAAAGCAGCGCTCGTCTGGCTTGTTGCCGAAATCGTGAGAACTGGAGTCACGAATGGAACACTGTTGTGCTTAGTGATGAATCCCGTTTCTGTCTGAGTTCTGACGATCGACCAGTCCGTGTATGGCGACAACCTGGAGAGAGGACGGATCCAGCTTTTGTTTGCGACCAGCACACAGCCCATCATCCAGGCATAATGGTATGGTGTGATATTGGATACGAGAGCATGTCACTTCTCGTCTGCATCACGGGAACACTGACATCTGCATGATACATTAGCGGTGTTCTGCAGCCCGTTTTGTTACCGTTCCTGGGAGACATGCAGCAGCCCATTTTCCAGCATGACAATGCCCGTGTACACACTGCTAGCGTGTCCAGACAATGTTTGCAACATGTTCAAGTATTGCCATGACCAGCACGATCTCCAGATTTATCCCCAATAGAAAATCTCTGGGAACACATTGGATGACGTGTGCAATCCTCTAACAGGCCGGCGCGGAATCTCATTGAATTATGGAAGCAAGTCAATACTGCTTGGTGTGCAATTCCTCAGGACCATATCCGTCGACTGTATGATTCCATGCCACCCCGTATTGCTGCCTATATTGCCATTCACGGCGGTGCAACCACCTACTGAGACAGTCATATTGTGCTGCAATATCTCATCTTCCAACTGTTGTAAGTGGCTGCAAATTAAATCATGGTATGCCAATATATATTGCTATGTGTGTGTGCTACATTTCCCCCCCCCATCCCCTCACTCCTTCTGGGTGGGGCAATTTCAATGTCGTGTAGTGTATATACACCCATCTCTCGATTTATACGATAGATCGGTTCCGAAAAATCACCGTGCAAATCGAAAGCAAAAACGTATGCAAAAATGGGGGATAGGTTCCGAAAAAAAATATCCTTGTTATAAATAAAACGCGCATTGAAAGTTTCATTTACACATATTTATATCAAATTTCAGTTCGGCAGCAATAATAAACATTAATGTACAGTCGCTCAAAAAAATATCCGAACACTATGGTCGATTACAGAATTCAGAAAAAATATCTGGCACCGGTTTTTTCAGAAATTAGTGATCTGGCAACCTTCGTGTCACGTGACACGAAGGTTGCCGGATCACTAATTTAGAATAGATTAGATAGATAAGAGATTAATTAGATAGATCAAAGCCAAAACAGGCTTCAATTCATTAAGATGTCGCGAGTCATATTGCATCATAATGGAAAGAATATAAATACAATTTGTTACAAATGACTATTTTATTAATGTATACTATTTATTTATTCTTGAAAACAAATGATATCAATCAAAACCATTTAGTTGATTTTTACTTTGGTTTGATGGCCTAATAATAATCTTCCTTGAAGATTATTATTTTGTTGGAATTTATGTTGGAACTGATTTTAACCATGTGGTTTGTTCTACTCCTATTGTTCGTAATGAGGATAGATGCATTACTGGCTTTAATGTTGCTCTTTATCACAGTCTGAAGTTATTATGGCTATTTCTAAACTTAAGCTACATAAATCCCCAGAGGGAGATGAAATTACTACTGAAATGCTTAGAGCTGGGAATGTTATCATATGGCATAAGGAAATTTTGAATATCTTTTATGATAAAGACATTGTTCCTAAAGATTTTACAAGAGCAATTATTATCGCTATTTTTTTTCTACCACTGCTACTTCATAATACTATGTATTATATCTACAAAGATAAAAAAAAATACCTACTATGATATATAAACTGACAGGCTCCTGTCAGACCTCTGTGGCAAGCAGCTGCTTGAGGGGGTATTTATTTTTTTTTTTTATTTATTTATTTACGGTGTAAACCCACGTTTATGATCGTGTAAAACGGAATTGATTGCATTTTTTTTTTTACCGTGTAAAACCGAAACCGCGAAACAGAATACCGTGTAAATTGAGGGATAAGTATATATACATATAAGGTGACCAGTAAAAACAACATTCAAAAGTAAAAAAAAATAATGCGCTTAAAGGAAAGAAATATTGTGCTAAACAATTTATGGATGTAAAAGATGTGTTCTCTGCAGGGCAAACGCAAATGGTGGAGACTGAATTATGCAGTGCAATTTATTTCTTCCGTTGTGTTTTGTTTTTCATGTGTTTTTGCTCATTTATTTCTCTTTTCGCCATCTTTGTTGCTCATGGCGATCAGCGCTTGAAAAGAATTGCAATAACAGCAATAACAGCAGAATGGAACATACACGAGAAACAAGAACAGAATTTATGCTAATCATGTTTGGGATTAGCATGGAAATTCTGCTGTTGCTGCTGTGTAGTTGTTTTCGATTTCTTTCCGCGAGAATTAATCTTCGAATTAAATGTTTTTTTTTTTCTACGACATGAGTTCACTGTTTACGAGATATTTAAATTTTCTACAGTTGAGATAGATATACGAGGTGAATAGTTAGTGTCGCTTTTTGTATTCTTATCGATTTTTGCTCGCTAAAGGCTTTTTTATATCTTGTGTGATCAATAGCATAGGTACAATAATGCAAACCAACCATCCCAAGAAATCTGTTTTGTCTGAGCATTTTTTAAAGAGTTGAGGAATTAGCATCCAGTGATATCAAATAAATGCACCTAACTGAGATTATTAAGTCCAAGCTGTGAATCTGTGGAACTGATTTTAACCATATGGTTTGTTCTACTCCTATTGTTCGTAATGAGGATAGATGCATTACTGGCTTTAATGTTGCTCTTTATCACAGTCTGAAGTTATTATGGCTATTTCTAAACTTAAGCTACATAAATCCCCAGAGGGAGATGAAATTACTACTGAAATGCTTAGAGCTGGGAATGTTATCATATGGCATAAGGAAATTTTGAATATCTTTTATGATAAAGACATTGTTCCTAAAGATTTTACAAGAGCAATTATTATCGCTATTTTTTTTTTAAATGATCTCAGTTCTTGTGATAACTATAAAAGTATCAGCATTCTTTCTGTTCCAGGTAAAGTTCTTTGCACGATTGTGGTTAATAGAATCTGATTGGCACTCAATTGCATGATCAATTGCATGATGGATTCAGAAGTGGTAGGGGATGTGTAGATCAGATTTTTTTTTCACTTAGGCAGATTCTTGAGAAATGTTTACAGTTCCAGAAACCTGTGGTTCCTAGCTTTGTAGATTTAAAAAAAAAAGATTTAGACTCTGTTGATAGTCATAATTTGTGGTGATCATGTGACATACCTGACAAGTTAGTTAACGTAATGAAAGCTCTCCATGATAACACAGAGTCATGTGTGAGTTTGTTTGTTTGTTTGTTTGTTGTTTGAGGTTTATTGGCGCATCGGCAACTAAGCCATAATGTGCCAGACAAAGACAAATAGAAAAATAAGAGATAAAAATCGTGGAAACCTACAACCAATGTTAAAAGCAACATATAAAGATGATAAAATACACTACAAAAACTGCAACAAGTGTAAAACAAGTGAAGACAAAACCAACAAATATATATAACAAAAAAACCATGATAAAAATTTGTGTAAAAGAACAAATATTTATATATATATACAGTATATACAATGGATAAAACTAACCTAGGTGTAAATGACCTAGGTCAGATGCTGAATAAATAACAAAGCCGTAAAATCATAACCTGTTAAAATAACCTGTAAACTTCAAAAATGCAAAAAGTGGAGGTAAAAAGCAATGATCAGTTAAAAGATGTCCGAGTGTAAGGGGCTCGGACGTAAAATCATGAAATCTAAAAAACAAACGTCGTTCAAGATTAAAACATGGGCAAAGAATTAAAATATGTTTGATAGTTAAAATGGTGTCACAAAACTCACACTTAGGTACGTCATGTGTGAGAGTTGATAAAGCTTGTAGCTCTGATGTTCGACAAGGGTGCATTTTGTCTCCTTTCCTCTTTAGTTATTGTTTATGTTATGCGAAATTTACTGCAAGGAAAAGATTTTAGGCTTGAATGGTACAGAAATCAGAAAATTTCTGATTTAGATTATGCTGATGATTTCGCCCTTTTGGTAAATGATGCTGATGAAATGACCTCTTTCATTAGAACTGTTGATGAGGCTTGGTAGTAGAGTAGGTTTGGTAGTAAACAGAAAGAAAACTAAAGTGATGAAAATTGGTCAGGGTTGGGTTGTTTTACCTCTGACGGTACTTTTTTGCACACCATGGGCTAAATAGCCAGGTCACATGGACCCCGAAGGCTCAGAGAAGGTTGGGGGAGGGGACCCACTGGAACAGCTGTTGGGAGACAGATGGTAGCCTCCCGTCAAGGCCATCCAGCGTGTTCTTTAACGTGCACTGGGTATGGCTCTCCCGCACACGGAACCACGGCTTAACGTCCCATCCGACGGACGGCGGCCTTTCCGAGCCCATTGGTGTCCCCTACTGACCGTGGGTAGGGCGGGGAATAACATTCCAAGAAAATGAATGAACTAGGGTGAACCATCGAGAATTAAAGAAAGGAATTTTTCAGTCTGTTGATCGTCACACGGGCATGATCACTTTCCTGGATGATCGGTGAAGAGCCAGGGTTAAGGGGGCAAATTGAGTTAGGAATACCATTTGTGGAGGAGACAGGACAAGAAAACAGTGTATCACATTTCTTGCTCACTTTGTCTTTCGTGAATCTTCTGCTTTTCATTCCTCACCAATCACGAGGTGTGACGGTGAGCTGCGACATGGTTTCTGCACTAAGAGTCCGAAAAATTGTTAATATGGAAGAGAAAGGTGAAATCATTAAAAAATTTGATTCAGGTCAAAAAGAAGCTGTTGTTGCTCAAGGTGGATGGAATTCTTCCGAGTTCTTCATCTATAATTTAAAAACAAAGATCTTTATTAAATAGTCTTATATTATATATAAGACTATTTAGTAAAATAGTTTTTTAAAATAGTATTTAAAAAAATAGTCTTATAACACAGATATATTATAATCATAGTCTTATAATTTAGTCTTTATTATTTGTGCTTAATACATAACATATTTCGGGGCGGGGGTGGCTCAGTCGGTAGCGCGCCAGGCTCGTAATCTGTACTTCCCAGGTTCGAGTCCCAGCTGGGTCAGCGTTGAGATTTATCTCCGCAAAATTCCCCGCCCTGCCCACGGTCAGTAGGGGACACCGATGGGCTTGGAAAGGCCGTCGTCCGTCGGATGGGACGTTAAGCCGTGGCCCCGTGTGCGGGAGAGTCATACCCTGTGCACGTTAAAGAACACGCTGGATGGCCTTGACGGGAGGCTACCATCTGTCTCCCAACAGCTGTTCCAGTGGGTCCCCTCCCCCAACCTTCTCTGAGCCTTCGGGGTCCATGTGACCTGGCCATTTAGCCCATAGTGTGCAAAAAAGTGCCGCTCAGAGGTAAAAAACCCAACCCATAACATATTTCGTTTTTATCTCGTTTTCTTTGAAAATTTATATATGTATATTGAAAACGAGATGAAATATTACGATATGCACTTTTCGAATTTCTCTAAAGCTAAAATTATGCCCTCTAGTGGTGGAAAAAATTGAAAATTCCAAAATTTCAAACGAATATTGTAAACGATGTATTTATGCTAGAAATTTGAAATTTTGGTGGTGGAATTTGAAGGTCACGAAGGTTTCATTGCCGCTATGAGTTGACCCCTAAGACCTAGAGCGGGAGGGAAAACACACCTTTTTAATTTTAGCAGATAATTATTTGTTTTTAGAGATAAATAAAAAATTCTTTTTGGGCTAGGTAGGAATTGATAAAATATTACGATTCACACTTTTTAAATCTTCCAAAAACTGTAATTGAGCCCTCTAGCGGTGGGAAAATTTGCAAATTCCAAAATTTCAAACAAATATTGCAAACGACATATTTAAACTGGAAATTTTAAATTTTGGTGGTGAAATGTGAATGCCATGATGTTTCCATTGGCAACAATGAATTGACCTCTTAGACCCAGGGGGAGGGGGAGAAACAAATTTTTTAGTTTAGCAGATAATTGTTTGTATTTAGAGATAAATGAAAAAAATATTTTTATGGTTAGATAGGAATTGATAAAATATTCGCACTTTCGAAACCTTTCGAACACTATAAATGCGCCCTCTAACGGTGAGAAAATCTGAAAATTCCAAAATTTCACACGAATATTGCAACGATGTTATTAATGATAAAAATATGAAATTTTGGTGGTGGAATGTGAAAGTCATGAAAATAATAATTAGAAATTTTTTTTAATTTAATTGGTACTAATGAAATATTATAATTCGCATTTTTCAAATACTTAGTTGTTTTAATATATATATATCTTTACAGATCATTGAAATGATTAACCAGAAAAACTGTTATTGATGTGATGTGATAAAATGTGATGGGAAGGATAGAGACCCGTCAACGTTGGGTTGGGTTCTTTTACCTCTGAGCGGCACTTTTTTGCACACCATGGGCTAAATGGCCAGGTCACATGGACCCCGAAGGCTCAGAGAAGGTTGGGGGAGGGGACCCACTGGAACAGCTGTTGGGAGACAGATGGTAGCCTCCCGTCAAGGCCATCCAGCGTGTTCTTTAACGTGCACAGCGTATGGCTCTCCCGCACACGGGGCCACGGCTTAACGTCCCATCCGACGAACGGCGGCCTTTCCAAGCCCATCGGTGTCCCCTACTGACCGTGGGCAGGACGGGGAATTTTGCGGAGATAAATCTCAACGCTGGCCCACGAACCTGGGAACTACAGATTACGAACCTGGCGCGCTACCGACTGAGCCACCCCCGCCCCTTCAACGTTGGGCTTCGTGCTATCCCAAACAAAGAATAGGACGTGTAGATCACAATGTAGAAAATAAAAATAATAGTTTTTCTGAATTTTTAAAAGTTCCTACTTGTGCAGAGTAAACTTTCTGTGATCCGATACTCTTGGATCCCAATTTCCTTTCCTTTCTGCACCAAAATAGATTTCAAAAACAAAAATTAACACATCACACAAGGTATAAAAAATAGCAGAGTCTTCTGTTGTTCATCAATTTTACAAATAATATGTATAGAATAGAAATGTGAAAAATTATTGGCAATTTTTAAGATATGTTCCACTGACAACAATAATCTACCCACTTTTCTGAGTTGTGTTGGGTTGTTTTACCTCTGAGCGGCACTTTTTGCACACTATGGGCTAAATGGCCAGGTCACATGGACCCCGAAGGCTCAGAGAAGGTTAGGGGAGGGGACCCACTGGAACAGCTGTTGGGAGACAGATGGTAGCCTCCCGTCAAGGCCATCCAACGTGTTCTATAACGTGCACAGGGTATGACTCTCCCGCACACGGGGCCACGGCTTAACGTCCCATCCGATGGACGGCGGCCTTTCCAAGCCCATCGGTGGCCCCTACTGACCGTGGGCAGGGCGGGGAATTTTGCGGAGATAAATCTCAACGCTGACCCAGCTGGGACTCGAACCTGGGAACTACAGATTACGAACCTGGCTCGCTACTGACTGAGCCACCTCCGCCCCCACTTTTCTGAGAGAGGTGTGGGAAATGCAACTTTTTAGAATTAAGAATTAAAAGGCGAATACTTTTATGTTATATAATTACTAATGAAATACTATTTGCATTTCCCCCATCATCCGCTAGCTCAAATTGAAACTTTTAAGGAATGAAACAGTAGGTAAAGGAAAAACTTCTTTCTCTTTGTAAACGAGTTTCCTATATGCGCCAGAGGCGATATGAGTTCTTCTAGTTTAGAAAATTTTTCGATCAATTTTAAACCTAATGTAAGGATATAACGAAGTTTTCCGATTATCCCTTTAAATTCATTACAAGCGGGTTCGACTGTTTTATACAATAGACTTATTCCGAAAGAACAAACGACTACTCCTAGAGGCATTCCTTATATTACCTCGTTGATGTTTATCAAGTGGGGGAAGTTTTCTGTGGCCTGTGATTCGGAATAAACTTGACTGATTGGTTCCGAATTTGGTGTTCTGGTTCTTCTTGTCTCTCCCCTGTTGGGTTAAGAGATCTGGTTCATAGCTGCAGTGGATCGAGATTAGACCTCGCTGGGTTGGGTTGTTTTACCTCTGAGCGGCACTTTTTTGCACACCATGGGCTAAATGGCCAGGTCACATGGACCCCGAAGGCTCAGAGAAGGTTGGGGGAGGGGACCCACTGGAACAGCTGTTGGGAAATAGATGGTAGCCTCCCGTCAAGGCCATCCAGCGTGTTCTTTAACGTGCACAGGGATGGCTCTCCCGAACACGGGCCCACGGCTTAACGTCCCATCCGACGGACGGCGTCCTTTCCAAGCCCATTGGTGTCCCCTACTGACCGTGGACAGGGCGGGGAGTTTTGCGGAGATAAATCTCAACGCTGACCCGGCTGGGACTCGAACCTGGGAACTACAGATCCTGAGATCTACAAGGATGGTAATCCTTGTAGATCTCCACTCCTCTACTTGATGGTAGGGGGATTGCTCAGTCGGTAGCGCGCCAGGCTCGTAATCTGCAGTTCCCAGGTTCGAGTCCCAGCTGGGTCAGCGTTGAGACTTATCTCCGCAAAATTCCCCGCCCTGCCCACGGTCAGTAGGGGATACCGATGGGCTTGGAAAGGCCGCCGTCCGTTGGATGGGACGTTAAGCAGTGGCCCCGTGTGCGGGAGAGCCATACCCTGTGCACGTTAAAGAACACGCTGGATGGCCTTGACGGGAGGCTACCATCTGTCTCCCAACAGCTGTTCCAGTGGGTCCCCTCTCCCAACCTTCTCTGAGCCTTCGGGGTCCATGTGACCTGGCTATTTAGCCCATGGTGTGCAAAAAAAGTGCCGCTCAGAGGTAAAACAACCCAACCTAATGATGAAAAAAAAAACGTGACTATCACTGCTCTACGGTATTAAGCTGAAAAACAACTGCACCGTGTTCTTAAGTTAGAACACTTGAAATTGTAATCTTCAAAAAAAATATTTGTACGACATTAAGTGCAAAAAAATTACTGTCAAAGATAATTTTGTAGGGAGCCAAGTATCTAGGATTTGTTAAATCTCGATCAGTAACCAAAACTTCAGAAACAATTAAAGATTCAAAAAAAAAACAAACCGAAATATCCCACTTAGAACTTCCTTTTTTTTGACTATCCTTGAAGAATTCATTGTTCATTCGTTGAACTGAATTGAATCTTTCTAATCGTATTGGATCTTCATCATTAACAGCAATTTCAAAAATGAATCTTCGAAAAAATAAACCGATGACTGTAGATCTTCTCTTACTACCCATGAAGAATTTAGCATTAATTTTTCAACTCCTTGAATCTTTCTAATCATACTGTGTTCTCCGATTCCTAAGAGCGGAGAAGAAACCTCATTCACTGAGGCAAAAAATTCCCTAATTTCTGACAGTTTTTGCTTCGGCAGGAAGCAAGGATTGATCATTGCCACAGCTGGATATGGAGCCCACTAGAAGTTTGTTGAGCGAAATGACTCTTTGATTGCTATCTTTGGAAGAACAGAAATTATGATTTGTAAGGAGTAAGGGAGGAAAAAAGTGAATCACCAAAACGTTTCCAAGATGTTAAGTTGTTCCTCTTCCAGTTCTGTAATCTCTCACTAAAACTGCATCAGTTGGATATCTTCTCTTCCAGTCTCCTGCTGCTTTGTAATTCCGTCATTCGCTACCATAAAAAAAATCTGCCCTCTTTGAATATGAAGGTGGCAGACAGAGATGATTAATTCTTAACGAAATATTCTTTTCACCTGCTAATGACGGATTAATAAGGATCGAAAAATCCTTTGCAAAATTGGATAGATTTCGCAAAGATGAAAACAATCCAAACAAAAAGTTGTATTTTCGTTAAATGGAAACGCGTCCATTGCATTGATCAGTATTTTCTTTACGAAATTGTTGTCTAGTGTCTAATTGTCAATACTGTGAGATTAAAGATGGACTGCTCTGTGTAGGAGAAGCCGTTATTTATCTCACAATGTTGGTTTAGTCAGTAGCGCGCCAGGATCGTAATCTTCAGTTCCCAGGTTCGAGTCCACCTGTGCCAGCGTTAAGATTTATCTCTGCAAAATTCCCCGCCCTGCCTACGGTCAGTAGGGGACACCGGTGGGCTTGGAAAGGCCGCCGTCGGTCGGATGGGGCGTTAATCGTGGCTCCGTGTGCAGGAGAGCCATACTCTGTGCACGTTAAACAACACGCTGGATGGCCTTGACGGGATGCTACCATCTGTCTCTCCCAACAGCTATCCCAGTGGGTCCCCTTCCCCCGCCTACTCTGTTCTCTTGGGGTCCTTGTAATCTGGTTAATTAGCCTATTGTGTACAATAAAGGTTCTCTCAGAGGTGAAAAAACCCAGTTCTACTCTCACAATAAATTGAATGGTATGCTCGTAATGATATGAATACTTAGAGGACACTTGGAGGCACAAGTCGAATGATCTGAAGACTTGACTCTGGTAGGTGTAAGTCGAAGGACTGGAGGAAAGAGGAGATGATTAAAGCTGCAAAAATTTAGATTTGGCTTTTAAGTTCAAAATGTTGTGTTGCTGGGTTGTTTTAAACTTTAGGGCACTTTTTGCACACATTGGGATAAGTAGCCAGGTACAAGGACCCCAAACGCTCAGAGAACTGGACATCTGTTACGAGACATATGATGATTCTTTGATGTGTACAGCGTATAGCTCTCTTTCCCAAGAAGCCACATCTTCATATCCATCCCGATTGACGTTAGATTTTCCAAGCCCATCTGTTCCCCTTTCTGACCGAGGGCAGGGAGGCGATTTAGCTGAGGTAACTCTCGACGCTGGCATAAGTAGGACTCGAATCTGGACACTGCAGATTTCGAGCCTTTCACGCTACCGACTGCATCCATCTCGTTACAATTTATGTGTGTGTTTGCTTCAGTTCGTTTTTACACAGTTTATTAATGCACTATTAGGAAGCCCATCGAAATTCGACTGGGCGAAAACTTAAGATTCGAATTTGACGAACTAAAGAGAATGGAGGGGGAAAACAAACATGCTCCAGGTTTCGAAATTTTAACGCATCAATTTTCTGTTTGAGATTCAACTATTCCCTTGAGATTCGACAACCCCCCCCCCCACAACAACCCCCCCCCCACCTTCGCCAAGGGGATAAATTAAAGTAGTTTAAACTCGAATTCGGGTTCTAACAGAAGAAGGGACTTTGATTTTTAACGTAACACGGGTTAGGAAAAATTTGGAATCGAACGGCGAAGTATTTGGGTAGTTACAGGGTGGGGTGCTGTAGCTGGGAAGAAATCTCCAACTGGTCAAGATCCTTTGCAATGAGCAGTGGGTTGACAAGGGGGGCTTTAGATAATCAATAAGTATTACATACGAATATTTAAATTTCATGATTTAGATGGACTTGAAATGCTTTAAATTTATCTATAGTTAGATTTTATGCACAAAAATCATATTCTGTTTAATTGCAGATCAGGCCCGTCCATCCCAAACTTAGTGAAGAGAGATTAGGAAAAAAAAATGCTCTTAAAGAGCTGCAAGAAAAATTTTTTACCTTCGCAATGAGTAATGAACTGAAGAAAAAATCGTTTACGAACTTACAAGCCGTGGATTGAATATTTTGGACATACAATTATTTTTGGTACTTAATTATTTAACAGAATATTAGCACTTTATAATATGGGTAATAATTTATAATGACAATGTATTTATAGAGATATTGTCACAGTCATAGGAAGGGTACAATATATGTAGGAATTATGAACATACAATACAAAATTCTCATGCAGCCATAGGCTACGGAGGTCCAACCAGACTGTGTAATTTTCCTCTCCAGACGTGTCTCTTTTGAGCTACAGCTGCTGCATTTGGCCACTCTAGGCTAATTCTAGCAAGGTTATGTTTGACATTGTCTGTCCATCGCAACCTAGGTCTCCCTCTTTTTCTGATACCCTAAGACACACTGTTCATAATCCTGTTTGCCAATCTTCAGCTATGCATACGGGCAACATAGCCAAACCAACGCAGTCTCTCTCTATAAAAAATGCTGCTGACTCTTTCTTCTAACCTCATCATTACTTACGAAATTAAACCACCTAATGCCCAAGATACTGCGTAAGCATCTAGAATCAAAGGCATCAAGTTTCTTGTTATCCTACTTACAAAAAAGTTCATGTTTCGTTACCATAGCAAAGAATGAATCTATCATAGATGGTCCAAAGTGATTAATGTTTAATTTCAAAGCTTAAAGAACAATTTGGATCTTTAATCTAAGATAGGGCAAACAGACATCGAAAAATATCAAGCGAATTCAACCAGAGGAGAAGCGTTCGGATATATACTATCTACTCGAAAGTGCTAGTCTTTTTGAATCGGAAATTTCCCATATTGATTTATCGAATATGTAGTCTCCCCATACGAAACTACTGATCTGTGTTAAAAATTTGCTTTTTTGAATTGGAAATTTTTCAACTTTATTTATCAAATGTGCAGTATCTCCCCACTCTAAACTACTAACCTATGCGATTTTTTTTAATCGATAATTTCTCATCTTGATTTATCAAGTATGAAATCTTCCCCACTGAAAACTACTGGTCTATTTTAACATTTTTTCCTTTTTGAATCGGAAATTTCCCATTTTAATTTATGAAATATGAAGTCTCCCCATTCGAAACTATTGATCTGTATTAATATTTTTTTAAATCGGAAATTTCCCGTCTTGTTTTATCAAACATGGATTATCTTCCTATACTCGAAACTACTGATCTGTATTTATAATAAAATAAATAAATAAATACCCCCTCAAGCAGCTGCTTGCCACAGAGGTCTGACAGGAGCCTGTCAGTTTATATGCCATAGTAGAAGGTCTGAGAGGATGGCAGGACCTCAGCAGAAAAACAACACACACAACCATGCCTTACCCGGGGCTCGAACCCAGGTCCCTTAGATCAGTAGCTAAGCGTGCTAACCACTCGGCCATACAGGTATATTATTTTTTTAATTGGAAATTTTCCAGCTTGATTTATCAAATACGAAGTCCCCCCCCCCCCCGTCCCAAAACTGCCGATCTGCATTAATTTTTTTTTCCTTTTTGAATCGGAAATTTCTCTCTTAATTTATCAAATATGAAGTCTTTCGATTCCGAACTATTGATCTGGGTGTAATATTTCTTTTAAATCGAAAATATTATCATCTTAATTTATCAAATAGGAAATCCTCTCCACTCAAAAGTACTGATCTGTATTAAAATTTTTCATTTTTGATCCATCTTTATTTACCTAATATGAAGTCTATCCACTGGGAACTACTGATCTGTATTAATATTTCTTTTATAGGAAATTCTCAATCTTTATTTATTAAATATGAATTTCCCCCTGTCCAAAAATACTAATCCGTATTAATATTTTTTTCTTTTTTTGAATCGGAAATTTCCTTTTGATTTGTAAAATATGAAGTCTTGCATTCTATATCCACCACTATTGGTCTATATTAACATCTCTTTTAAATCAAAACATCTCATCTTGATTATCAAATATGAAATCACCCCACTCGAAACAACTAATATGTTTCAATATTTTTGAATCGGAAATTCCCCATCTTGATTTATCAAATATGAAGTCTTCCCTTTCACGAACAAACAAGACCCGACTGACAGGAAGCTTAACCAAATGAACAAGATGTCGTTCTTCCTCTCGCATATTAGGCTTAAGAGGAGCATTAGCAGCATCGTTTACAGAGCCATAACGAGAGAGGCACCAAGTGGGTGTAATTAGTGAAGGGAAACACTCGCCGACGAGGAAGGAAAGTCCAAGAAAAGGAGTGAGGGTTTTTGAATCAGCTGCTGCGAGATCAACAGCCATAAACCTCAAACATCCTGCCATTCAAGCAAGTCCGGAGACGAAGCTTGGAGGATGGCAAGATGAAGACCAGCATCCAGTACACGAACGCTCGGGCGCACAAAAAGACGACGATAATTACATGTGTACCGCTTTGCCGGCATCTCAGTAAGGGTCAAGGGATAAAGTGCTCTTTTAGTTAATTGCTGCGTCTCGCTAATGACGATTTGAACACCGAGCGTCCTCGGCAGCTACACATTCTTGCCAGACCTTACTTGTAGTGTGTGTTTTTTGCTGCTGGAGAGAGAGTATGCGCTCGTGTGTGTGTGTGTGAGAGAGAGAGGAGAGGAGGATGAGAGGATGAGGAGGATAGCGGAGAGCAGAGGAGGGAGAAAGAGCGGCTTGTCTCATTTTCTTTGTCACTTCGTTTGCGCCAAAGTTTAATGAGCCCCAGTGTTGGGCAAAGGCTCGCAAAGGTCCGTAATTACCGTTCGTGCCGATGTTTCAGGGAAGCCATTTGTTTTAGCCGTACGTTTTTAATGGGACTTTGGGCGCAACACGAGGCCTTTCCAAGCATCTCGGAAGAGGGAGGAGGGCTCCGAAAAGGGGTGGGTTGGCAGGTGGAACTTTTCTCGCTTAATCACCATAGAACTCTACGGGGCTTCATGATTGCAGTTTAGGCAGTAGTTATCGCAGGGTCGTTTGAGGAAATGGGACATTTTAGTTGATCTATAGCGGTATTAGTTGAGAGACAGCACAAAAGTGTGAAGTGTGTATGTGTGCGGGTGTATCTTGTGTGTATCTGATCCTCATACTAAATGGAAAATGCCTGGGACTTCTGCTGGTGTCGAATATCGATGGCGTAGCACGTTTTGCATTTCGAGATGGGGTTTGACTTGTTGAGGCTTTAGAAGGTGAGAATGAATCGTTGTTGAAGAGGAAATAGTACCAATATGAAGTTAATTTGCATTTAGGTTGAGATAATTGGCTTTTAATGGACATTTAAAGTTTGTTTTTTGTTGCCGCTGTAAGTTCCGAAGTGGCGCTCATTAAGATGCAAATGTAACTTAAGACCTTGTAGAGACCTTTAATCAACTGATGGTTGTGCATTGTGTATGAAGGAAGACGTTTTAGATTTCGAAATATAGTTATAAAATCAGTTGATATTTATGTTTTGCTTTTTTTTTGGGGGGGGGGGAATTGTGCTCTAGAAAAGATTTAAACATTTAGAGAACCAATTGCAGATGTGGATATTAATGGTTTTTGGATCGTATTTTCGATAAAAATAAAAATAAAATAAATACCCCCTCAAGCAGCTGCTTGCCACAGAGGTCAGACAGGAGCCTGTCAGTTTATATGCCACAGTAGGAGATCTGAGAGGATGGCAGGACCTCAGAGGAGGTGAAAAATGTAGAAATGGAAATTGCTTACATAAAATCAAAAATAATTGGAAAATTCTTGGGGAAGGATTTCATAACCTAGAGTCGTGACCAGAACTTTCCCCCCTACAAAAAAAAAACCACTCTCTAGCGCAGTGGTATGAGGGGGAAATATTTAAAGAACACTCGCTATCTAGAGATATTTTGGGTGTTCAGGGATAAATTCGTGCAGAATTGCAGGGTACATAAGGTAAGTGTTACTGACCTGATGATTCTTATTTTAAAACTTCCATTAAGATGACAGTTCTTGAGTTCAAATTTTTTTTTACTACTACATAAGCGTATCAGAAAAGTAGGTGGTAGTCAGCGCTACCTGGCGTTGTGGTTAAGGAAACAACATTTGATCTTTCAGAGGGATGTATGACGCACTTCAACCATCCGACTACGTCAGAATGCAACATGCGGACGTGCATAGTGTTTTCAGTTGCTCTTGAATGATGGCAAATTCCCCGCCCTGCCCACGGTCAGTAGGGGACACCGATGGGCTTGGAAAGGCCGCCGTCCGTCGGATGGGACGTTAAGCCGTGGCCCCGTGTGCGGGAGAGCCATATCCTGTGCACGTTAAAGAACACGCTGGATGGCCTTGACGGGAGGCTACCATCTGACTCCTAACAGCTGTTCCAGTGGGTCCCCTCCCCCAACCTTCTCTGAGCCTTCGGGGTCCATGTGACCTAGCCATTTAACCCATGGTGTGCAAAAAAGTGTCGCTCAGAGGTAAAACAACCCAACGTTAAAGAACACGCTGGATGGCCTTGACGGGAGGCTACCATCTGTCTCCCAACAGCTGTTCCAGTGGGTCCCCTCCCCCAACCTTCTCTGAGCCTTCGGGGTCCATGTGACCTGGCTATTTAGCCCATGGTGTGCAAAAAGTGCCGCTCAGAGGTAAAACAACCCAACCCAACCTTGAATGATGGCGCGTCAACCCTATTGTTGCTCCACATTAGACTTCCGGGAACAGTTAGGTTTTTTTTTGTGGGAGAAAAAAAAACTTGAATTGTACGGAATCCACCGACAAATATCCGCTGTATACGGGGAGAATGTGATGTCTCGGGCTATCATTAAGTGCTGCCAACAGTTTGAAAACGGCGGTGCAGATTTGACAGATGATTCCGCAGAGACAGAGCAATGGCGTCCATCACTCTGAATCATGTTTCGCCGGATTAAAATCAAAATGGCGACTACCGTTTGTTTGCTAAATTGAAAAAGTATCTGGTAGGACAGAGGTTTTCGTCACATGAAGGCATTAAAGAAGCGGTTTGGACGTGGTTGGTGAACATTAGAGCAGCTTTATAGACGCATGGAATGGAAAAATTAATCACATGTTTCGATTAAGTGTTTACATAACCTAGGGGACTATGTGGCGAAGTAAATTCAAGCTGTATCTTCACCCTAATATATTTGCTGTTCTCATATGCTTTGTTATTTATTATGTATTCAAGACGCCTTCGTATCACATAATGCAGAAGCGTAAGAGATTATCAAAATTTGATTGTTCTTAAAAATATTTTCTGACAGATTCCTTTATGTATTTTTTTAAATCACATTTTGCAATATGAACATTTGCAGGATTCGGCTGGAATGGGTTGTTTTACCTCTGAGCGGCACTTTTTTGCACACCATGGGCTAAATGGCCAGATCACAAGGACCCCGAAGGCTCAGAGAAGGGGACCCACTGGATTTATCTCAGCCCTACCCTCGGCCACTAGGAGACACCGATGGGCTAGGAAAGGCCGCCGTCCGTCGGATGAAATGTTAAGTCGTGTGCCCCGTGTGCGAGAGAACCATGTTCTGTACAGTTTAAAGAACATACTGGATGGCCTTGAAAGGAGGCTACCATCTTTCTTCCAACAGCTGTCCAATGAATCCCCTTCCTTCAAAATTCTCTAAGCCTTCAGGGTCCTTGTGACCTGGCCATTTAGCCCGTGGGCAGAAAAAGTGCCTCTCAAAGGTAAAACAACCGAATGAACCTATGAGCAGCACATTTTTTTTGCCCACAATGGGCTAAATAGCCACATCACTAATTCGTGACACGAAGGTTGTCAGATCACTAATTTCTAAAAAAAACGTTGCCAGATATTTTTTCTGGCATCTGTAATCAACCATAGTTTTCGGATACTTTTTTGAGCGACTGCACATACAGCATAATAGCGTGTAAATACTTAGTAATTTTAACATATTGAAATCCAATTTTCTGTAAATTCGTTAACATATTACTTTCTGTGTGAGAAATAGAGCACAAACAATCAAGTTTATAGTTGATTCGAACCCAGGCTACTTTGACTGAAGTAAAAAGCTCCGAAAATGCCCATCCATTTCTTTTCTCACCGCCCCCCCCCCCCCACTACTTCATTTAAAATTCTGCTAATCATCACCATTACACTGTCATCGTTTGGATTTCTGAAATCTCTTTTTAGTTTTTTAGCTTCAATTTGTACATCAGCATTAGTCACGGTAATGGGTAATAACTGACATTAAGCGAATTCACCACCAGAAGTGTCAAAAAAAAAATACGTAACAATTTACAGCTGCTAATTTCTAGCCAAAGCAAATTAATCAGCATTCGAAACAGTTAAATACCGCTTTCAACTGTTAATCGTCTTGTTAATCGCTGTTTATAATTAGTAATTACCTTCGAGTATTGTATTGAGTTGTTCTCCAGTTCTAATTACGAACCGAAGTGATAATTAACATCACTAATCAAGTGTGTACTTTCGGTTTTTTGGGAAAAACTGCAAATGAAAGAATCGTTGTCTTCGCATCATTAGAGATCAAAAGATACATCATTAGTAAGTATGTTGCTGAGTTCTTTTAATCCATGCTACTAACCGTAAGAATGATTCCTATTTTATTTATCACAAAAAAAAAGATTCGTTTCTGCTTCCGATGCTTATTGTAACAATCCTTTATTCACTTCATGAATTGGGGCGGGGGTGGCTCAGTCGGTAGCGCGCCAGGCTCGTAATCTGTAGTTCCCAGGTTCGAGTCCCAGCTGGGTCAGCGTTGAGATTTATCACCGCAAAATTTCCCCGCCCTGCCCACGGTCAGTAGGGGACACCGATGGGCTTGGAAAGGCCGCCGTCCGTCGGATGGGACGTTAAGCCGTGGCCCCGTGTGCGGGAGAGCCATACCCTGTGCACGTTAAAGAACACGCTGGATGGCCTTGACGGGAGGCTACCATCTGTCTCCCAACAGATGTTCCAGTGGGTCCCCTCCCCCAACCTTCTCTGAGCCTTCGGGGTCCATGTGACCTGGCCATTTAGCCCATGGTGTGCAAAAAAGTGCCGCTCAGAGGTAAAACAACTAACCGTAAGAATGATTCCTATTTTATTTATCACAAAAAAAAAAGATTCGTTTCTGCTTCCGATGCTTATTGTAACAATCCTTCATTCACTTCATAAATTGCTAAACATCATGAAGAAAATGGACGAAATGAACAACATACGAAATGAAACAGACACTTTTAAAGATGTAAACTAAGAAATTTGATTTATATTTTAAATGTTCTCCTCTTACTGTTAGCTTGTCATTTATCAGCTTGTGATTTTCATAAGACAGTTGTTTAATCGCATCTCCCCAGCGCGGTGGCCGACTGTAACGAATATTATATCAAATGAAAGCTTGGTTAACCCTTTCAGGACCATAAGGTTTCTAAGAGTAAATATTAGTATGTAACTGTTTATTTTAGTTTGTTTACACGTAAAATAAATAAAAATCATTAGAAAAATACATAACAATGTGTAGTTTTTTTGGAATTTTATGGGAAATATTTTTCCCAATGGACTATAAAGGTAACACAAATTATAGTTAGGCTTATTATGCAATGTCTTTTATTTATTGGTTTATTAGAACAAAATGTTAACTAAAATAATACAAAATTATGAAATAAAATTACTATACAAAATGATGTGCTAATTATGATATTCGGTGAAGCAATTTCTTTTGGTAGTGAGGCAAAGATGGACATTGCACATAGTACATATATTATGCGTCCTGACAGTTCTGTTTTCGTTTTCTAAACGTTCCCGTTTACGTAATTGCGTTCGGCACACGTTCTATTTTGACATTCTGTATAAAAAATGCAGATAAGGTTATAATTAAATGCAGATAAGGTTATAATTAAATACGACAATCACCAATTTTAAAATGGGGAAAAATGTTTCCCTTAGTCGTGAAAGGGTTAAGTGTGTAATGTCATGTCTAAAATTTAACCTCCTTATATTATTAATTCTAAAAGGGGAAAATCGCAAATCATTGTTACACTACATTCTTCGGACGCTAAGAGTAATATGCGAAATGAAAGGGAAACTCTGGGGACGCAGCTTTCGAAAATTGAAAAGTGACCAACGGACAAAAAATTAGTCATCTCCCGCCGTAAGAGGGTATGACAGCAACAGAGGGCAAACCAGTAATAAACGCGTCCTACAAATAGCTGTGCCGTGCGCTACAGGGTTCATACAGTGACAAGAAGTCGTTGGGTATCATGTGTGTGAATCGCGCTGTGAAATATGGGTCGCGCCAAAATGTGAATGAGTGGCAAAATGGTATTATTACGTTTGGTCAAGCCAAAGGGCACAGTGTACAAGAAGTTGCTGCCTTTGAAGGTGTGTCGAAATGTACTGTCCAAAGGGTCTTACAGCAGTGGCGTACATCGCAGTCCACCGCTAATCGTCGCCAGTACTGCGGCAGAAAGATTGTCTCACCAATAGGTACCGCTGCAGTATGTCATGCACTGTTAGGGCAAACCGCTTTGCAACGAGGCAGGAATTTCTCCAGTCAGTCAATGCAGCCCTACAACAAGCTGTTTCCGAACAAACACTCTGAAGGGAACTGCATGCCATGGATATCTGGAGCAGATTACTGCGGAAGAGACCTATGTTAACAGTTCTGCACAAAGCTGCACAGCTACAGTGGGCGCGGCGCCACAAAGACTGGACTGTCGTCTCTTGGAAGTGTGTGATCTGGTCGGATGAGTCACGTTTTTGCTTGTACTCGAATGATGCGAGGTGACGGAACATCGTACGCCACATGAAGTCTTCCATGCAGACTGTATGCAAGGTTCTGTTCAAGCTGCAGAAGGCTCTTGATGTTCTGGGGGTGTTTCATGTAAGAGGAAAAGGATCCTTTTATTGCGGTGACATCACATTTGAACCAGAAGGGCTATATGGAGCTACTGGGCGACCACATGTTGCCTTTTGTGCAGCATTTCCACAGTGAACACCAGAAGGATACCCCAGTCTTCCAAGACGACAATTGTCTCGTGCACAGGGCTCGAAGTGTGTCGGATTGGCACGACGAACATTCTGAAGCCTTCGAACTTCTCGACTGGCCTGCCAAATCTCCGGATTTGAATGCGCTGGTGGCATCCATTCCAGACAGGATTTCGGCTGTTCTTCGGTGTCACGGAGGCGTTATGCGCTATTAGGTGACATTCAGTCAGAGGTGACTAAATTTTTGTCCGCTGAGCTTAATTTCGTCGCATAATTCTTCCCCCAAAAGGGGGCAGGGATATCTAAGGGGTGACGGTTGTAAAGCGTTATATCTCAAATGAAAGCTTATGATGCACTGTGTATGGGTGGGTGGGGTTTTTGGGGTTAACCCTCCCCCCTGACTGAGGCTTTGCTAAGCAACAAATACTTTCTAAGAAAATATCAGAAAAACAGACAGTTGAGTCGACACCTCCTATAACAGGAGGCCGGTGAACCAAGTTGTGACGTCAGCCTTAGTAGCCCTGTATTCAAGAAAATTCTTATACATCTATTTATATTATTACTACTGGTGTACTTTTGTACTAATATTAAGGTTTATTTTTAAATATATCATATTTAGAAAGTAAATTATTCGTATATATTAGCATTTTGATAATTTCTAATAAATGCGAATGGTTTTTCTTCTGAATAAGGTACATTTATAAATAAACATTATTTTAAATAGTTGCACAGCAGTAATTATATTAGAAATAAATTTCTAAGGATTTTTTATAGACACAAGACTACCTATGATGACGTCATAACTTGGTCCATCGTCCTTATGTTATAGGGGGTGTTGGTTGGGCATATCAGACCTCCCGAAGGCCATTAGACACAAACAGTTTATATTTTTCGTTAAACATTAATAGCTGCTAATAATTTAGTAATTGAAAATATCTAGTTGACTGTTCCTTGCATTTATTAGGGGCGGGGGTGACTCAGTCGGTAGCGCGCCAGGCTCGTAATCTGTAGTTACCAGGTTCGAGTCCCAGCTGGGTCAGCGTTGAGATTTATCTCCGCAGAATTCCCCGCCCTGCCCACGGTCAGTAGGAGACACCGATGGGCTTGGAAATGCCGCCGTCCATCGGATGGGGCGTTAAGTCGTGGTCCGTGTGCGGGAGAGCCATACCCTGTGCACGTTAAAGAACACGCTGGATGGCCTTGACGGGAGGCTACCATCTGTCTCCCAACAGCTGTTCCAGTGGGTTCCCTCCCCCAACCTTCTCTGAGCCTTCGGGGTCCATGTGACCTGGCCATTTAGCCCATGGTGTGCAAAAAAGTGTCGCTCAGAGGTTGAAACAACCCAAAACAACCCAACTTGCATTTATTCTTTGTTCAGATACTAGTAGTGCTATAAGAATAGTTACAGAATCTTCTCTACTATCCCTACCTGGTCTATTGGTTAGGGTATCTGAGTACTAAGACCAGCGGGCATATCCTTGTGGAAGTGATTTTGTTTCGTATGAGAAACCAGCACAAACTTGTAAAGCTGCTAGCTTTCCTTATTAATTATTAGAAAAACTCCCCCAGCAAAATAAAGGATTCTGTTGTTTGTCACCCTGTGTGAACTAGAATTAAAAGGTGTTCTATGAAAAATATGAATAGTGATCACTCCCACTTTACCACCCAAAGATGGCTCTCCTTCTTGGGACAAGCAGCAGGTGAGACTTTTCGGGCAAAAGTTTGTTTCCCGGCAAGCATTCAAGATGATACAAAGAAACCTTCACGAAGGGGTTTTCTGGAGTAATCGTTTCAACATTGTCTCAAGAGAATGCCCAAACAATGGCACATCTGCTTTTCCTTTTAGCATTTCCTATCGGAGAGATAAAAGGGGGAAATTAACAGGACAAAAGAAGAACATATGAAGAAACAAAAGCATAAACAGATTAGCAATTCATTTAGCCTTAATAACACTTTTTCTTTACTGCACTGGATCGACATCGCGCTAGTTCGTTGTACACTTCTCTGATTTTAGGCCGCAAGCCAGCATCACCAATTTCTACAAAAGGGGGATTTTCGTCTATTGTAACGGTTTCTTTGGTTGTCGCAACATTCGCAAGCGTCTAAAACTTTTCTCACAAAACTACGATTTTCGAGATCCTTATCGAAAGTTTACACTGTGGAAATCTGGAGTGTCAGAACGACAGTGTTTTGTGGCATCATTTGAGACATTTTATGAATATGAGTAGGGATGGTGCAATGAACTCGTAATTGGCAAGTAAACATTGCTGGGAAGTGGATTTTATGATGTGTCTTGTTAGTTTTCAAGTTAGGAAAAACTGCAACAGGGAAAAAATTCTAGGGAACAAAACAAATCAACTTTCGCCATTGAATGCAGTGTCATTAATTTATGTAATCCATCTTTATACATAATGATTTTTAGCTTTGCCATTACTCTACAGTATTACAATGTAATTCGTGTACGTTTTGTAGCAGTTTCCCCTTACCTGGGGACGGGGGTGGCTTAGTCGGTAGCGCGCCAGGCTCGTAATCTGTAGTTCCCAGGTTTGAGTCCCAGCTGGGTCAGCGTTGAGATTTATCTCCGCAAAATTCCCCGCCCTGCCCACGGTCAGTAGGGGACACCGATGGGCTTGGAAAGGCCGCCGTCCGTCGGATGGGACGTTAAGCCGTGGCCCCGTGTGCGGGAGAGCCATACCCTGTGCACGTTAAAGAACACGCTGGATGGCCTTGACGGGAGGCTACCATCTGTTTCCCAACAGCTGTTCCAGTAGGTCCCCTCCCCAACCTTCTCTGAGCCTTCGGGGTCCATGTGACCTGGCCATTTAGCCCATGTTGTGCAAAAAAGTGCCGCTCAGAGGTAAAACAACCCAACAACCCAACCCCTTACCTCACTTAAAAGTTTATGAGTAATAATGAAAGTAAGTGTCAGAGATAGCCTTTTTTCAATTAGATACCTGTGAAAAGTATTATTCCGAAAACAACACTAGAACAGTGCAATAGCGTATGGGCAATCGATCATTAATTTCGTTGAATTCTCCTTTTTAATATACATTAAAACATGAAAAGGTTTAGATATCCCTCCTACTTTTGTATATGTATTTGCTCTGTCTTCTGGTAAAAATAGCTGGCTGATGAGGTTTTTTCGGATTTCTGATTATAAGGTGAAATGAGGTACAGTCGCTCAAAAAAAAGTATCCGAACGCTGTGGTTGATTACAGAATTCAGAAAAAATACCTGGCAACGATTTTTTTTTAGAAATTAGTGATCTGGCAACCTTCGTGTCACGTACACGAAGGTTGCCAGATCACTAATTTCTAAAAAAATTGTTGCCAGATATATTTTCCGAATTCTGTAATCAACCATAGTGTTCGGATACTTTTTTCAGCGACTGTAGGTGGTCATATTATTTTGATACTAGATCGTGTGGGCTCACTCACGGAAATATTGAGCGTGTGCAGTTACCGTTCACAGCAAACTGGAGCGTGTGCAGTAGTTGCACACGCTCCAATTTGCTGTGAACGGTAACTGGAGCATGTACAGTTGCTGTACACGCCCCAGATATTTTTCCTGAATTCTGTAATCAACCATAGCGTTCGGATACTTTTTTGAGCGACTGTACATATCATACGGGACATCAAGAAAACAGAAGCTGCAAAGCTCGCCCTCTTTGTTGAAATTATGCACTTGATGGAGTATGAAAAGAAATTTGTTTAATCTTTATCAAGTAGGAATTCAGCTTCATTTTGTTATTTGTATTCTCCAAGGAATTTGGAAATCATAGTCAGGTAGAAAAGATGGAAGAGTTTTTAAAGAAGTATGCTGTAATCACATTTATGATAAAAAGTTAAATTTTTTGACGGATTCTCAAGAGTGTTTATTACAGGGAGTTAGGGGGCGGGGGTGGTCAGACGGTAGCGCGCCAGGCTCGTAATCTGTAGTTCCCAGGTTCGAGTCCCAGCTGGGTCAGCGTTGAGATTTATCTCCGCAAAAATTCCCCACCCTGCCCACGGTCAGTAGGGGACACCGATATGCTTGGAAAGGCCGCCGTCCGTCGGATGGGACGTTAAGCCGTGGTCCCATGTGCGGGAGAGCCATACCCTGTGCACGTTAAAGAACACGCTGGACGGCCTTGACGGGAGGCTACTATCTGTCTCCCAACAGCTGTTTCAGTGGGTCCCCTCTCCCAACCTTCTCTGAGCCTTCGGGGTCCATGTGACCTGGCCATTTAGCCCATGGTGTGCAAAAAAGTGCCGCTCAGAGGTAAAACAACCCAAATCCTGTTTTCCCAGATGACGTCTACGGTTGCTGTCTTAAATAGAAAATAATCGTGAGTTGCCTTTATAACACAACAGTTAAGGTGAAAGCTTTTGTGTTAACAGTGTAGGTTTCTGAACACAAGGAGAGTTTATTTCGTAAAATTATCACATATGAGATCAATAATTTTTAGAACACATACAGTTGGTTTAATTCACTTCTCAACATATAGGTTCAATGATGTTTGGGTCAAACTCAATTGATTTTTATCATCCTCTTATCATCAGAGTCAGTTATTGTCTTTGTGACATTACAGTAATAATTATTGCGATTAATATGATATGGATGTATCAGGAAATATTATTTGATGGGGAAGCTCATAAAGTGACCACGAAGTTCGACAATTTGTATCCACTTTAATACCAAAGGTCAAATTTCCCAAGAATTAAGAACTTCACACCTTAGGCGAGAATGGGGACATTTATGAAGTTTGTGGAAACCTTCAGTCACTGCTCGTCTTCTTCTCTGAATGACCAAAAGGTGCTGATGTTTTGTAGAGTCATCTTTCTTTGATCATCTATTGCGCTCTAAGAGAGAAAAGCGAGCAGATTAAGTTGGAAAGGTCTCTTTCCTTGCAGTGGCTTCCTTTCTTGCTCATAATTTTCATGGGGGATGGGGGTGGTTCAGTCGGTAGCGCGCCTGGTTCTTAATCTGCAGTTTCCAGGTTCGAATCCCACCTAGGCCAGAGTTGAGATTTATGTCCGCTAACTCCCCCTGCCCCCGGCCAGAAAAAGGACATCGTCGGTCGATGGGACGTAAAGACGTGGTCCGTGTGCGGGAGAACCATACTCTGCGCATTTTAAAGAGCACGCTGGATGACCTTAAAGGGAGGCTTCAATCCGTCATCCTAACAGCTGTTCGGTGGGTCCCCTTTTCCCAACCTACTCTGATCCCTTGGGGTCCTTGTGACCTGGCCATTTAGTCCATTGTGTGCAAGAAAGTGCAGCTAAGAGGTGAAACAACCCATCATTTTCATAAAAGAGAGAAACTTTGCAGATTAATTTGCAGAAGCTTTCTTTTTTTTTGCTCATCCTATGTTCTAAATGGGAAAAGAGAAATAAGAGGAATATGTAGAAAGCTGTTCCCTTACTCATCTCTTTCTCTGAGTTATAAAAGGGTCATACAAAAGTTGTAGAGACCTCCTTCCTTGTTCACATCTTGCTCTAAGTCAATGGTTCCCAACGGAGGCGTTTTCGGAACTTTTTTGAGGGGAAGTATTGCTGAGTGTTTCGATAGAAATAGATTAGATGAAACATCAGGTAGTTCTTAAATTAGCATAGTTGTGCATGTTTCGTTCTGTTTTTTCGACAAAAAACTTATAAATTCATAGATACAGTATCAAAATACTCGTATATATGTCTACACACTAAATATTATATCAACTAGTTATAAATATAAAAATGAAATAAAATAAATACCCCCTCAAGCAGCTTCTTGCCACAGAGGTCTGACAGGAGCCTGTCAATTTATATGTCATAATAGAAGGTCTGTGAGGATGGCAGGACCTCAGCAGAAAAACAACACACACATCCATGCTTTACCCGGGGCTCGAACCCAGGTCCCTTAGATCAGTAGCCAAGCGTGCTAACCACTCGGCCATGGGACGGCCCAACTAGTTATACACTGTAAAAAATATTTTGAATTCCATGAAGGGGGGGGGTGTTAGAAAGGGTAAAGGGGAAAAGAATGGAAACGAAAAGAGCCTATATAGAGAGTCTCATCCTTGCTTATCTCTTGTCAAAAGTTAGAGAAGGGATCAGATGAAGTTGTTAAGACCGCTTTCTGTGTTCGCCCTCTAAGACAGAGAAAAAAAGGAATCGACCTCCTTGTTCATCTCTTTACAACTCAGTATAACTATACTAATTAGGTCCTTCTGACATAGGTAGGGGCGGGGGTGGCTCAGTCTTTAGCGCGCCAGGCTCGTAATCTGTAGTTCCCAGGTTCGAGTCCCAGCTGGGTCAGCGTTGAGATTTATCTCTGCAAAATTCCCCGCCCTGCCCACGGTCAGTAGGGGACACCGATGGGCTTGGAAAGGCCGCCGTCCGTCGGATGGGACGTTAAGCCGTGGCCCCGTGTGCGGGAGAGCCATACCCTGTGCACGTTAAAGAACACGCTGGATGGCCTTGACGGGAGGCTACTATCTGTCTCCCAACAGCTGTTCCAGTGGGTCCCCTCCCCCAACCTTCTCTGAGCCTTCGGGCTCCATGTGACCTGGCCATTTAGCCCATGGTGTGCAAAAAAGTGCCGCTCAGAGGTAAAACAACCCAAATCCTGTTTTCCCAGATGACGTCTACGGTTGCTGTCTTAAATAGAAAATAATCGTGAGTTGCCTTTATAACACAACAGTTAAGGTGAAAGCTTTTGTGTTAACAGTGTAGGTTTCTGAACACAAGGAGAGTTTATTTCGTAAAATTATCACATATGAGATCAATAATTTTTAGAACACATACAGTTGGTTTAATTCACTTCTCAACATATAGGTTCAATGATGTTTGGGTCAAATTTAATTGTTTTTTATCATCCTCTTATCATCAGAGTCAGTTATTGTCTTTGGGTCATTACAGTAATAATTATTGTGATTAATATGATGTGGATGTATCAGGAAATATTATTTGATGGGGAAGCTCATAACACACGAGGTTCGATAATTTGTATCCACTTTAATACCAAAGGTCAAATTTCCCAAGAATTAAGAACTTCACACCTTAGGCGAGAATGGGGACATTTATGAAGTTTGTGGAAACCTTCAGTCACTGCTCGTCTTCTTCTCTGAATGACCAAAAGGTGCTGATGTTTTGTAGAGTCATCTTTCTTTGATCATCTATTGCGCTCTAAGAGAGAAAAGCGAGCAGATTAAGTTGGAAAGGTCTCTTTCCTTGCAGTGGCTTCCTTTCTTGCTCATAATTTTCATGGGGGATGGGGGTGGTTCAGTCGGTAGCGCGCCTGGTTCTTAATCTGCAGTTTCCAGGTTTCGAGTCCCAGCTGGGTCAGCGTTGAGATTTATCTCCGCAAAATTCCCCGCCCTGCCCACGGTCAGTAGGGGACACCGATGGGCTTGGAAAGGCCGCCATCCGTCGGATGGGACGTTAAGCCGTGGCACCGTGTGCGGGAGAGAGCCATACCCTGTGCACGTTAAAGAACACGCTGGATGGCCTTGACCGGAGGCTACCATCTGTCTCCCAACAGCTGTTCCAGTGGGTCCCCTCTCTCAACCTTCTCTGAGCCTTCGGGGTCCATGTGACCTGGCCATTTAGCCCATGGTGTGCAAAAAAGTGCCACTCAGAGGTAAAACAACCCAACCTACGCATCAGACGATAAACTCTTACATCTCGACTATCATATTTGCTCCTCGGCCATGTCTTCAGATATCTTGAGTGACTTTCCTAAGATTAACTTTATGTTAATTCACTTACTGCAAAAGAAATAAACACATTCAAACACTACTAGCTTTTTCATTCTTTTTTAAACATCGTTAGATTTTTTTAGTTCTACTCTTCTAATCCACTAGTGACGTAATTCACACGCGAGCATCAAAATGATACAGCACATCACAGTTTCATTGTTGCTCGTTCATCTGTGCATGATCCACTGAACTGAAGATTCACTAAACTAAGACTCCCTTACACGATAAAAAATTTCTTTCACATGCATTTTTCAATAATAAGTTTCCTTTTTTTTTTACGGTTTTTTGGGGCCATCCTAGGAAACAGATGGTAATCCCCCGCCAAGACCATCCAGTGTATACTTCAAATGAACAGGATATGGTTTTTTGTACAAGGAGCCACGGGATAGCTTCCTATCCGATGGTCTTTTTAAGCCCATCGATGTCCCCTACTGACCGCGGACAGGGAGTTTTCTGGAGATAAATCTCAACGCTGGCTTGGGACTCGAACCTGGGAATTACAGATTACGAACATGGTACACTACCGACTGAGCCAACCCCGTTACAAGAGTTATGGAAGCTGAAACATTTAATAACCTTACTTTGTTCTGCAAACACCACTGAAAATCATCCAAAATGGAAATAATCATGACATCATCATCCTCAAGCAGCCATTGGCTACGGAGGTCCAACCAGACCGTGCAATTTAGTTCTCCAAGCATATCTGTCCTGAGCTATATCTGCTGCATCTGGACACTACACACCAATTCTAACAAGGTTCTGTTTGACATTGTCTGCCCACCGCATCCTAGGTCTCCCATTCTTTCTGAGACATTTAGGTACACTGTTCATAACACTATTCGCCAATCTATAATTATTCATACGGGCAACATGGCCAAACTAGCGGAGTCTCTCTCTGCACAATATGCTACTTAAAGGAGGTTGCAGACTCATTTGCCTAACCTCATCATTAGTTACAAAGTTAAACCACCTAATGCCGAAGATACTACGTAAGCATCTAGAATCAACAGCATCTAGTTTCCTGTTATCTTGTTTACAAAGTGTCCAAGTTTCACTACCATAACTAACCCTAGAAAGAACCAAACTATTACACAGTCTAATTTTAGTCTTTAGGTATATTCGCCTATTTTCCTACACTCTCCATAGATTCTTAAAAGTCCCGGCAGCAATCCCTATTCGTCTGTTAATCTCAAGCCGCACATCACCATTATCTGTTACATAGCTCCCAAGGTAATTAAACTGTGACAGCTGTTCAAGACTGCAACCATTCAGATTAACTGAATCACAGCCTGCCTGACCAATTTTCATCACTTTAGTTTTCTCTCTGTTTATAACCAAACCTACTCTACTACCAGTCTCATCAACATCTCGAATGAAAGAGTTCATCTCATCAACATCATTTGCCAAAAGGGCTAAATCATCAGCATAATCTAAATCAGAAATTTTCGTATCTCCAGTCCATTTAAGGCCGAAATCTTTCCTTTGAAGTGAATTTCGCATAACATAATAAATAACCAAGCTAAAGAGAAAAGGAGACAAAATGCACCCTTGTCGAACACCAGAAGTAATGCTAAACCAATTGCTACAAGCCTTACCAACTCTCACACACGACTCAGTGTTATTATAGAGAGCTTTCATTATGTTAACTAATTTGTCTGGTATACCATATGATTTCACAATCAACCACAAATGATGACGATCAACAGAATCGAAAGCCTTTTTGAAATCAACAAAGCTAGCAACCAAAGGTTTCTGAAACTCTAAACATTTCTCAAGAATCTGCCTAAGTGAAAATATCTGATCCACACATTCCCTACCACTTCTGAATCCACATTGCTCATCACGCAATTGCCTGTCAACCAGATTCTTAATTCTATTAAGCACAATCATGGAAAGAACTTTACCTGGAACAGAGAGTAGGCTGATACCCCTATAGTTATCACAAGAACTGCGATCACATTTTTTGAAAATAGGGATAACAATAGCTCTGGTAAAATCCTTAGGAACCATGCCTTTATCATAAAAGATATTCAAAATTTCAGTCATCCAAGTGGTAACTGAAACATTCCCAGCTCTAAGCATTTCTGTAGTAATTTCATCAACCCTGGGGATTTATGAAGTTTAAGTTTAGAAACAGCCAAAATAACTTCAGATTGTGTTATAGGGCCAACATTAAAGCCACCAATGCATCTATCATAATTACAAACAATGGGAGTAGAACTAACCACATTGTTTAGAACATTACTGAAATGCTCAGCCCACCTAACCATGACAGAATCCTCCCTTTCTATAACCTTACCTTGTTTATCCTTCAATCCCTGTATACCTGTTCGTTTTCTATCACACAAAACATTAACTATCTGGTACAGCTCTCTGCTGTTGTGCTGTCTAACTGCTTCCTCAGCTTTGTCAGCCAAGCCATCAAGCCAAAGATTCTTATCAGCAGCTAACTGATCTTTTACACGTTTATTAAGTTCTCTGTAATGCTTTCTATTAGAATTAGTAGGGTACTGATTAAGGACATTCCTGCAGTTCTTTCTTCCCGAAATAAGCTTAAGTGCCTTATCACTCAGATAATTCTGTCTCATCTGCTCCTTTTTTCCTAAAAGAGTGCTGTTAGTGTCCAAAAAAACCTGTTTAACATGATCCCATTCTTCCTCAACTTCAGTAGTAAGCATACCATGACTGTCATAATGACTAAGTAACCTATCATAGTAAGCTTTGGCTATAACTGGGTATTTCAGAGCTTCAGTATTAAAAGTAAATTTTTTAACCCTTTCACAACATTTTTTATGTTTAAGTTGCAAGACACGTTTAACAAGGTAATGGTCAGATCCAATTTCAGCTCCCCTATATGACCTGGTATTCCTAATAGAACTAGCCCATTTGCTGTTAATTAATATATAATCAATCATATTCTTATGCGGCCCATTGGGTGAAACCCATGTGTACTTATGTATGTCGCGGTGTTTGTAATAAGTGTTAGTTATTCTGAACCCATTTAGTTTACTTACCTGCAGGAGACGCTGCCCATTGCCATTGCAGCTACCAATACCAAAAGGGCCTATTACTCCTCCCCAAAGGTCAGAGTCAGTACCAACTTTGGCATTGAAGTCACCAAGAACAAGGGTAATATCTCCTTTCTTGACTGAATTCAAAATATCCTGAAATTGTCCGTAAAACCTATCCTACTCATTCTCATCGGCATCCTCAGTGGGGGCATAACAACAGATAATATTCAAGTCTTAAACGCTTGTCTGATATTTTGCTGTAAGAAACCTTTCATTAATGCACTCATATCCTAGAAGAGCATCGCTAGCGTGTCTGCTGAGAAGCAGACCCACGCCTTGGTGATGCTTATTGTCGTCCCTCCCTGAAAAGAGAAATTTAAGATTATTTTTAAGAATCTGACCTTTATCTGTCCATCTGGTCTCTTGCAAGCCGAGAATATCTAAATTATAACGGTGGAATTCTTGTGTGAGGACATCAAGAGAATAAGCTCTGTGCAGAGTCCTCACTTTCCAACTACCTATGGAGAGAAAATGGTTAGTGGGATGTTTCAAGAAACTACGTTTATTGAGAGAGGGATTGCCGATAATATCAAACAGCCCCCTAATCGCAGACATGGGGTAAAGACCCGTTCCCCCACCACTAAAGGCTGAAGCTATCTACACTGGAAGACTTCCTCCAATGTAGAATTTGACGATGCCAATAGATGCAAAGAGTTCAGGTGCCTGCAACGATCTCTGCTCAGGATTATCCACCAGCTGATAAAACATATCCTGTGAATCTATTCACTTGGGGCTGTCAACCCACAAACAAACAGAAAACACAGCGGAAGATTTTCCCTCCACAGAAGCCCACCAGTGCAGCAAAATCAAGATCTACAATCAAGCTCAGAGTCATAATTCCGTTCAGGTTGGTATATATGGTCAGCACCAGGACCCTGTGTGGTTGACCACTCCTCAGCAGGGTAGAAAAAAAAAAGAAAAGCAGCCATAGTTGTCCAGATCAGTAGGCCACACTAATCTGGCAGCCCTCCCCTTCCGTTCACTTCCACAAGAGAGTATCTCTTTTGAAAGGTACTAACGGTCTGCACCACGAGAAGGCGGGGTCGCACATTAGGTGCTAGGACTGGCCAGTTCTATGCATCATCAGGTGCTAGGACTGGCAGATTGGTGCATAGCTCTCCTTCCAGTGACTACATAGCTACCATTTACAGACCAAACTGCCAAAAATATATTAAATGCATTTCAGAGAAGTTTCATATAACAGTTATTGATTTTGTTTTGATATATTTAAATTAACTTTTCAGATCAATTATTGTAATTGGCATTGCTGCCATCGAATGCTTCCAGCTTCCATAATTCTTTAAATACTGAAAAAATGGTGTTTGATAAATTATTTATACTACTGTAACCCTTTATACTACTGTAACGGGCTTCGAAATGGGGCAGTGACTCGAAAAATTAATTCGTGTTGAATAATATCAGGTGTACCAAACATTAATGTTGCTTTTATCGCGTTTTTTTGTGTGTTTATTTTCCTTTTTTGTATCACTTATTTTTTATTTGTTAAACACGAAAAAAAAATTTTTTTACATGCATTTTTCAATAATAAGTTTCCTTTTTTTACGGTTTTTTCGGGGCCATCTTAGGTTGTATTATAGCATTATGCATGCACGATTGTTGTGTTCGCATCTGTACTCATTAATGAATAGTTTTACCTAAATAGTTTTATCGTCAAATATTGATTTGACGCCACCTAAAAATATGCTCCCACCTAAACATTTTTTTTTTGCTCCCACTTAAAAATATTTTCTCCCAACCTAGAACTATTTTTGCCCCACGTAAAACCTCTTTTGTCCCACCTAATAACATTTTTGCCCCACCTAAACCAAATTTTCCCCATCCGAAACCATTTTCGCTTCGCTTAAAACCATTTTTGTCCCACCTAAAACCATTTTTGTCCCACCTAAAACCACTTTTGTCCCACCTAAAACCACTTTTGTCCCACCTAAACCATTTTGCCCCATCTAAACCACTATTTTTCCATCTAAAACAATTTTTGACCCACCTAAAAATACTTTTGCGCATAAAACCATTTTTGCACATCTAAAACCCTTTTCCCCCATCTGTCATGTCCCTCGAATTTTATATTTATTTACTTATTGCATATTTTTGTTGTATTTTATTGTTGTATATATTTTTATGTGTTCTTGGAAATGTTTGTGGTGAGATGACTCACGAGGTTGTTTTTCGGGTCAAAAGCTGCTCCATGTAAGTATGAAACCAGCTCCAGAAGTTGTTTATCGCTGTAAATGACTTGCCTAGGGCGCTATTGCAGCGACGAGGCTAGGCGGGAGATTTGAAACATTAATCTGTGCGTAGCTGTCAAGCGAAGAGATCGCTTGGACACGCGTCAAAGGGACGCCATCTTTCTCAAAGTAACCCTTGAAGTGAGGGTGCGATTCCAAGAGGGAATCGAGATTCTTGGAGAATCTGTCTTTTTATTTTTGTGGATTCAGAGGAACCACAGTGTAGGCAAAGGTTGGTTATCCTTTTGCCTAGTTTGAGGTTTGTAAAGTGAGAACGCTGTCCCGTGGCCGAGTGGTTAGCACGCTTGGTTTGTGATCTATGGGACCTGGGTTCGAGCCCCAGGGAAAGGCATGGATGTGTGTGTGGTTTTTCTGCTGAGGTCCTGCCATCTCCTCAGACCTTCTACTATGGCATATAAACTGACAGGCTTCTGTCAGACCTCTGTGGCAAGCAGATGCTTGAGGGGGTATTTATTTATTTTTATTTTTTAAAGTGAGAACTCGCAGAGTGTGCGATTCTCCACCTCATTATTATTATTTGAAGTGCAGCAAAGCAGCAAAGGTCCACCGAGTGGAACTCATTCCCAGCACGTAGCTGTATATATTGTGAATAAAACTGTCGTTCCTATCTACTCTCGTGCAGTTAATTGATAGACAGTTCCTATTCTTCATTCAACACAGTAAAGTGGAGGTGTACAGTGGCTCGGGCTTAAAAACTCGAGAACCTGAAATTGTACCAAAGTGAATTAAGTAGTAATTTCATCGTCTCTCTCTCTCCTGTTCTCATGGGTCACGACACCACCTAAAACCATTTTTGCCTTACTTAAAAACTTTTTCGCCCAACCTACCACAGAAAAAACGTGTGAAGGAGAAAAGTGCAATTGAGGCATAAGATGACAAATACAACCTAGGTCTCGGGGCGGGGTGGCTCAGTCGGTAGCGCGCCAGGCTCGTAATCTGTAGTTCCCAGGTTCGAGTCCCAGCTGGGTCAGCGTTGAGATTTATCTCCGCAAAATTCCCCGCCTTGCCCACGGTCAGTAGGGGACACCGATGGGCTTGGAAAAGCCGCCGTCCGTCCGATGGGGACGTTAAGCCGCGGCCCCATGTGCGGGAGAGCCATACCCTGTGCACGTTAAAGAACACGCTGGATGGCCTTGACGGGAGGTTACCATCTGTCTCCCAACAGCTGTTCCAGTGGATCACCTCCCCCAACCTTCTCTGAGCCTTCGGGGTCCATGTGACCTGGCCATTTAGCCCATGGTGTGCAAAAAAGTACCGCTTAGAGGTAAAACAACCCAACCCACAACCTGGGTCTCACTTAAAATATTTTTAAACTGCAGAAGTAAGAGATGATGTAGATAACTGTCTTGTACAGAGAGATCTTTCATTAAAGATTTTGGATGGGACAAAGCTTTACACAGTCATTACAAAGATCAGGAATAATTAAAGATTAGATAACGACGGGGCTAACAAAGATCGGACTTCTCACTGTTTACTAAAGACCATCAAATTCTCTGCCTAATCCCTAATTATCATTTTTTGACTATAACGTAATTTTCGATTCATTGCTAACAACATCTCTCTGGATTTGAATGATAATTCTCGAACCAGAAATTACTATTCAAAGCCACCGATAATCATTTCGCATTAACGCTAATTGGTGTTGAGACATTAATTCCAATTACGTTGGAATATCTGTTGCCGCTAGTCTGTCTACGCGAGTCTGTCGAGCAAGCGGTATTTAGATCGCTAACGGTGAAGTTCACAAATTCGCTTTCAGCATTTCTGTGTGAGGCTCAATCTGGTATTGACGGTGAAATACTGTCCTGAGACGAATTGCTGGCAGTGGAGACACAGAAATGCATTCGTAAATAGTATTTGTAAGTCAATGAAGATTCTTCAAAGATTCGCTCCCATGTACATAAGGGATTTTTGGGTTGGGTTGTTTTACCTCTGAGCGACACTTTTTTGCACACCATGGGCTAAATGGCCAGGTCACATGGACCCCGAAGGCTCAGAGAAGGTTGGGGGAGGTGACCCACTGGAACAGCTGTTGGGAGACAGATGGTAGCCTCCCGTCAAGGCCATCCAGCGTGTTCTTTAACGCGCACAGGGTATGGCTCTCCCGCACACGAGGCCACGGCTTAACGTCCCATCCGACGGACGGCGGCCTTTCCAAGCCCATCGGTGTCCCCTACTGACCGTGGGCAGGGCGGGGAATTTTGCGGAGGTAAATCTCAACGCTGACCCAGCTGGGACTCGAACCTGGAGACTACAGATTACGAGCCTGGCGCGCTACCGACTGAGCCACCCCCGCCCCCTGTACATAAGGGATATTTCGTTTCCAGTGGATATGGGATTATAAAGAAGGATCTTTAAGTAATGATATAATCTTCCGGTAGAGAAAGTGCTCAACTCTGGGACAACTATTGTAATAAATCAGTGGTTTCCAAACTGCGAGAAGCGCTCCCCTGAGGGGACAATTGATTGACTGAATGATTAGACAAGTATGTGGATGTAGTACTGGAGTGCGGTAATTTCGCCAGTAATAGAAATGACACTCTTCCCAAAGTTGCAACAAATATTTTTTTTAAACTAAATATTACGATAAAAACGGAAACTAATATGCTCCTATGGATTTAGAATGTCGTATCCTTCCTTTATCAATTTTTTTTTGCGGCTTTGGGTTGTTTTACCTCTGAGCGGCACTTTTTTGCACACCATGGGCTAAATGGCCAGGTCACAAGGACCCCGAAAGCTCAGAGAAGGTTGGGGGAGGGGATCCACTGGAACAGCTGTTTGGAAACGCAACCTTCGTGTCACGTGACACGAAGGTTGCCATATCACTAATTTCTAAAAAAATCATAGCCAGATATTTTTTTATGAATTCTGTAATCAACCATAGTGTTCGGATATTTATTTCAGCGACTGTACCACCAAGCGTTCCAGAATTGGCGTATACCTCTGCAACTTTGCATAGATACTGGAAGGGAGTACTTTGACTGATAGTAAAAGTTTTGTTGAGGTAAGTGCAATGTTTTTTGTTCCGCAGATACATTTCAAGAACTTTTTGAACTCCCTTCATAAATCCACCTGATTCTAGATCTGCCGTTTCCCCTTAGGTCTTTAAGCACATTTTAAGCACATCTCTTTGCCAATCTCCAGCTCTGCATGCTGGCCAACATTACCAAACGAAAGCAGCTCCATATGAGGTTCTGCTTAACTACCGTATATGACTCTTATGCTTAACTTCATCGTTGTTCACTACTTAAGTTTCTGGGTAATTATCTTGAGTACAAAAAGCATAAAGTTTCCTGCTATCTTGCTTAAGAAAGATACTATATTATAACACATAAATTTTGTTTCCTTTCTGTTTACAGCAGTTGGGTTGGGTTGTTTTACCTCTGAGAGGCACTTTTTTTGCACACAATGGGCTAAATGGCCAGGTCACATGGACCCCGAAGGCTCAGAGAAGGTTGGGGGAGGGGACCCACTGGAATAGCTGTTGGGAAGCAGATGGTAGTCTCCCATCAAGGCCATCCAGCGTGTTCTTTAACGTGCACAGGGTATGGCTCTCCCGCACACGGGGCCACGGCTTAACGTCCCATCCGACGGACAGCGGCCTTTCCAAGCCCATCGGTGTCCCCTACTGACCGTGGGCAGGGCGGGGATGTTTACAGCAGGGTTTAAGGATTGTTATAAGGGCAAAATCAGTTGTTTATGAAAATATGGCAGGTCGCATTTTGTTTTAAGGAATCTTAAGGGCCAAATCAGTTATTTTTCAGAATATGGTGGCCGCATTTTATTTTAAGCAATAATAAAGGAAAATAATTAATAATATTGTAGTTTTGTTATATAAATGTTACATATTCTTACACCAAATTTTTTTTGTAGTAGCTTTATCTTTTGTTTAACGCGACCATATTCTCTTTGCTAGTGTGAACTCATATTAGTCAAGCTGAGCTAATAAGCCCACGGGGCATGTAGAAAATGACTTCATGAGAGCACAGAATGACATCACATGGTGTCTGCGGGCCGCGTATTTGTTACTCCTGTTTTTAAATATCCTGTGCATCTATTCATTTGTGGACTGACAAACGACGAAATACGGAAAACACAGTGGTAGATTCTCCATCAATAGAGGGCCACCATTGCAAAAAGCCCAGTATCCGCAAATCATAATGAAAGCCTCTAAGCCATAATGAATATATGCCTTAACTGGCATAGTGGTTAGGCAGTTAGCGACTATTCCAGCAAGGCAAACTTTGTGTGTTGTGTTAGTTATAACTAAGGCAGTGGTCAGCAGTGACTTCGGTCGTAGTAGGGCATGTCCTTGTATGAGAAGGCCTGTAAATGCTAGGAGTAGCTTCTAGGATTCTTCTCTGTCCTATATGTCGCAAATAAAAAAAAATAACCGTAACCTGTGGATTTAAAAAGATCAGCATCGGAACCTTACGAAGTTGATTCTTTCTCAATAGGATGAGGAAGAAATGAAAAAAAAAAGTATTAAAAGGCTTGACCAGATTGGTAGGTAAAACTGACTTAGCAATTTTGCGTTCCTTTTTCAGTGGATATTATCGTTTTTTTGAAAGGAACTAATGACCTACACTTATGAGACGTTAATGCTCTGCATGACCAGTTCTGTGTGCATCCTTCATGTGTAGTCGTGATTACCATTTACAGGCCTTTGTTCACATACGAAGAATTAAATTTTGCCTTAAATGACTAAGCGTGACACTTGGCGTCATTATTCCTATTTATTTTGGTTCCTTTTTTAAGTTTATTATGCTTCGTATTGATTCGTTTTTGATATAAGTAAATGTTTCTCACACACATACACAAAAAAAAATGACTTTTAATTATTTTGCGCGTTATTACATATTCACTGTACCAGATGGCGCCACCGCTGCTAATGAATATAAAGTATTGAATTTTCTGCCTTTTTCTGATATCGAAGAATAATTTAAAGTTTTTATTAGCTTTAATTTTAAAGCGCGATAGTCTTACTTGAATTGTTCTTTGTGAATTTTATAGTTAATAATCCGGTGTAAGTATCTTCCAGTTTATTTTACCCGTTTCCAATGCCAATTAAATTTAATCTTTATTCATGACCATTTTACATTTTTTGCAGCCGAATTTAAACAATAAATTAAGGAAAACACTGTTGACCCATTGTGGATATGAATGATGGCAAAACGTATTTAAAGCAAGACACGGATTGCGAAGTCACATTTTACTAATAGGTGTAAGAGGAGTGTGGTTATGAATGATGTTTTGACTTCTTTCCCAGGAAGCCAAAATGATGTAATTTTGCGATTTTCCTGGAAGTGGAGTAAACGGAAGGGAGTTGAAAGGACGCGTAGAGTTACATTTTTTCTTGGGAAGCGTAGAGTTACATCTTTTCTTGGGAAGCGTAGAGTTACATTTTTTTCTTGGGAAGCGTAGAGTTACATTTTTTCTTGGGAAGCGTAGAGTTACATTTTTTCTTGGGAAGCGTAGAGTTACATTTTTTCTTGGGAAGCGTAGAGTTACATTTATTCTTGGGAAGCGTAGAGTTCCATTTATTCTTGAGAAGCGTAGAGTTACATTTTTTCTTGGGAAGCGTAGAGTTACATTTTTTTCTTGGGAAGCGTAGAGTTACATTTTTTCTTGGGAAGCGTAGAGTTACATTTTTTCTTGGGAAGCGTAGAGTTCCATTTTTTCTTGGGAAGCGTAGAGTTACATTTATTCTTGGGAAGCGTAGAGTTCCATTTATTCTTGAGAAGCGTAGAGTTACATTTTTTCTTGGGAAGCGTAGAGTTGCATTTATTCTTGGGAAGCGTAGAGTTGCATTTTTTCTTGGGAAGCGTAGAGTTGCATTTTTTCTTGGGAAGCGTAGAGTTACATTTTTTCTTGGGAAGCGTAGAGTTACATTTTTTCTTGGGAAGCGTAGAGTTACATTTTTTCTTGGGAAGCGTAGAGTTACATTTTTTTCTTGGGAAGCGTAGAGTTACATTTTTTCTTGGGAAGCGTAGAGTTACATTTTTTCTTGGGAAACGTAGAGTTACATTTTTTTCTTGGGAAGCGTAGAGTTACATTTTTTCTTGGGAAGCGTAGAGTTACATTTTTTCTTGGGAAGCGTAGAGTTACATTTTTTCTTGGGGAGCGTAGAGTTACATTTTTTCTTGGGAAGCGTAGAGTTACATTTTTTCTTGGGGAGCGTAGAGTTACATTTTTTCTTGGGAAGCGTAGAGTTACATTTTTTCTTGGGAAGCGTAGAGTTGCATTTTTTCTTGGGAAGCGTAGAGTTACATTTTTTCTTGGGAAGCGTAGAGTTGCATTTATTCTTGGGAAGCGTAGAGTTGCATTTTTTCTTGGGAAGCGTAGAGTTGCATTTTTTCTTGGGAAGCGTAGAGTTACATTTTTTCTTGGGAAGCGTAGAGTTACATTTTTTCTTGGGAAGCGTAGAGTTACATTTATTCTTGGGAAGCGTAGAGTTACATTTTTTCTTGGGAAGCGTAGAGTTGCATTTATTCTTGAGAAGAGTAGAGTTACATTTTTTCTTGGGAAGCGTAGAGTTGCATTTATTCTTGGGAAGCGTAGAGTTGCATTTTTTCTTGGGAAGCGTAGAGTTGCATTTTTTCTTGGGAAGTGTAGAGTTACATTTTTTCTTGGGAAGCGTAGAGTTACATTTTTTCTTGGGAAGCGTAGAGTTACATTTTTTCTTGGAAAGCGTAGAGTTACATTTTTTTCTTGGGAAGCGTAGAGTTACATTTTTTTCTTGGGAAGCGTAGAGTTACATTTTTTTCTTGGGAAGCGTAGAGTTACATTTTTTCTTGGGAAACGTAGAGTTACATTTTTTTCTTGGGAAGCGTAGAGTTACATTTTTTCTTGGGAAGTGTAGAGTTACATTTTTTCTTGGGAAGCGTAGAGTTACATTTTTTCTTGGGGAGCGTAGAGTTACATTTTTTCTTGGGAAGCGTAGAGTTACATTTTTTCTTGGGAAGCGTAGAGTTACATTTTTTCTTGGGAAGAGTAGAGTTACATTTTTTCTTGGGAAGCGTAGAGTTACATTTTTTCTTGGGAAGCGTAGAGTTGCATTTATTCTTGGGAAGCGTAGAGTTGCATTTTTTCTTGGGAAGCGTAGAGTTGCATTTTTTCTTGGGAAGCGTAGAGTTACATTTTTTCTTGGGAAGCGTAGAGTTACATTTTTTCTTGGGAAGCGTAGAGTTACATTTTTTCTTGGGAAGCGTAGAGTTGCATTTATTCTTGGGAAGCGTAGAGTTGCATTTTTTCTTGGGAAGCGTAGAGTTGCATTTTTTCTTGGGAAGCGTAGAGTTACATTTTTTCTTGGGAAGCGTAGAGTTACATTTTTTCTTGGGAAGCGTAGAGTTACATTTATTCTTGGGAAGCGTAGAGTTACATTTTTTCTTGGGAAGCGTAGAGTTACATTTATTCTTGAGAAGAGTAGAGTTACATTTTTTCTTGGGAAGCGTAGAGTTGCATTTATTCTTGGGAAGCGTAGAGTTGCATTTTTTCTTGGGAAGCGTAGAGTTGCATTTTTTCTTGGGAAGTGTAGAGTTACATTTTTTCTTGGGAAGCGTAGAGTTACATTTTTTCTTGGGAAGCGTAGAGTTACATTTTTTCTTGGGAAGCGTAGAGTTACATTTTTTTCTTGGGAAGCGTAGAGTTACATTTTTTCTTGGGAAACGTAGAGTTACATTTTTTTCTTGGGAAGCGTAGAGTTACATTTTTTCTTGGGAAGTGTAGAGTTACATTTTTTCTTGGGAAGCGTAGAGTTACATTTTTTCTTGGGGAGCGTAGAGTTACATTTTTTCTTGGGAAGCGTAGAGTTACATTTTTTCTTGGGAAGCGTAGAGTTACATTTTTTCTTGGGAAGAGTAGAGTTACATTTTTTCTTGGGAAGCGTAGAGTTACATTTTTTCTTGGGAAGCGTAGAGTTGCATTTATTCTTGGGAAGCGTAGAGTTGCATTTTTTCTTGGGAAGCGTAGAGTTGCATTTTTTCTTGGGAAGCGTAGAGTTACATTTTTTCTTGGGAAGCGTAGAGTTACATTTTTTCTTGGGAAGCGTAGAGTTACATTTTTTCTTGGGAAGCGTAGAGTTGCATTTATTCTTGGGAAGCGTAGAGTTGCATTTTTTCTTGGGAAGCGTAGAGTTGCATTTTTTCTTGGGAAGCGTAGAGTTACATTTTTTCTTGGGAAGCGTAGAGTTACATTTTTTCTTACCGTTTCGTTTTTCCTAGAGCAGGCCGCGCAAAGTACTGCCCATGAGCTAACGATGACAGATGAATTTATCAAATAAGAAGAGATCGTAATGGAGGACAAGAAACACAAATTGTGCGAAACGATTTCTCATTAAAATAATTAATTTTGATAAAATTATATTGTTTGTGTCACTTTATGTTTTTTTTTTTAGATATTTCAGTTATGTATAAGTTATTGATTCAGGTGTTCTTAACGTGGGGTACGCGGTAAAATATTTTGGGGTACGCCGTGAGAACTCAAAGGTCGCTAGATCTACTAACAAAGTCGCTATACTAAAACTATAGTTTTATCTATCTATGTAATAGATAGATCTAGTAACAAAGTCGCATGTACTAAAACTATGGGGCGGGGGGGGGGATGGCTCAGTCGGTAGCGCGGGTTCGAGTCCCAGATGGGTCAGCGTTGAGATTTATCTCCGCAAAATTCCTCGCCCTGCCTACGATCAGTAGGGGACACCGATGGGCTTGGAAAGGCCGCCGTCCGTCGGATGGGACGCTAAGCCGTGACTCCGTGGGCGGGAGAGCCATACCCTGTGCACATTAAAGAACACGTTGGATGGCCTTGATGGGAGGCTACCCTCTGTCTCCCAACAGCTGTTCCAGTGGGTCCCCTCCCCCAACCTTCTCTGAGCCTTCGGGGTTCATGTGATCTGGCCATTTAGCCCATTGTGTGCAAAAAAATGCCGCTCAGAGGTAAAACAACTCAACTAAAACTATAGTTTTATCTATCTGTATAAGGGGTACGCCAGTTACATACACATTTCCAGGGGGTACATGAAGCATAAAAGGTTGAGAACCACTGGATTAAATGATTCTTTGGCTGTTTGCCATTCCATTTCAGTTTTCTAAGCGGCCCTTCAGCTAGAAGGATTCTCCAGGCGTGTCCTAGAGGAACTTTGTTTAATATTTCTTAATGAGGACATAATGTTTTAAATCTTTTCAGAGGAATGCTATTTTACTTTTACCTAAGGAGGAAAGCAATTCTATGTTCTTTTTAAAAGGGAATGCTATTTTTCTATATGTGCGTTTCCCCATTTGATACCTTAACCCCTCCCCAGCCTTTCCTTAATGAGAAAGAGGTCTTGGAAAGGATGCCGTCCGTCATCTGGGACGTTAAACCATTGGCCACGTGCGGGAGGTTATGCCCTGTGCATGTTAAAGAACACGCTGGATGGCCTTGACGGGAGGCTTCCATTTGTCTCCTAACAGCTGTTCCAGTGGATCTCCTTCCCCAACCTTCGCTAAGCCCTTGGGGTCTTTGTGACTCAGGTATTTAGTTCATTGTGTGCAAAAAAGTGAGCTGATAGGTAAAACAATCCAACCCAATCATATAAGAGAATGCTATTTCACTTTTTTTTTGCAAAGGGAAAGTATTAATCTATGAAATAATAAGCTGAAACTGGTTTTGCCGTGAGTGAGTTGTTGGGTTGTTTTACCTCTGAGCGGCACTTTTTTGCACACCATGGGCTAAATGGCCAGGTCACATGGACCCCGAAGGCTCAGAGAAGGTTGGGGGAGGGGACCCACTGGAACAGCTGTTGGGAGACAGATGGTAGCCTCCCGTCAAGGCCATCCAGCGTGTTCTTTAACGTGCGCAGGGTATGTCTCTCCCACACACGGAGCCACGGCTTAACGTCCCATCCGACGGACGGCGGCCTTTCCAAGCCCATCGGTGCTCCCTACTGACCGTGGGCAGGGCGTGGAATTTTGCGGAGATAAATCTCAACGCTGACCCAGCCGGGACTCGAACCTGGGAACTACAGATTACGAGCCTGACGCGCTACCGACTGATCCACTCCCCCCCCCCCCCGTGAGTGGGATTTTAAAACTAATTCTTTTGCTGCTTAACAGCGGAGAAAATCGTGTTATGTGAGCTTCACTATTAACCGAATAAATCGGTTTCCTCATTGGAAAGTAGTGAGATACCTTTTCTTCAGACATGCCTAAAAGTTATAGACAAAATACCTTATTTTGAAAACTTATATTCGAAAATGCCAATTCTTTGTTTGTGATCTTTTCAAAAAGTTCTACTAATTTCGGACTTTGAATGCCAACCATTAATAAATTTCACTGACTTAATATTAAATAACTTTAAATGAGGAAGGAGAAAGATAGGAAAGAGCGAGAATGAAAGGAAAGCTTTCGCGAGGGAGGGTTGGCCGAGGTCCAGTGCAGAGGAAGACAGTGTCCGAACTCTCAGAGACGAGCCTTCCAATGGGAAAAGGAAAGCCGCGAGATGCACCCCGTAGGTCCTGGCAACGTTCAGACTCTCGCGATCATCTGATGACCAAGGGGAAAGAAAAATCCGGTATGGGGGAGGACGATAATTGTTCAGGTTGTCCCCGAACCCTCACCATTCGCCCACGACCGAAGAGTGTCCGGCCGGAAGCAAATCAGTGTAATCCTAGGCAATCCCAAGATCTACTGACAACATATGACACGGCGAGGGGAACACAAGGTCAGAATGATATAGATTTGGAGGGATGGGAGGTTGGAGGGGGGGGGGCGAACGTCAAAAAATAGTAAAGTGGCTCAGTCCTAATGAAAGCAATGAAAAGAGAGGAAATGGTGAAATATCAGGTTTAAAATGATATGTTGAGTAATGCTATTTAATAATTTTCCAGCGGAAATTATATTTTTTATTTCTGTGTGAGGAATGCTCTTACGTCCATCAGATGTGATGCTAAGCCATGGACCAGTATACAAGAGGGGCAGGGGTTGTCTCAATCGGCAATATTTCAGTCTAAAGGGCAGAACATCTCGATAAATTTTGCACTAAACTTTAGTATAAGAATGCTAGTGTTCTCTTTTCAAGGATGGTATTGGATTAACATCTAATATATACGTATAGAACAGTGGTTCTCAATCTTTTATGCTTCACGTACCCCCTGGAAAATGTATGTAACTGACGTACCTCTTGTATAGATAGATAAAACTATAGTTATAGTATAACAATGGGAATAAAATAAAACATATATATCAGTGATTCTCAACCTTTTATGCTTCACGTACCCCCTGGAAATGTGTATGTAACTGGCGTACCCCTTGTACAGATAGATAAAACTATAGTTATAGTGTAACAATGGGAATAAAATAAAACATATATATCAGTGGTTCTCAACCTTTTATGCTTCACGTACCCCCTGGAAATGTGTATGTTACTGGCGTACCCCTTGTATAGATAGATAAAGCTATAGTTATAGTATAACAATGGGAATAAAATAAAACATATATATCAGTGGTTCTCAACCTTTTATGCTTCACGTACCCCCTGGAAAATGTATGTAACTGACGTACCCCTTGTATAGATAGATAAAACTATAGTTATAGTATAACAATGGGAATAAAATAAAACATATATATCAGTGGTTCTCAACCTTTTATGCTTCACGTACCCCCTGGAAATGTATATGTAACTGGCGTACCCCTTGTATAGATAGATAAAACTATAGTTATAGTATAACAATGGGAATAAAATAAAACATATATATCAGTGGTTATCAACCTTTTATGCTTCACGTACCCCCTGGAAATGTGTATGTTACTGGCGTACCCCTTGTATAGATAGATAAAACTATAGTTATAGTATAACAATGGGAATAAAATAAAACATATATATCAGTGGTTCTCAACCTTTTATGCTTCACGTACCCCCTGGAAATGTGTATGTAACTGACGTACCCCTTGTATAGATAGATAAAACTATAGTTATAGTATAACAATGGGAATAAAATAAAACATATATATCAGTGGTTCTCAATCTTTTATGCTTCACGTACCCCCTGGAAATGTATGTAACTGACGTACCCCTTGTATAGATAGATAAAACTATAGTTATAGTATAACAATGGGAATAAAATAAAACATATATATCAGTGGTTCTCAACCTTTTATGCTTCACGTACCCCCTGGAAATGTATGTAACTGACGTACCCCTTGTATAGATAGATAAAACTATAGTTATAGTATAACAATGGGAATAAAATAAAACATATATATCAGTGGTTCTCAACCTTTTATGCTTCACGTACCCCCTGGAAATGTGTATTAACTGGCGTACCCCTTGTATAGATAGATAAAACTATAGTTATAGTATAACAATGGGAATAAAATAAAACATATATATCAGTGGTTCTCAACCTTTTATGCTTCACGTACCCCCTGGAAATGTATGTAACTGACGTACCCCTTGTATAGATAGATAAAACTATAGTTATAGTATAACAATGGGAATAAAATAAAACATATATATCAGTGGTTCTCAACCTTTTATGCTTCACGTACCCCCTGGAAATGGGTATGTAACTGGCGTACCCCTTGTATAGATATATAAAACATATATATACATAATTAGCGACTTTTGAGCTCTCACGGCGTACCCCACAAAATTTTACCGCGTACCTCACGTTGAGTACCCCTCGTCTAGAGGATTGTGAGTGGTTGACGACTGATTGACAAGGGATCATGTTATTCTAACTATGGTGCAGAAATGGTAGAGCTTTGAATATTTTCACCCAAGGGAAAACCCGGGTCGTAGACTCGGGAAAAATCTGAAATTTGATCTCTTACATGTCCTTCAAGGTCGAAAAGAGGTAAGGTAGAGGTCAAACTGATCTACCAGTGCTAGAAACTTGAAAATTGGTGTCTGGAGTGTTACGGACTGTAGATGTAGGAAAAGGTTAAAAAGCGTCGAATTCGGAGTGTCCTTTGAGGTCAAAGGTCGATTTAGATCTATCGATGCTACAGAGCTAAAAATTGGCTCTTGGGGACATTTTGGGTCTAAGATCTCGGAAATGTTATTGAATTTTGATTGCGATGGGTCCTTCGAGATCAAAGGTCAAATTTAAATCTATCGTTGCTAGAGGCTAATAAAACGTCGTGAAGCTTAGAAATTATGTAAAATCTTCGAGGCCAAAGATAAAATCTCGATACCCCAATGCTGGAGAACTAAAAGTTGGTGAATGGGGAATATTCCAGGAAGCAGAACTTAGAAATGAGAGGAACATTTAGATCCGATGCCGCATTCGAGGTGAAATAGGGATCAAAGTGGCCGGCTAGAAATCAAGCGGTGACGTTTGGTTGGGTTGTTTTACCTCTGAGCGGCACTTTTTTGCACACCATGGGCTAAGTGGCCAGGTCACATGGACCCCGAATGCTCAGAGAAGGTTGGGGGAGGGGACCCACTTGAACAGCTGTTGGGAGACAGATGGTAGCCTCCCGTCAAGGCCATCCAGCGTGTTCTTTAACGTGCACAGGGTATGACTCTCCCACACACGGGGCCACGGCTTAACGTCCCATTTGACGGACGGCGGCCTTTCCAAACCCATCGGTGTCCCCTACTGACCGTGAATTTGGAATTTTGCGGAGATAAATCTCAACGCTGACCCAGCTGGGACTCGAACCTGGGAACTACAAATTACGAGCCTGGCGCGCTACCGACTGAACCACCCCCGCCCCCACAATAAGATCGAACCCGAGCTAATTTATACATTTATTAAGGGGAAAAAGGTTTTCAGTTTACCAAATTATCAATTTCAAGTATAATTCATTGCAAGAAGTGTTGAAAATGTTGTCTATCTGCAACCGAATTGGACCTATCCTTTTTCTCTTTGGTAGACGATACTTTTCCGAAAACTGTAGGAGAAATAAATAGCATTAGTGATGTTGATTTTTAAGATTTGAATGGTGCGTGGATGATTATTGTAAACAGCTTCCATCAAAAATCTTCCCCAAAATCAAATGTAGTCAGGTCAGATGATTTGGGCAGTCACAATCCTTTAGCTATCAGTCTGCCATCAAAATAATTGTAAGATGTGTGATTAACTGAGTGAATAGTTGCTTCATCTTTCTAAAAATAACCTAATGTGAACACATCATTCAGTTGATGAATAAATTCTTAAAGGATCAGATTGATGTAGCTCTGCAAATTGACGATTTCTTCGGGGGGAAAATGATCCAATAGTGCCCCTTCTCGAAGCTGCACACCAAATACCAATATTTTTGGTCGTGTAAAGAAAAGTATCATGAATTGCGTCTGGTTTCTCGGATTTGTTGGGTTGTTTTACCTCTGAGCGGCACTTTTTTGCACACCATGGGGTAAATGGCCAGGTCACATGGACCCCGAAGGCTCAGAGAAGGTTGGGAGAGGGGACCCACTGGAACAGCTGTTGGGAGACAGATGGTAGCCTCCCGTCAAGGCCATCCAGCGTGTTCTTTAACGTGCACAGGGTATGGCTCTCCCGCACACGGGGCCACGGCTTAACGTCCCATCCGACGGACGGCGGCCTTTCCAAGCCCATCGGTGTCCCATACTGACCGTGGGCAGGGCGGGGAATTTTGCGGAGATAAATCTCAACGCTGACCCGGCTGGGACTCGAACCTGGGAACTACAGATTACGAGCCTGGCGCGCTACCGACTGAGCCACCCCCTCCCCGGTTTCTCGGATGACTAGTATCTATTTTGCTGTGAATTCACGTAACCCAATTTATCAGTGAAGGAAGTTTAATTTTTAAGCTCAGCTCTTATAGTCCTCTTAAGCCAGCAACAAAAAACAGTGCGCCTTTCAAAGTCAGTTGGGTTGTTTTACCTCTGAGCGGCACTTTTTTGCACACCATGGGCTAAATGGCCAGGTCACATGGACCCCGAAGGCTCAGAGAAGGTTGGGGGAGGGGACCCACTGGAACAGCTGTTGGGAGACAGATGGTAGTCTCACGTCAAGGCCATCCAGTGTGTTCTTTAACGTGCACAGGGTATGGCTCTCCCACACACGGGGCCACGGCTTAACGTCCCATCCGACGGACGGCGGCCTTTCTAAGCCCATCGGTGTCCCCTACTAACCGTGGGCAGGGCGGGGAATTTTTGCGGAGATAAATCTCAACGCTGACCCAGCTGGGACTCGAATCTGGGAACTACAGATTACGAGCCTGGCGCGCTACCGACTGAGCCATCCCCGCCCCAATTCAAAGTCAGAAGGAAAGAACTGATGAATAGCAGTTTTCTTGTAAGCTTTCAAAGATTAAGGAATGCAGAGCCTTTCTGCCTGACTCTCTGAAGGCATTCATTCGCATATCTAGGCGACCAGAAGGTGTTTTTGTATTTAGCTGCTAACTATTCAAACCCTCGGTTTCCTGAGTACCGTTAGTCTCGAAAATTTCCTTTTGAAATTCACTTATAGAGCCCTTAAATGATGATTTTTTTTTAAAAACATTATTCAACAATAAACGCACTTTGTTGTACAGAATGCAAAATTTTCAGCTTTTAAACATTTCTTAGAAAAGTAAATATCGGTTAAATAAATAAAACCAAGACAATAATAAAATTAGGTTATGTGTGACAGTGATTAGAATCGAGCACTTTGGGCTTATTAAATGTAATTTAACCCGTTGTCATTCATCATACAGTACTGTGCAAATTAGTTGGGACAATAGGAAAATGCAGTAACAAAGACACAACTAAATATTTATTTGTTTAATAGTGTAGTTAATAGTGAATGTGACCCCCTTTAGCTTAATTACTTCTTCCACCCTCTCAACCATTGATGCCACTAGCTTTCCACACATCTCCTTCACTTCAGGGTCGTGGTACCACACTTTCATGACACTTTCTATCATTTTGGTTTTCGTCGTGCAATCCATCTTAGATGTGCGCGCTTTAATAATGGCCCACAAATTTTCAATGGGGTTTAGATCGGGTGAATTTCCTGGCCACTCCAATACCTTCAAATGTTGCTGGGTAAAGAAGCTCTTAGCAAGCTTAGAATTGTGGCATGGAGACAGATCCTGTTGAAATACCCCATCGCCGTTAGGAAACAGCTTCTGCAGTATTGGGACCATTTTCGCCTCCAGAACGCCTATGTACTTTTTGCTGTCCATCATTCCTTCATTGGGGTGAAGCGCCCGTGACCCGGAAGCTGTGAAACATCTCCAAAACATGACCTTGGGTGGGTGTTTGGGGGATTGCTGGATGTGGCCGGATCGAAGAGGTTCTCCAGGCTTCGCTTCTCCCAACTAATTCGCACAGTACTGTACAACAAAAAATTTCAGGTGCCAATAGTGGGTGAAGTATATTAGTGGTGGAAATGGATATGGATGTGGTTAAAAGTAAGTAAACAAATACCTTCTATAACAGATTTGGAAGTCCTATAGGCAGCGTTGGAAGGCTTTTAGCTAGACAATTCGTAGATATTTATCTCTATTATAATTGCTAGTGCAGTTTTATACTAATCTTTAGACTATTTTTTTAATGTTTAATACTATTTTAATGTTTATTTATAAAAATATTTTAGTTAGAAAGAAAATCATTTACCTTTATTATGATAATTACTAATTAATATAAATAATTTCCTTTCTGAATAAGGTATATTTATAAGTAAACATTAGTCTAAAGATCAGTAATAACATTCACCAGTAAAAGAGATAAATATCTAAGAATTACCTAGATTACTGGACTACAAATACTGACGTCATAAACAGGTCGGCAGGCCTTCTGTTGTGAGAGGTGTTGAATAACTCGGTATTAAGTTCTATTAAATCACGATGTCCGATATCCGATTAAATGATTAGACAATTTTCTCATTGAATAGTGTTGCCACTGTTCAGAAACAAATTGTGTCACGATTGCTAATAAATGAATGAAAAAGGGAAATTCTTATTTAAATACGAATTCCGTCTGAAACCGGTCACCCGATGCTTTACACTTCCGTGATTACTTCACCCTCTTACACTTATCTGAATACTCCTCTTATCAACAGGTGTGAAATTCCGCTCTCCATCTGCATATAAATTTCGATGATCTCACTGCATTGTCCCCTTTCGTTAGCTGAGACCCTCTAATCGGCTGGCTAGACGTTAATTAGACACCAAGGACCTCATAAATAGGGTATTTGCATAGATTGAACAAATTGCGTTAAGGTCTATTGCTAGGAAACTCACTAATTAATTACTGAGTGGTTGTTGGGTACGTCTCTGTCGATTGTCGACACCATTTTGGTTCCAAGAGGCGAATGCAGTTTATCTTTGAATTTGTGAAGAACTTTTAACCCCTTCACACCAGAAGTTTTGTTTACAGGAGAAAAAAAATGTTTCCTTTAAAATGTGGGGCAGGGTTGGCTCAGTCGGTAGAGCGCCAGACTCGTAATCTGTAGTTCCCAGGTTCGAGTCCCAGCTGGGTCAGCGTTGAGATTTATCTCCGCAAAATTCCCCGCCCTGCCCACGGTCAGTAGGGGACACATGGGCTTGGAAAGGCCGCCGTCCGTCGGATGGGACGTTAAGCCGTGGCTCCATGTATGGGAGGGCCATACCCTGTGCACGTTAAAGAACATGCTGGATGGCCTTGACGGGAGGCTACCATCTGTCTCCCAACAGCTGTTCCAGTGGGTCTCCTCCCCCAACCTTCTCTGAGCCTACGGGGTCCTTGTGACCTGGCCATTTAGCCCATGGTGTGCAAAAACGTGCCGCTCAGAGGTAAAACAACCCAACCTAACCCTTTAAAATGTGCTTCATTTGTGACCAAAGGGAAAAAAATTCGGAAAAATATTTTTTTTTCAACATCATTTCACTGAAATTCAACATGAACATCATAATGTGGAAACTGTCTCATAAGATGCAAAATTCTGAAATCTCAGAAAGGAATAAAAAAAACCATAAAAGAAAAGAATTATAATTTATGTGCACTTTGTCATGATAAGCATATCAAATGAATGACAATTATAAAATGTATCTTTCGCATTAAATTGCAAAAAAGCCATTGTAGAATACAGAATGCATTTAAAAAAGAACGAACCATAGTTATGTGTTGTACTTAATTTTTAAGGAAATCGCAATATTTATGTCGAAATATTAGATCGGAATATTAATCGGAATAATAACATTTTACTGTTGTCTAGGAATTTTCACCTAGTAACAACCCTCATTTTTCGACCCTAATCAAGTGATGTTACAGTCAACCTTTAAGAAAAACATTTTCGCAATGTGTCGCTTAAATAGCATACTTAACTTTTGACAGTTCTTCACACTGATGCACTTTAAATATTTGTTCTGCCAACGTATTTTGATGACTGTATTTTTGTTTTCCTCGTTAATGCTTCCTCAGAGGACCACCAAATTCCAGTCCATTGCTGAATACCAGTTTCGGCATATCCACCAGTCCATTCCTGGCTATCAGTTTCAGCATATAGTACATCAGTCCATTCCTGGATACCAGTTTCAGCATATAGTACATCAGTCCATTCCTGGATACCAGTTTCGGCATATCCACCAGTCCATTCCTGGATACCAGTTTCGGCATATCCACCAGTTCATTCCTGGCTATCAGTTTCAGCATATCCATTAGTTCATTCTTGGATACCAGTTTCAGCATTATCCCCCAGTCCATTGATAGATGCCAGTTTCAGCATATCCACCAGTACATTGCTAGATACCAGTTTCAGCATATCCACCAGTTCATTCCTGGATACCAGTTCCAGCATATCCCCCAGTCCATTGCTAGATATCAGTTTCAGCATATCCACCAGTCCATTCCTGAATACCAGTTCCAGCATATCCATCAGTTCATTCTTGGATACCAGTTTCAGCATATACCCCAGTCCATTGATAGATGCCAGTTTCAGCATATCCCCCAGTCCATTCCTTCATACCAGTTTCAGCATAAATACCACTCCATTGCTGTATACCAGTTTCAGCATAAATACCACTCCACTGCCGGATACCAGTTTTAGCATACCCACCAGTCCATTCCTGGATACCAGTTTCAACATATCCGCCTCAATTCCTATATTACTATGCAGCAATGGAACTCTGCAAACATTACAAGACCACAGGCAACTTTTCTTGTATTTAAAAAAATTCCAAAGAGCAATCTGCATTGTAATGTACACAGAGCCTGAAGGAATTAAAATATTCATTAGTTAAAAAAATGAAACAGGCCACGGAACCGATGGAAAATAACTGCAGATGAAGCAAACACAAGAGACATGACAGAGGATTCAAATGGAATTCCAAAACAGATTTATATCCTCAAAACGTTTGGAACCAACGAAGTATAGAGAGTTGAATTCTTCCTCTTGAGCTGACTGCTATACTGCATTGGAAGACAACAAATATCTCTTGATTGGTGTGTATGTTTGTGTGCGTGTAGAGGATGGGGGTTGACTCAGTTGATAAAGTTTCAGTGTGTACCCAGATTAGAGTCCCATCTCTACCTGCGTTGATATTTATCTCCGTTAAACCCCCCATTCTGATCTCCTTCACACCGATGGACTTGGAAAGGGTTCACACCGAAGGTCACACCGATGGGCGTGGAAAGGGTTCACACCGAAGGTCACACCGATGGGCTTGGAAAGGGTTCACACCGAAGGTCACACCGATTGGTTTGGAAAGGGTTCACACCGAAGGTCACAACGTTGGGCTTAATAATAATAATAATAATCTTTATTCATATTCATGTTAGTTATACAAAATTTTAAACAAATGACCCGCAAAGCATTTGCTTATCTGCAGGAGAGAAGAATAATAACGTTACATGAAAATACATAAGATATAGTTTAAAACAATGTCATCAAATTATATGAATTTCAGTGGAAGCTCCATTGTAGTGGTTGAAATTTTTATTTAAAATTTAGTGCCTAGAAGAAAATTTTTTGTCTTATTTTTGATTTCTTTAAAATTGTTTAATAAAATAATTTCCCTTGGCAGTTGATTGAACACGTAAGGTATTGTGTATGCCCTTGTACATTTCCCGTAATTGTTTAATATTTTTGGAAGTTGGAAATAATTTTTGGATTGTAACCTTGTGTTTTTCCCATGAGAGATTTTATATTTAAATTGATTATCAAAAAAATATTTTAAAGTGATGCTGTATTTGTAAAGGTTGTGAAAAGAGAGTATGCCTAGATAATTTAGTCTTTCTTCGCTATGATAAAATGAATTTCTTAAGTTGTATGGGATTATATTTTTAGCAATGGATGATTGAATAGTTTCTATTTTCTTTATATTTGTGAGGTTAGTTGAGCCGTATATTGTCAAACCATAGGTCAATATAGATTCACAGATAGCTTTGTAAACCAAAATACATGTATGTGTGCTTGCAACAAATTGTAGTTTATAAAGTTTAGATGCACATAGACGCAATTTCCCTGCTAACTTTTGAATATGTGTATTCCATCGGAAGGTTGTGTCCATGTAGAGTCCAAGATATTTATGGCTCTCAACACGCTCAATAACATCACAGTCGCAGCAGTCAGGGTCATGAGTTATCATGTTGTGGGGACACAAGGGTTCGTGGTTTTTAATTGCATAAGATGAGAGATCATAGTATCCTGGTGAATGAAAGCTCATCCATTTGGTTTTTTCTGAATTTATGTAAATACGATTAATGTTAGACCAGTAAATAATTTTGTTAAAATCATCCTGTGTATCTCGGACTGCGTCTCCTATATTGTGATTCACGTTAACCAAGGCGGTGTCATCAGCATATATATAAAGAGAGCCCTTCAGTTTAAGGTTAGCTAGATCATTAATATAAATAATGAATAAAAGCGGACCTAAAATTGAACCTTGTGGAACACCAGTGTACACTGTTCTCTTCTCACTAAAAACGCCATTAATTTTGGTAACATGCACTCTATTTTTTAAATAATTTTCAAACCATTTAAGGGTAATACCTCGGACACCATAAATATACAATTTTTGAAGCAAAATATCGTGATCCAACGTATCAAATGCCTTACGAAAGTCCAGAAAGATAGCTGCTGCTTTTTTTCCGTTGTTTAAAGTTCCATTAATGACGTCAGAAAACTCCGTTAAAAGTGTAATTGTATTTTTACCTTTTTGGAAACCATATTGCTTTTCACTAATAATGTTATGTTTTTTCAAGAAATTGGCTAGAACGTTAGCTACATATCTTTCAAGTATTTTGTGAAGGACGGGTAAGATGGCAATGGGCCTATAGTTAGTGCAATCGGATTTAGTTCCACTTTTGTAAATTGGTCTTAGAATAGCAATTTTGAGTTTATTAGGGATGTTTCCTGTAGATATGCTTTCATTGATAAAGTTTGTCACGAGATCAGCTAAGGAGGTTTTGCATGCTTTAATGTGCTTTATGTGTACCTGATCGTATCCACATGATTTTCTTTCATTTAAGTCACTTAGAATTTTGAAAGTTTCTTGTTTTGAGATGGGAGGAATAAAAATTGAGGGGACAGAAGGTTGGATATGTTTAGGAACTGTAGAGAGATTCTGTATACGGTTATCGTCTCTGAGATTGACAATAATGTCTGCAAAGGTGTTGTTAAATTTCTCTGCTGCTTGAGTTTCAGACATACCTTGTGGCATATTCTTCATGATAAAATCGTCAATGGCAGTTTTAGGTTTATTGTTGATAATTTGGTTGATGAGTTCCCAATTTTGTTTTGGTTTATTTTTACATGACTCAAATTGTTTGAAGTAATATTTTTTCTTTTCCTGCCTAATAACGGACGTGACTGTGTTTCTTAAGTTTGTGTATAGTAATTTAAAATTTCTGTTTCTCTTGTTATTTTTGTAATCAATCCAAGCCGAGTCTCTTTTACGTATTAAGTTTATTATTTCCTGATTTATCCAGTCTTTGCTACAATTTCGTTGTTTCATTTTTGAGCCATCCGATAGTTTATTAATTTTGTTATTGTTGACAATCGCCATATATTTTTTTATGAATGTTTCATAAAGTACGTCTATTAGTTCTGAATTTGGGGTTTCGTTTCCAGTGCCTCTGTCCAGCCAGTCTGTTAGACTTATTTCTTTGCATATGTTTTTATGATCTAAGATAGTTTTCGTGTTAAAATTGCTGTCTAGCTTTTTAGTGTGATTGGACGAATTCCCTAGTTTTTCCCCCCCGCAAATTGCCGCGATTAAGTAGTGGTCTGCGATCCTACTGCCAAAAATCATTGAATTTGTGTCGAGTTTAATGTCAAGTCGGACGTTAATGTGATCAATGCATGTCTGAGAAAGAGAGTCACCAATGATGTCTTCCCTGGTGATACCAGTAATAATAGGTGAGAAACCAAACTCGGTTAACAATTCTACGTATTTGGCAACTCCGTGTTTTTTGATATTTTTGATATCTAAATTAAAGTCTCCAACTAGTATTTGATTGCGATGTTTATCAGTTGTTTCGAACCAATTTTTGAGATTAGAAAGAAAAGTGTTAATGTTCGAGCTTGGTGATCTGTAAATAGCAAGTAAATTGAAAGTTAAATTACCCTTGTAGATATTTATATTCAGTGTTTCAGCAGGGATTACAAGTGAAGGTATCGTTTTGACTAATAATGTGTCGCGGAAGAAAAGTAGAATCCCATGTTCAAACGCACCAGGAGTTCTCGTAAAAAGTTGATTAAAATTTTCTAGATTGAACAATGGAGCATCCGTGCTGAGGATGTTAGTTTCTGTTAATATAATAATATCTAAGAAATTCAAGATATCTTTAAGATAAACACAGAGAGTATCCCAGTTTTTTTTCAGACTTCGAATGTTCACATGCAGAAAGCTTAAATGTTCATCAGATTCATAACATAATTTACTAGTCAAGAACCATTTCTGAACTTCTTCATAGTCGCACAGGACATTTTCGTTGTGATCAAATGTTGGTAAGTCATCAAAATGAAAAGTCGCCATGGCAGAACAAATAAGGTGGAGCAAATAAACAATATATTTCCCGTTTAAAATTCGTCGAAATTCGTTTGCATATCAATTCGAATTACGCTGTCACCATCAGTTTTTCTCATCATGATTTTCCCGTTCCGAAACCAGACGTATTTAAAATTTTTTGATTTGGCCAGGCACCTCGCTTTCCAGAAAAGTTCTCTGTTTATTGGAGTTAAATTTTCATTTATATACACTGGCGTTTTTTTAGCGTCATCAATAACGTTACTGGCAAAGATTTTCGATTTCTTTTTTGACATCCATTGTTCACGTTCGTTTCTAGATTTAAATTGGGCAATAATCGCAGGTGTTTTTTTCTTGTTCCTTGTTGGCAGTCTATGTAAGGCTTCAAGTTGATCAATGTTAAAATTATTTATATCTAGCGCTTCTGCAACGTTGATCATTATCTGATTTAGATTTTCTTTCTCATCCTGGTCGTCCATTGGAATGCCATGTATCTCGATATTTCGGTTTCTGCCGTATTGTTCAAGATCATTAATTTGCGACTTTAGAGCCGTATTCTCTTGAGTGAGATCTGCACATGTAGTTTCAATGGTAGCTAGTTTACTCATAGTGTCTAGTTGCGTCGCTTCATATTCGTGAAATTTATTCAATAGTGTATCATATTGAGATGAGAAAAATTCTACTGAATGCCTTAAGTCTTTGATTTCGTTTCTTAAGTGCGTTATTTCATTCAGTAATGTTTGAAAGTTTCTAGTTTCTTGTTGCGCCGAAGACGGGGGCCGTATACTATTAGTGTTACAGCCTTCTCCAGGTGTCTTAGAGGAGCGGTGACCCAAGGATGTCTCCTGGCTATAGTTACTATTGTTATTCGATGTCGGTGAGGGTGATACACGTGTGCTATTCTTTAGAGGCGTATTATCTCTGTTTTCTTTATCTGAAACGGGCCTGTTGTTTGTCCTGCTTAATTTGCAGTCAGTACAGAGCCACGTTTTTTTCTTCTCTTGAGTCATCTTTTTATAGTTTCTCTCCGTTGTGCCAGAGCACCCAAAATGCAGTTTCCCTTTGCATCCACTGCATAGGATATGGTCGGCATTTGGAGCAATTGTTTCTCCACAGCTGTAGCACAATGAATTCATTGTGTAGAGAGTTTTGGCTCACAAGTTCAACGGCGGGAACCACTAATGGGAGATGCACAAATTGGGCCCTAAAGTCCAGGTGCTTAATTGATTTTAGCCAGCTCACTCTACACAAGACACTGTGTAAAGCACGACGGACTGATGCAAGGGGGAGAGGACGCGTAGGAGCAATAAAGTTTATGGCACTTACTAGTCCGGTGACGGCCCGAAGGTCAAACCGATGGTCGCGGTCACGGGAGGGCAGCGGACACACCCTGCTGGCAGGAGCTCTGCGAAGAACGTCCGATCGCAACGACTGCTGGTAACTTTGTTAAGGGTTCACACCGAAGGTCACACCGATGGGCTTGAAAAGGGTTCACACCAAAGGTCACACCGATGGGCTTGGAAAGGCCTCCCTTCGTCGGATGGGAAATAAAGCTTTGGCCTGTGTGCAGAAGAGTCATACCCTGTGTTCATTAAAGAACATGCTAAATAGCCTTAGCGGGAAGCGTCCATGTATCTTCTAACAGCTGTTGAGTAGATCTCTTTCCCCAACCTTATCTCAGCCCTTGTGACTTAGCTATTTAGTCCTTTGTGTGCAGAATGAAAAAATAAAATGACTGATGAGAAGTAAAACAAGCCAGCTCTAACAGTTACGCAAAGAGCCATAAACTGTAGGGGTCCTTGTGACCTGACTATTTAGCTCTAAATGTGCGGTTTAGATGTAGAACATCGAAAGCAACACATACTATATCTGGTCGCAAACAGTCCATTGATGGACTACACTAAAATAAAGAGAGAAATGAAAGAAAAAAACCTAGAAAGAAAGTAAAAAAAATGAAAGAAAACAGAGTCCGAGAAAAGAACAAGAAGAGCAGCGACTGCAGCACCTGCGTCCTACATCGTATCAGTCGAAGGCATCTTCCCAATCTGGCCATTTTAAGGCGGCTAACAGCAACAGATCAAGGAGGGTTCTCTTTTCGCACTTCCGAAGAAACAGCAACACGCGACAAAAGACGAAAAAGAAGAGAAATAAGACGCTTGTGAAAGAGAACGAGCGAAGGAGAGAGAGAGAGAGAAAAAGAAAGAAAGAAAAACAGATCAGAACTACCGTTTATCGAGTCCCTACGGGTCACAAATCCGGAGGAGGGAGGCAGAACGGAGACCGATCATCCCTACGGCATCCTTTGTCTTTCGTAGAAGGCCTCTGCCACTTCTCAGTCACCACAACGTCATTTGTCCCTCCACTTGTCTCACTTTAAAAGGAAATATTCTTGCGATTGCTGAGAACGTTCCGAAGGGTCAGGACGCTTCTTCTCTCTCTTGTCTCGCGCTTGCTCCGCTTCTCTCTAAATCTCCGATGCGCTAGCAAAAGAGAAGATCCGATGCTGCTGAGACGGAGAGTTTTATCTGGAGGAAAAGTGATGGCTATCTTCTCTCTCTCTTCCTGCTTGGCGCTTTATAAGAGAGATATTTTTATTGTATCATTCAGTGCGAGGAAGATGGTCTATATTGATTTTGCTTGCAGGGGTGATGACGGGCTTTGAGGAGCAGATTGACCAATGTTCCTAGCAAGGAATCTCGGAAACTCGGCCCGGTTTATGTTGTTTTCTTCTTCTTCTTCGAAAGACGCATACGTACGGGGAAGATATTTTATTACGAGATTTTTCGCTATTGTATTTTATTTTTATTTTCCATCAGTTCGATGTCCGGCGAGTTGTAGTTAAGAAGGTCGCGTTGTGATCTGACGGAAATTTTCTTGATGCGATAATGGATTTGAGTTGGGTTGTTTTACCTCTGAGCGGCACTTTTTTGCACACCATGGGCTAAATGGCCAGGTCACATGGACCCCGAGGGCTCAGAGAAGGTTGGGGGAGGGGACCCACTGGAACAGCTGTTGGAAGACAGATGGTAGCCTCCCGTCAAGGCCATCCAACGTGTTCTTTAACGTGCACAGGGTATGTCTCTCCCGCGCACGGGGCCACGTCCCATCCGATGGACGGCGGCCTTTTCAAGCCCATCGGTGTCCCCTACTGACCGTGGGCAGGGCAGGGAATTTTGCGGAGATAAATCTCAACGCTGACGGAGCTGGGACTCGAACCTGAGAACTACAGATTACGAGCCTGGCGCGCTACCGACTGAGCCACCCCCGACCCTATGGATTTGAGTAATTTTGTTATACACCACACAGGAGGTAATTTCTTTTAGATAACGAACATCATTTTGAATGTTGTTGAAGTTTTCTTGATTTTTGTCTTCTCTCTTGATATTCTACACTGGTTTCTATAAATTAAATATATTATCAATAGTTTAAATTGATAGGTCACAAGGACCCTTAAGATTGAGGACAGGACATAAAAGAGAGATCCACAGAATAATTATGTAAAAAAAGAGGGTCTTGCTGCCAAGGTGTGTTCATTAATATGAAGGAGGAGGGGAACCCTCAGACACTTAGAATCACGCTTAAGGAGCGTCATGAGATTTTTATCCAAAAGGGGTAGGGAAAAAATTAACGAGGACAGACTTAGTTTCAAAGAGATGGGGGAGGGAAATTTTAGAGTAGATGAAGTCAAAGTGGGTGTGTTTAAGTGGGTTACTAGATGCAGTTTGAGGTGGGGCAGCAAAATTTAAGTGTAGTTTATTTTAATTCGGTTAACTCTAGCCGTCCCATGGACGAGTGGTTAGCGCGCTTGGCTACTGATCTAAGGGACCTGGGTTCGAGCCCCGGATAAGGCATGGTTGTATGTGTCGTTTTTCTGCTGAGGTCCTGCCATCCTCTCAGATCTTCTACTTTGGCATATAAACTGACAGGCTCCTGTCTGACCTCTGTGGCAAGCAGCTGCTTGAGGGGGTATTTATTTATTTTTTTTATTAACTCTACTTATATGTGACTGACTTCAAGCCAAAGGGTGAGGGGGAAATTGGGAAAATTTTAAATGCTGCTGACTTTGATCCAAGAAAGAATTTTTTATTATGAGTCTGGGAGATGTTTATCGAAATGGAACTGGTTGGTGTGGCTGATTGCGATTAAGAGTGTCTGTTGGGGAACTTAAGAAATGGAGATGAACTTCGATTTAGAGAGGGGACTAAGGAAATTAGTCTGCTCACTTGTGTAGATAGTGCTGGAAAAATTTAATGGACAGCAATATTTAAGTAAGGCTCACACACAGACGACTATAGAATTATATTTCCACATTTCCTTTGATTAAAAAACAGTCTTTTCGATTTTCAGGATCTTTCAAATCGAAGTCACTACTAAAATTCACCCCACTAAATTTTGAAAGATTGACGTTTTTTTTCCTAAAGCATTTTTGATTTTAATATGAAAGAAATAGGAAAAATAATAAGTGAAGTAGACTTTGAATCAAAGGGGGTTTGAGAAATTGAAATGGAAGAAATATTGAGCTAAAGAAAAATGAAAAATTTTAAGATGGGGGTAGAATTTTATCGAAAGGAGTTAGAGAAATTAAAATTAGGCAGGCTTTTGAGTCAAAGGATGTGGCAAAATCGAAATTGATGAGACCCGATGCAAAAAGGGAGATGAGAAGAACTGAAACTGGTTAAGATCTTGAGCAAAAGAAAGATGAGAAAAAATGAAGAAGAAAAATCTGAAGATCAGAGTGATGAAAGAAAAATTAAAAGCATAAAGGTCTTGAGCAACAGGACGATGTAAAAAATTATAAGCATGACGATCTTGAGCCAGAGTTGCATGAAAAGAATTTAAAAGCATGAAGATCTTGAGACAGAGGATGATGTAAAAAATTACACGAATGAAAACCACGAGAAAACGTAAGATGAGAAAAATTGCAACTGGTGACGACCACGAGCCAAAGAAAGATGAGACAAAAAGAAACTGGTGAAACCACGAGCCAAAGAAAGATGAGACAAAAAGAAACTGGTAAAACCACGAGTCAAAGAAAGATGAGACAAAAAGAAACTGGTAAAACCACGAGCCAAAGAAAGATGAGCAAAAAGAAACTGGTAAAACCACGAGTCAAAGAAAGTTGAGACAAAAAGAAACTGGTAAAACCACGAGCCAAAGAAAGATGAGACAAAAAGAAACTGGTAAAACCACGAACCAAAGAAAGATGAGACAAAAAGAAACTGGTAAAACCACGAGCCAAAGAAAGATGAGACAAAAAGAAACTGGTAAAACCACGAGCCAAAGAAAGATGAGACAAAAAGAAACTGGTAAAACCACGAGTCAAAAGATGAGAAAAACTGAAATGATTGAATGTTTTAAGACAAAGGAAGATGAGAAAAATTGAGACTGGTGACGATCCTGATCCAAAGAAAGATGGAAAAAAAAAACTGAAACACGTGAAGGTTTCAAACCAAAGGAATATGAAAAAAAATTTAAACACATGAAGACCATGAGTAAAAGAGAGTTGAAACTAGGGAAGACCTTGAGCCGAAAGGGAGGATATAAGCATTTAAACTTATAAAGACCTCGGATCAGAGATGATGTAAGAATTGAAACTGGTGAAAACCTTGAGCAAAAAAAAATGGAAAATGAAATTAGTGGAAACTTTGAGCCAAAAGGGAGTTGAAAAAGCAAAACCTATGAAGGTATTGGACTAAAAGTAGTTAGGAAAATACTTTAAATTGGAACAGACTTTGAACTAATGGAATATGAAGAAAATTAATGCTACTTAGCTCGATCTGAAGGGGATAGCAGAATAATATTTTATCTGGAGACTTTTAATACTGCACTCAATTGAGGTAGAGATAAGGTATCATTTGTATTCTACTTAAGTGTTTGGCTTCCATTTTGTTGCTGACCGTCTGTTTCTCACACTTATTGTTACCACGTCTTGGTGGGGGCGGGGGTGGCTCAGGCGGTAGCGCGCCAGGCTCGTAATCTGTAGTTCCCAGGTTCGAGTCCCAGCTGGGTCAGCGTTGAGATTTATATCTGCAAAATTCCCCGCCCTGCCCACGGTCAGTAGAGGACACCGATGGGCTTGGAAAGGTCGTCGTCCGTCGGATGGCACGTTAAGCCGTGGCCCCGTGTGCGGGAAAGCCATACCCTGTGCACGTTAAAGAACACGCTGGATGGCCTTGACGGGAGGCTACCATCTGTCTCCCAATAGCTGTTCCAGTGGGTCCCCTCCCCCAACCTTCTCTGAGCCTTTGAGGTCCATGTGACCTGGCCATTTAGCCCATGGTGTGCAAAAAAGTGCCGCTCAGAGGTAAAACAACCCAACCCAAATGGAATATGAAGAAAATTAATGCTACTTAGCTCGATCTGAAGGGGATAGCAGAATAATACTTTATCTGGAGACTTTTAATACTGCACTCAATTGGGGTAGAGATAAGGTAAAAGTTGTATTCTAGCTAAGTGTTTGGCTTCCATTTTGTTGCTGACCGTCCGTCTGTTTCTCACACTTATTGTTACCATGTCTTGGTTGGTTTGAATAATTTATTATTTGCAACGTCCGACACTCAACAAATGGGGTAATACACACCTGGCGAGTCTGAGTACCGATTGGGTGTCTGCCAAGCAACAAATGGCGCACGCATCAAATTGTAATGACTCTCGAACCCGAAATTGCGAAACTCTCGCAGATCTCGCTTGGATGATTTATCACAAGAGATTTATTATTTTTATTAAGACAAATCCACCGAAGATATATGGGTTGGGTTGTTTTACCTCTGAGCGGCACTTTTTTGCACACCATGTGCTAAATGGCCAGGTCACATGGATCCCGAAGGCTCAGAGAAGGTTGGGGGAGGGGACCCACTGAAACAGCTGTTGGGAGACAGATGGTAGCCTCCCGTCAAGGCCATCCAGCGTGTTCTTTAACGTGCGCAGGGTATGGCCCTCCCGCACACGGGGCCACGGCTTAACGTCCCATCCGACGGACGGCGGCCTTTCCAAGCCCATCGGTGTCCCCTACTGACCGTGGGCAGGGAATGTTGCGGAGATAAATATCAACGCTGACCCAGCTGGGACTCGAACCTGGGAACTACAGATTACGAGCCTGACGCGCTACCGACTGAGCCACCCCCGCCCCGAAGATTTATGATATCTGATTTTAAACTATTCTTTGATGCTTTGTGCTGCAGTCGTTTGTTAACCGATAATCGACTTCGCATCGAAGTGAAAGTGTAAAAGGTGCTAAAGTTATAATTCGTAAATCTCTTGCCAATAGAGTTGTTTGATTTTCTTTTGTACTTTGATCTTGAGATCGTCATAATACTTGTCTTATCAACCACTTTACTCGCAGTACTTAAGATTTATGTAAAATTTAGTTTGGATTGTTTTACCTCTGAGAGGCAATTTTTCTGCCCACAGTTGCCAGATTGCAAAGACCCCAAGGGTCAGAGAAGTTGCGGGAAGGGTACCCATTGGACAGTTTGTTAAGAGACAGATGGTAACCTACTGTCAAAGCCATCCAGTGTGTTCTTTAACGTGCAAAGGATACGACTCTCTTGTAGACAGCGCTAAGGCTTTACGTACAGTCGCTCAAAAAAGTATCTGAACACTATGGTTGAACACAGAATTCAGAAAAAAAAATATGGCAACAATTTTTTTCGAAATTAGTGATCTGGCAACCTTCGTGTCACATGATTACAGAATTCAGGAAAAATATCTGGAGCGTGTACAGCAACTGTACACGCTCCAGTTACCGTTCACAGCAAACTGGAGCGTGTGCATTTACTGCACACGCTCCAGTTTGCTGTGAACGGTAACTGCACACACTCAATATTTCCGTGAGTGAGCCCACACGATCTAGTATCAAAATAATATGACCACCTACAGTCGCTCAAAAAAGTATCCGAACACTATGGTTGATCAGAGAATTCAGAAAAAAAATCTGGCAACAATTTTTTTAGAAATTAGTGATCTGGCAACTTCGTGTCACGTGACACGAAGTTGCCAGATCACTAATTTCTAAAAAAATTGTTGCCAGATTTTTTTTCTGAATTCTCTGATCAACCATAGTGTTCGGATACTTTTTTGAGCGACTGTACCATCCGACGGACGGAGGCCATTTACAAGGCCATCGGTGTCCCTTTCTGAAATCGGGTGTTATCCTCTCAAGCTAACCTTATCACTTTAGATTTCTCTAGGCTTGGATCTCTACCTCTTTTATTAGAACTCTGGAGCACTCTGCTCGAGTTAATATTATTGTTTTAATTTCCCTAAACTTGATATCGATCTGTTTTGTTAGAATTCGGGTGCTCTGCGCTCGAGCCAATCTCATTATTTTAGATTTGGCTAGAATTGATCTCCATCTCTTTTATTAGAACTCAGATGCTGTTTGCTTGACCTCACCCTATTTATATTTATCAGAATTCGGCTCCTCTCGGGCAGAACATAAAAATCGTGAATTCTGAGTGACGTACTTCTAAGCATGTGTTGTTGGGTTGTTTTACCTCTGAGCGGCACTTTTTTGCACACCATGGGCGAAATGGCCAGGTCACAAGGACCCCGAAGGCTCAGAGAATGTTGGGGGAGGGGACCCACTGGAATAGCTGTTGGGAGACAGATGGTAGTCTCCCGTCAAGGCCATCCAGCGTGTTCTTTAACGTGCACAGGGTGTGGCTCTCCCGCACACGGGGCCACGGCTTAACGTCCCATCCGACGGACGGCGGCCTTTCCAAACCCATCGGTGTCCCCTTCTAAGCATGTGAAATGGCATATTTAAAAGCGATCGGTTCATCAAAGAAAAATGCTGCAGAGCAATCGTTTAAAAACAAATTTGTGTCAATAAATTTCAATTATTTATTCTCCGTCCAAAATACAAACTCTTACGACATTAGCATCTTCACTTCGAAGAAGAAAAAAATACCAAACTTATCGGAATCCGCATTGAAGATGCGATAAACGAACTTTATTTCTTCTGCTCTCTCATTCTTATTTATTCCTCCTAGTTAAGCTGATTCGGTAATAAAACGTCTCTGAAATATGTGCACCGTCCCCTCGGCGACGTAAATCTCAGCCAGTTTCCAACCACGTGGATCTCGCTGGAGGGGGGATTTATGAGACAAAAGGAAATAGCTCTTGTCTCCCGTGTTTTGCCGGCTGTCATGGCTGCTGAAACTTCCGCAAGAGCAAGGGAACGGGCTCATATGAATAATTTAAAGCAAATATTGATTTTGAATCGGAAACTTAAGACGAGAAGAAGCGCGCGGTAAACAGGAGGAGGAGGGGAAGAGAGGGATGAGGTAGAAGAATGTGGGATGTGGGGAGGAAGGAGATGGGGAATGACAAGGACAACGGATTTTGGTGTTTTATTAAACATGATAGAAAGAGGGACAAACAGGAAAACAAAAGTTGTTCATCACTTGACGAGAATATATTTTTCAGACGACAGAATAAGTGCAATGAGGCATTGGAAATGGAGGCTGTGAAGTGTCGAAATGGGTTTCTTTTGATGCTGCGGCCAATGGGTGAATAATGGAACAGATTAACATGATTATGTGAGCACACTAACAGCTATTCTGTTGACTCAGTTTGTTGCCGACGTGCTGAACGGAATGCGATCGTCTGGATAATAAGCAACACGTGAATCCTTGTTTGAGACACAGATTGGGGGTGTACACAAGGGAAATTTTTTTTTTGTCTTTTGTGAACTCTGGAAGGTCTCGAGTGTCTTAAGTAATGTCACTCTTGGAGTTCCAAGATGGATTCTGGATAATTGAAAATGTAATTTCTGCATTTCCTGAAAGTTTGGTTGTTTTATCCTTGGTCGATTTCTTTCTTTGTACAGTCGCTCAAAAAAGTATCCGAACACTATGGTCGATTACAGAATTCAGAAAAAATATCTGGAAAAACGAATTTTTTTTTAGAAATTAGTGATCTGGCAACCTTGACACGAAGGTTGCCAGATCACTAATTTCTAAAAAAATCGTTGCCAGATATTTTTTCTGAAATCTGTAATCAACCATAGTGTTCGGATATTTTTTATATATATGTAATGCGTATGAATATATAATGCAATGAATATGGAGCATGTGCAGTTACCGTTCACAGCAAACTGGAGCGGTTGCGGTTAATGTTCACAGCACATTGGATCGTGTGAGCTCACAAAGACCTGGATCGTGTGGCTCACTCAACGGAAATATTGAGCGTGTGCAGTTACCGTTCACAGCAAAATGGAGCGTGTGCAGTAACTGCACACGCTCCAGTTTGCTGTGAACGGTAACTGGAGCGTGTACAGTTGCTGTACACGCTCCAGATATTTTTCCTGAATTCTGTAATCACGTGACACGAAGATTGCCAGATCACTAATTTCTAAAAAAATCATTGCCAGATATTTTTTCTGAATTCTGTAATCGACCATAGTGTTCGGATACTTTTTTGAGCGACTGTACAGGGAATAAACAGTTCAGTCTCGAAGGGCTCGAAAAGATTAGTTTGTGGAAAAGAGGATACCCACTGGACAGTTTTCACGAGCAGAAGTTAGTCGTCTCTTATTAAAATGTCGTGCTTTCCTTGGGGTTGCGAGCATTTTCCTAGTTGTGTGGAGGAGTATAAGTGCTTAAATAAGTGTTTGTGTTGGGTTATGTTACGAACACTACCCAATGAAAGATCGTATCTATTAATCAAATAATGAAGGCCACTCTAACCCTAGACCGTCTCCTTAAGGGAAGACGTTTTCACAGCATCAATTTCTTGTCTTCTCCTTAAGGGAAGATGCTTTCTGTTAAATTTCAATGTCGAAAATTATTATTGACTCATTTATGAGAAATAATAATTAATCGTACCTTTTTTTACTAGATCATCCGAATTTCATCAGGCATCAGGCTGCTCCTTTTCCTCACTTCACAAAGAGGAGTCTCAGTCTTTTCCATCACTTCAAATACCTCAGAAAGGGGAGTCTGTTCCTTTTCCTCACTTCAAATACTTCAGAAAGTGGAGTCTGCTCTTTTTTCTTATTTCAAATGCTTCAGAAGGAGATGTCTCTTCCTTTTCCTCATTTCAAATACTTCAGAAAGAAGAGTCTCTCCTTTTCCTCACTTCAAATATTTTAGAAATGGGGAGTCTGCTCCTTTTCCTCATTTCAAATACTTCAGAAAGTGAGTCCGTTTCTTTTCCTCACTTCAAATACTTCACAAAAGAGGAGTCTCTCCTTTTCCTCGCTTCAAATATTTGAGAAATGGGGAGTCTGCTCCTTTTCCCCACTTCGAACACTTCAGAAATGGGGAATCTGCTCCTTTTCCTCACTTCGAATACTTCAGAAAGTGGAGTCTGCTCCTTTTTGTTATTTCAAATGCTTCAGAAGGAGATGTCTCTTCCTTTTCCTCACTTCAAATACTTCAGAAAGAAGAGTCTCTCCTTTTCCTCACTTCAAATATTTTAGAAATGGGGAGTCTGCTCCTTTTCCTCATTTCAAATACTTCAGAAAGTGAGTCCGTTTCTTTTCCTCACTTCAAATACTTCACAAAAGAGGAGTCTCTCCTTTTCCTCACTTCAAATATTTGAGAAATGGGGAGTCTGCTCCTTTTCCCCACTTCGAACACTTCAGAAATGGGGAATCTGCTCCTTTTCCTCACTTCCAATACTTCAGAAAGTGGAGTCTGCTCCTTTTTGTTATTTCAAATGCTTCAGAAGGAGATGTCTCTTCCTTTTCCTCACTTCAAATACTTCAGAAAGAAGAGTCTCTCCTTTTCCTCACTTCAAATATTTTAGAAATGGGGAGTCTGCTCCTTTTCCTCATTTCAAATACTTCAGAAAGTGAGTCCGTTTCTTTTCCTCACTTCAAATACTTCACAAAAGAGGAGTCTCTCCTTTTCCTCACTTCAAATATTTGAGAAATGGGGAGTCTGCTCCTTTTCCCCACTTCGAACACTTCAGAAAGGGGAATCTGCTCCTTTTCCTCACTTCCAATACTTCAGAAAGTGGAGTCTGCTCCTTTTTGTTATTTCAAATGCTTCAGAAGGAGATGTCTCTTCCTTTTCCTCACTTCAAATACTTCAGAAAGAAGAGTCTCTCCTTTTCCTCACTTCAAATATTTTAGAAATGGGGAGTCTGCTCCTTTTCCTCATTTCAAATACTTCAGAAAGTGAGTCCGTTTCTTTTCCTCACTTCAAATACTTCACAAAAGAGGAGTCTCTCCTTTTCCTCACTTCAAATATTTGAGAAATGGGGAGTCTGCTCCTTTTCCCCACTTCGAACACTTCAGAAAGGGGAATCTGCTCCTTTTCCTCACTTCCAATACTTCAGAAAGTGGAGTCTGCTCCTTTTTGTTATTTCAAATGCTTCAGAAGGAGATGTCTCTTCCTTTTCCTCACTTCAAATACTTCAGAAAGAAGAGTCTCTCCTTTTCCTCACTTCAAATATTTTAGAAATGGGGAGTCTGCCCCTTTTCCTCATTTCAAATACTTCAGAAAGTGAGTCCGTTTCTTTTCCTCACTTCAAATACTTCACAAAAGAGGAGTCTCTCCTTTTCCTCACTTCAAATATTTGAGAAATGGGGAGTCTGCTCCTTTTCCCCACTTCGAACACTTCAGAAATGGGGAATCTGCTCCTTTTCCTCACTTCCAATACTTCAGAAAGTGGAGTCTGCTCCTTTTTGTTATTTCAAATGCTTCAGAAGGAGATGTCTCTTCCTTTTCCTCACTTCAAATACTTCAGAAAGAAGAGTCTCTCCTTTTCCTCACTTCAAATATTTTAGAAATGGGGAGTCTGCTCCTTTTCCTCATTTCAAATACTTCAGAAAGTGAGTCCGTTTCTTTTCCTCACTTCAAATACTTCCGAAAAGAGGAGTCTCTCCTTTTCCTCACTTCAAATATTTGAGAAATGGGGAGTCTGCTCCTTTTCCACACTTCGAACACTTCAGAAAGGGGAATCTGCTCCTTTTCCTCACTTCCAATACTTCAGAAAGTGGAGTCTGCTCCTTTTTGTTATTTCAAATGCTTCAGAAGGAGATGTCTCTTCCTTTTCCTCACTTCAAATACTTCAGAAAGAAGAGTCTCTCCTTTTCCTCACTTCAAATATTTTAGAAATGGGGAGTCTGCTCCTTTTCCTCATTTCAAATACTTCAGAAAGTGAGTCCGTTTCTTTTCCTCACTTCAAATACTTCACAAAAGAGGAGTCTCTCCTTTTCCTCACTTCAAATATTTGAGAAATGGGGAGTCTGCTCCTTTTCCCCACTTCGAACACTTCAGAAAGGGGAATCTGCTCCTTTTCCTCACTTCGAATACTTCAGAAAGTGTAGTCTGCTCCTTTTTCTTATTTCAAATGCTTCAGAAGGAGATGTCTCTTCCTTTTCCTCACTTCAAATACTTCAGAAAGAAGAGTCTCTCCTTTTCCTCACTTCAAATATTTTAGAAATGGGGAGTCTGCTCCTTTTCCTCATTTCAAATACTTCAGAAAGTGAGTCCGTTTCTTCTCCTCACTTCAAATGCTTCACAAAAGAGGAGTCTCTCCTTTTCCTCACTTCAAATATTTGAGAAATGGGCAGTCTGCTCCTTTTCCCCACTTCGAACACTTCAGAAAGGGGAATCTGCTCCTTTTCCTCACTTCCAATACTTCAGAAAGTGGAGTCTGCTCCTTTTTGTTATTTCAAATGCTTCAGAAGGAGATGTCTCTTCCTTTTCCTCACTTCAAATACTTCAGAAAGAAGAGTCTCTCCTTTTCCTCACTTCAAATATTTTAGAAATGGGGAGTCTGCTCCTTTTCCTCATTTCAAATACTTCAGAAAGTGAGTCCGTTTCTTTTCCTCACTTCAAATACTTCACAAAAGAGGAGTCTCTCCTTTTCCTCACTTCAAATATTTGAGAAATGGGGAGTCTGCTCCTTTTCCCCACTTCGAACACATCAGAAAGGGGAATCTGCTCCTTTTCCTCACTTCCAATACTTCAGAAAGTGTAATCTGCTCCTTTTTCTTATTTCAAATACTTCAGAAGGAGAAGTCTCTTCCTTTTCCTCACTTCAAACACTTCAGAATAAGTAATAAAGATTATATAATGTTGATAATTAAAAGAAAACCTCAGGCAGATACTTACCACAGAGGACTGACAGAAGATTGTCAGTAAAACTCGTCAAGAGAATATCTGTGAGGAAGACGAGACCTCAGTAGAAAGACAACAGAAATTTGTTGAAACATAAGAAACATGTAAAACCACAAGTGTTCGGAACATTTTGTTACCACTGTACAGTCGCTCAAAAAAAGTATCCGAACATTACGGTTGATTGCAGAATTCAGAAAAAATATCTGGCAACGATTTTTTTAGAAATTAGTGATCTGGCAACCTACGTGTCACGTGACACGAAGGTTGCCAATTCACTAATTTCTAAAAAAATCGTTGCCAGATATTTTTCCTGAATTCTGTAATCAACCGTAGTGTTCGGATACTTTTTTGAGCGACTGTACATATCAGCAGGTTTGGAACGAAGGAATCAGTCGTCGATACCAAAAAAATAACAATAAAGAATGACAGTAGGTTGATTTAAAAAACAATCTATTGTTAAACAAAAACTACATTTTATATCACAGAATTAACTAATTTCCAAGTTTTTTTTTTGGATATTCACAATAATTATGATAAAGCGTGGATATCTTATCAATTACCCAAAGTTTTTTCTACCGAGAGATCTGTTATGCCTGAGTACTTATTCAGAAATATAAACAAAAGTTTTGAAATGATTATTAGATATAAATATTTGAGTTGAGTTGTTTTGCCTCTGAGCGGCACTTTTTTGCACACCATGGGCTAAATGGCCAGGTCACATGGACCCCGAAGGCTCAGAGAAGGTTGGGGGAGGGGACCCACTGGAACAGCTGTTGGGAGACAGATGGTAGCCTCCCGTCAAGGCCATCCAGCGTGTTCTTTAACGTGCACAGGGTATGGCTCTCCCGCACACAGGGCCACGGCTTAACGTCCCATCCGACGGACGGCGGCCTTTCCAAGCCCATATATAAATATTTGAAAAAGTCATATCCTGTATCAGGTATTGCTTTAAGCAACTAAATAACTAAAATATTAGCATGAAATGACGATTTGAATGACAGGTAATAATATTGCTAGTAACAGAGCTTACAGCGTAATGTTTATAATCCGTGATTTCATTGGTATTTTTATGTGTTTAAATTTTTTATGTATGTGTTTCAATTCATGTTTTTATTATTATTGGTGTTTTGTTTTTCGATTTTAATTGTGCTTATTTTACATCATTCGTGTGTTATTCTTTAATTTACCTGTCGTGTGTTTGAGAGGAATTCTGCTGACAAGACACAAGGCTAGGGGGGGGGGGGGTATGTATATAAACAATGGGTTGGGTTGTTTTACCTCTGAGCGGCGGCACTTTTTTGCACACAATGGGCTAAATGGCTAGGTCACATGGACCCCGAAGGCTCAGAGAAGGTTGGGGGAGGGGACCCACTGGAACAGCTGTTGGGAGACAGATGGTAGCCTCCCGTCAAGGCCATCCAGCGTGTTCTTTAACGTGCACAGGATATGGCTCTCCCTCACACGGGGCCACGGCTTAACGTCCCATCCGACGGACGGCGGCCTTTCCAAGCCCATCGGTGTCCCCTACTGACCGTGGGCAGAGCAGGGAATTTTGCGGAGATAAATCTCAACGCTGACCCAGCTGGGACTCGAACCTGGGAACTACAGATTACGAGCCTGGCGCGCTACCGACTGAGCCACCCCCTCCCCCCTATATAAACAATACTGGAGCATAAATAAAGCTATTATCATTATTAAAAAATGTTCCATATTCCTTCTTAGCTCCTCAAATGCCCCATGCTTTATCTGTCTCTAAAATAACGAAAAAAAAACCTCTTTATCTACTTGGTGTGCAATGTTTACCACCTTTGTTTCATTTTCTACTTCTTCTTCATTCCTTTCCTTTTTTTTGTTTCACGTTTAACGACAATCCTGAATCATCACACCACTGAACGACGGGAGAAACAGTTGTTACGATTTCGCTCCACCAGATTTCCCAAAGTGTTTTCCGCAAGAAGAACTAGTTAAAAAATGATTCAAGGATCCTCGAAAATCCTCCATCAACTCGTGTTACGAGAGCAAGAAACGTTCTTTCGGAAGAGGCTGAAAGCTTCTGGAAATCCTTTAATTGATGGATGAAGTGTCCGGGATGTTGCCTGTGCGACAAGAGAGAGCTATTAGTCGCTCTCAGCACTCTAACCGCCTCTGTCCCTCAGAGACTGCAAGAGGTCAAGCGGCCGCAGCACGTGGACGTAGGTCACCTATCTGCTCACCTAACAATGATATATACGGCATGTGGGAAAGGTGGAACCCACGTCTCGTGTACGCCTCGCAGAGACTGTGATTGAATACGAAGTTTTAGCTGGAGATTTTCGACGAATGTCGTCAAGGTTACGGTGGTATCTAGGAAACAAGGTTTGGGTAAAGTGTAACATTCACCTTGGAATGCGAAACATTTGAGATCGTAGTTGCATGGGTAAACTATTCTGTTGGTTAACTAAAATATGTAAAAAAAGCTGCTTTTTTAAGTTTTGTCTCTAATCCTGAAAGATACCTTTAGGTAATGATTTTGTATCTAGAAGAATTTTTTTAACAATCACGATTTAAATTTTTTAGTCTACATGGAAATCACTGGTGAGACAATTTTATACTAGCACAAAAATTTTGATGATTAAGTGTCATGAATAATCATTAATAACTTTATTCGAAAAGATTTCATTCCCTACAATGTACTCTAATAATTATTTTATTTAAACGCATCTGTATGCATGAAGCATCTTAGTTTGGAATATAAATTACATTGAGCAACGTTATTTTTAATTTGGTAAATTAGCTGATTCTAATAATCGTTATGCTATTTATAGTCAGTCTCTCCTAATACGGGGCAAAATAAGCACTGATTAACCCGTCACGCCCTTTGTATGTACAGTCGCTCAAAAAAGTATCCGAACATTATGGTTGATCACAGAATTCGGAAAAAAATAACTGGCAGCGATTTTTTTAGAAATTAGTGATCTGGCAACCTTCGTGTCACGTGACACGAAGGTTGCCAGATTTACTACTTTATTAGATGCTTTTTTTTAGCGACTGTACACAGTGGGCTGAATAGTCAGATATCGCAAGGTTCTTATTCTTAACGACGCAAGGTCCTTATTCTTAACGAGATTTCGATCATTAGGACCTTCAGAATTCTGACCCTTAACGTTCAGAATCGGGAAAGGGACCAACCGGACAGCTCTTAGACGACAGAAGGATGCTTCCCACCAAGAACTTCCGTCCTGTTCTTTCACGTGCACAAGGTAGGCTCTCCTTCCTTCCCCCCCCCCCCCCCCCACCTCCTTACATCTGTAATGAAGTCCACGTTTCAGGAAAAGATAAATTATTTCAAGATTTTAGCTTCGACGGGTTTCAGAGAATAAGACTTGAGTTGGGTTTCCAATTTACTAAAATATTCCATCGGACATGAAAGTTGAAATGATATTCTATACATAATAAAATTTTTACGGTTGTTTATTTTCTTTAAATCTACTTTTAGTAGTCGGGCATAGAATATGGTACCTAAAATGAAATTATGCAAAGTTATGCAAATACACCTGTTTTAAGTTTCACAGCAAGTTGGGTTGTTTTGGGTTGTTTTGCCTCTGAGCGACACTTTTTTGCACACCATGGGCTAAATGGCGAGGTCACATGGACCCCGAAGGCTCAGAGAAGGTTGGGGGAGGGGACCCACTGGAGCAGCTGTTGGGAGACAGATGGTAGCCTCCCGTCAAAGCCATCCAGCGTGTTCTTTAACGTGCACAGGGTATGGCTCTCCCGCACACGGGGCCACGGCTTAACGTCCCATCCGACGGACGGCGGCCTTTCCAAGCCCATCGGTGCTCCCTACTGACCGTGGGCAGGGCGGGAAATTTTGCGGAGATAAATCTCAACGCTGACCCAGCTGGGACTCGAACCTGGGAACTACAGATTACGAGCCTGGCGCGCTACCGACTGAGTCACTCCCGCCCGTTCACAGCAAGTAAACAAGTTTAAGATTTCATATAAGACGACCGGTTTTGAGGGAGTACGATCCCCCCTCTCCCGGGTACATCTTTAGTGATTTACTTCGAAGGAAGATAAGGCAACAGAACAGCTTTTCTTATTAAAGTGAGCAAAAGTTTATGGCGTCCTATCTTCCATGAATTAATACGAATTGAGTAAGTGATTGTCATCATTGGTATCTTTCACTGTTACCATTTTAAGAAGCATATAACAAGGCAAATATTTTTATTTTATTTTTTTTCCTTCTGTCTTTTTCTTAATAGCCTTCCAGTGTTCACATTTCCCCCAGACTTTTCTAAGTCTTTGAGGTTCCTTGTGATCTGGCCATTTAGCCCATTGTGGGCAAAGAAAGTGACCCTCAGAGGTTTGGGTTGCTTTACCTCTGAGCTGCACTTTTTTGCACACCATGGGCTAAATGGCCAGGCCACAAGGACCCCGAAGGCTCAGAGAAGGTTGGGGGAGGGGACCCACTGGAACAGCTGTTGGGAGACAGATGGTAGCCTCCCGTCAAGGCCATCCAGCGTGTTCTTTAACGTGCACAGGGTATGGCTCTCCCCCACATGGGGCCACGACTTATAACGTCCCATCCGACGGACGGCGGCCTCTCCAAGCCCATCGGTGTCCCCTAATGACCGTGGGAAGGGCGGGGAATGTTTGCGGAGATAAATCTCAACGTTGACCCAGCTGGGACTCGAACCTGGGAACTACAGATTACGAGCCTGGCGCGCTACCGACTGAGCCACCCTGCCCCTCCCTCAGAGGTAAGAGAACCCACAGTTAAACCACAAGCAAATTGTACGCATTACATAGAATCCGCACTGGTGGTACCTGTGACGAATATACATGCAATGCATGACTTATATTCTTAAAGACTTAAATTTATTTGAATGCAATGCATGACTTATATTCTTAAAAGTAGTCCAAGCAGGCAGCAGAATAATGAAATAACTCTGTTTATTATCCATTGCTGCACATCAGTCTATTGTGATCGTGCAGGACTGCGAACACTCTGCTAAAACAAATGGAAAGATTTTCCTCTAAGCTTGTCAGATGTTTTAAGAATTTCAGTCATCCCGTATGAAAAGTGTCAGCGCTTGTGTTGCTCATCACCATGCTTTTGTTCGCAGAAGCGTCTATTCCGGAAGTTTTGCGCTCGAGCCAAAAAAGAAGTTTCTAAAGGAAGTTGCAACTCTACGTAATACCCGGAAGTTCCGACAAACAGGGATTCTTTCCCTGTTCGTCGTTGTCTCTACTCTCTCTATTGTTGAAACCATCCTCTAACGGTCCTGTTTAGAACTTGTCAGCAACAGACGAAGAGGAACAAGTTTCAGATGCGGGGGAACATCAACGAAATAATACCGCCAAGCTCCTATTACCATGGCAACGAGGAGGCGAATGAGAAGAAAAATCTTTCTTCAGCTGGAGATGATTGCACGTTATGTCTGAGTGTAATTAAGAGTGCTGACAGATACATTCGCTTCTTCCGGCCCAAGGCCTTCAGGAGATTAGCTGTGGTTACGAACACGACACAGCAACCATCACTCTGATGGTGCTTCGCCCTGCCTCTCGCGAACGGGACGCATGCGCAGAGGGACCATCCATTACTTACATGCATGCCACTCTTGTGGACGACGAGAATTACATAGATCGCCAAGAAAAGGAAAGTGCAATTTAGGTCAAGCTCAGAAAAGGAAAATGCTTGGGTGGTGAAGACTAATTACATTTTTAACAGCGGTGTTCCAGCTTCTATGGTAGCCTTCGTTATAAGAGATCGCTGTAGTTTTCTTTTATAACGAGATGTATAGGACGGAGAAGTTACACTAACTATTTGGACTGGGGGTTGGGTTGTTGTTTTACCTCTGAGCGGCACTTTTTTGCACACCATGGGCTAAATGGCCAGGTCACATGGACCCCGAAGCTCAGAGAAGGTTGAGGGAGGGGACCCACTGGAACAGCTTTTGGGAGACAGATGGTAGCCTCCCGTCAAGGCCATCCAGCGTGTTCTTTAACGTGCACAGGGTATGTCTCTCTCGCACACGGGGCCACGGCTTAACGTCCCATCCGACGGACGGCGGCCTTTCCAAGCCCATCGGTGTCCCTTACTGACCGTGGGCAGGGCGGGGAATTTTGCGGAGATAAATCTCAACGCTGACCCAGCTGGGACTCGAACCTAGGAACTACAGGTTACGAGCCTGGCGCGCTACCGAATGAGCCACCACGCCCCCAGGACTGTGGGGACGTTGGTTTCTACACTCGACTAAGGTAACGTTTTTTTGCAAAAGATGCTTTTAAACAATATAATCGCTTTCCTTGGCTTATTTTCCTTTTGGTATAAGAAAGTTACTGATGGAGGTTGTTTGAAACGCGGCAGACTCGTAAGCTAACGTCACTGAAGTGGGAATTGTCTCTGTCACGCCAGGCTCGTAATCTGCAGTCTCAGACTCCAGTCTCCATTCTGCCAGCGTCGATATTTATCTCCGTAAAACTATCCGCCCTGCCCTCAGTCAGTAAGGAGGACATTGATGGGCCTGTAGAGGCCGCTGCCTGCCGGATGGGACATTCAGCCGTGGGCCCTTGTGCGGGAGAGTCATAACCTGTGCACGTTAAAGAGCACGTTGGATGACCTTGATTCCCATCAAGGCTACCATCTGTCTCTTAACAGCTGCCCAATGGTTGTCCTCCCAGCAATCTTCTCTGAGCTCTCGAGGTCCCTATGACCTGGTCATTTACAACATTTGTGTGCAAAAAAAGTGCCGTTCAGAGGTAAACAATCCAATTCTGCCAGCGTTGATATTTATCTCCGCCAAACACACATCCCTGTCTTTGATCAGAAAGGGGACACCGAGGGGCTTGGAAATGCCGCCGTCTGTCACATAAGGCATCAAGCCGTGGTTCCTTGTGCAAGAGAGCCATACCCAGAGCGTTAAAGAACACTATGGATAGCCTTGACAGGAAGCTTCTACCTGTCTTCTAACAGTGGTTCACTGGATCCCTTTATTCAATCTGCTACGAGCCGTAAGGATTCTTGTGACCTGGTCGTTTAGCCAATTGTATGACAATAATTGCCCATCTTAACGTAATGTTCTCAAATTCGAGTCATGACTGTGCTTGAGATTTACTCTAATAAAGTTCACTATTATCTCGTTAAGAAAATTTTTGCGATTTCGAAAAAGTTTGCTTTATTAAAAGAGAGCGATAGAATATATGTTAATTTTTTAAATTCTTAAGCGTATTATTAAACAGCTTTCCCCCCTTTTTTTAATCATTATTTCAATTTGTTATTTTCAGTTCGGAAGAATTGTATTCTAGGAAAGTTGGTAAACGTTTCGGCTTCCATAATATCAAACGAAAATCATTGAAAAAAAATCGATGGGTTGGGTTGTTTTATTTCTGAGCAGCACTTTTTTGCACACCATGGGCTAAATGGATAGGTCACAAGGACTCCGAAGGCTCAGAGAAGGTCGGGGGAGGGGACCCACTGGAACAGCTGTTGGAAGACAGATGGTAGCCTCCCATCAAGGCCATCCAGCGTGTTCTTTAACGTGCATAGGGTATGGCTCTCCCGCACACGGAGACTACGGCTTAACGTCCCAACCGACGGACGGCGTCCTTTCCAAGCCCATCGGTGTCTCCCTACTGACCGTGGGCAGGGCGGGGAGTTTTGCGGAGATAAATCTCAACGCTGACCCAGCTGGGACTCGAACCTGGGAACTGCAGATTACGAGCCTGGCGCGCTACCGACTGAGCCCCCCGCCCCCCCGAAAGAAATCGATGTTTAGATAGATTTGATTGAGAGTTGTGTTGGGTTGTATTGCCTCAGAGCGGCACTTTTTTCGCACACAATGGGCTAAATGTCCTGGTCACAAGGACCCCAAGGCTCAGAAAAAGTTGGGGGAAGGGAACACACCGGACAGCTGTTGGGAGACAGATGGTATCCTCCCCACAAGGACATCCAGCGTGTAGTTTTACGTGCACAGAGTATGGCTTTCCCGTACACGGAACCACAGCTTAACGTCCCATCCGACGGGCGGCGGGCTTTGAAACCATGGGCAGGGCTGGGAGATTTGCGGAGATAAATCTTAATGCTGGCCCAGTTGGGACTCGAATCTGGAAGCTACAGATTACGAGCCTGGTACGCTACTGACTGAGACCCCCTCCCCCGCCATCCTTTTGATTGAGAGCTTCGTTCTATTTTCAGTCGCATTTTTTTCAAGAAGAGTTTTATTAAAAGTTACTATTGACATAACATGGAACGATATCTAATAAAGTGATCACTAACGTAAGTGATCACATACGAGGGTAAGTCAGAAAGTAAGGTTCCCAGTTCGTTCCCCATTAAACAACGTCTGGACGGTGCCACCACTACATGTTAGTACAGTCGCTCAAAAAAGTATCCGAACACTGTGGTTGATCACAGAATTCAGGAAAAAATATCTGGCAACAATTGTTTTAGAAATTAGTGATCTGGCAACTTCGTGTCACGTGACACGAAAAAAATATCTGGCAACAATCTCGCAACCTTCGTGTCACGTGACACGAAGGTTGCCAGATCGCTAATTTCTAAAAAAAAATCGTTGCCAGATATTTTTTCTGAATTCTGTAATCAACCACAGTGTTCGGATACTTTTTTGAGCGACTGTACAGACGACTCGACACACGGAAATACATCTATAGCTTTTGACTGTGTAAGACTTATGCCCTGCCACTCAGTACGTGAGGATATGGTGCCATGCGTTCAATGTATGAATTAGAATATTTAGAAAAACACCTATCTTCCTATAGGGCCCTAAAAAGTAAAAAATGAACTTGAAGCATATCAATGGTGCAATCAGTTACTGAGTTCTTATTCACTTCAAAGGAAGATAGGGGCCGATTTACCTACACAGCAAGATTGTTGGTGCCCTATCTTTCTTTCAAGTGAATACGAAGTCAGTGATTGATCGCACCATGGAGGTGATTCAGGATTCTTTTCTGCTTTTCTTTAGGGCGCATATAGGAAGAGAGGTGTTTTTTAAATTTTTAGTATATTTATTTTTTTCTTTGTCAGTAAAAACACCTACCTTCAAAAACTTTCGTTTGATATATGACTCATAAACATCGACCACATTTTTCTTTACTTTTGGAGCAAAATTTGAGGTAGTCCATGACAGTGGAGACGTCACAAGCTTTAACTTGAGATATGGCTTGCTAAAATCGAACCCCCCCCCAAAAAAAAAAAAAAAAATCCGCTCCCCCATATTTTCATTGGGGGAAGGGTGTTGGGGGCAAAATTCGAAATAGTTTATGACGGCTATTATAAGAGCTTTCAATTGACACTTAACTCATACTGTGGGCACTCGCGTTCAGAATATATAATAGAACGACTTTCACATTTCCCGTTTTGAGGAAGGAGCCATAGAGGGGGGGGGGGTTAAATTTTTATAGCTTATGACACTCCCCGCCTCAAAAGCTTTTATTTAATGCATAGCTTGTTACTTCTGCTCTCGAGGGGCGGGGGTGGCTCAGTCGGTAGCGCGCCAGGCTCGTAATCTGTAGTTCCCAGTTTCGAGTCCCAGCTGGGTCAGCGTTGAGATTTATCTCCGCAAAACTCCCCGCCCTGTCCATGGTTAGTAGGGGACACCAATGGGCCTGAAAAGGCCGCCGCCCGTCGTATGGGGCATTAAGCCGTGGTTCCGTGTGCAGGAGAGTCATACCCTGTGCACGTTAAAGAACACGCTGGATGGCCTTGACGGGAGGCTACCATCTGTCTCCCAACAGCTGTTCCAGTGGGTCCCCTCCCCCAACCTTCTCTGAGACTTCAGGGTCCATGTGACCTAGCCATTTAGCCCATGGTGTGCAAAAAAGTGCTGCTCAGAGGTAAAACAACCCAACCTAACTCTGCTCTGGAGTTATGCAGATATAGTGGAACAATGGTTTTCATATTTTCCACTTTTTAGGGGGAAGAAAGCATCAGGAATCAACACTCTCCCCCGCGTCACAATTCTTCATTTGACGCATAGCTTGTTACTTTCCGCATTCGCGTTCTGGAGATATTTTCCTTTTTTTTAGGGACGAAGAAAGCATGAGGAGTCAATTTTTTTTATAGTTTCTGACACTTCCCGCATCAAGCAAGCTTTCATTTGACACATAAATCATTAAGTTCCTCCATCGCGTTTGAAAATCATGGTGGAAGAAATAGAACACACAAACTGTTTTGACAAACACACAAACCGACAAATATCAAGCGAAAAGCAATAAGAAGATAGGTAAGAAATCGGATGATTGCGTAGAAAAATAATGCACGTATGTGGACACAGTTCCTGTATAAGTCTTTGGTGTAATTTACCTGCCTGCCGCAGAAATTAAATACGGATCCTAATTATTTTACTTACCGTGGTATATATATATTACGATCAAAACGTTTCACACAGTTCTCTTCGTTAGAGAATTATTATATATAGGTAATAAATGATGAAAAATTGTCAATCATGGACAATATAACTTTCTATATTACTATATATCAGTCATGGACAATATAACTTTCTATATAACTATATATCAGTCAAAACAATATAACTTTCTATATAACTATATATCAGTCATGGACAATATAACTTTCTACATAACTATATATCAGTCATGGACAATATAACTTTCTACATAACTATATATCAGTCATGGACAATATAACTTTCTACATAACTATATATCAGTCATGGACAATATAACTTTCTACATAACTATATATCAGTCATGGACAATATAACTTTCTATTCGGGGAACCTCTTGGCGCACTTTCCCTAGCAGTCATAAAAGTCTTTGCTATTGTTCTAGAAGTTGCCAGAGTGAGTGATATGTTTTTGTTTTTGAATGGGATACGTTGAAGTGTAAACTTTTTTCTACACTCTTAATTAATTTGCCAACAAAACGTTCAGCAGGAATATCATGAAATATTAGTTCAGTGCCGTTTCTTTTTTACTCCTATGACATGGAACTGTCCATAAATTACGTTTCGGCGATGGCATTACGTTCCGAGGTGGCATCAATTTTAACGCTGAAGAATTGGGTAATTCTAAGTGAGTGATTACAAATCATCTGAGCGGTTGCGAAAATTTATTTCCGAAAAAAAGTATGAGACATCAGAAAAAAAAAACATCACTGGCAAGAACAACTAAACATTGTTCTCTGCCTTTGTATCTGAGTGTCCTTTAGTGAGCTAAATGGTCAGGTCACTAGGACCACAAGGGCTGGGGCTGGAACGGGTTGGCTCAGTCGGTAGCGCGCCAGGCTCGTAATCTGTAGTTCCCAGGTTCGAGTCCCAGCTGGGTCAGAGTTGAGACTTATGTCCGCAAAACTCCTCGCCCTGCCCACGGTCAGTAGGGAACACCGATGCGCCTGGAAAGGCCGCCGTCCGTCGGATGGGACGTTAAGCCGTGGCCCCATATGAGGGAGAGCCATACCCTGTGCACGTTAAAGAACACACTGGATGGCCTTGACGGAGGCTACCATCTGTCTCCCAACAGCTGTTCCTGTGAGCTCCCTCCCCCAACCTTCTCTGAGCTTCGGGATACTTGTGAACTGTTAATTTAGCCCATTGTGTGCAAAAAAAGTGCCGTTCAGAGGTAAAACAACAATACCCTTAGACACAAACTCATCATGCTTTAAGCATGATGAGTTTGTGTCTAAGAGTTCATAGAGTTTGCCATGATGGATTTAGCATCGTAAATTTAATTAGCCAAAACTGCATCTTGTCTTGTTTTCTCCCTCTCTCTTAGATCTGCAGAAGAGTAAGATCTGAGAAGTCATTGTGAAACAGTACTTATTGTGAAAGAATCTTCATACTTATTGTGAAAGAATCTTCGCTGTCCTTATGTGAAACTAATGCTCAATACAGATGTGTTTGAACACATTCAACTATCCAGTCTAACTGAATCTTCGTAGGGATTAATTGTTTGAAGATTTTGTGTATGTGTTTGGTGCATTTTGGGTTTGAATCTGTGACGTTCATATTAAATTCTAGAATGTTTGTGACTATTAAGGTGGACTTAGTACCCTTTGCACTTCTGTTTTCATTAAGTTGATGACTGTAACCTCTAGGCTTGCACTACTGACGAGAGTTAATTACCTGAAAGAAATAAAAATATTAATAACGCTTTCCACATAAAATAAAAAAAAACCGAATAAAAAACTTAAAGCGATCGAACTTCTCACTGCTCCCTTCGTGAACGAAACCTGGCATGCATCAGCCAGACAAAGACAATAATGATTCGTCCGAAGTCTTTTCAAGGAAACGACGAGGGCCTTAGCCAACAACTTGGCTGCTGCGTCGAGGATAGTGTTGCCATCAACTTGTATAAGTGATGAGGTAAGCAGTCATAATTGGAACTGAGGGAATTGAGAGCAGGCTGCAACCAAGGCAACGCAGGCAATGGGAGATGACAGTCATTGCGAGGTGCTGGTTTAACGTGTCAGTGGCGGGCCCCCTGAGCCCCGAGACAAATGAGTTGGCTCCTCCAACAACGATGACTGAAAGGTGTTCTTTGGCGGGATTAATTCAATATCCTCAGAGAAGGAGATTTTTCTTCTTCTTCTTAGATTTGTTGTTGCTGGGGGAACGCAACACGCTGCGGATCGTGTGACAAGTTTGGAAAAACTTCCTCTGAAGTTGTGACAGATAGTGACAGCATCGCGAATCCGAACAAGGACATTGTAAATGATAGTTTTTTGGTCGTGTTTTGTTAACGGTGGTGTTTTTCTTTTTTTGAAATTTTTTGTTTTGTTTCTCTTTGCAATCTCAAATGAAATAATGACAAAACAAATGGCATTTTAAATAAAAGATAAGTATGACAGCTTAAATCTCTTTTTTTTCTCCCTTTACATTCTTTCTGCAAGCTTCGTCTCGCTGATACGTGTATGTACTGCACGTGTCTAAATAATATCAGCGTCCTCAATTTTTTTTTCGGAGTTATTTGATTTAAAACGAAAAATTCTTTTTTGTTGTTTGTCAGTTGAGTTGATGGTTTGCTTCCAAAAAAATTTGCAATCTATTGAAGATGTTTACTTTTTTTCTCTTGGCTTTATAATAAGACGTTTAATTTCTATCGTGTGTTTATAAGATGAAACTACACAAGGGTATCGACTATTATTTTTGCGGTCAATTGAATTTCAAACTGCGATCTATTCGGTAAAAAAAAGGATTATATCGTTTGATCAAGAAGATAAAAGTCGAATCTATTCCCTAACTAAAGACTCATTTATGCTTAAAATATTGAACCACTAAAGGTCGAGATTTCAATTATGCTGTCGTCAAAATTTAAAATGGGATGGGGATGATTCAGTCGGTAGCGCGCCAGGCTCGTAATCTGTAGTTCCCAGGTTCGAGTCCCAGCTGGGTCAGCATTGAGATTTATCCCCGCAAAATTCCTCGCCCTGACCACGCTCAGTCGGGGACACCGATGGGCTTGGAAAGGCGACCGTCCGCCGGATGGGACGTTAAGCCGTGTCCCCTTTTGTGGGAGAGCCCCATACCCTGTGCGCGTTAAAGAACACGCTGGATGGCCTTGACGGGAGACTACAATCTTTCTCTCACCAGCTATTTTAGTGGGTCCCCTCCCACAACTTTCTCTGAGCCCTCGGGATCCTTGTGACCTGGTCATTTAGCCCATTGTGTGCAAAAAAAAAATGTCGCTCAGTGATAAAACAACCCAACCCAGAATTTAAAAATTATCTGAAATGCAGACATTTAAAAATCCTATTATCCGAGCTACGATTATTCTAAAATACAGTTATCAAAAACCTTATTACGAAATTTCAATTATTCTAAACCCTGTTAACCCAATTGTTATTTTCCGTATCCATATTACCTAAACTTCAATTATTTGCAGTGTTTGTATTTAAAGTTCAGTCAATTAGAAACCCTGATTATTTATTGTGATGAATGATTGAAAATTATACGAGCTCCAATTATCTTATCAATTGGTGCAATAACCAACTAATAAGATCTTAAGTTGGGGCTTGTGAAGCAGCTTTGAATCACACATCAGAAGCATTTCATCAAATGTGTACATTTCATGTTCCCTATCCATGTCCCCCATCATATGATGACATTCCAAAGTCTCAAGAACTGGAAGGCAAAATGACTGTTAAAAAAATGCTTGCCAGTCTTTTCGTCAAGTAGGGCAGTGCTTATTTTTCTCGGTAACTATAAGAATGAGACTTACAAAGAACTCGTGGAATTTAATTGGATTGGGTTATTTTACCTCTGAGCGGCACTTTTTTGCACACCATGGGCTAAATGGCCAGGTCACATTGGACCACGAAGGCTCAGAGAAGGTTGGGGGAGGAGACTCACTGGAATAGCTGTTAGGAGACAGATGGTAGCCTTGGTCATGGCCATCCAGCGTGTTCTTTAACGTGCACAAGGTATGGCTCTCCCGTACACGGTGCCACGGCTTAACGTCCCATCCGACGGACGGCGACCTTTCCAAGCCCATCGGTGTCCCCTACTGACCGTGGGCAAGGCGGGGAGTTTTGCGGAGATAAATCTCAACTCTGACCCAGCTGGGACTCGAACCTGGGAACTGCAGATTACGAACCTGGCGCGCTACCGACTGAGCCCCCCCCACCCCGCTCCCCCATTTGATTAGGTAGTATCGCCTACTTTGTTGTAGCATGTCTGTAAAAATGCACTGTTTATATTCACACCTGGCATTCTTCCGACCAAATTTGGATGATATGAGTGAAGAACACTGAGAACACTTTCACCAAGATATTGAAACCACGAAGAATAGATAACAATGACGATGGGAAACGCCATTGATGAGGAACTGCATTTAGGGCTTACTTCGACAAGATGAATCCATTCACATTAGTTTAATTTTAAGGGGGAAGAGAAGGCTAATTTTAAGAAGGGGGAAAGAAGAGGTTAATTTTAAGAAGGGGAAAAGAAGAGGTTAATTTTAAGAAGGGGAGAAGAGGAGGTTAATTTTAAGAAGGGGAGAAGAAAAGTAAATTTTAAATGGGGGCAAGAAGAGATTATTTTAAATGGGGAGAAAAATTTAAAAGAAAGGAAATGGGAGATGAAAATATCTATTGTAACATATTTAAATATAAAAATTAATACGGAGCTTTTCCAAAACATTAAGGAATTTCCATATGTGATGCCAATGGAAAGCCCAATTAAAACTCTGTTAACGAATAACTTTATGTAGTAATGAGACTGAAAGCAGTTAAAGAACTAAATCAGATATCTCTATGCAGTAATAAAGTATCACAGGAAAATGTCCGGTAGACAAGAAACACTGGAAATAATTTTTTTTGTGTACAGGACATTTTTCTGCGGTACTTTATTACTGAATTATTAATGTAACGACGTGTGTGGCAAACATTAATTGCATCATGTGAAGCAGCTTGGTTGCCCGATTCTCGACATAGATGGCGCCACGAGGGAATGAACAAAATTATGCGGGAATGTCTATATGCCACGTTGCTGAAAAATATGGTTAGCGGCTGATGGTGTTGTGGTTACTGTAGATATTTCACAGTGGTTATTATACCCGGCATGGTTCTGGGAGACGTAAGGTTCGTATTTCACTCAGGGCAAAACCAAATTGTTTCAGGTTTATATGAATTTTGAACTTCAGCAACTGGTTGCGCGATTTTCGACATAGATGGCGCAGCAGTATTTAAAGTATCAGTAAAATAATTCGGTATTTAAAGTATCAGTAAAATAATTCAGTATTTAAAGTATTAGTAGAGTAATTCAGTATTGAAAATATCAGTAAAGACTAGGTAGTCACTGGAAGGAGAGCTATGCACCAATCCCCTATGATGATGCATTGAACCGGCCAGGATTAGCACCTAAAATCCGACCCCGCCTTCTCGTGATGCAGGTAACCTTCGTGTACGTGACTCGATCGTTGCCAGATATTTTTTCTGAATTCTGTAATCAATCATAGTTTTTGGATATTTTTTTGAGCGACTGTACATTAATTTAATCATTTAACAATAACTACTGTAAATTATAAAATATGGTGGCTGTTTTACGTTGAGTGACACTTTCAGCGTCCAACAAACCAAATGATCAGGTGACAAGGATCCCAAAGGCTGAAAGCTGGATAGAGAAGAGGATCCACTGGACACATATTTAGAATCAAATGAAATCTCTCTTTAAGGCCATTCGTTGCTTTCATTAATGTGCACATTGTATGGTTCTTACGCGAACGGTGCTATGGCTTAACAGCCGAGTTGTCTTTCGAAGTCCATAGGGTGTTCCCTTTCTCACTGATAGCAGGTGGTGGCTCAGTCGGTAGCGCGCCAGGCTCGTAATCTGTAGTTCCCAGGTTCGAGTCCCAGCTTGGTCAGCGTTGAGATTTATCTCCGCAAAATTCTCCGCCCTGCCCACGGTTCATTAGGGGACACCGATGGACTTGGGAAGGCCGTCGTTCGTCAGATAGGACGTTAAGCCGTGGTCCCGTGTGCGGGAGAGACATACCCTGTGCACGTTAAAGAACACAGTGGATGGCCTTGACGGGAGGCTACCATCTGTCTCCCAACAGCTCTTCCAGTGGGTCCCCTCCCCCAATCTTCCCTGAGCCTTCGAGGTCCTTGTGACCTGGCCATTTAGCCCATGGTGTGCAAAAAAGTGCCGCTCAGAGATAAAACAACCCAACGTTAAAGTACACGCTGGATGGCCTTGACGGGAGGCTACCATCTGTCTCCCAACAGCTATTCCAGTGGATCCCCTTCCCCAACCTTCTCTGAGCCTTCGGGGTCCTTGTGACCTGGCCATTTAACCCATGGTGTGCAAAAAAGTGCCGCTCAGAGGTAAAACAACCCAACGTTAAAGAACACGCTGGATGGCCTTGACGGGAAGCTACCATCTGTCTCCCAACAGCTATTCCAGTGGGTCCCCTTCCCCAACCTTCTCTGAGCCTTCGGGGTCCTTGTGACCTGGCCATTTAGTCCATGGTGTGCAAAAAAGTGCCGCTCAGAGGTAAAATAACCCAACGTTAAAGAACACGCTGGATGGCCTTGACGGGAAGCTACCATCTGTCTCCCAACAGCTATTCCAGTGGGTCCCCTTCCCCAACCTTCTCTGAGCCTTCGGGGTCCATGTGACCTGGCCATTTAGCCCATGGTGTGCAAAAAAGTGCCGCTCAGAGGTAAAACAACCAACCATTGATAGCAGAGTGATTGAAGAGTGGATGGAGTCTCAACTCAGGTGCAATGGAGACCAAATTAAAAGCTTTGAGTCCTACCGAATGAGCGAACTGACATTTCTTTTCGTAATGAGAAATGTGTCTAAACATTTCGTTTACACTATGTAGCATCATATTTTATGTGAGATTATAGGAAACAAAAGTTAAAACTCATGAGAAAAGTAGCTGGATTTTATTTAATGCAAAACTAAGCAATTTCCTTTTAATAACATAGAGTGGCGTCAAATGAAGCATTCACAAAATAATAATAACAATAAATAGAAGGAACCCGCTGCCTATCTCGAATATTTGTAGTTTGTGTAATTCTAATTCGACATTCGAAAATTCGTATAAACGAGGTATGGATAAATGAGGCTGTATTAAATTCGAAAAATAAAATAACATTTCCTTCATTCTTTAAGCTATCTAATTCCAGTTTCGTTTTCTTCCCAAAAACGGTTGTTACATATTTTCCCGCAAAAAAAAAAAACTGATGCCGAATATTAAGATGAGCACCGGGGTAGTCTCAGTCGTTAAGTTGACTTAGAAGAAGAAGACAAGTTTTTTCTCTCTGTACCTTTCGTTTCTTTCTGAACCATAAGCTCGAAAACGAATGACCCAAATAGTGGTCCGTTTTAAAAAAAAAAAGTAAAAATAGCTCTCCAACAGTAGCAACAACAATGCAGCAACAGCAAGACCGACAACAATGTGAGAGTCGTTTCGGAAAGTTGCTAGCAAGATCAACAAAGAAACAGAAAGAGATCGGAGAGGCAAAGAAAACAGAGGCAGAAGTTTGCAGAGGAAGAATGAAAAATCGATGCTATGAAGAGCACCATTGTACTCCTCTCTCTCTTTCCCATGCTTCAGGTGGTGCATAGAAGAGGAAGAAGTAATACGGAGACCTTTCTCAAGGCAACTGACAATGAACAATGTAGAAGAGCCCACTTGGGTTAGTCCATTCACCCATGTCGACTCCAAAAAGCTAACGGAATTCTTCTCTCCCTTCTTGTTTTTCATCATCTCTCTTTTTATATTCATATATTTTTTTTTCAGTTCTTCTTCCTTATCCTCTTCTGTTTCTCCTCCAACATCCACTAGGAATCCATTTGGTGATGCAGAACTCGATCCTGAGACGCCAAAACGATCAGATATGGCAGAGTAACCCGAGTTGTGTACGGCCACTGTCTTGATGATGCTCGCGTCTTCAATAGAGAAGCAGAAGAGCAAGAAGATCGGCATGTAGCAACAACGACAAAAAAGAAAATAATCTGACCATGTTTAGACATAGAATTCTCGACTTTGCTCAGTTGGATACTTAAAAGGGAAAACAAACTGAGATTCAAAAGAGTAAGAGGCATAGTTTCTGGATTCTTTATTATTATTGGTGTGTTTGTGTGTGTGTGTGTAATGCAGTCTAGTATTGAGTAGAGAACAAGCCATGGTGAACAGTGGAGAGATAGTTCTTAATTTGATTCAAGTTTAGTTTTGCTCTCTTCTGAAGGCAATGGTTCGTATCAGAGTTAGAAAACGAGTTGAGTGTATCGCTTTGGGAGTCTATAAAGAGTCTAGGGATGAGAGGTAAGAAAAAAAAATATCGATAGTCGAGTACAAAATAAATAAGTCACGAAGACGAGTATATATATATCGACGAATCATTATGAGTGCCTATTGTGATGGTTTATTGGAGCGTAGATTCTTATTTCAAGAAGACTGATTCAACTTTAGCAATTCTCGAATAATGACGAGCAATATGCGTCTGTTTGATTAGGGTTAGTGATTGTAAATTTAACGTTTTGTGATTTAAAACTGATATTTATTCTTTAGTAGTAAATTCAGTTTTCCTGTTCAAATGATATTGTGCTATTCTTAATACTAAAGCATATTTTACATACATAGTTTCTCTGTCATCTGTTTCATTAATAATTCCATCTGAATTTTAAGCGAGAAGACCAAAAACTTCGATATATACCTTCCTATTACCATCTTGAAGGTACACGAAGGCTTAAAGCCCCAAAAGCTTCCCCCTAGTAAGAAAGAACCTCTGAAGGCTTAACGCCCCAAAAGCTTCCTCTAGTAAGAAAGAACCTCTGAATGCTTAAAGCCCCAAAAGCTTCCCCCTAGTAAGAAAGAACCTCTGAAGGCTTAACGCCCCAAAAGCTTCCCCTAGTAAGAAAGAACCTCTGAATGCTTAACGCTCCAAAAGCTTCCCCCTAGTAAGAAAGAACCTCTGAAGGCTTAACGCCCCAAAAGCTTCCCCCTAGTAAGAAAGAACCTCTGAAGGCTTAACGCCCCAAAAGCTTCCCCCTAGTAAGAAAGAACCTTTGAAGGCTTAACGCCCCAAAAGCTTCCCCCTAGTAAGAAAGAACCTCTGAAGGCTTAACGCCCCAAAAGCTTCCCCCTAGTAAGAAAGAACCTCTGAAAAAAAGGTGAAAAAGCTTCTCTTAAGAAATAAGAGCTAGAACCATCAAATTCGGTTTACAGCTTGCTCTTACCATAACGTAAAGCCAAGTAAATGTTTCTGTCCCTGAATTCTCTTCTCCACAAAAGAATAAGAATCAGTACCAAACTTTCTTTCCCTCCCAAAATCACCTTCCACTCCAAAGAGAATTCTGTTGGATTGGTTTACCTCTGAGCGACACATTTATTGCACACAATGGGTTAAACATTCAAGTCACAAGGACACAAGGGATTCAGACAAGTTGAGAAGAGGACTACTGAACAGCTGTTAGGAGACAGATGGAAGCCTCCTATCAAGATCATCCAGCGTGTTCTCTAACGTACACAGTCGGTAGCGCGTCAGGCTCGTATTATGAAATTCGCAAGCTCGAGTCCCACCTGTTCCAGCGTTGAAATTTATCTCCGCAAAACCTACACCCTACCTTCGGTCAGTAGGGGAACACCGATGGGCTTGGAAAGGCAGAACGTGCGCGGGAGAGACATACCTTTTACGCATTAAAGAGTACGCTGGATGTCTTTGACGGGAGGCTACCGCGTGTCTCCTAACAGTTGTTCAGTAGATCTCCTTCTCCCAAACCTTCTCTGAGTTTTCCGTGTTCTTGTGACCTGACCATTTAGTCTATTGTGTAAAAAAAGTGCCGCTCAGAGGTAAAGAACCATAAATTTCATTTGTACTGTCTCTGCACACTATATGAGATCATCGCAGTGACTCTAAGTAAGTAAGCCATACTTGTTTGAGGGCCGTACAAAATGACTTCATGGGTCACGTGTTTAAGACACCTTGTCTAGGTTTTCTATTATCCAAGCTCCATTTCGATCTTTAAGGTCCCTCTGACTTGGCCATTTAACCTCTTGTGCAGAAAAATATTTTCCTCAGAGACTGCGAGAATCTTTATTGCAGTTAAAATAGTCAATATCTCCGTTCAAGCAATTTAACTCATTCCTCTTCAAATTTTATTCTCTACGATGTCAAACCGTGGTTACATGCCACAACCCCGTTCCATATTTTCGATGACCACTTCCCAGACGCTTTAATCCCAAGAAGAGACCACATGAAGCGAGGTGAACACTGAAAGCATTTGATTTTATTGAATACGTCACTTTCCAGTCTTGCAGCTCGCCTTGGTGGCCAATTGTCCTTCGTGTGATGGGCCAGTTGTCCATTGGTAAGGATTTATGTGACATAACTGAGCATTTCGTCGGCAAATGGGAAGATAGAGGCAGATGGAGAGGCCACAGATATGTCGGGAGGGAGGAGAGAGAGAGGGGAAATAGAGAGAAGAGGGGATGCGCGCTCTCTCTCTTCTCACAATCCAGATTCTTCTTGGAACGCTTCCAGGAACTGGTTCGTCTTCGTTGCATGCTTTTCACTTCTCCGTCGTTGAAGTTTATAAGCCATGTCTTCAGTTCACTGATGGAAATGAAGCTGAGACTCTCTTATAATGTATCGGTGATGCTGGAGATCCTATGAACATTTATTTAGTCCGAGGTTTCTTCTTTCTGAAGACTCCTTTTTGCAGTTGTGAGTTCTGCGCGTAGTGGATGTATTTTTGGTACGAGAAAATTGATTAGAATTTTTCTCGTATTATTTTTCGCATTTTTATTTTACTGTATTCCCCCCCCCCCAAAAAAAAAAGTTGTGACTATGACAGCAGAAATAAAACGAGAACAGTGTCGAAGGTTCAATTCTTCGGCGATGTTATAGAACAGTTGATATCGAGCTATCACCAGTCGTCAGCGCATTTTTAATAAAAAAAATAAATAAAAAATTTCGAGGCGAAAAACTAAAAATGAAAATATGTAAAGAATTACCAATAACTTCTGGTAAAAAGTGGCTTTTGTATTTTCAGAATTCTCGAAATGCACAATAATCACCTCAAAATAGAGTCGGATTAAAATGGAACCATGTCTCCAGAGTCCTGGCCTGTAGTGTGTGTGTGTGTATGTGTGTTTGTGGAGTTGTGTTTACCATTGTGTGCAAAAAATGCAGAGAAAATGCAGAAATAACTCAAAACTATTCATTGAATCAAAAAAGTGCATTGTCATTATTTCCTGGATTAATAAAGTCCACTAGCGTAATCTACTTCGTTGCAGAAACTCAATGACACTATCTACTACGCCATGAAAATTCACTGTCAATGCTTACAGGACACATAAAACTTCGCTGACACTCATACATAAATATTCACACATAAATATTCACTATACTACCTCTCATGGTCTTGGAAAGGCAGCCGTCCGTCGGATGGGGCTTGAAGCCGCGGAGGCCTTGACGGGAAGCCACTATTTCTCTCTTTACAGCTCTCTTGTGGATTCCTTTCCCCAACCTTCTCTGAGCTCTTGGGGTCTTTGCGACCTGACCATTTTGTCCCTATGTGAAAAATAGTGCCGCTTAGAGGTAAAGAAAGTTAACTGGCATTATTTATAAGATTAGGAAAATTTAATGTCGCCGTCCGTTTAGCACTATAACATTCACTAACAATATCCACTAAGTTCATTGCACTTTCTTCTGTGTAACGAATTTACTGGAGCTCTTGGCTCCGAAAGTTTCCTGAAGCTATTTCCTTAACTACGAAAGTTTCTTGGAGCTCTTTTCTTGACTACGAATGTTTCCTGGAGCTCTTTTCTTGACTACGAAAGTTTCTTGGAGCTCTTTTCTTGACTACGAAAGTTTCCTGGAGCTCCTTTCTTGACTACTAAAAGTTTCTTGGAGCTCTTTTCTTGACTACGAAAGTTTCCTGCAGTTCTTTTCTCGACTAAGAAAGTTTCTTGGAGCTCTTTTCTTGACTACGGCAGTTTCATGGAACTTTTTCCTTGACTACGAAAGTTTCTTGGAGCTCTTTCCATGGCTATGAAAGTTTCCTGGAGCTGTTTTCCTGACTACGAAAGTTTCCGGGAGCTCTTTTCTTGACTACGAAAGTTTCCTGGAGCTCCTTTCTTGACTACTAAAAGTTTCTTGACTACTAAAGTTTCCTGCAGCTCTTTTCTCGACTGAGAAAGTTTCCTGCAGCTCTTTTCTCGACTGAGAAAGTTTCTTGGAGCTCTTTTCTTGACTACGACAGTTTCATGGAGCTCTTTCCTTGACTACGAAAGTTTCTTGGAGCTCTTTCCATGGCTATGAAAGTTTCCTGGAGCTCTTTCCATGGCTATGAAAGTTTCCTGGAGCTGTTTTCTTGACTACGAAAGTTTCCGGGAGCTCTTTTCTTGACTACGAATGTTTCCTGGAGCTCTTTTCTTGACTAAGAAAGTGCATCGAAATTGTATTTTTTTGTTGGGGGAGGGGAGTAAAGGTTATAAAAACTCCGAGATGAGATTACAGACAGAACGTCCAGAGAATCACAGATGACGTACCTACAGAAACAAGCTATGTTAGAGCGACCTTGGCGATATGTTCCAATTTCGAAAATCTGGAAAAGAATCATGAATTTTCAATGCTACTATATGTCGAGTCACGAGAGCTCATCTGCACGATCTGCTGTTTCTGTAATCCTATTCTAGTAGTTGCCGAGACCAGTTAAAAATGAAAACAATCCATTTTAAGATTTACGATGTTTCAATTCCCGACTTTCCTCCCAAGTGTATCTCTTTCCATATCTGCTCTAGACTCCATTCTGTAACAGAGGAAAAACGATTAGGTACTAAATGAGAGAAGTAATTTTTTTTGTTCTCCAATTGAAAAAAAAAAATACTAAATAAGTGCTCATTTTACATAACAGCCATTATGAATTATATCCCCCGAAAAATGAAAACATAAACGAAATCAGGTGGGGAGGGGCAAAAAAAGGGGGGGGGGGCTAAAACGCCATATGAAGCAATTTTCGCTTTTCATTTCATCATTAAGGAAGAACGGGAGGTTTCATGTTTAAAAAAAAAAAAGCAGACGGGGGTTAAAAAATAATAATAACGAGTAAACACAAAAAAAGTCACCAGACTGGACATAAAATGGATAATTGTCGCGAAGAGCTCTCATCTAACGTCTTTCATTATTTTTTTCGTCCTCTTCACGTTCATTTTCCTCTCTCCCTTTTTTTCCGCACTCTTTTTGCTTCATATATATTAGCGGTAACAATTTAATGATGATTACCCCCTCTTTAGCAAAATGCTCTTGGAAGCAGCAAAGAGATAAGTGTTACTAAATGAAGAAAGTGGATAACAGGGATCGGACGAAGAGAGGCAAGGCAGGACGGACGAAAAGTGTTTAGGGCATAAAAAAAGAAACTTTGCGGGAAAAAAAAGTCGTTCTTGTTGGTGACACAAAAACCTGATTTCCTCTTTTTATTGTCGAGTGAATTCAAAGGATAAAAAGCGACAATTATTCGTCACTTAACACCAGTCCCTACCCTTTGCTTCATCCCCCCCCTCCTTTCCCAGTCTTTTTCATCACTAACTGCTCCTTTCTGGGAGTTTGTCATACACAATGTGTTCATGGCGACATTTTTTTTAAAAAGAAGGTCCACTCTTTTCTTCTTTTTTTTTTTGCTGGCGTTTCCACTTGCCTTCCTTTGTGGCCCAGTGGGGACAGGGAGGAGGATGGAAATCGCACACGAGGAGAGTTGGAGGGGTTGGGAGTCGGGGGTGGGTGGGTTCAGCGCTGTTGATTATCTCCGGTTAAGACAAACGATTTGGGAGAGCGGAGTAGAAAGGAGAATTTATCAATTTCAATTATGAGTAATAGCATTTGGCTGCACGGAGGAAGGAGCAAGCAGATCAAGGATACTGGAGCATCAACGTGCTGCCATACTCCGTGCGTACTACGAAGAGAAGGAAGAGTAAGAAGAAGACGAAGATGAAGCGTGGAGGAGGAGGAGAAGGAGAGGGAAAGGGATGAAAAGATGTTAACGATGCACTGTCTGACGTTTGACCCCTCTGTCTACTTGATCCTCGCAATTTGCAAACACGAGCAAAAGCCCGATGACGTGCCCAGTGAGGCATGACCGCATCAGAAGAAGAAGAAGGATACAACTCTGGAAAGAAACTTGCTCTTGAGATGATGGGACGGATGGTAGCTATCATTACGGGAACATTAAAGAGGAGAGAGAGAGAGAGGCAAATCCGTACAGTGTATAGCTTAGACGTCGCCTTGGGACTTACATCTCTTCCTTCCCCCAGCCTCCTCCTCCTCTTCCATCTCTCCCATCTTTTCCACTCTTGCATCTGCTAAATGCTTTGAGGAAATTAAATTTCTTTCAAGATGCTGACTATATGCATCGATCTGTAGGAAAAGGACTAACTTCCTCAGGGATGAAGTTTCACTCGGTTCGCTTCAGATGCTCTGCATCCATCTTCCACTTGGGTTTACCTCTGCAACGTATCAGAGGAGGAGGAGGAGGACTGAGTGAGTCCATTTTCCTCTTTATTTACATTATGGCAGGAAGCATTGCGGATAAACAAAGATATACGCTGTGACAGCGAAAACGAGCCGCTACAATTTTTAATTCGTCATATTTGTTTGGAATGTCAGATCTCCCGCGCTCGACCATTTCTACTCTTCGTGGTAAAGAGAAGATCACAAAGCTTCATTAAATGAAAAATGACTCGCTTTATTTCCCCTAGAAGAGATCCTCTTTTCCAAACCTCAAATTCATTCAAAAGTCTCTTAGAGGCTCATTTATTTAACTTTCGCAGGTTCATTGACGCAAACAGAGATGTTATCTCGCATCCTTTTCCTGGCATATATTATTAAACATCGAAATCGTATTGTTATCAGATGAATTTTCGGTTCGTAAATGATCGTTAAAGAGCAGATTTGGGAATACAGACGTTGGAGATAGCAACGTTTATCTTTAAGTCAATATTGATTCTATTTTCCGCATCCTCGTAGATCTATAATTAAAATAACAGTTTGAGGGTGAGTGAGGAATTGTTCACTTTAAACTCGTCATCGTCAGCAGTTGTTAGTATGGCGGGTAATAATTCTGAAAACGAAAGGTAGTTAATATTCACCTCCCATAGTTCACTGAATACCTAGGTCAGGGTTGGGTTGGGTTGTTTTACCTCTGAGCGGCACTTTTTTGCACACCATGGGCTAAATGGCCAGATCACATGGACCCCGAAGACTCAGAGAAGGTTGGGGGAGGGGACCCACTGGAACAGCTGTTGGGAGACAGATGGTAGCCTCCCGTCAAAGCCATTCAGCGTGTTCTTTAACGTGCACAGGGTAGGGCTCTCCCGCACACGGGGCCACGGCTTAACGTCCCATCCGATGGACGGCGGCCTTTCCAAGCCCATCGGTGTCCCCTACTGACCGTGGGCAGGGCGGGGAATTTTGCGGAGATAAATCTCAACGCTGACCCAGCTGGGACTCGAACCTGGGAACTGCAGATTACGAGCCTGGCGCGCTACCGACTAAGCCACCCCCGCCCCTACCTAGGTCAGAAGGACTTAATTAGTATAGTTATACTGAGTTGTAAAGAGATGAACAAGGAGGTCGATTCCTTTTTTTCTCTGTCTTAGAGGGCGAACACAGAAAGCGGTCTTAACAACTTCATCTGATCCCTTCTCTAACTTTTGACAAGAGATAAGCAAGGATGAGACTCTCTATATAGGCTCTTTTCGTTTCCATTTTTTTCCCCTTTACCCTTTCTAACACCCCCCCCCCTTCATGGAATTCAAAATATTTTTTACAGTGTATAACTAGTTGGGCCGTCCCATGGCCGAGTGGTTAGCACGCTTGGCTACTGATCTAAGGGACCTGGGTTCGAGCCCCGGGTAAAGCATGGATGTGTGTGTTGTTTTTCTGCTGAGGTCCTGCCATCCTCACAGACCTTCTATTATGACATATAAATTGACAGGCTCCTGTCAGACCTCTGTGGCAAAAGCTGCTTGAGGGGGTATTTATTTTATTTTATTTTTATATTTATAACTAGTTGATATAATATTTAGTGTGTAGACATATATACGAGTATTTTGATACTGTATCTATGAATTTATAAGTTTTTTGTCGAAAAAACAGAACGAAACATGCACAACTATGCTAATTTAAGAACTACCTGATATTTCATCTAATCTATTTCTATCGAAAAACTCAGCAATACTTCCCCTCAAAAAAGTTCCGAAAACGCCTCCGTTGGGAACCATTGACTTAGAGCAAGATGTGAACAAGGAAGGAGGTCTCTACAACTTTTGTATGACCCTTTTATAACTCAGAGAAAGAGATGAGTAAGGGGACAGCTTTCTACATGTTCCTCTTATTTCTCTTTTCCCATTTAGAACATAGGATGAGCAAAAAAAAAAGCTTCTGCAAATTAATCTGCAAAGTTTCTCTCTTTTATGAAAATGATGGGTTGTTTCACCTCTCAGCTGCACTTTCTTGCACACAATGGACTAAATGGCCAGGTCACAAGGACCCCAAGGGATCAGAGTAGGTTGGGAAAAGGGGACCCACCGAACAGCTGTTAGGATGACGGATTGAAGCCTCCCTTTAAGGTCATCCAGCGTGCTCTTTAAAATGCGCAGAGTATGGTTCTCCCGCACACGGACCACGTCTTTACGTCCCATCGACCGACGATGTCCTTTTCAAGTCTATCGATGTCCTTTTTCTGGTCGAGGGCATGGGGGGGTTAGCGGACATAAATCTCAACTCTGGCCTAGGTGGGATTCGAACCTGGAAACTGCAGATTAAGAACCAGGCGCGCTACCGACTGAACCACCCCCATCCCTATGAAAATTATGAGCAAGAAAGGAAGCCACTACAGAAAGGGTTTGGTTGGGTTGTTTTACCTCTGAGCGGCACTTTTTTGCACACCATGGGCTAAATGGCCAGGTCACATGGACCCCTAAGGCTCAGAGAAGGTTGGGGGAGGGAACCCACTGGAACAGCTGTTGGGAGACAGATGGTAGACTCCCGTCAAGGCCATCCAGCGTGTTCTTTAACGTGCACAGGGTATGGCTCTCCCGCACACGGGGCCACGGCTTATCGTCCCATCCGACGGACGGCGGCCTTTCCAAGCCCATCGGTGTTCCTACTGACCGTGGGCAGGGCGGGGAGTTTTGCGGAGATAAATCTCAACGCTGACCCAGCTGGGACTCGAACCTGGGAACTACACATTACGAGCCTGGCGCGCTACCGACTGAGCCACCCCCGCCGCACACAAGGAAAGGGACCTTTCCAACTTAACCTGCTCCCTTTTCTCTCTTAGAGCGCAATAGATGATCAAAGAAAGATGACTCTACAAAACATCAGCACCTTTTTGTCATTCAGAGAAGAAGATGAGCAATGACTGAAGGTTTCCACAAACTTCATAAATGTCCCCATTCTCGCCTAAGGTGTGAAGTTCTTAATTCTTGGGAAATTTGACCTTTGGTATTAAAGTGGATATAAATTGTTGAACCTCATGGTCACTTTATGAGCTTCCCCATCAAATAATATTTCCTGATACATCCACATCATATTAATCACAATAATTATTACTGTAGTGACCCAAAGACAATAACTGACTCTGATGATAAGAGGATGATAAAAATCAATTGCATTTCACCCAAACATCATTGAACCTATATGTTGAGAAGTGAATTAAACCAACTGTATGTGTTCTAAAAATTATTGATCTCATATGTGATAATTTTACGAAATAAACTCTCCTTGTGTTGAGAAACCTACACTGTTAACACAAAAGCTTTCACCTTAACTGTTGTGTTATAAAGGCAACTCACGATTATTTTCTATTTAAGACAGCAACCGTAGACGTCATATGGGAAAACAGGATTTGGGTTGGGTTGTTTTACCTCTGAGCGGCACTTTTTTGCACATCATGGGCTAAATGGCCAGGTCACATGGACCCCGAAGGCTCAGAGAAGGTTGAGAGAGGGGACCCACTGGAACAGCTGTTGGGAGACAGATGGTAGTCTCACGTCAAGACCATCCAGTGTGTTCTTTAACGTGCACAGGGTATGGCTCTCCCACACACGGGGCCACGGCTTAACGTCCCATCCGACGGACGGCGGCCTTTCCAAGCCCATCGGTGTCCCCTACTGACCGTGGGCAGGGCGGGGAATTTTGCGGAGATAAATCTCAACGCTGACCCAGCTGGGACTCGAACCTGGGAACTACAGATTACGAGCCTGGCGCGCTACCGACTGAGCCACCCCCGCCCCCATTGTGTAATAAAGGTAACTCACGATTATTTTCTATTTAAGACAGCAACCGTAGACGTCATCTGGGAAAACAGGAAATTACCCAAGAGTTACCAGATGATATCATTCGGATTCAGAGACAGCATTTTCGAAATAATACGGAAAATCCCACAGAAGGAACTGCGCATGACCAGTTACAGGGTTCTCCAAAAATTCGTTTCATTTGTGAGTGCCGATGGATAAAATAAACAGAGATAGGTTTCGATAAGCTCATTACTACACTGCCGAAAAAACAAATTCTCCTCACCGATCATTCACGAGCATCCGAAAGTCCCTCAGCGATCTCATTCCTGCATTTTTTTTTTGGCCATTCTCATTTGCGATAAAAAAAAATATCTTCAAATTCGAACAGCACAGAAACTTTTTCAGGTCTCTCGAAAAATCCTTTTTGTCCTTCTTCTGCTTACAGACTCATTTTCTGTGGCACAGGAGCTTGATATTTGAAGACAATGACTCTTCTCAAGCGACGAAACGACTCAAACTTTTCTCGATACTTCTCTGATATCCCAAACAGCTGACGAAAGAACTATTCCCTTTTCTTCGATCGTTGTGTTAATATCCGAACACAACATTCGATGCAATTCTAGAATATCTTTTTCTTCCCCTCTTCCATCCTCATTCCCTTTTTGTTCGATTCGCGCCATTCGTGCCCCTGAAATATTCGTGTCAACTGATGCTTTTCACACTCAGACATATGCTTTTGGCAGAGGCGCACGTCGAGATGCAGGCACGTAACCCACTCCTTTGCACCCCTCGGTCATTTGCATAATTCCCAAAGCTAACCACCATTAAGGCAGAGTCGGAGGAAATTGAGAAACTTGTGTTTCTCAGGGTCTCTTGCGGAGGATGTCAGCCTAATGACTGCAAATCATACACTTGATGCGCCCGGATTACAGACTATCTTTCCTCAAGAGTTGGAAACATCCTGGAATGGAAGCGGTGGATGTTGAGGTGGGGAGGAGGAAGAGGAGGGATAGGGAGGGGGGATGAAGTAGAGAGGAGAGAGTTCGCGAATGGCGATGCTAATACAAGCATTAGGAGCTGGATAACGAGGAGATGAGTTATCGGATGCTGTGGAACAAGACGACTGCCTCTGGAGGAGTGAGGAGTGACACAGGAGACAGACGCTCGTGCACATGCACTTGCATAGAGAGGACGGAGGAAGAGTTGGGAGCATTGTAGAAATTGCTAATTGTCCATATCGTAATGACTCAATGGCCGTCTGTGATTGTCTCTGGCTCTTCTTTCTCCTTTCATACGGAGCGGAGAGGAGAAAGAATGAGAGAGATGGAGAGGGATGCAAGAGAGATAAAAATCCACCGAGAGTTAAAGGAACGAGTCCGCTGAGATTAGATCTTGGGATTCTTCTGTTCCTGAGCTTCGCATTTGTTTTCGTTTTTGATGCGTAATGAAGAAACACGGTCGGTGAGGATGCGAATTTAAAACCAGTGTGTGGGAGAAGACTCACAAGGTTGGGTTATTTTTACTTCTGAGAGAATATTTTGTGCAGAGAATAGGGTAAATGATGAGGTCACAATGACTCCTCAAACTTTCAGAACTGGGTAGAGGAAGAGGATCCACTGGACAGCTATTGAGAGACAAATAGATGTCCTCACGCTCAGCCATCAATAATGTAGTAATGTTGAGAAACAAATGGAGGCTTCGTGTCAGCCATCCAGCGTTTAATGCACATGGTATGACTCTCCTGAAAAGAGTTTCATTGGATTGTTTTATCTTTGAGAAGCACATTTTTTGGGCTAAATGATAAGATTGCAAGTAAGCCAAGAGCTTAGAGGTTGGGTAGAGGAAAATGATTCACTGGACAGGAAAAAGATGGGTTGGGTTGGGTTGTTTTACCTCTGAGCGGCACTTTTTTCACACCATGGGCTAAATTGCCAGGTCACATGGACCCCGATGGCTTAGAGAAGGTTGGGGGAGGGGACCCACTGGAACAGCTGTTGGGAGACAGATGGTAGCCTCACATCAAGGTCTTCAGCGTGTTCTTTAACGTGCACAGAGTATGGCTCTCCCGCACACGGAGCCACGGCTTAACGTCCCATCAGACGGACGGCGGCCTTTCCAAGCCCATCGGTGTCCCCTACTGACCGTGTGCAGGGCGGGGAATTTTGCGGAGATAAATCTCAACGCTGACCCAGCTGGAACTCGAACCTGGGAACTACAGATTACGAGCCTGGCGCGCTACCGACTGAGCCACCCCCGCCCCGGAAAAAGATGGGGGTTTCCCATCGATTCAAGCATATACAGGGTATTGGATCCTCAGGATATTGCTTTCCTATATACCGACAAGGCTTAACTTCCTATAGACGGACTATCTGACCTGCTGTCCACTTTCTTTTCTTGTAAAGTTAGATTTAGCAAAATGATACCTCAACGAAGGCAGGTTGACACCCATGGGTTTAGAAAGGCTTCCGCATGTCGGATGGGACGTTAAGCAGTGGCCTCGTGTACGTGAGAGAAATATCCTGTGCACAAGAATACGTTAGATGGCCTTGATGGGAGTCATCTGTCTCCTAATAGCTGTACAGTCGCTCAAAAAATATCCGAACGCTATGGTTGATTACAGAATTCAGAAAAAATACCTGGCAATGATTTGTTTAGAAATTAGTGATCTGGCAACCTTCGTGTCACGTGATTACAGAATTCAGGAAAAATATCTGGAGCGTGTACAGCAACTGTACACGCTCCAGAAACCCTCACTGAAAACTGGAACGTGTGCAGTTACTGCACACGTTCCAGTTTGCTGTGGCTTTACATTCCTGAATTTATGATTATGGAGAGAGAGTTTATTAAGACCTGTAAAATTCGGTAACTGCACACACTCAATATTTCCGTGAGTGAGCCCACACGAACTAGTATCAAAATAATATGACCACCTACAGTCGCTCAAAAAAGTATCCGAACGCTATGGTTGATTGCAGAATTCAGAAAAAATACCTGGCAACGATTTTTTTTAGGAATTAGTGATCTGGCAACCTTCGTGTCACGACACGAAGGTTGCCAGATCACTAATTTCACGACACTAAGGTTGCCAGATCACCTTCGTGTCACGACACGAAGGTTGCCAGATCACTAATTTCTAAAAAAAATCGTTGCCAGGTATTTTTTCTGAATTCTGCAATCAACCATAGCGTTCGGATACTTTTTTGAGCGACTGTACAGTGGATCTCTTTTCCCCAACCTTCTCTGAGCCCTCGGGATCCTTGTGACTTGACCATTTAGCCCGTTGTGGGTAAAAAAATGTCGCTCAGAGGAAAAGAAACCCAACTCTCAACGAAAGAAAGATAGGGAATCGAACTTGGTGACATAAGTTTGGATCCAGACCAAAGTCATTTTTATACAGTAAATAAATACCCCCTCAAGAACAGTAAATAAATACCCCCTCAAGGTATGAGTAATGGACAGTAAATAAATACCCCCTCAAGGTATGAGTAATGGACAGTAAATAAATACCCCCTCAAGCAGCTGCTTGCCACAGAGGTCTGACAGGAGCCTGTCAGTTTATATGCCATAGTAGAAGGTCTGTGAGGATGGCAGGACCTCAATAGAAAAACGACACACACATCGATGCCTAACCGGGGCTCGAACCCAGGTCCCTTAGATCATCCTTAGCTAAGCGTGCTAACCACTCGGCCACGGAACACGGTTACAAAATAGCTAATTTTTAAATACACGGATGTTTTAGTTAAATTTTATTGGTAAATTCCAATTGTTAGCAATTGATTTTTAAAAATCTGGTAATCTACTTTTAAATATTTATAATTTTTTGAATAGAATCGTAATTAATAAATCATTTAATTTTATGTAGTTTAAAAAACCTTCTACTCTGGCATATAAACTGACAGGCGCCTGTCAGACCTCTGTGGCAAGCAGCTGCTTGAGGGGTATTAATTTAATTTTTTTATTTAAAAAACAGATTTTAATTAAATTTTGACAAATTAAAGTGCTTAATTTTTTTTGCATACTTAAAAAATAAATTTGCATACTTAAAATAATTGAAGGGGTGGGGGTGGGGGAAGAAACAATCGATCCGGAAAATTTCAAAAAAGGGTAGGTGGATGGTAAGAGACTGAATTTCCAACGCAGTATAACATTTCCCTCTCAGTTTTATAGATCTTTCAAAAATGTTTTAAAATATGCATGATAGATGAATAAGTTTAATATTTTTTGCCTCTATTACTCTTACTAGAATTCTGAAAGTGTTGGGGGGGGGGGGGGGGGTACAACACCCTTGGTCCCTCCCTAGATCCACCCTGATCATACATAAGCTTAGTGAAAACATTTCTATTGAACATCCTTTTGTTATTGAAAGCAAATTACCAGCAATAGCGAGATAATTCAAAACATTATTCATGAACACATTAGATCAGTGTTCTGTAGTAGTCGGAAACATTATCTCAGTTGTTTACATTTTAATAACAATGGAAAATTTAGAACCATTGTTTAGAAAAAAAAAACTCAACGGTAGTGAAATATTTTTACAAAATGGATATCATTACTCAAATCTATTATGTTCTTCATCACAAAAAAAAAAACAGTCGCGCAACAAAAAGAAGAAAAGAGAAGAAGGACACATGAATATTGAATTCAGAGCAGTCACGTGTTTTGTAGAGAGAAGCAGACTATTTTTCTTCCTCTTGGCCTCGTGACATATTGGTGGAAGTGCCAGTGGAGAACAATTCTTTAAAAACTGAGGAAGACAAAAACTGCATCTTAAGACAAAGAGAGAAAACGTTAGACTGAAGACGAAATGAGACATCTCAGTGACATTATATAAGAGATGTTGGAAGAAGAGGAAGAAGAGAAGGGTGAAGAAGAACAGCAAGAAGAAGGAGGAGGAGACTTGGGAGGAAATGGGCTCCAGCTACGGCCGACATTAACTCAGCCACCGTTGGACGGGTCATTACGTAGTGGGGAGCAGAGCACGCGAGTACCCCATCAGCACTCATTTGTTCCTGCAGAGTGTCGGTTGGGAAGCAAGGGATAGAAGAGTTGAGGGGAAGCAATGCCCCCGTGGGTTTGTTTCAGCACTACAGTAATCAAAAGGAGACTACTAGCCATTTGTTAGTTCCACTTCCCGCTCGCTCTGTCTCTTCTCCTTGTCTGTACGGCTCTACCACCACTCGGAGGCATTTAGTGGAACTCTGCTGTGGAGACTGAGGAGAAAACCGTGGCTGATAGGCATCAATTGTAGGTTGCCAAAAGGTGGTAAGGGATGCAACAGAACGTGCAGCTTCAAGCTCTTCCAAACAATGACGATATAAGGTCTGCGGTGTTTGTGCATTTAACTGAATGTTTTGTGGATTGTGTTTTGCACACAAAGACCTAAATGTCTGAGCTACAAGGGTCAAAGGGGATCAGATCTGGATTGGATAGAAGGGATACACTAGAAACTGATAGAAAACTGACGGAAGCTTACCGTCAAGTCTGGGGCGGGGGTGGCTCAGTCGGTAGCGCGCCAGGCTCGTAATCTGCAATTCCCAAGTTCGAGTCCCAGCTGGGTTAGCGTTGAGATTTATCTCCGCAAAACTCTCCGCCGTGCCTACGGTCAGTAGGGGACACCGATGGGCTTGGAAAGGCCGCCGTCCGTCGGATGGGACGTTAAGCCGTGGCCCCGTGTGTGGGAGAGCCATACCCTGTGCACGTTAAAGAACACCCTGGATGTCCTTGACGGGAGGCTACCATCTGTCTCCCAACAGCTGTTCCAGTGGGTCCCCTTCCCCAACCTTCTCTGAGCCTTCGGGGTCCTTGTGACCTGGTCATTTAGCCCGTGGTGTGCAAAAAAGTGCCGCTCAGAAGTAAAACAACCCAACCCAACCGTCAAGTCTTCCCCGTGTCGTATTATTCAAAAAGCACAGTGTTTACTGTACCCTATACCTATTAAGCACTTTATGTGTACTTTACAGGGCCTATTGAAAAAAAAAATCAAGAGCTTACTCTTTTTTCTATAATAAAAGGTAGATTTTATTCTCAGAATTAATATTACATTTAATCATTAACTTATTTTACAATTATAATTACCTTAGGGGGGGGGGGTCGGCTCAATCGGTGGGACGACAGGCTCGTAATCTGCAGTTCCCAGGTTCGAGTTCAGCTGGGCCGACATTGAGATTTACCTCCGCAAAATTCCCACCCTGTCCTCGGTCCGTAGGGTACATCGATGGGCTTGGATAGGCCGCCGTCCATTCGATGGGACGTAAAGCCGTGGCTCAGTGTGCGGGAGAGCTGTACCCTATGTAATATTTTCCACGTGTTTCCACTGTGACAAAGACTTGAATAAATTGTGATCAAATCAACTGTTAAGGCCTCTTAAATGTGTTTCCACTGTACCTACACTGAGGGAATAGAATATAAATGAGCTCAGTACAGTAAGGATTCGAAGTTGGAAGCATCAGGTTAAGAGTCCTACCTCAGCTTGTTCGGTGCTGGAGTAAATCTAAGAGAGCCTTTGATACACACTGGATGGAGAACATGCTGGATGGCCTTGACGGGAGTTTATCCTCTGTCTCCTAACAAATGTGCAATGGGTCTCCCTTTTCTGACCCTTGGGGTCCTTGTGATCTGGATATTTAATCATTTGAGCATAAAACCCAACCCAACAATTTTTCCTTTACACAAAAGTTTTAAGCAATATATCTTTTTTTTTTTAATAAAGTCTTCTTTATACAGCGTTTAACTCTTAAAAATAACATTTCAAGTAATATATACAATCCAATATATATATATATCTTAGTATCAAAACTATTATACAAATTAGGCTGTATAATAGTTTGGTTCTTTCTAGGGTTAGTTATGGTGGTGAAACTTGGACACTTTGTAAACAAGATAACAGGAAACTAGATGTTTTTGATTCCAGATGCTTACGCAGTATCTTGGGCATTAGGTGGTTCAACTTTGTAACTAATGATGAGGTTAGGCAAAGGAGTTTGCAACCTCCTTTAAGCAGCATATTGTGCAGAGAGAGACTCCGTTGGTTTGGCCATGTTGCCCGTATGAATAATTATAGATTGACGAATAGGGTTATGAACAGTGTGCCTAAAGGCCTCAGAAAGAAGGGGAGACCTAGGATGCGGTGGGCAGACAATGTCAAACAGGACCTTGTTAGAATTGGTGTGCAGTGGCCAGACGCAGTAGATGTAGCTCAGGATAGACTTGCTGGGAGAACTAAATTGCACGGTCTGGTTGGACCTCCGTAGCCCATGGCTGCTTGAGGAGGAGGAGGAGGAGGATCATATTTCGTTAGTATTTTCAAATTTTACACGCATCTTTCAGTAGAAGTATGAGAAAAAAAAAAGTTGACTCTTGTACGAGAAGAAAAAACTCGTTTATGGAATGAATGAAATGAAAGCATCATGCTTCCATTTCACTACATTTCGATAGCTCGATAACCAAATTTTTAAAGATAAGTATTCACCGAATTTGAAACTTCGAAAACTATCTTTGAGAATGAACGAAAGAGACTCTATTCTGAGAATAAAAAGAAATTAAAAAAAAAAATCTTTTTTTGTGCTTCATAAAAGGTCAAGATCCTTTATTTAATGCTGTAACAGAAACTTTGCATCTGATGAATTTTAGAGTATATCTTATTCCTATTTTTTAAAACAGAGTAACAATATTTTCCACGTGTTTCCATTGTAACAAAGATCTAGAATAAATTGTGATCAAATTAACTGCTTAAGGCCTGTTAAATATGTTTCCACTGTACAGTCGCTCAAAAAAGTATCCGAACACTACGGTTGATTACAGAATTCAGAAAAAATATCTGGCAACGTTTTTTTTTAGAAATTAGTGATCTGGCAACCATCGTGTCACGTGACACGAAGGTTGCCAGATCACTAATTTCTAAAAAAATCAATGCCAGATATTTTTTGGTGGTCATATTATTTTGATATTAGATCGTGTGGTCTCACTCACGGAAATATTGAGCGTGTGCAGTTGCTGTACACGCTCCAAATATTTTTCCTGAATTCTGTAATCACGTGACACGAAGGTTGCCAGATCACTAATTTCTAAAAAAATCGTTGCCAGATATTTTTTCTGAATTCTGTAATCAACCGTAGTGTTCGGATACTTCTTTGAGCGACTGTACATGCACTGAGGGAACGGAAAATAGATGATCTCAATACAGTAAGGAGTCGAAGCTGAAAGCATCAGATTAAAGAGTCCTACCTTAGCTTGTTCGGTGCTGGAGTAAATCTAAGAGAGCCTTTGATACACAATATGTTTGTGTGGATCCATTCTTTGGGTTAGAGATTTTATTTTTGTATGAGGGTGAGAACATTTGCAGTGAATTATTCCGATGCTATTTCTTAAGCTACAGAAAAATGAAAGCATCCTCATCTTATGGGTTGGGTTGTTTTACCTCTGAGCGGCACTTTTTTGCACACCATGGGCTAAATGGCCAGGTCACATGGACCCCGAAGGCTCAGAGAAGGTTGGAGGCGGGGACCCACTGGAACAGCTGTTGGGAGACAGATGGTAGCCTCCCGTCAAGGCCATCCAGCGTGTTCTTTAACGTGCACAGGGTATGGCTCTCCCGCACACGGGACCACGGCTTAACGTCCCATACGACGGACGGCGACCTTTCCAAGCCCATCGGTGTCCCCTACTGACCGTGGGCAGGGCGGGGAATCTTGCGGAGATAAATCTCAACGCTGACCCAGCTGGGACTCGAACCTGGGAATTGCATATTATGAGCCTGGCGCGCTACCGACTGAGCCACCGCCGCCCACCAACAAAGATCAAAAAAGCTAAGAAACAAGACAAGTAAGGTAAAAAAAATACATTGTGAGATTCATAATGTAGAATATTGTAGTAGCAAGTTGTTGAAGCGGATACTGTGACATTTAAAACCATTTACAAAGAAAATGATTTTAATATCATCTGTCAAACAAATTACGCGTACATTAATGCCCTCCATAAAGAAAACAACGGCTTTAGAAGCTTCCCAAAGAAAAGAGTCATTTTAAAATCGCTCACGAGAAAAAAATGATTTTAATCATCCACAAAACAAACAATGATTTTGTAGTTATTCAGAAAGCAAACAATGTTTCAAAGTCATCCATGCACCAAACAAGCAAATAGAGTTGGGTTGGGTTATTTTACCTCTGAGCGGCACTTTTTTGCACACCATGGGTTAAATGGTAAGGTCACATGGACTCCGAAGGCTCTGAGAAGGTTGGGGGAGGGGACCCACTGGAACAACTGTTAGGAAACAGATGGTAGCTTCCCGTCAAGACCATTCAGTGTGTTCTTTAACGTGCGGGGCGGGGGTGGCTCAGTCGGTAGCGCTCCAGGCTCATAATCTGTAGTTCCCAGGTTCGAGTCCCAGCTGGGACAGCGTTGAGATTTATCTCCGCAAAATTCCCCGCCCTGCCCACGGTCAGTAGGGAACACCGATGGGTTTTGAAAGGACGCCGTCCGTCGGATGGGACGTTAAGCCGTGGCTCCGTATGCGGGAGAGTCATACCCTGTGCACGTTAAAGAACACGCTGGATGACCTTGACGGGAGGCTACCATCTGTCTCCCAACAGCTGTTCCAGTGGGTCCCCTCCCCCAACCTTCTCTGAGCCTTCGGGGTCCATGTGACGTGGCCATTTAGCCCATGGTGTGCAAAAAAGTGCCGCTCAGAGGTAAAACAACCCAACTCTTTAACGTGCACAGGGTATGGATCTCCCGCACATGGGGCCACGGTTTAAAGTTCCATCCGAAGGACGGCGGCCTTACCAAGCCCATCGGTGTTCCCTACTGACCGTGGGCAGGGCGGGGAATTTTGCGGAGATAAATCTCAACGCTGACTCAGCTGGGACTCGAAACTGGGAACTACAGATTACGAGCCTGGCGCGCTACCGACTGAGCCACCCCCGCCCCAGCAAATAGAGTACTGTGCTCCATAGAGAAAATAGTGATTTTAAAATCATTCACAAGGCAGAAAGTAATTTAAAAGTCATCAGACACGAAGGTCATCGCAGAGAGATAATAAGAAGCATAGATCTCCATACATAGATCTTAAGAGCATAGAAAAAATATTGGATTGAGTTTTTTTATTTCTGAGTGGCATTTTTATGCACACAATGGGCTAAATGTCCAGATCTCAAGGACCCCAAGGGCTCTGAAAAAGGGGACTCATTGCACAGCTGTTAGGACCTCCCGTCAAAGTCATCCAACGTATTCTTTAAAGTGCAGAGGATATGGTCCTCCTGTATATGGAGGGGCGCGGGTAGCTCAGTCGGTAGCGCGCCAGGCTCGTAATCTGCAGTTCCAAGGTTCGAGTCCCAGCTTGGTCAGCGTTGCCGATTTATCTCCGCAAAATTCCCCGCCCTGCCCACGGTCAGTAGGGGACACCGGTGGTCTTGGAAAGGCCGCCGTCCGTCGGATGGGACGTTAAGCCGTGTCCCCGTGTGCGGGAGAGTCATATCCTGTGCATGTTAAAGAACACGCTGGATGGCCTTGACGGGAGGCTACCATCTGTCTTCCAACAACTGTTCTAGTGGGTCCCCTCCTCCAACCTTCTGTGAGCCATCGGGGTCCATGTAATCTGGCCATTTAGCCCATGGTGTGCAGAAAAGTACCGTTCAGAGGTAAAACAACCAACCAACAAACCTGTATAGGGAACCACGGTTTAACCTTCCATCTGGCGGACGATGGCCTTCTTTAGCCCAACGTTGTCCCCTTTCTGACTGAGAACAGGGCGGATGTTTAGCGAAGATAAATCTCAACTCTGTCCCAGGTGGGACTAGAATCTGAGAAATATAAATGACGAGCCTTGCGCACAGCCTACTGAGAGCTAATTGAGGCTAAAGTAAATGCACAACTTCCTCCCCCCCATAAGCGTTCAGAAAAGGTTGTAAACAGGACCCACTGGACACCTATTAAGAGACAGGTGAAAGCTACCCTTCAAGACCATTCAGCGTGCTCTTTAGCGCGCAATCTCTTTATTTCCAGGACTCGAATATGTGAACCTATAGCTTAGAAAACTGGTACGGTACCGAATGAACCAAACTCCCTCCCAAAAGATATCGACACATAGATCTAAGAAGCGTAAAAAGATCTCCACAGAGAGATCTCAGAAGCATAGAAAAGATCTCTGCACAGCTATCTAAGAAGCAAACATATCTCTACACTGAAAGAATCGAAACTAAAACTTTCGATAATAAAAAGCGAGCAAACAATGCTGCTTGACACCTCTTCTGTCAGCTTCACGTTACAACAAGCTTCCTGATGATCGCCCTTGTCCGCGTGACAGCATTATCCATTCTTCCAACCGCCGGACACGTTCCATAATACCCCCTCCTCCCCTCCCATCTTCTCTCTCTCGCCCAATATATGTCACTTAACATTCAAACTTCGTCTGATGGAATTTCATTACATCTTGTTAAGGATCGCAGAGATGGCGATTGTGGCTGGCCATTACAGTAATTGCAGCCACCCTTGCTGAACCTGACATGCGAATCCTCCTCCTCCTCCTCCTCCCTCCGATGTTTCTCCACATCATCCTTGCTACTCCCAATCCTCCTCCCCCGATCTTTGCCCTTTGCAGATGGAAACCTACTGAGGTGACACCTGTGACGTCAACGTTCAGTTTTCTCTCTCTCGAAGAGTGACACTCCTCAGAATTACTCTCCCCCTCACCCGGAATGATTTCTCCCCCCCCCCCCCACGTGCTATCGCAACGTTTCCTCCTTCGTCCATTGTTGCTGGCGGTGTCAAACGCAAGAAGGCAGGCGATGGAATACCGGGCTGACTGATCGTCTCGTTGAGGCTAAAGTAAATGCACTTATGACATTAAGGATATTGCTAATTCATTACTTAAAAGGAAATGGCCCTTAATTAATAGCCTCCGATGGTTATTATTAGAGTCGGATGAACGGCGATTTTTGCGCTTGCCGCGTGACATTCTGTTGTGTGTGTGTGTTTTGAGTAACGTGCCCCGCGGATCGTGAATAATTGAAATCCTCTTGGGGGCGGGGGGAGGGAAGTAAGAGAGAACTGCCGCTGTTTTTTTTTTTCTTTTTGCTGATGATCTCGGATTACAGGCTTCTGAGGCTTTGTTTATTATTACGAACATCTCCTGTATTGTGTGAAGAAGGAAAATAAAGAAGAAATTTAATAAGAAGTTTTTTATTTCGATACGGCTTGGATTGTTCTACTCTCAGCGGCAATTTTTGGCACACATTGTGCCAAATGGCGAGGTTTCAAGGACCCCAAGGGTTTCATAATCTGAGGTTTCCTGACTGAAGTCTTAACTGTCCCAGCGTTGAGATTTTCCCCCGCTAAAATCCCAACCTGTTCCTGATCAGAAAGGGGACTGCATTTGGCTTGGGAAGGCCGCTGTCCGTCGGATGGAACGTTAAGCCGTGACGTCATCGTAAAAGAGAACCCATGATCCTCTGTGTACGCTAAAGAACACGCTGGATGGCCTTGACGGGAGGCTATCATCTGTTTCTTAACAAGTGTCCAATGGGTCCCCTTCCCCAATATTTTCTGAGCCCTAGGGATCCTTATGATCTAACCCAGTGGTTCTCAACCTGCCAAATGCAGCAGCTCAGAAGAGACACATATGGAGAGGAAAATTACACAGTCTGATTAGACTGTGTAATTGACACAGTCTGATTGGACCTCCGTAGCCCATGGCTGCAAGAGGATTTTTTATGTATGTATGTTTGTATGTATGTATGTATGTATGTATGTATGTATGCATTCTCCCCCTGTTAAAAGGAGGGTGCGGTGGATTTTCCCGGGGTTCGACTTGGCCGAGTGGTTAGCGCGCTTGGCTCTGATCTACTGGGACCTGGGTTCGAGCCCCGGGTAAGGCATGTATGTTCGTGTTGTTTTCTGCTGAGGTCCTTCCATCCTCTCAGATCTTCTACTGTGGCATATATACTGACAGGCTCCTGTCAGACCTCTGTGGCAAGCAGCTGCTTGAGTGGGTATTTATTATTTTTATTTATTTAACTGAAATTAAAACTTGAGACGTCTCCAATATCGCGAGCTACCTCACACATGACTGCAAAAGGGAGGTAAAATGTGGTCGATGTTTATGTCATATTTGAAACGAAATGTTTTGAAGGTAGGTGTTTTTAATGACAAAACAAATATAATAAATTAAAAAAATACCTATCTTCCTATATGGCCCTAAAAAGTACAAAATAAACCTAAAGCATGACGATGGTGCAATCAGTCACCCACTTCACATTCACTTCAAAGGAAGATAGGGCTCCGATTTCTCTATTCAAAAGATTGCCGGCACCCTATCTTGCTTTGAAGGGAACAGAAACTCGGTGACTGATTACACCATCGATATTGCTTCAGGTTTATTTCCTACTTTTCAGGAATAATTTATTTTTTATTTTGCGCCTTGAATAGCGCATTCTTGAAATTAGCAAATTTTAATCAAAGTGATATATGTTATAGATCGTTACGTCATAAAATGAAGTACCAGGTACAATAGTACCCATAACCTTTTTCATCTGTAAATATGTTTAATTGGCATCAGTTTGAAAAATTAAACAAAAGTAAACCACACAATGGTGGGCCCCAAAGGGCAAAAAGTGATGTATGTTAACAAAAATTTATTTTTATGTGGTATTTGAATTTAAAAAAGTACTGGTAATTTTTTTCTTTACACGTGACATACAGAATAGAAGTATATTTTTATGTTTTTATCAGATTGATAGTTTTATAACTTTTTCCGATATAATTAGGTAAAATTTTAATTCTCATGTGAAAGAAATAGTGTTTTCCTCTTCCCCTTGAAATGATTTACGGCAGTGGTTCTCAACCTTTTATGGTTCAGTACCCCCTGGAAATGTGTATGTAACTGGCGTACCCCTTGTATAGATAGCTAAAACTATAGTTATAGTATAACAATGGGAATAAAATAAAACATATATATCAGTGGTTCTCAACCTTTTATGCTTCACGTACCCCCTGGAAATGTGTATGTAACCGGCGTACCCCTTGTATAGATAGCTAAAACTATAGTTATAGTATAACAATGGGAATAAAATAAAACATATATATCAGTGGTTCTCAACCTTTTATGCTTCACGTACCCCCTGGAAATGTGTATGTAACTGGCGTACCCCTTGTATAGATAGATAAAACTATAGTTATAGTATAACAATGGGAATAAAATAAAACATATATATATCAGTGGTTCTCAACCTTTTATGGTTCAGTACCCCCTGGAAATGTGTATGTAACTGGCGTACCCCTTGTATAGATAGCTAAAACTATAGTTATAGTATAACAATGGGAATAAAATAAAACATATATATCAGTGGTTCTCAACCTTTTATGCTTCACGTACCCCCTGGAAATGAGTATGTAACTGGCGTACCCCTTGTATAGATAGCTAAAACTATAGTTATAGTATAACAATGGGAATAAAATAAAACATATATATCAGTGGTTCTCAACCTTTTATGCTTCACGTACCCCCTGGAAATGTGTATGTAACTGGCGTACCCCTTGTATAGATAGCTAAAACTATAGTTATAGTATAACAATGGGAATAAAATAAAACATATATATCAGTGGTTCTCAACCTTTTATGCTTCACGTACCCCCTGGAAATGTGTATGTAACTGGCGTACCCCTTGTATAGATAGCTAAAACTATAGTTATAGTATAACAATGGGAATAAAATAAAACATACATATCAGTGGTTCTCAACCTTTTATGCTTCACGTACCCCCTGGAAATGTGTATGTAACTGGCGTACCCCTTGTATAGATAGATAAAACTATAGTTATAGTATAACAATGGGAATAAAATAAAACATACATATCAGTGGTTCTCAACCTTTTATGGTTCAGTACCCCCTGGAAATGTGTATGTAACTGGCGTACCCCTTATATAGATAGATAAAACTATAGTTATGGTATAACAATGGGAATAAAATAAAACATACATATCAGTGGTTCTCAACCTTTTATGCTTCACGTACCCCCTGGAAATGTGTATGTAACTGGCGTACCCCTTGTATAGATAGATAAAACTATAGTTATAGTATAACAATGGGAATAAAATAAAACATACATATCAGTGGTTCTCAACCTTTTATGGTTCAGTACCCCCTGGAAATGTGTATGTAACTGGCGTACCCCTTGTATAGATAGATAAAACTACAGTTATAGTATAACAATGGGAATAAAATAAAACATATATATCAGTGGTTCTCAACCTTTTATGCTTCACGTACCCCCTGGAAATGTGTATGTAACTGGCGTACCCCTTGTATAAATAGATAAAACTATAGTTATAGTATAACAATGGGAATAAAATAAAACATATATATCAGTGGTTCTCAACCTTTTATGCTTCACGTACCCCCTGGAAATGTGTATGTAACTGGCGTACCCCTTGTATAAATAGATAAAACTATAGTTATAGTATAACAATGGGAATAAAATAAAACATACATATCAGTGGTTCTCAACCTTTTATGCTTCACGTACCCCCTGGAAATGTGTATGTAACTGGCGTACCCCTTGTATAAATAGATAAAACTATAGTTATAGTATAACAATGGGAATAAAATAAAACATACATATCAGTGGTTCTCAACCATTTATGCTTCACGTACCCCCTGGAAATGTGTATGTAACTGGCGTACCCCTTGTATAAATAGATAAAACTATAGTTATAGTATAACAATGGGAATAAAATAAAACATACATATCAGTGGTTCTCAACCTTTTATGCTTCACGTACCCCCTGGAAATGTGTATGTAACTGGCGTACCCCTTGTATAAATAGATAAAACTATAGTTATAGTATAACAATGGAAATAAAATAAAACATATATATCAGTGGTTCTCAACCTTTTATGCTTCACGTACCCCTGGAAATGTGTATGTAACTGGCGTACCCCTTGTATAGATAGATAAAACTATAGTTATAGTATAACAATGGGAATAAAATAAAACATATATATCAGTGGTTCTCAACATTTTATGCTTCACGTACCCCCTGGAAATGTGTATGTAACTGGCGTACCCCTTGTATAAATAGATAAAACTATAGTTATAGTATAACAATGGGAATAAAATAAAACATACATATCAGTGGTTCTCAACCTTTTATGCTTCACGTACCCCCTGGAAATGTGTATGTAACTGGCGTACCCCTTGTATAAATAGATAAAACTATAGTTATAGTATAACAATGGGAATAAAATAAAACATATATATCAGTGGTTCTCAACCTTTTATGCTTCACGTACCCCCTGGAAATGTGTATGTAACTGGCGTACCCCTTGTATAAATAGATAAAACTATAGTTATAGTATAACAATGGGAATAAAATAAAACATACATATCAGTGGTTCTCAACCTTTTATGCTTCACGTACCCCCTGGAAATGTGTATGTAACTGGCGTACCCCTTGTATAAATAGATAAAACTATAGTTATAGTATAACAATGGGAATAAAATAAAACATACATATCAGTGGTTCTCAACCTTTTATGCTTCACGTACCCCCTGGAAATGTGTATGTAACTGGCGTACCCCTTGTATAAATAGATAAAACTATAGTTATAGTATAACAATGGGAATAAAATAAAACATACATATCAGTGGTTCTCAACCTTTTATGCTTCACGTACCCCCTGGAAATGTGTATGTAACTGGCGTACCCCTTGTATAAATAGATAAAACTATAGTTATAGTATAACAATGGGAATAAAATAAAACATACAACCTTCGTGTCACGTGACACGAAGGTTGCCAGATCACTAATTTTTTTGAGCGACTGTATATATATATTTTATATCGCATGGTTTTGTGACACACATTGAACTCTGCTGAAAAGAAACGCAATTGTGACAGTTTCTTGACATTTTGTAAACACAATTACTTTCATTACTCACTTATGTAACGAAATGCACCAATTTAAAATATGATTATTCTTTTATGAAAAAAACCCGCATTTTAAGAGTAATCGTAAGACTCATTGGTGATTCAGGAATGTATTTGATTCAGCTAAGTGCCCGTGAAAGCGAAAAATTGAGAAAATCTGATTCAGGGCATTTTAAGCTCCATTCTTTCATTTGTAAGCTAATACCTTTTTTGAAAAGCTTTCCCATTGACATAGCTTAAATCCAGGATAATTCAGTTTCGAAGAATTACTTGCCGATAGTACAAATACTGATATGAACTTTCTTTGGCATAACGTTCACTATTTGCTTAATGTAAAGAAATAACAGTAATGTGAAATCAGTTTAAAGCTATACGGACAGCATGTACGGTTCATGTCTCCTCGTATACATATGTGACACTTTTCTTGAGTTATTAGACTACTTGAATTGATTCTCCTTTAAACTGCGATTACAGTACAACCTGGAAAGGTGTGTGAGTAGGGGGGGGGGGGTAGATTATTCGATAGCTCCAGACTTGTAATCTCAAGTCCCAGGTTCGAGTTCCACCTGTGAGATTTATCTCCGCTAAAAGTTGTCTTCACTCTCTCCTCAGTCAGAAAGGAGACACCGATGGGCTTGGAAAGGACGCCGTCCGTCAGTTGGCACATTAAGCGTGGCCCCGTGTTCAGGAGAGCCATACCCTGTACATGGTAAAGAACACGTTGGACGACCTTGACGAGATATTTCCAATTGTATACTAAAAGCTATCCAGTGGGTCCGCTTTCCCAACCTTCTCTAAGACTGTGGGGTCCTTGTGACCTGGCTGTTAGCACATTGTGTTCAGAAAAGTACTACTCAGAGTGAAACAACCCATTTGGGAAACTCTCCCTTCTTCTTAAAGAAAATAACCTTTAATTCTCTCATCCTGACCTTTAATTCTCTCATCCTGACCTTTAATTCTCTCATCCTGACCTTTAATTCTCTTATCCTGATCTTTAAATCTCTCATCCTGACCTTTAATTCTCTCATCCTGACCTTTAATTTTTTCATCCTGACCTTTAATTCTCTCATCCTGACCTTTAATTCCCTCATCCTGACATCCATATATATCCTATGTAAAAAGAAAAATTCTGGCTGGAGTACTGCTCCCGCAATAGAGAGGTAAAACGAATATACAGGGTCATTAAAAAAGAATATTTTTAAAGTGATACATAAAAAAAAATGACAAATGTAGTTGTGTGTCCGAAAGGTGAAGATGCTCTCAAATCTTGCTTTCGTGTTCAACTGACCTCAATGTTGGGCCCCACAGATGGATGATTGATATTCAACTACCAAACTTGGCTGAGCCCGTCTGCTGTGACACTTGGAACAGCTGCAGTGATTCTTTCCTTTAAAGACTGTAAATTATGAATGTTTTCGGAATATACGACGCTTTAAATATATCTCCGAAGCAGATAAGCAGATAAGTCCAGCCAATTAGGAACTTCTCATGGGCACAAGATCGAGTCGTCTCTACCAAACCAGCGATTAGGATTTGGGTTGGGTTGGGTTGTTTTACCTCTGAGCGGCACTTTTTTGCACACCATGGGCTAAATGGCCAGGTCACATGGACCCCGAAGGCTCAGAGAAGGTTGGGGGAGGGGACCCACTGGAACAGCTGTTGGGAGACAGATGGTAGCCTCCCGTCAAGGCCATCCAGCGTGTTCTTTAACGTGCACAGGGTATGTCTCTCCCGCACACGGCACCACGGCTTAACGTCCCATCCGACGGACGGCGGCCTTTCCAAGTCCATCGGTGTCCCCTACTGACCGTGGGCAGGGCGGGGAATTTTGCGGAGATAAATCTCAACGCTGACCCAGCTGGGACTCGAACCTGGGAACTACAGATTACGAGCCTGGCGCGCTACCGACAGAGCCACCCCCGCCCCAGCGATTAGGAAATTTGACCTTTACGTGTGATACTAACCCTCACTCCTTCAAAACCAGGAAACTTTAAAAGATTCCTAACATTTTGGGCACGAAATTACTTTTGTTACTTAATTATTTAACAAAATGTAGCACTTTGAAATATGGATATTCTCTTATAACGATTTTGTATTGGTAAAATATTTTTTGCAGCTCGATGGCATTTAAACCGCAATCCGAAAAAACACCGCCACCATTCTATCGATTACTTCATTATGATCACGATATATTTATCATCGTGGAAAAACAGAAAAAATATTTTAAGCTCTCTTTTTATGCAACAGATATTTTTAAAATTTCCGTTCCTGTTTCATCACGAATCGAGAGCATTGTTCAGACTCATTTTGGAATCACCGAACAAAGTCTCCTGGTCGAGAATTGAGATACAGTCCTAGATTTATCCTTTCACCATTTAGCACACTGCTAGTTCCAGCCTTTCATCCATCTCTCCTCCTCCTCCTCCTCCTCCTCCTCCTCCTCCTCCTCCTCCTCCTCCTCCTCCTCCTCCTCCTCCTCCTCCTCCTCCTCCTCCTCCTCCTTCCTGCGCGCCATCCGACCTTTCTAATGCTGCTGGTCCTCACAGACAGCTCAGCAAGCTGATGACTGATGACGACACGACCGATAAGCAACAAGCACGAGGCCCACCCTTCCTCTGTTGCGGCGGTGCTCTGCTGACCGGGCTATTTCAGGACCATGTCCTCCACCTATTAGCTCCTGCCCGTATCTTCTGATGAACAGGTGCGTATTGTGCTGACAATGCCATGTCGTCCATGAATCAGCTCGCTCTGAAAGGACACCCGAGTCTAACGAGGGTGGATCTCTTGCACGAGCACATTGTCCTCCTCGACCCCACCCACCCCTGCATCCCACCCACCTTCAAATCCCGTTCCCCTCATCCAACTTCTCATTGTCATCAGGCGCATCCCTTCTCTCTCTATGCTCTCGGGCAACCGTTCGTTGTTAGGACGACTGGGAGGCGGGAAATTAGCGGTGGCCAGTGCTGCTTAGCGCAGCGCCAGTCCACGTAGATCTCTCACAAACCGGCTTCTATTTAGTAGTAGGGAGGAGAGCGGAGGAGGATGAGGAGGAGGAAATTTCCTTTCATTTCTAGACTCTTTTTTTGCTTCTTTTTCTTCTTCATTTGCGATTTGCCGACTTTCAGAATTTTATCGAAATGTGCGTCTGACAGGTAGAGGTCTAATAACGCGAAGGTTAGAACGGAATATTGTGGGGTATGGGTTTTTTATTTGCCTTGTATTTAGGGATCGGGAGAGGAGGAAGATGAAGAGGAGCAATTGAAAGGGAAATGTGGAAGAGGAAGAGACGAAAGTGACTCGATAAGATGCAGGAGGAGGAGGTGTCTCTTGGCGTGTATGCAAATAGAGACCATATTCAAAAGTTGACTTCTCGTTCGGGATGTTAGAGATTCGGAAATGGATGTTACATGTCTTGGAAGCATAGAGAAAAGACTGAACAGATGTCACTTTTTTGTTAAAGGTATCGGAAAGAACTGGGAGAGTCTTTCGGAAAACGTTTTTCAAGATTTTTGCGACGAATGAAGTTGATTTTATTTAGACACGGGTGAGAAAAACGTGGAAATTTGGCGAAATGAATTCTTTGCGTTGTTTCCGAGTAATGATAATTAGATGATTCCTGCGCTTGAGGAAGATTAAAATGGTGATTATTTAATCACATTCTGTGTTGGATATTTCATAAATACAAATAATTTGATCACATTCTGCGTTTAAAGGTAAATCAGTTCAAGAAAACTTTGTGTACTGAAAAATATAGAAGTACTGAAATGATACACTTGTACAATAGTTTGCAAAATTTTCAATAAATTTTAGAAGCATTTTAAAAGAGTAACATGATTAACCTTCCAATAAGCTCGAAAGTTTGGAAAATGATTTCACAAAAACAAATTCTTTTCTAGTTTTATTATTATGGATCAGATTCAGCATTAATTTATCAAATTAAACTGTCTTCCCTGCTTTCCTAATTGAGCATCTATGTGCTTTTCCGTCTTCCTGTTTTTGTACATCATGGTGGCCGAGTGGTTAGAGCTGGCTACTGATGAAAGAGACCTGGGTTCGAGACTTCGGTAAAGTACGGATATTTGCTTCGTTTTTCTGCTGAGGTCTCGTCTTCCTCACAGATCTCTATGGTGTATTAAACAGACAGATTCCTGTCAGAATCGTTCTGCTGCAAGCAGCTGTTTGAGAGGGTAATTTTACATTTCTGTTTTTTTAAACTTTCTCTCTGTTTGTTTATTAGTAGTTCGAGTTCCAAATCTAACAGCGTTGAGACTGTGATAATTAAATAGTTGTCAGGCAAACACTCGTAGATCAAAGCAGACATTAATTTACTGACAAATTGTTTTGCTATTAAGAATCTTGGTGAAGGAAAATTAGTTCAACGACCAGAAGAACTTGTTATCAGAAGGTCGCGGGTTCGGATCCCACCTTGTTACACAGAAATAAATGTTTTGTTTAAAATTAATCCTCAATTTACAATTAATTTCTTGTGACCCATTCAAGATTATCATTCAGTTATTACCCTGGATTCGTGAGATGACTAGTTCATTTCTTAGAGTGTTTTTCAGATATAGATATGTACAGTCGCTCAAAAAAGTATCCGAACGCTATGGTTGATTACAGAATTCAGAAAAAATACCTGGCAACGATTTTTTTTAAATTAGTGATCTGGCAACCTTCGCGTCACGTGACACGAAGGTTGCTATATCACTAATCTCTAAAAAAATTGTTGCCAGATATTTTTACTGAATTCTGTAATCAACCATAGTGTTCGGATATTTTTAATATATATAATGCGTATGAATATATAATGCAATGAATATGGAGCGTGTGCAGTTACCGTTCACAGCAAACTGAAGCGGTTGCGGTTAATGTTCACAGCACATTGGATCGTGTGAGCTCACAAAGACCTAGATCGTGTAGGCTCACTCACGGAAATATTGAGCGTGTGCAGTTACCGTTCACAGCAAACTGGAGCGTGTGCAGTAACTGCACACGCTCCAGTTTGCTGTGAACGGTAACTGGAGCGTGTACAGTTGCTGTACACGCTCCAGATATTTTTCCTGAATTCTGTAATCACGTGACACGAAGGTTGCCAGATCACTTATTTCTAAACAAATCGTTGCCAGATATTTTTACTGAATTCTGTAATCAACCATCGTGTTCGGATACTTTTTTGAGCCACTGTACATAATCCTCAACCTGCCATGGGATACGGAGGTTCAAGCAGATTGAAATATACTTCTATCCTGACATCCATATATATCCTATCTTGATATCCATACGTATCTATCTATACAAGTATTTCCTAGGATGGTAGTTGACTCGTAATCTATAGTTCCCAAATTCGAGCCCCACCTGGGCCAGCATTTGAAACAAACTCCTGCCCTCAGTCAGACAGGTGACACCGTTGGGTTTGGAAAGTCCATCAAAACGAAAAATTAAGCCGTGGCCCAGTGTGCAGGAGAGACATACCATGTGCACATTAAACGACACGCTGGATGGCCATCTGTCTCCTAACAGCTAACCAGTGGGTCCCCTTCCCCAAAATTCCCGCCTTGCCCATGGTCAGTAGGGGACACCGATGGGCTTAGAAAGGTCGCCGTCTGTCGGATGGGACGTTAAGCCGTGACCCGGTGTACGGGAAAGCCATACCCTGTGCACGCTAAAGAACACGCTGGTTGGTCTTGGTGGACAGGAGGCTACCATCTGTCTCGCAACAGCTGTTCCTGTGGTCTCGCAACAGCTGTTCCTGTCCAACCTTCTCTGAAGCTTCGGGGTCCGTGTGACCTGGCCATTTAAGCCCATGGTGTGCAAAAAAGTACCGTTCAGAGGTAAAATAACCAAACCCTTCCCCCAACCTTCTCTGAGCCCAAATGACCTGGCCTGTTAGTGCAAAAAAGTGCTGTCCAAATGACCTGGCCTGAAGTGCAAAAATGTGGTGCAAAAAAGTGCTGCTCAGAAGTGAAACATCCCAAAACCAATATCTTATCCAAACACAATATTCACTAACCACGTCGATTGCATTTGTTCACCATGACAATTTCGTAAATATCTCTTTTCACATTGTCCAATCAGAGCTTTCTAGTTGCCCCCTCCCCCCTACTACTTCTGAGGTCCTATAGGTACATTCTTCTTACTAATCTTATTATTCCATTGCTTTGTATATGAGAAACGGGGCGAAATGAGCACAGTCTCTCCCTACCTAACATGCTACTTAAAGGCAGTTGCTGATTTCATCTAACCTGAAGAGCTACCCGTAATGCCCAAGATACTAGGGAGCAAAAGCACCGAATTTCTTGTTCCCTTTCTTACAAAAGATCCGCATTTCCCTGCATGGTAAATTTTAAAGGAAACGTATGATTATAAAAGATAAATGTTAGAAGACTAAACCAATGGTTAAAGGTAACATTAATTGTAAGTTGGGGAAAAAATCTATAGATTAAAGAAAGTATTGCTCATAAGTTAAAAGAATCTTGTGTGTAGGTTAAAGAAAATTCTGATTTAGATTTGAAAAATCATGATCATATAATTTTCTTTAAAAATTATGATTGTAGAATAGGAAAATCATGATCATGGGAAAGAAAATCCTGATTGCAGATTATGAAAACCATGATCATACGTTAAAGAAAATCCTAAGTTGTACATTATGAAAACCATGACCATATGCTAAAGTAAACCCTGATTGTAGATTATGAAAACCATGATCATGTAAAGAAAATTCTGATTGTAGAATAGGAAAACCATGATCATGTAAAGAAAATTCTGATTGTAGATTTTGAAAACCATGATCACGTGTTAAAGAAAATCCTGATTGTAGATTATGAAAACCATGATCTTAAGCTAAAGAAAATATTGATTGCAGATTATGAAAACCATGATCACAGGTTAAAGAAAACCCTGATTGCAGATTATGAAAACAATGATCATAAGCTAAAAAAAATTTTGATTGTACATTTGAAAACCATGATCATAAGCTAAAGAAAATTTTGATTGTACATTTGAAAACCATGATCATAAGCTAAAGAAAATATTGATTGCAGATTATGAAAACCATGATCATGTGTTAAAGAAAATTCTGAATGTAAAATAGGAAAACCATGATCATGTAAAGAAAATTCTGATTGTAGATTTTGAAAACCATGATCACGTGTTAAAGAAAATCCTGATTGTAGATTATGAAAACCATGATCACATGTTAAAGAAAACCCTGATTGTAGATTATGAAAACAATGATCATAAGCTAAAGAAAATTTTGATTGTACATTTGAAAACCATGATCATAAGCTAAAGAAAATATTGATTGAAGATTATGAAAACCATGATCATGTGTTAACCCTTTCAGGACCATAAGGTTTCTAAGAGTAAATATCAGTATGTAACTGTTTATTTTAGTTTGTTTAGACGTAAAATAAATAAAAATCATAAGAAAAATACATAACAATGTGTAGTTTTTTTGGAATTTTATGGGAAATATTTTTCCCAATGGACTATGAAGGTAACACAAATTATAGTTAGGCTTATTATGCAATGTCTTTTATTTATTGGTTTATTATAACAAAATGTTAACTAAAATAATACAAAATTATGAAATAAAATTACTATACAAAATGATGTGCTAATTATGATATTCTGCGAAGCAATTTCTTTTGGTTGTGAAGCAAAGATGGACATTGCACAGATGCAACATTATTGCAAAGATGGACATTGCACAGATGCAACATTATTGCAAAGATGGACATTGCACAGATGCAACATTATTGCAAAGATGGACATGGACTAAACGTTCCCGTTTACGTAATTGGGTTCGGCATACGTTCTATTTTGACATTCTGTATAAAAATGCAGATAAGGTTATAATTAAATACGACAATCACCAATTTTAAAATGGGAAAAATGTTTCCCTTAGTCGTGAAAGGGTTAAAGAAAATTCTGATTGTAGAATAGGAAAACCATGATCACGTGTTAAAAAAATTCTGATTGCAGATTATAAAACCATGATCATAGTTAACGAAAATGTGATTATGAATTACAAAATGGGCATCAAATAACCCGTTGGATGGTTTTGAACGATAGTCTCCTTATCTTCTCTTCTCTTCTCTTCTTATAGTCTTCTTATCTTCTCCTTCGTTAAGTTTTGGCTAGGGAGATGAGATTCGTGCTCCTTGGACATTTAGCGTATTGTGCAACGAAAACCAAATGTTGTTTAGCTGTAAATCAACCCAATCCAACGGTCGAAAAACGAACGAAAAAAAGGAGACGAAAATAAGAAGAAGAAGAAAAAAATGGGCGCAATTTAGAAATAAATCAAAATTAATTTTTGCGTACGCTCCCTTTTTCTCTCTCTCCCTCTATGGGCGGAAAAAGGCGCGTGCGTGCGTGGCGATGTTTGTTTATACGAGGAAGAGCGGGACGGCAGAAGATGATGCTGAAAGATGACATTTTGACGTCAGTAACCTTCCACTTGTATCCCAATGGATGACAGCATCTAGATTACGCTCTCCTCCCTTCTCCTGCATCCCAATAGAAAAGAGAGAAGGACGAGGAGCGACAGCGCCAACAATACCCACCCATATACATAGATACACATTTTTTTTACTTTACCGTGATGAAAAGCATTCCAGTTAAAAAACAAGGAAGGATGGAGGGGGGGGGGGGAGGGTGAATGTCCGAAATGCCAGGACAACTTGTCATTGTGCACTTAGGCAAAGTTGCCTTTGGCCTGGGCATTTCCTTAAGAGAAGCATTGACAGTTACATAACGAGAAAACAATTACAAGACTGGTTCTTTGTTGGTGAGCGCATGCGCGAGAGGGGGTGAGGCTGTGTGAGCGTCTTACTTCCCGAGTCTCGGAGAGCAACATTGGATAAATGGATGCAGGGGTGCGCGTAGGGATGGGGGGTGAAAGGACAGAAAACGTGGTTTCAAAACTGCTCTTTATTGACATCAAGAGCGACAGTGATATATATTTTTATATATTATATATCTTATCATATAATTTATATGAATCTGAAATTAATAGAAAAGAATAAATTCTACGTATTTTTTTTTCCTCATTGTCATTTTGATTTGAACGCTTTTGTTTTATTCATAGTTCAGATGGTAGAGATTACTATTCAGAGGCGGGTTGACCAATAAGCGGACTAAACGTCCTCTTAGAGCCCAGGCTACTGAGAGTGGCCCTAAGGGAAGGAAATCCACAGGATAGCTGTTAGGACACAGATGGAAGCGCTCCATCAAGGTCACTCAGCGTGTTCTTTGACGTTCACTGATATGAACTCTAGCAACAGGGTATGACTCTAGCACACGGTGCCACGACTTTATGTCCCATCCGACGGACGGTGGCAAACCTATAGGTATTTCCTTTCTGACAGAGGGGAAGGGGGTGGTTTAGTGGGGATAAATCTCAACACTGGAACAGTTGGGATTCGAACCTAGAAATTACAAATTATAGATCCAATCCTGTCCCTCTCCGAAGCAGGTTTTTAACTACCAAGTACAAAGCGACAGATCGCAGTCAGGCATTTGGCGAGCAATTGCAAAGCCGTAGCCTTCATTTTGAAATATTCTGAATTAGAACAATCAACTGGGGAACGCAAATTATATTCTGTCACGGAAAAGAAAAAAAAAATGCTGCTTGAAAGTTCAACTTATAAGTTGACAACGAGTAGCATTTGTGAATGCGCAAATTCTAGTCTTCTTGAGCTTCCCAAATGACCTTTTCGTGCAAAAGCTTCCCCTTCAATAAGAAACAACGGAAACTTTCCTATCCCTCCTTTTACCTGCCATTTTGAGGTTGCGACTGCTGGAGGATTGCCAAGAGCAAGGAAAAGTCTGATTGAGGATAAAATATGCACTAGAGGATACTTCAGCTTTGAATAATAAATGCGAAAAGAAATAATTACACTGCTGGATGAAGAGTTGACCATTAAAAATTTTAAACTGCGCATTTTTTTTACGTTTTTTAAATATTCCAAAGCTTTATTATCTGTCGCTTTTGTATGAAGTGTTACTGGCGATAAAGACAACATTCTTAACGCTCTGTGATAGAAATATGATCGCATCTGCCTCAGTGCCGTGGGTTATCTTTATGCAAAATGAGTCAGTGATCCTCGATGCCCTTTACCTGATCCAGATAGGCATCACACGACGGTATTTACAGACTCGATCTCGATGAACTTTATGCGCCTTCCATCCGGCCGTTGTTCATCAGATCCATCTCCACTCCGCGCCAGGGTGTGGCAATAGGTGTACTTTTTGGAGGTCTTCCAACTGCTGCTCTCACGAGAAATTCCATGGGTATCAGGAGAGGTTAAAAGATGGTGATGAAGGGGATGGGGAGATAAAACTACTGGCTTCATCATCAACTGATCTCAGAGTGGAGAGAAAATTGTTTTTGAGCGTGAGGCTAGTGAGGGAATTATGACATTATTAAACCATAATAGAGAATTGGTAATTTATGTTATTGAGAATGACCATGTCCATGCTGATGTGAATGGCGAGCCACTTTCAAAGCTCTCTAACTTTTAAAAGAAGTTCTTTATGGAAAAATGTCACTAAAGATAAATTGAAGAGCTGAATCAAATCTCTCCACATCTCGATTTTCAGCGGTATTCGTTCAATATTGTAAATGTTCTGGAAGATGAAATATGAAACTTTGCTTCAAATACTCGTGAAAATAAATGCACTTTTAGAAGTTGTATGTAATGATTCAGTTTTAGTCTATTTAACGAAAGATGTTATTAACAGCAACGTGTTGGTGTTAATCCCCTCGTAATGTATATCCAGCTTAATAACTCTTTAGGCATTGAAGGAATACTGTCGAAAATTAACATGTAGAGAGATTCGAGTGAGGTGCGCAATTCAATCTCGAGTGATATTTTTTCCTAAAAACGACATCTCCTCAGAGTCAGGGAAGTTTGAATGTGGCTTTCCATTCACTTAACGTGGAATCGTCCGAGAGCTTTTGGAAATAAATTGCATATTTCTGTCTGCCTGGAATTTGGAAATCGCCTCGATGTTGTGCTGTGGGGGAGGGAGGTTAGCTTAGTGAGTAGCGCTTCAGGCTCGTAATCTGCAGTTCCCAATTCGGGTACCACCTGGGCAAGCGATGAGATTTATGTCCGTAAAACACCATTCTGGCCCCCATCAATAGGAGACACCGATGGGTGAGGAAAGACTGCCGTCCCTCGGATGGGGAATAAAGCCATAAATGGATCCATAATCGGATGGGGCATAAAGCCATAAATGGATCCATAATCGGATGGGGCATAAAGCCATAAATAGATCTATAAACGGATGTGGCATAAAGCTATAAATAGATCCATAATCGGATGGGACATAAAGCCATGGGGCATAGACCCATAAATGGATCCATAATCGGATGTGGCATAAAGCTATAAATGGATCCATAATCGGATGGGACATAAAGCAATAAATGGATTCATAATCGGATGGGGCATAAAGCCATGGGGCATAAAGCCATAAATGGATTTATAATCGGATGTGGCATAAAGCCATGGGGCATAAAGCTATAAATGGATGCATAATCGGATGGGGCATAAAGCTATAAATGGATCCATAATCGGATGGGGCATAAAGCTATAAATGGATCCATAATAGGATGTAGCATAAAGCTATAAATGGATCCGTAATCGGATGGGACATAAAGCCATAAATAGATCCATAATAGGATGTGGCATAAAGCCATAAATGGATCCATAATCGGATGGGGCATAAAGCTATGAATAGATCCATAATCGGATGGGACATAAAGCAATAAATGGATTCATAATCGGATGGGGCATAAAGCCATAAATAGATCCATAATCGGATGGGGCATAAAGCTATAAATGGATCCATAATCGGATGGGGCATAAAGCCATAAATGGATCCATAATCGGATGTGACATAAAGCTATAAATGGATCCATAATCGGATGGGGCAAAAAGCCATAAATGGATCCATAATCGGATGTGGCATAAAGCAATAAATGGATTCATAATCGGTTGTGGCATAAAGCCATGGGGCATAAAGCCATAAATGGATCCATAATCGGATGTGGCATAAAGCCATGGGGCATAAAGCTGTAAATGGATCCATAATCGGATGTGGCATAAAGCCATGGGGCATAAAGCTATAAATGGATCCATAATCGGATGGGGCATAAAGCTATAAATGGATCCATAATAGGATGTGGCATAAAGCTATCGGATGGGGCATAAAGCCATAAATAGATCCATAATAGGATGTGGCATAAAGCCATAAATGGATCCATAATCGGATGGGACATAAAGCAATAAATGGATTCATAATCGGATGGGGCATAGAGCCATAAATGGATCCATCGGATGTGGCATAAAGCCATGGGGCGTAAAGCTATAAATGGATCCATAATCGGATGGGGCAGAAAGCCACAAATAGATCCATAATCGGATGTGGCATAAAGCTATAAATGGATCCATAATCGGATGTGGCATAAAGCTATAAATGGATCCATAATCGGATGGGGCATAAAGCCATAAATGGATCCATAATCGGATGTGGCATAAAGCAATAAATGGATTCATAATCGGATGTGGCATAAAGCTATAAATGGATCCATAATCGGATGGGATAAAGCCATAAATGGATCCATAATCGGATATGGCATAAAGCCATAAATGGATCCATAATCGGATGTGGCATAAAGCTATAAATGGATCCATAATCGGATAAGACATAAAGCAATAAATGGATTCATAATCGGATGGGGCATAAAGCCATAAATGGATCCATAATCCGATGGGCATAAAGCCATGGGGCATAAAGCTATAAATGGATCCATAATCGGATGGGGCATAAAGCTATAAATGGATCCATAATCGGATGGGGCATAAAGAAATAAATGGATCCATAATCGGATGGGGCATAAAGAAATAAATGGATCCATAATCGGATGGGGCATAAAGCTATAAATGGATCCATAATCGGATGGGGCATAAAGCTATAAATGGATCCATAATCGGATGGGCATTAAGCCATGGGGCATAAAGCTATAAATGGATCCATAATCGGATGTGGCATAAAGCCATGGGGCTTAAAGCTATAAATGGATCCATAATCGGATGGGGCATAAAGGCCATAAAGCCGATGGGGCATAAAATCTGATTGCAGATAAAATATAACTGTGCACGTTAAAGGACACGCTGGGTGGCCTTGATGGGGAGGGGGAGGAGGCTAGTCCTCATCGAGGGTTCAGAAAAGTTTGGGGGAGGGGACCTGCACTTGACTGGTCATTTAGCCCATTGTAGGAAAAACAGCGCTGCTCAGAGTTATACCTCTAGATAGAAAAGCAACATTTTAAGCAAGGGAAAAATGTCGCCTTTTCTCAAGTGAGAATATGAACCCGTGATCTATTGAATCGTTTCGTTCGCAAATAAATATTGCACTTCTCCTTCGTTTTGATATCTGTCGTGCAAACAATATCTGTATTGTTTCTCCTAAAGTGAAGGCTATATATTTAATAAAACGACGAAGTTTCTAGCCTGACAACCCAAAATTTCATTACCTAGGGAGATAGAACTCTTTGCACTTTTCCTGTGTATTGATATTTATATTGCAACATCATTTTGAATGTTTTCAAGTTCAACTTATAAGTAAAGGTATTGCTGTGCAGACCACACCTAAATTTCTTTTGTACAGGGCGGCAAAAATCCTTTGCGATGCTTTTATATATCATTTACATATTGCAACAACAACAACATCCTGAGTTTTATTCTCGGGACATGGGCGAGTGGTTAGCATGCTTTACTATTGATCTAAGGGACCTGGGTTCGAGCCCCGGGTAGGGCATGATTGTGTGTGTTGTTTTTCTGCTGAGGGTTGTCATCCTCACAGACCTTCTACTCTGGCATATAAACTGACAGGCTCCTGTCAAACTTCTGTGGCAAGCAGCTGCTTGAGGGGGTGTCTATTATTTTATTTTATACTAAAACAGCAGATCCCGGTGTGTAAAACTGCCCAAAACTACATTTGCATTTGGCAGGAAAAATATTTCTTACTGATATTCATATCTATGATCAAGTCTACATCATAGGGCTCTTGAAAATGCTAATGATAGTAACGGAAGTGAAAAAATTATTAAGTATATACAGGTACTGGACAGAAAAATGGAAACAGTTCTATGTTATTTCAATGGAAAATCACATTCGAAGCTCAATTCTTCAATTTATGATTTTTAATTAAAAATATTGTCTAAAGATAAATTAAAGATCTCGATCAACTCTATCTAAATCTCGATTTTAAACAATTTTTGTTCAGTATTCAAAGTGTCATGAACGCTCGAATATTTAACAGACTAAAGATATTCACCCCAAAATTTAAATAAAACCGGTTAAGAGAATCTTAAGTCGTCCTGTATCCGAGTGGTTAGCACGCTTGGCTACTGATCTTAGGGACCTGGGTTCGAGCCCCGGGTAAGGCATGGATGTATGTGTCGTTTTTCTGCTGAGGTCCTGACCTTCTTACAATGGCATATAAAGTGACAGGCTCCTGTTAGACCTCTGTGACAAGCAGCTGCTTGAGGGGGTATTTTATTTATTTAAGAGATCTTACTTGACTCTACTAGAGTACGGATGCATTGAACCCAGTACTAATCTCTTAACCTGCTTTAATTAACTTTTGGGGTCAAAATTTTTGTAGTCTGTTAAATATTCGAGCTTTCATAGCTCTTTGAATACTGAACAAACATTGTTTAAAATCGAGATTTAGATGGATTTGAATTGAGATCTTTAATTTATCTTTAGACATATTTTTCATTAAATATCCTATTGAAATTGAAGAAACTATTGAGCTTTGAATGTGATTTTCTATTGAAATAACATGGAACTCTTTACATTTTTCTGCCCAATACCTGTGTCCAGTACCTCTGAAGAAATTTGTTAAATAACATAAAATCAGAGGGGAAAATTATTCCAGAACGATGTTACGGTTAATTTCAACTCGGTTAAATTCAAAATTTTACCCCCCTCCTCCCTTTTATTTTTTCGAAATCTGGGTCTGTCAATGTCTATATATATAAAAAAAACAGCCTTTTGAATTTTTTGCAGCGTTGACTTAAAATTAGGGGTTTCATTATGTGGCAGACCCAAATATGCTTTTTTACAATGCATAAATGTTATTTTTTCATACTTTTATGTATTTGATGTCTACATTGCATAATAACAGGCATCCTGAATTACTCCAAACGGATATTAAAAGAGAAGAGCTGATCCTGAAGATGAATCAAAGTTTCATTAATTTACGACGGCAAAAATCATTTACACTGATCTCATTCCCATATTGAAAAAAAAAGTGATTTTTTTTCTAGTGCAATGTTAAGGAAGAAATCACTTCGTAGACGACCCCTCATCAACTAGAGGGAAAAATGACGACACTGACGTAGAAAGGAGCAGCCTCGTGAGAATGCTTCTGTAGTCTCGGTTGCTTTTAAAAATCGCTACCCGGGCAAAACTCGTTCAGCCTCGATGGTTTGCGAAAACGTCAGAAGACTTTTTGGTGTGTGTGTGTTGGGAGGGGAGGGTGAGAGGGATGTGAGGAGGAGGAGGAGCACCATCTTTTGTTTGTCTCCCCATCATTTCTTGTATGTCCATGGTGTAAATGGAGGAGTTTTGAAATTCTCCCAAACCGCCACTCATGCGAATGGAACGAGTTCAGTTTGTTGTCATTCTGGCGGGAGAGCTGGAGGAAGAGGAGGAGTAGAATGGGATGATATGAGGATGGAGAGAGAGGATAGGGGAGGAGGATGGTGAGGGGGGTCTTCCTTTCCTCCTCTCTCTTGTTCGTAGTCCTTCGTCTTCGGCTTGTCAGCTTCCCATTGTGTCAAACGAAAGACCTTTAAAAATTACCGTCTCTTACTCAGTGCTGTGGAAGGAATGGGACGGTCGCTGTGTTGACTTCAAACTGTTGTTTCCTGAATCAGACCCTTCCCTTCTCTCGTTTTGTCTGTTTCTCTCCTTCTATCTCACAAGACTTGTTATTCTCTCTCTCTCGCTATCGTATTTTATCCATTTCTCCTCAAAAGAAGGAAAAAAAAATGTAGAAAAGTTTATTTTCGCAGCTCTCGCAAAGTGCCTTTCTCGAAGTTACTCACTTGTTCAGAGTATTCCTCGCAACTGAGTAACGTATACTCAAGAAGGCTATGAAAGATTTTTTGGCACCTTTCATGTTCTTACCACGGCGAGTTCTTCAATCGCAAATGTCATCTGGTGTCTTCGTGGATCGTTTTCCTATGTTTTTTTTTTTCATTTCCAAGGGACTAAGTTGTCAGAGAATAGCTGGTTGTCATTTTTGTGTAAGGACGCAGAAGTTCTTCTAGAGAAATATTCAATAAAAAGTCTTTTTCCCCTTAAATATACATTTTAATTTATTTAAAAACACCTCGTACTGAAGAGACCTAGATTTCGGAGGATACGTTTATCTTTCAAGTTGTTTTACCTCTGAGCGGCACTTTTTTGCACACCATGGGCTAAATGACCAGGTCACATGGACCCCGAAGGCTCAGAGAAGGTTGGGGGAGAGAACACACTGGAACAGCTGTTAGGAGACAGATGGTAACCTCCGTCAAGGCCATCCAGCGTGTTCTTTAACGTGCACAGGATATGGCTCTCCCGCACACGGGGCCACGGCTTAACGTCCCATCCGACGGACGGCGGCCTTTCCAAGCCCATCGGTGTCCCCTACTGACCGTGGGCAGGGCGGGGAATTTTTGTGGAGATAAATCTCAACGCTGACCCAGCTGGGACTCGAACCTGGGAACTACAGATTACGAGCCTGGCGCGCTACCGACTGAGCCACCCCCGCCCCTTATCTTTCAAGTGTTAACTGAGCATATTTGCTGCGATCGTTCAGTGCAATCACTGGTCACCGTCCTAGCACTGGGTTCCAAAAGTCAAGTTTTAATAATCTAGCGTGACAAAAGATGCACAGTAATTCTTACAGTTCCGCGAGCACGTGAATTTTTATTTGTTTTATTTGAAAACGGAATGGGCTAAATGACAAGGCCGTGAGGGACTTAATGATTCAAAAGTTTGGGAAAGGGAAATTTTATTGCATTGTACAGTCGCTCAAAAAAGTATCCGAATACTATGGTTGATTACAAAATTCACAAAAAATATCTGGCAACGATGTTTTTAGAAATTAGTGATAGGGCAACCTTCGTGTCACGTGATTACAGAATTCAGGAAAAATATCTGGAGCGTGTACAGCAACTGTACACGCTCCAGTTTGCTGTGAACGGTAACTGCACACGCTCAATATTTCCGTGAATGAGCCCACACGATCTAGTAGCACAATAATATGACCACCTATGTTCATAAAGTTCTAAAATGTCAAGGCCGTGAGGGCCCTAATGCCTCAGAGGAGTTTTTTTTGTTTTTTTTTTTGGGGGGGAGGGGGGAATCGAAATTTTATTGCACACAATGGGTTGAAATAGTAAGGTCATAACAGGCCTAATGGCTTAAAGAAAGTTGCTGGAAAGTTGCTGGTTATAAGGATCAGGAAGCTCGGAATGAAATGAAGAAGTAACCCACTGAGTGCCTTTAAATACCAACCTGTATCAACTGTGATTTTTTAAAAAAGTTTTTAGGGGCAGAAGAATGACGCAAAGGGCCAAGTTTTATCGCTTATCTGACGAAAAGTGTTTGTTTTTCTCCAGAAGTCCATCTGCGTCGTTTTCTGTTTTCCCAATACATTGGCTGTCTGAAGAAGGATGAAAAACAACAACAACAACAACAACAACAACAAAAAAAAAATGCAGAAGTCATCAGCGTCGGAACCGAGTTTAAAGCTGAAAACTTTGTCCAGGTTTAAGAATGAACAATTCACCATTTATTTTCAAATATGGACAGAGGTTGTGATCAGGTCGTGAAAGGTATTTAAGACTATTTTGATTTCGTTAGCTTTCTCATCTATTAATACAGGAGGAAGGTGACATCGAGAAGGAGTGAGGTTCACTAACCTTTACACGACCTTGAATGATGGGGATGGGGGAGGGGGTATCTCAGACGGTAGCGTTTCAGGCTCGTGATTTGCATTTCCCAAGTTTGAGTTCCAATTGAACTAGCGTTCAGATTTCTTCTCTAAACCCCCATCCTGCTCTCGTTGAGAAACGGGAGACTGATAGATTTGGGAAATCAGACGTCCATCGGATGGGACGACTGATTTCCGGTAGCGTTTAAGGTTCGTGATTTGCATTTCCCAAGTTTGAGTTCCAATTGAACTAGCGTTCAGATTTCTTCTCTAAACCCCCATCCTGCTCTCGTTGAGAAACGGGAGAGCGATGGATTTGGGAAATCAGACGTCCATCGGATGGGACGACTGATTTCCGGTAGCGTTTCAGGTTCGTGATTTGCATTTCCCAAGTTTGAGTTCCAATTGAACTAGCGTTCAGATTTCTTCTCTAAACCCCCATCCTGCTCTCGTTGAGAAACGGGAGAGCGATGGATTTGGGAAATCAGACGTCCATCGGATGGGACGACTGATTTCCGGTAGCGTTTCAGGTTCGTGATTTGCATTTCCCAAGTTTGAATTCCAATTGAAGTAGCGTTCAGATTTCCTTCTCTAAACCCCCATCCTGCTCTCGTTGAGAAACGGGAGACTGATAGATTTGGGAAATCAGTCGTCCATCGGATGGGACGACTGATTTCCGGTAGCGTTTCAGGTTCGTGATTTGCATTTCCCAAGTTTGAATTCCAATTGAAGTAGCGTTCAGATTTCCTTCTCTAAACCCCCATCCTGCTCTCGTTGAGAAACGGGAGACTGATAGATTTGGGAAATCAGTCGTCCATCGGATGGGACGACTGATTTCCGGTAGCGTTTCAGGTTCGTGATTTGCATTTCCCAAGTTTGAATTCCAATTGAAGTAGCGTTCAGATTTCCTTCTCTAAACCCCCATCCTGCTCTCGTTGAGAAACGGGAGACTGATAGATTTGGGAAATCAGTCGTCCATCGGATGGGACGACTGATTTCCGGTAGCGTTTCAGGTTCGTGATTTGCATTTCCCAAGTTTGAATTCCAATTGAAGTAGCGTTCAGATTTCCTTCTCTAAACCCCCATCCTGCTCTCGTTGAGAAACGGGAGACTGATAGATTTGGGAAATCAGTCGTCCATCGGATGGGACGACTGATTTCTGGTAGCGTTTCAGGTTCGTGATTTGCATTTCCCAAGTTTGAATTCCAATTGAACTAGCGTTCAGTTTGAATTCCAATTGAACTAGCGTTCAGTTTTTCTTCTCTAAACCCCCATTCTGCTCTCGTTGAGAAACGGGACACCGATGGGCTTGGGAAATCAGTCGTCCATCGGATGGACAGTAAGCCGTGTTCCCGTGTGAATGAGCGATCCATACTCTGTGCATGTTAAAGAACACTGGATGACCTTGAGGTTTTTATCTGTCTTCTAACAGCTGTCGAGTAGATCCTCTTCCCCACACTTTTATGAGACATTGGGGTCCTCCTTGTAACTAGGACATTTAGATCGTTGCATACAAGTCATTTAACGCATTGCTACAATCCAATCCAATACTTGGAGGGAGGAGGGTGGGAGGTGAAAGGAAATAGCAAATGCGGAAGAAATAATTAAAGAAAGTGTGCAATAATTTCTTGTTTGCTTACTTAGCTTTACTTTCAAAATGAATATTGGGCAGGGGGGACTCAGCCAGTAAGGTGCAGGCTCGTAATCTGCAGTTCTTAGGTTCGGGTCCCACCTGGGCCAGCGTTGAGCTTTATCTTCCCTAAACCCTTCCATCTATCGGTACGGGACACCGATGGGCTTGGAAAGGCCGCCGTCCGTCGAATGGGACTCTGTCGTGGTTCTGTGGGCAGGAGAGTAATACCCTAGGCACGTTAAAGAACCCGCTGGATGGCCATGACGGAAGGTTTCCGTTTGTCTCCTAACTGCTGTGTGTAGTGATCCACTCCACCAACCTTCTTTGATATCTCGGGGGTTCTTGTGACCTGGCCATTTAGCCAATTCTGTGAAAAAAAGGGCCGCTCAGTGGTAAAAACAATTCAACTCAAAACCATATTGGCAAAGAAATGCAATTAAATCGATATTTATAGTACGTTTTAGTAGCATAGTAAAAATAAATTTAAAAAAATCGAAGTTCTTCCTTAATTAAAGACAGATTTACTAATGACATTAAGAGAAATCGAGTCTGAAATTGATGCCATTAGTAACAGTTTTTGAGCATCCTCCTCCTCATTAAGTCACAGCAAGCAAATAAATATTGGAAAACGATAAGTTGTTTCTGTTTTCTTCGTTAAGAGCAATAATTTGCCTTATTCTGGGGCTATGGAAAAATTTCTTGGATCCGAAAATTGGACAAAAGATGATGAGTCGTGGTGGGAAAAGTTTACGAGTCACTTGCTTTGTAAAATCGAAAGACTTCAGGCTTTCAGACTTCAGAGCACCTGAATGAAAAGGAATTTTTACTCTGAAATGCAGTTTTGTACATACAGTGAGCTAAAAGATACAGTGGGCTATAGGAAAGGCATCCGGCTGACAGCTGTCCACCGGCTATGCACAGAGTATGGCTCAATTGCTAAGACCAATTCTGCCCTCGGTGAGAAAGGGGACAGCGATAGGTTTGGGAAAATCTCCTCCGTCAGATGGCACATCGGTTACTGTCCTGATGTGCAGCAGAGGCCTACTTGGTCACGTAAAAAACGCACTGGATTGCTTTGATGGGATTCTTCCACGTGTATTCTAACAGCTATCCAGTGGATCGCCTTTTCCAACCTACTCTGAGACCTCATGGTCCTCGTGACCTGATCATTTAGCCCATTGTGTGCACAAAAGTGCCGCTCATAGGTAAAATAACCAAATCCAACTCCTGCACACGGGACCACGGCTTTAATTAAAAGAAATCTCCGTCGGATTTTCTCCTTAGTTTCGTTCTACACACTTCTTAGTTTCGCAGGCACAGTGGTTGGCGCGCTTAATGGAGGAGTAATGTCACGGATAAGGAAGACAAAACTTTTCTTTTCAGATGTCTTTCTGCTGAGGTCTCGTTTCATCACTATGAGGCCTCTGTGAGAAGCAGCTACTTGAAAGGAGCGCCTTGCCATTCCTGTAAATCTGACTTCAACCTATAAATAAACACGCTGCTCTTGATTTTGCATTAATCCGACATAATCTACAATTTCTAAACTTTCTACCATCTTTCATTAGATTTCAATCTAAAATTTTGTTTGGATATCATGTAGAATTCCCTCGCATTGTTTCTGCCTTTTCCCAAAAATCTTTTTGGCTCCTCGTTTCTCAAACAGCTTCGGACATCTTCTTCCTCTCCTATTTTAATGGCGCCATCTGCATTCAGTCTCACTCTCATGATGAATGTGCTTTGCCCAAGGGGTGAAACTTTTGCTTGTCTATTTATTTCGAAAATGCAAAGTCAACTCGTCTGCGTCTAACAGAGAATCGTCTACCTCATTTATAAATGTCTCAGTAAACGAATATTTCGACGTAATAAGAGACAGCAGTGGAAAAATTTCTAAACAAATCAATCAGAGAAGATGCGGATCATTTACAACAGACAGAGATTGTTTCATTCCGAAACAAATTCTGTTTATGGCTCGCAGGATTAGACGATCGTCTCCTCCATTTGTATTATTTCCGCTGAAAATTGCACGTAACGCTCCGAGCCTGGGATTCTCTCCCCATCATTATTACCATCATCAAGAATATTAATAGGTTGGATCATATCCAATGTTGGGATGCTACGAAGATTAATGGCATTTATTTCTTTCGTTCTTGACGATAATTTATATACAGTGGTCTGAGAAATTAAAAAAAAAAGTAGCAACCAGATTTATTCTAGAATTAAAGCATTTTCATTTCGCGTTCTTTAAAACGAGGACAAGTATTTTCGACGCGGTGTTTCGGTTTTTAATACCCAAAATTTGTTTGATACATTGGAATATAATAAAAATAATAAATAAATACCCCCTCAAGCAGCTGCTTGCCACAGAGGTCTGACAGGAGCCTGTCAGTTTATATGCCACAGTAGAAGGTCTGAGAGGATGGCAGGACCTCAGCAGAAAAAACACACACATCCATGCCTAATCCGGGCTCGAACCCAGCTCCCTTAGATCAGTAGCCAAGCACGCTAACCACTCGGCCATGGGACGGTTATTGGAATATAGTTCACAAAATTAAATTCCTCCCTAAATTTAAGTTATAATAGAAGAACACTGTCTGTTTTTTCGGTTGGGGTGAGGATTAAGTCAGTCGGCAGCCTTCCAGACTCATCATTTATAATAATCGGGTTCGAGTCCCAATGGTGCAGCGTCGATATTTATCCCAGCTTAATCCTCAGCTGACCTCGGTCAGATAGAACACACCGATGGCCTGGAAAATCAGCCAACATCCATTGTCCCCTGTGTAGGAGATCCGCCAGTCCATATGTTAATGAGCACGTTGGATTGCCTTGAATGGAGATATTCCCTATCTCTTAACAGCTGTCTAGTGAGCCTCCTTCCCCTACCTAACCCTGAGCATTGGGTCCTTGTGACGTGGTTATTTAGTTCCCAGAGTATACAAAAGTGCCTTCTAGAGTTAAAAAAACCCAATGCTCACTAGGCAACTGTTAGGAGTTAGGACATCACGTTCCCTAGTGTACACAGAATTGAAATGTTCGAATATTAAGTAAGTATAACTTACGGTGGTTAGCACGCTTGGCTACTGATCTAAGGGACCTGGGTTCGAGCCCCGGATAAGGCATGGATGTATGTATCGTTTTTCTGCTGAGGTCCTGCCAACCTCTCAGACCTTCTACTATGGCATATAAACTGGCAGCTCCTGTCAGACCTCTGTGGCAAGCAGCTGCTTGAGGAGGTATTTATTTATTTTATATTTTAAATATTATTCACATCTTATCTGTCTCATCCTCTCTATACACCTGCTTCCTCGCATCATCCTTTTCCAATTCGTAGACGCATCTTTTACCGCTAGGATGAAAGAAAAATAACTCGGTAAGTTGGCTTTTACGTTTCCAGAAAGGCTTCTCTATCGAACCCATCCGTATAATAAGAAGAAGGATGCTGGAGGAATTTCTATTCCTCTGGGACGAATCAACGCTCCACACGAAGGGAAGAGAGTGGAGAGAGATTTAAAGAGATATTTAAAGGGAAACACCGAAGAACAGAAATGATGTTACATTTTGAAAGACCTTTATTCGCCGGCATTTGTAGCAGTTCTCTGAGGCAATAATAAAGTCCGTAGCGACGACACTGAGTGGCTGCCGCTTATTGCTGAATGGGCTGGTCTCGAAATCGGCTCGGCGATTGCTTCGTCGACGCTTCCGCGCCCACTCCTCCTTAGTATAAACATTACCACGTGCCTACTCGCATCTTGCTTTGGAAAAGATGGGCATTTCAACACCACTGGCATAAAAGTGTATTTAAGAAATGAAAAAAAAAACAGGCTTTAAATGCTTCGATTGCAGACTTTTTTTCTGTGTTAAAAATAAGTGTATATAAATAGCAAGTGGAAGGGGATAAAAATATCGGCACGAGACCGCTTTTTGGTTCCTATTTAGCGTAAGTTCCTGGTTTTGTTAATCATTTGATTAATTTTTTTACCGATTCGTTTTTTTTATATTCAAGTGGTTTTTTTTCTGATAGCTTTTCGGAATGGAGTGACACTTCACGTTTAGTGCAAGCGTACGAAGTGCTGACGGTGCTCGTGCTAGTCGTGATGAATCCATAAGAGGAAAAGTTTTCCTTATTTGATGAAAGATTGATTTTTTTAAATTTAATTCTGGGATGCAGTCAGATGCCAACATGAATTTATGTGAGTGGTGCATAATAATGGCGTACCGTCTGAGAAATTGGGAAGATTATGAGTGCGCATTCGAGACTTCATCAGTTCCAACATCATCATCGTCATCATCAAGTAGCCATGGGTTGCGGAGATCCACACAGATTGTGCAATTTATTTCTCCAAACACATCTCTCCTGAGCTACATCTGCTGCATTCGCCATTGTAGACCAATTCTAACAAGGTGCTGATCACGAATATGACTATGAAAATGCAAAATTAGCTACTATTTCTGAGAAATCCGCAATAGTTTCTTATATAACAGAGTAATATGTATACATATGAATGTATCGGTAAAAATTCCGCTTCTACTTGCGATGTTTCTTTGCCCGTCGCTTGTACAGCTGCTCAGGATCATCTCTGGCGAGCGTCCAACAGTAGTCAGCCAACATTGAAGTGGACCAGTTTCCCTGGTATCGTTTCTCCATCATTGCAATGTCCCGGTGAAAACGTTCACCGTGCTCATCACTAACCATGAGGCAGTTATCGGGGAAGAAATCTAAGTGGGAATGAAGAAAGTGGATCTTTAAGGACATATTGCAGCCAAGTTTGTGATACAGAGACAACATGTCCTTAACCAGTTTCTTGTAGTTGTCTGCCCTGACATTCCCGAGGAATTTAGTTGACACCAGACGAAACGCGTCCCAAGCCTTTTTCTTGTCACCCTGAAGCAGGTGGTCGAACATCTCTCTGAACAGCTCGCGGATCTGAGGACCTACAAAAATTCCCTTTTTAATTTTCGCATCGCTGAGTCGAGGGAATTTGTCAACCAAGTACTTAAAAGCTGATACAGTCCGGTCCATAGCTTTTACGAAGTTTTTCATCATACAGAGTTTGATATGTAGGAACAGTAGCAGGATTTTGTGCGTTTCTGTCAGTGCTGGGTGTTCCACATTCTTCTCTCCGACCTTCAGAGATTTCCTCTGAGGCCAGTTTCTCTTCACGTAGTGCAAAGTCTTTGCTCGGCTGTCCCATTCACATAAGAAGCAGCAGTACTTCGTATATCCCATCTGCAGACCCATCAACAGAGGCACTACCTTCAATTCACAACAGAGATGCCAGCCATACTTGCTGCATTAAAGCCAGTTCAACAGCTGTTTCAGGTTGTCGTAGGTTTCTTTCAGGTAGACAGCGTGTTCGACCGGAATGGATGGAAGTTGATTTCCATTATGCAGTAATACCGCCTTGAGACTCAATTTCCAGAAACCTATGAATAGTCGCCGTTCTTGGGAGTCATGTTTGATTCTGAGGGTATTCATCAGGCCATTTACATCGGAGCAGAACACAAGGTCATTTTCCTTTCTGAAGTAAGGCGCAAACTGCTAATGACGAGTTCGAAACTAAGTCACTCGGACATTTTCCTTGAGAAGATTCCATTGTTTAAGTCTTGATCCAAGTAACTCTGCTACCTTGGACAGCTCCAGATTGTGAACAAGTTCGTTCATTTCTTCTTCGGTGAGAATGTGTGGTGCAGATGACGCACCGTGGTAGACGTATGGATCATCATTAAACACCAAAGGCTGCAGGGAACCTGATGCCGGTTCGCCTCCCTCCTCATCGTGTGAATCGATGGAAAATTATTTTGGAGGTTCGGGTACGGGAAGGCCTTCACCGTGCGGAACTGGTCAGAGAGCAGATTGTATATTCGAGTATGATATTGTCCACTTCTTTTTCCTTGTGATGCCTCCAGAAACAGGTGGAACCATGCAGAAGTAGAAGTCATTGGCGTGATTGCTTGGTGGCTCTCTACAAATCATAGGAACAGCAAACAGCATCGTCACTTTTTCGTCTTTTGGCCAGTTCAGAAGATTTCTTGCACACGTACTGCAGCATATGTGTGGGGCCCAGAGTTTGCAATAAGTGCTAGTTATTCTCAAATCATTAAGTTTAATTACCTGTAGGAGACATTGCCCATTGTCATGAGAGCTACCAATACCAAAGGGACTTATCACCGCTCCCCAAAAGTCAGTACGAATTTTAGCTTTGAAGTCGCCTAGAATAAGGGTGATATCACCATTCTTCACAGAATTGAAAATATTCTGAAGTTGTCCATAAAAACATAACTTTCTTCAATTAGCATCCTTAGTGGGGGCATAACAACGGATAACATTCAAGTCTTGAATGATTCAAGTCTGACAATCATTCAAGTCTTGAATGATTGTCAGACTTTCATTAATGTACTCATATCCTAGAAGAGTATCCTAACTTGTCTGCTTAGTAACAAACCTACGCTTTGGAGATACTTTCCATGTTCCCTCCCTGAAAAGAGAAATTTAAGATTATTTTGAAGTGTCTGATCTTTATCTGTCCATCTGTTCTCTTGCAAACCGAAAATATCTAAGTTATAGCGGTGGAAGTTTCGTGTGAGGGCATCAAGAGAAAAATCTCTATAAAGAATCCCCACATTCCAACTACCTGTGGAGAGAAAATAGTTAGTGGGATGTTTAAAGAAACTATGAGAGGAAGTGCAAAAAACTATCGAACAGCCCCCTAATCGCAGGCATGGGGAAAAACCTGTTACCTCCACTACTAAAGGCTGAAACCATCTACATTGGAAGACGTCCTCCAACGTAGGTTTGACGATGACGTAGAAGCAATGGATCAGGTACCTGCGACGGCCTCTGATCAGGCTTATCCACCAGATGATAAAACGTATCGTTTGAATCTATTCACTGGAGGCTGTCAACCCACAAACAGAAAATACAGCGGGAGATTTTCCCTCAACAGAAGCCCACCATTGCAGCAAATTCAAGATACATACTGAAACTCAGAGCCATTATTTCATTCCGATTAGTGTGTAGATCAGCACCAGGACCCTGTGTGGTTGACCACTCCTCAGCAGGGTAGAAAACTATGAGTAGCCATAAGAGTCCAGATCAGTAGGCCACACTGATCTAACAGCCCTCTCTTTCGTTCCCTTCCACAAGAGAGTATCGCTTTTGAAAGATACTAACGGTCTGCACCACGAGAAGGCTGGGTCGGACTTTAGGTATTAGGCCTGGCGTGTTCTGTGCGTCATCACAGGGATTGGTGCATAGCTCTCCTTCCAGTGACTACCTAGCTACCATATACAGGGTGATCCAAAAGTAACAGAAAAAGTAAAAATGCAATAATCGAAAAGTATAGACAGTGGCATGATGCGGTTTTCACAGAAATACACAGAAAGACATGGGATTTTTTTTTTTAATAGGTAAAATTTTTATTGCCAGAATAGTTGCATTTGCCACCGACAGGTGGCGCTTCAGTCGTATCAGTAGTTTGTACATTCGTTCTATTTTGTTGCGATCTTAAGCAATCACGGCAATTCCCGATTCCGTCTGACGACACTACCAGTTATGAAAAGCCGTGCCTATCTAGAGTCGGGGGCAAGAATGCGCCATATAGACGCACCTCAGCCCCGACCTCACATGGCAGCAGTCCTATGAAAGGAAAGCTAACCACCGGATGAAACCTGAAATTTAATCTGTTCCCCGGTTAGCCATGAACAAGGATATATAGATCCAAGTTCGTTCGGCACCCTAGGTAGAGACTCTTTGTAAGGCCCAGACTTTGAGAAGGGCTCATGCCTACTAGGCGGGCTCAGACCGTTCTGCAGAGCCCTTGAACTTGCTCACACAGAGCACCTGATAGGTGAGGTCTAAGATACCGTCACCATCCAACCGGCACGTCCAACCGGTCGGCGATGTCCTCGACCTCGGTTGGTCTTGGCTATGTCCAACCGGGGACCAAATCCGGTCGGCAAAGGCCGGACCGGGTTGCTGGGCCCGAAGCCCTCCCCACCACCACCACATCAAGGTGGTCCCCTATTGGGGGGAGTAGTTTGTACAGTGGCGCAGCACAGTTCGCATGCAGCTAGCATTACAAATGTTCAATGTGACGGCCGTCATTCATGAGAATGGCCGTCAGACGAGGCACGACACTCTGCACAGCATCAAAGAGGGTTTCAGCTGTAATTCCTGTCACATGATGGCGAATAGCTTCTTTCAACATGGCCAATGACGTCGACCGACCTCTGTACACCTGTGACTTCAAGTAGACCCATAACCAAAAGTCACAAGGTGTAAGGTCTGGAGACCTGGGTGGCCAATCGTGCAGGAAAGAGCGACTGAGGACACGATCATCGCCAAATGTCGATTGCAGCAGGTGCTGGACAGCACCTGTGATGTGCGGAGGTGCTCCATCCTTCATGAATGTTACACTATGGAGCGCTTGCCTCTTTTGCAAGGAGGGAATGATGTTGTCTCTTAAAAGCGCTGCATAACGCTTGCCTATGACAGTAACAGTTCGAAATGTACCGTTGTGGACTTCCTCAAAGAAAAAGGGGCCTCTAATGAATGACGCAGTGAACCCGTACCACGCTGTCACTTTTGGCTGATGCAAAGGGGTTTCCACAATCGCGTGTGGGTTCTCTCTCGCCCAGATGCGGCAGTTGTGTGGATTTACACTTCCATTAAGCGAAAAGTGCACCTCGTCAGTCCACAGGACGTTTGACAGCCAGTCCGCATTGTTTTCCATCTGTTGAAAAGCCTAAGTTGCAAATTCATGACGTCTTTCGAAATCGGTTGGTTTCAGTTCCTGTACGTGTTGGATTTTGTACGGATACTTCTCGAGGATGATCCTGAGTGACACGGTTTTTCATACGTGACCACACAGTCCCGTATGAAATGCCAGTTCGTCTTGAAATTTCACGCGCACTGCATTCCCCATGTGCGGAAGCTGCCGATTGTGTGTCGGCCTGGTGTTCGACCTCGTGCACAACTGCAATAGTTTTTTTTGGGGTCTCCCGCTTCTTGCACGTGCTACCAAACTGCTAGTGTCCTCAAACCTTTTCATCATAGCTATCAGTGAGGAACAAGACATCGGTCCCTTTTTCCACTTCTAATACCCCGCATCGAACGATAGGTGCGCAAAGCTGCACTTGCACATTCGGAGTTCTGATAATACAGCTTAACTAAAAGTGCTTTATCTCGTAACGATAACATGCCTCACCTTGTCAGAACGTTTAACTTCGGTAATAAACGTTAAATGCTGAAAGTTTAACTTCAGTATTCACTACATCTGAAATTTACGTACCTCACGGCAAAGTCAGATTGATCAATGTTCGCAGTCTCGCACCGTTTGAGGAACGGCGGCCGGCGGATCTGTTTAAATAGCGAAAGGCAGCAGCTCCGGAACCACCACAGCGCCACATGTCGGTGACAAATGTAACTATTCTGGCAATAAAATTTTTCGTTATTAAAAAATAATCCCATGTCTTTCTGTGCATTTCTGTGAAAACCGCATCGTGCTACTGTCTATACTTTTCGAATTATTGCATTTTTACTTTTTTCTGTTACTTTTCGATCACCCGATATATCACACGTCAATTAGCTGTTAATCAATCTGTGTTCTATGAAAACTGTCAAAAAATCAACTGCGGAGTATCAAAATGTGCTCCATAATCCCTTCCAGTTTCCTTACACGATGCGCACTGGCAACTGGGGTGCCCCCCCCCCCCCGCCATCTTCCCTCTCTGAAAAGGATTCAACTGGTAGTTCTCCATACTCGCAAACTACAGTTCCCTGTTTCGAGTTCCAAATGTATCGGCGTTGAGATTTACCTCAGCTAAAACCTCATCCTGTCCTTCGAACATCTAATCCTGCCCCCAGTCAGCAGCACACGCCGATGGGCTTGAAAAAACTATCGTTCGTCGGATGGAATGCTAACTCTTGACTCCTTGGACAGAAAAGCCATACCTGTGCTTGTTAAAGAACAAGCTGTTTTTGATCTTGACGGAAGGTTTCCATCTGTCTCCTAACATCTGTCTAGTGGTCCCCTTCCCTCAACCTTTTCTTAGCCCCCCGAGGTCCTTGTGACTTGGCAACTTATCTCATGTGGGAAAAAAGTGCCGCTCAGAGGTAAAACAACCCAATCCAACCAGCTGGCAACTAGGCTAGTTTATTTCTGAGTGGCCTTTTAGGAACACACAGAATGAGCTAAATGTTCAGGTCACAAGGACCTCAAAAGTTCAGAGTTCGGTACGGAAAGAAACTTTAAATGGACAGATGTTAGGAGACAGATGAAAAACCTCACGTCTAGGTCATCCAGCATCTTTAACGTGCAAAGGGTATGGTTCTCTCCTGCCCACAGAGCTACGGCTTAACGTCGCACCCATCGGTGGGACGTTAAGCCGTGGCTCTTTTCCATAATCAACCTAAAATATCCGAACTAAAAATATCCGAATAGAACTAAAAATATCCGAATACTAAGGTTGATTACAGAATTCAGAAAAAAATATCTGCCAAAGATTTTTTTAAAAATTAGTGATCTGGCAACCTTCGTGTCACGTGATTACAGAATTCAGGAAAGATATCTGGAGCGTGTACAGCAACAGTACACGCTCCAGTTTGCTGTGAACGGTAACTGCACACGCTCCAGTTTGCTGTGAACGGTAACTGCACACGCTCAATATTTCCGTGAGTGAGCCCACACGATCCAGGTCTTTGTCCATCAGTGGGACGTTAAGCCAATCCATCGGTGTCTCTTACTAACTTAGGACAAGCTCTGGAGAGTTTTGCAGAGGTGAAACTCAACACTGGCCCAGTTCTCTCCATAATTCTTCAATCTGACCTTTGGCACACTGTCAATAATAGGATAAGTCTACCCAATACGACGGAAAATACTGACGTCCTGCTATCTTCAAATGCACCGACTCATAATCAGGTGACAAACCCGAAAACATCATCTGTTAACCGTCGCAAATTGTTCAAACTGAATAAATTTATTGAAGAGTCGCATTTAATTTAACTTCACACTTCTCTAGATTATCCTGCACATGTAGATACTTGTTCCTCTCCTTCTATGTAAGCATAAATTTTCTGGGTCATTTGCATAATTGTTCTTGCTCATTCTGCAGGAACACTAACATTTCATACATTCCCTTAAGCAGTTTTGCATCATCCAATATTTGCGCAAACATTTCCTTATAATCCTAAATTTGCACAAACACTTCTCTCTCATTATATTTGCAGAAATATTTTTATTATTATTGCATATATAAACATTTTTTATGCTATTTTCTATTTGCATAAACAATTTTATGCCATTCTCTATTGATCTAAGGGACCTGGGTTCGAGCCCCCGATAAGCCATGGATGCGTGTGTCGTTTTTCTGCTGAGGTCCTGCCATCCTCTCAGACCTTCTACTGTGGCATATAAACTGACAGGCTCCTGTCAGACCTCTGTGGCAAGCAGCTGCTTGAGGGGGTATTTATTTATTTTTTATTTCTATTTGCATAAATATTTCTTTCTCAAGTTTTCTTCAAGTTTTATGGACATCCGATATAGATATTAAGCGACGTCTCATCTTATACATTATCATTAAAATGGGAATAAGCAAATTTTAAAATATTATACTTCATTAAATAATTAAGCAACAAAAATTATTGTGTGTCCCAAGTTTCCTTGTTACGACGACGTGGAGTTACTAATTACATGGTGGCGCGAGAATCTCAAGAAATGTCTAAATGCCAGATTTCCAAGTCGCTGGATTGGTAAAGATGGATCGTTCTTTTGGTCACCCGAAACGCCCAGATTTGAAAACATTAAACCTTTCTTTTGGAGGGATACATTAAAATATTGCTTATTCTGAAAAAGAAATCGTAAATTGAAACATTTAAAGAAAGAATCACTGCAACTGTTGCAAATGTTACACCAAAACCACTGAGGAGAGTATGGGCGAGGTTTAAATATCGCATAGATTGGTACAGTCGCTCAAAAAAATATCCGAACACTATGGTTGATTACAGAATTCAGAAAAAATATCTGGCAACGATTTTTTTAGAAATTAGTGATCTGGCAACCTTCGTGTCAAGTGATTACAGAATTCAGGAAAAATATCTGGAGCGTGTACAGCAACTGTACACGCTCCAGTTACCGTTCACAGCAAACTGGAGCGTGTGCAGTTACTGCACACGCTCCAGTTTGCTGTGAACGGTAACTGCACACGCTCAATATTTCCGTGAGTGAGCCCACACGATCTAGTATTAAAATAATATGACCACCTACAGTCGCCCAAAAAAGTATCCGAACACTACGGTTGATTACTTCAGAAAAAAATATCTGGCAACGATTTTTTTTAGAAATTAGTGATCTGGCAACCTTCGTGTCACGTGACACGAAGGTTGCCAGATCACTAATTTCTAAAAAAAAATCGTTAACTGTAATTAACCATAGCGTTCGGATACTTTTTTGAGCGACTGTACTCATCGAAGTTTTGTTGGACACAAAACAAAACTTTTTGGGAGTTTTTTTTGACATTTTATACACACAATTGGTTTTTTGCTTAATTATTTAATAAAATATAGCACTTCAACATATGAGTATATTTTTTATAGTGAACTTGTATATATAAACAGATATATCGTAAATGTTCGAATAATACTTCGGGTTGAAATTTATAATTTTTTTGCTTGTCTTTGGTTACAATTTTAGTCCAGACTATAATTTAAATTTAAAATTAGCCGAGACCTTAAAAAATTTTCGGGAGTTTTTTTTAATTAATTTATAAACATGTGATTACATAAAAAAAACTGCACAAAACTCTTCCTGTTTTAATAAAAATATTTTTTAAATCTTTCCGTATCAAATCATTTTTAAAGTAACTGTATAATTCCGTTTTCATGGAAAAGGAATGCACCCACACAAATCTAGCATCTTTGTATAAGACGCGGCCATTACTTACAAATTCTGCGCTACAATTCAAGCACAGGCTACCATTTAGAACAAGACGTTTAATATGTCATATTCTGTATATATATATATGTATCATATCCTCGTCATCAATCTATCTGTCATGGCATATTATCAGTCTTTTTTTCTCATGCTATATTCATATTTCTCTGTCCTTTAAACATAACAGTCATCTTGCATATGAGCAATTTTTCTATCATCCTTACACGGATGCAATTCTCCCTTACATCCTCCACAATCATAGACTTTTCCTCATCCTCTATATATTCACACACACACACACACAGGCTTGCATCTTCAGTCTAATGCACATACACGTTCGTGATCGCCCTTTCCCCCGCATAAGCATCCAAGTGGACATACGCTGACATGTAAACTCTAGTCTGAGTAACGGAAACAGGCATGGATGCTGGCCATTTCATCCTTTCTTCCTCCATCTCCTCTTCTCACATCCTCCTCTGCATTTGCACGAAAAGAAGACCGAAAAAAAAAGAAAGATCTAGAAAGAGAAGAGAAGGATCTGAACGTTGCCGGAAATCGAACGCGTCTTTCCCGCGGGTCCTGTCGCCACAAATGATGCCTCCCTAGAGGATTAGTAGGCCTCCGTGTCCACCGGGCCGGCATCTTCTCCGGACACAAGCGAACCGAGAAGCTATTTTATGTTCCGGACGCCGAGGTCTGGCCCCACAGGGAGACCCCGCAGTAAAACGTTTTGGAACGGTGTCTCAGTGGCACTGCTTTACATGCAGCGCGCATCGCAGACACCCTTGGCCACTTCTCTCTAAGGTGCATTAGCTCCACAAGTTTATCACCTCCACATCTGCTCCGTGTAAAAACATCCGAAGTAAAGCAATACCTCGGAACGTGCTGGTGCCGAGCACTCTGCTCTAAAGTTCCCCGAACCTTTTTTTTCCCCTCCTTTTTTCCTAGGAGCTGGTGTAGGCAGAATATCGTGTAAGTTGCTTGGCGAGAGTGCGGGCGAGAGTGTGATGCGGGCGAGAGTGTGATGGTCCATGTAAGGGAAACTCAGCATTTGCCAGTCGGTGAGCCGTTTGATTTATTTCTCACGGAGCGGACACCACTGCCTCAGATTCAAGTAAATCGAGTGGCAGGGAATGGAATGGATTTGTGAATTTATTATACGGATTTTTTTTGGGGGGGGGAGGAGGGGGAACTGAATTTCTATATCTGGTGAAGATTGTTTTGGGACGTGTCGTCCGTAAGGGACATTTTCGTGCGAAATATTCAACTATAAAACGACTAAAAAGCCAGATTTAGAACATAGATTATACAGAAAAACAGTTAACAGCAAAGATGATGTTAGAGTCAAAACTCACCTAGCTTGATCTTCAACGTGTTCAGGGAAGAAGTTCAGTGGTTCAGTAAAGAAGCTGCGTTTCGCTATGTAAAAGTCTGTGCATATGGCTATCGAAAGCCGCCTCCGTGGCGATCGTGTTGGCTCGCGGTAACTCTGCAACTACTAGTTACAGCCTACAGATAAGCTAGTAGATTTGTGGGTTTGATCATAAAATAAAAAAAAAGTTTTAAACTAGTGGATGCGTTCTTCTGTATGTCCGCAAACGGCTCTTCTCCCTGCCTACAGTCTGAAAGGGAACACCGATGGGCCCATAAAGGATGCCATCCGTCGGATGGGACATCACGTAGTGGCCCCGTGTGTAGGATTTCTTTGGATTGTTTTATCTCTAAGCTGCATTTTTTGAACACAATGTGCTAAGTGGTCAGGTCACAAGGACCTCGAAGGCTCAGGGAACCCAATGGAGAGCTATTAGATGACAAATGGTGCCTCCCGTCAAGGCCATCCAGCGAGTTCTTTAACGTGCACAGGGTATGTCTCCCTCCCGCACACGGTGCAAGGCTTAAAGTACCATCCGACGGACGGCTGCCTTTCCAAGCCCGTCGGTGTCTCCTACTGACTGCGGCAGGGTGGGGGAGTTTTGCGGATATAAATCTCAATTCTAACCCAGGTGGAACTCGAACCTGGGAACTACAGATTACGAACCTGGCGCGCTACCGACTGAGCCACCTCCGCCCCCCTGTGTTTAGAAGATGATGAAGATCTTGTGCACTTTAAGAACACACTGGATGGCCTTGACGAGAGTTTTTTCCTATGTCTCGTAACAGTTGTCCAGTGTCTGCAACCTTTTCTGAGCTGTTAAGATCTTTGTGACATAGTCATTTTGCCATTGTGTGAAATGGGCTTGAAAAGGCCACTGTCCGTCGGATGGAACGTTAAGCCGTGACCCCGTGTACGGTAGAGCCATACCCTGTGCACTTTGAAGAACAGGCTGGATGGCCTTGACGGGAGACTACCATCTGTCTCCTAACAGCCGTTTCTTCCCACCTTCTCTGAGCCTTCGGGGTCCATGTGACCTGGCCATTTAGCCCATGGTGTGCAAAAAAGTGCCGCTCAGAGGTAAAACAACCCAACCCATTGTGTGAAAAAAAGTACCTAACAAAGGTAAAACAACCCAGCATCTTCCACTCGTTGATCTTTTTTTCTCATCGTTTCTCCCATACCGTCTCTCCATTTATTCATTGGTCTACCATTTCTTCTTCCAGAGGATTTCGTTTTTCATATTTTTTTTATCCATCTTCTATCTTCCATTGTATTCATATATTCTGCCTTTTCTACATGTTCTAATTCGATTAAGCGAGTGGATGAAATAAAGACAACCAAGTGTATGAGACAATGTCCGTTTCAAATACCTGGATTTGACGGATTCAAAAGCAAACAGATTTCGTTGTGGTCGTTGAGTCGTTGGTTTACACTCATATATTGTACAAGCCTAGAGAGTGCTTTTTTTTTTTATTAAAGTTACTTAGGCGTTGAAATAGGCTCTAATCTAAAATAGATGTCTCATGACTCAAAATTAACAAAGAAATCAAGATTTGTATTCTTCAGTTTTTACTATATTAATATAATTATTAAGACATTTCTCATATCATCATCATCCTCAAGAAGCCATGGGCTACGGAGGTCCAACCAGAACGTGCAATTTTGTTTCCAAGCATTTCTGTCCTGAGCTACATATAATAAATATATTAAAGTTCTCCAAGCAAGTCTGTCCTGAGCTACATCTGCTGCATCTGGCCACTGCACACCAATTCTAACAAGGTCCTGTTTGACATTGTCTGCCCACCACATCCTAGGTCTCCCCTTCTTTCTGAGGCCTTTAGGCACACTGTTCATAACCCTATTCGCCAATCTATAATTATTCATACGGGCAACATGGCCAAACCAACGGAGTCTCTCTCTGCACAATATGCTGCTTAAAGGAGGTTGCAGACTCCTTTGCCTAACCTCATCTTAGTTACAAAACCACCTAATACCCAAGATACTGCGTAAGCATCTAGAATCAAAAGCATCTAGTTTCCTGTTATCTTGTTCGCACAGCATCCAAGTTTCACTACCCTAACTAACCCTAGAAAGAACCAAACTATTATACAGTCTAATTTTAGTCTTTAGGTGTATACGCCTATTCTCCACATTCTCCATAGATTCTTAAAAGTCCCGGCAGCAATCCCTATTCGTCGGTTAATCTCATGCCGAACATCAGCAATATCTGTTACATACCTCCAAAGATAATTAAACTGTGACACCTGCTCAAGACTGCAACCATTCAGATTAACTGAATCAAAACCTTCCTGATTAATTTTCATCACTTTAGTTTTCTCTCTATTTATAACCAAACCTACTCTACTACCAGTCTCATCAACAGCCCTAATGAAATAATTCATCTCATCTACATTATTAGCCAACAAGGCCAAATCATCAGCATAATCTAAGTCTTTGAAATCTCTAGACCATTTAAGACCAAAATCTTTCCCTTGCAAAGAATTTCGCATAACATAATTAATAATCAAACTAAAGAGAAAAGGAGACAATATGCACCCTTGTCGAACACCAGAAGTATTGGATTGGATTGTTTTACCTCTGAGCAGCACTTTTTTGCACACCATGGGCTAATTGGCCAGGCCACAAGGACCCCGAAGGCTCAGAGAAGGTTGGGGGAGGGGACCCACTGGAACAGCTGTTGGGAGACAGATGGTAGCCTCCCGTCAAGGCCATCCAGCGTGTTCTTTAACGTGCACAGGGTATGTCTCTCCCGCACACGGGGCCGGGGCTTAACGTCCCATCCGACGGACGGAGGCCTTTCCAAGCCCATCGGTGTCCCCTACTGACCGTGGGCAGGGCAGGGAATTTTGCGGAGATAAATCTCAACGCTGAAACAGCTGGGACTCGAACCTGGGAACTACAGATTACGAGCCTGGCGCGCTACCGACTGAGCCACCCCCACCAGAAGTAATGCTAAACCAATTGCTACAAGCCTTCCCAACTCTCACACATGACTCAGTGTTATTATGGAGAGCTATTATTATGTTAACTAACTTGTCTGGTATACCATATGATCTCACGATCAACCACAAATTATGACGATAGTTATAATTTCTCATAACTCTGTATTATTAAATAGGTGTACTTGACTCTACAATATAATATTTCGGAGGAGCATAAGGAGCATAACATTCATAACTTAACCATTACTCATAGAAAACATTTTAGACTTGCTTTCCATTTCTGTTATACCAATCCTTTTTTATAGTATATATTCTTTTAGATCGATATGTATAAAGTGTTGTTATTCTTATTTAAATTTGGTCATTGTTTACCTACCAAAAAATGATTACCATTAGAGGAAAAAATGTCTGAGTTTGATGCTCCATTGGTTAAAAAAACTATTTTGCAAAGGCATATATCAATATTGCTTCGAATATTATTTAACTCTTTACCTTATGATATTAGATAGGAGAAAAAAAAAACCCTCGCACCTTCAAAAACAAAATTCACAATGTAATGTGTCAAATTACTAACTTAGACAAAACATTTTTTTTTTGTATTCTGAGCTCCATTGTCAATTGTATTTTTTATATATATTGGAAACCATTTTAGTTTTTCCTTTCACTTTCCACTGCTGCTCAAGTTTTAAGAATTATTTATTTCCGTCTGGAATCCGGACGAGCGAGCACTCCTCGACTCCAGCTTTCTTCTAATTCTTATTTATTTTGTTTGTTTTATTTGTACAGTCGCTCAAAAAAAAATATATCCGAACACTACGGGTGATTACAGAATTCAGGAAAATATATCTGGCAACGATTTTTTAGAAATTAGTGATCTGGCAACCTTCGTGTCACGTGATTACAGAATTCAGGGAAAATATCTGGAGCGTGTACAGCAAATGTACACGCTCCAGTTACCGTTCACAGCAAACTGGAGCGTGTGCAGTTACTGCACACGCTCCAGTTTGCTGTGAACGGTAACTGCACACGCTTAATATTTCCGTGAGTGAGCCCACACGATCTAGTATCAAAATAATATGACCACCTACAGTCGCTCAAAAAAGTATCCGAACACTATGGTTGATCACAGAATTCGGGAAAAAATATCTGGCACCGATTTTTTTTAGAAATTAGTGATCTGGCAACCTTCGTGTCACGTGACGCGAAGGTTGCCAGATCACTAATTTCTAAAAAAAATCGTTGCCAGATGTTTTTTTCTGAATTCTGTAATCAACCACAATGTTCGGATATTTTTTTGAGCGACTGTATGTGTTTTGTGCATTTGTTCGAATTTCAATAAAATTGATTTGATTTTAAGCCATGCTTGTCTCCTCTGATGTAATAAAGGTAATGGACATTTTTAAATTCTTAAACCATTTTTGACCGATAGAAATCCAGCATGTCTTTTGGTAATTTTGGTAACTTTTTTAACCGATTATTTCCCTGATTGTAATCAAGAGTTCGTTTGCTTTGTTACCTACGTAACTATGATCTCTGCTGCTAGTTGTTTATTCGGCATGTTTTTTGGTGTTTTTCGCAATAACTCTTCCGTGTTTTCCGCCATCGCTCTGTGTTTTTTCCGTATAATTTTTTTACACAGAAAATCTCGTTTCATAGCCCATAATGAACCAGATCCGCTAAATATGCAAAAACTCCAATGTTGGGTTGTTTTACCTTTGAGCGGCACTTTTTTGCACACCGTGGGCTAAATGGCTAGCCACATGGACTCCGAGGGCTCAGAGAAGGTTTTGGGAGGGGACCCACTGGAACAGCTGTTGGGAGGCAGATGGTAGCCTCCCGTCAAGGCCATCCAGCGTGTTCTTCAAAGTGTGCAGGGTATGGCTCTCCCGCACACGGGGCCACGGCTTAACGTCCCATCCGTCGGACTGCAGCCTTTACCAAGCCCATCGGTGTCCCCTACTGACCGTGGGCAGGGCGGTGAGTTTTGCGGAGATAAATCTCAAGCTGACCCAGCTGGGACTCGAACCTGGGAACTACAGATTACGAGCCTGGCGCGCTACCGACTGAGCAACCCCCGTCCCCAAAACTCCAATGTCAGAATATATCTTGATTTATATGCAAAAGGAAGATTCACTTTCAGTTTGTTTTGGAATCTTTCCCTTTTTTAAATTTGTATTTGTTGAATCAATCATGCGATTAGCAGGCGGCTTTCAGTTTGGGATTCCATATGAAATTTTCTGAAAAATAGTACACAAATTCGTACAAGATTCGCAGAATGCGTCGATAATAATAAACTTATCTGCCATTAAAAACCTTTCTTTTACTTGTTTTAATAACTCTCCAAAACTTAAAACTGGGGCGGGGGTGGCTCAGTCGGTAGCACGCCAGGCTCGTAATCTGTAGTTCCCAGGTTCGAGTCCCAGCTGGGTCAGCGTTGAGATTTATCTCCGCAAAAATTCCCCGCCCTGCCCACGGACAGTAGGGGACACTGATGTGCTTGGAAAGGCCGCCGTCCATCGGATGGGACGTTAAGTCATGGCCTCGTGTGCGGGAGAGAGCGATACTCTGTGCACGTTAAAGAACACGCTGGATGGCCTTGACGGGAGGCTACCATCTGTCTCCCAACAGCTGTTCCAGTGGGTCCCCTCCCTCAACCTTTTCTGAGCCTTCGGTGTCCTTGTGACCTGGACATTTAGCCCATTATGTGCAAAAAAGTGCCGCTCAGAGGTAAAACAACCAAATCTAAAGTGCGGATTCACAAAACTTACACTCCTTTTATAAGACATGTTATGTAGAACTAATTAAGTATTAAATTTGTGAAAAAATAAATGCTTGTTATCAGGCGCATATCCATCTGCCTCCTAATAGCTGTCTAGTGGATCCCCTTCCCCCTCATCTTTCTCTCAGCCCTTGGAGTTTCTGTGACCTGGTCATTTAGCCCATTGTGTGCAAAAAAAGTCACTGAGAGGTAAAAAAAAAACCAACCCATAATGAGCAATGAATAAGTAACAAATGCTATTGACTCATAAATGCTTCCAAGTAAGAAAATACTATTTTTTATGCTACGTTAGCATTTAAAAAAAACGAATTTGTTATTTGCGGAAACCCCATGACAGGTTATTAATAGGAGAAGGGTCAATGTTCTGCAAGAACCTTCAGCATTGATATTTATCTCCGCAAAAATTCCCCGCCCTGCCACGGTCAGTAGGGAACACCGATGGGCTTGGAAAGGCTGCCGTCCATCGGACGGGACGTTAAGCCATGGCCCCGTGTGCAGGAGAGAGCGATACCCTGTGCACGTTAAAGAACACGCTGGATGGCCTTGACGGGAGACTACCATCTGTCTCCCAACAGTTGTGTCAGTGGGTCCCCTCCCTCAACGTTCCCTGAGCCTTCGGGGGTCCATGTGACCTGGCCATTTAGCCCATCGTGTACAAAAAAGTGCCGCTCAGAGGTGAAACAACCCAACTCTGCAAGAACCATCGAAGAGTTACCGTCGAAGAATTATCGGCGCACTCTCAGTCTCCCTAAAGTCTTGTATTTGAGTTTCATGATAAAAAAGAGGCAGTTTCAAATAGTGATATATGAATTTTCTTCCAAGGTTTATTCTCTTATATGAGTATTCGTCGTTGCATTCCGTACATCTGTTAAGTCATCATAATGATAGGAAGTTTGTTAAAAAGCACTTCTCTGCATTCATTCTTTAGTAGTCTCGTTTCGCACCACTTCTTTTTCAAAATATTTCGGTGGATCGTTGTTATTCCTGGCGCCAATGTCAAAAAGCAAAGAACAAAAGGTATCAACAAGGGAGTTTTACTACTGGTCCAAAACCCTCGCCTTTATCCTTCAGTTGAAAGAAAAGATTTCTGGTGCTTTTAATCTGCAAGCAAAACACCGCTAATGAACTTTGCCGTGAGGAAGAGACCGACGACGCCTAACAACAATCCGATGCTCCGGCGAAAACTGCGTCTGGGGGGGGGGGGGAGGAGGAGGTGGTAGCACTAAATACATTAGCGTCTTGTGTTCTTCCAAAGGGTTTCATCAAATGTCAACACTTCTCTTTGAAGGCAGAGATCTAGGAGTAAATGGGCAAGTCACACATTTATTTTAGGATCGGAGAGAGATGGGCAACCGTCACGTGATTTCATATCCCCCCTCCCTTGTGTTTGCCTTTTCGGCTGCTCAGTTGGTATTGTGACATATTCGAAACACGATGTTTCTGAGGTTAGATTCGGGACCGAGTGGAGCACGTGGTAATCAGCTTCAATAAGTGTTACAATTCACAAGGAAAGGCGGTGGGGAGGAGGGGAGACGGGAGTAGTTGTTTCCTTCAAAATTTTGATAATTAAACGATAATTTATAGAAACGATAATAAAAATTGATAATTAAAAAAAATGATAGTTGGTGCTAAGTGTGCCGGTTGTAGCATCTCTCAAACTGCCATCGTCCTGGTGGGGCGGGGGTGGCTCAGTCGGTAGCGCGCCAGGCTCGTAATCTGTAGTTCCCAGGTTCGAGTCCCAGCTGGGTCAGCGTTGAGATTTTCTCCGCAAAATTCCCCGCCCTGTCCACGGTCAGTAGGGGACACCGATGGGCTTGGAAATGCCGCCGCCCGTCGGATGGGACGTTAAGCCGCGGCCCCGTGTGCGGGAGAGCCATACCCTGTGCACGTTAAAGAACACGCTGGATGGCCTTGACGGGAGGCTACCATCTGTCTCCCAACAGCTGTTCCAGTGGGTCCTCTCCCCCAACCTTCTCTGAGCCTTCGGGGTCCATGTGACCTGGCCATTTAGTCCATGGTGTGCAAAAAAGTGCCGCTCAGAGGTAAAACAATCCAATCCAAAGCCATCGTCCTGGTCTTTTTACGCACAACCGTTTCAAACGTTTACCGAGAATGATGCTAAAAGCAAAAAAAAACTTCCAGCGTTTGGCGATCCTAGGAACGAAAACAGCTTGTGGATTAGAGGGATCAAAAGAGAATGGCGAGATTCGTGCAAGTGAACAAACGGACCACAACCAAGCAAATCACAGCGGAAATAATTGTTGGTGGTGTGCAGAAGATCATCTCGGAATGTATCAATTCTCGGACCTTATCGCGAATGAGCACCAACATCCACCTACCATGTCGAGTTCTGATGTCAGCGAAGAATACGAAAACGCGTCTCCAGTGGGCGCTATGTAATCGACACTGGATCCTGCCATCCTCTCAGACCTTCTACTGTGGCATATAAACTGACAGGCTCCTGTCAGACCTCTGTGGCAAGCAGTTGCTTGAGGGGGTATTTTTTTTTGATGAAAGGGTGAGAATTTGGTAGAATCAACATAAGGCTATGGAGTCATCTTGTCTGGTATCAACAGTACAGGTCGAGTGGTGGCGGTGTGATGGTGTGGGCAAGGTTTTCCTGGCACATATTAGGCCCACTGATTCCCATCGAAGGACATCTGAAAGCACGGCGTATTTGAACATCGTTGCTGACCAAGTTCATTCCTTCCTGGTTACCGTTTATCCTCACTCGGATGTACACGTTCAACATGATAAATCACCTGATCACAAGGCATGTATCGCTACCGAATGGTTCCAGGAACATGTCGATGAGTTTTCCTAGCTTCATTGGTCTACACAGTTACCAGATATAAGACCTGAAGATGCAATGATGCAGAGATGAGATGCAAAGACACAGATCCAAATATGCTCGATAGAGCATCTTTGGGATGAGGTGGTAAGGACTGTTCACAGCGAGACTGTGCTGCCGTACAATTTGCTGTAACTGCGCGGCACAATCATTTCTGCTTGGTACAGCATTCCTGCACAACACATCCAGCATCTTGTAAATTTTATGCCTCGACAAATTCGGGCTGTTCTGAAGGCCAAAGGAGGCGCAACACGCTTCTAGATAGGTATATCTAATAAACTGGCATTTCATTTTATTCACTGGTTTCCATAAATTAAGGGAAATAAATCCCTGTGTTAATTCAATGGGAAGCTAACGTCAAAGCTCTATAACTTCTAAAATAAATTTTTTTGTTTTGAAAAATGTGATTGCAGATAAAGATCTCAATCAAATAAATCAATATCTCGATTTTCAACAATATTCGTTCAGTATTTAATGAGTTATGGAAGTTTGAATATTTAGCGATGACAATGCCAGCCACAAAAATTGACTTCAGAAGTTAATTAAAACTTAGTAATAAGTATTGTATCAAAGTGTTTCATAAAATAAGTTTGCATTTTAGAACTTTGTGTAAAGAATTCTTTCACTATTCTTCAATTTTTTATAACAAGATTGCCATTCTGTTGCGTGGGCTCAGGGCCAATCAGAGGAAACGTCACGAGGTCCATTTGATTCAAGTTTCAATTTCAAAGGAGCCTCTTAAATTAAACACGTCTGACTTTTTTTCCCGAAGGTTTTCTCATTTTTTGCTACTTTTTCGTAAATTCGAACTTTATCTTGGGCAATAAATTGCGGAATCTGATGCAAAGCATAAATGTGTGATTAATATTTTAAAACGAAAATATATGCAATGCTCAAAGTGGTTAGAGAATTATACATAAAGGTAGAGATTGAAGCAGGGGAAGCTCTGGAGCAAATGTGGAAACAGTGGTTACCTCCAACAAGGACTAAGGGGAAAACTATGAAACTCATACAATGTGACTGATAGTTGGGTTGTTTTACCTCTGAGCGGCACTTTTTTGCACAATATGGCTAAATGTCCAGGTCACATGGACCCCGAAGGCCCAGAGAAGGTTGAGGGAGGGGACACACTGGGCAGCTGTTGAGAGACAGATGGTCAGCCTCCCGTCAAGGCCATCCAGCTTGTTCTTTAACGTGCACAGGGTATGGCTCTCTCCCGCCCACGGGGCCACGGCTTAACGTCCCATCCGACGGACGGCGGCTTTCCAAGCCCATCGGTGTCCCCTACTGACCGTGGGCAGGGTGGAGAATTTTGCGGAGATAAATCTCAACGCTGACCCAGCTGGGATCCCCGCCCCTACTGATAGTGAGATAAAACCTTTAATCTCAGGCAGGCCCTGGTCTAGAAACAAATAAAGGAGGGAGGGGAGCTCAAGAAACTGGTTTTCCATTTCAGTATAACATTTCTCGAAAAATGCACAAGTTTTATTAGTTTGTCTCCATTGACCTTCCTAACATTCTCAAGGGGGGAGGGGGCATGGACCCCTTGCACCCGCAACCAAGATCCGGCCCTTTTCTCAGAGATTGGATTGTTTTACCTCTGAGCTGCACCTTTTTGTACCCAATGGGTTAAATGTCCAAGTCACCAGGATCCCAAAGTCGCTACGTTTTTCCAAGAGAAAATATTGTCTACTGTTGTCTACACACCGGTTTTAGATTGTCTGCAGAGTCATCTCTTGCCAAGAAGGCTTTGATAACTTTTGTTTGCATTGCAACATTTCTTACAATTTATGCAGAACCCAGAGACGGGAGCTCGCCTCAAAACCCTCGCCACTGAATCACTGCTTTGAAATGTTCCGTCTCGTGTGTGTGTGGTTGCTGCATTACATCCAATTCACTCATCTCTTTCTGTTGAGGCAGCAGCATTAATATCCATTGAAAGGAACGAGTCCCCTTTTCGACACTTTGGACACAACGCAAAATAAACGACTCTTTTAAACGTCTTCTTCCTGACGTCCATTAGCAGGGAGGCCATCGAAGTGGATAAGACTTAATCCAATCTGCAGCCAGAAGGAAGAGTTGTAAGGGGATGGGCAAAGGTCCTGCAAGGCATTACTGAATGGTATGAGCGCAATTAGGAGGGCAGGAACACTAATTCGCTTCGGAATGTTTTGACTGCAGACAGCCGGAAGTCAAAGCAAATGGGAGCAGTAAATCTTGGGGTGGTTTTGTTCTGCTCTCTAGATGACTTGGAAGTTGTTCATTCTGAGAGTCTTCGCATTTGCTTGCTCGGTATTCGATTTTCAGCAGATTTTTTTCTTTTGCATCAAATTCACCCTCAATCGTTTTCGATTCAACCAACTTCATGATTAATAACATTAATTCGTGTCGACCGATTTCTAAATTTTTTTTTGTCAATCTTATTTGCAGTTGTAATTCAGTCATTTTGAAAACACAGCAAGTTGTAGAGTTATCAGATTCAGATTATAATATTCTGTGTAGTAAACATTTTGTTCAGCTTTTAGTCAGGTTATTTTGTTTAGGCGACGCTAAAAGAAATGTAAAAATGTATTTAATCTTTTGTCTTAACTTTTTTGGCGTTATTTTTCCCTCGTGCAACAGGTTGTAGCTTATACTGTGTTCCAAATTTGAGTTCACCCGTTTTTATTTGGTGTCTCGGGCACCGCGTCAACTTGGTTTCTCCATATCCTTGTTTGTGGCGACCCAGGACGAAGATTATAATTATGTTTTGGCAAGTGCTGGACTTTACTTCTATAGTACTGTTCAGTCTCGACGGTGGATAGTGGTAAACGTGGCATTTCCCGATAGATATAGTCCAGTCTCTGAATTTCGGAGCATCTGGGTTTAGGGATGGGAGTGGATCAGTCAGTAGCGCGCCAGGCTCGTAATCTGCAGTTCTCAGGTTCGAGTTCCAGCTGGGTCAGCGTTGAGATTTATCTCCGCAAAACTCCCTGCCCTACCCACGGTCAATAGGGTACACCAATGGGCTTGGAAAGGCAGTCGTCCGTCGGATGGGACATTAAGCCGTGGCCCGTGTGTGGGAGCGCCATACCCTGTGCACGTTAAAGAACACGCTGGATGTCCTTGACGGGAGGCTATCATCTATATCCCAACAGCTGTTCCAGTGGGTCCCCTCCCCCAACCTTCTCTGAGCCTTCGGGGTCCATGTGACCTGGGCATTCAGCCCATGGTGTGCCAAAAAAAAAAAAACCCCCAACACAACGCATCTGGGTTTTGTCATTTATATATTACCTGACCCATTTTACCTATAAAGATGACACTTACAATAAGAGACAGATCTAGTGGGGGGGAGCAAAAGAGGCAAAGTGGTCCATGTCCCCTCCCCCACCTGAAAATGTTAGTAAGCAGAAAGGAGGCGAAAAAAATATAAAACATATATATCGTTGCGAAGTTTTACCGTAATATTTATTTCACTAGTTTATTGTAGTAGTGGGTTCGAATTAACCAAACTGATATTTAATAAACTTATTTAATAGATAAAACAATTATTTTTACAAGAAATATGAACACTTAAATAATCCTCTTAATAATCAAATAGACTAGCTGTAATCGTGACTAATTATTAAGTGAGTCCTCTTACTCGAAGAAACAACATTCGACGTTTCAGTTATGTCACATTCTAATCAATAATCCAACTTTATAAGCCAATTCGGTTTAATTGTGCTGTCAGTGTCACCTGATGTCTTCACACAACTTGTAAACTGGACTCTACCTAAGATTCTCTACACGTTCTAAAAATCAATAACTAGAAGAGATTTGGGTTGTTTTACCTATGCATGCATTTATTGAGCGGCACTTTTTTGCATACAATAGGCAAAATGGCCAGGTCACAAGGATCCCGAAGTCTCAGAGAAGGTTCGGGGAGCCGCTGTTGGGAGCCAGATGATAGCTTCCTGTCAAGGCCGTCCAGCGTGTTCTTTAATGTGAACAGGGTATGGCTCTTCCACACACGTAGCAACGGATTAATGTCCAATCCGACGGACGGCGGCTTTTCCAAGCCCATTGGTGTCCCCTACTGATCTGGGCAGGACGGGGAATTTTGCGGAGATAAATCTCAACGCTCACCCAGTCGGGACTCGAACCTGGGAACTGCAGATTACGAGCCTGGCGCGTTACCTACTGAGCCACCCCCGCCCGAACTAGAAGAGAAATCTCCAGTAACATACAGTTGAAAAACCTAATAGTTAAATACAAAATTCGGATGAATAATTACAATCAACAGGAAAAACTATTGTGAAGTGTAAATTTTTGTTCGTGATTTAAAGAAAATAAGAATTATCTGTAGGCTAAAATCTGTTTTGATTCTTACTTGTAGACTAAGTGGCAGCGGGGAGACTACGAGTCCGTGCAGTTGATGCCACGAAAGTGTTCATAGATCACAGGTCAGGCCGTTTTTTGCGCAGTCGCATAGTCTCCCAGTCGCGACCCATAATGCACCACTGCTTCCTATTATGCAACGTAAAAGTGTATGCAAATTACTTCAACAGGTAATGAGTTGGAAATTTCTTACAAATATTTAAATTTTGCTATTATTATTTTGCAGTATAATGCTATTTTTCAATCTTTCTTCTTTCACGTCAGGCAGTTATAAACTTTCCCACTATGCAATTTATTAAACAAATCAATATTTTTTCGTGATTGAATTTGGCCCAGACTGATTTAGAAATTGGCAAAGAGGATTTCTTACGAGGATCTTAATTTTTCTTACAGCTAAAGAATGTTTTCAATTCCATTATTTACAACAGATAGTTACAGATTTTTGCACTATGCAATTTAATGAGCAAATTAATATTTTCCGTGACAAACTTTGACATAGACTTATGAGGAAGTTGTGCATCGGTATCATCAAATGTCTTAACCTAGAACGTTTAAAAAAAAAGAAAAATATCTTAAAACGCAGACAAAAAAAAAAGGAAATCACAAGACGAAACAAAACCGATATGCAAATTCTCATCTTTTTAGCAAACACCAGGTAAACATTCGATAATGATACTGATGTTTCGGTTCCATTATACGTCAAGAAATAGAGCGATAATCACCTAACTGGCGACTGAAGAACTTGTAACTTCTTCTCTACACTAAATAAGAAATGGATTTAAAAAAAAAAAGGAAGCAAAGGAGGAAATGGAAAGCCGGGGAGAGAAAGTGAAAAAAAATAAGCTGCCGAAAAGAAATACGGAAAGAAACAGAAGGATATATGTATGTGTATAAATATATATATAAAAAAAAGAGGAAATTTTCTTCTGCTAAAAGGCTTCAAGTGAGCACCAATTTCAGGAACGTAAAAACCGCATTAGACAAAGTTAGAGCTGTTGACTCGCCGCATAAGGGAAGAAGAACTAGCCAGTCGTTATGAGACCATTTATTCAACAAAAACAGTATCTTCACTCCGCGAAGGAAGAACGGGGATGGGGGGGGGGGGGAAGAAGATAATGAGTTGCTCACGAGGAAATGAAGGCATGAAGGGAAGGAAAGTAGCAAAAACCACTGCGAGAACGAATGAAGAGAGGGATCGAGAAGGGAAGAGCGAGATCGGGGAGGGAGGAGACGTTTGTTTCCCAAAGACTTGGGAGGGGAAGATCGTGGGAGGGGAAGATCGGCGGAGAAGAGGAACGTTCTCTCGCTGCGTTTTGTCAGAGGTTTTAGATTTTTCTTCAACAAAAAAAAGTTCGGTACTTACTGAAAGTCTTTTGTCCGTTGCTATGAAAACGAAGTGTTAAAGAAGTCCCATAACGTTCTTCGGTTTTTAAAGGGTTTCGGGGGAAAAAGTTTTAACAGCGAAAAAAAGAAATGGAGTGAATAAGTAGATTGTGAAATGGTCAGAAATTATTGCTCGGTTCATAAATTTCTGGAAAATGACTCTAGGTAAATTTTTATGATTCTAGTTCGTAATTTTGTGGTGGAGCTGTTTTTTTTTCGCTCTTAAAGTAAGCGAGCGTCATTCGTGAAAAACAAAAACTAAATGGGAGAAACTACGCAACAATCTGAAAATCTTCGGTTTTTAAGCGTTATTTATTTATTTATTTATTTTTAATGCAGGAAGACTTGAAAGTTTTGCTTCTTATCGTGTTTTTCTTTTTAAATATTCGAGTTCTGATTTCTCAGACGGTAAAAGCTTTTCGGCTTTGAGGAATCAAAATGGGAAAAGAGTTTTCGACGAATGACGCTAGGTGGAATTTATCTGGAATTCAACAGCAAACAAATAGAATAATACGGATGAGAAAAGCGAAAATAGCAAAATGGGTAGCAACAGCATCAGAGTAACGAGTGAAGCAGCAGTGACAAGGTGTTGTGTTGTTTTACCTCTGAGCGGCACTTTTTTGCACACCATGGGCTAAATGGCCAGGTCACATTGACTCCGAAGGCTCAGAGAAGGTTGGGGGAGGGGACCCACTGGAACAGCTGTTGGGAGACAGATGGTAGCCTCCCGTCAAGGCCATCCAGCGTGTTCTTTAACGTGCACAGGGTATGGTTCTCCCGCACACGGGGCCACGGCTTAACGTCCCATCCGACGGACGGCGGCCTTTCCAAGCCCATCGGTGTCCCCTACTGACCGTGGGCAGGGCGGGGAATTCTGCGGAGATAAATCTCAACGCTGACCCAGCTGGGACTCGAACCTGGGAACTACAGATTACGAGCCTGGCACGCTATCGACTGAGCCACCCCGCCCCAGCAGTGACAAGGAGAGCAGACTGAAGATAACAGCTGGATTAAGAACACCAGAGGAACAATAATGAAAAGGGGCAGTAACACGGGCAACAACTTTAACAGTGTAAACAAGAATGAAAATAGCGTCAGTGACATGGGCAACAATAAAGTAGTGCAATGTTTCTCGAATGTTTAACAGTGGTGGGATTCCTGAACGCTATTATCAAGTCCTACGGATGGCAATCTTAATTATTCAGTGTGCGACATGAGATTGTCAAAATCACGAATTATCGGACGAATTTTGAGCCAGGTTCATGATTTGCAGTTTCCATTTTTGAGTCTGAATTATGATCTTTATCTGTGATAAAGCCTTACCATGTTCTCTGTGCACCCATCAAATAGCTGCCCTGCTCTCTATCTCTGCTCTGCTCCCTTACCCTGCTCTCTATTGATGGAAAAGATGCACCCATTAAATAGCAGCCCTGCTCTCTATCTCTGCTCTGCTCCCTTACCCTGCTCTCCATTGATGGAAAAGGTCCACCCATCAAATAGCTGCCCTGCTCTCTGTCTCTGCTCTGCTCCCTTACCCTGCTCTCTATTGATGGAAAAGGTCCACCCATCAAATAGCTGCCCTGCTCTCTATCTCTGCTTTGCTCCCTTACCCTGCTCTCCATTGATGGAAAAGATCCATCCCTCAAATAGCTGCCCTGCTCTCTATCTCTGCTTTCTTTCCCTGCTCTCTATTGATGGAAAAGGTCCACCCATCAAATAGCTGCCCTGCTCTCTATCTCTGCTTTGCTCCCTTACCCTGCTCTCTATTGATGGAAAAGGTCCACCCATCAAATAACTGCCCTGCTCTCTATCTCTGCTCTGCTCCCTTACCCTGCTCTCTATTGATGGAAAAGGTCCACCCATCAAATAGCTGCCCTGCTCTCTATCTCTGCTTTGCTCCCTTACCCTGCTCTCCATTGATGGAAAAGATCCATCCCTCAAATAGCTGCCCTGCTCTCTATCTCTGCTTTCTTTCCCTGCTCTCTATTGATGGAAAAGGTCCACCCATCAAATAGCTGCCCTGCTCTCTATCTCTGCTTTGCTCCCTTACCCTGCTCTCTATTGATGGAAAAGGTCCACCCATCAAATAACTGCCCTGCTCTCTATCTCTGCTCTGCTCCCTTACCCTGCTCTCTATCGATGGAAAAGATGCACCCATTAAATAGCAGCCCTGCTCTCTATCTCTGCTCTGCTCCCTTACCCTGCTCTCATTGATGGAAAAGGTCCACCCATCAAATAGCTGCCCTGCTCCCTATCTCTGCTCTGCTCCCTTACCCTGCTCTCCATTGATGGAAAAGGTCCACCCATCAAATAGCTGCCCTGCTCTCTGTCTCAATAGACTGCCTGCTCTCTGTCCCTGCTCTCTGTCATCAATAGCTGCCCTGCTCTGCTCCCTTACCCTGCTCTCTATTGATGGAAAAGGTCCACCCATCAAATAGCTGCCCTGCTCTCTATCTCTGCTTTGCTCCCTTACCCTGCTCTCTATTGATGGAAAAGGTCCACCGATCAAATAGCTGCCCTGCTCCCTATCTCTGCTCTGCTCCCTTACCCTGCTCTCCATTGATGGAAAAGGTCCATCCATCAAATAGCTGCCCTGCTCTCTATCTCTGCTTTGCTCCCTTACCCTGCTCTCTATTGATGGAAAAGGTCCACCCATCAAATAGCAGACCTGCTCTCTATCTCTGCTTTGCTCCCTTACCCTGCTCTCTATTGATGGAAAAGGTCCACCCATCAAATAACTGCCCTGCTCTCTATCTCTGCTATGCTTTCTTTCCCTGCTCTCTATTGATGGAAAAGGTCCATCCATCAAATAGCTGCCCTGCTCCCTTACCCTGCTCTCCATTGATGGAAAAGGTCCACCCATCAAATAGCTGCCCTGCTCCTTATCTGTGCTCTGCTCCCTTACCCTGCTCTCCATTGATGGAAAAGGTCCACCCATCAAATAGCTACCCTGCTCTCTGTCTCTGCTCTGCTCCCTTACCCTGCTCTCTATTGATGGAAAAGGTCCACCCATCAAATAGCTGCCCTGCTCTCTATCTCTGCTCTGATCCCTTACCCTGCTCTCCATTGATGGAAAAGGTCCACCCATCAAATATCTGCCCTGCTCTCTATCTCTGCTCTGCTCCCTTACTCTGCTGTCTATTGATGGAAAAGGTCCATTCATCAAATAGCTGCCCTGCTCTCTATCTCTGCTCTGCTTTCTTTCCCTGCTCTCTATTGATGGAAAAGGTCCACCCATCAAATAGCTGCCCTGCTCTCTATCTCTGCTTTGCTCCCTTACCCTGCTCTCTATTGATGGAAAAGGTCCACCCATCAAATAACTGCCCTGCTCTCTATCTCTGCTCTCCTTTCTTTCCCTGCTCTCTATTGATGGAAAAGGTCCATCCATCAAATAGCTGCCCTGCTCCCTTACCCTGCTCTCCATTGATGGAAAAGGTCCACCCATCAAATAGCTGCCTTGCTCTCTATCTCTGCTCTGCTACCTTACCCTGCTCTCTATTGATGGAAAAGGTCCACCCATCAAATAGCTGCCCTGCTCTCTATCTCTGCTTTGCTCCCTTACCCTGCTCTCTATTGATGGGAAAGGTCCACCCAATTTCTTGGAAAGGCTGCCGTCCGCGGATGGGTGGTTAAATCGTGGTCCTGTGTGCAGGGAGAGCCGTATCCTGTGTATGTTAAAGAACACGCTAGATGACCCTGACTGTAGGCTTCCATCTTTCTCCTGATGGCCGTACGACGAGTCCTCTTCCTTCAACTTTCTCAGAGCTCTTGGGATCTGAGTGATGACTTGGCCATTTAGCCCCATTGGGCAAAAAAGTGTCGCTAAAGTGGCACTAGGTAATCTCCTACAAAAAAGATAGAGATAACCTAAAAGCTCTGGCACGCTTGTCCTGGTTTCTCATAAAAACACAACTATGCCACCCCGGGACTCGAACCCAGACCCCGACAGGCCACAGTCAAAGTCAACAGTCATCGCGAGCCGAACTGGAGGCGCAGTGGTATCGATGAGAGAAAAAAACATTCCTCCTTTTAATGAAATTTGAATAAAGAAATTCGCAGTTCTTCTTCTCATGACAACATACGATTTCTTTGTTTGTTTTTAATATTCGCCAGAGATAAAAAAAAAAGCCTGTTTCATATAAATATAGGTTAAAAAAAGTCGTTTTTTTGAATGCAGGATATTCTTCATAGCTCAGGAATCCAGTCTTTACATCGAACCTACCCCAAAGACTGCTCGCGGAACCCCGTTATGAAAAAGCGGCATTTTTTTGACACACAATGGTTAGATCACAAGGACCCCAAGGGCTCAGAGAAGGTTGGGGATACACTGGAAAGCTGTTAACAGACAGACGGTTGCCTCCCGTCAAGGTCATCCAACGTGTTTTTTTTAACTTGCACAGGATAGGCTGCCGTCCGTCGGATGGGACGTTAAGCAGTGGCCCCGTGTACGGGAGAGCCATACCCTGTGCACGGAGAGCCATACCCTGTGACGGGAGGCTACCATTTGTCTCCCAACAGCTGTTCCAGTGGGTCCCCTCCTCCAACTTTCTCTGAGCCTTCGCGGTCCATGTGACCTGGCCATTTAGCCCACGGTGTGCAAAAAAAGTGCAGCTCAGAGGTAAAACAACCCAACCCGACCCAGGTGGGACTCGAATCTGGGACCTACAGATTATAAGACTGTCGGTCTACCCACTGAACCAACCCTCACCTCTGATTTGGCATCTCCTTTCTGACTGACAGTACGTTGAAGAATTTAGCGGAAATAAATCTCAACTCTGACCCAGGTGGAACTCGAACCTGGGCACTTACAGATTTAAAAGATTGGCGGTCTACAGACTGAACCAACCTCTGATTTTTTGTTGAGTTTGAATGAACCTTTGAACTCTTAGCAATATCCAACAAGCAACACGTGATCATTAAAACATATCTAAACACTCAGAATCTTTAATGAAAGAAAAAACTAAGACAAAAAAAGTCCTCTTAATTAACCGACGATTAAAGTGTAGAGCGTGAAAACGATCTGCCAATTTCTCTGCGGTGTAACAATCAAGCTACGATTCTGTGAGTGCAAAACTCTTATCTGAAAATAGAAAAAAAAAAAGATATGACCCCGTCAACTATTCCGTAACAAGACGTATATATATATATAAATCTCTTATTATCTTACTCCCCCCATTTATAAATCTTTATTGAAAGAAAGATCCATTCTGCCATCGTAAAACCAGATTTATCATTTTCTAAATGTCAAGCAGAAATAACAGCTTCGGAAAACAATTATATTAAGCACATCTCCATTGTTGCTCGACTTCTTTTTTTATTTCGTTCGTTTGGTTTCTCTTTCTGCGGCCCTCCTCCTCTCCCCAATCCCCCCCCCCCCTCCTCCTTCTCCTCCTACAGTTAAAATATACGGTGTGTCTTCGATTGCGTCCAATGATCCTTTGGCACGCGCTACAGTGAAATGGCGAAAATGTTTTTCCGATTTCTCTGGCATCTAGAATAGAACAAAGAGATGGCCAGACAACAGCTTTAATCGTCAAACGGCAAGATTCATTGAAAGGTTCACACGGGAAAAAGAAACTAGGGGGGGGGGAGAAGAATATTTGGGGGGGAGGGAGAGAACGGGCAAAGATCACGTGAACAAAAATCTAGTCCGTTACCTAATCACCAGCGGTATGAATGTATCCAGTTCTTCTACACTCACATTTCCATCTTCCTCACCCGTCTCTGTGTCAAGGAATTCAGTGATCGAAAAATTTGCCTCTTCTGTATTCCTGATCATTGCTTCTGACAGTTTTGCATTCTGTTGCGTTGTCAGGATGCGAGATGCCATTGGAAAATTATCGATTTCCGTTAACTCTCTGGCGAAACGGGTTTGCTGGCGGATATGTTCGTGTGGCCAGTTTAATGGTTTTAGTGAAGCTTCAACTTAAATGCCCCCCAGTGGGGAATCAATAGGAATCTGTTGTGGTGCGGTGTCGCTTGAAAAATCTGATAGTAAGCTTGGGGAGACGGAAAGTGGGGGAGGGGGGGGTGTAAAAAAGTGATGACTCAGATTGGTCCAAATAAGGAGGACTTTCGACGAATCGATGATTAGATTTCGCGGTGATTCTGATGTGAAGGCCTCATCAGGAAAAAAGGTGAAATTCTCTCATTTTTTTTCTGTGTGTGGAATGAAACGATCTTTGTATTAATTAAGGAAGGTAAAGACATTTGTTACAAAATTGTTTTCAGTAACTCTGAATTTTCAAACTAATTGTTTAACTGCTGATAATTAATACTCTATGGGCTAGATGCTTCTTGAAGGGGCGTCAGGAATTAAGGAATCTTTTTTATCCCATTAATTATAGTCATTTGGGTTTTAAGAAAGGATGTGAGAAGGACATCGAAAAGATTGATTCCTTTATTATTTCGTTTTCATGTAACTAAATAGTCAGGTGACAAGGACCCCTAGAATTAAGAGCAAGTTGAGGGAAGGGGATTCATTGGACAGCTACTAGGGAGCAGATGATAGCCTCCAGTCAGTGAAGGCTTTGGGTTGGATTGTTTTACCTCTGAGCGGCACTTTTTTGCACATCATGGGCTAAATGGCCAGGTCACATAGACCCCGAAGGCTCAGAGAAGGTTGGGGGAGGGGACCCACTGGAACAGCTGTTGGGAGACAGATGGTAGCCTCCCGTCAAGGCCATCCAGGGTGTTGTTTAACGTGCAGAGGGCATGGCTCTCCCACACACGGGGCCACGGCTTAACGTCCCATCCGACGGACGGCGGCCTTTCCAAGCCCATCGGTGTCCCCTACTGACCGTGGGCAGGGCGGGGAATTTTGCGGAGATAAATCTCAACGCTGACCCAGCTGGGACTCGAACCTGGGAACTACAGATTACGAGCCTGGCGCGCTACCGACTGAGCGACCCCCGCCCATCAGTGAAAGCCAGCTATTGTGTACTTTAACCTCCTTAGGGTATGGCTCTCCTAGCAAACAGGGCCAAGGCGTAATGTATCCTACGATGGACGGCGGCCTTTCCAAGCCTATCGGTGTCCCCTTTCTGAGAGAGGGAAAGGTGGGGATTTTGCGGAGATAAATATGAATGCTGGTAGAATTAGGACTCGAATCTGGGAACTGCAGAATACTAGTCTGGTGTGCTTACTAATTGAGCCAACCCGTTCAGCGATGTCCTCTTGTACTATCAATTAGCATTATCATCTATCAGGCCCGGATGATCTGGAAAAATATAAAAGGGTGTCAAGTGATCCGAGTAGAGGGGGAGGTGGGTGCAAGATCGAGTTGAAATGAACTCCATTCTGCTATAAGATCGAGTTGAATGAAAATCCGTTCTGTTCTAAACATTTCTTCTCTGTTTTAGTGGTCTTTAAAAAAATTCTTGAAAAATGCTGGTAATATACTGTATACTGTATGTATATATAAGCTAATCGGACAAAAAAATTAGTCATCTCCTGCTGTAAGAGGGTTACATCCGTTCGACAGCAACAGAGGGCGCACCAGTAATAAACGCGTCCTACAAATAGCTGTGCCGTGCGCTACGGGGTTCATACAGTGACAAGAAATGGTTGTGTGCCACGTGTGTGTTAGTCGCTCCGTGAAACATGGGTCGCGCTAAAGATGTGAATGAGTGACAATAAGATGTCATTGCGTTTGACTGAGCCAAAGGACAAGAAGATGCTACCTTTGCAGGAGTGTCGAAACGTACTGTCCAAAGAATCTTCCAGCAGTGGCGTACATCGAATCCGTCGCTAATCGTCGCCAGAACTGCAGCAGAAAGGCTGTGCTCGCCAATAGGGACCGCCGCAGTGTGTCACGCACTGTTAGGGCAAACCGCTTTGCAACGAGGGAGGAATTTCTCCAGTCAGTCAATGCAGGACTACAACAAGCTGTTTCCGAACGAACACTCCAAAGGGAACTGCATGCCATGGATATCTGGAGAAGAGTACCACGGAAGAGACCCATGTTAACAGCTCTGCACAAGGCTGCATGGCTACAGTGGGCGCGGCGTCACAAAGACTGGACTGTCGACTCTTGGAAGCGTGTGATCTGATCGGATGAGTCACGATTTTGCTTGTACTTGAATGATGTTAGGCGACGAGTACCTCGTAAGCCGCATGAAGCTTTTCATGCGGCTTACGATGTATACATGAAAAGCATGAACTGAAATGCTTTTCACGCATTTTTCACTTTTCATGCATGAAAGCATGAAAAGCATGAAAAGCATGAACCTTACACACATGAAAAGCATGAAGCTTTTCATGTGTGTTAGGTTCTGTTCAAGCTGGAGAAGGCTCTGTGATGTTCGGGGGATGTTTCACGTACGGAAAATGGGTCTTTTAGTTGTCGTGACGTCACACTTGAACCAGAAGGGCTATATTGGAACAGCTGTTGGAAGACAGATGGTAGCATCCCGTCAAGACCATCCAACGTGTTGTTTAACGTGCACAGAGTATGGCTTTCCCGCACACGGTGCCACGGCTTAACGTCCCACCCGACGGGTTGGGTTGGATTGTTTTACCTCTGAGCGGCACTTTTTTGCACACCATGGGCTAAATGGCCAGGTCACATGGACCCCGAAGGCTCAGAGAAGGTTGGGAGGGGGACTCATTGGAACAGCTGTTGGGAGACATATGGTAGCCTCCAGTCAAGGCCATCCAGCGTGTTCTTTAACGTGCACAGGGTATGGCTCTCCCGCACACGGGGCCACGACTTAACGTCCCATCCGACGGACGGCGGCCTTTCCAAGCCCATCGGTGTCCCCTACTGACCGTGGGCAGGGCGGGGAATTTTGCGGAGATAAATCTCAACGCTGACTCAGCGGGGACGCGAACTTGGGAACTACAGATTACGAGCCTGTCGCGCTACCGACTGAGTCACCCTGCCCCAGAGTTTTAATTCTTCGTATGTCAACAAAGGCCTGTAAACGATAATCACGACTACTCATGAACGATCTGTTCTACATAATAATAATAAATAAATACCCCCTCAAGCAGCTGCTTGCCACAGAGGTCTGACAGGAGCCTGTCAGTTTATATGCCAGAGTAGAAGGTCTGAGAGGATGGCAGGACCTCAGCAGAAAAACAACACGAACATCCATGCCTTACCCGGGGTTCGAATCCAGGTCCCTTAGATCAGTAGCCAAGCACGCTAACCACTCGGCCATGGGACGGCTTTCCCATCCGTTACATATAAAAAATAAATAAATACCCCCTCAAGCATTCCCCACCCTGCCCACGGTCAGTAGGGGACACCGATGGGCTTGGAAAGGCCGCCGTCCGTCGGATGGGACGTTAAGCCGTGGCCCCGTGTGTGGGAGAGCCATACCCTGTGCACGTTAAAGAACACGCTGGATGGCCTTGACGGGAGACTACCATCTGTTTCCCAACAGCTGTTCCAGTGGGTCCCCTCCCCCAACCTTCTCTGAGCCTTCGGGGTCCATGTGACCTGGCCATTTAGCCCATGGTGTGCAAAAAAGTGCCGCTCAGAGGTAAAACAACCCAACCCAACCCCCTCAAGCAGCTGCTTACCACAGAGGTCTGACAGGAGCCTGTCAGTTTATATGCCGCAGTAGAAGGTCTGAGAGGATGGCAGGACTTCAGCAGAAAACAACACGAACATCCATGCCTTAACCGGGGCTCGAACCCAGGTCCCGTAAATCAGTAGCCAAGCGTGCTAACCACTCGGCCACGGGACAGGATAACGGAAAATTGGCAGTCACGTTGGGTTTCCGCTGTCTGAAATGATCAATTCTATATAAATTTCTATTTACAACAATGATCTTTCAGTATTTTAGCAGGTGTTGAGGTTTAAACATTTTGGAGCACCAATGTGTGCTAAGAAAAATATCAAAAACCAAAGGAAACTCGAATATTGAAGGAATTATATACCTAACTAGATCTGGAAGACTTTTAAAATATATGGTTATTTTTTAAATTTCAAGTACGATATTTTTGAAGTTTTGATTTCGCATCTTGAGGTTAACACGCACATGCATCTTGAGGTCGTCCAGTAGTTCCATATAGCCCTTCTGGTTCAAGTGGGGACGGGGGTGGCTCAGTCGGTAGCGCGCCAGGCTCGTAATCTGTAGTTCCCAGGTTCGAGTCCCAGCTGGGTCAGCGTTGAGATTTATCTCCGCAAAATTCCCCGCCCTGCCCACGGTCAGTAGGGGACACCGATGGGCTTGGAAAGGCCGCCGTCCGTCTGATGGGACATTAAGCCGTGGCTCCGTGTGCGGGAGAGCCATACCCTGTGCACGTTAAAGAACACGCTGGATGGCCTTGACGGGAGGCTACCATCTGTCTCCCAGCAGCTGTTCCAGTGGGTCCCCTCCTCCAACCTTCTCTGAGCCTTCGGGGTCCATGTGACCTGGCCATTTGGCCCATGGTGTGCACAAAAGTGCCGCTCAGAGGTAAAACAACCCAAACTTGGTTCAAGTGTGACGTCACCGCAACCAAAGGACCCATTTCCTCGCATCTTGAGTTTTAACAGGCCGCTTGCAACATGCATATCTCACTATATGCACGTTCGTGTGTGTAATAATACGAACGCGCATGTTAACCTCAAGATGCGCGGAAAGGACTATTTTTATGTTGTTGTGGATCAAATCATAAAAGGTGGACATCCTGAATGAGCAACGTTATCTGTTAAGATTCGCTGGACACACACACACACATTTGTGGATTACACTTGTCAGGAGTTGCAGAGATGATATGCCAGTTGCTGCATGGCGAAGATCTTCCTCGAGATCGCTGCCAGGTTTATCCTCCTAACGAGTCTTAAAAAGATGACCCACCCGTTGCCCCAGATAAGCAAAGGACACTCCCATTAAATAACGTGTTGCCAATTCCTTTTTTTTGTCCCCCCTCCTCTACTCCCCTCCGCCATCTCTCTTTTTTCCTTTGCCATTCTCATCAGCAGTTCTCGTTCGAGTGCCAATTGTTGGATCCCCCTCTTCCTCCGTTCGCCAGGAGTCTGTCCGTCCGTAGTTTGTCGTGCAGGCGACCCCAAACTACTTGGCTCCATGACAAGAGCTCTCGTCGCATCACGTGACCGAGAGCGGCCGTTATCTCGTAGGTAAAGATTCTGCGACGGTATGAAACGTCTGGGACCCGTTATGCTGTTAGCCGATAAAAAATGCATCGGAGACTATTATGGAAGACGGATGAATGGTGGGGAGGATTCAGAGCACGAGCACACAAATCGACACGCCCAGGAGAGTCCTCACCGGGATCACCTACTCTTCTTCTTCTCCCATCATCCGTTGAAGTGGAAAAGAAGGGACAGGAGGAGAGAGAGAGGGGGATGGATTGGCGGGATGGAAGAGTAGAGGTGTTTTTTTTTTGTGTGTGTGGGTATGTGGGGGTGGGGAGAGCAGAATGTAGAAGACTCCAAGTGGGTGCTGAGCTTAGTTTTCAAACCAAGCTATTCCAAATCTCCATCGTAGTTAATATACTGGAAAAAAGGGTAGCTGAAATTTAATATTTTCCTTAGCAAAAGGGAAAACGGATACTTTGTGAATCCTGAACGTGGAGAAAAATAATAATTTCAAATATTGTCTAATGAGAGAGAAAGAAACGCCATTATAGTCGTGAACTGATATTTAATTTCAAGCCATTTTTTATGATAAAAAGCGATAAATATTAAATATAGCGATAATATTAAATATAGCGATAATATTTTTATGATAAATATTAAAATCAAGACACATGGATAAAATAATACTTAATTTAAGTTTCTTCTTTAGTAGAAGAGATTCAGGTAGAGTAAGAGACAAGAATTTGGATTAAAATAACACTTGAAATAAATTCCATCTTAAATGTAAAAGGAAGAGGCAATATTAAGGTCAATAATCGGGAAAAAATAACTCTTTTTTTTTTACCTAACTTCTTTACAAAAAAGGATATTCTATAAAGGAACTGCGACAACTTTGAACCCATGTCTAAGTATGTTTCACTTCAAGAACAAATTTTAATCCTTTTTTTAGTATAAAAACGAATTTAACGAATTTAATTCTATTTCTTAGTAAGATTTACTTCTAAAACAGATTCCAATCATTTCTGAGTACGTTTCACTTGTAAAGCAAATTTTAATTCATTTCTTAGTATGTTTCACTCTTAAAACAAAATTAAAATCCATTTCTTAGTTGGGTCCTATACACCCCTTGTAATTGTTGACTTTTTAGGTTTTACTGGATATTTTATGCGTTTATGAACCTTTTTACTTTGTTACTTTGATTTTACGCTTGTTTCTGTTTTTTACTGGGTCCTATACACCCATTTTATTGTCGATTTTACACGTGTTGTTACTTTTTGTGATTTTTACTTATCTTTTTTGTTCTGGTTATGATTCTGTGTGTTTTTAACTTTGGTTGTGGGTTCCAATGACTTTTATCCATTTATATCTTTTTGTTTGGCGCAATATAGCCCTGTTGCTCTTGCGCCAAAAAACCCCAACCAACCAACCATTTCTTAGTATGTTTCATTTCTAAAACAAAATTTAATCCTTTTTTAGTACGCCTCGCTTCTAAAACAAATTTTATTCTTAGTATACATTACTAAGACTTACTTGTAACTCCTAAAGAATTTAAATCCATTTCATAGTATGTTTCACTCTAAAGCAAATTTTAATCCATTCAATAGTTTACTTTCAATGTAAAGGTATATTTGAAATATATTTCACCTCATCCCTGACAAACACAAAATAAATACCTGGGAAAAATCAATGGAAAAAGTGTCATTTTTCTAGTATTGGTAGTAATAATTACTTTCACTACCAATCCTAGAAAAATTATTAGTAGTATAATTTTTCTACTCTAACAGAAAATTAGTAGTACAATTTTACTAATTTTCTGCTACTAATTTTAGAAAATCAAATTAATTTTCCTAAAAAATTTTAAAATTAAATTGATTAAATTAAAAGATTAAATATATTAATATAAATTCTTTTTATTTAATTTTTTAATTATTCTTTTAATTAAATTAATTCTTTTCTTTTAATTAAATAATAAAATAATTAAATGAGGGAGGGAGGCATTTGGAAAATTCGTCTTTGAAATGCCTCTGTCCTCTTAAAAGACAGAATTAGTTTCGTCTTTCAAATGCCTCTCTCTCATTTAATTATCTCTCTTCTCTTAAAAGATAAAATTAGTCTGTTGTGTCTATAACGAGTGTAGCACATTGTAAAATCATATCAAGAAAGATGGCGAACATAATAATATCAGCACAGTATCTAAAGTAGCAGAAAACTTAATTCTAAATACACCAAATGCAACTTGGAGCTTTATAAATATAATAACTAGTGGGATCGATTAAAGTCATATTGCTCGCCTCTCTATATACCTTTCCTACCACAAGTAAGTCAAAGAATGCATTGAATGCTCTTCAGGGTTGGGTTGTTTTACCTCTGAGCGGCACGTTTTTGCACACCATGGGCTAAATGGCCAGGTCACATGGACCCCGAAGGCTCAGAGAAGGTTGGGGGAGGGGACCCACTGGAACAGCTGTTGGGAGACAGATGGTAGCCTCCCGTCAAGGCCATCCAGCGTGTTCTTTAACGTGCACAGGGTATGGCACTCCCGCACACGGGGCCTCGGCTTAACGTCCCATCCGACGGACGGCGGCCTTTCCAAGCCCATCGGTGTCCCCTACTGACCGTGGGCAGGGTGGGGAATTTTGCAGAGATAAATCTCAACTCTGACCAAGCTGGGACTCGAACCTGGGAACTACAGATTACGAGCCTGGCGTGCTATCGACTGAGTCACCCCCTCCCCGCTCTTCAAGGAGTTCCTACACAAGCATTTAACAGCTGTTCCCTCGCTCTCTATGATACTTAATGGTATTTGTATTACAGAGAATTGTGGAGAGAAAAATGAAATGATTTAATACTCAAAATTAAGAGATATTTTATGTTAGCAAAAATGAAAGAAACGATATCGATAGGAGTAACAATGAAATTAAATCCACAGTGTGTTTCGTTTTAAAATTTTCTCCCTTAATCAGCAGGTTGCTCTCATAAGGAAATGGATCCTTTGTACTTGGGAAAACAACCGTCTGTCCGATGGGATGTTAAGCCATGGCGCTGTGCATAAGGAGGGCTGGGGTGGTAATCTGCAGTCCTACGTTCGAGTCCCACCTGGGTCAGCGTTGATGTTTATCTCCGCAAAACTCCTCGCCCTGCCCTCGGTCAGTAGGCGACACCGATGGCCTTGGAAGTTCCGCCATCCGTCGGATGGGACGTTAAGCAGTGGCTTCGTGTGTAGGAAAGCCAGACCCTGTGCACGTTAAGGAACAAGTTGGATGGCCTTGACGGAAGGATACCATTTGTCTTCTAACAGCTGTTCAGTGGGTCCACTCCTCCAGACCTCTCGGGGTCCTTGTGACCTGGCCATTTAGCTCATTGTGTGCAAAAATGTGCCACTCAGAGGTAAAACAACCCTAATAGAACTGTACGGAAGAACGCCACACCATGTGTTCTTCGTTAAAGAATAAATTTAATGACCTTGACGGAAAACATCTCTCTATCTCCTAATAGATTTCGTATGAATCACTCTCTCATCTTCTGATCTGTTGGTGTACTTGTGATCTGGCCATTTTCAGTCCTTTGTGTGAACAACCTCCCTAATGACAATTGCGCACTAGTCCTTTATTCTTAATTATCGTAAAAAACAGAGAAAGTGTCTGCTCACTTTCCCTCAGCTATACGAAGGAGTTGGTGGCGATAGGATGGAAGGGAGAGGGATGGTGATGGGGGAAGAGGAAGATGAAGCGAGAAGTTAGTCTCGGAAGAAGCAATTCCAATCGCCTGGCTTCTATTAGCCAGGGTCACACGGTCTTTCTTCTGATGATGCACATGGCAAAGAGATGGAAAAGGAAGATGAGAGAGAGAGAGATTGAGAGAGCACGAAGACAATCATTGCGGTAATGTCCTTTGTCTTTGGATTCTGCTTTTCTACTCTCTGACCACGTGGCATCGTAGCTGGCCTAGTTAGGGTCCCCACGAGAACAGATGAATCAAGAAGTGGGGAGGAATGGATATAGGTTGGGGGGAGGAGAAGAAAGGGACGGAGGGCAAACCATGACAGGTGAGAAATGGGAGGTGGGTGATTGGTGAGGTTGGTTGCCATTTGATACAAATGATGCCTTGAGGGATAGATCACTATATGACTTAGCGACCTTTCCTCTGGCTACATACACAAAGGCAAGTGACGCGTAGAGATGCATTAGGCAGACTTGTACTAGTGCATCATTCATTATTTTAGATTTGTTTTCATATTGTCTTTTTATCCAGACGCTTTCGTTTCGGGTCACTATCTTTTATTGGTTTATTTCGCCGATAAAGATTATAGTAATTAGTCAGAGGAAATATTTAAATGATTGATTGATCTTTGAAGGCAGTTTACTCTACAGAGCAGTGGAATAAGCACCCGGTTTATAAGAGATTAAGTGGGTTATCGTTCGGGTAAATTTTCTCCTTCTCGAGAGGAGGACTTAAATGATTTAAGACTTCAGTATAGGTGGAGTCAACTAGGACTTTTAATTGGGTAAGACTGAAGAAGTTGGATTGTTTTACCTCTGAGCGGCACTTTTTTGCACACCATGGGCTAAATGGCCAGGTCACATGGACCCCGAAGGCTCAGAGAAGGTTGGGGGAGGGGACCCACTGGAACAGCTGTTGGGAGACAGATGGTAGCCTCCCGTCAAGGCCATCCAGCGTGTTCTTTAACGTGCACAGGGTATGGCTCTCCCGCACACGGGGCCACGGCTTAACGTCCCATCCGACGGACGGCGGCCTTTCCAAGCCCATCGGTGTCCCCTACTGACCGTGGGCAGGGCGGGGTATGTTGCGGAGATAAATCTCAACGCTGACCCAGTTGGGACTCGAACGTGGGAACTACAGATTACGAGCCTGGCGCGCTACCGACTGAGCCACCCTCGCCCCACGAAATCAAGTGTAAAGTAAAAAATGTATTGTACATATATCGGAAAATTGACACATATTATTTGTAATCTTTGTATTGAGTAAGTCGTTATTGATTTTTGTACTAATAATACTATACCGCCTTAATATATATACTATACCGCCTTAATATATATACTATACCGCCTTAACTGGTATAGTGGTTAGGCAGCTAGCGACTGTTCCAGCAAGGCAAACTTTGTGTGTTGTGTTAGCTCTAACTAAGGCAGTGGTTAGCAGTGACTTCGGTCTCAGTAGGGCATGTCCTTGTATGAGAAGGCCTGTATTAAGCTAGGAGTAGCTTCTAGGATTCTTCTCTGTCCTATATGTCGAAAATCAAAAAAATTTCTTTTAGTTGCCCAGACAAATCATGTGGTTTTTGGGTTCACTCAGATTTTTCTATGTTATAAATTGTATATGATGATGAAATAAAATTGACTGATTGATTGATTGAATTCCTCTGCCCATTGTGCTCACGTTACGCAATATGGCTCATCTGTCCTGGCCGGCCGCTTATATCTCCGTGTGGTCGACCGTGTCATGTGCACTCTGTGACGCCCCTGGGTGAGTACACTGTGATTCCGTAGGTAGTCATATCATTCTTATACGACTGTGTATGTGTATCATTCTTATTTTTGTTCTGGGAACCAGCCTCAGGAGGCTGCAGCGAAGGAAGTCGGCCATTAACGTTGTACCGCCTCTACGCTACACGTACATTGTTGTACACAGGGGTGGTTACAACAATGCTACTGAATTTCGTGGGGCGGGGGTGGCTCAGTCGGTAGCGCGCCAGGCTCGTAATCTGTAGTTCCCAGGTTCGAGTCCTAGCTGGGTCAGCGTTGAGATTTATCTCCGCAAAATTTCCCCGCCCTGCCCACGGTCAGTAGGGGACATCGATGGGCTTGGAAAGGCCGCCGTCCGTCGGATGGGACGTTAAGCCGTTGCCCCGTTTGCGGGAGACTCATACCCTGTGCACGTTAAAGAACACGCTGGATAGCCTTGACGGGAGGCTACCATCTGTCTCCCAACAGCTGTTCCAGTGGGTCCCCTCCCCCAACCTCCTCTGAGCCTTCGGGGTCCATGTGACCTAGCCATTTAGCCCATGGTGTGCAAAAAAGTGCCGCTCAGAGGTAAAACAATCCAACCCAACTGAATTTCGTGGGGCGGGGGTGGCTCAGTCGGTAGCGCGCCAGGCTCGTAATCTGTAGTTCCCAGGTTCGAGTCCCAGCTGGGTCAGCGTTGAGATTTATCTCCGCAAAATTCCCCGCCCTGCCCACGGTCAGTAGGGGACATCGATGGGCTTGGAAGGCCGCCGTCCGTAGGATGGGACGTTAAGCCGTGGCCCCGTGTGCGGGAGAGTCATACCCTGTGCACGTTAAAGAACACGCTGGATGGCCTTGACGGGAGGCTACCATCTGTCTCACAACAGCTGTTCCAGTCATCTGTTTCAATATGCGGCGATTGCATAGTAATGGATGAAAATGTAAGTGGAGATAAAAAAAGGAGATTTGAGTAAGATTACTATTTCGCAAAGGATAAAGAGAGATTTGAGATAAGAGTTTACCCAACACTTCTCTTCAGTAGACTTCAACATGGAGAATTCCACATGCACATTTCCTCGTCTGCCTCTCTACTCTGCTCTCGAGAGTAACAGAATTGAGGAGTAAGAAAAGTGCAAACAAAAAGGAGGAAGTGAGAGAGAGAGACTTATATTCCAGATTCAACGCTGCTCGACGATCCATTGAGAATCAACGGCCGTGGTGTGGATGAGTGTGGGTGGGATCATTTAACAGAGTTCCACCAGAATGCTGTCACACAGATACAGGCAGCGACTCCGTAGTGTTGGGGATGAAGCAGGGGAGGGGAGTAAAATAAATGGCAGGAGGTCGGAAAAAAGAAAGAAAAAGGGCTTGAGCAAAAGCAGACATACGCTATGAAAGAAGGGGGAAGTGGTGTCTAATGTTGTGTGCAGTTTGGCTTGATCAGCATGCAAAATGTCTCTTTCTCGAAACGTAGCCTCTAAATCTCTACGCTTAGTCTTTGCGAGAGTGTTGTAGCGTCAGAGATTCGGGTTGGTTCTTCAGGATTACCGAAAGAAACACAAAGTGGCCCTGCTCTTCGTAGCACTCGGGTGGAAGAAGCCTCCCCTTAACCGTTCTGTAAACGACAGTTTACGCTATCGACGAAAACGTGCTCAGAGAAGGTGTTGGGCGATTTTCAGCCAGATTGGCGTCCTGTTCGCTATGCGAGGGACACCCTATTCCCCCTTCACTCCTTACCCACCCCCTCCACACCCCCTTACCCTCTCTTTTACCCTCCAAAACCTGGCGGTGAGCGTCCAATAGCGGAAGCTTTGAAATGCTGGGCACAGTGATTTAGGTTATTGCCTGCTACCCACAAGTTGCAGAGTCAGCAACTCTCGTTTCATTTCGCGACGAAATCCTCGGGTGAAGGCTTTTGTTTTGCAGGCTCGAAGATGGGGGAAGAGGAGGAAGAGGAGGGATTCTGAAAGGCAGAGGTGATGGGAGACGGAGAGGGTGGGTGGCAGGAATATGAAAGTGTGGATTGTGCATAGGAAAACCAAGCACTGTGCTGAATTGGAAGGTTCTGATGCACACCAACCAGTTAGCAGAGGGAGGCGCAGACCGTCACAGAAAGGCACTGTGTCCGCCATTAGGTTTTATACGTAATCGCTATTAGAGTGTAAAGTCGTTTCGGTAGAATGTCGGCATCTACCGTCCCTTTAGAGTTTTTCTGCAGGATCAGTCGCCAGTTTAAAGTCGGGTTTTTGTGTTTTTACGACGGGCTCTCGAACCGGATCGCTTGTTTGGCGATAACTAACGTTACGTCTGTCTAGCAGCAAGTCCGCTTTATTAATATTTATTTTTATGACAATTCAGGCTGGAAATTGAAGAATGAATATTTAATTAATGTTTCAATTAGGTTAATACAAAGATGAAGAATGAAATTATTTTTTGAAAGACATGGGGAGAGAAATATTACTTTTTTGTGCGCGGGTGAAAGAAATTTGTATGATATTTGGCTGAGAAACATTGGTGAAACATCTTATTAGTGGTTGTAAAAATGTCACATTGCACGATGCATTTGACTTTGTGTTGTTCAGCTTCTGAATATCAACTTTTGCACACAGTGGATTAAATGTCCCTGTCAGAAACAATGGAGAGGTCAGGGAAGACTAGGTTAGAAGTCTTGGAAGTCCAGGTCGGAAGTTTCGAAATGTCCTAAAAGTTTAGAAGACTTGGAAATACCTGGAAGTCCAGGTGAGATGTCTCGGAAGTATCTGAATGTTCTTGTCATATGTCTTGGAAAGTCACAGAAATTTAGGTCAGAAGTCTCAAAAGGTTCTAGAAGTTAAGGTCAGAAGTCTCAAAAAGTTCTAGAAGTTGAGGTCAGAAGTTTCAAAATTTCCTAGAAGTCCTGAAGTCCTAGAAAAGTCATGAACATCGAGTCAGACGCCTCGAAAGTTGCAGAAGTCCTAGAAGTTTAGATCAAAAGTCTTGTATAGTTCGGAAGTTCAGGTTAGAAGTCTAGAAAAGTTCTAGAAGTTCAAGTTAGAAGCCTTGAAAGGTTTTAGAATTCCAGGTCAGAAGTCTTAAAGGTCCAGAAAGTTCAGGTTAGAAGTCTCGAAAAGTCCTGGAAGTCCTCGTCAGAAGTCTTGGAAGGTCTTGGAAATTCTGGGACGTTTCCACCCAGCTTTGAATACTGGAAGAGGGCCCCAAGTCCCTGAGTTGAGCTGATGAAGGGAATCCAAACAGCTGTTAGGAAGTATAGAGAAACTTCTCATTACGAGCATTCAGAAATGCTTAACTTTCCATACATAGGACGGTGACCTTTGTCGACTCTCCTGCGGCTCCTTTGTTAAGGAGGGCAGAAAGGGGATTTGCTTAAAAAATCTAAAAGCAGTTACAGTAACACTCAAACCCAGGAACATTACACTAAGACGCCTAAGATGCAAGTTAAAATAATGACGGTTAAAATAAATGGTCTGAAAAGTTTATGCCTACAATATAAGAGGGAGCTATACTGCAGGTAGAATGAGTTCGTGAACTCATTAAGGAAACCCCACACATCACCGTTTATGTAATAGGTTTAGATGTCAGTGTATCGATTAGCAGTGTGGGAACAATTAATTATTCATCAAAATTTAAAATTCCGAAAGATCTGTGCCAAATGGGTACCCTACAAACTGACAGAACAGGATTGGATTGGATTGTTTTACCTCTGAGAGGCACTTTTTTGCACACCATGGGCTAAATGGCCAGGCCACAAGGGCCCCGAAGGCTCAGAGAAGGTTGGGGGAGGGGACCCACTGGAACAGCTGTTGGGAGACAGATGGTAGCCTCCCGTCAAGGCCATCCAGCGTGTTCTTTAACGTGCACAGGGTATGACTCTCCCGCACACGGGGCCACGGCTTAACGTCCCATCCGACGGACGGCGGCCTTTTCAAGCCCAGCGGTGTCCCCTACTGACCGTGGGCAAGGCGGGGAAATTTTGCGGAGATAAATCTCAACGCTGACCCAGCTGGGACTCGAACCTGGGAACTACAGATTACGAGACAGAACAGGAAAGCAGCGCAAGGGTAAACTCATGCAAGGGGATGCTGGCAACGTTTGAACCTAATATCCCCCAAATGATTATAAGACATTGTCACAGGTGATGAGACGTGGCATTATTACTATGCAATTCCCAGAAAGATCGACAATTGTGCTTGAGTTGCGGAAGATGAACCGGGTCCCCAAATCCTCTGATAAAACTTTCGCCCGAGGAAGAGGATGTTAACAATTTTTTTTCAATTCCCAAGGAGTGATAGCCATGGATACCTCACCTGAAAAAATGACTATAAATGGACATTACTACAATAACATTGTTTTGCCCAAAATGGTTAAGGAGATGAAGGAGCAGCATCCAATGAAAGGCGTGTGAAGGATTCTTCTTCATGACAATGTCAGTGCTAAAAATCTCGGCAAATTATGGCTTATCTGGAGCAGGAAATATTCCATCCTGCAAACTCACCTGATCTTGCACTATACGATTTTTAGTTGCTTCCAAAAATTAAAAAGGAACATACTGGAAAATCTTTTCCAAAGGTGCAAGACCTTACAAAATGAGTTCATTCAGAGTATGGAGTATTTCCCAATATGAATGCCACCAAACGTTCCAGAAATGGCGTAGAGGTGTGCAATTTTGCATAGATGCTGGAAGGGAATACTTTGAAGGACAGTAAAAGTTTGTTGAGGTCATAGCAACAACGTACAGATTTCGCAGACCGAAATTTATGGCCAAGAGAGAATTGATGATAAAGGCCTTTGTTCTCAACACTTAAAGCGAGGTTAAACAAACTTTCAAACAAATCATTGCTCGTTAACTTCAGTTGTAAAACTAATGTGAATTATGCATTAGAAAATTTAGAAAACAAATTATGCTATAAATTCATATTTTTAAACAAACTAATAATTAACAATGGTGTGCCATAAGGATCAGTTATCAGACCTTTTTCTTTCTTCAGGTAAATGATTTTTTTTAAATACTAGATTTTAGTGTCGAATTGTATTTTACGTAGATAATACAAGTCTAATCAACTGCTCTGAAAGTTATGTTTTGTAACTTCTCAGTTATTATTTTGATTAAATGTGATTAATAAATATCTATAAAGATCGTTTATTGATAAAGTTTAATAAAGGAGACGTATTTAATTTAAAAAGAAGCAAGAATGAAAATTTATAGAGTTGTCTGAATAATCTCGAAACCAGCTCTTTTCCTTTAGATATCTCGTGCAATATATATCACAGAGCACCATTGCAAATATACACTTTGTTTAAAAACATTTTTTTCCCTTGGGCTCGACGCAAGTTTTGCATACTGCTTAATCCTGCTCTGCATGGAAGCAAAGTTTTATATGATCAAATAAAGAATGAACTTACATAAAACTTAAATAATACGTGTGCCTTACTGTTAAATAAGCAGTAACGCCCAAGTCCTAATTAATCAGGGGCGGGGGTGGCTCAGTCGGTAGCGCGCCAGGCTCGTAATCTGTAGTTCCCAGGTTCGAGTCCCAGCTGGGTCAGCGTTGAGATTTATCTCCGCAAAATTCCCCGCCCTGCCCACGGTCAGTAGGGGACACCGATGGGCTTGAAAAGGCCGCCGTCCGTCGGATGGGACGTTAAGCCGTGGGCGGGAGAGGCATACCCTGTGCACGTTAAAGAACACACTGGATGGCCTTGACGAGAGGCTACCATCTGTCTCCCAACAGCTGTTCCAGTGGGTCCCCTCCCCCAACCTTCTCTGAGCCTTCGGGGTCCATGTGACCTGGCCATTTAGCCCATGGTGTGCAAAAAAGTGCCGCTCAGAGGTAAAACAACCCAACCCTAATTAATCAAGGTAACTATTAAGAGCTAAAGCTGACTTGTTTTTATTAATAATAACAAAATTTGTAATTAATAATTTTATAAGAAATTATTAATCAATTTATTCTACAAATATTCCTCATTAAAATAAAAAAAGTTTAATCTTCGTCGAAAGTTAGATTTAGTTTCTTCTACATAACGTTGAAGGATTTCTTCCAGCATTGTATGTACTTCTGAAACTTTGGATGTCCTGTCCCCAGTTCCAGTTCCTCTCTTCTTTGTTAAGTTTACGCTTTTACGTAGCGCCAAAACAACTTATCATATTCCATCAACGAACAGAACAAAATTAATTCGTACGAAATGCCCTTCACATAAATGGAAGAATACACACATATATATATATGATGAAGGGATCTAACAATAGATCTTTTCTCTTTGAAATGATTTCTCCTTTTCTTTTCTGCATCTCGCGAATCTACACTCCTCCCCTTCACGAGCTCTTACTTTAGTGCCGTAGGAAAATCAGATAAATCTTCGTGGTAAAAGTATTTTCCGTTAACCCTAGTGCAGAAGTCATTCCCACTCTCAAAACCAACAATCACATCTCTATCACAAAACCGAATGAAAGGTTCTTATATTTTTTCTATTTTCGTTTTTCGTTTCTTTCATTTGAATGGCAACACAGACGACTACGGTGTCCTTTCACGAGCGAAATCCATTCACGAAATTACAATTCCGACTACCCAGCCTTTGCAGCGAGGTCCTTTGTTACCACTATTGAATTACAAGTATCAATAACAAATGGAAAAATCTAAATGCCATTTGACAAATGATCACCTTACAATACTCTCTCTTTTCTCTTTTATGAGATCCACGAACAATGAGTTTAATTTTTTTGCTCTCTGTCTCTGTCTCTCTCACTCTTTTCACACTTTCCTCTTTCTCCTCTGCTCATCCCCAACTCTTTGCTCTTCCTGCTCCGGCGTGCGTGCGTGCGTTACGGCGATGAACAGTGCGTGTGTGTTCGCGAGCGCACGCGTTTCGGAACCGATAACGGCAACCAATGAAAGACGAAACAATGTTATCTCGCGCTTGTTCTCTCCGAACGGCTCGCGCGCAAAAGGGAAAATATTTGCGCCAGTAGCAATCCATTGTTGTCTGCTTTCTCCACTTGCGCTTTCCGCTTTTGCATCGGGAGGCGCAGGAGCAAGGGATGGAGAGAGAGTTTGCACGAGGGAGGAGGAGGAGGAGGAGGATCACAAAAGGCAATGTTTTGCACTGTAGCAACAGTCCGTATATAATTATATAGGATTTCCGTTAGAAACAGGTGTCAGTACAGCAGAAAGGTTCGAGATTTTCTTTTTTTATTTCTTTTTCTCCTTCATCCTTTTGACCGAAAGAAATGGGATCAGGATGGATGGCGTTGGTGCTGCGCGGAAGAGTGGTGAGTGGGATGGAGGGATGGTAAGAAGAAGAATAGAAGAGCCTACAATGATGAAGTTAGAGAAGACGGGGCTAAAAGATGCGAAAGGGAGATAAAGAGACGTGACGGGAGGGGGCAGTGTCTCTAAAAGAGGAAGTGTTTCTGCTGGGGAAACAGGTGGTGGAAGAGGAAATTGCAACAGTCGAGAACAACAGCCTGTTCAGAAAAGGATAGAACAGTAAGCTGGCATAGAGAGGAAATGGGAAAAAAAAAAGTAAAGACGATCTGAAATACTTAAAATCATTCTCATTGGGATGCAAAGGGGACCAAAGGTGTTCTTCCAAAGGTGTTCCAAAGAGAAATTGCTGCTGTTCTGATGCAGTTAACTCTCAGTATTTGCTTCATCTCGATAAAGAATAAATGTGTGATGCGGAAGGGTAAGGTTAAATGAAAAATATTTGTCCTCCATGCTGTACCGAGCTTCAATGTATACGAACTCAGAACTCGGAAAAAACAACTTGATGTAAGACTTAGTTAATCGCATTTTTAAATTATCGTATTATCTCTTTTATGCATTTTATATATCAGTCGATGGATTTTAAGGTTTTTTGCGTTTTAAGGATAGAAAAGGGCTTAAATGGCATCAGCTATCTCTTTCAGTTGATACCATAATGAGATGACATTGTTTGCATAAATAATGAAGCTGTTTAGGCCTGGCGCGTTCAACCCAAGGTTAATTGCAAATGAACTTGCAGCTCATAAACGAAATAATCAATATACTCAATCTGGGTATTTTCTTCCTTATATTTTTGACCAAACATTTTAAGGCACATAACTGAATGATTTTTCCTGTTCATAGTACTCATTAAAAATGTATATTTCTGTTTTTTAATCTGGATGACCTCTCGATTCCTTAAATATATAGCTCCCCCAAATTAATTGTTACTTAGAAATGCTTCGAAGTTACAATCTTATTAATATAAGATGGAAATTATCTAATGTTTTGGTAGGACATCGTATTAATAATATATATCCTGCTTGTTAATGAAATATTACTGTTTACAGGTCTCATTAGATGGTATGCTAATTAAGCCATTTGACATGGGCCTTGAGACCTATAGCCCCCGATATTTTCTCAAATTATTAATGGATTTTTTAAATATTGATGGGGAAAAAAACTTTTACTGTATAAAATATTCGACACAGTTTAATTTTAATTGCATATTTTAGTTGTCGTCGTTGTCGTTGTCGTCGTCGTCGTCGTCGTCATCATCATCATCATCATCATCATCATCATCATCATCATCATCATCATCATCATCATCAATGGTCCCAGTGAATTGAATCATGTTACTGAACCTCAGTTTGAGTCAAAGAGTCCTGACCGTATACAGGATGTTTCCGAAATGTCTAGTCAAATTTTGGGAACGTATTCTACCGCTCATAGTGATGAAAAACGTTCCTATGAACACTGGGTTAGCTCCCCTTCCGAGTTAGAATGCATTTGGAGGATGCAAGTAAGGAAATTAGTTTTTATTCCAGCATCGAAATGTAAGTGATCAATGAGAACGATTATATAAATCTGCAACAGAGGAAGTGTCCGAAATGGCCTCCCTGAGCAGCAATACACGCCTTCAAAGCGCCTTCTTGATCGACTGTCGAACACTTTCGAAAAGTGTTGACAACTATCCACAATCCATTCGCGGAGAACTTGTGTATTAGAAACTGGGGTAGCGTAAAGATCAGCCTTAACGTGTTCCCCCATAAGAAATCCAGTGGATTCAAATCGGGAGAGGGTGCAGGCACCTCTGTTGGTCCACCTCTACCAATCCAAAGGCAGGATGCGTACGACTGAGCTCACCCAGGAGAGGTGAGATTTTGCCAACATTTGCATACATCTACTAAGCCATCAGACATGCAAAATTACCAAGTATCATACCTTTTGATAGGCTTCTTGCGCTTTCAAAATGTGCTATAACCCAGATGATAAGCGTCTCTGGATCAATGATCATAGGAACCTTTTTCATCACTATACACAGTAGAACACGTTCCCAAACTTTGACTTGACTAGACCATTCTTTGACGTGATACGGTAAACACCCTCTATACGTATTATTGATGAAATATTCTTCAATAATTTGCGATATTTTGGTTATTCAGCTTTTCCCCCTATATATAGCCTTACCTGGGAAGCACCTACAGCTATATGGATAGAGGGAATGATTTTGAAACAAGCTAAACGGTGGTTCCATGTGCTTCCAGTTACACTGCTTAACGTGCAAGCATCAATGAGTAGGCTCGTTTTGTCAAACATCGATGGGCAGTCTCCTTTGCCAAGCATCGATGAGTAGCCTCCTTTTCCCAGCATCGATGAGTAGCCTCCTTTTCACAGCATCGATGAGTAGCCTCCTTTTCACAGCATCAATGAGTAGCCTCCTTTTCATAGCATCGATGAGTATCCTCCTTTTCACAGCATCGATGAGTAGCCTCCTTTTCACAGCATCGATGAGTAGCCTCCTTTTCACAGCATCGATGAGTAGCCTCCTTTGCCAGCGAATTTCATTCTTAATGGCCTTCAACGGGGACAATAGTAATATTTGCAAGGACACTACTTCACTAAGCTAAAAAGCGTTATTCAGCAGCTAAATGAGATTTGAAAGGGTTAGGTTTCCCTAATCCACCACCACCACCCACCACCACCATCATCCTCTCTAACGCACGCGCCATTCACCAACTCTATTGTGCAAGAAACGGTAGCGCTATATGATGAACGTATTATCAGATTTACAACTCTTTCAAAAATTCAATTTCTGTGGACTAAGAGGGGATATCTTAAAATGAAATAAAAAGTTACTTAGCAAATAGGTCACAGATAGTACATTTAAATGATATGAGCTCAAAGATACCTTAAATTCATCAGGGAGTACCCCAAGGATCAATTCTAGGGCCATTGCTTTTCTTTTCATACATCGTCCCATATAGCATCCCAAATGATTTACCAAACGTTTCAGGAAAAACGAAATCATATCTATATGCAGATGACACAGTATTCTTAATGTCTTCAAATTCTATAACAGATGTACCAAACACAAATGAACACAGAATTAAGAAAAAGCTCAAAGTGTAATGATAATATTATTAATGTAAGTAAACAAATTACACAAAAACTAGTTAAAAACAAAATTCGTGATGTTTCGCACATTACAGATTAATGATATTATTTATTTAAATATAGATAGCTTTGGCATTACTAGATTTAGAGAGTTTAATTTTTAGGAATCCCGTTAGAAGAAAAATGAAATGTCCGTATAACTTACACTGGTACCCAGATCATTAGAGCTATCAGCAAAATCTACAGGATTCGGAATTTGATTAACCAAAAAAATTTATTGATGCTGTATTATGCTTTTATTTACCCAACTCTGTTCGAGTGTTATTGACATTGATATTTATACCAAATGAAAGCTTGCGACGTGGGGAGTGCCACATACACTACATTTTAGAAAGGTTCAGACCCAGCAACGCGGGGATAAATCTGTTAGTTATAAATATTTTTCAAATACGAGATCTGAATATTTATGAGTTTGTATTTTTATGGGAACAAAAATTATTACCATCAATATTTGATCTTTATTTCAAGAAGAGAAAGGATATCCATTTTCTGACAACCAGATCCAAGGAAAATTTATTTGTACCGAAATTCAAGAAGACCATTTGTCAAGCCTCTGCTACATACGCTGCTCTCTCATTATGGAATACATTACCAAATAAGTTGAAGTTAATATCTAATAAAAATACTATATTGGGAATATTAAATGGCACCTTCTTAATAGGTAGAATTGGGTTGGGTTGTTTTACCTCTGAGCGGCACTTTTTGGCACACCATGGGCTAAATGGCCAGGTCACATGGACCCCGAAGGCTCAGAGAAGGTTGGGGGAGGGGACCCACTGGAACAGCTGTTGGGAGACAGATGGTAGCCTCCCGTCAAGGCCATCCAGCGTGTTCTTTAACGTGCACAGGGTATGGCTCTCCCGCACACGGGGCCTCGGCTTAACGTCCCATCCGACGGACGGCGGCCTTTCCAAGCCCATCGGTGTCTCCTACTGACCGTGGGCAGGGCGGGGAATTTTGCGGACATAAATCTCAACGCTGAGCCAGCTGGGACTCGAACCTGGGAACTACAGATTACGAGCGTGGCGCGCTACCGACTGAGCCACCCCCGCCCCTAACAGGTAGAATATGCAATTACATTACAATCAGTTTTGGATTTGCTCAATCCAAATCATTTGTATGTAGTATTATGGGAATGCAGCTTTGTTATAGCTATATATTATGTTTATATGAATTGTATTTCTTTTACTTGATGTTTCCATTTTTCAAAGTTGTTACATTGTAATTCCTTAAGACCTTAATAACCTATTTTAAGGTTCGGTTCCTAATAATTTTACCTGAAACTGTAACTTATTCTTTGTGAATTTCTGTAAATGAAGTCAAATGAAATCAACCGCGTTGCTCAGATTTCAAACTCTCTGAAGTATATAGCAGAAGAAGAAGAAGATAAAATTCATTACATACTGAAAAATACATTTACATAGACTCAAATTTTGAGTCATTATCAGATTCAATATCCACTCGAGTTAATATTCGCCTGTGGGTGGTAGATGGCACTCTCCATTTCGCAAGCTTTCATTTGGCATAAAACTAATTAGAATTTTCTCCTCTTCTTCAGAGGAAGTCTGAATCTTTCTAAAGCTGTGGTAAAATAAAAAAATAAATAAATATCGCCTCAAGCAGCTGCTTGCCACAGAGGTCTGACAGGAGCCTGTCAGTTTATTTGCCACAGTAGGAGATCTGAGAGGATGGCAGGACCTCAGCAGAAAAACGACACACACATCCATGCCTTAACCCGGGCTCGAACCCAGGTACCTTAGATTAGTAGCCAAGCGTGCTAACCACTCGGCCACGGGACGGTGATTTGAATAACTGCGTGATTTTGAATAACTGGTAATGCTAGCTTTAAGACACCGGTTTCTAACTGCTAATGTTAAGTCTAAGGGAATTTCGAGAAATTCAAACCTTTCCACCTCAGTTTTGGTTGATCTCAACTAGTTTAACATGGTCTGTATTCTTCCCGTGGGGGAAGAAAACATCCATGTAAAGTTTGTAGTTCCTAGATCACATAAATGTAAAGTGCAATCATCAAATCAATACATATATAATGATAGATATATTATAAAGGTGCATTTAATCTCTTAAAGAAGGTCGCCTTGAGACTCGAATGTGCTGGCAGTGCCCTTTGTTCTATGGTAGTTACCTCTAGTCTTTATGATGGAATAATCTCACAGCAAACTTCAGAGACATTTCCACGATATCAGGCAACACAGCGAGGAACGTACTATGCAGTTTAAACTGTATCCTTGAATCCAAAGCTTACAATACTTAATAATATACCACTACCGTAGGAAAAGTGGGGAGACGAATTCACACTTATGATCTCTGTAAATTAGTTGCATCTTCCTGTCTCCGTTAATCTTCTTTTTCCTTTTATTCTCCTCTCTGAGCACAAGCACGCGAATGAGCACGACCTCGTTGCATCTTCTTATTGTCCGGAAAGGGAGGAAGAAGGGGAAGAGAAATACAACCTCCTCCCCATCCCACTTCTTTCCCTCCCTCTTCTCGATTCGTCATATGCGACCCACATTGCCGGGACATAAAAGAAAGGAATGATGTAAAATAAGCAATCTTGACTTGATGGCTCTTTGGGATGTTATAAGAAAACGACTGCAGGATGAGGACGAGGAAGAAGAGGAGGAGGAGAAATCAGATAAGATGGAGAAAGGGACTGAAGAAGCTGAAGCTACGTGCGTCACTGGAGCGTAGTCTAAACATTCAATTCTCGCAAATAAAAGCATTGGAAGATTCTGCATGCAGAAGGGAAGAGGTGGAAGAAAGGATGTTGGAACGAACGCCCATCTCTGAAGAGAGTGTAGTGGACTGTAGAGCGTCATGATTTGGCGAATGGCTTCGCCCAATGGGTAAAAGTCAGCACTTGTTCCTCTTTATGAGCCAATTGTGTACTTCGCTACAACAGATTGTTTTTCCCTCCATTTTCTCAATCCTCCCCAGCACAGTTTTGCAGTTTGATGTTCGCTTTTGTCTCGAAACTGCTGCGTCGGATGACGAGGCTGTGACGTGATGTGGGTGGTGGGGTGAAATCGAAGGTTTCTAGGGTGGATCTGAAATAGAGGAAAATGCGAGAGAAGTAAAGGAAACGCGTTTAGAAGTAGAGTCTTATTTCTGTTAAGAGAAGTGTACAAAAGGAATGATCATTTATCGAGGATTTTTGTTCCGGCAAGCAAGCGCCTTTTGGTGAATAGAACGATTACGATTTTGTCTGATAAACGGTCTAAAAATCATCAGCATCACAATCTGTCGATTTTTCTGATCAGTTGGATCTTTTAAATTAAATATCCCTGTACAGTCGCTCAAAAAAGTATCCAAAAATTATGGTTGATTGCAGAATTCAGAAAAAAAACATCTGGCAGCGATTTTTTTTAGAAATTAGTGATCTGGCATCCTTCGTGTCACGTGACACGAAAGTTTCCAGATCACTAATTTCTAAAAAAAAAAACGTTGCTAGATATTTTTTCTGAATTTTGTAATCAACCATAGTGTTCCGGTATTTTTTGAGCGACTGTATTCAGCCTTTTTATTTTGAGAACGTTTTCAATTATTTTTCTTTTTTTCCATAATTTTCCCCGTGTCTTGAACGTTGAGGTTCTTGTGACTTGGTCGTTTATTCCCTTCTGCACCGATATTAACCACTCAGGAGATTCACAGAGTAAAAACAATCTACTTCATCTAAATTTCATCTAATGTTAAATCCTTTCAAACTTTGTCCTTGGGGTTCACTGCAAACAACAATTTCGTTATTTTCTGCATACTGTATGTAGCACAAAAAAAGTTATTATCTTACATGGAAGCACTTATGAGTTAATAGTATTCTTTATTCATTATGAGCTAAAAGTATTCGTTACTCATTGTGGTTTAAAAGTATTCATTACGCATTATGGCTAATAGTATACATGGCTCATTATTTGGTTTGATTTGTTTGTTTGGGGTTTTATGGTGCCATATTATGCCATATTGTGGTGTCATATTGTGCCATATTGTGGTGCCATATTGTGCCATATTGTGATGCCATATTGTGCTATATTGTGGTGCCATATTGTGCCATATTGTGGTGCCATATTGTGCCATATTGTGGTGCCATATTGTGCCATATTGTGGTGCCATATTGTGTCATATTGTGGTGCCATATTGTGCCATATTGTGGTGCCATATTGTGCCAAGTAGTGCCATATTGAGTTCATCGCTCATTATGAGTAAATAGTATTCATTAATCTTATGAGTTAAAATCATTCATTACACATTAGGATCTAAAAGTATTCATTACGCATTATGAGTTAATAGTAATGATCACGTGCATAATTTTATAGATCACTTGATAGATAATTTCGTACTCCATCAAATGATTTGTAAAATTACACAAATAATGATTTCTCTAAAGTCAAGAATCTTTCCAAGCTAAAAACATTTTTCAAAAGTGATTAAATTTTCAGGATCTACTCTAAGGTTGGTTGAGTTTTTAAAAAGAAGCAAAAGACAAGTTTAACAGCAAATACGTTTACTATTATCAACGTATTATACGAATATGTAAATACGAATATACGAATTATACGAATACGTACATATTATACCAATATATAAAAAAACGTTTGCGTTTAGCATGAAATTTCGATTCGATATAGCTCACTTGTAAATGTATTTATGTGTATTTGTTTATAATTGTGCATTTGCATTTCTAGACAAAATGAAAACGATTCTAAGACATGAATATATTTCTTAATGACAAGTGAAAAATAATATCGTACAAGATTGTAGGAATTATATGAAGTACGTGTATTAATATTGCACAAGATACAGCATAAATTACTCACAAATTTCGATTTTGTGTGATTAAAATCAGGGTTGGCATTATTTCGTAAAAATATATTAATAAGCTTTTTTTGTGGTTTTAGAAAAACTAAGAAAAAAAAGTTTTTACATAGTTGATTATTACAGATTATTTTGCATTTAAAACGTCTAAAAAAATACATATTTTAAAACATGCTCACTTTTATTTTTCACAATCTGGTTTAATTATTTAAGGTTATAATTGAAATTTACTTCTAATAATTAAATATTTAAGATTATTATTAAAATTTACTTCTAATAATTAATTATTTAAGATTATTATTGAAATTTGTTTCTAATACATAACCATTTGCATAACGAAATAGAAATAAATATTTATGGAAGATAAGGGTAGTAATTCTCTCAGACAGTAAAGAGTTAGTCCGAAAAATTTCGCAAATAATCCGTAAATAAGTTTATTGTTCTCAACGTATTATTTTTCATTAATAACATACGGAGTATTACAGAATTTCCTTGATGTGTCAATGGGAATATAACTTCAGAGCTTTATAACTTTTAAAATATAGATTTAACGAAACATTGTGGTTGAAGATAAATTAAAGATCATAATCAAATCTATTTAAATCTCGATTTTCAGCAATGTTCGCTCAGTATTTAAAGAGTTATGAGAGCTAGAATATTTTACAACACTAATGAGTCATAAGAATTTACCTCAGAAATGAATTAAAATTTAAATAATAAGTATTACTTCAAACCGTTTACTAAACTAAATATACTTTTTATAGGTTTGTGGAATCATTATTTCAATATTAGACAAAGCAAAATCATTTACTATTAAATATTCCAGCATCCATAACCCAGATACAAATACTGAATAAATATTGTTGAAAATCGAAAGTTAAATTTTGATTTTTATTTTATTTCCAGTCATATTTTCCATTAAATACATATTTTAAAAGTTACAGATCTTCGAAATTAGATTCCTAATCATGTAACAGGGAAATTCTGTAATAGTTTGGTAGGGCAGTGTGATTTTGATTTGTTTCTTTCATAAACAGTGATTCTCTGGGCAAAAGCTCTTTTTGTGCACATTAAATAGCACGCTGGAGAGTATAGAAGAGCATCTTCCATCTATCTGCTTACAGCGATCTACTAAATCCCATCCCCTGCACAGTTCGGAGTCATTGAAGTCTTTTTTATTTGGACATCTAGTCTTTTTTGTGTGCAGCAGTATCTCCTAGAGATAAAAACAAGAGAATCCTTTCAAAAATAAAGAAAGGCGAAATTTTGATGCACAGGGTGGTTTTAATTAAACTGACATTACTCAGAGCGATGAAGAGGAGAATCTATTCGACGGATCACAGCGAAAGGTTGTGGATACCTTAATAAGAACATGAGGTAGAGAATTCGCGAAAAAAATAAAAATAGTTAGTGTTAATGCCACCAGGTGGCGAAAGTGTGCTAAAATAAAGAAAATACCAAGTTGAACAAACATAACCGTTATTTTACAAATCAAGATTCTCAATATGTGAACCATTCGTATGCAAAATGTGCTGGAAATGTAATACGGCATGGTCCACAGTTGCTTGAAACATGTCTCGGGGAATGACTGCAACATGCTGTGTTATTCTTGCCTTCAATTCAGCATTGCCTTGGTAAACTCGGCTTTTCAAATAACCTCATAACCAAAAGTCGCATGGGTTTAGGTCGGGGGAACGTGGTGGCCAACAATTGGAAAAAGTTCTATAACATATGCTGTCCTCACCAAATATGGTACGCAACAATTGCGTTGCCGTACGTGCAATGTGGAGGGGGGGGGGCGTCCCATCCTGCATGAGGGTTATGAGTCTAAGCAATTTCTTTCTTATAAAGCCGGAATAATCTTGCTGCGGAGACTGTGTAACGTGGTCCATTCACCGATCGGGCACGGGGACTTGAGGTGTGATCTCCCCAACGAAAATTGGTCCGATTATAAAGTTTGCGGTTAAACCCGCATCATACAGTTATGTAGTAGGAGTGTAGGAGCACATCATGCGAATGTGTAGGTCCCCATATTCGGCAGTTTTTCATATTCGCTGCTCCATGTAGGGAAAAATGCTCCTCATTGGTCCATAAAACTTTCGAAGGCGACATGTCGTCGAGCTGCATCCTCGCCAGAAATCGCAAAGCGAAGTCGGTGCGCTGTTCAGGGTCACGTGGTTGCAGCTGCTGCACTCTATGAATTTTATAAGGATACCATTTCAGGATAGACCGTATAATTTTTCGGAGAATTGACCACGGAAGTTGCAGTTGTCGGGATACCTGTCTCGCACTAACTACGGGTAGCTCCGATTGCGACTGGATTTCTGCAACGGTAAGTGCGACGTCTTCCACATTGCTTTCTGCAACAGGCCGCTGTCCTCTACCCAGAGCCACACCCAACTCGCCTGTTTCTTCGAATTTCTGTATCATATTCTTCAGTCCATTTAGCGACAAAGGTCCTTTCCTTCTATCTTTCAGGCGACGATATTCACATAATGCAGCGGTGGCATTACTGCCGTTTTGGTAAAAGAGTTTCACCAGCAAAGCTCGGTCCTTTTTGCAGATACCCATGATTCTTTCTAGTGATTACAGGGAAGACATCACATGTTATAGTGTGCCTCATGCTACTCTCACGTGATTGGCTGCAATGTCACGAGAAATCAGCATGTTCTAACACATTTTAACGCACCCACGCCACCTGGTGGCACTAACACTAAATATTTTTCCTTTTATTTGCAAATTCTCTACCCATGTTCTTATTAAGGTATCCAAAACTTTTCGCTGTGATTCGTCGAGTAGATCCTTCTCGACATCGCTGTGAGTACTGTCAGTTTAATTAAAACCACCCTGTACATTTATTTTGAATAAATTTAAGTAATTCAGTTATTTATTTCTGCGCGAATTCTATGACTTAGGAACTATAAGAACGAATGCTAGAATCATTTGTACAATTTCAGCAATCCAAATATTTTATTCTAGCTGACTGGCACACTGCGTTACCCGGGTCTCCCCTTTAACTCCATTTGGACACATATGACAGAGAAGTATCCTTGAAACTACTCATAGCCTTTAAAGGTCTTCTCATACAAGGACATGTAGTACTAAGGACCCAAGTTACTACTCTCAGTTAGAACTAATATAATACTCAAAGTTGGCCCTGCTGGAACAGTCGCTAGTTCTCAAACCGCTATGCCAGTTAAGGTTTCAATCTGTAATATTCCGATTTTCACTAAAGAAAAGTTTAGTTTTGTGAGTAATGCCCTCTTCCCTTTCCCCCTCGACCCTTTAAGTCCAGATTCAAAGGGGCCGGTGGGTGGCTCAGTCGGTAGCGCGCCAGGCTCGTAATCTGTAGTTCCCAGGTTCGAGTCCCAGCTGGGTCAGCGTTGTCACTTATCTCCGCAAAACTCCCCGCCCACGGTCAGTAGGGGACACCGATGGGCTTGGAAAGGCCGCCGTCCGTCGGATGGAACGTTAAGCCGTGGTGCCGTGTGCGGGAGAGCCATACCCTGTGCACGTTAAAGAACACGCTGGATGGCCTTGACGGGAGGCTACCATCTGTCTCCCAACAGCTGTTCCAGTGGGTCCCCTCTCCCAACCTTCTCTGAGCCTTCGGAGTCCATGTGACCTGTCCATTTAGCACATGGTGTGTAAAATAGTGTCGCTCAGAGGTAAAACAACAACAACCCAACCCAGATTCAAAACGAAGAATTGACCGGCGTTGTTCAGGTCGTTGCTGACGTCATAGCGCGCTCTCATAGCCCGTGGCTTCGTCGCAAACTATCGAGACTTTCATTTCGACAGATTTTGGTACTTTATGGTTCCCGAGATACTTGACAAAAAGGGTTGGGTTGTTTTACCTCTAAGCGGCACTTTTTTGCACACCATGGGCTAAATGACCAGGTCACATGGACCCCGAAGGCTCAGAGAAGGTAGGGGGAGGGGACTCACTGGAACAGCTGTTGGGAGACAGATGGTAGCCTCCCGTCAAGGCCATCCAGCGTGTTCTTTAACGTGCACAGGATATGGGCCCTCCCGCACATGGGGCCACGACTTAACGTCCAATCCAACGGACGGCGGCTTTTCCAAGCCTATCGGTGTCCTTTACTGACCGTGGGCGGGGAGTTTTGCGGAGATAAGTGACAACGCTGACCCAGCTGGGACTCGAACCTGGGAACTGCAGATTACGAGCCTGGCGCGCTACCGACTGAGCCACCCCCGCCCCTTGACAAAAATGTCCCACATTTTGTAAGCGGGTTCCTCCTGTGTGACCCCGTGTCGCATTAGAAAATCAGGTCCCTACCTGCAATGGAACACATTAATATAATAATGCCTTTGGGAATGTGGGCATCTAACAACGACAGAAGATTTAAATATTATGACTCTTAGGTTCAAAATCAGCGAACAAATTTTGGCAGCGATTACCGTTTCCCATAGGAACAGCATGGTAATTTTTGTTTTCTAGCAAGTTCTTTTTTCGGAATTTAGACTTGGAATTCAGCAATGAAACTTGGACGACAACCAGAAACAGTCTGGGAAATTTCGAAGCGTCTTCCACGATTTCCCCTATGAATTAAAACTACTACATACACACTGAGAAGTCTTCTTTTATTATTATAGATATTCTACAACAAATAGAAAAAATTGCCATATAAATTTAGATAGATAGATAATTTATTCTCAGAATATGCAGTACTTTACATTTACATGTTTTTTACCTTAGAACTGAAGTTATAATGAAATATATATAATGTTGTATTTCTCAGATACACAATTTTAAAGTATTACGTTTTCTAATATATATTCTTCTTTATACATAGTTTGTACAATAAAAATCATATATTTATTCATACCATATATATGAAAAATTTTAATATTATATTTCATTAGTGTGTTATAATTTTACCTACATTTTTCAGTACAAGTCTGAGAAAAAATGTTGAGTCTTCCACGAGAGTAAAAACTCGCTTGTGGAAGAAATTAATTTTTGATATTATTTGTTAGGAATTTATGTTCTATGACAGTCAAGAGACATTTTTCGTCAATGAAATATACTCAGAAACACAACACACACAAAAAAAAATCCCTCACATGTTAAATTTTCAATTCAGAGGATACAGCTTCGGCGAATACCTTCCGAAACTGAAACGAGAAAGACTCCAAAACCAGAAACAAACTGAAAATCTGTTTAACTATCTCGCATTAGCGCCATGACGAAAAACAAGGAAATCGGAGATAAAACAAAAAAAAAAAGAAAGAGAATTTTGCTTTCCTTGACATTTGCTAGCAAGGGCAGTTGCATGTCAGGTACAAGACTATCTTCCATTCGATACAATTACTATTTCCATTACAACACAAAAGCATATTTGCGGCCGAGGCAATCACCTGTCGCTATGACAACAGACACTTGCTGCGCTACGTCTATCGCTCTATCCTCCCCGGAGCCATCATCACTGGTCTAACCGCCATCTCTTTGCTCCAGCGCCTCCACTGACTGATTGGGATGATTGGAAGCAGGCCCACGACCGTATCGTTCGACGAGCGATGGCGCGTCCAAATGTAGTCGGTTTCGGCCTCGGGGAGATTCTTTTACCACGTCGGTTGCGGTCTGTCAGTAGCAGAGAGAAGTAGAGGAGGATGTCGAGGATGGAGAGACACATTTGGACCTTCTTCACTTTGTTTATGTTTTGGTTCCGATTCGACGTTTTGAACTGATGTCATCGGCATATACAATAGAGATTACAAAATGTACAACTGATGCTAAATAAACGTTTGAAATGTATTTTGTAACCTTGACGGATTTACATAACAGTGCAAAATGTAAGGATCATCATTTTTTCTTTTGTAATTTGTGTTTTCACTTTATTCTAGTTGAATTAAAAATTACTTATTTGCCTATTTTATTGGGAAAAGCTCTGAGAATTCGAAATCAAATCTAAAACTTGTTGAACAAGATTCATTGAGTGTGAAATGAAATGCGGATGTTGAAAGTAAGCCAATAATAAGTTTTTTCTCGGAATGCATTTGAAATGTGAATAATAATTTCTTTTATCAAACCATTAACTAAAATGGATAGTTATACAAGTATGTGTAATGATTTTAGTTTTTGTTAAATTTCGAATTTGACTTCCCATTCGTGCTGTACAGAAGTGTCTGAATGCATTTTGAGAAAGATTACTGTAATTATTAATTATCTTTTAGTAATTTATAAAATTTCATTTCTTACAGTCTTAGCAAGTGCCTGGATATCTAGGTTTATAGACGCCATTTTCGTTATGTGAATAAATTTAAAATGTTTAAATGATTTATGTATCGATTAAGATGTTTACCTCTGATAGGCACTTTTTGTCATATAGTGGCTTAATTCCCAGGTTACAGAGACCCCAAATGGCTCAGAGGCGATTGCACCCAATGGGTCAAAGGCAATGAAATCCAGACTGTTGCACCCAATGGGTCACAGTCAATGACGCTAAGACAATGATACACAATGGCTCAGAGATAACGATACCAAGACAATTCCACCCAATGGCCCCAATGGCTCAGAGGTAAAGGAGATTCACTGAACAGCCGTTAGGTGACAGGAGACAAATTTGCCTTGTGTGTAAGCTTTCACCTGTCGTTCTTTTAATGCACATGATGTGCTCTCCTGCACCTAAATCAATGATCAACTTCTCATCACTATTTCGGAATTGATTTTCCATAGTAACATCTAGAATCGGATCTAGGGGGCGGGGAATGGGGCACGTTCCCCCTTTGAGAATGCTAGTAAGGGTTATGAAGAAAAACTATATAAAGATTGTGCATATTTCAAGCTTTTTTCAAGAGATATTTCGAAGACCTATAAAACGGTAGGGAAAATGCTATAACTGTGACGATAATACAGTCTCTAGCCCCCCCCCCCCCCCACTTACCATTTGCTTTTTTTCGGCTCGATTGCATCACTTATCCCCACTTAATTTTCCCCCTAAATCCGGACCTTTTTACTGTCTAACTATTTTTGAAAATTAAGTATATTCAAAAAGAAAATCCCAATTTAGGGATCAAAACATTTTTCTGTCACACTCAGTATCACGAAAAAGTTTCATCTGATCGTGAAACAATTAAACTAAAAGACAAAGATTGTCTAATTACTGTTAAAAAACAACAAAAAAAACAAGCCGTTTCATGCCAACTTAGAGAATGCTGGTAAGGATAAAATTTGGCGAATTATTGTTAGACCCAGGGAAAAAAAAAAACGATTAACTTTAATGATGTTACACCTGCTCATAAACACGATATACATACGTGTAACTCTCCTGTACTTCTGTTATGTCAGCCTCGAGGACTTAGGTTCGTAGAATTGCCACTTTAAGACTCCAAATGCGAAGCCAGAGGGAATTATTATGTTCATTCTCAGCCAGAAAACAGAGAGAAAGAAGAAGAATTAGAAAAAGTAATACAGTTAGTCCTCCAGATTTCAAGCCTATGCCGTTTTTATTACACGATGAATGTCGACATTACAACTCAGCCGAACGAATTAAGAGATAAACATCGCAAATACCAATGCATCAAATTTAACGAACTACTACTATTACCACAGCTGGAGCTCTTCTACCCACAACGCGTCTGGTTGCGATTTATGCGCATGCAACAGCCTTACACGCGGGAAACACCGCCAATTCTCCCACTCCCTTTTCTTCCGGACTATCCTTTTGTTTGCAAGTAATACAATTAACAACCTAGCGTCTGAAACAAAGCATGGCTAGCTCAAGAAACGTGCAAGGGATTAAATCTTCCCCGCCGTTGAGAAATTAGTTCCCTTGCAAATTAGAGGTTTTTAGTGGTTGCGTACCGGAGGAAGCTATTCTCCCTTAGAAGGTGCAATTTATAAAGGCTATTTTACATATTAATGTTCGCCCATCTCTTCAGAAACAGCCGAGGTCTGTTGTTTATAAAAGTCTTCACTTTTGACTATTAGACTTGTCTTCTTTGATTAGGTTTAGCCATCTCTGAAGTTACGAATTGTTTACGTCTGAAGATGTTCTCTGCTGAGATGGGAATTGTCAACTCACGGCATGATTACGCTGAAGATTCGATTGCTTGGTTTGTGATTTACACGTGCGATGAACAAAGGACATATTTTTTTGGGGGGAAGGGATATTTAAAAATTTAATTTCGCATCAAGTTCTTCTCTAAGGAAAGATTGATGGAGGAACGTAGTTCTGAGTGACCTTTGCAGTGTTTTTAATAAATAGGCCATTGCGACAAGGTGAAGGAGTTGAATATTGCCTGATGTGATTTTTCTGTGCAATTCACCGAGTCACATAAAGTCACAATTGCCGCTAAGAATAGCATTACGTTTTGTTCAATACATTATTTTAACCAAAAATCTTGAATTAAAGATAGCTTTTTCTACCCTTGAAAGGACTCTAATTGAGATTTATCTTCTTTGAAACTCGAGGATGGAAAGACCTTCGTCCGTCGGCTGGGATGCTAAGCCGTGGTCTCTCGTGCGACAATTCCACCCAATGGCCCCAAACCCCAACGGTTCAGAGGTAAAGAAGATTCACTGAACAGCCGTTAGGTGACAGGAGACAGATTTGCCTTGTGAGGCCCCAAACCCCAACGGCTCACGCTGAATGACCTTGATGCGAGGTTTTCATCTGTTTCCTAACAGCTGTCCAGTGGGATCCCTTCTCCCAACCTTCTCTGAGTCCTAGGACTCCTGGAGATCTAGCTATTTAACCTATTGTGTGAAAAATGTGCCTCTCAACAGTCCAACCCAACTAGACAGTAGTTGGGTTTAGATGGAAATCCTTCATCATTAAGACATCCATAGTGTTTTTCAATGTCCACGGAGTACGGCATTTTATTCTATAAAAGCCGTCCTCTTACATTCAATTCGAGCTTAACATACAATTCGACTGAAGGTGATCACTCCACATCAGGATGATTCCTTTCTCATAGAAGGCTTGGTGTCGGTAAGCTCAGAATGGATTGTATGCTTTGGAAAAAAAAAAATCCCATTTGAGTCTTGTTAGAGGTTTGTTATTGAGGTTGTTCATTGGGTAGGAAGAAAGTGCATCTGCAAAGCTGAATATTATTACCGAAGAGATGGAATTCTAAGGATTGATTTCATAGGTCTTCTTTTCCCCATAGTTATCAAGCTTTTGAAAAACATGAACTTTCATCAAGAGATTGAAACTTTGAAACAATTTTGCCGTTGTTTGTCTGATCTATGTCCGGAAAGTTCCGAGACTGAATTTGTGGCAGACAAAACCAGGAAAAACCGGCCAGTTCTGTTTCTGCGGCAGTAAAGTAGGATTATTCATCTACTGCTGTGCAAGTTTTGATATGTTTTGATCTGTCTCGCTAGTCTCTTCAAACGGCTCTTGATATGCTAGGTAAAGCGTACCGTGCAGTCTAACTCAAGAGCAAAAAGAAGATCATGGTGCCTACAGTACGATATTCAAAATAAAAGATCCAAACAATCATTCAGACAGCCGTGACAGAAGAGTTCCTTACAGCATTCCAGAAAGTACTTTCCAGGACCAGGACTGCTTCAAAGGACCAGGATTGCTTCCAGTACCAGACCAGTACCAGGACTGCTTCAAAGGACCAGGATTGCTTCCAGTACCAGACCAGTACCAGGACTGCTTCAAAGGACCAGGATTGCTTCCAGTACCAGACCAGTACCAGGACTGTTTCAAAGGACCAGGATTGCTTCCAGGACCAGGACCAGTACCAGGACTGCTTCAAAGATCTCCAGAAACGCTGGAATCGGTGTAGTGATGCAGGAGGAAAGCATTTCGAAGGAGATCCTTGGCAACAGGGTGTAAGTACAGTCACTCAAAAAAGTATTCGAACACCATGGTTGATTACAGAATTGAGAAAAAATATCTGGCAACGATTTCTTTAGAAATTAGTGATCTGGTAACCTTCGTGTACTGTACACGAAGGATGACAGATCACTAATTTCTAAAAAAAATCGTTGCCAGATATATTTTCTGAATTCTGTAATCAACCATAGTGTTCCGATACTTTTTTGAGCGACTGTACACCGTACTCATGTTTGGTATCGTCAGTCTCGGAACTTTCTGGACATAGGTTCTATAATCAAATTTTATTTTTACTGAATTTGGTGTTGGCATGTAAAGGAATACAAATATATCTGATATTAAAGATTATATTCCAAATTTAAAATTAAAAAAAATACAAATTCTTGTGCAAAATATTTTGATTTTTTAATGTTGGCAAATAATCACAAAATATTTTTTAAAAATTATGTACAGGCCAAACAAAACGCTTCTGCGGGCCTCCAGTTTGCAAGCTCTAAAGGATATGGAAATTAGGAATTTTATTTATATATATACGAAACTACATTTGGTGTGTTGTTTCATGATTTGTTTGGGTTGTTTATTTCTGAGAGGCACTTTTTTGCAAAGAATTGGGGGATAAAAAAAACTTTTTCATGATACTGAGTGTGACAGAAAAATGTTTTGATCCCTAAACAGGGATTTCCTTTTTGAATACACTTAATTTTCAAAAATAGTTAGACAGTAAAAGGCCCGTATTTAGGGAAAAAATTAAGTGGGGATAAATGATGCAATCGAGCCGAAAAAAAGTAAATGGTGAGGGGGGGAGGGGGGCTAGAGACTGTATTTCCGTTACAGTTATAGCATTTTCCCTTCCGTTTTATAGGTCTTCGAAATATCTCTTAAAAAAAGCTTGAAATATGCACAATTTTTATATCGATTTCCTTCATAACCCTTACTAGCATTTCCCCGCCCCCTAGATCCGATTCTAGATGTTACTGTGGAAAATCAATTCCGAAATAGTGATGAGAAGTTGATCATTGATTTAGATGCAGGAGAGCACATCATGTGCATTAAAAGAACGACAGGTTAAAGCTTACAATTTCCAGAGCGCAAGGATCCCTAAGGCTAAGAGAAAGTTGGGGATAGCCTCTCGCCAAGGCCATCTGGTGTGTTCTTTAACGTACACAGGGTTTTGCTCTGCCGCACACGGAACCACAGTTTAACATCCCCCCGACGGTTCGCAGCCTTCCTAAACCCATCTGTGTACCCTACTGACCGAGCGCAGGGCGAGGATTTAATGTAGAGATAAATCTCAATGCTCATGATCCTGGCGGGACTAGAACCAGTCAACTGCGGAATACGAGCCTGGCATGCTACCGACTGAGCCATATCCACCCCATTGGTTCATGATGCATTAGGAGTATGAATATCAATCACGTACTGTAATTGAAGCTGTAATGAATATCGCAAAAGTATCGATTGGGAATAGATACTGTGATGGAAGCGGAAATGGATATCGCAAAAGTACCGATTGGGAACAGATACTGTGATTGAAGTGGTAATGAATATCGCAAAAGTACCGATTAGGAAAAGATACTGTGATTGAAGTGGTAATGAATATCGCAAAAGTACCGATTGGGAATAGATACTGTGATGGAAGCGGTAATGAATATCGCAAAAGTATCGATTGTGAATAGATACTGTGATTGAAGTGGTAATGAATATCGCAAAAATACCGATTGGGAACAGATACTGTGATGGAAGCGGTAATGGATATCGCAAAAGTGCCGATTGTAAAAGTTCTTCAAATGCATCTGCAGGACAAAACCATTGCACTTAGCTCAACAGAACTTTTACTGTCTTCAAAGTACTTCCCTCCAGCATTTATGCAAAGTTGCAGACGTCTACGCCAATTCTGGAACTCTTGGTCCTGTTGGGGAATACTCCGCAACTCCGAATGAACGCATTTTGCAAGGCCTTGTACCCTTGGAAAAGGTTTCCCAGTAAGTTCCTTTTTAACTTTTTGAAACAACTAAAAATCGGGTGAACATGCGGGTGAATACCCAGGATGGGGTAGATTTTTTCCTTCTCCAGATAGACCGTAACTTGCCAGTTTTTTTGAGTACTTACATCGTCATGAAGAAGGAGAACCCTTAACACGTCTGTTGTTGGATGTTGCTCCTTCATCTCCTTAATCATTTTGGGCAAAACAATGTTCGTGTAGTATTGGCCATATATAGTTTTTTTTCAGGTAAAGGTGTTTGCGGCTACCACTCCTTGGGAACTAAAAAAAATTTTTGAACATCCTTTTCCTTGAGCGAAAGTGTTGTTGGAGAATTTGGGGACGCGGTTCATCTTGTGCAACCCAAATATAGTATTCGATCTTTCTGGTAGTTATACTAATAAAACCATGTCTCATCACCTGTGACAATGCCTGTTAACTGTTTGGGGCCACTAGGTTCAAACATTGCCAGCATCTCCTTGCACGAGTCGACTCTAGCCCTTTTTTGTTGTTCTGTCAGTTTGTGGGGTATCCATTTAGCACAGATCTTTTGGAACTTTAAATGTTGATGAATAATTGTTTCCACAGTGACATCTAAACTTATTAGCTGGACGGTGATGTGTGGGTTTTACGAAAACAGTGATGGTTTTCTCGTTCATGACTTCCTTCGGTCTTGCTGCTCGAGAGAAGTCTTTAAAGCTCTGCCGTCATTCTCTTAATCTACGCATCCATCCCGTTGGATTGGATTGTTTTACCTCTGAGCGGCACTTTTTTGCACACCATGGGCTAAATGGCCAGGCCACAAGGACCCCGAAGGCTCAGAGAAGGTTGGGGAGGGGACCCACTGGAACAGCTGTTGGGAGACAGATGGTAGCCTCCCGTCAAGGCCATCCAGCGTGTTCTTTAACGTGCACAGGGTATGGCTCTCCCACACACGGGGCCACGGCTTAACGTCCCATCCGACGGACGGCTGCCTTTTCAAGCCCATCGGTGTCCCCTACTGATCGTGGGCAGGGCGGAGAAATTTTGCGGAGATAAATCTCAACGCTGACCCAGCTGGGACTCGAACCTGGGAACTACAGATTACGAGCCTGGCGCGCTACCGACTGAGCCACCCCCGCCCCATCCATCCCGTAATAGCGCCATATGAACAGGCACGATCCCCATATACTTGTGATAAATCGGTATGAATTTATTTCGAGTCGTCTCCAAGGTGCAGCCTTGTGAAAAATATAAAAATCTTTCCACGTTTTTAGTAGAATCCACAGCAACACCTCTCAGATTTCGTAGACCGAACTTTACACGTCGCCAAGGAAAAGAGAAATGATGACATGTCCTAGCATACAAAAGAATTAAAAAATCCTAAAAACTTATGTCTGGAAAAGCTTTATTTGTCATCATACACTGGTAGGAGAATTGTATACCAACCTCCTTCTGATGATGCACAGAATCTGCCATATCTAGCAATTAGAGTCTGACCACGCTTTCTCGCGGTACGCAAGCCGTTAGTATCTTTCAAACGAGATTCTGTCTTGTGGAAGGGAACGGAAGGGGAATGAGGCCATATCTTCCTTTTTTTCCCTGTTCAGGAATGGTGAACTTTACGGAGTCTTAGTGCAGACACTTTAAACTCACTGGATTCGTTTATGGCTTTGAGTTCGACTATTTTCTGTGGTGTAATTTAAAACGTTGGTGTATGAAGCAGACGTTTTAGTCGTTGCAGTCAACGAGTCGAAGATGCTTTTCAGTCTATTAGGACCACTCCTGAATGCTTTGAACGTGTTTGATGATCATTATTATGACTAGCCTAACGCTGGTCCACATTCAAGGACGTTGCTTCCAACAACTGCTGCAACAAAACTTGTGTGCTATAACTTCCAAATGTTCCAAATGAAGCAATTTGAATATACATTTATGGCAGTGGGATGTTGGGGGGTGTTTTACCTCTAAGCAGTACTTTTTTGCATACAAAGGCTCAGATAATATTTCCCCTATATTTGATATCGACGTCAAAGATTCACAGTTTCATTTTCAGTTGAAAAAAACTTCAAAAACTTCAGTTTATTAAGTATTTTTAAAACTTTATGTGTTTAAAGCGCATTGGAGTTAGGTTTATGATGCTGCTAAACTAATTCTAAGCAGTCAATTTGATGTAAAAGTTTTTGGTTTACAGAAAAAATTGTCATAATTTGTTTCTTTTTTAATAAATGTTTTAACAATTATATGAGTTTTTTTATTTAAAGTTTGATTGCTGATTACAAGTAACAAATTTGTTTCATCTAGATATAATAATTTATGTATTTATTAGAATTATGAATTAAGTTTATTTGAAATGTTTATTAAAGTAATTAAAAATAATTGTACAATGTTAACCAGCAGATGATTGTGGACGAATAGCTGAATTCACGTGATGAATCAATTATTGACAATAGATCTAACTTTCCAGAGATTGTTAATTGAAGTTATAGTTTTTTTTTCCATTAAAAACTACATTGAAAAAGAAGATAAAAAGATAATGTTTTTTAAACTATTAATTTCCTTCTGTAAGTTCCTACTGTATTTCGAATTTTGGTTGTAGTTAGCACAATTAATAGTAATAGACAAATAAATTTATCTCTGGATCTTGATCACTGGATTCATCAGTGAGAGATCACAAAGTCACTGATGACGAAGGATCTTTACATTGCTAAGAGTCAAGATTCAAAGTGATTCAGAGTAATTGTCAAAGAGAGAGATCACAAGATCATTGGACTCATCAGAGAGAGAAAGATCACAAGATCACTGATAACGAAGGGTCTTAACATTGTTAATCATCACTATGATCTTGATCACTGGACTCATCAGAGAGAGAGAGAGAGATCACAAGATCACTGGACTCATCAGATAGAGAGAGAGAGAGAGATCACAAGATCACTGGACTCATCAGAGAGAGAGAGAGAGAGATCACAAGATCACTGGACTCATCAGAGAGAGAGAGAGAAAGATCACAAGATCACTGATAACGAAGGGTTTTTACATTGTTAATCATCACTATGATCTTGATCACTGGACTCATCAGAGAGAGAGAGAGAGAGATCACAAGATCACTGGACTCATCAGAGAGAGAGAGAGAGAGATCACAACATCACTGGACTCATCAGAGGGAGAGAGTGGACTCGTCAGAGAGAGAGAGAGATCACAAGATCAGAGAGAGAGATCACAAGATCACTGGACTCATCAGAGAGAGAGATCACAAGATCACTGGACTCATCAGAGAGAGAGAGAGATTACAAGATCACTGATGACGAGGACTCTTTACGTGCTTAGTCATCATTGGGATATTGATCAATGGACTGATCAGTGAGAGATGACGAAAATCACTGATTACAAGGCTCTTTACATGCTTAGTCATTGGTGTAATTTTGATCACTGGACTCATCAGTGAGATCAGTGATGAGTAGGGATCTTTATATTAATTAGTCGTCACTAGGATATTGATCACTGGACTGATCAGTTTGTGATGCTAAGATCATGATTATGAAGGATCCTTAATGCTTAGTCATCACTGAGATCATGATCACTGATGATGAGGGTTCTTTACATGCTTAGACATCTCTGTTTGGCTATTGGGTTCATCAATTCAATGATGCCAATCCATATGCAAGAGAACCATACCCTATGCGCCAATCCAATGCGGTCCTCGTCATCAGTGATGATATATCACTGATGACGAAGACTCTTTATGTGCTTAGTCATTCAGCGAATAAAATCTCTGCTGGGCTCTAAATCAATTTAGAGACTCATCAATCTACTCAAATAGTGATGACTAGGAAGCAAAAATTCGATTACTCATCGAGTTTCCATTTGTTTTAACTGAATAAAGAAATGCAAGAAGACAGAGAAATAAAAATAAAACATATCAGTGCTCATAAAAAAAAAAGATCCCATTAGCTTGCAGGTAAAAAATATAAAAAAAAAACTGCTAGAAAAACAACGGAAATACTTGATGAGAACATTTGCTACGTTTTTATTATTAGGCATCTTCTAAATGCGTTAGATTAAGAAATTTAAATAATTCTGTCTAAGATAAGCTTTGTAGAATCCATTTAAAATCTGATTAACCTAAAAAAATAAGTTAAGTACGAAATCCCCACTTCCCTCAGGACTCATGGCGTAGTTGATTACTTGCTTTTTCTCTCTTTTTTTTATATATATGTTATTCTTCTTATTCTTATGTTTTGATGCTGTGGCAGAGATGTCTCATGCATTACAATTACTATGCATTTAATATAGTTATCATAAGGCATTAATATTTCTTCTCTGCTCCTTCATTTATTTCATTAAAACCATTGTCCTATTCAATTTATTTTCTGCCCAATGATGAATAATACTTAATAATAATGACATTCTGGTATTTTGTTAATTAATTCTGAATTCAGATTGCAGTTCATAGAATCTCACAAACTTCAGATTTTATCTAGGCGCAAAACCAACGAAATCACTTTATGCTATTTATTACTAAAATGACCATACAATCATCTTATAGGTTCAGATTAGGTTGAGTTCATTTTTTTTACCTCTGAGAGGCATATATTTGCACACAATGGGCTAAATGGCCAGGTTACAAAGACCCCAAGGGTTCAGAGAAGGTTGGGGGAGAGGAACCCATTAGACAGCTCTTAGGAGACCAAAAGCCTGCCGCCAACGCCATCCAGCACGTTCTTTAACATCCACAATTTCTCCTGCATATGGAGATACGGTTTAACGTCCCATCCGAAGGAAGGCGCCATTTCCAAATCCAGTGGTGTCCCTTTTCTGCTGGGGACAAAGTGGGGCATCAGCGAAGATAAATCTCAAAGCTGTCACAGTTAGCCACTATGCCTTAACTGGCATAGTGGTTAGGCAGCTAGCGACTGTTCCAGCAAGGCAAACTTTGTGTGTTGTGTTAGCTCTAACTAAGGCAGTGGTCAGCAGTGACTTCGGTCGTAGTAGGGCCATGTCCTTGTATGAGAAGGCCTATAAAAGCTAGGAGTAGCTTCCAGGATTCTTCTCTGTCCTATATGTCGCAAATAAAAAAAAAATCAATCAAGTTAGGACTCGAACCTGGAAATTTCGGAATACGAGCCTGAGAGGCTACTAACTGAGTCACGTCCGCCGTCCCTTTCCATCTTGATGTCAGTAACTAAGCATTATGCGTTTGGGAATCGCGAAATCGATTTTATCTTGACTATTTTAAATTTCAAAACTGAATGCCGCATTGGCCTTTTCGATTTAGTTAACAAAATTATCATTTACATTTTGTTTACTTTGAATATTACGTTGATTACTTTCTTCTCTTTGTGCGATTAAAACGTTTCAGTCTATGCTGTTAATTAGCTTGCGCTGTTTCACACCGAAATGCTACTTTTCCCTCAATCTTAAACTAAAGAGCCAAATCATAAACAACTGTAAATCATAACCAGATGAAATCTCTTAAAATAATCCAGCGTGACTCTCTTGCTTACGTTAAGCAGGACTGACGTCCCGTGCAGAGCTAGAGTTAGTGAAGGAACGATCAGTCGAAGCATATATTTGGGAGTTGAATCATGGATCATAAGATTAAGAGTTTGGATTAAGAGTTCGCATTGGACTACCTCTGTTCATTTCAGATTTCATCCTTGCTTCAGGTCATTCATTAGAGCAGTGGTTCTCAACCTTTTATGCTTCACGTACCCCCTGGAAATGTGTATGTAACTGGCGTACCCCTTCTATAGATATATAAAACTATAGTTATAGTATAACAATGGGAATGAAATAAAACATATATATCAGTGGTTCTCAACCTTTTATGCTTCACGTACCCCCTGGAAATGTGTATGTAACTGGCGTACCCCTTGTATAGATAGATAAAACTATAGTTATAGTATAACAATGGGAATAAAATGAAACATATATATCAGTGGTTCTCAACCTTTTATGCTTCACGTACCCCCTGGAAATGTGTATGTAACTGGCGTACCCTTTGTATAGATAGATAAAACTATAGTTATAGTATAACAATGGGAATAAAATAAAACATATATATCAGTGGTTCTCAACCTTTTATGCTTCACGTACCCCCTGGAAATGTGTATGCAACTGGCGTACCCCTTGTATAGATAGATAAAACTATAGTTATAGTATAACAATGGGAACAAAATATAACATCTATATCAGTGGTTCTCAACCTTTCATGCTTCACGACCCCCTGGAAATGTGTATGTAACTGGCGTACCCCTTGTATAGATAGATAAAACTATAGTTATAGTATAACAATGGGAATAAAATATAACATATATATCAGTGGTTCTCAACCTTTCATGCTTCACGACTCCCTGGAAATGTGTATGTAACAGGCGTACCCCTTGTATAGATAGATAAAACTATAGTTATAGTATAACAATGGGAATAAAAGAAAACATATATATCAGTGGTTCTCAACCTTTTATGCTTCATGTACCCCCTGGAAATGTGTATGTAACAGGCGTACCCCTTGTATAGATAGATAAAACTATAGTTATAGTATAACAATGGGAAGAAAATGAAACATATATATCAGTGGTTCTCAACCTTTTATGCTTCACGTACCCCCTGGAAATGTGTATGTAACTGGCGTACCCCTTGTATAGATAGATAAAACTATAGTTATAGTATAACAATGGGAATAAAATAAAACATATATATCAGTGGTTCTCAACCTTTTATGCTTCACGTACCCCCTGGAAATGTGTTTTTAACTGGCTTACCCGTTGTATAGATAGATAAAACTATAGTTATAGTATAACAATGGGAATAAAATAAAACATATATATCAGTGGTTCTCAACCTTTTATGCTTCACGTACCCCCTGGAAATGTGTATGTAACTATCATACCCCTTGTATAGATAGATAAAACTATAGTTATAGTATAACAATGGGAATAAAATAAAACATATATATCAGTGGTTCTCAACCTTTTATGCTTCACGTACCCCCTGGAAATGTGTATGCAACTGGCGTACCCCTTGTATAGATAGATAAAACTATAGTTATAGTATAACAATGGGAACAAAATATAACATCTATATCAGTGGTTCTCAACCTTTCATGCTTCACGACCCCCTGGAAATGTGTATGTAACTGGCGTACCCCTTGTATAGATAGATAAAACTATAGTTATAGTATAACAATGGGAATAAAATATAACATATATATCAGTGGTTCTCAACCTTTCATGCTTCACGACCCCCTGGAAATGTGTATGTAACTGGCGTACCCCTTGTATAGATAGATAAAACTATAGTTATAGTATAACAATGGGAATAAAATAAAACATATATCTCAGTGGTTCTCAACCTTTTATGCTTCATGTACCCCCTGGAAATGTGTATGTAACAGGCGTACCCCTTGTATAGATAGATAAAACTATAGTTATAGTATAACAATGGGAATAAAAGAAAACATATATGTCAGTGGTTCTCAACCTTTTATGCTTCACGTACCCCCTGGAAATGTGTATGCAACTGGCGTACCCCTTGTATAGATAGATAAATCTATAGTTATAGTATAACAATGGGAATAAAATGAAACATATATATCAGTGGTTCTCAACCTTTTATGCTTCACGTACCCCCTGGAAATGTGTATGTAACTGGCGTACCCCTTGTATAGATAGATAAAACTATAGTTATAGTATAACAATGGGAATAAAATAAAACATATATATCAGTGGTTCTCAACCTTTTATGCTTCACGTACCCCCTGGAAATGTGTTTTTAACTGGCTTACCCGTTGTATAGATAGATAAAACTATAGTTATAGTATAACAATGGGAATAAAATAAAACATATATATCAGTGGTTCTCAACCTTTTATGCTTCACGTACCCCCTGGAAATGTGTATGTAACTATCATACCCCTTGTATAGATAGATAAAACTATAGTTATAGTATAACAATGGGAATAAAATAAAACATATATATCAGTGGTTCTCAACCTTTTATGCTTCACGTACCCCCTGGAAATGTGTATGCAACTGGCGTACCCCTTGTATAGATAGATAAAACTATAGTTATAGTATAACAATGGGAACAAAATATAACATCTATATCAGTGGTTCTCAACCTTTCATGCTTCACGACCCCCTGGAAATGTGTATGTAACTGGCGTACCCCTTGTATAGATAGATAAAACTATAGTTATAGTATAACAATGGGAATAAAATATAACATATATATCAGTGGTTCTCAACCTTTCATGCTTCACGACCCCCTGGAAATGTGTATGTAACTGGCGTACCCCTTGTATAGATAGATAAAACTATAGTTATAGTATAACAATGGGAATAAAATAAAACATATATCTCAGTGGTTCTCAACCTTTTATGCTTCATGTACCCCCTGGAAATGTGTATGTAACAGGCGTACCCCTTGTATAGATAGATAAAACTATAGTTATAGTATAACAATGGGAATAAAAGAAAACATATATGTCAGTGGTTCTCAACCTTTTATGCTTCACGTACCCCCTGGAAATGTGTATGCAACTGGCGTACCCCTTGTATAGATAGATAAATCTATAGTTATAGTATAACAATTCGAATAAAATGAAACATATATATCAGTGGTTCTCAACCTTTTATGCTTCACGTACCCCCTGGAAATGTGTATGTAACTGGCGTACACCTTGTATAGATAGATAAAACTATAGTTATAGTATAACAATGGGAATAAAATATAACATATATATCAGTGGTTCTCAACCTTTCATGCTTCACGACCCCCTGGAAATGTGTATGTAACTGACGTACCCCTTGTATAGATAGATAAAACTATAGTTATAGTATAACAATGGGAATAAAATAAAACATATATATCAGTGGTTCTCAACCTTTTATGCTTCATGTACCCCCTGGAAATGTGTATGTAACAGGCGTACCCCTTGTATAGATAGATAAAACTATAGTTATAGTATAACAATGGGAATAAAAGAAAACATATATGTCAGTGGTTCTCAACCTTTTATGCTTCACGTACCCCCTGGAAATGTGTATGCAACTGGCGTACCCCTTGTATAGATAGATAAAACTATAGTTATAGTATAACAATGGGAATAAAATGAAACATATATATCAGTGGTTGGTTGGTTGGTTGGTTGTTTGGAGTTTTATGGCGCATGAGCTACTAGGGCTATAATGCGCCAAACAAGGTAAAAATATGCTAAAAGACAAATACTCCTCAACCAAACTTAAAAGACAAATGCTGGAAAAGGTAAAAAATAAAACCAACAAGATATATATGTATAAGAGAAATAAAAAGTAAAGTGTAAAACAACAAATGTGTAGATAAATAAATACAGTACCGACAAAGGATAAAACTGGCCCAGGTGTAAATGACCTAGGTCAGATGGTGAATAAATTACAAATGAATAAAATCATAATCTGGTAAAATATCCGGTATACTGTAAAAAGGCAAAAATTGGAGATAAAATGCTACTATCGGATAAAAGATGTCCGAGTGTAAGTGGCTCGGACGTAAAATTGTGAAAATTAAAATACAAATGACGTTCCAGGTTAAAACAGGGACATTGAATTAAAATATGTTTAATTGTTAAAATGGTGTCACAAAACTCGCACTTAGGTACGTCGTCCGCCCGTAGAAGAAACGAATGAGTAACATACGAGTGACCTAAGCGGAGCCGAGCAAGTACAACTTCCTCCTTGCGATTCCTGCGGTAACAAGACTGCCATGGTTTGATGATAGGTTTGATCTCAAAGAGCTTGTTCGTAAGCTGTTCCGACCAAGATCTCTGCCACTGTGCCCGGAGCTCGGTGGTAAAACGCTGCCGGAAATCCAGATAGGGAACCGGCAACGGAGAGGCGGACAGGGGCGTGGCTGACCTAGCAGCAGAATCTGCCAAATCATTGCCCCTGATTCCGACGTGACCGGGCACCCAACAGAAATGGATGGTGGTGGTGGCTGCCAGACGATGTAGCTGCTGGCGGATCTTAGTAAGAACAGGGTGAGGCCGATGCCTCACCGAGATCAAAGCCTGTAGCGAGCTAAGCGAGTCGGTGTAAAGCACACACCGACGATGATGCTTAGTCGCCACGTGGTCCAAGGCGAGGCTGATAGCGTGCAACTCTGCAGTGAAGATGGAACACTGCAGTGGGATCTGGTCTGCAATGATTACATCACAGCAGACCATGGCCGATCCCACTGAAGTGCCGGACTTCGAGCCATCTGTAAAGACAGGCAAGAAGTCCGGGTGCTCAGCACGATGGCTGGCAAAGAGTTGCCGGTACACACAGTCGGGTGTAAAGGCCTTCCCGGTCCTGCACAGGGAAAAATCGCAGGAAGGGGAAACAGCGAGCCAAGGTGGAAGTGGCTCAGCTGTCGACTGTGCAACGCTATCGAGACTGGTGTTGATGTCTCTGAGGTAGCCTCGGACTCGCAAATCAAAAGGACGAATGGCAGTCGGCCGATTATTGTAAAGCATTTCCCACTTCGGACTGAAAACGCAGTCCCAAGTGGGATGGCCAGGCAGGGATCGCAATTTAGAAGCATATTGTAGGGACAACTGCTGACGGCGAAGAGATAAAGACGGTTCGTCGGTCTCAACGTAAAGACTCTGGACCGGTGAGGTGCGGAAGGCTCCCGTGCAAACACGGAGAGCCTGATGATGGAGGGGGTCCAGCACCTTCACCACCGAATCCCGGGCCGAGTCGTACACCTGGGATCCGTAGTCCAGTTTCGATCGGACAAGTGCACGGTACAGGCGGAGCAAAGAACATCGGTCCGCCCCCCAAGAAAGGGAGGAGAGGACCTTGACGATGTTCAATGCCCGCGTGCACTTGGACCTGAGATGACGTATGTGTGGTAAAAAGGTCAATTTCCGATCGAATATGAGACCGAGAAACTTGGTCTCCGCCACAACTGGAATGATGTTACCCCCGAGCCGCAGCTCGGGATCCAGATGAAGATTACGCTTGTGGCAAAAGTGCACACAAGCGGTCTTCTGTGGGGAGAACCGAAACCCGTTTGCCGTCGCCCAAACCGAAAGATTGTTCAGGGCAATTTGCAGTTGTCTTTCAATGACCCTCATGCTGGAAGATGAGCAAAAGATGCTAAAGTCATCAACATAGAGGGCATTGCCTACGGATGGAGGAAGTTGTCTAGTTATGGAATTAATCTTGACAGCGAAAAGCGTAACACTCAGAACGCAGCCTTGTGGCACCCCCTGTTCTTGGGGGTACGGCCGCGACAGAGTGTTACCGACACGGACACGAAAAGAGCGTGTCGATAAGAAGTTGGAGATGAAGATCGGCATGTGACCTCTCAAGCCGAAGCTGTGGAGGTCACGAAGAATGCCGAATCTCCAAGCCGTGTCGTACGCTTTTTCGATGTCGAAGAAAATTGACACCAGGTGCTCTCTACGTAAAAAAGAATTCCTGATAGCCGATTCGAGGCGTATCAGGTGGTCAAGAGTTGACCGTTGCCTGCGAAAGCCACACTGGGTGTTGGAAAGAAGGTTGTGGTGTTCTAAATACCAGATGAGTCTGGCATTTACCATTCTTTCCAACACCTTGCACACGCAGCTCGTCAATGCGATGGGACGATAATTAGAAGGAATCTTGGGATCTTTCCCTGGCTTGGGGAAGGCCAAGACGATGGCCTCCCGCCAGGAGTCCGGAAACTGCTCCTCGAGAAAAATGCGATTGAAGAGATGGAGCAGCCGATCCTTACTCGATGGTGAAAGATGTTGGAGCATGGCATAATGGACATTGTCCGGCCCTACAGCAGAGGCACGAGAAGAGTGCAGAGCAAGGCGAAGCTCCTCCGCTGTGAATGGCCTGTTGTAAGGCTCCAGGCCATTCGAGTGGAAAGACAGCGGAGAGCGCTCCGCCCTGCCCTTCTGGGCCAGAAACTCGGGGGAGTAAGAGGAAGACGAAGAGATGGAAGAGAAGGACTCCCCCAGAGTGTCGGCAATTGCTTTGGGATCAGCAATTGCCTGTCCATTGTGCTCCAGGATCGATAACGAGTGGGACGTGTAGTTCCCACTCATCTTCCGGACTTTATCCCACACGACCTTAGAAGTAGTCATGCGGGTAATAGAAGATGTATACTTGATCCAAGATTCCTTCTGGCTCTGGCGTCGGACGAAACGAGCTTTCGCCCTGGCGCGTTTGAAATTTTCGAGGTTGGGGGTTGTCGGATATCTCCGAAACACCCCCCAAGCCTTGTTCTGAGCCTTACGAGCTGCGGTGCAATCTGGATTCCACCACGGTTTCGGAAAGCGAGGAAACCGTGTAGAAGTTTGAGGAATCGTTGATGCAGCTGCATCTACGATACAGTCCGTTATCTCCGCTACTGCCACATTGATTGGCTCCTGGCTGACAGAGTGGTCATCGAGCTCAGAGAGCAGCTCGAAACCACCCCAGTCAGCCCGATCGAGCCTCCACCGCGAGACGCGTGAAGGGCTGCAAGGCCCCCCACGCGAGATGGTGCACAACACGGGGAGGTGATCGCTTCCATAAGGGTTGTCCTCGACCTCCCATGTAAAGAGTGGAAGGATCGAGGAGGAGCAGATGGTGAGATCAATGGCAGTGAAAGAGCGGGTTGGGGAGTGAAAGTAAGTGCTGACACCGGTGTTCAACAGGGAGAGAGAAGGATCCAGGAGCCACTGCTCCAGGACCCCGCCCCTCCCGTTGGTGTCAGCACTGCCCCATAGTGGACTGTGTCCGTTGAGGTCCCCCATAATGAGGAAGGGGGACGGCAGCTGCGAGACGAGATCATCAAGGTCTTCCTGGAAGACGATGCTCCCAGGTGGAAGATATACAGAGCAGACAGTCAGCGAGAACCCCACGAAGAGACGGATGGCTACCGCCTCCAAGTTGGTGGTGAGGGGTACGACCTGGAATGGAGAGTGGTTGCTCACAAGGATGGCGACACCCCCGCGAGCTGGACCATCTCCATCCCGGTCCCGGCGAACTAGTGAAAAGTGCCGGATCGTGGGATCTGTGACTGGCTGCAAGTACGTCTCCTGCAGGCACACACAGATGGGCTGGTGCGCCTGAAGGAGGGCCTTGATGTCGTCAAGATTCCTCTGGAATCCACGACAATTCCATTGTAGGAGTGTGGCCATCTCAGGACTTAGAAGAGTGGGCGGACGACAAATTTCTGTTCAGTTTAACCGCCGCGGAGGACGGTTTACTGAATAGGGGGCGGTCGGTATCCATGTCCTCGGAATCGTCCGAGGGACATGGATCGGTGACCGCCCTTTGAGGAGGAGTGATGATTTTCTTTTTAGGCCCCGGTGGGGGCCCCTTCGGTTTGGAAGGTCTTGCTGTCTGAGGACGGGAAGGAGGAGGCCTTCCGGTGGAGGTGGAAGGCTGAGCTGCAGGAATGGAAACCGGGGTTGATGTCGAAGTCGACACCACCCTCGGTCTCGCCTGCGTGAGGAGGTACTTCGCAGCTGGCGAGAAAGACTCAGTAGGTGGTACACTGATGTCAGTCTGCACCGCAACCGAAGTCATTGGAACGATGGGCTTTCCAATGACTGCACTGGCATAGGAAACCTTGCCAGGCGGGGCAGGCGGTGCAGCAAGCTTTCTCGCCTCTGCATAAGAGATGTTATTTATGACTTTGAGGCGTTGTACCTCCTTTTCCTCCTTCCTATATCAGTGGTTCTCAACCTTTTATGCTTCACGTACCCCCTGAAAATGTGTATGTAACTGGCGTACCCCTTGTATAGATAGATAAAACTCTAGTTATAGTACATAGATGGGAATAAAATAAAACACATATATATATATACACACACACATTAAATTTTGCATTCATATGTTACATATATCGATAAACACAAAAAATTACATTTTTGCACCGCAGCATTGCCAACTTAGCGACTTTGTTACTATATCTAGCGACTTTTGTGCTCTCACGGCGTACCTCAAAAAATTTTACCGCATACCACACGTTGAGAAAGCCCGCATTAGAGTATGGGAAATTAGTGTATCAGTAATCTCTACTAAGCTAAAAGAGTTATAATGCAACTCTTTTAGAATTAAATGCTGATTTACATTCGCTACATCTACCTTTTGAATTTGCATATCAGTTGACAATTTCGTTTGTTTTAATTTGCATATTTTATTGTTTTACGTCGTGATCCTAGGCCATAGTCCGTATTTCGTTTAGGGCTCGGGTTGGGTTGTTTTACCTCTGAGCGGCACTTTTTTGCACACCATGGACTAAATGGCCAGGTCACATGGACCCCGAAGGCTCAGAGAAGGTTGGGGGAGGGGACCCACTGGAACAGCTGTTGGGAGACAGATGGTAGCCTCCCGTCAAGGCCATCCAGCGTGTTCTTTAACGTGCACAGGGTATGGCTCTCACGCACACGGGGCCACGACTTAACGTCCCATCCGACGGACGGCGACCTTTCCAAGGCCATCGGTATCCCCTACTGACCGTGGGCAGGACGGGGAATTTTGCGGAGATAAATCTCAACGCTGACTCAGCTGGGACTGGAACCTGGGAACTGCAGATTACCAGCCTGGCGCGCTACCGACTGAGCCACCCTCGCCCCATTCGTTTAGGGCAGATCGTTCCAATGATACGTAGTTGCAACTCTTAAAAATCTCTCCCAAATTGTGCTAGCGTTGAGATTTATGTCCGCTGACACCCGTTCTGCTCTCGGTGAGAAAGGCGACTACAATAGGCTTGGAAAGGCCACCTTCCTCCGGATAGGACGTTAAGCTTTGGCCCCTTGTGCAGGAGAGCCACACTTTGTAACGTTAAATAACACACTGGATGGACGATGACAGGCTTCCATATGTCTTCTAACAGTTGTTCAGTGAATCCCCCTACTCAATCTCCCTTAAGATCTTGGGGTCCTTGTGACATGAGCCATTTAACCCATTGTGTACAAAAAGAAGCAGCTCAGAGTTAAAACAACCCAATGCAGGTCATTATATGATTATAAATCTTTTCAAATAGTGAAATAGGTTTCTGGTTTTCTTTCATAATCCAAAAAGGTGAAAGGACAACCAGTTCTCATTGCAAACTACAATGATTTCATTTTAGATATTTGCATTTGGTACACCACATTAAAATGCCTAGCAAGCCAGATGCTCCACAGTGGAATGAGAAGTTCACACTAAATGCTTTAAAGCTCATGGGATCCTAATGTGAGCAGTGTTACTCTTGGCTCAAAATTTGGCTCAGCCCTTACACCACTTTTGAGCGGCTTACCTGCATGCCAGTTCATTTCTAACAAATGTAGGAAGTAAACCGACATGCAGGATTTCTGTTCCGCTCTGAAAACAAAAGTAGGTTATTTTACAGAACATTAGAAAGTAATCCGAAAATTCTTGGAATGCTGTTATTTACTTGCGCAATTTACGTTTCAAAATGTGTGTATATACATACATCATTTGAAAATCAAATTTATCACGTTGTGTTGTTTGGGTTATTCTACATCTGTGCAGCTCTTTTTTCCACATAACATGCTAAATGGTCAGGTCACTAGGTACCTGAGGGCACAGAGGAGGTTGTGTCCTCCCATCAAGGCCTCCAGTTGTTCTTTAAAGTGCATAGGGTGTGATTCTTCTGCACAAAGTGTCCGGCTTAATGTACCATCCGACAGACAGCAACCCTTTCCAAGCATCGATGTCCCCTACCTGACCGAGGATAGTGTAAGGACTTTTGCGGGCATAACTGTCAATGTTAGCCCAGAAGAAACAAGAAACTGGGAGCTACAGATTGCAAACCTGGTTCGCTACCGACTGAGCCACCCCACTCCCGAATCTGTCGAACGCCACCAGATTTCCAACATTTTAAAGACACCCCTGTACGCGCCAGTGTCGAGGAACACGATTAGAAGACGACTGCAAGAATCGGGATGCACTATAATTTGAAACATCGTTTATTCTTGATTTGAATGCCGCCTTAATCAGAGAATATTTCCAGGAGAAAAAAAAAGCTAGCAGTATCATTAGTTCAAAACTGGAAATGGTTGCTTAGCATGTTGTGCACCATAAACAAGCAAACAGAATTAGCTGATTCAACACTAGAGACATGAAAAAACATAGACAGAAATAAGTTGACAACATCAGCAGGCTCAGCACTAGAAACAAACGACAACATTACCAGGTTCAAAGCAGGCATGAGATGGCAACTTCAGCAGGCTCAGCAACAGAAACAAGCTGGCAACATCAGAATGTTCAAGAATGAAACAAGTTTGTAATTTCACCAGACGTAAAAAAAAACAAGCTTGTAATAACACCACGGTTAACAGCAGAGGCAAGCTAGCAACATCAACACAGTCAATAGCAGAAACAAACTGACAGCATCAACATGTTCAACACCATAAACAAGCCAGAAACCTCAGGATTAACAACAAGACCATAAATAAGCTAGAAACCTCAGGCTTAATAATAAGACGACAACACGCTAGAAACCTGAGGCTTAATAACACCACAAGCAAGCTAGAAACCTGAGATTTAATAAGACGACCATAAGCAAGTTAGAAACCCCAGGCTTAACAACAAAACCATAAACAAGCTAGAACCTGAGGCTTAATAAGAAGATCATAAGCAAATTAGAAACCTGAGGCTTAAGAAGAAGATCATAAGTAAATTAGAAAACTGAGGCTTAAGAAGAAGATCATAAGAAAATTAGAAAACTGAGGCTTAAGAAGAAGATCATAAGCAAATTAGAAACCTGAGGCTTAATAAGAAGATCATAAGCAAATTAGAAACCTTAAGATTAAGAAGAAGATCATAAGCAAATTGGAAACCTGAGGCTTAAGAAGAAGATCATAAGCAAATTAGAAACCTGAGGCTTAAGAAGAAGATCATAAGCAAATTAGAAACCTGAGGCTTAATAAGAGGATCATAGGCAAATTAGAAAACTGAGGCTTAAGAAGAAGATCATAAGCAAATTAGAAACCTGAGGCTTAATAAGAAGATCATAAGCAAATTAGAAACCTTAAGATTAAGAAGAAGATCATAAGCAAATTGGAAACCTGAGGCTTAAGAAGAAGATCATAAGCAAATTAGAAACCTGAGGCTTAAGAAGAGGATCATAAGCAAATTAGAAACCTGAGGCTTAAGAAGAGGATCATAGGCAAATTAGAAAACTGAGGCTTAAGAAGAAGATCATAAGCAAATTAGAAACCTGAGGCTTAAGAAGAAGATCATAAGCAAATTAGAAACCTGAGGCTTAAGAAGAAGATCATAAGCAAATTAGAAACCTGAGGCTTAAGAAGAAGATCATAAGCAAATTAGAAACCTGAGGCTTAAGAAGAAGATCATAAGCAAATTAGAAACCTGAGGCTTAATAAGAGGATCATAAGCAAATTAGAAACCTGAGGCTTAATAAGAGGATCATAAGCAAATTAGAAACCTGAGGCTTAAGGATAGGATCATAGGCAAATTAGAAAACTGAGACTTAAGAAGAAGATCATAAGCAAATTAGAAACCTGAGGCTTAAAAAGAAGATCATAAGCAAATTAGAAACCTGAGGCTTAAGAAGAGGATCATAGGCAAATTAGAAACCTGAGGCTTAAGAAGAAGATCATAAACAAATTAGAAACCTGAGGCTTAAGAAGAAGATCATAAGCAAATTAGAAACCTGAGGCTTAATAAGAGGATCATAAGCAAATTAGAAACCTGAGGCTTAATAAGAGGATCATAAGCAAATTAGAAACCTGAGGTTTAAGAAGAAGATCATAAGCAAATTAGAAACCTGAGGCTTAATAAGAGGATCATAAGCAAATTAGAAACCCGAGGCTTAAGAAGAGGATCATAGGCAAATTAGAAACCTGAGGCTTAAGAAGAGGATCATAAGCAAATTAGAAACTTGAGGCTTAAGAAGAAGATCATAAGCAAATTAGAAACCTGAGGCTTAAGAAGAAGATCATAAGTAAATTAGAAAATTGAGGTTTAAGAAGAAGATCATAAGAAAATTAGAAAACTGAGGCTTAAGAAGAAGATCATAAGCAAATTAGAAACCTGAGGCTTAATAAGAGGATCATAAGCAAATTAGAAACCTGAGGCTTAATAAGAGGATCATAAGCAAATTAGAAACCTGAGGCTTAAGAAGAAGATCATAAGCAAATTAGAAACCTGAGGCTTAAGAAGAGGATCATAAGCAAATTAGAAACCTGAGGCTTAAGAAGAAGATCATAAGCAAATTAGAAACATGAGGCTTGAGAAGAAGATCATAAGCAAATTAGAAACCTGAGGCTTAAAAAGAAGATCATAAGCAAATTAGAAACTCCCAGGCTTAATAACAAAACCATAAACAAGCTAGAAACCTCAGAATTATCACCAGAAATAAGTTAGACATGTTATGAGGTTCAACACGAGAAATAAGCAAATATCATCTACAATTTAACGTGAGAAACAAGTTAGCAACATCAGCAGATTGAACACCAGAAACAAGCAAATATCATCATCAGATGATTCCGCACCAGAAACAAGTATCTTCATCCGAAAGTTCCATACCAGAAACAAGCTAGCATCATCTTCCACGTGCCTTTTCCAGAGACTTTTCACCGATGGCCTAAACCACGTGGAAGAAGAGCAGGCAGCGTCCAACCAGTGCGCGATGGAGGAGGCAGAAAATGAAATACGCTGTCAGATTTGGCCTCCTACAATCCTCGGAGTTGTGGTGGTGACGTGAAATTACGTATATCCGGGACTTGTTGCCACTCCTGTTGCTGGCGCGCCTATTAAGTGCAGCGGGCCCCTGCTGACTACCTGTCAGTCGACTCTGCGCGAATCCTCGCGGCGGGGCTCTAGGCGATGCTGTCGATATTGTGCATGGATGGGGCTGCATCTTCCTGCACTAGGGAGCCTCACATTTTTCACACTTCCGGGCTGGATGCGAACTGAAATGGAATTTCTACATCATTCTAGTGGGTGTAGTGGCTCGGCATACATAGACACATGCAGGTGGGGGCACTCAAGGTGTGCCTGTTCGTGTGTGGCCGCCCCGAAAGCGCAAGAAATGCTGAGTTTGTTGCTTTTGCAGCTTTTTTCTTCTTTTGTGTACCGCTGCATCTGGATTTTCTTCTTGGGTTTAGTGGCATCTGTAGAAGTTGTATGATCGTTGCACTGGTTCGTAGTATCTAACACGCGACTGTTCCCTGCCAATATTATGTTTTCATATTATGTTCTAAATCTATAAAATTGAAGTGTTCTGAGATGCCTTTTGTATTTATTATGAGCTCTGCTTGTAAATTCACCGCGATTATTAACAACATGTCTTAATCTGTATGAAATAACAAATATGTTGGTTAAATAACAAATACGTTTATTTGGGCTTTAGTTTTTAAAAATATTATCCAGAAGAGCTATCAAAAAATATCGAAATTTTTTTATATAGCACTCTTTGCAATGGTTTTCATCTGAATGCATACCTTAGTATAGGAAATCTTCGTACCATCTGACTTAAAATATAATGTTAGCTGCGTTGTTTGGAGAGATCAATACTTTAATTGATGTTTTAGTTGGTAAGGGCTTGGATACGGTTACAAGAGAATGAAATTGAATCCAAACTCTTTCAATTGCCGATAAAATCTGTCCAATTTTTTGCAGAAGCATTTGAGATGAAGCAGTTGAAATATACAATCATAGTTTTCGAAATAATGCGTAGAATCTAAATCAATATTGGTACAGCTTGAGTGTCAACTCGGCTGGTTGGTTTTACCTCTGAGGATTGTGTGTTGTTTTACTTCCGAGCCCACTTTTTGCACATAATGGGCTAAATGGCCAGGTCATAAGCACCCCGAGGATTCAGAGAACATTGAGGAAAGGGATCCACTGGAGAACTGTTAGGAAACAGAAGGAAGTCTCTCGTCAAGGCCATCCAGATTGTTTTTTAACGTGCACAGAGTGTAGCTCTTTTGCACACGGGCCCACAGCTTAGCGTTCCATCCTACAGACGGCTGCGTGTCGAGCCCACCGGTTTCCTGTTTTTCACAGAGAGCAAGGTGGAGGTTAGCGGAGATAAAGTTCAGCTAGAACAGTTGAATAATAACTGGAGAGACTATGAGACTGCGCAGTGGAAGCCTCGACAGCTCCCAGATGACAGATTAATGGTTTATGCTGTGAGAGAACTGAGCACTCCGATATCATCTCTAATAAGAGAAATGCAGAAGTGATTATATGATGGCTAATATTTTCAGCTCATGTGATAAATATTATCGAAGTACTTTTGAGAAGAAAATATTATCTAGAAATATTAGCAGAAAATATTTATCTACTTATAATCACTGCTGCATAAATAAGTTATTATCTGTGATCTGCTAGAAGTTTTCAATGACAAAGCTTGTTTCTATGAATTGTGTTCCTCCAATCTGCATGTCAAAACGATATTCTGTAAAGCATCTTCATAAATTAAGAAATGCTCACATTTCATAATTCAATGACGACTGGCTTTGGTTCAACAAATTTTCTACAAATTTTGGGGGCGTCAAAAATAAAGATACTTGGAGCATCTAAAAAAGAAATTTACTTGAGGCGTCAAAAAATGTTTTTTTAGGGGTGGCGGGAGGGGCAGCAAAAATAGTTATTACCTGGAACGGCAAAAGAAAAATAAAATAAAATTGAGATATCAAAACCTGAGGGGACAGAAAAAGTAACGATACATGGAACAGCAAAACAAAAATAAAATAAACTTGAGGTGTCAGAATTTGAAGAGGCAGAAATAGAAATTTGAAGAACAAAAATAAAATAACTTGAGGTATCAGAATTTGAAGAGGCAGAAAATTAACGATACATGGAGCAGCAAAACAAAAATAAAATAACTTGAGGTATCAGAATTTGAAGAGGTAGAAAATTAACGATACATGGAGCAACAAAAATAAAATAATTTGAGGTATCAGAATTTGAAGAGGTAGAAAAAGTAACGATAGCTGGAGAGCAAAAGGAAAATTTAGTTGAGGCGGAAAACCATTTTTTGGAGGAGAGGGGGTAACTGAACAAAAAGACCCTTGAGCTGCAAAAGTAAATTTACTTGAGGTGTTGAAACAAATTTATTGGAGGTGTGGATCTTTTTTTTTGATACCTGAAGTGTCAAAAAGTAAATTTGCTTGGGGAGGCAAAATATCTTGGTTTGGAGCTTCAGAATTGATCACCTACACATTGCCTTATAGCGATGAATTATTTATTAATCGAAATTATTAAACATTCTACTTTGTTCTCTTTTTTTTTTTCGGGTATTCGTCCCTTTATTCCGTCCCTATTACTAATCCAATATGTGTTCTGAAAGTATGTAGCGCTAGTCACTTATATGCGGTTTTACTTTATTATATTCCTTATTAACCGAGTTTTGCATTATGCGACTGACCACTCGCGTTTCGTTTAATCGAAACTCTACCCACTGCAATTAGGAATCTAGCACGTTCTTCTTGTCGCCAAATTCAAGTCTCGCTTTTTTGTTGTCATCGACAGCTGGCTGAATTGTCTATTATACTTAATTGTAGCAAAGAGAGCTAGCTAACAACTGAAGAGATACAGAGAAATTGGTGGAAAGAGAATGAAAAAAGCAGTTATGATCATCAGAAACAGGTGATAAAAGAATCGAGAACATGAATATGAATGGAAATAGTTTTTTGGTGATTATGAGCATCTGTGCGGTAGTGGTGGTGGGGGGGGGGGGCTGTCAGAAATAAAGAAGACATATTCATAGAAATAAAAATGCTTTCTTACTAGAAGAAATCCTAAATAAAAAAAGTTATGAAAAAAAAATCCGGAATCCTAAATAAAAAAAGGGTGCAAAAAATTGGGAACGAAATGAAGATTTCCTTCCCTACCCTCCTCCCCCAATTTCACTCTCATTCCATCTGTGTCAGCTAATTTTCACACATTATCCGCATTCAGACAAGTTAGGAATGCAAAAAGAAAATGCAACCAAAAAATAAAGGAAAATGAAGTAAAGGAAAAAAAGCGCACATACATTCACACACCAACAATAGTACAACACAGAGAGAGAAAAAAAAAAATTCAAACAGCACGTGTTTGAGTGTGCGTGTGTGCAGTTGCGTGACGTTATCACTCTGTTGATTCGAGAGCCATAAAATCAATGGGCAAGAGGCTTCTGAGCGATAAAACCATGACATTTGTCCTGATAATGCATCTTGGCCAAGGAGATGCTGCTCCTCCTGTTCCTGATGCTCTTCCCCCCCCCCCATCATCTCCCTCCGCCACCTCGACCATTATCGGTACGGACAGAGAAGAAGGAAAGCTCGCGGGATCATTTGCATTTTGTCGATATGCAGATGATCTCGCGCCATGATAAGCCCCTACACGTAGCGAATTAATTCTGCTTTAACTTCATCAAGAATTTCTTCGTATTTAAGGCCTGCAAATTACCGTCTAGTCCTTTTTCGCGAAATCAATGTCGCTCTTCCTTTCTTTTCTTCTTTTTCTTTCTTTCTTCCCTTTACTTCATCTCTTCCCCCCATTTTTTTTCTCCACTTTTTTTCTTCTTCTTTTTAATTTTTTTCTTTCTCTCTCCCTCGCATTTTCCCCCATTCGTAGAGTCTCCAATTATCTGGAAATTCTAACGACTGCGACATCTCTCTATTCCCAACACTTTTCCTCGTGTTTCTTTTCATTACGTACGCTGCCACGTCCTGGATAATTGTGTTGCACTCCCCAGTTAGCGCGCACCCTGGCCGCCGGCGAGCAGCCTCCTGGACGATTCTTGCACATTCTGAACTCGTCATTGTTAACTATAATTTATTCACAAGTTTTGTGCGAGTCGAACAGAAGTTTCCTTCACAAACAAAACCCCACCATGCCAACTGACGATGAACGCCGTTGTTAATTAATTGTCCAACCTTGTTTTGCGCGTGGGCCTTTTTGCTGGAAACCCTAACACGATGAGAGGGAATATGAATTGGAGGGGGGGGGGGAAGTATATTGTGAAAAAGGAAGACAAGGGGGAGGAGGGGAATAAAGGGAAAAAACCACCGCAAAAAAATTAAAAAAAGTGAATGAGAAAGAGAGAAAAAACACGACACGCCTGTCTGTGCACTTGAACCGCACTATTACGATTCATTACGGAGGTTCTGCAACGAGTGGACTTCTGACAGAAAAAAAAAATCAACATTCATTTGGGGGTAAAAAATTCTTTTGTCCGCAAATCAGTTCTTTGTCATTCTTGAAGCAAGAGGAAGGCATAATGCTTGGGAAGGAGAACAAAAAAAAATGAAATAGGGGAAAGCAAAAAAAAAAAACAAGTGTCGGTGAAAAAATAACCAAACGCAGTAAATTAGCAAGTAGATTATTAATAGCAAAAATTGCGCGTTCGCTTCCACGGTTAATCAAACATTAATTTTCAGCTTTTGCTGTCAACATTTATTGATTGTGACTTCGGAGGAAAGGAATTTTCAATCTTACTTACGGACTTCCTTGTTTTTTTTTTCTCTCGCTTTTCTTTTTCAGCTTGTTCAAAGGAAGAAATGAATAAGAAGAGCTCTGAGCCCGAAAAATAAGAGAGAAGATTGAACCTTTTAAAAACCAGGAAAAATTTAAAGGGTTTGCGCCACAGCCAGCAGCATTAAAATAAGGGAAGAAATAAATTGCGGTTTAAAGTAATTAAAATGCTGAGGATGCTACGGAAGTAATGTGATGATGAAAAAATTGTTTTAATTTCTCTATTCTGTTTTTTTTTCTCTGTAACCCCCCCCCCCCCTCCTTATTCATTTTTTTGGCGCGAAGAATGTAACAATGTGTCCAAGAGGAGAAAGATCGTTTGGATACAGAAAGGAGTTTTAGAGGCAGGTGAAAATTCGTAGATAGAGGAATATTTAAAGATAGAGTGACATTAAAGGGAAAAGAATATTCAAGAACAGAAGAGCATTGACAGGCAAGAATATTGAAGACCGAACAGGTTTATAAATGCAGATCAGTATTTGGATATTGGTAAGCATTTAACAGAGAAGAATATGTTTAGAGAAAACACATTAACAGAAAAAAGAGTATTTGGCTGGATTGATTTACATCTGAGTGGAACTTTCTTGCACACAATGGGCTAAATGGCCAGGTCATAAGGACCCCGAAAATGTTGGGGGGGGGGGAAGGGGATCCACTGGACAGATAGTAGCATCCCGTCAAGGCCATCCAGAGTGTTCTTTAGCGCGCACAGGGTATGGCTCTCCCGCACACAATGCCACGGCTTAACGTCCCATCCTACGGACGGCTGCATTTCCAAGCCCATCGGTGTTCCCTACTGACCAAGGGCAGGGCGGGGAGTTTTGCAGAGGTAAATCTCAACGCAGGCTCTGGTGGGACTCAAACTTGGGAACTGTATATTACTGTAGGCGCGCTACCGACTGAGCCATTTCCGCACCAGTTTCGAGGCACGAGACCTCCATTTTGGATTAGAGTCCAGTTAGGGGAGTATTGCGGAGATAAATAAAGAATGTTTGGAGTCAGAAGAGTATTTACAGGCAGAGAGGTATTTGGAGCAAAGTGAATGACGTAGTTAAAAGAATATTTAGTTGTTAGAGTTAAAGAAATTTGATAAATGATATGCAGAGATAGAAAAGCATTAAGAGGCATAGGAATATTTGGTGATGGAAGAACACTAAGAGAAAATGAAGAATTTGGAGATCGAGCAGCATTTAAATGCTGATCAATATTTAGAGAAAGACTATAATTAACTCACTGAAGAATATTTAGAAAGAGGGGAAAAAAAAGAATATAAAGAGATAGAACAGCAGTAACAGACAGAAGGAAATTTTCCGGAACTTGGTACTAGGTGGTCATATTATTTTGATACTAGATCGTGTGGGCTCACTCACGAAAATATTGAGCGTGTGCAGTTACCGTTCACAGCAAACTGGAGCGTGTGCAGTAACTGCACACGCTCCAGTTTCCTGTGAACGGTAACTGGAGCGTGTACAGTTGCTGTACACGCTCCAGATATTTTGCCTGAATTCTGTAATCACGTAACACGAAGGTTGCCAGATCGCTAATTTCTAAAAAACATCGTTGCCAGATATTTTTCTGAATTCTGTAATCAACCGTAGTGTTCGGATACTTTTTTGAGCGACTGTACTATATTAACTCTTCATAATTATTTCCCGATCTTCTACTTCCCATTACTGTACTAACAAGAATTGTCCATTTGTTTCTTTTATTTTTATGATCTTTTGTGATAATCAGACATCTAACGACCTTTCCTCTCTTAAACAGAGACAAAGAGGAAAATCTTTCTCTTACAAACTGATGGTGGTTTGAATTATTCTGTCCTCATCGTTTTCACTCTGAAATGGGATTTAAACAGCAATGTGACAAACACCTTATTCCGCGGGGCGGGGGTGGCTCAATCGGTAGCGCGTCAGGCTCGTAATCTGTAATTCACAGGTTCGAGTCCCAGCTGGGTCAGCGTTGAGATTTATCTCCGCAAAATTCCCCGCCCTGCCCACGGTCAGTAGGGGACACCGATGGGCTTGGAAAGGCTGCCGTCCGTCGGATGGGACGTTAAGCCGTGGCCCGTGTGCGGGAGAGTCCTACCCTGTGCACGTTAAAGAACACGCTGGATGGCCTTGACGGGAGGCTACCATCTGTCTCCCAACAGCTATTCCAGTGGGTCCCCTTCCCCAACCTTCTCTGAGCCTTCGTGGTCCATGTGACCTGGCCATTTAGCCCATGGTGTGCAAAAAAGTGCCGCTCAGAGGTAAAACAACCCAACCTTTCTCCAACAAACTGATGGTGGTTTGAATTATTCTGTCCTCATCGTTTTCACTCTAAAATGGGATTTAAACAGCAATGTGACAAACACCTAATTCCGCCATTCAGAGGCGACGGAGGCTGAACTGAAATGATTTTGAATTTATCATCGGATGGACAAACACCAGTGATGTAGCGTGATAAACTGTTATGAGAGTTTAAGACTGTGCAATTGATGCTCCACATAGATCGTAGTCGACTGACAGGTGATTGATTGATCTTACTTCTATGATCTATGAGAACATATGAAGATGCAACGCTTCGTATCCTTATAGTCACTTGGATTGCAATCCATCCTATGACAAAGGTAAACACTTCCCCGAAGAACAGAATCTAGGGAAAGGAATAAGGCGTTAATTGGTCCTCATCCCCCTTAATTGTTTTCTAGGCCGGGGATTTCTCAAGACTGGTGAAAATTTTGAAATTATAATTGAGGTAAAATTTTAAAAGAATCTTTTTTTCGCTAGAAATCTTCAGAATTTACTTTCAGGTGTTAAACGAGCAGTCCAAACATCTGTTTTCCCACCGCACATTTGTGTCGAGAAAATTTTTTATAAACGTTTTTTTACCTTTTTAAATATATGTTGATTTTTCTTACCTCGTCACCCCCAATAACTCGTAATGGTTTAATTCTATTCAAATTGTGCTTTATTAAAATTCAAAGAAAGATTTCAACTTATCAGGTACATATGTACATTGTCGATTAAATTCATCTCTTCCATTTTCCTTCGACATCCTATTATTCCTAAATGCGTTAAAGAAAGAAAAGACAGTCAAACGTCTCCAGAAACAAACTTCGCCTTTTGTTTCAGTTTGTTTCATTCCCGTGATCTTTAACCTTAAAAAGTTTTACCCACCTCGACTTCACCGAGGTGATATTTCCATTCTTCTTATTAATATGAATCATCATCATCATCATCAACTTCATCATGTCGCTTGACTTGGCGGGATGCAAAAACAACTCAAGGAAACGGAGAAGTCTCCCACTTCAGGAGACTTCAAGTGAATCGGACTCGCTTCTACGCATCCAACAGGAGGAGGGGGAAGAGGAGGACAGTCGGAGTTTCGTGTGGACGTCATCCTCGTTGCCCGGGCAACAGCATCTTCTCAACTGCTTCGATCAGGCGGATAAGCGCCACTTATCCGACCACGTGGCCATCACATCTCGTCCTCTGAAGCATCTCTGCTCTTCGCTGTCCGTTTCCATATCAGCAGATTCTCGACAGCCAATTGCCGAAGCATTTCACCCTCGCGATGAATCCGCTCGAGACGTCAGAAATAATATCATCCACGTCATTCAGAGCTTCGCTTTGTCTTCTAACATCGGAGCTCTTCTTAAATATTGCCTCTGCGTGCGATTTTAACCTCCACAGGGTCGTCGTCTCGATTCAAGTTGTTTCGATAAAATAAAGAGATCCTTTACAAACTGAATGCTGATTTCTTTCCCGTAATTATGCCCCTCGCGATATTATGAAGAGATTTGTTTGGTTAGAACACTCCTTAAAGAGGGCACTGATATGCAGACAAGTCGATAAATGAAGAGAATTCGACTCTCAATCACCGAATCACCTTTATTCCTTCGTACGGTTGAAGGCATTCGTTGCATCTGTTAATTAAAATGCGAATTCCGCTGTTGAAGAATTCTTGCGGTTGTTGCTAGTATCATTTTACGAACAACAGTTTATAACATGACGCTTGTATCGTAACTACAACCACTCACATGTTGCCCGATCCCAGCTGGGTCAGCGTTGAGATTTATCTCCGCAAAATTTCCCGCCCTGCCCACGGTCAGTAGGGGACACCGATGGGCTTGGAAAGGCCGCCGTCCGTCGGATGGGACGTTAAGCCGTGGTCCGTGTGCGGGAGAGTCCTACCCTGTGCACGTTAAAGAACACGCTGGATGGCCTTGACGGGAGGCTACCATCTGTCTCCCAACAGCTGTTCCAGTGAGTCCCTTCCCCAACCTTCTCTGAGCCTTTGGGGTCCATGTGACCTGGCCATTTAGCCCATGGTATGCAAAAAAGTGCCGCTCAGAGGTAAAACAACCCAACCCATGTTGCCCAAAAATAATCTGGGTCAGCGTTGAGATTTATCTCCGCAAAATTCCCCGCCCTGCCCACGGTCAGTAGGGGACACCGATGGGCTTGGAAAGGCCGCCGTCAGTCGGATGGGACGTTAAGCCGTGGCCCCGTGTGCGGGAGAGCCATACCCTGTGCACGTTAAAGAACACGCTGGATGGCCTTGACGGGAGGCTACCATCTGTCTCCCAACAGCTGTTCCAGTGGGTCCCCTCCCCCAACCTTCTCTGAGCCTTCGGGGTCCATGTGACCTGGCCATTTAGCCCATGGTGTGCAAAAAAGTGCCGCTCAGAGGTAAAACAACCCAACCCGAAAATAATAATTTGGAATTGTTAGAATTAGAACTAATTCATAAAGTTCGCTCCATGATACTGGATGTTTTTCGAATGCTGAGTTGTTTTACATCTCAAAAGCACATTGTGGGTACGATGAACTAAGAGACGAGTCACACTGACCCCAAGGCTCATGAAAAAGGAGAATACTGAACAGATATTAAGAGACAGACTCACATCAAGGCCATTCGCCGTATTCTTAACACGTGCAGAGAATATGATTCTCCTGCACGTTTCATCTCAAAGACTTTTGTGCAGGGGGAGGTGGAGGGCTTACCAAGCCCAATGGTAGCCCATTTCTCGTTGAACGAAGGAACAGCGGAGAAAATCTCGATGCAAGCGGAATAGGAACTCGAATGAACATCACATTACCAGCTTTCCTCTTTGGCTGAGAGAAACTTCGCACAGGGTTGGCACAACAGTTACTTCGATGACAGTAAATAAGCTTGAGTGGGAATGTAAAGTCACTGTGCAACACGAATTGAAATATTTTCATTCCCCCCACCTGTTATTGGAGGATAGGAAGTCGCCATTGAATGATAAGCCTTAATTCTAAAGTATTCATACAAATATTGACATCCCACAAACGAACATTATCTCGAATGGGACATGTCTTTAAAAGTATTATATTGTACATTATTGGTACAAATAATATAATTGCACTAATTCTTTTGAAAAAGAGAAATGTTAGTGTTAATATGTTTGAATATAAATATACGTATGTTACATGTTGGATAAACATGACTTGCCTTGACTTCATCAGTAGAGATTCCTGTAGTTTTTTAGTTCTGTTAGCAACTTAATTCGATAAAATAGTTTTATATCAGAGTTCAAGATTAAAACTGACGACATCATCCTGATTAATCTATTCGTCATCATCACCATCAACACCACCAATATCTCCAACACCGCCACCATCATCATCATCGCCATTAATCCATTCAACTTCATCATCCTCTTTCCATTTGCCATCATCATCATCATCATCATCATCATCATCATCATCATCATCATCATCATCACTGAACAACAGCAATTGAAAAGGGCAGGTTTGATTGCAGTATTAAAATATCAAACCTGAGTGCAAAAGAAAGATAAAAAAATTAAAATTTCGGCGAAGACAAAAGCGTCGAGAATTTCGCGAGTTTAAAATTCCAGATGTGACAGAAAAAAAAGGTAAAATATATTGCGTGGAACGACAGCTCTTGAGGGGCGGGAGTGAGAGAGAGAAAGAGAGCCAGAAGAAACGAGAGAAAGAAAGAAAGCAGTGAAGTAAGTTGCTTCTGAAGGGAATGCCTCCGTCAGCAACACTTCAAATGATGCGCTCCAAGTCTCACGACTCGTGGAGAAGTGCGGGAGGGGAAGGAAGAGAGGGAGAGAGATGGAGAAAGATGCAAATGGGAGGCCCCGAAGTGTCGAAGCCGACCTGCTCTTGGGACAGAGGTGTCGCAGCACGTGCTTTGACACGTTCTGGAGGCGGTGGTGCATGGCGCGCTGGGCTCCTTCCGAGCCATTTAACTTCTGTTGTGCTCTGAGACGGGCGAAGTAATCGAAAACTTTGGCGCGAAACGTTTTCGCTTCTGTTTCTTGAGTTTTGGAGCCGTTGTTTTGCTGCTATCGCTTTCCTTTCCCATTCTGTATGCATATGGATGGATGGATGGATGGGCTACGATCGTGTTATGTGTGTGTGTTTGTGCGTGATTGCAGGAGATGTGGGAAAGAATCATTCATTTTTTTTTCTTAAATAGAGGCAAAAGGAGATTTTTTGGAAATGATCATCGAAACATTAAAATGATTTTTTTTTTCTTTAGAATAATTAGTGTAACATGTAGAGTTTGAGATGATAATATCAGGTGGGTTATTTTATCTGCAAGCGACACTAGCTTGTGAACACAATGGCTAGGCCAAGAGGATCATATGGACTCTGGGGTTGGGTTGTTTTACCTCTGAGCGGCACTTTTTTTGCACACCATGGGCTAAATGGCCAGGTCACATGGACCCCGAAGGCTCAGAGAAGGTTGGGGGAGGGGACCCACTGGAACAGCTGTTGGGGGACAGATGGTAGCCTCCCGTCAAGGTCATCCAGCGTGTTCTTTAACGTGCACAGGATATGACTCTCCCGCACCCGGGGCCACGGCTTAACGTCCCATCCGACGGACGGCGGCCTTTCCAAGCCCATCGGTGTCCCCTACTGACCGTGGGCAGGGCGGGGAATTTTGCGGAGATAAATCTCAACGCTGACCCAGCTGGGACTCGAACCTGGGAACTACAGATTACGAGCCTGGCGCGCTACCGACTGAGCCACCCTCGCCCCGGACTCTGGGGTGAATAAGTGAAAGGATCCACTACGAGAAAGGTGGAAAGGAAGTTTCCCACCAAGACTAGTAAGAATCCATATTGCCATGGAACTTTTCATGGACATTCTATTTCCATGAGACTCACAAGCACACACAAAAAAAAGAAAAAAAAACTAAAAAATGCTGACTACATAAAAGTTTGGATGTTACTTTTAAATTTAAATTTTTTTCTAAGGAAAAAAAAAGAGATACTTACTTACACAAATGTAACATAGAAGCTACGATAGGTTTTTCATACAACATACCAACACTTAACAAGTATATGTTCAGCTGGTCTTAGCATCGAGGTAACTTTAACCACTAGAGCAGGTGAGGCTTGCAAACGAAATACATAATTAAGACATTCAAAAATATTCACAGAACTATAAAATATTCAAAGATCCACAAGTCGTGAGACATGAAATGTGTTTTATAACGTATGCTAAGACAAGGGAACAAAAATAAAATTACAGAAAGATATCTTTTTCGAATTTCAAAGCAAGTAGGCCAGTTGTAGAGTGCGTATAGGACAATATTTTTTTCCTCTTTTTTGGGGGACAGTGTGTGTTTGGGGTTCTTGAACTTCTCTCCCACATTCTAGTATCACGTAGGAAATCTGAATAATCAATGACGAAATGCTGGTAGCATGCCGTGCTTACTGCTCAACACTTAGTTGGTTTCATCCAATAAGTTATGTCCAATAGTTGTTCATTGTCCTGGCCTCAATTGATTTGGGAAGATGTGCACTCTTGTTCAAAAAGATCGTACTCTATGGATGCTAAAGAATATTCTTTAGCATCCATAGAGTACGATCTTTTAGAGATATAGAGATATAGAGATCTTTTAGATCCATAGAGTACGATCCATAGAGTACGATCCATAGAGTACGATCTAGTAATGGGAGTTTCTTTTTGATTCTAGTAATGGGAGTTTCTCTCATTACAATGGAACTGATATCTGACCTTAGTTTTATTTGGTCTAATCGTTATTATATCTGATTCTTAAGCCAGCGGGCATGTCCTTGTACAAGTGTCTGCCTGTTCATGAGAAACCAGGATAAGCGAGTTAGAGCTTCTAAGTTATCTAGGTCCTTGATACAGAAAGAGCCCATTTCCTTTTCAAGAAAATATTTACCCTGTGGCTCAACTCTGTTCAGTCTCTGGGTCTCCTTCTGAGGTCACGCAGTTTGCTGTACAAGAAGCAATTTCATTCAGAGGTTGCTCTTACAAATAGTGATCATACAAGTCAAGAAAAAAAAAAACAGCCTCGTTTTTATTGGCGTGTTTCTCTAGGAAAGTTATTACTAGTGGCGTATCGGAAAATCTCGCCCCATCCCCTGCAAGAAATATCTCGGGGGATTTCATTTAAGCCAGCATATACTTGAACTTTAACTTTTAAAAAAGAGTTCATAATAAATATCTGAAGCATATTTCGGATTTCTTAATATATATAATTCGACATTTTAGAATGAGTAACTTTCTTCATGAAATATTGCATCAATTTTTTGTTTCTTCAGACGGACATAACCGTTATTTGCATCAAAAGCTTACATAAAAAGAAATAGTGATAATATTGGAAACATTTCTACTCTTAAAATTTAAGTAGGAGATCGAACCTATTGCGAGAAATCCAAGACGGAAAAAAATGACCCCACTCACTGCCTTATGTCAACGAAGTTCACGTCCAAGCTCAGGTTTTGAGAAAATGAGTTCTGGCCCACAAGAAGCAAGGAGAAGAATTTCTAACAGGGGAAACGAAGATGATTGTTCATGATCTGTTTTATTTTTCGTTTAAAGTTATAAAAAAGGTTCGGAGCAGTTCCTTTAAATAGTTATATAAGGTTTCGTCAGAAATATCATCATATAGGTTTCATCATAAATTTTGAAAATATTATTTTGCAGAGGTGTTCATCCTAAGAATTCCCTCCCCCAAATAGCAGGGCTTGAGAGGCCTATCAGCACGCCTCTGGGTATTACTGATTAATTTCTACAGAACGTCATTCCTGTTTAACGTAAGCTGCTTGTTTTACCTCTTAATGGCACATATTTGCACAGAATGGTTTAAAATGTCCAAGTCACAAGAACCCCCTAAGAACTTGATAGGGGAAGGGACCTTAACTGGACAGATATTAGGAGACAGATGTAAGCCTCTCGTCAAGACCATCCAATACGTTAAATGATTAGATATGACTTTTTCATGTACACGGGATCACGGCTTTACGTTCCATCCGATGGACGGCTGCCTTTTCAAGTCCATTTGTGTCACTTTTCTGACTTGAGGGCAAAATGAATGTTTAGAAGAATTAAATACCAAAGTTGGAAAAAAGCAGGACTCGAACCTAGGAACTGTAGATTACGAGCCAGACGCGCTATCGATTGAGACAACTTTTAAATAAGCAAGGGAGCCATGTTGTTTACCATATTAAGGGCTACACTTGATTATTTTAAGAGATTTCCATCTGGTGGATACCTGCATGATTTCTGTCACATCCTTGAGTTTATGATTTGGCTCTTTAGCTTATGATTGGGGGAAAAGTATAATTTCGGTGTGGAACAGCGCAAAACGTAAGTACATTAACAGCATGGACTGAAACGTTTTAATGGCACAAAGAGAAAAAAAGATCACGAAATTTTTAAGAATCCGACAAGTGAACCCTTTTGAACGATGCTTTTCTGTTTCCTCTTGAATCTAAGAATATTTACCCGTCCTCCTCTTGGGCGGGGTAGCTCAGTCGGTAGCGCACCAGACTCGTAATCTGTAGTTCCCAGGTTCAAGTACCAGCTGGGTCAGCGTTGAGATTTATCTCCGCAAAAATCCCCGCCCTGCCCACGGTCAGTAGGGGGACACCGATGGGCTTGGAAAGGCCGCCGTCCGTCGGATGGGATATTAAGCAGTGGCCATGTGTGCGGGAGAGTCATACCTTGTGCACATTAAGAACACGCTGGATGGCCCTGACGGGAGGCTACCATCTGTCTCCCAACAGCTGTTCCAGTGGGTCCTCTCCCCCAACCTTCTCTGAGCCTTCGGGTCCATGTGACCTGGCCATTTAGCCCATGGTGTGCAAAAAAGTGCCGCTCAGAGGTAAAACAACCCAACCCGTCCTCCTCTTTTTACCACATGTTATTACCAGTTTAAATGCCATCTCTACGTTTAACAGTATAATTCAATCTCTAAAGGTTAAGTATTTTTCTCCAATCATATCACAAAATCCCAATCTCAAGAAAAGCTCACTAGTTTATATATTTTATTATCTTATAATTTATCTTTGCAGATCTGCCTCCTTCATAAACTTTAATCAGCGATATCGTATTCCCTGCATTAGCAAGGGTCTTGAGTTCAGATAATTTATTTTCAGCATTAACCAGTTATATGCAAAGAGATATCATGTTGAAAGCAAGAATCATAAAATATATTGCTTATTAGATAAGGCGTTCTGCTTTATCTAAGAGTTAATTCTATCTCCTCACGAAGCTGCTACCAGACTGTAAAAGTCAGTGAAGATTCTGTAGAATTAGTGGCTCTCAAAATAATTCCCTGCATGGCCGAGCAAATTGCACGAATACACTACTTTCCAAAAAGTATTCTCGCGGCCCTGTTTTTAGTCATTCAATGCCATACTGCAGGTACAGTCGCTCAAAAAAGTATCCGAACGCTATGGTTGATTACAGAATTCAGAAAAAATACCTGGCAACGATTCTTTTAGAAATTAGTGATCTGGCAACCTTCGTGTCACGTGACACGAAGGTTGCCAGATCACTAATTTCTAAAAAAAACGTTGCCGGATATTTTCCGTTCACAACAAACTGGAGGGTTGCGGTTAATGTTCACAGCACATTGGATCGTGTGAGCTCACAAAGACCTGGATCGTGTGGGCTCACTCACGGAAATATTGAGGGTGTGCAGTTACCGTTCACAGCAAACTGGAGCGTGTGCAGTAACTTAAAACTGCATACGCTCCAGTTTGCTGTGAACGGTAACTGGAGCGTGTACAGTTGCTGTACACGCTCCAGATATTTTTCCTGCATTCTGTAATCACGTGACACAAAGATTGCCAGATCACTAATTTCTAAAAAAAAACGTTGCCAGGTATTTTTTCTGAATTCTGTAATCAACCATAGCGTTCGGATACTTTTTTGAGCGACTGTACTGTTACATAATGGCTTGTAGATATGAATATAGGAAAGTTGGAGTTCTATAGGGTTCAAATTGGGACTCTCCTGCGCAGAATCCCGATTTGAACGCTATCGAATACCTGTGAGATGAATTGGGATGTCGATTAAGGACCAGACCAATATGTACTACATCATTAGTTGAAGCTGCCACTTTCTGCAGGATAAATGGAGGACTGTACTGACTCCAGTCTATCGTTCTTTGGCGGAAAGCCTACCCAGAAGGATGCAATGTGTCATAGCGGACAAGGGCCGACATACATCTATTGAGATGGGTGCCGAGATGAGTGGAAGTGACGTCAGTGTGAAAGATTAGATCTAACTTTCGTGCTAAGTGCTCAATGATTTGATTTACGCAACCTATATTTTCATACCAAATATATATCATTTTATTTCTTAACATGGTCAATAACAAGGTCAAAATTTCATTTTTCTCATAAGTAAGCGTTTGTATCAACATTAAGTTTGTAGTCCGCTTAGCTTATCAGAATTATTGACGAATCTCGCAAAATGGAGCAAAGCTCGTGAAGTGGCCCACCAGACAGAAAATATTATCCGCTCTTGGTAAAAACGAAGATAGTCTTTTAATGAAGAACAAATAGACAAAAAACTCACTTGAGTATTAATTGCTCATTTAGAGCTCCCCCCCCCCTCACCACCACTAAGAACACAAGCAAAGAGAAAAACATCCGTAGCGGCTGCTCACCCAACAGTTCTAACCAGATGTGCGAATGAGATCCGTAGAGAGCGCATAAAACTTTGATTATTATGCTAATTTTTAAGCAGAGAGTTGGAAGCAAAATCTTCTACCCTTAGATGCAGTTTCTGTTAAGTGTCCCTTTTGCATTTATTTCCCCCCCTCCTCCTCCCCCCGCTTTGTTCTTTATTTGCCATTAAGTACCAAAGCCACCCCTTTCTGTTGACTTTTAACTTTTCGTCACGTAAAACTCAGCGAGAGAGAAAACGCGACTCAAGGTTTTCAGGAGCACCTGGTTTTAACCTCGCTCGTGTTTCAACAAATGCGAGCGTTACACGCTTTGATGACTTCTTTCTCGGCTTCTTTTTGGGAGGAGGAGGCTGGCGCGCGCAAGAGCGGGGATGGAGTTTTCTTCTGAGGTTCGTGACAGTCGTAACTTATTCGTTTACATGCAAAATGCGACTCCTGTGCTCATAAGGCAATAGAAGTGATGGGGGGGGGGATGGAAGAGAAGAAGGGGGTGAGTGTGTAGACAGAAATGGGAAAGAAGAAGTAGGGCTTCTATTGGAGCTTGCTCATTATAGCACTTGGACAAAAGGAGTTTAAGTGAAGAGTTCAGTGCGTGTGTATGAGGGAAGGTGATGGTGGTATGAGGAGGGGGAGGGGGGGAAGTGAAAACAACGAATGACCAAGTTTTGTTCTTGCTAAAATTCTGGAAGTAAGCCCAGTTCTTTCTCTGTCTCTCTGTCCTTGCTCCGGGGAGATTTATTTTCCTTACCATAAACATTTTCTATAACAATGAACGTTGAGGGAGTTACAAACAAAAATCCCTGTCTTGGCGGATTTTAATGTATTCATCCAAAATACGGTCTGTCTTGTTGGCCTTATTTTGTTCTTCCGTTTCTTTTTTAAAAGTCTGAAGGATTTTGATATGTTAAAGAAATGTCTGTTTTATCTTTTTATCTTTCAAGAGGGAAATGATTTGCTTTAGATTTGTAACAATCCTAATGCTTATTTATACACAAACATATATGTAAGTGGATTAAGTTGTTTTATATATAACCTGTTTGTACAGTCACTCAAAAAAATATCCGAACACTACGGTCGATTACAGAATGCAGAAAAAATATCTGGCAACGATTTTTTTAGAAATCAGTGATCTGGCAACCTTCGTGTCACGTGATTACAGAATTCAGAAAAAATATCTGGAGCGTGTACAGAAAGTGTACACGCTCCAGTTACCGTTCACAGCAAACTGGAGCGTGTGCAGTTACTGCACACGCTCCAGTTTGCTGTGAACGATAACTGCACACGCTCAATATTTCCGTGAGTGAGCCCACACGATCCAGGTCTTTGTGAGCTCACACGATCTAATGTGCTGCGAACATTAACCGCAACCGCTTCAGTTTGCTGTGAACGGTAACTGCACACACTCCATATTCATTGCATTCTGCAGGATAAATACGCATTATATATATTAAAAATATCCGAACACTATGATCGATTACAGGATTCAGAAAAAAATATCTGGCAACGATTTTTTTAGAAATTAGTGATCTGGCAACCTTCGTGTCACGTGACACGAAGGTTGCCAGATCACTAATTTCTTAAAATATCGTTGCCAGATATTTTTTTTTTGAATTCTGTAATCGACCATAGTGTTCGGATATTTTTTTGAGCGATTGTACTTTTCTGCTCAAGATAGGCTGGGTTGCTTTTCCTCTGAGCTGCAATATCTGAGATGCAATTTTTTTGCACACAATAGACTAAATGGCCAGGTCTCAAGAATCCCGAGGGTTCAGAGAAGTTTGTTAGGAAAGGGACCCACTGCGCAGCTGTTAGGAGACAGATGGTAGCCTCCGGTCAAGTCCATTAAGTGTGATATATAATGAGACACGATTTGTACATAACACCGCTATCTTTATAACGAAGCAGGACTTGTTGCACCCATTTGTCCTGTACCTATTTTATTTAAAATGAGACAAGAAAAACGTACATTTAAAATGAGAGAATTTTAAAACAGAACATTTTAAATGAGACGTTATATGTTTATAGTACATCTTTTATTTAAAATGGGGCATGTCTCGTTCATAATGTCATTTTCATTTCAAAAGAGACATGATATGGTCATACCTCTTTTATTTAAAATGAAACTTGACTTGTTGATATCCCCTGTGCTTTTCAGTTCTGCGCAATGCGCCACTTACTCTTAACCCCCCCCCCCCCCCCCCCCCCCGCCACATCTAAAGCGTGAGAGACATCGAACTATAAATCTCGGGACTTCCTCTACAGACGAATCGAACTCAACAGTGTAGAACATCGAAAATTATTCACAGCGACATCGATAATCTTCATTGCCCCATCATCTTAATCCGATAACTCACCGCAAACAGTCCCTTGTTTTGCGCGGAGAAAACGAAAGTTTTCGCGGGAAAAATAGACAAAAGCGACTCGGGGGAATAACAGAAAAGGGTGATCAATTATCGACTTCGACTTGTAGCTTCGGCAAGTGGTGCAAACGCTATTAAAATCGACACGAACACCGGCATGCGTTCTCTTCGATATTGCAGTTGGGAGATTAATTATCATTAAGAGTTTTAAAAGGGGGAATGTGTTTATGCCTCGAAAATAACGCACGGAAATGCCAGGAGGAGGAATGCTCCAACCTACTCCCCAGGAATGCGCATTAAGCGCATCACAGTACAACCTCATTATCGAAATAAAATGTTGCGAAGAACGTGGAGATGAGGGTAAGGGAGAAAACTTGGGGAGGGTGGCTACGTGGGAAAAGGGTGGTATTAGATGGGAGGGAGGGGGGTAAGGGAGAGGGGATGAAAGAGAACAACGGATGCCAACACGGTCAAGGCATCTATGAAAGTTTTATACGATAACCTAGGTCATACAGAGTCAATGAATCAATTCTACGGCTTGGGTGACGTGCACAGCTAGGCAGGGCACAGCAGCTACCGTATCTGGGTTCCGTGATAACGTGTATTAAGCACTAAGTGCCGACACGAGTTTATTAGAATATTAATTGTGCGCGTGCAGTATCACACTAATTAGCGCGGAAGATAAGAGGCACCAGTGGCCAAGAGAGAGGTAATTAGCAACCTTGTTGCTGTAGCATCAACATGCGCCAATCCGTTACTCTCTGAGCTCAATCAATGCACAGACATACAGATTAGACTTAACCACCGCTCATTGTGTTCGTCCAGGACAATCAATCGTAGGCTGAGCGTTTTGGCCTCGATCAGTCAGTCAATGGAGCCTTCTTGGTAGGAGGGATGAGATGGGAGGGTGGTAACGATGGGGGGGGAGAGAAGTTGAGGGAGCTAGAGGATGGGGGGGAGGAGGTGAAGGGCTAATCTCGAGACAAACAGGATCAACGGCCGGCGTGTGGATTTCGTGTTGAGTGAATAAATGGAAGATAACGCTAGCGGGGGGGGGGGGAGTGTTGGGGTTAGTTTGGGGAGGGGGGGGGTGGAGGTTGTTGATGGGATGGAAGCAGGCAAGGATAGATTTTGGTGGGATGGCTCATATTTATCTCTTGTGTTCTATGTCTTCGCATTGCTTTTAGTGTTCTAATCAATGGCCGAGTGGCGGGGCCATTGTTTTCTGATAAGCTATAGATCCATAAGCCAGATTTAAAATCGTAGAACGTTTAAGCCAGCGCCGTGTGTTGCCTGACGATACGTCATTCAGGACGATATCTAGTTAGCAGGTTTTTGCGCTATCTGTCATCGGGGGACAGTTCTAGCGTGAATCCATTGCTCATGTAGACTTCGAGGAAGGAAAGGAAAACGTAGTTGTTTGTATCAGCAGACTGGAATCGGAAAGTTTATCTTTTTTAAATCTTGACTCATTTCTGACCGTTTGGATGTCGCTGGTCATATTGGAGGTTGCTGGTTAGTGTGCAGAGATTCTTGAATGGTTCATCCTTTTTTTTTTGTCGTTTATGTTTAAATTTCCGTTTGACAATTTGAAAGTACACCCAATTCTGTTTTTATACGGTAGATAGGTTCCCGAAAAAACCGTGTAAAAAATACAGTGCATATGAAAAAATAGAAGATTGGTTCCAGAAGTGAAAACTCAGTACAAATAATAAGTTGTTTTCAAACAAATCATATCAAAATCTTTATTTAAATCTTTATTTGATTTTTATTCATTTAAACACATTTTTTTTATTTTATAAACTTATAAAGATAATTAAATATATTTATAAAGTAAATTATCCTTCATAAGAAAATAATATGTTACTAATTCAAGAATACAAAAGTGCAAAATAATATAACAAACATATACTTATTAACTAGATTTTATTCGTTGTCACTTTCTGACAAGAGACGCATTCGTTTGCATAAGACTGGAATTAAATCACTTTCATCGCTTGAAACATTTTGGCCGTCGTGTTCATACTCCAATGGTGAAATGCTCTCTGTGGCATGGGGAACCAAATTATCACACTTTTCCAGTGATTCTGAAGTTTGATTAGTTTTGATAACGAACTCTGCAATCAATCGTTGAGATCCTTTTTTGACTAGATCTTTACATAATTCTTGATAACGCGCCATATATGACTTCAGTTCACGTTTAAACTGCTCAGCTCGTTCTACCATGGGATCATGTGTAAGAAAATGACTTTCCAATTTACTAGCCACTTGAAGCCCTTCTTTAATTAAACCTGCAGTGAGTGAAACCTCTTCATCATCATCACCTTTTTCTTTTTCATCAGGAGTCTCAAGGACAACTTCAATTATTCCATCTTCGCTAAGAGCTTTGTCAACCAGCAATTCATCAATATCTGCAAACGATAAATCATCGAATCCTTCTCCACCAACTGCATGTGCTAAAGTGATGATATTAGGATATTCAGTCGTATTTGGGGGTAGAGGATCTTTGCTTTTTACACGTTCTGGCGAAATGGCTTTCCAGCATGCGTTTAAAGTTTAAAGTTTTATCTGATAACGTCAATCCAGCATGTCTGATACAGTCTAAAATAGAAAATTCATTCCATATATACATAACTGTTAGTGTTTTATCCTTATCTAGTTTATCCAAAATGTATTGGAATGTTCGTCTTACGTAGTAAGTTTTAAATGTGTGGATTATACCCTGGTCTAGTGGTTGTATTAAGGATGTCTTGTTAGGCGGCAGAAAACAAACGTGCATATTTGGGTGTTCCAAAACAGGATATAATGAATAGAACTTTAAATTCGAGATTTTTTTTCCTTCAAATAGCGTTTAACTTCTGGAACAAAACATTGATGGAACCATTCATTAAAAATTTCTTTTGTAGCTCAGGATTTTTTATTTGCCATCCAATATACTTGCAATTTATTCAAATCTACACCTTTCATTGACGTGAATTTAGGGATCGATTGATGAGCAGCGGTTTTAGCATACGACCTCCTAAAGGGTTGCTGCAAAATAGAAAGGTCACACGATTCTTAACTGCTTTAAAGCCACCAACAGTGTTTTGTGATTTTGCTACTTAGGTTCTATTCGGCATTTTTTCTTCCAAAAAAGACTAGTTTTATCTGTATTCCAAACCTCGTGTAGTATCGGAAGACGGAATATGAGTTTTCCCCATGGCGGGCGGGTTCTTCGGAACCCGCCCCCCACCCCAATTATTGAGAGATGTATTCCAAACTTGATGAGGAGTGTATCCACCACCTTCAATGATTTGGGCCAATTTTTGACAAAATTCTTTAGTAACCGACTCATCTGCAGATACAACTTCACCTTTTATCTTTACATTATGAAACGCGTGTCTTTGAAGAAATCCTGCAAACCAACCTGTATCTGCAGAAAATTCATAATTTCTGTTCAACTGAGCTGATGAGGTTAGTTCCATTTCTTCTATCTGCTTATATATTCGTAAGCCACCTCTGATGGTTTTCCGTCTAGAGGTATTCTTTTTTGCGAGTTATCTTCTATCCACATTACAAGAGCCTCTGCGGGCGGGCGGGCGGGCGGGCGGGGCTCAGTCGGTAGCGCGCCAGGCTCGTAATCTGTAGTTCCCAGGTTCGAGTCCCAGCTGGGTCAGCGTTGAGATTTATCTCCGCAAAGATTCCCCGCCATGCCCACGGTCAGTAGGGGACACCGATGGGCTTGGAAAGGCCGCCGTCCGTCGGATGGGACGTTAAGCCGTGGCCCCGTGTGCGGGAGAGCCATACCCTGTGCACGTTAAAGAACACGCTGGATGGCCTTGACGGGAGGCTACCATCTGTCTCCCAACAGCTGTTCCAGTGGGTCCCCTCCCCCAACCTTCTCTGAGCCTTCGGGGTCCATGTGACCTGGCCATTTAGCCCATGGTGTGCAAAAAAGTGCCGCTCAGAGGTAAAACAACCCAACCCAACAATTGCCTCTTCACTTTTACAATACCTCTTGTGTACGATGACGACTTAATGCTCAATTTTGTTCCAGAAAGCACAGATTTTCTAATAGCATCTTCATTTTTCTTGATGGTTCTTATGGTAGCTTCGTTCAAACCAAAATATTTACCTATGGATGTTGAACTTTCTCCAGTTGCAAGACAATCCAAAATTTCGATCTTAGTATCCAAAGAGATAGCTTTCCTTTTCTGCTTTTGTATAGTTGAATTATCCGAAATCGTGGTAAGTCTTACGAAAAATATTTGACTTGTAGATCAGATCTATCAGCAAAATTTAATAAATTGATATTACGCACACAAAACTTCAAAAAATAAAAAATTTTACGGTTTCTTCTAATAAACATCTAAACACTTCTAACTTTAAACACGAAATGAGAGACTAACACTAACGTATGAATTGAAGATAAAATTGAGGGGAATTCCGGAACTCAGTGTTGCCACTTGATTCCGAATGAAGTAGGTTTTGTACAATTTTTCCATAAAATAGAGAATAAAATAGAGAAAACTTGTTGTGTAGTTATGTTAGTGTAGTTTTTATTTTGGGGATTTTAGTGCACAAAATGTGTACCTGTAGTAAAATTTCAAAGTTAAAACTACTTCGAAAAATGTGACCATAAAAGCGACATCTTTGTTACAAATGTAAATACCAGGAATGTTTTCTTGAATAGTAATATTTTTTCAGAATTAAACTGAAATGGAGATTTTTAAAAAGGCGCCGTTTGAACCGTGTTAGATCAAAATAAATGGTGTAAAAAAAATTGAAATTTTTTTCTAAACCGTGTTAAATCAAAATCGTGTAAAAAAAAAACTGTGAAAAAACAGAATTGGGTGTAGTTCTGAATTTGTTCTCTAACAAAGTTGACGAAACTCTGGCATTACTTGTACCAAATACTCCAAAAGTAAGATGTGGATACATGAACTGACACTAGCTTTTTGGATTTGGATTTAATTTGTGAGCGAAGCTTTTTTTTTGTCCAAAATGGTCTAAATGGCCAGATTATAAGGACCAAAAGAGCTCAGAAAAAGGAATCCACTGGACAACTGTTAGGAGACAGACGGAAGCCTCCGTCAAGGCCATTCAGCCTATTCTTTAAAATGTCGGTTATGACAATCTTACACACGATGCCACGTCTTAATATCTTCTCGAACTGACCTGGTCCTTTCTGAGTCTATCAGTGTCCTCTTCATAGAGAGATTATAGTGTCCTCTTCATAGAGAGATTATAGTGTCCTCTTCATAGCGGATTTAAATATCCACTCTGGCACAGGTGGGACTTGAATATGGGAACTGTAGATTACGATCCTGGCGTGCTACCTACTAAGCAAGCATCCGTTCCACTGGCACTGGGTCACTTTTTTGGGGCGGGGGTGGCTTAGTCGGTAGCGCGCCAGGCTCGTAATCTGTAGTTCCCAGGTTCGAGTCCCAGCTGGGTCAGCGTTGAGATTTATCTCCGCAAAATTCCCCGCCCTGCCCACGGTCAGTAGAGGACACCGATGGGCTTGGAAAGGCCGCCGTCGGTCGGATGGGACGTTAAGCCGTGGCCCCGTGTGCGGGGGAGCCATACCCTGTGCACGTGAAAGAACAGGCTGGATGGCCTTGACGGGAGGTTACCATCTGTCTCCCAACAGCTGTTCCGGTGGGTCCACTCCCCCAACCTTCTCTGAGCCTTCGGGGTCCTTGTGACCTGGCCATTTAGCCCATGGTGTGCAAAAAAGTGCCGCTCAGAGGTAAAACAACCCAACCCAACTGGGTCACTTTTAGTTCGTGAACACTTTTAGTCACGAAAACATCAAACAAGAAAAGTTTTTTTTTGTTGAAAAAGTATGTTTCACATATCCTAATCACATTTTTGTAAGGTTGTTTAATCGTCAGGGTTTTCTTATTTTATGCCCTTCCTTACTTTTTCCTTTTTACCTACATTTTCATGATCACGATTTGTTTCCTATTTTAAGCCTGTCAAAATAGCTACTCTAATAATGAAGTATAAGTTTAGAAATTTTAGAAAGACCTACTCTAATACCCATTGTTCTCTCTGTTCGAAAGGTGTTCAGTTCTACTCTGCTAGAAAATCACGAGCAAGTTCACGAAGACTTCGTTCTACTCGCTTTCACGAGAAACAGAAAAATTCTGTAACGTAAGTAAAAGGTTCATAACATCAGTTGAAATTCAGCAATCAAAGTACATGACATGTTATCAGAGGGTCGTGGTTTGTATGACACAAGGCTAAAGATAATTTGTAAGAAATAGGCCAGATTGAGTATATTTGTGATTTGCTTTATAAGCCGCTGTTTGGCAGGCCTGGGATAAAAAAGACAATGTTTTTCTTTGCCACATTTTAAGGAGTGTTGTTCTTCTTATTTTCATGTCTTTAAGCAAATTATTTACAACACATTTTTAATTTAGTCTACGCTTTCAATGTAATTAGATTTAAGCATGGTGGCGTAACAGGGAAAAGGTTATAGACACATCTCCAACTAGAATTGTCATTATTGCCTTTTCTACTACTTTCATTTTAAAAAAAAAAAGAATTACGGATCATAAATAAATTTTGGGTTAAAACTATCAGATGTAATAAGAAAAAAGTACCTTGGGAAGAGGGGATTGAATACGAATTAAACCAAAACGAAGAGCACCGTTCAATTACTTTTCTTAAAACTTAATCTCAGCGAATGTTCGAGTATATGCCTGTTATGCTAACCATTACACTATCAATGGCTAACCTTTTTTCAGTCACTAAGCCGAGAAAAGGTTAGTCATTAATGATGTAGTGGTTAGCATAACAGACATGTTTCCTGGAGACGTGGGTTCGAATCCCACTCATGGCAAAACCAAATTTTGGAAAATTTGGAAAAAAAAATGGAAGATTGGAAAATGTTTCCTAGAGACGTGGGTTCGAATCCCACTCATGGCAAAACCAAATTTTTTCAGCACATTATTTCATGAGTTCCATGTTTACAGGACTTATCCTGTGATTCTTTACAACTGGTTTGAGTATATATTTCTTAATCATTTATTTTAGTGTTTGGAAAAATTTTCACCTACTTCTATTATTGAAAATATACAGGAAAAGAGTATCCCCCCCCCCCCTGGCGCCTTATATTAGCCCTGTGGGTAAAAATGGGATTTCATTTATTTCGGAAGGTTTTGTATTAAATTTTTCTCTTTATTCCTGGTACTTATTTTTTTTATGTATATATCACACGCTGCTGAACTGGAAACCATGATTTTGTTTCATTAATTGGAGTAAATACCCACTAGAAATAACGATTCCTAGATGTAACAATCATCCGTTGCAAACTACAAACCATTTCTTCAAAACACTTGTAAGGAAAATAGCAATAAAAAGAAATAAGGAAAGAAAATTAAATAAAGTATGCTTCTTTACACTTGAAGGCATGACCGTTGTTTACAATTGCCTTCCCCCACAGTTGCAATCGCAATTATTGACTCATTACCGTGTGCTGACGTGCTCATCTCTTTAGTTGCTATGACAATCTTGACAGTACCCCATCATCATACGTTTGCGTGCATCTGTGTGCACTACTTAAACACACATCCGATTACCCGCGTCTGTGACCCCTAAGTGACAATGCACTTGTTACAAACTTCGTGACGCATCCGTCGTTCATGCCTCTCGTCTCTTCTTTAAGTCTTCAAGTGATTTGAATCTTTTTTAGCTAATTATCGATTGTATCTGGAGGAACAGAGAGACAAATACTGGATAAGTGCAAATATCAGGGATCTGCGAGGCTTAAAATATTCGAACCGAGTCGAACTGTTGGTATCTACTCATCCGAAAAGTGTTTGCAGCTACTCGAAATGTTTGGTCCTACTCGTCTGAGGGTTTATGAGACATTTGTCTGTTTAACGCTGTTCGAAAGGTATTCAGTTCTACTCTTCTAGAAAATCACGAGCTAGTAGAAGAGTTCGGTTCTACTGTTCTAGAAAATCACAAGCTAGTAGAAGAGTTCGTTCTAATATTCTAAAAAATCACGAGCTAGTAGAAGAGTTCGTTCTAATATTCTAAAAAATCACGAGCTAGTGGAAGAGTTCCATTCTACTCGGCTAGAAAATCACAAGCTAGTGGAAGAGCTCGGTTCTAATATTCTAGAAAACACGAACAAGTGAAAGAGTTAAGTTCTACTCGGCTAGAAAACACGAACAAGTGAAAGAGTTAAGTTCTACTCGGCTAGAAAATCACGAGCTAGTAGAAGAGCTCGTTCTAATATTCTAAAAAATCACGAGCAAGTGGAAGAGTTCCATTCTACTCGGCTAGAAAATCACGAGCTAGTGGAAGAGCTCGGTTCTAATATTCTAGAAAACACGAACAAGTGAAAGAGTTAAGTTCTACTCGGCTAGAAAATCACGAGCTAGTAGAAGAGCTCGGTTCAAATATTCTAGAAAATCACGAGCTAGTGGAAGAGTTCCGTTCCACTCGGTTAGAAAACACGAACTAATGGAAGAGCTAAGTTCTAATATTCTAGAAAAACACGAGCAAGAGAAAGAGTTACGTTCTACTCGGCTAGAAAATCACGAGCTAGTGGAAGAGTTCCGTTCCACTCGGTTAGAAAACACGAACTAGTGGAAGAGCTAAGTTCTAATATTCTAGAAAATCACGAACAAGTGAAAGAGTTACGTTCTACTCTGCTAGAAAATCACAAGCTAGTAGAAAAGCTCGGTTCTACTCTTCCAGAAAATCACGAGTTAGTGGAAGAGCTCTGTTCTAATATTCTAGAAAATCACGATTTAGAGGAAGAGTTCGGTTCTACTATTCTAGAAAACAGGAGTTAGTGGAAGATCTCAGTTCTAATATTCTAGAAAATCACGAGTTAGTGAAAGAGCTCGGTTCTAATATTCTAGAAAATCACGAGTTAGTGGAAGAGCTCGGTTCAAATATTCTAGATAATCACGAGTTAGTGGAAGAGCTCGGTTCAAATATTCTAGATAATCACGAGTTAGTGGAAGAGCTCGGTTCTAATATTCTAGAAAATCACGAGTTAGTGGAAGAGTTACGTTCTACTCGGCTAGAAAATCACAAGCTAGTAGAAGAGCTCGGTTCTACTATTCTAGAAAATCACGAGTTAGTGGAAGAGCTCGGTTCTAATATTCTAGAAAATCACGAGTTAGTGGAAGAGCTCGGTTCTACTATTCTAGAAAATCACGAGTTAGTGGAAAAGCTCGGTTCTAATATTCTAGAAAACACGAGCAAGTGAAAGAGTTATGTTCTACTCGGTTAGAAAATTCCAAACTAGTAGAAGAGCTCGGTTCTAATATTCCAGAAAATTACGAGCTAGTGGAAGAGTTCAGTTCTCTTGGGCTAGAAAATCATGCGGTAATAGAAGAGTTCGGCTGTACTCTACTAGATAATCACGAGCTACTGGAAGACTTCAGTTGTACTGGGCTGTAAAATCAGGAGCTAATAGAACAGTTCGGTTCTACTCTGCTTGAAAATCAAGTGCTGGTGGAAGAATTTGGTTCCTCGCGGCTAGAAAATCACTAGCTACTAGAAGAATTTGATTCTACTCTGCCAGAAAATTACGAGCTAATAGAAGTATTACTTTCTACTCGACTAGAAAATCACTAGCTGGAGAAGAGTTCCATTTCTCTAGGCTAGAAATTCACGAGCTGGTGGAAGAGTTCAGTTGTACTGGGCTAGAAAATCACGAGATAGTAGAAGAGTTTAGTTCTACTCTGCTAGAAAATCACGAGCTATTAGAAGATTCTGCTTCCTCTCTGCTAGAAAATCACGAGCTAGCAGAAGAGTTCGGTTCTGCTGGACTAGAAAATCAATCCCAATCATAGCAAAAATTGGATAACACCGAGCTTGATAGAATTAATTGAAGAAAGAGATAAAACTTGGATTAAATTTAAAAACAATGATAAAATGGATGTTTATAAAAATAACTATAAAAAATTAAGGAATATGGTTAATATTCAGATTAGAAATCAGAAACAACTTTATTATAGAAATAAACTTATAATGAAAAAAAATGATATGAAGGCTACCTGGCAATTAATATATGAAATATTAGAAGGAAAACATAAAAAATCATCGGACGATGTAATAATTGACAATAAGGCCAAAACGAAATTATCTGTGGAAGAAATAGCAAATAATTACAATGACATTTATAATACACTAATTTTACAGATAAGAAATACAAATCACCAAGACGATATAAATTATGTTCCAACCATGATACAAAGAGTTTTGAAATCTATCTATATACATGAAATCACTGGAAAACAAACTGATGAAATAATTAATTCATTAGACACCAATAAATCACCTGGTTACGATAATGTTTGCATTAAACGTATAAAATTTAATAAAGAGACACTACTAAATATTATGTCAAAAATTATAAATCAGATTATATTTACTGGGAACATACCTACTGAACTCAAAACAGGTATTTTAAGACCTATTTTTAAAGGTGGTATTAAGGAGGATTTTTCTAACTATCGACCAATAACAATTCTGCCTATTTTTTCGAAAATAATGGAAAAATATATTTATAATACTGTTTTTAACTTTTTACGTAAACACAACATAATTAATGAAAATCAGTTTGGCTTTCAAAAAGGAAAAAACACAATTCAACTAATTTCCAAAATTGCAAATAATATTAATAAATCATTGAATAATAGGGAAAAAATTGTAACTATGTTCTTAGATTTAAAGAAAGCCTTCGATACAATAGATCATAGCATTTTATTAAATAAATTGGAAAATTACGGTATTCGCGGTATATTGTTAGATTGGTTTAGAAATTATTTATCAGACAGATACACAATTACTAAAATAAAAACTGCTACAGCAGAAAAGTAATTACACGATGTGGAATTCCCCAAGGCTCAATTTTAGGTCCTTTATTGTTCCTAGTATACATAAATGATTTGTCCAATACAAAATTAAATAGTGCTATTTATCTATATGCTGACGACATTGTTTTAATAAACAGTCAGAAATATTTAAATGATAGCATTTCAGAGGTTCAAACAGATTACATTAATATTATTAGATGGTTAAATCATAATAAAATCTATTTAAATGAGAAAAAAACAAAACTGATGATTATTCATTCACCAGGATTTCATATTCATCAAAACATCTTTATCAAAACTCATGAAATAAATTGCAGAAAAAAGGGTGCTTCAAATTATGAATCATTATGCAGTTGCCCACTTGTTGAGCAAGAAAATAAAATAAATTACTTAGGAATCATTTTTGATGAATATTTTAGGTGGAATGCCCATATATCCTACATATGTGAAAGCTTGAGAATATCGGCGATAAAAATTCAAAAAATTGAAATACGTATTAAATATGGAAACATGTGTACTATTTTATAAAGCAATATGCGAATCTATTTTAAATTATGGAATAATTGTGCATGGAACAACTAACTTAACTAACATAAATAAAATAGAAAAACTGCAGTCTATAATAGCTAAAAATATTATTCCGTGTCATTTGCAAAAAATTTATAAAACTTCTACCGATAGATTAAAATTTTTAAATCTTTTATCCTACAGCAATTTATATAAATATAATGTAATAATTAAAAAAATTTTTTGACGAAACTTACAAACTAAAAATTCAACATAATAAAAATACAAGACTTCAAAACCAAGGTTATTACAAATTGCTAAATTTTCGAAATAATTACGGGAAACATACCTCCGAATATCAAGAACCACTTATATTTAATGCTTTCCTAAAGAATTACTAAATATAGATTCTTTTAGAAGACTTAAAATGGAATTAAAAAATTATTTGGTATTTTCTAGTTAGCTGATTTTTATGTGTTGTGTTTTGTGGATTTATTTGATGTACACCATTTTTGTGGCTGAATGACCTATGTTTAATATAATTTATTCATTTTCCTGCAGATAAGCTATTTAGCTTTGCGGGTCAAAGTGTAAATGTATTTGTATTCTTTAATAAATAATAATAAATAAATACCCCCTCAAGCATCTGCTTGCCATAGAGGTCTGACAGGAGCCTGTCAGTTTATATGCCATAGTAGAAGGTCTGAGAGGATGGCAGGCCCTCAGCAGAAAAACGACACACTCGGGGCTCGAACCCAGGTCCCTTAGATCAGTAGCCAAGCGCGCTAACCACTCGGCCATGGGAACTGTTATGAATAAAAATTATATTCTAAAAAAAAAAACTAGTAGAAGACTTTTTTTCTACTGGGCTAGGAAATCACGAGCTAGTACAGCGTTGTCCAACTAGCGGCCGGCACAAAGATTTTTGTGTCCCGCGAACAAAATCAAGTTTTTACCTGAAATTTAAAAAAAATATCTGTAATCCACTTTATAATTTTTTGTCAACTCATATTACTTTACTTGATATGTAATCTTTAACTTACTCATTCTGTAAAGTTTACAAAACAGTCTTAAGCCGATGGGCAAGCTTTTGAAACCTTTTAAGAGCGGTGCGTCGTCATCAAACAAATGTTTTTACGAAGCTGCAGTAATAAAAAAGCATCTAACGACAGCACGAATCGCTCTCACTGCGCATGCGTATGGCATGCATTGTCGAATGTTGCACTGCATTGTGCACCAGGAGACATTGCGTGGCATTTCGCTGAGACTAAACGACGTAATGGAAAAGGTAGTCAAAATTACCAGTTTAATTCGTGGCGGAAATTGTTCTCTTACACACAGAAAATTTAAAGCTTTTTTGGACGAACTGCATGCTGAGTATGGCAATCTACTTTTACATAGTAATATTCGCTGGTTAAGTGCCGGAAAATGCCTTAAGAGATTTTTTACACTAAATAAAATAAAATAAATAAATACCCCCTCAAGCAGCTGCTTGCCACAGAGGTCTGACAGGAGCCTGTCAGTTTATATGCCATATTAGAAGGTCTGAGAGGATGGCAGGCTCTCAGCAGAAAAACGACACAGACAGCAATGCCTTACCCGGGGCTCGAACCCAGGTCCCTTAGATCAGTAGCCCAGCGCGCTAACCACTCGGCCACTTCGTAAAGAAATTCATTTTTTTCTCACAAAAGTGGGCACCGATGAAGATTTAATAGCAAGTTTTGTGGATGAAAATTTTCTATGTCCACTTGATTTCCTAACAGACATTGCAGATTATTTAAATGTCTTGAATAAATCCTTACAAGGAAAAGATCAAAACGTGTGCTGTCTTTATAATCAAGTTACTGGGTTTAGAAACAAACTACAATTGCAGGCAGGAAAACAATTTAATTCATTTTGAAACTTGTAAAACGTTCTACGAAAAAATGAAGCAACTTAGTAAAACAGTTAATTTTGAAAAATTTGTTCCTAAATTAGATATCCTAATTGAAGATTTTAATAGAAGATTTTCTGAATTTGATATCCTTAAGCAAAGTTTAAATTTATTCAGTAATCCATTAAATATTGATATCAGCACTATAGATCCTAAATATCAAATGGAATTATGTGATCTTCAGGCCGACCCAATTATTGCATCTAATAGAGAAACTGGAATAGAATTGTTCAAACTTTTGCCTAAAGAAAAATATCCAAAAATGAAATATTTTGGACTCTAAATAATTAGTATGTTCGGAAGTACATACATCTGCGAGCGCGCATTTTTTGATATGAGATATAAAAAATCAAGATACAGAAACTGCTTGAAAGACTCTACACTTGAACATATACTTCGGCTCGCAACAACAAATATCGATATGGACGTAAAAGAAATTATTGCCCAACAACTATGGCCACAATGCTCCCATTAAATTTATTAAATATTTGATAAGGAAAAATTTATATTGATTTATTATTACTTATTATTTTCCGTATAAATAAAATAATTTTTTGAGATGACATGAACTAACTTTTCAATTACCTATACTAACCTATTCTTTTTTTGGCCCGAGAAATATTTGCAAAAGAAAAAATGGCCCGCGGTCTTAGAGAAGTTGAACAGCACTGAGCTAGTAGAAGAGTTCGGTTCTACTCGACCAGATAATCACGAGAAGTAGTAGCGTTCTGTTCTATTCGACCAGATAATCACGAGGAGTAGTAGCGTTCTGTTCTTCTCGACCAGATAATCACCAGGAGTAGTAGCGTTCTGTTCTTCTCGACCAGATAATCACCAGGAGTAGTAGCGTTCTGTTCTGCTCGACCAGATAATCACGAGGAGTAGTAGCATTCTGTTCTTCTCGACCAGATAATCACGAGGAGTAGTAGCGTTCTGTTCTACTCGATCAGATAATCACGAGGAGTAGTAGCGTTCTGTTCTACTCGACCAGATAATCACCAGGAGTAGTAGCGTTCTGTTCTTCTCGACCAGATAATCACCAGAAGTAGTAGCGTTCTGTTCTTCTCGACCAGATAATCACGAGGAGTAGTAGCGTTCTGTTCTACTCGACCAGATAATCACGAGGAGTAGTAGCGTTCTGTTCTTCTCGACCAGATAATCACCAGGAGTAGTAGCGTTCTGTTCTTCTCGACCAGATAATCACCAGGAGTAGTAGCGTTCTGTTCTGCTCGACCAGATAATCACGAGGAGTAGTAGCATTCTGTTCTTCTCGACCAGATAATCACGAGGAGTAGTAGCGTTCTGTTCTACTCGATCAGATAATCACGAGGAGTAGTAGCGTTCTGTTCTACTCGACCAGATAATCACCAGGAGTAGTAGCGTTCTGTTCTTCTCGACCAGATAATCACGAGGAGTAGTAGCGTTCTGTTCTGCTCGACCAGATAATCACGAGGAGTAGTAGCGTTCTGTTCTACTCGACCAGATAATCACGAGGAGTAGTAGCGTTCTGTTCTTCTCGACCAGATAATCACGAGGAGTAGTAGCGTTCTGTTCTACTCGACCAGATAATCACGAGGAGTAGTAGCGTTCGGCTATACTCGTTTAGAAATTGCAAGCAACTCGAACTCTTTATCTTTTCTCGGCTGAAGCTTTACAAGCGAACAGATGTTTGTCTCTGTTTCTCGAGAGCACAGAACGATTTACTTCTGCTCTCCTGGGAAATGACGAGCTGGTAGAAGAGTTCCGCTCTACTCCTTTGGAACTTGCAAGTTACTCGAACTCTTTGACTATACTCGTTTGGAAATTTCAAAGTACTCAACTCTAGTTGGTTAAATATTTTCAAGCGAACAACTGCTTGTCTCTTTGTTAGAAAGGTAGAACTTCGAGGAAACAGAACTATTTAATTGTACTCGGCTGGAAAGTCACGAGCAAGTATAAACTTTCATCTGTTCTCATCTAGAAAATTTCAAGCTACTCCTTTTGTGACTATAACTTGAGTTGGGTTGTTTTACCTCTGGGCGGCACTTTTTTGCACACAATGGGCTAAATGGCCAGGTCACATGGACCCCGAAGGTTCAGAGAAGGTTAGGGGAGGGGAACTATTGAAACAGCTATTGAAACAGCTGTTGGGAGACAGATGGTAGCCTCCCGTCAAGGTCATCCAGCGTGTTCTTTAACGTACACAGGGTATGATTCTCCCGCACATAAGGTCACGGCTTAACGTCCCATCCGACAAACGGTGGCCTTTCCAAGCCCATCGGTGTCCCCTACTGACCGTGGGCAGGGCGGGGGAATTTTGCCGAGATAAATCTCAACGCTGACCCAGCTGGGACTCAAATTTGGGGAACTGTAGATTACGAGCCTGGCGCGCTACCGACTGAGCCACCCCCGCCCCACTAAAGCTTGGGAACTACAGATTATTAGTGAGACTTTGTAACCTACTGACTCAATAATCACCCCTGGTAGCCAATTTTTTAATCTGAAATTTGCCTAAAAACGTGAATGTATAATTTAATAACAACTTTTTTGGAAAGTAGAGAAAGTAAAATATTAATGAAAGATGTAACAGATTGAAATATAGTGATATTTTTAGTGGGAAAAAAGAGAGATACTTAGCTATTAATTTAGGAACTCAGTCCTAAAGCAATTTGGTGATAACGGTACACTCGTATGTAAAGGGATGACATCGTAAATATTTCAGTGACGTCAGTAGTCTATTATATTAGACTACAATATATAATGAAATTGATATGAGGGCTAATTTTATCAAAAAGCTGTCATAAGCGAATTAGAGAGAGAAAAGAAAGGTCGGAATTTCAAAGGAGAGGGAGGAAGAAATAAGATGAAAAATAAAGTAAAAAGAGAAGAGCAAAATATAGAAAGAAACAGGTAACGCAACCCAGCAAAGGTAATAAAAAAGAAAGAGGAAAGAATGGTTAAAAAGAAGTAGAGATAAAAGGATAAGTGAAAAAGACCCAAAAACATAGAGAAAAGAGGCAAAAAAAAAGAAGAATAGAGGAGAAAACGGATAATAAAATAAAATAATAATAATAATAATAAGAGAAAATGAAACCATAAAAAACTCGGGAGAAAGGAGTAAAGAAAATAAGAAGGTAGAGAGATAAGGTGATACAAAAAAGGAAATAACTGTAGAGAGAAAAAAAGGAAGGAAAGTAGTGAGAAGGATAAAAGATAAAAATAAAGAAAAGCTGAAGAGAAAAGATGAAGGAGGAAAGAAAGATAAATGACTGGCAGAAAGAAATAAAAAAGTCAGAAGGAAAGAGACGTAAAGAATTATAATTATAGAGGAGAAAAACTAAAAAGTCAAAAAAGAAACGAATTATAAAAAACTTCTTCAGTGCTGCACATAAAGATAGACGTGTTTCAAAACTCTTTCTAATACTATATAACGTCATTTTCATCAGTTCTATTTTTCTGTTTTCTTCTCTTGAGTGTTCCACAGGAAAAACAAAAACCCAAGTAATTATTCAGTTGCGGAGTGGAACAAATTGATATTGATACCTTATCGATAATAACGAAGGTGAGTTGTGGAAAGTAAAGAACTTTCCAGGGAAAGAGACAAAAAAAAAGGAAAGTTACGTCTCGTTAATTGAGAGTTATGCTCGTCACGGAAATAAACGCCAAAGTAGTCGTATCTCTCATTCACTGCTAGGAATGAAACGAAGAGAAAAGAAGGGGAGGAATAAAAAAATAAACGAATGAAAGAAAACCTTGATGGTTAAACGACGACCGGTTGCCAGTGAAGAAGAAAAGCAGAAACAGAGAGAGAAACGCACGAACAGAAAGAATAAGAGTGACAGAAAGAGCGAGACCGGAGCTTGACATGCGAAAATTAATGATTGGAATTTTGGTTCCTCTGTGGAAGGGTTTCTTTTATTTTTGTTCACTTTCTCGTCTTTATTAATGACCTCACCTACGCCACTCGTCCTCTCTCGGCTTCCAAGTGGAGGGTTAGGGGCCTGAGGGGAAGAGGGGTTGGGGGGGGGGGTGTTGCAGATTGAAGGAAGAAGAGGGAGGGGGAAAGGAAAGAGAAGGGCCACAGTTGGACTTTAATGAATGGTCCGCAGCTAACAACGGTCGGTCCGCAACATGGCTTTGTCTCTGGGCTTGTGCGGACTCTAGGCAGTTGGCTATGCTTGCGTGGATGCATGAGTCCTTCTGTAGTCCTTTTGTGTTAGGGCGGAAATGCTCCTTTCAGAGAGACTGTGAGATAAAACCGAATTCGCGCAAACATCCACACGTGTTCATGCACGATGCTCTGTAACAATGTTTGCATCGTATTTTTTTTCTCTCTCTTTCGTCGTTTCGTCTCCATCTTCCTTCCTAGTTCTATGGTGGTGTGTGTGTTTTAGGCGATATTTTAACTAAGAAAAGCTCGGAGATTAATTCTAATTAATGCTTTTTGTGTGCGTATATTTCGTGGTCGTTGTTGCTGTTTGTTTTTGTTGCTCTTTTGTGCTATCCTACTTATTCTAAAGACAAGAATTCACATAATCAACTGAAAACATTTCCGGTTAATTTTTTCTGATCATTCTTTCCTAAGAGTGTAGAAATCAAGAAGAAATCCAACTCATTTTCGTGGATATTTGCATTCAAATGTGGAACCCAATCGTAAGTAAGGATTATAAATAAAAAAAAATAAATAAATACCCCCTCAAGCAGCTGCTTGCCACAGAGGTCTGACAGGAGCCTGTCAGTTTATATGCCATAGTAGAAGGTCTGTGAGGATGGCAGGACCTCAGCAGGAAAACGAAACATACATCCATGCCTTACCCGGGGATCGAACCCAGGTCTCTTAGATCAGTAGCCAAGCACGTTTACCACTCGGCCAGGATTGGGTTGTTTTAACTCTGACAAGCACTTTTTTTTTGCACACAATAAGCCAAACAGATAGGTAGTAAGGACCTCAACGCTCAAGGAGGGCCAAGAGACACACTAGATAGAAGAAAGACCCCTTTCAAGGTCATCAGGCGTGTTTCTTAAAGTGTTCAGGGTATGGCATTCCTTCACACAGCGTCCCGGCTTAACGTCCTTTACGACGGCCTTTCCAAGTGCATCGATGTCCCTTTTCTGACCGAGGATAAATATCAATGCTGGCTCAGGTGGGATTCGAAGCTGGGAACATAAGATTACAAGTCTGGCGCGCTATCAATTAAGCCAGACAGTCCAAGTCCTGCAGTTAAGAAATTAAAGCAATTACTGATTTCCTTCTACCTCATCTTGATCAATTTTTTTTATCGCGTAGAGAGTCAACCCTGCTTATATCTATAACATCACTCCCAATGTAGATCATCGCGTAAACAGAGACATTATACGTCAAATATTGCCCAATTAATTGCATCAGACTTTAGCGATCTTTTCCCATCCGAGGCAAATCATTCACTGTGACATTAATTAATCTTATTCTTGTAATTTAAGTTGGGTTGTTTTACCTCTGAGCGGCACTTTTTGCACATCATGGTCTAAATGATCAGGTCACATGGACCCCGAAGGCGGAGAGAAGGTTGGGGGAGGGGACCCACTGGAATAGCTGTTGGGAGATAGATGGTAGCCTCCCGTCAAGGCCATCCAGCGTGTTCTTTAACGTGCATATTGTATGGCTCTCCCGCACACGGGACCACGGCTTAACGTTCCATCGGACGGACGGCGGCCTTTCGAAGCCCATCCGGTGTGTGACACGAAGGTTTCCAGATCACTAATTTCTGAAAAAACGTTGCTAGATATTTTTTCTGAATTGTGTAATCAACAATAGTTTTCGGATGTTTTTTTGAGTGACTGCAGAAAGGGCTTCGTTAACCAGTATTGGCTAGCAATATAATACACTTAAAGTGTCAGTAGGAGCGGGGGTGGCTCAGTCGGTAGCGCGCCAGGCTCGTAATCTGCAGTTCCCAGGTTCGAGTCCCAGCTGGGTCAGCGTTGAGATTTATCTCCGCAAAAATTCCCCGCCCTGCCCACGGTCAGTAGGGGACACCGACGGGCTTGGAAAGGCCGCCGTCCGTCGGATGGGACGTTAAGCCGTGGCCTCGTGTGCGGGAGAGACATATCCTGTGCACGTTAAAGAACACGCTGGATGGTCTTGACGGGAGGCTACTATCTGTCTCCCAACAGCTGTTCCAGTGGGTCCCCTCCCCCAACCTTCTCTGAACCTTCGGGGACCATGTGACCTGGCCATTTAGCCCATGGTATGCAAAAAAGTGCCGCTCAGAGGTAAAACAACCCAAACCAAAGTGTCACTTTATCAAGTACAGTTTCATGTTATCTCCATAATAACCCAGATAGAGTAACTTCTTTAATAAGCTTTTCATAAAAAGATGAGACAGAAGAAAATTTAAATATCTCAATTAAATATATTTCAATCTCGATTTCCAACAATATCCGTTCAAAATTTAAAGATTCGTGGAAGCTGAAACATTCAATCAATGAGCTCCTTCTGAAAAAAGAATTCAAAATGACCGTAATTAGAATAACATTTTACCTGAACTGCTAAAGTAATTTAAATACGCTTACATATTTTAGTAAAATTTAGCATAAAAGGTTATTACTTTAGTTTTAAGTCTCTAAATTAACTTTTCAAATCATTTGAACTGGCAACACTGCAGTTAAATAATTCATCTTCCACAATTCTTTATTACACTGAACGAATATGAAGGTCACCCTCATTTAACGCAGATTCTCCGATGGTCTTGGAAAGGCCACCGTCCGTCGGATCGGACGTTAAGCCGTGGCTCCGTACCCTGTACACGTTAAAGAACACGCTGGATGGCCTTGCCGGGAGGCTACCATCTGTCTCTCAACAACCGTCCCAGTGGGTCTCCTCCCCCAACCTTCTCTGAGCCTTCGGGGTCCTTGTGACCTGGCCATTTACCCCATGGCGTGCATAAAAAGTGCCGCTCAGAGGTAAAACAACCCAACCCAAACCCCCCCTCCTTTTTTAGATCTTTCAATGCACAATAAAAGCATGGATTTGTTGGAAGGTTTGGGTTGGGTTGTTTTACCTCTGAGCGGCACTTGTATATGCACAGTCGTATCAGAATAATATGACCACCTACCATAAGTATACTATAGTAGGTTGTTTGTTGTTTTACCTCTGAGCGGCACTTTTTTGCACACCATGGGCTAAATGGCCAGGTCACATGGACCCCGAAGGCTCAGAGAAGGTTGGGTAAGGGGACCCACTGGAACAGCTGTTGGGAGACAGATGGTAGCCTCCCGTCAAGGCCATCCAGCGTGTTCTTTAACGTGCACAGGTTATGGTTCTCCCGCGCACGGGGCCACGGCTTAAGTCCCATCCGACGGACGGCGGTCTTTCCAAGCCCATCGGTGTCCCCTACTGACCGTGGGCAGGGTGGGGAATTTTGCGGAGATAGATTTGTTGGAAGAGAATAATAAATGATTTTTCACGAGTCGATGCCATAAGACGAAGTCGTGACCAATTAATGGAATGTTACAAAAATTATTGCGCACAGAACGGGGACGAGTAAACCACGCTAGATACTTTCCTTATTAAGAAATAAATTGTGAAATTAATAATCGATCACAATACACATATTTATGTCATTTTTCAATGAAAACTGTGAATTATAATTATTTTTGTTGAAATAGTAAAACATCCATTAGCTCTAGTGATCAGAGCACCTGACTACTCTTCCAGAGGAAATATCCTTCTGTAAGTGTTTCTACATTGTATTCTTTTGTGACAGGTTGCTGCCGTTCATCTTGTTAAAAATAAATCGTAATACAAAGAAAACAATGTTAAAAAGAGCAATAAAACATTAAAAAAAAAGCTGATAAAAATACTCGGATTAAAACATCTCCCGCGATTACTTGTCGTTGAAATTCGAAATTTAGATACATAGAATTGAATGAAATCTCTAAATTATCTTCAATCATACATTTCTAATAATAAAATGTTTTTTTAAGAAGTTACTGAGATCTGTATCTGAGTTACTATTCACATAATATGGGACTAAACCTAATAAAGTGGCTTTTGAGTGTTTATACATCTTCGAAATTTGGCCTTTTACTCTTGCGTGTTACAATATTGACATTTGGATGCACTCCTCGTGACAGAGGGTCGAGGATTGGGACGTAATCTGATGTTCCCACGTTCGAGTCATTGTGACTGCATTGATATTGTCTCTTCTAACTCTTCCCTGGCCTATGAGAAACGATACACAGATGAGAGTGATAAAGGAAACCCTTAAATCAAGATGAGACTTTAAGCCATAGTCCCATGTACAGTCGCTCAAAAAAGTATCCGAACGCTATGGTTGATTACAGAATTCAGAAAAAAAACCTGCAACGATTTTCTTAGAAATTAGTGATCTGGCAACCTTCGTGTCACGTGTCGTGTCACTAATTTCTAAAAAAGTCGTTGCCAGGTATTTTTTCTGAATTCTGTAATCAATCATAGCGTTCGGATACTTTTTTGAGCGACTGTACAAGAGATGTATAATCAGTTGAACGTTAAAGAACATCTTGTATGACCTAGGCTGAAACTTCCATCTGTCTGCTAATAGCTGTCCAGTAACTTTATTATCCTATCCAACTGTTAGTCCTTGGGGTTCTTGTGACTTTGCCGTGTAATCCATTAGGTGTACAAAAGTGTTGCTACGAAGTTAAATAACGCAGCTTGCATATCTCCAAGTTTCAACACCCTATTTATCACAAATGTTCGGAAAAATGAGTACTTCATATAATGTTTTTGTTAATAAGATTCGAAATACGTGATGAGAGAATTTTAGATGCGCTATCTTTTAATGTATGTCGAGAAATGATGTTTAAGAGCTTCACGATGGCAACCAAAACATGGTTTGCTTTGCGCATTTGTTTCTCATCTTTTTTTGTGTATATATGTATGTGGTGTCCGAAAAATAATGGTGGAGTTTCGAGAAGCCCCACCATTATATTTAGGAATATATATGAAAATAATACATTTATTCAAGAAAGCAATTTTTTAATTGAAAGCTTACCTTAATAGTTTTGAAGGTTGGGTTGTGTTGGATTGTTTTACCTCTGAGCGGCACTTTTTTGCACACCATGGGCTAAATGGCCAGGTCACATGGACCCCGAAGACTCAGAGAAGGTTGGGGGAGGGGACCCACTGGAACAGCTGTTGGGAGACAGATGGTAGCCTCCCGTCAAGGCCATCCAGCGTGTTCTTTAACGTGCACAGGGTATGGTTCTCCCGCGCACGGGGCCACGGCTTAACGTCCCATCCGACGGACGGCGGTCTTTACAAGCGCATTACTGTCCCCTACTGACCGTGGGCAGGGCGGGGAATTTTGCTGAGATAAATCTCAACGCTGACCCAGCTGGGACTCGAACCTGGGAACTACAGATTACGAGCCTGGCACGCTACCGATTGAGCCACCCCCGCCCCAGTTTTGAACGTAATTAGTGAATTACGTTCAATATAAATATTTTTTCTTATATCCGTCAACAGTCGGTTATAAGAAGGTTAAACTGAATGAAACGGGACGCCATATTGGGAGAAGTGTGGGTCTCCATCGGACGATTTTTTACGTCACGGTTTGGTGTACAGGAGAGCTGTGCTTCTAAAAAACATGGTTCAGTGTGCAGGAGAGCTGTGCTTCTTTAAAATACGGTTCACTGTACAGCAGAGCTGTGCTTCTTTAAAACACGGTTCAGTGCGCAGGAGAGCTGTGCTTCTTTAAAACACTGTTCAGTGTACAGGAGAACTGTGCTACTTTAAAACACGGTTCAGTGTGCAGAAGAACTGTGCTTCTAAAACACTGTTCAGTATACAGGAGAGCTATGCTTCTTTAAAATAAGGTTCAGTGTGCAGGAGAGCTGTGCTTCTTAAAAAACACAGTGACTGAATAAAAAGCTTCCTTTACCTTTAACAACCCTTAACTTTAAAGAGAAGCCCTTTCAGTAGACTTCCCTCCCCCCACCCCCCGACGTTTTAGTGTGCTTTTGACCTGGCCATTCATTTCATTGAACAAGAAAAAAGCATAAGTGTGCCCCACACAAATATCTGAACATTCTTATAGCACCTGAGTCATCATGAAGCAAAACATAATCCGATGAGGTATTTTTTTAAGAAAATAAGCAAGGGAGAAACTCGAAGGTGGTAGGAGGAAACTAAAATAAATGTGATTGGTGCAGCTTCAGCAGCCTTCGGAAAATGATATGAAGGAAGTTCTTGCACTTCTTCACTCGGCGATGAAAAATTGATGTGTGGCGAAGTAAATGATGCAGAGATTTAAGGGAGGGGCAGAAAAAAGAAGAGGTGGAAGGAGTCGGGGAGGGATGGAGTGAAGAAATAGATAGAGGAAGAAAGAAAATAAGGAAAAAAATCAAAGAATGAAAAGAAAAGAAAGAAGTTTGGCTTGAAACAAAAACGGTGTTACAAAGCAGAAAGAGCAGTTCTGTGAAAGAAGTTTTTGAGTTGAACCTGGGTGCAGAGTGCTGAGTTGCCTTGCTCTTAACTGCTCGTCGTCCTTAATTGCCGAGGCCACTCATTAATGGAGGTTGATGTTCTAATGTTCCTTCCACCAGTGTGACAACGAGTGATGTTCATCGTGTGGCGATCGGAGACGTAATGACTGATGGGGATTGAGTTCCTCCTCCTCTTCCTTCTCCACCTCTTGCTCTGCTTCTTCGTCTTCCTAGTCCTGACTCCTCCTCCTCCTCTTCTTTTCTTCCTGGCTGGATAGAGTTCGAGGAAGAAGACGAGAAGTGTGAAAAAACGCATCAGGAGATACTAAATTGAAGTAAGAAAAAAAATTCGGATGACGAAAAATATTTAATAAGCGTAAAAGGAAAGAATCTTTTAATGTGTGAGAATGGATGAATTCGACACAGCTGAATCAAGGGGGAAGGAGTTGAAAAAGAAATGGATGAAGTAAGAAAAAAGCAAAATGTAAAAGAAAGAAAACTTTTAACTCATTGGCTCATTATGAGTTTTGGAAAAAAAGTTTTATTTCTGTAGTGTTTTTTTTTAATTCAGAAGCGCGCCGTTTTCTTTTGTTGCAAAATGGGCTAATAGACTAGGTCACAAGAATTCCGAGGATGGGGCCGCCCTTTTAATTTAAAAAAATGCACTGGTGATCGATTTTTTAAAGGTAGGATATTCCACTAAAGCAGTGATTTCTCATCTCACGCTATTAGGGAATCATTTAGCTTTAATTTGGACAAATAATAATGTACTTAAACTTTCATCTGTTGACATTGTTATCCATTAACGATTCATTTCTGAAAATGACGGTCAATAAATATTCATCTGTGCCATTGACAATCCACCAAACTTTCATTAATGCAATCTGCAATCCTCGAAACTTTCATTAGTGCAAACTACAATCCACCAAACTTTCATTAGTGCAATGAACAATCCACTAAACTTTCATTAGTGCAATGGAAAATCCACTAAACTTTCATTAGTGCAATGAACAATCCACTAAACTTTCATTAGTGCAATGGACAATCCACTAAACTTTCATTAGTAAAATCTACAATCCACCAAACTTTCATTAGTGCAATGGACAATCCATTAAACTTTCATTAGTGCAATGGACAATCCATTAAACTTTCATTAGTGAAATCTACAATCCACCAAACTTTCATTAGTGCAATGAACAATCCACTAACTTTCATTAGTGCAATGGACAATCCACTAAACTTTCATTAGTGAAATCTACAATCCACCAAACTTTCATTATTGCAATGGACAATCCACTAAACTTTCATTAGTGCAATCTACAATCACCAAACGTTCTTTAGAACAATTGACAATCCACCAAACTTTCATTAGTGCAATGGACAATCCACTAAACTTTCATTAGTGAAATCTACAATCCACCAAACTTTCATTAGTGCAATGAATAATCCACTAAACTTTCATTAGTGAAATCTACAATCACCAAACTTTCATTAACGCATTTGACAATCCACCAAATTTTCATTTGTGCAATGAACAATCCACTAAACTTTCATTAGTGAAATCTACAATCCACCAAACTTTCATTAGTGCAATGAACAATCCACCAAACTTTCATTAGTGCAATGGACAATCCACTAAACTTTCATTAGTGAAATCTACAATCCACCAAACTTTCATTATTGCAATGGACAATCCACTAAACTTTCATTAGTGTAATCTACAATCACCAAACGTTCTTTAGAACAATTGACAATCCACCAAACTTTCATTAGTGCAATGGACAATCCACTAAACTTTCATTAGTGAAATCTACAATCCACCAAACTTTCATTAGTGCAATGAACAATCCACTAAACTTTCATTAGTGCAATCTACAATCACCAAACTTTCATTAACGCAATTGACAATCCACCAAACTTTCATTAACGCAATTGACAATCCACTCAACTATCATTACTGCAATTGACGCTCTCTAAACTAGCATGTTTGCAAATTCCTACCAAATTCTCACTCTGCAAATGACTATTCGCTCAAACTGCATGTTTAAAAATGATGACTACTACATATTTTACTCTGCGAATGATGACCTAACGAAGGCTAATCTGTGCAAATATTGCCTACTAATATTTACTCTGAAAATGACGACTGACTTTCATTGGTACAAATAAAAAAAAATAATAAATACCCCCTCAAGCAGCTGCTTGCCACAGAGGTCTGACAGGAGCCTGTCAGTTTATATGCCATAGTAGAAAGTCTGAGAGGATGGCAGGCCCTCAGCAGAAAAATGACACAAACAGCCATGCGTTACGCCGGGGCTCGAACCCAGGAACCTTAGATCAGTAGCCAAGCGCGCTAACCACTCGGCCATGGGACGGCTGGTAAAAATAGCATCTACTTAATCTTCCCTCTGCAAATGACGACGAACTGAAGCTTCATTTGTGCAAACAATGACATGCTAATGAGTCACACGCCATGCTTTGGAAACCATTTCATGAAAGCAATCCAAGTTCGTTTTTGAACGAACAAAATTTTGTAAGAAAAAGCTCTAGATGGATTTTTCAAATCTTCGATTTGCATAAAGACGCGCTGGTCATAATGTTTTGGCTCTTCGGTGTATGACGATAGGTATACAATGTGTTGAGAGGTACACCAAAATCTGCCTGCGTTGGGTTGTTTTACCTCTGAGCGGCACTTTTTTGCACACCATGGGCTAAATGGCCAGGTCACATTGACCCCGAAGGCTCAGAGAAGGTTGGGGAAGGGACTCACTGGAACAGCTGTTGGGAGACAGATGGTAGCCTCCCGTCAAGGCCATCCAGCGTGTTCTTTAACGTGCACAGGGTATGGCTCTCCTACACACGGAACCACGGCTTAATGTCCCATCCGACGGACGGCGGCCTTTCCAAGGCCATCAGTGTCCCCTACTGACCGTGGGCAGGGCGGGGAATTATTGCGGAGATAAATCTCAACGCTGACCCAGTTGGAACTCGAACCTGGGAACTACAGATTAAGAGCCTGGCGCGCTACCGACTGAGCCACCCCCGCCCCCGAAATCTACCTGGAGCTTGTTCTTCAGTCTGTTGAAAGGTACACAACAGTCTCTAATTAATTAACAATATATATATATAATTACAATACTTTTGCTTTATATATAGATATGTTTGACCCTGAATAACCTAACTTATAAGTATATATTGATATAAATTAATGCAATCGAGGGTTGTATATTGGCTTGCAACAAACTTTAATAAAGTAGTGTAATGTAAATAACATCATCAATATGGGCATTATTTAATAAACAGAATCAACTAGCCTTCCTCCCCTTCATATTTCGTAATATATAAGCAGATCTGCATAGCTGATATGACACACAAACCACACCTGCGTCATCAACCGCACTAACTACAGACAGGAGCTATTATTGCACATGACGTATCACCTGTTGTTCCACAAGGCCATTTTAATTACCACTGTTCCAACTAATTGTCATATAACAATTTTGAGTGAGCACAGCAATCCACTTTGTTATGGTGTTTGCGGAATGTTCCCCTAATTCTATCTCGGATCAGCAATTCTCTCTCTGTCTTCGTTATATGCAGGACGAACTCTTTAGTTATATCGGTTGTTTGCGGTGCAAACAGATGTATTATGATAGACTCGTAAGCTCAGTATTCGTGTCCGTATAACAAGTGTGCAAAGTTGAGAGATTTCTTTTTGATTACCTGCTGACTTAGGTGGGTGTAGTATAAAATGATCGGTTTGGAATATTTATTCTTAAGAACAGAGAGAGTTACGTTTTGGGCGTTTTAAAATAATATTCTGAATCTTTCACGCGAGAATTTACACTTTTACTTTCCATTTATGTCCAAAAAATGTGTTTTTTTTAAACACTCAGCCTTGTGCTTAGACTTGTGACCTACATCTTTAGATTTGGATTTTATCCTTCTTTCTTCAGAAGTTTATCCACAGAATGGAGATTACTTGTGATATTTTCATTAATTTTTTGTGAACGTTTCATTAAGATTCGTGGACTTTGTATTAAGGTTGAAGATTGGTGAACTTTGTATTAAAGTTGTAAACTTCGTTTAGAGACTTGTGGATTTTGGGTTGTGAGGTTTTGCTCATAGACTTGTGAGGTTTGCCCTTATATTAGTGAATTTTGTCATTAGACTTGTGAATTTTTCCCTTATACTTGTGGATTTTCCCCTTATACTTGTGGATTTTCCCCTTATACTTGTGGATTTTCCCCTTATACTTGTGGATATTTACCTTGCACTTGTGGGTTTTGCCCTTAGATCTGTGAATTTTGTCCTTAGATTTGTGAATTTCGTCCTTAGACTTGTGGATTCATTTAAATTTGTCCTTAGACTTATGAATTTTGTCCTTAGACTTATGAATTTTGTCCTTAGACTTGCGTATTTTGTTCTCAGACTTATAAATGTTTTCCTTAGACTTGTGAGATTTTTCTTAGACCTGTGTGGACCAATTCTCCAAATTGATTATAGCATTTAGTTCACAACAGTCACAATATCTGGCCACGATTCATATTTCTACGATATCACATAGAACCTATCTACAAATCGTTTTAGCATGTTTCTTTTGTTTTACAACGTTTGGTATCTTACACTTCTGCACCTCAAATTATTCTTTGTACTCAGAATAATCCAGGGAGTCGGTTTCATCAACTTCTATAAATAAAAGTTGACAATGAATTTAATTTATCTTGACACGGGATAAGACGTAAAGAACTTTTAATGAGCTGAAGTCAACAAACAGTTATTTTTTACTAAAGCAAACGTAACATCTAGAGTCAAAATTATGCGATAAATGCTATTACATACGGTATATTAAACCTGGTTGAAACCACTGCCATTATGAAGTTCACTTTTCTTTAATATTTTATGTTTCATTTATTACACTCAGTTCTTCTGACTTTACAAGAGCCCTCAAATTCAAGCTCATTTTCTGGAAATTTAGAACAATCCAAAAGTTGTTCTTGTACAGAGGTTCTTACTGCAGAATGAGCAACACTTTGTAAGGAGTCTCCAGTACTAAACATTTTGAAAAACACTGGCCTAGATGATGAGTAGCTGATATATCTGTTCCATATCTGAACACATAATGGGCTAAATGGTCAGGTTGCAAGTACCCCTAGACTCAGAATTGGGTTGGAAAGAATTGACAAAAGCTTTCCGTTAAGGCTATCTTTGTGTGTTTTTAACAAACATTGGGTGGGATCTCCTTGCCCACGGAGATCAAGGTTATCCTCCATTCCGAAGGAGGCAACCTCCAAACCTATCGGTATCATCTTTCATAGAAAATATAGTACTGAGTTTAGCGGGGAAAATCTCAACTCATTCACATCAGATACTCGATGGTCATGTGTGTGGTCAATCACTATTCACTGAACTTCTCTACGCCTCTCTCAGGTACAACAAAAAGAATTCGTAAAAATATTTACGTATTCAATAAATAACATTTTACAATTGATAGTTGAGTATTTATTTTTGTCTCTATCGCTCAGATTTTTGTTCTAAGAGTGGGATTTAGTTTATCATCGAGCTTGAGGCGTATTTTTTTCGCAAAAGAACTTTTTTTTTTATTGGAATGAGAATGTTCAAGGCAAACCACCCGAGAGCATTACAGTGGAAAGAGTCGTACAAGCAGATGTCCTAAACGACATTTTGCGATCAGATAAATACGATTCATTATTGGATGAATGAGTAGAATTATTAATATTTATATTTATATAAGCAGTAAAATGTCCTATTCGTTTTTAAAATTTTTTTTTGAAGTTGTCATTCTCATTATATCGACGAATATCTATATTTATTTCACCTCTGGGCTCTCCATCTAAATTATCTCTGCACCCAAGAATTTCTCACTCTTTCCTTAAAAGTAATGAGATAGATTTTTTTTCTCTCGAAGAGTTACGTTGGAAATGAGGGATAAATATACACACACACACACATATATATAAGTTTCTAGAACATGACAGAATAGAGTGGGAAGAGGGGTTGAAGAGACAGAAGGAGAAAGATTTGATAGACTGACGGAAGGAGGAAGTGAAAGAGAGTAAGAGAGAGCAAAAACTTGTCTCGAAAATGAAAAAAGATAAGCTGGAGTCGAAGTTGGGCGAGGAATAATTTTAACCGAATTGTCCATTCGACACACGAATCGATCGACGATGGCTTGCAGGAGCAATCCATGATGATGGCTCGAGAATTAAATTTGCCTGACATCTTCTGCATCTTCTCTTCCGGAAGTGGTTGTGGTTATCGGATCAGTTTCTGTGACAACCCAAGGAGGAGGAAGGAGAGAGGATACTGTGGAATGAACAGAAAGAAGGGAGGGTATAGGAGGAGGAAGAAGAGGAGGAGAGGAGGAAGGGAGAGAGAGATCAGTGAAGGAGGAAGGAAGGATGGGGCATTATATTTTGGCTGTACGTGTCATCTACAAGTCTCTCTCTCGTATCGTGTTGCCTCACTATGCAGCTCAACAGGCGATTCGGGATGAGGATGAAGGATTCGGGGGAGGAATCTGATACGGATGGCGTGCCTTGGCTTTATTTCGTTTTCTTTTTTTAGTTGTTTTCATCACTCATTTACATAACATCTTTCGGTAAGGGATTGAATGATAAGAGAAATGATCACAAGAATTGGTTGATTTTCAGACTGTGCATTTGGGAAATGAGGAGCATTTCAACTCCCAAATAAAACAAACAGAAACAGAGAGCCAAAATCCACTGAAGGAGGTTTCTTGAGTAGTAAGAAGCTATTATTGAATCATGGGAAAGAGGAAAGGCATTTTGGCAATGCGATTCAATGTAATTGAGATAAAAATGCATATATATGTGCATATATATATGTATGATGATCGATGCTGAGGTCTTTTCTCACAGATCTTCTCTATCGTGTATTACACTGACAGACTCCCGCAAATCCTCTGTGACAAGCAGCTGCTTGAGGAGTAATTCATTTATTTCTAATGATCAAGCTAGCGTCAGTGACGTCATCAAATCCTTTTTCTGGGCAGTCAAGTTTTCTCGGTAGCGCGCCAGGCTCGTAATCTGTAATTTCTAGGTTCGAGTCCCAGCTGGGTCAGCGTTGAGATTTATCTCCGCAAAATTCCCCACCCTGCCCACGGTCAGTAGGGGACACCGATGGGCTTGGAAAGGCCGCCGTCCGTTGGATGGGACGTTAAGCCGTGGCTCCGTGTGCGGGAGAGCCATACCCTGCGCACTTTGAAGAACACGCTAGATGGTCTTGACGGGAGACTACCATCTGTCTCCCAACAGCTGTTCCAGTGGGTCTCTCCCCCAACCCTCTCTGAGCCTTCGGGGTCCATGTGACCTGGCCATTTAGCCAATTGATCTGCAAAAAAGTGCCGCTCAGAGGTAAAAAAAAAACGAACCTAACCCTTTTTTCTGGTTCTGTATTTAGGTCTTTATGGTTTTGTTTCCTTTATTTCTAGAAGAATTGAATGGATAACTTAGTTTCTTTAAAAATAATTCTTATGTTCCGATTTCAAAGGCTGCTTAGCAAGTCAGATATGGAACCTGAACTATTTACCCTCAAATTTCTAGCTACCAGTATCCGGTAAGCAAGTTCAATAGTCCAACTGATATTAATTCATCCGTTATTGACTTTAAGTATAAAAAATGTACATGAATATTTTATGTATGCATTTGCCAGAATTTGCCAAATTAACTATCACTAGTTGCAGAAATTCCGTTAATCATTCATAATAATAAAAGGAGGTTTGTATGTATCTGTGGTCAGCACTTAAGAAAAAAGTGTAGGAACTTGAGTCTTTGAGAGACGCTAAGGAGTAGCCAGAGGGTGTGGAAGCACAAAATATTTCCTAAAAAGGCTCAATAGATGGTGAGAAAATGGCATTTTCCAGAAATTTACATTTATTCGGGATTGATAGGCAAAGTATTTATACTAAAGTGCTGCCATCTATTGGCAGAGCAAAAAATTACTTTCTTTAACTGTCATTATTGAACACAGTGGCATACCAAAGCGAGCAAAGATGCTCTTTCACCTTTCCCCTTAAGAGCCTGTTAATACAAGGCTAGGGACAAGAATCTTTTACAGAGACTAAAGAGAAGCCTGAGGATACGCAATACAAAAGTTTAACTCGATAGATTCAACAGGTAGTGAGAAAGCGCCATTTTTCTTAAAATTTCCTATGTTCAGACTAGCTGTATTTCTTGATGACAAGAATGCTCCCAACAATGCATGCTGGCATAACGCTTGGTCTGATCTCACTCACTTTCAACACACCTATTAGGGACTGCCCCTCTTGCCCAGTATAAAAAAATAGGACTACCTGTACAGTCGCTCAAAAAAAGTATCCGAACACTATGGTTGATTACAGAATTCAGGAAAAATATTTGGCAACGATTTTTTTAGAAATTAGTGATCTGGCAACCTTCGTGTCACGTGATTACAGAATTCAGGAAAATATCTGGAGCGTGTACAGCAACTGTACACGCTCCAGTTACCGTTCACAGAAAACTGGAGCGTGTGCAGTTACTGCACACGCTCCAGTTTGCTGTGAACGGTAACTGCACACGCTCAATATTTCCGTGAGTGAGCCCACACGATCTAGTATCAAAATAATATGACCACCAACAGTCGCTCAAAACAATATCCGAACACTATAGTTGATTACAGAATTCAGAAAAAATATGTGGCAACGATTTTTTTAGAAATTAGTGATCTGGCAACCTTCGTGTCACGTGATTACAGAATTCAGGAAAATATCTGGAGCGTGTACAGCAACTGTACACGCTCCAGTTACCGTTCACAGAAAACTGGAGCGTGTGCAGTTACTGCACACGCTCCAGTTTTGCAACAAACTGTTCACAGCAAACTGGAGCGTGTGCAGTTACTGCACACGCTCCAGTTTGCTGTGAACGGTAACTGCACACGCTCAATATTTCCGTGAGTGAGCCCACACGATCTAGTATCAAAATAATATGACCACCAACAGTCGCTCAAAAAAGTATCCGAACACTATGGTTGATTACAGAATTCAGAAAAAATATCTGACAACGGTTTTTTTTAGAAACTAGTGATCTGGCAACACGAAGGTTGCCAGATCACTAGTTTCTAAAATATCGTTGCCAGATATTTTTTATGAATTCTGCAATAATCGTAATGTTCGAATATTTTTTTGAGCGACTGTACCTATGAAAGGAAGCATATGTGTAAATACATATTAACTTATAAGTCGAGAAATACGGAAGTGATTTAAACCAAACTTTCAACAGTTGTACAATATATCCACCATCAGGTTTTAGTACCGAAATAAAACCAGCATAACTAATGAAAGAGAAGTCAATTCTTTCACTTTAACAGATTATATAACGCTATCTTCACTTGAATGAACTTTTCAATAGAGCTCTACTCACTTTAATAGACTAGGTAACACTTCATCGCTTACAGACCAATCACACACAATTCGCGCACCTTTCATCTTTGTTCAATAACACGTCTCTGCTTAGGTTTGTTTATTATCCCAAGGAAACAATCATTCTCTCTTGGTTTCTTGACAGTCACTCTGACCTCTATTTGACCTTGAACGCGACACTGGATCTGAAATCTTTCAACGTTTCTCTTATCTGCCACCCGAAATACTCCCGTGCACCAATTTTTAACTCTCTAACATCAATATGTCGAAATTTGACCTATGTCATCGAAGGGCCCATGCGATCCAAATTTTCATAACGTTTCAAAGTCCTACGACCCAAAACACCTCTAGACATCATTTTTTCAGTTCTCTATCTGGTCGAGTGGTTATCGCACTTGCCTGCTGATCTAAGGGACCTGGGTTCGAGCCCCGGAGTTAAGGCATGGATGTTCTTGTCGTTTTTCCTGCTGAGGTCCTGCCATCCTCACAGACCTTCTACTCTGGCATATAAACTGACAGGCTCCTGTCAGACCTCTGTGGCAAGCAGCTGCTTGAGGGGGTATTTATTTTTTATTTTTTTTTATCGCTCGTAGATCGAAATATGACTTTGAAAGACCCGACAGAATCCAAAATTCCGTTAAGGTGTGTGAGTTTTATAATCAACACATATTTTCAGTTTTCCAACACTCGTAGATCAAAGTTTGACCCTCTAAGTGACCTCTATTTGACCTTGAAGTACGTCACATCGGCGGCAGAATTTAAGATTATTTTACCCGAGATCTAGAAGCAAATATTCAGAGCTCTACCATTTCTCTTATCTTACTTAGAAATTACCTTCATTCACTGTCATTCTGTCGCCTGGGTCACTCTCTTCAGTCAATGACTCACAGTTGTCTTATATATATATATGTATTAGATTTGGGTTGGGTTGTTTTTTGCACACCATGGGCTAAACGGTCAGGTCACATGGACCCCGAAGGCTCAGAGAAGGTTGGGGGAGGGGACCCACTGGAACAGCTGTTGGGAGACAGATGGTAGCCTCCCGTCGAGGCCATCCAGCGTGTTCTTTAATGAGCACAGGGCATGGCTCTCCCGCACACGGGGCCACGGCTTAACGTAACCGGCGGCCTTTTCAAGCCCATCAGTGTCCCCTACTGACCGTGGGCAAGGGGGGGAATTTTGCGGAGATAAATCTCAACGCTGACCCAGTTGGGACTCGAACCTGGGAACTACAGATTACGAGCCTGGCGCGCTACCGACTGAGCCACCCCCGCCCCATATGTATTAGATATCTCGACGTTTATATTAAAATATAGGGAATTTAATAATGAAATTAGGAACCACGGCAGAATATTAATATTTTCTTTATGCGCTGCATTTCAGAAATTTTTGCTTAATAATGTCCACATTGTTTGCATAGCGAAATTTAAGAACCTGTAATTTATGATGATAAAATGAAACTAATGTTTCCCAATTTCTTTTGCCCATAGGAGAAAAGTATCAATGATACTCTCAAGATGTTATTGTATTCAATATTTATCATTTTGAAAAGCAAGAGGGAGGGAATGCTCCCTTCGAGAATGCTAGTAAGGGTAATGATGGAACAAATAAGTATTAGGGTTGGGTTGAGTTGTTTTACCTCTGAGCGGCACTTTTTTGCACACCATGGGCTAAATGACCAGGTCACATGGACCCCGAAGGCTCAGAGAAGGTTGGGTGAGGGGACCCACTGGAACAGCTGTTGGGAGACAGATGGTAGCCTCCCGTCAAGGCTATCCAGTGTGTTCTTTAACGTGCACAGGGTATGGATCTCCCACACACGGGGCCACGGCTTAACGTCCCATCCGACGGACGGCGACCTTTCCAAGCCCATCGGTGTCCCCTACTGACCGTGGGCAGGGCGGGGAATTTTGCGGAGATAAATCTCAACGCTGACCCAGCTGGGACTCGAACCTGGGAACTACAGATTACGAGACTGGCGCGCTACCGACTGAGCCCCCCCCCGCCCCCCATATAAGTATTAGACATGGATTCAAAGTTCATCACTGATTTATTTCATATTCATCCATTATCAAGCTGTTTTTAAGTAACAAGAGGTCCTGCCATCCTCTCAGACCTTCTACTATGGCATATAAACTGGCAGGCTCCTGTCAGACCTCTGTGACAGGAGCCTACCAGTTTATGTGTCCATGATCATGAGAGTGATATATGTGTCCAGAGATGGACACATCCATCCATCTCATGATCGGTGAAGAGAAAAAATTACTTTGAGCCTTGAGCATATTTCATGCATTTTTAAAGAAACTTTTTAAAGACCTTTCAAATGGAGTGGAAAACGATATATTGAAATGGAAATGAAGTCTCTTGTCCCCTTTTTTTTACTGTTGTCCTACTCGATTGCCTCATTTTCTCCTTCATTTTTTGTAGAATCGATTTTTTTTAAATTGCAATATACGTGGTTGGTGACTCTAATAAAAAAAATTTAAAAAAATCTAATTATCATTAGGATACTTTTATTTGAATAGATATATATATATATAAATATAGAGAAAAATTGACAAAAATATTTCATATTAGGCAAATTTGTCATTGGTAGCCTTGGTGTTATCGAAAAGTTTGGGAACCTCTATTAGAATCTAAGACTGCAGTGTGAAAACGTTTTGGCTTCCTGGGCGACTTCGCTTGCCCAAAACTCACTGTGGTCCCTTCTCTCCCTAAATCAATGACCCATGAGTCATAACTGGGGGAAAACTTAATTGAGGTTTTCAGGGGCGCTTGAATAAAGCTTCACTGGCAAACAGCCAACCCCCCTTCCCCTTGAGCTATTAGTTGGACATCACTGGTTTAAAACAACACGTCATTTGTCTTATCCAGTGCAATATGTCGTTCATCTCACCTTATACTTTGCTCAATTTGACAGATTATTCAACTCTCGTTAACCTTAATAAGGTGGCCGCACTTCATTCACTTTGATAACTAGTTAGTGTTACTTTCACTGTGATAAGCTAGAAGAAAACACCTCGCCCGTCTTAATATCCTAGACAATGCGTCGTTTAGATTAATTAACTAGGCAATACCTCGCTCATTTTAAAAAACCATACCACATATCATTCATCCTTAAAAACTAGCCAACACCTACCTCACCGTAAAAAATTAGTCATCTACTGGCTTACCTTGATAAGCTCAACATGAATCCCTAACTTTAATAAACAGTGGAACACTCATTCACCGTAATAAGTTACGGAACACGTCCTTCACCATATTAACCAGACAACACATCATTTCCCCTAAAAAATAGCCATCTACTCTCTCACCTTAGAAAATAGCATCTACTCGCTCACCTCAGAAAATAGCCATCTACTCTCTCACCTTAGAAAATAGCCATCTACTCGCTCACCTTAGAAAATAGCCATCTATTCTTTCACCTTAGAAAATAGCCATCTACTCTCTCACCTTAGAAAATAGCCATCTACTCGCTCACCTTAGAAAATAGCCATCTACTCGCTCACCTTAGAAAATAGCCATCTACTCGCTCACCTTAGAAAATAGCCATCTACTCTCTCACCTTAGAAAATAGCCATCTACTCTCTCACCTTAGAAAATAGCCATCTACTCTCTCACCTTAGAAAATAGCCATCTACTCTCTCACCTTAGAAAATAGTCATCTACCAGCTCACCTTAGAAAATAGCCATCTACTCTCTCACCTTAGAAAATAGCCATCTTCTCGCTCACTTTAGAAAATAGCCATCTACTCTCTCACCTTAGAAAATAGCCATCTACTCGCTCACCTTAGAAAATAGCCATCTACTCTCTCACCTTAGAAAATAGCCACCTACTCGCTCAACTTAGAAAATAGCCATCTACTCGCTCACCTTAGAAAATAGCCATCTACTCTCTCACCTTAGAAAATAGCCATCTACTCTCTCACCTTAGAAAATAGCCATCTGCTCTCTCACCTTAGAAAATAGTCATCTACTCGCTCACCTTAGAAACTAGCCATCTACTCGCTCATTTTAAAAACTAGCCATCTACTCGCTCACCTGGATAAGCTCAAAATGCATCACTAACTTTAATAAACAGTGGAAAACCTTATTCATCATAATAAATTATGGAACACTTCCTTCATCTTAATACACTATGCAACACCTCGTTCACCTTAATACACTATTCAAACACTTTGTTTTCATTAATGCACTAGTTAATACCTTGCTCACCTTTGTCAACTAGTCAATACCTCTTTCATCTTAATAAACCGGGATACACTTCGCTCGCCGTAATATATTGGGCAATATTTCGTTCATTTTAACAGGCTGCAAAATCTCGTTCATTTTAACAAACAATGAAACACTTCTCTGAACTTAACGGATTGTGCAATACTTTTCCATCCTAAACAGAATAGTAAATATCCCCCTCACTTTAATGATTCTTAAAAACTTTGCTCACTTTAAACGCGAAACATCGTTCATCGTAACATATTATTCAACACATAGCTCACTTAAATATATTTGCAATACCTCGCTCATTTCAATACACTTTTAAAAACCTTTAATTCTAAATAGACTACGTAACACTTCGGTACCTAACAATTTCATAAACATTACCTGTAATATACCTCAGCCACTTACCTTATATGTACAGTTCCATGTTAGGTCAATAGTAACTCGGTAACTTCTTAAGTAACCTTTTTATGAAAAAATGTAACTTAAGATAATTTAAAGATATCAATCAAAGCTATTTCAATCTCGATTTTCAGTAATATTCGTTCGCTATTTAGAGAGTTGCTGAAATTTGAATATTTAACAAGAGCAATGCCAGTTTAAATAATTGCTTTGAAAAGTTAATGGAAACAAATCAGAACGAAAGTAACAATCATTATCCTAAACTTTACCAACACGTGTAAGAGTATTTTTAGCAGTTGTTCACGTAGTAATATGTTAATGTTCGACGATTTCGAATGGCATTTTGCAGAACAAACTAACCTTCTAAAATTTCAGAACTTTAAATATGGAATGATTCTTATTTCGACATTGAAATGCAAATAGATTTGGTTATCTTTAAATGAACTTCAATCACATATTCTTTTTATAAAAATCTTATTTAAAAAGTACTGAGTTTTTGCATCTGAGTTACTATTGACATAACATGGAATTGGATCCTGTCCCTCTCAAGGCTAGGAAAGGCTGCCGTCCCTCAGATGGGAAGTTAAGCCGTGGCCACATACACCTATCCCTCGATTTACAGGGTACTCAGTTCACACAATTTTGGCTTTGCACGGTCAAAAAATGCAACCAGTTTCGATTTACACGGTACTGACTGAGATTTCTTTTCTATGTACGTCTCAGTCAGTACCGTGTAAATCGAAACTGGTTGCATTTTTTGACCGTGCAAAGCCAAAATTGTGTGAACTGAGTACCGTGTAAATCGAGGGATAGGTGTATATGGAAAAATCCATACTCTGTGCACGTTAAAGAACACGCTGGATGGCCTTAATGGGAGCCTACCACCTGTCTCCTAACAGCTGTCCAGTGGGTCTCCTCCCCCAACCTTCTCTGAACCCTCGGTGTCTTTGTAACCTGACCATTTAGCCCATTGTGCGCAAAAAAGCACCGCTTAGAGGTAAAACAACTCAACCTGTCAAGACATTATACAAGAACTCTCACAGATTTTCATGATAATACTTAATTCTTCCTCTCTAATATAATCTAGTCTCAAGATAATTATTACAACCGATTTACAATACAAATACGCTATCGAATTCTGAATATTCCCACTTTAATTTCACGCCATTTACATTCCTTCCCCAATGCGCTGTAATACCTCATCAACCGTTCTTAATAAACCCTCCTATTCTAACAAACAATGCCAAGTTATAGACACGGATGAAGGTGGGGGTTGAAGACTTCCCTTTCTCCTATATAATGTGATGCTCAAACAAAAAACGAGAAGCCTGCTATCCAAAAGAAGCTAATCCTATAAATATAATGTAACCCTGATTGCGTTCGGATCTTAATAGCCTTATAGCCGTACCTTTTTCTTCTTCTTTCGCTTGGAGTAAGGTTACAACTTTTTTTTGTTTCATTTTCAGGCAACCAACACACTTTCAGTGCTCTGTCCTCCCTCCAAACTTCTTTTTTTCTTCTCTACCTCAGGTTGAAGGCCTTTCACGCAATAGTGTTTATAATTACTTTATTTTATTTTTTCCCCCGGCCATCCTTTTTCTTCCCGCACTCCATTTAAGTCGATAAGCTGCCATCATTCCAAAGCGGAATCTTCACTAATCGCTCTCTTCCATCAGTGGAAAGGAGCCAGAGGAGAAGAAGAGGAGGTGGAGGAAGAAGAGGGAGGCAGAGGAGGAGGAAGAAGAAGATTGGAGACCCATCTTTCCAACGAGACCTAGCACTATCTCCACATTTGGGGGGAAAGTTCATTCTTACACGCTGCACACTTTTTTTTTTTGCACTTTTTTTGTTACTTACAACCACCTTTCTCTTAATTTTTTTCTCTCTTTTCTAAGCGATAAAAAAATAGATAAATCTCCAGAACCATTACGATAAGTACTAGTCACTGTATAATCTACCCTGACAATTCACAGTATCACCGTAAGCTTCTCCAAATCTCTGTGATTATACAAGAAGAAACATAGAACCGATATATGGAGAAGATTTTTGCAGACTAAAAACAAGTCCCTTTCTTTTTTAAACGCTAATTCTATTTTTATCTCTCTCTCATCAACTTCTCTCCCTCCCCCCAACTCTCTCTCCCTTCTAACATTTATACCTTCTTCTCTGGTGGGATTTTAAAAGAAGGAAATCTTAAATAAGAAGAAAAAAATGATAGAAAATCCGATAGGTGAAGAAGAAATTGATATCTTTTATCTTCGGATGAATTCTAGGTTTCTTCATATCTGATCTAGATAACGCGGATGACATTGCAATGTTTAAAGGGGAATCACAGGTGTAAAGTTCGTGTGTGTCTGATTGAGACTTCCTCTTCTGAACCATCTCGTGTGCTTACAGTTCCATGGCGCATTTTTCACAGCGCATTAGTGAGTGACAGCAACAGGGTTGTTGGGCCGCTCGTGAGGAGGATGGTCCTTCCGTCATTCATCACAGCGAGAGGGAGGAGATGCTGACCAAAGAGGAAGAGAGAGAGTTGACAAAATGCCTTGGTCCTTCTTCTTCAACAGTTTGCTCGTTCTTTGACCACACCCCTGAACTTCTGGCGATGTGCCAGAGCATACGTCAAACAGGATGGTTTTGGGCAAATACTTTTTATTTGTTTGGGAGTTTTTGGTCGACGCGAAAGGTCTCGAGGCAATCTTTTGCGGTAAAAATGCGTTTGTATTAAGGTTAGTGGGAATGGCCCTTTTTTTTTTGTATCATGTGCACGGATGGCAACTGAAAGTAGGAAACAAAAGGTTCACTATGTAGGATTAGAACTGAAATTTTTAGATGGTTTACATTTTTTAAGTTCTTTGACTTTTTGTAAGATAAATTAAGCGTTTTTGATTGTTATGGGATTTCATTTTTGTTTTGTCTATTTCAATATATTTTAATTTTTTTTATTCTTACAAAATCAATTAGCCTTTTTTGCATTTTTTATGAGATTACTAAAAATTTTTATTTTTTAATAAAATTTCTTACTTTTTGCCATTTTTGTGAAATTCTTTGTTCTTTTTTGCTAGATTTCTTAAACTTTACCTTTTTTAAAAATTTTAAACAACATGCTTATTATGAGATTTATTAATTTTTTTTCTGGGGAGGAATTTTCCACTTCCTTTAGCGCTTTTCCAGAATTTCTCTCTCTATTGCTGTTTAATGAGATTTTCAAAGCTTTTGCCTTTTCATGAGATTTCCTAAATTTTTAACCTTCTATTTCTTCTGTCTTTTCTTCCAAATTTTCTTGCTATTTTGTATTTTTGGGTAAATATCTTAACCTTTCTTTTTTATGAGTTTTTTTTTAAATGTTTTCTGATTTTTTAACGATCTTTTCCCCTTCATCTGCCAACTACACCTATTTTAGTTGTCAAAGTTTGTCGATAGTTTATAGCCCGCCATATTATAATCTAATGTTCTCTGTTTTTCGAACCTCCATCTACTCTTGCCCTAAACTCCCCTACGTTTGCGACTGTCTTTTCTCTTGCCCAACCCTCGGTGAGAAGACACGAAAAGGACACTGTAAAACACTGAACATTAAATCCTGACAGGACATGACATGATAACAGCAAATGATTGATTATCTCATTTTCAAAATCAATACCAGATTACACTTCAATTTGCTCAGTTGGTAGAACGCCACACTCGTTATCTGCAATTCCCAGGTTCGAGTTCCACCTGTGCCAGCTTTGAGATTTGTCTCCACTAAGTCCTCTCCCTACCCTCCGACAGAAAGGGGACATCGAAAAGCTTAGGAAAGTCATCGTCCTTCTTCTGGGACGTAAAGCTGTGACCTCATGAGCATGACAGCCATACCCTGTGCACGTTAAAGAGCATACTGGATAGACTTCACGAGCGGTTATCATCTGTCTCCTAACAGTCCAGTGGGTCACCTTCCACATTTTGCCCATTGTGTGCCAAAAAATGACCCCCCCTCCAATGAAAAATAGAGTGTTGAATTGTTTTACCTCTGAGCGTTACTTTTGTTCACAGAATTGGCTAAATGGCCAGGTCACAAGGACTCCAATGGTTCAGAGAAGTTTTGGGTGAAATGGACCATTTGGATAGTAGTTAGGAATACTATTTATGGCTCTTCTGCACACGGAGTCATAGGTTTAACGAACTATGAGACGGACGGCGGTCTTTTCAAGTCCATCTCTGTCGCCTTTGTCACCGAGGAAAGAGCGAAGTTTACCGGAAGTAAATCTTAACGCTGGCTCAAGTGGGATTTCAACCTGGGAACTGCAGATTACGGGCTTGGCACACTACCTACACAGCTCCCTCCCTCTACTATGTGAAGGATTTTCATGTGCCTTGTGGGTCCTCAAATGAGAGTATGTAGAAAGTTACACGAAGAATGCATTTATCTAACACCACGAATAGAATTTTCAGCACTTCGAACTTGGGGATCATGGACAATGCCTGGAATTTGACAATTGGCATAATACCGATCGATAATGCATCGATGCGTCTTGCTGGGTTGGGTTGTTTTCCCTCTGAGCGGCACTTTTTTTGCACACCATGGGCTAAATGGGCAGGTCACATGAACACCGAAGGCTCAGAGAGGGTTGAGAGAGGGACCCACTGGAACAGCTGTTGGGAGACAGATGGTAGCCTCTCGTCAAGGCCATCCAGTGCGTTCTTTAACGTGCACAGGGTATGACTCTCCCGTACACGGGCGGTGTTCCCTACTGACCGTGGGCAGGGGGGTGGGGGAATTTTGCGGAGACAAATCTCAACGCTGACCGAGCTGGGACTCGAACCTGGGAACTACAGATTACGAGCCTGGCGTGCTACCGCCTTAGCCATTCCCACCCCCCGTCTTGCTGGGTGATGTGCTTCAGTTTCCCCACGATGGTGCTAGCCACAATTCACATGTGACGTCAGAAACGAATATCACGCGACGGATCTAGGGGGGGGGAGTCAAGCCCCTCTGAAAATTCTAGTAAGCGGAGTGGAGAGGGGAAAGACATATACATTATCCGTATTTTTCAAGAAATGTGTTAAAAACCGCTAAGAGAGAAGACAAATATTGACAGCGAAACTGCGTTCCTCTTCATTTCTTCTTGTACCCCTCCTCGTCCTTCAATGAGATCTATTGACCACCCGTGGTCCCCTATTTTTTTTGTACATCCGTACCTGATGTACTGTATGATAATCGTTTGAATGAGTTGATTGGCACGTTCATTACAGAAGGTTAGGGGCCAGTGTTCTCTCAGTGGGTAGCACGCCGGGCTCTTAATCCACTTTTCTCAGGTTCGAGTCCCATCTGCATTGAGATTAATCTCCGATAAATCTCCACCTGCCCTCGGTCAGCCCCTGCCAACGACACCACAGATGGATGGGCTTGGAAAGGCCGCCGTCCGCCCAATGGAACATTAAGGTGTGACCTAGTATGCGGGAGAGCCATACCTTGTGCACGTTGAAAAACACTTGGATGGGTTTCACAGGAGGCTACCATCTGTCTCCCAACAGCTGTCCAATGATTCCCTCTCCCCTAACCCTCTTTGAGCCCTTAGGGTTCTTGTGACCTGGCCATTTAGCCCATTGTGTGCAAAAAAAGTGCCGCTCAGAGATAAGAAGAAAACCCAAAGGTTATTTTACAGGTCATTTAACTACGATTTCTGCAAGACGCAATACAGTCAGCATTAGACGACATACCCTCTGGTAACAGAATTCTGTATGCACATCGACACGACGGAGCTTTTTCACATTTTAATCGAGCAGTGAGAGCGCATCTCGATTAAATCTTCCCTGGTCAACAAATCTGTCGCTTTGAACGAAATGAATCATCCAGTTTTCCATGCCTGAACCTCTAAGGCTCGTTTGTGAGGGATCATGAAAAATTTGGCTTACTAAATAAAAGCGGCAACACAAAATGCGCTGCTGCGTCTTATTTTGGTTACTGCAATCGATATAAAGATCAATCGCAATGAACTAATGCGATCTACACATAGTAAACCATCGTCAATGGGGTTCAGGAGGGGGGATGGTTCAACCGATAGCGCGCCAGGCTCATAATCTGTAATTCCCAGGTTCGAGTCCAACTGTGTCTGCATTGATATTTATCTCCGCTAAACCTCAACCTGCTGTCAGTCGAAAAAGGGCCGCCGATGCGCTTGGAAAGGCTATCGTCCGTCGGATGGGACGATAACCCGTTGGCTCGTGTACTGAAGGTGTGCAAGTTAGGGAACACGCTAGATGGCCTTGACAGGAGGCATTCCACATGCCTCTTAACATCGATCCAATATATCCCTCGTGGGCTTTGTGACCTCGTCACTGAGGAAAATTGTTCCTAAATGTGAATTCACGCCAATACGTGGTTTCCATGTTTTTGAGTCGTCGATATCAAAAATGGTGGCATGCGTGGCCCGTAATCTGTAGTTTTAATGATCTTTTTTTATTTTTATTTTTTATTTTTTTTAATTTTCTTTCCCACTGCTTGGAGTGAAAACTGCTTAGAGTATTTAGAAGCACCACCGTCCGTCTGATTAAAGATTAAATCGTGATTCTGTGTTGAAGGATGTCCTATACCCTTTGCTCCATTGAACTACATCATAGAAGAACTGCAAAAGAGGCTAATCACAATTTTGATAAAACTCCGCACGCGACAATTTTTTAAAAATTGTCGCGTGCGGAGCCTCTTTTCAAATCAGCTTTGATTTTCAAAATCTTTTGCTACTCAAGGGGGGGGGTGTGGCTCAGTCGGTAGCGCTCCAGACTCGTAATCTATAGTTCCCAGGTTCGAGTCCCAGCTAGGTCAGCGTTGAGATTTATCTCCGCAAAATTCCCCGCCCTGCCCACGGTCAGTAGGGGACACCGATGGGCTTGGAAAGGCCGCCGTCCGTCGGATGGGACGTTAAGCCGTGGCCCCGTGTGCGGGAGAGCCATACCCTGTATACGTTAAAGAACACGCTAGATGGCCTTGACGGAAGGCTACCATCTGTCTCCCAACAGCTGTTCCAGTGGGTCCCCTCCCCCAACCTTCTCTGAGCCTTCGGGATCCATGTGACCTGGCCATTTAGCCCATGGTGTGCAAAAAAGTGCCGCTCAGAGGTAGAACAACCCAACCCAACACTACTCAAGGGCGATAGAATACAATCACAATCTTAATTGTTTTTTGTTTCTACATATAGGACCGAGCAGAATCCTAGCTTTTATTGGGTTTCTGATACAAGGACATTCCGTACTAAGTCCCATCAAGATTATTTCGTTTATCCCTATGCCCTCGTATTATTGGGGGGGGGGGTGGGGGGACCGCCGAAAATATTGATAATTGAAGTATTGGAAACACCTAAACGTTAGAAAATGTTTTGGAGGTAATTGAAATATAAAAGGAGCTTTTAAAAAAATTAAGAGTATTTCAGATTAATAAAAAAAAACCTGTTGAGAGTTTTAAAAATTTGAAAGTAGTTTGAAAGTATCTGTTTCATTTTTTTATGTCATTTAAAAAACTTTAACCCTTAACGAATTCGAAATCAATATCTGTAGATATTCTGGTCCCAAATGTCTTACAAGGAAAAATAAAGTTTTTTTATGAGAAGAGAAAAAAAAATAGGAAAGGCTTTTCTTGAGATATGATGATGAAAAAAAAATGAACGGAATCATGCATGACTGATAACTTCTAAAAATTCAGAAATTGAAAGTTAGACATTACTTTTTTTGTTTTTACCTGGGGATGACGTCTAACACGTCTATTAAGAATCGAGTTAAAATGCATAACCTTAATGCTATATATTCACAAGCTAAAAGATCGAGGTAAAACCTAGTGCACCGTCTCACGCGAACATCAATACTCTTACATCACCCCCCCCCCACTCCATCAACTTCCCTCCCTTCATCAAATTCTGCGAGATTGCAGATTGAAGTTCCTGTCACAAGCTTTCCAATCCGATTTCCTCACAGCAAATTGCTCTAAAAAATTTAAATCTGACATGCATGCATCTCTTTTATGGTTGGCATTTTAATCAGGAAAATTTCCTCTTTGGTGGAAAGGGAACTTTCTCTTCACGTTATTTCGTCTTCCAGAGAGATTACGTATTATCCTGCTTGGTCTGATAAAAAGGTGATTTCTTCAAAGAGAATCAAAAAGAAGTTAGTTGTTATAGCAACGATGGGTTGAGGAGGTCATTTACTATTCACCTGTCGTGACCCCTCCCACACACAGCTCACGACAGCGCTGGGGTCAGAGTAGTCATTATGAGGAACAGATGAGTTGCGCGGTTGCGTGAACTGATGACGTTGTTAGTGGTCATTACTTCGGAAAGGTGTGGAGACAAACTTAGATAAAAAAAAAAGCCGAAGATGATGGGAAGGGGAAAAATGAATGTGAGAGAACTAAATGGGAATTATGGGACACACTATTCTTTAGTTGGCCCCGATCCAGTCAATAGCGTATCTGGGTTGTGATCGAATGCTCCAGAGGTCGAGATGGGAATTGTGTCCGAGTGTTTTCTTCGTTGAAAAAGTGGACATCTGTGGACTTGGGAAAGATGAGTTGTTGGGTTGTTTTACCTCTGAGCGGCACTTTTTTGCACACCATGGGCTAAATGGCCAGGTCACATGGACCCCGAAGGCTCAGAGAAGGTTGGGGGAGGGGACCCACTGGAACAGCTGTTGGGAGACAGATGGTAGTCTCCCGTCAAGGCCATCCAGCGTGTTCTTTAACGTGCACAGGGTATGGCTCTCCCGCACACGGGGCCAAGGCTTAACGTCCCATCCGACGGACGGCTGCCTTTCCAAGCCATCGGTGTCCCCTACTGACCGTGGGCAGGGCGGGGAATTTTGCGGAGATAAATCAACGCTGACCCAGCTGGGACTCGAACCTGGGAACTACAGATTACGAGCCTGGCGCGCTACCGACTGAGCAACCCCCGCCCCGGGAAAGATGATGGTCATAGGATGTATTGAGTCGTTTTACCTCTCAGCAGAACTTTTTGGCATACAATCTGCTAAATGGCCAGCTCACAAGGACCCCGAGAAAGTTGGAAGAACCCACTGGATAGCAGTTCAGGAGACAATTGTTAGCCTCCTGTCCAGACCATCTAGCATGTTCTTTAACATGCACAAGGTATGACTCTCCCGCGCACGGAGCACGATTTAATGTCCCATCCAACAGACGACGGCCTTTCCAAGCCCATCGGTGTCCTCTACAAATCGAAGGCACGGTTTAGCGGATATAAATCTCAACGCTGCTACACTGGAGATTCGAACCTGAGAAATGTAGAGTACGAGCTTGCGCGGTACCGACTAAGCCAATCCAGCCATGGGATGTTGTGTTACACAGCGGTTGTGTTGGCGGGAAGATAAAGTTTGCAAAGTCATATGGATGAAATTGAGTCTGGATCGAACTCTTTAATAAACTAAAAAAAAATGAATTGGCTTCTTTTACCCTTCAACAGCACTTTTATAAGCACAAAAAATAAGTGGAGTCTTCCTGTTAAAGCAGGAAAATTTGTGACACTCATAAAATAAAATATTTATCAATAATACAAAATGGAATCTATCATAGATTTATTATTCTTGTCATCCGCATCATGGCGATGTTATATATCTGCTCGAATCTTTTTTGGAAACCCAAAAGTACACATCGCCATCTTGTGGTTGACAAGTGATATACATCCATTACAAATTTCATTTTATTGATATTAGCCAATATCCAGACTTTCCATATTGAAGCTGACTATGAACATGCAACAATGAAAGCGTGACCACTTACTACGAGACACGAGATACAGTACATAGCGGAAATTATGTCATGAATAGTGGGAATTACGCCATGAATGGATTGGAACACTGTTCATTTCAATGGGGCGGGGTGGCTCAGTCGGTAGCGCGCCAGGCTCGTAATCTGTAGTTCCCAGGTTCGAGTCCCAGCTGGGTCAGCGTTGAGATTTATCTCCGCAAAATTCCCCGCCCTGCCCAAGGTCAGTAGGGGACACCAATGGGCTTGGAAAGGCCGCCGTCCGTCGGATGGGACGTTAAACCGTGGCCCCGTGTGTTGGAGAGCCATACCCAGTGCACGTTAGAGAACATGCTGGATGGCCTTGACGGGAGGCTTACCATCTGTCTCCCAACAGCTGTTCCAGTGGGTCTCCAACCTTCTCTGAGCCTTTGGGGTCCATGTGACCTGGCCATTTAGCCCATGGTGCGCAAAAAAGTGCCGCTCAAAGGTAAAACAACCCAACCCTGTTCATTTCAAAGGATGAGGTTTTCAGTAGAGTGTTATAATCACATGTAAAAAACAAGGGTTTTTTAGTGTTTTTCCTTTAGTGTGTGAGCGGATAATGTTGAAAATTTTCTCTATATGCTTTTAAAAATAGTTTTGTTTGAAAGTCTATCAGCATTGCATTTTTTAAAATGTGTAGAGAGCATCATTGATAATTTTTTGCCAATCACGATAAAGTGATTGGTAGAAGTTGCACCTATGCTTTCATTTCTGATTCGGTTTTCGAATTTAATATTGGCTTATCAGTTAGTTTTTAATGAATGTCAGGATCAGTTCATTTACTGTCTGTTTATTAATTACAAATTATGCACGGTTGTCAAGTAAAAAAATAGAACCGAAAATCTGTAATAATATGTTTCTTATTTGTACCTTTCCCAACTGATGTGTAAATATTAGAAACATTTCTGACGATGTTAAACTCTTTTGGCAGTCACAATTCTGATCTTTATTGCTGCTGCGAGGAAAGAGCCCAATCAATATAAAAATTAAAATCGGAGGTAATTCTTATTAGAAAGTTCTGAAATTTGAAATGTAAGCAAAAGAATCTCTGCTTCCAGAGAGATAACGATGAAAGAACTTTAGAAACATAATTTTTGCAAATAATGCTTATATTTTATATTTCACGAATTCTCAAAATCTAAAAATAATTTTTTTTTAAAAATTCATTGGTTTCTAAAAATTAATAAACGATTTTTTGTTGTGAATGGGGAGCTAACATCAAAGTTCTATAACTTCTAAAATAATTTTTGTTTTTAAAAAATGTGGTAGTAGATAAAGATCTCAATCAAATATATTAATATATCGATTTTCAACAATATTCGTTCAGTATTTAATGAGTTATGGAAGTTTGAATATTTAATAATAATTGACTTCAGAATTAAAGCCACAAAAATTGACTTCAGAATTAAAACTTAGTAATAAGTATTGTGAACATCTACAACCTTAACTTCATTTCTCATTCGTCTTAAAAGGAAAAATAAAGAAAAAGATTTTTCAAGAGCTAAATACATATTTCAAATTTCATGCTCCAATTAATAGTAACTTTAGATATTATCTTGATGAAAATACTTCATTTTTTAAGCAAATTGATTTCAGTAGACAAGATATTAGTAAAATCATAAGGCTGCGAGTAGGTACTGCTGCACTTAATAACTACCTTTTTAAAATCGAGGTAAATGATATCGATAGGTAAAGGATCGATATTGGATTGAGATCTTCATCTGCAATCACAGTTTTCAAAATAAATAGCTTATTTCACCAATTACCGAACTTCGACATTAGCTTTGCTATTGACATAACACAGGGTTGTTCCTTAATTTATGATTAATGATAAGAAGAGCCCGTCCGATTTGTGTAACATCTGTCAATTTAAAGAGACTGTTTCCCATGTGTTGATAAATTGTGAAAAGTATGATGAAGCCAGAAAAAACTTTTTGAAGCACTTCGTTACAAATGCAATCTCACTGAATATATACTGCAAAATACACCCGATAATTTTTCTAAATTAGTATCTTCCAACTTTTAATTGGTTTCCTTCGGAAATCAATGTTATATAATAGAGTATATGTATAAATTTGAACTTCGATTTCGTTTTTATGTCTAAAGGATATAAATATCTGATTCAGCCAAAGAATGTTTTCTGTTTATATGTATATAGAAGAATTTTCTTCCTTGGTATATTTTTGTCATATGTACAAGATTTTTTTTACATTGTGTATTTTTCTAAGTGTTTTTGTAATGTTATTATTGCATTAATATTTTCTAAGTATATCAGTTTTTTTTAATTGCTTTGGGGTAGAAGTGTTAAACTCACACCTCAGAGGCGTGTAATGTGAAATGAATAAAATAATAAGTACTGTGTCGTGTAATGTTAAATAAATGAAATAATAAGTACTGTGTCGTGTAATGTAATAACTATTATATACAATAAAATAATAAGTATTGTGTCGTATTACATGACGTATAAAATAATAAGTATTATTTAAATAAGTTATATCGTGTAATGTTAAATAAATAAAATAATAAGTATTGTGTCGTGTAATGTTAAATAAATAAAATAATAAGTATTGTGTCAAAGTGTTTAATAAAATGAGTTTGTATTTTACAAACTCATTTTGTGTAAAGAATTATTTCACTATTCCTCAGTTTTGTATAAGTTTCTTAAGACTGGTATTGCTGTTATGTAATGTTCAAACTTCCATAACTCATAAAATGCTGAACGAATATTGTTGAAAATCGAGATATTGATTTATTTGATTGAGATCTTCATCTGCAATCACAGTTTTCAAAATAAATAGCTTATTTCACCAATTACCGAACTTCGACGTTAGCTTTGCTATTGACATAACACAGGGTTGTTCCTTAATTTATGGAAACTGTATAATCCTAGAACATTCACTCGAAGCATATTTTTACAACCCTAAGAAGGTCTGTTGCAGTAAATATACGATGAAGATTCAAACTCATCTTTGCGAATTTAGCTGAATATAAAATAATGAATAACACAAAATGCAATTATTGACATATCTAGCATTTTTTTTGGTAGAGTGATTATGATAGAGAGGAGAGCTTGATGGACACGCCAAATGATTCTGTGGTCCACTTTTGTTTTTGCTGACGGTGCTAATTTACGCTGCAGTAATATTTTATATTTTTCTCTTGTGAATAAAGTCGAAATTAACAGGTGTAGCTCTTTGATTTTAAGTTAAAAAAAATCGGTTATTTCTTAGTTTACGACTTAGTTTTCTTTTCGAGCAATAATGCACAAAATATAATTATTTGTTGTTTCGTTATTTAAATATTACTTACTTTTAATATTAAAATGTGTAACTAAATTTCAATTACAGTGACTTCATCTTCGGCTGAACGCGATCGCATTCTCTACACTCGCGTAAGATCAACGTAGTTTGAGCCAAAATTCATTAATAGGATTATGAATGAGAGTATTGATTACTGACCAAGAGGAATGACTTCGACCTCCGCGTGTTAAAGACCCCTTATTTAGGCAAATTTTACCGATCTTCAGTTTACTTTCAATCCAATTTCTCTATCAAAAGTGATCTAAAGAAATCAATGAGTTCTTGTTCCTTAATATGAATGAACGTATTGATTACTGACCAAGAGGAATGACTTCGACCTCCGCGTGTTAAAGACCCCTTATTTAGGCAAATTTTACCGATCTTCAGTTTACTTTCAATCCAATTTCTCTATCAAAAGTGATCTAAAGAAATCAATGAGTTCTTGTTCCTTAATATGAATGAAAGTATTGATTACTGACCAAGAGAAATGACTTCGACCTCCGCGTGTTAAAGACCCCTTATTTAGGCAAATTTTACCGATCTTCAGTTTACTTTCAATCCAATTTCTCTATCAAAAGTGATCTAAAGAAATCAATGAGTTCTTGTTCCTTAATATGAATGAACGTATTGATTACTGACCAAGAGGAATGACTTCGACCTCCGCGTGTTAAAGACCCTTTATTTAGGCAAATTTTACCGATCTTCAGTTTACTTTCAATCCAATTTCTCTATCAAAAGTGATCTAAAGAAATCAATGAGTTCTTGTTCCTTAATATGAATGAACGTATTGATTACTGACCAAGAGGAATGACTTCGACCTCCGCGTGTTAAAGACCCTTTATTTAGGCAAATTTTACCGATCTTCAGTTTACTTTCAGTCCAATTTCTCTATCAAAAGTGATCTAAAGAAATCAATGAGTTCTTGTTCCTTAGTATGAATGAAAGTATTGATTACTGACCAAGAGGAATGACTTCGACCTCCGCGTGTTAAAGACCCCTTATTTAGGCAAATTTTACCGATCTTCAGTTTACTTTCAATCCAATTTCTCTATCAAAAGTGATCTAAAGAAATCAACGAGTTCTTGTTCCTTAATGTCATAACATAGGTCTGTTATTAATTTACTAATTTTGTAGCAAAGCATCACAGGACATGGGATTCAGCTGAAGAAAATTGGGTTTGCCGTGAGTGTGATTGGAACCCACGTCTTCTAGTAACAACGGTTGGTAGTATAGCGGCTGTTATTAGGCATTTGACTAGGAGACATGGGATCGTATCCCACTCAAGGCAAAACAAATTTTTTTTTCAGCTCAATGTTACTAATTTTGGTTTGTTTTGCCTCTGAGCGGCACTTTTGGCACCCCAGGAACAAAATGGCCAGCTCAGAATGGGGCCCCAGGGTTCAGAGAAGGTTCGGTAAGGGTTAGGTTGTTTTACCTCTGAGCGGCACTTTTTTGCACACCATGGGCTAAATGGCTAGGTCACATGGACCCCGAAGGGTCAGAGAAGGTTGGGGGAGGGGACCCACTGGAACAGCTGTTGGAAGACAGATGGTAGCCTCCCGTCAAAGCCATCCAGCGTGTTCTTTAACGTGCACAGGGTATGGCTCTCCCGCACACGGGGCCAAGGCTTAACGTCCCATCCGACGGACGGCGGCCTTTCCAAGCCCATCGGTGTCCCCTACTGACCGTGGGCAGGGCGGGGAATTTTGCGGAGATAAATCTCAACGCTGACCCAGCTGGGACTCGAACCTGGGAACTACAGATTACGAGCCTGGCGCGCTACCGACTGAGTCACCCCCACCCCTGGTTCGGTAAGGAGATTACTGGACAGCTGTTAGGAGACAGATGGTAGTCTCCTATCAAGGCCATCCATTTTATTCTTTAGCGCAAATAAATCACGATGTTCGCACAGTTGGAACTCGACCTGGGAACTGCAGATTAGAGCCCGGTGCGCTACCGACTGAGCCAAAACCAAAACCACTCTTCCGTTACTAATCAAGTGGCCACTATCTGTTTCCAAAGGGAAACGGACAAAAGCAGAACTACCATGTCTAGACATCTTACTAAGAGAAGTAACAAAATTCAAATTTGCAGTATTTGCAGTAAATTGCCTTTATCTAAAATTATGTCTTTTGAAATTCAACTGGATTGTTATTTACTCTTAAAAATATCAATAAATTGAAAAAAAATAGTTAATAATGTTTCAATTAAGTCATAATGGATAATCCTTTTTAATGCGCTTTAAAATGAAATCTCCTGTAAATATATTTTAGACCAACTATGAAATTAAAAATTTTATCCACTTCGTTTCTAACTTTTGTCCATAATTATCGTGACCTCGTCGGGTTGTTTTGGGTTGTTTTATCTCTGAGCGGCGCTCTTTTTGCACACAATGGGCTAAATGACTAGGTCACATGGACCCCGTAGGCTCAGAGGTGGTTGGGGGAGGGGACCCACTGGAACAGCTGTTGGGAGACAGATGGTAGCCTCCCGTCAAGGCCATCCAGCGTGTTCTTTAACGTGCACAGGGTATGGCTCTCCCACACACGGGGCCACGGCTTAACGTCCCATCCGACGGAAGGCGGCCTTTTCAAGCCCATCGGTGTCCCCTACTGACCGTGGGCAGGGCGGGGAATTTTGCGGAGATAAATCTCAACGCTGACCCAGCTGGGACTCGAACCTGGGAACTACAGATTACGAGCCTGGCGCGCTACCGACTGAGCCTTCCCCGCCCCTCCTTGTGGGGGTCAGAGCAGAACAACAATAAATTTAAACCAAAAGTCTGGATTATCCAAACGAAAAAATCAAGATATGGATTCATCCGGATTGGCCACTAGTGAAATGGAAACGGAAATTTTTATGCCGTTTGATAGATCGCAAGCAAAACTCAATCTCAGTTAAATCAGATTAGAACCAACTTCCCAGTTTGAGTCGGGGTTACGTTCGTGGAAAACGCGAAGCAAATTGAATTCTTACTTTCCATTAAGAAATAACCAAAATACTTGAGATTCATCCTCGTGCTTATACCTGTGACACTCCAGGACCTCGCATCTCAAATAATCCCTATAAAGACAATTTAATAAGAGGAAAATTGAGTTTTTAAATATAGGAGGCAAATGCATATACACGAAGGGAAAATTTAAAGATATATTATGTACGATGAAAATGAAAATACAACTTGTAGTAAACTTTAGAGGGTTGAGTTGTTTTACCTCTGAGCTGCACTTTTTGCACACAATGGACTAAATGGCGAGGTCACAAGGAACCTGAGAGAAGGTTTGAGGAAGGGGACCCACTAGACAGCGGTTAGGAGACAGATGGTCGCCTCCCGTCAAGGTCTTACAGCGAGTTCATTAACGTGCCCAAGGTGTGGCTCTCCCCCACACCAGAGGGCTACTGCTTTATGTCCCCATCCGACGGACGGCGGCTTTTCAAAGTTCATTAATGTTCCCTACTGACTGAGGGTACGGCTTTGTGTAGATAAATCTCAACACCCACCCACGTGGTAATCGAACCTGGGAATTACAGATTTTTTCCTGAGCTGCCGCAGCCCCAATGTGGCGTCAGAGAAACGAGTAGTTGGTGAGGAGAACGGTGATTAGGTTGGTTTGCTTTACCGCGGAACGGTATATTTAAACACACAATGGGTAAATGACCAGGTCTCAAAGTCCCCAAAGCCTCAGAGTTAGCTTACTGAGACCCCCAGAGTCTCAGTAAAGCTAACTCAGTACCCTCAGAGTTAGCTTACTGAGTTAGCTTTACTGAGAGCTGTTAGAAAACGGATGGTAAATCTTCCGTTAAGGCCATCAACAGTATTTTTTATGTTCTCTAACATGCGTAGGTAAGTCCGGATCTGTAAAAAAATAAATAAAACAAGGGGAGATGGGGGGGGGGGGGAGGAGTAAGATTTCTTCTATAGCGGCGTGATCCGGAATAAACTTTTTTATTTAGTTGTATTTATTAAATTTATTTAAAAAATAAGGGTAATATATGTTGAAAGTTTTTTCGCCTCCATTACTGTTAGGAGGAATCTCAAAGAGGGTCACATGATTAGAAAACAGCTAAATTAATTTTTACCTATAAATACTGTACTTATTAAGTCCTGTCAGTCGGATGGTACTTTGTGCAGAAGCGCAGTACCTTATGTAATTTAAGAACACGCTGGATCGGCTTGATGGGAGGCTACCATCTATTTCGTAATAGCTGTTCAGTGTGCGGTTCAGTTCCCCCAACCTTCTCTGAGCCCTTAGCATATTTGTGACTTGGCTATTTAGCTCACTGTGTGAAAAAATAAAAGAGTGCCGCTCAGAGGGGGAAAAACCACCCTTTTTTTCATTTGCTCTTTTTGCACTTATTGTCTTCTCTCTCCTAAAAACAACAACAAAGAAATCACTTCTTTCGAATGAACCTGTGTGACGAACGAAGTTAACCTCGCACTAGCATGCGCGCACGGCTACGGGAGAGCCGCGAAAGAGGTTGGCAGGGAGAAAACAAGATCCGCTGCTATGGAGACGAGGGGTGAGCGACCAAACACGATTGTACATTATGTATCTTTTCCCCAAATCCACCACGTGTTGAAAATTCCTTTTCTTCCTAACAAGTGGCGATGACTGTTGCTACAGTGCGTGCAGCCCCGCTCTCATACTCACATAAACACAAGTACACGTCACACACAAACACACGAACACGAGCCCGCCCTATCTGGGGCTCGCGCGCGCACACACACACACTCTTGTGCTAACGAGACGAAGTCTGCTCTGCAGTTTAATGTGAAGTAGCAGCTGAACTTGTCAAGGCCTGTGCCTAATTGCAGTACTCTAGCCGGCTTCCTTCGCATCGATCCGTAGTAATTTAGACGGGTACGTCGGGCCAATGTGTAATTTTGTCCTGGCTAGTTGTTCTCGGGGAACAGGGGCCCATGCAGAGTGGACTAATTACAGTCCCGACTGGTCACGTTCGTAGCCCCAGGCGTTGACGGGAATAAAGATGTCTCCTGCTCTCAGGAGGAAGAGGAGGAGGAGGAAGTGGATGCAGGATGGAGAGGAGAGGGACACGTGCCAGGCCACATCATGCTCGTGCAGTCCGCACCCACATGATGCTGCCCGTGGGAGCTCTGTGCATTGACTGCGAGAAAGGTCTGCTCTAGGCAAAACTGGCGTGTCTTGATTGTAAAGTGATACATGCATTCAGTTACATGTGCTGTTTGATTAACGCGTCGTGGCAGCATCGAAACGAACATATTGTTGACGGTTGAACAATGGAGCATATCGCTATTCTTGTCACCTGACAATTTGTGCATTGTTCATTTAAAAGGCGGGGGACGAAACAAGAGAAGCAACAAAGAAAGTTTGCATTGCGGTCAACAATGCAATTTTCTGTTTGTTTCAAAATGTCTGGTTCTCCTTGAGCTTGAGTGCTTTGATTGAGGAATAGAAAATGCACTTTTCAAAATCGGTATGTTTTCGCAATGCGCTATCAATTTTTAAGGCGGTCGAACATTGATTAAATTTAAAATACATTTCTAATTTTCAATATAAGCTGTACAAAAATATGCAGCTGACGTACCACGGCGAGTGGCCTGGATTTATTTTTGAAATCGCAGTGTTTGTGTAACTCATTTAATTCATTTTAATAAAAAATGGTTTAAAAGTAATTTGATACAATTAGTTTAGTTAAAAAGACACATATATAAAATAAGAATGAGAAAGAATACTAATATAGATAACGTTTGGGTTGATTGTTTTACCTCTGATAAACACTTTTTTTGCACACCATGGGCTAAATGGCCAGGTCACATAGACCCCGAAGTCTCAGAGAGGTTGGGGGAGAGGACCCACTAGAACTGCTGTTGGGAGACAGATGGTAGCCTCCCGTCAAGGCCATCTAGCGTGTTCTTTAACGTTGGGATGTTTTACCTCTGAGCGGCACTTTTTTGCACACCATGGGCTAATGGCCAGGTCACAAGGACCCCGAAGGCTCAGAGAAGGTTGGGGGAGGGGACTCACTGGAACAGCTGTTGGGAGACAGATGGTAGCCTCCAGTCAAGGCATCCAGCGTATTCTTTAACGTTGGGTTGTTTTACCTCTGAGCGGCACTTTTTTGCACACCATGGGCTAAATGGCCAGGTCACAAGGACCCCGAAGGCTCAGAGAAGGTTGGGGGAGAGGACCCACTAGAACTGCTATTGGGAGAGATATAACAGCCTCCCGTCAAGGCCATCTAGCGTGTTTTTTAACGTGCGCAGGGTATGGCTCTCCCGCACACGGAGCCACGGCTTATGTTCCATGGCTTACGTTCCATCCGACGGACGGCGGCATTTACAAACCCATTGGTGTCCCCTACTGATCGTGGTCAAGGCGGGGAGTTTTGCGGAGGTAAATCTCAACGCATTTATAAGGGTAGATAAATCTTAAGTTAGATTGTGTATTAGATTCATCTATGTAAACCTGTGGTCGAGTGATTAGCGTGCCATACTGCCAATCAACTGGAGCTGGGTTCGAGTCTAGGCAAGACATGAATGTTGTTTTTTCTCATGAAGTCCCGCAATCCTCACAGACCTTCTACTACGACGTATAAATTGGCAGACTCCTGTCAGACCTGTCTGTTTAAGCAGCTGCTTGAGGGTTTATTTATTTATTTTTTTTTCGTATTAAAGCAATAGACCAGAGCCCATTGAATAGGGAATAAGAATAGAAAAATAAGAGTGGAATTATATGCAAGAATATGCTGCTCTTTGCTGTAATAGGTTTTAGTAAGTTGCTCTCTTCAACAACGAGTCCCAGCAATTTGCTTTTTTCTGGGGCGGGGGTGGCTCAGTCGGTAGCGCGCTAGGCTCATAATCTGTAGTTCCCAGGTTCGAGTCCCAGCTGGGTCAGCGTTAATATTTATCTCCGCAAAATTTCCCGCCCTGCCCACGGTCAGTAGGGGGCACCGATGGGCTTGTAAAGACTGCCGTCCGTCGGATGGGACGTTAAGTCGTGGTCCTGTGTGCGGGGGGGGCAGGTCCATACCCTGTGCACGTTAAAGAACACACTGGATGGCCTTGACGGGAGGCTTCCATCTGTCTCCCAACAGCTGTTCCAGTGGGTCCCCTCCCCCAACCTTCTCTGAGCCTTCGGTGTCCCTGTGACCTGTCCATTGTGTGTAAAAAAAGTGCCGCTCAGAAGTAAACCAACCAACCAAAATGCAACAATATGCTTCGGCAACTTTAATTCAGCAACCATAGGTTTTCAATAACTTTTCTCTAGAACGATGTTTTCCGTACCCTGGCTCTGTTGAGCATTGGATTTTTGTCATCATTTTTTTCATCAGCTGCTTGTTTTCGGCAAAATAGATCTCTGCAACTTGTTCCCAAATAAAATGAATTTGTTCCCAACAAAATTCAGCAACTTGTTCCAAACAAAATTGAATTTCGACAACCTGTTCTTTGGAACAATTTGTTTTATCAACTAGTTTCCAACAAAAATAAGTCTCAGTAACTGTCTCTCTGAAAAGGTTTGATTTCAAATATTCACTTCGAAAATCTGCTTTATGTAACAGTTAGTTTTAGTAGTTTGCTATTTGCCACATTTAGTGGGGCGGGGGTGGCTCTGTCGGTAGCGCGCCAGGCTCGTAATCTGCAGTTCCCAGGTTCGAGTCCCAGCTGGGTCAGCGTTGAGATTTATCTCCGCAAAATTCCCCGCCCTGCCCACGGTTAGTAGGGGACACCGATGGGCTTGGAAAGGCCGCCGTCCGTTGGATGGGACGTTAAGCCGTGGCCTCGTGTGCGGGAGAGCCATACCATGTGCACGTTAAAGAACACGCTTGATGGCCTTGACGGGAGGCTACCATCTATCTCCCAACAGCTGTTCCAGTGGGTCCCCTTCCCTAACATTCTCTGAGCCTTCGGGGTCCTTGTGATATGGCCATTTAGCCCATGATGTGCAAAAAAGTGCCGCTCAGAGGTAAAACAACCCAAGTCACATTTAGTGTTTAATCGCTCCAAATTAGTAACAAGGGAGATATTAATGTAGACGAATCATAGTCTGCATCGTACATTTTTTTAATGTGTCAGGTGAGTTGATTCTCATCGTCATCCCTTGTCTGTATATTTTCTTCCTGACCTTTGTATGCAGCTGAAATCTCTCTACCAGGGACATTACCAACGAGAAGGGGAGAGGGTTTTTTCCCCTCCTATTCCTTTTTAATCCCCTGAATGTTCTTTTCTGGATCGCGGCCTTTTGGGCGCGTCCATATCTCGCTGCTGTGGCTGGCGCTTCGGACATAAATTAGCGTTTTGGGGGGCTTTTGCTCAGCTTGTGATTTATCATAAGCACCAGCCTGATCGTCGGCTCTGCTCTGATTTATGACCCGCTAATACGACTCGTGTGTATAAGGTCGGTCGTGATAAATGCATTATTTAGAAATTGGTTTTCCATCAACTGGCCCGACCTTTGGCGAAATCCTCTAATCGCGTCTAATAACGCCGCTCGAATTGACTCAGTGGAGGAGGAGGAGGGATGGAGACGTTGGGAGAGGTAGGAGAAGTGGAATGGGGAAAAGATAGAGGTAGGAGAAAGTGAAGGGAAAAACCAAAATGAAGAGAAAGAGGAGGAAAAAATAAAGATGAGCGGAAGAGGAGGATGGATGAAGAGGAATATGGAAGAGAATGAAGAGGATTAGGGTGAAGAGGAAGAAGTGAAGAAGGCGAATGGAAGAAGAAATATATAGGAGAGGGTGAACAGCTAAAGGCGAGAGTGACAGAAAAATGATGAGGAGAAAGAGGAGGTCAAGAAAGACGAGAAATGGGGTGAGTAGGACGAGGTGAAGATGAGTTGGGTTGGGTTGTTTTACCTCTAAGCGGCACTTTTTTGCACACCGTGGGCTAAATGGCCAGGTCACATGGACCCCGAAGGCTCAGAGAAGGTTGGAGGAGGGGACCCACTGGAACAGCTGTTGGGAGACAGATGATAGCCTCCCGTCAAGGCCATCCAGCGTGTTCTTTAACGTGCACAGGGTATGGCTCTCCCGCACACGGGGCCACGGCTTAACGTCCCATCAGACGGACGGCGGCCTTTCCAAGCACATCGGTGTACCCTACTGACCGTGGGCAGGGCGGGGAATTTTGCGGAGATAAATCTCAACGCTGACCCAGCTGGGACTCGAACCTAGGAACTACAGATTACGAACCTGGCGCGCTACCGACTGAGCCACCCCCGCCCCTGGGGTGAAGATGAGGAGTGGGGGTGAGGAGAAAGAGGTGAAGATTCGGGAGGGAGAACAGCAAAAAAATAGCATTAAAGAAGGATGAGAGAAGTATCAGGTTAGGAAGGAGAAGGAGGGGTAGGAGGAGAAGGAAGAGTTGAAGAAGAGGGGTGTAAAGAGAAGAAGACTAGTAAGAGGGTGGCGAATGATTAGTAAGAGTAGGAAGAAATAGAAAGGAGGAGCAGAAAGAGTAGGTAGTAGTAGTAGTAGAAGAAGACGAATGAGGAATAGTATGATTATGGTGATGAAGGTATCGCCCACACTTTTTATTTTACATTGTCTGCATCGATTTTGAAAGCTTATACGGATGCCATGAATTGTGTTTCACAAACTGTGGAAATTTGCTTTAGGTGGACAAAAAACCTTTCCCCAGAGAAGGTTTGCACAATTTTCAAGCAGCCGTGGGTCTAACTAGATTGTAATAATTTTAGTCTTCCAAAAGCATCTATACTGAACTACACGTTTAGTTTGGCCACTGCAGGCCAATTCTAACACGTCCTGTTTAAACAAAGTGCACAGAAAATATCCATTTACCAAATGAATTGGAAGGTAGTGTAAACTATCTGATCGAGTGACAAACAATAATCCAAATTATTATATTGAAGCCTAATAGAATTCAAGTTGACAAATGGGTGGACCGTAATACTTGGAGTTATGAAGTCGGGTGAGAAATTTACGGTTATCAGATGTGGATTAAAATAATTTGAATGGGTTAGTTTCATTTGCTTCCTAATAGCTGTCCCGTGGATTCTTTCACGTGCTCATCTCTGAACCTTTAGGGTTCTTGTGACCTGGCTATTTAATCCACTGTTTGCAAAAAATATCCCTGCTCGGTGAAAAAAAAATAAAACAATAACAATTATACCGAGGCAATAATTACCCTAATGCAGAAAGCATACGGTCGCTGAAAAAAAGAAAAAAGTATCCGAACCCGAAGGTTGTCAGATCACTAATTTCTGAAGAAAAAAAAAAAAACGCTGCCAGATATTTTTTCTGATTTCTGTACTCAATGACACGAAGGTTGCCAGATCACTAATTTCAAAAAAAAAAAAAAAATCGTTGCCAGATATTTTTTCTGAATTCTGTAATCAACCATAGTGTTCGGATATATTTTTTTGAGTGACAGTACATCCCATCAATTAATATCACAGGTTATGCAAGAGCATGCTATTATTGCATTTTGCAAGATGTAGAAAAAAGAGGTAACTCAGAGCTTAAATTGCAAAGATAAAAAGTATTTTTTTCTCCTTCAAAATCGGCTTTGAAAGCAAAGAAAAATTCAAACAATATTTCAAATATCAGCAAAAGGGCAGGGCCATCAGAGGCAAGCATCGTCGATAACGTATAGCGTCAGATGAGACTAGCAGTGCATTTTGGCAACGGGCCAGTCGGAAATAATCGTTTTCGAGGGAGAGAGAGAGAGATTTGGGTGTAATCCCTTCTAGATACATCTCGGTAAACTGAATCGGACCAGGAAGAGTATCAATTCAACCCACGGGTGATATCAACAGCAGGGGAGTTCTGCTAACTGATCTCTTTGTCAGAGAACGCAGGAAATTAATTATCTCAGCAGTGACCATGCCCTGATGGCTATTTGGCGAAGAATTTCAACAGATATTTCATGGCGATGTGTAAATCTCGACTGCAGTGTCCGGTCTCTTTAAAAGATCTTCGTGTGTGAAGTTACGGTCGATATGGTGACAGATTCGTAACGTGAAGATTTCTCGTTCGGGTTCTAGTTGGTTAGGATTGTTTTACCTCTCAGCTGCACTGTTTTGTACACAATGGGCTAAAAGGCCAGGTCACAAGGACCCCGAGGACTCAGAGAAGGTTGGGGGGAAGGGAATCCACTGGATAGCAGTTTGGAGACAGAGGTAGCCTCCCGTCAAGGACATCTAATGTATCCTTTAGCGTACATAGGGCATGGCTATCTCCTGCATACAATGTCTCGGCTTAACGTCCCAGCCTACGGACGGCGGCGTTTCCAAGTCCGTCGGTGTCCCCTACTGACCGAGGGCAGTGCAAAAGTTTAGCGAAGATAAATCTCAATGCTAGCACTGGTAGGACTCGAACCAGGGAACTAACAATTACGATCCTGTGTGTGCTGAAAATCTGATCCTGTATCTGCTGAAATTCTATAAAATACAGAGAAGCCCGCTGACGGAGGCAAACTCCGCTCCATTACAGCTTGGGAATCGCCGCTATAAGAATAAATAGAGCTGCATTTGTTAAAATAGTTATATTAACTTTTTTTAAAGCAGTCTAACATAATAAATAAAATTACTTCCACTTCGTTTTTGCGAAATATTTTTATAAATCATACATATATATATTTTTTAAAGACTAGAGCCCAATAATAACAAATTTTAATTTCAAGAATGTACGGTCGCTGAAAAAAGTATCCGAACATCATGGTTGATTACAGACTTCAGAAAAAATATCTGGCAACGATTTTTTTTAGAAATTAGTGATCTGGCAACCTTCGTGTCACGTGACACGTCTCACAGGCCTGTGAGGACAACCGCGCTAACCATTCGGCCACTAATTATGTTTCCAAAAATAATGTGAGAAAACAATATTAGAAAAAATCTTCATTATCATCTTAAAGCAATACTTTTCAAAAAAAATTCTCGTCACCCCCTTACATCCCTTTTATAAAATTTTCTTGTACAGTCGCTCAAAAAAGTATCCGAACACTATGATTGATTACAAAATTCAGAAAAATTATCTGGCAACGATTTTTTTTAGAAATTAGTGATCTGGCAACTTCGTGTCACGTGACACGAAGTTGCCAGATCACTAATTTCTAAAAAAAAAATCGTTGCCAGATATTTTTTCTGAATTCTGTAATCAACCATAGTGTTCGGATACTTTTTTGAGCGAGTGTACCAATACTGATGTGATAATTTTGCAGAATTTTCTATTAAAGCTTTCAGTAAAGCACGCTAGGCACGTTTTTGAAAGGGAAACTCGTAAAAGTATATACATTTGGGACAAAGTTATAAAAAAAAGAATAAAATAAATACCCCCTCAAGCAGCTGCTTGCCACAGAGGTCTGACAGGAGCCTGTCAGTTTATATGCCAAAGTAGAAGGTCTGAGAGAATGGCAGGACCTCTGCAGAAAAACAACACGAACAGCCATGCCTCGAACCCAGGTCCCTTAGAGTAGTAGCCAAGCGCGCTAACCACTCGGCCATGTAGCATATGAAGAAATCGCTAGTGGTCAACACGTATAATTCAAGTTTACTTACTTGCTTGTGCACATTTTTACACAAAACAAACACTCAGTGTATACAACAAAATGATATTGATCAAAAGTTACCGTTACAAGTTCATAGTGACTTCTGACAAACATCCTTGCTTTAAGCAATATATTAGTATTTTTCTTATTAATTTCACACGGAAAAGACGTACAAAACACATAATACAGGTAGTGGACAGAAAAACGGAACCATTTCAATATTAAGTCAAGGAGAGTTCAATTCAAACATTCGTAATTTCTACAATAAGCTTTTTTTTTTTTCATAGGAAAATAGTATTTGATAATTTTAAATGTCATTCAAATCTATCTAAATCTAGATTTTCAACAATATTTGATGGGTATTTAAAGAGCTATTGAAGCTCGAATACTTAACAGCAGCAAAGTCAGCTCTAAAAACAGTAGAATTCACAATTATTAAAAAAAATTTGAAAAAAAAAATTCTAAAACATGCGCCTGTTTTATTAAAAGTTTGCAAAACACTTTTTTAAAAGTTTTAATTAACTTCTGAGGTGAATTGACATTTCTGTTATTCGATATTCAAACTTCTATTAGTACAGTCGCTCAAAAAAATATCCGAATATTATGGTTGATTACAGAATTCAGAAAAAATATCTGGCAACGATTTTTTAAGAAATTAGTGATCTGGCAACCTTCGTGTACTGCATGGAAGTAGGAAGATAAGGAGACGCCCTAACGCGCTTTCCCTGTGGAAGGAAAATGATGCTTACGCAGCATTGCGGTAGCCATGTTGTTGCATTCAAAACAAACCGTCTGCCGCTGCAATCAAGCCTACTTACACTCAGTTTTACTGTGCGATTCGTGCAGCCGTAAGCTGAACAGGCTGCCAAAATACAAATGTCGACAAAAATTAGTATAGGTGAGTAACTACTGATCAATGTTTTGAATAGAACAACATGGCTGCCGTAGCATCATTTTCAAGTGCTTAGGGCTCCTCCTCTTATCTTCCTACCTCCATGGTGTACTGTACACGAAGGTTGCCAGATCACTAATTTCTAAAAATTTTACATTTCACGAAGTAAATTGTACAGTACACGAAGGTTGCCAGATCACTAATTTCTAAAAAAATCGTTGCCAGATATTTTTTATGAATTCTGTAATCAACTATAGTGTTCGGATATGTTTAGCTTTATATTAAATACTTAAACACTTGTAACTTTAAACACGAAATGAGAGACCAACACTAACGTATGAAATGAAGATAAAATTGTGGGGAATTCCCGGAACTCAATGTTGCCACTTTATTCCGAATGAAGTAGGTTTTCTACATTTTTTACATAAAACAGAGAATAGAATAGAGAAAACTTATTGTGTAGTTATGTTAGTGTAGTTTTTATTTTGGAGATTTCAGTGCACAAAATATGTGTTACCATAAAAGCAGCATCTTTCTTATAAATTTAAATTCTAGGAAATTTTTCTTGAATGGGAACATTTTTTCAGAATTAAATTCAAATAGTTTTTTTAATAAGGCGCCGTTTGAACCTTGTTAGATGAAAATAAATCGTGTAAAAAGAGAATTGGAATTTTCTTCTAAACCGTGGTAAATCAAAATCGTGTAAAAAAACCCGCATAAAACAGAATTGGGTGTATTCTTAATATTAATCATCATTCTTTAAACATTCACTGCAACAGAAACAAGAGGTCCAAATTCTCCGTGGAATGGATCGCAACACCTGCTTCCTAGATGCAAATGGAAGACTCATCTCCCCTTGCCCATCACCTTAACAGTAATCTCGGATCTCAAGAAGCGAGGGGCGGGGGTGGCTCAGTCGGTAGCGCGCCAGGCTCGTAATCTGTAATTCCCAGGTTCGAGTCCCAGCTGGGTCAGCGTTAAGATTTATTCTCCGCAAAATTCCCCGCCCTGCCCACGGTCAGTAGGAACACCGATGAGTTTTGAAAGGACGCCGTCCGTCGGATGGGACGTTAAGCCGTGGCCCCGTGTGCGGGAGAGTCATATCCTTGCACGTTAAAGAACATGCTGGATGGCCTTGACGGGAGGCTACCATCTGTCTCCCAACAGCTGTTCCAGTGGGTCCCCTCCCCCAACCCTCTCTGAGCCTTCGGGGTCCATGTGACCTGGCCATTTCGCCCATGGTGTGCAAAAAAGTGCCGCTCAGAGGTAAAACAACCCAACCCAACCTCAAGAAGCGAATGACAATCTTTTACCGCTGACTAAATTCCGTATCGAAATGAATACGACATGCTATAGAGATTATTGAAAATATAAAATCAACAGAAATAAGCAATTTCTGTAGTGGACATCACACTGGCTTGTGTTTCAGTTGGCGTTAAAATTTTATTAACCATCTTTCTAGTTGTTTTTGGCTTTGACATTTGTAGATTTGTCAAAATAGCTGTTCCGCCATATCTTTCTAAAGCGATGAAGAAAAATCAATGATTGATGTGTCAAATGAAAGATTGTGACGCGGGGAGTGTCATAGGCTATAAAAACTTGACCCCCCATATTTTCATCCGCTCTAAAAATGGAAAATATGAAACTCTTCTATCGCCATATCTCCAGAAAGCGAATGGCAAAAGAGCAAACTATAGATCCAACGAAAGCTTCTGACGCGACGAATATCATAGGCTACAAAAAAAGACCCCCCCCCCAAGCATTCTTATTTTGGGGATTTATCTTTTCCCGCTGACTGGAGGAGAAATCTGAAACGATTATCCCCCCTCTATCTTCTGAATGCGAGTGTGTAATGTAACAAACTATGCGTTAAAAGAAAGCTTCTGATGCGGAAATGCCATAGACTATTAAAAGTTGACCCCCATGCTTTCTTCACCCCTATAAAATGTGAAATGTGAAAGTCGTTCTACTATATCTTTCTAACGGGAGGACCTACAGTTACGTGTTAGGTGTCAATCTCCAGTGATGATGCACAAAACAGACCAGGTCTAGCCCCTAATGTCTGACCCCGCTTTCTCGTGGTGCAGTCCGTTAGTACCTTTGAAAAGGGATATTCTCTTTTGGAAGGGAACGGAAGTGGAGGGCTGCCAGTTAAGTGTGACATACTGATCTGGTCATCTATGGACACTTTTTTCTTTTTTTTCAACCCTGCTGAGGAGTGGTCAACTTCAAATGGACTGGACTGGTTTATGGATTTGAGCTTGATTATGGATCCTGGACTTGCTACATTGGTGGGCCTATGTTGAGGGAGAAACTGCCGCTGTGTTTTCTGTTTCCTTGTGGGTTGCCAGCCCTAAGTAAATAGAGGCATGGGATACCTTATATCAGCTGATGGATAATCCTGATCAGAGGTCATCGCAGTTATCTGAACCTCACTTAGCTAGTTGGGCATCGTCAATCCTAAACTGGAGTAATGTGTCTCAGGCAGGCCATATAGCTCTTGAAAAAGTCCATTTGAAAAGGTGGTGCTTGAAGTTCCTACCAGCATCAGCCTTCAGCGGAGTAGGAACAGGTCTTTGCCCCATGCCTGAGATCAGGGGGCTGTTTGATATTGTTGACCCTACCTATCTCAATAAACCTAGTTTCTTTAAAAATCCTACTAATCATTTTCTCTCTGCAGGTACATGGACCATGAGGACATTACATAGAGATTATTCTCTTGGTGTCCTCACGCAGGAATTCCAGGTTTCTAGGTTTGCAAGAGACCAGATGGACAGGTAAAGGTGAGATACTTAAAAATAACTTTAAATTTCTCTTTTCAGGGAGGGAGGATGGAAAGCATCTCTAAGGTGTAGGTTTGCTTCTCAGCAGATACGCCAGTGATGCTCTTTTAGGATATGACTCCAATAATGAAAGATTTTTTGAGCAAAATTTAAAACAAAAAATAAAGACTTGAATGTCATCTGTTGTTATGCCCCCACAGAAGACTCTGATGAAAAGGAGAAGGATACGTTTTACAGCCAGCTGCAAGATATTTTGAATTCTGTGAAGAAAGGAGATATTTCTCTTGTGCTAGGTGACTTCGATGCTAAAGTTAATACTGACTCTGACCTTTGGGCAGTAGTTTTAGGGCCCTTTGGCATTGGTAGTTCCAATGGCAATGGAGAACGTCTTCTGCAGGTAAGTAAACTTTTATCTATTAAGAGAACAAGGTTTTCGAATAATAATAATATAATAAGGTTTGCGAATAACTAACACATACTTCAAACACCAGAACATTTATACATGGGTTTCATTTGAGGGTTGCAAAGGAATGTGATAGATTATATTTCAATTAACAGCAAATGGGCTAGTTCAGTTAGGAATACCAGATAATACAGGGGAGCCGAAGTTGGGTCTGACCATTACCAGTTTGCAGCTGAAGCTTAAGAAATGTTGTGCTAAGGTTAAGAAAATTACCTTCAACACTGAAGGTTTGAAAGATCCAGATATAGCCAAAGCATACTATGATAAGTTACTTAGCCGTTATGACAATCGTAGTTTGCTTACTGCTGAAGTTGAGAAAGAATAGGATCAATTTAAACAGACTTTTCTTGAAACCAACAGTACTCTTTTAGGTAAAAGGGAACAGAGGAAGCAAAATTATTTGAGTGATAAGGCTATGGAACTTCTTTCTGAAAGAAGGAAGTGCAGGATTAATATGAATCAACACCTTACTAGTCCTAACAGAAGGCATTACAGCGAGCTTAATAAACGTGTAAAAGATCAGTTAACAGCTGATAAGAATCTTTGGCTTGGTAGCTTGGCTGACAAAGCAAAGGAAGCAGTTAGACATCACAACAACAGGGTTTTTTACCAGATTGTTAACGTTTTATGAGGGACGAAACAGACAGGTACACAGGGATTGAGGGATAAATATGGCAAGGTGTTTGAAGGTGAGGATTCTGTGATGGCTAGGTGGGCTGAGCATTTCAGATATGTTCTAAATAATGTGATTATTTCTACTGTCATTGTTTGTAATGAGGATAGATACATTACTGACTTTTATGATGGCCCTATATCACATTCCGAAGTCGCATTAGCTATCTCTAAATCTAAACTGCATAAATTCACAGGGGTGGATGAAATCACCACTGAAATGCTTAGAGCTGGGTACATTTGTGTTGTCACATGGCTGATTGAAATTTTGAATAATTTTTATGATAAAGGTGTTGTAACTAAGGATTTTACTAGAGATATAAATGTCCCAATTTTTAAAAACGGTGATCGCAGTTCTTGTAATTATAGGGGAATTAGTTTACTTTCTGTTCCAGGTAAAGTTCTTTGCATGATTATACTTAATAGAATTAAGGAATTTGGTTGATGGACAACTATGTGATGAAGAATATGGATTCAGAAGAGATAGGGGATATATTGATCAAATATTTTCACTTAGGCAGATTCTTGAGAAATGTTTAGAGTTTCAGAAACCTGTGGTTATTTTATAGATGTCCAAAACGCTTTTGACTCTGTTGATCAACATAATTTATGGTTGATTGTTAGATCATATGGAATACCTGATAAGTTAGTATAATGAAAGCTCCTTATAACAACACTGAGTCGTGTGTGAGTGTTGGTACGTCTTGCAGCGATTGGTTTAGCATTGCTAGTGGAGTTAGAGAAGGGTGCATTTTGTTTCTTTTTCTCTTATATTTGGTTATTGATTATGTCATGCGAAATTCTTTGCAAAGGAAAGATTTTGCCCTTAAATGGTCTAGAGATTTCAAAATTAATGATTTAGATTATGCAGATGATTTACCCCTGTTGGCTAATGATGTTTATGAGATGAATTCGTTCATTAAGGTTGTTGATGAGACTGGTAATAGAGTAGGTTTGGTGATAAAGAGCGAAAAATATAAAGTGATGAAAATTGGTCAACAGGTGGTGCTTCAGTTGCTTTAAATGGCTGTACTCTTGAGAAAGTGTCTCAGTTTAATTATCTTGGGAGCTTTGTAACAGATACTGGTGATGTACGGTATGAGATAAATAGAAGAATAGGAATTGCCGCTGGGACTTTTAAGAATCTCTGGAGAGTGTGGAAAAATAGGCGTATACATCTAAAGACTAAATTTAGGCTGAACAATAGTTTGGTTCTTTCTAAGATTAGTTATGGTAGCGAAACATGGACCCTTTGTAAACAGGATAAGAAGAAACGTGATGCCTTTGATTCTAGATGCTTACGCAGTATCTTGGGCATTAGGTGGCTTGACTTTGTAAGTAATGATGAGGTTAGAAGAAGGAGTCATGAACCTCTTTTGAGCAGCATATTGTGCAGAGAGAGACTGCGTTGATTTGGCCATGTTGCCCCGTATGCATAGCTGCAGATTGGCAAAGAAGATTATGAACAGTGTGCCTAAGGGTATCAGAAAAAGGGGGAGACATAGGATGCGATGGACTAACAATGTCAAACAGGACCTTGCTAGAATTGGCCTAGAGTGGCCAAATACAGCAGCCGTAGCTCAGAAGAGACACATCTGGAGAGGCAAATTACACAGTCTGGTTGGACCTCCGTAGCCCATGGCTGCATCAGGTTTTTTTATGTATGTATGTATGTATGTATGTATGTATGTATGTATGTATGTATGTATGTATGTATTCTCCCCCAGTTAAAAGGAGGGTGCGGTTGATTTTCCCGCGGTTCGACTTTAACGAGTCATATCTGAAATTGAAGGGGCGGGGGTGGCTCAGTCGGTAGCGCGCCAGGCTCGTAATCTGCAGTTCTCAGGTTCGAGTCCCAGCTGGGTCAGCGTTGAGATTTCTCTCCGCAAAAAATTCCCCGCCCTGCCCACGGTCAGTAGGGGACACCGATGGGCTTGTAAAGACCGCCGTCCGTCGGATAGGACGTTAAGCCGTGGCCCCGTGTGCGGGAGAGCCATACCCTGTGCACGTTAAAGAACACGCTAGATGGCCTTGACGGGAGGCTACCATATGTCTCCCAACAGCTGTTCCAGTGGGTCCCCTCCCCCAACCTTCTCTGAGCCTTCGGGGTTCATGTGACCTGGCCATTTAGCCCATTGTGTGCAAAAAAAGTGCCGCTCAGAGGTAAAACAACCAACCCAACCTGAAATTGAAACTTGAGACGTCTCCAATATCGCGAGCTACCTCACACATGACTGCAAAAGGGGGGGTAAAATGTGGTCGATGTTTATGAGTCATATTTGAAACGAAAGGTTTTGAAGGTAGGTGTTTTTAGTGACAAAACAAATATAATAAATTAAAAAAATACCTATCTTCCTATGTGGCCCTAAAAAGTACAAAATAAACCTAAAGCATGACGATGGTGCAATCAGTCACCCACTTCACATTCACTTCAAAGGAAGATAGGGCTCCAATTTCCCTATACAAAAGATTGCCGGCACCCTATCTTGCTTTGAAGTGAACAGAAACTCGGTGACTGATTACACCATCGATATTGCTTCAGGTTTATTTCCTACTTTTTAGGAATAATTTATTTTTTATTTTGCGCCTTGAAGAGCGCATTCTTGAAATTTCCACATTTTCATACAGTAATAAATATTAAGAAAAATTTATACTTATGTAGTATTTGAATTTAAAAAAGTACTGGTAATTTTTTTTCTTTACACGTGACATACAACATAGAAATATATTTTAACGTTTTTATTAAAGTGATAGTTTTCTAATTTTTTCCGATATAATTAGGTATAATTTTAATTCTCATGTGAAAGAAATAATGTTTTTCTATTTGCCTTGCAATGATTTACGGTAATTTTAGCAAGTTCCTGAAGACTTAACCGGCATCGAATCCCTGTGAGAAGTGGGTGCTAGAAAAAGAAATTCTTTTTTTAATTTTTTTTTCTATACAGTATATTTCTTTACGTGAGGGTTTGATGTTGTGAAACCTCCGTAAGAGGTATTTCGTGAATAATGCTTAATGTACTAATTTTCTCCATGAATTTTCCAAATAAAATACAGGCATTAATGGGCGAAAAATCTAGGTAGAGTAAATATTTTAAGCATGTAAAAATCACATATTTTACAAACAAATGATAGAAATAAATTTAAAAAAAACTTATCTAATTCTTGAACCCTGAAGTTATGAGTTGGGTTGTTTTACCTCTGAGCCGCACTTTTTTGCACACCATGGGCTAAATGGTAAGGTCACATGGACCCCGAAGACTCAGAGAAGGTTGGGGGAGGGGACCCACTGGAACAGCTGTTGGGAGACAGGTGGTAGCCTCCCGTCAAGGCCATCCAGCGTGTACTTTAACGCGCACAAGGTATGGGTCTCCCGCACACGGAGCCACGGCTTAACGTCCCATCAGATGGACGGCGGCCTTTCCAAGCCCATCGGTGTCCCCTACTGAACGTGGGCAGGGCGGGGAATTTTGCGGAAATAAATCTCAACGCTGACCCAGCTGGGACTCGAACCTGGGAACTGCAGATTACGAGCCTGGCGCACTACTGACTGACCCCCCCGCCCCCGCCCCCTGAAGTTATGATCGCGACGATGAAGGTGAGTTAACTATATAGTACAATGGCTGATGAGGACAATGATGAAGTGTACTGTACAGCATGAGTTGAGTTGTTTTACCTCTGAGCGGCACTTTTTGCACACCATGGGCTAAATGGCTAGGTCACATGGACCCCGTAGGCTCAGAGAAGGTTGGGTGAGGGGACCCACTGGAACAGCTGTTAGGAGACAGATGGTAGCCTCCTGTCAAGGCCATCCAGCGTGTTCTTTAACGTGCACAGGGTATATCTCTCCCGCACACGGAGCCACGGAGCCACGGCTTAACGTCCCATCCGACGGACGGCGGCCTTTCCAAGCCCATCGGTGTCCCCTACTGACCGTGGGCAGGGCAGGGAATCTTGTGGAGATAAATCTCAACGCTGACCCAGCTGGGACTCGAACATGGGAACTACAGATTACGAGCCTGGCGCACTACCGACTGAGCCACCCCCGCCCACTGTACAGCACGAAGAAGTCGGATTACTATGCCTAATAATAATGAGCACATAAATGGTTCTAAGAAAAAAAAAGATAACTTCTTAAAATTGGCTATAGTTTTTAGCAACTACAATAACATTTAAAGAATTATTGAAAATTAGCCTCACCGTGCAGGATGCTGAAAGAGAATATAGTTTAAAGGAAGTTTTAATATAGAATTTCTAATTAAAGACAAAAACGCTTGTTAACCTCGTGACGACTTTGAATATAATACTGATTTGATTGAATATAAGAATAAGTTCAAAACAATCGTATTCTAAAAAATAAAAATTCGTGAGAACATATTTTTTTGTTTGGGTTCAATATTAAAATTCAATATATATGCTAGAAATTAATCGGCATCTCTTGATTTCTACACGGTCACTCCAACTATTGTTTGACCAGTTCCGAAATTTCTTAACAGCTCTGAAATCTAAAGTCCGAAATAGTTCTGGGCACCAATTTTTATCTCTCCAGCACTAATACAACGAAATCTGACCTCTGATCTCGAAGGACCACCGCATCCAAAACTTCGTAACGTATCAGTAATCTATGACCTGAAATATCCCCAGACAACAATTTTCGAATTTCTAGCACTCGTAGATTAAGGTTTGACCTTTAACTGACTTCTATTTGACCCTAAAGAACACGTCTGAGGTCAAATTCGATTTCTTTCCTATATTACAACCCGGATTACTCCTAGGTGCAAATTTTCAAAGCCCTACCTCTTCTACATTATAGTTAGAAATATGACTCACCTTTATGCCATCAGCGTTGAGATTTATCTCCGCAAAATTCTCCGCTCTGCCCACGGTCAGTAGGGGACACCGATGGGCTAGGAAAGGCCGCCGTCCGTCGGATGGGACGTTAAGCCGTGACTCCGTGTGCGGGAGAGCCATATCCTGTGCACGTTAAAGAACACGCTGGATGGCCTTGACGGGAGTCTACCATCTGTCTCCCAACAGCTGTTCCAGTGGGTCCCCTCCCCCAACCTTCTCTGAGCCTTCGGCCTTTGAGGTCTCTGAGCCTTCTCTGAGCCTCGAGCATCTGGCCATTTAGCCCATGGTGTGCAAAAAAGTGCCGCTCAGAGGTAAAAAAAAACCAACCCAACCTTTATGCCATCATCGATTATGCGCGATCTAGTGTTCTTCTTGTGCAATAATTACCATACAGAGTACTTACAACCGTAGCAGGCTTTTGCGTAGAACTGTCGTATTGAATCGGCGCCATTCCGCTTTAGAAACTTTTTAAAATCCATCAATAGTCTGAGGTCGATTTACCCGGATCTCGTTTCAAGAATACCAATGCGCAAAAGACGTTCATGGACGAAGCATACGATGATTTCACAGAAATATCCTCGAATGGTATAATGGATATTCCGATTTCATTTTCACCCATTGAAGATTGGGTTGGGTTGTTTTACCTCTGAGCGGCACTTTTTGGCACACCATGGGCTAAATGGCCAGGCCACAAGGACCCCGAAGGCTCAGAGAAGGTTGGGGGAGGGGACCCACTGGAACAGCTGTTGGGAGACAGATGGTAGTCTCCCGTCAAAGCCATCCAGCGTGTACTTTAACGTGCATAAGGTATGGGTCTCCCGCACACGGTGCCACGGCTTAACATCCCATCCGACGGACGGCGGCCTTTCCAAACCCATCGGTGTCCCCTATTGACCGTGGGCAGGGCGGGAAATTTTGCGGAGATAAATCTCAACGCTGACCCAGCTGGGACTCGAACCTGGAAACTACAGATTACGACCAGGCGCGCTACCGACTGAGCCACCCCCGCCCATCACCCGTTGAAGATATGTATGCTTAGGCGCTGAGGTATAACTCGAAGGTTTGTCTTGATACAACCATAGTGTTGACTCCATGCCATACGAGGCATGGAGTTCTTCCTAGTATGGATGTTTATGTTGTTTGTCTGCTGAGGTCTCGCTATCCTCACAGACCTTCTACTATGGCGTATAAACTGACAGACGCCTGTGAGGCTCGGTGTCAAGCAGCTGCTTGAAGGGGTATTTATTTATTATTTCTCTATTGACTCCAGGGGTTTGTCTGATACTAGTGAGATTTGACTTCGGCGTTCTTTTCCACCCTACAGATTTGCAACTTCCCGTTTTAGCTACACCCAACAATGGCCACGAAACCTTTGGGGAAAAAAATCGGCACATCCTCTATTCCACTTGGGATAGACTGTCCGATTGAGACTACTCGGTCGATTGATCGATAATGCATTCACTGAAACATGTTGCAGTCGGCTAGGTAGATTTTCTAAAGTTGCTACATTTTTCCACTTCTCACCCATCAGCTAATGATCATACAGTTTGTGGCAATTGGTACTGTCGCTCAAAAAAGTATCCGAACACTACGGTTGATTACAGAATTCATAAAAAATATCTGGCAACGATATTTTTCGAAATTATTGATCTGGCAACCTTCGTGTGACGTGACACGAAGGTTGCCAGATCACTAATTTCGAAAAATATCGTTGCCAGATATTTTTTCTGAATTCTGTAATCAACCGTAGTGTTCGGATACTTTTTTGAGCGACTGTACGTTGTTTCGTGATGAAGCAGCAATTTGTGAATACAAAACTTATGCGTGCGCTATAAGCGAAGAATTGTCTCGGATAATATTGTGGTCGGTCAACTGGGACACGAAGGTCTCCCAGTCGACTGTCTACAATATTATCCGAGCGATACTACACAAGATCTTCAGAGAGATAAACTTTTATGAAGAATTTGTGTAGTAACCAAGCAGTCATTAATAATGAGAGCAAGCTCTGGAGAAGTCCAAACGTCAGTATGCCCTGGAAGAATTACTTGTACAGTCGCTCAAAAAAGTATCCGAACACTATGGTTGATTGAAGAATTCAGAAAAAATACCTGGCAACGGGTTTTTTTTTTAGAAATTAGTGATCTGGCAACCTTCGTGTCACGTGATTACAGAATTTAGGAAAAATGTCTGGAGCGTGTACAGCAACTGTATACGCTCCAGTTACCGTTCACAGCAAACTGGAGCGTGTGCAGTTACTGCACACGCTCCAGTTTGCTGTGAACGGTAACTGGAGCGTGTACAGTTGCTGTACACGCTCCAGATATTTTTCCTGAATTCTGTAATTACGTGACACGAAGGTTGCCAGATCGCTAATCTCTAAAAAAATCTTTGCCAGATATTTTTTTCTGAGTTCTGTAATCAACCACAGTGTTCGGATACTTGTTTGAGCGACTGTACATCTTCAGAAGGACATATCGACTGATTTCACCTCAAGCGTTAACTTTCCTATCAGCATCCCTGTTTCTGATTCACATGTTAAAATAACAGTTAGTCAAGCGGAATAGGTTGGGTTGGTTTAGCTTAGAGCGACACATTTTTTGCACACAATGTACGAAATGGCCAGATCATAAGGACCCCGAAGGTTCAGAGAAGGTTGGGAGGAGGGGACGTACTGGACAGCTGTTAGGAGAAAGATGGTAGCCGCCCGTCAAGGCCATCCAGCGTGTTCTTTAATATGCATAGGTTAGCGTCCTTTCAAAGCCCATCGGTGTCCCCCACTGACCGTGGGCAGGGTGGGGAGTCTTTCGGAAATAAATCTCAACGCTGACCCAGCTGGGACTCGAACATGGGAACTGCAGATTACAAGCCTGGCGCGCTACAAACTAAGCGATTCCATCCCCAATTGTAATAGGTGTGAGATCTCCTTCACGCAAAGTTTTAAATGCATAAACACTCCATGATATTTCAAATTCAAATTTATTTCAATAAATATTATCTAAAACTATTTTACATAAAAAATCCCACCAAGCCGAAGCTTATCAGCGGTAATGAATATGATTTTGACAGATGTGATCTAGATTACATCAGTATCATTACATAAAATGAAGGTAAAAAAAAGAATAAATAAAAAAAACATAAAATGATAAATGATTCCGAATAAAAACATAACTTTTTAATCAACCACTGAAATAAATTTTCTTTAACATCAGAAATTTTACTTAAGTTAACAATTTCTCTAGGAAGCAAGTTAAATAGGTAAGGAATTTGATATTCTTTGGAATTCCGACCGTAATTATTATAAAATTTTGTTTGTTTCAAAAAACCCTTAGCAATTTTTCTTGTAAACTTATTGAGGCAAATATTTTGCTAATAGGTTTTATCAAAGAAGTTATTGATAACACAAACAAACACATATAAACTTTCAATAGATAAAATTTTGAACAAACTTAATATATCATCTTTCGTTGTAAGGGAATATTTAACTTCTGAATTGCACAATCCTTTTAACAGACTAAATTGTATTCTTTTAATTTTATTTAATTCTGTCTTATAGGCTGTCCCATAAACTCTTATTCCATATCTAATTATAGATTCAAAAAAGTGCTTTATGTACTAAAATAGTTATCTGTGTATCAACAAACAACTTAAGTTTCCTAATTTTAAATGCTGCAAATCATAGTTTTGAACACATCCAATTAATATGTTTATTCCATTTCATTTTCGAATTCATTTTCAAGCCTAGGTAAATTTTTTCATTTATTTCTTCTATTTTAGGACAATTGCATATGTCAGGTAATAAACCATCGAACATAGAACAACTGATTCGATGCTTAGTAATTATTCTATTAAGTGTAGGTTGTTGAGAACCAATACACATAAATTTAGTTTTTTTTCTCGTTTGCACTCAGTTTGTTAAGAGCAAACTATTTAACGGCTTTATTAAAATCATTTTGTAGATTGCAAATAACGTATTCTAAATCTGAGTGCAAGTTGATTAAAATAAAAATATAAATAAACATCCCTTCAAGCAGCTGCTTGCCACAGAGGTCTGACAGGAGCCTGTCCGTTTATATGCCATAGTAGAAGATCTGAGGGGATGGCAGGACCTCAGCAGAAAAACGACACATATACAGCCATGCCTTACCCGGGGCTCGAACCCAGGTCCCTTAGATCAGTAACCACTCGGCTACTAGCACTGTATCATTAGCATACATATATGATTTACTATTGAAATTAATATTAGCCAAATCATTTATGTATATTTGAAACAGAATAGGGCCGAGAACAGATCAAAATTGATCTGAAATTTATCACAACAATTATCATTTATTTTCATAACTATTTCTCTATGTAATAAGTAACATAAACAATAACGTATCGATAAATATGAAAGCATCGACATATGTTCCACCTGTATTGCCATTCACCGCACCTATTGGAATCCCATAAATACTCTGCTGGCTCCATTTGAGAAAAAAAATACTACTTTCAAGCAATTTGGGTTGGGTTGTTTTACCTCTGAGCGGCACTTTTTTGCACACCATGGGCTAAATGGCCAGGTCACATGGGCCCCGAAGGCTCAGAGAAGGGTGGGGGAGGGGATCCACTGGAACAGCTGTTGGGAGACAGATGGTAGTCTCCCGTCAAAGCCATCCAGCGTGTACTTTAACGTGCATAAGGTATGGGTCTCCCGCACACGGTGCCACGGCTTAACATCCCATCCGACGGACGGCGGCCTTTCCAAACCCATCGGTGTCCCCTATTGACCGTGGGCAGGGCGGGAAATTTTGCGGAGATAAATCTCAACGCTGACCCAGCTGGGACTCGAACCTGGAAACTACAGATTACGAGCCCGGCGCGCTACCGACTGAGCCACCCCCGCCCCACTTTCAAGCAAAGAATACACTTTCCCCACTCTCACCCCCTGAGCATGAACTGCATTAAGTCAAACTCTTTTAGGAAAAATTACCAGTTTTCTCTGTTCTTCAACATGAATTAATTTAGGGCGTGGTTTGGGCAAATTATTTATCTGAAGAAGAGTTGCACAGAAAGCTGAAATGAAAGGACTGGCTGCCAAAAAAATATATACCCGCAATTGTTTTCAGAAGTAATTGATTTGTCTCCTACATGATTGCTTAAAAAAAAATGTGAATCATTGATTTGGCCCCTACAAAATTTCAGTTTCATACCCCTACATTAGTTTGTCCAATGACGGAATAGATACGCAACATCTGTTTTGCTAAAGACCTGTTTGTTAGACAAGTTTGCAACTTTGTATAGAACAACCGAATTTCAGGATACTTCTTCAGATTCTCCATCTGAAGAAATAACCCTCCTGGGAACCTCCCTGGGAAGGGTTGGGTTGGGTTGTTTTACCTCTGAGCGGCACTTTTTTGCATACCATGGGCTAAATGGCCAGGTCACATGGACCCCGAAGGCTCAGAGAAGGTTGGGGGAGGGGACCCACTGGAACAGCTGTTGGGAGACAGATGGTAGCCTCCCGTCAAGGCCATCCAGCGTGTTTTTTAACGTGCACAGGGTATGGCTCTCCCGCACACGGGGCCACGGCTTAACGTCTCATCCGACGGGCGGCGGCCTTTCCAAGCCCATCGGTGTACCCTACTGACCGTGGGCAGGGCGGGGAATTTTGCGGAGATAAATCTCAACCCTGACCCAGTTGGGACTCGAACCTGGGAACTACAGATTACGAGCCTGGCGCGCTACCGTCTAAGCCCCCCCGCCCCCCCCCCCTGGGAAGGAGTGTCATTTCCTTCAACGATACGTCTTATATGTCCAGTAGAATAAGATGACTTCTGCTCTACAAAAAAGCATCAGTGCCTCAAATAAAATGGTTGTAGCGTTTAGAAAATTCATGAAAAAAAAAAACCTTTTCTCTACTTAAAAATGCACAGGTACAAAGAAATGGGCGTATTCCCGAACCTCTAGAAATTTGGTCTTTCGATTCCCTGCGAAGAATAGGTACTATAGATTTAATGAAAGCCAAAAAAAACCACCTTTCTTCTCTAAGCATTGCACTATGTGACAGAATTAACTTAGAAGAAACTCTTGGCAACAGTTTTGATCTCAACGTCTTCGCTTCGAAGATCTTTGCGGCCGCAGATCAACTCTTGGCGGAGCGCATGCGCATTGCGACGGAGGAGGGCGCTGCTGGCGAGCTAGTGAGAAGCTTGCAGCTGCACCACGTGTCCTCCCAGCAGCATGTTGGGAACAACTAAAAGCCCATCGGCCAAGTGCCGGGGGCAGCTGGCGCATGATGGAGTGTTGCGGGAAAGCCGACACAAAGGGGCTCGGGTCACCAGGCGAGAGCGGCCCTTTCACCGAGACCGCCCGCTTTGTTCTTCCGCAGGGCGTGAAGCCGGGATGCTGCTTTCGAGGGGAATGTGCCCGGCACTGATTGATTGGGTCGCCATGGAAACCGATGGGGAAATCCTCGCTATTTCACTTCTTTTTTTTTCGCCCCTTTCTCTCTCTTTTTTTTTTATTTAATCTTTGCACTGTAGCGAATGTCTGAACGTCTGCGACTACCTAAATGCGGAAAATGTTGGCAATTAAAATTTGGCGAGGTGGGTGTTGCTGGAGTGAATGTTCCGTCCCCTCTTTCAAATTCCCCCTCTCCCCACTCTCTCTCTCTCTATCTGGTATCGCTCACAGACTAACGATTCAAACCACCACCTCCGTTTCACGCTCCGTGAACTCTGACCTCACGCCCGCAGCATCGTCAGGTGGCCTCCTACTCTGGGAGTAGAGAGATGAAGTCCAATTCGAGATGAATAAGGTCTTCTGCTGACGTCATGAACGTGACATCATAGACACCAAAAAGTTGCAGCTGCAAGTGATGTTTGGGCTTGGCCGGTGAATCGATAAATTATCCTATTTTTAAAGTAGGGGAGAAAAGACTGCTGGCTTTTCTAACCAGGATAGAGGAATTCAGTTTTCCCCTTGTAATGCTCATGATAAATCAGTTAAAGCACGGTCGATATGGATTACTTATGCATTTTTTTAAATGCTTTTTTTATATGCAAAAAGGGAAGAAGGTATTTCTCTACACAATGGACGAGGATAACTTTGAAGTTTTATATGGCTTGTCCTTGTTCCGTCATACAACACACAAAAGCATACAAAGATTATTAGGTTGGGTTGTTTTACCTCTGAGCGGCACTTTTTTGCACACCATGGGCTAAATGGCCAGGTCACAAGGACCCCGAAGGCTCAGAGAAGGTTGGGGGAGGGGACCCACTGGAACAGCTGTTGGGAGACAAATGGAAGCCTCCCAGCAAGGCCATCCAGCGTGTTCTTTAACGTACACAGGGTATGGCTCTCCCGCACACGGGCCACGGCTTAGCGTCCCCCATCCGACGGACGGCGGCCTTTCCAAGCTCATCGGTGTCCCCTACTGACCGTGGGCAGGGCGGGGAATTTTGCGGAGATAAATCTCAACGCTGATCCAGCTGGGACTCGAACCTGGGAACTACAGATTACAAGCCTGGCGCGCTACCGACTGAGCCACCCCCGCCCCCAAAGATTATTAGATAAACGTAGAATTTCAAATCAAGTGAACATGTCATCCCTAGATTCGAACCCAGATCCCAGATGATAGTAGTGTTTTACGGCGAGGCAATGTAAGTCTATGCATAAATAAAAAGTGTGCAAGCGGAATATTCAGTGTAAGTTGTGTTGATGGGTTGTTTTACCTCTCAGCGGCATTTTTCTGCACACAATGGGCTAAATCGCCAGGCAAAGACCCCGAAGACTCAGATAAGGTTGGGGGGGACCCACTGGATCAGCTGTTGGGAGACAGGTTCTCGCGCAACGGAGACAAGCCTTAACGTCCCGTCCGACGGACGGCAGTCTTTCCAAGCCCATCGGTGTCCCCTACTGATCGTGGGCAGGGAGTTTTGCGGAGATAAATCACAAAGCTGAGCTAGCTGGGACTCGAACTTGAGAACTTCAGATTACGAGCCACCCGTCGGTGTAAGAATGCAAATTTTATTATGATTGGGGGAAATATCAAAATTAAAGCTACTCTGTATTCGTAATATTTCGAAGTTACTCAGATTTTAGTTTGAGATACCTTTTAGAATCAGCGTAGCGATATTATCGCGTTGACTCACGGTAATACTTGGGGCGGGGGTGGCTCAGTCGGTAGCGCGCCAGGCTCGTAATCTGTAGTTCCCGAAACCGTTGCTGAAATTGTACCAGCTTGACAAAGCTTCATCTGATAATATACATAGAATTCGTAAGTAGCGGAACTGACGTGGTGAAAGAGAAATTCTGAATCTGCATTTCGATAGTAATATGTCCGTTTAGCCATTTTTTTTCCAAGCTGTATTATACCTGTCTCATAGATGATGATTTTTCGTTCAAAAAAGTATCCGAACACTATGGTTGATTACAGAATTCAGGAAAAGTACATGGTAACAATTTTTTTTGAAATTAGTGATCTGGCAACCTTCGTGTCACTTGACACGAAGGTTGCCAGATCACTAATTTCTAAAAAAATTGTTGCCAGATCACTAATTTCTAAAAAAATTGTTGCCAGATATTTTTTCTGAATTCTGTAGTCAACCATAGTGTTCGGATGTTTTTTTAATATACAGGGTGAATCTGAAAAAGTGGGCAAAATTTTACGTGGTGGTAGAACACAGCTATACGAGCAATGTTCGTCATAGAATGTATGGTCGGAACGCAAGCGGTGAGAAGTTAAAAGGTAGTTTTCCTCTGTCAATTTAAAGAATGAACACAAGAAGGGAGGAGATACTTCAGAAAACATTTTATTAACAGGAATGTAATTGAGGTACATGCTCAAAGAAATTGCTCAAAAGAGCTGCCGCCAGCTGTAATGCAGGCTTCACACCTGCGGGATAGGGACCGACGCACATTTGCGAAGACACCAGGCATTTCCCGAATATCGCCGGCAACAACGGCGATCCTGGCGACTAGATGTGCTCTCTGTGCCTCACTTGCATTCCCGCCCGCCGCACCGTACACAAAGTGCATATCCGCCATTTCGTGGTTAGTATAACAAGCCATCCTCTCGGCAATCCACGGTAGAAATGCCGTTGGGTGCGAGGACCGACCCTTTTATACCATTTCCAACGCCACCTAGCGGCTCGCCGTTTGCGTTCCGCCCATACTTTCTATGACGAATATTGCTCGTATAGCTGCGTTCTACCACCCCGTAAAGTTTTGCCCACTTTTTCAGATTCACCCTGTATATAATGCGTATGAATATATAATACAATGAATATGGAGCGTGTGCAGTTACCGTTCACAGCAAACTGGAGCGGTTGCGGTTAATGTTCACAGCACATTGGATCGTGTGAGCTCACAAAGACCTGGATCATGTGGGCTCACTCACGGAAATATTGAGCGTGTGCAGTTACCGTTCACAGGAAACTGGAGCGTTACAGTAACTGCACACGCTCCAGTTTGCTGTGAACGGTAACTGGAGCGTGTACAGTTGCTGTACACGCTCCAGATATTTTTCCTGAATTCTGTAATCACGTGACACGAAGGTTGCCAGATCACTAATTTCTAAAAAAATCGTTGCCAGATATTTTTTTTGAATTCTGTAATCGACCGTAGCGTTCGGATACTTTTTTGATCGACTGTACAACTTTCCAAAAGATCTGCTTTCTATTATAGCTTTCGATTTAGGTCTTGAAAATTGTTAAAATACTTTGGAAGGGATTTGCCGTGGTGTCAAGTGGGGTTGTTTTACTTCTGAGCGACACTTTTTTCTACACAATGGGCTAAATAACCAGGTCACAAGAACCCCGAAGGCTCAGAGAAGGTGTACAATCCCCCACTCAAACAGTTTCCCTGGAGGCCACCAGCAAGACGAGGCACCTACACATTTCTCAAGAGACATTGCCGAAGTTCTTAGTGTAACATTTCCTGACAGATGGATTGACAGAGGTGGTAAAATTCTTTGACGGATCGATAAACTCAGTCACAGATTTCTACAGTTAAAGTATTACTCACAACGTACTACTGCTTTCCCAAGGTAGGCTACGGCAGCGCCCTCACAAATTTTGAGCGCTTTCCGAGGGATCACTAACGACCCACTGCAACTAAGAACCCAATCTGTTACCCCAAGACGAGAGATAGATGGGATTACCCCACCAAAATTGGGACTGATCGCTCAAGTACCAGAGTATCCACAGGGAAACCGATAATTTCTGCCACCGATTAACACGTGTTGGTCCACCCGTTCGCTCTTCTGTTGGGCCCGGAATTATGGCTTTTATGCAATATGATGGTCAGTTCGTGTTAATAAACTCAAAAGAAGTGACTTCCTTTGTCAATGAGTTGGGTTGTTTTACCTCTGAGCGGCACTTTTTTGCACACAATGGGCTAAATGGCCAGGTCACATGGACCCCGAAAGCTCAGAGAAGGTTGGGGGAGGGGACCCACTGGAACAGCTGTTGGGAGACAGATGGTAGCCTCCCGTCAAAGCCATCCAGCATGTTCTTTAACGTGCACAGGGTATGGCTCTCTCGCACACGGCTTAACGTCTTAACGGGGCCACGGCTTAACGTCCCATCCGACGGACGGCGGCCTTTCCAAGCCCATAGGTGTCCCCTACTGACCATGGGCATGGCGGGGAATTTTGCGGAGATAAATCTTAACGCTGACCCAGCTGGGACTCGAACCTGGGAACTACAGATTACGAGCCTGACGCGCTACCGACTGAGCCACACCCGCCCCGTGTACCTGATAGTAACGAAACTAATATATATAATTCTGATTCTTGAGTTTTCTTTCTTTGGTGCTCTAAAGTACAGTGGACCCCCGATATAACGCGCATGTCGGGCGGGAAACAACACCCGCGTTATAAGGTGAACCGCATTATACCAAGCGGTGCGGTGGCGACACAATAAATTTACTCAGAACGATTTGAGCTATATACTGAAACATCCCATCAACTATATATATATTATGTATTTTAATAAAAAAAACAATTAATTTATTAAGTGTTTTATTAAAATTCACATAACATAGTTATACATCTTAATCATCATCATCATCATCATCATCCTCAAGCAGCCATGTGCTACGGAGGTCCAACCAGACCGTGCAATTTAGTTCTCCAAGCAAGTCTATCCTGAGCTACATCTACTGCATCTGGCCACTGCACACCAATTCTAACAAGGTTCTGTTTGACATTGTCTGCCCACCGCATCCTAGGTCTCCCCTTCTTTCTGAGTCCTTTAGCCACACTGTTCATAACCCTATTCGCCAATCTATAATTATTCATACGGGCAACATGGCCAAATCAACGGAGTCTCTCTCTGCACAATATGCTGCTTAAAGGAGGTTGCAAACTCCTTTGCCTAACCTCATCATTAGTTACAAAGTTGAACCACCTAATGCCCAAGACACTGCGTAAGCATCTGGAATCAAAAGCATCTAGTTTCCTGTTATCTTGTTTACAAAGTGTCCAAGTTTCACCACCATAACTAACCCTAGAAAGAACCAAACTATTATACAGTCTAATTTTAGTCTTTAGGTGTATACGCCTATTTCTCCACACTCTCCATAGATTCTTAAAAGTTCCGACAGCAATCCCTATTCGTCTTTTAATCTCATGCCGCACATCACCATTATCTGTTACATAGCTCCCAAGATAATTAAACTGTGACACCTGCTCAAGACTGCAACCATTCAGATTAACTGAATCACAGTCTGCCTGACCAATTTTCATCACTTTAGTTTTCTCTCTGTTTATAACCAAACCTACTCTACTACCAGTCTCATCAACGGCTCGAATGAAAGAGTTCATCTCATCAACATCATTTGCCAAAAGGGCTGAATCATCAGCATAATCTAAATCAGAAATTTTCGTATCTGAAGCCCATTTAAGGCCAAAATCTTTCCCTTGAAGTGAATTTCGCATAACATAATCAATAACCAAGCTAAAGAGAAAAGGAGCCAAAATGCACCCTTGTCGAACACCAGAAGTAATGCTAAACCAATTGCTACAAGCCTTACCAACTATCACACACGACTCAGTGTTATTATAGAGAGCTTTCATTATGTTAACTAACTTGTCTGGTATACCATATGATTTCACAATCAACCACAAATTATGACGATCAACAGAGTCGAAAGCCTTTTTGAAATCAACAAAGCTAGCAACCAAAGTTTCTGAAACTCTAAACATTTCTCAAGAATCTGCCTAAGTGAAAATATCTGATCCACACATCCCCTACCACTTCTGAATCCACATTGCTCATCACGCAATTGACTGTCAACCAGATTCTTAATTCTATTAAGCACAATCATGGAAAGAACTTTACCTGGAACAGAGAGCAGGCTGATACCCCTATAGTTATCACAAGAACTGCGATCACCTTTTTTGAAAATAGGGATAACAATAGCTCTGGTAAAATCCTTAGGAAAAATGCCTTTATCATAAAAGATATTCAGAATTTCAGTCATCCAAGTGGTAACCGAAACATTCCCAGCTCTAAGCATTTCGGTAGTAATTTCATCTACCCCTGGGGATTTATGTAGTTTAAGTTTAGAAACAGCCAAAATAACTTCAGATTGTGTTATAGGGCCAACATTAAAGCCACCAATGCATCCATCATCATTGCAAACAATGGGAGCAGAACCAACTACATTGTTTAGAACATCACTGAAATGCTCAGCCCACCTAGCCATGACAGAATCCTCACCTTCTATAACCTTACCTTGTTTATCCTTCAATCCTTGTATGCCTGTTCGTTTTCTACCACATAAAACATTAACTATCTGGTACAGCTCTCTGCTGTTGTGCTGTTTAACTGCTTCCTCGGCTTTGTCAGCCAAACCATCAAGCCAAAGATTCTTATCAGCATCTAACTGATCTTTTACACGTTTATTAAATTCTCTGTAATGCTTTCTATTAGGACTAGTAGGGTATTGATTAAAGACATTCCTGCAGTTCTTTCTTTCCGAAATAAGCTCAAATGCCTTATCACTCAGATAATTCTGTCTCTTCTGCTCCTCTTTTCCTAAAAGAGTACTGTTAGTGTCCAAAAAAGCCTGTTTAAAATGATCCCATTCTTCCTCAACTTCAGTAGTAAGCAAACCATGACTGTCATAATGACTAAGTAACCTATCACGGTAAGCTTTGGCTATAACTGGATCTTTCAGAGCTTCAGTATTAAAAGTAAATTTTTTAACCCTAGCACAACACTTTTTAAGTTTAAGTTGCAACACACTTTTAACAAGGTAATGGTCAGATCCAATTTCAGCTCCCCTATATGCCCTGGTATTCCTAACAGAACTAGCCCATTTGCTGTTAATTAATATGTAATCAATCATATTCTTATGCAGCCCATCAGGTGAAACCCATGTGTACTTATGTATGTCACGGTGTTTGTAATAAGTGTTAGTTATTCTGAATCCATTGAGTTTACTTACCTGTAGGAGACGTTGCCCATTGCCATTGCAGCTACCAATACCAAAAGGGCTTATTACTCCTCCCCAGAGACCAGAGTCAGTACCAACTTTGGCACTGAAGTCACAAAGAACAAGGGTAATATCTCCTTTCTTGACAGAATTCAAAATATCCTGAAGTTGTTCATAAAACCTATCCTTCTCATCCTCATCGGCATCCTCAGTGGGGGCATAACAGCAGATAACATTCAAGTCTTTAACGCTTGTCTGAAATTTTGCTGTAAGAAACCTTTCATTAATGCACTCATATCCTAGAAGAGCATCGCTAGCGTGTCTGCTGAGAAGCAGACCCACGCCTTGGTGATGCTTATTGTCGTCCCTCCCTGAAAAGAGAAATTTAAGATTATTTTTAAGAATCTGACCTTTATCTGTCCATCTGGTCTCTTGCAAGCCATGAATATCTAAATTATAATGGTGGAATTCTTGTGTGAGGACATCAAGAGATAAAGCTCTGTGCAGAGTCCTCACATTCCAACTACCTATGGAGAGAAAATGGTTAGTGGGATGTTTAAAGAAACTATGTTTATTGAGAGAGGGAATGCCGACAATATCAAACAGCCCCCTAATCGCAGACATGGGGCAAAGACCCGTTCCCCCACTACTAAAGGCTGAAGCCATCAACACTGGAAGATTTCCTCCAATGTAGAATTTGACGATGCCAATAGAAGCAAAGAGTTCAGGTGCCTGCGATGACTTCTGCTCAGGATTATCCACCAGCTGATAAACATATCCTGTGAATCTATTCACTTGGGGCTGTCAACCCACAAACAAACAGAAAACACAGCGGAAGATTTTCCCTCCACAGAAGCCCACCAGTGCAGCAAAATCAGGATCCATAATCAAGCTCAGAGCCATATATCTGTCCAGTGGGTTTATATGGTCAGCACCAGGACCCTGTGTGGTTGACCACTCCTCAGCAGGGTAGAAAAAAAAGAAAAAGTAGCCATAGTTGTCCAGATCAGTAGGCCACACTAATCTGGCAGCCCTTCCCTTCCGTTCACTTCCACAAGAGAATATCTCTTTTGAAAGTTACTAACGGTCCGCACCACGAGAAGGCGGGGTTGGACATTAGGTGCTAGGCCTGGCCGGTTCTATGCATCATCACAGGGGATTGGTGCATAGCTCTCCTTCCAGTGACTACCTAGCTACCATCTACAGACCAACACATCTTAATAAGTACATATATTTACTATTTTATTTACGTACATAAGGTACGCTTGAAAATATGTGAAAACAAACACTATCTATAACTTATCGCGAACATCGTCCGCGCTATAACCGAGTGCGCGGTATAGCGAGCAGCGCTATAACCGAGTGGGCGGTATAGCGAGCAGCGCTATAACGAAGGTCCACTGTATTTAAGAATTTTATTATGTTTGATTTCACTTTACATAGCTTCACATTGGTGCACCAATTCTCAGGGAGAGAGAGAGTGCGTGTTGTTGGTTTTCCTGCATATATCATGATATTGCAAGAAAGACATCTAATATAGTAATAGTAGTAGAACACATAACATAAATTGAATATTCTTGTTTTATAAAAGCAAACTCATTCAGAGGCTTTTTGAATCTGAATTAAGTTAAATAGATGGTATAGTATTTGTAATTTTTTCTTTTATAAAATATCAAGAATTTTAGAGTTCTTCAGAAATTGAATGAGATAGTTATACAGAACAGGTATTAGCTTTGAGTTTGAAGAAAATAAAATACTTTGAAAGTCATAAGATAAAATATTAAGTTTTGAAAGTTTTGAGAAATATTGTCTTCTTTCATAATCATAACTTTTGCAATTGAAAATAATATGTTCTAATGTGTGAAAAGTATTGCAGTTTGACAATTAGGAGAATCAATAGTTTTATATTGAAAGAGTCTATAGTTAGTTAGTGCTGTATTGGTTTTAATTCGAAGAATGGCATTTATTTCGTTTTTTTTCAAATTAAAGTCATGGAATTTTTGAATTTTGGGATTAATTTTATAGCGGTGGGATTGAGATCTATTATTATTATACCAAGATTGCAATTCTTCTATTAGTAATTTTTTTTTTGTTAATTTGATTTGATAAATAAATGATGGAGTTGGAATATGTGAGTTGTGATTTAAAGCTTCTTTAGCCATCCTATCTACAGTTTCATTATCAGGAATGCCCACATGGGCAGGTATCCATTGAATTATTAAGATATTGTTATGTGATAAATGTTTAAAAGTATGAAATAAAAGATCATTTGTGAATACATTAAAGTTAGTTTTAAGGGGATTTTGGAAAAGGCTAAAAAGTGCAGATTTGCAATCTGTAAAAATAACTATTTTAGAATTGTAGAATTTTTTGGCCCATTTTGTGGCTTCTATAATGGAGTAAAGTTCAGTAGCTATGTTGAAAAAGGAAGTATTAAATTTAAATTTTGAAGAGAAATTAAATTCTGGGCAAAAAATAGCACCAGAATAACTTTTAGTGTTTGAGTTGAAAGACCCATCTGTATAAATTTTGATATAATTATTAAATTGATAATTAATGTGTAGTAAGGAAAGTTCTTTTATAATTGTGGAGTCATATGATTTTTTATTAGAGAAACCTGGGATTTTATCAAATATTGGCGGAAAATATGTTGTCCAGTAAGGAATAGAAGGGTAGTGATCACCACTTAAGTTATTAGCTAGAATTTCCAATAGTTTATTTTTTTCTGGAAATTTAGAAATAATGGAATCATTAAAGTTGTTTATTAGCTTATCAATTATAGGATGAAATTTATTTTTGAGAATTATTCTAAAAATTAAGTTTGAAAGTAAATATTTTTGTTTAATGAATAATGGAGGAATGCTTGTTTCAGCATATAAATCAATGTTACAGTTCCTTTCGGGAGTCCAAGACAGAATCTGAGAGATTTGGTTTGGGCTCTTTCCAATTGGATGAGTCGGAATTTTGCTGCATTTCCAAGAAATTCTAGTCCGTATGCAAATTTTGGAAGAAAGATGGAATTATAGACTAATAGTAAATTTTTATTAGAACAAACCCATTTGGAGTTACCTAAGTATTTAAGACAGTTATAAAGTTTATTTGCTGTTAGAATTGCTTGATCAATATGTGCATTCCAAAGTAGTTTACTGTCAAAAGTGATTCCCAAGAATTTTAGAGTATATACCAGTTTGAGATCGCTTTTATTTATTTTTAGATTAAAAAAATTTGGATTAGATTTTTTATGGCGGAAAAAAGGAATGATGAATAATTTTTTTTTCTGAGATCGTTAGATTCCATTCAAGACAATATTTTGAAATTAAATCAAGTTGATTTTGAAGTTTAGTTTTGATTACATAAAGATTTGTACCTGAGCCCCAAATTATGATATCATCTGCATATAAGCTATATTTAATATCTTTATCTTTGAAGATGTCAGAGATATCGTTAATATATAAGTTGAAAAGAAAAGGCGATAAAATATCACCTTGAACAATGCCATTTTGAAAATGATGTTCTTTTGAATAAGAATTTGTAATTTAACTCTAAAGTTTTTGTTAGTAATAATTTGGTATAGAAATCTGTACATTTGACCTAGAATTTTAAATTTGCGGATTTTATGCAATAGTGCGCTATGCGAGATAGAATCAAAAGCTCCTTTAAGATCAAGAGTTACTGCAATTAAGTATTGTTTGAGATTAAAGGCTTGTTCCATATCAGAAATAAAGTTCAATATCAGATCTTTTGTTGATCTGCCATACCTGTAACCATATAAATTTTGATTAAATAATTTATTGTTTTCAAAGTACCAGATTAATCTGTTATTAATTATACGTTCGAAGCGTTTTAGAAAATTAGATGAAAGGCAGATAGGTTGATATAACGATAATTCTTCATCTGGTAAAGATGTATTTTTTTTTGATAAATATCATAAAATTTTCGAACCATGATTTAGGATAAGTATTTGTTTTCCAAAAATTATTAAAATTATATAAAATGTGTTTTAGCACTGATCAGATAAATTTAGAAACATTTTGTTATTAATACCGTCTGGGCCTGGGCTGGTATTTTTTTCAATGCTTTAATAGCAAATTTTAACTCATTGATATTAAACGGTAAATTTAAATATTTTGTGTAATCATTTTGATAATAAAAGTGAGTTATATTATTAAGAGAATAAGATTTATCAAGTTTTTTATTTATTTTTTTTGAGTGATTAATAAAATATTTAGCAAATAAATTAGCAGTTTCGTTAGTGGAACAGTTATTTTTTATATTTAGTGAGGCAGTAGGATTGGATGGAGTAATGTCTGAATTTAATGTTTTGAAAATTCTCCATATATTGCTGGTTGTGGAGTTAGAAGAAAGTTTATTTAAAAAAAAAATTCCAATTGAATTTTTCAAGTTGTTTTATTTTTTTATTAATTGAGGCAGCAATACGTTTAAAATTTAGGTAGTCTCTGAAAGATCCAGTGCGATGTGCTGTTCTCTCAGCTCTGCGTCTTATTGCTATTAGTTTATTAATAAAAATTGAATGAATATGATTTTGGGGAATTTTTTTATTGATTTGCTTAGTGCATTCTTCTTGACTAGTAGAAAATTCTTTAGTCAATGATTCATAAGATAAAGAATTAATATCAATATTTTTTTTTATCTAGATTGTTATAAAATTTAGGCCAATCTGTTAATTTAATATGTTTTTGAAGTTGATTTTTAAACAAATTAATACATAAGAATATAGGAAGATGATCACTGTTAAAGTTTTAATTGTGTATGGTCCAGTTTAAATGTGGTATAATTTTATTAGTAACAAGAGTCAGATCAATAACTGATTGATGGTTTTGTTTTGTGATATGGGTTTTAGTTTTTTCATTTAAGATAATAAGATCATTTTTCTCAATAAATAAAAATAATTGTTTACCAATGTCATTAGTTTTGTATGAGTACCATATACTATTGTGGGCATTAAAGTCTCCACAAAAACTTTTCTCACCCACCAAGTTTTTAAAAATATTATTATAAGTATTATATGATAAATAAATTCCAGGATTGTAGAAGTTTATAATATTTAAAGTATTATTATTTATAATAGTTTGTATAACCACCCATTCAATTTGTTGTTCTATTGCAGGAGTTTTTATAAGTCTTTGCGGAAAGTCTTTTTTAATGTATGTTATGACACCTCTTGAGGTTCTTGATAATCTATGTACATAAGAGACATATCCACTCAATCTGGGAATTTGGTTGGTTTGAATTTCTTGAAGACATGGTATGACAATATTACGTACCTTAACTAAATGTTTGATGAAATGAAATTTAAATAAGAGACCTCTTACGTTCCATTGTAAAATTAGGGCTTGTTCTGCTATCCACCGCTGTTAAGGCAAGAAAGGAGTATATCATTTATCACATTAAGCTCAGGGCTGTTGGGAAGAATCATCTCGATGAGTTTTAAAATTAGGCTGATGATTTGTCCTTTAGAGTTGAGATTAAAAGAAATTCCTTCTTTTGGAATAAAAGCTTTCTCTGCAGTACATTCAACTTCTTTTTTGTTTGGTTGTGCAGTATATAGATACTGCTGGCCATTAAAAGTGCAACACCAGGAAAAACTCATCATATTGTCACGAAATATGCAAAATGGGTAGCCCATTGGAGACCATGCAAATGATTCAAAGCGTAGCACTTACGCACATCATGTGTGACAGTAACGCCCCCTGGAAGTGGTATAAGAGGAGATTACAAAGAGCAGGTGTAAAGCACTGGAATTGTGTTTGCTTGCAGTTCTTGCGCACTAAAGGATCAAGTATGTCCCATCGAAGAACACGGCATCCATACAACCAGGTTTCCGACTTTGATTGAGGGAGAATTTTGGGATTACGGGAAGGCGGATTATCATGGAAAGGCGGAAAATAATGGAACGAGAGGACAGACATCTCGTGCGCATGACTTTGAATGATCGTACAGCCACATCAAACAACTTAACTCAACAGTTAGGGTGTGTTGCACTTCAGCCAGTGTCTACACATATGGTTCGATATCGTCTGCAGCATCGGATATCTTTGCTAGGCGGCCATTGCTTCGGCTACCATTGACTCTACAATACAACATGCGACTGCAATGGTGCCAAGAACGTCACGCATGGATGTGCGAATGGCATCGGATCGTCTTTTCAGACGAAAGTTTTGCTTCAGTATGCAGCACCATGATATGAATCCGTATCTGGTGGTACCGCAGCGATAGGCTCAGCGAGACATGCATGATGTAGTGTCATACAGGTCTGACCCTTGGTGTTATGGGATGAGGTGTCATTGGACTCCAATCACGCACTCCCCTTGTACTCATTACCAGTACTTTGAACTTGAACCGTATACTTTGAACAGCCAGCGTTACATTCTTAGGTGTTGGGGCCTGTGGTCATAGCTTATCTTCAGGGGCTCTCTGGTGTCATTTACCAACAGGACAATGCTCGTGTAGCATGCATCGTCCAACAATTCCTGGATAGCCACCATGTGACACTTCTGCCTTGGCCTGTGGGTTCACTGAATCTGTCCCCAATTGAACATGTCTGGTTCATGATCTCATGACGACTAGCACACCAGACACCAGCAGTTGCTACAACAGATGAACTTTGGCTATTTATCGAAACTGCATGGACTGACATTCCCCAAACACACATCCGACGTCTTATCCTCTCAATAACGGACAGTGTAGCAGCGGTTATTGACGCTCATAGTGTCTACACACGATACTGGTTTCTTTGTATTCCACAATTCTAACCGAGTTCTATTTGTAATCATTTGATCTTTGTAACATAAGCTATGTATTCACTAAATATGGGGGGCGGGGGTGGCTCAGTCAGTAGCGCGCCAGGCTCGTAATCTGTAGTTCCCAGGTTCGAGTCCCAGCTGGGTCAGCGTTGAGATTTATCTTCGCAAAATTCTCCGCCCTGCCCACGGTCAGTAGGGGACACCGATGGGCTTGGAAAGGCCGCCGTCCGTCGGATGGGACGTTAAGCCGTTGTCCCGTGTGCGGGAGAGCCATACCCTGTGCACGTTAAAGAACATGCTGGATGGCCTTGACGGGAGGCTACCATCTGTCTCCTAACAGTTGTTTCAGTGGGTCCCCTCCCCCAACCTTCTCTGAGCCTTCGGAGTCCATGTGACCTGGCCATTTAGACCATGGTGTGCAAAAAAGTGCCGCTCAGAGGTAAAACAACAACCCAACTCACTAAATATGACTGATATCTCTTGTCTTTCCTGGTGTTTCACTTTTAATGACCAGCAATACAATTATAATTTTGATGCTGGTGTCTGGTGTGCTAAAGAGGTTTATTAAAATAATGGAAACACTAACTGTTTGCGGAGAACATTTTATTAATAAGCTGTAGGCCCAACTCGAGCGTTCATAACAGACGCAATTCGACGTGGAACAAACTTATTACAAGTCATGCACATACGGTAATGGAATGTGGGACCATTCTTCCTGTAAAATATGGCCCAACTGTGCCAGTGATGTTGGAATTGGAAAGTGTGATCTGACTTTGTGCTCCAGATATTCCCACAAATGTTTAATAATATTGAGGTCTGGAGATTTCAGTGGCCAGGGTAGCTGCTGTACCTCATCCTCATACTCTGCAAACAACAACTTGACACGTTTCGCACAATGCATTGGTGCATTATCCGCTTGAAACAGGGACGGCCATTAGGGAACAATGCCAGCAACATTGGGTGCAGTTGGTCCTCGAGAATGGATTCGTGCATTGCGGATGTGACACGACCCTGCAGAATAACTAATGGCCCTAAGAAATGCCATGATATGGCAAAAATACATCATTAGAGATCCACCTCCATGCTTCACAGTAGGAATCAAACAGTCGGGGTGGTACACTTCTGCATGTTTTCGCCAGATGTATACTCTACCAGTGATGGGAAACAATGTGTAGCACGATTCATCAGACCAGATGACACGTTGCCAGTATTTTGCATCCCATTTTTTTTGTGCTTTGCACCATCTTGCATGCTTTGTTGCATTGATGTTGGCAATCAGAGGTTTGTGGATTGCAGCACGGCCATAAATACCGGCACGATGAAGTTTCCGACGAACTGTTATGACGGAAGCGGGATCATTCTGATTGTTGTTCAACTCTGCTACTATTTGTGGTGCCGTGGTCTTGTGCTTCTGTTATACAATCCGTGCCAACGTTCGCCTCTCTCTATTTGACAACTTCGCATGGCATCCACAATTTGCACGTTTGAAGGCAACGCCCTGTCCTTTTCGATAGGCAGTCATAATCTTCGATACAGTTCCTCGTGTTACACCTCTCATTTCCGCCGTTATTTTCCGCCGTTACTGAAGTTCCTGCAAGACACGCACCAATGATCATGTCTTTTGGGAGGTCACTGAGATCTGACATTGTCGACAATTACACCACAACAGCTGTTTCACCTGCGCCTGTGGCACTGCTATGGGATATGTACCAAGTATAGTGGCCCCTATCTGTCCTATGGGATAGCCGACATCGTACTTCTCTTTATATGGGGCGGGGGTGGCTCAGTCGGTAGAGCGCCAGGCTCGTAATCTGTAGTTCCCAGGTTCGAGTCCCAGCTGGGTCAGCGTTGAGATTTATCTCCGCAACATTCCCCGCCCTGCCCACGGTCAGTAGGGGACACCGATGGGCTTGGAAAGGCCGCCATCCGTCGGATGGGACGTTAAGCCGTGGCCCCGTGTGCGGGAGAGCCATACCCTGTGCACGTTAAAGAACACGCTGGATGGCCTTGACGGGAGGCTACCATCTGTCTCCCAACAGCTGTTCCAGTGGGTCCCCTCCTCCAACCTTCTCTGATCCTTCGGGGTCCATGTGACCTGGCCATTTAGCCCATGGTGTGCAAAAAAGTAACCCAAACAATCCAAACAACCCAAACAATCCTCTTTAGGTAGTACAACCCAAACAATCCTCTTTATACATATACCTCACATCGCGGGTGACGTCTAATACGCGATATGCATACGGCGCATTGCGCGTACTCCAATCGCCGTCGAAATGGAAACGACGGCGACAGTCGCCATCGTTTCCATTATTTTGATAAACCCCTGCACATATCAATCTATAGACCAGGGGGAGAGAAACTCCGGCCTGCGAGATAATAAATTATTTAATAAATAGTATCATTTCAGAATCGATATAATCACTTCTTTATTATTTCCCGTAGTTATGTATGTAATATATGATTTTACAAAATTTTTCAAAGAAATTTTTTTCCCACTCCTGATATAGATAATTGTGAGTGTTTAAAGAATGAGGACAGATAGGGGCCACTATACTTGGTACAGCTCTGAAAATTTCATCCAAGGGTAAATCTCTGGAAGTTCCAAAAATTCGTTCACCGACCGTATCCTTTAAGATAAAAAAAAAGCCAAAAACGACATCAGTATAGAGAGATATTTTATATGGAGATCCCTAACGAAGGTTAATCACACAATATATACTTATTATTTATATTCAAACTTTGACAAATTTTTTTTTGTCATCGCGTATTTTGTTTATTTCATAAAAAACAATTTAAATTTTTTAAATCATAAACTGAAGCATCAGTAAAAACGTTGCCAGCAATGTTTCCGCAAAAAAAAAAAATTCGCATTTTACTATACGAAGAGAACGGTTATTTTCTTTCTGAGTGTTGTACTGCACACAGTCGGTTAAGTCCATGAACACCGAAGTTATTATAAGTCGGATATCCTTCGTAGTTGAGAAGAGAATTTTTTCCAGTTTATTCCTGGTTTTATGGACTCAAAAATCTGTGTTATCAGGTGGAAGAATACAAAACAACTCTTTGAGAATCACATTTCTCATAGATCTCTGTCTTCTTATAAAGAATCCCTTTTTGCAGAATGGCTCCTTGGTCTCCACGTCCATTTGTCATTTGTCCAGTTCATCTTCCTGTAAAATCTCCTACCTCCCTCCCCTCATCCCCCTCCTTTCCATGTCCGACGAACGGTCGATTTTCATCCGATTCTTTTGATTTAATAACGTTTTCTCGGAGATTCTCCTTCCTTGACCTTGTTTCTTGCGCTGCTGCCCGTCTGAAATATCCGCAGTTGACGTTGTCCACAGAAATGCGATCAGTTGGGTCGGAACCATCTACATAGCATCTACATAGCAGGGGATTGGTCTCGAATAGATCCCGTTAATGACGTCATCAAAGGAGAGAACTTCAGTGATATTTAGCGTTCGGCTAAAATAATTGAGCTTAAAAAGAAATCCATTTCTTAGAAATAAAGTTAGAGCTTGTTTCACTTCTGGGCGGCACTTTCGTGCACACAATAGGCTCAATGGTAAGGTCTCAAGAGCCCAAAGGTTCAGAGATAGGTAGGGAAACTGGGCCCATTGAACAGCTATTTAAAAATATCCGGGTCAATGTCACCCAGTTGTTTTTTTTTGAAGTGCATAACTAATGGTTCTTTTGTCATAGTTCCATAGTATAATATTCCTTCTTACAGACACTGCTAGCTTAGTAATGCCGTTAAACTCTTGCTCGATTTTCAAACTCATTTGTGTTCCTTTTATCTCCGAGGGCTGTGTGCAGATTAAAGAAGAACATTTGAACTCAGGCGCCTGATAGAAAGGAAAAATTATCGCAAATGTTTTTTTCAGAGAAGGGGTTTCACAATTGCTTGAAAGGGATGCAGTTGTCTTCTAAGAAAAGAGAAGTAGGATGAGAAAGGTAATGAAATCAACTTTTGCCTAGGTTCTTTGGAACTTTCGTAGAGGGCAGCATTACAGAGGGACTGTTGTTTAGAGATTTCGATCAGTCATCTTGTTTTTTAAAGGGAACAAAGGCATTGGTCTCCTTCACAGGATCAGAGCTTAACGTTTCATTCCGACGGATGACGAGATTGCCAAGCCACAGGTGTTCCTTTTCTGACCGCAGGAGTACCCGGAGAAGGAAATAGATTCGGCGAATATCAAATTATGAGTCTGACCGTCGGTTCCTGCAAATATCCTCAGTACCTTAAATGAAAGTTCTTATGGAAGGTAAAGCTGTTCTTGAATATCAGGTGTCAATGTTAACGGAGTCGGAGTCCCAATGTATATAGGGGCGGGGGTGGCTCAGTCGGTAGCGCGCCAGGCTCGTAATCTGTAATTCCCAGGTTCGAGTCCCAGCTGGGTCAGCGTTGAGATTTATCTCCACAAAATTCCCTGCCCTGCCACGGTCAGTAGAGGACACCGATGGGCTTGGAAAGGCCGCCGTCCGTCGGATGGGACGTTAAGCCGTGGCCCCGTGTGCGGGAGAGCCATACTCTGTGCACGTTAAAGAACACGCTGGATGGCCTTGACGGGAGACTACCATCTGTTTCCCAACAGCTGTTCCAGTGGGTCCCCTCCCCCAACCTTCTCTGAGCCTTCGGGGTTCATGTGACCTGGCCATTTAGCCCATGGTGTGCAAAAAAGTGCCGCTCAGAGGTAAAACAACCCAACAACCCAACCCAATGTATATGCATATACATGAGGGTTAATCAGCTAATAAGTCGCAAATCACACAGCTGCGAAATATATTACTAAGCTGTGGCAAATTTCCAACACCAGGTGGCGGTACCGATCATGTTTCACACCACCCAGTTGTGAAGGCAATTGAAGGTCATTAACGGAAGAAAGTGAGATACAATTGCTTCTGTAGTGCACTCGCGATGAACAATGTGGAGTTTCTTTGTTTTTTATGGGTCAAAGTCAATGTCGCAAAAATGGGCACAAAGAAATATGTCCCGCATATGGAGGGGGGGGGGGGAGCTTTCAGTTTCGTGCAGCTATTCAAATCGGTGAAGAAATTTCTAATAAGATGGGAAAGAAGTTCGGCACAAGGTTTCACCTAAAAGCCGAATTCTGTTCTAAGCATCCATGTCATAAAACAAATGGATGCATTGGTTTGAACAGAGAGACATCTTCGGGTTGATGATGCAGCTCGCTTGGACTGGCGCATAGCATTCTGCATGATCAACCCCAATTTTGGATGGGTGTACTTTTTTTTTTCTCATCATTATGCACTTCTGCCGTGACCATTCTCCAGTGAATGTTTTCTCATCCTTTTTCTGATGAGAAATAGATACCGCCACCTGGTGCTAAAACTTAGCACTGATACATAGGTGTTTTTTTTTTCCAATAGACAAAATATATTCATTGTTTTCGTCTTCTCCTAAGTGATACTTAATAATACCATTTAATACCTAAAATATAATTATTTTTATGATGAATTATAATATTTAATAGGATTTTAAAAAATAATAAAGGGTACGTAGTTGATTGATATGCAAATAATTTTGAAATGAATGGAGTTCAAAATAGCATGACGGTTTCAATGCATATTTTAAAGCCTATTGGGCATCTTTATTTTAGGTAAACACTTGCATTGTAAAGATGAAGATGAAATTCTTGTCTTTATGACTTTCAAAACAATCCGTAGACGGGTCCAAAAAAACGAGAAAAAAGCCATGGAAGGCAATAGCAATGCAGATATTTCAGTATAGTAAGAAATATAAATTATTTTAGATGGTTTTTGTTATTTTTAAAAACATTCGCGGAATTCTAATCGTTTTCCTGGTGGAAAAATTAGTGTTTCGCAGATTAACGGTGAAAAATATTGTATTGAAATAACAAACAACATCTGTTTATAAAGAAATCAGTACATGAATAAAAACAAACCAAAAAATTAATGGAGACAGTTGAATATTTAATTATTTCCGGATATTTAAGTTACAGAGAAAAAAATCACAGACAGAGAGGGGAAAGAACTCCACAAATAACAGCAAAAAGAGCAACGTCAGCGCACGCATACCTCCCATGCACGCGCAACACATGGGTGTGATAATTCCCTCTGCGCGAGCTCCGGAACAAATAACTTCGGATTAATCTTTTGTGGAGAAGTAATTCCCATAGAGAGGTCGCTTTCCCTACAGGGGATTGGCTTCTTGCACGAGTCTTATTGACAGAAGGATTGTTCGCTAGCACTAAACACGAGACGGATTTTACTTACACAGTCATCCACCTTGACGATCTCCCTTCCTCCTCATCTCCACCTCCAACCTCCGGGCAGTTCATTTCACCAGAACCATCATCCTGGTGCTCCCGAGCATCTCCGATGTTGCAGAAAGACAGAGATAGAGGAGGGGCGGAAGAGTAGATGGAAGGATGGTGAGGATGGAGGGGGAGGGGTTGGAGGAGAGAGAGATGTTGAGGAAGATGAGGAAGAATCCGATGTGAAACGGCTGTGTGGTGAGAGGACGGAGCGTGCTCTAGTGTCGCCACGAGGCCAGTGGAGCTTAGCCCCTGTTCCCTCCCCCCTCTCGCTCCCCTACTAGACAAGAGTGGGAGAAAGGGGGAAGGGGGAAGGGGGGGAAGGTATAGAGAAGAACCAGATCGTTTGCTCTGATTTTGGAGCCTCTGGATGCGGAAGATGCAGCAAAGAGCCAAGTGCCTCTGGTTATTAAAAATTTCGCTGAGTCAACAGCTGAGAGAGGCGAGCAGGTGGTTGCCAGGTTACCGATGATGGCGGGAGAGAGAGAAAGACTTGAGAGAAAGAAGGAGTCAGGTCTTCGAATCTCTCTGAAGTTCTGTCATTCATTCTGTATTCGTTGATTGCGCTAAAATGCAACTTGAATTATTATTCGAGATATGGCTTTTGACGAAAGCTCTCCACCCTTTTGCTGTCTTTCGCATAGCCTTTGGGATGCGATCGTATGCTTGGCTTGTCTCAGTTTCGACTTCAATTAGCAACGGAACAATTGCAGCCTGGGAGAAAAATCCATATAGTTAACACTGAACGGCCCACGTGATGCATTTGTTGCCGAATAAGTCGTATTCAGACAATTACGCTATACATTAATTATGGAAATGTGCGCCAGTGGACAGTCCTGAGTGGCATTACGGTTTGAAGAATCATATGTAGCGTTCATAAAAAATGGGAGGCAATAAACCGAACAACTCATAGATTTTATAATTTTTATTTTTTTTTGACAAAAGAGCTAACGTTTTCATCTTGTCGTTTATTTCTAGATATTCCACTTTTTTCGTTTTTAGAAAAAAATGAAACTTAATTTTTTCGGATTGATGAAATATTAGGATTAACACTTTACGAACTCCCCAATAGCTTTAATTGCACCCTCTAAAGGTAGAACATGCAATAAATAAATAAATAAATAAATGGGAAAAAAAAACGTAAACGAATATTGCAAATGATTTATTGATGCTAAAAATTTGAAATATTGGTGGAGAAGTATCATGGTCAAAACGTTTGGCAGCAAATTACGTGACCCAGGGTGTTGGGGTTGGGTTGTTTTACCTCTGAGCGGCACTTTTTTGCACACCATGGGCTAAATGGCCAGGTCACATGGACCCCGAAGGCTCAGAGAAGGTTGGGGGAGGGGACCCACTGGAACAGCTGTTGGGAGACAGATGGTAGCCTCCCGTCAAGGCCATCCAACGTGTTCTTTAACGTGCACAGGGTATGGCTCTCTCCCGCACACGGAGCCACGGCTTAACGTCCTTTCCGATGGACGGCGGCCTTTACAAGCATATCGGTGTCCCCTATTGACCGTGGGCAGGGCGGGGAATTTTTGCGGAGATAAATCTCAACGCTGACCCAGCTGGGACTCGAACCTGGGAACTGCAGATTACGAGCCTGGCGCGCTACCGACTGAGCCCCCCCCCCTGGGGGTGTTGGAAAACGCGTCTTTTTTTTATTTTAAGAGAGAAATGAAAAAAATTCTCTTTTTATAGTCTCGGACACTCTCGACTCACATTTTATACGTATAATCAAATATCACTACTTGCATTCTCCCAATTATTAATTACTTCGAGGTTCTACAGTTAGAGGGCGTTAAAGGCGGAAAATAGAAAAGTACAGTTGCTCCAAAAAATATCCGAACACTATGGTTGATTACAGAATTCAGGAAAAATATCTGGCAAAATTTTTTTTTAGAAATTAGTGATTTGGCAACCTTCGTGTCACGTGACACGAAGGTTGCCAGATCACCAATTTCTAAAAAAACTCTGCCAGATGTTTTTTCTGAATTCTGTAATCAACCGTAGTGTTCGGATATTTTTTTGAGAGACTGTACTTCATTTCCAAGTATAGAAGAAAGCAAAATTATCTTTAGCTACATGGGATCCCCACCCATAATCTCACGACTTGTTAGGTGTCCTGACAGCTCAGAGACAGTGACCAAGACATCATCTATTCGTGGTTTCAAGCATTAGATCATGGAGTTAGTCATTAGAAATTGTCTTGACTGTAACTGAAGATCCTGATCAATGTAGGACTTCTCAGTTTTGCGGACCAGAACATTAACACTTCGAGCGTTATCTGACAACGTGTATGTTTCACATTTTTTTTTTAAAACGAAACGCATTTTATCAAGCGTAGGGATACGATTACTTACAAGGAAACACAGGTAAGCATCTGTAAGCTGTAGAATTTCAATTGTAGAAGAAAAAAATTGTCTTGAGCCGGGTTGGATCCGAACCCACGACCTTCTGATGATATGATAAAAAGTTTTAAGCCATCAATAGAAATCTTGATCAGCGGTTAGAGCTCGTGAGAGCGGTCCCACCCGGCTCAAGACGATTTTTCCTCTATACTTAAGACTTTAATATTAAGCACTGTTTTAAAAAAATTAGATTACTAATAAATTTTTGTTCCATTACGTCACAAACACTAGACTCATTTTTGTTTCAGACAGTGGAAAAAAATATTCGTTTGCTTTGTCCCCACGTAAATGGCAGGCAGATTTCTGTTTTGTGTGTCCAAAAGGGTAAACAAGACCATAAATCTGCTAATGGGTATCCTTTGGGAAAGTACGTATTCACTAGTTACAGTCTAGAGTATATCAACTTAATGTATCCCAATCGATAAGAGCGTTCAGATGACTTTTATGACATCTAGCGACCGACATTAGGGATTCCAGAATGCAGACTTACCTTGATTAGAGAGCCATTGTTGCAGTCATTCAGTGTACAGTCGCTCAAAAAAGTATCCGAACATTATGGTTGACTACAGAATTCAGAAAAAATATCTGGCACCGATTTTTTTAGAAATTAGTGATTTGGCAACCTTCGTGTCACATGACACGAAGGTTGCCAGATCACTAAATTCTAAAAAAATCGTTGCCAGGTATTTTTTCTGAGTTCTTTACGAATATATAATGCAATGAATATGGAGCGTGTGCAGTTACCGTTCACAGCAAACTGGAGCGGTGCGGTTAATGTTCACAGCACATTGGATCGTGTGAGCTCACAAAGACCTGGATCGTGTGGGCTCACTCACGGAAATATTGAGCGTGTGCAATTACCGTTCACAGCAAACTGGAGCGTGTGCAGTAACTGCACACGCTCCAGTTTGCTGTGAACGGTAACTGGAGCGTGTACAGTTGCTGTACACGCTCCAGATATTTTTCCTGAATTCTGTAATCACGTGACACGAAGGTTGCCAGATCACTAATTTCTAAAAAAATTGTTGCCAGATATTTTTTCTGAATTCTGTAGTCAACCATAGTGTTCGGATACTTTTTTGAGCGACTGTACGTTGCAGAGTAGACCAGAAGGGACAGAGATTGCATCTTGGATTTCGGTAGTGTCATGTCCCTCGAATTTTATATTTATTTATTTATTTATTGTATATTTTTGTTGTATTATATTGTTGTATATATTTTTAAGTGTTCTTGGAAATGTTTGTGCTGGGATGACTCACTGTTGTTGTTTCCGGATCTGAAGCTTGTTGCTTGTTTTAAGAATCAATGCCAGAAGTTGTTTATCTCTGTAAATGACTAGCCTAGGGGCGCTAGTGCAGCGACGAGGCTAGGCGGGAGATTTGAAAGCTGTAGTCTGTGCGTTAGCTGTCCAACGAACAAGGCCGTTTCAACACGCGTCAAAAGGACGCCGCCTTTCTCAAATTGACCCTTGAAGTCAGGGTGCGATTCCAAGAGGGAATCCAGATTCTTGGAGAACCTTATCTTTTATTCTTGTAGTTCAGGAGGAGCCACAGTGTAGGCAAAGGAAAATCCTTTCGCCGAGTTTTTAAGATCTATAAAGTGAGAAATTGCAGAATGTGCAATTCTCCACCTCATTATAGTAATATTTGCAGCAGCAAAGACTCACGGAGTTGAGCGCTGAATTTGATAACAGTTTTGTGGATTCAGAAAAAACCACAATGTGAAGCAGCAAAGGCCACGGAGTGGAGTTCATTCCCAGCACGTAGCTGTACATATTATAAATAAATTGTGTCGTTCCTACATAACTCTCGTGCAGAAATTGATGGACCATTGATATTCTTCATTCAACGCAGCAAAGTTTGAGGCATACCAGGTCACGGGAGTAAAAACCCGCGAATCTCTGATTTACACCGAAGCAAATTAAAAAGCAATATCATCTATCTCTCTCTCCTGTTCGGATTGGGTGATCACATCTGGCCCAGTTGGAAAGGATCCGAACAACGGGTCACGACATCTGTCACAGTCTGACAGGAGTCGAACCCGCGGGTCATCACAGGTAGACATGTCGGTAAAGACCTATTAATTATCTTTTCTTAATGGTCCACATTATAATTGTCTCGTTAGGGAAAATTGTTACAGTTAGGCCGTCTCCTAGCTGAGTAGTTAGTGTTCTGGTCTACTGATCAAAGGGACCTGAAATACAGAAGTACAGAGGATTCATAAGAAATACAAAAGTACAGAAGAATCATCATAAGAAATGCAGAAGTACAGTAGATTCATAAGAAGCACAGAAGAATCATAAGAAACACAGAAGTACAAAGGATTCATAAGAAATACAAAAGTACAGAAGAATCAGAAGAATCATCATAAGAAATATAGAAGTACAGAAGATTCATAAGAAGCACAGAAGAATAATAAGAATCATCGTAAGAAATATAGAAGTACAGAGGATTCATGAGAAATACAAAAGTACAGAAGAATCATAAGAATCATCATAAGAAATACAGAAGTACAGAAGATTCATAAGAAGCACAGAAGAATCATAAGAATCATCATAAGAAATACAGAAGTACAGAAGATTCATAAGAAGCACAGAAGAATCATAAGAATCATCATAAGAAATACAGAAGTACAGAAGATTCATAAGAAATAAAAAAGTACAGAAGAATCATAAGAATCATCGTAAGAAATACAGAAGTACAGAAGATTCATAAGAATCATCATAAGAAATACAGAAGTACAGAAGATTCATAAGAAGCACAGAAGAATCATAAGAAATACAGAAGTACAGAGGATTCATAAAAAATACAAAAGTACAGAAGAATCATAAGAATCATCATAGGAAATACAGAAGTACAGAAGATTCATAAGAAGCACAGAAGAATCATAAGAATCATCATAAGAAATACAGAAGAATCATAAGAATCATCATAAGAAATACAAAAGTACAGAAGATTCATAAAAAATACAAAAGTACAGAAGAACCATAAGAATCATCATAAGAAATACAGAAGTACAGAAGATTCATAAGAAGCACAGAAGAATCATAAGGAATACAGAAGTACAGAGGATTCATAAGAAATGCAAAAGTACAGAAGAATCATAACAAGAAATACAGAAGTACAGAAATACATAGAAATCATAAGAAATACAGAAAAATCATAAGAATCAATATAAGATTACAGAAGCACAGAGGCATAAAGAATTTTATGCTTCTGTAGTTTAGGAAAATTTCACAGCAAAGACGCGATGTATATAATCGATGGATTAAAAGAATGTTTTGCAAATGTATACGTTTGAAAAATATTTTTTACGGAAAGATGTGACTGAAAAAAAATAAACAGCTGAATATATCTAAATTTTAATATTCAACAATATTTTTCCAATATAATAAAGGCTGAAAGATTAAGCAACGAAATTTCTCAGTCGGAAGAATTCTCCTCGGAATTTAATTAGAGTTAAATACTAACAAATGTTTATCATTTTTTAGTTCATTAAAAAATAAAATGAGCTAATGCTTCTCCTTTGTTATGTTTCCGTCTGTTTGTACAGTCGTTCAAAAAATATCCGAACACCATGGTTGATTAGAGAATTCAGAAAAAAATATCTGGCAACGATATTTTTTAGAAATTAGTGATCTGGCAACCTTCGTGTCACGTGACACGAAGGAAAAAAATATCTGCCAACGATATTTTTTAGAAATTAGTGATCTGGCAACCTTCGTGTCACGTGACACGAAAGTTGCCAGATCACTAATTTCTAAAAAAAATCGTTACCAGGTATTTTTTTCTGAATTCTCTAATCAACCAGGTGTTCGGATATCTTTTTTTGACCGACTGTACAATTTGTAGACATTCAGTTTTTTTTTTCGTTTTCAGAGATATATAAAAAATTTTTTAACATTCGATGGGTATTGATGAAATATTACGATTTATATTTTTAGAATCGCCCAATAGTATTACTAACTGATTCCAACTGTGCAAAATGTTGGAAAACGCAAAATATTTAAATGAATTCTGCAAACGGCCAATTTACCCTAGAATTCTGAAATTTTGCTGGCAGAGTGTGACTGTCAGGCATTTTAAATTGGCAACAATGATTTTCTTCCCTTACCACCAGTTGGTAGTAATGAGAAAACGGTTGGGTTGTTTTACCTCTGAGCGGCATTTGATGCACACAATGGGCTAAACGGCCAGGTCACAAGGATCCCAAAGAGTCAGAGAAGGTTGGGAAAGGGGACCCACTGGACATCCGTTAGGAGACCGATGACAGCCTCCCGTCAAAGCCATCCAGGTTCGTTCTTTAACGTGTACACAGTATGACTCTCATGTATAAGGATCATGACTTAATGGCCTGACCGACGGAGGATAAACCTTTCCAAGTCCATCGATGTCCTATTTCTCATCGAGGGCAGAGTGTGGGATTAGCTGAGATAAGTATCAACGCTGACACAGTTGAGACTCCAACCAGGAAATTGAAGATTATGAGTCTAACCCGATGCCGTCTGAACCAACACCAACCCTCTCCCATGCACTGTGTTACGATTTAATGCACCATTTGATGGAGGAAGCATTCTTTCAAGTCAAATGTGATAGACCTTCTAGGTGTGTAGGAAAGTACCTAATATCTCTTCAGCGACATTTTGTTGCATATAATGGGCTAAATGGCCAGATTACAAGAACTCCCAAGGGTGGGAGTGGCTCAGTCGGTAACGCGCCAGTCTCGTAGTCTGCAGTTCCCAGGTTCGAATCACACCTTGGCCAGTGTTGAGATTTATCTCGGGAAAACCACCCACCCTGCCCTCGATCAGTAGAGGACACCAATGGGCTTGGAAAGACCGCTGTCCGTCGGATGAGACGTTAAGCCGTGTCCCATGTTAGGAAGAGTCATACCTTGCGCACGTTAAAAAACATGCTGGATGGCTTTGACGGCAGGCTACCATCTGTCGCCTAACAGCGGTCCAGTGGGTCTTCTACTTCAACCATCTCCGAGCCTTCGGTATCCTTGTGACCTAGCCACTTAGCCCATTGTGTGCAAAGCATTTCACTCAGAGGTAAAACAACCCAACCCAACACGAGGACCCCAAGGGTTCGGAGAAAGCTGGGAGACGGAGACCAACTCAGCATCTGTTAGGAGACGCACTCAGCATCTGTTAGGAGACCCACTCAGCATCTGTTAGGAGACCCACTCAGCATCTGTTAGGAGACCCACTCAGCATCTGTTAGGAGACCCACTCAGCATCTGTTAGGAGACCCACTCAGCATCTGTTAGGAGATCCACTCAGCATCTGTTAGGAGATCCACTCAGCATCTGTTAGGAGACCCACTCAGCATCTGTTAGGGGACCCACTCGGCATTTGTTAGGGGACCCACTCGGCATCTGTTAGGAGACCCACTCGGCATCTGTTAGGAGATCCACTCAGCATCTGTTAGGAGACCCACTCAGCATCTGTTAGGAGACCCACTCAGCATCTGTTAGGAGACCCACTGAGCATTTGTTAGGGGACCCACTCGGCATCTGTTAGGAGACCCACTCGGCATCTGTTAGGAGACCCACTCAGCATCTGTTAGGAGACCCACTCGGCATCTGTTAGGAGACCCACTCGGCATCTGTTAGGAGATCCACTCGGCATCTGTTAGGAGATCCACTCGGCATCTGTTAGGAGACAGACGGCAGCCAGACTTCAACGCCAACCGACATTATTCTTAAACGTAAAGAAGGGAGAAAATGATCCTTTTTCGTTTTGGGCGATAAACGAAAAAATATTTTTTTTTGCTTTATGGATTCAAATAAAATATGACTATTTGACTTTATATTTTCCCACATTAGTTCGAATTATCACTGTCAGAAGGTGCTAATGACGGAGACCAAAAAAATTCATTCTTTTTTTGAAAACGAGGTTACACTCTTCGCCTCTGATGATATGACTGATATTCTTCTGGTTACTTAATGAGGTGTATTTTTTTATGCTTGCGTAAACCTAAAAAGTATGATGCAATTTATTTATTTTTCCAACTTCAATAACTCTCCAAACATTAAACGATATTAAAAAAAAATCTGAGATTCCATTTGTATCTTTTATATTCGGTCACATTTTCCCCTAAAAAAAAGTTTATTTTTTTAAGCTGAAAAATTCCGGATTTTAATTCCCAATGATCTAATATAAAAAAAATAAAATACCCCTCAAGCAGCTGCTTGCCACAGAGGTCTGACAGGAGCCTGTCAGTTTATATGCCAAAGTAGAAGATCTGAGAGGATGGCAGGTCCTCAGCAGAAAAACAACACATACAACAATGCCTTATCCGGGGCTCGAACCCAGGTCCCTTCGATCAGTAGCCAAGCGCGCTAACCACTCGGCCATGGGATGATCTAATACGGGCCTTAATTCCTAAATCGTTTTGAGCAGTGTATATAATTAATAAAATTAAAAATGAACTTCTCTTTAATTGATTGAAGCCAAATTAATGCAAATAGCCACAGCCAAGCTTTCTCTCTTCAGGCAAAAATGCAAACACTTCAATATATTGCCATGTCTTTGTCAATGAAGTGGGTTGAATTTTCCGCTTCTTGGAGCTAAATTTTGGGGTGAGTGGGTTAGGAAGTGTGTGTGTGTGTGTGGGGGGGGAGGTTAGAGATGAAAATATAAATAACATAGAAATGAACGAAAATGTAATACAAAACACCATTCTCTTTTTCAATCATCAGAAAAAAAAAGCATTGAATTAAAGAGTATTCTGCCTCTTAAAGAACAGGACTCCTCCTCCGGCTCCTCACTCATCTCCTCCCTTCTCCTCCTCATCTTCCTCCTTTCCTCGTGAGTGTGTACTTTTGTGCTCCCCGTTTGCCCTTCTCATTTATCCCCAGGAATCATATCTCCACCGAAACTTTGTAGCTTGGGTCTGCAGTGTGGCTAATCATGTGACCACTCCCCATCTAGTCTTCCCCCCTCCCCGAACCTTTTCCTCTTCTTCCGTCCCCCCAATTTCCCCTCCTTTGGTATTTATCTTTCGACTCGGCTTCCACACCGAGAAATGGATTTCTTGCTAATGGGCTAACTGGCTCTGCAAACCGGACAGAAGGAGGGGAGGAGTATAGGGGGAGAGAAGACGTCTTTTCGCGGGAAAGCGCCACTGCGCTAATTGATAACAGAAAAGGTAAATTTCGACTCTTTTCGAAGGGGGGGAGGGAAGAGGCGAAAGGGGAAGGAGTGCATTTCTTCTTTTAGCTCCACGTGCTGTAACCAAGCGCTTTCTCTTTTTCACTAGCTGTCTCTACTTACTTTTCCCTTAATGCTCCTTTTGCTTTTTTGCTTCCCTCCCCCTTTTTTTCTTTATTTATTTTGATCCCATTCTTTCTGTTTGCGTGCATTGATCAAATGGATCAGCAACATTCTTTTCCGGAACTGGTTTGTTTGTGTCTAAAAGCTAATCGAATTGGATTTTAAGTTCGTCCATTTGAATCGATCACGTGTCCGTTGCGGATTGGGGGAAGTGTGGGGGAAAACGCAATGAAGATTTCGGTCGGGAAGATAAAAGATGAGAAGTGGGGGGGGGGGTCACTGTATACAGATCAGCATTCACAGATGCGCGACCATTCCATTAATTCAACCGTGGGAGGTGTATTGGTTTTTTTTTTTAACCGTTTCATTTGATTTACTCCGTTTTCGAAGAGAAGTGGTAGAGTAAAGAAAATTTTTATGCTTAAAGAATAAAAAAAAGAAAAAAAATATTTGTACGAAAGATTTCTGTGAATACATGCAAAACTTTTCTTCAACCCTTTTTTTCTTTTTTTTTGGGGGGTGCGGGGTGGGGGTGATGTGGTTTATTAGTAGATAATAATATTCCAGATTTCTAATCTGAAGTTTCCGGGATCAGGTTTCCAATGAGATAACATTAAGATTTTCCCCCCATTAGATCGTATTCATCCGCATCCGAGATGCAGCCAGTCCTCGATGTGAAAGGGCACATCGACGAGTATGTAAAATGCGGGACTCCAGTGGAAAAGGAAATTTGGTAGTTATCATCACTCCCTTCGAGATAAATGATTCCCCTCCTCCGAAAAATAAGTTTAAAGAGGAAAAATATGCGATAGCTTTGATCGGATGCTACCATCTATCTCTAAACGGTTATCCAGCGGATTCCCTTCTTCCAGCCCTCTTGGGGTTTTTGTGACCCAGCCATTTAGCTCATTGTGGGTATGAAGGGACAGCTACAACTCAATTAATTTCTTAGTTTTTAATTTTCTTTATTGTGTTCCACTCCCATGGAAAAATATTAGTAGAGATATTTCTGAATTATTCTGAAGTCGATCTGTTGATAAGACACGCATTTAATTGATAAGACTGCTCGATAACGTTAAGATAGGAAGTAATTGCAAAGAGTGAAGTGTGTGATGATCAGTATCCTTTGAAAATATTTCATTTGATTCAAAGCTTATATTTAAGCAAACGTCGATATGACTGTTGTCGAAGCAAAAAAAAAAGTATTATGATTAGAGTCAGAAATGCCTTTTCTGATTGTAATCTAAAGATTCCGTTCATCTTTTAATATAGACGTATATAAGTAATCTTGCTTCTAAAAAAAAAAACTGATGTGGGGTTGAATTGTTTTACATCTGTACGGCATTTTGTTTTGCACAAGTGGACTAAATATCCAAGTCACAAAGACCCCAGGGGTTCAGAGAAGGTTGGGGAAGGGGATCCACCCAAGATCTGTTAAGAGACAGATGGAAGCTTACCGTCAAGGCCATCCAGCGTGTTCTGGGGTAGAAATGTCTCAGCTGTTAACGCGCCAGGCTTGTAATCTTCAGTTCTTAGGTTAGAGCAGGCGTGTCCAACCTTTTGACTTCCCTGGGCCACATTGAGTGAAGATAATTGTTTTGGGCCTCACATAAAATTTAGAATATAGTTAATGTATATGAATAATAAAACTTCATTCATTTTCTTATGTTTTCTATTATAAATAATGTCTTATGTTTTCTATTATAAAATAAAAAAGGGCAACACAAAACTACTGGGATATCAAGAACTCGCTGAAAATCACATAATCTTGTTGAAAGCTTATGTCGTAAACATGTAAACTTTACGGTTTTGTGGGTCGCATTACTAGCTGTCCAGGGCCGCGGGTTGGACACGCCTGGGTTAGAGTACCACCTGGGCCAGCGTTCAGATTTTTCTCTGCAAAACTCCCCGCCCTACCCTCGGTCAGTAGGGAACACCTATGGGCTTGGAAAGACCGCCATCCATCTGATAGAATGTTAAGCCGTAGCCCCGTGTGCGAGAGAACTATACCCTGTACACGTTAAAAGCACGCTGGATGACCTTTTTGGGAGGCTATCATCTGTCTCGTAACAGCTGTCCAATGGATCCCCTCCCCCAACCTTCTCTGAGTCCTCGGGGTCCTTGTGACCTGGCCATTTAGCTCATTGTATCCAAAAATAAGTGACGCTCAGAGATAAAACAACTCAATACAGCGTGTTCTTTACGTGCACAGAATATAACTCTCCGGCACACGGGTCACGGCTTTACGTCTCATCCGACCGACGCGGCTTTCTAAATCCATCGATGACCTTTTCTGATGAACGGTAGAGGGACGGTTTATTGGAGAAAAATCTCAACGCTGGCTCAGATGGAACTTGAACCTGATAACTACAGATCGCGAGCCTGCCGCGCTACCGACTGAGCCAATTCCCGCCCCACTGAAGTGAATTTTTATTGAGAAACGAACAAGCAAAAAATACCCAGTGGTCCAAATTGAAACTGAGAAGTACAGTCGCTCAAAAAAATATGCGAACACTGTGTTTGCTTACAGAATTCAGAAAAAATATCTGACAACGATTTTTTTTAGAAATTAGGGATCTGGCAACCACGTGTCACGTGACACGAAGGTTGCCAAATCACTAATTTCTAAAAAAAAAATCGTTGCCAGATATTTTTTCTGAATTCTGTAAGCAAACGCAGTGTTCGGATATTTTTTTGAGCGACTGTACGCTCCATTTAGTCAATTACGAAAAAATCAGAAAACGAACGACAACGACAACAAACAAAATAGAATTCTTTCTCAGCCGAAACCTATGTAGAATTGAACGCACCCTATCGGCAAAAAAGTTCCTCAAACGAAGCACGAGACATTTATTTTCGTTTCGAACCCAACTTTATCGCGTCGATCTCGAAAAACAAAAGATAGCCCAGTCGGGGATGGTTGAAATTTGCATGCCATACTCGTAAACATGCGGCACTATCGCAGCAGTCACAGACGCATTTTGCATACAAAACATCAGGAATTTGATACCAAGGCAAAACCGAACTCTGTCGCTATCATTTGCGTAACAACGGACATTCCCAACGATTTATTGTTGATCACTCCTACAATGTTTTTCTCCGGATCCCCAGCGTCCAACAGTAGCTTGCATTGTTATACAGTTCTTTTTGTCTGCAATGTTTGTTTGGTTCCGTATCATAGCCTCAAGCTGTATTAAATGAAGTTAACGTCTTTCTGCTCTCTTATTAGGGTTTGCCGATTTTTCGGTGCTTGTGTGTAGTTAAAAATGTGAAAAGACTGATGCATCAGTGAATCATAAAAAATGTACAAAGAACTTCGGACTTCAAAATGAATTGATTAGAAAGAAATATCTGCACAATTTTTTTTGTTGAATTCCAATCATTTGTTGCTGTGTTTTTAACGTTTTAATGTAGACATTTATTAATCGGCGATGATTCTTTTTTAATTGAATAATCTGAAGAAAATATTATAATTTATTCTTTCGATGAAAGATGGGTGATGATTTGCTCGTTAACCCGTTCACTAGACGATGATTTTATCGTTTATTTTCCATCGAATGATGACTAGCTCATCAATTCATTCATTGGAATTAATTCATCCATTCTATGGCATTTATTTTTTTATTAATTATATTTATTGGATGATGATTTCCTTCTTAATTTTTTTTATCAGATGATGATTCTTTAGTCTGTTCATTTGATGACGATGATGATGAATTCCTTGTTTTTTCTCTCTCGTACAGAGATTTCTCTGTTTTCATCGGATGATGGTGGTTTGCTCTTTAATCCATTCATTGGATGATGATCATTTACCTTTTTAATTGGTCTAGTGGACACTGATCCGATCATTAATCCAATCCCGAATTGCTGTGAACCGCTATTTAAATTTTTTATTCGATATTGATTCTTTTATTAATTCATCGATTGGATGATGATGAATAACGACTTGATCATTAAGAATGACTTCTCACTCAGTCAGAATAGAGTAATATGCTTCTCACTTTTAAAAGTACAGTGTGTATTTATGGAGAAATGGATACTGTGTTCATTTGTAGGGAATGGAATACTGTGTGCATTTGTAGGAAAGAGAAACAGTGTATATTTGTGGGGAGAGGAATACTGTGTGTATTTGTAGGGAAAGGAATACTGTATGTATTTGTGGAGAAAAGAATACTGTCTATATTTGTGGGGAAAGGAATGCTGTATGTATTTGTGGAGAAAGGAATACTGTATGTATTTGTGGAGAAAGGAATAAAGTGTGTATTTGTGGAGAAAGGAATAAAGTGTGTATTTGTGGAGAAAGGGATACTGTGCTCATTTTTGGGGAAAGGGATACTGTGCTCATTTTTGGGGAAAGGGATACTGTCTATATTTGTGGGGAAATGGATCAGTGTGCATTTGTGGGGAATGGAATACTGTGTACATTTGTAGGAAAGAGAAACAGTGTGTATTTGTGGGGAGAGGAATACTGTGTGTATTTGTAGGGAAAGGAATACTGTATGTATTTGTGTAGAAAGGGATACTGTGCTCATTTTTGGGGAAAGGAATACTGTCTATATTTGTAGGGAAATGGATCAGTGTGCATTTGTGGGGAATAGAATACTGTGTACATTTGTAGGAAAGAGAAATAGTGTGTATTTGTGGGGAGAGGAATACTGTATGTATTTGTGGAGAAAGAAATAGAGTGTGTATTTGTGGAGAAGGAATAGAGTGTGTTTTTGTGGAGAAAGGGATACTGTGCTCATTTTTGTGGAAAGGAATACTGTCTATATTTGTGGGGAAATGGATCAGTGTGCATTTGTGGGGAATGGAATACTGTGTACATTTGTAGGAAAGAGAAACAGTGTATATTTGTGGGGAGAGGAATACTGTGTGTATTTGTAGGTAAAGGAATACTGTATGTATTTGTGTAGAAAGGGATACTGTGCTCAATTTTGGGGAAAGGAATACTGTCTGTATTTGTGTAGAAAGGGATACTGTGCTCAATTTTGGGGAAAGGAATACTGTCTGTATTTGTGGGGAAATGGATACAGTGTGCATTTGCGGGGAAATTGATACTCTGTGCATTTGTGGAGAAAGGAATACTGTGTGCATTTGTGGAGAAAGGAATACTGTGTGCATTTGTGGGGAAAGGGATGTAATGTATATTTGTGGAGAAATGGATACATTATTTTCGGGTAAAATGATACTGTGTGCATTTGTGGGGAAAGTAATACAGTGTGAATTTGTTGCATGGTGAGGGTGTATTGTATGTGTGCTGTGAAACGTAGTTGGGATAATTTGTGTATGTATGTTGACTTAATCCACACTAATCCATCTGGTGAAGTATAATGGTTGTGATACTTGCGGTGAAGTGTGGTGGTTGTGATACTTGTGATGAAGTGTGGTGGTTGTGATATTTGTGGTGAAGTGTGGTGGTTGTGATACTTGTGGAGAAGTGTGGTGGTTGTGATACTTGTGGAGAAGTGTGGTGGTTGTGATACTTGTGGCGAAATCTAGTAGGAGGTAATGTATATATTTGCATGCGTGTGTGTGGAGAGGGATGTTATGTCGGAAATTGGTACAAAGTTTTAAAAAGGTTTATTAGAGATTTCCACCTGGCGATACCAACTGATTTCTACTCTCGGAAACTGTTGGCCTCAATACATCACTTCAGCTTTCGTCGTTTCGAGTCACTATCATTAAAATGTCATCTACATCGTAGAAAGATCTATCACCAATCAAATATCACACAGTTCACCAGCTGACAGTTTACTTTTATCAGCCGTCCTTTGAAGACACATTGCCTCGTTTCTCTACCATTCGCTGTGACTTTTGCCACTTACTCTGAAACCTTCCCAGACGTCACTTCCGGGATATCCTTCGTCGTCCCTTCAACTTCGCCATGCATCTTGCACAATCAGTGTCACTAAACTTCTCGTCGATATAACTGTTTCGTTATTTCAAAATTCAACTTCGAGCATTTTCTCTTATATTTTTTTGTTCGATTCTTTCTCCCAATCAGTGATTGCTTCTTTAATGTGCTTGACTGACCTTCGTGTACGACCTTCTGAGGTTATCGGGCGCTCGCTTCGATTCTGGATATCTGCGCACCAAAAGGCACAGAAGTTTCTGAATTAGCAAACTAACAACTTTCATCTACGTATGAATCTAGGATCTTACTAAGAGATAAATATATATATATTTATTAACAGTGACGTAGATACTTAGAAGCTCTATTAGGATTATCCTGGTTTTTGAAGTGATTTGTTTGTGATGTAAAATAAACTCAGTTTCGGTACTATTTTTGTAAAATTCAAATTAATTAAGGCCGAGGGTGGCTCAGTCGGCCAGGCTTCTAATCTGCGTTTTTTAGGTTCTAGTCCCGTATAGTCAGTGTTATACAGCCGCTCAAAAAATATCCGAACACTATGGTTGATTACAGAATTCAGAAAAAATATCTGGCAGCGATTTTTTTAGAAATTAGTGATCTGGCAACCTTCGTGTCACGTGACACTTAACGCGTAAATACTCAGATGAACTTCTTCATCTTTCACAATACCAGGCACTACTGCATTACATTTCTCCCATTTTCATTCTTCCGAACTGTTCTAGGTTCCAATTCGTTGGCTAAATTGAATCTCACGTAGAAGCACACACGAGGGTTCAAGTCACGTTAAGTCATGAAGTCACTGTTGCTCGTTCATCTGTCGTAACAATATGATAATTAACCCTTTGTTCATGCGTTCATATTTCATAAGGCTTTTTTGGTGTTGTTTTACCTCTGAGCGGCACTTTTTTGCATTCCATGGGCTAAATGGCGAGGTCACAAGTATCCCGAAGGCTCAGACAAGGTTGGGGGAGGAGAACCACTGGAACAGCTGTTGGGAGACAGATGGTAGTCTCCCGTCAAGGCCATCCAGCGTGTTCTTCAACGTGCACAGGATATGGATCTCCCGCACACGGGGCCACGGCTTAACGTCCCATCCGACGGACGGCGGGTATTTTCCAAGTCCATCGGTGTCCCCTACTTACCGTGGGCAGGTCGGGGAATTTTGCGGAGATAAATCTCAACGCTGACCCAGATGGGACTCGAACCTGGGAACTACAGATTGCAAGCCTGGAGCGCTACCGACTGAGCCACCCCCACCCCATATGATATGACAATAAGATTGAAAATTGTTGCCTTACATCTCTTTCTAAAGTTGAAAACAAAAATGCGCTCAAACACTCCAATCGTAAAACTCTTTTAAAAAAGTTGAGTATAATATATATGCATGCATTTTTCATATTAATGCTCTTATTTATCCTTCATGGTTCAAAAGAGAGTATAGAGCACTCTCCACAAACCACACAAACTCCCCAGTTAATATAAGTACGGAGAGATGCAATGTGAGGAAGATCCCTTTACAAGGGCGCATAAATTAATTTGGCAACTAATGCAACGCTTTCTCAGCTGGGGCTATCTATTCTCCCGCGATGTGTGTGCAGGACGATGATAATGTGCTTCACGTAATGACTTCCGATAAAACAAGTTGCTCAAGTAGGAGAAACAGAAAGAGAGAGTGAGAGATAGAAAGAGAGAAAGTGAAAGGTTTTGAAAGAGAAGTTGACTGTCTGGTCAGCCTATTCACCACGGGAACGTATCGCTTACGGGTTTGCATGCTTGCGACTGCTTTAAACGTTTTCTCGACGACGAAGCAAGGAAAGTAAATTAAGTCCCAGGCTGGTCGTTGGGGTGAAAACCTATCATCGCTGGTTTTAACGTACGACCCCGTCCTTTAACCGAGCCACCGTCTCTGGGCTTGCAGATGAGCTTATTGTCTTCGCTGAATTGCTTTCCCTTCCGAATATTTATAGGTGCCGTACATGCTCTGCCGTAATCCCCGTTGCGATGTTCTGAGGCGAAATCAGGCAGCCTCCTCTCCCGTAATCGTAGAATTATGGCCTCTTGTTGATTCCTCCATCCCGTCGGATGCTGTTTTCCTTTTGCCCTTGTATGACGCAACTCTTCCTCTTCGTCTTCATCCTCTCTTCCTCTTTCTACATTCTCTCAATTCTTTTTCCTCCTCCTCCTCCTCCTCCTCCTCCTCCTCCTCCTCCTCCTCCTCCTCCTCCTCCTCCTCCTCCTCCTCCTCCTCCTCCTCCTCCTCTCTTACTTTGTCCTGCTTCCTTCATCTTTCTTAATTTTCCTTCCTTAACCTCCTCCTGTTTCCTCCCTCTCCTCTTTATTTACTTTCTTCATTCTTATCTTCCGAAGGAGAGGAAAATTAAGAGAAGGAACTCTCTTACGATTCCTGAGATTTATTGAATTAAAAATTAATCTTCATTTTTCTCCCTTAAATTCTCACTGGTTAATCAAGAATAGAACCAATCGAAGACAGTTCAAAACTGAGACAGATATGGGTTTTGGGGAGAGCATGAGATTTTCCTTACTTTAAGGGTGTGCATTTGTCTGTTCAAAACGTAGCCGGAGGGAATAGTGAGAATCATGAAATCAAATCATCATCATCATCTAAAAGTAGCGGAGAATGGTGGAAATTCTCAAGTCAAATCATCATCATCAAAAAGTAGCGGTGAATGTGGGAATTCTGAAGTCAAATCATCGTCGTCGTCGTCATCATCATCTGCTGTGAATTATTTGCGGTCGAAATTGAATTGTTATCTTTACGCTTCGGATTATCGCTTTCCCTGCAACTCGCTGATATTCTAGAATTATCAATTAGAATAAATTAGAGTAGATAATTATTGAATATAAGTCACACATCCATTAGAATTACTTCCCAACACTTATTTGCGATTGGATAACAACACTGAACCTATTTGCATTGTATGCTGTGAACTGTATTACTGTGGATACGCAATTAACAGATTAAAAGACAAGCAGACAGATGACAGACAGACAGACAGAATTAGTAAAAGAGTCAAAACAAACAGGACATATCAGGCGCTATATGAAGACATGCAGAATCAGACACATATACAGGTAGACAGAATCAGGCACACAGACATACAGAATCAGACACATATACAGATAGACAGAATCAGGCACACAGACATACAGAATCAGGCATAGAGACATACAGAATCAGGCACACAGACATACAGAATCAGACACATATACAGGTAGACAGAATCAGGCACACAGACATACAGAATCAGACACATATACAGATAGAATCAGGCACACAGACATACAGAATCAGGCATAGAGACGTACAGAATCAGGCACACAGACATACAGAATCAGACACATATACAGGTAGACAGAATCAGGAACACAGACATACGAATCAGTCACACAGACATACAGAATCAGGCACACAGACATACAGAATCAGACACATATACAGATAGAATCAGGCACACAAACATACAGAATCAGGCATAGAGACATACAGAATCAGGCACACAGACATACAGAATCAGACACATATACAGGTAGACAGAATCAGGCACACAGACATACAGAATCAGGCACACAGACATACAGAATCAGACACATATACAGATAGAATCAGGCACACAGACATACAGAATCAGGCATAGAGACATACAGAATCAGGCACACAGACATATAGAACCAGACACATATACAGATAGACAGAATCAGGAACACAGACATACGAATCAGTCACACAGACATACAGAATCAGGCACACAGACATATAGAACCAGACACAATTACAGATAGACAGAATCAGGCACACAGACATACAGAATTAGTCACATACAGAATCAGGCACACAGACATACAGACTCAGACACACAGACATACAGAATCAGTCACACAGACATATAGAATCAGACACACAGACATACAGACTCAGACACACAGACATACAGAATCAGACACATATACAGGTAGACAGAATCAGGCACACAGGCATACAGAATCAGGCATAGAGACATACAGAATCAGGCACACAGACATATAGAACCAGACACATATACAGATAGACAGAATCAGGCACACAGACATACAGAATTAGTCACACAGACATACAGAATCAGTCACAGAATCAGTCACACAGACATACAGAATCAGACACACAGACATACAGACTCAGACACACAGACATACAGAATCAGGCACACAGACATACAGAACCAGACACATATACAGATAGACAGAATCAGGCACACAGACATACAGAACCAGACACATATACATACAGAACCAGACACATATAGAGATAGACAGAATTAGGCACACAGACATACAGAATCAGGCACACAGACATACAGAATCAGACACACAGACATACAGAATCAGACACACAGACATACAGAATCAGACACACAGAATCAGACACACAGACATACAGAATCAGACACACAGACATACAGAATCAGACACACAGACATACAGAATCAGACACACAGACATACAGAATCAGACACATATACAGATAGACAGAATCAGGCACATAGACATACAGAATCAGGCATAGAGACATACAGAATCAGGCACAGAGACATACAGAACCAGACACATATACAGATAGACAGAATCGGGCACACAGACATACAAAATCAGGCACACAGACATACAGAATCAGACACACAGACATACAGACTCAGACACATATGCAGATAGACAGAATCAGGCCCAAGACAGACAGAAACAGAATCAGACCGACGTATCCTTTTATGCGTACAATTATATCTTTGAAGGTATTCAGAATTCCTATTATGTTATTATGGCGAAATTCAAAACCTCTTCTATCCCATTTTAATCGCATCGAAAGTGGATGGCTAGAGACATCCCCCTCTTCCCGCCTTCTACCGAACTCGGCATTCGTCGTCTTGTTTCTGCCTGGCCTTGTTTCGGTGTGGTCTTTTTTTTTTTCGAGATAGGGAGAGAAAGAGGGAGAAGGAAAATCGCGCATCTATTTCGGCGTAAAACATTCAACGCTAACGCGCTTTTGTAAACTTGGGAAGAATCGCTCTGTCGTTCAAGCTTAAAGGGAGAGGAAACGAGGGTCCTGCCGAAGAAAAAGGAGGGAGGGGAGTGGTGATGGGGGAGGAGGAGGAGGAAGAGGAGTCGCGCGCGAGGCTTCCATCCACGACTGCGAAACATTCTAGATCAGAGGCAGCATTTCGAGAAGAAGTATGTCGAAGAAAAGAAGATGCTACTGAGGAGGATTATTTATACATGGGCGCCTGGGCAGGAGTAGACATGTGCGTAGGATGCGAGGGGAGGAGTCGAAGAGGGGGGAGAGTGAGGGAATGACTGTCTGGCGATTGTTGCCAGAGGCGAGTGTCAACCCCTCCCTCCCCCCGCCCTTTCCTCTTCCTTTTCTACCCCCACTAGATGTGGCAACAATGAGCACCGGCGCCGAGATGCTTACAAGAGATGCTGCTCGAGGATGCAGGGCGTGAATATGGAGGAGGTGGGGGGGGGGAAGTGAAGGAGGGAGGAGGAGGGTCGGAAGGACCGTAAGAAATCACACTGGACGCCTTTGTCCGGCAACGGCCGACAGGCTCATCCTCGTTGGTGTTTGCCAGCATGGAAAGAAGCATTTAGACCAGTGCATAGATATTCTTCGGTGGATCGAAGAAGTGGATTGCTTCTGTGTGAGACTTGATTCTGGGCTTCTCTCTTTCTCAATGAGGAGACGGATGGGCGTTAGAGATGATGAATTTTATGATGTTTTTATTGGCGATATTGTTATTTGTTTTTTTCTTTTATTTGTGAGTGATGCTCGAAGCCGAGGTTGAGATGTAGTGGAAGATTTGCTATTTTTAAAACTTGGTGTAACCCAGGTGACGAAACAAAGAGACGCGCCGCGCTCACAGAACGAAGATGTTTAGATCTAGGGTCTTGTCTAGTCGAGATTTCAAGGAAAATAAAAAGAGGTAACAAATTTGGACTACTCAGCAGGTTTTATTTCCTCTTTGTATGTGTTTCCTTTTTGCGGAACATTTCTGCGTTATGTTTCACGGAATTAACGAAGTTGATTGTAGAAAATACTCTAATGTACAGTGAAGAAAGGTGGACAGAAAGAAGCGGCGAGAAAAAGAGCGGTACAAATCTGTTCTTTGGAGAAGATGGGTGCTGAAGTTGAATGGAAAATGGAAGAGAAGATGGTTGCTGAAAAGGAATGAAAGGAAAACAAAAGAGAGAGAAAGTTAAAAGGTTGAGGGAATGCGAGGGGATTGGATGAAAGGAGATAAAGAAATTGATAGCGCCAGAGAAAATGAAGGAAAAAAGGAGGAGAATACGAATACAAAAAGGAGGAGAAAAGCTTGGAGAAGATGCATTGAAGGAAGAGATGACGATGTGTAGAAAGGGTTGGAAAGAACCAGAAGAAGATGAATGAAAGAGAATAAGAAGACGACTCGCATGAGGAGCTAGGAGAAGATGATTAGAAAGGAGAGGAGAAAATTTAGGATAAAATAAATGGAAAGATGAGGAGAGGAATGAAAAGAAGGAAAGAGAGTAAACTATGAACTGAAGGAAGAGGAGACTTAAAATAAGAAGAAGAGGAAAGATACAAAAGAAGATGAATGAAAGAGAATAAGAAGACTCGCGTGAAGAGCTAGGAGAAGATTAAGGATAAGAATAAATGGAAAGAGGAGTAGAGGAATATATGGAAGAAAAGAGAGGAAAAGATGAACTGAAGGAAGTGGAGACGTAAAATAAGAAAAAGAGGAACGAACCAAAAGATGAATGAAAGTGAATAAGACGAATCAAATGAAAGTGTTTTTTCTTATTTGTGACATGTAAGACAGAGGAGAAATCTTAGAAGCTACTCCTAGCTTTTACGGGCCTTCTCACAAGTGCATGTCTAAGACCGAAGTCATTGCTGACCACTGCCTCGTTTAGAGCTAACACAGCATGCAAAGCTTGTCTTGTTGGAACAGTCGCTAGAAGCCTAACAACTATGCCAGTTAAAGGTGTAGAAGATATATAAAAAAAGAAGACGAAGGAGGATGAAGGAAGAGAGGAGAAGGAGGAGATGAATATAAATGAGAGACGAAAACAGGCGATAAGATGAATTGAAGGAAGAGGAGACGTAAAATCAGAAAAAGAAGTGGAAAGAACCGAAAGTAGACGAATCAAATGAATAACTAGGAGAAGATTAATAGAAAGAAGAGAGGAAGACTTAGGGAAATTGATTAGATGAGTGAAGAGAATTATAAAAAGACAGGACATTTAGATGAAGAGTAGCATACAGCGAGATGGTGAGACAAATTTGTTTTTTTGAAAGCAGTCCGTCGATTAGAAGGAATAATATATGAGCTTGTGCTAAATGTAGCGATAAAGGTTGAAATTTCGGCAGCCAAATTCCTTGCCCAATGACATTTTCAGTATGTTTATACTAACGAAGATATTTTTGTGTCAATAGAATCACGACTTGAGTGAAATTTCCTTGGTGCCGTTACGTCTTTATGGCTTCACAACATTGACTATAACGTTGTAAGGCAGCCTCATACTCAGGGGCAAAACACTTGCATGCATATGAAGTGACTCTCAGTGAATACAAGTCCTAGACTGAAAAAGAATCGAAAAACTGTCACTTTGATATCTGATGTTATTTTATACATCACGATCGCAAAGTTGAATAATAATAAATTAATTAAAATATTAAATAAATGTAAATAATATATATATATATAAATTTAATATTAAATAATAAAAATACCTATTTATCTCATGACCAAAGATTCAAATTCCCATTCCTCTTGCGACCCAAATAATAGCGGTACCTATAAGCTAACTGGCGGGTCAAAAGGCTTTTGCGACCACCAGGAGGCCCTCGCAACCATGGGTTAGGGTACCCCTGTTTTTAAAAAAAGGGAATATGCAGAATTTCCATAAAGATGCTCTGAACAAAGTTTAAACAATTCTCTAGTTTTACGAAAATCTATGTCGAACACAGATCACTTTATTTTTCATTTTATTCCAACTAATGCCAGTAACCAAAGACATCGAACGATCTATACGTCGTCCATTCTCTGATAATGTTTTGAGAATCATTTCCATAGTTTAGTAATCGTACAACAACCCACAGATAAACAAAATCTGTTGAAAGTCATCCTTTCTCGTTAGGGTGAAACGCTAACCACAACGATGCGCCTTTAGCATGGCAACGTCTTCCTGGTTATCCACCCACTCATCAGCTGCCGCTACGTCACGGATCCCACGCCAGTGTTGCGTCACGGGCGAGAGACAGACAACAATCAGCGGCTGCACTCACTTTATTTACGCGCGCACGCTGCGCTCATTACCATGATAGCGATTTGATAAGTCATCGCTGCTCGCTGTTTAACGCTGACCATTTAAACGGATGCAGTCGCATGGGAGATCCCGGCGCATGCGCCAGCGTTGGCCGCCGCTGCTGTGACTCATTACGGAGCCAAGCGGTGGGCCGATCCGCCCGGAGGAAGTGAATCGCATTCATCAACAGGCATGAGAGGCTCGGCGCATGGGATGTGAGCACAATGGATCCGATGATGATGTCCCTGCAGATGTCTTTGTCTCAGACACTGTGCTCTGTGACGAAGGGAGATGCTTTTAGCACGAGCTTCGGGAACGGTGACACTGGAGAAGTGGTAGGCGGTTTTTTCGGGGTTTCGCTGGCCATCGTTTCAGTATTTATTTGCTGTTGTTTTTTACGTAAAGGGAATTCTGGATGCTTTATTATTAACATTTGCTTTCTCCTATTTTGCGTTCAAAAGTAATGGACAGTGTATTACCGAAATTATTTAGAAACGTCCTTGTTTTATGAATGGACAATGAATTAATTAAAAAAAGAAGGCAGTTAAAACACTAACAAGAACGGTTATAAACATAATTTGCTAAAATTGATTTAATTTTAGAAGTTTATGTAATGATTTAGTTTCATTTTCAAAAATTCTTTTCTGGAATGAGCATAAGAGCAATGTCTTTTATTGATAACTGTTAAAAAATGAATTATGGAGGTCCCTTAATTTACCTGCAGTAACGTTTTTTTTTAAGCTGTCCCGTGGCCGAGTGGTTAGCGCTCTTGGCTACTGATCTACGGGAACTGGGTTCGATCCCCGGATACGGCATGGATGTACGTGTCGTTTTTCTGCTGAGGTCCTGCATCCTCTCAGATCTTCTACTATGGCATATAAACTGACAGGCTCCTGTCAGACCTCTGTGGCAAGCAGCTGCTTGAGGGGGTATTTATTTATTCAGCCGTCCCGTGGCCGAGTGGTTAGCATGCTTGGCTACTGATCTAAGGGACCTGGGTTCGAGCCCCGGATTAGGCATGGATGTGTGTATCGTTTTTCTGCTGAGGTCCTGCCATCCTCTCAGATCTCCTACTGTGGCATATAAACTGACAGGCTCCTGTCAGACCTCTGTGGCAAGCAGCTGCTTGAGGGGGTATTTATTTATTTTTTTATTAACGTTTTTTTATCGTAAATGGATAATTTTCAAAGTTACGAAGTTTCGAAAGCGACTTTCTGTTAAGAAAACGCAGAAATGTTTTAATACTTTAGGCAGTAAAATGTGGGTATTTTTTTTTCCTTTTTTAAATTGAGAAGAATGTACTTCCCTACGCAAAGGACGGAGATCACCATGCTTTTGTAGCTGTCCTGGTTACTATCTATTATATATACAAATTTAATTTTCTCGGAAACACTGTTACGTAGAAATCTTGGTTAAAAAACTTGGAACATTTCAAACACAAATAATATTGAACCACTATACTCGCATATAAGGGTCGTTCAAAACGAAAAGTGGACAGTGCCTATATCTGGGTAATGGACAGAGTGAATTTTATGTTCTCACCCAAAGGAACACGTATGTAGATAGAAGGAAATAATTAGCACCAGAATCAATGGTAAATATCGGCTTGGATGGGAAAGACGTTGTGTGGATTCCAGACAAATCCCGCATGGAAGCATCCAAAGTTGAACAATGTGCGGCAGGCTGACGTTTTTAATTTGATTACCAGGGTCTACTGTTGATTGCGTTTCTGTACCGTGGGGGACATCATCAACTCTCAAAGATATTGAGAAACTTTGGGCATTTGAAGGCAGGCTATAAAGTTAAGCGAAACAGGATTTTTGAATTAAAAGGTTGTGACAAGCATGACAACGTCCGCTGCCATACTTCTCCAGTAGCAATAACAATGTTAACAGATGTGGTTCGTAATGATTGAAACACCCTCTCTTGAGTCTTGGCACCTCCCCTATTAGATTTTCAGATTTCTGGATCTCCAAAACAAGCCATGAGCGAAAGAAGGATTGGGTTGTTTTACCTCTGAGCGGCACGTTTTTGCACACCATGGGCTAAATGGCCAGGTCACATGGACCCCGAAGGCTCAGAGAAGGTTGGGGGAGGGGACCCACTGGAACAGCTGTTGGGAGACAGATGGTAGCCTCCCGTCAAGGCCATCCAGTGTGTTCTTTAACGTGCACAGGGTATGGCTCTCCCACACACGGGGGCCACGGCTTAACGTCCCATCCGACGGACTGCGGCCTTTTCAAACCCATCGGTGTCCCCTACTGACCGTGGGCAGGGCGGGGAATTTTAAGGAGATAAATCTCAACGGTGACCCAGCTGGGACTCGAACCTGGGAACTACAGATTACGAGCCTGGCGCGCTACCGACTGAGCCACCCCCGCCCCACGCGAAAGAAGGAAGTTGAAGTAGAACAAATAGATCCAGGACATTATCGCAGACTTTCTTGTGTAACAGCCAAATTCGTTTTAAGAAAGAGGATATCAGTTTGATAATTCTAAGTTCAGACAAATGTCTCACTAGACATGGCGAATTTGAACAGATCAATAAAGGATTGACGCTTCATTTTCGACCTGACTACTGTTTATTTGAACGACCCTTACGCTTACAACTTTAGTACTTTATACACATTTTATAATATTAGTACTTTATACACTATTAATCGGAGAATTAAGGAAGAGGCAAGTGTGGCGATATGTCAGCCAAATTGCTATTGGTACAGAGGAACATTCTCCAAGAAAATGCAGAAGGCTGAATATGCCCATGGCAGACTAGTTGAAGATCTGTGTAGAGTACATCTGAGAATTATCTGGTTGTATTTTCGTTATTTTTGTGCTTATGTTTCATTAAATTGATGTAAATAAATAATGGTGATGATACAAAATATAGAAGAAGAATTCTGATCATGTAAAATAAAAATATCATTTTAGAGCATGGGTTCCTAAGTTTTTTGTATCACTTCCTTCTTCTGATTTTTTGAGAACCTCTCTGGCCTTTTCACCTATCTTTCATCGTTAGCCAACACCACTTTTAAAAACAATTTCTCTTTAGAATTTAAATGTAATCCTTTTATATTTAACCAATTCATCACACATTTTAAATCAATGTTTACTTTATAAAGGAGATTTTCTAGAGAATCGGCACATAGAGTAAATGATGTATGACCGTAATTATCTGCAAAAATGTTAATGTATCTACTTATTTTTAATTCGCATAGATCAGTTATGAATATCGTAAGCAAAGTTGGTCCCATAACTGAGCCTTGTGGCACACTACCTGAAATAGGTTTTAGGAAGTGATACCTAATAAGAGCTACTTAAACCTTTCCAGTCGGAAGCTGAAAGTACTTTGTGCAGCGCATGAAAAAAGGCATTGTTGAAATTTAGTACTTAAACACTGCGCACACACTTTTTAATAAAAGTATTTTATCTTTTTAAAATTCCAGCAGTTGGCTTCCTCTCACTTCCCATATCTAGAGGAGCATACTTGACATATTAAAATCCACGGGGCACTTAGAGCAGCTCAGGTCCTGTTTTGTTTCTGCTTTGATCAGAGAGAAGAATTGAATACTCAAGACAATAACTAAAAGAACAGTTTTGGCATCAATGGGCACTTCGGAGAAATGTGCTCCTTACAAAGCTAAGTAAAAAAAGTTTGGCATTAGTTCAAATCTTATCGCATCTCTATCTTTTCTCTTAATCTTCAACATTTGCTGCGAATTTAATTACACAGACTAACCTTTAAGGAGCGCCAAAAATATTAATTATAATCGGATTTCAGTTGTGAAAGAAATTTTGCATTCGCAGTCAAACCTCTCAAAGTGATAAAAATATCATTTCTACTTGATGTATTTTGAACTTGTACTTATGCGTATACTCGCATGTAAGGGTCTTTTCTTATCCATATTTTTCGCATATAAGGGTTTTTTTTTTATCATACTCATCAGTGGCAAGGGGAGACTATGAGACTGCGCAGTTGAAGCTTCGACAATTTCCATGAATCGTAAATGGATTAATAGGCGGCTGGTAGGCCGCTGGCGCTTGGCTACTGATCTAAGGGGCCTGGGTTCGAGCCCCGGATTAGGCATGGATGTGTGTGTTGTTTTTCTGCTGAGGTCCTGCCATCCTCTCAGATCTCCTACTGTGGCATATATACTGACAGGCTCCTGTCAGACCTCTGTGACAAGCAGCTGCTTGAGGGGGTATTTATTTAGCCGTCCCGTGGTCGAGTGGTTAGCACGCTTGGCTACTGATCTAAGGGGCCTGAGTTCCAGCCCCGGATTAGGCATGGATGTGTGTGTCGTTTTTCTGCCGAGGTCCTGCCATCCTCTCAGATCTCCTACTGTGGCATATATACTGACAGGCTCCTGTCAGACCTCTGTGACAAGCAGCTGCTTGAGGGGGTATTTATTTAGCCGTCCCATGGCCGAGTGGTTAGCACGCTTGGCTACTGATCTAAGGGGCCTGGGTTCGAGCCCCGGATTAGGCATGGATGTGTGTGTCGTTTTTCTGCTGAGGTCCTGCCATCCTCTCAGATCTCCTACTGTGGCATATATACTGACAGGCTCCTGTCATACCTCTGTGACAAGCAGCTGCTTGAGGGGGTATTTATTTAGCCGTCCCGTGGCCGAGTGGTTAGCACACTTGGCTACTGATCTAAGGGACCTGGGTTCGAGCTCCGGATTAGGCCTGGATATGTGTGTCGTTTTTCTGCTGAGATCCTGCCATCCTCTCAGATCTAATATTCTGATTTTTTGAGAAAAACTGTGGCATATAAACTGACAGGCTCCTGTCAGACCTCTGTGGCAAGCAGCTGCTTGAAGGGGGTATATTACTGCAGTCTCCCCAGTTGCACTGACTTTGCGCCATTTATATTCACTCATCACTTTTTTTGTGTCGTATGCAAAGATTTAAGGATTTTCGCGCGGAACTGACATCGATAGTGATAATAATCATTTTCCATTTTTTCATGAAAAAGAAAAAAAAATATTTTTTTAAAGATTCGTTGAAAATCTTAATTTAAAATGACACGAAATTCGGAAAAAGTGATTGAGAACAACCAATAAATAATTAACAAATAAATTTATCTTATCCATATACTCCACTATATTCCTCGTTTTAAAACAGATTACGCTCATGCTATTTTACCAGACTCTGCTACCTTCATGCAGTCGCTCAAAAAAAGTATCCGAACACTATATGTTGATTACAGAATTCAAAAATAATATCTGGCAACGATTTTTTTTTTAGAAATTAGTGATCTGGCAACTTTTGTGTACAGTACACGAAGGTGCCAGATCACTAATTTCTAAAAAATCTTTGCCAGATATTTTTTCTGAATTCTGTAATCAACCATAGTGGTCGGATATTTTTTTGAGCGACTGTACACAATGACATGCAAACTGAACATATCAGCATACAGTATTCATTAAACGAAATGTTGCAGATTAATTTAAAGTGTAAGGAAATCCATATGCGATTATTCAAAAAGTTTCCGACTATCATAATACCTTTCAACAAAAGAGGAAGACCCAAGTCTATTATGGACAATGAGGTTAATTATAGCTATTAGTGTCTGTTATGGATAATAAGTTAATTAAATTTCATCCGTAACCAATGATCAATCATTTTTGCATTATCAGACAACAGTCCGAGTTCTTTGGGTCCAAATAAATGTGATTTAGCCAGTTGTCATCCATGACACAACATGTCAAGTTCCATTTGTGGGTGAATAAGATGAATGAGGTTGAAAATTAGACAAACATGTAACTCAGAAATTCGTATTTTGTTTCTAAGTCTGTCATTTTAGCATAATACTGTCAAGAGTCTCTAGCAGTGTCAAGGGCTAGATACCTTGCTGGAACTATAAGGCCATCTCTGTCGGCTGGGACAGTAAGCCGTGGCCCATGTGTGCAGGAGAGCCATAACCTGTGTACATTAAGCAACACGTTGGTTGATCATGAGAGGACTTTCATATCTCTCCTAACAGAAAGTCTTCTCTCTCCTAATAGAAAGTCTTCTCTCTCCTAACAGCTATACAATGAGTTCCTTTCCACAGATTCTTGGGGCGGGGGTGGCTCAGTCGGTAGCGCGCCACGCTCGTAATCTGTAGTTCCCAGGTTCGAGTCCCAGCTGGATCAGCGTTGAGATTTATCTCCGCAAAATTCACCGCCCTGCCCACGGTCAGTAGGGGACACCGATGGGTTTGAAAAGGCCGCCGTCCGTCGGATGGGACGTTAAGCCGTGGCCCCGTGTGCGGGAGAGCCATACCCTGTGCACGTTAAAGAACACGCTGGATGGCCTTGACGGGAGGCTACCATCTGTCTCCCAACAACTGTTCCAGTGGGTCCCCTCCCCCAATCTTCTCTGAGCCTTCGGGGTCCATGTGGAAAAATAGTGCCGCTCAGAGGTAAAACCACCCAACCCAAGCCACAGATTCTTCTGAACCCTTGGAAATATTATGACCTCGCTATTTAGCTCATTACATGAAAAAAAAATGCCACTCAGAGGTAAAACAACTCAATTCACCATTGCTGAAAAATGTCGTGATGAACGAAATCAATATTAAAAATATGTAAAAAGGAAGTCTTTTCCATATTATTGGTCGTTTGATTTTAGATTGAAAGGTCTGATCGTAGTGGTCAGTTTTTGAATAATCTCAAACGGAATTCTTTCTATACTTTTAAAGAAATCTGTATCATTTCGTTGAATTTGGGTTGGGTTGTTTTTCCTCTGAGCGGCACATTTTTGCACACCATGGGCTAAATGGCCAGGTCACATGGACCCCGAAGGCTCAGAGAAGGTTGGGGGAGGGGACCCACTGGAACAGCTGTTGGGAGACAGATGGTAGCCTCCCGTCAAGGCCATCCAGCGTGTTCTTTAACGTGCACAGGGTATGACTCTCCCGCACACGGAGCCACGGCTTAGCGTCCCCCATCCGACGGACGGCGGCCTTTTCAAACCCATCGGTGTCCCCTACTGACCGTGGGCAGGGCGGGGAATTTTGCGGAGATAAATCTCAACGCTGACCCAGCTGGGACTCGAACCTGGGAACTACAGATTACGAGCATGGCGCGCTACCGACTGAGCTACCCCCGCCCCTTTCGTTGAATGAATATGCTGATGTGTTTTGATTTCCATGTCTATGTGTATGTTGCTCTTATTATTTGTCAAAAACTCGTCTTAAAGTAGAATAATACAAATATGCAAATATTCGCGTCTAAATGTGTTTTACAAAAGAAATTTAAAACGTGTTTTACTGTAAACCTTTGGTAGTTATAAACATTCAAGGATTTTGCATCATACTATGTGTAAACTACTGAAAAATTGTAAGATATAAAACTGAAAACGAAAATTTAACAGTCCACAATTACATGAAGGTTTTTTCTCGGGTCATTTACCATTTCACGGTTATCATGGGTTTAGAGACAAAAGACTCCGAAGGCTCAGAGAAAGTTGGGGGAGGGGACCCACTGAACAGCTGTTAGTAGACAGATGGTAGCCTCCTGTCAAGGTTATCCAGCATGTTCTTCAACGTGCACAATTATGAGCCACCTCCTCTTTGCTAAATTGTCATCAACAGTCAATGATTCTGAAATTGTGGTTGAGTAGAAATAAGATTGCTTTTGGTATTTCTTGGAGTTGAAAATATAAGTATGTTTTTTATAAAGGAAAGATAAAATACGACCTTACTTATGCCCTAAAAAAGTTAAACAACGGAACAAGATTTCTGACTTCTAGCTTAGCATTAATTTCGCAGCAAGAAAGAAAGTCGGATATTTTTCCATGGTGAAAGAAATCCCTTTGGTACTCATATTTTGTTTTCACATGGTTATGAATTTGGTACGTGATTTCCTCATCAGAAAAAATGTACCTTTTATAATGCTCTTTAGGATACAGGTAAGAAGATTAATATTATTGTAACGTATTTGTTTGCTTCTAGAGACAATTTCAGGATTTTGTTTTCCATTAAAACACTTATATTAAAGAAATAAGGGTTCAGTTGGGTTGTTTTACCACCACTACAAATGAGGCCTATTGAGGACTGAAGCACTACAAATAAGACCTAGTGAGGATTGAAGCACTACAAATGAGGCCTAGTGAGGACTGAAACACTACAAATGAGGCCTAGTGATAACTGAAACACTACAAATAAGGCCTATTGAGGACTGAAGCACTACAAATGAGGCCTAGTGAGGACTGAAGCACTACAAATGAGGCCTAGGGAGGATTCGAGCTCTACAAATGAGGCCTAGTGAGGACTGAAGCACTACAAATGAGGCCTAGTGAGGACTGAAACACTACAAATGAGGCCTAGTGAGGATTGAAGCACTACAAATGAGGCCTAGTGAGGACTGAAGCACTACAAATGAGGCCTAGTGAGGACTGAAACACTACAAATGAGGCATAGTGAGGATTGAAGCACTACAAATGATTCCTAGTGAGGACTGAAGCACTACAAATGAGGCCTAGTGAGGATTGAAACACTACAAATGAGGCCTAGTGAGAATTGAAGCACTACAAATGAGGCCTATTGAGTACTGAAGCACTACAATTGAGGCCTAGTGAGGACTAAAGCACTACAAATGAGGCCTAGTGAGGACTGAAACACTACAAATGAGGCTAGTGAAGACTGAAGCACTACAAATGATTCCTAGTGAGGACTGAAGCACTACAAATGAGGCCTAGTGAGGATTGAAGCACTACAAATGAGGCTAGTGAGGACTGAAGCACTACAAATGAGGTCTAGTGAGGACTGAAGCACTACAAATGAGGCCTAGTGAGGACTGAAACACTACAAACGAGGCCTAGTGAGGACTGAAGCACTACAAAGGAGGCCTATTGAGGACTGAAGCACTACAAATGAGGCCTATTGAGGACTGAAACACTACAAATGAGGCCTAGTGAGGACTGAAGCACTACACATGAGGCCTAGTGAGGACTGAAACACTACAAATGAGGCCTAGTGAGGACTGAAGCACTACAAATGAGGCCTAGTGAGGATTGAAGCACTGCAAATGAGGCCTAGTGAGGACTGAAGAGAGCACTGATAAATGAGTTTGTTTTTTGGAGAGCACTGATAAATGAGGCCTACCAAAAATCCGAAGTGTCTCTACACTCCGGATTTTAACTCAGATCAGAACCTGATCAATAATATCCCACCTCATGCAATGGCACATTAAGTAACATATAAACATGCGATGAATTTAAGTAAGTTGCTGTTGTAATCTGTTCCCAATTATTCGGAAACATAAGTTGTATTTTTTTAAATTGCTCTCCCCTCTGCTCCTCTTCATTCACAAGATGTCAAACCCACTGCTTATTGAATAATACTTTAAATTATTCGACGTATAGAATATGAATTAAAGATTAATTCAATGCATTCGAGACGTGAGGATTATGTTTAGAATACAAATAGAATTTCAGGAACTACACGATATTAAATGTGGAGTATTTTATCGATAAAATTTCAGAAAGTACACGATATTAAATGTGGAAAATTTTATCGATATAATTTCAGGAACTTCACGATATTAAATGTGGAATATTTTATCGATAGAATTTCAGGAACTTCATGATATTAAATGTGGAATATTTTATCGATAGAATTTCAGGAACTACACGATATTAAATGTGGAATATTTTATCGATAGAATTTCAGGAACTACACGATATTAAATGTGGAAAATTTTATCGATAGAATTTCAGGAACTTCACGATATCAAATGTGGAATATTTTATCGATAGAATTTCAGGAACTTCACGATATTAAATATAGAATATTTTATCGGTAGAATTTCAGGAACTACACGATATAAAATGTGGAATATTTTATCGATAGAATTTCAGGAACTACACGATATTAAATGTGGAAAATTTTATCGATAGAATTTCAGGAACTTCACGATATTAAATATAGAATATTTTATCGGTAGAATTTCAGGAACTACACGATATAAAATGTGGAATATTTTATCGATAGAATTTCAGGAACTACACGATATTAAATGTGGAAAATTTTATCGATAGAATTTCAGGAACTTCACTATATTAAATGTGGAATATTTTATCGATAGAATTTCAGGAACTTCACGATATTAAATGTGGAATATTTTATCGATTGAATTTCAGGAACTACACGATATTAAATGTGGAATATTTTATCTCCTTTTTTTAATTTAAAGCAAGCGTTCAAAACCTTTTTGGCATCGTGCCGAATAGGAGAATATTACTTGTTTGCTGTGTGCTAATAGTTGGGAGTGAGGTGCCATAAAAAAACAAGAAAGTTTGATTTTGTTTATTACATTTCACTTGTATTTATTTACAGGTACAAAATAATAAGGAAATAAATATTAATATAAAGTCTATTTTAACGTGAAAACGGAAGTTATCTTTTCGACGAAGTATGGGACTTGATCCCAGAAATGACTTGGTGAACATTCGGTTTCAACGAGAGTGTAGCAAGTTCTTTAATGCCATTAAAATTTTAGTTTTATTAAAATATAAAATCAGTTTAACAGAGCCAGATTTAAATATATATAATATATTTTTTTCAATTTTCAGCGAGTCTGATGAAATTGTTAATCGGAGAGAGGAAAAGAGGAGAGAGGAAAAAGGAAATAACGGAAAATTGGGCAACTTGATTGACTGTACGCAGGGCCGGATCTAGAGGGGAGGGAGCAAGTGGGCCTTACCCCCCCCCCCTTCGGAATGCGAGTAAGGGTAAAAGAGACAAAACATTATTAAACTTATTTAATGCATTTTTGAAGGAAGTTTTTAAAAACCCGCAAAACGGAGGGGAAAATATTACACTGCATTGGAAATCAAGTGTTTCGGGCCCACCTTTTACATTGTTTCAGCTCGATTTTATTTTTTTGTCCCCCCCCTCCTCTATTTTTTTTTTCTAGATCCGGGCCTGGTTGCACGCAATCCAAAATTTATCGAATATCGCAGAGCGCTAGGTACATAGCATCCATAATCCTTATTCATCTGATTAATTGGTCCTTGTAAGCTGTAGTGGCAAAATCACTTTTGCATGTTGAAAAATCCCTGAAAGATCCATCACACTGGGCCTAGACATTGTACTAAAAGAAGAATTAATTTTAAAATTGTAGCCTTCTTAATTAAAATTCAACTGGTAGCTATCTGTTCTTAAAAACGTTAGTAATTTTAAATATTCATGAATATTTTAATAATATCGTAATAAATGGCTCTGACAGGCAAAAATGCTGTCCCTATTTTGCAAAAATGTTAAGCTTAAAACATGATATTTTTGTTCTTTAATACCGGTAGTACGAAGGACGTTCAAAAGGTTCTCGACACGTATATGTAGATTTTCATTCCTTCTCCCGAAGTTAACTATGACTTGTTTGAAAGCTTGTCTGAATTTGTGATAATATGCTAAATATATGCTAAATAATTTATTTATTACGATTTTATTAAAATTTTATGAATATTTTAAAATTAATTACCAAATTTTTAAAAATTACTAATCAGAATTTTGATTTTAAGACTCTTGATTGAAAACACCTATTTAAATTGAAAACACCTATTTAATCAATAATTAATTAAACTTCTGCCAATGCACTGTTCAGACACGATACGATGTATAGTCGGGCCCAGACAATGCACTAATAGAAAAATTGCTTCTGCAATATGTAGGCATTTTAATTAAATTTTATCTTTTAAAATTCAAACTGGTAATTATATATTTTTAAAAATATAGTAATATTTTTAAAATATTAATAAGTATTTTAATAAAAATCTTAATAAACAAATTATTTTGCTTAATTACTGTTTAAAAATAAATAGATTTGGTAAAACTTTAAAGAAATTAATTGATTTAAAATTTTATGTCTATTTAAAATTTCTTCTTTTATTCAACGACTGTTCGGGCTCGGCATATCTTGGTGGTCCTGCCCAAACTTGGCAGTTGATAATGCCATTTAGAAAACGCTGATAATTTTAATATTTATGACTCTTTTGTACCAGATTCGGAATTTCTCAAAAGAAATTTTAATTTTTCTCCAAAATACTGCATTAGGCCAAAAGTTGCAATAACAGGAAGAAGAAAAATAAAAGTTTTGACTAATCAACAATAATGAATCAACGATTGTGATGCAAGAATGCAGCGACAATGAATAAATGTAAAAAAAAACTGTATGAGCGTGACGAATGTCGAATCAATCCGTGACAGTTTCATGAGTGTGCTCTCCCTCTTCCTCGTCACAAGTGGGATGCGAATCAGTATCCCGCGGGAAAGTCAACGCGAGTCGCCACTGACGCCAACCCAGGTTGCCGGAAGTGCGCCGCCGGAAGTGGCGTCCTCCCGCGCTCCGCCGCAAAGTAATATGCGGCAGAAATGATCCGTGAAAATGAGTCTGAGACAATGAGTCGATTACTGGCCTGCACGAGACGTGTATGTGGAGTGTGTGTGTTGGGGGGAGGGGTTTAGGAAGGGGTAGGAATGGGTGGGAGGGGACGATTCATTCTCTCACGTGCTCAGCTCGTGTGTGTGTGGGTTTGTTGTGTGTGTGTGTGTATGAGGCAGAGAATGAAGCTGGCTGTGTTATGATGACAGGCAACTCTAATGTGTTTTTGATGGAGAAGACGCTGCCTTTGGATGCTGCAGAGGGTTCCCGGGTTCATCAGTGCCTTTCAGCATCCACAGGCAAAGCCGTGCTCTTAATTGCTGGTACAGTGATTGGGCCCACTGTGGACGAAATCTATCCCGAAATATCCCATTTACAGTTGAAGCAAAATCAAAGCTATCGTTGTGTGGATGCGGTCGGTCATTATCAGAGAAAAAACAAACAAATTAATAAATCGCAGCGTATTGTTCTCCCAGTAGAGCAGATGAGAAATAATTGCGCATTATTTCCAAGCGAACGACTACGGTTTATCGTCTTTTTTTTTAATTTATAAGGGTCTTGGTAACTTTTATTAGCAAAATTTAATCTAAGCTATTAATGAAATTGCATTCACCTTGAAGATAAAGCATGCGTTTGTGCAATAAAGTTACGGAGTCAAACGTTTTCCTTGTTTCTAAGATTGGATTGCTTAATATATATGACAGACACTTTTCTGCATACAAAGAGTTGAATGTATAGGTCACAAGAACCCCTAGGGCTCAGAAAAAATTGGGGTAGGGAATATACTATATGGCTGTTAGGGTTGCGTTGGGTTGTTTTACCTCTGAGATGCAATTCTTTGCACACCGTGAACTACATGGTCAACTCACAAGGACCCTAAGAGTTCAAAGAAGGTTAAAGGGATCCACTGAAAAACTGCTATGAAACGGCAATCTCTCGTCAAGGTCAATCAAAGTGTTCTTTAACGTTCGCAGTGTACAGTCGCTCAAAAAAATATCCGAACACTGTGGCTGATTACAGAATTCAGAAAAATATCTGGCAACCATTTTTTTTAAATTAGTGATCTGGCAACCTTTGTGTACTGTACAAGAAGGTTGCCAAATCACTAATTTCTAAAAAAAATCGCTGCCAGATATTTTTTCTGAATTCTGTAATCAACCATAGTGTTCAGATTTTTATTTGAGCGACTGTACCGCTCTTCTGCACACGGGGCCACGGCTTAGGTCCAATACGACGGACGGCGGCATTTCCGAAACCATAGGTGCCTCCTGTCTGACCGAGGGTAGGATGGGGTTTAGCGGAGATAAATATCAAAGCTGTCGCAGATGGGACTCGAACCTGGGAACTGCAGATCACGAATCTGGGACTCTACCGACTGAGCCGACACCAGCCCCACATCTATCAGGAAACCGATGGAAACGTCCCAGTAAAGCTTAAATCTTTTTATCAAAATAATTCTTGACAATATATTCATTTTAAAAAATAAAAAAATAAATACCCCCTCAAGCAGCTGCTTGCCACAGAGGTCTGACAGGAGCCTGTCAGTTTATATGCCATAGTAGAAGATCTGATAGGATGGCAGGACCTCAGCAGAAAACAACACGAACATCCATGCCTTACCCGGGGCTCGAACCCAGGTCCCGTAGATCAGTAGCCAAGCGCGCTAACCACTTTTTTTTTACTCACAATTAAATATACCAAAAATCGATATCTAGACAGATGACCAGAACTGAGGAGGCCATTCTCTTCCTCCTCCTATTTTGAGAATTAAGCAATCATAACAGAAGTAAAACTATCATCAAGGTCATTCAGAGTGGTTTTTTAACGTTCAGTTTTTAAACGTTTTTTAACGTCTCTCTTGACCAAGGGTGTACGGATTAACATCCTATTTGACGGAATCCAACTTTTCTTACATAGAAAGTGAAGAAATATTCGAACTTGAGAGCGACAATGTTCGTACACTGGCTCATTATCGGCAGTACACGAGCTCCCGCTGATCGAGATACGAACTCACGTGTTGCTATTGTTTTCACCGCGGGGATTCAAAGGATAAGAAATGTTCCTGATGATTCGATGACCACACTGTGAAACGTGCGTTTGCAATGACGACGTGCTGTCCCCTGTCGTGACGTGTTTCCTGTCTGTCGTTACTGATGCTTCTCTCCCCCCCACCCCCCACTCTTCCCAATTCCCTTACCACTCTCCCTTGAGTTCAGTCGGTTCCGGGGACCCGACGCTCTTTGCTCCTCCCAAGTCGTGTTGGGAGTTAATGACGACTCAACTGATCGTCCTTGTTAGGGGTGGTTCAGAAATTACTGAGCGACATTTTTCTTCGTCGTTGTGAATGGGTTGTATAAAAAGGTTCCGTTATTTTGTAAAGGTCTACGTGCATCTATATTTTGCTTATTCATACAATAGTTAAGATTTTTTGTGGTTTGATTATTTTTTTTCCCCTGTGAGTTTAAGTTTTGTTGATTCTAGAAAACGCACATAGCGACGAATTGACAGATGCAGTATGGGTAAATGAATTTCCCTAACTCTGGACAAATTGCAATCATTTTTAATCATTTCGTGATGGTTAATTTTAATATCGTAGATCGTATAATCATATTCGATGTACCGGGATATAATTTTACCCCTAACCATCTCCATCATAAAGATATGCCTATTTGTCATGAGTAAGAACAAAATATATAAGTAAACTACCCTTAGGTGGGCCCCTAAGGGCAAACATAAAAAAAAGCTAAAAATAGCAGTGAAATTGTATAAGAAACCTAAAACGGGTAGGTCTCCTCAGAGAAGGCTACCGTTTTAGACCTCTTGTACTTGTTCAAAACAGTAAGTTCGTAAAGAATCAGAGAAGAAATAATCTCATTGGGATTATTGCTTACAGTCTCAAAAAATCTTTTTGAGGTGCGTTGTATATGTGTATATATATATGGTCGATGCCCAAGACTTTATGAAGTTGTCTGTTAGTGACAAACCAGGGAGCAGCAGTTTTCAAAATCTTGTTTTGTAAGACCTGAATCTTACGAATATTGGTGGGTGTAGTATTCACCCATATGGGTGAAGCATAGAGAATCACCGGTCTGATGATCATACTATTGAGTCAATCATTAAATCTGATCATTCATTAAAATGGAATTTCTCCTAAGGAGTGAGCCAAGTTAGCCCCTAAATGAATTGACTTTGGAGATTATATTATTTATGTGATACTTCCACTTTAAGTTCTTATGTTATTAGTTATTAACAACCCCAAGATATTTAACTGAATCACTGCAATCAATGGGAATATCTTTTAAATGGAGGCAAGTGGGATTCATAATACGCTTTCCAGTAAAAAAGATGGCAGAACTCTTGTCAGAGTTAATCTTTATCTTCCATTTTTCATACCATGTGCCCAGCTCGGTCAAACTATGCTGCAGCCTCTTTACAGCGATAGCAGGACTGAGGGAGGGAGATAGTAAGGCAAGGTCATCTGTGTAAAGTGCAAGATGAATACGATCAAAGGAAGATAAATCGTATAAGTATAAAGAGAAGAGTGTAGGGCCCAAAAGGGAGCCCTGAGGCACACCTGCAGAGATGACTCTTCTTGTAGACATGGCAGATTTAATTTGAATTTGAAATGTCCTATTGCAGAGATATGATTGGATCAAACAGATGAGTCCAGATGGCACTTCGGCTTGTATAAGCTTGTGTAAAAGGCCGTAAAATTCCGTGGCAATTCCAGAAATAAATCTGAAGATGATTTAATTTTAATATTTAACTTTTTTCTTCCTATGGGACAGATAAATTTTGTTTTGTCAACAGTGGGATTTACGATTCATCAATAAATATATTTCAGTTAATGGACCGATAAATTTTGCATCGCGAAAGTGCGTTTTTAAATTCACTAGCATACGAATCGTAATAAATAGACGAACTTCGATGAGCAGATGATTTTAGTTACTGAAAAAATGGATTTATCTGATGAACCTTATTTCACGAATAAAATCTCTTTGGTTCATGAAGAGAGTAGTTTTAAAACTTTATAATTAATCAACAGAAGAACCTAAATGAATAAATAAATGTTTTTAAATTATGAATAGAATTTCAATTCGCGAATAGAAGAATCTTATTTAATGAATAGGCGATTATTTGTTATATTGAACAAATATGTAACCTACTTGGTGAAAAATATGAATATTAATGAATAGACGACTTATAACTTGAATGAATCCCACTCAATGAATAGAATAATCTTTGCTAATAAATATCTCAAATTTATTTCATGAATAAGTGAACCTTTGCTAATAAATATTTATTTTTTCCCCTGAATAAGGGAACTTTTGCTAATAAATATCTGAACTTTCACAAATAAGCGAACCTTTGCTAATAAATATCTCAAACTTATTTCATCAATAAGAGGACCTTTGTTAATAAACATTTGAACTTTTTTCATGAGTAAGCGAATCTCCCCACTTTGGTTAATAATAGGTCTGGTTAATATAATTTTGGTTATAATATGCTTCGGAAACTGTTCCTCGTAATGCTTCGGAAACTGTTCCTCGTGAAACATTAGCGAATTCAGCTGTCTCGGTGATAGAAGCTCCTGCCAAATGCGATACAACAATCATACCTCTTTCGACATTGCTAAGATCTTCTCCCAACGACATCGTACCAATAATTGCATGCCGTTATGCCAGCTTTGCCATTATAGACAATGACGCTAAGCATGTTGAGATGTCTCCATTCAAAACTTAGTCAGTTGCACGTAGACGCAACTGTTTAACATAAACCGAAGTCTTTCCGCAAGCCTTGGTGATTCCACTTTTATGTCCATTACCTGTACATCCAATGAAACTATTATTACCCATTTTTGTGAGAACACCATGACCTTTGTGTCATATTTTTCAGACGATGATCTTAACACGACACCTCTTTCTGACGTTGTTTTTCTCATCACGAAATTCCGCGTAATTTTGTCTAAATCATGATACCATTTTTGTGGTGATGACTTCATCACGAACTCTTTTTATTATGATGACTCATTCTGACCATCTTATAATTCCATCACTACACCTTTTCGTGACCTATTCATTGCTTAAAACAGGAAGGGGAAAGTAAACGAATTCATATAGTGTCGAGGGGCGCGGGTGGCTCAGTCGGTAGCGCGCCAGGCTCGTAATCTGTAGTTCCCAGGTTCGAGTCCCAGCTGGGTCAGCGTTGAGATTTATCTCCGCAAAATTCCCCGCCCTGCCCACGGTCAGTAGGGGACACCGATGGGCTTGGAAAGGCCGCCGTCCGTCGGATGGGACGTTAAGCCGTGGCCCCGTGTGCGGGAGAGCCATACCCTGTGCACGTTAAAGAACACGCTGGATGGCCTTGACGGGAGGCTACCATCTGTCTCCCAACAGCTGTTCCAGTGGGTCCCCTCCCCCAACCTTCTCTGAGCCTTCGGGGTCCATGTGACCTGGCCATTTAGCCCATGGTGTGCAAAAAAGTGCCGCTCAGAGGTAAAACAACCCAACCCATATAGTGTCGAGGTTCGAGTCCGCAAATCCTTAATTGTGCACTCTCTATCATGTTCGATTAAATCCTATGGCAATTCTATAACAGAAAGATTTTCTAAGATGAAAAATAATATATATGGATATCGGAAGTAAATTGAAGAGAACAAGTTTACACCCCTCAAGTATCAACCAGAAACAAACATAAATCGAAAGAAACAAATATAAATCGAATCCTCCCCAGCAAAAGAGAAATTGCGCGAAGTGATTATATCGTCCCCCGGAATATAAAGCTAGAGCGAAAAGCAGTCAAATGCTATTCGGTTCCCGACAACGCTGTGTTCTAATCAACAGCAATGTCGAGAAAAGGCCTCCCTCTCTTTCTCATTCACACGCACACACTCGCGCACACACGCAGAGAGAGAGACTCTCTCTCACACACACACAGACACGTGCGCGGTCGCCATAGTTAATTGTGTAGCAGGATTACGCTAATTAATGCATTGAAATTAATTACGGCGATCAGCTGACGAGTCGGTTTCATTGAAAAGTACAAGGCTCGCAAATTGATCCGGTCTCCCGAGCTCGTGGTAATCCTTTGTCTTCCCGCGAGCCTGGCTTTGTTGGGAGCGCGCGATTACAGCGCGACGAGTTATATATATATACGTGCGCGAGCGCATGGATGCTGCGTGGCGTCGAGATGCTAGGAAGAGAGAGAGAGGATCGTGATGATGAGGGAGGAGAGAGATGGAGAGAGAGGGAGATGCGACGATCTTGTTGAATTTGAGGTGGATGTTTTGACGGACTAGTGGGAGTCTGCGGAATTTAAGAATGCGTAGATTTTTAAGTTCGATTTTTATTTTTTTTTCTTTAAAAGGGAGGAGGGTGAGGAGAGGTAAAGGATGACTTTCCCTCTAGTCTCAATTTTGGAAAGAGACTCATTTCTCATTTGCAGAAGTCCACTAATGATACAGGAAAAATAATACTCCTCAAGTAGCTGCTTGCCAGAGGACTTCAGGAGACTCTCAGTCATCCGGTAAACACAGGTGGAAGGATGAGAAAAGGTAAAAGATGACTTCCTCTTTAGAAAATCTGTGAGGATGGCAAGACTTCGCTTGAAGTATACTACAAGAAAAATAAAAACATCCATAAACTTGTACCTGTGATCAGTAATCATGCTAACCACTCCGTGTATGTTACGCGCATTTTTTAAACATGAATTTCAATTAATTAATGTCTTAGTGAAAAGAAATCTCACCTTACACTTTTTCTTTTAGCAGAAATCTTAAAGAAAAAAAAGACTACTTTGGTCTGACATAAACTACAAATGTCGACATTTACCCTACGTTAGCTCCAATCTTCGGACATCGTTTAGTGTATCACAACGATTGCTGCTACCATGGCAACCACCATATAAGTGTGTTACTTCTCAGAAATGTTTTAGCGGTATCCAGTTCGACAAGTGGGATTGTGGTTTCATTGTATATTATTAGTAATTCTAATCGAGAGATAACTTTAGCTTTTTTTTTAATTTTTTTTTAAATTTGGAAATAGGAACCAAATAAAAAATATTAGACTGTATAATAGTCTGGTTCTTTCTAGAGTTTTTACTTTGGTTCTTTCTAGTATTTCTACAGTTATGGTAATGAAATTTGGACCCTTTATATGCAAGATAACTTGATGCTTTTGATTCTAGATGCTTACGCAGTATCTTGAGCATTAGGGTTTAACTTTGTAAGTCATGATGAGGTTAGGCAAAGAAGTCGAAAACTCTTTCAAGCAGCATATTGTGCAGAGAAAGACTCCGTTGGTTTGGTCATTTTGACCGTATGCATCATTGTAGATTGGCAAATAGGGTTATGAACAGTGTGCCTAAAGGCCTCAGAAAGAGGGGAAGACCTAGGATATGGTGGGCAGACAATGTCAAACAGGACCTTGTTAGAATTGGTGTGCAGTGGCCAGATGCAGCAGATGTAGCTCAGAAGAGATGTGTTTGGAGAACTAAATTGCAAAAACTGGTTGAACCTCCGTAGCCTTTCAGGGCTTCTTGAGGATGATGATGACGACGAATAGTCTCTTTTAGCATGCATCCTAATGCTTTTCAAAAAAGGCGGGGCTAGGGTTGATTCAGTCGATAACGTATTAAGATCACAATCTGCAGTTCCCAAGTTCGAATCCCAACTGTGACAGCGTTGAGAGTTATTTCTGGTAACCTGCTCCCTATTGTCTGTTAGAAAAGAAACACCCATGGGCATGGAAATCCGCCGTCCGTAGAATGGGCCGTAAAGCCACGGCTCTGTGCACATTGAAGAACGTGCTGTTTGACCTTGACGTCGATGTTAAGAGTAGTTCTGATATTTTTTCCAAAAGAGTGGAAGGATGAGGAATGGTAAAAGATAACTTCCTCTCCAATCTCATGACACGCCGAGAGCTACCATTTTTCCTCTAACTGCTCTCCCGTGCAATTTCTTCTCCCAACCTTCTATAAGCCTTGATGTCCTTGTGACATGACCATTTAGCCCATTGTGCGCAAAAATAAGCATAACAACCCAACCGTGTACACGTAGCTGCAATCTTGCATCTCATAACACAGATCCAAGCTCTCTGGTGTTATCTTTCTCATCAAGAGCCACATGAGGGGAGGGGATAGTGTAAAAATCGCATGCAGAGTCGAAGCTCGAACCTGGGCAATCTCCTCACCCCCCCCCCCCCCCGCCCCCCTCGCGCAGCATAACATCGAAAATAAAGCAAAAGTGAAATACAGTCCGGACATCAAACGGTCTATGAATTCCAAATGAGGTTCGTCATCTTCCATGTAACTGCTGAGAGCAACATCTGAGTCGATGTATTGGGAGTCCAGGAACATCCTCGTCGACGAGAAGATCGCTACTCCTGAGCACACAGCAAAAGCCTGACCTCTGCGCTGCACGGGGAAGGAAGCACGGGCTCCGAACACTCGCAGTAATGACAAGCCAATTACGGAACATGGTCACAAGTCAGATTGCTTCCATCTGCAAACACGGCTCAGCTATTTGGTCAATAATTAACGACCCACCTAATGTGTTACGTCACGGAAAACTACCCTCTCTCTCTCTTCTGCAAAGGAATTATTTTTCGTACGCCTTTTGCCTTGTGTAGGATCAGTATTGTTGCATGCTTTTTGTTAAGACTTGGAAGTCTATAGAAACTATGTGAACACCGGCGTTTTTTAACTTTGGGAGGGGGATATTTTTTTTATCACGGAATAGATTTTACTATGAGAAAATTAATTTTCTGTGAGTCTCATAATCTTATTTAGATATTTTTTTAAACTTTAAACGAAGGTTCTGGGATGTTCCTCAAAGTCCACTGAAGCTGTGTGAAGACCGTAATTTTTTAAAGTGGCATATTATTTTTTTTAAAATTGCTGAATGAATTTTTAGCATGAGAAAGCTAATTTCGTGCGAGTCATAGAAGGGTTGGGTTGTTGTTGTTTTACCTCTGAGCGGCACTTTTTTGCACACCATGGGCTAAATGGCAAGGTCACATGGACCCCGAAGGCTCAGAGAAGGTTGGGGGAGGGGACCCACTGGAACAGCTGTTGGGAGACAGATGGTAGCCTCCCGTCAAGGCCATCCAGCGTGTTGTTTAACGTGCACAGGGTATGGCTCTCCCGCACAAGGACACGGCTTAACTTCCCATCCGACGGACGGCGGCCTTTTCAAGCCCATCGGTGTCCCCTACTGACAGTGGGCAGGGCGGGGAAATTTTGCGGAGATAAATCTAAACGCTGACCCAGCTGGGACTCGAACCTGGGAACTACAGATTACGAGCCTGGCGCGCTACCGACTGAGCCACCCCTAGAATATCACTGAGTAATCATTGGAGAAATCATTGAGCTAAGATATGGAGCAGAACTTAAAGAACAAAAGATCTGAGTTCAACTGACAATTTCATTAATAATGCGCCTACAGGGACAGCAGATCATAATGTTGTTAAGTGCATTTCTCCAGGACTGCGTCTTGGTAAAGGAAAACTAGACATGATCTAAGATGTTGCCTAATCTTAGGGACACGTTCCGTGTTTGTCAGATTAGGATGCAAGTGCGTTCAGGGGGCCCATGTATACCTTTGTACCTAGGGAAAGAAAATTTTTAAATTCTATAGTGACTTTGTTCGGTATATTTATATCGCCACTAAGATTGATTTGACAATTTCAGAAAGTGTTATGGTGAATTGAATATTTTGACAGGATTTAGAGAAATTCTTTTACGAAAGCTTGTTTGACAAAAACTTTGTTAGAAAAAGGAACCACAAGAGAACAAAGATAAATGATACTTTATGCAAGAAATCACATGCTTGTGTGCAATTCGTTCTGTGGGCAAGCAAGAAACGACCTTCAACCAGATAAAGTGATGGAAACCTGTGAGATTCCTCCATCATCTGTCCCTCTTGCACGAAAGGATGCTGGGAGAAGGTGGTGGAGGGACGGGGGGGTAGCAATAAGAGGGGTTATAAGTGTGCTTCTCGGAAGGGGGATAGGGAAAGAAAAGAACCACTATAGGGAAGGGAGAGTCTCTCTGCTGAACAAGAGGTACTGACTGTAGACGAGCTCTGTGGACAGAGAGAGGCGCCGTGAAGGCCAGCTAGCAGGCCACTCCGCATCGTCTAGGTTTACCTAGTAAGGAAGGTCAGTACAGCATCTCGTAGTGTAGTCGGGAGGATGTGTTTGCCCAGTCCCAGCGGAGGAACGGCTGGCTTGAGCACTCCCTTCTGTTGCGTTCACTGTTGATCGCTTCAATTACGGACGTAATCAGATGCGAGACAGACCGGGTACCTCTTTCTCCCTTTTCACCCTCTCTCTTTCTCTCTCTCTCTCTCACCCCTCGTCGAAGAGGATGGGAAGAGAGGGCTTGAAGGGGAGGGAGAGAAGAGAGAGAGAGGGGGGGAGGGTGGTAGGAGGTGTGTTGCCCCAAGGAGGAAGAAGAAGAGAGAGCCAAAATAGGAGCTTGTAGGGCCGGCAAGAGCGACTGCACAAGTAGCAGCGGCTGGAGGCTGGCGGGAGGACACAGGTTGAAAACTATCGACCGCATCTTCTGCGACTGCGCATCACCAGATCGAATAAAATTTGAACCTAGGAAGCGAGAGGATGACAACAAGAGAAGATTGGAGATGAGAGTGGGTGGGAATGGCTTCGTGGGGGGGGGAAGAGAGGTGGGTGGGTAGGGGAATGGGAGACTTACAGTGGGTGGTGATGGTGTGTGAGTGGATGTGGGACGTAGACAGCCCTCAGTAGCGACGCCTATATATATATAGAAAACTGTAGCCAGATCGTCCGACACGGGATTGTCTCAGTTCGGCCACCAGAGGGCACTACGAAGCAACGCCGCGTGGCGAGTGCTGCACGCACGAACACACACACAAACAGACGCACACAATCCCCCCATGCGGCACGAGTGCGGTGTTGCAGTCGGCGGGCTGATGCTGTTGCCGCTATGACTATGTTATCCGAAACCTACCCTCACGTTGCTGCTGATGAGCTCCAGGCATCCCGGCCTGTCCCGCGTAACGACAAGACACGTGAGCCCGCGTGGACACGGGAAGGACAGTAGTATGTGGCACGTTGCATTTCGTGAAGCGACGAAACACTAGAAGACAACGTGGTCGTCCAAGGATTGTTATTGTTCCTTTTTTTGTTTTATTAATTTTGCCTTTTTTTTTTCTGTTGCTGTTGACCTTCGGCTTCTTCCAAATCCTTCCTTTCCCACCACTTCAGTCTTCAGGTTGCATGAGTTGCGGGTGATAATTTCGTGTGGGTACGGTGGTGTCTTAGTGAGCTTTACACTTCTGCAGACATGCCCAGGTCGTTTCTTGTGAAGAAGGCAAAGTACCCTGTGGAACACGGCAACCGGTGGCCCTACCGCGAGCCCTCCAGCCCTACGGAGGCGACCCCGGCCCCGAGTCCTCCGCCGCCTTCGCATTGCCTCACCGTCCGATACACCAACGGTAAGTTTCCTTAATCTTGTTGTTTTCGAGATTATGGTCTCTTTGTTTTTTACACTTCATCATCATCGACCATGGGAGTTTTTCTCACCTACAAGAGAAGGAGATTCATCAACAGATCCTCATCCGTTTTTTTTTTCGTTCTTTAGCAAAATGACATTTCTTAACGCGACAACAGTGCAATAGTGTTTTCGTCCTACAATTAATCACTCCCGCGAATATCAATGTAATAAAAGTAGAGAGAATTTCTATGGAAGTTTAAACAAAAAATATTAAGATGATTTTCAGATCGCCATTTCAGTCTGGTTCAGTCATAAATTTTTTTCTTCATTTTTTTCACTTCATTCGCCTTACATTATAGAGCTGAAAAATGAACTTACTGGGAATGTCTTTTTTCTTTTATGTTCACGTTTTCTTAATTGTATTGTAAATCTGAACTTTTTTTGAAGTCTTCTTCCTGCTGGAAACTTTTTATTGATAATTTTATCCTTGTGGAAGACATCCTTCAAGCCTTGTTTTTACTGTCTTATATTTATTGGAAATTTTATATCTACAGCAGACTTTATTTTATCCTCTTAAAGATTAATTATAGTTAGTAGAAACTTTATTCGTAGTTCAGACTTCCTTTTATCGTTGTCCTTTTTATACTTGTTTAGAAATTTTATCTTGATTGATGAATTCCTTTTATTCTTATTAAAGACTTCTTCCTATATTCATTGCAAATTTGATTCTTATTGCGGCTTTCTATACTTCTTCTAACTATTGTTTAAGGAAACTTTATTCTCATTGAAAGATTATTTGTTATCGTCGTTGAAAACTTCTCCCTATACTTATTGGAGCTTTAATCTTTTTTAGAAACTTCTCCCTATACTTATTGGAGCTTTAATCTTTTTTAGAAACTTCTTCCTATACTTATTGGAGCTTTAATCTTTTTAGAAACTTCTTCCTATACTTATTGGAGCTTTAATCTTTTTTTGAAACTTCTTCCTCTACTTAACGGAAACTTGATTCTTATTAAAACTCTAATTTTATACGTAATGAAAACGTTTATCTATCCTTGACAAAAACAACTTTAACTATTGGTAAAGACTTTTTATTCTTTCTGAAGACTTCCTTTTACTATTGCCAAAGATTTCGCATTCTTTCTGAAGACTTCTTTTTTACTATTGTTGTCAAAGACTTTCTTTTTTCACTTTCGCAGAATATTTCCTTTTATTATTTTCAAAGACTTATTTTTGTCGTATTGACTTATTCCTAGTATTGTTTAAGTCTGCTTTCAACTTTATTAAAGACATTCAATATAGTTGAAACCATTTTTATTATTGTTGAAAACTTTTTATATTTTTTGAAGTCCTCTTTCTATAATCATTTTTTTATCGTTGAAGACTTTCTTTTAGGATTATTGAAGGTTCCCTCCCATTATCGTTATCGAAGGCTCCCCTTTGATCCTTATTGAAGGTTCTCCCCTTCATCTTTATTGAAGGTTCTCCCCTTCATCCTTATTGAAGGTTCTCCCCTTCATCTTTATTGAAGGTTATCCCCTTCATCCTTATTGAAGGTTCTCCCCTTCATCCTTATTGAAGGTTCTCCCCTTCATCCTTATTGAAGGTTCTCCCCTTCATCCTTATTGAAGGTTCTCCCCTTCATCCTTATTGAAGGTTCCCCCTTGGATCTTCATTGAAATCCCCTCCCCCTTTTCATCCTTATCGAATATTTTCTTTCAAATATCGATAACTATAATCAACATATCTTCTAATCGTTATTAAAATTACAATATCCATTTGTTTTTTCTTATTGGCATTTTCGTTTTATCGTAATTGAAAGCTTCCATTTCTTCTATCCGTTTATAATGTGTATTTTCCTTTCCCTATAAAACACTTATTTTTATTTCTATCACGGTCATCAAATGTACATTTGATTTGCTACTGAAGATTTTTCCCGTTTGGCTTTCGTAATTATTTTTGCATTATTGCTTCTGTAATGAAAGAACACCCTCAGCTGAATGTCTCTTTAAACCTAATTTTCAACAACATACTTTCAGAAGTCAAAATACCTATGCGATGCCAATCATTCTGAAACTTCTTTTCTTCAAAAGAGAAAATTTAATTGAATGAATCGTTCTAATAGCCAACAATCACATTTGCTTGATCTTCCCAAAGCAGGTGACAAAGTCATCTGTTTCAGAAAAACGAATTATTAAGATCATTAGAATTCCACGTATTTACATTGAAAATTAGGTTTAAGGAGGTTAAAAATTAGGTTTAAAGGAGATTAGACTGAGAATGACAAACTGAAAAAAAAAATCCACGTCTAAAGCATGAAATTCATCAGGGGGAATTGTGAAATTCCCCCTGATGTTATAACAATCATTCTGCTTCGAATTGTTATTAAATAACAAAGGACATAAAATCGTTATGCAAAGCAGAACCAAATACCAATCACCCTATTACGCTAATTTCTTTTAATTAAATAATTCCTTCGGAGCTGCCTATGAGCCATAAACCCCAAACAACCATTTCTCCTAAAGGATTTACGAAATTCCGGAGGAAGAAGCACATAAATTATGTTCGTGACAAATTAAGATATTTCTTTGTGATTCTCCAGACACCATGCTATCTTTCCATTAAATATCTATCAAATGGTTTATCATGCAATTGGAGACTCAATCTTAAACTTGCTGTTCACATATAGCTAAAATAAAAAGCATTCAAAATTCATTTGCCAGACATTATGCCTTCCAACACAAAAATAAACTCCATAATATTAATAAGAGCCACTTTATAATGAATATAAAACTCTACGACAACACTTGTGAGCAAAGACACAAGGGTCCACGCTCGATATTATTATGAGCTATGTTATTATTATGAGCTATGTTATGCAACCTTCGGGTTCTGGATTTTTCCAGCTTATCTAGATATAGTGATGCAGAACACTGCCTAATTGACGATGAAGAAGGTTATGGACAAGAAGTTTGTTCGGTACTTCGAAAATCCAGTTATGATCTCTGATCTCTTTGAATATAAAACTATACTCAGAACTATCGTCACATAAGCATGCCCAGCATATGGGTATGAGGAGGACAAGGCAACCCTATACCCATTACAGATTTTTCAGAATAAATGATGTCTAAGACCAGCTATTGACATTCCACGATAGGTAAGAAATAGCAATATACACACAAGGGTCTGTAAATTGAACATAACAACACATGCATCAAAAGAATGCAGTAGATTGCTTTAAAATTATTGGCAACAATCTATATGAGGTTTATTAAAAAAAAACTGCTAACTACGATCACATATTTCATTCTATGTTGAAGCGATCCAAGTCTATTTCGGATAATGAGACACAAGCCTATATTCGTTCTGATTAAGACTGCTTTTCTTTAGTACTTTTCAGTCTCATCATGTTTGCATTAGTCAGAAAACAGTCCAAGCCCTTTGAGACCACATAAATGTGGTTTAGCCATTTGTCCATTCATCACACAACAAAAAATTTCAAATCCCATTAGTGGGTGAAGTAAGATGAAAAAGGTTAAGAGATGGTCTTAAAATGGGAATATCTTAATATGTGAATATATAATCCGGTACTCAGTTCTATCAAATCACGATATCCGATATCCGAATATATTACCTATCAGTCAACTAACTAAATATAAATTAACACTTAGGAATTATTTTGATCACTTATACGAAAAAATTCAAGATTAATCGTAATAAAAACACTAGATATAAAACTGAAGGTCTCTACATTTGAAAAATCACTACATTTTAAAAACGATTATGGAAATTGTGAAATTCCCTCTGTCCTCACCAGCATCCCTCAGAAGTTATTTCATTAAAATACTTTGGAGACGTTTAAAAATTTATCAAAACAGAGTTTCTGAAAAATATTTAACAACTGTTTACTCTGTGGTATCATTTAATTGTAAATATTGAGTTTATTTTACAATATTATGATTGTTTATTGCCTACGTATTTGAATTTCTGAGGACAAGCTGGTTTTGGACTATAAAATGAAATATTTTTTGTGTATTTATGCAAATGAAAAAAAAAATACTTGACAGAAAAATAACAGAACGAATTATTGCACATCTAAAAACCACAATTGCATAAAAAAAAGAGTAAACAGGCTGACATAAAAAAAAATTTAGTTTGATTTAATCACAAAAAAAAGAAATATTATCATAACTATCAACACTACTGTGGAATGCTTCGTTTGCAATAAAAGGGTTTAAGCATTAAACTCACACATACCAGACGAGGTTTTCTGAGGTTATTCAACCATTTTAAAAAACCAGAAATAAGCCTTTTTCGCTACCAGGTTTCGTAAACTGATCTGCATTTACATCTCTTCTTAGATTGGGAATATTTTTAAAGGAATATATTTTTCGTAACAACTTTTAGCAAGTGAACATTCAACAGCTGAAAGGGGTGGTTCAATCGGTAGCGCGCCAGGCTTGTAATCTGCAGTTCCCAGGTTCGAGTTACAGCTGGGTCGGCGTTGAGATTTATCTCCGCAAAACTCCCTGCCCACGGTCAGTAGGGGACACCGATGGGCTTGGAAAGGCAGCCCTCCATCGGATGGGATGTTAAGCCGTGGCCACGTGTGCGGTATAGCCATACGCTGTGCACGTTAAAGAACACGCTGGTTGGTCTTGACGGGAGGCTGCCATCTGTCTCCCAACAGCTGTTCCTGGGTCCCCTTCCCCAAACTTCTCTGAGCCTTCGAGTTCCTTGTAACCTGACCATTTAGCCCATGGTGTGCAAAAAAAAGTCCACTCAGAGGTAAAACAACCCAACAGTTGAAAGGATCCATTCTCGTCTGAATTTCGCTATTCGCAAAATATTTTATACCATTCTCTTGAATCAGTAACAAAATTAAAAACCAAACCCACATAATTCGCAATTAACGGGTGCATTGCACTTCTTAAACAAAAATTGCAGAGTGAGGTTTTAAAAAACTACACGTATAAATATATATTCACATTTTAAGCATCACAATCGACTTCGTACATTCCACAACAGAATAAATATGCATTTTAAATTTCCCGAGTCAAACCAATAGACAAAATGTCATATGAATTAAATTAGGTGATTTTTTTTGGAAGGGAGTGCATTTTTGGATGAAACTTTGCAAGTGAAACGCACACGTACTTGAAAATGGTAAAAGAAATTCTACATTATATACTACCCTACCAATCATATTGTGCTACAAATCATATATCATGTCAATGGGAATCTTATTACTACGGTCGTAACATTTTATGTATAAAAGTTAATGCTCATCTATATTTCCTGCAGATAAACTATTAGCTTTACGGGTCAAATGCAACAAAAATTTCTATACCCGAGTTTTGTGAGATGATGATGATGAATAAATATATCTAATACTAAATTTCGAAGAGCTATAAAGACGAAGACCGACCCCATACAAATACGAAACCTTTCCTTCATCTTAATGATTTCACACCTTGAAATATTTTTCTCCATATTAATTAAGACAGGCCTCATATAAATACGAAACCTTTCCTTCATCTTAATACCTCGAAATATTATAACCCTCGAAATATTTTATTAACCATATTAGTTAAGACCGGCCCCATATAAACCTTTCCTTCAACTTAATGATTTCATACCCTTGAAATATTTTTTCCCATATTCAGTAAGACAGGCCCCATATAAATACCAAACCTTTCTTCCATCTTAATGATTTCATACCCTTGAAATATTTTTTCACCATGTAAATGGTAGCTAGGTAGTCACTGAAAGGAGAGCTCTGCACCAATCCCCTGTGATGATGCATATAACCGGCCAGGTCTAGCACCTAATGTCCGACCCCGACTTCTCGTGGTGCAGGCCATTAGTACCTTTCAAAGGAGATACTCTCTTGTGGAAGTGAACGGAAGGGGAGGGCTGCCAGATTAGTGTGGCCTACTAATCTGGACAACTATGGCTACTTTTCTTTTTTTTTTCTACCCTGCTGAGGAGTGGTCAACCACACAGGGTCCTGGTACTGACCATATAAACCCACTGGACTGGACAGATATATGGCTATGAGCTTGATTATGGATCCTGAATTTGCTGCACTGGTGGACTTCTGTGGAGGGAAAATCTTCCGCTGTGTTTTCTGTTTGTTTGTGGGTTGACAGCCCCAAGTGAATAGATTCGCAGGATATGTTTATCAGCTGGTGGATAATCCTGAGCAGAGGTCATCGCAGGCACCTGAACTCTTTGCTTCTATTGGAATCGTCAAATTCTACATTGGAGAAAGTCTTCCAGTGTAGATGGCTTCAGCCTTTAGTGGTGGGGGAACGGGTCTTTGCCCCATGTCTGCGATTAGGGGGTTGTTTGATATTGTCGGCATTCCCTCTCTCAATAAACATAGTTTCTTTAAACATCCCACTAACCATTTTCTCTCCATAGGTAGTTGGATTGTGAGTACTCTGCACAGAGATTTTTCTCTTGATGTCCTCACATAAGAATTCCACCATTATAATTTAGATATTCTCGGCTTGCAAGAGACCAGATGGGCAGATAAAGGTCAGATTCTTAAAGATAATCTTAATTTTTTTTTTTCAGGGAGGGAAGAAAATAAGCATCTCTATGGCGTAAGTCTGCTTCTCAGCAGACACGCTAGTGATGCTCTTCTAGGATATGAGTGTTATTAATGAAAGTTTTCTTACAGAAAAATTTCAGACAAGCGTTAAAGACTTGAATGTTATCTGCTGTTATGCCCCCACTGAGGATGCCGATGAGGATGAGAAGGATAGGTTTTACGGACAACTTCAGGATATTTTGAATTCTGTCAAGAAAGGAGATATTACTCTTGTTCTAGGTGACTTCAATGCCAAAGTTGGTACTGACTCTGACCTTTGGGGAGGGGTGATAGGCCCTTTTGGTATTGGTAGCTGCAATGGCAATGGGCAACGTCTCCTACAGGTAAGTAAACTCAATGGATTCAGAATAACTAACACTTATTACAAACACCGCGACATACATAAGTACACATGGTTTTCACTAGATGGGCTGCATAGGAATATGATTGATTATATATTAAATGGGCTAGTTCTGTTAGAAATACCAAGGCTAATTCTGTTAGAATCCTCATCGGCATCCTCAGTAGGGGAATTGAAATTGGATCTGACCATTACCTTGTTAAATGTGTCTTGCAACTTAAACTTAAAAAATTTTTGTGCTAAGGTTAAAAAATTTACTTTTAATACTGAAGGTCTGAAAGACCCAGTTATAACTAAAGCTATTCTGAATGATAGGTTGCTAAATCATTATGACAGTCATGGTTTGCATACTACTGAAGTTGAGGAAGAATGGGACCATTTTAAACAGGCTTTTTTGGACACTAACAGTACTCTTTTAGGAAAAAAGGAGCAGAAGAGACAGAATTATCTGAGTGATAAGGCACTTGAGCTTATTTCAGAAAGAAAGAACTGCAGGAATGTCCTTAATCAATACCCTACTAATCCTAATAGAAAGGACTACAGAGAGTTACTAATAGAAATAAACGTGTAAAAGTTCAGTTAGCTGTTTATAGGAATCTTTGGCTTGATGTCTTGTCTGACAAAGCCAAGGGAGAAGTTAGACACACAACAGCAGAGAGCTGTATCAGATAGTTAGCCCTGTAACACAATCTGAAGTGATTTTGGCTATTTCTAAACTTAAACTTCATAAATTCGCAAAGGTAGATGAAATTACTACGGAAATGCTCAGAGCTGGGAATGGTTCAGCTACCACTTGGATGACTGAAATTTTGAATATCTTTTATGATAAAGGCATGGTTCCTAAGGATTTTTACCAGAGCTATTATTATCCCTATTTTCAAAAAAGGTGATCGCAGTTCTTGTGTTAACTATAGGGGTATCAGCCTACTCTCTTTTCCAGGGAAGGTTCTTTGCATGATTGTACTTAATAGAATTTAGAATCTTGTTGACAGTCAATTGCGTGATGAGCAATGTGGATTCAGAAGTGGTAGAGGATGTGTGAATCAGATATTTTCACTTAGGCAGATTCTTGAGAAATGTTTAGAGTTTCAGAAACCTTTGGTTGCTAGCTTTGTTGATTTCAATAAGGCTTTTGACTCCTTTGATCGTCATAATTTGTGGTTGATTGTGAGACCGCATGGCATACCAGACAAGTTAGTTAACATAATTTGATTCTTTCTAGGGTTAGTTGTGGTAGAGAAACCTGGACGCTTTGTAAACAAGATAACAGTAAACTAGATGCTTTTGATTCTCGATTCTTTCGCAGTATCTTCGGCATTAGGTGGTTCAACATTGTAACTAATGATGAGGTTAGGCAAAGGAGTTTGCAACCTCCTTAAAGCAGCATATTGTGCAGAGAGAGACTCCGTTGGTTTGGCCATGTTGCCCGTATGGGTAATTATAGATTGGCGAATAGGGTTATGAACAGTGTGCCTAAAGGCCTCAGAAAGAAGGGGAGACCTAGGATGCGGTGGGCAGACAATGTCAAACATGATCTTGCTAGAATTGGTGTGCAGTGGCCAGATGCAGCAGATGTAGCTCAGGACTGATATGCTTGGAGTACTGAATTGCATGGTCTGGTTGGACCTTCGTAGCCCATGGCTGCTTGATGATGATGATGATGATGATTCATTAAGACCGGCCCCATATAAATACCAAACAGTTCCTTCATCTTAATGATTTCATACCCTTGAAATATTTTTTCATCATATTCATTAATAACAAATATTTTGTTATGAAGAAACATTTCATTTTAATTTATTGCCTCTAGCTACAATAGAACCCGAATTACAGTTTTAAATTCCAGAAGAAACTTTTTTTCCATTCCATTAATTTTTGCTGGGTGATGTGGTAGTATATAAAGATTCAGTGGAATCTTAGTATAACGAACGTCGGAATGACGAAATTGTTTTCCAATTATATGTAAAAAAAAAGTTTCTTTTTTAATATTACTAGTATAATGAAAATATAAGTTAAGGAAATAGAAATTTATTCCCGTACAAAAATTATAACCAGTATAAAAAATTAAAAAAAAAATCCCTAAACATTCTGTACCTTTTATCATCTGAAAACGCTGCAATAATTTAAACTCTGTGAAATATCTAACCAATCACAGCGATATTAAACCAGCGTTGCCACATATTCCTAGCATAAAAGGGGATTTTCAAGCTTGGAGATCTACGCGATTCTGATTGTATCACATTGCAAGTAATAGTAGCGTCAGCGAAGACTTCTTTCAAAGCAGTTCCAATCCACGCATTCTATTTTATCATTAGCTAAATTTAAGTTATTGTTATATCGCTTCGCTATTATTTTTGTTTAAGTTCTTAATTAGCTTCGTTATAACAGCTGATATGGCCCGAAATCTTCGCCATTTCGTAATAACACAGATTGTGTTGCAGAGCTGAGGCATAATTTAAGAAATCACAGAGAGATGATTGTTGGAACAAACAGTTTAAAAAGATGCTGGCAAATTTTTTTAAGATGTAAATTCTAATACGCGGCAATTTTGTTTCTGAAAATGATTATTTTACAATGTGTAACTACTATAGCACAGTTTTCATTGCATTTCAGTGTAACGAAATTTCATTATAACAAATATCTTTTGAATACCCGCTGGATTTCATTATGCTGACATTTCATTGTATTTCTAAAATAACAGACGCTACAATGAGAATGACTGGCAGCGTAATAAATATATTTCAGATATATTTGTCAATTTCTAAAATTGCATCGGGTTGTTTTACACCTGAGCTGCACGTTTTTGCACACAATGAGTTAATTGGCCAGGTCACAAGAACCCGAAAGCTCAGAGAAGGTTGGGGGAAGGGACCCACTGGAGCAGCTGTTGGGAGACAGATGGTAGCCTCCCATCAAGGCCATCCGGCGTGTTCTTTAACGTGTATAGGGTATGGCTCTCCCGCACACGGGGCCACGGCTTAACATCCCATCCGACGGACGGCGGCCTTTCCAAGCCCATCGGTGTCCCCTACTGACCGTGGGCAGGGCGGGGAGTTTTGTGTAGATAAATCTCAACGCTGACCCAGATGGGACTCGAACCTGGGAACTACAGAATATGAGCCTGACGCGCTACCAACTAAGACACCTTACCGCCTCCTAAAACAAAAAGTAATACCAAACTACATTGCACGTGACAGACATCATTCACACAAAATTAATGTGAAACTGTACCCATGGATAAAAGTTGCGCATAAGTTTCGTCAAAGCTCACAAACTGCAACTTAGCATTTTTTTTCGATTATGTTATCTTGAAATTTTGTGAAGTTTATTTCCTTCACTGAATCCACATCTGGCATGGTCGAAGCCTTCTATGTGGTTGAGCTGTTTTACTTCTGAGTTGCACTTTTTCGCATACAATGTGCTAAATGGCCAGGTCACAAGGACAACGATGGCTCACAGAAGGTTGTGGAGAGGAGACCCACTGGACAGCTGTTAAGAAATAGATGGCAGCCTCCCGTCAAAGACCATCTAGCGTTTCTTTAATGTGCACAAAGTATGACTGTCCCACGCACGGGGCCACGGTTTTACGTCTCATACAATGTGCTATCGGAAATGACGTCATTCTCTTGTGAAAACCAATAGTCTATATTTCGCCAGATGATTATTCTTCAAATTTCATTTAAAAAATCAGACAAATTTTCGTGTCGTGTAAAACATATTGCGATGGCTGATCATACAATTGACCCATGGGTTGCCGATAACTGAAAAAAAAGAGATTACAAATCCTTCCAGCAGAAATATGCATTTTTTTATCATCCCCATGTTTAGATTATTTGGAATTTCTACGTCACGCCTCATAGTATACATTTTTTTCTCACCCCAATGCGATCTTGTTCGAGATGAAGCTTGCATGCGATATCATTCACCATATCGAACCAGTTTAGTTTGGACTTTGCACAAAAACTGAGCTACAATAAACATAATTTGCTAAAAAAATCAAAAGGATTTAATAGAAAAATCCAGAAATGCAGAATGAACGATTGCAGGAGGGATTTTTTAAATTTTATCTTGCCTGAATTCCTTCGTTCACTCTTTTCTTTTATTTTTTGGCTGTTAATCAGATAGAGGCAAAGATCAGCTATCATATCGCTTGCGGAAAATTTAAGAAGAATTCATCATTCGTCATTGCATTTGTTTGGAATATGCGTACAGTCGCTCAAAAAAAGTATCCGAACACTATGGTTGAGTTCAGAATTGATAAAAAATATCTGGCAACGATTCTTTTAGAAATTAGCGATCTGGCAACCTTCGTGTCACGTGACACGAAGGTTGCCAGATCACTAATTTCTAAAAGAATCGTTGCCAGATATTTTTTTATCAATTCTGAACTCAACCATAGTGTTCAGATTCTTTTTTGAGCGACTGTACTTCCTATATTAGCATTGTCTCTCTTTTTTCTGTAAACCGGCGTTTGTAAACAAATAAACTTTGCGTGTGTTTAAAAATTTATACATTCAGTTATTAAGGGAATTTCTTGTTTCGACCAATGCGGAACCAAATTCTAAGCTCCGTAACTTCAGGAAAAAAAAAAGCTTTTAATAGTCGGTTCTTTTTGCTTGTTGTCACCCTGAAGAGAAACAACCCGAAACTTCCCTAATCACGATCTTCTTTATGACACACTTTAACCAAATTATGTTGTCTTCTGTAGCTTACCTTGACCAAAATGCGTCGCTCTCTGCGACACATCCTGACCCAGTCACGTTGTTTTCTATGTTACACCCTATTCAAGTTATGATGTCTTCTGTAACATACTCTGTTCAAGTCATGTTACTCTATAAGCCATACCCGACTCGAGTCAGTGTCACATCCTGACCAAGTCATGTTACTATAAGCCATACCCGACTCGAGTCAGTGTCGCATCCTGACCAAGTCATGTTACTCTATAAGCCATACCCGACTCGAGTCAGTGTCACATCCTGACCAAGTCATGTTACTCTATAAGCCATACCCGACTCGAGTCAGTGTCACATCCTGACCAAGTCATGTTACTCTATAAGCCATACCCGACTCGAGTCAGTATCACATCCTGACCAAGTCATGTTACTCTATAAGCCATACCCGACTCGAGTCAGTGTCACATCCTGACCAAGTCATGTCATCTACGTCACACTCTTCTCAAACTAATTATTTCTCTATGGACCACTTTTACCAAATCGTATTGTCCTCTGTAATTCACCTTGGCCAAATTGCGCAGCTTTCTGCGACACATCCTGATCAAGTCACGTTATCTTCTATGCCACACTTTAACCAAATCACATTGTTCGCTGCCGACAGGTTTTTGTTTTCTTTTTTTTTTTCAAAGTATGAGCCGTGAAATCTTTGTAAAGAGACGCAGCACATTAAATTTCTACTTTGAATTTTCATAGTGTGTGAACGTAGGAAACAAATATGTTTTGAAACACATCCATGACATAAAAAACACAGAAGCTAATTTTATTTCGGATTCTTACGCTCACATTTTTTTGCCATTTAAGGAAACTCTTCATCTTACCTTCTCGATAGATTACATGGGTGAAAAGTGCATTTTTGTATGAAGCGCCGGGACCGATTCACAGATTCATATGCATGTGGAATTGGATTCCAAAATTAGAGTGACCCTCTCCCTAATTTTTTTTTATTTGCGACATATAGGACAGAGAAGAATCCTGGAAGCTACTCCTAGCTTAATACAGGACTTCTCATACAAGGACATGCCCTACTAAGACCGAAGTCATTGCTGACCACTGCCTTAGTTAGAGCTAACACAACACACAAAGTTTGCCCTGCTGGAACAGTCGCTAGCTGCCTAACCACTATGCCAGTTAAGGCATATTTACACACTGAACTTCTTTTAAATAAAATAATGCATCAAGACACTATATCTACGCTGACCTGTAGTCTCAGAAGTGAACTGGGATTTGCTGGTGTGAAATAGTGTAAGCGGAGGTGGGTAGGTATTTCTTACACCTTTAAAACTCTAATCTTACTGCATCAAGACGCTTTAAAGAAGACAAAACAAACGTTAATGCAATGTATCCTCTTTAATAAATGTATTCCCTGTAAGTTAAAAATATCCACAGACCTCCTGGGAGATGTTTACGAAGCCTAGGCCGAAAAATATTGACTAATTAGTCTGTACGTGACATCTGACGTAGAATTACGTCTTTTGACCCAGGGAATTCGGAAAATTATTTTTGCTAGACCTGTCAGTAATTAAAGTTGATTGGTGTTGTTTTTTAAACGTTTGTTGCAGTTTCAGGTTCTGTTTCTGATGAACCTTTTATCCATTCCAGTTTGTCGAAGTGTTTCTTTGCTTGTTTGTTTTTGAGGTGATCTCATTTACTGCTAGAGATTTAAACAATTGAGGATGCTTGATTTGTTGGACTGCTTTGTTCGTTGTAATAGAGAGCGCCATTTGCAGTTGACATTTCAACAATTCAAGATTTTCAATTTGTTTGTTTGCTTGTTTGTTGGCGTTTCCGAGTTTTATCTCTTCTGAGCACTTGGACAAATCAAGTGTTTGTGCGTTTGTCTGTTACAATTCACGGTTATTTTTCTGTTGGATCATCCAAAAATTCATGTTTATTGATTTATTTGTTTGTTTGTTGAAATTCGGGGCTCTTTCTCAGTAGGATACTTCAATAATCAAGTCTCTTGATCAGCATGATTGCTTGTTTGTTTCAATGAACGGTAACTGTAAGAAAAAGTGGTGAAACAATTTTATAATTACATTATTTCCTTTGTTCTATGTCATATCTCTGTTTTATTATCTTATCATTTTTATTGGTTATTGATAATATCCTGGTTGTAAAGGTAATACCATTCGAAAGGCCACAGAATTGGGATAGGTAGATAAATAACACAAAACGGAGTGATATCATCATTCAAATCAATTCTATGCGAACCATTATTTCTCATTGTTCAGTTTTATAAAGCTGAGTTACTTTCCCGACCTATTGTTGCTTAAACAAGAGAAATAAGTATTTTAATTGTTATATAATAACTGAATGGTTGAAATACATAATAAGAAATCATTTACTTCATCAGATCAGAAAAGTTTGCTTCTAAGAAACAAAAGTGAAAAATGTTTTCAAGTTTGATATATTTTTATGAATATTTTAAGCTGATTATTATAATTGAAATCATTGCATTTCACCTGATAAAATTTTATTGTTTTGGAATTTTAGTATTTTTTTAATTAAACGTTTATTTATTACAAAATTCCAAATTATCGCCTTTTTTGTATGATACTCCCACAAAAGAAACATCCTGATGGTATTTCAATTACGAAACTCGAGTGCCATGCTTGTAACTTCAGTATCCCAATCTTGAGATGTTAGGAACAGCATCGTTGCCTTATCAATCAATATAATCTCAATGATCGATAATAAAATAAAAATAAATAAATAAATAAATAAATACCCCCTCAAGCAGCTGCTTGCCACAGAGGTCTGACAGGAGTCTGTCAGTTTATATGCCAAAGTAGAAGATTTGAGAGGATGGCAGGACCTCAGCAGAAAAACGACACAAACAGCCATGCCTTACCCGGGACTCGAACCTAGGTCCCTTAGATCAGTAGCCAAGCAAGCTAACCACTCGGCCGAGGGAAAAACTGGGAAAACGTGAACAATATTTTGAAAATGTAGTTGTTTGACAAATATATTTTTTTAAATATGGATTATTTCTTGTCTGCAGCATGGCTGACAGTATTAGTTATTTGTATTTCAAGAAGCAAATTCAAATAATATTGGCTGAGGTCCATTTTAATAAATGTTTAAAATGTTGCGTCTCAATTCAATAACCAATTAAAGGATTGCGACCCATAGTCGTATCAAATGTTGAGTTCCGCTTCAATCTCTCTCTCCAGTGATGAGATCCAGTGATGAGAGTGTTTTTTCAAATGCTAAGGACCGTTTCAGTCGCTATTTCTAATGATTAGGCCCATTTTAAAAGCTGTTTCAAATGCTGAGGAGTATAAATGGTTTCAAGTCCTGAGAAACATTTCAGTCTCTGTTTCAAGGTTAAGATCCATTTCAATCGATTTTTTATGTGCTGAAACCATTTCAATCGACATTTCATGCGCCGAGAGCCATTTCAATCGATGTTTCATGTGCTGAGAGCCATTTCAATCGACATTTCATGCGCCGAGAGCCATTTCAATCGACATTTCATGCGCCGAGAGCCATTTCAATCGATGTTTCATGTGCTGAGAGCCATTTCAATCGACATTTCATGCGCCGAGAACCATTTCAATCGATGTTTCATGTGCTGAGAGCCATTTCAATCGACATTTCATGCGCAGAGAGCCATTTCAATCGATGTTTCATGTGCTGACAGCCATTTCAATCGACATTTCATGCGCAGAGAGCCATTTCAATCGACGTTTCATGTACCGAGAGCCATTCAATCGACTTTCATGTGCTCAGACCATTTCAATCGATGTTTTAAGTTCTGATATCCATTTCAATCACTGTTTCTAGTGATTAGTTCAATTTCAGTAGCGGTTTCAAGTGCTGAGGCTATTTAGCTATCCCATCGAAAGATTACAAGCCATTCTAACAACACATGTTATAGAGTTACTATTACGGAAAAAGCATAAAAAAAGCTAAACTAAACAGATCCAGAAGCGGGATAATGCCCAAACTCAAAAGAAACCCATCACCCTGCCCTTTTCTGCCAATAAATGCTTGTTAAAGCTGATTACGTGATAGTAATGACGTAGCCTTTATAATCCTTGAAGGGATCCTATTATTCACCTTATTGTTTGAGTAATTTCGCCTTCAATTACGACGTCTTCTCTTCTTACCCATTTACTCCTCAGGAGAATGAAACAAAATCGAGAAATGCACCATGTAACATCTTCACCAACAGTACCCTTCTGACGGTGCAGAATCTCCCGCCTTAGAATTTCTCAGCAAAATACAAAAGATCGCGAATCTATCGAATAGAACCGCGCAAGGGCGTATGCATCAATCTCTTTTGCAATAATCAAATCGTGCTTCGTGAACTCATTATCATCCGATCAACAACCCGATGGCCAGAGACAATGAACGTGATATTGTCCTGCGAATGCATTGTTGCTCTCATTCGCAACCCATTATTACCGAGGCAGGGTTGCACCAAACAATGATAGAATGGCGTTAGATGCGCTTCAACGTAATCGTAGAAGTCTGTAATTATAACGAATCGAAACTGATCAAACAACAGACTAAAATCAAGTTTTCCGAAGGAGAATTTCTCTGGAATTGGAATAAACGCTTGTTCATTTAGTCACAATTTTCCGTTAAAATATGTGAAATACGTTTCAACATTGCAGCATCTAAGATAAACAAAGTTGACAGTTTTTTTTTTAGATTAAAGCGATCTGAAAATTTAGATATTTTATAGAAAGGTTTGAATACGTAATTAGTCATTTATATAAAAAAAATGCAGCACAAAATCTAACAGGATAAAATTCGTCTCAAATTGGAGTCATTCTCTCCTATTATTAAGCTACTAACCGAAAACTCTATCTACATAACGCAAGGATCACTTAAAAGACAGAATCTTAGATTTTTTGTTACTTCACTAGTTGTTGTGTCTGTCTCGAGGCGTTATAATTTTAAGAAAAGGATTAAGTTCGTCTTCCTAGTGAATATATTTCTTTTAGTAAATTTATTTACTTTATCCAATTGAATATATTTGTGCAACATATTGAGAGCTATTGTTGTAACCATTCCCGAGTGTTTTAGAGGCGTTACAACATTAGTGGCCGACTTCCTTCCCTGTAGCCTCTCTGAGGCCTGGCTCCCAGAACCAACATTAAAATGATACATATACGGATATCTAAACCAAGAGGCAGTTACATATAACAAAAATCAACATTTATTTAACGTACTTTTTCAATTAAAGTCACACATTCGATTAACATACTTTTCAATGGGCGCCCATGTCGCGGTCCCTTCCTTATAAGGGGGCGGGGGTGGCTCAGTCGGTAGCGCGCCAGGCTCGTAATCTGTAGTTCCCAGGTTCGAGTCCCAGCTGGGTCAGCGTTGAGATTTATCTCCGCAAAATTCCCCGCCCTGCCCACGGTCAGTAGGGGACACCGATGGGCTTGGAAAGGCCGCCGTCCGTCGGATGGGACGTTAAGCCGTGGCCCCGTGTGCGGGAGAGCCATACCCTGTGCACGTTAAAAAACACGCTGGATGGTCTTGATGGGAGGCTACCATCTGTCTCCCAACAGCTGTTCCAGTGGGTCTCCTCCCCCAACCTTCTCTGAGTCTTCGGGGTCCATGTGACCTGGCCATTTAGCCCATGGTGTGCAAAAAAGTGCCGCTCAGAGGTAAAACAACCAACAACCAACCAACCCTTCCTTATAAGGGAAACTTAGTGAGTGGCATACAGTAGCCAATTCCAAAACTCGTGAGTCCGAGAAAATGCTCGAGAGGCTGGTGGGAGCTAACAGTTTCTCAGTTCCATATAGGAATAGCGTAGTGGCGATAATTGACACTAATATCACGTGGGAAAAACCAGATCAGAATGAATTCGACCCTTACCTCGTTCAACTCAGGTGGCCACAAGAAGATGAATGGTCGGTGGCCGTACTGCCGCCGTCAACTCGTGCGCCGCAGGTAGTTAGGTGTCCTTGCTGCTCAGTGTTCAGCTACACACACGTGCCCTCGTTCGGTTCCGTTCGTTTCACTCGAAGGAAAACTTTCTACACGTCCTCCTTCTCGCAGTTCAGAGACGAGAATAGCCAAATAGCCTTTTCTGCCTTTCCTTCTGTCGACTCCTGGTAGAAAGCTCACCCACCGGCAATGCGTGGACGCTGTTCATTGGCCCGCACGGGTCGAGGTGCGAATCCTCGACCCATCTGGCGGGGGTTGTTTACAACAACAGGCCACGTAGGCCCCCTGCCATCTGGGGCACACTGGACCATACTGTAGAGTCTTCGTGCCGGCGGCGGTGTTCTTCTTCGGCTGAACTTGTCAAAAATGTAGGCAATGGGAAAAAGGCACTAGTGGCTGAAGATAATGGTGGCCGAGGCTTTCCGCGCCAAACCATTGTGCCCACATTTTGAAACAAATGTGAGCACGACACTATTGCGCTGAAAAGCCACAAACAGGTAGAGAGACAGACACGTAAGCAGGCAATAATACATGCAAACGAATGTGAGGTCACAGGGACAGACCTGAAGACAGATATACACGGAATAAGGAAAACAGATAGACAACAAGCAGAAAGGCAGAGAAATTTGGCAGACAGACAAGTAGGGAAACAAAGAGATAGACAAGATTGTATTGTTTTACCTCTGAGTGCCAAATGTTTTGCACTTCATGTGCAAAATGGCCAGGTCACAAGGATCCCAATGGTTCAGAGAAGGTTGGATAATGGGACCAAATGCACAGGTGTTAAAAGGCACATGGTCACCTCCAGGCAAGGCTATCTAACATGTTCTTTAACGTGCACAGGGAATGCCTCTCCCGCACACGGAGACACTGTTTAACGTCACATCCAGAGGACTACCGAGGCCTCTCCAAGCCCATCGGTGTCCCCTACTGACCGAGGGTGGAGAGTTTTGCGGAGATAAATCTCAACTCTTCCCCAACTGTGACTCGAACCTGGGAACTGCAGATTGGAGACTGTTGCGCTACCTACCGAGCCACCGCCTTCCCTTAGGCAAAGAATCAGGAAGGCAAACACATAGAGAAGTAGGAGAACAGTCAGGAGGAACATAGAGAAGTAGGAGGAAAACGAGTAAGAAGGCAGACAGATAGACAAGCAGGAAAACAGACAGACGAATTAAAAATATAAGGTTCCACTAGTACGACTTCTGTTCGCTCGATCAAAGCAAGGCAGTATTAACATTGAGAACCATTGTGCTTTGTTTGCTGCATAACTGGCTAAATGTCTGGATAGAAGTCTCCAAAGGTTCAGAACTGAATTCCAGAAGAAATATGACCGGTTACAGTATGAGGGAGATAATCAACGTTTTCTTTTTCTCAAAGACTGACTGGTTTCAACAAGGCACCATGCATAAGGTCTGTCCTGATGCATGGTGGTTTTCTGATTCCCATAAGTTTGACATTCTCCGCCTTTTCTCTACCAGAAAATATATCTTTACGCCTTGCTTCAGTGCTCATTATATAATGCGATCATGGAACAGTTCAGAGAAGAGATTAGTTCAAAAATAAGATTCCCAAAAGCTATAAAGCTGCTGATCTCAAGTTTCTGACAGAGACTGAGGAACGATCTTTGATATTCAACAAGTTTGTTTTTATAATAATTCGTTTATTCTTATATTATATTTAATGCAATACGTTTCGATAAAGTAATCCAAAACACTTGTGATATGGGAAAACAAAAAGTCAGTCGGGAGGGGGGACTCCTAGTCAGTGGGGGGAAAGTCCGATTCAGTGGGGGGAACTCCTAGTCAGTGGGGGAAACTCCTAGTTAGTGGAGGAAAAACTCCTAGTAGGGGGGAAACTCCTAATCAGGGGGAACTCCTAATCGGTGGGGGAAACTCCTAGTCAGTGGGGGGAAAACTCCTAGTCAGTGGGGGGAAAACTCCTAATCAGTGGGGGGGAAACTCTTAGTCAGTGGACGATACACTCCTAGTCAGTGGGGGGAAAACTCCTAGTCAGTGGGGGGAAACTCCTAGTCAGTGGGGGAAAACTCCTAATAAGTGGGGGGAAAACTCCTAGTCAGTGAAGGAAACACTTCTAGTCAGTGGGGGAAAAACTCCTAATCAGTGGGGGGGAAAACTCCTAGTCAGTTGTGATAGCGAGAAAACAAAAAAATAAACCGTACCTAATCTGATCCTTTGCGTGTTTTAACTTTCAATGGCCTGAACTGTGAACGAATGTCAAAAATGGTTTTACATCTCGTCATTGCGACAGAAAAGAGATCAGATTGATTATTAAATCGCTTTATTTGAAAACTCCAGCTGATATTCAAGGTTTTCTGTTAACATTGCTTGAAAACAATAACGAGAAAGAGAAAGAGGAGATGTAGAGTCAGGAGGTCTACGCCGATGTCTGCTCTTTAATACCGAAAACTCTTTAAATATACTTGAAACCATATTGTTGAAAAAAAATTGATATTTTGATAGATTTGATTCACTCTTTAGTCACATTTTCTCATGAGGCTTATTTTAAACGTTATAGAGCTTCGAAGTTAGTATTGACATAACATGAAGTGGGTGGATGGTCATAATTCAAGGATCATTCATTATATACTTGGTATTCATTATACATCATTCATTATATACTTGGATATAGATACATATACACGAAAAGCTTCTGTCTACTTCAAAATGCAACATTGTTTTCTTAAGTTTCAACTCGAAGAACGCAAATAAATTCCATTCCCTTAATGGATTAGGTTATTTTACTTCTGAGTGGAACTTTTTGCACACAGTGCGTTAAATAGTCAGGTCACAAGGATTCCAAGAAGATTTGGGACGGCCACCCACTGGAGAGCTCTTAGGAGACAGATGGAAGCCTCCCGTTATAGCTATCCAACATGTTTTTTTTCACATGCCCAATGTATAATTCTTCCGCACACGGAGCCACGGCTTAACGTCCCATCCGACGGACTGCAGTCTTTTCAAGCCCATCGGTGTCCCCTACAGACCGAGGCAGGGTGGAGAGTTTTGCGGAAATAAATATCAACGCTGACCCAGCTGGGACTCGAACCTGAGAACGGCAGATTACTAATGTGGCGCGCTACCGATGAGCGAACCCAACACCTCTTGTAGCAGAAAGGCAGGGGGCAAAATTTATGACGTCACTTAAGTAGTCCTACCATATAGACATTTCATATATTTTTCATTCTAATATTGTTACTGGTGGATTCTGTGCTAATCTTTATACTAATATTTTTTTCTAAATATGTCTTATTTACGAGAAAAATTATTTATAATGATTAGCATTATTATATTTGATAATAAATACGAATAATTTTATTTCTAAATAAAATATATTTATAGATAAACATTAGTATAAATATTAGAACAAGAGTCCACCGGTAATAATATTAGAATCAAAAATATAAGAATTGTCTACATGGTAGAACTACCTAAGTGACGTTATAAAATTGGCCCATTGGCATTCTATTATAAGAGATGTTGGCCATCCCCGATCCTTCGCCTCGCGGACTGCACCCTCTGAATCCTCTGTTATAAAAGATATTATTATGTGTGATGGCATAAGGGAATACACATCAATATTGTCACTTCCAACGGGAGAAGTGAACGAATAGTGGCAAATTAAAGTCGTATGTTGGTATACTGCTTTTATGAAGGATTACAATATTGAAATTGACGTTAAGTGAAATAACAGAATGCTTATTGAAGTTGCAGGAAGCTACAATGCGTTTATTAGCAACAGTGTTATAATGTTTGCATTGGAATTGCATGAGAATTACACGACTTTATAATGTATGCATTGATAATACACCAAAGTATAGTGTGCACATTGCCCCTGCATCACGTGTCAGGGATTGCCTTGGCATCTCGTGTGGAGTTAGAGGGTTGGGTTGGGTTGTTTTACCTCTGAGAGGCACTTTTTTGCACACCATGGGCTAAATGGCCAGGTCACATGGACCACGAAGGCTCAGAGAAGGTTGGGGGAGGGGACCCACTGGAACAGCTGTTGGGAGACAGATGGTAGCCTCCCGTCAAGGCCATCCAGCGTGTTCTTTAACGTGCACAGGTATGGCTCTCCCGCACACGGGGTCACGGCTTAACGTCCCATCCGACGGACGGCGGCCTTTCCAAGCCCATCAATGTCCTCTACTGACCGTGGGAAGGGCGGGGAGTTTTGCGGAGATAAGTCTCAACGCTGACCCAGCTGGGACTCGAAGCTGGGAACTGCAAATTACGAGCCTGGCGCGCTACCGACTGAGCCACCCCCGCCCCACGTGAAGTTTGAGACTTGTGAAAATGCGGATATCAGCATTTAAATTGCGTTTCGCGGATAGAAGGTTAATGTTGACGTGGAAAGCGCATAAAACCACCAGAAAAAAAATGACGTTAACACGGGAAAAATCTGTAGGCATACATTGGCGCATTATTTATTGTGGATGACGTGAATGTAACAAATATACGTAAATATATTTTTCAGATAATGAAAAAAACTGATTTAAAATTTAGTGACTTTAAATTGAAAAAAAAAATTGTTGTGTTATAGCCTCAAATTAAGACTCTCTAAAATTATGGATGCCTGCCCCGCCAAATACGGCACTACAGGCTAATCGGAATTCGACACTCCCCCCGGGTTCGCTGGAAGAACACCAATTATTTTTCTTTTACATCTTTCTCTTTATTTAAACAATAATATATAAACAAGTATATACACTTAGGTACCCTTTACAAAAAATAAACAAATAAATACTACATTTTCATTTAAATGCAAAGTAACAATTGGCTACAACGTTTTCTGTCTTCTAAGTCCTTTTTCTTGAAGTTTAGTTCACCTCAAATATTATAATCTTCTCGCCACCGTAGGAGGAGAGTCTTATCTCCTCCCATTGGTCCATAAAATTCAATCTTTTATCTTCTAATTTCTTCTTCGGAATTTTAGACGTTTTGAAAATTATAATCTTCTTATCACCGTAGGAGGAGATCCAGTCCCCTCCCATTAGTCTATAATCACGAGTCTATGACCGTTGTCGCAAACAAACCTCATAAGGTCTCTAATTTGAGACCGTAAAGCTTCCATCTCCCACAGACGATTTAATCTATCAGGACCAATTCTAATTAGATTATTTCCTCTTATCATAGCTAAATGAGGACAATCAAAAATATAATGAATGGCTCCCGCTTCTCGGGAACCACAAGCACATGAACAGTTCTTTATCTTGAATCGATTAAAATATTTCGGAAAATTTCCGTGATCAGTAAGGATCTGATTTAAAAAGAAATCTGTTGAAGTTCTTTTGATAGACACTTTCTTTAAAAATCTAAATGTATGTCTTCCTTTCGTATCTTCTTGTTCCCATCTGGATTGCCATTTTTGCATGCTTTTTTGTCTAATCACATTATCTTTTGAAATAGGCATTTCAATATCTACTTGTATTCTTTTGCATGCTTTCTTTGCAGGTTCATCTGCTAACTCATTTCCGATACAGCCTTGATGGCTCTTTACCCAGTGGAAGTATATCTTCCTATCATCTTCAAGTTCGGTTATTGTTCTTTTAATTTTATCCACTGTTGGATTTTTATGATTTATTCTCTGTAACGCATATAATGCCGACTGACTATCCGAATACAAGTCCACTTCTCTATCTCTACTAGTGTTTGCAAACCACTCCACTGCCTTTAGAATTGCTACAACTTCAGCTTGAAAAACTGTCGCTGAATCTGAAAGCTTATACTCTTTTTGAATTATAGGGACTCATACCCTTATATATGCACATGGATGCTCCAGTGTGCTCATCCATCCTGGAGCCGTCTGTATATATTTTGATTTCAGTATTTGATTCCTCTGGTGGGATCTTGTCCCACCCTATTCGAGTTTCTTTAGCTGGGTGTATTACCCACTTGTTTATTTGTTTTTCAATAAGAGGACTTTCTATTGTCTCCTCCCAAAGTTTAACATCTTGTTCTAATATAAAACTTCTATATATCGCTGCTTCTTGTTCTATCACAAATTCTAGTGGAAGTGCTCCTGCTAGAACTTGAAGAGCAGACGTAGATGTTGTTTTAAAACACCATGTTGTTCCCAAAAGGGCTAACCTTTGAATCTGTTGTAATTTCTGTACTATTCTTACTGTTCCGCCTGGAGGCCACCATGCCCCACAGGCATAGGTTACTATCCTTTCAATGCCCCTCTTAAAAAGTTCTTTCTTAACTGTTCCTTTTAACCCCCATGTCCTGGTTGACATCCTATGTAGGGCATTTAGTATTCTTGCGCATCTATCTTTTACATTATTTAGATGAGCTAACCAGTTTCTTTTGTCTTCTAACCACACTCCTAAATACTTTAGAACCTTTACTGCTTTCACTGGTTTATCCATAAACCTTAGGCTTGGAAGCCTTTTTCATTTTCCCTTCTTTGAGAAACACTATTACATTAGTTTTTTCTGGACTGAATTCGAGTCTCGTTTTTCCAGCCCATTCTTCTAAGTCTGCTAATACCTTTTGACAATCTTGTTCCAGCGTATGTCTTCCTGATGCCGAGACAATAACTATTATGTCATCGGCATATGCTTGAATCTGCGTTCCCTCTTTTGTTTCAATATTCAGTGCAGAATCCGCTACTATATTCCATAACAGTGGCCCTAAATTGGACCCCTGTGGACAGCCTTTATAATATTGTTTAGTAATCTCTATTACTCCATCATTCACTAGTATTCTTCTATTTGAAAGATAGCTACTAAAGATCTTAAACAGGTTCTTTGGACATTTATTTCTTCTCAGTTCATCTAATAAAAAGGGCCACCAAACGTTATTGAACGCCCCTTTCACATCTAGAGATATGATACATGTGTGCTTCTTTTGATCCTTATTTCTGTCTATAGTAGCCATCAGCTTTGAAATAGCCATCGTAGTACTTTTACCTGGAGTGAATCCAAATTGATTTGGATTAAGTCTTCCATTGCTGTGGAGGAAGAAGCTTAATCTCTTTGTCATCAGCTTATCGAGTACTTTACTCCATGTTGACAATAGACATATAGGTCTGTAAGCTGAGGGATTTTTCTTATTTTTTTCCTTCCTTATTAAAAAGGATAAGTTCTGCTTGTTTCCAACTATCTGGAAAGATTCCTCTTTTGAGACATTCATTTAAAATGCTTACAAACCAAGTTCTCTTCACCTCAAAGAGTTCTTTTATAATTTCAAGGGAAAGCCCATCCAACCCTGACGCTTTCCCCTTGTTCATTGAGTCCAAACCCTCTTCCACCTCAATTACGGAAAATGGACTATCATCTTGCGTATAGATAGGTCCCCTTGACCTATTTCTTACATTTCTGTGAAATTCATTATCATCTTCCCTTTTATCTTGTGGGAAGTGATACTCTAGCAATCAATTCAAAGATCAATTACGGATCAATTACGGAAAATGGACTATCATCTTGCGTATAGATAGGTCCCCTTGACCTATTTCTTACATTTCTGTGAAATTCATTATCATCTTCCCTTTTATCTTGTGGGAAGTGATACTCTAGCAATCAATTCAAAGATCAATTACGGATCAATTACGGAAAATGGACTATCATCTTGCGTATAGATAGGTCCCCTTGACCTATTTCTTACATTTCTGTGAAATTCATTATCATCTTCCCTTTTATCTTGTGGGAAGTGATACTCTAGGTTGGGTTGTTTTACCTCTGAGCGGCACTTTTTTGTACACCATGGGCTAAATGGCCAGGTCACATGGACCCCGAAGGCTCAGAGAAGGTTGGGGGAGGGGACCCACTGAACAGCTGTTGGGAGACAGATGGTAGCCTCCCGTCAAGGCCATCCAGCGTGTTCTTTAACGTGCACAGGGTATGGCTCTCCCGCACACGGGGCCACGGCTTAACGTCCCATCCGACGGACGGCGGCCTTTCCAAGCCCATCGGTGTCCCCTACTGACCGTGGGCAGGGCGGGGGAATTTTGCGGAGATAAATCTCAACGCTGACCCAGCTGGGACTCGAACCTGGGAACTACAGATTACGAGCCTGGCGCGCTACCGACTGAGCCACCCCCGCCCCAGTGATACTCTAGCAATCTATTCAAAGATTCCCTTGCATGTTTAGTAAGGGAACCATCTTCTTGAGTTATTGACGATAGCTTAAAAGTTCCTCTAGTTGCTTCTTTTGCAACTTTAAAATGCACCCCGAACGGTTGTTCCTTAGTAACTTCATCACATAGCTTTTTCCAGCTATTCTTTTTTCCTAAGTTTATATTCCTTTTATATTTAGCTTCCCAAAGCTTATACTCTTCTCTAAGGTTTTTCCTCTGTATTTCATGTGTATAACATCTTTGGTATTTTCTTCTTCTATTTTTAACTTCTTTTCTAAGTTCTGTCAGTTCTCTATTCCACCATGGGATTTTTCTGTAACCTAACTTCGTTTCTTGGTTACTCTGCTTCAAATTGTTATTACACAATGTTTGTAAAGGTTTTGTAATATCAACAATATATTCGTCTACATCTCCATTTCTGTTGAAGAGATTATAGAATATTTTTCTGAGAGTTCTCTTCTAAATTCAAACCAATCTAGGTTTTTAAAAGAATATCTCTGTTTAGTATTTTTAGTTGAATTTGTGAATTTTAATGAGTAACTAATATATGCATGATCGCTGCAACTGATCTCGTCTTCCACTGTCCATTCTGAGACAAAGTCTTGATTCAAGACTCTATGTAAGGTAATATCAATCCAGCTAGTACCCAGACTACTGGTAAATGTTGGATCACTGTTAGGGTCATTTACTATTGTGAATCCGTTTTTTGATTGACAAATTCTAATACTTCTTTTCCTCTTTGGTCCTCCCTTTGGGGACCCCAGAGACTACTGCTTGCATTAAAATCCCCTCCTAGGAGTATGTTCCAGTCGGGGTATATCTGATCTATGTTAGAAATGACTTGAAAACTTTCTTCAAAAGAATCCTTCGGTGGAGAGTACACCGAGATCAGCACACATCTCCGATCACCTTTTTCTACTGTGATCACCACAACGTTTCTAGATGTGTTGATTTCTGTAGCACTTATGTTTCGTTTTCCTATTACAATTGCACTTCTTGGCATTGGGTGAGGTGCTCCAAAGATCCTCCACCCTGCTGGGAAACCCCTTATTTTATCCTTATAAATATAAGGTTCTTGTACTAGTGTTATTTCGAAACGTGTACAGCAACTGTACACGCTCCAGTTTGCTGTGAACGGTAACTGCACACGCTCAATATTTCCGTGAGTGAGCCCACACGATCTAGTATCAAAATAATATGACCACCTACAGTACTAGTACTATTTCGAAATCTTTTTCTTCCATATATAGAACAAGTCTGTTTGTTGCAGCTCTGGCATGATGCAGATTTATTTGAACTGTTTTAGACAAGTGCATTTTAGTATCGTATGCGCTTGACTAATAATCCAAGCTCTCTTCTATAGCATGAGCATTCCATGTCCAAACTGGAATGTTGGACTTCTAACTTTAATCTGTATTTGTCATTAACTGCTTGACAATTGACACACTTTAAGACTGTTTCTTTACAGTCCCAGTGCTTGTGGTCTTTCTGACCACATTTTCCACAGTTCTGTTCTTCTGTGCAATTGGTCTGGAAATGACCAAATTTATTACATTTAAAACATCTCACCACCTTTAGGTATTCTTTGACATTTAGACGAGACCAACCTACATTAACGTTTTTCTCTTTCATAAACACTTTAAAGCTCTCTGAGTCAACCTGCACTATCCAGTGCTTCTTATAGTTTTTGCCCTTTATCGAGAACTTCACCTCCATTGAGGCTTCTATGTAAGCTGCATTCTGTGCTTTAATTCTTTCTATTAAAGCTTCCTTTTCAATATCGCCATCAACATCATATATTATGATGTGTTGCAATTTCATTTTGGGCTCTCTTGCCGCACATTTCTCTTTTAAGACTGTATTCTTCTGAATTTCATTTTTCAATATCTTCTTATCAAACTCATCAGTACATTCTATTAGAACTCCGCCTTTTGCAATCGTTTTGACATTCTTAATGCCAATTTTCATCTTAGTTGGATCTAAATTCTTTAATAGATCCTTCTTGAGTTCTTCTGAACTCTGACCCTCGTCTTGAGGGTATATCAACATTATATGTTGTTGATCTCGCTTCTTGGGCTTAGGTGTCAAAGACCTTTTTGTCACTTCTGCGTAACGTTTTGTGACTGAGGCCTTACTTTTGGCAGTCGTTTCTCTTTCAGCCAACCTGCTCTCGAGGTTGCTGATCTTCAACTCTTGTTCGTGCACTACATCTTGTAGCTTACTGAACAGGCTTCTAATCTCAGCACCTTGCTGTTCAGTCACCTTACTTGCACTACTGTTAAATATGGAGTCTAGTTCTCCAAACAGTTCATTTGTTTTGAGAATGGCACTCTTCCCTTGAGAGGCCATATCACTCGCTTCACTCACTTCACTAGCCGTCGCTACCTGGTACCCTGGGGTTCACACCAGGCAGCTAATACTTTTGCTTGTAGGAGAGAGTGTTAGACCCTCCTCCAAGGAGGGAGCCCCTAGACTACGACAAAGTCCTCTCTCCTCGAATTGGCTTTGATTATAACAAGAATCTGGCCTATGGCCTTATAATCACTTTATACACTTATAAACGCACAGAGCTCACAAAATCAAAATCAAAACCAATTCCCCCTAGGGGTAGCACCAAAGTAAAGAAAAAATATATTTTATATGAAAGAAGCGATCTTTTTGTTGACAAATCAGAATATATGTTCAAAAAAAATTGCTTGAATTTTGCGCAAAAACACTGTAATTAAATTTGTGAAAATTTCATCCATGCAGATCCCGAAGTTTAGAATGAAATGTAGTGTTACTAAGTAATGAAAAGGACTGTCTTATCATAATTGCGGATAACTGCACTTAAAAGATGAAACTTTATAGAAGAATTTATATTTTTGTAAATATTTATCTAATATTAAGTAACATATATATATATATTTCTGAAATAGAAGCTTTTTAATCACAGTATATTTTTTCAGTTAATCCTTAGTCATTAATAAATCATTAGACTGATTTTTTTCGCACGGAAACACACATCAGTTAATAAGTAGCCGATATACGCGGATACTGGTCAGGTTTTGCGGATAATACTTTTGTATGCGAACAGGGCTTTAGTGCGTGTTTGCATTGACATTATGTTGCCAATGAACACAACTATAACAATGTCGCCGTGTAAAGCTACAGGTCTTCCACTGGCATCATTTAAAGTTATAGGAACTGATTCGACATTGTAGTGATCTGCATTGTCGTCACAACTTATAGTTCACAATCATTGCATTGACATTGTAATTGTCACTGTAATACGCGCGTTGTCATTAATAATGCGAGCATTGACATCGCACGAAATGCGTGCAATAACATCATAGGACTTTCATTGTCAATAACTAAACTCGTATATTTTTCTGCTCCTAGCAACGGTTTCCTTAGTAACAGCTCTCTCAACCCATCTCCCGGGGAAAACCCGCCGTTAAGGCTTTAAAACAATCGAACCGATTTATATTAAATTCGTTTAATTCCGCCAAAAATTTTGCGACGATACCGCGGAATTATTATCTCGAGGCAAGGACAACAAGGCGAAACCTGGGAGTGCGTAAATCTGATTATACGGCGCAGGCTTTCCGCGTTCCAGCAATTAACAAAACATGACACAATATTTATGTTAAGAATCGATGCAATGCGCGGCAAATTAATGTTCGAAAGATCAGCTTAAAGTAGAGAAAAGTAATGGGCTCGAGAGTGCCCGAGGCAAGTAAACGACTTCGGGCTCAGGTACTACGGTGTCCTTTCAAATGACGTTCATTCCACCTCTAGATATATACAGAGCAATATACGGTTGCAGTATCGTAAAATGGTGATAAACTTGTGGTAATAAGGAAACTTATGATCAGACCGAGCTTCCAACCTTTCCAAGAGGAAACATAGACCCCTTCATAACGGAGGATTTTACGTGGACTGAGATTCACAGAAATTACGTCTTCTGCCACGCTCAGCTGGTTCGAATGGGTAGTAAATACTCGGCCTGGCTAATGAACATAAACAATAGTGTACCTGAGAATGATTTGCGGTCGTTTCGCCACTTTGTGTCTTAACAATGTTTACTCCCGCGTCGCTTGTATCGTTGTTAAGCCGTAATTGTGGCAGGAGATGGGGGAGGAGGAACAATCGACTTCTGTTACTACCCCCCCCCCCCGCCCTTCCCCCTTTCCCTTCTACTTCATCTGACATCTGCGAAAAGTGGAGAAAAACGTTTCCAAAGGGCTCAAACGTTGATGTTTATAAATGAAAGAAACTGATGATTTAAATAAAAGTTTTTCTCATTACATTTTGGGAGCAAAATTAAATAGGAATGAATAGTAATTTAAGTTATTAAATTGAGGATTTGCTACCTTTGTTTAACAATAATAAACAGCGAAATATTTTGATTGACAACCTCTTACAAGAAAATTTACAACCACAAAATTAGAGGCTCATTATCATTCTCTTCATCATCATTGTGGCTTTATCATCATCTTCGTTGTCGCATAAAAACCACCCTCATCATCGTTATATTAACTTCCTTATCCTAGGCTCATTATTTATTATTTATTTATTTATTTATTTACACACCTAACAACCACTGTGATTTTAGGCTCAGAGCCTTTTTTATAAAAAACAACAGAAAAGTGTGAAAAACAAAGGAAAGTTTAAAAAAAATATACAAAATATGTAAATTAGCATTATTTAATGAAGTGCCACAGTCACAAAGGTTAAGTTTTTATTTTTAACATTTTATTTGTTCAGTAGTAAAAGAGATAATAGGTTGGAAAAATAAAGATCTGAGTAATATTATTTATAATATATTAAATATTTACATACATATTAGATGTATGCGTTACCAAAGTCAGGCTATGAATGAGAATATTTCCGTTACAGAACAGTTGCGTTAAAGTACAAGGATTGCAATGAAGAAACGTAACCATAGAAACTGAAATCTAATTGGTTCAAACTTTCTCACTGGTTCAGAAGAAATCCGGTTATATCCTGTTAAACAATGAAATCGTGAGCTTTGTTTGGGTTGTTTTACCTCTGAACGGCATTTTTTTGCACACCATGGGCTAAATGGCCAGGTCACATGGACCCCGAAGGCTCAGAGAAGGTTGGGGGAGGGGACCCACTGGAACAGCTGTTGGGAGACAGATGGTAGCCTCCCGTCAAGGCCATCCGGTGTGTTCTTTAACGTGCACAGGGTATGGGGAGAGCCATACGGGGCCACGGCTTAACGTCTAACACACGGGGCCACGGCTTAACGTCCCATCCGACGGACGGTGGCCTTTCCAAGCCCATCGGTGTCCCCTACTGACCGTGGGCAGGGTGGAGAATTTTGCGGAGATAAATCTCAACGCTGACCCAGCTGGGACTCGAACCTGGGAACTACAGATTACGAGCCTGGCGCGCTACCGACTGAGCCACCCCCGCCCCAAAATCGTGAGCAGAAAGTTAATAAGAAAATTATAGCTTGCGTTTCTGACGTCATTTACTGAGAAATTCAACATATTTTGTAAAGTAAATGATTAATTCCGACTTGAGAAGATTGTTGAAAGTAATTTTTTTACGTCCTTTGTCATAATGTGAACAGTTAAGTAAAACAATACAAAATATTTCTGAAATAGTTTCTTCGCAATTACAGAAAGCGAAATTTTTGCAATCTGATTTCTTTAACTTGTACAAATAGATGCTTAACGTTACAGCACCAGTTCTAAATCTTAAAAGTTTGCAAAAATACTTTCAAGATATTTAAATATTTAGCAACGAACATATATTTTTGATCAAGTTGATATCTGAAATCATATTTAACAGAACTTTGAATTTTAAAATAATTGTTGAATTTTAAGCTTGTTTGATCCTGATCGTTATTAGAGTTTTTACCAATTCATTGAGGCGGGGGTGGCTCAGTCGGTAGTGCGCCAGGCTCGTAATCTGTAGTTCCCAGGTTCGAGTCCCAGCTGGGTCAGCGATGCGATTTATCTCCGCAATATTCCCCGCCCTGCCCACGGTCAGTAGGGGACACCGATGGGCTTGGAAAGGCCGCCGTCCGTCGGATGGGACGTTAAGCCGTGGCCTCGTGTGAGGGAGAGTCATACCCTGTGCACGTTAAAGAACACGCTGGATGGCTTTGACGGGAGGCTACCATCTGTCTCCTAATAGCTGTTCCAGTGGGTCCCCTCCCCCAACCTTCTCTGAGCCTTCGGGGTCCATGTAACCTTGCCATTTAGCCCATGGAGTGCAAAAAAGTGCCGCTCAGAGGTAAAACAACCCAACCCACAATTTCATTATCATCTCGTCGCCATCCTCCTAGTTTTCATTTAAATATCATTCGTTTTTGTCAGCCTCATCATCTGTGTATTATCATCCTTATCCTAGGTCATTATCATCCGCATTTAATTATCATCTTCGTCGTGCATTCTTCTTGTATATCTCTTTATGCACATTATTTTCTTCTCATCATCATTGTCATAGTTTTCGTCATTATCATCATCGTCACTGTAAGAACAGTCATCACAGTCACAGCTTTCCTCCCTGACAACAGCTTTTAACAGTTTATGCTAACAGTATTAGCCAAAGTATCATCGCTATGCCATTGGTAAATTTGAAATATTGAAGACATACGTATTTCTATATATTCTTTTAAGACCCGGCGTGCATAATTATGCGCAGTAATTTTAAAAGTCTCAAACAAGTATTTGTGGAGATTTATATTTATTTTGACTGCTTATATAAATTTTAACAATATCGATAATTAGAAAATGAGAAATTTTTAACTTTTTAGCTGAACGCGCATAATTCTGCACTTGTTTTACATTTAAAAATCCTAACTAAGGCTGTTATTAAAACTTTAATTAGTTAATTATAAAGACTTTTTTTTTACAAATACAGTTAAGTCGGGTCTAAAGTGATTAAAATATATTTATGGAAGCATGTTTTTGATATTTTTTCAATGTGGGTTGTTACGTTAGGTCGTTTTACCACTGAGCGTTGCTTTTGGCACACGATGGGCTAAATGGTCAAGCTACAAAGCCCCCATGGGATTAAAGGGTTGGGTTGGGTTGTTTTACCTCTGAGCGGCACTTTTTTGCACACCATGGGCTAAATGGCAAGGTCACATGGACCCCGAAGGCTCAGAGAAGGTTGGGGGTGGGGACCCACTGGAACAGCTGTTGGGAGACAGATGGTAGCCTCCCGTCAAGGCCATCCAGCGTGTTCTTTAACGTGGACAGGGTATGGCTCTCCGCATACGGGGCCACGGTTTAACGTCCCATCCGACGGACGGCGGCCTTTCCAAGCCCTCGGTGTCCCCTACTGACCGTGGGCAGGGCGGGGAATTTTTGCGCGATAAATCTCAACGCTGACCCAGCTGGGACTCGAACCTGGGAACTACAGATTACGAGCCTGGCGCGCTACCGACTGAGCCACCCCCGCCCCCTGGGATCAAAGGAGGTTGTAGGAAGGGGACCCACTTAAGAGTTGTTAGGAGATGATAGAAGCCCTCCGTCAAGACCACCATCTAGCGTGTACTTTAACGTGCACAAAGAATGGAGCTCTACTGGACATGGAGACACAGCTTAAAGTCTTCGACGAAGTCTTTCCAGGCCCATCGACGTCCCCTTTCTCACCGAGGGCAGGGTGGGAGCTTAGCGGATATGAATCTCAACCCTAGAACAGTTAGGACTCGAACCTGGAAACTATAAATTATAAGCTAGGCGCGCTACCGTCTGAATCAACCCCCAACTCCTTGAATATGGGAATACAGTGATGACGTATTATGCGCGCAATATCCTATTCGAATGAAATATACGAAAAAAAAATTGATTTCAGTAACAATTCCATTTATTTGTGTCTAAAACATTTTCAATTTCTCTTTCTTCTGATTATTAAAGTCCATGTGTTTGGGACACATGCTTGTGACCAGCTTCGGCGATTTTCTGGAACTGTTCCAGAAGCTTCGAGGATGATCACATCGTGAGACTGAAATATAAGAACGTCAATTATCATAATCAAGTGAAAAGCAAAAATGATTTTAAGCTATGAAGTTTAATTTTAACAATGAATTCTAGTTATGGAATTGAAAATAACAATCATCACTTCTCCTTGATAAAAGAATCACTCGTTTAAAAGACAATTCTTTTACATCTACCTTACAGAGAAATCAATTCTTGTTAGGGGTAGGGTTCTCAGTCGGTAGCGCGCCAGACTCGTAATCTGTAGTTACCAGGTTCGAGTCCCAGCTGGTCCAGGGTCGAGATTTATGTCCGCAAAACTACAGTCGCTCAAAAAAATATCCGAACACCATGGTTGATTACAAAATTCAGAAAAAATATCTGCCAACGATTTTTTTTAGAAATTAGTGACCTGTCAACCTTCGTGTCACGTGACACGAAGGTTGCCAGATCACTAATTTCTAAAAAAATCGTTGCCAGGTATTTTTTCCGAATTCTGTAGTCAACCATAGCGTTTGGAAACTTTTTTGAGCGACTGTAGGTGGTCATATTATTTTGATACTAGATCGTGTGGGCTCACTCACGGAAATATTGAGCGTGTGCAGTTACTGTTCACAGCAAACTGGAGCGTATGCAGTAACTGCACACGCTCCAGTTTGAATATGGAACTCGAATATGGGAACTGTAGATTACGATCCTGGCGTGCTACCTACTAAGCAAGCATCCGCTCCACTGGCACTGGGTCACTTTTTTGGGGCGGGGGTGGCTTAGTCGGTAGCGCGCCAGGCTCGTAATATGTAGTTCCCAGGTTCGAGTCCCAGCAGGGTCAGCGTTGAGATTTATTTCGCAAAATTACTCGCCCTGCCCACGGTCGGTAGGGGACACCGATGGGCTTGGAAAGGCCACCGTCCGTCGGATGGGACGTTAAGCCGTGGCTCCGTGTGCGGGAGAGCCATACCCTGTGCACGTTAAAGAACACGCTGGATGGCCTTGACGGGAGGCTACTATCTGTCTCCCAACAGCTGTTCCAGTGGGTCCCCTCCCCCAACCTTCTCTGAGCCTTCGGGGTCCATGTGACCTGGCCCATGGTGTGCAAAAAAGTGCCGCTCAGAGGTAAAACAACCCAACTCATCCTTAAATAAGTTATGTACTTAATAAAATATTGAGAATTTTGCAACTACAGTGCTAAAAAAAACTACTTTCAATATTTTTCAATTTTTCAAAGAAAAAATCGCGATTAAATTGTCAATAGTGAAAGAAGTGGATTATTGCTATACATGTAGCAAAAGGTTTGCCATCCGGCCTTAGATAACCAAAAAGCTCTAGTAACCGGCATATTTTGATCTCCATCACAATTCAGAATGAAACATTTAAACACCCAAAGTGACACTCTCAGAAGCTGTCCGGAATCTTATCCAATTTGGGTTGTTTTACCTCTGAGCGGCACTTTTTTGCACACCATGGGCTAAATGGCCAGGTCACATGGACCTCGAAGGCTCAGAGAAGGTTGGGGGAGGGGACCCACTGGAACAGCTGTTGGGAGACAGATGGTAGCCTCTAGTCAAGGCCATCCAGCGTGTTCTTTAACGTGCACAGGGTATGGGCTCTCCCGCATACGGGACCATGGCTTAACGTCCCATCCGACGGACGGCGGCCTTTCCAAGCCCATCGGTGTCCCCTACTGACCGTGGGCAGAGCGGGGGAATTTTGCGGAGATAAATCTCAACGCTGACCCAGCTGGGATTCGAACCTGGGAACTACAGATTACGAGCCTGGCGCGCTACCGACTGAGCCACCCCCCGCCCCGAATCCTGTCCAAGATTTTGAAGTTGTGAACGAAACTTTGCCAATTGAAATGGCTTCTGATGAAGAAGCCTAAAGATTAAACTTCCTGATCATATGGAAGTTGAACTTTGATCAGATTTTCTGAGCAGTATTTTGCTTTTGCCATCTCAAGAAGTAATATACAGCTGGATATTTTTCGGAAGAGCTTTATGTGCAGGAAAGAAACAGCAGGCCTCTAAGCAGCATGATGGTAAGATGCGCAGAGAGATACTATGGCCTTGTGTTGCGATTTCAGCAACACCATCTATAAGTACAGTCGCTCAAAAAAGTATCCGAACACTATGGTTGAGTACAGAATTCAGAAAAAGTATCTAGTAACAATTTTTTTAGAAATTAGTGATCTGGCAACCTTCGTGTCACGTGACACGAAGGTTGCCAGATCACTAATTTCTAAACAAAATCGTTGCCAGATATTTTTTCTGAATCCTGTAATCAACCATAGTGTTCGAATACTTTTTTGAGCGACTGTAGGTGGTCATATTATTTTGATACTAGATCGTGTGGGCTCACTCACGGAAATATTGAGCGTGTGCAGTTACCGTTCACAGCAAACTGGAGCGTGTGCAGTTACTGCACACGCTCCAATTTGCTGTGAACGGAAACTGGAGCGTGTACAGTTGCTGTACACGCTCCAGATATTTTTTCTGAATTCTGTAATCACGCGTCGCGAAGGTTGCCAGATCACTAATTTCTAAAACAAATCGTTGCCAGATATTTTTTCTGAATTCTGTAATCAACCATAGCGTTCGGATACTTTTTTGAGCGACTGTACCTGTGATATTGATTAAGAGAATCATTAAATTGTTCAGTTCCAATTGATTGTACAGTAATTATTGTTTCTTTCTAATGAGATAAGATTAAATTTTGCTTTTTACGATTATTCTATACATCTTAGCATAGTGTTTATGTTGGCTGCAATATGGTTTAAATTAGTATATATACACAGAATAATATGACCACCTACCATAGTATACTTATGGTAGGTGGTTATATTATTCTGATACGACAGTGCATATACAAAAATTTGGGGTAGCTCAGTCGGTAGCGCGCCAAGCTCGTAATTTTTAGTTCCCAGGTTCGAGTCTCACCTGGATCAGCGTTGAGATTTATCTCCGTTAAACCCACAGTCTTCTCTCGGTCGGAAAGGGGGCTTGGAAACTCCGCCGTCCGTCGGATGGGACGAAAATTCGTGGCCACGTGTACAGGAGAGCCGTACCCGGTGCATGTTAAAGAACACGTCGGATGGCCTTGAAGGGAAACTTCCATGACTTGTAATAGCTGTTCAGTGGGTCCCCTCCTCAACTTTCTTTGAGCCCTCAGGGTCTTGGTGACCTGGCCATTTAGCTCATTGTATGCAAAAAGATACCTCTCAGAGGTAAGACAATCCAATTATGAAATAACCAATAGTCGGAATCTCTTTGGGGGAGACTATGAGTCTGCGCAGTTGCTGCTTTAGAGATATTCTCATAGATCATTTTCAACGGCTGCTCAACCCATGTTATACAAGAACTCCGAAAACATCAATTGCGCAGTCTCCAAGTCTCCCCAAGAGTCACTCGTGTTTCGTCGCCGGTGATCAATAAATTGCCAATCGTCAGAGCTTAGCATTATTTCTCCTTTTCTCCATAAAACAAAGGGGCGGGGGTGGCTCGGTCGGTAGCGCACCAGGCTCGTAATCTATAGTTCCCAGGTTCGAGTCCCAGCTGGGTCAGCGTTGAGATTTATCTCCGCAAAAATTCCCCGCCCTGCCCACGGTCAGTAGGGGACACCGATGGGCTTGGAAATGCCGCCGTCCGTCGGATGGGACGTTAAGCCGTGGCCCCGTGTACGGGAGAGCCATACCCTGTGCCCGTTAAAGAACACGCTCGATGGCCTTGACGGGAGGCTCCATCTGTCTCTCCCAACAGCTGTGTTTCAGTGGGTCCCCTCCCCCAACCTTCTCTGAGCCTTCGGGGTCCATGTGACCTGGCCATTTAGCCCATGGTGTGCAAAAAAGTGCCGCTCAGAGGTAAAACAACCCAACCCTATGACCTGGCCATTTAGCCCATGGTGTGCAAAAAAGTGCCGCTCAGAGGTAAAACAACCCAACCCAACACATAAAACAAAACGAACAATGATTTTCAAATCATTCTCCTCACACATCCAACGGCTCTGGATTCTGCATCAAATCTGACATGCCTCCAAAGAAATACATAAATCAACACCCAGCGACATTTTTCTGTTCTTCTAGTTAACTAGTAGTAGAAGTCCCCTTCTCTCTTCTTTCCACCTTCGTTGACCCTGCCAATCACGCGACCGAAACAGAACATTACTGTCACCGTGCTTGAAGCGAATCCGAAATGGTTTCCGGCAACGGACTGCAGGACACTCTCTCCTGAAGCGACGCACACATAAAACTCCCAGCCAATTATTCGCTCCATCTGCCACGCGGACTCTCCTTCTCTTTCTCTCCAGCCACTTTCAACCCTTTGCCGCCGCCACCGCTGCTGACACAGGGCCACAGCTGCTAGGGACGGGGACGGAGGCACGAGGCCGCCATGCATTAACGAGATCGCAAGCCGTGAAAAGCCCCGAAGTCTGCTGCGACCGGTCAGTAATTAATGCATGTCAGGTGAGGTGTGGAGAATTAATCACAGCTGGCCGGACCTCCCCCCCACCTCCCTTCACAATACGTATTGCTGTTCCTCCCTCCACCTCTACCCCCCCCCCCCCCGCTTTCCACCTTCCTTCTCTACCCTGGGGGAAAACATAGACTGGAAATTACGTCACGACACTCTAGCTACTCTATCTTTTCTAAAATCCCAGGAGCGATGAAGTCGGTTCTGCTAACCCCCTTTCTCTCTCTCCCCCTTTCATTCTCTTCCACCCTCCCCCTACTATTCTCTACCCCTTTGATACCTGTTGCCTGGAATTAATAGCTTCGTCTGAGCCACAGTGATGATTAACTTGTTAATTATCAGCTGCAAGGAGTATTTGCATGCGATGAACACGTGCGAATGCAAGGGATGAGACGCAACACGCACTACCGAAAGAGATATACGCGCGCGCGCGCTTGTATTTGGCGCTAGCTTTCGTTGTAGAGTGTGCGTGTGTTTGTGTGGAGCTTGGCTATAGCTAGCACCCGCTTTGCTAGTAATTAGGTTGAGCTTGTAAGGAAGTAGATTTGCAAACCAGAGAAGAAGCCCGGAGCATGCATATCGCTTCTCATTAAGGAGGGATGTTGCGAAAAGAACCGACGTCCTCCCACGTGTTAGGGGAGGAAAATAAATAAATATGAATAAGGAAGTGGGAATTTTAAAACATCCTGGGTTTAACGCCCACAACCTTGGGAAATGTTTTCCTCATTAGAGCGACAGGCGCTTTAAGGTGCTCTGGTTTCTTAAGAATGCAGAATTGGGGTGGGTGACGTATTCTTTGTTTATAGAGGAGAAAGGGGGAGTTAAAATGTTTTTTTTTTATAGAGAGGGTGTAGAGGGGATGTTAAATGGAGAATTTGGTTTCTTGAATTTGGTTTCTTTGTGAGTTTATTTTACTTCTGGGCTGTACGGTTTTTTTGCACGCAATGATCTAAATGGCCAGGTCTCATAGAGAACCCACTGGAACAGCTGTTGAGAGACAGATGGGAATCTATCCAGTGTGTTCTTTAAAGTACACAGGGTATGGGCTCTCCTGTGCATAGGGCGACTGCTTGACATCCCCTCCTATGGACTGCAGACTTTCCAGGCCCATCGGTGTTTTCTTTCTAACTGAGATCAGGATTTAGCGGAGATAAATCTCAACGCTTGCACAGGTGACACTCGAAACTGAGAACTGCAGATTACGATTCCGGCGCGCTATCTTCTGAGCCAACCTCCACCGAAACAGATTAGAACAATTGTTCCCGTTTGGTGATTCGAGATCCCCAAAGGATTCGCGCTAAAAATTCTGCAATGGCGCCCTAATCAGCAAAGAATTGTCCAGTTATGTTACAAATATACTTTTCTTCTGTTGGGTTGTTTTACCTCTGAGCGGCACTTTTTTGCACACCATAAGCTAAATGGCCATGTCACAAAGACCCCGAAGGCTCAACAAGGACCCCGAACAACAAGGACCTCTCCCCCTTCGGGGTCACAAGGACCCCGAAGGGGGTTGGGTTGGGTTGTTTTACCTCTGAGCGGCACTTTTTTGCACACCATGGGCTAAATGGCCAGGTCACATAGACCCCGAAGGCTCAGAGAAGGTTGGGGGAGGGGACCCACTGGAACAGCTGTTGGGAGACTGATGGGAGCCTCCCGTCAAGGCCATCCAGAGTGTTCTTTAACGTGCACAGAGTATGGCTCTCCCGCACACGGGGCCACTGCTTAACGTCCTATCCGACGGACAGCGGCTTTTCCAAGCCCATCGGTGTCCCCTACTGACCGTGGGCAGGGTGGGGAATTTTGCGGAGATAAATCTCAACGCTGACCCAGCTGGGACTCGAACCTGGGAACTACAGATTACGAGCCTGGCGCGCTACCGACTAAGCCACCTCCGCCCCCAACCCCGAAGTGGGAGAGGACCCACTGGAACAGCTAGTGGGAGACAGATGGTAGCCTCCCGTCAAGGCCATCCAGCGTGTTCTTTAACGTGCACAAGGTATGGCTCTCCCGTACACGGAGCCACGGCTTAACGTCCCATCCGACGGACGGTGGCTTTTCCAAGCCCATCGGTGTCCCCTACTGACCGTGGGCAGGGCGGGGAATTTTGCGAAGATAAATCTCAACGCTGACCCAGCTGGAAGCTCATCGGTGTCCCCTACTGACCGTGGGCAGGGCGAGGGATTTGGGGGAGATAAATCTCAACGTTGACCCAGCTGAGACTCGAACCTGGGAACTACAGATTATAAGCCTGGCGCGCTACCGACTGAGCCACCCCCGCCCCTGTTTTCCTCTGTGACAACAAAAATGTGCATGTTTGAAGCATTAAGGTTTCTTTCAGCAGTGATTCGACGAAATTCATAAAATTTGTACAATAGAGAAACTTAATATGAAGACTTGCAGAAAAATTATTTTATAATTAAAATTTTATAATTTTATACTTAGACTCTAAATTTTAGAGGTTTTATAATTATAGGTAGTAAAATTTAATATTTTATAATTATAATTATAGGTAGTAAAATTTAATATTTTATAATTATAATTATATAATGTAAATTTTAATTTGGAGTTTGTTTTTTCATTCGTTAAAACCTTTGGGGTTAGCAACACATTTTTTTTTTGGTTAAAAAGGTTTAAAAAAACGTTGGGAACCACTGGATTAAAAGAATACAACCAGCCTCCGTTAGCCAGTGATTCATTATTCGTCATATTCCCTGTCTATTTTAACTTGCTTTCTAGATAAGTGGTAAACTTGAGTAAAATTTCTGATGTCGAAAATGTTTTGAGTGATTGATGTAAAAGTTACATTTTTAACTAGAAACGTTTATTATTTTAACGGTTTCCTTTTTATTTACTCATTTTTTTCCTTTTTTTTATGGTATTGATGTAATCTACATCATATCTATTAAAACCATATAAATTCCTGCTGATAAGCTTCGCCTCAGAGGGAATTTGTTTTTAAAGATAATTGTATAGATCTTAGTCTGGAAAATAAAAAAAAATTGAATTTGAACTCCCCCCTCCCCCCCTCGGAAAAAAAATCATAAAACTTACGTTGGCACTATGACTGCTGGGATAGCTTAGCAGGGAGAACTTCTGATATATCTTCAGAAAGTCACGGGTTCGGATCCCACTCCATGCATAACTTATTTCTGCTTTCAGAACTATCAATCTAATTGGTACTGCAGGGGATCACTCGTATTGTAATGCCACACCTAGGTAGGGCTGAACTTTTACCTACTGTGGTCCGAAGCTACGACAAGTTTAAGAGCCCAAAAAATTCGAAATGAGAAATATTATTTTTTTTTTTGACTGGGGGGAGCATTAAAAAACAAGTCTTAAACTGAAGTGGTGAAAACATTATATTTCATAAATACTAATACAAATTCCTACTGCAACACATTATTTAACTGTTATGCGTAAGTACGGCCTTGTTCCTAGGTTCGAGTCCCAACTGTGCCTGAGTTAAGAATTTTTTCCGCTAGCCTCTGATCTGCCCTAGGAGAGAAAGGAGAAAGTCAGTTGTGTGTCAGGTGGAGGTTAAGCCTTCACCTCATATGTAGCAGAGCCACACCAAGGAACGACGAGGACTTTGGCGGAAGGCTTTGACCTCAATCCTAACAGTCTCGAACTCTTGTGACCTGGTCATTAAAACAAAATGCATCTTCTAAGTAAAAAAATAGAAAAGTCGCATCACAAGTAATTTTTTTTTTTGCGTAACACTTAAGTCGTTGGGCGGGGTGGCTCAGTCGGTAGCGCGTCAGGCTCGTAATCTGTAGTTTCCAGGTTCGAGTCCCAGCTGGGTTAGCGTTGAGATTTATCTCCGCAAAATTCCCCGCCCTGTCCACGGTCAATAGGGGACCCGATGAGCTTGGAAAGGCCGCCGTCCGTCGGATGGGACGTTAAGCCGTGGCCTCATGTGCGGGAGAGCCATACCCTGTGCACGTTAAAGAACACGCTGGATGGCCTTGACGGGAGGCTACCATCTGTCTCCCAACAGCCGTTCCAGTGCGTCCCCTCCCCCAACCTTCTCTGAGCCTTCGGGGTCCATGTGACCTGGCCATTTAGCCCATGGTGTGCAAAAAAGTGCCGCTCAGAGGTAAAACAACCCAACCCTTAAATCGTTCCCTCTTTCTACCCTTCTGTTAGAAAAGAGACACCTACGAGCTTGGAAAGACCTCCGTGTTTCTGATGAGATGTTAAGCCACCATGTGCAGGAGAGCCATAACTTGTGCACGTTAAAGAACACACTGGATAGCGTTGACGAGAGGCTTCATCCGTTTCCTAACAGCTCTCCTGTAGATTTCCTTCCCCAACTTTTTTCGGCCATTGGGGTTCTTGTTACTTGGCCAATTAGCCCATTGTTAACCAATTTAATCTCCTCTCCTAGTTTTTTTTTTTTTTTTGGATCCCGGCCTGCTTGCAGTATTATTTACGTAGACAACACTTAAAGATCCATTTCGAAATGAAATGTTGTTATTATTATTATTTACTATTTCATTTCTAACAGGATACTGCGCGATTCCGAAAAATACGTCAGTACAGCAGTATCTCGGGCCATCCTGCACTTGTTTATAAAGTTCTCATAAATTTTTCATATCGTTGCATGGCACGCGATCTAAATAAGTGAATTAGAGTTTTCGCAGGTTTTATCAAAGTTGCATCCAATGGAAAATGACTGTGCTCAGCGGTTACTCTTTTCGTTTCAACATGTTTGTATTAAGTTTTCAGATCAACAATTTTTATTTAACTGACCTTTCTGTTTTTAATTATTCTACACTGTATTCCACAAATTAAGTTGGGTTAAGTTATTTTACCTCTGAGCGGCACTTTTTTTGCACACCATGCGCTAAATGGCCAGGTCATAAGGACCCCGAAGGCTCAGAGAAGGTTGGGGGAGGGGACCCACTGGAACGGCTGTTGGGAGACAGCTGGTAGCCTCCCGTCAAGGTTATCCAGCGTGTTCTTTAACGTGCATAGTGTATGGCTCTCCCGCACACGTGGCCACAAATTAAGGAAAATCCCTATGTTAAGTCAATGGAAAGCTAACATCAAAGCTCTATAACTTCTAAAATACTTTTTTTTTGTTTTGAAAAATGTGGTTGCAGATAAAGATCTCAATCAAATAAATCAATATCTCGATTTTCAGCAATATTCTTTCAGTATTTAATGAATTATGGAAGTTTGAATATTTAACAACAGCAATGCCAGTCTTAGGAAACTTAAACAAAACTGAAGAATAGTGAAAGAATTCTTTACACAAAGTTCTAAAATACAAACTTATTTTATTAAACACTTTGATACAATACTTATTACTAAGTTTTAATTAACTTCTGAAGTCAATTTTTGTGGCTGGCATTGACATTGTTAAACATTCAAACTTCCATAACTCATTAAATACTGAACGAATATTGTTGAAAATCGATATTGATTTATTCGATTGAGATCTTTATCTGCAATCACATTTTTCAAAACATAAAAACTTATTTTTGAAGTTATAGAGCTTTGACGTTAGCTTCCCATTGACAAAATGACAAAATGTTTCTCATTTTGCGGAATCCAGTGTCTGTTCTATAGCTCTCTAAAGACAGAGCGAATATTATGGAAATTGAGATTGAACTCGATATTTGTTAAGGTCTTTAATGATATTTTTTTCATGTGAAATCTTTTTAACAAGCTACTGAGCACTAAATATGATTCATTATTGACATAAGTGACATAGATAAGTTCCAAATAAAGTGAACACAGAGTGTCTATATACATACTACAGATAATCAGTTTCCAACCTTTTTGAGTACTTTTTTAACCCTTTTATAAAATCAATTTTTATAAATCCCTCTTATACCAAGAATTATTTTCTTCATGGAAATAAAACTATTTTTTTCGTGTATAAAATTAGTTAAACACTAGATGATGGTAACGTTCTCAATATCGGATGATAGAACCCCCAAAGTAGTCTTTAAATAATTTTTTTAAAACGTACGGATCATATGTGTATGTTAAATATTTTTTTCGCCTCAGTTTCAGTTACTAGAATTCTCGAGGGGGGGGGGAGGGGTCATGAATGGACCTCTTGCTGCCACCACCGAGATCCGGTTCTGTTGTCGATGAACTCTACTCTGCGGGAAATATCTATCTGTTAAGAGTTGTTTACTGTCTCTGAGAGTCATTTTTTTTGCGCTCATTGGAATGAACGGTCAGATCACAAGGACACACCAAAAGCTCAGAGTTGATAAGGAGAACCTTTTACCCATTTCTGAGTCCTTATGACATGCTTTCAGAACTAGTCAGAACTAGTAGAGAGAAGGTTAAAGTCCTTAAGATCTGGCCATTTTTTACTCATTCTGTGCATAAAAGAACTGCTCTGAGATACCGGAGAACCCTGCTCAGAAGAGGAACAGAAGTTTTGAGGAGAAGAAATCACCGTCCTATAATTTGAATACAAAAACAAAAAAAGAAAAGAGAAGGGGAGTGTTAAAAGAAATCAACTCCCTTACCAGGGGACCGAAGTTATTGTCGTTAACTCAATAAACAAAAAACCGTTGAGGAGCGAGATAGAAAAAAGAGTTAAGTTTTCGAAGCCGCTTCTTTAGTCGACCCACTCACTTGTAGCCGATTCACACAACCACCTGAAGAACAAGTCGAATCCCACATGGCACGATCGCCTCGTGATCCGACCCAAGATCTTTCGGAATCCACATGAGGAGTCGCGTTTTCTCTCGTTCGGGTGTTGCTTTTTATCCGCGCAAAGCCTCGCGACCGGAGCCCGGCGCAATTATTTATGCAGGAGGAGACGCGAACTGGGTTTCCGACTGTCCCGAACGCAGAGACCTGCTGGGAGAAAAATCACCCTTCTTCTTACGGTGATCCCGCGGATTTGGAAGTCAGATCGAGTCGACGAAGCATGCTCTGAAGAGTGCGCGAGAGAAAGAGGAAGAGTCCGCGCGCCGACGTGTCGGATGCGGGGAGCATCTTAGGTGAATCCCCAGTGCTCTTCATCTTCCATAATGCCCAAAGGATTTCAAAGTCAAGATCATCTCGCATTAGGCGTAAGATTCTCGATGTTTAATTTATATCTGTCGGCTTTGGCGTAATGCACAATGGTGAGGGAGGGAGGGAGGGAGGGAGGGGAGAAGGAAGAAATGGGATGGGGTGAAAAAAGAACAAGGAGGAGGCTGACAGAGCAAGGGAAGAAGATCTTGTTTTACTTTCTCTTTCACTTTCTCTCTTATTTTTTATCCTCTCGCTACACTTTCCTCTTTTTCTAATTTTTTTTCTTTTTACATTATAAAGAGGTTTTGAATTTTTTCACCGATACCGCAGTTTATATGGAAAACTGATAATTACGTGCAATATATCAGACAATATCAGAATTCCTTCGTGAGTGAGATCTGAGGTAAATGATATGTAGGAAGATAGGTCTGATGCATTTTTCGACTAAGTGTGGGTTATTAAGGGTTGCAGCATAAATTCTCACTGAATGGGCTCATTTATGGTATTTTGGGGTGAGAATCGCAGCATTCCAGGAATGGGGGTGATAATGTCTGTGATCGATTTTCGAAATGGGAATCTACAGTTTCCCATCAGGGAAGTTACACATGGAGCACTATAAAACTGAATCCCAATTTCTGGTATGTACAGTCGATCAAAAAAGTATCCGAACGTTATGGTTGATTACAGAATTAAGAAAAAATATCTGGCAACAATTTTTTTTTTTAGAAATTAGTGATCTGGCAATCTTCGTGTCACGTGACACGTGACACGAAGGTTGCCAGATCACTAATTTCTAAAAAAATCGTTGCCAGATATTTTTTCTGAATTCTGTAATCAACCATAACTTTCGGATACTTTTTTGATCGACTGTACACTAATGTGACCAAGTACATGTACAGATGTTTGTAGATAAAAGCGTTGTGTCGGTACACGTACCATTGGTGTGCATACGCAGTAGGAAGTGATATGCATAACACAATATTTCCCAAAACCACATATTAAATTCTCAAATACAAGTAGAATACAAACATTTGAAATCACATATTTCTTCTTGTTTTTTTGCCATGATAATAAATATTTTTAGCAGAATATTTAAATTTCTAATAGTTATCAATAAATGAAATAGTATCTGGAATTTTGTTATATCTTAGTATATATCCTGCGAACTTCACTGATCGTTCGGTTGTTTTACCTCTGAGCTGCATTTTTTGTACACAATGGAAAGGTTGCAAGAATCCGAGGGCTGAAAGAAAGTTGGGGGGAAGGTAACCCACTATACAAATGGTAGCCTCCCGTCAACACCATCCAGCGTGTTGTTTAACGTGCACAGAATATAGTTCTCCTGCACATGGAGACATGGCTTTACATCCTATCCGATGGACGGGGCCTTTCCAAGCCCATCGATGTCGCTTATTGACAAAGGACAGGGGTTTAGCAGAGACAAACCTCGACGCTGGCCCAATTGGGACTCGAACCTAGGAACTTCAGATTACGAGCCTGGTGCACTACTGGCTGAGCAGAGACAAATCTCGACGCTGGCCCAACTGGGACTCGAACCTAGGAACTTCAGATTACGAGCCTGGTGCGCTACTGGCGAAGCAGAGACAAATCTCGACGCTGGCCGAACTGGGACTCGAACCTAGGAACTTCAGATTACGAGCCTGGTGCGCTACTGGCTGAGCAGAGACAAATCTCGACGCTGGCCTAACTGGGACTCGAACCTAGGAACTTCAGATTACGAGCCTGGTGCGCTACTGGCTGAGCAGAGACAAATCTCGACGCTGGCCCAACTGGGACTCGAACCTAGGAACTTCAGATTACGAACCTAGTGCGCTACTGGCTGAGCAGAGACAAATCTCGACGCTGGCCCAACTGGAACTCGAACCTAGTAACTTCAGATTACGAGCCTGGTGCGCTACTGGCTGAGCCATACCCATGCTCACCGCCGTCTCCTTAATGCTACGACTTACAAAAGATTTTTGAAGTTTTTCTATATAATTTATTGTTTTTGAAAGCATATATGCTTCGAGTTTAAGACCGCTGTCTTAAGAAATCTTATTAAGTGCTTACAGTAATGGTGATAGAAGGAGCAGCACACTGAAGATCTCCAAAAGAGTCTCAAGAGTTGTACTGATTATGCAAGCCATTACTAATACACAATTTTACAGAAAAGGTTAGGGCGCAATCCGTGCTATATACATAGAAAGACACAAAATTCAAAATCCACTGACATTCAGAAGTCAGAATAAACTTCATAAGGTAAAATGTCATTGGAAATAAAGTGCAGATCTCTCTCTCCAATCTAAGTTGAATCTCGATTTATTTTCACCATTTTTTTTTTTCAATTTAAAGCTTTTATGACTCCCCCTAATATTCGAGAAAACTGAATAAATAATTGCATAGACTTCTAAAATTATATTTTTTTAAGTAAGTAAGTTAGCAGTTTTTGAGTTTTAATTAACTTTCCGGGTAAATCGTTATGATAAAAATCCATGCTGTGAAATGATTTAGCTTTTAAAATGCTTTAAATATTAAACAAAGAGTGTAAAAGTAAAGTGATTTTGAAACATTTGATTTAAATTATTAATTTATTTTCGGTGGGGATATGTTTTCTGTAAAAAAGTTTGTTTTTACAATTAGGGAGCTTTCAGTGTTGTTCTCCGCCCACAACTTGGAAATGATTTTTCATAAATGTAGTTCATTATTCTTTGTATAATGCTGAAAAAGGATTTTTTATCGGACTTGCTCTAATCGCATTTTTTGATTTACAATGTATAGGATAGATAAAGGTCCTAGAAACTATAGGGGCGGGGGTGGCTCAGTCGGTAGCGCGCCAGGCTCGTAATCTGTAGTTCTCAGGTTCGAGTCCCAGCTGAGTCAGCGTTGAGATTTATCTCCGCAAAATTCCTCGCCCTGCCCACGGTCAGTAGGGGTACACCGATGGGCTTGGAAAGGCCGCCATCTGTCGGATGGGACGTTAAGCCGTGGCCCCGTGTGCGGGAGAGCCATACCCTGTGCACTTTAAAGAACACACTGTATGGCCTTCAAGGGAGGCTACCATCTGTCTCCCAACAGCTGTTCCAGTGGGTCCCCTCCCCCAACCTTCTCTGAGCCTTCGGGGTCCATGTGACCTGGCCATTTAGCCCATGGTGTGCAAAAAAGTGCCGCTCAGAGGTAAAACAACCCAACCTAGAAACTACTTCTAGTTTGTACAGGTCTTCTCATACAAGGACATATTTTACAAATACCGAAGTCACTGTTGATCATTCCTCAGTTACAGCTAACACAAAGACGATTCGTAAAATAATTTCACGAAAATGTGATGCAAAGACTTTTTATATCAGTTTGCTCAAATGGAAACTTTATCAGCAAGATTTTATTTGAATGTTCGAAGTAAAAAAAAAAAATCTTTTTACTTTATATTCTAAATTCAGTTACTTATTATTATTTATTTATACACCTAACAACCATGGCATATAAACTGGCAGGCTCCTGTCAGACCTCTGTGGCAAGCAGCTGCTTGAGGGGGTATTTATTTTTTATAACAACCATGGTGATGTTAGGGCCAGGCCCTTCTACACCAGGTTCAGTTAAAAACAATACAAAAAGTATAAAGAAAAACAAGAGAATATTTTAAATATTATACATATCAAACATATTAATTGTCATTATTCAATGAAGTGTCATAGTTAATTAATTTAATAGTTTTATGCTTAATAGTAAGATAAATAAATAATAATTTAAAGTTTGAAAATAAAGATCTGAGTAATAATGATATATTTAATATGTGCATACATATTACACGTATTCACTACCCAAGTCAGGCTGTGAAGGAACAAATTTCCTTTAAAGAACTTTAGAGTAGAAAGATTGAATTTAACAAGTGTAACCATAGAAACTGAAATCTGATTTTTCGAGCTTTCCCATTTGTTGAGGGGAAATCCGGTTATATCCTGTTAAACAAAGAAGTCGCAAGCAGGAAGTTAATAAGAAAGTTGTAGCTTGCATTTCTGACGTCATCTAGTGGAAAATTCAACATATTTTGTAAAGTAAACTGATTTATTCCTAGTTGGGATAATTTCTGATAATAAATTTTACGTTCTTTGTCATAATGTGAACAGTTCAATAAAATATGCGAAATAGTTTCTTCACAGTTACAGTAAATACAATTTGCGCTATCTGATTTCTTTATCTTGTACAAGTAGCTGTTTAACTTTGCAGTACCAGTTCTCAATCTTAATATTTTGCAAAAATTCTTTCTAGACATTTTATTTTTTAGCAATGAACATATATATTGATCAAGTTAATATCTAAAATGATGTTTAACAGAACTCTGAACTTTAAAATAATTGTTGAGCTCTATTTTTTCTGATGACTTAAGATAATTTTTAATTTGTATATTATATATATAGGAATATCAGTAGTGTCAGTTAAATTGATTACGTCTTTAGCATATGAGTCAGCTAAAACATTTCCTTCAATTCCACAGTGACTAGGTAGCCACTGAATTTTAATAATTTTTCCTTTTTTATATAAATCATTACATAAATGTAAATATATCACAGATTGAACTAGGATATTTATTTTCCAAAATATTTTTTTCTATCGAATATAAAGCAGATTTGCAATCAGTCAAAATAACAAATTTAAAATATACTGTTCTTGTATCCAAAGTAAAGAAGAATAAATTGCAAAGAGTTCTGCTTGTATAATAGTACATCCTTCTATAAATTTAAATGCTTTATAAATGTTTAATTTAGGTATGCAGAAAGCTGCTGTGGCAGTATATGAGTCAGGAAAAAAAGCTCCATCGGTATAAATAGCAGTAAAATCTTGATAGGAATTGTGAATATATGAATCACTTAAAGTTTTCAAAATAGAAATATCAGTATATTTTTTGTGGATATGTGAGGAATATCCTGAAGATGGTTGGCAAATGATACCTCCAAGTGGGTTCATTACTAATGATGTCTCCTTTATGTTTTTTTATCAAGAATATAATTAAAAGCAGCCTTTTCCTTCACCAAATTAATTGCAGGGTGAAAAACCTTTCAGTTTTAAATAGATTGATTAGAAAATGATCATGGTGCTTGAGATGAAGTCTTGAAATAATATTAAGTAGTAAATATGGTATCCTGATCTGGAAAGGTAAAATAGAGGTTTCAGCAATTAAAGCTAGATTAGGAGAGCTTTTCATCAGGTCCAAAGCGAATCTGATGAATTTATTATGAAATATAATGAGCTTTTTCAGTTACGTTAATAACTGAGGATTGTTTTGAGCTGCCCCGTGGCCGAGTGGTTAACGCACTTGGTTACTGATCTAAGGGACCTGTTCGAGCTCCAGATAAGGCATGGATGTTCGTGTCGTTTTTTTCTGTCGAGTCCCCGCCATCCTCACAGACCTACTATGGCGTATTAAACTGACAGGCTCCTGTCAGACCTCTGTGGCAAGCAGCTGCTTGAGGGGTATTTATTATTATTAATAAATGATGAGATTTACTTTCGGTGGTAAAGATATTTCTTTGGATGTAAAAAAAAAATTGATTGGTTGTTTGGAGTTTTATGGCACAAGGGCAGCTTTGCACCACAAAGAAAATTGCTTTGAGTGGCGAAGGTATTTCTTTGGATTACAAAATAAAAATGGCTTTGGGTGGCAAAGATACATTTTTGGATGCCAAAAAAAATGCATTGGTGGCAAAGACATTTCTTTGGATGTCAAAAAATTGCATGGGTGGCAAAGACATTTCTTTGGATGTCAAAAAATTGCATGGGTGGCAAAAAGGTTATTTTGGGTTGCAAAGATATTTCTTTGGATGTCAAAGAAAATTGCTTTGAATGGTAAAGAAACTATCTGGGGTGGCAAAAACTTACCTTTGATTGGAGAAACTGCTTTGTATGGTAAAGAAATTGCTTTGGGTGGCATAAATATTGCTTTGGATAACAAAAAACGTATTTTGGATGCCAAAGAAATTGCTTTGGGTGGCATAAAAATATTTTGGGAACAAAATGTTCGCTTAAGATGGGAAAAAATATTAATTTTGAATGGAAAAAAAACTCGCTATAGACAGAAGGGAATTGTTTGAAGCGACAGAAAATAAATTCCCTTGATGCGACGAAAAACTTTTTTTATTGGAGCAGTAAAATAAATCTAACTCGTTCTGAGTGGCACAAAGGTATACTCGCTTTTTGCAGAAAAGAAGCAAACTTTGATTAGGTTGCAATAAAAAAAAAAGCAAATTCTGTATATAAGGACAAGAAAAAAAAAATTCGAACTCTCTCCAAGATGAGGAAAACGTTTCCTCTGGTGGCAAAAGAAATTCTCTTTGGGTGGAATTTCTTTTGCTACCAGAGGAAAAGAAGGATTTTGAAGAAAAAAAAAAGCAAATTTGTTTGAGAAATGAAAAGAAAGTAAATTCAGTTGGAAGTATAAAATCAAAATTCTGATGAACTAATTCTTTCACTAAACTTTATAGGTGGTAAAAGGATTTTTTTTTTTTTGGACTCAGCATCGTGACAGGCTCTTCACACGATGTTCCCAGGTTCTATTCCCAACAAGATTTGATGAAACATTTCCATCCCTTTTGCCCTTTTCTCACCCTCGTTACAAAAAGGGACACTGCAAGTGTTCGGAAAAGTCGCTAACAATATGGGATGGGAGATTTAAGTCATCGCTCTAAAGGAAATTCATACCAAATGCACTTTTAAAAAATCTCATTGCAGAATTTGGAAAAACCCTCCTAGGCTCTCTAATAAATCCTTAGTCATTTCCTCATTTTCACAACCGTGCCTTGGAACCCGTGAGATCCGATCAATTTGCACTTTACAGCAAAACAAAATAATAATCTTAGCACAATAACAATAGAGATATGTTACTCAAGGGGCGGGGGTGGCTCAGTCGGTAGCGCGCCAGGCTCGTAATCTGTAGTTTCCAGGTTCGAGTCCCAGCTGGTCAGCGTTGAGGTTTATCTCCGCAAAATTCCCCGCCCTGCCCATGATCATTAGGGGACACCGATGGGCTTGGAAAGGCCGCCATCCGTCGGATGGGACGTTAAGCCGTGGCCCCGTGTACGGAAGAGACATACCCTTTGCTCGTTAAAGAACACGCTGGATGGCCTTGACGGGGGGCTACCATCTGTCTCCCAACAGCTGTTCCAGTGGGTCCCCTCCCCCAACCTTCTCTGAGCCTTCGGGGTCCATGTGACCTGGTCATTTAGCCCATGGTGGGCCAAAAAGTGCCGCTCAGAGGTAAAACAACCCAACCCTATGTTACTTAAATCAAAATAACACGTTTAATGGATTGTGTTACTTGAACTCTGAACGGCAATTTCTTTCCCCCACACGAAATGACTAAATGTTCAAGTCACAAGGACTCCAACATGTAGAAGGGGACTCACTGGACAGCTGGAAGATAATAGAAGCCTCCCGTCAATGCCATCCAGCATGTTCTTTGATGTGCAGAGGATAGTGCTCTCTTACAGTCTAGGCCGCAGCTTAAATTCTCATCTAATGGATGGCAGACTTTCCAAGTTATCAAATGTCTCCTTTATCATCGAGTTGGGTTGTTTTACCTCTGAGCGGCACTTTTTTGCACAAAGTGGGTTTAATGGTCAGGTCACAAGGACCCCGAAGGCTCAGAGAAGGTTGTGGGGAGTGGACCCACTGGACAGTTATTAGGAAACATATGGTATCCTCTAGTCAAGGCCATCCAGCGTGTTCTTTAACATGTATGTACAGAGCATGCCTCTCCCGCACACGGTGCCACGTCTTAATGTCCTATCCGACAGACGACGAACTTTCCAGGCCAATCGGTGTTACCTCTTGACCGTGGGCAGGGCGGATAGTTTGGCGAAGCTTTTATCATCGATGCCAGGGTTGGGGTTTATCGCAGATAAACCTCAACCTTGACACAATTGAGAATCGAGTCTGACACGCTATTGACTGAGCGAACCAGGCCTCAAATTCTCATAGAGTCCATATCAAGGTCGGGACTTTTATTGGGTCAAAAGAGAAAAAAACAACAAAAAAAGAGGAGTAAACAAACCAGAAAATTTTCAAAGCCGCAAAGTATAATCTTTATTAGGTCAAGAGCAGTAATAGAAAAAAAAAAACGAAAATTATTTTATTAACAGAAATAGAATAATAAAATACAATTTTTGAGACAGATATGTTCAAGTGTATACTATAAAACTACTGCAAAGAATTATTACAAAATGTGCTTTCCATCATTGAGTTTGAGTCTTTTGTGTTTTCCGGTCCATTTGTTCAAATTGAGACTGCCAACCTGCTTCAGTGATTATTTTTCAATGAAATTCATTGAAGAAATTCACAATTGAGTATTGAACCGAAAAGCGTCAAGAGAACGAAAGCTTAGTCAAGAGTCGTGTTTTAGACTGTTCAGAGCCTTCCGTCCCAGACCTGTAGTCTATATCAATGTAACTTGGAAGTCTCATTTTCTTAGAATGAATTCGTAGCATGTTTCAGTACTCAAAATTGCACTTTTATTTTATGAGGCGATTTTTCGGGAAAGGCCAGGATCGACCACTGACTCTTGGTAACGTATTTTACGGACTTGCCGAGTGAAATGTTTAAAAAATTTTTGATTTGATTTAACTATGAACGTTATGTAATCGAAAGTGCTTTCATTTAAACAGAAAACATTTAAAACCCCTCTTTGATTAACATAGATTCGACACTTTGTGATCAGTATTTTACAAAATTTTCTTTTTCCTTTCACCTGCATTTTTTTTACACATCCAAAAAAAAATAACTGATAAAAATTGAATGTTTTTTCCAATCAGTAAATTCCATTAAGAGAACGAAATTTATTCTCGGCATTAAAAATGCAGCTTTTGGCTATTCTCTTATTACAACTGATGTAGGAGTTGTTCGTCTTCAATGACCCAGTTCAGACTTCGATAGCAAAAAAAGGGTCACGTGTGTTTTGAAGGGCTTTCGTCCGTCGCATACGACGTTACGCCTTGTGCAGGCGAGTCATGCCCTGTGAATGTTACGCAACACGCTGGATGGACTTGACGGGCAGCATCCATCTATCACCTAATAGTTGTCCAAATGAATAACCCTTTACCTACCTATCTTTGAGCACTTTGGGTTTGTTTCACTCTGAGAGAGTCCCTTGTGACAGGTCACAAGGACCCCCGAAGACTCAGAGTTTGAATAAGGGAAGGAGATAGACTGGAAATTTGCTAGGAGACAGATGAAAGATTTATGTGAAGGATTTTTCACAACGTGTGCAAGGTAAGGTGTGATGTTAACTCTTCGTTTGTCGGTCCCTCGGTTCGATCGCTATACGCGACGGGTGAAAGAGTCTTTCGGATAGAATCAAACGGTTTATTCACAATTGCAGAGACTCGATACTGAGGCTCCTCCCCAATAAATTAGTCCAACTTCAGGCTTTACTTAAAAATAACAAAGATTTATTTAACCTTCCAACGTACTTGCTGGACGAGGACATATGCTCAATTACATGGATTACAAGAACACCAGCTTACTATGCCTGTTCAGCTGTATTTACAGAGCCAATGCCGCTATTACCAGTCGGCATTTCCCAGCTTTACAATTTTTCGTCCGTCTCCTTCCGAAACTCGACCGGCTCTCCCCTCATCGTTGCCAAACCCTTTCTTCCTTTCTTTTCTATGCCTCACCATCTGGGCGTCCGTTAGCCCTCAGGGACCCGGGTCACTTGTCAGCGGACGCTAGCCGTTCCCTGTACACTGCTACTGCAATTAACTTTCCAGATGTCGGGACAGAGGGCCTCCCCGTAGCATATGACTATTTTGGCGACATCCAAAATAAATATACACAGCCTGAACAAAAAAAAATCTAAAAAGCCCTCTAGCCTGACACCTCCCTGCCAGAAGTCAGTAGTTAGTCCTGTTAACTGCTGACTAAAAAGTCAAGTTGAATGCCGAAAATCAGAGTTCATTTTCGCATTAATCTTAGAGTTCAATGCCACAAAACACAGAGTTCTAAGTTGCTTCATGAATTATATAAATTCTCTGCGAATTGGCACATCTTTTACACATCTATGTACACTACACTTAAATATAAAATAACTCCTAGGTATATACTGGTGCACTGAGTCTAAATATTCTTTTTGCTTCAAACAATAAAAAAACCTGTTGATTAAAGTAGTTGTCCGAGAGTACACAGTCTATAAATTAATTATCTCACTAAAAACTGTCTTTGACGAAGGTATGCCGTACTGGCGGTGTTCATTCGTCCACAGGTGACCTCCCATGTGAAAGGCTATGCACACCTTTCGTGACTACTTAGATATCACCTTCCCGTACGTACCCTCAGACTCTACAGGCTGAAAGTCGTCGACATTGGCGTCTGCCTGACCCATTGTTACCTCCAATTGCCATGTTCGCTCCCTCCCCTACATAATTTTGATCATCGTAGACATCGAGTCTGACAGATTGCTGCACATGTTTGGGCTGGGAGATAGGACGGCGTTGATTGGACGGTCTCCATGGAGCATACGTTTCCCTTTTTCTAGTTGGAATTTCTCTACCTCTTTCATAGTAGCTTCCTCTATTGGCCCACGGCTCGTGGATTTTCCTCCTGGGGATACCAGTTACAGGCCTTCTCTCCTTCTTTCTAAGTAGCTTACTATATGCTTCCACACTCAGAAGTACCTCCTTCCGCAACTTTGCTACTACTGCGCATAGCACTTTACTTTCTCCGCCACTCACAGTGCTAGTGTCTGTACCATCAATCAAACTTAAAGGCAGCTCTTTTACCTCTTCCCTTATGGCATCACCAAACGGCCCATGCAACAACAGATGGTCTTTTACCGGGTGCTTTTCTTCGTTCAGCATCCCCTTTCTGATTACTGTCAGTTCTGCCCCCGAATCCACGACTGCTCTAGCTGTCTTGTCGCCACATTTGATTCGAACCTCTTCATAATCTACTGGGATACGTATCTTTCCCTGTCCCATTACTCGACTGCTTGACTTGGCTTTGTATGTGTCGTAACCCTTCCTATTGTTGCCTCACAAACATCTTTAGAATTCTGATCTAAGGTGCTAACTTGGTACACCTGAGTTCGGTTCTCACGGTCCCCAGTTCTCAGTGGGCAATCTTTCATCAAAATGTTCGTCAGATCTACATTTATGGCACCTCCTTACTTTTGGGACATTTCTATATTCAGCTAAATTTACTGCCGATTGATACTTTCTGCTCGAATAATTTCTCTCTGAGTCTATCCTCTGCTGGGGGGAAACAACACGTTCTGCATATTGTCTATGCCTTACCTCTTTAAAAGTTAGGACCTCTTCCGTTCCGTTTACACTGGCTAGATGGATTTCTGCCCACGTGGCTATTTCGTCTGCTTTTGCCCATGACTCTGCCTCTTTCTGTACTACGTAAGCATGGGTGTCTTGAGGAAGGCTATCACGTAATTTATCCGACACTATCAGGTCCATAAGCTCCTCAAAATTTGTCACCTTCCTACTGCGGACGTAGTAATCCCAGCTATTTCTGAGCCTCGAGGCTAATTGATTGTATGACTCATTCGGTTCTTTCGTGATAGTTTCAAACTTTCTCTTGTACGCAGAGGGGGTGAGCTTAAACTCTTTTAATACAGCCTCTTTAACTTTCTTATAATAAACAAAATCCTCTGCACTTAATTTTCGGAAAACGTGATTTGCATATTTACCGTCTAAAAAAGAAATGATGACTTTGCCTTGAAACACCTCTGGTACTTCATATATCTTAAATCCCCTTTCCGCTGTCTCAAAGAGATTTATCACTTCTTCTGGGTTTTTAGGGCTTCCAGCTAACATATTTCCCAATAATTTTATATGATTAGCCAGCCGCGCATCTGCTGGGTTACTAGAAACTGCCACCGTTCGCACATCACCTCTCTCCTCGTTTGCATTCCTCATTTGCAGTTCCAGCATTCTATACTCATGCTCTCTCTCCTTTTCTCTTTCTCTTTCTGCCGCCTCTCTCTCCTTTTCCCTTTCTGCTGCCTCTCTCTCCTTTTCCCTTTTTGCTGCCTCTCTCTCCTTTTCCCTTTCTGCTGCCTCTCTCTCTTCCCTTCTCAGTTGCATCTCTAACCTCATCCTCTCTAATTCAAAATCATATCCAATCCTTTCTTTAGCTCTCTGCTTTCTGGTCCCGCTCTGCAGCATATCCGTATCGTTGTCATTGTCATAATCCCTCAACCCTCTCATGTCTATCGCAGCATCAGACTCTCTGTCTATTGTCACGTCTCGCCTCCCAGATCATTCCCTGAATAACCACCCTGCACGCTATCCCTCTCTGTGACTATGAAGCCTCGCCTTAACTCATCCCTTTCCCTATCGCGACCGCTCCTAAGCTCCATTTTAGCTCGTACAGGCCTCTGCCGTATCTAACTACTCGCCCCTAGAGTAAGAGGATACTTACCTCCGATGTGATGACAGGAATGAACCGCCTCGTCAGTCTGCCACCTGAAGCACACAGTCGGAACACTCTTGGCAGTATCAGCCTTGCGTCGGTCAGCTCCCAGTGTATGTTGAACTTTTCCGTCACCTTCACAGCTTTTTCCACAGTTCGAACGTGATGCACGATTCTTCAGGTACCTTCACAGCTATTCTATCGCCTGAAGCACACCGCAGGACACTCTTGGTAGTATCAGCCTTGCTCTGGTCAGCTCACAATGGATGTCGGAACTCTTCCGTCACCTTCGTCGCTACTTTCACCGCTGTTGCATCCTGTCGGCTGCGCCACTTTGTGAGGTTAACTCTTCGTTTGTCGGTCCCTCGGTTCGATCGCTATACGCGACGGGTGAAAGAGTCTTTCGGATAGAATCAAACGGTTTATTCACAATTGCAGAGACTCGATACTCCTCCCCAATAAATTAGTCCAACTTCAGGCTTTACTTAAAAATAACAAAGATTTATTTAACCTTCCAACGTACTTGCTGGACGAGGACATATGCTCAATTACATGGATTACAACAACACCAGCTTTCTATGCCTGTTCAGCTGTATTTACAGAGCCAATGCCGCTATTACCAGTCGGCATTTCCCAGCTTTACAATTTTTCGTCCGTCTCCTTCCGAAACTCGACCGGCTCTCCCCTCATCGTTGCCAAACCCTTTCTTCCTTTCTTTTCTATGCCTCACCATCTGGGCGTCCGTTAGCCCTCAGGGACCCGGGTCACTTGTCAGCGGACGCTAGCCGTTCCCTGTACACTGCTACTGCAATTAACTTTCCAGATGTCGGGACAGAGGGCCTCCCCGTAGCATATGACTATTTTGGCATCATCCAAAATAAATATACACAGCCTGAACAAAAAAAAATCTAAAAAGTCCTCTAGCCTGACATAAGGCTATTCTGCGCATGGGACCACAACTTAACGAACCTCATGCGGGTAAAGTCATTTCCAAACTACAGGTATCATCTTTCTCTCCGAGGTAAAAATGGAGTTAGTGAAGATTGAATCTCATAGTATGCATATTGGAGACCTAAATTTGGGAACATCATGTTATGAGTCTGGAGATCTATCTTCTGAGAGAACGTCCGACGTGGAGATCTTGTGATCTAGATATTTGTCTATTGTGTGCACAAAAAATCCGCTTGTAGGAAAACATAACAAAAATTTAGAAACAGTTACCCACTGAATACGTTTATAGAAGAGTTATACGTTTTCAAACCTTACTCTAAAACAACAGTCAACATTTGAATCGAGTATTACTTATCTTTCGCTTCCTACTTATCCGAGTATTACTTTTCGATAGCCATTTGTTTGTTGGTTTCTGTGTTTTTTTAAAAAAGCTTATGTACACCGTATCTTTCCAACCCGTTAACCGATCTCTTCCGGTTAAGTCTGAAATGTGAGCTTTTCATTCGAGGAGTGTTATGGGCTTACAAAATTCAACCCACGTGTATTTTTTCCTCCCTATAAAAAAGTGGAATGTGAAAAAGCTGTCTTCCACTACATCTTTCGACTTGAGGGTCCACAGTTATCAGCTAGGTGGCAAATGAAATCTTGTGATATGCAAACTGTTGTCGGTTACTTGGGTTATTTTGGGTTGGGTTGTTTTACCTTTGAGCGGCACTTTTTTGCACACCATGGGCAAAATGGCCAGGTCACATGGACCCCGAAGGCTCAGAGAAGGTTGGGGGAGGGGACCCACTGGAACAGCTGTTGGGAGACAGATGGTAGCCTCCCGTCAAGGCCATCCAGCGTGTTCTTTAACGTGCACAGGGTATGACTCTCCCGCACACGGGGCCACGGCTTAACGTCCCATCCGACGGACGGCGGCCTTTCCAAGCCCATCGGTGTCCCCTACTGACCGTGGGCAGGGCGGGGAATTTTGCGAAGATAAATCTCAACGTCTGGACAACGCTGGACCCAGCTGGGACTCGAACCTGGGAACTGCAGATTACGATGCTGGTAGATATGCAGGTGGCGCGCTACCGACTGAGCCACCCCCGCCCCTACTTGGGTTATGTCTCTGACATTTCTCTCATAAAGGAACAGAAATGTCACGGAGATCGATCTGAACGACTTGTATATCAGATTAAAGCGTGAGACGACTAGATTTCGGTAGGCTATCCAAAAAAATATCCCAACTTACTCGTCCTTCTAAAACAGGGAAATGGGATTCGATCTTTACGAGTCGAAAGCAGTTCAGCAGTTCCGAAGATAGGTGTTTTTAGTGACAAAGTTAAAAATTTAGATTTCAAAATACCCATCTTCCTCTCTCTAAAAAGTAAGAAACAAAATTTCGAAACTTGCTGGGAAAATAAGAAACTTAGCGAACACAATTGTGTGAGCAATGACTCGTTGGACACAATTTCAATTAATTTATTTTATCACCATTTATAATTTACAACATAGAGAAATATGAGTGAACCCAGAAACCACACGGTTTGTCCGGGCCACTAAAGAAATTAATAATAAAAATCAATAGCGACTTCATCAACACAAAGACCACAAACAATATGTCATTTTTCTAAATATGCAAAATAAATTTCTTCTTTACACTTGATTATTCAACACAGGTGTGACATCTTCCAAAGAAAAGAGAAAGCTATTTTAAGATCTGTTTGAACATATTAAAATGTTTTTTCATTTCTTATTTCAAGAGGAAACTGATTGAAGACTTCAGGTGAGATATAGAATAATGCTTATGAGCAATTTCTATTTTTTTTTTGTGTGAAATGAACTGTACACTTTGGATCTTTCTCTCTGAAGTTGTAAAAATCTGCTGAATTTGAAAATTAAAGAAATTCTGATTAAGAATATCACCATTCTAAAAATAAATACGTGTGTAAAAGGTAGAATATTCAGCAAAGAACAACAACTTAAATTTCAATTCACTTCAAAGGAAGAAAGAGAGCCGATTGACTTAAGCAAAAATTGCTGACCCTCTGTCTTCCTTTGAAGGGAATACAAAATCCAGCGAATAATTTCACCATTGGAATGCTTTAGTTTCATGCATTTCTTAAGGAAGGAATGCATTTCTTATGGAAACGCGATAGGTATTTTTTAAGTTATTTAATCTATTCTTGTATTTTGTTTCCCAGAATTTTCAATTTGGGGTAGTCAATCAAATTGGGGGTATTCGGTAGCGCGCCAGGCTCGTAATCTGTAGCTCCCAGGTTCGAGTCCCAGCTGAGTCCGCATTGAGATTTATCTCCGCAAAACTCCTCGCCCTGCCCTCGGTCAGTCGGAAACACCGATAGACTCGGAAAAATGATAGAATGAAAACACTGATAGACTCGGAAAGGCCGCCGTCCGTCGGATGGGACGTAAAGCCATTTCCCCGTGTGTTGGAAAGCCATACCCTGTGCACCTTAAAGAACACGCTGGATGGCTTTGACGGAAGGTTACAATTTTTCTCTTAAGAGCTATCCAGTGGGTTTCCTTCCCCTAGCCTTCTTTGAGACCTTGGGGGTCCTTGTGACCTGACCATTTGTCTATAAAAGTGCCCCTCAAAGGTAATACAACCCGACCAAGAATTAAAAGCCTCTTTCGTTTGACAAAGTTTATTTTTATTCATCAATTAATTAAATATAAAGTTCTTTAGCTAAAGAATTATTTAAAAACTTTACATCGTAAGTAACGCACTTTGCAAAATTCCCCTTATGAATAAGAAAAGAAAGTCTTTTTAACAGTCTCTCATTTATGCCTGTGTGCATAAGAAAACACTCAGCTCATAAATAATGCAAACCAATGCCACTTTCGAAATATTTAAGTAAGCCCCCTTTACATTGGTGTAGGGGGATATCTTTACCATACCTTCCAGGCACACTCTTGTATACAAACATACAACCGCACGAAAAGATACAAACAGAAGCACGTACTCCTCCTCCACCACCACAGACCCAACACATAACACCTAGAGCGCTATTTTCCACCTTTGCTCTCAGGCTGTGGTTTCCATCCCAGATCCAACACCTTCCCAAGAGAATGTCATGTCATTTTTTTCTCCTGTATTGGTTTTGCGATGTGGCTGCCCGTGGCCACAAATTGGGATGGGAAAACGTGGTGCGTCTTCTGGCCCTAGGAAGCTTATTTGCTCACACGTGTAATGCTGCTGAGTCTAGACGACCCTTATTAGCCATCAGGGCTCTTCCTTGTTAGTGAAGCATTACGGCCTGGGAACACGGGGCCCGCCTGCCTCCAGTAATCCCTTTAATCAGCGCTCATCACACTCCGAGCATCCCTCCTCCTCCTCATCTGTTGCTGCAGGACGGGGACAGACTAAAGCTCTGTGAACGAGATGTTCGCTGACCGACGAGTGAGAATTTCTTCCACATGCGTTGAGGGGGAAAGAGAGATGGGTTTGCTCTCGTTGGCAATGGAGAGTTGTTATATTGCTCCATTTGGGAACATCATTTGCTCTCATTAATACCTCATTAAACGTCGGTGTCTTGCAAAACGGATTGCTCAAGTGTTCGGAATTTTAAATGAGGTGATGAAGAAGGTGAAACAAGGAGAGAATGGTTGGAAGGGGGGGGGGGTAATGAAGGAGTCGAGGGATCAAAAAACAAAACAAAGAACGGTTTCTTTGAAAGGTTTTTTTAGATATGCATATTCGTAATTTGTGTACTTACGGCGCTAATATGCTTTTTATGATAATGATTAATGCTTCGCATTAAAAAATTAGTGATTTACATCTAATTATGTCACTTCTTTTTGCTTTTTTTTGTATTTGTCATGTTTTATTTTTGAGCGGAACATGCGTAATAAGCTAGAGATACGAAAAATCCCGTGTGAGTAAAGCATTGCATAAGAAAGCTCATTAGTTCTGTAATAATTCAAATGATTCAGCTGAAATATAAGATAATCAATCTGAAATTCCCATATATGCCCTCTTAAAGAATAAGACTACATAATCCTTGAATTCCCTGAACACTCTGATCAACTAATTACAAACAGTATTGCCAATTTAGTCATTCCCACTTCTACTTCGCTTCAAATGGGAAAAACTACATTTAAATATTAGAACAAAAATATTGGAACACACGTCCTTAAACATTGGAACAAACGTGTTTAAAACTGGAACACACGTCCTTAAAACATTGGAACATATATGTTCTTAAACATTGGAACACATATCCTTAAAACATTGGAACACACATCCTTAAAACATTGGAACATATATGTTCTTAAACATTGAAACATATATGTTCTTAAACATTGGAACACACATCCTTAAAACATTGGAACACACATCCTTAAAACATGGGAACATATATGTTCTTAAACATTGGAACATATATGTTCTTAAACATTGGAACATATATGTTCTTAAACATTGGAACATATGTGTTCTTAAACATTGGAACATATGTGTTCTTAAACATTGGAACATATGTGTTCTTAAACATTGGAACATATATGTTCTTAAACATTGGAACACACATCCTTAAAACATTGGAACACACATCCTTAAAACATTGGAACACACATCCTTAAAACATTGGAACATATATGTTCTTAAACATTGGAACATATATGTTCTTAAACATTGGAACATATGTGTTCTTAAACATTGGAACATATATTTTCTTAAACATTGGAACATATATGTTCTTAAACATTGGAACACACATCCTTAAAACATTGGAACACACATCCTTAAAACATTGGAACATATATGTTCTTAAACATTGGAACATATATGTTCTTAAACATTGGAACATATGTGTTCTTAAACATTGGAACATATGTGTTCTTAAACATTGGAACACACATCCTTAAAACATTGGAACACACATCCTTAAAACATTGGAACACACATCCTTAAAACATTGGAACATATATGTTCTTAAACATTGAAACATATATGTTCTTAAACATTGGAACATATATGTTCTTAAACATTGGAACATATGTGTTCTTAAACATTGGAACATATGTGTTCTTAAACATTGGAACATACATGTTCTTAAACATTGGAACATACATGTTCTTAAACATTGGAACACACATCCTTAAAACATTGGAACACACATCCTTAAAACATTGGAACATATATGTTCTTAAACATTGGAACATATATGTTCTTAAACATTGGAACATATGTGTTCTTAAACATTGGAACATATATGTTCTTAAACACTGGAACATATATGTTCTTAAACACTGGAACATATATGTTCTTAAACATTGGAACACACATCCTTAAAACATTGGAACACACATTCTTAAAACATTGGAACACACATCCTTAAAACATTGGAACATATATGTTCTTAAACATTGGAACATATGTGTTCTTAAACATTGGAACATATATTTCTTAAACATTGAAACATATATGTTCTTAAACATTGGAACATACATGTTCTTAAACACTGGAACATATATGTTCTTAAACATTGGAACACACATCCTTAAAACATTGGAACATATATGTTCTTAAACATTGGAACATATATGTTCTTAAACATTGGAACACACATTCTTAAATGTTGGAACACCCCTTTTCTTAAAGTTCGAACACTCTTCCTAATTTTCAGTGTGTAAAGAAATGGCAACCTATCTTGGTCACGATTCATAAGAGATTAAACTGGTATATGTAAGTCAAAAACACCCTTAATAAAGTTAAGAGGCCTCCACTTCTAGTTTATTCCCGTTACTCTCACGAAAGTAAGATATTTCAATATATAAAAGTCTTAATTTACAAAATGGCCATCAAATCTATCATAATTCATTCAGCTCCTCTATGGGGTTATTATAATGCAACAGCTATCAGAAAACTGCAGTCATTCAAACCGAAATTTTGCTATCAGCTGTGGTAATCCAATGGTTTGTCCGCAATTCAAAAATTCACAGAGATTTAAACATCATGAGACGACCCACGATTACATTATCAAACTTGCCAAGAAATCTTTCGTGAATGTGGCATCTCATCCCAATACGCTTATTTCTAACTCAGAGGGGCGGGGGTGGCTCAGTCGGTAGCGCGTCAGGCTCGTAATCTGTAGTTCCCAGGTTCGAGTCCCAGCTCTGTCAGCGTTGAGATTTATCTCCGCAAATATTCCCCGCCCTGCCCACGGTCAGTAGGGGACACCGATGGGCTTGGTAAGTGAATTAGAGTTTTCGCAGGTTTTATCAAAGTTGCATCCAATGGAAAATGACTGTGCTCAGCGGTTACTCTTTTCGTTTCAACATGTTTGTATTAAGTTTTCAGATCAACAATTTTCATTTAACTGACGTTTCTGTTTTTAATTATTCTACTCTGGATTCCACAAATTAAATTTGGGTTAAGTTATTTTACCTCTGAGCGGCACTTTTTTCGCACAACATGCGCTAAACGGCCAGGTCACAAGGACCCAGAAGGCTCAGAGAAGGTTGGGGGAGGGGACCCACTGGAACAGCTGTTGGGAGACAGATGGTAGCCTCCCGTCAAGGCCATGCAGCGTGTTCTTTAACGTGCACAGGGTATCGCTCTCTCCCGCTCACGGAGCCACGGTTTAACGTCCCATCCGACGGACGGCGGTCTTTCCAAGCCCATCGGTGTCCCCTACTGACCGTGGGCAGGGCGGGGAATTTTGCGGAGATATGAAGGAGTGTCATAGGCGCTCTAATTTTCTTTTGCCCTACGTTACTGATACGCACTAGCGAGTTTCGGATAAATAGACTTCGAAGCAATTATCTTGTTAAGTAATGCTATTGGCTTATATAACGTATCTACTCTTTGTACCGAGTAAATATTGAACAATATCGAAAAATTACAGATGTTTGACAAGCTACATTTATTGAATGTCCTAACATTTTATTAAGAATAAGCTTCAGCTAATTCACGAGCACGAGACGTACACTATATTACGAAAAGCAACCAGCCACTTTAATGATATGTGAATGGAGAGCGACAGTGAAAGCTCTCTAACTTTGAAAATAAGTTTCTTACGGGAAAGTGTCACTAGACATAAATTGAAGATCCCACTCCTGTCTCTCTAGGGTCAGCGTTGAGATTTATCTCCGCAAAATTCCCCGCCCTGCCCACGGTCAGTAGGGGACACCGATTGGTTTGGAAAGACCACCGTCCGTCGGATGGGACGTCAAGCCGTGGTCCCGTGTGCGGGAGAGTCATACCTGTGCACGTTAAAGAACATGCTGGATGGCCTGGACGGGAGGCTACCATCTGTCTCCCAACAGCTGTTACAGTGGATCCCTTCCCCCAACCTTCTCTGAGCCTTCAGGGTCCTTGTGACCTGGCCATTTAGCCCATGGTGTGCAAAAAAGTGCCGTTCAAAGGTAAAACAACCCAACGTTAAAGAACACGCTCGATGGCCTTGACTGGAGGCTGCCATCTGTCTTCCAACAGCTGTTCCAGTGGGTCCCTTCCCCCAACCTTCTCTGAGCCTTCAGGGTCCTTGTGACCTGGCCATTTAGCCCATGGTGTGCAAAAAAGTGCCGCTCAGAGGTAGAACAACCCAACAACCCAGTCTCTCTTAATCTCAATTTTATGCGATTTTATTTAATATTACATTTATGTTAGTAAAGATTTGTGATAATAATTCTGTTTCACCTTGTGAAGTAAATTATCATGAGCAGTAGAGTTACAGTTAATTGTTTCAGCTTTCATAATTCCTTAAATATTAAACGAATATCGAATAAAATAAATGTTTTTTGAGCATTGGCACATCTGGACCACGCTTAAAATAAAGTATATGTTTTTTTCAGTAAGATAAAGAATGAATTTTTTTCCAAACATTTAAAAGAGTAATGTTTCGATATTAATCAAATTTTACTGAGTGATATATTTTCCATTTGGATTGATATTTATTTTAAATTCCTGACATACTCTCTAAATTTGGACCCCACCCCCTTCCCATAAAATAATCCTGGTGTGCCACTGGATTTGAATGAATCTTCGGCATATCTCCAGTAACATTTCTTCATAAAGCAACTATTTTAGTTCTTTTAATGCGGCTTTTGATTCACTTAATATATACTATGCAATATATAATTTTTATATATATTATTACTTTTTATAATACAGTGTATATCTCTATAGTAAAGTTGCTTAAAACTAGAAATATCCACACAAATGTTTAAGGATAGCAGTGCAACAAACGTGTGAAAAATGCGAGAAAGCGTAGACCGAGATGTACAGTCGCTCAAAAAAGTATCCGAACACTATGGTTGATTACAGACTTCAGAAAAAATATCTGGCAAAGATTTTTTTTAGAAATTAGTGATCTGGCAACCTTCGTGTCACATGATTACAGAATTCAGGAAAAATATCTGGAGCGTGTACAGCAACTGTACACGTGACACGAAGGTTGTCAGATCACTAATTTCTAAAAAAAAAAACGTTGCCAGATATTTTTTCTGAAGTCTGTAATCAACCATAGTGTTCGGATACTTTTTTGAGCGACTGTACTGCAAGATATTATTTCGTTCTGGGATAAATTCACATTCTTTAAACGAGAATGACAATTGACAGTTCAAGATTTTGCTGCTACGCGACGAAAATCTAAAAAAAAACATTTCCATGCTGAGTCAATGATATGTAATATAAATTAGTATTTGTAAAATGCATTTCAGAATGAAAATATCGAAAATGCGCTTAATTGCCAATCTAGAAGCATTTCTCAAAATGCAATCAAACAGACTAAATGACTAATGAACGGAAACTATTATAAAATTAGGAAAACATAAATGCTTTTATGAAGCGGTTGGAATAATGACTAATTTGTAGTCGTGGGTGCAATAATTTAAAATAAATACCCCCTCAAGCAGCTGCTTGCCACAGAGGTCTGACAGGAGCCTGTTAGTTTATATGCCATAGTAGAAGGTCTGAGAGGATGGCAGGACCTCAGCAGAAAAATGATACAAACAGTCATGCCTTACCCAGGGCTCGAACCCAGGTTACTTGAACATAATTTTCCAGTGCTAGTGTAAGCAGTTCCAGTGCTTTCCCCCCTGTTCACCAGCAGAGGGCGTTCTCTTCTTGGAATTGAAATCAGGGTAATTTAATAATAAATGAATTAAAATAAATCTTGTATACAACTTGTAACTTAAAGAATCAGTAGAAAAATTGGAATTTGGAAGGAGGAGCATTTTAGTTTCGATGAGGGAGTATTGAAGTTACTGTTCCCCCATGCCATAGATGTTTTAACGTACAGTCGCTCAAAAAAAGTATCCGAACACTATGGTTGATTATAGAATTCAGAAAAAATACCTGGCAACGGTTTTTTTTTAGAAATTAGTGATCTGGCAACCTTCAGTGTCACGTGACACGAAGGTTGCCAGATCACTAATTTCTAAAAAAAAACCGTTGCCAGGTATTTTTTCTGAATTCTATAATCAACCATAGTGTTCGGATACTTTTTTGAGCGATTGTACGTTAAAACATTCTGGATACCTTGACAGTAATTTCATCTAAATTAATTGCCAGTGAATCTTCTGAGAAAAACTGAGTTTTGCCTCTAGTAGCTTACGAGCCTTCATTTCCTAATTACATAGCAGGTGTTCTAACCACTAAAACCTCACGACTCATAGCAAATACGCTATTCCAGCATGAGCTAGTCAAGAGAGTTTACTGGTTGCATTACCAGTCATGCAATCAAAAGACGTGGGTTAGAATCCCACTTACCACAAAGCTCATTTTTTTTTCAGGTAAAATATTTCTTGATTTCTAACTTACCTTTTTGTCTCTCTACTACTGCATCTTTTGTGTGCTTTGCGGACGTCACTGATATGGGAGAAAGAATCCAGATGAAAGCGAAATTATTTTCGAGAAAAACGTTTGTTTTTTTACAATATCTAGTCCCGTGGCAGAGTGGTTAGCGCGCTTGGCTACTGATCTGAGGGACCTGGGTTCGAGCCCCGGGTAAGGCATGGTTGTATGTGTCGTTTTTCTGCTGAGGTCCTGCCATCTTCACAGACCTTCTACTATGGCATATAAACTGACAGGCTCCTGTCAGACCACTGTGGCAAGCAGCTGCTTGAGCGGGTATTTATTATTATTATTTAGTTTAAAAGTGAGAAATTACGCGATAATGGTCAATCGTTTTCCAGAATCTCTGTGGCTTTGGAACAGCTTAGATATTCCTACTCTAATCAAAATATATTGCTCAGATCTTCCAGGGAGGTACATTAGTTTTGCAAACTATTGTTAGCTACAACGTACTTCTTTATTTGTAGATCTTAGACTCCAACCCGATGCGGAGTGAGATTTATAAACATACAGCACACACGTTAACCAATAGGGCCTAACCGCCTGGCTTTCGTTACCGCTGTGTAACTAGCTCTGTAATTGTTCACGCTTAATTCCACTGCAATTGGGGGTGGCTCAGTCGGTAGCGCGCCAGGCTCGTAATCTGTAGTTCCCAGGTTCGAGTCCCAGCTGGGTCAGCGTTGAGATTTATCTCCGCAAAATTCCCCGCCCTGCCCACGGTCAGTAAGGGACACCGATGGGCTTGGAGAGGCCGCCGTCCGTCGGATGGGACGTTAAGCCGTGGCTCCGTGTGCTGGAGAGCCATACCCTGTGCACGTTAAAGAACACGCTGGATGGCCTTGACGGGAGACTACCATCTGTCTCCCAACAGCTGTTCCAGTGGGTCCCCTCCCCCAACTTCTCTGAGCCTTCGGGGTCCATGTGACCTGGCCATTTAGCCCATGGTGTGCAAAAAAGTGCCTCTCAGAGGTAAAACAACCCACAACCCACTGCAATTGCATCATGAACTAGGGTTGTTGGGTTGGGTCGTTGTTTTTACCTCTGAGCGGCACTTTTTTGCACACCATGGGCTAAATGGCCAGGTCACATGGACCCCGAAGGCTCAGAGAAGGTTGGGGGAGGGGACCCACTGGAACAGCTGTTGGGAGACAGATGGTAGCCTCCCGTCAAGGCCATCCAGCGTGTTCTTTAACGTGCACAGGGTATGGCTCTCCCGCACACGGGGTAACGGCTTAACGTCCCATCCGAAGGACGGCGTCCTTTCCAAACCCATCGGTGTCCCCTACTGACCGTGGGCAGGGCGGGGAATTTTGCAGAAATAAATCTCAATGCTGATCCAGCTGGGACTCGAACCTGGGAACTACAGATTACGAGCCTGGCGCGCTACCGACTAAGCCACCCCCGCCCCCGTGAACTAGGGCATTATGAACTGATAAAAGAAACATTGGTGTGAATAAAGCCTACGTTCACGTTGTTTTCTGATCATGTGGGTCGCTATTGAAAGAACTTGGACTCTCTTGGTATCATCATCATCATCCTCAAGCAGCCATGGGCTACGGAGGTGTTTGCTTCTGGGTTGCCAGCTCTAAGTGAACAGAGGCATGGGATACCTTATATCAGCTGGTGGATAATCCTAATCAGAGGCCATCGCAGGTACCTGAACCTTACTTAGCTAGTTGGGCATCGTCAAGCCTAAACTGGAGTAATGCTTCAGGCAGGCCATGTGGCTCTTGAAAAAGTCCACTTGAAAAGGTGGTGCCTGAAGTTCCTACCAGCATCGGTGACTTCAGCCTTTAGCGGAGGAGGAACGGGTCTTTGCCCCATGCCTGCGATCAGGGGGCTGTTTGATATTGTTGGCCCTACCAATCTCAATAAACCTAATTTCTTTAAAAATCCTACTAATCATTTTCTCTCTGCAGGAACGTGGAACGTGAGGACATTACATAGAGATTATTCTCTTGATGTCCTCATGCAAGAATTCCAGCGCTATAACCTAGATATTCTAGGCTTGCAAGAGACCAGATGGACAGGTAAAGGTGAGATACTTAAAAATAACTTTAAATTTCTCTTTACAGGGAGGGAGGATGGAAAGCATCACCAAGGCGTGGGTCTGCTGCTCAGCAGACATGCTAGTGATGCTCTTCTAGGATATGAGTGCATTAATGAAAGGTTTCTTACAGCAAAATTTCAGACAGGCATTAAAGACTTGAATGTTATCTGCTGTTATGCCCCCACTGAGGATGCTGATGAGGATGAGAAGGATAGGTTTTACGGACAACTTCAGGATATTTTGAATTCTGTCAAGAAAGGAGATATTACCCTTGTTCTTGGTGACTTCAATGCCAAAGTTGGTACTGACTCTGATCTTTGGGGAGGGGTGATAGGCCCTTTTGGTATTGGTAGCTGCAATGGCAATGGGCAACGACTCCTACAGGTAAGTAAACTCAATGGTTTCAGAATAACTAACACATATTACAAACACCGCGACATATATAAATACACATGGGTCTCACCTGATGGGCTGCATAGGAATATGATTGATTATATATTAATTAACAGCAAATGGGCTAGTTCTGTTAGAAATACCAGGGCATATAGGGGAGCTGAAATAGGATCTGACCATTACCTTGTTAAAAGTGTCTTGCAACTTAAACTTAAAAAGTGTTGTGCTATAGGGTTAAAAAATTTACCTTTAATACTAAAGCTCTGAAAGACCCAGTTATTGCTAAAGCTTACCATGATAGGTTACTTAGTCATTATGACAGTCATGGTTTGCTTAATACTGAAGTTGAGGAAGAATGGGGCTATTTTAAACAGACTTTTTTGGAAACTAACAGTACTCTTTTAGGAAAAAAGGAGCAGAGGAGACAGAATTATTTAAGTGATAAGGCACTTGAGCTTATTTCAGAAAGAAAGAACTGCAGGAATGTTCTTAATCAGTACCCTACTAGTCCTAATACAAAAGATTACAGAGAGCTTAATAAACGTGTAAAGGATCAGTTAGCTACTGATAAAAATCTTTGGCTTGATAGCTTGGCTGACAAAGCTGAGGAAGCAGTTAGGCAGCACAACAGCAGAGAGCTGTACCAGATAGTTAATGTTTTATGTGGTAGAAAACGGACAGGCATACAGAGATTGAAGGATAAACAAGGTAAGGTTATAGAAGGTGAGGATTCTGTCATGGCTAGGTGGGCTGAGCATTTCAGTGATGTTCTAAACAATGTGGTTAGTTCTACTCCCATTGTTTGTAATGACGATAGATGCATTGGCAGCTTTAATGTTGGCCCTATAACACAATCTGAAGTTAGTTTGGCTATCTCTAAACTTAAACTTCATAAATCCCCAGGGGTAGATGAAATTACTACAGAAATGCTCAGAGCTGGGAATGTTTTGGTTACCACTTGGATGACTGAAATTTTGAATAACTTTTATGATAAAGGCATGGTTCCTAAAGATTTTACCAGAGCTATTATTATCCCTATCTTCAAAAAAGGTGATCGCAGTTCTTGTGATAACTATAGGGGTATCAACCTACTCTCTGTTCCAGGTAAAGTTCTTTCCATGATTGTGCTTAATAGAATTAAGAATCTGGTTGACAGGCAATTGCGTGATGAGCAATGTGGATTCAGAAGTGGTAGGGGATGTGTAGATCAGATATTTTCACTTAGGCAGATTCTTGACAAATGTTTAGAGTTTCAGAAACCTTTGGTTGCTAGCTTTGTTGATTTCAAAAAGGCTTTTGACTCTGTTGATCGTCATAATTTGTGGTTGATTGTGAGATCATATGGTATACCAGACAAGTTAGTTAACATAATGAAAGCTCTCTATAATAACACTGAGTCACGTGTGAGAGTTGGTAAGTCTTGTAGCAATTGGTTTAGCATTACTTCTGGTGTTCAACAAGGGTGTATTTTGTCTCCTTTTCTCTTTAGTTTGGTTGTTGATTATGTTATGCGAAATTCACTTCAAGGGAAAGATTTTGGCCTTAAATGGGCTGGAGATACGAAAATTTCTGATATAGATTATGCTGATGATTTAGCCCTTTTGGCAAATGATGTTGATGAGATGAACTCTTTCATTCGAGCTGTTGATGAGACTGGTAGTAGAGTAGGTTTGGTTATAAACAGAGAGAAAACTAAAGTGATGAAAATTGGTCAGGCAGGTTGTGATTCAGTTAATCTGAATGGTTGCAGTCTTGAGCAGGTGTCACAGTTTAATTACCTTGGGAGCTATGTAACTGATACTGGTGATGTGCGGCATGAGATTAACAGACGAATAGGTATTGCTGCCGAGACTTTTAAGAATCTATGGAGATTGTGGAGAAATAGGCCTAAAGACTAAAATTAGATTGTATAATAGTTTGGTTCTTTCTAGGGTTAGTTATGGTAGTGAAACGTGGACACTTTGTAAACAAGATAACAGTAAACTAGATGCTTTTGATTCTAGATGCTTACGCAGTATCTTGGGTATTAGGTGGTTTAACTTTGTAACTAATGATGAGGTTAGGCAAAGGAGTCTACAACCTCCTTTAAGCAGCATATTGTGCAGAGAGAGACTCCGCTGGTTTGGCCATGTTGCCCGTATGGATAATTATAGATTGGCGAATAGGGTTATGAACAGTGTGCCTAGAGGCCTCAGAAGGAGGGGGAGACCTAGGATGCGGTGGGCAGACAATGTCAAACAGGACCTTGTTAGAATTGGTGTGCAGTGGCCAGATGCAGCAGATGTTGCTCAGGACAGGTATGCTCTTGGTATAGATGCTTATTTTTTCTGTTTTATTGTGTTCAAATTATGTTCACTTTTGTGTACAAAATGCTTAAATGGCCAGGTCACGAGGACACCAAGGATTCAGAGAAGATTGGGAGAAGGGGATCCACTGGTCAGCTATTACAATACAGATGGCAGCTTCCTGACAAAGCCATCCAAGCACGTCTGAAGTGAGACCGGGTTATATGAGATCTCCCTAGAATCACTTCTGTTTACCACTTGAGATTGGTAAACTGAAGGCATTCTATCGAGATTTCACTTGACCCAGTATCACTTCAGACTTGCTTGGATGGCTTTGACGGGAGGTTACCATCTGCCTTCTGTCCAGTGGGTCCCCTCCCCCTAACTTTCTCTGAACCCTTGGGGTCCTTGTGGCCTGCCAATTTACCAATTGCGTACACAAAAGTTCTACTCAGAGGTAAAGAAATCCAAACCTTTGAGTAGACAAGGAAATTAATAGGAGGAAAGCCATACTGTAACGCTCTTTGGAATATAGGATGAAGAATTTCTCTCAGGGTCCAAATAAGCATAATTAGCAACGATTATTCTATTGAGTCATGTGGGATCAATTGAGCTACAGACTATAGATCAAGTTTTCCTCTTTTAGTAGTTACAAAAATCGCTGATCGACAGTAGCTTCATTTGGGCACATTTTTCGATTGGGGAAAATATTTAGCTTCATTACTGCACCTAACATGCTATCAAGAAGTCGTAGGTTGGATACTATTGGGATAATAGATTTCCCACTGGCTTAAAAATTATTCCCAGGTATATGAGTGATTACTTGAGAACTATTCCTGATAGATAGATATATATTTGAATAAAATGGATTTGGAAAAAATATATATTAGCTCAATTTAGGTCTTGCTCTCCTCACAGATCTTCTCTATAATGTATACACTGACATGCTCTTCTCAGATCCCTGTGACAAGCATCTGCTTGAGAAGTTTTTTTTTTTTATCTGCTGATCAAAGGGACCTGGTTTCAAGTATCCTCCGTATGATTTTTCCTCTATATGATCCTTCTTATGATATCTCGCCTTCCTCACAGATCTACTTTATGAGGATCACACTGATAGATCCTTGTCACATCTGTTGTGTGGGAATTTATTTTATTTTACAAATTTACCTTTTCCTTATTTGTTTGGTGTTAAGGAAAATTCAGGAAATTCAGGATTTACCAGGATTTACCTTTTAGTTTGGTGTTAAGGAAAAACTGGGGTGCAGGAACGGATTCCTTAGGGGGAAAGAGAAATGTTTGGAAATTGCATTCTTTTATTTATTTTCAAAACATGAACCAAGCAAGGATGAAAAGGAGAGTGGAATTGATGACATTGCAAGGCTTCCATACATTTCTGCAACAGTTGAGGAACTTAAAAGAAGACTAAGATTATTAAGAGAAGTTGGGTTGGGTTGTTTTACCTCTGAGCGGCACTTTTTTGCACACCATGGGCTAAATGGCCAGGTCACATGGACCCCGAAGGCTCAGAGAGGTTATGGGAGGGGACCCACTGGAACAGCTGTTGGGAGACAGATGGTAGCCTCCCGTCAAGGCCATCCAGCATGTTCTTTAACGTGCACAGGGTATGGCTCTCCTGCACACGGGGCCACGGCTTAACGTCCCATCCGACGGACGGCGGCCTTTACAAGCCCATCGGTGTCCCCTACTGACCGTGGGCAGGGCGGGAATTTTGCGGAGATAAATCTCAACGCTGACCCAGCTGGGACTCGAACCTGGGAACTACAGATTACGAGCCACCCCCGCCCCTATTAAGAGAAGACTTAGAAATGGTTGATCATGAGTTTTAATCATCTGAAAATGGGACTTTGGTCTTTTTTTTTGGCTTTTAATATGATTAAGATTTTATAATGATCAAAAAACTAAAATACACTGCAAACCTTGCTTTCATTCTGGAAGTGTTTACTAGATTCAAGATTTAAGAACTTAAATACTCTCAGTTGATTGATTGGTGGGAAATTCAGGATTGGGCAAAACTCACACAGCACTTGATTCACCATCAGAATGCGAATTTATTTAAGGTGGTGCAAAAAAAAAATGAGTTGGGGGAAAGTCCTGGTATAACCCCCCCCCCCCCCCCCCCCCCATCACTACCTCTCTAAGATTGGAAATATTCTGCATAAAAGAATGTTCGAAAGCAAGATATTGACAACGGAAATGGAAGATGCACCATTTTGATTTCATAAAGATGTTTCGAACTCAGTGTTTTACGTATTTGCCAAAAAAAAAGTTATTGTTTTCATTTTGATCGTCTGTTCTGATCAGTTTTAGAAACTCTACTCTTGTTCTTGTTTTAAGGGAAAAAAATGCTTTATCTGTTTTTTTATTCTTTTTTAATTTCACCCCTCGATTTATTTATTTATTTAAAAATGGTGGAATACTTTCTTCCTTTTTAAAAACAACAAGAACAACAACAACAACAAAAAACAAACCAAACGGGGGAGGGGGGTGAATAGTTTCTTTACTTTTTTTTTCGAAAAAAAAATTGTAAATTTGCAATAAATAAAAACCGTTTGTGTTAGAAATTAGATGGTAAAGTGTAGTGATCAAGTTCTTTGCAATTTGGCAACCATGATTTACACTTCCTCCTAGAGTGGGTGTAAAAACCTCAACATTTCTCCTTTTTGAAAATTATTTTTCAACATTCGTTAGAGGGGACTGGAACTTCAGTTTTTAAAGAAAGCTGTTTTAAGTTCTTCTTTAAAAATTGAAGCAAGGAAACTTGCTTGGAAAGCAAGGCAACGCCTGGCATTGGTTGATGCCAGGATTAAGAAGAACTCCTGGCATCAACAAAGATTAAATGAATGCTTTCAATAAGCATAAAGAAAAAATAGCATTGTCTACCCACCCTAAAAAGAAATTAATTTTTTAACTATTCCAAAGATTTATCAATCTAAAACGAAAAAAAAAAATCTGCCTTTTTTTTTGAAAAAATAAAAAAAATAATTTAATATTTCATTCTAACCCAAATTTCTGTTTAACGCCTTTGGAAACAATACAACAAAAAATTATTTACGAAAACCGGATACCGAAAAAATGAATAAAAAAACAAAAGGCGACTACATTTTCTTCCCCTTCCAAAAGTATCCAAAAACGAATGATTTCATCTGATGTCTAACGAAACACCGTCTTCTCCTGACCACGAGACCCCCTCGAATCACGTGGGAAAGAAAATCCCCAGCGATCGGGTCGATAGTCGATGTGCTGCCTTCCACGCATCTGAAGCCAGGCAGGGGTAATTTTTATCGCCTGGCGATCTATGGGACCACACTGACTCCTGGCGGAATAATACCTCTTAAGCTTTGACGTCACCAGAGCCTAGGAAACCTCGTTACCCGCGGTGGGAGGTGTGTGCTAAATCCCCCGCAGTAACTAGATTGTTGACTGGCAGCTTGGCCTGGCACCCCCTTGGCATGGCACCTTGGCCTTAATTCGTGTTCCTGCTTCCTCCCATGTCTGCTTAATTAATTATGGATTCATAAGATTGAATTATCATCTAGCGGAAAAGGGAAGTTTGGCGATAAATCCGATGCAGAGGTAGACGCTGCTTTGCACAACACCTCAGCTCTGACGCTGTCTGTTGCCTATCTGTCTCTATTCTTGTCACCGCTACCTCCCATTCTCTCCCCCCCCCCTCTACTTTCACTATTCTCGTGTTTTAACGCCTTTCACATTGTTATTGTCGACTAAGAATGAGTCAGAGTGAGAAATGGAAACTGTGGATTTTTTTCGTTGTATCTCTGTTGATTTTTTTAAGATAACGTGATGGACCTGTTACACATTCTGTCTTTCAATGGTAAATATTTGTTTCTTTTTAGTGTTTGAAAAAAATGCGATCTCTTTTCGGGAATTCGCACAATTTGGTAAATGGGCGAATGGGTCAAAAGGCTATAATAAATTTAAGGGAAACTTGGAACGCTTTTCGAGGAAGATGAGAGTAGGCTTGATGTGTTTGACTATTGGTGTTTCTGTAACATCTTGACAATTAGGTGACTGGATTATGTAAATAATTATGAGATTAGAGAAGGAGTCATGGACTTCTTTTAAGCGGTAGTTTTTGCAGAGAAAGATTGCATTAGTTGGCCCAGTTGTTGAGTTACAGATTAGAGAATAGGGTAATAGTCTGCCTGAAATGTCTCAGAAACAGGGGGAAAACTTGGAATGAGCTAGAGAGACAATGGCAAAGAAATCCTTGTTACAATTGGGTTATAGAGACCAAATGCAGCAACAGTAGCACAGGATAGATATTATGAAGAACTGTAACTGTACTTTTACGGATAGTTCTAAGTATCTCATGATTGATTGAGTCTGAGATTGAGTTGTCTAACGATGAAAAGTGGATGTGGTAAGATTTTTTTGTTGGGTTGTTTTACCTCTGAGTGGCACTTTTTTGCACACCATGGGCTAAATGGCCAGGTCACAAGGACCCCGAAGGCTCAGAGAAGGTTGGGGGGAGGGGACCCACTGGAACAGCTGGTAGGTTGGGAGACAGATGGTAGCCTCCCATCAAGGCCATCCAGCGTGTTCTTTAACGTGCACAGGGTATGACTCTCACGCACACGGGGCCACGGCTTAACGTCCCATCCGACGGACGGCGGCCTTTCCAAGCTCATCGGTGTCCCCTACTGACCGTGAGCAGGGCAGGGAATTTTGCGGAGATAAATCTCAAGCTGACCCAGCAGGGACTCGAACCTGGGACTACAGATTACGAGCCTGGCGCGCTACCGACTGAGCCACCCCGGCCCAGATGTGGTAAGATAATGCAGGTTTCGAGTAGGTAGGAGGAACAATGATCTGTATCGATTCACGTGACTTGAACTGTGAGTATCATTGCAAACGTTTTTTGATGCATAATCTCAAAACTATTTGCTTTTTATTTAGTTTGTTCTGTACCTAAATCGTTAATTATGATAGCTAACAAACTTGAATTCATAATTCAAAGACCGAATTTAACCGTCATCACATTTCAATCACATGTGTTTTTCAAAAACGGAAGAGTAAAATGATGAATATTTTGAAAGATATAATTTGGTTGTCTCATTTTAAAAGCCGAATATAGACATCTCAGAGAAATATCAGTCATGAACCTCTAAAGTTGAACTCTGCAAAATAACACAATTTATTCGCTGTAAAAATTTATCGTGTGAAAGGTTGGGTTGTTTTACCCCTGAGTGACCCTCTTTTGCATACAAAGGACTAAATGGACAGGTCACAAGAACTACAAGGGCTGGGAAACGGTTGGAGAATTGGAACCCACTGAAAAGCTGTTATGGGTTGGGTTGGGTTGTTTTACCTCTGAGCGGCACTTTTTTGCACACCATGGGCTAAATGGCCAGGTCACATGGACCCCGAAGGCTCAGAGAAGGTTGGGGGAGGGGACCCACTGGAACAGCTGTTGGGAGACAGATGGTAGCCTCCCGTCAAGGCCATCTAGCGTGTTTTTTAACGTGCACAGCGTGTGGCTCTCCCGCACACGGAGCCACGGCTTAACGCTCCATCCGACGGACGGCGGCCTTTCCAAGCCCATCGGTGTCCCCTACTGACCGTGGGCAGGGCGGGAAATTTTGCGGAGAAAAAGCTGTTATGAGAGAGATAGTAGATGATCACCTCTCATGAAGGCCATCCAGCGTGTTTTTTTAGCGTGCAAAGGATATGGCTTTCCTCCACACGGAGGCACGGCTTAGCTTCCTATCCCATGGATGGCGTCATTTCCAAGCCCATCGGGTTCCCCTTTTGATCAAGGGCAGGATGGGGAGTTTTGCGGACATAAATCTCAAAGCTGGCACAATTGGGACTCGAACCTGGGAACTTCAGATTACGAGGTGCCGACTGAGCCAACGTTTCAAAGACATATACCAACGACAATCAACGGCGTGATTGAAATAAGCATGTTTGTAACTGAGTCATCATGCTTCATCACAAATCGTAAACAACGTATAATTTCTTGGTGTGCACCGTGAATGGCAAGCAGGGAGACTGTGAGAAGACGTGCGTTTGAAGCTTCGATGGTTCTGATAGATCATAAGTTGATTGACCGCAGACGGATAGGTCACTGACATATGATTTATGGGAAATGTCAAAAGGTCAACTTCGCAGTCTCATAGCCTACCTAGTGCCATTCAAACCAAACCACTAGCAATTTAATCACAAAGTCATTCTCATTATTTTCATTTTAAAATACACTGGTTTACATTAATTAAGGAAAATTCCTATGTTAAGACAATGGGAAGCTAACGTCAAAGCTCTATAACTTCTAAAATAAGTTTTTTGGTTTTGAAAATTGTGATTGCAGATAAAGATCTCAATCAAAAAAATCAATATCTCGATTTTCAACAATATTCGTTCAGTATTTAATGAGTTATGGAAGTTTGAAAGTTTAACAATATCAATACCAGTCACAAAAATTGACTTCAGAAGTTAATTAAAACTTAGTAATAAGTATTGTATCAAAGTGTTTAATAAAATAAGTTTGCATTTTAGAACTTTGTGTTAAGAATTCTTTCACTATTCTTGTTTGGTATAAGTTTCTTAAGACTGGCATTGCTGTTGTTAAATATTCAAACTTCCATAATTCATTAAATACTGAACGAATATTGTTGAAAATCGAGATATTGATTTATTTGATTGAGATCTTTATCTGCAATCACATTTTTCAAAGCAAAAAAAATTTTTTTTAGAAGTTATAGAGCTTTGACGTTAGCTTCCTGTTGATTTAACATAGGGATTTTCCTTAATTTATGGAAACCAGTGTACAACAAAATTTATGCAAATTTATTGAAGTAGCCAAAATATTAAACATTTTACTGTTTGTATAATTATCAACGTTAACGGTTTCAGATCTACGAGTGCTCAGTCTTTGTTAGAAATATCTTATTTTCATGAAAAGCAGTCATTTACAAAACAAGAACATTAATTGTTACGAGGCTTTCTTAAGAAAAGTGCCCGAGGATTCTTACTTGTTAGCGAACAAACAAATAGTGTTATTGTTTGTGTGTTCATTCATTGGCTTCGTACCAACAACTGACGGTTTTCCCAATACAGCTCGGGTATTGTTAGTTCAATAGCATCTGTGGCTTTTGTTTTCGAAATGATGTTTTTGACTCTACTTTTTTCTCTGGATAGTGAACTTAGCTCTCTGTTGTATATCGTCCTGTGAATCACAGAGTTATCCATTAAAGATTATTCCAGTTCTCACGCACGAAGCATGGCAGCATTAAAATTGATTGCATGCCTTCTAATTCGATGTTAATTATTCTAAAATATGATTGATAATTAATAGTAAGTGTTAATAGCGTTAAAATTGAAGAAGAAGTTTCATTTGACTCAGGAGTAGGCAATACGTTAAATTTCATTCCAGGGCTTTCGTAAATGGGGGTGGCTCAGTCGGTAGCGCGCCAGTCTCGTAATCTGTAGTTCCCAGGTTCGAGTCCCAGCTGGGTCAGCGTTGAGATTTATCTCCGCAAAATTCTCCGCCCTGCCCACGGTCAGTAGGGGACACCGATGGGCTTGGAAAGGCCGCCATTCGTCGGATGGGACGTTAAGCCGTGGCCCCATGTGAGGGAGAGCCATACCCTGTACACGTTAAAGAACACGCTGGATGGCCTTGACGGGAGGTTACCATCTGTCTCCCAACAGCTGTTCCAGTGGGTCCCCTCCCCCAACCATCTCTGAGCCTTCGGGGTTCATGTGACCTGGCCATTTAGCCCATGGTGTGAAAAAAAGTGCCGCTCAGAGGTAAAACAACCCAACTTTCGTAAATGCAATGAGATATTTTACAAAAATTTCTGTTACAGCTTTTTGACAAAATAAGGAATCTTTTAAAGAATTCTTTTTATTTGTGCGTGATTTTTATATAAGCTTTAGACAAAATTCACAGGTTTTGGGGATATAATAGCATGATCTCTTGGCTACTGATCAAAGGGATCTGAGTTCGAGTCCCGAGTTAGGCATTGACGTATGCATTGTCTTTCTGCTGAGGTTCCGTCTTCCTCCTAGATTTTCTCTGTGGCATATTAAGTGGCAGGATTTTGTCACACCTTTGTGGTATGGCTGCCTGAATATTCTATTTATTTTCATTTTAATTATTGTTCGAGAGTTTTTGATAAATGATTGAATTTTGTAATAAAACAATTTTTGTTCAGTATTTTGGACAAAAATGAGAAAATTTGGTGACTTAGTAATTTTTTCCCAGCATTTTTCGAAAGAATAATAAAATTTTGCGATATAATAGGTGGCACAAGTTTTCATCCCTCCCCAGACAGTATACATAAAAAGATTAGTTCATACTCGAAACTGATCCAGGAGAGTCTAAATTCTTAAAGAATTAAGGAAATCGTGACTACTCTGAAACATTAAAATGCAATTAATATACAGGTGACCAGCGTGCTTGACTACTGATCAAAAGGACCCGGGTACGATTCCCAGATAAAGCAGGGTAATTTTCTTCCTTGGGTTGTTTTTCTGCTGAGGTCTCGTTATCCTCACAGAAACTTCTCTGTGTCGTATTAAATTGATATTCTTCCTGTCAGATCTCTGTGGCAAGCAACTGCTTCAGAAGGTAGTTTTTTTTTATCCATTAAATACACACAAATATTTTTATCTGGTTATGGGTCGGGTTGTTTTACCTCTGAGCGGCACTTTTTTGCACACCATGGGCTAAATGGCAGGTCACATGGACCCCGAAGACTCAGAGAAGGTTGAGGGAGGGGACCCACTGGAATAGCTGTTGGGAGACAGATGGTAGCCTCCCGTCAAGGCCATCCAGCGTGTTTTTTAACGTGCGCAGGGTATGACTCTCCCGTACACGGGGCCACGGCTTAACGTCCCATCCGACGGACGGCGGCTTTTCCAAGCCCATCTGTGGAACTGACCGTGGGCAGGGCGAGGAATTTTGCGGAGATAAATCTCAACGCTGACCCAGCTGGGACTCGAACCTGGGAACTACAGATTACGAGCCTGGCAAGCTACCGAGTGAGCCACCCCCGCCCCTTTATCCGGTTATGACTATTATTGCATACTGTTATTGAAAATGATGATCACATTTGCTTCTTTATTATATCGTATTGTTTACTTTTCCCTCAAATAATTCGAGGAAAAGAAAAGGAAAAGAAAAAAAAATCATAATTCTGAATCAGGCAACATTGTTTGAATTCTTTTTGTCAAATACAGGCGTTGGAAAGCTGCTTTTCTCGCCATTTCTCTTGAAGTCGGCTGGAGCGCATGCGCAATGATCAACCAGTCGGAAACACGTTATTTGGGTTATGTCAGATGCATGTTATTATGTCAGTAGATGATTCTTTAAGCATTGGAAACGAGTTGAGCCATTTCGGTAGCTCAGTGGTATCGTGTCGGTTCGTGGTGACCTGCGACTTCCGATGTCACCACGAATTCGAGTCTCGAATATGGCATGATCGTTTTTTCTCTCCTATATGTTGTGTGTCCCTCATTAAAGGAATTATTCTTTCTAAATATATCATAAAAATTGGCTAGTTCACATATTGGGATATAAAGCGATCATAGGCTATAAATCTCTCATCATCCAAATTAAAAAGACAAGTTGGGAACAGATTGCTATTTGGCGAAAAATGTAGAATAAGAAAAGAATTGTTTCACCTATGAGGAGCACTTTTTTGCCCATAATGGGCTAAATGACCAGCTCACAAAGACCCTAAGGCTCAGAAAAGGTAACCCACTGTACAGCTATTAAGGAGCCAAATGGTAGACTCTCATCAAGGATTCTATTAGCGTATTCCTTAAAGTGCACAGTTATGGCTCTCTCTCGAACACGGAGCAACGGTTTACGTTCCATCAGATGGACGGCGGTCTTTTAAAGCCCATAAGTGTCCCTTTCTGATCGTGGGAAAGGTGAGGCGTTTCTGAGGAGATAAATCTTAATTGTGCAGATTCAATAGGAAGGATTCGAATCTGGGAACTGCAGAATTACGAGCCTGGTGCTCTACCGACTGAGCCACCCCTACACTGGGTAGCACAGGGGAGATGAGGGCTTAAGAATATCAGGTTAAGAATCTGATGAGTTATTGATTGTGTCACCCTAACCCGAAGCTCAACGGGAGTACATAACTGGAGATAGCAGGCTGTGATAAGATTTCGTGCAAAATTATGCTTTGAGTGCGATAATAATTTAATGAGCACCTTATGACAGAAGTTAAAAGAGCAATCGGCCGAAATACACACGCGCAAAAAAAGTGAAAAAAACATATTCCTTAAAAACCTCGATCTTTAAGATATTGTTTTTTTCTGGCTCATACGTTACTTCGTTCACTATTTAGACGGGTTGGGTTGTTTTACCTCTGAGCGGCACTTTTTTGCACACCATGGGCTAAATGGCCAGGTCACATGGACCCCGAAGGCTCAGAGAAGGTTGGGGGAGGGGACCCACTGGAACAGCTGTTGGGAGACAGATGGTAGACTCCCGTCAAGGCCATCCAGCGTGTTCTTTAATGTGCACAGGGTATGACTCTCCCGCACACGGGGCCACGGCTTAACGTCCCATCCGACGGACGGCGGCATTTCCAAGCCCATCGGTGTCCCCTACTGACCGTGGGCAGGGCGGGGAATTTTTGCGGAGATCCTATTTAGACGTCAAGCCAACAGTGTTTGAGATTGCTGCCTGTAGACTAGTTATTAGGCGAATAATAATAATACCACATGAAACTCAAAATTATTATACTTAATTAAAAAAACTGACAATGATCTATTGATGAGCGACCGACTAATTATATGCTAATTAATTAATTATAATAATTGCATCACCTCAGAGCCAGATATAGGGGGGAGAAAGGGGGCAAGCCTCCCCCCACTTGGAGAATGAATAACGCCAGAATTTGATATATCGTAATTACCTCAATTTGGACTGAATACTGCCTTATTTACTACTGGATATTATCGTAATCAGGACCAGATACTGCCACAATCAGAACATGAATACCGCCACATTCAAACTGGATACTGGCCCTCAAATTGAAACTGGATACTACAACAATCATGATTGGGGGATGGGGGTGGGGGTGGCTCAGTCGGTAGCGCGCCAGGCTCGTAATCTGTAGTTCCCAGGTTCGAGTCCCAGCTGGGTCAGCGTTGAGATTTATCTCCGAAAAATTCCCCGCCCGCCGAAAAATTTCCCGCCACGGTCAGTAGGGGACACCGATGGGCTTGGAAATGCCGCCGTCCGTCGGATGGGACGTTAAGTCGTGGCCCGTGTGTGGAGAGCCATACCCTCTGCACGTTAAAGAACACGCTGGATGGCCTTGACGGGAGGCTACCATCTGTCTCCCAACAGCTATTCCAGTGGGTCCCCTCCCCCAACCTTCTCTGAGCCTTCGGGGTCCATGTGGCCTGGCCATTTAGCCCTTGGTGTGCAAAAAAGTGCCGCTCAGAGGTAAAACAACCCAACCCAACCTACAACCCATGATTGGACACTGCCACATTTGAGATTCGAGAGCCCCAACTGACGAAACACGCCACGACTCGAAAACGAGAGCCCCAACTGACGAAACACGCCACGACTCGAAAACGAGAGCCCCAACTGACGAAACACGCCACGACTCGAAAACGAGAGCCCCAACTGACGAAACACGCCACGACTCGAAAACGAGAGCCCCAACTGACGAAACACGCCACGATTCGAAAACGAGAGCCCCAACTGACGAAACACGCCACTACTCGAAAACGAGAGCCCCAAGTGACGAAACGAAAAAGTTCCTCCTCGCCCGATTGTAAACGAAACCGAACACAAAATTCAGTTTATTAACGAATCACTTTGATAAATGCAACCATTCCATTACCACTTCGTCGTCAGACCATTTTATCCCCTTTTCCTACCCAGATTCCCATTACTTCGTGAGAGCATTATTTGCACGAGGAGCAGAATTATCCGCACTGAATTGAAGGTTCGCTCTCACGTGCTCCGGGACCGACGGTTATGAGATTTTAAGTCTCTCTAAAACGATTCCCGGCGAGGGCTTCGCGCACGGACCCCACCCACAATCGGCTGTTGCTGCGTAACTTTCCTCTGCTGCTAATGATTGATTCTGATGAAATATTATGCCCGACGTAATATATGGACGACCCACAGCACACGTGTACGTGATTCGTTATTAACCCCACACTCCATAAATCATCGGAAGAAGACGTGGCTGGCCCATTATCATCCTCAAGGAATAAGGGCCCGCGAATCTGCGTGCTGTGTTTTTCAACATTCCTAATGCAATTTCTGCCATTGCCACGACTCATTTGTTATCCCAATGTTTCCAGCTCCGAGACTCGCTCTGTCTGGCGAGCCCTTCTCCCTATCTCCATTAAGTGCTTTCATTTGTTTTGAGTAATTGCTCATTTTATCATTTCCAATGCTTGAGATGACAATGTATTTTAGGTTGTTACGGCAGGAAAATTTTTGACGTATTTCTCTCTTGCCCCCTCTCGTAACCTTACCCCCCCACCTTCGCTCTACACCTCCCCTTCCCCCCCCATCCCCCCATCATCGTAGCCTCTTCTGCGAGCACACGCCTCTTTCCTGTGCATATCAGGGCAAAAGAGCGACGGGTCTTTTCTTTCCACTTCAAAGAATAGGAAATTCGGCGTGAAATTCGCAAGGCTGAGCCACGCGAGTGGCCAAATCATAATCTCGTATCTTTAGCTTCGTTTTCTTTTTATTCCTTTATTCCTTTCTGGGGAAAGCATTAATAGCCTGTTTCTATTAGTGAGACCTGGAGCAAATAACTCTCTGAACTCGCTGCTTGAGACTTTTATTGCTTTTTTTTTTTCTTTCAAATTTTCTCTTTCTCCCTTCTTTTATTTTTTCATTTCCTCTTTGCTTGTCTAGTGTCAAAGGTCCAAAATGAGGCATTTTAGGTTTTAGCTTTTTTTTGTGGGGCAGTTGCATTTCTTACTATGTATGTATGTATGTATTACATTTATTAATTTGTGTAGAGGACTTGTGTTGAAGAGCCATACCCTATGCACATTAAAGAACACGCTGGATGGCCTTGACGGTAGACTACCATTTGTCTTCCAACATCTGTTCCAGTGGGTCCCCTCCACCAATCTTCTCTGAACCTTCAGGGTCCTTGTGACCTGCACATTTAGCCCATTGTGTGCAAAAAAGTGCCACTGAGAGGTAAAAAAACCCAACTAACAACAGTAGTTCCATTGGGTCCCCTCCACCAACCTTCTCTGAACCTTCAGGGTCCTTGTGACCTGCCCATTTAGCCCATTGTGTTCAAAAAAGTGCCACTGAGAGGTAAAAAAAACCCAACTAACAACAGTAGTTCCATTGGGTCCCCTCCACCAACCTTCTCTGAACCTTCAGGGTCCTTGTGACCTGCGCATTTAGCCCATTGTGTGCAAAAAAGTGCCACTGAGAGGTAAAAAAACCCAACTAACAGCAGTAGGCTTCCCAACTCTACTATAAAACAACTACATTAAGCTTTAGGGTAATCCCACCATCCAACAAAGAAACTCGCTAAAACAACGCTACATTAAACTTTCAGATTGGCCATTTATCAAAATCAAAGCGGCAGGCTAAAACAAACCTATAAATTCGACCTTGGCATTTGATTCGTCGCACAATCAAGAGGCAAACGTAATTTTCCAAAATTGTTTCGCTATGGGCGTTACTGTCACATGCCTTCATGTGAAATTTGTCTATCGTGGAAGTCATAGTTTCGTGTGTGGGAGAACACAAATGAACGTTAAAGAACACGCTTAGATGGCCTTGACGGGAGGCTACCATCTGTTTACTAACAGCTGTCCAATGGGTCCGCTCCTCAACCTTCTATGAGCCGTTGGGGTCCTCATGTCTTGGCCATTTAGTCCATTGTCTTTCAAAAAATGCTTCTCCGATGTAAAACAACTCATCCCAAATCCCCAGTTGCCTCTCATGCATGCATGTCGTAAGATTACTGTTAAACGTTGCTATTATTATGCCGAGTGCAGAGGATGTTATAATCTACTAATAATCGCATAAGATTTGGGTTGTTTTACCTCTGAGCGGCACTTTTTTGCACACCATGGGCTAAATGCCCAGGTCACATGGACCCCGAAGGCTCAGAGAAGGTTGGGGGAGGGGACCCACTGGAACAGCTGTTGGGAAACAGATGGTAGGCTCCCGTCAAGGCCATCCAGCGTGTTCTTTAACGTGCACAGGGTATGGCTCTCCCGCACACGTGGACACGGCTTAACGTCCCATCCGACGGACGGCGGCCTTTCCAAGCCCATCGGTGTCCCCTACTGACCGTGGGTAGGGCGGGGAATTTTGCGGAGATCAATCTCAACGCTGACCCAGCTGGGACTCGAACCTGGGAACTACAGATTACGAGCCTGGCGCGCTACCGACTGAGCCACCCCCGCCCCATCGCATAAGATAATTAACGGTTTAGTAAATTGAACAAGAAAATAATAGCAACCGTTTGTTGTTGTGTAATTAAACAAGATAATGGTCATCTGTTGCTATAATATCTGTTATTGTTAACATTCTATTATTGCCGAATCCACCTCTCTCCCAATATCAAATCCATTATTATAAAGTCCTGTTACTTGCACCGAATACAATGCAATCGAATTGTCAGTTGAAAGTACTGTTGAGTCAAAGTCGGGATAATAGCTTGATTTTAAAAGCTTAATATGAACTAGAGTTCTGAGATAGTAAGATTTCCTACACGTAGAACATCTATCTTAGTGATCCCATACGTACTGTATACTTAAGATAAATAGCGGCACACTTAGCGAAAGATTAAGAGCTATCGACATCCCATTTAACGCCGAGAATTACGTTTAATCTCGTTCTGTTGCCGAGAAACCTGATGCACGTGTCAGAAACATACACACAACAGATCTGTTTGTGCATTAGACCTGTCAGGCACTTAAAACACGTGTCAGGCAGTTGTCTGTCTGTGTATATTGGGCACACACACGCCAACATACACCTCTATATGCAAAGCCTTAACCATCCGTGCAACCTGTACACACACAGCACATTGAGAACCGTTTAACCACGACGCCTTTATAGGGAACAATAATCAATTATCATTTAATGCTAATTCTGGCGCTAGCGCCTGTTCATTTGATACGCTGCCGCTGAGTGGCGCATAAGTGCAATGAATGCCTTTAATGGCGGACTGAATCATTTCACCAGTCGTCGGGGTTGACAATCAAGGCGCTCGAAATTGTATCAGGTTCTGATACAAGAATGATATGTAGAGCCATTTGTTTGTTCGCTTACAATACTGATGAACATTGTCGGTTATTTCGGGATTGTCATTCATAATTGTTATGATAAGAGCTTCGCCGTTTTGTTGCTTCAAGGTAGTTCGTTGACGACACAGGTCGGTCTGTTGAACAATTCTTAATTAATAATTTAATAATTGAAATTTGTTTGGCAGAGTTCAGTCCGGTAGATAGAACAGAGTCAGTTTATCGGATATTAATGGGACTCCCGAGTTTTTACTGTCCGCTTGTGCGTTGAGATTTATCTCCGCAAAATTCCCCGCCCTGCCCACGGTCAGTAGGGGACACCGAAGGGCTTGGAAAGGCCGCCGTCCTTCGGATGGGACGTTAAGCCCCGTGTGCGGGAGAAGCCCCGTGTGCGCCGTCCTTCGGATGGGACGTTAAGCCCCGTTAGGCCCCGTGTGCGGGAGAGCCATATCCTGTGCACGTTAAAGAACACGCTGGATGGCCTTGACGGGAGGCTACCATCTGTCTCCCAGCAGCTGTTCCAGTGGGTCCCCTCCCCCAACCTTCTCTGAGCCTTCTCAAATGTCCACATGTCTCACATGTCGCTCCAGTTACCTTTCACAGCAAACTGGAGCGTGTGCAGTTACTGCACACCCTCCAGTTTGCTGTGAACGGTAACTGCACACGCTCAATATTTCCGTGAGTGAGCCCACACGATCCAAGTCTTTGTGAGCTCACACGATCCAATGTGCTGTGAACATTAACCGCAACCGTTCTAGTTTGCTGTGAACGGAAAATATCTGGCATCGAATTTTTCAGAAATTAGTGATCTGGCAACCTTCGTGTCACGTGACACGCAGGTTGCCAGATCACTAATTTCTAAAAAAAATCGCTGCCAGATATTTTTTCTGAATTCTGTAATCAATCATAGTGTTCGGATACTTTTTTGAGCGACTTACATAGCTCGGATATCCTGTCAGTGCAACATGTGATAGGACCTTGAGTTTAAAAACGATCATGTGACTGCAGTAAACGAGGATAGAAGCATCTGGTGATTGGGTTGGGTTGTTTTACCTCTGAGCGGCACTTTTTTGCACACCATGGGCTAAATGGGCAGGTCACATGGACCCCGAAGGCTCAGAGAAGGTTGGGGGAGGGGACCCACTGGAACAGCTGTTGGGAGACAGATGGTAGCCTCCCGTCAAGGCCATCCAGCGTGGTCTTTAACGTGAACAGGGTATGGCTCTCCCGCACACGGGGTCACGGCTTAACGTCCCATCCGACGGACGGCGGCCTTTCCAAGCCCATCGGTGTCCCCTACTGACCGTGGGCAGGGCGGGGAATTTTGCGGAGATAAATTTCAACGCTGACCCAGCTGGGACTCGAACCTGCGAACTACACATTACGAGCCTGGCGCGCTACCGACTGAGCCACCCCCGCCCCAGGTGCCGCTCAGAGGTAAAACAACCCAACTCTAGTTACCAAATGGAAAAATATTATACGCTATGTGGGAAGATCCTGTATATTATCTTAGACGCAATTATCTGCTCTCCACAGAAGTTAAATAAGAAAGTCTACTTATTTTTGTATTAATTAGGAATAAAATAATACGTGCATGATTTCTTTTTCCATTTTAGAATTTATTTAAATTTCGTAAATTCATTATTTTTCCGTGGTTCTGGGTGGCTTAGTAGGTAGTTCATCAGGTTCGTAATCTGCAGTTCCCAGGTTCGAATCCCACTTTTGCCAGAGTTGAGATTTATCTCCGCAAAATTCCCCGGCCTACCCTCGGTTAGGAGGGGGACATCGATGGGCTTGGAAAGACCGCCGTCCGTCGGACGGGACGTTAAACCGTGGCCCGTATGCGGGAGAGCCATATTCTGTGCACGTTGAAGGACACGCTGAATGACCTTGACGGGAGGCTACCATCTATCTCCTAACAGCTATTCGATGAATCCTTTCCCCTAACCTTCTGTGAGCCCTCGGGGTCCTTGTGATCTGGTATTTTTTAGCCCATTGTGTTCAATAAATTGTCTCTCAGATATAAAAGAATCTAACTCATTTTTTTCAATTATTGTTTACGAGGGGAAATAAAAAAAAGGGGGGGATAAAAAAATTTACAAGGGGGAAAAAAAGGGGGATTGGATCGTAGTGCGATCAGATTGTAATTTCATGTTGTGAGGTTCGGGCCTCCACTGATCCTGAGTTGTGATTTTCTTCTGACATCAACTCCACCTACAGTGGAAAGTGGGACACCAATAAGCACGCAATCTACCAAAAAGGAGGCTCTGCGCGCAATACTGCCAAACACGGACGGTTCTTGAAACTCAAGTAGAAGGATGGGGAGGGAAAGAGTGGACCAAAATAGCAACTGAATCAAAAAGGACAACGACGGCTTTCATATAATTTTTTAATGAAATTATTATCACCAAAGAGTGCAATATATATATTTTCCCTCATCGATTTGGTAATCTTTAAAGAAATATTTAGTTGTAAGAGTTTTACATAGATTCAGTGAAACATTTCGTTAATCGATTAAATGTTCTGTAAGCAATCAATACAAAACCCAACTTCTAGACGTTCTTATCACTGGAGAAAAGGGGCGGGGTGGCTCAGTCGGTAGCGCGCCAGGCTCGTAATCTGTAGTTCCCAGGTTGGAGTCCCAGCTGGGTCAGCGTTGAGATTTATCTCTGCAAAATTTCCCCGCCCTGTCCACGATCAGTAGGGGACACCGATGGGCTTGAAAAGGCCGCCGTCCGCAGGATGGGACGTTAAGCCGTGGCCCCGTGTGCGGGAGAGCCATACCCTGTGCACGTTAAAGAACACGCTAGATAGCCTTGGCGGGAGGCTACCATCTGTCTCCCAACAGCTGTTCCAGTGGGTTCCCTCCCCCAACCTTCTCTGAGCCTTCGGGGTCCTTGTGGCCTGGCCATTTAGCCCATGATGTGCAAAAAAGTGCCGCTCAGAGGTGAAACAATCCAATCCACTGGAGAAAAAATAGCTGAATACTGCCCAAAGAAGAAAAGAAAGCAAATGCACAGCAAAAAAGTAGTAAATGTAGATAATATTAAAAGAAGCAGTAAATATATATAAATATAGATAAAAATATAAATATAGATATAGATAATCTTTAAAAGGTAGAATGTTCGTGAGTACGAATTGTTTGCAACATCAATGTTCGCAAGCTGAACCTGTATATGTTGTTATTTTGACAATATTTTACTTTTTAATTGTTGTCGAAATAAATCTAAATCAAAGATGAGGATTATGATGATTTTCTCGTTTTTCAGGTTACATCCAAGATGTCCTCCCTCCTTCCGCCGTTCTGGGATGTGAGAGATTCACCTTTGACCCGAACCGTGATCTGCTGGAGAAAGAACTCGACCTCAGCAGCAGGAGTCGAACGGCAGAGTTGCTCGGCGGACACGACAGCAGGAGCAGCGACTCCTCCCTATGCAGTCACGTGTCCGAGAGCAGCCTGAGTCCCGGATTACCTGGAGAGACACCCCCCACTCCTCAGATCCACGTGTTCTCCAACGGCGTGACCGTCAGTTACACGTACGACGCCTTTTTCATCAGCGACGGCAGATCACGAAGGAGAAACGCGCTGGGCATCCCTGAGAGAGAACGACCACGATATACGTGTTCGGAATGCGGCAAACACTACGCGACGTCGTCTAACCTCTCCCGCCACAAACAGACTCACCGTAGCCCGGACTCTCAGCAGGCGAAGAAGTGTCCCACCTGCGGCAAGGTGTACGTGAGCATGCCGGCACTCGCCATGCACGTGCTCACGCACAACCTGAGTCACAAGTGCAACGTGTGCGGCAAGGCATTCTCGCGGCCGTGGCTCCTGCAGGGGCACATGCGGTCGCACACCGGAGAAAAACCTTTCGGGTGCGCCCACTGCGGGAAAGCGTTCGCCGATCGTTCCAACCTGAGAGCTCATATGCAGACCCACTCGGCCTTCAAGCACTTCAGGTGCCAGCGCTGCAACAAGTCATTCGCGCTCAAGTCCTACTTGAACAAGCACTACGAGTCGTCTTGCTTCAAAGACCCAATGGCACCACCTTCACCAGAAGACCAACAATTGTAATAAATGCACGGTTGAAACAATCCAGCAGGTGGCTAATTTCTGAAGAAATCACCGACACCAAGAGGGAAAGGCAAAGAAGAGAGTTGAAAGGTCATGATAGTTCACGCGTTTGTTTATAAGAACAAATGTTCAGTTAAAATTGAGAAGAAAAAAATGTTGCACTTGAGAGATTATTTAAAATAGCGTGAAATCGGTGACTACTTCGGACTTTTTTTTATGTGTGTCGAAAAAAGTAGGGAAAGTCTGACACAAAAAAAATCGTCGAAATAGAAATTGTCAAGTGAAAGAAGTAAATTGATCATTCTAGCCTTTCCTCTCAAAAAAAAAACATCTTGTAAATAGATTTAATATTAACGAACTTGTTCATAGCTGTAGGCGAATGTCAAACGGCATTTGTGTGCTTGATTATATTTTTCTCGAAACACTTACGAAAATTCATAATTGTAGATTTAGGAATAAGATGAAAGGAATAAGGAAAAAAAAATCGTTTCATTCACCTGTTACTATACATCACTTCACTTGTTCTATAAATATATATACAAGATCGATTTTTTTTATTGATATCAATTTGGAATAGAGCAATTTTTTTTAAAGTCCATATTATGATGGTGATTAGTGTTGTATATTTTTTTTTCATTTTATTTCGTATTATAGAATGTAATTGATTTTTCGTTTTAAAACGTGTCTTAATTTTCCTGTCTTGAGTCTATATTAAGAAAAATGAATGGCGATTTGATTGTTATTAATGGTTTAATTCATAAATTGCACTTTTATATACATGGCGTCTTATTTTTTTTCAGCGAAGAAACAAACAGTTTAAATATTGAGATCAAAGAGAATTATAAATAAGATTCAAATAAGCAATGTAATGTTTACTAATTTGCTCTGAATTTTAGGACTAATATAAGAATTTAGCACCTTTTGGAGCATAAACTTAGAAGGGTTTTCTATTATTGAATTATATTACTCTTAAGGATTTCTTTCTATTAAGGTTAAATTTTCCTTTGCAGTTTTTAAATAAATTTCGTATTTTATTAATTTCGTGAATTGTATTTTATTGCCAGCACCTTGCCATGGCAAAAAGACAAATCAGCCACTTTGTAATGCAGGAAAGTAGGTCCAAATAACCCAGATACTGTTGGCGAAGCATTTCTGTCCGGCTCCGCCAAGTGACAATAGATAAATATGAATATTTTTGCCTGGTTGATAATAATTGTAATCAGTTTAAGAAAGCTTGTGATTAATATTAAAGAAGAACTGTAGGAATGCTTCTAAATTCAGTCAGGCTCGATATGAACAAGGGGTAAAAGAAGTGGAGCATCTTCTTTCTGATCTTTTATACTCTTTAATCAATGTAAGTACATCAATGACATGGCCTTTGAATTGGTTCCATCATCGAAAAGTAATATGACCATTGTTTTATTCATTTAAAGCTTAGTAAATAGCCACAATTTCACAGACACACACAGAAACACAAACACACACCGAGACAAAAATGCACACAGAAACACAAGGAGACAAAAATGGACACCGAGACACAAACACACACGGAGACACAAACACAAACCGAGACACAAACCCACACCGAAACAAAAACGCACATCGAGACACAAAAGCACACGGAGACACAAATAAATACGCGCAGAGATACAAACACAGTGGGAAAATAATTTTACAGAACTACAGGAATATATATATATATATTCCTGCTGCTCTTTATATATAGATATTCTGCACATAGAAACAAAATGATAGATTTCTAATGAGTAATGAATTGGGAAAAACAAAAAATATATTTCAGGAATCAAGAAAATATCATGATCAAAAATAAAAATGTACATTTTTCACGAGTACTAGGAATCGGCTAAATCGTTTAATTATGTATCTAAAATTTGAAAGACATGAGCCAGATTCGATGTATTGCTTATTTGTTACACGAGCCACTATTTCTTTTGCAATGAGCCTCGAATTTTACGGGCCTGATCTAAAGGCTGCAGAATATGGCTTCTCAAGGGGAAAAAAATGGAGAAAAAAAATCGTCTTTTTTAAAAATACGACCAATAGTTTTAAATAAGGCATTATAAGAGTGCATTCATCAGTTAATGTGATATGCAAATCCTGCCCAATCTCTTAAAAGGCGAAGAAGTGTGATTTTCGTCTAAATGAGGAATAGAATGTAGAGATGACCCTGATTATTTCTAACATATTTTTTTCACTCGGAGAGAAATTATTTAAAGAATTAAAAAATCTTTTGTCTCAACTTTTAATAGCATGTTAGCCTATTTCGTACTGCTGACCAATTTCTTCGGAAGAAATTTCTGCTTTACGATCATTTTGCCATCATCCTCTTACAGAACTCGAGAGTAAATCCTTCGTTTTAATGGAGGGGGGGGGGCTCAGTCGGTAGCGCACCAGACTCGTCTCCGCTAAACTCCTACCTTATCCTTAGTCAGGTGGTGGACACCGACGGGCTTGAAAAAGCCACCGCCCATCAGACGGACGTTAAACCGTGGTCCTGTGTGCGGAAGATCCATACCCTGTCCACGTTAATGAACACGCTGGATGGTCTTAACGGGAGGCTAGCATCTGTCTCCTGGTTCCCTTCCCCTAAACTTCTCTGAGCCCTTGGGTCTTCATGACCTGACCATTTAGCCCATTGCAAAAAAAAAAAGTGCCGCTCAGAGGTAAAACAACTCAATCTTTCGATTCGCTATTCCTTTCATAGAAACTTTTGATTTGCGAAAAAGAGTACAGCCCTTGACTAACCATATTCCGGAACACTGATATTGTAATAGATCCCTTACTATTAATTCTCCAAAATTTCAAGTCTATAGAAATAGTTAAGTGTGATGCGAACTTTGCAAGAGAATAGTTAAAGGATCTTTAACTATTCTTCTCCTGCAAAGTTGGTACCACATTAACTATTTCTATTCGCGGGAATTAACTATTTCTATATGATTTAACTATTTTTATTCTCGGGAATTAACTATTTCTATGTGATTTAACTATTTTTATTCTCGGGAATCAACTATTTCTATATGATTTAACTATTTTTATTCTCGGGAATTAACTATTTCTATATGACTTAACTATTTTTATTCTCGGGAATTAACTATTTCTATATGATTTAACTATTTTTTATTCTCGGGAATTAACTATTTCTATATGACTTAACTATTTTTATTCTCGGGAATTAACTATTTCTATATGATTTAACTATTTTTATTCTCGGGAATTAACTATTTCTATATGACTTAACTATTTTTATTCTCGGGAATTAACTATTTCTATATGACAACTATTTTTATTCTCGAGAATTAACTATTTCTATATGATTTAACTATTTTTATTCTCGGGAATTAACTATTTCTATATGATTTAACTATTTTTATTCTCGGGAAATTAACTATTTCTATATGATTTAGCTATTTTTATTCTCGGGAATTAACTATTTCTATATGACTTAACTATTTCTATTCTCGGGAGTTAACTATTTCTATATGACTTAACTATTTCTATTCTCGGGAATTTTTAAGTGCTCTTTATTACTCGCGGTGCCAGAAATTCGGATAATTTCATGACCTAACAAAAACCGCTGTTCACAATACAAAATACGATGGTAACTCAAACACTTATCCTTTGAATTAATTCCGTTAATCTCCACTCTACCCTTGGTGAAAAAGGGGACACCGATGATTGAAGAGACTCCGTCTTCGGATGGGACGTTAAGAAGTGGCTACTGTGTGCAGAAGAGCCATACCCTGTTAAGAATGCACTAGATGATCTTGAGGAGAAGCTTCAATCTGTCTCTTAAACAGTTCTCCACTGGATACCTCTCCCCAACCTTCACTGAGCTTTTGGTATCCTGTGACCTGACCATTTAGTCGATTGTGTTAAAAAATTACCGCTCAGAGACTAAACAATCCATCCTCTAAATGACGACTGCAGTTCATCGTTTCTTTAACGTTGCTACTTGTTCATAACATCTCACTGCACTGTGATTAGCAGAAGGTTGATGTGATTAGCATTGTTATAAGCATCAATCTTGAATAACGATGGTTAGTGGGTCAACTGACAGATCGTTTATTGGAATTGTATTGGATAACACAAGTATTTGAAAGTCGTTTGTGAAACATAGACAGAAGTTTTAAGATTAACTTCGTACTGGATTGGTTTAAGTTGTTTTATCTCTGAGCGTCATTTTTTGGCACACAATAAGTTAAATGGCCAACTCAAAAGGGTCCAAAGAGATCAGAGAATGGGTTAAATGGACAGGTCACAAATACCCCCCAAGGGCTCAGACAAGATTGGAGGAAGGGAACTCACTAGACATCTGTTAGGAGACAGATGGAAACCTCCTATTGAGATCATCCAGTGTGTTCTTTAATGTTCACAGTATATGACTATGTGAACCCTATGCACCCTGTGAACGGCCCATTCCACGGCTGAACGTGTGAGCTGACAGACGGAGGTCTTTCCAAGCACCATCGGCGTCTCCTTCGGACCGAGGGTAGAACAGGGGTTTAGAGGAGATAAATCTCAAAGTGGGACTCAAATCCTGGTGCGGCTCGAATCTGGGAGATGTAGAATACCACCCTGGTGCGTTACTGACTGAGATTTCTGCATCGACCCACTTCGTACAGAGGAGTCTCTTCCAGCTTTTTATATTTTAAAACAACGAGGAGCCATTTTCTTTCGAAATAGCTATGTTCAAGGTTGGAGCCGAACTTTGCTTATACTAGTTACTTATCAAACGAAACGAAATGGAATCCATTGATGTCGACGAAACTGAGAGTAAACTAATGAGATTAGAAAAATAAAAAAAAAATGGATTTTAACGCTTTTACAGAGAATACGAACGATGTGATTATTCTGTTTTGGCCCACAAAGCAGTACTAAAGCTAAACCTAAAAATAAAGAATTGAACATATACACCTTAATATAGTGGCATTGCGTCATTAAAGGCTACAGGAGATAGCGCCGCATAAAGCTTTTAGCGTTTTCCTTTTAATTGGGGCAGGGGTGGCTCAGTCGGTAGCGCGCCAGGCTCGTAATCTGTAGTTTCCAGGTTCGAGTCCCAGCTGGGTCAGCGTTGAGATTTATCTCCGCAAAATTCCCCGCCCTGCCCACGGTCAGTAGGGGACACCGATGGGCTTGGAAAGGCCGCCGTCCGTCGGATGGGACGTTAAGCCGTGACCCCGTGTGCGGGAGAGCCATACCCTGTGCACGTTAAAGAACACGCTGGATGGCCTTGACGGGAGGCTACCATCTGTCTCCAAACAGCTGTTCCAGTGGGTCCCCTCCCCCAACCTTCTCTGAGCCTTCGGGGTCCATGTGACCTGACCATTTAGCCCATGGTGTGCAAAAAAGTGCCGCTCAGAGGTAAAACAACCCAACCCAATCCTTTTAATTGAGAAAGCAAAAACACTGTTTAAATTTTCACAGAAAACATAACATATACTATCATTTTTAAGTATAATAACTCAGACATGACTACCCCAGATTCACGTTTTGCTGGAAATGTAGGTCATTCGGGGATAATTGTCACTAATCCTTACGACAGGAAAATTAATAATGTCGGTTCATTCATTTCTACTACTGGTTTAACACAATGGCTAACATGTAATATCCCGAATCACCCCCAGTTTATGCGCTAACCCCGGATAAATAATTGGTCACCCGACGCCAAGTCCGAAATATAAAAAACAAAGAAACTGACACAAATACACTTGTAAAAACGTCATCATCCTCAAGCAGCCATGGGCTACGGAGGTCCAACCAGACCGTGCAATTTAGTTCTCCAAGCAAGTCTGTCCTGAGCTACATCTACTGCATCTGGCCACTGCACACCAATTCTAACAAGGTCCTGTTTGACGTTGTCTGCCCACCGCATCCTAGGTCTCCCCTTCTTTCTGAGGCCTTTAGGCACACTGTTCATAACCCTATTCGCCAATCTGTAATTATTCATACGGGCAGCGTGGCCAAACCAACGGAGTCTCTCTCTGCACAATATGCTGCTTAAAGGAGGTTGCAAACTCCTTAGCCTAACCTTTGTAACTAATGATGAGGTTAGGCAATTGAAAGAGAGAGAAAAATAATTCATATAAACTTCAATTTCTGCCGAACAACAAGAATATAAAAAAGGGAATACTTTCGAGAAAAACTCTCCCAATTTAAACTATTTTGCTTTAGGCTTAGTTTAACTTCAACTACACAAAAGAACTACTCTGAAATCTGGATGCAAATATTCAGCCCCAAAGAAAAAATACTCATATGCATAAACAAAAACCTTCCTTTGTCTTCCTCTGCTTATATTATAAATACATATATAAATACTTCGAATTTATTTGTTCCTCTCCCAGCACAGTAGAGATTTCTTTGGGGACTACTTCACTGACCCATTGCATACTTTTGAAGAAATGCTCAAATCCCACTTTGGAAGTTTACCTTACTGGAGTATTATGACGACAAAAAATGCACACTGGAAAGATCCTCACTCATAATCGCATTATTTATTAAGCCGAAGATTTTTCCATCTTTTCCGTTTCCTTTATCTGCTCCATGTAGGTTAATCCCAGTCAGAGTCAATCCGATTTTCGTGGATTAGAATCATTCTGCAGACCAAAACAATTCTATTGCTTCTCATTTCTCTCTGTGTGTGTGTTTCTCGAAGATGGAGATTGCAAAAGTAAGCTATGTCCTTGGTTTTAGTATCATTTTGACTCTCTTGGGTAGAAAAACTTTACCAGTCTACCTTCGAAGTAGGTTCATATCCTATTCTGTTTGTTTTTATGCAATGAAATTATTTTATACTAAGAAATTATAAGAAAAATACTTCAGAAAAAATAAAACCGTTCTTTTCGTATTGAATCAGTAATGCAAAGTAATAATATTCAAAGGTGTTTTTGTTATAATTGTGTTTTTAACATGTGTTACGTGTTTATGGGTGTATATGTTTTAATATCTATGAAATAGATTCATTCCTAAAGCAATAAATTTTTACTTGAGATATAAGGCAATAAAGTTTTACTTGAGGTATAAGGCAATAAAGTTTTACTTGAGATATTCTCATGTTTCAAATGCTGATAGAATTCAGCAATAAATTGAATAAACGACTTAAAATATATATATCTCGCTGCTTTGTCTATCCAGATATGACGCATTTGAAAAATTTACTTTGTTCAATGTAATTTTGGAAGCAAAAATATGTCTGTAATCATTCTTTGAGTTGAAAGTGAATCAGAGAATCAGTTTTAGTTTTCGATTAGGCAGAATGACTGAACTTCAGTTATTTCAAAAATAAACTGATTGCAATTACTTTCTTAATGACTGGAATACAAATTACGAGTACAGTCGCTCAAAAAATATCCGAACACTATGGTTGATTACAGAATTCAGAAAAAAAATCTGGCAATTATTTTTTTAGAAATTAGTGATCTGGCAACCTTCATGTACTGTACACAAAGGTTGCCAGATCACTAATTTCTAAAAAAAGTTTCCAGATTTTTTTCTGAACACTATAATTAACCATAGTGTTCGGATACTTTTTTGAGCGACTGTACTTCATCAGCAGTAATACTAGTATCCAGTTAATTCCTCTACGAAATGAACGGATTATAGTTACTTATTCAGCAGGATGACAGAAAAACTAGTTAATTTGAAAATAAATTAACTAATAATCCAACTCCTCAACAGAATGAGTTGAGGGGCGGGGGTGGCTCAGTCGGTAGCGCGCCAGGCTCGTAATTTGTAGTTCCCAGGTTCGAGTCCCAGCTGGGTCAGCGTTGAGATTTATCTCCGCAAAAATTCCCCGCCCTGCCCACAGTCAGTAGGGGACACCGATGGGCTTGGAAAGGCCGCCGTCCGTCGGATGGGACGTTAAGCCGTGGCCCAGTGTGCGGGAGAGTCATACCCTGTGCACGTTAAAAAACACGCTGGATGGCCTTGACGGGAGGCTACCATCTGTCTCCCAACAGCTGTTGAAGTGGGTCCCCTCCCCCAACCTTCTCTGAGCCTTCGGGGTCTATGTGACCTGGCCATTTAGCCCATGGTGTGCAAAAAAGTGCCGCTCAGAGGTAAAACAACCCAACCCAGAATGAGTTGATCTTATCATCTTCCATTTAACTGCAATGGCCACTACTAAATTAGTTGTTTTCATAATTCGATATTTGGATTACAACAATCTCATGAATACACAATGAAATAACTGATATTCAGTTTGTTCTCTTACTGCAGCTTTGACTTTAATTGGACTCAGGTAAAATGTTAACTTAGATTTAAAGCAGCAGATCCATCAGATCATTTTTTGTACAAATACATTAACCTTGCACATTAAGTAAACTGACATTAAGTAAACTATGCTTTTGCTTTTTCTCGTATCTTGAATTGAAGAAGCGAAAGAAAAGTGGAAATAAGAAATGATTTAACTTGCAAACTTACCTGACCCTAAAACTAGACAATTACTAAAAATAATTTGGCATTGTTTTTTTCTCAAGTTATCTGGGAAGGCAAAAAATTTGCAATCGTATTTTTCCTTACTTAAATTTAATATACTTTCAAAAGTAAAACAGAATTTAAAAAAAAAAAAGGTTGTAACGAATATGGAGCGTTTTCTTCTCTCTCTAAAATAAAATTTAGTTTCTCCCTTCCCCCATATCTCGCAGAGAAGAAAATATTGGGGGGAGGGGGGAGGCAACAAATGTTTTTGTCAGTATCAGATCCTGAACCCTGATACTCGACTACCAAAATATCGAATTTTTTGGCATGAATAGTGATTGACACACAAGAAGAAGGAATGTAGTATTAGTTTAAAGCTCTCTCATTTTAAAAGTTTAGCTCTCTTTAATAATGGGAATTTGAAAAATGCGAAGAGTAGTGTTTAATTAATACCAATCCAACCAAAACGCGTTTCTTTTAATTTTCTTTCGCAAAAGAAAGAGATTTCTCCCGTGAAAGTAAAAAATAAAAAAAGGAGAGGAAATAATCAATTTATTACGCTGCAACGCAAACAGGAAATAACAGCAGCAACAATAATGACGGATATATTTGGGTTCGATTCTCGCAGCCAGAGAATTATTCGCATTATCTCCTAATGAGGTGTTCTTTCGGAAAAAGAAAACGAACTTCAGGCAAACTGACATGCGCATTGCTTCCCTGATGTGAATAGAAGAGCAGCAGGGGCAAGGTTAGGGAGGGTGGGGGGGGAGTTGGATTTTTCATTAAAGTCAAGTGCTAGGGGACGTTTTCTGCTGATATCCAGGAGGGAGTGTTTTGTAGTTTATTTTTTAAATCTCAAGGGTGGACATAATTTTTTTCGAAAATCCAGATTATATACGTATGTGTTTGAATACAGTGTTCAACAGCGTACAGTGAGAATATTAAACAACGAAATTATTATTAAATGCATATTCACTCGAAAATAAAAAGGAAAAAATTAACTTACAACTTTCATAAAAAGCGGAATAATAATAACATAAGGGAAGTTTGTACAAAAAGTGATCTGAATTTGGTTTTGGAACTTCCACAAAAATAATTTTATGGAATAATGACTGTTTTATAAGCGTTTATTACGTTTGAATGCCTGTGTTTGAAACTGTGTGATTATAACTATCCTTAAGAATATTTCATCAGATATCTGTGTTTGTCAAACATTGTAGAAACATCAAGAAATCATTGATTCCATTGTTCGTCGTTGATGAAATGAGCATATTGTTGTGTGATATTATTTTGTGAGGAATATGCAGTTGAAGTAAAAACGAGACGGGAATTTCCGAATCTCGTATGGGAGTATTTAAAAATATATTATTTTATTGATACAGCTGAAACTTCAATTATTTTACGATACATGTTAACTTCAATTTTACGAATACTAAAGTTATTTTACTAATTCTGATATGATAAATTGCTAATATATGAACTGCAATGCAGTTTCCTGCAAAATAACACTCATTAATAAATAAGACTAACTTGTTTTTAGATTATCTTACAGATCCAGTAAATCTGGATCATCAAAATCACACTTTTATCATTAAAAATTTAAAAATTTATCATTTAAAATATTAAAAACATTTTATCATTTAAAATATTAAATTCTTTATCACTCTGAGCTTTTTGGAGCGGGGGTGGCTCAGTCGGTAGCGCGCCAGGCTCGTAATCTGTAGTTCCCAGGTTCGAGTCCCAGCTGGGTCAGCGTTGAGATTTATCTCCGCAAAATTTCCCCGCCCTGCCCACGGTCAGTAGGGGACACCGATGGGCTTGAAAAGGCCGCCGTCCGTCGGATGAGACGTTAAGCCGTGGCCCCGTGTGCGGGAGAGCCATACCCTGTGCACGTTAAAGAACACGCAGGATGGCCTTGACGGGAGGCTGCCATCTGTCTCCCAACAGCTGTTACAGTGGGTCCCCTCCCCCAACCTTCTCTGAGCCTTCGGGGTCCATGTGACCTGGCCATTTAGCCCATGGTGTGCAAAAAAGTGCCGCTCAGAGGTAAAACAACCCAACCCAAAACAACTCTGAGCTTTTTAGACTACGCTATACATCGAGACTTCACAAATAGAAAATTGTGGATAGATTGGATCCTGTTCCATATGTAGAAATGTATTACTCATGATAAAGGTTATTCAGAGACTATTAATGAAAAAGTTTTGAAAATTAATATTTTATGGCTATCTATGCAAATACTGATTGTTTGCATGTGTCATATGAATATATGAATTGATTTCTTTCATTCAGATTAAATTAATTAATCCCGAGTTTTATGTAATAATCCTAACTGTAACAATCTGAGAAACTCCTTAATTCGAAATTGAATCCGATCTGCCTTATAATACGAAACCTCAATAATCCGGACCTCAATAATTCAAACATCGATGATACACCTCGCTTGATTATCTCCCTTTGTCACTGTGATTTGTAAAGGATCTGCCACCATTAAAATATTTGATACAATGGTTTGTTTGCCTGTAAATTACGCCTATTATTATATTGTATATATCTAGTGTGCTGTAACTATACCTTAATATTATTGGGGCGGGGGTGGCTCAGTCGGTAGCGCGTCAGGCTTGTAATCTGTAGTTCCCAGATTCGAGTCCCAGCTGGGTCAGCGTTCAGATTTATCTCCGCAAAATTCCCCGTCCTGCTCACGGTCAGTAGGGGACACCGATGGGCTTGGAAAGGCCGCCGTCCGTCGGATGGGAGGTTAAGCCGTGGCCCCGTGTGTGGGAGAGCCATACTCTGTGCACGTTAAAGAACACGCTAGATGGCCTTGACGGGAGGCTACCATCTGTCCTCCCAACAGCTGTTTCAGTGGGTCCCCTCCCCCAACCTTCTCTGAGCCTTCGGGGTCCATGTGACCTGGCCATTTAGCCCATGGTGTGCAAAAAAGTGCCGCTCAGAGGTAAAACAATCCAAAGTTAAAGAACATGCTGGATGGTCTTGACGGGAGGCTACCATCTGTCTCCCAACAGCTGTTCCAGTGGGTCCCCTCCCCCAACCTTCTCTGAGCCTTCGGGGTCCATGTGACCTGGCCATTTAGCCCATGGTGTGCAAAAAAGTGCCGCTCAGAGGTAAAACAACCCAACCCTTAATATTATTCAAAAATATCAGTTTAAAAATCTTTAGAAGACTTAAAAGATGTTGTTTTTCTAATGTAAAAAGTGGGAAATGCGTAACTAGCACTACTTTCCTACATTGTCACACAGAAATCAAGTAGATCAGGGGTGCGCTCGACAGGACGTTTGAATGCCTGTAGTATGTCCATCCAACATCATCCAAAAGAGATTTTACTTTTGACTAGGCTAAATCTTTAAATTTAAAACCCTCATTTAATATCCTATACCTTCTCTAGATGTCCTTTAAGAAAGGTTCAGGTACAGTCGCTCAAAAAAAGTATCCGAACACTATGGTTCATTACCTGAATTCAGAAAAAATATCTGGCAACGATTTTTTTAGAAACTAGTGATCTGGCAACCTTCACAGCACATTGGATCGTGTGAGCTCACAAAGACCTAGATCGTGTGGGCTCACTCACAGAAATATTGAGCGTGTGCAGTTACCGTTCACAGCAAACTGGAGCGTGTGCAGTAACTGCACACGCTCGTTTGCTGTGAACGATAACTGGAGCGTGTACAGTTGCTGTACACGGTCCAGATATTTTTCCTGAATTCTGTAATCACGTGACATGAAAGTTGCCAGATCACTAATTTCTAAAAAAAATCGTTGCCAGATATTTTTTCTGAATTCAGTAATCAACCATAGTGTTCGGATACTTTTTTGAGCGACTGTAGGTGGTCATATTATTTTGATACTAGATCGTGTGGGCTCACTCACGGAAATATTGAGCGTGTGCAGTTACCGTTCACAGCAAACTGGAGCGTGTGCAGTAACTGCACACGCTCCAGTTTGCTGCGAACGGTAACTGGAGCGTGTACAGTTGCTGTACACGCTCCAGATATTTTTCCTGAATTCTGTAATCACGTGACACGAAGGTTGCCAGATCACTAATTACTAAAAAAAATCGTTGCTAGATATTTTTTCTGAATTCAGTAATCAACCATAATGTTCGGATATTTTTTTGAGCGACTGTACATCTTCTTTCCAGCTCTTAGCCGCTGGGGTCCTTATAACCTGGACATTTAGTGCATTATTTACTAAAATATGCCACTCAGAAGTAAAAGATTAAAGTATAACAATCAGCTCAATAGCTTTTTTCGCCATCAGCGCCCCCAGAGTGATTAACGTTTACATGCAGTGGCATCAATACTTTTTACCCCATTTCACATATTACAAAGAGGCAGGGGTTAGCTCAGTCGGCAGCTCGCCAGGCTCGAAATCTGCAGTTTCGGGTTCGAGTCCCACCTGTGCCAGCGTTAAGATTTATTTCCGCAAAACCCCCACCCTGCTCTCGGTCAGAAAGGGAAGATCGATGGGCTTGGAAAGATCGCTATCCATCTGATGGGACGATAATCCGGGGCTCTGTGTTCCGTATATCCTGTGCCCTTTGAAGAAATGGTTGGATGGCTTGTCTCCCAACAGCTGTCCAGTGGTTCCCCTTACCTCAACCTTCTCTGAGCCCTCGGGGTCTTTGTGACCTGGCCATTTAGCTCTGTGTGTGCAAAAAAGTGCCGCTCAGAGGTAAAAACAATCCAAACAAAAGGTAATTTAATATTCGAATACTATACCTTGAAACATAGAGATATCTAAAAACTAGCCCCTTTCTCCCTAATTTTAGGTGAAAGCTTTCATAATAAACGTTCTGTCATGTTCTGTACTAATAATTTTAAAAACTTAAAAAAAAAAAGTAAAAGTTAAAATCAAACGACCCTTTAACTTTATAATCTAAAAAAAAAAAGAAACCGGAATGGAAAAATTGCTGCAAAACTAAAAAACAATCTAGATTGTGGGAATTCTTCACCTCACAGAAAGTTCACAGTGACTGTACATGGGGGACACAAATTTAATTTAATTTTAGTTTTAAAACTAGGATGCAAATAACTTAAAAGCCTTATCAAGCTTCTCCTTGTTACCCAAACAATGCAGAAACACGTATAAAAACCAGAAACGGATTAAGTAATTCTGGATCCCTGGGCACTTAAAGATTTTTAGGCTCTCATCCACCTCCTCGTGTTATCAGAAATGAAACCTAATTAAATGAATAAATTAATAAATGAAAGCACAGATCTTACTTATCATTTTTCTTTGAGCATAATATTGTTGTTACCAATTTAAAAATTTCACAAATATGTTATTCTTATTTGAACTACTGTCAGGTATTAGTAGCAAGACGGGCCCCCATTTCCTTTGGGGCCCTGCCTACATTTAATCTGCATCTGATACAAACATAGAAATTAGAACTCAGACTTGTCAACTGCAGTGTCATCGCGAGCGAATATGATGACACTGCACCATCAAAGCCGAAATTTCAAAGGGAAAAAGGGCATTCATATTTCTTGCTGTTCAAAGCTAGGGTGACGGAATGTTTTTTGAAAATCCAATGAAAATAAAGGAGGAAGGGAGGGAATACCGTAAGATCAATAAATGAGACTTCATCAGGTGGAATCGTATGAAAAAAAAAGTCTAAATTGCTTAACAAATGAAAAGGAAAAATATGTTTTTCAATTCTCATTTTATTACCGAACACTCGATGAACCGAACTTAGCGACTTTGGGTTGTTTTATCTCTGAGCGGCACTTTTTTGCACACCATGGGCTAAATGGCCAGGTCACATGGACCCCGAAGGCTCAGAGAAGGTTGGGGGAGGGGACCCACTGGAACAGCTGTTGGGAGACAGATGGTAGTCTTCCATCAAGGCCATCCAGCGTGTTGTTTAACGTGCACAGGGTATGTCTCTCCCACACACGGACCATGGCTTAACGTCCCATCCGACGGACGGCGGCCTTTCCAAGCCCATCGGTGTCCCCTACTGACCGTGGGCAAGGCGGGGAATTTTGCGGAGATAAATCTCAACGCTGACCCAGCTGGGACTCGAACCTGGGAACTACAGATTACGAGCCTGGCGCGCTACCGACTGAGCCACCCCCGCCCCAACTTAGTAGCAAATCCGAACCTATCTGGCATTAAAAAAAGTTCATTTTGTCTTCCATTACATCCAAATCTTGAATCAAGAGCAGATAATAAAAGTTACGCACAAAGACGACTCTTAAAAAACAAAATTGAAATGAAATCCAGATTATCCTTAATTACGATCTTTACTTCGCATTACTAAGAATAATCGAAAGTATCCTGTTTATTAAGTCAATAACACACAAGAAAGGATATAAACAAACGTTAAATAACTTTTTATTTACATATACATATAATCAGGCAAACCAAAGAAAACGTTTAGATGTAATTGAGTTGGCCTTTTTGCTTCAATTGCAGATTTACTCTAGACAGACGCGTCCAACCCAAACTTAGTAAAGAGCCACTAAGTAAGAAAAAATTACATTCCGCGAAGAAAAATTCGTTACTTACAAACGTAAGGACTCTATTCCAAAGGTATCTCCGCAAAATTCCCCGCCCTGCCCACTGTCAGTAGGAGACACCGATGGGCTTGGAAAGGCCGCCGTCCGTCGGATGGGACGTTAAGCCGTGGCCCCGTGTGCGGGAGAGCCATACCTTGTGCACGTCAAAGAACACGCTGGATTGCCTTGACGGGAGGCTACCATCTGTCTCCCAACAGCTGTTCCAGTGGGTCCCCCCCCCCAACCTTCTCTGAGCCTACGGGGTCCATGTGACCTGGCCATTTAGCCCATGGTGTGCAAAAAAGTGCCGCTCAGAGGTAAAACAAACCAACCTATTCCAAAGGAATAAAGAAGCTATTCCGATTAAAAACAATAATACACTTTTTTCAATGAGTACTCTGAACTGTAAAAAATAGTTTAATTACGCACCTAAAAATGTTTGGTCAAAAACTTGGAAGAAATGAACCAAATTCAGTATATTGATTATTTGTTTTAGTAGACGCTAGTTCTTTTGTAAGAGTCACAAGTTGGACGAGATTGTTCTGATTAAATTGTTCAAGTTTAGGTGTAATTTCGATAATACTGATCCCTCATTAGCAATAATAACTTCAAAGGGCAATACGGTCGAATTTTGAATGCATAAAGTGTGCATGTCTTATTAGAAATACAGTACTGGGTTACTCTTATTACTGTTACGTCACATTAACAATTTCGTAGTCTCTAAGAGATTCCTTTTTGTGATATATTGCGCATGTTTGATCACATTCACGATATCCAGTGAATGTCATTGTTCATCAGTATTATATTATTGAATGTCATATCTACTTCTAGTCTGAATTTAAAAAAAAATAGTTAATCGAAAGTTTTTATTCATTTTTAAAGGTTGAAATTATTCTAGTCAGTTTTTAACGTTATTTTTAAACACAAAAACGAGTCTGTAAAAAAGATGAAATACTCGTTTTATAAACTATTTACAACTTATTTGAAAAATCTGAGAAGATAGATTATTTATTTGAAAAGTATGTTTTGTACAGTAGCCCAAAAAACTTTCCGAACACTATGGTTGATTACAGAATCCAGAAAAAAAATATCTGGCAACGATTTTTTTTTAGAAATTAGTGATGTGGCAACCTTCGTGTCACGTGACACGAAGGTTGCCAGATCACTAATTTCTAAAAAAATCGTTGCCAGATATTTTTTCTGAATTCTGTAATCGACCATAGTGTTCGGATATTTTTTAATATATATAATGCGCATGAATATATAATGCACTGAATATGGAGCGTGTGCAGTTACCGTTCACAGCAAATTGGAGCGTGTGTAGTAACTGCACACGCTCCAGTTTGCTGTGAACGGTAACTGGAGCGTGTACAGTTGCTGTACACGCTCCAGATGTTTTTCCTGAATTCTGTAATCACGTGACACGAAGGTTGCCACATCACTAATTTCTAAAAAAAATCGTTGCCAGATATTTTTTTCTGAATTCTGTAATCAATTATAGTGTTCGGATACTTTTTTGAGCTACTGTACTTGAGAAGATCGAAAAGTGTTTTGTACTTGAGGAGAGATTCTTCATTAATGTGTTGACTCATTTGCAATAGTACCTTGATGTACATAAAACCTTGTCAGAAATGTTTTTGTCTTCTAGATTCACCAAAGTGATAATGCGTTCTCTTAAGTACTGTAAAACTACAGTGAAGAGAAGCAAAAAAAAAAAGAAGCGAAGACGTGTATGAAGAGCAATAATTAAACCAATAACAATCTCTCTATTTGATGATTGTGAGGTTGCAATAATAGTTAGAGAGAGACGAAATAACAGTGTTGCGTTTTCTAGCATTCTGTCCAATGTCATTTGCAACATTGCTTTGTTATGCAACCACTTTATCGTGGGTCAGTTACGAACTAGCAGAGCAATAATCTCGAATTTAGGAGGATTGTTTCCCTATTCTGTAATCCAAATGTTTGATGTTTACACACTGCAGTTTATTTTTCTCCAAAGTCGTAAAGAATTCATATTATTCAATAAATTTTTAGATTAAGAAGAGCGGAATTATAATCCCACGACCTCCTGATAACATACCAGTCGCTTTTACCTGCTGAGATACTAGCCACCAATAAAATCCTCCTCTAATATGGCGATATGGCGATATGGCGAAAGTTTATCTACAGAAATCATATACACAGTCGTATCAGAATAATATGACCACCTACCACATATATATTATGGTATGTGGTCATATTATTCTGATACGACTGTGTATATTAATCGGGAATCTAAGGACACACTCAGTTAAGACAAGTCTTTAAAATTTATTTATTTTCCTTAATTACTTCAAAATTAAAGAGTAATTTACGTTAATTACTTTAAAATTTTAATTACCCTTAAATCGCAGAGAATCAAATCATTCTGATATTTAATAAATTTTGTTTTCAGATTATTTTAAATTTAAAATTTCATACCAGTTATCGACAGTTGCTCAACAAGAGCCATGCAATTTAAACAAGATTTGCGATCCGAGAATGGAAGACGACCCTCGCCTCATGCCCCCACCCCCCCTCGACGCCGCCCGAAGTTTAAAATATGATCGATAGTTATACCCAGAGTCAGATCTACGGAGGGGGGGAGGGGCAAGGGGGCCGGCCCCCTCCCTCTGGAATGCCAGTAAAGGTAATGAAAAACGAAAAATAACAAAACTCCTACATATTTCGCGCATTCTTCAAGAAATTTTTTGAAAACGTAAGGGAAAATGTTACAATGCAATGGAAATCTAGTCTCTCCCCCCCCCATCATATTTTTTGGTTCAATTGCATGTGTTGTCCCCCATATTTTTGGTTTGATTGCATGTCTTGCCCCCCATACATTTTTGGTTCGATTGCATGTCTTGCTCCCAATTTTTTGGTTCGATTGCATGTCTTTGCTCCCAATTTTTCGATTGCATGTCTTGCTCCCTCCATTTTTTTGGTTTGGTTGTATGTCTTGCTCCCAATTTTTTGGTTCGATTGCATGTCTTGCTCCCTTCATTTTTTGGTTCGATTGCGTGTCTCGCCCCAACTCCAAATTTTTTGATTCGATTGCATGTCTTGCCTCCCCACATTTTTTGGTTCGATTGGATGTCTTACCTCCGCCCCCCCCCCCCCCCACACGATTTCTTGTGTTCGATTGCATCGCTTGCTTCCTCCATATTTTATTTTGGTTCGATCTCCATATGCGCGTTTTTTCGGATTGTTTTTTGGTGCCTCGATTGCATCCCCCACCCCAACACACATATACATTTTCTTTTTGGTTCGACAGACCTTGTTACTCTTAACTATTGCATTCTCGATCTCTGCGCACTAAAGATAATAACTGCAGTGTTTAAACGAAAACATCGACGCCGACTTTTTTAGCTCGAACTCTATTTCAATCCCTTCTTTGTAGTTCCATTTAAGCAACCCCTATATTCCCCAACGCAGCAATATGATATATATATATATATAAATAGTTATATATATATATAAACAGTTAGTAGAATGAGTTTTAGAAGTTGTTTGTAATAACCATCTGAAGTTGTTATGCCGACCATATTTTTATATTCTACAAAAAGAAAAGGACGACATTTCTTAGTGACCAGTTCTTTGCCAAAAGAACCTTTCCAATCTAGTCAAAGTAGCGAAAGTAAATTAGTAAATGTTTATTCAGCTCTGTCATTCATTCCCTTCAAAACTCAATTCTTCATCCTCAGCTGATAAATCATCATTGGATACGAAAAATGAAGAAGATGACATCGTGGAAGTTGGACATTTACTTCAATTCATTATGTAAATAAAGTTTCCATTATTTTTTTCACTTCTTTTCATGTAAAGTTATTTTTTTCCTTTACTAAACGTATTTATTACCAGAGGTAGAGTTTCTTATATATACACGAATATACCAATTTATTCCTATACTTCTTTGCTAATAACCAACACCTGTAGAGCAACGAATGTTGTTAGGCTTAACAAGCTATTTACCTATTTGTAAAATAAAGAAAATATCAAATAAAAATGTTTACCATCTAAATTGTATGAGATTTTATTGAAAAACATTCACGCAAACACTTGTGAATTATTTAACGCAATCGATTGTTCAACTTTAAAATCTGAATTGCATTTTCAGCTCTAGTGACAAATCTACGGGTAAAGTATGAAGCGTTGAATAAATCAATAGGCAACGATATCAAGTTGAAATGAATTTATTGGAAAATTCTCTCCCAGTTATTCGGTACCTATGGGGATTGGAGAATGCCGGATAAATATAGTTTCTGTTCTTTGAAACTCGCTCTTAGAAATACCCTATGAAGTATTGTCACTATTGTAAATATGAATAAAATTTTTAATATACATTGCTAGCCATTTTTCATGCCAGTGACAGAAATTACGTCACACAAAATCAAGAGAATTACGAACATATACAGTAGAAATAAGGAAAAAAAATATAATGTATTTACTCTACTTATCTCACTTGAAAATCTTTAGAGCCTATTTCCTTAATACACAGTACAATTAACTTAAAACAGTTCACTTAAGAAACTACATGTTACTTAAAATTTGGACAAAACATGTTATTGGGTGGATTCGGAGACCCTGACATCTCATCAGGGCCGTTAACAGATAATGAAAAAGTTTCATAAAGATAAACTAATGTTGATGACATAGGCCTAGGATTAGTTGTTGATGGTATAGGACGAATAGTATAAGGAGGAGTAGATGCTGAATTCGTGGCTGCTCTCTTGAACAATTCACATCTATCTGTTTTCAGGACTTTCTCTCATAATGTGCAACTGCATTATTGTTGAGTAGAGAAGAATGGTTGCTATTGAGCAAAAGTCATTACAATTTCGAATTATTCTGATTGCATGAGACTACTGGTTGCTTGAATTCCGGATAACTGGGACTTTACTGCATAAGTAGTATTAAATAAACTTAAAGTAATAAGCTGAAAGAAATTGGTTTTGCCGTAAGTGGGATTTACTTTACTACTTAATTAAATAAAGGTGTACGCAAAGTATGCCGTTCTACAAAAGATCTATTACTCAATTTCCTATCCGATGCCGAATATGCCATCAAAAATGGTTTATTTTTGTTGCTGTTGTTTTTGATTTGGAAAAAGCCTTTGATTCTGTCTCACATCAAGATCTTATCTCAAAAATTAGAAAATTTAAAATCTGTGACGACATGTATCATTTTCTTTCACAAATTTTTCAACCAAAACAATTCAGAATGAAAATTAGCATGAACACTTCAAAAAAATATAACTTTTATAATGGAATTATCCAGGGAGATATCCTTTCTCCAGTATTTTTCAATATATATTTAAATGATATTAATTCAGTTTTTTCATCTGAAATTACATATCTTATTTATGCAGATGATATTATAATTTGGACTATACACAAAGACCTAGAAATTACAAATAAAATTCTACAAAAAATATAAATAAATTATCAATTTACTGTTCTAACTTTAATCTAAAAATATCAACTGAAAAAACTAAAATAATGCATTTTCGTAAAAGATTTAAAATTACAGATGAATTAAAAATAAATTTAAATAATACAGAAATCAATATCACTGACAACATAAAATTCCTACGATTACATATAGATTCTAAACTTCTATGGAATCAATATATCAATAATGCTAAAAATAAAGCCACTAAACTATTGAACTTCATGAGATATTTAGGTAGCTCAAAATGGGGTTGTTCCATTAAAATTTTTTTACTAATTTTTAATTCTATAATATTACCAAAGTGCACCTACGGAATTGAACTCATTAATCAAATCTCTAAAACCAAACTAATTAAATTAGAAACAATTCAAACAAAAATTTTAAAATACTGTCTTGGCCAATTTCAAACTTCAAATAACTTAAACATATATGCTGAAACATCAATTCCACCACTTGAAATAAAAAAATATATATTTATTATCAAATTTAATATTTAGAATAATTAGCAAAAATCATTCACACCCTATAATCGAAAAATTTATTAATAACTTCCAAGATGTAACCTTATATAACTTTTATGAAAAAGAACAATTACTATATATGCTTAACAATAACCTCAGTGGAGATTTGATTCCTAAATTCCCATGTTGGATTTCAACAACTCCAATCATTATTGATAAAATTCCTGGAATTGATTTTAAAAAACAATTTGATCCAACTATTATAAAACTATTACAGAGAATTATATCAATAAAAAATATAATAACTTTGTTCAAATCTATACAGATGGATCATTAAATTCTGATAAAACCATTACTTCTGGAGCAATGTATTGCCCAATTGAAAAATACGAACAACAATTTAAATTTAAGATTAATGAACCTGTTTTTCTAGCAGAACTTCTAGCAGTTATATTTGCAATAAATTGGTCCCTGAAATTTAGTAATAAACATATAGTCATTTTCACTGATTGTAAAAGTACTCTAGACATCTTTCAACAAAACCCATTTAAAAATAACTTCCCCATTTTTTTAAATGATACTTATTCACTGACATATGATCACCTAAATAGAAATAATATAATAATTTTACAATGGCTACCCTCTCATGTGAATATAAAACATAACGAATATGAAGATTTATTAGCTAAAAATGCAAAACCTCTTAATAATACAATCACTACCCCTTTTCATTTTATATTACACAAAAAATCAAATAAATCTAAGATATTAATTGAAACACAGAATTGGTATAACAGCAAAGCAATTAATACACATCGTTATCAAATATCAAATAAAATTGAAAAATTTTCAAACTATGGTTTAAGTAAAAGAGAAATAATCATAATACTCAGAATAAAAGCTAACTTAGCTCTCACGAACTCAACTTTATATAAATTTAAAAAAATTGATTCTCCAAACTGCAATAAATGTAATGTAAAACAAACCATAGAACACATAATATTTCATTGTAAAAATTACGAACCAGAAAGAAAATCTTATTTTAATAAACTAAAAGCATACAATATTTATATAAAAAAATACCCCCTCAAGCAGCTGCTTGCCACAGAGGTCTGACAGGAGCCTGTCAGTTTATATGCCACAGTAGAAGGTCTGAGAGGATGGCAGGACCTCAGCAGAAAAACGGCACAAACAGCCATGCCTTACCCGGGGCTATATAACTTTAAAAATATCTTAGAACCTACCACTAGGAATCTTAAACCTATCCTACATAAATTATTAATTCAATTTCTTAGAAATATTAATATTTTAGATAAATTGTAAAAAAAATAGAAATATACCTATATAAATGAAAAATAATTATATAGAGAAAAAAATGATAAAAAAATGGAAAAAATACAAAAAAAATAGAAAATATATATATATATAAGAGAAATTTTCTTTTCACCAAAATTTTGTCTGAATGAGTCTACATCTATCACGTTATCAGATGTAGGAATTTTTCATTTCTGGATTTGGATTGGATCGAATAATCTCTAGGTAGACGTAGGTAAGACTAACTGCATAACAACCAAAAAAATAACGTTTCATTAGTGTTATAATATAAAGATATTTCCGCCAATATTTTGCATTGTTTATGTAAATTTCATTAGTGTCTATATTTATATATACAAAAAATTATATATATATTAGCCACAAAATTTTCTTTAACATTTCTAATTTAACATCGGCAGGTAAATGCCAAATTTTTCGGCAATTCAAATTTCTTAATGCGGTGAATTCTTCTAAAAACATTAAGAATCAATTATTTAATGTTCATATCCTCAAACACCTGTTGTCACAAAAATCAAACAGCATTGGTCTCCTGTGACTTTTACAACTCATCAGATGTTTTTAATGCGTCGCGTCTCAACTCAAATCAATGAAAGGTATAGTTAGTTTTTCTGGTGTGATATGATAGGCCAATATTTCCATAAAGGTACTAAGAATAAAAGAAGATTAATAAATAAAATTAAAAAACTGCAACTGTTTCTATAGACTGAAAATCACGCGCGATCCTTTAAGGCAGTGGTTCTCAACCTTTTATGCTTCAAGTCCCCCCTGGAAATGTGTATGTAACTGGCGTACCTTTTGTATAGATAGATAAAACTATAGTTATAGTTATCAATGGTTATTTTTACACAATGGTTATTTTTACTTTGTTACTAAATCTAGCGACTTTTGAACTCTCACGGCGTACCCCAAAAAATTTTACCGCGTACCCCACGTTGAGAACCCCTACTTAAAAGATTTAAGAAATTTGTAAGTAATACAAAGTAGGTTAAATAATGCCAGTTAAGACCAGGTCAACGGATCAAAGCGCATCAAATGTCTGAATCAATATCTCTTTTTGTACCTCCAATACTTTTTTTCCAATCTGAAAGTCAGTAGCCAAGCTCATTAACCACTCGATCAGCAGAACAGAGAAGGTAGGAAGAACTATTATTTATTTAAATTCCTTTTAACAACAATTTCACAGGGGTGTTGTCGTTTAAACACTCCTAGTGTGAAAAGAGAGATTTTTAATGTAACTCGATCAGTAGAGGACACCGATGAGCTTGGAAAGGCTGTCTGACGTCCATCGGATGGCAGGTTAAGCTGTGGATCCGTGTTTGGGAGAGCCATACTATGTGAACGTTAAATACATTGACGGAATGCTACCATCTGTCTCCTGACAGATGTGTAATGTGTCCTCCTCTTCCTCCAACCATCTCTTAGCCCTTGGGAGACCTTGTGATCTCGCCATTTAGCACATTGTGTGCCAAAAAAGTGCCGTTCAGAGGTAAAACAACCCAACCCTTCGTTAACACAGAGTAGAACTCTAATTATCCGGATAAACTCAAATCAAGATGGTAAACAATCAAAAATCAGATAAATCAATGAAATTATAAAATTCACGTATATATATATACAGCAAAGAAGTTGCATATACTTTTACATTACCATTATTTTATTACGAGCTTTAACTGGGATAATGGTCAGGGAGCTAACGACTATTCCAACAAGGCAAACTTTGTGCATTCTGTTAGCTCTGATCGAGGCAATGATCTGCAATGACTTCGGTCTTAGTAGGGTATGTCCTTGTATAAAAAAAGGCTTGATATTAATGTCCTTGTATTAGAAGGCTTGATATTAATATCCTTGTATTAGAAGACTTGATATTAATGTCCTTGCATTAGAAGGCTTGATATTAATGTCCTTGCATTAGAAGGCTTGATATTAATGTCCTTGCATTAGAAGGCTTGATATTAATTCCTTGCATTAGAAGGCTTGATATTAATGTCCTTGCATTAGAAGGCTTGATATTAATGTCCTTGCATTAGAAGGCTTGATATTAATGTCCTTGCATTAGAAGGCTTGATGTTATCAGCGTTGAGATTTATCTCCGCAAAATTCCCCGCCCTGCACACGGTCAGTAGGGGACACCGATGGGCTTGGAAAGGCCGCCGTCCGTCGGATGGGACTTTAAGCCGTGGCCCCGTGTGCGGGAGAGCCATACCCTGTGCACGTTAAAGAACATGCTGGATGGCCTTGACGGGAGGCTACCATCTGTCTCCCAACAGCTGTTCCAGTGGGTCCCCTCCCCCAACCTTCTCTGAGCCTTCGGGGTCCATGTGACCTGGCCATTTAGCCCATGGTGTGCAAAAAAGTGCCGCTCAGAGGTAAAACAACCCAACAAAGCTTGATGTTAATGTCCTTGCATTAGAAGGCTTCATATTAATGTCCTTGCATTAGAAGCTTGATATTAATGTCATTGTTAACTTTCAAAAGAGTGGTAAGTTATAGTTAATAATTAAGCTCACAGTTAAGAAGTAACGACTTACAGTATGTTTTTTGCATCTACAATATATAATAATAATAATATCTTTATACAATTACAATAAAGTAATACCTAAAAGCAAACGCCAAATTTACACTACAATTGTAACCAGGGGATCACTAGACCCGTCCAGGTTTCATATATACAGTCGTATCAGAATAATATGACCACCTACCGTACATATACTATGGTAGGTGGTCATATAATTCTGATACGACTCTGTACTTAGATAAGTTAAAACTTCCCATCCTCATAACTTAAATAATAAACGCTGCGTACCATTAACAAAACAATATATGATATGGAAATTAATATTTACATTTTCCTCCGTTACTAAACAATATACAAACTACACAAGTCATCATATTATACATCAGATATAATGCTAACACAAATTTGTCTTCTTTTGGAGAGAGAACAGTCTGAAAATTAAAAATAATAACGATATTAAATTGCAACCAAAGAGAATGAGGCAATATGAAATGTGACGAATGTGTCGAAATGGACTGAGATGTGACGAATGTGTCGAAATGGACTGAGATGTGACGAATGTGTCGAAATGGACTGAGATGTGACGAATGTGTCGAAATGGACTGAGATGTGACGAATGTGTCGAAATGGACTGACATGTGACGAATGTGTCGAAATGGACTGAGATGTGACAAATGTGTCGAAATGGACTGAGATGTGACGAATGTGTCGAAATGGACTGAGATGTGACGAATGTGTCGAAATGGACTGAAATGTGACGAATGTGTCGAAATGGACTGAGATGTGACAAATGTGTCGAAATGGACTGAGATGTGACAAATGTGTCGAAATGGACTATGTGACGAATGTGTCGAAATGGACTGAGATGTGACGAATGTGTCAAAATGGACTGAGATGTGACGAATGTGTCGAAATGGACTGAGATGTGACGAATGTGTCGAAATGGACTGAAATGTGACGAATGTGTCGAAATGGACTGAGATGTGACGAATGTGTCAAAATGGACTGAGATGTGACGAATGTGTCGAAATGGACTGAGATGTGACGAATGTGTCGAAATGGACTGAAATGTGACGAATGTGTCGAAATGGACTGAGATGTGACGAATGTGTCGAAATGGATTGAGATGTGACGAATGTGTCAAAATGGACTGAGATGTGACGAATGTGTCGAAATGGACTGAGATGTGACGAATGTGTCGAAATGGACTGAGATGTGACGAATGTGTCGAAATGGACTGAAATGTGACGAATGTGTCGAAATGGACTGAGATGTGACGAATGTGTCGAAATGGACTGAGATGTGACAAATGTGTCGAAATGGACTGAGATGTGACGAATGTGTCGAAATGGACTGAGATGTGACGAATGTGTCGAAATGGACTGAAATGTGACGAATGTGTCGAAATGGACTGAGATGTGACGAATGTGTCGAAATGGACTGAGATGTGACGAATGTGTCGAAATGGACTGAGATGTGACGAATGTGTCGAAATGGACTGAGATGTGACGAATGTGTCGAAATGGACTGAGATGTGACGAATGTGTCCAAATGGACTGACATGTGACGAATGTGTCGAAATGGACTGAGATGTGACAAATGTGTCGAAATGGACTGAGATGTGACAAATGTGTCGAAATGGACTGAGATGTGACGAATGTGTCAAAATGGACTGAGATGTGACGAATGTGTCGAAATGGACTGAGATGTGACGAATGTGTCGAAATGGACTGAAATGTGACGAATGTGTCGAAATGGACTGAGATGTGACGAATGTGTCGAAATGGACTGAGATGTGACGAATGTGTCAAAATGGACTGAGATGTGACGAATGTGTCGAAACGGACTGAGATGTGACGAATGTGTCGAAATGGACTGAAATGTGACGAATGTGTCGAAATGGACTGAGATGTGACGAATGTGTCGAAATGGACTGAAATGTGACGAATGTGTCGAAATGGACTGAGATGTGACGAATGTGTCGAAACGGACTGAGATGTGACGAATGTGTCGAAATGGACTGAGATGTGACGAATGTGTCGAAATGGACTGAGATGTGACGAATGTGTCAAAATGGACTGAGATGTGACGAATGTGTCGAAATGGACTGAGATGTGACGAATGTCGAAATGGACTGAGATGTGACGAATGTGTCGAAATGGACTGAGATGTGACGAATGTATCGAAATGGACTGAGATGTGACGAATTGAAATGGACTGAGATGTGACGAGTGTCAAAATGGACTGAGATGTGACGAATGTGTCGAAATGGACTGAGATTTGACGAATGTATCGAAATGGACTGAGATGTGACGAATGTGTCGAAATGGACTGAAATGTGACGAATGTGTCGAAATGGACTGGGATGTGACGAATGTCAAAAATATTCAACAAGTATAGTTTTAATTTTTGTTTAATATTTTTTCTCAGAGGTTTCGTTCCTCACATTGTGAAATATTAATTATTATAAATAATATTTAATAAAATATAATTATGATATTGTAAAATGTTACCGGACACTTCCATGTTAATTTGAATGGAAAGCCACATTCAAAGCTTTCTAACTTTGAAAATAAGCTTTTCACTGAAAAATGTCACTCGAGACGAATTGAAGTTCTTACTCAAATCTTTCTAAATTTCAATTTTCTGCAATATTCATTTAATATTTTAAAGAGTTATTCAAGCTGAAACATTTAACAGCAGAAGATGCTGTCAAACTCTTCCTAAACATTTTTCTCTCTATATTGATAACTTAAACAATGGTTTCATAAACTTCAAATATTACATTTATTTTAGTGAACGATTTTTTATAACATTTTTTTTTCTATCTTTTGAAGTAAATTCTAAAGAGTGGAAAAATATTACAGGTGAATGAATATTGCGTGAAAAAGATACTTTTTTCCATTTACATAACATATGGAATTCCGTGCACTTTTTGCAACATATTTAACCTTCTAATGACTCATTTTTGGTTAAGTCAGTGTTCTACAAACGTTTTTGGTTGCGAACCAAAACTCAAACACCTATTCACCTTGCGACTCAAAACCCAAATGCCAATTCACCTTCAATCCAAAATCGTAATGCCAATTCACCTTGCGACCAAAAATTCGAATAGCTGTCCACCTTGCAACCCAAATCCCAATACCTATCCACCTTGCGACCCAAACACCTATAAATAAATAAAAAATAAATACCCCCTCAAGCAGCTGCTTGCCACAGAGGTCTGACAGGAGCCTGTCCTATCCACCTTACAAACCAAAACCCAAATACTTATCAACCTTGCGACCCAAAACCCAATTACCTATACACTTTGCGACCCAAAGCCCAAATACCCATTCCCCTTGCGATCGAAATAATAGCTATATCTGCAGGCTTTCCGGTCATGCCAAGAGACTTTCGCGACGCATCATAAGGCCCTCCCAACCCTGGGTTAAGGGGGATTGGGTTTGTATCAGTCGGTAGTACGACAACAATGCTTCTACTATATTCGAATCTCTACTGCACCTAGGGTGAGACAGTATCCGCACCCCCCCCCCCCCCCCCCCACCTCTTTGGAGTCATATTTTATTTTTGCTAAGTCGCAAGAACTTCAACAGATGAGTATGATAACTGGAACAGATGTTGTCTGATAGAAGCCTGCTATCAAAACCCTCCAGCGTGTTGTTTAATGTCCATTTTTTGTCCATTAATTGTTTAATGTTTAAACTCCCATGGATTGGATAATTTTACTTCTGAGCGGCACTTTTTTCCACACAATAGGCTAAATGTCGTTGTCACCAGGACCCTAAGGGCTCAGGGAAGGTTGAGTGTAGGAGATCCATTGCACAGTTGTTGAGAGACATATTCTAGCCTCGTATCAAGGCCATTCATCGTGTTCTTTAACTTGCACAGGTTATGGCTCTTTTGCTCACGGCGCCACGGTTTAACGTCCATCCGACGAATGGCTGCCTTTCCAAGCCCATCGGTATCGACTTTCTGTCTGAGCACCGAGTGTAGGAGTTAGAAGAGAAAATCTCATAATGTGGTTTCGAACTTGGGAATATCAAGTTACGAGGTTGGCCAGCTACCAGTTAAGCCACACCCCACTTACTCAAAAGAACAATAAAATAGAGTTAGGAAAACAGTTAAAAAACAAACTCTTCTGATGCAGCCCATTGCCACAGAAAATTTACAGGAGCCAATTTGATTTCACTATAGAGAAGTTTTGATTGGAAGAGTTCAGAGAGAAGGACGATTGAATTCGCTTGTATCGCCTCTGAGGGGTATTCTTTTTCTTACTGCACAAAATGAGCTAAACGGCCAGGTCACAAGGGCCCCAAGGGCTTAGAAAAGGTTAGGAGAAGTTAACCTACAGTTGTTAGGAGACAGACGGTAACCTCCCGTCAAGGTCATTCAGTGCGTTCTTCAGCATACCCAGGTATGGCTCTCTTGCGCACGATTTCACGGCTTAAAGCCCCATCCAACGGACGACGACCATTTCAAGCCCATCTCTGCTCTCTTTGTCACTGAGGGTAGCGGGGGGGATTAGCGGACAATAAAGAGGAACATCGGTGCTTTTTTTTCGTAAGTCGATCGTTTTCAAACTGAAACGAATAAGAACATAACATGGATACCTAACATGAAAAAAAAGTCCGAAACATAAAAAATATGAATTTATAATAGTCATCTGTTCTTTAAAATATTCTTTCTATATATATTTCTTGAAATGGCGTGAAAATGGTATGAAGTCAACAAATAGCATGAACAAAACAGAGGTAAAAAAAAAAAAACTATTGCGCAATATTCTGATCCTATTTAATAACCAAATAACATCGAAGTCCCACAACGTAACAGAGAAGTTCGCTACACGCGCAGAAAAAAAAAAGTTCAGTCCCTGGAGTCATTTTTACGCCCTCGAATTAAATAACGGTTTTCTAGTGAAAACACAGTCAACAGATACATCTACCTAATAATATATGCAGATTCGTAAAAAGCGTGTTCGTAAAAGATACCCTCATCTCTTTCTTTTCTACCCGCTCTTTATGCATACATATAAATCTATAGAGAATCCCTTTGACTGGTTGTACAGTAACCTAATGAATCCCACTGGACCACTGAAATGTTTTTTTTTTTGCTATCTGCACTCTCACACCTCCACACCTAAACGTTTCCTCACTTTCTCCCCACCCCCTCCCTCCCACCAACAGCCACAATCACACCCACAGCCCCCTTTTTCTTCTAAAAGACCGCTGAGACAGACTTCTTTTCGCATGATGGCAATATTAGACTAAATGCTTTACATAAACGCGAATTTAGTAATGCTTCCGTAGGAAAACTAAGGCCATGAATATTTAGCAGCGTCTATATTAAGTGACACTAGCGGGAGATGATGTTGAGGAGGAAGAAGAAGGGGAGAAAGAGATGGAGTAGGAAGAGGATGTGTGTTTGAGGGGGGGAAGAGTGTCGAGAGGGAAGTAGAGAGGAGGGGGAACGTGGTAGCCTTGCTATGAAAAAGATGCATTGCCTTTTTGGAAGACGCCGTGTTTACGCAAGAAAATATGATTAAAGAAAAAAAAAAGGGGGGGGGGGCAGAGATTTGAAAAGGGAGGAGGAGAGCAATATCACCCCCATCTCTCTCTTTCCACTTCCTCTTCTTTATCTCGGAGCAATCATTTCTCCCAGATGATTCATCATAATAATGACAATCGAATTAAAACTGCTTTAATCAATACCAGGCTTCGCACACAACTCCGCCAGAGCAAAGTGATCGTTTTTCAACTGTTGCGTTTCATCTTCCCCCTCCCTTCCTCCCCCCACCTCACCTCCTCCCTCTTTACCCCCTCCACCTCACTGGTGCGCGTGCAAGAGGCAGAGGGGAGCACCCACTCAACAGATAATGAAACAAAAACAACGAACCCTGGACCGTGGAGTCGTTTTCGCTCCACGTTTTTGCATCGATACGCTTTAAAACGATGATGCTCTAAACTTCCACCCCCTATTCTTCACCCCCCCCCCGTCAATACCACTTTCGTTTCCCTTCTCCCTTCGCTTTCGCATTTTTATTTTTATTTTTTTTTTATTTATTTTTCGTGTCCTTTCGTTTGAAATTCCTTTTTACTTAAGCGAACACGATACATTAAATCCGACTAGGGTTTTTGAAAAAAAAAAGCGAAAAAAAAAAAGGTGTTCGCGTGCAGTGTGGGCTACAGAAGAACAATGATTTGTTTAATGACGCGCGGAACTAATTATTGTTCGGCGCGTTATTGATTGGGGGGCTCCGCGGAAATGCAAAAAAATAAAAAGTGCCGAAACGCGAAGATCGAATTAACTTGGATGAGTATCACATAATGATATCCAACTTCCATTTTTTTTTTTTTTTCAAGTTCGTTATTACTCTTTAATATCGTTTTCTTGTTGTTGTTGAAATGTGGAGAAACCAGTTTTTGATGTAGGCTGCAATACGAAGTTTGGAATTGACCATTCATCGAAATTGGTGGCGCAGAAGACGGTTTGTAGACCAGGACAACAATTTTGTAGCGGAGATCAAAGTAACTCTTCATAACATCGATAAAATCGGTATAAAATCGATAAAATCGGTATATCAAATAGGTCAATAGGATGCACGAGAATCGGCAAGTGCATCTCCTGGAAACTCCTATTAAACACCTAGTCACACGTGCTGTTACTGGATACAGTAAAAGAGAGAATCTGTGACTCTTACTCTTTTCTGTTCGCTCCTCAGGCTGGAAACATGTAAAGATAACCCTTCCATTCTTCTGGAAAAGTCACAAATTAGCATCTTCTCCGTAAACACAGGATAGAAGTTGTTCAGATAGTAACGCGCTAGGCTCGTATTCTGTACTCCCAGGTTCAAGTTCCAACTATGCCAAAGTTCAGATTTATCTCCACTAATCTCTGCTATCCTATCCGTGGTCAGAAAGGGGACACCGATGACCTTGGATGGGCGTCGGATGAGACGTAAAGCCGTGGGCCCATATGCTGCAGAGCCATACTCTCAGCATGTTAACGAACACGCTGGAAGGCCTTGACGTGAGGCTGTCATCTGTCTCCTAACCGTTATACAATGGATTCCTTTTCCTCAAACTTCTCTGAGTCTTTGGGGCCTTTGTGACCTGGCCATTTAATCCATTGTGTGCAAAAAAGTGACGGTCAGAGGTAAAAAAAAACAACTCAATCTGTTGAACAAGCCGTGAGAAATGTCTTTAATATCGTGTTCACCCACTATCCATTCAGCGTGTTTTCTGATGCACAAAGAAAATGGTTTTAACGTACAGTACCCTCCAAACCGGAGTAGAAGGCAGCAATTATTTTTCTTTACATAAAAGACACAGTTTAGGGAGCTTCTTCTGAAATTTCACGAAGTTGTGTAATTATTTGCATTTCTTTAAAGTTTGTTTTAGAACACGTTTTGCCGAGTGATTAACACGATTAATAAAAAGGACCTCGGATAAGGAATGGGTTCTTTTATACGTATTTTCTTTCTGTTGAGATCTCATCTTCTTCACGTATCATCTCTGTGGAGTATTATACTGATAGGCTCCTGTCAGAACTTTGTAGCAAGCAGCTGCTTGAGGTGTAATTTATTTAATTTTATTGATATGAAGAATGATAGTTTTTATTTATTTTTTTCAATTTATTTCATTTCTTTGAAGGAAGAAGATCTGTAGTGGAAGTGGCTCCATAGTCATTAAGGTGATCCGAAATGAAAATGGCTCCATATGCATAAGGACACCCGTAACAGAAGAGGTTCCATAGGCATTAAGGAGATCCGAAATAGAAGTGGCATCATAGGCATTGAAGTGATTAAAAATTAAAGTGTCTCCACAAGCATTTAGTTGATCCATGGTGAAAGTGAATCTACAGGATTTAAAGAGGTCCATAGTGGAAGTGGCTCCATAGGCATTAAGGAAGTCCGAAGTGGAAGAAGATCCACATCCTGTGCATGTCGAAAAACCGCATCAGATGATTTGATTAGAGAATACGCTCCATCCCTGATGTCCTTTGTATTCATTTCGCCACCTTTTTCTTCTGCTTTGGGGAGAAGTCTTGAGAAGAAAGACTGGGTTGGGTGAACAGAAATCTGGAAGTAATCAGGTAAGGAATATTTAATATTCAGAGACGCAAGAGGACAGGGTAGGATTGTTGATACAGATTAATGCAGAAACTGGATGGACTAATATGTAGATGCTCAGCCATCATGAATACAGGGTATATTCAATGATGTTGTTAAAGACCAGTTATGTTCACCAAAGCTCATGATATCGGTGATGTTCACAATTCATCAACTTCTGACCTTTATGGGGGCGGGGGTGGCTCAGTCGGAAGCGCGCCAGGCTCGTAATCTGTAGTTCCCAGGTTCGAGTCCCAGCTGGGTCAGCGTTGAGATTTATCTCCGCAAAATTCCTCGCCCTGCTCCGGTCAGTAGGGGACACCGATGGGCTTGGAAAGCCCGCCGTCCGTCGGATGGGACGTTAAGCCGTGGCCCCGTGTGCGGGAGAGTCATACCCTGTGCACGTTAAAGAACACGCTGGATGGCCTTGACGGGAAGCTACCATCTGTCTCCCAACAGCTGTTCCAGTGGGTCCCCTCCCCCAACTTTCTCTGAGCCTTCGGGGTCCATGTGACCTGGCCATTTAGCCCATGGTGTGCAAAAAAGTGCCGCTCAGAGGTAAAACAACCCAACCCAATCTGATCTTGATGTGTTGCAATTCAAAACATTTTTCAGCGTATCTCACCTGTTGATACATGCTAAATGCTTTCAAATAGAAACTGACAATTCATCGACATTAAAGGAAGAAAGAAATTTCTAGGTACGTAAACTCTTAGTCTTTAAAAGAAAGTAAAAGAAAAAGAATGTAATAATGGTGGCGATGTTCCAGAAAGTACTTTTTTCTGATTCTGGAAGAGAAAGGACTGCTATTATTCCAGTCACCAGATGGCAGCACGTTCTCTAACTTCTCCCTCCTGATCCATTCGCGGAGGAGCGGAAATGGATTGTTACGAGGTGAAAAGAATGTTATCGATTGTTATAAACGATGGAGCGTTCTTATTCGATAATTGCATCGTATCGCTTGAATATGCATCCTCAGATGATACGTATAAGTGTATCTTCTGTGCAGAATGCAATTAATTCTTTCTCTTTTAAGTCCAAATTTTGGTCAAGGGTATTTGCTATGCATTGACTGTCGATTATTCTGGTGGATATAGATTAAGATATAGATCTGAATGCTATGAACACGATTTTGTCTCAAGAACGGTTTAAATTTAGCGAAATGGTATTTCTTGTTGACGATTGTGTCACGTGGAGATTATCTTAGAGCAGTCTGGGCAAACTGCGGTCCCAGGAACTACTAATAACAAATGAATGAAACTTGTGGAAGAGAAAAAGAACGTATAGAAGAAAAGAAAACCAACTTTGGGAGCGTATTCTCATTAAAATAATTATTAAAATTATATTGTTTGTGTTTCACTTGAGTTTTTATTTTACTTGCGTTGGCTATACATAAGTTATTAATTGCACCTTTCTTTGACGGCTCACTCTTCCGTTTTCAGTTTCCTATGCGGCGTTTCAGCTAAAAAGCTTGTCCAGGCCTACCTTAGAGAGACGAATCTTACCATGAAAAATCGAATTGGATTTTTTGGGGGATTCATGACGAATTCCACGGTACCAAAGTTTTAACCAGGAAATGAAATCACGTGGTCGAAATGGAGAGGGTTGAGTGCTATCGATTATAAGTTCTACTGTCGGATATTAATAGAATTCATCTCTTTTCAGATAATGGCTTCTTAGGTAGGATTAGTTAGGTAGGGATTGTTCGATCAGTTTACATTGGATTGGATTGTTTTATCTCTGAGCAGCACTTTTCTTACTAAATGCCAGGTCACAAGGGCCCCGAACCTGAGAGAAGGTTGGGAGAGGGGACCCACTGGAGCAGGTGTTGAGAGACAGATGATAGCCTCCAGTCAAGGCCATCCAGAGTGTTTTATAAAGTGCACAGGGTGTGGCTCTCCCGCACACGGGCCACGGCTTAACGTCCCATCCAACGGACGGCGGTCTTTCCAAGCCCATCGGTGTACCCTACTGACCGTGGGCAGGGCGGGGAATTTTGCGGAGATAAATCTCAACGCTGACTCGGCAGGGACTCGAACATGGGAACTGCAGATTACGAGCCCGGCATGCTACCGACTGAGCCACCCCCACCCATCAGTTTACATAGTCACGTATTTTACGCACAATGGGCTAATGCCTCGATAACGAAAAAAAAAAAGGGTTGAGAAAGGATTTGGGTAGGAGATCCATTGGACAGCTATTAAGAGGCAGATGGAAGCCTCCGGTCAAGGCTATATACCAGCTTGTTCTTTAATGTGAGCAGGATATAACTCTCCTTCACTGCCATGATTTAATGTCCCATCCGATGAACGGCGCCTTTTGAAACGCAACGGTGCCCCCTCTACCTATCGTCGTGTTGGGTTGTTTTACCTCTGAGCGGCACTTTTTTGCACTCCATGGGCTAAATGGCCAGGTTACATGGACCCCGAAGGTTCAGAGAATGTTCGGGGAGGAGACCCACTGGACCAGCTGTTGGGAGACAGATGGTTAGCCTCCCGTCAAGGTCATCCAGCGTGTTCTTTAACGTGCGTAAGGTATGGCTCTCCCGCACACGGAACCACGGCTTAACGTTCCATCCGACGGACGGCGGCCTTTCCAAGCCCAGCAGTTTTTTGACCGTGGGCAGAGCGAGGAGTTTTGCGGAGATGAATCTCAACGCCGACCCAGCTGGGACTCGAACCAGGGAACTACAGATTACGAGCCGGGCGCGCTACCGACTGAGCCACCCCTATTGTCGTGTTAATGACCAAGTAGTTAACATGCTTGCCTATGAAACGTGGATTCGATTCCTGGGTCAGACATGCCTGTTTTCCGTCTAATGGAAGTTGTGTTTTTTGCGGGTTCTCACCAATCAGTCTTCGTGTCTGACTTCGAGACGACCCACGTGCTATCGTATATACTTTGAGACAAGTAGTCTGCTTAAAAATAATATTTTTGGTCTATTTATTCGTGTGCATTCCAGCGTTCGTAATTCCTTGAATACTGAACAAATATTTTTAAAAAAAGGAAATTTAGATAGATTTGAATGAGATCTTTTAATTCATCATTGGACATTTTTTTCATTAGAAATCATTGAAGAAGCTATTGAGATAACATTAATTTGATATAGGAAAATTTAGGTAAAAAAACAATGCCTATTCAACAATAGTTTGGAAACAATTATTGATATGAAAAGACGCCTGTTCGCAAAAGATTCAACAAAATCACTGTCTTGGTGCTTTGGGATGTTTTTTACCTCCGAGTGGTAGGTTTTTTTCTTAAATGATCAGGTTACAAGGACGCCAAGAGTTTAAAGAAGGTATGGAATTCTCACTTTAAGGCCATTCAGCGTGTTCTTTAATGTGCACAGGGTTCCATGGTTTAACGTCCCATTCGAAGGACGGCGGCCTTTCCAAGTCCATAGGTATCCCTTTTCTGACCGAGGATAGGGTAGGGATTTGCAGGAGATAAATCTCAACCTAAAAGTAAACCTAAAACAAATCTGGGAACTGCAGCCTGGAGCGATGCCATTTGAGCCAAGACGATACCTCAGTCTTAGTGGCCGTAGGTGAATGTGACCTGTGGTCTGTCGAAATTATTAAATGACAATTGCGCAGTCTCATAGTCTCTTCATTTGCCACTTATTCCATGTCACTGAAATTTATTGCCATGCTCATTTATACAGTAACTTATTAGATTAGTTTACTCTCTGGCACAATCTGCTAATTATTTCCAGGTGGAATCCTACTGCACCTGCATTGAAATTTTGTGTTTATCACCATGGATAAGCTTGAAAAAGATACCGTCCATCGGATGGGGCGTTAATTCGTAGTCCCATATGCGTGAGATCTCTTTAATAATACAGTGAATGTTACTGTCAAGAAGGTTTCGTCTGTGTTCTAACAGTTGTCGAGCAGATCCTCTAATCCTATTCATCTCTGAGCTCTTGGGATTCTGGTGATCTGGCTGTCTAGCTCTTTTTATCTTGCTATTGAACTAACATGGAAGATACCTTAGCTCATTTACCAATAAAATCAATTTATATATTATATATACAGGTACTGTACAGTCGCTCAAAAAAGTATCCGAACACTATGGTTGATTACAGAATTCAGAAAAAATATCTGGCAACGATTTTTTTTAGAAATTAGTGATCTGGCAACTTCGTGTCACGTGATTACAGAATTCAGGAAAAATATCTAGAGCGTGTACAGCAACTTTACAAGCTCCAGTTACCGTTCGCAGCAAACTGGAGCGTGTGCAGTTACTGCACACGCCAATTTGCCAGTTTGCTGTGAACGGTAACTGCACACGCTCAATATTTCTGTGAGTGAGCCCACACGATCCAGGTCTTTGTGAGCTCACACGATCCAATGTGCTGTGAACATTAACCGCACCCGCTCCAGTTTGCTGTGAACGGAAAATATCTGGCAACGATTTTTTTTAGAAATTAGTGATCTGGCAACCTTCGTGTCACGTGACACGAAGGTTGCCACATCACTAATTTCTAAAAAAAATCGTTGCCAGATATTTTTCTGGATTCTGTAATCAACCATAGTGTTCGGATACTTTTTTGAGCGACTGTACATAAAAATGGATGCAGTTCCACGTTACCTCAATAGAAAATCACATTCAAAGTTCAATAATTTCTTCAATATGATTTTTAATGAAAAATATGTCTAGATAAATTAAGGATCTGAATAAAATCCATCTACATCTCGATTTTAAGCAATATTTTTTCAGTATTCAAAGAGTTATGAGCGCTTGAATATTTAACAGCCTACAAAAATGACGCTAAAATTTATTTAAACGATGAAAACAGATTTAGAGATTAGATATCATAGTTTACTGTAGTTCGTTAAGAGATCAGTACCGGATGCATTGCCCCGGTATTGATTAAATGCAGCCTATTCTAGTAAAATTTATGGACATTTTTGTAGCCTTTTAAATAACAAATAATCAAGTATTCATACCTCTCTGCATACTGAATTAATATTGCTTAAAATCGAGATTTATATAGATTTGAATATAGATTTGAATATTTAGGCATATCTTTCATTAAAAATCATATTGAAGAAGTCATTGAGCTCTCAGTGCAATTCTGCATCAGCTAACATGGAATTATTTCCATTTTTCTGTCCAGTACCTGTTATCTATACGCACGTAACCAAGTTCCGTTCAAGTGGTAGATTTGCTGAGTCGGGAAGACAATCAACGAACGATTCATCGTTCTATCGGAATCGAGCTCGGTCGTCCAACTTCAACCGACATCCGGGCTCGGTTATCGGCGCTCAGAGAACGCGGCGTGGTTCGTGCTCTTTTGACATGAATAATTACCCACAGAGGAAATGACGAGCTAACACTGTGTGTATGGGAGCACGAGGCTGGCTCGACACATCCTGAGCGATAACCTGGAGGATGATGGAAACGAAGAGGAATGGGAAGATACTGAAGAAGAAGAAGATGAGGAGGAGAAGAAGGGAAAGAGAAAGAGATAGATTATGAAAACCTAAACGAGAATCTCATCTTTCTATCAGTGACACTTGAAAATTGTTCGCTTTGGTTGTTTTTTTAAATCCTTAGTGTGTACGGGATCAGAAGCAGAGGGATGACATTTTGTGATATTTCGTTGGAGGGGGGGAGGGGGCACAAAATAATTTCTTACGTGTTTTTAGGTCTTGTTTGGCATGGGTTGTTTTACCTCTGAGCAGCACTTTTTTGTACACAATGGACTAAATGGCCAGGGTCACAAGGACGCCAAGAGTTCAGAGAAGGTTGGGGAAGCGGACCCACTGGACAGTTGTTAGGTGACAGATTGAAGCCTCCGTCAAGGATATCCAGCATGTTCTTCAACGTGCACAGGACATGGCTCTCCTGTACAGGCGCTCAAAAAAATACCCGAACACTGTGGCTGATTACAGAATTCAGAAAAAACATCTGACAAAGAGTTTGTTTAGAAATTAGTGATCTGGCAACCTTCGTGTCACGTGACACGAAGGTTAAAAAAAAAAAATACCCCCTCAAGCAGCTGCTTGCCACAGAAGTCTGACAGGAGCCTGTCAGTTTATATGCCACAGTAGAAGATCTGAGAGGATGGCAGGACCTCAGCAGAAAAACATCACGAACATCCATGCCTTACCCGGGGCTCGAACCCAGGTCCCCTAGATCAGTAGCCAATCGCGCTAACCACTCGGCCACGGGACGGCTGACACGAAGGTTGCCAGATCACTAATTTCTAAAAAAATCTTTGCCAGATATTTTTTCTGAATTCTGTAATCAACCACGTGTTCGGATATTTTTTTGAGCGACTGCACGGTGCCACGGCTTTACGTTTCATCCGACGAACGGCGGCATTTACCCCCCCCCCCCAAGGTCTCTACTAACCGAGAGCTCAGTGGGAGTTTAACAGAGAAAAATCTCAACTCTCGCCCAAGTGGGACTCGAACCTGAGAACTGCAGATTACGAGCCTGGCTCTTTATCAACTAAGCCAACCCTCCCCCAAACAACACACATACACACTTTTAGTAGTGTGTATAACAATGCGAAACGAAGTTTTTTTAAGAATTATATCTAAATATCGAAGAAATAATGTTTTCTCCACCAGATAAACACTCCCCGCCGTGCCCACGGTCAGTAGGGAACACCGATGGGCTTGAAAAGGCCGCCGTCCGTCGGATCGGACGTTAAGCCGTGGCGCCGTGTGCGGGAGAGCAGTACCCTGTGCACGTTAAAGAACACGTTGGATGGCCTTGACGGGAGGTTACCATCTGTCCCCCAACAGCTATTCCAGTGGGTCCCTTCCCCCAACCTACTCTGAGCCTTCGGGGTTCATGTGACCTGGCCATTTAGCCCATGGTGTGCAAAAAAAGTGCCGCTCAGAGGTAAGACAACCCAACCCGATAAACATACTACAGAATAAAGTACATGCTGGATCTCTAGCGTGTCTCCTAACCTTCTCTGAGCCCTCGGGATCATTGTGGCCTGGCTATTTGGCTCATTGTGTGTAAAAAAAGTGCCTTTCAAAGGCAAAACAGTCCAACCCAATTATAGAAGATTTCGCCTATGCATTGGTTAGATGATCTCTTTTTGGATATGAAGCATTTATTTCAATCAAATGCGGATTATTATTTCTGTCTTCAAGAGGAATGCAGAATTGTTCATTAATTTAACGGTGTTTTTAAAATTTCTTTCTGATATCATAAGCTACTGTTAACGTTACTAAAACATTTTGCAATCATCGTTTATCTTTTAACTTGACCACATCCTGTCACAGGGTAATAAAAAACAACATTCTGTTAGAAAACAAGCACTCCATATTCGCTATAGGTAAGAAGTTGTTTTTCTCATAGTTTATAATTCAACTTCCTATTAACTTAAACAAGGAAATGATCTATTTCATCGAAAACATTTCCTAAATTATAAAGGTACATTGCAAGGTATGAATATGGTTTATTACCTCTCCCAACGGCCGGAGATGAACTCCCGAATCGTTAAACCGTCCCTCTCTAATCCGTCAATTGCTATCTGGTAGGTCACAACGCAAAGCCCCTATCGTTCTACCGCCATCAACATCGTCTTCCTTTCGGCACACCGAACCGTAGACGAGATGGAAGATCCGCTAAAACCCTGCGAGCAACAGCAGCGTGAGTAATCTGTGGATTTCCAGATTAGTGGAAAAGCCTCTGCACAGTGAGAAATACGGATGCGGGGGATGGGTGTGGATGGGGAGGGGAAGAAACGGACAACAGGTGGTCCGGCCACCATCCACGTGTTCGCCTTCTCCTCCATGGCACAGAGAGACAGAAAGACAGACAGAAAGATAGAAAATGCTACAGGTCCCGGATGTGCCAGAGAAAGCTCCTCAAGTCTCTTTCTGGCAGTTGGTTCCTATTGTGTTGGAGCCGCCAGGAAGTTCTGTAGATGGCTATTTGGTGACCGAGATCGATTCTACTCTTTTTCTTCTTGCGAGCCGTTACTCTCTTTCTTCCTGGTCTTTTCATTCTTTTTCTTTTCGTATTTCTTTCATTCCTTGCTCTTTTTTTCCGTACTGGGCAAGGTTTGGTTTTCCTACATTTCTCACAAAATAAGAAGGGATTCTTTTGTGTTACTAGGCTGCTTACATCTTTAATCCATAATAATGTATATGCATACATATATATTATATCTGCAGTAGGACTTGTCTGTTACCAATTATTCTTTTAATTTGATAGCCATAATTGATTGCGACTATTGGCGATTAAAAAGCAAAATTTCTAGAGTTTTCGAAGAGGTTTTTTTTTTTTTTCATTTCTGGTTGACTAATAAAAGTGTGATCTTCATGATCCAGATGCGTTGGATCTTGGATAAATAATATACGTTTAGTGAAACTTGATAGAACTGAAACTGGTTGATCTTATTCGTTATCTTATAATAAGTTATGGAAAGTTGTTTATCTGTTTGCTATGCATTTGGAGAAATCATTATAACCACATTTTACATGATGATTACTGAGACTAAAGAGCAGATTATTGATCTACGTTTGACTGGCACCCAAACTCTCCCTCAAGAAAAAAAATGGAAGAATTAAATGTAAGAACAGTGTGTAATAGATCGTTCAGATATATTGAGAATAACTGTGGTACCAAAACAGAACCCTGTGGAATACCACAACGAATTGATTTTTTTTCACTCAACACGTTTCCTATTTTGACTTGTTATGTTCTACCCTTCAAATACGAATCAAACCATTAAATTTGGTACATAACGTCCGTCTTATCGTACCTGAAAGTTGTTTACTTTGTTTTACCTCTGAGTGGCAGTTTTTGTACGCAATGGGCTAAATGGGCAGGTCACAAGAGTCCCGAAGGTTCAGAGAAAGTTTGGGGAGGAGAAGTATTGAACAGTTGTTAAGAGACAGATGGTAAACTCCCGTCAATGTCATCCAGCTTGTTCTTTAATATGCGCAGGGTATGGCTTTCCCGCAGACCTTGTCACGGCTTAGCGTCCGATTCGATGGACGGCAGCTTTTCCTAGTCCATCGGTGTCCCCTACTGACCGTGGGCAGGGCGGGGAGTTTTGCGGTGATAAATCTCAAACACCGACCCATCTGGGACTCTGACCTGTGAACTTCAGATTACGAGCCTGGCGCGCTACCAACTGAACCACCCCCACCACTTTCAGCTTTATTCTTAGTGAAACTTGATAGAACTGAAGTTGTTGAATGTTCACTTGCTAAAAGTTGTTACGAAACGAAATATTCCTTTAAAAATGTTCTCTTTCTAAGCAGAGATGTAAATGCAGATCAGTTTACGAAACCTGGTAACGAAAAATGCTTATTTCTGATTTTTTAAGATGGTTGAATAATCTCAGAAAAACTCATCCGGTATGTGTGAGTTTAATGCTTAAAACCTTTTATTTTAACCATAGTGTTGATAGTCATGATAATATTTTTTTGTGATTAAATCAAACTAAAAGTTTTTTTTTATGTCAGCTCCTTAACCGTGGGTTGGGAGGGGAGATTTACGGAAACAAATCTCAACGCTGGCCCAGAAGCCCTCAAAAGTCTTAACACCCAAAAAAAAAGGATCTTCTCCCTGTAGAAGGCTCTTTTCCCCAGAAAAGGGAGAAATAATTCCTAAATTGTTCAGAACAAAGACCAACAAATACGGTATACAAATTCCACTTATAACTGGAAACATAATAGCTGTTTCTTTCCGACCCAAACCTTAATCCTTCTCCGAAACGGGGCGGGGGTGGCTCAGTCGGTAGCGCGCCAGGCTCGTAATCTGTAGTTCCCAGGTTCGAGTCCCAGCTGGGTCAGCGTTGAGATTTATCTCCGCAAAATTTCCCGCCCTGCCCACGGTCAGTAGGGGACACCGATGGGCTTGGAAAGGCCGCCGTCCGTCGGATGGGATGTTAAGCCGTGGCCCCGTGTGCGGGAGAGCCATACCCTGTGCACGTTAAAGAACACGCTGGATGGCCTTAACGGGAGGCTACCATCTGTCTCCCAACAGCTGTTCCAGTGGGTCCCCTCCCCCAACCTTCTCTGAGCCTTCGGGGTCCATGTGACCTGGCCATTTAGCCCATCGTGTGCAAAAACGTGCCGCTCAGAGGTAAAACAACCCAACCCAACTTTCTCCGAAAAAAATCCATGGCACAAAAAATATGGAAACGTATAAACGATTGTCGAAGGTAACAAGTGAAACTTGACTTCGTGTTTGGAATATGAAGGGCTACTCAATAATTTTTCCTTTCTGAGACGGGAGATGACCTAGTCGGTATCGCGCCAGACTCATAATCTTTAGTTCCCAAATTCGAGTTCCAACTGTTCCGAAGTGCAAACTGTCCCGCTGTGAGAAAGTGGTCCCAGATGGGCTTGTAAAAACAGTCTTGCCTATGCACGTTAAAGGACAAACTGGATGACCTTGATGGTAGGCTATCATCTATCTGCTAACAACGGTCCAGTGGTTAACTTCCAACTTTCTCTGAGACTTGGGGTCCTTGTGATCTAGTCATTTAGCCCATCGTGTGCAAAACAATGCCGGTCAGAGTTAAATGAACCGAACCCAGTGGAAGCGATGGTGAGACTGCTTAGTTGTTGTCCCAGATCATGGTTCGATAATCTATCAATCACCAATCAATCAATCTGTGATTTATGAAAACTGTTGAAGCGTTAGCAGTGCGGTCTCACAGTCTCTTCTTAGATCACTCACGCTACGTCAGTGATGTCCAGTCGGGATTCGAACCCGTGACTTCAGAAAGTGATCGGTGCTGGTCCGCGAGAACGTTTTTTCTTACGAGTTTTTCTTACGAGTGTGTCAACAGGTGGCAATTTCAGTGTGAGTTCGATATCAGCCGTAGCTACAGGTTTCCTTTCACCGAGGAGGAGGAGGATGTGGACGACGACGGGAGGAGAGATGGGGATAAATGGAGGCTGGGGGATGGAGAAAAGAAGAGAAGGAGATGTCGGTGCTAGAGAGCGAGGAGGAGGTGGAGGCGGAGAGAGGGGGGGGGGGGGGGTTAAAATCAAGGTTCCTGAACGCACTTGAGCCCAATTGTCCATTGTACTCGTTGTGCCCGGGTGTGCTCATTGTGCCGGGGGTGTTTTACGGTCCGGTCGATACGGCCAATCAAGGGGTGCTGCGTGAGAGAAAAATCGACAATCTCGTGTCTTTCTTTAGCGCACTTTTTTTCTTTCTTTTTTTTCTTTTCTTACGTTCCCTTTTCCCGGTCTTTTGTTCGGTGATTCTGCCATCCACTTTTGCCGTGCTAGATCTTTATACAACAAGGGATGGAGGGTGGTCGGATGGCTGAGGAATGAAGAAGGTTAGAGAAGGGGGGGGGGACTTGCTTTCTCTCTCTTTTTCTCTCTTTTTTCCGACTAAAGAGAGAGAAGGGGGGGGGGGAGGAAGGCCTCTTGATTTCTGCGAGCACTATGTGTGGGATTACAGGAAATCAAAACGGACCGCATGGTGAACTCATTGAACGGTGATGTGGTAGATGTAGTACATGCCTGTTGTGTTGGAAAGATCGTACGAGCAGTTTTGCTGGAAATGGAGTTGGTGGCTCTAGAAGGGGGGGATAGAGAATACGTGAGGGGGGAGAGTGAAGTAGGAAGAGGAGGAGGAGGAGGATATACGAGACCACAGGTTCTTTGGAGGAACGTGCTGCAGTTTAGATGAATCCTATTGATCCGTCGCAAGAAACTGGTTGAGATTTCTTTTTTTTTGGGAGTGAGATCAACGTCGAAAGAGTTTCACTTAAGTAAATGAAGTTTTTTTTTTTCGGTGAAAATTTAAACACAAGGAGAAGACTTCTGGACAAATGAAAATACTGTAAAAGAATTCGTTGCAGAGTGAAGCGCGAGATTTAGTGGGGATGTAGGGGTTGGGGGGGGGGAGTGATGCTGAACGGATGCTTTTTTTTCGCAATGACGACAGGGAGCAGAGGGAAAACGGAAGGTGGATGGAGGGTGGTGACAATGAAGGGATGTAGAAACTCCCAAGTCGCACCTCTAGTCTCATTACTTTAATTAAATGTTTTAAAGATTGGAAGCCACCACTTGACAAATTTTGGTTGTTTTGCATTGTTGAATGGGTCCCTTTCGTATTGATTTCGGACTTTCGGAGGTAGAGGAAGATGATACTCACCATGATGATGATGATGATGACGACGAATATGAGACAATTTATTCGTTGCTTAATTGGGTGAATTTGGTGAAGCGCAGGATAATAGAGACATAGAAGTATTGTGACAGGAGGATTCATTGGCCGTGTCAACTGTGGAATTACGAGACTGTGCAGTTAAAGCTTCGACAGTTCTCAAAGATCATTGGTTGATTGACATGTGATCTATGAGATCATTGGTTGGATGACACGTGGTATCTTTTTTTTGGTTGATCAGTGAACTATGAGATCATTGGTTGATTGACGAGTGATCTATGAGATCATTGGTTGATTGCCGCAAGATTATGAGATAATTTGTTGAATGACGTGTGATCTATAGGATCATTGGTTGACTGATGTGTGACATATATGGGATCATTGGCTACTATCAACTGCCGAAGCATCCACTGCGTAGTCTCTTTATTTCCCTAGTTGTCACTGATTCTAAGAAAGTGGAAGAATTAAATAATCCTTGAATCTGAGTTCCACTTTTTTGCTCAATATTAAATAAAAATAGCCATAGTTGGTATTGTGGCGTTATGAGTGTTAAGATCATTATTCACAGCGGACTGTCTATCTCTTAGAGTGATTCACCATCTGTTCACAACTTTCAAATGGCTGTTGGGATCATTCATCATCGCCACGAAAATGTGCTGGAATCAATACCATGATCATCCAGTCTCCTCAAATAATTGACTACAGGAGAAAATCTCTCCTAGAATAGTAACCACTTAGACGCAAAGAGTCGGAAACAGCTATACCCACAAAAACTTTTGGGTTGGGTTGTTTTACCTCTGAGCGGCACTTTTTTGCACACAATGGGCTAAATGGCCAGGTCACATGGACCCCGAAGCTCAGAGAAGGTAGGGGGAGGGGACCCACTGGAACAGCTGTTGGGAGACAGATGGTAGCCTCCCGTCAAGGCCATCCAGCGTGTTCTTTAACGTGCACAGGGTATGGCTCTTCCACACACGGAGCCACGGCTTAACGTCCCATCCGACGGACGGCGGCCTTTTCAAGCCCATCGGTGTCCCCTACTGACCGTGGGCAGGGCGGGGAATTACCCACACAAACAGATGTATTGTAAGTGATTAACCGAATCAGTGACTTAGTGACTGATAGAGGATCCTGTTAATTCTAACTATGATACAGTAATCATAGGACACTTAAAATTTGCACCTAAGGGTAATCCGGATCAAGGTTTCTGGAAAAACCCGAAATTTGACTTCTGACATGTCCTTTAAGGTCAAATGGAGGTTACTTAGAGGTCAAAACGTCATCTACGAGTGCTAGAAACGCTAAAATTGGTGTCTAGGCGTGTTTCGGGTTGTACATCTCAGAAACGTCCGAAATTTACCATCCGGCTGGTCTTTTCAGGTCAAAGATCAAATATCTATTAATCTGGTAGAGAACTAAAAATTGGTTACTGTGTGTATTTCTGGTCGTAGATCGCAGAAATGTGAATTTTGGGATCCTGCGTGTCCTTCGAGATCAAAGGTCAAATTTTATCGATCTATACTAGAGAGCAAAAATTCGATGACTTGGTCGTGTCTTATATCTCAGAAACTTTTTGAAAGCTTAGATCCAAACGGTCTTTCGAGGTCTAAGGTCAAATTCCTCTATTCACGGTGACAGAAGGCTAAAATTGGTGCATAACGTGCATCAGGCAAATTCGGTTCGTATTCGTAGATCTAAGAAATCTTAAGAAATTTCAGATGGGGTGTCACGTTCAAGGTCATATAGTGGTCAAGAGTCAGCAACGGATTCGCGTTACTGCATTTATATAGCCGCAAATAAGCATAAATGTGGATGCTGTCCCCCCCTACTTAGTGCTGTGGACATGTTTTTTTTTTTTTTTTCGTTAAAAACCCATAATCCTCTCACGTTATCTATAGTCAAGGGAAAATAGGAAAATAGCAACAAAGCTAAAAATTTAAAGTTCTGGAGGCACCGCTTGGTCTAACCGTAACAGGATATAACTCTCCTGAACACGTGTCATGACCTAAAAGCGCATAAAACGGATAAATATAAATATAAATAACCCTTCAAGCAACTGCTTGCCACAGAAGTCTGACAGGAGCCTGCCAGTTTAGTACGCCATAGAAGATTTTTGAAGATGGCGGGACCTCAGCAGAAAAAAATACAAACATCCATGCCTCACAAAGTGCTCGAGGGGCGGGGGTGGCTCAGAGGGCGGGGTGGGGGTGGCTCGAGGGGCGGGGTTGCGCACCAGGCTCGTAATCTGTACTTCCCAGGTTCGAGTCCCAGCTGAGTCAGCGTTGAGATTTATCTCCACAAAACTCCCCGCCCTGCCCATGGTCAGTAGGGGACACCGATGGGCTTGGAAAGGCCGCCGTCCGTCGGATGGGACGTTAAGCCGTGGCTCCGTGTGCGGAAGAGACATACCCTCTGTACATTAAAGAACACACTGGATGGCCTTGACGAGAGGCTGCCATCTGTCTCCCAACAGCTATTCTAGTGGGTCCCCTCCACCAACCTTCTCTGAGCCTTCGGGGCCCTTGTGACCTGGCCATTTAGACCATGATGTGCAAAATAGTGCCGCTCAGAGGTAAAACAACAATCCAACGGTCTGTCTGTCATAGCTACCTTAAATTGTGCTTGTGACCCTCGCCATTTAGCTCATTGAGTGCAAAACAAAAATGCCTCTCAGAGGCAAAACACTGAACTCTATATGAAATAACATGAATGTCGTGGGTTCAGATCCGATCCGGCAAAAGACTCTTTTTCTCTACATCCAACTTCATCCTGTTGGTTGTTTTACCTCTGAGCGGCACTTTTTTGCACACCATGGGCTAAATGGCCAGGTCACATGGACCCCGAAGGCTCAGAGAAGGTTGGGGAGGGAACGCACTGAACAGCCGTTTGGAGACAGATGGTAGCCTCCCGTCAAGGCCATCCAGCGTGTTCTTTAACGTGCACAGGGTATGGCTCTCCCGCACACGGGGCCACGGCTTAACGTCCCATCCGACGGACGGCGGCCTTTCCAAGCCCATCGGTGTCCCCTACTGACCGTGGGCAGGGCGGGGAATTTTGCGGAGATAAATCTCAACGCTGACCCAGCTGGGAACTACAGATTACGAGCCTGGCGCGCTACCTATTGAGCCACCCCCGCCCCACTTCATCCTGTTACATAAAACAGCTTAATATTGGATAAAACTCAGTAAATCAATCATGAGCTGTGATACGGAGATGAGAAATCAATCATGAGAATGATACGGATATGAAATAATCGTTATTAAAGTAATAACAACAAGAAAAAAAGACGACATTGAAAAACCATGGATGTGAAAAACAGTGATGCCAACTTAGGCTTTTTCATGCTAAATTGGTAACACTAGAATAGAAATTTGGCTTTTTTTTGCCATTAATAAAAAAAAAACAGTCGTTTTCCGTTTTATTTTTGCGTTTTTAAACCGTTTTTTAAAGAATGAAAACTTTGTTGTTTCTTAACCATTGCAAAAACTAGCTTCTTTTTCCTTCATGCCAAAACGTCCTTTTTTTTTTCAATTTGGTCTAGCTTATTTTTCTACCTATGAATTTTCAACACTGGTTCGAAAAGCAAGAAATAAACTGAAGATGATCACTCCACGTGAATTGTGAAAGCACGCCAAATCTTATGCAAAATGATTCATGAAATTTTAACAAATAGTTCTGTCCATTTAAACCAGACCTTTCAAACATTTTTGAATCCAATTCTCACTTTTCCCAAGACCATTTTTCCCCAAGACCTTTTTTTTAGAAAAGTTTCCTAACTCCCTCTCAATGGAAATAAACTTAATTTTTTATCTCGTTTTCAAAGAAGAGCCGTCCCGTGGCCGAGTGGTTAGCGCGCTTGGCTACTGATCTACGGGACCTGGGTTCGAGCCCCGGGTAAGGCATGGATGTTCGTGTTGTTTTTCTACTGAGGTCTTGCCATCCTCTCAGACCTTCTACTCTGGCATATAAACTGACAGGCTCCTGTCAGACCTCTGTGGCAAGCAGCTGCTTGAGGGGGTATTTTTTTTTTTTTTTTTTTCAAAGAAGAGAAAAACGAGATCTTCATTCCGTCTGTTCATCTGTAGACATCGAACTTTTTGTTTGTAGAGAAATTAAAAATTATTTCTGTGTTAGATAGATATTCTCGAAATACACTGCTGGCCACGGACTTTTCTGCACACAATGGTCTAAATGGCCATCTCAGAAGGACCCCAAGCTTTTAGAGAAAATTTGGGAAGGTGACCCATTGGACAGCTTATTGCGAAACAGATTGGCATCTTCCTGTCAAGGCCATCCGGTGTGTTCTTTAACGTGCAAATGGAAAGCTCTTCTTAACATGGAGACATCGTCGTTCCATAGTGCGGACGGCGGTCTTTTCAAGCCCATCGGTGTCCTTTTTCTGTACGAAGGTAGGGGGGGGTGGGGCATCAGAGGAAATAAATTTCAGCGCTGAGACAACTGTGATACGATACTGGGAACTACAGATTACATAAGCCTGTCGCGCTACCGACTGAGCTATCCCTTCCCCGCAAAAGGTTATAACAAAAGGGTTGGGATGTTTTACCTCTGAGCGCACTTTTTTGCACACCATGGGGTAAAAGGCCAGGTCACATGGACCCCGAAGGCTCAGAGAAGGTTGGGGGAGGGGACCCACTGGAACAGCTGTTGGTAGACAGATGGTAGGCTCCCGTCAAGGCCATCCAGCGTGTTCTTTAACGTGCACAAGGTATGGCTCTCCCGCACACGGGCCTACGGCTTAACGTCCCATCTGACGGACGGCGGCCTTTCCAAGCCCACCGGTGTCCCCTACTGACCGTGGGCAGGGCGGGGAATTTTTGCGGAGATAAATCTCAACGCTGACCCAGCTGGGAACTCGAACCTGGGAACTACAGATTACGAGCCTGGCGCGCTACCGACTGAGCCACCCCCGCCCCTCAGTATTAAACTGACAGTACTGTCAGACCTATATGGCAAGCAGCTGCTCAAGGGGTAATTTTTAAATGGTAACGTTGCAACGATTGACCTTTCCCTTGAAGGGAAAAGTTGCCTCATCAGAGGAGGCTCACTTTGCAGCAAGACTCAAAAGTCACAGAAACATTTGTACCGTGTTTGTAATTGTCACGGTTTGTAACAATTACAATCTCTTGCTTTTCATGATGTAAAGTAATTTTTCGCATTTCCCTATCGAAACGTGCCTGATTTGTTCAATTTGCATGTATTAGCATATCATAAAGAATTTTTTTTAAATAGTTCCATTATTTGTAATTGCCTCGTATAACTTGCTATACTCTACTCTCGTGTTCGGGCATTTAGTCCCATTGTGTGCAAAAAAAAAAAACTAGGTGCCGCTCAGAGGTAAAAGAACCCAAAACTCGTGTTCGGAAGATATAGTGGAAAAATGGTTTGCAAATTTTTCCGGTTTTTAAAGGAGTAGAATCGATAGGGGCATTTTTTTATAATGTATGACACACACACCATCACACATTGTGATTTCATCTATAACTCGTTAGGCTGAAGATTTAGTGGAACAACCGTTTGCATATTTCTACTTTTTTTTCAAGGATTGGGTTGTTTTACCTATGAGCGGCCCATTTGTGCACACAATGGGCTGAATGGCCAGGTTACAAGGACCCCGAAGACTCAGAGAAGGTTGGGGTAAAAGGACTCAGTAGGCAGTTGTTAAGAGACAGATGAATGCCTTCCGTTAAGGCCAACAAGCATCTTCTTTAACTTGCACAGGGAATGGCTTTCTTCCGCACACAGATCAAGGCTTAACGTCCCATCAAACGGACGGCGGCCTTTCGAAGCCCATCGGTGTCCCGTACTGACCGAGGTCAGGGTAGGGAATTTTGCGGAGATAAATCTCAACGTTAGCCTAGATGAACCTCGAACCGAGAACTGCAGATTTCGAACCTGAAGCGCTACCGACTGAGCACCCCTCATCTTTTTAAGGAACTGAGCTCTCCCTTCTTTTTTGAAGGACGCACGAGTGGCAATTTTTTAAAGTCTATGTCCCACCCCGCTGTTAGCTGGTAGAGTGGTTAGCGTGTTTAGCTATGATGCAAAGTATTCTTGGGTTCGAGCTCCCGATAAAACAATAGGACTTGAAAGTTTCTTTCGATACTTTGCTTTTCTCATAATATCTAACCTATCTTAAACGTGTTCTTATGGAATATTAAACTGACAGTATTATGTAATATCTCCGTCGCAAGCAGTTGATTGAAGGATAATTTATTTGTAGCTGATTTTCAAACAAAATGAAACAAATGTTTTCACTAATCTGTCTGCAGACACATTAATCCATGACCCCGTGTGCGGGAGAGTTATACACTGCACGTTAAAGAACACTCTGGATGGCCTTGACGGAGGATACCAACTGTGTCCTAACAGCTGCCCAGTAGGTCCTCTATCCCCCCCCCAATCGTATGAGCTCTCGGGATACTATAAATAAAATATTTCAGTTTCCACAATATTTTATACAAGGAGTTCTCAACGTGGGATACGCGTACAGTCGCTGAAAAAAGTATCCAAACACTATGGTTGATTACAGAATTCAGAAAAAATATCTGGGAACGATTTTTTTTAGAAATTAGTGATCTGGCAACCTTCGTGTAAAGTTGCCAGATCACTAATTTCTAAAAAAATCTTTGCCAGATATTTTTTCTGAATTCTGTAATCAACCAGAGTGTTCGGATACTTTTTTCAGCGACTGTACCCCTTAGATGTACGCGGTAAAATTTTTTGGGGACGCCGTGATAGTTCAAAAGTTGCTAGATCTATAACAAAGGTTTATTCCCATTGTGACACTATAACCATAGTTTTATCTATCTGTACAAGGGGTACGCCAGTTAAATGCACATTTTCAAGGGTACGTGAAGCATAAAAAATTGAGAACCACTGTTTTGAACGAATATTGTTTGAAATGGAGATATGAAGTGATCTGATCGAGATCCACAATTTTTCTCAATATTTTCGAGTCAAAAACTTATTTTCAAAGATTAGGGAGCTTTGAAAGTGACTTTACATTCACATAATAACGTGAAAGCCTCAGATGTCTCTAGAGTATATAACTAGTATGAAGATTATATTTGAGCAACATACTTTGCAGATCAAATTTAATTTCAGCAATACGATAACTTTAAATAAATACCCCCTCAAGCAGCTGCTTGCCACAGAGGTCTGACAGGAGCCTGTCAGTTTATATGCCAAAGTAGAAGATCTGAGAGGATGCCAGGACCTCAGCAGAAAAACAACACATACAACCATGCCTTATCCGGGGCTCGAACCCAGGTCCCTTAGATCAGTAGTCAAGAGCGCTAACCACTCGGCCATGGGACGGCTGACGATAACTTTACGCTTTTACATTTTGAAATAATAGTTTATCCGTTTAAGAGGTCAAATTTGAGAAGAGAAGCTCGGAAAAAATCGACTTCGGAATCTGAAACGAATACAAAAACCCAGTCGAACTTTTCGACATCATATTCTCCGGAGAATTTTCAAACCTCAGCTAATTCAAAGGAAAAACAACTTGAGCGTGATACCTGCCAGGATTGAAACAAGACTCTTAAAACACAGAAACATCTACAAGAGGAGGAAAAAGAATATTCCTGGGGAGAAAATCTCTACTCTCTGCCGCATACAATGAGTCCCACTTCTTAGGCGTCGTAAAAAGTGAGCGGTACCTAATCCTCACATTCCTCTCGAGCGCCAAAACCCAGGAGATTATACTTTGTGCTCTCTCTCTCTCGCTCTCTTCCTCTTCAGGAGTAGAGGAGTTGGAAGATAAAGTTTTTTGGCTCTTTCCTCTCTCTCCGAAGATAAGGACCGAGGTTTTGGGCGATAAAAACCACCAAACCATCACCTGCTCTCTCCCGCAAGCCTACGCCCTACTCATCAATTGTTGATGACTGCGTGCTGTCGTTGCACGCGAGAGGAGAGCCTTTGCGAGGGCGGGGTCAACAGCAAGACTTTGTCTTCTTGCGGCCACTGCCGTGAGGTACATGGGAGCAACAGCTGGCTGGCTTATGGCCTGGCGATGGAACACCCAACCCTCGAATATGACGTAAGAGACCTTGGTGGGGGGTTTTTCCTCTGGAGATTCATCCTATTCGGCGACGTAAACAGGGGGTGTTAAGGGAGTTGAATATTGCAGAGGGGCATGAGGTGGTGGAAGGTGCGGAGGGAATAGAGAGAGGACAAAACGTGTATCAGCAAAATAAGGCTTCATTCGCCGAAAATGGGAAAGGCATTTAGTTATAGCTTTGAGAGAGAGTAAATATTTTATAAATCGCATTTTATCTTTTTTTTTGCTTTGTTTGATTTGGTGCATCAAGACACACACACAAAAAGTGTGATATATCTCCCTCCCTCCGAGAGGTGTTTTTTTTTAAATACAGTGGAGTGATTGGTCAAATCACTAGGACAGAGCTGAGAACCAATAGGACGATGGAGATCACATGACGGAAGACTCGTTACCTGATGTTCCCGGATTCGATTCTCTACTGAGAATGAATTGAAATTTTCCCAGCTAATCCAGCTTAGGGTTCATTGAGAAAAGATGGGACTTAGAAACATGGGAAGTTAAGCCGTGTATTAATGTACTGGAGAGCTATTACTTCTTTATTTCAAACAATATTTTCGATGAACTTAATGAAATAATTTCACATGTCTGCTGATAGTTATCCAGTGTATTCCCTTAAGCAGTTATCTCTGCTAATCCCTACCCTGCCTTCGATAGGAAAGGGATTTCTAGGGCTTGGAAAGACCGCCGTCCGTCGGATGGGACATAAAATCGTGGTGCCGTATGCAGGAGAGTCACAAGCTTATCTTATGCATGTTAAAGAACACGCTGCCTGGCCTTGACGGGAAGCTACCATCTGAATCCTAATGGTTCTCCTTTCACATACCTATTCTGAGACTTTAAGGGCGGGGCGGGGCGGGGGTGGCTCAGTCGGTAGCGCGCCAGGCTCGTAATCTGTAGTTCCCAGGTTCGAGTCCCAGCTGGGTCAGCGTTGAGATTTATCTCCGCAAAATTCCCCGCCCTGCCCACGGTCAGTAGGGGACACCGATGGGCTTGGAAAGGCCGCCGTCCGTCGGATGGGACGTTAAGCCGTGGCCCCGTGTGTGGGAGAGCCATACTCTGTGCACGTTAAAGAACACGCTGGATGGCCTTGACGGGAGGCTACCATCTGTCTCCCAACAGTTGTTCCAGTGGGTCCCCTCTCCCAACCTTCTCTGAGCCTTCGGGGTCCATGTGACCTGGCCATTTAGCACATGGTGTGCAAAAAAGTGCCGCTCAGAGGTAAAACAACCCAACCCAACCTTAAGGGCATTTTGTCTTCGCCATTTATACTATTATGTCTAAATAAATGCCGCTAAGAAGTACAACAATGCAACCCAAACCTTAGGCAGCTCAGAGAAACTTTATAGCTCTTGTGACCTAAGCATTTAACCTGTTGTCTTTGCAATAATGTTAGAGGAAAAACAAACTACACCAAAACCGAACTGAGAGACGATTGGGTGAAGGACATCACGTGGAAGTTCTAAATTTGAATAAGTTGATCGGGAAGACTCGACCTCGAAAAGTCCCACTGATGGCATATTTTTGAAAAATTCTTTTCCACAGTCGTATTGTATACACTTGAATATTCCTATTTTAAAATTATGTGTTTTATTTTTGTTAATGATATAAAAAGAGGGAACCTCTAGTCAACGTCGTTCAGTGTGTTCTTTCGTGGACATGAGGTTCCAGTGACAAAACCGAGGAATGTGGGTGGCGTTCAGGTGACTTTTGCCCCTCGCCGAAAACTCTCCAATAATTTGATTAAAAGATTAGATCAGGTAAACCTATGATGTTAAAATCGATACTTTTTTCTTTTGATACAGAACACCGAATGTATTGTGAATGCTCATAAAGGGAATGGATCCTACTCATAAAATGGGGGTGGCTCAGTCGGTAGCGCGCCAGGCTCGTAATCTGCAGTTCCCAGGTTGAGTCCCAACTGGGTCAGCGTTGAGATTTATCTCCGCAAAATTCCCACGGTCAGTAGGGGACACCAATGGGCTTGGATAAGGCCGCCATCCGTCGGATCGGACGTTAAGCCGTAGCCCTGTGTGTGGGAGAGCCATACCCTGTGCGCGTTAAAGAACACACTGGATGGCCATGACAGGAGGCTACCATCTGTCTCCCAACAGCTGTTCCAGTGGGTCCCCTCCCCCAACCTTCTCTGAGCCTTCGGGGTCCATATGACCTGGTCATTTAGCCTATGGTGTGCAAAAAAGTGCCGCTCAGAGGTAAAACAACCCAACTCATAATATGCCTTTATTTTTTTGTACAAAGTTATGTCCCACTAACTAAAATGCTTGTCCACAAGAATCCAAAAACAATATACAATAAACAGTTATAATTTTATTAAAATAAACTCAATATTACATTTAAAAGATACCACAGATTAAACAGTTTTTAAATGTTTTCCAGAAGCCATGTCTTAAAAAATATTTTAACGTCTTTAATTTACAAAAAAAAAATAATTCCTCAGGGATATTGTTGAACACAGATGGAATTCCATAATTTGTGCAACTTTTCCCATAATTGTTTCTAAAATGTGGCAATTTGTATTTACCTTTAGGTTTATATCTAATAATTTTATAAATCTTGAATTTATAAGTATTATCAAAACAATATCCAAGTATTAATTTCTATTTACATAATTGACTGGAACTATATTTGACTGATATATTGATATATTGACTGGACTATATTCGTAATAGCGTAGCCCTAATTGATGTTAAGGAGTATATTTTTGGATTGCTTGGCGCAATGTCTAACATTGTATTCTGAATGTTTCTTATTTTAGCTATATGTGAACAGTACATTTTACCATAAATATTTAAACCATTTGATTCTCCAATTGCATGATTTTTTGATTGATTCTCCAATTTCATGATAAACTATGTGATAGATACTCGCCCACATGATACGGTAAAGGAAAACCTAACTGGAAATTACGTAGCTGTGAAATTGAGCTTTTTATTGGAAAAAAAAATTACTGGAAATTAGTCAAAGAAAGTAATCCAATCATAAGTCTTGATTATCATCATAAGAGCCTCCTCCTTTTGGGGCAGGGGTGGCTCAGTCAGTAGCGCGTCAGGCTCGTAATCTGCAGTTCTCAGGTTCGAGTCCCAGCTTGGTCAGCGTTGAGATTTATCTCCGCAAAACTCCCCGCCCTGCCCACGGTCAGTAGGGGACACCGATGGGCTTGGAAATGCCGTCGTCCGTCGGATGGGATCTTAAGCCGTAGCCCCGTGTGCGGGAGAGCCATACCCTGTGCACGTTAAAGAACACGCTGGACGGCCTTGACGGGAGGCTACCATCTGTCTCCCAACAGCTGTTCCAGTGGGTTCCCTCCCCCAACCTTCTCTGAGCCTTTGAGATCTTTGTGACCTGTTCATTTAGCCCATGGTGTGCAAAAAGGGCCGCTCAGAGGTAAAGCAACCCAACCAAAGCCTCCTCCTTGGGGCAATTGAGCTTATTCTGCTTCTTCATTGCAAATGACTTTGAACAATATTCGCTCAGTATTTAAAGAGTACCGGAATATTAAAAAAACTTTCTGCTGTTCTGAAAAGCTTTTTAAAACTCGATAAAAACAAATGCTAAGAATCTCTTTGAAATAAATGCTTATGATGGTAACAGTGGTGTTAAACGTTACAGCTACTGTAACTTTTTAAACTCTTACGAGATTGGTCGACTACGCCCCCCCCACCATTTTGAAAACTTTAGTTGCATTAAAGTATTTATATTATGATGTATGTCGTAACTTGTATTCTGAACTGTGTTCATGAAGGAACATCTTAAACTGAATATTTCGGTTTTTATCTCGTTTTGAAAGAAAACGTGATGATAGTTTCGCTTTGTTGTCTGTCTGTCCGTCTGTAGACATCGAACTTCTTTTGTTTACAGAGATAAATTAAAAATTCTTTTTGTGTTGGATAGGCTTTGTTGAAATATTACGATATGCACTCTACGAATCCCTCTAAAGCTATAATTATGCCCTCTAGCGGTGGAAAAAGTTGAAAATTCCAAAATTTTAAACGAATATTGCAAACGATGTATTTATGCTAGAAAATTGAAATTTGGGTGGTAAAATGTGTAAATCTCGAAGTTCCCACTTCCAACAATGAATTGACCCCTTAGACTCAGAGGGAGTGGGAAACACACTTTTTTTTAAGTTTTAGCAGATAATTGTTTGTTTTTAGAGATAAATGAAAAATTATTTTTGGCGTTAGATAAATATAAATAAATACCCCCTCAAGCAGCTGCTTGCCACAGAGGTCTGAGAGGAGCTTGCCAGTTTATACGCCATAGTAGAAGGTCTGAAAGGATGGCGGGACCTCAGCAGAAAAACATTACTACATCCATGCCTTAACCGGGGCTCGAACCCAGGTCCCATAGGATACGATAAAATATTATGATTCACGCTTTTTAAATCTTCCGAAAACTATAATTACACCTTCTAATGATAAAAAAATTTGCAAATTCCAAAATTTCGAACAAATATTGCATGCGACGCATTTAAGCTAGAAATTTTACATTTTGGTGATTGGATGTGAACACCATGATGTTTCCATTGGCAGAAATTAATTAATTTCTTAATGGGTTTGGAAAGGCCACCGTCCGTCGGATGGGACGTTAAGCCGTGTCCCCCCGTATGCGGGAGAGCCACACCCAGGGTGGGGTGGGGGAAATAATTTTTTATTTTAGCAGATAACTGTTTGCATTTAGAGATAAATGAAAAAATCTTTATAGGGTTAGATAGGAATTGATAAAATATTATGATTTGCACTTTCGGAATCTTTTGAGCACTGTAATTGCGACCTCTAACGGTAAAAAAGTTTGAAAATTCTAAAATTTCAAACGAATATTGCAGCGATGTATTAATTAAAGAAATATGAAATTTTGGTGTTGGAAAGTGAACGTTATGAAGTTTCCATTGGAAACAATGAAACTGATAATTAGAAAATTATTTTTTAGTTTGATTGGTACTAATTAAACATTGCAATTTTTATTTTTCAAATACTTAGTAGTTTTAATATATATTATATCTTTACAGATTACTAAAATGACGAAATGACAGAGTTGTTATCGAGTTTTACAAATAATATGATAGAATAGAAATTTGAAAAATTAATAATAGTTTTTTTAAGAGATATTCCATTGACAGCAATAATCTACCTACTTTTCTGAGAGAGGTGTGGGAAATGCAACTTTTTAGAATTAAGAATTAAAAGGCGAATACTTTTATGTTGTATAATTACTTATGAAATACTATTTACATTTTCTCCCATCATCCGCTAGCTCAAATTAAAAATTTAAGGAATGAAACAGTAGGTAAAGGAAAAACTTCTTTCTCTTTGAAAACGAGATTCTCATATCAGCCAGATTTGGGTTGGGTTGTTTTACCTTTGAGCGGCACTTTTTTGCACACCATGGGCTAAATGGCCAGGTCACATGGACCCCGAAGGCTCAGAGAAGGTTGGGGGGGACCGACTGGAAAAGATGTTGGGAGACAGATGGTAGCCTCCCGTCAAGGCCATCCAGCGTGTTCATTAACGTGCACAGGGTATGGCTCTCCCGCACACGGGACCACGGCTTAACGTCCCATACGATGGACGGCTGTCTTTCCAAGCCCTTCGGTGTCCCCTACTGACCGTGGGCAGGGCGGGGAATTTTTGCGGAGATAAATCTCAACGCTGACCCAGCTGGGACTCGAACCTGGGAAGTGCAGATTACGAGCCTGGCGCGCTACCGACTGAGCCACCCCCATATCAGCCAGAGGCGATATGCGTCCTTCTATTTAAAATTTTATTTGTCTTTTACAGCCTGAAAACATTTTTGCCGACACCCAAGTTCCTAGACCATTTGAAATAATTTTTCACTTCAGGAACAAAATCATTGGTTCAACGCTGAAGAAGATATGATTGATGGAGGAGGAGGAGGAGGAGGAGGAGGAGGAGGAGGAGGAGGAGGAGGAGGAGGAAGATTTATGTTTCGCTACTGTGTGATAAAAAAATCTTTTACTTACAAACCGTTCTACTCATATGAATTAGTTCGTAATAGGATTGTGGCGAAGAGGGGAATATGCTAATCTTCTATTTTCAGCCAAAATATTGTATCTTACCAAATGTGACTAAATGACGGTTTGTATTAGAGATGAGTTCGAGCTCAATTTTCCGAACCTGCACTCGCCCAGAACCCGAGATCTCACGAGCTTGAACCATTTCATCATTTATTGAGCCGTAATCCTCCCGAGTCTGAACCATTCTGACATTTGTTGAGCCCGTGCACTCCCGAGTCTTAACCATTTCGACATTTGTTGAGCCCGAGTCCTTCCGAGCCTGAACCTTTCGACATTTGTTGAGCCCGAGTCCTTCCGAGCCTGAACCATTTCTACATTTGCTGAGCCCGAGTCTGAACCATTTCGACATTTGTTGAACCCGAGTCCTCTCGAGCCCGAAAGATTTCGACATTTTTAGCCCGAGTCCTCCCGAGTCTGAACCATTTCGACATTTGTTGAGCTCGAGTTCTCTCGAGCCTGAACCATTTCGACATTAGTTGAGCCCGAGTCTGAACCATTTCGACATTAGTTGAGCCTGAGTCTGAACCATTTCGACATTAGTTGAGCCCGAGTCCTCCCGAGCCTGAACCATTTCGGCATTTGTCGAGCCCGAGTCCTCCAGAGCCTGAACCATTTCGGCATTTGTTGAGCCCGAGTTACAAGTCACTCAACAATAATAGATGTACGAAAGTTTAGGTTGATCACATAACAGCAAAAATTTAAGTTGGTCAATTAATATTGCATGTAAGAAAAAGCATTTATTTATGGGGAGTTCAGAATCTGTTCAGATTATTTGTACGAAAATAATAAAGGGCAGGTTGGGAATACACCAGGGATATATAAAAACTCTGATGTACAAATCAAAGATACATCAATCTAGAAATCAGAGATATTTATATCTTTGATGCTCTACCATATAAATGGTAGGAGGGATAGGTTGGTGTCATGCAAAATAGGAGAAAGAGACGAGAGTAATACACGATTTTAAAAATAGTTTGTGAACTGCTGATAATAAAGCACTGCTGAACGAAAAAATAATCGATTCAGAGTTTCAAACAAACCATTTTTTGTTGATTCAACCATTTTTTGTGAGAGCTTAGGAAACGCTAACTTTAATTTTCTTTTCAAGACAGAAATGAAGTAAAAAAGTTCTCTCTGTTTCCGTTTTTGATTTCCTACAGACTTCCAGGAGCACCGATGAAAAAAGAAAAGAAAGTTGGCGAGACTTCTTGGATAAAGAAGAGGCAGAGGAGTCAACTTCGACCATCCGTCGACTGCTCATCGCCGCAAAAATGCAACCAACCTCGAAAAACAACGGCAATCGACGTCTGTTCATCGGAAGATGGGAGGAGGCAAATAATCCAGAAACTTCTCACGGAGAGAATACAATTATCGTGTCCAATACTTCCCCTCAGTCACCAACCACCGACAACCTAGCAAAGAGGAGGGTATGTGCACGTGTTTGCAGAGAAACAAACTCGTGATGCGAACTCAACAGAAACCAATATCGGAATAGAGAGCTTTGCAGACGAGGAGGAGCAAGAGGAAGGATCACTTGGCATCTCTAACTTGTAGCTTCATCCGTCACAAGTGAACAGGTGGTTTGATTTTCACATAAAGCCGTTAATCGTCAAGCTGCTTCGTCTCTGCCAAAAGCATCAAGCTCTACTATGCGACGAAGCATTCCTCTCTAACCCATCATACACACAAAAAAAACACGCACAAGTACACACACCGAGATATCGTTATGTGCGATCATCTCTAGTGATGTGTGCACGCGCTTCGTGTGCGTGCACGAATCGGGGCCCAGCGCACGCTCGGCGCATGTTTGAACGCTGTCTTGGCTCGCGGCACGCAACGGAAAGGAACTAAATGAATGAGCGTCGTCGTGATGAGCTGAGCGATCATCTGCGCGCCCGGCATCGACGTCAGAGCGTCACAGGGGTGGCGGTGCATGACGTACGGCGGCACACGTGAGGATGGGGTGTGGGGTTAACTACGGCGCACGTGCGCGTGCCGCACATCGATCGTGACAAACAGTCATTGGCACTGGCGGATGAGGAATTGTCTGTGCACGCTGACGTGGCTCGGGAAGGGAATCACAGAGAGAACTTATCAAGGTGATGAAATTATGGGAGGATTTGCTGACGATCGCGAGCGGGAAAAGATAGGGAAAAATAATTTCGAAGTTTCGTCGCTGCTCTTTTTTTTTTGTTTTATGTTTAATTTTGTCACTTCATCGGTAATTTGGCTTTGGAATGTTTGATAGGGATGTTGCAACTTATCCGGATATTTGTTAAGGATTTATGGATACAGGCCAGATAACAGTACGCAGCCAACAGATGCAGTAATTATTGAAATTTGTCTCTGAACTTAATAAAGAAACCGACAACATCAATGAGAATTGATTTTCTGACGCGATATTTAATAGAGGAGCAGCAGAGGCAATGTTCTCTAAACATGGGCCTTAATAATAGTTTGCTGTGGAAAAAAATTATTTTCTCTCGTGAGTGAGAATCGTACCCACGTCTCCTCAATACATGCAGATGAACTAACCCCTAAACTATCAGCGGTTAGTTCACTTTCTAGTTAATTGTGACTATAACGATCTGTGCAACTGTACAGATGTCATAAGTCTGTTTTAACAATTAGTGTAAACTCCCGACAACAATGCGCTACCGGTGTCAGTGGGCGGGGGTGGATCAGTCGGTAACGCGCCAGGCTCGTAATCTGTAGTTCCCAGGTTCGAGTCCCAGCTGGGTCAGCGTTGAGATTTATCTCCGCAAAATTTCCCCGCCCTGCCCACGGTCAGTAGGGGACACCGATGGGCTTGGAAAAGCCGCCGTCCGTCGGATGGGACGTTAAGCCGTGGCCCGTGTGCGGGAGAGCCATACCCTGTGCACGCTAAAGAACACGCTGAATGGCCTTGACGGGAGGCTACCATCTGTCTCCCAACAGCTGTTCCAGTGGGTCCCCTCCCCCAACCTTCTCTGAGCCTTCGGGGTCCTTGTGGCCTGGCCATTTAGCCCATGGTGTGCAAAAAAGTGCCGCTCAGAGGTAAAAGAATCCAATCCAAAACCCGTGACAGTTGTAGGGGCTGCCAAAATTTACGTCATTGTCCTGTTGAACGTTCCGCAAAAATATTTAGCTTTTATATATACTAAATTATTAAACGTTCTACACTTAAACATTTTGTTTTATTTCATCATTTCCTTTATTTGTAATGATTGCCCACTGGTGTAAATTGAGTTGAAACTATGAGACAGCGAAGATAACGCTTGGAAAATTTTCATTGAAATCACTGATTAGTCGACTGTCAATCAAAATATATTTTATAAGAACTGTCTAAGTGTTGACTGCTCAATCTTATAGTCTCCGCAGTTGCCATTCATGCTGCACTGTTGGTATGAGTGGGGCGGGGGTGGCTCAGTCGGTAGCGCGCCAGGCTCGTAATCTGTAGTTCCCAAGTTCGAGTTCCAGCTGGGTCAGCGTTGAGATTTATCTCCGCAAAATTCCCCGCCCTGCCCACGGTCAGTAGGGGACACCGATGGGCTTGGAAAGGCCGCCGTCCGTCGGATGGGACGTTAAGCCGTGGCACCGTGTGCGGGAGAGCCATACCCTGTGCACGTTAAAGAACACGCTGAATGGCCTTGACGGGAGGCTACCATCTGTCTCCCAAGAGCTGTTCCAGTGGGAATATTAAAATACCCTACCTATTTAACTTGCTTCCTAAAGAGAGCGAAAATATAAGAATTTCAGATGTTAACGAAACATTGTTTCAGTGGTTGTTGAATGAGTGACGTTTAAAATCAGAAACATATGTCTATTTTTTTTTGGTTTTCCTTTTAATTATTTTTGTTTTTATTTAACGTCATGATATTGATGTCATCTATCTCTTAAAATCATATACATTCCAGATGATAAGCTTCAGGTTAGTGAACATTTTTATGTAAAATAATTGCATAGATGATACTTTAAAAATAAATTTGAATTTAAATTTAGTAAATGGTTTGTTATAACATTTAATATTTTGATTTTATTCACTTTCTGAGGTACCGTAGCTCAAAAAAGTATCCGAACACTATGGTTGATTACAGAATTCAGAAAAAATAATTGGCAACGACTCTTTTTAGAAATTAGTGATCTGGCAACCTTTCGTGTCACGTGACACGAAGTTGACACATAGTGTTCGGATATTTTTTTGAGCGACTGTACATTCTTTTGAATAACAATGCCTAACCAAAACCTTTAATTCTTTTCAAATCCATTTGTTAAATAATAAAGTTTTCTCTCTTTCATTTTGGTGTATTATCCTCGACGAATTTATCACCCACTATTTGAAAGATGATAAGGAACATCTTTTTAATGAACAAGTTCATCGCGAAAATATAATAAAATTTTCATAGTATGATCCAATAGGTTCCAATAGAGTTTATTAGAAGTTACTCATGATTTTGTGTAGAGAAGATTGTTTTACCTCTGAGCGTCACGTTTTTTTGCACATAACAGGTTAAATGTCCTGCCACAAAGATCACAAAAATTCAGAGAAAGTTTTGAAAGATACTCCCCTGGACAGCTCTCAAGAAAGGGGGTGGCACGCCAGGCTCGTAATCTGTAGTTACCAGGTTCGAATCCCAGCTGGGTCAGCGTTGTGATTTATCTCCGCAAAATTCCCCGCCCTGCCTACGGTCAGTAGGGGACACCGATGGGCTTGGAAAGACCATCATCCATCAGATGGGATGTTAAGCCATAGCCCCATGTATTGGAGAGCCATACCCTATGCACGTTAAAGAACACGCTGGATGGCCTTGACGGGAGGCAACCATCTGTCTCCCAACAGCTGTTCCAGTGGGTCCCCTTCCCCAACCTTCTCTGAGCCTTCGGGGTCCATGTGACCTGGCCATTTAGCCCATGGTGTGCAAAAAAGTGCCGCTCAAAGGTAAAACAACCCAACTCTCAAGAAAGAGCTGGAAACCTACCGTCAAGAGAATCCAGCGTGCTTTTAGCGTGCACGGGGCCTTTCTGAACATGTGACCACAGTTTAACGTGTTATCGAATGGACGGAAGCTTTCCTAAACCATCTCGATGTTTTCTTGCTCACCGAATATATAAGAAAATGCTCCACTGGATGGAGAAGAAAATTTTAAACGCATCTTTTTGAAAGAATTATATTAAACAGATTAAATTGGCACCTAGAACATAAGAAAATTTTTAATATTAATTCCTTTGGATTTAGACAAGGCAGATCTTCTAAAGATCTTTTATTGAATTTGATTTCTGATGCTGAATATGCAATTTCTAACAAACAATTCATGATAATTCTTAGCATTGATATAGAAAAAGCATTTGAAGAAAATTCAGTCTCCCACAATGGAATATTACATAAAATTAAACAATTAAAAATATGTGGTAATTTATACAGTTTTTTATTCAAAATTATAAAATATAAAAACTTCAAAGTAAAAATTGGTAATAAATTTTCATCTCAATGTAAATTTGATAATGGATTAATACAAGGGGATCTGCTTTCACCTACTCTTTTTAATTTATATATAAATGATTTGCAGGAGATTATACCTGATAACTTTAAGTATGGTTCTTTTGCGGGTGATATAATTTTCTGGACTATGAATGAAAACCCTGATAATTTACAAAATAACTTCCAAAAATTAATTAACAACATAACAAAATACTGTGAAAAATGCAATCTGTCAATTTCAATAGACAAAACTATTTTATCTTATTTTCACAAAAATAAAAAATTAACTAATGAATTTGAATTAAAAATTAAAAATAAAATGTTAAAAATTGAGGACAATTTCAAATTCTTAGGTATTCATTTTGATTCTAAATTAGCTTGGAATAAATATATTGATACTGCAAAAAATAAAGCAAACAAATTATTTAATTTTCTTAGGTACCTGGGAACCTCAACTTGGGGTTGTGATTTTAAAAATCTACTATTGTTATATTCTTCTATAATATTTCCAAAAAGTTTTTATGGTTTAGAATTAATTAATAACATTTCTAAAACCAAACTAAAAATTCTAGAAAATCTGCAATTAAAAATTTTGAAATATTGTCTATGTCTTCACCAACATTCAAATAGTCTCAATATTTATGCTGAAACATCTATACCTCCTTTATTAATAAAGAAAAAATATCTATTATATAATTTAATATATAGAATTACTTTGAAAAACCAGACACATCCTATTACTGATAAAATTATTGGTAACTTTAAAGATATTTCTACATATAACTTATCATGCAAGAATGACATAAATGAAATAGTAAATAAAAAATCTAGTGGAGATAATAATATTAATATTCCATTCTGGAATACAACATTTCCAATTTTAAATACAAATATAGAAAACTTACACTCAATCACATGATATTAATTTACTGAAATTATTAGCTAATATTCATATAGAAAATAATTATAAAAATTTTTTACATATATACACTGATGGCTCTCTTAGTGAAGATGGAAATAATCTTGCTGGAGCTTTTATATGTCCAGCTGAAAATTATGAACAACTATTCAAATTTAATAAAGCAAATCCTATCTTTTCAGCTGAATTAACGGCAATTATTCTAGCCATAAATTGGTCTCTGAAATTTAATAATAAAAAGATAGTCATATTTTCTGATAGTAAAGCAGCCATAGAAACTATTTACAATAATCCTCTAAAAAGTAACTTTAAAATTTATTTAAACGATATTTTAATTTTAATAAAGAATCATTTAATTAATAAGAATATAATTCATATTCAATGGATTCCCAGTCATGTAGGGATAATATATAATGAAATAGTAGATAAAGAAGCAAAATCAGCCACAAAACTAATTCCTAATATGATTACTCCTGATTTCTTCTATGTAATTAAAAAACTTAACAAAAAAAAACATGCTTAAAGATACACAAGATTGGTAAAATATTAATGCATATCAAACTCATAGATACAAAATTTCTCCTATCATATCTAAATTTAATAATTTTGGTTTAAATAAAAAAGAGATTAATATAATTACGAAAATTAAAACAAACTCAGTAATTTCCACGGCATTTTTATACAGAATGAAAAAGGTTGATTAACCGGCATGTGACTTTTGCAAAGAATATGAAAACTTGGAACATGTGTTGTTTAAGTGCAGGAAATTTATCTTAGAAAGAGATAGATATTTTAATGCACTGAGAAAGCTGAACATTACTTCCTTCAATTTTAGGAACATTTTAGAACCAGCAAATCCTAAGCACAAAGGAAAGTGCTCTAATCTTCTTATTTCTTTTATCAAACAGATAAAAATGTTTAATACTCTATAAAAAAAAAAACATTTTCTGAATGAGTTTGCTACCGGATAAGTTTCTGGTAGCAAGAATATTCAACTGATGATTTGACCCAGCAAGCAAGCAAGCAAGCGCAGTGTGGATTCGAACCTAGAAGCATCAGAAGAAAAGTTCCATTCAATTGCAAACGTTCTTCAGTCATTGCATCTTTTGCACCGCTCTAATTCTAACCTCGCAAACATAACTATTGGCTCTTGACAGTTGTCAACATTGTCATGTGCATTTTCCAGTTGCTTCGTCTGCTCTCCACGGGCGGGGGTGCTCAGTCAGTAGCGCGCCAGGCTCCGACTTCAGTAGTTCCCAGGTTCGAGTCCAAGATGGGTCAGCGTTGAGATTTATCTCCGCAAAATCCCCGCCCTGCCCACGGTCAGTAGGGGACACCGAAGGGCTTGGAAAGGCCGCCGTCCGTCGTATGGGACGTTAAGCCGTGGCCCCGTGTGCGGGAGAGCCATACCCTGTGCACGTTAAAGAACACGCTGGATGGCCTTGACGGGAGGCTAACATCTGTCTCCCAACAGCTGTTCCAGTGGGTCCCCTCCCCCCAACCTTCTCTGAGACTTCGGGGTCCATGTGACCTGGACATTTAGCCCATGGTGTGCAAAAAAGTGATGGAGATGAAGGAAAGATGGAGATGAAACCTTTGTTAAACTGAAGAGGAGCCATTGGTGAAAAGACTGGAAGTCACTGCACTAAGGGTTGGTTGGTTGTTTTACCTCTGAGCGTCGCTTTTTGCACACCATGGGCTAAATGACCAGGTCACAAGGACCCCGAAGGCTCAGAGAAGGTTGGGGGAGGGGACCCACTGGAACAGCTGTTGGGAGACAGATGGTAGCCTCCCGTCAAGGCCATCCAGCGTGTTCTTTAACGTGCACAGGGTATGGCTCTCCCGCACACGGTCCCACGTCTTAACGTCCCATCCGACGGACGGTGACCTTTCCATCCTATCGGTGTCCCCTACTGACCGTGGGTAGGGCGGGGAGTTTTTCGGAGATAAATCTCAACGCTGACCCAAATGGTGCACTAAGGGTAAGAAGAAATCGTGAGTAAACAAAATTTCATTCCGTCAGCACTCTTGAGACAATCACTGATCCTCACCAGCCAATCTCCCAACCCACAAAGGATCGTGTCCATTTTGAAAACCACTGTCTTAGAGTTACTCTTTTTTTCTTTCTATCATTCTATCACTTCATTTGTACTTTCTATTCCTCATCCTTTCTATATAAATTTATATTTCTTACACTCTCTCTATAACTCTTCCGTTGCTCTTTACTTTTAGAGTCTCTCTCTCTTTCACACTTTTCCGTAATTTTCCTCATACGTCCGTTCCCACAACGCCAGCAAATCTTCGATCTATATTTTTCTTTCTTATTGTAACAGTTGGGACGAGAGACGACTTATTGAAATCCTCCTTTACGAAAAAGAAGAAGGAAGGGAAAAAAGTCTTTATGTATCTACGAAAGCCTTTTCCATTGATCTAGTGCTCTTCAGTCATTTTCAGGTCCGGAGATACATGAGGCGAAAGAAGATAAATCTCTTACTCCCGGAAAGACAAAAGGCAGAGAGAAAAATAAAGCAAAAAACAACGGAAGAGGGGAGAGAATCTCGTGAAAAGGAAGATGGATATTTGACCATTTGTGTAAGGTGACCTTGACCCAATCTAATCTATTATGTAGTTGTTCGATCTTCCGTGTGGGTTGGGTTGTTTTACCTCTGAGCGGCACTTTTTTGCACACCATGGGCTAAATGGCCAGGTCACATGGACCCCGAAGGCTCAGAGAAGGCTGGGGGAGGGGACCCACTGGAACAGCTGTTGGGAGACAGATGGTAGCATCCCGTCAAGGCCATCCAGCGTGTTCTTTAACGTGCACAGGGTATGGCTCTCCCGCACACGGGGCCACGGCTTAACGTCCCATCCGACGGACGGCTGCCTTTCCAAGCCCATCGGTGTCCCCTACTGACCGTGGGCAGGGCGGGGAATTTTGCGGAGATAAATCTCAACGCTGACTCAGCTGGGACTCGAACCTGGGAACTACAGATTACGAGCCTGGCGCGCTACCGACTGAGCCACCCCCGCCCCGATCTTCCGTGTATTCTGTTACTTTGCGCAAAAAGCAATATTGCGAACTATTAAGTTTAAAAACCATCGTGAAATTTTATCTAAATGATCCGTGACTGAATATACATCTTACATCTTTCCCTTTTGTCGCAGGACTCTCAGAAGAGACCTGGGTGTCAACGTAAGTGTCAAATAACCTCAAAATGAGCGTTATAACTTGTGATGCTGGGGCAGTTTTACATCGCACTGTGTTGGTGTACTTCGATAAAAGGCTTACGGCATATTAAACAAAGTTATAGTGCCAGTCCACGGGGAGGAACAAGGGTTGGCTTATCGGTGGTGTGCCAGACTGGGAACACTATGATTCCAGTTTTGAATCTCCACTCTGATTGGATCAAAATTCTTTCCACTTATCATATCTCTGACGGACATCCACCTCTATATACTTTCGTGTGTGGACAGTTTTCCAATGAATAGATGGAAATTAGAAAAAAAAAAATACCCCCTCAAGCAGCTGCTTGCCACAGAGGTCTGACAGGAGCCTGTCAGTTTATATGCCATAGTAGACGGTCTGAGAGGATATGATAAAATTTTAAGTGAATTAAACTTTCTTTATATTTAATTGCAAGTTTTTGATTTAAAAGCATGCATGCATATGTTAATAGATTGATAAATATTTTGAAATATTTAATTACTTTTCGTTTTTAATAATAATAACAACTACCGGTAAAATTTTAAATGACTAATTATGTTAAATTGCTGATAAAACTTTAAGGTAATTTTTGCATTAAAATAATACTGGTAGATATTTTTTTTAATTTTTTTTAATTTATTGAATAATATATTGATATACGCGTTTTAAGTAAATTATTTTTCGTTGTATGTTTTTTAGCTGAAAGCGTGTAATTTAATTTTCATCAAAATTAAATCACTCAAAATTTTATTCATTATTAAATATTCCTTCGTTTCTTGGAAACTATCCATGTTCGGTAGTATCTGGATGCAAAGGACGCCGTCAATCGGAGGGGAGGTTAAGCCACCACAATTGGGTGGGAGCATATTTAGCTTTGATATATTACCATTCAGCTGGAGCACATTCAGCTTTTATATATTACCATTATTGGTTCTATACCCATTGAGCTTTGAGACTTTTGGGTTCTTGTAATCAAACCGGTTAACCAACTGAGTGAAAAAAATGCTTTTAGAGGTCAAACAACCTATTGCTCTCAATAACAATAACATCACGCCAGAGTTCGGTTGGGTTGTTTTACCTCTGAGCGGCACTTTTTTGCACACCATGGGCTAAATGGCCAGGTCACATGGACCCCGAAGGCTCAGAGAAGTTTGGGGGAGGGGACCCACTGGAACAGCTGTTGGGAGACAGATGGTAGCCTCCCGTCAAGGCCATCCAGCGTGTTCTTTAACGTGCACAGGGTATGGCTCTCCCGCACACGAGCCACGGCTTAACGTCCCATCCGACGGACGGCGGCCTTTTCCAAGCCCATCGGTGTCCCCTACTGACCGTGGGCAGGGCGGGAAATTTTGCGGAGATAAATCTCAACGCTGACCCAGCTGGGACTCGAACCTGGGAACTACAGATTACGAGTCTGGCGCGCTACCGACTGAGCCACCCCCGCCCCACACCACGCCAGAGTACGTGGTCTTGCGTCATCGTGTTAGCAGTTGTCAACAGCTATTGTTGATTGCCCAATGATTGCATTCACCCTCAATGAAGCTCAGCAAATAAATTCGAAAGGATAACTCAAAGATACTGGAGAAGGGAATTCCGAAAAGTTTAGGCTAAGGAGAGTTTCTAAATGGGTGGGGCATTGAGTGGTTGGTGATGGTGGTGGGCGAGGATGGTGGTGATGGGGAGTGGGTCACATTCTGAACGGATGAGTCCCGTAAATAATGATTGTGAGTAATGCCCTGATGTCACGTGAGCTCAGCTGTATGAAGCCTTAGTTATGCATCAATAAATAAATAAATTGATAAATAAATAAAAGGTTTATGATTGAAGATTAACAAACCAATCAGGGATAAAAATTAATAGGATGAGATGAAACTTTTTACCATGGCAACAGGTGATGATGATTGATGATCTGTTTGATCTTAAGGGACAAAACGTTCAAATTTACGAAGAGGAAGCAATGATCATAATGATTTTTCTTTAATTCAGTAAGCACCAAATCTTGTGGTAGGAGTTGCTACTTTTAATCAAAATGAATTAAATGCTCATATCAACATAAGACTAATCTCTGGACAGGGTTGGTTTCTTTTGCATTTTACTTAGGAAGGCTCTTTTATACTGTATATAAAACAGGCTAAAGAGCCAGATCTCAAGGTTCCCAAAGCCTCAGACGTGGACAAAGGATCGGGAAACATTGAATAACTATTAGGAGACAGATGCAAATCCGCTTCAAGGACATCTGGGGTGATGTTTAAGGGTCACGTGCTGAAGCAGGACTTTATATTGAATCTGATGGATGGCGACGTTTCCAAGACCCATACAGAATGGGGATTCGAACCCAATACGCGAATATTGAACCAATTCACGCGTCACTACTCTGCTTTGCGTTTTTTGTGTGTTTCTAGAACTATTGACTGACAGTATAGAATTTGGGGAACGTTCACTTCTATTTAACTGAGTCGTGTTCACTTCTATTTAACTGAGTCGTGACAAATTGAGTTTCGGCTTGAGTGGGACTCGAGCCCATGTCTCCGAGTGGGGCGGCGTGGCTCAGTCAGTAGAGCACCAGGCTCGTAATTTGCACTTCCCACGTTCGAGTCCCACCTAGGTCAGCGTTGAGATTTATCTCCGCAAAACTCTCCGACCTACCCTGATCAATAGGGGACACCGATGGGCTTGGAAAGGCTGTCTTTCTTTGGATAGAACATAAAGTCTTGGCTTTGCAGAGGAGAGCTATACTCTGCGTAAATTAATGAATACGTTAGATAGGAATCCTTGAAAGGAGTCTTCCATCTGTCTCCAGCAACTTTACAGTGAGAATCCCCCTTACCCAACTTCCTTTGAGATCTTGACATCTTTATAATCTGGCCAAAACAAAACCCTGCCACTCAGACGTAAAAGAACCCAACCCAGAGTCCATAAGTTGGATAATGTGGTTTTCTTCGAGTTTTCTTGTCTCTGATTACAAACACATTTTCAATTAAGTCATTCTTCACTTCTATATTTAGTCTTACAATAGGACAGAATACACGAGTCTAAAAATCTGCATGAATCCCCAAGCTAGAAAAATTTCCCAACAGACACTCTCAAGTTGAAAGATTTCTGTCGGCAAGTTAGATCCCACCCACCCACACACCTCCCCCGCAAACGTTCCCTCCACTTTCTCAGACAGCCAATATGACGGAGTTATAACAGCACCTACGTGCTCTGTTGGCTTATCAGAACAACACAAACACCCACATGACTTGAACAGTAGAGGAACACGATGACTGACAGGGTATTGGATGTCGTCAAACACCACCCCGCTACGGATTAGGAATTGTGGTGTCCCCTGTCTCTTATATTGGTACAAGAGATTAAGCCCTCAGGCCGGCTCTGGTCTCGACTCCACGCTTTTTCCTGAGTCATAAAGGGCAATCTCATGAAAATTCATTACGCTGCATGGCCTCCTCTCTCTCTCTTTCTACAGTAATAGGAATATCTTTATACTCTATGTATACATCTATATATCTACAGGGCATGTGCCTGTTGAATGGTTTTGTCAAATGCTGTTTCTTTCTTATAATAAAATGAGTTTTTTCTTTAGATTTTTTGTGTGTGTATGATGGGAATTATGACTGTTCGTTTATGAGCTTTTAGACCGACACGATCTAAAACAATCATGAGAATATTAGCATTTGTTATTATCAGTTAAAAATTAAATTCCGGATCAGTCTGCTTGCTGTTAGGGCGGGGGTGGCTCAGTCGGTAGCGCGCCAGGCTCCTAATATGTAGTTCCCAGGTTCGAGTCCCAGCTGAGTCAGCGTTGAGATTTATCTCCGCAAAATTCCCCGCCCTGCCCACGGTCAGTAGGGGACACCGATGGGCTTGGAAAGGCCGCCGTCCGTCGGATGGGACGTTAAGCCGTGGCCCTGTGTGCGGGAGAGTCATACCATGTGGACGTTAAAGAACACGTTGGATGGCCTTGACGGGAGGCTACCATCTGTCTCTCAACAGCTGTTCCAGTGGGTCCCCTCCCCCAACCTTCTCTGAGCCTTCGGGGTTCATGTGACCTGGCCATTTAGCCCATGGTGTGCAAAAAAGTACCGCTCAGAGGTAAAACAACCCAACTGTCTGCTGTTAGGTCTGATTCTACTTGTGGGTGAACTACGCGAAGTAATAATATCTGTTTTTATTAGATGCAAATTATTTTTAGACGTTGTTTTTCTATTGCATCGTTTGATAAATTTCTCGCTGTTTTTTGTTGAAGGTATGACGATGCTTTTAATGTTGATATCAAATTTAGCGTAAAAAAATGTCTTTGAACCGGGTGGAATACGAACACCTGATAACATGTCAGGTGCTCTAAATTAAGATCTCTATTTATATTTATATATGAACAATCTACATCATTTAAAGACGGTGTCTTCTCTGCTTACAAACGGTATTCTGAAGACGTAATCAATGTACAGTCGCTCAAAAAATATCCGAACACTATGGTTGATTACAGAATTCAGAAAAAATATCTGGTAACGTTTTTTTTAGAAATTAGTGATCTGGCAACCTTCGTGTCACGTGATTAGAGAATTCAGGAAAAATATCTGGAGCGTGTACAGCAACTGTACACGCTCCAGTTACCGTTCACAGCAAACTGGAGCGTGTGCCCGTTACTGCACACGCTCCAGTTTGCTGTGAACGGTAACTGCACACGCTCAATATTTCCGTGAGTGAGCCCACACGATCTAGTATCAAAATAATATGACCACCTACAGTCGCTCAAAAAAAATATCCGAACACTACGGTTGATTACAGAATTCAGAAAAAATATCTGGCAACGTTTTTTTTAGAAATTAGTGATCTGCCAACCTTCGTGTCACGTGACACGAAGGTTACCAGATTTTTGAGCGACTGTACGTTACGGGTTTACAATTCTGCTTTCAAATGACAGAGATAATTGATGTGTACTGCAGGTAGAACAGTTCATATAATAAATTAGAGATGTTGATCTTTTTCAGGTGGCTCAGTGGTCAGAGAACCTGGCATGCTATCAGGTGGTCGTGGGTTCGTATATCACCCATTTCAAGACAATGTTCACTCCGAATTTGATATCAATGTTAACAGTGTTTGGGTTGTTTTACCTCTGAGCGGCACTGTTTTGCACACCATGGGCTAAATGGCCAGGTCACATGGACCCCGAAGGCTCAGAGAAGGTTGGGGGAAGGGACCCACTGGAACAGCTGTTGGGAGACAGATGGTAGCCTCCCGTCAAGGCCATCCAGCGTGTTCTTTAACGTGCACAGGGTATGGCACTCCCGCACACGGGGCCAAGGCTTAACGTCCCATCCGACGGACGGCGGCCTTTCCAAGCCCATCGGTGTCCCCTACTGACCGTGTGCAGGGCGGGGAGTTTTGCGGAGATAAATCTCAACGCTGATCCAGCTGGGACTCGAACCTGGGAACTACAGTTTACGAGCCTGGCGCGCTACCGACTGAGCCACCCCCGCCCCAATGTTAACAGTGACTTCATATCTTTCAATTGCATAACTAATAGCAACATGATTGTCGAACAAATCAGTGACAACTTATATCAAATGCTCTCAAATATTAATTCAGTTTCAACTGGACATTTTAGCAGAAATATATTGTAACGAAAGGGAAACGTGCAACAATGAAGCCGTGACTGTGATGACTTGTGACGCTCGAGACGAGCCACAGAGTGCGAATTAGGTCACTTACATGTTCGAAGGGAAAGATAACTTTAAAAGAAAAAGACAGGATTCCAGTAGCTTGTTGTCAATTTGCTTGTGATAACTGAATGAGCTGTTTTATTTTCGGAAGAATTAGTTTGAAGCAGAAAGAGAAATATATTTGACTTTGTGTGCGTTACTCTAGGGCAGGCGTGTAAAACCTTTTGACCTCCCTGGGCCACATTGAATGAAGATGAATTGTTTTGGGTCGCACATAAAATATATAATATAGTTAATGTATATGAATAATAAAACTCCATTTATTTTCTTATGTCTTTTATTATAAAATTAAAAAAGGGCATCATAAAACTAGTGGGATATTAAAAACTCGCTGAAAATCACATAATCGTGTTGAAAGCGTATGTCGTAAATACGTAAACTTTATGATTTTGTGGGCCGCATAACTAACTGTCCAGGGCCGCGGGTTGGACACGCCTGGTCTAGGGGTTCTCAACGTGGGGTAAGTGGTAAAAATATTTAGGGTACGTAGTGAGAGTTCAAAAGTCGCTAGATATATGTTATATATATATATGTCTTATTTTGTTCCCATTGTTATACTATAACTATAGTTTTATTTATCTATAAAAGGGGTACGCCAGTTACATACACCTTTCCAGGGGGTACGTAAAGCATAAAAGGTTAGGTTGGGTTGTTTTACCTCTGAGCGGCACTTTTTTTGTACACCATGGGCTAAATGGCCAGGTCACATGGATCCCGAAGGCTCAGAGAAGGTTGGGGAAGGGAACCCACTGGAACAGCTGTTGGGAGACAGATGGTAGCCTCCAGTCAAGGCCATCCAGCGTGTTCTTTAACGTGCACAGGGTATGGCTCTCCCACACAGGGGGTCATGGCTTAACGTCCCATCCGACGGACGGCGGCCTTTCCAAGCCCATCGGTGTCCCCTACTGACCGTGGGCAGGGCGGGGAATTTTGCGGAGATAAACCTGTTAGAAATACCAGGGCATATAGAGGAGCTGAAATTGGATCTGACCATTACCTTGTTAAAAGTGTCTTGCAACTTAAACTTAAAAAGTGTTGTGCTAGAGTTAAAAAATTTGTTTTTAATACTGAAGCTCTGAAAGACTCAGTTATAGCCAAAGCTTGCCATGATAGGTTACTTAGTCGTTATGACAGTCATGGTATGCTTACTACTGAAGTTGAGGAAGAATGGGATCATTTTAAACAGGCTTTTTTGGACACTAACAGTACTCTTTAGGAAAAAAGGAGCAGAAGAGACAAAATTATCTGAGTGATAAGGCACTTGAGCTTATTTCGGAAAGAAAGAACTGCAGAAATGTCCTTAATCAATACCCTACTAGTACTAATAGAAAGCATTACAGAGAACTTAATAAACGTGTAAAAGATCAGTTAGCTGCTGATAAGAATCTTTGGCTTGATGGTTTGGCTGACAAAGCCGAGGAAGCAGTTAGACAGCACAACAGCAGAGAGCTGTACCGTTATGTTGGGTTGTTTTACCTCTGAGCGGCACTTTTTTGCACACCATGGGCTAAATGGCCAGGTCACATGGACCCCGAAGGCTCAGAGAAGGTTGGGGGAGGGGACCCACTGGTACAGATGTTGGGAGACAGATGGTAGCCCCCCGTCAAGGCCATCCAGCGTGTTCTTTAACGTGCACATGGTATGGCTCTCCCGCACATGGGGCCACGGCTTAACGTCCCATCCGACGGACGTCGGCCTTTTCAAGCCCATCGGTGTCCCCTACTGACCGTGGGCAGGGCGGGGAATTTTGCGGAGATAAATCTCAACGCTGACCCAGCTGGGACTCGAACCTGGGAACTACAGATTACGAGCCTGGCGCGTTACCGACTGAGCCACCCCGCCCCAGAGCTGTACCAGATAGTTAATGTTTTGTGTGGTAGAAAACGGACAGATATACAGGGATTGAAGGATAACCAAGGTAAGGTTATAGAAGGTGAGGATTCTATCATGGCTAGGTCGGCTGAGCATTTCAGTGATATTCTAAACAATGCGGTTAGTTCCATTTCCATTGTTTTCAATGATGATAGATGCTTTGGTGGCTTTAATGTTGGCCCTATAACACAATCTGAAGTTATTTTGGCTGTTTCTAAACTTAAACTTCATAAATCCCCAGGGGTAGATGAAATTACTACAGAAATGCTTAGAGCTGTAAATGTTTCGGTTACCACTTGGATGACTGAAATTCTGAATATCTTTTATGATAAAGGCATGGTTCCTAAGGATTTTACCAGAGCTATTGTTATCCCTATTTTCAAAAAAGATGATCGCAGTTCTTGTGATAACTATAGGGGTATTAGCCTACTCTCTGTTCTAGGTAAAGTTCTTTCCATGATTGTGCTTAATAGAATTAAGAATCTGGTTGACAGTCAATTGCGTGATGAGCAATGTGGATTCAGAAGTGGTAGGGGATATGTGGATCAGATATTTTCACTTAAGCAGATTCTTGAGAAATGTTTAGAGTTTCAGAAACCTTTGGTTGCTAGCTTTGTCGATTTCAAAAAGGCTTTGGACTCTGTTGATCGTCATAATTTGTGGTTGATTGTGAAATCATATGGTATACCAGACAAGTTAGTTAACATAATGAAAGCTCTCTATAATAACACTGAGTCGTGTGTGAGAGTTGGTAAGGCTTGTAGCAATTGGTTTAGCATTACTTCTGGTGTTCGACAAGGGTGCATTTTGTCTCCTTTTCTCTGTAGTTTGGTTATTGATTATGTTATGCGAAATTCACTTTAAGGGAAAGATTTTGGCCTTAAATGGGCTGGAGATACGAAAATTTCTGATTTAGATTATGCTAATGATTTAGCCCTTTTGGCAAATGTTGTTGATGAAAATGAACTTTCGAGCTGTTGATGAGACTGGTAGTAGAGTAGGTTTGGTTATAAACAGAGAGAAAACTAAAGTGATTAAAATTGGTCAGGCAGGCTGTGATTCAGTTAAACTGAATGGTTGCAGTCTTGAGCAGGTGTCACAGTTTAATTATCTTGGGAGCTATGTAACAGATAATGGTGATGTGCGGCATGAGATTAACAGACGAATAGGGATTGCTGTCGGGACTTTTAAGAATCTATGGAGAGTGTGGAGAAATAGGCGTATACACCTAAAGACTAAAATTAGACTGTATAATAGTTTGGTTCTTTCTAGGGTTAGTTAAGGTAGTGAAATTTGGACGCTTTGTAAACAAGATAACAGGAAACTAGATGCTTTTGATTCTAGATGCTTATGCAGTATCTTGGGCATTAGGTGGTTCAACTTTGTAACTAATGATGAGGTTAGGTAAAGGAGTTTGCAACCTCCTTTAAGCAACATATTGTGCAGAGAGCGACTCCGTTGGTTTGGCCATGTTGCCCATATGAATAATTATAGATTGGCGAATAGTAGTTCTCAACCTTTTATGCTTCACGTACCCATGAACAGTGTGCCTAAAGGCCTCAGAAAGAAGGGGAGACCTAGGATGCGGTGGGCAGACAATGTCAAACAGGACCTTGTTAGAATTGGTGTGCAGTGGCCAGATGCAGTAGATGTAGCTCAGGATAGACTTGCTTGGAGAACTAAATTGCACGGTCTGGTTGGACCTCCGTAGCCCATGGCTGCTTGAGGATGATGATGATGATGATGATGATGAAATCTCAACGCTGACTCTGCTGGGACTCGAACCTGGGAACTACAGATTACGAGCCTGGCACGCTACCGACTGAGCCACCCCCATAAAAGGTTGAGAACCACTGCGTTATTCTACGAAGAAATGTTTCTTTTGAGTGGCGGGGGGAGTATTAAAAGAGTTTATCAATTAGTTCGCGTTTAGTGAACTGGTAAGAAAAGCTAACCTGAAATTAGAAAGCAACGTACTTGTATCGTTGATTATATGTCTTGTGCTTGATTTTGGTAAAAAGATCAGTTTTAAAAAATGTGCTTGATTTTGGTAAAAAGATCAGTTTTAAAAAATGTGCTTGATTAAACAAATAGTCTTGTAATTGTGATTATCAAGATCACTTTATACTGATAGATAACATATTGGTATTTTGTGTAAATAGTTAATAAATTGTTTATGATTTATGCTGTCTTTATTGTCTTAGTTATTAAATCGATTTTTTTAATGTTTGCAAATTAATTTTTTTTTAATTTTCGCTGGGTTAACTTACTCCGTACCGTGGCCGAGTGGTTAGCACGCTTAGCTACGGATCTAAAGTACCTGTGTTCGAGCCCCCGGTAAGGCATGGATGTTCGTGTTGTTTTCTGCTGAGGTCCTGCCATCCTCTCAGATCTTCTACTGTGGCATATAAACTGAGAGGCTCCTGTCAGACCTCTGTGTCAAGCAGCTGCTTGAGGGGGTATTTATTTATTATTTTATTTTTAACCACTAAAAATTTGTAACATTTGATGGCAGGAGGGGGATTATTTTGAATGCCTTTCACTAGAAGTATAGATGAGTTGGTAAAACTTAAAACTGTTATGAGAGCTGAAATGGTTACTCAAAAATACAAAACGATTTGAAAGCTGAAATGACTACTCAGAAATGGCGAAATGGCGGCTCAAAGCAGTAAAATTGGCGATATATTTGCTCAAAATGATGAGTTGAGGCTGAAATAAGTACTCAAAAAATAATTTGACTGCTCAAAATAATACTTTGAGAGCCGAAATGGTGACTCAGTGGGTAGAGATAAGGAATGAACTCACTAGACAGTACGATGGTTTGAAATAGGGGTTCTCAACGTGGGGTACGCGGTAAAATATTTTGGGGTACGTCGTGAGAGCTCAAAAGTCTCTAGATATATGTTATATGTATATGTGTTTTCTTTTATTGCCATTGTTATACTATAACTATAGTTTTATCTATCTATACAAGGGGTACGCCAGTTACATACACATTTCCAGGGGGTACGTGAAGCATAAAAGGTTGAGAACCACTGATATATATGTTTCATTTTATTCCCATTGTTATACTATAACTATAGTTTTACCTATCTATAGAAGGGGTGCGCCAGTTACATACACATTTCCAGGGGGTACGTGAAGCATAAAAGGTTGAGAACCACTGGTTTAAAACATGAAATTGATGGTATATAAAAAAGTAACATTAAGGAAATAACTTGTGACTTTAAAAATAGATTTGATAGTGTTAATTTAGACTATGAACAACAGATTGATAGTGTTAAGATAAATTATAAGCATGAGATTGATAGTATCAAAACAGATTGTGTACATCGGTTTCAGGTTGTAAGAACTAATTGTTATCTTCTTCTTGTAATAATAGTTAGTGATAACAATGTGCTTACACATATTGCAAGAAATGCATCGAAACCTTCCACATACGATGGCAATCTTCTTGGACAGTATTTCAGACTCATTCGAAGTCATCGCTAGAGCCAATGGGTGGAGTGAACTTGACAAGGCCAGTTTTCTTGCAGTTTCTCTAAAAGACGCTGTTGCAGAGGTTTTGCAGTCTATACCAGAAGATAAATGACTTGATTATCACAGTTTAGTATCTGATTAGATTTAAGATTTGTTGACAATTATTTGAAACAATATTATGTAACGCAGTTTAAGCATCGAATACATGAGTGGTAAGACTCTACAAGAACTAGCCTTACTAGATTAGTAAGATCCGCCAGATATCCAAGATAGTTGGCCCACCAACAGTCTATTGATGATATTGCCGACCTGAAGGGGCGGGGGTGGCTCAGTCGGTAGCGCGCCAGATTCGTAATCTGTAGTTCCCAGGTTCGAGTCCCAGCTGGGTCAGCGTTGAGATTTATCTCCGCAAAATTCCCCGCCATGCCCACGGTCAGTAGGGGACACCGATGGGCTTGGAAAGGCCGCTGTCCGTCGGTTGGGACGTTAAGCCGTGGCCCCGTATGCGGGAGAGCCATTCCTTGTGCACGTTAAAGAACACGCTGGATGGCCTTGATGGGAAGCTACCATCTGTCTCCCAACAGCTATTCCAGTGGGTCCCCTCCCCCAACCTTCTCTGAGCCTTCGGGGTCTTTGTGGCCTGGCCATTTAGCCCATGGTGTGCAAAAAAGTGCCGCTCAGAGGTAAAACAATCCAATCCAAAGCCGACCTGAAACTCAACAATCCCTGGGGATATTGGACTGTTAATCTTTGAAATTAGCTGTGGTACATGCAACGAAAGTTGAATGCTACAGGCTTTCCTCCCGAGCAAACAAACGCACAGTGAGATTTGTGAATGCAGAAGAAACTACAGAAAAGAATAATAAAATGCAAGAATTAACCAAAGCCATACTAGCCGCATTAAAGGAAGTTAGAAGTTTTTCTCCCAAGGACTTCCACAAACTTTCAGTTTTCGAATTGTGGGAAAACTGGACATAATCGAGCCAACTGAAATAAGAAGCGAATGAGGAGTCTAAGTTCATCTACTAGAAACAGAAAAACGGAAAATTAGTCAATCTTGAGGGGCAAAGGCTGGCTGTTGATTGATTGGCCCAGGAGAAGTCACCAACAATTCAATACTGCATGGTGGAGACAACGGATTGGTAGCTGATGGTACAGTGAATGAAATGCGTTGTCGCGTGATAGTAGATACTGGTACAAATGTGACCTTACTCAGACCTGATATAATGAAGAACATAATTCCTATATTTATCTGGTATTCCAAACAGTTGAGTATTACTCTGCAAACAGTCACTGGAGATCGTGTTACAATCCATGGAAAAATAGAACTGAACATCAGAGTTGGTAGCTGTCTTTTGCGCCATACTGTTTACATCGCTGACGTCTATCATGAAAGCATATTAGGTCTTGACTTCCTAAAGAGACGAATTCAGTATTAGAACCAGTGACAGTCTGCTCATGTATAAGACAGAAGAGATTTCTCTGCTTAGGCGCACATCTGACTCTTTATCAACTGTGATCACAGTGTTAGTGACGGAAGACACATAGATCACAGTCACAAAGAGAAATTTTAGTCCGTGAACATCGAGTGGGAACTTCTGTGGCCTTTCGATTGACGGTCACCGATACCCCTGGAAAAGGAATTTTGACTCATGGTATCTTGTTTGCTAGGTCCATATCACATTGAGTCCATATCCCGATCGGCTGCTTGACGGCAATGTCGATTCAGAATTTATCCTAAAAATGAGAGTTAAGATCACCAAGTTCGCTATACAGTTTCTTCTTATCATAAAGTAAGTATGGATTTGACCTCGGAAACTTTCTTGTCCCCATCACCCAAAAAGAGTTGGGTTGTCTTACCTCTGAGAGGCACTTTTTTGCACACCATGGGCTAAATGGCCAGGTCACAAGGATCCTGAAGGCTCAGAGAAGTTTGGGGGAGGGGACTCATTGGAACAACTGTTATGAGACAGAGGGTAGCTTCCCGTCAAGGCCATCCAGCGTGTTTCTTTAACGTGCACAGGTTATGTCTCTCCCGCACACGGGGCCACGGCTTAACGTCCCATCCGATGGACGGCGTCCTTTCCAAGCCCATAGGTGTCCCCTACTGACCGTGGGTAGGGCGGGGAGTTTTGAGGAGATAAATCTCAACGCTGACCCAGCTGGTGCTCGAACCTGGGAACTACAGATTACGAGCCTGGCGCGCTACCGACTGAGCCACCCCCGCCCCAAAAGTGGAAAGAATTCCTCCTAAATGGCAAGAGTAGAATTACCAAAATTTGATATAATTCCTCTCAGCATAATTTCAAGCAACGTTAGTGTTAGTCCCCAAATTTTCTTCCCTCCAGAATAAAGGGGGAGTGTAGAAGATAAAGATTTGGAGTGCTTTATCTCTGAGAGGCTATTTTTTTTTAACACAATGAGCTATATGGCCAGGTCACAAGGATCCAAAGACTCAGAGAAGGTTGTGGGGAGGAATAACACTGGAGAATTATTATAAGACAGATGGTTGCTCCCGTCAAGGCCATCCAGGATGTTTCAACGTGCACAAGGTACGGCTCTCCTCTACACAGAGCTATGGCTTAACATCCCATCTGACGGACGGCACCTTTCCGAGACCATCGGGGCCCCCTTTCTGACCGATGGCAGGGTGGGGGGGGGTTAGCCAAAAATAAGAACTTCTTTTCAACTGTAAGAGTTAGGACCCCCTCCCCAACAGGGGACCACCTTGACGTGGTGGGGGGGCTTGTGGCCCAGCAACCGTCGAAGGCTCTGCTGACCGGTTTGGGCCCCGGTTGGACAGAGCCAAGACCAACCCTAGGTCGAAGGCATTGCTGACCGGTTTAGGGTCCCGGTTGGACAGTGCTAAGACCTCAAAATCAGGTACTCAGTGGAGCAAGTTCAAGGACCCTGCAGAGCGGAGTGGTGTCCTAGTAGGCAAGGGCTCTTTTCAAAGTCTGGGTTCCACTAAGGGTCTCCACCCTGGGTGCCGAGCGAACTTGTATCTATATATCTTTGTTCATGGCTAACCGGGGAAAAGAGTAAATTTAGGTTTTGACCGATGGATGAGCTTTCCTTCTATAGGATTGCTCGACATAGGATTGTTGGGGATGAGATGCATCTATATGGTGTAGCCTTGCCCCTGACAAGTAGATAGTACACGGCATTCCTTACTGGTAGTGTCGAAAGGCGAAATCAGGATTTGTCGTGTTTGCTGTGGTTGTCACAGCAAATAAGAAATCGAGAGTTACGACCAACAAAATGAATATACTGTTTCCTCTTAAGACTGGGGGCGGGGGTGGCTCAGTCGGTAGCGCGCCAGGCTCGTAATCTGTAGTTCCCAGGTTCGAGTCCCAGCTGGGTCAGCGTTGAGATTTATCTCCGCAAAATTCCCCGCCCTGCCCACGGTCAGAAGGGGACACTGATGGGCTTGGAAAGGCCGCCGTCCGTCGGATGGGACGTTAAGCCGTGGTCTCCCGTACACGTACGGGAGAGCCATTCCCTGTGCACGTTAAAGAACACGCTGGATGCCTTGACAGGAGGCTACCATCTGTCTCCCAACAGCTGTTCCAGTGGGTCCCCTCCCCCAACCTTCTCTGAGCCTTCGGGGTCCATGTGACCTGGCCATTTAGCCCATGGTGTGCAAAAAAGTGCCGCACAGAGGTAAAACAACCCAACCCAACTCTTAAGACTACTTAATGCAACGTAAAGATGCTTTAGTCACAACTTTGCTTCTCATGCTCCCATTTTCCCCTCAAAAAGATTGACGAATGTTACGAGTTACATATCGAATGAAAGTTTGAAGTAAGGGAATGTTCCGAGATATCTCGAATCGTGTCCCTCTCCTTCCTGCTCCCTTTCAGAAAAGTGGTGACGAAAGTTCACCGAAAGCTGAGTTTTACGTCAAATGAAAGCTTGTGAACTGACGAGTGTCATCTGCGATATATTTTACAGAATATAACTTAATCGGGTTTAAAGATCTGAGTAACTCCAAGAAAATCTGCTAGCAAAAAATCCAGCGAAATTTTTCAGAGAAGTGTAGTACTAATATATGCATATTCATTACGTCAAATTCCGCCTTAGAATGGATAAATTATTCCTAAGAATTTAATATTGTTTTAGCCTCTAATCCCGCTCTGATTGGTGAAAAGATAATCTCTTTAGTTAGTTGTTAAATGCAAACAAATTACCCTCGTTTTCGAGAAGGTCTCTTGGTCAAATCGTGTGTGCTGTATATATGTGTGTGTGTGTATGTATGCACGAAGGAGATTTGAACATGCACTCTACTTACAATACCTTTTATTAATGATCATTCAACCCCTCTTTCAGACTAATCTCCCCTCCCCACTACACTGCCCGGGACTGTTTCGCACTTTGTTTCTCACGATTACGAAGCAACACAACACGTGGTACCCATACGTGTGTTGTCAGCGTACTATGAGGAGTAGGGGGGAAGTAAGGGGGGGGGGGATCCGTCAGCGTGTCACGTAGCAAGAGAGCTGAGACCAACAGCCTTATGTGACAGTGGGGGGGGGGAGGGAGAAGTAGAGTGAGGGGTGCCTACAATGAAACTGCTCATTCAGCTGGCCAGGGCGACACCCTCTACGAGAGTCTCAACATAACCATGATAAATGGAGCCGGAATTCCAGCTCTGCTCCGTTATGTATCGAATCACCATTTATTACAATCTATCGGCCCCTGCTGTTGTACGCATGCCGGGTCCCCCTAGCCCGCTGCATTTGGCCACGTATTACAATGGCTCTGGCTTTGTTACAAGCGCTATGGCCAAGATATAATAAACGTTGCGTTCTGGAATATCTGTGTGTTGTTTGTATCAGAGGGGGTTGGGGTGGGTATGAGGAGGGGGGAAGTGGGGAAAGAAAGAGAAAGGAGGGGCTTGGTTTACGCGATGTAGATATATAATATATAGATGTTGCAACAGTGATCCTTGTGTCGTATGACGTTCCCTTAAATATTAGAGGTCGGATAGTCAATGGATTTCAAGACTGGAGTGATGAGTACAGAGACTAACAGATGGAGAAGAAGGAATAGAGAGATGGATTGTGATTCATTGAGGGGACGTTGAATGATATGAATGATTTTCTGTTTTGAGGCCTTGAGTGGGGGGGAGGGAGAGCAGAAACAGAAACTTAAGGGGAAAATTTATCTCCAGAAAGGAGGGCTTTCACTAAGATGAAAACAAAAGCAAGGCCAAAAGCTTAGAAAAACCATTGTAACGAACTTAAAAAAAAGTCACTTTATAGTTGCGGCAATAAAAGAAATAGTTGTAGGATGGATTGAGGAAGATCAGTCGTGACACTTTATTGGAAATATGTCAGGATTAGAAAAGGGATTTTATATCGATTGAATCAGTTTTGGATGAAGAGACCCGTGGGTCACATTTATTTAAGGTACGCACAGTTGCTCAAAAAAGTATCCGAACACTATGGTTGATTACAGAATTCAGAAAAAAAATCTAGCAAAGATTTTTTTAGAAATTAGTGATCTGGCAACCTTCGTTTCACGTGATTACAGAATTCAGGAAAAATATCTGGAGCGTGTACAGCAACTGTACACGCTCCAGTTACCGTTCACAGCAAACTGGAGCATCAGTTTACTGTGAACGGTAACTGCACACGCTCAATATTTCCGTGAGTGAGCCCACACGATCTAGTATCAAAATAATATGACCACCCACAGTCACTCAAAGAAATATCCGAACACTATGGTTGATTACAGAACTCAGAAAAAATATCTAGCAACGATTTTTTTAGAAATTAGTGATCTGGCAACCTTCGTGTACATTTGGGTTGGATTGTTTTACCTCTGAGCGGCACTTTTTTGCACACCATGGGCTAAATGGCCAGGTCACATGGACCCCGAAGGCTCAGAGAAGGTTGGGGGAGGAGACCCACTGGAACAGCTGTTGGGAGACAGATGGTAGCTTCCCGTCAAGGCCATCCAGCGTGTTCTTTAACGTGCACAGGGTATGGCTCTCCCACACATGGGGACACGGCTTAACGTCCCATCCGACGGACGGCGGCCTTTCCAAGCCCATCGGTGTCCCCTACTGACCGTGGGCAGGGCGGGGAATTTTGCGGAGATAAATCTCAACGCTGACCCAGCTGGGACTCGAACCTGGGAACTACAGATTACGAGCCTGGCGCGTTACCGACTGAGCCACCCCCGCCCCCTTTGTGTACAGAACCGTGACGTAGTCGTGTACGTAGTGGTTATGTACTGTCAGACCTCTCTGGCAAGCAGATGCTTGATGAGGGGATATTTATTCATTTTTTATTTATAACATTTTCCCCTCTATTTTAGAGGTCTTTAATAATTTCTTAAAAGAGTGCATGAAACATGCACAAGTTAAATAAATTTTTGCCACAATCTCTCCATTCTCAAGTCCCCTCCCCCCTACAAACTGTCCTTAACAATTTCTCCGTGTTTAGGCGAGGGCGAATACGTTTCCCCCACAGAAAACCACTTCTGTTGCTACTGTCTCAAGCTAAGTCCTCATTTGGCACTTTTCTACACCCAATGCGATAAATGGCCAGGTCACAAGGACACCAACGGTTCAGAGAAGGATGAATGAAAAAGATCCAGAGTTTCTTGATATTTTCGACACACATTTACTTTTGCTACTTAATTATTTAATAAAATATAGCACTTGAAAATACGGGTAGTGTTTCATAACATTGGGTTGTTTTACCTCTGAGCGGTACTTTTTTTGCACACCATGGGCTAAATGTCCAGGTCACATGGACCCCGAAGGCTCAGAGAAGGTTGGGGGAGGGGACCCACTGGAACAGCTATTGGGAGACGGATGGCAGCCTCCAGTCAAAGCCATCCAGCGTGTTCTTAAACGTGCACAGGGTATGGCTCTCCCACACACAGGGCCACGGCTTAACGTCCCATCCGATGGACGGCGACCTTTCCAAGCCCATCGGTGTCCCCTACTGACCGTGGGCAGGGAATTTTGCGGAGATAAATCTCAACGCTGACCCAGCTGGACTCGAACCTGGGAACTACAGATTACGAGCCTGGCGCGCTACCGACTGAGCCACCCCCGACCCTTACCATAACGACCCTATATTGAACTTAATTGGAATCCACTGTAAACGGGCCATTCAAGAGTTAATTTCACATTGAATGGTCCGAAAGCAGATAAAAACTTGAACTTTATATTGAACTTGTCACGAATCGTGTAAGTAGAACTATAAAGAAATTTGAATTAAGCTTTAGAGTAAAAGATTCACTTAACAGTAACTGCAAATAAAAAATCCCAAACAACTTCCTATGTGTAAATTTTTGAAAACAAATTTCTCCTTCCAAAGCAACTTGGGAGAAAGTCCAGATAGCAACCACGACGTCTGTAAACCATAGCTATAATTTCCTGTGTCTACTAGCGCAGAGAGTTTCAAACAACGATGTGATTCTGTGGTCCGCAACAGTAGATTTGCGCCAGCAATCTGCCCCCGAGAGTAGACCAGTTTCTCCGAATTTGATCAATACATTCGCCCACAGAAGATCAGCAACAAAAGAGTCCGCCAAATATTACGTCACCGGAGAGCGAGCGCTGAATTGAGTTATTGCCGCTGCAAAAGTGGACGAGACGAAATGGCTTTCTGATATCCTACATCGCTTCCGTGTAAGTCGATCCGGCGCCTGGTAACAAATAAATCACGTTGTTTTTTTAAATAATTTATCGGAACTGTTTTGATGTTACCTTCCCCCCCCCATTCTCCCCCCCACACGGCGCTTGATATTCTTTTCCAACAGCTTTCTACTTCGTACAGGTTTTCTGTTGCTGATCGCTTTCTCTTACAATATGCAGCAACTACTTGTTTCTGTAATAAAGCCTTTCTCTTTTTTCGATTGTAGCTGGCCCAAATTCTTAGCGACTGACGAAACAAACAAAGCACAACTATTACTTAGGGATGAAATTGTTTCCGCATCAGTGTATTGTTTCTTTTTCCTCTCTGCAGAACGATGATTGTAAGATGTAAAGATATTTTGGTATTTCGTGTCCTATTGCCTTTGCAAATGAAGTTTCTCGAGTTTGTACGTAAACAAAATACGAACAGATTATTCCAAAAAATTTAAAATTTATTTTTATGTTTTAACAGTAATATGACACCAGTTTAACTGCTTGAGTAGTGATATGGTAATAGTTTAAATATTTGAGTAGTGGTATAGCACTAATTTTAAAGTTTCGGTTATAGTATGACACTAGTTTAAGCTTTTAGGATGAGGTATGAAGTTGGGTTGGGTTGTTTTACCTCTGAGCGGCACTTTTTTGCACACCATGGGCTAAATGGCCAGGTCACATGGACCCCGAAGGCTCAGAGAATGTTGGGGGAGGGGACCCACTGGAACAGCTGTTGGGAGACAGATGGTAGCCTCCCGTCAAGGCCATCCAGAGTGTTCTTTAACGTGCACAGGGTATGGCTCTCCCGCACACGGGGCCACGGCTTAACGTCCCATCCGACGGACGGCGGCCTTTCCAAGCCCATCGGTGTCCCCTACTGACCGTGGGCAGGGAATTTTGCGGAGATAGATCTCAACGCTGACCCAGCTGGGACTCGAACCTGGGAACTACAGATTACGAGCCTGGCGCGCTACCGACTGAGTCACCCCCGCCCCAAGGTATGAAGTAGTTTAACATATTTTAGTAGTGGTATGACACAAGTTCAAATGTTTGAGTAGTGGTATGACACAAGTTCAAATGTTTGAGTAGTGGTATGACACAAGTTCAAATGTTTGAGTAGTGGTATGATACTATCAAGTGTTTCAATAGTGGTATGACACTATTTTAAATGTTTGTGTAGTGATATGACACTAATTTAAACGTTTGAGTAGCAGTATGAGAATAATTTAAATTTTTGAGTAGTAGTATGAGAATAATTTAAATTTTTGAGTGGGAGTAGAAGAATAATTTAAATTTTTGAGTGGGAGTAGAAGAATATTTTAAATTTTTGAGTAGTAGTAATATGACGCTAATTAAAATGCTTGAATAGTGGTACAGTCGCTCAAAAAATATCCGAACACTATGGTTGATTACAGAATTTAGAAAAAATATCTGTCAACGATTTTTCATCGATCAAAGGTGTTGTGTATCAAAATAATCCTGAAACGCTGGATGAATCTAGGCGAACATTGCAACAGCATCACAGACATCAGTCTTTAGGTTCTTCATAAGGAGGCATCAAACGGGATAAGCTCGCGACTGCATTCGTGATCATTTTCAACATATGTTTTAATGACATTTATATTCTTATTTTGTTAGATAAATCAGATTATAACTTATGTTTGCAGCTGCTTATTTTTATATATGCTTATCGATGACCTCGCAAAATATGTGTATTTTTTGCGGGTTGTTTCAACTTTCCGATCATCCTGCAGTATGATACTAATTCAAATGTTTGAGTAGTGGTATGACATTATTTTAAATGTGTGAGTAGTGGTATAACACTAATGTAAATATTTGAGTAGTGGTATGCTACTAATTTAAGCATTTGAGTAATGATATGACACTAGCTTAGTTGTTCAAATAGTGATATGACACTAGTTTAATTGTTTAAGTTGTGGTATGATGCTGGTCTAATTGTTCAAGTAGCAGTATGACGTGTTTGATTGTTTGAGTTGTTGTAGGATACTACTTTATGTATTTGAGTAATGGTATTACACAAGTTTAAATGTTTGAGTGGTGGTATGATACTACTTTATGTATTTGAGTAATGGTATTACAGAAGTTTAAATGTTTGAGTAGTGGTATGATACTACTTTTTGTATTTGAGTAATGGTATTACAGAAGTTTAAATGTTTGAGTAGTGGTATGATACTACTTTTTGTATTTGAGTATTGCTATTACACAAGTTAAATGTTTGAGTGGTGGTATGATACTACTTTATGTATTTGAGTAATGGTATTACAGAAGTTTAAATGTTTGAGTAGTGGTATGATACTACTTTTTGTATTTGAGTAGTGGTATGATACTACTTTTGTATTTGAGTAAAGGTATTACACAAGTTTAAATGTTTGAGTAGTGGTATGATACTACTTTATGTATTTGAGTAGTGGTATTACACAAGTTTAAATGTTTGAGTAGCGGTATGATACTACTTTATGTATTTGAGTAGTGGTATTACACAAGTTTAAATGTTTGAGTAGTGGTATGATACTACTTTATGTATTTGAGTAATGGTATTACAGAAGTTTAAATGTTTGAGTAGTGGTATGATACTACTTTATGTATTTGAGTAGTGGTATTACACAAGTTTAAATGTTTGAGTAGTGGTATGATACTACTTTATGTATTTGAGTAGTGGTATTACACAAGTTTAAATGTTTGAGTAGTGGTATGATACTACTTTTGTATTTGAGTAATGGTATTACACAAGTTTAAATGTTTGAGTAGTGGTATGATACTACTTTATGTATTTGAGTAATGGTATTACACAAGTTTAAATGTTTGAGTAGTGGTATGATACTACTTTATGTATTTGAGTAGTGGTATTACACAAGTTTAAATGTTTGAGTGGTGGTATGATACTACTTTTGTATTTGAGTAATGGTATTACACAAGTTTAAATGTTTGAGTAGTGGTATGATACTACTTTATGTATTTGAGTAGTGGTATTACACAAGTTTAAATGTTTGAGTAGTGGTATGATACTACTTTTGTATTTGAGTAATGGTATTACACAAGTTTAAATGTTTGAGTAGTGGTATGATACTACTTTATGTATTTGAGTAGTGGTATTACACAAGTTTAAATGTTTGAGTGGTGGTGTGTGCGCTAGATAGAGAGTCTGTTTAAATGTAGATAATATTAATATTTTTGTGCAGCTGATTCTTGAAACAAAAATCAATTTTGCTTTTCACAAAAATGTGTACCTAATACTCGCTTGAAGTGATTTGCTAGTTTTGTGTGACTTTCAATCTCATAATTTAGAAGAGGTGAACATAGATTTGAATCAAAAACTTTTAAAAGCAGCTGGTTGTCTTTAATAAAATCATTTATCCTATTGTCATCATCTACTCCCAAAATCCAATATTCCGAAATTCCACAATGCAAGAGAAAAGAAATCGGGATCAGATTTCTCGTTAGGAACACATTTAAAAGCGACACCTCAGTGGCTTGTGAATAGTTTTAGCTCTTTGTCTTTCACCCAAAATTTCTAAACGGAATGAAAAGAGTAAAATACGATCTAATGCACGCAGAGATGTCTTTCATTTCATTTCATAAGCTGCCACCTTCGGAAATTGTTCAACGGCGTCCCATGTGATTCAGAGAATAAACAGATCCTGACTTCGTTAGTGACGAACTTTTTCTTTTGCTCTGAAGCCGACAGGAAACGTGCGATGTCACGTGGCTCTTTAAAACGAATCGCGAAAAAGAGTAAAGTTGTGGGATGTGCTTGCCTTAGTTAAATCAGGTGGATTCATTCTCATTAAATAGAGTGCAACCAGGGCAAAGCTATTAGCAGGTTGCGCCATTCACACATTATACTTCCACCCCCACTTCCTTCAGCGTTGCCCTCTTAACTTCTCTCTCCCCCTCCTCCTCTGTTACTTGATGACAGGAAGTGCTCTTTTCATTGACTCGGAAGAGACTGCCTGGCAAGTTCACCAAATTTCTCTTCTTTTTTTTCACTTTCGTCACTCTCCTGAATCACGTGGATGAGATTCAGAGATTTAGGAAGAATGGAAAGCGTGAACCTAATTACCATTTACGGGATGGGGGTATGTATGGAAGGTGGTGGTGGTGGTGGGTGGAGGGATAGAAGAGAGGTTGGGGGGGAAGAGCTTTCAGTCGTTTTTGGATCATTGAACAGAAATTTCTGCGGTGAATGCCAAATGGTTTAATTGGACTTGTTTATGGTCTCAAAATGGTGCTTTTGAGTATAAAAGAACCTAAATGAACGAAAAGGGAAAGGAAAAGATCTGATTGAAAACGTTTTGCTTTTTTGTTAGAAGACAAAACTCGAAAGTTTAAAATGGATTGCATCAGTTTTTGTCTCTGGCGTAAGTGGCAAGTGGGTAGACTAAGAGATTGGGAAGTTGACGGTCGACATTTTTTACAGATCGCAATTCAACGACCTATCAATCAGCCAATGGAATATGAGCGCTGCGAAGCATCAACTGCGCAGTCTCATAGTCTCTGCAGTTACTATTCACGTTACATCCTGGTGAGATTCTATAAATTAAAAACTGTATCAGATTTGGGTTGGGTTGTTTTACCTCTGAGCGGCACTTTTTTGCACACCATGGGCTAAATGGCCAGGTCACATGGACCCCGAAGGCTCAGAGAAGGTTGGGGGAGGGGACCCACTGGAACAGCTGTTGGGTGACAGATGGTAGCCTCCCGTTAAGGCCATCCAGCGTGTTCTTTAACGTGCACAGGGTATGGCTCTCCCGCACACGGGGCCACGGCTTAACGTCCCATCCGACGGACGGCGACCTTTCCAAACCCATCGGTGTCCCCTACTGACCGTGGGCAGGGCGGGGAATTTTGCGGAGATAAATCTCAACGCTGACCCAGCTGGGACTCGAACCTGGGAACTACAGATTACGAGCCTGGCGCGCTACCGACTGAGCCACCTCCGCCCCTCTGTATCATAGAGTAGCTGGGAAATATTTTTATTAATATTAAAGGCTGCCGTCCGTCGGGGGAACGTTAAGCCGTGGTTCCGTGTGTGGGAACCATACCCTGTGCACGTTAAAGAACATGCTGGATGGAAACGGGACGCCACCATCTGTCTCCCAATAGTTGCCCAGTGCGTCTCCTCTCCTAACCTTCTCTGAGCCCTCGGGGTCCTTGTGACCTGGCCATTTAGCCCATTGTGTGCAAAAGAGTGCCGCTCATAAGTGAAACAACTCAACTGTGTCCTCGTCTATACTCTCGGTAAGAAAGAGAACATCGATGGGTGTTTGAAAGGCACTCTTCCGTCTGATAGATATTAATTCGTGGTTCCGTGTGCCGAAGGGACGTTCTCTGGCTATGTTAAAAGCACGCTGGATGGCTTTTACGAGAGGCTGTGTCTGACTCCCAAGAAAGAGAACATCGATGGGTGTTTGAAAGGCACTCTTCCGTCTGATAGATATTAATTCGTGGTTCCGTGTGCCGAAGGGACGTTCTCTGGCTATGTTAAAAGCACGCTGGATGGCTTTTACGAGAGCCTGTGTCTGACTCCCAACCATAGGCGAAATTATCCTAAATTAGTAGACGGTTCCGGGGACCACAACGGCACCCCCTACAATTACAAAATCGCCAGCAGTGAGTCCTCAGGGGTGCTGGGGACTCACTGAGGCGAAGGCCGGATAACAATCAAAACACTCGTATATAAAAATGAACGAAAATATGGCATGCATGACTATAAAGACAATAAAGAAATTTATTTATTTAATGAAACATTAGGGAATTCTCAGGTACAGTCGCTCAAACAAGAATCCGAACGCTATGGTTGATTACAGAATTCAGAAAAAATATCTGGCTACGATTTTTTTAGAAATTAGTCAACCTTCGTGTCACGTGACACGAAGGTTGCCAGATCACTAATTTCTAAAAGTATCGTTGCGAGATAGTTTTTCTGAATTCTGTAATCAACTATAACGTTCGGATACTTTTTGGGTGACTGTACCTCCTCCATCACCTGTAGTTTCATTTCTGCTCCCAACAGCAGGTACAGTCGCTCAAAAAAGTATCCGAACACCATGGTTGATTACAGAATTCAGAATTCATTCTTCGCGTCACACGAAGGTTGTCAGATCACTAATTTCTAAAAAAAATCGCTGCCAGATATTTTTTCCGAATTCTGTAATCAACCGTAGTGTTCGGATACTTTTTTGAGCGATTGTACACTAGATCGTTTTCTCTCATCCACCTCTGAGCCTTCTAGTTACTTTCTATTCCGTGTCGTGAAAGAAAAAGAAAATCGTTCGGAAGTTAAAAGGAAATCACGATTAAAGGTAGTTTACGATTATTTATTTATCATTTTTTTATAGAAAGAATACCGTAAGGATGTGATTTCCAAACTTTTTCTAATGGCGCCCCCATCATAAAATATGGCAAAAGTCTCGTCGACCCTCCCTCCCTCAAATGAATGTGCAGTGAGAAGGAACATCAATTGTCGAGATGTGAAGAGAAGACAAATCAATTCAAAATGCACGTGGAATGTTCCCAAATGTCAAGAGCCAATAGCGCCTCTGTAATGTTGCACTTCAAATCGTGCAAGAGATGCAATGACTGAAGAAAGCTTTTAATTGAATGGGGCGTGGGTAGCTCAGTCGGTAGCGCGTCAGGCTCGTAATCTGTAGTGCCCAGGTTCGAGTCCCAGCTGGGTCAGCTTTGAGATTTATCTCTGCAAAATTCTCCGCCCTGCCCACGGTCAGTAGGGGACACCGATGGGCTTGGAAAGGCCGCCGTCCGTCGGATGGGACGTTAAGCCGTGACCCCGTGTGCGTGAGAGCCATACCCTGTGCACGTTAAAGAACACGCTGGATGGCCTTGACGGGAGGCTACCGTCTGTCTCCCAACAGCTATTCCAGTGGGTCCCCTCCCCCAACATTCTCTGAGCCTTCGGGGTCCATGTGACCTGGCCATTTAGCCCATGGTGTGGAAAAAAGTGCCGCTCAGAGGTAAAACAACCCAACCTTTTATTTGAACGGGACTATCTTTCAGTTGCAAGGGTTGTGTTCCTAAAAGCAATACACGAAACTAAACAATCTATTTCTGACATTTTGAGATTTACAATCATATTTTATTACCATAAACAGTTTCTAGAAAATTTCTCCCCCCTTAAAGGGGTCACATCCCAACTTTGTAAGCCATTATCTAAGGAACCATTTTTTTTATGTTGGTAGTTTGATTCAGCTTTGAATCACTTTTCGAAATTGAAACGTGTACGAAAGTAGTTTAAAAATAGAAGTGCGGGTTAAGAAATCAAGAAATCAAGCTTCGTATAATACAAATTTCACTTATCAAAAAAATGAGAGATTTCCATAATGGAGGTCTGAATAAGTGAGGTTCGGAAAATCGAGGTTTGTATAATCGAGGTCTGGTTAAGTGTGTCTGGATAATTGAGGAGTGGATAAACGAGGTCTGGATAATTGAGATGTGGAAAGGCGAGGCCCGGATAATTAAGGACTGTTAAACAAGGTTTAGATAATTGAGGACTAGATAAGCGATGTCTAGATAATTCAGGTCTGAAACAACGAGGACTGAATAAGCAAGTTTCGATAATCGAGGTCTGGTTAAGGTTGTTTGAATAATCTATGTCCGGATAATAAACGTTTGGATAATCGAGGACGCGAAGTCCGAATAATCAAGGACTGGAACAGCGAGATCGTGATAATCGAGGTCTAGATAGAAAAGCGTGTCTGAATAATCGAGTACTGTATAAGCGAAGTCCGGATAATCGAGTCTGGAAAATCGAGATCCGTATAATCGAGGATTGAATAAGATATAATAATCGAGGATTGGTTAAGCAAAGGCCCGGATAATCGAGGTCTGGAAGAGCAAGGTTTCGATAATTTGAGTCAATATCATCAGTTGCGATAATTGGAGTCGTATATTTAAAAAAATGCATACTCTTGAATAGATATATTCTCTCAGAGAAAGGCAATTTATTAAATTCTCTCAAATTTATTAAATTTGAAAACTTCTGATCCTCTAATGAATATAGAGTTTCCAAAATCTTTCGCAAATTTGTGAATTTAGCGCACTTTTCGCACAGCTACTCCGAACTCTGATGGAACACACTCTGCCACGAACAGAAACGAAAACTTTTCGCCCTAACGACCCTACGCTTAGTTGCAAGGAATCATTCCTTTCCTTCCCCCAACCCCCTTCTTCCATTTAAAGAGATTTCCCGGAGTGTTTCGTCAAATTCATCAAACTCGCAACAAAAGGGAACTGCATTTCGACGATGGTGAGACACGTGGTACAACAATCAAAGACTGCAGCCCCCCTGGGACGGTGACAAGGTAACATTTCGAAAACAGAGGTTCAATTAATTTCGCTTTTGAAAATAGCGACGCATATCGACGCCTCTGCAAGTCGATCTGTTAGAGATGGAGGAAAGAGTGGGATTGTGGAGGAGGAAGAGGAGGAGAAAGGTGATGAGGTGAAAGACAACAAATAAAGATGGATGCTGATGGCAAACAGTTGTGTTATTGTCACTATTCACTTTAGAAACAATTCTCATACTTTCTGAATGTTTTCTTCCCATTTAGAGCAAAGCCAATTCAAATTTGGTTCATTGGGGGGACATTTTTTGCTTCAGTAATGGAGGCAAAAAGCGAATCAAAACATGAATGCATTATAAAGATTGTAGATTAAGAGGAACGGAAATTCTTGAAAAAACAGAACTTCGTTTTTTAAAGTCTAAAATCTTGAATCCTAATGTCTAAAACCTTGAATCATACAATAACGAATTCAGTGGAAAACAATAAAGGAAAAAAAAGACAGAGTAGAAAGCAGTGAAGAAAAAAAAAGGGCAGAGTAGAAAGTAAAGAAGATGAAAAGAGCAGAGTAAAAGATGAAATGAAGAGTAGAAGATAGTACAGAAGATGAAAAGGGCAGAGTGTAAAGAAGATGAAAAGGGCAGAGTAGAAGATAGTAAGAAGAAGAAAAGGGCAGAGTAGAAGATGAAATGAAGAGTAGAAGATAGTAAGAAGAAGAAAAGGGCAGAGTAGAAGATGAAATGAAGAGTAGAAGATAGTAAAGAAGACGAAAAGGGCAGAGTAGAAAATGAAATGAAGAGTAGAAGATAGTAAAGAATGTGAAAAGGCAGAGTAGAAGATGAAATGAAGAGTAGAAATAGTAAAGAAGACGAAAAGGGCAGTGTAGAAAATGAAATAAAGAGTAGAAGATAGTAAAGAAGATGGAAAGGGCAGAGTAGAAGATGAAATACAGAGTAGAAGATGAAATGAAGAGTAGAAGATAGTAAAGAAGACGAAAAGGGCAGAGTAGAAAATGAAATGAAGAGTAGAAGATAGTAAAGAATGTGAAAAGGCAGAGTAGAAGATGAAATGAAGAGTAGAAATAGTAAAGAAGACGAAAAGGGCAGTGTAGAAAATGAAATAAAGAGTAGAAGATAGTAAAGAAGATGGAAAGGGCAGAGTAGAAGATGAAATACAGAGTAGAAAATGAAATGAAGAGTAGAAGATAGTAAAGAAGATGAAAAGACAGAGTAAAAAATAGTAAAAGAGATGAAAATGGCAGACTAAAAGATTAAAAGGATAGAGTAGAAGATAGTAAAGAAGATGAGTAGAACAGAGTAGAAGGCAGAGAAGAAGATTTAAAAGGCAGAACGGAAAGCAATAAGAAAGAAAGGGAAAAAGTGGAAAATAATGAAGAAAAAAAAAGACAGAACAGAAAGCAGTAAAAAAGAGCAGATTGGAAGACACTGAAGCAGATGAAAGGGCAGAGTAGAATGCAGTGAAGAAGATGAAAAGGAAAAATGGAAAAGAAAGGGGAAGAGTGCAAAACAGTAAAGAAGAAAAGGTGAAGAGAAAGAGTGAAGAAAGGTGAAGAAAGTGGTGAAAAAGGTGAAGAAGAAAGGTGAAGAAAGGCAGTGGAGAGAAAATGGAAAAGAAAGGGGAAGAGTGCAAAACAGTAAAGAAGAAAAGGTGAAGAGAAAGAGTGAAGAAAGGTGAAGAAAGTGGTGAAAAAGGTGAAGAAGAAAGGTGAAGAAAGGTAGTGAAGAGAAAATGGACAAGGACAGTGGGAACGAAATACTGGACCATGGATAAATAATGGCCAGAGGTGAAGGTAAAAAAATCTCATACTCTTAATTTTTGTCTTCTTACCTATTTTATTTCTCATTCGTTTGTTTTTCATATTCGCTTTCGAAAAAATAATTTTACTTGTTTTCGTATTCTTATTGCATACTTTGAGGGTTACAATTTTTCATTCACTAGCAACTTCATATTTAAGTCGCCATCAGCTGAAGCAAGAACAAAAAATCTTAAACTCGTGCCGGTATCGACGTAAGAATTGGGACGAAGCGAAATCACAGGGTCGTCCGAACACAACCAAAGGATTAGGAAAGCTTACTTTTTTTCTCGTAATCTCCCGTGTTGTCCCACTAACATTTGTGTACTTAAACTCTTAACGCATTTGTATTAACAAAAATTATAAATCAGAAAGCTAAATTAACGTGATATGTGTTTGATATTAACTTAAGAACTTAATTTGTGACTGGTGACTTCATATCTTCATATTAACCTTAAAATTTCTAGACTGTCTGCTAAACAGAAAGCAACGTGGCAGAGAACGAAGTGTAATGTGGCGTGTAATAAATGAACATCGGAATTACAAGTGAATTTTGGAAGTTTCATTTTGAAATGCTTGAAATATTCTTCGATTAAATTTTGAGATAAGAAAAATTGTTTACTTTATAAGTAAACAATTTTTCGGTAATATTAATGCACAACGGTAATATTAATGCGGGTAATATTAATGCGCAACGCTAGCGCGTTTTCCTCATAAATGGAAATTGTGATACTTTAAGTAGGTTTATAAAACAGGATTAAGTGCACCAATTATTTGCAGTGCAAAACATGCATTTTTTTTGACGCAATAAAGCAATTTTTCAGAAAAATAAATCACTTATTATTTTCAAAAATATAAGTCATTTCCTTAAATGAAAATTCTCTTTTAAATTTTTCATTAAGATATTGTCCTTTTGGACACTAGAAATAAACCATAAAAGAATATCGTGAAAATTTATCTTTTAGTTCAGACCCTGGGCGTCTGCAGAGGGGGGCAAACGGGCATTGCCCCCCCTCCTGGGGTCGAGTAAAAAATTCCACAAATTATAATCGTAACAATTTAAACGTAATTAATTTATATACATTATGTATGTGTTTTTGTATTGATACATTACTGTATTCTATAATCTACTTGTGGAAAAAAAACTCTGAAAAATTAAATAAAAATTTATTGATGCAATTATTTGTCTCCAAGCTTTGTTCCCCTCCCCCTGAAAAATTTTATGCGGACGCCCATGGTTCAGAAGATTATTATTTTTCTTCCTTGGTTTAATTAGTTCAGTACAAAAAGTAGCAAAAGTAGCAAACACTTTGGTATTTAGATTAAAAACATTTTCAGAAAAATAAAAGTTCTTATCGTTTAGATCAGTTATTTATTCCTTGTTTATATAGCTTTAAAAAACAGTGTTGCAAAAAACGTTTTCTTCAATATCTTTCGCAGACCGTACAAAGAGATATAGAGGATCGCACGTGACCATCACTTGGCCATCACGAATCGTTCAAAGCATGATGCAGATTTCTAAGCGACAACTTCATTTCTAACAAATTATCGAGCCAAATATTTTTTCGAAACATCTTTCGCAGACTGTACTAAAGGATGCATAAGGCCGCACAGTCCACCAGTTAACCATAATCATTTACTTGACGCATGACGTAGTTTCCTAAGGTACAAAACTTCAGCTCAAGTAAACTATCGAGGTAAACAGTAAAAGATTTCAGCAAATGTTGTAATCGGAGAACTACTCTCAACGATTTCCTAAACCGATGAATAATGTGGAGCAATTTCGCCGTCTCTAGAGCAGCAAACACTCTCTCCTCAAACCGCAAAGATGGCGAACGACAGTGTCCCCCCGCAAGAATGCGCTTGATTAACATTCTCTTGTTTTCCTCCTTTGCATTGTTGTCAGAAGTTTGGGTCGCCAGAAGTGGAACGATTGTTGCGTTTCCAATAATTAAAACTCCAACACAGAAAGGATCTTCGCAAAAGGTGAGGCTGGAGCGCAAACTTTGTGGTCATCGTTTTAGGCGTTCCTTAACGTATCCTTTTAAACTCCTCAGCCAGCAATTTCGTCAGTAGTATGTCTTTTAGTGATTTACGTTCTCGTACTGATACTGTTAATCAAACCATCTGCTATTTGTTCAGACTTTAATAATACCTTAGAGCAACAAAATGTGAAAGCTTCGAGCATGTGAGATAATTATTGGATACTAACGATTCGGGGCTCAACGTCGGCAATTTGGTGGGAGGAGGAAGGGAATGTCAGTGGAAAGTAATCTATGCCTTGATGCACAACATGCTTGTCAAGAAACAAACCTTACAGGTTACCTTTATTTGAAATATACTGTTCAATATTCTATTTTATCACGGTTATTTTTATCATGATATCAACAAATGGAAAAACTTTTTCTTACTTTTGTAACTATTAATATACCTTAGAGAATTTTTGACACTGATTAAGAAACTGACTCGATTTTCATCTAGTATTTTCAGGAAATAAACTTTACAGGTTATCTTTTATTTGAAATATGCTGTGCAAATTTCATCATGATTACATCTGTCAACAGATAAAAACAGTTTTAAAGTTCTTTATTTACGTTAACTAAGTGTGATAGAACTTTTTAAGAATGATTAAGAAAATGATCTTTTCAACACGGATTAAGAAGATGACCTGGAACTTTTTAGCATTGATTAAGAAGATGATCTGGAAGTTTTTAAACTGATTCGAAGATGTTTGTTTTAACACTATTTTAACCCCGACATAAGAAGATGACCTGGAACTTTTTTGTCCTAAGAATATGAAGCGGGACTTTTTTTTTTGCACTGACAAGAAGATGACTTGGAACTTTTTAGCATTGATTAAAAGAATGACTTGGAACTTTTTAGCATTGATTAAGAGAATGACTTGGAACTTTTTAGCATTGATTAAGAGAATGACTTGGAACTTTTTAGCATTGATTAAGAGAATGACTTGGAACTTTTTAGCATTGATTAAGAGAGTGACTTGGAACTTTTTAGCATTGATTAAAAGAATGACTTGGAACTTTTTAGCATTGATTAAGAGAATGACTTGGAACTTTTTAACACTGATTAAAAAGATGACTTTTTTAATGCCATTTTTAACCCTGACAAGATGACCTGGAACTTTTTAACACTGATTAAGAAGATGATCTGGAAGTTTTTAAACTGATTAAGAAGATGTTTGTTTTAACACAATTTTAACTCTGACTAAGAAGATGACCTGGAACTTTTTTTTTGTCCTAAGAAGATGAAGCGGAACTTTTTTGCACTGACTATGAAGATGAAGCGCAACTTTTTGTGCTGACTACGAAGATGACATGGAAATTTTACTTTGGCTAAGAAAATGAATTTGGAACTTTTCTATCCTCCGAAGAAGATAACATGAAACTTTAGGCTGCTGAATAAGAAAAATAAACTAGAACTTTTCTTTTTAGCTAAGAAGATTTGGAAAGAATATGAATAGGGCAGAGTAGAAATTAGTAAAGAGGATTAAAAGTGCAGAGAATAATATTTTAGAGCATGAAGCATTACCTAGTATGAAGCGGCGAAAAAAAATGACATTTATCAAATCAATGTAGTGTAACAATAAAAGTTTAATTTTTTTCGGGAAGAGTTACGTTTTATCCTACAGAAAATTTTTATTCCTGTATATTGATTCTAAAGCTTCCCTAATGAGCAATAAACAATATTCGCCAAGCACGTTTCATTCCAGTTTATTCCTCTACTCCAGACCCGAGCAGGGTGTAGGGGATGCCAAAGGGTCCATATTTCCTCCCTCTTTGAGAATATTATTAACAGGATCTAAATCGAATCAACGTTAAACAAAAATATATTAGCCCTGTGTGAAAACCTGTGTGAGAACAATGTGAGAAAATTACTTGTATCTTACAAGTAATTTTATAAATACTATCAGTACGGAAGAGAAATTATATCAGTTCCGATTAGTTCTGGCTCGAATCTCTTTCTTTCCCTCACTCTCTCCCTTTTTTATTATCTCCCATTTTTTATTCAGGACTGCTCTGCTCCATCGTTTGTACATCCCGAAGAAGCTTTTCGTCGTGTTCGTTTGTCTCCAGACTAAGATTTTGGTATTAAAACCATGTAAATTGGAGTATAAAAAGTACTGCTTGTGGGATGGGTTGTTTAACCACTTTAACAGAAATGTTTTTACCCATATTAGTACAAAGAACATATCCAAGGACCCTAATGGCTCAGAGAATTTGGATATTAAGTTGTTTTACTTCTGAGAGGCACTTTGTTTTCGCAATGAAGTAAATGGCCAGGTCACAAGACCCCAAAGGCTCAGAGAAGGTTGGGGGAGGGGATCCACTGCATAGCTGTTAGGAGAGAGATGGTAGCCTCCCATCAGGATCATCCAGCGTATTCTTTAACGTGCACAGGGTATTTTTCTCTCTTACACACAGGGCCACAGCTTAAAGTTCAATACGACGAAATGTGGCCTTTCTAAGCCCATGAATGTTCCTTACTGACCGAAGGCAGGGCGGGGAGTTTTCCGGAGATAAATCTGAATGCTGACCTAGGTGGGACTCGAACCTGGGAACTGTAGATTACTGGCGTGTCGAGGTGGAAGCCTTCCCGCAAGGCCATCAAGCGTCTTCATTTAACATGAACTGGTATGATTCTTTTGAGCATGGACCATTGCTTATTACAAACCTACTAGTGTGACGGTCAGATGATGCGAGTCCGTTCCCCCCACCCGAAGCGAAGGTCGAAGGGTCCTCAAGGGCGTCAGTCCTCCGCTAACAGACACCGGGATCGGCATTAGGCCATAAGGCCTACTGTTGGACGTGGAACAGACTCACGTGACCACCTTAAGACAAGGAACAAAGAAAAGACTTTGTTCCGGAGTCTTTCTGCTCGAGTTTGTGCTGCAGGTGGGAGGTCAGGCTCCGACCAGGATAAGAAATCGGCTTGGGGGATATCCCAGCCGGTGCCATGTTTTTCGGCCAAGGTTTTTGTTTGCGGCGAAGTAGCCAGCCGTGGTTTACTGTCAAGTGCGAGACCTTAGTGAAAGGACCCACCTTATGTTATTGTAAATAATAGTGTTGTATTTATCTTATAGTCTGTTGACAATTTATGCGACCATTCAGCTCGCCATTTTCCTGATATATGAAATTCATTAGGTACAGTCGCTCAAAAAAGTATTCGAACACTACGGTTGATTACAGAATTCAGAAAAAATATCTGGCAACGATTTTGTTTTAGAAATTAGTGATCTGACAACCTTCATGTCACGTGATTACAGAATTCAGGAAAAATATCTTTAGCGTGTACAGCAACTGTACACGCTCCAGTTTGCTGTGAACGGTAACTGCACACGCTCCAGTTTGCTGTGAACGGTAACTGCACACGCTCAATATTTCCGTGAGTGAGCCCACATGATCTAGTATTAAAATAATATGACCACCTACAGTCGCTCAAAAAAGTATCCGAACACTATGGTTGATTACAGAATTCAGAAAAAAATATCTGGGAACGATTTTTTTCCAGAAATTAGTGAAAGAATTCACGAAGATCTGAGACAACCTTCGTGTCACGTGACACGAAGGTTGCCAGATCACTAATTTCTAAAAAAAAATCGTTGCCAGATCTTTTTTCTGAATTCTGTAATCAACCGTAGTGTTCGGATACTTTTTTTGAGCGACTGTACCTATTGAGATAAATGCTCGGGACCCGCACCAGTTCAACAAATATCTGACCCTCCAAGGAAACGTCTCTTATAATTATCAAGCGTGTTCTTTAACATGAAGGGGCGGGGGTGGCTCAGTCGGTTGCGCACCAGGCTCGTAATCTGTAGTTCCCAGGTTCGAGTCCCAGCTGGGTCAGCATTGAGATTTATCTCCGCAAAAATTCCCCGCCCTGCCCACGGTCAGTAGGGGACACCGATGGGCTTGGAAAGGCCGCCGTCCGTTGGATGGGACGTTAAGCCGTGGCCCCGTGTGCGGGAGAGCCATACCCTGTGCACGTTAAAGAACACGCTGGATGGACTTGACGGGAAGCTACCATCTGTCTCCCAACAGCTGTTCCAGTGGGTCCCCTTCCCCAACCTTCTCTGAGCCTTCGGGGTCCATGTGACCTGGCCATTTAGCCCATGGTGTGCAAAAAAAGTGCCGCGCAGAGGTAAAACAACCCAACCCTTTAACATGAAATGGTATGATTCTCTTCAGCATGGGCCATTGCTTATTACAAACCCACTAGCGTTTCTCTTTTTCTTCAAGAGCAGGGTGAAGGTTAGCAGGTAAAAGCTCAACGCAGGCGTAGTTGGGATAAAAAAAAATACCTCCTCAAGCAGCTGCTTGCCACAGAGGTCTAACAAGAGCCTGTCAGTTTAATACGCCATATTAGAAGGATCTGTGAGGATGGCGGTCCTCAGCCGATTTAAGAACCCGAAAATAATTTTACGAGCTATCTGAAAGTCAGATAACGGACCTGAAGTGTTACTGACTGAGTCGACCCCTCCCCACCCCTAAAAAAGTAGGGTATCATCTAACGAAATATAACTACCGCACTTCTAATAGTTTGCCGATATTTAACATAAATATAAGTTTCTCTTATTGATTGCAGCATTATTTATTCAATTAAAAAAAGTTGAGTTGTTCTACCATGAACGACACTTTTTTTGCACACAATGGGCTAAATAGCCAGGTCACGAGGACCCGAAGGGTCAGAGAATGTTGGAGGGAGGGGGATATACCGAACAGTATGAGGAGACAAATGGAAGCCTCTCGTCAAGGCTCCGCCCTGTCCACGGTCATTAGAGGACACCGATGGGCTTGGAAACGCTATAGTCCGTCGGATACGACATTTGGCCGTGGTTCCGTGTGCGGGAAAGCCATACCCTGTGCAAGTTAAAGAACACGCTGGATCGCCTTGACGGGAGGCTTCCATCTGTCTCGCAACAACTGTCCAGTGGGTCGCCTACCGCAACTTTTTCTGAACCTTCGGGGTCCTTTTGACCTGACCATTTAGCCTTGTGTTAAAAAACTGTCGCTCAGAGGTAAAACAACCCAACCCAAACAACTCGTCAAGGCCATCCAGCGTTCTCTTTAACCTTAATAGGCTATGACTCTCCTGCACATGCGCCATGGCTTAACGTCTCACCTAATGGATGGCGGCTTTTCCAAGCCCATTGGTTTCCCCTTTCTGACCGATGGCAATATGGGTGTTTAGCGAAAATAAATCTCAACGTTGGTACAGTTAGGGCTCGAACCTTCGAAGTACAGATTATGAGCTTGGCGCGCTACCGAGTTCGTCACCCGTTCCACGATTATTTATTTATTTACCTAAACACCATGGTGATATTAGGACCAAGTCCTTCTACACCAAGTTCATTTAAATATAAGTTATTTCAAATAATAACAATAGCAACAAACGTGTGAAAGTTATTTCAAATAATAACAATAGCAAAAAACGTGGGAAAATATATAAATATCGAAGTTTAGTTAGGTTACGTAAATGAATATGCCCTTTACTTACATCTTCATTTTATAATTTAGAATATTAATTAAAGATTTATATTCGTATTAAGCTAAATAAATGCATGTAAAACTTCGATTCAAGTACATAGTAAATAAATGTAGTTTGGGTTTCCTGTTTACGGAGTCACGGCTTTACGTCCCATCCGACGAACGGTGACCTTTTCAAGCACGTTGAGGTTCCCTTTCTGACCAAAGTCAGGGTTGGGGCTTAACGGAGATAAATCTCAACCCTGGACAGTTGAATTTCGAACCTAGGAACTGCAGATTTTAAGTCTGGCGCAATGCTGAGTTCTTTACACCGTCCCAATTAGAAATTCAGAAGAGGATTATCATATAAAATTGACAATATAATTCTAACCCGATATGATTGTAAAACTTTTAAATATCCAAAGCTAAGTCAGCACTTAACTTATTTTGCAATTTCGGCTTAAATATTCAGCGGCACTTTGAGTCTTTAAAGGCAGACACAGTTTTCTTCATCCTCAACAAGGAATTGCAGCCAACAAGACATTCAATCCGACGAGGTTCCCTTTGTCGTCCATTGTGACGAAACAATGGCGTACAACAAAGAACGCAACAGTGAATGAATCTCTGAATCCTCTTTTGCGCTCCAGAAAAGAACCAAGGCACTCGCGAGAAAGAATGGGCTCTCGCACAGTTTCGTGGAGGTGGAAGGGAGGGGGGAAGGGGAGGGGAAAGGGGGGTGAGGAGGAGACAATGTCGTTGTTTGGGCGAATTGAAGAGAAGATTCGCCAACTGCAAGATGCATAAATAACGCGGCCAATTGTAGCTTCTCAGGCGAACCCAGTTTTTCTCCTGGCAAGAAATCTTCTTACGCTCGACGAGAGCAGAAAGATCAAGTTCCCTTGCTCCGTATAGCTGGAGCGGTGGCACTCAGTGAAGCGTGTTGCGGAGTGATTATGGTAATAAATTTAATGAATGCTTCACTAATTGCAAGGCGGCACGAAGCTCTTAGAAATAGTACCTCATTATCGATTCCACAAGATGCGGTGTGGTCTTTGATGTGAGAAAAAGAAACCCTAGTCTATAAATACTAATTAATCTTTCTGTGTAGCAGAAAGAATAATAATATTTTCTCCTAATTGACTGGAAGAAAGAATTTATTTGAAGATAATGAAAGTTTTAAATTTCTCTCACGCTCTGCGCTTGTTATTGGGGTGGAGGAGTGGGAGCAAAAGTGATGCAGATGCAACGGAAAAGCAGACCGATAAAGCAACGAGCCGACAGCGCACTCGTTCTAACTTATTGTTGCTGTTACGGTTGTTGTTGTTGTTGTTGTTGAATCTGAAGAGGGAACAGGTTGAAAGGGGTTATTTTGTGATTCGTCGGTGTCCGTATTGACTTGAGATTGGTGTTTGGTTCAAGTCATTCTTCTCTTAATGCAAATTCAGAAAAACACGGAGTTTGAGAAACACTGGATGTTGAAATTAAGAATGTTTTTTTTTTTAAGGGTGAGTTTTAAGTGGGAATAGCTTTTAATGGTGTCAGTGTCGTTATTCAAATGTTCTTTGTTCGAAATGGGGTTTATTTATTTAATTTTACCTATCATCTACAAGATTGGGTTCAAAACCAAATGGTTTTTGTAACTACTGAAGCATGTAAGTAAAATGCTATACTAATACGCAGGAGGCAACTAGAGAGAGACTAAGAGCATGCGCAGATGGTGCTAGAAATCATTCTCTTAGAGTTGGGTTGGGTTGTTTTACCTCTGAGCGGCACTTTTTTGCACACCATGGGCTAAATGGCCAGGTCACATGGACCCGAAGGCTCAGAGAAGGTTGGGGGAGGGGACCCACTGGAACAGCTGTTGGGAGACAGGTGGTACAGTCGGTCAAAAAAGTATCCGAACACTATGGTTGACTACAGCATTCAGAAAAAATATCTCGCAACGATTTTTTTTAGAAATTAGTGATCTGGCAACCTTCGTGTCACGTGACACGAAGTTTTCCAGATCACTAATTTTTAAAAAAATCGTTGCCAGATATTTTTTCTGAATTCTGTAGTCAACCATAATGTTCGGATACTTTTTTGAGAGATTGTACATTCTCTTAGAACACAGACTGTTTCATAAATGACCAATAACTTATTGATCTGTGATTTATGAGTGTCTAAACATCAACCGCTCAGTCTTATAGTTACTCCAGTTGAAACTGTATAGTTACTCTTTATAATGAGTGTTGTGGAAATAAATTGACTAGAACAATTCGATATTTATCAATGCAGTGACACTTTTTATTATTATTTTTATTTTTTTTAAATGTAAGAAGGTACACCCCTACAAAAAGGAAAGAGATAACCTAGAAGCTCTATCAGAACTTGCCTTGGTTTCCCATGCAACATACAGACTCATAGACACACCCACGAGTCTGGCAGTCAGGTATGTACAGTCGCTCAAAAAAGTATCCGAACACTATGGTTGATTACAGACTTCAGAAAAAATATCTGGCAAGATTTTTTTTTGGAAATTAGTGATCTGGCAACCTTCGTGTCACGTGATTACAGAATTCAGGAAAAATATATGGAGTGTGTACAGCAACTGTACACGCTCCAGTTACCGTTCACAGCAAACTGGAGCGTGTGCAGTTACTGCATACGCTCCAGTTTGCTGTGAACGGTAACTGCACACGCTCAATATTTCCGTGAGTGAGCCCACACGATCTAGTATCAAAATAATATGACCACCTACAGTCGATCAAAAAAGTATCCGAACATTATGGTTGACTACAGAATTCAGAAAATATATGTGGAGCGTGTACAGCAACTGTACACGCTCCAGTTACCGTTCACAGCAAACTGGAGCGTGTGCAGTTACTGCACACGCTCCAGTTTGCTCTGAACGGTAACTGCACACGCTCAATATTTCCGTGAGTGAGCCCACACGATCTAGTATCAAAATAATATGACCACCTACAGTCGCTCAAAAAAGTATCCGAACATTATGGTTGACTACAGAATTCAGAAAAAATATCTGGCAACGATTTTTTTAGAAATTAGTGATCTGGAAAACTTCGTGTCACGTGACGCGAAGGTTGCCAGATCACTAATTTCTAAAAAAAAATCGTTGCGAGATATTTTTTCTGAATGCTGTAGTCAACCATAGTGTTCGGATCCTTTTTTGACCGACTGTACCCTAACCACTATATCAGGTAAGACTTTTTTATAGTTGAGTAAAATTATTTTACATAATGAGATGTGATTGCATATAAGAGTGTACGCTATACTCTATATACGTACATTAGGTGTTTGGTGACCGAGTGGTTAGCATGCTTAGCAACTAATCAAAGGGGCCCGGGTTCAAGCTCCGATAAGGCATGAATGTTTTTTTTTTCTTCTGTTGACTTTCTGCTGAGGTCTCGCCTTCCTCATAGATCTTCTCTATGGTACAAAAAAACATGTAAAAGATGAAATATCGTTTTCAAGTTCTTAAACTTCCTGATCCGACTTATTGGTGCAGTCGACAGGATGGGAATGAAACAAAAAAATATATTTATATTGGGTCCATTAATTATTCAATCGAAGGATAGGACAGGAGCAGTATTCGGAGAGTGGAAAGTGAATATTTCTTTTGAAATTCTGTGCAGATTCTCAAGGTTCACAGTTTTCTGCATAAAAGTCTGTTGATGAAGGTTTCCCTCTAATCCACTTGGAAAGGGATCAACAAACGCAACCCTTTTCCAAACTCATTTTCTCAATGGCACCGCTGAAGACTGAAAAAAAAAATATCTCTGTACAGTAGCTCAAAAAAGTATCCAAACACTATAATTGATTACAGAATTCATAAAAAATATCTGGCAACGATTTTTTTTAGAAATCATTGATCTGGCAACCTTCGTCTCACGTGACACGAAGGTTGCCAGATCAATAATTTAAAAATAAATCGTTGCCAGATATTTTTTCTGTATTCTGTAATCAGTTATAGTGTTCGGATATTTTTTGAGCGACTCGACCAACAGAATAGTCACTAATCTAGGAATCACAGATTAAAAGCCACTACATTTGCTATGGGGAAGGAGCGTACTTCAATTTCCAGCTTACCAGACATATAGTCTGCAGTTCCCAGGTTTCAGTCCCAGCTGTGCTGTAGCTGATGTCTATTTCTGCTGAAACCCACCGATGGGCTTGGTAAAGGCTGTCCATCCATTGGATAGGACTCTAATCTGTGGCTCCGTGCGCTGGAGAGCCATACCCTGTGCACTCCAAAGAACGTTCTGGATGGTTTTGGCTAGAGACTTCTATCTGTCTCTAACAGCTGTTCAGTGAGTCCCCTTCCCCCACACTTCTCTGAGTCCTTATGACCTGGTATTCAGCCCATTTTATGCAAAAAATGCGGTTCAGAGGTAAAATACCTCCCCCCCCAAAAAAACTCCGATATGGTAATTTCTGTGTACAGTCGCTCAAAAGTATCCGAACACTATGGTTGATTACAAAATTCAGAAAAAATATCTGGCAACGATTTTGCTTAGAAATTAGTGATCTGGCAACCTTCGTGTCACGTGACACGAAGGTTGCCAGATTACTAATTTCTAAAAAAATCGTTGCCAGATATTTTTTCTGAATTCTGTAATCAACCATAGCGTTCGGGTACTATTTTGAGCAACTGTACATAGGTAAAGTTTTTTAACCATTACACCTTTGTATGTACAGCTGTCGACAATTTACTGCTGTCCTTGAGTGTGTCTAATTATTATACGTAAAAATGTTCCATAAAACTATAAACAATTATTACCATCTATAAATTATTGTTCTTATTCAAAGGCAAATTTTACCCTTTTAAAATGATAATGATATACTGAAAAAAAGGATGAAATCTCAAATCCAGATTTCAATCATCAAAATACAGTAAAGACAGAAATCGATATAAACATCCCTGGCAGTCTCTCTCCCCATCAAAAATACGATCCACACTTACAACTACAGACATAGCGACTGAAAAATGACGAGGTATGCATATATAAAGAAAAAAAGAGCCAACTTAAGCAACCACTACATTTTGCGTTGCAGCACATTTGGTAATTTATGTCGGGCATCGAGAAAAAAAAACCTTTATAATAACAACACAAAAATGGGAACGGCTCGATCGGAGCCTACTAAACAACCAAAGTAACGAGCCACAATGGAAGGGGGGCGCGCGCATTTAGCCCGAGGCAGCATCGAGGCTAAAAACATATTCACGACCTCGATTGTTTGCGCCGTGCATTTTCCCCTCGTGGGCAAACAATCATCGTATCAGAGATTGTTGGCATTCTTTCGTCGCCTCGAAAGTTGATTAACACGGCTAATCTTCATCAGAAATTAATGAATCAAAAACGTCTCTTCGCAAGTCCCAGATGACCCTGCTTCATTAAAAGTCAGAGCAACAGCTATAAAACCCGGAGCTGCTGTGTGAAATATTTCAGCTCCCCCCCCCTCCCCTCTACACACATACACCCCACTTTCCCTTCGTGCCACTTCTTGGAATGTAATTAATGGATATTCGATTGGATGTGTTCTTTTCAATGAATAGGCAATTTACTGGGTTAAAAGTCATCGATTCGGGGGATTGGGTTGCGAGTTGTGTTTTGTGTTCATGTAAGTGAAGAACAGAAGCGATATGAGCTGGTTTATTCGCCCTTGCGAGCGCTAAATTACACTTTATTTAGCGTTTTTTGGAAGGAGGAAATTGAATCTGGTGTCCATTAGCGGAGTGGGTGTTGTTGTTATGCTTTTTTTTTTTACATAATTGTTATCTTTATTTACATTTTAGCGGTTTGTAGTCTGCAGAGATGCGGATAAAAATTAATACAAGTCAAACACGACTTAAATAGCAGCAAATATTTGAAATCGATACAGGCGACATGTTCTTTTTTAAAGATGAACGTTTTCGTGCTGCCAACAATGCAATTTTCGTTCACTAGATTTTGAAGTGCGTGTTGGGATGAATAGCAGATTTTTATTGTCTCTCGAATTACATTATTTGTGTGTCGTATGGGTTAGGAATACGTGATTCATAAGAACTGTAGACATGCATTCACCATTCTCAATATTATTATAAGGACATCATAAACATAGCATTTTTATTGCAATTTAAAATAGATTATAACTAGGAGTATATAAAACTTATAAGCAAGTTTTTATGATGATAGATTACTTTAAATTAGTGGTCTGAAAACGTTTTCAACTGGCTTTTGGGTTGTTTTACCTCTGAGCGGCACTGTTTTGCACACCATGGGCTAAATGGCCAGGTCACATGGACCCCGAGGGCTCAGAGAAGGTTGTGGGAGGGGACCCACTGAAACAGCTGTTGGGAGACAGATGGTAGCCTCCCGTCAAGGCCATCCAGCGTGTTCTTTAACGTGCACAGGGTATGTGTCTCCCGCACACGAGACTTTTTAACCGGAGAAACATATATATATATAATATACGTATAAGTAGCAAAAATAAAACATATTTATTCATTTTTCTTCTTAACCATTAGCTTTGGAAGCAAAAAACAAATGAAAATCAAAGCAGAGTTGCTTTTTAAAATTAGGTTTTTAATTTTTTTGGTCCTCCATTGTTGTTGTTTTAGAATCACAACTTTAAATTATAATTAATTTCAATTCAGTTTCCATTCGTCTTTATTGTCTCAGTTAACTTATTGTGTTTTACCCTTGAGACTTTCACTTCACCGAGGTTTCCGATTTCATCCTGATATGCAATTTGTGTATCATTGTCACCGGAAGGTCCTCCTACTTCCCCACGTGACACTTGTTGGTGTTAGGCCACTTTACCTCTGAGTGGCACTTTTCTGCACACAATGGTCTAAACGGCCATCTCAGAAGGACCCCAAGCTTTTAGAGAAAATTTGGGAAGGTGACCCATTGGACAGCTTATTGCGAAACAGATGGCATCTTCCTGTCAAGGCCATCCGGTGTGTTCTTTAACGTGCAAATGGAAAGCTCTTCTTAACATGGAGACTTCGTCGTTCCATAGTGCGGACGGCGGTCTTTTCAAGCCCATCGGTGTCCCTTTTCTGGGGACATCGGTGTCCCTTTTCTGGGAATATTACTGCTGTTTGTGCACCTTAAAAAACACGCTGGTTTTTTTAGTGCAAAAAAAATTCCAATAATACCCTTCTAGGCTTTGAATGCTGGCTGGTTTGAATGAATCGACACCATCGCCTTAATCGACTTGCACATTAACAAGAGCTGCCGAGTTCGAATCCGAAGAACTAGTATGAAGGGTTTTTTTTAACATTTATTTAATCCCGAAAAATCCTGTGTTCCAATTTGACCTCCATTTGAATTTTCTTACGTTTCTATCAGATATACCAGTGTTTCTCAACGGAGGCATTTCAGAAATTTTTGGAGGCATTCCTGAGTGTTTTTTTAGTAGAACCATATTAAATAAAATATCGAATAAGTCTTAGATTGCCATAGTATTGCATGTTTCTTCGACAAAAAAAAAACCTTAACATTCATGGACACAGTATCAAAACACTCGTAAATTTGTATACACAGTAAATATTGCTTCAACTAGTTTTATAGAGAAAAAAATGTTTTAAATTTCATGAAGTTGCACTATATACGTGAAGTATGAGAAACATTAAAGGGGCCGATTTAAAGGGTAAAGAAGGGGGGATTAGAAAGGATAAAGTGTGCATTACAAAGGGTAAAGGAGCGTTAGAAATGGTAAAGGAAGCGTTAAAAGAGTAAATAAGGCATAACAAAGAGTAAAGAGAGTGTATTAGAAAGGATGAAGGGGCGTTAGAAAGTGTTAAGGAACATTTATAAAGGGAAAAGGGGTGTTAGAAAGGGTAAAAGGATGTCAGAAAGAGTAAAGGACACTTGGAAGGGTTAATGAGGCATAATAAAAAGTAAAGGAACATTAGAAATGGTAAGGGGGCATTAGGAAGAGTAAAGGGTCGTTACAAAGAATAAAGGAGCCATTATAAAAAGTAAAGCGGCGTTAGGAAAGTAAAGGAAGCGTTAGAAAGAGTAAAAGAGGCGTTAGAAAGAGAAAAAGGGCGTTAGGAATAGTAAAGGGTAGTTAGAAAGAGTAAAGGAGACATTACAAAAAGTAAAGGGACGTTAGGAAAGTAAAGGAAGCGTTAGAAAGAGTAAAAAGTCGTTAGAAAGAGTAAAGGGTCGTTAGAAAGAGTAAAGGAGACATTAGAAAAAGTAAAGGGGCGTTAGGAAAGTAAAGGAAGCGTTAGAAAGAGTAAAGAAGGCGTTAGAAAGAGTAAAAGGGCGTTAGGAAGAGTAAAGAGGCGTTAGAAAGAATAAAGAGTCGTTAGAGAGAATAAAGGGAAGTGTGTTCAAAGTAGTTGGGAAACATTGTGATATGCTATTAAAACTATCTAATAATTTAAGCAATAGTAATACTCAAAAGGGAAAACGAAAATGGGTACTCAGAAAACTAATCTGATTGAGTAGATTTCTATTTGCTTCGGGATTTAATTGTCATTTGAATTTAAAATACAAATCCGTGTGTGAATTCACACTTAAGATCCATCATTCACGAATGCGATATCGACGCCGATAGTTTTCATGAGCTTCCGTTAAGACTAATACGATAGACGAAGAAGAATAGGTGAGAACCATTCCACTCTCACCCGTCTCCCTCCGTTCCCGACGGGTTAAGGAATGTCTACATTGGCACGCCATTGTGCTACGTAGAGAAAGATAGAGAGTGGCAGGAGTTGTCTACGAAGAATGTCCTTCGGATGCTATTAATTCCCAACCATTTGTTTTCTGACTCTGGGTCTGCGATGTTTAAAGATAACACGAGAGAAAATGAGAGTGTGTCAGAAAGAGAAAGAGGAAGAGAGGGAGAGAGTAAGACAAAGAGAGAGAGAGAGTAAGACAAAGAGAGAGAGAGAGAGAGAAAATCAGACAGAGTGAGAGAGAGAAGAGGGCGAGAAAAGCGAAAGATGGGGGAAAACGAACACTAGCCTGCCAATAATGTGTTTCGCAGTGCCTCCTTGTTCTAGAGGCCCGAGACGATTTGTACGTAATTGCAGGCTTCGCGGAGAGTTTACTCCCCCCCTCCTGCACTTCCCAGCCCCCCCCCTACTCTATAACCCCCCTGTAAGCTGTATTGATCGCTTGTCATTTGGAAAGAACAAAAGTAGACCAGGACGTACAATTTAGCCCTTGATAAAACGGAGGACAACACACTCTCCCTCGTCCCGTAGCACGCTAACCTGCACCTCGGTCAGTAATTACACGCGTTCTAGTCACGTGACTCAGCAGCCCCCGCTCCTCTTCTCGTGCCGCGCGATGATGATACTGGTTGCGTTTAATGAAGGTATTGTCTCCTTTCCCTTCGGGTCAGTGGGCTTGATGATTATGGGAGCCCGCTCGACTCTTTCTCTTCAGATGGCTAGCTTTGATACTTCTCTTGGTCTTCCTTTTCGGGAAGGGGGAGGAAAGGGGTGATGAGGACGAAGAGGAGGAAGAATGACTCTTCACCCTTCCGACGCTGTTTGTCTTTTTTTTTGTTTGGCTGCGTGAGGTTAATGTTGATTGCTTTTCAGATTTTTGCTGCGACAGCTGCTAACTAAAAAGGTGGAATCATGACTTTGAATCACTCATACTCTTTAATGTACATGGAATGGTATTTGGATCTCGCCTTCCTCGAAAAAATCTTTTTGCAAAGCCTCATGGTTGATTCGATTCTGATTCAACAGGGCTTTGTGTCAGAACTTTACGAATATAATTACACCTATCCCTCGATTTACACGGTACTCAGTTCACACAATTTTGGCTTTGCACGGTCAAAAAATGCAACCAGTTTCGATTTACACGGTACTGACTGATATTTCCTTTCTATGTACACGTCAGTAGTACAGCGTAAACTGTACTATCAGTCAGTACCGTGTAATCATCAGTCAGTACCGTGTAAATCGAAACTGGTTGCATTTTTTGACCGTGCTAAGCCAAAATTGTGTGAACTGAGTACCGTGTAAATCGAGGGATAGGTGTATTCTAATTATAAAAGGGAGTCTGGGTCGGACTGAGGCCCTTGGCAGTGGGATCCAAGACAGACTTGGCCCCTCAATTCAAGAAAAAAAAGGGGCTTCCTTAGCTGCTAAACCTAGCAAGGTTTTAAATAAAAAATTAATATTTTCCTCACCTTGTGTAACCTTTGAAATTACAAACAATAAAATTAATTAATTAAGAAATACACTATAAATCTTGTGAATATTATTTTCTCTCAGTTCGCTATTAAGAGTACCAAGGGACATTAAAAGGGTAGTACAGATAAAAAAAAGATGACTAGGATGTATCAGGTGGTAGCGCGCTCGGCCCATGATCTGTACAGTCGCTCAAAAAAGTATCCGAACACTATGATTGATTACAGAATTCAGAAAAAATATCTTTCAATATTTTTTTTGAATTCTGTAATCAATCATAGTGTTCGGATACTTTTTTTGAGCGACTGTACTTTACAGATTCGAGTCCCAACTGTACCAGCTTTGATATTTATTTCAACAAACCTTCGCCCTGTCATCGCTGATAAAATAAATACCGATGGACTTCGAAAAGCCGACGTCCATCACATGAGACGTTAAGTCGTGGCTCGTGTATACAATAAATGCACAGTCTGTGTGCATTAAGTAACGCATTTGATGGTCTTGACGGGAGGCTATCACCTTTCTCCTAACGATTGACCAGTAAATCACTTTTCCACATCCAGCTCTGTTACTTTAGGGTCCTTATGACCTGGCTATTTAGTCCATTGTGTGCAAAAAATGCCGCTTAGAGGTTCAATAACAGCAACAACACCTAAAAGCAAAGTTTTCTGATGTAAATCAGTACCATTAACATTATATATTGATTTAATTGTTGACAATTTTTTTAAGAGTGATTTTTGGTAACAGAAGGAGACCCAAAATCCTAAGATTTCCTGGGGCGGGGGTGGCTCAGTTGGTAGCGCGCCAGGCTCGTAATCTGTAGTTCCCAGGTTCGAGTCCCAGCTGGGTCAGAGTTGAGATTTGGGACGTTAAGCCGTGGCCCCGTGTGCGGGAGAGCCATACCCTGTGCACGTTAAAGAACACGCTAGATGGCCTTGACCGGAGGCTACCATCTGTCTCCCAACAGCTGTTCCAGTGGGTCCCCTCCCCCAACCTTCTCTGAGCCTTCGAGGTCCATGTGACCTGGCCATTTAGCCCATGGTGTGCAAAAAAGTGCCGCTCAGAGGTAAAACAACCCAACCAACTCTTAAGATTTCCCAGAATTGGTTGAATCGGCTCTAAAGGGAGTTCCCACCAGCCGGACAAAGAACTACCCAATGCTAAGAAAAGGGTTAAGGAACGGAAAATGGCATAGGGGCGTATTTTGATTGGTCCGGAGTCAGGGTAATTTTCCTTCCTCCTAGAAGTCACTATAAACTTCCCGTTTGGCAGCTACAGATATTGGAAACTCACATTTTATGGGACACTGATAATGTATATCCCACCGTCGAATGGAACTTTAAGCCGTGGCCCCGTGTGCAAGAGAGCCATACCCTGTGCACGTTAAAGATCACGCTAAATGGTCTTGATCGGAGGCTTTCATCTCTTTCCTTACAGCTGTCAATTGGATCCCCTTCCACAGAGTATTTTCACAACTAGACAGTTGTAAAAATACTTCGAGTGACGTGTGTTGTCCTTTAGAAAATTTCCCAAAATCTTTCTGTCCTTTAATAAACTAGATAGCTGACTTTCGCAACAGTTGTATGAAATATGGAAACTTCCTTGTAAAGGAGAATCATATTTAAAGTGGATGTTAATCGCACGTAGAAGGTTCATTGGGATTTTGCTTTGTAACCCAATGATTGTAACAGCAACCCACTCTTTTCTTATCCATATTGCATTTTGATACCATCCTTTTGATATGACTCTTCTTTTTTTTTTCAGGGAGAAAGAATGGCAGATCAGAGGTGAACTTAGAAAGAAATGAGCAGAAGATTTCTTATCTTTCCTTATTTTTATTTTAGTGTTGTTTTCTCTCGTAGGAAACTCAATGAGCACGTTCTTACTCGATTGCGGTTTTAATCTATGATTTTAGTCCAGCCATAGATCAAGAAGTGTGGTTCCTACCTTATTTTGAACCCATTCTTCATCTTTCCTAAACGTCCTTCTTCATGAAATTCAAAGCATTTTTTCCTGTATAAATCTAGTTTAAATAATATTTAAAGTACAAATTTACCGCTATTTTACGTATCTGAATTTCTAAACATGGATTCACATTCGATATTCCATTTAATTTTTCTCTACACGAAATTCAAGAAAATGTTACTCAAAAATTTCTTAAACACCCACTACAAGAAGGCGGGGCTACCTCCGTTGGAACCACTGGTCTAAAAAGACCTGGAACGATGTTTTTGACATTCATTCAAGTACAGTCGCTCAAAAAAGTATACGAACACTGTGGTTGATTACAGAATTCAGAAAAAATATCTGGCAACGATTTTTTTTAGAAATTAGTGATCTGGCAACCTTCCTGTCACGTGACATTCTGCCCACGGTCAGTAGGGGACACCGATGGGCTTGGAAAGGCCGCCGTCCGTCGGATGGGACGTTAAGCCGTGGCCCCGTGTGCGGGAGAGCCATACCCTGTGCACGTTAAAGAACACGCTGGATGGCCTTGACGGGAGGCTACCATCTGTCTCCCAACAGCTGTTCCAGTGGGTCCCCTTCCCCAACCTTCTCTGAGCCTTCGGGGTCCATGTGACCTGGCCATTTAGCCCATGGTGTGCAAAAAAGTGCCGTTCAGAGGTAAAACAACCCAACTCGTAATCTGTAGTTCCCAGGTTTGAGTCCCAGCTGGGTCAGCGTTGAGATTTATCTCCGCAAAATTCCCCGCCCTGCCCACGGTTAGTAGGGGGCACCGATGGGCTTGGAAAGGCCGCCGTCCGTCGGATGGGACATTAAGCCGTGGCCCCGTGTGCGGGAGAGCCATACCCTGTGCACGTTAAAGAACACGCTGGATGGCCTTGACGGGAGGCTACCATCTGTTTCCCAACAGCTGTTCCAGTGGGTCCCCTCCCCCATCCTTCTCTGAGCCTACGGGGTCCATGTGACCTGGCCATTTAGCCCATGGTATGCAAAAAAGTGCCTCTCAGAGGTAAAAACAACACAACCCAATCCAGGATCAAGTTCCAACTGGAAAAGCTTCAAGATTTATCTCCGCTAAACAACGACCCTTCCCATGATTAGAAACGAGACAAATATAAATATCCCGCCGTTGGATGGGACGGTAAGCCATAGGTCTGCAGGAGAACCATGCCCTGTGCACGTTAAACAGCACTCTGAATGGTCTCGATCAGAGGCTTTGGTCTGTATCTTAAGATCTGTGCAGTGTTCAACTTTCTCTGAGCCCTTGGGGCCGCTTGACCTGGCCATTCAGCCCATTGTGTGTAAGAGCAAAAGTCATGCTCAGAGGTAAAACAATCGAACGCTTTTCTCTCACTAACATCTGTCTCTTGCTGATGGCAACCAAAAAATGTTGATGTAGAAAAACTAAAAAAATTGTTTTCCTTAAACATAACTTAAAGTTGCAAAAAATGGTTAAAACAATTTTTTAATCTCTAGATGTAGTAAACTGAATGTGTTTTCTGTGATCTTAACCCTCCCTTCCCACCCCCCTCATACCCTGTTTATACCTTATATTTTGTCATTACTTATCCCCATAATGAATGCTATATTGGAAGAACAAAAAATAATGCAAAAAATTGCATTGGAAAATATCAGACGTGGCGTATCTTCGAACCATCGCATTGCTAACCTGTTATTAATTTGCATTAAATCAATGGATACTGTAACGCGATTTTACATTAAAGCGCATTTCTTCTAAACCAACTATCGCATTGAATCAGGAACTACCAGAAGTACATAATGGAAATTAATAAAATGCGGCATTGTCGGTTTGTTTCAATTTTTTTTAACTGAGCAGGCTTGGAATACAAAAGTTTGCATTAGTGTATTATTGCTTTTCGTGCAAACCTTATACATATGCAGGAAAGAGGCGACTCAGGAGGCATTTAATTCCTGAAAATTGGTCAAGAGAGTTGTTTTACCTCTGAGCGGTACTTTATGCACATAATGGGCTAAACGGCCAGATCATAAGGAACTCGAAAAGGTTGGGGGAAGGGGACCCACTGGGCAACTGTTGGGAGACAGATGGTAGCAGGGGTATAGCCATGGGGGGATGGGGGATGGGGGGAGGCTCCTCCCCAAAGTAGCTCAAAGTTCGGCAAAATTCGAAGCAACTTCGTAAAATCTAGGTGAGTGGTGAAAATTTGTAATCTTTTTTTTTTTTGCAAAATTAAGGGAGTTGTCAAAATCGAGGCAACTTAGCAAATCTAGGGCAGTTTGGAAAATGGAGAGACGACAAAATTTAGAGCAGTTGACAAAATTCGAAGTCACTTAGTAAAATACAGGTGAGTTGGCAAAATTGGGACAACTTGGCAAAATCTTGGGGAGTTGGCAAAATTCGGAGTGACTTGGTAAAATAATGGGGACTTGGCAAAATTCAGGTGAGATGTAAGAATTAGGATTTTTTTCTGTAAAATTATGGCGAGTTGGCAAAACCTTGGGAGTTGGCAAAATCTAGGGACAGTTGGCAAAATTCGGAGTGACTTGGCAAAATCTTGGGGAGTTGAAAAAATTCAGGTGAGATGTAAGAATTAGGATTTTTTTCTGTAAAATTATGGCGAGTTGGCAAAACTTTGGGAGTTGGCAAAATTCGGAATGACTTGGCAAAATCTTGGGGAGTTGACAAAATTCGGAGTGACTTGGCAAAATCTTGGGAAGTTGGTAAAATTCAGGTGAGATGTAAGAATAAGGATTTTTTTCTGTAAAATTATGGCGAGTTGGCAAAACTTTGGGAGTTGGCAAAATTCGGAGTGACTTGGCAAAATCGTGGGGAGTTGGCAAAATTCAGGTGAGATGTAAAAATTTGGATCTTTTTCTGTAAAATTATGGCGTGTTGGCAAAATCGAGGCAACTTCGCAATATTTAGGAGATTTGGCAAATCTTGTGGGAGCTGGAAAAATTCAGAGAGACTTTGCAAAAATCAGGTGAGTTGTAAAAATTTGGATTTTTTTTCTGTAAAATTGTGGCGAGATGTCAAAATCGAGACAACTTGGCAAAATGTAGGGCAGTTGACAAAATTCGAAACCACTTGGTAAAATACGGGCGAGTTGTGAAAATTGGAATTGTTTTTGTGAAATTAAGGAGAGTTGACAAAATCGAGAAAACTTGGCAAAATTTGAATCCACTTGGTAAAATATAGGCGATGTATGAAAATTGGGATTTTTTTTGTGAAACTGAGGAGTGTTGGACAAATCGAGGAAACTTAACAAAATGTAGGGCAGTTGGCAAAATTAGGAGCCACGTGGTAAAATACAGGTGAGTTGTGAAAATTGTGCCTTTTTGTGCAATTAAGGAGAGTTGATAAAATTCGAAGTGACTTGGCAAATTCAAGGAAGATGTAAAAATTGCGATATTTTCTGTAAAATTATGGCGAGTTGGTAAAATGTAGGTGAGTTGGCAAAATTCGAATCCACTGGGTAAAAATAGGAGTTTGGAAAAATTCGAATCCACTGGGTAAAAATAGGAGTTTGGCAAAATCTAGGGTAGTTGGCAAAATTCGACTCCACTTGGTGAAATGTAGGCGAGGTGTGATAATTGGGATTGGGTTTGTGAAATTAAGGAGAGTTGACAAAATCGAGGAAACCTGGCAAAATATTGGGAAGTTTGATAATTTTTAAGCGACTTTGCAAATTTAGGAGAGATTTAAAGATTGAGATTGGTTTTGTGAAATTTAGGAGAGTTGGCCAAATCAAGGGAAAATTTACACTGACTTGTTACAATTCAGACGAGATGTAAATATTGGAATAATTTCCGTGAAATCATGGGTAGTAGAAAAAATTGTAAGTCCAATGGCAGGCAAAATGCAAGATAGTTGTGAAAAATATTTCTTCAAACCCCTCCCCCCTCACGGAGCGAAAATCTAGATATTATTTGCTCAGTTGGCAAAATTTGATTTCCGAGTTGGAAAATTTTCGATTTCTCCTCCCCCAACCATAGTCCTTCGCTACGCCCCTGGATGGTAGCCTCCCGTCAAGGTTATCCAGCGTGTTCTTTAACGTGCACAGGGTTTGTCTCTTCCACACACGCACGGGGTCACGGCTTAACGTCTCATCCGATGGACGGCGTCATATCCAAACCCATAGGTAAATTTTACTGACCGAGGGCAGGGCGAGGAGTTTGCACAGATAAATCTCAACGCTGGTCTAGCTGGGGCTCGAACCTGGGATCTGCAGATTACGAGCCTGGTGGGCTACCGAGTGAACCACACCCTTCTCTATGGGCAAGCAGAACACAGAATTTATAGGCAATGGAGGTAAACACGTAGCGCATTTCTACTCTAAATACAGAAGGTCGGCATTCGTTAAGACAAAAAATCACATTTACGGTTTTTATTCAAAATCTTGTAATTAAATATTTTAAAAAGATTTGAGTTTTCGAAGCTAACGCATTTTAAAAGCAAATACTGTAAGTTCTTATCTACGCTAAAGGGCCTTTTCAACATTGAAAAAAAAATCTAAAATGAGAAAACTTTAACAATTTCGACTCTGCAAACAAGGAAACAGAAATGTCTTGGGAAGAAGTAAAGATAAAAAATATTGAGTAGTGTATGTGGGAACGTACAATCGCTCAAAAAAGTATCCGAACACTATGGTTGACTACAGAATTCAGAAAAAATATCTGGCAACGATTTTTTTTAGAAATTAGTGATCTGGCAACTTTCATGTCACGTGATTACAGAATTCAGGAAAAATATCTGGAGCGTGTACAGCAACTGTACACGCTCCAGTTACCGTTCACAGCAAACTGGAGCGTGTGCAGTTACTGCACACGCTCCAGTTTGCTGTGAACGGTAACTGCACACGCTCAATATTTCCGTGAGTGAGCCCACACGATCCAATGTGCTGTGAACATTAACCGCAACCGCTCCAGTTTGCTGTGAACGGAAAATATCTGGCAACGATTTTATTTTAGAAATTAGTGATCTGGCAACCTTCGTGTCACTTGACACGAAGGTTGCCAGATCATTAATTTCTAAAAAAATCGCTGCCAGATATTTTTTCTGAATTCTGTAATCAACCATAGTGTTCGGATACTTTTTTTGAGCGACTGTACATATTATTTATAGAGAAGGAAGAAGGTGTACTAACTGACTTCTCAGTTTCTTCCTGGAAAGAACAGACTGTGACACGTTTTTCCGAAACAAGTAATAAGCGATAGAGGCAGGATAGTCACCATTGCTCTGACCATTTGTTGGTGAGATTTTTATAATATTTCTGTAGGTTGTTTAGTTTAAATTACCCCATATATTCAAAAATTACTAAACATAGACTGTGGAAGGTAAAATGTCTTAAAATGAGCTGTTATTTTCATTTTGTCATCCTCTGTAGACATTCAACATTTTTAGTGATTAGAGATGAAATATTCTTTGTGGGTTTGATAAGTCCTAATGGAATATTACGATTTGAAATTTTCGAATTCCTCAATAGTTTTAATTTGCTACACATTTGGGGAGACAAACTACAAAAATATTTTCTCTAACGTAACTTAAAGTCGCAAAAAAGGTTAAAACAATTTTTAAATCATCTGTAGATGTAGTAAACAATATTTTTGTTCTCATCTCACTCACATTATATTTGTCCCTTTTTTGTCATTACAGATTGTTTAACCGATTCTTGTAAACGATACATAAATAACATAATAATTTCTCCTGAGGAGCACAGAGGGTGTGACAGGAAACCATAAGTATAATATGCCATTGACCTGAGAGGTACGTTTTCAGTCAGAAAGCTGGCATAGTGGTTAGGCAGCTAGCGACTGTTCCAGCAAGGCAAACTTTGTGTGTTGTGTTAGCTCTAACTAAGGCAGTGGTCAGCAGTGACTTCGGTCGTAGTAGGGCCATGTCCTTGTATGAGAAGGCCTGTATTAAGCTAGGAGTAGCTTCTAGGATTCTTCTCTGTCCTTATGTCGCAAAAAAAATTAAAAAAAGACAACACAAACATCCGTGCCTTGCTTGAACCCAAGTCATTTTGATTTGTAATCAAGAGCGCTAACAACTCGTGTTTAAAAATCTGAAACATTTAAGAATTGATGCGCTGTTGCAGCCATCCTTAAGAATTCTTTTCATTGGTAGAGAAAAATTAAGGATATCGTTATTGGACTACTGGAAAATACATTTATTTTAATGAAACGCTTGAAACGTGACAATGAGTGCTTGTGTTTCAACCATCTTTTGAGAAAACCTCTTCTGATTGGCGATGCAGCTGTTGAATGCTTTAGTTTCCATAACCAGTGACGATTAATGTGGGAAGACTGTTGTCGAATATTACGATTTAAATCGATTCTATTTAGAACTCTATTTTCTTTTAAGTTTGATTTCTCACTCAATTAAATAATAAGTGTTTCGAATTTTGATTCCGACTGTCATGGCATTTCCAAAATTTTGAAAATTAATGCGGTCAAAGTATTTATCTTAGTTGCGTCGGATTAAAGGTGTTAAATTGGAATCTTTCGAAATAATTCTATCAGGATAAATTTCTTTCCCTCATCTCATAACATTTATCTCGATCAATCTTTCACGTGGAAACAACCTTCTAAAAGGTTAAAAAAAATGTATAAAAAAGGAAATGGTTAAGAAATAACGACGATATTTCCTCGGCATCCATTCGTCAAGGTGACATGTGTTTTGTCTTTTTATTGCCTAAGTCATAATGACGACGAGAAAGAAGAGAAAAGAAGCTGACAAAGTTCTCCTTGACCAAGCAAGAGCTCCAATCACTGATAGCACCGGATGTCACGGACAGACCTGTTTCCGGTGACTCAGCGGGTCTCTGATTGGCTTCCTTTGATTGCATTCCTGCCCATCAGAGGAATCGGCCACCGAGCAACTTGTTGGCTACATCAGAGAGAGGGTTCCTTGTTTAGAGACTTCGAATGATAGATGATATTCAGCCACACTTAAATCACTTCCTTGACGTTTCTGGGGAGAGTATTCAGATCGAAAAATAATGATATTTCTCAAAAAAAGAATAAAGAAAGCAATTATCTGAGAGAGAAACGGTTGGAGGGTGGTTCTAAAGCTTTTGTATCTGTGGTTTTCAAAATTCATAAGCAGCAGAAGAGGTAAGAGTAGGCTAGCAGTGGAAAACAGTTTTAGTTAAAATATTTGATCGAAGGCTCCCTTCCACGACACACACAGAAAGAGATATACACCATTACCATCTTGTGACATCCATGACACAGACATACACCAATTTTTACTTGTGACATCCAGTGTGCAGACACACACAGACACACACTACCACCATCTTGTAGGTTGGGTTGGGTTGTTTTACCTCTGAGCGGCACTTTTTTGCACACCATGGGCTAAATGGATAGGTCACATTGGCCCCGAAGGCTCAGAGAAGGTTGGGGGAGGGGACCCACTGGAACAGCTGTTGGGAGACAGATGGTAGCCTCCCGTCCAAGGCCATCCAGCGTGTTCTTTAACGTGCACAGGGTATGGCTCTCCCGCACACGGGGCCACGGCTTAACGTCCCATCCGACGGACGGCGGCCTTTCCAAGCCCATCGGTGTCCCCTACTGACCGTGGGCAGGGCGGGGAGTTTTGCGGAGATAACTCTCAACGCTGACCCAACTGGGACTCGAACCTGGAAACTACAGATTACGAGCCTGGCGCGCTACCGACTGAGCCACCCCCGCCCCACCACCATGTTGTAACATCTATAATATACATAATATATATATATATATGCCCCATCCAAGGGGTTATGGTTTGGGTAACCTATGACTAGCATTTTTTGCGCACAACGGGCTAAATGCCAGGTCACAAGGACCACGAGTAGGTTGGGAAAGGGTTGGGTTGGGTTGTTTTACCTCTGAGCGGCACTTTTTTGCACACCATAGGCTAAATGGCCAGGCCACAAGAACCCCGAAGGCTCAGAGAAGGTTGGGGGAGGGGACCCACTGGAACAGCTGTTGGGAGACAGATGGTAGCCTCCCGTCAAGGCAATCCAGCGTATTCTTTGACGTGCACAGGGTATGGCTCTCCCGCACACGAGGCCACGGCTTAACGTCCCATCCGACGGACGGCGGCCTTTCCAAGCCCATCGGTGTCCCCTACTGACCGTGGGCAGGGCGGGGAAGTTTTGCGGAGATAAATGTTGGGAAAGGGAACCCACTGAACAGCTGTTAGGAGACAGATGGTAGCTTCCCATCAAGGCCATCCAGAGTGTTCTTTAAGGTGCATAGAGTATGGCTATCCGGCACGTGGGGTCACGGCTTAAGACGGCGGCCTTTCCAATCCCATCGGTGTCCCCTACTGACCAAAACAGGGCGAGTAGTTTTGCAGATATAAATCTTAACGCTGACCTAGGCGAGACTAGAAACTGAGAACTGCAGCTTACGAATCTGGCGCGCCACCGACTGAGCTACAGAAGTTGGGGTTTAAAGTGAAAGTGTAGTATACAGTATCTGATCCAAAGTAATTTAAACAATTTTCCGTATTCGGATCCCCACAATGCACCTCTCAAATTATACAACAATCCTGTTTCCAAAGGGGGAGAGGAATAGATCGGCCGCTGAGCAGCAGGTTCGTAATTTGCAGTTCCTAGGTTCGAGTCTCACCTGGTCCAGAATTGAGACTTATCTCCTCGAAATTCTTCGCAATGTCCTCGGTCAGTAAGGAACACCTATGGGCTTGGAAAGGCCGTCGTCAGTCAGATGGGACGTAAATCCGTGGCCTTTTATGCAGGACACCCATAACCTATATACGTTAAAGAACATGCTAAATGGACTTGAAGAAAGGCTTCCATCTGTCTCTTAACGACAGTCAAATTCCCTTCTCCAACCTTCTCTTAGCCATTGGGTCCTTGTCGCTGGCCATTTAGCCCATTGTGCGCCAAAAACCTGCCACGAGGTAACACAAATCCACTCCCGAAACCCATCCCATTCTCTTCTTTAAAGTTGGGACAGTTTGTGGAACAACACTGTTTACGTAATGAAATCACGATCTATCTTTTCCATGCAAGATAAAAAAAAATATTGGAAAATGACAGAGACTACTAGAAACCTATATTTAGAACAGAGCTATTCGAAACCCATATTAGAGACACATCGCCATCTGGTTGGCTCGCAAAGACACTGAAAATGCTGGGTTCTAGGTTCGAGTCTCGGGTTCATGTCATAATCATTTGTTCTATCACAACCCCTTAAAATAGGTTCATAGTTCAATTAAGTTCATAGTTTTAACTCAAACACCTAAGTTCTCCATTTGATTAACTGAATGACATTTTCGTAGCAGATACACAGAGAAATGTAACATTGTTTAATGGACAACTTATCGCATAATTTAAGACTGAAAGCATTGAACAGAAATTTAGCTTACTAAATATGAGGCTCGAAATGGATTCAAACGGTGAATGCGCTTGAAACGAATTCCAGATAATCGTTTTTCTAAAATAAAATCCAACACTGATATAGATAGATTTAAAAAAAAAAAGAATATTGATTTATTTAATTTAGTAACACAAAACTATACACTTTCGTGGAAAAGTTTCAAATTTTTCCAAACACATTTACTTTGGTTAAAAACAGAAAAATAATATTAAATTCAAAATGAGGTAAGAAACCAACACTCTCTCACACCTATCGAATTCTTTCGCATCTCATTTTCATTCACAGAAAATATTTTCTCTTCTGGATCGACGATGCGGTACAGTCGCTCAAAAAAATGTCCGAACACTATGGTTGATTACAGAATTCAGAAAAAAATATCTGGCAACAATTTTTTTAGAAATTAGTGATCTGGCAACCTTCGTGACGCGTGACACGAAGGTTGCCAGATCACTAATTTCCAAAAAAATCGTTGCCAGATAGTTTTTCTGAATTCTGTAATCAACTATAGTGTTCGGATACTTTTTTGAGCGACTGTATTTCCCCCCGTCCCCCCTCTTCACTCCTCTCTCCTCACAACTCCACCCAAAAAAGCTAAAAATCACAACTCCACCTCCCTAACCCTCCCCCCCCCATACACACACACTCGTTTAACTCTAAAAACAACAAAAAACAAAACGAACTCCAAAAACTCCATTGCGAAGGGAAAAAGAAAACGTTTAAAACTCGAATCCTTAACAAGTTATTTGTTGATATGTACCCAAATGACACAGTTCAGGGAGAAAAGAATTTCACTCTGAAAAGGTTATGTATGCAAATGACATCGAATATTTTCCGTTTATTCTTTTCAGAGGGATGCAGTTCCTTCTTTTCTTTCCATTTCAGTCTGCGATCTTGGCGAACGGTTATCGTAAATGTTTGGCGGAAACTTTATTTTGTGAAGATCACTGCTTGGCAGAACATGCCTCCCCTCCCTAGCCTCCCCCAACCATCCCATCCCCTCCCCTCCCTAGCCTCCCCCAACCATCCTCCCCTCTCCCCTCTCTTCCCCCCCCCCCATCCACCCCCCCCATACAACAAAACGAACGACTAGAGTCAAAACAGTTTTCATCGTCCTATTAAATATGTACATAATCTAACCTTGTATGTTTAGGATACATTAAAAGTGGTTCCCAGCTAAACTCGTACATACACACATACAGACAAACACTGCTGTATATGTCAGCCGGCTGGGTAACAGCACTTGCTGCGCACCTATTCGCTGAATAAAACCGAAAAAAAAAAGAGCAAACCAAAAAAAAAAGTCACGGATAACGTTGAGAAGAATGTTTCTTGCTGAATATAAATACAAATAAATTTGGAAGTTTAGTGCTGCTTGGATTTTGATTATACATTTCGTAGACGTTTATGCTAACAGGACATTGACAAATGTTTGCTGCGGCCAGAACTAAGGCCGAAACATCGAGCACAAATTTATTACCATGACGGCCGCCAAAGCATCACCACGTGGTTTTCCCACTCCTCCCGATCTCTTGCATCCCTGAACATCCGTTGCACGTGTGTCTACTCGCTTGTTGGCCGGCCAATGGGCAAACCAACGCAGCAGTAGGGTGGCCGCTGTAATATCCGCTACTACGAGGAGAAGTGCATTTACGAAAGGTAAACGAAAATTTCCATTCCGCGCACTTTCCCACGAAAGTCTACATTAGGGGTTTCGAGAATGGGGAGGAATCTCCACCAATGCCTACTTGCCGTAATTGAAGAAGCCAATGCATTTCGTACACTTTGAATCACCGGCGAAGATTTCCTATTGTATAAAAGACAAAGGAAATGCATTTGAATTTATATTTTCTGTATTTCTTTTCGTGGCAAATCTAAGGTATAATTCGGTTTTTCACCCCCCCCCCCGTCTCAGTTGTTCTTATGTGTTTCTGTTCTGTATGTTTCAGATGTTTGAAGTGCACAACATGAAAACAAACTAAGTTTCTTGTTAAATTAGACATTTGTAAATGTTTGAATTTTAGCCACTGGTTAAAGGCATGAAAAACAAGGAACACTACAATATTTTTCACTTATAAACAAAACTTTCCAAACTGTTGAAGGAATCCTGTGGAATGCATAATATGATAACAGCACATTTAGTAATGCTGGAACGTTTAGATGACTTTTCCGAAAGAAAAAACTTTTTTGTATACTCGTGCCAAAACCGCGATCTGCAGTTCTCATGGAACAGGGTCAACATTGAACTGAAAATGAAAATGCTAATTTGTATGACCAATGCGAAACGTTCAAAATTTAGCTAACTTCTTAAGTTAAAGCAAAATATTTTTTTTGAAACATTAAATAGTCGAAATGTTATGTCATAATTTAGTAATATATTCCAGGAAATAATTTTAGTAATTCATCGTTAGTGCTTATTTTTTTTGCTTTGCTTTTTAAACTTCACAACAGTTGTAAAAAGCGAAGAAAACCTTTTCTTTGACTAAAAATTTCGCTTCCACTCTGAAGGGATGGGGGGGGAGGCATTTGAGGCATCAGAAAACGAACCTGGTGTGCAATCAACTGTTTCCAGGGTCGAATCCTTATTACGCTTTCGTAAAAATCTCCTCTAGAATTCTTTCCATCCTATTATCACCGGATGCCAATCACCCTCTCCTATGCCTCAGTGTCCAGTTTAGCTTTCATCAAGATAGAGAATAACTGCGGACTTGGGAATATATCCTTTATAACCGTGGGGTGGGGGTGGCTCAGTCGGTAGCGTGCCAGGCTCGTAATCTGTAGTTCCCAGGTTCGAGTCCCAGCTGGGTCAGCGTTGAGATTTATCTCCGCAAAATTCCCTGCCCTGCACACGATCAGTAGGAGACACCGATGGGCTTGGAAAGGCCGCCGTCCGTCGGATGGGACGTTAAGCCGTGGCCCGGTGTGCGGGAGAGCCACACGCTGGATGACCTTGACGGGAGGCTACCATCTGTCTCCTAACAGCTGTTCCAGTGGGTCCCCTCCCCCAACCTTCTCTGAGCCTTCGGGGTCAATGTGACCTGGCCATTTAGCCCATGGTGTGCAAAAAAGTGCCGCTCAGAGGTAAAACAACCCAACCTTTATAACCGAGATGTAAAACTCTAGGCCCTTATGCAATAAAGCCATACTTTCTGCACTAAAGAGCGCACTGGATGGCTGGTTTGTTTTATCCCTGGGTGGCACTTTTTTGGGGGATCCATTGGGCGAAACGAACAGGTCACAAAGACCCTGAAGGCTCAGAGAAGGTTTAGTGGAAGGGGACTTAATGGACAGTTGTTAGGAGACAGATGGTAGCCTCCCGTAAAGGCCATCCAGCGTGTTCTTTTAACATGCACAGGGTATGGCTCTCCTGCAGTTAACATGCACAGGGTATGGCTCTCCTGAAGACTGCGGCAAGGCTTAACATCCCATTCGACGACCGGCAGATTTTCCTAGTGCATCAGTGTCCCCTACTGACCAGGGAGTTTTGCAGAGATAAATCTCAACGCTGGCCCAGCTGGGACTCGAACATGGGAAATTCAAATTACGAGCCTAGCGCGCTACCGACTGAGCCAACCTCGCACCTAGATGGTTTTGGCTAAATACAGTAGATCAGAAACTTGAGAATTAATATGACCCCCCTAATACGAAAATTTAGGCCTTTTATGAAGTCGAGAATTTAACAAGAAAGCGGAATATCTGTATGCGTATGAAATAATTCTGAAAAATGAAAAATATTACGCTGAAAGATTTTTCATAACTTAATAAATAAAGACTAAATAAAAAATAGTTTAATTTAATTATTGGCATCTCTACTATAGAAAGGTTAGTGATTTAATCATCTTTAATTCTTGTTATTGAAAGTGAGCAAACAAAGGTGAGTTTTTGATTAAATCATTTTCATATCATGATACGAAAAGTGAGTGAATAGAAATAGGTAGTTTAATTCAATGAAATTAAGTTCTCTGTTAGAGAATGTGAGCTAATTCATTTTAATCAGCTGTATTTCTTGTTGCACAAGTGAGCAATTTGATTTTACTAGCTTCGCTTCTTGTTGCAGAAGGTGAGTATTTTCAGTCAATGATTTTCATCTATTAGAGAAGATGGAAAAAAGCACAGTACACATAATTTCATTTATAGTCGATAGCGCCCCAGGCTCGTAATCTGCAGTTCCCAGGTTCGAGTCCCAGCTGGATCAGCGTTGACATTTATCTCCGCAAAATTTCCCGCCCTGCCCACGATCAGTAGGGGACACCGATGGGCTTGGTAAAGGCCGCCGTCTGTCGGATGGGACGTTAAGCCGTGCCCCGTGTGCAGGTGAGCCATACCCTGTGCACGTTAAAGAACACACTGGATGGCCTTGACGGGAGGCTACCATCTGTCTTCCAACAGCTGTTCCAGTGGATCCCCTCCCCCAACCTTCTCTGAGCCTTCGGGGTCCTTGTGACCTGGCCATTTAGCCCATGGTGTGCAAAAAAGTGCCGCTCAGAGGTAAAATTACCCAACCAATAATTTCATTTAACCTGCTTTACTTCATGTTTCAGAAGGTGAGAGAAAAACGATAAAGATGAATAGTTTCAATTTTTCAGCTTCATTTCTTGTTTTAGAAGATCGGTGAATGAAGGTGAGTACTGCGATTAATCAGCGATCTGCGATTTAATCAGCTTCATTTCTTTTTACAGGAGGTGAGCGAATAAAGATGAATAATTTCATTTATTCACTTCCGTTTATTATTTTTGAAGGTGAGCAAATAAATTTGAGTATTTTAGGATTATCCTCTTCATTTCCTGCAAGAAACGAAGAGTGAGCGAATTGATTTAATTACTACCCTCGTTTTTTGTTACAGAAATAAGTGGAATGTTTCGATTTCATCGTTTTCATCTTTTATTGTAGAAAGCGAGAGAGCGGCATTGCGTAAAAGGAATTTACCATCTTCATGTATTGTTTCAGAAGGTGAGTAATTTCATTTCATCGGTTTCAGAAAAAGCTAGTGAATGTAGGCAAATAATTTTATTTAATCATCATCACTTCTTTCAGATGGTCGGTAGATAAAGGTGAGTAACTCGATTTTATTTCTTCTTAGAGAAAGTGAGAGAATAAAGGTATCTGATTAGTTTTAACACCTTTTTTAGAGTAGGGGAGTGAATAAATATGTGCAATTTCGTTTGCTTATATTCATTTATTATTTATGTTGGTGAATAAATAAAGAGGAGTAATTTGATTTAATCGATTAATTTTCTGCAAGAAAAAATGAGCGGATAAAGGAGAGCAGTTTGATTTAATTATCTTCATATGCAGTTGCAGAAGGTGAGTGGGGAAACAATGAGTAATTTCGTTTCATTATTTTCATTGTTTGCTGCATAAAGTGAGTGAATAAAAGTGAGTAATTTAATTATATTCATTGCTTGCTACAGAAAGTGAGTGAATAAAAGTGAGTAATTTAATTATCTTCATTGCTTGTTGCAGAAGGTGAGTGAATAAAAGTGAATAATTTAATCGTTTTCATTGCTTGCTGCAGAAAGTGAGTGAATAAAAGTGAATAATTTAATTATCTTCATTGCTTGCTACGGAAGGTGAGTGAATAAAAGTGAATATTTTAATCATCTTCATTGCTTGCTACAGAAAGTGAGTGAATAAAAGCGAGCAATTTAATCATCTTCATTGCTTGCTACAGAAAGTGAGTAAATAAAAGTGAGTAATTTAATCATCTTCATTGCTTGTTACAGAAAGTGAGTGAATAAAAGTGAATAATTTAATCATCTTTCATTGCTTGCTGCAGAAGGTAAGCGAATAAAATCGAGTAATTTTCATTTAATCACATTCATTTCTTGCTACAGAGGTGAGTTAGCTAACAACCATAATAACTTTTCATTAACAAAAGGAAATACAGTAAACGACGCGTAAATCCCTAAGCTGCGTGATAAAAAAGATGAGTCTTGTGACCATATTACTCACTTGTTCTCTCTCATGCCCAATAGAATTTGTTTGCCCTCCTAAAAAAAATTAGTGATGAAGACGATCAATTGCGCCCGAGCAGTGTAACGCACAATAGATAATTGGCCGCTGGGAAAGTGTTGCGTTCCGAGTCGGGTAACTGGTGAGTTTCGCTAGTGAGGTAATGAGCCAATTGAGCAGATGGACAACCTCCATCAAGAGACATGGAGAGGGCTAGCCGCTGTGGTGAGAATAGGTCCAGCGACAGGTGTCTTCTAACGAGAGCCATCTCCAGCAGACACAGTTACAACAAACTCCGAACCACAGTAGATACACAGAGCGGAGGCTAAGATGCGTTTCGTATAGGTAGGCTATAAACGTGAAGCCTATTACGGAGTCTGCAGGGAATTGCCTTGTTGTAGATGGGGTGCCTTTGGGACTCGTTCTGAGAGGCGCGTTCTCCTCACTTCCGGTACTTAGTCTCTCTGCCTGCTTACAGTAATTGGGAGTACAGATATAAACAGCGCTCGAGATAATAAGTGTTTGGCTACTGGCTGCAGATGAGGGCAAAAGTTTCGGATTGTTAGATGCTGAAGAGACGATGAGGGAGGATGCCAATGATGATGACGATGTAATGCTAATCTTTACGGATAGAGCAAGGCATTGATAACAAAGAAGACGTGAAGATGGTTCCAGAAGGGTGGGATGGGTTACTGTTGGGAAAAATGGATCATGATTTGTGAAAATGGCACTGCAATGTTGAAATGATATTTTACTGTAGAACTTCAACTCTTGGAAATAGAAAAAGAGAAAGTTCCGGTATTTCTAATGTGTAAATATTTCGGAACAGAAACTAAAATTAGCAGATGGTTCTGTTTGAACGAGTGAGGGGTTTTACATCTATTGCGAAGGTGAAAGAATTGTGTAGATTGAAATGAGAGCACTTCACGTAGCTGTTTCATCCCTAAGGAACTATTGAAATAATTCATGAGCTGAAGGTTTGCCGAGATTTCTGATACATTACCAGCGCCATGTTGACTAATTTCATATTTTAAACATTACGTTACACTCATAACAAGTAATTAATTCAAACACTACGCTATCAACAATATTAGACGACAATAAATGCCTGGTAAATTCTTGACAATCTCTTTCTGCGTTTGGAGATGGTACTGTAAATTGAGAAGTAAAAGATCACTCTTCTGTGCATGGGGGCGGGGGTGGCTCAGTCGGTAGCGCGCCAGGCTCGTAATCTGTAGTTCCCAGGTTCGAGTCCCAGCTGGGTCAGCGTTGAGATTTATCTCCGCAAAATTCCCCGCCCTGCCCACGGTCAGTAGGGGACACCGATGGGCTTGGAAAGACCGCCGTCCGTCGGATGGGACGTTAAGCCGTGGCCCCGTGGGCGGGAGAGACATACCCTGTGCACGTTAAAGAACACGCTGGATGGCCTTGACAGGAGGCTACCATCTGTCTCCCAACAGCTGTTCCAGTGGGTCCCCTCCCCCAACCTTCTCTGAGCCTTCGGGGTCCATGTGACCTGGCCATTTAGTCCATGGTGTGCAAAAAAGTGCCGCTCAGAGGTAAAACAACCCAACAGCTTCTGTGCAGGATGTGCAGGAGAGCCTATATCTTGGCCACATTAAAAACACAGCCTTAATGATTGATTTACCTTCTCCTAATAGAACAATCCTTAAACTGCAGACCGTGGACCCCTGTTGGGCTCTGAGAGGGTTTTCGAGGAGAGCATGGGGTGCAGTTTTCAGTTGGTAGCGTGCCAGGCTCGTAATCTGTATTTTACATATTCGAGTTCCAACTGGGCCAAGGTTGAGATTTGTCTCCGCAATATTTCTCACTCTGCCCTTGGTCGAGGATACCGATGGCTTGGAAAGGTAGCCGTCCGTCGAGTGCGACGTTAACCCGTGGCCCCTTCTGATAGAGGGCCATACCCTGTGCATTGTAAAGAACGCGCTGGATGGCCTTTACAGGAGACTGTCATCTGGCTCCTAACAGCTGTTCAGTGCGCCCCCTCTTTCCAATAATTTTTAAGCCCTCGGGGCATTTGTGGTCTAGTCATTTAGCCCATTGTGTGCAAAAGTGCCCCTCAGAGGTAAAACAAGCCACCGAAACTCTAGGGTTGGGGGGGGGGGTTTCTATGAAATCCTACAATATCTGTAGTCCACGGTGAATATACAGTATATAAATAGTTTTTTTTTTTTAATTTAAGAAATTCGTTCTATTTTGTTGCGATCTTAAGCAACCACGGCAATTCCCGATTCCACCTGACGGTACTACCAGTTATGAAAAGCCGTGCCTATCTAGAGCCGGGGGCAAGAATGCGCCATATAGACGCACCTCAACCCCGACCTCACATGGCAGCAGTCCTATAAAAGGAAAGCTGACCACCGGAAGAAACCTAACTTTAATCTGTTCCCCGGTTAGCCATGAACAAGGATATATAGATCCAAGTTCGCTCAGCACCCGGGATGGAGACTCTTAGTAAGGCCCAGACTTTTGATAGGGCTCGTGCCTACTAGGCGGGCTCAGACCGTTTGGCAGAGCCCTTGAACTTGCTCACACAGAGCACCTGAGGTTGAAGCCTAAGACACCGTCACCGTCCAGCCGGTCGTCCGACCGGTCGGCGATGTCGTCGGCCTCGGTTGGTCTTGGCTATGTCCAACTGGGGACCAAATCCGGTCGGCAAAGCCTTCGACCCGGTTTGCTGGGCCCGAAGCCCCCCCCCCCCCACGACGTCAAGGTGGTCCCCTATTGGGGGGGATGTCGGAAATTTAAGGATACTTATACCTACACATCATCTTTATGCTTTGATGACCGACTTGTTCGTCAATCTAAAAATAAGGATCTGCCATGCATTTCAAATGGGAATACTCAGCAGATTAACTTTTATGAAGAGCTGTTCAATAGTAACCCATTAGGTCGTTTTCGCCAAACTTCTCTGATCTCGGGACTTCGTGATTTGAACATTTAGGCTGCCTTATGAAATGAAAAAAGGCCTAAGATTATCGCAACTCAACCATAATAAATAAGACATGCATCATTAGTAGACACTTCCGCAAAATTAACGGTGATTTTTTAAAAACATATTTTAGTAATACTTTTCAAAAAGATATCATTAAATCTTTAACCGGTTTGAATAAATAATCCGATGCATAGTAATCTTATCGAGAGAAATAGACCTGAACCGTCTGCACGAACTTTTGATTATGACAACAAAACTCGATACATTACATTAGATATTTGCCTAAACATTAAAAAACCGCTAAACTTAGCCTGCCATGTTTTACAACGGTTGTGCCTGTCAAATGACAACTATTTGTGATAAAAGAAAGAGAGTGCAGCTATCTTACAGTTTAGAGCAGAGGAGCTACTTTTGCGATTTACAGTTGGTGGGGGGGGGGGACATCATTTAAAAAATCCAGTACATTTTAGAAGTTTGCGTAATGATTATTTCAATGTTAGACAATTATGAATGATTTTTATAAAACAAGTTAATTTATCTATAAATAATCCCGTGGCCGAGTGGTTAGCACGCTTGGCTACTGATCTAAAGGACCTGGGTTCGAGCCCCGGATAAGAATATTGAACGAATATTGTTGAAAATCGCTATTTAAATACACTGCTCGATATAGAAAATGCCACACCAGGAATCATTTGTCTGAACGCCGTGCAAATAGGTGGATATGTGTCCACAGTCGGGTTATGGAAAGAAGTACAGTTGCGAACCAATCACGTGATAGGCGAGGGAGATCCCAGGACAAAACTGCTCGGAGCAGCTAAGTTTGGTCGTCCTCATCTGGGGATGTGGACCACTGCATCGGAGTGATCTCTGTGGCGAAAGCACGTGTAAGGAGTGAGAATGCCTTGGCGACGTCATCGGGAATTCCTATCATCACACGGACGACTTTACCAGAAGCTTCATCATAGGGCTACGTATGGCTGGTTGGCCCCTGCGTCACATCGCAGCGGAAATACATCGGAATGCAACAACTGTTGGCCGAATTTTGCGACAGTGGTTGGAGGAAGCCGTAGTAGGACTGGTGCAGGTAGGCGAACGTCTGAACGCTTTGATTACATCATTCGACGGCAAGCCGTAACAGCATCACAGCCCACAGTAAATGGCATTCGATGTGATATACAGACAGCTATGGACATCCCCGTGCCGAAACTGACTGTGAATCACAGATTGGCTGAAGCAGGTTTGCGCTCTCGCCAGCTATTGTGACAATTGCCATTCACTGCAGCACACCGTCGCACAAGGTTGCGGTGGTGGCGTACATGATTAATGGGAGGAATGAAACTATGTCATATAAAGCGACTAGTCTTGCTTATGTCTCAGGGCCGATGATCGCTGATTGAGAGTCTGGAGATGATGTGGTTACTGGGCTGATCTTGCTGCCATCCGTCACCATCATACGGCTCCTCAGCCTGATGTCAAGGTTTGGAGTGGTATCAGTTTCAACAGCCGTACATCCGTTCACCACTCGCACGCATAGTGAATACAATGATAGCACGAAGATACGGTGACGAGGTGCTGCAGCCCATTTTGTTGCCATATCTCCGTGGTATTCCTGATGCCTAGTTTCATACGATAACTTCCGCCTACCCACTGCTAACATCAGCAGACAGTGCTTACGAGGAGTCCAGGTGCGGTCTTGGAGAGAGCGATCCCTAGACTTCTCTGTAATAAAGAATGTATGGGACGTCATTGGCAGACTACTTCAGGCCTCTGAACAACTCCCTCGCAATGTCGATGAAGTATGGACACAGGTCAACGACGCATGGTCAGGATACTTCGGTACACCATCCGGGGACTTTTCCACTCGATGCCACGCCATGTTGCCGAATGTTTAGCCCAGCGTGGCAGTAATACTACCTACTGTCTCAGGTCATATTATACTGTCTCCTCGCCCATCGAATTTATGTAATCCCTCCGAAATTAAATCACTTATTTCCCACCTACTTGAACGACAAAATGAGACGAAACTTACCAGATATGTAGATATGTGGTAAGTTTCGTCTCATTTCGTGCATTCCTTCGTGGTGTGGCATTTTCTATGTCGAGCAGTGTAGATTTGATTATGAGCTTTTTCTTCAGCCGCATTTCTCCATTAGATGCACATTTTAAAAGTGAGAGAGCTTAGAAATTAGATTCCCTTGATATAAGCATCTAAATTCTCTAATATTTTGGTAAGGAAGTATATATACACACATTGTGAATACGAAATATTATATTACTATATATCATATTACGAAGCAATTTTACGCTCTGTAAGACGTGGAACATCTTTTTCTACGATCTATAAAGAGGATTATACCATTTTGAGTATTTAAAAAGTGGGTTATGCCATTTTTACGATCTGTAAAGAGGGTTATACCATTTTGACAATCTGTAAAGTGGGTTATGTCTTTTTTACGATCTGCAAAGTGGGTTATACCATTTTGGCAATCTATAAAGAGGGTTATGCCATGTTTACTATCTGTAAAGAGGGTTATGCCATTTTGACAATTTGTAAAGCGGGTTATGCCATTTTTACGATCTGTAAAGAGGGTTATACTATTTAGGCAATCTGTAAAGTGGGTTATACCATTTTGGCAATCTGTAAAGTGGGTTATACCATTTTTTCAATTTGTAAGAAGGGGAGCACCATTTTAAGATTTGTAGGAACGGATAAACCAATTTTTGATTTCCAGCAAGAGACAAAAAGTCCCACTTTATAATTAAGAACTCGAAGGGGGGGGGAGGCAAATAGCCTTTTTACAGTTTACAGTGGTAGAAGGGGAGGGACACCATTTTAAAATTTACAATGGAGAAAGGAGAATGACATGTTGAGATATTCAAAGAAGTTATGGACAAAATGCTCTTTTATTTTTTACGGAAGGTTTCTTTTTTGGGGGGAGGTGAGAGAAAGCAAGTTAAAAAAGAAAGAAACCTTAAGAAAGACCACATGAGGGTTGTTTTTCGTTGAGTTTTTGCATGTGCACGGTAATTGTTTTGCACACAATGGGTTAAATAACTAAGTCATAGGACTCCAAACGTTAAGAGAAGGTTGGGGAAGGGGACCCACTGGACAGCTGTTAGGAGACAGATGGTGGCCTCCCGTAAAGGCTATCCAGCGTATTCTTTATCGTGCACACGGCTCTTCCCCACACGGTGCCACGGCTTAACGTCACATCCGACGAACAGCAGACTTTCCAAGCTCATCGGTGTCCCTTTCTCACCGAGAGCAGGTTGAAGTTTCAGCACTCAAACATTTGAAACAACTTTTTTGCAATGTTATTATAGTTAAGTCGCGAGAAGGAAAAATGCCCTCCAAATGCAGTGAGAATCTTACTGGGCGAGGACTGCATGAAAACAAAATATACTGTCAAATTAATATTTACGATATTTTTAAACGTTGCCTTTCAGAGGATATTCCAGTTTCACTTACTGCGCCGGAACTGTCTCTTTAACTTCACCTGAAGTTAAAGATGCTACCTCCCAGACGGCGAAGATGAGTGTGCTGGTGAGCAGGCAAGAACATTACAGTTAAACATCTAATCGTCACCCTTCGCACGTGCAGCGATTAAGGAACTGCCAGAGGTTGCACGTGCTCGCATCCGGTCATCTAGTGCGTCTGTCCCGCTTGAACTGGAACCGGAAACGCTGTCCATAAGGACGTCGCCCGCTGATCGGCTCATCTACCGGAACCGGAAAGAGGAAATTTCTTTCAATGATGGACGAAATGTGCCGGGCTTCGGTAAGGAGGCTAGAGAGAGACAAAAATCGAAAAAATGTGCAGTTAGAGGAGAGGGAGGAGACAGTGAGTGATGCGCAACCCTTTTGCTCGATGATAACTGATGCGGGGTGGGGTGGCAAAGGATGCGGAGAGGAGGAAGTATGAATGAAATATATCTTTGGATGTTGCGGAGAGAAAATCTTTGACGTCATTACTAAATATCTCTTGCGTTTTAGTTTCTTTTTCTCCATTTTTTTTTCTATTTTTTTCTCTAGTTTTAAACTTTTATTCGTTTACGTATTTTTTACAGTAAAATTACCCTGGTTTTTCCATCATTAAAATTCTTTTCAGTTACTATATATAAATTTAAAGAGGGAATAGCTTTTTTTTTACATGCTATCTGTTTATTGTTTGAATGACTAACTGGTGAAGTAACTGAAATACGTTTCTGTTACCACAGTGGTATCGCATTGACTAGAAGTGACACTGGAGTTCCTGGTTGAGAGTTAAGAGTCCTGGGACTGCATGGTTCGTGAATGCAGTTTTATGTTGTCCAGGACAAATCTGATAGAGCTTCTAGGTTGTTTACGTCCTTTGTGTAAAGGAATACCTTATTCTCTTTTTTTTTCTTAAGGAAAATAATGTGTCGCAGCGGTATCATATCGGTTCACGGCGGCACTGCAACTGCCGGAGTTCGGGTTTGAGTCTTGGGATGGGTTGTTGGGTTGTTTTACCTCTGAGCGGCACTTTTTTGCACACCATGGGCTAAATGGCAAGGTCACATGGACCCCGAAGGCTCAGAGAATGTTGGGGGAGGGGACCCACTGGAACAGCTGTTGGGAGACAGATGGTAGCCTCCCGTCAAGGCCATCCAGCGTGTTCTTTAACGTGCACAGGGTATGGCTCTCCCACACACGGGGCCACGGCTTAACGTCCCATCCGACGGACGGCGGCCTTTCCAAGCCCATCGGTGTCCCCTACTGACCGTGGGCAGGGCGGGGAATTTTGCGGAGATAAATCTCAGCGCTGACCCAGTTGGGACTCGAACCTGGGAACTACAGATTACGAGCCTGGCGCGCTACCGACTGAGCCACCCCCGCCCCCTTCTTCCGGAAGACGTATTCATCTCTCCTAATAGAGTCATTGTTTAAAAGCATTCACGAAACAAAGAATCTGAAATACTATCAGTTTTATATCTTGTTGCCTTCATCTCAAGATTGTCAAATGATTCATTTATCTTCAGTCCATTCTCTTATCTGTGATGTGTTGTACACAGCCATTGAGTTCATTTTATATTTGTAATGTTTGTTTTGTAAATCCTCCCAAATGGAATAAGTGTATATAATATTTACCTCCAATTTATTGCTATTAAATTAAAATTAAAATAACACCTGAAGAGACGAGTTATGAGACTGCGTAGATCTCATAGATGATGGATTGTTTATTAATAGTTCAATGATGGTTCACTGACCTGTGATCTATGAGAACTATCGAAGCATCAACTGCGCAGTCTCATAGTCTACCCAGCTGTCACTTACACTATGCCCATAATGTATAGGGGATGCGCTCAGTCGGTAGCGCGACAGGCTCGTAATCTGTAGCTACAGATTCAAATCCAGCTGGGCCAACCTTCAGATTCATCTCCGCAAAACTCCCCGCTCTGCCCTCAATCAGTAAAGAACACCAATAGGCATGGAAAGAATGCCGTCGTCGGATGGGATGTTAATCCGTGACTCCGTGTGTGGAAGAGCCATACACTATGCACATTAAAAATACGCTGGATGGCCTTGACGGGAGGCTACCGTCTGCCTTCTAACAGCTGTTCAGTGGGTTCCCTCCCCCAACCTTCTCTGAGTCCTCTGGGTTCTTGTGGCCTGGCCATTTAACCCATTGTGCGCAAAAAAGCCACGCTCTCAGAGGTAAAAACAACCCAACCCAACTCATGATTTATAACTATTCACAAATGATATAACTCAGGAGAAAATATTCAATCGAAAAAGCCATAGCTCAATTTAATCAGTTCCTATGACACCGTAATGAAAAAAGAGCCAATAATGTTCGGTCGAAAGCACTTAACATGGCAACGGATAAGGCGATACATCGGTTGATGCAAAACTAAGATTTGGTCCTTTCCAGAGAAAATACTTTTCCATGCATGAATATTATTTTCACAGAAAAAAAAATGATCTTCCGACGAATAAAATTCTACGAAATGCTTCTACGAATAACACACATATTATTGCTAATTTAGTCACTTAACAGCGGCTGTTAACCCTTTCACGAATAAGGGAAACATTTTTCCCATTTTAAAATTGGTGATTGTCGTATTTAATTATAACCTTATCTGCATTTTTTATACAGAATGTCAAAATAGAACGTGTGCCGAACGCAATTACGTAAACGGGAACGTTTAGAAAACAAAAACAGAACTGTTAGGACGCATAATATATGTACTATGTGCAATGTCCATCTTTGCCTCACTACCAAAAGAAATTGCTTCGCAGAATATCATAATTAGCACATCATTTTGTATAGTAATTTTATTTCATAATTTTGCATTATTTTAGTTAACATTTTGTTCTAATAAACCAATAAATAAAAGACATTGCGTAATAAGCCTAACTATAATTTGTGTTACCTTTATAGTCCATTGGGAAAAATATTTCCCATAAAATTCCAAAAAAAACTACACATTTTTATGTATTTTTCTTATGATTTTTATTTATTTTACGTCTAAACAACTAAAATAAACAGTTACATACTAATATTTACTCTTAGAAACCTTATGGTCCTGAAAGGGTTAATAGACTAATGTGTTTTAAACTCGACACCTGAGAAGCTAGTTAATAATTTTGTCTACCGATTATGATAGTAGTTTCCTGCGTTCCATTCAGATTGTCTACCTTGTTAGTCCTTGATTGTGAATAACATTCATAACGAAGGCTGGATGAGGTCAGATAGCCAGATCTTCCATCAAATAAAAACACTCATTCAATCTTCGTCTTCTTCCTCACTCTCAAAATACTGCATAGGCAAAGAATAAGCCTTGGGATTCGGCAGTGCATTATCAATGTATTGTCCATGAGAAATTAATAAGGAGTAATTTCACTAGTACTCTGGCTTTCAATTTACTTACAAATTGTAAAAAAACCGAACAACAAATCTTTTAAAAAAAAGCAGTTTCTGTTGTAACGCTGGTCAGCCCAATTTAGTTTCAGCTAATCTCTCCGTTTTCTAAATAACTTTGCGACAATAAGTGCAGATGAAAGATTTTATTCTATCATCTGCATATATGCCAGAGGGAGATTCTTTATTGACAGTCTGGCAGGGGCGGTCGTAAGTCTCAATCCTGGAGGGGACTATATAGGGGCATACGGCGGATTTTGTAGTGAAAAGTGTCATTTCTGGAGTACAAAATCCTTTTTATGTCCTTATATTTGCCTTCATATGGTGTACTGAAGACGTCAGGGGATTGCCTCTTTGGAAAAGAAATTAGCTGGCTGTTGAAATGAAACATTTGCGGATCTCTTGGAGGGGGTCTTGTCCCCCTTCTTATGACGCCATTGTAGTCTGTTGTCCTTCAGGTTCTTCTCCCCATATAATAACCGGTCGTACTAAATACTCCGTTTTGAAACAAGCCCATGGTTTACGATCAGGTTCAATACTGAGCCCCGGTAAGAGCTCGATTGTTCCAACCTAACAAACACCGAGGAAGGTAGAGCTCGATTGTTATACGTAACAAACGCCGAGGAAGTAGAAATAGATTGTTTCCATCTAACAAACATTGAGGAAGGTAGAGCTCGATTGTTTCCACCTAACAAACATTGGGGAATGTAGAGCTCGATTGCTATCCCGTAACAAAAACTTACGGTAGAACTCTATTGGTACCATGAAACAAATATCTGAAGTAGGGAGAGTTCTGTTGTTATCACGTAAAAGGACTGGGGCAAGAAGAGCTTGATTGTTATCCCTTGACAAAAACCAAAACAGAAAAAGCCTCTATGTCGCTATGAAACAGAAATTGTGATAGATACTATTACATAATAAGACTGAGGCGGGAAGAGTTTGATTGTTAAACCCTTGCCCAAACCTTAATCAGAAAGAGGTACACTGGTTTTCATAAATTAAGGAAAAATGAGAAAAATCGCGATAATTCGCCAAAACATCGTGCAATCCTCATCACACTTGTTCATGTAACCAGTAAAGTTATGCCCAGTGAGCATATCGTATGCAAATTAGTCTAGGTTGCATCAATTTGCGTAATCGGATAGAGGCATAAAAAAAGGGTGTTTTGGAGTGGATAGTTGTTTTGTGTAAATGTGAGTGAAGAAATTCGAAATAGCCATTTTATAGGAATAACCTCGAGACATCATTTGCCAAATAAACTGCGGTGTAGGGCTATGGGCCAAAGTCAGTCGGACGTGGCACGATGGCTGAATGTGAGTCCGTCTGTGGTCCATAGACTGTGGAATCAATTTTTTAGCACGGATTCCGCGTCTTGGAGGTTTTGCCGAGGAAGGTTACGACCGCTGTACAAGACTGATATCTGCGATTAACAGCACGAAGGAGCACGATGTCTACTCTCTCAGCTACGATCCTCTCTTGCAGCAACCACTGGGAAGGTTTTATCAGCTTCGACTGCGACTGTTCCTGTAAGTGTTATTTTTTGACGAAAAATGCTTCTAGTGTAAAATATTTTACGCCATTCTGAAACTAACATTGTAATTCATGTTTTCATCAAATTTCATTAAAATCATTCGTATAGTTTTTCGTTTATCATAATTTTTCTGAGTTTTCCTTAATTTATGGAAACCAGTGTAGATTGTCATGACGTAAAAAAGACAGAATAATATGACCACCTACCTAATGATGGGAATTGGGGGGGGGGGGGGTTATTATTCTGATACGACTGTGTATGCTGTAGATCTTTATGTTACGATGAAACAATAAATGAAGTAAGGAGAGCTCGATTTTTATTTCGTAATAAGACTAGAGCAGGAACAGCTCGATTGTTATTTCGTAATAAGACTAGAGCAGGAACAGCTTGATTGTTATTTCGTAATAAGACTAGAGCAGGAACAGCTCGATTGTTATTCCTTGACAGACACTTAAATAGGGAGGGCTAGATTATTATCATGTAACAAAAAATGAGAAAATAGGCAGATTTGATTGTTATCACGAACAAAATTGATCAAGAAAGTTGTTGATTGTTACCACGGAAGTGACGCTTTTGTTATTGCCCCAGTAATAAAGACTGCGTTGGAAAAGTTCGATTTTTACCACCTGATAAAGATTGAATCAGGGAGAATTCCATTGTCAGCATGCAACAAAGACTGAAATAGACAGGGCTCAATTGTTACCAGGAAAAAAACTGTTTGGAGGATAATTTAGATTGTTACCAGTAATCAAGGTGTGAGAGAAGAGCTCGATTGCTATCCCTTGATAAATATTGAGTCAGGGAGAGCTCGATTGCTATCCCTTGATAAATATTGAGTCAGGGAGAGCTCGATTGCTATCCCTTGATAAATATTGAGTCAGGGAGAGCTCGATTGCTATCCCTTGATAAATATTGAGTCAGGGAGAGCTCGATTGCTATCCCTTGATAAATATTGAGTCAGGGAGAACTCGATTGCTATCCCTTGATAAATATTGAGTCAGGGAGAGCTCGATTGCTATCCCTTGGTAAATATTGAGTCAGGGAGAACTCGATTGCTATCCCTTGATAAATATTGAGTCAGGGAGAGCTCGATTGCTATCCTTTGATAAATATTGAGTCAGGGAGAGCTCGATTGCTATCCCTTGATAAATATTGAGTCAGGGAGAGCTCGATTGCTATCCCTTGATAAATATTGAGTCAGGGAGAGCTCGATTGCTATCCCTTGATAAATATTGAGTCAGGGAGAGCTCGATTGCTATCCCTTGATAAATATTGAGTCAGGGAGAGCTCGATTGCTATCCCTTGATAAATATTGAGTCAGGGAGAGCTCGACTGCTATCCCTTGATAAATATTGAGTCAGGGAGAGCTCGATTGCTATCCCTTGATAAATATTGAGTCAGGGAGAGCTCGATTGCTATCCCTTGATAAATATTGAGTCAGGGAGAGTCGACTGCTATTCCCTAATAAAGACCGAGTGAGGGAGAACTCGATTACTATCCCTCGACAAAGATTGAGTCAGAGAGAGCTCGATTGTTATCCCTCTGCAAAGGCTGTTATGGAGAGCTCTATTGCTCTCCCCGACAAAGAAGACTGAGTGAGGGAGAGCTCGATTGCTATCCCTTGACAAAGACTGAGTCAGGGAGATCTCAATTGTTAAGTGGTAGCAGAGATCGAGACAAAATTTAGAGTTCGAAAAATTAAGTTTAATGTATCGAAGTGTTATGCAATAATTCACTGAAATTACACAAGCGCTGAATGAGTGTAGCAAAACTGTATATTTTTTAAATTAGTATTCATATACACAAAGATAGCAGTTTATTTACAAGTTATGACAGAAAACGAGTGTTTTAATTAAGCAAATTCTAATATTGTTTCTCATGTCTACTTTTAATATTGTCGGAAGCCATGGCTGTAGATAGCGCAATACTCAATTCTCTACACGTAAACAATTGGAATTTATCGATTATTATTGCGATTGTTACAAGTTTTAATTCGGAGAAGACCTTCTGCATACCGTTGTTTAAAGACAGTGAAGAGTGATAACAGTATTAAAAGAGATGTCCGGAAATTTGTTCGATAGTATTTGTTCGAAAAGAAAATCTGATCGAAACGGAAATGTTCCAGGCCTAGTTACCAGTTTTTGTAAAAAGAATGTATAGTTGTGAAAAATATTCCAGTTTTAAATTGCAAACATAATCCGACTTTTACAAAGCTCTGCCTTTAGCTTATATGAATAATAAAAACTAAAAGGAAGTAAACGGTGTCTAGAATATCTGGAAAACAAGTGTTTTACTCTATCTAATATGAAACTCAACCTTATTTTCTATCTTACTAAACTCACTTTCCACCTTCCGATAATTCTTCAGTGACAAACCAGAAGAGACCTTATTGAGTCATTTGGGCCCTCCAACAGCCTCTCAATATTTCTCAGTTCTTAAATCTTCGATAAATGCGGATTGAACATATTTCTGTTTAGAAAATTTACCGTTTCGAATATATTTTGATTTCAAGCAAATAACCGTTTTGAATATATTTCTGTTTAGAACAAATTACCGTTTCGAATATATTTCTATTTCAAACAAATTTTCATCGAACAAATTACATCGACAGAAATCTTTCGTGTTAGTACTGATTGTTTGTTGAAAACGACGGTTACTTTGTTGGCGTTCAACAATGGACAGATTCTGCCACGTGATTGCATTATCTAAACTACAACGTATATCTAAATATCGACTTACGTAGAGCTTACGTCGTCACATTGTCTGAAATGCAAGTACACCTGAAACAATCTCAAGTACAAATGTATATCTTTGCATCGCCCGAAGTTCAACGTACACATTTATGTCATCTAAAGTACAATGCTTCACATCAACCTTCACATCAACTGATCCCAGATTCATACGATTGAAATGAAATGTACACGTCCACATAATCTAACAGTTCAATGTACACATGCACTGAGATGTCAGTTTATTAGGAACACCTACCAATTAGCGTGTTGCGCCTCCTTTGGCCTTCAGAACAGCCCGAATTCGTCGGGGCATGGAACTTACAAAATGCTGGATGCGTTGTACAGGATTGTTGTACCATACAGAAATGATTGTGTCATGCAGTTGCTGCAAATTGAACGACGGCACAGTCTCGCTGCGAACAACCCTTACCTCCTCATCCCAAAGATGCTCGATACGATTTAGAACTAGGGACTGTGCAGTCCGATGAAGTGAAGAAAACTCGTCGGCATATTCCTGGAACCATTTGGTGACTATAAGTGCGTTGTGAGCAGGTGCATTATCATGTTGAACGTGTCCATCCGAGTGAGGATAAACTGTAAAGGGATGAACTGGGTCAGCAACGTGTTCAAATAATCCGTGGCATTAAGATGTCGGTCGATGTATATTAGTGGGCCTAATGTATGCCAGGAAAACATTTCCCACATCATCACTGCCCCGTACTCTTGACACCATACAAGGTGACTCCATTGCCTCATGTTGCGCCAAATTCTGATCTTTTCATCAGATGATACCAAAGGAACCTTAATTCGTCCAACTAGGCTACCTTTTTCTAGTCTTTAACGGTCCAGTGTCTATGCTCTTGCACCACTGGAAACGCTCTTTCGTGTTCTTCACTGTCAACATTGGCACTCGACAATGTTGTCAGTGAAATGGAAATGGTATTTGGTTGGTGAGCGTTGTAGCCCATTTGCAACAAGGTCCGATAGGTGGTGCATTCGGAGAAGACCTTCTGCACACAAGTGTTTAATTCTGCTGTGATTTGTCTGGGCCATCTGTTCGCTTGTAGGATTCTCGCCAATTCCTTTGACCTCTCTGAACCTCAAGTTAATTTCGTTCACAGGCATTTGCTTTTTTCACCATTCTCGGTAAACCCTTGAAACTGTTGTTTGAGAAGTGATTGATATGATTTATATTACATAACATTTATATGATTCGATATACTCAGATTTATATGATTCGAAGTACGAATTCGAAGTGAAACACATCATCTGAAGTACAGTGCACATATTTACAGTGTAATGTACATTTTATGTGTTATATGAATTGTAATATATACCTATATATCATCTGAAGTACAATGCACAGATTCAAATAATCTGAAGTGAACTGTACGCCTACACATCATTTGAAATGTAATGGACATTTCGTATCATCTGAATTACAGTATATACCTATATAACGTCTGACCAGAATGTACACATCATCTGAAGTACAATGTCAATCTTCCATCTGATTACAATGAAAATCTTACCATCACCTGAATTACAATGCAAATATTCCCATCACCCGAATTACAATATAAATCTTCCCATCACCCGAATTGCAATGCAGATCTTCCCATCACCGGAATTACAATGCAAATCTTCCCATCATCTGAATTACAATGTAAATATTCCCATCACTTGAATTACAATATAAATCTTCCCATCACCGGAATTACAATGTAAATCTTTCCATCACCCGAATTGCAATGCAAATCTTCCCATCACCCGAATTGCGATGCAAATCTTCCCATCACCCGAATTGCAATGTAAATCTTTCCATAACCCGAATTTCAATGATGCAAATCTTCCCATCATCTGCTTTTCATCGTACACTTTCCCTTTATCGTCACAATCGCAACGGCAGACGTCCAGAAACAGACAGAAGTGGGTGTGAACTCGGAGCGGAGACAACTCCCACCATGGCAACTCCCGTCCGTGCTCCACCCCATCGATCTGCGATGCACCACCGGCAGCCGGACACTCACGACCAACCGACTGCCTCCGGCTGACACAAAGCGCCATTCCGTCTTTACTATTCGCTGCGAGTCCCGCAGGCCCCAACGAAACCACCTGCTTCTAATCTCTCGGCTCAACTGTTGACTCAGCTGGCTCTCAGATTGCCCTCCTTACATCTGCTCTCTATGCCAGTCTCGTCGCTACTCTAGTCTTTCTCTGCTCTCTCTCTCTCTAGCTTTTTATCTTTTCTTCTTCTCTCCATCTTCTCCACACTCCTCCATGTTCCCTTACTCCCTCCTCCCCCCCTCACTTCCCACCCACTGTCATCTATCTCGCCACCTTACAGGATGCCGAACGTGAGTCTCGGATTCTCTCGCCCCTTTTTACCGACACTGGAGATCGGCAGAGAGATTTTTAGAGGCAAGGCAGCACGTGGAGAGGATCTAAAGAGTGATGACTGGATAGCTGGGGGATCAAGCGTGTTTTAAAAGGTCTGGTCGCCGATGCGGACAGGGGATGCTCCAGCATTCGCTACGCATTAACGAGCTGAGAGGTTTTCCGGAGAATATGATATTGTCAACTCCGCCACCCTGCGTGTGAGAGCTCTTTTCTTTTGTCTTCCCCTTCCATCCATGGCGCCTGCGCGTTAGTGCCCTCCAGCAAAGTGAGTGGGGGGGGGGAGGTAGGGGTAAAGAATGAAAAACATTTCTTTTTTTCCACTTCTCTTTTCTGTTACTTAGCTTTCTATCTTTTTTCTTTGTTGCTTGTACCGAGAAATGAATCATAAAGGGGAAATTTACAATACGTAATAAAGGAAACAATACTATGCTAGATAAGCAAAAAACTTTTTGCACGTAATGGGTTTAACTGCCAGGTCACAAGGACCTCAATGAATCAGGAATTGATAGGGAACCTACTGGATAGCTGTTAGAAGACATTTAGAAGCTTCCTATCAAAGCCATCCAGTGTGTTCGAGTAAGTAGGGTAAGAGGGTGTTGGGCTCTTTCACCTCTGAGAGGCACTTTTTGCACGCAGTGGACTGAAAGGCTAGTCCATGCGGACTTCAAGACTTTACAAAAGGTTGGAGAAGGGTACCACAGGACAGCTGTTTAGGAGACAGATGGAAGCATATCGTCAATGCCACCCAGCGTGTTCTTTAACGTATTCAGGGTGTGGCTCTCAGAAAGGTTGGGGTGGCCCTCAGAAAAGGTTGGTGAAGTGGACTACTGGACAGCTGTTTAGGAGACAGATGGAAACCTTTCTTCAATGCCATCCAGCGTGTTCTTTAACGTATTCAGGGTGTGGCTCTCAGAAAGGTTGGGGTGGCCCTCAGAAAAGGTTGGTGAAGTGGACTACTGGACAGCTGTTTAGGAGACAGATGGAAACCTTTCTTCGATGCCATCCAGCGTGTTCTTTAACGTGTTCAGGGTGTGGCTCTCAGAAAGGTTGGGGTGGCCCTCAGAAAAGGTTGGTGAAGTGGACTACTGGACAGCTGTTTAGGAGACAGATGGAAACCTTTCTTCAATGCCATCCAGCGTGTTCTTTAACGTATTCAGGGTGTGGCTCTCAGAAAGGTTGGGGTGGCCCTCAGAAAAGGTTGGTGAAGTGGACTACTAGACAGCTGTTTAGGAGACAGATGGAAACCTTTCTTCAATGCCATCCAGCGTGTTCTTTAACGTATTCAGGGTGTGGCTCTCAGAAAGGTTGGGGTGGCCCTCAGAAAAGGTTGGTGAAGTGGACTACTGGACAGCTGTTTAGGAGACAGATGGAAATCTTTCTTCAATGCCATCCAGCGTGTTCTTTAACGTATTCAGGGTGTGGCTCTCCCGCACACGAGGCTACGGCTGTACGCCCTCTGACGGACGGAGATCTTTCTAAAGTGTCATCAGAGGTATCGGGAATTTTCCATTTTATAAGAATCGAAACCCAAATGAAAAATTCTGTGGCGTTTAATCATCATTAAGCAGACATCATTTAATAACTGAAATAGAAGTTAAAATAGAAATCTTTCTATAATAATAGGAACCCAATATAAATACTCTATGGCCATAAACAAGTCGTGAGGTACCAAGACTGGAGTTACTATGAGACTGCGCAGTGGCTGCTTCTTCAGATCACAAACCAATATCCCATCAATCGCCTGGCAATCGAACTGTCTGTGTTCAAGGGCAGACGTGCACCATGACCACAAGGTCAGATGTGCACCATGACTACGAGGGCAGACGTGCACATGAGTACAAGGGCAGAGTACACCATGACTACGAGGGCAGACGCAGTTCCCAGGTTCGAGTCCCAGCTGGGTACAAGGGCAGAGTGCACCAGTGAGTACGAGGGCAGATATGCACCATGAGTGCACAAGGGCAGATGTACACCATGAGTGCAAGGGCAAAAGTACACCATGAGTACAAGGGCAAAAGTACACCATGAGTACAAGGGCAAAACTACACCAGGAGTACAAGGGCAAAACTACACCAGGAGTACAAGGGCAAAAGTACACCATGAGTACAAGGGCAAAACTACACCAGGAGTACAAGGGCAAAAGTACACCATGAGTACAAGGGCAAAAGTACACCATGAGTACAAAGGCAAAAGTACACCAGGAGTACAAGGGTAAAAGTACACCAGGAGTGCAAGAGCAAAAGTACACCATGAGTACAAGGTCAGACGTGCAGCATGAATGCAAGGTGAGGCGTGCACCATGAGTACATGGGCAGACTTCCGAGCACTAAATTTTCGACAACCTCTCATTAGAAAAAAGAGCATTTTTATCGTAATTATTTTTATTGCAGTGGAATTGTTCATTATAAATCGGGACACCGAAAAATTTTAACCAAAATTTATTCTAAACATTTTCATACATCATTTGAGAATTTTAGAATTCAATGCGTTTAAGGGGAAAAAATGTAAAATTTCTGTAGTTAATTGAACTGGTTACAAGAAATCTTTTAGTAATTTTAGATACAAATATCGGGATTAGTGTCTGCTCAATTGGTTGCTAACCAGGCTCGTAAACAGCAGTTCTCAAGTTCAGTCCCAACAGAGACAAGCTTTACTTCAATTGTAATCAATGTCGTCAATACGTATCTATTCATCAGAGATCATCGCAAATAATTGAATCTCTATTTCTACGGATGTCGTCGTTCTTGGTAATCTAATGTGTCTTAAAAAACATCTTTGCTTTTTCCAGGAAGGACAGGGTGAGAATGGCTCAGTCGGTAGAGCGCCAGGCTGGTAATCTGCAGTTCCTAGGTTCGAGTCCCAGCTGGGTCAGCGTTGAGATTTATCTCCGCAAAACTCCCGCCCTCCCCTCGGTCAGTAGGGACACCGGTGAACACTGAAAAAACTCTGTCGGAAGAAACTCTGTAGGATAGTTAAGACGTGCCCCCATGTGTGGGAGAGCCATACACTGTGCATGTTAAAGAACACGCTGAATGGCCTTGATGGGAGGTTACCATCTGTCTCCGCTGCTGGATTTGTAAAGGCTGCCGTCCGTCGGATGGGCATGTTAAGCAGTGCCCCCGTGTGTGGGATAGCCATACCATGTGCATGTTAAAAATACTCTGGATGGCCTTTATGGGAGGCTACCATCTGTCTCTCAAGAGCTGTTCAGACAACCCCAACCTTCTCTGAGCCTTCGGGGTCCTTGTGACCTGATCATTTATTATGTGCAAAAAACTGCCTCTCAGAAGTAAAACAAACCCATCTGTCTTCTGAAAGCTATCCAGTAGATACCCTTACTGTAACTTTCTCTGAGTGTTTGGGGTCCTTGTCACCTGGATATTTGTCACCTTTTGTGCAAGAAAACCACAACTACTTAATAAAACAATCGAGCTCAAAAACCCTGTACATATTAAAGAACACAATGGATGACTTTCACCAGAGACTTGCATCTGCCTCTGAGCTGTCTGGTGTATCTCCTGTGTGAAAAAAAAAGTGCTGCTCAGAGGTAGAAAAAATTAAAGCCATGACAAACACTAACATTGATATACCTTAACTTTGGACACTAGTGTATAATTTCTTTCACTTGAAATAGTGAGTTGAAAAAAAATTGGCTATCCTGATTGGGATTCGAACCCATGTCTCACAAAAACATGCCTGGCGTTTTAGCTGCTAGACCACCAAGGACTACTTCTTCAACTAAGTGACATAAGCCTTCCTGCTGAGTCACCAGTGGCGCCATCTATTATCAGGAGTTGTGTTCGAATCCCAGTCTGGTCAACTAATTTTTTTCAACTCATTATTTCAAGTGTTCCTTGTCTACAGGACTTTTCCTGTGATAATTTATTACTGAATAGTTTATATAACGCTGTGAGCATGAGCGGCAAATATTAAATAAAAAAATAAAAATCAATACCCCCTCAAGCAGCTGCTTGCCACAGAGGTCGGACAGGAGCCTGTCAGTTTATATGCCATAGTAGAAGGTCTGTGAGAATGGCAGGCCCTCAGCAGAAAAACGACACAAACAGCCATGCCTTACCCGTGGCTCGAACCCAGGTCCCTTAGATCAGTAGCCAAGCGCGCTAACCACTACTACCATCAAAAATGTGGCGTTTGGCTGCCCAACTCCCGATAATAGATGGCGCCACTAGTGAATCATCAAGAAGGCTTATGTAACACTTAGTTGAGTAAACGATCAGTTCGTCAGTGGTCTAGCGGTTAAGACACCCGACATGCTTCCGTGAGTCCTGGGTTCGAATCCCACTGAAGACAAACTTTTTCTTGTCTACAGGACTTTTCCTGTGATAATTTATTACTGAATAATTTCTTTCATTGGCAAAAAAAAAGTGTCGCTCAGTTGGACACCAATTCCAAAATTTCTTTCGCTTCCTCCATTGTTCGTTCACCATTTTCATTGTGACACTAATCACATTTGAAAGAAAGAAAAAAAATCACGTTCTCTCTTTTTATTTTAGCCTCTCTTTTTCTGTACTATTTCTTCTAGCATCTCTCGGATATTAAAACTAGATCAAAATTTCGAGGAATATGTTCTAAGAATAAACGATTCAAAACACTTCGGAACTTTTATATAAAGACCACGATACATCCGCTGAAAAAAAAAAAGAAAGAAGAAGAAATGAAAGAATAAATAAACGAAATGCAGAAAAATAAGAAGGGAAAAATATCCAATGCAGGAATCATTGAAGTTAGTAGTATGAATACATCTATCTCCCTTGCATATGCATGTACCCCTTCTGTCCTCATCATAACTTTAAAGACTCCATTCTAGCTAAGTATTGGAAGCTCCCTTCCTCCTCCTCCCCACCCCCACATCCCCCTCCCCCACACACAAGAAGGTCTCTACACACATCTGCATCAACGCCACCACAGCTTATCCCCTACAACTGGCTCCCTTATACCACTAGTTCCATGCACTTACTTCATCCAAGTAGCAAATGGTAATGCAAATACCAGCTGCTATTGAACAGAGCTCCTTTAACTGACCAATAACCACGGAAGAACTGTAAACTTTTTAAGTACGTCTTAGAAGCGTTTGTCCCTGGCGGCTGCCCTCCACGCCGCGGCGGCAGAGTCGCCCATGAGACAGGCGGCGGTGCGTGAAATGAGGCAGGCTGAGGCGCCCGAGCGAATTACGAATGCGAATAAAAAGCCTGTTTCCTTGCCTTCGTCGCTTTGCCTGCTTACCCCCCTCCCACCCCTTGTCCTCTTCTCTTTCAGCATACACAGAGAGAGAGAGAGGACACTTCCTCCCCACCCCATACTCACTCACACTCATGCTTCCCCACATGTGCACTCTACTATTGCTCGGCTTTTTCGGAGAATGTTAATTCCACTTGTAAGATAGGCCTTTTCAATGAAAGCTATAAATGTGATTAAAAAGTTTAAGCCTCATGTTTTATTCATGAGCCAAGGGACCCCACCAACCATTGCCACCTTATCAACCTGAGCTGCTCCTGCAGCCTCTAAGAGATTTCGTCATCTATAGAGCCCGTAAGATAGAGAAGACGCACAGAGGAAGCATACTCTTCAACCAGCACACGAGAGGTATTTGTTTACGCTAACTGTGGTTTTGTTGCTTTTTCTGGTTAACTGCTACTTCTTTTTTTTCCCTGCAAGAAATAAGGTAAATCAAATGAGCAGGGAGGAAGATCAGTGGGGATAAAGTTTTGAGGGGAAAAAATAAGTGGTAAGGTGATTCAAAAGATTAAAGTTGTCAACGCCTTTTTTTTTTTAAATAAGAGAATAGCTTTTGAAATTTTGCTTTTATCATTCAGCCTTTGCCTATAAATCGTTATTGGATTCGTGATTTAGTCTTAACTCGGAATAGATATTCTCTCTCTTTTATAAGTTCCCATTTTTTATTTCCTTCAATTTAAAGTTTCACTCTTTTATTTTTCATAAACTTCTCTGTAATTTTCCCATTGTTTTGGTTTTAATAATTCCCCCATTTATTTTGTTACTGTAAATTTTCTACATCCTTTTTCTATAGGCAATATTTTCACAAGGATTAAAGGAGGAAAGGGTTGGGTTGTTTTACCTCTGAGCGTCACTTTTTGCACACCATGGGCTAAATGGCCAGGTCACATGGACCCCGAAGGCTTAGAGAAGGTTGGGGGAGGGGACCCACTGGAACAGCTGTTGGGAGACAGATGGTAGCCTCCCGTCAAGGCCATCCAGGGTGTTCTTTAACGTGCACAGGGTGTGTCTCTCCCGCACACGGGGCCACGGCTTAACGTCCCATCCGACGGACGGCGGCCTTTCCTAGCCCATCGGTGTCCCCTACTGATCATGGGCAGGGCGGGGAATTTTTCGGAAAGGAGGAAAGGAATGGGGGAGAAAGTACTTATGCTTCGTACATCCCCCCCTCATTGAAGATAGTTCCCTACGTGAAAGATTATTTTTTATTATGCAACATTTTTTTAACTAATCATAAATTATATTTAATTAAAAACAGACAAGCATTTATAGGCTATGAACAACCCCGAGTATAGAGTAAAAATTGTCTTTAACCATATGGGATCCGAACTCACAACCTCCTGGTAACATGTCATGTACTCCGATCGTCATCTCTGTTGGTGGCTTTAAGCTTCATATCATGGAGTTAATCATTCCAAGTTATCTTTGGGGCGGGAGTGGCTCAGTCGGTAGCGCGCCGGGCTCGTAATCTGTAGTTACCAGGTTCGAGTCCCAGCTGGGTCAGCGTTGAGATTTATCTCCGCAAAATTTCCCCGCCCTGCCCACGGTCAGTAGGGGACATTGATGGGCTTGAAAAGGCCGCCGTCCGTCGGATGGGACGTTAAGCCGTGGCCCCATGTGCGGGAGAGCCATACCCTGTGCACGTTAAAGAACACGCTGGATGGCCTTGACGGGAGGCTACCATCTGTCTCCCAACAGCTGTTCCAGTGGGTCCCCTCCCCCAACCTTCTCTGAGCCTTCGGGGTCCTTGTGACCTGGCCATTTAGCCCATGGTGTGCAAAAAAGTGCCGCTGAGAGGTAAAACAATCCAATCCAAGTTATCTTTACTATATTAAGGAGTCTGGTCAACGAAGCAGTTCCTAGGTATGTTCATACCACTTGGCGCGCTAGCATCACGGATGACTATAATCATACTTAACTTCCCACGAAATGCATATTTAATTAATCATGGAGCTTCGAAATAGACACTCTATTGATACAACACGTTCGTGCCATTGAGGGCATATATAAACTTATCATCTTTTCCTCTTTCATTCCTGGGATATGCAAATCTTCCGCTTCCCATTAAAATACGAGCCAAAAAAAAATAGAAAGTTACCTTTTGAAATTCTTTTTTGGAACGAAAAAAAAATGAGGAAAAGAAGTCGGAACTAGTAAAAAAAAAAAGAGACTCTATGTCTTTAGAGATAAAGTCTGCATACTGAGAGAAAACGGTGTAGGATATTTATACAATGTCTCAACACGTCGCTACTCATATTTACGAGTGTCGATTTAAATCTATAAATATTCCTCATAAATATGGACACGGTAGCCAGCAAGTCTCGGTAGTGGAGCAACTTAGCCGTATCAAAAGAGGAATATATCATGCCTGTTTCCCAGCCAAGCTCGCTACTGATGACAACTGGTATTATCCTCCGTTATTTATAGTGCTACTGAGAGGAGGGAGTACTTTACATTAGAATGGCAGCAAGAGACGGCGTTACGAAGTAGAGGAGGGAAAAAAACTTGCAGTTATAATCGGTGCTTCAAAGCGGAGAAAAAAATATCTCCTCTGGGAGGGAAAGTAATTTTCTCTCTGTACTTTAAATACCTGATGGGTGTTTTAGAGGAGGAATGAGTGATACAAGGGTAATTTTATTTTCGTGTGTTTCGAACGTTGTTAGTTTGGAGTGATGTGTGAAAAATTGATTGTGGGAGGGGGGGAAGGAGGTTAGTTCTCGCCTCTGGAGTGAAGGTTATTATTGTGTGTGCGTTGGATTCGAAATCTGGGAGACTCTTGAATGGTTGCTTAAGTTCTGTCACAGTTTTCGTAGTTTTGTTCTTCAAGCAGGATGGGAATTTGATATTTTGGGAAGGGGGGGGGGGTCTGTGAGCAATTCCATGAGGAGATTTTTGTGCTAAAATTTAAATGTGGTGAGATTTAATAGATATTGTGGACTGAGTTTGATAAGCTATAAATTGTCTGCTGAAAATTAATGATACAGTGTGCTGAAAATTTAAAGATACCGTGTGCTTAAATGTAAAAGATGCTGTATGAAGAGAATTAAAATATGTGTGTTGGGATTTAAAGGACACTGTTTGCTGATATTTGAAACACATTGTGTGATGATATTAAAGAAACACTGGGTGTTGTTACTTACAAGTCACTTGTGTGAGGAGATTTCAAAAACATTTGCTAATATTTAAATATTCTGTACTGAGGTTTAAAGAAATACGTGCTTATATTAAAATAATACTGTGTTATATTTAAAAGATAGTGTGTGTTGGGTTTAAAATATATTGTGTTCTGAGATAAAGGATACTGTGTGCTAACGTTTAAGAGATAAGGTGTAGGAAATGTATAAGATGTCTTTGATATTTAAAAGTTAGCGAGCAATTAAGCTGAAAAGGTGGTGTTAAATTTGGTGTTAAAATTTAAAGGATATTCTAAAATGTCATTTAAAGAGATGTGTTGCCTACTAAGATTAAAAAAAATGTGTGTTGATGGAAAAGAAAAGATACCGTATGATGAGATTTCGGAAACAGAAATGCTAATGGTTAAGAGATATCTTGTGCTGATGTCTAAAGTTACTGGGAGCTGAATTTAAAAGGTATTGTTATGAATTTAAAAGTTATTCTACGTTGCTATTTAAATTATAATGCATGTTGCCAGTTAAAGATACTGTGAGTTAATATTTGAAAGTTATCGTGTACAGAGAGTTAAAAGCTACTCTTTGGTGAAATATAAAAAATACTGTGTTCTGAAATTTAAAACATAACCTGTGTTGAGATTTAAAAGGTACTATGCGATTTTGTGCTTTGAATTTAAAAGATACGTTCTGAGTTTGAACTATGCTTTAAGTTGGAATTTAAGATGGTGTTTAAAATTTAATCATGCACTTTTACTGAGGTTTAAAAGCTGTTGAATTTTAAAGCTTAGAATTAAAAAATGTTTAATGCTGAGATTTAAAACATTTGCCTTTATCGAATATGGGATGCTCATTTTCCAATCTAATGAATTTAGTCTCTTTCCACTTTTAGCACCATCTAGCAGTGTAAATTCGAACTAACGGATGATTGAAAAAAATGCAAATAGTAATATTTTAATTAATACCTACATATCAAACGTGGGGCGGGGGGGCTCAGTCGGTAGCGCACTATAGGCTCGTAATCTGTAGTTCCCAGGTTCCAGTCCCAGCTGAGTCAGCGTTGAAATTTATCTCCGCAAAATTCCCCGCCCTGCCCACGGTCAGTAGGGGACACCGATGGGCTTGGAAAGGCCGCCGTCCGTCGGATGGGACGTTAAGCCGTGTCCCCGTGTGCGGGAGAGACATACCCTGTGCACGTTAAAGAACACGCTGGATGGCCTTGACGGGGGTCTACCATCTGTCTCCCAACAGCTATTCCAGTGGGTCCCCTCCCCCAACCTTCTCTGAGCCTTCGGGGTCCATGTGACCTGGCCATTTAGCCCATGGTGTGCAAAAAAGTGCCGCTCAGAGGTAAAACAACCCAACCCGACCCATATCAAACGTATAGGAAGCGCCAAAATCACGTTAAATATCAACGGGAAACTTATAAATCTCGTACACGTTATATTTTAAATGTTAGTACACAGTATCCTTTATCTCAGAACGCAATATCTTTTAAACCCAGCACACAATATCCTTTATCTTAGAACAAAATATCTTTTAAACCCAGCACACAGTATCCTTTATCTCAGAACACAATATCTCTTAAACCCAGCACACAATATCTTTTAAATATAACTCATTATTTTTAATATAAACACGCATTTCTTAAAGTCTTAGTATAGAATATCATTTAAATATTAGCATAAAAATATTAATATCGAAACAAAAAGAAACATTCCTTTATCTCTCACAAACAAAAAGGCTGTATTTTAAAACCCCCAATGGGTAAAGAAATAAATCATAGCTGTCAACGTAAACTTGTTGACCGTCACACACCAATCCAAAAAGTTCAAATTTCTACCATAAATATATTTTCTGGAATATTAAAATTTGGCGATTTTCCACATTTAGAGAGAGCTATTAAAGTTGTTGGGAGATTTAAAAAAGACGAATCATAATATTTCATCAATATCTATGCAACACAAAAGGATTTTTTTTTTTATGCTTAAAAGATTGGATTGTTTTACCTCTGAGCGGCACTTTTTTGCACACCATGGGCTAAATGGCCATGCCACAAGGACCCAGAAGGCTCAGAGAAGGTTGGGGGAGGGGACCCACTGGAACAGCTGTTAGGAGACAGATGGTAGCCTCCCGTCAGAGCCATCCAGCGTGTTCTTTAACGTGCACAGGGTATGGATCTCCCGCACACGGGGCCACGGCTTAACGTCCCATCCGACGAACGGCTGCCTTTCCAAGCTCATCGGTGTACCCTACTGACCGTGGGCAGGGCGGGGAAATTTTGCGGAGATAAATCTCAACGCTGACCCAGCTGGGACTCGAACCTGAGAACTACAGATTACGAGCCTGGCGCGCTACCGACTGAGCCACCCCCGCCCCTATGCTTAAAAGAGGAAAAGAAAAATGTCTGACAGATGGACACACAGAGAGACGACAAAGTAATAAGATTAGCTCGCTTTTTTGAAAACGAATTGAAAATGATGCATGCTGAGATTCAAAACCTATCTTCTGCTGATGCTAAAAGATAATGTGTGCTAAATTTAAAATATACTGTGTGTTAAAATTTAAAATATACAGTGTTCTGAGATTTAAAGAAATATGTACTTATATTTAAAAGGCAATGTGTTCTTACATTTAAAAGATGTTGTGTGCCGAGTTTGGAACATATTTGAATAAAATATACTGTGTACTAAATTTAAAACATAAATAAATAAACAAATAATAAATACCCCCTCAAGCAGCTGCTTGCCACAGAGGTCTGACAGGAGCCTGTCAGTTTATATGCCACAGTAGAAGGTCTGAGAGGATGGCAGGACCTCAGCAGAAAAACGACACAAAAACGACCTTTATCCGGGGCTTACGGTGGGCTAAATTTAAAATATAAGGTGTGCTAAAATTATGATACGTGAGTGAAATTTAAAAGATACTGTGTGTTAAATTTAAAAACATACAGTGTGCTAAAATTTAAAATATATTGTGTGCCAAAATTCGAAAGATACTGTGTTCAAGTAGCATACCTATAATGCTTCAGAGGGTGAGACCACACACGGGCCTAGCAGGATAGGGTTCCTTCCCTTCTTTCCCCCCCCCCTTCCTTTATCCCCTTCTCATGAGTCTCCGTACCATTTCGGGCTATTTCATTCCTTACGAAATTTTCCGCAGAAGTAACTCATAATTCTATCTTCAAACAAATTCACTTCTCAGTGTTGTAGTAGTTGTACTAAATCTTGACTAATGATAAGACTACTGAATTCCATTTTATTTATTTTTGTTAACTAGTTAAGTGTAGCTCTAAGTTAAATAAGTCCACTATAAGAATGTTATCAACTGTCTCCAAAGACAATTATAAATGATTACAAAACCCAGATGCTCCGCAATACAAGGACTACACTACATCTATAGGGAAAATGCCAAATCCCCACTACCTACGTCGAGGGCAAGAAAACACCATATAGATTCAGCTCGCCCCACGACTACCTATGGCGAACTGTACTATAGAAGTAAAGTCCATCCAACGGTCAAAAGCTAAATTTAATCTGCGTCCCGGTTAGCCACAAACAATGATATATAGATCTAAGTTGCCTCGGCTCCCGTGGTGGGAACTCTTTGTTGGCCCTACCAGGCCCCTCCGCCGGGGACCCGTCCAAACTAGGTGCCCCCCAACACCAGTAAGCGGGGCCCTCAACTTCACCGAGACCCAGCCGTTCCATCGGGTCCCCGTCCGACCAGATACTCCCCAATACCAGTCAGCGGGGCAGTCAACTTCACACAGGCCTTCAGACCCCCCCCCCCCCTCCATCACGACAAGGTGGTTCCCTCTCGGGGAGGGAGGGGGGGGGTTCTCCAAAGGTGATAGCTTCTTTCGCTCCTAAGAAGTTACTGATTAAGATGACTTATTTGATCGTAATTCTACCTAACGTCCTGGGAACGATGCTTGCCCTGAGATTTAACGGGTCGAATGCACCTCTATAATATATATATTGATTTGACGATTTACAGTCTCCAAAGGCAATTATATTTGATGATATAACCTGAGCATGGTATCTTTCAAAGCACTTTAGTTCCCCTGCTGTTGTTGAGAATTTATAGATTTTGGTTGGGTTGTTTTACCTCTGAGCGGCACTTTTTTGCACACCATTGGCTAAATGGCCAGGTCACAAGGACCCCGAAGGCTCAGAGAAGGTTGGGGGAGGGGACCTACTGGAACAGCTGTTGGGAGACAGATGGTAGCCTCCCGTCAAGGCCATCCAGCGTGTTCTTTAACGTGCACAGGGTATGGTTCTCCCGCACACGGGGCCACGGCTTAACGTCCCATCCGATGGACGGCGGCCTTTCCAAGCCCATCGGTGTCCCCTACTGACCGTGGGCAGGGCGGGGAATTTTGCGGAGATAAATCTCAACGTTGACCCAGCTGGGACTCGAACCTGGGAACTACAGATTACGAGCCTGGCGCACTACCGACTGAGCCACCCCCGCCCAAGAATTTATAGATATCACGGATTTTATTCTGCAGATACGAGCCGGTACGCATACCTGTTAACACAAGTGTACTATTAAATATCTTATATTTCTCACTTTAACCGGTACGAACATTTTAACTCTCTCTTCATCTTTCTACTTTTGTATGACAAGCGTTTTTTTAGGGAAAAAACACTGATAGATACTTGTATTGAAATTTAAAAGTAATGTATATATATATTGATGCTTAACAGAGACTGTTTACTGAAATTTGGAATATACTGTGCATTGAGAATTTAAGTATGCTCTGCTCTAAGAGTCAAAATGATACTCTTTGCTGACGTTAAAAAACGCTACTTCCAGAGATTTTAAAGATACGGTGTGCTGAATTAGAGAATTTTTATTAGATTTAAAACTGTGTCTCGATTTCAAAAGACGTTTGCTTAACGTAAAGGATACTGCACTGAGATAAGAAAAAATTGCTTTCTATCCACTTTTAAATGATTTGTGTTGAGATGAAAACTATGTTTCTCCAGAAATTTTAAACTTACGTATAATTTCCAGGAAATGATGCCAACCTCATTAATGACTCGTATAGATAATGTTAGTTTTAATTTTGCGCGAGAAGGGGAGATTTATCCTTCTCCCTCCTCCAACAGATGCCCATGTCATCACTGCTAAGTCATATGGTATCAAGTGAGTTAGCTATTCCGTTTATGTCACGCATTCATGAAAGATTTGTCACTGAAAAATATCGTCTTGATTATTTTAATCTGGGATGTCTCCTGCTTTCTCTGACTGTCATTCAATATATCTCTTTCCCCGTCTGTGTAGGGGAGGGGGTGACTCAGTCGGTAGCGCGCCAGGCTCGTAATCTGTAGTTCCCAGGTTCGAGTCCCAGCTGGGTCAGCGTTGAGATTTATCTCCGCAAAATTCTCTGCCCTGCCCACGGTCAGTAGGGGATACCGATGGGCTTGGAAAGGCCGCCGTCCGTCGAATGGGACGTTAAGCCGTGGCCCCGTGTGCGGGAGGGCCATACCCTATGCACGTTAAAGAACACGCTGGATGGCCTTGACGGGAGGCTACCATCTGTCTCCCAACAGCTGTTCCAGTGGGTCCCCTCCCCCCAACCTTCTCTGAGCCTTCGGGGTCCATGTGATCTGGCCATTTAGCCCATGTTGTGCAAAAAAAATGCCGCTCAGATGTAAAACAACCCAACCCCGTCTGTGTTCCGAGCTTTGGATTCTCGTGACCTTGTCATTTATCTCCATTCAGGGTCAAACAAGTTCAACGAAAATTTCAAAATAATTTCTATATTTTGTTTAAGGTTTCTTCCATTCTCTATATTAAAATATTCCAATGTTCTTTAAATCCTTTCTGCTCATTTTTCGTTACTTTTACTCCCGTGAATCGAAACTGTTTCTAACTCAACTGCTCTTTAGCTGAATCTAGTTATTTTTCCGCCACAGTCTTCAAAGAAACTTTGCATTATTATTGTTTATTAGTGCAAATAAAAAATGGCACCAAACCTTTATGAACTTTTAAAAAAATTAAATTAACTCGAATTGGGGGGGGAGAAAAAAAAACACATGTTTATCAGTAACAATGATTACTTAGGTTTTTAAGAGCGATGTTTCTAAACCTTTAGAGAGAGAAAAAAAAATGGCGAAGGAATGAAGTCTGGATAGCAATTGCCATGAAGAGAAGAGAATCGACAAACCAGGTTGACAGCCTTTCTCTTCCAATGCACAACTTATAGCTTTGCTGGATGCATGTGACAAAGGAAATACAGAACTCAGAGAGTCACACGCGCGCGCGCACACACTTAAAAGAAACCACACTTCTCACCAAAATGCCTAGCTCAACTTTCTGACAGTAATTCCACCGAGTTTATTACTGACAGCCCCCTTAATGGGGGGAATGATGCTGTGCCAGAGAGCGAGAAGGTGGAGGAGGAGGATGGGAATGAGGAAGCGGGGGGGGGGGGATGGGAAGAAGAGAGGTGAAATAGAGAGAAAGAGAGAATGCGATACAAGATGGGTGGAAAGAATCGTCGGATTTAAGTGCTTGCTGCTGAGTAATTATTTTTCCTAAGTAAACTTCATTAAACGCGTAAGAATGGTATAAATGAATTAAGGGGGGGTAACCTTTTTCCGCGCTGTTTGACAAGAAGCATTTCTTAATTAGTGGTCCTGCTAATTAACTTAGGTTGCTATAGAGAGGTTCAAGCTAGGCAGCGCTCGAGCGTGAAATCACCTCACGTGCTCATCTTGGAGAATAATGACCAGATAAACAACGGGGTGAAAAAAAAGGGTGGGGTAGTGCAGGTGGGTGGGTTTGTGTGTGGGGGTAGCAGTAGATATTCTTTGCTTTTGCAATTTTTTTTGTGTGTAAAAGTTAACAATGGAAATCGGGGACAAAAAATGTATTTTATGATGTAATAAATTGCTTGACTTGACGCAAGTATAGGAAAACGCGGGAATTGATTGAGGAGAAGTTTGGCGCCGAATTGAAATACGTGTGAGGTATTGGCTCTTGGTTTCGAGCTTTCTGGAGTTGCCAAAATGTAATATATTTGATATAATAATATAAATAAAATACCCCCTCAAGCAGCTGCTTGCCACAGAGGTCTGACAGGAGCCTGCCAGTTTATATGCCACAGTAGGAGATCTGAGAAGATGGCAAGGACCTCAGCAGAAAAACGACACACACATCCATGCCTAATCCGGGGCTCGAACCCAGGTTCCTTAGATCAGTAGCCAAGCGTACTAACCACTCGGCCACGGGACGGCTATTTGATATAAGGAAATTGGAAATATGACAGGAAGATTGAAATTTATATATTTCAAGTGGAAGGGGATTATCACTGGTGTATCAACGGGTCTCATTAGGGGATTAAAAGAAAGCTGTATCGCAGCGTTATCGTCATCATGTACTAGTCCTATCAGCAAAAGCATGATGGTAATTGGACTAGTTTTTAAAAATTGAAAACTAATGGTAGGACTAAGACATTCCGATAATGGACTAGAAAATGCTGATTACGAAGGTGGATCGTTTAATTCGTGAACTTCTGTCGCCCACAATTAGCGCTTTTAGTAGCATTAATGCAGTGTCATCGCAGAGGTTCTTAAGAGCACGGAACAGTGTATGGACTCGAGTACTAAAGTGTATGGACTAAAGATCTGAAATGTATGGACTCAAGTACTAAAGTGTATCAACTAAAGTTCTGAAGTGTATGGACTCAAGTACTAAAGTGTATGGACTAAAGTTCTGAAGTGTATGGACTAAAGTACTGAAGTGTTTGGAGTCCAATATGGAAGTGCTGAAAGTGTATGGGATCAAGTACTTAAGTGTATGGACTCAGGTATTGAAGTGTATGGACTCAAGTACTAAAGTGTATGGATTCGAGTACTGGAGTAAGTTCAATTGTGTGGATTCAAGTACTAGTGGAGTAAACTTCATTAAACACAAAAGAATGGTTTAAATGAATTACAGGAGGGTAACCTTTTTCAGCGCTGCTTGAGAAGAAGCATTTCTTAATAACACTGGTTTACAAGTTTTTTATAACATGAACAATTGTAACTGCCTTTAATTATTTTTCAGGTGCTGATTTCAGATCTGGCGTTAAAAAATAACTAGCACGTCACGTTTTTATGTTGTTGGTCATTTTGACTCCTATTAAGATCTTCCTATACCAACACCTCCAGGCAACTGGGAGGACACTAGATATTTTACTTTTTGTGGCTGACAACACTGAGTGCCAAGTGGGAGAAAACATGTAACAGTAACCTAACCTCAGACCGCCATTCTTGTTTTCATTGTAGGAAAACACGTGCTTACGTTGAAGAGTGAATTTTGGCGCTTAAATGGCACAAAGGTAACGTCGCAGATGTGTTAATGTGCAGATAGTTTTGCTATATGTGCGGAAATTATATTTTAAAATCGCAGGATCGTTCTTTGACAAAGATTGTGAAGAAAGATTATAACTTGTATTTTGGATGTCATGTTGGAGATCAGGATAAAATATGGGTTCCACATGTGTGCTGCATTTCGTGCTTTGTTGGTCTGAGTGAATGGTTGAAAAATAAAATAAAATCCATGACCTTTGCAGTTCCATTGGTTTGGCGTGAGCCAACTAATCACTTGCATGATTGCTATTTTTGTTTAACTAAAGTGTCGCGCTTTTCAAAAAAGAATAAAGCATGTACAGCAACTGCACACGCTCCAGTTTGCTGTGAACGGTAACTGCACACGCTCCAGTTTGCTGTGAACGGTAACTGCACACGCTCAATATTTCCGTGAGTGAGCCCACACGATCTAGTATCAAAATAATATGACCACCTACTGTACAAGTGTTAGTAAAATTCAAATAACAGCTTTTGTTTTCGTTTTAACTTGTTTTTATTAACTTGTAAGAGTAATTATTTAAACTGGCGTTATTGCTGTTAAGTATTCAAATTTTCGGTAATTTTCTAAATGTCGAAGAGCATTGTTGAAAATCGAGATTGAAATAGACTTGGTTGAGATCTTTAAATTACTTTTTGTCCCATATTTTTTAAATAAAGCTTATTTAAGAACTTACTGAATTCTGTATCTGAGTTATTTTTGATATAACATGGAACTGTACCCAATAAAATGGCCGCTGAATATATATTAATCAAAAATAAACGTAAACTGTAAACTTTAAAATTTTTTTGAGATTGTTGAAGTGATGTTTCTCAAAGCGAAAGGTAGTATTAAAAAAACTTTGCCAAGCCTATTCCTCAAATAAAAATGAATTAAAAAATAAAGAAAGCAAGCGATGTGTAAAAAAAAAAAGAACAACGCCGCTTTAGGCCAGCTAGGGACCATTAATGTCATCTCTATGAAACTTCAATTTCTCTTCCCATTTCCTTTTTCTTTTCCTCGCACTACAGTATTTCCTGTTGGGCTATTTTCTTTCGACTATTTCTAGATTAAATCGCCCAAATCCCAAAGGTGATCAAACACTGCAGCCTTCGTGCCTATTGCGAAGCGGGTCGCAGGTGTTTGCCGAGACCGCCGAACCCCTGGGGAGCACCTGTCGGAGACAAGTAGAGGCGAGGTGGTAGCAAGTCCTCTTGGACATCGCCTAGAGCTATCGCCTCCCTCCCACCCTCACTCTCATCCGTTTGTCTGTAATGATAGGGCATCAAGTGTGCTCTCGGGCCTCTCAATCGCTGACTCTGCTCCAGATGACCAGTTGGCCTGAGGAAAAAAGTTCCTGCTAGCACGAGAATAAGAATGGGACCTAAGATGGTGCTGGGAGATTTCTATATATATGCTCGCTTCCGTTCGTCCGGTTCACTCGTCATCTGTTGCATAGTCGTTTACACTGTTCGATCAAGTTCGTCGAAATTGTAGGGAGGAATGTGATTTTATTACAAAGAATTTACTACTCGTCAGTGGAGGGAATAGACTCGTTAGCCTACCAGGCTCGCAATCTGCAGTCCCCAGGTTCCAGTCCCAGTTACGACAGTATTGATATTTATCTCCACTAAATATCCACCTTATCCTCTATGATAAAGCGAACACCGTTAGTCTTGAGAAGGCCGCCGTCCGTCGGATGGAACGTTAAACCTTGGCACCGTCTTGCAGAACTTTAAAGAACACCTTCGATGGCTGGGTTGGGTTGTTTCACCTCTGAGCGGCACTTTTTTGCACACCATGGGCTAAATGGCCAGGTCACATGGACCCCGAAGGCTCAGAGAAGGTGGGGGAGGGGACCCACTGGAACAGCTGTTGGGAGACAGATGATAGCCTCCCGTCAAGGCCATCCAGCGTGTTCTTTAACGTGCACAGGATATGGCTCTCCCGCACACGGGGCTACGGCTTAACTTCCCATCCGACGGACGGCGGCCTTTCCAAGCCCATCGGTGCCCCCTACTGACCGTGGGCAGGGCGTGGAATTTTGCGGAGATAAATCTCAACGCTGACCCAGCTGGGACTCGAACCTGGGAACTACAGATTACGAGCCTGACGCGCTACCGACTGAGCCCCCCCCCCCCCTTCGATGGCCTTGACGGGAGGCTAACAGCCCTTCAGTAAGTACTCTTCCCCAAGCTTTTCTGAACCCTTGGGGTCCTTGTGACTGGCCATTTAGACCATAATGTCCACAAAAGTGACTCTCAGGGGTAAAACAACTCATCACAACCCATAACTTAACATCGAGATTATGTTCTGATTAAATCATTTCAATCAGATTCGCATCATTCTAATTGCATTCCTCACAGACCCACTAAAGCTGCTGTGGCATATATGAGAAGATTATGCATAATCGATTAAAGCAATTCTAAGGCCCGGGACAATTCAAGATTTTCAAGACTTCATGCTATCAGAAACGAATCACAAATAAATTAGTAGCACAAATAAATGCAATGTAAATGCATAAAAGCAAAATAATGTTAATAATACTGATTTACATTAGTGAATGTCTTTTGCATATATCACCCTTTTCAAACACTTGTATCACCCTTAGTACTCATAATAATGAGCTGAGAAAAAAATAATTTTTAGAGTTTATAGTTAATAGATACTGTAGTTTAGATTCGTCAATTTGTAACGGTTTGCTACATTTATTTCATTGTTATTAATTCCAATGTAATTAATCCAATTGTAAGTTGGAAAAAATATATATTTTGTTTTTGGGGGAGGCAGTTTTTCATAGCTTAAGATGTATGAGATCTGTAAAAGTAACAATTTCGTAGTCCCATAGTTTCGCAACATACTGGGCGGGAGTGGCTCAGTGGGTAGCGCGCCAGGCTCGTAATCTGTAGTTCCCAGGTTCGAGTTTCAGCTGGGTCAGCGTTGAGATTTATCTCCGCAAAATTCCCCGCCCTGCCCACGGTCAGTAGGGGACACCGATGGGCTTGGAAAGGCCGCCGTCCGTCGGATGGGACGTTAAGCCGTGGCCCCGTGTGTGGGAGAGTCATACCCTGTGCACGTTAAAGAACACGCTGGATGGCCTTGACGGGTGGCTACCATCTGTCTCCCAACAGCTGTTCTAGTGGGTTCCCTCCCCCAACTTTCTCTGAGCCTACGGGTCCATGTGACCTGGCCATTTAGCCCATGGTGTGCAAAAAAGTGCCGCTAAGAGGTAAAACAACCCAACAGGGCATCTATGACGCATTTGTAAACATAGATTTGAAAACCGTAGAAAATTCGGTTCATCCTGTTATCAATGCTGACTGTTCTAACGTCAGTACGTTCTCTTAAATAAATAACACCTCTACGTGACTTCACCAAACGTATGCAATTGTAATTTTGATGCGGTGTGAAATTACCTTAAGACATAATTCCCCATGAGCCCAATTAGGCTCGCTACCAATTTTTTGGAGTTGTTTTCCTCATTAACCATTGTCAATGCATTCCCGCATTCAAACGCACATGACTGGTAACCGAATCATCTGCCATTTGGAAATTCCGCTGACTTCCCAAGGTAGGCAGACAAACAAATTGTCGGCAATTGGTCGCTAATATTCTGCTAATTCTGACCACGCTCCGCCACTGTTGGTTGGTCGACTCGTCTGGTAGGAGAATAGCAAGTTACACATGCACACACGCACCCTCGAATGCAACCTGTAACTGGCGCATGTTGCGAAATGCCCGCACAGAGACAGTAAAGCCGCTCTCAGACCATCACCGTCACCGAAGATGGCCACAGCGGCACATTCTCTGCCAGGAAACACAGCGCCACGTATGGTAATGGTAGGACAGGGAGTCATCTCGCCGCTCCCTGAGGTATGCAACGGGGATTCGGTCGCTGTTTCCTCTACAGTCAGGTTTGCCGTAAATTTTCATAACAGTGTAATAAAGCACTCTGGGAGAACGTGATCAGTAACGTTAGGTTAGGAGGGCGAATCACGACGAGTATCTGGAGGAAGACAACATGGAGATGGAAGTTTCGAGGTCTTTTCAAAAGTTGCTCCTTGTTTTTTTCTCATTTTTTTTTTATCTTTCGGTTTTACACGTGCAGGAAGAAAAAAAAAATCCCACTTTCAACAGGTGCATTTGTAAGGAAAAGGATTGTTGAGACATTTATTTGTCGCAAATGAAGAGAGTGATTCTTTTAGTGTGATCATTGTTATGCAACAACTCTGGGCTAATTAGATTTTTTTATCCTTTCCTCTACAAGTGTAGAGACAAAATCTCGTTTTCAACAGGTTCATTTGTAAGAGAATAATTGTCGAGGTTTTCAATTGTCACAAATGAGGAGAATGATTCTATTTTTTTGAGTAATTGCATTGTTCTTATGACCTAAACCGTTGTTAAAATGACCTAATGTTTTGACTTTTTCATTTGTCTGCCTATCCGTTTGCAAGACATTAATTTTTTTTTTGTTTTTAGAGATAAATGCAGAATATTTTTTGGACTGGATAGGTATTGACGAAATGTTAGGATTTGAAGTTTCGCAATCTCCCACTTAATAGCACCCTCTAGCGAATTAGTTTGGGTTGTTTTACCTCTAAGCGGCACTTTTTTGCACACCATGGGCTAAATGGCCAGGTCACATGGACCCCGAAGGCTCAGAGAAGGTTGGGGGAAGGGGACCCACTGGAACAGCTGTTGGGAGACAGATGGTAGCCTCCCGTCAAGGCCATCCAGCGTGTTCTTTAACGTGCGCAGGATATGACTCTCCCGCACACGGGGTCAGGGTTTAACGTCCCATCCGACGGACAGCAAAAAAAGTGATCTGGCAACCTTCGTGTCACGTGACACGAAGGTTGCCAGATATTTTTTCTGAATTCTGTAATCAACCGTAATGTTCGGATACTTTTTTGAGCGACTGTACATAATATATAGGGTGGTTATAATTAAACTGACATTACTCAGAGCGATGAAGAGAAGGACCTATTCGACGGATTACAGCGAAAAGTGGTGGATACTTTCATAAGAACATAAGGTAGAGTATTTTCGAATAAAAAATAGTTAGTGTTAGTGCCACCAGATGGCGTGGGTGCGCTAAAATAAAGAAAATAAGTTAAACAAACGTAACCTTTATTTTACAAAAATCAAGCTTCTCAAATATGTGAACTATTCGTATGCAAAATGTGCTGGAAATGTAATACGGCATGGTCCACAGTTGCTTGAAACATGTCTCGGGGAATGGCTGCAACATGATGTGTTATTCTTGCCTTCAGTTCAGCAAGTGATTCAGCATTGCCTTGGTATACTCGGCTTTTCAAATAACCCCTGTAGTGTCAAGGGGCCGAACAGGAGAGAGAGAGAGATGATGAAATTGCTTCTTAATTCACTCCGGTGTAAATCACAGATTCGCGGGTTTTTACGCCCGTGCCACTGTATGCCTCAACCTCGCTGCGTTGAATGAAGAATAACAATGGTCCATCGATTACTGCACGAGAGTTATATACGGACGACACGATTTTTATTCACACTATATACAGCTACGTGCTGGGAATGAACTCCATTCCGTGTCCTTTGCTGCTTCACACTGTGGTTCTTTCTGATTCCACAAAACTACTATCAAATTCACCGCTCAACTCCGTGAGCCTTTGCTGCTTTGCTACTGCAAATATTACTAAAATGAGGTGGAGAATTGCACACTCTGCAATTTCTCACTTTACAGACCTCAAAAACTCGGCGAAAGGATTTTCTTTTGCCTACACTGTGGCTCTTCCTGAACCACAAGAATAAAAGATAAGATTCTCCAAGAATTTGGATTCCCTCTTGGAATCGCACCCTGACTTCAAGGGTTACATTTTGAGAAAGGCGGCGTCCTTTTGACGCGTGTCAAAGCGACCTCTTCGCTTGACAGTTAACGCACAGACTCATACTTCCAACTCCTTCCCCTAGCCTCCTGTGCGAACTTTCGCGCCGAGGGCTATCCCTATGATCGGGGGTTAGTCATATACGGATATATGATGATAGGGGGTTAGTCATATACGGCATAAACAACTGCTGGCGTTCGCCACCACTTACCCGAGCAGCTTTAAACCCGAAAAACAACAACAGTGAGTCATCCCGGCACAAACATTTCAAAGAACACATAAAAATATACACAGCAATATAATGCAACAAAAATATACAATAAATAAATAAAACATAAAATTCGAGGGACATGACAATCCCATAACCAAAAATCGCATGGGTTTAGGTCGGGGGAACGTGGTGGCCAAGCATTGGAAAACGTTCGACAAATTATTCTGACCTCACCAACATGGTTCGCCCCATCCTGTCGTGCAATATGCAATTGTGCAATATGGGCGCCCCATCCTGCATGAAGGTGATGGAGTCTAAGCAATTTTTTTCTGGCAAAGCCGGAATAATCTTGCGGCGGACATAACATATTCTTCATCCTACTGGACCTCTTTGTAAGCTAGAAGAATGTTCCAGCTATCATCAGGTCCAAATGCTAATTTCGTCGGAGATTGCTAATGTTTAAAAATAAAATTATAATAGTGATGGATATTGTAAGATATCAACATCACAGCCAAAGGCTAAAGGTAGTTGTCAAAGGCCAACTAATGTGGGCGAAAGTTTAGGAAAAAAGGCTAAAAACATGTCTGCAAGCGTGGAAAAATAATAAAGGGAGGTGGGGTGAGGGATAAAGAGGTAAAAAAGAGTAAGAAAATAGTTAATTTGGTCGAAATGTAGGAGGAAATGGCCGAAAAAATGTCAAAAAAAATTCGGCAAACATCGCCAAGTGCGAGCGAGTTGACGGATTCAGGCAGCAGGAGTCTCGGCCAATGAGAATCAAGGAATTTTGGGATTGGCTGAGAGCGGAAAATGGAGTGGCGTTAGATTTTTTGTAGCGAAAATGTCTAAAGTGGGGGCAAAGGAAGCGAATTTTGGAAGTATTTTGAATAAAAATAGAAAATTAGAATGAAATGCCAAAAGAAGAGAAAGTTATTTAAATAAGGGAAGGAATTGTTTCACTAATTGGAGAAAGTCCCAAACAGTGAAACAGTCTCTCTGAGGACATTTTCCAAAGGCAGAGAGATATAGGTCGCAGTACTTGGGTAGTACAAATCCATCTTTTGAAGTGTTTTTTTTTGAGCGATTTTAGAGGGGTGGGTAAGTCTATAAGACTATAAGCGGTCTACAAGACTTTCGAAGGCGACATGTCGTCGAGTTGCATCCTCGCCAGAAATCGCAAAGCGAAGTCGGTGCGCTGTTCAGGGTCACGTGGTTGCAGCTGCTGCACTCTATGAATTTTTTAAAGATACCATTTCAGGATGGATCGTATAATTTTACGGAGAATTGACCACGGATTTTGCAGTTGTCGGGATACCTGTCTCGCACTAACTACGGGTAGCTCCGATTGCGACTGGATTTCTGCAACGGTAAGTGCGACGTCTTCCACATTGCTTTCTGCAACAGGCCGCTGTCCTCTACCCAGAGCCACACCCAACTCGCCTGTTTCTTCGAATTTCTGTATCATATTCTTCAGTCCATTTAGCGACAAAGGTCCTTTCCTTCTATCTTTCAGGCGACGATATTCACGCAATGCAGCGGCAGCATTGCTGACATTTTGGTAAAAGAGTTTCACTAGCAAAGCTTGGTCCTACTTGCAGATACCCATGATTCCTTATAGTGATTACAGGGAAGACATCACATTTTATAGTGTGCCTCATGCGACTCTCACGAAATTAGCATGTTCTACCACGTTTTTAGCGCACCCACGCCACCTGGTGGCACTAACGCTAATTTTTTTCATTCGCAAATTCTCTACCACATGTTCTTATTAAGGTATCGACCACTGTTCGATGTGATCCGTCGAGTAAATTCTTCTCTACATCGCTCTGAGTAACGTCAGTTTAATTTTAACCACCCTGTATATCTCCGCATCATTTGTAGATAGAGAAAGTGTTTAAGAGGACGGATGGGTGGGCTGGGGATGATTTGGTAATTCTTGAAGAACCCGATGAACGTAAAGGATGAATCACTAAATATGCTCCAGTCGATTTAAAATGGCTGAGGGTTGGGTGGTTTTAGTTCTGAGCGGCACTTTTTATTTTGGAGTGGACAAATCACAAGGACCCCAAGTATTCAGAGGTGGTTAGTTGAGGAAGGGAATTTTCGCTGAACAATTCATAGGAGACATGTAAGCCACAGTCAAGAGCATCCAGCATGTTCTTTAATGTCCATAGAGAAATGTTCTCCTGTACACGAGGGGGGGGGCTCAGTCGGTAGCGCGTCAGGCTCGTAATCTTTAGTTCCCAGGTTTGAGTCCCAGCTGGGACAGCGTTGATATTTATCTCCGCAAAATTTCCCCGCCCTGCCCACGGTCAGTAGGGGACACCGATGGGCTTGGAAAGGCCGCCGTCCGTCCGATGGGACGTTAAGCCGTGGCCCCGTGTGCGGGAGAGCCATACCCTATGCACGTTAAAGAACACACTGGATGGCCTTGACGGGAGGCTACCATCTGTCTTCCAACAGCTGTCCCAGTGGATCCCCTCCCCCAACCTTCTCTGAGCCATCGGGGTCCATGTGACAATGCGCTAAATTTTTTTAGCGCATTGTCACATGGACCCAGTCCATGGATCTGTCCATGTGACATGAATTGTCACATGGACAGGTAGTAAAATAAGGTTTTTTAGCTGCCATTTAGCCCATGGTGTGTAAAAAATGGAGTAATTAATCCCGTAATGGGATTAATTACGCAATGGGCGATTACGTTAATTACGTAATGGGCCCGTAGGCCTTTTACAGTGCCTGCACCTACCTGGCCAAGGCGGAGTTTTTTTCTGTCGGTTGCACTCCAGGTACATAAGCTGCAGTACGTAGGTTCTAGTCCCACTTGGGCCATCGTTGAGATTTATCTCCTGAAAAGTCCCCGCCTTGTCCTCGGTCAGTAGGGGACATCGATGTGCTTAGAAAGGCCACATCCGTCGGATGGGACGTTAATCCGTAAAAGTGCACGTTAAAAAAAATGCGTCGACCGGACGCTACCATCTGTCTCCAGTAAGTCTCCAGTAACAGGTATCCAATCTCTTTCCTCCATCCTATCCCTTTCCTCCATCCTTCTCAGAATACTCCTCAGGGTCCTTGTGATCTTATTATTTAGCCCATTGTCTGCAAAAAAAGAGTCCATCAGAGGTAAAACAACCCAACTGACCAAGTCACATAAACAGCAAAGACGTGATCTAAATCCTTGCCTCTCGACGTCAATCTCCTCATATGAATTTTAGAACTCTTGCATCCCGAGAGAAATATAATTCATTTTTTTATTTCTTGTTCACGCTGTGTGCGATGCCAGCTGGCATCGTCCTTTTGGCATGGTCGGAACCTCGCCACGCGACAGTCACCAGTACTATTGGCTCCAGAAGCCAGTTGCGATGAAACCTTGTTGTTGGTTTGTTGCTGTATACGGAGTTAAAAAGAAAAGTAGATGCGATGAGAGATACTTGGCTCTGGCGGGAAATGAAAATTAAATGCGTAATATTATTGCAAACGTAGCTATTGTTTTTTCTCTAATGTTTCTCTTTAGATGTCTCCGTTGGTTTGGCCATGTTGCCCGTATGGATAATTATAGATTGGCGAATAGGGTTATGAACAGTGTGCTTAAAGGCCTCAGAAACAGGGGGACACCTAGGATGCGGTGGACAGACAATGTCAAACAGGACCTTATTAGAATTGGTGTGCAGTGGCCAGATGCAGCAGATGTAGCTCAGGTTGGGTTGGGTTGTTTTACCTCTGAGCGGCACTTTTTTGCACACCATGGGCTAAATGGCCAGGTCACATTGACCCCGAAGGCTCAGAGAAGGTTGGGGGAGGGGACCCACTGGAACAGCTGTTGGGAGACAGATGGTAGCCTCCCGTCAAGGCCATCCAGCGTGTTCTTTAACGTGCACAGGGTATGGCTCTCCCGCACACGGGGCCACGGCTTAACGTCCCATCCGACGGACGGCGGCCTTTCCAAGCCCATCGGTGACCCCTACTGACCGTGGGCAGGGCGGTGAATTTTGCGGAGATAAATCTCAACACTGACCCAGGTGGGACTCGAACCTGGGAACTTCAGATTACGAGCCTGGCGCGCTACCGACATGTAGCTCAGGACAGACTTGCTTGGAGAACCAAATTGCACGGTCTGGTTGGACCTCTGTAGCCCATGGCAGCTTGAGGATGATGATGATGATGATGATGATTACTTACGAAGTTCTATCCCAATGTTAAAAATATAGGAGATATCTTAACTTTTAGGAGGGGTTTTTTCAAAAGAGGAAGCTGAAACCAATTTTTAGAAAACATTTTTTGAAAAAAGATAATTATATTTGGGTGAAACATTGTCAATATGGAACATTAGTGATAGATAGATATATGTGTGGAGGTAAATTTGAGTTATGAGTGGGTTGTCTTACCTCTGAGTGGCACTTCTTTTGCACACAATTGGCTAAATGGCCAGGTCAGGAAGTCCCCGAGGGCTCAGAGAAGTCTGGGGAAAGGGGATCCACTAGACAGCTGTTAGGAGACAGATGGACACCGCCATTCATGAAAATCCAGCATGTTCCTTAACGGTCATAGTGTGTGGAACTTCTGAACACGGTCCAACGGCTTAACGTATCATGCATTGTACAGCTTCCTTTCCAAGCCCTTTGCAAATTTGAGATAAATTCGGCAGCGAAAGAAGAGTGTGGGAAGAGTTCTCTTACCTCAGAGAAAAAGTGTACAATTTTCTCTCAGGTAAACTTCTTTCATTTTTTTACCATTTCAACATCCAAATATGTTTTAATTAAAATTTCTTCAAAATAAGAGGTGTTAACTTGTCCCCCAACAACCCCCTTCCCCTTTTCTTCCCCCCGACATTCCTTCATCAAGATAGAAGTCTAATTTAGAGTCATCATCGTTTTTTTACCCATCTTCCTATTGCTTTTCGCTTACCATTTGTTTGTTGGTTTGAGACTTTGTTATAAAAGTTGTTTTCACCGTATCTTTCCTGCCCATTAACCATATTCGGCCAGTTATGTGTGAAGCGCAAACGCGTCACTCCGGGATCGTTATCAGCTATAAAATATATAATCCCATTCCTTTCTTCTCTCCTAATAAAGTTGAATCTCTCCCCGTGGCTAAGTGGTTAGCGTGCTTTGCGACTGATCAAAGGGACATGGATTCGAGGACATGGATGTTTGTGTTGTTTTTTCTGCTGAGGTCCCACCATCCTCTCAGACCTTCTACTATGGCGTTTAAACTGACAGGCTCGTGTCAGACCTCTGTGGCAAGCAGCTGCTTGAGAGAATGAATGGAGAATGAATGGAGAATGAATGGAGAATGTGAAAATCTTTCTTCTACTATACCTTCCACATGCGATAGTTGAGCGTTAGGTGTCAAATGAAAGCTTCTAATATGAGGACTGTCGTGGTTATGGGCCTTGCGCTTCTTTCTCCTATAAAAGGAAGAGGAAGTTTCATCCGGGTCTATCTCAAAGAGTTTTATCTCAGGTTAAAGCTGTGGCAACTATAATGCCGTGCTCTACCTCGAATTACACATTCCTCCTGCTTATAAGGGGGAAGGGAAATGTGGGTCAATCTTTCCGACGCGAAGTCAAATGATAACAATTCGGAAAATGGGTGTTTTTAATGACAAATTTAAAATTAATAAACACCCATCTTCCTCGCCCTAAAAAAACCCAAAGCATGTCGATAGTGTTGGGTTGTTTTATCTCTGAATGGCACTTTTTTTGCACACAACGGGCTAAATGACCAGATCACAAGGACCACGAGGAGGTTTCGGAGAAGGCTGGAGGACCCACTGAATAGGAGATAGATGGTAGCCTCCCGTCAAGGCCATCCAGCCTGTTCTTTAACACACACAAGTTACGGCTCTTCCCACACGGCAACACGCCTTAACGTTCCATCCGAGGGACGGCGGTCTTTCCAAGCTTTCCAATCTCAACACTAGCCTAGGATGGGGACACGTAATAATCAGAGTGTGGCAATCCCGGTGTTCCGCAATTCAGAGACTGCACTACACCTTGAGGGAGTTGCCACGAAACCACATCAACTAGCTAGAGAACATTCCTATATCTGCCTTCTGTAAAATATTCCTAGCTGCAAGAGAAGACCTGTAGAAGAGAGAGACCTTACTTTTAGAAACAAGTCTGTCTGATGAACTAATCATTGAGGTGCAGTGAGTGGGCTTTTCGAATTTTGAAAATCTTTTCATTGCCTAATAGAACCAAATATAACTCACTGGATTTAGACCACATCAATTGCCAATACAGATAAGATGTTACTTTTGAATTTAGATGCCTAAATATCATAAGAAGTCCTAACTTTTTGCATGGAGAAGCTATCATGATGGAGAGTCCTCAGGCTCTCCTATCGACAAGTCACACTTAATAGGGCCGCGCTCCCGTTCGGCATGTCCTTCGACTTCGTCATCTCCGCCGGGATACCAACCGGCGGCCTCCTGGCCAAGGCGGAGTTTTTTTCTGTCGGTGGCAGTCCAGGTACATAAGCTGCAGTACGTAGGTTCTAGTCCCACTTGTGCCATCGTTGAGATTTATCTCCTCAAAAGTCCCCGCCTTTTCCTCGGTCAGTAGGGGACATCGATGTGCTTAGAAAGGCCAAGTCCGTCGGATGGGACGTTAATCCGTAAAAGTGCACGTTAAAAAAAATGCGTCGAATATATGCGTCATATACCTCGAGCGTCAATACCTCGAGCCGGACTTCGCTGCAGCCTAGCAGATGAACCCACATGACCGGGGACTCCAATCCCGGTCTGCGGGCCCCCAAAAGGCCACTCCATCCCAAATCCACGACACCCCAGACTTTGCTGGAGCGATTAAGGAGCCCACTCGAGTGGGGACCTTTCCAGTCGGCGGGTCCTCAGAAAAGCCTCTCCATCGGGGCAGCAAAACAATCTAGGACTTCGCAGGGGCCGGCCGATAAGTCCACTCGACTGGGGACTTCAGTCCCAGTCGGCAGACCCCCAGCCAGCCCCTCCATCGAGGTCGCAAGGCACGCCAGAAACTCCGACGAGCCAGCACCCAGTTTCACAGAGACACCATATCCTCCACCATGTCTTATTAGTAACCTAATCTTGGCAGCCAAAAGAGTTACTGGGGACTCTTAGTTTGGCTTTTCCATCGATAAGCCCGTAAACCGGGGTGGCTGCCCCCCTGTCGCAAGCCTCCAATTTCGTCCTCTCCATTGTGAGCGGGCCGAAGCCTCCCAGTGAACAGTACTCCGACCCACGATATCACTGAGACCACATCGACGAGCCCACAGGACGAGTGCACGAAGAGAGTATGCAGTTCAGTCCGCGGTACCCCCCAAGAACGGCCCCTCAACCGGGGCTGCGACCCCTTGCTTCTCAGGGGACAAGCCAATAAGCCCACAGGACTGGTCCCTCCCAGTACCAGTCAGCAGTCCCTCAACAGGCACCTTCCATAGGGGCCACAAGACATCTGAACTCCAGAGAGCCAGCGATCCGAACCCTAATTCTCAGAGGCACCGTAGCCCCCCCCCCAACGCAACAAGGTGGTCCCCCTCGGGGGGGGGGTAGTCTAGGGGGGACTCGAACCTTGGAACTGAAGATTAAGAGCCTGACGTGCTATCGACTGACCCATCCTCGTCTCAAAATCGATGCCGAAAAAATTCGCTGGATTCGCATTCTGTTCAAAGGAAGATAAGGCGCCGATTTAGCTATTCATAAAAAAATTGCCGGCGCTTTATCTTCCTTTGAAGCGAATACGAATCCAAAGAGTGATTTCCCCATCGATATGCTTTAGTTTCATTTTTTACGTTTCAGGGAGTAGGAAAGAATTTATTTTTTAAAATTTTTTAACGTTCTTATAGTTTGCGAACTGGAAACATTTTCCAATATAGGATTTGTCGATGAATAAACCAAGAAGAGGGTGAGGTAAATTAAAATAAAAACTATTAAAAAAACCATCTTACAATTGTCATTATGTTGAAACATGCTGAGTGGAGTGAGGAATTTTGGGGGTGTAACACTAGAATGCGGTTTCAAGAGACGAATTATATTAATCGACAGTATACACACAAACTGTGGGGAGGGGGTTGGCTTAGTCGGTAGCGCGCCAGGCTCGCAATCTGCAGTTACCAGGTTCGAGTCCCAGCTGGGTCAGCGTTAAGATTTATCTCCGCAAAATTCCCCGCCCTACCCACGGTCAGTAAGGGACACCGATGGACTTGGAAAGGCCGCCGTCGTCGGATGGGACGTTAAACCGTGGTCTATGTGCTGGAAAGCCATACCCTGTGCACGTTAAAGAACACGCTGGATGGCCTTGACGGGAGGCTACCATCTGTCTCCCAACAGCTGTTCCAGTGGGTCCCCTTCCCAACCTTCTCTAAGTCTTCGGGGTCCTTGTGACCTGGCCATTTAGTCCATTGTGTGTGAAAAAGTGTCGCCCAGGGGTAAACCAACCAACCACAGAAATTGTTCTTTTCCCCCCTCAATCCTTTCTCCCGTCTCACTCCCCCCCACCTCTCCTGAAACACAATCAAATCACATGGCTTATGCAACAGACCTTATCGTTAGTTCTAACGCTAATCAAGCCCAGGGAGCGAACAAAATCTCACTGTTGCTGTTGCATCTCACTGTTTGCACTGCTCGCACCCCTCACAAAACAAAATCGGCTACGTTCTAGAAAGTTTTGATTTTTCTCATCTTTTTCTCACCGTAACCTCGGGAATCTGCGGCCTAAAGAAATCTTGATCTCTCAATGAACGAGAGTGGTAATGAAAGTCTATCTCACTCATTCTACCAACGCGCCTTACAGAAATCGTGTCAGAGTGTGGTGTTCCCTTTCTTTCTGTTTCAGGCTTTGCATAAACTGTAAAGAATTCGCGGGGTTAGAAAAAGAAACGAAATTCCACTCGAGTCTGTCGTTGTTACGAATAAGTAAGCAAAACGAATTCAGAAAAAGGAGACTTTATTTTGCCTCAAACTACATAAATGCATAAAACATTAATTTCTTTTTTATGGAACTTCGCTTATGTGAAAGAATGCATTTGTATCTGTGTTTAAACAAGTAATATATTAAGGCCAAATCTTTTCTGACATGTTTTTCCACCGTGTCTCCACATGTCACGAACATTTGTACGTATATATATATATGACTGCTGCAAACGCAATTCAGCTGCTGGAAAAGATAACCACCGAGATGCAGTCGAAATCGAGGCTGCCTTTTCTGCTAAAAACGGCGAGAGACTATTTATGCGCATTTTAAAGAGGCCGACTTGCTCCACTGTCCATATGTGTACTCTATGTTTATTAAGTGGGTGTTTTCAATTGCAAAAACAAATGAAGAACTCACAGTTAATGTTCCTCCTAACATGCGATTGTGTGCTCATTTGAAGATATGTCCGACTTCACGAACCAGGGAATGCGGTTTCAAGGGACGTTTGGTATTAATCTTGGTCCAAGGCAGCAGAAATACAACTGTTACCTCCCCCTCGCTCTCAACCCCCTCCCACTCCTCCCACTCTTTCATACACGATCAAATCACGTGGCTCGTGCAACAGACTACCATCGAAAAGGACAAAATGGATGACGTATGAATTGGTAAGGATGATTTAAGTGACATATATAAACATATATGCATATACAAATCTGTCTCGGACTTTGAAAATTATTAGAAGAGAGTGGTGATGGTAAGGGGAGGGGGGGGGGGCGAGTCAAAACGAACCTTAATGCCGTTACGGTATTTTCTATATCAGATTAATGCAATATATGTCAACCCCTGCCCCTCTCCTGTTCGTAATTTTCTAATTTTCTCTTGTGGACATTGACTTTATTAGTTACTGAAGATTAGGATCGAATCTAAAGAGGAGGGGTGAGTGGGAAGGACCATGTCCCCCCCCCCCCCCCCCAATTTGAGAATGCTAGTAATCGGAATGCAATTGAAAAAGATATAAAACGAAAGAGCTGGACCACGAATAATTTAAAGCTACTGTAACACTGGACAACGGATTAAGTAGTTAGATAGCATCCCGAAAAGTGAAGTACCGAGGTAGCATCCCGAAAAGTGAAGTACCGAGGATCGTCCGTTGCAATCGGATGCTGTCCACGGTTTCATGTGACGGAGAACAGTGATTCTTGCAGAGGTTGCAGGGTTGTTGTTATACCTCTGATGGGCACTTTTTTGCACACAATGATCTAAATGGCCAGGCCACAAGTGTCTTTTGGGCGTGAAGAACATTGGGGGTAGCGGACCCACTGGACAGCTTCTTTTTCAAGCTTATCAGCGTTTTCTACTGACCTACCTTCCCTCGTCCTGACTCTTGCATGTTAAGGTTGGGTTGTGTTACCTCTGAGCGGCACTTTTTTGCACACCATGGGCTAAATGGCCAGGTCACATGGACCCCGAAGGCTCAGCGAAGGTTGGGGGAGGGGACCCACTGGAACAGCTGTTGGGAGACAGATGGTAGCCTCCCGTCAAGGCCATCCAGCGTGTTCTTTAACGTGCACAGGGTATGGCTCTCCCACACACGGGGCCACGGCTAAACGTCCCATCCGACGGACAGCGGCCTTTCCAAGCCCATCGGTGTCCCCTACTGACCGTGGGCAGGGCGGGGAATTTTGCGGAGATAAATCTCAACGCTGACCCAGCTGGGACTCGAACCTGGGAACTACAGATTACGAGCCTGGCGCGATACCGACTGAGCCACCCCCGCCCCCTTGCATGTTAAGAAGCAATGAATTAGAATGACTGGTAGTTATATTTGCACTTCCGTTGAGTCAGAGGTTCAAAGAAATCACTTGGGGCAACATTTTGGAATTCGGAGGATTTTTCTCTAAATAATCAAGAGTGATTGGCTAGACCCAATGGGATATTACCTGATCTGAATAACCTTTCAGCGAATAGAGAAATATTAAAAATGGACAAAATTTGAAGTGATTTAATTTTTGTTTAAATTTAGGTACAAGCTTACAGATCGAAAATATATGAAATAGAATTACTTTATTCATTATGATTTTATTAATATGTAATTGATCAATACATTTATTCTGACTACATCAACATGTTATTTAACAGCTAAAAATTTGCAATCAACGGTAAAAAAAATGTTTACTGGTGAAATTTTAAATCTAATATTAAAGATACAACAATGGTGTTAGAATATTGTTGCGAATTTTAAAATGGATAGGCACTGAGCGTCAGTACTATTAACTATATTTTCAAACCAATTACAATACAGTGCAAATTGATACAAAAACATGGATGAAGTATTTTATAAACAAATTAACTACTATCATACATAAGTCATTTACCTTTTTGTACAGAGCATACAATATCAGCTCTGTCTGTTGTACTAAATACTACCTCTTCACTTTGTTTACCATGTCACTTGAATATCTTCAGACGTAAACAAACTCTCGTCCTGTGCTAGTTCACTAAATTTTTATTACTAACAACAGAAAACAAACACCCGCGCACACACTAATAAATATACTAATTATTTTCACTTAACGCGCACTGACTCATACTATTTGAACGTCCTTTCAGATCTCACAATTCCCCGCCCTGCCCACGGTCAGTAGGGGACACCGATGGGCTTGGAAAGGCCGCCGTCCGTCGGATGGGACGTTAAGCCGTGGCCCCGTGTACGGGAGAGCCATACCCTGTGCACGTTAAAGAACACCCTGGATGGCCTTGACGGGAGACTTCCATCTGTCTCCCAACAGCTGTTCCAGTGGGTCCCCTCCCCCAACCTTCTCTGAGCCTTCGGGGTCCATGTGACCTTGCCATTTAGCCCATGGTGTGCAAAAAAATGCCGCTCAGAGGTAAAACAACCCAACCCAGCAGATCTCACAACTTTTAACACACTGCACTGCTATCTTTTTTTATTCTTCCGAATCGTTCTCAGTTCCAATTCGTTGGCTAAATTGAATCTCACGTAGAAGCACACACGAGGGTTCAAGTCACGTTAAGTCATGAAGTCACTGTTGCTCGTTCATCTGTCGTAACATATAAATTTACATTTTTAACAGCTAGATCACTTTGTGTTATTCCTCAACGCCTGTCATATCGTCTTAGCTTATTCTTTGCCATTTACTCGATCGATTACCGTTAAGGTTTCAATCTATTAGATCAACTCTCCCATTTCTCAATTCGCATGTAATAGATTTGTCTTTTCTTCTTCATCAGATCTCATTTGTCTATTCATTTGTCTATTCATTTCTCCTTTCATTCATTTTGGCCCATTTCTTTTCTATATCGAATTAGCGTATTTTTTTATCAGCATTAAATGTACTTAACCCATTCTTCACTTTCCTATTTGATTCAATTTACTTTATTATTGTAAAGGAGGTACAGTCGCTCAAAAAAGTATCCGAACACTATGGTTGATTACAGAATTCAGAAAAAATATCTGAAAACGATATTTTTAGAAATTAGTCATCTGGCAACCTTCGTGTCACGTGACACGAAGGTTGCCAAATGTAAAGTGGTCACAGATGTAAGTGGTCATATTATTTTGATACTAGATCGTGTGGGCTCACTCACGGAAATATTGAGCGTGTGCAGTTACCGTTCACAGCAAACTGGAGCGGTTGCGGTTAATGTTCACAGCACATTGGATCGTGTGAGCTCACAAAGACCTGGATCGTGAGGCTCACTCACGGAAATATTGAGCGTGTGCAGTTACCGTGAGCACGTATTGAGCGTGTGCAGTAACTGCACACGCTCCAGTTTGCTGTGAACGGTAACTGGAGCGTGTGCAGTTGCTGTACACGCTCCAGATATTTTTCCTGAATTCTGTAATCACGTGACACGAAGGTTGCCAGATCACTAATTTCTAAAGAAAATCGTTACCAGATATTTTTTCTGAATTCTGTAATCAGCCATTGTGTTCGGATACTCTTTTGAGCGACTGTACGATACGAGAGAGTACGATTCTCAATCATCCAACGGTTAATTTCTCTATCTTTCCGACCCTGATGAAAGATGGAGGGCTGGCTCAGTCGGTAGCACGCCAAACTCGCAATCTTCATTTCCCAGGTTAGAGTCCCTGCTGGGACAGCTTTGAGATTTATCTCCACAAAACTCCCCGCCCTGCCCTCGGTCAGTAGGGGACACCAATGGGCTTGAAAAGGCCGTCGTCCGTCGGATGGGACGTTAAGCCGTATACGAGTTGGGTTGGGCTGTTTTACCTCTGAGCGGCACTTTTTTGCACACCATGGGCTAAATGGCGAGGTCACATGGACCCCGAAGGCTCAGAGAAGGTTGGGGGAGGGGACCCACTGGAACAGCTGTTGGGAGACAGATGGTAGCCTCCCGTCAAGGCCATCCAGCGTGTTCTTTAACGTGCACAGGGTATGGCTCTCCCGCACACGGGGTCACGGCTTAACGTCCCATCCGACGGACGGCGGCCTTTCCAAGCCCATCGGTGTCCCCTACTGACCGTGGGCAAGGCGGGGAAATTTTGCGGAGATAAATCTCAACGCTGACCCAGCTGGGACTCGAACCTGGGAACTACAGATTACGAGCCTGGCGCGCTACCGACTGAGCCACCCCCCGCCCCCCGTATACGAGAGAATCACACGCTGTGCACATTAAAGAACAGGCTGGATGGCCTTGACGGAAGGCTGTCATCTGTTTCCTAACAGCTGTTCAATGGATATCCTTCCGTGGGCCTACGGGGTTCTTGTGACCTGGTCATTTAGCCCATTGTGTGCGAAACAAGTACCGCTCAGAAGTAAAACAATCCATCCGACTTAGAAATGCGTACTGGTTTCGAGGTGCACTCTTATCTTAAACGCATATTAGCAACCAAATAAATAAAGAAATAAATCTATAAATAATAAATATTCTCTAATCGCATATTAGCAAATAAATAAATAAATATACGTACATTCTAAATGATCTTATTTAGAAAAGGTAATTTAAACTTCATTTTCGAAAACTCCGGGGAAACAATTTAAAAAAGAAAACTTCTCGACAATCGTCTTTCTCTCCTTTCTCTTAGACAAGCACGCGCCAGTACGGAAAGCACGAACTGCTGCACGGCAAAGAAGCGCCAAGATTTCATCCCAGCTTGGAAATGAGCAGAGGGAGCGCAAAAGCCTACAGGTCTCAGACCGCACAGTGTAACAAGTCGCAAAAAGAATTGCCTTTCCTCTTAAGAAGCACAGCAACCAAGCCTTTTTTATTGGCAAAAGAATAAGTGCAAGCAGCTCACCAATAAAAATCAATAGTATGTTTTTTTTTTCTCCCTTATTCTTTCTACCCACTTCCCCCCCCCCAACCAAACACACATCTCTCCCTCCCTCCCTTTCCCCTACCTCACTTCATGTACGTGTGTGCACGTGTGAGAGTGTTTTCTTGGCAGACACTCGTCACATACAACCGCCGATAGTGCCACACTCTTTGGCGTAACAACAGTTCCTATGAGAAAGCTTCATATGGATCTTTTATACAGAGAAAGCGACGCAAGCAAGTCTGACTGCCGGTAGGAGATTCCTGAGCTCGAAAATTTTTTTCTTCTCCTCTCTCTTCTTGTTGCAATCCTCTGAGCCACTGCGAGGGATTCATTGGAAATCAATAACAAGCCAGCCGTCAACCAAGCTGGTAATTTCCGGAAGTACTATATGACTCCGATCACTTCCGGAGGCTGTAAGAGAAGAGTGGGAGATGGTGGCGTCTGAGAGAGCGAGAGGAGGAGATGCTAGTGGAGGACCTGCTGATACAGAGGTAGAAGAAGCAGCACATCCCTCCGACATTCTCTTCTTCATACTTCCAGTCTCTCACCTTCTTTCATTTAGTGATGCTAAAAACTAAATCTTCTTCTTCCATCGGGCGAAAGCTTTTCTTCTTTCAAAGAATTTTATTTTTGGCTTGTCACACCATAAAGAAATTTTAATGTAATTAAACTCCGGTATGCATCCATCCAACTCTTTAATCACGTTAGCTGAAAATAAATCTTAGCAGTCTTCTTGTTTTGCCGGGAGGAGAGATGTTCCATTCACTAACTCGTTGTTGATATCTATGTATATCGTTATGATATCTAGAAACTTTTTTTTCTTAATTCGAGAGATTAACTTTTGTGCGATTAAATGGACTTAATTGAGTGCAATTTTTATGAACACACGGGATACAAGTCCCGAGCATTTCACATCTCCTTCGTGTGTCACGTGTTGTGCGATAAAATTGCGATGGAGAAAATGATTCTAACAAGATATCGTTGAGGGAAATTTTTCCTAGTGATGATGATTCCTGTATTTTTTTCCTTAAAGCAATCATAGGTAACTAGAGATTCACGACATCCTTACCATATACGAGTTAGTTCACGAGAATCCGCAAAAGTGCCCTTTGCATTTTTCATAAATACTGTAAAAACAAGTGCACCGAGAAAAGACTTCACAATATTAGCCACCGAGAAAAGACTTCACAATATTAGCCACCGAGAAAAGACTTCACAATATTAGCCACCGAGAAAAGACTTCACAATATTAGCCACCGAGAAAAGACTTCACAATATTAGCCACCGAGAAAAGACTTCACAGTACTAGCCAAAATGGAAATTTTCTATCACCACGCCAGACTAAAGTTTCGCTAAGCATCTGAAATTTAGAATAAAGGTTCGCTTCTCATACCACTTAGGCTAAAGTCTCGCTTCTCATACCACTTAGGCTAAAGTCTCGCTTCTCATACCACTTAGGCTAAAGTCTCGCTTCTCATACCGTCTAGGCTAAAGTTTGGCCTTTCACACCAATTTACCTAAAGGTTCGCTTCTTACCAGTTACGCTAAAAGTTCGCTTCTCATACCAGCTAGGCTAAAGTTTCGCCTTTGCTTTGATAACTGTTGACCTAAAGGTTTGCTTCTCATACTGTCTAGGCCAGGCGTGTCCAACCTATTGACTTCCCTGGGCCACATTGAGTGAAGATTTGACTTCCCTGGGACACATTGAGTGAAGATTTGACTTCCCTGGGCCACATTGAGTGAAGATGAATTGTTTTGGGCCGCACATAAAATATATAATATAGTTAATGTATATGAATAATAAAACTTCATTTATTTTCTTTCGTTTTTTATTACAAAATTAAAAAAGGGCAACATAAAACTAGTGGGATATCAAAAACTTGCTGAAAATCACATAATCATGTTGAAAGCATATGACGCACACACGTAAACTTTACGATTTTGTGGGCCGCATTACTAACTGTCCAGGGCCGCAGGTTGGACACGCCTGGTCTGGGCTAAAGTTCCGCCTTTAATACCAGTTGGCCTAAAAGGTTCGCTTCTCTTATCAAATACGCTGAAGGTTCGCTTCTCTTACCAAACACACTGAAGGTTCGCTTCTCTTACCAAATACGCTAAAGGTTCGTTTCTCATACCACTTAGGCTAAAGGCTCGCTTCTCATACCATCTAGGCTTAAGTTTAGCCTTTTATGCCAGTTTACTTGAAGGTTCGCGTCTTACCAGTTAGGCTAAAAGTTCGCTTCTCATACCAACTAGTCTAAAGTTTCGCTTTTAATACCAGTTGTCCTAAAGGTTCGCTTCTCTTAACAAATACGCTGCTTCACTTCTCTTAACAAATACGATGGTTCACTTCTCTTAATAAATACGCTGGTTCACCTCTCTTAACAAATACGCTAAAAGTTCGCTTCTGTTGACAAATAGGCTGGTTCACTTCACGTAACAAATACGCTGACAGTTCGCTTTTCTTAACAAATACGCTGCTTTACTTCTCTTAACAAATACGCTGGTTCACTTCTCTTAACAAATACGCTGGTTCACTTCTCTTAACAAATACGCTGAAAGTTCGCTTCTCTTGACAAATACGCTGGTTCACTTCACGTAACAAATACGCTGACAGTTCGCTTGTCTTAACAAATACGCTGAAAGTTCGCTTCTCTTGCCAAATACGCTGAAAGTTCGCTTCTCTTACCAAATACGCTGAAAGTTCTTTTCTCTTACCAAATACGCTGAAGGTTCGCTTCTCTTACCAGTTGTACTAGAACTGCACTGACAACCACACCAATTAATATAAATCAGTGATCTCCAACCTTTGGTATAAGTGGGACTCCGTTTAATCATCAAGCCTGCAATGAGAATGAAATTTTTTATTCTCATTCATGTGATCCAGATATATTATTTTAGATGAATGCAGAAATTAAAGCTAACTTTATATTTTTTTAAATTTTCACTCAAATTTAATTTAGAGCATTCTTTGCGGCATGAGTTCATGCACTCTAGTAATATTCTCGCAACACTCTCATTTTGTTTAAATGGATGAGATATACACGTGGTCCCTAAAACAGAGGCTGGAGATCATTAATCTAAAATTGTGCTACTCACAACACCAGTTGGATTGGAAATGTCCACACCATTAGTTGGGCTGAAAGAAACTTTATTCACAACATCAGTTGAACTGGAAATATCCACACCATCAATTGGACTGAAAGAAACTTTACACACAACACCAGTTGGACTGGAAATGTCCACACCATTAGTTGGGATGAAAGAAACTTTATTCACAACACCAGTTGAACTGGAAATGTTCACACCTTTAGTTGGGCTGAAAGAAACTTCATTCACAACACCAGTTAGACTGGAAATGTCCACACCATCAGTTGGACTTAAAGAAACTTTATTCACAAAACCAGTTGGACTGAAAGAAACTTTATTCACAACACCAGTTGGACTGGAATTGTCCACACCATCAGTTGGATTGAAAGAAACTTTATTCAAAACACTAGTTGGACTAGAAATGTTTATACCATCAGTTGGACTAGAAATGTTTATACCATCAGTTGGACTAGAAATGTTTATACCATCAGTTGGACTAGAAATGTTTATACCATCAGTTGGACTGAAAGAAACTTTATTCCCAACACCAACAGAAACTTGATTCACAACACCAGTTGGACTGCAAATGTCAATACCATCAGTTAGACTGAAAGAAACTTTATTCACAACACCAACAGTTGGACTAAAAGAAACTTTACTCACAACACCAGTTCGCGCCTAAAAATGACCTGATCTTCAGACGTGTACGTAGGAAGTGCGAGGTAAGCTGAAAGATATTCAGATAGTGACATCCAAACGACAGTCGATGTAAAACTCTTCTCCTTTGGGTTTGACTATTCAGAAGAGTAAACTATGAATTGCTTCAGTTTATGTTTTTTCGTTTTATATTTCTCATTCCTTTAGTTCAGGGGTTTCTGACCTATCCAGTAAATATGAAAACTAAAAAAAGATTTGAAACAAAAAAGCAATTTTTTTAATTTCAAGCAAATTAAATATTCTTTCATATGATATTAAATATATTCATATATAAAATTATTATTATTATTATTATTATTATTATTATTATTATTATTATTATTTTCATGTATGCTGCACATTCTTCTAAAATATGCATTTTATTTAATTCTTTTTTAAGTTTGAAAAATGTTTTAATTATTCTTCTCATATTGAAATGGATATTGTGTAACATGCGCAGGGTATGGCTGTCCTGCACACGTAACCAAGGCTTAACGTCCCATCTGACGGACGGCAGCCTTTCCAAGTCCATCGGTGTTCCTTACTGACCGAGGGTAGGGTGGAGAGTTTTGCACAGATAAATCTCAACGCTGAAAGAGTTGGGACTCGAACCTGGGAACATCTGGAACATTTGATAACGGTTACCTTCCGATGATGTGGAAAACGTAATCATAGCAAAACGTGCATTTGTTTAAGCAAGAGGAAAGTAAAAAGATATAAAAAAAGAAAGAGTAAATTTTTTTTTTATTTCTCAATGCTTCTTTTTTACCTCTGGATGTCGGGGAGGGGATCGCAATCTGTCGTTCGCAGGCTCAAGTCCCTCAAAGCCCAGATTCGATATTTTCCTGCTCTTGATTAGAAAAGGGATACCGCTGGTCTTAGAAAGCCATCAGATATCGGACGGACGTTAAGCCTGAGCCCGTGTGTTAAATGTATTAAAGGCCCGTGTGCCAAATAGAGCTATATCCTATGCACGTTAAACAACACTCTGGATGGTTTTGACATGAGGCTACCATCTGTTTCTGATCTCCTTTCTCCTATTCTCTTTCTAGCTCTTGAGCTCCTTGTAACCTGGCGATTTAGTCCATTGTGTGCAAAAAAAGTGCCGCTTAGAGGTAAAAACATTCCAACCAATCTCGATGGTGTCTTAAAGCTTTTCGTACTCAGGCTAATTTTAGGACATAACTGAGCTTTCTGCTATAGGATGCATTTAGGGAGACCCGCGCGCTAACCATTGAACACAATGACGTAACAGTTGACTCCAGGTATTATTCCTTTGATGGTCATTAACTCCTGAAGCTGGTCACTTGTCTCTATTATGCATGGACTAGATCTGCATGTCTCTACTGATCCCAGACCTAAAGGCTTAATGCAGACTAACGAACAATCCTCATCACTTGTTGCTTCTCTGTTACCTGCAATGACTGACTTCAACATTTAAGAAAAATTCCATTCCATATCTCAAAAGAACCTAGGATGTGTTAGAGTGCTGGGAAATAAAAAATTACGGTCTTTTTAGATGTGTATACGGACAGATACATAAACCCCACTTGTTACCTCTTTAAATGTGTTGTCAGCTCAGATCTTGATATGCAAATAGTGGTCAGAAACCCGATTTGTTATCAGAGGGTCGTGGGTTCGTATATCAAGGAACAGGAACACAATCTTTCCACTAACTTAAACTCTTCAACAATAGACGAGTTTGATATTTCTGAAACCCGTTTAAAGCAACTCTCTGCCCATTTCGAACTCATTTTCGATCACTATTTGGTACGAAGTCCATCCATTGAGCAATAACAGAAAGCCACGTGACCATTTTGCATTTCAGCGGGGGCGAACTGTCGCGCGAAATCCTTTTTTTTTTTGTTTTCTTTTTCTCGACTGTGCGCGACACACAGGATCGGGGAGTCGAAGCACGTGCGGCACACCTCGCTCACCACGTATCCTTCTGTCCGTGTGAATCACACCGAGATATGGACATCTTCCTCGAGGCGACGTGACCTAGTGATCAACTGGGGCTCGTTTGGCCGTACGTGACGCGAGACGTGCATACCAACGGCCTCTCTCCTGAGCGCGCGCCCGACGAAGCCAGAGCCTCAAACAGCTGAGTCAACAGCTAATCCACGAGCCGGAGGTAAAAGAGACAGAGAGAGGACAGAGGGAGGAAAAAAAAAGGCTCATGCGGGGCGCCTCGCTCTCCAGGCAGGTGGTTTTCGTAATGTCTTCCTGCTAGGGGGACAGTGAGGCCCGAGATGGAGGATGCAGATGGAGACAAGATACGGCACGAGGAGTCAATCCCAATGGGAATCGCGGCGTTCTAAACCGCCTCTGATGGAGGCAATCTTGGTGGCAACGGTAAATTGGCCCTACAACAAAAGGTGTCGCTGCGGGCAGAGATTGGCTGCTGCGGATGTGACATCCTCTGGGACTAGGAGAGGAAGGAGCACGAGGAGCCAGAACGCATCCTGAAAGATGGAGAGGAGAGGGAAATGACATTAGAAGAAGGAGAGAGGATGAATGTTTTGCTTTTCCTCTTTTCTGGAGGAGGCGAACTAATCGCGGATAGCATGTTTAGGTGATTTGGTAAATTGCGTAATATTGGGATTATTTCTTTTTATTTTTTTTGAGGATGTATGCAAGGGGAGAAGTGATTCAGTAAAGTTTCGTTGGATTAGTGGAGAAGTGATTTGTAAAAAGTTTCTAAAGAAAAATTACCGAAAATGATGTATTTTAATTCTTTTTTTTACCTGCAATTTCAGGAAGAATTGATTACTAAAGTTAAAAAAAACTTCATTTTCAACTAGGTTACTATTCTCACGACCTGTGATTAATTGTAAGAGAAAATTACATCATTGAAATATGTGACAATCTTGTTTGCATGGAGCAATTCTATCTTTTTTTGGCTAAAAAGCGATTTTTCTACTTCAGGGTTTCCCAAATATTATGTAGCTACGGACCTTTCATTGTTTCGGCCTACAGATATAAACACAGAAAAAAAAGAATTCGAAACAACCGAATAAATTTTCACACCTTATTTAATCTTATGACAATAAGTCATTTATTACGTGTGCAGGTTAAAAAACAAAATAATATCCCCCTCAAGCAACTGTTTGTCACAGAGGTCTGACATGAGCCCTTCAAAGTAATTTGCCATAGTAGGTCTGTGAGGATGGCGAGACCTCAGCTGAAAGAAATACAAACATCCAATCTGTAACCATTGCTCGAACCCAGGTCCATTTTCATTAGTAGCCAAGCACGCTAACCACTAGGCAGGGAACGGCTATTGTACACACTTTATAGCTGTTAAACAGCTAAAACGATTAATGCGAAATAGGGGGGTAACCAGTTTGGCTTGCTTTACCTCTGAGCGGCACTTTTTTGCGCACCATGGACTAAATGGCCAGGTCACATGGACCCCGAAGGCTCAGAGAAGGTTGGGGGAGGGGACCCACTGGAACAGCTGTCGGGAGACAGATGGTAGCCTCCCGTCAAGGCCATCCAGCGTGTTCTTTAACGTGCACAGGGTATGGCTCTCCCGCACACGGGGCCACGGCTTAACGTCCCATACGACGGACAGCGGCCTTTCCAAGCCCATCGGTGTCCCCTACTGACCGTGGGCAGAGCGGGGAATTTTGCGGAGATAAATCTCAACGCTGACCCAGCTGGGACTCGAACCTGGGAACTACAGATTACGAGCCTGGCGCGCTACCGACTGAGCCACCCCCGCCCCTTTAGGAACGATGATCTGTTACATCAACGATTATGATTTGAAAGTGGTGACGTCACCAGCAAATATTAACACCAGCAAAATTTATTTTTTATTTCTCATTGAAAGTTTCTTAAAAGAAAAAAAGTTAACATTTATAAAATTTCAAAATAAATTTTTAACGGTTGCTACTAAATGAACATTAATGAACAATATTTATTAAAATAGTACAAATAAAACTTCTCTAAAGTGGACTCCACTGGAGCGGAATAAAGTATCCGCTATACAGAGGTGTCAGATTAGAAGAGATGTGGTCAGTTTGACGAAGTCGAAGAAATAAAAAATCAGATTTATCTCCTCAAATTCCTCGCCCTGTCCTCGGTCAGTAGGGGACACCGATAGACTCGGAAAGGCTGCCGTCCGTCGGATGGAACGTTAAGCCGTGGCCCCTTGTGCGTGAGAGCCATACACTGTGTACACTAAAGAACACGCAGGATGTCATTGATAGGGGATTACTATCTGTCTCTTACCAACTGTTCTGTGAGTCCACTTCCCCAAACTTCTCTGAGCCCTCAAGGTCCTTGTGAACTGACCATTTAGCCCATTGTGTGCAAAAAAAGCATCGCTCAGAGGTAAAACAACCCAACCCAACAAATAAAAGACATAAAAATGAAATATGTAGAACAAAAATCAGATTTATAAATTCAATGCACAAAGTAAATATAAATATTCATCTAATTTTTGTTAAAAAAAACTGCTCTGTTTAGTCATTTTGTTTCTGCAGTTTCACTTTTGTCTTCTTAATTATGTTACGTATTAATTTTCATCCAAATGTGTCGTTTTTGACTTCGTAGAACTCTCTTAAAGTTGTTAGGATATTTAATGCATCAATATATATTTTTTTTTAATTTTGATGCATTAAATATCCTAACAACTTTAAGAGAGATCCAGATTTTTTCTTCTTCGTCTTGTTCTTTTTACGAACTTTTTACGTGGGAGGGTTGAAGTGTCCGTTAGAGAGAGGTTAAAAAAATAAATACCCCTCAAGAAGCTGCTTGCCACAGAGGTCTGACAGGAGCCTGTCAGTTTATATACCATACTAGAAGGTCTGAGAGGATGGCAGGACCTCAGCAGAAAAACGACACAAACAGCCATGCCGGGACTCGAACCCAGGTCCCTTAGATCAGTAGCCAAGCGCGCTAACCACTCGTCCATGGGTCGGACAGAGAGAGGTTACAAATAGCAAAAGAACACCTTTTGAGGTTTCCGCGTGAGCACTGGGGAGTGTCTGCTTTATTTGAATAATATGTAACTCTTGATGATTCTGACAGGGATCAGACCGAAAGTGTGTCCGCAAACAGTAGGATCTGTTTTTGGGAGGTAATAGGGGGGAAGAGCAGGAGGGGGGGTCATACTCTCACATTGGAATAATTTTAATTACTGGAACCAAAATGAAAATAAGCGTAAAGCATATATTATCCATGCTCTGCAAGAATTTGTTAAAAAGTCCACTGGAGTGATAAAAGGAAACAAATATTGCAGTACTTGTTGATAATAATCTCAAAAGACAAGTACAAAAAAATTTCAGTCAATTACGTTTCATTTTAATTACATCCCCCCCCCCTTCCTCTCCAGGGCAGGGTTGGCTCAGTCGGTATCGCGCCAGGTTCGTAATCTGCAGCTCCCACATTCGAATCCCAGCTGGATCGGCATTGAGATTTATCTCCGCAAAACTCCCCGCCGTGGGCTCGATCAGTAGGGGACACCGATAGGCTTGGAAAGGCCGCCGTCCTTCGGCTGGGACTTTAAGCCGTGATCCATGTGTGGGAGAGCCATACCTGTAATCGCCTACCTTTAATGACAGGTTACCATCTGTTTCCTAACAGCTTTCCAGTGAATACGCTTCCCCAAATTTCTCTGAGTCCTTGGGGTCCTTATGACCTGCCATTAATAATAATTTAGCTCATTATGTGCAAACGAAGTGCCTTTCAGAGGTAAAACAACCCAATCACAATTAGTTTGTTCGCTAAAAAGTTTTCCATCGACCAGATTTTCATTCTTTTCAAATTAATAAATTATTTAAAAAATTATCACGGGGGTTAAAATGATTATGAAGACGATTATGATTAATTTGAAAATGATGATTTTGGTGAAATCAACGATTGTGATGACGAAGTTAGCGATACCGATCAGGATTATGATGACTGTTTAGGTAACAACTAGGCTACGTTAACAGCAACGAATATAGTAAGTACAATGATAATAATGATGATGACGAGGATGATTATGACGATCATTACGACGGCATGATGAAAATTATGTTACTCGAGACGACCACAATGTTGACGAGGTTAAAAATAAATATGATAACCACAATGATCGTAATGACTCTAAAACGAAAATAATGAAAATTGTGGCAATGTGGATTTTTTTTCTGTAACAATGACGATGATTACTTTGATAATTTATCTGATGAGAACGACGATGACTTTTTGTGGTTATTTTAACAATAACGACTGCGAAGATAACTAAATATGACAATGACAATTATGACTATGTCGATGACTGAATATGACCATAATTGTGATGATGATTATCATAATGATGGTTGAATTGCAACTTGAATAACGGTAGCGGTTGATACTGATTATCACTACGGCGTGATGAAGATGATGTTAACCAAGACTATTGCTGCGATGACTAATGTCGACTTCATTGCTGACGAGGTTAAAAACAACAAATACCAAATCGACAATGGCCGTGATGACTCTAAGATGATGATGATCGTGGAGGTGATGTTTTTTACTATAACAATGACGATGGTGACGATTATTATGGTTGTGATGAATACTACTGTTACAGTGATGATTACTACTGTTACAATGATGATGATGACTGAACATGGCTTTAATAACTCTAAATTGGCTGAATACGACAATAATAATTCTGATAGTGATTATGGTAAAGGCTAATGTGGTGTTTATGAATTTAACAGTAATTATTTGAAGATGATTGAATATGACAATGATGATGTCCATTATGATGATGGTGAAATTGATGGTTATAATTACAATTTAAATAAAGTGGCAACGTTTGTGGTGGTGATGGTGGTGGCAGTAAAAAAGTGTGGTAATGATGACCATAATAGTGATGCTGTGAAAAGATGGTTATAATTGAAACTTGAAGAAGATGGCAACGGTGGTGGTGATAGTGAAGACAATAATGGATAAAAACTTGGTGAGAGCAATGATTGTGGAAGTGGCAATCATTGTTACCTACAATGACGATGATACCAGTAATAACCATAGCAGTAACAACAATGATAACTCAACAGCTGAGTTTACCTCGTGGTCTCGCAGCGTTTTTTTTTTGCACCTGCTAACTAATGCTGATATAGTTGGTCAGCCTGAAGAAAGCTTGATCCTTGACTGAAGAACATATTATCCTTGACTGAAAAAAGTGTGACGCTTAACTGAAGAAAGTGTGCTCCTTGACTGAAGGAAACGTGATCCTTGATTGGAGAAAGCTTGATCCTTGACTGAAAAACATATTATCCTTGACTTAAGAAAGCTGGATCTTTGGCTGAAAAAAGTGTGATGCTTAACTTAAGAAAGTGTGATCCTTGATTGAAGAAAGCGTGATCCTTAATTGGAGAAAGCTTGATCCTTTACTGAAGAACATGTTATCCTTGACTTAAGAAAGCTGGATCCTTGACTGAAAAAAGTGTGATCCTTGACTGAAGAAAGCGTGATCCTTAATTGGAGAAAGCTTGATCCTTTACTGAAGAACATGTTATCCTTGACTTAAGAAAGCTGGATCCTTGACTGAAAAAAGTGTGATCCTTGACTGAAGAAAGCGTGATCCTTAATTGGAGAAAGCTTGATCCTTTACTGAAGAACATGTTATCCTTGACTTAAGAAAGCTGGATCCTTGACTGAAAAAAGTGTGATCCTTGACTGAAGAAAACGTGATCCTTGATTGGAGAAAGCTTGATCCTTGACTGAAGAACATATTATCCTTGACTTAAGAAAGCTGGATCTTTGGCTGAAAAAAGTGTGACGCTTAACTGAAGAAAGTGTGATCCTTGACTGAAGAAAGTGTAATCCTTGGCTGGAGAAAAGGTGATCCTTGACTCTTACTTCCATATCTCCATCTCTGCGATAAACCTGTGTCGTTATATCGAGTAGTTGACCCATAAAAAAGATAAACAAGCAAATAAATAAATAAATCTACATGAAGAAAAGAAGGCCCAAATACTGGCAACTCTGCCCAGTGTCTTGGCATTCACTCACGGGTGACATCTCCGTAAATCACGCGACATTTATTGGAATCGGAAGGGAAGCAAAGGCAGGGGATCTTCGCAGCGAGGAACAACTGCGCGTGATAAATTCCGCCATCCTAATGGACTGACATCTTCTGTAAAGCTGTAATAACCATAAATATTTCAGATAGACAATAAAGTTGAAAAAAAAGCAAAATATGTCTATTTAGCCTTTTCTAGATATTTGGCAGTTTGAGATTTGAGTTTCGATCCTCACCTCCTCGTCTTCCATTTTCCTGCCCCCCCCCCTCTCCCTCCTCTACACACCCACCCACTTTCTTTTCTGTTGACGCTTTTTGTTGTGTTGGTCGACGAAAAAGTGGAGTCTAACATTTATAGAAAACGAAAAAAATGTTTTTGCTTGCCGAGTGTTTTTTGTTCATGACGGAGAAGTAGCTTTTGTGTTCGAATGATGTTTGCCGTTTCTTCACATGACTGATGTTGCTTAAGACCGATCATTTTTGCGGTCATTGAGTTTTTAACAAATGGAATGCCTTCAAACCGTAGCTGAGTTTATTCTTTGCTTTTGTGTCACTCAAAGCATAAAGAGTAGAGGAGAGAGACCACAGTTCTTATTTTTTGTCCCACACTCAATCGCATCAGTTTTAGAGATACACCGAAGAGCCAAAACATTTTGACTATCCCGTCTTTATGCAAATCGGAGCAACTGCAGGTAAACGACGGCGTGTATAAAAGTCATGGAACGGTACAAATAACACCAAATGTTGAGCTCTGTTAATCAGTGTTATTCTTGTTCTTCAGATGGGAAAGACAGCGGACTTAAGTGAGTTTGACAAAGGCCAAATTGTAATGGCCAGACGACTGAGTCAGAGCATTTCCTGGAGACGGCAAGGCTTGTGGGGTGATCATGGTCAGCCGTGGTTAGTACCTTAAAATAGTGGTCCGAGGAGGGAAAAATCACAAACTGCCGGTAAGGTGTGGGTCGACCAAACTGCCGGTAAAGTTTCACTCACCTCATCGATGTCAGAGGTGAGTGAAGGTTATCCCGTATGGTACAGTCGATCAAAAAAGTATCCGAACGCTATGGTTGATTACAGAATTCAGAAAAAATATCTGGCAACAATTTTTTTAGAAATGAGTGATCTGGCAACCTTCGTGTCACGTGATTACAGAATTCAGGAAAAATATCTGGAGCGTGTACAGCAACTGTACACGCTCCAGTTACCGTTCACAGCAAACTGGAGCCTGTGCAGTTACTGCACAGGCTCCAGTTTGCTGTGAACGGTAACTGCACACGCTCAATATTTCCGTGAGTGAGCCCACATGATCTAGTATCAAAATAATATGACCACCTACAGTCGCTCAAAAAAGTATCCGAACACTATGGTTGATTACAGAATTCAGAAAAAATATCTGGCAACATTTTTTATAGAAATTAGTGATCTGGCAACCTTCGTGTCACGTGACACGAAGGTTGCCAGATCACTAATTTCTAAAAAAAATTGTTGCCAGATATTTTTTTCTGAATTCTGTAATCGACCAAAGCGTTCGGATACTTTTTTGATCGACTGTACGAGCCAACAGAATACTGTGAAGCAACTCGCCCGTAATTTCAATGCTGGTGACGGGAGTAATGTGTCACAACACACAGCACATCGAATCCTGCTGAAAATGGGGCTGCATAGCTAACCTCAGTTCACCATCGAAAGCACCTACAATGGGCACGTGAGCATCAAAACTGAACCTTAAATGATTGGAAGAAGGTCGTCTGGTCCGATGAATCTCGTTTCCATCTCGTTTCCACCATGTGGACGGCCGGGTACGTGTGCGTCGTTTACCTGGGGAAGTGTTGGCACCAGGATGCACCGTGGGACAAAAACAAGTCGGTGGAGGAAGTGTAAAGTAAGTGGAGGAGTGGGAAATGTTCTGCTGGGAATCCTGGGTGCAGTCATTCATGTGCAGGAAACTATGACGTCTACCACCTGACTAAACATCATTGCAGACCAGGAATATCCTTTCATGGCAATGGTATATCCCTTTAATAATGCCTTCTTATATATAGGATAATGGGCAATGCCACACTGCCCGGATTCTTCGAAAATGGAGGAAGAACATGAGGAAGATTTCCAGGTATTGCCCTGACCTCCAAATTCTCCAGATTTCAATCCAATCGAGCATCTGTGGTTTGTGTAGGAACAGCATATGCGATCTGCAGCGGCTTAACCACGTAACTTAAAAGAGTTAAAGGATCTGCTGGTAACGTATTGGTACCAAACACCACAAGACACCTTTAAAAATCTTGTAGCGTCCATGCCTCGCCGGGTAAGAGCTGTTTTGGCGGCACGTTGAGGACCAACATCATATTAGGCAAGTGGTCATAATATTTTGGCTCTTTGATGCATATGTTTCATTGTATTGCTGCCACCCGTGAGTGGGCAGACTCTTAATATCTTCTCAGCTCCGAGTTAAATATGGGTCAGAGTTGAAAATTTTCTACTCTCATCTCCGTTCTGCCTGTCTGAAAAAAGCGTACACCGATGGGCTTGGAAAGACCACCATCCGTAGGATGAAATCTTAAGCCATGTCTCTGTGCAGGAGAGCCATACCGTGTGCATATTAAATAACACACTCGATGGAACACACTCGACTCGAACAAGATCGAACCCATCTGTTTCCTATCTAGTGGGCTCCGCAAAACCCCTGCCCTGTCCTCTGTCAGTAGGAGACACTGATGCACTTGGAAAGGTCGCTGTCCATCGGATGGGGTGCGAAGCCGTAGCCTCTTGAGCGGTAGAGGCATACCCTGTGCACGTTAAACACCACGCTGGATGGCCTTGACAAGAAACTACCATCTGTTTCCCAACAGCTGTTCCAGTTTGTCCCCACCCCAGTCTTCTCTGAGCCTTCAGGGTCCTTGTGACCTGGTCATTCAGTCCAATGTGTGCGAAAAAGTGCTGTTCATAGGTAAAGCAATCCGACCCAACTCAATCGAGGTAGAGAATGTAACACTCAATAACAGTGGAAAACGCGATACTCACTGCAGTAAAGAAAATGACCCTTACTATTAACACAGAAAATAACGCTCACTAAGAATACAGAATGTGACACTCACTAATAAAAGAAATAGAGAGAGAGAATGTGACACTCGCTAGAAATGGGGAATGTGACACTCACTGAGAATGTCACAATCACTAAGAATAGGAAATGTGACACTCACTAACAATAGAAAATGTGACACTGCGACCCCACTAATCGTGTAGAGTGTGAAGACTCCCTGACAGCGCAGAGTGCAACCCCACTAATCGTGTAGAATGTGAAGACTCCCTGACAGCGCAGAGTGCAACCCCACTAATCGTGGAGAGTGTGAAGACCCTGACAGCGCAGAGTGCAACCCCACTAATCGTGGAGAGTGTGAAGACTCCCTGACAGCGCAGAGTGCAACCCCACTAATCGTGTAGAATGTGAAGACTCCCTGACAGCGCAGAGTGCAACCCCACTAATCGTGGAGAGTGTGAAGACTCCCTGACAGCGCAGAGTGCAACCCCACTAATCGTGGAGAGTGTGAAGACTCCCTGACAGCGCAGAGTGCAACCCCACTAATCGTGTAGAATGTGAAGACTCCCTGACAGCGCAGAGTGCAACCCCACTAATCGTGGAGAGTGTGAAGACTCCCTGACAGCGCAGAGTGCAACCCCACTAATCGTGTAGAATGTGAAGACTCCCTGACAGCGCAGAGTGCAACCCCACTAATCGTGGAGAGTGTGAAGACTCCCTGACAGCGCAGAGTGCAACCCCACTAATCGTGGAGAGTGTGAACACTCCCTGACAGCGCAGAGTGCAACCCCACTAATCGTGTAGAATGTGAAGACTCCCTGACAGCGCAGAGTGCAACCCCACTAATCGTGTAGAATGTGAAGACTCCCTGACAGCGCAGAGTGCAACCCCACTAATCGTGGAGAGTGTGAAGACTCCCTGACAGCGCAGAGTGCAACCCCACTAATCGTGGAGAGTGTGAAGACTCCCTGACAGCGCAGAGTGCAACCCCACTAATCGTGTAGAATGTGAAGACTCCCTGACAGCGCAGAGTGCAACCCTCACGAAAAGCACATAGTAGAACATTCATTATCCCCAAGATATCATTATAGCAGCACATCCAATGTACAAATTATAGGTTTTCTTCACAATCTTTGTCAAAGAACGACCTTGGGATTTTAAAATATAATTTCCACACATATAACTTATCTGGCCCATTAACACATCCGCGACGCTGCCTTTGTGCCATTTAAATGCCAAAATTCACTCTTCAACGTACAGCACATGTTCCTCCTACGACGAAAACAACAAGAATGGCGGTCTGAGGTTAGCTTACTGTTACATGTTTTCTCCCACTTGGCAATCAGTGTTGTCAGCCACAAAAAGTAAAATATCTAGTATCCTTCCAGTTGCCTGGAGGTGTTGGTTTAGGAAGATCTTAATAGGAGTCAAAATGACCAACAGCATAAAAACGTGACGTGCTAGCCATTTTTTAAGGCCAGATCTGAAATCAGCACCTGAAAAATAATTGAACCTAGCTACAATTGTTCATGTAATAAAAACCTTGTAAACCAGTGTAATCAATTGATACACAAACCTCATTACTTAAGAATTAAATCACACACATGGAAATAATAATGGTGACTATTCGTCTTTTACTTTGTCTTCATATCACATAAAGTGGACATAAAGTTCGTCCTCATATCAGTTGGGTTGGGCTGTTTTACCTCTGAGCGGCACTTTTTTGCACACCATGGGCTAAATGGCCAGGTCACATGGACCCCGAAGGCTCAGAGAATGTTGGGGGAGGGGACCCACTGGAACAGCTGTTGGGAGATAGATGGTAGCCTTCCGTCAAGGCCATCCAGCGTGTTCTTTAACGTGCACAGGGTATGGCTCTCCCGCACACAGTACCACGGCTTAACTTCCCATCCGACGGACGGCGGCCTTTCCAAGCCCATCGGTGTCTCCTACTGACCGTGGGCAGGGCGGGGAATTTTGCGGAGATAAATCTCAACGCTGACCCAGCTGGGACTCGAACCTGAGAACTACAGATTACGAGCTGGCGCGCTACCGACTGAGCCACCCCGCCCCTTTTTGTGCTAGTATTTATACGAATAGACAGAAATTCAAACTGATTCATAACTTCTGTGAGTCATCATTTGCAATCCACCAAATCCACATTTCCAAACCCCGGTTGAAGATGATAAATAGTAGCATAAATGAGAGTTCTAGCACAGTAAAAAGGTCTAAGGAATTTTATGAAAATCTGTGGGAAAAATTTCGGAAGATGAGGTTAAAGTTTGTTTCTTGTGGTTTTCTATGAAAAAATGCGTGAAAATTAAAAAAAAGCAAAAGTATGTTTTAGCATTTGAAAAACTAATTTAACTTATTTTAAAACATATACATGACCAATTTTTAATACAATACCAGCACAAACAAACTGACACAACTATGATATCAACCCCAAATGCATCTTCATCCTCGCATGGTCAGGCTCGTAATCGTAATTCCCAGGTTCGGGTCCCAGCTGGGTCAGCGTTGAGATTTATATCCGCAAAATTCCCCGCGCTGCCCACGGTCAGTAGGGGACACCGATGGGCTTGGAAAGACCACCATCCGTCGGATGGGACGTTAAGCCGTGGCCCCGTGTGCGGGAGAGAGCCATACCCTATGCACATTAAAAAAAAACACTGGATGGCGTTCACGAGAGACTACCATCTGCCTCCCAACAGCTATTCCAGTGGGTCTCCTCCCCCAACCTTCTCTGAGCCTTCGGGGTCCATGTGACCTGGCCATTTAGTCCATTGTGTGCAAAAAAGTGCCTCTTAGAGGTAAAACAACCCAACTCTTCCTCGCATCCTCCCTTCAGGGATTTGTGACTAGGTTATAAATACTACTCTACAGAAAAGAATAACTTTCTCTACCGTGAAAAGCTTCCAGTTCAACTGAAAATGAACTCAAGCTGCAAGGAACAGAAGAAAAGACAAGGGGTAGGAATAAAGAGAAGAACCATAAATAAATAAATAAATAAATAAGTAAATAAAAAGCGAATACGCTAAAGAAAATGAAACAACACAACCGAAAACACAGACATATATACTGATGAAAAAAAAACACCAACCACCCGAACTCACCTCATGTTCCGTTTCTGGACAATTGAAGCGTATCATGCTCGCGCCGTGAGACACTGTCAGTGCAGGGAAGCATGCTATTGCGTCAGCAGTCACAACATCAGTCGGCCCACTCTATGCGTGACAAATCCGATGACACGCCTTTAGAACATTTGCCCCGTAAAGCTGATAATTTGATCAACGTTAAAGATCTTCCTGCATCGATTGGAACCATGCGCTTGCATCATGTGGTTCACTTTTACCCACAAAAGGGAGGAACAATTCACACAGCTTGTCAATTAGCGGCACAGCGGTAACGAAGTGGAAGGACAAAGGGAGTGAATGTGAGGGGGGGGAGTGGTGGTCGTGATAGATAGAGAGAGGGGGGGAGAGAAATTACTCCTTTGCTTTGCTTCTCACACAAACACAGAGAAAAGTATGCCTGCAAGGAACAGTTAAGAAAGAGTGGAGTCATCTTCAGGAAAACCCTTTTAATTAAGTTGGGGGCTGAATGAGAGGAGGGGAGCAGTCTCTCTGCTCGTTTAGGAAGAAGATGACAAGGTTTGTTTCTCTGTCTCTGTTTTTGGTAAAAACTGTCTATAAGGGAAGGGGAAGGGGGAGAATGCGAGCGAGTCCATTGATGTAAACACAAGGCTGCATTTGTGTTTGGCGTGCAGTTAACAACATAAGATTAAAGAGTGAGTGAAGTGACAAATGTCGGTCGGCACATTCCTGAAAGATAACTGAGAGTAAATGTTAATCAGCCGGAGTCTTCGATTGAAAACAACTCTCCAGTTTCATTCATTTCTACTTCTACTTCGTCTCCTCTTCCACCTTCTCTTCATCCTTATTAATCCCGATCTTCCTCACCGTCTTAATATTTTCTTCATCTTACGTCTTCTACTTCTCCTCCTTCGCTTCGTACTTCATCTGCCCTCCTCTTCCACTTTCTCCTCATCTTTCTTAATCGTTTATCATCGTCGTCTTAATGTTTTCTTTATGCCTATTCTCTTCCTCCTTCTCCATCTCCTTTTTAACTCCTTACCCCTTCTTTTTTCCCTCCTTACCCCCTTTTTAACTCCTTATCTTTTCTTATTTTACCTCCTTATCTTTCCTTATTTTACCTCCTTTTTATCCTACCTCCCTCCCTTCCTCACTCTCTCTCTTCTTTATCTTTTATTCTCTCCTTAACCCAAGAAAGTTCGTACGTGTCGATTTTTACGGAAAGATGCAACAGCTTCAAGCCTAACCATATTATGATCTATACAATCCCATGTCATTCTTTTAATTAAAGTCAAAGTAATGCAGCATGTATTTCAACATGCAGAACTCTCATCACCCAAAAAAAAAGCTCATCTCTAGCATCCTCTAATCTGACAGAGACGATGCTAAAAAGTTTCATTATCGTGGACTTTTATTTAACCTAAAAAGAAACTCCGAAAAAGGGAGAAAATATTTCTGGCCTGAGAAGTTTCAAAATCAAGCCTGTTATTCCATTGATTTATCGACTGTCCAAAAAGTTCCCTTGATATCAACTATAAAATTTTTATTCAAAGTCACAAACATTTAATGGCAAACGACCACACAATCGAAAGCTCACGCTCTCTAGATTAACTATCATTCAAAGTCGCTCCCAATAGTTTTGATAACTTACCTGACTTCTTCGGGATTGTATTAGAATAAGCATAGGCAGAAATCACGAGAACATTTTAGACACTGTATTTTCAAGGAAACGTTTTGTTTTAACCTAAACACGTTTCAAAGTTTAATTTCAATTTCATTTTTACTCCATCCAGAGATTAGACACGAAGTTCACTAGACGCCTATTTAAGGGCAGACAAATATCTCCTCTTAAGGAAATCCAACCCGCTTTCAAAATTAACAGTTGCGGGCTTTTCTGTACATGGAGCTGCGGCTTAATGTGCTAATACCAGAAATATATTTATATGCAGCATAAGAAACTCACGCAAGCTATTGATAACTCATCATCATCATCGTCATCGTCATCCTCAAGCAGCCATGGGCTACGGAGGTCCAACCAGACCGTGAAATTTAGTTCTCCAAACACATCTCTCCTGAGCTACATCTCGCCACTGTACACCAATTATAATAACGTCCTGTTTGACATTGTCTACCTACCGCATTCTAGGTCTCCCTCTAATTCTGAGGCTTTTAGGCACTCTCTTCACAACCCTATTCGCTAACCTATAGTTATTCATACGAGCAACATGAGCAAAGTCTCTGCACAATATGCTACTTAAAGGAGGTTGCTGACTCGTTTGCTTATTCAATATCTCAGCATTACTTTAGAAAGTCAAACAAACCTAATGACTGCGATACTGCGTAAGCATCTGGAAGCAAAGGCATCAAATTTCCTGTTATCTTATTTACAAAGAGTCAAGTTTCACTACCATATCTAACCCTAGAAAGAACCAAACTATTATACAGCCTAATTTTAGTTTAGGTGTATACGCCTATTCTTCCACACTCTCCATAGATTCTTAAAAGTTCCAGCAGGAATCCCTATTCCACTGTTTATCTCATGCCGCACATCTCACCAGTATCGGTTATGTAATTCCAAAGACAAGTAAATTGAGACCCTCACATCATTCAGGTTAACTGAACCACAACCTGCCTGACCAAAGCCGGATCTAAGGGGGCGAGAGGGTTACTCCCCCCCCCTCTTTAATAATGTCAGTTAGGGTAAAAGAGGTTGAATGTTATTAAACTTATTTATATTTGATGCATTTTGTTTTTCAAGAAATGTTTTTTAAAAACCAGTGAAACGGGGGGGAGGAAATGTTGTACTGCATTGGGAACCAAATGTGCTTCCCCATTTTTGCATTTTTTCGGCTCGATTGCATTTCCTACAACCCCTACAACCCCCTCGATATTTTTCTAGATCCGGGTCTGGGCCTGACCAATTTTCATCATTTCGTGTTCTATTTATCACCAAACATGCTCTACTACGATTATAATCAACAGCTCTAATGAAAGAGTTCATCTCATGAACATCATTTTCCAAAAGGGCCAAATCATCAGCATAATGTAAATCAGAAAAGTTTCAAGTCTCTAGACCATTTAAAGACAAAATCTTTCCCTTGTTAAGAATTTTGCATAACATAATCCATAACCAAACTAAAGAGAAAAAGAGACAAAATGCACCCCTGTCCCTCCTTTCGCTACAAGCCCTACCAACTCTCACACACGACTCGGTGTGTTATTATAGAGAGCTTTCATTACACTAACTATCTTGTCTGGATTCCATATGATCTAATGATCAACCACAAATTATGTCGATAAACAGAGTCAAAGCCTTTTTGAAATCTGCAAACCTAGTAACCACAGGTTTCTGAAACTAAACATTTCTGAAGAATCTGCCTAAGCGAAAAAATCTTATCAATACATCCCCTACCACTTCCGAATCCACATTGCTCATCACGCAATTGACTGTCAACCAGATTCTTAATTCTATTAAGCACAATCATGGAAAGAACTTTACCTGGAACAGAGAGTAGGCTGATACCCCTATAGTTATCACAAGAAATGCGATCACCTTTTTTGAAAATAGGGATAACAATAGCTCTGGTAAAATCCTTAGGAACCACGCCTTTATCATAAAAGATATTCAAAATTTCAGTCATCCAAGTGGTAACCGAAACATTGCCAGCTCTAAGCATTTCCGTAGTAATTTCATCTACCCCTGGGAATTTACGTAATATAAGTTTATAAATAGCCGAAATAACTTCAGACTGTGATATAGGGCCAACATTAATTAAATCCAGTAAATGCATCTACCATTATTACAAACAATCGGAGTAGAATTAATTGTTCATCGTTTAGAATAGGAGTTCTCAACGTGGGGTACGCGGTAAAATTGTTTGGGGTACGCCGTGATAGCTCAAAAGTCGCTAGAACTAGTAACAAAGTAAAAATAACCATTATTATATTATAACTATAGTGTTATCTATCTATACAAGGGGTACGCCAGTTACATACCTATTTCCAGGGGGTACATGAAGCATAAAAGGTTGAGAACCACTGCTCTAAACAACGGAAAAAAAACTCATCGAAATGTCTCTCTGGAAGAAGACTGGGGAAATTCTACGAATAACTTAAACGTATTCTTTCTAGCTTCTTCTATTAAGAGATATACTTAATTTCATAAATTTAAAATACTTATATTAACGGAAATACTTAACTCCATAAATTCAAAATACTTCCATTAATTGATATGACTAATTCGATAAATTTAAAATACTTCTGTTAACTGATATATTTAATTCCATAAAATCAGAATACTTATCTTAACTGATATACTTAATTCTATACTTCCCGGTTACATTCATTAATTAACTATTACATTATTCCAAATGGTTATTTTTCTGGTTATTGCTCGTTTAAAAATTGGCAAATAGCAGATGTATAGGAAAGAGAGGGTCAATTGTTTAAAATCCTTAACCCTACCAACCAAAATTTTAAATATTGCATTGGTTTGCCAAGCTTTTGAATTTTTGTGCTCTATCTCATATATTATTAAAAAAATACCCCCTCAAGCAGCTGCTTGCCACAGAGGTCTGACAGGAGCCTGTCAGTTTATATGCCATAGTAGAAGGTCTGTGAGGATGGCAGGACCTCAGCAGAAAAACAACACACACATCCATGCCTTACCCGGGGCTGGAACCCAGGTCCCTTTGATCAGTAGCCAAGCGTGCAAACCACTCGGCCATGGGACGGCTTACCCACTTAAAAATTTCTTCAAATGTTTCCGAACATACTCCAAGAGAAGTTCTTAACCTTCGGGCAGATAAATTCCCTGATGAATGAGATGTTTTTGAATTATTACGAATAATGAACATTAGCATTCAAAATATCTTCAACTTCATAAATAAATTTGAATTTTTTTTCGCTTGTGTCCAAAAAGAAAAAAAAAACCATAAAGTCAACGACAAAACAACAACAGAAGAAATAAAAAAAAATTCACTCATGCATATCAAATGTTATTTTTCACAGACTAAGGCAAAAAAAAAATATTTACCACAAAGTTTCCTTATTTACATGATGATAAGTTGCTGTTTTTTTATCTCTTATAATCTCCGCTGGCTGAACCTTAAAAAGGCAAATAAATAAAAAAAAACGCACACCCATATATGTATATTTCTGTAGGAATTCTACGCATCGCGTACAGTGCACGGACGAACCGTTAAGTTGAATGCCATATTTACATAGGTGAAATATGGACTTTGCAAAGGCAGCTCTACATTCATCACAACAGTAATAAAGATGTCAGCTTACTGCTCCGGATGACTTGGCGACCTCAACGTATAAGAGCGAGTCGCATACTCACCATACAGCGCCATGAATGACAAAACTTTCTCACGTATCTGTAGTCATCGCTATCCAGTCGATATATTTATATACATAGAGACCGGATCGCCTTTCCTATCTATGCAATGATCACAGAGGAAAGATGATGGGAGGGACGGATAGAAGTGTCGGGGGAGAGAATAAGGCACGTGACAGACAGATATGACCTCCTTACTTGGACATTTTCTGTAGCGCACTGTTTTAAATTTATATATGGGTCCGAAGATGTATCAGTCACAAAGCAATGGGGAAGACGGAGAAAGCTATTGATGAAAGCTGTATTATTATTTTGCGCTGCTGTCGCAGAGATCTCTTTTTATGCCTCTGAGAGATTTGCCGAAAACAATATTTGACGACAAAAATTCTCTGTCTAGAATTTGAGGAGATGGGTCTCTATTTAGATCATTTAGTGTTATTTTCTGCAATCGTCGTTATTTTTTTTTATTTTCTCAGTGAAAAAAATAAAACTATGCACCAGATATTAATATAGGAATTTCTGAAAATAATAAGTGCTTGAATGTTTTTCTGTAATATTTCCATATGGGAATATTTCTACACCATTTCTGTGATTTTGACTCACCAACCGTCACTAATTGGGTTGTTTTATCTAAGGAGCGGTCCTTTTTTACACATATTGGGCTAAATGTCCAGGTCACAAAGGCCCCGAGGACTCAGAGAAAGTTTGTGGGAGGGGACCCACTGGATAGCTGTTGAGAGACATATGGCAGCCTCTCGTCAAGGTATTCAGCATGTTCTTTAATGTACAGTCGATCAAAAAAGTATCCGAACGCTATAGTTGATTACAGAATTCAGAAAAAATATCTGGCAACAATTTCTAAAAAAATTGTTGCCAGATATTTTTTCTGAATTCTGTAATCAACCATAGCGTTCGGATACTTTTTTGATCGACTGTATATAGAGTATGGCTCTCCCGTACGGACCGGTGCTTATTCGATGGACGGCGGCCATTCCAAGCCCATCGGAGTCTCCTACTGCCCTAGAGTAGGGCGGGGAATTTTGCAGCGATAAATATAAATGCTGGTCCTGGTGGAACTCTAATCTGGGAACTGCAGATTACGAGCCTGCTGCGATACCGACCGAGCAACCCAAGTCCAGTCGTTACTAGTAATGATCAAAAAACTACAAATAGTAATAGTCCACGTATATCATTGGAGGGAAAAATTGCTTCCAATTGATAAAATTTTTATTGAGTCCGATACAGAAATGTGAATCGGTATGAGTATAAGTGGGATTATTCCAATATTAATGTTCCTAATTGTCAGGTGACAAGGACCCCAATATACTGATATGGTTGAGTGGGGGGGGGGGTATTGGGTTGGGTTGTTTTACTTTTGAACGGCACTTTTTTGCACACCATGGACTAAATGACCACGTCACATGGACCCCGAAGGCTCAGAGAAGGTTGGGGACCCACTGGAACAGATGTTGGGAGACAGATGGTATCCTCCCGTCAAGGCCATCCAGCGTGTTCTTTACCGAGCCCAAGGTATGGCTCTCCCGCACACGGAACCACGGCTTAACGTCCCATCCGATCGACGGCGGCCTTTCCAAGCCCAGCAGTGCACCCTACTGACCGTGGGAAGGGTGGGGAATTTTACTGAGATAAATCTCAACGCTGACCCAGCTGGGACTCGAACCTGGGAACTACAGATTACGAGCCTGGCGCACTACCGACTGAACCACCCCCGCCCCAGTTTGGGGGGGGGGGATAGCTTGCATATAAACATATAAATCATCATAATGATATAAAGACTTTTTACCCTCATGAACATGAAATGTGTTAGGGAGCACATTGTATGATTTGTCATGTGCACGAAATTATGGTTGGTGCTTCTCAGTTCTAAACCTTACATTCCACTATGGTCTTACTTTTTAGTGCTCCCTAACACCTCAAACACACCTTATAAGGTCATTATATGTATGTTGTTGATATATATATATTATATCTATCATTATTATGTGACATATTATATATATATCATTATTATCTATCTAATGTTGTTGCATTTGCAGATGAAACTGTATTATTATATGCAACTGATGATAATGATCAAATGTTAAACTACACAAATGTAAATATACTTATTTTGCATAAATGGTTGGAGAAAATAAATTGGTTTTGAATTTAGATAAGACAAAGTTAATAAATTTTTCACTTTCAACTACATCAACCCTGGAATATGTGATTAGATATCATTCTGAAAATCGCACCAATTTATTTACTTGTTCATGTCTAGAGATATCAGAGGTGTCAGAAATAAAATATCTAGGTGTTTATATTGATAAAAATTTATATTGGAATAGACATATAGATTATGTGGCTCAAAACGTAAAATATCTATTAACAGGTTGTTCGTTTTAAGAGATTTTTTGAATATTTAAACTTTAAAAGTATTTTATTTTGTATGTGTACAATCTTATTTATGATATGCACTTCTTGTGTGGAGATGTTAAGGCATAATCAGGCTTAACAGCTCCACACAGGAAAATAGAGGAAAGGTTCCAATACTAGCTGGGCAAGCGTTGAGATTTATCTCCGCAAAACTCCCGTCTCTCTTAGGTCAATAAGGGCAACTAATGACCTTGGAAAAGCAGGAGTCCGTCGGATGCGACGTTAAGCCGTGGCTCCGTGTGCGGGAGAGCCATACCCTGTGCTCGTTAAAGAACTCACTGGTGGCCTTGACCGGAGATTACCATTTGACTCCTTGCTGTCCAGTAAATCTTCAACCTTCTCTGAGCTCTCAGGGTCCTTGTGACCTGGTCCAAAAAAACCATGTTAAACAGGTTGAATGTTCTGCAAAAATATATTGTGAGAATAATGACGAAAAAAAAATGGAGGAACACATATTGCAACTTTATTTTTGGAACTTCAAGTTTTTCCTTTAAAAGCAATAGTATGTTTTTAGAATTTTAATTTACATTTTCCAACATTTTACTGATTACAATATATTACATCGTCATATTTTATGAGATAATTGTCGCAAAATTGTGATGCCTAAACTATTTAAAGCAAGATTTAAACGGAGTATTATGTACATTGGCCCTAGACTGTATAATCGATTAAATAGTTAAATGAGAACACTAAATAATATTGTAAAGTTTAAGAAACAAATTTCAAATTGGTTGTTTACTGTTGATGACCCTGATGTATTATTTCATTGAGCTATGTTGAAACTTAATTGTTGTAAATTTTGTTTATATACATCAGCAAACACGGTTCATAAATTTGTTTCATTAAATTTATTATCATTATTAGTGTCTGCTCTATATTAAGAACATTGATTTTTTCCAATTTCCAAGAACGCTGGGATCCCTCAATAGGTTTGTAATCTGCAGTTCTTAGGTTCGAGTCCCACATGGGTCAGCATCGAGATTTATTTCCGCAAAAATCCCCGCCCTGCCCTCTGTCAGTAAGGGACACCGATGGGCTTGGAAAAGCTGCCGTCCCCGTGTCTCGGAAAGCTCTGCTTTATGCATGTTAAAGAACACGCTGGAAAGCCGTGACGGGATCTCTCGCCTAAGAGGTACCCAATGGGTGACAAGAATCCCCAAGCTTTTTTGAGCCTTGTTCTTGGGGTCCTTGTGAGCTGACCATTTAGCCCATTATTTACAAAAAAAGTGCAGCTCATAGGTAAAACTACCTAACCGTCATGTAATGGAAAAGCGTTTTCAGACTTATTTGCAATCGCTTTACTAACGCATATTCTCGGTCCCAGACTAACACGTTATGTGCACGCCAGGCTCGTAATCTGCAGTTCCCAGGTTCGAGTCCCAGCTGGGTCAGCGTTGAGATTTATCTCCGCAAAATTCCCCGCCCTGCCCAAGGTCAATAGGGGACACCGATGGGCTTGGAAAGGCCGCCGTCCGTCGGATGGGACGTTAAGCCGTGGCCCCGTGTGCGGGAAAGCCATACCCTGTGCACGTTGAAGAACACGCTGGATGGCCTTGACGGGAGGCTACCATCTGTCTCCCAACAGCTGTTCCAGTGGGTCCCCTACCCCAACATTCTCTGAGCCTTCGGGGTCCATGTAACCTGGCCATTTAGCCCATGGTGTGCAAAAAAGTGCCGCTCAGAGGTTAAACAACCCAACCCAACGTTATGTGCATTCTTCAAAAAATTACTGCAAAATCGTGTTAGGGGATGCGAATTTCTCATAAGAGATAATGTAAATAGGGGTTGGGGTGATCATTTCCAAATCGTAACCAAACTGATATATTTTTTATTTTATTTTTTTCGCTTTGTTTTGACTATACTTTTGATCTGTTTTATGGCTTTTATTTGTTTGTGTATAATTTCATACATGCAACTTATTTTTTACAGAAAAGAAACAATGATAATGGAAACAAAGAAAAAGTCTGAATTCTGTTTTATTTTAATGCTTGCTACTTATAGATGATTGTTGACTAACGAAGACTGAAAATCATAAATTCATTATTGTAACAATTACTGTCGAGTACTGAAGATGCTAAAATCTTAAGGGGGTTATTTTTATTTTTATTTTCATTTGAAATATTAATTCTACTTGTTATGACTGGTTTAATATTTTTAACACCGTTAGAACTTTCCCTTTTCATTCTTAGAAATTGAATTTGAAAGAAAATAGATGAATAGTTCTAGTCGTATGAGTTGGGTGTCTTTTTGAATCTGAACAATGTTTTCTATTGTCCATATCTGATAATAGATTTAATACTCTGAACCAGAATATTGAAATTCTGAACTGAACAATTCCGAACCAGAATATTCTGATACTATATGTTAGGTATAAATTAAAAGCTTTCTGTATGTATACCAATGCATAAATTAAAATATATTTGAAATCGTCAGATTTTTCAGCAGGTCATGTAGCAAATAAGTAAATCGAAACATTTTGAATGTCATAAAAGTGACTGAAATTACTTATTTAATCCATCGTAGAAAACTAAAGAATTATTGGTAGATAGAAATATTTTACATTATTGTTAGATTAAATTTCTTCAGTTTCATAATACTGTTACGACAGATGAACATGCTACAGTGAAATTATGATAAACACGTGATGAACGCTCGCGTATGCTTCTGCGTGAGAGTTGCGTAACCATTGAATTGGAACGAGGACCCTAATTGAAAAATAGGAAAGATAGAATTATTATGTTGGAGTTGTTGATACGTGAAAGAAGATGTAGTTAGTGTCAGTTTATACACGATAAAATGCTTAAAAAAAGAAGAAATATTTTATATGGTGAGCGCGCGGGATGTTAATTAGTTTATTAGTAACATAATAATAGACATTAAAAAATGAAGACGTAAACGTTAGTCAAATAGACAGAGTTAGTCTTAGCTTTTCTGTAGGAAGAGGTTATTACTTGATGTACGTATAGTATTTAGTTTGTATATAAGAATTGGTAAGGATATTCTCGACAGATTGAATATTTATTTACCAACATAATTTGGGGCGGGGGTAGCTCAGTCGGTAGCGCGCCAGGCTCGTAATCTGTAGTTCCCAGGTTCTAGTCCCAGCTGGGTCAGCGTTGAGATTTATCTCCGCAAAACTCCCCGCCCTGCCCACGGTCAATAGTGGACACCGATGGGCTTGGAAAGGCCGCCGTCCGTCGGATGGGACGTTAAGCAGTAGCACCGTGTGCGGGAGAGCCATATCCTGTGCACGTTAAAGAACACGCTGGATGGCCTTGACGGGAGGCTACCATCTGTCTCCCAACAGCTGTTCCAGTGGGTCCCCTCCCCCAAACTTCTCTGAGCCTTCGGGGTCCATGTGACCCGGCCATTTAGCCCATGGTGTGCAAAAAAGTGCCGCTCAGAGGTAAAACAACCCAACATAATTTTATTTTTCACTGAATGATTTTAGCCTTGTTTTGTGATTTGGTTGTGAATAGAAAGAAATAAGATTATGGATTCTTCTGAAAGTTTATCTTTATATTGATATAGATTTTCGTGCCGGTTGACTTAGTTTGTATAAATAATTTCATACATGCTTTTGCAATAAATTGCATTGTTTTGTAATTATCATTGTCATATATTTACTATAACTCAAGCTCAGTGCTCATCCATTTTAATTTGTAACAATACTAATTTTTTTTCCTCTTTATTACAAACTCGAATTATCAAAAATATTTATCAAAAAGATAAGTGAAATATATTAAGTACAAATAATAAGTGATCCTTCTTACTAAACTTTGCAAAAACATTATTCATATCTGCTAGTATTTTTAAGGACAATTTTTTTTAATAAGTTAGCATTTGTTTATATTTATTATACAGATGATTATTCATCACACACATCTGTTCTGAGCTATGCATTTTCAGTACACCACTTAACTAAGTTTTCTTTTGCTCTTTCTTTGTTTGGGATGGAATTGCTCAGTCAGTTGTGTGCCAAGCGCATAATTTGTAGATCCCAGGTTCGAGTACTAGCTGGGCAAGCGTTGAGATTTATCTCCGCAAAACTCCCCGTCCTGCCTTTGGTCAGTAAGGGCCACCGATGACCTTGGTAAGGCCGCCGTTTGTCGGATGCGACGTTAAGCCGTGGCTCCGTCTGCGGGAGAGTCATACCCCGTGCTCGTTAAAGAACTCACTGGTGGCCTTGACCGGAAGTTACCATTTGATTCCTTGCTGTCCACTAAGCCTTCAACCTTCTCTGAGCTCTCAGGCTCCTTGTGAGCTGGCCATTTAGCCTATTGTGTGAGGACGCTAAGAGATAAAACAATCCGACCTTTTCATTGCTTCTGCTCCGTCTCAAATGAAGTCTCAGACGTTTGACTGATCGTCGCACATTTCTTACACTTAAAATTTTAAATGAAAAGTCACATGCAGAATTTTCCTATAATCCCTTACTACTGCTGATTTATATTCTCTGCTGTTTGCTTGAATGTCAGCTCACAGATCGACTGCATTCATTTCCAATTCTTTTCCTCTGATGTCTTTTTCTACTTACCAAATATTATTTTCTCTCTTTCTATTCAAGCAGAAACAACGAAATGGAAATGAAATTTAAAGACCTTTGAAATTCGTAGTTCGTGAGAGGGAATAATCGTTCAAGCGAACGATGGAGAATCGGAACGAATTTATTTTAATATGATTAACGATGCAGGTTTTAGTAACATACAGGAGCACTCAAAAATACAAATGGAATAGTGGATAAGAAATGAATCAAAGTGGGTACTACAAGGATCACAGATCTCCATCAGTCGAGTAGTGTAATGAGCTGCAAATGTCATTGATCTTCAGTAGTATAGTAGCATGTTAGGAAGATCAAATATCTTTATCAGAGTAACAGTATGTTACAAATGCCGCAGATCTTCCACCAACTTGGTGATAGGGCGTGTTAAAAACGTTAAATCTCTATCAACTTACTGGTAAGGAGTACAAATACTTCAGCCATCCTCCAGGTTAATTGTATGGCGTACTGCGGATGACAGTCTCCACCAACTTAGTGGTATGCCATACTATAAACCCAGAGATCTCCACCAGCTTTAGATATGATGTATTACAATCTTTCAAATCTCCATCATCATAGTGGTGTGGGTTGGGTTGTTTTACCTCTGAGCGGCACTTTTTTGCACACCATGGGTAAAATGACCAGGTCACAAGGACCCCGAAGGCTCAGAGAAGGTTGGGGGAAGGGGACCCACTGGAACAGCTGTTGGGAGACAGATGGTAGCCTCCCGTCAAGGCCATCCAGCGTGTTCTTTAACGTGCACAGGGTATGGCTCTCTCCCGCACACGGGGTCACGGCTTAACGTCACATGCGATGGACGGCAGTCTTTCCAAGCCCAGCGGTGTCCCCTACTGACCGTGGGCATGGTATTAGATGGTAATTTCGGTATTAGATGGCATGATTAGGAAAATGATGACGTTAGACCAAAGAGTCATCGCTGCCTTTAAGTAGAATCTTGTGTTGCGCGATATTTTTCCATTGCCGTACCTTTGCCATTTTCTCTGTACGTTACATATATACACATTATTCTTAAGTTGGGTTGTTTTACCTCTGAGCGGCAATTTTTTTGCACACCATGGGCTAAATGGCCAGGTTACATGGACCCCGAAGGCTCAGAGAAGGTTGGGGGAGGGGGACCCACTGGAACAGTTATTAGGAGACAGATGGTAACCTCCCGTCAAAGCCATCCAGCGTGTTCTTTAACCGTGCACAGGGTATGGCTCTCCCGCACACGGGTCACGGCTTAACATCTCATCCGACAGACGGCGGCTTTTCCAAGCCCATCGGTGTCTCTACTGACCGTGGGCAGGGCTGGGAATTTTGCTGAGAGAAATCTCAACGCTGACCCAGCTGTGACTCGACCCCCCCCCCCCCCCCCCCGATAGGGGACCACCTTGTCGTGGTGGGGAGGCCTAAGGCCCAGCAACCAGGCTGAGGCTTTGCCGGTCGGAATGATCCCCAGCTGGAGCATGCCGAAGGCTTTGCCGGCTGCACTGGGCACCAGCTGGAGCATTGCCAAGGTTTTGCCGGTTGGGGTGGTCCCCGGCTGGAGCATTGCTGAAGCCAACCGAGGTTGAGGATGCTGCTGGCCGGCTTGATTGCCGGTCGGATGGTGACGGCGTCGGAGACCTCACCTATCAGGAGCTCAGTGGAACTGTTCGAGGGCTCGGCAGAACGGATTGATTCCTAGTAAGCCAGAGCCCTCACAAAAGTCTGGGTCTTACTAAGAGTCTCCACCCCGGGTGCCGATCGAGCTTGGATCTATATGTCCTTGCACATTTGCAAACCGGGGAATAGATTAAAGTAAGGTTTCTTCCGGTGGTCAGCTTTCCTTCTATAGGACTGCTGCTATGTGAGGCTGGGGTTGAGGTGCGCCTATAGGGCGTATTCCTTGCCCCCGGCTCTAGATGGTCATGGCTTTTCTTAACCAGGTAGTGCTGTACAAGCGGAACCGAGAATTGCCGTGGTTGCATAAGATCGCAACAAAAGAGATTCATTGTGACTCGAACCTGGGAATAACAAATTACGAACCTGGCACATTACCGACTGAGCCACCCCCGCCCCTGTTACGAGGGGTTTTTGTATATAATGAACTCACATCACAGTGTATATAGCATAAACATGTTATTTATAGCCTAAAAACAAGAAACTACTCCAATGATCTAGTAATTAAGGAACAAGTCCGTAACAAATAATGGGAGAGTCAGAGAAAGCATCTCCTTCTTACAATTTATGAAGAATTCTTTACCACACCAGTCAATCTTATTACCAATGATGCTTATTAGTACACTATTAGTCAGCTTTGAAACTCTGTGGTTACTCACTGATACATAAACACGACGGCAAAAAAAAAAATAAAACTTCAATCTCAAAGATAAATTAATGTTCATCCCTCTGCATTCTAAACAGTACTTCAGAAAGAAGAAGAAAAAAATTCGTTTATTTTAACTCAATTTGCTTGTTCGAAAGAAATTAAACTAAAGCTGCCCTTTCCTCGATTTTTGTTTAAATTTCATCTTGGTGAAACACGTTAAAGAAACTATTTAAAGAAGCCACACGAAAAAAAAACGCCGAAATAAAAAAAAGAAAAACGAGAAAAAAAAATTGAAAGAGAAAACGTCAATTGCGACCCGAACACAAGAAGGAAGGATTGCTAAAAGCTTGGGTAAACTTCTGCCTCATACTTTCGCTACAAAACACCACAGTGGCAAGTTCATTTACTTAAGTGAAGATCTCCTCCAACGTAGTCGTCGTCGTCCTGCCTGCCTGCTGCATCGACCTGCTGCTCGCTGCAGCAACCTGTTGTCTTCCTCGGACCTCTTCGCTGCACACTTCTCTCTTGCCGCCGCGACTGATCGACAACGTTTTCCACTGGATGCGAAAGTGGCCGTCCCCGCCACCATCGATTTCCGTTACACTTCATCCTATCGTCGTTCACAGGAAGAGCAATGCAACATTCTCAGAGACGAAAAAGTCTCTCACTCTCTCACACACTCATTCATTCTTTCTCCTCTTTCGTAATAGTAAGACGAGGAGTGGGTGTGTGTGGGGGGGGGGAGAGAGAGAGAGAGAGAGAGGAGGGGGGGAATGGTAAATTAAAGAATGAAAAATAACGTTTTTATCAAATTTCATAAGACGAGAGAAAAGTTTTCTGGGGGAGATGTGTAAGAAAGTTATCAGCACAGAATTGTTTCTTAAACTGCTTATTCAATTACTGATCTCTTATGGCTCTGCTGCTCTTCGGGAGACTTCTTGCTTTCCAACCGAGAGAGCCCCAGAGGTCTTCTTAACCGTAGGAAAAGAATTAATAGAAGAAAACTGAGGGAATGTGGAATTACGCACTTATGGCGGGAGAGATTAGACTATGGTGAGGAATTTGGGTTGGGTTGTTTTACCTCGGAGCGGCACTTTTTTGCACACCATGGGCTAAATGGCCAGGTCACATGGACCCCGAAGGCTCAGAGAAGGTTGGGGGAGGGGACCCACTGGAACAGCTGATGGGAGACAGATGGTAGCCTCCCGTCAAAGCCATCCAGCGTGTTCTTTAACGTGCACAGGGTATGACTCTCCCGCACACGGGGCCACGGCTTAACGTCCCATCCGACGGACGGCGGCCTTTCCAAGGCAATCGGTGTCCCCTACTGACCGTGGGCAGGGCGGGGAATTTTGCGGAGATACTATGGTGAGGAAAGGAGCGGGATAAATTGATCTGTGGATCAAATGGTATGGTGTGTAGATCTAAAAAATTATACTCGACATAGTACTACGCTGTGGGAGATTTGCACATTTGCAGCATACTACACCACTATGATGGTGGAGATTTGAAAGATTGTAATGTATCATACCTCTAAAACTGATGGAGATCTGTGCGTTTGTAGTATGGCATACCACTAAGTTGGTGGAGACCGTGACAGTAATGGGAGAATGAGGGTATGGAGCCAATACCATGAAGTCATGGATCCGGCATGTCAGGTCGAAACAGTATGAGCTGGTAGTGGCTCAGTGATGGCCTGGGGTGTCTTCAGGTGTTCTCCATCAGTTTTGTAGTTTTGTAGTATAGTTTATTCAGGTGTCACTGTTCTCCACCAGCTTTGAGGTATGGTGAAATGCAGATGTCGCTCTTTTCCACTAGCTTTGTCGTATGGTGGTATGCGGGTGTCGCTCTTCTCCACAACTTTGTGGTGTGGTGACATGCATGGTGACTCTTCTCCACTAACTTCGTGGTATGGTGGTATGCAGGTGTCGATGTACACCACTAGCTTTGTAGTATGGTGGCATGCTGGTGTCGCTGTTCTTCATCAGCTTTGTGGTATGGTGATATGCAGGTGTCTCTCTTTTCCACTAGCTTTGTCGTATGGTAGTATGCAGGTGTCGCTCTTCTCCACAACTTTGTGGTGTGGTGATATGCATTTGTCGCTCTTCTCCACAACTTTGTGGTGTGGTGACATGCATGGTGACTCTTCTCCACTAACTTCGTGGTATGGTGGTATGCAGGTGTCGATGTACACCACGAGCTTTGTGGTATGGTGGCATGCTGGTGTCGCTGTTCTTCATCAGCTTTATGATAGGGTGGTATACAGGTGTCGCTGTTCTTCACCAGCTCTGTGACATGGTTATATGCAGGTTTCACTATTTTCCACCAGCTTTGTGGTATGGTGGTATGCAGGCGTCGCTGTTCTCCACCATCTCTGTGGTATGGTGTACTGCAAATGTCACAGGTCACCACCAATATTTTGGTATATGTACTGCAAATGTCACAGGTCACCACCAATATTTTGGTATATGTACTGCAAATGTCACAGGTCACCACCAATATTTTGGTATATGTACTGCAAATGTCACAGATCACCTCCATTTTTGTGGTATGGTGACTTGCAGATGTCGCTATTCTCCACCAGTTTAGTGGTATGAATTGCCACTTCTACTAGGACTAAGGAGCCAATTAAAGTCCCCAGTGGTGAATAAGACTATAGTCCCACGTAGAGGAAAGTGCTCTGATATAGCTTCATATAGTAGAGAAGCGTATTATTCACGCTGCATCTGTCTCCAAACAACAGTTTAATGGGTCCCCTTCCCACAGCTTTCTATCAACCCTTGAGATCTTTGTGACTTGGCCATTTAGCACATTCTGTGCAATAATAGCTACACAGAGGTAAAACAATCCAACCCATGAAGAGTACAGAAGTCACATTCAAAAAGTGTAGGGAAGAAAATCCACCTTAAGGGATTTTGGTCTCATGAGGGGGTCTGATGTGCAATTAGAGAAACATAAAGCTGCTAAATATCTTGGTGGTGGAGGAGGGGTTAGTGATAGAGATGAGAACAGAAATGAAGGAATGCATTTTCTGCAGGATCGAAAAGTTTCGCATCGTATTTTTCATATACACTTAAGTGTCATTGAATTAGGGATAGGAGACGTTATCCAAATTCAGTACCGCAAGTCCCGCATTTTCCCTCTTGGGTGGCTGAAACTCTTGTCATATACAACTGTCAACTTTGGCTTCCCCGAGCATTCGTCTTGAGAACGTCTACCACCAGTGATGTAGCCTGTTGAAAGCACATACAGCTCTGTGTTGCCACCCAAAGATATCCATCCCCGAACCATGACACTACCACCACCATAGATGTCCCATTCAAGGATATTTGTGGCATGATAGCGTGTTCTGGTTCATTCCATATAAAATTACGCCCGAATCGCTGTGGAGGGCAAATCTGGATTCAACCTGAAGAGCACGGACTGTCATTGCTCAAGGATTCAGTTGATGTGATATCTGCCCCAGTTAGAAGGTTTCTCCTGTAACGTTGAGTCAGGAGCATACATCTACTGGCCACCTAGCATGCAGACACAATGGTAGCGGATGTATCCGTTCCACTCGCTGCTGAGAGGTCCGATCCCAGTTGATGAGATGCTGACATCATTTTACCCTGTTGCACAACACCAGATAGAAGTTCTCCTTTGGGATTGTTGCCCTTCGTCGTCTGCTACTGAATCATCTGGATGCATTCTGCCCTTGTTGTCATCATCACTGAACGGCTCATATTAAGCCATCTGGCAACATCTTCTTGTGGCCTGCCTCGAGCCGACTTAGAACTATCCATCACGCTTCTTCCGATAAATGATACTCGTAGACATACTGAACCAATCTACTATCTCAAAAACCCCATTTCGCACTTTGCAGGAGAGCTGGAGAACAGCTTAGAAACGCTTCTTTTTAACGTTCGGCTCATTTCCAGATACCACTGCCATTCATTTGCATACCGACCTCAATCCTGCGTCATATTTTACATACTATACATGAATTATTTTGCATTTCTATCGCGGAGTTTTACAATATCATGTTTTTGCACTGGTTCCTTAATTTATGGAAACCGGTGTATATATATATAGAATATAAAGCAAATAATGACTTTGAGATCCCCCTGCCAGAAAATATCCTCCCTTACGATTTTCTATCCTCATCTGAGAGGATACTTTTTATTTCTGAATTCTGTGGAATGATTTTTTTTTCTCCCGATTTTCTTATGCCTTAATTTTTTGGTGTGTTGATCTGATGAGAATCAATCACCAAAGGCACGTAAAAAACCATCCAGTCAGTCTCTTTGCTAATCTGATTGTCCATTATTCTTTATCGATGACTCACAGTGCCCATAGAGACGTGATCCCGGGATATTCTCTCCGATAATATGCTGAAGTATTGACAATTTCCTTTCCACACAAATATCGTCATTGTTTTCCCTTTGCAGGAGACCTCAGTCACCGCCCTCCCCCGCCCTCCTCACCCCGCCGACCCATTTTTCCTCTTCGATATCTCTCCCCCTCCCACCTTCCCCTCATCCGTCTGTTGCATCCTTCTCTTCCCTCATCCGAACCACTCAGCATCCAGACTAGTCTCACTTGGAAAGAAACCACGACTGACTGCTTGAGAGTCACCGAAGAGTAGCAAGCAAGCATTACGTCTCATTCCGCCATCCATCCATAAATGAGTGTGACTGCCCGTCGCTACCACCCCCACCCCCACATCAGTTCCCCCCTCACACACTCACATACACACGCACGCTCCGTACCCCGAGTCCACTCTCTATTCCCACAACCTCTCCACGAAGAGAAGTACTGCGGGGGGTCAACAGACCGTGGAGCGGTCCGTTCTGCGGCCTGACTCCGGATGTGCCGAGTCTCGATGCTGCGGCCGGAGCGATGGAGCGTGCCCTTCCTCTGGAGCACGTGCGCGTGTTGTGTGTGTCGGGGAGCTTGTGTACGCGCGCGCGCGCCAGTTAACTCTCTCTCTCCCCGTCTTTCGGACGACCCTGCTGCTACAAGAGGATGACTGACTGTGAGAGAAGATGCAATGGAAAGAGTGCAGACGCCAATGCACGAACTCGCTGCATTGCTGACGAGTCAGTATTTTGGGTTTCTTCTTGTATCAAGATTCATTCAGAGTCAAGTCTTTAGAAAGATCTCGGAGGTATAACCAGAGATTCAGAAACGTATCATTCCCAAAATATGGATATTGAAGGCTATTTTTTTTAAAAAAACGTTTATCACACTTCATGTTTTAAGGGGGGTTTTTTCTCTTTGGGGAAATCTGTATATATGGATAATTATTGTAGGGCCCAGGTCCAGTTCTAAAAAAAAATATAAAGGATGAGAGAGGGGAGGGGGAAATGATCCGAGTGAAGAGGAGAGAAAATGGAATCGAATGAATCTGAATGCTGCGCTATATGATTTTTTTTCTTCTTTTTAGTGGCCTTTAAGAGGTTTCAGGAAAAATGTAAGTGATATATATATATGTGTGTGTGCGTGTTTAATATTTTTCAGGCTCCTTTCTATTTACTATCATTGTCAAAGGGGGAGGGGGAGTTGGGCCCTTGCTCTCTTCCCCCATAGATCCAGCCCTGGTAGGCATTGCTCTCTTCCTCCATAGATCCAGCCCTGGTAGGCATTGCTCTCTTCCCCCATAGATCCAGCCCTGGTGGCATTGCTCTGAACAGTAATTGAGGCAGATTCAGTGGTACACCAAAGGATTGCTCAATTTGACACTTTGAGGACCCGTCATTTTGGAGAGAAGACTAAAAAAAGGTCTGTTGAAATCATTTTGGACGAAATACTCTAGCCACTCCCCCCCCTTCTTCTACCCACTTCCCCCTTCCCCCACCCTTCTTTTTATCTCTAACGTCCCTCTTCTTGGAAGGCTATGTTAATATATGAAGTAATTTATACCCCATTTAATCTGTTTCTAAGAAAAATTCAAGGAAACATTTGGGTACTCCAGATCTCATTTTTTTATGCAACAAAATATTTTTAAAATTGATAACAACGACAAAAAAGAGGCAAAACATTATGAAAAAAAAGGTTTTATTTTAATAAAAGGTTTGATAAAGCAGCTATCATCCACGTTTTGGTCAACTGGTCAGATAAAACTGAACCTAATGTTTTGAGAGTGTAAGGAAAAAATATAAATAAATAAAAAAATTTTAAAAATACCTATCTTCCTATATGGGCCCTAAAAAGCAGAAAATAAAATTAAAGCACATCGATGGTGCAATCAGTCTCTCAATTATGGTCATCATCATCATCATCTCCTTAGTCATTGCTACTATCAACATCAGAATCTTTAGTCATAGATACATTTTACATATCATTCAATAATCACATCACAGTCATATAAAAAAATAAATACCCTCTCAAGCAGCTGCTTGCCACAGAGGTCTGACAGGAGTCTGCCAGTTTATATGCCAAAGTAGAAGACCTAAGAGGATTGCAGGACCTCAGCAGAAAAACAACACGAACGTCTATGCCTTACCTGGGATTCGAACCCAGGTCCCTTAGATCATTAGCCAAGCGCGCTAACCACTCGGCCATGGGACGTCATCTATTGATTATTTCATACTATTATTTCATTATCGTCAGGACATCATCGTTTCTTGAAATAGTCATCATCGTCATCATGCCACTTGTCCTCATATTACATCTTCATCAAATGTTTTATGTTTCCGATTACCTTTCTCCGTAATCACATTACTACCATCCTAATATCGGGATTCTTTTAAATTTCTTTTCCGCGATAATCATTCTACTACTGTCATCATTTTACTTTCATCAGATCATCGGAAATGTGCTCTTTAGAATTATCACTTTGAGATCGTTATCATCCTGCTATCATCTGACCACTACAGAATGATCGTTGCCATTCCACTAGCATCCGACTTCACAGTGCCCATTGTGATGCTTATACCCTTCAGAGAAATACCCATGCATCATTTCATGATTGTTTCAATTTCATTTCCATGCGATCATCATTACGTGGTCGTTACCATTCAATTATGACTCGATTGCTCGGATCGCTTTCGAAATGCGAGTAACGATCACCTTTCCTGTTATTTCAATCGTTATCTTATTACTAATTCAGAGCATTAATTATCTTCTTCCATCGGAAAAAAAGTATTCCCTTGCTATCATTATCATTCTCCGCTTTCGCAGAAAATATCGTTGCCTCCGCCAACATCCCTCTCCCACTACAAATAATTGTATCCTGCCATTTCAATATGATCATTGCTATCATCTCTCTGCCTTATCATCATCAATATCACCTTCCAACTGTCGTTATAGATACAATCACTCTCACCACAATATCATTTCAATATCTTACTGTCGTTATGAATACAATTGTTGTCCACAATATCATTTCTTTACAGATGCAATCACCGTCACTACAATATCATATTCAACTCTAAAGATGCAATCACCATCATCATCTTCCAAGTTGGGTTGTTTTACCTCTGAGCGGCACTTTTTTGCACACCATGGGCTAAATGGCCAGGTCACATGGACCCCGAAGGCTCAGAGAAGGTTGAGGGAGGGGACCCACTGGAACAGCTGTTGGGAGACAGATGGTAGCCTCCCGTCAAGGCCATCCAGCGTGTTCTTTAACGTGCACAGGCTATGGCTCTCTCGTACACGGGTCCTCGGCTTAACGTCCCATCCGACGGACGGCGGCCTTTCCAAGCCCATCGGTGTCCCCTACTGACCGTGGGCAGGGCGGGGAATTTTGCGGAGATAAATCTCAACGTTGACCCAGCTGGGACTCGAACCTGGGAACTACAGATTACGAGCCTGGGGCGCTACCGACTGAGCCACCCCTGCCCCCATCTTCCAACTAACTCTATGGAATGCAATCACCTTCAACACCATTTCCTATATTCAATTACCAAAAAGAAAAAGAATGAAATTTAAGATCAAGATCGCGTCTTTTTAAAGATTATGGGTCTAAAGCAGATTTTTTTTTTAATTTTTCCACTCCACAAGAAGTGGATTTAGTAAACATTAGTGAGATGATTCTTCTAATAATTATCATAAATTTTTAATTTGTTATATCACTGTTTATTATGCTTTGTAATTTTTTTTATCACCTGGTGGGAAAATAATCGCATGAACTTAACGATGTCTTTAAAAATGATGGCCATAATTAAATGAAAAAATGTAATTACTGAAATACTTAATTAAAAATTTAAATGAAATGTTTTGTTATTCTTTTTTTTTCGAGAAAAAAAAGTATTGAAAAAAAAAAATTATGAAACTTTTATAAAAGATTAAAAAAATGACACGCAGGATAAATTACCTACGAACCAAATGACGAAACCTACACAGCTTCTTAAGTCTTATTTTTTTGCCTTAAATGGGGACTGAAAATAACTATCTTGACCAAATCTACCTGAATCTCGATTTTCAACAAAATTTGTTCAGTATATTTACAGCAAGCCCATTCGACCCTTGTCTCATGAAACAAATATTCAATGTACTAAATATGGCTCAATTCGTCCGATTTTTTGACCAAACATTTTTAGGTGCATAACTAAAAGATTTTGCCAATTCACAGCATTTACCAAAAACATATATTTTTGATTTTTAATCAACATACTTTCTTGATTCCTAAAAAAATATAACTTTCATTAATAACTTTTTTTTTCTTTCAATTTGTGATTAGACTCGTAAAGCTACTAGTTGGGTTGTTTTACCTCTGAGCTTGCACTTTTTGAGCACACCATGGGCTAAATGGCCAGATGACATGGACCCCGAAGGCTCAGAGAAGGTTGGGGGAAGGGAACCAATGGAACAGCTGTTTCGAGACAGATGATAGCCTCCCGTCAAGGCCACCCAGTGTGTTTTTTAACGTGCGCAGGGTATGGCTCTCCCGCACACGGAACCACCGCTTAACGTCTCATCCGACAGACGGCGGTCTTTCCAAGCCCGTCGGTATTCCTTACTGACCGTGGGCAGGGCGGGGAGTTCTGCGGAGCTATTTTTAGCATTCGCATAGTGTGAGGGAAAATTGGGAGATTGGGGTGTTTCACCTCTGAGATGTACTGTTTTACACACAATGGGTTAAATAGCCAGGTGACAAGAACTCAGAGAAAGTTAGGGGAAGGGAACCCACTGCACAGTTGGGAGCCTCCCATCAAGGTGATTCAGCATGTTCATTAACCTGCATAGGGTATGCGGCGCTACTCTATGACGTAAAAAAAGAATTGTCGAAGCGTCAACTGCTCAGACTCATAGTCTCCCCAATGCAAGGAATAGGTTCAGATATCCTCCAAATGAAACGACGTAGAGAGAAGATAATACTTCGCTGTTTTGAACGTTTGATGATGACAACAAAGCAAATAATACGTGAAAGCATGGGCGCTAAATTTGAGTTCATAAGCTGCTCGCGCGAATTAAAGTCACCCGCGTTCATTAGGAAAACTAGAGAACCTAAACACTCCTACAAATTTCGCTAGGCAATAATAATTAAGAGACTATCCTCAGAGAAATGAGGGAATCACCAACCCTACTGAAACGGAGCCCAGTCTTGTGTTGTCTTTCAGTTTGCAAACTTTTCGCACCTTAATTGGCTAGAGGTGGGCCCGATTGCATCGCACGCGTCTTTGCAACAACCGATCCTATTGTCATTTCACACAATTCGGTGCGTTTTGACGAAACACTCTGAGACAGTGCAGAGGGTTCACAATTTTCTAAAGCATATCTCAAATTAATTGCACTTTTTTTTATTAAATCACTATAGAAGCTATTTATCTGGGTGAATTTATAGATGAATGCTTACGGAACTACCTGCACACTCAGAATTAAGATCATATCTGCCTTGAATTGTTGTCTAATACGGAAACGACAAAAGAATGTCAATAACTGCATTTTTTCCCCCATTCTACATTTTTTTAAATTACTAGTTAACCCACGCTAAACGTATTGATAATTCTTGCCATCAGTAAGTTCATTCACAGATTTCTACTACTTCAGTCTCAAAAAAATCCCACCAAAAGTCACGCTGGATGGCCTTGACTGTCTCCCAACAGCTGTTCCAGTGGGTCCCCTCCCCCAACCTACTCTTAGCCTTCGGGGTCCATGTGACCTGGCCATTTAGCCCATGGTGTGCAAAAAAGTGCCGCTCAGAGGTAAAACAACCCAACCCGCATGTTCATTGATACTACACTCACAGTTTTTTTTTTTTTTTTTTTTTGCGACATATAGGACAGATGGCAGCCTCTCGTATAAGACAGAGAAGAATCCTAGAAGTTAGTTCGAGTTTTTACAGGTCTTCTCATACAAGGACATGCCCTACTAACACCGAAGTCACTGCTGATCATTGCCTCAGTTAGAGTTAACACAGCACACAAAGTTCGTCTTGCTGGAACCGTCGCTAGCTGCCTAGCCACTATGCCAGTTTAGGATTTCCCCAGTACTCCCCACAACTCCATTCACAAAGTTGGCGATGGCAGCGCCCCAAAAATTTCGGGAGCTTTTCGAGAAATCTCTCTCGACCCATGACAGCTAAAAACTCGATCTGTTGCTAAAAGAGGGTTAGAACTAAACGGGGGCTACCCACCAAATGTGGGACAGCTCGCTCATGTAGCAGCGGAACCACGGGAAACTGCCAATTTCTGTCACCGATGACGTCACACGTGTCCTGCGTCCAGAGTGACGCCTATGATATAATACGACGATTCTTTTACAGAAAACATTACTACCAAGATGGGGGATAATGTGTATTTCTGCGACTACATTTCCAAGAGAACAGGGGAAAAGGCCACTTAGCGTATTTCCAAGGGGCAAATATGTGTATAGGTTGGGTTATTTCAATTTAATATCTCATTCGAAGGACGTCTGCCTTTCCAAGGGTTAGTTTAGTTTAGTGGAGATAACGTAGCCAAGTCACAAGGGCCCAAAGAGATCAGAGAAGGTGGGGGGGAGTGAATTCACTAGACAGCTGTTAAGAGACAGATGGAAGTCTGTCGTCAAGAGAGGGCGATGATTGCTCAGTCGCTAGCGCGTCAGGCTCGTAATCTGAAGTTCCCAGGTTCGAGTCCCAGCTAGGGCACCTTTATCTCCGCAAAACTCTCCTCCCTGCGGTCGGTGAGTAGGACACACCAATGAGCTTGAACAGGCCACCTTCCCCTAGAATGGGACGTAACGCTGGATGGCCTTGACGGGAGGTTACCATCTGTCTCTCAACAGCTGTCCAGTGGGTTCCCTTCCCCCAAACTTCTCAAAGCCCTCGGGGTCCTTGTGACCAGGCCATTTGACCTATTGCATGCAAAAAAAAAATGCTGCGAGAGGTAAAACAACTCACACTAACTCGTAAAGAGTGTGTCAGTGTTTTCTTTAGCATGCACAGGGTATATACTTTCATACACACAGAGTTACAGCTTAACATCCCATCCGACGGACGTCGGTCTTTCTAATTCTATCGGTGTCCCCCTTTTCACCGAGGGTAGAGGGGGAGGTACAGTCGAGTTCGAACAGGAAAACTTCAGATTTCGAGCCTGGTGCGCTACACGCTGAATTTACTCCAGTCCCACGTTCGTACTCTCCTTTTGCGGGGCGTGGGTGGCTCAGTCGGTAGCGCGCCAGGCTCGTAATCTGTAGTTCCCAGGTTCGAGTCCCAGCTGGGTCAGCGTTGAGATTTATCTCCGCAAAATTCCCCGCCCTGCCCACGGTCAGTAGGGGACACCGATGGGCTTGGAAAGGCCGCCGTCCGTCGGATGGGACGTTAAGCCGTGGCCCCGTGTGCGGGAGAGCCATACCCTGTGCACGTTAAAGAACACGCTGGATGGCCTTGACGGGAGGCTACCATCTGTCTCCCAACAGCTGTTCCAGTGGGTCCCCTCCCTCAACCTTCTCTGAGCCTTCGGGGTCCATGTGACCTGGCCATTTAGCCCATGGTGTGCAAAAAAGTGCCGCTCAGAGGTAAAACAACCCAACCCAACTCCTTTTGCAACGCTAATCTCGAGTTTCTGACGTAAAGCTCTTCTTCCTACTCCTACTCCGATAATCCGAAATACAATTTGCAAATTCTCGACTCGTGTTTTTTGTTCAGCGCAGATTATTCTATATTAAACGTTTTCCCTAAATTAAATAAATATATATACGTATTAACTATTGCGTTTTCAGCAATTTGATTCTGGCGTTATCGTGATCCCATATCTGGATGCTGCATTTAATGAGAAATAATCAAAAAGGAAATATCTCCGACTTCTTCTGCTTGAAAAGATTCAATCATCTTCTTGCCTAAGGGCCTTTGTCTTAGTAATGACGTAGTTTGTCAAAGTGCACAACAAAGAATAGGGAACAGAAACTTTGGAAATCTGCACGAGAGGCAATCTGGAACAATCAGCCGAAGGTTATTTGTTAGAATGGAAGCACAAAGAAAGAATATTTGGCAAAAAAAACTCTTCAGGAATCATCACTAAAATATAAATCCTAATATATGAGTTCTCACAGGAGAGCCAAACATACCAGGCACATCCCAACATTTCCTTTAAAACTTTTCCCCATAAAATATATACTCGGACATCCAGTCACCAACTAATAATATTTCGGTTTAACATGGTTTCCCACTAGCGAGACTAGTCTTTCTCTTTAACATGATTTATTCATGTCTACCATTGTTTATATTATTGTACTAACCATATTTGGGGCGGGGGTGGCTCAGTCTGTAGCGCGCCAGGCTCGTAATCTGTAGTTCCCAGGTTCCAGTCCCAGCTGGGTCAGCGTTGACATTTATCTCCGTAAAATTCCCCGCCCTGCCCACGGTCAGAAGGGGTCAGTCAGCCGCCGTCAGTAGGATGGGACGTTAAGCCATGGGCCCCGTGTGCGGAAGAGCTATACCCTGTGCACGTTAAAGAACATGCTAGATGGCCTTGACGGGAAGCTACCACCTGTCTCCCAACAGCTGTTCCAGTGGGTCCCCAATCTTCTCTGAACCTTCGGGGGTCCATGTGACCTGGTCATTTAGCCCATGGTGTGAAAAAACTGCTGCTCAGAGGTAAAACAACCCAGCTTCTTTAATAAGTTTTTTTTTCCATGAAAAATTGTGACTAGAGATAATTTAAAGAACTCAATCATACCTATTTCAATTTCACTTTCCAACAATATTCTTTAAATTTTTTTAATTTAAATAGTTATAGATAGGTAACAAAATATTTAACAAGTTGACTCGCTCTGCAAAAAATGAGAATGAGCGAAAATTTGCATAATTTTTTAACAACTGCCAAAAATAACTCTTCCACGTGTTAATAAAGTTTAATGCAACAATTATTGTATTTGTTTTGACTTGGTTCCATGTAAGGGGAAGACTCAGTCGGTAGCGCGCCAGGCTCGCAATCTGAAGTTCCTAGGTTCGAGTCCACAGCAGGGCCAGCGTTGAGATTAATCTCCGTAAAACTTCCTGCCCTGCCCACGGTCAGTAGGGGACGTCGATGGGCTTTTAAAGGCCGCCGTCCGTCGGATGGGACGTTAATTCGTGACCCGTGTGCGGAGATCTTGTGCACGTTAAGGAACACACTAGATAATCTTGAAGGGAGGCTACAAATTGCCTCTCAACAGCTGTCCAGTGGGTTTTCAACCTCCTCGGGGTCCTTGTGACCTGGCAGGTTAACTCATTGTGTACAAAAGGTGCTGCTCAGAGGTAAAACAATCCAAGTCGTTTTAATTTTTTTCCGAGGCAATTATATAAATTAGCTTGTTAAATATTCCAATTTCCGTAACTCTCTTACAGGACTCTTTATAGGCCAAACACATACTATTGAAAAATCGAAGTTTGAATAGATCTGATTGAGATTTTTAAATTATCTTCGTTCACACTTTTTGATAGAAAGCTTATTAAAGAAACTGCCGAGTTCTGTATTTGAGTTACTACCGTACCTTACAAAGTAACGACTGAGTGTAGGTTAATTAAGAAAACACTTAAACTGATATTAAACACTGACGAGCATCTCCAGAATCCTTTGCGGGGCGGGGGTGGCTCAGTCGGTAGCGCGCCAGGCTCGTAATCTGTAGTTCCCAGGTTCGAGTCCCAGCTGGGTCAGCGTTGAGATTTATCTCCGCAAAATTTCCCCGCCCTGCCCACGATCAGTAGGGGACACCGATGGGCTTGAAAAGGCCACCGTCCGTCGGATGGGACGTTAAGCCGTGGCCCCGTGTGCGGGAGAGCCATACCCTGTGCACGTTAAAGAACACGCTGGATGGCCTTGACGGGAGGCTACCATCTGTCTCCCAACAGCTGTTCCAGTGGGTCCCCTCCCCCAACCTTCTCTGAGCCTTCGGGGTCCTTGTGGCCTGGCCATTTAGCCCATGGTGTGCAAAAAAAGTGCCGCTCAGAGGTAAAACAATCCAATCCAGAATCCTTTGCGATACACAAATCCATCTCTTCATACTTTTTATATCAGAGCACGCGTCTCCTACACAGATACGTACGGGCGTTCGCTTACGAGAAAGCGAACAAAAGCCTGTCTCCATGACAGATAAGGATGTCGCTGCAGTTCCAAAGTTGAGGTCAGGAGCAAGTCGCCATCCGTCCACGGCCTGTTCGCGACACGAGGGTCCGCCTGCAGTTACCCGCACGTCCTCTTTATTAAATCACCATTCGTCCACCACAGACACAGCCACTGCGTGCAGCCACATAATGGAATTAAGTCACGGGTTGCAATTTCAATGGGTGAACAGGCAGCACTCTTCGCTCTATCACGGTCAGCAGTCCTGACGTATCGCTTCTCTCTCTCTCTTTTTTTTTGGTTTATCTTCTTTTCATTGTTTTTTGTTCGGTCTCAACTAACTCCCTCCATCTCTCTGTCTCCTCCCTCCCTTTCTTTCCCCCACCACAATTCCTCCACCTTGTTGATGAGGCTACTTTGGTTTCGTCGGTAGTAGCTAACGTTCTGTGTGTACTTGCACTTTGTGTGGTCACGTTCACAGCAAGCGAAGCGAGCCGTATGTTTAGTTTTGTTCTTAAATGGTATTAGAAGAGAGAGAATGACTCATGGTGGCCCGTCCGGCCAGGGAGGCGCTTTGGGGATACAATGGCTGATGACCGCTACCCGAAGAGTGACATACACACATACATATGAGAAAGAGAATCCACATAACCTCAACACCGTCTTTTCCATCCCCGCAACACACACATAGTTCACTGAACACGTTTATGATGGATCGTTTTATTTACTTAATAAATACGTTAGTAAGGAAGTTGACCACGACCCAGGAAGGTAAACAGAATACAGATTTGATAAGTTTTTTTTTTTTCATGTGTGAGGAGGGAAGGCGATCGTTTTCTTCCACGGCTTGGTAAGGGACTCATGTTTGTTCAGAATTTTTTAACAACTTTGTGTGAGTTTCAGTAATTTCCTTTTCCTTTAGTTTCGACTGCGTCTTCCAACCAGAAGACTGGTTTTGGAAATGGTCATCCTGTGTGTTGTTTTATGGCGGATCCGTGGTTCGAAGGTATCCGTGTCGAAATGTCTTAAGTAGGTGGTACCCATGCTTCGACTCCCGACTATACACACCTTATTCCCGCCATTTCTTCTGCCCTCAGCGATAAGGAAAACACCGATGGGCATGGAAAGGTCGTCTATTATTGAATCGATTATTTTTTATGTGTTTTTCGTAAAGACGATAAGCGCAATTTCAAGATTAAGAATAAAAAATAAATTGCTCCATTTTGCTAATCGGCCGAGAGTTCCTTTTAATCTTAACTGGATATTTTTTATATATATAAACGATATGTAAGTAACGAACCACCGTGGCCGAGTGGTTAGCGCGCTTGGCTACTGATCTACGGGACCTGGGTTCGAGCCCCGGGCATGGCTGTTTGTGTCGTTTTTCTGCTGAGGTCCTGCCATCCTCACAGACCTTCTACTGTGGCATATAAACTGACAGGATCCTGTCAGACCTCTGTGGCAAGCAGCTGCTTGAGGGGGTATTTATTTTATTTTTTTTTTACCATATGTTACATGGCGGCGGGGGTGACTCAGTCGGTAGCGCGCCAGGCTCATAATATGTGGTTCCCAGGTTCGAGTCCCAGCTGGGTCAGTGCTGAGATTTACCTACGCAAATACCCCGCCGTGTCCACGGACAGTAGGGGACACCGATGGGCTTGGAAAGGCCATCGTCCGTCGGATGGGACGTTAAGCCGTGGCCCCGTGTGCGGGAGAGCCATACCCTGTGCACGTTAAAGAATACGCTGGATGGCCTTGACGGGGAGGCTACCATCTGTCTCCCAACAACTTTCCGATGGGTCTCCTCAACCTTCTCTGAGCATTCGGGGTCTATGTGACCTGGCCATTTAGCCCATGGTGTGCAAAAAAAGTGCCGCTCAGGGGTAGAACAACCCATACATGACATATTAAAAGCCGGTGATGATAAACAGCAGTCTGTGATTGAAAATTGTTATAGCGCAGAAATTTTAAATAGTCGTCTTGTCTCATACAGGGATGGCAGACGTTCGTTTGGAGGTGTTGACTCCCTTTCACGAAAATGGGAATTGTACAGTTACTTTCGGAAAATGTTTGATATGGAAAGATTTTTTAAAACTTTCTCTTAGAAAACCCGAAGAGTTCTGTGTGCATTTTTTTATGTCATCACATATGTTCATAAATTAATTGCAATTGGATGCCAGATTCCCCACATTTCCAAAGGCATTATTATTTTTAAAGCGTCCCATTGCAGCTAGGATCTGATTTTTTTAATCGAAGACGTGGTCAAGAAGGGGAACCGGCAAACGAAATTTGGGACCTCTCGGTCCAGTACAGTCGCTCAAAAAATATCAGAACATTATGGCTGATGATAGCCGTCCCGTGACTGAGTGGTTAGCGCACTTGGCTACTTATCTAAGGGACCTGGGTTCGAACCCCGGACAAGGCATGGACGTTTGTGTTGTTTTTCTGCTGAGGTCCTGCCATCCTCACATACCTTCTACTATGGCTATAAACTGACAGGCTCCTGTAAGACCTCTGTGGCAAGCAGCTGCTTGAGGGGGTATTTATTTTATGGTTGATTACAGAATTGAAACAAAACATCAGGCAACGATTTTTTTAGAAATTAGTGATCTGGCAACCTTCGTGTCACGTGACACGAAGGTTGCCAGATCACTAATTTCTAAAAAAAATCGTTGCCAGATATTTTTTCTGAATTCTATAATCAACCATTGTGTTCGGATATTTTTTTGAGCGACTGTACATCGAGAACCCCGAAGTACCAAAGTCTGTCAAAATAGAAATCTCGATAGCTTTCGATGATGCCACGTGCTATGAGGGCGCATCTGAGTTAAAAATGACTTTTGCAATTCGTCATGTTCAATCTGTTGAAAAATATCGGGAGGAGGGGGTAGTATTTGCAAAACATACCTTTAGTGCACTGAAAATTAAAATATGCAAATTAAAAGTGACACCAGGTGCCGTTCATCTTGTTGTTAGTTAAATAATCAGTTTTCACTATTGTCAATCATTACGGAATAGACAGCTGTTACATTGTTGGCATGCTTAACCCTTTCACGACTAAGGGAAACATTTTTCCCATTTTAAAATTGGTGATTGTCGTATTTAATTATAACCTTATCTGCATTTTTTATACAGAATGTCAAAATAGAGCGTATGCCGAACGCAATTACGTAAATGGGAACGTTTAGAAAACAAAAACAGAACTGTCAGGACGCATAATATATGTACTATGTGCAATGTCCATCTTTGCCTCACTACCAAAAGAAATTGCTTCGCAGAATATCATAATTAGCACATCATTTTGTATAGTAATTTTATTTCATAATTTTGTATTATTTTAGTTAACATTTTGTTCTAATAAACCAATAAATAAAAGACATTGCATAATAAGCCTAACTATAATTTGTGTTACCTTTATAGTCCATTGGGAAAAATATTTCCCATAAAATTCCCAAAAAACTACACATTGTTATGTATTTTTCTTATGATTTTTATTTATTTTACGTCTAAACAAACTAAAATAAACAGTTACATACTAATATTTACTCTTAGAAACCTTATGGTCCTGAAAGAATTAAACAAGTGTTTCAGACATTGATAACATTCTAATATGCTTAAACACGTATTGTAATATTTATAGTATAATTCTATAAATAATAATAGTATTATTATTTATAGAATATAAATTATAATACTGTTATTATAGAATATTACATATTAGAATGTAATATTACATTCTAATATGTTTAAACACGTATTGTATATATTATAAGAATTTTAAACGCATGTTTTAATATTATAAATAATATTTTTAAACAATATTAACTATATTAATAGTAAATATATTAATAATATTAATATTGTTACAAAGCATTTTAGACGTGATTTCCATTGTCAAACAAGCATTTTAAACGAGCCTTATATATGCATATAAATTTGCATTGTCGAAATTCGAAGTTGAGCTTAGATCCGACAATTAGAGAAAAAAGAAAGAACAGACAGTGTACATAAATATTAGTTAAGTTTTTCCTTCGGGATCCTTTAAGAAACGAAATTCGAATTAATGCAAAAGTCGGAAAATGCAAATCGGTTTATCCACCCCCCCCCCCCAAAAAAAAATATATATATATAATTTCCTTTTTATTCGTCTCTTAAAAGAAAAGTTGATCATCCAGAGCATAAACCAAAGTGAACGTATCGAAATGATTTGAATAAATGTGAAATTAGTTAATTGAACATCAATTTTGTTGCAAATTTAAAATTGGATGAGCACTTAGCGTGAGTATAAATAAATATATTTTAAAATACAAATTATAAAACAAAGCAAATTATTACAAAAGCATGGATGAAATAGCTTATAAATAAACTAAATACTATCGTGCTTAAAGTAATAACTTTTTCCCACAGAACAGTTAAGACCAGCTCTGTCTGTTAGACGAAATTATTGCATCTTCACTTTGATTGCCATGACTCTTGGATATCTTTACTTTAAATGAAAAAAATAAATACCCCCTCAAGCAGCTGCTTGCCACAGAGGTCTGACAGGAGCCTGTCAGTTTATATGCCATAGTAGAAGATCTGTGAGGATGGCAGGACCTCAGCAGAAAAACGACACACACATCCATGCCTTACCCGGGCCTCGAACCCGGTCCCTTAGATCAATAGCCAATCGTGCTAACCACTCGGCCATTTAGGCGTAAATAATCCTTTTATGTCACTAGTTTTAACACTAATAAAACTAAACAACCACCCAAAAATATATCTTCTTTTTGACTATCGTGCACTGCCTAAAACTATTTATGCCTCCTTTTTTAGACCTCCACAATGTTAACATTGTAGTTCTATCATTCTTAATTTTCAGATCGGTTCTATGTTCAAATTCGTTTGTTACATAAATCTCACGCAGAAACATAGGCGAGCGTTCATGTCACGTTTTTCATAAAGTCACTGCAGCACGTTCATCTGTCGTAACAATATCATCTATTACTAACTTTCCCAGAATATCCTAATAAGAGCATTGTCATGTTTGAGTCTAACGGAGAAAATTGGCATGCTTTAGTCTCTGATTTTCGAGAACTGCCTTAAAAAATATATGTTCTGCTGTTCCTCAAGCTGGGGGGAGGGTGATGTAAATCCATAACCACCCTTTGGTATGCCGTTGTTCTCTATTAGCAAAGTAAAAATATTGAAGAACAGTAATCGTAAATTGTGCTTCAGATTAAAAAATATAAATATATTATTTCCGATTATGTATCATCTTTATGATTCACCCCCCCCACACACACACACACACACATACACACACACGGCCTGCACTCGGTGATAAAGAACACACCGATTAAATCATGAAGTCACTGTTGTTCGTTCATCTATCGTAACAATATTATTTCCGATTATGTATCTTCTTTATGATTCACCCCCCACACACACACATACACACACACGGCCTGCACTCGGTGATAAAGAACACACCGATTGACTTGACGAAAGCTTACCATCTGTTTCCTAATAGTTATCCAGTGAGTTCTCTTCTTCCAATCTTCCCTGAGTCATTGGGATCCTTGTGACCTGGTCGTTAGCCCACTATATACAGAAAAGTGCCTCTCAGAGGTAAAACAACCAACTCTTCCATATATACATTAACAATGCCTCTCTGAGGACCTGTATTTGGTACAATGTTCACTAAATGTGCTAACGGTACGGTATTTATAATAAAAATAAATACCCCCTCAAGCAACTGCTTGCCACAGAGGTGTGACAGGAGCCTGTCAGTTTATATGTCATAGTAGAAGGTCTGTGAGGATGGCAGGACCTCAGCAGAAAAACAACACACACATCCATGCCATACCCAGGGCTCCGAACCAAGGTCCCTTAGATCAGTAGGCAAGCGTGCTAACCACTCGGCCATGGGACGGCTTATTTATAATAATGTGCTTAAATAATACAGTTTGTAGACTTTAACTGTAGCTAAATAATGAAATTAATATCTTATCCTAAACATTAGCATCTAAATAATATCACAGACAACTTGAAGCATTACAAACTCTGTTCTATTCTACATTAGGAACACTTTGTTAGAAGTCATCTGTTGATTTACTGCACAACACTGAAGTCCTTTGTTTTTTGAAAGTGAGCTCTTTGTTGCAAGTCTGTTAATCATTTGTTGACGAATTCTTTGTTTCGCAGCCCATTGTTAGCTTTATTTGTTGGTGACAAAGAGCGATGCCGTGCCACTCACTGCGGACGCTCGGTAGCCGGCAAGACAAGCTCAAAAGCAGAGAAAAAGGATTTCCCCGAACTTCGACAAGGTGACCACGATTTTTGTTAATCGACTCTTCTAATGAATAGCAAAAATGACCAAAAATACAAACTCAAATCGAAGAAAGTATGCGTTGATTAATGTAATGACCGTACTTAATTAAATTTAATTATCGGCCAGCTGAAATCGCCTCATCAATTTCATTAAAAACGTTTTTGTCTGGGTTTTTTTTCCACACTCATTTTCTCAACCCTCTCCCCCCCCCCCCCGCCAACCTTCTCTTCGTTTTCTCTTCTCCTAGAGTCTTAGCAAAGATTCACTAATTACAGTAATTACAATCGAATACGCAGGAGTTAGAAGTTTACGAAAGTTTTGACACCACCCCGAAGTAATTAGGTTCTTTGAGGCAAAAACTACAGCGAACAGTTGGGAGGGAAGAAAATAACGGTGTTCGGAGGTAGGAGGAGAGTGGGAGGGGGGGATGAAATGACGCAGAAAATCTTGAATTGCTTGCAATAACACGATATGTTTTAGAATGGGGGGGAGAAAAAAGTAATAAAATAATAATAAAAAAATTTAATGAAGGCAAAGGCTTAACTCTTCCTTCCCCCCCTTCCCCCCGAAGCTGTCAACAGGGGATGCTCTCAAATATGGAAGAGCATAAGTGGGGTGCTTTGAGAAGAGCTTGACTCATCGAAACTACAATTCGGAGAAAGAGTCAACGCCCAAAGCGGGAGGAACAACGTTTTAAATTCTGTTCTGTTTTTGACATTGGTGTTGTTCTTTCAGAAGGCGGTTTAGAGATGGAAATTTTGTCTGAATATGTTGAAAAACTGAAAGGGGTGGGAAAGAGTTGGCATTCCGTTTCTAGGAGAGTTAAAAAACAGTGATTAGTTTTGATTATTTTAAACAAAATTGAAAGAAAAAAAAATGCTTGTTTGTGATGTTGATTTATATTCGACTCCAGACGATTCTTGTTTTATTTATTCATTGTTTTTTTTCTCGTTTCGAATTATTTAGTCAGTGAATTAAATGTTTCATCGCAGAAGAGCGGGTTTTTTTTTTTTGGTGTTGAAAATTCCTCCCCTTAAACACACTTAAAAATTAATTTATAAAATTTTAAATTTGTTTTGATGTGCTTCACACATTTTTAACCTTCATCGAATTTTTTTTTTGTGTGCGTTTGTCACTTTAAGATCTAATGAGTACCAAAAAATTATTATAAGTTTAAGCAGCTGATAATTTAAAAACAATCCGCGTCTTTTATGTGTACTCTTAGAAGTAAAGAATGAAACTGAAATGTAACACCAATGAAAAGGTGACTCACTCCAGAAATCTTTGTTCTGTTGGTTGAAAGACAAGCTCATATGGAGAGGTTGTTTTTTTTGTAGAATGTTTCAATTAAATATTTCATAGTTCGTCTTAATCGCAAATTTGTAAGGAATATAGCAACTAAAAATACGTATCTTTCCCCTACAGTCGCTCAAAAAAGTATCCGAACACCATGGTTGATTACAGAATTCAGAAAGAATATCTGACAACGATTTTTTTTAGAAATTAGTGATCTGACAACCTTCGTGTCACACGACCTGATTTTTAGAATCCTGATTTTTTTTTTCCCGCATGACTCTTCTCAGGGTCATTAAGCAATATTCAGCTGATTTAGACTTATCCGGGATTACTTAACCTTATGGGGCGAGGTTCGGTAGCGCGCCAGTCTCGTAATCTGCAGTTCCCAATTTCGAGTCCCATCTGGATCAGTGTTGTTATTGCTGGACTCACGAAACTCCACGGTCATTAGAGGACACCGATGATTTGGAAAGACCGCCGTCATCGGATGAGACGTTAGCGGTGGCTCCGTGTGCGGGAGAGCTATACCCTGTGCACGTTATAGAACACGCTGGATAGATTTGAAGGGAGGTTACCATCTGCCTCCTAACAGCAGTTGGTTCCCTCGCCCAACGTTCTCTATCTTCGGGGTCTTTGTCACCTGTCCATTTAGCCCAATGTGTGCAGAAAAAAATGCCGCTCAGATATAAACTTTTTCCGCTAACCCCGCTCTGCCCTCGGCTGAAAGGCGACACTCTGGGTCTTGGAAAGGCCGCCATCCGTCGGAAAAGACGTAAATTCAGAAGGAAAATTCAGGAAATTCAGGAAATTCAGAATGGGACGTAATCCGTAATTTCAGAAGGAGCGTCCGATCCGACGGACTCTCCTTCTGAAAAAGAGCCATACTCTGTGCACGTTAAAAAATACGTTGGATGGTCTTGATAGGACACTTCTGTCTCTCTCTTAACAGCTTTCCAGTGGGTCTCCTTCCCTTTATCAACTCTGAGCTCTTGGGGTCCTTGTGACCTGGCCATTTAGTCCACTCTGTGAAGAACACGATACCACTCATAGGCAAAACAGCTGAACCCAACAAGTTGTAAGCCTAGCTGTTGAATTTACGCTAGTGTAAAAACGTTATCTTTATTTTTAGCATTCAGTTTTGTGACTTTGGGTGTTAATAATTATCCGTTGGCGAGTTAATAACTAATTCTTGTAGAAGTTGACTCAATACGTTTATATCCAAATAAGCGTTGTAAGAATAAAATGAATCGAATTTTTTCTGGCAAATTCCAATTTCTTCCCTAAATATCGAGATTAAAATAAGATAACCCAAATTGAACACTTTTATATTCTCAGGAAAGGCAGAATAGGAACAAATTTAGTTTAGGTCGTTTTACCTCTGAGTGACACTTTTTTGGACACAATGAGGCTAAACGGCCAGGTCACAAGGACCCCTAAGACTCTGAGAAAGTTGGGTGAAGAAGACCCGCTGGACAGTTGTTACGAAACAGATGAAGTCTCCCGTCAAGGCCATCCAGTGTGTTTTAACGTGCACATGATACGGCTCTTCCGCACACGGGCCAACGGCTTAACGTCCCATCCTACGGACGTCGGTCTTTCCAAGCTTATCATTGTCCCCTAGTGATTGAGAGCAGACCTGTAATTTTGCGGAGATAAATCTCAAAGCTTGTCCAGCGGGACTCAAACCTGGGAAATGTAGATTACGTGTCTGGAGCGCTACCAACCGAGCCCAGGAAATAGAACAATTTCAAACGCCACGTGCCAATACACACAACGTTCAAACAAAAGAGATCAGGTGCCAAAAAAAACGCAATCGAATTCCAAAAACGACAACTAGTCATTCAAAAAACTCAACCTTTCTCTAAATGGCAAAACCTTCTGTTTCCTGCCAGGTCTTACCCTCCCCCCCCCCTCCCGTCAGTTTGGCAGTGATGTTAATGGGAAATAAAATCCCAGTAGTAAAAACGCGGAACGGCTGGAACTCCAACTACAAAATTTTGCACGAAGTGCTAACTCATCAAGTTATCTGCAAATTCCAGTTACTTCGATAACACTCCCCCCCCCACCCCCACAGCCCTGCATCCCCTCACCCTGGTAGCTCCAGATACAACTGCTTCGTTAGCAGCCGTGCAAAGCGACCCCGAAAACACAGATAACACGAAAGTTACATCTCCGGCGATATTTTATTGCGTCATCCGCTCGGCGAAAGTGTGTTGGTTAAGAAAGGAAATAATAGTAAAAAAAAAGTAAAAGAAATGTACTCCTGAAATGTGTCGGAAGCAGCTCCATAAAAATTATAATAAATTTTGTTTTATGAAACATTCCAACTGAGAGAGTTCACTTACTGGGTTCTGAAGTTCTCAACAGATTAAAACTGCTGAGGCTCGTGCTTTAAATGAATAGAACAAAGTGGAATATTCTCGCGTGCTTCTCCTCTGAATTGATTTCGGAATAAATGGAAATTCGAGTGTGTTTTGCAAGTTCCGAGTGATTATAAAGCGAAAAAATAAATTGATCGTTCACATTCAGGAGCGAAATTCAGAATCCTGCCTTTAAGTTGGTGTGAGAGGTTTCCGAAAACAGATTTCTGAATATATACATAAAAATAAAAAAAGAAATAGATAGTATTCAAGCTTTCTTGAGAGAAATTCGCAGCGCAATTTTTTTTACACATGTAAAAATCTCAACAGGGCAATTGAGATTCGAATTTGGGAACATAAGACTACTATTATGGGAACTTAAGACTACTAATTTGGAAACATAGATTACTAATTTGCGAACATAACACTACTAATTTGGGAACATAAGAGTACTAATTTGCGAACATAACACTACTAATTTGGGAACATAAGATTACTAATTTGGGAACATAAGATCACAAAATTGGGAACGCAGGACTACTAATTTGGGAACATAAGACTTCTCGGATCTGGCAATGTTAAAGCAGGATGTGGTTCTGATATCTCTTATATTATATCACTTAATAGCATAATAATTCGTCGCTCTGTGAGTTTAAACCTTTATATTTAATGTTTTAAAGATTTGCTTAATTCCTTAGATATCTTTCTTGCCCATCTCGAGAACTACTTCATTAAATCTTTGCAACTTTGAACTAGTCGTTTAGTTAAGCCTAACGTTGGTAAGCTCGGCGTGCCTACTTTGCTGTACTAACTTTTGTCGTGCTAACTTTGCAAATTCCTCAGCAATGGAAGGCTTGTGTGCTATCTGTGGGAATGAAGTTCTAGAGACGACTGACAAACGCTCAGATTCCATCAGATGTAAAGGGGCCTGTAGAAGCCAATTTCACTACTATTGTGCAAATATTGCAGAAGATAACTTCCGCAAATTTTCTGCAGAACGCAAAAACAAATGGAAGTGTATGAAGTGCAAGTCTTCTGATGCTTCCCCTGCCAGGTCGCAAGATATTGTGTATGCTGCGTCAGGTGCTTCTTCGACTTTCGCTGAATCCTTGGAGAGAGATCAAGGCTTCAGTTCCGAACAATGGCATCAATTAAATCTTTAATATACCATTCGGTTAAACAGGCAATGATTGAATGCATGGGTGACCTGAAGAACAATATCGTGGAACTTACCAAATCATTAGATTTTTTATCAGGAAAATATGATGAATTACGAGATAAGGTTGAAAATGTCACTCAGGACTTGGTTCTCTGCAGACATGAAAATAAGAATTTATTAGCTAAGAATCAGAAATTGGAAAATACGATTGAAAATTTATCAGAAAGGGTAAATGATTTGGAACAGGAAAGCAATGTGTGCAACTTAGAAATTCAAGGTATACCCGAATTATTACAAGAAAATGCAAAGAACATCGTAGGGAAAATTGCTAATTTCCTAAATGTTAACTTTAAATCCCAAGAGGTACTGGAATGTTTCAGAATTGGTAAAAAGGAAGAGACTTCAACACGTCCACGTACAATCTTAGCAAAGTTTAAAGACCGAGCCCTACGAGATGCTTTTCTTGACAAAGTAAAAGGACATCGTGATCTGAATACCAAAGATGTAGGTATTGTTAATAAAAAGCATATAATCTACCTCAACGAACATTTGTCAAGATTTTATAGAGATCTCTTCCACAAGGCAAGAATAGTCAAAATAGAAAAACAATACAAATATATATGGGTAAAAAATGGGAAAATATTTCTAAGAAAGGAAAACGGAGCACAATGCCGCCTTGTTAAATCTGAACGAGATTTGTTATCATTGTAAGTATATATATTTTTTTGTTCACAGTGAAATATCTTTCATCTTATAATGGCTACACCTAATTATGTTCAGTCTGAAAATCTCAGTCTGATTTATGGTAATTGCTTTAATAAATCAACTTTTTCTATTTTCTCACTCAACTGTAGAAGTCTGTATAAAAACCTTGATGAGATCTTGGTAACTTTAGAAAGTAGTAGTTTTCTGTTTGATTCTCTTGTATTTGTGGAAACATGGCAAAATAACAATATTCCACATATCAATGGTTATACTGGTGTAGGTTTGGGAAGAGAGGCTCGTAAAGGTGGGGGAGTAGCACTTTATTTCAGAGAAAGCTTTTCTTTCAAAATATTAAACAATTTGTCAGTTATTACTGATGATTACGAGATTTTGCTTGCTAAATCAGGAAATCTGATTGTGGGCAGTATTTATCGACCACCTCAGGGTAATGTACAATTATTTCTGTCACATCTAGAATTTGTTTTAAACTCATTACTTAAACTGAAATCGATCTTTATATTAATGGGTGACTATAACCTTGATATTATGAACCAAGAAAAAAATGTATTAAATTTAATAGACCTAGTTAATTCATATGATTGTTTTGTTTTAAACAGTGGATTACCAACTAGAGTTGGAAATCAAAGTTCTACACTAATTGATTATGGAATTTCGAATGTAGATTGTCAAAATGGAGTTCTGATGTCAAAAATTACAGATCATTTCCCCACATTTTTTCTGGTCCAAAGGACAAATTTTCAAATGCTACCTAGCAGTTATAGATATAGAGAAATCAATGACAATAATATTCTGCAATTGCAATATAAATTAAATCGTATTGATTGGCAATTCCTTTACTTAATCAGCGATGTAAATGAAGCATATAATTATTTCATAAATATTTTTATAAATCACTATAATAAATATTTGCCCACGGGTATTAAGAAGTTCCAAAGGCCAAATAAATATGCTCCTTGGATGACGAAAGATCTGAAAAAATTAATAACTAAAAGAGATAATTTATACAAAAAAGCAAAAGAAACCCATTTAGAGGATGACAGTTCTGCATATAAAGAATTTCGTAATTTCGTTACTGCCCAAATCAGACAAACAAAGAACGCCTATTATAACAGTAGATTTGATTTTAGCAAAAATTCTAAACAGAAATGGAAATATCTCAACGATGTTTTGGGTAGAAATAAATGTAAGTCAATAGTAGGAGACATTTCTTCTGATGATGCAATTATTGCTGATGACTATGCGAAGTCCAATGCCTTCAATAGCTATTTTCATGATACCGTTAACGAATTGATACTGAACCAAACTGAAAAATTTCATGGCAAATATAAATATCAAATTGAGTGCATAGACCAGACATTTTATGTCATGCCAATTGTTACTCAAGAGATCAGTAACATTGTGAATGATCTAGGAGCTGATAAGTCACCAGGTATAGATGACATAAATATTAATGTAATTAAAAAGATTATACATACAATAAAAGAACCTCTGTGCTATATATTTAATTTATCAATAATAAACGAAGTATTCCCGGATAAACTGAAAATTGCCAGAATTCTTCCCATACATAAATCAGGTGATAAAGAAAACATAGAAAACTACAGACCAATTTCAATTTTGCCAATCTTCTCGAAAATCTTTGAAAAGCTAATTTGTACACGTATGACTAAATTCCTAGATAATATGAAAATTATCACACAACAACAATATGGTTTTCAAAGTAAAAAATCTACTCAGACAGCCATTGCAGATTTATATGAGCATATTGTCAATCATTTGGATGCAGGTCACATTGGATTAGCTGTATATCTTGATTTTACGAAAGCATTTGACAGTATTAACCATGAAATTTTGTTAAAGAAAATTGAATTTTATGGCCTGAGAGGTAAAATAAATAACTGGTTAAGAAGCTACTTATTTCAGAGGAAAGCTCTTGTAGAAGTAAATGGTAGTATATCAGATGAACATTTTATTTACAGAGGTGTGCCTCAAGGTTCGATTCTTGGTCCGATCCTTTTCCTACTTTACATTAACGACTTAGCAAAGTTACACATTAATTCAAAGATGTTATTATATGCTGATGATACAAGCATTGTCGATTTCAACCAAGATTCTGCAAGCCTGATTAGCAGTGTTAACTACTCTCTAAATATTATATCTGAATGGTGCAGACATAACAATTTATTAATAAATGTCAAGAAATCCAAATACATGATTTATAAAAATAAAAACAAAAATATCGATGAGAAATGTTTCGATGTGAAGATTAATGAAATTAAGCTAAAGAGATGCACTGAATATAAATTCTTAGGAATATGGATCGATGAAAATCTGAACTGGTCATTTCACGTAAAGCAGCTGAGAATCACTCTGTCAAGGAATATTGGTATGATTGGTAAAATACGTCATCTGGTTAACAAACAAATTTTGACAAATTTATATTACTCTTTCATTTATTCTTATATAACATATGGAATTTTAGTCTGGGGTAATACTTTTGACTATAATCTGAATGCTATATATCGTCTTCAGAAAAGAATTGTTAGATATATTGTTGGTAAAAGATATTATGATCCCGTGGCACATTTATTTTCTGAGGTTAAAATTCTTAATGTCTATAATAATTACAAACTGATATCAGGAAACTTTGTGTATTCGATTACAATGAGATTGATTAAATTGGATAGATTTAAAGACTATTTTCAGAGTCTTTCGAATTTTCATAATTATGAAACACGTCATAGAGAGGATCTGAGTATACCTTTGTGTCGATTGTCAATTGGGCAGAGATCTATCAAATACAATGCAGTAAAAATTTGGTCTGAATTTCCTGATGATGTTAAAAATGCAAAATCTTTAAAATTATTTAAAATCAAATGTAGAACGTTTCTACTTACAAAGCAATGAAACCTTCTATGTATCAGTGTAATATGTCTCATAACCATTTGACCTTTTATACTATTGAATTATTGTGCTATTTGAATTATTGTATACTTTACTGTTGTCATAATTGAACTTTAAAGGAAATAGGGAGCATTAACTAAAAATAAGCGTCAGCTTACTATGCTCTCCTTTTTTGTTTCGCCTTTCCTATTAAACACCAATATTTAATATGATTGTTATTTACTTTTTCTGATGCAATTGATATTTCTCAGCTATTTCACTTCTCAATTTTTTCATGTATATATTAATTGTTATTAGATAATTATGCTATGTAAATGTATATTGTATTGACTGGCGGAATAAAATAAAGATTATTATTATTATTATATTATTATTATTACTACTATGGAAACATAAGACTACTAATTTGGAAACATGAGACTACTTATTTGGAAACATAAGATTACTAATTTGGGAACATAAGATCACAAATTTGGGAACTTAGGACTAGTAATTTGGAAACATAACATCACAAATTTGGGAACGTAAGACAACTTATTTGGAAAAATAAGATACTAATTTGGGAACATAAGGCTGCTAATTTTGGAACATAAGATCGCAAATTTGGAACCGTAGGACTACTAATGGCTTTTTTCGTTTTTCGGTTTTTTATCTTTATTAAAGGAAATATTCAACACTACATTAAATCATCTGACAACAAAAATCATTTCCATTTATTAGCATTTTAGGAAGTTATTTCATCGACTTCTGGGGGGCGGGGGTGGCTCAGTCGGTAGCGCGGTTCGAGTCCCAGCTGGGTCAGCGTTGAGATTTATCTCCGCAAAAATTCCCCGCCCTGCCCACGGTCAGTAGGGGACACCGATGGGATTGGAAAGGAAGCCGTCCGTCGGATGGGACGTTAAGCCGTGGCCCCGTGTGCGGGAGAGCCATACCCTGTGCACGTTAAAGAACACGCTGGATGGCCTTGACGGGAGTCTACCATCTGTCTCCCAACAGCTATTCCAGTGGGTCCCCTCTCCCAACATTCTCTGAGCCTTCGCGGTCCATGTGACCCTGCCATTTAGCCCATTGTGTGCAAAAAAGTGCCGCTCAGAGGTAAAACAACCCAACCCATCGGCTTCTGGAGATTTGTGTAGTTTCAATTTTCAGATAGTCCAAATACCTTCATATACTATAATAGCGACAACGTTAAAGTCAGCAATGCAGCTATTTACATTACAAACAATTGTAATAGAACCAAAATATTGTTAATAACATCTCTGAAATGCTCAGCCCATCCGATCAAGACGGATAAGCTGAGCATAGATAACCTTGCAATTCCTATATGCCATTCTGTTTCATCCCCACACAAAATTAGCTCTAACTGAGGAAGTTTTCAGCAGTGACTTCGGTCATAGTGAGGCATGCCCTTGTATGTGTGAGAAGACCTATGCAAACTAGGATTCGTTTCTACGACTGTTTTCCGTCCTATATGTCGCAAATAAAAAATAAAGTTTGCTATTTAAACAACTCTTTATTTTGCTACTTAGTAGTTTTTTTTTTTCAGCAAAGCTATTAGACGGAGAAAATCCGATCAAACTTCAAGTGATCCCATAAGTATTTTCCATACTCCCTCAAGTTAAGAGTTGAGTTGTTTTACCTCTGAGCGGCACTTTTTTGCACACCATGGGCTAAATGGCCAGGTCACATGGACCCCGAAGGCTCAGAGAAGGTTGGGGGAGGGGACCAACTGGAACAGCTGTTGGGAGACAGATGGTAGCCCCCCCCCCCCCCGTCAAGGGCATCCATTGTGTTCTTTAACGTGCATAGGGTATGGCTCTCCCTCACACGGGCCACGGCTTAACGTCCCATCAGATGGACGGCGGCCTTTCCTAGCCCATCGGTATCCGATGCTGACCGTGGGCAGGGCGGGGAATTTTGCAGAGATAAATCTCAACGCTGACCCAGCTGGGACTCGAACCTGGGAACTACAGATTACGAGCCTGGACGCTACCGACTGAGCCACTCCCAATTAAGAGTTAATACTCTGTTAAGACCAGTAATATTTTTATTGAGTTTATCTCGCATTCATTTTCCAGAAATAAGCTGCACTGCTGCCTTATCCCTCAAATCAATATGAGCTGTACACACGTTTTTTTAATCCCCGGAACAGGCTATTGTTTCCAAGAATAGCATTTATAAGATGGTTTCATTGTTGTTTAACATCAGTTTCAAAACAAACCCTAATTGTCGCAATCACTAGAGGATTTAGAGTTCGCAATGACTTTAAACAAATGGAGTTCATTTATCTTCAAATTTGTGTCTTTGAAAAAAAAAGTTAAATTCAAAATTTTTAATTTTAATCCAAAACACATTTTGTATTAATCTGATCAAAGGGACCTGGGTTCGAACCCCGGGTAAAGCATGGCTGTTTGTGTCGTTTTTCTGCTGAGGTCCTGCCATCCTCTCAGACTTTCTACTATGGCATATAAACTGACAGGCTCCTGTCAGACCTCTGTGGCAAGCATCTGCTTGAGGGGGTATTTATTTATTTATTTATTTTTATAATTAGCATTGCAGAATATGTGCCTCTGCTGTCGATAGCGTACTAGTCTTCAAGTGGAATTAACTATTGTTTTATTACCAAAAAATGAAAAAAGCCAGCAAATAAAAATGAATAAATAGTCTATTTACTGTAAATGAATAAATAAATGAAAAGTTTAGGAATACTCGGAAATTATTGTGCTTAGTTTCACATTCTCTGCTGTTTAATCTAACTTCTCGCGTTTTCAGCAATGGACCAAGACAAAGAAGTGTTTTTCCATGTTTGGCTTCAGAAGGAGGACCCTAGAAGTTATCTAGCTTTATATCCATTCGTCCACAGTCATAATGACTGAGTTGGGTTGGGTTGTTTTACCTCTGAGTGGCACTTTTTTGCACACCATGGGCTAAATGGCCAGGTCACATGGACCCTGAAGGCTCAGAGAAGGTTGGGGGAGGGGATCCACTGGAACAGCTGTTGGGAGACAGATGGTAGCCTCCAGTCAAGGCCATCCAGCGTGTTCTTTAACGTGCACAGGGTATGGCTCTCCCGCACACTGGCCACGGCTTAACGTCCCAACTGACGGACGGCGGCCTTTCCAAGCCCATCGGTGTCCCCTACTGACCGTGGGCAGGGCGGGGAATTTTGCGGAGGTACATCTCAAAGCTGACCCAGCTGGGACTCGAACCTGGGAACTACAGATTACGAGCCTGGCGCGCTACCGACTGAGCCATCCCCGCCCCATATTGACTGAGAAACCTGTCACGATAAGCTGTGAAAAAGTTGACTCAGTCGATAGCGCGGCAAGCTCGTAATCTTTAGTATCGTAGTTCGAGTCCCAACTGTGGAAAATCCAACCTGCATTGAGATTTATTTCCGCTATTCCGGTGATAAAGGGGACGCTGATGGGCTTGGAAAGGCTGCCGTCCCTCGGATTGGATATAAAGCCGCGATCCGTGTTAAACAGATTCTTACCCTGCGCACATTAAAGGACACGCTGTATGGCTTTGATGGGAGGCTTTCATCTGTCTCCTAACATCTGTCCTTCTCTGAGCTCTTGAGGTCATTGTGACTGGCCATTTAGCCCATTGTGTGCAGAAATGTGACACTCAAACGTACAGCAACACTAGAGATAAATACAATATAACCATAAACGTTATTTCAATTAACAAATGCTTCTTCACGTGAATCAGTAGATATTAAGCATTCCACCAACTTGTTTATTTACATCACGAGTCAACTTAGATTGAATAGGTTATAGATAGGAAGAGAAGAGGCTGCTAGCTGGGGGGGGGGGGGATGTTAAGTAAGGAGATGTAAAGCATTCGAGTCAAATTGCGCGAGTGACATTCATGAACCTTTGGTGTAAGTCCCTCACGTGAGAGTCATAATTCCTCCTTTAATCCTCCCATTAATGCTGCCCCCTTGCAATTCCACATTCCCGCGGAAAACTAGAGCCGCATCGTTAGCATCCCACGTGCAGTCTGTGCTTTCGCAGGATGCTCCGGCAGGCTCGCGAGCGTGCGCCGCCTGGGAAAGCGCTGCACAGGCGACAGCCTGCCTGTCACGCCGTTGTCACGTGATCCATCATTTCTCCATAAATGGCAAATCTGGGCCTGCCAAAGGGAATCGACTAAATCCTGTTGAGCAGGAGCTGGCAGCACTGGCTCTCCTTCTCTCTCTCTCTTCCGCTGGCTGAATCGATTTTGTGCTCTCTCGGACTGAGATCGGGAAGAGAGGGGGGAGGGTAGAAAAAGCGGGAGGAGATGAAGATAGAGAGTTGGAAATGCATGGACACAGAGGAAGCGAGAGAAAGATGCGAGATAAAGAAAAAAAAACGAGATAAATAGAACGGTCTCTCTCTCTTTCCACTCATCAACTTGTTGACAACTTCTAGCGGAGTGTCGTCATATATTCTTCACTGATCCTCCTTCTACCATCCCAGTCAGGGGTTGGGATGGGTGGGGGGAGGGGAATGAAAATGTTGCCAAGTCCGAGGATCGGTGTCGTCTTAAATCCCTCCCATCTCCCTCCTCTGGAACCCGAGATGACCTTTGGTTATTAATGACGCATTTCTGAAAGGGAGGTCTCCGTCTCTCTTTCTCTCTCTTTCCATGTTTTGTGTGACAGCTCTCTTCACTTCTGTGAGGAGGAGCAAAGAGACGTGATCGAATGCAACGATGACTAAAGACACCGCTCCCTTTAAATAATTCAGCATTAGTAGGAAATGAAAAGAAGAAAAAAAACGCTGGATTCACTATTTTCATTATTATTATGTTGTGATGTTTCTTCTCTGTCCTTTCAGCATTCCAACAACAACTAACTCTGGGGTTAGTTGGTTGTCTTTTCGACAAAGTTTTTATTTGTATATGTTTGTTCAATAACTCATAAGCGAGCTCGAATGATTCAGACTAACGCTTGCAGTGTCTATTCTATTTTAGTAAATGATGCGCGATCTTTTCAACTTTTACTATGAAAGCTACGTTATAACGCTATTTATGTAGAACAGATTTAGTTTCATTTGGAAAGATAAAAAATTAAATATTTGGCTCCATGTAGAGGTTTTTAGTTGGTTCTTGTTTTACATCTGAGGACACTTTTATGCACACAATGTGTTAAGGATACTAGGATCCCTAGAGCTCAGTGAAAGTTGGGTAAAACCTTACCCATGTAATAGCTGTTTACTACAGCTGTCTACTACATTACCTTATGTAGTAGACAGCTGTTTAAGGACATCCAGCGTGTTCTTTAACGTGGACAATTTCTCTTGCACATGGGGCCATGGCTTAACTTCCATCTGAGGGACTGCAAACTTTCCAAATCCATAGGTGTACCCTTCCTCAGCTAGGGAAGAACGGGGATTAAGGGAAAATATTTTCAAAGTAAGAAGAGTTGAGATTCGAATCTAGGAACATTAGATTATGAGTTTGGGGGGCAATCGAATGAGCAACCCCACCCACACAGCCCACACCTTCCGTGCAGTTGGGCTTTCACTTGAAAGTGGGGCGGGGGTGGCTCAGTCGGTAGCGCGCCAGGCTGGTAATCTGTAGTTCCCAGGTTCGAGTCCCAGCTGGGTCAGCGTTGAGATTTATCTCCGCAAAAATTCCCCGCCCTGCCCACGGTCAGTAGGGGACACCGATGGGCTTGAAAAGGCCGCCGTCCGTCGGATGGGACGTTAAGCCGTGGCCCCGTGTGCGGGAGAGCCATACCCTGTGCACGTTAAAGAACACGCTGCATGGCCTTGACGGGAGGCTACCATCTGTCTCCCAACAGCTGTTCCAGTGGGTCCCCTCCCCCAACCTTCTCTGAGCCTTCGGGGTCCATGTGACCTGGCCATTTAGCCCATGGTGTGCAAAAAAGTGCCGCTCAGAGGCAAAACAACCCAACCCAAATCACTTGAAAGTTATCTTAATTTGATTTTTACTAGTGACGGAAATTTTTGAAAAACTCCGAAATTACTGTCTACACCACTGTTACATGAATATCAAACACAAGACTCCTTATTATATTGTTAATCCTGTGGTGATTACGTTTTTTATTTCTCCACTCTGTCTAATTATTCAAGCGCTGAGGGGTGAATTGGTTGTTGAAATCGTGGGAGACAATCAAACAGAAATTAATACTTGTTACCGCAGCATTTTTTTTACAGATCGTGATATATTACTAGGTTTTTTTATAATCAGAGAAGATTATTCATCTTCTTTATTAATTTTAATTAACTTATTGTTTTAAAAAAATGAATTCATTGTTTCGTAGATCGTACAAAGATATTGATCATAGATTGTACAAAGGCATTGATTTTAAGGTTTATACATGTATTGATCTTAAGCTGTACAAAGGTTGACTTAAGTTGTACAAATCTAAGCAATCTTGATGATACTTTGTATAAAGGTATTTATCATAGGTTGCATAACGATGATATTAATCATAAGTTGTACAATTTTGATGGAAGACAGATGGAAGCATTATGTTGTACAATGGTTTTGATCATAGTTTTTTTCCATGATGCTGATTTGAGCATATTATGCACAATGGTTTTGATCACATTTTTCACCACGGTATTAATCATATCGCCGTCCCGTGGCCGAGTGGTTAGCGCGCTTGGCTACTGATCTACGGGACCTGGGTTCGAGACCCGGGTAAGGCATGGATGTTCGTGTTGTTTTTCTGCTGAGGTCCTGCCATCCTCTCAGACCTTCTACTGTGGCATATAAACTGAGAGGCTCCTGTCAGACCTCTGTGGCATATAAACTGAGAGGCTCCTGTCAGACCTCTGTGGCAAGCAGCTGCTTGAGGGGGTATTTAAAAAAAATTTAAATTTGATCATATATTGTACAAAATTCTTGAACATAGGTTGCACAAAGGTTTTGATTATAGGTCGCGAAAACGTCTTGAATCAAAGATCGAATAGTTGTAAAATTCTAAAATATACTGGACTACATTGAGTTGGGTTGTTTTACCTCTGAGCGGCACTTTTTTGCACACCATGGGCTAAATGGCCAGGTCACATGGACCCCGAAGGCTCAGAGAAGGTTGGGGGGAGGGGACCCACTGGAACAGCTGTTGGGAGACAGATGGTAGCCTCCCGTCAAGGCCATCCAGCGTGTTCTTTAACGTACACAGGGTACGGCTCTCCCGCACACAGAGCCACGGCTTAACGTCCCATCCGACGGACGGCGGCCTTTCCAAGCCCATCGGTGTCCCCTACTGACCGTGGGCAGGGCGGGGAATTTTGCGGAGATAAATCTCAACGCTGACCCAGCTGGGACTCGAACCTGGGAACTACAGATTACGAGCCTGGCGCGCTACCGACTGAGCCACTCCCGCCCCACATTGCGTTGACTTCACTATCTAAATTCTAATGGATTGCTTCAAGGAATAATAGGCAGCCTTTCTACAGTTTAAAATAATGTTTAAAATAATGTTTCTCATCGTAACATTTTTTAATGTGCCTCGGCTCATTTGTATGTCGTAAAAGAACTTCAGGCTTGCCTCAAAATACGTATGCAAAATTTGCATCATTAAACATTCACTGATTGTAAATGATAGCCTATTATGTTTTTCCACCAGAAGTGTCTCGAATATATACATTATGCTACCAAAAATATTGGGAGACTTCCATGTATGTGAATAGAAAGCCAATTCAGGGTTGGAAATTTTGAAATTTCCAAATTTCTTAATTTCCAATTTTCTTTAATTTTGAAAATAAGGGTTTTGGGTTGTTTTACCTCTGAGCAGCACTTTTTTGCACAACATGGGCTAAATGGCCAGGTCACATGGACCCCGAAGGCTCAGAGAAGGTTGGGGGAGGGGACCCACTGGAACAGCTGTTGGGAGACAGATGGTAGCCTCCCGTCAAGGCCATCCAGCGTGTTCTTTAACGTGCACAGGGTATGGATCTTCCGCACACGGGGCCACGGCTTAACGTCCCATCCGACGGACGGCGGCCTTTCCAAGCCATCGGTGTCCCCTACTGACCGTGGGCTGGGCGGGGAATTTTGCGGAGATAAATCTCAATGCTGACCCAGCTGGGACTCGAACCTGGGAACTACAGATTACGAGCCTAGCGCGCTACCAACTGAGCCACCCCCGCCCCAAAATAGAACTCACCGTCGGCTATGAATACACACTTTTGTCATGTCCAGGGAAGTTTGATTTTGAAAATAAGCTTTTACGGGAAAATGTTAAGATTCAACGGATAAATAATTAAGATCTGAATCATGCGTATTCAAATCTCAAGTTTAAATGATATTCATTCGATATTTAAAATGTCGTGGAAGCTGATGTGTTTAACAGACCTTCCTTAGTGTCATAATTCTTCATTACAGGAAAAACAACTGGTGTACGTAGTAACTGTCGTAACAAATTCTTCACTTAAAATAAGTGAGTATTTTTTAAGTTGGTGTAACGATTCTTTTGTGCCACAATGGGATAAATATCTAGGTCGCAAGGGTGGGCTGCGGTGGCTCAGTCGGTTGCGCGCCAGGCTCGTAATCTGTAGTTCCCAGGTTCGAGTCCCAGCTGGGTCAGCGTTGAGATTTATCTCCGCAAAATTTCCCCGCCCTGCCCACGGTCAGTAGGGGACACCGATGGGCTTGGAAAGGCCGCCGTCCGTCGGATGGGACGTTAAGCCGTGGTCCCGTGTGTGGGAGTGCCATATCCTGTGCACGTTAAAGAACACGCTGGATGGCCTTAACGGGAGGCTACCATCTGTCTCCCAACAGCTGTTCCAGTTGGTCCCCTCCCCCAACTTTCTCTGAGCCTTCGGGGTCCATGTGACCTTGCCACTTAGCCCATGGTGTGAAAAAAAGGTGGCGCTCAGAGGCAAAACTACCCAACAACCTAGGTCGCAAGGACTTAAAAGACTCAGAGTTGGGTAAGGAAAAAGGATCTACTTGACAGCAATTAAGAGAAAGATGAAAGCTTCCATGAAAGAACGTCCAGCATGCTCCGTTACTTGGATAAGTTTTGACCTCCTATAAACGGGGTTACTGTTTCCCATCCGATGGACAAACGATCATTTCAAGCCCATCGGTGACCACTCTCCGACTGAAAGCAGAGTACGGATTTTTCACAGATAAATCTCCATTCGGGAAGAGATGGGAATTGCAGATTAGCAAACTAACGAGATGATGACTGAGTCAATTCACGACTCCATTGATTTGTTCAGGTTTCATTAACTTTAGGTTGGGTTGTTTTACCTCTGAGCAGCACTTTTTTGCACACTGTGGGCTAAATGGCCAGGTCACATGGACCCCGAAGGCTCAGAGAAGGTTGGGGGAGGGGACCCATTGAAACAGCTGTTGGGAGACAGATGGTAGCCTCCCGTCAAGGCCATCCAGCGTGTTCTTTAACGTGAACAGGGTACGGCTCTCCCGCACACGGGGCCACGGCTTAACGTCCCATCCGACGGACTACGGCCTTTCCAAGCCCATCGGTGTCCCCTACTGACCGTGGGCAGGGCGGGGAATTTTGCGGAGATAAATTTCAATGCTGACCCAGCTGGGACTCGAACCTGGGAACTACAGATTACGAGCCTGGCGCGCTACCGACTGAGCCGCCCCCGCCCCTATATTAACTTTAGGAAAAGCGTAGAGAGAATGAATGCTACGTGCTCCACATTAAAATTCATCCTGTCTATCGCTCTATGGTCTAATAACCTCAAAGGTGACTATCATTCTGTGGTAAGTACAGATAAATATCATGCCAAAAATCACATTATTTTTTAAGTTCAGGGATCCTTTTAACGTGCTCCTAATAAGAAAAGAAAAACTCGCGACATCATTATTTTTTTTAAAGTTCAAAATACTTTCTGCTTTCTTCTCACTAGAAAGCAATTAAAATATCGAATCATCTCAAACCAGGTGAATATGACGTTGCTCGTTTCCAAAAAAAAAGAAAGAAAATTTGGTAAGTTTCCAACTTCAGCATACGCAGAGGTTGAAAATTCCGACCAATGGGAAATTCGGAAACTGCGAATAGCAATGGTTTATTACTACTTATCCAAACCAGAAAGAATATTACCCTTTGTATCTTAAAAGAAGAGCAGAAAAGATGACGCCGTTTTCTTCCTTTACCAGGAACTACAATTTGTACTGTACAGTCGATCAAATAAATATCCGAACACTATGGTTGATTACAGAATTCAGAAAAAATATCTGGCAACGATATTTTTAGAAATTAGTGATCTGGCAATCTTCGTGTCACATGATTACAGAATTCAGCAAAAATATCTGGAGCGTGTACAGCAACTGTACACGCTCCAGTTACCTTCACAGCAAACTGGAGCGTGTGCAGTTACTGCACACGCTCCAGTTTGCTGTGCCAGTGTGTGTGCATATTTAATTAAAACCCACAGTTCACAGCAAACTGGAGCGTGTGCAGTTACTGCACACGTTCCAGTTTGCTGTGAACGGTAACTGCACACGCTCAATATTTCCGTAGGTGAGCCCACACGATTTAGTATCAAAATAATATGACCACCTACAGTCGCTCAAAAAAGTATCCGAAAACTATGGTTGATTACAGAATTCAGAAAAAATATCTGGCAACGACTTTTTTTAGAAATTAGTGATCTGGCAACCTTCGTGTCACGTGACACGAAGGTTGCCAGATCACTAATTCTTACATGCAACCGTTTTGACCACCTTACTTTGAAAGCTAAATGACAAATTTTCCCATTTTCCAACTTGAGTGTCTCTTAACGGCAGAAATTCACATCAGTGGAATATTTTAAAAATGCCAATCGTAATTTTTTTAACTTGTCCAACACGCACACACAAAAAAAGCACTTCAGATATATCTCTTAAAAAGTAAAAAAAAGTTGAATACCTAAAGATGTCAAAGAGTTAAAAAAAATCATCTCTCTTTAAAAAAAACTTACAAAAACATGCGGTAAATGACTCGATCTTGTTGATTGCATTTTTAGGAGTAAATTGAAAGAATCTATTTAAACAAAACTCATAACAGTTGTCTTTAAACCAATCTTACTCTTTTTGGGGGGTCTGCGATGTCAATGGTAATAGAGCTTTAAAAAACTTTCCATGACCTTAAATTGAAAACATCAAGATGTTCATTTCATTGACTTTATGAAAAATAGAGCTCAGCTGCAAACCTTTTTCGGATCGTCAGTTGTCAGAGATGAGAAATGCGTTAAAGATCGGGGGGGGGGGGGAAACATCTCTCCAAATGAAGATCAATTTATCGTGAAAAAAACTGAAAAAAAGGTCTTGCAAACTCGAGAGAAATCGAAATCAAAACTCTTTGATAAAACACGTAAAAGTTATTATTTGAATCCTCATATAAAATTGCCACTTGTAATTAAAGTATTCGCACTTTATCTTTCTATTGTTAAATAAATAAGACAGGCAAAAAAAAAAGACAGAGAGAGAAAGATCAACTGCAATTTCTCTCCCCAAGATCTAACAGATAGTGTCACTTTCTATTCAATACACATTCCTTTTGTATATTTAATTAAAACCCACAGATCATCAGTCGCGACGTAAAAATTACATCAAACATCTCAAACGCCTTCTGAACAACAAACTAAAACTGGAAGGGATGTAATAAGAAATTTAAAGTATCTGCAAATTCTCCCCTCGAAATGCCAAGATGCCATTTATTTCAAAAGCCGAAATAAAATTACTTTATTTTTCATACACAATGCCTTTTCCAACTCCCCTTTCATGCAACTAATTACTCGTCTTCTTTAAGTCGAACCGTAAGATCAATAGTTAATTACTGGCGAGTGACCCTAAAATATCAACGTTCAGAGCTATGGAGAAGCTTGGAATTAAGTACTAATCTCTCTCTCAACGCGATATCCTCTTTCGCGTTTTTCTTTCTCAAAACCGTTCTTTTATTAAATAATTCTGCATTAAAACGATACTTTGGGAGAACAGAGGGCATTCTTTCTTTCCTCGAGTGTATTCGTCCGCTTTGAACAACACTTTGACGGTTTCCTCTCAGAATGTTACTCTCTGCTGCAATTAGCTACTTGAAGAAGGTGGAAATTCTGTTTAGTTTATCTCTCCCCCCCCCCTTTTTTTTGAGTGATGATGTTAGCTCTGTGGAAAATAAAGAAGGTTTTGTGTCTTTTTGCGAGATGTTGCTGAGGTCGATTTAATCAGCGAGAAATGAGGAAATTCGAACATCCTCTTAATTGAAAGGAACTGTCATAATTGGGAGAACATTTCGAAGATTAAAGAAAAGGAATGTTTCTTAATTTCACAGGTACTAGATGAGTCGTATTGGGTGTCGGATCCCCTTCCTAGAAAGTAAGTACAAATATCATTTTTTATCCTGTAGTGGGTGGAATTCTTTAAAGTGAGGGTCCCTTCTGCTGGATTTCCTTACCTTGAAGATGACTACGGGTAATCATTTTCAAAATGGGGATTAAGTTGCATTCCTTAGTCTGGAAATAAATGTGCTTAGCATTCCATGGTAGAATTCTTCATGCTGAAGATGCTTCATGGTATCATTCCTCAGTTTACAGATATCTTCTACAGAATTCCTTATCCTGAAGTTAGTGTGGATGCAACTCTTTTAGAGCGAAAATACTTACCTTGAAGATTGAGTTGGCCATTTTCTGGTCTGATGGCAAAATTACTTGGAAGGGAGCATGAGGATGAAAATGTGAAGATGATTGTGGATAGAATTCTTCATACTGAAGATGCTTCAAAGCATCATTCCTCATATTGTATATATTTGCTGTAGAATTCGGTGGCGGGAGAATCATTCCGGGTTAATAGATTGTCATTCTGTGTCAAATGACCCATTTCAGAATCAAGAAAAGGTCCTTCCTTTTCTGGAGTGTTATTTCGAAACAAGAGAGATTATTTCGTCAGGAGAGTCGTTTGGAATAAAGAGAAGGTCATTCTCTATGAGGAAATTCATTTGGAATCAACAGAGGGTCATTGTCTGGCGAATCATGTATGATAAAGGAAAAGTGCTTTTCTGTCATGAGCGCATCATCAGTAGAAAATCATTTTAGAGCAAAAAAAATACAATTTTGCAGTAAGAGCAACTTCCTAAATTCAATTAAAAAACAAAACCAAACTCTTCTGAAATGAAATTTAGTAAATGTGTAGTGCAAATCTCATTGGGTCTATTGTTTCGTCTTGAATTGTAATCATCATGTCACTTTCCAATATTGTGAAATTCAATCTGATAGATCGTGAAACGTTTCACAGAAACAGCATTGGCTTCAAGTCATTTCTCTGCTCTTATTTTTTGCCTCGAAACCTAATCGAGTAATACTGCCAGCAAAGCAAACTCACCTCATCCCGATCCGCAGCCTCATTCTCAATAAAGATCTGCCGTGTATCTTCAGCACACGTAAGCATTTCAGTTTGCCTATTAGTAGAAGACAGAGAGAAACGAAAACCCAGAGGCTCTTAAAACTGGCTGTTGTCAATTCTCGTCCCTGCCGTCGATAAAGTATGTGAGTGACTTTATTTTATTTCTGGTGTTTGAGCCTGACCGAGTGGGTGCATGGAGCAGAAGGAGGATGAGAAGGAGAAGAAAGAGAAGAAGCAGCAGCAGCAGGAGTATGTGAAGATCCAGAATGAGCAGCAGCAGTCAATGCAACAGGATTTACAGACACCAGCACTCAGCATCGAGTAAACATGGCTGCCAACGACGACCAGATGAAGAAAACATTGCACAGCACGTGACAACAATGACAATGGTCCTGCGCGAGAGGAATGACAATGCAGTGCCCAACGCGAGCCAACGTTCCTGCTTCTCTTATTTTTGTTCTTTTTCTTCGCATAACGTGCTGCAGTTGCGGTGGAAACGCTATCTTGAAGAGCGGGAATCACAGGCCATGTATTTTTCAACTCGTCTCCTCGTAGTTTATAGCAGTGTTTTCATTCTTTTCTATTGTGGTGCACCAAAATATATATATACTTTACCACGCGAGAAATGTTGTCTAGATAGCCGAAAATTTTTCTCTGCAGCTATTAAAAACATCTGATAAATGAAAAATGTTCTTGATGTTTATCATTTTATGGGACGCTTTTTATCATCTTTCATTTAGTATGGACGTTAGCATATATATTGAGTGATCACTGAATTATAATAGCCCCTTTCCAAGTTATGTCAGTGGAAATTAACTTTGAAGCTCTATAACTTCTAAAATAAGCGTTTATTGAGACAAAAATACCCCCTCAAGCAGCTGCTTGCCACAGAGGTCTGACAGGAGCCTGTCAATTTATATGCCACAGTAGAAGGTCTGTGAGGATGGCAGGACCTCAGCAGAAAACAACACCAACATCCATGCTTTACCCGGGGCTCGAACCCAGGTCCCTTAGATCAGTAGCCAAGCGCGCTAACCACTCGGCCACAGAACGGCTGTGATTGATAATAAAAAAGATCTCAATCAAGTCTATCAAAATCTTGATTATTTTAAACAATATTTGCTCTATATTTAAAGAGTTATGAACTTTTGATTATTTATCAAGAACAATGTCAAACGTTAAACTTTATCTCAGAGACTTATAATTTGAATAGCGAACATTATTTCAAACCATTTACTAAAATAATTGTACACAGTCGTATCAGAATAATACGACCACCTACCATACGTATACTATGGTAGGTGGTCATATTATTCTGATACGACTGTGTATATTTAAAACATTTGTGTAAATAATTATTGCGATATTGTCTCAGTTTTTCTAAGACTTATAGTGTTGCTGTTAAATATTCACACTTTCGTAACCCTTTAAATACAAAAAATTTATATTGTTGAAAAATCTATATTTAGATAAACTTGAGGTCCTGCCATCCTCCAGATCATCTACTGTGGCATATAAACTAACAGGCTCCTGTCAGACTTCTGTGGCAAGCAGCTGCTTGAGGGGGTATTTATTTATTTTTTTTATTTTTATCATTTAAACTCTTATTTCAGAAGTTATAGATTTTCGAAATTAACTTCCATTATTATTATTATTTATTTATTTATTACTTTGGAAAAAGATGATAGTTGATAAAGATCTCAATCAAATATATTATTATTTCTATTTTCAACTATGTTCGTTCAGTATTTAATGATTCGTGGAAGTTTTAATATTTAACATTAACAATGTCAGTCCTAAGAAATTATGCAAAATAGGCGAATACTGAAAGATCGATTTTCACAAATTTCTAAACCAGGGATTGGGTACTTTTTTCGGGTCAAAATCCAAAACAGCAAAATAAAAGGTAAAAACAAGAAAATTTTGAAATCTTTTTTGGGCCAAGAGCCATAACAGGAAAAAAGAAACCACGGATTATTTATTAACAAAAATAAAACCTTAACCTCTAACTTCAAAGTAGGTTTCTTGAAGTGTATATAATAAAACTGTTCAACATAATTATTAAAAAATATGCCATTTATCAGGGTGATTTTGGGTTGGGTTGTTTTACCTCTGAGCGGCACTTTTTTGCACACCATGGGCTAAATGGCCAGGTCACATGGACCCCGTAGGCTCAGAGAAGGTTGGGGGAGGGGACCCACTGGAACAGCTGTTGGGAGACAGATGGTAGCCTCCCGTCAAGGCATCCAGCGTGTTCTTTAACGTGCACAGGATATGAGTTGGGTTGTTTTACCTCTGAGCGGCACTTTTTTGCACACCATGGGCTAAATGGCCAGGTCACATGGACCCCGTAGGCTCAGAGAAGGTTGGGGGAGGGGACCCACTGGAACAGCTGTTGGGAGACAGATGGTAGCCTCCCGTCAAGGCCATCCAGCGTGTTCTTTAACGTGCACAGGATATGGGTTGGGTTGTTTTACCTCTGAGCGGCACTTTTTTGCACACCATGGGCTAAATGGCCAGGTCACATGGACCCCGAAGGCTCAGAGAAGGTTGGGGGAGGGGACCCACTGGAACAGCTGTTGGGAGACAGATGGTAGCCTCCCGATAAGGCCATCCAGCGTGTTCTTTAACGTGCACAGGGTATGGCTCTCCCGCACACGGGGCCACGGCTAAACGTCCCATCAGACAGACGGCGGCCTTTCCAAGCCCATTGGTGTCCCCTACTGACCGTGGGCAGGGAATTTTGCGGAGATAAATCTCAACACTGACCCAGCTGAGACTCGAACCTGGGAACTACAGATTACGAGCCCGGCGCGCTACCGACTGAGCCACACACGCCCCAGGGTGACTTTTGAGTTTGATTCTTTCTTTTAGATCAACTTAATCAAATCTAGAGTGCATTTAGAGCATTTGAATTGATCAGTGCTTTCAAACTATCGTCTGCCAACCTGCTTTGATGATTCTTTCTAATGAAAATGGTTAAATAATTTTCGGAGTTTAATGTTGAACCAAAAAAGCGTCAAGAACACTTTTTCAAACGCTCAGAGCCGCCAGTTCCCGATCGCTGTCGGTAGCTCGCCAGGCTCGTAATCTGCAGTTCCCAGGTTCGAGTCCCAGCTGGGTCAGCGTTGAGATTTATCTCCGCAAAACTCTCCGCCCTGCCCACGATCAGTAAGGGACACCGATGGGTTTAGAAAGGCCGCCGTCAGTAAGACGGAACGTTAAGCCGTGGCTCCGTGTGCGGGAGAGTCATATTCTGTGCACGTTAAAGAACCCACTGGATGGCCTTGACGGGAGGCTACCATCTGTCTCCCAACAGCTGTTCAAGTGGGTCCCCTCCCCCCAACCTTCTCTGATCCTTTGGGATACTTGTGACCTGGCCATTTAGCCCATTATGAGCAAAATAGTGCCACTCAGAGGTAAAACAACCCAACCCGATCGCTACTGTTCTAAACACATAACCGAAAAAAAAAATGTCTCTCAGAGGAAAAATAACCCATCTGATCACTACAGACATGTGAGCATTTGAAAACGGTGCATCCAAGGAACTGTGGAATCTAGGTTGGATTTCGGGAAGGGAGAGTAAATTGTGTGATATTCATCTAACCCCCCCCCCCCATCTTGCACTATTTTATTTATTAACCGGAATGGAATAGTAAAAAACTCGATAAACTTGTATTGAATATATATTTGTATATTTTAGAACTTTCATGGATTATTAAAATCATTAGTGCAGTTCATTTTTTTTTTGTTATTTGATAATAATTGTTTGCAGTTTCATTGAGATTTAAAATGTTGTATGTAATTTATATAATGCAAAATTTTAAAAAATGAAATAACATCCCCTCAAGCAGTTGCTTGTCACAGAGGTTTGATAAGTGACTGTGAGTTTATACGCCAAAGTATAAGGTCTGTGAGAAAGGCGAGACCTCAGCAGAAAAACAACACAAATATTTGTGCCTTACCCGGGAATTGGATCCAGGACTCTTTGATCAATAGCCAACCATCTAACCACTCAAAATATGTAAATTGAATAAATTCTACTTATTGCTATATGTTGCACATGTTTTGCAAAGATATTTTTTGAAAACCTACTAATTAAGAGGAGTTAAAAATTTTGCCCTATTTGAAAAAAAATGTTTCCGGTAAAAAATACTAAATTCACAGCATTCCGGTTCATTCAGGTAAATATAATCACTTTCACCTCTTCGCCCTTTCTATTATTTTTTTCCGTAGAAACGGATCTGATTCTGAATTATCATTATGGTAAAATTGTTAAAAACATTTTTTGGGAGGCTACTTTTTTTTTTATTTCTCTTTTAGCTCGTTTTCAATAAATAAAAGAAAAATAAACAATTATTATTCCACTTCGTCGTCTGTACACATCCATCTTTTTTTGCTTCCGAATATAAATCCAAATTCCATTTTCTATTGGTTGGCTGGTTGTTTTACCTCTGAGCGACACTTTTTTTGCACACAATGATCTAAATGGCCAGGTCACATGGATCCCGAAGGCTCAGAGAAGGCCCACTGGAACGGATGTTGGGAGATAGATGGTAGCCTCCCGTCAAGGCCATCCAGCGTGTTCTTTAACATGCACAGGGTATGACTCTCCCGCACACGGGGCCACGTGTTAATGTCCCATAAGACGGACGGCGGTCTTTCCAAGCCCATCGGCGTCCCCTACTGACCGTGGGCAGGGCGGGGAGTTTTGCGGAAATAAATCTTAACGCTGACCCAGCTGGGACTCGAACCTGAGAACTGCAGATTACGAGCCTGGTGCGCTACCAACTGAGCCACTCCCGCCCCCCATTTTCTATTGTATAGGTATTGACAGAATATTACGATTTGCATTTTTCGAATCTCCAAATATTTTTAGCATCCCTGAAGCGATGGAAAACGACATAATTTTAAACAAATATTGAAAACGATCTATTGATGTCCAAAATTTGAAATTATTGTAGTAGAGTGCGATAATCAAGAGATATACCCCCCCCCCCCCCCCCGATAGGGGACCACCTTGTCGTGGTGGGGGGCTTCGAGCCCAGAACCGGTCTAAGGCTTTGTTGACCGGATTGGGTCCCTGGTTGGACAGAGCCAAGACCAACCAAGGTCGAAGACATCGCCGACCGGTTTGGCTAGCCAGGTTGGACGGTGTCAAGACCTCCATCAGGTGCTCCGTGGAGCATGTTCAAGGGCACGGCTGAACGGATTTGGTCCCCTAGTAGGCACGAGCCCTTTCAAAGTCTGGGCCTCACTAAGAGTCTCCACCCCGGGTGCCGAGCGAACTTGGATTTACATATCCTTGTTCATGGCTAACCGGGGAACAGATTAAATTTTAGGTTTCTACCGATGGTTAGCATTCCTTTTATAGGACTGCTACCATGTGAGGTCGGGGATGAGATGCATCTATATGGTGTATTACTTGCCCCCGACTCTACATAGTCACGGCTTTCCGTTAACTTGGGAGTGTCATGAGACGGAACCGGGGATTGCCGTGGTTGCTGAACATCTGGCAACAAATAGTACAATCAAGAGGTACATAGAAACGGGATTAATTTGCCCTTTGATTAATTTCCCACCCCTCTGGAGATGAGAAATCAACTTTTTTTAAGAGATAAAAACGAAAAATATATATATATTTTTTTTTTATAGAAGTGCTAATATAGAATTAAATTGGATCCCATATTGTAATAATTATAGTCAGCTTTTGGAAAGAGTCCAAAATAAATTTTTAAAATATCTGCATTGCAAAATATCAGGGCACTATGCATATTATATACCAACAGCTGATTAACAGAGTATGCTTAATTTTAATTCGCTATCAATGAGAAGGCAGTTATTTTTAATTATAATTTTCTGCAAGCTGCTACATAATTCTATTGATGAGATATAATTAATAAATATTTTAAATTTTTATGTTTCTAGTTTCAATTCTAGAAACAAGTTAGTGCTAAGTAGAAATGTTTGCTCTTCTAACACATGATTTTGCGAGTAATTTATACCACAAAGTGTTGTTATTTATTTGCAATGACAATGGGTGAGTACAGGTTGAAATCTATGTATAAGTTATTGTCTTTTTGATGTTTTCGACCATTTATAGTTTTGTAATTGGCATTGATTTTGGTAAATGATATTGGGTAATGTAAAAATATGTATTCATTATTTTGAAATTGTATCTGATTACTCTACTACTTTATACCTTTATATCTTTCTTTATTATTTTTAACTATTTTTATTTTCACTTAATTTTATTAAGTTTAGCATAAGTTTGTTGGATTTTTTTAAGAATAGTTTTTATTTTTATTTTCTGTCTAAGTTGAGATCTCTCGTCATTTTCAATCCACATTACCTCAATAAATTTAATATTCTTTCGCCCTTTTAAATAAAAACAGTAATTTTAGAAAAAAAGAATAGAAATTTTCAAGAGATCGTATCGCACATGATATTCCTACTGTTCAGCTTTATGTTAGCTTTCAGATCATGTACAGTCGCTCAAAAAAGTATCCGTAAAAAAAAAAAAAAAAATATATATATATATATCCTTCGTGTCACGTGACACGAAGGTTGCCAGATCACTGATTTCTAAAAATATCGTTGACAGATATTTTTTCTGAATTCTGTAATCAACCATAGTGTTCGGATACTTTTTTCAATATATATAATGCGTATGAATATATAATGCAATGAATATGGAGCATGTGCAGTTACCGTTCACAGCAAACTGGAGCGGTTGCGGTTAATGTTCACAGCACATTGGATCGTGTGAGCTCACAAAGACCTGGATCGTGTGGGCTCACTCACGGAAATATTGAGCGTGTGCAGTTACCGTTCACAGCAAACTGGAGCGTGTGCAGTAACTGCACACGCTTCACTTTGCTGTGAACGGTAACTGGAGCGTGTACAATTGCTGTACACGCTCCAGATATTTTTCCTGAATTCCGTAATCACGTGACACGAAGGTTGCCAGATCACTAATTTCTAAAAAAAAATCGTTGCCAGATATTTTTTCTGAATTCTGTAATCAACCGTAGTGTTCGGATACTTTTTTGAGCGACTGTACAATAAAGAGCCAATCAAAGTCAAGATAAGTTGTTCATCCATTTTTGAAACCATTTGTATGGAAAAGAATAAATTATGACCAGGTATTTTGGAAAATATTTGTTATTCATCCGTTTGGAAACATTGACTGCTTTAGCTCAGGAATTTGACAGTAAAATTATAGAATGCTCCTAAACTTAGAAATGAAGTTAAATTTTCCGTTGAAAGAACACAAAATTTGAAACCTCTCTTTCTAGAAACTGAAATGTAACGATGTCTGACAACCAATTTGACAGCATATTCTCCATCCAGAAAAATATCAACAAACACAAAACTGGTAGAATAATCACGTTTATTATCGTAACAATATGTCTTGAATTCCGCATCTCTTGAGAAACTTGTATATTTGGTTATTTAAAAAGATAAAAAAAAATCATAAAGCATGAACTTGCATTACATTCTATTTTCCAATAACTATTTAAGAAATAAGTCGCGGTGGGGAGTCAGTTGACTCAGTCTTTCACAAACAACTGTAAGCTCGTAATTTGTAGTTCCCAGGTTCGAATCCAACTTCGGCTGGTTTTGAGATTTATCTCCGCTAAACCCCTAACCCTGTCCTAGTCCGAAAAAACAGCTGGATGCTCTTAACAGTAAACTCCCATCCAGTAGATCCCCTCCCCCAACCTTCTCTGAGCCCTTGGAATCCTTGTGACCTGGCCAGTAGTTGATAGCGCGCAAAAAATCTAGTGCTGTTGAGAGGTAAAACAACCTAAGAAATAATGGAGCTTCACATTGGTCTTCCTATTAACATAACATCGAATTCCTCTAATAAATTAAGAACATTACATGGTAATATCGATTTATTTCTTCAGCTTCTCTTATTGAAATAAGCGACATAAGAAATTCCCCACCTCATTCCCCCTCTTTAAATACAAATCTTATACATATATACACATTACAGTTTTTTTCTATCCCTTCTTATTCCAAAGCCCATCGTTTCTGAGATCTAAAACAAATTAAACTCGCAAACATCTTTTCTTAGAAAAATAACACAGACTGCAGAGTAGAGTGAGGCAGAAGCTAGGGAAAGAGAAAAAGTAGGAGAGAACGAAAAAAAAAAAAGAAAAGAAAAAAGAGAGAGAGAGAGTATGAAGAAACAAGGGCTACAGGATTATTCCACCAAATTAGGTCCTACGCCGGCCAGAACCCATGCGTCTCCCGGGATATTGGAAGACTGGACTCTGCCTTCGTAAATGCGGCCAGGAACGCCAAATGTGGCCGAAGTAGCGAGCTTTCGACGCGACAGGTGTTTAGAAATAGCCATCACGACAAAGAAGGCTGTTTCGCGACTCTCAGGGGAAATTGGCTGGTCTTTAAAGAGAGATGGACCGCATCCCAAGGGAAACCATTACCGGAGTAGGGCTTGGTACTCCACATTACACTAGTTGCTTCCCTGGCACCTTGCTTGTTACTAGAGCTACAGAAGGGGGGACGTCCTTCAAATAAGTATCGGAATTTAACCGACGGAAGGACAGATAGAGAACTGTAACGATTATTTATAACAGTGAATTTTTTTTAAGTTCTGAAGTAGGCGGTTTTTCAGATGGAAATTCACGGAGTTGATCTTTGCGTGGATGAAATATAAAATAAGAATTTTTTTGTCTTGTTTTGTGATGTTGTTTTTTTGTTTGGCCAAGCGAAGAGAGAATCTATTATTTTTTTTTTAATTTGGTTTTTTAGCATTTTTGTTTGTTTGTGTGATTCGCAATGCCTCTCGATTCTCTTCAAATCTCGGTTGTCTTCATAATTTTGATTTTCGCCATGTGTATACTTTACGCAAAATTTGCATGTACAGTCGCTCAAAACAGTATCCGAACACTATGGTTGATTACAGAATTCAGAAAAAATATCTGGCAACGTGACACGAAGTTGCCAGATCACTAAGTTCTAAAAAAAATCGTTGCCAGATATTTTTTCTGAATTCTGTAATCAACCATAGTGTTCGGATACTGTTTTGAGCGACTGTACATTTAGGATATGCTTTAAATCTGTCATTTGCAATACAAAGACACATACACACAAGATTAATCGAATAATCAATAATTATTTAAATAAATTTCATATACTCCCTTTATATATTATATATTGAAGAAAGTAATATTTCAATTTAAAAGGTACCTCAAATAGTTTTGTACATGACAGGATGTAGGAGGGGAACGACCATGCCCCCCCCCTGAATGCTAGTAAGGATTATGGTGTTAAAAAATATTAAACTTGTGCATATTTCACGCATTTTTTAAGTAATGTTTTAAAGACGTCTCTAAAACTGAGAGCAAAATGGTATACTACAATTGAAATCCAGTCTCTTCGGCTCCTTTCACTTTTTTCCAGTTTGATTGGATCACTAACCTCTTCCCCCATTTAATTTTTTGTAGATAGGGCCTGGTTTTGAACATAATGTGCATCATTTTCCTAGTCCTGTATACACAGTAGCATCAGAATAATATGACAACCCACCTAATAATGGGAATAACCATCCTTGGCCCGGATGACAGTGGCGAGACGGCGTGGCATGGACGAAATGAGGCCCTGGAAGGTTGCCAGAGGCACACGTGCCTATTCGAAAAGCAGCCGAGCACGGGGGTTCCGAAAATGACGTGGTTGTGGATCCGCACGCCGAACCTGTCGATCCAAATGGTCCCACAACTGCCCTGTGGGATTGAGATCGGGCGATTTCGCCAGCCGAGGGAGAAAGGTGACATTCCTGGAGTCAGTCACGTACCACCTTAGCGACATTGCAGGGTGCATTGTCCTAGTGGTAGACACCATCACCACTAGGATAAACGTTCAACATGAAGGGATGTATATTGTCAGCGAGGATGGACAGGTAGCCATTGGCATTCAGGTACCCATCCAGTGCTACCAGCGGTCCCAGGTCACACCAGGGAAACATCCCCCAGACATGCACACCGCCATCCTGTATTTGACCGACAAGGGTGTCCAGGTGTTGGTTCTCGTGTATCTGACGCCGTATCTGCCACCGCTCGTCACTTCTGTGGAGTAGAAACCTCGATTCATCAGATAAGACAAACTTTTTCCACTCTTCCACTGTCCAATGACGGTAGTCCCATGTGAACTGCAGCGTCGTTGACGATGGACCTTGGTTAACATGGGTGCCTTTACGCAGCATCGACTCTGGAAATCCTTGCATAACAGGGTTCACTCTACTCTTATCAGGGATATGTACCTGGTTGCCTAAGCGTTCATTTGAGTGGTCAGTTGCTGCACTGTTGTGCGTCGATTGCCTTTTACCAGTCGATGGAGGCGACATTCTCCTTTAGGATGGAGGATGGAGGATGTCCTTTACGATGATCCATCCTAAAGGAGATTAGGATTTAGGATGATCCTTCCAGGATGGAGGCGACATTCTCCTTTAGGGTCGATGCCTTTGGGGCTCCACAGTTATGACATCTGGAGGTACTCGGTGTGCCAGCGGTCCATTCTTGGTACACCCTTACTACATCACCTTGCGAACAGCCCACGAAGTCTGCTGTTTCCAAGATGCTTCAATCCTTGGCGAGGTAGCCGATGATCATTCCTTTTGATTGTCCCTCAAATCACTACCTCTGCCCGTTGTGCTTAATTACACACTATGGCTCATCTGTTCTGGCCGGCCGCTTATATCTCCGTGTGGCTGACCTTGTCATGTGCACTCTGTGATGCACCTGGGCAGGTACACTGTGATTCCAGTGGTGGTCATACTATTCTGATATGACTATGTATGTCCATTCGGTATTCCTCTTTTTTCCATACACGCTGTAACATATCTCTTGCTATTTGCTCAGTTGCTTTCTTATTCTGGCTTTTAAATGATTCAGATATCGAAGGGGCGGGGGTGGCTCAGTCGGTAGCGCGCCAGGCTCATAATCTGTAGTTCCCAGGTTCGAGTCCCAGCTGGGTCAGCGTTGAGATTTATCTCCGCAAAATTCCCCGCCCTGCCCACGGTCAGTAGGGGACACCGATGGGCTTGGAAAGACCGCCGTCCATCGGATGGGACGTTAAGCCATGGCCCGTGTGCGGGAGAGCCATACCCTGTGCACGTTAAAGAACACGCTGGATGGCCTTGACGGGAAGCTACCATCTGTCTCCCAACAGCTGTTCCAGTGGGTCCCCTCCCCCAACCTTCTCTGAGCCTTCGGGGTCCTTGTGACCTGGCTATTTAGCCCATTGTGTGCAAAAAAGTGCCGCTCAGAGGTAAAACAACCCAACCCAACCCAGATGTCGAATTTTCACTACGTAAACATAATTCTTTGCAGAGGACCACGAGAAAAAAAAAATCTAGGGTGTCAAATGAGGGCTCCTTGGTAGTCATAGAATTTAACCATCCATGCCAATCTATTTGTCAGGAAATGTTGTGCTAAGCCGTCCCGTGGCCGAGTGGTTAGCACGCTTGGCTACTGATCTAAGGGACCTGGGTTCGAGCCCCGGATTAGGCATGGATGTGTGTGTCGTTTTTCTGCTGAGGTCCTGCCATCCTCTCAGATCTCCTACTGTGGCATATAAACAGACAGGCTCCTGTCAGACCTCTGTGGCAAGCAGCTTCTTGAGTGGGTATTTATTTATTTTTTTGTTGTTGTGCTAAGAACTTTCGTATCATTCTCAGTTCTGTTCTTCACGAATGTGATGGTGTTCCGTCTTGTTTGATGGCTACCCGTGAAATGTTTAGGACGGAAAAATGTACAGATACAACACCTACATAAACTGATCCTGAGCCTGTGTTTTAAGTGACTTAGGCAATAACTCGGAATTAAATGTATTATCATTTTATTCAGATAGAGCAGGGTAAGGAAGACCATCCAGACCTTTGAGAAACTGTAAGACATAATAGTGGAACACTTATAACTTTTTAATATATAGGGGTGAAGACCTGTTGTTAATAACAGTCGGACTTCCAAATTAACTCCACAATTTCTTCCTCACTCTCTTTGCAGAGGGGTGCTCGAATCCTTTGCAAAATAGGTATTAGCCAATTTAACTGCCTATGCTATTGACCCTGGATTGCTTTGATGGAGATACTATCTGCTCTGAAAAGTTTTCGAGTGATAGTGTCCCAAACCAACGCTGCTCTCGAGTGCTGGAATTTCTCTTCTAACGCAACATTGAGAGAATAACGTAAAAAAAAATCCGATATATGTTGGGACTAACCCAATGACGAGTAATTCACAAAAACAATAGACTTAGTAGGGGGAGGGAACACATCTATTTTGTTTATTATTATTTCATGCATCGTCGTAATCCAGGATCTTTAGACTTCCCCCTCCCTCTTTTGAGGGGGAGTTGTTTGACATCAACTTTCTTTCACAGATTTCATCACTTGCTCCTCACTCCCCCCAACTTCCTCCACCTCCACCCCCTACGCCGTCCAGTTGCATCGCCCTAGCAGATCCCCTTGTCTGCTAACAAAGGCAACAATGGAAGGTTGATTAAGCAGTGGAACTCCGTTTGCAGGGAATGTAGATGGAACCGGCCCCTAGCGCACCGCCACGTGACCTAACTGTAAACTGCCGCTCTGTGACGTGAAGGAGGAGGAGGGGAAGAGGAGGGTGGGAGGGGTGGGTGGAGAAGAAGGCCTTCTCCGTGACGGGAGCCCGCCACGGCCCAGCACCCCTGACTGCTTGTTGACTTTGTATGGACGTCAGGCAGGGTACACTGTTGACTTCCTGAAAGCATTTCTCGCCGCTGTGTGAGCGCCTCGTTAGAGGAGCTAGTTAGGCCTACTGTAGGCCTTCGTGGCGAGGGCGGCATCCATCTAATCGATGGACTAACGAGACACGAGATGCACGTGGGGGAAGAGACACGCTGCAGACAGAAAGGATAATTTCTCGCCGTTGCGAAAAAAGATAAGGTGATCTTGTTTTGTCTCTTCCAGATATTGACTACGCTGATTTGAAGCTTTTGGTTCAGTAGCCATAAGAAAGGACATCTTGAAACCTAAGCGAAACCCACAGAATTTGTAATAGTGAGTAACAACATGCTTTTTCAAAGTGTGGGGTGGGAGATTTCGTAAATTATCCATACAAGGTCAAAATATCACAGCTCTAGAGTGAATTACTTAATGCAAACTACCTTCATGGGCGAGTGATACCATGACTCAAAAAGTGAATTAAGCACAATTTAGATATTTTCAATTTCAGTGCAGGAATTTCCTTCATAAAGCCATTTCAGGAAAATAAGAAATGTAAAAAAATGTTTGCTTTGTCCAGTCAGTTGTGTTAATTCCAACCAGGGCTGGTACTAAGGAGGGTAGGGAGCAAGAACGATTTCACACATTTTTCGAGACTTTTTTAAAGACTTGGCAAATGGAGGAGGGGGGGGGGGTGTTATACTGCATTACAAATCCAGTCTCCTGCCCCTCCCCCTTTCCCTTTTACACCTTTTCGGCTCGATTTTGTTTCTTGCCCCCCCCACACACACACACACCACTATCCTTCGAGGGGCGGGGGTGGCTCAGTCGATATCGGGCCAGGCTCGTAATCTGCTGTTCCCAGGTTCGAGTCCCAGCTGGATCAACGTTGAGATTTATCTCCGCAAAATTCCCCTCCCTGTCCAGGGTCAGTAAGGGACACCGATGGGCTTGGAAAGGTCACCGTCCGTCGGATGGAACGTTGAGCTGTGGCCTCGTGTGCGGGAAAGCCATACCCTGTGCACGTTAAAGAACACGCTGGATGGCCTTGACAGGAGGCTACTATCTGTCTCCCAACAGCTGTTCCAGTTGGTCCCCTCCCCCAACCTTCTCTGAGTCTTCGGGGTCCATGTGACCTGGCAATTTAGCCCACGGTGTGCAAAAAAGTGCCGCTCAGAGGTAAAATAACCCAACCCAACTATTCTTCGATGATTTTCTACATTCAAGCCTAGTCCCAACTAATTTACTTTTTAGTTTCCTTTTTAGTTTCCCAACATGGCTTTGTGGTTGGTTGTTTTACTTCTGAGCGACACGTTTTATTATTATTTTTTTTTGCATACAATGGGCTAAATGGCCAGGTCACAAAGATCCCAAGGGCTCACAATAGGTTCTATAACAGTACAGATTGAAATCTCCCCTCAAAACCTTCCAGCGTGTATGGCTCTGATGCACGCGGAATCACGTCTCAACGTTCCATCCGACCGGCGGCTGCCTTTCCAAGACCATCGGTGTGCCTTTTCTCATCAAGCGCAGGGTGAAAGGGTTAGCGAAAATGCATCTTAACGCAGGGACAAGTTATACTCGAACCTGGAAGCTGCAAATTATCAGTTTGGCGCGCTAATATCTGAGCATTCCTTCTCCCAACATGGTAGGGTGGGGGTGTTTAAGTTAGCAAACCGTCGGCCTAGTAATCTGCAGTTCCCAGGTTCGAGTCCCAGCCGCGTCAGCGTTGCGATTTATCTCCGCAAAACTCCCTGCCCTGCCCACGGTCAGTAGAGGACAGCGATGGACTTCGAAAGGCCATCGTCCGTCAGATGGGACGTTAAGCCGTGGTTCCGTGTCGGAAGAGCCATATCCTGTACACGTTAAAGAAGACGCTGGATGGCTTTGGAGGTTACTGGGGTGACCCAAAGAGAAAAGGTTCTGTTGGACTAAGTCAGACGTGATGATCTGGGTTCGGATCCTGTCCGACTGGGCCAGATGTGATGTCCTCCCTACTCTGATCTATGGAGACTGAGCAAAACGTCGTGGCAGCCGGAGGACGATGCGATTGTTGCTTAATAATTACTTCACCCTCACTTCGGTGAAATTACAGGTTCTCGGGTTTTTAAGCAAGTGCAACTGTATGCCTCCACTTTACTGTGTTGAATGAAGAATAGGAACTGTCCGTCAATTAACTGCACGAGAGTATATAGGGACGACAGAGTTTTATTCACAATATATACAACTATGTGCTGGGAATGAGCTCCACTCCACGGGCCTTTGCTGCTTTGCTGCACTTCAAATAATAATAATGAGGTGGAGAATCGCACGTTCTGCTAATCCTTACTTTACAGACCTCAAGAACTCGGCGAAAGGATAACCAACCTTTGCCTGCACTGTGGTTCCTCCTGAACCACAGGGGGCGGGGGTGGCTCAGTCGGTAGCGCGCCAGGCTCGTAATCTGTAGTTCCCAGGTTCGAGTCCCAGCTGGGTGGGCGTTGAGATTTATCTCCGCAAAATTCCCCGCCCTCCCACGGTCAGTAGGGGACACCGATGGGCTTGGAAAGGCCGCCGTCCGTCGGATGGGACGTTAAGCCGTGGCCCCGTGTGCGGGAGAGCCATACCCTGTGCACGTTAAAGAACACGCTGGATGGCCTTGACGGGGGGCTACCATCTGTCTCCCAACAGCTGTTCCAGTAGGTCCCCACCCCCAACCTTCTCTGAGCCTTCGGGGTCCATATGACCTGGCCATTTAGCCCATGGTGTGCAAAAAAGTGCCGCTCAGAGGTAAAACAACCCAACCCTGAACCACAAGAATAAAAAGACAGATTCTCCAAGAATCTAGATTCTACCTTGGAATCGCACCGTCACTTCAAGAGTTACTTTTGAGAAAGACGGCATCCCTCTGACGCGTGTCGAAACGGCCTCTTCGTTTGACAGACTAACGCTTCCGATCTACCATCTAGCCTTGTCGCTGCACCAGCGCCCCTAGGCTAGTCATTAACAGCATAAACAACTGCTGGCATTCGTCACCACTTACACGGAGCAACTTTAAACCTGAAAAACAACAACAGTGAGTCATTCCAGCACAAACATTTCCAAGAACACTTGAAAATATATACAACAATAAAATACGACAAAAATATACAATAAATAAATAAAATGTAAAATTCGACGGACATGACAGTTACCATCTGCTTCTAACAGCAGTTTCATTGGGTCCACTCCCCCAACCTTCTCTGAGCATTCGGGGTCCTTGTGACCTTACAATTTAACCCACTGTGTGAAAAAAATCCGCTCAAAGTCGAAACAACCCAACATGGTCTTAAGAAAGGAGTTCCTACACTGAAGATCACCGTTAAAATGATCCCACTCGAGAATTTTTGATTGCAGATGGTATCCTCATCTCAAAACAATTCAGAATCAGTTCAACAGCATTTGCTGATAGTCATTTGGCATCATTCCCAAAATACGTCATAGCAATGGAAGTATTTTCAATGTTGTCAGTTTTTAGAGAAACTGATAACAGAAAAAGAAATTGGATAAAGGAGTGAAAGTTCCCCATTTGTTTTGTGAATTACTATATCTATATTATGGCCAATACTATATATTATGGCCAATGTATCTACTTATGACATATCCTGTTTCACATTTCTTGTTTCATATCCATATCCTATATATGGCATAAGCATATGCAAGATATGGATATGAACAAGTATGTATATGGTATACGATTTTTCTATATTATGACTCATGTGTCAATTTATACCATATCCTGTTTCAGGTATACGATTACTTTACATTATAACCAATGTTTCTTCTTATGCCATATCCTGTTTCACGTGTACGCTTACTATATATCACGGCCAATGTGTCTACTTATGCTATATCCTGTTTCAAATATACGATTACTATATATTATGGCCAATATGTCTACTTATGCCACATCCTGTTTCAAATTTAGATTCCTATACAGGGTGTCTCAAAAATATAGGTACAAACTTTTAGGGGAGGTAGATAACATCTAAAGGAATGAGAATTGCATACGAACCCATAACCGGAAACGTCACTGTAAGTCAATAGGCGGCGCTGTTCATCAGTGCGCTAGAGGGGAAATTTCGTATTTCTTCATTCGAGCGGTAGTCGGCTTACGAAGAGCATGCAAAGGTATTCGAATAGGGAGCTGGCAGACATGCACTTAGTGTATGGAATAGCTGAGAGCAACGGACGAGCCGCTCAACGAATGTATCAAGAACGCTTCCCACACAGACATGTACCAGGACACCGTTTGTTTGCGCGTGCGCATCAAAATTTGTGCGATTATGGGTCATTAAGAGGTAGCAGAAGTGAGGGCAGGCCATCTAGTACGCCATTTGTAATAATTATGTTCAATAAATGTTTTCCAATTAATCACTGTCTTGTGATCTTTCAGATCTTGTACCTCTGCTACCACTTTCCATGACGTTTCCGGTTATGGGTTCCTATGCAATTCTCATTCCTTTAGATGTTATCTACCTCCCCTAAAAGTTTGTACCTATATTTTTGAGACACCCTGTATATTATGGTCAATATGTCTACTTATGCCATATCCTGTTTCAGGTATACGATTATTTTATATTATGGCCAATGTTTCTTCTTATGCCATATCCTGTTTCAGGTATACGATTATTTTATATTATGGCCAATGTTTCTTCTTATGCCATATCCTGTTTCACGTGAACGCTTACTATATATCACGACCAATGTGTCTACTTATGCTATATCCTGTTTCAAATATTCGATTACTATATATTATGGTCAATATGTCTACTTATGCTATATCCTGTTTCACGTATACGCTTACTCTATCTTATGGCCAATGTTTCTTCCTATGCCATATCCTGTTTCACGTATATGCTTACTATATACTATGCCAATGTATCTGCTTATGGCATATTCTGTTTCACATATACGAATACTCTATATTATGGTCAATACGTCTACTTATGCTATATCCTGTTTCACGATATGATTATTCTAATATTATGGCCAATGTGTCTACTATGTCATATCCTGTTTCACGTATACGCTTACTCTATATTATGACCAATGTGTCTACTTATACCATGCCTTGTTTCACATATACACTTTCTATATATTATGACCAATGTTTCTTCTTATGCCATATCCTATTTGACATACACGCTTTAGATTCAACAAGAAGCCAGCTAGCGCACCCCACGTCAAAATTCCAGTTATTCAGTTTCCATTTTCCCTAGTTAGCATTTTCCCTAGTTAGCATTATCTCTCGTCTTCCTAAAAACTTTTTACGGTTTTTTTCGTTTTTAGTTTAATCCCTCAAGATCCCCCAAAATAAGCGAATTAAAATATAGAAAATATTAAATATGTATTATATTTCGCCTCAGAGAATCAAAATTTGAAAATACGCCATAGAAATTCAAACTGCTCGTATAAATATATCGATTAAAGCCATCTCTAATCTTGTAAATCTAAATGTGAATCAAGAAATATTTCTTCAAAACTATCCCTTATTATGTTCTCCTCCTTCATTTGGGTTGGGTTGTTTTACCTCTGAGGGGCACTTTTTTGCACACCATTGGCTAAATGGCCAGGTCACAAGAAACCCTGAAGGCTCAGAGAAGGGACCCACTGGAACAGCTGTTGGCAGAAAGACGGTAGCCTCACGTCAAGGCCATCCAGCGTGTTCTTTAACGTGTACAGAGTATGGCTCTCCCATACACGGTGCCACGGCTTAACGTCCCATCCGACGGACAGCGGCCTTTCCAAGCCCATCGGTGTCCCCTACTGACCATGGGCAGAGCGGGGAATTTTGCGAAGATAAATCTCAACGCTGACCCAGCTGGGACTCGAACCTTGGAACTACAGATTACGAGCCTGGCGCGCTACCGACTGAGCAACCCCTCCCCACGTCATTTGTGAACTTGTCTATAGTTTATGTAACAATATTAGGATAGCGTAGCCAATCCAGGCTGCTAATTTCCCCTGATTCCCGTTATCCTGTTATCCTTTTATGTACCAATATATATATATAAGTTTTTTACCACTCAACAAAATATGCAAACAGTTCGATCACTGAAAGAATATTATTATTATTTTTACAACGTATTTCACCTCAGTGGATCAACAGGCCCCCTACTTCAAAGACTTCTGGATGCAGGCGAACATTGATCGGCCAACCAATGGAAGCGCGGGATCAGCCCGCAGTAGAAGAAAACAACAAATGAATGACTTGCGGTGGCAGACAATTTGCCACATCTCACGCAGAACTGCCTCTTTGTTTCTTCGCGGCACTTTCGGTGCTGAGGCAATTCAACGCAAACCTCCGGGAACGGAGAGCTCCAACTGCACCTGTTGGTTGTCCGCCTTTTCGCTCTCTTCGTCTTTATTTTTCCGTCCTCTTCCTCCTCTTCCGATTTATGAGGGGAATTCGAATTCCTTTGCTCAGGATAGCGAATAACTTGCAGCTGAGATTTATTTCACTTCCACGAAATCAGTGGCTTTTTAAAAGAACTCTCTGAAAATCTGAAGAGCAATCAATGGCTCTTTGAAGGGATTCTGTGGAAATCTGAAGGGCAATTGGAAATTGGGATATCAGCGGCTTTTTAAAGGGATTCTGTGGAGATCTGAAGGGCAATTGGAAATTGGGATATCAGCGGCTTTCTAAAGGAATTCTGTGGAGATCTGAAGGGCAATTGGAAATTGGGATATCACTGGCTTTTTAAAGGGATTCTGTGGAGATCTGAAGGGCAATTGAAAGTTGGGATACCAGCGGCTTTTTAAAGGGATTCTGTGGAATCTGAAGGGCAATTGGAAATTGGAATATCAGTGGCTTTTTGAAGGGATTCTGTGGAGATCTGAAGGCAATTGGAATATCAGTGGCTTTTTGAAGGGATTCTGTTTGGATCTGAAGGGCAATTGGAAATTGGAATATCAGTGGCTTTTTAAAGGGATTCTGTGGAATCTGAAGGGCAATTGGAAATTGTGACATCAGTGGCTTTTTGAAGGGATTCTGTGGAGATCTGAAGGACAATTAGAAATTGTGACATCAGTGGCTTTTTAAAGGAACTCTCCATAAATTCTGACATCAGCAGCTTTCAAAAGAACTCTCTGAAAGTCGGAAAATCAATTACGCGTTTTTTCTTAAGAAAAAAAGCTTTTTTGTTTTTTTAGAACAATATACGTTTCATACAAGCCTATTGTTTTTTTTTATATTTTCCTTTATTATTTATTTATTTATATACTTTTTTGCATGTAAAATCATTTGGAGCAATAATTTCGAGCTATTTTTCTCTTGCGGCATTCCTCACATTGCTTCACCTGTTCGTGAGGTTCTAGACTAACAATGAATTCGCAAACGTTTTAACAGCAGAGGCTTGTTTTCACGTGCTGCCATAGCAACGAAACCACGTGTTGAAAAGAACGAGTATTCGGGTTTCGTCAACTATATATATTATTTCAAAGAGCAATTGAAACATTGCAACAAAGAAAGAAAGTTTAGGTAACGTTATTTTTTCGCTCTTACTGCATTATTGCAGACTTTTTGCTTTTTTTTTTAATGATGAATAATTTGCATCCGCAGCACAGGGATCAGGATTCGAGTCTTGTATAAAAACAAGTGGATGTTCCCTTGATGTTGAAGTTTCATGCTCCTCACAGATTTCTGCATAGTCGTTGAAATAGCGCTGATTTGGGCCGCTGCAGCTTTTAATAATTCTATCATGATATTAAATGAACTGAAATAACTTAGGCCAATAAAAAGCTTACAATCTTTTTGTGTTATTTTCTCCTTATTTTTAAAGAATTTCTTTAATTTTAGTGATTATTTTTAGTGATACGTTATTTTTTAAATTATTTTTAGTGATATATTTATTACAATGGTCAACGTGAGGGAATCTTTATTTTAAGTATCTGTTATTCTGAAATATCGAAACCATTATCTTTACAATTTATGCGCCATTATTAAATGAACACGGACATCACCAAATGGGCTGTTTTACCTCTGAAAGGCACTTGTTTTGCACACAATGAGCTAAATGGCCAGGTCACAAGGATCCCCAAGGCTTCGGAGAAGGTTGGGTAAAAGGGACCCACTGGGCAACTGTTAGAAGCCAAATGGTAGCCTGCCGTCAAGACCATCCAGCGTGTTTTCAACGTTCAATGGCTATAGCTCTTCTGCACACAGGCCATGGATTAATGTCACATCTGACGGATAGTGGCCTTCACATGTCCATCGTTATCCACTACTGACCTAGAACAGGTCAAGGAGTATTGCGGAGATAAATCTCAAATCAGGCACAGTTTGGACTCGGACATGTGACCGGAAGATTACGAACCAGGTGCGCTATCTACTGAGCCCCCCCCCCCCCATCTGTGATCTTCGTGTTTATGCATTCGTTTTGTTATTGGTGCGGCGCCTTTTCATTCACATAACATTGAAGCGTCTTGTTACGTTTTATAACATAGTGTATACAACAATATACATTTTACGTGAGACGATAATTACATGTGAACAATATTATCTCATATGCTTTTCACGGTCTTTTATTGCGTGCTGCGTGACAATATCAGTGTCGAACAATTTTGACAGGGTTCAAAGCGCTTCAGTATGTTTGGGCAAAATGAGTCGAACATATGACGACAATCTGGGTGATCGATTGGTTAGCGTGCCGGTTGTAAATAGAACTAGGTGCGAGTCCTGAATAAGGATTTGATTTTTTAGTTGCATTTCTACTAAGGTCACATTTCCTTCACAGATCCTCTCTATGGTGAGGCGGGGGTGGCTCAGTCGGTAGCGCGTCAGGCTCCTAATCTATAGTTCCCAGGTTCGAGTCCCAGTTGGGTCAGCGTAGAGATTTATCTCCGCAAAATTCCCCCATCCTGCCCACGGTCAGTAGGGGACAACGATGGGCTTGTAAAGGCCGCCGTCAGTCGGATGGGACGTTAAGCCGTGGCCCCGTGTGCGGGAGAGCCATACCCTGTGCACGTTAAAGAACACGCTGGATGGCCTTGACGGGAGGCTACCATCTGTCTCCCAACAGCTGTTTCTGTGGGTCCCCTCCCCCAACCTTCTCTGAGCCTTCAGGGTCCATGTGGCCTGGCCATTTAGCCCATGGTGTGCAAAAAAGTGCCGCTCAGAATAAAACAACCCAACTCTATGGAATCTTTTTTTTTTAACTTTGCAACGTAATGACAGAGAAGGGTCCAAGAAACTACTCCTAGTTTGTACATGTCATCTTATACAAGGGCATGTCCTACGAAGACAAAGTCACTGCTGACCACTGCTTCACTTAGAGCTAACAGCACACACACACACAACCAACCAACCATCCGGGGACTCGAACCTGGGCTCTGTAAGTTGGAATGTCACCTCAAACCAATGGACACCACTACTCCCGAGGCGATGTTGTCAGACCTTTAGTGGAAAACAAATTTGAGGAATAGCATTTTTCCATTTTTTTCATATTGGTGTATATTAGAGTCACGTATCAATAACTGAAAAAAACGCCTTTGTTCTCCAACAATCGGCTATGACTGTTGTCCAAACTGGCAGCGCAACAATCAAATACAGTAGTGACTCAGGTTGCGCAACGATACAGGTAAAACCACACATCTGTTGTCGATTCCCAACTTAAAACTTTTTTTTTCCCAAAGAACTGCGCATCACTGAAACGTGCTCTCGTAAACAAAGCAAACTTTCTGACCTCCTTTGCAAACAGCCCAAGGTCATCGGTATCGATCGTAGGTATCAATGGTGCACTAAGAAGTCAAAGAAAAACAACAACCATCATTATTGTTATTAAGACCAGCTTACTTTATTTTTTTTTCCATTTATTTTTCTCCAGCGACATGACTTCATTCCCAGTCTCTGTGGATTCCTTCTATTATCATCGACATTGATCCCACTCTAGCGAGTAACATGTTGATTCCTCTGCAGCTCTTCCATCTCCAGGGTCTTAGCCTTTCGTACATTGTCATCAGACAAAGACCTTCTCCACCCCACCCACCCTTCACCCCTCTCCCTTCCCCCCTACACTACCCCTCCACCGAAAACAGGTTCACTAGACATCAGAAGAGGAAACAAAAGAAAAAGAAAGGAAAAAACACCCTAATCACATTGCGCTACAAGGATTCTACCCTCCCTTCCCCCCTTTCCTCCTCCTCCATCACCTCCTCTTCCTTCTCCCTTTGCTCTCGAGCTTCCTCTGCCTCCGAGCAAGCCGAGCATAAAGATTCTCCCATTCTCGCTGCATCATGAGACGCTAGTAGATTTCTCTCCAGACGTATTAGGTGGCTACCTAGCAAGCCGGTTGGAAGATATTGCCTGTTGATCCCGGGCTTCTACGTTCCCAACATCCCTTATTCCTTCTCTCTCACACACACTCACTCTTTTCTCTTTTGCCGTCTTTCTTTCATTCCCTCTCTCTTTCTCAGCTCTTGGCTGCTGGCATCTTTCTTTCTCTCCCGTGCAGCCAAACAAGTAAGACTTAGTAAAGTCAGAAACAGAGAACTCGCTCCGTAATCCTGGTGTGGGTCATGAACGCTTCGCTGAAGAAATGCCACCTCCTCCTTCTCGTCCGCTTCCCTCTCCTCTTCCTCCTCCTCAGCGCAGTTGCTCTCCTTCTTCGGTATAAGGATTCCTTTCTTTTGGTGTCCATTTGGACGCTAAGATGCATTATTTATTTTTATTGGGATGGGGGAGGAGGATTAGGAGGTGAATTACAAAATCTTCACTGCATACATAAATAAAAAACTAAATTTGTTACAAACCGATATTAACTGATTTTTGCTTCCGATTTCTTTGGTTGTTTTTTATTTTACGAATTGTAGATGCAAAAATTGAAGGGTTAGAGATAGAGAGTTGAAAAACGAATTTACTGGTGAACCATTGGGCAACCGGAAAAGAAAGGGATCCACTTTTCAAATGCAAATTAAAGAAATCCACTGTTCAACAGAAAAAGAAGAAATCCACTGTTCAACAGAAAAAGAAGAAATCCACTGGGAGGCAACGAAATAAAGGAATCCATTGTACCACAAAAAGATAGGAAATCCACTGGTCAACAGTGAAAGAATGGTATTCACTGGTCAACAATGAAAGAATGGTATTCACTGGTCAACAATGAAAGAATGGTATTCACTGGTCAACAATGAAAGAATGGTATTCACTGGTCAACAATGAAAGAATGGTATTCACTGGTCAACAATGAAAGAATGGTATTCACTGGTCAACAATGAAAGAATGGTATTCACTGGTCAGCAATGAAAGAAGAGAATTCACTGTCCACTGATCAAACAGCGAAAGAAAGGGCACACGGTGTGCCCAATGGGAAAGGAAGGAAACCAGCGAGAGAAGGAATGCATGGCGAAACCAGGTAAAAGAGTACATTGTGCAAGTACAAGGTAATAAAGAAATTGTGCTACTAGTACGAAGTAATGCATTGTGCTACCACCAGTTAAAAATTCATTGTGCAACCACTTGGAAAAGCAAGACATATATTCCTTCCCATAAATTTCCCAGAATTTGGCTCCTTGAGTTCAGGAACCAACTGTGTAGCTACAAGGAAACCTTTCGGGAAACCACTAGAGTAAGTAATCAACTGGGAAGCAACTAGTAAAAGGATCTACATTATCGAACCACTGAAGAAAGATATCAAGTAGAGAAAATGGGTTCATTAAAAAATTAAAATAATAATAAAATGGTAATTAGAGACTTACCATTTTCATGTGTCAGTCCATGTGGCCTGGCTATTTAGCCCATTGTATGCAAAAAAAAGTGCTGCTCAGGGATAAGACAACCCAGCATCAATATTGAGGAACACATTTGACACTGATGTAAAGAATTATTTTCCTCCACAATCGAATCAATGTTAATGATTTAACCACATTCCAAGATAAAGCGACGTCATAAGAGGCATTAAAAACTGTAAACTATCTACCACTGTTAATCCTTAAACCGGTTAATCCCTTCCTGTAAAATAGAGAGTGGACTGGAAATTGTTGTCCAACTCTAGCTAACAATTTTTTTTTTAAACACATGGTTCAAATTCGTCGATTCAAACAAGTATTTTAAATTTATTTCTCCAGAAAATGTTTTTTTTTCTCCATAGATTGAAATCCGCTTTTAAAATCCGTTTTCAGTACAGGAAAAATGGCATTTAGTATATTATTTTTATTTTAACACGTTTTATGAGTAAGTCAGGGATCTTTGCATGCTAATGCTCCACTGCGAATTTTCCTCAGCACTCATGAAGACATCCACTCTCCATTCTGTCTACTGTTATACTTAAAATGAAATGAATTGGCTGTTTAGGGGCGGGGGTGGCTCAGTCGGTAGCGCGCCAGGCTAGTAATCTGTAGTTCCCAGGTTCGAGTCCCAACTGGATCAGCGTTGAGATTTATCTCCGCAAAATTCCCCGCCCTGCCCACGGTCAGTAGGGGACACCGATGGGCTTGGAAAGGCCACCGTCCTTCGGATGGGACGTTAAGCCGTGGCCCGTGTGCGGGAGAGCCATACCCTGTGCACGTTAAAGAACACACTGGATGGCCTTGACGGGAGGCTACCATCTGTCTCCCAACAGCTGTTCCAGTGGGTCCCCTCCCCCAACCTTCTCTGAGCCTTCGGGGTCCATGTGACCTGGCCATTTAGCCCATGGTGTGCAAAAAAGTGCCGCTCAGAGGTAAAACAACCCAATTGGCTGTTTAACGTTCCAATAGTTCATTTTTTTGTGCAATGTACGCCAGCACAAGTTTAAAGGGAAATGCGAAAGTAAGCAAAGAATTATGTTACCACTCACTTAGCTAAAAAGCGAAGTTCCTAACTAAATAAAGGTTTGCAATACAAGTTTAGTTTTCCTTTTTATTTATTACCACACGATTTTTAGAAAGATGATTCTTTAATCTCATTATTACCGTTTTTAACAACAGATGGCACCACTTCATCTTTTACCTGGAATTTAAATGTAATCAAAATGAGATTACTTCAATTGAAACTGGAAATCATTTCGGGAAGAATATCGAATTTTACAAACCTCTTGATAAAACGTTCTGCAATATTTTGGGGAACCATGGATATATAAGAGTTGTGTATATGCATATGGAACAAACAAATTTATTGAGAATGCTATAAATAAATTAACATAATTTTATTTAGAATATTGCATGAAAAAATACACTCTTTAGAATCTACATTAGAGTTAGTTCTGACTCAAGTTTACGACTCTAAAACCGAACTACTCCGCTAAATATGAGCCCAAGCACTTCCCAAACCCATTTAGAGAAAGAAATAATTCTGATTCAATCGTTAAATACATGTTCATACAGCTAAAACAAATTGCAATTTCTTTGTGTCATAGGCTATTAAAACTTTAAAATAATTGTGATTATTTTCTGACAAAATTTCAATAATTAACAATAAGGTCGGTTCATTAATACCTGAAACAAGGAGAGGGTATATTCATAATCTGTAGTTCTCAGAATTCAGCTGTCGAGGGTTGAGCCATCGGTTTTGAGCAGCAGAACGTTTTCTTCTGTACAAGAAAAATATTAATGTCTGAAATAAAATCAATTAAGGTGCTGTTTCGGGTATAACCTTTAGGACGAAGTGGAGGAATGCATTCAATTCCAAAACCCACCCCGGCAATTTTCGTCGCTCTATGGACGTCTTTACACGGATGTAATTGCACATAATACACTAACCGTTTTACGGACGTAATTACACGTGATACACTAACAAATGGCTTAAAAAATACTAAATACACAAACATATCAAAATACTAATAATTGATGGTAATAATATATTAAATTGGGGTCCAAGATAAACAATAAATTGATGGTCCAAGATGGTAGCTGGAACGGAGTGTTAGCTCCAGCTATTTTGTCTCTCCCCGGCACATGTTTTGCAGACAATGAGCTAAATGACCAGGTCACAAGAACTCCAAGGTCTCGACCAATTGGACAGCTGTTAGAAGACAGATGGAGACTTCCTTTCAAGGCCAGCCAGTGTTCTTTAACGTGCGCAGGGTATGACTCTCTTGCACACGGAACCACGGCTTTACACGCCATCCGATGAACGTCGACCGTTAGAAGCCCATCAGTGTCCACTTTCTGACCTAGGGCAAGGTGGAGATTTAGCTGAGATAAATCTCAACATTGGCCCAGGTGGGGCTCTAACCTGGCAACTTCACTTTATAAGCTTTTTCTAGATCCGAGCTTTCTATGCTATAAGTGTGGAAGGGTGAAGGGTCTTGAACCCAAAGTGTCACCCGCTTGTCTACTTGCATGGAGCACGGATATGACTCTCCTGAACAAGGGTTGGGTTGTTTTACCTCTGAGCGCCACTTTTTTGCACACCATTGGCTAAGTGGCCAGGTCACATGGACCCCGAAGGCTCAGAGAAGGTTGGGGGAGGGGACGCACTGGGACAGCTGTTGGAATACAGATGGTAGCCTCCCGTCAAGGCCATCCAGCGTGTTCTTTAACGTGCACAGGGTATGGCTCTCCCGCACAAGGGGCCACGGCTTAACGTCCCATCCGACGGACGGCGGCCTTTCCAAGCCCATCGGTGTCCCCTACTGACCGTGGGCAGAGCGGGGAATTTTTGCGGAGATAAATCTCAACGCTGACCCAGATGGGACTCGACCTGGGAACTACAGATTACGAGCCTGGCGCGCTACCGACTGAGCCACCCCCGCCCCAAAACGTTGCTAGATATTTTTTCTGAATTCTGTAATCAACCATAGCGTTCGGATACTTTTTTGAGCAACTGTACATAGGTAAAGTTTTTTAACCATTACACCTTTGTGTGTACCCTGAACAAGGAAACACTTTTTTTTTACCTTAGAGGTTATTGGAGATTCATTACAAAAAAAAATCTAAATTTTTTATTACGAGGTAAGTTTCACAAAAAAAATCTGAATGAGGTAGTACAGTCGCTCAAAAAAGTATCCGAACGCCATGATTGATTACAGAATTCAGAAAAAATATCTGGCAACGATTTTTTTAGAAATTAGTGATCTGGCAACCTTCGTGTCATGTGAACGAAGGTTGCCAGATCACTAATTTCTAAAAAAATCGTTGCCAGATATTTTTTGTGAATTCTGTAATCAGCCATAGTGTTCGGATACTTTTTTGAGCGACTGTACAAAATAAGGTTAAGAAACAGTGCATTACATTTTAACCCTTAAATAATAGAAAATCACAGATATACAAAACCTGTTGGTGATGTGTTGAATAAATACAGAGGAAAAACTGTCATTAAAAGGATGGGATCTGAACCCACGACCACGTCAGGTGGAATCTGACAAGGATCTGAACCCACGACCATGTCAGGTGGAATCTGACAAGGATCTGAACCCACGACCATGTCTAACCACTGAGCTACCGGACTGCGAGCAATCGTCCACTATCAGTGGCTTTAAACATTATACCATTGAGTCAGTCATTGGAATCATGTCACCAGGAGGTCTTGGGTTCTCATCCCATCCACTAATGACAATTTTTCTTCTATATTTCTTCGACATTTTAACCCGTTTTATGATCTGTTATAATCGTAAGAATAATCTCAAAAGATCAGAATAGTTACTTTTTAATTTCATCCCGCCTTAAAATTCCGTAAAAAAAAAATTACTAAACCAAACAAGTTATTTTTAAAGCTTCGAATCCTAAGGCATTAAATGTCTCACGCGCAATCATTCAATCGCTAACACTTTAAAGGACATCACTTTTATCGACACAGCTGAAAGTCTTGATACTATAGCACCCCCCTCCCTCTCAGATAATGACGAGGGAAACACTTCTTATCCACCCCCACTTCACCTCCCTCTCCCGTAGTATTATTCCGTCCAACCAATCCTACACCCTCCATCGTTTGCAGGCGTTGCGTCTGTTTCTTTAACCATTCTCCCTATTAAGATAATTATCAGCTGTTCACGGTTGTGCGAAGTGTTCATTCATCACCAAATCTCTGCCTGACAGTTTTAATCCAACAATCTCAGTTTCGCAGCGGAGGCTTCCAGACCGACTGACGCGCCAGTACGCACGCACCGCACGCCATGCACCCACCACCTCCACGTAGAAAAGTCCCTCAAGCCGGCCAGCTGTTGCACGCTCGCGCACGTGTCACGTGATCCTGAGAGCGTGCTGCTGCCACCGCGCTAATGCCACGTGCTACAGCTGATACCTACTTCCGACTGACTCATCTTGCTGTGCCAGGTTAGCTGCACCGCTACACCCAGTCCCGTGAGCAACCCAGTCCCGAACAACTGTTCCCCTCTCTACTCTCCTTCCCCTCGACTTTCTCTCCCTTTTTTTTTTTAACTCACTCTAGACCCAGTAGGGTGCTGGCACTGGAGGGGTTAGAGTGAATTGTTTCGATGCACTCTTCGAAACCACCGGAGTTCGTTGAAGATATTGCTACGATTTTATTTTTTTGATCTACTTATTAATTTATTCGTTTATTTATTGCACAGTGCGTGAGAGCGACTCTGGTTTTTTTTTTTGGCACCAAATTTATGAAAGGCTTTTTGTTCTAAATTGGTACTCAAGAGAAATGTTCAAAAGATGTTTAAACTGTTTTTTAATGTCTCTTTTGTGCTCGTAGCCTTCCCGTGGCCGAGTGGTTAGAGCGCCTGGCTTGGCTACGGGACCTGGGTTCGAGCCCCGGGTAAGACATGGATGTTCGTGTTGTTTTCTGCTGAGGTCCTGCCATCCTCTCAGATCTTCTACTGTGGCATATAAACTGACAGGCTCCTGTCAGACCTCTGTGGTAAGCAGCTGCTTGAGGGGGTATTTATTATTTTTATTTTGCGTTCGTTCAGTCAGATATGTTTCGAATTATATTCTTTCAATTTTTTCCGTGTAAAAGTTTTTCACATATTACAATTCATGATTTTCCGATCATAGGCTTCGAGAACATAGTTTAATTTGTTCCAAATTATCTAAAATTCTGAATTTTTTCGAGTTCAATTAATGCTTTATGAATCAGTCACCTGACAGAACTCAGCGAACGAGAAACTTCCAAATTACGATGGGGAGGGGAGACATCTGAATTTCATTTGTCGTACTTTTAAGTCCCTGTTTTTCAAGAACTGTTTTAGAAAATATAATGTATTGAAGTCACTAAGGTGGGGGTTTATCATTACCGAATCCCCCTTCCCTGGGTATGCCAGTGAAGCGAACCTAAAGAAATATACGTTGAACCAACAATATAATCACATCAAAGTATACAAACCTACGTCTTGATAAAACACAACATTTTCAACCTGTTGCTGAATTGGAAAATCGGTAACTCAATGCGATTCTGTGAGGTGATGATAACTCAAAGAAAGATGCTGAAAGATGTTTTGGAATATTTTTGCTGTTTTGGATTTAAAACTAAGCAAATTATTTTTTTCTTGTTTTCTTGCTGATTTGTTGATTATCGCTGCCATATTTTATTAAAAAAAACAAATTTGACCCATTGTATTCGCTTTGGCGCCTGTTTCCGGCTGGATATATGTATATATATATGTATATAGAGTGTTCGACAAGTTCATATACACTGAAGTGCCATTGAATTAGGGATAGCAACCTAGTAACGTGTTGGACCCCCTGTGGCCCTGATAACGGCCGCCACACGACGAGGCAAGGACTCCACAAGCTTCCGTAAATGTTCCACAGGTATGGCGATCCATGCATCCTCCAGAGCTGTCCACAATTCTCTCAAATTCGTCACTGATGGGACACGGGCCTGAACACTCTGCTCGATGGTATTCCAAAGATTTTCGATGGGATTTAAATCTGGGCTTCTAGGTGTGCAATTCATTATTTCAAAGTCAGCAGAATGCTCCTGCAACCATGCAGTAGCCAACCTGGATCTGTGAGATGAACAGTTGTCTTGCTGGTAGATGACATCTCCATTGGGATGCACGATGGCCATAAATGGGTGTAAATAGTCAGCCATGATTTCTACTTACCGGGATGCATTGAAAGTCGTCGGTACACGTACCCACAGACGTCCAACTGAAAACACCCCAGGCCATCACTGATCCATCACCATCTTGTACTGGTCCGACCTGACATGCAGGATTCCTGGCTTCATAGGATTGGCGCCATACCCTCAGTCTCCCATCGGCATGATGAAGTTTAAATCGGGATTCATCACTCCAGGCTATTCGTTACCAATTTTCGATGGTCCAGTTTCGATGTTCTTTAGCCCAGGCAAGGCGTTGATCCTGGTATCCGTTAGAAGTGGGACTGTTGTAGATCGGCGGCTCCCGAAGCCGAGACAATGAAGGAGCATTGCACGGTCCGTGCACTCACTTTCCGGCTGGAACCCCCTTCAGATGGGAGGTGATTTCAGATAACGTCTGGCCCCTATCGGTCAGTACGATGCAGGTCAGATGGCAAAGCCCACGTTCATTCAAGGCTGGTTGTCCTTTGCAGTTTGTCCGTGTGCTTATTTTTTTGCCAGAATTTTCATATTCCCGGAACACTCTTGAAACTGTCGTACGAAAAAAATCCAAGTTCGTTGACAATTTAAGAGATCGAGTGTCTCATCCGTCGGGAACCTACGATCTACCTTCTGTCAAATGCATCTAAATCCCGCGCCTTTCCCATTACGCTTCTCACGATGAATACTTGGGGAAGCCAAAGCTGACAGCTATATATGACCAGAGTTTCAGCCACGCATGCGCGCAAATGCAGGACTTACGTTACTGAATTTCATAACGTCTCCTATCCCTAATTCAATTGCACTTCAGTGTACTTAGGCACGAATGTCCCATACGTTATCATGAATATACTGTAACTCGTTCATGGTCACAGGTAAAAATAACTATAATGTGTTCTTTTTTGATTTAGGTGAGTCGACAAGTTGAATAAGAAGAGTACGATGTCTTTACACTCCAGGAGAAAGGTGGAATTGATACTTATTCATGTTGCTGGAAATAGACATTGAGAAGCATGCGAAGAATTTCACAGGCTACATCCAGACAAGCCATGTCACATGTCCGTCAGTAATATTCTGAAGAGATTGGTTGTTGGGTTGGGTTGTTTTACCTCTGAGCGGCACTTTTTTGCACACCATAGGCTAAATGGCCAGGTCACATGGACCCCGAAGGCTCAGAGAAGGTTGGGGGAGGGGACCCACTGGAACAGCTGTTGGGAGATAGATGGTAGCCTCCCGTTAAGGCCATCCAGCGTGTTCTTTAACGTGCACAGGGTATGGCTCTCTCACGCACACGGGGCCACGGCTTAACGTCCCATCCGACGGACGGCGGCCTTTCCAAGCCCATCGGTGTCCCCTACTGACCGTGGGCAGGGCGGGGAATTTTGCGGAGATAAATCTCAACACTGACCCAGCTGGGACTCGAACCTGGGAAGTACAGATTACGAGCCTGGCGCGCTACCGACTGAGCCACCCCCGCCCTAAAGAGATTGGTTCAGTGATAGATAAATCTAGACCAGGTCATCCGAGTAGTACTTGAGATGAAGACCACACTGTGGATATTTTGGCGAAAATCAAGTGACTTGTATGTAAGGATGTTACATGTATTGCAACCCTGGCTTGTATGTAAGGATTGGTTGGTTGTTTGGGGTTTAATGGCGCATCGGCAACAAGGCCATAATGCGCCAAACAAAAGACAATATAAAAGATAAAAGACATAGAAACCCGCAACCAAAATTTAAAAAAAAAAAAAAAAAAAAGTATGTAAGGAAAATTGCACAGGAGATGAGAATTAGAAAATGATCTGTATTCAGAATCCTGAGAAGAAACATGTCCCACCCCCCACATTCAAAATGCAAATGGTACAGGAGTTGCATGGGAGACATGGAGCAGAGAGCAGTTTGATGATTGGGCACTAGAAAAACTTCAGTGTCGCTCAGAGGTAAAAGAACCTAACCTAACCCTCTTCCACACGGTGCCACTGTTAAACGTCCCATCCGACGGAGGGTGATTTTTACAAGACCATCGGTGTCTTCTTTCTCATCGAGGGCAGGGGTGGGGGGAAATTAGTGGAGATAATTCTGAACGCTGGTGCAGGTGGGAATTGAACATGGGTACTACAGATTACCAGTCTGGCAGGATAAAGGCTGAGCCAACTCTCACTCCTCATAGTGGGCACTTGGAACATTTTTTCGACTCTGCAATGCTAAATCGCTGCTTTGTTGTTGTCCTGTCAACAACTATCAGTCGCATCTTGATGTCACCTAATTTCTGCTCCATTTTTTTGTGTGTGCGTCTTTTCTGAATCATAATTTCGTGCCTGTCTTATCACAAACTGCCCTTGTCTTCAACAACATAGCAAAATATACAAATATATAAACAACAACATAACAAAATATATCTGAATTCTATTTATCTTACCAAAGAAATCAGAGGTAAAAGAACGTAGGAGAGTAGAGGGGGAACAGTTGTTCGGGACTGGGTTGCTCACGGGACTGGGTTGCTCACGGAACTGAGTGTAGCGGTTTATTTATCTTACCAAAGAAATAAACGTATATATTATTTTACATTAAATAATTTAATATATATACATAAATGTATAGCTTTCTTAGCAAACAAGGAAACATACATATAATTGTGACTATCCCATACACACACATTATTCTAAAGAATGGAATTCCAAGTAGAGTAAAATCTGGTGACAGGATTACACTCGTGATTAAGATTGTGAGATAGTTGAAAGAAAAGTGGCATAAATAACGAACAAGTGGCGGGATAGACAAAGCTCACAGCCAAGGGCTTTGTCTATAGGTATTTATGAAACACGTCGTCTATATCGACTTTTTTCTGAACTGCGTGTTCAGAAAAAAAAAAGTTCAAAATATACGACGTGTTTCATAAATACCTATTAAACAGCAGAACATTTAGAGTCATAAATTTGAGTGTTCGATAGCGTATGAGATTTTCGAATGCGCTGTGATCAGCTGTTCCGTCAATTTAAGTTTCGCAAGAAAGTAACACAACTCAGGCTACGCTTCACACTTACAAGTTCCATCGAATCTTAACTGATGATCGTTAAGTAATCTGAAAAATATTTGAGAAAAATATTTGAGACAAAATTGTAACAATACCTTAAATCAATGAATAATTTGAACAACTTTTCAAATCAATAGGCGAAAATGTGATTCTATTGTTTGTAATAGACTGCAAGAGTGAAAGTATTCGATTCAAAAATGTAATATACACCATTGTTTCGTAAACAAAAGAAAGCGCATGAGCGAAGCTACTTCGTCGAGACTACGATTGATGCGAAAAAAAATTGTGTGAACTCTTTTATAGGTTTTGTTCACGTGTATACGCTTGCTAGTAACAATAGCGTGCTAACTAACACGATACTCAAAGGGTTAAAAAAAGCTACACAAATAATATTTCGTGCAAACTGAAAAATGTTGGATATGTGTTTCACTATAACCGAGGAAATATTAATCCCTTTCGTCCTCAACTACATGCGAAAAATGTATGAATTCCATGTATCTTACATTACCCTTACATTAGAGAAAGGAAGATATACACATAGATTTCTTAGTAAACAAAGACACGTTGGGTTGGGTTGTTTTACCTCTGAGCGGCACTTTTTTGCACACCATGGGCTAAATGACCAGGTCACATGGACCCCGAAGGCTCAGAGAAGGTTGGGGGAGGGGACCCACTGGAACAGCTGTTGGGAGACAGATGGTAGCCCCCCGTCAAGGCCATTAAGCGTGTTCTTTAACGTGCACAGGTATGACTCTCCCACACACGGAGCCACGGCTTAGCGTCCCATCCGACGGACGGCGTCCTTTCCAAGCACATCGGTGTCCCCTACTGACCGTGGACAGGGCGGGGAATTTTGCGGAGATAAATCTCAACGCTGACCCAGCTGGGACTCGAACCTGGGAACTACAGATTACGAACCTGGCGCGCTACCGATTGAGCCACCCCCGCCCCACAGACACGTAAAAATATATATGTACAGGGTGTACCATTTAAAACGCAAGCAAAATGTACAGCTGTTTAAATAATGAAGAAAACAGTAGTCTGTGTTTTAGAGGAAACCTAGTAGCAATATTAGGTTTCAGCATGATGGGGCGACAGCGCATACTGCGAACACAACAAGGACTTCTTGGGCGCATTGTCGACAGTGTCCTTTCACCACCACGATCTACAGAACTCACACCATCTGACTTTTCTCTGTGGGGATATTTTAAAAAAGAGTCTGTTGCAATAACCAACGAAACCTGGAAGAATTCAAACATAACTTTTGCCGTCATTAACAAACAAACTCTTCGAAAAGTTGCAAAAAATCCTGGAAACAAGACTGGATGCTTGTCTTCTAGAAGGTGGTGGACATTTCAGTATCTGTTTTAATTCTACGGAAACTCGTTTGTTATATCTATATCTTCGATAACTTTGAAAATATGTGGTACATGCTATTGGGTTGCCATTTAAACCTTGTATTTTCGGTGGCGAATGAATTATGACTAACACACGCTATTCTGAACAATGAACAATGCACGAAAGTAAAATCTGGTTTCAGAATTCAGTTCGTGATTAAAATTGTGAGACGTATGAATTAATAAGCGGCACAAGTAATGAACAAATGACGGAATTTATAAGAGTTTAAAGAAGGTGTGATGGTTAATGCTAGATGTATAGCTGTATGTGGTGACTGTAGGAACATCTATCTCATAAACATTACGTCTCATGGGTTGTTTCAGAGCATCTGTTGTAAAGGGCATGAGGACTAAAACTCAGAAAGAAAATCAACCAACAAGAGCAAAAAATGTGACGAAAAATAAGGTGAGAGGCGGCTCTAACGTTTTCTGCAGGTCAACAAGCAGATAACACTTTCTCAAATATATAATTTTTCGCAGTGAGTGACACTCACATGAGAAGGCATTGCTGGGTAATCACAACAGATTTCTACGAAGAAAATGCGTCGAACTATCCATCGTTTCAGATATCAAAGTACACACTTACGACGACGTTCATTCCTATCCTCGGTCAGTAGGGGGCACCGATGATCTTAGAAATACCGTCGTCCGTCGGATGGAACGTTAAGCCGTGGGCCCGTGCACCGGAGAACCATACCCTGCGGACGTTAAAGAGTTCGCTGGATGACTTTCACAGGAGACTTCCATTTGTCTCTCAACAGCTGTTCCAGTGGGTCCCCTCCCCCAACCTTCTCTGAGCCTTGGGGTCCTTGTGACCTGGCCATTTAGCCCATTGTATGCAAAAAAGTGTCGCTCAAGTAAAGCAACCCAACCCAAAAAGAAACGCTACTTAGCCTTTACTTTACAGTAAAAAAAGATATATGGTTCACTTTTATGATTAAATAAAAGAAGATATATACTTATCCTTCGTATTATTGAAAAAAAGGAAGTTCGATACATAGGCTTCATCCTAACCGAATGAAGATGTAAATTTTTCTTCAAAACTACTGGAGTGACATGCATATTATTCATCTAAAACGTAGAAAGTTGCATCTTTTATCATAAGTAAGATAAGATTCATCCTAAAAAAGGAAAGGTGCATGAATATCTTTCATCGTAAAGGAGTAAAGATTCATTCATATCTTGCATCCTAAAAAAGGAAAGATGCATGAATGTCTTTCATCGTAAAGTAGTAAAGATGCATGAGTCCTAAGGGAGAAAAAAAGCAGGCATATCTTTCATCCTAAGTGAGAAAAGCTATAAGCCTATCTTTCATCCTGAAAAAGAAAAGATGCATGAATATCTTTTATCGTAAAGGAATAAAGATGCATAAATATCTTTCATCCTAAAGGAGAAAAAATGCATGCATATCCTTCATCCTAAGTGAGAAACGGTACAAGCGTATCTTTCATTCTCTAAGAGAGAAGATGTATGCATATCTTTCATCGCAAAGAAGAAAGGATGCATGAATCTTCTTCATCCTAAATGAGAAGAAGCGAATGCATATCTCTTATCGTAAATGAGAAAAGATGCATGCTTATTATTCACACCAAATGAGTAAACAGGATGCACATCTTTCACCGTAAACACTGTAAGATTCATCCTTATCTTTCATCCCTAAACGCCATAAGACTGATGGGATATCTTTCATCGTCACCATAAAGAACAGTTCAGCTTCATCTGTTAAGCATCTTCCCACTTTCTCAAAGGCTGCGGGAGCCATATTCACATCTCGAAAGGTGCAGACAAGGACAGCTTCAACGAGAACCAGATGAGTTGATAAAGTAATAGAATTTCGCCCATTAAATAAATTGCAGGCCCACACTTCTAATTTCCTGCTTCTGTTACCACCCTCTGAACTCTATACAAATACCCGAGGCTAATTATTACCCTTAACTGTTTTAAAGTTGCTCCTTGTTTCGCTGCTCATTTGATATTCTGATGGAGACCATTGTAAGCCGTAATTCATTCCAAGTAATTAAATGAGGTTGTTTAGGAGTTTTTGGCTTCGCAGCCACTGTTCATTAACGGTAATTACATCCATTACCGGCGCTAATCACTTTACCAAGTCTGTTGCTCTTCTCCGAGGGACAAAAGGGTTAAATGCCTGCTAGATGCTGCCGTTGGCACGCCGCACGCGCCTTTTAAAACTTGTGGTCTGTTCTTGACTCTTCCTTTGGTCGTCTGGCTCTTTGCATTTGCAACTCCTCAATTTTTTTGTTCTTTTTCATCTCCTCCTCTCTAATACTCTTTTGTCTCTTGTTTTAGCACAATCTTTTCACACCTTTACACACAGGCATTCGTACTTTTCGTGATAACTTGACGAGATTTATATTCTGCAGCTCGTTAGTTCACTTTCTTTTTGATCGTTTTGAATTAATGCTGAGGTCTTGACTGTTCTGCGCAATAAACCGAGTAAGATTACAACTTGCCAATGGTCGTTTTAAATTTATTGAAGGAGAAAAGTTTCAGTCATCTATAAGACATTCGCATTTAAAAAGGTTGGGCTGCTTTATCTCTGAAAGGCGATTTTTGCACACAGTGGGTGAACTGTCCAGGTCACAAGGACCCCAAGAGTTCAGAGAAGGTTGGGGGAAGGGAAAATGCTGTTAGGAGACAGATGGTAGCCTCACGTTAAGGCTTTGGGTTGTTTGTTGTTGGGTTGTTTTACCTCTGAGCGGCACTTTTTTGCACACCATGGGCTAAATGGCCAGGTCACATGGACCTCGAAGGCTCAGAGAAGGTTGGGGGAGGGGACCCACTGGAACAGCTGTTGGGAGACAGATGGTAGCCTGCCGTCAAGGCCATCCAGCGTGTTCTTTAACGTGCACAGGGTATGGCTCTCCTGCACACGGGGCCACGGCTTGACGTCCCATCCGACAGACGGCAGCCTTTCCAAGCCCATCGGTGTTCCCTACTGACCGTCTGCAGGACGGGGAGTTTTGCGGAGAAAAACACGTTAAGGCCATCCAGTGTAGTTTTTAAAGTGCACAACGTATAACTCTGTAACTAATTACATCGTATAGCTCTGTAATAACTTTTAAAGTGCACAGCGTATAAAGTCGTGGCACCGTGTGTGGGAGAGTTTTTTACCGTCCATACACTGTGTATGGACGTTGACTTTTCAAGCCCATCGGTGTACCCTACTGCCGAGGGCAGGGAGTTTTTGCGGAGATAAATCTCGACACTGGCGCATTCGGGACTCGAACCTGGTAACTGCAGATGACGAGCCTGGTGCGATACCAACTGATGTTATCATGCAAAAAAATTGCAACACTTTTAATAATCATGGTGTTCCATTACTATAACAAATGAAACGCCTCTTTCACTCATAACAAGAAATTGATAATTTGAAAGTACTTTCATTCATTTAATCCAGATATCCGGGATTTTGCAGTATGGGCTCTAATGTCTTACACGATGTCTGCTGGAATGAAGGTGATAAATTCGAAATCTGTATTTGGAAGCTGGATCAAGAAGGCGGGGAAAAAATGCCCCCTCCCCCCAGAATCTTAAACCTAGCCTTGATTTATCTACTGACCCCAGACTCTTAATCTACAGTTCACTTGTATTCCCAACTTTACAAATCTCTGAAGGGATTAAATGCCAAAGGCTCATATTGATATTCTGAAGGGAAAATTATTATAGTAGATAATTCGCTAATTCCCATTCTGACCCCTGTGAAAAAGGGAACACCGATGGGCTTGGAAAGACTGCCGTCCGTCCGATGGAAAGCAAAAACGTGGTACCATGTTCAGGAGAGCCATACCTTGTGCATATTAAAGAACACGCTGAATGGTCTTCATGGAAGGTATCTAGCTCTCTCCTAATAACTGTTCAGTGGGTCTCTTCCCCAACATTTTCTGGGACGGGGGTGGCTCAGTCGGTAGCGCGCCAGGCTCGTAATCTGTAATTCCCAGGTTCGAGTCCCAGCTGGGACAGCGTTGAGATTTATCTCCGCAAAATTCCCCGCCCCGCTCAGGGTCAGTAGAGGACACCGATGGTTTTAGAAAGGTAGCCGTCCGTCGGATGAGACGTTAAACCGTGGCCCCGTGTGCATGAAAGCCACGCCCTGTGCACGTTAAAGAACACGCTGGATGGCCTTGACTGGAGGCTACCATCTGTCTCCCAACAGCTGTTCCAGTGGGTCCCCTCCCCCAACCTTCTCTGAGCCTTCGGGGTCCATGTGACCTGGCCATTTAGCCCATGGTGTGAAAGTGCCACTCATAGATAAAACAACCCAACATTTTCTGAGTCCTTAAGGTCCTTGTAACTTGGCCAATTAGTCCATTATGTGCAAAAAGTGCTGCTCAGAGGTAAAATAACCCAATCATTTCAAGTCCATAAATATTTTTCTATATATTATTATTATCTTACTTTTTTTCCCATCCTATATGCAAGAAATACCGAGCACATATAAAATACGGAAAAAGATACCTCTTTATTGAAACACAAGATACTTTGCAACAATATTATTTACAACTTAAAACCACGTTTTAAAAAACAAAGGAAGGAAAGAATAAAGATTCACGTAAGGTGAACCAGATGGGTTATACGAAACCTAATCCTCCAAATACAACTCTTTGCGGATGGCAACTGCAGCCTGAAAATGCGGTTCGAGAGGTTTCTATGACGGCCGCTCAATATTTATGAGGAAGGAACAAACTCGAGCCGAGTCACAATGCAACTTCCACTTCGTTCTATCAGATCAAGCAGATATAGAGCATTCATACCACGACTGACCAGCACCTGGCAGGCACTTCTCTTTAGATAGATTCTCTGTCTTCATGCCACATACCACAACATCGCACACACAGAGAGAGAAACAGGGTCGAAATATATCGACAGAATTAAGTAGGAGGAGGAGGGAGCCTAACGTTTGAGAGGATGCTTCTCGAATGCTTTAGTGGCGAATAATATCAGCACAGCTGAATCCTCTGCTGATTTTAGTTCATTTACGATTCGGAATGACGAAGTGATATTCCGTTTGATGGAAATGAATCTCTGCGATCGCTTCGCTTAGAATAAAGGTAGACTTGAAACTGGTTGAAGGCGAATCGACAGAACACTTTGCACGCGACAAAGGTTGGGCTGTTTGACCTCTGAGCGGCACTTTTGTTCCCCACAGTGGGTTGGGTTGGGTTGTTTCTCCTCTGAGTGGCACTTTTTTGCACACCATGGGCTAAATGGCCAGGTCACAAGGACCCCGAAGGCTCAGAGAAGGTTGGAGGAGGGGACCCACTGGAACAGCTGTTGGGAGATCAAGGTCATCCAGTGTGTTCTTTAACGTGCACAGGGTATGGTTCTCTCGCTCACGGGGCCACGGCTTAACGTCCCATCCGACGGACGGCGGCCTTTCCAAGCCCATCGGTGTCCCTTACTGACCGTGGGCAGGGCGGGAAGTTCCCACAATGGGTTAAATGGCTACGTCACAAGGATCCGAAGAGCGTGGAGAATGTTGGGGGAAAGAGACCCACAGGAGAGGTGTTATGAGACAGATGGTAGCCTCTCATCAAGGCCATCCATCGTCTTCTTTAATGTGCACAAGGTATGGTTCTCGTGCACGCGGGAACACGATTTTACGTCCCATCAGACGAATGTGCGTCTTTCCAAGCCCATCGGTGTCTTCATTCTCCCCGAGATCAGAATGCGTATTAGCGGAAATAAATTTAAATTGTGATCCAGGTGTGACTCGAACCTCGGAACTACAGATTACGAGCCTGGAGCGCTACTGACTGAGAAAACTCCCTCGCCACCTTGCACCAAGAAATCCGCTCGTTGGGTATATGGTGTCCTCTCCTCACATTTGCTCTAAATTGCATTTATCTGTTTATTTCGCGTAAGTTGTAAGGGAATTAATTCTGGAAACTTGCTCCAGAGCCTAATCCATTTAAAAAGATGTGAATAATCAGTTATGTTGACAGTGTTCATCGTTTGGGGCAAAATTCATTGAATTGGAAAAAGAGAAACAACTTTTCAGTAGTAAGGAATCACAGGATATGTCCTGTAAATAGGAACTCATGAAATAATAAGCTGAAAAAAAATGGTTTCGCCATGAGTGGGATTCCAACCCACGTCTCCTGTAAACATGCCAGTTATGCTAACCATTACACCAGCAATGGCATTGATGCAGTAAAAGAAAGGTTCCTGTAAAAAAGGAAGGATAAATGATATCCAGCATTCCCCCCCCCACTCACACCTTTACATTTTTCCTTGCTTTATTTTATTTCTTACCCCCTCCCCCTCTCGATTGTTTTCTAGATCAGGGTCTTGTCTTAAGAGATATTTAATTTCAACATTTAGGAAAATCGAGAAAAAGTTTTGTTTACCTATTTCTCTCTAAACAAAGATGGAAAGCTCCCCCATCCCCCCCTTTTTTTTTAACTACTCTCGCACTGTTCAATCTCCTTTCTGGTTAGCGAACTAGACCCCACCTAGAAGTTTCTAATCCCATTTGGGAACGAATATTTATGCTATTTCCGTTTCAAGTTTGTCACTTGCATCACAAACTCATTTTCTCTTTATACGTGGGGCGGGGGTGGCTCAGTCGGTAGCGCGTCAGGCTCGTAATCTGTAGTTCCCAGGTTCGAGTCCCAGCTGGGTCAGCGTTGAGATTTTTCTCCGCAAAATTCCCCGCCCTGCCCACGGTCAGTAGGGGACACTGATGGGCTTGGAAAGGCCGTCGTCTGTCCGTCGGATGGGACGTTAAGCCGTGGCACCGTGTACGGGAGAGTCATACCTGCACAGGTTAAAGAACATGGTGGATGGCCTTGACGGGAGGCTACCATCTGTCTCCCAACAGCTGTTCCAGTGGGTCCCCTCTCCCAACCTTCTCTGAGTCTTCGGGGTCCAATGTGACCTGGCCATTTAGCCCATGGTGTGCAAAAAAAGTGCCGCTCAGAGGTAAAACAACCCAACCTCTTTATACGCATATTAAACGCTGATCTGATCCTTCGTGATCTTAAAAGTGTTTCAACCATGGAATTGTCGTTTGACTGTTTGGTCCATTGTTTAGAAAAATCAATAAATAAATCGATGATAATATCCCACAAAAAATAAACACGACAAAGGAGACATTCGTTGTTCTCTCAGATATACATGTCTAGGATGGATAAATTTTACATCTGAGCAGTACTAATTTTGGGCACAATAGGTTAACTGGTCCGGTCACATAGATCCCAAAGATTTCGAGAAGATTTGGGGAAGAGTTTCTCCTGGATAGCCTCTTTAACTCACTCCAGGCGCCACACCGATTGGCTTCGAAAGGCTGACGTCACTTGGATGTGACGTTGACCTGTGGCTCCATATGCAGAAGAGCCATACCATGAGTAAGTTAATGCTGTATAACCTTGAAGGAAGGCTTCCATATGTCTCCTAACAGCTATCTAGTAGATCTGTTTTCCCAATCTTCTCTGAGCTGTTGGGGTCCTTGTGACCTGATCATTTAGCCCATTGTATGCCAAAAAAGTACTGCTCAGAGAGGAAACATCCAAACCCACTCTAGAGACGGCACCACAGCTTAACATCCCATCCGACAGACGGCAGTCATTCCAAAACCACCTTCCGTCCTTTTTCTCACAGAAGGCAAAGTAGAGATTATCCACGAAAATTCTTCGTACTTGAAACTAGGAATAAGATATAACGAAGCTGTGCGCTACTAACAGAGCCAACTCCCCTCACTGTCTTTATAAGGAAATAGACTCTTTAGAGTTAAGTCTCGTCCTTTCGGAAGCGATATAATATTTTCTTCTCTAAACGTTTCATAAAAATAACATCGAAGAAGAAAATTAGTTTCTTGTCTTTCAGGTTTTAAAGATGACCCCTTTCATCATTTTTAATTTAATCTGTAGTCCTTGAGTTGACTTGGAGTGCCTTGGATCTTTAACATCTAGAGGATAGAGGCCTTTGACTCACTCCAGGGGCATGAAGTCTGTGACTCACTCAGGGGTCTTGAGGTCTTTAACTCACTCCAGGGGCATGAAGTCTCTGACTCACTCTTGGGGCTAGGGGCCTTTGACTCACTCTAGGGGCATGAGTCTTTAACTCACTCTAGGAGATTGAGGAGTTTTTATCTCACCCTTGTAGCTTGAGGTCTTTAACTCACTCTTAGGGAGCTCCTTAAGTGCTTATTTCACCCTAAATATCGTTAAGATTTTCATATCGTCACCATTCCCGGATCTAGAAAAAGAGAGAGTGTGGTTGGTTTGTTTTACCTCTGAGAAGCACTTTTTTTGCACACCATGGTCTAAATGGCCAGGTCCAATGGACCCCGAAGACTCAGAGAAGGTTGGGGGAAGGGACCCACTGGAATAGCTGTTGGGAGACAGATGGTAGCCTCCCGTCAAGGCCATCCAGCGTGTTCTTTAACGTGCAAAGGGTATGGCTCTCCCGCACACGGGCCACGGCTTAACGTCCCATCCGACGGAAGGCGGCCTTTCCACTTTCGAATTTTTGCAGAGATAAATCTCAACGCTGACCCAGCTGGGACTCGAACCAGGGAACTACAGATTACGAGCCTGGCGCGCTACCGACTGAGCCACCCCGCCCCAAGAGAGAGGGTGGAAAATGACTCGATCGAACTGTAAAAAAGCAAGGTAGAGGACAAGAGACTGGAATTGCATTGTACTATAACATTTTCACCTCCGTTTTAGAGTTCTTAAAAAATTCTCGAAAAATGTACGAAATATGCATAACTTTAATATTTTTTTGTTTCAATTATCCTTACTAGCATCTTCCAAGTGGTGGGAAGGGTTCTTCCTCCCCCTTTACATCTGGCGTTGATACTCACTGTATTTTCTTTTCTCCAGCAAAGAATTATCTTCAATAAGAAAAGCCCTCACTTCTATCTCGAAATAAATCTTGAATCCCATATGTTAACCCTTATCTTAATGAAGCGAAACTCTCTCGTAATATTCAACTTTCGAAATAATTTCTCGTTTCCATTATTTCGATCTATTATTCGATTAAAAAAAATACTTTCTCCTCTCACTCTTATTTTTTTTCTTGTAAAGAATTATCGCAGATCCATCGAAAGCAATTAAAACTCGCGAATGAATAAACCATGTTCTCTCCAACCTTTCGCCAAGTTTCCTAAGACCGCTCTTGTGTACGCCGCTCCGTCAGATTGATAAAAGAAGGGCCTTCCTTGTTCAGCGAGAAAGAGAATCGATCCCTTAAGCAAGTCCAGTACAGAATCTTGACTTTATCACGGTTGCAGCTCTTCCTACTGTTAACTCTAATCGTTCCTTATCGGTTCCTTTTATTCTTCAGTCAGAAGAGTCTTTCTTTCTCCCACTCAATCTTTTTATTTTGCTCCCTCTTTCTCTCTCTCTCTTTCTCCTTCTCTCTTCCTCTTTCTGTCTTTCCTACTTCCTCCCCGCTTCTTTTCACCCAGTTATATGAAAAGTGGGCTGAAGCTTCCTAAATCGTGACAGCTTCCCTTTTCTTTAAGATGGATGGAGTCCATTAAAGCTGCACGCCTTGTTGGATTGGAAGTTACAAATGGAAGAGATCTACCTACCAAGTCTCTAGTTCTTCCTCCCAGAATGAACAGACCCAGTGAGTCGGGAACTCCGTGTGTGGAGGGGTGAGTAGAAGAAGGAAGGGTGGTGGTGGTGGTGAGGGGTGGGGCGGGAGTAAAGGGATTGGAGGTGGATGCTTTTGTTTCACCCAGATGTAAAGAAACTTTTCGTGGAAGACAATTGTACGTGATGCGTCAATTGTTTATCTGTTGTTGTTGTTGTTGACGACATTTTTAACTCTTCGGGAGAGTAAATAAAGTTAACTTTCAGCTTTTTTTACGCTTTGTGACATGGAATAATACTCGAATTTTGTTGTTCTGTTTAATGTTTCGAAATCATGGTTCGGTGATAATTTTCATCATCAACTACGCTGAAGAAGCAAAATAAATGGGATATGAATAATGGTTTATCGACTGATTGGATATTTTCACAGTTTTGTTTTGTTCTTAAAAAATGCGCTGGAATGTATTTTTATTGAAAGATAAATTATTTAACTAGATTTAGAGATTTTGAGATACTTAACTCAGTCTATGGGTGGACCAAGTTTTTAACTTAGGATTCTTGAAATTCTTAATTCAGTCTATGGCATTTGGAGGTTTAACTTAAGGTTCTTGATATCGCCAATTTTCCTTAAAGTCCTTAATGTCCTTAGCTCGTTATGGAGATTTGAGATCTTTAATTCGCCTTAGAATTCTTGAAATCTTTAATTCACACTATAGTGTTTGAGGATCTTTAAATACCTTACGATGCATGTGGATCCCTGACTGAAATTTCGATCCTTTCGATCCTTAACTGATCCAATGATCTTTAATATTCTTAATTCAGCCTAGGGTCTTAAAATCTTTAACTCACCTAGAGTCCTTAACATCTTTAACTCAGCTTAGGATCTTCAAGATTCTTAATTCAGCCTGGGTCCTTAAGATACTTAACTCTCCATAGGAACTTTAATATCATTAACTCAGCCTAGATCCTTAAAATCTTTAATCAAAATTTCTGTCCTCAAGATTCTTAACTAACCATAAAGATTTTGTGCTTTTGCTTCAACATAGCTCTTTAATCTGTAAAAAAAGAAAACTGATATATTTCTTACTATTGTAAAAATTATTAAAAAATATTAATAAATTAAAATATATAGCTTCCTATATGCACCCTAAAATTAGAAGATAAACCTAAACCGAGTTGTGTGTTGGGTTGTTTTACCTCTGAGCGGCACGTTTTTGCACACCATGGGCTAAATGGCCAGGTCACATGGACCCCGAAGGCTCAGAGAAGGTTGGGGGAGGGGACCCACTGGAACAGCTGTTGGGAGACAGATGGTAGCCTCCCGTCAAGGCCATCCAGCGTGTTCTTTAACGTGCACAGGGTATGGTTCTCCCGCACACGGGGCCACGGCTTAACGTCCCATCCGACGGACGGCGGCCTTATCCAAGCCCATCGGTGTCCCCTACTGACCGTGGGCAGACCGGGGAATTTTTGCGGAGATAAATCTCAACGCTGACCCAGCTGGGACTCGAACCTGGTACCTAAACCGAGCGAAAAGCAACAAGAAGATAGGTAAAAATATATATCATTGAAAGTTTCGGATTTAAGCATTTCAATTCTGTTTGAGGAAAACATGACAAGCAATAATTTTTATTTCTTTGTTTAGAATTTAAGTAATCTCCTACTTGATTCTGGTTGGATCAAGAAATTAAATCAAACTATTGAAAAAATTTTGACTGATTCTTAGCTCATTATTAGAAGTTCGTTTGGAGCAAATTCAGACGTTGGAATATCGTCTGACATACTATCAGAAGGTCACAGAAAGGTCACAAATTTGTTACTGAACAGACAAGAAGTTTATTTTCTTTTTAGTGAATTGGTCACACAGTCTGCCCTAGATCAATTGGATAGCTAGAAAAGGAAACCATTGCCATCTAAGTGGTTTTGCGGGGAGGGGGGGCGTTTGCTAATGCGCAGGTTGGTTGGTTGTTTTACCTCTGAGCGGCACTTTTTTGCACACCATGGGCTAAATGGCCAGGTCACATGGACCCCGAAGGCTCAGAGAAGGTTGGGGAGGGGACCCACTGGAACAGCTGTTGGGAGACAGATGGTAGCCTCCCGTCAAGGCCATCCAGCATGTTCTTTAACGTGCACAGGATATGGCTCTCCCGCACACGGGCCCACGGCTTAACTTCCCATCCGACGGACGGCGGGCTTTCCAAGCCCATCGGTGTCCCCTACTGACCGTGGGCAGAGCGGGGAATTTTTGCGGAGATAAATCTCGACGCTGACCCAGCTGGGACTCGAACCTGGGAACTGCAGATTACGAGCCTGGCGCGCTACCGACTGAGCCACCCCCGCCCCTCCAATGCGCAGGATTCAAACTCACGTCCTTCCAGATTCATACCAGAATGTTCTAGCCACTAAATAAACACAGACTCTCATTTTTACGCTAAGTGACTAACACTAGAAATTCAAATGCATTCTAGAAAGATGCAAGATTAAAAATCAAAGCCCACGATCTATTCCTCCTTTAAAACAATACAATGGTTCCATTATTACTTCTAACTAAGAAAAGGCTCCACTATCTGCGACGACATTTTTAGTTGTAGGGCTTATATGTTGTCGAAATAGTTATTACAACTTTACAAATCACTTTTTTCTTCTTCCTGCTTTAATTTAGAGACATCTCTTGCGCATAGCTTTCCTCTTCCGTGCTGTTAACCACAAGGTAAGTGTTTCACTCTTCTTTTTCAAATCCTTGCAACTGCTGACGATTCAGCAATGCACTGTTCATGTATGCTTACACACTTGACAGTTTGTATTTCACGTTTTTGATATGCATTGAGAGGTGTTAGTGTACATTTTAATACCCTCCACTCAACAGAATAAATAAAACATCTACTGATCTTACCCGAATTTGTCGCCCACGGTGCAATCTATGATCGTAGCCATTGTCATCTATTTAATATTTATTTCTTCAGACTTTGTAAGCTTATAGTCTAACACCCTTCGTTTTTGCTGCTACATTGCTGTTCCGAAAACAGTTTGTATCGATTTTAGAAGCGGACCTAATTATATCTCATTTACAAATTTGTATCTGTTGTGATGATAGTTTTGGACTTAGTAACGAGCCCTTTCGTCTCTGAAGTCGATAGGACTCGTCAGAGTAGATCATAAATCTTCCAAGAGAACTCTTTGAACGTTAAAGTTTGTTTTTTATTAATGTGCCTCACTGGTAAACAGAGATTCCCGAAGATGAGCCTAGAAACGGTTGCAATGAATTTTACACCACTTCTCTGTGTTCTACGATCTAGAAGTAAAGCACGGAGTGGAAGAGACTGGCTCGTTTTATCTCTGAGAGCAGTTGTGCTCACCATTGATGACTTTGATTTTCAATGGTTAAATGGACAGATGACAAGAACACCCAATTCTTAAGGCAGGTTAAAAGAAGTTGATACCCGAATATCTGCTAAGGGACAGATGCAAACCTGCCGTCAAAGCCATTCGACCTGTTCTTTCAATAACTAAGTTTGTTTTATCTCTAAGCAGCGCTTTTTTGGGGGGTTAGGTTAAATGACTAGGTTACAAGAACCCCAATAGCTCAGAGCAGGTTGGAGGAAGGAGGCCCACTGGACAGCTGTTAAGAGACAGCTGCCAGTCAAGACAATCCAGCGTGTTCTTTAACGTGCGTAGCGTATGGTTCTCCTGCACACGGAGCCAATTTTTACGTCCCATTCAATGAATGGCACACCTTTCCAAGCACATGAGCTGCCTTTCTGACCGAGGGCATGGAAGGGATTCACCGGAGATAAATCTTAACACTCTGCATAGGTGTGGTGGCCACTTTATTAGGTACTGAACTCATTAGCTTTTTAAATAAGCTGGAACTACAGATTACGAGCCTGACCCGATACCGACAGAGCTAACAGTCGCCCTTAAATCTCAAGTTAAGGCTGTTTCTTAAGAACAGTAACGGGGTATGACTTAATACTGCGGGTCTCTGCTTAACGTGAAATGTAACGGATAGTGGCCTTTTAAAGTATCTTTCTAACAGAGGGTTGTGGGAGGTGGGATTGGTGGAAAAAATCTCAACGCAAGAACAGAGAAGAGTCAAACCTGGGAACATCAGATCATGAGCTTGGTGCGCTACCAACACAGCTAATTTCCTACCCCAAAAAATCTGACAGGACTTCTGCTTTGTCTTGCTAAAGAAGAGGCGGGGTGGCTGAGTTGGTAGCGCGCCAGGTTCGTAATCTGCAGTTCCCAGGTTCAAGTCACAACTGGGCCAGTTTTGAGATTTGTCTCCGCAAAACTTTCCTTTCTGCCCTCGTCCAGTAATGGATACCAATGTGCATGAAAAGGCCGCCGTCCGTCGGACGAGATGTTAAGCCGTGGCTCCCTGTGCGGGAGAGCCATACACTGTGCACGTTAAAGAACACGCTGGATGGACTTAAAGCGATCTGTCTCTTAACAGCTGTCCAGTGAGTCCTTTCTCCCCCAATCTTCTCTGAGCTCCCGGACTCCTTGTGACCTGGCCATTTAACCCATTGTGTGCAAATAAAGCATCACTCAGAGATAACACAACTTGCTAAAGAACATATTAGAAGAGGCATTTTTTCCTTAAAAAGGAGGGAGAAAATGGTGGTGGATTCATAACTCTATTCCCTTAACAACAATCAGTTAATATCAATGTTGTCATTTTTAGTACTTAAGGAAATGGAACAATTTTCCTTCGTATTCAAACTTTGCTTAATTTTCAATTATTCTGCCTTCCTACCTCTGTACTGTCTTTTAAATAAATAAAAAAAAACACCCTTCCCAATTGGCGCCGAGTACGTAAGAGCTGAGGGGCTCGCTCCCGCCCCCCCCCCTCTTAAAAATTTCTATCATATATCTAACAGAAAAATAAATATGTCTAGTATCCTGCATTGTATGTGAGCCCCCCCCCCCTGAAATTAAAAAATCCGGCTTCAGTGCCCTCCCTCATTTGATTTCCGTGCCTAGACAAAATATTGCGATGTCTATTCGTGGAATGTTGGCTATATTTCATTCTGCAAAGTAACTAAAAGTCTCACCTCCTTAGCAAGACTGAATTTATCTTATAAATCACAAAACTATATGTCCTTTGCTTAAAATGCAACCTTTACGCTCGAAATAAATGTACTCATGTGCGCGTACATCTGTTTTACACTCAACGCCTTCCATCCCTCATCCATCTGATTACGAATAATGAAGTTTAACTCCTACAGTCATCCACAACGTCAAAAATCTTAGCTGCAGGATTATCTCAACAGCTTTCCTAAGGTCACCCAAAGTCTGTAGCTCCATATTACTTCATTATTTCACTCTTTATGCTATTGTAAGAAGTAATTGATTGTTATGTAGGAAAACAAATCAAATCCAGAAATAGGCAGAACCAAGTTTCAAGGTGTAATACATCACCCCCTACATTAATATTATAAGTACTTAACACCACCATCACAGAAGGAAGTTAAATGGGTGAAAAAAAAGTAAAAAAGCATACTCCTTAGGTGGAAAAAAAAAGAAAATTTCCAATGTACAGACAAATTAGAAACTCATTATCTGGAAGAACAGACTTGTTTACGGTAATGAGATTGAAGGTAAATGTTGAAGGTATTGTAAGGCAGTGGTCAGCAGTGACTTCGGTCTTAGTAGGGTATGTCCTTGTATGAGAAGACCTGTATTAAGATAGGAGTAGCTTCTAGGATTCTTCTCTATCCTATATGTCGCAAATAAAAAAAAAATTAAAATAAAGATCTAACTCTTAAATTTCAGCAACATTCGTTCAGTATTTAAAGAGTTACGAAAATGAAACATTTAAACGCAAAAGCAGCCATGCATAAAAAAATTATCTCATAAATCAATACACAAGTAACATTTTTTTTATCAAACTGTTTATTAAAAGTATTGAAATATAGAAGTTCGTCTAATCTAGTTTTCATTGGATTCACCAATAGACTTGGAAAGGCCGCCTTCCGTTGGATGGGAAGGAAAAGCGTGGCCCGTGTGCAGGACAGTCATATCCTGTGCACGTTAACGAACTCGTTATAAAATGACTTTAACATAAGGCTCCCCTCTGTTTCTTAATATCTGTCCAGCAGTTCTACTTTTCCAGCCTTCTCCGAGTCTTTTCTATCCTGGCTATTTAGCCTATTGTGTGCAAAAAAAAAAATGCCACTCGAAGTCAAACAGCAGATTGATTGGATTGTTTTACCTCTGAGCGGCACTTTTTTGCACACCATGGGCTAAATGGCCAGGCCACAAGGACCCCAAAGGCTCAGAGGAAGGTTGGGAGAGGGGACCCACTGGAACAGCTGTTGGGAGACAGATGGTAGCCTCCCGTCAAGGCCATCCAGTGTGTTCTTTAACGGGCACAGGGTATGGCTCTCCCGCACACGGGGCCACGGCTTAACGTCCCATCCGACGGACGGCGGCCTTTTTCAAGCCCATCGGTGTCCACTACTGACCGTGGGCAGGGCGGGGAAATTTTGCGGAGATAAATCTCAACGCTGACCCAGCTGGGACTCGAACCTGGGAACTACAGATTACGAGCCTGGCGCGCTATCGACTAAGCCACCCCCGCCCCCCAAACAGCAGAATAACCCAAGTTTCACGAAGCCTGTGTAAGGAGAAGCTCCTGTTAAATATTCTAACCTCGATAACATTTTAAATGCCGACTGAATGCTAAAATTCAAAATTTAAATATATTTTAGATATTGAATATTTTTATGTGATTTTAAATTCAGCGATTATTTTTTTTAGACATAGTTCCACGTTACCTCAACAGTAACTCAGGTATAGAACTCCGTAAATTAAATAAACTTCTTGTGAAGAAATGTGATTGAATATAATTTAAAGATCCCAATAAAATGTATTTGAATTTGATTTTCAATAACATTCGTTCTGTTTTTACAGAGTTACAGAAATCGGAATATTTAACAATAAATGCCAATATAAATAATTGCTTTTAAAATTTAATAAAATTAATTTAAAATGAAAGCAATAGCCGATACATGAAACTTTAGTAACACGTGTACGCGTGTTTTTAGCAGTTCGCGCAAAACTTATGCTAATTTTTGCGAATATTTAAAGTTTTTTTTTCTTTTGCAGTAGCGAGTTAACTTGCTAAATATTTCAGCTTCCATAACTCTTAAAATACTGAACTCATACTGTTGGAAATCGAGATTTAAATATATTTGATAGAAATCTTTAAATTATCTTCAATCGCATTTTTTCGTAAAAAAAACATATTTAGGAAGTTACCGAGTTCGGCATATCAATTACTATTGACATAGCAGGTAACCGTACCGAAAAAAAGCATTCGCTTAGTGAATATTACACATATTATGCAAGAACATAAATAAAAAAGACTTTAAACAGAAAGGGGAAAAAAAGAAACATGAATTTTCCTATTTAGTGAGATTAATATCTGGACAACGTTTCGCTCTGGTTCAATTCGGTAACATGGCTATCCTCTATTTCTTTTTAGCTAGATCCTTACGACGTAGAGGCGGGGGTGGCTCAGTCGGTAGCGCGCCAGGCTCGTAATCTGTAATTCCCAGGTTCGAGTCCCAGCTGGGTCACCGTTGAGATTTATCTCCGCAAAATTCCCACGCCCTGCCCACGGTCAGTAGGGGACACCGATGGGCTTGGAAAGACCGCCGTCCGTCGGATGGGACGTTAAGCCGTGGCCCCGTGTGCGGGAGAGCCATACCCTGTGCACGTTAAAGAAAACGCTGGATGGCCTTGACAGGAGGCTACCATCTGTTTCCCAACAGCTGCTCCAGTGGGTCTCCTCCCCCAACCTTCTCTGAGCCTTCGAGGTCCATGTGACCTGGCCATTTAGCCCATGGTGTGCAAAAAAGTGCCTCTCAGAGGTAAAACAACCCAACCTTACCACGTAACTTTAATGAGAAACACAAATTATCTCCCTTAATATTTAGTGATCAGTATACGATGAAACTACGTGGCTCTATTTTCAAATGTCTAATTATATCTTCCTCACTCTAGGAGAATAAGGGTTAAAGGGTGCTTAACGATAAAAACCCTAATCCTTTGTCTCTTTAAGAAACCGGACATATTTTTTGTTTTTGGCAAACGCAGTTGTTCACCCCCTTTTCCCCCTCCCAAACGACTCCTCACTCAAGCATCATTTAACTGAAAACATTTGGCTGGAACCGAATTCAGTCATCGACCATCAGACCGAAGCCAGATGAGCTGTCTGCCTGTCCGACTCGCTCTTGATCGAACTGTTGATAGCTGCGCGAGCCAAAAAGAATCCGTTCTCCACTCAGAGCGCTCAGGCTCTATCAGAATTCAATATCAGCGCACTACATCACTGGGTGGAGATCGTGTGCAGATAGCTGACAGACTTCACTTATTTATGTTTTTGCTTCTGGACCCGGTGTCTTGTATCTTTAAGTCTCTCACTCGGCAAACACTTGCGGCCGATATCCCACTCTTTCTTTCATTTGCAGCAGAAGGGGCAAAAGGAAAACGGTTGTGTCTTGCTATTTATTTTTTTTTCTTTCGCAAAAGAAGTGACGAACTACCTCACTTCGTTTTCTTCTTTCCTCCCCCCCCCACTCTCTTAGTTTTGCTAACCGATATATATTATATATTTTTGTGACTTTTCCCAAATATGTCAACTGCTGTTTACGTTGTTTTGGTAGATAGCGAAACCATTTTTCGAAATAGTTTATTTTGTACTTTGCCGCATTTTAGGTGATAAGACATATAAAAGAAAAATTCCTTTCCCCCTAAAAGTGAAACTTTGCAAAATTGTTTTCCTTTTCAATGTTCAGTTTTGAAAAATGGGCAAAGTTTTAAATAATCGATTTCAGGTTATAACTTCTTTATTAGTCAAATCAATCAGACTGATATTCTTTGAGGTAGAGTCGATAAATCACTGTTGTTGTTTTTTCTTGTTTTTCAAACTACAGAGAAATTAAATATTCGATTTTTAAATAAAAGAAAAGTAATTGTTAAAATTAGACGAAATGGGGAATGGTCAGGAGGATATACACTATGTAGCAAAAAGAAACCTGCCACTTTCATGTTAATGGGAATGGAGAGCCACATTTACAGCTCCCTAAATTTGAAAGTAAGCTTTTTCACTGAAAAATTTCTCTAGTGATAAATTGTACACTTCACTCATCAAATGTCTTTGAATCTCATTTTTCTCCGATAGCCATTTAATATTTAAAGAATTATTTAAACTGGAACATTTAACAGCAGACATCGCTGTCACACTCTTTCTAAATATTCGCCTCCCCTAAATTGATAAAGTCTGAAAAAATCGTTATACCAACTTAAAGCATTATATTTATTTTAGTGAACGAGTTTTATAAGAGGTTTTTTTTCTCTCTTTTGAAGTAAATTTTCATGAGTATCGAAAGTTATTCATAATTCTTTAAATATTAAATGAATATTGTGTAAAACAGATATTTAAGAGAGATTAGAATGAGATTTTCAATTTATCTTCAGCAGGGACGTAGTACCCCGTAGCCCCCTCCCGGTAGGGAACCCAGTAGCCTCCCCACCAGAAAATCTTGTCGTGTTATACTGAATCTCAAATTTGAGTACAGTCGCTCAAAAAAGTATCCAAACACTATGGTTGATTACAGAATTCAGAAAAAATATCTGGCAACGATTTTTTTAGAAATTAGTGATCTGGTAAACTTCGTGTGGAATATTTTAGTATTGGGAAATTCTATTCAAATTAGTGATCTGGTAACCTTCGTGTCACGTGACACGAAGTGTGGAATATTTTAGTATTGGGAAATTCTATTCAAATTAGTGATCTGGTAACCTTCGTGTCACGTGACACGAAGGTTACCAGATCACTAATTTCTAAAAAAATCGTTGCCAGATATTTTTTCTGAATTCTGTAATCAACCATAGTGTTCGGATATTTATTTGAGCGATTGTACCTGCCTTGAAATCCAAAACAGTTTTTTTTGCATAATTTCATTTTAGTCCCGTATTTTATGTCCGACACTAAAAATAGATTAAGAACAAAAAACTATAAAATCTCATTCCGTATAGAACATTATCTTAACCTTTCTTTTCTTGTTCTGTGGAATATTTTAGTAATTGGGAAATTCTATTCAAGTCTTATTTTCAGACATTCGTCCCCTTCCACCAAAGCTATATTCTCGAATATCGTGTAGCGTGCGACATCGGAGATGCCTTCTAAGCAAGGTACTGAAATATCATTTAACCTTTGCGAATATGAGTCGCCGGTGACTTTGTTGGTATAAAAGTATGGTCCTACGATGTTTTTAACATGAATTGCGTACCAAACAGATACCCTAGGAAAGTTCTGTACGTATGCGTCTTCAATACAATGTGTTTGTGTCGAAGCCCAGTAACGACAATTGTGGAGGTTGACTGTCTCACTCAAGTGAAAATTTGTTTCATTGCTGAGTGTTATCTCATCCAAGAGACGGTTGTTCCTGAAGTTTTTCTAGTATCCAATCACAAAACTGCTCTCTGAGGTCCATGTCGTCCCCATGCAACTCTTGTACCACTTGCATTTTGTATGGTAAAACAAGAAGAAATGGGAGGAACCTGTTTCTTCTCAGGATTCTGGATACAGATGATTTTCCAATTACCACTTCCTGTGAATTTCTCTTACAGATGGGGGAGGGCTAACTTTAATTTTATCCAGAACATCCAGTGTGTGGTCATCTATGGAACTACTCGGTCGAACTGGTCTAGATTTATCTATCACCGAACAAGTCTCCTTTAGTCTCTTAGTAGCCTGTGAAAATCCTGCCTTAGTAGCCTGTGAAATTCCTGGCATGCTTCTCGCTAACTTTTTCCGCCAACATGAATAAGTATCAATTTCACCTTCTCCTGCGGTGCGAGTTAATGTTATGGTGTCAGCTCAATGTTATGTCAATAGTAACTTAGATAAAGAACTCGGTAACTTCTTAGGTAATTTTTTTATGAAAAACTGTGACTCAAGATAATTTAAATATATCAATCAAATCTATTTAAATTTCGATTTCTCAGAGTATGCGTTCAGTATTTAAAGAGTAATGGAAGATGAAACCTTTAGTAACTGCGAAAAAAGAAATCAAAATTGGCGAAATTTAATATAAATAGTACGTCAACTGCTAGTGTTAGTAAAGTTTAATATAAACTTTTTTCATTAACTTCTTTGAGCAATTATTCAAACTGTCTTTATTGCTGTTAAATATTCCAATTTCGATAACTCTCTAAATACCCGGGGCGGGAGTGGCTCAGTCGGTAGAGCGCCAGGCTCGTAATCTGTAGTTCCCAGGTTCGAGTCCCAGCTGGATCAGCGTTGAGATTTATCTCCGCAAAAAGTCCCCGCCTTGCCCACGGTCAGTAGGGGACACCGATGGGCTTGGAAAGGCCGCCGTCCGTCGTATGGGACGTTAAGCCGTGGCCCGTGTGCGGGAGAGCCATACCCTGTGCACGTTAAAGAACACGCTGGATGGCCTTGACGGAAGGCTACCATCTATCTCCCAACAGCTATTCCAGTGGGTCCCCTCCCCCAACCTTCTCTGAGCCTTCGGGGTCCTTGTGACCTGGCCATTTAGCCCATGGTGTGCAAAAAAGTGCCGCTCAGAGGTAAAACAACCCAACTCTAAATACCGAAAGTATATTGTTGAAAATCGAAATTGAAATAGATTTGATGTAGATTTTTATCTTCAGTCAATTTTTTCATAAAAAGTTGATTCAAAGCAGTTGCCACGATCTTTATCTGAGTTTCTATTGATATAACATTGAAAAATAATAAAGTAGCCGCTGAATGTATATATTGTCCTCCAGTTTCACACCAGTTAGTTAAACTTCCGAGATAGTCTGCGATAACCAATCGGTATCAGCATCCTGAAGGCAGATAGCGCACTTGCAGTTAATGACTCCACCAATGTTCATCAATTCCACCCATCTTCTGTTAATTCTACGACAAATACAGAAGCGATCTGAACATCTATAAACGATTAAAAAACTTTAATTTATAATATCTCATACATGATATTAATACTGAAACACAGTAATGTAATGAAATTTAATTAAGTACGGTACAGAATAATCAGTAAAAATATTATTAATTAGGAGAGTGAATATAAATAATATATATATTTAAGAGCATAATGAACAACCTGTGGAGACTGAATTGACTCAGTCGGTAGCCCATCAGGCTCATAATCTGCAGTTCCAGGTTCGTGACAAAATTGTGTCTGCGTTAATTAATTACTTACTCGGGAACTTGGAGAATGACTTTTCGAAACTAGAGCACTTTAGGTAAGAACTGGAGAGGTGGCAACTCTACCTAAACGCGAAGAATTCATAATGAATTCCAGAGACCAGAGATGGCATCAGACCTTGATCTAAAAAAAAAAAAAAAAACAGGGGCGGGGGAGTGGGGCAGGGAGCATGAAACACAATCGATCCGGGAATATGTAAAGAGGGAGGGGGGGGGGGGCAAGAGACTGGATTTCCAATGCAGTATAACATTTCGTCATCCGTTTCACAGGTCTTTAAAAACTTTCTTGAAAAAGGCATAAAATATAAATAAGTTTAATAATTTTTTTTTTATCTATGACCGTTACTTACATTCTGAAAGAGTGTTTGCACCCCCCCCCCCCCCCTCACCTCCTTCATAAATCCGGCACTGGATAGCACACAAAAAACTAGGAGAGTTCCAGACATACACAAAGAGATTGTCAAATTCTACTGATTGATATGAGTAGTGATCACCTGGATGCCAAAGTACAGATTAGTGAATAGAGTTAAGCAAAGTTCGCCTAAATTAGGGGTTCTGAACGTGGGGTACGAGATAAAAAATTTTTCGGGTATGCCGTGAGAGCTCAAAAGTCGCTATATCTAGTAACAAAGTCGCTAAGTATAGATGTCCCGTGGCCGAGTGGTTAGCACCCTTGGCTACTGATCTACGGGACCTGGGCATCGAGCCCCGGATAAGGCATGGATGGATGGATGTATGTGTCGTTTTTCTGCTGAGGTCCTGCCATCCTCACAGATCTTCTACTATGGCATATAAACTGACAGGCTACTGTCAGACCTCTGTGGCAAGCAGCTGCTTGAGGAGGTTTTTATTTTATATATATGTGTGTTTTATTTTTATTCCCATTGTTATACTATATCTGTAGTTTTATCTATCTGTTCAAGGTACGCCAATTACATACACATTTCCAGGGGGTACGTATAACATAAGAGGTTGAGAACCACTGGCCTAAATGATTGTGAAAAAGGACAGAGCGAAAAGTAGCATAAAAACTTGTCAGAACTGTAATAAGTAGGCATTTCGTAGCACAGAATCTTTCTAAAGCAAACATTCAGTTTGTTTTGGTTGGAAATAAATGCTCCACTCATGATTGAAATAACGTGAAACAACATTTTTCACACCGACCCTAAATCGAATAAATTTTGGAAATAAAAATCTCATTAATGGCGTCACAGAGGCTCCTCGGCTCAAACCACAAAATGAACCAAAAAAAAGAATTTTTTATTAACTCGTAGAGTGCTAAAGAACTGAATCAGCAACCGAATGCATGTGGTAAAAAACAAAGACCGAAGTTTCCGAAAATAAAAGGAAAATTCCCAGCCAATGATCGAACTGTCGCAACGACGAGATTCCCGAAACACATCATCAGATTTTCCTGATAATCACACCAATATTTTTTGAAAATCTTTCTCCTTTCGTCGTAACGTTTCGATTTCCACTTCCACCGTCGAGGTCGGGTGGGAACAGACTTTGAACCTAAGTGCACCGCAGATCAAATCAGCTTATCTCCAGTTTGAAACCCCACCCATAGACCGAGTGATGGGACTGAGAGAAGAAGTGCTCAACAATCTGAGACTCATGCAAACACGTGAATCTGATCCTTCGGCCTTTTGTCTCTTTCCCCGGGTCATCACTCAACAGTTAATACGCGATGTCAGAATGGCGGCTATCTCCTGGCGCACAGACCCAGGCGTGCCTTCCCGTGGGTCTCATTGAGACTCTAATGGCTGCCGTCACGTGGCGAGGGCGGAGGCGCTGCTAGAGTCAGCTTCGGCGCGAGGGATGAGGGATCAAAGGACGTTTTTCGCTCTTGATGCTCCTTCATTCAAGGATGGAGTATTGCCTAACGAAATCCTGCAAAAAAAATAATACGATGACGGAGAGTTTTGGCTTTTTTTTCGTCGTGTTTTTAAAGGAGTGCATTGTATGTTTGAGCTTTTTTTTTAATTTTGTTTATTCGTTTTAATTTTTCACTGAATTCCTGTTGTTTCGGAACTATGAAGAAAAATTCTTTTAGGCTACTTAATTCTGTACGTTTTGAAGCAGATATTGTGTTCGAAGTAAAATTATATACACGTCAAAATTTGGTGTGTGTGTGTGTATATACAGGGTGAATCTGAAAAAGTGGGCAAAACTTTACGGGGTGGTAGAACGCAGCTATACGAGCAATATTCGTCATAGAAAGTATGGGCGGAACGCAAACGGCGAGCCGCTGGTGGCGTTGGAAATGGTATAAAAGGGTCGGTCCTCGCACCCAACGGCATTTCTACCGTGGATTGCCGAGAGGATGGCTGGTTATATTAACCACGAAATGGCGGATATGCACTTCATGTACGGTGCGGCGGACGGGAATGCAAGTGAGGCACAGAGTATCTCCTCTCCTTCTTGTGTTCATTCTTTAAATGTGACAGTGGAAAACTACCTTTTAACTTCTCACCGCTTGCGTTCCGACCATACATTCTATGACGAATATTGCTCGTATAGCTGCGTTCTACCACCCCGTAAAGTTTTGCCCACTTTTTCAGATTCACTCTGTATATATACAGGTACTAGACAAACCATTCAGAGGCTCAATAGGTTCTTCAATATAATTTTTAATGAAAACTATGTCTAAAGATAAACTTAAGATCTGCATCAAATCTATCTGAATCTCGATTTTAAACAATATTTGTTCAGTATTTAATGAGCTATGAAAACTCGAATATTTAATAGGCTACAAAAAGTTTAGCCGCAAATTTCATTAAAACGTTAAAACAGGTTAAGACATCATAGTTGACTCTAGTGGAGTATCAGGCGCATTTCACTGATTCTAATACCTTAATCTGTTTTATTTAAATTTTGGGATCTTTTGTAACCTCTTAAATATTTTAACGTTCAGAACTCTACTGAAAAATATATTGTTGAAAATCGAGATTTAGATAGATTTTATTGAGAGCTTTAACTTATTTTCAGAAATAATTTTCATTAGAAAATCATATTGAAGAGGTTATTGAGATCTGAATGTGAATACTATCAAGATAACATGGAACTGTTTCCCCATATTCTGTCTAATATCTGTATATATATATATAAATATATGTATATATTTCTAATTTTTGTTGCAATAATTTTGGTTTTAGACAAATCACGAGTAATCGGAAAAAAGCGATCTCTCTATGTAATCAGTAGAAAAAAAATCAAGTTTCTTTTCCTAAGAAATGTTTTTTCTTTGGCACGGAACCAGTCGATTTTACAAACGTATTTTTGTCACAAAGTTTTGAACACTATTGTGCTCCAAGTCGACGTCGGTATAGGGGAAAAATTGTCACGAGCAGCGCGATTTCCGAAACCACGGCATCATAATTACACGTCAGTTGCTCTGATCAGTTGCCGGCCGCTGATTTTTGTATTCAAAGGAAGATAGCTCGCCGACAATCTTGTTCGGTAGTCAGTCGGCTCCCTAATCTACCTTTAAAGTGAATGCGAATTCAGTGACGGCTTGCACCATCGACATGGCTTTATTTCATATTCTACTTTTTATGATTCATGCAAGAATATGTTTTTTTAATTTTAATTTTTTTTATATTTTTTCTTTTGTCACTAAAAATACCTATTTTCAGAAACTTTTATTTGATATATGACTCATAAACATCAACTACATTCAAATGTCTTCCATTTCAAAAAAAAAAAGTTGCAGAGAATAGCTTTTTTTTTTCACCAGCAAATTCTTGTAAGTTTCTCTTTGTAGATTTAAAAAAGGCTTTTCACACTTTTGTAAGTAATAATTTGAAATTGATCGTGAGATCTTATGGCGTATCTGAAAAGTTGGTTAATATAATGATGGCTTCATAATAACAGTGAATCGTATGAGTTGGTAAAGCTTGTACTGATTGATTTAATGTTACTACAAGAATTTCACAAGGCTGCATTTTGTCTCCTTTCTTTCTCTGTCTGTCTCCTTTCTCCTCCTCTCTCCTTCCTTGTCTTCCTTTCTCCTTTCTTTGTCTCCTTTCTCTTTAATGTTTTTTTTTTTTTTTCGATTCGTTAAGAGGAATTTAATGATGTGCGAAATTGGGCATTGGATATAACATCTGATAGAATATCTATTTGAATTTCGCCGATTCTCTGTTCCATTTGGCAAATGATATTGATAAGATGAAATCACTATTCATTCCTTCATTAGCGCCGTGAATGAGGCTGCTAACATAGCTTGGGTTGTTTTCGGTTGTTTTACCTCTGAGCGGCACTTTTTTGCACACCATGGGCTAAATGGCCAGGTCACATGGACCCCGAAGGCTCAGAGAAGGTTGGGGTAGGGGACCCACTGGAACAGCTGTTGGGAGACAGATGGTAGCCTCCCGACAAGGCCATCCAGCGTGTTCTTTAACGTGCACAGGGTATGGCTCTCCCGCACACGGGGCCACGGCTTAACGTCCCATCCGACGGACGGCGGCCTTTCCAAGCCCATCGGTGTCCCCTACTGACCGTGGGCAGGGCGGGGAATTTTGCGGAGATAAATCTCAGCGCTGACCCAGCTGGGACTCGAACTGGGAACTACAGATTACGAGCCTGGCGCGCTACCGACTGAGCCACCCCCGCCCCCCTAACGTAGCAGGTCTGGTAATAAACATAGAGGAAACTAAAATGAAAAACCTGGGTGGGCAGGTTGTGGTTCTGTTCTTTTGAATGGTTGCCTCCTTGAGCAAGTGTATCAGTTTAATTATCTCTGGAGCTACGTAACAGATGCTGGTTATGTGTGGTGTGAGATAAACAGAAGAACAGGGATTGCGACTAGTACTTTTATAAATTTATGGAGAGTGGGAAAAATAGGCAAATACACCTACAGACTAAAATTAGGCTTTGTAATAGTTTGATTCTTTCTAGGGTTAGTTACGATAGTGGAACTTGAAACCTTTTGTAAGCAATATTACAGGAAACTTGATGCCTTTGAGTCTAGATATTTACGCAGTATCTTGAGCATTAGGTGGTTCAACTTTGTAAGCTGAGGTTAGGCAAAGGAGTCGGCAACCTTCTTTGAACAGCATACTGTGCAGAGAGAGACTCCGTTGGTTTAGCCATGTTTTCTGTATGAATAACTACAGATTACCGAATGGAATAATATGCCTAAAAGTCACAGAAAAAAAGGAAAGTTTGAGGTAGACAGATAATGTCAAACAGGACTTTTTAAATTTACGTGCAGTAGCCCGGTGCAACAGCTATGTTGCATCGGGCTACTACATGTAAACTTCTACTGGTTACTACTACATGTTACTTCCTGTGGGCATCAATGAGGCCCACGTGAAATCGGGGTGGACGTATTTGGAGGATTAAAATACACAGTCTGGTTGTACAGTCGCTCAAAAAAGTATCCGAACACTATGGTTGTTTTCAGAATTCAGAAAAAATATCTGGCAACGATTCTTTTAGAAATTAGTGATCTGGCAACCTCCGTGTCACGTGACACGAAGGTTGCCAGATCACTAATTTCTAAAAGAATCGTTGCTAGATATTTTTTCTGAATTCTGAAAACAACCATAGTGTTCGGATACTTTTTTGAGCGACTGTACCTCATCAGCCCATAGATGCTTCAAGATTATCTATGCATAAAAAATTGTATCTTTAAGCTAAAAAAATGAGATAATTATCTTTATGATGTATTTAATGGTATTAATATACCAATAAATATACTATATAAAACTTAAAAACAATAAATTACTGTTTGCGAATTTAAATCATTCGCTAGGCTCTAGCTTAGAGTTTATCACTTTTAATCTCATATAGACTTTAATTTAAGGATTCGTAGGAATCTGGGGAAGAATATCTCCTTGCTCCCTCCCCTCTCCCTTATTGATGCTCATGGTAATCACCCAACTAATAATAATTGCTTCAAAGAAATTTATCAGTCAGTTTCAAGTGTCAAATTCAAAAAGCACGTCTATTTCTTCATCCGTTCCCTTGTAGCAGCTAATCATCCAGCTAGTCGCTAACTCTCGTCTCCTTTCTTTCCCCCCCCCGTACGCTCCTCGTCCCCCACCACGCAAAGGTGGCGCCAATCATCACGCGCGCACACGCACGCACACACGACACACTCCCTCCGCCCCACCCAAAGCCAACAATCCGTCCAAGCGAGTGGACACAGATCGAAGGATCTGCGGCCGTTATTGATAGTTTGATGTTGCCCAGAATGGGAACAGGTGGTGTGGGCACCTGGGATGTTGCACGAGAGACACTTGTAGAAAAGGAGAAGAGGAAGCGATCGATTGGCCCCCTTCAACATCGGTCTTACATCGGAGTTGTCATCAAGAGCGGAAAGGTGAGGGGGAAACGCCGCTGCGAGAAGAAGAACTCAAACATAGGGGGGACAGCTGCTGGAGTTTGTTAGAGTGTGTCTCAATTACAAGGATTCTGCCGTGATTCCTTCACCAATGGAACCCTTTGCTTTGCCGTTTTCGTTTTTTCTTTCTTCTTTCTCTCTCTCTTTCCTCTCTTTTTTTTGTCGTTGCTGCTATAACCACCTGCCTGCTGATGTATAGACAGCTCCAAAGAGAAAAGAGAGTCGGTAAAATGACGAGGACCTTTTTTTTTCTTTTCTCATTGGCGCTTCTTTTCGTTTAATGACGGTTGCAGAAATTGTATCAGAGTATATGATTGAGCTGTATATATGTATATAATGGGTGCATTAAACTTTATATAAACGCATATATTTTTCGTACTTTAAATCAGTTATGAACGAAGAATTCTGAATTAGTAACAAAGAGTAGGATAAATACTCATGGAAGAAAGAACTATAAATCTGGATAAAAAGCACTCTCAAATTGCACGAGAACGTAGGATTCAAATCAATACAAACAAATTCTTAAATGATTGCAATGACCAAATGCAATAGCAATAAGTCAGGATAGGTTTGTAAACGAACCATCATACTATATGCAGTTCAGTCACTCAAAAAATATCCGAACATTATGGTTGATTAAAGAATTCAGGAAAAATATCTGGCACCGTTTGCTGTTCCTATGGTTTGGAGAGAGCCAAGCAATCACGCCAATGACTGCTACTTCTGCATAGTTCCACCTGTTTCTGGGGTTCCCAGCTGGGTCAGCATTGAGATTTATCTCCGCAAACTTCCCCGCCCTGCCCACGGTCAGTAGGGGACACCGATGAGCTTGGAAAGGCCGCCGTCCGTCGGATGGGACGTTAAGCCGTGGCTCCGTATGCGGGAGAGCCATACCCTGTGCACGTTAAAGAACACGCTGGATGGCCTTGACGGGAGGCTACCATCTGTCTCCCAACAGCTGTTCCAGTGGGTTCCCAACCTTCTCTGAGCCTTCGGGGTCCATGTGACCTCGCCATTTAGCCCATGGTGTGCAAAAAAGTGCCGCTCAGAGGTAAAACAACCCAACCCAACCTGTTTCTGGAGGCATCGCAAGGAAAAAGAAGTGGACAATAGCGTACCCGAATATACAATCTGCTCTCCGACCAGTTCCTCACAGCGAAGGCCTTCCCTTTCCCGAACCTCCAAAAGAATTTTCCTTCGATTCAGAAGATGATGAGGGAGACGAACCGACGTCGGATTCTCCGCAGCCTTCGGTTTCTAATGATGACCCATATGTCTGCCATGGTGCGTCATCTGCGACACACATTCTCACCGAAGAAGATATGAACGATCTTGTTTGCTATCTGAAGCTGTCCAAGGCCAAAGCAGAGTTACTTTGATCAAGACTTAAGCAATGGAATCTTCGCAAGGAAAATGTCCGAGTGACTTCGTTTCGAACTCGTCATGAGAGTTTGCGCCTTACTTCAGAAAGCAAAATGACCTTGTGTTCTGCTCCGATGTAGATGGCCTGATGAATGCCCTCCGAATCAAACGTGACCCCCCAAGAATGGCGACTATTCATAGGTCTCTGGAAATTGTGTCTCAAGGCGGTATTACTGCATAATGGAAATCAACTTCCATCCATTCCGGTCGAACACGCTGTCTACCTGAAAGAAACCTACGACAACCTAAAACAGCTGTTGAACTGGCTTCAATGCAGCAAGTATGGCTGGCATCTCTGTTGTGAATTGAAGGTAGTGCCTCTGTTGATGGGTCTGCAGATGGGATATACGAAGTACTGCTGCTTCTTATGTGAATGGGACAGCCGAGCAAAGACTTTGCACTACGTGAAGAGAAACTGGCCTCAGAGGAAATCTCTGAATGTCGGAGAGAAGAATGTGGAACACCCAGCACTAACAGAAACTCACAAAATCCTACTACCGTTCCTACACATCAAACTCAGTGTGATGAAAAACTTCATAAATGCCATGGACCGGACTGCATCAGCTTTCAAATACTTGGCTGACAAATTCCCTCGACTCAGCGAAGCGAAAATTAAAGAGGGAATTTTTGTGGGTCCTCAGATCCGCGAGCTGTTCAGAGACCAAATGTTCGACCACCTGCTTCAAGGTGACGAGAAAAAGGCTTGGGACGCGTTTCGCCTGGTGTCAACTAAATTCCTCGGGAATGTCAGGGCAGACAACTACAAGAAACTGGTTAAGGGCATATTGTCTCTGTATTACAAACTTGGCTGCAATATGTCCTTAAAGATACACTTTCTCCATTCCCACTTAGATTTCTTCCCCGACAACTGCGGCATGGTTAGTGATGAGCACGGTGAACGTTTTCACCAGGACATTGCAACGATAGAGAAAAGATACCAGGGAAACTGATCCACTTCAATGTTGGCTGACTACTGTTGGACGCTTGCCAGAGATGATCCTGAGCAGCTGTACAAGCGACGTCGGAAGTAGAAGCAGAGTTTTACCGATACATGTCATATGTACGTATTACTCTATTATATAAATAAATTATTGCAGATTTCTCGGAAATCATAGCCAATTTTGCATTTCCATTGTCTTATTCGTGTTCAGCATCTTGAAATCTTTAAGAAATGGCTACTTTTATCTCAGATGCATGACTTTATGAAAATTTGTTGCCCAGTGTTATCTTGGGAGTTATGTAACAGAACTGGTGATGGGCAGCATGAGATTAACAGGTGAATAGGGATTGCCTCTGGGACTTTTAAGAATCTATGGAGAGTGTGGAGAAATAGGCGTATATACGCGAAGACTAGAATTAAACTGTATAATAGTTTGATTCTTTCTAGGGTTAGTTATGGTAGCGAAACTTGGACTCTCTGTAAACAAGACAATAGGAAACGTGATGCTTTTGATTCTAGATGTTCACGCAGTATCTTGGGCATTAGGTGGTTCAACTTTGTAACTAATGATGAGATTAGGCAAAGGAGTTTGCAACCTCCTTTAAGCAGCATATTGTGCAGAGAGAGACTCCGTTGGTTTGGCCATGTTCCCTGTATGGATAATTATAGATTGGCGAATAGGGTTATTAACAGTGTGCTTAAAGGCCTCAGAAAGAAGGGGAGACCTAGGATGCGGTGGGCAGACAATGTCAAACAGGACCTGGTTAGAATTGGTGTGCAGTGGAGAGATTCAGCAGATGTAGCCCAGGACAATTCTTAATGGGTTTAAAGTCATGATGGAATTGAAAAAAAATTCCAAATGTTACGCGATATCTGAATGTGCTATGATGAAAAAATATAAAGCAATTTATTATAAATTAATATGTTTTTTAAGTTAACAGAAACATCGCTTTCAGACGTGTGGGATATGAACGCTCGAATTACAGAGCCGCTGATGGCATGTCACAGGATTCGATAATAATTCAAGAGTTTGATAACATGTCATCAGCTATTTCCACGGCTCCTCTGTTAACCTGTCAAACGCTTCGACGACTGAGCCCCCTGGTAATGTGACAAGGGCTCTGATAATTGAAAACATAAAAATTTATTAGGGGCTCTAACCACTGAGCCTCTGGTAACGTGACAGTCTTGGAATACTGAGTAATGGTAGCATGACGGAAACATGCATGTAGCTGATCCTGAAAATATGTCAGGGATCCTGACTACTGAGTACCACAGGCTTTGATACTTAAACACAGGAAAGATTTTATGAACTTGATAGTATATCATGGTATATATACGATGGCTTTAGAAAGGCAGCTGTCCGTATGAAGGGACGTTAAGCCGTGGCCCCACGTGCAGGAGAGCCACACCTAGTTACGTTAAAGAACACATTGGATGGCCTTAATAGGAGGCTACCTCTGTCTCCCAATAGTTGTTCCAATGGATACTTTCTCCCCATCCTTCTCTGAGCCTTCTCTAGCCCATTGTGTGCAAAAAAGTGCCGTTCAGACATAAAACAACCCAACCCTCATCCTTGGTATTCTCCTCTTTCTGAGGCCTTTAGGCACATTATCTCTAATCTTTCCCAAACATACTCTGAGTTTTAGGGCAATTTTGATCTGGCGTAATTAACGATACTGCGAAAAAAAATATGCTACTCGGTCATATGGCTCTCCGCATTTCGCACTTCGAACGTCCCCACGACGTTTAAAGTTTCTTTGTTCTTCTTCTTCAAGTCTTCTCCACGAAGACCACGACGTCACTGGAAAGGGGAAAAGCTATCCCCTTAGAAACATATCTTCCAGAATTCTAAAACTGGTAGCTATTTACATCTGTACACTCATAATCCTTTCAGATTCGATTTCAGAGCCCTTTTCAGAGAAAACTTCAGAGACCAAATGTTCGACCACCTGCTTCAGTGAAAACCCATCCTGTTTGATTTAGTGAAAACCCATCCTGTTTGATTTAGTGAAAACCCATCCTGTTTGATTTAGTGAAAACCCATCCTGTTTGATTTTAAGTGAAACCCATCCTGTTTGATTTTAAGTGAAACCCATCCTGTTTGATTTTAAGCTCGATTTTGATCATGACCTTTTTCTTATGAATAACTTCAGATCATAATCCATAATCAGATTAAAATTCCCAATTAATAATTTATTAATATAAATTATGTGATTTTACTGATAAGACCAGTTAGAAGCCAGGGTCAATAGCAAAAACTGATCAGTTTTGAATGTCATCACTGACTTCTATGCATGAGGGCGAAAGCAACCTTTACTTTAAAATAAAACCTCAAAAAAGAATTTAGATTAGTAGTACTGAACGATCGTTTATAATCAAGCGCTGAGTTAAATACAACTGCAGCTGACATATGGCTGAAAATACTACCCACATTCGCCAGAAATCAACTCCATGTTTTTCTCTGTTTCACCCACGCTAGAAGCAGCAGGTCCTTTCCTAAACTATTTGTTTTCCTAATCATCCGATCCATTGATCACGGGATGTCGCCTGCAGCAGGTGGTTTCTCCGCCGAGTCCTACGCATCAGCGTTACTGTCTGTTTTCGCAGACAGCAGTGCATGCAGACAAGCCAAATCACCCAGTTCCAGGGACACACAATCACCCAACACTCACCTCCTATTCCGTATTTTGCGGCAGATGAATTTTCAAAACTTTCTTTTTTCTGTAGCTGCCGTGATTGACCTTACGAAGCGAAAGTCGATTACGTTGAACTCTTAGGCAGTTCGTTTTTTATGGATTTTTTGTTTCTGGCCTGAATCAGTCTCGTTTTTAACGACTGAGTGTTTTTTTTTTACATAAGTTTCTGTTAGTTTGATCGTGTTACCCATTTATACAGAGCGATAACTTCGAAAAGAGAATCATTGACAGTTGGGTTGTTTTACCTCTGAGCGGCACTGTTTTGCACACCATGGGCTAAATGGCCAGGTCACATGGACCCCGAAGACTCAGAGAAGGTTGGGGGAGGGGACCCACTGGAACAGCTGTTGGGAGACAGATGGTAGCCTCCCGTCAAGGCCATCCAGTGTGTTCTTTAACGTGCACAGGGTATGGCTCTCCCGCACACGGGACCACGGCTTAACGTCCCATCCGACGGACGGCGGCGAGGAGGAGAACGGGTAGACGTCGAATGTGATGACTAGGACACGTAAAAGATGATTTCTTAGAATTAGCATACAATATCCAAATGCAACAGTTGTCGATAAGGATAGACGTGTCTTGAGAACTGACTTTGCGAAGATATGGGCTGGGTTCAGTCAGAGTTTAAATTTTTATTGTAGTTATGAAAAAATAAGAAAAATTTATCTTGATTACGATATCAATCTTTTAATAGGTCTTTAATAATTTAAAATAAGCATCATTACCTTTAGATATTTTTTTAGGTCTCTCTTTAATAATTAAGCTCTCTTAGTGATTATAATGATGCGAACTGAAGAATTTTCAGTTTTTATGAATTATCTGTAGTATTTTAGATTCCAAATAACTCTATGATATTGAGTTTTGACATGAAATAATTGTAAATTATTGTTACCCATTTATACAGAGCGATACATGAAATAATTATATATTATTTTAAAGTTCATAATAGCTTATAATAGGAATATTATATTTCGTTTCGTTACCTGAAATAATTATACATACTCAGAGTATGTTAATTTATATTTCGTTACATGAAATAATTAAATATTATTTTAAAGTTCATAATAGCCTATGATTGGAAGAATTTTAAAAATGGTTTAAAGGCATACAGTTCTGCGCTTATATACCCCACCCTGTCAAAATATTAGATAATATCCATGTATGTCGGCGGCCGGTAGCTCAGTGGTCCAGAGCACCTGACATCTTATCAGGAAGACGTGGGTTCGTATCCCACCCGCTCAAAATAGGGGCGGGGGGTGGCTCAGTCGGTAGCGCGCCAGGCTCGTAATCTGTAGTTCCCAGATTCGAGTCCCAGCTGGATCAGCGTTGAGATTTATCTCCGCAAAAATTTCCCGCCCTGCCCACGGTCAGTAGGGGACACCGATGGACTTGGAAAGGCCGCCGTCCGTCGGATGGGACGTTAAGCCGTGGCCCCGTGTGCGGGAGAGCCATACCCTTTGCACGTTAAAGGACACGCTGGATGGCCTTGACGGGAGGCTACCATCTGTCTCCCAACAGCTGTTCCAGTGGGTCCCCTCCCCCAACTTTCTCTGAGCCTTCGGGGTCCATGTGACCTGGCCATTTAGCCCATGGTGTGCAAAAAAGTGCCGCTCAGAGGTAAAACAATCCAATCCAATCCATGTATGTCATTCGTAATCTAACTTCGAAGATCTGGAACTTCTAAAATATGACTTCAGTAGAAAACTGTGACTAAAAATAAAGATCATAATCATATCTATTTAAATCTGGATTTTCAATAATATGCGTTCAGTATTTAGAGCGTTATCAGAGAGAGTATATTTCACAGCAGTAATGAATCATAAGAACTTACCTAAGAAATTAATTAAGATTTAAATAATAAATATTGTTTCAAATCAATAATTAAATAAATAAATTTACATATTTAAAATAAATATGTAAATAAATTTAAATATTTAATAAATAATAATAAAATAAATTTACATATTTAAAATTTGCATAATTCTGTTTCAATATTGGACAATTATGAATGACTTTTATATAACAAAATAATTTATTGTTAACTATTCCAGCTTCTATAGCTCTTTAAATACTAAACGAATATTTTAAGAATTTTATTAATTTAGGAAATTATTATTAAATTTTAGGAAACGCAACTTTTATAATCCGTACCTTAACCCTTTCACGACTAAGGGAAACATTTTCCCCCATTTTAAAATTGGTGATTGTCGTATTTAATTATAACCTTATCTGCATTTTTTATACAGAATGTCAAAATAGAACGTATGCCGAACGCAATTACGTAAACGGGAACGTTTAGTCCATGTCCATCTTTGCAATAATGTTGCATCTGTGCAATGTCCATCTTTGCTTCACAACCAAAAGAAATTGCTTCGCAGAATATCATAATTAGCACATCATTTTGTATAGTAATTTTATTTCATAATTTTGTATTATTTTAGTTAACATTTTGTTCTAATAAACCAATAAATAAAAGACATTGCATAATAAGCCTAACTATAATTTGTGTTACCTTTATAGTCCATTGGGAAAAATATTTCCCATAAAATTCCAAAAAAACTACACATTGTTATGTATTTTTCTAATGATTTTTATTTATTTTACGTCTAAACAAACTAAAATAAACAGTTACATACTAATATTTACTCTTAGAAACCTTATGGTCCTGAAAGGGTTAAAAGCAGGGCCGAATGTATTGGGAGGGAAAAGGGTTTGTTTTCTCTTGGCAAATTCTAATAACCGAAACGGAGATGAAAATTATAAACCTAGCTACATGTTTTTTTCATATTATAAATTAAATATTAAAAATCATATATATATTTTCCTTTTGTAAGGGAATAATTTGTGAAAATATACACTACTCTCTCAGTCAATCACAATTTTCATCAAAACATTCCAGAGTGTTTCAAAAAGGACGCAATCCCTATTGTATTTTTCTATTTAAACTTGACAAAAGACACAAATTTCAAAAGATGCAAATTAGACATATGTCTACCTTTGCAATAGATGTTAAAAGTGATTTCCTGCAACTTGGATGCAGGTTCGTACCCGTTTCATGACATTTGCAGCCACCTTTCGTAATATTTGTTTTCTTATGTTTAAAAACTCTCTTTCAATGTTAGCCTTCAAGTCTTCAAGTGCATGAGGATTGTTTTGAAACACTACACATTTGAGATATCCCCAAAGAAAAACATCTGGAGAAGTAAGCTCTGGGGATCTTGGGGGCCACAATTTTTTTTTAAATCAAATGATCACCAAAAAATTCCTGCAACATGACCATTGTGTCATTTGCAGTACTGGCAGTCGCGCCATCTTGTTGAAACCAATAGAATACATCCAATAGTGCAATAAACTGTTGGATGAGGTCACGATAAATTCACCAGTTACAGTTGAGTCAAAAAATAAAGATCCTATCACACGACGATGGGAAATTGCACACTAAACACCAATTTTCCGTGCGTGTAATGGTCGTTCGTGAAAAGTGTGAGAATTTTCACTGCTCCACACCTGAATTCCATTTTCATCAACAAAAGAACGAAACCGACAGTACCGTAAACGTTTTTCATGGTCTGGTTCTTTCCGTTCATGAACAACACCAATGTGGTAGGCATGAAATTTTAACTTCTTTGTAGCCCTGAAAACAGTAGCTGGTGATAATCCAACCTGTGACGATAACTTTCTAAGAGATTTTCTGGGTGAGCGAGTTAAACGCTGAGACACATCATCAAGAACTTCGGCAGTTAACAGTGATGACCGGCCTGGGCTCTTTCGATCCTGTACAGACCAAGTGTCACGAAATTTATCAATCAAACGAGATATTGCCGACTTGTTGGGAACTGCAGATTGAGAAAACTTCAACTCAAACTCCTCTCTCACACGTTTGTAAGATTTGTACGTACAATAAGTCTCAACAATAAATACACGTTCGTTTTTGGAAAACGACATAGCTGACACAACACAAAGGAATGAATGCTTGAGTGAGACTAAGCGCGTGACAACTGCTAAAGGCTGTTAACCTTGAGTACAGTAATGCCAACTGACTAATATTATGGCATAAAATGCACTTGCGCGTAAGTTCTACTCTGTTATATTTAGGGTTGCGTAATTTTTGAAACACCCTGTATATGCTTCAGTTCATGAAATATGTATAAATATTGAATATATTGTTTAATTTTGTTATTATACTTTTATTTGTAATTTTACTGCCTTAAAGGCTTTGGGGTAGAAGGGTTTTCACTAAACGCCCAAGTCAGTGATGTATATAAATAAATAAATAAGTAAATAAATAACACTTTTCTGGATCCTTCCTATCCAACCCTCCCCCCTTCCTGGAGAAGGGTTGGATAACAAGTCCTGAAAGTAGAGATTTCAGGACTTGTTCTCAAATGAAGGGATTTTCTGTTGGCGACAGTAACGTGTTTTTTAAGGAACTTCTATTCACCAGAGATTCAGATTCTGCAAATAGAGAGTGGACACAGAAACAGTTTTCATATTGATGGAAACAGCAAATTTGTTGGATTATTGGGAAAAGCCTCTACGTGAAATAGAAAACGAAATTTGAGACCTGTTGATGAACTCATCAGAGAAGAATGAAACTGTTTGGTAGAGGAGAGCGTTTACAGATCTCTATCTCTCTCTGTGCTGGGTCAGGACTTAGAATTAAATGAATTTTATTACGGTTGTTATTGTTGTCTACCTCTCGGGATAGGGGCGGGGGTGGCTCAGTCGGTAGCGCGCCAGGCTCGTAATCTGTAGTTCCCAGGTTCGAGTCCCAGCTGGGTTAGCGTTGAGATTTATCTCCGCAAAATTCCCCGCCCTGCCCACGGTCAGTAGGGGACACCGATGGGCTTGGAAAGGCCGTCGTCCGTCGGATGGGACGTTAAGCCGTGGCCCCGTGTGCGGGAGAGCCATACCCTGTGCACGTTAAAGAACACACTGGATGGCCTTGACGGGGGGCTACCATCTGTCTCCCAACAGCTGTTCCAGTGGGTCCCCACCCCCAACCTTCTCTGAGCCTTCGGGGTCCATGTGACCTGACCATTTAGCCCATGGTGTGCAAAAAAGTGCCGCTCAGAGGTAAAACAACCCAACCCTCTCGGTCAGGTAAAAGGGGAAGAGGAGAAAGTAATAGGAATGAAAAGGGTCATGATCGAGGGTGAATTAACTGAAACTTCGTTACAGTTCATAGTGAAGAACTTCGTTCGAAAATTAACCATTTTACTTTGTTTCAGTAGTCTTTATCGAATTTCTTCCAAAAATAAGGGTCAAAATATATAGGGCGTTAGAAAAATAATGGAGTTATTTCGGGAACCAATATATATGAAAATTAAATATATATTCAAGAAAAAATTATTTTAACTGAAAGCGCACTTCAAAATACTGCTCACAAAAATTAGGGGATATATTATCGCTTCGTATTCATTTTAAAATATCCCCTAATTTTTGTGAGCAGTATAGTTTTGAACATATTCAGTGAATTTCCACATGTGGTGCACGTGTCGTAAGCCAACATATGCCCAATCGGTATTCCATTTCTTGCCATACAAACTGCAGCATAGTTCATGTTACTTGCTCAGTTACTTCTTTTAGTTTGGCTTTGATTCAGGTATCGATTTTGTCCAATGCTCCACAAAAAAGTAATCAAAGTGTCAAATCAGGACTCTTTGTTGCCCGTAATCTTAGACCACCTCTGTCAATCCATCTGTCAGGAAATGTTGCACTAAGAACTTCGACAACGTCTCTTGAGAAATGTGGCGGTGCAACGTCGTGCTGGTGGCCGCCGGCGAAATTGTTTGAGTGGGGGAATGTACAGGTACAACATTCAATGTGATGCTTTTTGGGTATTTGGGGAAAGTGCTTCCCGAAATATTTTGTTTTTCCCCTTCGTTACTAGCATTCTGAAAGTGGGCCACCGCTCTCCATCTTCATCCGGCACTGCTCTCCGTCAATTTTCGAGCTAATTTTCTTCTTCTAAATATCTACTCCACTTATTCTTCGAACACGTAACAAGCTTTCATATGAACCAGGGACGACAGTACCAAACTTAGCGAAGAATAACTAGAAAAAAAAACATATTCTTAAACATCCATAAGAAAAATTCTATACTTAAAAAAACAGAAACACACATTTCTTAATGAGTAATGAACTTGCAAAAAATTATATTTTTAAATAATCAAGAAAATAGCTTGATTATAAACAAAAAAAATGTTTTGAATGAGTACAGCATTTTGAATGAGTACAGTTGTCAAAATCCATTAATTATGCACCTAAATATTAGATGAAATGAACCAGATTTAAAATATTGATGATTTATTTTATGAGTCGGAAATTCTTTTAAAAATAAGCCACAGATTAACCAGGCCTTATATAAACAATCCATGGACCAAGAATCAAGATGATTGAATCAAACACCCGAGGGTTATTGCGAAACAAACAACTAAAAATATTGAAATGCTTTTGGGTTGGGTTGTTTTACCTCTGAGCGGCACTTTTTTGCACACCATGGGCTAAATGGCCAGGTCACATGGACCCCGAAGGCTCAGAGAAGGTTGGGGGAGGGGACCCACTGGAACAGCTGTTGGGAGACAGATGGTAGCCTCCCGTCAAGGCCATCCAGCGTGTTCTTTAACGTGCACAGGGTATGGCTCTCCCGCACACGGGGCCACGGCTTAACGTCCCATCCAACGGACGGCGGCCTTTCCAAGCCCATCGGTGTCCCCTACTGACCGTGGGCAGGGCGGGGAATTTTTGCGGAGATAAATCTCAACGCTGACCCAGGTGGGATTCGAACCTGGGAACTACAGATTACGAGCCTGGCACGCTACCGACTGAGCCACCCCTGCCCCATATTGAGATGCGAAAAGGTCAAACAGAATCAGGAGAGCAAAAACTCCTTCGTTCAAAAAAGAAGGCTTAAATTCTTTTACTCTCTTACTGTTGTGGGGGATGACTCCGCCAGCCGCCCACCCAAGGTCTTCCTAAAGCGGTTTTATGGGCTCTTATTCAGTCTTCTCAATATCCACACACACACGCGCCCGCAATGACGTAATGCACCAGGCGTCTTTCTTTTTTCTGAGGTCTGCCGTTCATTCTGATCGATTTCCAGTGCCGCAAAATCTGAAATGGCTGCTGTAACGTGTTATTTAAGTTTCTTCTATTCACCAGAGATTCAGGTTCGGCAAAGAGAGAGTTATTCAAATAAACTTTTCTTATTGGAAAAAAAAAACTCTACGTAAAAGTGGAAAAGGAAAAGAGTGTCTTATATAAGTATAACCTCGTTTTCATCATCAATTATAGCCAATGAAATAGAAGTACGAAAGTCGAACTAATGCCTTTTTAAAACGGTTTCTCAGAAGAGAAATTTTGTCTCGAAAAGTCCGACTAGAGTATAAAACCTTAGCCGAAAAATTCAGTCTCAAATCTGTAGATCTCAATTTTAGAGTCTATGACACTACTAGCTAGAAACGCATTTTCCGAAATTCGGATATTTTCAGCATATTATCTTCAATAGGGTATGAGGGGCGGAGATGGCGGTGTTTCAGTCAGTAGCGGACCACTCTCGTAATTTGCAGTCCTTCGAGTGTCATCGTACATAAGAGGTTAAAGTGGGACTATCACATAAATAATATAATCTCCAAAATCAACTCATTGAGGGGCCAGCTAGGCCCACTCTTAGGAGAAATTCCATTTCAATGATTGATCATAAGCTTTTACTCTATGATATGATCATCAGACCGGTGATTCTCTATGCTTCACCCATATGGGCGAATACTACACCAACCAATATTCAGAAGATTCAGGTCTTACAGAACAAGATTTTGAGAACTGCCGTCGATAACCCCCTGGTTTGTCACTAACAGACAACTCCATAAATACCTGGGCATCGACCATATACAGGGTGATTCAAAACTTATCGTTCAAATTTCGTGGGGAGGTAGGGAATACGTCAGGAAACCGATTTCACATAGGAAAGTATGTCTGCAAACGTACGCATGCGTATGTAGAGGGCGCTGTGTGTACCCAACCAGTGTACAGCTCGCCCGACCACTCCCGCTGTCATCAGTGTACGCTGAGTTACTAGTGATAAGATGAATCTTTTTGTGGGGGGCCATGAAAGACCATGTGTACGAGACCCCCGTCGACAGTGAAATGGACCTTGTTGCACGAATAGTGGCCGCCGCAGGCATTGTCCGTGATATGCCAGGCGTTTTTGAAAATGTTCGGTGGTCAATGCAACGGCGCTGTGAATCCTGTGTCCGTGTAAATGGTCGCAATTTTGAGCACCTACTGTGAACCTGTACTTTACCTTGTTGGAATAAAAGTCACATTCGTTACCACTTAACTGTACTGTTTCCTTGTGTTCACTTTACTTGTCCATTTTGTTCATGTAGATGACGTGTGCGGACATACTTTCCTATGTGAAATCGGTTTCCTGACGTATTCCCTACCTCCCCACGAAATTTGAACGATAAGTTTTGAATCACCCTGTATATACACATATAAAACGCACCTCAAAAAGATTTTTTGAGTCTGTAAGCAATAATCCCAATGAGATAATTTCTTCTCTGATTCTTTATGATCATACTGTTTTGAACAAGTACAAGAGGCCTAAAACAGTGGCGTTCTCTGAGACCTACCAGTTTTAGGTTCTTATACAATTTTACTGCTATTTTTAGCTTTTCTTATGTTTACCTAAGGGTGGTTTACTTATATATTTTGTTCTTACTCATGCCAAATAGTCATATCTTTCTGATATGCCTATTTGGCATGCTAACGATCGGGGGCAAGACAGTACCATGTAGATACAGCTCATCCCCGACTACCTAATGGCGAGCAGTCCTACAGAAGGAAAGTTCATCCATCGGTCAAAACCTAAATTTAATCTATTCCCCGGTTAGCCACAAACAAGGATATGTAGATTCAAGTTGACTCGACTCCCGGGGTGGAGACTCTTAATTGGACCCAGATTTTGAAATTGGGGCCCTGGCCTATTAGACGGACCAAGTCATTCAGCAGGGACCCGAACGATTCCCCTGAGTCTACCTGATGGACGTCTTAGATTGCCAACCTAGCTACAAACCGGTCAGCAGATCCTTCGACTTCAAAATGGTCTTAGCTCTGTCCAACCAGGGCCCAAACCGGTCAGCAGAGCCTTTGACCGCACTGGGCCACAAGCCCTCCCACCACCACCACCACGTGGCCATTTAGCCGATGGTGTGCAAAAAAGTGCCGCTCAGAGGTAAAACACACCAAATTATGATCTAAGAATGTCGGAGTATCAACTAAGCAGTCTCACAGTCTCCCCAATTATCACTTATTGGTGCTTTAGATGGATTAATGCATCATTTTCTCTCCAGTGGTAAAAGATTTTCTGGATAAGTGACCTCTCAAGTCTCGTAATCTGTTGTTTCCAAGTTCGAATCCTAACTGTCCCAGGGTTTAAAAATTTTGTTAAGTTAAAACTTAGTGTACAAAAGATTATTGCACGTTAAAGAACACGCTGGAGATCCTTAACATGGAGGTTTTTATATTTTGATAATAACCAGTCAGTGAATGGCCTTCCCCTGTTTAAACTCTGAAACCCTTGTGGTCGTTGTGACCTAGTCGTTTAGCCCATTGTGAACAAAACAAGTGTCACTCAGAGTTAAAACAACCCAACTTTTTTGTTATAGTGTATAATATAATAATAAAAAAAATGCATAAAAAGTTTTGAAACAAAATGAAAATAATCGTATTTAAAGGAATGCAAAAGTAATAATAATAATTAAAGATAAAAATATAAAACTTACGCTTTCCTTGAACAAAATAAGATGTTGGCTCAGTCGATATCTCTCAAGACTCATGATCTGCAGTTCCCAGGTTCGAATCCCGACTGTGCCCAGTTAGATTTATCTAACTGGGCACAGTCGGGATCATGGTTACATGCGTGTCATGGTTACATGCAGTCGGGATCATGGGCACATGGTTATCTCTGCAAAACTCCTCCCCCCCTTCCCTCGGTCAATAAGAGATACCGATGGGCATGGAAAGGCCACCGTCAGTCGGGTGGGATGTTAAACCGTGACTCCGTGTGCGGGAGAGCCATATCCTGTGCACGTTAAAGAACATACTTGATAGCCTTGGCGGGAGGCTACCATCTAGCTCCTAACAGCTTTCCAATGGGTCCCGCAACTTTCTCTGCACCCTTAGGAACCTGTCACCAGCCACTTAGTCCATTGTGTGCACAAAAGTGTCGATCAGAGCTAAAAGGAACCTAATCCAATCCTTGAATAACTAATTCTTATACCAAAGAATAAGATTATTCAGAGAAATACGACAAACAAATGTTCCCTAATGATATAATAAAAACAGAAATATTTTAAATCGAAGCCTTTAGCTAAATGTCTTCGTTTGTGGTCAAGCATCATCATCTATTTTTATACTCAACCTGAAATAATCTAAATTCAACTAAAGAGAAAAAAATGACTTCGGGATGGATGAAAATTATAAAAAAAATCACGTTCAGCGAAGTGTGAATATTGCTTCAAGAACGTATCGATCATCTTTTACCAGAAAACTAGTGCGAATTACATCAGACGTGTTGTAGGTCGGTGCAATACACTGTAATCAAGATAGTTATTACTACTTGCATGGCAGACACCGTATAGCGGAACAATGTCAAGAAACGATTTTTCAATAGCTTCGTGGGGGGGGGGGGGGGGCTCAGTCGGTAGCGCGCCAGGCTCGTAATCTGTAGTTCCCAGGTTCGAGTCCCAGCTGGGTCAGCGTTGAGATTTATCTCCGCAAAATTCCCCGCCCTGCCCACGGTCAGTAGGGGACACCGAAGGGCTTGGAAAGGTCGCCGTCCGTCGAATGGGACGTTAAGCCGTGGCCCTGTGTGCGGGAGAGCCATACCCTGTGCACTTTAAAGAACACGCTGGATGGCTTTGACGGGAGGCTACCATCTGTCTCCCAACAGCTATTCCAGTGGGTCCCCTCCCCCAACCTTCTCTGAGCTTTCGGGGTCCTTGTGACCTGGCCATTTAGCCCATGGTGTGCAAAAAAGTGCCGCTCAGAGGTAAAACAACCCAACCCAACTCAATAGCTTTTGGGTTGGGTTGTTTTACCTCTGAGCGGCACTTTTTTTGTGAAGAAGTTTCTTTTTTGAGAAGTCAAACCCTCAGTAGCGTTCATATGATGTCAAAAAAAAGTAGTTTAGAAAGTTTCTGAATGCGTTTAATAAGCAATACAACAATAAATAGTCACTGTAATTGATAACCAGGATGGATGAGAAACGTAACAAGATGTCTTCGTCTACTTATAAAATAGTAAAAGAAAAACAGCTGTCACTGAAATGCTACGCAGTGTTAAAAAATGGGTGGTCGAAAAGTCACGCAAACTGTAGTGTTGACCAGATTTCTTCCCAGCAAAGCATAAAGAATGTAAACATCGTATACTATTACAGCAGCATTCAAGGCCAACGAATAATCTGCAGTGAGTGTTCTTTTCATTGATTATTCGAGGTATCTGTGAATAGCTTGCAGTATAAAATTTCTGTAGTTAACCAGCAAAGCGATTTAATCTTGAGAGAAAACACGCCCCGGGTAAAGCCTGGATGTTTGTGTTGCCTTTCTGCTGAGGTCTCGCCTTCCTCACAGACTTTCTACTATGGCGAATAAACTGACAAGCTCCTGTCAGACCTGTGTGACAAGCAGGTGGTTCAAGAGGTATTTATTTATTTATTTTATTAATGAGTACATATATATATAGCTCAACTAGAAATTTAACTAGACCAAAGCTCTGACTAGAAATCAGTCAGAGCTTTGGGCTCCACATTATTTCTAAACGGTCACTGAACCCTATTTAACCTTTGACCTTAAAACGTGACACCAGATTTGAAATTTCTTAACATCTGTGAGGTCAAAGTCCGAAATAGATGTATGAACCAATTTGTATCTTTCTAGAAATTATATATAAAAATTTGACTTTTGACCTGGAAGGACCATCGTATGTAAAAATTCCAATTTTTCCGAGATTTATTATCCGATATACCCAGAGGAATAATATTTTTAGCTCTCTAGCACAGATAGATCGAGATTCGGCCTTGAAGGACACTTCGGATGTCACATTTCGGATTTTTTTCTGAGATCTACGCCCTGGATTTCCCCTAGGTACAAATTTCAGAGTTTTGTCATTTCGGCATCATAGAATTAGTGAGATTCCCTCTGAGACAGTCACTCAATCAATTACTCACAATCGCCTATATATATGTATAAGATATACTGTATATACCGATGGGTTTGGAAAGGCCGTCGTACGTCGGATGGGACGTTAAGCCGTGGCCCCGTGTGCGGGAGAGCCATACCCTGTGCACATTAAAGAACACGCTGGATGGCCTTGACGGGAGGCTACCATCTGTCTCCCAACAGCTGTTCCAGTGGGTCCCCTCCTCCAACCTTCTCTGAGCCTTCGGGGTCCTTGTGACCTGGCCATTTAGCCCATGGTGTGCAAAAAAGTGCCGCTCAGAGGTAAAACAACCCAACCCTATACTATATATGACTTAATGTTAAGATTTTAATTAATAATTACTGACATTGAATATTTGACATTAGTTATGTAAAAGAATAATTTTTTACAACACCAATAGAAACTAGATAATCTACATTAAGTATATTGTTGTAATGAGAAGTTCAAGAACAAGCAGATATTCTGTGTGTTCTTTACAAGTGTTTAAATATAGAAAGATACGCTGCGTGTAGTAAATCTTGATGTTGTCCTTAAGATGAAAAATATGTTAATGCTGATATGAATTTTGACTTGGTAATATTCATTCTATCAAATAACAATTTTCTTGAATGAATTAAACGATGTTCGCTGAAATCGAATCTACTGAAATGATAAATTTCATTAAAACTTTACTAATCTCTCTCTCTCTAAAACTGTTAACTTTTTTGACGTGGATTTTTTAATCAGTTTGTTACATGGCATTTTAGAATTGGGTGACTTTTTCTCTAAGCAGCAATTTCTTCACAGAATGGGCTAAATGACCAGGTCACAAGAACTCCAATAAGAATGTGGGAAGGGGACCCACTGGGCAGCTGTAGGAGACAGATGATGAACTCGGAGAGGCCATCCAGCGTGTTCTTTAACATGCAGAGGATATGACTCTCCCACATACGGACTAAGGCTTTATGTCACATCAGATGGACGGCGTCCTTCACAAGCCCATCGGTGTCCCTTACTAACCGAGAGAAGGGTGTGAGTTCTTCGGAGATAAATCTTAACACTGGCCTATATGGGACTCGAACCTGGGAAATGAAGATTACGAGTCTGGCACGCTACCGACTGAGCCACCCCTGCATTTTTATGGAGTTGGGATTTAAACAGTAAGGAGTTTAGCAGTTCAATAAGGGGAATCATAATTCTTCCACTTATTAATCCGTTCTAATATGTCCAAAAAATGTTAATTTTTGTATGCTGATTTTCAAAAGTGAATTCTGAAGCCATTTTTATTTGTAATGAAAAACAATAGAATTTTTCCGTTCATGAATACTCTGTTATTTACTTTTATATTATATTTATATTTACGGTTCCCTTACTAAACTTATGTCTTAAAAATCGTTATGTTTTCTTGCAAATTATTTAATAGTTCAGTATTTTGTAAATCTCTTATTCGGTTTAGGTTCAATTCAGTCCTTAATTTTTACTAATCTTAAGCAATATGCACAGTATCCTCCACTTATCAAACTTTTATCATAAAATATCACATGTTTTAGGTAATAAATGTATAACTATAACGTCTTAGGAAAACTGAATCTCAAATAGACAAGCACAGACTTCCATCTTTCAGAAAAAGAATACATTCTTCTCAAACCCTAAAACATCCTCCTCTGCTGGAAACTCTCAATAAAAGATGAAAAAACTTTCTTTTACAAGTGCCCCCCTTTCTCGATCTTCCATATCCACACCTATTACAGATAAAAAAAAAAGTTCCTTTTACAAGTGCTCCTCTTTCTCGATCTTTCATATCCACACCTGTTAAAGATAAAAAAAAGTTCCTTTTACAAGTGCTCCCCTTTCTCGATCTTCTATATCCACACCTGTTAAAGTTAAAAAAAAGTTCCCTTTACAAGTGCTCCCCTTTCTCGATCTTCCATATCCACGCCTGTTAAAAATAAAAAAAAAAGTTCCCTTTACAAGTGCTCCCCTTTCTCGATCTTCCATATCCACACCTGTTAAAAATAAAAAAAATCCCTTTACAAGTGCTCGCTTTTCTCGATCTTCCATATCCACACCTGTTAAAAATAAAAAAGTTCCCTTTACAAGAGCTCCCCTTTCTCGATCTTCCATATCCATACCTGTTAAAAATAAAAAAGTTCCCTTTACAAGTGCTCCCTTTTCTCGATCTTCCATATACCTGTTAAAGATAAAAGAAAGTTCCTTTTACAAGTGCTCCCCTTTCTCGATCTTCCATATCCACACCTGTCAAAGATAAAAAAAAATTCCTTTTACAAGTGCTCCCCTTTCTCGATCATCCATATCCACACCTGTTTAAAAAAAGTTCCTTTTACAAGTGCTCCTCTTTCTCGATCTTCCATATCCACACCTGTTAAAGATAAAAAAGTTCCCTTTACAAGTGCTCCCCTTTCTCGATCTTTCATATCCACACCTGTTAAAGATAAAAAAAAGTTCCTTTTACAAGTGCTCCCCTTTCTCGATCTTCCATATCCACGCCTGTTAAAAATAAAAAAAAGTTCCTTTTTACAAGTGTTGCCCTTTCTCGATCTTCCATATCCATATACTGTTAAAGAATGGATATGACAGGTGGAGGTTATTTGAACTGATAGCGCACCAGGTTTCGAGTACAAACTGCTGCTGTATCAAAATCTCCTTCACTCTCTCTCACTCTGCCTTTGGTGACACTGCAATGGGTTTGGGAAAGCCGCTTTTCTCAGAATGAGTTACTAAACCGTGGTTTTGTATGCACGAGAGGAATGCCCTGTGCACTTTAAAGAATACGCTGGATGGCCTCGATGGGAAGCTTCTAACTGTATCCTTACAGCTCTTCCAGTGAGTTATCTTCCTCCAATCTTCTCTGAGTCCTTATAACCTGCACATTTAGCCCTTTTTGTGCAATCAAAAATGCCGCTAAGAAGAAAAAAAAACTTTCTTAGAAAAACTCAAAAGTAGATTTGTTGCACTCTTTGCATATTTATCTGCGAAAATCTAAACAGGAACAGTAGTCAGGAATCCAATGACTCTTACAAAAGACAAACATACTCCGTGTGTTTTGTTAGCTCAGAAGCAATGACTACAAAACATTCTGTATTAGTGAGGTATGTCCTTATACGAGAAAAGCTTCTGTATTAGTGAGGTATGTCGTTATAAGAGAAAAAGTTACATATTAGTGAAGTATGTTCTTATACGTAAAAAAACTTCTGTATTAGTGAGGCATGTCCTTGTATGAGAAAACCTGTATCAATCAGGAATACTTTCTCTGATTCTTTTGTGCCTTATCTATATAAATAAATTATCTCTCTAGCAGTTGCTTGCCACAAAGGTCCTTTGAGTATAATATACCATTAAAGAATATCTGTCCAGAAGGCGAAACCTCAGTGAAAAGACAGCACAGGAAAAAAATCAATACGTTATCCTAGGCTTCAATCCATACCTCAAGATATGCATGTCCTAAGAAAACAATTATCTCCCTTGACTACTGAAGGATTATTTAATAAATCTCTTTCTGACAATTTTATTTTAAATTTTCAGTTTCCTAAAAATGAGGGTACATATTTGTTTTAGTTTACGTATTATTTGTTTCAGTTCCGGTGGATTTTGAAAATAATTTTTTCCAGAAGGGATTAAATTGTTATTAAATGTTCCATTTTCCATAATTCTTTAAATACTGAAAGAATGTTATTCGAAAAATCATAATTTTTAAAGAAATCTGAACCTTTAAAAAAATCTTTTTTATAGAAAAGTTATTTTAAACACTACAGAACTTCTAATCTGATATTCCCTTTTCAAAACATCCTCCAATTTGCATGTGAATGGTTTTCAGTGTATTATACGAGATGAAAGGTAAATTACACGGGAAAGGTGTATGTGTGTATGTAAATATATGCACATATATTTCATCACTCTCAAAAAATATAATTTTGACACAGAATTTCGATATATATTGAATGGGAAAGTGATCTAAGTTGCTCAACATCACTTAAGAGTATATAAATTTTTGAGCAATTGCTAAAACAAAAGCATTCGTTCGTTTAATTTAATAATATTCTGATTCCATTCCGCAATTTCTAGCATATCTAACAAATTCCGAATTTGTCACCGAAATTAAAATCCTTACCGACGAAAGTCTGAGCATTTAACTTGTAACAAATGACACTGTGTTGGGGAAAATACCTGCAAATCATACGAAACCAATTAAGATTATTTACAATACATAACATTGCTATGCAAAGCATCATTCACAAATCTTTATTCTCGTTCCAAAAAAGATATTAGCATTTCGCACCATAGCGCGCTCTCACACATAGGCCGATCAGAAGACCTGTGCGCACTCCCACACGCACGTATTAAAAAAAAATGTATATGTATTAAACCTGTAGATGGCGCCACCGTACGGAGCAAATCAGAGCCTCCCCGCGGCCTGCGTTGCTCTATTATTCAAGCTGCTAATTTCGGATTCGATTACGCACCAATAACGACCGGTAGGGTTCAGAGAGGAATAGCTGATCGTCGGCTATTGGCAGCGGGCCTCGGCACCGCTAATCCCCGCATCGGGGGAGAGGCACAGTCAGAGCAGCTGGAGCAGCCCGGAGTGTGCCAGAGACGAACAGGAGGAGCACAAGGAGAGTCGGCAGCAGCAGCAGGAGTAGAGGGAGTGTTTTCCAGAGCGAGCGAGCGGAGAGGAGAAGAGAGATCGAGGCTATAAAGCAAGCTTCTCCTGGTCTGACCACGCAACGCCACTGATAGAGTGCGCCCGAGCGCCCGTGCAAGCCGAACACAGTCTCCTCTCTTCCTCCCATTCGCGCTCCTACCCTTCGACGCTCTGCCGCAAGCGGGGAGAATGTGAGCCCGGTCGCCGGTCGTCGACGCCGCCGCCGATACCACCGTTGCCTCTCGGCCGCGCATGCCTCCTCTCCCTCCAACGCGAGCGGCTCGTAAGCGACGCGCAGTAGTAACAAGTGTCGAGGCGCATTATGATGGACAGGCCGGGTCCCCGCGGGGTGACCGCTCTGTGACGGGTGGTGTCATCGCCGGCTCGCGAGCAGGACTGTAGCGTGGTGAGTGTATGTGTGTTCTACCTCTGCAGCCATGCCCAGGTCATTTCTTGTGAAGAAGGCAAAATACCCTGTGGAGCACGGCAACCGGTGGCCGTATCGCGAGCCCTCGAGCCCTACGGAGGCGGCCCCGGCCCCGAGTCCTCCACCGCCTTCGCATTGCCTCACCGTCCGATACACCAACGGTAAGTCTGACTTTCTCTTTATCAAAAGGAAGTAATTTATCCTCAGTTATTTCGACTTGTATTGTTCTCTTCAATGTTCAAACTGCCCACCAAAGCAATGGCTAAGTCCATCTCAGGTTTTTATGATCATTTAACGAAACATTTGTTCAAGAAAATTTTGAAGCCTACGCCAATATATTTTGGAGTAAACACTCTCTACTTGAGTAAAGCATTTAGTTTTGCTGAAAAATGCCGATTTATCGCATACTTTTCGTTTTTTTTTTTTGGTTACCTGTTGGTACTTCTTCATAAACAGAAGACTTACCCATTAAAAAAGGACCACTTGATATCAGTGAAATTTCTGAGCGTTTTTTAAATCGTAGTATGAAAATACCACCCAATTCATCTGAAAAGTAATGATACACATTTTATTGCTAATTTGTTTTTCGATTAAAGAGGAATCATTAACAAGGAAGATTCCACAATCATCATTGATCATTCGCAATATTTCAGAAGAGAGAACCCATAAATGACCAATTTTATTCAGAAAATGATGGAACGATTGTTGCAAATGTTCGACGGATTGGACCAGACTTTCACCTGCGCAGTTCCGTGTTAAACGTTCGTAGATTTCTTTTGCAAAAAGTGGTTATTGAGATCGATCCCCCCCCCACCACCACCACCTCATTTCGTCAGATTTGGCTCCTGTTGATTTCCTTCTTTTTCTGAAGTTAAAAAAAGGAGACAAAAGGAAAACGATTTCGTATCATCCAAACAAATGTGACCGATCACCTCAAGGTGACAACTTTGGAAGAATTTCAATAATGTTTTAACGATTGAAAGAGAGATGTAACAAGTGTATAGAGTCCCATAATGACTATTTTGAATAATTTTCACGATAAAATTCTTTTTCTGAACATTTGTTGAGCATTCTGAACGTTTTCTTGAATTTTGTCTCGATACGTTTCCGAAGCACTTTGTATATAAGTGCTCCAACTACATTTCATTAAAATTACTTATAATCTCTTGATGTTATAAATATTTTTAATTTTGATCAATTAATGCTATTCGCTTTAAAGTTTCTTTTTTAACCTGCAAAAGATCCAAGCAATGTTCATAAACGTTCCAAATTAAAACTCTTAAATCTTTTCGCTTTGTAACTGCATTCGTTCAAATCATCTCTGAAACTATTTTAATCTCAGAAAAAACGGATTTTTTTTTCATTTGGAAGATTTTTTCATTAAGTGATCAATATTTAGTAATACTAGAGAACGTTGTTTTTCAAAAACGCATTTAATTACATGTGGAAATTAAACACCCTGACTAATCCAGTTAAAACTCCAAAATCGGGTTTAAAGTTTTTAAGCCTGAATTATAAAATGTTGGGTCTAAATAGTATTTTATGCGCAGAGATTAATTCTCAGTATTCCGATTAATTTATTTATCCGCTGCTGGTGAAAATATTTCTATTTGTACTGCATTCTAAGGTCAGAATATCGTCAATTAATGAAATGACTTCTGAACGTTCTTGCACCATAAGTTTTCATAATTTAATTCTTAAAATTGTTCTGATGCCCAATGAATATCATATATGTCGAGTTGTTTCACTTCTGATTATCTTTCCCACATAATGCTCTAAATGTCCAGGTCACATGGGCACCAATGGCTCAGAAACATTTGAGGAAAGGTGACCTATTTGACACATGGAAGTCTCCGACAAGGTCATCTAGCGTCTTATTTAACGTGCACAGGGTATGGCTCTCCTGAACATGGAGCCACGGGCTTACGTTCCATTCGACGGACGGTGGCCTTTCCAAGCCATCTTTAGCACTAACGGCATGTAGCGTTTAGCAAAGAATTTCTCGATAATGATGACTCTAGGGTGAGTGGCGGGCGACTCGTAAATGGTAGTCTCGTTCACTATGGACTAAGTTAGCTCACCCCGCGTCACCCTCTATAAAGCGAAATAAAACCAGTGGTGTAACACTAAGGAAGTGGTTTTATCGTTTAATTGGCATTCTGTGGTAATTCATGAAAATGACGGGAAACTCTGGTCATGAAATGATGTGTGTGTATGGGAGGGGGGGGGGGGGGTGCCGGGTTTCTGATTTTGAAAAAGTGATGGGAAAACGCTTGTCCTGAAAATTATGATTGTCCATGAAAATGATGGGGAAACTTTGATAATGAAAATGATGGGGAAACTTTGATAATGAAAATGATGGGGAAACTTTGATAATGAAAATGATGGGGAAACTTTGATAATGAAAATAACGGGGAAACTCTGGTCAGGAAAATGATGAGATGAAACTCTGGTCATGTAAATGATGAGAAAAACTTTAGTAATGAAAATAAAGGGGAAACTTTGATAATGTAAATAAATGATGAGGGAAACTCTGGTAATGAAATGACGGGGAATATCTGGTCATGAAAGTGATGGGAAAACTTTTGTAATGAAAATGACGGAGAAACTTTGATAATGAAAATGATGAGGAAAACTCTGGTAATGAAAATAACGGGGAAACTGTTTTCGTGGAAATAATGCGAGAAATTCCTGTCATGAAAATGACGAGGAAAACGTTGGTCATGAAAATAATGAGGGAAGGGTTAGGAAAATGACCGGGGGGGGGGGGGAATTTTGATCTTGAAAACGACGGAGAAACTCTTGTCATGAAAATGATGCGGAACTTGAAGAAACTATACGCTAAGAAAATATATTCTGAAATATTTTTTTAAAGATGCATTCTACAGGTGAAACCTTGCGAAGAAAGTTTGAAATGCTTGAAAATTAAATTACATTAAGATTATCCGTTAGAAAGAAACTATAAAAATATGACGCATAAATAAAATTGTTGGCTAAAATTGAAACATAGAAAATTATCTGAAAAGGTGATAGGTCTGAAATAATCAAGAGATAATAAGTATACAAAATAAAATCTGAAAGTGACTAAAGGTGATAAGTATAAGAAAATAAACCAAATGTGACACATGAGGAAAGATAAGTGACGAAAATGTGACTTATCAGAGAACAAAAGAAAAGAAATCGAAAGGGTATAAAAAATATGAACAAAATTTATCGATAAATTCCACGTATGAAGGAAATTGAGTCGTAAACTAACGGCGTACAAAAAAATGTTAACTAATATTTTTCATACGTGAAACTAGCTTGAAAACATCTTCTCTAAACGAAATAAATGTTTTGCATAACATTGCATTACAATAGAAGTTTATCACCAGTGTTTCAAACGAAATCACATATTTCGTTTTTTCTTCCAATGTGCGAATAGTGTACGATGTCGTCACATTTCTTGAAAGCAACACATCGGCACAAAAATGCTATCAATACGGATGCTTTTGCTTCAACTACAAATGCATTATCTTGGTTATAGCGAAAAAGATTGATCCTCAGTGGGGTGCTTCGAAAAACAAAATTCCACTTTATTTATGGACTGCACCAGAAGTTTTCGAGATTAAGTGAATGCATTCGATTTAATTGGGATCTCATACCCTCAGAAATCCCCCTCTCTTACACTTCTGATAATCAGTACTGTTATTTTTTAATTACTAGATTTTAAAATGTTATTGTAAATGACATTATGAAGCGATTGCCCAAGCAATATATTAAGTAAAGTCTTGTAAGTACAGTCAGCGCTCGATTTAGGCCTTTTTGGAATAACGCGGTCACCATATTTGCACCTTTTCTAAATTTACATGGACTTTTTTTATTATTTTGAAATAACGAAGTTTGTACTCAGACGTTTTAAAAGAATAATGAAATCCTCTCAAATATCGTTGCTTTTTTACCTTAAGAAAGCGTGGAACCTGAAACTCAGTCTTCTACCTTGGCCTGCTCACTCATCTGATCAGATGACCCCTTGACCCTGTAACCCCACCTCCCGCTAATCCCACCACAATCAGAAAATCATCGGAGACAGTGCTCAGCATTAGGAAACATTTTCTGAAACAATTATTAATTTCTTGTTATACGTAGACTGTATGTTTTCGCTTTTGAGCGTAACTGTATGTAATGTTTTTATTAATGTAACAAACTAATTCTCTGTAGTGAAAACTAAAAGAGTGGAAGAAAGAGATGCATGAATTTTTGAAACAGAGCTTTTCCTATTCTTAACATTTCCTTTATATCTTATAGGAAAATCAAGCTTGATTAATGCGTTTTTATTCACTCTGTCATTTGTTAAGAACGAAATCCCCATACAGGTTGCGAGCCAACTGTATTGGAGGTTTAAATTAAAAATAAGAATTATTGAGAAGGGCATTTTTTTTAGAAATAAAGAAGTAATCTATTGTAAATAAAAAAAAACTCTAACAAGAGGTAGGTTTTTTTTATAGTTTTTTAGTTCATGCCTAGAAAAGAAATTCTTATGTTGATTCCTTTACGTGATTCTTGGGATAAATCTCTGTAATTGTCTTTAATGGTATATTAGAAATTATTCGGTTATCTGCTACTTATATTAGAGTCAAAATAAATTCCAAGAATGTATAGCCGCTCAAAAAAGTATTCGAACACTACGGTTGATTACAGAATTCAGAAAAAATATCTGGCAACGATATTTTTAGAAATTAGTGATCTGGCATTCTTCGTGTCACGTGACACGAAGGTTGCCAGATCACTAATTTCTAAAAAAATCGTTGCCAGATATTTTCCGTTCCCAGCAAACTGGAGCGGTTGCGGTTAATGTTCACAGCACATTGGATCGTGTGAGTTCACAAAGACCTGGATCGTGTGGGCTCACTCACGGAAATATTGAGCGTGCGCAGTTACCGTTCACAGCAAACTGGAGCGTGTGCGGTAACTGCACACGCTCCAGTTTACTGTGAACGGTAACTGGAGCGTGTACAGTTGCTGTACACGCTCCAGATATTTTTCCTGAATTCTGTAATCACGTGACACGAAGGTTGCCAGATCACTAATTTCTAAAAAAAAATCGTTGCCAGATATTTTTTCTGAATTCTGTAATCAACCGTGGTGTTCGGATACTTTTTTGAGCGACTGTACAAGTACTTATTACTAAATTCCTAGAATGTTAAGTTTTACTCATACACTGAATAGGTCCACTGAAACCTTGGCCAGGCTCTCTGATGCTGTGTCAATAGCACAAAGTCTCACCACCGTTCCAGTAGCCCCAGTCTATTCGTCGTACTAGTAGATCTGCTAACCCCAAGAGTGTCATCTGATCTACTTAGGCTATATTAGTTCACTGAAAAAGTATACTGTTACTACTGTGCTCACTAAAACAGTAAATAAGTTTCTCTGTGATAATAGTACAGTCGCCCAAAAAAATATCCGAACACCATGGTTGATTGCAGAATTCAGAAAAAAATATCTGGCAACGATTTTTTTAGAAATTAGTGATCTGGCAACCTTCGTGTCACGTGATTACAGAATTCAGGAAAAATATCTGGAGCGTGTACAGCAACTGTACACACTCCAGTTACCGTTCACAGCTAACTGGAGCGTGTGCAGTTACTGCACACGCTCCAGTTTGCTGTGAACGGTAACTGCACACACTCAATATTTCCGTGAGTGAGCCCACACGATCTAGTATCAAAATAATATGACCACCTACAGTCGCTCAAAAAAGTATCCGAACACTATGGTTGATTGCAGAATTCAGAAAAAAATATCTGGCAACGATTTTTTTAGAAATTAGTGATCTGACAGCCTTCGTGTCACGTGACACGAAGGTTGCCAGAACACTCATTTCAAAATAAAAAATTTTCTGAATTCTGCAATCAACCATATTGTTCCGATATTTTTTGAGCGACTACAACAGTTGGAATTTCGAGAAATGCATCAGTTAGAATTACCAAATCCTGACTAGTGTATTTTTTAATTCGAAACTGGTTTTCTGTTCTCACAATTCCACTTTCGTTTTTCTCAAAGAGGTCTGTTTATCACCAGCTATAACGCTTAATATTGACGTCACACTTAGCAATTATGACAACTGGGAGACTTTAATTTCCATTGTTATAAAACTTCTACCACGATAATTTAAAAATGCAAAACACTTCTTTCACTAAACATCAGATTATTTCAGTTTAATTTTCTGTGGCTGAGTGGTTAGTGTGCTTAGCTACTGATCAAAGAAACCCGAGTTCGGGTCCCGGATATGGCAAGGGGTCTTACTGGTGTTGGCTTCATGCTTTGGTCTCGCCTTTCTCGTAGATCTTCTCTTTGTCGTATTATGAAACTAACAAACTCCTGTCAAACTTCTGTGGGAAGCAGCTTCTTGAGGAATAATTTGTTTTTATTCATTTATTGCAATTTTTCCGGTAAGTCAGTACAAAAATGGAAAATGAATATATCTTTACCAATGTAAAACTTTTCAGTCTGAAAAACATAGACTGAGATCGTTATTGTAACTTATGAGTTAAAAACTTGTGCCATTTGGATGCATTTTTCATAGTCTACTGTAGGGGTTCTCGACGTGGGATACGCGATAAAAGTTTTTGGGGTACGCCGTGAGAGCTCAAAAGTCGCTAGATATATGTCATATATATATTTGTGTGTTTTGGGGTACGCCAGTTACATACACTTTTCCAGGGGGTACGTGAAGCATAAAAGGTTGAGAACCACTGGTCTACTGTATTTATATATATATATTATATTTATATTATAGCAAACCGATATATGCATTTATCTATCTGATACTGAATTCATTGACATTTGATTGTCTACATTTCTTCAAAAGCGTATGTTTTTCAATTGGTCTACGCATCAATTCAATAAGAACTTCAGCTTTAACTTTCCTGGGTAGAAAATAAAACATATTTCCTGGTGGTGGATTATCGCTGCAGTCTGTGGTCAAAGTTGAAATGTGTTTCTGTTCTTTTCGCATTCTCTGACATTTTTTCAAAGAAACATGTATCACAGAAAAAAACAAAAAACATTTTGTTGTGGATTAGAAAGTGTCACCGCCTTAGCATAACTGGTAGAGCACCTGACGCATGTCCAGGAAGTTCCAGGTTCGAATCCGGAAAGACGATAGTGTGTTGTTGGTTTTCTACCACACTTGTGTCTTCAGTCTATTACGATATATATATATACTCACTCATTAAGTAAGATTACTTGTTATATCTACCTGCGAACATAACCTCTCCAGTGGGATTCTTGTATTAGCGTTTGTATGCTGCATGAGAATACAGAAATATAGTGAGTGTTTATTCTAGATTATCGCCATTCTCATGTACTTTGTCAAGAATAACATAGATACTATATTACGAAAGGTTTCCCACACTTTCGTGTTAATGTATATGTTTATTCAGAGATCTCCTAACTTTTAAAATAAGCTTTTTTTACGTAAAAATGTCCATTGGTGATAAACTTAAAATCTCTCTCAAATCTTTATAATTCTCGATTTGATTTTCAACAATATTCTTTTGATATTTACAGTTATAAATTTAAAAATATTTAACGGCAAAAGCTGCCATTATACTCATTCTAAACGTTTGAAAATTAATTGAATCATTAATTCTAAATTAAGCTAAAAAATAACTATGCCAATTTCTAAATTTGCATTTATTTTGGTAAGCGGTAATAAATATTAATTTTATTCCCCTACTTTTTTTTGTCATTCGGTTGGAGTAAAAGAGTAGACTATAAACTGGGACTGATAGAAAATACGTTCATCACATCCGATTGCAGTATAGAATTCAACAGCATTAAGTTCTCACTATACCATATAGGTCTTAACAATTATTATTTGCGTTGTAGTGTTGGTTTTGCAGTAAATTGCTATAATCAATGGTGCTGCTTTTAAATGTTTCTGGTTCCATAAGTATCTAATTATCACACAAATATTGTTGAATATCGAGAGTTATAAATATTTTAGCGAGATCTTCAGTTTATCTCCAGTGACAGTTTTCAGTAAAAAGCTTATTTCAAATATTCCCCATTCACATAATATAGAAGTGTGCGGAGATGTCTCGTAATATAGTGCCCTGAGATAAGCTTAAGGCGAATAAAGTCTTCATCATTAGTATAAAAAACATTACGAACAGGATTTTAAACGCATTTTTAGCTAACAACTACAAAAAAAAGTTTTGATTGATTTTTTTATTATTTGCGACATATAGGACAGAGAAGAATCCTAGAAGCTACTCCTAGCTTAACACAGGCCTTCTCATACAAGGACATGCCCTACTAAGACCGAAGTCACTGCTTTAGTTAGAGCTAACACAACACACAAAGGTTGCCTTAGCTGGAACAGTCGCTAGCTGCCTAACCACTATGCCAGTTAAGGCTTCCTAATTTCTTTCGGATTATTTAAGTGATATTAAGTTTCATAAGTCAGGAAATGCTTATAGCTGTCAAATGCTTGGCAACTAGTGAAAAATGATACAAAATCTCGTTTTATTGGTTCATGTCAATGCAAATGACAAAATGCAACTCTAAGAACCTTGCTACTTACGAGATTTTCTAGACTGACTGGAGTTTGGTGCGAAAGGGATATTTTTTTACAATGGGAATATAAACAAAACTTTTAACGTTTTCGAGTAAAGTCACATAACGGTCAATACCTTCTAAGCTAGTTGAAAGAATACTAAATTTTCGCTGTGCCAAATGTGTATCCATGTTTTTCGTAAAAAATGCGCATCAAAGTGCCAAAACAAAAAGGCTAAGAATACATAAGAGAATGAATTGGAATATTTCCATCTGGCAGCTGAACATATTATAATGTGTTATGTCCATTACAAAGATGAAAACTGAAAATGCAAACATTAAATACTCCTTAAGTAGTTTACTGTCCTTTTTGTTTTTTTGATATTCTGTTATAGTAAAAGTTCCGATTGCAGTATACAATTCAACACCATTAAATTCACACTATATCATATTTGTATTTTGAAATGCAAGAGAATTAAGTTTAATGCATCATAACTACCTCAACAAATGAAAACCAAACTATGTGTGCGTTTGTTTTCTTTAAGCCATCCTCTTCTAAGTATGAGTCAGTCCGTAGTTACTGTTGCTTACTGGGGCGGGGGTGGCTCAGTCGGTAGCGCGCCAGGCTCCGCCCTGGCCACATAGTGGACACCGATTGGCTTGGAAAGGCCGCCGTCCGTCGGATGGGACGTTAAGACGTGGCCCCGTGTGCGGAGAGCCATACCCTGTGCACGTTAAAGAACGCTGAATGGCCTTGATGGGAGGATACCATCTGTCTCCCAACAGTTGTTCTAGTGGGTCCCCTCCCCAAACCTTCTCTGAGCCTTCGGGGTCCTTGTGACCTGGCCATTTAGCCCATGGTGTGCAAAAAAGTGCCTCTCAGAGGTAAAACAACCCAACAACTGTTGCTTACTACAGCTCTAGTGAGGAACGAACAAAATCAAACTCATCACATGCATCAAAATATACGAGCACAGGTATTAGTATTAAGTACAAATAAATCCTGAATAATTCGCAGTAGGTTAAGTTTAGCTCATTATGCAGTATATTCAATTCGATCAACTTTGGTTTAAATACTGATGCAACAGGATTAAGTGTGGCATACCATGAGTTCAGAACTTGACTAAAAGCTATCATGCTTAAAAACCCTTCATGACGGTGCAGATTGCAACTTGATTGGTTTTTAGCACACTGATATCAAGGCAAAACAAAATGGGATTAAATTTCGACAAACACGGTTGGCGCAAGCATTGCAAAAATATTGTTTTTTAACACACTTAATTTCCTGCTTAGGAAGAATAATTATTAGGTTGCAGCATATAATGCAACATGATTGAATCTGATATGTTACATACATTACGTCTTCAAATAAAGTATCAAAAGAAATGAGTTTAAAATTCCACAGCTTCAGCTTAGAATGCACATGTATTAGGTTTATCATACTACGGTTGCAGATTAGAACGCAACACGATAAAACTTAATGCACTACAGCTGCAGTTTGGAATGCAATAGGATTTGGTTTAACATCTGTAATTGCAACTTAGAACACAAACACGTTTAGATTTTAAACATTAGGATTGCAGCATAGAATGCACCAAGGTTATCTCAAGCAGACTCTGGTTGCACTTAAACGGAATAGGACACTACAGTTACAGCTTAGAGAGCAACGAAGATTAGATTTAATATTCCAGGGTGCCAGCTAGAATTCAACAGGATTACATCAAACAGATTTTGGATGCAGACAAAATCATATTGTTGAGAATGCAACATCTTTTTTTTTTGAGAGTGCAACAGGCTAATTTCAACAAATTACGGTAGCAGCTTAGAATGAAATAAGATTGCATCAAAAGACTATAGTTGCAGCTTAGGATGCAATACAATTACTTAGATTTAACACGCTACAGTAGTAGCTTAGATACATAATACAGCTTAAAATGCAGCAAGATCAAAACTAATACATTACGGTTGTGGCTTAAAATGCAGCAGGATTACATGAAATACTTCGGTTTCAGCTTAGATTGCAAGACAATTAGATTTAACACTACGGTTGAAGCTTACAACAGGATTAGATGTAACGCACTTACAGCTTAGAACGCAACAGTATTCGATCTAATACACCATTAGTTCTGGGCACGGTTTTCAACGAAGAATCCAACAAGATTTGGTTTGAAAATACAATTTGAGCTTAGAATGCAACAGGATTACATCTAACACACCATTTGCTCGAGGCACGATTGCAGCTTAAAAAATCCAACAGGGTTAGATTCAACACAGAATAGTTGCAGCTTAAAACGCAACAGTATTACATCTGTTGCACGATAATTTAGTTGGGTTGTTTCACCTACGAACGACACTAGTTTTGCACAGAATGGGCTAAATGGCCAGGTCATAATGACCTCGAGGACTCAGAGAAGTTAGGGGGAAGAGGACCTACTGGAACGGATGAGACCAACCGGACAGCTGTTAGGAGACAGATGGTAGCATCTAGTCAAGGCCATCCAGCGTGTTCTTTATCGTGAATAAGGTGTGGCTCTCCCGCACACGGAACCACGGCTTAATATCTCATCCGATAGACGAAGCATTCTTTTCAAGCTCATCTGTGTCCCCTACTGATGAGGAGCAATGGGAAAGTTTTGTAGAGATAAATCTCAATGATTTTATTTCTTAGAAGTAACACAATTATATTTAATGGATACAGTTTCAGGTTAGAATTCAACAAGAGTATATCAAACTGACTCTAATTGCAATGGAAAAGGATTAAACTTAACACTCTACAGTTGCTGCTTAAAACGCAATAAGATTAGATGTAACACATTACAGTTGCAACTAAGGATAAAGCAACAGTAGATCTAACAGACTATAATAGTAGCTTAGGATGCAACAAAATTTAGATTTCATTCACTATGGTTACAACTTGGAATGAAACAGGAATAAATTTAACAGAATGCATTTGCGATCCTGAATGCAACACGATTAGTTTCATTTATAACTCACAACGTAGCAACTTAGGAGGCAACAGCAGCAGTTATAACACACAAATGTTGCGTCCTAGAATGAAACAGAATTAAATTTCGTAAACCATTATTACAGCGCAGAACGCAACAGTGTTAAAATCTCCAAAACCATGCTTACAGCGCAGAATGCGCTAATAATAATATTATATTATGAATTAAATGAATAAATAATAACGAAATAATAACGAATTAAAATTCGAAAAACCGTGATTACAGCGCAGAATACTAAAAATAAAATAAAATACCCCCTTAAGCAGCTGCTTGCCACAGGTCTGACAGGAGCCTGTCAGTTTATGTGCCAATAGAAGAAGGTCTGTGAGGATGTCAGGACCTCAGCAGAAAAACAACACACATCCATGGCTTACCCGGGGCTCGAACCCATGTCCCTTAGATCAGTAGCCAAGCGTGCTAACCACTCGGCAAAGGATTAATATTCGAAAACCATGAGTATAGTGCAAAAGAAAATAGGATTAAAATAAAGAAAAAAATTGCAGCGCAGAATGCAACACGTCTAAGCTTAGCCAAGGCTCACCGAAGCCAGAACTCGTGTCTTGCTGACTAGATTGAGCGTGGTAGTGCAAAGATGAAAAATGGCACCTTTCTCCGTCTACTTTAATGAAAAAGAGTAATAGCGTTGGGTTGTTTTACCTCTGAGCGGCACTTTTTTGAACACCATGGGCTAAACGGCCAGGTCACATGGACCCCGAAGGCTCAGAGAAAGTTGGGGGAGGGGACCCACTGGAACAGCTGTTGGGAGACAGATGGTAGCCTCCCGTCAAGGCCATTCAGCGTGTTCTTTAACGTGCACAGGGTATGGCTCTCCCGCACACGGGGCCACGGCTTAACGTCCCATCCGATGGATGGCGGCCTTTCCAAGCCCTTAGGTGTCCCCTACTGACCGTGGGCAGGGCGGGGAATTTTGCGGAGATAAATCTCAACGCTGACCCAGCTGGGACTCGAACCTGGGAACTACAGATTACCAGCCTGGCGCGCTACCGACTGAGCCACCCCCGCTCCGAAAAGGAGTAATAAATGTTTTATTCATATTCATAGAAACATTCGCATGTATTTATATTTTTCAACGTCTTAAAATGTACAATAATATAGATATGTAGAAGAATAACACATGGGTTCTGCTGAATGTAGAACGATGATTTTCAAAGAGAATGAGATTTTTTATTTTGTTACTTTCGCATCCTCTAACGGTGGAAAGTAAACTAACGAATGAGTCGGAAAATACAAATACTGATATATATCTATCTATCCCAACCATAGAATTTTTTTTTCGTTTGTCTTTTAAGACAAAGCAAAACAGTTTTTAGTTTTACCAACCATCCAATAGATATTGTCAAGATTTACTCCTTGTCCACAATACTTGGCCATCGAAATTTGAAATTTCTAGTCTAAAAAGTGATCGTTTAAAGTTTTGCCATTTTCCAACTTTATGGCCCTCTAACGGTGGAAATCCAAACAGCTGAAAGGTTCAGACAATGTGAATCGTATTGATGGATTAGTACGTATCCAATCAAAAAATAATTTTTCATTTATCTCTAAAAATAAACAGATAGATGTCAACAGACGAAAAACCAAATGAAGGAACCAAAAAGTGAAAACAATTGTTGTTGTTTTTGGAAACAAGATAAAAAAAAATTGTACGTACATATAACAGGATCATATAAGTACCCCCCCCCTCCCCCAAACAGCTGCTTGCCAGGTCTGACAGGAGTCTGTCAGTTTATACGCCATAATAGAAGGTCTGTAAGGATGGTGGGACCTCAGCAGAAAACATGTATCTGAAATATCCGTGCCTTACCGGATCAAAATATCCAAATATCCATGCCTTACCGGATCAAAATATCCAAATATCCATGCCTTACCGGATCTCGTATATCCAAATATCTATGCCTTACCGGAAAAAACATAATATCCATGCCTTACTGGATCTCGACCCAGGTCCCTGTATTCAGTACCCAAGCGCGCTAACCACTCAGCCACGGGACAGCTCTCAGGATCATATTTATAAATGCAAAAAAGTGAAACAAATTGCAGTCTCAAACAGCTGATTGCCATAGAGGTCTAACAGGACCATGTCAGTGTAATACGCCATAGATTGTTTGTAAGGGAGGCAAGTCTTCAGCAGAATGACAACACAAGAAAGAAAGCATCCATGCCTTGTCCGGGGATCGACCCCAAGTACAATCGCTCAAAAAAGTATCCGAACACTAGGGTTGATTACAGAATTCAGAAAAAAATATCTGGCAACGATTTTTTTTAAAGTAGTGATCTGGCAACCTTCGTGATCACGTGACACGAAGGTTGCCAGATCACTAATTTCCAAAAAAAAACGTTGCCAGATATTTTTTCTGAATTCTGTAATCAACCCTAGTGTTCGGATACTTTTTTGAGCGACTGTACCTCTTATCATGATAGCCAAGCACGTTAACCACCCTGCAGCCGGGATGGTTTTATACATAAATAAGTACCTTTAAAAGAAACTGAAGCAATTGGGGGATGGGATTTAACCTCTACACACCATTGCTATTGAGGCATTACCAAAAACGTGCTTCAGATACATGTTTTTGGTTGAGTCATAACATTCTATACTCAGTTGTATCAATATCTTCAGAAGCAAAGAAAAATAAAGTTCAAGCACAAAAACCTTTCAGATTAATGTTGTTAATTGATGTCCGAAGAGAAATTGCAAACTTTTCCAGGTAATATTTTATTTTAGCGCCCAAACAACTTAACTTTTCCGAATGTTTTGCAAAATAATAAAAGTTATTTAAAGCAACTTATAATTTTCTAAAAATTAAAAAAGCTACAATTGATTACATTTTATAACTTCTTTGTTTATGTTATAGCAAAAAGTATTAACTTTACTGTTCCGCCAAATTTTTCCTTAATAATTAAGTGTTCAGTCATTAAAAAAAAGGTTAAAAAATTAAGGTTTAGACTTCTAAACAGATTATCTCTGGCCCATTCTGCAGATCACTGTTTTGTTGTACAGTCGCTCAAAAAAGTATCCGAACACTATGATCGATTACAGAATTCAGAAAAAATATTTGGCAACGATTTTTTCAGAAATTAGTGATCTGGCAACCTTCGTGTCACGTGACACGAAGGTTGTCAGATCACTAATTTCTGAAAAAATCGTTGCCAGATATTTTTTCTGAATTCTGTAATCAACCACAGTGTTCGGATACTTTTTTTTAAATATATATAATGCGTGTGAATATATAATGCAATGAATATGGAGCGTGTGCAGTTACCTTTCACAGCAAACTGGAGCGGTTGCGGTTAATGTTCACAGCACATTGGATCGTGTGAGCTCACAAAGACCTGGATCGTGTGGGCTCACTCACAGAAATATTTATCAAATCATGTCTACTGAGAAATAATTCTAGTTTCGAAAACCTATGGTTCATGTGTTGTAGATTTCAAAATTTCTTTTGACTCTGTTGACTGCCATAATTTATAGTTGATTCAGAGATCGTATGGCATGTGAGAAAGTTAGTTAACATAATGATAGTTCTCAATAATAACAGTGAGTCGTATGTGAGAGGGAGAGGGGTTGGCTCAGATGGCAGCAGCCATGCCTGCATGGCTGCTGCCAACCATGCCTGCACGGTAGCATGACAGGTTCGAATTCCACCTGTATCAGTATTGAGCTTCGCTAAATCCCTCGATTCTGCCTTCAGTCAGTAAGGGGCAACACCGATGGGCTTGGAAAGACCGCCGTCCATCGGATGGGAGGTACCCGGTGCACGTTAAAGAATAAGCTGGATGACTTTAACGGGAGGCTCCCAACTATCTCCTAGCATATGTGGGGCAGGGATGGCTCAGTCGGTAGCGCGCCAGGCTCGTAATCTGTAGTTCCCAGGTTCGAGTCCCAGCTGGGTCAACGTTGAGATTTATCTCCGCAAAATTCCCCGCCCTGCCCACGGTCAGTAGGGGACACCGAGGGGCTTGGAAAGGCCGCCGTCCGTCAGATGGTACGATAAGCCTTGGCCCCGTGTGCGGGAGAGCCATACCCTGTGCACGTTAAAGAACACCCTGGATGGCCTTGACGGGAGGCTACCATCTGTCTCCCAACAGCTGTTCCAGTGGGTCCCCTCCCCCAACCTTCTCTGAGCCTTCGGGGTTCATGTGACCTGGCCATTTAGCCCATGGTGTGCAAAAAAGTGCCGCTCAGAGGTAAAACAACCCAACCTAACATATGCTCATTGAGTTCCCTTCCCCCCAACCCTCTCTGAGAACTTGAGGTCTTTCTGACTACCCATTTAGCCTGTTGTGTGCAAAATAAAAGTGTCGCTGAGAGAGTGAAACAACCCAACGTGTGTGAAAGATAGTAAGGCTTGTAGCGATTGATTCAGCGTTACTCAGCTTTTCTTTTCTATTTTGTTATTGATTACATTATGTGAAATTAATTGCAAAGGAAAAACCCTACTTTAGATGGTCTAGAGACAAAAATATCTAACTTATATTATGCTTATAATGTGGCCCTTTTGTAAGGTGTTGGATTGTTTTGCCTCTGAATGGCACTTTTTGCAAACAATGGACTAAATGGCCAATCACAAGGACCCCGAAGGTTCAGAGAAGTTTGGGGAGGGGACTAACTGGACAGCTGTTAGGAGACAGATGGTAGTCTCCGGTCAGGTCCATATAACGTGTTCTTTAACGTGCACAGGTATGGCTCTGGTCTCACATAGTTCCACGGCTTAACGTCCCATCCAATGGACGGCGGTCTTTCCAAGCCTATCGTTACCCCCTACTGAGTGAGGACAGAGATGGGGATTTTGCAGACATAAATCTCAAAGCTGGCCCAGGTGGGATTGTAGCCTAGGAACTGCAGATTACGAACCTGTCATGCTACCGACTGAGACACCCCAACCCCTGAGACTGGAAAAACTGGCGTAATACCCTAAGGATTAAAATTAGGCTATATAGTATTTTTTCTCACAAATACGTTTTCCATGATAGTGAAACCTGGACCCTTTGTAAGCAGGATAATAGGAAAGTGATGCTTTTATTTCTAAGTGTTTATGCAATATCTTCGGCATTAGATAGTTTGACTTTGATGTAGTTTGGACAATGTCATACAGGACATTTTTAGAATTGGCCTGAGATAGACATTAATGGATAATTAATTTTAAAAGTCTGATTGGACCTCCTCAGCTAATGGATTACTCTTTATCGAGTAATCTAACTTTTTAATGAGACTCCAATCAGAAGTGTTCTAAAAGTGACTCAAATCTACTTTAAACGTCTGAAAAAAAAACGCACAAACCACAACAATAGTATGTCAGAAGCAGAGTCATAAACAAATAGTACTTATCCGAAATATAGAGTGAAATTTTTGCTAGATTTTTTTTATAATGCATATATATATTTATATATAACCGCATTGTTCGTTTTTCGGGAAAAAGAGTCGCAAAATTAGAATTTCAATAAATAGCATCCTCTGAAAATTTATTTCCACAAACTCATTCAGTTGCTTTCCTTTAAAAATGCAGTATTCTGACAACAGCAGAGCTGCTTAGCTGGATAGGTTACATTAGTTAGAGATCTCCAATTGATCTGCCGTCAACTGTTGCTTTCGCATTATGGTAAAGCAGCGATATTCTAAAACTTCCCCACGTTGCGATGACGTGATATATCATTTCCTTTGAGAGCTATCGTTGTCTCATCAACTAGTTTGCTGTCGGCATTCAGTAAAACTCTTATCTTCAAAACAATATCTTAAAGATAGAGTTGTTTAACAAATCACTCCTCTTAATTGTCTATTATTCGTTTTATATCTTATGTTCTTTCGATGTTTTGTTGAACCTGAATTGGCCTGGGATAGACATTACTGGAGAATTAATTTTAAAAGTCTGAATTGGCCTGGGATAGACTTGTAATGTTGTCGATGATAGACTTCTCAATATATTGTCGTGTAGTTCATATCATCATCATCATCATCATCATCATCAAGCAGCCATGGGCTACGGTCATCCAACCAGACAATGCAATTTAGTTCTCCAAGCAAGTCTATCCTGAGCTACATCTACTGCATCTGGCCACTGCACACCAATTCTAACAAGGTCCTGTTTGACATTGTCTGCCCACCGCATCCTAGGTCTCCCCTTCTTTCTGAGGCCTTTAGGCACACTGTTCATAACCCTATTCGCCAATCTATAATTATTCATACGGGCAACATGGCCAAACCAACGGAGTCTCTCTCTGCACAATATGCTGCTTAAAGGAGGTTGCAAACTCCTTTGCCTAACCTCATCATTACTTACAAAGTTGAACCACCTAATGCCCAAGATACTGCGTAAGCATCTGGAATCAAAAGCATCTAGTTTCCTGTTATCTTGTTTACAAAGTGTCCACGTTTCACTACCATAACTAACCCTAGAAAGAACCAAACTATTATACAGCCTAATTTTAGTCTTTAGGTGTATATGCCTATTTCTCCACACTTTCCATAGATTCTTAAAAGTCCCGGCAGCAATCCCTATTCGTCTGTTAATCTCATGCCGCACATTACCATTATCTGTTACATAGCTCCCAAGATAATTAAACTGTGACACCTGCTCAAGACTGCAACCATTCAGATTAACTGAATCACAGCCTGCCTGACCAATTTTCATCACTTTAGTTTTCTCTCTGTTTATAACCAAACCTACTCTACTACCAGTCTCATCAACAGCTCGAATGAAAGAGTTCATCTCATCAACATCATTTGCCAAAAGGGCTAAATCATCAGCATAATCTAAATCAGAAATTTTCGTATCTCCAGCCCATTTAAGGCAAAAATCTTTCCCTTGAAGTGAATTTCGCATAACATAATCAATAACCAAACTAAAGAGAAAAGGAGACAAAATGCACCCTTGTCGAACCCAGAAGTAATGCTAAACCAATTACTACAAGCCTTACCAACTCTCACACACGACTCAGTGTTATTATAGAGAGCTTTCATTATGTTAACTAACTTGTCTGGTATACCATATTATCTCACAATCAACCAAAAATTATGACGATCAACAAAGTTGAAAGGCTTTTTGAAATCAACAAAGCTAACAACCAAAGGTTTCTGAAATTCTAAACATTTCTCAAGAATCTGCCAAAGTGAAAATATCTAATCCACGCATCCCCTACCACTTCTGAATCCACATTGCTCATCACGCAATTGACTATCAACCAGATTCTTAATTCTATTAAGCACAATCATGGAAAGAACTTTACCTGGAACAGAGAGTAGGCTAATACCCCTATAGTTATTACAAGAACTGCGATCACCTTTTTTGAAAATAGGGATAACAATACTTCTGATAAAATCCTTAGGAACCATGCCTTTATCATAAAAGATATTCAGAATTTCAGTCATCCAAGTGGTAACCGAAACATTTCCAGCTCTAAGCATTTCAGTAGTAATTTCATCTACCCCTGGGGATTTATGAAGTTTAAATTTAGAAACAGTCAAAATAACTTCAGATTGTGTTATAGGGCCAACATTAAAGCCACCAATGCATCTATCATCATTGCAAACAATGGAAATAGAACGACCGCATTGTTTAGAATATCACTGAAATGTTCAGCCCACCTAGCCATGACAGAATCCTCACCTTCTATAACCTTACCTTGTTTATCCTTCAATCCCTGTATACCTCTCCGTTTTCTACCACACAAAACATTAACTATCTGGTACAGCTCTCTGCTGTTGTGCTGTCTAACTGCTTCCTCGGCTTTGTCAGCCAAACCATCAAGCCAAAGATTCTTATCAGCAGCTAACTGATCTTTTACACGTTTATTAAGTTCTCTGTAATGCTTTCTATTAGTACCAGTAGGGTATTGATTAAGGACATTCCTGCAGTTCTTTCTTTCCGAAATAAGCTCAAGTGCCTTATCGCTCAGATAATTCTGTCTCTTCTGCTCCTTTTTTCCTAAAAGAGTACTGTTAGTGTCCAAAAAAACCTGTTTAAAATGATCCCATTCTTCCTCAACTTCAGTAGTAAGCATACCATGACTGTCATAATGACTAAGTAACCTATCATGGTAAGCTTTGGCTATAACTGTATCTTTCAGAACTTCAGTATTAAAAGCAAATTTTTTAACCCTAGCACAACACTTTTTAAGTTTAAGTTGCAAGACACTTTTAACAAGGTAATGGTCAGATCCAATTTCAGCTCCCCTATATGCCCTGGTATTCCTAACAGAACTAGCCCATTTGCTGTTAATTAATATATAATCAATCATATTCCTATGCAGCCCATCAGGTGAAACCCATGTGTACTCATGTAAGTCGCGGTGTTTGTAATATGTGTTAGTTATTCTGAAACCATTGAGTTTACTTACCTGTAGGAGACGTTGCCCATTGCCATTGCAGCTACCAATACCAAAAGGGCCAATCACCCCTCCCCAAAGGTCAGAGTCAGTACCAACTTTGGCATTGAAGTCACCAAGAACAAGGGTAATATCTCCTTTCTTGACAGAATTCAAAATATCCTGAAGTTGTTCATAAAACCTATTCTTCTCATCCTCATCGGCATCCTCAGTGGGGGCATAACAGCAGATAACATTCAAGTCTTTAACGCTTGTCTGAAATTTTGCTGTAAGAAACCTTTCATTAATGCACTCATATCCTAGAAGAGCATCACCAGCGTGTCTGCTGAGAAGCAGACCCACGCCTTGGTGATGCTTATTGTCGTCCCTCCCTGAAAAGAGAAATTTAAGATTATTTTTAAGAATCTGACCTTTATCTGTCCATGTGGTCTCTTGCAAGCCGAGAATATCTAAATTATAATGATGGAATTCTTGTGTGAGGACATCAAGAGAAAAATCTCTGTGCAGAGTCCTCACATTCCAACTACCTATGGAGAGAAAGTGGTTAGTGGGATGTTTAAAGAAACTATGTTTATTGAGAGAGGGAATGCCGACAATATCAAACAGCCCCCTAATCGCAGACATGGGGCAAAGACCCGTTCCCCCACCACTAAAGGCTGAAGCCATCTAAACTGGAAGACTTCCTCCAATGCAGAATTTGACGATGCCAATAGAAGCAAAGAGTTCAGGTGCCTGCAATGACCTCTGCTCAGGATTATCTACCAGCTGATAAACATATCCTGCGAATCTATTCACTTGGGGCTGTCAACCCACAAACAAACAGAAAACACAGCGGAAGATTTTCCCTCCACAGAAGCCCACCAGTGCAGCAAAATCAGGATCCATAATCAAGCTCAGTGCCATATATCTGTCCAGTCCAGTGGGTTTATATGGTCAGCACCAGGACCCTGTGTGGTTGACCACTCCTCAGCAGGGTAGAAAAAAAAAGGAAAGTAGCCATAGTTGTCCAGATCAGTAGGCCACACTAATCTGGCAGCCCTCCCCTTCCGTTCACTTCCACAAGAGAGTGTCTCGTTTGAAAGGTACTAACGGTCTGCACCACGAGAAGGCGGGGTCGGACATTAGGTGCTAGGCCTGGCCGGTTCTATGCATCATCACAGGGGATTGGTGCATAGCTCTAATTCACACAAATTCACGTACACTGACCAGCTTGTATTTATATCATAGGCATATGTTTTTAATTCGTTTTTAAAGCTCTTCTTGAAACAAATTAATACACTGCAATAAACTTTAACAACAGCGTAACATGTCATTTTTATAATTTCCCTTTTCCGTCTTTTCAACGCTTTTTCTCAGTTCATTTCTATATCCAAATTTCAGCAATCTTTTCATTTGTTCCATAAAACAGAAAGTTCAAACTATTGGATTTGCCGGTGGTAGACTTATCTCAGTTTGATATGGTCATATAAATAAAATATCATATAAAAATTTTAATGTATTCTGCGCTGCTATTGTTTTAACCAATCAATATTTCCGGAGTGATTAGTACAAATGTAGACTAGAAGACATTTCTTTCTTGTGGTTTGTAATGAAAGAGTATGAATGTTCTAATCACCGAGACTGTCACTTCTCCAACGACTACTGTTTTCCCCTTTAGATGTAGAAGATTTTATTTATCCCTTTTTCTAACTTATTTTAAGCCTTAATATATTTTACCATGCCTTTCTTCAGTGGGTCGATATTATTTAATTTTAAATACCTCCTCATGCAGTTGCTTTCCACAGATGTCTGACACGAATCTGTCAGTTTATACGCCATAGTGGAAGGTCTATGAGGATGGCGGGACCTCAGCAGAGAATCAACACAAACATCCACGCCTTACCCGAGGCTCGAACCCAGGTCTCTTAAATCAGTATTCAAGCGCACTAACCACTCGATCATGGACGTCTATTATAAAATAAATAAATAAATAATAAATATCCCCTCAAGCAGCTGCTTGCCACAGAGGTCTGACAGGAGCCTGTCAGTTTATATGCCATAGTAGAAGGTCTGTGAGGATGGCAGGACCTCAGCAGAAAAACGACACATACATCCATGCCTTACCCGGGGCTCGAACCCAGGTCCCTTAGATCAGTAGCCAAGCGTGCTAACCACTCGGCCATGTGATTATACACCCCTAATAATTTTTATCACAATAATTTTAAAATAAATTTATTGATTTTTTTTTTCAGTTCAGAGATATGAAATCACTCATAACATCGATATCAAATTTAGAGTAAAAATTCTATTGAGCCGGTTGAAATACGAACCTACGACTTCCTGATACATAATAATAATAATAATTTATTTCATGCAAGGTGTTACAGTAAAGCCAAGGTGCAGGTAATTTTGGATATTAATTTAAACGTTCAAGTTGCTCTGACCACCTAAAGGCAGTATCTTCTCAACGTCCAAACAGCATCCTGAAGTAGAACGGCAATATGGGGCGGGGGTGGCTCAGTCGGTAGCGCGCCAGGCTCGTAATCTGTAGTTCCCAGGTTCGAGTCCCAGCTGGGTCAGCGTTGAGGTTTATCTCCGCAAAATTATCCGCCCTGCCCACGGTCAGTAGGGGACACCAATGGGCTTGGAAAGGCCGCCGTCCGTCGGATGGGACGTTAAGCCGTGGCCCAGTGTGCGGGAGAGCCATACCCTGTGCACGTTAAAGAACACGCTGGATGGCCTTGACGGGAGGCTACCATCTGTCTCCCAACAGCTGTTCCAGTGGGTCCCCTCCTCCAACCTTCTCTGAGCCTTCGGGGTCCATGTGACCTGGCCATTTAGCCCATGGTGTGCAAAAAGTGCCGCTCAGAGGTAAAACAACCCAACCCAACCTAGAACGGCAATATATCTCACAATTATACTCGATTAATTACTTAATAAATAGCAGTTCGTTTAAGAAAATAGACGATTCGATCGGCGACAGGCCCTTAAGTGGTCATATATAGGTCGTATCTTATTCCGTCAAGACTATGTTTCCTCTAATTTCATATCGCTGTTAAGAATGGCATCATGCATCACGTGATCAATATCTCTATAAAGTTATGCTGGCACATTTTTCTAGTGAATTATTGACTAATGACTAAATATTGACTTAATGATTATATAACTAAACCAGAGGGTTTATTAGTCAGGTATGCTAACCACGAGACCAAGTAGTGTTATGCAGATAAAGTGGTTGATTGGCTAAGTTTGTGTGGTGTTTGTATGCCCTCTTAAGGATTATTTTTCATAAGAGTGAGAGAAATAATCGACTAAAGCGAATTGACTAGGTCTGTCCTCTGTCGTTGTTGACCAAGGTAAAACTTGGACTCTTTATAAGCAATATGACATAAACCTAATGTTTTGATTCTCGATGCTTTTAAGCTGTGTATGGAGCATTAGGTGATTTGAATTTGTAAGAAATCATGAGGATTGGCGAAGAAATCAGCAACCTCCTTTGAGCAGCATATTGGGCGGAAAGAGATTGCGTTGGTTTGGCCATAGTGTCCGTATTCATAACACCGATTAGCAAATGGGGTTATACAGAGTGTACCCAAAAGCCTCAAAAGAATAGGCTGATATGGGATGTGGTGGCAGACAATGTCAAACAGGTCTTTTTATAATTGGCTTACAGTGGCCAAATGCAACAGCTATAGCTGAGGATAAATATGTTTGAAAGACTAAATTGAACACTGTAGACCTCCATAAGATGTAGTTGCTTTAGGAATTTGAATGTGAAGCGATTGGAGCAAAACCAGAAGATCTGCTTCGGGGGAAACGAAGTGAAAGAAAAAAAAATATTTTTCGCATTTGTCGAACTTTTCAAAAAACGGGCTTCTGCGTTTATATATTTGCTAAATCGCATTCTATAATCTGCAAACAGAATTTCCTGTTGGGATCATAGAATATTTTCTAAGTAACCAGGATCTTATGGAAAATGCAATTTCATATTTTACACAGATTACTCTTAATAACCTGATATATCTTGCAAAGGAAGCGAAAATAATAAACTCATATTCCGATAATATATCTGTGTTGTCAAGAGAATTTAATTTGAGAAATAGTATCCAAGAATTTATAACTGAAAGATAGTTATATGCCTATGTATCTAAATGTTTGAGCAATGAGATCATCTCCTCTAAAAATATTAAAAATCTGATTTAAGCACTTAATTAAATAGCTTAACAATAATCTATGTTTATGTAATAACAATTAAATTTATTCTATTTTTAAGAGAGATACATAAGAAAGACTGTTCGTAAAATTTCGTAAATTCTGTAATAAACATAATGGTTTGTGTTTTAAATCCTGCAGACATTGGAAATTAAAAAATGTGGGGTAATGCACAGCAGATTCAGAAAGAAAAAGTAAGAGAGAGAGAGAAAAAATAGCTGTCAGGAAAGAATTCATTGGTAGAAGTGAGACAGACGCCGCTATCCAACGCCTACAAAGTCTACGTGTCGTCACTTTGACCACACGAGCTTTGAAAGGTTCCCCATCGGTGGCCTAGAATAAGGGATGGAACTTTGCCAAGGCGCACGAAACTCCTGTATAGATGTTGTTCTCGCATGGTGTGTATGCTTACAGAGAAGCATACCATAGAGCCAGAATGTCCATCAGCACATCTTCAAGGGGACGATTCAAAGAATAGCTGAAATAAGTCACCATTAACTACATCTGTTATAAAGTTACTGTAAGGGTAGTTTAAACTTACGTATAAAGTTCAATTCTTTTATTTTGGGAAAGTGTTTTCGCTTGGTTAATGTTGTACGTGTTTTTTCTTAATTTTTAATAACTCGATTAATGTTTCTTGATGATGGATTTTCTTTCTACAAGGATGCTCATCACGTTTGCAATAGGTATCACAACAAATATAGGACACGAAGAAATGCTAGAATAAACTTGAATTATATAATTTGTACATTATTTCAATGATAATTTATTCACACAAAATGCTACAAACTGAAATTTATAAAAATACAAGGTTACAAAGATTATGTTTAATTCTCATTTGAGAGATTATGTTTAATTCTCATTTGAAAAAGTAAGTCAACGTTATTCGAATTAGATATCGTGTGTGTACGGATTGAGGAACTGGCTGTTTCTTAACTCGGTTTTCCTTATTTTTCTTATTTTTTTATTTATTTTTTATCGAGTTTTTTTCTTATTTTTCTTATTTTTTGTCGAGTTGCGATTATAAGTTGTTAATAACATTACACTGATATAAATATGCTCTAAATAAGAGATAGATTTCAGTACAGTCATGATTGCTCTATACGGAGGAAATTGCAAAATATTTACGAATTAAGTTACAACTTTAAATTTATATTTTGAAGGTGTTTGCTGAGATTCTCATTACATATTTATAATGACCACAATTATAATTTATGAGATCAGATATCCTTCCCCTCTGAGGGCGCGGGTGGCTCAGTCGGTAGCGTAATCTACAGTTCCCAGGTTCGAGTCCCAGCTAGGTCAGCGTTGAGATTTATCTCCTCAAATCTCCCGCCCTTCCCTCGGTCAGTAGGGGACACCGATGCCCTTTCTAAAGGCCGCCATCCGTCGGATTGGACGTTAAGCCGTGGCTCCGTGTGCGGGAGAGCCATAACCTGTGCACGTTAAAGAACAAGCTGAATGGCCTTAACGGGAGGCTACCATCTGTCTCCCAACAGCTTTTCCAGTGGGTCCACTCCTCTAACCTTCTCTGAGACTTCGGGGTCCATTTGACCTGGCAATTTAGCCCATTGTGTACAAAAAAAGTGCAGCTCAGAGTAAAAACAAACCAACCAAACCTCCCCCTCCGGTTAAAAATTTCTGTCTCTCTTTTAGGAAGGAAAGAAATGGACATAGTTCGAGGTACCCATTATCCTACCCATGTCAGAAATTTCTAAACCAAAAACCGGAATTTCCTCGCTCAGATAATCGAACTTTTCAAATCCTTTGTACCCAGCAGAGTTCCTTGGATACAATTTGCCAGGCACATGTAACTTTATAGCAAAAGAAAATTAACTATATTTCGAGGTGCATAAAAAATATAAAGATACAAAAAATATTATTATTAAACAAAATTATTTATTATTCAACATAATATTTAAAACATGTATTAATTTTTTTGTATATATTTTTATTAGCTTTTGCATATTTTTCAAATTAAGTTAATGATTTTAACTTTCGATATTTTCCGGAATTTAGGTTTTGAAGCTTTCATTTCAACAAAGAATCTCGTGTTCTGCTCATGCTTAATTAGGACCACTTCAATATCCACTGACTTTTTTGATGCACTTTGAACCAACAAACTGAACAATGAGTTCAGAAAGAAATTAATTTGATGCGTTGATTATTTTCAATTTAATGGTGGCAACAGTTATTTTGAGTAACTGAACTGTTAATGTTTAATCACGCGAAATCAGATATTAGTTTAGTTTGATGTATTCCTTTTTTCAAATTTATCAGTGGCAACAGTTATTTTACATAAATTTCAAGCGTAAATGTTAAGTCTATAGGGATTTTGAGAAATTCAAACTCGTCCGCCCAAATTTTGATCGACCGCAGCGAGTTCGCACGTATCCTATATTCTCCCCCTGAGTGAAGGGAACGTTCGTGCAAAGTCTGGGGTCTCTAGCTCTTCTGGGGACAAGTGCATAAGCAGAAAGACACCCAAACAAGAAGACAAACAAATAAACAAACAAAACGAAAAACCAAACAGATAAATAAATAAATAAACAAAACTAAAAACCAAATAAAGAAATAAATAAATAAACAAACAAACAAACAAACTTCTTTATATATTAGATGTAAGATACATACATACATGCTCAATTCGGTTTCTTCTAGATCCTTAGTAATCCTTCCTTTAATAGACAAATACAGAAGTTCACACGCCTAACAGGTCCTGGCACCCCATATTTATAACAGTAAGAGTAACTCTGTGTTTCAGTTCAGATAGTGTTACATATAATAGTAATACATCTACCTGATCATTTTTGTAACTCCGCAGAAAGATATCTGGCGGGATTAAATCAGGTGAGGAAGTGAGCAGTTAAGGGAGCTTCCGATATAGATAATGTACAATTTATTACCCAGGTATTCTCGCACATCAGTGAAGAAATGAGAGTGTCCATCCTGTTATTGTCTTCTGTAAAACTGGATCATGTTCACTCTCCTTGTTCTTTACGTAACAGTCGTACTTATCATATTCAAAATGTACAGCACATGGGTACTGTAGGGGCGGGGGTGACAGTCGGTAGCGCGCCAGGCTCGTAATCTGTAGTTCCCAGGTTCGAATCCCAGCTGAGTCAGCGTTGAGATTTCTCAGTAACTCTAGTACCAGTTTATTCAGTAACTATAATACAAGCTTACTCAGTAACTCTAGTACCAGTATATTCAGTAACTATAATAGAAGCATCTCAGTGGGATGTATAACGCCTGGCATTCTTCTTTGAGACGTGGGTTTGTATCCAATTCGGAACAGCCAATTTTTTTTAAACTATTATTTCAAGTGTTTCTTGTTTACAGGACGTTCCCTGTAATAATGTATTACTGAATTATTAATATAACACTCTGAGCTTGAGTGATAAACATTACTTCCATCACAAGAGGCAGCTCAGCCTGACTGTCCGATTCCCGATATAGATGGCGCCAATGGCAAATCAACAACAACAACAAAAATTCGGGAATGCTTATAAGTCACATTGTTAAAGACACTGTAAGTTTCTGGTGGTCTAGCGGTTTTGAGGTCTGGCATTCTTCGGGAAAACGTGGGTTCGAATCCCACTCAGAAAAACCAATTTTTTTTCAACTCATTATTTCTTGTCAACAGGATATTTTCCTATGATACTTTATCCCAGAGCTAGTTTAGGGACGGGCATCCCTGTATAGCTGTTAGGAAAGCGTGTTCTTGAACGTGCGTAGAGTATGGTTCTACTGTACACGAGGTTTAACATCCCGATCGACGATAAACTGCGAATAAGTCAATACGTATCCCTCCACATCAATCTCTGATCGAGAAAAAATAATGGGGAGCTACGCAATCGAGCAATAGAAAAGTGAAATTTGGGGGTGGGGAGATTGGATTTGCATTGCAGTGTAACATTTTCCCCTTCGTTTTAGAGTTTTTTTTTTAATCTTGAAAAATACGTGAAATATGCACAAGATGAAAATTTTTTGGGCTCCATTATCTTCACTGGCATTTTCAGAGGGGGGGGGGGGCGTTCCCTTACCTCTGCCCCTTATATCCGGCCCACCTCCAGATGTTTCTCTTGTTTCCTATCCCAATATTATAAGTAGTTTAAGTTTTCATTCATAACTGTTTTCAATAAGAATAATTACATTTAAAAATTGTAATACCTAAAAAAATTCCTTACTTGAAATCTACTCGTAAGTTTCGGGGTTTCATGCGAGTATTTTCAAGATTTTATTTACAGTTGGAGGAAAAGGATGCTGTTTTCCTGTCATAGACCTTCGACTAAAGAAACTACACCAACGTGATAGTTTGAGATAGCGCCATCTATTGATTAAATGAAGAATCTTTCATGAATTTTTCTTGAGAAATATTTTCACTATCCATGTTAAACAATTACTCCAACTTAGCTTCACAAAAAGCGCGGAGACCCATAAGAGGAGAACAACAACCTCTACTTCAAACACCAGGTGAGCACCTGGAGACAACCGTCCAGAAAGGACCGAAACTTCAAAATAATTTCAGATGAAATAATTTCTGCCTTCCGATTTTAAATACAACAATTGCTTTCTCTAACCGAATTCCTGAGGGAGAATTAAGTTAATTGTTAGGTTTTTAATCTTATCGCCTTCAAGTTTTTATAATTCTTACTGATTTTAAACTTTTATCATCTCAACGACAGATGTTTGCGTTAGTATTTTGTCTCACAGCAATAATAATAACCATAATTTCAATAACCATAGTCTCAAGTTAGTAACCCATCTATGACGAGATATGGAAGTTTCTAACAATATATTCCGGGCACAATTCTAACGTTTTATATCCTTGCGACTATTTCTTGCCATTGATTCTTTTCGCAAACTAATTGGGCTTGTTTATATTTTTGAATATATTATGTGTTGGGCCACACAGGGCAAAAGAGACACCTAGAACAGATATTTTAAGATGTCGTCTGCTGTTAAATGGTCCCGCTTCAATGACTCTTTAAATATTGATCGAAGATTGTTGAAAATTGACACTGTCACGTTGCCTCCTGCGGCGGGGGTAGCTCAGTCGGTAGCGCGCCAGGCTCGTAATCTGTAGTTCCCAGGTTCGAGTCCCAGCTGGGTCAGCGTTGAGATTTATCTCCGCAAAATTCCTCGCCCTGCCCACGGTCAGTAGGGGACACCGATGGGCTTGGAAAGGCCGCCGTCCGTCGGATGGGACGTTAAGCAGTGGCTCCTTGTGGGGGAGAGCCATACCCTGTGCACGTTAAAGAACACGCTGGATGGCCTTGACGGGATGCTACCATCTGTCTCCCAACAGCTGTTCCAGTGGGTCCCCTCCCCCAACCTTCTCTGAGCCTTCGGGGTCCTTGTGGCCTGGCCATTTAGCCCATGGTGTGCAAAAAAGTGCCGCTCAGAGGTAAAACAATCCAATCGTTAAAGAACACGCTGGATGGCCTTGACGGGATGCTACCATCTGTCTCCCAACAGCTGTTACACTGGGTCCCCTCCCCCAACCTTCTCTGAGCCTTCGGGGTCCATGTGACCTGGCTATTTAGCCCATGGTGTGCAAAAAAGTGCCGCTCAGAGGTAAAACAACCCAACCCACGTTGCCTCCAAATTGATGAAATCTTAAAAAATCGTCATACAAACTTCAGATATTTATATTAGTGAACAAATTGTTACAAGAGTTGTGTTTTATCTATTGAAGCATTTTTTACCAATTGTCAAAAGTTGAAGATAAATGATTCAGCTTCCATTCATTCTTTAAATATGAAACGAATATTTCGGGAAATATATTTAGAGAGATTTGAGTGACATCTGCAATTTATCGCCAATAACAGTTTTTGCGTAAAAGGTTTATTTTCAATGTTAGGGAGCTTTGAAAGTGGCTTCCCATTCACATAACATGGAAGTGTCCGGACACTTTTTTCAACATAGTGTATTTCTAACAAAATTAACTAAATATTGACGTAATAAAATATTTCATTAAAACAAATGTTAAGCTTTAAAAAAGTGCGATAATCTTTCATGCAACGAAATGTAAATAATAGTTTCTTACAATGCTCACATATATTCATCTTTTCTTTTATCCATTAAATATTCCTTATATATATAAATACGAGGGGCATTCAAAAAGTTCTTGACATGCATCTGCAGAACAAAAATCTTTACACTTACCTCAACGTATCTTTTACATTCCTTCAAAGCGCTCCCTTACATCATCTATGCAAAGCGGCAGATGTCTACGCCAATTCTGGAACTCTTGGTGATACTAAATAAAAAAATAAATACCTTCTCAAGCAGCTGCTTGCCACAGAGGTCTGACAGAAGCCTGTCAGTTTATATGCCATAGTAGGTCAGTGTAAAGTAACTAGGTAAGAGGTAAGTGTAAAGGCTGTTGGTGAATACTCCGCAACTCTGAATGAAAGCATTTTGCAAGGTCTTGTATCCTTGAGAAAGGCCCTCGGTAGGTGTTATATAGGTGTTCCTTATTACGACTCAAAATAAATCGCATTATTTCATATAAGCAATTCGTTACGGAGTATTTGAAAGTTGATTTGAATGTCTTAGTAGAGATTTCGTAGTTAAGGAATGAGTTCGCATAATGCAAAGAAAATGAATGCTTAGAAAGGCAGATAGAGTACTTTGCAGTAATTATTCTATTACAGAAAGTGTTAGAACACACACTATATAAGGCACATCATTTAAAAGCACAAATATAAAAAAAAACCTCAAGCAGATGCTTGCCACAGAGGTCTGACAGAAGCCTATCAGTTTATACGCCATACTAGAAGGTCTGAGAGGATGTCGTGATTTCAATAGAAAACAACACAAACGTCCATGCCTTAACCCGGGGCTCGAACCCAGATTCCTTAGATCAGTTGGGTTGTTTTACCTCTGAGCGGCACTTTTTTGCACACCATGGGCTAAATGGCCAGGTCACATGGACCCCGAAGACTCAGAGAAGGTTGGGGGGAGAGGACCAACTGGAACAGCTGTTGGGAAACAGATGGTAGCCTCCCGTCAAGGACATCCAGCGTGTTCTTTAGCGTGCACAGTGTATGTCTCTCCCGCACACGGGCCCACGGCTTAACGTCCCATCCGACGGACGGCGGCCTTTCCTAGCCCATCGGTGTCCCCTACTGACCGTGGGCAGGGCGGGGAAGTTTGCGGAGATAAATCTCAACGCTGACCCAGCTGGGACTCGAACCTGGGAACTACAGATTACGAGCCTGGCACGCTACCGACTCAGCCACCTCCGCCCCCTTAGATCAGTAGCCAAGTCATTTATTGAAGAGCTGATCCAAAAGTTTGCAAGTGAGAGTTAAGCCATCAGTTCGTCATTTTTGGACTGTATAGGTTTAACAAATGCTACTAACCGTTATTGTAGTAATGCTCGATCAAAGTTTCTAAACATTCATTTTCTTTGTTCGCTGCGAGCTCTTCCCATAACTGCGAAATTTGTATTAAGACATTCAAAGCAATTTTAAATAGCTCTCTGTAACGAAGTCTATGAAGCAATATGAATAATCTCAAACGTAATTGCCGGAATTATTATAAGTGTGGCATAGTTCTAAGGACAGTTATCGCCAAATTGAAATAATTTCTCAGCGTGTTGCATATGATGTGAAATTTCTCTACCTCTATATTATATTATCGTTATGCAATATTAAATAAAATAGTTGAACATTGTTGCGAAGTCACCAACTGACTTTGTTTGCGAATCATTTCGAATATTTCGGATTCTTATTTTTTCATTGTTAGTTCTTTTGTGTTTTTGTTTTCAGACCATTTGGAAAGCGGATTCTAGTTTAATACGGTAATCGAATGAAAAAATATGTCTCATACTAATAAATCGTCATCAAATATTTGTACCTGTTGAGATGGGTTGGGTTGTTTTACCTCTGAGGGGCTCTATTTTTTTTTTTTTCACACAATGAGCTAAACGACCAGGTCATGAGATTTTCGGCGGCTCAAAGAAAGTTGGGGGGAGGGAAAGCACTGTACAGCTTTAGGAGACAGATGACAGCCTCCCATCAAGGCCATCTAGTAAATTCCTTAATATACAAAACTTACTGCTCTCCCATACACAGAGCCACGGCTTTATGGTCATCCGACGGACGGCGTCCTTTCCAAGTCGATTGGTGTCCTCTTACAGACCGAGGGCAGGGCGAGAGTTTTGCGGGGATAAATCTCAACTCTTGCACAGGTGGGACTCGGAACTGGTTGAGTAGTAGAACCGAAAAAATATTACCAAGTCTTTACTCCAAAATTATAGTAACAATTTTAACCCTTTATATGCAACCTTCGTTAAATTTAGTATTCGTTATTTAGTATTGTCTTAAGTTAGTAAGCAATGGTAATACCGATAATATTTTTCCACCTATATTAAGTTCCCAGTTACTCGAGCTAGTTCACCGATGTCAAGGTGTTTTTCCTTATAATGTGGGTACTTTCAAGCTACCAGCGAGGATTATCACGTAGTCATCATCATCATCATCATCATCATCATCATCATCATCAAGCAGCCATGGGCTACGGAGGTCCAACCAGACCGTGCAATTTAGTTCTCCAAGCAAGTCTATCCTGAGCTACATCTACTGCATCTGGCCACTGCACACCAATTCTAACAAAGTCCTGTTTGACATTGTCTGTCCACCGCATCCTAGGTCTCCCCCTCTTTCTGAGGCCTTTAGGCACACTGTTCATAACCCTATTCGACAATCTATAATTATCCATATGGGCAACATGGCCAAACCAGCGGAGTCTCTCTCTGCACAATATGCTGCTTAAAGAAGGTTGCAAACTCCTTTGCCTAACCTCATCATTAGTTACAAAGTTGAACCACCTAATGCCCAAGATACTGCGTAAGCATCTGGAATCAAAAGCATCTAGTTTCCTGTTATCTTGTTTACAAAGTGTCCACGTTTCACTACCATAACTAACCCTAGAAAGAACCAAACTATTATACAGTCTAATTTTAGTCTTTAGGTGTATACGCCTATTTCTCCACACTCTCCATAGATTCTTAAAAGTCCCGGCAGCAATCCCTATTCGTCTGTTAATCTCATGCCGCACATCACCATTATCTGTTACATAGTTCCCAAGATAATTAAACTGTGACACCTGCTCAAGACTGCAACCATTCAGATTAACTGAATTACAGCCTGCCTGACCAATTTTCATCACTTTAGTTTTCTCTCTGTTTATAACCAAACCTACTCTACTACCAGTCTCATCAACAGCTCGAATGAAAGAGTTCATCTCATCAACATCATCTGTCAAAAGGGCTAAATCATCAGCATAATCTAAATCAGAAATTTTCGTATCTCCAGCCCATTTAAGGCCAAAATCTTTCCCTTGAAGTGAATTTCGCATAACATAATCAATAACCAAGCTAAAGAGAAAAGGAGACAAAATGCACCCTTGTCGAACACCAGAAGTAATGCTAAACCAATTGCTACAAGCCTTACCAACTCTCACACATGACTCAGTGTTATTATAGAGAGCTTTCATTATGTTAACTAACTTCTCTGGTATACCATATGATTTCACAATCAACCACAAATTATGACGATCAACAGAGTCGAAAGCCTTTTTGAAATCAACAAAGCTAGCAACCAAAGGTTTCTGAAACTCTAAACATTTCTCAAGAATCTGCCTAAGTGAAAATATCTGATCCACACATCCCCTACCACTTCTGAATCCACATTGCTCATCACGCAATTGACTGTCAACCAGATTCTTAATTCTATTAAGCACAATCATGGAAAGAACTTTACCTGGAACAGAGAGTAGGCTGATACCCCTATAGTAATCACAAGAACTGCGATCACCTTTTTTGAAAATAGGGATAACAATAGCTCTGGTAAAATCCTTAGGAACCATTCCTTTATCATAAAAGTTATTCAAAATTTCAGTCATCCAAGTGGTAACCGAAATATTTCCAGCTCTAAGCATTTCTGTAGTAATTTCATCTACCCCTGGGGATTTAATGAAGTTTAATACAAGGTTATAATCAACATTAAGAAGGATACCTTGGCATCAAAGTACCATCGCAAGCACTAGCACTAGGAAAAAAAATCTTATCTGTGTCAACACTAAGCAGACAATACTAATATAACCAAAGTTTCGTGCTATGGAGATAATATTAACGTGAAATTTAGGAATAAGAAACTTTAACATTATGTTATACATATTTCGTGTTATCCTTTAAGTAAAGGATCAGCTATTCTTCTAATCTGAGACCCAATTTTACGAAAGAATGCAGGTAAGAAACAATTCCTAAAATCAAAATGTTCTAAGCAACCGTTTGAGAATTATCTCGAAAGAAACAATAAAAATGGCAAAACAATGAGAAGAATCAAGGATATCGCCCGTGCGTGATCAACAAAGTTACGTAGTATCATTTGCTTTTTTTTGTATTTGTTGGACAAGAGTCCATTGCTTCATAATAGAATTTCAGCATTAACAATCACACAAATAGTAATAGTTCTGTAATATAGCGCTTAAAATAATTTCAGAATACTCATGTTATGCTAAGGGACGGCTATATTCGGAAACCTAGTATCTTGAAGAATAAAACCTTTTTATGGGAATGAAACTTAAGATCGTGAGGTATTAAGGTAGGTTAAAGATCCAGATCAAGCATTCTAAATCTTGAATTTCAGGAATATTCGTTCAGTATTTTAAGAGTTATTGTTGGCCGTAATGTCGTACAACAACTTCCACCTCTGTAACAAAATTTCGTTGCAATTGACGAAAGCTCAAAGAATTATTGGACGAACTTTTAAAACATTCAATCATTTCAGTAAAGGATTCGATGTAACGTTTATCACTCGTGTTTTGATTATCTTTCGAAATTAATTCTTACGACTGGCAACTTTTGCTCCAAGATATTCCAGCTTTTATAACTCTCTACTTACTGAAATTCAAGATTCAGACAGACGTGAGTTGGATTTTTACTTTCAATCTGAATTTTATAAAACGTTTATTCTTCAAAACACTGAGTTTCTAACCGGTTCACCTTTGAAATAGCATGGTACATGTAAAACGTTTTTGTCTAGGAAATGTGTAAATAGTACTTTGGCATGTCACGATCACTGAAGAATTTCGCTTATCTCATCTTGAAACTTATTTAATGATTTTTGACTATCAAAAACTTTTAGTATTTCAGTTTATGAACAATTTTCACTACTAAAATGTTTAAAATTTCTTGTAATTTCTACAATTGTACAATTTCTACTGATTGTTCGTTTCTTCATCAACACGCTCCGAGCCAGGCAGAGCTTGATCTAGAATCGAGACGGGGGGTGAAAGGAGCCATGCCCCCATCCCACTTTCAAAATGACAGTAAGGGCATTTTTTTTTTCAATTATGTATATTTCATTTTTTTTCAAGAAATTTTTAAAGACCTGTGAAACCGAGGACAAAATGTTATACTGCGATTAAAATCTAGTCTCTTAAGAAGGAAGGATCCAAGGAACTCAGTCGAGCCGGAGAGAGGTAAAAGGTATGTTACCTTTTACCTCTCTCCGGCTCGACTGAGTTTCTTGGATATCTTCCCTCCCCACTTTATTCTTTCTAGATCCGAGCTATGGCATCTGATGTTGCCTTTCCGGTTTCCCAGTTCCAAGAAAACCCGTTCAACATTTGAAATTCCTTTTCTCCATCATCATCTCCTGGATTCCATCTCCCTATAGTTTTCTGAAAAGCGCTTCTTTTCACCCAGCAATATTCATTCCCCAATTCTCTTTCGATATTCTTTTTGGTTTACTCTCAGTACATGTCCGCGTGCAATTAAATGTTGTCTCTTTCGTCTATTATCATTTCTGTTATAAAATTTCTTTTATTCTCTCATTTTTACTGTTTCCTTCCTTGATATCTTTTGGCACTCCATCTAAAGTTCGTTTCTAAAACAAATAATCTCCTTTTCCATATTTCTTTTAATATTCAAACTTCAGTTCCGTCTGTTATGATTCCCACGTGGTAAAAATAAGTTTTTTTTTTATTTTAAATGAAATATTTAGATCCCAAAATATTGAATTTGATGCTCTCCTTCCCTGAACAATCTTTCACTTCTTATTTTTGTTTCATTCCCTCTCATCTTTATGAGTTATAAACCCTAAATGCTTGTGCATTTCTCATTCTATAATGTTAACTCCTTACTGAGCAGGGCAGGGGTGGCTCAGTCGGTAGCGCGCCAGGCTCGTCATCTGTAATTCCCAGGTTCGAGTCCCAGCTGGGTCAGCGTTGAAATTTATCTCCACAAAACTCCCCGCCCTGCCCACGGTCAGTAGGGGACACCGATGGGCTTGAAATAGGCCGCAGCCCGTCGGATGAGACGTTAAGCCGTGGCCCCGTGTGCGAGAGAGCCATACCCTGTGCACGTTAAAGAACACGCTGGATGGCCTTGATGGGAGGCTATACCATCTGTCTCCCAACAGCTGTTCCAATGGGTTCCCTCCTCCAACCTTCTCTGAACCTTCGGGGTCCATGTGACCTGGCCATTTAACCCATGGTGTGCAAAAAAGTGCCTCTCAATATTACCTGCATTCTTCCGCTATATTTTACATTCAAAACAACCCAACCTTACTGAGCCAGTGCCAGAGTATATAACGTCCTTGTCTATTGATAAAATGGAACTAAGTTCCAAACTCAGGTGAATGATAATGTTTCTTTTATTGTTTTGCCTTTCTACTCAGGCTTCGCCTTTCTCACAGATCATTTCTGTGGCGTAATATACTGACAAACTCCAGTTAGACCTCTGTTGAAAACATTTTGCTATATTTTTTAATTCAATATATTATCTATTATGAATTGCCTTGCACTCCGATGTGTAAAATATTCTTTCAGTTTATTCATTTTCAATCTCAATTTTCGATCATCTTTATCTTGTTTTTTTTCTCTATATCCTGTAACTTTTTTACTCAAGATTTTCAGGTCACTATTTCTTATTCAGTTTTCTTCGTTCATATTTTTCTGATCCATAGTTTTCATTCGTTTTTAGGTGTCCGTATTGACCATTTAGTTTTCCTGGTCCATAGTTGTCATTCAATTTTTTGGTCCATATTTTTCAATAGTTTTCAATAGTTTCAATAGTTTATTCATAGTTTTCATTAAATTTTCTTAGGCCATATTTTTCAATCGATTTTCCGGACCCATAGTTTTTATTCAATTATCCTGATCCATATTTTTTTACTCGAATTTTCTGATTCATAGTATTTATTCACGTTTCCGGGTCCATATTTTTTTCACTCCATTTTTCTGATCCACAGTTTCCATTCAATTTTCTGGCCCACATTTTTACATTCAATTTCCCTCATTTATATTTTTCATTCAATTTTCCCTGGTCCGCATTTTGCATTCAGTTTCCCTGATCCATATTCGACCAAGTAATTTCGATAATTACCTGTAGTCAGTGAAGTGAATTTTATAAAGTATATCATTTGAAATAGAAATTCTCATCTGATACTATTTCTTCCTCCACATATCTGGTTATTCATCCAAATAAATTTTGAATAAAGTTGAGGATACAGAACATCCCTGTCCTATCCACTTTGGAAATTTAAATCCACTTGAGAATTTGTTTTTTCTTTTATCTTTGCTGAAATATTTTGTAAAGTTCTCTCACTGCTTTTATCAATGCACTGTTAATATTTGATTTTGCCAAGACGTTCCATAGTTTGCATAGAGGTACACTATCGTGTTTCTTTGAAAGGTCCACAGAAAGCAAACTGAAATTCTCGACCCAATTTCTACTTTCTTTTCCATTGCGTCAGTTAAACTGAAAACGTTATCTAAACACATCTTCCAGCTACAAATTCATTTTCCCATTGTTTTTGGAGACGGTGCACAGTGACCCAGGTTTGAATTTACAATTTTTCATCATCTGATTTATTAACTACAATTTAAATATTTTTCGTAAGCCTTACCACGATGTTGGATAATTCAACTATACAAAAGCAGAAAAGGAAAGCTATCTCTTTGGATACTAAGATCCAAATTTTAGATCGTCTTGCAACTGGAGAAGGTTCAACATCCATAGGTAAATATTTTGATTTGAACGAAGCTTATCGTAAGAACCATCAAGAAAAATGAAGATGCTATTAGAAAATCTGTGCTTTCTGGAACAAAATTTAACGCTAAATCGTCATTGTACAGACAGATATTGTAAAAGTGAAGATGGAAAAGACACTAGTAATGTGGATAGAAGATAACTCGCAAAACAGAATACCTCTAAACAGAAATACCATCAAACAGATGACATTATGAATATATAAGCAGATACAAGAAATGGAACCAACCACATCAGCTCAGTTAAACAAAAATTATGAATTTTCTGCAAGTACAGGTTGGCTTGCAGGATTTCTTCAAAGACACGCGTTTCATAATGTAAAGATAAAAGGTGAAGTTGCATCTGCAGATGATCCGGATGCTAAATAATTTTGTCCACAATTGGCCCAAATCATTGAAGATGGTGGATACACTCCTGATCAAGTTTGGAATGCAGATGAAACTTGTCTTTTTTGGAAAAAAAATGCCGAGTAGAACCTATGTAGCAAAATCACAAAAAACTGTTGGCGGCTTTAAAGCAGCTAAGGATCATGTGACCTTTCTATTTCGCAGCAACGCTTCAGGAGATCGTATGTTAAAACCGCTGCTCATCAATCGATCCGTAAGACCACAGTCAATGAAAGGTATAGATTTGAATAAATTGCCAGTGTATATTGGATGGCAAACAAAAAAGCCTGTGCTACAAAAGAAATTTTTAACGAATGGTTCCATAAAAGTTTTGTTCCAGAAGTTAAACGCTATTTGAAGGAAAAAAAATCTCGAATTTAAAGTTCTATTGATTATCGACATTGAGCCTGGCCATACTGTTTCGGAACATCCAAATGTGCAATTTTGTTTTCTGCCGCCTAATAAGACATCCTTAATACAACCACTAGACCAGGGTATAATCCACACATTTAAAACTTACTACGTAAGACGAACATTCCAATACATTTTGGATAAACTAGATAAGGATAAAACACTAACAGTTATGTATATATGGAATGAATTTTCTATTTTAGACTGTATCAGACATGCTGGATTGACGTTATCAGAATTAAAACTTTAAACTTTAAACGCATGCTGGAAAGCCATTTGGCCAGAACGTGTAAAAAAGCAAAGATCCTCTACCCCCAAATACGACTGAATATCCTAATATCATCACTTTAGCACATGCAGTTGATGGAGAAGGATTCGATGATTTATCTTTTTGCAGATATTGATGAATTGCTGTTTGACAAAGCTCTTAGCGAAGATGGAATAATTGAAGTTGTCCTTGAGACTCCAGATGAAAAAAAAAGGTGATGATGATGAAGAGGTTTCATTCACTGCAGGTTTAATTAAAGAAGGACTTCAAATGGCTAGTAAATTGGAAAGTCATTTTCTTACACATGATCCCATGGTCGAACGAGCTGAGCAGTTTAAACGCGAACTGAAGTCATGTATGGCGCGTTATCAAGAATTATACAAAAATCTAGTCAAAGCAGGATCTCAACGATTAATTACAGAGTTTGTTATCAAAACTAATCAAACATTAGAATTATTGGAAACAGTTGATAATTTGATTCCCCATGCCACAGAGAGCATTTCATCATTGGAGTATGAACACGACGGCCAAAATGTTTCAAGCGATGAAAGTGATTAAATTCCAGTCTTATGCAAACGAATGCGTCTCTTGTCAGAAAGTGACAACGAATAAAATCTAGTTAATAAGCATATATAAGTTATATTATTTTGCACTTTTGTATTCTTGAATTAGTGACATATTATATTCCTATGAAGGATAATTTACTTTATATATATACATTTAATTATCTTTATAAGTTTATAAAATCAAAAAAAAATGTGTTTAAATGAATAAAAATCAAATAAAGATTAAAATAAAGATTTTGATATGATTTGTTTGAAAACAACTTATTATTTGTACTGAGTTTTCACTTCTGGAACCAATCTTCTATTTTTTCATATGCACTGTATTTTTTACACGGTTTTTTCGGGAACCTATCTACCGTATAAAAACAGAATTGGGTGTATATTGATATTAGAACAGGAAAAATAATTTTATGTGTCTAAGAGATGCAACGATAATTTACATTTAAAAAACAAAGTTTTTGAAATTATATAATCAGAGAATTGCAAGGTTCTATAAAAATCTTTAAGGTTGGTTTTCTTAAAAATTTAGCCATTTAACCAGTTGGTGCACAAAGTGATGCAAAGGAATTAAAACAACTTATTGGCTTTCGATCCTAATTAGCATTTTTTTTTTTTTTCAATTTTTAGGTAAGAAGCTCCTACACACAAGACGGAGATAACCTAGAAGCTTTATCAATCTCGTTTTTGTTTCTCATACAACATACAACACACAACTGTGGCATCCTGGGACTCAAACCCAGGGGGCGAGGGTGGCTCAGTCGGTAGCGCGCCAGGCTCGTAATCTGTAGTTCCCAGGTTCGAGTCCCAGTTGGGTCAGCGTTGAGATTTATCTCCGCAAAATTTCCCCGCCCTGCCCACGGTCAGTAGGAGAAACCGATGGGCTTGGAAAGGCCGCCGTCCGTCGGATGGGACGTTAAGCCCTGACCCCGTGTGCGGGAGAGCCATACCCTGTGCACGTTAAAGAACACGTTGGATGGCCTTGACGGGAGGCTACCATCTGTCTCCCAACAGCTGTTCCAGTGGGTCCCCTCCCCCAACCTTCTCTGAGCCTTCGGGGTCCATGTGACCTGGCCATTTAGCCCATGGTGTGCAAAAAAGTGCCGCTCAGAGGTAAAACAACCCAACCCAACTCGAACCCAGACCCCTGTTACTGTGGTGTCACCTCGAACCTCACCGATGCCACTGAGACACCAACTCGATTATTTTTAAAACAATGGATTTCTTCTTGCTTTAAGCACAGGAAAAGCATTTAAATATCATTTTGCAAGGAAGGAATGAAGCTCACTATCGTTTTATTCATTTGTAGTGGCAACACTTGTTTTGCACATAATGGGCTAAATGGCAAGGTCACAAGGACCCGAAGGTCTCAGAAGAGGTTGGGTAAGGGGATACACTGGATAGTTGTTAAAGGCACAGTTGATAGCCTCCCGTCAAGACCATCCAGAGTATTCTTTAACGAGCACAAAGTACTGGGTCTTCTCCCACAGCTTAACGTCCCATCCCACAAAGACGGCCTTTTCAAGTCCCTCGGTATCACCTTTCTGATCCAAAACTGATGATGTTTAGCGGAGATAAATTTCAACGCTGGGCAAGTGGGACTCGAACCTGGGGAGCAGCAGATTACGAGTCTTTCTCCCTACAGACAAATCCCTACTTGTGGTCGTGGGCCTGAATAAGAGCATGGCCTTTAAAGGGTTAAGCAATGATAAACGAAATATTATAGCTTATACTGTTTTATTACCAAAATAAAAATCTACATTTCATTTATACTTGTTTCATCTTCGGTTGAACGCGACCTTATTCTCTCTATCCACATGGGTTGGGTTGTTTTACCTCTTAGCGGCACTTTTTTGCACACCATGGGCTAAATGGCCAGGTCACATGGACCCCGAAGGCTCAGAGAAGGTTGGGGGTGGGGACCCACTGCAACAGTTGTTGGGAGACAGATGGTAGCCTCCCGTCAAGGCCATCCAGCGTGTTCTTTAACGTGCACAGGGTACGGCTCTCCCGCACACGGGGCCACGGCTTAACGTCCCATCCGACGGACGGCGGCCTTTCCAAGCCCATCGGTGTCCCCTACTGACCGTGGGCAGGGCGGGGAATTTTGCGGAGATAAATCTCAACGCTGACCCAGCTGGGACTCGAACCAGGGAACTGCAGATTACGAGCCTGGCGCGCTACCGACTGAGCCACCCCCGCCCCTCTCTATCCACATGAGGTCATCGCTAACGAGAGGAGTTAAAAAGTCACAAGAAGGCAGTGATTATGAAGGAACGTATTGCTTTGTGGGTCGCACGAGACGATTTCGAGAGCAGCATGTTGGTGGTACCCTTGATCCATTACATATAAACGTTAACAAAAAGAAACTGGCTTTTGACCATTTCGACCGTAACTGTGGTCCAAATCCAAAATTATATATATCAAATCTACAAGATTTTGCTATTTTTCTAGTCGTCTTTTTGTTTTCTAGCTTACTGAACAAACGAGGAATATGGGTGGCTCAGTAGGTAGCGGAGCAAGCACGTAATCTGAAGTTCCCAGGTTCGAGTCCCATCTACGCCAGCGTTGAGGTTTATCTCCGCAAAACTCCCACCTTGCTTTCTGTCGATAGGGGACACCAATGGGCTTGGAAAGACCTCCGTTCGTCGTTTGGGACGTTAGGCCGTGGTCCTGTGTGTTGGAGAGCGATAACGTGTACACATTAAAGAACGCGCTAGATGGCCTCAACGGGACTGTACCATCTATCTCATAACAGATCTCCAGTGGATCCCAACATTTATGTGTACAGTCACTCAAAAAAGTATCCGAACACCATGGATGATTACAGAATTCAGAAAAAATATCTGGCAACGATGTTTTTTAGAAATTAGTGATCTGGCAACCTTCGTGTCTAAATAGATAGTACAAAGGTGTTCCGAAATGTTTTGCAAATTTTAAGAGGCCAGATAAAATTTTATTCGAAAAATGTCCCAAATTCTTAGTTGTTTTTGAAAAAAAAATTATTTTGAATTATTTCGTGCTCAAAGGTGGCAACCCTTTCGGCCTTAAAAGCAGGCAGGATTTCGGCGGTATTTGGGTAAATCGCTCATTTAAATGTTGATAAATCAAAGTGTTCCAGAAAATCTTATTTTCTTTACGCAGAATTATTTCTCTGCATGCTCCTTCAAAGCCCAGATTGGATATAGATTCTCCAGTAATCCCGCTGCGAGAATGTGTACCTTAAGGCTCGCTTCTCGGCCCAACCATAAGCAATATAATTAAATGTCTCAGACGTTCCTAAGATGACAAATTGAAAATTACTTTTTATGTCTGTCTTCGAAGATTGCAATTCGTAGACTACATAAAATTATTCTCCTGTATCAAAAAGGGTGCACCAAGCACAAATGTACAAGAATTAACCCTGATAAGAGTATAACAATGCTCTTCACCAATAAAAGGATCCATATGATCAACCCAGTTGAAATCTTTGATAAAAATTCACCTACATAATTAGACGTTAGTATAGATAATAAGCTAAAGTGGGCTTCGCATATTACTAATGCTCGCCGTCCCATGGCCGAGTGGTTAGCACGCTTGGCTACTGATCTAAGGGACCTGGGTTGAAACCTCGGGTAAGGCATGAATGTGTGTGTGTGTTTTTTCTGCTGAGGTTCTGTCATCCTCACAGACCTTCCACTATGGCATATAAACTGACAGGCTCCTGTCAGACCTCTGTGGCAAGCAGATGCTTGAGGGGGTATTTATTTATTTTTTTTTTTGAATAAAGTTTTAGAAGTGTTTAGTTTACTTGTAGATTTTCCGACATTCTCCTAGATCAGTGTCAGAGCATTTGACATGTTGGTACACAATTGGGATGAGTTGGTTTACCTCTCAGCTGCACTTTTCTGTACACAAACGGTTAAATAAACATGTCAGAACGTCCCCAAGAGGTCAAAGAAGGCTGAGGAAGAGAATTCACTGGGCAATACAGATTATAATACAGATGGAAAACTCTCATCAAAGTCACCCAGTGAAGTCTTTAAGTGCACAAGGGATAGCTTTCTTTTACATGGAACCATGGTCTTAACATTCCGCTAGATTATCTTCTCCAAGTTGCTGCCCCTTTCCAAGAAAATTAGAGTGGGAGTTTATAGAGAAAATTTCAAAGCAAACACAGTTGGGACTCGAATCTGAGAGCATCAGATTGCATGCCTTGAGCAGCATCAATTGAGCCAACCCCCGCCCCTAGAGCACCTGTCTGCTGGTTTCTCAGTATTAGAATATGTAACTTAAGCAACATGCTCTTACCTGACATACTAAGGGCGGGGGTGGCTCAGTCGGTAGCGTGCCAGGCTCGTAATCTGTAGTTCCCAGGTTCGAGTCCCAGCTGGGTCAGCGTTGAGATTTATCTCCGAAAAATTCCCCGCCCTGCCCACGGTCAGTAGGGGACACCGATGGTCTTGGAAAGGCCCCCGTCCGTCGGATGGGACGTTAAGCCGTGGCCCCGTGTGCGGGAGAGCCATACCCTGTGCACGTTAAAGAACACGCTGGATGGCCTTGACGGGAGGCTACCATCTGTCTCCCAACAGCTGTTCCAGTGGGTCCCCTCCCCCAACCTTCTCTGAGCCTTCGGGGTCCATGTGACCTGGCCATTTAGCCCATGGTGTGCAAAAAAGTGCCGCTCAGAGGTAAAACAACCCAAACAACCCTGACATACTAGTATATCAGTATTTAGAATATTAGTTTTAGGGCTTTGACATGTTATAATCATAGACCTGAGGAATCGTATGCTTTTTGGCTAAATTATATTTTTCTGTAACTTAATATAGTTCTTTGATCTACAGACAATTTCCGATGAGTTCTTTACGACGCATATTTTGTTTTTCACGAGCACTTTAAAACTCACGTCTGGACCAAAAAACGATTGGAACCGTTCGATAGCAATGCATTCATTTCTGTCATTCCATTAGACGTTTCCAATGCTTCATTGGAATGCCCTCAAAAAATCTTTCAGTGACATTTCGCTAACTTCTTTGGGGCGGGGGTGGCTCAGTCGGTAGCGCGCCAGGCTCGTAATCTGTAATTCCCAGGTTCGAGTCCCAGCTGGGTCAGCGTTGACCCAGCTGGGACTCGACCTGCCGCAAAATTCCTTGCCCTGCCCACGGTCAGTAGGGGACACCGATGGGCTTGGAAAGGCCGCCGTCCGTCCGATGGGACGTTAAGCCGTGGCCCTGTGTGCGGGAGAGCCATACCCTGTGCACGTTAAAGAACACGCTGGATGGCCTTGACGGGAGGCTACCATCTGTTTCCCAACAGCTGTTCCAATGGGTCCCTCCCCGAACCTTTTCTGAGCCTTCGGGGTCCATGTGACCTGGCCATTTAGCCCATGGTGTGCAAAAAAGTGCCGCTCAGAGGTAAAACTACCAATCGCTAACTTCTTTTAATCAAAGAAGAATCGTTCCTTGGGAAAGAAATCCACAAATGCGAATGAATTCTTTACTAAACCCTTTTATACCAAATCATGATTATTGAAGAAGATATTAGAGGCGTACTATCTTACTCACACATATAACAATCGCTCACCTCTCCCCTCCTATTCTTCCAATAAAAAAAAGGTATTCAAAATACTTTCTCGCATACCTCAAGTTTGTTAACGACTTCCGAAGGAATAATTCGGAGAAGATTAATTACTCTGATTACATCAAACGGTCTTCCACTTTCCAATATCAATATTCTGAGCTAGCATTTCAAACCACTTTATGTCGATAGTATAAAACGGAGGTAATCTTCTCTCTTCAGATCTATTTCTTATCATTTCATTATTCGAGAACATCTCTCTTTCGTAGAGACGTATGAGGCTAGTCGTGTTCCCTCCCATCTTTTGTTTTCTCTCTGGGGATGTGTAGAAGAAAATACTGGCGGTGATTTCGAGATTTTTCTCTTAAAGCGATGGATTACAGAATTGCCTCCTTTAAGTCAACTCTCTCTCTCTATCTCTCCCACATTCTGCCTCCTTTAATCCCTCACTCTTCCAATATTCAGTTCCGAAATCCTGTTTTACTAGTTCCGATGCAAGACACGCGGCTGAGGACATCATTAGCCAAAGGCAAGGCCTGTGGTTAATGCTCGTGTCTGGGCCTTGCCCTAACACTCTCCATAAACAACAGTTTCCTTTGTAATGGGAGATTCAGAGGAATAAGAAACAAAACGCAATTAAGGAAGGGGGAGAGGGGGTTCTTATGCTGAAGGTGATGTCTCCGAAGCCCTTCCTCCAGCGCCGAAGATTGGAGGAAATTTTACATCTTCATTCCGTCCAATCATTTGAATGGCAGTTTGAAATCTTTTTTTTTACTTTCTTCTTTACTTGTGGATACCTTAACTAGAGGATGATAGCATAGATCAGAAAACAGAGCGTGTATGTAATTATAAATCATCTTATTTATTGATAGTCGTATTACGGCAAATTGGTATAATAATGAAGAAGGTATAATTTTCGTAGGTTGAAATAAAAGGAAGAAAAAGTCTCTAAAATAGTTTTCTCCTCTCGGAGTTAGCTTATATATTCCTAAATCAGCTATAAACTACGGGAATCACATCAGACTGGACAAGTTAGTGCTCTAAATACGATCATACTCACCAACAGCAGCTGCATTTAGACACTGCAACTTAATTCTAATAAGATTTTGTTTCACGTTGTCTGCCTGTCTTTGAGTGCAGGTAGACAATGTCATACAAAATGTCATTAGAATTAGGTTGCATTGAACTGTTTATTCATTTTCTGAAATAATTCAGGTTGATTTAGGTGGAGCTTTTTGTTTTAAACGGGCGAGAAATAAGACTCACTTACAAATGGAGTTTATAGAAATGGGATCAGGATGCATTGTAGTGGATGGAAGTTAGAACTATTGACTGCCATATTTTTATTGCATCAAATGCGACAATCATTATGAACAATAAGAAAAATTGACATGAATATATACGTTGGGTTGTTTTACCTTTGAACGCCACTTTTTTACACACAACGGTTAAATGGCCAGGTCACAAGGACCCCAAGGGCTCAGAGAAGTTTTGGGGGAAGGGACCCACTGGATAGCTGTAGCGAGAGATCCTTCCGTCAAGGCCATCCAGTCTGTTTTTAACGTGCACAGAGTTATGGTCTCCAGTACACGGACCACGGCTTAACGTCCCATCAGACGGACGGCGGCCTTTCCGAGCCCGTCGATATCTCCTACTGACAGAGAGAAGGGCAGGGAGTTTTACGGAGATAAATCTCAAAGCTGGCCTAACCTGGCGGCGGGATTAGAACCCGAAAACCATAGATTGCGAACTGGCCTGCTGCCTACTAAGCCACCTTGCCACTGTGAGTAGATTCTTTGAAGATTATAATCATATTTACTAATAGCCCTGAAACAGGTTTAGGACAGTTTGGGTTAAGCGATAATTTTTTACCTTTCCCGTCACATGACTTAGATGTGAGTTATTGCATTTGTGAGCTGCAAGGATTTGGTTCATTCTGTCGCGACAGGCTCGTAATATGATGTTTCCAGATTTGGGTCCCCAATGTGCCTGCGTTGAGATTCTCAAAGCCAAGTTCGTCGAATGGAACTTTAAGCCGTGACCTGTGTTCAGCAAAGATCATGCACGGTATATGTAAAAAAAACACGCTGTCGTATTTACAGGAAGTTTTCATCCATTTTTTATTAGAAGTCCAGTGGGTCCCCTATCCCTGGGGCGGGGGTGGCTCAGTCGGTAGCGCGCCAGGCTCTTAATCTGTAGTTCCCAGTTCGAGTCCCAGCTGGGTCAGCGTTGAGATTTATCTCCGCAATAATTCCCCGCCCTGCCCACGGTCAGTAGGGGACACTGATGGCCTTGGAAAGGCTGCCGTCCGTCGGATGGGACATTAAGCCGTGGTTCCGTGTGTAGGAGAGCCATACCCTGTGCACGTTAAAGAACACGCTGGATGGCCTTGACGGGAAGCTACCATCTGTCTCCCAACAGCTGTTCCAGCGGGTCCCCTCCCCCAACCTTCTCTGAGCCTTCGGGGTCCATGTGACCTGGCCATTTAGCCCATGGTGTGCAAAAAAGTGCCGCTCAGAGGTAAAACAACCCTAAAACAACAACCCAACTGAGGTTTATCTCCTCCAAACCCCACTCTGCTTTTGATGAGTTTTACGGTGTGCGGTGGTTTTTACAAGCGCAAGGGTATACTATTTCGCTTGTAGAAATCACCGTCTATTGGATGGCACATAAAGCCATGGCCCAGAATGCGGAGAGAACTGTATCCTGAGCACGTTAATGAACATGAGAGGCTTCCACCTATCTCCTAACAGTTGTCTAGTGGGTTTCCTCCATAAACTTATCTGAGCCCTCGGTAACCTTGTGATCTGGTCATTTAGCCATTGCGTGCAAAAAATAATACCTCTCAGAGTTAAAACAACCCAACCCTTGTACTGAATTAATTAATAGACAGTTGGTATGTAATGGGAAGCGAAAAAAAAACTTAAAAAAGGCGATTTTGTTTCATGTTTGCATCAACCTCTTATATAGCTATATCGTACAGTCGCTCAAAAAAGTATCCGAACGCTATGGTTGATTACAGAATTCAGGAAAAAAATCTGGCAACTTTTTTTAGAAATTAGCGATCTGGCAACCTTCGTGTCACGTGACAGACAGATCGCTAATTTCTAAAAAAATGTTGCCAGATTTTTTTCTGAATTCTGTAATCAACCATAGCGTTCGGACACTTTTTTGAGCGACTGTACCTCGAATCATACCTCGTAATCTGCAAATTCATGTCACATCTGAGCCATCGTTGAGATTTATCTTCGCAAAATTCCCCGCCCTGACCTTGGTCACTAGAGGAAACCGATGGGCTTGGAAAGGCAGCCCTCAGTCTGGTGGGGCGTAAAGCCGTGGTCCCCTGTACGGGAGAACCATACCTTATGCACGTCAAAGAACGCGCTGGAAAGCCTTGAAGGAAGTCTTCCATCTGTCTCCTAACAGCTGTCCAGTGGGTATCTTCCGCCTGGATTGTAAATAGTAGTGATCACGCAAAACAAAATGTCATTCAGTGAATTGCTCAATGAATTCCTTTCTGTGAGCCCTTGGGGTCGTTGTGGCCTGGCCATTTAGCCCATTGTCTGCATAAAAGAGCCACTCTGAAGTAAAAGAGCGCAATTGGGAAGAAAGTGCGTATGATGTTTGATCAACAGCTTTTTAACAATTAAAACATTTCAGGAGAAATGGGCTCGTAATCTGTAGTTCCCAGGTTCGAGTCCCAGCTGGGTCAGCGTTGAGATTTATCTCCGCAAAACTCCCCGCCCTGCCCTCGGTCAGTAGGGGATACCGATGGGCTTGGAAAGGCCGCCGTCCGTCGGATGGGACGTTAAGCCGTGGCCCCGTGTGCGGGAGAGCCATACCCTGTGCACGTTAAAGAACACGCTATATGGCCTTGACGGGAGGCTACCATCTGTCTCCCAACAGCTGTTCCAGTGGGTCCCCTCCCCCAACCTTCTGTGAGCTTTCGGGGTCCATGTGACCTGGCCATTTAGCCCATGGTGTGCAAAAAAGTCCGCTCAGAGGTAAAACATCCCAACCCAACCCAGGAGAAATGGTTCAGTGTGCCTACAAACTGGTACGAACTCTATGAGCGCAACAGTTTTAAAAAAAAACAGATACAGTCATTGCTTTTTATGGTTATTCCCTGCATAAAAAAGTATTCAAAGTTAAAGGAACGGAATAATATTTCCCAAAACATTAAAAACGCAAAAGAAATTATTAATATTATAATAATATAATAATATAATTATTTTAATTTTCACAGTGCGTTGACTATAAACTTTCTTCCATACTATTAAACGCAAATCAACATTTTTGACATCGCAGAAAAGGCAAAAGAAAACTGAGTTAATTTCGCTTTACACACATCGACGCATTAAGGTAAACTAATTACTTACAAATTAGCCGTTTCCAGACATAAGTAGCAAGTGCGTGTTTTGCTTTTTTCTCTACCGTTAAGATTGGACGTAGCCAGATGTTGTATGTAGGGGAAAATATAAGAGAGAGGAAGAGAGAGAGAGAGTGAACAACAAAAGAAAAAAAATAGCTTTCTGATATTCTCAGCTCCCTGTCTCTAATGGCTGTTGTACCAGTGAGTTGGATAGCGAAGCAGACAGCCAAGGATAGCAGTTAGTCGATTGCTTTCGATCGGCGAAGTTCAGACACTTGTTGATCATTAGAGAGCGTTTTCCTGGCCAGTTTCCGTGACCAGAACACTCGCCAGCAAACGGGAAAGAGGAAGAAAACAGAAAGAGAATCGAGGGAGAGGTGGAGGAGGGGAAGGAGAGTGATGGGTAGGGAGGGGGAATGGCTTACTGAGCATTAGGGTGATTTGTTCCCTAGCGGTTACCTAATGACTCTTCCCAGAAATAGCTCTCCCTGGAGTTGGCCAGAGAAGGAATGGAAGAGAGAGCGAGAGAGAGAGTCACTGAAATTGTCTTCCAAGAGCGGACAAGATGAAGGTTTTCTTCCTCCGGAGGCACAATCAGATGGACGATGCTTGGCTACGTAGTGGGTTGCCGCCAGCGCAGGTGTGTTCGCAATCAGGCATGTCCAGTTGTTTGCTTAATCCTTTGCTACTAACGGAGTTGTTTCTCTTAACTCTGTCACAGAGAGATGGCACGTTGAGCGTGTTAGTAGGTTACAATCGAATAATTAAGGCCTGATTGTTTCAGAATTTCTGCATTTTCAGATTGTTAAATGCTTAGTGATTACAAAGGAATATAGCGATTAACAACGTTAAACTTGTCAGCAGCTACGATAGATTAAAGCCAAATTGTTTCAGAACTTAAGTATTTTTAGAATTTTAAGTACGGGGGATTACAAATGCGTGCAGCGATTTTAAATATTTATTGTTCAAACACTCTAACTGCAACATAAAAGATTCCTGCATATTTCGAAATGATATTTACCAATTTTTTTAACCGAAAAAGATTACAAATGTTCAATAAGGCTAATCATGGTGCCTTTAGGTACATCCACGCTATATTTTTGGGGTGGGGTGGCTCAGTCGGTAGCGCGTCAGGCTCGTAATCTGTTGTTCCCAGATTCGAGTCCCAGATGGATTAACTTTAAGATTTATCTCCGCAAAACTCTCCGTCTTGGTTTCGGTCAGTAGGAGACACCGATGGGCTTGAAAAGGCCGCCGTTCGTCAGATAGGACGTCAAACCATGGCTCCGTGTACAGAAGAGTTATTCCCTGTGCATGTTTAAAAGCACGCCGAATGGCCTTGACAGAAGGCTATCATGTCTCATAACAGTTGTCCAGTGGGTCCCCTTCTCCCAACCTTCTCTGAGTCCTTGGGATCCTTGTGACCTGGCCATTTAGCCAAATTATTTGCCAAAAAGTGCTCTCAGAGATAAAACAACTCAACAACCCTATATTCTAGTTCATTGTATGCTTCGTTTAGTGCATCCGTGTCAACACAAAGATTCAACATAAGCGTTACTCCAGCTCATTTGCAGTTGATGGTAATCCCCAAGCGAAAACGTCTAAAGGGGTTACTACGTGGAAAGGGTATGGCCCTCTCTTGCACAAGGAAACACTCTTTAGTATCCGATCCGATGGACGTAAGCCTTTCCAAGCCCATCGGTGTCACTTTTCTTACCGAGGGGGGAAGAGATTAGTGGAGATAAACCCCAACGTACTCTGTGCACGTTAAACAACACGCTGGATACTTACGGGACAGATGGAAGCCTTCCGTGAAGTGTGTTGTGTTGTTTTACCTCTGAGCGGCACTTTTTTGCACACCATGGGCTAAATGGCCAGGTCACATGGACCCCGAAGGCTCAGAGAAGGTTGGGGGAGGGGACCCATTGGAACAGCTGTTGGGAGACAGATGGTAGCCTCCAGTCAAGGCAATCCAGCGTGTTCTTTAACGTGCACAGGGTATGTCTCTCCCGCACACGGGGCCACGGCTTAACGTCCCTTACGACGGACGGCGGCCTTTCCAAGCCCATCGGTGTCCCCTACTGACCGTGGGCAGGGCGGGGAATTTAGCGGAGATAAATCTCAACGCTTACCCAGCTGGGACTCGAACCTGGGAACTACAGATTACGAGCCTGGCGCGCTACCGACTGAGTCACCCCCGCCCCCTTCCGTGAAGGTTTCCATCTGTCCCGTAAGCTGTCCAGTGGGTTCTCTTGTGACCTCGGCCATTCAAACATTAAGTGAAAAAAGTGGCACTCAAAAGTAAAACATCCCAAAACGTTTTTTTTTTGTTTTTCAAAGTTTAAAAAAAAAAGTCATGAGCGGGTTTTTTTTTAGTTGTCGAATTCGGCAGTCAAAAATTAGCGGCAAACTTCTCCAACTTTTTTCCTACAGAACTGGACTTTTTAAATCATCTTTTCATTTTCATTTTGTCATTTGTTTGTAAACATTGAGTATTTTTTGTTTTGTTTTGTTTTTAGCCATAAAGTAAATATTGCAATAAAAATTTTCCATAAAGAAACATTTTGATGGTCTACAATTAGATAGTAAGATTCCTGAAAAAGAATTATTCTGATAGAATAAATTATGGAGTTTTGCTACTTACTATAAATAAATTACAATTTAATAATTAGTAAGATTCACATTTTTTTTTTTCGAATCAATCATGCTAGGGGCGGGGGTGGCTCAGTCGGTAGCGCGCCAAACTCGTAATCTGCAGTTCCCAGGTTCGAGTTCCAGCTGGGTCAGCGTTTAGATTTATCTCCGCAAAATTCCTCTGGTTACGGTCAGTAGGGGAACACCGATGGGCTTGGAAAGGCCGCCGTCCGTCCGTCGGATGGGACGTTAAGCCGTGGCCCCGTGTGCGGGAGAGACATACCCTGTGCATGTTAAAGAACACGCTGGATGGCCTTGACGGGAGGCTACCATCTGTCTCCCAACAGGTGTTCCAGTGGGTACCCTCCCCCTTCCAGTTCTTCCCCTTCCAGTGTTCCAGTGGGTCCCACCTTCTCTGAGCCTTCGGGTTCCATGTGACCTGGCCATTTAGCCCATGGTGTGCAAGAAAGTGCCGCTCAGAGGTAAAACAACCCACAACTCAATCATGCTAAAATTGGGAAACCGGAAAACTTTAAAATTATAAACGAACAATTTATTCACAATAGAGTTTTAAAAGTTTGGTGGTAGAGTCTAGTGATCAAAAAATTTGCGTTAGGTTGAACCTAACGTTGGTTTAGAAACAGGCCCGTCCAATCCAAAATAAAGAACCCCTGAAAAAAACTATATTTTTTAAAAGCCGCAGGAAAAATTATCAATTTAAATATGAAGACATACATTCCTAATGAGTAAATGAACGAAAAAAAAAACATATTTTTAAAGAATCAAGAAAATGCCTTGATTAAAAAACAAAATTATATATATTTTTAATGAGTACTGTGAATTGAAAAAAAAAATCCTTTAGTATTCAAAACACTTCAAAATATTGATTATAGTCAAATATATTGTATATGGAATATTTTATTTTATAAGCACAAGTTTTTTGCAATCTGCCTCGAGTTGTTTTCTGTATAATGATAAACAAGTGGCTGATATTTAGAGTAATAATTACGATACAAAACGCAAGTTAAAAAAAAGAAGAAAGAAAACTAAAATCAAGCAGTTCTAGAAACAATATTTCAAAATTTCTTCCACGTTTCTTGTTAGATAGACAATGTGTGAAAATATCAACAACCACTTCACAAAATAAATTGCGAAGAATATTAAATCAATTAAATTCAGCTTGCAGGAAAGATTATTAAATGCAATAAAGGCATTTATTCTCCTCCCACCTTTCTAACGGAAGCATAAAACACGATGACTAAGCTTATATAAAAAAAGCCATCTTCATCCAAGCCGTTACTTAATCAACATAATAAACAAACGCGGAAATTTAAAAAATAGAACATAATCATCTTAAACCGAAACGTGACAATTAACGGATATAATTCTTTACACGTTCTCCCCTTTCTCATTTTTTCATTTCTATCCTGACGCTAAATTTGAAAAAAGAAATGTTCCGCAGTTGAGTGCCTCCCACCCACAACACTTCCTCCTTCCCTCCCCACCAACGCTCCGTCGTTCAGTACTTACCTTCTTAATTACACGTTCCCTAGTAACCTTCCTTTTTTTTCACTTATTTCTTCTCTTCGTATATATATATATAATTTTTTCATACTAAATAAAACCCCTACACCCCATAAACCTGTACCACAGGAGGGTCTCCAGTATTAAATGCCTTTTAAGCCAAGAGTTTAATCTGCTGAACTCTAATAGGGGCGTATATCTTACCAGGCCTGTGTTATGTTAGTAGTGAATGTTCTTAATACAACTCCTTCGTCCTTTCCTTTAAGGTTCGCTAAATAGCGAATATAAACCATCTGTGTGTGCAGTCTAATGTGTTTCACAGCTCGCTGCTTAAGAGTCGACGGGCTTTTCTTCTTCTCTTTTTTTTTGGTATCCTCTTACCAACCTCAAAAACCTTATATTGCAGCTTCGTCGACCCATTCTCGCGCGTTACGCACACCCTACCTATTGTATATGTTGGTAGCGAACGAAATGAAGTATATCAAATTATCTCTGGAGTCCTCGATGGCGGGCAACATTGCTCTCAGGTTCTTTTGTTACCTTCCCAAGTCTTCTCTCACACGCGCACGCACTCACTCTTTCTATCTCTCTGTTGCGTCTTATTTGCTCAACTAACAGCTTTAGTGTTTACCGCTGAGTGTTGCGCGTCGGTATTGTTGGGTGTTTATTGGTAACTTTGTTGTTGCTCTCATCCTTTTTATTACTGAATAGGAAACGGCTGGGAATTGATATTGAATCCTGCTGACAAGGCATAAGGTTTAGCGGGGTAATCTATGTATATAACCATACTATGGCTTAATAAAGATATTATTATTATTAAAGGGGGGAATGTGTCTTAGGGCTGCAATGAAATGAACAGATGGTGCTTTTTAACTGTGAAGAAAGAGAATAAGATGTAAATGCCTTACCTCTTTAAATTCGAAACAAAAAACGAATCATTAGAAAAATTTTAATAAATATATTCCATGAAACGGAAAGTAAAAATCGTAACGATGTTTTCACTTCTTTTTAACTCGTTCTTTAGTTTTAAAGTTATTTTTTTCTTAAGTGTTAAATTATGAGACGATTTTCCCTTGTTAGAGGAAATTAAATATTTTCTCCCGTATTTTTCCTTTGACGATACAATTATAACCTTTTTTTTTTCATTGATTGTGATTTCACAAATGCCTATTATCTGTTAAGAGTAGAGATTTATTTGGTAAACACTATTGACCTTCAACAAAAAAGACAGTTTTTTGTGAATTGAAATTGACAGTTGATTGTGCAAATGATTTGTTTGAATGATGTACAATTTTGTCAATTGAAATGACCTGATTGTGCAAATGGTGAAAAAATGCAGCGAATACTATCAAACTTCCCTGGATATGACAAAAGTGTGTATTCATAGCCGATGGTGAGTTCTATTTGCCAATCATTTTTATTTTAAAACAGGCTTTTGTTGTAACTTACGGGAATCAACTGCTATTTTTATAAGAGATTCTTTTAAAAACGGAATTTTTCTTAATTTATTTTTGAAATTCTTTAGAAATTGTTGCTGTTACCATTATCATCATCCTCCTCAAGCAGCCATGGGCTACGGAGGTCCAACCAGACCGTGCAATTTAGTTCTCCAAGCAAGTCTATCCTGAGCTACATCTACTGCATCTGGACACTGCACACCAATTCTAACAAGATCCTGTTTGACATTGTCTGCCCACCGCATCCTAGGTCTCCCCTTCTTTCTGAGGCCTTTAGGCACACTGTTCATAACCCTATTCGCCAATCTATAATTATCCATACGGGCAACATGGCCAAACCAACGGAGTCTCTCTCTGCACAATATGCTGCTTAAAGGAGGTTGCAAACTCCTTTGCCTAACCTCATCATTAGTTACAAAGTTGAACCACCTAATACCCAAGATACTACGTAAGCATCTAGAATCAAAAGCATCTAGTTTCCTGTTATCTTGTTTACAAAGTGTCCACGTTTCACTACCATAATCAGTTAAAATAACAAAACATTAATCAAGAGAAAACGTCAAGTACACTGTGGGAGTAGATTCCAGATTGTGTTAATCGAAAACAATATTCAAAGTCACATTGAAAGCTCCTTAACGTAGAAAATAAGCTTTCGTTTGGCTGAAACAACACTACAGATACATTGAAGAGATCAATGGAATTTATTTATATATAAGTTTTTCGCTCGATATATAAAATATTATTGAAGCTGGAACATTTAACGAACATGCTATTAGGTCAAAAGAATTTACTTCAAAAATTAAATGAAATGTAAATAACAATCTTTGTCGAAATCGTTTGATAAAATACGTAAATGCAATTTTAGAAACACTTAGATAGGAAGGGAAAAAAGACTTTGAAGGGAAAAAAGATTTAAAATAACTCCAACAGCAGACTCCAATGTTAAAATGTTTCCAGCTTAATTTAATTGACTATTTAAATAATTCAGGAGATTTGAACGTGAGTTTTCGTAATTCTAATAAGATTAATTGAAGCCAAATTTTTTTAACTTGTGCATATTTCAGCATTTTTCAAGAATTTTTTTTTTTAAAACTTCTCAAACAAAAGGGAAAAAGTGTTCCACTGCAATGGAAATTCAGTCTCTTGCCCCTTTATATTTTTTCTAGATCCGGGCCTGTCTTGAACTGTGGTTTTGCAGGATCATATGTCTGTCTATCTGGGCAACCAACTTAACGCTTAAACGTTCTTAGCTATAGAAATTAAATTTTATATTTTAATATAGGCTTAAGTGAGATCTTAAATTTGTCTCTAGTAACAAACTCTCCCTGAACAGTTTGCATTCAAAACTAGGTAATGTTTCAAAATGGCTGTACAATCACACAACGGAACAGTGACACCGAAAATAGGGACCCTGGAGCTCAGTAATTTAAAGGACATAGTATCTAAAGAATTTTATTAAATTTTACCACTTTGTAAAATAATTCAGTCCGAAACATTAAATTTGTAGATGTTAGGATCTAAAAAATAACTAGACACGGTTAATGTGCTTAATGGCTTGTGTTAATAGACAGAAGTTTACGCCAACGTACAGAGTCTCTGGAATGAACAGTTAAGAAAAAATGTAACTACGATGAAAGAACTGTGTTTTGAAATTATTACAATTGAACATAACTATGTCATATTCAACACTCCCTAACTTTGAAAATATTTTTTTTATTTAAAAGTGTTACGGAGATAAATTTAAAACCTAACATATATCTCTATAAATCTCATTTTTCAATAATATTTCAATTAATATTTAAAGAGTTAATGAAATTGGAATATTTAACAGCAGTCACACTCTTCCTAAACATTCCCCCCCAAAAATAAATAAATGATGAAAAGTATAGTTATACAAACTTCAAATATTACATTTATATTAGTTGGGTTATTTTACCTCTGAGCGGCACTTTTTTGTACACAATATGCTAAATGGCCATGTCACAAGGACCCCAGGGGCTCAGAGAAGGTTAGGGGAGGAGATCCACTGGAACATCTGTTGGGAGCCTCACGTCAAGGCGATCCAGCGCATTCTTTAACGTGCACAGGGTATGGTTCTCCCGTACATGGAGCCACGGTTTAACGTTCCATCTGACGGACGCATTCCTTTTCGAACCCATCGCCGTTCCCTACTGACCGTGTGGAAGGCGGGGAGTTTTGCGGAGATAAATCTCGAACCTGAGAACTACAGATTACAAGCCTGGAGCGCTACGAATTGAGCCATCCCCACTCTGCATTTATATTAGTGAATGATTTATTATAACAATTGTATTATATATTTTTTGAAGTAAATTTTCACGAGAAATAAAAGTTCCAGCTAAATGTTTCAAATTCCAAAATATTTTAAATATTAAACGAATATTGCGAAAAATAGATATTTAGAGAGATTTAATTGAGATCTTCAATTTACCTCCAGTAACTATTTTTCATTAAAAAGAAACTTATTTTAGAAGTTAGAGAGCTTTGAATGTGGCTCTCCTTTCACATAGCATTGAAATGTCCAAAAATGTAGTTCAATGCTTTTTGCACCTCAAGTTCAGGCACCCGATACAGAAGGGGTGGCTCAGTCGGTAGCGCGCCAGGCTCGTAATCTGTAGTTCCCAGGTTCGAGTCCCAGCTGGGTCAGCGTTGAGATTTATCTCCGCAAAATTCCTCGCCCTGCCCACGGTCAGTAGGGGACACCGATGGGCTTGGAAAGGCCGCCGTCCGTCGGATGGGACGTTAAGCCGTGGTCCCGTGTGCGGGAGAGCCATACCCTGTGCACGTTAAAGAACACGCTGGATGGCCTTGACGGGAGGCTACCATCTGTCTCCCAACAGCTGTTCCAGTGGGTCCCCAACCTTCTCTGAGCCTTCGGGGTCTATGTGACCTGGCCATTTAGCCCATGGTGTGCAAAAAAGTGCCGCTCAGAGGTAAAACAACCCAATTCAAAATCCAGTTCAATGCGTTTTGCACCTCAAGTTCAGGCACCCGATACAGAACGTTTTAAGAATACAGCGCATGGAGAAGCAATAAATAATGCTGAGTGTTATTTAACGAAACTAATATTCATTAGCAGCTAATTCCTTAGTGTTATTTCATACAGTATGATTCTGGCAGTGTGACAAAGCTCCCTGGTCGTACCTCTCTCTGCCAGCAGTGTGTTGCTGCGATTTCAAGGTCCACTCGAGGTAAAGTCAACCATTAACACTCAGTATCCACTCCGCGTAACAACTAAGCATTAGCAAATGGTCAAGCTCATTTCCCCTAATTAAATGGGAATCCATAATTAAACATTTGCCGTGCAGAACTACAAAATTAATAAGGGTGTCTGTCTAAACTATCTGCATAGCAACGAGAAGCAGCCAATTCTCTCTATATATACAGAAACAAGGAATCCTTTTCTACCCGTTTGCTTTCATCCCATTACCCTGGGATATGGTACAGTCAGATAAATAGATGGATAAATGGCTGTTTTATTTATAGCAAAAGAGGATAGCTCAGAGTTATTCGTGTGCTTATCTATCAGTGTTGTTCGTTCTCTGAGAAATGAAAAGGCTTATTTAGATGAGGATTATTTCTCTCTGAAAAGATAGGTATTTGTAGAATCCGTCTTGAATTTCACAGACCGAAAGATTCGTCAGATGACTCTGTTGCTTCCTCGGAAGACATTCGCATGAAGTCCTCCCAGTCTTTTGAGAAGAATGGGGCAATACATCTTGATATCCCTAGGCCCATATACAAAGAGAGGGTTAGAGTAACCGAAGACATTCTTGGAATGTCGATTATTAATAGAAACTAAGAGAGAGAAATGTAATTCCTTCTCGTCGCTGACACTTGCCAATAACTGTGTGCATCACGGTGCACGGTAAAAACAGTCCGTCATCCACTGTTCGACTGAAAAGTAATTACAGTGTTAGTTTGTTGCAGAAAAAAAAATTATGACTGAATAACAGTTGGCGGACAGTTTCTGCTGGCAAAAGGATGGCCAATTTATCCTTGAAAAAACGCTATCAGCGTATAATTGTTATATTAGTTATGTTCGCAGCTTTACGAACATAAGCTGGATTAAAGAAGAAATCTGACACTTCTTAGGAACAAATAAGTATAATTGTGGTGGTTCTTGGAAAAAAAAATATTGTGTAAGCATTTTCAGTAGAAAATCTCACAGATGAAATTCGTGATAGGATTTTTTTGTTTTAAATCAAATGGACGTTTTATGCTAATCAATAACGCTAAATTCGAAACAGTTAAACATTTGCATGTTTTAAAAATTAAATAATCCTTAAGCAGCTGGCGCTGTGTTGGCTTAGTCAATAGGGCTAGACTCTAATTTTGCAGTTCCCAGGTTCGAGTCCCAACAGTGATAGCTTGAAATTTATCTCCGCCAAAACCCGACGTTCCGTAGGTGAGAAAGAGAACACCAATGGGCCTGGAGAAGCCGTTGTCAGTCGGATGGGACGTTAAGCCATGCCTACATGTCCAGAATATCCACATCTTATGCGACTTGAAGAAGAAACTGGATGGCCTTGATTTTCCCTTTTCCCAAACTTCTCTGTGTCCTTGGGGTTCTTGTGACTTAATTATTTAGCCCATTGTGTACAAAACATGTGCCGTTGAGATGTATATCAACCCAACCGTACAGCGACTTATTGCCACGGATATCTAACAGGAACCTGTCAGTATATATAATGTCCTAGAGAAATTTTGAAGAAATCTCAACCTCAGCAGAAAGAAGAAAAACCCATACCTTAACCGGCACTCGAATCCAAGTCCCTTTAATCAGTAGTGAAGAACGTTAACCACTTGGCCACTTACACGTTATTGGTAATTGAAGCGTTAATTAATAACCAGTGTGCATTTCCTTAAAGTTTTGTTGCCATTGGATTCACTAGCTTTGCGTTAGTAGCAATTAGGTATCGATGGATAGATTACATGAGACTGTGAAGTTAGAGCTACAGTAGTTCTCTGAAAGCATTGATTGTTTAACAGTTGATTGAGAGGTCGTTCACCTATGATCTGGAAAAGTGTCGGAAATTGAACTTTGCAATCTCATAATCTCCCTATTATATTCCTAATTTGCCATTCACTCTACGCATTGTATGGATGTTAAAATTTGAATCTTTTGTCTCCTTTTTTACCATTCACGCTATGCATTGTATGGATGTTAAAATTTGAATCTTTTGTCTCCTTATTTGCCATTTCACGCTACGCATATTATGGATGTTAAAATTTGAATATTTTGCCTCTTTATTCACGCTACGCATTGTATTTTATGTTAAAATTAGAATATTTTACCTCCTTATTTGCCATTCACGCTGCGCATTGTATTTGATGTTAAAATTTGAATCTTTTGCCTACTTATTTGCCATTCACGCTACGCATTGTGGATCTTAAAATTTGAATCTTTTGCTTCCTTATTTACTATATCACGCTACGCATTGCATGGATGTTAAAATCTGAATCTTTTCCCTCCTTATTTGCCATTCACGCTACGCATTGCATGGATGTTAAAATTTGAATCTTTTCCCTCCTTATTTGCCATTCACGCAACGCATTGTATGGATGTTAAAATTTGAATCTTTTGTCGCCATATTTGCCATTTCACGCTACGCATTGTATGGATGTTAAAATTTGAATCTTTTGTCTCCTTTTTTACCATTCATGCTATGCATTGTATGGATGTTAAAATTTGAATCGTTTGTCTCCTTATTTGCCATTTCACGCTACGCATATTATGGATTTTAAAATTTGAATATTTTGCCTCCTTATTTGTCATTCACGCTGCGCATTGTGGATCTTAAAATTTGAATCTTTTGCTTCCTTATTTACTATATCACGCTACGCATTGCATGGATGTTAAAATCTGAATCTTTTGTCTCCTTATTTGAAACTCACGCTACGCATTGCATGGATGTTAAAATTTGAATCTTTTCCCTCCTTATTTGCCATTCACGCAACGCATTGTATGGATGTTAAAATTTGAATCTTTTGTCGCCATATTTGCCATTTCACGCTACGCATTGTATGGATGTTAAAATTTGAATCTTTTGTCTCCTTATTTACCATTCACGCTATGCATTATATGGATGTTAAAATTTGAATCTTTTGTCTCCTTATTTGCCATTTCACGCTACGCATTATATGGATTTTAAAATTTGAATCTTTTGTCTCCTTATTTACCATTCACACTATGCATTATATGGATGTTAAAATTTGAATCTTTTGTCTCCTTATTTACCATTCACGCTATGCATTATATGGATGTCAAAATTGGAATATTTTACCTCCTTATTTGCCATTTCACACTACGCATTGTATGGATGTTAAAATTTGAATCTTTTGTCTCCTTATTTACCATTCACACTATGCATTGTATGGATGTTAAAATTTGAATCTTTTGTCTCCTTATTTACCATTCACGCTACGCATTGTATGGATGTTAAAATTTGAATCTTTTGCCTCCTTATTTACCATTCACGCTATGCATTGCATGGATGTTAAAATTTGAATCTTTTGTCTCCTTATTTGCCATTTCACGCTACGCATTGTATGGATGTTAAAATTTGAATCTTTTGTTTCCTTATTTGCCATTTCACACTATGCATTGTATGGATGTTAAAATTTGAATCTTTTGTCTCCTTATTTACCATTCACGCTACGCATTGTATGGATTTTAAAATTTGAATCTTTTGTCTCCTTATTTACCATTCACACTATGCATTATATGGATGTTAAAATTTGAATCTTTTGTCTCCTTATTTGCCATTTCACGCTACGCATTGTATGGATGTTAAAATTTGAATCTTTTGTCTCCTTATTTACCATTCACGCTATGCATTATATGGATGTTAAAATTGGAATATTTTGCCTCCTTATTTGCCATTCACGCAACGCATTGTATGGATGTTAAAATTTGAATCTTTTGTCTCCTTATTTACCATTCACGCTATGCATTGCATGGATGTTAAAATCTGAATCTTTTGTCTCCTTATTTGCCATTTCACGCTACGCATTGTATGGATGTTATAATTTGAATCTTTTGTCTCCTTATTTACCATTCACGCTATGCATTGTATGGATGTTAAAATTTGAATCTTTTGTCTCCTTATTTACCTTTTCACGCTATGCATTGTATGGGTGTTAAAATTTGAATATTTTGCCTATTTATTTGTCATTCACACTACACATTGTATGGATGTTAATAATTTAAATCTTTTGCTTCCTTATTTGCCATTTACGCTACGCATTATATTTGATGTTAAAATTAGAATATTTTGCCTCCTTATTTGCCATTCACGCTGCGCATTGCATTTGATGTTAAAATTTGAATCTTTTGCCTCCTTATTTGCCATTCACGCTATGCATTATATGGATGTTAAAATTGGAATATTTTGCCTCCTTATTTGCCATTCACACTATGCATTGTACGGATGTTAAAATTTTAATCTTTTGTCTCCTTATTTACCATTCACGCTATGCATTGTATGGATGTTAAAATTTGAATCTTTTGTCTCCTTATTTACCATTCACGCTATGCATTGTATGGATGTTGAAATTTGAATCTTTTGTCTCCTTATTTACCATTCACGCTATGCATTGTATGGATGTTAAAATTTGAATCTTTGTCTCCTTATTTACCATTTCACGCTATGCATTGTATGGATGTTAAAATTTGAATATTTTGCCTCCTTATTTGTCATTCACACTACACATTGTATGGATGTTAAAATTTAAATCTTTTGCTTCCTTATTTGCCATTTACGCTACGCATTATATTTGATGTTAAAATTTGAATCTTTTGCCTCCTTATTTACCATTCACGCTGCGCATTGCATTTGATGTTAAAATTTGAATCTTTTGTCTCCTTATTTGCTATTCACGCTATGCATTGTATGAATGTTAAAATTTGAATCTTTTGCTTCCTTATTTGCAATCTCTGAGATGTATTTTGGTTTGCAAATGTGTTGAATACGTTTAGAAATGCCATGTTCGGTTTATTTCTATGAATTTGTTGTTACTTTACTATGCAGAATAACGTTTTCAAGCCGCAGCTGCCTCGGTCTCACTTTTAATCTGTATATTCTGTTTTTTACTGCACTAAAAGTTAATTTTGCGAGTTGTTCCCCTTCCTCTCCCCAACAACTTTTTAGCACAGATTCAACATGAAGAATTTTTGCTCGGCGTTGCCGATGTTGCGGATGCCAACACGCGCTCTCATAGCCCGTGGTTTCGTCGCAAACTATCGAGTTCTTTTATTTCAGTATATTTTGATACTCTGTGGTTTCCGATGTACTAGACAGGTCGGTCCCAGATGTCGTAGGCGGAGTCCCCATGCTTGACCCCGCGCTGAATTAAAAATTCAGGTCCCTACCTGCAACGGGATGTGGTAAATTAATAATTCTTTTGGAAATAAGGGGAATCTGGAAACGGCACATATTTAAGTGTTATTATGACTCACATACACAGTTAATAAGCAGTGAATGGCAACAATAAATATGACAATGATCATCGTGTCCCATAGGAATAGCATGGAAAACATATTTGCTTCAAGCAAGCTCCTCTTTTTTGGAATTTCGACTTGAAATTTGGCTCTGAACCGGGACCACAACCAGAAACATTCTCTGAAAATTTGAAGCATCTGCTCTGATTTCCCGATGAGTTATGGCTGCCACAGACAAAGATATTTTTTCGTTATCACTGATTTCTGAAATGTGGTTATCTTTCTGACAAAAAAATATTAAAACAAACTCGGATCAAATCTTTTCACTGTCAGAAGAAACATGGCACCGTAAACCTATTAAAGATTTTAAGAATTGTCGAAAGATATTTTTATGGATTTCGGGACAAATTTTTAAGGATATTTACCCTAAAATTTCTTTTGGAGTAAAAACGCTTCAATATTGTCAACAATTCATTCTTCAGACATAAAAATGATAATGTTGTTAATCAAAGGATCTTGGAATCCTCAAAGGCCTTGAAAATGGACTCTCAAAACTGTCACTAAAAGTACATTGGAATAGGATTTGGCTTTAAGGTTATCTTATCTCTGAGCGACACGTTTTTGCACACAATGGGCTAAACAGCGTTGGTTGGGTTGTTTTACCTCTGAGCGGCACTTTTTTGCACACCATGGGCTAAATGGCCAGGTTACATGGACCCCGAAAGCTCAGAGAAGGTTGGGGGAGGGGACCCACTGGAACAGCTGTTGGGAGACAGATGGTAGCCTCCCGTCAAGGCCATCCAGCGTGTTCTTTAACGTGCACAGGGTATGGTTCTCCCGCACACTGGGCCACGGCTTAACGTCCCATCCGACGGACGGCGGCTTTTCCAAGCCCGTCGGTGTCCCCTACTGACGGTGGGCAGGGCGGGGAATTTTGCGGAGATAAATCTCAACGCTGACCCAGCTGGGACTCGAACCTGGGAACTACAGATTACGAGCCTGGCGCTACCGACTGAGCCACCCCCGCCCCGGGGTAAACAGCCAAGTCAGAAGGACACAAGGGCTCAGAGAAAGTTGGAGGAAGAGAACCCACAGAACAGTTGTTAGAAGACAGATGGAAGCCTCAGCCAAGCCTACAACATGTTCTTTAAATTTCCCAGGGTACAATTCGCACGTCCCATATGATGAACGTCGGCCTTTCCAAGCCTATCGGTATCCTTATTCTCACAGAGGGCAAGGTAAGAGTTTAGCGGAGATAAATCTCAACGCTGGCAAAGGTGGAACTGCAGATTACGAACCTGGCCCACTGACCGAGACCCCAAAGAGTTATGGTAATAAGTCCAGCACCATTTCCCAACGATATTCTTTAGCACAATCTGTGTTATCATTGCAGTACTCAACTGCTGAGGAGAAAGAGTTAAGGAAGAGTAGGGTTGTTTTCCTGTGAGCGGCAGTTTTTCGCACACAATGGGCTAAATGACCAGGTTACAAGGAACCCGTGGGCACAGAGAAAGTTGGGAGAGAGGACCCACTGGAACAGCTGTTGGCAGACAGATGGTAACCTCCTGTCAAGGCCATCCAATATGTTCTTTAACGTGAACAGAGTATGGCTCTCCCGCACACAGGACACGACTTAACTTCCCATCCGACGGAAGGCGCTATTTCAAAGCCCATCTGTGTTTCCTACTGACCGTGGACAGAGAGGGGAGTTGTGCTGAGATACGTCTCAAAGCTGGCCCAGCTGGGACTGGAACCTGGGAACTGCAGATTACGAACTTGGCACGCTTCCGACTGAGCCACCCTCGCCCCAAGGTATGGAAGGTGAAACTTTTAAAAGCAATGTAGTTTGTTCTGCAAAGATAATTTAGAATTAGTAAAATGTTAAATACTTATTTACAAAATACTTTTATTCAATTTTAGCAAAAATTCATATATATATATAGCAGATATTGCTTTTGTTTTAAACTTCCTCGATAAATTTTCAGGTCAACTAATATCAGCAGTATTAAGCATTCCCTCTTGAATAATTTTTTGAGTACGCGGGTAGTGAGGGCGAGGGTGGCTCAGTCGGTAGCGCTCCACGCTCGAAATCTGCATTTTCCAGGTTCGAGTCCCAGCTGGGTCAGCGATGAGATTTATCTCCGCAAAACTCGGGGCCCTGCCCACGTTCAGTAGGGGACACCGATGCGCTTGGAAAGGCGGCAGTCCATATGGAACGTTAAGAGCCATAACCTATGCACGTTAAAGAATACGCTGGATGGCCTTGCCGAGAGGCTACCATCTGTCTCCTAACAGCTGTTCCAGTGGGCCCCCTCCCCACCCTTCTCTGAGCCTTCAGGGTCCTTGTGACCTGGCCATTTAACCCATTGGGTGCAAAAAACGTGAAGCTGAGAGGTAAAAAAACTCAACCCTATGTTCGAGAACCATATCAGGGGGGCGGGGGTGGCTCAGTCGGTAGCGCGCCAGGCTCGTAATCTGTAGTTCCCAGGTTCGAGTCCCAGCTGGGTCAGCGTTGAGATTTATCTCCGCAAAATTCCCCGCTCTTCCCACGGTCAGTAGGGGACACCGATGGGCTTGGAAAGGCCGCCGTCCGTCGGATGGAACGTTAAGCCGTGGCCCCCTGTGCGGGAAAGTCATACCCTATGCACGTTAAAGAACACGCTGGATGGCCTTGACGGGAGGCTACCATCTCTCTCCCAACAGCTGTTCCAATGGGTCCCCACCCCCAATCTTCTCTGAGCCTTCGAGGTCCTTGTGACCTGGTCATTTAGCCCATGGTGTGCAAAAAAGTGCCACTCAGAGGTAAAACAACCCAACCCAACTTGTGACCTGGCCTTAAAACACATTGTGTGCAAAAAAGGAACACTCAAAGGTAAAATAACCTACATTAAATGTTCGAAGAATATTGTTTTAAAACAAATCTAGTAGTGTTGATTAAGGTCTTTAATTTAATAAGTCATGTTCTTCGCAAAAGCCAATTTACCTATACAACAAGGCTGTAGATTTTGGCATTCGACTCTCAACAGAAGTTTCCCATCCTATAGGCCTAGTATGCAAGTATACACTCAGTGATCGTGGAATTATGACCACTCAACCTCATGAAACCGGGTGGTATAATAGGTAGCGCGCCAGGCTCGTAATCTGTAGTTCTCAGGTTCGATTCCCGACTGAGAGATATTTCTCTCAAAACTCCCTTCTTACTCGCGGTCAGTAGGGAACACCGATAGGATTGTAAAGGCCGCCATCCATTGCATGGGCATTAAGCCATGGCACCGTAGGGGCTGGGGTGGCTCAGTCGGTAGCGCGCCAGGCTCGTAATCTGTAGTTCTCAGGTTCGATTCCCGATTGAGAGATATTTCTCTCAAAACTCTCTTCTTACTCGCGGTCAGTAGGGAACACCGATAGGATTGTAAAGGCCGCCATCCATTGCATGGGCATTAAGCCATGGCACCGTGGTCGGTGCCATGGTTTAATGCCCATGCTATGATGCGTTCGGATACTTTTTTGAGCTACTGTACACCGTTGCACTTAAAAACCACCGTCCGCCGGATGGGACATAAGTTTGTGACTCTATGTAAAGAGGAGCCATACCATATGCGTATTAAAGAACACACTGGATGGCATTGATGGGAGGCGATCATCTGTCTCCTAACAGCTATCCAATGGATTCTCTTCCCCAACCTTCTCTGATCGTTCGGGGTCCCTGAGATCTGGCCACAAAAGTGCCGCTTATAGATAAAACATATCAACTTTTGGCACCGTGGTCGGATTGTAAAGGCCGCCATCCATTGCATGGGCATTAAGCCATGGCACCGTGGGGGCTGGGGTGTCTCAATCTGTAGCGCGCCAGGCTACCGACTGAGCCACCCCAGCCCCCACGGTGCCATGGCGTAATCTGTAGTTCTCAGGTTCGAGTCCCAGCTGGGTCAACGTTGAGATTTATCTCCGAAAAAATTCCCCGCCCTGCCCACGGTCAGTAGGGGACACCGATGGGCTTGGTAAAGGCCGCCGTTCGTCGGATGGGATACCCTGTGCATGTTAAAGAACACGCTGGATGGCCTTGACGGGAGGCTACCATCTGTCTCCCAACATCTGTTCCAGTGGGTCCCCTCCCCCAACCTTCTCTGAGCCTTCGGGGTCCATGCGACCTGGCCATTTAGTCCATGATGTGCAAAAAAGTGCCGCTTAGAGGTAAAACAACCCATGGCACCGTGTGCGGGACAGTCATACCCTATGCACGTTAAAGAACACTCTAGATGCTATTGATGGGAGGCTATTCTCTGTCTCCTAACAGTTACGCAATCGATCCCTTCCACCCAATCTTCTCGGGGTCCTTGTAACCTGATAATTTGGTCCATTGTGTACAAAAAATTCTACTCAGAAGTAAAAGAACTCAAATGTGCCCCATGTTTTTTCAACATGAAGTAGATTTCGGAAATTTATAACGTCTAAAAGAAGCGTTTTAGGAGATAATGTAAGGGAAGATAAAGATCTCAATAAAATCTATCTAGATCTCGATTTTCAACAATATTCTTCCAGTATTTACCAAAAAAATTAAATGACTATTGAAGGAATTATATACACACTCTTTAAATATATAGTTATTTATGAAATGGTTTGGAAAAATATTTCTAAATTCATTTTCAATTAACATGAATGGTAATTTCTTTTTCCATAGCATTTCTGTTGTCAAATGTTTAGACTTCCATAACACTTTAAATACTGGGAGCAGTGGTGGCTCCCTCTGTAGCTCGCCAGACTCGTAATCTGTAGTTCCCAGGTTCGAATCCCAACTGATATTCATCTTCGCCAGCTGTTCAAGAGTACAGTCGCTGAAAAAAGTATCCGAACGCTATGGTTGATTACAGAATTCAGAAAAAATATCTGGCAACGACTTTTTTAGAAATTAACTGATTTGGCAACGTTCGTGTCACGCGACACTAAGATTGCCAGATCACTAATTTCTAAAAAAAATCGTTGCCAGATATTTTTTCTGAATTTTGTAATCAACCATAGCGTTCGGATACTTTTTTGAGCGACTGTACACCGTTGCGCTTAAAAACCACCGTCCGCCGGATGGGACATAAGTTTGTGACTCTGTGTTAAGGAGAGCCATACCATGTGCGCATTAAAAACACACTGGATGGCATTGATGGGAGGCTACCATCTGTCTCCTAACAGGTATCCAATGGATTCTCTTCCCCAAACCTTCTCTGATCGTTCGGGGTCCCTGAGACCTGGCCACAAAAGTGTCGCTTAGAGATAAAACATATCAACTTTTTAATACCAAGAGATGATTGTTTAAAATCGATATTTCGACAGAATTAATTGAGATTTTTATTTCACCTTCAGTCAGATTTTCCCATATAACTCTGGGCGGGGGTGGCTCAGTCGATAACGCGCCAGGCTCGTAATCTGTAATTCCCAGGTTCGAGTCCGAGCTGGGTCAGCGTTGAGATTTATCTCCGCAAAATCCCCCGCCCTGCCCACGGTCAGTAGGGGACACCGATGGGCTTGGAAAGACCGCCGTCCATCGGATCGGACGTTAAGCTATGGATTCGTGTGTGAGAGAACCATAGCCTCTGCAAAGTTATAGAGCAGGCTGGATGGTTTTCACCGGAGGCTACCATCTATCTCGTAACAGCTATCCAGTGGGTCTCCTCCCCCAACCTACTCTGAGCCTTCGGGTCCATATGACTTGGCCATTTAGCCCATGATGTGGAAAAAAGTGCCGTTCAGAGGTAAAACAACCTATATAACGCTTATTTTAATGGTTATAGAGCCTGGATATGAGCGTGTCATTGACATAACATGGGATGCGATGGTCAAAATTCAATTATTACTCAGTATATATATATAATGTATTTAATCAATGTTTCTCGAATGAATCGTTCATCTGATCTTATTCTCTTTTATCTTACTTTCCCCATAATGCATACAAAAGATTTGTCCCTCCTATTACTCCGTTTTAGGTCAGAGACACATGGACTACGTCATAGATCTTTTTGTCACTTGACAGCAGCGGAAGTACCAATAACCAATGATGAAGTACTGCGACGTCGACATTTTTCAAATATCCCGAAACATTTCAATTTTCTCTTTCGTATAAGTGCGTACATCATTTTTTTTTACCTCGTAATTTTTTGTTGTCGTTGTTAGACACGCTTGTTTAAAATGCGGTAATAATGGATGTGAAGCTTTGAAAAGTTTTTTTTTTTAAAAACTTTCAATTTCTTGTATGTCATTGAAAACAAGAATTTTTTAACGAAAAATTCACATGAAAAGTGGGAACTTTACCCTGATTCATTTACGTTAAAGATTTTCTATATACAATAAAAACTCGATTATCCGGACTGCAATTATCAGATATTCGATTATCCGGAATTGGAATATCCTCGGACTCCGAGGGGGCGGAGGGGGAGGGTGGCTCAGTCGGTAGCGTACCAGGCTCGTAATCTGTAGTTCCCAGGTTCGAGTCCCAGCTGGGTCAGCGTTAAGATTTATCTCCGCAAAACTCCCCGCCCTGTCCACGGTCAGTAGGGGACACCGATGGGCTTGGAAAGGCCGCCGTCCGTCGGATGGGACGTTAAGCCGTGGCCCCCTGTGCGGGAAAGTCATACCCTATGCACGTTAATGAACACGCTGGATGGCCTTGACGGGAGGCTACCATCTCTATCCCAACAGCTGTTCCAATGGGTCCCCACCTCCAACCTTCTCTGAGCCTTCGGGGTCCATGTGACCTGGCCATTTAGCTCATGGTGTGCAAAAAAGTGCCTCCATAAGTAAAACAACCAAACAACCAACGCATTGCGGACCTCAAATTATTTTATTCTGTAACATGGCGACCCCTAATTTTAGTGAGTAGATATATTGGACGTCAATTTTGAGTTTCTAAACATAACGAACCTCAAAGCCTATACCGTTAAAGTTTAGGTACTCCTATGCGTTTCGATACACCTTAAATTGAAAAAAATATGTTGAAATATAAATACCTTAGGAATGAGCGAACCGCAATTTAAAAACGTAAGAACTCTGAAACATTGGAGGTCAATTGTGTGCAAAAAAATGCCCCTCAGATGTAAAACAATCCGACCTTATTTTTACTAAGCACCAGTGACGTAATGATCGCAGTTGATGGTCCAACATTTGTTATGGATCAAACGCCAATGAGCTATCAATCATTGTCATAATTCACATGTTGATGTGATGTCACAGTGATGCTACTTTGGGTTCTTTTACCTCTGAGAGGCAATTTTTTTGCACACCATGGGCTAAATGACCCAGGCCACAAGGACCCCGACGGCTCAGATAAGGTTGGGAGAGGGGACCCACAAGAGCGGCTGTTGGGAGACAGGTGGTAGCCTCCCGTCAAGGCCATCCATGTGTTCTTTAACGTGCACAGAGTATGGCTCTCCCGCACACGGAGTCACGGCTTAACGTCTCATCCGACGGACGGCGGTCCAAGCCCATCGGTGTTGCCTACTGACCGTGGGCGGGGAATTTTGTAGAGATAAATCTCAACGCTCACCCAACTGGGACTCGAACCTGGGAACTACAGATTACGACCTTGGCGCGCTACCGACTGAGCCACCCCCGCCCCTAAGTGATGCTACGTCATCATTTTATATTCTGTAAGAGATGTCGAATGTTCAACTGCGCGGTGCTCTTATCTCCCCAATTGCGACTCACTCTGTGTCAATTTTGGTCAGTTCATATTTGAACGCAAGATCTTTGATTGTACTGGATCTTTAGGCTTTTGTTTGTTTTGCAATAACACTCGGACAAGTGCGTGATGATCTTCGTTGTTAATAAATAAGTTTCTTATGCAAATTTACGTTTCAATTCGAAGAAAAACCCACCTGTGAGAGTAAAAATAGCAGCGATAGTCGGCAGAGGGTTGGGTTGTTTTACCTCTGAGCGGCACTTTTTTGCACACCATGGATTAAATGGCCAGGTCACATGGACCCCGTAGGCTCAGAGAAGGTTGGGGGAGGGGACCCACTGGAACAGCTGTCGGGAGACAGATGGTAGCCTCCTGTCAAGGCCATCCAGCATGTTCTGTAACGTGCACAGGATATGGCTCTCCCGCACACGGGGCCACGGCTTAACGTCCCATACGACGGACGGCGGCCTTTCCAAGCCCATCGGTGTCCCCTACTGACCGTGGGCAGGGCGGGGAATTTTTGCGGAGATAAATCTCAACGCTGATCCAGCTGGGACTCGAACCTGGGAACTACAGATTACGAGCCTGGCGCGCTATCGACTGAGCCACCCCCGCCCCAGTCGGCAGAGTGGTGAACACCAACCAGTCAGAAAAACAACACGTTTCAATCAGCTGTGTTTTTACGATATTTGAAAAGTATATATTCTTTTTATTTTCTTTACATATTTATACTTTTTATTATCTGTTGATATTTTTTATTAGATATTTCATTCAATCCTTACTCTTACGGGATGGTAGTTGGCTCAGTCGGTAGCCAGCCATACTTATAATCTGCAGTTCCAGTTTCGAGTCCCAACTATGTGAAATTTTATTTCTGCTAAATCTCCGCCTTGCCCTACGGTCAGTAACGGTTGGGTTGTTTTACTTCTGAGCGGCACTTTTTTTGCACACCATGGGCTAAATGGCCAGGTCACATGGACCCCCGAAGGCTCAGGGAACGTTGAGGGAGGCGACCCACTGGAACAGCTGTTGGGAGACAGATGGTAGCCTCCCGTCTAGGCCATCCAGCGTGTTCTTTAACGTGCACAGGGTATGGCTCTCCCACACACGGGGCCACAGTTTAACGTCCCATCCGACGGACGGCGGCCTTCCCAAGCCCATCGGTGTCCCCTACTGACAGTGGCAGGGCGGGGAATTTTGCGGAGATAAATCTCAACGCTGAAGGTTCTTGCAGAACATTGACCCTTGTTCTATTAATAACCTGTCAAGGAACTCATGGTGTTCCGGGGCGGGGGTGGCTCAGTCGGTAGCGCGCCAGGCTCGTAATCTGTAGTTCCCAGGTTCGAGTCCCAGCTGGGTCAGCGTTGAGATTTATCTCCGCAAAATTCCCCGCCATGCCCACGGTCAGTAGGGGACACCGATGGGCTTGGAAAGACCGCCGTCTGTCGTATGGGACGTTAAGCCGTGGCCCCGTGGACGGGAGAGCCATACCCTGTGCATGTTAAAGAACACGCTGGATGGCCTTGACGGGAGGCTATCATCTGTCTCCCAACAGCTGTTCTAGTGGTCCCCTCCCCCAACTGAGCCTTCGGGGTCCATGTGACCTGGCCATTTAGCCCATGGTGTGCAGAAAAGTGCCGCTCAGAGGTAAAACAACCCAACCCATGGGGTTCCCGCAAATAACAATTTCGCTTTTTTTTTTGTTTTGTTTTTTTGAAATGCTAACGTAGCATAAAAAAGTATTTTCTTACTTGGAAGCACTTATGAGTCAATAGCATTTGTTACTTATTCATTGCTCATTATGGATTGGTTTTTTTTTTTACCTCTCAGTGACTTTTTTTGCACACAATGGGCTAAATGACCAGGTCACAGAAACTCCAAGGGCTGAGAGAAAGATGGGGGGAAGGGGATCCACTAGACAGCTGTTAGGAGGCAGATGGATATGCGCCTGATAACAAGCATTTATTTTTTCACAAATTTAATACTTAATTAGTTCTACAAAACATGTCTTATAAAAGGAGTGTAAGTTTTGTGAATCCGCACTTTAGATTGGGTTGTTTTACCTCTGAGCGGCACTTTTTTGCACATCATGGGCTAAATGGCCAGGTCACAAGGACACCGAAGTCTCAGAAAAGGTTGAGGGAGGGGACCCACTGGAACAGCTGTTGGGAGACAGATGGTAGCCTCCCGTCAAGGCCATCCAGCGTGTTCTTTAACGTGCACAGAGTATCGCTCTCTCCCGCACACGAGGCCATGACTTAACGTCCCATCCGATGGACGGCGGCCTTTCCAAGCCCATCGGTGTCCCCTACTGACCGTGGCAGGGCGGGGAATTTTTGCGGAGATAAATCTCAACGCTGACCCAGCTGGGATTCGAACCTGGGAACTGCAGATTACAAGTCCGGCGCGCTACCGACTTAGCCACCCCCGGCCCGGTCAGTAGGGGATACCGATGGGCTTGAAAAGACCACGGTCCGCTGTATGAGACGTCAAGCCGTAGCCTCGTGTGCGGGAGTGATATGCTCTCTGAACGAAAGAACACACTGGGTGGCCTCGATGGTAGGGTACTGTCTGTCTCCTAACAGCTGTCCAGCGGTTCCACTTTCTTCAACCTTCTCTTAGACCTCGGTGTCTTTGTGATCTGGCCATTTAATTCATTGTAGGCAAAAATAGAGGTCTCATAGAGGTCTACAAGTGCTACTGAACGGTGAAAATTGGTGTGTAGGTTTGTTTCCGGTAGTCGATCTGAGAAACTTTGCGAAATTTCGAATTCGGTGGGTCCTTGGATGTGAAATTCAGAACTAGCGGTGCTGGAGAGTTAAAAATTGGGGTCGAAGGTCATTTCGTGTAGTAGATCTCAAAAACGTTGTAAATATTTGGAGGCAATATGTCTTTCAAAGTCAAAGGTCATATTTCTATATACCAGTGCTAGAGCTAAAAATTGGTGCATAGGGCTATTAAGGATCGCAGATGAGGGAAATGTTTAGAAATTCCAGATCCGATGTCGCCTTTAAGGTGAAATAAGAGTAGGGGAATTTTGAATTTTCATAAATATGCATATTGTGGCGAGTGGATTATTTCCAGCACTCGAATATGTGCACACATTTAATCATCGAATAAATGAAATAAATTGATAAATACCCCATCAAATGGGGGCGGAGGTGACTCAGTCGGTAGCGCGCCAGGCTCGTAATCTGTAGTTCCCAGGTTCGAGTCCCAGCTGGGTCAGCGTTGAAATTTTGTCTCCACAAAATTCCCCACCCTGCCCACGGTCAGTAGGGGACACCGATGGGCTTGGAAAGGCAGCCGTCCGTCGGATGGGACGTTAAGTCGTGGCCCCGTGTGTGGGAGAACCATACCCTGTGCACGTTAAAGAATACGCTGGATGGCTTTGACGGGAGGCTACCATCTGTCTCCCAACAGCTGTTCCAGTGGGTCCCTCCCCCAACCTTCTCTGAGCCTTCGGGGTCCATGTGACCTGGTCATTTAGCCCATGGTGTGCAAAAAAGTGCCGCTGAGAGGTAAAACAACCCAACCCCATCAAACAGTTGCTTGCCACAGAGGTCTGACAGGAGCCTCAAAGTTATACGCCATAGTAGTAAGTCTGTGAGAAAGGCGAGACCTCAGCAGAAAAACAACACGACATCTATGTAAGAGTTTAAACATAGTAATTATGTGTGGTCGTAAGAATTGTAAACTACACTTTTCCCAAATTAGAGTATTTATGTAAACAAATCGATTTGTTCGATGTTTATTTTACCGCAACAGCTATTTTCTAATTTAGCCAGAACATAAACCTCATGTAAATTAAGCGATTTAAATCTGAGATTTACCTAAATTAAATCACGTTTCCTCGATCAAACTAAGCTATTTAAACGAGATGTAAGTATGTGAGGATATGTAGGCTGCTCTTTAATCATACATTTCAATTTGTAGACGTGTCGAGTTTTAAGGGGAATACTCCACTGTCTTTGTGATCAATTTGAGTAAATAACAGCAAATCAAGCATGGGCATCCGCAGAGGGGGGCAAACAGGGCACCCGCCCTCCCCTGGTATCGAGTAAAAAAATTCCACAAAATATAATCGTAACAATTTAAACGTAATTAATTTATGTACGTTATGTATGTGTTTTTGTATTGATGCAATATTGTATTCTATAATCTACTTGTGAAAAAAAAACCTAAAACATTAAATAATTAAATAAAAATTTATTGATGTAATTATTTGCCTCCAAGCTTTCCCCCCCCCCCCCCCTGGAAAATGTTTTGCGGACGCCCATGAAATCATGATTCAGTTTCCTACCTTTTAAGGTTACAAGGTTTATAATTGTAACGTTGCTTTTGGTGTAAATAAGACACTGTATTCGATTTCGATACGAGACAGAATGTTAAGGAAACAATAGTGTGTTATTAAAAAAACTTGTGCCTAGTCGCAAGATTTCTATTCTTCAACCCATTAATTAATTATAGAGGAAAAATGTCATTAGATGGATGGGATCTTAGCCGGGTAAGGCATGAATCTCTTTTGTTGCGATCTTATGCAACCACGGCAATTCCCGGTTCCGCTTGTACAGCACTACCTGGTTATGAAGAGCCGTGCTTATCTAGAGCCGGGGGCAAGGAATACGCCCTATAGGCGCACCTCAACCCCAGCCTCACATGGCAGCAGTCCTATAGAAGGAAAGCTGACCACCGGAAGAAACCTTACTTTAATCTATTCCCCGGTTAGCCATGAACAAGGATATATAGAGCCAGGTTCGATCGGCGTCCGGGGTGGAGACTCTTAGCAAGACCCAGATTTTTGAGAGGGCTCTGGCTTACTAGGAGCCAATCCCGTTCTGCCGAGCCCTCGAACAGCTCACCCAGAGCTCCTCATAGGTGAGGTCTCAGACGCTGTCACCGACCAACCGCCTTCGGGAACCGGTTGGCAGCATCGTCGACGTCGGTTGGCTTTGGCAATGCTCCAGCCGGGAACCCAATCCGGCCGGCAAAGCCTTCAGCGGTTTGCTAGGCCCTAGGCCCCCCCACCACGTCAAGGTGGTCCCCTATCGGGGAGGGGGGGGGGGTAGCCGGGTAAGGCATGGATGTTCGTGTTGTTTTCTTCTGAGGTCCTGCCATCATCTCAGATCTTCTACTGTGGGGCGGGGGTGACTCAGTCGGTAGCGCGCCAGGCTCGTAATCTGTAGTTCCCAGGTTCGAGTCCCAGCTGGGTCAGCGTTGAGGTTTATCTCTGCAAAATTCCCCTCCCTGCCCATGGTCAGTAGGGGACACCGATGGGCTTGGAAAGGCCGCCGTCCGTCGGATGGGACGTTAAGCCGTGGCCCCGTGTGCGGGAGAGACATACCCTGTGCACGTTAAAGAACACGCTGGATGGCCTTGACGGTAGGCTACCATCTGTCTCCCAACAGCTGTTCCAGTGGGTCCCCTCCCCCAACCTTCTCTGAGCCTTCGGGGTCCATGTGACCTGGTCATTTAGCCCATGGTGTGCAAAAAAGTGCCGCTCAGAGGTAAAACAACCCAACCCTCAACTTTCTCTGAGCCCTCGGGGTCCTTGTGTCTTCATTTAGCCGAAAAAAGGTAAAACAACCCGACACAACCCAGATCTTCTACTGTGGTATATAAACTGACAGGCTCCTGTGCAGACCTCTATGACAAGCAGCTGCTTATAGGGGTATTTATTTATTTATATGTGGACATTTTCTGTATGCTATCTTCGGTGTAATTACCTGCTCTCCACAGGAATTAAATAGTAAACATTACTTTTGACTTACCCACGTATATTCTTTAGCATTTTGTATTGTTCCCAGGTCATTTTTCAGAGTTTTATTTCATTAAGGGTCCTAAACATTTTATTTTCATCATTACATGTTCTTTAATATTTCATGCCATTTTTTCATGAGCCTCCTATTTTTTTTTTTTTTTCGTTATTCATTCAATGCTTATTTTATGCATAAAGTGTTTTTACGCATTTAATGCTTCTCATTAAGTATTTTTTTAAACATTCATGTTATACGGTATTTTCCTGTGTTTTATGTTGCAAATTATTTTCCTCCTTTCATATTCTTATTAGACGCGTTTTAGCGTTTTATGTTTTGCATCAAATTTGTTGTAAACCTTTTATGCCATGCATTAAATGGGTACTTTACGGTCTGTATTTTCTTATGCTACTCATTGTGTTTTAGAAATTTATCATCAGCGAGAAGAAATAATATATGAAAAAATATAATAAAAATTAATTTATTCCCTGTGATTTAAGGAAGAGAAACAGGAAAAAATGATTTTTGCAAATTTTTTAAAAACTGATTTTTTACAAATAAAATATTTCGGAATTCACAGGATGTGCTAATGGGTTCACTTAATCATTGCATTAAAGGAATTTACTGGAAAAAATAGAAACTCAATAATATTAAGAATAGACATTTTACGGTAACTAGATTAAAGGCAATTTAAATATCTAAGTCTACATAAATTTTGAATTTCAGCAACTTTCGTTCAGTATTTTAAAGTGTTGTGGCAGCTGGGATTTTAACAGCAGCACCACCCTATTTAAACATTTTTAAGTAACCAACGAAAAATTAAGGAAATGTTAAATACTTCTAAATGTACAATTAGTTTACTGAACGTATATAGTATAACATAGCGTATTAACATGCATTCATTACTTCTGTTTGGATTGGATTTGTGGCTGGCAGTGTTTGCTGTTAAATATTCCCACTGATATAACTCTTTAAATACTGAAAGAATATTGCCGAAATATTATCAAGATTCTGATTAATAGGAGAGGTGATGAGCTCAGTCGGTAGCGCGCCAGGCTCGTAATCTGCAGTTCGTACGTTAGAGTCCCAACTTTGAGAGCGTTGAGATTTATCTCCGCTCTCAAAGTTGGTCGGGCTCTCTGGGGCGGGGGTGGCTTAGTCGGTAGCGCGCCAGGCTCGTAATCTGCAGTTCGTGCGTTAGAGTCCCAACTTTGAGAGCGTTGAGATTTATCTCCGCTCTCAAAGTTGGTCGGGTTCTCTGGGGCGGGGGTGGCTCAGTTGGTAGCGCACCAGGCTCGTAATCTGCAGTTCCCAGGTTCGAGTCTCAGCTGGGTTAGCGTTGAGATTTATCTCCGCAAAACTCCCCGCCCTGCCTACGGTCAGTACGGGACACCAATGGGCTTGGGAAGGTCGCCGTCCGTCGGGTGGGACGTTAAGCCGTGGCCCCCATGTGCGGGAGAGCCATACCCTGTGCACGTTAAAGAACACACTGGATGGACTTAACGGGAGGCTACCATCTGTTTCCCAACAGCTGTTCCAGTGGGTCCCCTCCCCCAACCATCTCTGAGCCTTCGGGGTCCTTATGACCGGGCCATTTAGCCCATTGTGAGTAGAAATGTGCCGCTCAGAGACAACAACCCAACAACCGCTAAACCCCCACACTGTCCTCTGTCATAAAGACGATGGCAAGGCCGCCGTCCGTCCGATGGGATGAAACGCTTTGATCCCGCGTGCAGGAGAGTCATACCCTGTGCAAATTAAAGAACATGCTAGATGGTCTTGACGGAAGACTTCCATCTGTCTCCCAGCTGTCCAATAGGTCCCGTTCCCTTAACCGTCTCTGAGCTCTTGGGGTTCTTGTGACCTGGTCATTTAGCCCACCGTCTGCAAAGAAAAGTGCCGCTGAGAGATGAAACAACTCAACCTTTTTTGAAACAGAATGGGTTCTGTCGTCGCTCCAGTTACAATAAAAGGTGCAAGATAAATGTTGCAATAGGTAGAGAAGGGTGTGCACAGTGATTTCAGAAAGAGAACGACGGTAATTTTGTCAGATATCTTCGCTGCAGTTTCTATGGGCTATCACGAGACCTTTTTCCATCCAATAACGAAATGATCGATTTATATATTACAACACTAGATCACTAGTCTAGGGAAAAGTAAAATGCAAAGAAAAAAAATTAAAAAGGAGATATTTAAAAAAAAAGAAAGAGGGGGAGGGGGAGAGAAAGAGAGAAATTTGCTCATTCTGTCGACATGCACTGGAAGATTCGAGAAGCATGAAAATCGAAGGTGGGGAGGGGGCGAAGGCCCTGGGGGAGGGGAAGAATCAGGGGGAGAGTCAGAAGAGGGTTTTAAAGAGAGAGAGAGAGAGGGAAATAAAAAACGCCAACTTTTGCAATATTCGCAAAACGCCCGTGCTTTCCTCTTCATGACTTTGATGGATTTCGACCGAGCCAATTTTTTTTCTTCTCTCGTTCGTTCGTTTCCTTCCACTACATATGGTCTCCTTTTCCGTCTTTCCTTCGTTCTCTCTCTTTCTTCCTATGTCTCATTCTTTATCTTTGTAGGGAGCGTCCTTTACAGAATCCTCTCTAGCAAAAGGCACCTAAGAAAATTTTGCGTTCGATTTGCCCCTGTTCCATCATATTATTTTTTTCTCCTCCACTCCCCCCTCCCACCCCCTCTACTCGACTTTTTTTTTTATTTTTACACGTTTGTCTGGTCTCGATCCCTTTCGATGCCAGACCCTTTTACATTTGTAATAAAAAAAAAACTTCCAACCATTGCCCGGAGTCGCGCGCCATGAGTCCCTTCTCTCGTTAGTGCCAGCATCAAAGCCTCAGGCTGAGTAATCAATACCCCCCGTCCGTGATGCTCGCTATCTACAGGTTGCATTCAAGGGCAAAAAAAAGATTTATCACCATTCGTAGCTGAACGCTTTGCTGCGCGTGGCGTTAGGCGGAGCCACAGTTTGTGTGTCACTTGCGGGGAGCACGCGACACGTAGGTAGGGAGGGGAGCAGCGATGGAAGAGGAGGAGGAGGAGAAGCGGGAGGAGGAGGAGAGAAAAGAAGAGAAAGAGGAACGAGAGGAAGCGACCGGATTGTCGGCGAACCCCGCCGATGCTTTATTTTGCGGATTTTTCCAACGGTCCTCTGGGAGATCAGATCTGTAGCTGATGTGACAGGGAAGATTTGGTTATGAAAAGCAGGCGTGTGTTGTGAAGTGGGATGCAGGCGACTTTGGGAACTCGGAGATTATTCCGCCGATCGTGCGATGCAGAGTTGGAGAGGGAGTGAAAAAGGGGGAGAGGGAAGGGAGGGCAAGGAATAAAAACTTTAGGTTTAGATAGATAGATATATAAATAGGAAAGCGAGAGATGAAAAAAAGGTGTTTCGACATGCGTGACCTGTTGCGAAATGCTCGATTTAAAAAGTCATCTCTCAAAAAGTCGGCTCACGAGATGGGTGCCATGGATACGGAGGATGCTTATCGGATAAACATCAGAACGCCATCTCTGCAACGTGTTCACGAGTACCATTCATCGGCCCACGCTGTCACAGGATGAGCGAGTTTAATGTTAAATTTAAGAAATAAGAAGGTGGTAAGAAAAAAAGTTTTCGATTCTGAATAGAGTTTCAATTTTTGTTGCCAAAGGGGCTCACTCGTAGAGACTGGATCATATTTCGTCGCTTTCTAAAGTTGTTGCGTGAATTTCAGGTTAGGGTTTCTTTCGACGTAAAAAATTCAGATTGACGTGGAAAATTCTAGAAATGTAAAAATGCTATGAGGTGGAGGAGTGCAAAAATTAATGTAGCGAATATTATGCATTAAAATTGAGATTTGAAAAATCAGAGAGAAATAAGAAGAACTTTTGGATTGGATTGTTTTACCTCTGAGCGGCATTTTTTTGCACACCGCTCAGAGGTAAATGCCGTCCCGTGGCCGAGTGGTTAGCACGCTTGGCTACTGATCTATGGGACCTGGGTTCGAGCCCCGGGTAAGGCATGGATGTTCGTGTTGTTTCTGCTGAGGTCCTGCCATCCTCTCAGACCTTCTACTATGGCATATGGGCTGACGGCCTCTCCTGTCGGACCTCTGTGGCAAGCAGCTGCTTGAGGGGGTATTTATTATTATTTATATGGGCTAAAAGGCCAAGTCACATGGACCCCGAGGGCTCAGAGAAGGTTGGGGGAGGGACCCACTGGAACAGCTGTTGGGAGACAGATGGTAGCCTCCCGTCAAGGCTATCCAGCGTGTTCTTTAACGTGCCCAGGGTGTGGCTCTCCGGCACACAGTGCCACGACTTAACGTCCCATCCGACGGACGGCGGTCTTTCCAAGCCCATCGGTGTCCCCTACTGACCATGGGCAGGACGGGAGTTTTGTGGAAATAAACCTCAACGCTGACTCAGGTGGGACTCGAACCTGGGAACTGCAGATTACGAGTCTGGCGCTCTACCAAATGAGCCACCCCCGTCCCTAAGGTCCTCGTGAACTGGTCATTTAGTCCATTGTGCGCAAACAAAATGCCTATGAGAGGTGAACCAACCCAATCAGAATCATACTCTATTCTGTGTGTCACGCTTTCCATCCAATGAAATTTTGCAGAATCAAGATGAAGGAGTAATTCACGTGAGACCGCCACGATAAGGGCAAAAGGAATTAATTTGAAGATTGGTGAACGATGAAACCACTGCCGCCTGAAAGTTTGATCGAGCTCAATTGCTTAGTAAGGTGAAGACGTTGCGTATTAAAGAATTCTTAAAAAGACTCACATTCACAGCTTCAAAGTTTGGATTTCATTTTCATCCTCTATAGAATAGTTACCGTTAGTCGGTTAGGACGCTAAGCCGTAGTTCCGTGTGATTGAAAAACATGAAGAATGGATTGCATTCAACAGAAGTTCTCATCTTTCTTTAACTACTCTGTAGGAGTGGGGTTGGCTCAGTCGGTCTCCACAAAAATTCACTCTCTCCCCTAGGTCAATAGGATAGGCCGATCGGCTTAGAAAGATCGCCGTCCGTCGGATGGAACGTAAAGAAGTATCCCCATGTGCCGGAGAGCCATATCACGTGCAGGTTAAAGAACACGCTGGATGAACTTGACAGGAGGATACAATCTGTCTCCTAACAGCTGTTCCAGTGGGTTCCCTTACCCAACCTTCTCTGAGACTTCGGGGTCCATGTGACCTGGCCATTTAGCCCATTGTGTGCAAAAAAGTGCCGCTCAGAGGTGAAACAACCCAACTGCTAGCAAACTTGTGATTCCTAAACATTTTATTCAAATTTTGGTTAGAAGTCCTCACTCAGGACATTGTTCTTTATACATTGAAGGAAATTGAAAAATGAACACCATTAACAATTGAAGCGTAATCTATGAGATTTATTTAGTGGAAACAACTTGTTGAGAAAGGACAGTGATCACACGTGTAAAGTGATTCAATGTTTATTTCACCTTTTAATCAGTATTATATTTTACAGAAGGCACATTTTAATAAGGTGTTGAACCTCCTCGAGCAGCAATACAAGCTTCCAATCTGTCATGCAATCGGTCGGACAAATGCTGGATATCACGCTGGGGGATACCATTCCATGTGCTTTCAACTTGGATGCGTAATTCAGCAATGGTCGTTGCCTGCCGCGATCTGCGGAAGAGTCTTTGTTCGATCCAGTCCCAGACATGCTCGATTGGAAACAAGTTCGGAGAGCGTGTTGGCCAAGGGAGTTGATGCACTGCCTGAAGAGCATGTTGAGTTGCCTGGGCGGAGTATGGGCGGGCGTTATCCTGCTGAAATATCGCATTTGGAATTACACTCAAATATGGCAGGACGACCGGCTGTAAGATGTCGCTGGCGTATATATTGCTATTCAGTGTTCTTTGTACTAATTGCTCCCCACACCACGATGTTCTGCATGGGCCTGTGTGTCGCTGGGGAATGCACGATGGAAGAAGCCGCTCACCTTATCGCCTTCGAACGCGTAAACAACCATCAGACACTGCTAAGCAGAATCGGCTTTCATCACTGAAGACCACAGACTCCCATTCTTCCCTCCGATGAACTCGTTCTTGACACCACTGCAAATGTGCTCTACAATGACGAGGTGACAATGGCAACCGTGCCAACGACACGCGTGTCCATAGTCCTGCTTTCAAGAGACGATTGCGTATCGTTCATGTAGATACCCTTGATACGACAGAGGATTGAATTTGTGACGCCGTAGCCGTCCTCTTGATACGCCTATCGTCTTGTGCGTCCGTAACTCTGTATTGCCCAAAACCACGTCTGCGAGTGTGCGAATTCTCTTCTGACCATCGAAGCCAGATACTCTCGTACCACTGCCGATACCTCTCGTCCAATGCGGTGTGCAATTTGACGAAAAGACCAACCTGCTTACGACCTCTATACGACCTCGCTTACGACCTTAAAGACCCACTATACGACCTCGCTCAAACTCCGCTAACTGAATAAATGTTGCTCGTCTGCGTCGTCCAGGCATGGTAGCTTCTTCAAAGAGCACTGAACAACACTACACGAGACGAATAACTTCTTTCTTCACGCCCTAGTCCTTAAATACGCGCTGTATACATTTGCATGTTGTCGTCCTCAGTGACATCATTATTTCACCCAATGACTGTCAATCTTGGATCACGGTTTCTGCTGCCCTTAACTATTAACGTATTATAATATGACGTTCCTAAAGGAAACCTTTCTGGGTGTTCGTTTTTCAATTTTCGATAGTGAATTTGTAATCAATAAATTTCAATGGCATAATCATTCCACGTACTTTTTTCTGTAATTGACCAATGAAATCACTAAAATTGCAAATCTGGTGATATCTCTTGTCACTTGACTCCACGTCTTTCTGGATTGAGAAAAAGCACATCCGTGTACTAATAATTATCAGCTACCCGTCATATAATTATCCTTTCCCCAGATTATTTAACTCCATTCCCATATTTCCTTTAACAATCAGGAGGTTCTCACTTTTAGATTACCAGGCTCAAATCTAGAAGTTCCCAGCTTAGAATCCTCACTGCGTCTACCTTGAACTTTCCATCACTAACTCGCTCTGCTTTCGGGAGGAGGAGGACACCGATTGGACCGCAATTACCGCCGGCTATTTGATGGGACGTCACACTGTGACTCTAGGTACAGAAGAGCCATAATCTGTGAACGTTAAGAACGCGATAGACAGTTTTGAAAGCTCTCCTATAACAGAAATTCAGTGGTATCCAAAGGAACCCCTTCCCAGTTCTGAGCTTTTATTTCCCTTGTGACCTTGCCATTTAACACTCTGTGTGCAATTAAAAAATTTCCGCTCAGAAGTGAAGCAACTTTTAACAATCATAAGATTATGAGATGTGCTGGGTTGTTTACGAGCGGCACTTTTTTTCACAGTATGGGGCTAAATGGTCAGGTCACAAAGACCGCTAGGACTCAGAAAAGGTTAGGGAATCCACTGGACAACTGTTAGGAGACAGATGGAAGTCTTTATTCAACGCAATCCAGCGTGTGTTTCAACGAACGTGTGATTCGTGCTCACGGTACCACGGCTTAATATACCATCCGATAGAAGACAACATTTCCAAGTCCGTAGATGTCTTCTTCCTCATCGAAGGCCAGGTAGGGGATTAGAGTAAATAAATCGCAGATCTAGAATAAGTGGTACTTAAACCTGGGAACTACAGATTACTTGTCTTGCGCGCTACCGACTGAGCCCGTCCTAACGTATAGGCATGATCATCAAGCGTACATTATTAATATTTTAACTCTTGAGAGGCCATGAGAATCTCTCGGTCCCAAAAGGGTTCTTTAAGCAGAAAGATTTGAGACAAGCGAATCTAAAGAGCACCTCATCCGAGCAACAACGATATCTTTCCTTATCAGAAAGCGTCCTTGAAAAGCAAAAGAGATCAGCATCTACATTATTCAGACTGCAGGGCGTCGTCTTCAAACAGCGAAACAAAGTTACAAATGAGCTTACACGTCAGCGCCTGTCTGCATCTGTTGGAGTACGAAGAACGCCTTTTGACTGTTTTCCACGGACCATCACGAGATGCATAAGAGACTCTCAAAACAGAAACTGTGTCAGACTAGTCTCTTCCCCCCCCCCTCGATCCCTCCCTCCCTTGGGGGACATCGTCATTTGACAGCGGTCTCTGTGTGATGTGCAAAAGAACACTGCAATCAGAACAAAATCACAAATGAAGGTTTAAGTAGATTAATGGTCCGCGCCCAGATTTTGGTGGAAATAGGGGAATTCTCTGGGATGGAAAAAGGTATGTTCGTTGTGTGGAGACGTTATAGGATCCTCGTAAAAGCTGATATACTAGAGGGATGTACACTGCACATGTTTAAAAATAAGATGGGTTGCTTTGATATGAGGCTTCTATCTACTGATTTCCACTAGGTTTGGTTCTTTATTTTTGTCTTGTTTCAAGAAACTTCATGGTTATTAAACGAATTTCTCAAAGAAATTGTGGAGCGGGGGTGGCTGAGTCGGTAGCGCGTCAGGCTCGTAATCTGCAGTTCCCAGGTTCGAGTCCCAGCTGCGTCAGCGTTGAGATTTATCTCCCCAAAACTCCCTGCCCTGCCCACGGTTAGTAGGGGACACCGAAGGGCTTGGAAAGGTCGCCGTCCGTCGGATGGGACGTTAAGCCGTGGCTCCGTGTGTGGAAGAGCCATACCCTGTGCACGTCAAAGAACACACTGGATGGCCTTGACGGGAGGCTACCATCTGTCTCCCAATAACCGTTCCAGTGGGTCCCTTCCCCCAACTTTCTCTGAGCCTTCGGGATCCTTGTGACCTGGCCATTTAGCCCATTGTGTGCACAAAAGTACCACTCAGAGATAAAACAACCCAATCCACAAAGAAAATTTTCTCCTTCTTTGAGTGAATGGGAGTTCAGGACTTCTAATTTCTACACTCAGTTTAATGGATAATTAATATCAGGATATTAATTTATTAATATCATTATATCCCAAGATTTCAGGTAAAGTTGGGGAAGGGGATCCCATTGGAAAGGACACAGAACCTTCCGTCAAGGAGATCCATGGGAAAGGAGACAGATGGAAACCTTCCGTTAAGGCGATCCACGGGAAAGGAAACAGATGGAAACCTTCCGTCAAGGCGATCCATTGGAAAGGAGACAGACGAAAACCTTCCCTCAGGGCGATCCATTGGAAAGGAGACAGATGAAACCTTCCGTCAAGGCGATCCATTGGAAAGGAGACAGATGGAAACTTTCCGTCAATGCGATCCATTGGAAAGGAGACAGATGGAAACCTTCCTTCAAGGCGATACGGAGTATTCTTTAGAGTGCACAGGTTGTGACTCTCCTGCACAAGGAGACACATCTTTACGTCCCATCTGACGAACTTTGCAAGTCCACCGGTGTTCCCCTTTCTCACCAAAATCTGTGTGATGGTTCGCGGAGATAAATACCAATGCTGTCACAGGCGTGACTCGAACCTGAAAATTACAGATTAAAAGCCTGTAGCGCTACCTACTGAACCATCGCCGTCTCATAGATGTAATCTCATCATTGTACATCTTTGTTAATATATCTACGTCTCTTTATTGTATATCCTTGTAAATACATATGTATATATATATATTATTTCCTATGTAACTATATACTCTGGATTGGATGCTTGTGATTTCAAATCTTCAAAGCTGGTTTTCGTTTGCGACTCTGTGACGTAATTCGTTTCGTCATCACATAAAGAAATGAAGTGTCCGACGAGAAAAACGCCGCCGAAGAAACAGAATCATGAAAATGAATGCAAACTTAAGTTATCTCAAATCGTACATTACATCTGAAAGGTACAAGAAGAAAATCAATACGAAAGTAGTGAATTACATTATTTTCACTCACATTTCCGAAATAAAACGCAATCCAGAAACGCCTCGTGAGACGATGGTGCAACGAGATCTCGTGAAGTATTTAGAGCTGAGTTCGTTAAGCCTATAAATAGTTACCAATGACTGATGCATACCGAAGAGTCGGGGAAAATTCAACAAGCTTGCATCCGTGAACAGATCGTTAAGAATCTACGCACGACTATGCACCGCATTTGCCCTTTACCCTTCGTTGCTGCTCTCTCCATCCCTCCCGCACTACCTCCCCCCCAACCTCATCTCCTCTCCACCACCCGCAGTTCGTTATGGGAGGTCATCCATACAACTCTGTGAAGCATGTCACCGCTTCTACCCTCAGTGAAAGTTGAGCAAGCAGTTATTAATCGGACATCCGTCCTCACACGACCACTACAAGAAGTGACGCCTTGGCAACGACTGGGCTTGCTGACCCCCCTCCCCAAAACATACTCTACTTCCCCCTCCTCTCCCAGCTGCAATCTGGGTGATTAACAAACGATGTTGCCTCGGACAGCAGCTGTAATGAGTGCATGAATGAAATATAGGGTCCCCCCCCCAAAGAAAGAGAGAGAGAACTACACAGGATGAGAGCACTTCGGAAACAGTGGACATCGAATCAATGGTGGTTGTCTGTGTGTTCATATGTGTGGTCATCTCACCGTTTGACTGACCTTCTACACTACTTGGGTGGTAATTTGGACTGGTGGGCGGGATACGAAATGGAAAGTATCTTTCCATGGGTGCATGTAACGGAACTAAGTGTAGCTACGAGGGCTTATTAATAGCAAACAGGTATAAATGGCTTGGAAGAGAGATCTGGTCACAACGCTCACTGAGTTTTTTTATGCCAATAAAGGATTTTTTTCTGTGCGTTCAATTGATGTTCATAATAGTCCTTGTTTTTCTGTTGCTGTGAGTGTATATGTTGTGGGTTGTTGTTTGTGTTGTTTTACCTCTGAGCAGCACTTTTTTGCACACCATGGGCTAAATGGCCAGGTCACATGGACCCCGAAGGCTCAGAGAAGGTTGGGGGAGGGGACCCACTGGAACAGCTGTTGGGAGACAGATGGTAGCCTCCCGTCAAGGCCATCCAGCGTGTTCTTTAACATGCACAGGGTATGGCTCTCCCGCACACGGGGCCACGGCTTAACGTCTCATCCGACGGACGGCGGCCTTTCCAAGCCCATCGGTGTCCCCTACTGACCGTGGGCAGGGCGGGGAAATTTTTCGAAGATAAATCTCAACGCTGACCCAGCTGGGACTCGAACCTGGGAACTACAGATTACGAGCCTGGCGCGCTACCGACTGAGCCACCCCCGCCCCTATGTTGTGGGAGATTAGCATTTGGGCATATTAAGGTAGAGGTAGAGGTAGTTTTTGCTAGATGGTTCTGTAGAATATAAACCCATTCTAAGCTGAAAATCATATGCATTTCAGAAGCTGAAAATAAAAAGAAAAACTTGTTAAAAATATGTTTGAAGATTTGCATGTTCTCTACCGAACAAACAATACGTATTGGAAAAGGGAAGTTGTTTCCATCTGAATTAATCCAGTTCATTGCTCTTAAATTATACTTCAATTTGGTATGGATAAAAATTATTTAATTGATTAAGAATTTTTCAAACTGATTAGGAGTATAAAAATTCAAATGTTAAAGTCGAATCTTTAATAGATTAGGTTTTGGCTTTTGGGGAAGAACAATTTGATTTTTATAAAAATCGATTAACATTTTCTGAATTTAACTTCCATAAAGATATTTTTGGAGACTGATTAATAGTGAGTTTTTCGCTTTTGATGTAGAATAATTGCCGATTTTGCTCGGGTGTGGCAATATGCCTCACCCGAGCAAAATCCGCAGGTAAATTGCTTTATTTATCAACAGTTTTCAAACTGCAGTTATGCTACACTATTTATCAACAGGTTTCAAATCAGCTTTGAAACCTGTTGATAAATAGATAACACAGCAACAAAATTTTAATTTATTAACTCACACCATTTATGTCATAATCTGTAAAAAATTATCCCCATACTTTCTTCCCCCCTAAAAGGGGAATGTGAAAGCAATTGTTCCACTATATTCCCAGAACAGGAGCACAGAAAATAACAAGTTATGCGACAAATGAAAGCTTATCACATGGGGAAAGTCACAAGTTAAAAACTTTTCAGTCCCCCTCCTCCTTCTATCTTATAAAAGGGGGAATATATGAAAACTATTATTCCACTGTATCTTTTGAACTCGAGGGCCTGCAATTTCGAGTTAGGTGTCGAATAAAAGCTCATATGTGGACCGTCGTAGAAAGTTTCGAATTTTGCCCTCACCTTCATTCTCCGCCCTCCCAAAAAACGGGCGGTGTTTTGGGTGGAGGGGCTGGACCTTAACGAATTATATAATATATATATCAAATTGAAGTTTGTGACGTCTTCGATGTCATGACTACCATAAACACGACCCCCAAAAGCAGGGGACGGGAAAATGTGATCGATGTTAATGAATCATATATCAAATGAACGTTTCTGAAGGTAGGTGTTTTCAGTGACAAAACAAAAAATTTAAAAAATACCTATCTTTCTATATGGGCCCTAAAAAGTAGAAAATAAACCTAAAGCATATCGATGTCTTTATAATCAGTCATTAAGTTCGTGTTCTCTTCAAAGGAATGTAAGGCGCAGGCAATCTTGTTGTGTAAGTAAATCGGTCTTTTATCTTCCTATGAAGTGAATAAGATCTCAATGACTGACTACACTATCGATATGCTTTAAGTTTATTTTATACTTTTTAAACCGCATATGGGAAATAAAGCTATTTTTTAAATTTTTAAATTTATTTATTTTTAATTTTAATTCTAACTTTGATTTTTAAAAGTGCTGGGACGGGAGTGGCTCAGTCGGTAGCGCGCCAGGCTCGTAATCTGTAGTTCCCAGGTTCGAGTCCCAGCTGGATCAGCGTTGAGATTTATCTCCGCAAAATTCCCCGCCCTGCCCACGGTCAGTAGGGGACACCGATGGGCTTGGAAAGGTCGCCGTCCGTCGGATGGAACGTTAAGCCGTGGCTCCGTGTGCGGGAGAGCCATACCTTGTGCACGTTAAAGAACACGCTGGATGGCCTTGACGGGAGGCTACCATCTGTCTCCCAACAGCTGTTCCAGTGGGTCCCCTCCCCCAACCTTCTCTGAGCCTTCGGGGTCGATGTGACCTGGCCATTTAGCCCATGGTGTGCAAAAAAGTGCCGCTCAGAGGTAAAACAACCCAACCTTAAAAGTGCTTAGTATCTAGTGCACTGTAAAGGAAAGTAACTCAAATGCTCATTGTTCCCGTCAATGTGCAACTTATTTTTTTTTTAGCATTTTAAAATATCATTGTTTTGTCTTTTTTCTATATACAGATATCTCTGATGTGTATTACAATGTGCAAGCATTATGTTTAAAATTATTAATAATAACTTTGAAATGTGTATCAATAAAGTAAAATGTGACTGGATAGAAGTTATTATTATTATTATTAAAAATATTTTGAAAATCTCTTCACACTGAAACAAATCGTGAAAAGTAAACATTCTCATACAGCACTCATAGATTACTATAATATTTAACGGGTGTCTCTGATTCATCTGGAACTTTCATAATTTTTCATGGTTTAACTGTTCCCAGGGATCTCTCGATTGGTTGAATAACTCATTTTCAGTTTTTAAATTATTATCTTAATTTTTTTATGAAAATACGTGTAGAGGTGGGGGTGGCTCAGTCGGTAGCGCTCCAGGCTCATAATCGGTAGTTCCCAAGTTCGAGTCTCAGATGGGCCAGAGTTCAGATTTATCTCCCCTCAAACCTCCACGCCTTGCTCTCGGTCAGTAGGGGGCACCGATGGACTTGCAAAGGCCACTGTCCATCGTATGGAAAGTTAAGACGTGGCCCCGTGTGCGGGAGAGCCATACCCTGTGGATGGCCTTTACGGGAGGCTGCCATCTATCTCCTAACAGCTGTCCAGTCCCCTTTCCTCAACTTTCAGGGTCCCCTTTCCAAAACAGGGTCCCCTTTCCTCAACTTTCTCTCTAGGGGCGGGGGTGGCTCAGTCGGTAGCGCGCCAGGCTCGTAATCTGTAGCTCCCAGGTTCGAGTCCCAGCTGGGTCAGCGTTGAGATTTATCTTCGCAAAATTTTCCCCGCCCTGCCTACGGTCAGTAGGGGACACCGATGGGCTTGGAAAGGCCTCCGTCCGTCGGATGGGACGTTAAGCCGTGGCCTCGTGTGCGGGAGAGCCATACCCTGTGCACGTTAAAGAACACGCTGGATGGCCTTAACGGGAGGCTACCATCTGTCTCCCAACAGCTGTTCCAGTGGATCCCCTCCCCCAACCTTCTCTGAGCCTTCGGGGTCCTTGTGACCTGGCCATTTAGCCCATGGTGTGCAAAAAAGTGCCGCTCAGAGGTAAAACAACCCAACCCTCAACTTTCTCTGAGCCCTCGGGGTCCTTGTGTCTTCATTTAGCCCGATGTGTGCATAAAAGTGTCCCTCAGAGGTAAAACAACCCAACCCAAAATATAAACACGTGTCAGATTTGGAGGCGAAATAGATCCGCCTCTTGCAAAGAAATGGCAGCAGCTATTGACTAAATAAGCTGCAACAGTAGCCAATCAGTATCTAATATAATTATACATTACTATCTTTCGTAAGTGGATTGTTTCGATAAATGGATTGTGTTTTTTTTTGTTTATTGCCTTTTTTGCATCTGAGTGGCACTCATTTTGCATTCAACGGGCTAAACGAACAGGTCACAAGAACACCAGAGACTCCGAATTTAGAGGAAACAGATTTCCCTCGGAATTGTTGAAAGAAAGATGGAAGTCTTCGTCAAGGATATTTAATGTGTTTTTCACAGAAATGGAAATGAAACCTCAAACATGCACTTGCGAGAGAGATCTGACAGGAGCATGTCAGTATATTACGCTATAGAGAACAATTCTTTCGAAGGCCAAACATCAGCAGAAAATCATCACAGAAAATAAACATCAATACTTACCTTCTCTGAGGATCGACCCCAAATTTGTTTAATCAGTACCCAAGCACTGCAACCTTTCGGCCTTTCAAGTCTCTGGAATAAACAGGTTTAACATATTTTCCGTACAGTGTATGGCATAATACCGTTATTTTTTTTCCCGTACAATGTATGGCTACCCTGCATACGGGATGGCCGATAGAAATAAAAAAAATCTCAACTGAGGACTCGAACCAGAATCATTACCAACTGAGTTTACCTTCTCCATTCATTTTATTAAGAACATCTCAATGGTATTATGTCAATAAGGGGTCAGATTTTAATAAACTCTTAATATTTTTTCCTGACTAAATGGGACTGCAGAGATCAAGATTTCGATCAAGTTTATGACGATTTTCGAGCATGATTCGTTCTGTATTTAAAGAGTTATGGTAACCTGGAATATTTTGCAGCAGTAAAATCTTTATCATCATCATCATCATTGACAATGAAAACACCACCATCAATATCATCAACAGAATGCAATATTAAATAACTTAATACAGTATGAAAGCTCCAGATGAATCAGCGACACTCGTTAAATGTTATAGTAATCTACGAATGTTGCATAAGATATTTTTCTTTTGGAGACTTGTTTCAGTGTGCAGTTTTTTTCAATATTTTTAATAATAATAATAATAATAACAACTTTTATCCAGTCACAGTTTACTTTATAGATACACATTTCAAAGTTATTATTAATAATTTTAAACATAATGCATACACACCGTACAAAGTTATTGTTAATCTAGTCTAAACAAAATTTCCGAATATTGAAGAATTGTTCCACATGTTTTTAAACTGCACACTTCTTTTATTGAGTGATTTTTTTAACATTATAATTACGTTCCCTACTTGGTGTTGTTAAATATGCAAATTCCCGTAACTATTTAAATTTTTTGGAAATCGAGGTTTAGACACATATTAGTTAGATTTTTAATTCTTCTGTACTCGCAATTTTCCATGAGTTGATTTTAAACTTTATAGAACTTGCAATTTGAAATTCCATTGGCATGGGGTTGTAACTCAACATTTATACACCATTGAATATTTCATTCTCTTATGCCATATAGTTTACACTAACATAATTGTGAAGGCTTTAAGCGCACAACCTAAAATAATTCTTATGGTTAAGTGTTGTTCATTACGCATTTTCCGATTTTCATAATATTGCTTAACGTCCAAGTTGCAATGGTTACTACATTGGGTTAAAGATCGAAAGTGACCCGGGTTCGAATCCCATATACCCTGGGTCGCAATTTTGTCGCGATCCCTTTCACAACAATAGGCATTCCTTCAAAAAACAGAGTCAAGCAACATCTTCTAGATCCTGTTTGTTGAAGGACAGCCTATTTTTGTAAAAGAGACAAAAAGGTCTGATAAATGTTGTTTGACTCTGTTTGTTGAAGGAATGCCTATTGTTGTGTAAGGGGCAATAGGGTCTGACAGATGTCGGTTGACTCTCTTTGTCGAAGGAATGCCTATTGTTGTGTAAAGGGACAGCAAGGTCTGACAGATATTGTTTGCCTCGGTTTTTCGAAGGAATGTCTATTGTTGCGTAAGTGGCAATATGGTCTGACAGATGTTGTTTGACTCTGTTGAAGGAATGCCTATTGTTGTATGAAGGGACAATAGGATCTGACAGATGTTGTTTGACTCTGTTTGTTGAAGGAATGCCTATTGTTGTGTAAGGGGCAATAGGGTCTGACAGATGTCGGTTGACTCTCTTTGTTGAAGGAATGCCTATTGTTGTGTAAAGGGACAGCAAGGTCTGACAGATATTGTTTGCCTCGGTTTTTCGAAGGAATGTCTATTGTTGCGTAAGTGGCAATATGGTCTGACAGATGTTGTTTGACTCTGTTGAAGGAATGCCTATTGTTGTACGAAGGGACAATAGGATCTGACAGATGTTGTTTGACTCTGTTTGTTGAAGGAATGCCTATTGTTGTGTAAGGGGCAATAGGGTCTGGCAGATGTCGGTTGACTCTCTTTGTTGAAGGAATGCCTATTGTTGTGTAAAGGGACAGCAAGGTCTGACAGATATTGTTTGCCTCGGTTTTTCGAACGAATGTCTATTGTTGCGTAAGTGGCAATATGGTCTGACAGATGTTGTTTGACTCTGTTGAAGGAATGCCTATTGTTGTATGAAGGGACAATAGGATCTGACAGATGTTGTTTGACTCTGTTTGTTGAAGGAATGTCTATTGTTGTGTAAAGGGACAACAAGGTCTGACATGTTGTTTGATTCTGTTTGCTGAAGGAATGCCTATTGTTGTGTAAAGGGACAACAAGATCTGACAGATGTTGTTTGACCCTGTTGAAGGAATGCCTATTGTTGTGTAAAGGGACAACAAGGTCTGACAGATGTTGTTTGACTCTGTTGAAGGAATGCCTATTATTGTGTAAGGGACAATAGGGTCTGACAGATGTTGCTTGACTCTGTTCGTTGAAGGAATGTCTATTGTTATATATCATAAATCATATAGAGACAATAGGGTCTGACATGTTGTTTGTCTCTGTTTGTTGAAGGAATGCCTATTGTTGTGTAAAGGAACAATAGGATCTGACAGATGTTGCTTCACTCTGTTCGTTGAAGGAATGTCTATTGTTGTGTAAAGGGACAACAAGGTCTGACAGATGTTGTTTGACTCTGTTGAAGGAATGCCTATTGTTGTGTAAGGGACAATAGGGTCTGACAGATGTTGTTTGTCTCTGTTCGTTGAAGGAATGTCTATTGTTATATATCATAAATCATATAGAGACAATAGGGTCTGACATGTTGTTTGTCTCTGTTTGTTGAAGGAATGCCTATTGTTGTGTAAAGGGACAACAAGGTCTGACAGATGTTGTTTGACTGTTGAAGGAATGCCTATTATTGTGTAAGGGACAATAGGGTCTGACAGATGTTGTTTGTCTCTGTTTGTTGAAGGAATGTCTATTGTTATATAATTGTATAATAGGCAATGGGTCTGACACATGTCGTTTGACTCTGTTGAAGGAATGCCTATTGTTTTGTAAAGGGACAATAGGGTCTCACAGATGTTGTCTGACTCTGTTTGTTGATCAATGCTATCTATCTCTCTCTATCCGAAGACGAAGATATTTCAGCAAAACAATTTCCAAATTTAGCGCAATTTGAATGTGGCTTTCCACTCACGTAACATCAAAGTATTAATTTTTGTAATATTTCGTGTTAAGGATTCTTTCATAGTATGATTTCTTATTCACGCAACATATTTCTGTACACAGTGCACCTGAAAAGTAATGAGATTAATTTTGTTTTCCGATTTAAAAGGAGTCATTCGAAAGGAATTTGTTCCAAAAGAAAGAGCTCATAGTGCCATAAATGCCCAATTTTATTTTAGAAGTGAAGGAACGATTGTTGCATAGAATTCGACGGGTCAGATCGAAGGGTGGAAATGGGGGGGGCACGCGATAGGACAATATTCCACTAGTTCTGAAGATGAAAAAAAAATACGGACACGTTGCCCTCTGCTTTGGCCTTCTTCTTTGAGTGTTATTTCAGGTAAATATTTTTCTGAGGGGGGGGGGGTGTCAGGGACATGGGATCGATGCCTTTTGTCGTACCCCTAGTTCAAAAAAATCCTAATTTCAATACTGGTTAGACCAGACTTTCATGAGAACAAGAACTGGGGTTTTGTTGCGCCTATTCATTCCGCGTTAATTTTTCAAAGACTTCCTTTGCTAAAAGGGGCAATTGAGGTGAACCTCCCCCCTCATTCACCCCCCCCCACACACACACACACTATTTAGCAGATTTGGATGTGGCTGACTTTTTTCTCTTTTCGAAGTTAAAAATTTAAAATGAAAAGGAAACGATTTAATAGCATCCAAATAAACCGACGACCTCAAGGTGATAACTTTGGAGGAATTTCAAAAATGCTTTAACGATTGAAAGTGGTGTAACAAGTGTGTAGAGTCTCCTTGTGACTATTTTGAATGATTTTCATCGTAAATACTTTTTTCTGAACATTTCCTTTGTAGAATATTTTGTCTCATCCCTTTTCACTATCTACACTAAAATTGGAAGCTCTATGTTTCAAAGAGGAATAAATGTGAAAACGAGAAGAAAGTGAATAAAAATCGAGTCACGTGAATAGATCAAGAACACAAGCTATCGATCCACAAGAACAAGCGCACAAGAATCAATACACCATCAGTCCTCATCTAATTCCAATGAAACAGACGTCAATGTTTCGTGCTAAGTGAAAGTAGAAGAAAGACTTTCTGTCGCAGAGGCGTTTCTTTCGCTTGAAGAAGAAGGCTTTCTTCTTGTCTCGAGTGCACCTCCTGCTGAGGTAGTGGTGGAAACGCCACTGTTCAGAGATCCCCAAGCACAGAGTGCGCAACAGGGCAACCACGATCTCCACTGACTGGTGAGGAGATGGGCCTTAAGTGTGGGGCATGACGCTCTGGGATTCGACTGCTACTGATACTTGACACGTCTCCTCTAAATCGCTGTTTCCTTTCTGCTGCTAAAAGTCAAACCAGGAGGTGCATCACTGAATGGAGGCAACCGCCTTTAGTTGAAGTGTTGTGGGTAAAGAGATTCTTTCATAGAGTTTCCGCATTTTTTACATTTCCGAAATTTGTAGAAGTTTATTTCTGAGAATGTTATTCTGCTTATACTTATTTAGAGTGTTAGATTTTTATCCCACAAAATTGATGTTAAGTTAATGATTGTGTTTCCTTTCTGTTGGATGACTTCTGTAATATGAGCGGTCCATTTAGACAAGACTCTCTGAAAGAGGCTATTATTATGACAAGTTGTATTAAAAAAAGAGTGGAAAGAGACTTCAACAAAAAGCCAACACAATCAGTGTTCCTTCTAAACTACTGTCGAGAAGTCTATGAAGTACAAATGCACTTAATTTTTAGAACGAAGTGCATTCTAACTTCTAAAAGATTACTGAACATTTTGCAGGGTATATCTTTTTTCTGTTTGATTTCATAACTGACAAACATAAATCTGTATGACTTATCATAGTATTACCAGGTTTTAGTATTTTTTTATCCCCTTTTTCTTCTGTGAATGTAGCTTATAAAAATATACTATTTTTAGCTTGATTTGGGTTGTTTTATCTCTAGTAGGGTACCAGAAGAGTCAACTACGATCTCTAATCGCTTAACCTGTTTTAATGTTTTAATTGAATTTTACGGTCAGTTTTTTGTAGCCTGTTAAATATTCCTGCGTTCATAACTCTTTTAAGAACAAATATTTTTTTAAAAATCGAGCTTTAAATAGATTTGATTAAGATCTTCAATGTATCTTCAGATATATTTTAATAGGCATATTTTTCATTAAAAATCACATCGAAGAAGTTATTGAGTTCTGAATATGATTAACTGATGAGGAAAATATGGAACTGTTTCCAATTTTCTGCTCAGTACCTCTAGGTTTCTTTGGGTAGTGAGTTCGTATGCAAAAATTCATCACACAGATAGTAAGGGGATAAAGTCATCTAATGACTAAAAATGGTTTCTCTTGTTCCCCACTTAGGATTTTCTAACGGAAGGAGAGTGAAAAAAAAGAGGTTTGGAACCTCTTGCTTAAAGGAGAGCAAATATTTCGTTGCTCTCATTATCCAATCCAGTTTGTGAGGATTGGTTCAGTATGTAGCGAGCGAAGCTTGTATTCTGTAATTCTCAGACATGAGTCTGCACTTTGCCTGAGGTTGAGATTTATCTCCGCTTAAACCCACCGTGAAAAAAGAGGTGAGAAAAAGAGGTGAAAACAAGAGGAGGGAGAAAAAGAGGTGAGAAAAAAAGAGGTGAGAAAAAGAGGTGAAAAAAAGAGGAGGGAGAAAAAGAGGTGAGAAAAAAAGAGGTGAGAAAAAGAGGTGAAAAAAAGAGGAGGGAGAAAAAGAGGTGAGAAAGAGGACATCTATTGGTTTGGAAGCTCGCCGCTTATTGGATGAGACGTTAAGCCGTGGCTCTCTTTTCAGGAGAGCCGCACCCCTGTGTACGTTAAAGAAGAAGCTGGATGGTCTTGTTGGTCTTGACGGAAGACTTCCATCTCTCTCCTATAGAGCTATCCAGTAGATCTCCTTCCTCTACCAGACTATGAGCCTTTAGTTTCCTTGTTTACATTTAACCCATTGTGTAGTCTCAGAAGTAAAACAATCCAACAACAACAAGGCTTCAACTATCAATTTTTTTCTTTTTTAACTATCTATTTTTTTTTTTTTTTTGAGAAGAAAAAAAACTCCACCACTTTCAGTGTCATTTGAGTCGTTATGGTTTTTACCTCTGAAAAGCAGTTTTTTTATTTTATTTTTTACACAATGGGCTAAATTACCAAGTCACACCCCGAAGTCTCACAAATAGTTCGAACACCGACTGGATAGCTGATAGGAGACAGATGGTTGCCTTCCGTTAAGACCACGCAGCATGTTCTTTAAAATGCGTAAGATATGACTCTCCAGCACACTGAGTTGTGACTTATAACGTCCCATCCGACGGACGCCATATGAATCATTGCTGATATCACATTTCTTGAGATACGTCTTTATCTAAATGCCATGAATTTTTCACCTGGAAACCGGTTGTGAAAGGCGTCTTTACACTAGATGAATCTCATCTGTTTGAATGCTATCCTGCTAAACTTTCGTACCGTATGATTCATGAAAATTTTTGGCAGTATTTTCCAAAGGAAGACCTGCTTCTACTGATCTGGAAAATATAATAGACCAACAACATTTTATGGAAAATAGCAATTTCTTGTGATTGATTGACAGAGATCCAGGACTTCAAAACTATTTTTTGACATATAGAGATATCTCTCATCCATAACAGCAAACATTTACACACACACACACACACAAGAGTATAAGTTATTATATATATATTATATATATTATATATATTATAATAATGAAGTTATTATTCATATTATAATTATATGTAAAACTTTAAAGTATAAGGTTTACTAGCCATTAGTGCACAGATTTCTTGATTTGAGTTTCACATCTAAATCGAAGACTGCATACAACAACAACAACAACAACAACAACAACAACAACTTTATATATTTGCCCTTAGGATATTTATTAGAATATTAAGAAGTGAAAATCCATTTGTTGTTTATTAGAAACATTTGAAAGAATATATATTTACTGCGTTTCACTGACTGCGAAATGATTTTAAATATTGCTTGATTTCAATCTGTTTTAAAATAATACATATTAAAAGTTTTTAATTGGAAGACAATTTATATTTAAAAGCTGATAAAGAGTGAGTCTTACTGCTTGATTAGTATTAAGAGGTTATGTGCCTGACTTGGCGCAAATGTGTAATAAATGTACAACTGATGTCAAATAACCATTTTCAGTGTGTCTTGTAATCTGGACGCGTTTTATAACCTCCTGGTGCAAAATGTAAAGATCATAGTTTATTTTATGTTTTTTTTTTTTTGCTGTTTTCCATTATAATTTGTATTTTTACTTTATTCTAGTTGACTATCTAGTTATCATTATAATTAATATTATTATTATTTACCTTAAGGGAATTTATTAAAGGAATGTGTAGTTTTGTAAACAAAGGAATCCAAATAAATTCTCTTAAGGTAGCCCTCTTAAATTTCTATTTCTTTTAAATATTGCTTTCTCCTCTGTCTCTTTGCTTATTTTTTTATTCTTTTTTTCAATTATCACTCGAAGATAGGGAAATTGCAAGTAATTTATAAAACACTGGATACGAAACCCAAGCAATAATTAACATTAGCAATAAATAAATGTTATTTAATGCATTTCATGTGACGGCCTTCGTTATTTATTGAAGTGAAATAGAGGAGTTCAATCGTTTATACGTTTGAGCAATCAACACTAGGGCAATTTATCTGCTACCATAATTCTGCAACGCAAGAATAAAGGGAAAAGTGTTCCGTTTAAAACGATAGCCCGCCTAAGAGGCCTTTAACTACAACAGAATTTCCGACTTTTAAAGTATTTTAATTACAACATGTGTGACTGGAGATTTAATTAGTGCCTCTCGTAGGGGAGCCAATTTCACCACCACAGTTATCGTTTGCCTACCAAGGAATGCACTTCCAATTACGCACCCACTCAATGTCGGTGGCCTGAAGTTTTAGTGCCGTGTTACTGTCTCCACAACTGATGGATGGCGCACTGACTGAGAAGGAGGCAACAGTTGTTTTCTCTGCAAGCTGTGACGGGATGGAGAGAAACACCATTTACAGGGGTAAAGTCACCCATTGTTTATATAATGCTTTCGCTTACTTTATAGGATGATTGATTTTGATTTCATAAGATGCTAAGCTTAATTGCAAGTGTATTTTTGGGGGGGTGGTTGTGTGAAAAGGACAACTTCCAAATATTCTAAGAGGACATCTTTCTTTGGGCGGTTTTTAGAGGTAGATGAGAGGCCTCCATGAAAATCAAACAACTAGTTTCTATCTGCACATTCTACTGTAGAGAGCACTTACATCTTAGGCAAGGTCTAATCTTGAAAACCGACGAATCTTAGGTAGGGGGAAGGGGGTGCATGACTCACTCCTTTGAGCATTTTGGTAACAGGAATTGAGGTGGCTCCCCCTTTTTCCACAGATCTGGAGCTGATCTTATCTAACCTAGTTTCCTTTCTCAGCTAGAACATGGTACACAGGTAGCAGGAAGAAAAATCAGCGTCTTCAAAGTGTCAGAGATCTATCGCACTGTGGACTAAACTGGCTTTGGGTTATTTTGCCTTTGATCGGCATTTTTTACACACAATGAGCGAAATGGCCAGGTCACAAGGACCCCGATAAGGTTTGGAGTAGGGGATTCAATGTACAGCTGTTAGGAGACAGATGGAAGCCTCCCGTCAAGGCCATCCAGCGAGTTCTTTAACGTGCACAGGGTATGGCACGTTAAAGAACTCGAAACGCCACAGATTATTGTCTCATCCGAAGGACGACGGCCTATACAAGCTCATCGGTGTCCCCTACTGACCGAGAGAAGGATGAGGAATTTTGCGCAGATAAATCTACTCTGGCAAGCTGGAACTCGAATCTGGGAACTGCAGATTACGAGCCTGGTGTGCTAACGACTTAGCACCCCCTCCTCGTTAAACTGGCACGAAAATTGAACATTTGATGTTCATGGTAGTTTTGATCGAATTTCAACTGGAACAAGATCAGACGTTACATTTGCCAGTATACTTAGAATACAATTTAATCATCTATCGTTGTGATGCTGTCGGCAAGCGGAAGTTCCTGCCTTCGTGTAACTCACCTAGGTGGTTGGGTACTGCTGGTGAAAACGTCACATCATTAAGATAGATAATCTTGATCTGTTACCTATGTCATATGACATATTATTAGGAGTTGGATTGGGTTGTTTTACCTCTGAGCGGCACTTTTTTCCACACCGTGGGCTAAATGGCCAGGTCACATGGACCCCGAAGGCTCAGAGAAGGTTGGGGGAGGGGACCCACTGGAACAGTTGTTGGGAGACAGATGGTAGCCTCCAGTCAAGGCCATCCAGCGTGTTCTTTAACGTGCACAGGGTATGGCTCTCCCGCACACGGGGCCACGGCTTAACGTCCCATCCGACGGATGGCGGCCTTTCCAAGCCCATCGGTGTCCCCTACTGACCGTGGGCAGGGCGGGGAATTTTTTGGAGATAAATCTCAACGCTGACCCAGCTGGGACTCGAACCTGGGAACTACAGATTACGAGCCTGGCGCGCTACCGACTGATCCACCCCCGCCCCTATTATTAGGAGCCATGAATTCCCAACCGATTCAGCATGAGTGCTCTTCCGAGTTTGAATATGATCTTTAAGAGTGCTTTCATAGATTTCAGTTGAATCAACATATGACATTGCCTTATAATTTCCACGACAAATCAGCTACAATATTACTTAATACTAGAAGTTCCGTAGATGAATGACAATTAGAGAGATTAGGAGACTGCGCAGTCTTAGATTAGGACACTTCGACACTTCTCATTGATTGACAGGGGATCCCCAGACTACTGATCAAGACATTGACAAGGGCGTTCAATGCTCGGCCCATGGAATAGCGTTATGGGTATTCCATAGCATATGTATGGTAGGTGGTCATATGATTCTGATACGACTGTGTATTACGTAAGAGAAATACGTACAGAAACTAGATGTTAAGATGTCAGAAATCAGTTTGTATATTCTTTGCTTAAACAATCGAATTCTTAGATACTTTTTTTCATTATGAAATAATTTATTTAGTCAACCCTTAGTTTATTTTTAGAAATACCGAAAGAAGTGTAGCACTCGTTTTCTTCGATAAGAAAACAAAATTAAATGTTCAAGCACCTATTGATAAATTGTGGCTGTATTAAATATATTTCGGCCCGAAAGTGTTGAATGTATGTTTTGTATGATGTACAGACTATGTCAGTGGCGGGAGGGGAGTATAATGCCAACCCCCACAAACAAATACTAAGAGAACCCCTGCTGTCTTTCAACGCGTTCCGTGTATGAGAGTTATTCAACGTCCCCCCCCCCCCACAAATGTAGTTCCTGGGCCGCCCGTGGACTCAGATGAAGGAGTGAGTGAAGATGGCACTAAAGAAATTTTGCAAAGAAGAAGATTGTTCAACGATGAAAATTTCTTCTTAGCACAAATCGCAAATTCCAGTGGCTTAATACCATACTTCGCAATGAAGCGATATGTGGATGGTTTGGTTGTTTTACCTCTGAACCACGTTTTTGTGCACAGAATGGACTGAACGGACAGATCACAAGGACCCTGAAGGCTCAGAGAAGATTGGAGAAGGAGACCAACTGATTTGAAGATTGGGGACGAACCTGAGAACTGTAGATTACGAGCCTGGCACGCTTCCGACCGAGACAATTCCAACCCCAATATGTGGATGGAGGCTTTTAATTGTTTAACTCAGTATGATTTCCAAACAGGGTGAAGTTGAGTAGCCTTACTCCCCCTATAAAGCGCTAGTCTCGTAATTTTCTATTCTGAGATTAAAGTCCCAACTCTTCCTACGTCGAAATTTATCTGCTCTTTTCCCATTCTGCCAAAGAACCAATATTGTTCATAAACAGGCGTTTGGTTGGTTCTTGCTTCGCACACAATATAATTTGCAAAACACTTGCAAAAGAAAATGCCGATAAATTTTTAGGAATTATATTTGTTAGTCACTATACCATCAAATCGCCATTACTTCAATTCAACTTGATGACTTCGCTGTTCATTAATTATTTCTGACATTTGCTTATTTTGACGCAAATTTCCTTACTTCGAGTTTTTGCTTTGAACTAAAGAACCATGTAAACTATTATATATCTCCCAAATTATAATAATATATTTATACACTGAAGTGCCATTAAATCAGGGATAGCAACCTAGTAACGTGTTGGACCCCTTCTGGCCCTGATAACGGCAGCCACAAGACAAGGCAAGGACTCCACAAGCTTGCGTAAATGTTCCGCAGGTATGGCGACCCATACGTCCTCCAGAGCTGTCCACAATTCTCTCAAGGTCGTCGCTGATGAGACACGGGCCCGAACACTCTGCTTGTAGGTATTCCAAAGATTTTCGATGGGATTTAAATCTGGGATTCTAGGTGGCCATTTCATTATTTCAAAGTCAGCAGAATGCTCCTGCAACCATGCAGTAGCCAACCTGGATCTGTGAGATGAACAGTTGTCTTGCTGGTAGATGACATCTCCATTGGGATGCATGATGGCCATAAATGGGTGTAAATAGTCAGCCATGATTTCTACTTACCGGGATGCATTGAGAGTCGTCGGTATACGTACTCACAGATGTCCAACTGAAAACACCCCAGGCCATCACTGACCCACCACCAGCTTGTACTGGTCCGACCTGACATGCAGGATCCATGGCATCATGGGGTTGCCGTAATACCCTCAGTCTCCCATCGGCATGATGAAGTTTAAATCGGGATTCATCACTCCAGGCTATCCGTTGCCAATTTTCGATGGTCCAGTTTCGATGTTCTTTAGCCCAGGCAAGGCATTGAGCCCAGTGTCATGTGGTTAGAAGTGGGACTCTGTAGGTCGGGGGCTCCCGAAGCCGAGACGATGAAGCGTGCGTGGAAAAGATGGAAGTGAGCGTTGAACGGTCCATGCACTAACTTCCCGGCTGGAACCACGTTCAGATGGGAGGTGATTTCAGATAATGTCTGGCCCCTATCGATCCGTACTATGCGGGTCAGACGGCGAAGCCCACGATCATTCAAGGCTGGTTGTCCTTTGCAATTTGTCTGGTTACTTTTTTTTTTGACTGAATTTTCATATTCCCGGAACACTCTTGAAACTGTTGTAGGAGAAAATCCAAGTTCGTTGACAATTTCGGAGATCGAGTGTCCCATCCGTCGAGCACTACGATCTGCCCTCTGTCAAATGCATCAAATCCCGCGCCTTTCCCATTACACTTCTCACGACGAATGTTTGGGGAAGCCAAAGCTGACAGCTATATATGACCAGAATTTTAGTCACGGAATCGCGCAAATGCGAAACTTGTGGTACTGAATTTGGATAACGTCTCCTATCCCTAATTCAATGGCACTTCAGTATGATTCATTGTGCAAGTAATTCTCTCTGTTATACAATTGATGACGGTGAAAAAAAATGAAGATAACCATTGTAACAATAAATTCATTTTTTCCCCTCTATTTCATTTCAGGGTACATCTATGATCTTTCATCGCCGGAAGGGTCACGAGATTACGTTTACCTCGATAAGGTCGAAGATGACGACAGAGGAGGCGGGCTTGAAGTAAGAAGTGAATCGGGAGTGAATCATCCCATTGCTTTGGAGAGGAGTGGACCTAGTCCATCAGGAAGCTTAAGCGACGTCGGCAGCAATCACAGCAGTAGCAGCGGCAGAGGAAGTCCCCATTTCATCTACGACCATGACCGATTATCAGAGGACTTGCCTTCCACCCCGGGAGTTACCGTTGGATACACGTACGAAGCTTTCTTCATTACAGACGGAAGATCGAGAAGACGGAAGGATACGACAGCACCACCAACGGAACGGCCGCGGTACACGTGTTCGGAGTGCGGCAAACACTACGCGACGTCGTCTAACCTCTCCCGCCACAAACAGACTCACCGCAGCCCGGACTCTCAGCAGGCGAAGAAGTGTCCCACCTGCGGCAAGGTGTACGTGAGCATGCCGGCACTCGCCATGCACGTGCTCACGCACAACCTGAGTCACAAGTGCAACGTGTGCGGCAAGGCATTCTCGCGGCCGTGGCTCCTGCAGGGGCACATGCGGTCGCACACCGGAGAAAAACCTTTCGGGTGCGCCCACTGCGGGAAAGCGTTCGCCGATCGTTCCAACCTGAGAGCTCATATGCAGACCCACTCGGCCTTCAAGCACTTCAGGTGCCAGCGCTGCAACAAGTCATTCGCGCTCAAGTCCTACCTGAACAAGCATTACGAGTCGTCTTGCTTCAAAGAGAACGGCTCTCCCAACGTGGACATAGACGTAGACGCTGAAGAGGAAACGATGCAGAACCACGTGTGTACCGGAGAGCACCACGCTGACAATAACTCATCCGATCTGATCGAACTAGGGATGGATCTTGATCAGTAGATTCACACACACACACGCTCTCAAAAACACACTACGAGGATTTCTTCATCAGTTCTTGCTCAAAACGGGTGCTGGTGTTCGCCCGTTGATCTCATTGAATCCTCGAGGAAGGAGAGAGAGTCGACATTTTGGCACGGAACGGGTTCGCGCATCCCGTACCTTAATGTGGTGCTGCCAGCCGTCATCGTATGTCACGGATGCTGTACTGAGCTGCACACAGTGAGATGTTCATGAGCATATGCAATAATTTACTCTGATTCCCTCAATACCTCACAAATGAGAATTTTTTTTTTGAGGTCAGTCCCAACGAATAGTAGTAAAAGTAGCGATGATGCAACAAATCGATGATTAAGGTGAATGGAGACAGTTTGATTTATGAAATTTGCATTTGAATCAGAAGGTTAAAGAGAAGATTTTTGGGTCAGAAGATTAAAGAGAAGATTTCTCTCCTGATTTTATTTTCTCTTAAATCTTTGTACGCATTAGAAGAAGATGTCTACTCTCAGATCATTTTAAGCGCATATAAGATTTAATTTTGAAATTTTCCGATTTAAAAAGAAACATTGAAACATGGAGTGGATAGTATAATTATTTATTAATTTCTAGTAGCACTGGTATGTATAAAATGATACATATAATTTCGGTTTTTTCGTGTACAAAACATTCAAAAATGCATATGAAATTTAGAATTCTGTATCATTGGAAAGTTTCAATAAGTGTTGAACAAAAAATATTATAGTTATTAGAACAATATAAATCCATATCTAGTCAGAAAATATGATATAATGATTATGTTATTTGCATTATTATTTTAATGTTTTAATGAGCATGAAACAATCGCTTAATTTACCACATCTTAAAACCTTCTGAGCGACATCGTTGAATTATAATTTTTTTTTGTATCACCTCAACAATAATAATAATAAACACACTTCTGTTGTTCCCGTTTTCATTGGGGTTTTTGGCACCATCTCAAAAAAATTTATAAATCATCTGAAGAAGCTGCAGAATTTCTGATATAACATCCTCAGAACTGCAAAAGACAGCACTACTTGGAACTACATACATCTTACGACGATACCTAGTTGATACTTAGGTCTCAGGCTGAAACTTGTATCAACTCAAACCGCCAGCCAATGATTTTTTTGTTTCTTTTTTGTGTCATTGACTGTGCTTCGAATATTAATAATAATAATCTTTATTCATATTCATGTTAGTTATACAAAAGTTTAAACAAATGATCCGCAAAGCATCTGCTTATCTGCAGGAGAGAAGAAGAATAACGTTACATGAAAATACATAAGATATAGTTTAAAACAATGTCATCTAATTACGCAAACGAAAAATCAAAATAATACACACTTAAATGTAAATACATGAAAAAATCTCCCACTAGTTTCAGACATACGTGAAACACTGATTCCTGTTTATGAATAATCTCTTCACAATAACAGTTTCAAACAGTTTTCTGTAAGCTATACGGTGCAGTACATTTTACAAGCTATTTTTTCCAGTTGCCAATATTTTATCTGTAATCCACAATATTTTATCTGCAGATGATTTCTGCAAAGTATTCTCTGCAATAATATTCACATGACTTAAGCTCCGAATGAACGAAAATCTTTTCGCCTTTTTTGTTCAACACTTAATATAACAAATGAAGACGAATATAAGCTCTTTATATTTGTTCCATGTAAGAAAGATAGGATGACCAATATGTTCTACAACTTTTCCACTAATCAGCCCCTCGTTAGTTCACTATTATTGGGCACTAATGATACTGTAGAACTTCCTAATTTTTACTTATGTGTAATACCAATCTTTTCTTATATAAAAGTAACTAATTTTGCGTATTTAAAACCAGTGTAATAATAAATAAATCTATAATTGCGTAGGCTATAAAACCCTAAATAAATTAATTTTTGTTTATACTTATTCTCTCATTTCTTCACCATAGAGAGAAAAGGAATGGAGAGGAGGGGACGTTTGGCTAAGGTCCATGGCCTAGGAGGGGGGCTCAAATATATATATGTAATTTTCAAAAATTTGTATCAAAGAAATATAAGTAATTAATGTGTGAATTATAAAACACTGCAAATAATTTTTATTTTAAAATTAAAAATTTATTTTAAATTTTAAATATTATATTATTATATTTATATGGCTTTTAGAGTGCGGTGGTGAGGGGTACATTTGTGACTAGCATTGGGCCCTCATCTCATTTTTCCCAGGCTCTACCTCCACCTTGCATTTGCTAAAAACATTTTTTCCCTCTCAGCGTTTAATATATTTCTGATTAAGAAACGTTATTCTGTAACATGGGATTGAGTATTCCCTTTGAAAAGCTTTCCTATGAAATGATAACTCCTTTTTGCAACTTAACAAATTACGATTAATAAACACTATTTTCCACAATAATCCATTTTAAGTTTCGTTTCTCTTTTGATAGAGTGAATTTCAAAAACCAGCAATGATAGTTTTGAGTTGTTAAAAAATGCAAAATTGCAAAAAAAAAAAAAAAAAACGCATTGTATAAATAATTCACCGTAAGCAAAGTCAAGAGTTAAAAGACATCAATCTAAAATTCATTAGGTGATCTCTTTCTAGATCAATTAACATTTAACTTCGGCCATCTCTTTGTGGTATTTTCGATTCTCATTCACCCTCTGATTCAAAGCTTTCACAGAAAGGGATCCACGTGATATCTATTTAGATATCTATTCACAGGATCAATTCAATATGCTTCTTCGATATCCAAAGTATATATTCATAGGTTATGGAATCAGGAACCATTGATTCCTTATCCTATGATGCGTGGAAGTTTAAAACTGAAGATTGATACAGTTCTAGCAAAGCGCCAAAGATTCCGTAACAAATGCATTCTCGGTATTATTTCTTCCTATCTTTATTTCTCATTTCAGAAGAGTTCGGGGGAAAAAATCACTTTCACAAAGCTCATTATCCATTATATTTATATATATATATACAGTATATAACATAGTATAGAAGGAAAACCTTATTCTTTTTAAACGCCAACAGTTGGGCTACAAATGCAATAAATACTTCTAGTCTAGCAAAGTCATTTGTACAAGAATAACGAAACTTTTTGTGACTCTAGAAGAGCCAAAAAAGTTACTCTATGATTCACCTTGTAGAGAATAGAGCTGTTGAGTAGTATTTAGGAGGCAATACATTCAATCAACGACTGCATCAGCATTTACCTTAGTCATCATTCAAGAACAATACAAGTGAAGTAAATATACTTTGGCAAACACAACTAGATATCCATAGATCTACATATATTATATATATATACATAACATATATTTTTTCTCCTACTTTTTACTCGCTGTTTTCTTCGATCTTCCTCCATATTTGCCTATTACATAAACAAAAGCATCTTTCTCATTCAGCGTATTTTTCTTATTGGGAAATGCCAAAGTTTCTCTCCATGCCAGTTATACGTCGACTACCGTCACTGAGCAATAGAATGAACTGCCTTTTCACGTGATTTTGAGTGCAAGGAGCCACTTAAGGAATGACTAGCGTGTGAAAGATGTAGCAATGAGATGTTTTATTTTTAAGTTCCAGCATCATGGAAAAGGAAACTCTTTTTAGAATGCAACGTTTCCTTGTCGTTTAATTTCATTTTGCAAGTCAAATCATTTAAGGCTGAAAACGAGTGCTTTATCATTTCCATGTGTGTGTATTAGAAAATTCTTAATGCGTTACAATAACTTTCCTTAAATTTGGTGATCTCCCGTTAAAGATTAGGGTATTATTGACAGGTTGTTAATGACTCAGGCGAAACTGAAATTGAAACAAATATTTTTCCAAGCAATATTTTCTAATATTTTTTCATCATAAAAGTTTTGCTTAAACGTTTAATTCGCATGAATATGTAAAACAAAGCGGTCAAAAAAGTATTACTTATTTTTTAGTTGGTTTACTGATTAACGTTGCTATTAATTAGTAACTAACATTAAGCTAGTAATAAATTTTAAATATTTAAGCTCTAAAGATATATTACATTAAAAGAGAAAATAGGAAACAATTTCATAAAAAAATTAAAACGACGCCTAGTTATAGTATATTGACGTAAAATTTTATATATACACTGCTCGATATAGAAAATGCCACGCCATGAAGGAATGCACGAAATGAGATGAGATGAAACTTACTACATATGTAGACAAGTAGGTGGGAAAGAAGTGATTTAATTTCGGAGGGATTACATGAAAGCAATAGGCGAGGAGACAGTATAATGGGGCCTGAGTCAATAGTTTGTAGGACCGCCATGCTGGGCTATACATTTGGCAACACGGCATGGAATCGAGTAGAAAAGTCCCCCGATGGTGTACTGAGGTATAGCCCATGCATTGTTGATCTGTGTCCATAATTCATCGACATTGCGATGGGGTCATGCAGAGGCATGAAGCCGACTGCCAATGACGTCCCACATGTTCTCTATTGGGGAGAAGCCTGGGGATGGCATTGGCCACGGCAGCACCTGGACTCCTAGGCACTATCTGCTGATGTTGGCGCTTTGTGGGCGGGAGTTATAGTGTTGAAACTGGGCATCAGGGATACCACAGAGATACGGCAACAAAACGAACTGCAGCACCTCATCAACGTATCGTCGTGCTCTCATTGTACCATATGCGTACGAGTGGTGGACAGATGTCAAAACTGATAGCAACCCAAATTATGACACCAGGCTGAGGAGCGATATAGCACTCACGAGTGGTAGCATGAGTAGCCCAGTGACCACACCATCTCCAGACTCTCAATAGGCACTCGTCGCTGAATATGACATGGTTCCTACCATTCGTCCTACCATACATGCCTGATACGCCACCACTGCAACCTTGCAGGACGATCTGCTGCGGTGAGTGGCAGTCGTCACAATGACTGGCGAGACCGCAAACCTGCCTCAGCCAATCAGCGATATTCTGTGTTTGTGTCAACACAGGGATGTCCGTAGCTGTACACCACATCGAATGTCGTCCGCTGTAGATTGTGCGGCTGCTACGGTTTGCCATCGAATGTGGCGATCGAGGTGTTCGGACGTCCGCCTACTGCACCAGTTCCACTACAGCAAAGCACATTATCTTCCTGCAACCACTGTCGCACAAATTCGGCCTACATTTTCTGATCACTATACGTTTCCGCCGCATTACGATGCAGGGATAACCAGTCGTATGTAGCCCTATAATGAAGCCTCTGGTAATGGTGTCTGTATGATGGTAGGATTCCCGAAGTCATCGCCCAGTCATTCCTACTCTTTACAAGTGCTTTTGCCACTGAGATCAATCCGATACAGTGGTTCACACGCTAAGGTGAGGACGACCAAACTTAGCTACGCCGAGCCATTTTGCGCTGTTATCTTCCTCACCTATCGCGTGACTGTTTGCAACTGCACTCATTTACAAAACCCAACTGTCGACACACCTTCCTATTTGCATGGCGCTCCGACAAATACTTCTTGGTGTGGCATTTTCCATGTCGAGGAATGCATATTAATTAAAAAAATTTCTCAATTATTTAACGACACTTTTGATTAAAATCATTTGCTGAAGAGATATTATATTTCATGCTAGTGATCAGATCATCAACCTGACACCTTAGTCTTACCATCTTGAAACAGATATCAAAGCGCCAAAGTTACGGTCAAAATTATGAAGTTTAGCAGCATACTCTACAACCTCTCCTCCTCTTCCAAAAAAATTATAAATGCGAAATTGTAAATGCGAAGCTAGAAGCTCACCTTAGTCCTCTAAAGCGCCAAAGATTTAGTTACAAATGGGAAAATAGCAGCTTATCTTACTCCTCCATAATGTCAAATATTTGATTAGAATTGCAAAGGTAGCAGCTTACTCTTGGTTACCTTACTCATACAAAGATTCGGTTACAAATGAAAATCAAACAGCTTATTCTTCCTTATTTTACTTCAACAAAGATTCAGTTATAAATGCAGAGCAAGCAGCCTATTTCTTCTAACCTTAGTCCTCCAAAGGATCTGCTACAGATACAAAGCTAGAAGTTTACTCTTACTTACCATAATCCTCCAAAGATTCGATTACAGTTGCAAAGCTAACAGTTTAATCTTCCTTACCTTAATTCACCAAAGATTTGGTTACAGAATCAAAGCTAACAGCTTACTCTTCCTTATCTTAGTCCTCCAAAATTTGGTTACAGGTGCAAAGCTAACAGCTTACTCTTCCTTACCTTAGTCCTCCAAAAATTTGGTTACAAAAGCAAAGCTAACAGCTTACTCTTCCTTATCTTAGTCCTCCAAAATTTGGTTACAGGTGCAAAGCTAACAGCTTACTCTTCCTTACCTTAGTCCTCCAAAAATTTGGTTACAAAAGCAAAGCTAACAGCTTACTCTTCCTTATCTTAGTCCTCCAAAATTTGGTTACAGGTGCAAAGCTAACAGCTTACTCTTCCTTACCTTAGTTCTCCAAAGATTTGGTTACAAAAGCAAAGCTAACAGCTTACTCTTCCTTATCTTAGTCCTCCAAAATTCGGTTACAGATTCAAAGCTAACAGCTTACTCTTCCTTACCTTAATTCACCAAAGATTTTGTTACAGAATCAAAGCTAAGAGCTTACTCTTCCTTACCTTAGTCCTCCAAAAATTCGGTTACAGATGCAAAGCTAACAGCTTACTTCTCCTTAGCTTACTCCAAGAAAGACCCGGCAAAAAATGCAAAAGTTAAGCAGAATATACTACAAACTCTTTATTTTACCTTTGCAAACAGCAAAGATTCGGTTTGAAATGCGAAACTGGCAATAACTTATTCCTCAAAAGCAAAAAAGAGATACTATACCATTTTCATTCATGATTACTATAGAATCCGGGATCCGAACCCTGGCTCAGTAAACTGAGTGAATGCGATACCCCAAACACCATAAGCATGCCTTTTAACTCAGAAAAAAAAATGTGTTTCTGATTACCGACTGTGGGAATAAGTAATTAAACTCGTTTCAGCCGTAAACTGTGAACCATAAATTTATATCCATTTATAGTCACAAACCGTGGACCTAAAAATTTAAAGGGATTTTTAAACATTGAACATGGACAGAAAAAACTTATTTAATTTCTGTTTCAGCTGCAAGCGAAAGATTTTAATCAATTTCTAACCATGACGAGACTGAAAAATCGTCTATTGAGTTCTGATCATAGAATGCAGGAGACATCGCAATTAATTTATAATTATTGGAGTTCAAATAAATAGCAATATATTTTTGGCCATTCGATGTCAATATTTAATCAAAAGACACTACATAAAATTTCGTTTGAGATCCAGTCAAATAGAAAACGTCGAAACTAAAATGAATTCTAGTCAGAGGGCGTGGGCAAAATTTCAAAAACCTTTCTAAACATAAGACAATAATTAATGTCTAATTACATACTGCTAAAATAAAAATTCAGGTGATCGTTGGACAAAATTACAAATGTGAATTTGGTATCCAATCAAGCAATAAGCTGTGGACATAAAGACTCAACGAATATTTGATACAAGCTTCGAGATTAAAATTCCCTTGAATTACAGTCAAACTTCCTGCACGAAAGTTGAATTGCATTCCTTGCTAGCAGAAGTCCATTTGATTTCCAATAATCTTTGCACTTAAATTGGGGGCGGGGGTGGCTCAGTCGGTAGCGCGCCAGGCTCGTAATCTGCAGTTCCCAGGTTCGAGTCCCAGCTGGGTCAGCGTTGAGATTTATCTCCGCAAAAATTCCCCACCCTGCCCACGGTCAGTAGGGGACACCTAAGGGCTTGGAAAGACCGCCGTCCGTCGAATGGGACGTTAAGCCGTGGCCCGTGTGCGGGAGAGCCATACCCTGTGCACGTTAAAGAACACGCTGGATGGCCTTGACGGGAGGCTACCATCTGTCTCCCAACAGCTGTTCCAGTGGGTCCCCTCCACCAACCTTCTCTGAGCCTTCGGGGTCCATGTGACCTGGCCATTTAGCCCATGGTGTGCAAAAAAGTGCCGCTCAGAGGTAAAACAACCCAATCTAAGCACTTAAATTGAAACCAGGAAAGTAATCCGGTATATGGCGCATAGATCAAATTTTTTTAAACCGCCTTCGCACACTATTTTCCTCTGCATTTTTCTTACAATATCCTTTCTAATAACTCACATGGATACGATAAACACTACAATAATCGAAGAGATAAATGAGTATAATTATTTTAATCCATTTCTGCTCTTCATTTATCGCTTGATCATCATTTGAAATATTTGTTTCGTTTTTTTTTATGCACAGAGCTGCGTACAAAAATGCTGTGGGATGTTTCTAAAATTTATTTTAATTTCCACATGATGAGGAAAGTTACCAGTGGTTCCATCGTGCAAAGTATCCACTGCTTTTTTCGCATACACTAAACATAGACTGAGATATTTAAAATATATATATATTTTTTGATATTTTCGTGTGATCTCGAATTTGTATTCGTAATCTCTCTTGATTTTTAGAGTTTGAATTATAGCTAGTTGTTCTGGCAATCCCTTCACGTCACATAGTATGACCTTGTACAGCAATAATATTGACCTTCAGTAAAAAAAAAACTGTAATTCCTCCAACAGGAAAGAAAAAAGTGTACATAAATAAAAGAACAATCATATGCACATACATTTATAAGAATAATTCTCCTGGATAAAATTTTTCTTAAAAAGCATCGAAGATTACTTACTCAAAGTTCCCGCGTAGCTTTAGAAAGTAAGGAATCACATTTCTACATAGTTGTAAACTTATTTGCATTTCCTGTAATATAGACGAAAAAAAATACAACTTTTTTTTTTCTTTTTCTACCTTGCATTTAGCATACTTATTACGTATCTGTGACGTCACTAGAGAGTAGTTAAGGTATTCAATATTTAAGTTCATGTATAAAGACAAATTATTTATTGTTCCACTGTACATACATTTTTACTTGTAGTTTGAGACTGAAGGTTATTGCAAAGAATTAAGAGGCATGTATATAGGTATATATATATATAGACTTGTAAACAAAGCTGATTTTTTATCATTACGAACCCAAATATGTGTGTCTGAAAGACTTTGTCTATTAAACTCGAAGCACCGGGCGAAATATGTTTATAAAGATCTGCATCATATCGTCAAATCTGTCTTCTAAATTCTGCCATAGTCTTGGGATCAAGTGTAATGGTGTATCAGTTATTATACAATGACGAAATGAAAAATGTAAATTATTTTTGGGAAGAATCACTAAATTTTATCGCTATAAAGTCCAAAATTATTACGACTTTTCTTTTTGTTCATCAGTAGAGTTGAATTTGAGGGCGAAAATAAAAGAGTAAGTCCACTTCACTACTAGAGCCAATCAATGAACTTTAACAAATAGAAATTTTACGAATTATTTACAATAAATTCATGAAAAATATATTTTTGGCAGAAAATAATTTTAAAAAAGTGATGTGTGATCAATAAATTCCATGTCTTATTTTTAGGAGGGGGGGGGAGGATACAGTAAACTCCTAGTTATCCGGTACTCAAACATTCCGAATTCTCGTGCAATTGGCATAAATTTTAAAATTGAATATTTGAACATGGTACGTCAAATTTCAATGCACATGGTAATTCTCCCGGATGCCACTGGCGTCGTCTTTCACGTAGTATCACGTTCACGCTATGACACGCTAGTTCCATTACGGCCATTAAAGTGGCAGAAAATTCAATTTGTAATCGTGTTGTTCTGTTTATTGGAAATCTTCGGCCCCTACATTTCTAACGCTGTCAAGGAAGAATACCACGCAAGGACTAAAACAAAAACGTCTCGTTTTGATTTCGAAATAAAAATTTGAAATATGCAAAAGACTGCTAAAGGGTGAAAATCGCACAATGTGCTTATGCGGGAATTCAGTGTTCGTTCGTCAACGATCTTATGACATTAAAGAACAAAGTGGAAAGCTTCAAGGGTTCTTTGAGATATCCAAAAGTGATAAAAGCATAGAACGGCGTCGTACACTTCACACCCCTAAGCTTGAAGACTTGGATAGTGCGCTGTATGAATGGTTCTCGTTAAAAAAGTCAGAAGGCGCATGCATCTCGGGACAAATGCTAAGTAGAAAAGGCGAAAGAATTTTATGAGAAAGTGAAAATAACGAGGAAGTGTACATTTTGTCAGAGATGGCTTCCTCGCTTAAGAAATTGCGTGGAATCCGGAATCTTTGCGTATCAGGTGAACAGAAATCTGCAGATGCAAAATCAAATGAAGAATTTTTGTGGCAGTTTCAATAAACTTCTGATTGAGCATGGCCTGCCTGCCGAGCAAATATATAATGATGACGAGACAGGGTAATGTGGAGATGTCTTTAAGCACAACCTTAGCTGGGGCGTTCTATTCTTTATGCAACCGGTAGATTCATCGAATCGGCAAACCCCTTCCCCATAAATGTCGGATAACTGGGCGTTTAATGCTTGTCTGAACTATCGGTGACTTTCTTAGAATCTAAATCTTCTCCTTAATCTAGAAGTCAGAAGCAGCTTTTGAGATTTTTCTTAAAGTTTTTCTCCACCTCTACTAAGCAGTTTTTTCTTCAATTATGAAAATCATTCTATAAATATGTAATCAAATTAGTACAGTTTTATAACCCCCTACCAACTGATTATCTGTGGCATTATCAACTCAATATATAATCTGAAACATAAGATTAATGTTTCTTAAATTAATGATTTTTTTTTCAATTTAGAATAATACCTAATCTAAAATAAATAGAATTTATAATAATTCCAAACCTCATCGATACATCTATCCCATGATTATGCAGCAAACCTTCACTAAATTTACTCTAAATTTAACTGATATTTACCTTTTTTTCAAACCAGAATATGAAAGAAACTTTTATTAATGCATGGGCATTAATAATGGAAGATATAATATGGATATCTCTTCTGCATCTTAATTCGTGTGCATATAATAAGCGTGTACATATTCTAAGCACTCGCATATTCTATGCTTAATGATCAGTTATGAATAAGAACTACTAAAATTTGCAGATTCTTTATAGACGAATGCTCAGGTGAGTCGTCAACAATAGGATAACCAGCGTAATTAGTGATGATTTATTAGAATAGTAAGTTCGCAATTTTTATTTTAAATAACCATACTAAAATATAATTTGTTGCCAGTTCAGTGACGAACGCTTGTTTAATGCCAATGAATCTGTAAATATCATTTATTCTGTCTACTATGTAAAAGGACAAATATTTACTAACATTGTTCATTGCGTAATATAAGGCTATTTCATTGAAGTTTTCAAATATGCTTTTACATTTAAACTTACAATTACTTTCAGATAGTGAGTCTTAGAAAGTATTACTCCGTGAGAGGAAGGAAGTGAATAACAACGAAGGAAACGTTTAATAGTTTTTTTTTAATTTATATATGCTTTTGAAATGAATTATAACTGAATTGAAATAGTATATTCATTACAACATTTGTTTGTTAGTATGTGTGTAATATATCACAAGTTCCATGTTGAATTATTTTTACGAGTTACCTGCTAAATCTAACGATCATGTAATATACTTCGTCACTGATATGGTTAAACGTTTCCTAAAATTCTTCATATTGGCCTAAAATGGTCAAAATGAAGAATAATGCTTGTTTTGATTTTACGTGTCAATCAAACTTTGAAATAAAACATTAAGTCATTCCTCCTTTACTCCCTTTGTCCTTCTTAGTAATCCTATCGAACTTGAAATCGATAAGAATCTGACTAAATCAATGTAAGAATAGCTTTTTTCTTTCTTTTAAAATGTATAAGAAAACATGAGACTGATAGAGCAATAAATGAAAGCTGGTTTTTTTACTAATCAGTGCCATTTTTGTATCGGATATAGTTCATTCCCTATAAGTGATATGCTAGTTGGAAATTGTACTAAAGTGAGTAGTGCTTCTTGTTAGCAACCTTTACAAAAACAATCTGCAAGATAAACTTGTAGCAATAATAAACAATTTCCATACTGCAAATAAGTCCCATTTTTACACATAGGATTAAGCAATAAGTGTATCATAAAGCAATAATTACTGTTTCTCTAGCACGACTTGTAATAAGATAGTCACGTGAGAGAAACAGCATCTCTATGTGAGTGTGTGTTACTTTGTATAAAGACAATTACAAGTGTACAGTCCCAAATATGCTAACGAAGATATAGATGATATTTTAAAAGACTTAATTAAGTCTAATATAATCTATTACACCGTAAAAGGTGAAACTCACGATGTTTGGAACAGAATGTTCCACTGTTGATTGCATTTCGTTCCACAACGAATCAATTGTGAATTAAGAGAGATAGAATATGCATAAAACATTATTATGAATATTCTCTAGTCATTTTTAGAGTATCATATTGCTTTTTTTATCTGATATTCTACCACTTGTATTCGGTGCTAGCAACATAAAGTATTTGTTTATGTCATTATACTTGCAATATTTTGTAAGTGTAGCAATAATGCTTAATTTTGTATCAATTCTTTTTAAAATATATTTTTTAGAAATGATTTGTAAATTGAATTGGTTGATATCTTAGTGTAATAAAGAAATGCTAGCAATAAGAAATTGTCTGATTTTGCGATGATATTATCGTATATGTTTCAATGATCAAATATTGTTTACGTTTAAGACAATAAAAATACTTAATGTGAGTAAATATTCACAGCAATAAATTCTTCAAACAATGAATAAGTCAAAAGTGACGTTTGTGCCGTAAATTAACAACTAAAAAAGTTGTGTATGCAATTTTAGTAACGTTCTTGACGCCAAGTCTTTTATTCTCAGCAATATCTTCTCAATGTATATACGAGATGACCTCTCTTTAATGATGTACTTTAAACTGATTAAACATTTAATTCTCTGGGGATTCTGTATACCAGATTATGAACTTGAAATAGAAATCAAAGTATTATGGATCTGTCTTGTTTCTTTGAATCGGGTATTTCCAAAGGTATTCCCAACATGTTCCTTTTAACGATTTAAAAAAAAAAGTCATAATAGGGAAAAAAATGAGTAATTAACTATAAAAAGACTTTCGCATTAACTACACGATACCGCAGAACATTATATTTCTCTTATGTTTTATTAGACAAGATATCTCAAAGTTTATTTACAGAAAGCTTGTATTAACTAGTCTACCTGTAATCAAAGGATTTATAAATGATAACATTGTTATAGGAATCATTTGCCAGAAGGTAATATAAGATAATGTTGGGAATCCCTTTACTAACCTGTTTTTCTCATAGAGTATTCAAATAATATTAAAAATAATATTAAACATCCATGGTGATAATATTTTCTAGAACAATAATCATTATTTGTACAAAACAGCTGAATTCTTGTATCAAAAGTTTTAGCCATCAGTTGTTAACGATACAAGAAATCAATAATACAGAACATGTGAATGGTATCAAAATGGAAATAAAATGCTCAAGAAGCGTTTTGTTTATCCTTAGTTATGTATATTTTAATAGAAAATCTTTGTCGTGTTAATCTCTTACAAAGTGTTAAACCTGAATGGTAATTAAACCTGTTTAATCCAAAAGAAAAATTTTGTACAGTCGCTCAAAAAAAGTATCCGAACACTGTGGTTGATTACAGAATTCAGAAAAATATCTGGCAACGTTTTTTTTTTAGAAATTAGTGATCTGGCAACCTTCGTGTCGTGACACACTAAAAAAATCGTTGCCAGATATTTTTTCTGAATTCTGTAATCAACCACAGTGTTCGGATACTTTTTTGAGCGACTGTACTCCACAGAACTGAATTTTTTTACATTCGCTAATACAGCAACAATGATAATTTTTATTATATATATCAAGTAAAATGTGCTTAATTAGATCCATATTATGTTTACAGTGATTCGTTTTAATGGTTTTTTTTTTCTTTATTTCTTTGTGTTTAAGTGTTTTCCTTTTCCATTTTGTAACTGTAAAATGTTGATTGACCACAGAGCCTAAACATCTCTAGCATAAACTGAAGTTCGAGGAAAGCAATAATTTGCCCTTAACACAGTTTTCTGACTTTTTACATCATCACCTTTATCTACATCGAACGCAATCATTTCAAATTTAGAAGCCGACCGTTTTGGCAGTTGTCCTCGAATCGTCATTTTTCGAGTGAATGTTTTTGATTCTCCTATTTTCGGAAAATTTCTTGCTGTCATAAAATGAACATTTCATAAAATTTAGAAAAGGAAAAGAATTCATTGGAATCATCAACGAATTTTTTTGTGGTAAACGAGTCTAGTTATTTCACTTCTGAGATGTACTTTTTTATCAAATAATTTGGCTATGAAGCAAATCACATGCCTTAATGAAGAAAACATTGAATATCTGTTATTTCTTACTAGCATAGGTTTAAAGTTATCAAACTTATGAGGATATGTGTGACCCTTCTGAATGAGTTTGTGACTCTTTTGAACACATGGGTTGTGTTGTTTTACCTCTGAGCGGCACTTTTTTGCACACCGTGGGCTAAATGGCCAGGTCACATGGACCCCGAAGGCTCAGAGAAGGTTGGGGGAGGGGACCCACTGGAACAGCTGTTGGGAGACAGATGGTAGCCTCCCGTCAAGGCCATCTAGCGTGTTCTTTAACGTGCACACGGTATGGCTCTCTCACACACGGGGCCACGGCTTAACGTCCCATCCGACGGACGGCAGCCTTTCCAAGCCCATCGGTGTCCCCTACTGATCGTGTTCAGGGCGGGGAATTTTGCGGAGATAAATCTCAACGCTGACCCAGCTGGGACTCGAACCTGAGAACTACAGATTACGAGCCTGGCGCGCTACCGACTGAGCCACCCCCGCCCCCTTTTGAACACAGACCAATGTTTAGGTTCTCATGTCAAGAGGATAAATTATCCAAAATAATGGCTCTGCTGTTCACAGTAATCTTTTTTTAACCCACGGATCTTAAAATTTTAGAGAAAAAAACCTTCTGATGTATGAATTCATATTCCTCTCGGGTTTCCAAAAAAAAGTCTGCAAATTCTCAATTTAGAGAGTTGAATTAAACTCACCTGTAGAGGCAAATGTGAATTTCGTTGCTGAAACAGAAAGTTGCTTTTGTTTTTCTTAGCCAATACCGTCCATCGATTTTTACTATAAAATTTATGGCGTAGTTCATCAAATAACAGTGTAATAAAGGGCATTTATTTATCCCGTGAGAAAACTTCAGTCATTTTAAATAAAGGAAATTAAACGCAGAATGAATCTAAAATCCACAAAAAATTTGTGCAAAATACACAAAAATATTTTTACTGTAAAAAAAAGTTTATAATAATTTATACAGAGATAGTGATAAAAATCCCGACCCTTTGTTGTTCAATATACATTATTTATGTTAACATTTAAAAAGTTTATTTATTTATTTAATGTCTCTATGAATGTGCTTTAATATTTATTTATTTATTTATTGTCTCTATGAATGTGCTTTAATATTTATTTATTTATTGTCTCTCTGAATGTGCTTTAATATTTATTTATTTATTGTCTCTATGTTTGAATGCGTTTTATTTTAATACTTTATTTAATATTTATATATTTAAAAAATATATCTAAACTCAGGCAGAGACTGATACTGAGGTATGCCAGAGTGTTAAACATCAACTTAATGTTAAATATCAGACACAATACCTGCAAACGTTTACAGTTCGAAGAAAGAAGATGACATAAACATCCATGCCTTAAGCGTGATTTCAATGAGTGACCTTCGAAAACTGTAGCTTGACACGCCAGTCAACTACATTAAAGTAACAATGAACATTTTTTCACTTCTATCAGCAATAAAAGAATTTTTATTTACTGTTAAATAGAATGTAATTTGTAAAATGTCTTTTCTTGTAGTATTCTGTATTTTGCTTTACAAAATAAGCTGTATTATATATATACAATGTCAAAATCATTTGGCTGATGTAAGCACGTTTTGATAAACTACCAGTTTGGCAGTTAACAATACGTGACAAGTTTCTTAAATCCATATTTTTATCGCTATACTGTAAACAATTACCATTTGCATATTTTTGTGAAGACGCGTTATATATTTCAACAGATCAAGTTTACTTAAAATTGCCCTAGATTTTGTACAAAGTGAAAATTGTGTTGTGTCCGTCACACATGAACATGCTACAGCAATAATGATTCTGTGTTAGAAAACATGAATTATGTCCAAGAAGGCCTTTGAAGCAAATGGAAATCTCGAGCAATGTAAAGAATTTTAGGTGATTTTATACATCTAGAAACTTCCAGTCTCATTTTAAATCATTTACTCTATGTCGTGATTTTAAATTTCAGCTGTTGACGCTTACAGGAATCTGGGTCTTAAATAAATCTAAAGTAAAATTTCGAGATATTTATTTGTCTACACAAAATTGTTTATTATGTTGAAAATATGACTGAAAAATCAAAACAGTCTTTGCTAATAGAGACCCATAATAACATGAATTATTAAACACTAATTATTTTAAATACCTCTGACTTAAAAACGATCTGAAAAATATTTTTAAAGACACAAAAAGACTGTAAGAGACATAAAAACACATCTACTTGTAAAGTGTATCAACCAAGATGATACAGGAATTGCGGCACTAAGAAAAGTTTTTGCATTGTTAAATTAATCCAACTTTTACAAATGCATTTTATTTGCTGAATAGCAACTACTCTAACACTCCCTTTAAAGTTTTCCCTTATTAGAATTTAAATTAAAATTATTATATCGTTTTAAATATTTAAGTTCGTAACTTAAGTTTATATTCTTTAAGAATATAAACTTATTGTCATTATTGAAATATATAATTTCTTAATTAATATTTAAGAACTTACTTAATATTTAAGAATATAAACTTATTGTAAACTTATTGTCTCATACCCTAGAAAAGAGAATGCCCTTTTTTCTTTCTAATCCTTTAATATGATATTTTGTTATTTAGTTTCAGTTGTTACTGAGATGCGAAAATGGGAAATAATATTTACATATTCATTTCCGAGAATTGATTTCTCTTTACTACTTTGGCTAATCGTCTCCTTTGCGATCAATGCATAATTTCCATTGCCTAACATTGGGCAACTAATAGAAATAAAAAAAAGCAAAATATATTTATAGGTTTTAATCATATTAACCTGGTATTAAATATAATCTTATTATCTTACATATAGCAAATGCAATATTCAAAAATATTTCTCTCTAAGCATCATTCTCCCATTGGTTAGTTAGTGCGCATCAATTATTGAGTGCTATGCATCAAACATTTATTGCATATTATGCATCAACTACTAATTGTTTATTACATATTAAATATTTGTGGCATATTGCACATCAACTATTGGCTGTTTAAAGGGCATCAATTATCAGCTGCTTATTGAGCATCAAATATTTGTTTGCACTGCATGTCTAATAGATATCGCTGAAGGAAGTGCCAACTGTCATCTAACTCAGCGTTTTTCAACCTTTTTACATGAAGTAACCTCTTTTTAAAAAAATTAAGTACCCCTTTTCAAAAAGTATTTTTACAGTACCGCTTTTTAAAGAAAATAAATAGCACATGAAATTTTTAAACACACATTTTTTCTACACTTTAACAAATTCTCTTGAAACTCTTCATTTTCGAAGGGGAATAGTAGAGAAATAATGAAGAGGAGTGTAAAATTTAAAACACAAATTCAGACATTTCAATTTTGTTTACGTACCCCTTCCCCCTTGACTTTTCTGGTGTACCTCTAGGGGTACGCAATACCACCAGTTGGGAAACATTGATCTAGTGTACAAACTGGACACAGCAAATATAATACAACAGTTTCGTAAATGGTTTTTGAAAGCACGTTTATTACTCAACCTATATTTGATCACAGATGCATTTCGTAATTTAACTGTTCACAAAACTACAATAAAATATTGACCATCTGAGGAATCGCGAAAGCAGATAAAGCACAGTTAAGATAATCAAAAAATTTTAAATTAAAATTTAGAATATCACAGCAGATATTAGCAATTTAAATTTTTTTCATTAAAAATTTTCTGTTTTCATTTAAAGAAATAAAATCCTATGTAGATAATCAAGAATTCCCCTCGTTTGTTTCCCAGCTCCAAAGTAGTCTGGAATTTTATTAGAATTTCTAAAAGTTCCAGGAGAAATTTATTCCCGTCTAATTAACATTTGCTCCGAAAATATTGAACTATGGTTTTCAGTTTGGTTTGCAGTCACATCGTCTCTCTCGTATTGCTCTTCTGAATTGTGAAGAGAGATTTTATTTTTTTCTCTAATGTTCAAAAAGCGATTTGGGCTTCCAAATGCTACAGAGACAAATTTAGTCTTCTGGCATAATCCCTAAACACGACATTCAAATGTTCTTCAAAATACGTTTTCATTTTTTGGTGTAGCCGAAATTATAATTGGGAAATGCCATTTAGGTTTTATTCTCTATATTTAGGAGTCATTTTTATTGACTGTAGTTGACGATTTGATCAAAATTACTTCAGAATTGCAGACCAGTTAAGTTAAAATTTTCATTTAAAACTCAATTTAACTCATCATTTAAATCTTGAACCTTTTACAAGCATAAAAAACCAAATGTGATATTTATCCATTAAAGAACGTAAAAACAATAAGTAACACATAATTAGATATGTTATCATTATTACTGTCATCATTCCGATTATGCTCAAATTTCTTGTTGGTTTATGAACATTTCAGGACTAGAATATCTCTAAAAATAACTCTTAAAATCAAACATAATACACCAAAAAAAATCTAAAACTAGTTTTTGCAAAAAAAAAATGCAACGAATTTAATATTTAGAAAACTTACTCTAAAACAATATTTCTCCAAACGGTTTTATTTATTATTCTGAAGTTAAATTTCAAACCATTCAATTATTTTTTTTTTCAAATCGATAAACCGCAAAAGCTCGAATTCTATCAACTGACATTTATCGCTTCAGAGACAAAAAAAAATTGCAACAGAATTTTAAGAAATAAAAACTTATTTTCCCTTTATACAACTTTTCTGTCACACTATCCTTTTTTTGTGTCTTCGTTCCTTCCGTATGCTTAATCAAAATTTTAAATAACCACTACACAGAAATGGATTTTTCTTTCCCAAAAATCTCACCCACCATCCATTTAAAGTGTAAGTCATCATCGTCATACTGAAGCAATAACTCATCTAAACAAAAGAAAAAACAATAACGCTTTCTTTTTCAGTTCCGCTCCCTGAAATTCAGTTTACTTTTTTTCCCGCTTGCCTACACGAATGTTCTAATGAATGTGATATCTGTGCTCAGGACTCACCTGAAAACTAGGAGCACCAGATGTTGATAGACCGAAAAACAAACCCAGAGTAAAAAAAAAGCTGATGAGATACGAATTAAATATTCCCACACCTGCTTCAAACATCAGTTAAATTCCTTCCGCTTTCACCTTCATCAGAATGTAGACCTGCTACTCACACAGGATACGTGTGACGACTGTAGAACGTAGAATGATGATGAATGAGGCTGTGTATATTATTACGCGTGGAACTCTAACTGAATAGCATTTCTTTCCTACCTCTGAAGTAGAACCCAAGATGTTTAGAGAAACTTGTTATGTCCATTATTCCACAACCATCTTATCCTATGCAGCTTTTACCTGCTCTGTTTACAACATAAGCTCAGAAATAAAGTAGATTTTTTCCCACCTATCTCAAGAGTGCAGTTCTTAAACGTGTCTGGAATTTTTCATACACTTTGTTTCCACTTAATGTTTTTTTTTCCTGTTTTATTTCTTTTTATTTAAGTTTATTGAAGGAATTTATAGTGTTTTGTCTTCTACTGTGGCACAGGGATATTTGCGCTTATCATCTACTATGGTATAGACATCATGATAAAAGGTAATGAGTAATATGTATATCTAAATAATCATTTGTTGAGTTGTTTTACTTCTGATCGAGTATTTTGTGCACAGAGTGGGGTTTTGGATCGGTCACAAATACCCTAAAAGCTCAGAATTAAATGGAGGAAGGAATTCACTGGACTGATTATAAGCTGGATAGGATTAAGGTTTGGGTCCAGGTCTTTGGCCACAAGCAAGAAGGGGAGTTTAGCTGCTAAGATTTTGCTGTTTTAACTGGATATTATTTTTGTTTAACTTATGCTACTACTGAAATTAGTACGGCAAAATGTTTTTAAATATTATGAATTAATAAATCTCAATCCTTTGTTCATAGGGGCTGGGGTGGCTCAGTCGATAGCACTCCGCGTAATCTGCAATTCCCAGGTTCGAGTCCCAGCCGAACCAGCGTTGATATTTATCTCCGCGAAAACTCCCAGCTCTGCCCTCGGGGGACAGGGCTGGGACATCAAAGGGACTGAAAAGGCTACCATCCGTTGGATGAGACATTAAGCTATGGCTCCATGTGTGGTAGAGCCAGGCCCTGTGCACGTTATAGAACACTCGGATGGCCTTGACGAAAAGCTATGATGTCTCTGCTGTCCAGTGGGTTCCCTCCTTCAAACCTTCTCTGAGCCTTCAAGGTTCTTGTGATCTGGTCCTGTAGTCCATTGTGTGCAAAAAAAAGTGCCGTTCAGTGGTAGAACAACCTATCCCAACCCTGGAAATGCCTGGTCCTATGGTAATGTACTTGACTGCTACATCAGAGGGCGTGTCCTTTGTATGTATGTTGTACAGGAACCCAGGGCAAGCCTAATAGAGCTTCTAGGTTATCTCTGGACTATTAAGACAATTAAGCGATTTATATGTATCTTAAAACTTAAATTTCACTCAAAGAAGTATGGTACAAGTAAATGACAAAGTCCACTAAAGTGAAATAATTAGTATTAATTTGATTCATTTGCAATTAATGTCGGGTAGAGAAAGGTAATCGACTCTGCTTTTACGAGATAAAATGGAAGTCTTCTGCCAAAGCTATCAATCGGGTTTTTTAACATTCACTGGGTATGGCTCTCCTATGAAAAGGCAACGACTTCACCTCGCATCAATGGAGGCTACAATTCCATACTATTGCAATAACGACCTCCATGGCCGCTATTATATATTGGTGCACCTCTCTCACCTAAGATAGAATAGAAATTAGCAGCGGAAGACTGGAAAACATGGAAGCAGAGGAAGACATGGAAAATCAGGTTACATGCTTCCATTCAGCAAAACCCTACCTTATTTTAAGGAATAGCAGATTATCGTACTTCGAACAATTCTGCTTATTTATTTGTTTAAGCAGCGGAATTTTGAATCCTGCCCGGTGATATCATTTTCTTACTAGCCACTTTATTAACAGCACACAATAAAAATAACACCCGAACGAAATATTTACCAAGGGAACAGAAAAATAACTTTAAAAAAATTAAATAAAACCTATATAAGGAAGGTTATAAATTAAAAATGAAGGCAGTGGTGAGCAGTGAATTCGGTCTTCGTAGAGTTTTTTCTTATATGAGAAGGCCTGTACAACTGTTTCAGGTGGGTTGTTTTACCTCCCAGTGGCACTTTTTTTTGCACACAGTGGGTTAAATGGCCAAGTCACAAGGATCCCGAGGGTTCAGATGGTTAGAGAAATGGACCAACTAGGCAGCTGTTAAAGACAGATGACAACCCGTCAAGGTCATCCAGCATGTTTTTTAACGTGCACACAGGGAATGGCTTTCCTGCATACGAGGCCACATGGCTTTACGTCCCATCCGGATGACGGCGGCCTTTCCAAACCCTTCGATGTCTTCTACTGACCGAGGGCGGAGCGCGGAGTTTTGATGAGATAAATCTCACTACTTGGACTCGAACCTAGGAACTGCAGTTTTCGAGCCTAGCGCGCTACCTACTGAGCCACCCGACGCCGCAATCAGTTAAAAAGAGACTCGTAGTTGACATGGCGACTTTGACCAATACGTAAAAATCTGTTTAAAAGCAGAGAAGGAATTATGACCAAAAATATTATAAAGGAGTGGATATAAAAACCGATGTATTTCTTATCCTTAAATATACGGGGTGAAAAAGAAAAAACTATGTTGTAGATCTCGAAAAAGGTTACGAAATTTCGAATCCAGAGGGGTCCTTTGAGATCAAAGGTTAAATTTAGATCTATAGGTACTACAAGCTAAAAATCGCAGCATAGGGGTATTTCTGATTTTACATGTCAGAAAAGTTTCCAAATTTCTGATCCGACAGGTTCGTCGAAGCCAGAAGTCAAATTTCGATCTACTGGTACGGAAATTCAGATCTAGTGTTTCCTTCAAAGTCATGTAGGGATCGGAGTTGCGGTCGGGAAATCAAGAGGAGCGGAAGACGCTAACTGATTTCTCGCTTGAAATATAATTGTTATGCTAGGCCCTCTTGTCCAAAAGATACAGAGCACACATATTTCTCATTTTTCTAGTGGGGGGGGGGGCGGTTGCTTTGCATTTGATCAGCAGTTATATACACACAATGGGCTAAATGGCCAGATCCCAAGGACCCAGATAAGGTTGGGGAAAAGTACCCATTAGACCGCTGTTAGGAGACTGTTAGGGGGGTAATGAAATATTTTATTCATCCCTCTAAATATATTTGCATAACTATATTATTCTAACATATATTGCGTTGATTTTCTAAGAAAATCTATTGGCCGTTGTTACTCGTTTTCTATACAAATAAAGTCATTAGTGCAGCTTAAAAAATGAGGTTGATTCTTTCTTATACTATAAACAAATCAATTTAATAATTGAAAATGTTTACAAACTTATGACCTTAAAAGCTTCGACTGATTATAGTCCCGACTGTAGTTGCTGCTGCCGCCTTTGACTGCAGAGCTAATTTAAATGATTATAAATCTTTCTGTCCTGTGGCCGAATGGTTAGCACGTTTGGCTACTGATCTAAGAGACCTGGGTTCGAGCCCCAGATAAGGCATGGATGTATGTGTCGTTTTTCTGCTGAGGTGCTGCCATCCTCAGAGACCTTCTACAGTGGCATATAAACTGACAGTCTCCTGTCAGACCTTTGTGGCAAGCAGCTGCTTGAGGGAGTATTTATTTTTTATTTATATTCACAGGAAAACAAGGGATCATTCCCTACCTCTTATTGTGATCGTGTCCTTAGCATTTGGTGGTCCTCACACGAACAGGGAGTGAAAATCAGAAGAGCATTTGTCCATGATTGCGTCTCTAACGTTGACGGAACCATCAAAGTTTTGCGCGACAGCGCTTGAAGAGAGAGCGAGGGTATGCATCAGCAGGAGCAGGTGACCACTAGAGCATTTCGGCAGGGCAACTGTTCAGCCCGAGGGCATCCCCGATCATCAGGGGGAGTCTCTTATTTAGATGTTGACTCTACGACGTTGTCAGATTATCTCGCGCACAATCACCATCTCTGGGCGACCTTCTGGGCGACCCATTTCAGAGCAATGCTAACATTTTTGAAGGGGACCAGGCGCGCTCTCTTCGAAGTGGAACAACACAAGTGCACTCTCTTTACTCGTCGACGTTTCCTTCTCCTCTCTCTTTTCGCGCAGAAAATCTGTGTTAGTCCCTTTGTCCCTTTTCCACCTTCCTCATTGGTCGTCCCTCTTGTTCATTGGTCGCCCACGGGTCCTGTTGTCTTGTGATCCTAGGGTGGCAGTATCAGCACCTTCTAACTATGAATTTCTTTCTTCTGTGCACCTATGGTTCCTAGAAAACAGCATAGAGGCCATTAAGGGATCGCCTGGACACCAGGGGACGGTCGGCATCTGTCTCTCCCGCTCACTAATTGGAGATGTTTTCGGCGGGCGTCCCTCATGGAATCCGTGCGATGTGAGTTTCAAGGTTTGTTTACATTGTTGTCTTGATGAAAGCGATGAGCTTAATGGCGTATTAGTGGGGTGTGGAGCATATCTACGGATGTCTCTAAGTGTTCCTCTCGGGGAAAGGAATTATCCAAGCTTCTGCAGGCTGCTCTCCGTAGGAGCAAAAGCGGACCCGCCAAGGTCCTAAGGAGAGTATTTTAAAGGGTACAGTCGCTCAAAAAAGTATCCGAACGCTATGGTTGATTACAGAATTCAGACAAAATATCTGGTAACGATTCTTTTACAAATTAGTGACGTGGCAACCTTCGTGTCACGTGACACGAAGGTTGCCAGATCGCTAATTTCTAAACAAATCGTTGCCAGATATTTTTTCTGAATTCTGTAATCAACCATAGCGTTCGGATTCTTTTTTGAGCGACTGTATGAATGTCTTCCATGAGATACGGTGTCTTAAAGGGAACGAATGTCCTACATGAGATACGGTGTCTTAAAGGAAACGAATGTCCTCCATGAGATACTGTGTCTTAAAGGGTACGAATGTCTTTCATGAGATACAGTGTCTTAAAGGGAATGAATGTCTTCCATGAGATACGGTGTCTTAAAGGGGATGAATGTCTTCTATGAGATACTGTGTCTTAAAGAGAACAAATGTCTTCCATCAGATACGGTGTCTTAAAGGAAACGAATGTCTTCCATGCGATACGGTGTCTTAAAGGGAACGAATGTCCTACATGAGATACGGTGTCTTAAAGGAAACGAATGTCCTCCGTGAGATACTGTATCTTAAAGGGAACGAATGTTGTACATGAGATACGGTGTCTTAAAGGAAACGAATGTCCTCCATGAGATACTGTGTCTTAAAGGGTACGAATGTCTTTCATGAGATACAGTGTCTTAAAGGGAATGAATGTCTTTCATGAGAAACGGTGTCTTAAAGGGGATGAATGTCTTCTATGAGATACTGTGTCTTAAAGAGAACGAATGTCTTCCATCAGATACGGTGTCTTAAAGGAAACGAATGTCTTCCATGAGATACGGTGTCTTAAAGGGAACGAATGTCCTCCATGAGATATGGTGTCTTAAAGGGAACGAATGTCTTCCATGAGATATGGTGTCTTAAAGGGAACGAATGTCTTCTATGGGATACCAGTGGAAAATTCAATTTGAATTCAAATAACAAAATAACAAAATCCTCGCAAAAAAAGAACGTTTGATCAAACCAAACTTCATTTGAACCTACTTTTAAGAGCGATTAGTAAATATTCGATTAACATTTTCAATAGGCCTAACTTGCAATACCGAACTAAGAATATTGTAACTAGACATATACTGGACAGAAAAATGGAAACAGGTCTATGTTATCTCAATTGAAAATCCCAATCAGAGCAGCTCAATAACTTCTTCAATATAATATTTAACGAAAAATGTCTAAAGATAAATTAAATATCTCACTTCAAATCTATCTAAATCTCGATTATAAACGATATTTATTCAGTAATCAAAGAGTTATGAACGCTCGAATATTTAACACACTACAAAACAATTGACCCATAATTTAATTAAAACAGATTAAGAGATCAGTGCAATACATCCGTACTCTATTAGGGTGAACTCTGATCTCAACCTGATTTTTAATGTTCTAATTAAATTTTGTGATCGAAATTTTGTACCTAAAAGAAACACATTATTTTTTTTTAGAATATTCTGCACAAACTATCATCCACAAATTAAGTAACAATCATCAAATTTGGGATTTTTTTTTTACTTCATCGATCAAACACGGTTGGGTTGTTTTACCTCTGAGCGACACTTTTTTGCACACCATGGGCTAAATGGCCAGGTCACATGGACCCCGAAGGCTCAGAGAAGGTTGGGAGAGAGGACCCACAGGAACAGCTGTTGGGAGACAGATGGTAGCCTCCTGTCAAGGCCATCCAGCGTGTTCTTTAACGTGCACAGGGTATGGCTCTCCCGCACAAGAGGCCACGGCTTAACGTCCTATCCGACGGACGGCAGCCTTTCCAAGCCCATCGGTGTCCCCTACTGACCGTGGGCAGGGCGGGGAATTTTGCGGAGATAAATCTCAACACTGACCCAGCTGGTACTCGAACCTAAGAACTACAGATTACGAGCCTGGCGCGCTACCGACTGAGCCACCCCCGCCCCTGATCAAACACGGAGAGAGAGGTTTCCTGCGTAAACGATAAAATACTTCGCACATATTTCTGCAATTAGCTTTTTTTTTTTACTTTTCTGATACCAAACCTGAGCTAATTTGTTTTAATACTAATTAATATTAACTATTATTAATATGCACCGATGAGTCAAATCAGTATAACCACCTGACTAATATGATGTTGGTCCTCCACGTGCGCGCTAAAACAGCTCTTATCCGGCGAGGCATGAACGCTACAAGATTTCTAAAGGTACCTTGTGGTATTTGGTACCAATACATTACCAGCAGATTCTTAACTCTTTTAAGTAACATGGTTGAGCCGCCACAGATCGGATATGCTGTTCCAACACAAACTACAGATGCTCGATTGGATTGATGTCTAGGGAATTTGGAGGCCATGGCAACACCTAGAAGTCTTCCACATGTTCCGCGAACCATACTCGAACAATCCGGGCAGTGTGGCATGGCGCATTATCCTGCTGAAATAACGCACTACTAGAGGATATATCGTTGCCATGAAAGGATGTACCTGGTCTGCAATGATGTTTAGGTAGGTGGTAGACGTCATAGTTTCCTGCACATGAATTACTGGACCCAGGGTTTCCCAGCATAACATTTCACAAAGCATTACACTTCCTCCACCGGCTTGTTTTTGTCCCACAGTGCATCCTGGTGCCAACACTTTACCAGGTAAACGACGCACACGTACCCTGCCGTCCACATGGTGCAACAGCAAACGAGATTTATCGAACCATATGACCTTCTTCTAATCATTCAAGGTCCACTTTTGATGCTCGCGTGCCCATTACAGGCGCTTTCGGCGGTGAACAGAGGTTAGCATGGGCACTCGGAGCACCCAACAGCTAGGCAGCCCCATTTTCAGCAGGGTTCAATGTACTACGTGCTGTGACACATTATTCCCTTCACTAGCATTCAAATTACGGGCGAGTTGCGCTACAGTATCCCTTCTGTTCGCTCATACCATATGGGATAGCCTTTGCTCACCTCTAGCATCGCTGAACCGTGTAGGCCAACACCTTGCCGGCGGTTCGTGGTGTTTCCCTCCTCGAACTACTTTTTGAAGGTACTAACAACGACTGACTGTGAGCAGCACACAAGCCTTGCCGTCTCGGAAATGCTTTGACCCAGTCGTCTGGCCATTACAATTTGCCCTTTGTCGAACTCACTTAAGTCCGCTGTCTTTCCCATCTGAAGAACAAGAATAACACTGATTAACAGAACTCAGTATCAGGTGTTATTTATACCATTTCATGACCTTCACACGCGCCGTCGTTTACCTGCAGTTGCTTCGATCTTCATAAAGGCGCACTGGTCATAATATTTTGGCTTTTCGGTGTACTACTCATTCCTTAAAGGAAAATGTTTACGTGAAAGTAATCCTTAGAGGAAAGAAAAGTTTTATTCAAAAAAGATACAATATGAAGTTTTTACATAAAAAGCAAAATATCCTTACAAAAAGAAAAGTTTTATATTAAAAGAATCCTTACAAAAAAAGAACAGTTTTACGTAAAAAAACGATTCTTACAAAATGAAACTTTTGCGTGAAAAAAAGCGAAGATCCTTGCGGAAAAGAAAAGTGTTAAGTAAAAAAAGCGTAAATCCTTACAAAAAGTGTTACTTAAAGCAAAAAAGGAGATCCTTTCAGAAAGAAAATGTTATTGTGGTGGAGAATTCTGGTCACTTAAGGGACATTTCTTAAGGGGAGGGGGGCATTAAATAAGTACCATATAATTTATTAACCACAAAATATAATTAAAAAAATTGGACGTCAAATGAATGTATGATGTTTATTCGCTGTTCCTACCGCTATGCTCTAGAGCAGGCGTCGGCAACCTATGACCCGCGGGTCACTAAGTGACCCATTTAATAATTTCAAGTGACCCACTTGAGTTCTGCAAATAAAGTATAATTTATTTTTATATATTATACTTTATTTGCAGAACTCAAGTGGGTCACTTGAAATTATTAAATGGGTCACTTAGTGACCCGCGGGTCATAGGTTACCGACGCCTGCTCTAGAGCCTATCCCAAAACACTATTAAGTCCTGTACATAAGGTTGTGGGTTGTCCTACCTCTGAGCGGCACTTTTTTGCACACCATGGGCTAAATGGTCAGCCACATGGACCCCGAAGGCTCAGAGAAGGTTGGGGGAGGGGACCCACTGAAACAGCTGTTGGGAGACAGATGGTAGCCTTCCGTCAAGGCCATCCAACGTGTTCTTTAACGTGCACAGGGTATGGCTCTCCCGCACACGGAGCCACGGCTTAACGTCCCATCCGACGGACGGCGGCCTTTCCAAGCCCATCGGTGTTCCCTACTGACCGTGGGCAGGGCGGGGGAATTTTGCGGAGATAAATCTCAACGCTTACTCAGCTGGGACTCGAACCTGGGAACTACAGATTACGAGCCTGGCGCGCTACCGACTGAGCCCCCCCCCCCGCCCCCCTGTACATAAGGAGTTATAAGCAGAGTAAATGGTTATAAAAGAACAAAGTATATGCTGTTGGAAACATTTAACAAATATCTTTATTTGGTTCAGAATCGGCCCTCAAATATTTATTAGTCATTGTATGCAATTCTAAAGATTACGGATGGCTTTTTTTTTAAAAAAACGGATTTTCTATCCCTTTTTTTCAATCTTTTGTTAAACGAATCTATTTACCAAAAACCAAAATAAATGTAGGCAAATACTCAAGAATTAAAGCTGAAGTAACAAACTCGCCAACGAACAAATGGAAATGTCGAAAGATCGATTAAAATTCCTTCTGTCGACAGAGCAACTCACGTCCCAAATGTAAAACACTGAATCCCTCTTCCCAACTTACAAGACCAATTGCTCAACTTCGTCTGAAGAGTTCCTCCGTTACTTTCCATTAACCGTGCACAACTAACTGAACACCGCTTTGCGAGACGTTTACATTAGCATTTAGCGAAGAAACTTCATCCGAAAGTCGGGAGAGAAGGTAGGTAAGCTCAGATGAGCTGAAATGCGAATATGCTTCCCACTCTTCTTCCGCTCCTGAAACGACAAGAAACCGAAAGAGTTCTACGACTCTGGCAGTTTTCGAACTGCCTGTTCTAATCACACTTTCGTTCCCTTACCCTTTTCATTTCTGCGTATTACAGTTAATTAAACGAAAGCAAACCTCCAGCGTCGTCTCTTAACAAGTAACTAAGCTACTGCACTGCGAGCGCTGGCCGCGACGCAGACAGAAACGACGTGATTTGTATGTTGATTACAGCCACACAAAATGGGGCTTAAACCAACTGCATTATGAGTGGCATATCACGTTCTCACGGTCTATGCACCTGTTAACGAACGAGTTGTGTGTCTCGTGTTTGCTGATGACACACAGGAGTGCTTCGTGTTTACGATGTGTCTAGACAAATTTCATATTTCCTAAGGGCCTCTCAGTGACAGGGTGACACCGGTCTGTATCCATCGGATGACTCAACTGATGTTGCGAATTCAGATTCGTTTTTCATGTTAAAGGAGTTGAATGAATGTTTCTTGTTTCAAAATGAAATTAGTGGCCTTTAAAAGTATCTTGTCATAATTAAGAAATTATTTGCCTTTAATAAATCCAATGTAAAGCTTTCTTAAAAAGTAACAGACGATGTCCTTGTCTGAAATATATATAACATATGTTACCGCTAAAGTGCAGAAATCAGTTATTCTACAGATTATCTAGGTATTGTGCAGATTAACTAGGGTGATCCGTTAACGTGCGGAAAATTGTTTCATTTCTCAAATTACCTGGATAATCTGCACATTACCTACTAGGCACTCGTTAAAGTGAAAATAAGATCTTTGCTAGAACAACAGGAACGTTTCTGTACGCTTAAATTAACATGATGTTATTTATCTAGTGTCCGAGAGTAGAATTGAAACCAGGGTCATCCTCTGTCAACATGAATCAGTCGTCCGAATTATAAAAAACGCCCCCAAAATGAGCAGGCCAAGTGAGAACGAATCATTTTAGTGATTCGTTATCAAGAATGAATCACTTTACCGATTCGTTCTCACTTGGCCTCCGCTCATCCGGGGCGTCTTTATAATGCGGACGAGTGAATCACGTGACACGAAGATTCATATTCCAGAGATTCACCACTATGAGAGAAACAAACTTTTGAACTTTAACGATACGGAAGCCGTTAATGTGCACATTACCTAGGTAAAATGCGGAAAACTCTTGATTCCGCACGTTAACGGAGCAAATCAGTTAATCTGCAGATTAGCTAGGTAATGTGCACATTAACGGCTTTCGAGCTTTAGCGGTAACATATATATAGGCTTTCATGAACTAAACTGTAATTGAGTTTTAGGATTTTCAAATCGAATTTTATGTAGCTTCTGGAATTGCGCAGAAATGCTTCTTTTCGCTTCAATTTCTATGTTAATTAAGCAATCTCAAAAAATGAGACTTGCGATCATTGGACTAGACTTCTATGGTAAATAAAAGGTCACGTGGATGGACAGGCAGAGAGATGAAGTGAAAACATTTAAGTGGTTTTTTAAACGAGCTAAAAATAATTGATTTGGGAGAAAATATTTCACCTAATTAACACTGAGTTCAGAACAGACCACCACAATGTTGACAAAAATAAATTTTTTCGTAAACCATCATTTCACAGCTAGAATACGTTTTTGGTTTGGTTTTTCATTCCCCTGTACTCCGCAAAATTCCCCGCCCTGCCCACGGTCAGTAGGGGACACCGATGGGCTTGGAAAGGCCGCCGTCCGTCGGATGGGACGTTAAACCGTGGCCCCGTGTGCGGGAGAGACATACCCTGTGCACCTTAAAGAACACGCTGGATGGCCTTGACGGGAGGCTACCATTTGTCTCCCAACAGCTGCTCCAGTGGGTCCCCTCCCCCAACCTTCTCTGAGCCTTCGGGGTCCATGTGACCTGGCCATTTAGCCCATGGTGTGCAAAAAAGTGCCGCTCAGAGGTAAAACAACCCAACCTTCAGCAGTGGTTCCACGACTATGATTAAAGGATCTCTTGGAGTCCACGAATTATTTCTCGAGATTTCACAACATGTCTCTGCAATTTAAATATCTTATTAAATTAAGATTTAATCAATAAATTGTATTCAGTTTACTTCGCTTCAAGTCGTGACTGTGACAAAGTTTACATTTATCTTCGTAATTTTCTGACTGAGGGCAGAATGTAGATGTAAATCTACATTCTGCCCTCAGTCAGAAAGTGTATACTGATGGACTAGGAAAAGTCTCCGTCCGTCACATGGGACGTAAAGTCGTGGTTCCGTGTGCAGCAAAACCATTCCCTGTGCGCATTAAAAAACACACTGGATGTGCTTAAGGGAGGTTTCCAAGTGTCTCCTAACAGCTTTTCAGTGGGTCCCCTTCCCCCAACCGTCTCTGAGCTTCTGGGGTTTTTGTGACTCAACCATTTAGCCAATTGTGGGCAAAAAAGTGCTTCTCGGAAGTAAAACAAACCAACCCATATTTCATAGGTCAATCACCTATCAAACAACCAATGATCTATGAGAAACTCTTGAAGCGACAACTGCGCAGTCTCAGATTCAAGCAACGAACAAAAGCAACAAAAAACAGCATTATCACGATTTTAAAAATCACAACTGATAATCTTTTGGTCTATCCTCTCCGGATTTATTCCTGAATCGAAACTGGCTTCTTTGGATGTCTTTAACTGGGGCGGGGGTGGCTCAGTCAGTAGCGCGCCAGGCTCGTAATCTGTAATTCCCAGGTTCGAGTCCCAGCTGGGTCAGCGTTGAGATTTATCTCCGCAAAATTCCCCGCCCTGCCCACGGTCAGTAGGTGACACCGCTGGGCTTGGAAAGGCCGCCGTCCGTCGGATGGGACGTTAAGCCGTGGGCCCGTATGTGAGAGAGCCATACCCTGTGCACGTTAAAGAACACGCTGGATGGTCTTGACGGGAGGCTACCATCTGTCTCCCAACAGCTGTTCTAGTGGATCCCCTCCCACAACCTTCTCTGAGCCTTCGGGGTCCTTGTGGCCTGGCCATTTAGCCCATGGTGTGCAAAAAAGTGCCGCTCAGAGGTAAAACAACAACCCAACTCCTCGAATTTTTTCTAAAAGAGGGGGTTATGAGGGGACAGTGAAGATCGCATGTTGTCTGCCGTTGCCGACTCCATTGGAAGTGTGTGCAGCATTTTCCTTTGATGAACCGATCGCTTTTAAATATGCCATTTCACATGCTTAGAAGGGGACACCTATGGGCTTGGAAAGGACGCCGTCCGTCGTATGGGACGTTAAGCCGGGGCCCGTGTGCGGGAGAGCCATACCCTGTGCACGTTAAAGAACACGCTGGATAGCTTTGACGGGAGGCTACCATCTGTCTCCCAACAGCTGTTCTAGTGGATCCCCTCCCCCAACCTTCTCTGAGCCTTCGGGGTCCATGTGACCTGGCCATTTAGCCCATGGTGTGCAAAAAAGTGCCGCTCAGAGGTAAAACAATCCAACCCAACTTTGGATGTCTTAAACTAATCTCCGCACTTTATCATCAGAGATATAGACGGAAAATTCAAAACAGAACTTTTTATTTGTCCCCAAAAGATTCTTTTCCTATCATCCCCTTCTTTCTCTATTTCCCTCATCCATTTCAACCCCTCTTCCTCTAAACTTTTTTTACACAAAAACGAACTTTCAGATATAATTCCTGAACTCATATACGAAAATATTTTATCTCTCTAACTCCTCCCCCCCCCCCTCATCCACCTCCTCCACCTCCTCTCCCCCCTCAGCCCCCTCCCTTTAACGTTCTAGAGAGACGGGCCATTGTTTTTTTGATGGATTGCGAACGGGAACAATCTTTGAGATTGTCTCGGGCGAGATGAAATACAATTTATGAATTGAAGTCGGCCATTTAGTTGCATCCCAGTGACGGGGAAGAATCCGGACCACGGAAGAAATCCACAGAAAAAAAAAAACAACTAACATGTCGCAGCTACACTGGGGAAAATTAAACCGACTCCATTTCCTGCACCGGTAATTTTCTTGAAACTAGTTGCGGAGCGAAAACGGGAAAAGTGGCACAACAGATTTGGAGGAGGGACAAAGAAAGGGAAGAAATCAGAAGGAAGAAAGAGTGCTTGTAGACGATATTCTTTTAAGTCTTAAAAGATTTCATTTCTGCTTTTCCTTTTAATAAGATTATTCTTTACACTAGGTTTATTTTCAGATTTAATATTTTTTCTTCGTTTGTTCGTTATTTCTTCCCACAATCTGTGGCTTTTCACTCACTCTAGAAAAAAATAAATAAGTGATACACAGGGGGGAAAGAGACTGGAATCCATTGAAACGTAATATTTTAGACTATTTTTAGAGTTTTCTAAATAACTTCTTCAAAAAAATGCGGGTAATATGCACAAGTTTAATAATTTTTGGCTTCCGTACAGACTAGCATTCTCAAAAGAGGAGGCATAGACTCCTTGTTTCCTACACACCCTCCTAGATTTCCCCCCCCCCCAGAAAATTCGTTGTTTGCGTGCATTCCTCTACTTGCAGGTTGGGTTGGGTTGTTTTACCTCTGAGCGGCACTTTTTTGCACACAATGGGCTAAATGGCCAGGTCACATGGACCCCGAAGGCTCAGAGAAGGTTGGGGGAGGGGACCCACTGGAACAGCTGTTGGGAGACAGATGGTAGACTCCCGTCAAGGCCATCCAGCGTGTTCTTTAACGTGCACGGGATATGGCTCTCCCGCACACGGAGCCACGGCTTAACGTCCCATCCGACGGACGGCGGTGTCCCCTAGATCCGTGCCCCCTACTGACCGTGGGCAGGGCAGGGAATTTTGCGGAGATAAATCTCAACGCTGACCCAGCTGGGACTCGAACCTGGGAACTACAGATTACGAGCCTGGCGCGTTACCTACTGAAACCCCCCGCCCTCCCCTTACTTGCAGTAGATAAATGATTCATGTATGTTATAGTAAAATAATAGAAAGATTATATGTGAAGGAACTAGAGAAAAATCACTGGTAATGTTCCTCCAAACATGGAACTCACTAAACGTGCATTAAAAGGTTCACTACAACTCGTGGAAGGATGCAATATTTTTTTCAGCAAACCTTTATATGTGGAGGGCTTGTTTTTTGGGCTTTCGAGACTATTGAATTTAAAAATAAAAGTCTACCGAGTGTAGAATACTTCCAAACATTTGAACGACCAATAAGGTTTCAGGACGGGGTTGACTCACTGGATAGCGAGACAAACTCGTAATCTGTAGTTCCATATTCGAGTCCCAACTATGACACGTTGAGATTTATCCCCGCTAAATTACCAATCTGTCCTCGGTGTTGGTTTGATTCACTTCTGAGCTGCACTTTTCTTCACATTGGGTTAAGTGGCCAGGTCACAAGGACCCCGAAGGCTCAGACATATGGTAGCCTCCCGTCAAGGCCATCCAGCGTGTTCTTTAAGGTGTATGAGATATGGCTCTCGGCACATGGTGCCATAGCTTGGGTCGTTAAGTAATAGCCCGTCGAAGGATGGCGGCCTTTCCAAGCCCATCGGTGTCACCTACTGACAGAATGCAGGGCGGGAAGTTTTGCGGAAATAAATCTCAATGCAAGCGGGATTCGAACCTGGGAACTGCAGATTTAGAGCCTGGCGCGCTACCAAATAACCATCTCCCACCCCGCCATCGGTGAGAAATTGGAAAAGGAGAGACCGCCGTCTATTGGAAAGGTAGGTTAAGCCATCCCAGTGTACAGCCATACTTTAGGCACGTTAAAGAACACCATGATGGCCTTGACGGGAGGCTTCTATCTGTCTCCTAACAGTTGTCCAGTGGATCACATCTCCAAATCTGAGCCCTTGGGATCCTTGTAACCCTGCCATTTATCTCAATGCACGTACAAACGTTTTGCTTAGAGGTAAAACAACCCAACTCTAATTATGCTTCTATTTCTCCACTCTTTTTTTGCCCCATCTGCATTCATTTTTTTTTTCATTTAGAGAACTGCGGATACATCTCAGTTCGAGTTATTCTTGTAACTACGTCCTAAAATTATAGCTCTCAACTAATTTTGAGTGAACTCGCAGAAAAACATAGGACGAAAAATGGCGACATTTCTAAGAGTTGAGATTCACTTTGTCTGAAAACTGTTGACACTTTGAGATTCAAGATACCCAAGGCCTTGGCATAGCTACATTAGCTGGTAATGAATATTTGGTTTTGTTATCTCCTAAATTAGAGATTCGGCAATATTTCATCGAGTCAGCCATTATGAACCCACTCTCTGTTCTCTGCTTAATTGATCAGAGAGACCCAACAGACGGTGGTCTTTCGTTTTCCGGTAATTTAAGGATCTCAAAAGAAATCCCAAAACAACAAAGATATTTATAGTCGCAATGACACATTAACATATTTCATTTCTTTTGTGAATATCTTCCTTTTCAGTCCCATTGAATTTATGTTAGAAACACGATTTATTAGCTGAAGTACATTGTTCGAAACACTAACACTAAGACTCACTTGTGCTGCTTTAAATCAAGTGAAAAAATTATCAGAATTGTGTTGTTTTCGAAAAAGAACATTACGTGTGACTAATACTTGTATTATAATGGCACATTCACATCTTCAGCCAATGCTTCACTTTAATGAATCGTTGCTTTTCAAAGTCAAGGGTGATATAATTACACCCATCCCTAGATTTACGCCGTATATAGGTTTCAGAAAATCACCTTGCAAATCGAAACTGTGCAATTCAAAACCAACAACTTATGGAAAAAAGTGGGGGATAGGTTCTGAAAAAAATCCTTTTTATAAATAAAACGTACTTTGAAAGTTTTATTTATGCATATTTATCTCGAATTTCAGTTCAACAGTTATAATAAGCATCAATGCAACATTATTTTGCACTAATTCAGAAATCTTAGATTAATTTCTCATACATTTCTTTTTGGTCGCGTAAAATACTCATCGTTAATCGTAAGACGAAATTTGAAAGAAAGATATTTTTGAACTGAGCACTGAATTATAATTTAGAAATTAAGGATTTGTTCCAACATTTAGTATTTAATGTTCTAAAATTATTATTTATATATTTTAAGAAACAGCGTACGTCTAATACATCTGTATTTAGCCTATATAACAATGTGCAAAGTTACTTTTTTTTCTAAAAATGAGATAAAACACCGTTTTTACTAGTCCGTAAGATTCAAAGTTAGATCTCGCTGCCGATTCAAAACAGGCTTCAATTCATTAAGATGTCGCGAGGCATATATCGATCAATATTGACCCAGGTGGGACTCGAACCTGGAAACTGTAGATTACGAGCCTGGCGCGCTGCCAACTAAGTCATCCACGCCCCTCGAATGGTTAGTATGCTGGGTGACAGATCAAAGAGACTCAGATTCACAGCCCCATATAAGGGTTGGGTTGGGTTGTTTTACCTCTGAGCGGCACTTTTTTGCACACCATGGGCTAAATGGCCAGGTCACATGGACCCCGAAGGCTCAGAGAAGGTTGGGGGAGGGGACCCACTGGAACAGCTGTTGGGAGACAGATCCCTCCGTTAAGGTCATCCAGCGTGTTCTTTAACGTGCACAGGGTATGGCTCTCCCGCACACGGGGGCACGGCTTAACGTCCCATCCGACGGACGGCGGCCTTTCCAAGCCCATCGGTGTCCCCTACTGACCGTGAGCAGGACGGGGAATTTTACGGAGATAAATCTCAACGCTGACCCAGCTGGGACTCGAACCTGGGAACTACAGATTACGAGCCTGGCGCGCTACCGACTAAGCCACCCCCGCTCCATATTAACGAGGGAAAGCTGCACAGTATTTTTATTGCCGTTTAGATTTGGTTTGTTTCACTTCTGAGCGCCACTTTCCTCTACACAATCTAATTTCTTTTACTCTACATTTGGTAAGTGGTAAATTCACAAGGATGTCCGGAGCTCAGAGAATATAAGGGAAAGGACCCACTGGAAGCTATTACGAGACAGATAGTAGCTTCCTATCAACCTGCGTGTTCTTTAACGTGCGCAGAATATTACTCTCCCTACACAGAACCAGAAATTAACGTTCCATCGGACGGAAGGCTGCCATTTCAAACCCATCGGTGTCGACTTTTCCGCCGAGGTTTTAGCGGAGATAAATCTTAACTTTGACTCATTTGAGACTCGAACTTGGAAACTGCAGATTAGGAGTCTGGTGCGGTATCGACTGAGACAACCCCAACCCCTTTTATTGCGGAATAGGTTAAATAAGGCCAGACTGAGCAACTGAAGGCCTTGAGGACCTGGACAATTAGGCCATTGTCTGTCAGCTGGGTCAGCATTGAGATTTTTATCCGCAAACCTCTTCACCCTGCCCACGGTCAGTAGGGGATGACGATGGGCTTGGAAATGCCGCCGTCCTTCGGTGGGACGTTAAGCCGCTGCTCCGTGAGCGGGAGAGCCATACCCTGTACACGTTAAAGAGCACACTGGATGGCCTTATCGGGAGACTACCATCTGCCTTCTAACAGCAGTGGGTTCCCTCTCCCAAACTTCTGGGTTCGGATCCCACTCATGGCAGAAACCAAATTCTGGGGCGGGGATGGCTCAGTCGGTAGCGCGCCAGGCTCGTAATCTGTAGTTCCCAGGTTCGAGTCCCAGCTGGGTCAGCGTTGAGATTTATCTCCGCAAAACTTCCCCGCCCTGCCCACGGTCAGTAGGGGACACCGATGGGCTGGAAAAGGCCGCCGTCCGTCGGATGGGACGTTAAGCCATGGCACCGTGTGTGGGAGAGCCATACCCTGTGCACGTTAAAGAACACGCTGGATGGCCTTGACTGGAGGCTACCATCTGTCTGCCAACAGCTGTTCCAGTGGGTCCCCACCCCCAACCTTCTCTGAGCCTTCGGGGTCCATGTGACCTGGCCATTTAGCCCATGGTGTGCAAAAAAGTGCCGCTCAGAGGTAAAACAACCCAACCCAACTCGATCTACTAAAAACATTCTATTCTTACAGATCTTATTGCATAGGAGAAATCTTTTCCAGAGATCAAGAATTTCGCTTCACTCTGATCGCTCCAAGCTTCCCTTAAAGGAAGGTTCTGTTGTAGCAGTTCTCTATTCTGAAAAACTATTAAAAATTCGCTTCCTGAAACTAATGACTACAAGCTCGGTCGAATCAAAAGCAAGATATCTCGATGAACTGGAAAAACGTAGAACACGGTATTCTTGGCAGCTTTCCGAAAAAATTAGTTCGAAAAAAAAAAACGTACGGAACTTAAAATCGCCATTACAAAAATAACTCAAGAATCTACCCTGAAATTTAAATCTTGTCTTGAGAAACGGTATTAGGGTGAAAGAAAAGTATTTGAGGTTAAATTTCGGCATTTTAGTTTGCAGATACCTTTAAAGGTATATATTTATATACATTGCGACAACCTGGCCATCGCTGGCAGAATTAACATCATCGTTATTTCCAATGCTGGTTCTGCACGCGCTCCTTTGTTGAAGAAACGGTAATTAAATCACATATGAAAAAATGAGAAGCATCCTGACTTAGGCTTGGGGTCTTGGTATTCTTCTGTCTAGTGAGTGAATAAATGTTTTGAGAATGAATACATTATCTCAGGGGCGTAGCGATATACTATGGTTGTGTGTCGGGGTGGGGGGAATCGAAATTTTCCAGCTCTAAAATCAAATTTTGCCAACTGAGAAAATAACTCTGTCTGGTTCGTACCTAGATAGATTTTCGCTCCGTGGAAGGGGAGGGGGGAGTTTATGCAATTTTCACAACTCCTGCATTTAGCCATTTGTGTCTTCCAATTTTGCCAACTAGCCACAATTTCACAGAAATAATCCCAATATTTACAACTCGCCTGAATTGTAGCAGGTCAGTGTGGATTTTACCAACTACCCTTGATTTGGCCAACTCTCCTTAATTTCACAAAAACAATCTTTACATCTCTCCTAAATTTGCCAAGTCACTTCAAATTTTTCAAACTCTCCAAGATTTTGCCAAGTCGTGCCGATTTTGCCAACTCACCGGTATTTTACTAAGTGGCGTAGAATTTCGCCAACTGCTCTAGATTTTTCCGTCTCTCCATTTTTCAAACTGCCCTAGATTTGCCAAGTTGCCTCGATTTTAACAACTCTCTTTAATTTTACAAAAAAAAAAAAATAAATTTTCACAACTCATCTAGATTTTACGAAGTCGCTTCGAAACTTTTTGGGAAAGGCTCTCCCATCCCCCCATAGCCGGCTCCCATTAGCTTAATTGATTAAGATTAAGCAAAAAAAAGGTTAATTCTTCCTCTCTTTCCTCAAAAGTCCAAGCTAATTTTGAGCAGCATAACGTGTGTTGCAATTGGGTAAGACTATGAGACTGCGCAGTTGATGCTTCGATAGTAGTTATAGTTTGAGATACTGCGTATAATTTCCGCTCTTCCCACACGTGCTACACCACTGCTAATCAGTTCTTACACAAATATTATACTCTATTTTTCCCTATTAATTTATTCAGAATGAAACGTACAAAAAAGCTCTTTAAGTTGGACTTTCCCTCAAAAGAGAAAAGTTAAAATAACACCAGATGGTCCTGCAACGTAAAGAAGGCCTGAAGTCTAAATTTTTCTGGAGTAAGGTTTCTGAATCACACACACTTACGGCCTCGAGATAACCTATTGCGAGAGTCACGAAAATTGAGTTTCCGTAAGGGTCAAGCGGGAATTGTTGAATTTCCTTAGGAACTCTTGAAGTAAAAATAGGTTAAGAAACGCTGTTCTCGTGGAATGACGAAGGGAATTCAGCAGTCACATGGCGCTCTTTCAAGAAACTTCTAGAACTTTTCACAACATTCTAGGTAATACAATAAGAATCCAGTTACGCATTAGGCTTGGAATATATGTATAGAAGACTCTCCCGAATCGCAGAGTCCTGGGCCCAAAGCTATTTGGTCCCAGGACTCTGCTTTTCTGTTTTGTTTCTCAGTTATCTATAATTGAGAGACGAAAAAATTTTGGAAATAAATCATTTTTTTCTTTGTAAATAATCACTCAGGCAAGTGAAATAGGGGCGGGGTGGCTCAGTCGGTAGCGCGCCAGGCTCGTAATCTGTAGTTCCCAGGTTCGAGTCCCAGCTGGGTCAGCGTTGAGATTTATCTCCGCAAAAATTCCCCGCCCTGCCCACGGTCAGTAGGGGACACCGATGGGCTTGGAAAGGCCGCCGTCCGTCGGATGGGACGTTAAGCCGTGGTCCCGTGTGCGGGAGAGCCATACCCTGTGCACGTTAAAGAACACGCTGGATGGCCTTGACGGGAGGCTACCATCTGTCTCCCAACAGCTGTTCCAATGGGTCCCCTCCCCCAACCTTCTCTGAGCCTTCGGCGTCCATGTAACCTCGCCATTTAGCCCATGGTGTGCAAAAAAGTGCCGCTCAGAGGTAAAACAAAACAACCCAACGCAAGTGAAATAACTATAATGTTTTTTGTTTATTACATTATTAATTACCTTCTAAATATACAGTGTATTTCATTAATGGTGCATAATCTCCTCTTAAATGGATCCGTCATAGGAAACAAGATTCCAAATATTTTGAAATAATTTTGCCTCTGAGGCATTTAGGTGGCAACAAACAATGGCCGAAAATTTTGAAGTAAAGCCCATGGATACTCATCACCGTTTATGCATACAGTTAAAAAAATGTTACCCGGACATTTTGGCAATTGGTACTTATTGTCCATCAAAAAATGCAAGAGAACTATTTTCTAAGAAATAAATACCACCATGATATGCCACTCGATTACAGCTTGTAAACCAGTCATTGTTTAGCGCAGTTTAGATCTTTGACGGGATACGGTGGGTCACATAAGACTGAAACAAAAGACAGAAAGGTCCTTTAGGAGAATGGATAAAGGGAGAGGTCATAGCTATTACTCCTCAGTCAGGAGAGAGGATAGGCACTGCCCGCTTAGTAGAATGCATAAAATTAGACAAGTGCTGGTTTTAATAGGGACGGGGGTGGCTCAGTCGGTAGCGCGCCAGGCTCGTAATCTGTAGTTCCCAGGTTCGAGTCCCAGCTGGGTCAGCGTTGAGATTTATCTCCGCAAAATTCCCCGCCCTGCCCACGGTCAGTAGGGGACACCGATGGGCTTGGAAAGGCCGCCGTCCGTCGGATGGGACGTTAAGCCGTGGCCCCGTGTGAGGGAGAGCCAACCCTGTGCACGTTAAAGAACACGCTGGATGGCCTTGACGGGAGGCTACCATCTGTCTCCCAACAGCTGTTCCAGTGGGTCCCCTCCCCCAACCTTCTCTGAGCCTTCGGGGTCCATGTGACCTGGCCATTTAGCCCATGGTGTGCAAAAAAGTGCCGCTCAGAGGTAAAACAACCCAACTGGTTTTAATTGAACGATTAAGGGGAGAGGTGACAGGTACTTCAGTTTATCAGAATGAATAAAGGGATAGGTTATATGTACTTTCCGTTATGAGAATGGATAAAGGGATAAGTACTTCCCCTTAGCAGAATGGATAAATGGCAGGTAATGGGTACTTCCCATCAGCAGAATGGATAAAGGGAGAGATTGCAAGGATTCTTCCTTGAAAGATTTTCGATCTCAGATGATTTTCTATCTCAGAATGAGGTCTCAAAAATATGTAACTTTTAGTAATGCTGAAGCAGGGATGGCTCGGTCGCTAGCGCTCCAGGCTCATAATCTGTAATTCCCTTTAGCAATGTGGATAAGTGAGATGTGTCAGGTACTTCTACTAGAGTCCTTAGGGCCACGTTAGGAACTTGAAAAGACTGTAAAGCACGGTAACCATTAAAAGACTCGTTTTTGTCGAGACACAGAGTCATTTCCCTTTTTTTGTTTTACCGCTGCATTCTGCGATTTATGTCGAGTTGGTTTGTTTGACCTCTGAGCACGCCATGGGCTAAATTGCCAGGTAACAAGGACCTCGAAGGCTCAGGGAAGATTGGGGGAAGGGACCCACTGGAACAGCTGTTGGGAGACAGATGTTAGCCTCACGTCAAAACCATCCAGTGTGTTCTTTAACGTGCAAAAAGTATGGCTCTCCCGCACACGGAGGTCACGGCTTAACGTCCCATCCGTTGGACGGTGACCTTTCCAAATCCATCGGTGTCCCCTACTGACCGTGGTCAGGGCGGGTAGTTTTGCGGAGATAAATCTCAAAGCTGACCCTGCTGGGACTATATTTATTTCGAATAATTGAACTGAAACTCATATAAACCTTTGCGATAACTGAAAAATCTCTAATGCAAAAATATTGTGTGTATATACAGTCGCTCAAAAAAGTATCCGAACACTACGGTTGATTACAGAATTCAGAAAAAATATCTGGCAACGATTTTTTTTAGAAATTAGTGATCTGGCAACCTTCGTGTCACGCGACACGAAGGTTGCCAGATCATTAATTCTAAAAAAATCGTTGCCAGATATTTTTTCTGAATTCTGTAATCAACCATAGTGTTCCGATATTTTTGAGCGACTGTAAGTTTATTCCACTGAATCGTAATTAGCTATATCGATGAACTTGCTACCCAATATACAAAATATTTTTACAGAGCTTGCATCGAAATTTGAATAATTTTCTTTGATGAAAGTACTGATATTTGTAACGAAGCTTAATTGGTGGTATTGGATGTGGGGTCGATGTTAATTTCCATTAAAATGCGTTTCATTTTTATCTAATTATGCTGTTTACTTCCAGTTTCTTATACATTTAATCATAATTTTAATTAAAAATAAGTCTTTTTCATTAAATTTATAAAAGGACATGTTCCTTTTTGAAATTAATAGGCATGTGTGAAAATTTAACTGTTTACACATTTTGTCTGCTCAGGGCAATGGGCGTGGGGTGGGGTGGGTGGGAAAGTTCAAAGTGTTTAATGCGATAAGTAAGAATCTGGCCGTGGTAACCTTAAAAATCCTCGTCTGATCCGTCGATGAGAAAAGTTTGCCTAGTCCTGCTTTAAAGCTTAGAAAATAAGTGTTTTTAATGCGAAAATGTCACCAAAGATAACGCTCTGAATCAAATCTATCACAATCTCAATTTTCGATAATATTTGTTTTGCATTTAAAGAGGTTAATGGAGATTTCAATACTTAACAACATCAACTCCAAATGTTAGAATTTACTTAATTATAATTTGAATAAAAAGCATTATTTAAAACCGTTTAACACAACAGATGTTGATTTCAAACATTTGTGCAAATAATACTTGCGATATGTTTCAATTTTCTTGATTTGTCGCTATTAAGCATTCAAACCTCCACAACTCTTTAAAAGCAAAGAAAATATTGTGGGAAAAATCGAGATTTAGTTAGACTTGATTGAAGTCTTTAATATATCACCAATCACATTTTCTCATAAAAAGCGTTTTAAAAATTATACAGTTTCGAGGTTTGCTTCTACTCATATAACATGTAAGTGGGGTGAAATAATTCAATGACCCCTGAGAGTAACCTTCGTGTCACGTAACACGAAGGTTGCCAGATTACTAATTACTAAAAATATAGTTGCCAGATTTTTTTTCTGAATTCTGTAGTCAACCATGGCGTTCGGATACTTTTTTAATATATATAATGCGTATGAATATATAATGCAATGAATATGGAGCGTGTGCAGTTACCGTTCACAGCAAACTGGAGCGGTTGCGGTTAATGTTCACAGCACATTGGATCGTGTGAGCTCACAAAGACCTGGATCGTGTGGGCTCACTCACGGAAATATTGAGCGTGTGCAGTTACCGTTCACAGCAAACTGGAGCGTGTGCAGTAACTGCACACGCTCCAGTTTGCTGTGAACGGTAACTGGAGCGTGTACAGTTGCTGTACACGCTCCAGATATTTTTCCTAAATTCTGCAATCACGTGACACGAAGGTTGCCAGATCACTAATTTCTAAAAAAAAGCGTTGCCAGATTTTTTTCTGAATTCTGTAATCAACCATAGTGTTCGGATAGTTTTTTGAGCTACTGTATCTTTGAATAAACTTTTTAAAGACCTGTGAAACGGATAAAATATGGCGTTCCACAGGATTGTGTACTAGGACCGATTCTATTCTTAATATATATTAATGATTTCTGTCAGATGATCATAAAAATGAGAATTAATCGTTTTGCTGATGATATTGCTATCACTTTTCGATCTACAAGTCCTGAATCGAAAATTATGGTATTTGGTTTAATACTAAGAAATTAACTTTGAATTTAAATAAAGCAAAATTAATGTATTTTAAGAAATAATGTTGTGGAAAAATGAATCGCCGACGAGTGGGATTCGAACCCACGCCTCCCAGTTTCATGCCTACTAAGTTATCATAATCTCTGTCATTTATTCTCATAAAACGAATATTTTAGAAATTATACAATTATGCTATGAGTGAAAGATCAGTAAGTCACACCTAAGTGCATAAATAACAGAGCAGGTGATAGCTCAATGTATAGAGCAACTAGGAGTCGTGGGGTTCCAATGCCACTCGTCGGCGAACCATTTTCCCCCAAAATTATTTCTTCAATTTTATGTCAACAGGTACTCTGTAAATTTTTCATTGATTAATGTATTTAGTTTGAAGAGCAGAATTATAGAAGATTTCGATATTAGAATTCATAAATAATGCATGCAATCAAGATTTAGCTTGTTTGTTCTAAGCCTATCGAAATAGTGGATGTCACTGACTACTTAGATATAAAAATCGATCATAGAGGGAATCGTAAACCAAATGTGGATAAAAGAAACTTGTCATCCCCTTTCTTCCTTTCATCTTCCTCCTTCACCCTCTTATTCCCCTGGCGGCGGGGGTGGCTCAGTCTGTAGCGTGTCAGGCTCGTAAACTGTAGTTCCCAGGTTCGAGTCCCAGCTGGGTCAGCGTTGAGATTTATCTCCGCAAAATTCCCCGCCTTGCCCACGGTCAGTAGGGGACACCGATGGGTTTAGAAAGACCGCCGTCCGTCGGATGGGACGTTAAACCGTGGCCCCGTGTGCGGGAGAGCCATACCTTGTGCACATTAAAGAACACGCTGGATGGCCTTGACGGGAGGCTACCATCTGTCTCCCAACAGCTATTCCAGTGGGTCCCCTCCTCCAACCTTCTCTGAGCCTTCGGGGTCCATGTGACCTGGCCATTTAGCCCATTGTGTGCAAAAAAGTGCCGCTCAGAGGTAAAACAACAACCCAACCTCTTATTCCCCTCCTCATTTTCTTCCCATCTACCAGTTCCATTGGGGCGGGGGTGGCTCAGTCGGTAGCGCACCAGGCTCGTAATCTGTAGTTCCCAGGTTCGAGTCCCAGCTGGGTCAGCGTTGAGATTTATCTCCGCAAAATTCCCCGCCCTGCCCATGGTCAGTAGGGGACACCGATGGGTTTGGAAAGACCGCCGTCCGTCGGATGGGACGTTAAGCCGTATCCCCGTGTGCGGGAGAGCCATACCCTGTGCACATTAAAGAACACGCTGGATGGCCTTGACGGGAGGCTACCATCTGTCTCCCAACAGCTATTCCAGTGGGTCCCCTCCTCCAACCTTCTCTGAGCCTTCGAGGTCCATGTGACCTGGCCATTTAGCCCATTGTGTGCAAAAAAGTGCCGCTCAGAGGTAAAACAACAACCCAACCTCTTATTCCCCTCCTCATTTTCTTCCCATCTACCAGTTCCATTGGGGCGGGGGTAACTCAGTCGGTAGCGCGCCAGGCTCGTAATCTGTAGTTCCCAGGTTCGAGTCCCAGCTGGGTCAGCGTTGAGATTTATCTCCGCAAAATTCCCCGCCTTGCCCACGGTCAGTAGGGGACACCGATGGGCTTGGAAAGGCCGCCGTCCGTCGGATGGGACGTTAAGCCGTGGCCCCGTGTGCGGGAGAGCCATACCCTGTGCACGTTAAAGAACACGCTGGATGGCCTTGACGGGAGGCTACCATCTGTCTCCCAACAGCTGTTCCAGTGCGTCCCCTCCCCCAACCTTCCCTGAGCCTTCGGGGTCCATGTGACCTGGCCATTTAGCCCATGGTGTGCAAAAAAGTGCCGCTCAGAGGTAAAACAACCCAACCCAACCAGTTCCATTCACTTATCACAATCGGATTCCTTCCCAAGAAATGGGGCGGGGTTGCTCGATAGGTAACCGCATAGCTCTTAATCTGAGGTTCCAAGATTTGAATCCCATCGAGATTTATCCCCGCTAAATCCTCACCTTGCTCTCGGTCAGAAAGGTGACAGAAGTGGCTTGGGAAGACCGTCATCGTCAGATTCAGATCGTATATTTTAAAGAATACGCTGGATCACCTTAACCGGTGGCTACCATCTGTCTTCTAAAATATTGCATTCCTCCGATTTTATGGGAACCAATATTTACCAATGAGTATCGCTTAGCCACCACAATCTTGAGTATCGCTTAACGTTTTGAGTATCGCTTAGCCGCCACAATTTACATGCTCAGGAATTCAGAGAATACCCTGGAATGATGGGAACACTCAACTATCTCTTTTATCGAATTTAAAATAATTAAACTCGCAACAAAATATTAGAGTGCGCTTCTTCATTTCAGCGTCTCTTCGCGTATGGGAGCCGAGGGGGCCTGGAAGCAAATATTGTTTGTGTGCGAAATCTAACAAGTGGAAAACTGCAAAGAACTAAAGAGAGAGAGGGATTCAAAACGAAGAAGAAGAAGAAAAAGCGCTGGAAATGACCGAGAATGGCTTTCTACAAAAGAAAATGCTCAAAAGAATCTATTTATAACCTCAAAACATATTAAATTTACAAACAGACTTTTAAATATTTTTCCAAAACATTTTCACGTACATCTCAGTAACTCGAGTGGTCAATTACTTAACAAACACGAGACCTGGGCTCCTCTCATCCTCATCTCTCTCTTCTGTTATTCCTCTCTCTCTCTCTCTTTTTCCTCGACGCTCTTTTTTCTCTCTCTCTCCGTCTTTCTCTTTCTGAAGCTTCTTCTGCTCTTCTTCCTTCCCGGCTAGCTCTCTTCTCTCTTTTTTTCTCTCCCCCTCTGAATCCCTCCTCTTTTCATTCTTTTACGCAAAATCTCATTTTTCTTGTCGTAAGGACGAAGTGGCACTACAGGAGAAAAGTCGAGTTGCCCTTTGAGATATGCAAATGAGCGCTCTCCTCATAAGGAGGAGAACTGTTGAAAGGAACAAAAGAAGTGACTTTTAAAGAGAGAGGAATTAGAGACGTCGCACGCGGGGCCTCTCTTGCACCCCCACTCCTCATTCTCCAACTTCCCTCTCCTCCCCCCACCCTCTTTCTCTTTTCCCCTCCCACCTCTGGAACTATACCTCCCTAAGTCTCTAGAGCCTCACCACGACGATAAGTTAGATTCTTCTTCGTGCAACTACCTGTTAGACGGCTGGCGGCTCAAATATTGATTCCAAAGTCGGCTCTCCTGTGAGGGATGCCGAGCAGGGAGATCAGAAAGAGAGGGAGAGAGACAGAGAGTGGAAGAAATGAAGAGGAAGAAGAAGCAGAAGGGAAAAAAGGGCGGCAAAGTCGAGAAGAAGAGGACGGGGAAAAAAACCACCGGAGGAAAAAAAAGAAAAAGAAAAATAACTCTTCTGTCAAGAAGAAATTAATTGAGTTTTGAACGAACGTACAAATGATCAGCTGCAAACGTCTACCACGAATTATTTCTTCTTTTCCTTTTTTTCGTTTATTTTCTTTTATATTTTTCTTATTTTTCTACCCCTCCTCCTTCTCTCTTTCTTTCATCAAGCGTCTATCCTAAGAGTGGTTCTAGAGTTTGTTGTGGTTTCATGTCTAGGTAGGCTGAAAAAGGAATACATACATGGAAAAGAGTAAGAGGAGAAAAAAGAAGTGGTTATGACAGAGAGAGATAGAGTGAATCGAAAGAGCAAGAGAGGAAAAAAACTGTGTGTGGTGGGGGGGAGGATGAGGAATGTAGATAAGAAAGATAATAAAAACGCAAGAAATGAACAAAGAGGGTAACAGAAGAGGTGGGGGTGATTAAAGAATTAAAAGAATGTGAGGAGACCTATTTCCGTCTCCCCTCCCCCAAAGGTTTGCTAATTAGCATAAAGCAATTTAATGTTTATTTCGCTTTATCTTTCAACGTTTTTAAGTTTGCCGAAAGTCCGATTCAAGTTTCAAAATACTGGAAACAAGAATTTATGTTTGGGTAAGAATCTTTGTCTTTTTCACCGTTTATCTCGTTGAAAAATTTAGCATCTTCAGGATCCTGTTGAATTTTGAAAAAAGAATTCTTCTCAGGCCAAGAGCAATATTTCGTTTCATATTATTTGTAAATTATTGTTAAACATCACATTTTTCGAGATGGGAATAATTAAGTGTGGGAAGGCATCATTTTTTTTTTAAAAAGACACCCTTAACCCCCTTGGCGTGAACGTCCTTTGTGCTGCCTATAACTAGTTGGCAGAATGTTCTTTAACCATCCAGCACTTTTTGAGATAGCGCACGCATCTAAACCTGAAATCACGAGCCTGGCGCACTACCGACTGAATCAACCTCTCACTTTCACCCACACCCCAAAAAATTGTTGCATACATGCATACAAAATCCTCATGCAGCCATGGGCTACGGAGGTCCAACCAGACTGTGTGATTTTCCTCTCCAGACGTGTCTCTTCTGAGCTGCTGCATTTATCCCCTCTAGACAATTCAAGCAAAATTATCTAACACATTGTCTGCCCATTGCATCCTAGGTCTCCCCCTTTTTCTGAAACCCTTAGGCGCACTGTTCATAATCCTCTTTGCCAATCTGCAGCTATGCATACGAGCAACATGGCCAAACCAACGCAGTCTCTCTCTGCACAATACGTTGTTTAAAAGAGGTTGATGACTCCTTCTAACCTGATCATTACTTACAAAGTCAAGCCACCTAATGCTCAAGATACTGCGTAAGCATCTAGAATCAAAGGTATCTTGTTATCCTGCTTACAAAGGGTCCATGTTTCGCTACCATAACTAACTTTAGAAAGAACCAACCGGTTCTGTGCATCATCACTGGGAATTGGTACACAGCTCTCCTTCCAATTCATGCCTAGCTACCATTTACAGACCAAAAATAGTTAAAAGAATATTATAAGAGTAAAGGAAATTTTTATGCTCACTATAAACATTTTTATAGTAACTGATGAAGCTGATTCATTACACAGATTTTTAAGATTGCTTTTATATAACCAAAATTTTTATCAAACGATTTTTGTTTAAACTTATTATTCTATTTTTAATTAACTTTTCAAGTAAATTCGCATACTAGTGAATGTTTCAATTTCCATGAATTTTTTTAAATATTGAACGAATATTCCTCAGAAAATTTAAATTTAGTACATTTGATTCAGAACTTCAATTTATCTTCAATAACATTTGTTGGTGAAAATTCTTATTTCCAAAGTAAAAAAGCTCTAAACTTAACTATCCATTCACAAAAAATAAAGTGAAAGAGCTCTGAACTTCTCTCTCCTTTAAAAAACAACATAAAGGAAAAGAGCTCGAACGCCAGTTTCATTCACAAAACATAATGTGAAATAGCTAAGATCATAACTTTCAATTCACAAAAATATAAAGTACAAGTGCTTTGAATTCAATTTTTCCATTCACAAAACAGAATTCCAAACAGCTCTGAGCTTAACTTTCCATTAACAAAACATAGTAGGGCCCCGATATTTTTGGATTGGGTTGTTTTACCTCTGAGCGGCACTTTTTTGCACACAATGGTCTAAATGGCCAGGTCACATGGACCCCGAAGGCTCAGAGAAGGTTGGGGGAGGGAACCCACTGGAATAGCTGTTGGGAGACAGGTGGTAGCCTCCCGTCAAGGCCATCCAGCGTGTTCTTTAACGTGCACAGGGTATGGCTCTCCCGCACACGAGGCCACGGCTTAACGTCCCATCAGACGGACGGCGGCCTTTCCAAGCCCATCGGTGTCCCCTACTGACCTTGAGCAGGGCGGGGAATTTTGCGGAGATAAATCTCAACGCTGACCCAGCAGGGACTCGAACCTGGGAACTACAGATTACGAGCCTGACGCGCTACCGACTGAGCCACCCCCGCCCCCCAATATTTTTGGTAACACAGCATTCGTTGCTTAGAGTCCCTTAAGCTTTTCCGTGGAAATCTTACCTCATTACTCATGGGATATATTTTCATCTGCCTAATTTGCAGCCACATTCATACAATGGAAGGATCCTTACACTCGCAGAAGACAAAAAGTGAATGTCTATTATTCAAATTAAAAAAAACATTTTTTAACCACACGTAACATTTATGGAATTCCTTAAAAATATTCGTCTACTATTTGATGCCAGGAACGTTTATCAAGTATAAGCAGGATCTATCCTTGATCCATCCTCCGATGTGCCGTCCGTGTCCAGGACCGAGATCCTCCGTGCTGCCTTGCCTCTCGTAATCCCAGCCGAGAGCCGATCATCATTAACCATTAGCCTCGTCGTAGCTCACAGCCGGGTGCGCTGTGACAGGCGGCAGAGTGACAGACGAGCATGCGGCGTCCGCGTTCCCCGGGCGCCACACTCCCGGAATGGTAGCCATTAATTCCGGGGGCAGGTGACCGTTTTATAATTACCTTCCCGGAGATATGTCAGTCACGTGACACGGTAAAGAGATAGGTCAATGGAGGAAGTTGTCTGCTCTCTTTCTTTATCCTTCCCGTAGAGTTGGGGATGCGGAAACAAAGAGATGATGCGCCTGACGGGGCGATGCGTAATATGCACGTGACTCTTTCTCCACCCTCCCCGCAGCACAGAACACATATTTACCCGACTGTGAACAAAAGCGGACTAAATAAGCGAGAGCTTATGGAATGGATGATGTGATATGCGTCTTTTTTAACAATGAATCCGGTGGATTTAAAACTGTTGCTTTTTAAGTTTTTCTCGAGGGTTAAGTTGTTTCGAACGGCACTTTTTTTTTTGCACACAAAGGGTTAAATGGCCAGGTTACAAAGATCCCAAGGGCTCAAAGAAAGTTGAGGGAAGGGAACCCACTAAACAGCTGTTAGGAGACAGATGGTAGCCTCCTGTCAAAGCCATCCAGCGTGTTCTTTAACGTGTACAGGGTATGTCTCTACCGCACACTGGCCACGACTTTTACTCTCATACGATGGACGGTGGGGCTTTCCAGGTCAGTAAAACTCGCTTAGTTTATTAACTTAATTTCGATCAGACATCAGATAAGTGTGAAAAAACGAACCAATACTAATCTGGGTTTCAACTCGGAATCCCCTAATTACATGGCAATTTCATTTGCAGATTAACATGTATATATCTTACAGAATTAAAAATGTCTATGGACTCCAGCCGATAATTTGCCATTTGGTTACTATAAGAAATCAAAAGACATCACATATTTCACAGTTTGTATTCTTCATTCCACATTTTCTTAGCAAGGTTCTTTTCCATCACCTCTGCAAATGTGAAGGACACATTCTCCATTTCATTTTTTAACTGAGAATTTTATAGGGCGCTACACATATTCAAACGCTACATCCTATTTCAATGAATATTCCAATTACTCCTCCTGGATGTAATTTCTGTTAGACATTTGACATTTTAGTCACACCGAATGAAGAATTTAATAGTTTCATCCTTTAGGGATATGGGGCGGGGGTGGCTCAGACGGTAGCGCGCCAGGCTCATAATCTGTAGTTCCCAGGTTCGAGTCCCAGCTTGGTCAGCGTTGAGATTTATCTCCGCAAAATTCCCCGCCCTGCCCACGGTCAGTAGGGGACACCGATGGGCTTGGAAAGGCCGCCGTCCGTCGGATGGGACGTTAAGGCGTGGCCCCGTGTGCGGGAGAGCCATACCCTGTGCACCTTAAAGAACACGCTGGATGGCCTTGACGGGAGGCTACCATCTGTCTCCCAACAGCTGTTCAGTGGGTCCCCTCCCCCAACCTTCTCTGAGCCTTCGGGTCCATGTGGCCTGGCCATTTAGCCCATTGTGTGCAAAAAAGTGCCGCTCAGAGGTAAAATAAGCCAACCCTTTAGGGATGACATATTGCCTAGGTGTTAGAACCTGAGTATCATGACAACCATGCCCAACATACCATGCCCAAGAGCACAAGCATTCCTAGAGTCGCTTGGGGCGGCAAAAATTTAAGGGCGGCATACTAGTAATTGGATGACCTTGCTCTAATTTAAACTCAAGATTCATTGCTTTTGAAAAAACTGGAGCATTTGGGTATGAGTGGGATTGCTCTAGGATGGTTTTTCAGTTACTTAACAAATATAACTCAATTAGTTAAATTAAAAAAATTGCCTCAGCAATCCTAAACAAACTAAATATGGTATTCCTCAGGGCTCTGTTCTTGGTCCCCTATTGTTTAATATTTATATTAATGGCCTCTGTGAAATGAACATTAATTGTAATATTACTACCTTTGCAGATGACATTGCATTAACGTTTAGTAACCAAACTAATACAGATTTATTGTCCAATGTCAATAATGTTATTGAGAAAGTTAATATGTGGTTAAACTCTCAATTAATAAGAATAAAACTTAATTTGTTGTATACAAGTTGAAAAATAACCAAAATGCTGCAAATACTTTTGTCATTAAACTGCATTCACCTCAATGCTATAAACGTATTGATTGCAGTTGTGATGACATAGAACAGGTTGAGAGCATTAAATATTTAGGTATTTTCATAGATAATAATCTAAAATGGAAGAAACGTATTGACTACGTCACAGGTAAAGCACACTACAAACTGCTCACATTACATCACTTGAAATACAAAGTTAATCTTAATATGCTGCGAACATTGTACTTCTCATGGATACAAGTTGCATTTCAATACGATATAGTTTGTTGGGGTGGAACTTATGTCTCGGTTTTTAAACCTCTGGTGTCTCTACAAAATAAAATTATTAAAATAATTAAAAAAAACTGACTTTTTAAGCAATTTCAGTCGTTACTCTATGCTAAAAATTCTACCTATTAGACATATATTTGTTTTTAGCGTGATGATATTTTTTAAGCAAAATTGCTTTAACTTTCACATTCAGCCGGATTTATACAACTTCAGAGAGAAAGGTCCAAAATACTCAGTTCCGTTGACTAAAAAAGAAATTGCTCATAAGCATTATTCGTATATCGCACCTAAAATCTTCAATCAGTTGCCTCTTGAAATTAGAAGTGAAAAAAATTTTAATATGTTCAAGAAGAATTTAAAAAACATTTTCTTTTCTTTGGAAGATGTTGCACCTATGTTAAATATTCAAGTGTAAAGTAAAATTGTACATATATCGGAAAAATGACTCATATTGTTTGTAATCTTTGTAGTGAGTAAGTCGTTATTGATTTTTGTATTAATTTCCTTTAGTGGCCCAGACAAACCATATGGTTTTTGGGTTAACTCATATTTTTCTGTTATAAATTGTATATGACGACGAAACAAAAAAATAGAATTGAAAATAAAACTATCGTGAATGTAGAGTTCTAAGATCTTAACGAACACAGTAATTTTGAAACCCTGTTACTAAGGATTGAGCAGACGTTATTTCAAATGTGGAGGAAGAAAATGCATTAAGCTAAAGCCACAAAATTAGTAAGTTCGCTTGTAGCGGCAAAAAATAAAATCAGTTGTAACGGCAACTGATTTTATTTTAGACAGTGAATTCACTTCGTTTCAAAACGAGTTTTTTGAGTGGAAGGAGAAGTAAAATAATTTGGAAAGGCAAAACATAAATTCACGTGAGAGCGGCAAAAAGTAATTTTAATTAGGACGGCAAAAATAACTTCGATCAGGCCGGCAAAATACACTGCTGGCCATTAAAAGTGCAACACAAGGAAGAACTCATCAGATTATCCTGAAATATGCAAGATGGGTAGACCATGGGAGAATATGTAAATGATTCAAAGCGCAGCACATACGCACATCATGTGTGACGGTAACGCCCCCTGGAAGTGGTGTAAGAGGAGATTACAAAGAGCCCGTGTAAAGCACTGGAATTGTGTTTGCTTACAGTTCTTGCACACTAAAGGATCAAGTATGCCCCGTCAAAGAACACGGCATCCATACAATCAGGATTCCGACTCTGATCGAGGGAGAATTGTGGGATTACGGGAAGGCGGATTATCGTAACGAGACATCGGTGATCGTGTTAGACTGAATGCTGCCACAGTGATGAGAATATGGTGTCAGTGGGTAGAGGAGGAACGAACTCACCGACGTGAGGGATCTCAATGGAGGACAGACATCTCGTGCGCATGGCTATGAATGATCGTACAGCCACATCAAACACCTTAGCTCAACAGTCAGGATGCGTTGCACATCAACCAGTGTCCGCACGTATGGTTCGACGTCGTCTGAAGCATCGGGGCATCTTTGCTATCAGGCCATTTCTTCGGATACCATTTACTCTACAACACAAGCGTATGCAACTGCAATGATGCCAAGAACGTTGCGCATGGATGCGCGAATGACATCGCATCATCTTTTCAGACGAATCCTGTTCCAGCATGCAGCACTGTGATGGATGAATCTGTATCTGGCTGTACCGCAGCGATAAGATCAGTGAGACATGCATGATGCAGCGTCATACATGTCCGGCCCCTGGTGTTATGGTATGGGGTGCCATTGGACTCCACTCATGCATGCGCCTCGTACGCATTACCGGTACTTTGAACAGCCAGCGTTACGTCACTGAGGTATTGGAACCTGTGGTTGAACCTTATCTTCAGGGGCCCTCTGGTGCCATTTACCAACAGGACAATGCCCGACCACATGTGCCAAGCAACGTCCAACAATTTTTGGATAGCCACCATGCGACACTTCTGTCTTGGCCTGTGCGTTCACTGGATCTGTTCGCAATTGAACATGTCTGGTTCATGATCTCACGACGACTAGCACACCAGACACCAGCAACTGCTACAACAGATGAACTTTGGCTTCGTATTGAAAGTGCATGGACTGACATTCCCTAAACTTTCCTCCGACGTCTTATCCTCTCAATGCCGGACCGTGTAGCAGCGGTTCATGGTGGCTACACAAGATATTGATTTCTTTGTATTCCACAAGTCTAACAGAGTTGTATTTGTAATCATTTAATCCTTGAAACATAAACTATGTATTCACTAAATATGGCTTCGATATATCTTTTTTTTCCTGGTGTTGCACTTTTAATGGCCAGCAGTGTATCAGTGTATCATGTAAATGGTCAGTTACAAGAGGGAGATTCCCAATGGGAATCCCATAAGGGTAAATGGATTTTTAGTTTTACCTCCAGAAATGGTTTTAAAATAAAAGCTTTGGTAATGAGGCTAATGACACTAAAAAGGGAATATTAAAAAAGGCCAACCAACACAATGCCTCTTCTTCAGAATATAAATATAAATAAATTCAAAAATTAAAAATAAACCTATATAATAGACCTAAAAGATATCGATGATGCAATCAGTCACTGAATTGGTATTCAGTTCAAAGGAAGATAGAGGGCCGATTTACTTACTCAACAAGATTGCTAGGGGACACCGATGGACTTAGAAAGGCCGCCGTCCGTCGGATGGGACGTTAAGCCGTGGCCCCGTGTGCGGGAGAGCCATACCCTGTGCACGTTAAAGAACACGCTGGATGGCCTTGACGGGAGGCTACCATCTGTCTCCCAACAGCTGTTCCGGTGGGTCCCCTCCCACAACCTTCTCTGAGCCTTCGGGGTCCATGTGACCTGGCCATTTAGCCCATGGTGTGCAAAAAAGTGCCGCTCAGAGGTAAAACAACCCAACCCAACAAGATTGCCGGAGCCTTTATCTTCCTTTGAAAACGCTATTGTATGTGGCGTGCTAAGATTTTTTTTCTAGGCTATCCAAAAAAAACAACCTTAGGTTCAGACACACACACACCCTCGCTAAAAATCTTAAGTTCAGCAACTCCGTTCTAAAAAAATTAGATTCAATGCCCCATAAAACAAATTCTGGATGCAAAGGATATAATCTGTGAATCCCCTTTTCTGACGACCAAGAACGTCCTAGAATGTTTCATTTTCTGCTTGTTTTGAAAAACAGCGAGCTAATGGGTTCAATTTCTCGTCTGTCTACTGACATCTAACTTTTTTTTGTTTTTAGAGGTAAATTTAGAATTAGTTTTGGTTTGGATCGATATTAACGAAATATTACGATTTGAAGTTTTGAGAATCTTCCAATAGTATCAATAACGCCCTCTAACGGTGGAAAAAGGAGGAATAAGGCAAATATTTAAGCTAATATTTAGTCAGATCTATTCACACTAAAAATTTTAATTTCGGTAGTAGTCATAGACAACGTGATTCCTTATCTCAACAAGATTGCAGGCATGTGAGAGGAGCGCAATATTTTAAAGCGATGAATGCAAAAATATGTTTAGGGTTTATATTCACTATAAAATATTTCTATTTGAATTTTGCTAATCATCCATTAATTAGATTGGGTTGTTTTACCTCTGAGCGGCACTTTTTTGCACACCATGGGCTAAATGGCCAGGTCACATGGACCCCGAAGGCTCAGAGAAGGTTGGGGGAGGGGATCCATTGGAACAGCTGTTGGGAGACAGATGGGTAGCCTGCCGTCAAGACCATCCAGCGTGTTCTTTAACGTGCACAGGGTATGGCTCTCCCGCACATGGGGCCACGGCTTAACGTCCCATCCGACGGACGGCGGCCTTTCCAAGCCCATCGGTGTCCCCTACTGACCGTGGGCATGGCGGGGAATTTTGCGGAGATAAATCTCAACGCTGATCCAGCTGGGACTCGAGTCTGGCGCGCTACCGACTGAGCCACCCCCACCCCTCCCATTAATTAGAATTCCCAATGTTGGAGGATGTTAAAGGCTGGGAATAAAAAGCTTCAATTACTTCCTCTAACAGTCGCAAAAGGTGTAAAATACCAGAAGTTTTAAAGAATCTGGAAAATGGTCTATTATGAGAGATTACATATTTTTTCTCTCTCTAGCTAAAGATAAAGCAAATTATTTCTGTTATTTCTGTCTCTCTTAATTTTTGTTACAATTTTACTATGAATTTATTTGGCTTTCATTAATATTAAACAACAAGAAAGACATATGGTCATCTGTCAATTGCAAACAATTTTAACTTCGATTACTTTGCTGCACCTTTTTGAACACCTGACTTTTCTTCATTTTCTCTCTTTTCATTGCTTTCATTTGGATTGAGCATATTTACTGTTTTCCCTCCAAATCTATATCATTCTGACCTTGTGTTCCCCTCGCCGTGTCATATGTTGTCAGTAGATCTTGGGATTGCCTAGGATTACACTGATTTGCTTCCGGCCGGACACTCTTCGGTCGTGGGCGAATGGTGAGGATTCGGGGACAGCCTTAACATCATCGTCCTCCCCCATACCGGATTTTTCTTTCCCCTTGGTCATCAGATGATCGCGAGAGGCTGAACGTTGCCAGGACCTACGGGGTGCATCTCGCGGCTTTCCTTTTCCCATTGGAAGGCTCGTCTCTGAGAGTTCGGACACTGCCTTCCTCTGCACTGGACCTCGGCCAACCCTCCCTCGCGAAAGCTTTCCTTTCATTCTCGCTCTTTCCTATCTTTCTCCTTCCTCATTTAAAGTTATTTAATATTAAGTCAGTGAAATTTATTAATGGTTGGCATTCAAAGTCCGAAATTAGTAGAACTTTTTGAAAAGATCACAAACAAAGAATTGGCATTTTCGAATAAAATTTTTCAAAATAAGGTATTTTGTCTATAACTTTTAGGCATGTCTCAAGAAAAGGTATCTCGCTACTTTCCAATGAGGAAACCGATTTATTCAGCTCATATAACACGATTTTCTACGCTGTTAAGCAGCAAGAATATTACAGTAATTTTAATTTAGCGACTTCCGTGGCACGAGCAGTAGAATTGTGGTGGCATCCAAAAGATCCAATGCTATCTTACAAAATGGAGCATTAGATGTCGCCATTTAAATTCCTATTATGAGAGGTATTTGAAACTTTGGTGGCTGAGTGTCATAGGCAATAGACTTGCGTTGATAGTAATGCTTTTCTACCTTCTCCTCAGTGGGGTGAGTGGGTGCAATATTTTGTCTTTAAGAAATGGATGAAAAATTTCTTGTTATTTACATCATTATAAAATATTGCTACTTTCATTTTCTTAATGATCTATTCGTTCGAATTTCCACTGTTAAACAGTGTTAAAGGCAGAAATGAAATTTTCTGTAGCGCCCTTTAACAGTGGAACCAGTTGGGAAGAGCCAAAACTTTTATCGAGTATTGCAAATTCTATATTTTTATTTAAAAAAGTAAATTTTGGTAGAAGAGTGTCAGGGTTAAGAGGTTGGTTTGTATTAGCATAAATGATTTTTGCTTTTAACCCACGATGGGTGGAAAAACACAACTTTTGTTTTTTGTTTTAAGAGATAAAGGAGAATTTCTTTTTGTATTCTATAAATACTAATAAATTTCGAACTAAGGGATGATTGGGAATATGCTAATAAATAAAGTATTATTATTAGCATATTCCCAATCATCCCTTAGTTCGAATTTCCACTTTATAGGGAGCTAAAAGTGGAAAACTAAAATTTTCAATAGCGCCATGAAATGGATGATTATTTATTCCATTACCCCCAGGAGATTTTTCACACTCCTCATCCGTATGAAGGAGAAAAACGCAACTTTTTTTCTTATTTAAAAAAATAAATTGAAGAATGATTTTACTGTTTTATTGGTACTAATAAAATAATACTATCGACTCAAAAATTTAATTAGAATTTCCACTGTAAGAGGGCGCTAAAAACATAAGAAAAAAAGTTTCAATAGCGCCTTCTAACGGATGATGGTTTTACCCTCGTACCCCAGATGGTTTTCTGCACTCCTTACCCCCGGGAAGGGGAGGGAGTGGGGCAAAGTTTTTTCATTTTTAAGACTAAAATGGGAAGAAAAATATTTTAATTTTTAAGAGGTATTAATAAAATATTACTACATGGATTTTCCCTATCATCCACCAGTTAGGATTCCCAGAGTTAAACGGTTCTAAAGATGAAAAATCAGAAAGATAATTTGATTTGAAAACAAATATCCCACATTCGCCATAAGCGATGGTTTTTTTTTAATCTTTAGTGGTTCCGAGGTTCTACACGTCACAGTGAAGAATGTAGATCTACATCCAATGCGGTTCTTATTTTTCCATAAATGCGGAATCACTCTTCTGGGAGAGAACAAAATCCCACCCGAAAAGACAAAACACCTGCAATGAAGCTCCAGAGCATCATTAGTGCTTGCTGAAACTCAGAGTCGATTTAGTTAATTATCATGTGTATCGAAAAGTAATTACCATATAAAACAGAAGATCCAGAAATCAATGAACCAAATTCGAAGAGGAAAAAAATAGTGTAAGATTGCTACTACAAGAAAATTATTTCTTTTTTCCCTCCTTTTTCTAGAGTTTTTCCCCTTTAAATAATCATCTCGATTTATATGAATGATCGTTTAGGTCTGATTTGCATATCTTTCGCACCAAACTACTTCTATCCTTTATATAATTACTGTTTTAAGGAATAAAAATAATTTAAATTGCTGCTTTGATTGATTACCTGGCAGGTGCATGTTTTAAAAATTCAGGACGTTATTTTCTCTAGAAAGCTATTCTGAAGAAAATTATATATATTTTAGGTTATTTTTCCGTTCCATGATTTAAAATATAAACACTGCTGTTCATAATTTAAGGCATCTTATGGCAGCTAATATCTCCGATGGAAAGTTGGCGCGCTGACATCATTCTATTGCACCTTGCAGTTATGGAGAGGAAACGATCAATATGAACTGTTGTTCCTCTGACATCATTCTATTGCACCTTGCAGTGATAGAGAGGAAACGATCATCTTGGGCTGTTGTTGCTCTCGGTCTATCCTGGCTCATTCTTCTAGTGTAGGAGTACCCAAACCTTTTCACACTGGGTGCTTATTAAACATGATGTTTTTCACATCGGATTTTAATTTAGGATTTCTTTGAAGTGCTACCAAATTTTTATTTACGTTTGAACATAAAGCAATAGTAGGAGATACATCAGTAGTAAACATCTGAAAATAAATAATTTAACTGGCGCTTAGAGTGTAATAAAAACATTTATACTTTTGCGATAAATAAATTTGAAATTTTTGGTAGAAAAAAAACCTACCTCTTAAAATCTAACTCGACTCCTTACCATGTCACGGGCGACTCCTACCTTGCTAAAGAGCGACTAAGAGTCCTCGGGCCGTAATGACACCCATGTTCCAATGTCTTGAAAACATCTCCAGAATCTGGAAATTACACTTACCGATACTTTCATGAATCTGGTAACCCTCTTTATGTGACCGTCCTGCTTCCAGCCGTCCGATGGGTATCCACCTTTGGCCCTCATCTAAATGGTTCATCCTTTGCATTTGAACAAAACTATAATCCAAAACGCTCGATAAAGCTGCTCTTAATCCGAAATGAGGAACGCCAGTTCCTTAAGCTGAGTTTTAACACCAGTTTACTTTGCATATTGCAGTGCTTCCGCATTTAGAAATGCAAATTTAATAGCCGATAAATGTGAGTCGTTTCACGCTAAATGTACACTGAAGCGTTCATTAATTTCCAATAATGATTTCTTGAGATAATTGCAATTTCGTTTTCTCAACTTCTTCAATTTACTACATACACTGGCCACTGAATAAGAAACCTTTATTCAATACCGAGTTGGACTTCCTTTAGCCCGAATTACAGCACATATGACGTTTGGCATAGATTCCACAAGGTGTTGGAGTGCCTTTACATCTCTAGCATACCAGGTGTTCACCAAACGGGGCGGGGGTAGCTCGGTCGGTAGCGCGCCAGGCTCGTAATCTGTAGTTCCCAGGTTCGAGTCCCAGCTGGGTCAGCGTTGAGATTTATCTCCGCAAAAATTCCCCGCCCTGCCCACGGTCAGTAGGGGACACCGATGAGCTTGGAAAGGCCGCCGTCCGTCGGATGGGACGTTAAGCCATGGCCTCGTGTGCGGGAGAGCCATACCCTGTGCACGTTAAAGAACACGCTGGATGGCCTTGACGGGAGGCTACCAGCTGTCTCCCAACAGCTGTTCCAGTGGGTCCCCTCTCCCAACCTTCTCTGAGCCTTCGGGGTCCATGTGACCTGGCCATTTAGCCCATGGTGTGCAAAAAAGTGCCTCTCAGAGGTAAAACAACCCAACCCAACAACGCGTTCACGAAACAGTCCTTTAACTGGCTCAGATTTGACCGAAGAGGACTTTGCCCCCGGATTTGTTTTTCTAACATGTCCCATACATTCTCAATGGGATTCAGATCCGGGCTTTGTGGTGCCCAGGGAAGATGGTGGAAGTCGCTGTCATGCTCGCTGAACCACTGCTAAACACATCTTGTGCAATGCACCATAGTATTGCCGTCCATGAAACAGCCGTAACCTTTTGGATAAATTCAACATTGCAGGATGGACTTGATAGGGAACTATGTTCAGATAAATCCTTGGAGAACACCCGACCTTCCAGCAATATCAGGGGACCGTTCCGTACCAACAGAACGTGCCTCCAGAACCGCCTCCAGAACCTTGAGTTGTGTTTACAAGGCAAGCTGGCTCCATTGCTTCATGGGGCTCCCGCCAAACTCTCTGCCTACCGTAGGTACAGAACAAGGTGTATGGCGACTCGTCGGACCATATGACTTTTTAGTAATCTTCCAGTGTCCAGTCACGATGTTCTTGACACCACTGTAGAAGAACTTTCCGGTTCTTCGTAGAAATCAATAGTTTTCGTATAGGTATGCGACTGCTAATACCGATCCTCTTCAATTCCCTGCGCATAGTTCGCTGAGATATGGGTCGGGAATAGCCTTCATTGTATGCTTCGGTCAATCATTGCACACAGGAAGTCCTGTTTCTCCGTACAAGCCTTCTCAGATGACGGCGATCTCGTTTCTGACAGATTGTCGTCGCGCCACACTTACGCCTCTTCGACAAGCATTGTGGGTTATTTTTCCACTGATTAATATATATTACACGCATTTTTCAATAATTTTTCAATGCCATTGAAATGAAAAATAGAAATTTTTATTTAAGGAACGGCGATCAAGTCATTGCACCTCCTCCATTATTTTTTCTGGTTCGATCCAACCACTTGCTCCCTCATCTCATTTTATTTTTTCATAGATCCTAGCCTGTATCTGTACCTCTATATGTGAACAGTGTAACGGACTTAATGTAGTTCGCGCTAATGATGGAAATTCCACAAAAGAATAAGATCTCTAAAAGCAGAAAAAAAAATCAAATGGCCTATACAGACAGAGAGATGAAAAAGTGAAAGAAATGTCTGGTTTTCTTTATATAAAAAAAAGGGAAGAAATCAAACTAAAACTGCTGTTGCGATAAATTAAACGCGAATCATGGAGAGTGCATCACATACAAAAGCAAAATTTTGTCAGCTGCAAGACTCAAGATTCGAGTTCATAACAAAATATTTAAAATTGGGTTGTTGGGTTGTTTTACCTCTGAGCGGCACTTTTTTGCACACCATGGCTAAATGGCCAGGTCACATGGACCCCGAAAGCTCAGAGAAGGTTGGGGGAGGGGACCCACTGGAACAGCTGTTGAGAGACAGATGGTAGCCTCCCGTCAAGGCCATCCAGCGTGTTCTTTAACGTGCACAGGGTATGGCTATCCCACACACGGGGCCACGGCTTAACGTCCCATCCGACGGACGGCGGCCTTTCCAAGCCCATCGGTGTCCCCTACTGACCGTGGGCAGGGCGGGGAATTTTGCGGAGATAAATCTCAATGCTGACCCAGCTGGGACTCGAACTGGGAACTACAGATTATGAGCTTGGCGCGCTACCGACTGAGCCACCCCCGCCCCTATTTAAAATTGGGATTTTATTGGCAGTTGCTTTGTTTAAAGATGTAGAAAAATTAAAAAAGAATTTAAGCTTTGATCACACTTTTGACTGTTTCTATCATTACTGATTGTTATATATCTCCCTTTTCTCTGTAGTTAAAAGGATATGGGATTTATCAGTGGTGTTTGAGGAGATTGTGAAAGTTGGCATCAGGACATAGTTGATCGATTTGTAATTGGTAGGATGCTATAGATGTGTTTGCGTACGATGCATGAGAACTGTCCATTCTCATAGTGTTCTCAAGTTTCATTAACGCTATACTATGCTAATCGGTAGTGCGTCAGGCTCGTAATCTGCAGTTCCCAGGTTCGAGTGCCAACTGTGTCTGCATGGAGAATTTTGTTCGCTAACTCCAGTTCTGCCCTCGGTGAGATAGGAGATGCCGATGGACTTCGAAAGACCGCCGTCCGTCGGATGAAACGTTAAGCTGTATTCTGTGTGCAGAAGAGCCATACTGTGTGCACGTTAAAGAATACGCTGGATGGCCTTGACGGGAGACTTCCATCTGTCTTCTAATAGCTATCTAATGGATCATCTTCCCCTAAACTTCTCCGAGCCGTGGGGTCTTTGTGACATGGCCATTTCGTCAATTGTGTCAACAAAGTGCCACTCAGAGTTAAAAAAAAAACAAACTGACTAGTGATTATAATAAAGTATTATGTCGAGATATCTATGCAGTTATTTTACTTCAAAGGATATTCTGCTGGAGAATAAAGATTTCTACGCATTTATAGGTAGACACGTTCTGAGCTCATCATTATATTACACGAAAGATAATGATTAATGACACGAGATTAATAGAATTAAACTGCGCATAGATCTTCAAGATTAACCAAAAACCATCTACTACAAAAGCAATAATTCGCCAGTTCACTGATTTCAAAAACGTTTTAGAAGAAAGACGGCAAACACACTTCATCCCAGAGAGATGTGGAAGTCACTGAGGATCATCCATCGTATTCCGTCCATTTCTGTAAAAGAATCCACCACCTCCATCTCATCCCCCAGCATCCATCCCCCCCAACCTCCACCAGCTCTCTCACCTGCAATTGAGACACGAAAAGAATTAAGCCGCGTCTCAGTAAACCCGTTTAAATGTAATTAAACCTCATTACTTCCCTACAATTATAACCTAAATAGCTTGCCTGGTTGCTTGCAATGCAGAAGACAAAGCAGAGGAGCAGAGGATACAAATGAGCAGAAAGAAGAGATGAGAAAGAAAAGGGAGGTGGGGGGGGAGAGAAAAGTCGTTGAGTTGTGAGAAGGTCTGCCTGCTACCCGCACACGTAGTACTGTCTGGGCCCCATCCTGCTCGAGGATTGAGGTTAATGTATTGGAAAACGTCCTCCGCATGAAAGATTCATCTCAACCCATGAACCGAGGCATCGGCTGGATCCAAAAAGGTCTAATTACATACTGCATTTGTTTCTGCTCTGCTGGTGCCGTTCTCATCACCTGTATAAGGCCGGGCGTGCTTCGCCTGCCGACGAGGACTACAGGAAGCTATAGTTCATCTCATAGCACTTGGACGCTCTCGCCGCTCCCTGCAAGAAAGACGTCGGAAACGGAAGCAAAAGGAAAACGTCTGTTGGTCGGAAATATTTCGCTTAAATTTGCGAAAGAGAAGTCTCTCCCCCACCCGTAACAATCACAGTCGAAATATTCTTGTTTGTGTTTCGAGTTTTCGTGATTCATGGAGAAAGTAGGGAGGAGAAGGAGTGGGCTCAGTCGGTAGCGTGTCAGACTCGTAAACTGCAGTTCACAGATTCGAGTCTCCCCTGTGTCATCGTTGAGATTTATCCCCGAAAAAATCTTCCCCCTTCCCTCGGTCAGTAGGGGACACCAATGGATTTGAAAACGACGCCTTCTCTCGGATGGGACGTTAAGCTCTCCCGTCTGTGGGAAAGCACAAACCCTATGCACGTTAAAGAAACATTCTGAATGGCCTTGACGGGAGTCTACCATCTGTCTCCTAACCGTGTCCAGTGGATCCCCTTCCTCCAACCTTCTCTGAGCCCTCAGGGTCCTTGTGACTTTGCTATTTAGATCATTATGTGGAAAACAAAGTGTCTCTCAGTGGTAAAACAATCCAATGGCATTTTTTTAAGCGGCACTCTCTGAGCGGCACTTTTTTGCACACATGGGCTAAATGGAAGGTCACAAGGACCGCGAAAGCCCAGAAGATTGGGGTGAGGAGATCCACTGGTCAGCTATTGGGAAAGATATGGTAGCTTCCCGTCAAGGCCATCCATGTTTTTACGTACATAGGATATTTCTCTCTCTCACACACACACACAGAGCCACGGCTTTACGTCCCATCCGACGCACAACCGCTTTCCTAAGCCCATCAGTTTCCCCTACTCTCCGAAGGCAGGGCGGGGAGTTTTGCGGAGATAAATCTTAACCGTGGCCTAGCTGGGGCTCGAACCTGGAAACTGCAGATTAAGAACTTGGTGCGCTACCGACCAAGCCATCCCCGTCGAGAAAGATATCGTGTTAGTTATTTGATTCGTAAGGATGTGTCTCTTGTTAATGCGTAACATTAAGAGATGACATATGAATGATTTCAACTTCTTTGATTTTGTTCAGTCTTTGAAACTCTAATAACTCAGACTGGTGCAGCACCAGTCAGAGTTATTAGAGTTTCAAAGTTTATTCATATTACGCACCCCAGGTTCGAGTCCCATCACGGCCAACGAGCGTTGAGATTTATCTCCGTCAACCCACTCCCTTGCCCTCGGTCAATAGGGGACATCGATGGGTTTGAAAAGGTTGCCATCCGTCGAATGGGACATTAAGTCGACTCTCTGTGTGCAGGAGAGCCATAATCTGTTCACGTTAAAGAACACCCTGGATAGTCTTGACAGGAGGCTACCATTTGTCTGCTAAGAGTTGTCTAGTGAGTTCTCTTCTCCCAATTATCTCTGAGCCCTTTGAGTCATTGTGACCTGCCCATTGTGTGCAAAAATATGACACTCAGAAGTTGGGTTGGGTTGTTTTACCTCTGAGCGGGAACTTTTTTGCACAACATGGGCTAAATGGCCAGATCACATGGACCCCGAAGGCTCAGAGAAGGTTGGGGAAGGGGACCCACTGGAACAGCTGTTGGGAGACAGATGGTAGCCTCCCGTCAAGGCCATCTAGCGTGTTCTTTAACGTGCACAGGGTATGGCTCTCCCGCACACGGGGCCACGGCTTAACGTCCCATCCGACGAACGGCGGCCTTTCCAAGCCCATCGGTGTCCCCTACTGACCGTGGGCAGGGCGGGGAATTTTGCGGAGATAAATCTCAACGCTGACCCAGCTGGGACTCGAACCTGAGAACTACAGATTACGAGCCTGGCGCGCTACCGACTAAGCCACCCCCGCCCCTAACTCAGAAGTAAATCACCCAACCTGTATGACGATGCCGATCTTTCTTAATGTTATTGAGATGCAATTAAATGAAATTATTTTAATACAACAAAATTGTTACAATATCACATTCTATGAAGTGATACTTCCAATGAAACGTCATCTGAAGAAGTCACAAAATTTTCCCACATACCCCTCATAACGTATTAAGTGCTGTATTGTAAATGCATACGTATATTGAGTGATTGAATTTCGCCTGAACGTTTAAGTTTATTGACAGTGAGTGATCAACTACATATGTGCGATTTAAGCGTTAAAAAAAATCTGCTAAATACGTACGTGTACAGTCGCTCAAAAAAGTATCCGAACACTACGGTTGATTACAGAATTCAGAAAAAATATCTGGCAACGATTTTTTTAGAAATTAGTGATCTGGCAGTCTTCGTTGTCACGTTGCCAGATCACTAATTTCTAAAATAACCGTTGCCAGATATTTTTTCTGAATTCTGTAATCAACCGTAGTGTTCGGATATTTTTTTGAGCGACTGTAGGTGGTCATACTATTTTGATATTAGATCGTGTGGGCTCACTCACGGAAATATTGAGCGTGTGCAGTTACCGTTCACAGTAAACTGGAGCGTGTGCAGTAACTGCACACGCTCCAGTTTGCTGTGAACGGTAACTGGAGCGTGTACAGTTGCTGTACACGCTCCAGATATTTTTCCTGAATTCTGTAATCACGTTACACGAAGGTTGCCAGATCACTTAATTTCTAAAAAAAATCGTTGCCAGATATTTTTTCTGAATTCTGTAATCAACCATAATGTTCGGATACTTTTTTGAGCGACTGTACTTCACTTAATTTGGCGAGTTTTGAAGATGCAAATGCAGATAGTATTAATTTATTAGTACAGTCGCTCAAAAAAATATCCGGACACTAAGGTTGATTACAGAATTCAGAAAAAATATCTGGCAACGATTTTTTTAGAAATCTGTGGTCTGTTCTGATTCTGTAATCAACCATAGTGTTCGGATATTTTTTGAGCGACTGTACGTTTAAGAGACAAATCATTTGACCTTTGCACCCCCGCATAAAAATTTCAAATTTCTTGCTTCAATAAATCATTTGTAATATTCATTTTAAAACTGAGCATTTTTCCAAGGGTTTTTCTTAGCGTCGAACCTTTGACATTAGCTAATTTTCAAACACGAAATAATGAACAGAAAGCGATCAGTGATAGACTAAGTTATAGGAAATAATAAGAAAAATGTTTCTAATCAAATTTCGCTTCGTGAAATCTTTTACGAATTTTAGAATGACTATATAATATTGTTCCTCATCCATTTGAGATTTTCTTGGTTTAGCAAGCTGTTAAATTGCACCCCAGTGCACCCAGTTAATTGTCCCTTTGCACCCCAGCAAAGCAAGCTTGCTGGGTGCAAAGGTCAAATCTTGGTTTAGCAAGCTGTTAAATGTAAATTATTCGATCTTTATTAATTTAAAAGTATTATATTAGCTAATGTGTGTCGTATAGAACAGTGGTTCCCAAACTTTTATCCCTGCACCACTAGGGGACCTCAAATGTAATAAATTAGATCCGCGAGCTTTCAAATATTTCAGAAAGCTTAAATGTAAGTAGTATATTTACCGCGATTACCTGACAGCTTTAAGTTTTATTGCTTTTGTCTGGAATTATGTCGGGCGGGGGTGGCTCAGTCGGTAGCGCGCCAGGCTCGTAATCTGTAGTTCCCAGGTTCGAGTCCCAGCTGGGTCAGCGTTGAGATTTATCTCCGCAAAATTCCCCGCCCTACCCACAGTCAGTAGGGGACACCGATGGACTTGGAAAGACCGCCGTCCGTCGGATGGGACGTTAAGCAGTGGCTCCGTGTGCGGGAGAGCCATACCCTGTGCACGTTAAAGAACACGCTGGATGGCCTTGACGGGAGGCTACCATCTGTCTCCCAACAGCTGTTTCAGTGGGTCCCCTCCCCCAACCTTCTCTGAGCGTCGGGGTCCATGTGACCTGGCCATTTAGCCCATGGTGTGCAAAAAAGTGCCGCTCAGAGGTAAAACAACCCAACCTGGAATTATGTCAGTTCAGTATGGCAACACTGGCTATCTCATGCTGATCGCAAGATATAAGTGTCTGTTGATGACATAAGAATTTTGCACTTTTTGCACAAAATTTTGCACTAATGTTTAGATTTAAATTGCAAAATAGGCAATAAGATGTTGAGCCGATAAAGAACTTTAGATATAATCCATTTGTGGAAAGTTTTAAGGCATCCTTTTTGCAAGGATCTGCATTAAAATATATCGGATAATGAAGAAAAGAGGGTGTGCAGAGAGAGAGTTCGACTTCGCGATGGGAGGTCCGCAGAATGAACAATAATTCGTAAGGGGTTCATTGTGCAGAAAGGTCGGGTGTTCACTGGTATAGAATATTAGACTGAACAAATAACTTTGATGAAAACAATTTATAAGTTCTAGGTAACTACAATGAGTTTTGCATAATTTCATTTCAAACATTCTTAGCAGAACAATAGATATGAACTATAAATATGATAACAGTTATATATTATTAAGATAAATTTTAATACTTCACTAACAAAGTTTTAAATTCGATTTTTTTTTGTACAAATTACGTTAAGTAGTACTGCAATTCACTAAATCTTTCGAATTGAAGTCAGTCTAAATATGTGGATTTGCAGTATTATTTGTGATTTGAAACACTGGAAGATTACGTTTGCAATTAAATGATAATATTAAATACTTACATTACATTACAATAAATTACTTTAAAAAAAAGAAAAAGAATTATATTAGTACAGTGTGATTTAAAATTCGCGCAACCCATATTAGGAAATTTCATTTGTTCTCAATTTACCTTTACAAATTGTTAACAGTGGCTGACTGCTGCAAACGTTGATTAATATCCTCAAGTTTTCATCACTTAATAGAGAAATATCCCCAAGTTTCCATCACTTAATAGAGAAATGTCCTCAAATTTTCATCAGTTAATAGAGAAATGTCCTCAAGTTTTCGTCACTTAATAGAAAACTATCCTCAAGTTTTCATTACTTAATAGAGAAATGTCCTCAAGTTTTCATCACTTAATAGAGAAATGTCCTCAAGTTTTCATCACTTAATAGAGAAATGTCCTCAAGTTTTCATCACTTAATAGAGAAGTGTCCTCAAGTTTTCATCGCTTAATAGAGAAATGTCCTCAAGTTTTCATCACTTAATAAAGAAATATCCTCAAGTTTTCATCACTTAATAGAGAAAGATCCTCAAGTTTCCATCACTTAATATAGAAATATCCTCTAGTTTTCATCACTTAATAGAGAAATATCCTCAAGTTCTCATCACTTAATAGAAAAATATCCTCAAGTTTTTATAATAGAGAAATATCCTCAAGTTTTTATAATAGAGAAATATCCTCAAGTTTTCATCACTTAATAGAGAAGGCCGACCAGAATGTATTTTTTTTGTCATATACGCGTCCAGTCACGCCGAATCGTGCAATTAAAAATGATCTTGGGTACCGGAGAATTAGGAAATTGTTCATTGAAGTCAGCTTGAACAGTTAAAAATGATTTGGTTGTTAAATAACGTTCGACTATGTGTATACGCTTTAAGCCTGGGAAAATTTCCTTATAGGCAACTAGTACAATACACGTCACCAAAAAAAAAAAACTGACAGCGTGAGAACTAAACTAAACAGTGTTGCACATGTCAGCCAAGCAGGGTTACCAACCTTAGAATCAATATTTAATTCCGTTCATTTGGCGAGAAATAATAAGCATTTACATTTCGGGTAACGCGAATTTTGAATCACTCTGTAAATCTTCAACGTTAAATGTTTCTCGAATTTGTATGAAAAATACATATATATCATTTTCTAGTAAATTAGTTCTAACGTTTCTTGATTATTATGTAGTTTTTTTTTTCCTGTGGGCTCCGTTGTTGATCCGATTATTACGAAGAGCCACATTCCCCTTTCTATTATGTGAGTTTTTATACTTCCTTTGTTTTGAACTGCATTGTGTGTTGAGTCTCGTGTGGATTTCTATTCCCACGTGTCATCTTTCAACAATCTCCTCCGTTTCAATAGATAATTTCGTATCTGAATATCGCCGTGTGTAATTTGCTGCGCGTGTCTTCCTTGCATTAATTACTGAAAGAGCCTTTTTCACCGTCTCTCACAGTGCTTTCCAATTTCTTTTTTTTAAAGTAAAGATTAATTTCGATTTAATTAATTAAAACGCAAGAACGCTTGCAGACCTCCTCATATGCCTTTACTTCTTATAGCCATGTCGTTCCGAATGTCTTAGGTACCTAATTAAACCACAATATATGACCGAAAGTAAAAGATGATGGAGAAGAAGACAAGACCGTTGGTTTGATTAACACCAGTGACTGTTTTGTGTTGCAAACAGTGAAGTCGATCAGAGAGATTCAAAAGTTTTAAGTGCATTGCATCGCTAGACTTAAACTGAGTCTGAAAAATATCCATCGCTGTTAAAATGGATCGTGTGTGATGTGCTCCGTCGTTGAGGTGGGAAACAGTCCGCTATTTTGGTAGAATGAATTGAAGACAAGATACGCATAACAATCTCTGAGTAACAGAATCTCTGAAAAGGGTGATAGATTCTCAAAGACTTAATTGTGGATCACTCGTGAAATTTAATATACGTACTTTATACGGATTTTAGCACGTGAGGTTTATAACTCTCCATGTAGTCGATATTCGTGTAATTTAGCAATCGGAATGGAGGAGAAAAGAATATTAAACGTATAAAATAAATAAATATAAATACCCCCTCAAGCAGCTGACGTATACTAAATGAAAAGTTAATTTCGAAGTTCTGAAACTTCTAAAAACGCGTTTTATTATGAAATGTAGTTAGGGTCACACCCAGATCAAGAAAAAAAATAAAGGATGGGGCCAAGCGACGCAAACAAGCCTGAAAAAAATAAAAGGGGAAAGTAGGGTAAAGAGACTGAATTTCTGTTGTAGTGAAACATTTTCTTCTTCGTTTTAGCGGTTTTTTTTTTTTAATTCCAAATTCCAAAATTCAAATTTATTTTCAATAAGTATTATCTATAATTATATTGCATAAAAAATCCCACTAAGCCGAAGCTTATCAGTGGGAATGTACATATATGTTTTTACAGATATGATCTAGATTGCCTCAGTAGTACAAAAAATGAAGGAGAGAAAAAAAGGAATAAATGAGAAAAAAAACCAACAAAATGATGAAAGTTTCCAAATAAAAACATCACTTTTTCATCAACCACTGAAATAATTTATCTTTAACATCACAAATTTTTTTTAAGTTAACTATTTCTCTAGGAAGCAAGTTAAATAGGTAGGGAATTTGATATTCTTTGGAATTTCGTCCGTAATTATTATAAAATTTTGGTTGTTTCAAAAAACCCATCCCCTTTTTTCTAGTAAACTTATTGTGGCAAATATTTTGCTTATAGGTATCATCAAAGACGTTATTGATAACAGAAACAAACACATATAAACTTTCAATAGGTAAAATTTTGAACAAACTGAATATATCATCTTTCGTTATAAGGGAATATTTAACTTCTGTATTACACAATCCTTTTAGCAGACTAAATTGTATTCTTTTAATTTTATTTAATTCTGTCTTATAGGATGTTCCATAAACTGTTATCCCATACCTAATTATAGATTCAAAAAGTGCTTTATATACTAAAATAGTTATCTGTGTATCAACAAACATGTTAAATTTCCTAAATTTAAATGCTATAAATCGTAGTCTTGAACACATACAATCAATATGTTTATTCCATTTCATTTTCGAATTCATTTTCAAGCCTAGGTAAATTATTTCATTTACTTCTTCCATTTTAGGACAATTGCATGTACCAGGTGATAAACCATCCAGCCTAGTACAACTGATTCGATGCTTAGTAATTCTTCTATTAAGTGTAGGTTGTTGGGAACCAATACACATAAATTTATTTTTTTTTCTCGTTTACACTCAGTTTGTTAAGAGAAAACCATTTAACTGCTTTATCGAAAAAAGAGTGGAAATGCACAAATTTAATAATTTATTTTTGGGCTGAATTTACCCTCTCCACCCCCCACCCCCCTCCAGTTCCGGCTCCCTTATTAGGGTAATTTAAAGATATCGATCAAATGTATTTAAAATTCGATTTTCAACAATATTCGTTCAGTATTCAAACAAGTAAGTTTACATATTTCATAGCAGCAATGTGTTCTAAGAAATTTATCAAAAAATTTGGACGACTATTGAAAGAATTATTTACACACACCTTTAAAATATGCAGTTATTTATAAAATGGTTTAAAAAATACTTCTTATTTCATTTCCAATTAACTTCAAAGGTAAATTCTTCTGTTTAGCGTTGCCCTTATTCAAACTTCCATAACGCTTTAAATAGTGAAAGAATACTTTGAAAATCTACATTCAGATAGAATTGATTGTGGTCCTTAATTAATCCTTTAGTTATATTATTATTCTGCAAGTTATAGAATGTCAAAGTTACCTTTCCATTGAGGAAATATGGGATTCAAGGTGGTCATAATTCAATGATCACTCAGTATATATTATCCGAAATTTTCGAAGAAATATTTTGAAGGTAGCTTAAACGGAGGAAAAATTGTTACATTGGAACGGTATTCCTGTTCGTTCTCGCCTAATCCAGCCACTTGACATTTTTCCCTTAAAAGATTATTTTCAAAATTTGAGAGCTTTCAATGGGAGTTTTCCATTTGCAATTTATTTAGCATGGAAGTGTACTTTCATATTAAGAAAATTAGTTTGTTTTACCTCTGAGTGGCACTTTTTTGCTCACAATGGGTTAAATGGTCAGGTTACAAGAGCTCAAAGGAGGTTGGGAGGAGGGAACCCACTGGACAGCTGTTGGAAGACAGACGATATACACCCGTAAAGGCATTTTTTTTTTAGAATATAATTGTAAAGAATACAAATACATTTACACTTTGACCCGCAAAGCTAAATAGCTTATCTGCAGGAAAATGAATAAATTATATTAAACATAGGTCATTCAGCCACAAAAATGGTGTACATCAAATAAATCCACAAAACGCAACACATAAAAACCAGCTAACTAGAAAATACCAAATAATTTTTTAATTCCATTTTAAGTCTTCTAAAAGAGTCTATATTTAGTAATTCTTTTGAAATAGCATTAAATATAAGTGGTACTTGATATTCGGAGGTATGTTTCCCGTAATTATTTCGAAAATTTGGCAATTTGTAATAACCTTGTTTTTGAAGTCTTGTATTTTTATTATGTTGAATTTTTAGTTTGTAAGTTTCGTCAAAAAAATTTTTAATTATTACATTATATTTATATAAATTGCTATAGGATAAAAGATTTAAAAATTTCAATCTATCGGTAGAAGTTTTATAAATTTTTTTCAAATGAGACGGAATAATATTTTTAGCTATTATAGACTGCAGTTTTTCTATTTTATTTATGTTAGTTAAGTTAGTTGTTCGATGCACAATTATTCCATAATTTAAAATAGATTCGCATATTGCTTTATGAAATAGTACACATGTTTCCATATTTAATACGTATTTCAATTTTTGAATTTTTATCGCCGATGTTCTCAAGCTTTCACATATGTAGGATATATGGGCATTCCACCTAAAATATTCATCAAAAATGATTCCTAAGTAATTTATTTTATTTACTTGCTCAACAAGTGGGCAACTGCATAATGATTCATAATTTGAAGCATCCTTTTTTCTGCAATTTATTTTATGAGTTTTGATAAAGAGGTTTTGATGAATATGAAATCCTGGTGAATGAATAATCATCAGTTTTGTTTTTTTCTCATTTAAATAGATTTTATTATGATTTAACCATCTAATAATATTATTGTAATCTGTTTGAACCTCTGAAATGCTATCATTTAAATATTTCTGACTGTTTATTAAAACAATGTCGTCAGCATATAGATAAATAGCACTATTTAATTTTGTATTGAACAAATCATTTATGTATACTAGGAACAATAAAGGACCTAAAATTGAGCCTTGGGGAATTCCACATCGTGTAATTACTTTTTTGCTGTAGCAGTTTTTTATTTTAGTAATTGTGTATCTGTCTGATAAATAATTTCTAAACCAATCTAACAATATACCGCGAATACCGTAATTTTCCAATTTATTTAGTAAAGTGCTGTGATCTATTGTATCGAAGGCTTTCTTTAGATCTAAGAACATAGTTACAATTTTTTCCCTATTATTCAATGATTTATTAAAATTATTTGCAATTTTGGAAATTAGTTGAATTGTGTTTTTTCCTTTCTGAAAGCCAAACTGATTTTCATTAATTATGTTGTGTTTAAGTAAAAAGTTAAAAACAGTATTATAAATATATTTTTCCATTATTTTCGAAAAAATAGGCAGAATTGTTATTGGTCGATAGTTAGAAAAATCCTCCTTAATACCACTTTTAAAAATAGGTCTTAAAATACCTGTTTTGAGTTCAGTAGGTATGTTCCCAGTAAATATAATCTGATTTATAATTTTTGATATAATATTTAGTAGTGTCTCTTTATTAAATTTTATATGTTTAATGCAAACATTATCGTAACCAGGTGATTTATTGGTGTCTAATGAAGTAATTATTTCATCAGTGTGTTTTTCAGTGATTTCATGTATATAGATAGATTTCAAAACTCTTTGTATCATGGTTGGAACATAATTTATATCGTCTTGGTGATTTGTATTTCTTATCTGTAAAATTAGAGTATTATAAATATCATTGTAATTATTTGCTATTTCTTCCACAGATAATTTCTTTTTGGCCGTATTGTCAATTATTGCATCGTCCGATGATTTTTTATGTTTTCCTTCTAATATTTCATATATTAATTGCCAGGTAGCCTTCATATCATTTTTTTTCATTATAAGTTTATTTCTATAATAAAGTTGTTTCTGATTTCTAATCTGAATATTAACCCTATTCCTTAATTTTTTTATAGTTATTTTTATAAGCATCACTTTTATCATTGTTTTTAACTTTAATCCAAGCTTTATCTCTTTCTTCAATTAATTCTATCAAGTTCGGTGCTATCCAATTTTTGGTGTGATTTCTTTTTACCTTTCCAACTCTCCTCATATATATTCTATTTTTTCCTAAAATTCCATCATAAATGTCTCTAAATACTTTATATAGGTTTAATTCATCCATTGGGTTGTCTCCATAATTTTCTAAATTCCAATTCATTTCAGATATAGCTTTGTTTATATTGTTATGGTCAAATGACCAATTCTTATTTTCCTGGTCTGTTTCACTATAATTAGTATTATTCAAATTGTTATTGGTGTTGCTAATCAGTGTTAAAATCATATAGTGATCTGCTATTTTGCTTGTTTGAATTATTGTATTTGCTGACATATTTTTAATCAGTTTAATATTAATATGGTCTATACAGGTTTTGGTAATTTTATTTTTTACTATTTCTTCTCTTGTAGCTTCCCTTATTAATCTTTCAAAATTCATTTCAGCCAATAGTGTGATATATTTTTCTGTGCCATGTTTTTTAGTATTCATTGTATCGATATTAAAATCACCTATTAAAATCTGATTTTGATCTTTTTCTGTATTTTCCATCCAGTTTCGGAAATTCAATAAAAAAGAGTTCACATCTGTACTAGGTGATCTGTATAGTGCTAAAACATGATATATTATATTTTTTTTTACTTTTATATATATAGTTTCCGCTGGAAGTGTTTGTTGTGAAATAATTTCAATATCTAGATTTTCTTTATAGTATACTGAAATCCCCTTAATATTTTTATTTATATTATCATTTGTGATTTTATTAAATTTATCAATATTATATAAATAATTTTCATATTTATTTACATTTGTTTCAGTTAAAACAAGCAAATCAATGTGTTTCATGTAATTGTTAATACTTAATTTTAATGAATCCCAATGTTTTCTTTGACTTCTTATATTAACACGAGCAATTCCTAATTTATTCTTGTGAATAAATTTACTATAATTATTTTCGAACCAAGCCTCCACTTCTAAACCTGTAGTTACATAAGCAACATCATAGCTGTTATCTTCCAGTCTATTCTTTAATGTGCACAGGATATGGCTCTCCCGCACACGGGCCGCCACGGCTTAACGTCCCATCCGACGGACGGCGCCTTTACAATCACATCAGTATCTCTATTGACCGGGGGCAGGGAGGAGGGTTTTGTGGAGACAATCTAAACACTGACACATGCGGGATTCGAACCCAGTAACTGCAGATTACGAGTCTGGCGCTTCGAACCCAATAACTGCAGATTACGGATCTGGTGCTTCGAACCCAATAGCTGCAGATTACGAATCTGGCGCGCTAACTACTGAACCATCCCCGCCCCATGGAAGTCTGCGGTTACTTTTTCTAATATAATGTATATAAAAAATTATCACTGGCATTAATTTTGTTTATAGGCTTTTTAGATTCGTCTTTTCCATAAGGAAAGATAAAAAGAACTTATGACATTAATGTCATTTTTCTGCCTTCTATAGCAGAAACGTTATTAGAGTAAGAGACCCGAAATCCGAAAAGTCTGAGACCCAAAACTTTCAGAATTTTGAGATTTTCTGGATTCCGCGACATTATGCGTAAAAAAAGAGCATCACCTATAATATAAACAAAAGAAAGTGAATAAAATGCGAAAAACAAAAAAAAAATATTCTAATATATATATTTATGTATCCTTTTTTCGCTTCTAAAGTTAGGGATTATTCATTGTAACTAATATACATTAGCTTTCAAATAATTAGACATCGAATTTTCTTTTAATTAAAGAAGATTAAACGATTTTATAGCCTTATATAAACAGAAAAAAAAAGGTCCCATCTTCAAAAAAAATTTATAATTTTTTTCCAAGTACATTATTAAAAAAAAAATTTGGATTCTGTGATGCCCGACAACAATGTCGAAACAAACACCTTTCAGATAATGCTAATTTGAAAAAACGAAACAAATTCTATAAAATGGAAATGCCAAGTGAAACAACATCTCGAATATGATCGGCATTCGTAAAAGAAGCACATTTTAACCTGTTAAACTAAAATTGAATTAAATTTAATGAGAATCGAAATGCAAAGCGAAGAGCCAAGTTGTTTTTGCCCGAGTATAGTCCCTCCTCTTCAGCATCCCTTTGTCCGCTCAGCATCCAAATCCCTCTTCAACAGTTTGCCATCACCAGAGGATTCGACCGGAGATACTAGTTGCCACTGACGACCGGCGCTGAATTTTGATCGAAGCTTGATTTTTACATTTATGTTTTTGTTCTTTCTCTTCTCTTCTCTTTATTTTCCCTTCAAGAGTCACGAGTTAATTCCCGTGCGGTTTTTCTTTATCGCTTGTCCCCCTCGCGAGCGTAGGAGAATAGGAAATAGGTTACGTGCCAAATGCTGCTTCTGCGCTGCCAAGAAGACAACGTTGCCCGGTTTTACAAACTTCCTAATGCTGAAAGAAAACTTTCAAAACACGCTCTTCGTTTTCTTCCTCCTTTTCTTTTTTTTTGGTCTTTTTGCAAATACAAAAAATTAAATGTTTCCAGTTAGGAAATAAAACTTTTTTTTTTGGGGTGCAGCGAATGATTATTGGGACATTTCTTTACTCTGAGTCATCAAGTTTGTTTCAGTGGTGAGTTGGTGGTGAATGATGAGTTGGTGGTGAATGGTGAGTTGGTGGTGAATGATGAGTTGGTGGTGAATGGTGATTGGTGGTGAATGATGAGTTGATGGTGAATGATGAGTTGGTGGTGAATGGTGAGTTGGTGGTGAATGGTGAGTTGGTGGTGAATGATGAGTTGGTGGTGAATGGTGAGTTGGTGGTGAATGGTGAGTTGGTGGTGAATGATGAGTTGGTGGTGAATGGTGAGTTGGTGCTGAATGCTGAGTTGGTGGTGAATGGTGAGTTGGTGGTGAATGGTGAGTTGGTGGTGAATGATGAGTTGGTGGTGAATGATGAGTTGGTGGTGAATGATGAGTTGGTGGTGAATGATGAGTTGGTGGTGAATGGTGAGTTGGTGGTGAATGATGATTTGGTGGTGAATGATGAGTTGGTGGTGAATGATGAGTTGGTGGTGAATGGTAAGTTGGTGGTGAATGATGAGTTGGTGGTGAATGGTAAGTTGGTGGTGAATGATGAGTTGGTGGTGAATGGTAAGTTGGTGGTGAATGATGAGTTGGCGGTGAATGATGAGTTGGTGAATAATCATCGGTAGTTCAGTTGGGGTTAAAGTGACTAATCGGTAATAATTTAAAGATGAAATGATGATGAATGAAGAGTGATCAATAATTGATAACTGGGTGAATAATGATAAAAGGGTGAATTATCATCAGTGATTTCATGGATGAATAATTATCAAAAATTCAATGGCTGGATAATCAATGATTAAATGTGGTGAATAATCATTAATAATACCATACTGAAGCATAAATAAAGTTATTATTATTATTATTATTATTATTATTATTATTAATTCAATGGGGGAATACCATCCATTCATAGTTCAGTTGGTGAATAAAAATTAGTAATTCAACATTGCGTATAATGGGGAAACGGTGCTAATCATGAATAGTTCAATGACTATATAATCATTAGTAATTCATGAATAATGATCAAACAGTGAATAATCATCAATAATTTAAAGATGAATAATCATCAGCAGTTCAATTGAAGAGAGAATGTGAAATAATGACTAATCATCTCCGGTGAGAAAACCATAATGAATATTCCGCATATCCCACTGTATATATATATATAATTTTCACAGGAAAAAAATAAATCTCTCTTAATCAGTGAGAAAAGGGACACCGTTGGGTTTTTAAATGCCTCGTCAGTCTAATGAGACGTTGAGCCGTGTCTCTGTGTGTAGGAAAGTCATATCCTGTGCACGTTAAAGAACATTCTGGATGGCCTTGACGGAATACCACTGGGCAGCTGCCCAGTGAGTTCGCTTCCACAACCTCCTCTGAGCCCTTGGGGGTCCTTGTCACCTGGCCATTTAGTTCATCATGCGCAAAGTGCCACTAAGAAATAAATCAAACGATAATCCAATCTATCCCTTCGCGAAGTAGATGCGGTGATGTGGTGAGGGGCCATTATCCCTAGAGTTGTCGAGCGGGGTGGCTCATTCGGTAGCGCGCCAAGCTCGTAATCAGCAGTTCTCAGATTTGAGTTCCAGATGGGTCAGCTTTGAGATTTATCTCCGCAAAACTCTCCGCTCTGCCCACGGTCAGTAGGGAACACCGATGGACTTGGAAAAGCCGCCGTCAGTCGGATGGGACGTTAGCCGTGGCCCCGTGTGCGGGGAGCCATACTTTGTGCACGCTAAAGAACGCGCTGAATGGCATTGACGAGAGGCTACCATCCGTCTCCCAACACCTGTACCAGTGGACCCCTCTCCCCAACCTTCTCTGAGCGCATGGGTCCTTGTGACCTGGCCATTTAACCCATTATGTGCAGAAAAGTGCCACTCAGAGGTAAAACAACCCAACCTGTACACGTTAAAGAATACACTGCATGTTATTGATGAGAAACTTCTAAATACTGATAGCCGTCTAGTGCATCCCCTATCCATGTCTTCAGAGAATCATCTGACCTATCCATTTAGCCCATTATGTCCACAAAAATGCTGCTTGAAAAGGTAAAACAAAACCGAATGTCTCAGAAATTAATATGTCCTCATTCCCGAATTTATCATATACAAATAAATAGAAGTCACTTTCTTAAATGGGGAGGACCGAGGTTCAGTCGGCAGCGCGTCAAGTTCATAATTTTCAGTTCCTGAGTTCGAGTCTCACCTGGAAAAGCGTTGAGGTTTATCTCCCCTAAATCCCCACCCTGCCGTCGGTCAGTAAGCAGCACCGATGGACTTGGAAAGCCGCCGTCCGTTGGATGGGAAGTTAAGCCATGAGCCCGAAGAACACACTGAATTGCCTTCAACGAAGGCTACCATCTGTCTCCTAACAGTTATCCACTGGCTACTCTGAACTCTTCCACAACCTACTCTGAACTCTTCCACAACCTACTCTTAACCTTTGGAACTGTTGTGACCTGCTCATTTAACCCACTGTGTGCAAAAAAAAGTGTCGCTCAGACCTAAAACAACCCAACTTTCTTAAATCATTAATAAATATAACTACACCATTCATCGTTCAATTTATTTTAAGTGTTAGTCAATAAACAAATATCTCTCCTTCTTTAGATAAGGTTTGAAGATATTATTTCCTCACCCACATGAAGAATAGTCGTACTTTGTTTCGCTATTCCGCTTGGTAAGACTCTTTTTCTTCACCCACCCCCATCCTCACACCTCCCTCCCTTCACCCGTCTTTTGTTGCAGACGTATTTATAAGAAGAGGAGGACCTGGTGGTACCAAATTCCTTTAATGTCCCATTTTTGGGAGAAAGAGCATCCAAAGAAGAAAATCTTGAGTCGGGAGGGGGGGGGGGGGTGGAGGAGGGAAAGGAGCAAAAGCGCATCTTAATCTGGGGAAAAGTAAGACACGAGGAAAGAAGAAAGAACTGAAGGAGGAACGAGAGCCTCTTCCTCCTCCTCCTAAGCGAAGAACAATGACACAGAAGCACAAACGAGGAATGTCCGTCAGGCTTAGCGTAAATTAAAGGCATGCATCATGTCGTGAGACTAAAGCAAGGCGCTTCTTTCTGCCGGCGGAGTAATTGAACCGTCTTTTTTGAGGAAACTGATAACGAGAGCCAGAGGAGGGATATTTTATTCTGAATGTCGAAATGAAAAACGGCAAACGAAAAGAAAGCAAAGCAAGAAAAAGCCGTGATTGAGAGTCATTACGAAGAGAGGAATTAAATTAAAGTAAATGTAAATATTATATAGATAGATAGATAGAATTGTATTCGAATGTTCTAAATAAAGCTTCATTACAAAGGATTGGGTATCACAAAGCATTTTGCTCGATTCACAAAATGTTTAGAAAAATCACGGATACCAGTTTAGATAGAAAATGGTTAACTGCGAAAATGACTTCTTTTATTACTCTATTGTTGTTGTTTTTGAATCATTCAGTCTGTAACTATTAAGTATTTAATGTGAAAATAATTTATGACTGTATCATTGTTATTGAGACTTGAGAAACAGTTCTATATAAAAAGTTCTATATGAAAAATCTGCAGCACGTACAGTTTTTTTTTTAATTACAGATTGATGTATTTCAAATTTCAAAGAATACCCATATCTAGGAAATGAAAATAAATGTGACTATTTTATTAAATTGCAACTTAAAACTCATTAATTAATTACATGATTACAGTGAAAACATTAGATACATCATAGTTATAGACCACTGAATATAAAATAATAAATGAAATAATATTGAAACGCAAAATAAGAAAACATGAATAAGGATCTTTCATACTTACAAGAAGTTCATTTTTGTCTTTTATGTGCTGAGGTATCTTCCTTCTGCAAGAACATCATTGCTGAATCCCACCTGCCTTGATATCTCTCCTCCATGGTTCGGATATCCTGGTGAATCTTTCCCCGTGCTCATCACTGACAGCTCCTAAGTTATTGGAAAAGAAATCGAAATGCGAGTGCAAGAAATGGATTTTCAAAGACATTCGGCAGCCAAGATTTTCATAGTTTTGAGATCTTGAATGAGCTGATGGTAGTTTTCTTCTTTGTGATTCCCTAGGGAGCCCTGGATCACAAACGTGAAAGATTTCCATGCAGAGCGCTCCTTCATATTCAGCTTTTCTTCGAAGATAGTATCATTCAGTAGCTTCCTGATATGAGGACCAACAAAGATCCCTTCTTTGAGTTTGGCATCACTTACACTCTTGAAGTCTTGGAATATCTTCCTTCGAGTGCAAAAACCCTTTACCAGTTGTCCATAGCCTTTGCAATGTTTTCATAAGCCCCAGTTTGAAGTGTAGTGGTGGGAGCAGAACATCAGCGGGGTCAACTAGAGGCTTATACCTCACATTACTCTTTCCAGGAATAAAAACATCTCTTTTAGGCCAGTCTTTTGTTTCGTAGTGTTCCTTTCTGGCACTACTGTCCCACAAACATAGAAAACAGCAAAATTTTGGAAGCCTCCTTGAAGCCCGAGCAAGAAAGATATGACTTTTAGATCATCACATATTGTCCACTTAAACTGATCATATTTTATAACAGTGAGCATTTTTCCATGCTTTCATAAGTTTCCTTCATTCCCACAGCGTGTGTCACTGGAATGGAAGGTTTTTGGTTTCCTTTATGCAAAAGGACAGCTTTTAATTTTAGTCTTTGCCTTTTTACGTTTTACAGGTTATGTTAGCAGACGGTGATTTTATGGCTTTATCCTTTTCGCTTTGATCATCGTGGGTCTTTTACACCCAGGTTCGTTTTATCTTTTTCTACTTTCGTCTTTATTGCTTTACACTTCTACCGTTTTTGTGTTTATTTTTTACTTTAGCTTGTGGCTCGAACGTCTTTTAGCTCTTTTTTGTCTCTGTTTGGCGCACTATAGCCCTCTTCGCTCTTGCACCATAAAACTCTGAACAACCAACCAACCAACCAACGACAGCTTTTAAGCTGAATGTTGACGAATCTATAAATAGACGCCATTCCTTAGAGTCGTGAGTTGTTCCAATTTCTTCCATCAGCCCTGAAATATCTGTGCAGAAACATAAACCATCTTGCATCTCGTAATAAGCAGTTAAAGCCAAATTTCTCTTTCTGAACAAAGAAACTCTGGTACCCTTGGCCAGAAGATTTCACTCTTGAAGTCTTGAACCTAAAACCTCAGCTTGTTGTTTGGAAAATCCTAGGTCTCGAATAAGATCATTTAGTTCATTTTGTTGAATGGTATGAGGTTCATCTAACTTTTTAGGGGGGTGTGTAGGGTCAGGATCTGTATGTGCCTAAAAATCTTCCTCTGATGAATATGAATCCATTTCTTCCCAGTTAGTTGGAAGTATTCGTATAGGAAGATCTTCTCCATGAGGAACTGGCATTATGGCTGAAGGCACATTTGGATATTGTATTTTGTTTTGTTCTTTTTTGAAAAGCTCGACACTTTAATTAAACAAAAATAGCAATCATGCTAGTGACTAGTTGGCTCACTCCAAAACATTGGAGCTACAAAGGGCATGGATTTTATCTTACCTTTCAACTATTCACTCAGGTCAACAAAGCACGAAATGCAACTCACACCCATATGGAGCCCGTGTTTTGTCCTGATCTCCAACATGACATCCAAAATACAAATTACTGGCTTTCTTCACAATCTTTGTCAAAGAACGACCCTGGGATTTTAAAATATAATTTCCATACGTATAATAAAACTTATCTGCACATCCGCGACGTTGCCTTTGTGCCATTTAAACGCCAAAATTCTCTCTTCCACTTAAGCACGTGTTTATCCTACATTGAAAACAAGAATGGCGGTCTAAGGTTAGGTTACGGTTAGATGTTTTCTCCCACTTGGCGATCAGTGTTGCCAGCCACAAAAGGTAAAATATCTAGTATCCTTCCAGTTGCCTGGAGGTATGGTATAGGAAGATCTTAATAGGAGTCAAAATGACCAATAACATAAAAACGTGACGTGCTAGTCATTTTTAAGCACAGATCTGAAATCAGCACCTGAAAAATAATTAAAGGCAGTTACAATTGCTCATGTTATAAAAAAACTTGTAAACCAGTATAATTGGGTGGATGAGACAACTGGAAGAATATGACAATTGAGTGGATACACAATTGGATGGACGACAACCGGATGGAAGAAAATTGAGTGGACAACAGTTGGGTGGATGAGATAACTGGGAGTATACGACAATTGGGTGGATGAGATAACTGGGAGTATTCTACAATTGGGTGGATGAGATAACTGGGAGTAGACGACAATTGGGTTGATGAGATAACTGGGAGTAGACGACAATTGGGTGGATGAGATAACTGGGAGTATTCCACAATTGGGTGGATGAGATAACTGGGAGTATACGACAATTGGGTGGATGAGATAACTGGGAGTAGACGACAATTGGGTGGATGAGATAACTGGGAGTATTCCACAATTGGGTGGATGAGATAACTGGGAGTATACGACAATTGGGTGGATGAGATAACTGGGAGTATACGACAATTGGGTGGACGACAACTGGATGGATTTGATAATTGTGTGGAAGACAATTGACAGGGAACGACAATTGGTTGGAAATAAGAACTGGTTAGAGATAATTTGCGATTAGCAACACTAATTCTAATATATCTGTAGTAGAGCAAAAAAAGCCAACAATTTTCGAATGTCAGTGCAACGATATTTATATAAACTCTGTTTCTTCCGAATGAAACAATCGAAAATCAAACGACCGCAATAGGGCCACTATTGGGTCAATATTTCTAATTCTCAATTCAATAAAAGATTCACGTCTACTCTCCGTAATCCTACATTTCATTTATTTACTTATTTTTTTTAGTATATGTTTTAAGGAAAGCAAATAAAAATGCACTACAGTAGTGATTCTGAAACTATTATTGCTCAAGGCACACTATTTTTCGCAGTGAATACTCTCAGCACACTAAAAATTGAAGTTTGTCAACTATGGAGACTCTTGCATGAGCAGTTTGCTTTTGAACAGAATAGCTCTACGTTTACAAACGACTCTATAGAAATGGCTGTTATTGGAAAGCTATTTCTGTGACCCCGCCTTGCCCACGGTCAGTAGGGACACCGATAGGCTTGGAAAGGCCGCCGTCCGTCGGATGGGACGTTAAGCCGTGGCCCCGTGTGCGGGAGAGCCATACCTTGTGCACGTTAAAGAACACGCTGGATGGCCTTGACGGGAGGCTACCATCTGTCTCCCAACAGCTGTTCCAGTGGGTCCCCTCCCCTAACCTTCTCTGAGCCTTCGGGGTCCATGTGACCTGGCCATTTAGCCCATGGTGTGCAAAAAATTGCCGCTCAGAGGTAAAACAACCCAACCCAACCCTATTTCTGTGGAGTCATTTGTAAACGCAGAGTTATTCTGTTCAAGTTCTGACCTTTGTAAGCCGTACGTGTTATTGGCATGTTTTGTGTTAATTTCCGTTTTAACATTAATAAGGATAAGTTTCTGATTAAGTGGAAAATTTTAAATGAAGAATAGGTGGCAGAAAGTAAGAACAAAATGGTTTGGGAACTTCCCTTTATCTCCAATATCATCCGAAATTTTGTGGCACACTTTTCCAATCTCGCGGCCCACCATTTGAAAACCATTTGCACTACAAGAAACAAAAAATATTCCGTGAAAAAATTTAGTTTCGCCGATGAGTGGAATTCGAACCCATGCCTCCCAGAAGCAGATTTTTTTCCACAAAATGATTTCCTGTATAGCGATATCAGCATTCTCACTAATCCTACTTTCTATAAAGCATATGTTTTTAAACGTCACTTTATTCTAAACGAAACAATTGAAAAATCAAACAAATATATTACACGATACCAAAACACGATATTTATTTTTATATATTATCGATAATCCAGCTTCCGTTAAAACGGATTTTTATATTTTAATTCCTTTCTGTTCCTTCTAAATGAAACAACGGAAATCAAAGAATGCAGTGCAGAAAACAAAACCTCGTAAAAATATCGGTATTTTTCACTAATCCGACTTTTAATAAAACGAACTTTTTAAACATCCTTTGCTTCTAAATATCCGAAAATCAAAGCAACTCATAGAGGAAACTAAAACAGCTCATATTTACATCTGTTCTGGATAATCCGACCCCGTTTGAAAGGGATTTTTACAATTCTATTCATTTATGCTCCTTATATAGGAAAGAATTGGAAGTGAAAATTTTTCATAGAGAAAACTGGAACAGCAAATATTTCCATCTCGATAATCCGAGCCCTATTAGCATGAATATTAAAATTAATTTCTTCTCCTTCTCAACGGAACAATTGGAAATCAAAGGAATTCATAGAGCAAACTGACACATTTCATATTTGCATCTGTTCTCAATAATCCGACTCTGGTTAAAACAGAATTTTATATTTCTATTCGTTTCTGTTCCAACTAAAAAATCAAAAATATAAGGAACTCATTCAGGGAAATAACACAGCTCATATTTACCTCTGTTCTGGATAATCCCACTCTGGTTAAAATGGATTTCTTTGTTCCTCTTCATCCCTTCAGATACGTTAGAATTAGTGCTGCTAAATCGTAAATTATCTCTAACCGTTTCCTTTTTCCGCCAAATTGTCATCCATCCAATTGCAGTCCATCCAATAGTTGTCCTCCAAGTTGTCGCATCCACCCAATTGTCGTCGTTGGGGCGGCGGTGGCTCAGTCGGTAGCGCGCCAGGCTCGTAATCTGTAGTTCCCAGGTTCGAGTCCCAGCTGGGTCAGCGTTGAGATTTATCTCCGCAAAATTTCCCCGCCCTGCCCACGGTCAGTAGGGGACACCGATGGGCTTGGAAAGGCCGACATCCGTCGGATGGGACGTTAAGCCGTGGCCCCGTGTGCGGGAGAGCCATACCCTTTGCACGTTAAAGAACACGCTGGATGACCTTGACGGGAGGCTACCATCTGTCTCCCAACAGCTGTTCCAGTGGGTCCCCTCCCCCAACTTTCTCTGAGCCTTCGGAGTCCATGTGACCTGGCCATTTAGCCCATGGTGTGCAAAAAAGTGCCGCTCAGAGGTAAAACAACCCAACAACCAATTGTCGTCCACTTGTTGTCGTCCAATTGTTCTAATTTTGTCGTCCAATTGTCGTCCACCCAATAGTCTTCCAGCCAGTTAGTAGATCCCTCAAATGCTAATAAAAACACAAGTAATAATAGTTACATCAATCCGTTTACTACAATAACTGTACATTTAGAAATTCTGATAATTATTTCAATAATTTTCATCAAATTTTAGATAAGCGTTTTAGGAGGAGTGAAACTTCTGTCATGCATTCAGTTGCCATATTTCATTAAATATTGAACCAATATCGCTGAATTTCAGGATTTAGCTAGATTTGAGAAGGTTTTTTAAATTACAATTGATTTCATTTCCAGAAAAAATATTATTTTTAAAATATTATTAAATTTATGATTTGACCAACCTTTTCGCCACCTTTTGACATAATAATAATGGAATTCTCTAATTTTTTTAAGGTCTCTGCTGTAACAGGTGTCTGAAGCTTTTGAGCGTTTGCAGTTAAAAGTTGTTGTTTTTTTACCTCAATTTGTGATAACAGAGTTCACAGTTACAAGTGCAACTATAAATCAGTAAGTCATTAATGTACCAAACTTTTAACTGGCAGGAAAATTCATAACTGTTTTACTATCAGAAGTAAGCTAACTAATAAAACGAAAAGTAAACATTTGGGGAAAACACATGGAATAAATACATATAATAAAAAATAGCTCCATCGATCACATATTTATCGAAATTGTTTTTTTTAAAGGTGCAATTTTTTTCGACTCCTAATATTACTTTGAATCAGTTTTTTTTAATGATAAAATAATGGACAGTTATTTTAAATAACGTTTTACTTTTAACAGAACTCATAGATAGTTGTTTTATTTTCTAAACAAAAAAGTTCATTTCATTTGTTACTTTTTACTGTGTGAATTTTTCACACCAAAAATTCTCAAAAAAATTAAAGAAACGGAGAGTTATAAGTTAGTATAGACCGAAGAGCCAAAACATTATGACCACCTGCTTAATATGATGTTGGTCCTCCACGTGCCGCCAAAACAACTCTTAACCGGCGAAGCCTGGAGCTACAAGATTTCTAAAGGTGTCTTGTGGTATCTGGTACCAACACGTTACCAGTAGATCATTTAACACTTGTAAGTTACGTGGTTGAGCCGCGCAGATCGGATATGCTGTTCCAACACAAACCACAGATGCTCGATTGGATTGATGTCTGGGGAACTTGGAGGTCAGGGCAATACCTGCAAGTCTTCCTCGTATTCTGCGAACCATTTTCGGACAATCCGGGCAATGTGGCATGGCGCATTATCTTGCTGAAAGAAGGCACTACTAGAGGGATATCGTTGCCATGAAAGGATGTACCTGGTCTGCAATGATGTTTAGGTAGTTGGTAGATGTCATAGTTTCCTGCACATGACTGACTGGACCCAGAGTTTCCCAGCAGAACATTGCCCAAAGCATTACACTTCCTCCACTGGCTTGTTTTCATCCCACGGTTCATCCTGGTGCCAACACTTCCCCAGATAAATGATGCACACATACCCAGCCGTCAACATGGTGCAACAGAAAACGAGATCCATCGGACCAGAAGACCTTCTTCCAATCATTCAAGGTCCAGTTTTGATGTTCGTGTGACCATTGTAGGTGCTTTCGATGGTGAACCGAGGTTAGCATGGGCACTCGGAGCACCCTGCAGCTACGCAGTCACCAGCATTCAAATTAGGAGCGAGTTGCGCCACAGTATCCCTTCTGTTAGCTCGCACCATACGGGATAGCCTTCGCTCACCTCTAGCATCGATGAGCTGTGGTCGACACACACCTTGTTGGCGATTTATGATTTTTCCCTCCTCGGACCACTTTTTGAAGGTGCTGACTGTGGATGACCGTGAGCACCCCAGAAGCCTTGCCTTCTCGGAAATGCTCTGACCCAGTCGTCTGGCCACTACAATTTGGCCTTTGTCAAACTCACTTAAGTCCGCTCCTTTCCCATCAGAAGAACAAGAATAACACTGATTAACAAAGCTCAGTATCAGGTTTTATTTATACCGTTTCATGACTTTCACACGCGTCGTCATTTACCTACAGTTGCTTCGAATTTCCATAAAGATGTGCTGGTCATAATGTTTTGTCTTTTCGGTGTATGCTAGATCTGAAGGGAAAAGATATTTATTCCATTCTTTTGGAAAGGAGAAATATTTTATTAAGAAGGCATAAACATCACTCTAGTGGCTTTACTCTAATCCAATATACCTTTGTCTCTTCCCAGCTGGGTCTGCGTTGAGATTTATCTCGCAAAATTCTCCGCCCTGCCCACGGTCAGTAGGGGACACCGATTTGCTTGGAAAGGCCGCTGTCCGTCGGATGGGACGTTAAGCCGTGGCCCCGTATGCGGGGGAGCCATACCCTGTGCACGTTAAAGAACACGCTGGATGTCCTTGACGGGAGGCTACCATCTGTCTCCCAACAGCTGTTCCAGTGGGTCCCCTCCCTCAACCTTCTCTGAGCCTTCGGGGTACATGTGACCTGGCCATTTAGCCCATGGTGTGCAAAAAAGTGCCGCTCAGAGGTAAAACAACCCAACCCAACCTTTGTCTCTAGAATATTTTTCTGCTCTGGAGAGGTGATTGAACAACTGTTTTCACACAATCTGTCACTCATTTAACGTACTATAGATAAAATCGGACACAGCTGTCCAAGTGATAAGCTAAAGCAGAATGTTTGAAACAAAAACTCTTAAAAGTTTTATATTCCGAGCACAGTTTTTATCAACTGTATTAAACTCGTCTATCCCAATCTACCACAGCTCATTATTGACAACAGGGGTTGGCTCAGTAGGTAGCATGACAGACTCGTAATCAGCAGTTACCGTTCACAGCAAACTGGAGCGTGTGCAGTAACTGCACACGCTCCAGATATTTTTCCTGAATTCTGTAATCACGTGACACGAAGGTTGCCAGATCACTAATTTCTAAAAAAATCGTTGCCAGATATCTTTTTTGAATTCTGTAATCAACCGTAGTGTTCGGATACTTCTTTGAGCGACTGTACACCAATCGGCTTGAAAAGTCCGTAGTCCGTCGGACATGACGTAAAGCCTTGACCCTGAGCGAGAGCTATACCCTGTGCACATTGAAGGAATGCTGGATGGCCTTCACCGAAGGCTTCCATCTGTCTCTTTCCAGGTGTCCAGGATTCCTCCAACTCTCTCTGAACTTTAAGGGTCCTTGTGACCTGACTATTTAGCTCATTAGGTGCTAAAGCAAGTGCCACTCAGAGGTAAAACAACCCCAGCTCCCCTCACTTCAAAAATAGGTTTTATCATTAAAATAGCTCTAATTCTCGATTTTTTAATAACATTTGTGAAAAATTTAAATATTTATTAAAGTGGATATATTTAACAGCAGACGCTTTCTACTAACTCTCGTCCTGAGCACTTTTCCTCTTCTAAATTAAAAAAATCTGAAAGAATCCATTAACTTCGAAAATTGCTTTAATTTTAATAAACGAAATGCTATAAAAGTTACAATTTGTGTTTTAGCTAATTTATTAAATAAATTCTCATGAGCAGACATTCTGCTGTTAAATTAATCAATCCTACAATCAATCAATTTTATTTCATCATCATATACAAATTACAGTGTACAGAAATATGAGTGAATTAAAAAACCATATGCTTTGTCCGGACCACTAAACGAAATTTGATTTGCAACATTTAGAACAGAAAAAAACCTGGAAGCTACTCTAAGTTTGTACAAGCCTTCTCAAACAAGGACATTCTCTATTAAGATTGAAGTCACTGTTGACCACTGCCAGATAGAGCTAACACAACAAATGAAGTTTTCCCTGCTGGAAGAGTAGTTAACTTCCTAATCATTATGCCAGTTAAGGCATAATAAAAATTAATAACGACTTATTCACCCCAAAGATCACAAAAAGTATGTCATTTTTCCTAAATATGTATTAACGCGCCAGGCTCGTAATCTGTAGTTCCCAGATTCGAGTCCCAGCTGGGTCAGCGTTGAGATTTATCTCCACAAAATTCCCCGCCCTTCCCACGGTCAGTAGGGAACACCGATGAGCTTGGAAAGGCCGCCGTCCGTCGGATGGGGCATTAAAGCGTGGTCCCGTGTGCGGGAGAGCCATACCCTGTGCACATTAAAGAACACGCTGGATGGCCTTGACGGGAGGCTACCATCTGTTCCAATGGGTCCCATTCCCCCAACCTTTTCTGAGCCTTCGGGGTACTTGTGACTTACCCATTTATCCCATGGTGTGCAAAAAAGTGCCGCTCAGATGTAAAACAACCCAACGCAACCCTAAATATGTACAATATTTTTTTTCTTTATGTAAGTTATTCAACATATGTGCGGCATCTTCCAAAGAAAAGAGAAAGCTCTTTAAGTTCCGTTTAAACATATTAAATTTTTCTTTCCATTTCTTATTTCAAGAGGCAACTAACTGAAGATTTTAGTGGCGATATATGAATAATGCTTTTCGACCAGTTTTTTTTTTTTTTGGAAGGGGGGGAGGGTGTAAAAGGTTGGGTTGTTTTACCTCTGAGCGGCACTTTTTTGCACACCATGGGCTAAATGGCCAGGTCACATGGACCCCGAAGGCTCAGAGAAGGTTGGGGGAGGGGACCCACTGGAACAGCTGTTGGGAGACAGCTGGTAGCCTGCCGTCAAAGCCATCCAGCGTGTTCTTTAACGTGCACAGGGTATGGCTCTCTCGCACACGGAGCCACGGCTTAACGTCCCATCCGACGGACGGTGGTGTCCATCGGTGTCCCCTACTGACCGTGGGCAGGGCGGGGAATTTTGCGGAGATAAATCTCAACGCTGACCCAGTTGGAACTCGAACCTGGGAACTACAGATTACGAGCCTAACGCGCTACCGACTGAGCCACCCCCACCCCAAAGGCGTAAAAGGAAATGTGTGTTTTGGAACTTTCTCTCTCAAGTTATATAAATCCGACTGAATTTGAATATTAATGGTACTTCTGGTTTCTGCAAAACATAATTATCAAATTAATTGAAAAAAAAACTTTGATATTGTAAGTATGAATGCTATATTTTTCAATTGATTTAATAATTTTGTTTTGCAGAGAAACCAAAGGTTTAAAAACCGAGACATAAATTGCACCCCAACAACTTAAAGCGTATATTACAGATTACTTAAAGTTATCAACCAATCGGGAGATGCAGAAATTATACTCCACCTAAAGATACTAAATAGTAATAAGATAAAAATATTAATAAGTTACAAGGTGCGGAGGTGTTACGTTTTCAAAAGAATCATTCGAAAGAGGTAAGTAGCCGAGTGGTTAGCGCGTTTATCTACTGATCTAAGGGACCTTGGTTCGAGCCCCGGGTGAGGCATGGATGTATGTGTCGTTTTTTTCTGCTGAGGTCCTACCATCCTCAAAGACCTTTTACTATGGCATATAAACTGACAGGCTCTTGTCAGACCTCTGTGGCAAGCAGCTGCTTGAGGAGGTTTTTATAAAAAAATATATCGCCAAAAAAAGTCTTAAAAAGTAATTAAATCACTAAAATTATTAATTAATTAATTAATTGCAAAGGGCAAAAACAATACATCAGCAAAAAAATAATCAAATTAAATAAAGGCGCAAAAAAGTATAATTAATTAAAACACATGGCACAAAAAATCAATTAAAACGCAAGGCGCAAAAATAATACGTCATCAAAGATGCTGACCAATCGAAGATCTCAAGTGCAAAACGTCATCAACGATATCAATCAATTACTTGGCACAAAAATAATAAATTACCAGGGGAAAAAAAGTTAGCAGTCTCTATTTGACCTCCACATTGATTTCGAAATTGAAAAGTTTAGTGTTATTGAGCGAAGGATCCAAATGTCTTGCGCCTTTTCGCAGCGCACCCCTTCACCTTTCTTCTTTAACCCAACTCTTAGCTGCAGAAAGAAAAGGAGCAGGAACAGAACGACAACAAGTATCGGTAGTGGCCCGACAATTCCACGTTTTAATTCTTAGCTTTCACGGTGAGTGGACAGATCATTTGTCTTTACCCAAAGACCCCTAAAACATTACCGAGGAAAACGATACTCTGATTTATATTTTTTTTTCTCTTTCCTCTTTTCTTCGGTGTTTCCTTCCCTTTTTTTTTCATCTGTGTTTCTGTTAACAGCATCTCTGCGTCCTCTGCTGCTGTATCCGTCCTCTACCTCCTATTCGACGTCTCACTTCTTTCAGGGACATACATACCGCATTCCGAGGATTCCTGGGCGGCTTACTGGGTTTGGAAGGGAGGGATGCAATAGGAGAAAGAGAGAGAGAATGGAAAAGGAGGGGGAAGACGAGGACAAAACAAATCCCGGACGGAATGCAACTCCTGCCCCAGTCCTTGACCCGTCCATCATAGCCACAGACAGCTGCGTGCTATCGGAATCGGACGTTTTTTTTAGCAAACGTAATGGCGAGTACATTGCTACGCCATCTGTTGCTGGTGGTGTTCTTAATGGAAGGTTACGATCGGTGTACATTGCTAGTGCAACATCTCTGGAGGATATTTCTATGCTTCTTGGGAGGTCTTGGAAGTTTTTAGTTATTCTTTGGTTTCTTGTAAGGGGTAATCATCAATTCCTTTTTAGATGTTTTTATGTTTTTGATTTTGGTGGTTTTAGAAACTGAAGTGTACATTCGGAATTACACTGATATTTCACTGTAGATAATTAAGTTATTTGTATGTGTCCACTGTTATTGGATCATTGATTTGTGGAGCACATTAAATAAATAAATCGAGCGGGTGACCAAAATTTATTCGTTATACTGAAATGCAATGAAAAAAAGTGCTATGATAGTTATAAATAGTATTTACCTTCCATTTATTACTATTGATCTCCTTAATATTACAAAATAATTATTATGAAATAAATTTACCTGTAGTCGAGTTTACGTCTTAAAAAAAGGCGGCAATATTTTTTAACTGTCTGTTCAAGCAAACATCGGTGAATTCTTAAATGATTTCACAACTCTGTAATGCATTGTCCGGAATATTTATTACGAAACGGGGACTCCCCTACCCTGCCCTCGGTCAGTAAAGGAGATCGATGGGTTTGGAAAGGCTGGCGTCCATCGGATGGGACGTTAAGCCGTGGCTCAGTGTGGGGGAACACCATACCCTGTGCACGTTAAAGAACACGCTGATATCCTTGACGAGAGGTTACCATCTGTCGCAAGACTGCTGTCTACTGCGTTCCCTCTCTCCCAGCCTTCTCTGAGCCTTCGGTGACCTGGCCATTTGGCCCATTGCGTGCAAAAATGTGACGTTCAGAGGTAAAACAACTCAACGAAATGGGAGAAGACTTCGCACCATATTGGCTGCTAATAACGAAACGAAACTAATGAAAGAACTTAACTAAAGTAATAAACAATATAACAATAACTTAAATTTGACGAATGATGGAATAAAACGTGTGGATTGGAAATGCTTTGAAAGAACTTTTCGCTGACGCTACCATTAACTTGCAATGCAATACAATGAGAATCGCTTAAAATCCCTTTTTATTGGGAAAATATGACAACGTCGCTTTAAAGCTTTGTTTAACTCTGAGTGGCACTTTTTTTGTACAGCATGGGCTAAATGTATACGTCACAAAGACCCCGAAGGTTGGGGGGAGAGGAAATAAATCGAGCGGGTGATATTTTTATTTGGTAGACAGATGGTAGCCTCCCGTCAAGGCCACTCAGCTTGTTCTTTAACGTCCACAGGGTATGGCTCTCCCGCACACGAGGCCACGACTTAACGACGGACGGCGGCCTTTACCAAGCCCATCGGTGTCCCCTACTAAACGTGGGAAGGGCGGGGAGTTTTGCGGAGATAAATCTCAACGCAGACTCAACTGGGACTCGAACCTGGGAACTACAGATTACGAGCCTGGCGCGCTACCGATTGAGACACCCCCGCTCCAAATCTGACACTAGACTATCAATTTAACACGCTATAGAAAATATCTGCGAGAATGGCGAGACCTCAGCAGAAAGGCAACACGAACATCCATGCCTTATCAGAGGCTCGAATCCAGGTCCCTTTGATCAGTAGTCAAGCACGCTAACCACTCGGCAACCTGATGATAAAAAAAAAAGTAAAAATGATGTGATAGGTTCACAATCTGCAGTTTCGAGTCTCAAATGTGCTGCATTTAATTTTTTTCTGTTAACTACTGGATGATAAATTAAAGAACTCCACCTGTAGTATGCGACATTAAGTCATGGGCCCTCATGGATCATACCCTATAAACAATAGAGATCATGCTCAGTGACGTCGATATATATATATGACGTCAATATCTATACGTCGAATATATGACGTCGTTTATATGAACATATATATATATGACGTCGTTTATATTCGACGTCATATAGATATATATATATTCGACGTCAATATATCGCTTCTTGGGGGGATATTATTCGACGTCAATATATCGCTTCTTGGGGGGATATTATTCGACGTCAATATATCGTGTCTTGGGGGGATATTATTCGACGTCGATAGGAGGGTTCCATCTCTCTCCTGCACGTATTATTTTTTTTAAAACGATCCTGACTTCTTATCTAACTATCTCCGAAAACACGTTTTTCCGTAATCGGCAAGTTTGCGGGTGAAATCAGAAATTTGCCTCCGAAGACAATGGAAAACTGATCGGTAAAAACTAAAAATTGTCACTTAAGTCATTTTTTTCGGGTCTGAAAATGTTAACTGTTATCAAAGGTATATATTCCTTGTGTGTCCTTTTTATATCCACCAATTCAAAAAGATCGACTCGGGATATCTCTTTTTTATATTTCTTGTGTTCTGATTTTTTTTTTATCTCGTGGTGGTGGAATGGTGAGACGAATTTTGATTTAGAAGATATTACAAAATTGGGAATTGACTAAATCTCTAAAATTATCACTTCAGCCGTGAAAGGGTATAGCAATTATTTAAAAGTAATTGCTATACTCTTTCATTTATTGGTTTCTTTATATTCATATTCTTTTATTGTATTGTCGTTTACCGGTATAACGAACTTCTTTCATCATTTAGACTTTTAGGGAAAAGGCTGTTTCAAGACATATACGAAGCGAGAAGAGGCGAGGGACTCTCAGTCGGTAGCGCGCCAGACTCATAATCTGTAGTTCCCAGGTTCGAGTACCCACTGAGGCAGCTTTGAGATTTATTTCCGCTGAGACTTCACCCTGCCTTCGGTCAGAAAGGGAACACCCAATGGGCTTGGAAAGGCCGCCGTCCCTGGGATGGGACATTATGCCGTGGAACCGTATGCAAGAGTTGGGTTGGGTTGTTTTACCTCTGAGCGGCACTTTTTTGCACACCATGGGCTAAATGGCCAGGTCACATGGACCCCGAAGGCTCAGAGAAGGTTGGGGGAGGGAACCCACTGGAACAGCTGTTGGGAGACAGATGGTAGCCTCCCGTCAAGGCCATCCAGTGTGTTCTTCAACGTGCACAGGGTATGGCTCTCCCGCACACGGGCCCACGGCTTAACGTCCCATCTAATGGATGGCGGCCTTTCCAAACCCATCGGTGTTCCCTACTGACCGTGGATAAGGCGGGGAGTTTTGCGGAGATAAATCTCAGCGCTGACCCAGCTGGGACTCGAACCTGGGAACTACAGATTACGAGCCTGGCGCGCTACCGACTGAGCCACCCCCGCCCCCCGTATGCAAGAGAATAAGATTCTGTGCACACTAAAGAACACACTTGATGGCTTTGGCGGAAACCTACCATCTATCTCCTAACAGCTGTTCAGTGGGTCCCTTCCTCCCAAACTTCTTGGAGGAGTTTGGGAGGAAGGGATTGTCCTTGTGGCCTTGTTATTATCTCATCGTGTCCTTGTGGCCTTGTTATTTACCTCATCGTGTGAAAAAAAAGTCAGTTCAGAGTGTACCCAATCAATCAAACAACGGTACACAGGGGCTCAATGAATGCCGTTTGGATACGCAAAGATCAATGTTTCGTGTCCCCCTCATCAGCGCTGGATCTAGGGGGGATACCCTCCCTTCTATTCAGAATACTAGTAAGACCTGTAAAAAGAAGGGAGAAATGTTATACTTCAATGGAAATCCAGTCTTGCCCTGCCCCCCCCCCTCGATTTTTTTCTAGATCCAGGCCTTCCCCCGCATGATGCTTAACAGAAGAATTCCTTTTCAAAGATTCCACATTTTGCCTCGACTCAATCTGTTATACAATACGTATTTGTTTCTTGTGGGGGGGGGGGGGATATTATTTGGCGAAAGTAATGTTTGCCATTAGATTGTAAAATAAAATAGTGATATTTGCACTTAAAATAAGAAACTTTGATGAATATTTTTTTTTTCAAATAATTATCGTTTAACACTTAGAAAATCTTATATATTCAAGTTCATGTTATTTCTTTGTAGTAGCGATGAATGATTTGAATTAAAGGTAAAGTCATATTATTTTAAATCATTGGGGACAGTTCATGCTGTCCTGAAAATTAACTAAAATGTCTGTCAAAATTAAATTTTCTGCAATAGCTCCAAAAAAACCTTTAATTCATTACCAGATGATATCAGAAACCTAAACAATCTGATTATATTTTAGCTAAGGGAGTATTTAAATATGAGAGATGATTTTCATTTTTTGTGTAGCATAGTTTAAACGGTAATTTTAAGTTATTTCATCTGTGCTGCCTGCTTATTTGTTTATTTGTAACTTATTGGATTACCTAGGTGGGTTTCTTACAACCTTTGGTGAAACTGGGTAGATATCAAATTTCTTGCTATCGTTTATATTATTGTTATTATTATCTTTTTGTGGTCTCCATTCAAAATTTGATTGTATATTTTTGATGTAATGTTTTTTTGTAAATGAATATAGAAACAAAGTTATTATTATTCACATGGTGCAGACAACAGTAGTGTCAAGATAGAATAGTCCCCCATTACACAGTTCATTCCCCCTATGACGTCATCAGTCACGCTCCCTTATGCGCCCCCCACTACTTCCCCTCCCCCCATTCACAGTCAGTCAGTCAGTCCCATTGCACAGTCAGTCGTGTCGACACGAAGGTTGCCAGATCACTAATTTCTAAAAAAATCGTTGCCAGATATTTTTTTCTGAATTCTGTAATCAACCATAGTGTTCGGATATTTTTTGAGCGACTGTATTGCACACCTACCGCACTTGAAAAAAGGAAATAATTTCGTCAAAGTATATCACAGCTGTTATGGCCCCTTTTTGTAGATTGTTATTCCTCTGAGCTTCTAGAGCAATAACTTGCCTCAGCAACACTTGGGTCCATTCATATTTATTGCCACTGAATCATAAACGAGTAGCTTAGTTTACGCAAACTCGTCAACAGTTCTAATCACGTTTCATAAAAACAACGCGATCTGCACGACCTGATAAGTGTAATCGTGTTCATAGCAAACAACTTCTGTATTCAACTTGGGGTGGGAGTGTCTCCTAATCTGTAGTTCTCAGGTTCGAGTCCCTCCTGAAACAGAATTGAGATTTAACTCCACAGAATCCCCTCCCTGCTCTCGGTCAGCAGGGACACCGATGACGGCCTTGAAACTCCACCATCCGTCGAATGGGACGTTACGTCGTGGCTCCGTGTGCAAGAAACTCTTAACCAGTGTACGTTAAAGAACATGCTGGATAGCCTCGACGGGAGGCTGCCATCTGTCTCTTACAGCTGCCCAGTGGGTCTCCTCCCCCAACTCCTCCCCTTGTGACTTGACCATTATCGCATCGTGTGCAAAAAAAAGGGCAGCTCAGAGGTAGACGTAAACTATTCGTGTCTCATTAACTGTAGGAGTCGACAACATTATGTCACATACACAGTCGGAAATTGAGCATTCTCACTCCCTCAATAGGGTCTCAGTCGGCAGCACGCCAGACTCACATGGCGATGTTCCCACTTTTGAATTTACACAAACACTACGATGAGATTTTATCCAGTAAACGCTCTCTCTCTTCTTTGAGAAAAAGGGGCACAAATGGGTTCCTAAAGATCGCTATCCGTCAGATGGAACTTTAAACAGTGATCCAGATGGAGAAGACCACTCCCTCTATGTTCGCGTTAAAGAACATTATTGATATAATTTATTTTCAAGAATAAAGAGATAATAGTAAATTCCTACATTAATAAAATCGTCATCTGTAGCAAGTTTTTTTCTAATTCATTTAATTCATTCATTAGTTTATTAAAATAATAAATTTACATACAGCCTATATTTGTAAATATTCCAATTTACCCAAGAGCATCTAAACTAGAGTTGGTTAACATACAAATTATTTAAGTACATAATTTTAGCAACATTGATACTCAAAGTTACAGAATGAAAAAAAAAAGATATACAAAAACACTAAAAGAATTTATAAAATCGAATTAAAGTTATTTTACTTAAATTATGAAAACAGAGTCAGCAATCGTGACACTCATTAGATATTTAGCAATGAGTGATCTGAAATGCAAAGTGTTTGTTTCTCATTTCGAATTATAGTCGGTAAAGAATCAAAAATTTTACGAGTCAAATAATCAAAATGTTTGTGCATAATTTGTTTTTTTGCAATGGCCGAATGGTTAGCGCGCTTGGCTACTGATCTAAGAGACCTGGGTTCGAGCCCCGGGTAAGGCCTGGATGTATGTGTCGTTTTTCTGCTGAGGACCTTCTGCTATGGCATATAAACTGACAGGCTCCTGTAAGACCTCTGTGGCAAGCAGCTGCTTGAGCAGGTATTTATTTATTTTATTTAAGTGGCAACAGAAACCTTTTCCCATCATCTAGCATCGATCAGTTTGTATGATATAGCACTGCGTTGTTATTTTAAAGAAGCAATTTAATATTCTATAAACAAATAAGTGTCTTAATGGATATACCCCTAAAATGGTATACTTACAAAAGATGGTAACAGTTTTGAATTTATTTTGTAATATTTGACATATAAACTTATTTTGTATTGAACTTAGACTTCTTAATGATGAAATGTATTCCCCCCCCCCCAAACGTCTTCTTAAATCATCTCAACCTCGGGTTTGTATTAAGCTTCTAATTATAGAGCTAACAAACCCATAATAAAACAGCTGGGAGTCCACTAAGAGTGTTTTAATGAGAAGTAGGATTATTGATGTCAAGCCAGCAGTAGTTAGGAAAAGACAAAATGTAGAGGCATCAAACAAGCATCAACTTCCAAAATCCACGGACCTCTCAGAGAGTTTGGCATGTACTTTACCAAGAAGAGGTACAACCGACTTTGGGACTTTTCCAGCTGTAGCCTATAATTACAGAATTCATAGGGCTTAACTGATGATGCCTCTGATATAAGTATTTCCGGGATTTCTAGCCAGAATTTCTTTCAATATCTGTAATTTCTAGACAGAATTTCTTCGAATATCTGTAAATTTTCTGATTTGATTTTTCCATTAGTCGTGAAGAGTGAAGAGATCGTCGTGTCCACTCCCTTATGTGGTGGGTTGGGTTGTTTTACCTCTGAGCGGCACTTTTTTGCACACCATGGGCTAAATGGCCAGGTCACATGGACTCCGAAGGCTCAGAGAAGGTTGGGGGAGGGGACCCACTGGAACAGCTTCCACTGGAACAGCCCCACTGGAACAGCCCACTGGATACGTTAGATAAATCTCAACGCTGACCCAGCGTTGAGATTTATCTAAGCAACCTCTATCTCGAACCTTTATCTCGAACCTGGGAACTACAGATTACGAGCCTGGCGCGCTACCGACTGAGCCACTCCCGCCCCACCTTATGTAGTGAGTTTGTTTCATCTTGCAAATGTTTTTTTCACTGTTTCTTCGATTGTTGTTATCATTTCTATTATTCTCATTTTTTTTTCTGTCTTCTGTTTTTTTCCTTCTGTTTTTTTCTAATTTCTATTCACTGTGACTTGCATATCTTTTCAAGTTCTTTTTCGTATTCACTTCTTTGTTCCCTCTTTATCTTGGATGTGTTTAATCACAGTTTTTCTGAAATTGTTTTAGCGATTCAATTAATTTCGTTTTTTCTATTTTATCTTCTTCTGTTTCTTCCAGTTTGTGTTCAATGTGTTTTTGTGTGTCTATTTCAAGTTCTCTTTCGTATTCGCTTTCTTGTTCATTTTCTGTTGCTTCTGCTATTGGTACAATAGTTTTTTTTTTTATTTCCTTGCTTCTTGTTGTTGTTTTCACTTTGTTCACATTTCCACTTTTTTTTTCTTAATTTTTCTTGATTTCTTTAGCGTGAGATTTAAGATTTGAAGTAGAGTTAGTTTTTATCGTCTCCATCCAGAGATTTTTCCTCTTCTTGTATCTTGTTAGTTTGAGGACAGAATGAAATTTCACTAATTTCATTTTCAGTATGATTGGAATATCATGTTTCTTCATTGTTTAGAGCCTCTGATACAATGCCAACAAAAGAGGTTGGTTCCTTTTTTTTTTCTTTTTTATTTCTTACCTTTTTGTAGATAATGGGCATTGGACTACGAAGTGTCAAGCCTTTCTGTAACGTTTGCATAATTTCGCTACTCTCTTGTATTCAATGTTTGCAAGGAATGTTTGCAAATAGTGAAAATTGGGAATTTCTTGCTCATTTTTGATTTTACATATTCTTGTGCCTGTCTTAATGTCTTGAAGTTCAAGAATATCACGTTTGTCATCCACAATATCGAGTGTCTCTCCGAATTGTTGTAAGGTATGTCTAATGTCTTCATTATTGATGCAGAAAGGTAGTTTAGATACGTACTGTCGCTCAAAAAAGTATCCGAACGCCACGGTTGATTACAGAATTCAGAAAAAATATCTGGCAACGATTTTTTTAGAAATTAGTGATCTGGCAACCTTCGTGTCACGTGATTACAGAATTCAGGAAAAATATCTGGAGCGTGTACAGCAACTGTACACGCTCCAGTTACCGTTCACAGCAAACTGGAGCGTGTGTAGTTACTGCACACGCTCCAGTTTGCTGTGAACGATAACTGCACACGCTCAATATTTCCGTGAGTGAGCCCACACGATCTAATATCAAAATAATATGAGCGACTGTACACTGTCTTGGTTGGTCTTCCAACTTGAAAGACCTCATATTTATTTCCCTCCTGTTAGACTTTCTTTCCATTCGAATAATTTTTCTGCCGCTGTTTCATTTTTCATGAGAATTACGGTTAAGTTCCTGCTAATGATTTGAGTTATTTCCACTATTCCTATTCCACAAATAGAGATGATTTCTTTCATAAGTTCAAGAAAATTCACTCCATGATGAAAGATCTTGAATACATTCTGTAGGTCAGCGTCTTGCATATTCCAGACGTTCTGTAGAGTTTTTCTCTGAAAGATATGATACATTATTAGAAAGATTAGAAATACATGAAAAACAGCAAACTGAGATAGAACACAAACTAGAAACTACTGATAAACTTCGTACAGATAATATGGCTGAAATAAAAACTCTCCAGACTAAGCTAACCCACTTAGATCAGTATGGACGTAACAAAAATCTTGAAATACATGGGATCCCCGTTCAATACCAGGAAGATGGAAATAGGCTGCACCTGTTAATGACCACCAAAATGTTAATGACCTTGAAACCTGTTAATGACCTTGAAATAAGTAACTTTAACCTAGAGCAAATAGAAGCCATCCACAGACTGCCCGTGAGAAATGAAAATAAAATTCCGCCAATCATCGTGCAATTTTCATCAAGACCCACAAGAGATTATTGGTTATCGCGAAGAAGAAGAGGTATGCTGACCTCAGAAGTAGCCTCTAATGCTGACGATACTCCAGTTTACCTCAATGAAAATCTTACGTCTGCGAATAAAGATCTTTTGTGGAGGGTAAAATCAATCGCTCGTGAAAGGCGGTATAAATATGTGTGGTGTAAACAAGGAAATATTTTCTTGAGAAAATCAGATGGTGACAATATCATAAAACTTGATATTAATAGCAACTTAGACAGGCTTCGAATTTTCTGTCTGAAATTGCTGCTTCGTATCGGTCATGGCTAACGAATTGTAATCTCCACAATGGTCTTCTGCGACGATGCAAACGATCTTCGTGCGGACTGGAATAACCAGAATCATTTTGAACTGGACAGTATTGCTGAAGTTAAAAACTGGTTCCAAGAAAATAAAAACTTAACATTTGATACATTAGAACAGTTATCAGTTATACATGTTAATGTCACAAATTTAAAAAAAAAACTGGGATCTCTTATATAGCTATTTAATTAATATCTTAGATTTTCTAGATGTAATCGTATTAACAGAAACGAATGTTAATGAATATGAAAAATCCTTATACAATATAAATAATTTTAACCAAATTTCTTTAAATATTAGCGGTAAGAAAGCAAGAGGTATTATTGTTTCCTATAGAGAAACCTTGGTGATTGAAAATGTTAGCGTACGTATCTCACCAGCAGAATCTATGCACTTAAGGATTTTCAAACATAAAGTAATATATAACTTGGTGTATGTTTATCGATCTCCGGGCACCGATATTAATGAATTTCTTTCTTCTCTGACTAAATGGATGGGGGAGAGCCACAAATTTAAGAATATAATACTCATTGGAGATTTCAATATTGATATTTCTAGTCATAGAAATAATGGAGTTCAAAAATATCTTAACGCTCTTTCTGAGTTTGGCTTTGTCCCTACAATAAGAGGATTTACTAGAGAAGAGATTTCGGGAAGATCCACAGCTCACTCGTGCATTGATCACATTAATGTAAAATTGGATAGAAATTTTAATTATAAATCCTTAATCTCACGAATCAAAGTTGCAGACCACTATTTTATTTCGTTATCACTAAGCTCGAATAAATCAGTGTGCGAATATGCAACAGGTGACGAAAAATATATGAAATGTTATCATAAAAATATTATTAACTCAATAATTAGGACAAATTGGAATACTGAGCAAGTCACCACGTCTGCTGATGAAATGTACAATAGTTTTAAAAATAAATACAACCTCATTCTGCATGAAAATATCTCAACAAACCAACATAACATCAAATTTCGGAAAAACAGCAACGAATGGATCACTCCCGAAATCATGAATATGATTGAACAGAGAGATGCAGCATGGGTTACTTATAGAAACAACAGAAACGATAATGCTAACAAAAAACTTTATCAACAACTACGAAATTCAGAAACTGATTTTATAAGAAAAGAAAAATCTAAATTTTACAAAAAAAACGCTTCAAATCCATTGCTGGAAATACAAAACAATCCTGGGATATGATTCATACTTTATTAGATGGAAAGAAGAAAAAGCCACTAGATAATATAATAATTAATCATATGCCCAAAAATCTAACAAATTCTCAAATTGCTACGAATTTTAATAATTATTTTGCAGACTTGGTTGATAAATTACGGGAGAGCAATCCAACCCAAAATGACAATTATAAGCCGTCGCTTAATATCCCATTGAGCTCATCCGTTTACATACCACCTATTTCGGACATTCAGTTAAAAAAAATAATTATCTCTTTGGATGAACGCAAATCATGTGGCATATATAACATACACGCCAAACATTTAAAGGCATGCATGAATCAATTAACAGAATATCTTGCTAAACTAATTAACTTAAGCATTACTTCTGGAAATATACCTTCCATTTTAAAAATTGCAATACTGAGACCTATCTATAAAAGTGGTGTTAAAAGTAATTATAGGAATTATAGGCCTATTGCTATCTTGTCCACCGTACACAAAATTTTAGAGAGGTACATCGATGACACTCTCCGTAGCTTTCTCTTAAAACACAAAATTTTAGAGAAGTACATCGATGACACTCTCCGTAGCTTTCTCTTAAAACACAAAATTTTAGAGAGGTACATCGATGACACTCTCCGTAGCTTTCTCTTAAAACACAACATTATTTCTAATAGGCAATATGGCTTCCAGAAGGGAAAAAGTACTACAACTCTCCTGTCCAATTTTGCAGAATGTGTTAATAAAGCCTTAAACCATGGAGAAAAGGTTGCTGCTATCTTTCTGTAGAGTTTTTCTCTGAAAACTCTACAGAATGATTTTTTACCCTTAAAATTGTAAAGCATTCGACACATTGGATCACAATATACTTCTTTCAAAACTTGAAAACTATGAAATTAGAGGGACAGTTCTAATGTGGTTCAAAAATTACCTAAGTAATAGGACTATTATAACCAAAATTAGAAATGCATTAAGTAGCGAAAGAAAATTAAATGTTGGAGTTCCACAAGGATCTATACTTGGACTTTTGTTGTTGTTCCTGTATATTAATGACTATGACTAATTTAAAATTAAAAAGTAAATTATTTCTTTATGCTGATGATACTGTTATTTTAAACAGCAATTGCGACGTGAACGCAGCTATAAAAGAATTACAGGATGACTATAATTGCTTGGTGAGATGGCTGAATATTAATTTAATACATATAAATAACGATAAAACTAAATGGATGATCTTCCACTCACCAGGTACTTTGAAAACATCAAACCACGTAATTAAGACCCACGATATAAATTGCATATATAAATCCGAAACTTATAAAAATATTTGTGATTGCCATAGCATTGAATTGGTGGATAATTTTAAATACCTGGGTTTATATCTGGATTCATAATTTCGATGGAACACTCACGTCTTGAAGCTATGTGAAAGTCTAAGATATCGCGCCGCTAAAATTTACAAATTGCAATTCATAGTCGATACCGACGTTTGTCTTATGGTCTACAAGACAATTTGTGAATCCTTAATTAGGTAGGGAATTACAATATATGGAACAACTGGCATCACTAACCTAAAAAAAATTAAAAATTGCAATCATCTATAGCAAAAAATATAATTCCATACAAGCTTAGAGATAATTTTTCAAACGCAAGGGAAAGATTTTCTTTCCTAAATATTCTATCAGTCCAAAATCTCTATAGATATGGCATTATTCTGAACAACTTTTTCAATGACACATATAAAGTACAAATTACACATGATAAGAATAACAGACTTCAGACCAATAATTATTTTCAAATCCCGAATTTTGTTAATAATTACGGTAAAAATCTTAAAGAGTATAAAGTGCCGGAGATCTTTAACCAGTTACCAAGAGAAATCATATATCTAACTAATTTTAGTGAGATTAAGTTAAAGGTTAGAAACTATTTAAAGAATGTCTGTTAATCTGTAATCCTGAGAAAACCTGTATCTAAATGACATTTGTGTTCTTTTTTACTGTGCTCACTTATGTATAAAAACTAATGCTCATCAATATTTCCTGCAGATAAGCTATTAGCTTTGCGGGTCAAATGTATAAAATCTCTCTACATCTGTATTTTGTGAGATGACGATGATGATGAATAAATATATATTAATAATAAAAAAACTGTTACTAAAAGTTAGGAAAAAAACTAATTTCTAACCTATTCTAATCAATCGACCTAACTGTAGGCTTCGCAAAACACGTGACCTTCTTCTTCCCTTTTTCATTTTGGGGTGGGGGTGGCTCAGTCGGTAGCGCGCCAGGCTCGTAATCTGTAGTTCCCAGGTTCGAGTCCCAGCTGAGTCAGCGTTGAGATTTATCTCCGCAAAATTCCCCGCCCTGCCCACGGTCAGTAGGGGACACCGATGGGCTTGGAAAGGCCGCCGTCCTTCGGATGGGACGTTAAGCCGTGGCCCCGTGTGCGGGAGAGACATACCCTGTGCACGTTAAAGAACACGCTGGATGGCCTTGACGGGAGGCTACCATCTGTCTCCCAACAGCTGTTCCAGTGGGTCCCCTCCCCCAACCTTCTCTGAGCCTTCGGGGTCCATGTGACCTGGCCATTTAGCCTATGGTGTGCAAAAAAGTGGCGCTCAGAGGTAAAACAACCCACAACCCACAACCCTTTTTCATTCGCAGGAACTTCAACAAGCACGTCTTATCAGCACCCTTAAAGTTCTTCAACCTTAAGGTTGACTAGTTAATTTTCCGACTAGTAACTTTTCCTTAAAGTTCTACGGAAAAATACATCGTTTTTTTCTTCCTTAGAACTAAACTAATACCACACTGTACAGCAGATTGAATAATAAATTGAATTAATTATTTGATTGAATAATAAATTGAATATATTGAATTGAATAATAAGATTTGAAAGGTGTTTGAAGAGAGTTCCCATCATCTCCTAATATATGTCCCTTTCGCCGTACCCGGAAGGAGCTGCCTCAGTCGATAGAGTGACAGGCTCGTAATCTGCAGATTCCCATGAACGTCGAGATTCATATCCCCCCACCACAACCCCCAACTCCTTGCACTCAGAAAGAGGAAACCGAGGGTCTTCGAAAGGCTGCCGTCTGTCAGAAGGGTTGGGTTGGGTTGTTTTACCTCTGAGCGGCACTTTTTTTGCACACCATGGGCTAAATGGCCAGGTCACATGGACCCCGAAGGCTCAGAGAAGGTTGGGAGAGGGGACCCACTGGAACAGCTGTTGGGAGACAGATGGTAGCCTCCCGTCAAGGCCATCCAGCGTGTTCTTTAACGTGCACAGGGTATGGCTCTCCCGCACATGGGGCCACGGCTTAACGTCCCATCCGACGGACGGCGGCCTTTCCAAGCCCATCGGTGTCCCCTACTGACCGTGGGCAGGGCAGGGAATTTTGCGGAGATAAATCTCAACCCTGACCCAGCTGGGACTCGAACCTGGGAACTACAGATTACGAGCCTGGCGCGCTACCGACTGAGCCACCCCCGCCCCTGTGTCAGAAGGGACGTTAAACCGTGGCCTCGTGTGCAGGAGAGCTATATCCTGTGCACTTTACAGAACCAGCTGACGAAAAGCTTCCATCCGACTCTTAACAGCTGTCCAGTGGGTTCCCTAACCCTAACCTGCTCTGAGCCCTTGCCATTTAGCCCGTTATATGCAAAAAGAAAGTGCCACTCAGAGGTAAACCAACTGAACACTATCACTTCTTTCCTGATTTATTCGCACAATAAACAGTTCCAATACGCCATCCCAAGACTTAAAAGCAAACAAAAACCACCTAACAGATAAAGAAACTGATTTTTTTTCCCTCAAAATCACCAATCTCTACACGGGATTTCCCCCTCAACATTTTCGCTGGTGCAACATCACCATCCTCCCACACAGCCACCCAACCAATCCCTCTCTCATCTTCTGAGAAACACAATCAACACACAGCGGTAACTGATCCATTCCGCAAGAACCAGTGAGAACTGGAATATCAAGCCTTGGCATCACTTCGCCACCAGCTACGTCGTCATCACCGACGATCCCATCCGGGGAAGTCACGTCAGTAATTGCCGAATTATTCAGTCTAGATGAGGCGGGGAATCGACGCCAAAGCTGCTAGAGGCCAAGTCTTCTATCAGGAGAAGCTGTTCATCCTTCGGAACAGGTGGTCGCGAGACAGATGGAATCTGATTCGAAACCAGTGCGACTGATGCGCTTTTAACTGTTGTGGTCAGTCAGAGAGCGGAATGAACACTCGACATCTGGCAATGATACATTCCAGACGACTTGTTTTCCTCCTCCCTAGAGGAAGATCCGCATGTGTGATGAATCCATTGTGTGATGAAACTTGACATCTGTTGAAGTTTCGTATTAAAAAAATATCCCCTCAAGCAGCTTCTTGCCACACAGAGAACACCAAAATTATAAGGTCAATATATATATATTGACTTTATAATTCCATATTCCGACAGATGTGAGCAGAACATTAATTATATATGTCCTGCTCATATATGTTGCATAAAATCAATTGACCAAATTTGCTCATGAACAACTAGAATGTGTGCTGGTTAAGTCGTGGGTGACACAGTAATGAGAACGACAGGCTTGTAATCGTTAGTTCCCAGGTTCAAGTCGCAGTTGGGCCAGCATTGAGATTTATCTCCGCGAAATCTCCACCCTGCTCTCAGTACGAAAAGGGACACCAATGAGCTTGGAAAAGCCGCCTCGGTAGCATAGAACATAAAGTCTTTGGCCCCGTATATGGGAAAGCGATATTTGTGCACGTTAAAGAACCCACTGAATGGCCTTGATGGGAGGTTATCATTTCTTTCCTAACATCTGTCTAGTGAGACCCCTTCTCCAACTTTCTCTAAACCTTTGGGGTCTTGTGACCTGGCCATTTATCACGTTGTATGGAAAAAAAGTGCCGCTCAGAAGTAAAACTAGCCAACCCAGTACTATCCCCTGAAGAAAACTTAAATTCGCATCACATAAAAGAAAAGAAAATGAATAAAAAGTACCTTTAAAGCAATACACTCGCATTTCGTAGCGGTTGATTGATATAAAATATGGGCGGGGGTAGCTCAGTCGGTAGCGCGACAGGCTCGTAATCTGTAGTTCTCAGGTTCGAGTCCCAGCTGGGTCAGCGTTGAGATTTATCTCCGCAAAAATTCCCCGCCCTGCCCACGGTCAGTAGGGGACACCGATGGGCTTGGAAAGGCCGCCGTCCGTCGGATGGCACGTTAAGCCGTGGCCCCGTGTGCGGGAGAGACATACCCTGTGCACGTTAAAGAACACACTGGATGGCCTTGACGGGAGGCTACCATCTGTCTCCCAACAGCTGTTCCAGTGGGTCCCCTCCCCCAACCTTCTCTGAGCCTTCGGGGTCCATGTGACCTGGCCATTTAGCCCATGGTATGCAAAAACGTGCCGCTCAGAGGTAAAACAACCCAAAGATATAAAATATTTTCTAGTTTCGTCATGTCGATTTGTGCGATCTCCTCTGGAGAAAAGGTGTGTATGTGTAGAGGCTGAAGTTGGCCATGTAAGTTTCTCGCCAGTCTCGTAATCCGTATTTCTCAGGTTCGAGTCGCAACGCTACCAAAGTAGAGATTTATTACTGACAACCCCCATAGTATCTATCCTCCATGAGAAAAATGAAATGATGACCATGGAAAAATCTGTTATTTGTCAAATAGGACGATAGACCATGGATCCTTGTGGAGGAAAGCCATACCTTGGACATGCTAAACAACACTCTGAATGGCTTTAACGGGAGGCTACCATCTATTTCTCCTAACACTGGATCACCAACCTTCTCTGAGACCTTGGGGTTCTTGTGACTTGGCTATTTAGTCCATTGTGTTAACAAAGTGCTGCACAGATGTAAACTCCCATCCCAAGCACTGTAAGTCCATATTCATGCTTGGAAATTTTAATTGGTAAACCTGTTTTGATTGATATAAAATTGTTAAATAGTATATTGTTTCGAAAATTGTTTTCCATAGGAGAACATATAATAAGTTTACAATTAATAAAGGAATTGTTTTAATTTGCTCGTTTTTGAGAGAAAACGTTTTCACTTTGCCGTCTGTCTATCTGTCTGTCAGTCCGTCGTTCCGTCTGTAGATATTCAACGTGGTTTCCAGAGATAAATTGAAAATTCCTTTTGTATTGGACAGGTATTTATAACTTATTACGATTCCCACTTTTCGAATCTCACTAAAGTTTCAATTGCGCCCTCTGACGATATAAGAGTTAGAAATTTTCAAAACTTTAAACGAATATTGAAAATTATCTACTTGGGCTAGAAGTTTGATATTTTAGGCGTGATGATCAAGGGATGGGATTGTTCCCCGATGGTATAGTCGGTGATGACGATGTAGTAGTGTATTTGCAATAACAATTGGTACCTAACTCCCAAGTGGGTGAGAAAACGTTTTCTTGATATTTTTCTTTTGAGGGAGATTAATGAAAATATTTTTTAGTTGAATAGGTACTAAAAAGAAACAAGATGATTTCTAATTTTCAAATCCTCTAAAAGGCGGTAATTGACATCGTTAGAGGGATTTAAATGTACAAATTGTAGAACCGAAGTAATATTGCAATCATATTATATGATAATCATATTATATTAATATTTATGATAGAAATTAAAAATCTGGTGGTTGATGAAGAACAGAAGCCCAGAAAACTTGCTAAAAGGAAGTACCGTATTTGCCGGCGTATAGGACGCACCGCGTATAAGACGCACCCCCTTTTTTAGAAACATTTTTAAGGGAAAAAAAAATTCCACATTGTTTCATGAATTTCCATAAAGATTTATGTACTCATTTTATCGTTATTTATGTATACAAAAATGTAACTAGGGAACATTGTAGTTAGGTATCTTTTAATGTTCATCCCCAAAACACATAAATTCATCTCCAGAACTAAATGAAAAACCACTTGAAGCCTCTTTTTCAGAAACTGAGTCTTCGTATCATCCTCTGTGCCATCAAGTGAGTTACTAATACCACATTTCTTAAATGACTTTACAACTGTCTCATGTTTCACAGCATTCCGTGAAGTTTTGACCCATTCACAAATCTGCAAAATGCTAGGTCTCTTCCTTCTTCCTGATGGTGTCACTTCAAAATCTGTAGACTGCATCCAACTGTTCCATTTCTCCTTCATGAATCCTTTAAATGGTTTATTAATGCAGACATCTAAAGGTTGAAGCTGGCTCGTTAGTCCACCTGGAATTACAGCTAACTGAGTTTTCAGTTGGTTGATTTTATTTTTTTACAGCTTCTGTTCTATGACTCCGAAACTGATCCCATACTAGCAAGGCAGGTTTCTTTAACAGTCCACCAGGACGCCTAGACCATACATTGTCTATCCACAACTTCATCCCCCCTTCATCCATCCAGCCCTTAGGATGAACGTGCACAAACACACCTTTAGGCAGTTTTTCCTTGGGCAAGGTTTTCCTTTTGAAAATCAAAAGAGGCGGTAATTTTGTTCCATTGGCACAACAAGACAACACGACTGTGTAGTGCGTTTTCTCATGTCCACAAGTTTTAACAATAACACTTCTTGCACCTTTGGAATCTACTGTTTTGTTTGAGGGTACATCGAACGTCAGTAGGACCTCATCTATGTTTCCTATTTGTGAAAGTTCAAAATTTCCACTTTTTCTTGCATTAATGACAATTTTATGAATCTTGTCTTCATATTCTGTTGGCACCTTTTGTGCTATTTTTGTTTTAGTCCGCATACGTAAGTCATTTCTCTTCATGAATCTAGAACACCATGACGTTGATCCTGTAAAATCAGCGATGCCTCTGTTAGTAGCTATCACTCTTGCTTGTTGAATAGTCATTTTTGTGGAAACTGAAAATCCCGAGCTTCGGTGGACTAATAACCAAGTTTTTAATTTTCTTCTAGTTCCGACCATTTTGCAATTCCATGTCGCAGATTATGTTTACTACGCATAGCTTTTTTTAGGTCTTCTTCCTGTCTTCTCCAAGTTCTTATCATCTTTTCTGTTGGCGGTGATCCGAAATTCCTCTCTGCTGCCTTGTTTCCGTGTTCTTTAGCATACTCAATCACTCGTAGCTTGAATGCAATATCGTAGCAGAATCTGCGTTGTTTTTGAGCCATGTTTCGCAGCAAAAACATGAGAAAGCTTCTTCGGTACTAAAAGTTTACGTTTTGGTTGCCTTGAGGCGCTGTAATCGGTAATGACGCGCCATGCTCGCGCTTTTCGAAAAAATACGCCGGTGAAATGTGATCACACATGCGCACATTGGATGAATCGTAATCTTGAGGTGTCAGTGGATCTGAACTCTATTTTACTGGAATGCTCCCTCTATCAGTAGTGAAACATAAAATACATCACGCAACTTATTATTTTTACAGAACAAAAAAAAATTCGGAAACAGCTTGTTGTAGTCCTGCATTGACTGACTGGAGCAAATCCTGCCTCATTGCAGAGCGGTTTGCCCTAACAGTGCATGACACACTGTGGCAGTCCCTATTGGTGCACTGTGGCAATCCCTATTGGTGCATGACACACTGTGGCAGTCCCTATGGCAGTCCCTATTGGTGCAGTGTGGCAGTCCCTATTGGTGCATGACACACTGTGGCAGTCTTTCTGCCGAAGTTCTAGCAACGATTAGCGGTGGACTGCGATGTACGTCATTGCTGAAAGACCCTTTGGACAGTGTGTTTTGACACATCTGCAAAGGCAGCAACATCTTGTACACTATGCCCTTTTGCTCGGCCAAACGCAATAACAAATTTTTGTCACTCATTGACATCTTTCGCGAGCCCCATGTTTTACGGAGCGACTAACACTTACGTGGTACACAACAACTTCTTGTCACTGTATGAACCATATAGCGCACGACACAGCTATTTGTAGACGCATTTATTACTGATGCGCCCTCTGTTGCTGACGAACGGACTTAACCTTCTCACGGCGGGAAATGGTAATTTTTTGTCCGGTGAGCTTATATTGCTAATTACATTTGCAGTCACCCATTAGTTCGAGTTACTAGGGCTAATAATATATTCTACCGTTAAAGGGTGCAAAATAAGAAACTTCCTTTTTTTTTTTTCAAAAGGAGCGTTCCATATTCGACTGAGGTGATGTTTTATTCTTCTAGTTTTATATTTAAATTTACTATTCTTCTTTTTTTAAAGATATTCATTTGGATCTAAATATAAGAACGACATCGTGCTACAGATATCATTAAATAAATCAAATTAATTCGGTACTGAAAAGGTTCTTTTATTCTTTAAAATACGATGAACGAGTTGCATTAAACGCCAATTTGTCTGGAAACTTTAATTATCTTCTGTAATAATTTATTCTTACAATTTAAACAATGTCATACATTGATCAAACTGCACGATCACTTCATCATTAGCAACGGAAACGAAGAAAAAGCCTTTATAATGCGATACCTAAAACAAACTATCCATTGAGACAGGAATAACCTCTAAACTCAGAAAGCTACCTTTACGGAGTAATCGCACCACCATAACAGATTCTTATTCTGCGGCATTACCTGGCATACCTTCCCTGACACTAACATAACTCCCAATCATTGAGACTCATCCCAAAGATCTATCTACGTTGGAATAGCACGAGCGTTCTAAGTAACTTGCAGCAGTTCATTTAATGTCTCTCAGTATAGCGACTCGAATGGTAGAGAAATTACTTCGCTTAGAGAGTGCGTCGTGCCACACTGATTGTTTCATGTTTTATTCAAGCGTCGCCCACCGTGTGTATGTGTGCCCTCTATTTCTTCATTCCTTCACTATTTTATTTTCTCGTCTCCCTTATTTCGTTTGCTTCGACCTGATTCTAACTGCTCCGAGATGACAGAAGACAACGTCCGCTTCTTCTCCTCCAGGAGGAGGAGCAAGCATCATCGGCTGAAGACACCACACACACGTGAGAGAGGCGAACCCATCCGCGAAGTTATGGCCTACAGTTGCCTCATCTGTAATCCTAGCAGGAGCGAAGGAGTTTAAAGCAAACACATGTTGAATATTGCAAAAGAGGGTGGGGTTCCATTTAAGAGGGGCTGGAAATGCCGGCGTGTGATGGGGGGAGGGGACTAGATCCAAACAAAAACCAAAAAAAAGAAAGAAGAGAGAGAGAAAGAGTGGGTGGGTGGGTAAGGAAGAGACCCCTCTCCTGTAATAATGGAAACGAACGGAATACTCGTTTGTTTTGTTTGATGTGCATACTCCTTTTCCATTACCTAAGTAAAATAATCCATCAAAGGGAATACATCGTGTGGGGCAAGCGGTCCACATACATATGTAATCTTTCTGATGTGCACTTAGGTTTGATGTGCACCCGGCAGACGGCTGCTCTCGCCACACGGATTCATTTTGTCCACTTGCAGATTGATTTTGGAATCTTCTTAGCTACGTGGTCGTCTCCTTCCTCTGGTCTTCAGTCGTTCTTTCTCTCTCTCTCTTTTGCGTTTCTTTCTCTTTTTTTAACTTCTTTTGTTTCTCTCTATCCATCCCACGTGCAGATGAATGACCCGTCTCTTCTCCCCCCCCCCTCTCCTTCTTCTCTCTCTCCCACCCCATCTTTTTTTTTTGCTTCTTCTCCTTCTTTCTTCTTCCCAAGAGTAATGACTTTTCCAAAAGTCGTGTGCTTTCAGTACCGTGGAAATAGAAACAAAGCCAAAAAGGGGAGATACCATTTCCATATCTCACTTTGTCCTCCATAGGTCGAGCCCACTGCATGGCCCACTGTAAATACCTTTTAATACAAAAAACGTAGACTTCTACGGTATTTGGTTTTCTAAATCCAAACAGTTTTAAAGATAATTGTGAGTGGTATTGTTGCCTTTTCTCTCTTTTTCTTTTACTCTTGGTAAATACTGTGTTGCGTCGTCTAGCATGCTGTAGACAGAACTAAGTAACGCGTTGCACGCGAAAGGGCGGAACTCAATTCTGAAAATGGGGAGACATGGGAGACCATCCTTATTTGCTTTCGAGCGTCCGAAAATAATGACATTTTCAGGATCGTGAGATATTTTCGGAACCGAACACTTTTAGGTGTGTTGAGGAAAGTCAATTACGAAATAGTCAAAGTACCGATAAATTCCAGAGGAATCGATGTTTTTTTGGGGGGGTGGGGAGGTTTTTAACTTTGATAGACTCTCTGCCTTTTGTACTTTTTATTTCTGGGAGAGGGAGGTTGTCAGTTTTGATAAAAAATTCTGTCTTTTATAATTTTTTTTCATTTTTTGAGGGGGGGAGGGTTCTTAGCTTTGATAGACCTTCTGACTTTTGCAATTATTTCAGCTTTCATATCAGCTTCCATAGACCCTATGCCTTTTGTAATTTTTTATTCGGAAGGAGGTCTCAGCTTCGGTAAAATTTCTGCCTTTTTTTTGAGAGGGGAGGGTCCACTTTTAATAAAACCCCTCACAGACCTTTGGACTTTTTTTATTAGGGGGGGGGGGGGTTGGTAAAGCGAGAATCTGAAAATCGCAGATCTCCACCTCATTGCATGATTGTTTGCAGCAGCAAAGCAGCGAAAGCCCCACGGAATCGAACGCATCCCCAGAACGTAATTGTATATAAATATAAAAAACTATGTCGTCCATATACTACTCTCGTGTTTGGAGCGGGGGTGGCTCAGTAGATGGCGCGCCAGGCTCGTAATCTGTAGTTCCCAGGTTCGAGTCCCAGCTGTGTCAGCGTTGAGATTTATCTCCGCAAAATTCCCCGCCCTGCCCACGGTCAGTAGGGGACACCGATGGTCTTGGAAAGGCCCCCGTCCGTCGGATGGGACGTGTGCGGGAGAGCCATACCCTGTGAACTTCTAAGAACACGCTGGATGGCCTTGACGGGAGGCTGCCATCTGTCTCCCAACAGCTCCCCCAACCTTCTCTGAGCCTTCGGTGTCCATGTGACCTGGCCAATTAGCCCATGGTGTGCAAAAAAGTGCCACTCAGAGGTAAAATAACCCAACCCAACTCTCGTGTTTGAATTGTTGGTCACCTTTCTACACAATCACTTGACACAGCACGTTTGAGGCATATGTTGGTACGGATGTAACAACCCACGAACCAGTGATTTCACCTAAGTAAGGGTGAAAGTAATTAAGGCTTGATAGGTCTTTGTTTGATCTCAGCTTTGATTGGTCTTTGTACCTTTTCATTTTTATTTTAAAATAAACAATTCTGTATTTATTGCGATTTCTTTTTCCTGTTTTTCAGTCTGTTTATCGCGACAATTCTTTTTAAGAAAATGTTCGGAATAGAATCGTCGTCAGAGTTAAATTGTTAAGCATTGGTTCTGTTTGACGATACCTAATGAATGTTAGAACTTTAAACCATCAAAAGCAGTCAATCATTCATCTTGATTCTGCTATAGTTTAGCGCTAGACATCTTGATTGAATGGAACGCTTTCTATAACGAATAAATGAGTTGTGCAGCTAATTGTTGCATCAACGATTCCAGTTCCGTCACAATTAGTCGCAGTGCTTGTTGCAGTTAGATAACAATTATTTGCGGAGACGGCAACAGTTGGATAACAGTTAGTTGCGCTCTGGTTATAATTATTACGTTTGCCACTGCTTCTTCAGTGACTCAGTGGCGACGCATTGGTTCGATCTCAACTTCTAGGGTCAGGGTTCGAGTCACGGGATAGCATGGTCGACAAGTGAAAACCTAAAGATAAGTTAGTAATTTTGCCGGTCTGGCAAAAATTGAAAAAGAAAAGTTGCAACGGGACTGCAACTGGGCAACAATTACTTTTAACTCTGATTATATTTTTGGAGATTCAGTTGCACTAACAATTGCAGTTGGACAATGATTAGTGCATCTGAGATTATAGTTGCGAAACAATTAGGTGCAATGACAACTGAATAACTAAATCAAGGGAAAATTTGTTGCGATGTCAATGCAGTTAGTCCCGGAAACGACAACACACCTCTCTTTTGTTGCGATCTTAAGCAACCACGGCAATTCCCGATTCCGTCTGACGACACTACCAGTTATGAAAAGCCGTGCTTATCTAGAGCCGGGGACAAGAATGCGCCATATAGACGCACCTCAACCCCGACCTCACATGGCAGCAGTCCTATAGAAGGAAAGCTAACCACCGGAAGAAATCTAATATTTAATCTGTTCCCCTGTTAGCCATGAACAAGGATATATAGATCCAAGTTCGCTCGGCACCCGGGGTGGAAACTCTTAGTAAGGCCCAGACTTTTAATAGGGCTCGTGCCTACTAGGCAGGCTCAGACCTTTCGGCAGAGCCCTTAAACCTGCTCACACAGAGCACCTGAGGTTAAGGCCGAAGACACCGTCACCATCCAACCGGTCGTCCGACTGGTCAGCGATGTCGTCGGCCTGTTGGTCTTGGCTATGTCCAACCGGGGGACCAATCCGGCCAGCACAGCCTTCGACCAGGTTGCTGGGCCCGAAGCCCCCCCCCCCCCCACCACCACCACCACCACGTCAAGGTGGTCCCCTATCGGGGGGGGGGGGAACGGCAACAGTTGGGCAACAATTTTTTTGCCTCCTCCCCATTACAGTTGGGCAACAATTTTTTTGCCTCCTCCCCATTACAGTTGGGAACAGTTGATTTAGTTACTGTCTTTAAGCAGCCATTAGTTACGCGCCGATTACTAATGTGGTAGGAATGCAGTTGAACAACTATTAGTTTCAGTTCCGATAACAGTTTAATTTTAATTCAGAATTTATTTAGATATTCAAAACTTCTTATTCAAAGGGAAACCTGACAAATTTTTAAGTCGTAAATCGTACTTTTGCGTTTTAATTTTATCCTCTATTTAAATGTTTCCTAGCAAGCCAAGCTTACCTAAACTTTAAAACATTTTCCACTGCTCACTTAAATATCAAGAAATGTTTTCACGGCCGACTTAAAATAATTAATAATACTTGCTTAAAACTAACTTAAACATTAAAAGATATTCCAAGACTTTTCCTCTGTCAGATTTAAAATTTCGAGAAATTTTCCCTGCCATATTTAATATTTCAAAAACTTTCTCCTGCAGATTTCAAATTTCGAGAAATTTTCTCTGGAACATTTAAATTTCAAGAAAGAGATAAAATTTGAAAACATTCTTTTGGAAAGTTTAAAATTTAAAAACATTCTCATGGAAGATATAATATTTCAAGATATTTTCCCTGCCACATTTAAAATTTCAAAAAATATCACCTGGCAGATTTAAAATTTCAAGAAATTTTCCGCTCCCCACAGATATTTTTTTACAGAATCATAACCATGCTTTTGTTTTCAACGAAACGTATAATAATAAATAAAAAATATAATATAATAGAACAATAAATCGATATTTTGAGTTTGTGAAATATTTTAGGAACATTTTTTCAATACCTCAAATATGCTCTTAATAATAATAATAATATCTTTATTAAGCCTTAGTATGGTTATATACATAGATTACCCCGCTAAGCCTTATGGCTTGTCAGCAGGATTCCTTTCAAACACAGGACAGGTTTATTAAAGAATATGACATGTATAATGGAAAATAAACACATAATTAAAAACAGAAACTAAAACAATAACAGCAAAAAAAAACACGTATTAAAACAAAGACATGAAAAATTAAACACATTTATAAAATAAACCTATAAAATTTCGGATTACAGCACATGTTGCACAAAACTATCACCTATTGTACAAGTCATCATTTCACATTAAAACTGCACTTGCTTAAAAGATACCAGATACAGGATATGGGACTTTTTAAACATAAAAATGATAAAAGATACCAGATACAGGACTTTTTAAACATTACTTTTCAAATGTTTACATCTAATAACCATTTCGAAACTTTAGTTTTAATTTCTGAATAGGTGCTCAGGCATAACAGATCTCTCGGTAGAGAATTAAAAATTTTGGGTATTTGATAAGATATCCGCGCTTTTCCATAATTATTGTGAAAAACTGGCTAAACAAAATAATTTTCACACTTTCGCCTTGTATTGATCACAAGCAAAATTTTCTCCTTGTGTTCATTTTTAACGTAATTTCTAAAGATAGTTACATAAATATATAACAAGTTAATTGGTAAAATGTTCAGATAATGAAAAATATTGCCAAGGTGATCTTCGTTAATTACATGTTTATTGAATTTAACAATATTATTTAGAGTACTTTTTTGTATTCGATTAATTTTATTTAAAACAGATTTATATGTGCATCCATATATACTGATACCATACCTAATGATTGATTCACAGAGAGCTTTTATATATCATTGTTATGACATCCAATGGAAAAAGTGTATTCAACTTTCAACACTTTGTAAGATGCATAACTTAGTTTATCACAAGTATATTTTATGTGCGATTTCCATTTAAAATCTTGGTCAATATAAATCCCCAAATATTGAATTTTATTAACCTCTTCCACAATTGGGCAGGAACATAAATTTTGGTTAATTATTAATTTATATTGACAGTTATAATTATGTGTTTTAATGCATAAGTTATTTAACTTGTGCTTACTCTGAATGATCATATATTTGGTTTTTTCTTCATTTAAGAAGAGTTTGTTTTTCTGAAACCAAACGTTATAGTCGTTTTGTTCAAATCTAACTACTTTTTCTACCTGCATACCTGCGTTCAGCAGAACGGTATCGTCAGCAAACATAAACAAATTACCCTGAAAATGTATTTCTGTTAAATCATTTATACAAATTGCAAATAAAAGTGGCCCCAAAACTGAGCCCTATGGTACACCTGATTTTAAAATTTGATCTCTACTCTCACAATTTTCAATCCTAGTGATGATAGTCCTATTAGACAAGTAATTTTTGAACCATTTATTCAGTAAACCTCGAATTCCCACCAATGAAAACTTTTTTAACAATATGTAAAAAATGTTTCCACAAAATTTTAGTTTTTGAGTTTTGCAATTAAGCTTTGATGTGATATTGAGTCAAAGGCTTTTTCCATATCTATTATAGTAGCAACCACGTATAATCTATTTTTATTGTGTATTCTGCATCTGATATAATGTTTAATAATAGGTCTTTTGATGATCTGCCAGGTCTGAATCCGAAAAAGTTATTATCTAAAAGTTTGAATTTTTCTATGTGCCATGGCCGAGTGGTTAGCGCGCTTGGCTACTGATCTAAGGGACCTGGGTTCGAGCCCCGGGTAAGGCATGGCTGTTTGTGTCGTTATTCTGCTGAGATCCTGCCATCCTCTCAGACCTTCTACTATGGCATATAAACTGACAGGCTCCTGTCAGACCTCTGGGGCAAGCAGCTGCTTGAGGGGGTATTTATTTATTTTTACAAATTAATCTGTTGGAACTAGTCTTTCAAAAAGTTTAAGAACGTTAGAACTTAAACATATGGGTCTGCATGATGTAAAGTTTTCAGGATTGTTGTTTTCTTTTTTTATGAATATCATATAATTATCTAGCCAATTTTGAGGGTAAGTTTTTGTAGACCAAAATTTATTAAATTGTTCAAGGAATTTAATTTGCCATTCAAGAGTTAAATTTTTTAATAATTTATTGGTAATTCGTCAGGGCCAGGAGCAGTGTTGTTTTTTAAATTTTTGATGGCAGATCTTAGTTCCAAAAGAGAAAAAGGGAGATTTAGATAGTCTGTTTTATTATTATAACATAGCTTGTGAAATACATTTGAATTTTTGAATTTTTTAATTGTTTTATTATCTGGTTTGAAGTGTAAATGTATAAAACGTTGAGCTGAGTTTTTCTGTGGTTTCTTGCATTGTCTTATTGTTTTTTAAGGAATATGTATGTATAGGATTATTTGGTGTTATATCATTATATAATTTTTTTATATATTTTCCACAGATTTGTGGTTATAGTTTGAGGAGACAAATTTTCTGTAAATTTCTTCCAATTTAGTTTTTGTAAATTTTTAATTTTTTTAGATATGGCTTTGTTAAGTGTTTCAAAATCTTGGACATCTCTGAATGTTTTTTTCCTATTCATATTTCTCTCAGCTTTTCTACGTATTGCTATGAGTTTATTTATGAATATGGTTTGTGTGTTTGTTTTTTTGGGTATTTTTTTTTATAATTGTTTCTTTGTTGTCATTTATTTTATTTTTTGGTATTTCTATAATTTTGATATAATCAATTTGTGTTTGTGATATATTTTCATTATTGATGTAATTTTTAATTTTTTTCCAATTTATAGTTTTTAACCTTGGTTTGGTTAAATTTTGATTTTTAAAATAGATTGAGATAGGATAATGATCGTTCCCATAGTAATCTGAGGATATGGACCATGTTAAGTCTTTAGAAATTTTATTGGAACATATTGGCAAATCAATTATCGATTTTGTATTGAATCTATTTATACATATTGAAACATTTTCATTTAATATGATTAAATTATTATTTTCTATTAATTTTATCAAATGAATACTTTTATTTTCATTTTTGTGCGAAAACCACATTTTATTATGTGTGTTAAAGTCTTCCACTATTAATATTTCTCCTTTTAAATTTTTTAAAATTTTTGAATATTCGTTATATTTAATATATATATTATTATATATATTTATAATATTTTTTGGATTATATATATTTATAATATTTGTAATTATACTATTAATTTTTACTTGTACTATTAGAATTTCTAATTTATTATGTGTTAAATCAATATTAATCCTTCTTTGAGGAATGCTTTTATCAATAAAAGTGGCAACTCCCCTAGAATTTTCATTATTTTTTTGCACATAGGATATATAATTATTCAGTCTAAGAACCTTATCTGTTGAAGTCTCTTGTAGACATAATATTTTTATATTTTTGGTTCTTATTAAATGTTTAAATAAAATAAATAAATACCCCCTCAAGCAGCTGCTTGCCACAGAGGTCTGACAGGAGCCTGTCAGTTTATATGCCATAGTAGAAGGTCTGTGAGGATGGCAGGACCTCAGCAGAAAAACAACACACACATCCATGCCTTACCCGGGCTCGAACCCAGGTCTCATAGATCAGTTGCCAAGAGCGCTAACCACTCGGCCATGGGACGGCCTTAAATGTTTAATGAAATGAAATTTATATATAATACTTCTGCAGTTCCAATGAATTAATCTTGGCCCATTCCCCATGACCTGTTATATAGAAAAGATAAGAGAACATCCTCTATAAGTGTCAATTCCGGTCCATTAGATAGTAAGCAATCCAACAATTCTATCAGCAAGTTTATTACATGACTCTTAGAGTTTCCACCTAACGTTGACTTGTTTTCTTTTTCCGTCAGATTAAATTCATTTTCATCTGTTTTGTGTTTAATATCTAAAGAGTTCTTGTTTGAGTTTTTTTATCCTGTTTTATATTTTTTCACTATTCCAACGTAATTAATTGTTTTATTATGATCCGAGTCTTGGTAATGAAGTACAGGTATATCCGTTGATGTCGATGGTAAAGCGAGACAGTTCTCTTCCAAGTTCGATGAAAGTTTGGAAAGGAGCTCTCTCCCTGGTCCACATAAATGTGTGTTTGAATCCTTGAAGCATTTAAGCTTTCCGTTTTTGGATCTTCAAAGTTTGATATGCGATTATTGTTGGGAGGATTGTTTTTATTTAATTCAAAGTATGTTTTGGCTTTAGCAAAAGCTTGTTGCCAATTTATTCCTTCTTCTTTTTGAATAAAACGAGCTTTACATGCAATAAATCTTATTATGCACCCAGCCCATGTGGCTGGGTGAGGGCCAGCACAGTTGGGGCGTCGAAGAATTTTTGAATTACATTGGCGATGGTGGTGTTTTTCGCCACAACGTTTGCATACTTCTTTGTCAGTACATGTCGAAATTCTGTGGCCAAATTTATAACACCGGTAACATAAATTTGGAGGCAAGGTATAACTCTTTACCGAGTGCCTGTTAAATCCAATATATACATAATTCGGCAACTTCTCACCCTCAAACTCAAGAACCACCTTGTGTGTGGGCGAGCAAGGGGTCTCCATTTTTTGTCAGTTTTTAAAGTGTAGCATTCGACGCAGACTCAGTACTTTTTGATCAGATGATAGTTCTAATAATTCATCATCACATATATCAGGAGTTACTCCGATAACTGTTCCAAGTATTGTTTTGACAAATTTAGGTTATTCTACTTTTACAGGTGTTTTTAGAATTTCTTTAAGATCACATATACCATGTTGTAGAGAATTTCTAGGAAATACTAAAACTCGTCCAAATGAGATGAATTTGCTACAGATATATTCTCCTAAGAGTCTGTAGAAGAATGATGTTATTTTCTTTCTGTTTATTGAACTTAATTCTGCCTTAATTCCTGTTATTACTAATGCATGATTTTCATCTTTGGTTAAATTTTCAGGACTTTTTAAGTTCTCAATGTCTATGGAAGTGATAATTGTGTATTGTTTGTCGGTCTCCATTTTTACGTTATTACTCTTTATTATATTAGGCGTCATTGTATTTTTATTTTTTCCAGTTTCCAATGCTTCATTCTCCATTTCTTTATTATTTGTCACAGACATATTGGGTGTCCTAATTTCTTTATTTTTTCCTGTTATTGATGTTAAAATCTCCATTTTTTTTATTATTCTTCGTTATCTCAATAGGTATTGTTATTTCTTTATTTGTTTTGATGTCTAGTAGTGTGTGTCGTTTTTCTGCTGAGGTCTTGCCATCCTCTCAGATCTCCTACTGTGGCATATAAACTGACAGACTCCTGTCAGACCTCTGTGGCATATAAACTGACAGACTCCTGTCAGACCTCTGTGGCAAGCAGCTGCTTGAGGGGGTATTTATTTTATTATGTTAATATCTTCTGTCGTAAGTTCTAAAGTATTATGTTTAGGATTTAATTTCGTACCTGTAGATTCTTCTTCTTTGCCTGTGCTATTTTGAACTTGAAAAGTATGTTCTTCAATAGACCCTGCAGGCGACATCTCTGATTCGGAAGATAATTTTAAATCTTCCGTAAAAATTGAGAAATCTTTTTTATTGTCTCTGGTTTCTTTGTAATTTCTGTTTGAATAGTTATAAGCTCTTGATTTTTTAACTTTGATTTTTATCGAAGAAGGAGAAGTCTTCTTTTTCTTATTTCAGTTTGTCATATTAACGGTTACTTATGCACGTGCACCAGTCTAATAGAATGATTCTTTGAATGTCAAAGTCACAAAATATTAAGCGAATATGGTTTAAAGTTAAGGCACTCAATTAAATTAACACATTAAACCTGAAAACATGAATCAATAACCTTAATTACCTTTAAATTATTTCGAATCTTTCAAAATCGTAGAGCACAAAATACACAACTGCCACCTTCGGTGGCTAACGGTCACGGTCCTCCCTCGCTCAGATAATCGAACTTTTCAAATCCCAACCAACCCATGATCTCCTGATAACAGGGGCGGGGGTGACTCTGTCGGTAGCGCGCCAGACTCGTAATCTGTAGTTCCCAGGTTCGAGTCCCAGCTGGGTCAACGTTGAGATTTCTCTCCGCAAAACTCCCCGCCTTGCCCATGGTCAGTAGGGGACACCGATGGGCTTGGAAATGCCGCCGTCCGTCGGATGGGACGTTAAGCCGTGGCCCCGTGTGCGGGAGAGTCATACCCTGTGCACGTTAAAGAACACACTGGATGGCCTTGACGGGAGGCTACCATCTGTCTCCCAACAGCTGTTCCAGTGGGTCCCCTCCCCCAACCTTCTCTGAGCCTTCGGGGTCCATGTGACCTGGCCACTTAGCCCATGGTGTGCAAAAAAGTGCCGCTCAGAGGTAAAACAACCCAACCCAACTCCTGATAACTCGGACTCGTATCAAACACTGATCAAGACAATTTTTCCTCTAAACTTGACAACATGTTAGGAATGACCTTTAAATATGGCCTTTCACAACTGAAGAAGCATCGAGCAATCTCTCAAATAATATATAAAGCCATATTATTTATTTACAAATTCTCTGATAATTGAATGATTAATCATGATTTCTAAATCCTCTGTAGCCTGTGTATTACCAGAGGTCGTGACTTCGGGAGAAATTAAGAGGTGCGAATTTTTGAATTGAAACGAAACGAAACAAATCAACACACGAAACAAAACAAATCAACACATTGAAACGAAACAATGAAACGAAACAAATCAACACATTGAAAATTCTCGCTCTCATGGAGAGCGAACTCATTCAGAGAATTGAGTATCGAAATTGTACGAATAAACGCTCCTTTGCATTTTGTTGACAGCGACCTCCGTGGGGACATTTCTTGAATTTTTAAAATCTTCTGAATTTGCATAAAATAGGTAGCTATAACTATACGTACAATTTCGTTATATACCCAGGGTCTACTTCATGCGGTACAATTCCATATTATATCAATAGGAACTCAGTAACTTTTTAAATAAACCTTTTTTATGAAAATATGTGACTTAGACAGTTTAATACAATGGAAATCTATTATATCAATTTGGGTTGTGTTGGGTAGTTTTACCTCTGAGCGGCATTTTTTTGCACACCATGGGCTAAATGGCCAGGTCACATGGACCCCGAAGGCTCAGTGAAGGTTGGGGGAGGGGATCCACTGGAACAGCTGTTGGGAGACAGATGGTAGCCTCCCGTCAAGGCCATCCAGCGTGTTCTTTAACGTGCACAGGGTATGGCTCTCCCACACACGGGGCCACGGCTTAACGTCCCATCCGACGGACGGCGGCCTTTCCAAGCCCATTGGTGTCCCCTACTGACCGTGGGCAGGGCGGGGAATTTTGCGGAGATAAATCTCAACGCTGACCCAGCTGGGACTCGAACCTGGGAACTACAGATTACGCTATTATATCAAGGAAATCTATTTTAATTTCAGTTTCCAGTGTTTGATATTTTGCGTTTATTATTAAGAATTATGAAGCTGAAAATTTTAGCCTAATTAGCTCGTTCTGCAAGAAAAAAAATTCACATTTACGAAAATTAAGGTAATTATTAAGTGAACAACTAAACACACTTTTACCCGGATTGGTAAATTATATTTTAAGAATTGTTGCTTATGTAGAAAGAATTTGTTTTTATTAACTTTAAGAACAATTATTTAAAATTTGCTCCTTCCAAAAATTCCAGTTTCCGTAACTCACTGAACGAATATTGTTGAAAACCGAGATTAAAATAAATTTGACTGAGATGTTTAAATGATTATCAGTAACACTTTTTTTTCATGAAAAGCTTATTAAGACCCTGTTCTATATTAGAATTATTAAATTAAAGAAAATTAAAAAATAAAAATTAAAGTAATTATTAAGTGAACAACTAAACACCTGGTTCGAGCCCCTGGTAAGTTCGAGCACCTGGTTCGGGACCTGGGTTCGAGCCCCGGGTAAGGCATGGATGTATGTGTCGTTTTCTGCTGAGGTCCTGCCATCCTCTCAGACCTTCTACTGTGGCATATAAACTGACAGGCTCCTGTCAGACCTCTGTGGCAAGCAGCTGCTTGAGGGGGTATTTATTTATTTTATTTATTATTATTAGCCTAAATTTCTGAACCCGCGTATCTGCAGTTAATACTATTTAAACGATTCTATTTCCTGCTATTAGGGACGTTTGGATTAATATGAAAATCACCATCCTTCTGAGAAAGAGATTGAAAATTCTGTATTATGATTAACCAGTTAAAATATATTTTACAAGTTCAAGAAAGTATCAACAAGATATTACAGTTTTAACAAAACCTTTTCTGTCTGTTGTTATTGATATCTCCGCTAAACCCCTATCCTGGCCTTAATCGGAAAGGGGTAACTGGTCTTGGAAAAGCATCCGTCCATCGGACAGGACGTTAAGCCGTGGTTCCTTGTGCAGGAGAATCATACCTTAAGCATGTTAAAGAACACGCTGAATGGTCTTGACTGGAGGCTACCATCTGTCTCCTAACTGCAGTCCAGTGAGACATCTTCCCCCAACATTCCTTGGGCTCAAATGTTCTTGTGACCTGGCCATTTAGCCCATTATTTGCGCAAACATGCCACTCAGACGTACAACAATTCGATTCAACCGAAATCCAGATACGTTGTGTATGCTTTCTTCATTCTTTAAGCCTCACTTTCCTGCTAAGAGCTCTCCATTATCACGCAACTGCTCCATATGAGGAAGGCTAGACATCTCAATAAAAAGGTCTGAACATCAGCAAAAAAGAGATACCTTAGTTGAAAGAGAATAAATACATTCGAGATCTGTCAGACGTCTCAAACTAGCTGATAAGTCTCTATCACAACTTCGTGACAGCTTGGTTGGGGTGTAAGTTTTTCTTATTTTGTTACTGACTTTTTTTACTTTATTTCAGAGTAGCACTTTTTGCATACAATGGGCTAAACAGTCAGGTTGCAAAGACCCCCAAGGACTCAGAGAAAATTTCGGGAATGGACCACTGAACAGATGTTAGGAGACAGCTAGTAGCCTCCCGTCGAAGCCATCCAGCGTGTTCTTTGACGTGCGCAGCTTATAGCTCTCCTGTACAGGAACATCGGAATGACGATAGCCTTTCCAAGCCCAAAAGGTGTTCCCCTTTTCCACCGATGTTAGGTTGGAGATTAGCGGAAATCAGTGTCAACGTTGACACTTATTACTAAGTAGCCGTAATCAAATATTTCAAAACTACAACAGACATCGCAAAATTCAACGCTCACTAACGTTAAATCATTAATGTTAATCCCATATGTCATCTTTCTTATGTATGTTGCCATTTTGTTTGAGATGACCCCTTTTCGAGTGAGGTCTCGTCATCTTGCTGTGAGGTCTCTACTTTTAGTTGAGATTTCCTCTTCCCCTTAGATCTCTTTTCGGAGGAAAGCTGGATCTTAAACATATCAGACTTTCTCAAACAATCTTATCAGACTTCCGTAGCAGATCAGCCTATTCACAAGTTTTTTTTTATTTTATTAGCAAGAAACCTGGCCTTAATTAATTCAAACTAAAACGAACATTGAGAGATTCAGCGCACACAGAATCCCCTCATTAACGTTGTCTAAAATCATTTTCTGTGGATTTGAAGCAAAACAAATAAAATTTGAAATATTATCAGTTGAAAAAGTACTTAATTCTCTCCTGATATGGCTTTCATGGAATTACGTTTTGCTTATTATGAATCTACGCATATAGCACAGAGATTGAATTGTATATTAGATTTAAAATAGATTAATATAGGAAATCAGGCTAATCTAAGACTTATATTGACTGTTTCGCTATCTATAAGAACACTGGATTCAAATACATTTTCCTGTTTAATTTTCTCCTTTTTTACTTTCATTTCTTTTCTCATTGACTTTTTACAAATCTTTTATAAACAATAAAAAAAACAGAGAAATAAATTAGCATTTCCTGAGCCCAAAATATTAATTTAAAGATCCTAAGCATCAAGTAGTGAACAGAGTTGTTCAAATGCTTAATGATAAACATTAGCAAAACCGATAGCTAGAGAAAGAAAACAAAACAAAAAACACTGCCTGTTTTAATTTTTCCTACCTTAAAAGAAAAAAAAAACTTACGAATAACTTGATGAATGAGAAATTGGCACAATTTATAAGCGATTTCCATCGTTAAAGAGACATTATAAACTGCTTCCTCAAATAATCATCTGCTTTAGATTAGAACACTTACCGTTTTCCCTCTTTTTTTTTTATTTCTGTTTCATCTGCATTTTAAACGTGGCCCCCTTCCCTGCGATGCAGAAGTGAGTTAAGCACTTATCCTCATCAACCCCAGACAAGAAGCAAAACAGAGAAGAAAATATACTGCCATTTTACTGGCTCCACTGACATGGCACTTTTTAATATATATTCATTACAAGGAAAGCGATGCTTGGCCCATTACTTCGACGAAGTTAGCGATTCCATTAAGCCTGTGTAAGGGATACGCCTGATTAACTGGCAACTTATGAAGGACATTAGGGCGACGGACTGGACGAGAAAGCAAAAGCAAAATTTCCTCTCCCCCTCCACCTTCCCACCCCCTTCTTCCTCCCTCCCTCCCTTTTTTTTCTTTGTTCTTTCTTGTTGAAGAAGTAGCCTCTTTTCCTCTTTCAATTGTCTAAATGGTTCTTACTGTCTTCCTGTATGCCTTTGCTAATTTAATGCGGAGCAAGTAAGATCTTAGTCTCCGGAATGACTAGGAATCTTATCCCTTATCCTCAACGGGGAGATATATTAAAGGTTATTACGCAAATAGGCATAATTGCAGATCTTTGGAAAACATCGTTTGTTGTTAGTTGTTATATCTTAAATTGTTTTTCTGCGTGTTATTATGCAAAGTGTTAAAAAAAAGATGTTTCACATTTAAAAACGTTCTTTGTCCTTTACGGTACTGTCCACTTGAGTGTAAGTGGGGATTGCTCCTTCGGGGGGAAAAGCGAGTTTTATGGATGGGAAAGCTTCCTTTTACAAAGGGTAAGTGTTTGAGGTGGGAAAATTTGCTACTTACAAAAAAAAAAGGGTGGATTTCATGGATAGAAAAATTTGCCTTTTTTTTCCCGAAACGCAAAGTTTTCGAGGAGCTTATTTCTTCTCTAAAGGTAGCTTGTTTTTGCCACCTAGGGTCTAAGCGGGAATCTAGGTGGATTTTTTTTTCCTTTTTAGGAAATGGCAAGTATAGTGTTAGGTAGAAAACAAACTGCTCCTTTTATGAAGGACAAGTGTTGGGGGAAGGGTCTCCTTTCAGAAAGATCAAGTCGTACGTGGACAGAGAGGATTCGCTCTTTACAGAGATCGAAAGTTTAGTGATAGGTGAAAAGGAAACTTTCTTCTTTCAGAAAGTGAAAATATCAAGAGGGAAAAACTTGTACCTTTCAGAAAGAGTAACTGCTCAGGACGGAGGGGATGTACTCCTAGAAGGAAGTGCAAGTATCAACAGGGTTGGGTTGTTTTACCTCTGAGCGTCACTTTTTTGCACACCATGGGCTAAATGGCCAGGTCACATGGACCCCGTAGGCTCAGAGAAGGGTGGAGGAGGGGACCCACTGGAACAGCTGTTGGGAGACAGATGGTAGCCTACCGTCAAGGCCATCCAGCGTGTTCTTTAACGAGCACAGGGTATGTCTCTCCCGCACACGGAGCCACGGCTTAACGTCCCATCCGACGGACGGGGGCCTTTCCAAGACCATCGATGTCCCCTACTGACCGTGGGCAGTGCGGGGAATTTTGCGGAGATAAATTTCAACGCTGACCTAGCTGGGACTCGAACCTGGGAACTACAGATTATGAGCCAGGCGCGCTACCGATTGAGCCACCCCCGCCCCGTATCAACAGGGAAAACAATTGCTCCTTTCAGAAGCAACCTTGTCAGAACCATTCCTTTGCCAAACGACATAGTTTTAAGGAGAATTAAAGATATAGCCTGTAATATTAAGGACTAACTCATTCAAGCTATTCAATGTAACCGGTGGTTTGCCATACAAGTGGATGAGTCGACAAACATAGTTGGGCCAGCTCAATTACCTGTTTTTATGCGTGGAAAATTCCAGGATGCAATATTTGAAGATATTTTATTTTGTAAGCCTCTCAAAACTTCAACTACTGGAGAGGATATTTTTAATATGATTGATTCATTTTCTGCCGAAAACAACCTTGAATGGAAAAATTGTATTTCTGTATGTACTGACGGAGCAAAAGCAATGAGTGGTTATATCACAGAACTAGCAAGTCGTATAAAACAAGTCGCACCAGAATTTAAGTTCACTCATTGTTGTCTTCACCGTGAAGCGCTGATAGCAAAATTTCTCCCTGATGATTTGAAAATAGTTCTAGATGAAATTGTACAAATGGTTAATTTCATCAAAACCCGACCAATTAAGTGTCGACTTTTTTCAAGTATGTGTGAAAAGATGAATAGCTGCATAAGACATTACTGTTTCACAGAGAAGTACGTTGGTTGACAAGAGGAAATGTTCTTTGCCGTTTATTTGAACTCCACAATGAAGTACGCCTTTTTTTTTCATGGACCACGAGTTTCGACTTTCTTTGAGACTACAAGACTTAGAATGGCTTCTCATCATCATCATCCTCAAGCAGCCATGGGCTACGGAAGTCCAACCAGACCGTGCAATTTAGTTCTCCAAGCAAGTCGATCCTGAGCTACATCTACTGCATCTGGCCACTGCACACCAGTTCTAACAAGGTGTTAGCATATTTAGCTGATAATTTTGAAAAAATGAATATTTTGAACTTATCATTGCAAGGAGACAACGCTGATGATGTGTTCTATGTTGAGAAAAAAACAGAAACCATGATAAAAAATTTCTCTCTGAGAAAACGGAATTAAAAAGAACAGCTGTCACCAATTTCAGTGACTAGATTCATTTCTTAAAGAAAATGAGCAAATGATTGCAGACTTTGAAGACATCAGATAACAAATAGTCGTTCACCTAAACACTCTTAAAACTCTTATAAGGCAGTATTTTCCACCCCTGATGAAACGCAAGAATGGATTCGAGACCCCTTCACATTTGATTTGGGAAAATGTAAGCTTCCGTTGTCCAATAAAGAAAAGTTGATTGAGATATCTTGTGACAATAGTTTAAAAAACACTCATTCCAAAAAGGCCATTGATTAGTTTTCGGATTGGAGTGGAGAAGGAATATCCGACTTTGTCAAGAATTGCAGTCAAATATTTGTTACCTTTCACAACAACTTATTTATGTGAAACTAGTTTTTCATCAACTACTTTAAAAAATAAATATAGGAACATGCTGGACGTTAAGATGACTTGTGACTCTAGCAAGATAACCCCAACCATTGATGAACTGTGCAAGCGTAAACAAGCGCAACCATTTCACTGATTATCCACTAAAATGTTTATAATTTTATACGATTTTTTAAATTGTTTATGTCATTTTTTGTGTTTATCGATATATGTAATTTATGAATACAAAATTTAATATATATATGTTTTATTTTATTCCCATTGTTATACTATAACTATAGTTTTATCTATCTATACAAGGGGTGCGCCAGTTACATACACATTTCCAGGGGGTACGTGAAGCATAAAAGGTTGAGAACCACTGATATATATGTTTTATTTTATTCCCATTGTTATACTATAACTATAGTTTTATCTATCTATACAAGGGGTGCGCCAGTTACATACACATTTCCAGGGGGTACGTGAAGCATAAAAGGTTGAGAACCACTGATATATATGTTTTATTTTATTCCCATTGTTATACTATAACTATAGTTTTATCTATCTATACAAGGGGTGCGCCAGTTACATACACATTTCCAGGGGGTACGTGAAGCATAAAAGTTTGAGAACCACTGATATATATGTTTTATTTTATTCCCATTGTTATACTATAACTATAGTTTTATCTATCTATACAAGGGGTGCGCCAGTTACATACACATTTCCAGGGGGTACGTGAAGCATAAAAGGTTGAGAACCACTGATATATATGTTTTATTTTATTCCCATTGTTATATTATAACTATAGTTTTATCTATCTATACAAGGGGTACGCCAGTTACATACACATTTCCAGGGGGTACGTGAAGCATAAAAGGTTGAGAACCACTGATATATATGTTTTATTTTATTCCCATTGTTATATTATAACTATAGTTTTATCTATCTATACAAGGGGTGCGCCAGTTACATACACATTTCCAGGGGGTACGTGAAGCATAAAAGGTTGAGAACCACTGATATATATGTTTTATTTTATTCCCATTGTTATATTATAACTATAGTTTTATCTATCTATACAAGGGGTACGCCAGTTACATACACATTTCCAGGGGGTACGTGAAGCATAAAAGGTTGAGAACCACTGATATATATGTTTTATTTTATTCCCATTGTTATACTATAACTATAGTTTTATCTATCTATACAAGGGGTACGCCAGTTACATGCGCATTTCCAGGGGGTGCGTGAAGCATAAAAGGTTGAGAACCACTGATATATATGTTTTATTTTATTCCCATTGTTATACTACAACTATAGTTTTATCTATCTATACAAGGGGTACGCCAGTTACATACACATTTCCAGGGGGTACGTGAAACATAAAAGGTTGAGAACCACTGATATATATGTTTTATTTTATTCCCATTGTTATATTATAACTATAGTTTTATCTATCTATACAAGGGGTACGCCAGTTACATACACATTTCCAGGGGGTACGTGAAGCATAAAAGGTTGAGAACCACTGATATATATGTTTTATTTTATTCCCATTGTTATACTATAACTATAGTTTTATCTATCTATACAAGGGGTACGCCAGTTACATACACATTTCCTGGGGGTACGTGAAGCATAAAAGGTTGAGAACCACTGATATATATGTTTTATTTTATTCCCATTGTTATATTATAACTATAGTTTTATCTATCTATACAAGGGGTACGCCAGTTACATACACATTTCCAGGAGGTACGTGAAGCATAAAAGGTTGAGAACCACTGCTCTAGACAATAGTATACGATGCAGCATCAGAAAGCTCTTGTAAACTAAAGAAAAGGTTGAATTGTTTTACCTCTGAGCAGCAATTTTTGCACACAATGTGCTAAATGGACAGGTCACAAGAACTCCTAGGGCTCAGAGAAGGATGCGGGGAGAGGACCCAATGGACAGGTCACAAGAACTCCTAGGGCTCAGAGAAGGATGCGGGGAGAGGACCCAATGGACAGCTGTTGAGAGTCAGATGGTAGCCTCTCGTCAAAGCCATCCACCGTGTTCTTTACCGTGCACAGACGCTAACCTCCCAACCGACGGACGGCAGCCTTTCCAAGCCCATCGATATCCCCTACTGATCGAGGGCAGGGTGAGGATTTTTGCGGAAAAAAATCTCGACACTGGCCCAGGCGGGTCTCTAACCTGGAAACTGCAGATTGCGAGCCGTCGAGCTACCGTCTGAGCCACCCCCAACCCGAACTAAAGGAAAGGATGAGAAAGCTGGTGATGATGTGGAATGCTCTAGGAGTGGGAGGATCGGGAGGTCCAGGACTGGCAAGGGCAAACCATCAGGTGTATGGTTATTACATTCACGTGACAATATTTTATCATTTTATATGTAATTCAAAGCTTTGCGACCCAATTCCAAAATTCTTCTACAGCCCTGGGAGTCGTGATTTGGGGTCACGACTCCCAGGGCTCTAGGCCAGGACTTCCACCGTTTTCAAGGGCAAACCATCAGGTGTATGGTTATTACATTCACGTGACAATATTTTATCATTTTATATGTAATTCAAAGCTTTGCGACCCAATTCCAAAATTCTTCCTACAGCCCTGGGAGTCGTGACTTGAGGGTCACGACTCCCAGGGCTGTAGGCCAGGACTTCCACCGTTTCCATGGGCAAACCATCAGGTGTATGGTTAATACATTCACGTGACAATATTTTATCATTTTATATGTAATTCAGAGCTTTGCGACCCAATTCCAAAATTCTTCTACAGCCCTGGGAGTCGTGACCCTCACTTCGAGAGCCCTTTTTCGAAATAATCAAATTTTATGTAAAATAAAAAAAAAACTTTTTAATTTTAAATAATAAATTTTGAATAACTTTTGTCCCTGAAATGGCTTCTAACTCGTTAGTTATGTCAGTGTTTCCACCACGGCGCACTTTTGACAGCACAGAACTGTCACGGCCTAACAGGGGAAAAAAACAATAATAACTATATTTTTGTTTCTATTCTATTTTCATATTTCACTTATATTATTTCCTTTTCTCCTATTCTTAAAATAATAAATAGTTTTGTGGTGAAAGCAAGTTTTGACGATGCGCGAGACTCAAACCCACGTCTCGTTTGCAAAATATCCTTTATTTTATAATATATAATTTTAACCAATAATTAACTTTATTAATTAATATAATAGCCTATTACTTTAAAATCAGGAGCGGGGGTGGCTCAGCCGGTAGCGCGCCAGGCTCGTAATCTGTAATTCCCAGATTCGAGTCCCAGCTGGGTCAGCGTTGAGATTTATCTCCGCAAAAATTCCCGCCCTTCCCTAGGTCTGTAGGGGACACCGATGGGCTAGAAAAGGCCACCGTCCGTCGGATGGGACGTTAAGCCGTGGCCCCGTGTGCGGGAGAGCCATACCCTGTGCACATTAAAGAACACGCTGGATTGCCTTGACGGGAGGCTACCATCTGTCTCCCAACAGCTGTTATAGTGGGTCCCCTCCGATAACCTTCTCTGAGCCTTCGGGGTCCATGTGACCTGGCCATTTAGCCCATGGTGTGCAAAGAAGTGCCGCTCAGAGGTAAAACAATCCAATCCAAAACTTTCAAATCAATGAATATTTTTTTTCTTAATTTATTATTTACCTGAGAAGGCCGACCAGTTAAAATTCAGTAATACTAGTATAAAAAAATCAACACATGCATTATTTTGGTCAAAGTTCAATAAAATTTGCAAAGGAATTAAACATTTTTTTCCAGTAAATCTTCTTGATCATAAGATTTTAAAAGATATTTCCAACCTGAGATCCCGCCATCCTCTCAGATCTTCTACTATGGCATATACCATCCTCTCAGAATCAAATTTTGCAACTATGGCGAATAAACTGATAGGCTCCTGTCAGACCTCTGTAGCAAGCAGCTGCTTGAGGGGGTATTTCTTTTCTTTCTTGGTAGAAATAAATAGAACGAATATCTATATCAAAATTACTTGTGTATTAAAGCAAAATAAATTAATGCAATTTTTAAATTAAGTTTCGAGTAGATTGTTAAATATCAAAAATATTATTTTAGTATGAAGAGAATAGGTCGATAAAATTTTTGCGTGAAAATAAATATTTCGGATTATTATTTGTTGGAGTGTACTGAGTTATATACAGTCTTATCAGAATAATATGACCACCTACCATTCGTATTATTAGGTAAGTGGTCATATTATTCTGATACGACTGTGTATTATCAACTAAGGAATGAATCAATTCATTAATATGACTTTTTTCGACTAAACGCCCAGAGATGAAACCAGCTCCAATAATAAAAAAAAACAAAGTTAAAAAACGAAAGCTCAGCTGATACAAATATGTCCGATAAATAATTGAGTGTTAGAGAAAAATTCAAATCTCATTTCATGGAATTCCACAATGACGAGGACATCTTCCATCTGTTTACAGTTCCTGCTGATGCTCATGTTCCAAAAGGAGATCGTTCCTCATTGCAACATTTATCTGAAACAAATATATCGATGGTTCGTTCTCTGCAACCTCTACCAGCAGATAAGGTGTTGGACAAAAACATGAAAACAATTCCGGGCTTCGAAGATAACTGGTACTGGACAGTACAATAAAAAACTGTTCCATCTTATACCAATATAAAATCACATTCAGAGCTCAATAATTTCTTCAATATGATTTTTAATGAAAAATATGTCTAAAGATAAATTAAAGATCCCAATCAAATATATTTAAATCTCGATTTTAAACAATATTTGTTCAGAATTCAGAGTTATAAACGTTGAAATATTTAATAGGCTACAAAAAAATTTACCCCAAAATTTAATTAAACTGATAAATGGGGTTAAGAGATCAGTACTGAATGTAATGTACCCCATACTCTGCTAGAATCAACCATAATCTCAGGTCTCTTGTTTTTACTTAAATTTTGGGTGAATATTTTGTTGTCTATTAAATATTTCAGCGTTCATAACTTTTTGAATGCTGAATAAATATTGTTTAAAATCGAGATTTAGATAGATTTGATTGAGATTTTTAATTTATCATAGGACATATTTTTCATTAGAAATCATATTGAAGAAGTTAATGAGCTCTGAATCTGATTTTTCTATCAAGATAGCATGGAATTATTTCCATTTTTCTATCCAGTACTTGCATAATGACCTTGAGGAGAGGCTTCCATCAGTCTTCTAACAGTTTTTTAGTGGGTCTCGTTCTCCCGACCTTCTCTGATCCCTTCTGGTCCCTGTAACCTGGCCGTTTAGCCCATTGTCTGCAAAAAATCCTGATGACAAGCCATAAGGCTTAGCGGGGTAATCTATGTATATAACCATACTAAGGCTTAATAAAGATATTATTATTATATATAACAGTACCTCTAAGAGGTAAAATAATCCGACTCACGTAATATGAAGCAAATATCTGTGTTTTCTTAGAAGCAGTTCATAATTTCGACAATGAAATAAGAGCAGCAGTTCATAAAACAAATTTTATGAAAGTTTTCTTAATTAAGGCAGTTCTAAATTTTTGTAGCTGTCCCGTGGCCGAGTGGTTAGCACGCTTGGCTACTGATCTAAGGGACCTGAGTTCTGAGCCCCGGATAAGGCATGGATGTGTGTGTCGTTTTTCTGCTGAGGTCCTGCAATCCTCTCAGACCTTCTATTATAGTATATAAGACTTCTACTAATATTATATATTCTACTATGGTATATCAGACTTTTACTATGGCATATAAACTGACAGACTCCTGTCAGACCTCTGTGCCAAGCAGCTGCTTGAGGGGGTATTTGTTTTTTTTTTTAATTTTTGTCCCTGAACAATCAAAAATCGAACCATCATATAAAATCATTTATTCATAAATCAAAAGTAAAATAATTGAATATCGAAGATGATTTTGTTTTCTAAATAAGATCATTCGAGTGAGCAAGACCAAAACCACAAAAGACTGAAGGAGAGAATAATCATTCGCAGTTGATTTCATACACCACAACGAGGACGATTAGACAGAGTCGAGCAATGTAACCGTTTGGAGCCTCACTCATCCCAAAACATCCAACGTCCTTTTGCCAGCGACGAGAGCCGGGGCACATTGTAAACCGCTTCAGCGCCAGCTCGCTAATGGCATTAGAGTCTAGTTCAGGCAAACCAGAACCAGGTTAGAGAGAGATAATTGGCACTGGCTTCCGTTGGCACCGCAGGTAAGCTGTCCTATGCCGTTGCTCATTAGAGAGTGCGAAAGAGGGATTCCATTAAAATTGCTCTCCTTCTGAGCTCGATTTGCTGGCTTGCGTTAAAGCTTGAAAGCTAAATGTAGAGGAAGGAGATTCATAGGAAACCTATTACCTATATGCACTTTGTGAATGGTTCTGTATTTACTTTTCGTTTAGAAGCATACTGAAAAGCACAAAATAACATCTTTAATTGTGTCTACATAGAAATTACTTTAAAACGTATTTCTTTCCTTCATTGAATTGGTCTATTTAAAAGCTAGGTTGTTATTACATTCACTGATTGAAGATGGATCAGCAAATGCCAACCCGATAATAGATATTAGGAGTTTAATTATATTATCTTTAATTTAGACATCGTTTATGTAAGGTGCGATGTGTTTATTCTTTTACCTGTAAGCCGCACTTTTTTTGCGCACAATAGGCTAAATGCCAGAGCCATAAGGGCTCGTGGAAAGGGGCTCACTGGGTAGCTGTTAGGAGACAGATTGTGGCCATCCAGTGTATTGTTTAACGTGGGCAGAATATGGTTGCCCTTCACACAGAGTCAGGTTTTAAGGTCCCATCAGACGGAGGGCGACTTTTCCATGCCCTCTTTGTCCCCTTTCTCACGAGGACAGGATGGGAGTTAGAGGAGATAAGTATCAAAGCTGGAAGAGTTAGGATTCGAACCTGGTAAGTGCAGAATACGAGTCTGGCGCACCACCGACTGAGCCAATTTACCCTTCACACACACACACACACTTATGTGGTTATTAGCTTTATTCTCTGGTAATGCATGACGCTATGTTTGTTCGCTTTATTCACTGATAATGTATGACATTTTGTTTCTGCATTTTATTAAACTGAAATATATCATGATGTTATACTGTTTAGCAACTTTATGTTTTCCACTTTAGTGCTTAGTTGTTGGGTTGTTTTACCTCTTAGCGGCACTTTTTTGCACACCATGGACTAAATGGCCAGGTCACATGGACCCCGAAGGCTCAGAGAAGGTTGGGGGAGGGGACCCGCTGGAACAGCTGTTGGGAAACAGATGGTAGCCTCCCGTCAAGGCCATCCAGCGTGTTCTTTAACGTGCACAGGATATGGCTCTCCCGCACACGGAACCACGGCTTAACGTCCCATCCGACGGACGGCGGCCTTTTCAAGTCCATCAGTGTCCCCTACTGACCGTGGGTAGGGCGGGGAATTTTGCGGAGATAAATCTCAACGCTGACCCAGTTGGGACTCGAACCTGGGAACTACAGATTACGAGCCTGGCGCGCTACCGGCTGAGCCACCCCCGCCCCCAGTGCTTAGTAATGTATGATGTATTTATTAACTTTAATCACTAGTAACGTGTTTTTTTACTTTAAACACTTTTTTACAATGTTACTAGATAATTGTATGTTGTTCTGTTTGTTCAGTTGTTTTATCTCTGAGCGGCACTTTTATGCACACAATGGGCTAAATGGCCAGGTCATAAGGACCCCGAGGGCTCAGAGAAGGTTGCGGGGACCCATCGAATAGCTGCTAGGAGCAGATAGTAACCCTCCCATCTGGGCCATCCAGTGTGTTCTTTAACATGCATAGGATGTAGCTCTCCCTCACGCAGATCCACTCTTTAACGTCCCATCCGACGGACGGTAGCCTATCCAAGCCAATCAGTGTCTTCCAGTGATAGAGAGTAGGGCGAGGAGTTTTGGGGAGACAAATCTCAATGCTGGTCCAGATTGGACTCGAGCTGGGAACTGCAGATTATGAGCGTGGAGCTCTACCGACTGAACTACTCCTGCCCTGGGGGCGTGGGTGGTTCAGTCGGTAGCGCACCAGGCTCATAATCTGTAGTTCCCAGGTTCGAGTCCCACCTGAGTCAGCGTTGAGATTTATCTCCGCAAAAATTCCCCGCCCTGCCTACGGTCAGTAGGGGACACCGATGGGCTTGGAAAGGCCGCCGTCCGTCGGATGGGACGTTAAGCCGTGGCCCCAGGAGAGACCATACCCTGTGCACGTTAAAGAACACGCTAGATGTCCTTGACGGGAGGTTACCATCTGTCTCCCAACAGTTGTTCCAGTGGGTCCCCTCCCCCAACCTTCTCTGAGCCTTCGGGGTTCTTGTGACCTGGCCATTTAGCCCATGGTGTGCAAAAAAGTGCCGCTCAGAGCTAAAACAACCCAACCCAACCCCTGCCCTGATCACTTCAGTCACCGTTTTGTAATGTAACTAGAATAATTGAATGTTGTTGAGTTCGGTCACTACAGTAGGTGTTTCTAAAATATAACAAAAATAACTTTTTTTTTATATTACGCATAGCACAGAGCATGGACTAGTTTGTCTTATCCAAGTTCCAGTGCACTGAGACAGAAGTTAATGTGGTGAATCAGCCCAGACATTCAATATCATTCCAGCCAAAACAGTGGCTAGTCTCTGGAACCTCTATACCAGTTGAAACTGAGACTTAAATCCAAAACGCAACACAAATTCTGAAAAAAATGCATATTCAGATACATGCAAACAAAAGAACAGTATAGGTTATTTATCTGTCCATTGACAGGGGCAAAGGGATTATTACTATCGAAATTCGTTGTCTGATCATTCAGTTAATAGAGAAATAAGTAATAGAGAATGTCATGTCCCTCGAATTTTATATTTATTTATTTATTTATTTATTGTATAGTTTTGTTGTATTTTATTGTTGTATATATTTTTATGTGTTCTTGGAAATGTTTGTGCTGGGATGACTCACTGTTGTTGTTTTTTGGGTCTAAAGCTGCTCCGTGTAAGTGGTGACGAATGCCAGCAGTTGTTTATGCCGTAAATGACTAGCCTAAGGCGCTAGTTTCCCCCACGAGGCTAGGCGGTAGATTTGAAGCTTTAGTCTGTGCATAGCTGTCAAACGAAGAGGCCGTTTCGACATGCATCAAAGGGACGCCGCCTTTCTCAAAAGTAACCCTTGAAGAGAGGGTGCGATTCCAAGGTGGAATCTAGATTCTTGGATAATCTGTCTTTTTATTCTTGTGATTCAGAGGAACCACAGTGTAGGCAAAGGTTGTTGAGTTCGGTGTGGTTGAGAGGAACCACAGTGTAGGCAATGTTGTTGACATCCTTTCGCCGAGTTTTGAGGTCTGTAAAGTGAGGACTCGCAAAACGTACGATTCTCCACCTCATTGTTAATATTTACAGCAGCAAAGACCCAGGAGTTGATCGCATTCCCAGCACGTAGCTGTATATATTATAAATAAAACTGTATCGTTCCCATCTAACTCTCGTGTAGTAATTAATGAACTGTTGTTATTCATCATTCAACACCAGTTTCTTCAAGGCGTGTAGTGGCACGGGCTTAAAAACCCGCGTACAGTCGCTCAAAAAAGTATCCGAACGCTATGGTTGATTACAAAATTCAGAAAAAATATCTGGCAACGATTTCTTTTAGAAATTAGTGATCTGGCAACCTTCGTGTACAGTACACGAAGGATGCCAGATCACTAATTTCTGAAAAAATCGTTGCCAGATATTTTTTCTGAATTTTTTAATTAACTATGGCGTTCGGATACTTTTTTGAGTGACTGTACCTGTAATTTCATCAAAGTGAGGGTGAAGTAATTATTAAGCAACAATCGCATCGTCCTCCGGCGGCCACGACATTTGGCCCAGTCTCCATAGATCTGAGAAGGGAGAACATCACATCTGGACCAGTCGGACGGGATCCGAACCCATGTTATCACATCCGACTTGGTCATAGAGAATAAGAACCCCTTTGGGTCATCACATCTGGCGCAGTCGACAGGATCCGAACCCAAGTCATCACATCTGACTTAGTCCGACAGAACCTTTTCTCTTTGAATCATCACAGAGAAATTAATGCATTTTAAACCAGAGAACATTTACTCTGATTAGTGTTAGCTACTATCGTATCTCATTAATTAAAAGAAATGCAAAATATTTCTTTCAAAGCAAATGTAACAAAAATATTTCTATTGCAGTTCAAGTCTAAGAAGTGGACCATTAAGAGCAAGACATGACACCCTATGCATGCATCCTTTTCTAAATCTCCTTTTACACTTGAGAAAGAAACACCACTGCAAGCTGACTACGGGGTGATTACAGATGAATGCAACGATTTTAAAAATACCTTATTAAAAGCATCTACGCATATTGAAGAAATCGTGCATGTTTTAAAAGAAGAAATATGCGTTTTACACCTTAAGAGGTTTCAATAGATGTCACCAACGAAGATGAAGAAATGCTTAATCGATATATTTCTAACATGCATTACAGTTTATGCGTTATATATGAAATTATGAGCGACAGTCCCGATAAGAGACAGGACACCCACACAGGGGGGCCAAGGATTACAGTCCATTCCGATCTCAACACTGGCAGAGGTGACTCTCAAACTTGGTAATTGCAGATTAGAGCCTGGTCGCTACCAACTGAGCCAACCCCACCACTTAAACCTTGTGAGAATGAATGTACTACATTGATTTCCATCCATATTAATTTAATTAAAATTGCATTTTAATCACATTTTGATTCATATCTATGGTAATGAAATCATTCTGATTAAGACAGCTAAAGTACCGATAATGTCAGTTTGAGTTTTGGGCAGAAGTCCATGATAAATTTCCTCTACTTCGACTCCAAATATTTCTGAAATCTTGCACCTGTTTCCCCTTCTAACGTAAGGTACTAATTAAGCCAGACAATTGCTTCTATCTAGAGTCACCAGTGACAAAGCCATCTTTCTTAATTGCACCTACGTGTCAAATTGAATAGGAGTTACCATTCCACTCAAAATCAACTGTCTTTTCCCATGAATCCAATCGATCAAGCTCTATTATTATCAAGGTAAAAGTATCGTACGTTACAGATATTTTACTTACGGATCCAACATGTTTTTGTTTGAATACTTCAAGCACATTTTGTTTAATTATTACACAAGTAGTTGATCAAACCTAATTTAACTTTTACACACTGAAATAAAACTGTTGGGGACACGAATCTGTCAAAAGTGATTTATCTTCGATTTAAACTTCGAGGATTTTCACCAGAAATGGTTTTGTAGGAAACCTTTGCGTGTTATTCAAGACCAGTCAAACTTCACACTTTACACGCCATGGAATAGCATTTTGTAATGGATGGATCTCACAGCTGTTCATGTCTAATCATTAGGTGCTTTTGCATCCATCTCTATGAGCTTATCAGACAAAATATTCCCTTCAGACATTTAAAGGGTTCCAAAAGTTCTATCGGTAGAGTGTTAGGTTTGTAACGCAAGGCTTGAAAGTTCTAGTGTCCCTCAGGCGAGATGTTTACTGCGTTCCCCGCGACTTGTATGGTGTGCAAAGGAAACGTGGATGAAATTGGAAAGTCTGTGGTAATCTTCAGGTGAAAGATGAATCAATGAGACTGATGAGTCTGTCCATTGCAAATGGAACGATAAAGAGGTTGTCCATTGCAAATGGGATGATAAGAAGGTTGTCCATTGCAAATGGAATTAATGAGGAGGCTGTCCATTAAAAATAGGACTGATAAGGAAGTTGTCCATTTGCAAATGGGAAATATAAAATAAAGAAGCTGTCCATTGCAAATGGGACTGATAAACTCAGCCGACTGCGCCACTCGCTCCCAATCTGCATTTCCCAAGTTCAAGTCTTATCTGTGCATGTTCAAGTCTCATCGGGACTGTCGCTCATAATTTCATATATAACGCATAATGTTAGAAATATATCGATTAAGCATTTCTTCATCTTCGTTGGTGACATCTATTGAAACCTCTTAAGGTGTAAAACGCATATTTCTTCTTTTAAAACATGCATTGAGATTTATCTCCTCTAAATCCCTCCAGAAAAAGGGCACCTATGGGTTTGGAAAAGGCCGTCGTTCATCACATGGGATGTTAATCAGTGACTCCGTTCAGGAGAACCATAACCTGTGCACGTTAAAGAACACGCTGGATGGTCTTAACTCTGGTCTACCATCTGCCTCCTAACAGCTGTCCAGTGGGTCCTCTTCCCCCAACCTTCTCTGAGTATTTGGGGTCATTGTGATCTAGTCATTTAGTCCATTGTGTGCAAAAAAAGTGGCGCTCAGGGTAAAACAGCCCAATCCTTTAGACCCATGTTAAACCTAAAAAGATCGTAGTCCAACAATTGTAGAAAAAAAAGGTTAGTTTGATTTTTTGGGAGACTCAAATGAAGTGAAATAAAGAACATGTAGCTTCCACTAATTCAATTTTTTAATAGCAATGAATCAGTTCTAATCACGTACTCTGAGATGAATTAATCACCATAGCTAAGAAAGTGATAAATATAAACATTTTCCTCCTTTAAAAAAAAAACCAGCATTAAATAAACAAAAGTTCGTTGACTCAGTCTGCGCCAAAAGCGACGAAAAGGAACAACTCCCAAACCCAATTTATGTTGCTCTTTATTATCACGACAAAAATGGCTTTTGCCAAAGAGAAGGAAAGAAAATAAAACAAAGGAGATCTCTAAAACAAAAGTTTAAGTTAATCCCTCAGAAGATACAGACAGCATCAATTTCTGATTTTATAGCTGATGCAGGAGAGAGAGAGGAGTCCTTCACAATTAAAGAAAAGCAACGTTGTTAAAGTAATTGGAAACTCTATCTCTCGCTGTATTTTCTGTTTTTTTCCCGTCGTCTTGTGATGTTGCTTCATAAGAGCGTTCTGTCTAGCAACCAAGGACGTAGCCCTTAAGCAGGTGAAGCCTAACTCCCACTCTGAAGATGGAGAGCAAGCTGAGATTAGAGAGGAAGTGTAGAATAAGTAGAAAGAGCGCCATGCCAATCTATTTATAAGTTGGTGTGTAAATACAGAAGACAACTGTTAACGTACTATAGTGTAAATACAGAAGAATTGGATTGGATTGTTTTACCTCTGAGCGGCACTTTTTTGCACACCATGGGCTAAATGGCCAGGTCACATGGACCCCGAAGGCTCAGAGAAGGTTGGGGGAGGGGACCCACTGGAACAGCTGTTGGGAGACAGATGGTATCCTCCTGTCAAGGCCATCCAGCGTGTTCTTTAACGTGCACAGGGTATGGCTCTCACGCACACGGGGACACGGCTTAACGTCCCATACGACGGACGGTGGCCTTTTCAAGTCCATCGGTGTCCCCTACTGACCGTGGGCAGGGCAGGGAAATTTTGCGGAGATAAATCTCAACGCTGAAATACAGAAGCAAAGACACTGTTAACGCACTATATCTCTTCAGTTTTTTAGCAAAAGGAAACATCAAGTGGGTAGTTTATAAACTGACTTTATGCAATAGCATGCAAATACACCTTAGCCACCTCTCTTTTGCAGTAATTGGAGCAAGGCTGTGCCAGGCTCGAAATGTGATATCTCAAATTTGTTTTTGGATCGTAAATTGAAAAATTGGTATTCAAAAAAGACTACGCTTCGCATATTACGAACTCCCAACAGCCTTAAAAACGCCCTCTAACGATGGAAAAAGTTGAAAAAATGCGAAACTTTTAAAGAATATTGCCAACGATCTATTTTGAAGAGAAATTTGAGTTTATTTTACTCTGGGAAATAATGTTTTTTCTTTCCTTACCACCAGGAAAGTGTAAAAACGCATTTTTTTTTTTGTTTTAAGAGATAAATGAAAAAATTCTTTTTGTATCGGTACTAATAATTACTACATGCATTTTTCCACTCATCAGTTAGTGGTAATCTCGATTGCTAAAGGCAAAAAATCATTCTAATCATTCTCTTTGAATGCGAGCACCAGATATTTGACAGAGGAGATATGTTAATCATTTAGTTCCATATTGACTCCTGGGGCGGGGGTGGCTCAGTCGGTAGCGCGCCAGGCTCGTAATCTGTAGTTCCCAGGTTCGAGTCCCAGCTGCGTCAGCGTTGAGATTTATTTCCGCAAAATTCACCGCCCTGCCCACGATCAGTAGGGAACACCGATGGGCATATAAAGGCCGCCGTCCGTCGGATGGGACATTAAGCCGTGTGCGGGAGAGCCACACCCTGTGCACGTTAAAGAACACGCTGGATGGCCTTGACGGGAGGCTACTATCTGTCTCCCAACAGCTTGTTCCAGTGGGTCCCCTCCCCCAACCTTCTCTGAGCCTTCGGGGTCCATGTGACCTGGCCATTTAGCCCATGATGTGCAAAAAAGTGCCGCTCAGATGTAAAACAACCCAACCCAAAACCTCCTTCTCCAAATGTTGTTTTTTGTATTTCCTCTGACCAAGGCCACCTCGCTACACGAGAAGTCTAGACATACATTGAGCGAAAGGAAGGAGGAAAATTTAATATGGATCGAAATTTAAGATAAGTATAGAGGAGAAATTGTCATTAGCCGGGAGGGATATGAACCCACGACCTCGTAATAACATGTCAGGTGCTCTGGCCACTGAACTACCTGCCGCCGAACAATCATCCACTATTAGTGACTTTAAGCATTATACCATAGAATGCATGGTATATAGAATGCATGGTATCAGGAGGTCGTGGGTTCAGATCACACCCAGCTAATGACAATTTTTCCTCTATATTTATCTAACCAATTACTACCAATAATCTGAGAAATTCTATTATTTCAAATTTAAGTGATTTAATTTATCGAATGTTTAACTAAAAGTTTTTTTACTTTTTAAACCGCATAAAATGAAATAATTTATTTATTAGGACATTTTAAAAATTTTTACAAATATTTTAAAATTGATTACCAAGTTGATAAAAATAAAACACCTACTCATTGGATTTATAAAGATAGAACTAGAATTAAAATTGGTATTTATTTCAAAATCAGTTCTTCTGCTACTGCACTGTCCAGGTGTGGTATATTAGTATAGGAAGTTCTGTCTGATCGGGGATAGGGTGGGGATTTAGCGGAGATAAATCTCGACCTGGCACAGGTGAGACTCGAACCTGGGAACTGCTGATTACGAACATGGCCGTTACTGACTGAAACAACCCTCACCTCCACAAAAAGATTGGGAACAGCTATTCTAAGGGCAATGTACCATGGAACTCGGAAAACTTAACGCGTTTAAGACCTGATGTTTCCTTCAAGCATCTATCAGTTAAAGAACTCCTTATATTGTAAATTTTTTTCGAGAGCTCCAAGCCTAAAAACTTACGACTTGCGACAGCGATAACTTCTCTATTATTAATCTCATATTTATAATTTCTCCTTATCATAGATCAAATTACTACTGACCTTTATTCGACCTTAAGCTTGTTTGTGGAAGCCTCCTGATTTTTCAAATCGACCTCTTTTATCGATTCAGAATTTTTGGTCATGATTTTTTTTTACATCCTGTTTTAAATAATTATTCAGATCGAGAGATTCAACTACGTAACTTCTTGGTTAATAAAATTTATTTCTTACTTTTAATTTACGTTTTTTTTATTTAATTATAACCACAGTAAAAACGTAAAATATTAATAATGTATAATATAATCATTTTAGAGTAAACCACAATGCCATCACTAATTCGTTAAAAATGATATTGTCTAGAAAGGTTTTTGCATGTGTTAGAACGGGAACTGAAATATTCTTTCTAAAATTCCCTGCCAGGCTCGTAATCTGTAGTTCCCAGGTTCGAGTTCCAGCTGGGTCAGCGTTGAGATTTATCTCCGCAAAATTCCCCGCCCTGCCCACGGTCAGTAGGGGACACCGATGGGCTTGGAAAGGCCGCCGTCCGTCGGATGGGACGTTAAGCCGTGGCTCCGTGTGCGGGAGAGAGCCATACCCTGTGCACGTTAAAGAACACGCTGGATGGCCTTGACGGGAGGCTACCATCTGTCTCCCAACAGCTGTTCCAGTAGGTCCCCTCTCCCAACCTTCTCTGAGCCTTCGGGGTCCTTGTGATCTGGCCATTTAGCCCATGGTGTACAAAAAAGTGCCGCTCAGAGGTACAACAACCCAACCCATATTGACTCCAACTGGAAGAGAGGGAGGTGCCATTCCAAGCAATTTTAATAAATTTAAAAATGCTGCTTTCGTGATTATACATGAAAAGGTAAAGAAAAATATTTAAATCTACGATTATTATTTTTATTATTTATACGCCGAATAATTTTTCTTGGAATTCTTGATAGTCCTTCTAACCCGAGAAAAGTACGGAGCTCCCTGCAAGTGCAAAATGAAACATAAATGAATCAGCCCAGAAAACTTTTTGTAATCAAAACGGTGAAGCGACGTTGGTTCTCAGAGACTTTCCTAGGGAGCGACGCTAGCGCCAATTAAAGACGACGTTCAAAATCAAGAATGGTATTATTTAGGGAATCACGTTAAAGAGAAATAAAGTTAAACTGGGATTCTACGCTATCGTAACTGGGATTCTACCCTTAGAAAGTCTTAGAAAGATTCTACTCTTAGACTTAAACTGGGATTCTCCTCTTAGAAAGTCTTAAAAAGATTCTAATCTTAGACTTAAACTGGGATTCTCCTCTTAGAAAGTCTTAAAAAGATACTACTCTTAGACTTAAACTGGGATTCTCCTCTTAGAAAGTCTTAAAAAGATTCTACTCTTAGACTTAAACTGGGATTCTCCTCTTAGAAAGTCTTAAAAAGATTCTACTCTTAGACTTAAACTGGGATTCTCCTCTTAGAAAGTCTTAAAAAGATTCTACTCTTAGACTTAAACTGGGATTCTCCTCTTAGAAAGTCTTAAAAAGATTCTACTCTTAGACTTAAACTGGGATTCTCCTCTTAGAAAGTCTTAAAAAGATTCTACTCTTAGACTTAAACTGGGATTCTCCTCTTAGAAAGTCTTAAAAAGATTCTACTCTTAGACTTAAACTGGGATTCTCCTCTTAGAAAGTCTTAGAAAGATTCTACTCTTAGACTTAAACTGGGATTCTCCTCTTAGAAAGTCTTAAAAAGATTCTACTCTTAGACTTAAACTGGGATTCTCCTCTTAGAAAGTCTTAAAAAGATTCTACTCTTAGACTTAAACTGGGATTCTCCTCTTAGAAAGTCTTAGAAAGATTCTACTCTTAGACTTAAACTGGGATTCTCCTCTTAGAAAGTCTTAGAAAGATTCTACTCTTAGACTTAAACTGGGATTCTCCTCTTAGAAAGTCTTAGAAAGATTCTACTCTTAGACTTAAACTGGGATTCTCCTCTTAGAAAGTCTTAAAAAGATTCTACTCTTAGACTTAAACTGGGATTCTCCTCTTAGAAAGTCTTAAAAAGATTCTACTCTTAGACTTAAACTGGAATTCTCCTCTTAGAAAGTCTTAAAAAGATTCTACTCTTAGACTTAAACTGGGATTCTCCTCTTAGAAAGTCTTAAAAAGATTCTACTCTTACTCTTAAACTGGGATTCTCCTCTTAGAAAGTCTTAGAAAGATTCTACTCTTAGACTTAAACTGGGATTCTCCTCTTAGAAAGTCTTAAAAAGATTCTACTCTTAGACTTAAACTGGGATTCTCCTCTTAGAAAGTCTTAGAAAGATTCTACTTTTAGACTTAAACTGGGATTCTCCTCTTAGAAAGTCTTAAAAAGATTCTACTCTTAGACTTAAACTGGGATTCTCCTCTTAGAAAGTCTTAAAAAGATTCTACTCTTAGACTTAAACTGGGATTCTCCTCTTAGAAAGTCTTAAAAAGATTCTACTTTTAGACTTAAACTGGGATTCTCCTCTTAGAAAGTCTTAAAAAGATTCTACTCTTAGACGTAAACTGGGATTCTCCTCTTAGAAAGTCTTAAAAAGATTCTACTCTTAGACTTAAACTGGGATTCTCCTCTTAGAAAGTCTTAGAAAGATTCTACTCTTAGACTTAAACTGGGATTCTCCTCTTAGAAAGTCTTAGAAAGATTCTACTCTTAGACGTAAACTGGGATTCTCCTCTTAGAAAGTCTTAGAAAGATTCTACTCTTAGATTTAAACTGGGATTCTCCTCTTAGAAAGTCTTAGAAAGATTCTACTCTTAGACTTAAACTGGGATTCTCCTCTTAGAAAGTCTTAGAAAGATTCTACTCTTAGACGTAAACTGGGATTCTCCTCTTAGAAAGTCTTAGAAAGATTCTACTCTTAGACTTAAACTGGGATTCTCCTCTTAGAAAGTCTTAGAAAGATTCTACTCTTAGATTTAAACTGGGATTCTCCTCTTAGAAAGTCTTAGAAAGATTCTACTCTTAGACTTAAACTGGGATTCTCCTCTTAGAAAGTCTTAGAAAGATTCTACTCTTAGACTTAAACTGGGATTCTCCTCTTAGAAAGTCTTAAAAAGATTCTACTCTTAGACTTAAACTGGGATTCTCCTCTTAGAAAGTCTTAGAAAGATTCTACTCTTAGACGTAAACTGGGATTCTCCTCTTAGAAAGTCTTAGAAAGATTCTACTCTTAGATTTAAACTGGGATTCTCCTCTTAGAAAGTCTTAGAAAGATTCTACTCTTAGACTTAAACTGGGATTCTCCTCTTAGAAAGTCTTAGAAAGATTCTACTCTTAGACGTAAACTGGGATTCTCCTCTTAGAAAGTCTTAGAAAGATTCTACTCTTAGACTTAAACTGGGATTCTCCTCTTAGAAAGTCTTAGAAAGATTCTACTCTTAGACGTGAACTGGGATTCTCCTCTTAGAAAGTCTTAGAAAGATTCTACTCTTAGACTTAAACTGGGATTCTCCTCTTAGAAAGTCTTAGAAAGATTCTACTCTTAGACGTGAACTGGGATTCTCCTCTTAGAAAGTCTTAGAAAGATTCTACTCTTAGATTTAAACTGGGATTCTCCTCTTAGAAAGTCTTAGAAAGATTCTACTCTTAGACTTAAACTGGGATTCTCCTCTTAGAAAGTCTTAGAAAGATTCTACTCTTAGACTTAAACTGGGATTCTCCTCTTAGAAAGTCTTAGAAAGATTCTACTCTTAGACTTAAACTGGGATTCTCCTCTTAGAAAGTCTTAGAAAGATTCTACTCTTAGACTTAAACTGGGATTCTCCTCTTAGAAAGTCTTAGAAAGATTCTACTCTTAGACTTAAACTGGGATTCTCCTCTTAGAAAGTCTTAGAAAGATTCTACTCTTAGACTTAAACTGGGATTCTCCTCTTAGAAAGTCTTAGAAAGATTCTACTCTTAGACTTAAACTGGGATTCTCCTCTTAGAAAGTCTTAGAAAGATTCTACTCTTAGATTTAAACTGGGATTCTCCTCTTAGAAAGTCTTAGAAAGATTCTACTCTTAGACTTAAACTGGGATTCTCCTCTTAGAAAGTCTTAGAAAGATTCTACTCTTAGATTTAAACTGGGATTCTCCTCTTAGAAAGTCTTAGAAAGATTCTACTCTTAGACTTAAACTGGGATTCTCCTCTTAGAAAGTCTTAGAAAGATTCTACTCTTAGACGTAAACTGGGATTCTCCTCTTAGAAAGTCTTAGAAAGATTCTACTCTTAGACTTAAACTGGGATTCTCCTCTTAGAAAGTCTTAGAAAGATTCTACTCTTAGATTTAAACTGGGATTCTCCTCTTAGAAAGTCTTAGAAAGATTCTACTCTTAGACTTAAACTGGGATTCTCCTCTTAGAAAGTCTTAGAAAGATTCTACTCTTAGACTTAAACTGGGATTCTCCTCTTAGAAAGTCTTAAAAAGATTCTACTCTTAGACTTAAACTGGGATTCTCCTCTTAGAAAGTCTTAGAAAGATTCTACTCTTAGACGTAAACTGGGATTCTCCTCTTAGAAAGTCTTAGAAAGATTCTACTCTTAGATTTAAACTGGGATTCTCCTCTTAGAAAGTCTTAGAAAGATTCTACTCTTAGACTTAAACTGGGATTCTCCTCTTAGAAAGTCTTAGAAAGATTCTACTCTTAGACGTAAACTGGGATTCTCCTCTTAGAAAGTCTTAGAAAGATTCTACTCTTAGACTTAAACTGGGATTCTCCTCTTAGAAAGTCTTAGAAAGATTCTACTCTTAGACGTGAACTGGGATTCTCCTCTTAGAAAGTCTTAGAAAGATTCTACTCTTAGACTTAAACTGGGATTCTCCTCTTAGAAAGTCTTAGAAAGATTCTACTCTTAGACGTGAACTGGGATTCTCCTCTTAGAAAGTCTTAGAAAGATTCTACTCTTAGATTTAAACTGGGATTCTCCTCTTAGAAAGTCTTAGAAAGATTCTACTCTTAGACTTAAACTGGGATTCTCCTCTTAGAAAGTCTTAGAAAGATTCTACTCTTAGACTTAAACTGGGATTCTCCTCTTAGAAAGTCTTAGAAAGATTCTACTCTTAGACTTAAACTGGGATTCTCCTCTTAGAAAGTCTTAGAAAGATTCTACTCTTAGACTTAAACTGGGATTCTCCTCTTAGAAAGTCTTAGAAAGATTCTACTCTTAGACTTAAACTGGGATTCTCCTCTTAGAAAGTCTTAGAAAGATTCTACTCTTAGACTTAAACTGGGATTCTCCTCTTAGAAAGTCTTAGAAAGATTCTACTCTTAGACTTAAACTGGGATTCTCCTCTTAGAAAGTCTTAGAAAGATTCTACTCTTAGATTTAAACTGGGATTCTCCTCTTAGAAAGTCTTAGAAAGATTCTACTCTTAGACTTAAACTGGGATTCTCCTCTTAGAAAGTCTTAGAAAGATTCTACTCTTAGACTTAAACTGGGATTCTCCTCTTAGAAAGTCTTAGAAAGATTCTACTTTTAGACTTAAACTGGAATTCTCCTCTTAGAAAGTCTTAGAAAGATTCTACTCTTAGACGTGAACTGGGATTCTCCTCTTAGAAAGTCTTAGAAAGATTCTACTCTTAGACTTAAACTGGGATTCTCCTCTTAGAAAGTCTTAGAAAGATTCTACTCTTAGACTTAAACTGGGATTCTCCTCTTAGAAAGTCTTAGAAAGATTCTACTCTTAGACGTGAACTGGGATTCTCCTCTTAGAAAGTCTTAGAAAGATTCTACTCTTAGATTTAAACTGGGATTCTCCTCTTAGAAAGTCTTAGAAAGATTCTACTCTTAGACTTAAACTGGGATTCTCCTCTTAGAAAGTCTTAGAAAGATTCTACTCTTAGACTTAAACTGGGATTCTCCTCTTAGAAAGTCTTAGAAAGATTCTACTCTTAGACTTAAACTGGGATTCTCCTCTTAGAAAGTCTTAGAAAGATTCTACTCTTAGACTTAAACTGGGATTCTCCTCTTAGAAAGTCTTAGAAAGATTCTACTCTTAGACTTAAACTGGGATTCTCCTCTTAGAAAGTCTTAGAAAGATTCTACTCTTAGACTTAAACTGGGATTCTCCTCTTAGAAAGTCTTAGAAAGATTCTACTCTTAGACTTAAACTGGGATTCTCCTCTTAGAAAGTCTTAGAAAGATTCTACTCTTAGATTTAAACTGGGATTCTCCTCTTAGAAAGTCTTAGAAAGATTCTACTCTTAGACTTAAACTGGGATTCTCCTCTTAGAAAGTCTTAGAAAGATTCTACTCTTAGACTTAAACTGGGATTCTCCTCTTAGAAAGTCTTAGAAAGATTCTACTTTTAGACTTAAACTGGAATTCTCCTCTTAGAAAGTCTTAGAAAGATTCTACTCTTAGACGTGAACTGGGATTCTCCTCTTAGAAAGTCTTAGAAAGATTCTACTCTTAGACTTAAACTGGGATTCTCCTCTTAGAAAGTCTTAGAAAGATTCTACTCTTAGACTTAAACTGGGATTCTCCTCTTAGAAAGTCTTAGAAAGATTCTACTCTTAGACGTGAACTGGGATTCTCCTCTTAGAAAGTCTTAGAAAGATTCTACTCTTAGATTTAAACTGGGATTCTCCTCTTAGAAAGTCTTAGAAAGATTCTACTCTTAGATTTAAACTGGGATTCTCCTCTTAGAAAGTCTTAGAAAGATTCTACTCTTAGATTTAAACTGGGATTCTCCTCTTAGAAAGTCTTAGAAAGATTCTACTCTTAGATTTAAACTGGGATTCTCCTCTTAGAAAGTCTTAGAAAGATTCTACTCTTAGACTTAAACTGGGATTCTCCTCTTAGAAAGTCTTAGAAAGATTCTACTCTTAGACGTAAACTGGGATTCTCCTCTTAGAAAGTCTTAGAAAGATTCTACTCTTAGACTTAAACTGGGATTCTCCTCTTAGAAAGTCTTAGAAAGATTCTACTCTTAGACTTAAACTGGGATTCTCCTCTTAGAAAGTCTTAGAAAGATTCTACTCTTAGACTTAAACTGGGATTCTCCTCTTAGAAAGTCTTAGAAAGATTCTACTCTTAGACTTAAACTGTGATTCTCCTCTTAGAAAGTCTTAGAAAGATTCTACTCTTAGACTTAAACTGGGATTCTCCTCTTAGAAAGTCTTAGAAAGATTCTACTCTTAGACTTAAACTGGGATTCTCCTCTTAGAAAGTCTTAGAAAGATTCTACTCTTAGGCTTAAACTGGGATTCTCCTCTTAGAAAGTCTTAGAAAGATTCTACTCTTAGGCTTAAACTGGGATTCTACTCTTAGAAATAAGCATATTTTGTTATTATTATTTCTATGACGTTCAGTTGATTATCACAGGCATTTTTTTCTTATTTCCAAATTGTTGGATCTGGTTCCTATTCGAACTTGAGACGCACATTCATGTAAAGAATCTGTGTACCAAGAATTAAAAGAAGAAATGATCGAGAATATCTTTTAAGAGCCAGCCAAACAAACAAAATTCAAGTAACAAATGAAATGTCCAACTAGAGTAAGTCAGAATAGAACCACAGTGAACGATTGCAGGCGAAAAATGGTGAATCATCAGTTAACTATTGGAGCCCAACTCAGTTGCAAAGTAAAACAACAACTTTGTCTCTTTCTTTTTTTTATACTTTATGGTGCTTTTGTTTTTGAGGTGCTTTTTGTTATCGGTTTATCGACTGGACATTCTTTTTAGCTTTCTTTCTTTACCAATCACCAAGAGGTAAACGTATTTTGGTTGGTGATCAAATAAGACTGAATTCAGCCCCTCCCCCACAAGCTTATTGCCCTTCTGTTTGAGGTCTGATCACCCTATCAGGATTTTATATGCATATTTTCCTTCGCAGATTCCTGTGGAATTCAAAAGAAGAGAGACGAGGATAGCTCAGTTGGTAGCGCGCTGTGCTCCTAATCTGCAATTTCCAGCTTCGAGTTCCAACTGTGAGGGGCGGGGGTGGCTCAGTCGGTAGCGGGCCAGGCTCGTAATCTGTAGTTCCCAGATTCGAGTCCCAGCTGGGTCAGCGTTGAGATTTATCTCCGCAAAAATTCCCCGCCCTGCCCACGGTCAGTAGGGGACACCGATGGGCTTGGAAAGGTCGCCGTCCGTCGGATGGGACGTTAAGCCGTGGCCCCGTGTGCGGGAGAGCCATACCCTGTGCACGTTAAAGAACACGCTGGATGGCCTTGACGGGATGCTACCATCTGTCTCCCAACAGCTGTTCCAGTGGGTTCCTTCCCCCAACCTTCTCTGAGCCTTCGGGGTCCATGTGACCTGGCCATTTAGTGTGCAAAAAAAGTGCCGCTCAGAGGTAAAACAACCCAACCCAAATCCAACTGTGATTATAGTCACTAATCCATCCTCCTTCCCTCGGTAAGAAAGAGGACACCTATTGGTTTGTAAAGACCGCCGTCCGTCGGATGGAACGTAAAAACATGGTTCTGTGTTCAAGAGGCACATACCCTGTGTACGTTAAAGAACACTCTGGATAACTTGACGAGAGGCGCCCACTGTCTTCTAACTACTATTCAGTGGATCTACTCATCCAATCTTCTCTGAGCCTTTGGGTGCCATTGTGATCAGGAAATTTAGCCCATTGTATGCAAAAAAAGTGCCGCTAAGAGGAATAAACAATTCAACTTTAAAACTTAGATACATAAGTTTCCGTGTTGGATCAAAAACTATTAGTGAGACTTCAAGATACACGTAAAGATTTGTCAAATATTAAATTCATTAAAAAACATTGTACTTAATCTTTTTTTTTATGTTAAATAATTTAAAATTTTTAGAAGGACATAGTCTGTTCAGAAAACCTGAAAATTATCTGTAGTTAGACCGTCTTGCAAAGTGTTTCCCCCTGAATATAAAAAAAAGAAATCCGCTTCTGTTTTAATTCTAATCATTTAAAATTTAAAAAAAAGCAAAATATTTTAGAGATATTTTAAATCAAAATTCAGTATTTGGTCGTTTTGAAATTGTACAGTAACGAAAAAAAGTATCCGAACACTATGCTTGATTACAGAATTCAGAAAAAATATCTGGCAACGACTCTTCACACCTTGAAGCACTTTCAATCATTCTCATTTTTTAAAATCACACTATTAAAATCCTTGAACGAACAGACACACATTCATTTTACACCTTCGACGCGGTTTTGTAATAAGATACATCAGTTAAAACTAGGAAAATCTCTGGAAAGGCCGCCGTCCGTCGGATGGGACGTTAAGCCGTGGCCCCGTGTGCGGGAGAGCCATACCCTGTGCACGTTAAAGAACACGCTGGATGGCCTTGACGGGAGGCTACCATCTGTCTCCCAACAGCTGTTCCAGTGGGTCCCCTCCCCCAACCTTCTCTGAGCCTTCGGGGTCCTTGTGATCTGGCCATTTAGCCCATGGTGTGCAAAAAAGTGCCGCTCAGAGGTAAAACAACCCAACCCAACTAGGAAAATCTCGTTATGTTCATTGGAGTGGAGAAGATATATGTTCGACTTAAAAGCATGAAGAAAAACTCATTTGTAATGTTATAAAGAAAAACACTTGTTATAAGCTATCAGTAACGTAATCCCTTGTAACCTGACCCTCCAAGTTAGCGCGGTTAACCGGAGAAAATAAGAGGACATGGGTTGGGTTGTTTTACCTCTGAGCGGCACTATTTTGCACACCATGGGCTAAATGGCCAGGTCACATGGACTCCGTAGGCTCAGAGAAGGTTGGGGGAGGGGACCCACTGGAACAGCTGTTGGGAGACAGATGGTAGCCTCCCGTCAAGGCCATCCAGCGTGTTCTTTAACGTGCACAGGGTATGATGGCTCTCCCGCACACGGGGGGCCACGTCTTAACGTCCCATCCGACGGACGGCGGCCTTTCCAAGCCCATCGGTGTCCCCCTACTGACCGTGGGCAGGGCGAGGAATTTTGCGGAGATAAATCTCAACGCTGACCCAGCTGGGACTCGAACCTGGGAACTACAGATTACGAGCCTGGCGCGCTACCGACTGAGCCACCCCCGCCCCATAAGAGGACATGTGTTTATATTGATATGCTTTTTTGGCAATTTCTATCTGTTTTTCTCGGTTAAACTTAACTGGGTTGGGCTGTTTTACCTCTAAGCGGATATTTTTCACACAATGGATTAAATGTTCAGGTCACAGGACCCCAATGGCTCAGAAATGGGGGGAGGAGAATGAGGGGAGGAGGTCACAGGTCCAATGGCTCAGAAGGGGGGGGGAGGCAGCTGTTAGGAGACAGATGAAAGCCACCGTCAAATCCATCCAGCGTGTTCTTTAAGATGCAGAGGTTATGGCTTTAGGTCCCAGCCGAGAGCTGGATTGTTTTACCTCTGAGAGGCATCTTTTTTTTTCACACAACTGGCTAAATGGTCAGGTCACAATGACCCCGAAGGCTCAGAAAAGGTTGGGGGAAGGGAACCCACTGGATAGCTGTTAGGAAACACACGGTAGCGTGTTCTTTAACGAGTACAAGGTATGGCACCCTCAGAACACGGATCCGACGGACGGCGGCCTTACCAAACCATCGGTGTCTCCTACTGATCGAGGAGGGGCAGGGCGGGTAATTTTGCGGAGATAAATCTCAATGGCCAAGCGGGACTCGAACCTGGAAACTGCAGATTACGAGCCTGGCGCGCTACCAACTGACCCCCCCCCCTCGACAGGGAACCACCTTCTCGTGGTGGTGGTGGTGGTGGTTGTGTTGGGGGGGGGGGGGGGGGGCTTGTGGCCCAGTGCGGTCGAAGACTCTGCTGACCGGTTTGGGCCCCGGTTGGACAGAGTCAAGACCATTTTGAGGTCGAAGGTGCTGCTGATCGGTTTGGACCCCGGTTGGACAGAGTCAAGATCATTTTGAGGTCGAAAGTGCTGCTGACCAGTTTAGCGGCCCGGTTGGACAGTGCCAAGACCTCCATCAGGTGCTCAGTGGAGCAAGTTCGGGGCCCTGCTGAACGACTTGGTACCTCTAGTAGGCCAGGGCCCTTTTTAAAAATCTGGGTCCAACTACGAGTTCCCACCCCGGGAGCCGAACGAACTTGGATCTATATATCTTTGTTCATGGCTAACCGGGGAACAGAGTAAATTTAGGTTTTGACCGATGGATGAGCTTTCCTTCTATAGGACTGCTCGCCATAGGATTGTTGGGGATGAGCTGCATCTATATGGTGCAGTCTTGCCCACGACCGTAGATAGAGGCGAAAAGGGCATTTCCCAATATGCTGGTAGTGCTGTAAAAGCGGAACCGCAGGTCTTGCTTCAGATTATTTTCCTGACCCCCCCCCCCCCCCCCCCCCCCCACACACACACACACACATCCGAAGGATGCCGGCCTTTCGACTTTCGAAGGCCATCGGTGTCCCCTTTCTGACCGAGGGCAAGGTGGGGGTTTTGCTCAGATAAATCTCAACGCTGGCACAGCTGGGATTCGAACCTAGGAACTGCAGATTACGAACCTGGTGCGCTACTGGTAGCCGACTGAGAAAAAAAAACCCCGTCCAGCTAGTAAATCGTGTGTTCTTGTGAATTGAAGGGTTTTCAATGTGCTCTTTCAAAAAGTGAGAAAGATTGGAAAGAAGGTGATGTATTAAATATCGAAAATATGTATCGAGCTAGATTAGACTAAAATTTTTGAAACATCTCACTTTTTTATTTTCCACAAAAAGTGTATTTACAAATTTTGCCTATCTCCGAACTTTCGCTAACTATTTTGGTAGAACGACGGAAACGGTACATCCCCCTGAGTCAGAACCACGACAGCTTTGCGCTCACCTCTAAGTATCTCCCTTCGACATTTCGGAAAGCGAACTGCTTATGCAGAAATAATCTCCTTTCATCCCGTGCCATGCTGATGGCATTCGTCCGTCAGTAAGCTGCGTCCACATCCAACAGACTCCGCCAGAGCGAGAGGGTAATCCCGCTTGCACGTGTAGAAGAATATACCCAGGTCTTCTTTCACCATACGTCCTTCCCTTGACTCGAAGAAAACGGGTCGCAGCCGCCGTCTTCCTCTCCTACGATGCCGTTCGATAGCCGTTTGGCCTTTTGCCAGACCCAAACCCTTTAGCCAACAGTGGGGCTTGTTTTCGTTCGCTGGTATAGGAGCCAGGAGGCCCGCACATGAGCAACAAGGGGGATTAGCGACAACCTGGCGAGACGGCTACAGTAGCCTACTGGCCTCCTCTGCTCGACGCGGAAGACGTAGAGCCCAGGAATGAAAAGCGCTGGGGATAGAGTATCCTCCTTCTCTCTCGCCCTGTCTCTTTTTCGCTTTTCGTCTCCTTTCAATGGCTCAGCCTGGCTCGCATAGCTATTAGCATTTATGAGATGTCGTTCACAGCCAAGGGCAGCAGGAAGTCGCATAGACCCTTTCGACGTCCATAAACACATAGAGGTTTATGGAGGATATAACTCTTGGAAGACTGGCTGTTGCCTTCTAAGCACTTTTAAGCTTCACAGTACGTAGATCCAAGAAACTGATACGGCTATTAAGCCATAAATATAAATATATTTTGACCTGGGTCATATTCGTGTCTGAAAGTTTCCGTCAACCTTTTCGCTCCTGTTGTTCGCATTAGGAAGTGAGGGTTACACATTGCTCGCGCGTTAACATAATCGTAGAAGTCGCAGACGCAGTGCTGATGGATTTGTGAAAAGGGACAATATGGGAAGGATTTTTTTGATTCCGCGATACCTTGAAGATTCTGTTTACAATTAATAGAGTTAGCTCACTGTCATTTAGAAACTGCGTAATATTTGTTTCTTCTGGAAGAGAGAGATATTTTGTTTTATTGATTTGCACATAAGACAGAGTAAACTGAAAGTTATTTAACCTCCATAGCCGAGTGGTTAACGTTCTTGACTACTGATCTAAGGGACCTGGGTTCGAGCCCCGGGTAAGGCATGGATGTCCGTGTTGTCTTTCTGCTGAGGTCCTGCCATCCTCTCAGATCTTCTACTGTGGCATATAAACTGACAGGCTCCTGTCAGACCTCTGTGGCAAGCAGCTGCTTGAGGGGGTATTTATTTTTTTTATTTAATGAGGAAGATTCTTTGACCATTATCATAGATTGCAGTGGTACTCAAGCTTTTCTTAGTGGCCACCTTATCATAAATGGAATTTTTTGCTGTCCCTTTATACTACTGAAGGAATCTGCCCCACATATCACTTACCATTGAAAAGAGTAACTTTGAATTCAGGAAAGACTATTCTCGAAACAGCAGTGTGCGGTGAAGCACCAGAAAATTTTGATAAACTAAGGACAAGAAGGCGGCGGTGGTTGTGTAGAACTCTCGGAAAAACGACTAAATATCGGTAAATACGACTGTGTGATATAAAAAACTCTCGGTAAATACGACTGTGGAGGTCCAGGACAGGCAAGGGCTTACTATCAGGTGGATGGTTATTTCAGTAATGAGAAAATATTTTATTATTTTAAATATTATTCTTCAGAGATTTGTGGTCACATTCCAAGATTCTCGCAACTGCTTTGGTAGTTTCGATCCACACTTTGAGAGCATTTGTATTAAATAATGAGGATTATATTTTCGAGTTGTTTCATGTTGTATGTTTTTATTTGGTACGACTTTTCTTTCTTACTTCTGGTTTATAATGTCGGCGTAGATGGCTCTAATGAAGTTGAAACATGTTGGTAACACTTCCATCTGTTCTGCAATCTCGCGTCTCATTGACTTAAGCTTCAAGGTTCCCTGGGGACCGTAGCCCATGAGTTGAGAAACCCTATGCTGGAAAATGCCCATGAAAACAATCTAAGTCTATCTGTGACCCTCTTAAATATCTCAACTAATAGATAGGAGTCTTTCGAAGCAGAGCTATATCCTCCTGATGTTTCATCAAGTGAATAAGTGCCTTTAAAAGCATATCTTTTTTTCCTTCCTCTCCCATACGATACATTGTGCTGTTTGCAACTTCTACATACTCTTCGTAATGTCTCATCCCATGGACATCTATCATTCATATCGCCTTTAATAATCCACTATCGAAAGCTAAAATAAACCATACTAAGTGTATTTGTTTCCCCTTAATGTCACATTCCCAATTGATAGCTGTTTTTCCTTGCTTATCTGCCCGAATTCCATCCTATAAGCATCAAATTCACTTTTCAAAGCCATGATGTACAGTCGCTCAAAAAAGTATCCGAACACTATGGTTGATCACAGAATTCAGAAAAAAATATCTGGCAACAATTTTTTTAGAAATTAGTGATATGGCAACTTTGTGTCACGTGACACGAAGTTGCCAGATCACTAATTTCCAAAAAAATTGTTGCCAGATATTTTTTTCTGAATTCTGTGATCAACCATAATGCTCGGATACTTTTTTGAGCGACTGTACATCCTTAATGCTCTGCTATTGCGTTCCGTCAGATGATCGTTTATCTTCCCAAACCTAACTCTGCTCAACAAGAGTTTCATCTAAAGGATATCTTTATTTCGAATCCTTTTTACCTGGCTCGAATGGCTTGTAAAGGATGCTGTCCGTGGAATGGATGTTAAGCTATGTTTCTGTGTGCAGAAAAAGCCATATCATGTGCACATTAAAGAACACGACAGGTAATCTCATTTATCACCTAATAGCTGCCCATTGGGTTTCTTTATTTTTGAGCTCTTGAGAGTAGATGGGTGGGGATGGGGACTATAGAGACTTAGACTATAGGGCACCAAGTTCGTGAACTGCAGTTTCTAAGTTCAAGTCCCACCTGTGCCAGCATTGATATTTATCTCTATTAAACCTTTTCCCTGCCCTTCTGTCAGAAAAGGGAAACCATATATTCTTGGAAACGTCACCCTCCGTCGGATGAGACGTTAAGCCGTGGTCCGTTGTGCAAGAAAGCTGTGCACGTCAAAGAAGATGATGGATGTTCTTGATTGCTGCTGGATTGTCCTCTTGCATCAGAGTTATCCAGAGGGTCCCGTTCCCCAACCTTCTCTGAAAGGTTAAGGTCCTTGTGACCTGACCATTTAGCCCATTATGTAAAAAAAAGTGCCTCTCAGAGGTAAAACAACCCTATTCAAACTTTCGTTTAGAGTAAACATCGATAACGAAATAGTAAAACGTATCATTTATTTTTAGAGTAATGCACGAAACTCAAAAAGTTGCTAGACGTGAAAATCTCACCCAAATGATCACAAGTGCTCCCTTTCACACAGACCACTAATCTTAACAAATGAGTGAAAAAAAGAACTTTTCCAACTAACTACCCGTGTAATTTTAATTTCTTTTATCCTTTGGAAAACGCTTGTATAAATAACGTATATATTTCCTTCTTTACAGACTATTTATGCAATTACTGCTTCCGCCTCAGAGTTGCATCGTTACTTACATTGATCCCAAGGCATCCATTGCGACAAAACATGGGTTTTATTCCTTTTCTAGCATGCGCAGTCGACATTAAGGCGAAAAAACACCAACACAATCTATTCAACAGTCTCCAACGAAAAAGAAGATTCCTTACTCGTATCGGGATGTTAATTCGTTTGGGGAGTATTAAATACCAGCAACAGTCCACCGTTTGGTATTTTTTTAAGGTATGATAACAATCTAGATAATATATCGTCGCGATGCGCAAAACTTACAACTTTAAGAAGCAGAAATTATCTCCGTAGTTGTGGGAAGAGAGGCGAACTTTAAGAAAACTTTTTTTTTTATTTTTCCTAAACTCTTGTTTTTCTTATTTATTATGTTACATGCGAAGTGTTAAGAGTGACGGCTCTTTTGATATATTTATTATCACTTGAGAGATTAATATGCTCAGCGGTCATTTTATTAGGTACAGTTCCTTATTATATCAATAGTAACTCAGTAATTTTTTTAGATAAGCTTTTTATGTAGAAAATATGACTGGAGGTAATTTAAAGATTAATCAAATATATTTAAATCTCGACTTTTTTTTTTTCAACAATGTTCGTTCAGTATTTAGAAAGTTACGAAAAATTTGAATATTTAACAGCAACATGTCAGTTGAAAGAATTGCTTAAAAAGTTAATAAGAACAAATTAAAACGGAAGCAGTAATCGTTATGCTAAACTTTACTAATACGTGTAAGAGAATCTTTATCAGTTTGCGTAACAGTTTGCTTAATATTTGCAAATTTGAATGATTATTTTCGCAGAATTACCTATTTGCTAAACGTTTCAGCTTCCATAACTCTTTAAATACTGAACGCATATTTTTGGAAATCGAGATATAAATAGATTACTTGAGATCATTAAGTCATCTTTCAGTCACTTTTTTAAAATAAAAAGCTTACTTAAAAAGCTATTGAGGCCTGTATCTGAGTGATTACCGATATAACATGTTAACTCTACTTAATAAAGTGGCTACACAGAGTATATTACTGCTGATAAGATTTATGGGTTGGGTTGTAACCCAACCTCTGAGCGGCACTTTTTTGCACACCATGGGCTAAATGGCCAGGTCACATGGACCCCGTAGGCTCAGAGAAGGTTAGGGGAGGGGACCCACTGGAACAGCTGTTGGGAGACAGATGGTAGCCTCCCGTCAAGGCCATCCAGCGTGTTCTTTAACGTGCACAGGGTATGGCTCTCCCGCACACGGGGCCACGGCTTAACGTCCCATCCGACGGACGGCGGTGTCCATCGGTGTCCCCTACTGACCGTGGGCAGAGCGGGGAATTTTGCGGAGATAAATCTCAACGCTGACCCAGCTGGGACTCGAACCTGGGAACTACAGATTACGAGCCTGGCGCGCTACCGACTGAGCCACCCCCGCCCCTCTAAGATTTATGGACATACATTAATTTATCCAGTACAAAATGCTCGTCTGTGGATCAAATGCATCTAGGTTTAATCGCTGGATAAGGCTTTGATATTTCTTGTGTTTTGCTGAAGTTTAGCTCTCTTATAAATCATGTATAGCAGGAGTTCTTAACCTTTTTTAAGTTTGATCAATTTTGGTTTTTAAATTATTTTACTTTTTGGGACAACGTTTAGGATTCACGTAAATTAATTTCTCCTCAAGCAACTGCTGACCATAGGGTTCTACGAGTATAATACGTCATAGACATGGTCTATAAAGTAGGCGATACCTCAGAAGATAGACAACACAAATTTAGAACCATCCAAGCCTTATCCGGTGCTCGAACCCAGATCTCTTTGAATCTGTAGACAGGCACGCTGACCACTCGGCCTCTACGCTAATCACAGATTTTTAAGTAAGATAAGATTATTCAGATAAGAAGTCATTAGTAATTAATTTCTTAACGTTATCAATATGATGCAACATGAAAAGACTTCATTTTTGTTCGTCATGTAAAATTAAAAAGATTACAATCAAATATAAGATATAGATGATTTAAAAAAAACTTGTAACGCTTTATAAGATGAGAAGAAAAACAATTTGTTAACGATTCTAGAAATGAGACAATTGTTGCATATATTAGACTAAATGACTTATGTCTTAAAACAATAAGATGCAAATGCGAATTAACCATTATAACTGAGCGTTTGGTGTGTTGTAAGAGAAACAAGGACAAGCTAGATGAGATTTATAGGTTTTGTACGTCATTTTTTTGTTTTTTTATCAAACACACACATATTTTTTCTTCCTTCTGTAATCGTTAAGGTTCCTGTGGGGAAATTTTCTACTCTAAATTTCACTTAGTTCTTAGGGAGAAATAGAAAACACTCGGATCATGACTTTCGTTAAAGGAAATATGTGGAAACAAGTGAGGACGTTACACCTCTTGGAAAGGTTGATCGAAATAAATATTTTGTTTGATATCAGGTTTACCAGAAATTATTCTATTGATTTTAACGAAAGTTAATCTTGAATTTTATTACCTTTTTTTTTAATTTTCGGAAGCATATCATTCATTTTTATATATTAAAACACAGTTTTTACATGCGTTTGAATAAATAAGCTTCCCTTTTTTTGGTTTGTTTGCGGGGTCCTTAGTTGTATAATGATATGATTACTGTATTATTAATTGTGTTCGTTAATAAACGGTTCGACCTAAATATATTTATCTTGAAACACTAGTTGGTTTTCTGTTCGCTCCTGGAAACATTTTCGCCTCCTCCCAATATTCCTGCCGACGCTTATGCCTGGGAGCTTGAAAAGGTTGTCGCCTTTCAGACTGGACTTTAAGCCATGGTACTATCGGGGGAGAGCCATTGCTTGTTCTGTTTAAACACACAGTGGATGGCTTTAGCGAAAGGCTTCCACTGTCTTCCAACATCTGAACAGTTTGTCCTCTATCAAATTCTAAGTCCTTGGGGGTCTTTTGTGATCTGGCCATTCCAGTCACTTTGGCATCCAAAAAAAAAGTCAAATAACAAGAAAACTTTCATTCTGTAAATATAAAAAATTTTTATTTCTTTTCATAGATCATTAGTAGTGTTTTTTAAAATTAGTTTTATATGCATTTTTTTAAACTAAATAATCGCACTGTTTTCTCACCTTTGTTATCATCTTAAATAACACCTTCTCTCTTTTTTAGTATTAAATGTCTGCAACAAGTAAAGAAAACCACAAAGAAGAGTGAAAAAGAAAAAGAAACATAAAAAGAAAAACCCGGAGGTCAAGTAAATGTTGTTCGCTGAAACTATCTCGGACGAGAAACCTCCAAGGAATTTTGCATACCCTTGCAGCTGTGTTGGAAACTGCTCTCTCGGTCCCAATCCTCCTCCGAACGAAGCAGCGTCGAATAGAGCGCTTGAGCGTGTGTGAGGCAAAGCAGCAATGGAAACCATTTTTGTTCTCGCTTGGGGGTTGGTAACAAAAACAGTAAAAAAAGAAAGAAAAAAAAAAACTTTGGTCTCCATGGCTGTAAACTAACTGAGCATCTTCGCTGGAAAGGAAGACGTCCTGGAGAGGACTAAAATAGCTCAAAAATCAAAAAACAATAGTTACGGCTGACGTCTGTGGGTTGGATGGGCGTAAGGGAGGGAGGGAGGGAAGGTGGGAAGGAACAAAAGCAACTGGAATCCGCACACTACAAATTTTTGGTAGCTGCACAATGAGGGGATATAAATCATAATTCTGGGCGTTAGTGCAACACTGGGCTGTCTGATGAACAACATAAGTTTCCAACGAAGGGAAATAATCCAATTGTGCGCAGTTTAAAAACGGCTTTGGACTTCTCCTGTTCGCGGGGGTGCTTCAGAAGAACGGGGAAAATGCAGATGAGCGTGAAATGAAAATAGATGATGACAGACTATGTCGTGCGAGTTCAATCGGCATTGAAGAAAAGGGACGAGAAAAACGGAAGGGAGAGGCGGTATGGAGGGGGGGGAAGGGAACGGAAGAGAGAAAGGTCGGTGGTGAAATGGACACAAGCGAGATAGACACATCGGAGTCTGATGGGGATAGAGTCTATCAGGATTCTCTTAGATTTAGGAGTTTCATTATTGTTGAGTTTGATGCATAGATTTTTTTGGGTTCATTCCTGAAGAGCTCCTTATAGGGATAATTTATCTGCTGAAGAAAAAAAGGTGTGGATCCAATTAGTTAATAATCTTTACTATTTTGTTGACAATAAAATACCCCCCTCCCTCAAACAACTGTTTGCCATAGAGGTCTGACAGGAGCCTGTCAGTTTGACACATCATAGAGAAGTTCTGTGAAAAAGGCAGACCTCGACAGAAAAGCAACACAAACATTCATAACTTGTCCATGGATCGAACCTATGTCCTTTTGAACAGTAGCTAACCACGCTAACCACTCGGCCAAGTCAGATGGCTACATTCACAGTTTTTTATTGGATTGTTTAATGTCTGAGCAGCATTGTTTTGGCACAGAATGAGATAAATAGCCGTTACGAAGACTCCAAACACCCAGAGTTGTTTAGGTAAGGGGATCCATTATACAGCTGTTTGGATAGAGATGAAAGCTTTTCGTCAAGATATTCCAGCGTTTCTTTAAGGTGCAAAGATCTCTACCATAGATGTAGACCACGACTTAAAGTGCCATGCGATGAACGGCTAGCCTTTCGAAGTCCATCGGTGTCCTGTCTCTCATCGGGACTCTCGCTCATAATTTCATATATAACGCATAAACTGTAATGCCATACTCTGTGCACGTTAAAGAATATGCTGGATGGCCTTGACGGGTGGCTTCCAGCTATCTCCTAACACCTGTCCAGTGAGTCGCCTTCCCCCAATCTTCTCACGCAACCTTCCCCAAGGTCACAATGGGTCATTGTGACCTTGGGGAAGGTTGTGTGAGAAGACCGTGGGTAATTGTGATATGACCCTTGGGTCATTGTGACCGGACCATTTAGTCCAGTGTGGGAAAAAAATTCTATTCAGAGGTAAAATAGCCCAACGAGGCTTAATGAAAATGATGTATCTAATAAGGGTAATGGTGGATAACTAAAAAAAAGAGCTAAAGTTCAAGACTATGATTTTGGAAATACAAACCTAAAATTAATAGTGCGATGGAAATTTAATGGAGAAAGAAAGGGACTGTGCAATTGAAGCTCCAATAATTCTCGTAGATCAGGAGATTTAAATTCTTATACTCAAGGGCCATATTGCAGAAATAGAATAAAATCACGTGGCATGATTTTTGGCTCAACAATATCATCAACCCGCGACCCAGACCGTTAATGCTACAATATTGATTAAGTTCATTATAAAAGATTCAAAATAATACCACAATTCGTGTTTAAATATAGTTATTGTACCTATATATATTATTACACATGTAAAATCACTTTCACCTTTAATTTTCTTTTGAAATCAGTGGCTTTCCTACAGTTTGTAATAACCAATATAAACTGCTTCCGATTTGAATGCCAGTTTGCAGCAACTCCCAAAATGTTAATATCTTTTTATTATATGTTTACTTAGAGGGCAAAACTATTTCCTGGGTCGTTGGTTTAGTGTCCCTATCACAGATTATTGGTTTGGTATGTTTTTCCTCTGAGCTGCATTTTTCTGCACACAGTGGGGTAAATGGCCAGGTCACAAGGATCGCAAAGGCTCAGAGATGGTAGGGGGAAGAGACAGTTATTAGGTGACAGATCGAAGTCTCCTCTTAAGTCCATCCAGTGTATTTTTTTACATGCACAGAGTATGGCTCTCCCTCACACGGCACCATGGTTTAATGTCCCATCTCAGAGACGGTGGCCCTTCCAAGTACATTATATCCCCTTTATGACCGAGGGTAGTGTTCGTGTTCAACAGCAATAAAATCTCTGCACTGGCATAGGGGGGACTCGAACCTGAGAACTGCATATTACTTGCCTGGCGCGCTACTGACTGACCCAAACCCCGCGCTGATTGGTAGCTGATTTATCAGTCATTATACCTGTCACATCTTTGATTTATTCCATTGGTTGATTAACAGGCAATTTATAGATTATTGACCTATGTGTATGAGAACTCTCAAAGCGTCGACTGCGCAGACTCATAGCACAACACACGTGCTTCATCACTAAAAATTACTATAAACAATGAATATTTTCAGGGGAATATCTCGAATTATTTCTTGAATTATCTTCTTGCCCATTCATGTTTTTAATGCTTATTTAAAATGATTCCATAAAACACATAAATAAATTATTTGTTCTTAAACTTTTGGAAGTGAAAAAAAGTACTTTCGTTGTAAACGATTACAAGTATCACAGTGGGAATTTTTTTGCTCTGGAAATCGTAGCTTGCAACATCGTATAATTTTGAAAATTCTTCATCGCAGAAAATATTTTAATGAAATGACTGCTTCCAAGATCAATAAATAAACGTAAGAGGGTCCCTCCCTCTCTCTTTTCTTCTCTTTTCCTCGACTCACGTTTGTTAAAAACTTATTATTATTATTAAGCCTGTTCCCATTTACAAAAGACTTCACCGCAGAAAATATTTTAATGAAATGACTGCTTCCATGATCAATAAATAAACTTAAGAGGGTCCCTCTTTCTCTCTCTCTTTTCTTCTCTTTGTTCCTCGACTCACGTTTGTTAAAAACTTATTATTATTATTAAGCCTGTTCCCATTTACAAAAGACTTCACCGCAGAAAATATTTTAATGAAATGACTGCTTCCATGATCAATAAATAAACTTAAGAGGGTCCCTCTTTCTCTCTCTCTTTTCTTCTCTTTGTTCCTCGACTCACGTTTGTTAAAAACTTATTATTATTATTAAGCCTGTTCCCATTTACAAAAGACAACCGCAGAAAATATTTTAATGAAATGACTGCTTCCATGATCAATAAATAAACTTAAGAGGGTCCCCCTCTCTCTCTCTTTTCTTCTCTTTATTCCTCGACTCACGTTTGTTAAAAACTTATTATTATTATTAAGCCTGTTCCCATTTACAAAAGACTTCACCGCAGAAAATATTTTAATGAAATGACTGCTTCCATGATCAATAAATAAACTTAAGAGGGTCCCTCTTTCTCTCTCTCTTTTCTTCTCTTTGTTCCTCGACTCACGTTTGTTAAAAACTTATTATTATTATTAAGCCTGTTCCCATTTACAAAAGACTTCACCGCAGAAAATATTTTAATGAAATGACTGCTTCCATGATCAATAAATAAACTTAAGAGGGTCCCTCTCTCGCTCTCGTTTTCTTTTCTTTATTCCTCGACTCACGTTAGTTAAAAACTTATTATTATTATTAAGACTGTTGCTATTTACAAAAGACTTCACGGCAGAAAATATTTTAATGTAATGACTGCTTCCATGATCAATAAATAAACTTAAGAGGGTCCCTCTCTCTCTCTTTTCTTCTCTTTATTCCTCGACTCACGTTTGTTAAAAACTTATTATTATTATTAAGCCTGTTCCCATTTACAAAAGACAAATTGAGGACCCAGACGGCGGAAAATGAAATATAGCTGCGAGTAAGTAGCAGAAGCGGTAATGCATCAGCATAAAAATGTTCGGGAAAAAAAAACAAATTCCAAAATAAAATAGGCATGATATAAAATAATATTCGAGTTTGGAGGAAGAGATCTCCAGAGAGCAAAATAAGGGTGTGGAAGCAGATGTGGGGTTGGAACGATGCCCTGTATGTAGGCAGCCAAATAGTTCAACTGTTGGCAGTTAGAGGAATGGAACCACGTGATGGCTGCTTTAGAATGGAAGGGGGAGGGAGAAAGAGCAGACATTGATAAACCTGCTGCGGTTGGGCTCGAACAAACATATGGAGCAAACCAACTGGAGATCAACAATATCATCTAATTGATTACGAAAATTTCAAAAAAAAATTCTCCTTTGCGGAAATGAAAGAACGAGGATAATTAGAGAGGGGCCAAATATTAAATTGGTCTTCTTTTCATTTTTTCTTTGACAGTTTTATGTGGTGTATTCCATTTCTCTTTCATTTTCTCTTTATTATGTATTTCCATTTCTCATTCATTTTCTTATTTCTCTCTTTTTTTCTCCAAATTTTTTCCCAGTATTTCTGTAGATGCCGATGTAAGCTTTCTGGTGAAGTAGCATAAAACATTCTGCAGTTAATTTTCTCTTTCATTGTGAACGGAAATTGCTTTGATTTCATTTAGTTTAATGTTTTCTTGCTGTTAAGTAGGTGTTAGAAAGTTTTATGGTATTTTAATATTTAGAAAGAATAACAGTACAAGAATTATTGTAAAGTAATTTAAAGATATTCTGTAGAAAACAAACATATATACGTATTATCAAATCCACCCTTTTGAATTCTGTCATGTCGGTATGAAAAAACGTTGATGAAATACAAAAGAATGTTTTTCAATTTTTTTTTTCATAATTTAAGAAAAGCTCCTTTTTTTATATATTTTGCTAGTGTGCTCTATGGCAGATGCTTTCAAACTTTTTCTTCCTTGTTCAGTGTTAGGATTGGCTCAATCGGTAGCGTGTCAGACTTGTAATCTATAGTTTTCGGATTTGAGTTCCAACTGGGCCTGCGCTAAGATTTATCTCGCTAAACCTCCATCCCGCCCTCGGTCAGAAAGGGGACACCACTGTGCTTTAAAAGATTACCGTCCGTCTGATGGGACCTTAAACCATGGAAAGAGAGCCATGTGGAAGAGAGCCATGCGTTGTGCACGTTCAAGAACACGCTGGACGGCTTCCAACCATCTCCTAACAGTTTTTCAGTGTATCCCCTTCCTTCAACCTTCTCTGAGCCCTTGGGGTCTTTATGACCTGGCCATTTAGCCCATTGTGTGCACAAACGTACCGCTCAGAGGTCAAGCAACCCAACTCAACAGCTCTTCTCCTATTTAGTATTGAGACTTAAGCGTCCTTCTGTCAGTAAAACTATTGGATCATAGAGTTTTCAAAGTTATCTGATATATTTACATCTGCGACAAAAACAAACATAATCACTATGCTAATGGGAATCATTTTAGTGGCTATTGTTCTATTTCAAATGTTAACTCTATTCTGATACTTATCTGTCACCTTGACAGCAAAAATACGTTTAGAATACGATAGAAGATTGCTTTAAATTTTTTTCTCTGCATAAATTGAATTGATTACCAAAGTCTGACCAAAATTAAATGATCTGAATTGATAACTTGCAACTTATTCTGTAAAGTTGTCATAGTTTGATGTTTCATTCATTGTGCAAATGTAAAACTTTGACACCAAAATAATAGGAGATATAATCCTTCTACATGTAATGGTGTTTAATGTCATAGCCGTTTTATGGAATACTTCGACAATCAATTAATGATCCTGGTCGTAATATATCTTTTCTGTGCGGAGCGGGGTTGGCTCAATCGGTAGCGCATCAGGCTCGTAATCTGTAGTTCCCAGGTTAGGCTCCCAGCTGGGCCAGCGTTGAGATATATCTCCGCAAAACTTCCCACCCTGCCCACGCTCAATAGGGGATACCGATGGGCTTAGAAAGGCAGCCGTCCGTCGGATGGGACGTAAAGCCATGGCTCCGTTTGTGGGAGAGAGTCATCCAGTGCACATTAAAGAACACTGGATGGCTTTCACGGGAGGCTACCATCTGTCTCCCAACAGCTGTTCCAGTGGGCCCCCTCCCCCAACCTTCTCTGAGCCTTCAGGGTCCTTGTGACCTGGCTATTTAGCCCATTGTGGGCAAAAAAGTGCCGCTCAGAGGTAAAACAACCCAACTCTTTTCTGTGCTCTGAGTGAGAGCATAAATCAGTATTGAAAATTTACATTGGATTAGAAAGCTCAATGCTCCTCATTAAATATTCTTAATTTGTTGAAGAAATGGTTAGGTTCTGATGGTCTAGCGCTTATGAAGCCCGACATGCTTCTGAGAGACCTGGGTTCGAATCCACTCAGGGCAACTAATTATTTCAAGTACGTAAGTTCTCTACAGTACGTTTTCCTCTGATACTTTATTACTGGATGTAGTAAGTTAGCTTGCTCTGCAAAATATCATTCGAAATTCGAGAACGTTAACATAATTAGTACGCGAACTGCTAAAAATACTTTTACACTTGTTAGTAAAGTTTAGTATAATGATTATTAACCTCGATTTAACTTGTTTTCATTAATTTTTCAAAGCAACTATTTAAACTGGCATTGCTCTTATTAAACATTCCAATTTCCAAAACTCTCTAAATAGCCAACGAATATTGCTGGAAATCGAGATTGATGTAGATCTGACAGATCTTTAAATCATCTTTAGTTAAAATGTTTCATAAAAAAGTTACTTAAGAAGTAACTGAATTCTCTATCTGTGTTACTATTGACGCAGCAATGGACTCTATTTAATATGACTGCTGAGTATGTAGTAATTGCATTTTCCTTTTATATACTCTCTCCAAATCTTTCATAGCCCTTCATGTTTTTCTTCAGATGTAAATCCCTAATACATCTAACAGGATTCTTGAACATCAAACTCAAAGTTAAAGAAGAAAAAATTCTGCTAAGTTTAATATGATGTTCAGGAATGTTTTCATCATATTCCAATGGAATCAGAAAAAAAATCCCTTAACTCGTTTACTGCATACCCTACTTTAATATTTATTTTAATCCGATTTTTTAAGTTTAAATGATAGATGATGATGGAAATGGAAATGGAATGATGGTGGAAGATGATAATGGAAATGGGAATGTGCGACCTTAACCTAGATCGATTATTTCACAAGACTGGTTAAGGAACAACTTTCCAGAAAGAGTTTATTAACTCTCTGATACTGCCGTTTAGGAGAGACAAGATCTGCCCTTATAATAATAATAATCTAAAGCTCATTTTCTTTCTGGCAGAACTGCCAATGGGTTTGATTAAGAGGATCTTCTCCCAATACCAGATTAATCAACTAAGTATCTAGCGAAAACCCACAGACTTTATTCCGGAGTGGAAACCAAAATATAACTAACTAACTCAGACCCAAATTCCATTCTGATCACGTGACACTTTGTCGATGTAACAAAAAAACTACAAAATAAAAAAGCGTAGAAATATTCGCAAAGAATTTAAATCGATTGCAAGCATCATAAAATGATTGAAGGAATTCTTTTCGCGCCCATTACGAACAATATCTTTGTTCGTGCTAAAACCCTATCCCTTCCAGATCCCTTTCATTTGAGTAGCCATGACAACAGCATCCCATGTCACATGGCGTGATGGGAAAAGAGCCGTCGCATCCGCTTGTTGTCCTGTGTAAGCTGCAGTAGCGATCAAAAAGGCATATCGAAGATGAAATAGTCCTGTCTTCACCTCTCCTTAGAGGTAGAAAGCGAGGAGCAATGAGAGGGAGGAAAAGAAGGGTGAGGAGAAGGAGAGGGGGGGAAGGTGCAGCCTCCTTCACGTGCGCAACACTTCGTCACGCCTGTCAGGGTCCATCTCTATCCTCTGGCGCTGCCGAGTAATGGGCCAGATGACTTAAAAGCCTAGTTAATGCATGAAATACAAGACGGAGCAGTTGTCGTGCGCGAGCTCCTCGGTGGGAAATTGACCGGAACCGTGCATCGAAGCAAAGCACGTGACCAGCCGCGGCAATGATGATAAATGGCGAGCAACGAAGTTATGCCTTGAGACCGGAAGAGATTGCCCGAAAGGTTATTTGATCGGTAACGAAACGAGAGGTAGATTTGTACCGGCACCGGCGCTGCTGAGCTGGTGGCACGTCGTCTTTCTTTTGTTTCCCCGTGCGTCTCCGCTCCGAATTGCATGAAGTCGGAGAAGAGGCATCACTCCTCTTCTTCCTCTTCTGCTCCTGCTGCGTCTTCTTCCTTTTGTTCGATAACCGTTGATGCTGCTTTGCCTTTTAGATCTTCTGAGTCATCAGGTCTCCTTTAGATCCTTTCATGAATAGGCGAGGCGATGAGAAGAAGAAAATAAAATGCCAAGACGCTCTATCAAAAAGAAAAATAAGAAAAAATAGCATTTTTGGATTCTGAATGTCATTTAAAGGTATTTTGAGTTGAAAGCAGATAGTTTCAGTAGTGACGTTTCAGAGATTTTTTTTTATTAAATCGAGTAATTAAAGTAAGATTATTGATGGTAGGATTCTGTCATGGCAAGGTGAGCTGAGCATTTCAGAGATGTTCTGCACAATGTGGTTAGTTGTGGGTTGTGGGTTGTTTTACCTCTGAGCGGCACTTTTTGCACACCATGGGCTAAATGGCCAGGTCACATGGACCCCGAAGGCTCAGAGAAGGTTGGGGGAGGGGACCCACTGGAACAGCTGTTGGGAGACAGATGGTAGCCTCCCGTCAAGGCCATCCAGCGTGTTCTTTAACGTGCACAGGGTATGGCTCTCACGCACACGGGGCCACGGCTTAACTCCCATCCGACGGACGGCGGCCTTTACCAAGCCCATCGGTGTCCCCTACTGACCGTGGGCAGGGCGGGGAATTTTTCGGAGATAAATCTCAACGCTGACCCAGCTGGGACTCGAACCTGGGAACTACAGATTACGAGCCTGGCGCGCTACCGACTGAGCCACCCCCGCCCCACAATGTGGTTAGTCGCCATTGTTTGTAATGAGGATAGGTGTCTTAATATTGGCCCTATATCATATTCTGAAGTCACTTTGGTTACCTCCAAATTAAAATTGCACAAATCCTTAAGGGTGGATGAAATTACTGCTGAAATGCTTAGAGTTGGGAACATTTGTGTTGTCACATGACTGACTGAAGTTTTTTAATGACACAGGTCTCGTTCCTGAGGATTTTACTAGCACTATTACTATCCCTATTTTAAAAAAATTGCGATCGCAGTTCTTATGATAATTATAGGGGAATCAGTTAACGTTCTGTTCCACGTAAAGTTCTTTGCGTTATAGTGCTTTATAGAATTAAGAATTTCGTCGATGGACAACTGCGTGATAAACAGTGTGCATTCAAAAGTGGTAGGAGATGTATAGATCAGATTTTTCACTTTGGTAGATTATTGGAGAAATGTTTAGAGATTCGGAACCTATGGTTATTAGTTTGCAGATTTGAAAAAGGCTTTTGATTCTGTTGATCGTCATAATTTGTGGTTGATTTCTTGGATTATATGGAATTCCTGACAAATTAGTTAGCATAATGAAACCTCTCTATAATAACACTGAGTCGTGTGTGAGAGTTGATAATATTTGTAGTGATTGGTTTAGCATTGCTATTCGAATTAGACAAGAGTGTATTTTCTCTCCTTTTCTCTTTGGTTTGGTTATGTGGAATTCTCTTAAAAGGAAAGATTTTGGCCTTAAACGTATTAAAGTTTGATATTTTGATTATTCTAAAAACAAATATGCTGTGAACGTACAGTAAGCACTCAATTTAACGGACTAATTGGGTTGGGTTGTTTTACCTCTGAGCGGCACTTTTTTGCATACCATGGGCTAAATGGCCAGGCCACATGGACCCCGAAGGCTCAGAGAAGGTTGGGGGAGGGGACCCACTGGAACAGCTGTTGGGAGACAGATGGTAGCCTCCCGTCAAGGCCATCCAGCGTGTTCTTTAACGTACACAGGGTATGGCTCTCCCGCATACGGGGCCACGGCTTAACGTCCCATCCGACGGACGGCGGCCTTTCCAAGCCCATCGGTGTCCTCTACTGACCGTGGGCAGGGCGGGGAATTTTGCGGAGATAAATCTCAACACTGACCCAGCTGGGACTCGAACCTGGGAACTACAGATTACGAGCCTGGCGCGCTACCGACTGAGCCACCCCCGCCCCAGGACTAATTGGGAGAAATGGGTGTCTGTTAAATCAAAATATTCCATTAAAGAGTGAATAGGACTTTATAAAAACCAGAATAACAAGTTATATGTACTTTTTATTAAATTTACTGATTTTATACAAAATAGAGACAATTTCCCCTCCCTTCAGAATGCTAGTAAGGGTAATAGAGGCAAAAAAATGATAAAAAAAATAAATATCACCACTTAACGTGCCCTCTGAAGGACGGTGCCCTTTCCGATCACATTGGATCGCTTTTCTGATCGAGGTCAGGGTACAGTCGCTCAAAAAAATATCCGAACACTATGGTTGATTAGATAATTCAGAAAAAATATCTTGCTACGATTTTTTTAGAAATTAGTGATCTGGCAACCTTCGTTTCACATGACACGAAACTTTGGGAACGTGTTCTACTGCCCATAGTAATTAGAAACGTTCCAATGAACGTTGAGCCAGAAACTCTTCTCTTCCGAGTTATAGGACATTTTGAAAGTGCAAGTAAGAAAGACTGTGAAGTTAATTAGCTTTTATTCCAGTTATTACAGCACACTGAAAGTGATCGATGAGAACATTCATGTAAGTTTCCATCAGAGCAAGTGTTCGAAATGGTCTCTCTGAGCTGCAACACACGCTTCACAGTCAGTACCTTTTCATCGACTGTCAAAACACGTTTGAAAAGTCCTGGAATGGTCTGAATTCTTTGACAACTCACCAGGATCCGTTAGGAGAGCTGTGTATTAGGGACCAGGGTAGAATGAGCATCAGCCTTAACGTGTAGAAGAACTATAAGAAGAAATCCAGTGGCCTCAAATCGGGAGAGCGAGAAGGCCATGCAGTTGATCCTCATCTACCAATCCAATGGACATGATACCTACGATTGAGAGCACCCAGGGGTGGTGAGTTGGGTTGGGTTGTTTTACCTCTGAGAGGCACTTTTTTGCACACCATGGGCTAAATGGCCAGGTCACAAGGACCCCGAAGGCTCAGAGAAGGTTGGGGGAGGGGACCCACTGGAACAGCTTTGGGAGGCAGATGGTAGCCACCCGTCAAGGCCATCCAGCGTGTTCTTTAACGTGCATAGGGTATGGCTCTCCCGCATACGGGACCACGGCTTAACGTCCAATCCGACGGACGGCGGCCTTTCTAATGCAATTAATGTCCCCTACTTAGACCGTGGGCAGGACGGGGAATTTTGCGGAGATAAATCTCAACGCTGACCCAGCTGGGACTCGAACCTGGGAACTATAGATTACGAGCATGGAGCGCTACCGAGAGCCAATCCTGCCCCCAGGGGTGGGATTTTGCATATGTCTACTATGCCGTCAAACAAACAAATCTACCTCTCATGGTACCTTTTGATCATAGCTTCCTAACTTACACTCGTAAAATGTGCTATAATGCGGAAGAGAAGCGTTTTCAGGCCCAATATTCAAAGGAATTTTTATTTAATTACTGAGCGCAGTAGAACCGTTCCCAAAGTTTGACTAGATCCTCTGGAAAAACCGTATATGTTGCAAAATTATTTCGCGCTGTCACGTGACACGAAGGTTGGCAGATCACTAATTTCTAAAAGAATCGTTGCCAGATATTTTTTCTGAATTCTGTAATCAAGCATGGTGTTCGGATATTTTTTGGACGACTGTACACGATCTAAACATAAATAATTCTGTGTAGACAAACACTTTTAACACAGATTTACAGTACACAGATTCATGCCAGAGTGTTCTGACCACTAAACTAACACCAGCGCGTCTTTTACCCATTAATGTGACTTATAAATCATCCCTAACGTGTCGGATTTGGGTTGGGTTGTTTTACGTCTGAGCGGCACTTTTTTGCATACCATGGGCACATGGACCCCGAAGGCTCAGAGAAGGTTGGGGGAGGACACCCATTGGAACAGCTGTTGGGAGACAGATGGTAGTCTCCCGTCAAGACCATCCAGCTTGTTCTTTAACGTGCACAGGGTATGGCTCTCCCACACACGGGGCCACGGCTTAACGTCCCATCCGACGGACGGCGGCCTTACCAAGCCCATCTGTGTCCTCTACTGACCGTGGGCAGGGCGGGGAATTTTGCGGAGATAAATCTCAACGCTGACCCAGCTGGGATTCGAACCTGGGAACTACAGCTTACGAGCCTGGCGCGCTACCGTCTGAGCTACCCCCGCCCCTAAAGTGTCGGAAATCACATTAGTGTATAAATGAAGGAACCGGTTCTAGTTTAAGGGTTTATACACTCTCACATGAATCTGGCGAAACGTGGGTCTGAGTCCCGCGCATCGGCAAAAATATGACTTTTTTTTCCACATGAATATTTATTTTTCTGTATGTCAACAAGCAATTCTGCATATTACTATTGGCAGGATATGTATTCTATTAAAATTATGTGCTCCTCACCTTTCAGAAAGCTGAGGCTACTACTAGACATTATATCAAGCATATTAATATAAATTTCTTTTAAATTACTTGGATTCATTTAATATTACATTTTCAACCCTGTAACAGTTTAGTAACCATTTTAACATGAAAACTCCCTTACATTCTCCGTCCTATCGTTGAAAGTTGAGAGATAAAAAAACCTTAACCCAAAGAGATTAACATTTAATGGATTGCTCATTATTTTATTGCTTACTTTTCCAACATTCTCTCTTCTCTAATTTCGTTTTTTAAAAAACATCGTTAGGTGCAAGAGATAAAGCACAAAGAGCGAGCGTTTTTGCACTCTTCAATGTTCATCAATTAACGACCTCTAGTAACAATCAGTTTTGAATTAAAACAAACTAACCCCCCCCCCCCCGCATGTGACTCACGCACGAGCACAAGCCAAGCACACTTGTAAATGGCTGAATGCATTACAAAGCCTTTGGCATTCCTTACCAATTTAGCTGTAAGTGGCAAGCATAAAAAAACAGCATTTTTTCATCATTCTTTTGAATCTGTCTTCTCCTCTTTTCGTGTCTTATTCCTCCAGTTTAGCACTAAACAGGTTGCTCTTTAAAGGGATCTGGTGACGCAGTTATCAAAGTGGAGTTTCCCTCCTCCAAATCTAAGAAGGCAGGGCTTTTCCAGTTCAACAAAGCACGCCAAAACTGACCTGACACCCTAAGCTGAAGATGCAGCCCGGCAGACAATAAAAACAGGTGTAGTCCACATCTTTGTTCTGTCAAGGAAATTGTTTTCAACTAATTTAATTAGCTCTCTACACAAATTGTAAATAATGTCGCTAGCTTTAGAGAATCGACTAATTATGTTAGTGTTAATTTAATGAATGATCCCTGGAAGCCATCGATGTTAAATAAATGTTGTTGTTTTTTCTTCTTTTGTTAAAAAAGAAGAATTTAGTGTGAATAAAAAATATTTTCTGTGCAGTTCTTTTTTTCGAAGCGTATTTTTACTAAGTAAATAAGAAATTAATTTTCTTGCGATTTTGCTGGTTTACGTCCCCGCTAAAAATGTTCCAATTTGTGGCATTTCAACAATTAGGGAGTGGCCAGTCTATTATACCTATGGTATAATAGACTGGCCACAAGTTTGGATGGGGCATCGGATCCACTAGACACCTGAAGAGTGGACAGAAGTCATCCCAAGCTCCTAAGATTCTTAGGGGCGGGGGTGGCTCAGTCGGTAGCGCGCCAGGCTCGTAATCTGTAGTTCCCAGCTGGGTCAGCGTTGAGATTTATCTCCGCAAAATTTCCCCGCCCTGCCCACGGTCAGTATGGGACACCGATGGGCTTGAAAAGGCCACCGTCCGTCGGATGGGACGTTAAGCCGTGGCCCCGTGTGCGGGAGAGCCATACCCTGTGCACGTTAAAGAACACGCTGGATGGCCTTGACGGGAGGCTACCATCTGTCTCCCGACAGCTGTTCCAGTGGATCACCTCCCCCAACCTTCTCTGAGCCTTCGGGGTCCTTGTGGCCTGGCCATTTAGCCCATGGTGTGCAAAAAAATGCCGCTCAGAGGTAAAACAATCCAGTCCTAAGATTCTTAGGGCGGCATCTCTAATCCTTGGAAGAGCAGATGACAGAAGCCTGCATAAGGCTTCAAATAGGGTTAGAAATAGGGGGACAATGAAGAGATAAAAAGCTGATAGAAATCACACTAATGTTCAAAATAGAGTTGGAAAAGGAAATTATACTGGGCAGCTGACAGTTCATGAAGCTACAAGAGGGTTTCCAATAGCTATAAGGATATGTTTTCACCCCTCCCCCTTTATATAAACTTTCAATTTTAAAAAAATTTCAAATAACTTCAATAATAGTGTTTTCTTTATGTAATCAGTATAATTTGTGTGATTTTATCAAAATATTTTTCTTCTATCTGTATCACAGTTATAAGAAAATTAACGATATATCATCCATTTTGTTTGATTTCATTTAAATAAATTATCGTTTGAAAAGTCCGTCGCGCTGCTTAAATAAATAGATTACTGATTGAGCCTTATTCGTATTGATATGAACAATGAGCCACCCATGACCTTAACCTTTTCCTAGCGGCGCTGCTTTTAGGAATTTTTTTCCATGCAGCGTAGCTTTCACTCGTAATCTACAGCAAGGAGTTTAGGGAAAGACGAAGCATCTTCCAAGGGTTTTTCTGCGAATTAATCCCCTCACTCGTTATCTCACCTGCTCCTTATGGGCATGTGCCCTAAAATCACCCTCAGATCCTATTGTCTGGATTGGACGGAAATTTTCTCTAGTACAGAATGAAATCCACTGTGCACAAAGTTCCGTTCAGTGACTCAATATTTTCGGAAATGACCTTCACACACAAATAATGTTTTTACTTGAGCTAATTGACCAACGCTGAGATTTATCTCCGCAAAATTCACCGCCCTACCCATGGTCAGTAGGGGACACCAGTGGGCTTGGAAAGACCGCCGTCCGTCGGATGGGACGTTAAGCCGTGGTCCCGTATGCGGGAGAGACATGCTCTGTGCACATTAAATAACACACTGGATGGCCTTGATGGGAGGCTATCATCTGTCTCCCAACAGCTGTTCCAGTGGGTCCCCTCCCCCAACCTTCTCTGAGCCTTCGGGGTCCATGTGACCTGGCCATTTAGCCCATGGTGTGCAAAAAAGTTACGCTCAGAGGTAAAATAATTCCAGTGTTAAAAACACGCTGGATGACCTTGACGGGAGGCTACCATCTGTCTCCCAACAGCTGTTCCAGTGGGTCCCCTCCCCCAACCTTCTCTGAGCCTTCGGGGTCCATGTGACCTGGCCATTTAGCCCATGGTGTGCAAAAAAGTGCCGCTCAGAGGTAAAACAACCCAACACAATGAGCTAATCGATTAAGGTCTTCCAATGTTGATACAAATAACGAGCACCAAATTTGATTTTTGATTTTTTTTAAATGATTGTCGCAAAGAAGGATCATTTTTTTAAATATTGTTTAAACTAGAATAATAATCGAATGCAATCGAAGGAGAGAAACTGACTATTACTCAATGAAAACAGCAAAGGAAATTAATTCGTGATTACTGCTATAAATGACAGGAAACTGGATATCGAAACAAGATTTCCAGTAATTAAATAGTTCATTCAAGTCATATTAATCTGAAAGAGATCTCCGAAGTTCTAAGAGTTTTTTTTATATATATATAGCTCATTATGATCGATCTTTAAACTGGAGTGCTGCAATGGAAACCTTGTTTTTTAAAAATTCATAAACTGAAATATAATTGGATTCTAAGTATATTTTTATTGCTTAATTCAGTTATTCACTCGATAGGGTGTTAGCTGTATTGGTAGCATGCCAAGCTCGTAAATTAAAGTTCATATTCAGTAATAAATTATCACAGGAAATGTCCTGTAGACAAGGAACACTTGAAATAACGAGTTGAAAAAAATTGGTTTTCCTGACTGAGATTCGAACCCAAGGTCTCATGGAAGCATGCCGGGCGTCTAGACGCTAGTTTAAGTTCATATCCCCATTTTGCCTAAAATATTTTTTCTCCGCTAACCACCGATCTATCATCATGAGACAGGAACACAATGGATTTGGAAAGGTTACCGTCCCTCGTATAGGCAGAGAGCCATACCATGTCGTACCATGCAGAGAGCCATACCATGTGTACATGGGGTGGAGGTGGCTCAGTCGGTAGCGCCCCATACTTGTAATCTGCAGTTCTCAGGTTTGAGTCCTAACTGGGATAGCATTGAAATTTATCTCCGGAAAAGTCCCACCCTGCCCTAGGTCAGTAGAGGACACCGATGGGCTTGGAAAGGCCGCCGTCCGTGGAATGCGACGTTAAGGCTTAGTACCGTGTGAGTGAGAATCATACTCTTCGCACGTTAAAGAACACGCTGGATGGCCTTGACGGGAGACTACTACTTGTCTCCTAACAGCTGTCCAATCGATATCCTCCCCCCAACTTTCTCTGAGCCCTCGGGGTCATTGGGACCTGTCCATTTAGCCCATTCTATGCAGAAAAAGTGCCGCTCGGAGGTTAAACAACACAAGCAACCCATGGGAACGTTAAAAACTAAACTAGATAGTCCTGACTGCAACTTGTATCTGTTCCCTTACCCAGTTCTTGGGGTCTTTGTGATCTGACTACTTCAATGTTTAAAACATGCCGCTGAGAAACAAAATGACAACAACAACAACTGTGTGTTCATGGCGGAGTACGTTTTTTCAAACAGTGATAATTTTAACTTGTTACGAAAGAAAAACAATTTAAGTGATATTTTTCCGCTGAAGCTGTGTGAAGTCCTGAGGGCTCAAGAACGTATGAGTTGAATACATAATTAGTTTCATTAGTTGATATTTTTGAGCATACTCGTTTAACTGTTGCAAAGTGCCTAGGATAAATAGAGCCATTTTTGAATTTAGTAAATCTGAGATGATTTCTGATACTTTTTCTTGTCACGTATTTGACGAAAAGGAAATTTTGGTTTGTTCCAAAAGTTGTAAGAAATTTTAACACCTTTTCATTAAGTTCCGTAAGTTACCCAAGGAGAAAAAGGAACCCTGGAAATGCATTAATTGTTCTAATCAGAGTTCTTTCCAGTAAACTATGACAAAAGCAGGACATATGGATTCGAGAGCTGGAGAAGCAGGGAAGGTAGATAATTCAGCTCTTGTTGAGGAATATCAAGAAGTCATTAGTTTCAAAGAAGCTGTAAGTAGAATGAAATTGGAATATAGAGAAGCAGTTGAAGAAATTCGAAGAGAAATAAATGATCACAACCATAGTCTGAAAGAAGATATGAAGCACCTAAAAATACTTGAATTCAATTATAACACATTGCAAGATTGTAAAAAAAAAAATCAATGGAAGATTTCAAGACTCAGTTGTTAATTTTGCAAATAATGACAAATGTAAAATATCATGATATTGAATGTAATGAAAGGACATATTGTAATTGCTTGTCAAATGAGAGGATTGAAAAATATAATATTTAGGTATTGAAGTAGATAACAATCTACCCTTGGGTACATTGGGTTGGGTTGTTTTACCTCTGAGCGGCACTTTTTTGCACACCATGGGCTAAATGGCCAGGTCACATGGACCACGAAGGCTCAGAGAATGTTGGGGGAGGGGACCCACTGGAACAGCTGTTGGGAGACAGATGGTAGCCTCCCGTCAAGGCCATCCAGCGTGTTCTTTAACGTGCACAGGGTATGGCTCTCCCCCACATGGGGCCACGGCTTAACGTCCCATCCGACGGACGGCGGCCTTTCCAAGCCCTCGGTGTCCCCTACTGACCGTGGGCAGGGCGGGGAATTTTGGCGGAGATAAATCTCAACGCTGACCAGTTGGGACTCGAACCGGGGAACTACAGATTACGAGCCTGGCGCACTACCGACTGAGCCACCCCCGCCCCCCTTGGGTACAGTAAACAAAGTATCCTGTATTTGAGAGTTAAACCTTTTTATATTTTGCATCAACGCAAGTCGGATTTAAGAAAAGGAATAAGTCTATACAAGTAAATTTGTCTAATTTCAGAATAATGGTTTGGTTCATTCATTAAATTTTGTTTCAAGTTTTATTAAAAACTCTTTTAACAATCTTAGAATGGACACTGTTGAATTTTGCAAGGTTCTTTTTGTAATCTTCGCCTCAACTACTTAAACCTACTTAATGAATAGCTGAGTAAACCAATGCGATTACTAAAATGGAAGATGTACTTAATGAAAAAATTAAGGTATATATTGTATAGGTTTTATGCAATTCAAAGAATAGTTACATAATTTTATGCACCCTCTGTATTACGCATTGGTTTACTCAGCTGTTCATTAAGTAGATTTAAGTAGTTGAGGCGAAGATTACAAAAAGCACCTTGCAAAATTCAACAGTGTCCATTCGAAGATTGTTAAAAGTGTTTATAATAAAACTTGGAGCAAAATTTAATGAATAAACCAAAACATTATTCTGAAATTAAACAAATTTTACTTGTATAGATTTATTCCTTTTCTTAAATCCTACTTGCGTTGATGCAAAATATAAAATGTTTAACTCTCAAATACAGGGTACTTTGTTTTCTGTACCCAAGGCAAAAAAATATGAAATATACTACTATATAATATTAAAAAGGAAATAGTTTTAAGTGGGTAAATTAAGCTAGTTCTTTGTTCTTGCAGTTCAGATAAACAAATAATTATTTTAAATATAGTGCTCACAAAAATTAGGGGATATTTCAAATTGAATATGAAGCCATAATATATCCCCTAATTTTTGTGAGCAGTATATGTTAAAACTTATAAATGATGCCCAATAGACAGCTGTTGTCAAAAACATTTTGTAGACAAAAATCTTTGAATCCTGGATAGACATATTTGCCTCTTGGTTATCAGATAGACAAGGAATACAATGTTTTTTGTTTCATTTTGAATTAAATCTTGATTTCAGTTTTGATTTTGAAATTGTTATTAATTACTACCACTAATTTTTTGTTAGACTGATAGTGTATTCAGAAATATGAAACAAATACGTATTTGCACTTTTCTAACGCCCCGTGGTCGAGTGGTTAGCGCGCTTGGCTGTTGATCTATGGGACCTGGGTTCGAGCCCCGAAATGAGGCATGGATGTTCGTGTTGTTTTTCTACTGAGGTCCTGCCATCCTCTCAGACCTTATACTATGGCATATAAAAACTGACAGGCTCGTGTCAGACCTCTGTGGCAAGCAGCTGCTTGAGGGGGTATTTATTATTTATTTAACCAAATAAATATTTCATTCATTCATTCGCCCAAAATCCAAAGCTTTACTGACGTTAACGATTTAAAACTCTTACTAATTAGATTCATAATGAAGTCTATTTTTTCAGTTTTTATTATAACCGTATGACCTCTGCTAGAAAAAAAAGTCTTTTCTACAAAATTAACTAAAAGTTCTTCACTGTTCGTTGTACTCAACCAGGACGAAGAGCAATGTTAAAATGATTTTACACTATCCAAGTTTTTCATCGTATAGAAACCCCTATCCAAGAACAAACCCACTATAATCAGCACCAATCGCACAAGCTGCTATTTTGCAAAACAGGAAAAAGCAAAAAAAAACCATCAAACCCCCAATTTTCTCCACCGTTTCTATAACAACGAGTCAAAACAAGACACGGAACCCTCCTCCACCCCCACCCCCCCAACTCAATCCTTCAGGTGGCAAAGGTCATAAAAGTTCAACCTTCGCTACCGCATGACGGACATTTTCTCCTGATTCTCGAACAGATCTCGGCTCCCTCATCAAACGAGCTGTCCCGACGTCACCATCGTCACGGCCAGCTGAGCATTAGCCACCCTCTAAGCAGACCAGTGGGGTGGGCCACCGGAGCACGTAGCTCTCTTAATGAAGTCGTCACTGTTGGCAGCGGCATAATTTATACGCTTGTCTCCGTTGCTATAGTAACGGCATTAGCGAGGAATCCTTTTTATAGCACGTGGGCACAACAAATCGGGCGACATTAAAAGGCTTTCGTACAATTAAATTATCCTAGGCCTTCCCACTGCTTACGACTGCTGTGCGAGGCTAACAAGCTTAGTCTAATCAGACTGTTTGCTCGAATTAACAGGAGAAGCCTTGGGATAAAAAAAAATAAGCAAATCAAATAATTTCATAAGCGGCTCTCCCAAGAGAGAGTAGAGAGAGAAAAAAACAACCCGATAAACGTAAAAGAGTACAAAACCTATTTGGTTTCACTTTCCTTTGTGAAGGGTTCGTTTTTTTAGGGGTGTCTGAATATTCGAAATCGTATCATTTGCGAAGAATAACAACTGGGTTTGTGACACAGAGGGAACATTGTTAGGTTGTTTTTTTTTTCTTTCGATTACATTTGAGGCTGAAAGTCGAATTAAAACTGGGAGTAACATGTTTGCAAAAATAAACGACAGCTAAAAAAAAACCGCACTGAGAAGCCTGTTGCACGCGATACATGAAGAAAATTCAGTTACGATCAAGCTTTACTCCGTTACAAGCCTTTTTGCTTTGGGTAGCTAGAATAATAAGTAGAGTTTCAATCATTTAATAAAATAATTATACATTTCAGAAGTTTGTGTAATGACTATTTTAATATTAGAAAAGTATGACTAATTTGCAAGGTATCAAGTTTTCAAGTTTTTATTTATTTTCAATAGCTTTTTTAGTACAAAATCAAGTCCCACGGAGCTAAAAAGCTTGTCTGCAGGAATCTATATACAGTATACAATGAACAATTATAATATTATAAAAATAAACTCAATGTTACATTTAAAATATACCACAGACTAAACAGTTTTTAAATATTTTCCAGAAGTCATGTCTTGAAAATGTTTTCAGAGCTCTAATTTTTTCCATTGAATAAACCCTCAGGGATAATGTTGAACAAAGAAGGAATTTCATAATTTCTGTAATTTTTTATCATAATGGTTTTTAAAATGTGTGTTTTGTATTTACTTTGAGATTTATATCTAGTATTTTTATGATTAATCTTGAATTTACGAGTATTGCAAAAGAGTACAGTCGCTCAAAAAAGTATCCAAACACTACGGTTGATTACAGAAATCAGAAAAAATATTTGGTAACGATTTTTTTAGAAATTAATGATCTGGCAACCTTTGTGTCACCGCGTACCCGACGTTTTGAACCCCTGTTCTAGTTGGTCGAATGCTTTTGGAAATCAAGGAATAATGCTCCAACAATGCTACTCTTGTTTACGCTTGCATTGATTTCATCAGAAAAATGCTTCAGTAAATTTAGTGTTCCTGTATTTCTTTGGAAGACAAATTGTTTTTTAGAAATGAGCTGATATTTTTCTAGGTAATCCGTAAGCACATTTGTAACATGCCTTTAGATTATTGCTGTTAGTCTTAGATTATTGCTGTTAGTTGCTATTAGTATAAAAATAGGTCTAAAAATAGGTCTAAAAATAGGGTGAATCTGAAAAAGTGGGCAAAACTTTACGGGGTGGTAGAACGCAGCTATACGAGCAATATTCGTCATAGAATGTATGGTCGGAACGCAAGCGGTGAGAAGTTAAAAGGTAGTTTTCCACTGTCACATTTAAAGAATGAACACAAGAAGGAGAGGAGATACTTCAGAAAACATTTTATTAACAGGAATGTAATTGAGGTACATGCTCAAAGAAATTGCTCAAAACAGCTGCTGCCAGCTGTAATGCAGGCTTCACACCTGCAGGATAGGGACCGACGCACATTTGCGAAGACACCAGGCATTTCCCGAATATCGCCGGCAACAACGGCGTTCCTGGCGACTAGATCCATATCGGTTTCAATGGGGCACTCGTGGATTAGGCTTTTCATATGGCCCCACAGGAAAAAGTCCAAACACGAGAGATCCGGCGATCTTGGTGGCCAAGCTATGGGACCACCTCGACCAATCCATCGCCCTGGGAACGTTGCATGTAAAGTGTTCCGCACATCTAAGCTGAAGTGTGCAGGCGCACCGTCGTGCTGGAACCACATTCTCGACCTGCTGGGGGTTGGAATCGGACGCAGCAGCTCCGGCAACACCTCTCGCAGGAATGTGTTATACGATTTGCCGTTCAGACGGTGTGGCAGGAGGTATGGGCCAACCAAATGGTCATGGAGGATCCCTGCCCAAACATTTACGGAGAACCGCTGCTGGAACGAATGAGGACGTGTGGCATGCGGGTTCGTAGATGCCCACGTGTGTGAATTGTGGGTATTCAAAACGCCCTCACGGGTGAAAGTGCACTCGTCCGTAAACAGAACATGTGCACCAAAATCCGGCTGCGCTGCATTCTGCTGGAGGTACCAACGTGCGAAATCGACATGTGGCTGATAGTCCGCCGGTGACAACGCTTGTACCTTCTGCGTACGATAGGGGTGCATTCCTTCCTCCTGTAGCACACGGCAAATCGACATTTGGGACACGTGTACTGCACGGGAAACCGCTCGCGTGCTACCCGGTCGCTCTTCCACCCTACGCAGAATGTCCTCTGCAAGTTGCGGCGTCCTGACACTCCTTTCACGCCTTGCATCTTGCTTGGCCGCGGCGAAGGATCCCGTTTCACACTGCCGCCGATGCAAATGCTCGAAGGTTTTCCGATCTGGAGTGCATCTCATCGGAAACCGGTCGCGGTAACGTGTCTGTGCCTTACTTGCATTCCCGTCCACCGCACCGTACACAAAGTGCATATCCGCCATTTCGTGGTTAGTATAACCAGCCATCCTCTCGGCAATCCACGGTAGAAATGCCGTTGGGTGCGAGGACCGACCCTTTTATACCATTTCCAACGCCACCTAGCGGCTCGCCGTTTGCGTTCCGACCATACATTCTATGACGAATATTGCTCGTATAGCTGCGTTCTACCACCCCGTAAGTTTTGCCCACTTTTTCAGATTCACCCTATATATAGACGCAGTTTGATAATTATAGCCTAAAAATAGGTCTATAATTATCAAACTGCGTCCTTGATCTGGACTTGTAAAGTGGCCTAATGATTCACGTTTTACGTGCAGTAGGAATTATGTGAATATTAAAAAGTCCACTTAGTAATCTAGAAAGCTGCTGTGAGAGAGTATTCAAAGTTGCAGATCTGAGTACCTGGTATTCTCAATGCCAGGAAATTTATCTACAATCAAAACTCATAATAATATTGTGTACTTCTAAAGGTGTTAAATCGGGAAAAAAATTGTTTATGGGTATGCTAGCTCATACCCATAAACAATTTTTGCAGCATATTTAGTGTGTGAGGAGATCTAACAGGGGATCCGAAATTATTTACTGTTGGCTCTACGTTTCCTGAAGTTAGGAATAATATTTGAAAAATAATCGTTAAAGCCATTAACGATATTTTCGGTGAAATTTAAGTGTTTGATATTCTGCATAATTGCATCATCAACAGATAACTTCTGCTTGCGACAATGATTCCGTTAATCGCTTTCCATGCTGAATTCATGGAGTTATTGCATTTAATAATTTCATTTAAATAAAAGTTTTGCTTTTCTCTGAGAATCTCATTTGTGATTTCGTTTCTTAATGTCGTATAAGTTGTTCTGTATTGCTAATTAGTTTTGTTGTTCATTCATCCATGCTTTATCTCTTTCCTCGATTACGTCCTTTATTTCAGTCGTAATTCATTCTTTGTTGACACTGTTATTTCTTTTCCCTTAATGGGAGGAGTATACTGAAAAATTTTGAGCCTTGCTTGATTTTATTTATTTTTTCCTACAATTGCATTACAAATATCAATTGGACAATTTAAGTGTCCACTAATTGTATTCGAATCAATACTTTGCAATTCCATTTTAATTTATTCCTCATTATAATACTTTTGTAAAAAAAATATAATTTGTTTTTAAATATTCCAGCTTCCATAACTCTTTAAATATGAGCGAATATTGTTGAAAACAGATTTAAACAGATTTTATCATCATGTTCAATTTATCTTCAGTCGAGGTCCTGCCATCCTCTTAGATCTCCTACTGTGGCATATAAACTGACAGGCTCCTGTCAGACCTCTGTGGCAAGCAGCTGCTTGAGGGGATGTTTATTTATTTTTATCACATTTTTCCATTAAATGCATATTTTAGAAGTTAGGATTCCCATTGACATAACATAGAAATTCTCCGATATTTTGGGGGGCGTTGCGGAGGGTTCATCTATAGCGCACCAGGCTCGTAATCTGCAGTTCCCAGGTACGAGTCCCGCCTGGGCCAGTAATATCTCCGCGAAATCCCCTCCTTGGCCTCGATCAGTAGGAGACACCGATGGGCTTGGAAAGGCCGCAGTCCATCGGATGGGACGTAAAGTCACGATCGTTTACAGAAGAGTCATACCGTGTACACGTTAAAGAACACCCTGGATGGCCTTGACAGGAGACTACCATCTGTCTTCTTCCGCAAAATTCCCCACCCTGCCCACTGTCAGTAGAGGTACACCGATGGGCTTAGAAAGGTCGCCGTCCGTTGTATGGGACGCTAAACCGTGGTGCCGTGTGCGGGAGAGCCATACCCTGTGCACGTTAAAGAACACACTGGATGGCCTTGACGGGAGGCTACCATCTGTCTCCCAACAGCTGTTCCAGTGGGTCCCCTCCCCCAACCTTCTCTGAGCCTTCGGGGTCCATGTGACCTGGCCATTTACCCATGGTGTGCAAAAAGTGTCGCTCAGAGGTAAAACAACCCAACCATCTGTCTTCCAACAGCTGTCCAGTGGGTCCCTCCTTCTCTGAGCCCTCAGGGTGGCCTGGCCATTTAACATTTAGCCCGTTGTGTGCAAAATAGTGGCGTTCAGAGGTAATGCAACCTAACTATAATATTTTGTTAGGGCATTGTATTTCGAATGTGTTTTCCTTTTAAATGGAAGCGGGGGGGGGGGGGGGCGTGTCTCTCAAGTACAAGAAGCCGTTGAGATAAGACAGCAACTTTATATTTGTTCTAGTTCCTCACACATCATACAATCGACATGACAATAATAATAAGCAAATATAATCACACTACATCAGTAGTAAATAATCACAGGATATTTCCTGTAGACATGGAACTCATGAAATGATGAGCTGAAAAACATTTGGTTTTACCATGAAGTGGGATTCGAACCCACGTCTCCAAGAAACATGCCTGTTATGCTAACCACTACACCATCAATGACTAACCTTTTCTCAGCTTATGTGACCTTTTAAGCCTTCCGGATTGTATTTATTTGATTCGCACCATTGATAGTGTAATGGTTAGCATAACAGACATGTTTCCTGGAGACGTGGGTTCGAATCCCCCTCATGGCAAAAATCAAATTTTTCTCAGCTCATCATTTCATAATCACACTACTTATATTATAATAACTGTTTTCAAGCATTTGTTACAATCACCATCTGCATTTGGTTTCCCAGGTGAGATAAACTACTGCCAAAAATGCATAAAATATTATTTCCATCGTACGACACTAACTCTAACGAATTAAATTTCTTTAACATCTTTTTTCACTACGAAAGCATGATATATGTTCCTCTAACAGTAGTATGTTTGGCTGTACACTGTTTGGTTCGCCAGAAAAATTCTGATACCAACTATAATTTAAAAAAAAAGGATCTGTTTTAAAACGTTGAAACGTCTGCTGAAATTCCTTTAATTGCCAAATCATCATTCCCTCCAGTGGATCTCGTCTGTGCACTCTTCCAGCGTCATCTAGTAAATGAGCACTTTCTTAAGACTCCCACATCAATTCAGTCAGCGGGTTTAAACTACTTAACGCATTAGTTCCATCTCCGCGAATTACGCTCTCCGCATTTTTAACTAGCCCCACATTCCATACTTACTTAGCCTCGAACAACTTTCAACCACATTAGCAGTCTTGGACGCCGCAAATTGCGCCAGGGAACGAGCATTTAAGAAACAGGCGCCTAGCCATTTGTGACTTTTATCGATTCCATCCTCTGGACAAACTAACGCGTCATTTCGAAGTTGAGGGGAGGTTGGGGGGGGGGGGGGTTAGTCCGAGGACCACTTCTCTGACGAATAGTCCGTTTTGCATTTCAGATGGCCGAGTTGCAATTTTGCGTCATACCTCCTGCAGAAAAGACAAAAGTGACAGTTACGGATGTTCTAAGTTGAGCTGAGTTTATTAGGAATCGCCTTTCAGCTCTCTCTGTGAGTAAAGAGAAGTACCGAGATGCTAATGTGATTGTATAAATATTTCATGCAAAGTATCAGGGCAGTATCATCTTGTGAGAATGGGAAACACGCATTCTGAATTCTGTCTAAAATAAACTTTTCGCTTAAAAATATCGCTGGAAATAAATTGAATTCCACTATAAAAGCTCATCCAGATTTCTATTGTTTACATTATTCGTTTAATATTATTTAAAGCGTTATGAAAGCAGAGACATTTGGCGGAAAATTGGCTAGTCTTAAGAAATTCAATCCCAAGTTAATTAAAAGAATAAACATAAACTGTCGTAACAAATATTTTACAAAAATGATGTTAGAAGTTTGTTTAATGATATAGTTTCGAGGTTAGCTTAAGAAATTCTCGTCGTCTTACTGCCTCGGTGGATAGTGGTATCGAGTTTAGTTCTTAGCGACATCGCAATTGTCAGAGTCCGGGTTCGAGTCCCGGGATGACGTGGCCATTTGTTGTGTCATAATCTGTGAATAAGCTAATAGTTTTGCAGGCCTGAAAATAAATGGAGCCATGCCCTATGTGCCCTATTTTCCAAAGGAGCCATGTCCTACTTTCCCTTTGAAAAAGGGGGCGGGGGTGGCTCAGTCGGTAGCGCGCCAGGCTCGTAATCTGTAGTTCCCAGGTTCGAGTCCCAGCTGGGTCAGCGTTGAGATTTAGCTCCGCAAAATTCCCCGCCCTGCCCACGGTCAGTAGGGGACACCGATGGGCTTGGAAAGGCCGCCGTCCGTCGGATGAGACGTTAAGCCGTGGCCCCGTGTGCGGGAGAGCCATACCCTGTGCACGTTAAAGAACACGCTGGATGGCCTTGACGGGAGGCTACCATCTGTCTCCCAACAGCTGTTCCAGTGGGTCCCCTCCTCCGACTTTCTCTGAGCCTTCGGGGTCCATGTGACCTGGCCATTTAGCCCATGGTGTGCAAAAAAGTGCCGCTCAGAGGTAAAACAACCCAACCCTTTGAAAAAGACAGTAAGGAAAATGGAGGACAAAATTTATTAAACTTGTGCATATTTCGATCATTTTTCAAGAAATGTTTTAAAAGGTCTTTAAAACAAAGGAAAAAATGCAATTCACATCCAATCTCTAGTTTCCCTTCCCTCCTCTCTTTTACTATTTTCATTTCCCTTTTATTTTCAGGTCCGGGACTGGAAATGAATAAAGTTTGAGAGACTCATTTTCTTTTAAAACGGCGGCGTTATTTCTAAAATGCGTTAATTATATCCGAGTAAGTGGAGAAGACTATATATATATATAAAATCATGATGCATTATTTTAACAAATGAATAAAAAAGGATTTGTTTTCTGAAATTTTATAATTAATATTTTTATTCAATGTATCTCTCCAGAAAAAAAAAACGATTAACATTCTCAACCATCTGCACCTGTCACAGAAAAATTGTTACAAATATAAAACATGCCCAAAATGTAAATGGCAAAAAAATTCCTATTACATTTTGTAAATAGCTACATTAAATTAATTTCACTGTAGAAATTTCCCCTTTTAACGCATTCTGCACTATGTATGGTAGTTTGTTTGGGTATGGTTGGCTGAGCCCATAGCATATGGCGCTCGTAATCTGTAGTTCCCAAGTTCTAGTACAGTCCCTCAAAAAAGTATCCAAACACTACGGTTGATTACAGAATTCAGAAAAAATATCTGGCAACGATATTTTTAGAAATTAGTGATCTGGCAACATTCGTGTCACATGACACGAAGGTTGCCAGATCACTAATTTCTAAAAATATCATTGCCAGATATTTTTTCTGAATTCTGTAATCAACCGTAGTGTTCGGATACTTTTTTGAGCGACTGTAGGTGGTCATATTATTTTGATACTAGATCGTGTGGGCTCACTCACGGAAATATTGAGCGTGTGCAGTTACCGTTCACAGCAAACTGGAGCGTGTGCAGTAACTGCACACGCTCCAGTTTGCTGTGAACGGTAACTGGAGCGTGTACAGTTGCTGCACACGCTCCAGATATTTTTCCTGAATTCTGTAATCACGTGACACGAAGGTTGCCAGATCACTAATTTCTAAAAAAATCGTTGCCTGATATTTTTTCTGAATTCTGTAATCAACCATAGTGTTCGGATACTTTTTTGGGCGACTGTACCACTTGTGCCAGAGTTGAGATTTATCTCCACTGAATCCCCATCCCATCCTCGTTAAAAAGAGGACATCGATGAGCCTGGACAGAACACCATCCTTCGGATGAGACGTAAAGCCGTGGACCTGTGCATAGGAGCCATACCTTGTGCACCTTGAAGAACACCCTGGATTGACTTGACAACTACATGATGCGTGACAATCCCGGTGCACCTCAGTACTGTGACTGCATATCACCATAAGGGAGTTGTCACTGAAACCGCTATCGACTAGCCAGGTTCCTGACTGTCTAAGCTGCCTTACTTCGGGAGAAGACCTGGTGAAGAGAGAAACACTGCTTGGGATTTTTAGCCTGTCTATAGAAATAATCATTGAGGTGCAGTGAGAGTGGGATCTTTGGGGATTTTTGAATCATGTCCTAGGAATATGCCCAGCACTCACTGGATTTTGTCCAAAATACTTTGCCAAAAAATGAGATGGTATCTTTTGAATTTAGAGCCAGAAAATATAATATGATATCCTAACTTTTTGCATGGGGAAGCTAACATGATGGAGAGTCTTCAGGCTCTCCCATCGATAAGTCACACTTAATAGGGCTGCAGTCCCGTTCTGCATGACCTTCAATATCGTCCTCTCCGCCGGGTCACCAACCGGCGGCCTCCCCAGCAATACCTCGAACCGGACTTCGCAGCAGCCAAGCAGACAACCCACATGACCGGGAACTCCAATCCCGGTCTGCAGGCCCCACAAGGCCACTCCATCCAAACTCCATGACACCCCAGACTTCGCTGGGGCTATAAAGGAGCCCACTCGACTGTGGACCCATTCCAGTAGGCAGGCTCTCAGTAAAGCCTCTCCATCGGGACACCAAGACGACATATGACTTCGCAGGGGCCGACCAATAAGTCCACTCGACTCGGGACTTCGGTCCCAGTCGGCAGACCCTCGGCCAGCCCCTCCATCGTGGCCGCAAGGCACGCCAGAAACACCGACAAGCCGGCACCCAGTTTCACAGAGGCACCTTCAAATCCTCCACCATGTCTTATAGATAACCTATACTTGGAAGCCTAAAGAGTTGCATGGGATTCTTAGTTTGGCTTTCCCATCGATAAGTCCATCAACCAGGGCAGCCACACCCGGTCGCGAGCTTCTATCTGTCTCCTGACAACTGTCCAGTGAAATCCCTTCCCCCAACTTTGGTGCGAGGATGGAGGAGTCCGTAGCGCGCCAGGATCATGAACTTCAGTTCCCAGGATTGATTCCCACCTAGGCTAGCGTTGAGATTTATCTCCGAAAGACTCCCCACCCCTCTCTTGGTCACTAGGATGACACCAATGGGCTTAGAAAGGCCGCTGTCCTTCGGATGGACATTCAACCGTGGTTCCTTGTGTGGGAGAGCCATACCCTATGTAAGTTAGAGAGCACGCTGGATGACCTTGACTAGAGGCCACCATCGGGTGGTCCGCTTCCTTCAACTTCCTCTGAGCCCTCTGGATCCTTGTGACCTGGCCATTTAGCACACTGTGTGCAAAAATGCCGTTCACAGGTAAAACAAACCAACTACCAACTTTCGCTAAACAATTGTGGTGCTTGTGACCTGGCCATTTAGGCACTAGTTCAAATAAAATGTTGCTCATGGGTAAAACAACCCCCCCCCCCTCCCTTATGATTACGAGAGATAGCTGAAGCTAATAGTGATAACCTAACTGGAGCTACTCGACTTAAAGCTCCCTTTGTCAAACCTTTTCAGACTTACAATATTATCGATTACTTCCAGATATAAAATTCGACTTCTCATCATTGAAATGCTACAATTTATATTAATTCCTTTTTTTTAGCTAAATGAGCTCTCTGGGCTTAAATGTTTTTCCCGTAATTTACAAATTTGATAATAGTCACTTGAAGATTTAGAATATCTCGTGTCCTTATCCTTAAATATACCGTCATATGCATATTTTAACCTATAATTTACATCTACCTAGCCGTCCCGTGGCCGAGTGGTTAGCGCGCTTAGCTACTGATCTAAGGGACCTGGGTTCGAGCCCCGGGTAAGGCATGGATGTTGGTGTTGTTTTCTGCTAAGGTCCTGCCAACCTCACAGATCTTCTACTTTGGCATAAAAACTGACACGCTCCTGTCAGACCTCTGTGGCAAGCAGCTGCTTGATGGGGAATTTATTGTTTTTTTCGCACGCTATTTGTTAGTTTGTAAGTTTTTATCTCTTTTTAAAATACGAGATGTGTTTCCTTTGTCGTCTGTACACATCGAAAGTTTCAGTTTTTAAAGATAAATTAAAAATTATTTTCGGGTTAGATAGGTATCTTTGATGGAATATTACCATTCGCACACTTTCCTAATCTCCCAAAAGCTATAATTGCGCCATCTGATAGTAGGGAAAAAATCGCAAAATCCAAAATTTAAAGGAATATTGCATATATGAGGCAAACAAGGGAATTAATCCATCAACCATTAGAGGATAGAAAAAAGATCTCTTGAAGAAATTAATATTAAGAACATGTCCAAAAATTTAACATCTTTACAAATTGCAAATAAATTTAGCAATTAATATTACTTGTTGATTTTGCAATAAGAGAAATCAACCAAGAACTTGACGTTGAATTTGGAACAAACAATAACATTACAAGCAAAAACTCAATTTATATACCTCCTGAAAATAGGACAGATATTGGGAATACAGTCAAAACTTTAAATGATAAGAAATCCCCTGGATATGACAATATACAAATTAAACACATTACAAAAAATATCGAGGTATTAGCGGATGTCACAAAACATATATTTAACGAACGTATTTCAAGTGGTACAATGGCAACTGAGCTTAAACCCGCAATTCCATGACCAATATTCAAAGGTGGAACAAAGTCAATTAAAGCTAATTACAGGCCCATTGTTATTTTATCTTCTGTACATAAATATTGGAGAAATAGGTTTACAATATCTTATACAAATTTCTTATTAAACATAACTTTCTCAATGAAAATCAGTATGGGTTTATATTGGGAACTTCAGATAGTCTATCATCAAAATTTCAAGTTTTTCTCATAAATAGATCATTTGCAATATTCGTTTAAATCTTCGGCATTTCCATATTTTTCCACCTTTAGAGGTCATTATAATAGCTATTGGGGATTATTTTGAAAATGCGAATCGTAGTATTTCATCAATTCCTATCCAACCAAAAAACAAGAATTTTTAATATATCTCTGAAAACGAAGAAGTGGAAGATCTACAGATTGACAAAAAAAAAAAACATACGATCAAGTACATGTTCGTGTATAAAAATATTTTTTGCAATAGTAATGCAAATGTTTACAGTTTGCTAAAAATATTTTGGAAGCATCAAAGAGGCGAAAAGAAAAATCAGATACAGTCAAGTTGGAGAAGAAAGAAGAAAACAAATCTTTACTTGTTCCTGTAACATTGTTGTTTGTCGTATTGATTAAGAAAATCGCAAAGCTGAAATTTAAAGTGTGCCCTCTGCGAGAGAAAAAACAAGACGAAGTAACCTTTTTTTACCCATGCAGCTTTTGTAACCATTTGCACAGTGTTTACAAGCAAACTGTCAGAGCACATAAGAAAGGAGAACGAGCCATCGCCTTACATGTCCGCCACAATTTAATAAAGAATTGAGCTCTACCGAGTAGAACCATAATAGCTTCTGACTATAATCCAGTTCCTCTAATAAAATTAAAAGTCAGCTTAAATTAAGTCAACTAAAGTTCAAGAACGACTGGCTTGAAGGAATTATATTCTCCCCACTTTTTAATCAGACCAGCAAAACTAGTTGCAGTTTGTGGCTGAACAATCGGTCATATCATCATTCCGAGATTCAAACCACGGACTGTTGCAACTACATATGCACGAGCCAACGCGATCACAGTTATGATTACTTAAATGATCTGAAATGAAATCTAAATGATCTGAAATGGCAGAATAATTATGAATTACATATATATTTTTTTTAAAAGGATGGCAGTAACCTGAAGTGTCCTATTTCGCATACAATAAACAAACACATACACGAACCATGCCACCTCGAGACTCGAACTCAGACCCCGGCAGCTGCAGCGGCACCATGAGCTAACACAATACCACTGCACCACTGAGGCGGCAGAATGATTAGGTGTTTCACTGCAGAGCACCTGGGTTCTGTTCCATATTCTCTTTCAGTTGAGGCCTTGCCTCTCCCTAAGATCTGTGGTGTGGAGAATTGTACTGATATTCTTCGGTAAGATTTCAGTGAAAATGCGATTTCTGAGGGAAATTTGTCTCTATATGACTCTATGTATCTCTCTGTCCATCTGTCTGTATCTCTCTGTGTCTCTCTCTCTATCCATCTGTCTGTATCTCTCTGTATGTCTCAGTCTGTCCATCTGTCTGTATCTCTCTGTATGTCTCTCTCTGTCCATCTCTCTGTATCTCTCTGTCTGTCTCTCTCTGTCCATCTGTCTGTATCTCTCTGTATGTCTCTCTCTGTCCATCTGTCTGTATCTCTCTGTCTGTCTCTATCTGTCCATCTGTCTGTATCACTCTGTATGTCTCTCTCTGTCCATCTGTCTGTATCTCTCTATCTGTTTCTCTCTGTCCATCTGTCTGTATCACTCTGTATGTCTCTCTCTGTCCGTCTCTCTGTGTCTCTCTCTATCCATCTGTCTGTATCTCTCTGTATGTCTCTCTCTGTCCATCTGTCTTATCTCTCTGTATGTCTCTCTATGTATCTCTCTGTCCATCTGTCTGTATCACTCTGTATGTCTCTCTCTGTCCATCTGTCTGTATCTCTCTGTATGTCTCTCTCTGTCCATCTGTCTTATCTCTCTGTATGTCTGTCTCTGTTCATCTGTCTGTATCTCTCTATCTGTCTATCTCTGTCCATCTGTCTGTATCACTCTATACGTCTCTCTCTGTCCATCGCTCTGTGTCTCTCTCTATCCATTGGTCTGTATCTCTCTGTATGTCTCTCTCTGTCCATCTGTCTGTATCATTCTGTATGTCTCTCTCTGTCCATCTGTCTGTATCTCTCTGTATGTCTCTCTCTGTCCATCTGTCTGTATCACTCTGTATGTCTCTCTCTGACCATCTCTCTGTGTCTCTCTCTGTCCATCTGTCTGTATCTCTTTGTATGTCTCTCTCTGTCCATCTGTCTGTATCTCTCTGTATGTCTCTCTCTGTCCATCTGTCTGTATCTCTCTGTATGTCTCTCTGTCCATCTGTCTGTATCACTCTGTATGTCTCTCTCTGTCCATCTGTCTGTATTTCTCTGTGTCTCTCTCTGTCCATCTGTCTGTATCTCTCTGTATGTCTCTCTCTGTCCATCTGTCTGTATCACTCTGTATGTCTCTCTCTGTCCATCTGTCTGTATCTCTCTGTATGTCTCTCTCTGTTCATCTGTCTGTATCTCTCTATCTGTCTCTCTCTGTCCATCTGTCTGTATCACTCTGTATGTCTCTCTCTGTCCATCTGTCTGTATCTCTCTATCTGTTTCTCTCTGTCCATCTGTCTGTATCACTCTGTATGTCTCTCTCTGTCCATCTCTCTGTGTCTCTCTCTATCCATCTGTCTGTATCTCTCTGTATGTCTCTCTCTGTATGTCTCTCTCTGTCCATGTCTGTATCATTCTGTATGTCTCTCTCTGTCCATCTGTCTGTATCTCTCTGTGTCTCCCTCTGTCCATCTGTCTGTATCTCTCTATCTGTCTCTCTCTGCCCATCTGTCTGTGTCACTCTGTATGTCTCTCTCTGTCCATCTGTCTGTGTCACTCTGTATGTCTCTCTCTGTCCATCTCTCTGTGTCTCTCTCTATCCATCTGTCTGTATCTCTCTATCTGTCTATCTCTGTCCATCTGTCTGTATCTCTCTATCTGTCTATCTCTGTCCATCTGTCTGTATCACTCTATACGTCTCTCTCTGTCCATCGCTCTGTGTCTCTCTCTATCCATTGGTCTGTATCTCTCTGTATGTCTCTCTCTGTCCATCTGTCTGTATCATTCTGTATGTCTCTCTCTGTCCATCTGTCTGTATCTCTCTGTATGTCTCTCTCTGTCCATCTGTCTGTATCACTCTGTATGTCTCTCTCTGACCATCTCTCTGTGTCTCTCTCTGTCCATCTGTCTGTATCTCTTTGTATGTCTCTCTCTGTCCATCTGTCTGTATCTCTCTGTATGTCTCTCTCTGTCCATCTGTCTGTATCTCTCTGTATGTCTCTCTGTCCATCTGTCTGTATCACTCTGTATGTCTCTCTCTGTCCATCTGTCTGTATTTCTCTGTGTCTCTCTCTGTCCATCTGTCTGTATCTCTCTGTATGTCTCTCTCTGTCCATCTGTCTGTATCACTCTGTATGTGTCTCTCTGTCCATCTGTCTGTATCTCTCTGTATGTCTCTCTCTGTCCATCTGTCTGTATCTCTCTATCTGTCTCTCTCTGTCCATCTGTCTGTATCACTCTGTATGTCTCTCTCTGTCCATCTGTCTGTATCTCTCTGTATGTCTTTCTCTGTCCATCTGTCTGTAATTCTCTGTATGTCTCTCTCTGTCCATCTGTCTGTATCTCTCTGTAAGTCTCTCTCTGTCCATCTGTCTGTATCACTCTGTATGTCTCTCTCTGTCCATCTCTCTGTCTCTCTCTGTCCATCTGTCTGTATCTCTCTGTATGTCTCTCTCTGTCCATCTGTCTGTATCTCTTTATCTGTTTCTCTCTGTCCATCTGTCTGTATCACTCTGTATGTCTCTCTCTGTCCATCTCTCTGTGTCTCTCTCTATCCATCTGTCTGTATCTCTCTGTATGTCTCTCTCTGTATGTCTCTCTCTGTCCATCTGTCTGTATCATTCTGTATGTCCCTCTCTGTCCATGTCTGTATCATTCTGTATGTCTCTCTCTGTCCATCTGTCTGTATCTCTCTGTGTCTCCCTCTGTCCATCTGTCTGTATCTCTCTATCTGTCTCTCTCTGCCCATCTGTCTGTGTCACTCTGTATGTCTCTCTCTGTCCATCTGTCTGTGTCACTCTGTATGTCTCTCTCTGTCCATCTCTCTGTGTCTCTCTCTATCCATCTGTCTGTATCTCTCTATCTGTCTATCTCTGTCCATCTGTCTGTATCTCTCTATCTGTCTATCTCTGTCCATCTGTCTGTATCACTCTATACGTCTCTCTCTGTCCATCGCTCTGTGTCTCTCTCTATCCATTGGTCTGTATCTCTCTGTATGTCTCTCTCTGTCCATCTGTCTGTATCATTCTGTATGTCTCTCTCTGTCCATCTGTCTGTATCTCTCTGTATGTCTCTCTCTGTCCATCTGTCTGTATCACTCTGTATGTCTCTCTCTGACCATCTCTCTGTGTCTCTCTCTGTCCATCTGTCTGTATCTCTTTGTATGTCTCTCTCTGTCCATCTGTCTGTATCTCTCTGTATGTCTCTCTCTGTCCATCTGTCTGTATCTCTCTGTATGTCTCTCTGTCCATCTGTCTGTATCACTCTGTATGTCTCTCTCTGTCCATCTGTCTATATCTCTCTGTATGTCTCTCTCTGTCCATCTGTTTGTATCTCTCTGTATGTCTCTCTCTGTCCATCTCTCTGTATCTCTCTGTATGTCTCTCTCTGTCTATCTGTCTATATCTCTCTGTATGTCTCTCTCTGTCCATCTGTCTATATCTCTCTATATGTCTCTCTCTGTCCATCTGTCTGTATCTCTCTGTATGTCTCTCTCTGTCCATCTGTCTGTATCTCTCTGTATGTCTTTCTCTGTCCATCTGTCTGTAATTCCCTGTATGTCTCTCTCTGTCCATCTGTCTGTATCTCTCTGTAAGTCTCTCTCTGTCCATCTGTCTGTATCACTCTGTATGTCTCTCTCTGTCCATCTCTCTGTCTCTCTCTGTCCATCTGTCTGTATCTCTCTGTATGTCTCTCTCTGTCCATCTGTCTGTATCTCTTTATCTGTCTCTCTCTGTCCATCTGTCTGTATCACTCTGTATGTCTCTCTCTGTCCATCTCTCTGTGTCTCTCTCTATCCATCTGTCTGTATCTCTCTGTATGTCTCTGTGATGTTAACTCGTCGTTTATCGGTCTAATGGGACCACTTAGGACGTTCCCTCGGTTCGATCGCTATACGCGACGGGTGAAAGAGTCTTTCGGATAAAAACAACGGTTTATTCACAATTGCAGAGAACTGATACTGAAGCTCCTCCCCAATAAATTAGTCCAACTTCAGGCTTTACTTAAAAATAACAAAGATTTATTAAACCTTCCAACGTACTTGCTGGACGAGGACATATGCTCAATTATATGGATTACAACAACACCAGCTTACTATGCCTGTTCAGCTGTATTTACAGAGCCAATGCCGCTATTACCAGTCGGCATTTTTCCAGCTTTACAATTTTGCGTCCGTCTCCTTCCGAAACTCGACCGGCTCTCTCTTCATCGTTGCCAAACCCTTTCTTCCTTTCTTTTCTCTGCTTCACCATCTGGGCGTCCGTTAGCCCTCAGGGACCCGGGTCACTTGCCAGCGGACGCTAGCCGTTCCCTGTACACTGCTACTGCAATTAACTTTCCAGATGTCGGGAGAGAGAGCCTCCCCGTAGCATATGACTATTTTGGCGAAATCCAAAATAAATATACACAGCCTGAACAAAATAAAATCTAAAAAGGCCTCTAGCCTGACACCTCCCTGCCAGAAGTCAGCAGTTAGTCCTGTTAACTGCTGACTAAAAAGTCAAGTTGAATGCTGAAAATCAGAGTTCATTTTCGCATTAATCTTAGAGTTCAATGCCACAAGATACAGAGTTCTAAGTTGCTTCATGAATTCTATAAATTCTCTGCGAATTGGCACATCTTTTACACATCTATGTACACTACACTTAAATATAAAATAACTCCTAGGTATATACTGGTGCCTGAGTCTAAATATTGTCTTTCTTTGCTTCAAACAAAAAAAACTGGTGACTGAAGTAGTTGTCCAAGAGTAAACAGTTTATAAATTAATTATGTCACTAATAACTGTCTTGGACGAAGGTATGCCATACTGGCGGTGTTCATTCGTCCACAGGTGACATCCCATGTGAAAGGCAATGCACACCTTTCGTGACTACTTAGATATCACCTTCCCGTACGTACCCTCAGACTCTACAGGCTGAAAGTCGTCGACATTGGCGTCGGCCTGACCCATTGTTACCTCCAATTGCCGTGTTCGCTCCCTCCCCTAAATAATTTTGATCATCGTAGACATCGAGTCTGACAGATAGCTGCACATGTTTGGGCTGGGAGATAGGATGGCGCTGATTGGACGGTCTCCATGGAGCATATATTTCCCTGTTACTAACTGGAATTTCTCTACCTCTTTCATAGTAGCTTCCTCTATTGGCCCACGGCTCGTGGATTTTCCTCCTGAGGTTACCAGTTACAGGCCTTCTCTCCTTCTTTCTAATTAACTTACCATATGCTTCCACACTCAGAAGTACCTCCTTCCGCAGCTTTGCTACTACTGCGCATAGCACTTTAATTTCTCCGCCACTCACAGTGCTATTGTCTGTACCCTCAATCAAACTTAAAGGCAGCTCTTTTACCTCTGCCCTTATGGCATCACCAAACGGCCCATGCAACAACAGATGGTCTTTTACCGGGTGCTTTTCTTCTTTCAGCATCCCCTTTCTGATTACTGTCAGTTCTGCCCCCGAATCCACGACTGCTCTAGCTGTCTGGTCGCCACATCTGATTCGAACCTCTTCATAATCAACTGGGATACGTATCTCTCCCTGTCCCATTACTCGACTGCTTGGACTTGGCTTTGTATGTGTCGTAACCCTTCCTATTGTTGCCTCACAAACATCTTTAGAATTCTGATCCAAGGTGCTAACTTGGTACACCTGAGTTCGGTTCTCACGGTCCCCAGTTCTCAGTGGGCAATCTTTCATCAAATGTTCGTCAGATCTACATTTATGGCACCTCCTTACTTTTGGGATATTTCTATATTCAGCTAAATTAACTGCCGATTGATACCTTCTGCTCGAGTAATTTCTCTCTGAGTCTATCCTCTGCTGGGGGGAAACAACACGTTCTGCATAATGTCTATGCCTTACCTCTTTAAAAGTTAGGACCTCTTCCGTTCCGTTTACACTGGCTAGATGGATTTCTGCCCACGTTGCTATTTCGTCTGCTTTTGCCCATGACTCAGCCTCTTTCTGTACTACGTAAGCATGAGTGTCTTGAGGAAGGCTATCACGTAGCCTATCCGACACTATCAGGTCCATAAGCTCCTCAAAATTTGTCACCTTCCTACTGCGGACGTAGTAATCCCAGCTATTTCTGAGCCTCGAGGCTAATTGATTATATGACTCATTCGGTTCTTTCGTGATAGTTTCAAACTTTCTCTTGTACGCAGAGGGAGTGAGCTTAAACTCTTTTAATACGGCCTCTTTAACTTTCTTATAATGAACAAAATCCTCTGCACTTAATTTTCGAAAAACGTGATTTGCATAATTACCATCAAAAAAAGAAATGATGACTTTGCCTGGAAATTCCTCTGGCACTTCGTATATCTTAAATCCCCTTTCCGCTGTCTCAAAGAGATTTATCACTTCTTCTGGGTTTTTAGGGCTTCCAGCTAACATATTTCCCAATAATTTTATATAATTAGCCAGCCGCGCATCTGCTGGGTTACTAGAAACTGCCACCGTTCGCACATCACCCCTCTCCTCGTTTGCATTCCTCATTTGCAGTTCCAGCATTCTATACTCATGCTCTCTCTCTCTTTTTCTCTTTCTGCCGCCTCTCTCTCCTTTTCCCTTTCTGCTGCCTCTCTCTCCTTTTCTCTTTCTGCCGCCTCTCTCTCCTTTTCCCTTTCTGCTGCCTCTCTCTCCTTTTCCCTTTCTGCTGCCTCTCTCTCCTTTTCCCTTTCTGCTGCCTCTCTCTCTTCCCTTCTCAGTTGCATCTCTAACCTCATCCTCTCTAATTCAAAATCATATCCAATCCTTTCTTTAGCTCTCTGCTTTCTGGTCCCGCTCTGCAGCATATCCGCATCGTTGTCATCGTCATAATCCCTCAACCCTCTCATGTCTATCGCAGCATCAGACTCTCTGTCTATTGTCACCTCCTCGCCTCCCAGATCATTCCCTGAATAACCACCCTGCGCGTTATCCCCCTCTGTGAAGCCTCGTCTTAACTCATCCCTTTCCCTATCGCGACCGCTCCTAAGCTCCATTTTAGCTCGTACAGGCCTCTGCCGTATCTAACTACTAGCCCCTAGAGTAAGAGGATACTTACCTCCGATGTGATGACAGGAACAAACCGCCTCGTCAGTCTGACACCCGAAGCACACAGTCGGAACACTCTTGGCAGTATCAGCCTTGCGTCGGTCAGCTCCCAGTGGATGTTGAACTTTTCCGTCACCTTCACAGCTTTTTCCACAGTTCGAACGTTTTTCCACGATTCTTCAGGTACCTTCCCAGCTATTCTATCGCCTGAAGCACACCGCAGGACACTCTTTGCAGTATCAGCCTTGTTCTGGTCAGCTCACAATGGATGTCGGAACTCTTCCGTCACCTTCGCCGCTACTTTCACCGCTGTTGCGTACTGTCGAACTGCGCCACTTTGTGATGTTAACTCGTCGTTTATCGGTCTAATGGGACCACTTAGGACGTTCCCTCGGTTCGATCGCTATACGCGACGGGTGAAAGAGTCTTTCGGATAAAAACAACGGTTTATTCACAATTGCAGAGAACTGATACTGAAGCTCCTCCCCAATAAATTAGTCCAACTTCAGGCTTTACTTAAAAATAACAAAGATTTATTAAACCTTCCAACGTACTTGCTGGACGAGGACATATGCTCAATTACATGGATTACAACAACACCAGCTTACTATGCCTGTTCAGCTGTATTTACAGAGCCAATGCCGCTATTACCAGTCGGCATTTTTCCAGCTTTACAATTTTGCGTCCGTCTCCTTCCGAAACTCGACCAGCTCTCTCTTCATCGTTGCCAAACCCTTTCTTCCTTTCTTTTCTCTGCTTCACCATCTGGGCGTCCGTTAGCCCTCAGGGACCCGGGTCACTTGCCAGCGGACGCTAGCCGTTCCCTGTACACTGCTACTGCAATTAACTTTCCAGATGTCGGGAGAGTATGACTATTTTGGCGAAATCCAAAATAAATATACACAGCCTGAACAAAAAAAAATCTAAAAAGGCCTCTAGCCTGACAGTCTCTCTCTGTATGTCTCTCTCTGTCCATCTGTCTGTATCATTCTGTATGTCTCTCTCTGTCCATGTCTGTATCATTCTGTATGTCTCTCTCTCTGTCCATCTGTCTGTATCTCTCTGTGTCTCCCTATGTCCATCTGTCTGTATCTCTCTATCTGTCTCTCTCTATCCATCTGTCTGTGTCACTCTGTATGTCTCTCTCTGTCCATCTGTCTGTATCTCTCTATATGTCTCTCTCTGTCCATCTGTCTGTATCTCTCTGTATGTCTCTCTCTATCCATCTCTCTGTATCACTCTGTATGTCTCTCTCTGTCCATCTGTCTGTATCTCTTTGTATGTCTCTGTCTGTATCTCTTTGTATGTCTCTCTCTGTCCATCTGTCTGTATCTCTCTGTATGTTTCTCTCTGTCCATCTGTCTGTATCTCTCTGTATGTCTCTCTGTCCATCTGTCTGTATCACTCTGTATGTCTCTCTCTGTCCATCTGTCTGTATCTCTCTGTATGTCTCTCTCTGCCCATCTGTATGTCTGTTTGTCCGTCCATCTGTCTTTCGGTCTGTATCTATTCGTATATTCATGTTTATCTACCTGTCTTTCGGTCTGTATCTATTCGTATACTCATGTATATCTATATCTATCTGAGTGTCTAGATATCTGTCTGTATACTTGTTATTATGTCAAGTGCTTTTGAAGAACAACAGAAGAATCCCAGCGACAGCATCAACAAAGGATTGAACTTTATGACAAGTCTAAACTGAAACACTTAAAACAAAGCAATAGCCGAAACTGTTTTCTACATCTTCAAGATGACAAATGATTCTCTTCGAACACAACTTTTTCCAAAAACTGCAAATTACCGGAGAAATTCCTGGAAAAAAAAAACGACTACGAATTAATCGTGACTTATATTAGCACTCCCTGTAATGGAGTAGTACCTCAACAAATTTGATAAAAAAATTTACAAAAGGAACTTTAATTTACTTTCGCGCATTTTTTTTCTTCTTCTCTCTTCAGCTTCCTTCTTTTCATTTCATCATAGTTTTTAATACTTTCAATATTTAGACCAGTCTCATACACAGAATTAACCGGGTTAAGAACTCAAATTTACCATTATTTTTTTCACTCGTGCCAGTCCTCTTTATCTAAGTTTCTTGGGAATCTCGAAAGTTAAATCAAATAAAGCCTTTAACAGAGCACTGCTAAAAGTAAAAAAAGCAATTTTGCATGTTCATTTACTGCCAAGTGAAATGAAAAGAACATAAAAAGTAAAAAAAAAAAATCCGTTAATAATAGGTTTTATGTATGCTGGAAAGAGAGAGAGACAGGGGAACACACTCAGAGAAAGAGAGCTTCCCAGCATAACTCCATAAACATTCATAAATTACCCGCAATATGACTTAAGAAATAAAACCTCGGTCCATTTCCAGACAAAACCTCCATCTGACTAAACGTTTTTGCCTCGACTGTTACTTCCCTGGAATTCTGTTAATTCAGAAGAACGTTAATGACATGGCTATTTGAAACTAGTAAAAGTGCGGGATACGGAACTGACGTAATTAAAAGATGTTCGTTAGCAAGAGAAATAATGAAACACAGAAACTAATTTCTTGCTTCTGTTGCAATCCCCCCTCCCTCATCTCTCCTCCTCATCCCCCTCCCAACTCCCTCTTCTCCCTCGACCAGAGAGATGCCGTGTGGGCCAACAGAAACCAGGGAGAGCTTATCGTTCTTGATGACTTCCGGGCAATCACGGCCGCCTGAAAACGTGACCATTTAGGAAAATCCAAATACTCCATTGCTACGAATTTCTCTTTACCCTCCCACCAACTCCTACTCCTCAACCCCCCTCCTCCAATACACACACACACACACACACACACACACACACTTCCCCCTTTTTATTTGCTTTCCCCTCCCTCTCTTCCCATCCTCCTGTTCTCTCTACTCAACCTAGCTTTTCTCTAATTACGACAATAACAAATTATTGCGCACCACCAGGCTACTTATTCGTTTACTCTTCATCTCTTCCTAGCAGTCATTGTTTTCAATTTATAAGCCTAACTTCGTATAAGACATGGAACTACGATTGATCGGAGAAGATCTCTTTTTTTTTCTTTGAGTTGTTATTATTTTCGGTGCGGTTTATTGCAATCGATTCTGTTACGTCTGTACGTAATGAAAACGATACGTAAATAAAAAGTAGGAAGGGGAGGGAGAATTTGTTTGAATAAATTTGAATCTATCTCCCTGAAAAAAACAGAGGAACTTTTTTACGCTTTCTTCTTACTCCAAGAATCTTTCGAAATTGCGTTGCTGTTATTAAGGAGAAAACAGTTTTCAATATAGAAATAATCTTCAACAACTATATGAGTTGGGAGGATGGTAAATCTTTAACAGCAACTGTTAGACTGAAAACTCGACGATAACTTTGCTTCGAGAGAAACTCAAAAGCAAATTTCGGTTAGACTGAAAACTCAACGATAATTTCGTTTCTAGAGAAACACAAACAAAAATTTTGATTAGACTGAAAATTCAACTGTAATTCTGCTTAGAGAAAAAACTAAGTCGATAAAAGAAAGTCTTCAACAGCAATGTTTGAAACAAACGGAATTCAGTATATATATCAATAGTCTTTGATATAGATAGCGAAGAATAATCAATAGCTATAATCGATAAAGAAACAAGACAGCAACAGCAACAACGTTATACAGGGAAAAGGTCATCGTCAGTAATGACTGATACAGAAAGATTCTTCAGAAATGCCCGACATAAAAAAATCATCGAGAGCAATGCTCTATAGAGAAAAAGTCATCAAGAGCAATGCTTGGTTCAACAGAAATCAACGGCACCATTATATGTGAAAGTTATCAATAACAATGTACGATAGAGAAAAAGGGGTCAATAACAATGCCCGAAAGAGAAGAAAAATCATCGGCGACAATGAAAACAAAGAAAATAAATATCTACAACAGTGCTCGAGAGAGAGAGAGAAAAATAATCGGCAACAGATAGGTTACATAGAGAAATCGTTATTAGCAGCAATTTTCAATAGGGTAAAAGAATATTTAACAGCACATTCGATAGAGAGAAAAGTCATCAACAGGAATGTTCGATGGAGAAAGATAAGTCATCAAGAGCACGTCATATGTCTAAATCATCAACACCAAAGTTCTATAGCATTAATGATCAACTAGTGACCTTTGCCATCCTTTGTCGCAGCTGTCTAAAAAAACTGCAAAAGAGATTCAATGAAGTTTTTTTTCAACGAAAGGCAGATGATGAAAATGCATGATCATTGAATAAATAACTGCTAAAAGCAGCATTATATTTTTATAGATGTTATTTAATCTAAATATCGAAACGGAAGACAATTTGCTAAGTTCCCCCAATGAAAACCATTCAGCATTTGGAAAGAAATCGTGCGAGGGTCAACCATTACAGGGTTAAATAAAAATCACTTCAACTTTGCGAAAAGTTAATTTTAATCTATGCAACGGTCATAATGTTTGGGGCGGGGGTTGGCGTAGTTGGCAACGACAGTCCCGTAATCTGCATTCCCAAATTCCAGTCCCAACTGCGGCAACGTTGAGTTATATCTGCCCTCTAACTTCTCTCCTGGCCTCGACGAGAAAGACGAACCGATGGCCTAGTAAAGCCATGACCCCTTCTCGTGCACGAAAGTCGTATCCTGTTCACTTTCAAGAACAATTCTGAATGGCCTTGACGGAAGGCTTCAGTCTCTGTCCTCGCAGCTGTCCGTTAGCTTCCCATTCCCCGATCTTTCTCTAACCCTCTGGCGTTTTTGTGACCTGGTCATTTAGCCCGTTGTGTGCAAAAAACTGCCTCTCAGAGGTTATAAACCACCCAATCCAAGTTATATATATAATATCCTCATTAATTCATTCATTTTTAGAGCTTCTTTTGTGCTATAATTAATTTTGTTTAGTTTTTTCACTGACCTTTGACCACTTTAATAATAACTAAAACTGACTATTAAATTATTTAGCTAATTCATTTATTCTTATTTTATTTTTATATATATATATACAGGGTGAATCTGAAAAAGTGGGCAAAACTTTACGGGGTGGTAGAACGCAGCTATACGAGCAATATTTGTCATAGAATGTATGGTCGGAACGCAAACGGCGAGCCGCTAGGTGGCGTTGGAAATGGTATAAAAGGGTCGGTCCTCGCACCCAACGGCATAAAAATAACGTACACAAAGTGCATATCCGCCATTTCGTGGTTAGTATAACCAGCCATCCTCTCGGCAATCCACGGTAGAAATGCCGTTGGGTGCGTGGACCGACCCTTTTATACCATTTCCAATGCCACCTAGCGGCTCGCCGTTTGCGTTCCGACCATACATTCTATGACGAATATTGCTCGTATAGCTGCGTTCTACCACCCCGTAAAGTTTTGCCCACTTTTTCAGATTCACCCTGTATATAGGAAACATAAATATATATATATATGTATTATATAGTTTATGCACTCTTATATATATGTACTTATACATATTATATGAATATATATATATACAGAGTGGGCCAAAAGTAGGTATACAGTACTGATCGGATCATATTTCATTATTTCTTTTTATTTTACAGGTGTTGAGTATTGAGGATGATGGCAGGGAATCTGAGTGGAGAACAGAAAAAGTGGATTCTGAAGCAGTATTCGAAGACAGAAAATGTCGAGAGGGTGCGCGGAGCGTGGCAAGAGGCAGTTGACTTTGCTCCACCAACACGCCTGACAATATATCGTATCAGAGATAAAACTGATGCAACGGGTTCAGTAGTTAATGCACCGAAATCTGGACGTCCTCGGACGTCTGTGGCAGAGGAGAATGAGAAGAGAGTCGCCCTGATACTCGTGAACAGCCCAAAAAAGACCACGCGACGTTCGTCTCAGGAGTTATCCATACTGAGAACATCCTTGCGACGCTTAATGCGTGAATTGAAATTGAAGCCGTACTGTCAAAGACTCTTACATGGCCTCATGCAGGACAATACAAACCGTCGGTTGCAATTCTGTGAGATAATGCGTAGCCAAATTTCTCACCAACCAGGTCTTCTTGATACGATCATCTGGTCAGATGAAGCCTTTTTCAAGTTGTCAGGCCACGTGAACAGGAATAATTGTGTGTACTGGGCAGATAAAAATACTCATGTGACTATCACAACTGAACTGACCCAGCCAGCCGTCACTGTGTGGGGTGGACTGCGCACCGATGGTGTGATGGGGTCGGTTTTTTTTCGATACAATTGTGGATGGTAACAATTACCTAAACATGTTGCGGAACGTAATGCTGCCACAACACAAAACCAGGGCTGATTTCGTCAGACTGTTCTTTCAACAAGATGGGAGCCTTCCTCATTTTGCTTTGACGGTATGCAACTACCTTGACAACACCTTCCCATAGCGTTGGAACGGACGACGTGGCAGCATTGACTGGCAGCCACGTTCACCCGACCTGACACCTATGGACTTCTTTTCTTGGGGTGTAGTAAAGGAGAAGATTTTTGAGAGGAACCATCACACAGTGGATGAGTTGAAGGAGTTCATCTCGCAAGCATTTACGGACATTAATGCTAACCGGAATTTGTGTGTTACTGTGTGTCACAGTATCGGGGACAGGTTCCAGAAATGTTGCAACTTTGATGGATTATATTTCGAGCACCTAAGAGACTAAACATGACTCGTAATTTCCATTCATGATCGTTACTCGCTAGTTTAGAAAGTCATGACAGTAATATTGCATAGAGAAAGTCAACAAAAATAATGATATAGAAAGTCAACAACAAAAATGTTACATAGAAAAAATTAGTTATATAGAGAAAGTCATCAACAGTGATCTTTCATAAAGTAATCAACAATAATATTGCATAGAGAATGCACAGAGATTGCTTAGAGAATTTACCTAGGTTTCAAAATGAATTCGAAAATAAAATGGAATAAACATATTGATTGGATGTGTTCAAGACTACGATTTGTAGCATTTAAAATTAGGAAACTTAACATGTTTGTTGATACACAGATAACTATTTTAGTATATAAAGCACTTTTTGAATCTATAATTAGATATGGAATAAGAGTTTATGGGACAGCCTATAAGACAGAATTAAATAAAATTAAAGGAATATAAATTAGTCTTCTAAAAGGATTGGGTAATTCAGAAGTTAAAAATTCCCTTTACAACAAAAGTAAATACAAAAGATGATATATTTAGTTTGTTCAAAATTTTACCTATTGAAATTTTATATGTGTTTTTTTGTGTTATCAATAACTTCTTTGATAATACCTATTAGCAAAATGTTTGCCACAATAAGTTTAATAGAAAAAAGGCTAAAGGTTTTTTGGAACAACCAAACTTTTATGATAATTACGGTCGAAATTCCAAAGAATATCAAATTTCCTACTTATTTAATTAACCTTATATTAATTAACTTAAAAAATTGTAATGTTAAAGAAAACTTTTTCAGTGGTTGATCAAAAAGTGATGTTTTTATTTGGAATCTTTTATAATTTTGTTGGTTTTTCTTTTTCATTTATCTTTTTCTTTCTCTCCTTCATTTTATGTACTACTGATGTAATCTAGATCATATCTGTTAAAACCATATGTGTACATTCCCGTTAATAAGCTTCGGCTTAGTGGGATTTTTTATGTAAAATAATTATGGATAATATTTATTAAATAAATTTGAATTTGAAATAGTAATATTACCTATAGAAAGTCATAAACAGTAATTTACATAGAAAAGGCCAACAAAAATAATAATGCATAAAATCATCAACAGTAATATTACATAGATAAAGTAATCAAAAATAATATTACCTAAAGAAATTCGTCAAAAATAACGTTACCTAGAGAACGTTGCATAGAAACAGTAATGTTACATAGAGAAAGTTATTAACAGTAATGTTACGTAGAGAAAGTTATCAACAATAATGTTACACAGAAATAGCCATCAACAGTAATGTTACGTAGAGAAAGTTATCAACAATAATGTTACACAGAAATAGCCATCAACAGTAATGTTACGTAGAGAAAGTTATCAACAATAATGTTACACAGAAATAGCCATCAACAGTAATGTTACGTAGAGAAAGTTATCAACAATAATGTTACACAGAAATAGCCATCAACAGTAATGTTGCATAGAACAAGTCATCGACAGCAATGATTGATAAAGGAAACTCTTCAACAGCAGAGTTGGTAGGACAAAAAGTTACCTAATAGATTCGGTGAGTTAAAAAAGAACAAAAAAGTTACTACATAGTTCGATAGAGGAAATAGTTATCAATAGCAATCATCTATGGAAGGAAAACAATCACCAAAAATAAGTCAGCAGTAATAGATGTAGAAAAAAGTCATCAAAAGTAATATCCGATAGATAAAAAGTCATCAGCGACAATGATCCGTAGAGAAAAGCGACATCAACAATAACGTCCGATAGATGAAAATAAATCATCAATATCAACGTTCCAAAAGGAAATAGTCATCAGCAGAAATCCTCTACGGAAGCAAAATAATAATCAAGTTATATAATAAAAATCAGAAGCAGCGATAATTGTTAAGGGAAAAAATGTCATCAGCAGCAATGCTAGATACAGCAAATTGTCATCAACGAATCTGCAACAATTCTGGAAGAGCTTTCAACAGAAAAGTTTGATAAATGGAAAAAAAAAACATCAATCTCAAAGTTCAATGGAGTTGGTCACAAACAGTACAATTCAATATAGATAATTCTTAGCCTATACTTTAATTCATAAAAGGCATAATTTCCTTAAGTACAGAAGTCTGTGATCTAATTATTCAACACAGACTAGAATAATAAGATTTTCGTTATTTCAACTAGGACACCCTCGCATTGCTTAATTGGTCAAGGTCTATTTTTTTTAATGAAGAAAAGTAACAAAATCTAACATTGTACCAATATATTAATGGACTGTCTATTAAATATCCCTCATTTAATTCAATTTGTTCGTATAAATACCATAGTTTTGAATCTCTTAGATTGTTCTGGTTGCCTTAGCAACCAATTTAGTGTAATTACTCAGTAAAAACCAATAACTGAGCGAAATACGTACAAAGTAAACGAAAGCAACATCGTAAACACAGAATTGTTTAACAAATCTCATTTATAATCATTTACCATTCGTTGTGTGTAACTCAACAGAGTGTGTCTCTTTAGGTCCTATTCTACTGTAATAGGATAATTTTGATTATCTGGATAGTAAGATGTACTTATGTGTAAAGAATTTATTTATTAAGCATTTAAACAACCCTTACCACGGTTGAAGAGTTGCGAGGTTGGTGTCGGTGTGAAGAGTTAACCCTAACCTAAGATGTGGGAATTGGGTTGGGTTGTTTTACCTCTGAGCGGCACTTTTTGCACACCATGGGCTAAATGGCCAGGTCACATGGACTCCGAAGGCTCAGAGAAGGTTGGGGGAGGGGACCCACTGGAACAGCTGTTGGGAGACAGATGGTAGCCTCCCGTCAAGGCCATCCAGCGTGTTCTTTAACGTGCACGGGGCCACGGCTTAACGTCCCATCCGACGGACGGTGGCCTTTTCCAAGCCCATCGGTGTCCCCTACTGACCGTGGGCAGGGCGGGGAATTTTGCGGAGATAAATCTCAACACTGACCCAGCTGGGACTCGAACCTGGAAACTACAGATTACGAGCCTGGCGCGCTACCGACTGACCCCCCCCCCCCCCCCGCCCAAGATGTGGGAGCTAATGACCTTACTGTGGTCAGAAATTGAATCTAGAGACATGACTGAACCTCTGGAACCTAATAAGTTTAAATTTAAAAAACTAATAAGCTTATTGGACATCCAATGATCGTACTAGTACTCCCAAGTTCCGTTTGCAGAAGAGCCACACCCTCTGGACATTAAGGGATATGCTGGACGATAGGAATCCATCTGTTTCCTAACAGCTGTCCAGTAGGTCCTCTTCTAACCAACTTGTGACTTGGTCATTTAGCCCCGTGGGTGCAAAAAAGGTGAAGATAACAGGTAAATGAACCCACCTATTCAATCGGTAGCGCCCCACGTTAGTAACCTGCAGTCGCCAGGTTCGACTCCCACTTGTACCAGGGTTGAGATTTATCTTCTCTAAACCCTCACTCTGCCCTTCCCTCCGTCAGTAGGAGACTGTCTTGGAAAGACAGCCGTCCGTCGGATGGGACGTAAAATCGTGGCCCCCTTGTGCTGGAGAGTTAAAAACTATGCACGTTAAAGAACACGCTGAATGCCCTTGACGTGAGAATATATCTCCTAACAGCTGTCCAATGAGTCATCGCCTCCCAACCTTCTCTGAGCCCTCGAGGTCCTTGTGACCTACTATTTAGCCCATTCGGTGCAAAAAAAGTACAACTCAGGTCTAAAAAAACCCAACTGCAACTTCCAAGAGCTGACAGGATAATTTTTTGAATACTATATAAAAAAAATCAACACATATGGATCTTTCAAGAAAAGGTTTATTTATTTTAGCTACACGTGCTTTTATATTGAAAGTGCATCCCCATTTTCTGTCGTTGTTTTATATGACCCACTCTAACATTTCGTTCGGAATATGAGACAACCAAATAGGCTCCCATTTCTAGATAGAAAAAAATTAAATAAGTATAATAGAATTTTAGCTTCCCTCGCCCATGGCATTGACTGAGATCAACGGGGATGCAAGTCTGTTGTGATTGATTCTGGGAACTACCCAAGCGGCCACAGCAGGGCTGGCAGCCTGTCCATTTTCTCTCCCTGCCAGACCATTCTTCCCAATGAGCAGTTATGGAAACAACATTTTCCATCGGGGGACCATCCACACAGTTATCGGCAAACAGATACAACTTCCCTCCTCCCCCTCCCCATCTATATATATATATTCGTGCAAATGCTACATCATTTGTTCTCATCATCTTAAGACTTGTGGCGATATCATTTTCATTAAACTTTTCTGCGAAGTGTTCCGAAAAACTGAAGGAATTGTAAAATGACGTACCACAAACTGTAATTTGCTCCAAACTTTAAGTAGAAAGTTAATAAAATATCTGAGATGAAGCTGCCATATCGAAAGTAAATAGCGAAAGTCAAAAGTGAAATAGGTGAAAATAGATAACACGAAAAGAAAACAATAATCATAGAATGGTAAAATAGTTGAAAAGAAGTGACTACGAAAAAAGAAAATAATCACCGCATGAAAAGAAAAAGTTGGAAAAACAGTGACCATAAAAAGATATATTTGAAAAGAAGTGACCAAAGAAAAGATAATAGCTGAAAAAAAGTAGCCATTTCAAATTTAATAGCTGAGAAGAAGTGACCGCGTATATATAAATATAATTTAATAGCTGATAAGAAATGGCCACTTAAAATAATAAATAATTAACGCAGCCGTTATAGCAACATGTATGTATTTTCCTGATGAATGCACAGCGTAATATGCAAATTACACCATGAAATCGCATACTCTCTTATGAGGACGTCATCAGAAGCAAGGGATTAAAAGTCGGATAGAGAAATATACAAATCAGTATCCGTATTCTTTCATTAGCATGTTCACCTCTAGCAGCGATTGCAGACATTAAAACAGAGATAGCGAACATTTGTCGATCAAACCATCAATAGCGTCCTGGGAGATATTCCCAGGATGCTATCCCCGATCCAGGACCATCAATAGTGTCCTGGAAGATATTCGTCCATCGACCTGTGTTTCCAGCTCCTGTAAGGTGCAAGCGGGACTATCACAGCAGAGTTGTCCTCTAATATGGTACTAGACCTGCTGGATGGAGGATAGGTTCTGCGATTGAGAGGGCATGGCATTAGTAGTAGCAGTCGTTGCAATCGGACGTTCCTCGTAGATCTCCTGCCAGCAGGGGTGTCCGCTGCCCCTCGTGATCTCGACCATCGTCGGTTGACCTTCTGGGCCATCATCGGACTAGTAAGTGCCATAAACTTTATTGCTCCTATGCGTCCTATCCCCCTTTCATCAGTCCGTCGTGTTTTACACAGTGCCTTGTGTAGAGTGAGCTGGCTAAAATCAATTAAACACCAGAACTTTAAGGCCCAACTTATGCATCACTCAACAGTGTTCCCGCCGTTGGACATGTAAGTCAAAACTCTCTACACAATGAATTCAATGCGTTACAGCTGTGGAGAAACAATTGCTCTTAATGCCGACCGTATCCTGTGCAGTGGATGCAAAGGGAAACTGCATTTTGGGTCCTCTGACACAAAGAAGAGAAATTATATAAAGATGACCTAAGAGAAGAAAAAAACGTGGCTGTACTGACTGCAAATTAAGCAGAACAAACAACAGACCCGTTTCAGATAAGGAAAACCGAGACAATACGCCTCTAAAGAATAACACACGTGTATTACAATCGCCGATATCGAATGACAGCATTGACTACAGTCAGGAGACATCCTTGGGTCACACCACTCATCTAAGACACTTGGAAAAGGTTGTAACTCTAGTATACGACTCCCGTCTTCGGCGCAACAAGAAGCTAGAAACTTTCAAACGTTACTAATGAAATAACGCACTTAAGAAGCGAAATCAAAAACTTAAGACATTCAGTAGAATTTTTCTCATCTTAATATGATACACTATAAAATAAATTTCACGACTATGAAGTTATGAGTAAAGCTGGCTACCATTGAAACTACATGTGCAGATCTCACTAAAGAGAATATGGTCTTCTCTTTCGCAAATTAATGATCGCAATTATGGTCTTAAACAATATGGCCGAAATCTAAATATTGTGATACATGCATTCCAATGAACGACCAGAAGGAGAAAGAAAGCCTAAATCAGATAATGATCAATGTTGCAAAAGCACGGGATATAAATACTTTTACCATTGTACCACTTACATAGACTGCCAACAAGGAATAAGAATAAAACACATGCGTTGTTGGATTGTTTTACCTCTGAGCGGCACTTTTTTGCACACAATGGGTTAAATGGCCAGGTCACATGGACCCCGAAGGCTCAGAGAAGGTTGGGGGAGGGGACCCATTGGAACAGCTGTTGGGAGACAGATGGTAACCTCCCGTCAAGGCCATCTAGCGTGTTCTTTAACGTGCACAGGGTATGGCTCTCCTGCACACGGGGCCACGGCTTAACGTCCCATCCGACGGACGGTGGCCTTTCCAAGCCCATCGGTGTCCCCTACTGACCGTGGGCAGGGCGGGGAATTTTGCGGAGATAAATCTCAACGCTGACCCAGCTGGGACTCGAACCTGGGAACTACAGATTACGAGCCTGGCGCGCTACCGACTGAGCCACCCCCGCCCCAAAACACATGCGATTATTGCCCATTTTCTAGAAACGAACGTGAACAATGGATGTCAAAAAAAGAAATCGAAAATCTTTGCCAGTAACGTTATTGATGATGCTAAAAAAATGCCAGTCGATCTAAATGAAAATTTAACTCCAATGAACAGAGAACTTTTCTGGAAAGCGAGGTGCCTGGCCAAATCGAAAAATTTTAAATACGTCTGGTTTCAGAACGGAAAAATCATGATGAGAAAAACTGATAGTGATAGCGTAATTCGAATTCACATCCTCACGAATAACGGAAATTATCTTACAATTAAGCGGAAATTATCTTACTTATATGCTCGTCTATTTTTTTTATGCCATGGCGACATCTCATTTTGATAACTTACCAACATTTGATCACAACGAAAATATTCTGTGCGACTATGAAGAAGTTAAGAAATAATTCTTGACTAGTAAATTGTGTTATGAATATGATGAACATTTAAGCCTTCTACATGTGAACATTCGAAGTCTGAAAAAAAATTGGGATACTCTCTGTGTTTATCTTAAAGATATTTTGAAATTTTTAGATATTATTATATTGACAGAAACTAACATCCTCCGCACGGATGCTCCATTGTTCAATCTAGAAAATTTTAATCAACTTTTTACGAGAACTCCTGGTGCGTTTGAACATGGGATTCTACTTTTCTTCCGCGACACATTATTAGTCACAACGATACTTTCGCTTGTGATTCCTGCTGAAACATTGAATATAAATATCTACAAGGGCAATTTAATTTTCAATTTACTTGCTATTTACAGATCACTAAGCTCGGACATTAACATTTTTCTTTCTAACCTCAAAAACTGATTCCAAAGAGCTGATAACATTCTCAATCAAATACTAGTTGGAGACTTTAATTTAGATATCAAAAATATCAAAAAACACGGAGTTGCCAAATATGTAGATTTGCTAACCGTGTTTGGTTCTCACCTCTCATTACTGGTATCACCAGGGAAAACATCATTGGTGACTCTCTCTCTCTCTCAGATATGCATTGATCACATTTAATGTCCCACTTGGCATTAAACTCGACACAAAGTCAATGATTTTTGCAGTTGGATCGCAAATCACTACTTAATTGTGTCAACTTACGGATGAAAAAACTTGGGAATTCGTTCAATCACATTAAAAAGCAAGACACCAATTTTAACACAAAAACTATCTTAGATCATAAAAATATATGCAAAGAAATATGCCTACACAAACTGGCTGGACAGATGCACTGGAGACGAAACCCCAAATTCAGGCCAACAAACGTACTTTATGAAGTATTCATAAAAAATATACGGCGATTGTTAACAATAACAAAATTAATAAACTATCGGATGGCTCAAAAATTAAACAACGTAATTGTTGCAAAGACTGGATAAATCAGGAAATAATAAACTTAATACGAAAATCAGACACGGCTTGGATTGACTGCAAAAATAACAAGAGAAAAAAAAATACCTCCTCAAGCAGCTGCTTGCCACAGAGGTCTGACAGGAGTCTGACAATTTATATGCCATAGTAGAAGGTCTGAGAGGATAGCAGGACCTCAGCAGGAAAACGACACACACATCCGAATCCAGGTCCCTTAAATCAGTAGCCAAGCGTGCTAACCACTCGGCCACGGGATGCCTTAACAAGAGAAACAGAAATTTTAAATTGCTATACACAAACTTAAGAAACACAGTCACGTCCCTTACTAGGCAGGAAAAGAAAAAATATTTCTTCAAACAATTTGAGTCCTGTAAAAACAATCCAAAGTAAAAACGGGAACCCATCAACCAAATTATCAACAATAAACCTAAAACTGCTATTGACGATTTTATCATGAAGAATATTGCCACATGCTACGTCTGAAACTCAAGCAGCAGAGAGTTTTAATATTAACAACACCTTTGCAGACATTATTGTTAATCTTAGAGACAATAACCGTATACAGAATCTCTCTACGGTTCCTAAACATATCCAACCTTCTATTCCCTCAATTTTTATTCCTCCCATCTCAAAACAAGCAACTTTCAAAATTTTAAGTGACTTAAATGAAAGAAAATCCATGTGGATACGATCAGATACACATAAAGCACATTAAAGCATGCAAAATCTCCTTAGTTGAATTAGCTCTTCGTGACGAATTTTATCAATGAAAGCATATCTACAGGAAACATCCCAAATAAACTCAAAATTGCTATTTTAAGGCCAATTTACAAAAGTGGAACTAAATCCGATTGCACTAACTACACGCCCATTGCTATCTTACCCGTTCTTCACAAAATTCTTGAAAGATATGTAGCTAATGTTCTAGCCAATTTCTTAAAAAAAGTTACATTATTAGTAAAAAGCAATATGATTTCCAAAAAAGTTAAAAATGAAATTACATTTTTAACGGAGTTTTCTGACGCCATTAACGAAACTTTAACAACTGTAAAAAAGCAGCTGCTATCTTTCTGGACTTTCGTAAGGCATTTGATACGTTAGATCAGGATATTTTACTTCAAAACTTGTACACCTATAGTATCCTAGTATTACCCTTAAATGGCTCGAAAATTATTTAAAAAACAGAGTGCATGTTAGTAAAGTTAATGGCGTTTTTAGTGAGAAGAGAACAGTGTGCACTGGTGTCCCACAAGATTCAATTTTAGGTCCTCTCTTATTCATTATTTATATTAATGATCTAGCCAACCTTAAACTGAAGGGCTCTCCTTATGTATATGCTGATGACACCGCTTTGATTAATGTGAATCGCAATATAGGAGACGCAGTCCGAGATCACAGGATGATTTTAGCAAAATTATTAACTGGTCTGACATTAATCGTATTTACATAAACTCAGAAAAAACCAAATGGATGAGTTTTCATTCACCAGAATATTATGATCTTTCATCTTATGCAATTAAAAACCACGAACCCTTTTGTCCTCATAACATGATAACTCATGACCCTGACTGCTGCGACTGTGATATTATTGAGCGTGTTGAGAGCCATAAATATCTTAGACTTTACATGGACACAACCTTCCGATGGAATACACATTTTCAAAAGTTAGCAGGGAAATTGCGTCTATGTGCATCTAAACTTTATAAACTACAATTTGCTACAAGCACACATACATGTATTTTGGTTTACAAAGCTATCTGTGAATCTATATTGACTTATGGTTTGACAATACACGGCTCAACTGACCTCACAAATATAAAGAAAATAAAAACTATTCAATCATCCATTGCTAAAAATACACTCCCATATAACTTATGAAATTCATTTTATCATAGCGAAGATAGACTAAATTATCTAGGGATATTTTCTTTTCACAACCTTTACGAATACATCATTACTTTAAAATATTTTTTGACAATCAATTTCAATCTAAGATCTCTCATGAGAAAAACACAAGGTTACAATCCAAAAATTATTTCGAACTTCCAAAACTATTAAACAATTACAGTAAATGTACAAGGGCATATACAATATCTTACGTGTTCAATCAATTGCCAAGGGAAATTATTTTATTAAACAATTTTAAAGAAATAAAAAATAAGACTAAAAATTTTCTTCTAGGCACTAAAATCAATATAAAAATTTGGACCACCACAATGGAGCTTCTACCGAAATTCATATAATTCGATGACATTTTTTAAACTATATCTTATGTATTTTCATGTAACGTTATTATTCTTCTCTCCTGCAGATGCTTTGTGGGTCATTTGTTTAAACTCTTGTATAACTAACATGAATATGAATAAAGATTATTATTATTATTAATATCCTCGCCATCCAGCTGTCTTGTGGTAACATGTGCAGTGTGCGGTACGTAAACACCCTGCTACAGAAGGATTCTGAGAAATGGTTGAACTACGGGGTGCGACGACGTACCATTGAGTAGTTTAGAATATATACCAAGAGCTTTCATCTGTGGTTCATGATGCATATACCTACATCATATATACCAACACCAGTGTATCAAGGACTGTCCCGAGATATCGTTGGACGACGCATTCTGCGCAAATCTGTCAAGTACAGTCGCTCAAAAAATGTATCCGAACACCACGGTGGATTACAAAATTCAGAAAAAATATCTGGCAAAGATTTTTTTAGAAATTAGTGATCTGTCAATCTTCGTGTCACGTGACACGAAGGTTGCCAGATCACTAATTTCTAAAAAAATCGTTGCCAGATATTTTTTCTGAATTCTGTAATTAACCATAATGTTCGGATACTTTTTTGTGCGACTCTACACAACCCCAAATGTGCCCTGCCATCAATCCATCTGAAAACATATCCTCTAGAATTCAACCCTTAACTGGCTCACCGTAGCAAAGCAGTCCTGGAATCCATTAACCGAGATTAGACGATCCCTGCCAGTCTGTGAGCCTGTATCGTGCCCCAATACCCAAATATCATTCACTTTGGTCTGTTGTAACACAAATGTACCATTATTGTATAGTTTTGGCATCAACCCATGCACATAGCTTGGCTGTATAGGTGACGTTGTCGTATCCTAAGAATGTAATCCATAATGCCTATAACTGAAAACATGCTGGGAAATGGTTTCCTAATCTTCCCTAACTTTATTTATGCATCGCTAACATTATTTCTACCCATACAACTAAGGTTCCATGTGACCATTTTCAACAAAATCATGTTCATTTGCATATCTTAACTAGCACAACATTTGAGAGTAATTTTCATGTCTCTGCTTTTCTTCTTCGTGGTTGGGGATGGATTGGTTGCGTCGGTAGCGCGCCAGGCTCATAATCTGCAGTTCCCAATTTTTAGTCCCAACTGTGCCAGCGTTGAGATTTAACTACGCTAAACCCTTTCTCTCCGCGTTTTCAATAAGGGAACACCAATGCACTTTAAAAGGGCGCAGTCCTTCGGATCGAACACTAAGACGTCGTTCCGTGTATAGGAGAGTCATACTCTGTGCACTCTCAATGGTCTTGATAAAAGACTACCATCTGTATCTTAACATCTGTCCAATGGATCCCCTTCTCCAACCTTTTCTGAGACTTTGGGTCCTTGTGAGCTGGCCATTTAGCTACATTGGTTGCCAAAAAATAATTACTAAGAGGTAAAACAACAACAATAGCACCGCCGAACGCTAAAAATTTTGAAACGGTGGAAAAAATTGAAATATTGGGATTTAAGAAAGTATTTTTTCATGCATTTTTGTTTTAAGCCACTTATTGCATGTAGTTCACCAATAATTTTAAAAAGGTTTTGCTCCTATCTCGAATATTGACTTTCTTCCCGAACTTTTTAAATTTTTTATACCCCCCCCCCCCCCGCCCTAGAACTTTGGGGTTGGTTCTTTCAAGATATACTCTATGCAGGAGACTGAATGAAAGAAATCTGTATGTGTAAAGATCTATAGTTCTGTCATTCTCAACTTCTTAAACAGAAGATCTCGTTTAACAGAGTGCAAAAATATCAGGCCATTAGACAAATATATTCTTCGCAGATGGCTTCAGATTTAGTTTCGAAACTTATTTTTAAAGTGTGTTCATGTGACGAGATCAAGCAACCCGACGAAACTTATTTTCAAAGTGTCCCGATATTTTCAAGATCAAGCAACCCGACACAACAGCTATATAATGTTAGAGAAAGGAACGGCAATATGATGATCTGGACTGGCATAAGGATAAGTGGCTGTACAGAGATTCACATCTCTCGGGGCGGCACTCTCACTGTTCAACGATACAAAGGTAATATTCTGGTGCCATATATAAAGATGTTCATGGATGCTCTCGCCACTTAATCTTCGTGGATCATATTGTCCACCCCCATATGGTTAATATAGGAAACTGTTTCCTTGAAAAAAAAAATATTCGGAGGATGAAGTGACCAATCACAATTCCGCTACCAAATCCAACGCACAATGTGTGGGACGTTCTGGGGAGGAGAACTGACCGATGCCATTTCTCCTCCAAGAATAGTCCTCAGATCTGTTGCAATGAAAGAGTCGACTATATTCACACAAAACTTCATCAATGCAGATTGTATATAACTATCTTAGGTAAAGCTCCAACAACACGAGATTTTGTTTATTTATGTAAAGCGATGATTTTGTTTCACCTCTCAGCAGACCTTTTTTTCTGTACGTAATGGTTTTCATGATCAGGTTACAAAGACCCCGAAAAGTTCATTGGTGGTGAAGGGAATCCACTGGATATCAATTAGGATACAGATGAAAGCTTCCTGTTTCGTGTTCCTTAAGATCAAGAGTATTGTCTACTGGCATCAGAGGTCATCCATAATGTCTCACCCGGCATACAGGCGGCCCTTCCAAATCAGTCGCACCCCCTTTCTCAGCGAGGGAGCAATGGGAGTTAGCGAAGAAAATTTAAAAGTACCGATGAGACTCGAAGTTAGGAGCACCAGATTACGAATGCGAAATAAGATTCGTGAAGAAAGTGAAATCTCAATTGGCGCTATACACAATATATTAAAGATGAAATTTCCATTGAAGTAGGACTTCAGTTGACTTTGTTACAGAAAATAGGCGACCTTAGTTGAAGCACTACAGAAGAGTTGTGTAAAGATACTCTAAAAGAGGATGGGGACGCTTCATTTGATGCTCTGTAAGATAGAACACAGGTGGCTCTCTATATCATATCTATTATAAAGGCATGATCTTGTTGGCTGTCTGAATGAGATATATTTAGAAAGGTGACATCACAGTTGTCTACAGTAGATCTGTTAGAAAGGAAAGATATCAGTTGTCTTTCTGTAGATTAATTAGAAAGGCACAAATCTCAGTTGGCTCTGCATGAGATATGTTAGAAGGAAAAGGTCTCATCTCTCTACAGATCTATTAGAAGGAAAATATCCCAGTTGACTCTTTATAGGGAATCTATTAGAAGGAAAATATCCCAGTTGACTCTTTATAGGGAATCTATTAGAAGGAAAATATCCCAGATGGCTCTTTATAGGGAATCTATTAGAAGGAAAATATCCCAGTTGACTCTTTATAGGGAATCTATTAGAAGGAAAATATCCCAGTTGACTCTTTATAGGGAATCTATTAGAAGGAAAATATCCCAGATGGCTCTTTATAGGGAATCTATTAGAAGGAAAATATCCCAGTTGACTCTTTATAGGGAATCTATTAGAAGGAAAATATCCCAGTTGGCTCTTTATAGGGAATCTATTAGAAGGAAAATATCCCAGTTGGCTTTTTATACAGAATCTATTAGAAGGAAAATATTCCAGTTGGCTCTTTATAGGGAATCTATTAGAAGGAAAATATCCCAATTGGCTCTTTATAGGGAATCTATTAGAAGGAAAATATCCCAGTTGACTCTTTATTAGGGAATCTATTAGAAGGAAAATATCCCAGTTGGCTCTTTATAGGGAATCTATTAGAAAGGAAATATCCCAGTTGGCTCTTTATAGGGAATCTATTAGAAGGAAAATATCCCAGATGGTTCTTTATAGGGAATCTATTAGAGGGAAAATATCCCAGATGGCTCTTTATAGGGAATCTATTAGAAGGAAAATATCCCAGATGGCTCTTTATAGGGAATCTATTAGAAGGAAAATATCCCAGATGGCTCTTTATAGGGAATCTATTAGAAAGGAAAGATCGCAGTTGGCTCTCTATATGTCTATTACACTGAAGTGCCATTGAATTAGAGATAGGAGACGTTATCCAAATTTAGTACCACAAGTCCCGCATTTGCGCACATGCGTGGCTGAAACTTGATCATATATAGCTGTCAGCTTTGGCTTCCCCAAGCATCCGTCGTAAGGAGCGTAATGGGAAAGGCGCGGGATTTAGATGTATTTGACAGAGGGTAGATCGTAGTTGCCCGACGGATGGGACACTCGATCTCCGAAATTGTCAACGAACTTGGATTTTTCTCGTACGACACTTTCAAGAGTGTTCCGGGAATATGAAAATTCGGTAAAAAAAACAAGCACCCAGACAAACTGGAAAGGACAACCAGCCTTAAATGATCGTGGGCTTCGCCATCTGACCCACATCGTGTGGACCAATAGAGGCCAGACATTATCTGAAATCACCTTCCATCTGAACACGAATTCCAGCCGGCAAGTCAGTGCACGGACCTTGCAATGCTCATTTCATCGTCTCGGTTTCGGGAGCCGCCGACCTACGAGAGTCTCACTTCTAACGGCACAACACCAGACTTAACGTCTTGCCTGGACAAAAGAATATCGAAATTGGAACATCGAAAATTGACAACGGATAGCCTGGAGTGATGAACCCCGATTTAAACTTCATCACCCAATGGGAGACTGAGGGTATGGCGCCAACCCCATAAAGCCATGGATCCTGCATGTCAGGTTGGAACAGTACGAGCTGGTGGTGGCTTAATGATGGCCTGGGATGTTTCAATTGGATGTCTGTGGGACCTTTGATACGTGTAGCGACGACTCTCCAATGCATCCCGGTAAGTAGAATTCACAGCTGACAATTTACACATATTTATGTACGTCATGCATCCCAATGGAGATGGCGTCTAACAGCAAGACAACTGTCATCTCACAGGTCCTGGTTGGCTACTACATGGTTACAGGAGCATTCTGCTGACTTTGAAATAATGAATTGGCCACCTAGAAGCCCAGATTTAAATCCCATCGAATATCTTTGGGATACCGTCGAGCAGAGTGTTCGGACCCATGTCCCATCAGTGACGAATTTGAGAGAATTGTGGACAGCTCTGGAGGACACATGAGTCGCCATTCCTGTGGAACATTTACGCAAGCTTGTGAAGTTCTTGCCTCTTCTTGTGGCTGACGTTATCAGGGCCAGAGGGGGTCCAAAACGTTACTAGGTTACTGGCAGTCTACAAGAGATCTATGTCGAAGGCAAGATCTCAGTTGGCTCTTTACAGGAGATCTGATAGAAATGCTAACCTTCTGTTGAAGCTCGCCGAAGAGCTCTGGGAAAATGAGACATCATTTAACGCTCTGCAGAAATTCTGCGAGACTTCATTCAAAACGCAAGCGAGGATTTGTAGAAAGGATGAGTTCCTCGTTAACATTTAGCAGACCATATGTTAAAAAATTGAGACTTCTGTTGAAGCTCTGAGGAAAATGAGAGAGTATTTTAATTTTTACACAAGATCGGCGAGACCTGAATTGAAATTGTAAAGATAATTTGCAGGAACAGTGAGTCCCATGTTTACCTTTGATAGAACATCTTCGAAAAAAAGTGATTTCTATTCTGCAGAAGACTTCTGAGGAAAATGGGAAAGCATTTGAATCTCTACAGAAGATCAGTAAGATCTCAATTTGAACTCTAAACAGAATCTGCAGATAAGAGATAAATCCATGTTAACATTTCCCAGAAATCTTCGTAAAGCATGAGACTCTCTTAAGGCTCTGCAGAATATCTATGAGAAAGGTGCAATCATCTGCAAGACGGAATAAATGTCCAGGCTTCAACTGGGATTCCTATCCCTAATTATTTAGCTCTGTAGCTAAGCACGCTAATCCTTTATGCCGTTTATTCTTAATGGCCCACATCTGTATACACACTGCAGCAGAAGAATCTTCCTACGTTACAGAACAGCGATTTAAATATCTTTTTTTTTTCGCTTTCTGTTCCTCGATATACAAAGTTGTTCAACGCTCTTCAGACAAGCAAGGAAAGAAAAAAAACAATAAAGAAAAAAACTGCAACAACTAAAAATAAGCTTTCATGATGTGAAGATATTCATCTCTCTCTCTCGAGCTCTCTATGCCCCCTCCCCCATGGCAAAGTCAGGCAACGGCATCTTGGGCCTTAGAACTCTTTTCCACCACTAAAGCTTTATAATGGAAAGATAACGAGTCCAAAAAACGTGAAATTCCGTGTTTGCCCGCAACCGTCTTTTGCTGGATTGCCCCTGATGAGCGTGCGTAACGGGCGAAATGCATTTCTCCCCGGCATCCTTCGCACGTGGTCTCCTCGCGAGTAAAGCAGTGCGCCATACGGCGAAATCGAATGGGCTTCGGAGCCACCACCTGAAGCAATGTAATGTCCGCTCGCCGAGGAAAGACGGAAAAGGAAAGGGAGGAGGAGAGGAAGAAAAAAAAGAAATGAAAGAAAGAGAGAGAAATAAAATAAAAAGAAAGAGAGAGAGAGTGAAAGCTATAAAAGTGCACGGTAGAGCGAAATTACGTATTTCCTGTTGGCCAGTGCCGTCGTTTGCCCCCAAGGCACGGTGAACGTGTTGCACGCCAGCTAACAGGTTGCTTCCGCTTGAATGTCGACCCTCCCTCCTGCTCCAAGCGACCACCATACCCAAGGCAGCCTCTTACCATGCCTGGAACCGCCACGCGACCATGAGCTGACCCAGTGCACGCGAACACAGCGAGGCCGGAAATCTGGAGGAGGAGGTGCAGCCAGCCAGAGCCAGAGAGATTGAAGCAGATAGGAAGAAGTGGGAGCGATGTGATCGACGCACGACCCCCGCAGTATGATTTTGCTACATGGACGTGTATTTTGGGATGTCGAATGCAACAGGACTATATTTCACAAGCACACGTGTCGTAACTTTTAAGGCTCCATGTTTATTATTCGGTTGCAAGCGACTCCTCTAGTATTTGGATTCTGTTAATGGCCGGTTGGTGTTCTCTTGTAAGGGAGAATTTTTTTTTAACAGAACATGTCACAGTTGAAATCTTGTAAATGCACATTAGGAGCTCAGTTTCGTTCTACTTGTTTGTTGTAAAAACACCAGTAGTGTTTTGCTAACCGCGCCAAATTTATTTACAGATGTTTTGCGTTCTTCTGTTGTAAAACTAAACAGTCTACAAATTTGTTGGGTTGTTTTATCTCTTAACGGTATGCTTTGCGCACAATGGGCTAAATTTCGATGTCATAAGAACCACAAATTCTCTGAGATTGCATGGGACCCCACTTGACTTTCTGACAGTAGATCTGTGTAGGTTTTGAAGACACTCTACATAGGAAGATGACGCTTCAGTCGATTCTCTTTAAGAGATCTGTTAGAAAGACAAAATCTCAGTTCACACTCTATAGGAAATCCATAAATCAAAATCTAGCTGGCCCTCTATAAGAGATCTATTAGAAAGACAAAATCTCATAGATTTTTCTAGAAAAATCTATTAGAAAGACAAAATCTCAGTTCACACTCTATAGGAAATCTATTAGAAAGTCAAAATCTCAGCTGGCCCTCTATAAGAGATCTATTAGAAAGACAAAATCTCATAGATTTTTCTAGAAAAATCTATTAGAAAGACAAAATCTCAGTTCATACTCTATAGGAAATCTATTAGAAAGTCAAAATCTTAGCTGGCCCTCTATAAGAGATCTATTAGAAAGACAAAATCTCATAGATTTTTCTAGAAAAATCTATTAGAAAGACAAAATCTCAGTTCACACTCTATAGGAAATCTATTAGAAAGTCAAAATCTCAGCTGACCCTATATAAGAGATCTATTAGAAAGACAAAATCTCAGTTCTCTCTAGAAAATCTATTAGAAAGACAAAATCTCAGTTCACACTCTATAGGAATTCTATTAGAAAGTCAAAATCTCAGCTGGCCCTCTATAAGAGATCTATTAGAAAGGCAAGATCTCGGCTGACTCTTTATAAGAGATCTATTTGAAAGATAAGATCTCAGCTGGCTCTCTACAGGACATGCATCAGAAAGGTAAGATCTCAGATGGCTCCCTATAGGAGATCTATTAGAAAGGCAGATCTCATTTGTCTCTTTGTAGGAGATCTGTGAGAAAAACAAAACCTCTGTTGAAGCTCTGCAGAAGACCTGAAAAAAATGTGACATCATTTAACGCCCTACAGAAGATCGGAGAGACCTCAGAAGTGTTCCTCCCATAAAAACCATCCAGCATGTGATAGAACGTGCACAGGTTGATTCCTGTATACATATGAGCAACCACGTGTACAGAACGTGTGCATCGAAGTGTGAATTTGCCACATTTAAATATCCTACCCGATTGACAGCGACCTTTCTAAGCTGACCATTGTCTCCTTTCTCACCGAGGACAAAGTACGGATTTGTGCACAAAATCTTAACTTAGGTACAGTAGTAACTCGAACCTGGAAACATCACGTTACGAGCTTGTGGCACTAGCGACTGAGTGACTCTCCCTCCCCGTATTGTTAGTAATCGCATCCCTACAGTTATACAAAGCTATAATGCAACTTTTAATCATTAGGCTTCAAACACCTTTGCGAAAGATTCTGATTCCTTCATCCTTCCAGTTAGACGGATGACACACAGTCTAATTTTAATCATAATCCTGAAATTCACGATGACATTGTCGATCAGATGGAAAAGGTTTGTGATAATCAGGAAGACTACAGGCCTTAAACGATGAAATCAATTTTGATTCTACCAATAGGCAAAGGGACATGACAGTTTCAAATTAAAATATCTCACAATTCCGCAGGGTTATACTAATGAAAGATTCTCCAAAGTTTATTATAAACGGGAGTAGTACGATTATAATCCATATTAATGTTTGGAAGATTTGACACCTTTATAATCGTTGTGATCTGTGTATTGAAGATGCTGTTATTTTTGTTGTTTCTTACATTTCTCATGAAGTTTAAGTATTTTTGTTACATCTTGTATAATATCGGAAGATTAAAAATAGGAAGGTCTGGGCAATTTCTTCCAGCGTGCCTATGAATGCAAAATGTTGTGTCAGTTGTCTCAGTTCTCTCTAGAAAATCTATTAGAAAGTCAAAATCTCAGTTGGCCCTCTATAAGAGATCTATTAGAAAGGCAAAATCAGTAATCTGGCAACCTTCGTGTCACGTGACACGAAGGTTGCCAGATCACTAATTTCGTTAAAGGGGATTTCAAGGAAGAATTAAAATTGAAAATTGTTTGTTCTCATACATCTAACGAGACATCTGACTATATGAATGTGTATTTTCATAATACGTTGAACGCTAAAGGATTGTGGCAGCCCAGATCACCTGATTTGATTGCTTGTGGTTTTTTCTTTTATTATTTGTGGGAATTCCTAACTTAAACCGTCTATAGTAATCTTCCTTGGTCCTTTGCAGAAGTATAAATCACCATCGCTAATGCTATTCAAAGACTTTTTCCTGCATTTTTAAGAGAAGTTTCGTCTGGCCAGTCAAAATGGGTTCATGCATCTTTCATTACAACATTTTCAACATCTTTTGTAATGAATTATGTTGTAATTTGGTAAGCTAAAATTGTTTCCTCGATAAACAGTATAAATTTGCTCGGATTGCATCTTATTCTGGTCACCTTGTATGATGAAAATGCAGTCATTTTCGAGTCATCAACGTGTTCGATGTTCACACTTCTGATCCGCGTGTAACATCTGCAAGAAAGGTGTTGCCTCTCAAATTTGCAATCATGACTTCATTAATAATATTTACAGTAATTATAAATAATATTTACAGAGTGTACAGTCGCTCAAAAAATATCCGAACACCATGGTTGATTACAGAATTCAGAAAAAATATCTGGCAACGATTGTTTTAGAAATTAGTGATCTGGCAACCTTCGTGTCACGTGATTACAGAATTGAGGAAAAATATCTGGAGCGTGTACAGCAACTGTACACGCTCCAGTTACCGTTCACAGCAAACTGCAGCGTGTGCAGTTACTGCACACGCTCCAGTTTGCTGTGAACGGTAACTGCACACGCTCAATATTTCCGTGAGTGAGCCCACACGATCCAATGTGCTGTGAACATTAACCGCAACCGCTCCAGTTTGCTGTGAACGGTAACTGCACACGCTCCATATTCATTGCATTATATATTCATACGCATTATATATATTAGAAAAGTAACCGAACACTATGGTTGATTACAGAATTCAGAAAAAATATCTGGCAAGGATTTTTTTAGAAATTAGTGATCTGGCAACCTTCGTGTCACGTGACACGAAGCGATATTCAAAATCTACTTTCCCAAAATGGTGCAATTCCTTCATCTTTCCAGTTAGATAGATGACACAAAGTCATTACGTTAAATAGTCAATTTTTTGCTTCTACATTTGATACAACAAAAAATTTAAGAAAAAAGGAAACCGAAACTGATTTCGGAATAAATTAGGAATCCTTCCAATTCAAATTATCATTGAACCAACTTTTAAAACAGGACCCACTGTACATAAAACACATAAAAAGAAGAAAAAAAAACACGAAACTTTCAAAAAGAAAACTTTTCTTACGGGATGTTCCTGCTCGCTGTTGCACCCGAGACTTCTCCCCCTCCCCTCTATTTTTTTCTTTATTCCGACAATTCCCGAAATGTAACGCATCAAACACCTCTCCCTCCTCTGTAGCTCACCTTCCCTGTGAGCATCGCCGGCGGCGCAGAGCGGGAACCGTGGTTAAGTGGCTCGTGGTAAAAGATGCATGAGGTGAGCTTTTGACGGCTTGCCGACCGGCAAGTGCCATTTCATGTTGCATACGAAGCAGAGACGGGCGACGATCGATGCCCCAGCTCAGCCGTCGCTCATTGCCGCAATTAAACGTCATGCGGCTACGGAAACCTGCCGACTCCTTCCCGGGGAGAGTACTAATTACGCTTAACTCTCTCCTTCTCTTCGGCTTTCCATAAACCCGGTATCATCGGAAGTGGGCGCATCTGTATGCACATGCATCTAGCGACGTCATCTCGCGCGGATAGGCGGTAAGTTGAGGGATTAGTGGCGGATTAACGGCGGAAGGGATTACGCCAAAGAAGTTGTTCATGCGTGTTGGCCAAAGACGGATGGCATTAGCAAGAAAGTGATATTGGCGTAGTTGTTCATTTGCGTTTTTTTGTTGTTGTTCGTTAGGGAAAACGAGAGTTTTGGTGTATGGTTTGCTTTTCGTTTAATCCAAAATGATAAATTAATAATATTGGGGTTGGAGGTTTTCTTCTTTTTTTTGCATGACAAATGGATATTTAGACTATTTTTTAAGATCATTTTTCTATGCTTTATAGATTTTTTAGCACTTTAAAATCTTAAATTTCAAAGTCAATCGTAACAGGTGGCTTGGGTTGTTTTACTTCTGAACGGAACTTTTTTGAACAGAAAATGGTCAGGTCACAAACATCCCTAGGGCTCAGAGAAAATTGGGGAGAGGGGACCACTGGACATCTGTTAGGAGAGAGATGGCAGCTTCCTGTCAATGCCATCCAGCGTAATCTTTAACATGCACAGTGTATGGCTCTCCCGCACACGGCGCCACTGCATACATCCCATCCGACGGACGGCGTCCTTTCCAAGTCCATCGGTGTCCTCCTGCTGACCGAGGGCGGGATGGGGAGTTTTTCAGAGGTAAATCTCAACACTGGCCCAGCTGAGACTCGCACCTGTGAACTACGGATTGCGAGCCTGGCGCGCTACTGGCTGAACTACCCCCTCCCCCCACACAAACACACCCCATAACAAGTGTATGTCTTAGTTCGATTTACAAATATGACGTATTATAATGAGTTTATTATAAGTTTTTTTCAGACTTACATGGGCAGCAGCTTCTTGAGGAATATTTTTTTAAGCTGTCCGTGGCAGAATGGTTATCGTGCTTGTCTACTGATCAAAGGTACCAGGGTTCGATCCCTGGATAAGGCATGAATATTTCCTTTCTTGTGTTGTCCTCCTACTGAGATCTCGTCTATCTCACAGATCTGCTCTATGGGGTATTAACTGACAGACTCTATCACACCTCTGTGTGCAAAACAGCTGCTGCTTGATGAGTAATTAATACAGTTATCACCCGAATTACGCAATTTCATACGAACGCTGTTATAAACAAACACGAATGGGTAAGACATCCCCTACACAATTTAATCTGGTTAATTATTTTAGCGAAGATTTCAAAATAAAACGTAATATTTTTGTCTAACGTAAAAAAAAACAGAATTCGTTAACGTCTTAAATAAATGGTATTAGAGTAAAATATACATTTATAAGAAATTGCTAATTAACCTTTAACTGCTAATTATATTTTTTCGGCCCCATTAATGAAACCTAATTCAGTATCAGAGCCAGATTTTAAGGGGGGCAAGATGTCTATGCCCCTTCCCCCTAGAAAATGTTAATAATCGTAAAGGAGGAAAACAAATTAACACATATACATCTACATATACATCTACATATAAATACACACACACACTACTTAGCCAAATTATGAACACTACATGGTGGGTGAAGACGTACCATGTGGAGCATGTCAATGTACGCAAAATTTCTTACTGACGTTAGTAGTCTATGTCGCTATGAAGTTCTATAAAAGCCGTAAAATCATGTAGGAAAGCAAAGTGCGACATGAATAAAAAGGCTTCGAAAGAGGGGAGAGGATTCATCTTTGGAGTGCAATGGGCAGGAGCATCCTAACAACCGAGATGATGGAACTCAGCTGAAAATCACAGTGCACAGCATCCCAAGTGTAGAGAATGGCAACGGACTCAAGAAACGTCCGCCAAATGACGGAGGGAAGACGTTTCTGACAGACGTTTGTTGGCGAATCAGATCTGCTGTTATTCATCAGCAGAGAGAGATGGCTGATAGAATCCGTACGGAGACCCTGCTTTGCCTTTTTCCAATTGTTGTTTCGACTCAGATGTAGCGTAATGGTTCGCGTGCTCGGAAGCAAATGAAAATCAATTCCTGCTATCATCAACTAATAATCAACAGTAGCCATGCATTCATAACAATAACGGATGTTTGTTTAAAGGCAAGTTACTGGAAGGCAGCTAGTGGACAATTAAAGTATTATGGATCTGGCCAGTTACCATTACTACTATCTTATATAATGCCAATGAAGAAGTCAGAAGTATGGATAACTTCATCGCACAGGGCACAGCACATAACACTGCTGTTCACCAGGTGTCAGCACACAGAAAATCGCCTTCTGCTCAGCTCGCAAATCCGTCCATCAAGTCAAATGTCATTCTTCCAAAAACTCAAAGCCCTCTGACTCAAGGAAATGACATCCCCTTGGTGTAGTGACAATTAGCTCTGTCACCCACACAAGATCAACACGCACTGTACACTTGCTCTCTTTTCCCCCATTATTACAGGTAACGAACAAATGTGCTCTCTGTGTCACAGAAATAAAACTTCAGCTTTTCCAACTCATTGTGGCCCATTCTACTGCTTGAGGGTTAATCTATGACAGATTCTGACAGGTGTCCATAATAATTTGCACAGGCACAGTTGCCCCGCCGCTCCTTATTCGCTTTCACTTTCAAGATCCGTGGCTGTTCAGTAACACACAATGTGACTATGGAATCCGTTTATTGGGAGTATATTCAATGAAACTAGGTTTCTGCTGCTCGAACAAAAAGGTGTATATGTAAACATGCCCCCCCCCCTCCTTCCGAAGATGATCAATGATGGTTCCGTCAGCAAGCGGATTACTACTTAGTAACAATGCAAAGCCTACAGAAACTGTTGAAATAAATAAAAATAAATTGTTAAAGAACGTGATAGATGAAATAAATTGTTGATACTTTGAACCATACCCTGCAGTTAAAGAATGTGATACATGAAATAAATTGTTGATACTTTGAACCATATCCTGTGCAGTTAAAGAATGTGATACATGAAATAAATTGTTGATACTTTGAACCATATCCTGTGCAGTTAAAGGATGTGATACATGAAATAAATTGTTGATACTTTGAACCATATCCTGTGCAGTTAAAGAATGTGATACATGAAATAAATTGTTGATACTTTGAACCATATCCTGTGCAGTTAAAGGATGTGATACATGAATTAAATTGTTGATACTTTGAACCATATCCTGTGCAGTTAAAGAATGTGATACATGAAATAAATTGTTGATACTTTGAACCATATCCTGTGCAGTTAAAGGATGTGATACATGAATTAAATTGTTGATACTTTGAACCATATCCTGTGCAGTTAAAGAATGTGATACATGAAATAAATTGTTGATACTTTGAACCATATCCTGTGCAGTTAAAGGATGTGATACATGAATTAAATTGTTGATTCTTCGAACCATATCCTGTGCAGTTAAAGAATGTGATACATGAAATAAATTGTTGATACTTTGAACCATATTCTGTGCAGTCAAAGAATGTGATACATAAAATAAATTGTTGATACTTTGAACCATACCCTGTGCAGTTAAAGAATGTGATACATGAAATAAATTGTTGATGCTTTGAACCATATCCTGTGCAGTTAAAGAATATGATACATGAAATAAATTGTTGATATTTTGAACCATATCCTGTGCAGTTAAAGAATGTGATACATGAAATAAATTGTTGATGCTTTGAACCATATCCTGTGCAGTTAAAGAATGTGATACATGAAATAAATTGTTGATACTTTGAACCATATCCTGTGCAGTTAAAGAATGTGATACATGAAATAAATTGTTGATGCTTTGAACCATATCCTGTGCAGTTAAAGAATGTGTTACATGAAATAAATTGTTGATACTTTGAACCATACCCTGTGCAGTTAAAGAATGTGATACATGAAATTAATTGTTGATGCTTTGAACCATATCCTGTGCAGTTAAAGAATGTGATACATGAAACAAATTGTTGATACTTTGAACCATACCCTGTGCAGTTAAAGAATGTGATACATGAAATAAATTGTTGGTGCTTTGAACCATATCCTGTGCAGTTAAAGAATGTGATACATGAAATAAATTGTTGATACTTTGAACCATATCCTGTGCAGTTAAAGAATGTGATACATGAAATAAATTGTTGATGCTTTGAACCATATCCTGTGCAGTTAAAGAATGTGATACATGAAATAAATTGTTGATACTTTGAACCATATCCTGTGCAGTTAAAGAATGTGATACATGAAACAAATTGTTGATACTTTGAACCATACCCTGTGCAGTTAAAGAATGTGATACATGAAATAAATTGTTGGTGCTTTGAACCATATCCTGTGCAGTTAAAGAATGTGATACATGAAATAAATTGTTGATACTTTGAACCATATCCTGTGCAGTCAAAGAATGTGATACATGAAATAAATTGTTGATTCTTTGAACCATATCCTGTGCAGTTAAAGAATGTGATACATGAAATAAATTGTTGGTGCTTTGAACCATATCCTGTGCAGTTAAAGAATGTGATACATGAAACAAATTGTTGATACTTTGAACCATACCCTGTGCAGTTAAAGAATGTGATACATGAAATAAATTGTTGGTGCTTTGAACCATATCCTGTGCAGTTAAAGAATGTGATACATGAAACAAATTGTTGATACTTTGAACCATACCCTGTGCAGTTAAAGAATGTGATACATGAAATAAATTGTTGGTGCTTTGAACCATATCCTGTGCAGTTAAAGAATGTGATACATGAAACAAATTGTTGATACTTTGAACCATACCCTGTGCAGTTAAAGAATGTGATACATGAAATAAATTGTTGGTGCTTTGAACCATATCCTGTGCAGTTAAAGAATGTGATACATGAAATAAATTGTTGATGCTTTGAACCATATCCTGTGCAGTTAAAGAATGTGATACATGAAATAAATTGTTGATGCTTTGAACCATATCCTGTGCAGTTAAAGAATGTGATACATGAAACAAATTGTTGATACTTTGAACCATACCCTGTGCAGTTAAAGAATGTGATACATGAAATAAATTGTTGGTGCTTTGAACCATATCCTGTGCAGTTAAAGAATGTGATACATGAAACAAATTGTTGATACTTTGAACCATACCCTGTGCAGTTAAAGAATGTGATACATGAAATAAATTGTTGGTGCTTTGAACCATATCCTGTGCAGTTAAAGAATGTGATACATGAAACAAATTGTTGATACTTTGAACCATACCCTGTGCAGTTAAAGAATGTGATACATGAAACAAATTGTTGATACTTTGAACCATACCCTGTGCAGTTAAAGAATGTGATACATGAAATAAATTGTTGGTGCTTTGAACCATATCCTGTGCAGTTAAAGAATGTGATACATGAAATAAATTGTTGATGCTTTGAACCATACCCTGTGCAGTTAAAGAATGTGATACATGAAATAAATTGTTGGTGCTTTGAACCATATCCTGTGCAGTTAAAGAATGTGATACATGAAACAAATTGTTGATACTTTGAACCATACCCTGTGCAGTTAAAGAATGTGATACATGAAATAAATTGTTGGTGCTTTGAACCATATCCTGTGCAGTTAAAGAATGTGATACATGAAACAAATTGTTGATACTTTGAACCATACCCTGTGCAGTTAAAGAATGTGATACATGAAATAAATTGTTGGTGCTTTGAACCATATCCTGTGCAGTTAAAGAATGTGATACATGAAATAAATCGTTGATACTTTGAACCATACCCTGTACAGTTAAAGAATGTGATAGATGGTCATGATAGGAGGCTTCCATCTGTCTCCTAATACCTGTCCAGTGGATCCTCTTCCCCAAACGTACGTGACCTTGGGATCTTTGTGATCTGTTCATTTATACCAGTGTGCGCAATAAGGTACCGCTCAGAGGTAAAACAACCAACGAGTATACGACGTATATAAAGTCTGATATACAGATATACTCCCAAAACTCTCTAAATGTTTACAGAAACCTGTTCAAACAAGAAATAAAAAGACAATAGAAGTCGTCTCCCCCCTCCCCCTCCCCCCAAAAAAGAAAGATCAGGACGAAAAAAAACTCGCTACGGGTAGGGGGGGAGAGAGATACCAAAAGTATTTTGTGCGTACGCGCGAGCAACAACAAATACGATAAGCAAAACAAACTTAATCATCACAAAAGAGATCAAGAAAAAGAAAAAGAAAAGGGAGGGAAACGCAAACAGAATTGTATTATCTCGATTTCTACTCTTCATATCTACAGGTTGCATCTCCGACCACGACCAAGAGGAGAGGAGAGAGTAAGAGAATGAGCAGAGTGAGGAGAGAAGGATCCAGGCGTTCTCCAGAGTCTCCGTTTGCTGCCGCTGTAAACAATGTAGCGCCCGCATCCCGCAGCAACAGCTGGCAGCGCCCGTTGCTCCTGAGGCGCGAGAAGTGCTCCGGGAGTAAACATTCTTAACATGCAAACACGATTGATTCGTGACGTGCCATTGGCCGAGCTCGAGGAGACACGCCGTAATCACGGCTGCTCGTGAATTGATAGTGAAACGGAAAGCGTTGCTACTGCATCACTAAACGTCTGTAAACAGATTCGCTCTTGGCACTTGGAGCGCGCAGAAGCTGGGTGGAAGGCGTTGCATCCTTTCCTCTCTCTTTCTCTGTGGGAAAGAACGAATGCTTCTTTCTGCTGATAAACGGTTCTCTTATCAAATGGAAATTCTAAGTACTCTACGGAGGGTATTACGGGTTTTTTTTCCTTCTATTTTCTTTTCTCGGTGCACAGATGTGAGGGTATGGGTTTTGTAGTAGGATGTGTGCTCCCTACTACAAATATCAGTATGTAATTAGCATTCAATTGTCTAAATTCCTTAAGTGGGCATATTGTTAGGAATACGTCAATGGATTTTATTGTTTTACCTTTGAGCGGCACTTTTTTGCACACTATGGGCTAAATGGCCAGGTCTCACATGGACCCCGAAGGCTCAGAGGAGGTTGGGGGAGGGGACCCACTGGAACAGCTGTTGGGAGACAGATGGTAGCCTCCCGTCAAGGCCATCCAGCGTGTTCTTTAACGTGCACAGGGTATGGCTCTCCCACAGACGGGGCCACGGCTTAACGTCCCATCCGACGGACGGCGGCCTTTATCAAGCCCATCGGTGTCCCCAACTGACCGTGGACAGGGCGGGGAAATTTTGCGGAGATAAATCTCAACGCTGACCAAGCTAGGACTCGAACCTGGGAAGTACAGATTACGAGCCTGGCGTGCTACCGACTGAGCCACCCCCGCCCCCAAATACGTCAATGTGATTGCCAGTTTGTGTATGTATAAAAGTCGGTTTCAAAATCTCGGTAATTTCTCAAATGTCCTGTTTATGGAGAAAAGTGGAAGAAAGTAAAGCTTTTTCTTTCTCGATTTTTTTTTAACATTAATTCGTTACATTTAAAACTGAAACATTGTTTCCGACGTTGTCCGCAGGCAGAACATTTCCCCCGGTGTATTTAGAAAAGTGGCTGCTGTTCTCTTTTTTTAATGTTATAAAAATATGCAGATTTATTATTAGAAACAAAATTTAATGCAAATAATATTACAATGTATTATGATGGATATGATTTGAAATATGGGTTGGGTTGTTTTACCTCTGAGCGGCACTTTTTTGCACAACATGGGCTAAATGGCCAGGTCACATGGACCCCGAAGGCTCAGAGAAGGTTGGGGGAGGGGACCCACTGGAACAGCTGTTGGGAGACAGATGGTAGCCTCCCATCAAGGCCATCCAGCGTGTTCTTTAACGTGCACAGGGTATGGCTCTCCCGCACACAGAGCCACGGCTTAACGTCCCATCCGACGGACGGCGGTGTCCCCTACTGACCGTGGGCAGGGAATTTTGCGGAGATAAATCTCAACGCTGACCCAGCTGGGACTCGAACCTGGGAACTACAGATTACGAGCCTGGCGCGCTACCGACTGAGCCACCATCGCCCCGATTTGACATATGAATGCAGAGTAGTGCTTTTCAAACGGCCTGATGTTGCTGACTGGTAATTCTTGCATGTGATGGTCTGGCAAGATTCTGTTTCTGAAATACTCCTGGAGCTTCTGGCCACATGCTACCTCAAGAAACAAGGTATGTCTATGAGCGTGATACTTTCCTCCCCTCCCCCCCACGATGTGACGTCATCTGGAGTGTTGGAACGTAGGGACTGTGGTGCTATAGCATATTAATGTTACGCTTCTTTCTTTCCTGGTAAGGAGCGGGGATGGTTCAGTCGGTAGCGCGGGATGACTCGTAATCTGTAGTTCCCAGGTTCGAGTCCCAGCTGGGTCAGCGTTGAGACTTATCTCCGCAAAACTCCCTGCCCTTCCCACGGTCAGTAGGGGGACTTCGATGGGCTTGGAAATGCCGCCGTCCGTCGGATGGGACGTAAGCCGTGGCCCCATGTGCGGGAGAGCCATACCCTGCGCACGTTAAAAAACACGCTGGATGGATTTGACTGGAGATTACCATCTGTCTCCCAACAGCTGTTCCAGTGGGTCCCCTACCCCAACCTTCTCTGAGCCTTCGGAGTCCATGTGACCTGGCCATTTTTAGCCCATGGTGTGTAAAAAAAAGTGCCGCTCAGAGGTAGAACAACCAACTCTTTCTTGGTAATTCACTGTAGACAGCCGAGTCATGATTCGCTGATCGTCACACTTCCGCGAACCACACTTCCGCGAACCACAACGTTGTGTTGCACAGTGTAGAGGATTTATTAGAAAAATTATTATTTTCAATATATCTATTAAATGGATGTTTTCTCTACATTTCGGCGTCGCAAAATCATGCATGATTTCATTAAAATCAATATTTTTCATAATTGCAATTTTTAAAACACACGAAGTTTAAATATTTAAAAGTGCTAGTGTCGTGAAATTTCTTAGTTCCATCTTTATTAATCCAAGTTTTGAGAAAGAGCTTTCACCGCTAGCATTTGTAAAAAACACAGAATTAAAAATTCGTACTGAAATTTCGACGTTTGGAAAAACATGTTTTATTTTACTCTTTACTTGCATTTGAATGTGGATGTGTCTTCTATGTTCTCGGAAAAGTTTTCACTTAAAGTGGAAAATGTAGGGACTCTGCTGACCGTCCCAGCTTGAACGAGATTAGCTGGCCATTCCATCTGAGGCCATTCCTCTGAGGCCATTCCATCGCCATCTGTATCTGCAGTGGTAGAGGAAGAGAACTACTTGAGAACAAGACTGGTATCGTGCCATCTTTAGTGACGAGTCACGTTTCTGTTTGGGATCCAGTGCCTGCAGTATGCGCGTCTGTAGACAAGCTGGAGATAGAGGTAATTGAGCTTGCATCAAAGAGTGTCCTACTGGGCCAACACCCTGAATCAGGGTATAGGAAATAATCCGTTACAATAGCCATTAACTTCTGGTCGTTATTGATGGTGCGTTGAAGCCATTCTCTGATCAGTGCTTCTATCCTTTCTATAGGGGTGGAGGTGGCTTAGTTGGTAGCACACCAAGCTCGTAATCTGCAGTTCCCAGGTTCGAGTCCCACCTGGGTCAGTGCTGAGGTTTATCTCCGAAAAACTTTCCACTGTGTCCACGGTCAATAGGGGACACCTATGGTCTTGGAAAGGCCCGTTAAGCCGTGGCTCCGAGTGCGGCAGAGCCGTACCCTCTGCACGTTAAAAAAACACGCTGGATGGCCTTGACGGGAGACTAACATCTGTCTCCCATCAGCTGTTCCACTGGGTCTCTACCCCCAACCTTCTCTGAGCCTTCGAGGTCCTTGTGACCTGGCCATTTAGCCCATGGTGTGCAAAAACGTGCCGCTCAGAGGTAAAACAACCCAACCCTTTTTATTCTCAATTCCAATCGCTATTTTCCAGCAGGACAATACCTGTCTTCAAATGGCTTTCATATTCCCATAGTGTCTACGTGATGTGGATATGCTTCCTTGATCTGAATATTATCCAGATCTGTCTCCCATTAAGCATGTTTGGGATATGAAGAGACATTCAGTGTCCATCGCCTATTTGCCCCCTCCCCCTCCCCCCTTTACTACTGTTGCCCAGCTCACTGCACATGTAACGTAAAACATGGCTCAGTATTCACCAGGAAGACATTCGTCCATTTTTCGATTCGCTACCACGACGTTCGGCCACTTGTATCACTGTCCATGGAGTCCGTACTTCTTATTGATGTACACTGCATTTTCATAAGTAAATACTGCTGATCTGATACTCAAACTTAATCCCGATCAACATTGCAGTCACTCCAATTGTTTTCAGTCCAAAGAAAGGACTCCTTGTAGGTGGGGCAATTTCAATGACCAGAAATGCATAAGTTTATGCCACAATCGAACATGCTTAATAAAATTATTATAATAAATTATCTTCACAACTTTCAAATGGTAAATATCATAAAAATATTAATACTTAACATTACGTTCCTTCATCAGGTAAATTATTCAATGCTATGGCAAATGAAATAAAAACCATAAATAATGAACAGTAATTTCTTAAGCAAGTAAAATTATGATTATTAACATTTCACAATGTTCAGTCTTAGCTTCTGAACTAAAATTAAAATTAAATCAATTAACTATCTAATATTGTGTTGATTGGATTGGATTGTTTTACCTCTGAGCGGCACTTTTTTGCACACCATGGGCTAAATGGCCAGGTCACATGGATCCCGAAGGCGCAGAGAAGGTTGAGGGAGGGGTCCCACTGGAACAGCTGTTAGGAGCCAGATGGTAGCCTCCCGTCAAGGCCATCCAGCGTGTTCTTTAACGTGCACAGGGTATGGCTCTCCCGCACACGGGGCCACGGCTTAACGTACCATCCGACGGAAGGCGGTCTTTTCAAGCCCATCGGTGTCCCCTACTGACCGTGGACAGGGCGGGGAAATTTTGCGGAGATAAATCTCAACGCTGACCCAGCTTGGACTCGAGCCTGGGAACTACAGATTACGAGCCTGGCGCGCTACCGACTGAGCCACCCCCGCCCCTAATATTGTGTTGAGAAACTTTTGTAAGTATTTATAGTTCTTTTGTAATGAATGGCAAAATAAATATAATGCTAATAAAAAATTCCCTATAAACAATAAATGAATGGTTTTGAAATCAATAAAATTAGAGAAAATTTTATTTTATATTCATAATCACATTCACAAATGAGTCATAATCTAATGCAGTCTCGTCCAATCTACACTTAGTGAAGAGCCAACAGAAAAAAGAACTGTATTTGTAAAGTTGGGTTGGGTTGTTTTATTCTGAGCGTCACTTTTTTGCACACCATGGACTAAATGGCCAGGTCACATGGACCCCGAAGGCTCAGAAAAGGTTGGGAGAGGGGACCCACTGGAACAGCTGTTGGGAGACAGATGGTAGCCTCCCGTCAAGGCCATCCACTGTGTTCTTTAACGTGCACAGGGTGTGGCTCTCCCGCGCGCAGGACCACGTCTTAAGGTCCCATCCGACGGATGGTGACCTTTGCAAGCCCATCGGTGTCCCCTACTGACCGTGGGCAGGGCGGGAAATTTTGCGGAGATAAATCTCAATGCTGACCCAGCTGGGACTCGAACCTTATATTTGTAAAGATCCACAAGGAAAACTTATCTGCTTAAAAATGAAAACATACATCTATAATCTGCAATAAATTGGGACAAAAAGGTATTTTAAAGGAATCAAGAAAATATCTTGATTACAAAATAAAAATATACATTTTAATGAGTACTATGAATTGGCAATATATGTTAATCATGCACCTAAAAATATTTGGTCAAAAGACTGAAAGAAATGAGCCATGTTCAGTATGTTGATTATTATGTATTAGACGTGCCTGCTCTGTTAGGGATAGTTTTTGCTAACAAAGAATTGTAAAGAGGTAGTTTAAGTTGCACTGATTTGATTATTTGGAATAGAGGTTCATAACTGCCCATGAAATGAAATATAATACGTAGCTGGTATATTAAATTCTAGGTGTTACTATTCTAAATTACAGTCGTACCTAACTAGTTCTAATAAAGAACCATTCATATTCTATGCATGTTCGATTAACACGCTGGATTATCTTGACAGCCTATGCAGCGTATCTGTCTCCTAATAGTTGTTGGGGCGGGGGTGGCTCAGTCGGTAGCGCGCCAGGCTCGTAATCTGTAGTTCCCAGGTTCGAGTCCCAGCTGCGTCAGCGTTGAGATTTATCTCCGCCAAATTCCCCGCCCTGCCCACGGTCAGTAGGAGACACCGATGGGTTTGGAAAGGCCGCCGTCCGTCGGATGGGACGTTAAGCCGTGGCCCCGTGTGTAGGAGAGCCATACCCTGTGCACGTTAAAGAACACTCTGGATGGCCTTGACGGGAGGCTACCATTTGTCTCCCAACAGCTGTTCCAGTGGGTCCCCTCTCCCAACCTTCTCTGAGCCATCGGGATCCATGTGACCTGGTCATTTAGCCATGGTGTGCAAAAAAGTGCCGCTCAGAGGTAAAACAACCCAAACCGTAATAGTTGTCCAGTAGTTCCCCTTCTTAAACAGAACTCAGCATCTTTGTCGTGTTTGGAACTTTTGGACCATGACATATTTGTGATCTGGTTACAAGAATTCCGATATTTTAAACAAAGCGCTAAAAGGTCCACTTCTTCCGTCCCAATTTCCTAATACCAAACTATATAACTAAATCCCTTCCCCGAAAATATTCCAAGAATTACATTTTCTACTTCGCTGAATAATATTTCTTGTCCGACCCACTCCCCCTCCTACCCTCGCCCCAGTAAAAGCGCTCCAACAATTTATGCAAAACCTGCGCCACCGTTCTCAAAATCTAAAACTGTCTCACAAAAGCTACGACAATAAAACATGGATTTCAACAAGTAACAATTACTAGTTTCGGAAAACAAAACAGATGCTCTCTTTCTCTTTCCCTCCCCCTCCCCCACAGTTATCAACGAACGCGTCTTGTCGGAAGGCATCCAGCATCGATGAATAATGCACAAAAATAAGGCGATGGTAGAGAGAAAGAAGAAGAGAATAACAATTTTCGATATCGGTCGCAGATCAGAATCATTCTTCTTGCTCTTTCGCTACAGCGGAGTCAAAATCCATCTTTTCTTTTTTTAAAACAAGAACTGTTGACTTCGAGAAGATCTGACCAAGAGGGCGCCAGCTATCAACCTCCTTTTCCTCCTCGCGAGAGGATTGCGGAGGAGGAGCAGGAGGAGATGAGGAAGGAAGGAGTGATGCTCTTTATCAACCACGTGCGAAGCATCAGTCAAATTTGCCGGCCCGCCGAACCGATTGTACTCTCTGCGGGCAAAGCAGCGTGATGAAGCCAGACTTGCGGACGGAACCCGGTTGTTCTTTCTGCAGACTCCGACTCTAACAAAAGCTGGTAATTATTCTCCAGGCATCCTTGCATTATGCAGCGTGGGGCCCAGACAAGGGGAAAAAGATGAGCGCCTTGGGAACACAGTTTTTAAGAAGTTAGGCAAACGTTGGAATCATTAGAGTCGCTATTTATTTTTTGGCCTTTCACTGTGCAAAGCCCACCTTTTGTATGCGGATGTGTATGTCTCAGCAGATAGCTTTATTGGAAGCGGAGGTTTGTTGTGAGTGAGTGTGTACTTGTGTGCGTACGTGCACGTGCAAATGTATATGCATACATAAGCTCAGCTCGGGGAACAACTTAGGGGTAAAAGACGGAAAAGAGGGAGTTCGAAACGACGTATCGTTTCACGTGATATTGGAATATCTCGTTTCAATGGGACGCTAGAGACAGAGAGCTATAACTACTGCTCCGTCCGCTTTGGTGAGATGAGAGCTGCCTTCTGTTTTCTATTCAAGGCTGTCCTCTTCACGACACGTGCAACTGCGTAAGACTGACTGTGAACCTGCCTGGAGAGGGATCAAATGAAATTGGTTGAGATACTAAGCGAACAGTGACATATTATCTGAGGACTACGCCAAATATCTGCTTGTGGTTTTGATATTGCTTTTCATTTTACCTACTTTTATGTGTTCGTCTATCCCTTATTTATCCTCGATGTAAACTATTTGTCTTTGATTTAGTTCTGCAATTTATAAGGAAAATATTCGGCACATTCCAGTTTATTGTAAGGTTTATTGGTGATTAATATGCTACAGCTCTCATTCTAAAGTTTTATACTGAAGTAATTTTGGGATGGACGTAAACACGGGGTTTAATTATCTACTGATTCAGTTTAAACATTAAAGTTTTTGTGTATGTATAAAAGTCGTTTAAATTTAATATGGACAAGTCGGAAATGAAGTGTAAATCATTTTTTTTTTTTGTTAAAATTCTCCAACTATTGTGGCATTTGCCCAAACAGGATCCAAACAGGATCCAAACAGTCCTTTCCAAGTCAGACTTTGGCTTTTCCACAAGAGGGCGGGGATGACGCAGTTGGTAGCGCGCCAGGCTCGTAATCTGTAGTTCCCAGGTTCGAGTCCCAGCTGGGTCAGCGTTGATATTTCTCTCCGCAAAGCTCCCCGCCCTGCCCACGGTCAGTAGGGGACACCGATGGGCTTGGAAAGGCTGTCGTACGTCGGATGGGACGTTAAGCCGTGGTCCCGTGTGCGGGAGAGTCATACCCTGTGCACGTTAAAGAATACGCTGGATGGACATGACGGGAGGCTACCATCTGTCTCCCAACAGCTGTTTCAGTGGGTCCCCTCCCCCAACCTTCTCTGAGCCTTCGGGGTCCTTGTGATTTGGCCATTTAGCCCATGGTGTGCAAAAAAAGTGTCGCTCAGATGTAAAATAATCCAACCCAACTTTTCCAAAAGTCCGTCTGTCATGCACTGCACCTCTTCATACGCCTTCCTTCGTTTCGTTGCATTTTTAAAATATCCAGAAATTTGAAAATCTAATAGGGGAAATGCTAAGATTACAGAGAGGATATTCCAGGAATTCCAAACTATATCTGTTCAGCATTGTTATTTGTTACGTGGGAGGGAATGGGAGAAGACATTACCATACAATAAAACGACCCTTTCCCTCAAACGTTTTGGGAGCTTTGAGTATTTAGGGACAGGCAGTCTCATAATTTCTAAATATCTTTTTTTGTTGATGAGCCATCACAATCCAGAAACTCAACACCGACCTCCTGATAATTAAATTAAAACATCGCCGTGTTGAACATTGTTTCACTTTGGATGCTTCCACGCAAGGTTTGTCTGAAATCGATACAACTTCTAATCATGTTCAAGCTGATACTTGCTACTGATTCTGATGTTTGTGTGTTCCTTCTGTTTATTCATTTATTTTTATGAGGGTAAAAAGCGCGCTCAGCCCATTACCAAGATATAGAGAGTGTCCACTTTTCAAACGATACACATGCATATCTAGTTTTTAAGGATGACTACAGTCGCTCAAAAAAATATCCGAACGCTATGGTTGATTACAGAATTCAGAAAAAATATCAGGCAACGATTTTTTTAGAAATTAGTGATCTGGCAACCTTCGTGTCACGTGATTACACAATTCAGGAAAAATATCTGGAGCGTGTACAACACTGTACACGCTCCAGTTACCGTTCACAGCAAACTGGAGCGTGTGCAGTAACTGCACACGCTCCAGTTTGCTGTGAACGGTAACTGCACACGCTCAATATTTCCGTGAGTGTGCCCACACGATCCAGGTCTTTGTGAGCTCACACGATCCAATGTGCTGTGAACATTAACCGCAACCGCTCCAGTTTGCTGTGAACGGTAACTGCACACGCTCCATATTCATTGCATTATATATTCATACGCATTATATATATATTAAAAAATATCCGAATTCTATGGTTGATTACAGAATTCAGAAAAAATATCTACCAACGATTTTTTTAGAAATCAGTGATCTGGCAACCTTCGTGTCACGTGACACGAAGGTTGCCAGATCACTAATATCTAAAAAAAAAATCGTTGCCAGATATTTTTTCTCAATTCTGTAATCGACCATAGTGTTCGGATACTTTTTTGAGCGACTGTACATGCTCAGTAATTTGTGAAGGTGAAAAGTCTTATAATGGTGTGTCGGGTTTGTAAATTGAGTTTCTCAAGTTCGATCAAGCGAGTTTGGGGTGTTGAAACATTCGGTACATCTCCCCAAGCGACTCTCACCGATAAATAAGACATGGAAGGATTAGCGAAGATCATTTTTCGCGTCTAAGAGAAAGTCAAATTGGACCCCGCTCTGAAGGAGGACCAATAGTGATCCATTAATAGGTACCGTCAATTGAAGTTACTCTATCATTTCCTCAGCTGTCCATTGAGTCACAAAACCCTGTCACAGACTTTTCGATCTTATGACTTGAATATTTAACACATTGGGCAGTTAAATTGATGTTACCCAGTCAAATAAAAAAAATAAAAGATGACTAAATCTCTTTTTCTTTATTCACATCAATTGTACTTCTAGGACTTTGCAGGCCCGTCCAACCCAAACTTAATGACGAACTTAAATATGATTAATTGATGCCATCCGATGTTCCACTATACAGGAAAGTTGGATTGGGTTGTTTTACCTCTTAGCGGCACTTTTTTTGCACACCATGGACTAAATGTCCAGGTCACATGGACCCCGAAGGCTCAGAGAAGGTTGGAGGAGGGTACCCACTGGAACAGCTGTTGGGAGACAGATGGTAGCCACCCGTCAAGGCCATCCAGCGTGTTCTTTAACGTGCACAGGGTATGGCTCTCCCGCACACGGGGCCACGGCTTAACGTCCCATCCGACGGACGGTGGCCTTTCCAAGCCCATCGGTGTCCCCTACTGACCGTGGGCAGGGCGGGGAATTTTGCGGAGATAAATCTCAACGCTGACCCAGCTGGGACTCGAACCTGGCAACTACAGATTACGAGTCTGGCGCGCTACCAACTGAGCCACCCCCGCCCCATACAGGAAAGTACTACATCATATGGATGGCACCAAAAGCCACCTTCGTTTGCTGGTTGAGGCCTATCGGAATGCTTACATTGAGGCTGCGAAGAAGCTGAGAGAGTATCCATCTTCTGCATTACTTTATATTATCGGAATCTCCTGTTTATTCATATCTCCAATTTGGTACTTTCGAATTTTGAGCCTTTTGTGCTGGTTGATGTCTATCAGAACACTGACATTAAGGCTGCAGAACAGCTGGGAGAGTACCTATCGTGTACATTAGATTAATATTATCGAAATCAATTAGTTCATTCATATCTCTGATTATGAAACTTCGAAATTCGAAACCGATGATTTATTACCAATATGGTTAGGTAGCATTAGGTCTAATTTTACTGCAACTCTGTACATGAATGTGTCGGAAGTCTACCATTTTTAAGGGTAAATTCGAGCTCTTTTAAATTTTTAAAACATGATATTAGCTGCAGGAAAAATTCTCTACTTAAAAACGAAAAACATGCATTTCTAATGAATAAGAAATTGGAAAAAAAAAAGCTGCATTTTTAAGGAATCAAAAAACTTATTAAAAAGCACAAATATACATTTTAACGAGGAATGAATTGAAAAAAGACCATAAATATGTATTAAGTAATCGCAGAAATATCTTAATCAAAAAATAAAATATCACAAGAAAATATCCTTTAGACAAGATAGTTGCCCTGAGTGAGAATTGCCCAATCGGTCAGCCAAGATGTCGCATATGAAGGAAATGCAATGCTCGTATGTCCTATTGTTGAAGAGAGCGGATTGTCTCTGGTGATCTACCTGTTATGACGCCTGTCATGCTTCTGAGAGACGTGGGTTCGAATCCCACTCAAGGCAACAAAATATGCATTTCTAATGCATACTATGATTGGGAAAAATTGGTTGCTATGCATCTTTCATTTATCAAGAATAAAGTGAAAATACAAATCATAATAGAACACAACATAACAATAAATTATGAAACTCGTCCAGGTTACAAGAGACGCTAAAAATGTTTATTTCACATCAGTTGTACATTTATTACATGTTTTCACAGATCAAACCCGTAACACTACATCAAGCAATAAGACTCACTGTTGATTACCTTTCAAATCCAAAATTTATTCCAATTAAAAATTTTAATATATATAAATAATAAAAAAATAAATACCCCCTCAAGCAGCTGCTTGCCACAGAGGTCTGACAGGAGCCTGTCAGTTTATCTGCCATAGTAGAAGGTCTATATGTCAGTTTATATGCCATATAGAAGGTCTGTTATATGAGGATGGCAGGACCTCATATAATAGTTTAAAACAGATTGAATCGAATAAAATTTAAAAACGTTTCGCAGTCATTAAAATGTAGTAAATAGTCTTTTAAATATTTTTTTTATAAACACCAAACTTTTTTAACTAACATCAAGAATAATAACCTAAAAATGTTTGATCAAAAAGATTAGAAGAAATGAGCCAGATTCAGTGTAGTTTTTTATGAGCAGCAAGTGTTTTTTTTTTCACTAGTCTATCTGCAGATTATGACAGAACAATTATACCATCCGGAGACTCGAACCGGGACTCCACAAATTGCAGTGTTACCGCGAATCAATGCTATAACTACTGCACCAGAGAGGAGATTTTGCCATAATCTGCGGATTGGACGCCTGGCATAGATGGTTCGTCAATATATCCTTCTTATAAATAACAAGCCCAACAACAAATTGAGAGAGCATTTTAAAGTTTCTGCTTCTGAGGAATCTTCAGTATACGTTTGAGGTTGTGTTTATTTTTGCCTTCGTTTCTTTGTTGGTTTGCTTACCTGTTAGCACCGAAACATTCTCTAAGTATGGATCATTTGAATATCTAATTCCAGAATTCTTCATCTCGAAGTAAGTCTAAAATTGGGAAACTAATTAAATCCACCTCTTAAGACCAAAATTGAAACGACAATCGTCGTACCGAAACAAAACGCTAAGTCAGAAATTCAAAAACCAAGCATACAATTACTATTTTTTCTTGTTTTAACTCATAAGGCAATAGATCTCTAATATCCTCCAGACTACAACTTTTGCATACAAGGCAAAGCTTTTATACATATATATATATACCAATAGCGAGATGACATTGGTTACCTGGCAGCTAGGAAAACTATGAGACTACACAGTTTTAAGGTCGACAATTCTCTCAGATCATTGGCTGATTCAAAGGTTATTGGCACATTATTAATGAGGTGTAAACTACGCAGTCTTATAGTGACCCCATTTGCCCCTTACACTAATCCACCGATACGAAGCACGAGTGTCAGGTTGAGAGCCTGCCCAGGTGATGCTTCTAGTGATCATAGATTATAGGTAAACGGCCTTTCACTGACATGCCAATCAAACCAGGGGAAGACGCTATAACATTCACTAGGCGAAGCAAGGTGGGTTGCTGGTATGTAAGTTTCGGTTAGCCAACTTTTTGGAGGAATTAAATTTAGCGAAATTTAAAGAAAACCTGCTGACAACCACAGTTTGCATATACCTCCCACACACTAATCTAATGTTTTTACACTAATCTATTGTGAGCGTTATGTGCAATGTTCCAATGTATTCTGCACTACTATTTCTATTTGCTGTGGGGGCGGGGGTGGCTCAGTCGGTAGCGCGCCAGGCTCGTAATCTTTAGTTCCCAGGTTCGAGTCCCAGCTGGGTCAGCGTTGAGATTTATCTCCGCAAAATTCCCCGCCCTGCCCACGGTCAGTAGGGGACACCGATGGGCTTGGAAAGGCCGCCGTCCGTCGGATGGGACGTTAAGCCGTGGCCCCGTGTGCGGGAGAGACATACCCTGTGCACGTTAAAGAACATGCTAGATGGCCTTGACGGGAGGCTACCATCTGTCTCCCAACAGCTGTTCCAGTGGGTCCCCTCCCCCAACCTTCTCTGAGCCTTCGGGGTCCATGTGACCTGGCCATTTAGCCCATGGTGTGCAAAAAAGTGCCGCTCAGAGGTAAAACAACCCAACTCTATTTGCTGTGTGTGTGTTTTTTTGCTGTTTGCAATGTTGCAATGTATTCTGTACTACTATCTCAGCACAGCTTTAGAATTAACAAATATATTTGAGACACATTTGCTAATTTGTTAGTCATTCTAAAAGCGTTTGTCATTTTAGAAATATTTGCATATACTAGCAAATCGTCCGCCAAACTTTGATGGGATGAAAAAGAACTTTTCCTCAATCTTAAATAGAAATCGGTTTCTATTATAGCTGAACTTTTCCTCAATCTTAAATAGAAATCGGTTTCTATTATAGCTGAAGACGATACATTTATATAAAAATGTTATTTCTAACTAAATATGTGTTCTTAATGAATATGGTGAGAAATATTTTAAGGGTATGAAATGAGTTGATATGAGTAGGATGGATAGCCGTCTGGTGGGGGGGGGGGGCTATATGTTTTATGGGACTGGAAATGCGTAGCGCCGGTTGCGACAGAGTCCATTAAAAAATCCTCTCCACACATGAATCAAGAAAAGATCTATGTGTTATTAACTCTCGAACCGTTAACTGTGAAGTCTCCCATTCATCCAAGTGGCTAGAGCGAAGAACATTTAAAAGATGATTGTAATCAGTAGCGCTTCACAATTGCTGATTACTACAACGAAGAGCCGAAACATTATGACCAGCACGTCTTTATGCACATCGAAGCAACTGCAGGTAAACGACGGCGCGTGTGAAGATCATGAAATGGTACAAATAACACCTGATACTGAGCTCTGTTAATCAGTGTTATTCTTGTTCTTCAGATGGGAAAGACAGCGTACTTAAGTGAGTTTGACAGAGGCCAAATTGTAATGGTCAGAGCATTTCCGAGACGGCAAGGATTGTGGGGTGCTCACGGTCAGCCGTGGTTAGTACCTTCAAGAAGAGGTCCGCGGAGTGAACCGCCGGCAAGGTGTAGGCCGACCACAGTTCATCGATGCTAGAGGTGAGCGAAGGCTATCCATATGGTATGAGCCAATAGAAGGGATATTCTGACGTAATTCGCCCGTAATTTGAATGCTGGTAATGGGAGTAATGTGTCGCAACACACAGTACATCGAACGTGCTGAAAATGGTGCTGCGTAGTCACAGGCCTCTCAAAGTACCCATGCTAACCTCTGTTCAATGTCGAAAACGCCTACAATGGGCACGCGAGCATCAAAACTGGATCTTGAATGTTTGGTAGAAAGTCGTCTGGTCCGATGAATCTCCTTTCCTGTTGCACCATTTGGATGATCGGGTATATATGCGTCGTTTACCTGGGAAAGTGTTGGCACAAGGATGCACCGTTGGACGAAAACAAGCTGGTGGAGGAAATGTAATGCTTTGGGCAATATTCTGCTGGGAAACCCTGGGTCCAGTCATTCATTTACAGGAAATTATGACGTCTACCACCTACGTAATCATAAGATGCATCCTTTCATAGCAATGATAGTTGTCTTCTTTCGGCAGGATAATGCGCCATGCCAGACTACTCGAATTGTTCGAGAATGATTCGCGGAGCATGAGGAAGGCTTCCAGGTATTGCCCTAGCCTCCGAATTCCCCAGACATCAATCCAATCGAGCATCTGTGATTTGTGTTGGAACAGCATATCAGATCTGCGGTGGTTCAACCACGTACAAGAGTTAAGGATCTGATGGTAACGTGTTGGAACCAGATACCACAAGACACCTATAGAAATCTTGTAGTGTCCATGCCTCGCCGGGTAAGAGCTGCTTTGGCGGCACGTGGAGGACCAACATCATCTTAGGCAGGTGGCCATAATGTTTTGGCTCTTCGGTGTATCACCTATCTATAACAAAATTTTTATTAAGGGAACAGTTCGTAATCACCCACTGAAAAATATCTCTGGAAGCAACGTTCGATATACAACAACTGTCTCAGTCTCCATTCGTTTACAAAGAAAAAATGCTATCTTGATTGCAAATAATTAAAGTTTTAATACCTCTCCCAAAATAGAAAATATTCATTGGAATAAGCGGAATTCTACGTGATATTACTCATCTCCTTATCATTTTGCCTCTTCGCCAAATGGTATCATGCATTTCCATTTAAGGACTATTTTTTTAAGGATTCGCTCGCACTATCTTCCTTCGCTAATGCAATTCTGGAAACTATTTAAGACTGACTTTCGATCCATTGGAGAATCGGGATTCTGACTTAGCCAACCACTGGCCTAATGAACCGTTGGCCTGTTTGATTAAGTGAGAAGCTTAACCTAATTTAATACGATCCCCCTAATCACAATACGAGGTCTCTTTAGCTTAATACTGAAAGAGGACTTTTTTTTTTGGTACTTGGCAACTCCGTCTGAAAGAAGAAACTAGGTCGAACAATGATAAAGTTGGTAAAGTAATTTGAGTGGGAGATTTTTTTAATGTTTATTCATATATTGTGTAATAATAATAACTAAATAAATAAAGTATCTTGAAAAAGAATAATTGTTTTTTTTTTCAGATTTGAAGAACAAAAAACAGGGGCTAAAATTTTGTGGGTTGTAAGAGTCATGACCTTCTCAGTGAATTTTTACATCTAGAATGGGAAAAGAAAATAGTACACACATACATATTACATTTTTTTAAAAGCTCTACAAAGGAGGTGGTTGGATTGTTTTACCTCTGAGCACAGAATGGGCTAAACAGCCAGATCACAATGACCTCAAGAGCTCATAGAAGATTGGGGAAGGAACCCACTGGACGACTATTAGGAGACTTAGGGTAGCCTCCCATCAAGGCCATCCAGCGTATTTCCCTCAAGCGTGTTATTTAAAATGCTCAGGATACGGCTCTCCTACATATGAGGCAACGACACCATATGGACGGACGTATGGGATTAAGACATACGACGGATGGCGGTTTTCCAAGCCTATCGCAGTCTCCTGCTGACCGAGAGCAGGGTGATCGTTTAGAGGAGATAAATCTCAACACTGGACCAGGTGGGACTCGACCCTGGGAATTATAGATTGCGAGTCTGGCAAGATACCAACTGACTCACCTCCCTCTTGCATTCGCACGAGACATTAACGATTATATCCCCCAGCGCGCTGTCACACTGTGTTTGTTCACGAAACTCACAACTGCAGCTTTTGTGCATTTATCGCACCTGCGCGCATGAGCAGCAACATGAAAATCCAAGAACATCTTTTTTTTTACTGTAGGTTAACAACACACATTTCCATGCAACAATTTGCCAACGTGTATTCGTCCATCATTTTCTCTATACCAATCATTCTTGACACCGATATATAAAGATCGATAAATACTTTAGGCAACCATATCAACATACAACCTAGTTTAGACTCAGCACCTTTATACTCGAATTAAACAAGCAATGGATCTATTAACAAAGCACACCGAATACCAGATTGTTTGTCCATCTATCTTGTTCGTATCATATTCAACGATTTGGGTTGGGTTGTTTTACCTCTGAGCGGCACTTTTTTGCACACCATGGGCTAAATGGCCAGGTCACATGGACCCCGAAGGCTCAGAGAAGGTTGGGGGAGGGGACCCACTGGAACAGCTGTTGGGAGACAGATGGTAGCCTCCCGTCATGTCCATCCAGCGTATTCTTTAACGTGCATAGGGTATGGCTTTCCCCGCACACGGGGCCACGGCTTAACGTCCCATCCGACGGACGGTGGCCTTTCCAAGCCCATCGGTGTCCCCTATTGACCGTGGGCAGGGCGGGGAATTTTGCGGAGATAAATCTCAACGCTGACCCAGCTGGGACTCGAACATGGTAACTACAGATTACATGCCACATTCAACGAAGTAACGTTTGTTTTATTATTAGGCTTAATGTCTTTTCCCCATTTGGGGCGGGGGTGGCTCAGTCGGTAGCGCGCCAAGCTCGCAATCTGTAGTTCCAAGGTTCGAGTCCCAGCTGGGTCAGCGTTGAGATTTATCCAGAAAAAATTCCCGCCCTGCCCACGGTCAGTAGAGGACACCGATGGGCTTGGGAAGGCCGCCGTCCGTCGGATAGGACGTTAAGCCGTGGCCCCGTGTTCGGGAGAGCCATACCCTATGCACGTTAAAGAACACGCTGGATGGCCTTGACGGGAGGCTACCATCTGTCTCCCAACAGCTGTTCCAGTGGGTCCCCTCCCCCAACCTTCTCTGAGCCTTCGGGTCCATGTGACCTGGCCATTTAGCCCATGGTGTGCAAAAAAGTGCCGCTCAGAGGTAAAACAACCCAACCCTTTTCGTTTGCTAACTCCTAGCTACTAAACCCGGTTGCTTTACATCTGAATGACACTTTTGTGCAAACAAAGGCTAAACAGCCATGCCACAGAGGTCTCAAAGGATCAGAAAGGGCGAAGAATGGGATTCACTGGACAGCTGTTAAGAGACAGATGGAAGACACCGATATAAGTCTTGTATTATATCCAAATTTAGGGAAAGATATTCTGGAATTTTAGGGATCTCGACAAACCTGTTTTAATATTGCAAATGGGAAAAAGACATTAAGCCTAATAATAAAACAAACGTTACTTGGTTGAATTCTTTAACGTGAAAAGGGTATTGCTCACGCGCACACGAGTCACGGCTTAATATCCACTCCGACGATCTTTTCATGTTATTTCACGTCCAAGTCATTCGATGTGAGAGCAGGTGAGGCGTTACCGGTGAAATTCTCACCGCTAACAGAGCGGAGGTTCGAACCTAGGAACATCAGGTTGTCATCCAGGCGCATTGCCGATTGTGATAAACTTTATCCTGTCTGGAAACTAGGACTTCTAGTTTGTTTTCAAGAAACAAACGGTTTTCACTTTATGTTTTTTCAATTCGTCCGTCTGCAGATATTCAACTCTTTTGTTTTAAAAGATAAAAGAAAATTTACTTTTATTCGGAAGGGTTTTTTTCTCTTTCATAAATTACTACGATTTTAAGAGATAAAGAGATGGAAATTTTGCTTTTAATCGGATGTTGTTGTTTTTTTCTTTCACAAATTACTATGATTTTAAGAGTTAAAGAGATAAGAGAAAAAAAATATTTTGAATCGGAACTTTTTTTGACAAATTACTACGATTTTAAGAGACAAAGAGATAAAAGGAAAATTTATTTTGAATCGGAACTTTTTTTTCTTTCACAAATTGCTACGATTTTAATAAAAAAAAATAAAAAGAGATAAAGAAATAAGAGAAAAAAATCATTTTTAATCGGAACTGTCTTTTTTTTTTTTCTTCTTTTTTTTCTTTGGCAAATTTCTACGATTTTAAGAGAAAAGATATAAAACAAAAATTTATTTTTAATCGGAACTTTTTTTTTGTTTTTTTCCTTTCACAAATTGCTACGATTTTAAGAGATACAGATATAAAAGAAAAAAATTGAATCGAAATTTTTTTTGATAAATTACTATTATTCGCATTTTCTGAATCATCCAAGTTTCCACCGTTAGAAGTTTTGAGCATCATTACTTTTCAAAACGAGCATTCCATATTTGTCACAGACGATTTGTCTTCTTTAGATCTCTATTTGCTTTCTTTAGTTTTTGCTCTTGTCCCTAATGTGTTCCTCAGTTATGCTTTGCATTTTGCATGACTTATTGCAAGCTTCTTATCAGATTTTACAACAGATTTGAATATTTCATTCTGTAAATGAAAAGAGAATTTTATTGCCCTACACTTCCAGTTGGCAAAGGTAAACAAATGCCACTAAAAAAATAACTTAGAACAAAACAGTAGGAATTTGAATTTCTAGATCATAAGAGGTCTTGATTGATAGATATTATTTGCCTTTAGCTTGCATTTCTGTCTATTATATTTGCTGTGAGATGTAAACTTTTCTATTAATATTCTTCTCCTACAGCCATGCCTCTTCGCCAAATGGCTTTTTTTGTGGGGGGTAAGAGTCATGACCTTCTCAGTGACTTTTTACATCTAGAATGTAAAATTCATAATGTAATTTTCATAAATAAAGAATCTTTTTCAAGAACCTTTTTCAAAGAATGTAATTTTCATAAATAAAGTATCTTCTTCAAGATACTTTATTTATGAAAAAAATATTCAAATCTGTTGGAAAATCTGATAAGAAGTTTGCAATAAGTCATGCAAAATGCAAAGCATAACTGAGGAACACATTAGGATTTTTTATTAAAAAAACAGTTAAAAGATTTATTGTCTGTTATTATTGTTCTTTTAGCCATATAAGTATGTGCACTGAGTCACCTGCACTCCAAGTTATTGCAATGTTATGTCATGTTACGAGACAATGATTTCGAAGTTTTCTAACTTTCAAAATAAGCGTTTTATGGGAAGATGTGACTAAGAGTAAAATAACGATCTCAATCAATTCTATCTAAATATCGATTTTCAACTATATTTCTTCAGTATTTAAAGAGTTATTGAAATTCGACCATTCAACAATAGAAATTCTAGATAAAAGGAATTTTGCTTTGAAGTTAACTGAAAATGAAATGCGAAGTACTGCTTGTGAACCATTTCATAAATAACTACACATTGCAAGGATGTGTATAAATATTTCCTTCAATATCCTTTAATTTTTTTATAAATTTCCTATGACACATTGCTACTCTGAAACGTTTAAACCTCCATACCTGTTTAAATACTGAAAGAATATTGCTGGAAATCGAGATTTAGACAGATTTTATTTTGATCTTTAAGTTATCCTTTGCTACATTATCCCATAAAACGCGTATTTTATATTTATAGAGCTTCGAAGTTAGCGTCCAAAGGCATAGCACGGGATGAGGTGTACAGTCGCTCAAAAAAGTATCCGAACACTATGGTTGATTACAGAATTCAGAAAAAAAAACTGGCAATGTTTTTTTTAGAAATTAGTGATCTGATAACCTTCGTGTCACGTGACACGAAGACACGAAGGTTGCCAGATCACTAATTTCTAAAAAATCGTTGCCAGATATTTTTTCTGAATTCTGTAATCAACCATAGTGTTCGGATACTTTTTTTAGCGACTATATATAATTCCACGATCACTCAGTGTATGTATGCTTGAAGCCCATAATATTGCTTGAATTTTGAATTTAGAAAATATTTTTGTATATTTAGTATTCAAACAAAAAGTATTACTGAAGCCAGATTACTGCCCATATCCGTAGATCTATCTGATGATAATCTAGTATTTTTATTTACATCATTTCATTCTGGGGTATTTTTATCCAAAAATTGTGCTTTTCTTTAAAACATACATTCTAATATTTTATTCAGGGCCTTTCAGGCATTCCAACATTTGTGGCTCCTGTCAAAATAAAAATTAATTTTCATTATTATTTATGAATGTTTAAATTTTAATTTGCCAAAATCTGCATGAAAATTTACCCGCCGAGCAGCTACCTGTCATAGAGGTCAGACGGAAACCTATTAATATAATATGTCAGAAAAAGCAGTTTGATGCAACACCTCAGTAGAAAGACAACACCAGAAAAGAATCATCCATTCCTTATCTCTGAGCTTTTCAGTTAAAAAATTACATCTTTTACGAAATCGCAACTTTTATTGTTGTATCTAATATCAAAAACGTAACAAGTATCTAAATTTGAAGTCCTTTTGGGCTTGAGGCCCTGTCAAATGGTCCTCAGGTATCCATCCTCTATACTTACAACTATCTATCTATCTATCTCTCTCTGTATATATATGTGCTGTATATATATATGCGTATAATATATATATGTTGGACTTTTCTTTCTTGATTGCAAGCATAATTGCAGTTTTATTAGGTTTTATATTTGTTCTTCAGTTATTGAGGTAATTAATAATCACGTTAAGCGATTTTTCAACTACAACAGGAACACAATTTGAAACTAGAATGGATATAAATGCGGCATTAATCAAAAAAGAAGAAAACAAATATTTATCTTAATTTGAGAGTGAAACATTTTGAGCAGCAGACACGATATTAAAACATAAATACCAAAAGTAAAGGGGTTAAATAGAAAAAGAGATAGATAATAGTTCCAACGATCGACCGAGAAAGAGAACCAGCTTAAGCTAGTGATCAAAGACTTGGCAGCAGTTGAAAGATCTAGTCAACCCCTAGCAGCCACAAGACGAGGAATCCCTCGGGGATCATCGCTCCTAGTTCACCAGAAGGAGTTTATGACAACTCGTCTCAGATCTCCGGTCTCGGAGTGTGTTTGGATTCTATGATTTCCTTGGAGACCCTTCGGGCTGTAAATGCGTTATGACAGTAGGACATGGCTTTGCCTCGGCAGCAGTACAAACAAGGAAACTCTTCAACTGCCTAGACGTATAGATGTCGCTAACAATAGGAATGAGCAGAAATTGGACGAAAGGGACGAAATAAATGCGAAATCATGCAACAATTTATCATAAAGCAACTTTTTGAGCTCCTTCTCTATAGCCTTTTATTTCCGATAACAATTCATTTTTGTTTTGATAAAATATTTTGGTTTGGCGGATTTATATATCGGAAATTTTATTTACAGGAATATGGGAGGGGTGTGATGATTAATTTTGGCTTGTATTTGAAATTGCTGATCAAGGATGTTTAGAAACATAGCAGCTTTAAAGCTGCTGACGCGACTGATTGCTTTTGTTCTAGAAATAGTTTAAATCGTAAAAACTGCATTTTATTCATATACAAAATGGTTAATTAAAGTGGTAATTTTTTTTTGTTTCTAACGAATTTTTTTGTGTGTGTTCTAATGAATGCATTAACTAATGTTACTCTTTTTTTTTTTGCAAACATAAAGAAATTGTTTCTCTTTTTCTGCTTAATACTCCTCATTATGCTGCTGAACGAGAAGTTTGTTTCCAACAGTTGCCTCAGCTTGGAGCTTTTTACTTCACTTTTCAAGAATCATGGGGGGCGGGGGTAGCTCAGTCGGTAGCGCGCCAGGCTCGTAATCTGTAGTTCCCAGGTTCGAGTCCCAGCTGGGTCAGCGTTGAGATTTATCTCCGCAAAATTCCCCGCCCTGCCCACAGTCAGTAGGGGACATCGTTGAGCTTGAAAAGGCCGCCGCCCGTCGGATGGGACGTTAAGCCGTGGTCCCGTGTGCGGGAGAGTCATACCCTGTGCATGTTAAAGAACACGCTGGATGGCCTTGACGGGAGGCTACCATCTGTCTCCCAACAGCTGTTCCAGTGGGTCCCCTCTCCCAACCTTCTGTGAGCCTTTGGGGTCCATGTGACCTGGCCATTTAGGCCATGGTGTGCAAAAAAAGTGCCGCTCAGAGGTAAAACAACCCAACCCAAGAATCATGGAATTTTCCATTACATGACGTCAGGAACGCAAGATACAATCTTATCACCTTTCTACTCAAGACTTCATTGTTTAACAGGATTTAATCGGATTTATTCCTTACAATTGAAAAGACCAATCATATTCATGTTTTATGGTTAGCATTATTCATTTCAATCCTATATTTTATCAAAATTACTTTGTAACAGAAATTTTCTCTTTATGACTCAACTTTGATATCGTATACATCACATATGCTAGCTTTGTTTCGTAATGTTTTACAATTTACTTGAAGCTTTACGTGCATTTATTTAGCTTAATACGAATTTAAAACTTTAATTAATATTATACATTGAAAATATAGATTATAAGGGTGATATTCATTTATGTAACCTAATTAAATTTAGCACTCCATTTCCAAATGGAATTGAATATTTTATAGGTTACTTTATGGATAAGTGTTGAATATTTTCTCAAGTTTGCTATTATCGTTGCAATCAAAGATTTTTAAATAAACTTGGTGTAGAAGGACTTGGCTCTTACTATGATAGTTAAATGGATAAATAATAATAAATACGCTGTATGTAACGTGCTGAAGAAGCTCATGAGAGTTGATAGACAGAAGTACAGGTTGTAGAAAAAGCATAAAGGAAAACTTTGGTTACCTATTAGTGACAGAGAAGTAGGCCCCTGTCAATAGGCAAACAAAATTCAAAACTTTCTAACATTCAAAGCTATATTCATCTTCAAACCAGTTTCAAAGCTCTCTAACTTTGAAATAGTTCATTTTTATGAAAACCTTTTAGTGGAGACAAATGGAAGATTTCACTCAAATCTCTCTAAATATCCATTTTTCTGTAGCATTCGTTAAATATATATATAGGTAAAGAAGCTGAAACATTTAACTATAGCTTTTTTCTACTCATGAAAATTTACTTCAAACGATTAAAAAAAACTACTCTAACGAATCTTGCCCTAACATAAATTTGAAGTATGAAGTTTTTTTCAATTTTCATCAATTTGAGGGAAAAGACGTTTAAGAAGAATTAGCAGAGAAAAAACGTTAAGAGAGAGGCTTCTGCTGTTAAATGGTCCAGCTTCAATAACTCTTTAAATATAAGCAAATATTGTTGAAAATTGAGATTTAGAGAAATGCTAAATATTTTCGATTAATTTCCAGTAATATTTTTTTCATAGAAAATTTACTATTAAAGAGTTCATCTCCCATTTCATATATTCTTCTTTTTTTCTTCGTCACTATAACTGATTATTTGCAAAAAATGAGATGTGTACTCCTGCAGTTGGTGTGACTTTTCCTTCACATTTTCAATCCATTTCTCCATACCCTTCGGTACACGAATTTTGAACTAAACTGGGAACATACACATTCCTTCTTCAGTCCTTTAGATGAGAAAGTCTTGAGATGGATGAAATGATGGTGATGAGGGTGAACATGTTTCAAGTATCTGATCTCATTCAGAAAAATTGTGCATCAATGAATAAAATTAGAGAAAGAAACAAAAAGAGTAGGAAGCAATGATCATAAGATGGAAAGCAAGAACACAATAAGCAAATAATGATGAATTCTGTGTTATATGATAAGAAATATATATATAGAAACATAATGAAAGATCCATTTTTTTCCCACGCAGTTATACAGAATATTCTAACACATGGAAAAGAGACATGGAATTTGAGAGAATGGTTTACGTCAAAGACAGTGTTTTTAAAACATTTTTGAGCGGTGGAATACTTTGAAACGTTTTGAACATTTGTTTGAACACTCATAAATAAATCTCAAAATCATAATAAAAATTTGATATCTAGCCAGAAACCACATATTTTAATTCGTGCAATTTTATAAGTGTAAGAAAGGTAAAAAAAACAACGACTACAGCAATTGACGAAACGTAATTGTCTTCTCTTAAACACACGAAGGATGGAAAAACTGGGTTGTCATATTTGGCGACAACTTGGCGTGAAGTATGTGAGAGAAATCTTCCTCTTTTCAACAATATTCATTAAATTATCAAAATTGATAGAAAAATCTAATTTTTAGTGTGACATTTCGCGGAACACTTTGGTCGTGCTCGAAGAAAATAGAATGAAGAGAACTGATTTAAGGTAAGAGCAGTCGAAATGTACTTCTGGAGAAGGTGTAAGGCGAGCAAGATAAGAATGGATTTAATTTAAAATGTAGAGATTAAAAGAATTATGTTAGTAGAGAAATACGTTGGATAGGGTTTAGAGAAAAAAGTGACTAAGTATGGAAATATGAATAGGATGGAGGATGGAATATGCCCCAAGAAACGAAAACCTAATGGAAGAAAATAAGGTGAATAATAGGCAGGAGGGAAATGGTAAGCGGTGTGGACGAGGCGATGAGAGAAAACGACTTCAGCAGGAAATCCTGATGATTAAGTTTTGATGGGTAGAAGAAATGGAGAGAGATGCTCTCTGGATTCAGGAGCTAGATGTTTGCTTTTTGGGTCATAAAGTAAGGATAAGACTGTGAAAGAAAGTAAGTATTGAACCACGTCTAAGGAATGGACAAACAATCAGTAGTTGTGAGTCATCGGATGAAGTTAATAATCCTCAACTTCATCTAGCTCTTCTTTAAGCTAATGATCTTCATCTTCACTTAGCTCTTCTTGTAGCTCATAATCCTCAGCTTCATCCAGCTTTTCTTAAAGATAATAATTAACAGCTTCACGTAACTCCCCTTGTATATAATAATCCTCAGTTCACGTCTTTTCTTGTAGTTCCAAAACCCAAAGGGTTAGTGTACTTGTCAATGGAATAAAGAGACCGAGTTGGCAATCCGGAGAAGAGTAAGATGTTTCCTTCCTGAAGTGTGTTTGCTGTCTTTAATTGGAGATTTCTCTCATTTTCACGCATCTTTTCAGTTATATATTACTTAAAATGACACTCTTATCAATATACCAAGGCATATGAGATAACTGAAGATAAATTTCTTATTCTTTGTTTAATTTTAATCAATAATAGTAATGGACATTTATTATTTATATTTTAAAATATCATTCAATATTTAAGAAAAATAAACGTTTATGTCCCACATCCCATTTTGCAATCTAAACCGCTATAGTCGCAACTATCAGTAATAAAGCTTCTGTGTATGATCGCCTTGCTTACAGTGAAACCACCTTGCTCGTCAAAATGCTCCACCTTAACTAAGTTGGACTGTTCAACAGTTGGCCTAACAACTTCGCTGCGTGGTAGTCTAAATCGTAAATCTAGAAGACTCAAATCAAGGTTCAAATCAGCTGTTAAAAGTATATGTAAATAATCCGTCAAGCACGTTCAAAGCATTGCAGGTTCTCATCAATATGAACCAAGATGTAGCTTTTCATCCGAAAACCAGCATCTTCTCCACTATCATTGATTGCCCTCATAAATAAGTGCAGATTAAGGTCTTAACCGAAAAAATAATTAATGGCTATTCTGGAGTATGAATGTCTGCAATAGAATAACCAGGTTCTCTATTATTTTTTCGTTTAAGGACCAAAAGGTGCATTATTTCATCAAATGTAATTATATGACTAGAATTTTTATAAATACATAATAATGTTAAATAAAATAAATAAATACCCCCTCAAGCAGCTGCTTGCCACAGAGGTCTGACAGGAGACTGTCAGTTTATATGCCATAGTAGAAGGTCTGAGAGGGTGGCAGGACCTCAGCAGAAAAACGACACAAACAGCCATGCCTTACCCTGGGCTCGAACACAGGTCCCTTAGATCAGTAGCCAAGCGCGCTTACAGAGGTAAAAAAAATCCCTGTACACTAGAATTGGCCGATTGTTTTACTGCTCAGATATGGTATTATCTTTCTTTTCCGCACAGCTGAGCAGTGCAGGAACCTGCTCTACTCAGCCAACTTTTTAATAGCTCAGTTTTTCCTGCACAGTGAACAAAATAGTCAGGATGTAAAGAGCTGAAGACCATCAGCAATATTTGAACACACAAATGAGAGTTTTCGTCAAGGGGATACAAATTGCTTTCAATACATACGGGATTATTGCCCTGCACGCGACACCGTCGCATAATGCCCCATTTCATGAAGGACGATTTACCCAGTCATTTTGATTTTCTTCTTCAACGAGATATCAATTCTGGTAAAGATATCCAGAATCAAACCAGAATACTTCAAACAGTGAGTTTCATATGCCAAGTTAGGATCTTTTCTGCCCTTCGAATTCAATGACGTTGTGTTATTATTTCGCTAGAAAAACGTGTGACATATCAGGGAAAACGCACGACTTGATTTTTACGATACATAAATGAATAGTTTACATTCTGTAAGTTGCAAAACATTTTTCTTCATTGATGGGAGAGCATTAGATCTGTATAATAGCTCTTCAGAAATAATGAATAAAAGGTAAACTTCCCATCTTCTAATTTAAAAAGAAATAAACTTATGATGTTTATCTGGAATCCTTCGCATTTATAACGACGCATCCCTTTTGGAGTAAATTCGTCTTTTTTCTTTTCAAAATGTGTCATAAAATAAACCAATGCACAGATAATATAGTCCCTATTCACTATATAGATGAGATTTCCTGTGTTATTTCTGTTACGATCTTGAGGACTCCATAATAACCAAATATATTCGCGATTAAAATCCATATCCGATATTAATTTATTCCGTATGAATTGAATAAATGACTTTAATTACCTCGGAAGCAAGAATTGCTTTAATATACTGTTATCATCAACATCAATTTAAGAAAGTGGCTGTTGAAATGCCTTCACTTAATAAGAAAAATTTAACGATATTGAAACACGCCTGAAGATCAAAGATTTTTTACTGAAATAATTTCTCTAAGACAAAGTGTTAACAAGCTGTCTTTGAACCTTTTTCGGAATAAACCAGTTTCTTTCTTTAAACACTTAGGAGAATAAGAAATAACTCACAAGAGTACAAGAGAGAGCAACTTACACAATTACATCTCCTTACAATGAACATCGTGACCCCACCACCGAGCACACAACAACATCAAGGCATCAAGTGTGGATCGCCAGAGGCAAGCAGTGCTGGCAACTGATTGCGAGATCCCACTGCCCTCAGCCCCTCTGGGAACAAATCAAATTTTCAGTCTCTGTCCGCTCCTGCCTCTTCTGCTCTCCGATCGCCATTTCCTGACGTTCGCTGTGTCCACAGAAACTCAGGACGATGGTGACGGTTATGGTTCGAAGAACGAGACGAAGATTTAGAAGCAGTCCACAACAAAATGAAAGCCGAGAAAAAACGCTGTCCAGCCTTTATAAGTGCTGTCGGCTTTCGTTCGTAAAAGTGGAAAAACAATGTTCAACCATTTTTCTCATCGACTTTCCTTCATAAGGCATGAAAAAACAATGGTCGGCATTTATTATAATCGCTTTCATTCACAAGAACGGAAAAGACAAAAAAGAAAGAAAGAAAAATTAAGTGAGGGCTGCTCTCAGATTTGTGGTCAACAGATAGTTGAATATACGCTTAATTATCTCATTTCACTTGAAAAGCGAGATATTGTTTATCAATATATAATAAATAAATAAATACCCCCCCCCCCCAAGCAGCTGCTTGCCACAGAGGTCTGACAGGAGCCTGTCAGTTTATATGTCAAAGTAGAAGATCTGAGAGGATGGCAGGACCTCAGCAGAAAAACAACACACACAACCATGCCTTATCCGGGGCTCGAACCCAGGTCCCTTAGATCAGTAGCCAAGCGTGCTAACCACTCGGCCATAATACATATATTTTTTTCGGAATCTTGAATAAGTTTGAATTTTCAAAGAACGCTAAAATTTGAAGAAATATAAATATCATTATTGCAAACATTCTTTTTCTTATAATAAGGGTTTTATTTGATGGTATAATGTGTATCATCAAGGAGTTTACTAGCATCCAGTTACGGATCATCGCACAGGCATAAGAAGTGCGCACTTAGTACCTCAATATCGCAGGGGCCTCAAAAAACGGAAACTAGATTTTTTTTTTATTTTTAATGTTTTGTTAATTGATAAAAATATAAAATAATAATAACGATAATAAAGGCTTTTTGTTGTTGTTGTTGCTTTCAATTCATGCACTTTAGTTTAACATTCTTAAAAAAAACATTATTTTAAAATTAAAAGCTCAAAATCAGGTTCCGCTTCGGGCCTCCAATTCATAATTGGGTTGGATTGTTTTACCTCTGAGCGGCACTTTTTTGCACACCATGGGCTAAATGGCCAGGTCACATGGACTTCGAAGGCTCAGAGAAGGTTGGGGGAGGGGACCCACTGGAATAGCTGTTGGGAGACAGATGGTAGCCTCCCGTCAAGGCCATCCAGCGTGTTCTTTAACGTGCACAGGGTATGGCTCTCCCGCACACGGGGCCACGGCTTAACGTCCCATCCGATGGACGGCGGCCTTTCCAAGCCCATCGGTGTCCCCTACTGACCGTGGGCAGTGCGGGGAATTTTGCGGAGATAAATATCAACGCTGACCCAGCTGGGACTCGAACCTGGGAACTACAGATTACGAGCCTGGCGCGCTACCGACTGAGCCACCCCCGCCCCTCCCAATTCATAATCAACGGCTACTGGCATCCACAATTTAACTTCTTCCTCTAAGGCAAAGAATAAGAAAGCTTTTTTTTTTTGCTTTTCGAAGATGATCATTCTTATTTTTCAGAAGAATTTTTTTAATAGATTGTTGAGTAACGAAACTAATTGCATTCTTTAGGATCAGTTTATACCTTAAAGAAAACCTATGAAAAGAGGAACCAGTAATCGCTGTTGTGAAGCATTGTTCTGTAACTTCTAGTTGTCATTTTGAAACAAATAGATGTTTGGAATATGCACAAATAGGTTGAAAAAATCTTTTGCTTGAACGCTTCAAAAGCCAATCAATTCACTGAAAATACTTAGCAAAACTGGCAGTAGGACAGAATATTTGCAAATCATTACAATTTTAATATCCGAACTCATATGCAGTTAAAACACGTGATTTCGGCTTGTGTAATTACGTGCCATAGCTCTTATAAGCTGATAAAGTAACCTCCAAGATTTATCAATTTCTAGTAACTCTACTAGTTTAGGAATCATAGGAAATCAAATTTCATTATCCTCATTACCTACCGCTCAACAGATCGTGTCTGACAACTTTTTCTCTGATTGGACTTGCAACACCCAAACAGAATTGCTCCAAATTTTTCACACATCGGTTCTAACCTTCCTTCATATTGTTTCAGAACTTGTATAATTCATGAAATTTAGAGTATATTAATTTGAAAAACCATTCTGCCTGAATCAATTGTCAAATTAAAAATATTCTCAGCTACATATTTATTCCAAATTTTTTCGACACCATATTTGAAGGTTTTTTAGGCATTCATTGTGTATTTATCACTGAGCAGATTCAAAAAAGAGCGCAACTGAAAGATATTTTCGGGAGAGAGATTAATTTTATATATTCGATTATTAAACGTTATTTTATGCAAATAATAACTGTTCAAAAATTGCTCCTGAACGAAGAAATATCCACACAAGGAAACGAAAATTTGGAGCTGACCCAGCAGAATCAAAATACTTCCTAGCACCCCTGTCAACAAAAAGATAACGCTCCCTCTGATCCAGCAGCCAATAATCATTGATCCAATTTCGCCCGAATCTCCTTTCTCAAGCAATTTGTTTTCAGGACACGTGATACCACTGATCGGACGATTGCAAGGCTCGTGATGAGTTGTCCCCACGCGGAAACAAATGACGGACCAACTCCAAGGCCATCCATCAGTTCCACGGCTCCTCCTTTCGATCTAAGATGGACACTGTTTTGGCAAATCGAGTGATCCTTTCGTAGCGCCGGAGAGACTGGAGGCCATTGCTCAGGGTTCCCCTTTCGTGGCAGGTGAGTGGCGTCTACTTCCCCTGGCGCGTGTTAACAACGGCTTTCTAATTAGCAACCGCATTAACGGATGTCGAGTGACGGACGACGTCATTCGTTCCTTTCTGTTGCCTGAAGTTCGAGTTTCTTGAAGTTGAGAGCACGCCCAAAAGTCATCTTCCCTTCGCCTTGAGATTGATGCTTCTTTTCACCCTCACGAACGATATGCAATGGCTTCAAGAGGAAGTACCTAGACGTTTCACTTCCTGCAAAACCTATTTCCCCCTTCCTTTATTTGGATCTCAAATGGCGTTGCTGTTGTTTGTTTGGATTATATGAGATGGCAAATGGGATTGATATGAGATGGCAAATGGGATTGATATGAGATGGCAAATGGGATTGATATGAGATGGCAAATGGGATTGATGTGAGATGGCAAATGGGATTGATATGAGATGGCAAATGGGATTGATATGAGATGGCAAATGGGATTGCTCTTGAATTTTGGAACTTAAGCAGGTCGCAAAAGGAATTGATTTCGATTTTTAGAACTTTCTTCTTTCCATTCTAGGGATCTTCACCTTTATCTGAAGATTGGCACTCCTGGATCGGCACTCTTTGTTTTCCTTCTAGGTATCCTCACCTTTACCTAATGATTAGAAATTCTGGATCGACAATCTTCTTTTCTTTCTACAGATCTCTTTGACTCATAGCATTCATTCGAACATATTAAATTTCTTAAATCATTAATCCGAACTGCCCTCTTTTTTTCGAATTTCTTTTTATTTCAATACTACCTTCTAAATCAAGAGCATTTTATTTCCAACTGAACACCTCACAAGCATATTTCAATTTTCCCTCTTTTGATTTCATTCATTAATTCTTTTCTTTTTTATCCTACTCTTTTACAGATATCTTTAATAGGTTTCCTTTCTAAATGAACAAGTATTTGTTTATCACACAAACCTTTGAAACTTTGTACTCTTCTTTTCCTTTTATTTTAGACAATGAGTGAAGTGGAGGAGACTTTATCAAGTCAAATATATGGTTGTTAATAGTCCTTTTTGAAATCCAAATATAAGATGGCTCTCGATTTTTCGCACTTTCATGAGATCACAAATGAGTTGTTAATTGTTTGGATCATGGGAAAGATTTTTTTCCCCATAATGTGCAAAAGTGACAATTCTTATTTCCCAAGACAGGATGTAATAAGAGACATCGCTGCATATGACAGTCTTCTTAATTCAGATTCTACTTTCCGTACCAAATTCTGACTAACTTTGAAACTTTGTACTCTTTTTTTTTTCCCCGTAATGTGCAAAAAAAAATTCAGAATCATTATCTGAATCAAAAAGTACGTCAAGAGAGTGGAGGGTTGCCATCCCTCATAACTGAGTTGTGTGACTCAACAAATTATAGAATCATTCCATTTGGAATGAAATCAATGGAAAATTCAAGTCTACCAGAAATAAATCTACAGAAAAATATTTGACTTCTACTCTTCCATGAAATTCAAATACAGATTTCAATATTTTTTCCTTCCTAAAAAGGGCATAATTAAAATAACAAAATTCAGAACTGGTGACTACGATTCGAAAGAAAACCTTCTTAAAATGCAGAAGGTATTCAACAACTTATCTAAACATCGCAATTCGATAGAAAACATAAACCGTATTTTATTGAAAGCTTTAAAATTTAAGTCAGAAAAACAGGTTTCTTTAATTCTTTAAAAAGTACTGGGACACAAGATTTTACCATAAATTCAAGTTTGGCAAAAGTAAAAATTTCTATAGTATGTTACGTTAAAAAATATTTAAAGGAATACGACGCATATCAAGGCTTGTTGCTCCCATGATACCCCATGTAGTAAATAATTTGAATATTAATTAGTGTCGTTATTGCTCAAGACATCAAGATCCAGAAATTCAATTTTATACTGGATTGGGTTGTTTTACCTCTGAGCGGCTCTTTTTTGCACACCATGGGCTAAATGACCAGGTCACAAGGACCCCGAAGGCTCAGAGAAGGTTGGGGGAGGGGACCCATTGGAACAGCTGTTGGGAGACAGATGGCAGACTCCCGTCAAGGCCATCCAGCGTGTTCTTTAACGTGCACAGGGTATGGCTCTCCCGCACACAGAGCCACGGCTTAACGTCCCATCCGACGGACGGCGGCCTTTCCAAGCCTATCGGTGTCCCTACTGACCGTGGGCAGGGCGGGGAATTTTGCGGAGATAAATCTCAAAGCTGACCCAGCTGGGACTCGAACCTGGGAACTACAGATTACGACCCTCGCGCGCTACCGACTGAGCCACCCAATGCCCTAATTTTATACTGATGATCTGTTATATTTCGTTTACAATTTGTTTCCATTTTACTATTATCTTTGGATTCATTTGATTATTAAAATATGTACAACTATCAGTAGCAAAAATCTTATGTAGGGAGAGAAAATTGGAACATTTCAGCAAACATGGAAAAGTGATTACTTTATCACTAAAACGGAAAATTTTAATGTTTTGTGTACATTCAAGTTTTGCCAGTCCCAAAAGAGTTCAATTTAAAACGACATTATGCATCTTTTCATAAAGGTAATTCACATACACCCGAATGGATTTTAGTGAACTAAAATGACCCCAGAGCCGGTTTTAGTGGAGTAATGTGGCCCTCCTAACATTGAAATTAGGCAACCGTGATATTTAAATTAAAATTTGATGCTTTTTGCTAGTTTGTTTACTTCTAAATTTGCTTGATGAGATAGAGGAATTAGTTATGTCTTGTTTTTCTCAAGTGGAGGACATGTAACTGTAATTGAACTGGGACTTGACGTTATAAATTGGAGGGAGGGTAGATACGTGAAGTAAGAACTACGTGGGCAGTTTTCAGTTCTGTGATATTATCTTTCCATCCTCACTTTTACAAAACAGAGACTTTTCGAATGAGATCAGAGGTAAAACAACCCAATCTATTGTTGTTTTACCTCTGAGCAGCACTTTTTTGCACACCATGGGCTAAATGGCCAGGTCACATGGACCCCGAAGGCTCAGAGAAGGTTGGGGGAGGGAACCCACTGGAACAGCTGTTGGAAGACAGATGGTAGCCTCCCGTCAAGGCCATCCAGCGTGTTCTTTAACGTTTAACAGGGTATGGCTCTGCCGCACACGGGGCCACGGCTTAACGTCCCATCCGACGGACGGCGGCCTTTCCAAGTCCATCGGTGTCCCCTACTGACCGTGGGCAGGGCGGGGAATTTTGCGGAGATAAATCTCAATGCTGACCCAGCTGGGACTCGAACCTGGGAACTACAGATTACGAGCCTGGCTCGCTACCGACTGAGCCACCCCCGCCCCAACAACCCAATCTATATTTTGTCTAAACTTTAAAAGAATTACTTGTTTCTATTCGTATATCGGACATAATCCGACGTTTCTTTTTCTCTCTGTTTCTATCTGGGGTCAACATTTCCCTTAAAAGGAAATGTAATACCGTGTTTTAAAGACGTATCTGAGAGACTAATTATAACAAGTAAAATGTAACTGTACTCTTTCCATAATTTAATTACTTCAGATTCCATTTCTTACTGCAGCCAATATATGTAAAAATTGTAGTGGGAAGAATTAACTTGAAGAACTTCCCACTACCCAATTCGAGAAGTTTCCCAAGGCTCAACTAGGCTGCAAATAATTTCCCACTGCCATGTAAACTTCAAGAATTTTTTCCACGGCTGACACAAACATCAAGAAATTTACACCCACTTACTTACACTTGAAGAAGTTTCCCTCGGCTCGTCTAAACTTCAAGAGATTTATCTTCCGTGTCATTTAAACTACAAGAAATTTTTCGTGTGTCAACACTTATTTTTTTAAAATTCTCCGCCCTGCCCACGGTCAGTAGGGGACACCGATGGGCTTAGAAAGACCACCATCCGTCGGATGGGACGTTAAGCCGTGGCTCCGTGTGCGGGAGAGCCATACCCTGTGCACGTTAAAGAACACACTGGATGGCCTTGACGGGAGTCTACCATCTGTCTCTCAACAGCTGTTCCAGTGGGTCCCCTCTCCAAATCTTCTCTGAGCCTTCGGGGTCCATGTGACCTGGCCATTTAGCCCATGGTATGCAAAAAAGTGCCGCTCAGAGGTAAAACAACCCAACCCAATCCAACACTTATTTTTATGAAAACGTAAAAGAAATTTTAGTGGAAGAAGCAAAATTACGTCCTTGAATCATGCACGTATTATTTAATTTTTTAATACGTAAAATTAACATAATTCGGTTCTAAATCATCGTCATTATTATTATTATTATTCTACCCAGCCATATAATTAGAACCCTGTTGAAAGTTCTTTGGTTTTATAAGCGTCTTATAAAAGATAGCTTAAACTGCCTAAAATAACTTTTGAATAATTTTCAGAATATTACAGTTGTTTCCAATATTTACAGTTTTTTTGAAGTCCACAAATTATAAACAAATGAAGAAGACTCATGAAAAATATCTACCTTGTGCATATAAATATATGCGCGTAGAGATCTGTGTAACTCACATTGACAAATTGAAAGAGATAGTTTTACACATATGCATACGGGTTTCCACCAGAAGCATATTTGAATAATTTTTAAGAGCCAAAAATTAAATGTTCGTAAACTTTAAAGGCAGTTAGCAAAAGTTAAGCAGTTAGCGTTAAAGTACGACCAATGTTCAAATATGTCAAAGGGAAAAATCAGAAGTTTTGTGTGGAAAGAGATGTACATTACGTTTTTATTCAAAAAAATACATTTTTTGGTGTGTCTTCTCACGAAAATTTCTTTCACCATTTTTTTCTCAGCCCCGTCCTTCCTATCGTCTCTACTTCATTTATATTTGACTCCAGGTATCGAAAATATCATTAACATTTGCTCCATAATCGAGTGAGTTTTTTGTCGCTCAGGTAACAGGTCATTAGACATCCTGCTCGGATTAGTACTTCCGGTTCACGTGTGTTGTGTGCCATGGCTCGTGAGACGTACTGCCGCTTAATTACGTTAATTTTTTTTTATATACATACACATAGCTTATTTACACTACAAATAAAAAACACCTACGCACGAACCAGCCAAAGTAAAAAAATGACGGTGTTATCATCATCTGGTTCTGACACAGATCCGTCTACCTGCACATCACAGGAACTGTTGGATTCATATGGAGATAAAAACTAGTGTCGTGTATTTAAAAAAAAACTCGAATACAGCGTGGAGGATAAAAAAGCATGAAAGTCATATGAAGGTAAAAACTTGAAGGTCTCGTGAAGGTAAACACTTGCTTCGTGTACTAGTGAAAAAACAACATGGAGATTAAAAAAAACTTGAAAGTCATATGATGGTAAAAACTAGAAGCCATCGTGATGTTAGAGTAGGGTGAACATATGTCCCCATTTTCCGGGGACAGTCCCTGGATTAAAGTTTCTGTTCCACCGACAAACAATGTTCCCGGAATTCTATTTTACACACTTTTTTAAATATTAAATTGACTGTACAGATTGAGAATACCTTTACTAATAGAATAGTAGTGAAGACACTGATATGGAAATTTTCCGTCACAATACAGGTGACTGAAAAATTATGATTAGAATCATCATCAAAATGGCAGTGGTATCTGTGCAGATACCAGTAGGGAATTTATGTCTTTCTTCTCCTTGCCGATACAGTCGCTCAAAAAAGTATACGAACACCATGGTTGATTACAGAATTCAGAAAAAATATCTGGCAACGATTTTTTTTAGAAATTAGTGATCTGGTAACCTTCGTGTCACGTGATTACAGAATTCAGGAAAAATATCTGGAGCGTGTACATCAACTGTACACGCTCCAGTTACCGTTCACAGCAAACTGGAGCGTGTGCAGTTACTGCACACGCTCCAGTTTGCTGTGAACGGTAACTGCACACGCTCAATATTTCCGTGAGTGAGCCCACACGATCTAGTATCAAAATAATATGACCACCTAGAGTCGCTCAAAAAATATCACGTGACACGAAGGTTGCCAGATCACTAATTTCTAAAAATATCGTTGCCAGATATTTTTTCTGAATTCTGTAATCAACCATAGTGTTCGGATACTTTTTTGAGCGACTGTACCATTGCGTGCGTTATGGTTGCCGATGGCTTACTTACTATACGCGTTGGTAAATTTTGTATCTGTTTTAACTTATTTCGACGCCCTGCAGTTCTTCAGATACTTGGCCTATAGGTCCCATATTTGGAACAAGAGTTTCCCCAATTTTGGGTTAAAAATTGAATCTCAACTTGTAAAGGGATGGGGTTAGAATCTCGAACGGCTTTGCGAATGTGAGAGATCTGACAACGGTGCATCTGTGGCATCTCTGCCGCGACTTTCTCAGCTAGTAAACGAAGAAATCAGTGAAGAAAACTGTGGGAGCATTTTTCTTTCCGTCCAATTGAAAGAAATGTTTTCGAACATGAATTTAATATGGACGGATGGGAAATCACGAATAAAAATGGACTGGACAATGTGAAGGCTTTGCTGAATGTGAAAACAAATTTTCGTGTCTCTTGTGAAATCTTCAAGGCAAAACTTGCCGAAAATGAAAATATTGTACAGAAAAATCCATTCGTATGAAAAATGCACACAACAACAATGATTTTTATTCATTTTTCGTACGTTTTTCAAGTTTTATTTTGTGCTACTGGATAATAAGGTTATTTACAATAATTTCACAAAAAGTCAGTTTTTCAGACTGACTTTTCAGAAATCCCGGATCTTTTTCTTTAAATCTGGTCACACTATGTTAGAATCACATGCTAACAAAAAATGTAAAGCAATATGAAGATTCATATTCGAATGCAATAAAAGATCAAAATTTGTTTCACACGTCAATAAACCTTTGAAAAACATGGAGGTAAAAACAGAAATTATCATTAAAATTAAAACGGGTTTCACACTCTATTGAAATTTTAAACATAGATGGTAAAAATCATAAGTTTTCGTGAAGATCAAAACTGGTTTGATTTCTGTACAGGAAAGTGCAGATTTCCACCTCATTAACTAAATGCCTGCAAGAGCAAAGCAGCATTCAAGCTATGTAAAACCTATTGGAGACAGTCTACAAGGAATGTAAGATAAAGCCATTTCATCCAAAGAAGTGTTGAGCACAGCTAAGGCCCACAGAATCGAGCGAATTTCTACATTGTATATCATACACATGTGTGAGTGTACGGAGTGTAAATAAATGGTGTTTCCTCCTCTACGTAGTGCATTGGACATTTACTTGTTTCACCCAAAGCACAGTCATTAATAGCCATTTCAAAGAGAGGGTTGGGTTGTTTTACCTCTGAGCGGCACATTTTTGCACACCATGGGCTAAATGGCCAGGTCACAAGGACCCCAAAAGCTCAGAGAAGGTTGGGGGTTGGGTTGTTTTACCTCTGAGCGGCACTTTTTTGCACACCATGGGCTAAATGGCCAGGTCACATGGACCCCGAAGGCTCAGAGAAGGTTGGGGGAGGGGACCCACTGGAACAGCTGTTGGGAGACAGATGGTAGCCTCCCGTCAAGGCCATCCAGCGTGTTCTTTAACGTGCACAGGGTATGGCTCTCCCGCACACGGGGCCACGGCTTAACGTCCCATCCGACGGATGGCGGCCTTTCTAAGCGCATCGGTGTCCCCTACTGACCGTGGGCAGGGCGGCGAATTTTGCGGAGATTTCATAGAGAGAAAATTATCACATTTGGCACACATCAAGTCTGGTGCAAAGCGAAGCATGGCTGTAAAATCCCATGAATCAGTGGTTTCACCCAGATTCACGGGTGAAGATTAATTAATTGGAATAATAATTGAAGATAAATTTCAAGAGGAAGTGGGGTCCACTTCAATTCCTCCGAACATCACAGTGTGCATTGCAAAATATATACATTATGGATCTTTTGTGCAGCAGGAAACTGTGTATGCATCACTGAACTCTGTTTGCATCATGAAATTATGTATGCATCGTGAAACTCTGTGTGTGCCTCACTAAACTCTTTGTGCATCACTAAGCTCTTTGTGCATCACTAAGCTCTTTGTGTATCAGTAAGCTCTTTGTGCATCACGAAACTGTATGTGCCTTACGGAACTACATATGCATCACGAAATTCTATGTGCGTCATGAAACTACATACGATCGCGAAACTATGTATGCATCGTGAATCTGGAGTACATCAAGAAACTATGTATGCATCACGCAACTCTTTGCGCAATATGGAACTATACACATCATGAACCTATATACGCATCACACAATTCTTCGTGCATCACGAAACTATGCTTTACACTAAACTGTATAAGCATCATTAAATTGTGTGTGCGTTCTTAGACTCTGTATGCATCATTTAAACCCAGCCTGCATCCCAAACTATGTATACAACGTGAAATTGTTTATGCAGCATCAAATGACATCGTGTGAATTATCGAAATCCGTATGCATCATAAATCTGTGTACGCATCATGAAACTGTTTGCGTGGAGTGTGCCCGTGTCGTTACTACTCATCTATGCAGCATACGGGTCACGTAGCCGGGCCATCAGAGCAATCGTCCATGTAACGAGAAGAGAGGGGCCACGGGATCAGCTTCTGCAGATCGATGGGAACTCACGTACCTCTCCCCCCCCTCCCTCTCTCTCCCCTCCCACTTCCTTCCTCCCTCCCTTCTCTCCAAAGTACCCCCATAGAGAGACAGGAAATTATGGGCCGTTTCATGTCCACTCTTTTGTGTTTCCACCTCCGCAACTGTTTATCACGGAGTTTCCCATATTCCGCATTCGTGCCCAGCAGCACCTGATTGCTGAGAATTGAGATTGAAAGAGGCTGCTCGCTAGAGTTCTCCATTCGTCACGGAAATAACTGTTAGGTGATATTTTGTCCACAAAATGAAGAAATTGACCAATCTATACACATTACTACTAGTATAACAGCTAACGCCATTTCTGCTTGAACGGTATATTTAGAGGAACTTACTTCCAGGAAGGAACACAATCCTTAGTTATTTCGTTGGGTTGGGTTGTTTTACCTCTGAGCGGCACTTTTTGCACACCATTGGGCTAAATGGCCAGGTCACAAGGACCCCGAAGGCTCAGAGAAGGTTGGGGGAGGGGACCCACTGGAACAGCTGTTGGGAGACAGATGGTAGCCTCCCGTCAAGGCCATCCAACGTGTTCTTTAAGGTGCACAGGGTATGGCTCTCCCGCACACGGAGTCACGGCTTAACGTCCCATCCAACGGACGGCGGCAGTTATTTCGTTTGCAGAGAGTTTTAACAGATGTGTAAGGTAACCACGTCAAAGGTGGGTGGGGAACATATAATGTTTTGTAAATTGTTGAAATGGAAGAAGATTTTTGTTTAAAAAAAACATAATCCCTGTATAAAACGTACATATAAAAATAAATGCAAAAGCTTTAAATGAAGAAGTAGAATCTTTTTTACCTGAAATTAACTTGAAAATGGCTTTGCAGTATCAGTTGACATTTGCTGCAATCTCCATTTTTAGCTCGTTTTCGAAAAACGATCTATTGTTTTCAATAGCGGATTATTGCACCTGTGCATGAGGCACTCGCCTGGGCTCTACACTCATGGGGCCTCAAATCTCGAGTTTTGTCCCAATATTTTATTTAGTAAAATATTTCACTGTCAGTATAATCTACTATTTACATACACAGCTCCTGTTTCTATATAGTTTATACAAAATATAATGTGTTATAATCTGTAGAAAAAAAAGTAGTTTTTTCTTGTAATTCTTTTTTCGTAATTCATTTCTGTTTATCATTATTTTTTTTATTTATAACTCATTTTTGTTCGGTTTTTTCAATATATACAAGTTTATATAATACAGATTAATATTTCTACTTATGTCATTACCTAATGTCACTTTACCTTATGTCACTTACCTAATTATGGTGGGGCGGGGGTGGCTCAGTCGGTAGCGCGCCAGGCTCGTAATCTGTAGTTCCCAGGTTCGAGTCCTAGCTGGGTCAGCGTTGAGATTTATCTCTGCAAAATTCCCCGCCCTGCCCACGGTCAGTAGGGGACACCGATGGACTTGGAAAGGCCGCCGTCCGTCGGATGGGACGTTAAGCCGTGGCCCCGTGAGCAGGAGAGCCATACCCTGTGCACGTTAAAGAACACGCTGGATGGCCTTGACGGGAGGCTACCATCTGTCTCCCAACAGCTGTTCCAGTGGGTCCCCTCCCCCAACCTTCTCTGAGCCTTCGGGGTCCATGTGACCTGGCCATTTAGCCCATTGTGTGCAAAAAGGTGCCGCTCAGAGGTAAAACAACCCAACCCTAATTATTGCAAATTATTATCACTGTAATAAGATTCATTCCATTCACAAAAGTTTGTAGCCTCCGAAACCGTTTTGCGCCTGCGACCTTCAGATACCTTAAATCCACCACTGACTGTTTTCACTTTGTCGTCTGCTTCTCTGTCAGTCTGTATACAATCTCTTTTGATGAACTGTTTCGAAAAACAAATTAGTTTCTTTATTTAGAGATAAATGAATATTCTTTTAGGATTGAGCAAGTATTAACGAATTATATGATTCCTGCTTTCCGAATCTCCCAGTAGTTGAGTAGTTTTAATAACACCCCCTAGCTGTGGTGAATTTTGGAAAATGTCCAAACTTTAAACGATTATCGAAAACGAATTATTTATGCTAGAATTTTGAATTTTTTTGGTGGACTAGGAGGCTCAAGCCATTTACACTGCAGCGATGATTTGACCCCCAGACACCAGGGGTAGGTTAAAAATGAAGAATTATTTTTTTCTTTTATACGTGCTAATCAAATATTAATATTCGCATTTTTTCATCATCCATTAATTCAAATTCCCACTATTAGAGGATGAACAAGTCTGAAGAGAAAGACTCCATTCTCTTTGAAAACGGGCATCCCATATTCCTCAAAAGAGATATTCTTTTTTATTTCACTTTGAAAGAAAAGATCAATTAAGTTAAGAAAAAAATGCTTACGAGAAAACATTTAAACTCTAGAACCGTGTGGAGAGATTGGTAGAATCGAAGGATGTCACACCCATTCGGAAATGTTATCATGAGTCGGTGTTCTTTCAAGTACAGTCGCTCAAAAAAAAATATCCGAACACTATGGTTGATTACAGAATTCAGAAAAAATATCTGACAACGATTATTTTGGAAATTAGTGATCTGGCAACCTTCGTGTCACGTGACACGAAGGTTGCCAGATCACTAATTTCTAAAATAATCTTTGCCAGATATTTTTTCTGAACTCTGTAATCAACCATAGTGTTCGGATATTATTTAATATATATATAATGCGTATGAATGTATAATGAAATGAATATGGAGCGTGTGCAGTTACCGTTCACAGCAAACTGAAGCGGTTGCGGTTAATGTTCACAGCACATTGGATCGTGTGAGCTCACAAAGACCTGGATCGTGTGGGCTCACTCACGGAAATATTGAGCATGTGCAGTTACCGTTCACAGCAAACTGGAGCGTGTGCAGTAACTGCATACGCTCCAGTTTGCTGTTAACGGTAACTGGAGCGTGTACAGTTGCTGTAAACGCTCCAGATATTTTTCCTGAATTCTGTAATCACGTGACGCAAAGGTTCCCAGATCACTAATTTCTAAAAAAATCGTTGCCAGGTATTTTTCCTGAATTCTGTAATCAACCATAGTGTTCGGATACTTTTTTTAATATATATAATGCGTATGAATATATAATGCAATGAATATGGAGCGTGTGTAGTTACCGTTCACAGCAAACTGAAGCGGTTGCGGTTAATGTTCACAGCACATTGGATCGTGTGAGCTCACAAAGACCTGGACCGTGTAGGCTCACTCACGGAAATATTGAGCATGTGCAGTTACCGTTCACAGCAAACTGGAGCGTGTGCAGTAACTGCATACGCTCCAGTTTGCTGTGAACGGTAACTGGAGCGTGTACAGTTGCTGTAAACGCTTCAGATATTTTTCCTGAATTCTGTAATCGCGTGACGCAAAGTTTGCCAGATCACTAATTTCTAAAAAGAATCGTTGCCAGATATTTTTTCTGAATTCTGTAATCAACCATAGTGTTCGGATATTTTTTTGACCGACTGTACAACCTCTAGACTGTGGAACCGATTTCAAGAGGAAAGAGATGCTGAAGAAAAAGCTCGAGGAGATCGCTCATTAATTAGCAAGCACTCCTTTTCATGTGTGTATCTGCTTTCCTTTTGTAGCAAAAAGAGGTAAACTGAAACTATAATATATTTATTCTGCTGAGAAGAAAGGATGAAAATATGCCCTAACGCCGCTCAAGACATATCAAAAAGCGAGACAGAAATTGCCAATTGTGTAAATATACATATACAGTACATTCCTGAATGATTAAGTTGTTTTACCTCTGAGCGGCACTTTTTTTCCCCCCGCAATGAGCAAAATGGCTAGGTCATAAGGACCCCGAGAAAGTTGGGGGAGGGGACCCACTGCACAGCTGCTATGAGGCAGATGGTAGCCTCCCGTCCAGGTCATCCAGCGTGTTTTTAACATGACAGGTATGGGACAACGGCTTAACGTCTCTTCCACACATGGGACAACGGCTTAACGTCCTAACCTGGTAACTAGAGAGTTCAAGTTTGACGCGCTACCGACTGAGTCATCTCCGCCCCTTGTCTGAATGGTCAGCAGTTGCAGGGATTTGAAAAGAAAAGGTAAAAATATATACAATGTCATGAAAGCATAGAAGGATTGAAATACATTGGTTTCCCTAAATTAAGGAAAATTCTTATGTTAAGTCAATGGGAAGCTAACGTCAAAGCTCTATAACTTCTACAATCAGTTTTTTTGTTTTGAAAAATGTGATTGCAGATAAAGATCTCAATCAAATAAATCAATATCTCGATTTTCAACAATATTCGTTCAGTATTTAATGAGTTATGGAAGTTTGAATATTTAGCTATGACAATGCCAGCCACAAAAATTGACTTCAGAAGTTAATTAAAACTTAGTAATAAGAATTGGATCAAAGTGTGTAATAAAATAAGTTTGTAATTTAGAACTTTGTGTAAAGAATTCTTTCACTATTCTTCAGTTTTGTTTAAGTTTCTTAAGACTGGCATTGCTGTTTTTAATTTATCAAATAATTCATTAAATACTGAACGAATATTGTTGAAAATCGAGATATTGATTTATTTGATTGAGATTTTTATCTGCAATCATATTTTGCAAAACAAAAAAAAATATTTTAGAAGTTTAGAGCTTTGACGTTAGCTTCCCATTGACTTAACACAGGGATTTTCCTTAATTTATGGAAACCAGTGCATATACTCAAGAAATATCTCTAAATTTAAGGCTGAGGGAAAAAAGGGTGATATAATTATAAAGCTGAAAGCAATGACAACTTTGAAAATAGCATATATACTCTGAATAAATATAAATTAACTTATCAAATAAATCAATATCTCGATGCTAGGTTGTAATTTAAAACATTTTAGAAATTTGGATGAATGGACTTGCTTTAGCCGATCGTTAAAAGTATGCAAAGTGGGGAACAACACAATATCACGAGGTAGAGACTTGCTGACACTACCAACACGGCATATGAATAAAATGGTGTTTACAATTTTTTTTTATTATTTGCGACATATAGGACAGAGAAGAATCCTAGAAGCTACTCCTAGCTTTTTACAGGCCTTCTCATACAAGGACATGTCCTACTACGACCGAAGTCACTGCTGACCACTGCCTTAGTTAGAGTTAATACAACACACAAAGTTTGCCTTGCTGGAACAGTCGCTAGCTGCCTAACCACTATGCCAGTTAAGGCTAGCATAGTGGTTAGGCAATTGGTTCTGGCATTAGGAATATGAACACATAGCGAATGCCTCCTTGTTCTGCTAGGTTCTAACACACGAATTAAACGATTGGACAGATTTTGCCTTCATACGAGGACTGATAGAACAAATTCTTACAGGTGAGGAGGATTGAATCTTCTTTGCTTTCACAGTCTCTTTATGTCTTTCCCTGCACGAGGCAATGATCACACCTCCTGCCCAATCAATCCATCCTGGTCATCCATCTTGTTATTCGACACGGCCTATTCACTATGCAAATGATTACAGATGATCCTTCTGTGATGGGGACCAAAATAATTGAGAACAGTCTTCTCTTTCTCGTGCAGCAGTGAGGGACACGACGGGTGTGGCCCTTTGCACGCTCTCGATACACGAGCTTCCCGGCGCAAACCTGACATACGAAGATGGAAGGTGTGATTTTTTATCCTGTTTGTTTTCTCTTTTTGGCCATAATAAAGTGTATCTCTGAATAAAAAAGAAGGATAAAAAAATGCTTACGGTAGTAAATTTGCAATTTGTCTACAAATATTTATCATCAGAGCTTTCCCGGCGATATTTTTATACCTAGCAATGCTTTTAATAATGAAAAGATAATGGATTTAAGCTTTTATGCATGTAACGGTCAGAGACTTGAGGTTGCTGAATGAATCAACTAAATATACTTAAAAAAAGAATCAACGTACTCTCTTTTAGTAAGAGCAGAAGAGGAGTTAATGTCATGCACCATAGAAAAAAGAAAGTTAACATAGCAAAATATCGATTGCAGGTATTGCTAGGGAAATGATAGTTCTCTGGTAATATTATTAGGGAATGATGATGGTTGTTTTATTTCTAAGATGCACTTTTTTGTTAACACAATGAACTAAATAGGTGATTCTTCTCGGAGCCCTTGGACTCCGAGAAGTTTGGGTAAAGGGGTTCCATACTCATCTGAAAAACCCCAAGGTCTCAGAGATTGATTGAGGAATTAGATTCACTTTCGAAGTTAGAGGAAGGGGATCCAATTCCATCTGAAAGATCCGAAGGGCTCAAAGAAGATGGGGGGAAGGGGATCCATTTTCATACTGATAGACTCAAGGACAGAAAGAAAGTTGGGGTAGAGGATCCACTTCGATATGAAAGATCCCAAGGGCTCAGAGAAGGTTGGAGGAATGGGATCCATTTTCATCTGAAAGACCCCAATGACACAAAAAGTTAGAGTAGAGGATCCATTTCCATATGAAGGATCCGAAGGGCTCAGAGAAAGTTGGGGGAAGGGGATCCATTTCATCCGAAAGACACCACGAATGTATAGAAAGTTATATAGGGGATCCACTTCTATGTCAAATAGTCCAAGGGCTCAGAGAAGGTTGGGGGAAGGGGATCCATTTCATCTGAAAGACTCCAAGGACACAAAGAAAGTTGGGTAGGGGATCCACTTCCATATAAAACATCCTAGGGACTCAGAAAAGGTTGGGGGCGGGGGTGGCTCAGTCGGTAGCGCGCCAGGCTCGTAATCTGTAGTTCCCAGGTTCGAGTCCCAGCTGGGTCAGCGTTGAGATTTATCTCCGCAAAATTCCCCCGCCCTGCCCACGGTCAGTAGGGGACACCGATGGGCTTGGAAAGGCCGCCGTCCGTCGGATGGGACGTTAAGCCGTGGCTCCGTGTGCGGGAGAGACATACCCTGTGCACGTTAAAGAACACGCTGGATGACCTTGACGTGAGGCTACCATCTGTCTCCCAACAGCTGTTCCAGTGGGTCCCCTCCCCCCACCTTCTCTGACCCTTCGAGGTCCTTGTGACCTGGCCAATTAGCCCATGGTGTACATAAAAGTGCCGCTCAGAGGTAAAACAACCCAACCTACACTTGCTCAGTCCTTTTTGGGATTTTTCATTGCTTGAATTTCATAAAGAGGAAAAACAAATTGCAATGTGGGACATTTCAATGCAATAGAGAGTTAATTGCTTTGACAACTGATTTTAGAAAACGGAAAGAGAGTCAATTTGGATTTTGACAGGGAGAGAATGTAAGCGCATTTTTCTGCAGTTGTAAGAAATGGAAAGCATTCATGCTTTGAAGTTTTTGTAAGCATTAGAAGAAATGATAACGAATTGCAATAAGTAATAAGGAAAGAAACCAATCGCATTATTAAGAAAGAAAAAAATTAATCTGGCTGCTTCTTATTGCTTAAGGCAACAACAAACTAAGGGAACACATTCCTTAAGGAAAGTGGATAGCACTGCTGAAGATTTTTTAGGAAAGTAAGCAAAATTAATTTCTTGTCATTATTAAGAAGGCCGTCCCGTGGCCGAGTGGTTAGCGCGCTTGGCTACTGATCTAAGGGACCTGGGTTCGAGCCCCGGATAAAGCATGGATGTTCGTATTGTTTTCTGCTGAGGTCCTGCCATCCTCTCAGATCTTCTACTGTGGCATAGAAACTGACAGGCTCCTGTCAGACCTCTGTGGCAAACAGCTGCTTGAGGGGGTATTTATTTTAGCCGTCCCATGGCCGAGTGGTTAGCGCGCTTGGCTACTGATCTAAAGGACCTGGGTTCGACCCCCGGGTAAGGCATGGATGTGTGTGTGTTGTTTTTCTGCTGAGGTCCTGCCAACCTCACAGACCTTTTACTATGGCATATAAACTGACAGGCTCCTGTCAAACCTCTGTGGCAAGCAGCTGCTTGAGGGGGTATTTATTTTTTCATTTATTTATTAACAAGGAAATTAAAACTGCATTACTAGGCATTGAATAGGAAAAAAGATAACTGATTCCGATATTTATCTTCCTCAAATAACGTAAAACTCAATGTTAATCATTTTAAATTTTATCGACCGCGTTCGATTTTTTTTTTCAGAAATATTCAGATTGCAAAAGTCCAATTTTACTCTTTGTGCAACGATACCTCCATGCCAGACTCGTATATGGACATTCCCAGGATCTGGTGACAACTGTACAGTCGCTCAAAAAAGTATCCGAACACTATGGTTGATTGCAGAATTCAGAAAAAATATCTGGCAACGATTTTTTTTGAAATTAGTGATCTGGCAACCTTCGTGTCACGTGACACGAAGCCTGCCAGATTTATTCAATAAAGATTATAATATGAGGCTCTCAAAATTTGTCTTTTATTTTTTTTGCTGTTTTTGTCTCTTGACCCAATAAAGGTTCTGACTCCTGGTCTGGTAAACTTCACTTAAAAGTGATCCTAAGTTGCCTCACTTCATCTCCTCAGGTAAACTTCACTTAAAAGTGATCCTAAGTTGCCTCACTTCATCTCCTCAGGCAAACTTCACTTAAAAGTGATCCTAAGTTGCCTCACTTCATCTCCTCAGGCAAACTTCACTTAAAAGTGATCCTAAGTTGCCTCACTTCATCTCCTCACTTCGCTTCGCATTACAACATCGCCATTTGTTGCAATACATAAAAACAAACCTTAACATTCCGTCTGAAAACTAAATCCAAATGAGGTAAATTACGAAGCTTAATAATACCCCCGAAAAACACTAAGAGTGAAAGAAAAAGCATTCATTTCCCTGTTTGAATGAAGAATTGATTTTTAAAATGGGATCATTTCTCGCATAGAGGGATTAAATCACAAATCCCTAAAGAGGGATGCAACAAAAAACACAATAACGAACATTTTCATTGAATTTTTACTCCGTTTTAATTTTTTACACCGATGGAGAAAACGAAAAATCATAATTGAAATAGTCGCTCACAAACTCTTTTTAGAAGAACTCGAACTGATCTTCATCACCGAATCTCTTCATCCCATATCGAGTCATGTCTCTAGCTCATTAACCCTAAACCTAGATCTAGTTTCTCCAGACGCACTAGAACAGGTAACCACACACTCAATGGACCAAGGCAATTGCACGAAGAAGATAGGAATCAACCAGGCGTATTAACTTAATCTCACTCTATTTAAAAGATTCGCTTCTTCCCCCTCCTCTCTTCCTCCCTCCATCTTCTTTTTTGTGACTCTTTCATCTTCTTCCTCCTTCTGTTCTTCCTCAGAGGTTGACAAGACGAAGGAGGAAAATTTCAACCTCTTGACGAATTCCAGACGATGAAGACGATTGCTTCTTTTTTCTGCCAGAGAGAGAGAGAGCGAACGATTGTGATGCGCGCGCGGGTGTGTATGGAAAGCGAAATAAGAGAGAGAGAGAGACTCACCGAAAAAGATTTTATTCCTTTCTCGTCTTCCCCAATTTGGGAGCAAGTAAAAAGATAAATTTTCCTTTTTGCCAGGAGATACAGATACTTGGATAAGTAGAAGCAGTTAAAACTCTCCTCTCCCAATCTCTCTACATTCTTTCATTTGTATCTATCTCTCTTTTTGCTTTCTATCTTCTCACTGTTTTTCCCTCTCTCTTCTTTATGACTTTGCGAGTAAACGATGAGACATCTGGCGTTGTTTACTTACCTGATATTAGAGATTACGTTACTTTTAACTATTTGGCTGCATTGTTGTCAGTGGTAGAGTAGAGAAACTATGATACTCTGCAGATGAGATTTATACAATTCACAGCAGCCTAAGGTCAATGACCATCAATCTCCCCTCAATTACCATAAACAGTAAGAACTATCGAAGAATCAATTGTGCAGTCATAGAGTCTCAACATAGCTGATCTGGTTGCGAACACGTAGGGGAGAGAGCTCAGTCGGTAGAGCGCCAGGTTCGTAATCTGCAGTTTCCAGCTTCGAGTTCCAACTGCGTTCAGGGTTGAGATCTGTCAGAAAGAGAACGCCGATGGTCGTGGAAAGCCGCCTTCCGTTGGATAGGCATTACTTCATGGCCCCGTGTGCAGGAGTTGGATTGGGTTGTTTTACCTCTGAGCGTTTTACCATGGGCTAAATGGCCAGGTCACATGGACCCCGAAGGCTCAGAGAAGGTTGGGGGAGGGAACCCACTGGAACAGCTGTTGGGAGACAGATGGTAGCCTCCGGCCAAGGCCATCCAGTGTGTTCTTTAACGTGCACAGGGTATGGCTCTCCCACACACGGCGCCACGGCTTAACGTCCCATCCGACGGACGGCGGCCTTTCCAAGCCCATCGGTGTCCCCTACTGACCGTGGGCAGGGCAGAGAATTTTGCGGAGATAAATCTAAACGCTGACCCAGCTGGGACTCGAACCTGGGAACTACAGATTACGAGTCTGGCGCGCTACCGACTGAGTCACCCCCACCCACCCACCCCGTGTGCACGAAAGCCATACCCTGCGTACATTAAAGAACACACTGGATTCCTTGACAGGAATCCATCAACTGCCTTCTAACCCTTGGGATCCTTGTGCTTTAGACATTTATCCCGTTGTGTGAGAATAAATCCCTCTCAGAGGTAAAACAACCCAAATAAAATCCTCTATTTGACGTCACTATCAGCACTGAATAGAAGAATCGCAAAATATTCTGTCCTTGTCGTGAAGCGAGGTCATTTTTGTCAGTTTCATCACTTGGGAGCCCCCACTGGTGACAACTTCCTCGTCATTTCATTAATTTCGTATCTTCTCACAGCATAATAGCGTGAAACCTGATTGAGTTAAAAAAATTGCGAAGGAAACAAATCTATTAGCAGAAATAGATCTCGAATGTTTTCCTTTTAATAGCAAAGATTATGTTTTCGTTACGGACAAGAATTTATGATGAATCAACGACTCTTATTTCTCTCGTGCCTCAGATTTATGTTCCTCACGTCTAACAACCTTTCAGGGGTTTACAAATTAAACCAAATTAAAGATTCACTGCCATCAAGTTGGCACTTCACAAAACAAATGAAGTAAATAAGTAATGTAAAGGCGAGGGAGGAAATTTAGGAGGAGAGGCAATAGAAGATAAAGAAGAAAAGATCTAACATCCTTCAAGTCACCTGTAAGTAGCCTTTAGTGCCCAGATTGAACTGCCACGTTATCAACTCCCGTCTTGATCCCATCCCCCACTCCACCGCATCCCCAGCATGCACTCGATGCTCTCCATCTTCGTTTGCTCAATCCGTCGTGCTCTTGCTGTTCCTCGGTCCCGTTTTCCTGCTACATCCGGCGACTTTTCCCTCCTCCAGGCTATTTGGATGGGTCTTCTTTTGGAGACCCCATAGGCATTTTTCTTTCTTTAATAGGATCTCGCTTGGCATGTTGTGGCTGAGGAGCAAAAAAGACTTATGACGCCGAGTTTTATCGGAGACTTATATTTCACTGCGACATGTATTGATCAGGGGAAAGAATCGTGGCGAGCCCATGCAACAGGAGCGACAGATCCTTTGGGGGACCGTATCGCAGTTAGCATTCGCAAATTATTGCACCAGCGATGAAAAAGAGATTACCGAGGATAAATATCCAGTTAAATTTAATGTTTTTTGCGAAAGCGGACGTTTTCTGTACGACATTCTTTGAAGTTAAGGTAAACTGAAAGAAGAAAAGAAAAACTCGAAACATTTGAAAGCAAAAATTCAGCAAAATTCAGCACAGTTACGAATGCGATTCTCTTTTGCGATATTTCCTTTCCTTCTCCTTATTCAGATTCGGAAGCAAAATCGATAAAAAATGAGAAATGCCTATTAAATAGAAAAATTTCTTCTCTCCCCCAACTACGGAAATAGGTATACGATATTGGTAGCCGGTTTGAAAAGGCATTTTACTATTCGAGATATCGCGTGCCGAGTTTCAAATGGTTTTCTATTCTCCCCTTGGGCGATCCTTTTTCCAGCACGAAATCAGACGACGAGAGTTAAAAATTTTCTTTTGCTCCTGCTGTAACGATAAATTGAGAAATCCATGGGAAACTTTCCAATACGTTCGGATAAAACTGTATGAGATGGAATTAGAAGAGTTTCCCTTTCCCCATCGTTTCGCTTATTTTGTTTTTCGTTTGTTTTTCTTTTCATTTTCTTTATGCACGTGTCCTTTTAAATTGGAACGAGGCCTGCTTCTTGCAGGGATAAATATTGCGAGGTCTGCGCGTAGATTATCTCTATTAATAAAGGAGATTGGTATATTTTTTTTTATAAAACATTTTGTAATTAATGGGATTCTTCATCCCTTTTTTTTAGATCTGATGGCGTGTTTGGTTTGCAAGTAGAGGTAGGTATCCGCAGATTCTGATTTCATAGCATCGGCATTGTTCTTACTAAAAGTTGTTTTGCAAAATGTACTGTTGCTTTATTCAGAAAGTCTTTCAAAACCTTGCTTTAAACTAGGATTGTTTTACGTCAGAGCAACGCCCTTTTTTGGGGAGGAGAAGATGAATAATGACACAGTCACAAAGACCCCAAAAGCGCACAGAAGACTGGGAAAGGAGGTCTAGTGGGAGCATTTAGGAGACAGATAGTAACTTCCAAAACCTGGTCACATAGCTCATTCCTTAACTTGTAAAGGGTATGACTGTCTTACGTACGGGGCCACGGTTTAACTTCCCATCAAATAGCAGGTGGTTTTTGCAAGCTCACTGTTGACGCCTTTCTCACCGAGAGCAGGAGAGGGATTAGTGGATGAATTTTTAAAAGGTTTTTAAATTATAAATAAAATAAATAAATACCCCCTCAAGCAGCTCAAAGCAGTTTATATGCCAAGCAATTTATATATTAACCTCAAGCAGTTTATATGCCACAGTAGAAGGTCTGAGAGAATGGAAAAACGACACAAACAGCCATGCCTTACCCGGGGCTCGAACCCAGGTCCCGTAGATCAGTAGCCAAACGCGCTAACCACTCGGCCACGGGGCGGCAGAGGTGGCGCAAGGGATATCATGGACAGAACACGCACTGGGAGAAGACCCCAGCCGCCCGAAGGCGACGGGACTCGGAATCCCTCACAGCTCACTTTCCCGCCAGCACGTATTAAGAAACATAGAATTATGAGACTGACGCACTATCTACCAAGTCAACCCCTGCCTCAACTTTGACTTTCTACTTAAGCAGTTTTGCCTAACCTGTTTGGAGAGCAGGCGGGAGGGGTAGGCTCAGTCAGGTAGCCTGCCAGACTCCTAATCTGCAGTTCCCAGGTTCGAGTCCCAGCTGCGTAAGCATTGAGATTTATCTCCAAAACTCCTCGCTCTGCCTCCGTCAGTAGGGGACATCGATGGGCTTGGAAAGGCCGCCGTCCGTCGGATGGGACTCTACGCCGTGACGCCGTGTGCGAGAGAGAGCCATACCCTCTGCACGTTACAGAACACACTGGATGGCCTTGAAGAGATGGATTGACGAGAGGCTACCGTCTGTCCAGTGTGTCCCATCACCCAACCTTCTCTGAATTCTTGAGGTCCTTGTGACCTGGCCATTTACACTGAATTTTCTATGCAGCATATAACATTTCCCTCACCGTTTTACAGGTCTTTAAAAATTTCTTGAAAAATGCATTAAATATAAATAAGTTAAATAATTTTTGCCTCTATTACTCTTACTAGCATTCTGAAGGGAAAAGGGCTGGCACCCTTGTCCCTTTCCTGGATCCCGCCCTGAAAGGGGCTGGCACCCTTGCCCCATCCTGGATCCGGCCCTGAAAGGGGCTGGCACCCTTGCCCCCCTCCTGGATCCGGCCCTGAAAGAGGCTGGCACCCTTGTCCCTTTCCTGGATCCGGCCCTGAAAGGGGCTGACACCCTTGCCCCCCCCCTGGATCCGGCCCTGAAAGGGGCTGACACCCTTGCCTCCTCCTGGATCCGGCCTGAAAGGGGCTGACACCCTTGCCCCGTCCTGGATCCGACCCTGAAGGGGCTGACACCCTTGCCCCCTCCTGGATCCGGCCCTGAAGGGGGCTGGCACCCTTGCCCCCCTCCTGGATCCGGCCCTGCACTCAGTTAATTGCAACATAAATGCTCTCCGTTTTCTAAGCTCAATTGCTTAATTTAATTTGTAAAGTTCGTAAATATTTAACCCAGTTTTTGAGCTTAAGAAACACTTAACTTGATGGCATTTAGTTTTAAAAAAAATCACTGCACCAGAATCGATATTGTTGTGAATTACAGATCTATTCCAGATAACACCTCCCTCGACCAAAAACAAAACTGAAGGACAATAGAAATAATAATCAGAAAAGTCTATAAATGACATTTGCTGAAGAAAAAGTTAATGTTAATGTTATTACATTGCCACATTTCCATGTTAATGGAAAAAATGGGCAAAACTCATTATTTTCATCATTTCACGAGTCCCGTGTTTACAGGACTTGATCATTTTAATTTTAGTTTAAAGCGGAGTTCAAGGTTGATATTGAATCTGCTCGTTTTCAAAAGACAAGGGCTATTGTTTCATTTTGTTCTGTATCTGTCTTTAGACAATCAACTTTTTTGTTTTAGGGATAAATTATTTATTTTTGAGTTGGATGGATATTGATGAAAAATTAGCATTCTCGATTTTCTAATCTTCCTCTAACTATATTAGCGCCCTCTAACGGTAGAAAAGGTTAGAAGTGGAAAAATATTTAACAAGTATTGCGAACATTCATTTATGCTAGAAATTTGCAATTACGGCAATCGAATGTCAAAAGTTTACCTTTAGCTGGAAAGATTGACTTTAAGAGATAAATGAAAAATTATTTTTGTGTCGTATAAGTACTAATAAAATATTATTATGCATTTGTATTTTCAGAACTATCCGTCTGCTCATATTTCCACTGTTAGATGGCGTTAAACAGAATAAAAAAAATATATAGCCCTCTAAAGAAGGAAGTGTTGGAAACGCCCAAAACCTTAAAGGAAAATTGCGAACAAACCATCTAGGGTAGAATTTTCGAAATTTTTGTGGTAAAGTTTGATGGTCAAAAAGTTCGCATTAGTAGTAATAATTTACCTTCTTACCCACAAAACGGGTGAAAAAATGCAACTTTTTTTTTGTTTTAAGGGAAAAGTAAAACAAAAATAATTTTCGCGTTTTGCAGGGAATAACAAAATAGTACTATTTTGTATTTTCCTAATCATCTATTAATTCTAATTTTGATTGTTAGAAGATACAAACGTGTAAGAAAAAAAAGTAGCTTTCTTTGAAAATGAGCATCCCATGTTGGCATTGCCAGATTAAATTTAAAAATAGAATAATTTCCCCTCAAGCAGCTTTTTGCACAGAGGTCTGACAGTAGCCTGTCAGTTTAATCGGTAAGGAAGGTGAGACCTCTTTTTGCACAGAGGTCTGACAGTAGCCTGTCAGTTTAATCGGTAAGGAAGGTGAGACCTCTTTTTGCCCAGAGGTCTGAGAGTAGCCTGTCAGTTTAATCGGTAAGGAAGGTGAGACCTCTTTTTGCACAGAGGTCTGACAGTAGCCTGTCAGTTTAATCGGTAAGGAAGGTGAGACCTCTTTTTGCCCAGAGGTCTGAGAGTAGCCTGTCAGTTTAATCGGTAAGGAAGGTGAGACCTCTTTTTGCACAGAGGTCTGACAGTAGCCTGTCAGTTTAATCGGTAAGGAAGGTGAGACCTCTTTTTGCCCAGAGGTCTGAGAGTAGCCTGTCAGTTTAATCGGTAAGGAAGGTGAGACCTCTTTTTGCACAGAGGTCTGACAGTAGCCTGTCAGTTTAATCGGTAAGGAAGGTGAGACCTCTTTTTGTCCAGAGGTCTGAGAGTAGCCTGTCAGTTTAATCGGTAAGGAAGGTGAGACCTCTTTTTGCACAGAGGTCTGACAGTAGTCTGTCAGTTTAATCGGTAAGGAAACTGAGACCTCTTTTTGCACAGAGGTCTGACAGTAGTCTGTCAGTTTAATCGGTAAGGAAGCTGAGACCTCTTTTTGCACATAGGTCTGACAGTAGCCTGTCAGTTTAATCGATAAGGAAGGTGAGACCTCAGCAGAAAGACAACACAAAAATCTGTGCCTTACTCGGACCTCGAACGCTAGGTCCCTTTTTAATCGGGATTAAAAAAATGTTTTTTTTAATTTTTAGTCGGGATTAGTGATCTGATTTTTTAATTGGGAATTCATTTTTTAATCGGGATTAGTGATCTGGCAAACTTCGTGTCACGTGATACGTAGTTTGCCAGATCACTAATTTCTAAAAAAATCGTTTCCAGATATTTTTTCTGAATTCTGTAATCAACCGTAGTGTTCGGATACTTTTTTGAGCGACTGTAGGTGGTCATATTATTTTGATACTAGATCGTATGGGCTAACTCACGGAAATATTGAGCGTGTGCAGTTACCGTTCACAGCAAACTGGAGCGGTTGCGGTTAATGTTCGCAGCACATTGGATCGTGTGAGCTCACAAAGACCTGGATCGTGTGGGCTCACTCACGGAAATATTGAGCGTGTGCAGTTACCGTTCACAGCAAACTGGAGCGGTTGCGGTTAATGTTCACAGCACATTGGATCGTGTGAGCTCACAAAGACCTGGATCGTGTGGGCTCACTCACGGAAATATTGAGCGTGTGCAGTTACCGTTCACAGCAAACTGGAGCGGTTGCGGTTAATGTTCACAGCACATTGGATCGTGTGAGCTCACAAAGACCTGGATCGTGTGGGCTCACTCACGGAAATATTGAGCGTGTGCAGTTACCGTTCACAGCAAACTGGAGCGGTTGCGGTTAATGTTCACAGCACATTGGATCAAGGCCAACTAGAAAGACAGGCCATGACACTGAGGCGATCCTCAACCGTCACGTGATCAACTTAGTCCGGTAGCTGCAAACGCCACTCGATTCGTTCGCACAGAACCTTGAATCTCGTTTTTGCGATTTTATTTCGCTTTTTTTCGTATCGTTAAATCACATGAAAAATTCCTTGTGTAGAATAAATAATGGCTGTATTCTTTTTCCACTTTTTTGTTTAGCCTTTTATATAAGCGAATTTAAATTTGATAGTTAATTTAAAACTAGCTGATTTTTACAAGAAACCTAATTTTTTTTTCTTTCTTCATACCCCATTTAATCTAATTTGTGATAATTCTTAAAATACCAGCAGTTTCCTTTAAAAAAATTAAAGGCATAATATTATAGTGTTTAGAATAAAGAGCAAAATCCGAAAACCAGAGGTGTATTTAAACGGGTGGTTTGGGATATGTATATACAAATATATATAATTTTTAAATTCTTTTTTTAAAACATTTAACAACTGCAAGGCATTGATTCAGAATACACCACTGGTTTTCATTTACTTACCAGTTGCGGTATCCTTAATATTTACTTATTGAGTACATTTTTTTAATCTTTTGGAAAAGAAATCGCCCGACTCAAATATAATTTAAAAAATATATACTTTCAGTGGTCACTTATTAGATAAATTTCCATGATATGCAAGCAGTAATCGAGATTTTACAGTGCAATAACTTCTTAAAATTATTAAGGAAAATTGTGACAGTAGCTACGTTGCACGTTTGGTATTTAATTATGGAATATTTAATAACAGTTATTCCACTTTATATAACTGCTGTCGCGTAAACAGGTTGAAATGGAAGCAATAACCGGTACATTAAACTTTAGTAAGATAAATACTGTGAAAAGTATGAATACATTTTTGTAGTTCACATACTAATTTCCATCAATTTTGAACGAGCTAAGTTAAATATTTCTATCTTCATAACTATTTAAATACTGAACCTCATTTCTAAAAACCTAGATTTAATGGTTTATTTTCAATTGCATTTTCCTATGAAAAGCACAATGAAAAAATTGCTGTGCCCTATTGACAGGAGTGTACATAATAAAGTGACTGCTTAGCACTTCTGATTGCCACATTTAATAGGACAGTTTAATGAACAGAAACAGCATATTTGATAGGAATGAACATATTTTTCATCTTTATTTGATGTAGTTTACAACAAATTATTTTCAGTGCAAACATGGGCATAATGTCCCTGAGGCAACATAATGCAAATACAGTGAGGAATATTACAGATTTGAATAAAACTTGTACTGTATTCAGCAGTAATATTTTAGAATATGATACAGAAAATTACAAAACTCATAAAAAATTAAGATTTTCTGCATATTGATTTTAACAATATACTAGTGTATATCACAGCTTTGGAATATATTTAAGTAAATATTTCACTACACTCTTTTTTGTTTCTTTTCAACTCATAAAAGATGCCCAATGAAGATGTGACAAGAAATATATTAGATCATGTAATATCAGTTCATTATAAAACATTTATCTAGTAAATTGATTTTAATGAAAATTATGTATCTCTTCCTAAAAGACTCATACATAATCTAGAACATGAAAGATATCCTAAATTTCATTAATTTTGCACTCGCATAACACATCACAGCTTCTGAAACAACATAATATACTGCAAAAGTAATTATCAGACACTAAATTTTGCCAACATTCTTGGCATTCAATAAATTTGTTTAAATTTCTTACCGAATTTCTAATGATAATAAACAACATAAGCAACTCAAAAGCAAACACTTGACTAGGTTGACATTATTTTTAAAGTCATATTTATGAAGTTACAAAATTTTATTAACTGATCAGTCATTTAATATTGAAAATGATCAATACAACCTAATTCTCATGAACCATCTGAAATAAGCAATATATAATATAGATAATATTTCTTCAAACAGAATGTCAGTAAAAGGATGATTATTTTATTTAGAGCAAATAATGAGTGTTGCAAACTGATGACTAGTCAGATTGGACACCTATATCTAAGAGATAATGTTGAACCCTAAAAAAATAACTTGTTGGTTACAACAGTTTAAAATGGTATAAATATTAGTGTCATTTTTCCTTCACAGAATATTGGTAAAATTCAGCTTTCATAACTCTTTAAAAAGGTGCATTAAAGGTTCTAAAGGTTATGTATTTTCAGGTGAATAGGAGAAAATGAATTAAAGAGAATACGAATTTTACATCTTTCAAATACATGTATGAGCCTGAAGCATAACAATGGGAGAACACATTAGTTAATCATGGTTAATCATGCATAATTTATTTACTGCATAGGCTCAGGTAATAAATATGTTAAGACAGAGAATATTGCTGTTTGCAAAGTCAAAATTAATAGATTATTGTAAATGGCATATTAAGTTCAAGGTACAAAAATTGCCAAATGATATAATTTTTTTTGAGTGACTTGACTAGGGAATTCAAACCTGGGAACTGGATACCAATATGCAACAGATAATATTGAATCAACAACCAACTTTTTTTCTTCTTTATAATTATAGAAATGTATTATGTGCTCATATATATCAACATATATTATATTTCTTTTCGAAAATCTCTAGCTAGCAATCACAGCCAGATAAAGCAAGCATTATATATTCATATATATAATACTGTTAAATTACAGTCCATAAATACTCTCAACCTCAGAGAGCTGTATTGTCGTTTGAAAATCCAGTAAAACTCTTGGTGGCACAGTGGGAGGTGTAGCTCAGTTGGTATAATGCCATATTCATAATCTGCTGTTCCCAGGTTTGAATCCCATCTGGGATCTTATCTGTCAATAGGGGACACTGATGGGTTTGGAAAAGACACCATCTGTAGAATGAGACATTACGCCATGGGCCCCATACCCTGTGTATGTTAAAGAACACTCTGGATAGCCTTGATGGGAGGCTACCACCTCTCCAGTGTGCTGCCTCCCCTAAACTATCAGCCCTTGGGAACTGGCCATTTAGCCCATTGTATGAAAAGAAGTGCCATTCAGAGGTTAATAAAAAACAACTGGTAGACACATAGTATTTTAATATATACATAGTACATGGCCGAGTGGTTAGCGCACTTGGCTACTGATCTAAGGGACCTGGGTTCGAGCCCCGGGTAAGGCATGGCTGTTTGTGTCGTTTTTCTGCTGAGGTCCTGCCATCCACTCAGACCTTCTACTATGGCATATAAACTGACAGGCTCCTGTCAGACCTTTGTGGCAAGCACCTGCTTGAGGGGGTATTTTTTTTTGTATTTTGTGTTGCATTAGATTTTTTTATAAACCTTTAGAATGATTTTGTAAATAAAACTGTAATTTTCATTAGGTAATGGTTATAAACTGAAAGTCCACTCTCACTACAAGTATTCAGCAATATAAATTAATATCTGATTAATTAAATTTTAATGTTTCCATACTATTTTTGAATTTAAGCTTTAATGACATTATCTGCTATTTCATGGACATAAAAACAACATGAAATTTTTTTTTCCATAGAATAACCAAAAATTAAAGGGTTTTAAATTTAGAAGAAATTCATTAAATTAGAAAGAAAAATAACTGGTTTTGGGTTCAACAATATCTTTTGCATATTGGATTTCAATCTGACTAAGCCATTAATAGTAACATCCATTATCTGATCTACATAAAATAATAAATAATCATCCTTTTATTGACATTTTCAATTTCAAAAATTGTGATCGACATGATATACTCTAAAGACTGATAAAACCTGTTCCTATGGATACATAGTTACTCTACCTAGATATATGAAATATATATATTATGAATAAGAATACAAGTACAAATTTTGCAGTTCAAACAAGTGCTGATAGCATATTTATGTCTAAACTACTTTTCCCTTCAACTTATAAAACTATTAGCTCAAAAGCAAAGAAGATTGCGAAGAGAATTGTTTGTGCAAAGAATATCAAACATGGACTCGACAATTTTTGTGGGCAACGACAAATATCTGGTTTGCCCCTTAAAAATAAAAAAATACCCCCTCAAGCAACTGCTTGCCACATAGGTCTGACAGGAGCCTGTCAGTTTACATGCCATAGTAGAAGGTCTGAGCAGATGGCAGGACCTCAGCAGAAAAACAACATGCACATCCATGCCTTACCCGGGGCTCGAACCCAGTTTATGAAATGAAAAATGCTAGCATTCAGTAATTAACCTGATCATCCACACATTTATAGCAATTTGCAAAAGTATTAAATATGAGTAGTTAAAATATCAAATAATTCATGCTCTCAACTTCAAAACTAGGCCAAACAAATTGTATTGTGTTTGTGATCAAAGGAACATGAATTGAAGTCCCAGGTAAGGCATGGATGTTTGTATTGCGCCTTTCTGCTGAGATCACACCTTCCTCTCAGACCTCTAAGGCATATTACACTGGCAGGCTCCTGTCAGACCTCTGTGGGAAGCAGTTGTTTGAGGAGGTATTTATATTTTTCACGCAAAACATTTGCATCAATAAAGTCGAAAAAAAAAATTCAGTTAATTAGTTTTCCAATGCCATTCGCTGCGCTGGGGCTCTTGTTTAGGAATAGTAAAAGTTGAGGTATGTTGTTCTCCATCATAGTTGGACCGGCATCCAGCAACACTACAGTGTCTAGGCATGATTTCCTCACCTATGAATTGCAAGGGACCAGTAAATTATTCTATTCACATTCCTCTTTACGTCAAAAAAGTAAAAGTACTGAGCAACTTACAACATTAAATGTGGTTTTCATTCTTTGATGAATAAAATGTGAATATTACTACAAATCATTGACTAATTATCTTAATAGTCATGGTATGTAAGAGAATTAAAAATCTGTAGCTCTATATAATGATTGAAATTATTGTTAATGATAAAAATTTGGGAACTAATGTAATACATAATCTTAATATTTAATAGTTATGGTATGCAAGAGAATGTGGAAAGTGTGCAGCTCTATATAATAAGTAAAATTTTTTCAGTGATAAAAATTTGTGAATTAATGTAATACGTTGTACATTTTGCAGGTCTCATACGGTGTTATTCACAGAAACAAAAAAAAAACATAGTTATCAAACAAATAAAAACAACACAAGCATCATTTATTAACTGCACTGCACAAGTAACATTTCTGTTCATACTACTTTATCAGTGCTGTTAAAGTAGTCAAAATCATTTTCAATTAGAAACAAGTCAGTTATGAATTTGGTCAATATTATTAACTCATGTACCAGGCAGGAAATTTACTAAGTCTGAACATTTAAAAAAAAAGCTTGTCAGCAGGAATTAAAAATCATGATTGATCAATTGTTTATTAAACAGAACATTCTATCACTCTATAGCAAAGCTTTGTTTATATGATTCGAAAAACAGGATATATTAATTGGCTATTCCCCTAATAATCTAATGAAGGCCACAGAAAAATTCAATATTGATTTCTCAGACAATAATTATGGTGACTATAAAATACCTCTAAGGTGATACAGCAAGGTAGGTAAATATAGGGCCATATCATGGCTGTATCAGAAAACTCAGTGCAAAAGAGAAATGATTTACTCAAGAGATCTGGTAGCTACTCTCAAAGCAAAATCACGTAACAAAATGTTACTTAAGTTTTAAAAAGCAATTGCTCATTTCTCAACTCATATAATAATTGTGTAACACATTAGTAATATTTATGTATAATTGCACTGCCACTTTAAAATGTGACTTTTACCAGAGCATTAAAAAAACTATAATTTGATAAACCAGTGATAAGAGGCATGAGTTTAATAGCAAAATATCATGGATAAATTAAAATATGCTGTTATTAGCAATGAAAGAATAAGTTTTTGCAATTTCTGCATTTAAAATATTGTCAATTAGTACCAGAGGTCCCTATGCTCAGATCAGATTTTATGATCATATCTATGCAAGTAACATATATAAAAGTTACTGAACAGTTGTGTTTAGTATTCACAAATATTACATTCGATTATTGATAGCATTTCATATCACAACTGTGCTATTTCGATGGCACTATTCAAATATAAAAATTTAAAGGACATTAAGTTCTGCTCTGAAATAATTCTAAAAGTTAATTTCAGCAAAGGAATCTACGACGTTACCTGTTAATTTAAAGCATATATTAGAAAAAATAGTTTTTACTATACAAAACATTGGAAAATTTATTTGCAGTTTAATACTTAAAAAAATAAATCAGGGGATTCAAAAATAACTTTGTAGCGGTTCATATTTCGATACGGGCAATTTCAATTTTTCACTCTATAAAAAAATTACGTATATTACTAAGTTTAATTCCTTCAATTTTTTCAATCGAAACAGCGATAAGTTATATAAGGGCAGCCAAAAAAGTTTCTAACTTAATGAAAGACCATCTCATTCAACACACCATCATTCAAACGTTGAAACTAGGCCTAAGAGAGCAATGCACTCAAAACACTTTTCAAGCACTAAATAATTACTTTTATCAAACCACTAACTACAGGAAATATTTCATGCTACAAATAATAATAATAATGAGAAATGCTTACTTCTTTGGGGTAATCCAAATGTAGTTTGAAGACAAAAACTATTGCAGTCCCATTTCCACAATGAACGAAGCAAGCGACTGTATCATGCACCTCGGACTAAGTTGATCACGTGATATTCCAGTGTCATGGCCTGTCTTTCTCGTGGGCCTCGACATTGGATCGTGTGAGCTCACAAAGACCTGGATCGTGTGGACTCACTCACGGAAATATTGAGCGTATGCAGTTGCTGTACACGCTCCAGCTATTTTTCCTGAATTCTGTAATCACGTGACACGAAGTTTGCCAGATCACTAATTTCTAAAAAATATCGTTTCCAGATATTTTTTCTAAATTCTGTAATCAACCGTAGTGTTCGGATACTTTTTTGAGCGATTGTACGACGTGTTATTCCTCTACTTTGTAATTATAAACGTATATAATGTGGAGAGCTTTAACCTTGCTCATACCTAGCCTAAATATCATAGATTATCTCTTAGTTTGCCTTCAAGTATGCAGTGCGCGTTAGGGAATACTATCAAGCCACTTTAATTACTCTCAAAGCGAAAAGAGGTGAGATGCAGCCCTCTAGACAAAATGAGATTATTATCACTTATACACGACGAGGAAAGAGCTTAGAAAGCATCTTCGCCATTCCCATGGCAACGAAATCACAGATAAAAATGACATCCACAAAGCAATAAATGAATCAGTGTTCCCCCAAAAAATAAAACCAACCCTTCGCGTTTGTTTACATAATTTCCATTTTCATCAGCGCACTCAATATACATCCCCTCAAAGAAGCGAGTTGCAGCCAACATGAGCCACGTGGCTATTGCAGTTAATCCGACGCGGAGAAGAGGCCAAAGTATGTAATGAATACGTTTAATCCTTGTCCTCAAGCAGATAAGTGCTTTGATGAAATCCGTGGCTTTCCTAAGAGGCCCGCGTAGAGCTTCTCGTTTGGCTAGCCCAGAGGACGCCGGAAGGGTGGCAAGGGGCGATCATTGGAGGCGAGCAGCGACGCATATCCTCGAGGGGGGATGAGGAGGAGAGAGAGAGACGAAGCTAGCACGCATTCGTCTGCACAAGGAGAGAAAGAGAAAAGGAGAGAGCCGCGTGCATCGAGCGAGAGAAAGTGTACATATGCACGTGGACGAGAGGCACGCAAAGATCTCTGCAAACAGAGATAGAGAGTGAGCGCGTGAGAGAGAGAAAATGCCCCCCGCAGACGTAACAGAGATGCCGCAAAGAAGGAGCGGAGAGCGACACGCGTAAGGTAGGACGAGACAGAGATGGGGATGGAGGAGTTACAGTTGTTGGGAAGTGAGTCTTGACGATGGGGAAGTTGAATTCTTCAAATAATAAGATTAATAGTTGCAAGAAAATTGTAAGATATGAATTTCAGTTGTTTGTTTTACATCTGAGTGACACTTTTTTTGCACACAATGGGTAAAACGGCCAGGTCACAAGGATCCCGAGATCTCAGAGAGAGCTGGGGAACGGGATACACTGGACAGCTATTAGGATAAAAGTCTTCCGTGAATGCCATCCAGCGTGTTCTTTAAGTGCGCAGAGTATGACTCTCCTGCACAAGGCAACACGTCTTAACGTCCATCCGTTGTCCATCGGATGGGAGGTCCAAGCCACTCGGTGTCCCCTTTCTGACCGAGGAAAAGGTAGGGGTTTAGCAGAAATTGTTGTACAGTGGCTCAAAAAAGTATCCGAACACTATGGTTGATTACAGAATTCAGAAAAAATATCTGCCAATGATTTTTTTAGAAATTAGTGATCTGGCAACCTTCGTGTCACTGGCAACCTTCGTGTCACGTGACACGAAGGTTGCCAGATCACTAATTTCTAAAAAAATCATTGGCAGATATTTTTTCTGAATTCTGTAATCAACCATAGTGTTCGGATACTTTTTTGAGCGACTGTACTTCGGTTGCTTTGTGTTTTAAACGTTCCTTTGCAAATGAGACTAAGGAAGGATGATACTTTAGAGCAGTTGTTCCCAACCCTTGATTTTCGCATCCTTGGAGAGCCGCAAGCTATTTTCAGTATTCAAAAGACTAACGGAAATCGTGTATCTGCGAAAACGTCGCACTTTGCTGCTTTTGCAGAGAATCGCTTCGAGTCGCTATGGCAACACTGATATCTCATGCTGATCTCAAGCTGTGATTGGCTATTGATGACGTCATAGAAATTTTTAGGATTTCTGAAGCAGAGTATTTCTCTACTCAAATATTTTAGATTTAAACAACAGCCGATAACTGGACAGCAGATCAAGAACTAGAGATATGAACGCATTCTTTCGGCGTTTAGAGAGTGGTCTGAAAAAAAATAAATATTTTTAGTTAAAATGTATCAGGTAATGATGGAAAGAATATCTAGGCTATGGGAAGCTCAAAATTATTAGCTTCACCAGGCGACCCACTACTGACGTTTCAGCAGTTGAAACTTCAAGAAGATGTAAATGAAGCTGAGAATTATTAGCTTTATCAGACGAGCCACCAATGACTTTTCGACAGTTGAAACTTCAAGAAGATGTAAATGAAGCTGAGAATTATTAGCTTTATCAGACGAGCCACCAATGACTTTTCGACAGTTGAAACTTCAAGAAGATGTAAATGAAGCTGAGAATTATTAGCTTTATCAGACGAGCCACCAATGACTTTTCGACAGTTGAAACTTCAAGAAGATGTAAATGAAGCTGAGAATTATTAGCTTTATCAGACGAGCCACCAATGACTTTTCGACAGTTGAAACTTCAAGAAGATGTAAATGAAGCTGAGAATTATTAGCTTTATCAGACGAGCCACCAATGACTTTTCGACAGTTGAAACTTCAAGAAGATGTAAATGAAGCTGAGAATTATTAGCTTTATCAGACGAGCCACCAATGACTTTTCGACAGTTGAAATTTCAAGAAGGCTAGGTGAAGCTAAAGATTATTACACTGAAGATTTAAAAATCATTAGCTACCCATCACTGACTTTTAAGCTGCTAAAACTACAAGAATGTCTAGATGAAGCTGAATAATATTAGCTTCAGCCAGCGATCCACTTACTGACCTTTCGGCTGATGAAACTCCATGAGGAGCTCTGTGGAGCTGAGGATTATTAGCTTCCTCCGACAATCCACCACCGCTAAGCGTTTAACCATCCTTTATTACCAAGTGTCTGAAACACGTGGCGCTAAATCATTTTGTGTGGCCCTCAAACAATACGTTTATCATGATTATGGTCGTGAATTGTGACTTACTAAATTGAATCGACTTCGATAATCTGATTCGAATATAGATAATATGTTCACCTTCGCCCGCAGATGAAGACACTACAAATCAAATTTAAGTTTATGTTTCGGTAGTAAAAGTGTGTAAAATTTAAATACCGAAATATAAGAAATTATGTTTTGATTATTATTGCTTCTAATAAAATGCGGCCCTCCACATATTAAGAAGTGACTGATTTGGATCTCTACATGATTTGAATTTGAGGCCCCTTGGTCTAGATCTTCGCCTAAGCTTGTTGCACTCAATCCTTGGGTCGTAAGTGCTAGATTTACGTTACAAATAATTATGTTGAACAATATAAACGAGGCAAAATTGTATCTACTTGGAAGGGTCAATGCGAGAAAAACATTAAAGCTAATTTCTTTGTTGTATTTTTAAGAGAATTTGTTTATTTGAAGTGAAATAGCCACAATGGCCTCAATTGCTCAGAAAAGGTTAGGGAAGAGGATCCTCTGTATAACTGTTAAAAAACAGATGAAAACCTCAAGAAATTTTCTCGGAAGGCCGCCACCGTCCATCGTTTCGGACGTTAAGCCAGGAATCTCTGAGCAACAGGGCCGAAGTCTGTATACATTAAAGAACACACTGATGGCCTTGACGGAAGACTATAATCTGTTTTTTATAGATCCCCTTCCCATAATCTATTCTGAGGCCTTGGGGTTCTTGTGACCTGGCCATTTGGTCCATTAGGTGCAAAAAAACTGTCTCTCAGATGTTAAACTATCCAAACATTTAAACTTTGCACCACGTGGTGGTTACCTGTACCATCTGGTTATCTGTTACCATCTGGTTACCTGTATTTTCTGATATCTGTCCCGCTTTTCGGGCATCAGACCCTTCAACTTCATAAAATTCATTTTCCTTTTTGGAGCTAGTACTATTTCAAAAACCTTCTTTAAAGGAAAGACATGAATGAATCTAATAACCATTTTTCTGTATAACGATAAAGCGTTGCAAAAATAACAACCTTAATATTACAATTTAAAGTAAGTTTACAAGTTAAAGTTAAAAATAATGCTTTTGTTACAAGTTACTGACGTTCATCTTTAGAAAAACATCTAAAGTTGATTGATTTACGCTTTTGTTTCTCTTTTAGTAATTCAATGTGATAAAGCATTTAATACTCCATGTGCTTTACACAAAAAGTTCTTTCGAAATTAGAATCATGCTCACTTTTATTTCCAATTGAATCTTGCATTGTCTTCATAAAAGATTTGTGTCATATGGTGCTTTTTTTTTTCATTTTAAATAGCATTAACGGATATCTTATCAACTATTCTGACAGTGGTAAAAGTGATCAAAAAAACGCTATATCGAAACAGTTAAATAAAGGTAGCTCTAAACAATTATTTGCGTTCTATTCAGTTCCTATTATAAGTTGGGTTGTTTTACCTCTGAGCGGCACTTTTTTTGCACACCATGGCCTAAATGGCCAGGTCACATGGACCCCAAAGGCTCACAGAAGGTTGAAAGAGGGGACCCACTGGAACAGCTGTTGGGAGACAGATGGTAGCCTCCCGTCAAGGCCATCCAGCGTGTTCTTTAATATGCACAGGGTATGACTCTCCCGCACACGGGGCCACGGCTTAACGTCCCATCCGACGGACGGCGGTCTTTCCAAGCCCATCGGTGTCCCCTACTCACCGTGGGCAGGGCGGGGAATTTTGCGGAGATAAATCTCAACGCTGACCCAGCTGGGACTCGAACCTGGGAATCCTATTATAAGTATGGCGAGGTTTGCCTGTACTCAAAATATTGTAATTCCAACAATCTTTTCTGTTCCGTGTAATGTGTCTGCACATAGATATATATATAACAATGTACAGCTTGTTAATTGAGCCAATATACCTAATACAATGCAAAACATACACTCTATTAAAAAATGTATTTTGATACTCTTGTGCTTCGTGAGTACAAAATCACATTTAAAGCTCCCAAACTTTAAAAACTGAGAGTTTTTTTGGGGAGGTTTTACAGGAATATGTCATTGACAGTAAAAAAATAAAAATAAACAATTGTAATGAGATCTTCAATTTATCTCCAGTGAACTCGGGAAATAATAAGCTGAAAAAAATTGGTTTTGCCGTGAGTGAGATTCGAACCCAAGTCTCCTGGAAACGTTAGCCGGTGATGGTGTAGTGGTTAGCATAACTGTCATGTTTCAGGGAGATGTGGGTTCGAATCCCACTCACGGCAAAAACCAATATTGTTTCAGCTTATTATTTCATAAGTTCCACTCTTTTCACGAGAACCACAATCCTGTGATTCTTTACTACTGAATTTTCTCCAGTGATTTTTTTTCTTTTTTTTTTGGTAAAAAAGTGATTTTATTTTTCAAAATTACGGAGCTGGAATGTGGCTGCCCATTCCCACAATGTGAAACAATCCCAATGCTTTTGGTAACAGAGTGTTATATTTCTTAGGGCTAAACTACAGACTTAGCTGGTAGGAATTTCGTTACACCCGTTGGAATTCCTTTAATCTCACTTAGTGATCACTAAGTTTTACATAGTGCTGTCTCTGTAGTCATTTGAGCGATAACTTTTACCTACATAAAAATCTAACTCCCTTCAAAAATTGAATCATCCCTTCCTATGAGATAGAAATAACCCAATTTCGGTTCCTGAGATTCTCGCCCGTGATTCAAAAGTATGCTTTAAAAAAAAATGTCGTTTAAAATTTTCACCTTGAAATATCTTGTAATTGAAAGATTTAATTTTCATTTCGATACACATCATTAAAAGAAAATAAATAAATACCCCCTCAAGCAGCTGCTTGTGCCACAGAGGTCTGACAGGAGCCTGTCAGTTTTTATGCCATAGTAGAAGATCTGTTACATAAACTTATATGGATCACAAGTTTATGCTCTGACTCGTGGGTTCCCAACCTATGGTCCGTGATGTCAAAGTAGGTGGTTGGCTGCATTAACTATTTTCTCATTAATAAAAGTCATTGCCGTTCTCAGCAGCTGGGTCTACATCATGGTATAAAAAAAGTTGTAGTAAGACAATTTGTTATTGTTATTTTTTCTCTATTTCAAAAATGTGAGTTTCTTTGGATTTCATTCTGAAACTTGGTATATTTACTAGAAATATGTTTAGTGGTAATGATGATCTTACTAATAATTTTAAAATTAATATTCAAATTTTTAAAAGTAGTTCACAGTTTTTTGGCAAAATTTGGAAAAGGTCCGAAACTAAAGAAGAGAACTTCTCTTCCAAAGCTGTAAGTTCCTAATCTCTTTATACCAAGGAAACTTTACAAAGGCTCACTATAGGCCAGTGATGGATCTTCGAGAAAAGCTAATAATCCTCAACTTCACGCATCTCTTCTTGTAATTTCAACAACCAAAAAGTCAGTGGTGGGTCGTCGAGTGAAGTTAATAATTCTTAGCTTAACCTAGCTCTTCTTGTAGTTCCAACAACGGAAAGGTCAGTGGTGGGTCGTCGAGTTAAGTTAATAATGATCACATTAGCCAGCTCTTCGTGTAGTCCCAACAACGAAGAGGTCAGTTGTGGGTCGTCGAGTGAAATTAATAATTCTTAGCTTAACCTAGCTCTTCGTATAGTTCCAACAACGGAAAGGTCAGTGGTGGGTCGTCGAGTGAAGTTAATAATTCTTAGCCTAACCTAACTCTTCTTGTAGTTCCAACAACGGAAAGGTCAGTTGTAGGTCGTCGAATTAGGTTAATAATTCTTAACTTAACCTAGCTCTTGTAGTTCCAACAACGAAAAGGTGAGATGTGGGTGCTCGAACGAAGTTAATAATCCTTACCTTCACCTAGCTCTTCGTGTAGTTCCAACAACAGAAATTTTAATGCGTTTGTCAGCGTATTGAAGAACCTAGGGTGACAATCCGGATAATGCACAGATGTTTTCTTTCTGTAATATATTTGTTATCATTATGATATCTGATTTAGGATGTCTAACACACTGTGACTCACTTGTTAACAATTGCCAATATAGGATACCGAGAAAGGAGCCATTTGTCTTCTATCCTCCTCTGCGCACGCACAATTGCAATATATCTCTATTTAACATCTGTTCATCTCCATCTTCCCATCTAATATACTCCCAATTGATCCTTTGCCACAACCAAACTTCTGACACGAGAACAGAAGAATAAAACTCTAAAGAGAACAAACAAGCGAAAGCAAAGAAAGGAAGATGCATTCGTGAAGAGAAGAACAACTCTCATTTATTAGTGTCAACCCCGATAAGCAATGAAAAGGCAGATACATTTTTCATGATTGTAACACAAACGAGAATGATCCTAAACAGCAGTTGCGGACTCGGAATAAATCTAGCAACGACACTTGCAGCTTCTCACGTCCCCTCTGCCGTAGATGATGTTCCTCGACGACAGTTATCGCGGCCATTATCTGTAGTTACAGGCCCCAGCGACTGACACACGTGCACACACGAACGGGGATCGAGTGAGAGAAAGGAAAGCAAAAACGACCAGCTCTCGGTTTCCTTCTAATCGCTCTCCGGTTCATCTGTGCGTAGCTAAAAGAAGAGATGACCTTCGCCTGACCTCTGCGGGCGTCTGATTGATTTCTTATCCGTCCGTCACTGCGATGCCGCTCTATGGCGCTCTGTTCCGTTTCTGATTGCCGGCTTCTTGTACATTAGACCGTTGGTAATTGTCCCACGCATCAGCAGTCTTCGGTGCGCCTGACGTGATGCACCGCTTGCCTCTTGCCGTCACCGTCCTCCATTCCGTTCGCGTCTCCTTCCCACCCCAGCTCCTTGCTTTGCTGCACTCTGCTCGTCTTCCTCCCTCAGCCTCTCTAGTCCACATCACTTCTCATCGCTGGTGACCGGCATCATCTCCTCGCATCACCCATTCCCCCATTCCTCCCTCGGTCTCCTCTGCTCTCGGCATCTCTATCATCATTTGCTAGAAGGAAGCATCTGGCTGCAGATATATATAAATACATACGAGATAAATTGCCAGGAAACAGATCGCCTGCCGATAACCCCCTCTCTTATCATTTCACGTGTTGGCGTGGCATTCTCAGATGTCGATTTGTAATGGATGGACGAGATGGTCTCGGTTCGTACCTAATCGCTGTGTTTAACCTTGGATGTTGCTCTTGTTTCATCCCTGATGTGATTTTTTTTTCTCTCTCTCTCTTCCTTCTCGTTTCATTTCGAGAGGAGGAGGAATGAAAGACCTGTTCCTTGTCCGAGAGAAAAACAACATCGCAAGTAATCATCTAAAGAGACAGTTGTCTTGGCTTCAGTGAATGCCCAGTTGAGATTTCTGTTATTTCGGGGCATCATTTGTCAAAGGAAACAACAAGTCACGTGATAAATAATAATAGCATCGCGAGGAGCTTTATAGTTTACCTCAGCTGATTTTTTTTCCTTTTTATTTGGTATTATTTCCGCTTGGGTATCAAAGGAGAAATCAGATAATGGTGGCATTCGATAGCTATCATTTTACTATTGCCTTGGCTACGAATGAATGGTTTTCTAAGAAAAAGATAAAAACACAAAAATTCTTTGATTTCTTTTTACAAAACTGACCGAAGTTTTCATTCGTCAACAGGATGATATATATATAGCAGCACACACACATATTTATACTTCTCTGCTAAAATATTAGAGAATTTCCATGTTAGTGCAATTTGAATCCAACTTCGAAACTGTACAACTTATAAAATATGCATTTAATGAAAAAAATATTACGGTAGATAAATTAAAGACATTAATCATGTCTAATTAAATCTCGATTTTCAACAATAATCATTCTGTATTTAAAGAGTTATGGAAGCTAGAATATTTCCCAATAGTACAGTCGCTCAAAAAAATATCGAACACTATGGTTGATTACAGAATTCAGAAAAAATATTTGGCAAAGTTTTTTTAGAAATTAGTGATCTGGCAACCTTGTTGCCAGATCACTAATTTCTATGATCACAAATTTCTAAAAAAAATCGTTGACAGATATTTTTTCTGAATTCTTTAATCAACCATAGTGTTCGGATATTTTTTGAGCGACTGTACTGCATCAGAAGAATTTACCTCCGAAATTAAACCTTAAATGATAATTATTGTTTCAAACGATTTAATAAAATAAATAATGCAATGGAGAAGCTTTCGTAATGATCCTTTCCGTATTAGTTGATGGAGAATATTTTTTCATAAAACAAATTTATTGTTAAATACTATAACTTCTATAGCTTTAAACATTGAATGAATAATATTGAAAATCGAGTTTTAAATAGATGGATAAATAGTTTAAAAGTTATAGAGCTTCGAAGTGAGATTTCCTTTCAGGCAACATAGAAATTCTCTGATATTTTGGTGGGCAGTATGCATTAATCCGGAGATGCTTTGATTCTTATAAACTTAGCTTTCGAATATACCAGACTAGCTTTAAAAAGTTCCCTAAATTCTCTTAAACAAGTAAAAAAAACGAATGATTGCTATATATTTTCCAAAAACCTTTTTATAACATTTACCGTAAATATATTTTTAGTTAACGAGGTTTTTTTTTATCCCCAATTCTAAATTTGATTCTAGAATCTAAGGGAGAGAATCATAAATATTGTGATCAAAATTTCCATGTCTGATTTTAAATAACGGAAAACTTTCCTTAGAGTAGGAAAACTTCCCATAATCTCTATGAGACGATTCAGCGAGGCATAAATTGTTAAATGGAGTTATTCTATGCTCATTACGAATCAGAAAACACGTTATCATTTCATGTTAACCTTGTTATTAACACAAAATGTGCTATTAATTCCCCCACAGAGGAGGCAGTGAAGCAGGTTGGCTCAGGGAATAGAAAGCCAGGATCGCAATTATCATTCTGCAGGTTTGGGTCCCATCTGCGCCAGTCATCACTAGACAACAAATTGAAACTTTTTTTTATGAGACTGGTTAAATAGGATGTTTTTAACTAATTTTGGGGTGCTGAATTCAAATATGGCTGTTAAATATCTGCAGCACATACAGTTTTTTTTTAATTAGGGATTGATGTATTTCAAATTTCAATGAATACGCATATTTGGGAAATGAAAATAAACGTGACTATTTTATTAAATTGCAACTTAAAGCTCATTAATTAATTACATGATTACAGTGAAAAAAATTAGAAACATCATAGTTATAGACCACTGAATATAAAGTAACAAATGAAATAATATTGAAACGCAAAATAAGAAAACATGGGTAAGAATCTTTTACAATTACAAGAAATTCGTTTTTGTCTTTTATGTGCTGAAGTATCTTCCTTCTACAAGAACCAGCAGTAGTCACCCATCATTGCTGGGTCCCATCTGCCTTGGTATCTCTCCTCCATGGTTCGGATATCCTGGTAAAATCTTTCCCCTTGCTCATCACTGACAGCTCCTAAGTTCTTGGGAAAGAAGTCTAGATACGAGTGCAAGAAATGGATCTTCAAAGGCATTTGGTAGCCACGATTTTCATAGTTTTTGTGATCTTGAATGAGATGAATGTAGTTTTCCTCTTTGTGATTTCCCAGAAAACTCTGGACCACAGACATGAAGGATTTTCATGCAGTGCGCTCCTTCATATTCAGTTTTTCTTCGAAGAGAGTATTATTCAGTAGCTTCTTGATCTGAGCACCAACAAAGATCCCTTCTTTGAGTTTGGCATCACTTAATTTTGGAAATCTTTTCTTCAAGTGCAAAAACCCTTTACCAGTTTTTGTCGATAGACTTTGCAAAGTTTTTCATAAGCCCAAGTTCAACGTGTAGTGGTGGGAGCAGAACATCAGAGGAGTCAACTTGAGGCTTATACCTCACATTACTCTTTCCAGGAATAAAAACATATCTTTTAGGCCAGTCTTTTGTTTTGTTGTATTTCTTTCTGGCCCTACTGTTCCACAAACACAGAAAACAGCAACATTTTGTGAAGCCTCCTTGAAGCCCGAGCTAGAGAGATATGACTTTTAGATCATCACATATTGTCCACTTAAACTGGTCGTATTTTATAGCAGTGAATATTTTTCCATTCTTTCATAAGTTTCCTTCATTCCCACAGCGTGTGTCACTGGAATGGAAGGTTTTTGGTTTCCTTTATGCAAAAGAACAGATTTTAATTTTTCACCGTCTGTCTTTGCCTTTTTACGTTTTACAGGTTGTTTTAGCAGACGGTGATTTTATGGCTTTATTCTTTTCGCTTTGATCATCGTCGGTCTTTTACACCCAGGTTCGTTTTATCTTTTTCTACTTTCGTCTTTATTGCTTTACACTTCTACCGTTTTTGTGTTTATTTTTTACTTTAGCTTGTGGCTCGAACGTCTTTTAGCTCTTTTTTTTGTCTCTGTTTGGCGCACTATAGCCCTCTTCGCTCTTGCACCATAAAACTCTGAACAACCAACCAACCAACCAACGACAGCTTTTAAGCTGAATTTTGACGAATCTATAAATAGACGCCATTCCTTAAGGTCGTGAGTTGTTCCAATTTCTTCCATCAGCCCTGAAATATCTGTGCAGAAACACAAACCATCTTGCATCTCGTAATAAGCAGATAAAACCAAATTTTTCTTTATGAACAAAGAAACTCTGGAACCCTTGGCCAGAAGATTCCGCTCTTGAAGTCTTGAACCTAAAACCTCAGCTTGTTGTTTGGAAAATCCTAGGTCTCGAATAAGATCATTTAGTTCATTTTGTTGAATCGTATGAGGCTCATCTAACTTTTTAGGGGTGTGTGCAGGGTCAGGATCTGTATGTGCCTCAAAATCTTCCTCTGATGAATATGAATCCATTTCTTCCCAGTTAGTTGGAAGTATTCGTATAGGAAGATCTTCTCCATGAGGAACTGGCATTATGGCTGAAGGCACATTTGGATATTGTATTTTGTTTTTGTTCTTTTTTGAAAAGCGCGACACTTTAGTTAAACAAAAATAGCAATCATGCAAGCGACTAGTTGGCTCACGCCAAACCATTGGAGCTGCAAAGGACATGGATTTTATCTTACATTTCATCCATTCACTCAGGCCAACAAAGCACGAAATGCAGCACACATGTGGAGCCCATATTTTATCCTGATCTCCAACATGACATCCAAAATACAAGTTGTAGGCTTTCTTCAAATTTTTTGTCAAAGAACGACCCTGGGATTTTAAAATATAATTTCCACACACATAATTAAACTTATCTGGCACATTAACACATCCATGACGCTTTTTTTGTTCTATTTTAAACGCCAAAATTCACTCTTCAACGTAAGCACGTGTTCCTCCTATAATGAAAACAATAAGAATGGCGGTCTGAGGTTAGGTTACGATTACATGTTTTCTCCCACTTGGTAATCAGTTTTGCCAGCCACAGAAAAAAAAATATCTAGTATCCTCCCAGTTGCCTGGAGGTATGGTATAGGAAGATCTTAATAGGAGTGAAAATGACCAATGACATAAAAACATGATATGCTAGCCATTTTTTAAAGCCAGATCTGAAATCAGCACCTGAAAAATAGTTAAAGGCAGCTACAATTGTTCATGTTATAAATACCTTGTAAACCAGTGTATTTATCTCCGCTAACCTCCCCCCCCCCGTTCTGCTCTCGGTGAGAAAGCGTACTCCGTTGGGCTTAGAAAGACAGCTGTCCATCAGATGGGACATTGACTCCGTGTGCAGAGAGCCATAGCCTCTGCACATTAAACATCATGCTGAACTGCCTTGACGAGAGACTTCGATTTATCTCCTAACTCCTTTCTCTCCGTACTCCAACACTCTCTGAGCCTTTAGGGTCTTTGTGTTCTGGCCATTTAGATTAGTGTGTGCAAAAAGCTCATAGATGATACAACCCAATACAAATCCTAGTGTAACATAAAAATACCTAACTTATGTCTGAACAATGTAATTTTGTAATCATTTATCACTATTTTCTTGTTGTTTTCCATATCAATAATCATTATCAGTATAATAATCAGTATAATATATATTTTCATCTCCTACGATAACCACTTTTAAAAATCATTTGCGAAACATGAACTTGTGTAAATATCTCAATTGCTATCAGTTTGAGATCTCGATTTGCCTCTATTCAAGATTGTCAAAGGATTCATCTATCTTCAGTCTATTTCTTACATATGATGTTGTATATAATCATTCAAATCATTTTATATTTGTCATCCCATTCTGTTTCTTAATTCTCCCAAGTGGAGTCAGGGTAAACAATATTTACCTTCTCTTTATTGATATTAAATCAAGAATCTATATGTACTTTAGTGTTCAATAACTTTTATTAGCATTTAATTAAATAATGAGCAATCTCATGCAAATGCTGGGGGCGGGATGGCTCAGTCGGTAGCGCGCCAGGCTCGTAATCTGTAGTTGCCAGATTCGAATCCCAGCTGGGTCAGCGTTGAGATTTACCTCTGCAAAATTTCCCGCCTTGCCCACGGTCAGTAGGGGAACCGATGGGCATGGAAAGACCGCCGTCCGTCGGATGGGACGTTAAGCCGTGGCCCCGTGTGCGGGAGAGCCATACCCTGTGCACGTTAAAGAACACGCTGGATGGCCTTGACGGGGGGGCTACCATCTGTCTCCCAACAGCTGTTCCAGTGGGTCCCCTCCCCCAACCTTCTCTGAGCCTTCGGTGTCCATGTGACCTGGCCATTTAGCCCATGGTGTGCAAAAAAGAGCCGCTCAGAGGTAAAACAACCCAACCCATGCAAATGCTGATTTCGTTTGCTGAACTTTCACAAAATCATCTCCCGTATCTCATTTATATACAGATAAAACCAAATTATCTGCTGATTATATATATTCTTTTAATGAAAACAAATATCCAAAATTTGACTGCAATAAATCCGGATTCACGATATTTTTATCATTCCACTGTCCCACATAAATCTAGTCTGAATTTTGATAATTTAGAGGACATTATTATATTCTTAAATAGTAAAGAAGAAAATAAACTAAAGCTAAAAATAAAATATTTATTAGTAGAACTTTCATACGACCCACATCCTTGCAAAAGTTTTTACGTATTTACAATTTCTGACTTTACCGGTCTATGTATAATAAACAAAACAGACTTTGTCTCAACAAAGTGTTGCTTAAGTTCTTTTGAATCTATGCACTCTTAACTAATCCCAAAATTTCATTATCCTGGAGATGGGTGACAGATACCGATAACGTGCCACGTGATATAAATAGGAGAAGAGAGATTGCTGCTGAGACTTTTAAATGTCTGTGAAAATTATAGGAAAAATAGGTATATACACCTAAAGACTAATATTAAGCTGCATGATAATCGTTCTGCCCTTTCTATAACTTGCTCTGTTAGTCAAACCTTTGTTTAGTGAACATTTTCAAGCAAATTATTTTTTATTAAATAATTATTGAGCAAAAATTGTCATTAGCCTGATGAGATCCGAACCTACGACCTCCTGATAACATGTCAGGTGATCTGACCCTTGAGCTACAGGCAGCAGAACAATCATTTTCTATTGGTGGCTTTTAAGCACTATACCATGGAGTTAATCATCGCAAATCCATCTGACGGCAATTGGAGACTTATTTCGAGACCAGTCTTTAATTATAGTCAGAAAGATTTTTAATGACTACGAAAGGCAAATCTGCAGACACTTGATAAGTGTCTGCAGATTTGTACTCGTTTCTCTAAAGTTAACGAGCTACGACTCATTTAAAAGCTTGAATAAACCTGTCATTCCGTGTTAAAAACATAGGCCGTATCCTCATTTTTCTCTTCGTTGGCGCCGCGTAAAGTACGGTTTGCAAAATCTGTGCGTTGTTGCTATGGAGCCTACTAAAGACCGGGAAAGATTTTACATTTGCACAATTATGCATATTGGGGACCATGCGAAACAAATTCTTGTCGATTTCTCACAAATATATGGAGATCATGCCTGTTCATATGGCACTGGCACGAGATGGATGCGCAAATTTAGAGAAGGAGAGCAGAACTTCGAAGACCGCCCTCTTGCAGGAAGAGCGAAGGAGCCCGTGAACGAAAGAACCATCGCTGCACGTTAAAGAGCACGCTAGATGGCCTTGACGGGAGGCTACCATCTGTCTCCCAACAGCTGTTCCAGTGGGTTCCCTCCCCCAACCTTCTCTGAGCCTTCGGGGTCCATGTGACCTGGCCATTTAGTCCATGGTGTTCAAAAAAGTTACGCTCAGAGGTAAAATAATTCCAGTGTTAAAAACACGCTGGATGGCCTTGACAGGAGGCTACCATTTGTCTCCCAACAGCTGTTCCAGTGGGTTCCTTCCCCCAATCTTCTCTGAGCCTTCGGGGTCCATGTGACCTGGCCATTTAGCCTATGGTGTGCAAAAAAGTTACGCTCAGAGGTAAAATAATTCCAGTGTTAAAAACAGGCTGGATGGCCTTGACGGGAGGATACCATCTGTCTCCCAACAGCTGTTAAGTGGGTTCCCTCCCCCAACCTTCTCTGAGACTTCGAGGTCCATGTGACCTGGCCATTCAGCCCATGGTGTGCAAAAAAGTTACGCTCAGAGGTAAAATAATTCCAGTGTTAAAGAGCACGCTGAATGGCCTTGACGGGAGGCTACCATCTGTCTCCCAACAGCTGTTAAGTGGGTTCCCTCACCCAATCTTCTCTGAGCCTTCGGGGTCCATGTGACCTGGCCATTTAGCTCATGGTGTGCAAAACAGTTACGCTCAGAGGTAAAATAATTCCAGTGTTAAAAACACGCTGGATGGCCTTGACGGGAGGCTACCATCTGTCTCCCAACAGCTGTTCCAGTGGGTTCCCTCCCCCAACGTTCTCTGAGACTTCGAGGTCCATGTGACCTGGCCATTTAGCCCATGGTGTGCAAAAAAGTTACGCTCAGAGGTAAAATAATTTCAGTGTTAAAAACAGGCTGGATGGCCTTGACGGGAGGCTACCATCTGTCTCCCAACAGCTGTTCCAGTCTGTTCCCTCCCCAAACCTTCTCTGAGCTTTCGGTGTCCATGTGACCTGGCCATTTAGCCCATGGTGTGCAAAAAAGTGCCGCTCAGAGGTAAAACAACCCCAACCCACCTCCTGGGTGTTGTAAACAAAACCTCGCATGAATAGGAGGATGAAAAAGATTATTTTACAGAAGGATTAATTTAATTGGAATGGATACGACATTTTAGAAATCATATAAAAACAAGCAGAGACTAAGGAAAATTCTAGACTCAGAGAGAGAGAAAAAAAAGGAGGTGGGGGGAAGATGCTATTACCCTTTTCTTTTTCCAATCTCCTTCCATAAGCCAACGTAGAAAAATTCTAATAGTAATGAAAAAACGTTTTGTTGTTGGAGTCGGATGCGTTAAAACTAATAAAGAACAGAATGAATTACCAAGGGTGAGTGTGTCATCAAACCCGCCAGCGATAAAACGCTGAAAGAGATAATTTGAACTATGAGAATGAATGAAGACCATCCTTTTAGCAAGGCACGGTGGCCGTCGGATCGATATCATCAAGTAGCAGTTTAAAAAAAATGGGTGTTTGCTAGTGACTACGTAGATAATGCCCAAACTGATAAAGCAGATAACATTTTGTAAAAAGCGATCGATCCTGCCTCTTACAATCAGGGCAATCAGCGCAAACCACTCATTCATAAAATGATTCTGATGCAGAACTCTCCGGTGAATTATTTTCGAAATATATTTATAATTAAGATGATTTTTTTACACTTTAGTACACTCGGCGTTGTTCTCTTCCATCGAATAGAGAGACTGAAAGTGTTTGACCAAACAAAAGAAACCGTTTCTGCTTCAACGGGATTTTTTTTTTCCTCGAAATTTTGTGTTTCTTTTCTTGTTACACAATAATTCTCGGACCGTAATATGGCTCATTATCATTTTGAATAAATAAATCGTTTATATAAAATTGCCTTTCAGATTCATAATCTAAATTTTTGTTTCTGCTTTTAGACTGAAGAGATTTGACTTGTCACCATTTCTCAAATGTTTCAATTTTGGTGTATTTTCCCTTGTCGGGTATTAATGTGCTGATGTAGCATCTTCCGACCTACTCTGCAATAATAATAGTAATAATAATAATAATAATAAAATGGCTGGACATGGCTTGGAACGGAAATGGCTGGACATGACTTGGAACGGAAATCTGGACATAGCTTGGAACGGAAATGGCTGGACATGGCTTGGAACGGAAATGGCTGGACATGACTTGGAACGGAAATGGCTGGACATGACTTGGAACGGAAATGGCTGGACATGGCTTGGAACGGAAATGGCTGGACATGGCTTGCAACGGAAATGGCTGGACATGGCTTGCAACGGAAATGGCTGGACATGGCTTTGAAAGGAAATGGTTGGACATGATTTGCAACATATAGGACGGTGAAGAGTCCTAAAACGTAATTGCAGTGTTTTCTTCGCAATAACTCCTATCTTAGTGGACTAAGACCTGCCTCATTTACACGATAATACTGCTTCCACCGATGCAGCTACAGTATTATAAATGAACTCAGTACTTACTCAGTAACCTTAACAAGGCAAAAATGGCAGTACAAAGATTTCGAAATCAGTGTATTGGCATAAAGCTTTCAATATCCTTCGAACCAGTAATTGAACCAAAGAAAAAGGTTGGTTGTTTTGGCTCTGATCGATACTTTTTCCGCACACAATGGGACTAAATGGGCAAGTCACCAGGATGCCAAGAGCTTAGAGAAGTTTGAGCACGTGGATTCACTCGACAGCTGTTAGGGGACAGATGGAAGCCTCAAGTCAAGGTCATCCAGTGTGTTTTTTAACGCAATGCTTCACAACCTTTTTGAGTCCACGATACATTTTTAGTAGTCCAAACATTGTCGTGGCATACCAGAAAAAAACATATCCAGCTGTTTTTTTAAAATTAATAATTTATTTTATTAGTTAATATAATCAGCTATTATTTCACCTATAATTAAATTTTTATTTCAATTATTTTATATTCACTTGAGATGACACGTCACTTAGAACATACAGGATATTTTTTTTTTCAACGTTATAAAGATGAAAAAACAAAAATTTTTATTTTACGCATTTTTTTTCTAATTTCAATAAAATTTGCAAAGGAATAAAATAAATTTTTACTTGATTTATTTTTAACTGACTGATTTATTTTTGATTTATTTTTAACAAATCTTTTCGATCGTAAGAATGAAAAACTCAATTACTTAGGGAAAATAAATAAAATGAATATCAGAATAACTTGTGGAATAAAACAAAATTAATTAATTCAATTTTTAAATTAAGTTGCAAGTATATTTTATGCTATTAACAATGACAAAAACTGAAGGAATTCAAGTAACAAAGAAAGTTCGTGTTTTTTTTTTTGTTTATTTTTCTTGGATAACTTCCTGTATTCTTTTAGTGAGAAAGCTTAGTGAGTTAGCTTGTTCCTTCAAATATAATTGTTTGATATTTGTCTGCATAATTTTGCTTAAACAAATATTTCCCTGCAGTTTGGGAGCATTTCTCTAACTTTAGAAGCATCAGTACAAGCACTTTAAAAGGAAGATATTTAGTTGGGTTGTTTTACCTCTGAGCGGCACATTTTTGCACACCATGGGCTAAATGGCCAGGTCACATGGACCCCGAAGGCTCAGAGAAGGTTGGGGACCCACTGGAATAGCTGTTGGGAGACAGATAGTAGCCTCCCGTCAAGGCCATCCAGCGTGTTCTTTAACGTGCACAGGGTATGGCTCTCCCGCACATGGGGACACGGCTTAACGTCCCATCAGACGGACGGCGGCCTTTCCATGTCCATTGGTGTCCCCTACTGACCGTGGGCAAGGCAGGGGAATTTTGCGGAGATAAATCTCAACGCTGACCCAGCTCAGAACTCGAATATCATCGATATATTTGCTTCAAACTAATCTTAAAATGAATATTTGGACTTCTACCTTTACTCTAGTCAATGATGCAATTTGTTGTAAATAACAGAAACCTCTTTCCGGAGGAAAACATGCCTCGTGCAACTGTCAAAAAATCCGATAGTGCCACTTTCAGAACTACCTCGGATGTCGGAAATTAAAAGCTGCCGCTTTTAGGGTTAATGTACACAAGGTACGGATCTTTTGCACACGGACCATGGCTTAACGTTCCATCCGACAGACAGCAGCTTAAATATAAACTTTTCATGGTAAAAAGTGACTGAAGGTAAAGCCCTCGATCAAATCATCTGAATTTCAATGTTCAACAATATTCATCCGCATTTGAAAAGTCATGGGAGAATCTGGGGTATTTAATCAGTTAAAATAATTGATCTGAAAATAGGTTAAAATTAAAACAAGAACCATTGTATTAAACCATATTAAAATCAATAAAAACGCATTTTTAGTCATTACTGCAAAAACTGTTTCAATTTCCGTCAATTCTGAATGATTTTCAATCACAAATATTAATGGAAATCAATAGTTAAATATAAAGGTGGACTCAGAATATCTAGTGCAGTGGTACCTAACTCGCCGCCTATGCCGCTGCTTTTTGTGCGGCTCGCGACCGTATGTTGATGTCAAAATTTGCATAATACTTAACATTATCTGTTGTTCTTATTGCTGTGTTTCTTACAACTTTGTAACTAATATAATTTTGCAATTTTCTCATTGAAGTGTGTTTATACGTTAAGTCATGGGTTGGGTTGTTGGTTTGTTTTACCTCTGAGCGGCACTTTTTTGCACACCATGAGCTAAATGGCCAGGTCACATGGACCCCGAAGGCTCAGAGAAGGTTGGGGGAGGGGACCCACTGGAACAGCTGTTGGGAGACAGATGGTAGCCTCCCGTCAAGGCCATCCAGTGCGTTCTTTAACGTGCACAGGGTATGGCTCTCCCGCACACGGGGCCACGGCTTAACGACCCATCGACGGACGGCGGTCTTTCCAAGCCCACCGGTGTCCCCTACTGACCGTGGGCAGAGCGGGGAATTTTGCGGAGATAAATCTCAACGCTGACCCAGCTGGGACTCGAACCTGGGAACTACAGATTACGAGCCTGGCGCGCTACCGGCTGAGCCACCCCCGCCCCACGTTAAGTCATGCCTTCTGTGTGTTCTACATATTAAAATGTTTGTTACTGTGGCCCAGAGCTCCATCAAATATCTTTTGTGCAGCCACTGACAGTCAAAGGTTGTGCCCAGCTGTTCTAATTCAATCTTACCTCTTCAAATTTCGGGATTCCCTTAGAAGAGTGGTTTTCAACCTTTTTCATTTTGGGCACAACTAGTATTAGGCTCACTTTATTGCAGCACACCTACTGCTGGGCTCACTTCATCGCGGCACGCCTAGTACTGAGATCACTTCCTAGCGCCACAGGAGGGTCGTGGGTTCAGATTCCTTCGGGCTAATGACAACGGGGCGCAGGGATGGCTCAGTCGCGCCAGGCTTGTAATGTGCCCGTTCCCAGGTTCTAGTCCAGCTGGACCAGCGTTGAGATTCATTTCCATAAAATTTCACTCTCTCCCCTCGGTCAGTAGGGGATGCCAATGGGCTTGGAAATGGGTCGGATGGGATGTTAAATCGTGTAGACGTCTGCGAGAGAGTCATACCCTATGCAAGTTAAAGAACACGCTGGATGGACTTGACGGGAGGCTACCATCTATCTTCCAACAGCTGTCCAGTGGGTCCCCTCCCCCAACCTTCTCTGAGCCTTCAGGGATCTTCAGGTCTTCATGGCCATTTAGCCCATTGTATGAAAAAAGCGTCACTCAGAGGTAAAACAAACCAATCCAAATCCTACCGCCATACCTAACTGGGCTCACTTCCTAACGGCACACATAGTACTAAACTCACTTTCTAATGGCACACCTAGTACTAAGCTCACTTCCTAACGGCACACCTAGTATCTAGTACTGGGATCACTTCCTATCGGCACACTTAGTACTGGGATTACTTCTTAGCGGCACACCTAGTACTAAGCTCACTTCCTAACAGCACACCTAGTACTAAATTCACTTCCTAACCGTACACCTAGTACTGGGATCATTCCCTATCGGCACACTTAGTACTGGGATTACTTCTTAGCGGCACACCTAGTACTAAGCTCACTTCCTAACAGCACACCTAGTACTAAATTCACTTCCTAACCGCACACCTAGTACTGGGATCACTTCCTATCGGCACACTTAGTTTTGGGATCACTTCCTATCGGCACACTTAGTTTTGGGATCACTTCCTAGCGGCACACCTAGTACTGGGATCATCTCCTAGCGGCACACCGGTACTGGGATCACTTCGTCGTGGCACATTAATATTGGGTTCACTTTGTCGCAGCATAAGAAAGTTAATTCATTTTAGTATTTTAGTAATTAAAACAAATCTTCTGCCGATAATTCGAATCCTCATCGCTTTGTTATTCACCCTCATTCGCATAATGACAGTGTGCCTGATAGTATAATTTGAAACTCTGTACTCATGCTTTTAACCTTATGCATGAAAACCTCTGTACTCATACTTTTAAAATTCAGTACTTTTATCGTTCATTAATAATGCGTAAATGAAACAATTCCTCCTTTATATACGTTCATCATTCGTGTCCATTTAATTTATATTTAAGACTTTTTAATATTTATGAGCTTATTTTCACGCTTTTTTCGTGTGAAAGCTGAGTAACAGGCACAGACTCATGGCACACTATTTAAGAACCGCTCCCCCCTGGCCGAGTGGTTAACACGCTTGGCTACTGATCTAAGGGACCTGGGTTCGAGCCCCGGTATTAGGCATGGATGTGTGTGTCGTTTTTCTGCTGAGGTCCTGCCATCCTCTCAGATCTCCTATTGTGGCATATAAACTGACAGGCTCCTGTCAGACCTCTGTGGCAAGCAGCTGCTTGAGGGGGTATTTATTTTTTTTATACGTATGTTTCAAACACTCAAAGAATGGTGTAATAACTACTCTTGAAAGCGTCAAAATCATATAAAATCAGGAAGGTTATATCTCTAAAATCCCCCTCTCTTCTTTAACTTTTCATATTCTACTTTTCAGGTAGATTTTACTTAAATATTCATTGCATGTTCACTCATAGTGTTCAATAAATATATATTCATTTTTATGCTCATTTATTTATTATATTATTCCCAGAAACTCCATTTCATTTTTTATGGCATGCGTTATTATTTTTACAAATTGTCCGCGAGCTGTAATGATAAATACTGTAATTTACAACTTAATAATGACTTTAAAGTAATTCCCTGTAAAAAACCCACTGCTTTTTTTTTTAACTTTTAACAACTCATCTGATCTTTGTTGGAATATTAAATGATAAAACTCCTGAAGATGCAAAAGTAAAACTTACCACAAAGAAAATCACCAGCAGCTTTCTAACCTACAAGTGAAACAACTAGCTCTTAGTTTATTAAAAATGTACAAGTAATACTAATATAGCGAGAAATATTTGCCAGAAATACCCCGTTGCACAAAAATATACACTTCAATGTCAGGCAAGGATAGTCGGCAAAACAACAAAAGAGAAACCAAGAAAGAAAGAAAAATGACGTAGCCACATTTCCGTGAAGAGCGTGCATTTTTCATGTGGTGGCGTAACTCGTGCAACTGTAGCTATTTAAATATTTTATGACTTAGGGCGTGTCCCTGGCGAACTATCTCATCCTAGCCTCAACTTAGCTATAAAAGGTTTCAAATCGTTAGTTAAAGAGCAGAAGAAGCTTACGGTAATCACCAGTACACCTAAAATAGAGTTCGCAGGTTTTATCAACACAAGATGCTTTCAGATTATTGGAATTAGTTCCTGTTATTACTGTTATTCAAGTAGAAATAGCTGCCAATAGGAAAATTAACCTTACCATGCAAATCGGAGCATGTCTTTTCATTTAAATTGCTTCTATTCACTGGACAAATGATTAGAGATTAATTACACTTCTGGATCCTACACATTTAGTATCCATTCTTGTTTCTAAGTGGTATTTCGTTTTCAATTGTCGGGAGTTGGCAGTTTTCCGCACACAGTGGTCTTAAAAAGCAAAGTCACAAAGACTCCAGGGGTTCAGCGGAGGTTAGAGAAGAAGATTCGCTGCACAACTGTTAGCAGACAGATAGCCTCCAATTAAAAACATCCAGCATATTCTTTAACATGCACACGGTATGTCTCTCTTGCAAAAGGCGCTACGGTTTAACATTCCATCTGGCGACGGCTCCTTCTTCAAGCCAATCGGTGTATCTTTCCTTGTCGAATGCAGGGTGGGATTTAGCGGAATTATATCCTAACGTTGGTACAGATGGGACTCGAATTAGGGAATTCACGAGCTTGACGCGCTACAGTCTGAGCCAAACCCTTCTCTAGGACTAAAGTGCTCAGAGCTGGGAAACCCACTGGACAGTTGTTCAGACAGAGAGACGGAACCTCCTGTTTAGGATATATAGAGTGCTCTTTAAGGTGTTCTTTAATTGGAAAAGAAGATTAGCAGTACAGTTGTTAGGAAACAGCTGTCTAGTAAAAGCTGATTAACCTCATGTCAATATCATCCGTAGTGTCCTGTAACGGATAGGAAATATTTTATTCCCAAATAAAAATGATTTTTTTTTTTTTTGTTTAGATTTCAGAATTTTGCATTTATTTTGCATTTTTCTTTCGTTTATTCCTCATTAAATACAATTATATATAATTATATGCAATTTTAAAAGTACAATAATGAAACTATGAAACTGCTGCGAAAAAGGTTTGGTTTTATGTTTTAAACACCTTTTAAACATTTTCCAATGAAATCACCTGGAAAATATCCACGTCACTGACTGATAGCAAACGTTTTGCATGTTTCAGTTGCATTTTCAACCATGCACCTAAAACGATCGATCCATCACCACATTATAGAAAGTGTCATTCTGCATTAATACTATTTATTGGGGTTCAGATCGATTGGACGACTGTTCAACGAAGTCGGAACTGCTTCAATTGGCAGTCATAAGGACATGAAAAACATCACGTTCTTCGCCTTAGTGCAGCATTTTTCAAACTGGGATTCGTGAAATCTATTTAGTGGGTCCTGAAGTCAATTTAGTGGGTCGTGAAGACAATTTAGTGGTTCGCGACCAGCATTTTTTTATGAAAGAGAAGTGAAAATATCAGTCTGGGTCGCGATGTAAAATGCATGTCTTATTGCGAGTTGCGGTGTAAAATGCATGTATTATTGCGGGTCGTGGTGTAAAATGCATTTCTTATTGCGGGTCTCGGTGTAAAATGCATGTCTTATTGCGGGTCGTGGTGTAAAATGCATTTCTTATTGCGGGTCTCGGTGTAAAATGCATGTCTTATTGCGGGTCGCGGTGTAAAATCCATGTCTTATTGCGGGACACGATGTAAAATGCATTTCTTATTGTGGGTCACGATGTAAAATGCATTTCTTATTGCGGGTCTCGGTGTAAAATGCATGTATTATTGCGGGTCGTGGTGTAAAATGCATGTATTATTGCGGGTCTCGGTGTAAAATGCATGTCTTATTGCTTGCGGTGTAAAATCCATGTCTTATTGCGGGACACGATGTAAAATGCATTTCTTATTGTGGGTCACGATGTAAAATGCATTTCTTATTGCGGGTCTCGGTGTAAAATGCATTTCTTATTGCGGGCCATGGTGTAAAATGCATTTCTTATTGCGGGCCATGGTGTAAAATGCATTTCTTATTGCGGATCGCAGTGTAAAATGCATGTCTTATTGCGGGTTGCGGTGTAAAATCCATGTCTTATTGCGGGACAAGATGTAAAATGCATTTCTTATAGTGGGTCACGATGTAAAATGCATTTCTTATTGCGAGTCTCGGTGTAAAATGCATTTCTTATTGCGGGTCTCGGTGTAAAATGCATTTCTTATTGCGGGTCTCGGTGTAAAATGCATGTCTTATTGCGGGTCGCGGTGTAAAATCCATGTCTTATTGCGGGACACAATGTAAAATGCATTTCTTATTGCGGGTTTCGGTGTAAAATGCATTTCTTATTGCGGGTCTCGGTGTAAAATGCATGTCTTATTGCGGGTCGCGGTGTAAAATCCATATCTTATTGCGGGACACGATGTAAAATGCATTTCTTATTGTGGGTCACGATGTAAAATGCATTTCTTATTGCGGGTATTGCAGTTTTATAATCTTATTGCAGTTTTATAACAATGATTAGTTATGCATTTCTTCCATTATGTGTGATCACTTCTTCAAAGCCTTTCTTACACACTTCCAAAAACCACAATTTGAATGACTTTGCTTCTATTGATCACAATAGTTGCTAAACACACTTCTCAGTCGGTAGAGCGGCCGACGGTAGTCTACAATTCTCATTGTGCCATAGTTAAGATTTTTCACCTCTAACCCACATCCTGTCCTCTGCTCTTTATGTGGAAGGGGGACTGAACAAATCGCCGTCCGTCAGGTGGGACGTTAAGCCGTTGCCCCATGTGCAATGAAACCATATCCTGTGCACATTATAGAACACGCTGGAAGGACTTGACAGGAAGCTTCCATCTGCTAGCAGCTGTCCAGTAGGATCCCTTCCCCCAACCTTCTCTGAACCTTGGGGTCCTTGTGACCTGGCAATTTAGGCCATTGTGTGCAAATAAAAGTGCCGTCAAGAGGTAAAACAATCCAACTTACTCTATCTAATACTGTAAGACTTCCACTTTTGAAGAACTTAGAAGTTTCGGAAATCAGTGTATGTTGCCTTTCTGTTGAGATTTTGTTCTTATCAAAACTTTGTTACGTATTAATATATTAATGCATAGGTACTGCAAATAAGTCTGAGACTGCATGGATAAAGGCTGAGACTAAATAGACTGACTGATAGACCGCTTGACTGCTTGCATGTCTTATTGCGGGTCGTGGTGTAAAATCCATGTCTTATTGCGGGACACGATGTAAAATGCATTTCTTATTGCGGGTCTCGGTGTAAAATGCATTTCTTATTGCGGGTCTCGGTGTAAAATGCATTTCTTATTGCGGGTCTCGGTGTAAAATGCATGTCTTATTGCGGGTCGCGGTGTAAAATCCATGTCTTATTGCGGGACACGATGTAAAATGCATTTCTTATTGTGAGTCACATGTAAAATGCATTTCTTATTGCGAGTCTCGGTGTAAAATGCATTTCTTATTGCGGGTCTCGGTGTAAAATCCATGTCTTATTGCGGGACACGATGTAAAATGCATTTCTTATTGTGGGACACGATGTAAAATGCATTTCTTATTGCGGGTCTCGGTGTAAAATGCATGTATTATTGCGGGTCGTGGTGTAAAATGCATGTATTATTGCGGGTCTCGGTGTAAAATGCATGTCTTATTGCTTGCGGTGTAAAATGCATGTCTTATTGCTTGCGGTGTAAAATCCATGTCTTATTGCGGGACACGATGTAAAATGCATTTCTTATTGTGGGTCACGATGTAAAATGCATTTCTTATTGCGGGTCTCGGTGTAAAATGCATTTCTTATTGCGGGCCATGGTGTAAAATGCATTTCTTATTGCGGGTCGCGGTGTAAAATGCATGTCTTATTGTGGGTCGCGGTGTAAAATCCATGTCTTATTGCGGGACAAGATGTAAAATGCATTTCTTATTGTGGGTCACGATGTAAAATGCATTTCTTATTGCATGTCGCGGTGTAAAATGCATTTCTTATTGCGGGCCATGGTGTAAAATGCATTTCTTAATGCGGGCTGTGGTGCAAAATGCATGTCTTATTGCAGGTCGCGGTGTAAAATGCATGTCTTATTGCAGGTCGTGGTGTAAAATGCATGTCTTATTGCGGGCCATGGTGTAAAATGCATTTCTTATTGCGGGCTATGCTGTAAAATGCATTTCTCATTGCGGGCCGTGGTGTAAAATGCATTTCTTATTGCGGGTCTCGGTGTAAAATGCATGTCTTATTGCGGGTTGTGGTGCAAGATGCATGTCTTATTGCAGGTCGCGGTGTAAAATAATGTCTTATTGCAGGTCGCGGTGTAAAATGCATTTCTTACTGCGGGCCATGGTGTAAAATGCATTTCTTTTTTCGGGCTGCGGTGTAAAATGCATTTCTTATTGCGGGTCGCGATGTAAAATGCATTTTTTATTGTGGGTCGCGGTCAAATATGTTTGAAAAACACTGCCATTGTGGATTTGATTATTAATTTGTTGTGTAAAAATCGTCTACTATTGCCAACTTCTGTTACAAATGAAGAAGAATGGAACACTATTTCTACTTGCAACTTATAGGAATAGTCAACGCATTATTTTACCACAAAGTACTAGGTGTGTCAAATAAATTATTGTCTTTTTCTTTTATAACAATGATTAGTTATACATTTCTTCCATTATGTGTGATCATTTCTTCAAAGCCTTTCTTACACACTTCCAAAAACCACAATTTGAATGACTTTGCTTCTATGATCACAATAGTTGCTTAAAACACTTCTCACTTCTCAGTCTGTAGAGCGGCCGACGGTAATCTACAATTCTCATTATGCCAGAGTTAAGATTTTTCACCTCTAACCCACATCCTATCCTCTGCTCTTTATGTGGAAGGGGAACTGAACAAATCGCCGTCCGTCAGGTGGGACGATAAGCCGTTGCCCCATGTGCAATGAAACCATACCCTGTGCACATTATAGAACACGCTGGAAGTCTTGACAGGAAGCTTCCATCTGCTAGCAGCTGTCCAGTAGGATCCCTTCCCCCAACCTTCTCTGAACCTTGGGGTCCTTGTGACCTGGCAATTTAGGCCATTGTGTGCAAATAAAAGTGCCGTCAAGAGGTAAAACAATCCAACCTACTCTGATCTAATACTGTAAGACTTCCACTTTTGAAGAACTTAAAAGTTTCGGAAATCAGTGTATGTTGCCTTTCTGTTGAGATTTTGTTCTTATCAAAACTTTGTTACGTATTAATATATTAATGCATAGGTACTGCAAATAAGTCTGAGACTGCATGGATAAAGGCTGAGACTAAATAGACTGACTGATAGACCGCTTGACTGCTTGCATATCTCTGTGGTAAGTTGCTGCCTGAAAACGTAGTTGAGTAAAGCTGCTAGCACAATGATATATTGATACTTTACATTTGTACAGAGACAGTGATACGGCAGATAGATTTGAGACTACATGGTTACTGAAAAATAGATCTGAGACTACGTGGTTACTGAAAAATAGGTCTGAAACTATATGGGTACTTAAAAATAAGTCTGTTACTACATGGTTACTGAAAAATAGGTTCTGAGACTATATAGGTACTTAAAAATTGCTCTGTGACTACATGGTTACTGAAAAATAGGTCTGAGACTGTATGGGTACTGAAAAATAGGCCTAAGACCACGTGGGTGCTGAAAAAAGTCTGAGGCTGCAAGAATACAGGCCGAGACTACATGGGTACTGAAAAAATCGGTGACTGCACGGATATAGAAATGAATTTCTGAGACTATTAGTATAGGAAATAGGCCTGAAGCTACCTTTGTACCTAAAAATAGATAGGTAGATACTTAAAAATAGGTCTGAAATACATGAATACTGCAAAGTAGGTCTGAGGCTGCATGGGATACTGATAAATAGGTCAAAAACTGCATAGGATACTGATAAATATGTCTGAGACTACAAAGGAGACCTATAATAGGCTGAAACTACATGGGTATAGATAATAGGTCTCAGATTACATGGGTACCGAAAATTGGTCTGAGATTACATGGGTACTGAAAAACAGGTCTGATACTGCTGAGTACTGTAATAGTGTATTTCGTGGTACTGTAAAATAGGTCTGAGACTTCGTAGTATACTGAAAATAGGTCTGAAACTAAATGGGCACTGACAAATAGGCCTGAGACTACGTGGGTATAGAAAATAGGTCTGAGATACGAGTACATAAGTACATAAAATAGGTCTAAGATAAATATGTGCATAAAATACGTCTGAGACTACATGGGTACGGAGATTTTTTTCTAGACTACAAGAATGCTGAAAAATAACTGCGACTACACGGGCACTTAAAAAAACAGATCTGAGACCACTTAGATACTGAAAATAGGTCTGAGACTACACGTATACAGAAAAATAAGTCTGAGACTGCATGGATACTGAAACATTGGTCTGAGACTGCATGAATACTGAAAAATTTGTCTGAGACTATATGGATACTGAAAAATTGGTCTGAGATTACATCGGTACAGAAAATGGACTTTAGATTTCATGAGTACTGAAATATAGGTCCGATACTACATGGGTACAGAAAATGAACTTTAGATTACATGAGTAATAAAAAATAGGTCTGATACTACATGGGTACAAAAAATAAGTCAGACTGTATCGGTATTGAAAGAGTTTTAAAACTACATGTACTGACTGACATGTACTGAAATAAACTACAGTACTGAAATGAGTGTGAGTATATGGATACTGAAAGATTGGTCTGGGACTATATGGGTTATTGAAAATAGATCTGAGACTGCATGAATACTGAAAATAGGTACAGAAACGTAATAGGCACGTGTACGGAGACAGCTGAATCTATTTCCAGCAGAGTGCCTCTAAATGAATCGCAATACTTCACCTAGAAACTCAATCTTCCAAACAAAGATCATCCGAAAGGAAGGACAGAGAGCAAGTGTGCATTCTTTTTAAAATCCTATAATGAAATTCGATTTGACCAATGATATCTTGAGTTGCACCAAGGACACACCTTATAGCGCCAAAAAGAAAAGTTTCAATCGAAACGAGGGTGAATTCAACTCGCCAAAAGGAAAGACAGATATCGGCTCGAAGTGGAGAAACAAGGGTTTTGATTAATTTATTCCGAATTAAACGGCAAGACCCAAGAAGTGCGACACACAAACAATGCAAGGGCGAAATAAATTGCAAAATCAATGTTAGTTGGCTGTTTAAGACAAACGATAAAAAGGATAAAAAAACGAATAACAATAATTGAACAAAAATAAATTTTTCGCTAGCTTATCTTTATTTAATGTAGCAATTGTGCGCCTCTTCCGTCATTTTCCCTTGACAGGAATGTTGTACAAACGTAGCGTGCGCTTGAGAGGCCTCTAAGAGATAATTCCATTCCATTAGATCTGTGTCTTAGTCCTTCTTTTCTCTTCCTCTTCGTTCTTTCTTCCACCCCCCCCACCTCCCATCCCTCCATTCCATCGTTCATTTATTACCGAGATGTTCACCTCTGTATGTTTAACTCGCTCATTTAATATTGAATGCTGAAATAAGAAGTGATTAGGTGAAAAGCTGATCACACAATGTCGTGATGGAGGAAAGAAAAAAATTCCCTCCCACCAACTCCGTGCCCTTTCGTCCATAGAATCTCTCATTCAAAGAAAGGCAGATTTTAGGATGGACTGAAGAATACGGGGGTGAAAAAAAAAGGTAAAATGAAACATATATTTATGTGAAATGGAGGAAGAAAGAGAAGAGGAAGAACGAAAAGTGAAATGCCGTTGTCAACTTCACTTTGACGAATGGTGGGACCGTGATTTAAATATCGTCGCCGAATGTCACTGATGAATGATTACTACGCAGTGTTTCAAGCCCTGGCTGAAATTAGTGTAATAAATTCTATTCTTTCTAGCGAATCTCGAAAACAGCGACAAATGGAAGTGGAATTATTTGTGTGAGAGGAACAATTTTTCCACCTTTGGAGAAAAAATGTGTAGTCTCAGCAAAAAAAAAATTTTAAACAGATGAATTTGTCCTAGTGTTCTTCGACAGATCAGCCTTGTTAGTCTCTAGAAAGCCTTCCAAAGAATTGGTTTTGGCTTTAAATTTATTGAATAGTTTGTAGGAAATTTGAATTCTAAGGGAAGGAAAATTATCGTAACAGACAACAAAGGATATCAATACACAAATTGTGTATAAATATAATGAAAGTGAGTTCAAACCAGAAACGGCAGAAATAAATCTCATGGCAAGATTGAATCTAAATTTTCATATATTTCAGTAAGTTGAAGCGTTGGGTTGTTTTACCTCTGAGCGGCACTTTTTTGCACACCATGGGCTAAATGGCCAGGTCACATGGACCCCGAAGGCTCAGAGAAGGTTGGGGGAGGGGACCCACTGGAATAGCTGTTGGGAGACAGATGACCTCCCGTCAAGGCCATCCAGCGTGTTCTTTAACGTGCACAGGGTATGACTCTCCCGCACACGGGGCCACGGCTTAACGTCCCATCCGACGGACGGCGGCCTTTCCAAGCCCATCGGTGTCCCCTACTGACTGTGGGCAGGACGAGGAATTTTGCGGAGATAAATCTCAACGCTGACCCAGCTGGGACTCGAACCTGGGAACTACAGATTACGAACCTGGCGCGCTACCGACTGAGCCATCCCCGCCCCAGTAAGTTGAAGCTGTAGTATTCTTAAAAATATCGTCGTCATTCCTAACTGCATTAGCTATTGACTTGCTTTTCTTAGAAATTCATCTTCAGTTGGCAGCAGTTGACTTAGTCTATAGAGCTCAAAGATCACAATCTGTAATTCCTTTGTTCAAGACCCACTGTACCTGCATAGGTATTTATTATCGCTAAACTACCACCTGATATCGGTCATAAAGGGGATACCGATGGGCTTGGAAAGGCCGCCGTCCGTCTAATGGGGTGTTTTACCGTGGCTCTGTGCCACGGATAGCCATACCCTGTGCATATTATAAAACAAGCTGGATAACTTTAACGGGGGGTTCTCATCTGTCTCCTATTAAACTGTCCATCAGGTCAACTTCCCCCGATCTTCTCTGAGCCTTTGGGGTCCTTGTAACCCAGCCATTTAGAAGCTCAGAGGTCGAACAAACCAATCCATCTGTCATGTTGGGACGTGCGGTGGTGGCCCCCTAAACTTCTTCATTAATTTCTCTTTAATTAATTATTCCAATTAATTAATTTTCACCCGTGATTCTGAGTGAAACCACAGATCCGAGGGTTTTTACACCCACGCTTAGAGTTTGTGTGCACCAGATGTGGTGATGTTGGCTCGGTGAAAGAAGTAAAATCTGCCGATGCATCATGTAGAGAGAGGACAACGCACCATTTATTCACACACATATGTACATGAATCGTATAGTAATGTACTCGATTCTGTAGGCCTTAGCTGCGCTCAACATTTTGTTGAATGAAACGGCTTAAAACGATATTCTTTGGAGACTTCCTCCAATCAACTTATCATAGCTAGAATGCTGCTTTGCTTTTGCAGGCATTCACTTAATGAGGTGGAAATCTGTACTTGTACAGAAATCGCTTTTCAGACCTCAAACCTCGGCGAGAGGATATCATAATTCCTGCCTACAGAACTGGTTAACACATCACCGAACCCTACTCCTTTTGTTTTCAAGAAAGAGTTACGTCATTTTGACGTGCTAAATGGACATGACTTCTCCATTCCTGCCATTCTCTTTCTGCTACTTTATTTCTGTATCTCCCCGTCTCCCCTCTTGGTAACTCACATCCTAACCCCTCTCGCTACAGAGTGACGGGTTGGGTTGTTTTACCTCTGAGCGGCACTTTTTTGCACACCATGGGCTAAATGGCCAGGTCACATGGACCCCGAAGGCTCAGAGAAGGTTGGGGGAGGGGACCCACTGGAACAGCTGTTGGGAGACAGATGGTAGCCTCCCGTCTAGGCCATCCAGTGTGTTCTTTAACGTTCACAGGGTATGGCTCTCCCGCACACGGGGCCACGGCTTAACGTCCCATCCGACGGACGGCGGCCTTTCCAAGCCCATCGGTTCCCCTACTGACCGTGGGCAAGGCGGGAAATTTTGCGGAGATAAATCTCAACGCTTACCCAGCTGGGACTCGAACCTCGGAACTACTGATTACGAGCATGGCGCGCTACCGACTGAGCCACCCCCGCCCCACAGAGTGACGGAAATACCATAAAGGCATCTAGTGCGCTCGCTTCCATGAGCATACGGAAAACTGCATAGATCGGCCACGAATATGAACTAATGAGCAACATTCCCATTTAAAACACTGCTGAAATACACTTAGATCATAGATTGGGTTGTTTTACCTCTGAGCAGCACTTTTTTCCACACCATGGGCTAAATGGCCAGATCACAAGGACCCCGAAGGCTCAGAGAAGGTTGGGGGAGGGGACCCACTGAAACAGATGTTGGGAGACAGATGGTAGTCTCTCATCAAGGCCATCCAGCGTGTTCTTTAACGTGCAAAGGGTATGGTTCTCCCGAACACGGGGCCACGGCTTAAGGTCTCATGCGAATGACGGCGGCATTTCCTAGCCCATCGGTGTGCCCTACTGACCGTGGACAGGGCGGGGAATTTTGAGGAGATAAATCTCAACGCTGACCCAGCTGAGACTCGAACCTGGGAACTACAGATTATAAGCCTGGCGCGCTACCGACTGAGCCATTGTGATGACCTGATGATGTTCCGATGCTGTCTGACTATGACAGACGTGATGACCTGGGTTCGGATCCTATTCGACTGGGCCAGATGTGATGTCCTCCCTTCTCAGATCTATGGGGACTGAGCCAAACGTCGTGGCCGCCGGAGGACGATGCGATTGTTGCTTAATAATTACTTCACTCTCACTTCGGTGAAATTACAGGTTCTCGGGTTTTTAAGCCCGTGCCACTGCACGCCTTTGAAGAAACTGGTGTCGAATGATGAAGTCCATTAATTACTGCACGAGAGTTAGATAGGGACGACACAGTTTCATTTATAATATATACAGCTAGGTGCTGGGAACGCGCTCAACTCCGTGGGCCTTTGCTGCTTTGCTGCTGCAAACATAAATAATGAGGTGGAGAATCGCACGCTTTGCGAATCCTCACTTTACAGACCTCAAAACTCGGCGAAAGGATAACCAACCATTGCCTACACTGCGGTTCCTTCTGAACAACAAGAATAAAACAGATTCACACAAGAATCTCGATTCCCCTTTGGAATCGCACCCTTACTTCAAGAGATTCTTTTCTTTTGGGTATGGGCGGTGTCCTTCCGACGCTTGTTGACACGACCTTTCGTTCAACGTGCTCGCACCATGACTAACGCTTCCAATCTACCGCCTAGCCTCGTCGCTACACTAGCGCCTCTAGGCTAGTCATTTACGGCATAAACAACTGCTGGCATTCGTCACCACTTACACGGAGCAGCTTTAGACCCGAAAACGACAACAGTGAGTCATCCCAGCACAAACATTATCAAGAACACATAAAAATATATACAGCAATAAAATACGACCAAAATATACAATAAATAAATAAATATAAATTCGAGGGACATGACAGCCACCCCCGCCCCAAAAGAAGGGGGCTCTTAATCAAGACTTATGATTGGATTACTTTCTCTGACTTATTTCCAGTAATTTTGTTTTCCAAGAAAAAACTCAATTTCATAGCTACGTAATTTCGAGTGAGGTTTTCCTTTACCGTATCATGTGGGCGAGTATCTATCACATAGTTTATCATTCAGTTGGAGAATCAATCAAAAACTGTGGTTAAATAAATATTTATATTTATGGTAAAATGTACTGTTCACATATAGCTAAAATAAGAAACATTCAAAATACAATGTTAGACATTGCGCCAAGCAATACAAAAATATACTCCTTAACATCAATTAGGGCTACGCTGTTACGAAAATAGTCCAGTCAATATATCAATATATCAGTCAAATATAGTTCCAGTCAATTATATAAATAGAAATTAATACTTGGATATTGTTTTGATAATACTTATAAATTCAAGATTTATAAAATTGTTAGATATAAACCTAAAGGTAAATACAAATTGCCACATTTTAGAAACAATTATGGGAAAAGTTGCGCAAATTATGGAATTCCATCTGCGTTCAACAATATCCCTGAGGAATTATTTTTTTTTGTAAATTAAAGACGTTAAAATATTTTTTAAGACATGGCTTCTGGAAAACATTTAAAAACTGTTTAATCTGTGGTATCTTTTAAATGTAATATTGAGTTTATTTTAATAAAATTATAACTGTTTATTGTATATTGTTTTTGGATTCTTGTGGACAAGCATTTTAGTTAGTGGGACTTAACTTTGTACAAAAAAATTATAGAAAATAAAGACAATTATCCGGAAGAAAAAACCGTAACTAAAAATACAAGCCATCTCCGTATATAACTAACTGTAATCAGTAAACAATAGCTTTAATTCTCTGAGTTAAATGTCTACATCGCCTAAACCTTCTCCAGAACCACCATATAAGTTTATATGAGAATAGTTTCACTTTCAGAAAACGAAACTAAAACCAAGGTTTTTGCAAATGAGTTTTTCACCTCTGAGTGACATTTTTTTTTGCACACAATGAGCTAAATGATCAGATCACAAGGACCCAAAGGGCTCGAAGAAAGTTGGTGGAGGGACCCACTGGACAACTGTTAGGAAACCGTTGGTCCCCATCCAGCGTGTTCTTTAACGAGTACAAAGATACACGGCTGAAGGTCCCATTCGACGGACGGCTGATTAGGAAGCTTACTAGTTTCTTAATCTCTCCATTATTTCACTGAATGAGCGAAAAAGGTATCTGATTTTATTAACTTTTAATATTTACCGTTTGTTTATTTGTTTGTTCTTCTACAGTAACTCTTGCCGTTTCAAAATATTTCAATTCTTCGTAAATACTTTAAAATAAAAATTCGTCTCAAATTCGAAAATGACATATCGACGTCGTATTTTTTTTCAATTCGTGAAAAGAAAAACGAAAGATAGACTATTAGTTTATCTGCAGATTATAATAGAACAAACGACCTCGCCATCCCAGGGCTGAAATCTGGACCTCAGCAGTTGCACCTCGAACTGAAACGATGTTCCTGCGCCTTCAAAGAAGAATTTACGAAAATAGGTACATGGAAACTGTTACAGAAATACGTCGATAGACGTGGCTAAAAGAAATAGGTACCAGGACATTGGTACAGAAAACGAAAACGGAGGCAGCGACGGATCTGCAAAAAATGGGTATAACACATGAATACATTAGTGGATACAGACACCTGGATAGGGAAAATAGGTACAGAACATGGAAGTATAAATAATACAAAAAATGGGTACAGAGACAAAGATATGGGAATATTTATAGGGAGATGTGTGCAGCAAATAGTCACATGAAGAGAGGTATAAGTACATAGGTAGAGAAACGTACGTGCAAAAATATACGTAGAAACAAATGTACAGGACATATGTATGAAACATAGTAACAGAGAGATTGATATAAAAGTTGTTTAGAGAGATCACAAAAAAATCAAACGATGGTTAGAAAGCAAAACAGTTAATTTAGGAAATAATAATATGAAAAAAATTTTGGTTTTGCCATGAATGGGATTCGAACCCACGTCTCCAGGAAACATGCCGGCTATGCTACCACTACACCATCAATGGCTAACCTTTTCTCAGCTTGTGTGACGTTATAAACTTTCCGGATTTTTTTATTTGTTTCAGCTCATTATTTCATGAGTTCCATGTCTACAGGACTTATCCTGTGATTCTTTACTACTCAGTTAATTTAGTTTTATTAAGATATTTCACTATTTTGTTTTGCTTATATGTATTTCAGTCTAGAATTTATCTGAGTATTGTGAATAGACATATTGGCAACGTATTAATGCCAAAATGATTTATTACCAATAGTAGTGCAGCGTTGTTAGGACTAATCTACGAGTATCTGTCAGTTCTCTATCTGTTATTTGTGCCCAAAGTCGCAACTATTTCGAAAGTTTGTAGGAACAGAAGGAGATCGCAGCCAATTTCTCAAAGAACCAATTCCCCATTCCGAAAACATTCGTAAACTCACAGAAAAGATTCTGCCAAACAGCTTTACCCTAATTGACAATCCTTCAAGTAGAAGCTTTTTACAGTAGAATCGACGCACGTCTTCAAAAAAAAACACAAGCCTCATAAATCATATTCCTCTTGTCATAGGTATAACATTTACAACCACAAATATGCAAGCAACCTTCATCTTCTAGCAAGTAATAAGTTATTGGAGAGAAAGACTTATAGAAGTTAGATCTATATATATTGTTAAACTGTGGCATAAAAGTAACAGCGTATTTCCCTTAAGGATGGGTTTCCACAGTTTCCGATGAATGCGGTTTATTGCTGTTTGTACCCAGCATGATCTCTCAGGAGACCATAAGTCAAGCTTGTCTCTTGGGAGCAAGAGGACGAACAATACACCATTCGGGCCTTCCTTTGCTAGAAGATGGACAGTCGTTTCGCAGAGGCCACAGCTGAGTGACCCGCACTTCCTGGTCTGCTTTCCGGCTTGGTGACCGTGCGACAGCGATGGACAGTTACCCTGCTTGCTTGCCCGTCAGTGCCCACGGCATCAGGGGAGGGGGGGAATGAACACCGGCAGGAGAGTGCTTAGAATTACGTCAGATTTTCACAATACTTTTCAGATAAAAGCACAGTGAAACTATTTCTTTTTACTGTGGGTCATGTCTGTGGGCGAACACAGCAATATGGGACCATATTGTCTGAAAAAAATGAAATATTAGGTGTCAGCCGATTTTTCACCTCGAGCCATCTTTGTGACTCCTGATTCCTACACTGACTTCTCTCAGTGTAGAGATTTCAGAATGAGAGAATTCTGGACAGGTTCTGATGACGAGCGATTAATGGGTCGGGATTGGAGAAAAATTGATGTAAGTTTTTAATGCGGATAACACGTGAATTTTGTTTAGATCGTTTTCGAATATAAAAGCAATGATTTTTAACTTCGTCGTCTTTTGGCGTGTGGACATTCAACCTTGTTTCTTTTAAAGATAAATTGAAAAATTCTTTTGGGTTGGAGGGGTGCTAAAAATGTAATATTCGCCCTTTCCGCAGCTTCAAATAAATTTTTTTGTTTCTATTGTTACAAGGTGCTAAATCTGAGAAATGACAAACTTTGAATTAATAGTGTAAAAGGGTTAGGTTCTTTTACCTCTAAGCGGCACCTTTTATCACACAGTGGACTAAATGTCTAGGTCACAAGAACCCCAAGGGTTAAGAGAAGTTTGTGGGAAGGATAGCCACTGGACAGCTGTTAGGAGACAGATGGAAGTCTCTCGTAAAAGCCATTCATTCTGTTCTTTAATGCGCACACGGAACCACGGATTAATGCATTAGTTGGGTTGTTTTACCTCTGAGGGGCACTTTTTTGCACACCATGGGCTAAATGGCCAGGTCGCATGGACCCCGAAGGCTCAGAGAAGGTTGGGGGAGGGGACCCACTGGAACAGCTGTTGGGAGACAGATGGTCCCGTCAAGGCCATCCAGCGTGTTCTTTAACGTGCACAGGGTATGGCTCTCCCGCACACGGGGCCACGGCTTAACGTCCCATCCGACGGACGGCGGCCTTTCCAAGCCCATCGGTGTCCCCTACTGACCGTGGACAGGGCGGGGAGTTTTGCGGAGATAAATCTCAACGCTGACCCAGCTGGGACTCGAACCTGGGAACTACAGATTACGAGCCTAGCGCGCTACCGACTGAGCCACCCCCGCCCTAATGTATTAGTTATAACTGGGGCACTGGTCAGTTAGTTAATCCTAACTTTGTTCTTAGTGAAAAACGTCCTTGTATATCGAAAGCTTGTAGAAACTAGGTGTTGTTTCTATGAACCTTTTCTATCCTACATGTTGCAAATCGAGAAAAAAAATTTTTTTTGACTCTTTAATTTCATTTCTCCATAATCACTTATTTGAAAAGCTTCCGAATTTTGGCTTATTATAACATTGCTTCGCCTTTTAGTTTTTCAAACCACCACGTAAATCAACGAAAAAATAATGCGAAGTCATTTAACAGGCAGTTGCAACCCTAATAGTCTGTTAATTTAAACACTTTCAACATTAGTTTTATTAACTCGGCTCTCTAAAGATCAACATGATAAGGCTACGTGTTTTGTCTTCTAATGGAATATTTCCTCTAGAATAATTAATAAGCTATTTATTCGCAAATTCAATATGAAATGCAGCAAAAAACCAACAGAAAAGCTTCTATCGATCTAAAGCTTAGTACAAGAAACCAACACTTTCGCAAGTCAATGTTATTCTTATCAAATGATTTATGAAAGCCCTTGTGGCTTCAGGAAGTTACGTGTACTAGAAACCAAATTTAACGGTCTTAGTGGAAGGAACCCTTTCTTTTGTTTCTTTCGTATTGGCGGAGAGTACTTCTTGATTAGTCGTCTGTTTCCTCGGCAGTAATTCAAAATTAGTAATTATATGCATCAAGTTAAAAAATTCATTTCAATTACCCTCGATTTTTATGCTCTCTATCTATCATTTTTTTCCCTTTACACTATCATAACAAATTAATTACCGCATACCTTGCATTACTTACCCGAAACCCATAGAAAGTTTGGCTTTTTTTATTAAATGAAATTTCAATTTAAGAAAGCACCTAAATAAAATAAGTAATAGCGGATGTCGAAAGTGCGTTTGTACGATCCAACATTATAAATATTCTACTAAGGTAAGTTATATGTAGATCGAAATATTAAAGACGGCTTTGGTAACTTTTTAGGCTCAAATATTTTTCTACAGTGTGTTACATTGATGGAACATCCATGGATAAATCATGTGATCGGTAGAATAACTGCAAAGCCTGCAACTTATTCTCCAATTCGACTACCATTAAATATTCCGTCTCTGAAGTTAATATTTGTAGTTATGTTCTACCTTGTTCTCATTAAAATATTCTTTTCTTGTTCTTCTCAGTCCTCCTTTAAATCTTTCTTCTTGTCCCCTTTAAAATATTCTGTTCTTGTTCTTCTCAATCCTCCTTTAAATCTTTCTTCTTGTCCCCTTTAAAATATTCTGTTCTTGTTCTTCTCAATCCTCCTTTAAATATTTCTTCTTGTCCTCTTTAAAATACTCTGTTCTTGTTCTTCCCAGTTCTGCTTTAAATCTTTCTCTTGTCCTCTTTAAAATACTCTGTTCTTGTTCTTCTCAATCCTCCTTTAAATCTTTCTTCTTGTCCTCGTTAAAATTCTCTGTTCTGGTTCTTCCCAGTCCTGTTTTAAATTTTTCTTCTTGTCCTCGCTAAAATACCCTTTTCTTGTTCTTCCGAGTCCTCCTACCACTTTTTTCTATTTGTCCTCATTAAACAGCTCTTTTCTTCTTTTCCTCTCTTTCTTCAAATCTTTTTCCTTCCTGTCCCTTACTAGCTGAGATATTTTCTTCTTATGTTCCTCGTATCGTTGTTGAGATTTGTTATTCTCTCCCCGTTTTCGTTGAAATATTTTCATTTTTTCCCTTCTGTCCTCGCTAAAATTATTCACTTCGTCCCCTTTTCTTCTCGCTGATACATCTCTTTCTTTTACTCTCCTGTACTCGTTATTATGATCCCTTCCTATCCTCTCCTGCCGTCATTGAGACTTATCCTTCTCTTCTCCTCTTTCCTCACAAAGGTATTTTCTTCTTCTCCTCTCTTGGTTGAGATTGTTCTCTTTCGGCCTTTTCTGTCTTCGTTCAGGTTCCGGTACCTTTCTCCTACCATGTTTTGTTTGAAATTTTCTTTTGCGTCTCATTCCGATACCTGTTCTTGCTGATATTTCTTTTTTTTTTCCTTCCTTGTCTTTGCTTAGCTTCTATTTCGGGTCATCGCCTGTACAGTTTCAGATATTCCTTTTTTGTGCATCCTTTCTCTTGGGCTAATTTCTTTCAGGCCCTTGTTCAATTTGGGATAATATATATTATTAGAAGGCATCTATATTCTGCCTTCCCTTGTACACTCGCTCAAAAAAGTATCCGAACACTACGGTTGATTAGAGAATTCAGAAAAAATATCTGGCAACGATATTTTTAGAAAATAGTGATCTGGCAACCGTCGTGTCACGTGACACGACGGTTGCCAGATCGTTGCCAGATATTTTTTCGATTCCATGATCCCACGATAGTTGCCAGATATTTTTTCTGAATTCTGTAATCAACCGTAGTGTTCGGATACTTTTTTGAGCGGCTGTACTCGTTAGACAGCATTATTTTACCTTCCTTATTTTTTTGGGATATTATCATTTTTGCCTTCCTTCTTCTCGTTGGATAGTATCATTGTGCCTTCTCTCGTCCTCTTTTGAAATAGTATTATTTTACCTTCCCTTCTCCTCTTTTGATGGAGTAACATTTTACCTTCCTTTGTCCTCGTTGGACAGCATCGTTTTCTTTATCTTTCCGGCTTTAGGATAGTATCATTTTGTCTTCCCTTTTCCTTTCTTCGAAGAGTATCATTTTGTCTTCCCTTTTCCTTTCTTCGAAGAGTATCATTTTGCCTTCCCTTGTCCTTTTTTTGGGATCGTGCCATTTTACTTCCCTTGTCCTCTTTTGGAATATTATCATTTTGTCTTCCCTTGTCCTCCTTCCCTTATCCCCTTTTGGGATATTATCATTTTGTCTGCCCTTATCCTCTTTTGGAAAAATATCATTTTCAGTTCTCTTGTCCTCTTTTAGAATATTATCATTTTTGTCTTCCCTTGTCCTCCTTTGGGATAATATCATTTTTCCCTTCCCTTGTCTTCTTTTGGGATATTGTCAATTTGTCTTCCCTTATCCTCCTTTGGATAATATCATTTCCATTCACTTGTCCTCTTTTGGGATATTATTATTTTTGTCTTCCCTTGTCCTCCTTTGGGATACTATCATTTTCCCTTCCTTTATCCTCGCTAGATAGTATCAATTCATGTCGTCTTTGGAATAGTATCATTTTATTTTCAATCCTTGATCCCTTCCTCTCCTCCCCTGCCCTCGTTGTCATATTCTCTTCTTGTACTTCTCATGTCATCGTAAACAGTGATCTTAGCAATGGTTTCCGTGTGTAACATAATCACATCTCAATGAGGAATCGATAACTCATCATCCTCATCTCTCAATATCAAGAGAACCATATTTCAAGGAGGAAAAAAGAAATGTCAAAGAGGATAGAGGTGGAAAAAGATTATCCCAATAAGAACAGTTGAGAATATTGTTACGACAGAAGGAATCTGGCAACCGAAAGCAAAAAGTTTCAGCCAACGAATAAGAACTTTGGGAGAATTTGGAGAAGAAGAGTGGAGCGTTAACGGTCGTTGTATTGTAACGGTCGTTGTGTTGTAACGGTCGAAGAGTTCGAAAATGGACGGTGAGCTGTTCTGAGACAGTGCGCGTTGAGTATCAAGAAGTAACTTGATGTGTTGTGTATACGCGGAAGGATAAAAGTGGGATCTTTTATCGTTAAGTATCAAGAAGTAACTTGATGTGTTGTGTATACGCGGAAGTATAAAAGTGGGAACTTTTATGGCTAACTTCGAATGTCTACACGGACTGTTTTTTTTTGTTCGGCTAGTGTGTGAAAAGTTATTAGCACAGGACGAGAATTGGTTTACGAGTGAAGATCTTCGGGTGACCTGGTAAATCAAGTAAAAGGTAGTATTTAGTAAAATACACAGAGCTAATATTGTGTGCTCTACGCATTAAGATTGATGACTTGTGCATGTTAATAGTTGATTTGTTAATAAGATACTTCATCCATATTTCCTTTGTAACAATTTACCTTGTATTGAATTTGGTTTTGAAATATAGCTTTTAATACTCACGCTCAGTGGCTATCCATTTTTGTGATCCGCAACATTTGGTGTCAGAAGTGGGATAATTTATTGAATGCCGTTAACTAGAAGTATGGATGAATTAGTAAAGTTGATAAATGACTTGAAAGCCGATATGGCTACTCAGATGACTGATATTAAAGGTGATATAGCTGCCCAAAGCGATAAAATAGGTGACTTGAAAGCCGAAATGGCCGCACAAAATAATGAGTTGAGAACGGAGATAGTTTCTCAAAAAGATGATTTGAAAGCCGATATGGCCGCCCAAAGCGATAAAATAGGTGACTTGAAAGCCGAAATGGCCGCACAAAATACTGAGATGAGAGCTGAAGTGGCTTCTCAAGTTGGTAAGTTTATTGATCACTTCAAGGATCATAAAACCGAACTCAATAGACAATGCAATAGTTTAAATGTTGAATTTGTCAGTGAAAAAGATGATCTTGATAGTGTTAAGTTAGATTGTAAACATGGAAAAGAAAAAGAGAAAGGCAACGCATATAAAAATGTGGATCTGCTACTGGAAATCAAGAATCGTAGAGATAGCGCAGATAATGCCTTTGACCACGCAACTACTGGTAATGCATGGCAGAGTGTCTATGTCGCTGGTGACATGTCTAGGAACTGTGAAGAACAATCACACAGATCAGAGAGCTGCGAGACTATACAGTACGCTTTGCACTTCAAAATACCTAGGTATACAAGTCTGGCACGATCTGAAGAGAGATCCACACGAAAGGTATTCTATTCCTCGCTCTCAGCAAAATGCGTCATGGACAATTATCGCAAAGGCAGAGTAACGAGTGGTAATGAAGGGGAACGAAACAGAGTTTACGTTTCGCAGAGTGGTCCGAGTAAAGAAGAGGCGTCCATTCATCATAGATACAAAGTGCCATTCGACTTTACCGTGGAAGTCGGAGAGATTTTTCCGAAGCATATAGCCACACTCGAATCGTTTATAGAAAGTGGGGATTTAAGGAAGAGGAATTCCGAAGGATGGCTTAGAAGCATAACAGGTGATGCTAGTAAAAGAGCTTCAGGCAGAGACAGTACTTCAAAGACTAACTTTCTGGATGAAACTAAGCCTCAGAGTTACGATCAGAGAGAAGTAAAGCCCTCAGACAATCTCAACGAAACCATGCTGAATTTCTTTTCTGAACAGTCAATGTGCAGATTTGGACATTATAACCATTTAGATTATAAGGATATAGAAAAGTTTTATCACGACTACAAGAGCTCTAAAGTGGACAATATCATGTTACAGAACTCGTCGCTGATCTCCAGAATGAACAATTTGGCAATCATGACTGATATTTCCCTGGCTAATTACAATGAGAGCTCCAAGAAAGTGAATTCGGAAGAAACAGCAAATATGACCTCCTCGGGTCATGTGTTTTGCTGGAGACCCGAGTGGCGCCATCGGATGGTAGATAAAAACAGCACAGGAGGTGTCGGCAACAAAGTGAGTCTTGTCTTGGCTCCTGCACTTGCTGCTTTAGGTCTCAAGGTCCCTATGATCTCCGGTCGTGCTCTCCAATTGACGGGAGATACTCTGGACAAATTGGAATCCATCCCTGGCTTCACAGTCGACTGCACTAAAGATAACATCGAGCAGATGATGGAAGACGTCGGATGCTGCATCGTAGGACAGACAGAGGAGCTGGTGCCAACAGATAAGGAGATTTACCGCTGCAAGGATCTGACGGCTACCGTAGATAGCGTTCCTCTAAGGAGATGCTCAATTGTGTCCAAAAAGCTGGCTGAAGGAGTGTGCGCTTTGGTTTATGATGTTGAATTCGGAAAAGGAGCTATTGATCTCATCAGTACAGAAGATGTTGCTGTTGATTTAGTTAAGAAAATGGTTGCAGCATCACAAGCTCGTGGAATGAAGAGTTTGAGTTGTTCAGCTGTTATCAGCAACATGGATTCACCTCTTGAAAACTCTGTTGACAACTCTCTGGAAGTGATGGAAGCTGTTCAGTGTTTCCTTGGTGACGGATCCTTGGAACTGCAAGAGCTCGTCGAAGAGTTAGGAGGAGAACTTCTGCGTTTGGTGAACATTGTGGATAATAGGGTAGATGAAGCATCACGTGTCCGCAAGGTTCTGCATAACGGCAATGCTTTGAACAAGTTTCGTAACATGTTAATAGAACAAGGAGTATCTGAAGATGTTGCAAGCTGGCTATGTGAAGATAAAACAGAAAAAATATTGCTAGCAGCCCGACACATCACTGATTTCACTTATACAGGAGAAACAGGTAAGGTTGTCGGATTAGAAGCTGCAGTCCTAGCAAGAGTATGGAAGGAGGAGATGGACCGAAGCGCTAAAAAGAATTATGGAGCTGATATAATTGTGAAGCACCTTGGGGATCAAATTGAATCAGGTGAAATATGGCTGAAGGTTCATCACGACAGTTCTGAATTAAGTGAAAGTCAACTGACAAAAGGGTCAGACTGGAGGATGAAACTCCTCCTTAGATTTTATGTCACTAATGACTTTCATTCCTTGTTACTGTTGATAGAAGTAAAAATCCAAAGAAGAAAACTTTCGACAAAGAAGAAAACTTTTTACAGGTTTTGCACGAAAACTCTTAGTCGATTCTTCTCCCTGCGGAGACATAAACGTGTTCACAAGGGCTATAGGCCTTACACGTATTATATTTGTGGACGAGGCTTCACTCAGAAAAGAAATCTAAGTCATAATGAGATTCGCTTTCATTTTGACACAGACGTGGAATATCGCATTCGTCGACGTCCAGCTACAAAGTGCAAAGTGGTTCACGTGGATCGTTTGGCCCCGTTTCATCGAAGAACTGAAGAAACTTTGGAATCCAGAATTGTTCGGGACGAACAAGACCTAGGAAGGGGGCAGTGTTACGACAGAAGGAATCTGGCAACCGAAAGCAAAAAGTTTCAGCCAACGAATAAGAACTTTGGGAGAATTTGGAGAAGAAGAGTGGAGCGTTAACGGTCGTTGTATTGTAACGGTCGTTGTGTTGTAACGGTCGAAGAGTTCGAAAATGGACGGTGAGCTGTTCTGAGACAGTGCGCGTTGAGTATCAAGAAGTAACTTGATGTGTTGTGTATACGCGGAAGGATAAAAGTGGGATCTTTTATCGTTAAGTATCAAGAAGTAACTTGATGTGTTGTGTATACGCGGAAGTATAAAAGTGGGAACTTTTATGGCTAACTTCGAATGTCTACACGGACTGTTTTTTTTTGTTCGGCTAGTGTGTGAAAAGTTATTAGCACAGGACGAGAATTGGTTTACGAGTGAAGATCTTCGGGTGACCTGGTAAATCAAGTAAAAGGTAATATTTAGTAAAATACACAGAGCTAATATTGTGTGCTCTACGCAGGAAGATTGATGACTTGTGCATGTTAATAGTTGATTTGTTAATAAGATACTTCATCCATATTTCCTTTGTAACAATTTACCTTGTATTGAATTTGGTTTTGAAATATAGCTTTTAATACTCACGCTCAGTGGCTATCCATTTTTGTGATCCGCAACAATATGTTAACGAGGAAAGTAAAGAGGGGGGAACAATATTCCGATTAAAATTAACTTTCCTTCAACTTCGCTGAAGACTATCATCTAACCTTGACAATTCATCAATAGATCTCAATACCTAATTTTGTTTTGCGATTTTGTATCTTTGCCACCTGACAATTTAGTCGATGGGGAATCAAGAAAAATCTTCTCAATCACATGACCCTTATTGACACTTTAGAATACTTGGCTAAAGAATAAGTCCTACTGAATTATTGATTAATGATGCTTTTTAAATTATTAAGAAATATTCCTTTCGTTTTTTTGAACTCGTTAAGAAATAGTTTTTGAAATGGGCTGTTTTACAGTCGCTCAAAAAAGTATCCAAACACTACGGTTGATTACAGAATGCAGAAAAAATATCTGGCAACGACATTTTTAGAAATTAGTGATCTGGCATCCTTCGTGTCGCGTGACACGAAGGTTGCCAGATATTTTTTCTGAATTCTGTAATCAGCCGTAGTGTTCGGATACTTTTTTGAGCGACTGTACCTCTGAGAGATAACTTTTTTTGCACACATGGATTAAATGGACAGGTTACAAGGATCCCAAGAACTCAGAGAGAGTGGGGGAAAGAGATCCACTGGAATATTGTTAGGAAACAGATGGAAGTCTCCCATCAAGGGCATTCAGGACATTGACTCTCCTGCACACGGTCCCACGGCTTAACGTCCCTCTCACTGACGTCGGCCTTTCCAAGCCCAACGTATCCTTTTCTCACCGAGATCATAACGAGGGTTAGTGGAGAAAATTCTCAAAGTAGGCATAGTGCGGATTCGAACCTAGGAACCTCACGATCCCGGTGCGCTAACAACTGAGCCAACTCCCATCCAAACAGTGTATCAAATTTGTATCCAACCTTTAATAGCAAAACTAAGCTGTTCAGGATTACGTTTTAATTTTGTCTGTTAATTTTTGGATTGATCACTCCCTAGCGAATGAACATTGATACACTTGTAATAATCATCTCAACAGATATGAATAGTTTACATTTATTTTCATTGTTTTGTAGAAAATTTCATCGGACACAACTTATATCTCTGCTTCAACTCCTTCCATTTTAAAAGAATATTATAATAGCACAATTTAAGAATACAGCACGTCGTTCACGAAACATTAATTCCGAGATATGTAATGTAACGTTACATATTTCGAAACGTTCGGAATGCGTCCTACAAACTCGAATACATCAGTGAGCTGAACATCGCACGAAATACAAAGCAGCCACTTATTCCTCGTCATTAGAGAAAGCACCTAATTGGGTTAACGTAAATGTTTCCTAATCGTTGATTTGAATTCCGGTTGCAACTTGTACTTATAAGGAAGCAATTCTCTAGAATGTGTCAGTGCCAAAGAGAACTTAAATCTACTCTACCATTCCTGGTTTGCTCAAGAGCCTTTGTCCTTCCTTTCGTTATAACGTTCAATGATAGAACCTAATCAGAAATTGCGCAAATGACATAACGATAAGTGAGCGGAAAGCAACAGGAGTGCGTTTGCTATCAGATTTCTTTTGGAATTGGATTGCTTCGTCAATTAGCAGTGCGTTTTAGATGCACAATGGAAAAGATCGCAAATACCCCAACGGTACGATTTAGGATTGAAAAGAAAGTTCAGTAGAAATCTGTTCAAGTAGTAGTGCAGTTGAAGAGACTCTGAAACTGCAAGGTTGACGATTCAACAGTTCTTATAGATCAGGGATTATCAACTCGTCTTTCGCGAGTCCACCGACTTCTCATCAACCCTAAGGGGCGGGGGTGGCTCAGTCGGTAGCGCGCCAGGCTCGTAATCTGTAGTTCCCAGGTTCGAGTCCCAGCTGGCTCAGCGTTGAGATTTATCTCCGCAAAATTTCCCCGCCCTGCCCACGGTCAGTAGGGGACATCGATGGGCTAGAAAAGGCCGCCGCCCGTCGGATGGGACGTTAAGTCGTGGCCCCGTGTGCGGGAGAGCCATACTCTGTGCCCGTTAAAGAACACGCTGGATGGCCTTGACGGGAGGCTACCATCTGTCTCCCAACAGCTGTTCCAGTGGGTCCCCTCCCCTAAACTTCTCTGAGCCTTCGGGGTCCTTGTGACCTGGCCATTTAGCCCATGATGTGCAAAAAAGTGCCACTCAGAGGTAAAACAATACAATCCAATCCAATCTCATCAACCCATCTACCAATCGATCACGGAGTCTTTTTTGGCCGATCAGAATTCTCTAACTCCCACCCTGTTCCATCAGCAGTAATTTTTAATTAACAAACCGCCACCATTGTATACGCGTAGGTGTAGTATAGGTATTATCTATGATTACATCAGCAAGATCGTGGGACTAGGGAAAGATCGTTGGCCAAACAGAAGAGAGGATGAAATGTGGAAATACAATATAATACTGTTACTTGATGAAACAAATTGCTAGTAGATCGCGAGATTACAATAAAAAGAAAAGATTGAATATCATTGTTATAGATTATATACTGATTAACAGGCGATTAATGTGCAACTATGTTAAAATTCTCAACTGCACAATCTCACAGTCTCCCTAGTTACAGCTCACACTATTGTCTTTTTTACCGGAAATTTAAATTTTTGATCAAAACCATCTAGGGATCATAACCTTCGTATTTCCCGATTCGTGTCTTCAACACATGAATATAAGAATACGCCACATTTTCAAAATATTCTTTTTGTGTTCTACATCAATGGCAGACTGCCGATATGCGGGAGGGGGGGGGGGGAATTATCCATTTGGCACGGAATTAGCAATACCTGGGTATTGAAGAATATCTTTACGGAATTGCAATTTAACATCTCATTGGAGGAAAGACACTTTTGCCAAGTCCATTTGGGTCTCGTTTATCGTCGAAGATATCTCGTGGGAAAAAGAAAAACCGAACTCTGACGCATTTGGGATTCGTACCCACGAACGTCGGAGCTTCAGTTTCTTCATTTAGTAACACGCCTACAAAAATGATAATGAGAGACGAAAAAAAAAGAAACTATTATTCCGTTTTCGCCAAACTTCTAAATTTAAAATAGCGGCTTCTCCTCAAGTAAACTAAGATTGCAGTGAAACGCGTTTAAGGATTTGTTAATGTTCTCCTCAAGTTTAATAGTTTCTGTCGGTCTGGGTTATTTTACCTCTGAGCGCACTTTTTTGCACATAATGGGATAAATGACCAGGTCACAAGGATCTCGAAGGATCAAAGAAGGTTGGGAGAGGGTACCCACTGAACAGTTGGAAGATAGCCTCCCATTAAGGTCATCCAGCGTGTTCTTTAAAGTGCACTGGGATGACTCTCACGTATAGAGTCACGGCTTAACGTCTCATTCGACGGACGACATCCTTTTCACGCCCATCGGTATTCCATATTTAGAGTGGAAAGAGTGGGGATAAATCTCAAGCTGGCCTAGCTGGGACTCGAACCTGGGAATTGCAGATTACGAGCCTGGTGCTCCTACTGACTGAGCACCCCTACCCCTAATTTCTGTCGAAGGTCACATTAAAGGTCAAAACGACATTTATGCCTCTTGACTTCCTAATCGTTGTTTCTAAGACTCTTCTTCTGATTCTTCTGTTTCTACATTTACCCACTCAATATTTCGCTCTTTCCAGCGAAAATATTCATCTAGATCGGCATTAATATACATCTCAGTATTTCGTAATTTCTACACTTCAGTATCTATACTTTGCAAGCAGTCTACTACAAGTTCTGCTATTCTACCTTTATACTTATTAAATAGTCGTTTCCAAAAAAGCTTCCTTTTTCTCTAAATTCATCAGAATCCCATGCAGTAACCACTGGTACAATATATTCTACAGGCCAGCAGGCATCAGGTGAGACACTCATTTATAAATAAATCTGGGTAATTATAATAGATCTCTTGTGCCAAGAATATTCGGGACATGGAGGATTGGAAAAGGTCTGCTTTTCCTTTAGCATCATAAAGATGGACAGAGCAGATGGCGAAAGCAGCATCTGCCAATGAATTAAAGACAGTGCAAGTCAGTGCAATAATTGCGTGTTCTGAGAAATATTCCAGTAAGTTAGGTGCTCTGATAAAAGTGTGATAATATATGAAAGGTGTGGAATACTTTAATATTGTTACATATCAAACTTCTTGTCCATGATGTTCCCCACTATTAATGCCATCTTTCATTAGTACACATCAACGGGCTGGTATTATACAGGGATTGATTTCAGAACATTTGGAAGACTTCGCCTTCTCACGCGGCCAAACAATTCTTCGGATCTCAATTCGATCCAAATCTATGGTATGTTGTGGAACAATCACGCTGGTGGACTGATACTCCATTGGTTATTGCACTCAACTGACGCTTTTCAGTCACCATGGTGGATTATCCTTCGTCAACTGACGCTTTCAGTTACCATGGTGGATTATCTTTCATCAACTGACGCTTTTCAGTCACCATGGTGGATTATCCTTCATCAACTGACGCTTGTCAGTCACCATGGTGGATTATCCTTCATAAACTGACGCTTTTCAGTTACCATGGTGGATTATCTTTCATCAACTGACGCTTTTCAGTCACCATGGTGGATAATCCTTCATCAACTGACGCTTTTCAGTTACCATGGTGGATTATCTTTCATCAACTATTACAACTATTCACGATCTTTAAACCATAAAGGTATAACTGCTTTTCAGTCACCATGGTGGATTATCCTTCATCAACTGACGCTTTTCAGTCACCATGATGGATTATCCTTCATCAACTGACGCTTTTCAGTCACCATGATGGATTATCCTTCAAAGACATTTCATAACCTAGTGGCATTCACATCGCATCGTTTCAAGTCAGTTATTCTAGCCCGCATATGCTCTACATGTTTACAATAATTCTTAAATAATATTTTGTTTTATGTTTACACTTCCTTTTCACCATTTTTTCGGACCTTATACTGATGTTTAAACTACTGTAAACTTTGGCACATTATAAACAAAGTGTTTACGAAAAATTCCTCTTCCTCTATTTTAAAAAAAGAAACAAAATTCCTGAATATAAATTCCATTAAATATATAAAATATTCTGATTGCCAGCATTTATATTAATCTAATCCTTACTTTTGAATAAAGTCAATAAACTTAAAAATACGTATAATTTAGATAAGGCAGAATATTTCAGAAATCATATTTAGAGTTCTTTATATCCTATTAGTTGTGCGGGTATAAACTTAAAATGATAACGCACTAGCCTCATATCTTTATGTTCCCACTGTGTCTGCTGTTGGAGTTTTCCAATAGTCTCCAGGATTGAAAATACCGCCGTCCTTCTAAGAGTACGGAAGTTATGCCACTTCCTTGTGTAGTGCAGGACAGCCATACTCTGTACGCTAGATGACAGTGATATATATTTAATACTGTAACAAATATATATTTGCATTTAATACTATAACAAATATAATGTATTTAACACTACGCACTTACTGTATATCAGGTACAGTCGCTCAAAAAATATCCGAACACTATGGTTGATTACCGAATTCATAAAATATATCTGACAACGATTTTTTTAGAAATTTGTGATCTGGCAACCTTCATGTACGTACAAAAGGTTGCCAGATCACAAATTTCTAAAAAAATCGTTGCCAGATATATTTTATGAATTCTGTAATCAACCGTAGTGTTCGGATACTTTTTAAAAAATATCTGGCAACAATAATCTGGCAAGGTGGTCATATTATTTTGATACTAGATCGTGTGGGCTCACTCACGGAAATATTGAGCGTGTGCAGTTACCGTTCACAGCAAACTGGAGCGTCTGCAGTTACTGCACACGCTCCAATTTGCTGTGAACGGTAACTGGAGCGTGTACAGTTGCTGTACACGCTCCAGATATTTTTCCTGAATTCTGTAATCACGTGACACGAAGGTTGCCAGATCACAAATTTCTAAAAAAAAAATCGTTGCCAGATATTTTTTCTGAATTCTGTAATCAACTATAGTGTTCGGATACTTTTTTGAGCGACTGTAGGTGGTCATATTATTTTGATACTAGATCGTGTGGGCTCACTCACGGAAATATTGAGCGTGTGCAGTTACCGTTCACAGCAAACTGGAGCGTGTGCAGTTACCGTTCACAGCAAACTGGAGCGTGTACAGTTGCTGTACACGCTCCAGATATTTTCCCTGAATTCTGTAATCACGTGACACGAAGGTTGCCGGATCACAAATTTCTAAAAAAATCGTTGCCAGATATATTTTATGAATTCTGTAATCAACCATAGTGTTCGGATATTTTTTAGCGACTGTATTATACCACTATTATCAAACTGAAGCTAAAATGCATACCTGAATAGAGTTTTATTGAGTAGCTTAGTATATTCTCTATTAAATAAAATGATTTTGATATACCTGTGAGCCCTGTACACCGGTTAGAGTATTATCACTCGAATACAGAGTAGAAAGAAAGTAGAAACAGCTTAATACGAACGGCGCAGGAATGGCCTCAAATTATTTAAAGAATACCCAAAATGATGCAGTTTTGTGAAATCCACTATAAAATACGTTCAAAGCGATGAAATGCCCACAGCATTAGTGCAAGTATACAACGTTAAAATAGTTAAATAAATAAATGTGTAAATAAAATCTGCACGAAATGTGGAGAAACCGATAGGAAGACTGAAATTGGATTAGCAATATAAAAAATTAACATAATATTCTTGAAGTAGGTAATTTGCATTTCAGAATAATATTAGTACAGTTACGGTTTTATCTACTTAAACCGTGAACTTCAAAGTATCTTACTATGCGATTAACTTAGCTTAAAAGACCATGTGGCGCCATCTATTGTCGTCTAAGTCTCTAAGAACACCATTCTTCAGACAATCCATTCAAATTACTTGTTTCAAAGATTTTATTGCTTTTTCACAAAAGATAGAAAATATCAGTTTGACATAAAAATTTTCTTGTAACTGATGTATAAAACGATATTATTGTCAAAGGTAGCAAAAGATGCTTTTATTATCAATAAGCTTGACTCAGAATTCTGTCTAAAAGCTTTTTATTTTCGTATAAGCAACGGAAACAGAGATGATTCTTCCGTGTTTTATCCACGAAAGGAAAAAGTCGTCGGATGAATCACCAGTTGTGACAGTAATTATTCATTCTTAATAGGTTCAGTTAATTTTGACGTTATCATTGACCTTCGCATTTAGGAAAACATTGTCGCTTACTGAATTCACATCCTAGAATCGAGTGAGTCAACTCAGAATCATTGTTGTTTGGATTGTTTTACCTCTGAGCGGCACTTTTTTGCACACCATGAACTAAATGGTTAAATCACATGGACACCGAAGGCTCAGAGAAGGTTGGGGGAGGGGACCCACTGGAACAGCTGTTGGAGACAGATGGTAGCCTCCCGTCAAGGCCATCCAGTGTGTACATGTACAGGGTATCTTTAACATGTACAGGGTATGGCTCTCCCGCACACGGGGTCACGGCTTAACGTCCCATCCGACGGACGTCGGCCTTTACAAACCCATCGATGTCCCCTACTGACCGTGGGCAGGACGGGGAATTTTGCGGAGATAAATCTCAACGCTGATTCAGCTGGGACTCGAACCTGGGAACTAGCAGATTACGAGCCTGACGCGCTACCGAATGAGCCACCCCCGCCCCAGAATCGAGTGAGTCAACTCAGAATCGAATGAATTGTATGCAATCAAATAAAACTAGGGAATCATACCGAAAGCGAGAAAATATTTTAAAATTAGGAAAATCATGTTAACTTGAGTGAGTTTTAGTATCAAAAATATTCTTCTGTAATCAAGTGAATCTGTAGTATCAATCATAATTCTTCTTGAAACAGGTGAATCTACGGTAGGAAAAAATCCTACTGGAATAAATTAAATGTCTAGTACCAGAAAACACTCCAACTTATAACAAATGAACCTACGGTATCAAGCATTTTACTGAAATCTAGAAAATCTACAGTATTAAAACAATCTGTAAGTATTGACTCTTTAGCGTAAAAACATCCTTCTATTATAGTATTATGTGAATCTTCGGTATCAAAACATCTTCCTAGTTTTATGTCAATGTTTTTTACCAAAACATCCTCCTACTATTCAGTCTTTAGCATCAAAACATCTGCTTAATGTTAAGTGAATCTTTAGTATCAAAATGTCCCCCTCCTGGTATTAAGTGAATCATTGGTATTAAAATATCATCCTAATGTTGAATGAATCTTTGGAATCGAGAAGAAATCCTCTTTTAAATATGAGAAACTGTAGTGTGAAAAACACCATACAGGAAATTTCTGAAGATATGATATCACAAACACCTCTTGGAATCAACTCAGTATTTTTTAAGAAAATCCTACGATCTAAAAAAACTTTGATAAATAAAATTTCTTTTGAAATATCTTAACAAAAACTTGTAGCATCTGTAAAACATTACGCAATTAATTCATCACTGGGACAGTTGTCAGAAGAAATCGTGGTGGGAATAAGAAGTTTAAAAAGAAATCTTTAGCCAAAGTACGATCAAGAAGAGAAAACCTCCTTCCCGGCAAAAACAAGAAAAGAATTTCAGATGTGGTCTGACTTTCTGTCAGAGTGAGGACGTCATCTTTACGAATTCTTTTTTTTTATTTACGACATATAGGACAGAGAAGAATCCTAGAAGCTACTCCTAGCTTTTTACAGGCCTTCTCATACAAGGACATGCCCTACTAAGACCGAAGTCACCGCTGACCACTGCCTTAGTTAGAGCTAACACAACACACAAAGTTTGCCTTGCTGGAACAGTCGCTAGCTGCCTAACCACTATGCCAGTTAAGGCCTAATTCTTTTAGTATAACGGAAGCCGAGACTTGCATCTAACCGAAGATTTTGTGAAGGGTTCCTAATTTATTCTATATCCCAAGTCTCACGTTCTACACCGTAAAGCCAAAACATTATGACCTGGGTGTCTTTATGCAGATAGAAGCAACTGCAGGTTTCACTGCACGGCGCGTGTGATGGTCAAGAAACGGTATAAATAATACCTGATACTGAGCTCTTTTAATCAGTGTTATTCTTGTTCTTCAGATGGAAAAGGCAGCGGACTTAAGTGAGTTTGACAAAGGCTAAATTGTAATGGCACAGCATTTCCGAGACGGCAAGGATTGTGGGGTGCTCATGGTCAGCCGTGATTAGTACCTTCACAAAATGGTCCGAGGAGGGAAAAACCACGAACTGCCGGCAAGGTGTGGGCTGATCATGTCACATCGATGTTAGTAGTGAGCGAAGGCTATCAGTGTGGTACGAGCCAATAGAAGAAATACTGTGATGCAACTCGCCCGTAATTTGAATGCCGGTGACGGGAGTAATGTGTTACAACACACAGCACATCGAATCCTGCTGAAAATGGAGTGCGTAGCCGCAGGTTGCTCCAAGTGCCCATGCTGACCTCGGTTCACCGTCAAAAGCGCCTACAATGGGCACGCGAGCATCAAAACTGGACCTTAAATGATTGGAAGAAGATAGTCTGGTCCGATGAGTCTCGTTTCCTGTTGCACCATGTGGACGGCCGAGTACGTGTGCATCGTTTACCTGGAGAAGTGTTGGCACCAGGATGCACCGTGGGATGAAAAGAAGCCAGTGGAGGATGTGTAATGCTTTGGGCAATGTTCTGCTGGGAAACATTGGGTCCAGTCATTCATGTGCAGGAAACTATGACGTTTACCACGTACCTAAACATCACTGCAGACCAGGAACATCCTTTCACGGCAACAGTATATCCCTCTAGCAGTGCCTTCTTTCAGCAGGATAATGCGTCATGTCACACTGCCCGGATTGTTCGAGAATGGTAGGGGGAGGGGTACCACTGGAACTATGTTGGGATAATGGTAGGGAAGGTTGGGGGAGGGGACCCACTGGAACAGCTGTTGGGAGACAGATGGTAGCCTCCCGTCAAGGCCATCCAGTGTGTTCCTTAACGTACACAGGGTATGGCTCTCCCACACACGGGGCCACGGCTTAACGTCCCATCCGACGGACGGCGGCCTTTTCAAGCCCATCGGTGTCCCCTACTGACCGTGGGCAGGGCGGGAAATTTTTCAGAGATAAATCACAACGCTGACCCAGCTGCCTCTCGAACCTGGAAACTACAGATTACGAGCCTGGCGCGCTACCGACTGAGCCACCCCCGCCCCAAACAGTAATGGAATTCACAGTAAGTCGTTCATTTAGGAATCTGAAATCGCTACGCCTCTTAAGAAACTGAGAAACAAAGTCTCACTCCTCTTAACTCCTATGTCATCAACGAAGGGTTCGGAGAACTTCCTCTAGATGTTCCTCCCATCAACAAAGATGCAGACGCTTAAGTCCGAAAACAGTAAATAACAGTGGGCCAAGCGGGTCACCAGACACCAGACGATATTTGTACAAAGCTTTTTATTTGTGTTTCATTCCCTACGCCATTATTCTGTCAACATCCGTACCAAGCTGAGAATCTTTCGACAACATCCACACACACACAGGCACATTTCGTCTCCCTCTCGTCCTCTGGAGTGCAGAAAGCATTATTTCTCGAGAAAGCAGGGAAAAGTAAATACTCCTGGAACCTTAAACGAAGCAATCTTTTATGTGTCTGTATTTTTTACCCGATGATGTTTACTCCAAATATTGCTTGACTGCTGAGTAAATCAAACACAACCTGTGGGATTTTAGTCGTTTCATTCAATTCATCAAGAGCGAATATTTCTAAACAGAATCCCAGATCACACTGTCGCAAGCCCTCATGCATTCTGAAATAGTTCAAAGAGTGATAATACTCATAGGTGTTGGTAAATAGTGGTGTTTAATTAATTTGATGGGATGTTCTACAACGATGCACTTTTAGCTCTCCAGGTTGTTGGGGCGGGGGTGGCTCGTAATCTGCAGTTCCCAGGTTCGAGTCCCAGTTGGATCAGCGTTGAGATTTATCCCCGCAAAATTCCCCGCCCTGCCCACGGTCAGTAGGGGACACCGATGGGCTTGGAAAGGCCGCCGTCCGTCGGATGGGACGTTAAGCCGTAGCCCCGTGTGCGGGAGAGCCATACCCTGTGCACGTTAAAGAACACGCTGGATGGCCTTGACGGGAGGCTACCATCTGTCTCCCAACAGCTGTTTCAGAGGGTCCTCTCCCCCAACTTCTCTGAGCCTTCGGCGTCCTTGTGACCTGGCTATTTAGCCCATGGTGTGCAAAAAAAGTGCCGCTCAGAGGTAAAATAACCCAACCCAACCCCAGGTTATTAGGAACCTCCAAGGTTCATAACTTGGAAAGAAAGCTCACTAAACAGCTTCTAAGAGATGTATTAACTATTCATCAAAGCCATGAAGCAGATTTTTTTAACTTTTACAGTGGTGGGTGATTATCCTGAACATAGTAATATGACAATAATTTAACTTCCCTTATTAGGACCCAAGATGCTTCAAAAGTCACCGATATCCCTTTTCACTGAAAGAGAAACAGTAAGAATTGAAGTTTGGAGATTTGTATTTTTATGAAGGGTTCAATTTTTAGAAGTGTGTAGTTTTTAACGCCCCAAGTTGTAAGAGAGTTTGCATATATGAAAGAAAGGGACTTCGCTTTAAAGTATATAAGTTCATAAAATTTGTTTCAATTTTAAAAATTCGTGTCAGTCTCTGAGGGATGTGTCTCAAATTATAAAAGGAATACTTCATTTTTTAAGAGGGGTATTTTCAATTTTTTTAAAAGAGATAAATGAAGTCGAAAATTTTTCAATTAACAGCACACCATGTAGCTAATTCATCATTAATAGACTTTCAAGAGAGTTTGGGTTGTTTTACCTCTGAGCGGCACTTTTTTGCACACAATGGGCTAAATGGCCAGGTCACATGATCCCAAAGGCTCAGAGAAGGTTGGGGACCCACTGGAACAGCTGTTGGGAGACAGATGGTAGCCTCCCGTCAATTATGTTCTTTAACGTGCACAGGGTATGGCTCTCCCGCACACGGGGCCACGGCTTAACGTCCCATCCGACGGACGGCGGCCTTTCCAAGCCCATCGGTGTTCCCTACTGACCGTGGGCAGGGCGGGGAATTTTGCGGAGATAAATCTCAACGCTGACCCAGCTGGGACTCGAACCTGGGAACTACAGATTACGAGCCTGGCGCGCTACCGACTGAGCCACTCCCGCCCCAACTTTCAGGAGAACTCAATAGGCATGTTAAGGAAAAAAATGGGAAGAGCTCTGAGATGCGGAGAGGTGTTTCTTGGTCGTAGAGGTAAGAATAAAATTTGCGAACCCATGTCTCTCATGAATGATCAGTCACATCTTAACTTAGCCAGTGATAGAAAAGAAGGGATGCTTTTCATAAAGAGACTTTATTCTTCAGCTTTCAAACCTGCAAAGCTAGCAGCTCATCTGCAGCGCCAGATGAGAAATAGGTGGGCTTTAGCAGGCAATGGAATTTTTGAAGTCCATTCTAATAGTGGGCTTTAAAAAACAATGGAATTTTGGGGTTTCATTCTATAGTGGGCTTTAGGAGGCAATGGCGTTTATGGGTCCCATTCTAATAGTGGTCTTTGGGAAGCAATGGTATTTTTTTAAATCTATTCTAATAGTGGGCTTTAGGGGGCAATGGATATTTATGGGTTCTATTCTAATAGTGGTCTTTAGGAGGCAATGGATATTATTTTAAATCTATTCTAATAGTGGGCTTTAGGGGGCAATGGATATTTATGGGTTCTATTCTAATAGTGGTCTTTCGGAGGCAATGGATATTATTTTAAATCTATTCTAATAGTGGGCTTTAGGGGGCAATGGATATTTATGGGTTCTATTTTAATAGTGGTCTTTAGGAGGCAATGGATATTTTTTTAAATCTATTCTAATAGTGGGCTTTAGAAGGCAATGGAATTTGTTTGGGTTCTATTCTAATAGTGGGCTTTAGGAGACAATGGAATTTTTGGGTTCTGTTCTAATAGTGGGCTTTAGGTGGCAATGGAGGTGTCGGTCCTCGGGGTCTATGCGAGAGCGTGAATTTTGGACCTTTGTTGATGCTGTTGTTTTAGGGCCACACGCTTAGCATATTGTCATGTTACTATGGGTTCGTATTATGCACGTCTAAATTCAATTTTGTTCAGCTGAACTGAATTTTTTTTCTCTAAACCATTATTATAGCGTGAATGGCAACTGGGAAGACTATGAGTGTGCGCAGTTTAAACTTCGACAGTTCTCTTAAATCAAAGTTCAATGATCGATCGCTCATCTATCATTCAAATTAAGAACTATTAGAATTGACGAAGGCTGAACTGCGAAGTCTCGTAAGTTTGCCCAATTATATCCCGTGCGTTCGTCAGTGTTTTAATCTACAAATGAATATCTGTGAGTTATTAATTGCCGATCATTATATACTGAAAATATTATTTTTGAATTTCACCGTTTAAGAAGAGAATAAATACCTATCTTAAGACATCGATTCAAGCCTGGATCTAGAAAAGAAAGAGAGGGATGGGTGCAACCAAACAGGAAAAAAAATAAAGTTTGAGAGGAACAAGAAAATGGATATCCATTGCATTTTCTCCTCGTTTTAGAGTTTCTTAAAGGACAATATTGAAAAAAGCATGAAATGGGGGAAAGTTGACTAATTTTTTCCCCCATTACCCTTACTATTAGGCCTGGATGTGGGAAAAAATAATGGGGGGGCGAGAAAATCAGTCGAGCCGAAAAAAGGGGGGAGGACAAGACTGGATTTTCATTGCAGTATAAAATTTCACCCTTCGTCTTAGATGTGTTTTAAACATTTCTGGAGAAATGCATGAAATGTACATAAATTTGTCAATTTTTGCCTCTGTTATCGGGGCGGGGTTGGCTCAGGCGCCATGCTCGTAATCTGCACCTCCCAGGTTGTGCCAAAGTTGAGATTTTCTCCGCTAAACCCGCACTCTGCCCTCTGTAAGGAAGCGGACAGAGATAGTCTTGGATAAGCAGTCGTCCATCGAGTGCGATGTTAAGCCGTGGCACTGTGTGCAGGAGAACCATACCCAATGCACGTTAAAGAATACACTGGATGGCCATCATGATACGATTCCATCTGTCTGCTAACAGCTGTCCTATGGGTACCTCTCTCCAATCTTTTCTGAATCCTCAAGGGTCCTTGGGATCTGACCATTTGGTCCAATGTGTGCAAAATAAGTGCCGTTAAGAGGTAAAGCAACATCCTATATTAGTCTTACCAGCATTCTGAAGGGGAGGGCATGCCACCACCACCCCTCCCCCGATTCGGTTATTATTCTTTTCACCATTACTCATAGCCTAAAACATATGTCGTTTCCTGTAGTTCAGACAGAAATATACTAACAGTCGGTCAAAAAATTATCCGAACACTATGGTTGATTACATAATTCAGAAAAAAATATCTGTCAATGATTTTTTTTAGAAATTAGTGATCTGGCAACCTTGTTTTGACAATTAAAAACCAAATTCAACAATAGAACAACTCATCCCACCTCTCACTAGGTATAGAACCTAGGAGAGTTTGTGACTAATTGTCAAATTCCATATCAAAGGGCAAGTCCTCAGATACTTCATTAATCTGTGCCTTTACCCCTGCTGAAGTGGAAAAAACCACTCCAGAGTGTGGGCATTTGGCATACGGTACGCACACCAAAGAAATAACCAAAGGCCACAGGGCCCTTGGGAAAAGAGAACTAATCAAAAACGAAAAAAAGGAGCAGTTGGGGACCCATGTACAAAAGTCTTCCAACTATACCAAAGAGCACAAAATTTGTTGTTCGACATGCGCATGCGGTCCATCACCATGCGATCACGCAGACCACATTTACATTTCCAGAACACTGTTTCGGGACTGCGGATAATATGATTGAAAATCAAATCATTCCGGGCCCTCCACAGTTGGTATTTAACTTCGGACAATAGAAAGTTACGTACGTAATTTCTACTGTCAGGGGTCAGCACAGGCACATGGAAGAGGATGGTGATCCGGTCATATGGAGCGATTTGCAGCCACTGAGCAAATAAGTTCCAAACACGTTGTGCGAAAGCACAGGAGCAGAGGAGATGCTCGCGGTCCTCCGGTTGACCACACCGGCCGCAAGCATCACTCTGCACCACGCGTTGTTGGAGTAGGCGCTGTTTGGTGGGAAGAATATTATGTGCTGCCTTCCAGTTAAATTGTCGATACAAGGCCGGAAGACAATTACTATTAAGTTGGTACCAGGCAGTGTCCCAAGGAACAGCAGGTAGATGAGTTTCAACTTCCGCTATATCCTCACCGAGCACTGTCTGGTAGACCAAAGTACGTGCATTCTTATCATCTAGGTCAATAGTTAACGGTAACAAATTATTGCTATTACAGAAATTCCTAACCTCTAGGTAGTGGCGGCTAGTATATTGTAAAACATCACCACAGTAATTAAGAGTAACAGACAAATTTTGACCAAGTGGGCCAAGAAAATAACGGAGAAAAGCTGACACAGGGTGATCAACACTCAGTAGGCTTTGATATATGTCAACTAAACGGAGTGAGCGAAACCATAACTCTGGATCTCTTAGATCAAGACCACCACGCGTGAGTGGCTGATAAAGAAGAGTTTTTCGAAGTGGATAACTTCTCTTCTGCCATATAAACTGGAAAATTATTGTCGAAATTTGCCGAGAAATGGTACGGGGTGGTGCCTGTACCTGAATTGTGTGAACAAATTTGGGGAGGAGAATTACGTTTGCGATTTTGACCCTCCCATGGACTGTAAGGTCAAGAGCCCCCCACACCTCACACTCGAGACGTAAGCCGTTAAGCAAAAGGTCCCAAGTGGAGTCATGGCAGCCTTTCGTGTCAAAATAGACACCCAAGAGTTTTACAGGTTCTTGGGTAACGATAGCAGCATATTGAGGTGGCAGTTGCCAATCACCCCATGTCAGAATCTTGGATTTCTCCAGATTGAGCCTTGCTCCTGTGGCCTTGCAGTAGTGATCGAAATGTCGGGCGAAAGCGGCGACAGAAGCCTCATCCCGAAGGAAGAAGCTAACGTCATCCGCATACGCCAGGCACTTCAACTGCTCAAGCCGTGAGTTAGGGACAGGGATCCCCAAAATCTCCGGACGGTTTTGAATCCGGCGGAGCAAGGTATCAATCCCAAGTACAAATAGAGCCGGTGAGAGTGGGCATCCTTGTCGAACACCCCTCGTCACTGGAAAGACATCAGAAACAATACCATTAACAGTGAGTACACTAGAAATATTAGTATATAACAGCTGTATCATGGACAAGAAAACAGGGCCAAAGTCATGAGCCCTCAACATGTCCCACATAAAGTCATGTGAGACACGGTCGAAAGCCTTACTCTGATCGAGAGCAAAAAGGCAACACTTGAAGCCTTTTTGGTTAATGTATTTAATTACATCTCTAAATAGGCGTAAATTTTGTGAGATTTTTCTACCTCCCACCCCACAGGTCTGAACAGGCCGGATAAGTTCCGGTAAGGCCGCAGAAATTCTGTCAACGAGAACTTTGGCCAAGATCTTGTAATCACAATTGAGTAGAGAGATGGGCCTCCATCCCTCTATATTGTGACCAGCATCATTCGGGTCCTTTTTGAGCAGAACAATATTAGCGGACCGCATGGTGTCGGTCATAATACCATTCTGCATCAAATTATCAAAAACATTTGCCAGAGGCACAGCAAGCAGATCAACAAAAGTTTTGTAAAATTCGGCAGGAAGGCCGTCCGTTCCTGGCGCTCGGGACGAGCGAAAAGAACGGACGGCCCTCTTGATCTCCTCAGGTGAGACAGGCAACTCGCAAGAATCACGAGTCTGAGGAGATATGGTTGAAACGTTGTCCAACCATCCAGTGCGATCATCAGGACTGAGATTATCAGCTTTGAAGAAGTTCGCGAAATGGTCTACAAAGCTTTGTCTAATTAATTTCGGGTCCGTAATGAGATCAGGTCCGAGTTGCAGGGCCGAAACCGAGCAATCAGAGAAATTTTTTGTTTTCGAAACTTTGAGGAAAGAGTCAAACTCTTTCTCACTCTTCGCTAGCTGTATCGCAGTCATACTTCTGACCTGATAACCAACATCTTGATGATGTTTGAAAATTAAATCGCGCAGTTGTTGAATGATGTGGGCATTCAACCGAGCGGCGGCCTCATTTCTTCTGGCTCCCTCCTCGAAAGCCCGAAGAGTGGCAAGAAGAAAACGATGTCGTCTGCGCCAAGCAACGGCCACATCGCGACCTTCCTTTCTAAGGTAGGATTTAATTTTGAATTTGACACCCTCCCACCAGACAGCATCGAAAGTAGAAGTAGATGCAATGGCATCTTGTAAAAGAGAAGTCAGCTCCTGTACCACATTAGGGCGCTGGAGGGCCAGCACATTCATGCGCCACAGAGCATTTTTCTTCTCCTGTGTGTGCGTGTGGGGCAAAACAACATCGCCAGCCAGGACCAAATGATCGCTGACATGATACGAAGCATTGACTTTGAAATAACTAAAATTGTCACAAAAATTATTGAGATCAGTGTTAACATAAATACGATCGATGCGTGTGCCAACGTCCGAGCGGCGCCAGCTGTAAGCTGTAGTGCCAGGGTTCCTCAGCCGCCAAGAGTCGACCAAATGATGGTCGGTTGTTAGCTTCCGAAGAGCCACAGCACTAGGGTCTCTCCGTAAAGGGCCATTGCCACCCACATGATCAAAATTCAAATCAATAATGCAATTGAAGTCTCCAGCCAAAATCAGGTAGGCAAAAGGGCCCACAAGACATGGGGGGAGACCATTGAAAAAACGTTGCCGAGCAGCAGGCGTACTCGGAGCATAAATATTAATCAAACGATAAATAACAGAATTAACAGAAACATCAATATAGACAAGACGACCATCTAGGTCAGTCTGGAAACGTTTAATATAGAAAGGACTATTTTGTCTAAAAATAATACCAACTCCACCTGACATTGTGGTGCCAGGGGAGAAACAACCACTTAACTTAAAATCACGCTTAAAATATTTAAACTCAAATTTATATACAAGATGGGTCTCTTGAAGGAAAAGGAAATCGCAAAAGTTATTGTGGAGTAAGCCTGCAACATATCTTTGTTTCGCAGGCTTACGGAGACCCTGAATATTTAGTGTAGCGACCCGGAACACAAAAAAAAGGAAAACAACAAAAAAGAAAAAGACACAAAAAACAAGCCACTACCTAGAAAAACAAACAAAACAAAGAAAAAAAACTAGTCCAGAAGGACTTCACTAAGGGGGTAAGTCCCCTTAACTGTGGAAGGTGAAAGTTCATCATCTTCGGAAGAAAGGTCAGTACAGGAAGGTGTGTTCATTTTAGATTTACCTTTCTTAGATTTCTTCTTCTTGGCGACCACAATTTTAAACGGCGGTTCAGCCGGGAAAACATCAGGTGAGGTAGAAGGGCCAGCAACGGCGTCCACAGAAGGAGGGTTCACTGTTGGGACTTCTGTTGCGGAAACATCTGGAGGTTGAGAAATTTTGTACTGCGGGGAAATGTTCTTGATGAAAAATTTGTGAAACCTAGTAAACCGTTTGGATCTTTTATCTTTGTCTTCCTGTATCCAGTCCAGTAGTCGGTGGTGTAACACTGTGAAGACATCTGGTGTCCCGACTAGGTTGTTGTCTACGGCATATTTGATTATTGATTTTTCCAGGTCTCCAAATTCTTTTCGTACTTTGCCTGTTTCAGTGAACACAAAGGAAGTGAAAAGGCGTAGTTCATAAGGAACATCCCAATTATCAGCTGTTCCTGGCACGATTTCAGCAAAACGGATGGGTAGTGTGTTGTCGGTGTCGGCAGTAGAGGCTGTAGAGGGAAGGGGTGTTTCGTCAACAACCGCTTGCTTGCTTCGTTTATTATTTTCTTCTTCCTCATCACTGCTGTGGCCGATCCTCTTTTTGGAGGTGGAAGAATCCATGGGCTTTGGCAGAACAGCGACCGAAGGTTGCATAGATTCTGGAACAAGTGGTTCAGATGTAGTAGAGGCATCCAGTGTTTCTGTAGTTGCTATTGGTTGAAGATCAGATTGGATCCCCACAGTAGCTTCTGAACTGGTGGAGGGGGGTTGCTGATGTTCTGATGTTTCCGTTAGTGTTGTAGGAGAGTTATCTGAGAATACTGTTGGTTCTTTTGTGCTTTCAGTGGTTGTCTTTTTATTCTTAAGAGCATCTTTAAATAGGATTTCGACTAGTCCCCAAGCGTCTTGTTGACTGGTGGAGGCCTGTGAAGACACTTTTGCATTGGGAGGTAGGTTCAGGGTAGAATCTGCTTTTTCCGGTTGCGAAAGTACCGTTGCAAAAGATTTGGTGGGACACTTCGCAACGGTGTGATCTTTAAGTCCGCAAGAACGGCAAGGAGCTGGACAAGTGATCTCAGAGTGGAGATCGAGACAGTTGAAGCACGTTGGCTTACCACAGTCCACAGCGAGATGGCCCTCCTTTCTGCATTTTCTGCAAACTTTAACTACCCCGGCATACACGCACATGCCGAGGAAGCGGCCGAAACGGAGAAAGTTGGGCACTGGTTTGTCCATTTCCATCTTAACAATGCGGTTGCCAGTACATATGTCCTTAAATTTTCCGTCGTATTTTTCCCGGGTGACAGAAAGTATCTTTCCGTAGGTCATTAGGGTGGAGTGTATAACTGCGTTATCAAGTTCATGTGGCAATTGCTTCACAAGAACATTTACATTCTTATTTTTTAATTTTTCAAAATATATGGGAATGGATCCCACTTTCAGATCTTTTTTATCCAAGACCTTGAGTACCAAGGCCTCAGTTGACATAGTGACAATGCTCTTATTTGCGTTTACAAATTGAGCACATTCATAGCTCTTTTCACCAAAACTGGACCATAATAGGTCCATGACGGACAGTACGTCCGTCCCTTTATGAATACATGACAAGGTTGTTGGCCTTGAAAAAGACATATTGAAAAAATAAAAAAGTTAAAAAAATAAATAAATTGTGGGGGTCACCCAACTGCACTAGTACTAAAACAAGTAAAATTACTGTACAAAATATATGAAAATTTAGATATATATACTTTATGCTATATCAGAAGACTATCAGAAATTTCAGAGAAATCCCTCAATTAGAAGGCTCTCAAACGCAGTTTTAAACTTTTAACGTCTAAAAAATAGTTAAAAATAGAAAAAATTAATTACATTTTCACTATTTATGAAATATAAATACAATACACAAGTCTACCTAACAGGTAGTCAAGATAAAATACTTATTTTATCTAAAAAAACACACATTAGAAGCAAAAAAAAAACATCAAAACCACTGCGAAAGCTGTGGCACCAAAGAAAATTGTTTAAAAATTTACTTTACAAAAAACATAAGTAAACACACTTTGATTTGAATTTGTATTTCGAACCTAACATTGAGCAAATTGCGAAAAAATTAAAAGAAAGTTATTAACAATTGCAATTTCCTCAAAAACGTATTTTCTCATTTGGCGACGACAATCAAAAGTTCTTGAAAGTCGGGAATCTTAGACTGCAGTCTTACCGAAAACACGTAGAACACAAATGGGGTCATAACGTAATGGTCCTTACGTTATATAACGTTACGTTGCGTTGGCCCGAAGGCCAGGCAACATGGCGGCTTCTTCCTCTATCACTTCGTAGGGAAATGGCGGCTCACCCACGACAACAACAACAAGTCACAAAGTTATGTTGGCCGCCACAACTCAAAATCTGATTTCACAGAGTTCTCAGATATGCCAAATTGAACAGGAAAATTTACTTCATCCGATAATTATTAACAGCAACAAACAACAAACCTGGAAACAGTTGAAATTCGGGAACTTTTACGGAACAAAAACCTTCGTGTCACGTGACACGAAGGTTGCCAGATCACTAATTTCTAAAAAAAAATCGTTGTCAGATATTTTTCCTGAATTCTGTAATCAACCGTAGTGTTCGGATACTTTTTTGAGTGGCTGTAGGTGGTCATATTATTTTGATACTAGATCGTGTGGGCTCACTCACGGAAATATTGAGCGTGTGCAGTTACCGTTCACAGCACACTGGAGCGTGTGCAGTAACTGCACACGCTCCAGTTTGCTGTGAACGGTAACTGGAGCGTGTACAGTTGCTGTACACGCTCCAGATATTTTTCCTGAATTATGTAATCAACCATAAGTGTTCGGATAATTTTTTGACCGACTGTACCACAATAATTTCTCACTCGCTAAGATTCAACTTTATCTCAAGTTTCACTGATATTCTTGGCCTCATTAACAAACTCGGAACGCTGAGATCGGTTACACGTGCTAACCTTGGTTGCGTAATCAGCGTATCATATTTCTTCCTGCACTAACATCTGCTTGTACTGCAAAAGCCGCGTTTGAAGAAACATCCCCGCACGACACAACGCAAAAGCTGATGTTTTTCTGGCTGCATTATTAAACATGGGACGTAATTTATTTACGCTGACATGCATTTTTCAAAGTCGGAACCCAACCAATCCCACCCACTCATACGCAGACACAACCACTATTTGTGTTTTTTTTTTGTCTTCCTGGCCTTGCAAATTGAAATTTCTGTCGTGAGACAGTTTTTTCGGACAGCGACTGACAGATGTGGAGGAGTCAGACACGGTCCCCGTGGGCAATCCGTCACACCACGTGACAATCGAGGAATGTCGTCCGTCCGTCCTCTGAGGACACAATATCACGACATGACCAACTGATTAATCGTATATTAGCGTTCACCGATCATGTCATTTTGACATTGCGTGACGTCGACAGCGTCAGCATTCTGAGCAATCATACACGCACAGCACGGGCATGCAATCCCTCCCCCAACCCTCCTATAACGCTAAGGGACTGTTTCTTAGTTTCTGCTAAAATGAGGGGTTAAAGTTTTTGCGTAGCTAATTTCTATGCACAATGAAAAAAAAAATTATGTAAAATGTCTACTGTGGTGTAGAAGAGTTTTAAAATACTGTCAGTTATAAGTAAAGTCATTGCATATAGTAACTATCTATTTTAAACGTGGAAGCGTTCTCAACTTACACTATACAGTTACCAGTTAAATCATATTATGTGAAAAATATTAGTATATAGTAATATTAGTATATATATGTATAGTAGAACTTTAGAAAAGCAAAGCTTTCAAACTTTTCACTCTCCTGTTAACGGTGAAATCATTGCATGTAGTTAAATGTCTATTTCAATGTATAGTAGAACTTTAGAAACAGCAAAAAAAGCAATTTAGTTTGATGGTTAATAAATTGATTTATTTAATTATGACACGAGCAAATCAGAAGTTTTGATGAATTGGACTAAAGATGGACTAATTCTTACTTTGAAGTGATGACTCAGCCTATGATAGAATAAACTGATGATGATATGATCAATTCAGCAGCTGATTCGAGGGATTGAACTGCAGATGATTAATTCGACCGATGATGCGATAAACTAAAATGAAGATGAGATTAATTGAACTGATGATGTGATTGACTAAAATGAAGATGAGATTAATTGAACTGATGATGTGATAAACTAAAATTAAGATGAGATTAATTAGGCCGATGATGCGATGAACTGGATGATTGATGAGATTAACTAGTCTGATGATGCGATGGATTAAAGATGAGATCAATTAGGCCGATGATGCGATGAACTGGATGATTGATGAGATTAACTAGTCTGATGATGCGATGGATTAAAGATGAGATCAATTAGGCCGATGATGAGATGAACTGAATGGTTGTTGAGATTAATCCAACCGATGATGTGAGGGACTAAAGTGAAGATGAGATTAATTGAATCGATGATGCGGAGGACTAAAATGAAAATGAGTTTAATTGGATCGATGATGCTATGGACTAAAATGAAGATGAGATTAATTAGGCCGATGATGCGATGAACTCGATGGTTGATGAGATTAATTCAACCGATGATATTATGGACTAAAATGAAAATTAGTTATTTGGATCTAAGATGCGATGGACTAAAATAAAGATAGGATTAATTAGATTAAAGATGCAATGAATTGGATGGTTGATGATTTTAATTCAACCGATAATGCGATGAGCTAAAATGAAAATGATATTAATTGTACTGATGGTGCGATATACTAAAACTGAAGATAAGATTAATTAGTACGATTATGCGCTGAATTGAATATTTTAGGAGATTAATGCGACCGATGATGCGACAAACTAAAAGAAAGATGAGATTAATTGTACGAATGATGCTATAAATTGAATGATGAGATCAGTTCAACCTATGATGCGATGAACTGAATTGAAGATGAGATTAAATGGACCGATTATGCGATGAATTGAATGGATGATGAAATCATTTCAACCGATGATACTGTGAACTGTGAATGATAGAATTAATCTATACTACGATTAACTGATGTTGATCCAACTTATGATACACTGAAATGAATTGATGATGAGATCAATTCAACAGATGAATGGATGATGAAATCAACTGAATCGTTGATGTGCTGAGATGATTTGATGATAAAATTAATTCAACTTGATACTCTGAACTATGAACGATACGATGAATCGATAACATTATTAACAAAATTAATGTCGATATTTGCCTAGCACGTGATAAAATTAAATGAATTGATTATGAGATTAATGCAACCGATGCTACGATGAACAGAACTTCGCGAAAGTTATAATTTTATACTTCGTTTACTCAGATTTCTGGAATCTAGGTACGAATCCCTGACGAAACGATATTTATTTCTTACTTAAAGGAAAAAACATCAGAGAGTTCGAACTTTTTATACTACAGTCATCCTGTCTTAAACTGTAGGCGACAGGCTCGTAATCTGCAGTTCCCAGGTTCGAGTCCCAGCTGGGTCAGCGTTGAGATTTATCTCTGCAAAAACTCCCCGCCCTGTCCACGGTCACTAGGGGACACCGATGGGCTTGGAAAGGCCACCGTCCGTCGGATGGGACGTTAAGCCGTGGCCCCGTGTGCGGGAGAGCCATACCCTGTGCACGTTAAAGAACACACTGGATGGCCTTGACGGGAGGCTACCATCTGTCTCCCAACAGCTGTTCCAGTGGGTCCCCTCCCCCAACCTTCTCTGAGCCTTCGGGGTCCATGTGACCTGGCCATTTTGCCCATGGTGTGCAAAAAAGTGCCACTCAGAAGTGAAACAACCCAACCGAACCAACTGTAGCAGTGCCATTTTCCTTAAGCCTGGCTCTAATTTTGACGTTCACTACGTCACATTCCTAGATTCTCGGGTAGCTGCTTGATTTCTGAGAAGAGATGTATAAATGTTTTAAAACATACTAGAGAGCAGTAATTAGGCCGCGATCGTTAAGCCGCGCATCGATTTTCAGATAGCAATTTGGCCGTAAATCGTCAGCAAAGCGATTGTGTTAAGATATAAGACGATGGTTTCGAAAGAGAAGCAGAAGATAGGAGGAAGAATTACAACTTGAAGTTGCATTTCCTCACAGAAAAAAAAATTAGAAAATATTCAACAGATCGTTCGTAACTTTTTTTTTTGTTGGGACTGATCTCTAGGAAAGAAATGAGCAGGAGAAAACAGAAAAATATCATTTCGTTGTAGAGTTACACGTGCTTAGTATAGTCGATGGCACACTAAGTCAGCTGCCGTGAAATACAGTCTATTACCATAAGTGTTCGGACATTTCCATGTTATATAAATTGAAAGCCGCATTTAAAGTTCTCTTTGAAACTAAAGTTTTCACAGATAAGTCAACATCATCATCATCATCCTCAAGCAGCCATGGGCTACGGAGGTCCAACCAGACCGTGCAATTTAGTTCTCCAAGCAAGTCTATCCTGAGCTACATCTACTGCATCTGGCCACTGCACACCAATTCTAACAAGGTCCTGTTTGACATTGTCTGCCCACCGCATCCTAGGTCTCCCCCTCCTTCTGAGGCCTCTAGGCACACTGGTCATAACCCTATTCGCCAATCTATAATTATGCATACGGGCAACATGCCAAACCAACGGAGTCTCTCTCTGCACAATATACTGCTTAAAGGAGGTTGCAAACTGCTTTGCCTATCCTCATCATTAGTTACAAGGTTGAACCACCTAATGCTCAAGATACCGCATAAGCATCTAGTTTCCTGTTATCATGTTTACAAAGCATCCACGTTTCACTACCATAACTAACCCTAGAAAAAACCAAACTATTATACAGTCTAATTTTAGTCTTTAGGTGTATACGCCTGTTTCTCCACACTCTCCATAGATTCTTAAAAGTCCCGGCAGCAATCCCTATTCGTCTGTTAATCTCATGCCGCACATCACCATTATCTGTTACATAGCTCCCAAGATAATTAAACTGTGACACCTGCTCAAGACTGCAACCATTCAGATTAACTGAATCACAGCCTGCCTGACCAATTTTCATCACTTTAGTTTTCTCTCTGTTTATAACCAAACCTACTCTACTACCAGTCTCATCAACAGCTCGAATGAAAGAGTTCATCTCATCAACATCATTTGCCAAAAGGGCTAAATCATCAGCATAATCTAAATCAGAAATTTTCGTATCTCCAGTCCATTTAAGGCCAAAATCTTTCCCTTCAAGGGAATTTCGCATAACATAATCAATAACCAAGCAAAAGAGAAAAGGACACAAAATGCACCCTTGTCGAACACCAGAAGTAATGCTAAACCAATTGCTACAAGCCTTACCAACTCTCACACACGACTCAGTGTTATTATAGAGAGCTTTCATTATGTTAACTAACTTGTCAGGTATACCATATGATCTCACAATCAACCACAAATTATGACGATCAACAGAGTCGAAAGCCTTTTTGAAATCAACAAAGCTAGCAACCAAAGGTTTCTGAAACTCTAAACATTTCTCAAGAATCTGCCTAAGTGAAAATATCTGATCAACACATCCCCTTACCAATTCTGAATCCATATTGCTCATCACGCACTTGACTGTCAACCAGATTCTTAATTCTATTAAGCACAATCATGGAAAGAACTTTACCTGGAACAGAGAGTAGATTGATACCCCTATAGTTATCACAAGAACTGCGATCACCTTTTTTGAAAATAGGGATAATAATAGCTCTGGTAAAATCCTTAGGAACCACGCCTTTATCATAAAGGATATTCAAAATTTCAGTCATCCAAGTGGTAACCGAAACATTTCCAGCTCTAAGCATTTCTGCAGTAATTTCATCTACCCCTGGGGATTTATAAAGTTTAAGTTTAGAAACAGCCAAAATAACTTCAGATTGTGTTATAGGACCAACATTAAAGACACCAATGCATCTATCATCATTGCAAACAATGGGAATAGAACTAACCTCATTGTTTAGAATATCACTGAAATGCTCAGCCCACCTAGCCATGACAGAATCCTCACCATCTATAACCTTACCTTGTTTATCCTTCAATCCCTGTATACCTGTCCGTTTTCTACCACACAAAACATTAACTATCTGGTACAGCTCTCTGCTGTTGTGCTGTCTAACTGCTTCCTCGGCTTTGTCAACCAAACCATCAAGCCAAAGATTCTTATCAGCAGCTAACTGATCTTTTACATGTTTATTAAGCTCTCTGTAATATTTTCTATTAGGACTAGTAGGATATTGATTAAGGACATTCCTGCAGTTCTTTCTTTCCGAAATAAGATCAAGTGACTTATCACTCAGATAATTCTGTCTCTTCTGCTCCTTTTTTCCTAAAAGAGAACTGTTAATGTCTAAAAAAGCCTGTTTAAAACGGACCCATTCTTCCTCAACTTCAGAGTAAGCAAGCCATGACTGTCATAATGACTAAGTAACCTATCATGGTAAGCTTTGGCTATAACTGGGTCTTTCAGAGCTTCAGTATTAAGAGTAAATTTTTTAACGCTAGCACAACACTTTTAAGTTTAAGTTGCAAGACACTTTTAACAAGGTAATGGTCAGATCCAATTTCAGCTCCCCTATATGACCTGGTATTTCTAACAGAACTAGCCCATTTGCTGTTAATTAATATATAATAAATCATATTTTTATACAGCTCATCATGTGAAACCCATGTATACTTATGTATACATGGTCGCGGTGTTTGTAATAAGTGTTAGTTGTTCTGAAACCATTGAGTTTACTTACCTGTATGAGACGTTGCCCATTGCCATTGCAGCTACCAATACCAAAAGGGCCTATTACTCCTCCCCAAAGGACAGAGTCAGTACCAACTTTGGCATTAAAGTCACCTATAACAAGGGTAATATCTCCTTTCTTCACAGAATACAAAATATCCTGAAGTTATCCGTAAAACCTATCCTTCTCATCCTCATCGACATCCTCAGTGGGGGCATAACAGCAGATAACATTCAAGTCTTTAACGCTTGTCTGAAATTTTGCTGTAAGAAATCTTTCATTAATGCACTCATATCCTAGAAGAGCATCATTAGCGTGTCTGCTGAGAAGCAGTCCCACGCCTTGGTGATGCTTATTGTCGTCCGTCCCTGAAAAGAGAAATTTAAGATTATTTTTAAGAATCTGACCTTTATCTGTCCATCTGGTCTCTTGCAAGCCGAGAATATCTAAATTATAATGGTGGAATTCTTGTGTGAGGACATCAAGAGAAAAAGCTCTGTGCAGTGTCCTCACATTCCAACTACCTATGGAGAGAAATGGTTAGTGGGATGTTTAAAGAAACTATGCTTATTGAAAGTGGGAATGCCGACAATATCAAAACAGCCCCCTAATAGCAGACATGGGGCAAAGACCCGTTCCCCCATCACTAAAGGCTGAAGCCATCTACACTGAAAGACTTCCTCCAATGTAGAATTTGACGATGCCAATAGAAGCAAAGAGTTCAGGTGCCTACGATGACTTCTGCTCAGGATTATCCACCAGCTGATAAACATATCCTGTGAATCTATTCACTTGGGGCTGTCAACCCACAAACAAACAGAAAACACAGCGGAAGATTTTCCCTCCACAGAAGCCCACCAGTGCAGCAAAATCAGGATCCATAATCAAGCTCAGAGCCATATATCTGTTCAGTCCAGTGGGTTTATATGGTCAGCACCAGGACCCTGTGTGGTTGACCACTCCTCAGCAGGGTAGAAAAAAAAAAGAAAAGTAGCCACAGTTGTCCAGATCAGTAGGCCACACTAATCTGGCAGCCCTCCCCTTCCGTTCACTTCCACAAGAGAGTATCTCTTTTGAAAGGTACTAACGGTCTACACCACGAGAAGGCGGGTCGGACATCAGGTGCTTATCCTGGCCGGTTCTATGCATCATCACAGGGGGTTGGTGCAGAGCTCTCCTTCATAGAGGCTGAAGTGTTTAAAAGCAAATCGCTGATCATTACAATTTACCTCAAAAGTTAAATAAAATTGTTGACAAAAACGTAGGCTGCTAAATGTTTCCATCTTTAACAACTCTTTCAATATCAAGCGATATTACTGGAAATCGAGATTTAGAAAGATTTGAACGAGATTTTTTTCCCAAAAGTTAGGGTGATGTGAATGCGATTTTTCATCAATTCACTATCCTGGAAATGCAATAAAACCTTTGTTAATAGAGTACAGTCGCTCAAAAAAGTATCCGAACACTATGGTTGATTACAGAATTCAGAAAAAATATCTAGCAACGATATTTTTAGAAATTAGTCATCTGGAAACCTTCGTGTCACGTGACACGAAGGTTGCCAGATGACTAATTTCTAAAAAAATCAATGCCAGATATTTTTTCTGAATTTTGCAATCAACCATAGTGTTCGGATACTTTTTTGAGCGACTGTACACAAGGATCCGCACTTTTCAATTGGGATACATGTTACAAACCTTATTATCCTCTATACAAAGTTGTCAAACATTTCACTCTTATTTATCCCTTTAATTTAATTTCGAAACATCTGAATTACTTTACTGAAAGATAACATTATTAAAATTGACTTCTTTACAAGATTCACTATTTATTAATTCTTCGTTTTTATCTCGTTTTCAAAGAAAAGAGATAATAGTTTCGCTATTTTTTTTTCTGTCTGTCTGTAGATATCGAACTTCTTTGTTTACAGAGATAAATTAAAACAGATGTAAAACAACCCAACTTAACTGACCTTAACTGACCACTTAACTGTAATCTTTGATTACAGAGATAAATTACAGAGATAAATTAAAAGTTCTTTTTGTGTTGGATAGGTATTGATGAAATATTCCGATATGCATTTTTCGAATCTCTCCATAGTTATAATTACGCCAACTAGCGGCGGAAAAAAGTAAAAATTCCGAAATTTCAAACGAATATTGCAAACGATGTATTTATGCTAGAAATTTGAAATTTTGGTGATGGAATGTGAAGGTCACGAAGTTTCCATTGTCAACAATCAGTTGACCCCTTAGACCCAGAGGGGGTGGAAAAACATACCGATTTAGTTTTAGCAGATAATTATTTGTTTTTAGAGATAAATGAAAAGTTCTTTTTGGGTTAGATAGGAATTGATAAAATATTATGATTCACACTTTTTAAATCTTCCAAAAACTATAATTGCGACCTCTAACGGTGGAAAAGTTTGAAAATTCCAAAATTTCAAACGAATATTGCAACGATGTATTGATGATAGAAATATGAAATTTTCGTGGTGGAATGTGAGTGGAATGCTGAGTCTCTATTCAAAAAATGAGGATTTACTATCTTTAGGATCACGACCTAATTCTGCACATTGTGATTCAATGGTCAGTTAAGTTGGGCTGTTTTACATCTGAGCGGAATTATTTTACAGAAAATGGCCTAGATGGGCATGTTACAAGAATCCTAGAGATTCATATTCGAATACGGTAAAGAACCCACTGGACAGCTGTTAGGAGACAAATGCGCACTGGAAATTGCTGTCATGTAGAATGAACCACTACTTAACATCCCTCCGACGGACGGCTGCCTTTCCGAGCCCATCGGTGTCCCCTTTTCTGGCCGAGGACACTGTAGGGGATTGGAGTACTGCAGAGATAAACACGTCGCTGTCACAGCTGGTACTCGCACCTGTAAACTGCAGATTATTAGTTTATTGAACTTCATACTGAACCCATTCACGTCCTTCAAAAGTCAGCATATCCCAGTCTTTGGATTACGGTCAAATAATATAGTATTCTCAAAGTATGGATTAGTCTAAAGTGGTATATAATAAGTGGTAGGCTTAGTAATAGTCGTTAGAGTTAAAATTAGTGCACTCCAAATTGGGAAACTAGCCAGGCACGTATTCTTCAAACTTGGGGTACAGCCGCTCAAAAAACTATCCGAACACTACGGTTGATTACAGAATTCAGAAAAAATATCTGGCAACAATATTTTTAGAAATTAGTGATCTGGCAACCTTCGTGTCACGTGATTACAGAATTCAGGAAAAATATCTGGAGCGTGTACAGCAACTGTACACGCTCCAGTTACCGTTCACAGCAAACTGGAGCGTGTGCAGTTACTGCACACGCTCCAGTTTGCTGTGAACGGTAACTGAACACACTCAATATTTCCGTGAGTGTGCCCACACGATCTAGTATCAAAATAATATGACCACCTACAGTCGCTCAAAAAAGTATCCAAACACTACGGTTGATTACAGAATTCAGAAAAAATATCGCTGCCAGATATTTTTTCTGAATTCTGCAATCAACCGTAGTGTTCGGATATTTTTTGAGCGACTGTACCTAATAAGGTATGGATATTTTCTTCCTGATAGTTATTATCTTTCCGCTGAGCTCTCATCTTTCCAATACATGTTTTGTCATCTTTATTGCATGTTATGCTGACAGATAAAGCAACCTGTCAGCAAGATTTGGTAGCCGGACCCCTGCTTCAAGTTCCTTCAATTAAATTAGCCAGCAATAGGAAACAGATGGGAGTAATCTGTCTGTGTGATGCATCCATGCAATGGACCAGGGTTAACACTCAAGCACTAGAAAGAAACAGTCAGTGCGGAATTGTGAACAGTGAAGGTGTATTGCTGTGACACAGAGTCCATTTGCTCCTTACCTGTAAGGGGAGCCAGGGAGCCAGTGGACAACTGTGTGTTGACCTTGTGTGAGCGAAGGAGCTGATTTTCACCAGCTCGAGGGAGAAGTGATTACGTTGAGAGGAGGAGACTTTTGCAGTTGAAGGAGAATGACATTTGGCTTTAGAAAGACAGAACGCAAGTCCGATCTGAGAAGGCGATGTTTTGTAGGTTGACGTCCTGTGAACAGCAATGGTATCTTCTATCTGTGGTCAGACATTCCCTCTGCAATGAAGTAATCCAAACTTCTGTCTCCTTCATTGGAAGATCTACAATAGTGCAAATGTCCGCTGGCTCCCTTTTCGTAACTTGTTATATTTAGCAAATGAACTTTATTATTGTGAATTATGACGGCTGTTGATTATTAGTTGATGATATCAGAAATTGGCTATCATTTCCTGCCGAGCACCCGCCCTGCCCACGGTCAGTAGGGGACACCGATGGGCTTGGAAAGGCCGCCGTCCGTCGGATGGGACGTTAAGCCGTGGCCCCGTATGTGGGAGAGCCATACCCTGTGCACGTTAAAGAACACGTTGGATGGCCTTGACGGGAGGCTACCATCTGTCTCCCAACAGCTGTTCCAGTGGGTCCCCTCCCCCAACCTTCTCTGAGCCTTCGGGGTCCATGTGACCTGGCCATTTAGCCCATGGTGTGCAAAAAAGTGCCGCTCAGAGGTAAAACAACCCAACCCAACCAGCCGAGCACACGAACTAATACACTACTTAGGAGTCGAAACAATAATAGACAGGAAATAAAAATAGAGCTCCATAGGATCTCACAAAACCTGGATTTCAAGTCTCAAATAAAGGACGATATATTCTTTCTCGACCTTTGTTGTTTCACCATTCTCACTGATCTTCTCTCTTTCATACCAACAGGCTGTTCTCAAGACCTCAGAAAAAGGTTTATTAAAAGCCCGATGCTCCACAATACACAAAAAGTCGAACAAATAATGATCATATTAAAACCCTCATAGAATGATTTTAGCTACATCAGCATTAGAAATTACAAGCGTTCGTTCTAACCGGCTACTTAAAGATTTTGACATCTAATACTCCAAAACGAAAAAACATTTGTAGGAAATTTATTCTCTTCTCTAAATTATCCACGATTTCATCAAATGACTAACATCTCGACATCCCAAAAACTTTTGAGGCTGTCTTCGCCAGTGAATACAAAACATAATACGAAACATTATCTTTTATCCCGATCTACCTGCAAACCATGGAATCACGAACATAATCGTTCCATCCACCCTTACGTGTGAATCAGAACACACTCGCTTCGAGTATTTCTTCCCCCTCATCCATCTCTTACCACCCCCTCCCCCCTCCCACCTCTCCTACCATCTCCCCCTACCTCCAAACACATACAGACACATAATCCCGGCTTTCGTCGTTCCCATCCACGCCGACCCTCCTACACTCTCCCCAGAATGGGCAGACTCCTGCAAACCGGAGCTGCAATTATCCGCAATTACGTCTAAGAGCGGCGATGGTCTGCCCACAGGTTGGTGGTGCAGGTGTCCGAGGGATCACAGTTCCCGCGCCATCGAGGTGTTACACAACGCAACGCTCAAAGCCGCGAGGCCATCATTATCACCGTTGCCCGACTAAACTCGCCAACTTCCACTAGTACCAGTTCCCCCCCCCCCCCGAACATCCAACGGAAATCTCCCCCCCCCCTTCCTATCCTCCTTGCACTTGTTGGAAGCCGAGCAGAGGGATCGTCTTAATTACGTTATCATCGTTTCTGGCGAAGAGGTGGTGTTAGTGTTGTTTCCCACCAAACAGCGGTAAACACGGCAGATGTAATGCTTTCGTGTGCTAAGAAACTTTTTGGATATTTTTCCAGAGTGTTTTTATTTCTTGTATGTATGATTGCCGCAGTTCTCAACCATCAGCGATGAAATGTCTTTAAACGGTTTAGCTGTAATAAAACGATAATGTCGGTTGTTGTTCTTCTCTTTCGTAAACCAGAAATGACACTAGTTGCACGAATTGAACGGAGAAATGGTTGATATCAAAAAACTAAGCGAAAGCTCTATTACATGCAAGGCTATAACAGCGCAACAACGATTTACAATATCGATAGTTTGCAATACTGAACGTTGTTTCCTTTTCTTATTGTTCAACAGATCAACGAAGTGTCGATTGGGTTGCACAACAGTGGTCATCACCACGACTCACTGTTGCGCACACGCAAATTATTATTCCTCAACAACAGTCATTGTCGCCGCTCAATGTTGCCAGTCGACGATTTTGTTCCGCAATAACAGTCACTGTGAGTGGTTTATGGCATTCTTGCAAACTATTGCTGAAATATCGTCACGGTCCACTGTTGCTCACTCGTTAGCACGCGACAAACCATTGTTGCTCAATGTGAGTCGTCATCATGTTTTGCTGTTCCTTCATCTGTGTGTGGGGCGGGGGTGGCTCAGTCGGTAGCGCGCCAGGCTCGTAATCTGCAGTTCCCAGGTTCGAGTCCCAGCTGGGTCAGCGTTGAGATTTATCTCCGCAAAATCCCCGCCCAGCCCACGGTCAGTAGAGGACACCGATGGGCTTGGAAAGGCCACCGTCCGTCGGATGGGACGTTAAGCCGTGGCCCCGTGTGCGGGAGAGCCATACCATGTGCACGTTAAAGAACACGCTGGATGGCCTTGACGGGAGGCTACCATCTGTCTCCCAACAGCTGTTCCAGTGGGTCCCCTCCCCCAACCTTCTCTGAGCCTTCGGGGTCCCTGTGACCTGGCCATATAGCCCATGGTGTGCAAAAAAGTGCCGCTCAGAGGTAAAACAATCCAACCCAACCTTCATCTGTAGCATTATTGTAAAAGATTATGGCACAACAGGCAAAATATTGACACAATAGACAAGATTATGACACAACAGACAGATTGTGACACAACAGACAAGATTATGACATAGAAGACTCATCATCATGTTTCAGTGTTTGACTTGCGGATGACATTGTTGTAAACCACTGTTCAGCGTGTAAAATGTTTTACAGCTCAATTTGGCTTTATATTTGTTCAGGTAAGTCACACTTGGGAATCATTGTACAGCCGCTCAAAAAAGTATCCGAACACTACGGTTGATTACAAAATTCAGAAAAAATATCTGGTAACGATATTTTTAGAAATTAGTGATCTGGCAACCTTCGTGTCACATGATACGAAATGACTGGAGCGTGTGCAGTTACTGCACACGCTCCAGTCAGCAGTTTGCTGTGAACGGTAACTGGAGCGTTTACAGTTGCTGTACACGCTCCAGATATTTTTCCTGAATTCTTTAATCACGTGACACGAAGGTTGCCAGATCACTAATTTCTAAAAAAATCGTTGCCAGATATTTTTTTCTAAATTCTGTAATCAACCGTAGTGTTCGGATACTTTTTTGAGCGACTGTACCGACTGAGGCCGGTACGATCGTCCACTCTTCGTTCATCCGAATTTCACTTCATCAAAATGTCCACTTAGGTTTAGAAAACAAAATGTCCTTTTGCGACTGCACATAGTATTTATAACACTCCATTTGTGAATAATAACAACTTTTTTTCTCCTGCGAAAGACAGTGAAGAGAAATGCATCAAGTTCACAGATGCTCAATCTGAGCATCGGAAATGATGAGGCAGACATCCCAAAGCAATTCAATTTCTTCTCACACTCTGTGGACGCATCAGGAGTAAACAGCGACCGTAATCTTCTCTATCAGTTCATTGATGATTCTTTCCTCGTGAGAAAAGGATTAGGTTCGGTTGTTTGTTTTATCTCTGAGTGGCACGTTTTTACACACAATGAACTAAATGGCCAGGTCACAAGGACCCGGGGGCGGGGGTGGCTCAGTCGGTAGCGCGCCAGGCTCGTAATCTGTCGTTCTCAGGTTCGAGTCCCAGCTTGGTCAGCGTTGAGATTTATCTCCGCAAAATTCCCCGCCCTGCCCACGGTCAGTAGGGGACACCGATGGGCTTGGAAAGGCCGCCGTCCGTCGGATAGGACGTTAAGCCGTGGCCCCGTGTGCGGGAGAGCCATACCCTGTGCACGTTAAAGAACACGTTGGATGGCCTTGACAGGAGGCTACCATCTGTCTCCCAACAGCTGTTCCAGTGGGTCCCCTCCCCCAACCTTCTCTGAGCCTTCGGGGTCCATGTGACCTGGCCATTTAGCCCATGGTGTGCAAAAAAGTGCCGCTCAGAGGTAAAACAACCCAACCCACAAGGACTCGAAGGCTCAGAAAATGTTATGGGAAGGGGACCCACTGGACACCTGTTAGGAGACAGATGGTAGCCTCCCGTGAAGGCCATCCAGCGTGTTTTTAACGTGAGTTGGGTATGGCTCTCGCACAATGGACCACGGCTATACATCCCATCCGACGGACTATGGTCTTTCCAAGCCCATCGGTGTCCCCTACTGACAAATGGCGGGGAGTTTTGCGGAGAAAAACATCAACGCTAGCCCATGTGCGACTAGAGCCTGAGAATTGCAGGCTACCGGCACGCTACTGACTGTGCCACCCCACTCCCAATAATAATAATAATAATAATAATTTTTATTTTTTATATATATAACACATCATTCACTTAATAAATATAAGATACACAAATATTGTATGTAAATAATGAGAGAGAATATAAATATATATAGGGACATGTCAATATGAGCAAATTCAACATGAATAGAAATCAATAAAAAAATAAATACTCCCTAAAGCAGCTGCTTGCCACAGAGGTCTGACAGGAGCCTGTCAGTTTATATGCCACAGCAGAAGCTCTGAGAGGATGGCAGGACCTCAGCAGAAAAACGACACAAACAGCCATGCCTTACCCGGGGCTCGAACCCAGGTCCCGTAGATCAGTCGCCAAGCGCGCTAACCACTCGGCCATATGAAAAAAAAATCAAAATGAAATTAAATGAATTAAAATGCATTTAAAAACCTCAAAAGAGAAGCCATATGAGTATTATGCTGTTAAATATTTTAATTTCCGCAACCTTAAGGAATTGTTGGAAATTGAGATTGAAATTGATCTGATTCAGATCTTGAAATTATCTTCAGTCCCAATTTTTCACAAAAAGGCTTATTTACGAAATTACTAAGTTCTGTAAATAATCAATCCACAGTAAATATAAAGATTACCTGTAGATATAGAATTTAATAAATTCTTGTGTGGAAAACAAATTATTGACAACGGTGCGGTGACCCCATGAAACATCTGATTCATTAGCAACAATTGGAAATATAAGTATTTACGGTATATAAAATTTGAATTCTATACCTGTAATATAGAACAACTCTAAAATTCTTTTCCACTAGTTTCAAAAAATACTTTTTACCTATCCACAAAGATGAGGAAGATCTTAAACGATCAAAATTATCCTGCATGGCAATTTAACTACTCCTTCACCACCACCACCCATAAAAAAAACTCAGAACAACGAAATCCCCAGAGTCGTCGTTTTGTTTATCAAGCCCTTAGAGTTCATTTTTTTTAAAGCGACTCTGCTTCTCTAAAGCGACGGCAAATTACGACGTCGCATTCCAATTTTTCCCCCCATCTCTTCCTCTCTCTCTCTCCTTTCGTCAAAACGAGAAAGATCCTAAACGCCACGAATCTGTAGTTGGATGACAAGTTACAAACTTTCGCCGTCTAGTGCTTAATCACGTATTCAATTAGCCACAAAATGCAGAGCAGTTAAAGACACTGATCCGGGCTCTAATTTGATTCGACGGGGTTTCTGCTGCCCTCTGTTGAGTGGCGCGAGTGCGAGAGAGAGTTCTTTCAGTCTAAATTAGATAGAGTCTGTGCAGCTTGTTACAGGGGGTGAGGGGGGAGGTGGCGTGGAAAGTCCGGATGCCTCAAGAAGTGCGTCCTTTCAGTCGAGCTGCCCCCATGTAGCTCTGAGAGGAAGTAGCCTTTTGTTAGCAGCCGAGTGCGACGGGCAGTGATGCATTGATAACATTACTCTTTGACAGAGCGTCGGGCCATGAATAGCACGCACCAAGACCCGCGTGCGATTAAAGCAACGGGTGGGGCTTAATGGTGCGTTGGTTCATCAGCTTTCGAACGGGCCCTCTCTCTCTCTCTGGGACTCGAACAGCGAAAAAAAAAAGTAAAAAGGAGCAGGCGTAAGAGAAAGAAGAAGAAGACGAAGTGAGAGAAAGTGCTGGTTCTGTCGCCTCTGCTTTGTCACATATGATTTAATATACAGCTCTTTTTTTTTTGGTTATTTTATTTCTCGCAGGAAATCGTCTCTCTCTGACTTTCTCTTCTCGCTAAGCGGACGATGAAAAATGCCTGGATGCAAAATTGTTGGAAGGAGAAGTGGCATTGCAAGGGGCACCCAGCGACTGTTGCAGATAGTCTGGCTGCTGTGCCTGTAGCCCTTGCCTCGTTTGAGTTCCTGACAGCATAGATGTCTTTTCCACCGTGATTTAGACTTGTCCTTCGATCGATCGGTCCTCCGCTATGTCAGAAAAATCTGCCAGCGGGAACGTCTTTTCGGAGGGAAATAAAAATGCATCCGATGTGTTTGTACGTAGCTATGACCCTGAAGGAGGAAAATGGCTGTGAGGAAGGATTTGACGCTGCGATACGTCTGGGCTATGTTCCTTTTCGCTGATTCTTTTCCTCGCCTGTTATGAGCGACTCTGACTTAGCCTTTGGATGAATAAAGTTAAGAACACACTTGGGAAAGGTTGGAGAGGGTTCCAGCAATGGACTGAATGTGGAAACATCTTTTTTTTAACTCTTTCGAGTTTCGAAAGTTAAAATTCTTTTTCTGTGTGTGTGCGAGTTCTTTGAGATTTATTCGAAAGTGCTTAGAATATGAAGGGAAGGTAAAATATATGTTTTTTAAAGAAAAGGAGATGTTTCAATTTAAATTATGTGTAGTTAAATATTATTATTATTATTTTAAATAAATATTTACTGCTATATTATCTCAAGTGTTTTTAACAATAATTTTTAAATTATAGTTAATTAATAATTGTGATGGACTTCACTAACATGACTCACGGTTACTATTCTTCTCTCATGCAGATAAATCTCTCGTGCAGATAAACAGATACTTTGCGGGTCATTTGTTTAAACTTTCATGTAAATAACATGAATATGAATAAATATAATTATTATTTCAGATGGAAAGCACTACAAGGTAACTTGATACAAAATGAAATATAAAAAATGAGATAATTAATCATGTTTGGAAATTTTAAAGTATAGTTGCTAACTAATTACGCTTACGTTGTTTGGTTAATTTTTTATTATGACTAGGATATGACTCTTTGTGATTTTATCCAATTTCACCCGATTTTAACCCCCTGCTGAATAAGAGATTTAATATTCGGGTTAAACCCGAGAAATACTATGGAAAAAAGTGCATTTTCCAATAGTTTGTTCTGGGTTCGAGCCCCGGATTTAGGCATGGATGTGTGTGTCGTTTTTCTGCTGAGGTCCTGCCATCCTCTCAGATCTCCTACTGTGGCATATAAACTGCCAGGCTCCTGTCAGACCTCTGTGGCAAGCAGCTGCTTGAGGGGGTATTTATTTATTTATTTTTTATTTAAAGTAGTACACTGTCGATTTATTTGAGTTTGTTATTTGCGAATGCTGCATAGGCATAGGCAAAGATAAGGGAACGAATTAATATCGTTATTTTATTTGACAAGTTATGTGGGGAAACGCATGGTACTGAATGTGAGGAATGGCTCCCCATTTCAGAATGCTAGTAAGTGTGATAGAGGCGAAACGTTATTAAGCTTAATTATATTTCATTCATCTTTCAAAGAGAAAATTAAATACCTGTAAAATGGAGGAGGAGATGTTATACTGCATTAAAAAACCAGTCTCTTGTCCCCCCCTCTCCCCCCCCCCCTCCCAACTTTAGATTTTTCCAGCTTCATTGTATTTCTAACCCCATCCCAGGATATTTTCTAGATCTGGGCATGCATGCCATTGATACAAGATGAGGGACGCCACATTAGATTAATAGGGACAGTTCTCGCTATAACGAATTGTTTTCAGAATACCATTCGTTATATGAAAATGAAAGTCTTATATTAATGTAAGAGAAATTAATTTATCTGTTCCTGGCATACTCCATAATAGAAAAATATGGGCGAAAAATCAGAGTAAGATCATGTTTATTAATAATTAAAAGATAAAATTGTAAATACTTTGTGTTGGAAACAACATTTATAAATGAATCATCCTCCTCCTCTTCAAGCAGCCATGGGCTACGGAGGTCCAACCAGACCGTGCAATTTAGTTCTCCAAGCAAGTCTATCCTGAGCTATATCTACTGCATCTGGCCACTGCACACCAATTCTAACAAGGTCCTATTTGACATTGTCTGCCCACCGCATCCTAGGTCTCCCCTTCTTTCTGAGGCCTTTAGGCACACTGTTCATAACCTTATTCGCCAATCTATAATTATCCATACGGCCAACATGGCCAAACCAACGGAGTCTATCTGTTGTGAATTCAAATGAATTGGACGGAAGTATTGGTATAGACGAAATAACGCTGAAAAAACGTTATTAATTCACATGTCATTCCAAGTGAATAATAGAGTAAGTAGTTATCTGCATGAGAGAAGAATAATATAACTAAAAATTTCGATTACTTTTATTTTAAATCGATTCCAACCTATATATTACAGAAATAGTATTGGATTATTTTTTTTCAAACTGATCTCAACTCGAATTAAAGTTGTTTTTTAACCCGAAAAAAACCCATACAGTAATTATAACATAAAAACAGTTACTAGATAAAAAATAATAAATAAATCATGCGCGTTTTATCAAATTCTCTGTGATTCAAATCTTTTGTGATGAAATGAAATTTTTCAATCACAATATTTTACATTTTTCATGAAAAAAACACGAATTTGGCAGAATAAACAAAAATACTGAATCACAAATGTGATATCGAAAATGTTATTGAAATAACAGAGGCGACAGATCTGTCATAAATACGACAGATTTTCAATCATAAATATGATAGGCGAAGCAGAGATGTCTAATCACAAATTTGACAATTGTAAAAAAATATTAACTCATAAATGTGACATGTGTAATAGAGATGCCTAATCGCAAATGTTACAGATGTAACAGAGATGCCTAATCACAAATGTTACAGATGTAATAGATACCTATTCACAAATGTGACGTATAATAGAGATGCCTAATCACAAATGTTACAGATGTAATAGATACCTATTCACAAATGTGACGTATAATAGAGATGCCTAATCACAAATGTTACAGATGTAATAGATACCTATTCACAAATGTGACGTGTAATAGAGATGCCTAATCACAAATGTTACAGATGTAATAGATACCTATTCACAAATGTGACGTATAATAGAGATGCCTAATCACAAATGTTACAGATGTAATAGAGATATCTAATCTAAAATTGCAGCACTTGTAATACAAATGCCCAACCTAAAAATAAGTCAGATTTAACACAAATGCCAATTCGAAATGCGACAGGTGTGATACAAATGACCAATAAAAATGCAATGAGTTTACAGAAATGGACCATGAAGATGTGATGAATTTGAACAAATGCCCGATCACAAATGTGACAGTAATAAAAGTGATAACTCATGAATGTGATAGCGTCACATAGATGTCCTATCATAAATTGACACTTGTAATAGAAATGGCCAATCGAAATGTAACAGGTGCAGCAGAAATGTCCTATCAAAATTTAGTTAGATATAACATAAATGTCAATTCAAAATGTAACAGGTGTGACACAAATGACCAGTCGCACATGTGACAGTGTGAAAACAGATATCCAATCGCGAATGTGACAGATGTAACCCAGATGTCTTCAGGATCTATACTGGATCCAATGTTTTCTGGTAGACCAAGGATTCTTAGATCAAAAAGTCCATTGCACCATGATGTTCAGAATATGGCCCTTGAAAAAAGTTCTTGATATTTTATTTTATATTCCCTTCTTAACAGCAAATGTTTCTGGCAAATCTTACTCCTCACAACTACATACTGCATTTGGTTCCAGATAACAAGTCGAGGTTTTCAGTAATTATAAATATCCAATTTCACCATCTGTGATATTTTCCCATGGCAGTTTTAGATTAAAATTCACTAGGTTTCAAATTCAGTTTACTGTTATGGTAACTTAAAAATTCTGTTTATTGATCATTTGCTTTAGAGAATTAATGGACTTTCAATCAATTCATATTGTGGATGTGTTAATTTATGAGTTTTTGTGTGTGTGTTTATTCTTTCCTTTTGGTTGCAAATAGAGGATGCGACACAGAGAATCTCTAATAGAGATGCGACACAGAGAGTCTCTAATAAAGATGCGACACAGAGAGTCTCTAATAGAGATGTGACACAGAGAATCTTTAATAGAGATGCGACACAGTCTCTAATAGAGATGCGACACAGAGAGTCTCTAATAAAGATGCGACACAGAGAGTCTTTAATAGAGATATAACACAGAGAATCTTTAACAGAGATGCGACACAAAGAGTCTCTAATAAAGATGCGACACAGAGAGTCTCTAATAGAAATGTGACACAGAGATTCTTTAATAGAGATGCGACACAGAGAGTCTCTAATAGAGATGCGACACAGAGAGTTTCTAATAGACATATGACACAGAGAGTCTCTAATAGAAATGTGACACAGAATCTTTAATAGAGATGCGACACAGAGAGTCTCTAATAGAGATATGACACAAAGAATCTTTAATAGAGATGCGACACAGAGAGTCTCTAATAAAGATGCGACACAGAGAGTCTCTTATAGAGATGCGACACAGAGTCTCTAATAGAGATGTGACACAGAGAATCTTTAATAGAGATGCGACACAGAGAGTCTCTAATAAAGATGCGATACAGAGATTCTCTAATAGAGATATGACACAGAGAGTCTCTAATAGAGATATGACACAGAGAATCTTTAATAGAGATGCGACACAGAGAGTCCCTAATAGAGATGCGACACAGTCTCTAATAGAGATGCGACACAGTCTCAATAGAGATGTGAAACAGTCTCTTAATAGAGATGCGACACATAGAACCAAGGTCTGGAAATCATCTCCCTTCCAATCATTGGTGCTTTTTTAAATTCAAGAGTGTCCCCCTTTTCTTACTGAGGAGAGCTAGTGAGGAAGAGAAGAAAACCTACAAACTCTAAATTAAGTTATAATTTTGCTTTTTAAAAAAGCATTGTTTTTCATCGAACTTTAAATGTCTTTTCTGATTATTTTGATTCTTTGGTCCTTAAGAATTTGGGAAGAACAAACATTTGTTGTTTCTGCTATCGCCGTCATCATCGCCTCAGAAGTTGTTGTTGTTGGGGTTGTTGTTGATGCTTCAGAAGTTGTTGTTGTTGGGTTTGTTGTTGATGCTTCAGAAGTTGTTGTTGTTGTTGGGTTTGCTGTTTTGGTTTGTTGCAGCTGCTGCTGCACCAAAAATTGTTGCGATTGTTGGGTTTGTTGTTGCTGCTGCCTCCAGAAGTTGTTGTTGCTATTGTTGGGTTTGTTGTTGATGCTTCAGAAGTTGTTGTTGTTGGGTTTGCTGCTTTTGGTTTGTTGCAGCTGCTGCTGCACCAGAAATTGTTGCGATTGTTGGGTTTGTTGTTGCTGCTGCCTCCAGAAGTTGTTGTTGCTATTGTTGGGTTTGTTGTTGATGCTTCAGAAGTTGTTGTTGTTGGGTTTGCTGTTTTTGGTTTGTTGCAGCTGCTGCTGCACCAGAAATTGTTGCGATTGTTGGGTTTGTTGTTGCTGCTGCCTCCAGAAGTTGTTCTTTCTGATATTGTGTTTGATGTTGCTACTGCTACTTATGATCATAAAATTTTCCATTTCTTTAACTGAGCTCGCACACTTCAAAAAATGCGTTTTAAAGACTGTATGTGACTGTATGTGACCTTTAAAGAAAAATCAGACCTTAATCAAAACCTAACTTGATTCCATCTCAGCACGTTTTTAAATTCGTTTCATTTACTCTACCACAAATCTCAAAAAAAAAAGCAGCAAAAGGATCGAAGCAAGAAACTTCATCTCCCCATCGTTTAACATTTCAACGGCGTCTCTTGCACTAAATATCAAAACATCCCACGATTTACCATCCAAATCCAAAACCGCTCCAACAACAGATTCAAAGAAGGGTTTCGAAATTTCTGCATAGCAGGAAAAAAAACCAAAACGCATTGATCTCTCGGTCCAATGTTTCATGCTCCTAGTTCCTAGCAATCTCCATCTGGTGAGCATCCTCAGCATCCATTGTATGCCAGAGAGGAACGATGATCAGTCTCTGCAAGCGTTATTCAAAAAAATAAGACGATACAACTTTCTAATGGATTTCTTTAATAAATGATCTGTCGGAAGGATTTAAACTGTGCGTGATTTCCATACCTCGTGCTGTAATGAAAAATTTTTCGGCACCTATCGTCCCCTGTTTTTCTTTACTTTTTTTTCTTCATTTTGATTTCTCTCCCCCCCCCCCTTCTCTTTGTCTCTCTCTCTCCTCTCTTCTTTTCGCTTCGGCGTTCAATTTGGAGCATCCCCCTTACTCTTACTCTTCCTCTCCCTGAAACTGTTTCATTTGGAGCTTAGGCAAATGACACGGCTTGCGCAGATGCCACGTTCGCAGCAGCAGCATGGCACGCGCAGGCAAGCGTCGTGGGCCTGGCTGCTCGAAATGACTTCTGAAAGTAGCCGACTTTTATTTCATTTAAACTACATTTTATTTCATTGGGAACATTTACGGCGCTAACGAAAATGAAATGCGGAAGGCACAGAGAGAGAGAGTTTCGACTAAAAGTGAAACATTCAAGTTTTTGTCAGAAATAAAATTCGTTCCTTTCAAAGCCTTAGCTAAATTTCTTTTTTTTTTTTTTGTCCTTTTCTTTTGTAATTGAATGACTTTGTTCTCCGAAGAGAATCGGTACCCCCAAAGCCTTCAATTAAAAGACTCGGCTTTCTACTCTTTCCGAAGAATACAGTTAGTGATTTCTTTTGTTTTTACCTTTGATACCATTCCAAAGTGATCTGATAGACACGGAGCTCTCAGTTTTAATAAGTAAGGTGGATGGATGATCGTGACCTTTTGGAGAAACACAAAAATAATAACGTAACAGAAACGTATATTTCAAAACAGAGTCATAAGCGAAGTGATCGTAATGACTCTGAATTTGGGATATTCGGTAAAAAAAATCTTAGATTCCTTTAAAGGAGTATGTTTTTTCTCAACCGCTGATCAGTGATAGCGCCCCAGCCTCGTAATTTAATGTTCCCAGTTTTGATTGGGGCGGAGGTGGCTCAGTCGGTAGCGCACCAGGCTCGTAATCTGTAGTTCCCAGATTCGAGTCCCAGCTGGGTCAACGTTGAGCTTTTTCTCCACAAAACTCCCCGCCCTGCCCACGGTCAGTAGGGGACACCGATGGTTTGGAAAGGCCACCGTCCGTCGGATGGGACGTTAAGCTGTGGCCCCGTGTGCGGGAGAGCCATACCCTGTGCACGTTAAAGAAAACGCTGGATGGCCTTGACGGGAGGCTACCATCTGTCTCCCAACTGCTGTTCCAGCGGGTCCCCTCCCACAACCTTCTCTGAGCCTTTGGTGTCCATGTGACCTGGCCATTTAGCCCACAGTATGCAAAAAAGTGCCGCTCAGAGGTAAAACAACCCAACCCAGTTTTTATTCTCCACTATTATCAATCAATTGCTTCCCTAAAATCATATTGCAGCTATTGATGCACTTGATATTTTAGGAAACAAATTTATTTCGGTTAAAAAGTAATAACCGCAATAAAATACACTCAGTGATTATTGGATTCTGACCACTCTACTCCAAGTTTCGTAAACGAGTAGTTAATTTCGAAGATCTATAACTATTCAAATAAAGCTTTCATGAGAATATGTGGCTGGAGATAATTTAAAGTTCTTAATCAAATGTATCGCAATCTCGATTTTCAACATTATTCTTTCAGTGTTTAAACAAGTATGTCTGGAAGTTTAAATATTTCAGACCAGCAATGTGTTCTAAAAAATTTGTTAAGAAATTAAACGAATATGAAGGAATTATTTGCATACATTTTTAAAATAGTGGTTATTTATGAAAATGAAATAATATTTCTTATTTCGGTTTCAATTAACTTCTTTGTCTAACATTGTTATTGTTAAATGTTACAGTTTTCATAACGCTTTAAATACTGAAAGAATATTGTACGCTTATTTGTTTTAAAATTTATAGAGCTTCGACGTTAGCATTCCATTGCTATAACATGGGATGGGGTGATCAAAATTCAATTATCACTCAGTGTGTTTATATATATATGTATAATAATAATATATACACACAAAAAAAATAAAAAAATTGAATTTGCAATGTCGAAAATTAAAGGTTTCCCTCAAGGAAAGTCGAAAATTAAAGGTTTCCCTCAAGGAAAGTCGAAAATTAAAGGTTTTCCTCAAGGTTGTGTCCCTCAAGGTTTCCAGAACAAGTAACAAGATTGAAAGTACTGTCGCTCAAAAAAGTATCCGAACACTATGGTTGATTACAAAATTCAGAAAAAATATCTAGCAACGATTTTTTAGAAGTTAGTGATCTGGCAACCTTCGTGTCACGTGATTAGAGAATTGAGGAAAAATATCTGGAGCGTGTACAGCAACTGTACACGCTCCAGTTACCGTTCACAGCAAACTGGAGCGTGTGCAGTTACTGCACACGCTCCAGTTTGCTGAACGGTAACTGCACACGCTCAATATTTGCGTGAGTGAGCCCACACGATCCAGGTCTTTGTGAGCTCACACGATCCAATGTGCTGTGAACATTAACCGCAACCGCTCCAGTTTGCTGTGAACGGAAAATATCTGGCAACGATATTTTTTAGAAATTAGTTATCTGGCAATCTTCGTGTCACGTGACACGAAGTTGCCAGATCACTAATTTCTAAAACAATCGTTGCCAGATATTTTTTTCTGAATTCTGTGATCAACCATAGTGTTCGGATACTTTTTTGAGCGACTGTACGTGACAATATATATATATGAGTTGATTTCATCCGTTATTTATATATAACATTTCGATTTTCTTTTCAAATTATATACCAATATGTTTTTTAAACATATTATACAAATATTATTCTTCCATTAAATTGTTTTCTTCTAATCTCTATTCTACCATGGGTGATAAAAGGAACAGCTATGGGCTTGAAGAGGGCGCTGTCCATCGGTTGATCGGTTGAAAGTTTAAGCCATAGCTCCGGGTGCAGGAGGGTCATACCCTGTGGATATTAATGAGAACATGAACACACTAGATTGTCTTGACGGAAGACTTGCATCTGTATCCTAAGATCAATCTTTGAGTCCTCTTTCTCTAATTTGTGATCTTGGGGACCTTGTGACCTGGCGGGGGGAGGGGGAGAGTTGGCTCAGTTAGTAGAGACATTAAAAATCAAAATCAATAGTTTTAATAACAAAACCGTTTTCTGTGCGAGTGCTTACTGAAACGGAAGGCTGAGAATAGTACACCATCAAAAACTGGAGTTGTTTTGAACGGCACTTTTTGCACACAATAGGTGAGATGGCCAGGTCACAAGAACCTCAAGATCTCAGAGAATGTTGGAGGTAGGACACCCACTGGACTGCTGTTAGTAGACAGATGGTTGCCTCCCATCTAGGCCATCCAGCGTATTCATAACGTGCACAGAGTACGGCTTTCACCCACACCTGGCTTAACGTCCCATCCTACAGAAAGCGGTCTTTGCAAGTCCATCGTATTCCCTTTCTGACAGAAGTCAGAATGTGGGGTTGGCTCAGTTAGTAAAGTTCTTAACATGCACAGGGTATTAACGGAAATAAATCTGAATGTTGGAAGAGGTGCGACTCGAACCTGGGAACTAGATATTTCGAGTCTGACGCGCTACCGGCTGATCCAACCCCCATCCCAAGACCAAGAATACAAACTAAAAGCAGTGAACGTGTTGCAACACTCAATAACTAACAGATGTTCTGCAGTAGATAGGGGTGGGGGTGGCTCAGTCGGTAGCGCGCCAGGCTCGTAATCTGTAGTTCCCAGGTTCGAGTCCCAGCTGGGTCAGCGTTGAGATTTATCTCCGCAAAATTTCCCCGCCCTGCCCACGGTCAGTAGGGGACACCGATGAGTTTGGAAAGGCCGCCGTCCGTCGGATGGGACGTTAAGCGGTGGCTCCGCGTGTGGGAGAGCCATACTCTCTGCACGTTAAAGAACACGTTGGATGGCCTTGACGGGAGGCTACCATCTGTCTCCTAACAGTTGTTTCAGTGGGTCCCCTCCCTCAACGTTCCCTGAGCCTTCGGGGTCCATGTGACCTGGCCATTTAGCCCATTGTGTGCAAAAAAGTTGCCGCTCAGAGGTAACCCAACCCAACTGCAGTAGATATTTTTCATTGCACAATAAGGATTCTGAAAATCTATTGAAAGACATGCTGCCGTGCACAAAAAAGACCAAAGAATCTACTAGTACTGTGCATTATTAATAATACACGATTTTACGATTACACAAATACACGATTTAAAAAAAGATGCACCAGCAGGGGATACTTTGCAGTACACAAATAAGAGTCTGAAGATGATCTAATATTGAGTGTATTTCAACAGGCAATAAAAACCACAGAATCCAGAAGGGAATACGTTGCAATATGCATTTAGGATTCTGATGATCTAGCAATGAACATATTACAACATACAACCATGGACACACAGCAGCGAACTTATTGCAGTACACAATACATTATTACAGAAGATCTTGCAGTCAATGCATTTCAACGTAAGATATGGAATCAGTTGATCCAACTGTGGACACATTGCAGTTTTCACTGAGAATTCTGATAATCTGACAGTTAGGGGCGGACTGGCACTTTTTTTTTCAGAGACGCAGCTGTAGCAGGTGGGGGGGTGGGGGGGGCGGAGGCTGAAATAAAAAATTCGGTTTCTTTTTCAAGATTTCAATACTTATTCTGTTGAGAATTCGTACGGGAAACTTAAAATAGATTTCACCCCAATTCTGCGGAATTTTTGTAAAATAATAATTATTATCATTCAAAAAAATCCTACTCTTATGAGGTCCCAGGGGCCTGCAACACTAGGGGTCTGGGACACTAGAGCGCTCAGCGCCCCTTACCAGTCAGCGCCTGCGTACACTGTCTGGCCAAACTATTCTGAACATTGCATTATGTACGAAGTACCATGAAACATACCAATAGATGAGATTTCTTATTGACATGAGTATTCTATCTTCTTTGCGGTAGCGCGCCAGGCTCGTAATCTGTAGTTCCCAGGTTCGAGTCCCAGCTGGGTCAGCGTTGAGATTTATCTCCGCAAAATTCTCCGCCCTGTCCACGGTCAGTAGGGGACACCGATGGGCTTGGAAAGGCCGCCGTCCGTCGGATGGGACGTTAAGCCGTGGCTCCGTGTGCGGGAGAGCCATACCCTGTGCACGTTAAAGAACACGCTGGATGGCCTTGACGGGAGACTACCATCTGTCTCCCAACAGCTGTTAAAGTGGGTCCCCTCCCCCAACCTTCTCTGAGCCTTCGGGGTCCATGTGCCCTGGCTATTTAGCCCATGGTGTGCAAAAAAGTGCCGCTCAGAGATAAAACAACCAACCAACCAACTACCTCCTTTCGAAGTTCTATAGGCAGAGTCAAGTTTCGAAGTCTATAGGCACAATCACGACATGCGTAAAAAGTCTCATCTGACTGACTGAAAGGGGACTCATCTTTGGAGGCGATGAGGAGGAGCATACGTAACCGAGGTGATGGAACTCAGCGAAAAATCACGGGGCACAAAATCTCGAATGTCTGGAGAATGGGAACGGGCTCAAAAAAGTCCTCAACCGTGTTTAATGTCCCATACAATGTGTGTGTCCACAGGCGTGGACAGGCATTTTTTGGCATGATGTACAGTCGCTCAAAAAGTATCCGAACACTATGGTTGATTGCAAAATTCAGAAAAAATATGTGGCATTGATTTTTTTAGAAATTAGTGATCTGGCAACCTTCGTGTCACGTGACACGAAGGTTGCCAGATCACTAATTTCTAAAAATATCGTTGCTAGATATTTTTTATGAATTCTGTAATCAACCGTAGTGTTCGGATACTTTTTTGAGCGACTGTAGGTGGTCATATTATTTTGATATTAGATCGTGTGGGCTCACTCACAGAAATATTGAGCGTGTGCAGCAACTGCACACGCTCCAGTTTGCTGTGAACGGTAACTGGAGCGTGTACAGTTGCTGTACACGTTCCAGATATTTTTCCTGAATTCTGTAATCACGTGACACGAAAGTTGCTAGATGACTACTTTCTAAAAAAAATCAATGCCAGATATTTTTTCTGAATTTTGCAATCAACCATAGTGTTCGGATACTTTTTGAGCGACTGTATAGCAAAAGAGAGCTGCTACAGTTCATCAGCTGAGAGACATGACAGTTTGCTGTACTTCAAAACTTATTTCAAAGAGAACTATGCGCAGATATTTGAAAACTTTGAAAATGGGAACTGTACCCTGATACCTACGACGAAGCATTAGGTAAGTATTCGTAATAATTTGGTAGGGCAGTTTATACAATAGGGACCAAATGATGTAGCAATGGACGACATTAAAAACCTGTGCACATTGAAAACCAAAAAACCAGAAAAACAAATCTTCCTTTCTTTAACATCTGTTTAGTACATCTACTTCCCAAACTCTGCTCCTACACCCCTGGAGGTCATTATTACCTGATGCAGCCATTAGAGCAATGAAAAATTATGTCACGAAAACACAACCCAACCCCAAAACAACGATCTCAAAAACATTTTTTTACCTCAATTAATAATTAAAACATGGTCAAAACCTAAAAGCGAAAGCACAAACAGTTGCAAACATCCTTCGATTCCCATCCTCCTCATAGACCCAATCTACGAACGCCTCCAGTTTAAAGGAAATATGTGACCAAGGATTCAGATAAAATGCACTCAAAGCTAACAGACTAGAAAATTGTTTGGCAATCTCCTTTTCTTCTCTTTACTCCCATCATGCACTACTCTATCACCACTAGTGTGCGGCGCCCCGCCAACAAGAGTCGAGGGATACGTTCCGTGCTGCGTTCCCCCTCCTTCCTCCCCTCCCCTCGTCTCTTCCCCACTTCCACCTTCTCTGCACCTTCCTTAGGAAAGGAAGGAACAGACGAAGAAGAATGACTACCGAAAGAAAAGAAAAAAGAAGGGGAAAAAAATCCTCCAGCAGTTCTGGAAGTTTCACAATCCGAGCAATCTGTTGATGGAAAATTTATGGCTCGGCCAGCTCGAGTGCGCGTGCACGACGTCCAGGATTCCGTCCCCGACCCAGCACTAATATTTCTGGCACAGAAGGAGCGGTCATCTCAACAGATCACGTAAAGAACGGAGCGTGTGCTCTGTAAGGCCTGCCACTTCACCTTACCGCAGCGATGACTTTCAGAGCTCGCGCAACAGAAGAAACAGCACTCTGAGGTCTACGTCAGCGCAGAAGGCGGATAATGCAGCCAGACTACTTAGAGTTATTTTGTGTTTGTTTCGCATTAAAGAAAACGATGGTGTTGTTTCTTTTTCTCTTACAAGTGATGGCGGAGGAGACGGAGACGGGAGTCCAAGTGGAATCAACTTGTGGAATGGAAATCAATCGTAAACATTTGATGTTGCTGCGGATCAAATGGGTATCAGGTTGAAGATGTCCTCGCATCATTCTCAATGTACGAATAAAAATGTTATTAGACAAAATAGGTAATGAGGTTTTTAAGTCTCTTTCCTCCTCGTCTGTAGTGAATGACAGAAATTTTTCACAGTCCGATTTTCAGAAATTAAGTCTGCATGGTATGAAACTCAACAGGTGAAAGTGGTGGGTTGGGTTGGGTTACCTCTGAGCGGCACTTGTTTTGCACACAATGGGCTACATGGACCCCGAAGGCTCAGAGAAGGTTGGGGGAGGGGACCCACTGGAACAGCTGTTGGGAGACAGATGGTAGCCTTCCGTCAAGGCCATCCAGCGTGTTCTTTAACGTGCACAGGATATGGCTTTCCCACACACGGCACCACGGCTTAGCGTCCCATCCGACAGACAACGGCCTTTCCAAGCCCATCGGTGTCCCTTACTGACCGTGGGCAGGGCGGAGAATTTTGCGGAGGTAAATGTCAACGCTGACCCAGCTGGGACTCGTACCTGGTAACTGCAGATTATGAACCTGGCGCGCTACCGACTGAGCCACCCCCGCCCAGGTGAAAGTGGTGTGTCCTGCTGTTTGGAAAATATCCCGATCACTGTCCATTGAGAACGGTTTCAATCTAATGGTGCTCTTAAAGAGAGAAGAGAATGATACTTAATCCAATTTGTTTTCCCGATAAAGCCTTTTTTCCTTTCGTGACTATCCCATGATTAACAACTTTCAAAGAAACCTACTTCAAAATGGTTGCTCGATTTGTTTTATCCTCAAGCAGTGTTTGCTGCAATATGGCTATACTCCCCAGACCTAAATCAGATGACTAAGAAGGGTTTAAGGATGATAATGATAGGACACGATAGTAAACTCTCACAAGAGTCATTTTGGAGTGCCGGTCTAGTTACGTTTTTAATAACATTGCTCTGACACTCGCAAAGCTAGAGCGGGTGTGGCTCAGTCGGAGCGCGCCAGGTTCGCAATCTGAAGTTACTCAGTTCGAATCTCACTTAGGCCAGAGTTGAGATTTATATTCACAAAACACCCTGCCCTCGGTCAATAGGGGGATACCGATGGGCTTGGAAAGGCCGCCGTCCGTCTCATGGAACGTAGAGTCGTGTTCCATATGGGGAAGAGCCATACCCTATGCACGTTTAAGAACACTACACTCTTGATGTCTTCATGGGAGGCTATCAGTTGTCTTCCAATAGATGTCCAGCTTTGTGACCCAATCCTCCTATCTTTTCTGAGCCATCTGGGTCCTAGTGACCTGGACATTTATCCCATTGTCTGAAAAGAATTGTCTTTCAGAGGTAGCCCAAATAGTAGAGCTGACATTGCTGTCCCGATATTCTTTGATGTATCTGCCTATGTGTCATGTCCCTCAAATTTTATATTTATTTATTTATTGTATATTTTTGTTGTATTACATTGTTTTATATATTTTTATGTGTTCTTTGAAATATTTGTTCTGGGATGACTCACTGTTGTTGTTTTCGGGTCTGAAGCTTGCTGCTTGTGGAAAGAATCAATGCCAGAAGTTGTTTGTGCCGTATATGACTAATTAGCCTGCGGCGTGAAGTCCGCGCATGAGGCTAGGGGAAGGAGTTGGAAGAATCAGTCTGTGCGTTAGCTGTCAAGCGAAGAGGTGGCGTTGACACGCGTCAAAAGGACGCCACCTTTCTCAAATTAACCCTTGAAATCAGGGTGCGATTCCAAGAGGGAATCCAGATTCTTGGAGAATCTTGTCTTTTATTCTTGTGGTTCAAGAGGAGCCACAGTGTAGGCAAAGGTTGTTATCCTTTCGCCGAGTCTGAGGTCTGTAAAGTGAGAAATTGCAGAGTGTGCAATTCTCCACCTCATTATAGTAATATTTGCAGTAGCAAAGCAACAAAGGCTAACGGAGTTGAGCGGTGAATTTGATAGTAGTTTTGTGGAATCAGAAAGAACCACAGTGTGAAGCAGCAAAGGCTCACGGAGTGGAGTTCATTCCCAGCACGTAACTGTATATAGTGTGAATAAAAATTGTTTCGTCCCTATATAACTCTCGTGCAGTAATTGATGGACCATTGTTATTCTTCATTCAACGCAGCACAACAAGGCATACAGTGGCACGGGCGAAAAACCCGCGAATCTGTGAATTCGCCGAAGTGAATAAAGTAATTTCATCATCGGCCCTCTCTCCTGTGTGGACTAGGGTTGTTTGGTTTGTTTTACCTCTGAGCGGCACTTTTTTGCACACCATGGGCTAAATGGTCAGGTCACATGGACCCCGAAGGCTCAGAGAAGGCTGGGGGAGGGGACCCACTGGAACAGCTGTTGGGAGACAGATGGTAGCCTCCCGTCAAGGCCATCCAGCGTGTTGTTTAACGGGCACAGGGTATGGCTCTCCCACACAGGGGGCCACGGATTAACATCCCATCCGACGGACGGCGGCCTTTCCAAGCCCATCGGTGTCCCCTACTGACCGTGGGCAGAGCGGGGAATTTTGCGGAGATAAATCTCAACGCTGACCCAGCTGGGAACCTGTGTGGACTAGATCATCACATCTGTCACAGTCTGACATGATCTGAACATAAGGGACATCACACTATGGTTTTGAAGTACACTTGACTAAATCTCCAGTTCGTCTGTAAACGCTTTTTCATCGACGTAAGACACATGTCTATGAAATTGATCGAAGATCTGTCGTCATCCTCAAAATTTTCAACAAAGACTCATATTTCAGAATAACAGTATTTTTGGATTCCTGTGTGACAGGCTGGTATGCGAAAGTGGGTTAGGTTGTTTTACCTTTGAGGCGTACTTTTTTTAACGAAGTGGGCTAAATGGTCTGGTTACAAGGACCCCGATGGCTCAGAGAAGGTTGTAGAGAGGAGAACCACTGGACAGTTATTATGAGGCAGATGTAAGCCTGCAGTCAAGGCCATCCAGTATGTTCTTTAACGTACACAGGGTATGGCTCTCCTGTACAGGACCACGTCTTAATGTACCACCCGACGGACGGGGTATTTCCAAGCCCATCGGTGTCTCCTTTATCACCGAAGGCAGGATGGGGGTTAGCAGAAATAAAGTTAAACACTGGTAAAGGTGGGATTCGAACGTAAGGACTGCAGATTACGAGCCTGGCGGACTACGGATTAATCCAACCGCATCCCGCACAAAACCAGAAATGGTCTGCACCTACGACTGTGTAGCAACTGGGTGATTAGTGTAGCAACTGGGAAGATTATAAGATTGCGCAGTAGACGCTTCGACAGTTCACATTGATCAGAGATCATGCCTACAATTCGGTATCATGATCATCTGTTAATCATCTGTGATCTATGAATAATATCTGACTGCTGAGTCTCCTCAATTGCCACTGGCTTAAGTTAGATGAAAAGAGTTAATAAACTTCATCATTTATCATCCTCATCTTTGTTTACGAACGAGGAAGAAAAAGAAGTTAAAAGATCCTCTTTTTTTTTTTATTTAATGCAATAAGTTTTCTAAACATAACCAATGGCATAAGCTGTAGCAAAGTTTGTTTTTCGCATATTGTTTTAATCAATGAAGACCCCCATTCCGTTATCAGCACCATCTTCTTTGAATGGTTGATCTCTGTGAAGTGTCATCGATCACTGTTAAACGGATGCAGGAGGAAAAATTTAATTTTCTTCTGTAATTGCCGTCATTTAAAAATTGAAGTGATGGATTAGGCAATCCTTCTTTTCCAATAATGGACATCGCCGGAAACTAGCAGAGGCATAACAGAAGTTACAATGGTTATTCTGGAGAGGAGAAATCCCTTTTATCCAAAATAAACGTCTATAACGACCTTAAGCGGTATTTGTATGTCAATCGTCTTGTGAAGACTCCTAACAAATTGTCGATTGCTTTCACTCGATTGTTAACTTTAAAATTATTGACTGCTTACACTGATTGTTAATTCAAAAAAATCACTTGCTTTCACTCGATTATTATTTTTTAAAAAATCGATTGCTTGTACTCGATTATTAGCTTTAAAATTTATCGATTGCTTGCTTTTAAGCTTTAAAATTATCGATTGCTTTCACTCGATTGTTAACTTTAAAATTATTGACTGCTTGCACTGATTGTTAATTCAAAAAATCACTTGCTTTCACTCGATTATTATTATTTTTTTTTAAATCGATTGCTTGTACTCGATTATTAGCTTTAAAATTTATCGATTGATTGCGTTTAAGCTTTAAAATTATCGATTGTTTGCACTCGATTGTTAACTTTAAAATTATTGACTGCTTGCACTGATTGTTAATTCGAAAAATCATTTGCTTGCACTCGATTATTATTTTTTTTTAAATCTATTACTGGTACTCGATTATTTGTTTAAAATTTATCGATTGCTTGCGTTTGATTTTAAGCTTTAAAATTACCGATTGCTTGCACTCGATTGTTAACTTTAACCATTGTCATAGCGAGGACTTTTGAAATCTAACAGTTTATTATTTATTTCGTATTTTTAAAGTATTTTTCCCTTCAAAATCATTTTTCGTCTTTTGTGGTTTTACTCATTCATAAAAATGCAGTTAAGTCAGATGTTTATGCTTCAATCCGCCCACCCACCAAGGGCCATAGGGGAGTGACTGGATCGCAATACTAGGATAAAAATTTTCTCTCTGCTTTAGTAGTCTTTAAATTATTTCTTGAAAAATACCTGAAATATGCATATATTTAATTATTTTTGGACTCCATTCGGGTTCATAGCATTCTGAAAAGGGACACCATGCCCTCCTTGGCACCTAAATCCGGTCATGCACGCACCTTTTATTACTGATTTCAAGTAAATCATTTTCCCTCTTATCTTCTTTCGGCTCAGGTAAAAAAGTTCATAGATTCCTTGCAATTTTCTTTCTAGGATCTTCCTGAGGAGTGATGGATAACTTGCATCTGCACTTTCTTCTACAACTGTTAGAAAATTTTCATGTGATGAACGCTCTCCATAAACAATCTCCGGAATCCACTATGGAACCACTTGGTACATGTGTCAATGCGGGATGAATTGTTACTCTGAACTATAGGAATTAAAGATTAAGAAACAGTTCGATACATTACTTCCACTTTCATCTGTGTGATCTGAAGTGGTAAATTTTGAATTTTGAAGTGTTTCTTTAAGCATATATCCAGTAATAAATATCTCCAATTGTAGATGTTTGAGTAACAGATAGTTGAGTTGGGTTGTTTTACATCTGAGCCGCACTTTTTGTCACGCAATGGGCTAAATGGCCAGGTCACAAGGACCCCAAAGACTCAGAGAAGGTTGGGGGGAGAGGACCCACTGGAACAGCTGTTGGGAGACAGATGGCAGCCTCCCGTCAAGGCCAACCAGCGTGTTCTTTAACGTGCACAGGTTATAGCTCTCCCGCACGCGGGTTCATGGCTTAACGCAACACCTCCTATAGCAGAAGGTCAGTGGGCCAAATTATGACGTCACCATAGGTAGTCCTGTAATATCAATATTCCTTATACAATTATTTCTATTATTATTACTGGTGTATACTTCTATATTGATATTTTTATTAATATTTATTCATAAATATATCTTGTTTAGAGGTAAAATTATTTGGATTGATTAGCAATTATCATAATGCTAATAAATACGAATAATGTTTCTTCTAAATAAGGTATATTTATAAATAAGCATTAGTATAAAAGTGCAACACTGATAATAATAGGAAGAAATATATAAGCATTAACTCCGTTACAAGATTATTTATGTTGCCGTCATAATCTGGTCCACAGGCCTTCTGTTGTAGGAGGTGTTGCTTAAAGTCCGATCCGACGAACTTTCCAAGTCTATCGTTTGTCAGCAGGGTTGGGGTTTAACGAAGATAAATCTCAACGGTGACGTAGGTGGCACTCAAATCTGGGATGTGAAGATTACGAGCCTGGCGTGTTACTGATGGAGCCACCTCACCCCAGAAGAAGAAAAAGGCTTTCCTTGAGTATACAATTTGAAGAGAATTAAAATAAGCTTTGTGAAAGATGATGTTCCAAACTAGATGAAATATTCTTAAAATACTGTATAATGCATAACACCAAACTGCTTTTGAATTAGGTTTTTGGGTTGTTTTACCTCTGAGCGGCACTTTTTTGCACACCATGGGCTAAATGGCCAGGTCACAAGGACCCCGAAGGCTCAGAGAAGGTTGGGGGAGGGGACCCACTGGAACAGCTGTTGGGAGACAGATGGTATCCTCCCGTCAAGGCCATCCAGCGTGTTCTTTAACGTGCACAGAGTATGTCTCTCCCCCACATGGGGCCACGGCTTAACGTCCCATCCGACGGACGGCGGCCTTTCCAAGCCCATCGGTGTCCCCTACTGACCGTGGACAGGGCGGGGAATTTTGCGGAGATAAATCTCAACGCTGACCCAGCTGGGACTCGAACCTGGGAACTACAAATTACGAGCCTGGCGCGTTACCGACTGAGCCACCCCCGCCCCAAGAAGAGAGAGAAAAGCTTTCCTTGAGTGCAATACAATTTGAAGAGCATTAAAATAAGCTTTGTGAAAGATGATGTTTCAAACTAGATGAAATATTCTGAAAATGCTGCATAATGCATAACACCAAACTACTCTTGAATTAGGAATTTCAATTACAGTAGTGGAGGTTGATAGCGTTCTATTTTGCGAAGTATCCAGTTAGGTCTAGTTAGCATTCGCCACCAATTATTCTTACTGTAATCCTTAATGTTTTATTTATTTACTTTACTACTTAACATTTTTTTATCAAATTCAATATATTTTATCAATCCTTCATTCAAAGACTAACTCATTGATGTAAAAACAATATAGTTTTTAAATATAATTATAAATCACTTTTGGCAAACTTGTTTAGGACTCAAATTTTTAATTATTTAATCAAAATATTTAATTATTATTGCTATAACGAAACAGAAACGGAAACATAACTCGTTTATAATACAAATATGAAACTGAAAGATAATTTAATACTGATTCGATACTTGCTCCTCCCCCCCCCCAAAAAAAAAGCAATATTTCAAACATCTCTAAGCATCCTTTAGTGGAGGGCGGGGACCGGGGTGGCTCAGTCGGTAGCGCGCCAGGCTCGTAATCTGTAGTTCCCAGGTTCGAGTCCCTGCTGGGTCAGCGTTGAGATTTATCTCCGCAAAGTTCCCCGCCCTGTCCACGGTTAGTAGGGGACATCGACGGGCTTGGAAACGCCGCCGTCCGTCGGATGGGACGTTAAGCTGTGGCCCCGTGTGCGGGAGAGCCATACCCTGTGCACGTTAAAGAACACACTGGATGGCCTTGACGGGAGGTTACAATTTGTCTCCCAACAGCTGTTTCAGTGGGTTTCCTCCCCCAACCTTCTCTGAGCCTTCGGGGTCCATGTGACCTGGCCATTTAGCCCATGGTGTGCAAAAAAGTGCCACTCAGAAATGAAACAACCGAACCCACCGTTTAGTGTTTAGTGATATCAAATCCAGAAAAAAAATGTGCATTTTTTTTCAGTAATTTTTATTACAAAAAGAAAAAACTTCATTACTAGCAACCAAGCTGGCTATTGTTTATCCGGGCAACAGTTCTAGTCGTTACTACCGGAGCAATTACTTTTATCAAGCTCCCTATCCAATAAATAAGTCGCATCAAACCCTAATTCCTCGGAGGAAGAGACGGAAAAACGCCTCCTAAGGTTATCGCTGATGCTTCGGTGCTTAAAGCTTTACGAAGAGGCCAATAAACCGAGCAAACATCTGCAACAGAATCAGAAGACACCTTTGCGCTCAAGGCTAAGGGACAAGGAAAGGCCAGCTACGATGATCTTGTGTGCCTGATTTAGAAACTGTCCGGAAAAACACCATCCTTACAAACACACACACACACACCTTGAGACTCGAGATGGGTCCATGCCAGCCTCTCCCATTCTCTACTCTCTCTCTTATCTCTCACTATTGCTCTAACGGCGCTGGGTATTTACATCCCTGCCCAGGACGTTCTGGACCACTACCCCCCCCCCCCCCCTCCAACATTTCTCTACCTCTCCCCTCTCTCTCTCTCTCTGCGATCCCCCCTCCTCATCTCTCCCCACACACACAGTTGCCGTTCGAATAGCACGGCGTCACGAACTGTTCAGGGAGCACCAGCCGGAATGGCAACATTACGTGGATATAATAAAAGATCCCCCTCAGCTTGCGCCAGTACATATACACGTTTTATGAGGTATTGGGCCATAACGCGATCTTCAGACGCCTGCGCTCTACTGCAACACACACACACAGTCACACGCACACTCTTTCTCTCTCTTCTACTGACTTGTTGGCTCGGAAAAGTTCCTCCTCCGTTTCTTAGTACCTTCGTCACTGTTGCTCCATTTTCGTAGGGAGCGTAGCGCGGATAATGCCAGTTTTTCGTGCAGAAAATGGAGTCAGGTGATTGGCCAAAGTAATAAATATTGCATCTAAGCTGCGATCCAATTCTTACGCTCTTTTTATATATATATATTTCTTCTACCTCTCGCTTTTTTTTTCTATTTCGTTCAGTAATGCGACGGACTTGTCTGTGTCTGTTTGCATATAAGTCCTGGAGGAAACTGTGGCAGAATCTTGGAAGAAATTGTGATGAAGGTGCATTAGTCGTCCATTAGAGGTTAACGTTGGCGTGCATACGCCATTTGATAAAATGTGCTAGCTGTGTCATTACGCTGATGGCAGGGAAAATAGTTCCTACAGGTAACTGCTACAGAAAAAAAAGAAAGTTTGTGTTTTTCTTTTTCTCTGGCTCTCTCTTTCTTTCGGTTAGGATGCTTTGGGTTGGGTTGTTTTACCTCTGAGCGGCACTTTTTTGCACACCATGGGCTAAATGGCCAGGTCACATGGACCCCGAAGGCTCAGAGAAGGTTGGGGGAGGGGATCCACTGGAACAGCTGTTGGGAGACAGATGGTAGCCTCCCGTCTAGGCCATCCAGCGTGTTCTTTAACGTGCACAGGGTATGGCTCTCCCGCACACGGAGTCACGGCTTAACGTCCCATCCGACGGACGGCGGTCTTTCCAAGCCGATCGGTGACCCTACTGACCGTGAGCAGGACGGGTAATTTTGCGGAGATAAATCTCAACACTGACCCAGCTGGGACTCAAACCTGGGAACTACAGATTACGAGCCTGGCGCGCTACCGACTGAGCCACCCCCGCCCCATTAGGATGCATTTGAGGTTTTGTTTATGCAATGCATGTGATTATTACACTTAATAACTATAAGGCAGTGTCGGCTACAATGTAAGTGAAACCAAAACTGATATACGAAATGCAGATTATCTTAGTGTTGCAATTGAAATGTTGCATTTGAAAAGTATGGAAATAAATTCACACACATAGTCTAACAAATCACTGACATAACCACAACTCATTTTATTAATATCTTGTTAGTTTTAGTTTTTTGATAATGATCAAAGAACAGGACAGATTTCCATGGAGTTTTTGAAACACATTTTTTAGATAGAGCTAAACTTTAATTTTCAGGTCATTTAAAACATTTCACGTAAAAACAATGAGGTCATAAATAAAGATTTCATTATGTCAAAATTCTTGTAGATTTTACGGATGAACAATATGTGATAAATTGCTTGCATCTTTAAAAATAAAGAGTTCACCTAAGATCAAAGATTGGGGGGGGATTAGCTAAGTAGTTAGTGATCAAGAATCATCTGCAGTTCCTCCCCCACCCCAACTTTTTTTTTTAATTCGGCCCTTTAGTAACGAGAGCAAAAGAATTTTTCACTTATCTCTAAAAATAAAAGAGTCCTCCCTCCCCCTCCCCCCCTCCCCCATGTAAGGATCCGAAACATTGCTGTCAGTGAAATATCTTGGGCGTAACATAACTAATAAAAAAATAAATACCCCCTCAAGCAGCTGCTTGCCACAGAGGTCTGACAGGAGCCTGTCAGTTTATATGCCACAGTAGAAGATCTGAGAGGATGGCAAGTACCTTAGCAGGAAAACAACACGAACATCCATGCCTTACCCGGGACTCGAACCCAGGTCCCTTAGATCAGTTGGCAAGTACCACCAGCAATATTTGTAAATTTCCGTCATAAATAAATCGTTTAGAATATTCGCTTAAAATTTTGTCATTTTCAAAAACCTTCCACCGTTAATGTTAATTACAAGGTTTGTGGGGATGGCGGAACCTCAGCAGAAAAATAATACAAACATTCATGCTTTATTCGGGACGATTCCAGGTCACTTTTTCGATATTAGTTTGATAGCCAAGAGTGCTATGAAACCAATAACGAAGTAGAAAAGATAGTATTACTAAATAATCGGGATAATTTCTATCTCTTCAATTTTGATATTAGTATGATAGTGCGCTTGGCTATCAAACTAATTTCCTCGATTATTTAGTAATACTGATTTCATAAATATGTTCTAAGATAATTTATTAATATCTTGTTAGTTTCAGTTTTTAGATATATATATATCTCTCACTGGGCTCACTCAGTCGGTAGCGCGCCAGGCTCGTAATCTGTAGTTCCCAGCTTCGAGTCCCAGCTGGGTCAGCGTTGAGATTTATCTCCGCAAAATTTCCCCGCCCTACCCACGGTCAGTAGGGGACACCGATGGGCTTGAAAAGGCCGCCGTCCGTCGGATAGGACGTTAAGCCGTGGCCCCGAGTGCGGGAGAGACATACCCTGTGCACGTTAAAAAACACGCTGGATGGCCTTGACGGGAGGCTACCATCTGTCTCCCAACAGCTGTTCCAGTGGGTCCCCTCCCCCAACCTTCTCTGAGCCTTCGGGGTCCTTGTGGCCTGGCCATTTAGCCCATGGTGTGCAAAAAAGTACAGCTCAGAGGTAAAACAATCCAATCTCTCACTATTGCTGTAACGGCGCTGGTTATTTACATCCCTGCCCAGGACGTTCTGACTGTAGAGTTCTGGGAGTTCTGGAGTGGAGTAGTGACCATAATTGGGATAATTTTAATTATCCCGATTATTTAGTAATACTGATTTCGTAAATATGTTTTAAGAAATTACTATACTCAATCTATATATATATATATTTCTTTCTTTTCAATGAAAAAGCTGTGCATTTAATTAGATAGAAAAGTTTTAGGCCTTCATATTAACCGCAATAGTAGCGAAGAAATTTGGACCACAAGTTTTTGCCGGAGCCTTTACACTCCAATTACACCACCACCGAGAACTATTCGGTATTCCGTTTAATCCATTTCTACCGAAAAATGTGGAATAACTAAGTTCCAGATATCATTTATTAATAATTATTACATTGAAATATTCCCATAAATAAAGTCTTTATTTTCGATGTCGAAAATAGACAATGTATTATTTGAAATGTTCACACACGTATGTTTACTTTTACATTGGCACAAAGAATCGCTTAGTAAAGCCTGTTTTATTGATGGTTCCCATTGATCTATTCAGAATTTTATATGATTTGCGAAACATTGTTTTAATAACTCAGGCTTTTTTTTTTCTCTTTTCATTTATTGTTAAATTGCAAAGTTTGCTAAGTGAATAAACTATTTCATTCAATAAAACGACCCAAAATGAACGTTAGCGCCCCCCGTTCGACACTTCCAGACCATCCGTTTTCAAACCGTGGTGATTCAGGTGCTCTAGACAGACAAATGCTAAACTTTGATTACTTTCGACAAGCTGTTCCCAAACTCCGTTACTCAGGATGTTGAGGAACAGAAATTTCGCAAACAGGGTTGACAGAATTGTTCTGAACTAGATGTCTCAAACTCTTGCGTATGTGGGGGATTTAGACCATTTCCTAACCCGTTAGGAAATGGATGTTCTTACCAGCAGCTTTCAAACCGTGATCATTCAGATTATCTCGACTTGTTGGTTCTATGCTGTTGTTGTCGACCAGATTTAATTACTATGTTGTGCTTGCTTTTCACATCAGATGTTTTCCAAATTCTGCTGATACGAATGTTCTGGACCAAATGCTACTACACTCTGTAAGTGCGGACAGGGCAGGATCTGGGGGAGCAAGGGGGTCATGACCCCTCCCACCTTTTCTTTTAGAATGCGAGTTAGGTTAAAAGAGACAAATTATTAAACTTATTTATATTCCATGCATTTTTTTTTCCAAGAAATATTTTAAAAACCCGTAAAACGGAAGGGGAAATGTTATACTGCATTGGAAATCAAGTGTCTTGCCTCCCCCCCCCCTGCGATGACCTCGCGCCAATCCCGTTGGACGCCGCCATAATGTGATGGGTTGGGTTGTTTTACCTCTGAGCGGCACTTTTTTGCACACCATGGGCTAAATGGCCAGGTCACATGGACCCCGAAGGCTCAGAGAAGATTGGGGGAGGAGACCCACTGGAACAGCTTTTGGGAGACAGATGGTAACCTCCCGTCAAGGCCATCCAGTGTGTTCTTTAACGTGCACAGGGTATGGCTCTCCCACACACGGGGCCACGGCTTAACGTCCCAGCCGACGGACGGCGGCCCTTCCAAGCCCATCGGTGTCCCCTACTGACCGAGGGCAGGGCGGGGAATTTTGCGGAGATAAATCTCAACGCTGACCCAGCTGGGACTCGAACCTGGGAACTACAGATTACGAGCCTGGCGCGCTACCGACTGAGCCACCCCCGCCCCACCATAATGTGATGTGCTCCTCCACTCCGGATGCGATGCGATGGGCCAAATATCGTGGCCACCGGAGGACGATGAATTTGTCTCTTTAATTACCTTCACCCTTACTTCGGTGAAATGACAGGTTTGCGGATTGTTACACCCTTACAGACGTATGCCTCAGATTTGCTGCGCCAGAATGACGTATGAAAATATGTCCAATGATTCATTGCACGAGAGTTGTATGGGGACGACACAGTTTATTCACACTATATACGATTACGTGCTGGGGATGCTCTCAACTCCGTAGGCCTTTGCTGCTTTGCTGCTGCAGACAATTATACAATGAGGTGGAGAACCGGCGAAAGTCCTCAACTCTCGAACTCGGCGAAAGGATAACTAATCCTTGCCTACAATGTGATTCACACAGAATCCACAGAACTGTATCAGATTCACCAATCATCTCGATTCTCACTTAGAATCGAACCCTCTCCTTAAATGTTTCCTTTTTGAAAAAGAGCGGCGTCTCCTTGACGCGTATCAAACGTCCTTCCAGTTTGACAGCTACGCTCAAACGGTTCTTCTTTAATTACGTGCTAGCCTCCTGCGCTGACACTCGCGCCCGAGGCTAGTTGTAAAAACGGCCATAAAAAGGCTTTTGGAACCCGTGATCTCATGCAGGCAGCCAGCTCAGATCCGACAACAACATATATGAGTCACACTCCCACAATAGCACTTCCAAGAACACATTTAATACATAAAAATATCTACAAAATCAAAAATAAAATAAATAAATTAGAGGGACATGACACCCCCCCCCCTCTCACTTTTTTTCATTATTATTTTCCAGCTCGATTGCATTTCTTGCCACTACCCCTGGTTTTTTTTTTTAGATCCTGGTGTGGATGCGAATGATATTCTATCACAACATTCTTTCTGGTCTAGTTCTTCTCCGTTAATCGTACTAGTTACCTAATTTAACCATCAGTCAATCATTAATTCTCACACCATGGGGTTGGGTTGGGTTGTTTTACCTCTGAGCTGCACTTTTTTGCACACCATGGGCTAAATGGCCAGGCCACAAGGACCCCGAAGGCTCAGAGAAGGTTGGGGGAGGGGACCCACTGGAACAACTGTTGGGAGACAGATGGTAGCCTCCCGTCAAGGCCATCCAGCGTGTTCTTTAACGTGCACAGGGTATGGCTCTCCCGTACACGGGGCCACGGCTTAACGTCCCATCCGACGGATGGCGTCTTTTCCAAGCCCATCGGTGTCCCCTACTGACCGTGGGCAGGGCGGGGAATTTTGCGGAGATAAATCTCAACGCTGACCCAGCTGGGACTCGAACCTGGGAACTACAGATTGCGAGCCTGGCGCGCTACCGACTAAGCCACCCCCGCCCCCACACCATGGGGACAGAGCCCTGTTGATATATATGCAGAAGAAATAATCACGGCATATATTACTTCTTCGTGACTTATTCGCAAGTGGTGGGATCTATAATACTTTGCATATTATTTTCGTCACTTGTGTAAAATAATAGACATGACACTGGTTACTGGGAGCTGGGTTACTTTGCATATTAGTCGTGTCACTTGAGTAAAATAGACATGACACTCATGCAAATGGTGGAATCTGGGTTACTTTGAATATCAGTTGTGTCGTATGGTAGATCAGAAATCAAACTCAGCCTCCAGTAAATCTTTCAGCTGGATTATCCTATTAATTTAATTTTCGGAAAAGTGTGAAGTAAAACTTGCTCTTTAAAATCATTTGAAGGGTTGTTTACAGATGTTAACTACGCGTAGACTACGAGGCTACACATTTCAATCTTCGACAGTTCTCGTCTATCGTAGATTTTTCGAAGTGTATTTTTGATAGGACATTAATGAACGATGTATTAGAACTGTTAAAGTGCTTATCTTGTAATCTTCCGATTGCTCACCTAGTTGCCAACCACCCCAATCGAAAGAATTGTTGGGTTGGGTTGTTTTACCTCTGAGCGGCACTTTTTTGCACACCGTGGGCTAAATGGCCAGGTCACAAGGACCCCGAAGGCTCAGAGAAGGTTGGGGGAGGGGACCCACTGGAACACTGTTGGGAGACAGATGGTAGTCTCCCGTCAAGGCCATCCAGCGTGTTCTTTTACGTGCAGAGGGTATGGCTCTCCCGCACACGGGACCACGGCTTAACGTCCCATCCGACGGACGGCGGCCTTTCCTAGCCCATCGGTGTCCCCTACTAACCGTGGGCAGGGCGGGAAATTTTGCGGAGATAAATCTCAAAGCTGACCCAGCTGGGACTCAAACCTGGGAACTACAGATTACGAGTCTGGCGCGCTACCGACTGAGCCACCCCCGCCCCACCCCATGTGTAGGGGAGCCATACCCTGTGCACGTTAAAGAACACGCTGGATGGCCTTGACAGGAGTCTACCATCTATCTCCCAACAGCTGTTCCAGTGGGTCCCCTCCCCCAACCTTCTCTGAGCCTTCGGGGTCCATGTGACCTGGTCATTTAGCTCATGGTGTGCAAAAAAGTGCCGCTCAGAGGTAAAACAACCCAACCCAACCCAACCGACTGAGCCACCCCCGCCTCCCAATTGAAAGGAAAGACCTTCACTTCAGTCAATAAATAAAGGGAACAAAATTGATTTCGTGGACATCGTTATGTGGTATTAACAATTCACCGATTAATAATAAAAATTAATAAAGGCCATGAACGAGTAATTTTGTGCTTTCGACTCTAAGATGTAATCCCAGATCCAACAAAAATTTCGGTGTTCTTTGCCCAATTAGAACGCGGCTCATAAACGAATTCAAACGATGCTGTCGAATGTTACACTGCAATGAAATCTTGTTTGAAAGACAAAAGCAAATTAAACCACCGCGAGCGAAAAGTGGAAGAGGGTCGGTCAGGGGGGGAAGGAAGTAGTAAAGCTCTCAGAATCTCAGACCAGAGCATCTTCAGTAATGAGTGCAAACCACCAAACATACATCCATACACAAGAGAGAGATACATTGTGAGTGGGGAGAGGTGAAGGGGGGGACGCTCGCATTTCTTCGCACCCTGCCACTCGTGTGACGTCACAGGCCTGCCTCGTGCAGGTCCGTTGTGGCTCTAATCACTCCCGGGTCATTCAAAATTCACGGATTCTGTGATTAGCTTGGCAGCCAGGTGTGGATATTCGCAGACCGCAGAGCCCACGGCTTGCTTCCATCAACACGTAGCGGCACGCACACCGCACACGAGGGGAGAGCGAGGCCTTGGCTGTCAGACATGCCGAGGTGCCACACGTTGCCCGACAGATGCACGTCTGGTAGGTATCGCTGGTGGTTCAGAAACTCTCTCACACATTCGCCTGCCTCCTTGTCTCTTTCGACCTGGTGGTGGTGGCAGAAGAGAACGTTTCTTCTGTCCACGCGATCCATTGTTGCTCTCCTTCGAACAAACTTTTGAACAGTTGTGGCAGAAAAGGTCCTCGTCTAGTCGATTTGATCGTTGAGATGATCGTCGTAAACTCGAAAGGCGGTAGATGAAGGAGGAATTTCGTCTCGTGGAAGTGAGAAGTGCTTTCGTGAAGGTTTAATGAGCTTGACACTACTTCAAGTTAAGATTTCGACTGGGAAATATTTCAAATGTTGCGAATCATCAGATGATGCAATGGAACGTCGATCAGATGTTTTTTTTTTTAATTGCTGTACGTAATTTTATACAAATCTAGTAAAATAAATTGCTCCTCAAACAGTTTATTTGCTGCAAGGTTTGGCAAAACTGTGTCAGTATAATAAGCGATCGAAAATACCTTTGAGGAAGGGGCGGGGGTGGCTCAGTCGGTAGCGCGTCAGGCTCGTAATCTGTAGTTCCCAGGTTCGAGTCCCAGCTGGGTCAGCGTTGAGATTTATCTCCGCAAAATTCCCCGCCCTGCCCACGGTCAGTAGGGGACACCGATGGGCTTGGAAAGGCCGCCGTCCGTCGGATGGGACGTTAAGCCGTGCCCCGTGTGCGGGAGAGCCATACCCTGTGCACGTTAAAGAACACGCTGGATGGCCTTGACGGGAGGCTACCATCTGTCTCCCAACAGCTGTTCCAGTGGGTCCCCTCCCCCAACCTTCTCTGAGCCTTCGGGGTCCATGTGATCTGGCCATTTAGCCCATGGTGTGCAAAAAATTGCCGCTCAGAGGTAAAACAACCCAACCCAACCCTTTGAGGAAGGCAAGACCTCGGAAAAAAAACCTACTTTAAAACGCCTTGCCGTGCGGCGCTTAGTCAACTGGAATGTCCTACTAACAGACATTTTATATGTATATGCTCCATTACAAGTCTACCTTCAAGTAGCCGTGATGCGTTCAGAATCTTCAAGATATTTCTTGGAAGTTTGGCAGATTTCGGCTCAGCCTGTCGTTGTGATTTATCTTCTAGTATAGGCCTGGCAAATCTGCAGCTTATTGCTAAAGAACTTGCGGCTCATATGACAAATCATCGATAAACTGAATCTGTTCCATTTGTTTCCAGTTTTTTGGACCAAACATCTTTAAATGCATAACTAAATTATCTGGTTAATTTATAGCACTCATTAAAAATGCATAATTTTTGTTCGTTGAACAGTTGCCTGCATAAATCTCCTGAAGTTAGACCATTCAAGAAAAATATCAAAAGGAAAGCATCAATAGGTATTTTGTGTCCTTTTGTACAAAATGAAGAAAGGATTGTGTTGACTCTTAATCCAAGAGTAGACATTTTAGGATGTTTAGAAGACATTTGATCAAAAAGCTCCAAAAAAGATAACATTTTATCATTTTGTTTTGCATTTGGATACGGAAAAAAGGATTTGTTTCCACTGGGATTGCAGCTACACTTTTAACATTTATGAAGCAGTCGGTTACAATATGGCTTATGTATCCAAAGTTTTTAGTTTTTATATTGCTATCGTTTGCTTTCTCTATTGTTATCCTTTGGCTTTTCGATTGTTTTCCTTTGGTTTTTCTATTGTTATTCTTTGGTTTTTCTATTGTTATCCTCTATTTTTCCTATTGTTATCCTTTATTTTTCCTGTTGTTATCCTTTATTTCTTTTATTGTTATCTTTTATTTTCCTATTGTTACCCTTTATTTTTCCTATTGGTATCCTTTATTTCTCCTATTGTTATCTTTTATTTTCCTATTTTTATCCTTTATTTCTCCTATTGTTATCCTTTATTTCTCCTATTGTTATCTTTCATTTTCCTATTGTTATCCTTTGGTTTTTCTACTGTTATCCTTTGTTTTTTTGATATCATTTTTTTATCATTTGGTTTTCATTTTTATCCTTTGTTCCTTCTTGGTTGATGAGATGCTCAGATAAAAGGAACGCCTTAATCCCCGTGCATGCTGGATAACAAAGCTTTTACTGTTGCATCAGATACATTTATGACTTTCGAACCCGGATCACTTTATCATATGAAGCAGTAATCAATAAGAGGACTTATATTTTTGCATATATATATATATAGGGTGAGGCATAGTTAGCATCGCCGTCCCGTGGCGGAGTGGTTAGTGCGCTTCGTAACTGATCTTTTAGGCATGAATGATGAATGTTTGTGTTGTTTCCTGCTGAGGTCCTGCCATCCTCACAGACCTTCTACCATTGATTATAAACTGGGCAGACTTCTGTGATAAGCAGCTGCTTGTGAGAGATAGATTTATTTTTTTTTATAATTAACATCTACTCAGGTCGGATTTCCCACGTTAGATACTTGCATAGGGGCACCAGACTTCGAGTGTCGCCTTTTATTTATTCAAGTGCAAAAAAATTGCCACTTTTTCAACTTTTAGAAGAATACATAAACACTTGAGAGTATCCATGTTTTAAGAGCGGTGAAATGAGCGTTCTCTCTCTTAACAATCGTTGTGAACTTTTAAAAAGATGTGGATTCTGAGAATTGGTTCATTAGCAAAACAAAAATAAAAGTTTTAAAAATCAGTTATTTCGTTCAGGGTGTTTTCTACTTTTTCTTTCTTTAGTTTTACTTTAGCCATAAAAGGAGCTTATTTATATATGAAATTATAACTTATGTAATATATCTCTTTCATTTTATGACCAATCAAACTTTTTTTACTTCTTTTGCTACGCTCTCTGATTAAAATACCTTTGTCCAGTTGTTGTATGTCTCGTTCGTCTTTTGGCAATTTTTTTACACAAACAATTGACAAGACTAACGAGTTATATCTCAAATGAAAGTTTCTGATATGGGAGCATCATGGGTCGGGTCGTTCTATCTCTAAGCGGCACTTCTTTGACCTGGTTTTTTAGCCCATCTTTGTGACCTGGTCATTAGCCCATTGTGTTCAAAGTATTGTGGTTAGCTTTGTGACCTGGTCATTTAGCCCATTGTGTTCCAGTCGGTAGCGCGCCAGGCTCGTAATCTGTAGTTCCCAGGTTCGAGTCCCAGCTGGTCAGCGTTGAGATTTATCTCCGCAAAATTCCCCGCCCTGCCCACGGTCAGTAGGGGACACCGATGGGCTTGGAAAGGCCGCCGTCCGTCGGATGGGACGTTAAGCTGTGGCCCCGTGTGCGGGAGAGCTATACCCTGTGCACGCTAAAGAACACGCTGGATGGCCTTGACGGGAGACTACCATCTGTCTCCCAACAGCTGTTCCAGTGGGTCCTCTCCCCCAACCTTCTCTGAGCCTTCGGGTCCATGTGACCTGGCCATTTAGCCCATGGTGTGCAAAAAAGTGCCGCTCAGAGGTAAAACAACCCAAAACAACAACCCATTGTGTTCATAGTATTGTGGTAAGCTTTGTGACCTGGTCATTTAGCCTATTGTGTTCATAGTATTGTGGTAAGCTTTGTGACCTTGTCATTTAGCCCATTGTGTTCAAAGTATTGTGGGGTGCTCACGGTTCACTGCACACGATGACACACCTTAATGTCCCAAAAAAAGATTGCCAAAAGGCGAGCGAGACATACAACAACTGGACAAAGGTATTTAATCAGAAAGTGCAACAAAAGAAGTAAATAAAAGTTTGATTGGTCATAAAATGAAAGAGAAACTTTTGGACCGTGAGCACCCCACAATACTTTGAACACAATGGGCTAAATGACCAGGTCACAAAGTCCTCAGGACTCAGAGAAAATTGGAGGAAATGTGGCCTACTTAACAGCTGTTGGGAATCAAATGAATGCCTCCCGCCAAGGCATCCCAGCAAGTTCTTTAACGTGCACATGGTACTTCTCTCCTGCACACGATGACACGACTTAATGTCCCAACCGACGGACGGCGGCCTTTCTAAGTCCTTCGGTGTCCCCAACTGACCAAGGTAAGAGGGAAGGGTTTTTCGGAGATAAATCTCAACGCTGGCACGGTGAGACTCGAACCGGGGAACTGAAGATAACGAGCCTAGTGCACCTTGTAACCCATCCCTGTTACAAGGACTCTGAAAGTTCAGAGAAGGTTGGAGGAAGGGAATATCCTGGACAACTCTTAAGAGACAGACAAAAACCTCCCGTGAAGGCCATCCAGAGTGCTTTTTGACGTGCACAGGCCATAGCTCTTCTGCATACGGAACCACAGCTTTAGGTTAACGGCCGCTTTTCCAACCTCATCATCGGGTAGTATCATGAGTCACTTCAAATTATGTTCTTTTTTCTGCAGTCTTCTCGGAAAACAAGGGAAAATTTTTTCGTAGCGGCTTTATCATACAGATCTCGTGTCAAATGAATGTTGTCACATAAGGAGGTAATTGACATTATTTTTTAGAGAATTTATTTTCTAAAAAATGCCCAAGTTTAAGATCGGAGAAATGCTGTGTTAAGCAGTTAATACTATATACATATAACACTATATACATATAATATGCCGAAGAGTCAAAACATTATGCCACCTGCCAAATATTATGTTGGTCCTCCTACGTGCCGTCAAAACAGCTCTTACTCTGCATGGCATGAATGCTACAAGATTTCTAAAGGTGTCTTGTAATATCTGTTATCAACACGTTACCAGCATATCTTTTAACTCTTGTAAGTTACGTGGTTGAGCTGCCGCAGATTGGATATGCTGTTCCAACACAAACAACAGATGTTCGATTGGATTGATGTCTGAGGAATTTGGAAGCCAGGGAAATACCTGGAAGTCTTCCTCATGTTCCGTGAACCATTCTCGAACAATCCGGGCAGTGTGGCATGGCGCATTATCCTGCTGAAAGAAGGCACTACTAGAGTGAAAGGATGTGCCGGTCTGCAATGATGTTTAGGTAGGTGATAGACGTCATAGTTTCCTGCACGTGTATGACTGGACCCAGGGTTTCCTAGCAGAACATTGCCCAAAGCATTATACTTCCTCCGCCAGCTTGTTTTCGTCCCATGGTGCATCCTAGTGCCAACACTTCCCCAGGTAAATGATGCACACGTACCCAGCCATCCACATTATGCAACAGCAAATGAGATTCTTTTGACCAAATGACTTTCTTCCAATCATTCAAGGTCCAGTTTCGATGCTCACGTGTCCATTTTAGGCGCTTTCGAAGGTGAACCGAGGTTAGCATGGTCACTCGGCGCGGCCTGCGGCTATATAGTCCCATTTTCAGCAAGGTTCCGTATACTCTGTGTTATGACGCATTACTCCCGTCACTAGCATTCAAATTACGGGCGAGTTGTGCCACAGTATTCCTTTTGTTGGCTCGTACCATACTGATAGCCTTTGATCACCTCTAACATCGATGTACCATGGTCAGCCCACACCTAGCCAACTGTTCGTGGTTTTTCCCTCCTCTGACCACTTCTTGAAGGTACTAACCACGACTGACCATGAGGACCCCACAATCCTTGCCGTCTCGGAAATGATCTGACCATTACAATTTGGCCTTTGTCAAATTCACGTAAGTCTGCTGCCTTACCATCTGAAGAACAAGAACAACACTGATTAAAAGAGCTCAGTATCAGGTGGTATTTATAACGTTTCATGACCTTCATACGAGCCGTCGTTTACCTGCATTTGTTTCGATTTGCATAAAGACGCGCTGGTCATTATGTTTCGGCCCTTCGGTGTATATCAATATATATTCGCTACAATTCAATGCATTACTATATTGTTACGACAGATGAACGAGCAACAGTGACTTCATGACTTAACGTGACTTGAACCCTCGTGTGTGCTTCTACGTGAGATTCAATTTAGCCAACGAATTGGAACTTAGAACAGTTCGGAAGAACGAAAATGGGAGAAATGTAATTCAGTAATGCGTGGTATTGTGAAAGATGAAGAAGTTCATCTGAGTATTTACGCGTTAAGTGTGTTAAAGCTGTGAGATCTGAAAGGACGTTCATAATGGTCTGATTCAGTGCGCGTTAAGTGAAAATAATTAGTATATTTATTAGTGTGTGCGCGGGTGTTTGTTTTCTGTTGTTAGTAACAAAAGTTTAGTGAACTAGCACAGGACGAGAGTTTGTTTACGTCTGAAGCTATTCAAGTGACATGGTAAACAAACTGAAGAGGTAATATTATACAACAGACAGAGCTGATATTGTATGCTCTGTACAAAAATGTTAATGACTTATGTATGATAGTAGTTAATTTGTTTATAAAATATTTCATCTATATTTTTGTATCAATTTGCATTGTATTGTAATTGGTTTGAAAAAATGGTTAATAATACTCACGCTCAGTGCCTATCCATTTTAAAATTCGCAACAATGTAGTAAAATTATGCTTTTAATTAACATGCTTACAATACTTTACAAAAATAAGTTTTGTTTGTTCGACGAAAGGCTACAAGTGTACCTTTACCCCCAACTTTCTTCGCGCTTTAATGATGAGTGCTGAAAATATATTTTTTAAAGATATTTTTTATTTTATTGCCCTTAAAAACCTTAATCAATTCTTCGACATGCCAGGCATAATTTTTTGTTCTGCCATTGTCCAGTTAGTTATTGATAACAACTAGCCACTTGCTTCGAAACACCCAGATCAGAAAATTGCTCTGTACGTGTTACCCTTTCTCCAATCCTAACAGTTAGCTACTGCTCTCGTAATGCCTATCGAGATTAAAGTACCCATGACTACAATAACCTAACTCTAATATTTGCTCATCGGCCAAATTCCGCTCTAACCATCTCGTTAAATCATCCCAATCACTCATCTTTATAAACTCTCGAATCAATGACTCGTAGAGATCAATTCTCTCGAATTGCAAAAGGCAAAAATTTTATTATCTCATTCAATAAATAAAGAAACTATAAACATTGTCGTTCTAAACAAGACAAAACCCAAGAGCTTCACCATTTGCGATTTCAATAGCAAGGTTATTCTAGTAGTCGAAACAACTGTAAAGGAAATGGCTACAGTCTGTCGACCACAGAGGCTCGAAGTTGTCCCACAGTACAAACTGGAGAAATTATGCTCCCGAATGCCACAGCCTTCCATCCATCACGGGCTCATTTCGGCATCGCCCCCTGTATATATATATATGGCTCTTCCCTTCATCAATCGTGCTTCAGCTGCACGTTTCCACAATGAATCATGCACCATCACTTCCAGCAAACCTGCTATTTGGACCGCAGAGTCGATGATGCTCTCTCTCACGTCATCTGACCATGTGGTAACTAGAGAAGACCAGAATTCATCGCTGTCTGCAACTAGTCAGGGTATCAAATATGCATGGAGGACGAAGAGGATGGGGATGGATTAGGAGTACACAGAAGGACGTTCAAAGGGAAGCGGTCAAGATGGTGAGAAGAGGGGGGGGGGAACGCGCAACACGACAGGTGCTGTTGCATCGTTGATGTGGGAAAGATCTCTAGTCGCACTGACCACGTAACAGATCAGGAGGCGCAAAGTCAGTTGACAGAGAATTCAGATCTTAAGCATCCGTATGGGATTGTTGTCTGCAAAGCGAATATCATGGATCATACGGACGAAACAACCAAGGCGAAAACAAGTCGCATTCTAAAGATAACTAGTTATGTAAAGTTTGTGTTTTAGAGAATTGTTTAAAAAGAAAGCGTTGGTTAATTTTCAACGTGAGAAAGATTTTCTTTTTTTAAAAAAAGCAACTGGTTAAAGACTTCAGTATTTTGTCTGTGTGGCAGCTGGGAGAGACTATGAGATTGCGCAGTTGACGCTTTGATAATCGTCAGAGATCATAGCTCAACGACCAATCTGTCCTTCTGTCAATCAACCAATGATATTCGAGAACTATCGAAGAGTCAACTGCGCAGTCTCATATTCACCCCAGTTACCACTGAAAGATTCTGAGGATGAGGTGGGTGGTCATGACTTGGACGACAACAAGTGAGTGGAATCAAGTGATGAGTGCCTATACATAGTGAGTCAGAAACGAATGTGCCAATTTTAACAGCATTATACTCAGAAGATAAAATATATTTAGTGAAAGTTGCATTCTTGGTTGTCTTAGATTACTAATTATTCAATTTAAACTTCAAAACTTAAGTGACTCATTATGTTACATTTAGTGTAATTGTCAAAGAAAGTCCTTATACACTGGAAACTGAGGTGGCTCAGTCGGTAGTGTGTCAGGCTCATAATCTGTAGTTTCCAGTTCCGAATCTCAACCCTACCAGCGTTGAAATTTATCTCTGCTACACCTTTATACTGCATTCAGTCAGAAAGGGAGGCATGAAAAGACGGCCGTCCGTTTGGATGGGACGTTAGGCCGTGACCCAGTGTGCAGGAGAGCCATACCTTGTGCACCTTAAAAAACACGCTGGATTGCCTTTAACAGGAGGTTTCCATTTGTCTCCTAATAGCTGTTCAGTGGGTCTCCTTTCTTCAACCTTCTCTGAGCCTTGAGGTCCTTGTGACCTGGCCATTTAGCCCATTGTGTGCAAAACAGCGCCCTTAAAAGATGAAACAAGACAATACAGGTTTGAATCCCAACAGTTACGATTTAGTCTACTTGATCTATTACCTATACTTCAACAATTAAATCCTGGAAAACTTATACTACAATTCTAAGATTTGGGTTGAGTTGATTTACCTCTGAGCGGCACTTTTTTGCACACCATGGGCTAAATGGCCAGGCCACAAGGACCCCGAAGACTCAGAGAAGGTTGGGGGAGGGGACCCACTGGAACAGCTGTTGGGAGACAGATGGTAGCCTCCCATCAAGGCCATCCAGCGTGTTCTTTAACGTGCACAGGGTATGGCTCTCCCGTACACGGGGCCACGGCTTAACGTCCCATCCGACGGACGGCGGCCTATTCGAAGCCCATCGGTGTCCCTTACTGACCGTGGGCAGGGCGGGGAAATTTTGCGGAGATAAATCTCAACGCTGACCCAGCTGGGACTCGAACCTGGGAACTACAGATTACGAGCCTGGCGCGCTACCGACTGAGCCACCCCCGCCCCACAATTCTAAGAAATGACGCCATTAACATGGGGAAAAAATTGCAGCAAAGATCCAAAGTTAATCGTTTAAAAATTCTGTCCTTTGATTCTTTGTGCAAAAGAATTCAATCTTTTGCCGTCCAAAAACACGCTGATGAAGTGGACTTCTTTTCCTAACCTTTATTGACTATGGCAAGCCGGGATCTAGAAAAAAAAATAAAGAGGGGAGGGGGGGGGGTCAAGTTACTCAATCGAACTATAAAAAAAGCAAAAGGGGGGAACCAAGAGACTGGATTTCCAATACAGTATAAAATTTCTTATCCGTTTTAGAAACCTTTAAAAAGCATTTGAAAAATTCGTTTATGCACAAGTTTAATCATTTCTTACTTCTTACTAGCATTCTCGATAGAGGGAGGGTATAGCACGCTTGGCTAGTGATCTACGGGACCTGGGTTCGAGCCCCGGGTAAGGCATGGATGGGTTGGGTTGTTTTACCTCTGAGCGGCACTTTTTTGCACACCATGGGCTAAATGGCCAGGTCACATGGACCCCGAAGGCTCAGAGAAGGTTGGGGGAGGGGACCCACTGGAACAGCTGTTGGGAGACAGATGGTAGCCTCCCGTCAAGGCCATCCAGCGTGTTCTTTAACGTGCACAGGGTATGGCTCTCCCGCACACGGGGCCACGGCTTAACGTCCCATCCGACGGACGGCGGCCTTTCCAAGCCCATCGGTGTCCCCTACTGACCGTGGGCAGGGCGGGGAATTTTGCGGAGATAAATCTCAACGCTGACCCAGCTGGGACTCGAACCTGGGAACTACAAATTACGAGCCTGGCGCGCTACCGACTGAGCCACCCCCGCCCACAAGGCATGGATGTATGTGTCGTTTTTCTGCTGAGGTCCTGCCATCCACTCAGACCTTCTACTATAGCATATAAACTGGCAGGCTCCTGTCAGACATCTGGGGCAAGCAGCTTCTTGAGGGGGTATTTATTTATTTATATTTTTATTTATTTGGTTCCTTTACCCCCCCCCCACCCCCACCCCCTAGAACCGCCCCGAGACTCTGGGATTCTTGTAACCTTTCTATTTGTCTTGTCGCGCAACATAAACATTTGTCACTCAGTAAAAACACACCCACTTACTAAACTTGCATGACCAACGCACAAAAAATCAAGTCCTTGAAAAGATATCAGAGAATACAAGAGGGAAGTCTTCTTGATACAATATTCCGATCCAGGAGACTAAGAAATATTATTACATACAGCGATACGAAACGAGACAGAACCCTCCAGCAGTATTTCATCCCCTCTCCTTCGCAACCTCCGCTTCGGAAGAGGCATCTTTTCCGATATGCTAAAAAGGTATCCGATCTCTTCCCTCAAGAACCGTGTCAAAAATCGTAATATCAATAAAATTCTGCCAATAAACTCCCCCTGTTTCCGATTTCCCACAGCTATCTGCTCTAGCCAGGCACAGATGACTCTTCAACAGAAATCCAGAGCTGCTGCCACGAACTAACCTATGATGCCCAACACCGAAATGAACAGCCAGTCTCCATTCATTCACTTCGTACCCTCCGACACATCCCCCGCCCAGTCACCCTCCCCAGTACTTCCAGAATGCTGCAGTGACCTCAGGCTCCACGAAGTCGTCTTCATGCCCCTTTATCGCCTTCCGACCGGTAACAGATAGCACCAGGGGGAATCTTCAAACTCTTCAGCCATATTTATGCATGCGCTACGTGTTCAGTTCTTTTTTCCCTTCTTCATCAGCTCTTCCCCTTTACTTCTCTCAGATGTATGCAAGCATCATCTAGACCTTCAGGGGATTTTGCATACGTAATGTTTTTCTACACAAATAAACGCGATGGGCAGGCGAACAATTCTCTGCTGCTTCGTGTTTCTTGACATTTCTCTACAATACGACTTTGTTGTTAATGCTTTATCGTTTTCGTGTGTATGTGTGAGTAGCTGGTGGCTGCTATTGTTGCGGTAGTCACTGTTCTTATTGTTACTTCTATTTTTTCTGTTGATCTTGTTAGAACTCTTACGCTGTTATTCGTAAAAAAATTCACCCATCCTCCTGAGACTTTTTTCTCATATTTAACTAATTACTATAAATGAATATCACAGTAGTAAGCTTCATTCCTTCCTATTGTTTTTGTTATTGCTAATTCCACCTAGGCCAGCTTTGAGATTTATCTCCGCAAAACTTACCATTCTGCCTACGCTCAAAAAGGGACATCAATGGGCTTGAAATAGCAGCGTCCGTCGGATGGGATGTTAATCCGCGAACCGTGTACGAGAGAACCATATCATGTGTACATTGAAGAACTCGCTGTTTGGCCTTGACCGGAGTCTCCTAACAACTGTTCTGTGAATCTCCTTCACTAAAAATGAATCCTTGGGGGTCCTTGTGACCTGGCCATTTAGCTCATTGAAAAAAAAGGGATACTCAAAAGTAAAATAACCCAACCCAATCTTTCATTCAATATTTGTAGGATAATCAACTGTATTCCTAATAAATTACTTAATGGACGTTCCTTTAAAAATCGCCTTTGCCGATTTCGTCGAATTCTGCATCGATTACCAACCTCCAATTTCTTCTCCAATTCCTTTAAAGTTCTCTTTAAACTCAACGAAGTCGTGAACGTATTTAAACAATAGATTTTTCCAAACTCCATTCATGTTGTCTTGGTCACGCTGCGGCAATATTATTGTTAACCATTTTTACGTTATAATCCTTCCACAACTGTTTGGAAGAAGGTTTGTTTTCAACTTCTGGATCTCGAACAAGATATTCCATGACCAGTTGAAGAGTCCGGAGTGCTCCAGAATTCAACAAATGATAAACGAGTAAGAGCGTTGGTTTAACATCGTCCGCTAAAGAGAAGGACGAATCGCTCCCTTCACACTTTATGTTTGACGCCTTCATCTCTGGAAATGAGGCTGGAGATTGGTTCAGTCGGTAGCACGCCAGCCTCGTAATCTGCAATTCCCAAGTTCGAGTTCCATCTGTGCTGCGTCGAGATTCATCTCCACTAAACCCCCACCTTGCCCACGGTCAGTATGGGACACCGATGGGTTTAGGAAGTCCGCCGTCCGTCGGATGGAACGTAAAGTCATGGCTTCACATGCAGGAGAGCCATACTCTGTACACGTTAGAGAACACGATAGATGGCCTTGACGGGAGGCTACCATCTGTCTCCTAACAGCTGCCAAGTAGGAACGCTCCTCAAACATTCTCTGGGCCTTCCGGGTCCTTGTGACTTGACAATTTAGTCCATTATGTGCAAAAACGTTCCGCTCAGAGGTGAAACAATCCAACCTATCCTACTGGTGTTACGTTTGCCCTTACTACTATGATAGTTGCTGTTATAATTTCAGCTATTCTCATTCTCACTATTGCAATCTAATAACCATTTTTTTATTTGAGTTTCATTCGATGTTTTTAAGTTTGCTACATATTGTCCATGTTCTGTCCTTCCTAGTATTGTTTTTCCTGATATTTTGTTACTTTTATTGACCTTGTTGTTACCAAATCAGTTGTGCGTTTCAGATATTTTTGTTTTTCCAATGTTGTCGCCATGTTTGTTTTACCTATTGACGTATACTAGCAGTGGTAATATTGTTCCCTTTTGTTCTGTCTTGTACTTTTTTCTACTCTCTCGCTTTTAACTGATGTTTTTCTCGTTCTTCTTCATTGAGTATGTTGATTCAATTTGTGACTCCGTCGGTGGCGCACCAGCTTGTAATCAGCAGTTTCCAGGCTCGAGGCCCGAATCCCAATTGTGTCAGCTTAGGGATTTATCTCCGCTAATTCCCACTCTACCCTCGATGAGAAAGTGGCCACCAATGAGTTCGGAAAGGCTCCATTTCGTCAGATGGGACGTTAATCTTGGTCCTGTATGCAGAAGAGCCATCCATGTTAAGAAAACACACTGAATGAACTTAACAGGAGACTTCCAGCTGTCTCCTACAACTGACTTGTACATCACTTTCCCAAATCTTCTCTGAGCCTTTGGGTCATTGTGTTGTTGGTTGGTTTGCCTCTGAGCAGCACTTTTTTGCACACCATGGGCTAAATGGCCAGGTCACAAGGACTCCGAAGGCTCAGAGAAGGTTGGGAGTGGGGAACCACTGGAACGGCTGTTGGGAGACAGATGGTAGCCTCCAGTCAAGGCCATACAGCGTGTTCTTCAACGTGCATAGGGTATGGCTCTCCCGCACACGGGGCCACGGCTTAACTTCCCATCCGACGGACGGCGGCCTTTCCTAGTCCATCGGTGTCCCCTATTGACCATGGGTAGGACGGAGAGTTCTGCGGAGATAAATCTTAACGCTGACCCAGCTGGGACTCGAACCTGAGAACTGAAGATTACGAGCCTGGCGCGCTACCGACTGAGCCACCCTGGGTCATTATGACCTGGCCACTTAACCCATTACGTGTAAAAAAAAGTGCCGCTCAGAGGTAAAATAGCACAACCATGACACACCTGTAATAAAAAGTATTATTTCTTCATTTATTTTATTATAATAATTCAAAATTCAGTTTATTTAAATCAAAACACATTAATTTGAATGTTTGGCAAAAAACAAAACCATAATAAACGCAAAACGTAAATAAAAAGAAAATGCAAAAATAAACAAAGTACAAATTATTTATGCAGTATTATTCTTCGTCATAAATTATCTCGATGCACCTGGCCGAGTGGTTAGCGCGCTTGGCTGTTGACCTGGGTTCGAGCCCCGGATTACGGCATGGATGTTCGTGTCGTTTTTCTGCTGAGGTCCTGCCATCCTCTCAGATCTTCTACTGTGGCATATAAACTGACAGGCTCCTGTCAGACCTCTGTGGCAAGCAGCTGCTTGAGGGGGTATTTATTAATTTTATTTTTACCTAGATGCGACATTCCGGTTAGGAATCGTTAATCCAGCTATTAAAAATTTTTAAACTTTATTTACAATACCAAAAAATAAAATAAATTATCCCCGAATCATAATTTTCTTGAAAAAAAGAATTGAAAAAAGAACATCACCGCATAAAAGCCAAGTACCAGAAAGAAAATTAATTTCCGAGTGATTTGCAGAGAATAGCGCAGAGAATAGCGATTCTTCTCCAGTCGAATGTTCCTCAGTGTTTACGTTTGCTAATAACTCTGAAATGAGTTCCGTTCTTCCTGCAACGACGACCTCATGCCTTTCTGGCCACACGTGGACACTCGTATGATGTGTAAACCGAGAAGCTTCGTAACGACCTCGGAACGACACCGTTGCTACTTCACTCCACGGCAACGCATACAAAGGCGGACTCCTTCACCGGTGATCAAATAGCGTTGATGTCTTAGTTAACAGCGGAATTCGCAAATTGCCGATGAATGCCTTGAACAGGAAAACTTCGGAGTTTATATTACGAGATCTTACTGCATCTCCGGATCGGAACGACCTAGTTAATGCATTCGCTCTGGTGAAAAGTTCTTTTTATTAAGGTCGCTTTATTAGTCTGTGTGGCTTGCACGCAAAAAAAAAGTTTAAAAATACTCTCTACATTATTGTTGACATCATTAAGAATTTTTCTATCAAGATTAACGCAAACGGTCAATTAATAAATTCGTAAAAAAGTTTGCAATTTAAAGCTGGTACATAAATTATGCAACATCTCGAGGGCTCGGGTTGTTTTTCCTCTGAGTGTTTTTTTTTTACACAACGGGTTAAATGGCTTGGTCAGAATGATACCAAGAATTTTAGAGAAGGGTCAAAGAAGTTTAAAGAAGGATAGAGAAAGATTTAACATTTTATTAGAACCTATCCATCCAAAATGCAATTTTTCATTTTTCTCCGTAAGAAAAGAAATGAATATCTAAAGACATTAGAAGGTAAAAATTTGTTGTGGTTGACCGTGAGATCGTATGGTATACATGATAAGTTAGTTCGCATAATGAAAGCTCTCTATCAGAGGTCATGACCCAAAGGATGAGAGAAGATTTGGGAAAGGAATATACACCGAATCGTGTGTGAGAGTTGGTAAGGCTTATAGCGATTGGTTTAGCATTGCTAGTGGAGTTAGACAAGGGTGCATTTTGTCTCCTTTTCTTTTTAGTTTAGTTGTTGATTATGTTATGCGGAATTCTTTGCAAAAGAAAGATTTTGGCTTTAAGTGGTCTAGAGATTTCAATATTTCTGATTTAGATTATGCAATTGATTTGACCTTGTTTTGCTAAAGATGTTGATGAGATGAACTCTTTCATTAGGACTGTTGATGAGACTGGTAATAACAGAGAAAAAACTAGAACTAAAGACTAAAATGATGAAAATTGATCAGGCGATAGTGCTTCAGTTGCTTTGAATGGTTGCATTCTTGAGCAAGTGTCTCAATTTAATTATCTTGAGAACTATTTAACAGATACTTGCTGCTGGAACTTTTTTTAAATTTGTGGAATGGAAAAATAGTTCTATACACCTAAGGACTTAATTAGATTATATAATAGTTTGGTCCAGACCCGGATCTGGAAAAAAATAAATGGTGGGTGACAAGTGACTCAATCAATTCAAAAAAAAATAGCGGGGCGGGGTTGGGGGAGGGGCAAGAGATTGAAATTCCAATGAAATAGAGCATTATCTCCTCCGTTTTATATATCTTTACATTACTTGAAAAATGCTTGAACTATACATATGTTTCGTAATTTTTGCCTCTATTACCTTTACTAGTGGGGCGGGGGTGGCTCAGTCGGTAGCGCGCCAGGCTCGTAATCTGTAGTTCCCAGGTTCGAGTCCAGCTGGGTCAGCGTTGAGATTTATCTCCGCAAAATTACCCGCCCTGCCCGCGGTCAGTAGGGGACACCGATGGGCTTGGAAAGGCCGCTGTCCGTCGGATGGGACGTTAAGCCGTGGCCCCGTGTACGGGAGAGCCATACCCTGTGCACGTTAAAGAACACGCTGGATGGCCTTGACGGGAGGCTACCATCTGTCTCCAAACAGCTGTTCCAGTGGGTCCCCTCCCCCAACCTTCTCTGAGCCTTCGGGGTCCATGTGACCTGGCCATTTATCCCATGGTGTGCAAAAAAGTGCCGCTCAGAGGTAAAACAACCCAACCCAACCTTTACTAGCATTCCCAAAAAGGGAGGATCCTTTCTACAAGACCTGATTTGATCCTTTCTAAAGAATGGAAATTCTAAAATATTCTTAATAGTAAAGATTATAAAGTAGGGAAACTTGGACCCCTTTCTAAGCAAGATAACAGCAAGCTAGATGTCTTTGATTGTAGATGCTTAGGCGGTATCGGTGTACCCCTTTCTCACCGTAGACAGGGAGGAGGTTAGCGGAGAAAATCTCGACGCAGACAGACAAGTTGAGACTCGAACCTGAGAACTCAGAATGGAGCTTACTATCAAAATAAGCATCAGATAAAAGAAATTACTATTAGCATTTTCCCTTTCCCATTAGTTTCAGTTCTATCAACAGAATATGCTAAAATCAGAAAAGGAAAATAATCAATCAATCAATCAATCAATTTTATTTCATCATCATATACAATTTATAGCATAGAAAAATATGTGTGAACCCAAAAACCACATGGTTTGTCTGGGCCACTAAAGGAAATTAATACAAAAATCAATAACGACTTACTACAAAGATTACAAACAATATGTGTCATTTTTTCGATATATGTACAATTTTACTTTACACTTGAATATTTAACATAGGTGCAACATCTTCCAAAGAAAAGAAAAAGCTTTTTAAATTCTTCTTGAACATATTAAAATTTTTTTCAGTTCTAATTTCAAGAGGCAACTGATTGAAGATTTTAGGTGCGATATACGAATAATGCTTATGAGCAATTTCTTTTTTAGTCAACGGAACTGAGTATTTTGGACCTTTCTCTCTGAAGTTGTATAAATCCGGCTGAATGTGAAAGTTAAAGCAATTTTGCTTAAAAAATATCATCACTCTAAAAACAAATATATGTCTAATAGGTAAAATTTTTAGCATAGAGTAACGACTGAAATTGCTTAAAAAATCAGTGTTTTTTTTGCAATTATTTTAATAATTTTATTTGTAGAGACACCAGAGGTTTAAAAACCGAGACATAAATTCCACCCCAACAAACTATATCGTATTGAAATGCAACTTGTATCCATGAGAAGTACAATGTTCGCAGCATATTAAGATTAACTTTGTATTTCAAGTGATGTAATTTGAGCAGTTTGTAGTGTGCTTTACCTGTGATGTAGTCAATACGTTTCTTCCATTTTAGATTATTATATATGAAAATACCTAAATATTTAATGCTCTCAACCTGTTCTATGTCATCACAACTGCAATCAATACGTTTATAGCATTGAGGTGAATGCAGTTTAATGACAAAAGTAATTGCAGCTTTTGGTTATTTTTCAACTTGTATGCAACAAATTTAGTTTTATTCTTATTAATTGAGACTAATATTAACTTTCTCAAGAACCACATATTACCTTTCTCAAGAACAATATTAACATTGGACAATAAATCTGTATTAGTTTGGTTACTAAACGTTAATGCAATGTCATCTACAAAGGTTGTAATATTACAATTAATGTTCATTTCACAGAGGTCATTTAATATAAATATTAAACAATAGGGGACCAAGAACAGAGCCCTGAGGAATACCATATTTAGTTCGTTTAGTTTTGCCGAGGCAGGTTTTTAATTTAACTAATTGAGTTCTTTTTGTTAAGTAACTGATAAGCCATTCTAGAGCAATCCCTCTCATACCCAAATGCTCCAGTTTTTTCAAAAGCAATGAATGTGTTACGGTGTCAAAAGCTTTTTTCAAGATCTAGAAAAACTGATAGGGTTAAATTTCCTTGGTCAATTGATTTATAAATAAAATTAGTAAATGACAATAACGCGTGATCAGTGCCCTTACCCTCAGGGAAGAAAAACTGATTTGATGAAAAGAAATTTATTTTATTTAAATAATTCAATACTCTGACTTTTACCAGTTTTTCAAAAATTTTGGAAAAAACAGGCAAAAGCGAGATCGGTCTGTAGTTTGAAAGGCAGTTTTTATTTCCCTTCTTGTAAATCGGAAGTGCAATAGAGGTTTTGAGATCGTCTGGAAACATTTTCTTATCTTCCTATACTGGACAGTTGTTAGAAGACAGATGGACGTCTCCTGTCAAGGCCATCCAACGTGTTCTTTAAGTGCACAGGGTATGACTTTCCTAAACACGATGTTAACGTGCTATTCGACGGACGGCGGCCTTCGCAAGCTTATCGGTATCGCCTTTCTTACCGAAGGCTAGACTAGGGATTAGCGTAAATCAGGGGTTCTCAACGTAGGGTAAGCGGGAAAATTTTTTGAGGTACGCCGTGAAAGCTCAAAGGTCGCTAGATCTAGTAACAAAGTCGCTAAATTGGCATTATTATACCATAATTATAGTTTTATGTATCTATCTATATAAGGGCACGCCAGTTACATCCACGTTTCCAGAGGGTACGTCAAGCATAAAAGGTTGAGAACCACTGGCGTAAATTAAACTCAACAGTGCCATAGTTGGGACTCGAACTTGGGAACTACAGATTACAAGCTAGGCACGCTACCGACGGAGCCCCCCCCCCCCCTTATAACACCGGCCCAGGGTCCTGTTTTATTCTGATCTAGTCCACTTACTAACTTCCCCCCCCCCTTATAACACCGGCCCAGGGTCCTGTTTTATTCTGATCTAGTCCACTTACTAACTTTCCCCCCCCCCAATCCCCAACTATTATTTTCTTTTTTCTGGAACCGACAGAGAATTAGACGATTTAAAACGAAATCTAGAAAAAAAATTCTATAAAAAGAACTTGCTCAGCAAAGAATATTTTACGATTCTTCTTTGGTTTGTTTTTCTTAATTCCTTCCTCCTCTCTTCCTACATTCTTCTTTAAAAACACTCCTTTCAAAAAAAAAAAAGAAAAATTCTCAAGCATTTTACTTTTATTGGCTCTTCAAAGCGGAGTTATCTCATCAGGGCAACGGAAGATAAGTAAAGGAGTGAATCGAATAAGCGAAAGCCACTTTAAACACCATTCACGAATTGCAATAAACAGAGCCCACCTGTTTGTATTAAGAAGCTACTTCTTCCTGCTTCAGACTCCGAGAGCTCTCTCTCTCTCCTAGTGCACCCACCATTCAATAACTCCCAACTCATCAGAGAATGCCCCCATCTCCTAAGTGCTGGCTAGCCATGAGTGAAGAAAACGCCGTGAGAGGAACACCTGCGATGAGCATGCAACGATGAATATTTCAAATAAAATCTAAAGAGGAACAAAAAGAAGAATTCGCTAACGTTAAATCCGTGGCACTTTAATAACGGTGATAAAGTATTTACCGAGAAACGGGCTTCATGGTGAAAGACTCTCTCTCTCTATCTTCAGGAGTTAAAAGCACTTGACGGAGAAATAATAAATGCCATTACAATATCACGAATATCCATCTTCGGGATGCAAATGAGCTAGTCTTGTTGTTTCGGGCACAAATTTCTTCCTGAGATTGGAAAAGTTGAGTACTCTGGTTCGCTATTGTTATGTACTGCGTACTTTTAGGTATGGGAAAGTACAAGATGTTAAATATAAAAGGGATTTATTTATAAAATTATTGCATAACTATCTCCAAATATGCACGGGTCTTTAATAAAAAAAAAAAAAGGAGGGAGGGGAGAAGACCAAGAGCTCCGAATGAAAGTTGGACGGAGCAAATGCGAGCAAAAATTAACCGGAACGCCATTCTGGTATTAATTTTTTTTCTCTGCTTCAATGGTTTTTAACACATTTCTTGAACAATACGGAGCTATATATATATGTGTGTATACACTAGGGGCTCCACCTCTTTCACCTAGACCGCCAACCTCGCCAAGGGTGTCAGCATCCCTGGATGCCTCTATTCTTGACTCACTCCTTCCAAGAAGCCCATGGGCTTAGAAAGGCCGCCGTCCCTCGGATGGGACGTTAAACCGTGGCCAGTGTGCGGAGAAGCCATACCCTGTGCACGTTAAAGAACACACTGAATGGCCTTGACGGGAGGCTATCATCTGTCTCCCAGCAGTTGTTCCAGTGGTCCCCCTCCCCCCAACCTTCTCTGAGCCTTTGGTGTCCTTGTGACCTGGCCATTTAGCCCATGGCGTGCAAAAAAGTGCCGCTCAGAGGTAAAACAACCAAATCCAACCCTTCTAAGATGTGACACATCAGGACCTTCACCAGAATCGTGGGTAAAGCAACGCTTTAAATTTTCAAATAGTGCACAAAATATTATCAAAAGTTGATATTTTGTGAATCACAGGAAATAGAGTTTAGAATTTAACACTAAACAATTCACAAAATAGTCAAGTTGCCGTTCAATGAAAACTAATCATCTGATAATCTGTTCAAAGGCATTTTTCAATTGCAAATTTCCGCTTATAATCAATTGATGCAAATATTTCGGCAAATATTTCACAACACACTTTCGTACATACACTAGTGTTCGAAAGTTAAGCATAGTTGATAAAATGGATAATATGAAAAATACGAGATGATAGAATAACATGAGCGATATAGTGCAGGTGAAATATGGAAGAAAGAAGCAAATGCGCAATAAAACTGACATGAAATGAAAGATAAACTGGAGCAATGCACTGTAGAGTGGCAATGGAGAAGTTAACTGGATGCTCATTGCTCGGGCACGAGAATTCTAACGGTGTCTGATGATCCCTTACTGCGATACAAATGCCACATCGATGTTGCATGTTGTTGATGAGGAAAGTAGGAATGTCCTGTAGAAGCAGATCGGAGCTCCAGGAAAGTTCCGGAAAGAGGTCCGTCTTCCCAATGCATCCCACATATGCTCTAGGGTTGAGGTCCGACGAACATGCTGGCCATGGCATATGCTGGATGTCTTCAGTTTCAAGGATTTGGGTTGGATTGTTTTACCTCTGAGCGGCACTTTTTTTGCACACCATGGGCTAAATGGCCAGGTCACATGGACCCCAAAATTTCAGAGAAGGTTGGGGAAGGGGACCCACTGGAACAGCTGTTGGGAGACAGATGGTAGCCTCCCGTCAAGGCCATTCAGCGTGTTCTTTAACGTGCACAGAGTACGACTCTTCCACACACGGTATCACGGCTTAACGTCCCATCCGACGGACGGCGGCCTTTGCAAGCCCATCGGTGTCTCCTTCTGACCGTGGGCAGGGCGGGGAGTTTTGCGGAGATAAGTCTCAACGCTGACCCAGCTGGGACTCCAACCTGGGAACTACAGATTACGCGCCTGGCGCGCTACCGACTGAGCCACCCCCAGTTTCAAAGAAATCATCCACTAAAGTAGACCTATGTGGATGCGGATTATCGTCCATAAACGAATTGTGGGCAAAGAGCACCCTAAACAAAGCCTCACGTAGGGTTACAGGATTTCGTCTCTATATCTGAGACCTGTCAAAATTCCTCCAGAAAAGACATGGAAAGGATTATGGCCATGTGACATGCCAGTAAACCACCATTTCTGTAATGATGCATTTCTCTGATGTTTTTGGGGTGATAAAGGTTCCGGGTTCTCTCCAAATAACAACCCAACGACTATTACTCTATAAACTGAATCTGGATTCGTCAGAGAAGAAAACATTGATTCATTGTTCTGCGTTCCGGTATTTGCACCACGACAACCTGCGTCTTCCTGCTGACGGAGTGAGTGGGATGCAAACTGTTGGTCCTCTCGCATACAATCCTTGTTCATGAAGCCATCTGTATATCGTTTGCCTGGAAACTGCTGGTTCTCGAGCCACAGACAGCTCTACAGCAAGTTCTATTGCTGACGTGTCTGCTACGTCTTGCTGTTATAGCTACGTAACGGTCATAAGTAGTTGCAAGTCGTGGTCGACCCTGCACACGTAGAAAACAAACGTTATCTGTCTCTTGCTACCTTCTTCACAGCCTTGACACCACGGATTGGTGCACATCTGTTGCCCTGGCAACATCACTCTGTGTTCTACTTGATTCCAATATCCCGATAACCGACCACATGTAACGACATCCATATGCTGTCTGTTTAACACATTGTTACAGAAACAAATTAGATCGAACACAAGCCGAATGCACTGGCGACAAGAAATGAGTTTTTTTCACATCTATCCCGTTATTTATACCATTACAGGTTTGGATTTCTTGTCTATTATACAAATTATATGTGATCACATGCTACTGCATCATTAGTCCCACATTTGCATGTGCCCCTCGTTACCAGTACGTACCTTTCGTTGCTGCTTTCGCCAATTGTTTGATCGATATAACCCATTTTGTCAACTATGCTTAACTTTTGGACACCAGTGTCGGAATATAAAATAGAATGAATGAAAAGTAATGAAAGGAAAGAGCAAAAGAGAATGAAGAAATTAACAAAAACAGAATACATAAAAATAAATAAAAGAGGATGAAAGCTCTAAATTAAAAAAAAGAGGTTAATAACGCTCTAATGTCCTTAACTAGAGACTTTCATTTGTCTTATAAATAGCTACCCAGTAAACCTCCTTACCCAGCTTTAATACTCGGAGTCCTTTGACCTGACTATTTGTGGTCATAAAGCGCTGCTCAGAGACAACAGTCACATCAAAAGAACGGAAATAAAGTCAAACAAAAGGGAAAAAAAAACGAGATTCAAAAAAACTTGCAATGAAAATAAGGAAATCACTCCTGCTTGCATCCTTAATCTTTCTCTTACTCGACCTGTCCCCTATCATTGCAAGCAAGTAACCCATATAGCGCACATAATAAGGAATTTCTTTCTACTCGAAATGCTGCAACGTGCACAAGGCTAAAGATGCAGAAGCGTCAAACTAAGAGAGATGATCCACTTTTGATTTTTTTCTTTTTTTAACCAAACAGCTGAAAATCACTGATTAGCGCTAGAATATTGTCTAGTCGACGCCATATTTATTTTTTTTTCCCTGATTCCTTTCTCGATAAGCATCATCCATAATTACTTAGATTAATTATTCACTGGTTTCATAATCGAGATAAATTAAGCGGGAAACGACAACATTCACATCGGTTGGTGAAAAAACGGAGAGATTAATGAGATAGGGTACAATTGGCAATTTACACAAGGATTAATCTTTATTAACAATCTGCAGTAATTACTGCGTGTGGAGAGTCCGGCTCTGGTGAGAGAAATCGAGGGAGAGAGAAAAGAATGTGTGTCTGTGAGAGAAAAGAGGAACATTGCTTGTGATTAATAACATCTTCCTAGGCAGGAGTCAATACACCAGGCAAAGCTTACCCTTTCAATGGGATGCTGGCCTTTTAGCTGTGAGAAGCGTTACTGACACATACAAACGTGTACAGATGAGCACAATGGGAACTGAAATTCATAGTCATGTTTCCTACTTTTAGGTAAGAGTAGGAAATGTCATTTGTGCGAGACTAAATGGGATGAATATTCACGCGTCCCAGCGGTAATTAGTAATCTCGCTTTCCGACCGAATTCGGATTCGTTAATCGCCAATTTCGTGTGGCGTTCGTTGGCAGCCGCTGACAGAGACTAAACGCAGCTTCTTTCCCAACATAAAAAAGGGTAAGTTTTCGTACCACGTGAGATAGATGACAATATTTTGTTCTTAAGTTTTTCGTAATTGAAACGCTTTTAGCAAGTTTCACGAGAGAGTTGAAGGAAAGAGTAAAAGATTCTGATAATAAAACTCTAAACGCGCTAAAGGTGATTTATTGTGTAACGTGGAGGTTTCAATTGATTGGTATCTCCGAGTTTGAAGCTCAAACTGGGAAATTCACTGTACAAATGGGATGTTCAATGAATACAAATTGGGAGATTCGTTGTGTAACTTAAGTGATTCAAAGTGGAAGTGTCATTGTACAACTGGGACATCAGTGTACAGATGATACATTTTTTGTATAACAGGAGACTCAAACTGAAATATTCAGTGTACAACTGGGATATTAAGCGTATAGATGGGAGCTTCGTTTAGGAAACTCTAATTGGGAGATTCGTTTTGTAACTTAAGTGATTCAAAGTGGAAGTGTCATTGTACAACTGGGACATCAGTGTACAGATGATACATTTTTTTGTATAACAGGAGACTCAAACTGAAATATTCAGTGTACAACTGGGATATTAAGCGTATAGATGGGAGCTTCGTTTAGGAAACTCTAATTGAGAGATTTACTGTACATCTGGGATGCTCAAGGTATAACATACTTGAGCATAACTTAAACACTATAATCAGGTATAACTTAAACATTACATTCAGAATTAAATCCCGTAGTATTGCTTTTGAAAAAAACATCAGCTTAAGTTTGAATTTTCTTCATATTAAATTGCATAAAATCACATAAAAAAGAGTCATTATTTTAAATGGCTAATACTACATGAGCACAAAGCCAAAGTTTCGCCTGAGGGGTACTTTCACCAGCATTTGTACTTAAGGGTAGAAGATTCACTGTATAGCAGAGGGGGGGTTCACTGTATAATTGGAAAATTCCCTACTGATTGGTTGAAAATTTACTATTGGAAAGCATTCATTGTTAACTGAGTAATTCATTACGTAATTAGAATATTCACTATGCAGTTGTAAGATTCAATGTATACCTGAAAGATTTACTAAATGATGCGAGAATCGTTCAAGAAAGAGAAGATTCATTAAATAAGTGGGAGATTCTTTATGAAATTGGAAGAGTCATGTGGGACTGGGAGATTCGTGTGTGAATGGAGAATTTATGTATGACTGAGAGATTCATGTATGAGTGGGGAATTTATGTACGACTGAGAGATTCATGTATGAGTGAAAATTTTGTGTATTACTGAGAGATTCATGTATGAGTGGGGAATTTTTGTATGACTGAGAGATTCATGTATGAGTGGGGAATTTACGTATGACCGAGAGATTCATATATGAGTGGAGAATTTATGTGTGACCAAGTGATTCATGTATCAGTGCAGAATGTGTAACTGAGAGATTCATGCATGAGTGGGGAATTTATGTGTGACCAAATGATTCATGTATCAGTGCAGAATGTGTAATTGAGAGATTCATGCATGAGTGAGGAATTTATGTATGGCTGAGAGATTCATGTATGAGTGGGGAATTTATGTGTGACCAAGTGATTCATGTATCAGTGCAGAATGTGTAACTGAGAGATTCATGTATGAGTGGGGAATTTACGTACGACTGAGAGATTCATGCATGAGTGGGGAATTTATGTATGGCTGAGAGATTCATGTATGAGTGGGGATTTTGCATATGATTGAGAGATTCATGTATGAGTGGGGATTTTGCATATGATTGAGAGATTCATGTATGAGTGAAAAATTTGTGTATTACTGAGAGATTCATGTATGAGTGGGGATTTTATGTATGACTGAGAGATTCATGTATCAGTGGGGAATTTATTTATGACTGAGAGATTCGTGTATGGATGGGGAATTTGTCTATGACTGAGAGATTCATGTCTGAGTGGGGAATTTAGGTATGACTGATTCATGTATGAGTAGGGAATTTACGTATGACAGACTTTACGTCAGCTTTGAATCCCCCAAACATTCTTCGTGAGAAACGTAATGGGAAAGGCGTGGGATTTAAATCATTTGACAGAGGGCCGATCGTAGGTGCCCCACGGATGGGGCACTCGATCTCCGAAATTGTCAACGAACTTGGATTTTCCCATAGAGAGTTTCAAGAGTGTTCAGGGAATGTGAAAATTCCTGCAAAAAAAGCACGCGGATAAACTGCAAAGGACAACCCAGCCCTGAATGATCATGGGCTTCGCCGTCTGACCCGCATCATACGGATCGATAGGGGCCAGACATTACCTGAAATCACCTCCCATCTGAACGCAGGTTCCAGCCGGGAATTCAGTGCATGGACCGTGCAATGCTCACTTCATCGTCTCGGTTTCTGGAGCCGCCGACCTACGAGAGTCCCACTTCTAACTGCACGACACTGGGCTCAACGCCTTGCCTGGGCTAAAGAACATCGAAACTGGACCATCGAAAATTGGCAACGAATAGCCTGGAGTAATGAATCCCGATTTAAACTTCATCACTCCGATGGGAGACTGAGGGTATGATGCCAACTCTATCAAGCCATGGATCCTGCATGTCAAGTCGGAACAGTACAAGCTGGTGGTGGCTCAGTGATGGCCTGGTGTGTCTTCAGTTGGACGTCTGTGGGACTTTTGGAACGTGTACCGACGACTCTCAATGCATCCCGGTACGTAGAACTCATGGCTGACCATTCACATCCATTTATGGCCATCACGCATCCCAATGGAGATGGCGTCTACCAGCAAGACAACTGTTCATCTTACAGGTCCAGGTTGGCTACTGCATGGTTGCAAGAGCATTCTGCTGACTTTGAAATAATGAACTGGCCACCTAGAAGCCCAGATTTAAATCTCATCGAAAACCTTTGGGATACCGTCGAGCAGAACGTTCGGACCCGTGTCTCACAGCGACGACCTTGAGAAAATTGTGAACAGCTCTGGAGGATGCATGGGTCGCAATACCTGTGGAACATTTATGCAAGGTTGTGGAATCCTTGCTTCGTCGTGTGGCGGTCGTTATCAGGGCCAGAGAGGATCCAACACGTTACTAAGTTGCTATACCTAATTCAATGGTACTTCAGTGTATAATCGAAAGATTCCCTGCATAACTGAAAGTTTTACTGTATGATTAATAGAATCATTCAAGAAAATGATGATTAGTTATAGGTTGGAGATTCATTATATAATTGTAAAATTCATGTAAGATGGGTAGATTCATTATATAGTTCAGGAGACACGTGTCTGACGGAGAGATTTCACTGTAGAAATGGAAGATTCATTGTGTAACCGAAAGGTTCGCTGAATACAGGAAGAGTCACTAAATCTTTTTAGATTTCACGTCAATTTCATTGATTTTAGTTCCTTGATTTGTAGGTAAGATTTTGTTTATTGCTTCTGGATAATCAGGACAGTTAGATGTATCATTATGACCTTTATAATTTGTTAAATAAATATATTTTTAGAACGTTATTTTGGTTAATCTAATTATTGGAGAGGAATAAATTAAATAATTTAATACAAGTCATTTAGGTAAAAAAAAAACAAATAGGCTGTGCCTGGAAGATACTTTTCTTATTTCTCCGTTTCTTGGGTACTACTCTTTCCCGGATGGATGAAAATAAATCTGGAACTTGGCAAACAATCCGGAGTGACTAAGGCAAACTCTTCGACAAAAATATAACGCAGAATTGCAAATCAGGTTATTTATTTTCTCAAACATAACATCATTTTACTCTTTTATGTAATATAAATAATTTATAATATTTCTATCAATGTTTAAATAATTCATTTATTTTCGTTTTTCCTAAATTTTAGGGATTTCTGCAAATAATGCATGTGCTTAGATACAGAAATAAATAATTTAAATATGAAAAGAAAGATAAAAATATTATCCCTCGACGTTTTTAATATGCACACTTTAAAAAGGATTACTAATGCTCACGATAGTTATTAAACAAAATGAAAAGATTACTAATGCTCAGGGTGGTTATTAAACAAAATGAAAAGATCACTAATTCTCACGATAGTTATTAAGCAAGATGAAAAGATTACTAATGCTCAGAGTGGTTATTAAACAATATGAAAAAATTACTAATTCTCACGATAGTTATTAAACAAAATGAAAAGATTACTAAAGCTCAGAGTGGTTATTAAACAATATGAAAAAATTACTAATTCTCACGATAGTTATTAAACAAAATTGAAAGATTACTAATGATCACGATAATTATTAAACAAGATGAAAAGATTACTAATGCTCACAAGAGTTATTAAGCGAAATGAAAAGATTATTAATGTTCACAATGATTATTAAACAAAATGAAAAGATTAGTAATTCTCACGACAGTTATTCAACAAAATGAAAAGATTAGTAATACTCACGACAGCTATTAAACAAAATGGAAAAATTAGTAATTATCACGACAGTTATTAAACAAAATGAAAAGATTACTAATGTTCGTAATAGTTATTAAACAATATGAAAAGATTACTAATGTTCGTAATAGTTATTAAACAAAATTAAAAGATAAGTAACACTCACTACAGTTACTAAACAAAATAGAAAAATTAGTAATACTCACGACAATTATTAAACAAAATGAAAATATTACTAATGCTCGTAATAGTTATTAAACAATATGAAAAGATTACTAATACTCACGATAGTTGTTAAACAAAATGAAAAGATTACTAATGCTCAGAGTGGTTATTAAACAAAATGAAACAATCACTAATTCTCACGATGGTTATTAAGCAAGATAAAAAGATTATTACTACTCACGACAGTTATTAAACAAAATGAAAAGATTACTAATGCTCGTAATAGTTATTAAACAATATGATAAGATTACTAATACTCACGAGAGTTATTAAACAAGATGAAAATATTTCTAATTGTCACGATAGTTATTAAACAAGATGAAAATATTACTAATTGTCACGATAGTTATTAAACAAGGTGAAAATATTACTAATTGTCACGATAGTTATTTAACAAAATCAAAAGATTACTCACTTGTTATTAAACAAAATGAAATAATTACTAGTACTCATGATAGTATTAAAAAATGAAAATATTACTAATGCTGACGATAGTTATTAAAAAAATTAAAAGTTTGCTAATTCTCCCGATAGTTATTAGAAAAATCAAAAGATTTCTAATACTCACAATAGTTATTAAACAAAATTAAAAGATTACTAATATTCACTATAAGTATTAAGTAAAATGAAAAGATTATTAACGCTCACGACAGTTATTAAACAAAATGACGAAATGGCGAAAAATAATTGTTCGTTTGCTATTTGTTACGAGTCTTTCTATAAACAAAACGACAATGAAAGATTCGTCATTTCTAAACTTTTCAAAATAAAAAATTAATCAATTTTTTTGTCAATTGCATTTCAGCGTGTACGAAACAGGGACCTCAATTAGCATTGGAACTACTACGTTATCAAAGTTTAATCTATCTATCTTTTATTAATTTACACGAATAATACCACCTAAAGTCTCCATCACTTCGCTTCGCCAGGTGAGCTTTCGATGTTATCCTCACTTACATTTCTTCGCCCGAGTCGCGAAGCGATTGTTTCCCTCCTTCTGCGGCTTTTCTCACATTCATTATGCATGTTTTGCAGATAACAGTGATTAATGCGATTATTTTCTAATTTCAAGCGGTAATTACGCGAGACTAGAGGCTACGAAGGCTTCGACCAATCGATGGCGCTTTGTCGTCCTGACAGAGGCGATACAGGCAGAGGAAATGCATCAATCCGCTTTAAGGCAAAGGCTACTGACCGCAAAATGCCTTCTCTCCATTGACATCGCCCACTCCACGCAGCGAATCAAGCCTTTCCATTTTCGATTCTTATTTTAAATTTTCGGACAACTGAATGATTTTGCAATTAGGAAATTATAGATAAGTACCTAGGAGGGTAGTTGTTAAGGGTACAGAAAAATTGTCTTCAACATGGTGGAAGAGGAATCCTCGACTTGCTGATAACATATTAGATGTTCTACTTTTGAGTTATCAGCAACAGAGCAATATCTCCTCCATAAATGTATATGAATGCTAACCTTGAAGTCAGTTGATAGGACTGGTTGTTTTACCTCTGAGCGGAACGCTCTTACACGCAGCGACTAGGTTGGGTTGTTGGGTTGTTTTACCTCTGAGCGGCACTTTTTTGCACACCATGGGCTAAATGGCCAGGTCACATGGACCCCGAAGGCTCAGAGTACGTTGGGGGAGGGGACCCACTGTAACAGCTGTTGGGAGATAGATGGTAGCCTCCTGTCAAGGCCATTCAGCGTGTTCTTTAACGTGCACAGGGTATGGCTCTCCCGCACACGGGGCCACGGCTTAACGTCCTATCCGACTGACGGCGGCCTATTCCAAACCCATCGGTGTCCCCTACTGACCGTGGGCAGCGCGGGGAATTTTGCGGAGATAAATCTCAACGCTGACCCAGCTGGGACTCGAAACTGGGAACTACAGATTACGAGCCTGGCGCGCTACCGACTGAGCCACCCCCGCCCCAGTGACTACGTCACAAGGGCCCCAATGGTCTTGATGGGAGGCTACCATCTCTCTGGTAACAAGTGTCCAGTGGCTCCCCTCTGGACAACTGTTAGGAAACAGATGGTAGCCTACCATCAAGATTCTGAGCCCTCAGGATCCTTGTGACAGGCCATTTAACCCATTTAACCCATTCAGAGGTAAAACAACTAGTTAGAAGGGTAACTATGTAACACTATCTAGAAGAACGACAAAGTGACACTAATTGTGTGTTCCTCTGATCCACCGACAAAGCCGAAGATTCAAAATTCAGATCAAAAGTGAAGCAGTAACAATAAATAATGCTCAGAGTTAACTTTCAGCTTATAAATAAAGGTGTCCCACAGGGATCAGTTTTGGGGCCGTTATTAATTTTTATTTTTCTAAATGATTTTCATTAACTTGGTTTAAATGAAGACATTTTTGGATTTTTCTGATAACAGCTTTTAATATATTGAGCTAAAAATATGCTAGAATTAAAAACTTATGTCGAAAAGGATTTGTTTAGTTTAAATACTGTTTCAACCACTCCTGAGTATATTGGAGGTGGGCACAACTTTAGGGACGAACTGACTACAATGTAGGAGATATGATAATACAGCTGCATTGTGTCTTCATCAGGTTCAGCCTTCACTCAAGATTGAGCCCAATGCCTCAATACGATCTGAAAGGAAGGGCGTTAGTGGCCGACTACCTCTCCTGCATTTTGCCGCCGGCTGGCTTTCAGAGCAAACACAATAACGGTATGCATAAATATACTTTTAAACAAAACAAAAATCATTTCCACATGAAAATGCATTTATTTAACACACTTTATTAATAAACTTTCCTTACAAGCGCTCTTGGCGCTGTCCCTTCTACTCGAGGGAAAAAGTTCACTATCGGGCTACAGCACCCAGTTTTAGCTCGTAATTACGAGAAAGAGAAAATGTCTCGCACAGACTACTCAAAGTCAATTAGTCTGTGACATCTACGGCTGGCAGTATCACGGTTACGAATTACAGTACACTTCACTATGGAATGCCAGGGGTGGCTCAGTCGGTAGCGCGCCAGGCTCGTAATCTGTAGTTCCCAGGTTCGAGTCCCAGCTGGGTCAGCGTTGAGATTTATCTCCGTAAAAATTCCCCGCCCTGCCCACGGTCAGTAGGGGACACCGATGGGCTTGGAAAGGCCGCCGTCCGTCGGATGGGACGTTAAGCCGTGGCCCCGTGTGCGGGAGAGCCATACCCTGTGCACGTTAAAGAACACGCTGGATGGCCTTGACGGGAGGCTACCATCTGTCTCCCAACAGCTGTTCCAGTGGGTCCCTTCCCCAAACCTTCTCTGAGCCTTCGGGGTCCATGTGACCTGGCCTTTTAGCCCATGGTGTGCAAAAAAAGTGCCGCTCAGAGGTAAAACAACCCAACCCATGGAATGCCAGATCAGAGTAATTGACCCCTTACCTCGTCCTTCCTATGTGGGCTGGATAACGCTGGTCCCTTCTTCCAAGGGATGGGCTGCAGGTTGGCGCACGCTCGTGTGTCTGTTCATATGCCACGGCGTTAGTTAAGGTAGCAAGCCGCTAGGCTCCTAGTTGAGCGGCCGGCATTCACTCTCCATAAATCGGCAGTTTTTGATAGGACTTTATAACTCGCATGAAATGACTCGAAAACACCTCTGCCTACGTTGCTGTCCTGCTCTGGAACTGCAAAGAAATCTCTCGAATGCAAAGAAGCGCGAAAAAAAAGACTCGTGAAGTCTTTCTCGCGCTTCTTTGCGCTCCTCTAGATGACCTCCACCGAATTGTTGCCATCTGGGTGAGCGTGTCCGTTTCTCATTGGTCCACACGGGTCGAGGTGCGATTCCCTGATCCATGTGGCTGTTGTTGTTGACGCTCGCTGGATCATCTGGGCCTACTGGACCGGGTTGCCCAAATTCAGAGCCTGCGGGATACATCGTCCTTGTCGCTGGACGAGCGTTCCAAAATGGATGAAAAACGGAAAACATAGTAGCAAAGGCGGGTGCAGTCCCTCGCGCGAACACCCGTCGTGTCCACATTTTGAAATAAATGTGGGCACGACAATACATTGGTTTAAATTAAATAAATTTAGTATAAATATTAGTAAAACTAAATTTATTAATTTCAGTTAATTCGAAACTTCTTTCTGCAATTAAAGAGATCTTTCATGAGAATTTTCACAATCCATTGTGTTACATGAAAAGACTTCAATCACCGTACTTGTTATAAAGTATAGACGTTGTTGTTGGGTTGTTTTACCTCTGAGCGGCACTTTTTTGCACACCATGGGCTAAATGGCCAGGTCACAAAGACCCCGAAGGCTCAGAGAAGGTTGGGGGAGGGGACCCACTGGAACAGCTGTTGGGAGACAGATGGTAGACTCCCGTCAAGGCCATCCAGCGTGTTCTTTAACGTGCACAGGGTATGGCTCTCCCACACACGGGGCCACGGCTTAACGTCCCATCCCACGGACGGCGGCCTTTCCAAGCCCATCAGTGTCCCCTACTGACCGTGGGCAGGGCGGGGAATTTTGCGGAAATAAATCTCAACGCTGACCCAGCTGGGACTCGAACCTGGGAACTACAGATTAAGAGCCTGGCGCAAGTATAGAAGAAACAAGTGATTAAAAATATCCTGGTATTATGGTTGACAATAATTTAAAACAAAAACGGCATATTAATTACTTAACAAAATGTGTTTTATAATTAATATATAAGAGTTATCTTGCAAAACAAATGGTTGATGGATTTTTTTTCTCTATTATCCCTTGGTTTGAGGGCCAATTTTTTTGGGGGGAAACAAGAGCCCATGGTTCCATCCCCCTTTGAGAATCTAGTGAGAATAATGGAGGCAAAAATTATTCTACTTGCACGTGTTTCACACATTTTTCAAGAACTTTTTTTAAAGAGCTCTAAAATGGAGGGGAAATGTTATGCTGCAATGGAAATCAAGTCTCTAACCCCAGTCCCTCTATTTTATTTACTTTGCTCCCCCCCCCCCTTTCTAACCTAATGCCTGCCATTAGATTGCATTAGATTGCAAAATGAAAAAATTGAGATGATATACCTAAGCCGTCCCTTGGCCGAGTGGTTAGCGCGCTTGGCTAAGGCATGGATGTTCGTATTGTTTTCTTCTGAGGTCCTGCCATCCTCTCAGATCTTCTACTGTGGCATATAAACTGACAGGCTCCTGTCAGACCTCTGTGGCAAGCAGCTGCTTGAGGGGGTATTTATTAATATTTATATTTAGAATTGCAGGAGAAACGTTGCTGAATATTTATTCAGTTAATTCTCTTTCAACACTCAGAAAATCTCATATATCCAAGTCCATACACTTTCTTTATAATAACTGGGAATGGTTTAAATTAAAGGTAAGGTCATATTATTCTAGAGTAGGGGTTCTCAACGTGGGGTATGTGGTAAAAGTTTTTGGGGATACGCCGTGAAACCTCAAAAGTCGCTAGATCTAGTAAAAAAGTAAAAATAACCATTGTTATAATATAACTATAGTTTTGGGTACGCCAGTTACATACACATTTCCAGGGGGTGCGTGAAGCATAAAAGGTTGAGAATCACTGTTCTAGAGATTTGGGGACAGTTACGTTGTCCTCAAAGTTAACAAAAATATTTGTCAGAAACAAATATTCTACCTATTTACAAAAATGTTTAATTTATTACCGGATGATATCAGAAACCCAAACATTCATATTACATTTAAGCATAAACTAAGGGTTGGGTTGTTTTACCTCTGAGCGGCACTTTTTTGCACACCATGGGCTAAATGGCCAGGTCACATGGACCCCGAAGGCTCAGAGAAGGTTGGGGGAGGGGACCCACTTGAACAGCTGTTGGGAGACAGATGGTAGCCTCCCGTCAAGGCCATCCAGCGTGTTCTTTAACGTTGGGTTGTTTTACCTCTGAGCGGCACTTTTTTGCACACCATGGGCTAAATGGCCAGGTCACATGGACCCCGAAGGCTCAGAGAAGGTTGGGGGAGGGGACCCACTGGAACAGCTGTTGGGAGACAAATGGTAGCCTCCCGTCAAGGCCATCCAGTGTGTTCTTTAACGTGCACAGGGTATGTCTCTCCCGCACACGGGGCCACGGCTTAACGTCCTATCCGACGGACGGCGGCCTTTCCAAGCCCATCGGTGTCCCCTACTGACTACGTGGGCAGGGCGTGGAATTTTGCGGAGATAAATCTCAACGCTGACCCAGCTGAGACTCGAACCTGGGAACTACAGATTACGAGCCTGGCGCGCTACCGACTGAGCCACCCCCGCCCCATAAACTAAGGAACTAAGGAAGTAAGAGAGAAGATTTTGAACTTTCGTTTAAGTTAATTAGTTAGTACATGTATTTTTTCTGAAATTTTCCAGCTAATGTTGACACTTATTCATATGTAATTTACTTAATTTCATGGATGGATTTCTTAGGCCCCTTGGTAATACTTCGCAAGCACAAAAATTATTTTTCTTTCATCATTTTAGTTTTATTTTCTTCTTATTGTTTCAAATCAAAAGTTCCTTCCACATTTTTGATTTAATGTTTTTATAAATGAATATGGAAAAAAAATTATTATTATTATTTTTATTAATAAGAAATTATTATTATTATTAATAGTTATAATGAGTGTTAATAATTTAAATAATTAATAATTTAATGATGATGATAATAATGAGGAGGAGGAGGGTACTCTCCCTGTACTATTAATTTAATTCTAAACGTAATAGCAATTTACGTCCAGGCTTTGAAAGGGGCGGAGTTTGTCTCAGTCGGTAGCGCGCTAGGCTCGCAATCTGATGTTCCCAAAGTCCAGAGGGGCGGGGTTAGCTCAGTCGGTAGCGTGCCAGGCTCGTAATCTGTAGTTCCCAGGTTCGAGTCCCAGCTGGGTCAGCGTTGAGATTTATTTCCGCAAAATTCCCCGCCCTGAACACGGTCAGTAGGGGACACCGATGGGCTTGGAAAGGACGCCGTCCGTCGGATGGGACGTTAAGTCGTGGCCCCGTGTACGGGAGAGCCATACCCTGTACACGTTAAAGAACACGCTGGATGGCCTTGACGGGAGGATCTGTCTCCCAACAGCTGTTCCAGTGAGTCCCCTCCCCCAACTTTCTCTGAGCCTTCGGGGTCCATGTGACCTGGCCATTTAGCCCATGGTGTGCGAAAAAGTGCCGCTCAGAGGTAAAACAACTCAACCCAAAGTCCAGTCTCAACAGTGTCTGTGTTGAGATTTATCTCAGCTAACCTTCGTTCTGCCCTCAGTGAGAAAGGACACAACGATAGACCGAAGTGGTGCCGTCCGTCCCACGTTACGCCGTGGTCCGTATGCAGGAGAGCCATATCCTGTGGACATTAAAAAACTAGCTGGATAACCTATATGGACGGAAGGCTACCATCTGTCTTCTAACTACTGTCCAATGGGTCTCCCTCCCTGAAACCTTGGAGTCCTTCAGAACTGGACATTTAACACATTGTGTGGGGGCGGGGGTGGCTCAGTCGGTAGCGCGCCAAGCTCGTAATCTGTAGTTCCCAGGTTCGAGTCCCAGCTGGGTCAGCGTTGAGATTTATCTCCGCAAAAATTCCCCGCCCTGCCCACGGTCAGTAGGGGACATCGATGGGCTTGGAAAGGCCGCCGTCCGTCGGATGGGACGTTAAGCCGTGGCCCCGTGTGCGGGAGAGACATACCCTGTGCACGTTAAAGAACATAATTGACGGGAGGCTACCATCTGTCTCCCAACAGCTGTTCCAGTGGGTCCCCAACCTTCTCTGAGCCTTCGGGGTCCATGTGACCTGGCCATTTAGCCCATGGTGTGCAAAAAATGCCTCTCGGAGGTAAAACAACCCAACACATTGTGTGCCATAAAAGTGCAGCTCACAGGTAAAACGACCCGGAAAACATCAGGGTATGGTTATTAATTACAGTATGATGTGCTGATACAGTCTGGATTACTGTATCAGTACATCCAGAGCTCATAAGTTTTTATTGGGTGAGATACACTAGTATACTGCGGTTATTAGTATGGTGACAATAAGTCAAGACAGTCAAGCAGTCAAAGACAGCTTCTTGATACTGATGTAAGGCTTAAGATCAACCATGGAGGATGATTATTTGGCGGCCGATATCTCAGTGGTCAGAGCACCTGACATGTTATCAGGAGGTCGGTGGGTTCGGATCCCGATCCCGCCCGGTTGAAGAAACGTTTTCCTCTATACCTTTGTCATCGTTTAAAAAAATGCAACATAATAGTGTAAATCACCGAGTAAATGTCTGGGAACTGAAATGTACGATGGATGGAAGACATCATCATCTTCGGATTTGATTTGAACCACAATTGAATCTCAAATAATAAGAACAGTCATAAGAGAATATTGGTGCTCGATGTTATTCTCTAAATGATATTTCCATAAGGTTGAGGCAAAAAAATGAAAACCTCCATTTCAGTTGAGAAAGTGGAAAACCAATTCTTACGATTGTTTTGTTTTCTTTTCCGAGAAAAAGTTTTAAAACTTCCTGTTAAGGGAATCAAACTTCTTCGGTAATTCCCACGACGAAAATCGAATAAACAAAACAACAGAATCTCCAAACAACAAATAACTAGTTTTTGATCCGAAGATTTTTCTTTTTAAATTCCCGTTCCTTTCGGTCACTTAAGCCTTCATTAACATTACCTCAGCAGCAGCAGTAGCATCGAAGAGAAAGAAGTTAAGTCCGTAATGAACAATCGGTACAAGAAGACAAACAACATTTCTGTAGAAGACTTAACGACGAGACGGGGAGGCATGCGAGATGCGGGAATCTGGGTGGAAAAGAAGGAGGAGATGAAGAAGAGAGAGAGATGAGACACCGGAACAACATCAGCAAGCAAACATCTCCTCCACAGGTCGATAAGTGCACAGATCATGGTGCAAACAGAAAGCCAGTGTGGGGGAGGGAAGAAAAGAACAACTACTCTATGGGGGAGAAAAAACAGCCTAGAATGGAACTCAACAAAGAGCGAACAAAACAGCAACAAATTCCAAAGCAAGCCCAGAATAAATGATTTTTATTTCTGACATTTCGACGGCCCACCCAACGAAGTACACGGTTGTGCTCTTCTCCCACATTACAGCTGTTGGCGATTACAAGAGACACCTAGTGCGAGAATTGCCAGCTGATGATGATTCGGCCTTGAAGTCGGTGAAGAAATAAATCTCTGAGGTCGTACCTCCCCCTTTTCCCATTCTACGACGTACAAGCTTTCTTCGCCTATCCTCTCTCTCTCTCTTTCTCTCCCCGCACACAGTTTCTCTCTCTTTCCCCCTTTCCCCCCTCCTCCCCGCTCGATGCGACGCTCCTGTGTGGAAACAATAAGCACCTAACGAAGACTAAAGCTACAGCAATGAGGATGGCATTTGGTGGAAAAGTTCTCTCTCACTCAGTCGATATTCTAACAGAGTAATATAATTTAGAGCAAACGCGGAAAAACAAGAGTTTTCTATAAACATCGTTATTTTATTTCTGCGGTTTTTTTCTCTTTTTCTCTCTTTGCCTATAGTTGCTCTCTCTGTCTCTTTAGCTCTTTCTATTTTCTTTTTTATTTTATTGTCTCTCGCAGGAGCTTCTCTTTTCGACACTGTTGAGTGGAAAAAGAGGAAGAACTGGAAAGGAATTTTTGCGAATTTTTTTCGCTAACTCTCTTAATCTGGTTTGCGGCTGTGGATAACTCAGTTCACAAATGAAAAGACCTGGGGGAGGGGACGGGGGGAAATCCTTTATAAGCCGGGAGGTTGACTATTGAAAAGTTAGCAGAAAATGAGATTTCTGTTTGCCCCGTGTGCGTTCGCGACGGAGGCTTACGGGCCCGGCTTACAGACATGGGTGGTAGTACGGAAAGAAGGGAGAGTAGGCGTTATGGATGAAACCGTGGCGCTCACGCTGCTGCCGCCTCCACCGCAGCCTCGCATAGGAACGAGCGACCGCTCACAAGCTGTGTGAACTCCAACATGTTGTTCGGGGAAGTGAAGCATACTGGCGGAATTAAAACCATCGAGAGCACAGCTGCTCTGAGGTTTCTTCTGTAAAAGGCTTGAGATTGTGAGGGTGGGGGGGGAGAGCGAGAGAAGAGCGTTGGAGGGGGGGTTGAGGAGAAGCCGCTTGATGAACAACAGACGAATGAACGAGGATTGTGTGGGCCAGCAAGTTTGTGGCGCAGGTGGAACGAACCAGGCGTATGGATTATAAGGAGGTCGAACGAAGACGGTAACAAGTGAGAAACTGACCACGTGCAAAGTTGGCAAGCCATTCCGGTGCTTTTGTCGGATGAGAGAGAAAATTTCCTCTTTGGTATGTATCACGATGTGAAGAGATGAAGGAGTGGGTAGTGGAGGTTGGGGGGCGCAGGGGGAGCAGGAACGAAAAGGGGATGATGGAGCCAGGCGTTTTTAGACATTAAGCCAAGGTTTTCAAAATCTGAAAGATTAATGCTGTATGCCTGAGGGAAGGAAAAAAAATATGTTAGAAACTCTAATTTGTTGGCAACTTCTTTCCCTGAAGAGAGAAATGGTTGCAAGGTTTTGCCGCTTAAAAAATAAGAAAGATGGTGTTATGGATTTCCTGATGAGATGACGGTGGGGAACAGGAATATCATTACAAATCAGAACGAATTTCCGTTGTTTCTTGAAGCGTTCCTTTACATTGTAAGGTTACCACACCACTTGCAGAGCTCTTATACATTTGTGAGTTATTACAGATTTCCAAAGTTCTTTGTGTGTGTGTTTTTGTTGTTATGACAGATTCCCAACGTTCTTCAGCATTTTTGCGTTACGGCCGGATTTAGTCTACACTCGAACATCTTTTATCTGATGACTCGCTTTTAACTCTGGTTTTGCTCGAATTTTTGCATTTTATGTATATATTTTTTATTTTATATTAATATTTTATTTTAGTCGTATTTGATTTTTTTACCTATTTCATTATTTTGGACACCCGTAGTTGAGGGGCGGGGATGGCTCAGTCGGTAGCGCGCCAGGCTCGTAATCTGTAGTTCTCAGGTTCGAGTCCCAGCTGGGTCAGCGTTGAGATTTATCTCCGCAAAATTTCCCCGTCCTGCCCTCGGTCAGTAGGGGACACCGATGGGCTTGGAAAGGCCGCCGTCCGTCGGATGGGACATTAAGCCGTGGCCCCGTGTGCGGGAGAGCCATACCCTGTGCACGTTAAAGAACACGCTGGATGGCCTTGACGGGAGGCTACCATCTGTCTCCCAACAGCTGTTCCAGTGGGTCCCCTCCCCCAACCTTCTCTGAGCCTTCGGGGTCCTTGTGGCCTGGCCATTTAGCCCATGGTGTGCAAAAAAGTCCCGCTCAGAGGTAAAACAATCCAATCTTTCTGCAAAATATCATTCAGAATTAGCGAAAAATAACCTATTTTGCACGTGAACTGCTGAAACACTCTTAGAAATAATTAGAAAAGTTTAGCATAACAGTTAATGCTTTAATTTTATCCTCTTTTTATTGACTTTTGAGAGCGATTACTTAAATTCGAATTATTGCTGTTAAGTATTCCAATTTCCTTAACTTTAAATAGAGAACGAATATTATTAAAGAGCTAGGTCGAAATAGATTTCAGATCTTTAAATTGTTTTCAGTCACACCTTTTCAAAAAATGATTATTTAAGATGTTCCCGAGTTCTGTATCTCAGTTACTATTGACATAACACGGAATTATACTTAATAAAATGGCTGCTGAGTGTGTATCTATAATAAGAAATATTTACCTGATAGCTAGATGGACCTAAGACAGTTGAAAAAAAAACTGAAATAACAACGTAAAAATGTGAAGAAACTCTGTAAATGTTGTCGTAAAAAAATGAAATGTATAGAAACTCTGCAAGTTCTGCTATAACATAAAACTCTATAGAAGCTCTGCAAAGCCTGTCGTAAAAAAACGAAATGTATAGAAACTCTGCAAGTTCTGCTATAACATAAAACTCTATAGAAGCTCTGCAAAGCCTGTCGTAACATAAATGTTTAGGAGCGCTGCAAGTCCTGTCCTAACATTTATAGGAACTCTGCAAATTCTGTCGTAACAAAAATGATTATTAACTCTGCAAAATCATGTCGTAACGAAAATCAATAGGAACGCTACAAGTCCTGTCGTAACATAAAAATATATAGGAGCACTGAAAATCCTGTCGTAAAAAAACGTTACTAACTCTGCAAGTCCAGTCGTTATTATAAAAAAATCAATAAAAAATCTGCAAGTTCTGTCGCAACATAAAAATATATAGAAACTCTCCAAGTTCTGCGGGGCGAGGGTGGCCCAGTCGGTAGCGCGCCAGGCTCGTAATCTGTAGTTCCCAGGTTCGAGTCCCAGCTGGGTCAGCGTTGAGATTTATCTCCGCAAAATTCCCCGCCCTGCCCACTGTCAGTAGGGGACTCCGATGGGCTTGGAAAGGCCGCCGTCCGTCGGATGGGACGTTAAGCCGTGGCCCCGTGTGCGGGAGAACCATACCCTGTGCACGTTAAAGAACACGCTAGATGGCCTTGAAGGGAGGCTACCATCTGTCTCCCAACAACTGTTCCAGTGGGTCCCCTCCCCCAACCTTCTCTGAGCCTTCGGGGTCCATGTGACCTGGCCATTTAGCCCATTGTGTGCACAAAAGTGCCGCTCAGAGGTAAAACAAACCAAACTGCAAGTTCTGTCGCAACATAAAAATATATAGAATCTCTGCAAGTCCTGTCGTAACATAAAATTAGAACTCTACAGGTCCTGTCATAAACTACAAATTATAATCCTTTACAATTTACGACTCAGAAGTATCGAATTGAAATAAAATTAGCACTTGAACGACTGATAACCTATTGCCTTTGTAGAAGTACGTGTGTATGTGTGCAGTGCTAAACACATTTATCCATCCATCCCGAAATTCCATCGCCAGAGCACCCCACTTTATGCCACAAGCGTGCAAAACTGAGACCTTGTTGTGAGAAAGAGAACAAGTCTTCCATTCATAGAAACGCACACATGTAACTAGCTCTCCGACCTGAACAAACCTTTGCCATGCATTCCCTTGCCTTCTCTCTCTCTCTACCTATCCCCAGCCTCCCCCCCCCCTCCCACCCCACCTCACCTCCACCAAGTTAGCGTTTTGGCGGAACTTAATTATAATAAAATCTAATTAACCTGCGGAAGCGTGGACCAGAGCAAGCCATTTCTTTTCTCCGCCCTATTGCTGAAATCGCGACGGAACTCTGCGGGCACCGCCAGGCCGACTTCCGTGAACAAGCCGCCACCGCTCTGGCGGATTGCTCTGCTGTGACGCTGCTGCAACAGACATTATGCCAAAGAAAAAGTTTATTCGACCCCCACCCCACCCCGTCGCACACACACATACACTTCTTTTTTTAGTTTTTTTTTTATGTTACAGGTTTGATGCTATTATTATACTGAAACTGTTATTTTACTTTCGCAATTTTTTTCCTCAAAAAGAATTTTTTTTCCATGCACGCCATTTGATGATTGGGAAATTTCACACATGCTTTGAGAAAATATTTTTCTAAGTAACATACCATAAATTTTTAATTACTCTGCACCTTTTCGTACGAAAGGAAATGTTGAACTATTCTTTTCAATCCAAGAAAGGTCACATGTTGAATTCAGAGATCACATTATTATTATTTGTAGTGAAAAATGTAAAAAACAGATACGTAGAAAATCAACAAGAATCGATGATCAAAAAGCATGAATCCTCTCTAATAAACAGTTGTTTTTGTAGTCTACGTTAGAGGTTTCAGAATTTTTTTAGGAATGCACTATCTTTTATCATTGTCTTCTTACCACCAGTCATTATATTCAAAAAAGAGAGTTGGATTATTTTACCTCTGAGAGGTCCTTTTTTACACCCATTGGATTAAATGGCCAGGTCACAAGAACCCCAAGGACTGAGAGAAATCTGGGAAAAGAGATCCAGTGGACAGCTTTTGGAAGCCAAATGGAAATCTCCCGATAACGCAATTCAGCGTATTCTTCAGCGTACACGCGATGTACAGTCGTTCAAATAAATATCCGAACACTATGGCTGATTACAGAATTCAGAAAAAATCTTTGCCAGATATTTTTTCTAAATTCTGTAATCAACCATAGTGTTCGGCTATTTTTTCGAGCGATTGTAACTCTCTTGCATGCGACATAATGCCACATCCGACGGACGGCGGTCTTTCCAAATCCATTGGTTCCCCGTTCGGACAAAGGTCAGGGTGAGAGTTAAACGGAGTTGAATCTCACAGTTCGGACTCGAACCCGACAACAACTACAGATTACGAGATTTCCGTTCTATCGACTGAGCGAACCGCTGCCTCTTAAAAGTGCTCCACATAGTTTGTGTGGGTAAATGATAGCTTATAATCAGCCCAAAATCATAAAAGAAACTTGTTAAAATATATTTAGGTACTTATTCAACAATTATGACCCTTTCTAAAATAAAACTTTAACAAATATTGTTTTAAATCATCAACCTCCTTCAATTGAGAAGCTCCAAGCCTTAGCTTAACTGACAAAGCAACTGGCTCGAAGCCAAAGAGTCTCGATTCCATGAGGAGTCTTTTGGGTTGTTTTACCTCTGAGCGGCACTTTTTTGCACACCATGGGCTAAATGGCCAGGCCACATGGACCCCGAAGACTCAGAGAAGGTTGGGGGAGGGGACCCACTGGAACAGCTGTTGGGAGACAGATGGTAGTCTCCCGTCAAGGCCATCCAGCGTGTTCTTTAACGTGCACAGGGTATGGCTCTCCCGCACACGGGGCCACAGCTTAACGTCCCATCCGACGGATGGCGGCCTTTCCAGCCCATCGATGTCCCCTACTGACCGTGGACAGGGCGGGGAATTTTGCGGAGATAAATCTCAACGCTGACCCAGCTGGGACTCGAACCTGGGAACTACAGATTGCGAGCCTGGCGCGCTACCGACTGAGTCACCCCCGCCCCCCCCATGAGGAGGCTGGCTTTTGTGGGTTTTTTTCCTCTTTTTCCCAATTGTCTCTCTCTGAGAGCATCACCTCATAATCTGCAGTTCTCAGGTTCGAGTCTCATCTACGCCTGGATTGCGAAATGTCTCCATTAATTCTACTCCTTGCCCTTAATGAGAAAACGCCAACATTGGGCTTGAAGAAGTCACCGTCCGTTTGATGAAACATTAAGCAGTGTTGCCATGTCAAAGAGAATTATAGCCTACATGTTAAAGAATACATTGGATGACCTTAACACGAAACAGCCATCTGCCTCCTAAAAGTTGCCCAGTGAATGGCCATTTAGTTCATACGCATTCAAAAGTACCTTTGGGGAATAAAACAACACAACCTTATTACTGATTAACAGAACTATTGACTAAATTCATTTTTTTGACTTGTTACTTTAGTATAGCACCTACAATGCAAATATTCATTTTTTTCGTGAACTGCCTGAAAGATCGGGGCGGGATGGCTGTGTTAATAGCCCGCCAGGCTCATAATCAGCAATTCCCAGGTTCGAATCACACCTGGGCCACTGTTGAGAGTTATCTCCGCAAAAAAATTGCAATCTGTAAGAGCTAAAAATATTATTCATTTATAAAAAAAATTATAACATAACAACAGATATATTGAAATTTTTAAACCTTTTATCCTACAGTAACTTATATAAATATAATTTAATAATTAAACATTTTTTAACAATACATGTAAAACAAAACTTCAACACAAGTAAAATACAAAACTTGAAAAGTCTGCAAATGGTAGTTTGTCTTTAAATAGTAGCTAAGCATACATTGGAAGGAGAGCTGTGTACCAATCCCCAGTGATGATGCACAGAACAGGCCACGCTAGCACCTGAAGTCCGACTCAGCTTTATCGTGGTGCAGACCGTTACATACATACATACAAAATTCTCATGCAGCCATGGGCTACGGAGGTCCAACCAGAATGTGCAATTTTCATCTCCCGACGTGTCTGTTTTGAGCTGTAGCTGCTGCATTTGGCCACTCAGCCAATTCTAGCAAGGTCCTGTTTGGCATTGTCTGCCCATCGCGACCTAGGACTTCCCTTTTTTCTGATACCCTTAAGTACACTGTTCATAATCCTCTTTACCAATCTTCAGCTATGCATATGGGCAACATGGCCAAACCAACGCAGTCTCTCTCTGCATAATATGCTGGGCACAATACCCTGCAGAATATGCACTCTGCACAATCCTGGGCATTAGTAAGTATTGATGAGTTTAATAATGATGTGGTTAAAAGAAGGAGTCATCAACCTCCTTTGAGCAGCATATTGTGCAGAGAGAGACTGCATTGGTTTGGCCATGTTGCCCGTATGCATAGTTGAAGATTGGTAAAGAGGATTATGAACAATGTACAGTCGCTCAAAAAAGTATCCGAACGCCATGGTTGACTACAACATTTAAATAAAATATCTGGCAACGATTTTTTCAGAAATTAGTAATCTGGCATCCTTCGTGTACTGCCCACGAAGGATGCCAGATCATTAAATTCTGAAAAAATCGTTGCCAGATATTTTTTCTGAATTTTTTTAATCAACCATAGCGTTCGGATACTTTTTTGAGCGACTGTACCTAAGGGTTTCACTACCACAGGTTTCTGAAATTCTAAACATTTCTCAAGAATCTGCCTAAGTGAAAATATTTTATCAATACATCCCCTACCACTTCTGAATTCACACTGTTCATCACGCAGTTGTCCATCAACCAAATTCTTAATTCTATTAAGTATAATCATGCAAAGAACTTTACCTGGAACAGAAAGTAAACTAATTCCTCTATAATTATCACAAGGACTGCGATCACCTTTTTTAAAAATTGGGACAATGATAGCTGTAGTAAAATCCTCAGGAACAATACCTTTATCATACAAAATGTTCAAAATTTCCGTCAGCCATGTGACAACACAAATGTTCCAAGCTCTAAGCATTTCAGTGGTGATTTCATCCATCTGTGGGGATTTATGCAGTTTTAATTTATAGATAGCCAATGCGACTTCAGAATGTGATATAGGGCTATCATAAAAGCCAGTAATGCATCTATCCTCAGTACAAACAATGGTAGTAGAAATAATCACATTATTTAGAAAATCTCTGAAATGCTCAGCCCACCTAGCCATCACAGAATCCTCACTTTCAATCACCATGCCATGTTTATCCCTCAATCCCTGTGTAGCTGTCTGTTTCTTCCCACATAAAACATTAATTATCTGGTACAACGGCTGTTGTGCTATCTAACTACTTCCTCTGCTTTGTGAGGAAAGCTATCAAGCCAAAGATTCTGATCAGCTGTTAACTGATCCGTTACACGTTTATTAAGCTCATTGTAATGCCTTCTGTTAGGGCTAGTTGAGTGTTGATTCATATTAATCCTGCATTTCCTTCTTTCAGAAATAAGTTCAATGGTCTTATCACTCAAATAATTTTGTTTCCTCTGTTCCCTTTTACCCAAAAGAGTACGTTGTTTTCAAGAAAAGTCTGTTTAAACTGATCCCATTCTTTCTCAACTTCAGCAGTAAGCAAACCACGATTGTCATGATGACCAAGTAGCCTATCATGGTATGCTTTGGCTATACCTAGATCTTTCAGACCTTCAGTGTTGAAGGTAATTTTCTTAACCTTAGCACAACCTCATCATTGCAAGCTTCAGCTGCAAGACACTTTTGAGCAGATAATGGTCAGACCCAACTTCGGCTCCCCTATATGATCTGGTATTCCTAACTGAACTAGCCCATTTTTCTGTTAATTAAAATATAATCTATCATATTCCTGTGCAACCCATCAGGTGAAATCCATGTATATTTATAAATGTCCGGTGTTTGAAGTATATATTAGTTTTTCGTAAACCATTAAGTTTACTTACTTGTAGGAGACGTTCCCCATTGCCATTGGAGCTACCAATGCCAAAAGCACCTAAAACTAATGCCCAAAGCTCAGAGTCAGTATCAACTTTAGCATTAAAGTCACCTAGCACAAGAGAAATATCTCCATTCTTCACATAATTCAAAATATCCTGAAGTTGGCTGTAAAACGTATTCTTCTGGTTCTCATCAGAGTCCTCTGTGGGGGCATAACAACAGATGACATTCAAGTCTTTAATTTTTGTTAGTACCTTTCAAAAAAGATTCTCTCTTGTAGAAGAGAAGGAAGTGGAGGGCTACCAGATCAGTGTGGCCTACTGATCTTGTCATCTAAGGCCACTATTTTTTTTATTATCCATCTTCCTATTGCTTTTCGCTCGTCGTTTGTTGGTTTGTCAGTTTGTGGATTTGTCAAAACAGTTGTTCCACTACATCTTTCAAAAGCAATGGAGAAATTTAATGATTTTTGTGTTTGTAACGCGGGGAGTGACATAGGCTATTTTAAAAAATGACGCACCCCATGTTTTCTTCCTCCCTAAAAAACGGAGAATATGAAAGCGATTGTTCCGTTATATCTTCGCAACGCGAGTGTGGAAAGCAAGAAGGAAGGCCTTCAAATCAAAACTTGTGAGGCAGGGAGTGTCATTGGCTATAAAATAATGATCCTCCACGCTTTCTCTCCCCCTAAAAAAGGAATAATATGAAAACGATTGTTCCGCTATATCTTCGGAACGCGAATGTGGAAAATGTGAAGCTATGCGTCACATGAAAGCTTGTGACGCGAGAAGTGTCATAGGCTGTATAAAAATTTATCCCCCCCCCTCCCATATTTTCTTCCTTCCTAAAAAGGAGAAATGTGAGAACGATTGTTCCGCTAAATCTATAAAACACGAGTGCCGAAAGTAACAAGTTGTATATCAAATGATAACTTGTGACTTGGCGAATGTTGTGGGAAATAAATTGTACAGCCGCTCAAAAAAGTATCCGAACACTACGGTTGATTACAGAATTCAGAAAAAATATCTGGCAACGATATTTTTAGAAATTAGTGATCTGGCAACGTTCGTGTCACGTGACACGAAGGCTGCCAGATCACTAATTTCTAAAAAAAAATCGTTGCCAGATATTTTCCGTTCACAGCAAACTGGAGCGGTTGCGGTTAATGTTCACAGCACATTGGATCGTGTGAGCTCACGAAGACCTGGATCGTGTGAGCTCACTCACGGAAATATTGGGCGTCTGCAGTTACCGTTCACAGCAAACTGGAGCGTGTGCAGTAACTGCACACGCTCCAGTTTGCTGTGAACGGTAACTGGAGCGTGTACAGTTGCTGTACACGCTCCAGATATTTTTCCTCAATTCTGTAATCACGTGACACAAAGGTTCCCAGATCACTAATTTCTAAAAAAAAATCGTTGCCAGATATTTTTTCTGAATTCTGTAATCAACCATAGTGTTCGGATACTTTTTTAAGTGACTGTACCCCTCTTGCTTTCTTCCCCTCTAAAAAAGGAAAATGTGGAAGTCTTTCTTCTTCAATTCAATTTAATATTTCAATTTTCTTCAATTATGACTTAGGTGTCGAATGAAAGCTCATATGATGGCCGTCGTAAACTATTCAGAATTTTATTCCACCCCCCGATAAAAAGGGGGTTGGATTTTCGAGGGGGTCACACTTAAGGAGTTACATCTCAAATTAAAGCATGTAACCTCTCCAAATGTCATGGGCTACCTCAAACACGACTCCAAAAAAAGTGTATGAAATATGTGGTCGATGCTTATGAGTCATATATCAAATAAAAGTTTCTGAATGTAGATGATTTTAGTGATAAAAAAAATATAAATAAATTAAAAAAATTAAAATATCTATCTTTCTTTATGCGCCTTTAAAAGTAGGACGTTGCATATATCGATGGGGCAATCAGTCGCTGAGTATTCACTTCAAAGGAAAATAAGGCATCGATTTACCTACACAATAAGATTGCGGCGCCGTATCTTTCTCTGAAGTGATACGAACTCAGTGACTCGTTGCACCAACGAATAGGTTTATTTTCTACTTTTTTAGGGTCCATATAGGAAGATAGGCATTTTTTTAATTTTTTAATTTTATTTCTGCTCTGTTGGGGAGAGGTAAATTTCACAGGGTACTGGTGATGACCATTTATACCCACTGGAATGGTTTATTATGGCTTTGAGCTGATTAATGATCCTGGACTTGCTGCACTGATGGGCCACTGTTGAGGGAAAATCTGAAGCTACGTTTTCTGTTTACCTAGTTGCCAGCCCTAAGGGCATAGAGGCACAGGATACATTATATCAACTGTGTATAATCCTGATCTGAGGCCATCGCATGTACCTGAACCTTTACGTATTTGATCATCGCCAATTCTACACTGGAGTAATGTGTTTCAGGCAGGTGAGTTTCTATCTAGAAAAAAGCTTCAAAAGGTGGTATCTGAAGTTTCTACCAGCATGTATGGCCTCAGCCTTTAGCCGTAGTGGAACAGATCTTTGCCTAATGCCTGCGATTAGGGGGATGTTTAATATTGTTGGTCCTATCTCTCTCAATAAACCTAGTTTCTTTAAAAATCCTACTAAACATTTCTCTCTGCAGGTACGTCGAACACGAGGACATTACATAGAAATTATTCTCTTGACGTCCTCACACAGGAATTCCAGCTTTATAACTCTATCTTTTGGGTTTGCAAGAGACCTGATGGATAGGCAAAGGTCAGACACTTATAAATAATTTTAAATTTATCTTTTAAAGAAGGATGGAAAGCATTTCCAAAGTGTAGGTTTGCTTCTCAGCAGACATGCCAGTGATGCTCTTCTAGGATATGACTGCATTAATGAAATGTTTCTTAGAGCTAACTTTAAAACTAAGATTAAAGACTTGAATGTTGAACACAGAGGATTTTGATGACGACGAGAAATATAAGTTTTACAGATAACTTCAGGATATTTTGAATTCTGTCAAGAAAAGGGATATTTCTCCTGTTCTAAGTAACTTCAATGCTAAAGATTGTACTAACCATGTTTGGGAAGGGACAGGCACATATCCAGATTTCTGGGAGATATCTTGTCGGAGCATAAAACTTGAGTAGGGCTTCCCAATTACTAAAATGTTCCACCAACACGAAAGGTTAAATCAATATTCTATATGGAATAAGATTCTATAGTTTTTTTTTCTATCTACTTTAAATAAATAAAAAAATATAAATACCCCCTCAAGCAGCTGCTTGCCACAGAGGTCTGACAGGAGCCTGTCAGTTTATATGCCACAGTAGGAGATCTGAGAGGATGGCAGGACCTCAGCAGAAAAACGACACACACACACACACACACACATCCATGCCTAATCCCGGGCTCGAATCCAGGTCCCTTGTAGTGTTATAATAAAATTATTCAAGCACAATTGTTTTGGATTACAAAGCAGGTAGACAAGATTGAGATTTCGTATATAACGACAGGATTAATGGTTTTCCCTCCCTCCCTCCCTCCCCACCCCCGGTACGTCCCTGGTCAGAGTTGTTAGATCCCTTTGGCATTGGTAGTTCCAATGGCATTGAGAAACGTCTCCTACAGGTAATTAAATTGAATGTTTGAGACTAACGCTTATTACAAACACCGCGACATGAATACGTGAAGGTGTTTTCACCAGATGGACTGCATAAGAATACGATTGATTATTTATTAATTAACAGCTAACGGGCTAGTTCTGTTAGGAATACCAGGTCTTATAGGGGAGCTGAAATTGGATCTGACCATTACCTTGTTAAAAGTGTCTTGCAACTTAAACTTAAGAAGTGTTGTGCTAAGGTTAAAAACGTTGCCTTTAACAATGAAGCTCTGAAAGAGCCAGATATAGCCAAAGCATACCTTGATAGGCTACTTAGGATCATTATGACAATCGTGGTTTTCTTATTATGATTGTCATAATGATTTAAGTTGAGAAAGAATTGGATCAGTTTAAATAGGCTTTTTCTTATAACTAGTACTGTTTTGGGTAAAAGAGAACAGAGTAGACAAGTTATTTTACTGATAGACTATTGAGCTTTATGTTTAGAGTTTCAGAAACCTGTGGTTACTAGCTTTTTATATTTTAAAAAGGCTTTTGACCCTGTTGATCATCATACTTTGTGGTTGATCATTAGATCTTACGAATACCTAACAAGTTAATTAGCATAATGAAATCTCTTTAAAATAAAACTGAATCACGAGTGAGAGTTGGTAAAGCTTGTAGTAATTGGTTAACATTTTTAGTGGAGTTCCACAAGGATGCATTTTATCTCCTTTTCTTTTTATTTTAATTATTGATTATGTTATGTGGAATTCTTTACAAGGAAAACATTTTGGCCTTAAATGAGCTGGAGATACGAAAATTTCTGATTTAGATTATGCTGATGATTTAGCCCTTTTGGCAAATGATGTTGATGAGATGAACTCTTTCATTCGAGCTGTTGATGAGACTGGTAGTAGAGTAGGTTTGGTTATAAACAGAGAGAAAACTAAAGTGATGAAAATTGGTCAGGCAGGCTGTGATTCAGTTAATCTGAATGGTTGCAGTCTTGAACAGGTGTCACAGTTTAATTATCTTGGGAGCTATGTAACAGATAATGGTGATGTGCGGCATGAGATTAACAGACGAATAGGGATTGCTGCCGGGACTTTTAAGAATCTATGGAGAGCGTGGAGAAATAGGCGTATACACCTAAAGACTAAAATTAGACTGTATAATAGTTTGGTTCTTTCTAGCGTTAGTTATGGTAGTGAAACTTGGACACTTTGTAAACAAGATAACAGGAAACTAGATGCTTTTGATTCTAGATGCTTACGCAGTATCTTGGGCATTATGTGGTTCAACTTTGTAACTAATGATGAGGCTAGGCAAAGGAGTCGGCAACCTCCTTTGAGCAGCTTATTGTGCAAAGAAAGACTGTTTTGGTTTGGCTATGTTGCCTTATCCATAACTTTATATTGGCGAATAGGATTATGACGAGTATGCCTAAAGGCCGGATGTGATGGGCTGAAATTGTAAAATGGACATTGTTATTATTGGCCTATAGCGATCAAATGCAGCAGGAGTAAGATTTCGTTTGTATGATTGCGTTTGTATATCTCCTGAGCTACATCAAATGTTGCTCAGGAAAGGCGTGTGTAGAATAAAACTGCACAGTCTGGTTGGACCTCCGTAGCCCATAGCTACATAATGATTTTATATTTATGCATTAAAACTAAAGATATCACTTAATATTTAATTTCCGAAACAATTACGAAAAATGTACGACAAAATATCAAGCACTACTTATATTTAAACCTATCTCAACAGATATACTAAATATAGATCCATATAGCAGACTGAAATGCAAAGTGAAAGATTATTTGGAAAAAAAACTGAATATTATATGTGGTGCTTTATGACATATTCACGCTATAAACCATTAGTGGGGATGGATGACCATTGTTGTCATTTTTCTGCAGGTACGCTCTTTAGCTTTGCGGGTCAAATGATAAATATTCTGTATTCTTTACTTTTATAAATAAAAATGAATCAATCAATCCAAAAAATTCCCCGTCCTGTCCTCGATACGTATAGAGGACACCGATGATCTTGGAAAAGAAGCCCATGGGACCACGCCTTAACATCCTATTCGACGTCCGTCGAATAGGATGTTAAGGCGTGGTCCCATGAGCAGGAGAGCCATACCCCGTGCACGTAAAAATACACGCTGTAAAATGACCACCGAGTACATAGTTTCTTTGCTTGTTTTTTCTGATGATCCATCATTTAAAATCTGTTCTCAGTTTTAACTAAGAACTGTATAGGGATTATGTTCTCGGTGTCTGTGGTCTTAAAACTCGGTGATCTTAAAACTGAGAACAGATTTTAAATGATGGATCATCAGAAGAAACAAGTAAAGAAACTAACAATCTTTCCCTGCACATATTTACAAACTCAGCACTCAATACTTCACTATCAGAGACTTCTCAGTTGCAAACACTGAAAGATTTGCGTTCCTCAACAGGTTTCTGTAAAGTCATTTTCGACGACTTCAAGCCTTCGCAATCTCTCTCTCTCTCTGTGGACTGCTGACTCTCTCCTCTTAGCTGCTGCGAGGGGCAGCAGAAGCAACTTCTCCCGACACACGGTGGTTTTCGCTTCTCTTCTGTCACGTCAGAAAGTGATTTAGACAGCGGAAGAGCAGCAGAGGCAAAAAAACGAACTGTAATAACTGGTCTGGTGGGATGGGTGTGGTTCAGCTGATACGGCCACTACCATTTGGTTGCGATTGCGGGTCATACAAATGCACGCACTCCTTCTCTGTCTACCGTTCGGGGCTTCTACCAGTTTCTGATCTATTATTGATGTATCATATCATCTGCAGTTGAACGTCTTCACATCACGGAGATTCAGCCTACACTTTAATTACTTTGCTCAAAAACGAACAACTGGATGGACTGGGGAACTAAACGCAGTAAACAATGCCAGGTAGTTGTCAAAAAAAGAAACTATATATGTATATGACAAGGTTTACCATTCGAGTTTTTGATGTTAGTAAGTGGTTGCATATTTTTGGATTGCGTGGGTTAAAGCTATTTTTTTTTCCTTCCTGAAGTGTCGAGAAACAACTCGTCAAACCAACGAAACGAGATTGACTTGGAAGGGAAAGTTTTTATTTCTGTAGAAGCGATCGTGAAACCGAGATTGTATATTTTCCCACGTGCATAACGTTGTTAATCGACGCATTTAAGTCTTCTTCATTCAATTTATTATTTATCAGCTGAACTGTACCAGAAACTGCCTGAGACTGTCACTCTGACCCGTGTTTGACCTTAAGCGCAACACCTTATTATTCATGTCGCGGTGTTTGTAATAAGCGTTAGTCTCAAACATTCAGTTTAATTACCTGTAGGAGGCGTTTCTCAATGCCATTGGAACTACCAATGCCAAAGGGATCTAACAAATCTGACCATTCTTAACATTTTTGAGTTCTGCTGCTCAAAATAGCACTACTCACCATTATTAATCTCTTAGCAACGTTATATAGAAATCTGATCTTTGATCTCAAAGGACCTCATTGCATACAAAATTTTAGCGGTTTTGTTATCTACAATTATTACTTCTGAACTTCCGAAAATGGAAACGATGGAATTCTCAGCGATTACCGTTTCCCGTAGGAAGAGCCTGGTAAAAACTTTGCTTTATCAAGCCCCCATTTTTGGAATTTCGACTTGAAACTGGCCACCACAACTTACACGACAACCAAAAACACTCCGTCAAATTTTAAAGTATTTGCCACGATAAGTTATGGCTGCCTCAGACACACAAACATCCTTTATTATTATAGATTTTCATTCTTTTTCTAATCCTTCTTTTTGGGGCTGGGGTGTCTCAGTCGCTAGCACGCCAGGCTCATAATCTGTAGTTCCCAGGTTCGAGTCCCAGCTGGGCCAGCGTTGAGAGTTATCTCCGCAAACTTCTCTGCCCACGGTCAGTAGGGGACAGCGATGGGCTTGGAAAGGCTGCCGTGCATCGGATGGGACGTTAAGCCGTGACTCCGTGTGCGGGAGAGTCATACCCTGTGCAAATTAAAGAACATGCTGGATGGCTTTGACGGGAGGCTACCATCTGTCTCCCAACAGCTGTTCCAGTGGGTCCCCTCCCCCAACCTTCTCTGAGCCTTCGGGGTCCTTGTGACCTGGCCATTTAGCCCATGGTGTGCAAAAAAGTGTCGCTCAGAGGTAAAACAACCCAACCCTAATCCTTCTTTCTAATCCCTGCCTGGGTGGGATTTTTGCCTCTAACTTCCCTCAGTGAGAAAATGGATAATGATAAGTTTCGAGAGGTCACTCCCTGTCCTTCGGAGGAGAGAAACACATTATGCAGTTTAAAGAACACATCTGAGAACAGAAACTTTGAATTGAAAAATTAGCATATCGCCTCTCACGAATACCTTTAGCTCTTATAAGAGTTGCATTTCTCTCTCCCCTTCTCCCTGTAACTAATAAACCGTTAATATTAAGCTAAGCCTCTTGACTATCGTATAGCATCATCAAAATTTCAAATTTCTCTAATGAACACTATTACGATATTCCTTTCAATTTTTTGACATTTTCTATCTTTTTTCGACTTTCACAGGCCGCGCTATTGGAGCCTTTTATTTACCGACTTAGGCACCCAATGAAGAGTGGGAATTCGGACTAATGGATAGTTGGGAAAATGTAAATAATAATGTTCTATTAGTGTCTATGATATAAAAAAATTCCTTTATCTGTGGAAACAAAAAAAGTTTGTTTTAACTTACCAACTAGTGGTTACCAACTATTGCCACAACTTCGCTTCTAGCTTATGGTTTTCAATATTCGCTTAATGTTTTAGCATTTCCTCCAACCATTAAGGTTCGGTTGTTTTACTTCTGAGAAGCACTTTTTTTGCACGCAACAAGCTAAATGGCCAGGTCACAAGAACCTCAAAGGCTCAGAGAAGATAGGGAAAGGGTTTTGGGTTGTTTTACCTCTGAGTTGCACTTTTCAGCACACCATGGGCTAAATGGCCAGGTCACAAGGACTCCAAAAGCTCAGAGAATATGGGGGAAAGGGTTTTGGGTTGGGTTGTTTTACCTCTGAGCTACACTTTTTAGCACACCATGAGCTAAATGGCCAAGTCACAAGGACCCCAAAGGCTCGGAGAAGATAGGGAAAGGGTTTTGGGTTGGGTTTTTTCACCTCTGAGCTGCACTTTTTTTGCACACCATGGGCTAAATGGCCAGATCACAAGGACCCCAAAGGCTCAGAGAATATGGGGGGAAAGGGTTTTGGGTTAGGTTGCTTTACCTCCATACATTTTGCACACCATGGACTAAATAGCCAGGTCAGAAGGACCCCGAAGACTCAGAGAAGGTTGGGGGAGTGGTCCCACCGGAACAGCTGTTGGGTGACAGATGGCAGCCTCCCATCGGCCATTAAGCGTGTTCTTTAACGTCCACACAAGGGGTCACGACTTAAAGTCACATCCGACGGACGGTGACCTTTCCAAGCCCATCGGTGTCTCCTACTGACCGTGGGCAGGTTGAGGAGGATAAATCTCAATGCTGACCCAGATGAGACTCGAAACTGGGAACTGCAGATTAAGTGCCTGTCGCGCTACCGACTGAACCATCCCCGTCCCTTGAGGAAAAGAATCCACTGGTGAGCTGCTAGGTGACAGATGGAAGGCTCCAGTTGATATTATAACTATATGTTGTTGGTATTGTACTTATATGTTGTTTGTATTGTAACTACATGTTGTTGATATTGTAACTACGTGTTGTTTATATTGTAACTATATGTTGTTGGTATTGTAACTACGTGTTGTTTATATTGTAATGATGTGTAGTTGGTATTGTAACTATGTGTTGTTGATATTGTAACTATGTGTTGTTGATATTGTAACTATATGATATTGGTATTTTAACTATATGATATTGGTATTTTAACTACATGTTGTTGATATTGTAACTATATGTTGTTGATATTGTAACTACGTGTTGTTTATATTGTAACTATATGTTGTTGGTATTGTAACTATGTGTTATTGATATTGTAACTACATGTTGTTGATATTGTAACTATATGTTGTTTATATTGTAACTATGTTTTATTGATATTGTAACTACATGTTGTTGATATTGTAACTATATGTTGTTTATATTGTAACTGTATGTTGTTGATATTGTAACTACGTGTTGTTGATATTGTAACTATATGTTGTTTATATTGTAACTATATGTTGTTGATATTGTAACTACATGTTGTTGATATTGTAACTATATGTTGTTTATATTGTAACTATATGTTGTTGATATTGTAACTACGTGTTGTTGATATTGTAACTACGTGTTGTTGATATTGTAACTATATGTTGTTGGTATTGTAACTATGTGTTATTGATATTGTAACTACGTGTTGTTTATATTGTAACTATATGTTGTTGGTATTGTAACTATGTGTTATTGATATTGTAACTATATGATATTGGTATTTCAACTACATGTTGTTGATATTGTAACTATATGTTGTTGATATTGTAATTATATGTTGTTGATATTGTAAACTATATGTTTTTCATATTGTACATGTACCATATCCTTTGGGGAGTGAGATATAAAATAATAATACAACCTCAGGGTCCGAGTATAATGCAGACAGATGATTTGCGTTTTTACCTAGAACTTTAAAATCCCTATTACCAATCGTTTCCTTAGCGTTGGAGACCTTTTCAGACAGGCTTGGATCTAGAAAATATTGTTGGACAAGAGATCGGATTTCCGTGCAGTGGAACATTTTTCCACCGTTTTAGAGGTCTTTAAAAATGCGTGAAATATGCACAAGTTTAATAATTTTTAGCTTTTATTATCTTTAGAAGCATTCACAAAGAAGGGGAGTGGCCCTCTTGCTCGCCTTCCCGGCCCTGTTATGAACTATTCATTCAACCAATTATGCCCGGGAAAATTTAGGTTGAGTGACAAGACAAAACAATTTGCTCCAACCTTAAAATCATTTACATTTTTTGTGCACCTTAGTGTTCCACACTCAAAAGATACGCAAATTACAAGCAATTTTGCATTTCCACCTAAGAGTAACGTATATTCCATGAAATCAAAATAAACAAAGAATTTACCTTTGCAAATGATTAAAGAGTGATCAAGGGGGAGGTTATGAAGATTTTCACTCCCCTTCCAAAACGTGAAAGAAAAATAAGCATTAAAATTTGGGGAAATATTCATATATATAATAATTCATATATTATATATGGCTATTTAGCTATAATAAGCACTCATTACTTGTTAAACTCTTCCATCAGAAATAAAAATAAAATCTAATTTTTTCTCTAAATAGAGAAGAAAAAAGACAAGCTCTTTTTAATTTCCTTTGCTCAGACATTTACCCTGTTAAATATTTTTCTTTTAACCCTTTCAGGACCATAAGGATTCTAAGAGTAAATATTAGTATGTAACTGTTTATTTTAGTTTGTTTAGACGTAAAATAAATAAAAATCATACGAAAAATACATAACAATGTGTAGTTTTTTTGGAATTTTATGGGAAATATTTTTCCCAATGGACTATAAAGGTAACACAAATTATAGTTAGGCTTATTATGCAATGTCTTTTATTTATTGGTTTATTAGAACAAAATGTTAACTAATATAATACAAAATTATGAAATAAAATTACTACACAAAATGATGTGCTAATTATGATATTCTGCGAAGCAATTTCTTTTGGTTGTGAAGCAAAGATGGACATTGCACAGATGCAACATTATTGCAAAGATGGACATGGACTAAACGTTCCCGTTTACGTAATTGCGTTCGGCATACGTTTTATTTTGACATTCTGTATAAAAAATGCAGATAAGGTTATAATTAAATACGACAATCACCAATTTTAAAATGGGGAAAAATGTTTCCCTTAGTCGTGAAAGGGTTAATTCCATACCACAATATTTATCTGATACGTCACAATCTACACATGACAACTTTTTTTCCATTGTGCCACTTCCATGAAAACACTGTCGTTTCCAGAATATTTCAAAAAAATATTCCAATCCCATAAAAGTAATAATCTATGGACTTATACCACAGCGAATTGATGTTTTAGACATGCATCACTTTCTTAAGTAACAGCATTTGATATTGTTTTCCTTCAACAAATCTGAATCCACCTCCCTCCCTCCCTCTGCTACGTGGTATAAGTGTTTTACCCACACTCTCTGCTTTGTTTACTCACTGTCCTCTTTGAATCCCCTTCCTCCTGTATTGCTTCGGCTCCAGCAGTCAGACGACAAAGCACTAATCTTCACATACACTCCCACTCTCTTGGCTCAAGCAACGCAATAAAGTGTATGGTAAACGCTCGCGTGTCCACGCCCTTCGGGATGGCGTTATAGCGTGTCCAACAGGGACAGCGTGGGCTCTCAGGAAATTAAATGAAATCTTTACTCTGATAGAGACCCTTCCCTCCCACACGAAAACCGTCCACCCTAGCCGATTCTTCTCTCACGTATACCTCTCTCCTCCTCACCCCCCCCCCTCCTCCTCCCTTCAAACGGGTGTCATTCCAAGATGCTGCAAGCGCATTTAGTGATCATAGGACGATGCCAGGTCTGTGACCATCCTAACGTGCATTTGATACGTCCTGTGCGACAGGAAACGGCAGAACAATTACAATGATTTTTCTTTCGTCTGGCATACTTTAATGGGTTTCTAGGTGTGCAATTCGCTTTCTCTTTCTCGAGCATTAAAGGGGCTGCCTCGTACTCTGATCTCGAAGGGTCTTCTTCGATTTCTGTTTGTGATTTGGGAGTTGGATTTGAAACTTCGATACTTATAAGTGAAGAGAAAAAACAGAGATTGTGCCTTGGATAAAGAATTCGAATAATTCCCTTCCATTGTTCTCCCTGTTTAAATATCTGCTACTCTTAGAAACCAGGAGCGGATGAAGCAATTCTGGGATCCGGGGGGGGGGTCGGCAACTATTGTTGATATTGCAACTACATGATGACTACTACTCATTTCTGATTATTGTAACTACATGATGACTACTACTCATTTCTGATAACATGAGCGCCTGTTATCAGAAATGAAACGAATAATGATTTTAATAGTTTAATGAGTAAAGAAAAAAAAGCACCGATCTTATACCACTTTTCTTTTAGTATAATATTGCTGTTAACATTTGAAATTTTGCGCAAATTCAAAAATATATTAACTTTATTTAAAATAATCATACATATTAGTAACTAAAGGGGAGCCCCGCTTTTTCTTGGAGTCCAAGCCGTCTTAGTCCACCCCCAACCCCATTTTAATCCAGCCCTACTGAGATGGTATTACAGAAGATATTCTAGCCCCTACAAGAAAGTGGAGTTATAAATTACTCAGAATGAAATTTTAACTATTAAACATTTAACGCATTGTCAATTATTTTCTTTTCTGTCTATTTTCTTACCAAAGACGATTTACAGGTAAAAAAATCGATTAAAACTTAAAATGCGGAATTAAATTTAGAACGATATCGTCAACATATTTGCTGCAGATAATCACTAATGAATAAACTATAAGAAATGTTTTGAATATTCATAACAGTTTCACAAAAAACCTTTAAAACCACTCTTTTAGAGTTAGGGAATAGATTAGACCCCCACCCCCCCATCACCGCCATCAAAGGTATTCGTTAGCTTGCACGGAGTATGGCTTTCCTGTTTTGTTTTTCAAATTCAAATTCAAATTTATTCTCCAATAAGCATTATATTTAATTATTTTACATAAAAAATCCCACTAAGCCGAAGCTTATCAGCGGGAATGTATATGGTTTTGACAGATATGATCTAGATTACATCAGTATCATTACATAAAATGAAGGGGAGAAAAAATGGAAAAGAAAACCAATAAAATGATAAATGATTCCGAATAAAATCATCACTTTTTCATCAACCACTAAAATAATTTTTCTTTAACATCGCAAATTTTACCTAAGTTAGCGATTTCTCTAGGAAGCAAGATATATATAGGTAGGGAATTTGTTGCTCTTTGGAATTTCGACCGTAATTATTATAAAATTTTGGTTGTTTCCAAAAACTCTTAGCCTTTTTTCTAGTAAACTTTTCGTGGGATATATTTTGCTTATAAGTATTAAAGAAGTTATTGATAACACAAACACACACATAAAAACTTTCAACAGGTAAAATTTTGAACAAACTGAATATATCATCTTTTGTTGTAAGGGAATTTTTAACTTCTGAATTACACAATCCTTTTAGCAGACTAATTTGCATTCTTTTATTTTTATTAATTCTTTCTAATTTTCTTATAGGCTGTCCCATAAACTGTTATTCCATATGTAATTATAGATTCAAAAGTGTTTTACATACACTAAATAGCTATCTGTGTATCAACAAACAAATTAAGTTTCTTAATTTTAAATACTACAGATCGTAGTCTTGAACACATCCAATCAATATGTTTATTCCATTTCATTTTGGAATTCATTTTCAAACGTAGATAAATTTTTTCATTTACTTTTTCTATTTTAGGACAATTGCATATATCAGGTAATAAACCATCGAACATAGAACAACTGATTCGATGTTTAGTAATACTTATATTTAGTATAGGTTGTTGAGAACCAATACACATAAATTTAGTTGTTTTCTCGTTTGCACTCAGTTTGTTAAGCGAAACCATTTAACTTCTTTATTAAATTCATTTTGTAGATTGCAAATAAATAAATAAAAATAAATACCCCCTCAAGCAGCTGCTTGCCACAGAGGTCTGACAGGAGCCTGTCACTTTATATGCCAGAGTAGAAGATCTGAGAGGATGGCAGGACCTCAGCAGCGTATTCTAAATCTGAGTGGAAGTTGACTGGCACTGTATCATCAGCATACATATATAATTACTATTGAAATTAATATTAGCAATATCATTTATGTATATTTGAAACAGAATGTGGTAATCCTTTTGGAACTCCAAAATTAATCTGATATTTATCACCATAATTATCGTTTATTTTCATAACTATTTCTCTACGTAATTAGTAGCTTTCAAACCATTCAAAAATATTCCCTCTAATTCCAAGTAAATATAATTTCTGTAGCAAGATGTCAATGTCAACGGAATCAAATGCTTAATTTAAGTTCATAAATACCCCACATTTCTTTCCCGTATTTAAATTAATATTTATTTTATTTGTAAGATCTTCCAAAAGGCTTTGAGTTCCCATACCTTTACGAAACCACATTGCTGACTTGACAGAAAATTTATTTTATTTAAAAAAATTTTTCAGGCGATCTCCAACGTATTTTTCCATTATCGTATCAAAAATTGTTTATAGAGTGATTGGTCTATATTTATTAAAACTCTCTTTTGATCCACTTTTATATATACCGGACAAATAATTCCAATTTTCATACCTATTGGGATTTGCGAGTTTTCAAAATTTTTATTTATAAGATTGTTATTACATGAACAAAATTGCGTTTACTTTTCTTTATGTATTTTGGTTTAATAATCCAGGAGATGAGTTATATTTTAAGTAATCTATGATATTGGCAACATCGAAGTATAATAGTGGAAAATGCATAGAATTCTTATTTATGTAAAATATTCGAGCCCCGGGTAAGGCATGGATGTTCGTGTTGTTTTCTGCTGAGGTCCTGCCATCCTCTCAGATCTTCTACTGTGGCATATAAACTGACAGGCTCCTGTCAGACCTCTGTGGCAAGCAGCTGCTTGAGGGGGTATTTATTTTATTTATTTCGTAAATATTATCTGATCATTGTAGTGTATTCTGTTTGCTTCTCACTAATAGTTGTTACAAATAAATAAACAAAATTGTGTGTCACGTGACACGAAGGTTGCCAGATCACTAATTTCTAAAAAAAAAATCGTTGCCAGATATTTTTTCTGAGTTCTGTAATCAACCATAGTGTTCGAATATTTTTTAATATATATAATGCGTATGAATATATAATGCAATGAATATGGAACGTGTGCAGGTCCGTTCACAGCAAATTGGAGCGGTTGCGGTTAATGTTCACAGCACATTGGATCGTGTGAGCTCACAAAGACCTGGATCGTGTGGGCACACTCACGGAAATATTGAGCGTGTGCAGTTACCGTTCACAGCAAACTGGAGCGGTTGCGGTTAATGTTCACAGCACATTGGATCGTGTGAGCTCACAAAGACCTGGATGCGGTTAATGTTCCCTTGCGGTTAATGTTCACAGCACATTGGATCGTGTGAGCTCACAAAGACCTGGATCGTGTGGGCTCACTCACGGAAATATTGAGCGTGTGCAGTTACCGTTCACAGCAAACTGGAGCGTGTGCAGTAACTGCACACGCTCCAGTTTGCTGTGAACAGTAACTGGAGCGTGTACAGTTGCTGTACACGCTCCAGATATTTTTCTTGAATTCTGCAATCACGTAACACGAAGGTTGCCAGATCACTAATTTCTAAAAAAAATCGTTGCCACATATTTTTTCTGAATTCTGTAATCAACCAGTGTTCGGATACTTTGTTTCAGCGACTGTACATGAGCGTATATATTCGAAAAATCTACCAATCCACCACACTGCTTAAACAATAAATCCAGCACACTCTCCTGTAGATGCAATGGTGTTGATCCGTGTTCCTCCCGAAAGAAAAGTCTCTTATTGTGTCCCTGTACACAGAAAAATGGCAATCGCGAGTGTTGCCATGCGGCCAAGTGCACTCTTCCCACGACCGCAGGTGGACAGCAACAAGAGAGATCAAGTTGACACGACACGCACCCAATGCGACACACAAATAACCTTGTAGCAGGGGGAAGACAAAAAACTGGCCCTGTGTCCAACCACAAACCCATTACGGTCCCCGTGTCCAATGTGATTACAACGACCAGGACCACCAGTAGATTTACTCATGAATAATGAGTCAAACTCATTACCCCCATTCATTCAGTGTCTTCATTTTGCGAACCCCCCCCCCCCCCCCACACACACACACACACACACGCACACACACTTTCCTCCCCCTTGCAACCTGTATGTAAGGCCTTCCTCGACTGACACTATATTTGGACGCAGACGAAAAGAGACACGGCGACCTTCTTTTATTATCTGCGTGCCTTTGCAACAAGAACCTGAAATGGCAAAGATGATCACAGGAAGAACGAAAAATCCACACACACATACAAAACTCGACTTTTCCTGCACGCGTTGCCGCTGACCACGAACGAAGACAAGATTATTCGTTATTTATGAACGGAGGCACGTGACACTTCGGTGGCTCCAGAGTCGTGGGTTGTCAACAACCGCGAGGACGGACGGAAACACGCACGTGTTGCCATATGTGGGTTGTAGCTTCGGTTTTGACATGCAATGAACGAAGTTCGTCTCTTTTCGGTTCCATTTCTGCAAAGGAACGACGACCTTTTCCTCTCCCTTCATTCGAAAAATCACTCCTATCTCACCCCCTCCCCCCCCCCTCTCCACCTCCCCTGATCCCCCTAGAGCTGGTCGTCTTGTTTCCTTCAAGAACAGACGGCGCGAAACAAGATAAGATGTGAATGTGTTCGTGCAGAGCAGACATTGGTCCACAAGGAGAAGAAGTCATCCTTGCACAAGTTGTAACCCTACACAACTTACGAGCTTAATTCGTTTTTCAAAAACTGCGGCGAATCATTATTTCTCACGTTATAAATTTTAATTGGTTTCGGAAGTCAAAAAAACTTTCCCCAAGCATACAAAGTTCACCTTTATGCAACACAGAAAGGTATCCAAGTATCAAAAAAGATACTAATGGTCAATTACTATATTTAAATAAAATTCTTAGTACCGATGGTTTGCGAGAGGAAGGAGCACGTATAAGAGAAAATTGGCTCGTAAATCCGGTATTAATTTGTGCATCCCATATAAGCGGAAGCCGTCCCGTGGCCGAGTGGTTAGCACGCTTGGCTACTGATTTAAGGGACCTGGGTTCGCTTGACTACTGATTTAAGGGACCTGGGTTCGCTTGACTACTGATTTAAGGGACCTGGGTTCGAGCCCCGGATTAGGCATGGATGTGTGTATCGTTTTTCTCCTGAGGTCCTGCCATCCTCTCAGATCTCCTACTGTGGCATGTAAACTGACATATAACTGAAGGTCTGACAAAACCACAGAGGTCCTGTAAGACCTCTGTGGCAAGCAGCTGCTTGAGGGGGTATTTATTATTTATATAAGCGGAAACTCGGAAACCGAGGGATTACTGTATTCATATGATAGGATTATATTAGGTTGATGCAAAACTTCGTCCCTTTTTTGGCACTTGGCAGCCTAGTCTTACTGCTTCCCGGCTTTGCGTAGTTGTGTGGCTCGTTAATCACATATGAATAAAGCAGTTGTGGTTTATTTAAGCTCACATTGCAACTTAGTTTCTTTTTTAAGTAATACTAGGAAACTTACTATCTTGAATATTGCCTATATTTTCATTTTAACAAAGTCAACACACATACATAATGCTCTACACTCATGGGGGCGGGGAGCTCAGTCGGTAGCGCGCCAGTTCCCAGGTTCGGGTTCCAGCTGGGTCAGAGTTGAGATTTATCTCTGCAAAATTTCCTGCACTGCCCACGGTTAGTAGGGGACCCCGATGGGCTTGGAAATGCCGCCATCCGTCGGATGGGACGTTAAGCCGTGACTCCGTGTGCGGGAGAGTCATACCTGTGCAAATTAAAGAACATGCTGGATGGCCTTGACGGGAAGCTACCATCTGTCTCCCAACAGCTGTTCCGGTGTCCAGCCCCAACCTTCTCTGAGCCTTTGGGGTCCATGTGACCTGGCCATTTAGCCCATGGTGGGAAAAAAAAACGTAACCAAAAAACATCGAAGAGACATAAAAAGTTAACAACTGCCTTATTAAAAGGAATATATTGACAGTATATTCCGAAATTTTACGCCATGAAAATAGTAGCTGTACCAACAAAGATACAAAAAACTGTTCTATGCCAATGAAGAAATGAAAGGGCCACCGTTACCATGGAGACTCCTACTTGAAGAAGATGCGCATTGCACGGATTAATATTGGCTAAAGGGACCTACCATTGGGTAACAACTCGTCAGATGTGTGAACTTGTAACTGAGACCTAACATAGCCGAAGAAAGAACATTCGCTCACGAGAATGCTCGTGTTGGGAAAAACGCGTTAAGAAACTGAAGTGTGCAAAGTTGTGTGTAGCTGTGTGTATGTATGTAGACTTCGTTGAATGAAAATATAGCCAATATTCAAGACAGTAAGTCTCCTCGTATTAAGAAAAAGAGACTAGTTGGAATGTGAGCTTAATTTAACCACAACTGCAGAACCGGCCAGGCCTAGCACCTAATGTCCGACCCCGCCTTCTCGTGGTGCAGGCCGTTAGTACCTTTCAAAAGAGATATTCTCTTTTGAAAGGGAACGAAACGGGAGGGCTGCCAGTTCAGTATGGCCTACCGATCTGGTCATCTATGGCCACTTTTTTTTTTCAACTCTGCTGAGGAGTGATCATCTTCACAGGATCCTGGTGCTAACCATTTATACCTACTAGACTGAACTTGTTTATGGATTTGAGCTTGATTATGGATCCTGGACTTGCTGTAGTGGTGGGCCTCTGTTAAGGGAGAATCTGCCGCTGTGTTTTCTGTTTGCTTCTGGGTTGCCAGCCCTAAGTAAACAGAGGCATGGGATACCTTATATCAGATGGTGGATAATCCTAATCAGAGACCATCGCAGGTACCTGAACCTTACTTAGCTAGTTGGGCATCGTCAAGCCTAAACTGGTGTAATGTGTCTCAGGCAGGCCATATGGCTCTTGAAAAAGTCCACTTGAAAAGGTGGTGCCTGAAGTTCCTACCAGCATCGGTGACTTCAGCCTTTAGCAGAGGAGGAACAGGTCTTTGCCCCATGCATGCGATCAGGGAGCTGTTTGATATTGTTGGCCCTACATATCTCAATAAACCTAGTTTCTTTAAAAATCCTACTAATCATTTTCTCTCTGCAGGAACGTGGAACGTGAGGACATTATATAGAGATTATTCTCTTGATGTCCTCACGCAAGAATTCCAGCGCTATAACCTAGATATTCTAGTCTTGCAAGAGACCAGATGGACATGTAAAGGTGAGATACTTAAAAATAACTTTAAATTTCTCTTTACAGGGAGGGAGGATGGAAAGCATCACCAAGGCGTGGGTCTGCTTGCTCAACAGACATGCTAGGGATGCTCTTCTAGGATATGAGTGCATTAATGAAAGGTTTCTTACAGCAAAATTTCAGACAAGCATTAAAGATTTGAATATTATCTGCTGTTATGCCCCCACTGAGGATGCCGATGAGGATGAGAAGGATAGGTTTTACGGACAACTTCAGGATATTTTGTATTCTGTCAAGAAAGGAGATATTACCCTTGTTCTGGGATGCCAAAGTTGGTACTGACTCTGACCTTTGGGGAGGAGTAATAGGCCCTTTTGGAAATCCGAGAAATGGTAGCTGCAATGGCAATGGGCAACGTCTCCTACAGGTAAGTAAACTGAATGGTTTCAGAATAACTAACAATTATTACAAACATCGCGATATACAAACACCGCGACATACATAAATACACATGGGTTTCACCTGATGGGCTGCATAAGAATATTATTGATTACATATTAATTAACAGCAAATGGGCTAGTTCTGTTAGGAATACCAGGGCATATAGGGGAGCTGAAATTGGATCTGACCATTACCTTGTTAAAAGTGTCTTGCAACTTAAACATAAAAAGTGTTGTGCTAGGGTTAAAAAATTTACTTTTAATACTAAAGCTCTGAAAGATCCAGTTATAGCCAAAGCTTACCATGATAGGTTACTTAGTCATTATGACAGTCATGGCTTGCTTACTATTAGAAGTTCAGGAAGAATGGGGCCGTTTAAAACAGGCTTTTTTGGAAACTAACAGTACTCTTTTAGGAAAAAAGGAGCAGAGGAGGCAAAATTATTTGAATGATAAGGCACTTGAGTTTATTTCAGAAAGAAGGAACTGCAGGAATGTCCTTAATCAGTACCCTACTAGTCCTAATAGAAAGGATTACAGAGAGCTTAATAAACATGTAAAGGATCAGTTACCTGCTGATAAGAATCTATGGCTTGATGGCTTGGCTGGCAAAGCCGAGGAAGCAGTTAGACAGCACAACAGCAGAGAGCTGTACCAGATAGTTAATGTTTAGTGTGGTAGAAAACGGACAGGTAACAGGGATTGAAGGATAAACAAGGTAAGGTTATGGAAGGGGAGTATTCTGTCATGGCTAGGTGGGCTGAGCATTTCAGTGATGTTCTAAACAATGTGGTTAGTTCTACTCCCATTGTTAGTAATGATGATAGATGCATTGGTGGCTTTAATGTTGGCCCTATAACACAATCTGAAATTATTTTGGCTATTTCTAAACTTAAACTTCATAAATCCCCAGGAATAGATGAAATTGGACAGGATACGGAAATGCTTAGAGCTGGGAATGTTTCAGTTGCCACTTGGATGACTGAAATTCTGAATATCTTTTATGATAAAGGCATGGTTCCTAAGGATTTTACCACAGCTATTGTTATCCCTATTTTCAAAAAAGCTGATAATGGTGACATGCGGCATGAGATTAACAGACGAATAGGGATTGCTGTCGGAACTTTTAAGAACCTATGGAGAGTGTGGAGAAATAGGCGTATACACCTAAAGACTAAAATTAGACTGTATAATAGTTTGGTTCTTTCTAGGGTTAGTTATGGTAGTGAAACTTGGACACTTTGTAAACAAGATAACAGGAAACTAGATGCTTTTGATTCCAGATGCTTACGCAGTATCTTGGGCATTAGGTGGTCCAACTTTGTAACTAATGATGAGGTTAGGCAAAGGAGTCTGCAACCTCCTTTAAGCAGCGTATTGTGCAGAGAGAGACTCCGTTGGTTTGGCCATGTTGCCCGTATGAATAATTATAGATTGGCGAATAGAGTTATGAACAGTGTGCCTAAAGGCCTCAGAAAGAAGGGGAGACCTAGGATGCGGTGGGCAGACAATGTCAAACAGGACCTTGTTAGAATTGGTGTGCAGTGGCCGAATGCAGTAGATGTAGCTCAGGACAGATTTGCTTGGAGAATTAAACTGCACGGTCTGGTTGGACCTCCGTAGCCCATGGTTGCTTGAGGATGAGGATGATGCTTGAATCTGTGACTGACGAGCCACACACCTACGCAACGCTGGGAAACGGTAAGGCCATGCGGCCAAGTGACAAAAACGGGACGAAGTTTTGCATCAACCTAAATTGTATTGATACAAGACAGAAACGGGTGGAATCAGAGGCGTATTCAGAGGGGGTGCGGGGATTGGGAGCATAAGGTGCTACAACACCCTCCTTAAATCTCTGAAAGCTCACAATTTTAAAATGATAAAACTATTCACAAACGTCATGTTAGCTGAAATTGAGTGAAAAAATGCTAATTAATTTCTTTACTTCTAAATTTGTGCAACATTTCTTAAAAAATTTTAAAGTATTGATTCCGTTTCTAACGATGGCATAAAATGAAAACCATTTTGAAGGAATTTTTCCAGTCTTCTTTAGTAAAGTAAAAAAGAATAGATTAAATAACCTTTTACGAAATGTTAAAAAAAGGAGAAAATCCCAAGTATTTTCGCACTAAACCTCACATCAGTCTATTTGTCATATTGCAGCATTTCGAAATTTACGAAACGTTACTTGATACTACGTGTTTCCTTCAGAGAAAGACACCTTTATATTGCAGGTTGACAGATCATCATTAGATCCTTGCAATATCAATAGTAAGATCGGGAGTTTCCCAATAATCTCTTTTTTGTGTGTGAAAAAATGTAGCAGATAAGTGAAATAAATGATCATATCTATTGAAATCTGAATTTTTTACAAATATTCATTCAATACTTAAAGAGTTGCAGAAGCTGAAACAATGCACAACTTGTATTGTATTCGCTCTATGTCATTATTTTTGGATGATAAAAAAAGAACATTTAAAAAAAAAAGTCTTCATTTCATTCACATCATTTTTTAATATGTAATGTACTGATTCCCCAGAAATTATTTCTCAAAATTTTAAGGTAATCTGATCTTTTCTATTCGGTTAATCCATTTAGAAAAAATTCTTTAAATTTCCCCCATTGAATATCACAAGCACTTTGAGTTCGAATGATTGTTTTTATCAAGCATCAAGTGCATTCCTTCCATTTTTAAATATTTTATGAACTCATACACTAGCAATTATTATTTCAAATTTGAGGATGATATTTTCCTGGTTCAGTTATACGTACTAGAAATGTTTCCTCTAAATCTTCCCATTGAATGGCATTAACCCAGGAAATATTTTTTCAATTTTTTTGTCAATATTTTTTGTAATTTTTCTGTTTCTAGATTGTGTTGTATCGGTTATACACATGCATTTATAATTGTAATATTAACTGTTATTGTTGCTGTTGTAAAAAACATTTTTTCAAAAACTATTATTCCAAATTTCATGACACGCTGACAACTATTTCGTCAGTTATTTCTTTTGTCCAGTTGTTTTGCCGTTTCTCAACACAGTAAGATGTCGCGCATCAGCGGGTGCATTTTCGCCCCCCCCCCCTCCTCCCTAAGAATTTCTTTATTATTATCGTTCCAAATTATTACAGCCATCCTACCAGTTTCGTTTTATTTACTATTCAATCTAGTTAAAAGTCTTTGTTAATGAATCGTGAATAAACCTTTAATATACTTGTATAAAAAAAGATTCATATAGCAGTTACACACGTTGATTGATTGATTTACGAAACAAGAATTTTGCACACGCATCCAATATAAATTTCTGGCTGCACTCTTGATCTCCTTTTTCCTCGAAGGAAGAGCTGAATGAATAATTTGCTCAACGCGTATATTCTTCGAACTGGATGAGTAATTTGGTAAATGTGTATATTCTTCGAAGGTAGAGCTAGATGAGTAATTTGTTAAATATGTATATGGTGCTGTATTTTGATTAATAAAAAAAAATGTACTAGGAAATTATAACTGACAAAAAAATCTGCCACTCACCTACTAATGGTCTCATTGGTCCACGGCCCACCTACTAGTGGTCTCATTGACCTGCGACCCACCTATTAGTGTTCTCATTGTCCTGTGACCCATCTACTAGTGGTCTTGTTGACCTGCGACCCATCCACTAGTTGTCTTATTGGCCTGCGACCCACATACTAGTGGTCTTATTGACTTGCGATTCACCTACTAATGGTCTTATTGATATGCGACCCACCTCTTAGTGGTCTTGTTGACCTGCGACCCAGCTCAATAAGATTGGTCTATGATCCATCTGTATTCTAGTAATCTGTGACTCATTTAATAATGGTATCTGTGGTCTGCAACTCAACTAATAGTAGTACCATTGGCCCACAACTCCACCGCTAATGATCCTATTGGTCCACAACTCACTACTGACTCTAGTTGTCCTGTCAGTCTGCATTTATCTCTCACTACCTAATATTTATCGTACCATCTTACATCTATTACTCCAATATCTTATATTTATTCTCTGATATTATCACATTCCAGTCTCTTGTATTTGCTCTAACATTTTTCTTGATAATTATTTCTCTACTTGCATTTATTTTATTCATATATATTTTTCCACTGTTTTATATCTATTATTTCACTATCTTGTATTTTTACTCTTATTATTTTTAATTTATTCTTACTCTTATTATCTTGCATCATTAAAATCTTATCATTTGAATGGATTATATTTATTTTCTTACTCTATTATATTTATTCTCCTACTATCTTACATCTATCGTTTCACAGTTTTATATTCTCTTGGTTTCTTGCATTCATCCTTCCAGTGTCTTGAGTTTCTTTTTTTCCTTCGACCATGCATCCATTCTCCCATTGTTTTGCATCCATTCTCACATTTTAAAATTCATTCTCAAAGTGCTCTAAATTCTTTCTCAAATTGTTTTGCATCTATTCTTCCATTGTTTTACATTCACTCTCTCATCGTTTTCATTTTTTTTTGCATCTATTGTCCGTCCCGTGGCCGAGTGGTTAGCGCGCTTGGCTACTGATCTACGGGACCTGGGTTCGAGCCCCGGGTAAGACATGGTTGTGTGTTGTTTTTCTGCTGAGGTCCTGCCATCCTCACAGACCTTCTACTATGTCATATAAACTGACAGGCTCCTGTCAGACCTCTGTGGCAAGCAGCTGCTTGAAGGGGTATTTTTTTTTTATTCCTCCATTGTTTTGCCTCTATTCTTCCATTGTTTTACATTAACTCTCCCATCGGTTCTTATCTATTCTTCTATTGTTTCACATTCATTCTCCCATTGTTTTGCATCAATTCAATTATTGTTTCTCTTTTATTCACTCATTTTTTTACATTCCTTCTCTCATTTTTTTTAATTCATTTTCAAGTTGTTTTGCATCTATTCTCCAATATTTTTGCATTCATTCTGCCTTCGTCTCGCATTTATTTTCCCATTGATCTGCATTTATTATTTCACTGTTAGTGCCCACTTCCTAGTTTAATGCCAGTTTCATCAACAGATCAACGATGTTTGTGAGATATCATTTCCGTGTAGATTACTTCCATGCCTTTTATTTTATTTTTTTTTTCCTTTGTTAGTTGGGCGGGGGTGGCTCAGTCGGTAGCGCGCCAGGCTCGTAATCTGTAGTTCTCAGGTTCGAGTCCCAGCTGGGTCAGCGTGGAGATTTATCTCCGCAAAATTCCAAGCCCTGCCCACGGTCAGTAGGGGACACCGATGGGCTTGGAAAGGCCGCCGTCCGTCGGATGGGACGTTAAGCCGTGGTCCCGTGTGCGGGAGAGCCATACCCTGTGCACGTTAAAGAACACGCTGGATGGCCTTGACGGGTGGCTACCATCTGTCTCCCAACAGCTGTTCCAGTGGGTCCCTTCCCCCGACCTTCTCTGAGCCTTCGGGGTCCATGTGACCTGGCCATTTAGTCCATGGTGTGCAAAAAAAGTGCCGCTCAGAGGTAAAACAACCCAACCTTTGTTAGTTTTCTCCGTGCAAGAGTAATATTTCAACTTTAAATCTAATACTTCTTAAAAAGACGAATAAAAAGAAAGTGCCGTAATACAACAAAAGAATATAATGATTGCAATCGACAACGGAAGAGGAGAAAAAGCGAGCAACATGTAACATTTCGAAGAACACTTTTACTCCGAGCACAATCATCAACAAGTCATCCACGCTCACCGCTGGCTGCCCCGACAACAACACTTTTTTACCGTCCGTCAGCTTAACGTCGTCCTCACGTGCACTGCCAAATTACATCCCTCCAATAACGCAATAACTCGGTGGTCGGAAATCATTTGGCATTTGCCTGCAGATCGCGGCGGTTTTGACTTGCATAAATAACTTGCCTGATGTGATTTATGGTGCGCCACAGGGTGGCAAAGAGATGGCGAATAAGGGGATGATGGGGAGGGGAGAGTTTCGGGGAAAGGAGCGGGGGAGGGATATACATAGTCAGTGTAAGACGTTGGTCGCGGGGCCTTCCTTGAAACATATCTGCTTCCATGAATCAATGTCAGTTGGCTGGACCCAACTGCGGAAACAAGGATCAGAAACTGCTTCGCTATACAGTGACAGGCGTCGATTTTCTGGTGATTTGGAAACAGGGGACACGGAGGGAAATTGGAGAAGGACGTGGATGTGGAGGGGGGGGGGGGGGGGGTGAGAGGGAAGGGAGGAGGGGAGGAAAGGGTACAAGGTGTTCGTGCTAGCCTGCACTTACACACCTACATGCCCACACCTGGTTGGTACGCGCTAGCTCTGGTGCTCAAACGTTCATTTCCTGATTGCCCTTGTTACGGTCGCTAACTCAAGTCAAGAAAAAAAATTATAAAAAAACGAGAGAGAAAAGGACTTCCTTTCACGAATCTGAATTACGATTTTGGCCTGCTTTGTCTTTTTTCTATTTAATATTTGATTGCTCTTTTTTAGATATTCAAGCAAAGGGGATTTTTTTTTTGTCTTAAAGCTAAAAGTGGAAGAGGATTAGTATGACGAGGAAGAAGAGGAAAGATGCTGACAAATCAACAAAGAAAGAGAACTCAGTTGATCAGGTGTCCTTCAGTAGTTCCAAAGCGCACTTTGCTTAAGCATAAATTTCTCCTTTAATCTTCCACTTAACCAATAATTATATACGGCATTCTACAACTGCTTCATTTCTCCATTTTCTCTAAACTTAGAGATATCGGACGATGCGAAAATTATAAATCGATAAAAAGTTCCCTTCAAATTTATTTGAATTTATCGGTTTAAAACTTTTCTACTCTTATATCGGTGTAGAACCGACATTTAAGCTTCTTATTTCTTTCTGGTTGCTAATAATTCCTTTCCATACAAGGTGTACAATACCATTGTGTGCAATACAACAGGTGGAGTCGACTCCACCTGTTGTATTGCACACAATGGAGTCGATTCCACCTGTTGTATTGCACACAATGTATTTTTTGACTTGCACACAATCAATATATTTGCTGTCTTGCTCAACAATCTGTTGTCTTTCACACAATTGTATTTTTCACACAATGGGCTAAATGGCCAGGTCACAAAGACCCTGAGAGCTCTGAGAAAGTTGGGGGAAGGGGCCCCCACTGGTTTGGTTTGTTTTACCTCTGAGCGGCACTTTTTTGCACACAATGGGCTAAATGGCCAGGCCACAAGGACCCCGAAGGCTCAGAGAAGGTTGGGGGAGGGGACCCACTGGAACAGCTGTTGGGAGACAGATGCCAGTCAAGGCCATCCAGCGTTTTCTTTAACGTGCACAGGGTATGGCTCTCCCGTACACGGGGCCACGGCTTAACGTCCCATCCGATGGACGGCGGCCTTTTCAAGCCCATCGGTGTCCCCTACTGACCGTGGGCAGGGCGGGGAAATTTTGCGGAGATAGGCCCCCACTGGACACCTGTTAGGAGACAGATGGTATCCTTCCGTCAAGGCCATCCAAAGTGTTTTTAACGTGCACAGGTATGGCCCTCCCGCACACGGGACCATGGCTTAACGTCCCATCCGACGAACAGCGGCCATTTCACCTACTGACTACTGCTGATCAGGATCAGGGCTGGAGTTTTGCGAAGATAAATCTCAAAGCTGGGACTCGAAACTGGAACCAGAGAGGAAATGGTAAATCATGTATTGGAAACTATAAAGCTTCAGTTATAAATAAAATCAATTACTTAAATAACCTTCATCTGACAGATCTTCTGAAGGAATTTTTATGCTCGTGTGAGTACCTAAGTGTCCAATGAACTGCATGGAATGTTTTTGTGTTGGACTGTTTTACCTCTGAGCGGCATTTTCTTGAATACAATAGGCTAAATGGCCGGAACACAAAGACTTCAAATGCGCAGAGAAGGTTCGTGGAAGGAGGCCACTGGACAGCTCTTAAGAGACAGATGAAAGTATCCCGTCAAAGCTATCCAGTGTGTTCTTTACTGTGCACAGGTTATGGCTCTCCTGCATACAGGACCACTATTTAACGTCCCATCCGACTTACGATTGGGTTGGGTTGTGTTGTTTTACCTCTGAGCGGCACTTTTTTGCACACCATGGGCTAAATGGCCAGGTAACATGGACCCCGAAGGCTCAGAGAAGGTTGCGGGAGGGGACCCACTGGAACAGCTGTTGGGATACAGATGATAGCCTCCCGTCAAGGCCATCCAGCATGTTCTTTAACGTGCACAGGATATGGCTCTCCCGCACACGGGGCCACGGCTTAACGTCCCATCCGACGGACGGCGGCCTTTCCTAGTCCATCAGTGTCCCCTACTGATCGTGGGCAGGGCGGGAAATTTTGCGGAGATAAATCTCAACGCTGACTCAGCTGGGACTCGAACCTGGGAACTACAGATTACGAGCCTGGCGCGCTACCGACTGAGCCACCCACGCCCCCCCGACTTACGGTAATACAGTGATATCGCAACGTACGATGACAAGGATAGTCACCGAGAGCAAGAGTCAGGATTTAACGAAGAGAAATCTCAACGCTGGCACCGGCGGGACTCGAACCTAGGAACTGAAGATTACGAACTCGGAACGCTACCGACTGAACCACCTAAGTTACGATACTGTCTCCTTACGTACTTAAGGAGTACGTTACGGTACGGGTAGCCGGTAGCATTCGGCGCGCTACCGACTACCCGTACCGTAAAATAAATCAATGAACGACCTGTGCTTTCTGTGCATATTGTGGAAAATCATTTCAAAACATATATATTTATTCTTCAATCACATCAACAATAATGAAAAAAAAAATATATCAAAATTAGCGACAAGACAGAATTATTTGGTGCCAAAAATAGGACTTTTACAGGATAGAAGAAAAAATACAGGGCAAAAACATGTGCCTGAATCTAATATATAAAGAAAGTGTGCTTGTGTGTTTGTCTGTCCTCAAAACTGTGTCTCCAAACTTTGCATGAGCGTTCCTTTCACCCAAGGGAAGAATATTGGCTATGTGCGAACCCGCTGCAGACAACCAAATTTGGGGTGGGCGGGTTTGAATTTCACAAAATCTCCATAGAGTTAACATTAACAGTTGAAAGTTATTCAAAATAACTGTTGCGATCTATAAATTTGAAAGAAGGAATAAAAAATATAAATAAATACCCCCTCAAGCAGCTGCTTGCCACAGAGGTCTGACAGGAGCCTGTCAGTTTATATGCCACAGTAGGAGATCTGAGAGGATGGCAGGACCTCAGCAGAAAAACGACACACACATCCAAGCCTAAATCCGGGGCTCGAACCCAGGTCCCTTAGATCAGTAGCCAAGCGTGCTAACCAAGGAATACATCAAACTAAATTCCCAGGTTCGAGTCCCAGCTGAGTCAGCGTTGAGATTTATCTCCGCAAAAATCCCCGCCCTGCCCACGGTCAGTAGGGGACACCGATGGGCTTGGAAAGGACGCCGTCCGTCGGATGGGACGTTAAGCCGTGGCCCCGTGTGTGGGAAAGCCATACCCTGTGCATGTTAAAGAACACGCTGGATGGCCTTGACAGGAGGCTACCATCTGTCTCCCAACAGCTGTTTCAGTGGGTCTCCTCCCTCAAGGGGCGGGGGTGGCTCAGTCGGTAGCGCGCCAGGCTCGTAATCTGTAGTTCCCAGGTTCGAGACCCAGCTCGGTCAGCGTTGAGATTTATCTCCGCAAAATTCCCCGCCCTGCCCACGGTCAGTAGGGGACACCGATGGGCTTGGAAAGGCCGCCGTCCGTCGGATGGGACGTTAAGCCGTGGCCCCGTGTGAGGGAGAGCCATACCCTGTGCACGTTAAAGAACACGCTGGATGGCCTTGACGGGAGGCTACCATCTGTCTCCCAACAGCTGTTCCAGTGGGTCCCCGCTGGATGGTGGTCCACGCTGGATGGCCTTGACGGGAGGCTACCATTTGTCTCCCAACAGCTGTTCCAGTGGGTCCCCTCCCCCAACCTTCTCTCAGCCTTCGGGGTCCATGTGACCTGGCCATTTAGCCCATGGTGTGCAAAAAAGTGCCGCTCAGAGGTAAAACAACCCAACTCCTCCCCCAACCTTCTCTGAGCCTTCGGGATCCTTGTGATCTGGCCATTTAGCCCATGGTGTGCAAAAAAGTGCCGCTCAGAGGTAAAACAACCCGACGCATCAAACTAATTTCTTTCTGATTTCGCGTAATAAACTAATTGTTCACTTCGTTGGATAAAAGAGCGCGAACATTTCTGTAGAAATTGAAGTCATTCTAATTAAGCACGAGCGGAAGACGAGAATCTTTGTTGAAATGAAAGCTTCAAAAACTAAGAATTCGTATCGAAATCGAAATCATTAGCTTAATTTGAAAAATATATAAAAGTTAATAAGAGTAATTTGGTAATTAATAAAAGCTGTTATATGTTGAGTAATAAATAACATTTTTCAATAATAATGAAAAATTTCTTAGTATGTACTTATGCATTTTTCGACCAACTCAGACCATATTTAATACATATGCCTGGCAAACTATATCCGAGGGACTCTGGTGGTCGAAACGATATGAAAAGTTCTGTTACCTGAAAGAGGCAATTCCGTTTTTCGGTTTAGAAACTTCTGACCTGGGGAAGATCATACCGTAACGATTTTTTTAGAAATTAGTGATCTGGTAAACTTCGTGTCACGTGACACGAAGGTTGCCAGATCACTAATTTCTAAAAAAAAATCGTTGCCAGATATTTTTTCTAAGTTCTGTAATCAACCATAGTGTTCGGATATTTTTTAATATTTATAATGCGTATGAATATATAATGCAATGAATATGGAGCGTGTGCAGTTACCTTTCACAGCAAACTGGAGCGGTTGCGGTTAATGTTCACAGCACATTGGATCGTGTGAGCTCACAAAGACTTGGATCGTGTGGGCTCACTCACGGAAATATTGAGCGTGTGCAGTTACCGTTCACAGCAAACGGGAGCGGTTGCGGTTAATGTTCACAGCACATTGGATCGTGGGAGCTCACAAAGTCCTTGATCGTGTGGGCTCACTCACGGAAATATTGAGCGTATGCAGTTACCGTTCACAGCAAACTGGAGCGTGTGCAGTAACTGCACACGCTCCAGTTTGCTGTGAACGGTAACTGGAACGTGTACAGTTGCTGTACACGCTCCGGATGTTTTTCCTGAATTCTGTAATCACGTGACACGAAGGTTGCCAGATCACTAATTCCTAAAAAAATCGTTGCCAGATATTTTTTCTGAATTTTGTAATCAACCGTAATGTTCGGATACTTTTTTGAGCGACTGTACCTTGTCGTCAAATAATTTTAGAGATCTTCCTTAAAAAATATAGGTGGTTATGACCCCAAAACCACGCCTTTGGGTGCGTCACTAAGTGAATGGAATACTAGAAAACTACTAGAGTCAACATATTGTAGCATTTTCTACATGCAAATTTCACACTTTAATAAACTGCCCTACCAATATATCAGATGTTTCATGTTATATCGAGGATAATCTAACTTCGAAGCTCTGCAACTTCCAAAATATGCATTTGATGGAAAAATGGGGGTGGAGGTGGCTCAGTCGGTAGCGCGCCAGGCTCGTAATCTATAGTTCCCAGGTTCGAGTCCCAGCTGGGTCAGCGTTGAGATTTATCTCCGCAAAATTCCCCGCCCTGCCCACGGTCAGTAGGGGACACCGATGGGCTTGAAAAGGTCGCCGTCCGTCGGATGGGACGTTAAGCCGTGACCCCGTGTGCGGGAGAGCCATATCCTGTGCACGTTAAAGAACACGCTGGATGGCCTTGACGGGAAGCTACCATCTGTCTCCCAACAGCTGTTCCAGTGAGTCCCCTCCCCCAATCTTCTCTGAGCCTTCGGGGTCCTTGTGGCCTGGCCATTTAGCCCATGGTGTGCAAAAAAGTGCCGCTCAGAGGTAAAACAATCCAATCCAATGGAAAAATGTGACTGAAAATAAAGATCGTAATCAAATCTATTTAAATCCGATTTTCAACACTATTCATTTAGTACTTAAAGACATGGAAGCTAAAATATTTCACGACAAAAATGGGTCATCAGACATTAATTGAAACTTAAATAACAAGTATAGGTTTCGAAATATTTAATAAAATATATATATTTCAGAAATTTGTATTATGATTGTTTCAATATTAGAAAATTGTGACTTTTATGAAAGCTAATTTATTGCTAAATATTCCAGCTTTCCTACCTCTTTAAATACTGAGCGAATATTGTTGAAAATCGAGATTTAAATAGATTGGATTATGATCTTTAATTTATCTTCAGTCACATTTTCCCATTAAATGCATATTTTAGAAGTTATGGAGCTTCAAATTTAGATTCCCATTGACAAAATAAGTAAATTTTCTAATAATTAAGAGTGTATATTTGATAAAAATCAGGATGTTTAAAGCATCTTCCTGTAATCTGTTCCGATATGGAGAACTTCTTTATGACATATTATACAGAGAGGCTAGTGTCAGACCTACATGGCAAGCAGTTGTTAATGGGTAAGTCTTGTTAAAATGGAGGAATGTTTGAGACGAAATGTCATTTTGTATTCCCATATATATATAGTGATGTTTCCAATCAGGGGCGCAGCCATGGGGGGAGTCTGCCCCCCCCCCCCAAGTAACTCGGGGTTGGCAAAATTCGAAGCGACTTCGTAAAATCTAGGTGTTGTGAAAATTTGTAATTTTTTTTTGGAAAATTAAGGGGAGTTGTCAAAAACGAGGCAACTTGGCAAATCTAAGGCAGTTTGGTAAATGGAGAGACGACAAAATTCGAAGCCACTTAGAAAAATACAGGTGAGTTGGCAAAATCGGGACAAAACTTGGCAAAATCTTAGGGAGTTGGTAAAATTCGAAGTGACTCGGTAAAATCTTGGGGAGTTGTCAAAATTCGGAGTGACTTGGCAAAATCTTGGGGAATTGACAAAATTCGGAGTGACTTATCAAAATCTTGGGGAATTGACAAAATTCCGAATGACTTGGCAAAATCTTGGGGAATTGACAAAATTCGGAGTGACTGGCAAAATCTTTGGGAATTGACAAAATTCGGAGTGACTTGGCAGAATCTTGGGGAATTGACAAAATTCGGAGTGACTGGCAAAATCTTGGGGAATTGATAAAATTCGGAGTGACTGGCAAAATCTTGGGGAATTGACAAAATTCGGAGTGACTTGGCAAAATCTTGGGGAATTGACAAAATTCGGAGTAACTGGCAAAATCTTGGGGAATTGACAAAATTCGGAGTGACTGGCAAAATCTTGGGGAATTCACAAAATTCGGAGTGACTGGCAAAATCTTGGGGAATTCACAAAATTCGGAGTGACTGGCAAAATCTTGGGGAATTCACAAAATTCGGAGTGACTGTCAAAATCTTGGGGAATTCACAAAATTCGGAGTGACTGGCAAAATCGTGGGGAGTTGGCAAAATTCAGGTAAGATGTAAAAATTAGGATTTTTTTCTGTAAAATTATGGCGTTGGCAAAATCGAGGCAACTTCGCAATATCTAGGAGTTGGCAAATCTTGGGGAAGTTGGCTAAATTCTGAGTGGCTTTGCAAAAATCAGGTGTGATGTAAAATTGGTATTTTTTTTTTTCTATAAAATTGTGGCGAGATGGGAAAATCGAAGCAACTTGGCAAAATCTAGGGCAGTTGGCAAAATTCGAATCATTTGGTAAAATACGTGCGATTTGTGAAAATTGGGATTGTTTTTGTGAAATTAAGGAGAGTTGACAAAAACGAGAAAACTTGGCAAAATAGGGAAGTTGGCAAAACTGGAAACCACTTGGTAAAGTACAAGCGAGTTGTAAAAATTGGGATTGGTTTTGTGAAATTAAGGAGAGTTGGCAAAATTCGAAGCAACTTGGAAAAATACAGGGGAGTTGTGAAAATTGTGCCTTTCTTGTGCAATTAAAAGAGAGTTGATAAAATTCGAAGTGACTTGGCAAATTCAGGGAACAGGTAAAAATTGCGATTTTTTCTGTAAAATTACGTCGAGTTGGCAAAATCTAGAGTGGTTGGCAAAATTCGAATCCACTTGGTAAAATATAGGCGACTGTAATAATTGGGATAGGGTTTGTGAAATTCAGGATAGTTGACTAAAAGTGAGAAAACTTGATGATGCAAAATTGTGATGAATTTGAAAAGTTTGAAGTGATTTGGCAAATTTAGGATAAAGATTGGGATTTGTTTTGTGAAATTAAGGAGAGTTGCCCAAATCAAGGGAAAATTCACACTGACTTACTGCAATTCAGACGAGATCTAAATATTGGAATTATTTCTGTAAAGTTATGGCTAGTTGGTAAAATTGGAACTTAAAAAGCAAATTACGGTTAGCTGGTAAAATTGGAAGTGAAATGGCAAAATGCAGGAGAGTTGCGAAAATCCTCCCCCCCCCCCCCTTCCCCACGAAGCGAGAAAATCTAGGTAAGTTGCTCAGTTGGCAAAATTTTGAAATTCGAGTTGGAAATTTTTTGATTTCGCCACCCCCAACCATAGTCCTTCGCTATGCCCCTGTTTCCAATTATTACTTAATAATATTTCATTGTTATATTTTAGGCCGAAATTGCTCTTAAGATTTGGTATGAATAAATTGAGATTAATTTAGAAAATAAAACTATATAAAATATAAATTTGTATTCAAATTATTTTTATTAACTTCTAACGTTACGTTTTTGAAGAGCCTAAAGTTTCTGAGGGGACCGTGAGAAGTTTCCTCTTGGTACTTCACCGGTAGAAAAAAATAGCTGAGGAAAACTATAGTCATTGAGAGTATAGTGGTGATAACACTCGACATGGCAGACATGGGTTGGATTACGTAACTCACATTTTTCAGCTAAATATTCATAATACATCTATTTTTTTAATCAAAATAAAATTTAATATTGAACAAAGATTATAATATATATCACTAGATGGCAGCACTTCCTTCAGATCTTTTCGGCTCCAGTTTGAAAAGTTATTAAAATAGTGCGCGCTAGCTTCAAAAACCTAAGTAAAATTCGTCAATCAATGTCTAAAACACCATTAATTCTTATATCAGCGTTTCTCAAACTGTGGGTCGCAAACACCTTAGAGGGGGTCGCAGCTGGATACGATGAGTGTGCTGTATAAAAAGGAAATCATTTCTTTCCTGTTTAATTTCATGTATAGCTGGTTGCTTTCGGCATTCGCGATCTGTATATACAGCAGGAAAATATTTTTAGCACTTCTCCCTTTTTAGGGGAAAGAAAGCATAAGGAGAGTTTTTGACCCCCATGCTTTCTTTCCCCCTGCAAAAAAAGGGTGAATGATGAAACGATTTTCCCCTTTATCTCCTGAACGAGTGTGAAAAGTAACAAGTTACGAGTCAAATGAAAGCTTGTGACACGAGGAATGTCATAAGCTAAAAAAAATCACTCCTATGCTTTCTTTCCCCCTAAAAAAGGGGAAATATGAAAAATATTCTTTTGCTATATCTCCAGAACGTGAATGTCGAAAGCAACCAGCTATACATCAAATGAGAGCTTGTGACGCGGAGAGTAACAGAAGTCATAATAATAGTAACCCCAATGCTTTTTCCCCCTAAAAACTACTGTTCCACTATATCTGCGGAATGCGTCCCGAAAGTAACAAGTATGCTTTAAATGAAAGCTTGTAACGCGGGGAGGTGTCATAGACTATTAAAAATTGCCCCCCTCCCCACAACACGCTTTCTTCCCTCCCAAAAAAAACGAGAAATGCGAAAGTCGTTCTATCTTCCGAATGCCAATGCCAACAGTTACGAGTTAGGTGTCAAATGAAAGCTGATATAATGACCGCCGCAAACTTTTTCGAATTTTGATCCCATTATCCCCCCCCCCCCCCCCCATGATAAAAGGAGGGCGTGGATTTTTCAAGGATTCGACTTTAACGAGTCATATCTCAAACTAAAGCTTGTGACGTTTCCAATGTCATGGGCTACCTCAAACACGACTCCAAAAGGGAGAAAAAATGTGGTCAATGTTTATGAGTCCTATATCAAATGAAAGTTTTTGAAGGTGGGTGTTTTCAGTGACAAAAAAATATAAATAAATTAAAATTTTTAAAAAATACCTATTTTTCATATGAGCCTTAAAAAACAGAAAATTGAAATAAAGTATATCGATGGTGCAATCAGTCACTATGTTCGTATTCACTTCAAACAAAGATAGGGCGTGTTTTACCTACACAAGATTGCCGGCACCCTATCTTCATCTGAAGTAAATACCAACTCTGTAAGTATACTTTAGGTTTATTTTCTACTACGATATACTTTAGGTTTATTTTCTACTTTTTAGAGCCCATATAGGAAGATGGGTATTTTTTAAATTCTTTATTTATATTTTTTACTTATTTTCCTATTGCTTTCCGCTTGACATTTATAAGTTTGTAAATTTGTCAAAATAATTTTTCCACCATAAATTTTGAACGCGGAGAAACTTAATCATTTATGTATTAATTGGAAGCTTATGACATGTGGTGTGTCATAGGCTATAAAAACAGAGCTCCTAAAAAAAAGCAACAAAATAAGAAAACTTTGTTCTGCTAAATCTTCGGAACGCGAGTCCGGAAAATAACAATGCATTAAGTAAACGCTTGTAACGCTGGGTTGGGTTGTTTTACCTCTGAGCGGCACTTTTTTGCACACAATGGGCTAAATGGTCAGGTCACATGGACCCCGAAGGCTCAGAGAAGGTTGGGGGAGGAGACCCACTGGAGCAGCTGTTGGGAGACAGATGGTAGCCTCCCGTCAAGGCCATCCAGCGTGTTCTTTAACGTGCACAGGGTATGGTTCTCCCGCACACGGGGCCACGGCTTAAAGTCCCATACGACGGACGGCGGTCTTTCCAAGCCCATCAGTGTCCCCTACTGACCATGGGCAGGGCGGGGAATTTTTGGAGATAAATCTCAACGCTGACCAGCTGGGACTCGAACCTGGGAATTACAGATTACGAGCCTGACGCGCTACCGACTGAGTCACCCCCACCCCATTTTAACGCAGGGAGTCATAGGAAATGAAAATTTGACACCCATGCTTTCTTTCAGGGAAATATGAATACGATTGTTCTGTCTTCCGAACGCCAGTACTGAAAGTAACAAGCTATGTGTCAAATGAAAACTTCTGACAAGGGCAGTTTCATAAGCTTTAAAAATTGACCCCCCCCCCCTGCTTTCTTCCCTCCTATAAAACCGAAAATGTGAAAACGATTGTTCCACTATATCTGTAGAAAACGATTACGGAAATAAACGAAGCGCTAAATGAAAGCTTCTGATGCGTAGTAGAGTATCATAGGCCATTAAAAATTGACCCAATGTTTTCTTTCCCCCTAAAAACAGGAAATATTAAAGTCGTTTTACTATATCTTTTGAATGCGAGAGCCCTACACTTACATAATGTCCGTCGTAAACTATTTTGAATTTTGCCCCTATTCCCCCTTGATAAAAGGGGGGGGCGGATTTTCGAGGGGTTTGACTTTAACGAGTAATATTTCAAATTAAAGCTTGTGACGTCTCTAATGTCATGGGCTACCTTAAACATGACTTCAAAAGGGAGGAAAAATATGGTCGATGTTTACGAGTCATATATCAAATGAAAGAATTTTGAAGGAGCTGTTTTTAGTGATAAAAAATGCAAATAAATTAAAAAAACATTTATATTCTATATGCACCCTAAAAAAGTTGAAAATTACGGTAAAGTATATCGATGGTGCAATCTGTCACTGATTGTATTCACTTCAAACGAAGATAGGGCGCCAATCTACCTATTCAACGAGATTGCCGGTGCCCCATCTTCTTTTAAAGTGAATATGAACTCAATGACTGATTGCACCATCGATATGCTTTAGGTTTATATCCTACTTTTTAGAGCCCATATAGGAAGATAGGTATTTTTTTAAATTTTCATTTAAAAAATCCCTTAAACAATTTGCTTACCATAGAGATCCGATAGGAATACGTCATAAATACTCTATAGATTTTTTGAGAAAGCTGAACCTCCAGTACACACGAAACAATCGTACCTTTTCTGAGGATTCGAACCAGAAGCTTTTGATCACAAGTCGATCACACTAACCAGGCCACATTGTAAGTACATTGGCCACACTGTATTAAAGCTTTTATATTCCTGTCAACTGATGGGATCACTAATTGCTGTACATGTTTCAAATTCAGTACTAGATTTGCTTGATATTGCCTGTCAAAAAAACCTTTGGTTGAAAAATAATCAAACACTAGAGCAAAGCCGGATTTAGGTAAAACATCACCATCCCTCCCCCCAAGAAAGCTAGTAATGGTAAATGAGGTAAAAAAAATTGTTTTTCCAACTTGTGTATATTTCACACATTAAAGACCTCTAAAACGTGGGAATAATATATTGCAATGGAGATCCGGTCCCTTACCCCCCCCCCCCTTTTTTTTCTTTCCAGCTCGATTGCGTTATTTACTCCTTATTTATTCCCCCCTGGGGTGGGGGTGGCTCAGTCGGTAGCGCGCCAGGCTCGTAATCTGTAGTTCCCAGGTTCGAGTCCCAGCTGGGTCAGCATTAGATTTATCTCCGCAAAATTCCCCGCCCTGCCAACGGTCAGTAGGGAACACAGATGAGCTTGGAAAGGCCGCCCTCTGTCAGATGGGACGTTAAGCTGTGGCCCCGTGAGTGAGAGAGCCATACCCTGTGCACATTAAAGGACACGCTGGATGTCCTTGACAGGAGGCTACCATCTGTCTCCCAACAGCTGTTCCAGTGGGTCCCCTCCCCAACTTTCTCTGAGCTTTGGGGTCCATGTGACCTGACCATTTAGCCCATGGTGTGCAAAAAAATGCTGCTCAGAGGTAAAATACCCCCCCAACATCCGGGCCTGCACCGAAGGTTGGTTATGACTGTTCTATCTCTAAGCAGAACTGTTGTATATAAATCGGTCCAAAAGGCCAGATCTAAGAGCTGGATATGGAAATTAAATCATTAGACATTGTTAGGTGGGAGATGGAATTATTTTAATTATCCAATAGATCTTTCCCTTGGCACATGGTCTCAGCTACCCTTGCACTATAAAACCCTAAACAACCAATCTCCTTTCCCTACCCAGCTACAAGCCATGGACCTGGTCATTAGCCCACTAGGTACAAAATTCTGCTCAGAGGAAAAATAATCCTACAATGTCATAATTTTAAGGTTTTAGGCTGCTCAATCATCCGAAATTAAATTGTTCTCTCCTTAAGTTCCTGAACAATATGCAGGTAACCACTTCATATTACCCACTTGGGCCACCATTGAGGTTTATCTCCACCCTAATCTGTCAGTAGGGGACATCAATCGGCTTGGAAAGACCATTGTCCATTGGATGGTGCATAAAGCAGTGGCCCTCTGTACAGGAGAGCTATACCTTGTACACGTTAAAGAGCACACTGGACTACCTGGTTGGGAGGCTACCATATCGCCTAACAGCTGTCCAATAGATGCCCTCCCCTAATCTTCTCTGAACCCTTTGTGTGCAAAAAATGCCCCTCGAGAGGTTGGTTGTTTTACCTCTGAGCGGCTCTTTTTTGCACACCATGGGCTAAATGGCCAGGTCACATGGACCCCGAAGGCTCAGAGAAGGTTGGGGGAGGGGACCCACTGGAACAGCTGTTGGGAGACAGATTGTAGCCTCCCGTCAAGGCCATCCAGCGTGTTCTCTAACGTGCACAGGGTATGGCTCTCCCGCACACGGGGCCACGGCTTAACGTCCCATCCGACGGACGGCGGCCTTTCCAAGCCCATCGGTGTCCCCTACTGACCGTGGGCAGGGCGGGGAATTTTGCACTCGAGAGGTAAAATAACCCAACCCAACTTCATATTACATTCTCTCTCTTGGAAGTTAGAACTTTTCCTAGTGTAAAGATTCCCTATATAAATTGCAATACCTTAAAATGGTGCATTTTTTTTAAACTCAGCAAGTAGCCAGGCTTGTAATCTGTAGTTCCTTGGTTCAAATCCCACCCGTACCAGCATTTTCTCTCTGCAAATTCCCCACCTTTCCTTTTGTCAGTAGCTGATACTGATGGGCTTGGAAAGGCCACTACCAGTCGGATAGGACATAAAGCATAGGGCACGTGTGCAGGAGAGCCATACCCAGTACACGTTAAACATTGAATGTCCTTGCCAGGAGGCTACCATTTGTCTTCCAACAGCTGGTCCTCCCTTTTCAGAGCCCTTATGATCTGGCCATTCATCCCATTGTATGCAAAAAAGTGCCACTCAAAGAAAAATACAAACTTCCTTTTTTTGTTGCGAATAACACCACGAAATCAGATGCATTAATGTGAATTTAATAAAAAAAAAATTAATAAAATGCACAAAAGTAATTTTCCAAAATAATAAAAAATACCCACTTAAAGAACTGTTTGCCAGAGGTCTGTGAGGAAGACGAGACCTCAGCAAAGCATCCATGCCTTATCCAGGGTTCGAACCCGGGTCCCTCCCATCAGTAGCCAAACGCATTTATCCACTCGGCCAGATTGATAACAATGAAAGTACAAAGCGAAAAACCGGAAGACTTCCATGTCAATACAAGTTCAGGGTTCAATTGACGTTGTTAAATGAGCAATTAGGGGGAAATGTTACTGAAGGTAGTCAATAAATCTACCTAAATCTTGATTTTCAACATTCATTTGATTTTACAGTCAAAAGGGTGGAATATTTCCTGGAGTTAAAATTGGTTTTACCTCCGAATGGCACTTTTTTTGCACACAATGGGGTAAACGGCCAGGTCACAAAACTCCTAAGGCTCAGAGAAGGTTGGGGGAGGGGACCCACTGGAACGGCTGTTGGGTGACAGATGGTAGCCTTCCATCAAGGCCACACAACCTGTTCTGCAACGTGCAAGGATATGGCTCTCCCACACACTATGCCATGGCTTAACGCCTCATCCGACAGACATTTACAAGCCCCTCGGTGTCCCCTACTGACCGTGAGCAGGGCAGGGAGTTTCGTGAAGATGTCTCAATGCTGACCAAACTGGGAACTGCAGATTACGAGCCTGGTATGCTACCGACTGATCCACCTCCGCCCCTCCCGAGTTAAAATGATCTAAGTTAATTCTTAAAATGACGGAAGAAACAATTATACGACTCTCTCTCCAAAATTATGAGCATATTTTTTTAGGAAGTTTGTGAAATAATTATTTCGCTCTTCTCCCATTTCAAATTTTTGCTAAACAGGCCAATTATTAAATATTTCAGTTTATACAATTCCTTTGAATAATATAACGATTTAGATTGGACTTTTTCACTTTTGCATACACAATGAACACTGCCAAATCGCAAAAAACTCATCTTAACTTGGAAGACCCAAGGCTCATAACAGCAGCTACTAGGAGCCAGATGAAAGCCTCACACCGGTGTCAGATCTTCGAGAGGTTGGGGAAACTTCAGAATGTTAACCAAAAAGGCCAAACACAAAACGGTAAATATATATATTACACTTAATTTGCAAGGGTATTTAAAAGGCGAGCTAGATAATTTTTGATAAACAAATGCCTATCGATATAAGGAACATTTTCCATCCAGTAGATGGTTTGGGGTTTTATGGTGCAGAGGCAACTAGTCCATATTGCACCATCTAGAGTGCAAGTTGGACATTTATATTCTGCCTAACCTTTGTAAATATTTCCAGTTTTTCATCCTCCTAAACAATATTTGACCCGTTATCTATCTTATTGGCAGGCAAGCACTTCAAAGTATTCAATGGGAAGCCCTTAAGCGAATGCCTACCAATACACAGGGTATACATTTTATGGTTTTCTCTGTGCTGTTGTTAGCATGATCGGCTACTTCTTAAAGGTGTTTGAACCCAAAATAAGCTGTAGATGTTTCCAGTTTTGTGTTGTCTTTCTGTTGACGTTCTGCCTTCCCAACGATCTTTATGCCATATTAAACCGAGACTTCTAGAGTAAGCAGTTGCTTGAGGGATCGTTCATTTATTCAATTTTTAATCTCCTATACCGATTTTTTTTTTAAATCTTAATCACCAAGAATTCAAAATTAATAGTTGCCCGGCTTGTGAAAGTGCCTTAATTTACCCAAACTCGATTGATTTCATAGAAATGGAATGTTGACATTATTGATCAAACGTTAACACCAAATCAGTTCTTGTCCAAGTCTATAGCAAAGGTTGTAATCACTATTGCCAATTACCTACTTTGAGGCAATATTTTTAAGTAGTTCAACCACTTAAATGTATAATAGAAATTGTCTACTACACTTACTTTTAGCAATATGTAGCTATTTTGTTTTTCCAGTCTTGAGTAATCTGCAACTAGTTACTCAGTGGGCTGGTTTTCATATTCAGATGATAGATACCCTATGTGAACAATATCAAGTAGAATCCGATTTTTTTACCCTGAGTCTTGAATAAAAAAAAAACCATAAATGCATCATAATTTTAAGAAAAATTTATTTTTCTTTAACCCAATTTCAGCCTAAATTCTAAAAAAAAAATTAAACACCTCAAGAATATGACTTTAAACACTAAAAGAAACCATAATATATATTAACGTAAAAGATCCATTTTTTTTTTTGTCATCTAGAGAAGTGTTCCACATTTTTCCTTTAGCAACCCACTTCTAAAATGTCCATTTCTTTTTTTTTATAACTTAAAAATTCAATTTATTTAACCAAAACACATATTAAACTCGGCATTTCATAAAAAAAATTCATAAAAGAAATTTAAAAAGTATTAAAAGAAATTATGTATTTTTTTATCCGTGACAGACCTGGACCTTGGATGCAACACACCAGTTGAGAACGACCGATACAAAGGATGGAGGCTTAAAATTTTATACAAGGATTAAACAGCATATAATGTAAACATATATAACTTTTTTTTATCTCTGTGAACATCTATGCATTTTTTTTTTCCTTAAAATTTTCAGCATTTCTGTATTTTTAAAAATTTTGATATTCTTTAGGATATTTCATTGAATTTATAATCAGAAATTCACTAAATTTTTTGGTCTTTTTCTTTAAAAAAATACTTTAATATCACAATTTATATATTTTACCATTTTAAATGGTAATAATTCTATTCAGTCTTCACCTGGCTCATACAGGTCATATAAAACTATAATTGTACAGAACTATTAAAATATATTTTCAAAAATTGTTTCAAATTATAATCAAATCCATTATATTTACAATGAATTTTTTTGGTTTACATTTTTAGCTCTATTCTTTATACTTTTTAGTCCCCCCCCCCCCCAAAAAAAAGCAAAGTGTTTCTTTTGAGACAATATAACATCGATTCCTTCCCCAATTATTGCTAGATTAATCAAATTTGGGACTGGAAAGATTAAGAAATATTTCTAACCTAATATTTTAAGCAATTACAAATCTTATGTGTAACAACATTTATAAGCAATTTCACCAAAATAAGTTATGGGTGGTGAACTGATCTAGTGGAACTGACAAAATATCATTAAACTGTCCTGAATGAACACATTTCCTTAATTTCATGATTCATGAATTTTTCCAAACTTCAAATAAAAATGTAATGCCATCTCAAAGGATCTTTACTATAAATCATACAAAATCTTATTCTGCCTGATGTAATGATTTGAAATATCAAGCATTTCAAACCATTACCTCAGGTAGAAATGTCAAATATTTCAAACTACTAGATTTAGAATGTTTTATATGTTGCATGATAGTATAACACGCTCTTTAGCTAAATTGCAGGCTTCTTTGGAATTCAGTCTATGTAATGCTAGCAAAGAATAGTAAAAATCTCTCTTTTCAAAATTGACTGACATGTATCATATGCTTGATAACCATTCAGGACTTCTACTGCAGCATACCAATGTGGATAGAGATAACTCTTCAAATGTTGAATTTGGCCATACAAATAAACTCGTGGAGTAGAGTACATGTTGTTAAACTTGAAAATGTTAAAAATAAGAATGTGTTTCCAGCACTAGGAACACAAAATATTTGTATGTAGTGAAAATATTAATTGATAAACAATTTACTTAGCAAGAATTTCGATCATATATTCCATCTTTCACTTACATTCATCTGAAAACATAACACTGCTCCCATTGTAAAGTTTTTTTTGGAAAAGATTAATAAACTACTACTGTTTCCACAATTCCTAAGCTTCTACGATATTTATGTGTGTACGATATACTTTCTTCTGTATTATATCTTTTTAACAACATATATTGTTATATGTTGTAACATAGATATATACTGCTGCAAATATGTTTTATGTAGTGATAAATAGAATTTTACTAAATTTTTAGTTCTCTTTACAAAGTGCTTTTAATTTCATACTTAAATATTCTTCACACTACTAAATATTAAGTTCATTTTGGAAACATTTCCTTTGCTACCAATTTGCATTTTGTATTAAATTTAAGCAGGATAAACCTAATGCAACAGCCATTCGGTCATTGATGTTTTTCAATTATATGATTCAACAAGTGAAAAATCAATGGTAAAAACATAGTGGCAGAATTATAAAAATTACTCTTTAAACACTGTAGGTCCTATACCAACAGGCAGAATTTATAAGATTCCATTAAATGACCATAAAAAGTACTGAAAGACATATAGGCAAAACCTTCCAAATTCGCCTGGAGGAACAATATAATTCAAGCTCCCAAATTAATTTCTAACTTACTGCCCTCACACAAACTTCGATCACTAACAAAACTACCCCAAAGTTTCGCATGGCTAAAATACTAAGTTCACCCCCTACTAAAACCAGTTGAAACGAATGGAAAATGTAAGAATTTATGCCGAAGTCTGGGGGAATGAAACCCCCAAAAAAATAATACAGGAAGGGGGGGGGGGGCAGGATTACTCAACACATCATGTAATACACTTATGAACCTTCTCCATCACATCACCTCTTGACCTTGGCACGCCTCTGAATCTCACGTACATTTGCATATTGAGCACACTGCATTTCTAATACCCTCACCTGTTACCATAGGCAATGCTTACCTGATGATGTGCTGAAACAGATGTTAAGAAATAGTAATGCTTAGTCACTGGTATCTAGGTAATTAACCAGCTCAGCTCATTAATAGGAGCACGAAGTTAAAATTCCTCAGACACAAAGTGGCGGGTGGCACGACTACCAATACAGCAGTCTGTTAATAACACCACTGTCACAATTGAGATCTAGTTACCAACAATTGGAAAGCATTGATATCAAGGACCTGTGAAAGCTCAAGCCCCAGCCCGCACGAGGAAGAGCACTATTCCTTGCTATACAGCTCAAGAGGCTAACTCAAGAACACAATAACTATGCCAGCATAGGCATGACCATTTAATCCCAAACTTGCCATGCTGAAAAATGTCTTTCAGTATGCATATTAGTTGTCAAAGAACTGGGTATATTTTTACCGATACCTTGTGACTACTATAGCATCTACAGTATATATTACACAGTAATGTTTAGAATTTAATACAACGTGAATAAATTAAGTTTTTGAAATACTTAAAAATCTGTATTATACAAATAACCTTAAAATAATAACATGAAACAGTGCATCATTATGCAATCTCTGGTATGATCAGCACTATTCATTAGTGCTTGCACTTGTTCCTTGGTCAGTGCTCCTGTTGGGACTCTTGTTCAATAATAGCAGAGATAATGTGATTACATATAAAAAAATGTTGAAAGGAGTCTGCCTCAGGCCTCAAAAATCTGCTGCTTTTCCAACTGTAATATACACTAAACTTATGAAAATGTTATTTACACAGTTTCAATCCACTAATTACTGTAAACTTATTTGCATATGCAAAAAACATAAATATTTTCCTTAATTATTAGAGATAAGTTTAGGCTCAAATTTCCGGACCCAAACTTATATTATTGAGCATTAGTCCACTTGGGCCCCCAAATTATTTACGTAATTACTGAACCTCTCACCAGGTTGAACAATAAATTTTGAACACTTCATGAAACGTATGTAAAAATGCATAATGTAAATATTTTTTTAAATTATTCGTATTCTACACTTTCACAAACTTTAACTGCGTAACAAAATTTTAATTTTAATATTATTTAAAACAAAAAATTCACAAAAACTGAAAATTCTTAAGTAGCATCATTAAAAATGCTAAGATCAATTCAATGATGAGAGCACACCTGAAAATATAATCAAAGACTGAATGAGGCTTATCTTTAGTTTCTAAAAACTAATTAAGAAGTTCAAATCATAATCAAGAGAAATTATATTATTCATTTATTTATTCTCAATGGTAAGAAAATTTTGAAATTTAAATTGACTGATTCAAGCCCGGGCACAAGCCCAAACTCATCTCTAGTATATGTAACCTGTTATGTAACTATTGCTATTACCATATAACTTACCAGAATACATGATTACTGCTTCGTCTGTTTTATATATCAATAAAAACATTTGAACAATGACAGATGTGCAATGAGGTAAAAAAAAAAGACAAAAAAATCCTTATTAATATCTGTATGTTGGTTAACTAATATATTACAACTAGATCTAATTTTATGGATTTCAAAATATAACTATTAGAAGCTAAATTCCAAAGCACAAATATGCACTAAAATTGTTTTTCAAGTTTCTGAATTGCTATATTTAATCAAAATTATAATGCATACACAGCTTCTCAAAACTCATTTCCAAGGATAGTAATAATCATAATTTACAAATTTCATAAATGTTTAATATGTCCAATACTGGCATTCACTAGGCAGTATAACTGCACGTATATCAAGTTGAAAACAGATATGTTAGATTAATAATTTCTACCACAGGTACTATAAAAATGTGAATTTAACAATATACCACAAATTCTTTAGTCCTCTCCGAAAGTATAAGTTTGAATTAGATCTGAGGTTTATAATAGCAATTATTCATAGGGCTGTAAAATACTTATATTACAGCTCACACTAGCAAACTGCTGTTAGAATTCTGAGACTATGGATTCAATAGCATTGCTTTATTATCTTCCTTCATCACAATTGTTTGCCTATATATCATTTTGAAGGTTCTGTTTAGTGATTTCTTCTAGAGTTAGTCTTATTTCTATATTCTAAAAGTCAAAGAATCAAACATTTGTTTCAACTGTTCAAACAGAGCATTAATAATACCAACTGAACTCAATAATGGAAAGTAATTGACTGCTGCAGTGTAGCAACTTCCTAAGGTAATACAAATCAGTTTCATGGCATTATTTTTCTATAAGCAATACAATTTCATATTATGCATTCTTTTTCTGGTATTATATAAAATTAATATATTAACACTTTCTAATGTAAAACAAATATATATTAGCAGTATATCTGCATTAAGTATAACTTTTCCTTTACACATTAGCATTTCAGTAATAAAATTCTTATACCTCATATAAATGACCCTTCTTTATTATGCCCTAAAAATTATTAAAGCTATGACTGCCACAAAAAATCATCTTGGTGGCCCAAGTGATTAGTAGTCTTGATTGTGGATCAGAAAATTAATCCAGAATAAGGTATGGCTGTTTCACTTCTGGTATTGTGTTTCTGCTGAGTGCTCACCTTTCTCATAGATCTTGTCTTATTAGACCTCTGAGGCAAACATCTGCTTAAGGGGTAATTTATGTTTTTATTTTTGTCAAAATATAACCACTCTTTTGAAAATAATTTTTTTTTTCAAAAATCTTGAATGCAGAAAGGCAAATAAAATGGCAAGATTGCTTTCAAAAACATCAAGGCACTTTTAAATGCTTTACCTATTAAACTTTTCACATCTCTTAAATATAAACAAATTTGTAAAAATCCAACTAGATTTAAAGCAATTATCTATTCATTATAATAGAGTTGTTTTGGATATCTTTTTTTAATTACTAGTGGCTAATATAATCCATTTATCTGACACCTAAATACTTCAGCTTTTTAATGAGAATTCAAGCATTGCAACACTTCACCATACTTAATATAGATTTTTACCAACAAAAATTTACTATTTATAAATGTAGATATTATTTCAACACATTTATGCAGTAAGTGATTTATAAGTGTATATTAATGGAAACATTACTCTAAGCTTCTTCTAATTCTGATTTATTTTTTAAAAATTACTTTCTTTACTCCTTTACCATATTGAACATAAAATGGAAATTTCAATAATGCAACTGGACTAGAAATAATAAGATAAAAATAGTATTAATCAAATACAGTGCACTCTGTTATCTGTGCTTTGGATTAACCATATTTTATTAACGGACACCAATTTTATTATTTATCCACCTCAAGACATCGTTTTTTTATGATTTAGGAGGCAATATCTTTCATTAATCTTTCAGCTAGCAGCAACTGTGACAGTATTCAAGATTTGCTTTAATTTTACTGATTTTTTTTTTCCAAGTACAGAGCCATAAAAACAATAACAAGATAGCATCAGTAGAAGTCATTAATAGCACCATATTAAGAAGAGGGTGAATATAAGAAAAACTTTTGCATTCAATCCTTTCCTTATTTATGAATTTCAAGTGTAATACATCCTTTACTTTCTTACTAAATATGCAATTATTTTATGCTCAAAAAATATATATGTAATGAAAAGAAATATCAGTTCTATCACTTTTATTCTAACTTTGGGTTAAATAAGGACTAGCACTCTATGTCACAATAAATAATATATATTAATGAAGGACCAGCCCTCTATGTCATAATAGTTGATCACCCAATCCCAAATAACACATATGTGCAACCTACAAACCATCCAAGTATTCCAGAAGAATAGATAACAGAGTCTACTGTATGAAGCATGGTAAAACACAAAATAAAATTTACTGTTTTTAAAAAAAAAATAAACACATTTTTAAATAGATAATATTTAAGAAATATTAATGCTATTATTTCTTCAGTTACTTATTATGCCAAATAAATTATAAGGAATAATAAATTTAACCACAGTAAATGTCAGCAAAACCTCCATAGTTGATTCAGGAAATTGCAAACAAAATATATACTCTTAACTGTAAGTGAATACGAACCTTCAGAGTAACTGATTGCTTATTATGATTCCAAATATCAAATTACTGGCAATCCAGAAAGTTTCAGTTGTTTAAAATAACATCTACTCTTGACAAAAATAGCAATAAAATATGAAAGCCCAATTTTTATCTAATTACTCAATTTCAAACCAAAGGTGTATTTATTTCAAACATTTGAGGCATTTCCTTTTTTGATTTCTTTGCGCATTTTTCAGTTTTCTTGTTAGGTTGAAAAAAATCACAATTATATATCTTCAAAACAAAATTTCTTAAGTAATTAAAACTATAATATGCATTTTTATTTATAAAATAATGCAAAATTAAGTATTACTTTGATATAGGATATTCTAGTAGTACAGATGAATAAAAATAGGCCAATCCCCTCAGTTTATCTCAAGTGTTTTGTTCAATTGCTTTCATGCTTGTACTGTTTTTTCAGTGAATTGTGGAAAAAAAAAACTAGTGATATTTAATCCAAAAAACAATAATTTAAAAGGAAATTACTCTTTGAAGTGATGAATATGTTTGTTTTCCAGTTTAACTGGAATGTCTTTTACACACAATTTTTTTCTGGTTGTTAAAATTATGAAAACAGCACCTAAAAAACTTGATATTTTTACCATACATGTATATATATTTTTTAAATATAGTTGAACTATGGAGTGTATCTTTAGTTTCATTTTTGCACTGTTTTAGACTATGGAGTGTATCTTTAGTTTCATTTTTGCACTGTTTTAGACTATGGAGTGTATCTTTAGTTTCATTTTTGCACTGTTTTAGTGCCTGCTTTGGGTATTTAGCTGTCTTTATTGTCATCCTTTATTGAATCAAAGTTACAAGATCAAGATACAATTCAGTATAACTCATATAACAATACACTATATACAGTATACACATCATTTCTATACTGCAAATTTAGGTTTTATTTGAATGCTACAGACATTTAAATGATCACTTTATTTACAGCACTCTAACACACAAAAAACATTAAATACTTGAGCTTCTGCAGGAAATCTTCACTTTTATGAAGTCACTCTGTCATTATATTCTTGTATGTGGCATTGAATAACCAAGAAGAGGTGCAATAATTTTCATATCTTCTAAAATGTTAGCACTGCTTCTGAATATTTAGTTTCTTGATTCTAAATAGGTAAAATAAACACATTTTTAAATAGATAATATTTAAGAAATATTAATTTCAGAACAGAAACATTTAATAACACTAATTAAGCAAGTGGTGAAAATATCATGCAATCACAACTAGAACTACAGATAAAAAGAATTAAATAGTACTTTGTTACAATATACTCAATACAGTTCTAATTCACAGAAGGCAAACAAAGAAAAATGTTGTTTAATTTCCCTGTTTCCCTTTTGGTGTTTGTTTCTTCAGTTACTTTTATGTTTCTGTTGTTTTACTGAGTGAAAAAACTGGATGATTGGGGAGGCATTTACTCATCTGTTTTATTATCTGCTAAAGTCTCTAGGTAGCCAGTGTTTAGCATGCTTGCTGTGGATACATAGGGACTCAGTTCAAGCCCCAGATAGGGCATAGCTATTTTTTTTAATGTTATTTTTCTGAGGTCTTGCCTTCCTCAGACTTTCCTCTATGGTGTATTAAACTGGCAGGGCTGCTGTCACACTTTGGTAGCAAGCAGCTTCTTGAGGGCTACTTTTTTTTAATTCAATATACTTTGACTTAGAAAGTTTTACCTATTCACAGTTTATATAAAAATTTCTCTAAGAAATTTCAATATATTTATTATTATTTATATTGTTTAAGAAATGTGACTGATGACAGGGCTGGATCTAAGGGGACCTTGCCCCCCCCCCTCCTCTCTCTCGTTCAGAATGTTAGTAAAGATGACAGAGTATATTCTTGTACATGACACTGGATGACTGAGAAGAGGAGCAATAATTTTCATATCTTCTAAACACGTGAGCACTGCTTCTGAATATGTAGTTTCTTGATTTTAAATAGGCAAAATAAACACATCTTAATACAATTATTTTTTATCCTTCAAACTATTTGCATATTAAAAAGATTTTAGAGCAAATTAAGAAGTGTTCTGGAGCAAGGACAGCATTCCTTCTTCAGTGAAGTGATACTATGTGGCAACGTTAGAGGTATCAAGAACTTCTTTCTACATGCCAGTATATTTTGGGTCACAAAAAATACACCAACTCAATCTGATGATTCCTGAATCTATTTATGGCAAAAAGTTGTGATATATCACCATTTTTCACTGTAAAAGTTTTAGGGGAAAAACTATTTATTTAATACTAATTAATTTTAAAAAGTGTCCAGATGATAGAAAAAATATTTTAAAATCTACCACAAACAAATGTTTGGCAGATATCATCACAGCTGATAAATAATGAGATAAACTTGACTGTTCAACATCCACTAATAAATCAGCACTTTGACGTCGATTCTAATTTTGGAGGAAAAATTGTCTTGAGCCGGGTGGGATACGAATCCACGACCTCCTGATAACATGTCAGGTGCTCTGGAACACTGAGCTACCGGCCACTGGTTAGAGATCTTGATTGGCGGCTGGTAGCTCAGTGGTTCAGAGCACCTGACATGTTATCAGGAGGTCGTGGGTTCGTATCCCACCAGGCTCAAGACAATTTTTCCTCTAAAATTAGAATCGACGTCAAAGTGCTGATTTATTAGTGGATCATCACAGCTACTGCACTCTTTAGTGAAATCCACTTTTCTGACAGTCCATTTGGTTGTAAAATCATATGAAATGTTTACACAATTATCAGTTCTTATTGTTGACAAATACAAGTTTGCACAATAGACAAACATGATAACATAGTAATTACATTAGATGCCCTAATGTGCATAGTCAATGAGAATGCAACAGCATCTCTGTTTGTAGCTTTGTTTCAATACTGAAGGACGTAAATTAGGTCAAATATGCTTTAAACCAGTTTTAATAATAATAAATAGTCTGCTTGTTAAAAGGATGACAATTGTATTCTAATGAAAGTTGAGAGAGCATTACAAATAGACATCAATGTTTATTTGTTAGATTCTGGAATGCTGATCAAAGCATTCCAGGTTAATAAGAGAAAGGAACAGGATTGTCCAAGGGTTCAAACCCTCCAATAATTAAATTTATTTTGGTGTATGAAAAAGTATTTTCTATTAACTAGCAGCATATAACAGATTTAAAGCACATATCACAGAACAAATTTAGGAGCATCTACCATATCCATGTGAACATTTATATTTTTTCTTAAAATACCATGACCAAAAAATTGGATTCATACAGAAGGCACAGTATTAATTACATCTAGTAACCAGCAGTAGGAAATTTTCACATGACTACTGTACCTATCTGAATCAGAGAAAAAAGTTCTACATGAAAATAAGCACTTACATAAGGATTGTCAATGTTATCAATAACATGAAATGAACTCTAAATTTATAAAATTAACTTTTAAACTTTTTCTTGAATGTTTTATTGCACTGGATAACATGTTTTTATCATATTGGTGATAATATTTATCAATGAAGGCCTTGGGCATCAGAATATTTGTTGTCATGGCAAATGTCTTTAACACTTCATAAATATACTAATCCACTCCTGATTCACTTTCAACTGCAAATGGCTAATTTTAAGTTTGGTAAATTTTTCACTCCAACAGCAATACCAAGCTGAAAACACTGGTTCTTGTCCAATCACCGAAGTTAAACAGCTTTAGGTGTGGTCAGTATCTGGGAACACTGCGTGCAGTTGGCAAAAAATTTGCTGAGGACCCACCATTCTCACAGATCCCTCTACTATGGTGTATTAAAGACAGCCTCCTGTCAGACCTCTGTGGCAAGCAGTTGCTTGAGGAGGTATTTATTTTATTTATTTTAAAATTTTCACGCACTTTAAAGTGCATCATTTCATAAGACCAAGCATATCCATCACTTTGAAGACCTTTTACACACTTTAATAATTTTCCACATGTGGAAACTTGAATTTTTAATGAAATGCCTTTCTAAATTTACACATTTGTTGAAGTGCAATATTTCATTTTTGCTTACATCAGACATTAAATGCACATATATTTTTCAGCATATGCTATTACTTTCAGTACTGTCATTACTTTGCTTGAATATTTATCCATTGTTTAATTATTTGGAAATGGGGAATTATTCTTACTATAACTAGTCTGCACAAATATATAAAAAAACTTACCATTATAAAACTGTTTGCAGCACACCAATAGATATTACACTCTCAAAGATATCATAACCATACAAAACAAGTCAAACTATGCTCCTATTCAGCACCTGTGGCCAATGAAGTGTAGAATCTACCTGTTTTGTGTAATAGGTAGGATACCAAAGATAATCCAACAGCAGAACTGATGCCTGCCTCTTTTTTTGGTGACAAAATTTTTCATCACCTTCTATAAAGTACAGTGCAGTCACATTCTATGCAAGTCTGAATTACGCAAATTTGAAATAGTGTAATATAAAAAATATTAATGAAGTCTCGATTTATGCACAGAATTTTAAATAATGTGAATCCCAAAATAAGGGGGGGGGGGGAAATTGTCAAGAATTGCATATTTTCAAAGCTGGCTTTGAGAATGAATTGCAATTTTTAAGTTATTCCCACAACCCATGGAGGTGCCACTTTAGTTGATAAACAGAAATACTCCAATCTTATGTTAGTATCATGTGAACCACGCTGTTGTTTACATGTATCGGAACTTCTGCGAGTGATTTTGGTGATTATTGTGCTGTTATTTTAACATTCACTATTATAATTTAAAATATTTTATATCCTGTAATGATGTCATCCACACATCTATTAAGTGGTAGTGCTAGAGCTGAAAAATGCAGCTGAAATCAATAACTTTTGAATGGAAGTTAGATGTGATAAAATGCTATGAAAAAGAATCTTCATCCTTTCTTTGCAATGCAGAAGGAGACTTCAAACTGAAGCTGTTAGTTATGTATCATTTGGAAAACCCACGGCCCTGAAAGAATATGAAAAAACTTTACTCCCTGTCCATTGGTATGCAAACAAAAAAGGCTAGATGACTGGTTCTGTTTTCAGAAATTATTTTGGAAGACAACTATATTCGGAATTAAAAACATTACTGCATGCAGAAGGGAATTCTGTTTACAATTCTACTGCTACTAGATAATGCCCTAAGTCATAACCCCTTCCATTTTTTCAAGCAGTATACTACATTAACTGTCATTAAATTTTATTGTTTTTTTATTTATATATTATGTATTTAGTTATTGTACATAACAAGTATTTTGAAAGCAAAAATCCACTACAATGCTTGTAGATTTATTTTATGCGAGGTCTTCAGGAATGCATCCCTCACATAAAATGCAACCACCAGTACAAATGGAGTACATAAAATATGTATAACATTTATTTATGTCTTAATTCCTTGTCAAAAATAAGGATGCATGAATTATATAATGGAAGAACTATGTGAGGAAAAAAGATATTCTCAGATTAATACTTTCCTTGCAATGGCCATACAAAATCTTTCAAATGATACTTCCAATAAATATTTTGGCAGGTTGCGCAGCCAAGCTAAAAAGTGGTGAAGAATAGTGAAATACAAGCAAATAAAACACAGAATATCTTGGCAAGCATTCAGAACATAAAACTGCTGAAGGGGAACAAACAGAATCAGCTTTACTTACAACATGTAAGAATAAATGCTAAATAACTATATGTGAATGCACAACTGAAAAGTCCACATTAATTCAGGCTTCAAATACTTTAAAACTTGAAATATATTTTTACCAACTGTAGGATGTATAAAAATCAGCTAATTCAATTTGAGGTCACTGTCTTACAAACCATATCTTAACTGCATTATGGCTCCATTTGATTCCATTGCCTGAGATATAATACAGAACTCTACAAACAGTAACCAAAGTTCTACACAATACATATAGAAAGATATGTCTATAATCCCACAATAAGATCCTCAACTAATATATATTTTTTAACTGAAAACATAAATGAATCAAAGTTAATAACACAATAAAATAAATTTGCAAAAAACTAGCACTTTCAGATAATCAGGTTTTGAATTCTATTGTCAGTTATCACTTTGCCACTGCAATCAATTACATATATTGCTTAGAAGTTTATGTCATAAGATAAACAATATACACCAAAAAGCCAAAACATTATGACCACCTGCCTAATATGATGTTGGTCCTCCATGTGCTGCCGAAACAGTTCTTACCCGGTGAGGCATGGATGCTACAAGATTTCTAAAGGTGTCTTGTGGTATCTGGTACCAACATGTTACTAGCAGATCCTTCACCTCTTGTAAGTTATGTGGTTTAGCCACCATAGATCAGATATGCTGTTCCAATACAAACCACAGATGCTCAATTGATGTCTGGGGAATTAGGAAGCCAGGACAATACCTAGAAGTCTTCCTCGTGTTCCACGAACCATTCTTGAACAATCAGGGAAGTGTGGCATGGCACATTATCCTGTTGAAAGAAGGCACTACTAGAGGGATATACCGTTGCCATGAAAAGATGTACCTGGTCTGTAATGATGTTTAGACATCACAGTTTCCTACACATGAATGACTGGACCCAGGGTTTCCCAGCATGTCAAAGTGCTGATTTGACATGATTTACCAGCAGTACATTGCCCGAAGCATTACACTTCCTCCACCAGCTTGTTTCCATCCTATAGTGCATCCTGGTGCCAACACTTTCCCAGGAAAACAATGCACATGTACCCACCACCACAAGGTGCAACAGAAAATGAGATTCAACAGACCAGACAATCTTCTTCCAATTATTCAAGGTTCAATTTTGATGCACGCGTGCCCATTATAGGCACTTTTGATGGTGAACCAAGGTTAGCATGGGCACTCAGAGCAGCCTGCAGCTATGTAGCCCCATTTTCAGCAGGGTTTGATGTACTGTTGTTCTGACACATTACTCCCATCTCTAGCATTCAAGTTACAGGTGATTTGCACCACAGTACTCCTTCTGTTGGCTTATATCATATGGGACAGCCTTCGCTCACTTCTAGCATCGATGAGTCATGGTCGACCCACACCTTGTTGGCAATTCATGATTTTTTCCTCCTTAGACCACTTTTTGAAGGTACTAACCACAGCTGACTATAAGCACTCACAAGCTTTGCCATCTCAGAAATGCTCTGACCCAGTTGTCTGGTCATTACAATTTGGCCTTGTCAGATTCACTTAAGTCAGCTGCCTTTCCCATCTGAAGAACAAGAATAATACTGATTAACAGAGCTCAGTATCAGGTGTTATTTATACCATTTCATGAACTTCAAATGCACCATCGTTTACCGTAGTTGCTTCGATTTGCATAAAGATGCATTGGTCATAATGTTTTGGCTCTTCGGTGTATAAACTATATACAACAGAGTAATGCATGGCACTGTAGGTAATTATTGAATGATACATGTAATTACTGAATGATACATTTGGTGAAGAAATTCAGATATTATTTTCTAAAAGTACTAGTTTGACATTTCTATACATGGCTACATTGTTGGCTTTGATTAGTTATGTTCTCAGTTGAAAACTGTTATCCTTTTAATATCTCACAATGAGGATTATGAGAACAATAAGATAAAGATCTTCCACCATTTTGCAGTCTGGATGTCATGTCTCAGATGCTTTTAATATCTCACAATAAGGATTATGCTAACCCTTTATCTTCCACCACTTTGCAGTCTGGATGTCATATCTCAGATGTGTGGTCTTAATTTATATTTCCCATTAATGCTACTGAGATGAACTTCGATATTTGCCTTTAGAAAAAAAAATAAATAAAATTTATGATACTGTAACAGCCATTCTATATAGAAGTCAATTTGTTAAATCATTTGAATATTCCTTGGCATCAATAAATTTATATTCCACATACCACACAAATTATTTGATGCAGTAGAATATAATATTTGAATTAAAAAGCTGCATTAATATATTCAAGAAATAATAATATCTTACCTTTATGTTGCTTATTGCATCCTTCCAGAATGTTTACTGCTGAATTCTGCATTTGTCTTTTTCCAGGGTAGCCAAATTTCATTATCTAGTGAAATGACCTACAAGTCTATGTGATATAACAATCCACAATTACATAACAAGATTCTGATAACACAATTCACTATCTTCTTGTGAAACATACAAAAACACATTATCATTACTATGAAACTAATTTTTACATTCTAATAGGATATTGTTAACAAAAGGATCAAAAACTTCAAAGGTACACACAAAATTTCATTTTTTTTACAGATAATGAAATGTGAAAACAAAAATGCAGTTTACATAATGCAAGTACACACAAATATAAATATAACAAAACTTTTTCAAATAATAAATTTCATATAGTTTTCTTCTTTATGACAAAAGCATCAAAATAACCGTGATTTAGACATATTTTTAATTTTTGTGTGAAAGTACATTATCAGTTCTTCAATATTTCATACTACTATAATCACAATGGCATCTGAATGTAAGCATTTAAATTATATAAATTACAGCATTTATTACCCAAGTTTAACTATATAATTTTAAGCTTTTTTTATTCTAATAACTCACATAAATAGTATTTGGAACCATTAAAAAGAGACTATACACATATAGAGCAGAACTCTTAAATTGGGCATGTTTCACTTGCATTTTCTATAGTTGAAGTCTATTGACAGCATAGCAGTATTATTAAGGCCAATTAGTTGAAAATGTTCCTTAGAGAGAGAGAAAGAAGCATTTCTGAATTATAAAGAAGCAATCAACTTCTCAAAGGCAACTGCATCTGTATATTTCAGCATGCTCTTAACATGTATATGGTATAGCTATTCTGCAACTAAGCCTCAACATTCCAGCAAACCTGTAGCCTTTAGTTAACCAAAATTCAAATTAATTAGTACAAAACAGATTATCTAAAAATTTATCACTGAAAAATAGCAAAATGTGAACTTTAAACATCTTACTAAAAGCACTGCTATTAGAAAATTAAAATATACCTAAATATCATATAATAAAAGTTTCATATCTGTTAATTGGTTGTTATGCTTTATACAGGATTGAGAACAAGTTCTTTACTCAGAGAAATACTTGGGTATTTTTTTTAATAATCTGTCCTGAGAAGCCAGCAGCTTATCTGCAGGTTATGACAGAACGTATGGTTAGGCCATCAATCTGAGATTCAAACTCATACTCCAGGAATTGCACTCTCAACTTGAGCCAACATGATGCCACTTGCATCACTGAGAGTTAAGTGTAAGATTACACTATTTGCATTTAAATATACCATTTATCAACTGTCAGATGTACAAATTAAAATTCTACATACAATGAGTGTAAAAATGGAAACTACAGAAACTATTGCCAATAACTGCAATATATTAAGCTTTTGTCAATATTTAGCCAATAAAGTACTGTTAGTAACATACTGCTAAAGCAACTTGGAGATGATGCACTGTAGGATGAATCAATGAAGAACAAAAGCTTAATAACAAAAATGTCAGTGTTGAAAAGATGTCTTTAATCTTTAAAAGCATGCAAGATTTTGGGGGAATTGTAAATTATCTTCTATCATCATCCTAACAGTATAAAAATTCTGAAAACAGGTAAAATTAGTACTATATGCTAGGATATATGCTAGGATAATATTTCACTTTTTTCTTAAATTCAATTTTATAATGTCTAAAATACTCTGTAGCTATTGCATGGTTGAATGGTTAACATGTTTGGTTATTGATCAAAGGGATCTGGGTTTAAGCTCCAGGCAAGGCATCGATGTTTCTTCTGATATGAATGTATTTCTGCTGAGGTCTCATCTTCCTCACAGCCCTGCTTAATGGCATACAAATTGACAGGGTCCTTATCAGACCTCTGTGGCAAGTTGCTGCTTGAAGGGATATTTATTTTTCCAAATACTCTTCTAGGGTAAATTTTTGTTACAGATAAACTAAAGGGATTAAATTTGGTCAGGTGGATGGTGCTCCACTTTTTTTTTCTGGATGGTAGTGCTCTTGAGCAAGTTTCTGAGTTTATCTTGGGAGTTGATGTGGTAGAGACTAGTAATGTGCAACACAAAATAGGAAAATAAGCATTGTTCTTTGGACCTTTAAGAATTTGTGGACAAATAGGCATATATACTCCTCAAGGCTAAAATTACACAAAATAACAATTTAGTCCTTTCTAAAGTTTGCTATTTTTGCAAAACTTGGACCCTCTGTAAGCAAGATAACAGGAAATTTGATGCCTTTGATTCTTTCTATTTATATGCTTATGTAAGCATATAAATTGCTTACATAAGTATAATATTAAGTAGTTAATAAGTTATAAATTAATAGCACAGACCTATTACTATAAAGATGTGGCAAGATAAAGGAATCATTAATTACAATTGAGCAGCTTCTTGTATAGGAAGAGACTGTATTCTGTTCTGTATGTTAGCAATGTTGCCCACATACAGGACTACAGATTAGCAAATAAGAGTTATGAACAGTTATCTAAAGGTTTCAGGGTAAAAGAGGGAGACCTAGAAAGTGAAGGGTGGACAATGTCAAACACTACCTTATTAGAATTGGCATGTAATGACCATGTGTAACAACAGTTCAGGATAGACATGTATGATAATAAAAATACCCTCCCTTCAAGCAGCTGCTTGCCAGAGGTCTGACAGGAGCTTTCGGTTGGGTTGTTTTACCTCTGAGCGCTCTGAGCGGCACTTTTTTGCACACCATGGGCTAAATGGCCAGGTCACATGGACCCCGAAGGCTCAGAGAAGGTTGGGGGAGGGGACCCACTGGAACAGCTGTTGGGAGACAGATGGTAGCCTCCCGTCAAGGCCATCCAGCGTGTTCTTTAACGTGCACAGGGTATGGCTCTCCAACACACAGGGCCACGGCTTAACGTCCCATCCGACGGACGGCGGCCTTTCCAAGCCCATCGGTGTCCCCTACTGACCATGGGCAGGGCGGGGAATTTTGCGGAGATAAATCTCAACGCTGACCCAGCTGGGACTCGAACCTGGGAACTACAGATTACAAGCCTGGCGCGCTACCGACTGAGCCACCCCCGCCCCTCTGACAGGAGCCTGTCAGTTTAATACATCATAAAGAAGCTCTGTGAAGACGATGAGACCTCAGCAAAAAGACAACACAAACATCCATTTTTGTGTTTGAACCTGGGTTGGAACTGGGGTTCGAACCCAGGTCACTTTGATCATGGAGAACTAAATTATTCAGTCTGGTCAGAACTTTATAGCCCATGGGTGCTAGAGGATTAAGTGTGCATTAAAGGGATGAACTGTGTAAATAAAAAATTTTGCATATGTTTTACTCTTTTATTGACCTCCTAAATGTTTTATGACAAAGTTGATGCTGGAAAAGGAATCACAGAACTTATATACTAAATTTAACAAAAAAAATTCCTTTCATCCTCACTTATGGTAATTTTATCATGATTTTCAAAAACTTCTAACGCACTTTAAAAAATATGATTTTTAGGAGTGATATTTTTATAAGCTTTAGATAAATTGTATGAAGCTTTAGCCACTGCTAAATGCTATAGGAGTACTTTCTAACTTATGTATGTATATATAAAACAGAAATTTAATAGTTTATCATTAAAATTATAAGATTAACAGTTTATGTTAAAACATGGGGCCTTATGGAACAAAATTAATTTAAATAGTTTGCTATTGTCATAATTTCAAATAAAAAAAAGCAAATATTGAAATTGCAATGTGTATATAATGATTGATAAAAACAATTCAAGAAATGGATAATTCAGAAAGATAGTAAAACGTTAAAGGAATATGACCTGCATACTTAGCCAGGATTTGAATTATTCTAGTTTCCTCATTTAATTGTTGGAAGAATTTTGTAAAACATAATGGCAACACTTTAGAGCTTCATTTTGTGGAATGAGAAAGTTGAGCTGTTTCGCCTCTGAACAGCACTTTTTGTCCACAATGACAAAATAGTCAGATCACAAGGACACTAATGGCCCAGAGAAAGTTGGAGGTAGGGGACCTGCTGATCAGCTGTTAGGAGACATATGGTAGCAAACTGTCAAGGCATCCAGTATGTTCTTTAATCTGCACAGGGTATAGCTCTCCCATATATGAGGCCATGGCTTAACATTCCACCTAATGGACAGCAGCATTTCCAGACCCATCAGTGTTCTCCTTCTGACTGAGGGCAGGGTGTGGGTTAGAGCAGATAAATCTCAATGTTGGCAAAGGTGAGACTCAAAACTGTGAACTGCAGATTACAAGCCTAGCAACCTACCAACTGTGCCACCCCTTCCCCCACAATGAGAAAGAAAACAACAAATAAGAATAAACAGTGTCTGCAATTGCAGATAAAAAATATCTATGTACCAGAAATATTGATCTTTACACAACTTAACAAATATTTATTTTTGTGGATAAAAGTTTCGCTAACATGCAGGATTTGAACCATTCTCTCCAGAAACATGCCAGAGTATTCTACCATTGAACTAACACCAGCTCCATCTTTTTTCCACTTAATATGACTTTTTCACTTTTCCTAGGATTTTGGCATTTGGACTTGGCACCATCTATGATCTGGGATGGCAATTATTTCTTTAAATGTTGTGGTAAGATATAAATAAATAATTAAGTCACTTCATGCCATTAGTGTTATTAATGATTTAAACAGTAAATTTTACACAACTTTTCATTTCTAAATTTTAAGTAGCAATGTATTAGAAACTTTAAAAACATTGTTTACACAATTAAAAAGACCTTCTTATTCTGAAAATAATTAAAATAACTTAAAGTTCCCTGTCATTGAGCAATAAAATTATTATGCTTATCCTTCAAACTGTTTGCATATTAAAAGGTTTTAGGAGCAAACACCTTCAGCAAAGATGGAGTGCTGTCCTTGCTCTGAAAAGCTTCTGACTTTGCTCCTAAAAGCTTTTAATATGCAAATAGTTTGAAAGATAAACTTAATAATTTTATTGCACAATGACAGAGAACTTTAAGTTATTTTAATTACATGTTTTTTTATTATTATTATTAATGGAAAAAAATAAGACTGAAATCATCAGTTTGCATTTAAATAAAGTTCCTTATACTGCATTAAGTGGTAACATAGTATCTAAGAAATGTGCTACCGAATTTATCTTCTGCTGTAATACACATCAGCAGGTTAAGTGTTAGGCATGATGGTACCTCTGCCTAAAATGATACTCTTAATAAATTGAAGGTGAAAGTTATCATAAATTTTTTTACATTTCCTTCACTTCAAAACAAAAAAATTTAAGCTTCAAAATATTGAGCTAAATCAAATAGCTTCTACAGAAATAAAATTTTAATAAAAAGTAGCATGGATGATAAATATATACATAAAAAATCTTACACTATGGACATAGTAAAAATACCTTTTTCAAGTGAATAACCAGGAGTTTCAATGACATTTGGTAAATGCAATCTGTTTACTATATAAGCAATGATTAGCAAATTTGGTACCCAAAAAATATGCTTTGATAATACTATTCAAAATAGAGGAAAGATTATTTCTTAACAAAGCACTAGTTTTGAAAGAGAAAAATGAAAGAATATTTTTTTTTATTATTTGAGATGTCTGGTGGGCACAAGTTCTTATGCAGCCCACTTAACCCTTTAAATGCTAAGTTAGGAATAAAAGCATTTGGAAATTATATATATCAGTACAAAATGTGAGGTGTTAATAAACAAAGCTTTCAGATAGTAGGAGTGTCACATGCCTGTCACATAATTTAAACTGGTAATGTTGCAGTCCAAAATTATGACTTCATAGGGTTGGGTTGTTTAATCTCTGAGCGGCACTTTTTTGAACGCTGTTGGCTAAATGACCAGATCACAAGGACCTCAGGGCTTCAGAGAAGGCTGGGAAGGAGTTGGATTGTTTTACCTCTGAGTGGCATTTTTGCACACCATGGGCTAAATGGCTAGGTCACAAGGTCCCCGAGGGCTCAGAAAAGGTTGGAAGAGGGGATCCACTGGAACAGCTGTTAGGAGACAGATTGTAGCCTCCTGTTGAGGCCATCCAGCACGTTCTTTAATGTGCACAGGATATGGCGCTCCTACACACAGGGCAATGGCTTAATGTCCCATCCGACAAATGGCAATCCAGTTGGGGATCAAACCTAGGAACTGCAGATACGAGTCTGGCATGCTACCGACTGAGCCACCCCCACCCCTAAGGGAGGGGACCCACTAGACAACTGTTAGGAGACAGATAGTAGCCACTCATCAAGACCATCCACCAGCATGTTCTTCACAGCAGCCTTTCTAAGCACATTGCTGTTCCCTACTGATCAAGGGCAGAGTGGAGGCTGATTTCATAGTTACAAATGTATGACAGTATACGGAAATAGAAAGAGTACATGAGCATTCTTTCTATTTCCATATACTGATGGTTGCAAATATCAAATTCTTTGAAAATAATCTAAATGGCAATATATAAAATTTAATTTGAATTAGAACTATAATTATATTGCAAGTTCCTCTAATTAGATTAAAAACCATCAAACAACTTATTTTTCAATAAATTCTATTACATTAATTTTTCAGGCAGAGTCAAGGATCTTATGCTTTGTAAACTACTGATACAAATATATGCGAAAAATACCAAAATTGCATTAATTGGTTTTTAAACAGATACTATAATATAATTTTGCATTTCTTCAATACACTCACAATAAGACTTGGATTAATTTTGCTGTAAGATACAAATGAATTTCATTGAAACCAATGCTAAACATGTATAAGTTTTAAAGTTTTAATTTTCAAAACACATCTACTGAAGCTTATCAGCATGTTATAAGAAGCACATTGAACAGTTTTGCTTTTCACTTGTTTTTGGAGGCAAGTGACAAATATTTAAAGTTGTGAAAGCAAATATTACAAAGAAAGAAGTGAACTTGGTGTTTAATGGTTATTAGTTTTCTTTTCAGTTGCTGTTGTGAAAGGGACATAGCCAACTCTCAAAATTCACTGTAACAAACATTACAAGAGGGCAAAGATGTGATGAAAGCAAATCTTAACAGAGGAGAAAATAAAAATGCTGAGTCTCAATGAATACAAAACTAAATATTTAAAAATCTCTATTTCCAATTTTATTTTAAATTAATAATTGTTTGTAATAACTTATGTTGAAAATTGCTAGTATGAAATTATTGATAACAATTATTGAACAGGCTAAAATTTTACATAACTGCCTAAATCAATAAGCTGATGTACTAAGAATTGAAGGTAATTAATCAGAGTAGGAATGCCTCCTTTTGCTATGGTAGAATGTTCCAACTATTTTACTGCTTTTGACTAAATACAAACATGCTTTAAAAAAGATGATTACCTCCTAACAGTATTTTTGAAGAGTTTTCTTATTTTTCATTCTGTCATTTATTTTTTTGAAAGGATACAAAAACACATAATGTTGTATGCTTTATATTTTGGTGAAAATGTAAAGAAAAATTGTTTTTCCAATATATATTTGCAATAAACAGGGCTTTCTCAACCATATTTATCAAAACACACTTTGAACATTCAACAGCAAAAATATATACAAATAATTTAGTAATATTAGAGCCAAAATATGATGTAAAAATGGCTAACATCAGTAGGCCCAATACAGTCCAAAGGGTCAACCATGACTTTTCCACACTACATTTTAAAATGTAATGGAAACATTCAAGGTCAGCTAGATGGCTGTGCAATGCCATATAATTTGAAACCACCCAAAAATGCACATGGGAAACCTAAAAGCACCTACTCCCAGGTTAAAAAATATACACAGTTATGACTTCAATACTTAAAAGATAATATCAACCCTATTTTTTACTGGGAAGTCCTCGCTGTTTTTTCTAAACCCTAAGAAAATGTGTAGAAAATGGAAATATTCATATTACTTCAGCTATAATCATCTAAAATATTAAGCTGGAACCAATGCTTAACAAACATAGAATCTCCAGTATTAGCTTCACAGACACGGTATAATACATGATACCTAGTTACAGATCTGGGATGTAGAAAAAAAAATTGAGAGAGGGACAAAGGAACACAATTAAGCCAGAAAATTGTAAAGGGGTGGCAAGAGACTGGATTTCCAATGCAGTATAACATTTTCCCTCTCCGTTTTAGAGGTCTTTCAAATTTTCTTGAAAAATCTACAATTATAAATAAGTTTAATATTTTTTTTCCCCTATTCCCTTACTAGCATTCTGAAAGGGCAGACCTTGCCTAGGTATATTCTAATAATAAATGGTGGAAAAGTTATTTGAATTTTTCAATACTTACATTTTATAGCAATAGAGTTGGGTTGTTTTACCTCTGAGCGGTACTTTTTTGCACACCATGGGCTAAATGGCCAGGTCACAAGAACCCCAAAGACTCAGAGAAAGTTGGGGGAGGGGACCCACCGGAACAGCTGATGGGAGACAGATGGTAGCCTCCCGTCAAGGCTATCCAGCGTGTTCTTTAATGTGCACAGGGTATGGCTCTCCCACACACGGGGCCACGGCTTACAGCGTGTTCTTTAATGTGCACAGGGTATGGCTCTCCCACACACGGGGCCACGGCTTACAGCGTGTTCTTTAATGTGCACAGGGTATGGCTCTCCCACACACGGGGCCACGGCTTAACATCTCATCCGATGGACAGTGGCCATCCCAAGCCCATTGGTGTCCCATACTGACCATAGGCAGAGATGCTACTGACTGAGCCACCCCATAGCAAAACCACAATTTTTGGAAGATTGAAAAATCGTTTTCAACATGTCCACAAATAAAAATTGATGAATTAGTGATTTCTCAAAAATTAAACTTCTACAACAGGGAAGGGCAGAAGTCCCCAACCACCCACACACCCTTAGCTATGGACAGGTTGACAGCATATCAACTAGTGCAATGAGTTATTGTGTGTATAATAGAATGGAAAACATAAAATGCAAAACTGGAATGATTAAAAAGCATGTGACAGAGGTCAATGAACACAAAAAAAAAGGCAGCAAGGGCAATGTTATTAATTTTTTTCTGAGTATATCACTAGTTTTTTGCCAATTTCCTTAAAAGTCAAAAATAGGAACATTCATTTAATACTATTAATATATTTTTGCTGTTTTTATGTAAAGAACAAAGTGCTAAAACAATGACAAACAAATATAATGACAATTCATTATAAGCACAACTAGAAAAATTTAATAAATAATCATAATGACAATTAATCAAGGATAAAAAATCCTTACAATATACACATATACAGTGCTATTCAAATTAAAACAATAGCAGTAATTTTGATGAAATTTAGTTTTGTGAGTGAGAGCCTTACTATACGTGTATTTAATTTTTGTTTCTTATTTACTGTTGAATATCTTAAGTTACAATTGTCTTTAAAAAATTAACATATAAATTTAAATGTTTTTTGAAATGCACATATCATTAATAATTAAAAGAAAGCAACACTCAAAGTGTTTGAAGATTCTGTTTGCCTAGGGATTAACATTTTTGAATTTCACCAATATTGAAAAGTTTCTCAAATAAATATGACACCAGGGGGGGAAAGCAGAATTATCACTATATATGATATGTTTCTATAAGTAAGAATGTCAGACAAAGTGGTATACACAAGCCTACAGTGAGTAGAATAATTGGTAGGTGGAAACTGATGGGGAGAGTTAATCTAAAGAGAAATAGAAAATGTGGTAGGAAGAGGTTCTATGCCTACAGCTGATAATGCACTTAAAAGGATTGTTAAAAAAAATTGATTATGTAAGCAACTTGTATGAAAGTGGAACCAGTCAAGAAATATTGTTACACTACTGCAAGAAATATTATTGCAAACCATTTCCAGTAGGCTTGTAGGAATGAGAGCATGTAGGAGACTGAGAGCATATAGACCTGTCAGAAAACCCATACTGAATAAAAAGCAGATAACTATGTTCTTGAAATGGGGAACAACTGTACTAAATGGAGTACTTAACAATGAAAATAAGCTAAAGTATGAGATCCAAATGTAAGAACAGTGAAAAATCCCAAAGAGTGTTGTGCTATGGTCATGCATTAGTACCAAGAACTGGTTGGCTGCATAAGGTGAAAAAAATAAAACTGTGAAATCTGAAGTTTATATTAACATTTTTAAAAACAAAATATTGTCAATGTTATGAGACAAGTACCCTGATTCTGAGATCATTTTTTAAGATGATTCAGCTTCTTGTCATAGAGGAAAAAAAAGGTTAAACAGTGGTTATTAGATTATTAAAGAACAGCATTGATTGATACTTCCTTGCACATGGCTGAAGTGACACCCAAAAATCTAAGGAAATCATTAAAGCTATAATTCACATTCAGACCAGCTGAATCTCAGTGGTTTGATTGTTTAGAATTTAATGGAACAAGAGCAACAAGGCTATGTTGCACTGATACATTGACGCAAAGTATTTTTGAAATCTCTTCTACCAAGATTCAAAAATACTTTGTGTCAATGCCATAATAAATGCTAAAAGATTACTAAAAAGTATTAAAACAGCCTTTTATAAGACAACAATAAAATGTGATAAACACTCTTTATCTCTCTTCTTAAATTGTAAAACCCCTATTTTTCATTTGACATGTCTTTCCAAAAACATACAACCTTTGAAATTAATTTTAATAAACTATGCAATTATAACCTAATGTATTTAATAATAAATAAAAATAAATAAATCCCCCTCAAGCAGCTGCTTGCCACAGAGGTCTGACAGGAGCCTGTCAGTTTATATGCCATAGTAGGCAGGATCTCAGCAGGAAAATAGCACAAACGCCCATGCCTTATCCGGGGATCGAACCCAGATCCCTTAGATCAGTAGCCAAGTGCGCTAACCACTCGGCCACAGGACAGCGACATTTGATAATAAATATGAAATAAAAATTAATTATACTTTAGTCTTTTCTACTCATAAAATTGAAATTCCACCAAAATCATTCGATTTAATTTAAGCAGCAATGTACCCTACTTTGGCAGTACAGACTAAATTTCTGATCAGTTGTGATGAAACATGACTGCATAAAATTTACTAGCATATGAATGAAAAGTAAACAGACTTATACCAAATTAAAGATATAGCTTATTTCTGAATTTTAAATGTGTATCTAGATTATATAGTTCAGCTTTTTAATAACATTTCAACCCAGGCACATACAAATCTTCACTCATAAGCACCACAGTGCTCGTAGAGCTGTTAAAAGTGTTTAGCAGTCACTTTTATTAGTGTTTGTAAGCAAAATTATAATGCAAAATTTTGTCTTACCAATATATTTGACACCAGTGGCATAGCCTGGATTAGCAAAAACATTTGACAGGGTGTGGGAAATAAAACATTCTTTAAGCATTTTTGTAAATCTAAACTAATAATCTTTTTAAAAATAAAACTTCCATAACAGAGGAGTTTAAACACTCACATCACCCCCTTGGATATGTCATTGGTGCTAAAAACTGACAAATTCCTTACAAACAAATACAAAACAATAATTTATCTTTCAAAATACACAGGTTTCCATAAATTAAGGAACAAATAAAAAAAATTGCTAGTCATATATAGTATGTAAAAAACAATGCAGGATTGAAGTATGATATGAAAATGAATGGCAGTGGTATACACAAATGTGTAACACAAATGTGAATACCACTGCTTAAAAAAGTTGCAGTTTTGAAGCTGCTCTCCAGTGAAGAGTTGGGTTAACTTATCGATATAACAGATATGCAGGGTATATCTACTAAACATCATTTATAGGAAGAAGTGCAATGTATATAGATTGGATCAAGACAGATGTTGTCAAATGGCTTAATGTGAGTTGTTCAGTGAAGCATAGACTTTGGCAGAGATTCCAAAAATGACAGAGTGCATCCAGATAATTCATTCATTAGTGGACGATGATGGGCAACAATCACAAGGGAGGACTGCTGTATCATGTTATGCTACCAGAGGAGCAGGATGCAACACCATGTCAACTGTAATTGGGTCTCACAGCAGAGTGGAACAGTGATATCCATTAAAAATCAATCCAAAGTGAATGCACAGTATTCCCTGTTAAGATAGACAAATTTCTTTTCCCATTTGATGCATATGTTATTAAATTATGATATAAATAATTTGTTAAAGCCATCTGTTTCATATTTCATAGAAGCAATATATGGTATTGTCAATTTGTTTGTTAACATTATTCTATGCTGAAGCAATCCCCTGATTTTATGCTCACGAATTTGATTTGAACTATTATCAACAAATTTTTCCTTAAACTTCTGAAAATTTTATAAAAAATTAACGAAAAAGCTGCTTTTAAAAACAGAATATTTTGGAAGTAATTATGAAATATATATCAATTTTTGTCATTATATCACTGTAAAAGTCTTATTGAAATTAATGTTTCTACATTTGTTTAAATTTTTTATTTTAGTAAAATTCAGAATTAAATTTTGTTTAATTTGGTATGTAACATGAGCTATTTCGGTTGATTAATTATTTGTTAAAAATATTTTAAAGTTGTTTATTTGACTCAGCACAGTTGCAACAAGCTGGACTTTTCTCAAAGTAATATACTGCGAAAAAAAAATTAGAAAAGAGTATTTTTCTTGTTTTAGGTAAAACTTCATTTTTTTGTTATTCAGAAATAAATAGGTTTCCTATTCATACAAATTATAATTATTTCTGTCTATTAGTTTTATTTAAATAAATTTTTATTTACATTGCCAGATGCATTTTTTTTTTAACTACAAGACTCTAAAAAAACCTATTAGAATAAAACTAGTTATCTTTTTTGTTAAATATTTTATTTTCAGGAAATTCAGAATTAAATGTCGATTAATTTGGCAAGTAACATGCCATAATTCTTTTCAATAGTTAAACTTCTAATAACAATTCAAACTGGATGTAAACCAGTTTTTCAGGATGGGCCCTGAAAAGGTTAAGCAATATCCATCATAAATACTATGCATTAAAGCATTAACTTATAAAAGGAAATAGGAGTTAAGTCTAGTTTCCGCATTTTCTTCATTTTGATCCCCCTATTTACAGGAGTAAATAAAGTTCACAAACTTTACACTTGGTGTTTTCATGCAATATTTATGGTAAAGTCTTAATTACCATGCATCATACCCATTCTACAATCACGTCGATATAAAATGATTACTTTCCATGATGACAATTAAATTCACTAGCTGGCAACCAATGAGCAAGGGCCCATTGGACAGCTGTTAGGAGACATGATAGCCTTTGGTCAAGGCCATCCAGTGTTCTTTAATGTGCAGCAGGATGTGGCTCTCCCATACACGGAGCCATAGCATAACATACCATTCGATGGATGGCAGCCTTTCCAAGCCCACTGATGGCCACTTTCTGACTGAAGGCAAGTTGAGGGTTAATAGAAATAATCTGAACACTGGCATTTAAATCTGGGAACTGCAGATTATGAGGATGATCTCTACTCCCACCCCCCACCCCTATAAGCAAAACATCTCACACTTAAAATAGGAGAAATATTTTGAATATGCATAATGTTATTGGCACTAAAATGGTTATTAAGGGATTTAGCATGAAAAAATCATTATATATCTTCATAATTTAAGCATTAGCTATGGCCATTGTCAAAATTAATATCTAATTATGTTACTATCATGTTATTCATATGGTAGAATTGAGAAGAAGCAGTGAAATTTAGGCATTTAAGTTCAATTTCTAGGGTTAGACAACTCTGTTCAAAGAAACAAATGAAAATAAAACACCTGTGGGTGGTTAGAACACTTTGTCATGAATCTGGAGATGTTTGAAGTTTCAAAAGTAATATCTCATTATAACCTATCCATCCCAGAAAGAATTTTCCATTTATCTCTTGAAACAAATAAGTTGAATCCCCTTTTCCTCAACTCCTGAGGTAAGGAGCAAGTTGTGATTTCACTGTAAATTCCTTAGCCTTTAACTTTATAACTTATAATTATATTAACTTTATAACTTTTAACTTCAAATTTCTAGCATGCAGACTGTTTACAATATTCATTTAAAGTTTTGCCACTTTACAGATTTAGCAACCTCAATTGGTGGAAATTCAAACTACTGGAATATTTTAAAAACACAAATATTTATATCTCATTAATATTTAACACAAAAATAATTTTTAATACGTTGATATATAAAAAGGAATGTCTATAAATGGACAAAGTGAAAATAGTAACTTTTTATAAAAAAAATTGAACTAAAAATTATCATTGATCAAGTTCCTTCCCTACAGATTTAAGTATAAGAAGTCATACACGAGAAATTTTCATTTTTTAAGTTAGAAATGCTACAACATATTAAAAACACTTGCTACTCAATTAACATAAAGGTAGAGGTGTAATATTCTTGGGCAATTAAAGATTTTGTGTCCATGACCAGTTAATCACTTTATTATGATTCCAACAACTCCTAAAATACATATACAATACAGGGCAATACGCTTCCAATACTTTTAGCTGATTCTTAGGATTTCAAAAAATGTTTCTAACCTTGCTAATCGGTGTACAAATTGGAGAAGACTTTTATTTCTAATATTTCATCCTTTTATTTTACCTATTATAAATGATTTAATCATTCCACCTTTGACTGAATCTTTAGACTTTAAAATAGAGCCACAATAGTATTTCATAACAAGAGGAAATCATGGAATAACAGTGTGCACCACTGAAAGTAGATTCTGCTTAGAAATTATTTGATTAAATAGAAAATTAGAACCTCTCAGGTAAAAATCATTTTCAAAAAAAGTTATTGCACAACTTTTAACTATTCCCCAGCAATTCTTTTCCTTCCATCACTTTTGGGATGAAAAAATAAATAAATAATCGCTGGGGCATTTTCCTGATTTTTATTGAATTAAATTATTCATAAAAGAAGTATTAACTAAGAAATAAATTTTCTCATCCTGCAATTGTAATTCAGAGAATGTCACTATACTTCATCAGCTATTGATTAAATCACTTTTTCAGATGGATTAAATAATATTAAGGACATATTAATATATTCCAAATGGTATAAAAAGTTTAGCAGAATATTTCAGAAAATTTAACAGCACTGTGACAAATAATCTCAACAGCTGGAGAAAAATAAGCTCCTTTTGAAAGGGAGTTCATAGTGTGTTTCAATTTTAATTTCAAGTTGTGGAAATAGGTAACGTTCACAACAAACTATATTACAATATTTCAATTCCTTTAATCCTCTTTACTCTGATATTAAACAGATATGATGTAAGGCCTCTCCTATATTCAATAATATCAGTCTTAGATACATTTTGAAAACAACAAAATCTGAAAAATGTGTTTGATATTATTCCCATGAAATGTTAACCTTAAGGCATTCCTTTATAAGTTTAACTTTGCTACCACATGAAAAATCATTGCTTTCTAACCAGTTGTCATACTAATTTTTTTCTCAAAACATAAAAAAAAACATGTTAACATTAGATATTTATATAGGGAAATCAATTCATTTGCATTCAGACTCTTTTTATTCTAAGATTTATAGTTAAAACATTTAATCAATATTAATGCTTCTTTTCATTTTACCAATTGTCCTCCACCTTTATTAAATTAAATTATAGAATACACCAATATTTAGAATTAAAAAAAAAAATTCCTAGGTGCAATGTAATCTTATTTTAAGAAATAATGTTGATGCAAATTATTTTGGGAAAATTATACATAGAACATACAATAATATTTAATACTTGCATTTGGTGTAGGTTAAAATTGTACATCTCTCACTGAAATAAATTTAAAAAAAAATGGATTCGACTTCATAGTCAACAGGTAACTTTGGATTTATTGAATAACACTGTCTTGTAAAATGCGCTGCACTAAGCTCAGCTGTCAGTTAATTATATATATATATTTTAATTACTATTTTAAAGTGAGGAAGATTGCTGCATATGTTACCAATGATATGGCTGACAAAATATTTTTTTTCCTTTTCTGTTAGTGTATTTCTTTAAAGTTTTCTTATGGTGTGAACTATGAAATCACACTATTAGCTAAAATCTGATTATGTTAAAAGTTCCATAGAACCAGTTTTAAAGCACTGCCATTAGAATCCTTTATAAATAAGTTTCCTATCATCAATTCAATGTTTTTACATATTTCTGAAAAAATTTCATAAGTTCATTGAAATATGAATTACATATAGTTTCAAACAAGAAAATTTTAAAATTAAAAACTTAAATGCTGGATAATTTCTGCCAGCTTGCAAATTATCTTAATGCAATCAGTTAATTATAACGTGCCTGAAAATCTATTGTAACATTTAACACTTGCTAAATATGTAGTAAAGTACCAGTCAAAAACATATTGATATATACAATTTATACGCAATGAGTGATGATTAAATTACAGATGTTCTGGCTGCTTACATATTCACAAGGTAGTAAAACAATTTCCTAAAATCATTTAACATTTTATATTGCTAGGCTTGTTGCTGTTGCAACTGTGGGCGAGGATTTGATTGCAATGCAGTACTAAGAAATGCTAAGTGTCCTTTGGGACATTTATTTGCATAATGGCCTTTTTCACCACATTTATAACATGTAACTTGATCTATTGGGCGATAACCAGAGCCAACTTTTAAGCTTTCTTGAATTTGTACATTTACAACTTGAGATTGTGTATTATAAAGCATATTATTCATACGTCCATGCTGATGCTCATCTTTCAGTTCTGGTGGCAATTTTGGACAGCTTGCTGCTTTGTGGCCAGGTTCACCACAGTAATGGCATGTAATTGTTGCTTTCTTTGCTTGCTGATTTGGATCCTGTAGTGGAAGATCAAACTTTGGATGCATAAATTTACAATGAGGCCCATCTATACAAAACCCACACATATAATTCCCACATATCACTCTTCGAGTGTGTCGATGCCGGCAATTTGGTCCATGTCGACAAAATCCCCTATCATACCATGGACAATCTTTGATTTTTGCTTCTGGATCAATATGCAAAAATGGGCATTCTTTATTGCTACAAGCATTAAATCTAGAGTAGAAGTAACATTCTGGCATCTTAGTCATATCATATTCATGCAAAAATTCACATTGATCTCCTTTTTTACATAAACCTCTTAACCAATGCTTACAAACAACTGTTCGATCTCCTTTAACATGACGAAATGGGCATGCTGAACCTTTACTACACATTCCTTTGACGTAAAAATCACATATTGACGACCCTGACTTATCCATGCCAGGAAATGGTAATGGTAAAGCTCCTAGCTGTTGCTCTAGAGCTATTTCGATATCGAACGTAATGTCATCTGCGAAGGCCACAAACTCTTCCATTTTCAACAGTTCTAATTAAGTTGCTAAAAGGAAACAAAATCAGTAATCATAAAAATTCTAATTCAAAACAATATTATTTAAGTCTTGTGAAGCTAATCAAATAATTACACAAAAGACACTTAATTTCTTTGCTGTCGCCATTATCCTTTCGCGTTGCACTTTTATATTGCCAGTTTCACGAAATAAATATATTATTAATAAAATTTTAGTTCCTTCATGGATTCCTTGGGTTTATATCTGGTGAAATCATTTTCAGGCAGAAAACCCATAAAAATAATGAAATACAAGAATCCACACAAAGATTTTAAAAATACAATTTTTGGGAACTAAGGAAAAGGAAAGAGATAAAAGTTAAAACTTGAAATACGTAACTTTTCGGTAATGTCGACCAGAATCTAACTACTATACGGAATGATTGTGGGGACACAGAAGCGAATTTAGACTTTATTTCAATTAATATATGGAAAGTGATAATCTGTCAACATACAATATAACCATATATCGTATAACTACTTTATTTCGCAAATTTACTCCTACGCAGACAAGGCGTTTTCTGCTTGATTTGCAGAATACTTTCAATTTGAAGAAATCGCACGACGATTCTGTTCCATGTCAAAGAAATTATATCTCGTAGGGTAACATCGATATCATTTTAGAGGAAAAATTTTCTTGAGCCCGATGGGATACAATAATGATGTGTTATATATCCCATGGAAAACGATGTATTATATCCTATGGCAAGACTCACAACATAAGCTTTCATTTGACACACAATTATTTATAATTAACAACCATGTTGGAAGACACAAAGCTATAAATTTTTCCTAATATTTTTGTTGGGGTACGGCTCTGAGCTTGATTATGGATCCTGATTTTGCTGCACTGGTGGGCTTCTGTGGAGGGAAAATCTTCCGCTGTGTTTTCTGTTTGTTTGTGGGTTTACAACCCCAAGTGAATAGATTCACAGGATATGTTTATCGGCTGGTGGATAATCCTGAGCAGAAGTCATCGCAGTCACCTGAACTCTTTGCTTCTATTGGCATCGTCAATTTCTACATTGGAGGAAGTCTTCCAGTGTAGATGGCTTCAGCCTTTAGTAGTGGGGGAACGGGTCTTTGCCCCATGTCTGCGATTAGGGGGCTGTTGATATTGTCGGCATTCCCTCTCTCAATAAACATAGTTTCTTTAAACATCCCACTAACCATTTTCTCTCCATAGGTAGTTGGAATGTGAGGACTCTGCACAGAGCTTTTTCTCTTGATGTCCTCACACAAGAATTCCACCGTTATAATTTAGATATTCTCGGCTTGCAAGAGACCAGATGGACAGATAAAGGTCAGATTCTTAAAAATAATCTTAAATTTCTCTTTTCAGGGAGGGACGACAATAAGCATCACCAAGGCGTGGGTCTGCTTCTCAGCAGACACGCTAGCGATGCTCTTCTAGGATATGAGTGCATTAATGAAAGGTTTCTTACAGCAAAATTTCAGACAAGCGTTAAAGACTTGAATGTTATCTGCTGTTATGCCCCCACTGAGGATGCCGATGAGGATGAGAAGGATAGGTTTTATGAACAACTTCAGGATATTTTGAATTCTGTCAAGAAAGGAGATATTACCCTTGTTCTTGGTGACTTCAATGCCAAAGTTGGTACTGACTCTGACCTTTGGGGAGGAGTAATAGGCCCTTTTGGTATTGGTAGCTGCAATGGCAATGGGCAACGTCTCCTACAGGTAAGTAAACTCAATGGATTCAGAATAACTAACACTTATTACAAACACCACGACATACATAAGTACACATGGGTTTCACCTGATGGGCTGCATAAGAATATGATTGATTACATATTAATTAACAGCAAATGGGCTAGTTCTGTTAGGAATACCAGGGCATATAGGGGAGCTGAAATTGGATCTGACCATTACCTTGTTAAAAGTGTGTTGCAACTTAAACTTAAAAAGTGTTGTGCTAGGTTTAAAAAATTTACTTTTAATACTGAAGCTCTGAAAGATCCAGTTATAGCCAAAGCTTACCATGATAGGTTACTTAGTCATTATGAAAGTCATGGTTTGCCTACTACTGAAGTTGAGGAAGAATGGGACCATTTTAAACAGACTATTTCGTAAATTAACAGTACTCCTGTAGGGAAAAAGGAGTAGAGGAGACAGAATTATTTGAGTGATAAGGCACTTGAGCTTATTTCAGAAAGAAAGAACTGCAGGAATGCCCTTAATCAATACCCTACTAGTACTAATAGAAACCATTACAATGAGCTTAATAAACGTGTAAAGGATCAGTTAGCTGCTGATAAGAATCTTTGGCTTGATGGTTTGGCTGACAAAGCCGAGGAAGCAGTTAGACAGCACAACAGCAGAGAGCTGTACCAGATAGTTAATGTTTTGAATGGTAGAAAACGGACAGGCATACAAGGATTGAAGGATAAACAAGGTAAGGTTAAAGAAGGGGAGGATGCTGTCATGGCTAGGTGGGCTGAGCATTTCAGTGATGTTCTAAACAATGTGGTTATTTCTACTCCCATTGTTTGCAATGATGATAGATGCATTGGTGGCTTTAATTTTGGCCCTATAACACAGTCTGAAGTTATTTTGGCTATTTCTAAACTTAAACTACATAAATCCCCAGGGGTAGATGAAATTACTACGGAAATGCTTAGAGCTGGGAATGTTTCGGTTACCACTTGGATGACTGAAATTCTGAATATCTTTTATGATAAAGGCATTGTTCCTAAGGATTTTACCAGAGCTATTATTATCCCTATTTTCAAAAAAGGTGATCGCAGTTCTTGTGATAACTATAGTGGTATCAGCCTACTCTCTGTTCCAGGTCAAGTTCTTTCCATGATTGTGCTTAATAGAATTAAGAATCTGGTTGACAGTCAATTGCGTGATGAGCAATGTGGATTCAGAAGTGGTAGGGGATGTGTGGATCAGATATTTTCACTTAGGCAGATTCTTGAGAAATGTTTAGAGTTTCAGAAACCTTTGGTTGCTAGCTTTGTTGATTTCAAAAAGGCTTTCGACTCTGTTGATCGTCATAATTTGTGGTTGATTGTGAAATCATATGGTATACCAGACAAGTTAGTTACCATAATGAAACCTATCTATAATAACACTGAGTCGTGTGTGAGAGTTGGTAAGGCTTGTAGCAATTGGTTTAGCATTACTTCTGGTGTTCGATAAGGGTGCATTTTGTCTCCTTTTCTCTTTAGCTTGGTTATTGATTATGTTATGCGAAATTCACTTCAAGGGAAAGATTTTGGCCTTAAATCGGCTGGAGATACGAAAATTTCTGATTTAGATTATGCTGATGATTTAGCCCTTTTGGCAAATAATGTTGATGAGATGAACTCTTTCATTCGTGCTGTTGATGAGACTGGTAGTAGAGTAGGTTTGGTTATAAACAGAGAGAAAACTAAAGTGATGAAAATTGGTCAGGCAGGCTGTGATTCAGTTAATCTGAATGGTTGCCGTCTTGAGCAGGTGTCACAGTTTAATTATCTTGGGAGCTATATAACAGATAATGGTGATGTGCGGCATGAGATTAACAGACGAATAGGGATTGCTGCCGGGACTTTTAAGAATCTATGGAGAGTGTGGAGAAATAGGCGTTTACACCTAAAGACTAAAATTAATAATAATAATTTGGTTCTTTCTAGGGTTAGTTATGGTAGTGAAACTTGGACACTTTGTAAACAAGATAACAGGAAACTAGATGCTTTTGATTCCAGATGCTTACGCAGTATCTTGGGCATTAGGTGGTTCAACTTTGTAACTAATGATGAGGTTAGGCAAAGGAGTCGGCAACCTCCTTTAAGCAGCATATTGTGCAGAGAGAGACTCTGTTGGTTTGGCCATGTCGCCCGTATGAATAATTATAGATTGGCGAATAGGGTTATGAACAGTGTGCCTAAAGGCCTTAGAAAGAAGGGGAGACCTAGGATGCGGTGGGCAGACAATGTCAAACAGGACCTTGTTAGAATTGGTGTGCAGTGGCCAGATGCAGTAGATGTAGCTCAGGATAGACTTACTTGGAGAACTAAATTGTACGGTGTGGTTGGACCTCCGTAGCCCATGGCTGCTTGATGATGATGATGATGATGATGATGATGATGATGATGATGATGATGATGATGATGATGACGACGACGCAGGAGAATATGACCTGTTATTCCTCATCTCACAAATTTAATTTCACATAGAACGGTTACATCGATTCTTACGTTAGGAAACTGATCTAAACATCTGCCTTGGAAATTCAGTGACAAACAGCATGCGGAAACACTAAGTAAAATCGACCCTCGTTTAACATCACTAATTCGTTCTGGGAAAAGTGACGTTAAACGAATCATCTTTTCAGTGGGGTTTTCGGTAATCCGTTTCAGAAATCCAGGAGTAAAAATTTATTTCCTCCACCCCGAAGCTGTTAATTTAATGCTTTCTAAATGTTTTAAGTTCATAACTAATATTTTTATGCATATTAATTAACATGTATTACACATATATATTGAATAATGAACAAATAATAATAAAAAAAAGCTTTATTTATTTTGGTACATACTAAGCTACTAAGCTTGAGGAAGAGCAAGTGACTGTCTCCTAACAGTACATACTAAGCTTGAGTACATACTAAGCTTGAGGAAATGGAGAGTGAAGTGAGGAGGAGAAGATTAGGGTTGGGAAGAAGAATCTCCCCCAAAAGTGTCAGGGAGATCTATGTACTGTACCTCTTCTTCTGCAAGAGGAATCTCTGGAGTGCCGGTGCTTCCTTCTTTTGAGGTTGAAGGAGAATCTCCTGTCAGAGGTTTGAAGAAGCCGTGTAGGGTGTTCTGTTTTCCCCTTTCATTCAACGACTTTTTAAAATACGTCACAGTGCTGTCTTCGAAGGTGCAGATGTTTAACTCTGTGTGTTAGGGTGGAATGTTTAGGATGGAAAGCTGAGATCTCCTTAATTCCCTCCCAACATACCAGGAAATGTTTTATCTGTGCAGTAGAGACAGTCACTTGCTCTTCCTCAGGCTCCTCCTCACCACTGTCAGATTCAAATTCCATTGCCATCTCTGGAGTTCTACTGCATTTAACTCCCTCTCATGCTCTTGAAGAAGTTCCTGAACATCATCAGCATCAGCTTCCAATCCCATTGCCTGCCCAAGGCGGAGAATTCTAGTTTCATGGTTGCTTTGTTCCTCAAAATCATTGATCACAGAGGACCAGAGTTTCTTCCCCGCAAAGTGGTTGTGGTTACATCTTTCCATGCCTTTACAACAATTCTAACAGCCTCATGGATGCTATACTCATTCTTTCATTGAGCATTCAGTAGGGTCATTCGGAGCTGATCTGTGCTCGTGGCAAACATCAGCTTTGTGTAGATATTCTTATAGTTGGCAATGACCTGCTGGTCCATGGGCTGTAGGAGAGGAATGGTGTTAGGTGGGATGAATTTAATGTTGACAAAAGAAAACTTCACACTGATGTCGCTGCCAGTTCAGGGTCATGGTCCAATAACACAGCCACTCAACAAAATTCCTGGAGAACAACTGACTGAGCAGCAGCGTTCCATGCCTACTTCAACCGACCATCATGCAGGCCTCACGAGAGCATCACGTGAGTGTCACGTGAGCGATGCGTGATTTTAAAGGGAGTAGAGGAAGAACGAACGCAGGTATGATAATGGCAGCTTTGATGCTTAACGAAAAGACGTAAACAGAGCGTGACGATTCAGCGAGGTTCTACTGTATATATATATTTAGTTTCAACTGTTAAATACCTTTCTGCATTAAGAAATACCTAGGCAATAATTTCATTGATACCTCTGGTATTTATTTACGAAAAAAATATTCATACAACGTCTTTGTAACATTTACTGAGTTATAAGCAGATACATGTACTTGAGGAAAAATTTTGCTGTTTTACTCCATTTGCCCAAACTATTCGACCATGAAACTACCTCCTATTGACCCATAGCATCCAATGGCGCATCCATATGAGTTGTAGCTCTATTATATATAGAACTCTGTGTCCTGTGCATATTAAAGAATACACTGGATGGCCTTGATGGGAGGCTACCATCTGTCTGTTAAAGCTGTCCAGTGGATTTCCTTCTCCCAACTTTCTCTGAGCATTTCTGATTTTTATAAGCTGGCCATTTAGCATACTGTGTGCAGAAAAAAAGGACTTCTTAGAGTACCAATCATTATCATGAGTCTATGAGCCGATGATTTCCTTGGTTATGTGTTTGTTTAAAATTTATCTGCGAAAAATATTCGTCATGCGACACGAATCAGAAATTTTCACTACTAGGTACATACATACATACATACATACATACATACATACATACATACAAAATCCTGATGAAGTCATTGGCTATGGAGGTCCAACCAGACTGCATAATATTCCTCTCCAGACGTGTCTCTTTTGAGCTACAACTGCTCTATTTGGCCACTCTAGGCCAATTCTAGCAAGGTCCTGTTTGACATTGTCTGCCCATCGCATCCTAGGCCTCCCTCTTTTTCTGATACCCTTTGGTATACTGTTCATAATCCTCTTTGCCAATCTGCAGCTATTGTAACGCTCCAAAGAATTAATAACTTTTTAAGTTTTGGACTTTTTATTTGATCCAATATTTATTCAAACTCCGGATAGTTCGGACACCAGGCAATAATAACTTGCCAATTAAAGTCGAAATTAGGGTTCTAATATTATACCAGCAAGCGTTAGTTAGCGAGTAAGAATTTAAAAAATGAATGTCAAGTTTAAATATTAAATACAATCAAAAATTATCAACTAACGTTGCTCAAGAGAAAAAAATAGCAAAGATTCAAAAGTTTCTATTACAAACAAAATTTATTTCCAAAAATTCAACTCACCAACATCAAATGAAAATGTCGACTACATCTCATCAGTATCTCACTACACCAACTCCAACTAACCTCTACTACTAACTTCTCAGATACTTCTTCTAACTATTTCTTCCCTAAATACTCGGAGATCTAATGTCACTATTATATCACGCGTTGTACAAAAGCTAGCAAATGTCGTGTTGCACGCAGGGAAAGACATTTACATAAACTGATGAGCGCGCAAGCTATGATGAGAGAGAGAGAGCGTGTCTTTCAACATGCGCTTTAGTGGTTAACAGTCTAAAGTTCGGAGTTGCGCATGCGCAACTCCTGAAGCTCGGAAGGATGTTGGAACAGTCCACTAAAAGGAAATAAAAGTAGCCAAATTGATAAATATAACGTAAATTAAGCAAAACTGGTTAAGGTAAAGTAAAAGTGAATGGGTGGACCATCATACTATGCATACGGGCAACATGGCCAAACCAATGCAGTCTCTCTCTGCACAATATGCTGCTCAAAAGAGGTTGATGATTCCTTCTTCTAACTTCATCATTACTTACAAAGTCAAACTACCTAATGCCCAAGATACTGTTTAAGCATCTAGAATCAAAGGCATCAAGTTTCCTGTTATCCTGCTTACAAAAGGTCCATGTTTCACTATCATAACTTACCTTAGAAAGAACCAAAGTATTATACAGCCTAATTTCAGTCTTTAGCTGTGTACACCTATTTTTTCACACTCTCCATAGATTCTTAAAAGTCCAGGTGGCAATCCCTATTCTTCCATTTATCTCTTGCCGCACATCACCAGTATTTGTTACATAACTCCCAAGATAATTAAACTGAGACACTTGCTCAAGAGTGCAGCCATTCAAAGTAACGGAAGCACCATCCGCCTGACCAATTTTCATAACTTTAGTTTTTCCCTGTTTATCACCAAACCTACTCTATTTACACTCTCATCAACAGCCCTAATGAACGAATTTATCTCATCAACATCAGCAGCCAACAGGGCCAAATCATCTGCATAATCTAAATTAGAAATTTTGAAATCTCTAGACCATAGATTCCCAACAAGGGCGATACCGCCCCCCAGTGGGCGCTGGAGCCTTCCATAGGGGTGGTAGTGGATCCAGAGGCAAATGGGGGGCGTTGAGGCAGTCAAGAGGGGCGGTCAAATAAATAAATAAATTTAATGGAATTTTCTGTGACAACCTTTTTATCTCTTCTATTCTGTGGTGTCTTCCTGGTGATTCTGGTCATCCACTACCTCATCCGTCATGTACAGCTTTTCAACTGCAGCTTGGACAATAAGTTCCCTTCTACCGCCTACTAGCGTACTGGTACGTCTGAAGTCGACTGAGATGCTCTCAAAAGTTCTCTTCAAGATCACAGATTGGATATAAGTTTCAATATGTTTTCCCACTCCAAGTCGCTTTGAGTATGCTTTATGGTACGTAGTTACAATACCATCCCACGTCAGAACATAAGGTATAATAATATTAACATTACACTTGTGAATTAGGCTCAACTCATTAGCTTCCTCTTCTTTTCAACCTCTACTATCTGCAGGTTATCCTGAGATGTTATTCCTACTTCAAAAATTGTAATCTCATTCAATACCTTAACATGCACTACTATATCAGGCTTATTATGTTGGACATGTGTGTCGGTCCTGATAGGCAAATCAACCTTGATGCAATAATAATAAATTTATTATATTTAATATTTTTTTATAATTATTTTTTTAATATAATAAAATACTTTGAAAATACCTGTTTTCATGAATAAATATTTTATCTTGCTATGTAAATTATCTTATTGTTATCGCGTTAATAAGCATTTTTAAATTAGCATTAGGTATACCTATACCTAATTTGTTTTAGTTTAGAATAGATTGATGGTGACAAGTCGTTGCAAGTTGGTAGGCAAACACGCGGTTCATGCAATTTAACATGTTTCGACAAGAATATGGGAGCTTGAAATGACTTGTTTACGGAGCAAGTGCGCCGGCATCGCAAACATACAAGTTAATGCGTACACAAAATCAAATCTATAAAAGCGATAGCTCTAGAAATGTTTTATTATTTTTATGTGCTTCGTCGTGATAAATAGTCGTGAGTGATAAGTGTTAGAAGTCATTATAAACATAATTTTTATAACTATCTATAAATCTGTTGAGAAGTTAATTTGTATTTGAAAATGTCTGAATCTACATCTAAAAGAAATGCCGGCAGTACAGTATTGAGTATTTGAAATATGGATTTACGTACTCTCCTACAAACCAATCATTACCTATATGTTTAATTTGCCGAAAAGTTTTTTCAAATGAAGCTATGAAACCTTCTAGGCTACAAGAGCATTTAAATAAAATGCATGCTGATAAGAAGAACAAAGATTTATCCTATTTTCAAGAACTGGAAAAGCAATATTTAACACAGCCAACTATGTCAAACCTTTTTGCGTCGTCTTCTAAACAAGATGATGATGGACTACGAGCCTCATATAACGTTTCATTGTTAATCGCAAAAGCAGGAAAACCACAAACAATTGGCGAGGAATTAATTTTGCCGGCAGTCAAAGAGATATTAAAAACTGTTCTTCATCATAAGCCACCATCAGATATCATCAAAAAAATTCCTCTCAGTAATAATTCAGTGCAAAGAAGAATAGATGAAATGGTAAAAGACGTTGAAATATCATTATGTGATTACTTAAAGACGAAAATTTTCCATTCAACTCGATGAATCAACTCTACCAAATAACGAAGCTCTACTCTTATCATACGTACGATTTATAAAAGAAGAAAAATTCATGAAGAGTTATTATTTGCTAAAAATTTGGAATCTGATACAAAGGGAGAATCTATATTTAATACCAAGCAAAAGTTTTTTCAAGAGAAAGAAATTCCTATTTGCAATCGTGGCCGAGTGGTTAGCACGCTTGGCTACTGATCTAAGGGACCTGGGTTCGAGCCCCGGATTTAGGCTATGGATGTGTGTGTCGTTTTTCTGCTGAGGTCCTGCCATCCTCTCAGATCTCCTACTGTGGCATATAAACTGACAGGCTCCTGTCAGACCTCTGTGGCAAGCAGCTGCTTGAGGGGGGTATTTATTATTATTTTTATTTTTAATATTTTGTCTGCTGCTACTGATGGTGCTCCAGCAATGACAGGACGTCATAAGGGTTTCATAGCGAATTTGAAACAAGCAGTACCAAATGTACTCGCTGTACATTGTATTATTCATCGTCAGCATTTGGTTGCAAAAAATTTGAATGAACGTCTGCATACGTCGCTCCATTACGTTATTAAAGCAATCAATAAGATTAGAAGCAATTCATTGAATGACCGATTATTTGGTAAGCTTTGTAATGAAAATGATGAAGATTACAATAGCTTGCTCCTGCACACAGAAGTACGTTGGCTCTCTAAAGGTGTTTGTCTGAATCGTTTTTTCAATCTATTTAACTCAGTACTGGACTTTCGTGAAGACAGAGACGAAAAATTGCGCGAAAACCTGATTACGTCAAAAAATGACATCGCTTGACAGACCTGTTTAAAATATTTAATCAAGTTAATTTACAATTGCAAGGTGATGAGTTGAATTTAATTAAAACAAAAAACGTCATAGCTGCTTTTGCGGGAAAACTTCTTCTATTCAAACGAAATCTAGGTAGAGGTGAATACAACCACTTTCCCACATCCACACCATTATCAGCAGTCTCTGCAAAACCGGAAGATTTACTTACTTACTGCCAACACTTGGAAGTTCTTCATGTTGATTTTACAGACCGTTTCCAAGATATTTTAAACATGAATATACTGAGTTGGGTTTTAGATCCTTTCGCAAACACAGATACTGAAGAATCATCAAATTTGGAAGAGGAACTCTTAGAACTCACGACTAACGAAGTACTCAAAGTAAAATTCAAACATGGATACCAAGAGTTCTGGCTTCAAAAATCCATACCAGTTCTCTACCCTGGATTGTGGGAAAGAGTACAGAAGTTTTTAATCGCATTTCCTTCGTCCTATATGGCTGAGCGTGGATTCAGTGCAGTAGCTAATTTACTGTCAAAGAAGAGGAAAAGACTACACATCACTGAACGTGGCGAACTGCGATTGATGTTAATGAAATTGGAACCCGACATTAACAAATTGTTAACACTCCACCAGCCTCAACCATCTCATTAATTTTTTTTATTTATTATTAATTTTGTGTTTATCTCATTATTTTTTTATTTCTTATTGATTCTGTGTTTATTTTTAAAATTTTAATAAACAATTTTATTGTACATTTGGTTGTTGTTTTATTAATTTCTGCTTTATGATTTTTAACAAATAAATAAACAGATAAATTAGGTACAGATGATATGCAACAATATTTTAATATTTCATATAAAATTAACTATTATGGACTAGGGGGGCGTTGAAATTTTTGTTCTCTTCTAAAGGGGGCGATGGTCCAGAAAAGTTTGGGAATCACTGCTCTAGACCATTTAAGGCAAAAATCTTTCCCTTGCAAGGAATTTCACATAACATAATAAATAACCAAACTAAAGAGAAAAGGAGACAAAATGCACTCTTGTCTAACTCCACTAGCAATGCTAAACCAATTGCTACAAGCCTTACCAACTCTCACACACAGCTCAGTGTTATTATAGAGAACTTTCATTATGTTAACTTGTCAGATATTCTACATGATCTAACAATCAACCACAAATTATGTCAATCAACAGAATCAAAAGCCTTTTTGAAATCTATAAAGCTAGTAACCACATATTTTTGAGATTCTAAACATTTCTCAAGAAGCTGCCTAAGTGAAAATATCTATCTATACATCCCCTATCACATTCCCCTATCACTTCTTTTATCTATACATCCCCTATCACTTCTTATAACTATGCACTGTTCATCATGCAGTTGCCCATCAACCAAATTCTTAATTCCATTTAGTGTAATTATGCAAAGAACTTTACTGTAAAAGAAAATAGATTTATTCCCCAATAACTATCACAAGAACTGCAATCACCCTTTTTAAAAATAGGGATAATAATAGCTGTAAAAAAATCCTTTGGAACATCTTTATTGTAAAAAAAATTCAAAATTGCAGTTGCCCATCTGACAATAAAAATGTCCTCAGCTCTAAGCATTTCACTAGTAATTTCATCTACCCCTGGGGAATTATGCAGTTTCAACTTTAAAGATATCCAAAGCAACTTTAAAATGTGACATAGGGCAAATATTATAGCCAGTAATGCATCTATCCTCATTACAAACAATGGGAGTAGAAATAATCATATTATTTAGAACATCTCTGAATGCTCAGCCCACCTAGCCATCACAAGATCCTCACCTTCAACCACTTTACCATGTTTTTATCCTTCAATCCCTGTGTACCTGTTGTTTCTTCCCACACTAAACATTAACAACCTGGTACAACCCCCCTTCTGTTATGCTGTCTAACTGCTTTCTCTGATTTATCAGCCAAGCTATCAAGTCAAAGATTCTTATGAGCAATTAATGGATCTTTTACATGTTTATTATTCTCTTTGTAATGCTGCCTGTTAGGAATAGTAAGGTATTGGTTCAAATTCCTGCACCTCTTTCAAAAATAAATTCCATAGCTTTATAACTCAAATAATTTTGTTTCCTCTGTTCCTTTTTACTCAAACGAGTACTGTTTTCAAGAAAAGTTTGTTTAAACTGATCCCATTCTTTCTCAACTTTAGCAGTAAGCAAACTACGATTGTCATAATGACCAAGTAGCCTATCATGGTAAGCTTTGGCTATATCTGGATATTTCAGATCTTCATTGTTGAAGGCAATTTTTTTAATCTTAGAACAACATTTCTTAAGCTTCAGCTGCAAGACACTTTTGACCAAATAATGGTCAGACCCAATTTCGGCTCCCCTGTATGATCTGATATTCCTAACTGAACTGATCCATTTACTCTTAATTGGAATATAATCTATCATATTCCTGTGCAAACCATCAGGTGAAGCGCATGTATATTTATAAATGTCCCGATGTTTGTAGTATGTGTTAATTATTCGTAAACAGTTAAGTTTACTTAACTGTAGGAGATGTTGGCCATTTTCAATGGAACTCTCAATACCAAACGGACCCGAAACTCCTGCCGAAAGGTCAGAGTCAGTACGAACTTTAGCATTGAAATCACCTAGAACAAGAGAAATATCTTCTTTCTTCACAGAATTCCAAATATCCTGAAGCTGGCTGTAAAACGTGTCATTCTCGTTCTCATCATAGTCCTCTCTGGGGGCATAACAACAGATGACATTCAAGTCTTTAGCTTTTGTTTTAGATTTTGCTCTAAGAAATCTTTCATTAATGCAGTCATACCCTAGAAGAGCATGACTGGAGCTTCATGACTCTTTGCTGCGAAGCAAACCTACACCTCGGAGATGCTTTCCATCCTGCCTCCCGAAAAAGAGAAATTTAAGTAATTGTTAAGTATCTCACCTATACCTGTCCATCTGGTCTCTTGAAAGTCTGGAATATCTAGATTATAACGCTGGAATTCCTGCATGAAGACATCAAGAGAATAATCTCTATGTAATATCCTCACCTTCCAAATTCCTGCAGAGATAAAATAATTAGTAGGTTTTTAATTTAAAGAAATTAGGTTTATTGTGATAAGTAGGACCGACAATATGAAATAGCCCCTTGATCGCAGGCATGGGGCAAAGACCTGTCACTCCTCCGCTAAATGCCGGTCACCGATGCTGATGGGAACTCGGGCATCACCTTTTCAAATGGACTTTTTTCAAGAGCCAGATGGCCGCCTGAGACTCATTACTCAAGCTTAGGATTGATGATGCCCAACTAGTTATGTGAGGTTAAGGTACCTGCGATAGCCTCTGATTAGGATTATCCACCAGCAAAGAGAAAGCACAACAGCAGATTTTCCCTCAGTGCAGCATGTCCAGGATCCGTAATCAAGTTCAATTCCGTAAACCAATCCAGTCTAGTATGCTATAAATGGTCAAACCTGTGTGGTTGACCACTCCTCAGCAGGTTTTAATCAAAAGAAAAAAGTGCCCACATATGGCCAGATCAGTAGGCCATACTGAAGTGGTAGCCCTCTCTTCCGTTCTCTTCCAAAAGAGAATATCTCTTTTGAAAGATACTAACAGCCTGCACCACGAGAATGGGGAGTTGGACATTAGGCGCTAGAGCTGGCTGGTTCTCTGAATCATCACTGGGGATTGGTACACAGCTCTCTTCCAATTTTATGCCTAGCTACCATTTACAGACCCTGCTAAGTAACCTGTTTTATATTTATCTGTTTTTGATTTCTGCACCGTAACTTTCCAAATAACCGATTTCGCTATCTCAGCTTTCACAGGAGGAAATCTTCTAAGTCACCTGTATTGCATCAGATATTCAAGTATCCAGTGGGGCACTCAGGATCTAATCTTGGGGGGGGGGCGCTGGCCCGGTTCGGGCAAACGAAGTAGCACTGGGTCCGCCCGATTCTTTCGCCTTGTGTTCACAGCGGCCGTGATTCCCGAGAGCTATAGGGTATATCCACCTTATGTGACGGTTAATTCATAAGTAATATAGAAATAGAAGACACGACGCAACATAAATATAAAAAATGAATTTTAATTACGAAAAGATTTTTGGAAAATTTTCTAGTTATTTTTGTTTTCATTTTCTTTAAGGGTTGCCAGGGCCCCTTAGCCCACCCTCTGCGTGCGCCACTGCAAGTATCTATCTACAGATGAACCACAGTTAATTTTTCATTTTATAACTCAAGCACTAAGATAAGCCAAATTATTTTTGTCGGATGTACAGTACAACAATATATTACAACTTCACACGGTTTTTATTGTAACAATATACGGGTTTGCTTCGTAATGTGCACCACAGCACATAGTTCCACATCTTATACGAGAAATAACTACTTTTACTAATGTACATTATTAATGCACTGAGCCAATATGTAACGTTACCAGCATTCTTATGTCACAGTTTAAGAAAGAATGAAATTTGGCCTTTGCCTCCTGGCTATCTGATAATTCTACTCTGATATCTGAGTGTTACATAAAACTAACCGTATCTGTAAGCTAACAGTGCCACAAGCGCTGCAAAACATAATCGTTTTCTGGCTGGCTGGAAGCAATTATAAGAATTAAGTTTGTTATTGAAACTGATTAATATTCCGTTTTCATTTGTAAAGTAATTCATGAAAATACGGTTTCAGTGAGATCTTATAAGTGTGGCAATACTGTATAAGAAATGGCGGTAAGTATTCTGTATATGGAAGTAAGCAAAAAAACAAACTAATATATTCTTAATACGTATTTCAGATGAAATATCGATATCCCCTGCAAGTCAAAGGTAGGAAATTTTTCTCGCCGAGAGAAATGTAAGCATATCGAAAAGCCGGAGTCAAGATAAAATTATATTTGTTACATAACTATACGATAAACGTTCCGGAAACGTAATTCACAGTTCCCAGGTTCGAGTCTCACCTCGGCCAGCATTGAGATCTATCGCCGCAAAACTTCCCGCTCTGCCCATAGTAGGTGACGCTGATGGGCTAGGAGAGGCTGCTAGATGGGATGTAAAGCCGTGGATCAGTGTGCGGGAGAGCCATACCCTATGAACGTGAAAGAACAAGCTGGATGGTCTTGATGAGAGGCTACCATCTGTCTCCCAACAGATGATCCAGTGGGTCCCCTCCCCCAGTCTTTGGAGTCCTTGTGACCTGTCCATTGTGTGCAAAAAAAGTACTGCTCAGTGGTAAAATAACCGAAAGCCAAGAAATATTTTCTGGTGCAAAGGGATATAAGTTCAAAAATATTACAACTAGTGGCTGAGTGGTTAGTGCGCTTGGCTACTGATCTAATGGACCTGGGTTCGAGCTCAGGTAAGGCATGGATCTTTGTGTTTTTTTTCTGCTGAGGTCCTACCATCTTCTCAGACCTACTGTGGTGTATAAATTGTCAGACCTTTCTGGCAAGCAGCTGCATGAGGGGATTTTTATTTTATTAACTCAATATTACAGAGATTTATGGTTTTGTCTTTTCAAAGATGTTTTAATTAAGGAAAGAGAAATATTAGGTACATCTGTAGTTTAGAGCATTCGGTCAGTGTATTGTTTGCAGTCCTCAGCCAACAGATGGCACTGCTCAGAAAGTGTATGACATTGAAGCGTAAAGTGTGAAGTAGAAACTTAATGTCTTGGCTACTGATCTACGGGACCTGGGTTCGAGCCCCGGGTAAGGCATGGATGTTCGTGTTGTTTTCTGCTGAGGTCCTGCCATCCTCTCAGATCTTCTACTGTGGCATATAAACTGACAGGCTCCTGTCAGACCTCTGTGGCAAGCAGCTGCTTGAGGGGGTATTTATTTATTTTTTTAACTCTGGGTTGTTAGTGGCCTATGGTTCTATGATTTCTTTTGGGTAGGTAATGTGAAGTTGTGTGTGTGATTTGATGTGAATGTGACATTTTTGTTCATTTGGCTTGGATTTTCTTGCCCAAGAGGGTCACGGTAAGTGGATATGTACAATATATATTTTATGAGGGATTTTTATTAATAAGCATAAAAGGGATAAATAGTCTGTCTTCCATTTTTTTTTGAAATTTCATTAAAATATAATAAATTATGAGTTAAGATATTTAGGAATTAAAATTATTTAATATTAGGAGGGTTGTTGGAAGGGTGATATACTTAGAGTGGGAAGTGACCTTTGCATGGTACAAGAGGAAAAACTGTATAATGGGCTTAAGACTTGAAATGTGTCTTTAAACTGAGCCTTTTAGTAGCTGGTTTTAATGCTTTTAATCACTAATTGCTGTGGTTACATGGTTTGGCTACACACAGTCATTTCTGCTTCCATTCCAGTTCTCAAATGATGCACTCATTGTGCATGCTGACAATGATAACTAAACCACATCACTCTGGCCAACTCTTAAGGCTTGCAAAAGACTGCCAGAGAAGGTGAAAGTTGTTGGAATTCCAACGGGTATGAAACTCCTGATTTCCTCCAAAATGACATGCCGTTTGCAGTGAGAAGCACATTAGAGGGATTAGCAACAGTTAGTTGGCTTGGGCTATTTAAGGAATGACATAGAAGGAAAAACTCTGTATGTGTGGAGGGCTTTTTACAACTATATCCAGAAATCCGGTTTTTATCAACAGTAAATCCAGAGGTCTTGAACCAAATACAAAAATTTACTTTGAAAATCAGGATGCCATTTCAATTAGCACATAAATGTTCAAGCATAATAACATATAACATTCAGTTACTAAAAATACCTTTTCCAGAGCTAATATCAATAGTGTTAAACAGGAAGGGAAAATATATATAAATCTAGGAAACAGTCCAGAAATTAAGATCAGACATGAATTTTAAGGGTTGGCTATTGTGGGAATTGTCATAATATGGTGATTTCCCTAGCGAATTTTTAGTTGGATGATTTTTAAAATATTATCCCCGTGTTAATTTTTCCAATTGGACAACTATTAAATTCAATATTAGGCCAGTGTAGTGTTTACGGTCCTCAGCCAATAGATGGCATTGCTCAAGTGGCGTGTGTTGCCTTGGAGGACATTATTTAGTTTTGGGCTTTTTTATAATTCGGTCGGCGGTGAACTGTTTCCGATTTTCATGTTTTTTGGTTTGTGTTGTCTTGGAGGACATTATTAAGTTTTGGGGCTTTTTTATAATTCCGTCGCCGGAAAACAAAATGGCGGCTGAGGACCGTGAACTGTACTACTGCCGCAATTCAATATAGATACAAAGGAATAGCCACTCAAGTGTTTGTCAAATTAAATTGAACACAATTAATGGTGCATATCCCATTGTCCATTTTGCTTTTTTCACCCTCATTAGCTATGTGAAGTTTAAGTTAATGGCACTAGGCATGAACTGGAAGGAGATCTGTGTACTAATCCCCAACGATGGTACATAGAACCAGCCAAGCCTAGCACCTAATGTCCAACCCCACCTTTTCATGGTGCAGGCCATTAGTACCTTTCAAAAGAGAAATTCTCATTTGGAAAGGACCAGATCAGTGTGACTACTGATTTGGTCATCTGTGACCAATTTTTCCTTTTTCTTTCTGCCCTGCTTAGGAGTAATCAACCTCACAGAGTCCTGGTGCTGACCTTTTATACCCACTAAACTGAACTAGTTTATGGCTTTGAGTTTGATTATGGATCCTGGGCTTGCTGCACTGGTGGGCCTCAACAGAGGCCCACCAGTAGTCCTGTGAAGTTGATCACTCCTCAGCTGGGCAGGAAAAAGTGTCCATGCATGAGGTCAGACATTAGATACTAGGCCTAGCTAGTTCTATGCATCATCACTGGGGATTGATACACAGCTCTCCTTCCAGTTTATGCCTAGCTACCATATACTTAAATTTCATGCTATATATGCCACTAGATTTTCTGTTTGCTTGTGGGTTGTCAGTCCTAAGTAAATAGAGGCATGGGATACCTAATATCAGCTGATTGATAATCCTGATCGGAGGCCATTGTAGGTACCTGAATTCTCATTTAGCTAGTTTGACACTGCCAATCCTACATTGGAGTGATATGTCTCAGGTAGGTCAGTTTCTTTCTAGACTCTGGTTCTTTAAAAGGTCCACTTGAAAAGATAGTGCCTGAAGTTCCTTTCAGCATGGATGGCTTCAGCCTCTGACAGTTTTTGCCCCATACCTGTGATTAGGGAGCTGTGATATTGATGGCCCTACTTCTCTCAATAAACCTAGTTTCTTTAAAAATCCTACTAATCATTTTCTCTCTGCAGTACATGGAACATGAGGTTGTTGCATAGAGATTCTCTTGACATCCTCACACAGGAATTCCAATGTATAAACTAGATATTCTAGGTTTGCAAGAGATCAGACACACAGGTAAAGGCCAGATAAAAGATAAAAATAATTTTAAATTTCTTTTTCAGGGATGGAGGATGGAAAGCATCTCAAAGGTGTAGGTTTGCTTTTCAGCAAACACCAGTGATGCTCTTCTAGGATATGACTGCATTAATGAAAGATTTCTTACAGCTAAATTTGAAACAAAAATTAAACACTTGAATGTCATCTATTGTTACGCTCCCATAGAGGACTCAGATGAGAACGAGAAAGATACATTTTACACGCAGCTTCAGAATATTTTGAATTCTGTCAAAAAAGGAAATATTACTCTTGTGCTAGATTACTTCAATGCTAAACTGCTCTGATCTTTGGACAGGACTACCTACAGGTAAGTAAACTTAATGGTTTGTGAATAACTAACATGTACTACAAACACCATGACATTTATAAATACACTTGGGTTTCACCTGATGGATTGCACAGGACTATGATAGATTATATTCTAATTAAGAGTAAATGGACCAGTTCAGTTAGGAATTACCAGATCATACAGGGGAGCCGAAATTGGGTCTGACCATTATCTGGTCAAAAGTGTCTTGCAGCTGAAGCTTAAGAAATGTTGTTCTAAGATTAAGAAAATTGCCTTCAACAATGAAGGTCTGAAAGATCCAGATATAGCCAAAGCTTACCATGATAGGCTACTTGGTCTTTATGACAATCGTAGTTTGCTTACTGCTAAAGTTGAGAAAGAATGGGATCAGTTTAAACAAACTTTTCTTGAAAACAACAGTACTCGTTTGAGTAAAAAGGAACAGAGGAAACAAAATTATTTGAGTTATAAAGCTATGGAATTTATTTTTGAAAGAAGTGCAGGAATTTGAACCAACACCTTACTATTCCTAACAGGCAGCATTACAAAGAGCATAATAAACATGTAAAAGATCGTTTAATTGCTGATAAGAATCTTTCACTTGATAGCTTGGCTGACAAATCAGAGGAAGCAGTTAGACAGCATAACAGAAGGGGATTGTACCAGGTTGTTAATGTTTAGTGTGGGAAGAAACAACAGGTACACAGGGATTGAAGGATAAAAACATGGTAAAGTGGTTGAAGGTGAGGATCTTGTGATGGCTAGGTGGGCTGAGCATTCAGAGATGTTCTAAATAATATGATTATTTCTACTCCCATTGTTTGTAATGAGGATAGATGCATTACTGGCTTTAATGTTTGCCCTATGTCACATTCTGAAGTTGCTTTGGATATCTCTAAAGTTAAAACTGCATAATTCCCCAGCGGTAGATGAATTTACTACTGAAATGCTTAGAGCTGAGGACATATATATTGTCAGACGGGCAACTGAAATTTTGAGTTTTTTTTACGATAAAGGTATTCTAAAGGATTTTCCTAGAGCTATTATTATCCCTATTTTTCAAAAGGGTGATTGCAGTTCTTGTGATAGTTATAGGGGAATAAGTCTATTTTCTTTTACAGTAAAGTTCTTTGCATAATTATACTAAATAGAATTAAGAATTTGGTTGATGGGCAACTGCATGATGGACAGTGCAGACTCAGAAGTGATAGGGGATGTATAGATAAAATATTTTCACTTAGGCAGTTCTTGAGAAATGTTTAGAACCTCAAAAATATGTGGTTACTAGCTTTATAGATTTCAAAAAGGCTTTTGATTCTGTTGATTGACATAATTTGTGGTTGATTGTTAGATCATGTAGAATATCTGACAAGTTAGCATAATGAAAGTTCTCTATAATAACACTGAGCTGTGTGTGAGAGTTGGTAAGGCTTGTAGCGATTGGTTTAGCATTGCTAGTGTAGTTAGACAAGAGTGCATTTTGTTTCCTTTTCTCTTTAGTTTGGTTATTGATAATGTTAAGTGGAATTCTTTGCAAGGGAAAGATTTTGGCCTTAAATGGCCTATAGATTTCAAACACTGATTTCAAATTTCTGATTTGAATTATGCAGTTTATTTGGCTTTGTTAGCTGTAGATGAGATTAATTCTTTCATTAAGACTGTTGATGAGACTGATAAATAAGAGTGTGGAGAAATAGGCATAGACACCTAAAGACTAAAATTAGGCTGTTATATAATTTGGTTCTTTCTAAGGTTAGGTATGGTAGTAAACTTGGACACTTTGTAAGCAGGATAACAAGATTCTAGATGCTTATACAGTATTTTGGGTGTTAGGTGGTTTGACTTAAATAATGATGAGGTTAGAAGGAGTATTCAACCTCCTTTTAACAACATTTTGTGCAGAGAGACTGCGTTGATTTCGGCATGTTGCCCATATGCATAGCTGCAGATTGACAAATAGAATTTATGAAGTGTGCCCAAAGACTTCAGGAAAAGATGGAGACATAGAATGTGATGGGCAAACAATGTGGAATAGGATCTTGCTAGAATTTGCCTACAGTGGCCAAATGCAGCAGATATAGCTTAGGACAGACATGCCTGGAGAGCAAAATTACAGCCTGATTGGACCTCCATCGCCCATGGCTGAATGAAGATGTATATATATATATACTTTTTTTTATTTTCTCTGCATCCATCATTGAAAAGAAAGGTATTTAAATAAATTGAATTTTATGGAAATTTACTCCTTGTTATAGGGAAATATGAAAAATTATTATTTTTAATTTGCTATTCAGTTATTAAAAATATGCTTGTAAATGAAAGGTACCTTATCAATGAAGTAGGGTGGGGGTTGCTCAGTTGGTAGTGCGCCAGGTTCGTAATCTGCAGTTCCCAGGTTCTAGTCCCAGCTGGGTCAGCATTGAGATTTATCTCCGCAAAACTCCCGCCCTGCCCACGGTCAGTAGGGGACACCAATAGGCTTGGAAAGGCTGCCGTCTGTCGGATGGGACGTTAAGCCGTGGCCCTGTGTCCAGGAGAGCAATACTCTGTGCACATTAAAGAACACGCTGAATGGCCTTGATGGGAGGCTGTCATCTGTCTCCCAACAGCTGTTCCAATGGGTCCCCTCCCCCTACCTTCTCTGAGCCTTCAGGGTCCTTGTGACCTGGTCATTTAACCCATTGTGTGCAAAAAAAAGTGCTGCTCAGAGGTAAAACAACCCAACCAATGAAGTAACTGTAATGTTAGTTACTAGCGTACAACTAAACCTCAAATTAATGGTTGAAATCTGTTTGTTCCAAATAGAATGAAAACATATAGTTACAATTAAGGATATGAACTACTTTAAATAATATGTCTTCCTTGTCAGCTGTTTCAAATAGGGTGCATGAAAAAGCTGTATGTACTATGTTGTGCTTGTATATTTAATTGTTCAACATTTCATTAATATTGATATTTGCCTTTTAGAATAATTAAGAAAACTGTTTAGTTTTTAGCATATTTAGAATTATTGATTCTTTTATATGCACTCACATAATTTGATAAAATAACAATTATCTTGATATACTGTTTAATCAGCAACTGTACAGTTTAATTTTTTCACTTTTGATATTTCTTTCATTTTAGCCACAGAAGGGAAAGCAAGCTACAAAGGGGCAAAAACAGATAGTTGAAGAAAATAAAGCAACCCTTAAATTCTATTGTATAATGGCAGTTTCTGCAGAGGTATGATATTATGCAAATAATTTATAGATATCAGTAAAATATGATCGTTGAATGGCACTGGTGGTGGAACATCCTTAAAACATCAAACTCTTAGAAGTATGTTTTTTCATATTCCCTTCTATATAAAATTTTTTGCAACTGTAAATAACTTTTTGTATTCTTTTGCTGCATCTTCCTTTTTTCAAAATAAACCAATAGTCATTTCTTAATTATTTCCACACTGTTATCATAATGGCTACAATCTAAATTTTTTAAAATATAATGCTGAAATGATTTTTGTATTTGTAGTGGTAATTGCAGGAGAGGCATTGCCCATCCTTCTGCCAGTATTTAGGTTTCTATTCTCACAGATTTAAATTAATGCATGCCAATATTCATGTCTATATAATTTTGCCAAAATGTATTTTTTTTTTGTTCCAAATGTCTTTCTTTCCTTTCATGAAAAAGGAGCCCCTCGGTGCGAGCACCTGTCCGTGGTGAGGGGACCACCCTGTGAAGGTTCCGCTGGCTCGGTTACCTTCACAGGGTCCTAAACGCTCGCCCGTGTGTTTCCCATGTGTGGTGACCCGTGTCCCTGGAAAGGAGGAATCCTGGCAGTTGCTCAGGAATCCCTGTCTTCTCTCCCCAGCTCATGACTGGTGGGGTCCCCTTTGACCGTTTTGCCATTGGGGAGCTTGTCTGTCGTGGGGCTGGGCAGCGACTTTGGGGTCCGCTGCTATACACTGCTTTGGCCTCTGCTTCAGGTAAACGGGAGGTCCTGGGGTGGCCACTTCAGGATCAATCAGCTGGTGGGCAGGTCCTGCTAGGGTCAACTGTGCAGATCGGTGAGTTACCTTGTCCACATCCGGACAACGGTATGCGAGTTTCCCCACACATTCACTAATTTTGTAGTTTTCTTTCTTTTGTGAGGACAGTTCTTACTTCACACTTTATTGATTTGTTGCTGATTTTCTTTTGTGGGAACTCAGACGAGTTTCTCACCATTTCTCTTTTTCTTTTCCTTTTTGTTTTGTTGTGAGGGCTTGGCTCACTTGCTGTGTGGGTATGATGCCCGGGCAGCCCTGGCGCCCGGCGTCGTGTGTGTCTCCGTCTCTGAGGTTCCTGATCATCCACTCTATGGGTGATCAGGTGCTTGGAGACATGTCCCCGTTTTTTATTCATAAGGGTATTCAAGGTCTTACGGGAGAACCGAAATCTGTCGAGCACCTTAGATCTGGTGACTTACAGGTGGAAACTACATGCTCCAAACACTCGGAGCTTCTTTTGAAGGTTACAGGGATTGGTGGAGTGGCTGTCGAAGTCACTCCACACAAGACGCTCAATTCCTCCCGGGGTGTGATATCTGAGTGGGGCTTCCTCAAGGTTTCTGAGGAGAAAATCCTCTCTGAGCTTTCAGCCCAGGGAGTGATCGCAGTCCACCGGTTTTCGACACGCCGTAATGGAAAGTTAGAACCCAGCTGGGTTCTAATCCTCACTTTCAACACTCCACGCCTGCCTACTTTCATCAAGGCAGGGTATTTACATTGTGAAGTAAGGTCCTTTATACCAAACCCTCTGTGTTGTTTCCAATGCCAGAGGTTTGGCCATGCCCGCACTGCATGCCGGGGCAAGCTCACCTGTGCTCGTTGTGGCAGTCAGGATCATCTTGATTCTGACTGCACAGTGGAAAAGGCATGCTGTGTAAACTGCCGTGGTGAACATCCGACGCACTCCCGTGACTATCCAAAGTGGCTGGAGGAGAAAGAGACAGTGCCTGAAGACCCTCCACAACATCAGCTATCCAGAGTCGAGAAAGCTTGCTGCACCGCCTGTCCACCTGGCAAGGTCTCCTATGCTGGTGCGGTCATTGGAAAGGCTGTCGTTAAGATGGCTTCCTTGGCGGTGCAGAACAACAGCAGTGTTCCACCAGCTGAATCTTTCTCGCCTGCTGCTCTTGATGCAGGCGAAGCCGATGTTGGTGTCAATCTCGACATCGACACCGATTTCTATTCCTGTGTCTGTGCCTTCCACATCCACCTCCGAAAGGCCCCCTCCACCCCGCCCACAGACAGCAAGACCTTCCAAACCCAAGGGGCCCCCACCGGGGCCCAAAAAGAAAATTTTACCTCCTCGTTCAGCAGTCTCTGATCCATGTTGCTCCGAGGACACGGACACAGACCGCTCTATTTTTCCAAAACCGTCGCTGGCGATGGTTAAAATAAATCGTAAGTTGTCCACCAATTCTTCCAAGACCTGAGATGGCCACACTCCTTCAATGGAGCTGTGTGGATCCCAGAGGAATATTGACGACATCAAGGTCCTCCTGAGGGCACACGAACCCCTCCACGTGTGCCTTCAGGAGACATTCTTGCAGACAGCTAACAATCCCACTATCCGGCACTTTTCTCTCGTTTGCCGGGACCGGGATGGAGATGGTCCAGCTCACAGAGGTGTTGCCATCCTCTTGAGCAACCATTCGCCATTCCAGGTCATTCCCCTCACCACGCACTTGGAGGCGGTTGCCATCCGCCTCTTTGGGGATTTTCGTTGACTGTCTGTTCTATCTCCCACCCAGAAGCATCATTTCCCAGGATGACCTTGATGACCTCGTCTCACAGCTGCTGTCCCCCTTCCTCATCATGGGGGACTTCAATGGACACAGTCCACTCTGGGGCAGTGCTGACAGCAACGGGAGGGGCCGGGTCCTGGAGCAGTGTCTCCTGGATCCATCGCTCTCCCTGTTGAACACCGGTGTCAGTACATACTTTCACACCCCAACCCGCACATTCACTGCCATTGACCTCACCATCTGCTCCTCCTTGATCCTTCCACTCTTTACATGGGAGGTCGAGGACAATCCATATGGAAGCGATCACCTCTCCGTGGTGTGCACCATCTCTCGTGGGGGGGCCTTGCAGCCCTCCGCGTGTCTCCTGGTGGAGGCTTGATTGGGCTGACTGGAGTAGCTTCGAGCTCTTATCTGAGCTCGATGAGCACTCTGATAGCCAGGAGCCCATCAATGTTGCAATGGCGGAGTTAACGGACTGCATCGTCCATGCAGCTGCCTCTACTATTCCTCAGACCTCGACTCAGTTTCCACGGTTCCCAAAACTGTGGTGGAATCCCGACTGCACCGCAGCTCGTAAGTCTCAGAACAAGGCTTGGGGGGTGTTTCGGAGATATCCGACGTCCCCCAATCTAGAAGTATTCTAACACGCCAGAGCGAAAGCCTGTTTCGTCTGGCGCCAGAGCCAGAAGGAATCTTGGATCACATATACGTCTTCTATCACCCGCATGACCAGTTCTAAGGTTGTGTGGGATAAGGCTCGGAAGATGGGTGGGAAGTACACGTCCCACTCATTACTCATTATCAATCCTGGAGCACAATGGACAGGCAATTGCTGATCCTCGAGCAATTGCCGACACTCTGGGGGAGTCAGTCTCCACCATCTCTTCTCTGTCCTCCTACTCCCCCGAGTTTCTGGCCCAGAAGAGCAGGGCCGAACGCTGTCCTTCCATTCGAATGGCCTGGAGTCTTACAACAGGCCATTCACTGCGGAGGAGCTTCGCCTTGCTCTGCACACCTCATGCATCTGCTGTCGGGCCAGACAATGTCCATTATGCCATGTTCCAATGTCTCTCACCATCGAGTAAGGATCGACTGCTCCGACTCTTCAACCGTATTTTCATCGAGGAGCAGTTTCCAGACTCCTGGCGGAAGGCCATTGTCTTGGCCTTCCCCAAGCAAGGCAAAGATCCCAAGATTCCTTCCAATTATCGTCCAATTGCGTTGACGAGCTGTGTCTGCAAGGTGTTGGAAAGGATGGTAAATACCAGGCTGGCCTGGTATTTACCATCCTTTCCGTAAACATCACAGCCGTCTAACAACACCATGTAACTTCACAGCCGTCTTTCCAACACCCAGTGTGGCTTTCACAGGCACTGGTCTACTTTAGACCACCTGATCCGCCTCGAATCAGCGATCAGGAATGCGTTTTTACGTCGAGAGTACCTAGTGTCAATTTTCTTCGACATCGAAAAAGCATACGACATGGCATGGAGATTCTGCATTCTTCGTGACCTTCACAGTTTCGGCTTGCGAGGTCACATGCCGATCTTCTCGTATTTTTCGAGCATGTCGGCAACACTCTGTCACGGCCTTTCCCCCAAGAACAGTGGGTGCCACAGGGCTGCGTCCTGAGTGTTCTATATTCCATTTTTATATGAAAACAAAAGCTTTAAACACTAAGAAAAACAAAAAAATGTACAAAGAAACAAAAAAAAATTCTGATTAATAATATTTTTTAACATATTTTTAACATCCCCTCCCACTTCTTTTGCTTATCATTTAATTATTTTTAGTAGTAATTCTGTATCCTCTATTTCCAAAATGTAAATCTTTAGCCATTCTAAACTAATTTTTATATTTTTTTCCATTCTTATATTTATGGGCAAAGAATTATAGATTCTTGGTCCATAAAACATAAAATGTCTATGTGAAATTTCTATTTTATCCTGTGGAATAAATAATTTACATTCTCCATTTTGCAGAATACAACATGTGCCCTTTTTCTTTAAAGTATAAGGTTTTCTAAATGCTAGATACATTATTTGATTTGTATACAGCTTTCTTAAATACATTTTCTTACTGTTTTCGACCAGTTTGTTTCTTCAGACTTTGTTATAATATGTCATTATATTCAAGAACTTCTTTTGAAAAACTTCATTACCACTAACTGATGTTAAATAGATTCCTCCCCAAGCAATTAAACCATATTGTACACCAGACTGAATCCATGCATAATATAACTTCAGCATAAATATATTTGACACTGTCTTTCTTATATAATATAATTTATATAAATAGTATCTTAATTTTTTGATCAGTATATGGATATGTATCTTCCACTTTAAATTTGAATCTATATGCACTCCAAGGTATTTAATCATTGTGATTTGTTCAATGGCTTTACATGAACATGATCTGTCTTTATTACACATATTATCATGTATCTATAAGTTATAGGGAAAATAACCTATCTTTGTCAATGAAAAATACATAAATTTGGTTTTCACAATATTTAAACTTAATAGGTTATTGTTGAACCAGTTTGTTTTGAAATACAATATACAAATGCAATAACAGATATCATGACTGATGTCGAGATACAGTTCACTGCCATTTGAATTTTTGAAAACAATTGTGATATCATCAGCAAATGACACAACTTCTTTTAAATTCAAGTTGAAAAAATCATTAAAATAAATTAAAAATGAAATAGGTCCAAATATTGAGCCTTGTGGTACACCATTAGTAATCAATTTAATTGTACTTTTATTTCTGTTGATCTGGACAAATTGCATCCTATTTTTTAAATAGGATTTGAACCACTCAAAAATGACACCTCTAAATCCTATGGCAAATAATTTCTTTAAAAGTCTTAGTTAACTGTGTCAAACACTTTTGCTATGTCTAAGTATATAGCTCCAATTTTTTGTAAGTTATCAGTTGCACTCAAAATTATTGTAGTCAATTTTAATATATCATCATTATTATACCCTTCCCTGAATCCAAATTGTGAATTGCTAAAATAATTTTTCTTGTTCAAGTATCCTAAAATTCTTCTCCTCATAATTTTTTCTATAAATAAATAAATAAATACCCCCTCAAGCAGCTGCTTGCCACAGAGGTCTGACAGGAGCCTGTCAGTTTATATGCCAGAGTAGAAGGTCTGAGAGGATGGCAGGACCTCTGCAGAAAAACAACACGAACATCAATGCTTTACCCGGGGCTCGAACCCAGGTCCCGTAGATCAGCAGCCAAGCGCGCTAACCACTCGGTCACGGGACGGTAATTTTTTAAAATAATTTTAGATAAATTAGGCAAAAACTGATATTGGCCTATAGTTATTCATGTCATCTTTATTTCCTTTTTTATAAACAGGAGTTAGCAGTTTTTAAACTATTGAAGAATATACCATTTTTGAAAGAAAATTTAATCTGCTAAATATTCAGCATATATTTAGCAATAATTTTTAGTATCTTGGGTCCAATCTTATTGTATCCTGCAGATTTTTTATTATTTAATGAGGATATAATATTTATCATTTCATTAGAATTCGTTGGTTCGAAGTAAATTGAATTCGGAGAGTCCTCTAATCTGTTTATATAAAATGGATTTTCAACAGCATCAGTCCTACCTAAATTAATATTTACAAAATGATTATTAACCCTTTGCACTCTAGATTTTTTTTAGTATGATTGTTAAATAGTATTAGTATGTTGCTGTAGCAGCCCCTATGGAGTGCAAAGGATTAAATTTTTCAGGCAAAATATTTTGGTCATAGTTCTTGGGGAAGTTTAGTCCCTTTGTAGGAGTATTCAATATTTCATTTAAACATTCCTTTTTAGAATTTCCCTCACATTTATCAAATTCTCTTTGATAATAATTATTTTTAGCTCTTTTAATTTGTTCTACTGTAAAATTTCTAATATTTTAATATTTATTCCAATAACCTGTAATATTGGGGTATTTTCTATGTTTTCGATAAAACTTATCCCTTAACTTAAGATTAATCATTCATTCGTTTTCCAAGGATTTTTATTTTTATTCTTTTTAGCTTTATTACCATACATAATAAGGTCCAAAAGTTTCCGGCCCAAGGGTATTAAAGAGTATATAATAATCAAACAATAGAATCAAACAATAGTTTTTATTTTTCAATATAATCATCCTTTATTTCAATACATTTTTTAGAATGGTTATAATTAACTTTTCTATACTACTGAAAAAATAATCTGAATTTTTGTCCTTAAAATGGTCTAAAACTGCAGAAATGACTTCTTCATCACTTGTAAATTTATTCCCGCGCAGATCCAACTTCAATTTTGAAAATAAAAAATAGTCACTAGGGGCTTGGTCGGGGCTGTTCAGTGGGTGATTTAATTCCTGGAAACCACATTGCTGAATAACAGCCTTTGCAATAAACCTCACTCCCTGGGACAGCTTTCCTCGGCGTTTCTCTTTGATGGTATGGTATCCTTCAATTTGTACATTAATGACACATAATATTCACCAGTAACTGTAGTATTTCGTTCCTTAAAGTCGACTAGCAGAATCTCCTGTTTTAAAATAAAAAATAAATTTTTTAATTTAAAAAAAAATAAAAATTTAAAAAATAATTAAATTAAATTATAAAAACTAAAAAGAAACATTTTTAAAATTAAAAGAAAATTTTTAATCTAAAAGCCATTTAATTTCTGCCAGTCTTTTGCCTTCTTTCATCAAAAATTTAATGACCGCATGATACTCAAGTTTAAACATTTTAAAATATTGGGCAACAGAACTTCTATTTGCGATGTTAGCTGGAGTGCTACTGATGCTAGAGCTGCAAAATTTTAACTGCAGTGCAACAAAACATAGGGTGGGGGGGGGGGGGGGGGGTTGATGGAGTTAGACCTGTCAATTTTTGTTCTAACATGTTCAGGCCAGAAACTTTTGGACCTTACTATGTATCTTGCTGTTTCCTTTACTGCTTTCCATTGCTACTTGCATCTGATTGACAAAATCATCATATGCACTGTTTAACTCTGCAGAGTTGTTAAAATTAGTATTTAAATGTAAAGTTAGTTTTTTTTATACATGTTTCTAACGCAATATAATCGACTTTTTTTTTTTTCTGAGAAATGATGAGTAGTCTTCATTTTTATCCAATAACTCGTTAACCTTGCCCAATTTTAATATTATTGGATAGTGCTCAGTTACATCCTTAACGTAGATTGCTGAACTATACTGACAGAGATATTTCTATGTCTTTATAAAAACATCAATATCAATTATCAATAATTGTATCAATCAATAAGAAAAAAATTTCGTTAAAATAAATCAAAATAGTAGTATTTTCCCCATTTGTCTTTGGCTAAATAAAAAAAAAACAGTTACCATCAGGGTAAATCCTTTGATAATCATGTTTGACCACCAAAATTTCAAATCTTTAGCATGAATAGCTCACTTACAATATCTATTTAAAGTCTTACATTTTCCAACTTTAGGATCCTCCAAGAGTACACACTAGAACTATTAGAAAAGTTGGAAAATTTAGATCCTAATATTCATTAATAGCTATAGTAAAATTACAACCCAAAAATAATTTTTTTTTATTATAGTAGGTCTGTGAAGATGGCATGACCTCATCAGAAAAAAGCAAGAACATCCATGGCTTTATGCAAATCGGAGCAACTGCAAGTAAAGAACGGCGCATGTGAAGATCATGAAATGGTATAAATAACACCTGATTATCAGTATTCTTATTCTTCAGATGGGAAAGGCATCGGAGTTAAGTGAGTTTGACAAAAGCCAAATTGTAATGGCCAGACGACTTGGTCAGAGCATTTCCAAGGTTGCAAAGCATGGATGTTCCTGGCTTGAAACCAGGTCCCTTAAATATGGAATTAATTTTTTTTTTTTATTTTAAATTTTGTAATGAATTAATTATGCAAAACCCATTAGATTCGGTACTAGTGAATTTGATTTTTGTTCTGCAAATTACTTTCCTGTGTAAATTTAAAAGATTAATTTATTCTTGCTTTTACAAAAATATGTGTGAAATATCATAATTGTTTTCATTTCAGATGCTTTATCTATTCCTTATGATATTCTTATATTGGGAATCATATACATTCTTATATTGGGTAAGTTTGACTAATTTTAAAGTTCATTGATGATGATTTTCTAATATGATGTTGGTCCTCCACATGCTGCCAAAACAGCAGTTACCCAGCAAGGCATGGATGCTACAAGATTTCTAAAGGTGTCTTGTGGTATCTGGTACCAACACATTACCAGCAGATCCTTTAACTCTTGTAAATTACATGATTGAGCCACTGCAGATTAGATATGCTGTTTCCACACAAACCACAGATGCTCGATTGATATCTGGGGAATTTAGAGGCCAGGGCAATACCTGGAAGTCTTCCTCATGTTCCACAAACCATTCTTGAACAATCAGGACAGTGTGGCATGGCACATTATTCTGCTGAAAGAAGGCACTACTAGAAGGGTATACTGTTGCCATGAAAGGATGTACCTGGTCTGCAATGATGTTTAGGTAGGTGGTAGATGTCATAGTTTCCTGCATGTGAATGACTGGACCCAGGGTTTCCCAGCAGAACATTGCCCAAAGCATTCTACTCTCTCCACCAACTTGTTTTCATCCCCCATTGCATCCTGGTGCCAACACTTCCCAGGTAAATGACACACACATACCCAGCCATCCACATGGTGCAGCAGGAAATGAGATTCATTGGATCAGGTGACCTTCTTCCAATCATTCAAGGTCAAGTTTTGATGCTCGTGTGTCCATTGTAGGCACTTCTAACGGTGAACCGAAATCAGCATGGGCACTCAGAGTGGTCTGTAGCTATGCAGTCCCATTTTCAATATGGTTCGATATACTGTGTGTTGTGACACATTATTCCTGTCACCAGCATCTGTATATTAGGGTATTTTCCATAATATATTATACATATATTAGGGTATTTCCATCAAGCATCTGTAATATTAGGGGTATTTTCTATGTTTTTGATAAAACTTATCCCTTACTTTGAAAAGATTAATCAATTGATTCATTATCCAAGGATTTTTATTTTTATACTTTTTATCTTTATTACCATACCTTGCTGTTTCTTTTACTGTACTGCTTTCCATTGCTATTTGTATCTGATTAACAAAATTTACAAAAGCATTAAAATTATGGTTGAGTTGTGCCACAGTACTCCTGTTGGCTCATACTATACAGGACAACCTTCGCTCACCTCTAACATCGATGAAACGTGGTCAGCCCACACCTTGTTGGGAGTTCATGGTTTTTCCCTCCTCGAGCCACTTTTTGAAGGTACTAATCATGGCTGACTGTGAGTACCCCACAAGCCTTGCTGCTTTGGAAATGCTCTGACCCAGTCATGTGGTCATTACAATTTGGCCTTTGTCAAACTCACTTAAGTTTGCTGCCTTTCCCATCTGAAGAACAAGAATAACACTGATTAACAGAGCTCAGTATCAGGTGTTATTTATTCTGTTTCATGACCTTCACAAGCCTCTTCGGTATATACACTGAAGAGCCAAAACATTATGACCAGCCGATCTTTATGCAAATCGAAGCAACTGCAGGTAAACAATGGCACATGTGAAGATCATGAAACGGTATAAATAACACCTGATACTGAGCTCTGTTAATGTTATTCTTGTTCTTCAGATGAGAAAGGCAGCAGACTTAAGTGAGTTTGACAAAGGCCAAATTGTAATGGCCTGGTGACTGGGTCAAAGCATTTCCAAGGCAGCAAGGCTTGTGGGTTCTCATGGTCAGCCGTGGTTAGTACCTTCAAAAAGTGGTCTGAGGAGAGAAAAAACCACGAACTGCCGGCAAGGTGTGGGCTGACCACGGCTCATCAAAGCTAGAGGTGAGTTGGGTTGTTTTACCTCTGAGTGGCACTTTTTTGCACACCATGGGCTAAATGGCCAGGTCACATGGACCCCGTAGGCTCAGAGAAGGTTGGGGGAGGGGACCCACTGGAACAGCTGTTAGGAGACAGATGGTAGCTTCCCGTCAAGGCCATCCAGCGTGTTCTTTAACGTGCACAGGGTATGGCTCTCCCGCACACTGGGCCACGGCTTAATGTCCCATCTGACGGACGGCAGCCTTTCCAAGCCAATCGGTGTCCCCTACTGACCGTGGGCAGGGAATTTTGTGGAGACAAATCTCAACGCTGACCCAGCTGGGACTCGAACCTGGAAACTACAGATTACGAGCCTGGTGTGCTACCGACTGAGCCACCCCCGCCCCACTAGAGGTGAGTGAAGCATGTATGGTACGAGGTAACAGAAGGGGTATTGTGGTGCAACTCCCCCATAATTTGAATGCTGGTGATGAGAGTAATGTGTCACAACACAGTACATCGAACTCTGCTGAAAATGGTGCAGCATAGCCATAGTCCACTCCGAGTGCCCATGCTAACCTCAGTTCACCATCAAAAGTGCATACATTGGGCATGCAAGCATCAAAACTGGACTTTGAATAATTGGAAGAGGTCATCTGATCCAATGAATCTCATTTCCTGTTGCACCATGTGGACAGCCGGGTACATGTGCATCATTTACCTGGGGAAGTGTTGGCACCAGGATGCAAAGTGCGATGTAAACAAGCCAGTGGAGGAAGTGTAATGCTTTGGGTAATGTTCTGGGAAACCCTTGGTCCATTCATTCATGTGCAGGAAACTATGATGTCTACCACCTACCTAAACATCATTGCAGACAAGGTACATCCTTTCATGGCAACGGTATATCCCTCTAGTAGTGCCTTATTTCAGCAGGATAATGCACCATGCCACACTGCCCTGATTGTTCAAGAATGGTTCACAGAACATGAGGAAGACTTCCAAGTATTGCCCTGGCCTCCAAATTCCCAGACTTCAATCGAGCATCTGTGGTTGTATTGAACAGCATCCGATCTGCGGCAGCTCAACCACGTAGCTTACAAGAGTTAAAGGATCTGCTGGTAACGTGTTGCTACCATATACCACCAGACACCTTTAGAAATCTTGTAGCATCCATGCCTCACCAGGTAAGAAATGTTTTGGCAGCACATGGGGGACCAACATCCTGTTTGGCAGGTAGTCATAATGTTTTGGCCCTTCAGTGTACACTTTTTCCACTGATATTAATGGAGAAGTTGTTAAATGTTTATATGGAAATGTCCTTAAGGAACCGAATACATCATGAAAGCTAGAATATCCTATATGATATACATATATATTAAATGTGCAGAGCCCATTTAAGGCCAAAATCTCTCCCTGAAAAATAGGAATTACCAAGTCATTAGAATGGACAAAACCTTTTATTTAAATAGTATAATGATCTTGTTCAGTACAAATTTATTGTAATATAATAGTTGTAAATTTTTAAATGATTTTTCTCTCTGTGCACAATATGGACTTTTAGGAAGTGACCAATATTTACCCTAAAGTACAGGTATAAAATGTACAGGTATTCTCTGATATGAGATTTCAGCTTACACAAATTTTGCATATAGACATGACTTATACAGCTATTCCTCATTAATTTTTTTGTGTGTATGTATGAAGACTGAAAATATTTAAATTATTTGTGTAACATAAAAAAAATTGGATTCTTAAATGATTGACAAAAAGATTGACAAAATAACTGAAAGTAAATAGAAATTTTTAACAAATTACTAATTAATATATCACTAAAACAAGATATGCCAACATTAAAAGTGAGTATCAAAAGTCATACAGTAAGAGTTTGAAAAACTGGCTGTTTCATCAACTGGATTCCCACTTGAACATCAAAGTGAGTCAAAGATAGTGATAAATAGTAATAATGAAAATTAGAAATAAGATAATTTCATACAGAAAAGCTAATTTAGGCAAATGTTCTGGTAAGCAACATTCATTTATAACATTATTGCTATCAGGAAGAATAATTTCAAGTTATGCAACCACACTTGGGAATACAACTCTCACATAGGTTTGGGGATACCTGTATACATTTCAATATTAGAAATGGTTGATCCAACTTTGATTAACTTATATTACTTCTTGAAGTTTGTTGCTTTATCCCTGATTAGTAGTAGTTTCTGAAATCTGAATTGAAGATTATTAATTATTCTTATGTCAGCTGGATGAATACTATTCATACATTAAAACTGGAACCTTCAACAAATCTGGAGGAATAGTGGTGCATCGCAGGTCCAGAGAGACACAACTACTTCCCACATTTTGAAATCCCTAAGCTAAAATAATAAAAAAAAAAGTTGCAAATTCTAATTTGAGATAACTTTAATAAAAAAAAATACCCCTCAAGCAGCTGCTTGCCATAGAGATCTGACTGGAGCTTCTTAGTATAATACACCATAGAGAAAGTTTGTGAGAATGGCAAGACTTCAACAGAAAAACAACTCCAGTTGTCTTTCTGCTGAGGAAACACTAGAAAAGAAAGATCCATGCCTTATCTGAGGCTCATCAGTAAAAAAAAAATATTTTTTTTACTAAATCGCACCTTCACTTTTGTATGCAATATATCACAAGATTAAGAAATATCTTAATTTAAAGCCCCATTTAGGGCATGAAGGCTAGGCTAAATTGTCTTCCCCGCTCCTAAATTGACCTCCTTCCCCATCTCTGAAAAGTCCAGGGATTTGTCCCCTCGATGCGAGAGCCTGTCCGTGGTGAGGGGACCACCCTGTGAAGGTTCCGCTGGCTCGGTTACCTTCACAGGGTCCTAAACACTCGCCCGCGTGTTTGCCGTGCGCGGAGACCCGTGTCCCTGGAAAAGAGGATCCTGGCAGTTGCTCAGGGGTCCCCGTCTTCTCTCCCCAGCTCATGACTGGTGGGGTCCCCTTTGGCCGTTTTGCCATTGGGGAGCCTGTCTGTCGCGGGGCTGGGCAGCGACTTCCGGGGCCGCTGCTATACACTGCTTTGGCCTCTGCTTCAGGTAAACGGGAGGTCCTGGGGTGGCCCCCTCAGGATCAATCGGCTGGTGGGCTGGTCCTGCTAGGGTCAACTATGCTGTTCAGTGAGTAACCTTGTCCACCGTCCGGACAACGGTTTGCGAGTTTCCCCACACATTTACTAGTTTTGTAGTTTTCTTTCTTTTGTGAGGCCAGCTCTTGCCTCACACTTTATTGCTTTGTTGCTTCTTTTCTTTTGTGGGAACTCCGTCGAGTTTCCCACCATTTCTCTTTTACTTTTCCTTTTTGTTTTGTAGTGAGGGCTTGGCTCACTGGCTGTGTGGGTATGGTGCCCGGGCAGCCCTGGCGCCCAACTGGGCGTCCCCTTGTTGGACTCCATGGTGGGTGGGGACAACGGGCACTGAATTTCTTAAAAACAAACATGAGTTCTCCAACTCATAAAACTCCGATCAATGCCGCAAAGAGGGCTCGCCATGAACCCCCAAATTCTCTGTCTTTGCCTTCGTCTTCGTGTGTGTCTCCGTCTCCGAAGTTCCTGATCATCCACTCTACGGGTGATCAGGTTCTTGGGGACATGTCCCCGTTTTTTATACACAAGGGTATTCAAGGTCTTGCGGGAGAACTGAATTCTGTCAAGCGCCTAAGATCCGGTGACTTGCAGGTGGAGACTGCGTGCTCCAAGCATTCGGAGCTTTTATTAAAGGTTACAGCGATTGGTGGAGTGGCAGTCGAAGTCACTCCACACAAGACGCTCAATTCCTCCCGGGGTGTGATCTCCGAGTGGGGCCTCCTCAAGGTTTCTGAGGAGGAAATCCTCTCGGAGCTTTCAGCCCAGGGAGTGATAGCAGTCCACCGGGTTTCTTCACGCCGTAATGGAAAGTTAGAGCCCACCAGGGTACTTATTCTAACTTTCAACACACCACACCTGCCTACTTCCATCAAGGCAGGCTACTTACACTGCGAGGTGCGGCCATTTATCCCCAACCCTCTGCGTTGCTTTCAATGCCAGAGGTTTGGTCATGCCCGCACCGCATGCCGGGGCAAGCCCACCTGTGCTCGTTGTGGCAGTCAGGATCATCTCGAACCTGACTGCACAGCAGAAAAGGCATGCTGTGTAAACTGCCGTGGTGAACATCCGGCGTACTCCCGTGACTGTCCGAAGTGGCTGGAGGAGAAAGAGGCACAGCGCCTCAAGAACCTTCATCACATCAGCTATCCAGAGGCGAGAAAGCTCGCTGCACCGCCTGCCCCACCTGGCAAGGTCTCCTATGCCAGTGCGGTTGCCGGAAAGCCCATCGTTAAGATGGCTTCCGTGGCGGTGCAGACCGACATCAGCGTTCCACCAGCTGAATCTTTCTCGCCTGCTGCCAAGTACCTCTTGACGCAGGCGAAGCCGACGTTGGTGTCAACCTCGACATCGACACCGGTTTCTATTCCTGTGTGTGTGCCTTCCACTTCCACCTCAGGAAGGCCCCCTCCTCCCCGCCCACAGACAGCAAGACCTACAAAACCCAAGGGGCCCCCGCCGGGGCCCAAAAAGAAAATTTTACCTCCTCGTTCGGCGGTCTCTGATCCGTGTTGCTCGGACGACTCCGAGGACATGGACACCGACCGCCCCAATTTTCCTAAACCGTCGCTGGCGACGGTGAAAATAAATCGAAAGTCGTCCGCCAATTCTTCAAAGACCTGAGATGGCCACACTCCTTCAATGGAACTGTCGTGGATTCCAGAGGAATATTGACGACATCAAGGTCCTCCTGTGGGCACACAAACCCCTCTGTGTGTGCCTTCAAGAGACATTCTTACAGACAGCCAACAATCCCACTGTCCGGCACTTTTCTCTAGTTCGCCGGGACCGGGATGGAGATGGTCCAGCCCACGGAGGTGTTGCCATCCTCGTGAGCAACCATTCTCCATTCCAGGTCATTCCCCTCTTTACAAATTTAGAGGCGGTAGCCATCCGCCTCTTTGTGGGATTTTCGTTGACTGTCTGTTCTGTCTATCTCCCACCCGGAAGCATCGTTTTCCGGGATGACCTTGATGACCTCGTCTCGCAGCTGCTGTCCCCCTTCCTCATCATGGGGGACTTCAACGGCCACAGTCCGCTCTGGGGCAGTGCTGACACCAACGGGAGGGGCCGGGTCTTGGAGCAGTGTCTCCTGGATCCATCGCTCTCCCTGTTGAACACCGGTGTCAGTACCTACTTTCACACCCCAACCCGCACATTCACTGCCATTGACCTCACCATCTGCTCCTCCTCGATCCTTCCACTCTTTACATGGGAGGTCGAGGACAATCCCTACGGAAGCGATCACCTCCCCGTGGTGTGTACCATCTCTCGTGGGGGGCCTTGCAGCCCTTCGCGTGTCTCCCGGTGGAGGCTTGATCGGGCTGATTGGAGTGGCTTCGAGCTCTTGTCTGAGCTCGATGAGCACTCTGTCAGCCAGGAGCCCATCAATGTCGCAGTGGCGGAGTTGACGGACTGTATCGTCCATGCAGCTGCCTCTACTATTCCTCAGACCTCGACTCGGTTTCCACGGTTCCCAAAACCGTGGTGGAATCCCGACTGCACCGCAGCTCGTAAGGCTCAGAACAAGACTTGGGGGGTGTTTCGGAGATATCCGACGTCCCCCAACCTCGAAGCATTCAAACGCGCCAGGGCGAAAGCCCGTTTCGTCCGGCGCCAGAGCCAGAAGGAATCTTGGATGAAATATACATCTTCTATCACCCGCACGACCAGTTCTAAGGTCGTGTGGGATAAGGTCCGGAAGATGGGTGGGAAATACACGTCCCACTCATTATCGATCCTGGAGCACAATGGACAGGCAGTTGCTGATCCTCGAGTAATTGCCGACATTCTGGGGGAGTCATTCTCCACCATCTCTTCTCTGTCCTCTTACTCCCCCGAGTTTCTGGCCCAGAAGAGCAGGGCCGAACGCTCTCCGCTGTCCTTCCATTCGAATGGCCTGGAGTCTTACAACAGGCCATTCACAGTGGAGGAGCTTCGCCGTGCTCTGCACACTTCTCGTGCATCTGCTGTTGGGCCAGACAATGTCCATTATGCCATGCTCCAACATCTCTCACCATCGAGTAAGGATCGACTGCTCCGACTCTTCAACCGCATTTTCATCGAGGAGCAGTTTCCGGACTCCTGACGGGAGGCCATCGTCTTGGCCTTCCCTAAGCCAGGCAAAGATCCCAAGATTCCTTCCAATTATCGTCCAATTGCGTTGATGAGCTGCGTCTGCAAGGTGTTGGAAAGGATGGTAAATACCAGGCTGGCCTGGTATTTGGAACATCACGGCCTTCTTTCCAACACCCAGTGTGGCTTTCGCAGGCACCGGTCTACTTTAGACCACCTGATCCGCCTCGAATCGGCGATCAGGAATTCCTTTTTACGACGAGAGCACCTGGTGTCAGTTTTCTTCGATATCGAAAAAGCGTATGACACGGCATGGAGATTCGGCATTCTTCGTGACCTTCACAGCTTCGGCTTGCGAGGTCACATGCCGATCTTCATCACGAACTTTTTATCTTCTCGTGTTTTTCGAGTCCGTGTCGGTAACACTCTATCGCGGCCTTTCCCCCAAGCACAGGGGGTGCCTCAAGGCTGCGTCCTGAGTGTTACGCTTTTCGCTGTCAAGATAAATTCCATTAGACGGCAACTTCCTCCGACTGTAGGCAATGCCCTCTATGTTGACGACTTTAGCATCTTTTGCTCATCGTCCAGCATGAGGGTCATTGAACGACAACTGCAAACTGCCCTGAACAATCTCTCGGTTTGGGCGACGGCCAATGGGTTCCGGTTCTCCCCACAGACGACCGCTTGCGTGCACTTTTGCCGCAAGCGTAATCTTCATCTGGACCCCGAGCTGCGGCTCGGGGGTAACATCATTCCAGTTGTGGCGGAGACCAAGTTTCTCGGTCTCATCTTCGACCGGAAATTGACCTTTTTATCACATATTCGACATCTCAGGTCCAAGTGCACGCGGGCATTGAACATCATCAAGGTCCTCTCCTCCCTCTCTTGGGGGGCGGACCGATGTTCTTTGCTCCGCCTTTACCGTGCACTTGTCCGGTCGAAACTGGACTACGGATCCCAGGTGTATGACTCCGCCAGGGATTCGGTGGTGAAAGTGCTGGACCCACTCCATCATCAGGCCCTCCGTGTGTGCACGGGGGCCTTCCGCACTTCACCGGTCCAGAGTCTCTACATTGAGACCGATGAACCATCTTTATCTATTCGCCGTCAGCAGTTGTCCCTGCAGTATGCATCAAAATTGCGATCCCTGCCTGGCCATCCCACTTGGGACTGCGTTTTCAGTCCCAGGTGGGAAATGTTATACCAGAATCGGCCGACTGCCATTCGTCCTTTCGGTTTGCGTGTCCGAGGTTACCTGCGAGACATCAACACCAGTCTCGATAGCATCGCACAGTCGACAGCTGAGCCACTTCCACCTTGGCTCGCTGTTTCCCCTTCCTGCGATTTTTCCCTGTGCCGGACGGGGAAGGCCTTTACACCCGACTGTGTGTACCGGCAACTCTTTGCCAGCCATCGTGCTGCGCACCCGGACTTCTTGCCTGTCTTCACAGATGGCTCGAAGTCCGGCACTTCAGTGGGATCAGCCATGGTCTGCTGTGATGTACTCATTGCAGACCAGATCCCACAGCAGTGTTCCATCTTCACTGCTGAGTTGCATGCTATCAGCATTGCCTTGGATCATATAGCAGCTAAGCATCATCGTCGGTGTGTGCTTTACACCGACTCGCTTAGCTCACTACAGGCTTTGATCTCGGTGAGGCATCGGCCTCACCCTGTTCTCTCCAAGATCCGCCAGCAGCTCCATCGTCTGGCAGCCACCACCACGATTCTCTTCTGTTGGGTGCCCGGTCATGTCGGAATCAGGGGCAATGATTTGGCAGATTCTGCTGCCAGATCAGCCACGCCCCTGTCCGACTCTCCGTTGCCGGTTCCATATGTGGATTTCCGGCAGCGTTTCACCATCGAGCTCCGGGCACAGTGGCAGAGATCTTGGTCTGAACAGGTTGCTAACAAGCTCTTCGAGATCAAACCCATTGTCAAACCGTGGCAGTCTTGTTTTCGCAGGAATCGTAAGGAGGAAGTTGTCCTTGCTCGGCTCCGCTTAGGTCACTCGTTTTTAACCCACTCTTTTCTCCTTAAGGCGGACGCAGTACCTAAGTGCGAGTTTTGTGACACCGTTTTAACGATCAAACATATTTTACTTTCTTGTCCTGCTTTTAACTTTGAACGTCGACTCTATTTTAACTTTCACGATTTTAAGTCCGAGCCCCTTACACTCGGACATCTTTTATCAGATCATTGTTGTTTTAACGCTGTTTTCCAATTTTTAAAATATACTGGATATTTTACTCGTCTATAGTTTTATTCGAATGTATAACCCAGGTCGCTTACACCTGGGTGCTTTTTATATTTATTCTACATTTATACCTTTGTTTCTTGTTAACTATGTTTCCTTTTATTGTTTTACATTTTTTTCTCTATACATATAATACATTTTTAAATTTGGTTGTGGGTGTTATGACTTTTAGCTTTTATTTAGACATTCGTTTGGCGCATTATAGCCTGAGTTGCTAATGCGCCATTAAACCCAAAACAACCAACCAACCAACCAGGGATTGTCAATGATTCAAGATCTCCATTTTTTTTTGAGACTGAATCTTTGACTTTAAAATTTGAATAGAAATTAAATTTAGGCATTTCCATCATGTTGGTTTTCTGCTTTACCTATAGATTATCTCAAAATTTTGATGGGAAAAATGTACAATTAAAAAGATCTTGCTCAGAAATTAATTAAAAATAACCTACAATTTTCTGTCATTGAGCTAATAAAATTTAGCATGCAAATAGTTTGAAGGATAAATCTTAAAGTTTTATTGCTCAATAACAGAGAATTTTAGGTTATTTTTAATGGGAAAATATGTTTGTAATCTGTAATATAAATATCTACAATGTAAAATTTCTGCCCAAACACAGATGACTTAGAAATAGATTATCCAAGCACACATTCGAGTTCAATCTAGATAATCTTTCTACACAATTTGTCAAGTTCGAAAAATTATATGAAATAAGAATCCACAAATATATTGCAATGTTTGTATAGATCCATGTTTAAGATCCTGAGAGATCCTGTTTACCATCCTGATAGAGTTATAAAGTAAAGGATTCCTCTTAAGAGTTCAAAGAGTGCATTTGTACCTCAGATTTGGATGTTTAAATTTTAATTGTTAATTAGATTAATTAATTAAATAATAAATAAATATTCATAAGGCAAAGGCAGAGATCTCTTAAAATATGTATTTTTTTTATTATGTTCTATGAAACATGTATAAATGTGAGAAATCTAAATAATTTGTGCATAATTGGAAAAAAAAAGTTGAAAGCTACAAACTTACTATTTTCCATGCATTAAATTTCTTATTTAATTTAATTTGTGCTAAAGCCAGATGATTGGTAAAAAACCCACAAAGATTCTTTGGTTTTTAGTGGGCTAGACTAGTTTTGAACTTGTAACTTTCAATTGATTATTCAAAATGGCTTCATACTAAATACCTTTATTTTGATAAATATATATTTTTCTTACATTAATTATTACAGTTAATCCATATTAAAATCAATCCAAATAACTCTTATCTCTTAATGATGGTTTTTAAAAATATTTCTTTCCCTTAGTTGTTAACAACAATGACAATTGCTGTATATGCTGGGAGTATACAGTTCATGAATTACATGGCAAGACCAACTTATTCAGAAACTGGACAACTATTTGATGGTGGAATTGATTTGAATATGGAATCTGGTATTGCCGAGTAAGTTTTTCTTTTACATATTTTTTATTCAGAAGATAAATATCTGAACATTTTGCTATTATTTGTGTTGTTATAAAATTTTTCTTATATCTATTCTAAATTTGACTCCATTTTATGTCAGTAGTTAAAAGCCAAATATGAAGCTGAATAACATCTAAAGTATAACTTAAAGAAAATATCTGCAAAAGAAAGAAAACTAAATGTATTTTGTCATAAATTTTGAGTTTCAAAAATATTTATTTGGTTTTTAAATAGATATCGAAACTTAAATTTTAGCTCCTAAGAATTTTTAGACAAAAGTTCATTAACAAACAAATAACTTATATTAGGCCATTTACTGTATAAAAGCAGATTTTTAAAGTTTGTGCTATAACAACAGCAATTTTTATATGAGTTAATTCTGTCCAAATTGGAGTTGCTCATGCACAGGGCCTGTACATTACCAGCCCTTTATAGATGTTTGATGTTGTAATCTAGGCAATTGTCTATCATATGAGAAAGAGGGGGAAGTTGTACAATGTTCTGGAAATCATTCTTGTACAATATGAGTTTGATAACAAGGTTCATTGTCTTGCAGAAAGATGCTATCACAATTGGAGAACAATATTAACATTGAAGAGTACAATTTCCTTTATCAGCAACAATGTTAGCAGTGCACAACCTTTTGTATGTTGTCATACCTATGTCAGAAGACCTAGTGCATTCCATAAGAGCATTCCCCAGATCATGACAGCACTACCACCAGCCTACACTCTCTGTATAATGTACATAGGATTCATTGCTTGATGCTGCTTTCACTGTATGCTTATCTTCCATTTACATGGTACAAAAACCAGAGTAGTACATTGAACTATCAGACATTATTCCATTGATCTATGGTCCATGTTTGATATTTCTGATATCATTTAAGTTTCAATTTTTTGTGGTGTAGGTTAGGAGCAGATGTCATTGTAAGCATTATCTTGATAATTCAAACAATAAATAGAAAAATCCCTATATTTTACTACTTGAACTCTTTTGACTCCAAAATTGTATTCACTGGCGAGTATCTCAACTTTTGGCCTTCAGAAGATGATGGACCTGTCTTTCACTTTATAAATAAAATAAAAATAAATACCCCCTCAAGCTACTGCCACAGAGGTCTGACAGGAGCCTGTCAGTTTATATGCCATAGTAGAAGGATCTGAGAGGATGGCAGGGCCTCAGCAGAAAAATGACACATACATCCATGCCTTACCCGGGACTCGAACCCAGGTCCCTTAGGTCAGTAGCCAAGTACGCTAACCACTTGGCCATGGGACGGCTTTCACTTTATACATTCACCTTATGTTTCACACCACAATTCATGTAGTTGCTAGTTGTGTTTTCTTTAATATTTCAACCCCATATACCTTTTAAACATCTACTCTGGAACAACCAATGAGACAGGCCAACAATTGTGCCTCTTCCAAATTCTGATGAATTCTGCTATTTTCTCATTATTTATGCCACATTTAAATTCACACATCTCCCAAACTTCACATGAGCTTAATACTGCCACTGTTGGCATACACCAGCTTTTATTCCACTCATACAGTTTGTTCTCCAGCATATGAAGTAGTTAGTGGTGTAGCTCTATGGAAGGCTATGAAATTTACCACCCAAAGGAAAAGGAAATATATTAATTTATTAATATTTTTTTTAAAGAATAATATTGTTAGAAAACTCATCACAGCTTCAATGTAATGTTGTCAATCTGAAGAAAGCATTAACTGGAAATTTCAGCATATGAATTTCCTCCACCTATAAAAGCAAACTTTGCTTAAAATTTGCAGTCTTGAAAAAAAGCAATAGAAAAGTTACTAATCGTCATTAAAAATTACTGATCATATAATAAATTTTATTTGTATTTTGCTAAAATTTTGTTGTTACCACTGTAATGTTATCCTTCTCATAAAACTTTAATGACTACAATTCTGGAAGATCCTAAATTATAGCATTATGAAAATTTTTACACAACCTCAGCTGTGCATCCAGTTTGCCTGCTTCAGCTGTCATTTATCAATTGAGATCTTTCACTATGATAGATACAGTTGAAGTTAAACAATATAATCATCAATATCAATATAATGCTGGCAATCTAAAGAAAAGTATTAACTGGAAATTTCATCATGTGAATTTCCTCCATGTATTTATAAAACAAACTTTGCATAAAATTTGTATCCTTTGAAAAAGTTGATGCTATTTATTGTTTGTTTTATATATTGTTGAGTTATTATTTTTTGTTAAATTTTTTATGAAACACATTCATGGTTAACATTGCTAAATAATCACTTGTTATGTATTACACTGTCAAGGTTTCTGTCAGTGTTTGAAGTAGTCACATTGATTAGCATAATATTATATCTTCCTCAAAAATAGTAGGACATGCTTTTGGATAAGAAAAATTTATAGTTTTAATACCTTTTGAAAGCAGAAGTTAAAAGATAAATATTTCAACATGTATTGTTAGCAATTTTGTGTTCATACCTGAGAACTGCTAGTTTGTTAGAGACATTTCATGTTCAAAGACATGTTTTTCCTGTCTGCATTTGTGTATTAGGTATTTTCTTCTTCATTCTGTCCCTTCAAATTCATTATAAGTGCATTATTTTCATGTTTCAAGCAAAAATGTAACTGTTAACTTTGTACCTTGCTGTCGTTGATTGAAGTCATAATAACGTTTTGGTGCTACTTCTTTAGTGCAAAGGTCTATTTTTCTGATATCACATTCGTTTATCAGAGTACTGAATAACTGGATTACCTATAATCTCTATCTAAAGCTTGCCAATATGACTGACTACACTTAATATTGCCAGTGTATTGCAAGTGGCTTTAGATGAACCATGTTTTTTGTAGGGTTGAAGGGCAAAGGTATGTTTTTCTGTCTGGATTTCTGTTAATATACTATAAAGTATTTTTTTTTGTCTTCAGTGAGAAATCACCTTTGGCTTTCAGCTGTTTCAAAGTGAAATATAACTCTTTATTGGTATTCTTTGCTTGCTATTTAGAAAACTGCTCATAAGCAAAGAGTTTTTAACTAGCTACCAGCTAAGTAGTTTCAGGTTTAAAAATATGTATTATCAAGACCTTTTAGAGAGGCAAGAAAGGGTATTTTAACCACAGATTTGATAAAGGGACCAAGACTTGAGCTCTTTTTGTGTGTGCTTGCATATGTGTACATCACATCATTATTATCATATTATTTTGTAACTTATTTTTATTTATTCCATAAATATTTAATAAATGCATATTATGATTTTATTCTAAACAATATTAAAATGTTTAAAAAGTTGGCCCTGTTAGATGATTCACCCTAGGGCCCATGCTTGCTCTCATCATCCCTGGTCAGGTAACATCATCAAATATACAAAGTGATCATTAAATTATGACCATGCTGAGTTACAGAAATTGAGCAAATGTCCCTTAATGCTCCATCAGAAATCTGCCACTGCAATAAATTTAAAGATTAAGATCTCTCAATTTCTGTTGACTCTTTTTCTCATATATTTTTTAATGGACAAGAAGAGTTCCTAAATATGGTCAATAAAACCTTAAATTTGTCATTTGTGATATTTAACCCCATATTGTCAGGTTCTTGTTCACTGAATTCTACTTTTTTACGACAATAAGTTATTAAACACAAGAATGATCATGTATTGGCATTTTATCCCACCCTGGCACATTTTTGGATTGCTACAAATAAATTCTTATTTATTTTATTTTTTGCACATCTGCTTGTATAGCTGACACTGAGTTCTTCTGTTATATAGAGAAAATGTTTTTGCAATTTGGGCAGTGCTTTTGCTATAGTAGTGTGGATTGATACTTTGGGTTTGGGTTTTCAAGCTGTGTTCTTCCAAACCCTTGAATTTTGTGAAAATTTATTAGAGTTCCATGAGACTTGAAGAAGACCAGAAATAACTAATGATCACATAACATGTTTGATTTATGTACAACAGTGTGTGAATATCTCTGCTTCTAACAGAAATATTAGATTAATTTCACAATCCTTTAATTGCATTTCCAAATATATATCTTAATTTTCATAAAAAGGGTAATTATTTGATGTATTTGTGTCTTTTTTTTTGTATGTGTGTGTGAACATTTAGAAAATTATTAATTATATAATGAGTGCAAATGTTTTTAAGTTTTTGGCTTACCACCTCTTGAATAAGGGTTTGGGGTAAAAGATTTAAATGTAAGAGTTCCAGGAGAAAAATAAATATTAGGGTTTTTGGAAGGCATGAAGACCACTAGCTTTAGACTATATCACACATTCTGATATTTTGTTTACTTTTGTATGTATGATGTTTACTTTTGAAATATTTTGTTATTTGATATTTTGTTTTTGTATCAGTAATATATATGTTTTTGCAGATAAATATTCAATGTATGTTTTCATTAATTGTGGATGCAGAAATCATATTGAGTATTTCAAATATATATAAAAAATAAATAAAAATTGTGAATTTTGTAACTTTTTTATAGTTACACCAAATATATAAGCATGAAATATTTTAGCTGCTGAGGTGTAATGTATTATGTATTCTTTCAATAAATAAAGTGTGAAATTTTTAAAAATTAAAAAAAAATTTAAAACTGACTTTAAGACCAAAACGTTTGAAAAAAAAAACATAGCTCTTGGTAAATACAACTAAAAGACCAACACACATCCAGTAACATAGCAGAAACTGCACCATCTGCTGAGTTAAGACTCCAATTTCCATATTCATGTTATGCCACTTGATTTAGGGTGATCATTGTTCATTGGTCACTGAGATAGATATTTTCAGAGTACTGAAACTTTGGCAAATGAAATTTATTTAGAATATTAGCTATTTTGAAATCATCTGCTTTTGTAGTGTGGAGAATGGATTATTTTTAATAAAGATAGTTCAAAATACTATTATTTCAAAACTTTGATTGCAGTTGTGATGTTTTTATTTCATATGCATAGCAATTAAAGAAAAACGCTGAATAAGCAATAAAAATAAGTGCTGAATGAATTCTTCATGCATTGTTTAAATTTTACTTTTATTCTCCTATGTGAAACACTTGTTTTATAGTTTGATTTGTAACATTTTATATCTCAGCAATTTTAGCTTATATGTCGTTGAAATTTAAGGTTTACTAATGAGACCCATATGGTTAGTTCCAGCAGCCGATTTTTAAGTCACTTCTATGCTTAGAAAAAGGGAATGAAAAAAATATCCCTTATATGGTGCTCTGGTCTTGAAACACATTTTAAAAGAAGCACCTAGGTATTTTTTTATAATTGTGATTTAAACCTGTAAAACAGGTAAGTGCTTGGGAGTTATTATTTTTTCTACATATATTGCTATAACAAGCACAAAGGATATAAATCGAAATTTTTTATTGTGGCTGCAGAAAATCGCAAAAGATCATTGAAAAGCAATAAGTATTCACAAGGAATGTGGTAAGAGTTATTTCGAAATGCACAATAGAGTAATATTCGAATTTCTGATGAAATAATTGTTTAAAAATATTTTAATTCCAAATTTTAGCCTGTTTCAAATGTTAACTAATGTATATAAATTATGTAACTTTTCAATTAATATATATAAATAGCAAAACAGGAGGACATTCTTGAAGTAAAATTACATGCAAACACGAACAATAAGTATTGCATACTTTGGTTAAAAATGTTTTTTTTTTTGCAGAACTAAACAGTACTAAATACTTCATATATTTCAAGTACTAAAAAATACCTAAAAGTTTTAAGCATTTTTGCATATCATTTTTTTTTTACTTGGAATTTGTGAGTTAATCAAATTAGTTGTTCCACCATATCGCTGCAACCTGGGGACCAATAATAAAAGTTTAGTTGGTATATATCAATATGTAATTTTACAGTGTATGAGCAATGTAAAAATTATTTCTCACTTTTCATTACTTCCAAAAGATTGGGAGGAAGAAATTTTCCTCACCATCCATCCTCTATAATTCTTCCAAAGGAGGAGAAATCATAATTTATTATTATTAGAATGCTATTAAAGTTATAACACCTAATTATCTGCTCCTGTTTATAAAATGATTTTGTTTTACTTCAGTTATTAATTCATTAGCAGGTCACACAGTGTCTATTGTAAATATTTAAAATTTGTGATGCTTAAAGCAAATGTATACCAAGTAAAATAATTTTTTATATTATAAGAAATACTGAGCAGTAATTAAATATAGATTAAGTTAACTCTATAAACACTGTAGGTTTAAACACATAGTGTTTATAGAGTTAACTTAATCTATATTTAATTCAGCACACTGTGTTTTTACCTTGTTATTTAGTGAGCAATAAGATATAATTTAACTATTGACATAGATGTCTTTGTTTTTTTGGTCACATATTTTCATTTAAAGTAAATGTTTTGTTGCATTGTTTACAATGGAAAAGTTGTGAGAGTTATTAGAAGTCAAGTCATTTGCATCTTAATATTTCTTTTAGGAATGTGTTTTTAGGTAAAGAATCAGAAAAGATAGCAAAAATACTTTTTAGGTTTCTAAAACTTATTTTGCTTAGCACCAAGGAGACTTGTTTTAAGTTTAAAAAGTATTTAATAATCTTTCAAATATGAAATCACACAAGGAAAAATGTTTTAACTTTAAATAAATTTTAGTTTTATATTGTAAGTACAGACCTCTAAGTGCTAAAAATTTTGATAATCGAATTATTCTATCATATAACAGAATTCATTGCTTGAAATTTATTTTGTCAAAACAATTCAGTGAGAATGAAAACAATTTTGAACAACATTTTGAATATGTAAACAAAGTGCAGTATTATTGAAGTTTTTTTTAATGTTTATAATATTTTAAGTATTGAAGTATGTAAAATGAGAGGAGTTGGGGTGGCTAAGTCAGTAGAGTACTAGGCTCGTAATCTGCAATTCCTGGGTTTGAGATTCAAGTCCCACCTGGGCCAGCATTGATATTTATCTCCAAATAACTCTCCACCCTCTGTCACTAGGGACACCAGTAGGCTTGGAAAGGTCATGGTCCATCAGTTGGGACATTAAGCTGTGACCCCATGTACAGGAGAGCCATATCCGTTGCACATTATAGAGTTAACTTAACATTAAAGAACACACTGGATGGCTTTGATGGGAGAGTGCAATCTGTCTCCCAATAGCTGTCCAGTGAGTCCTTTTCCCCAACCTTGGGGTTTTTGTGACCTGGCCATTTAGCCCATTGTGCGAAAAAAAAACCTGCTTGGAGGTAAAACATCCCAACTCAACATAAAATGAGGACTTGATAATACTTCCTTTAATAATTGCTTTGTTCTAGGATTTATTGCTTCAAGTACTTTACCAATACTTAAAGTGTTTGGTTTTACGAAGTGCTGTATAGGAACTGGCTGTACAAGAGTTACAAAGTGCTGTACAGAACTGGGAAAAGTACTGTAGTACAGTGCAGTACTTTATCCAGTTCTGAGGAATATCTAATTTATAATTTTATATTAGCAAGTTTATTCTTTGGTTTAAAAAAGAGAACTTATGATTCAACTTGAAATTTTTTTTTGTATGCTTAGTGAAGATGTAGCAGATTATATATATTGTTACTAATTTTTTTATTTCATTTCAGACACCTGAAAGATTTGATAATTCTCACTGCTGGAGTCCAGACTCTTTCTCTTATTTCTAACTATTTTTGGTTGTTATGGCTTTTAGTAAGTATTTTTAAATTGCAGCAATGTTTTTTAAATGCTATATGTAAAAGAAAAATTATTTTTATATGCGTTTGCCAACTAAAACAAGTTTTGTTTAGCTGCAAGTAGAAAAATTATTTATCACTAGGTAGGTGGAAATTACTATCCACTTGAAATGTTCACAGTTAATTATAAACTAGTTAGCCACAAAGCATAAGTGTATAAATATTATCAAAGTCTGCATTTCATGAGCACCTATGTCTACCTTTTCAAAGCATACTCCATATTTTGCTCATATTTGTTTCCTGGGGCAGAATCCATATATTCTCTCCTCCAGCACTATTTGTTGATTGTGATTCCATTAGAGATTTTAAACTATTAAATGCACCATACCATTCATTTAGTGTTCCTGAGTTGTTCTCTGCATTAATTTTCTAATAAAGTTTAGTTAATATTAATAGCATTTTAACTGTGGAATTTCATTCTTCCTTTTTTTATGGTAGCATTTGATGTTACATTTCTGCTCACTCACTTTTATGTTTATTTTTCATTTGTTTTTCTATTAGGAATCAATAGTTTTACCAAAGCACAATGTATCTGTCACTTTGGCAACATGGATTTCATGTATCCAAATAATTTTCAATTAATTAAGATGCTATATTTAATACAATGATATAAGTGACATAGCAAGATACACTGAAGTGGCATTGAATTAGGGATAGGAGACGTTATTCAAATTCAGTACTGCAAGTGCCACATTTGCGTGCATGTGTGGTTGAAACTCTGGTCATATATAGCTCTCAGCTTTGGCTTCCCCAAGCATTCATCGTGAGAAGCGTAATGGGAAAAGTGCAAGATTTAGATGCATTTGACAGAGGGCAGATCGTAGGTGCCCCATGGATGGGACACTCGATCTCTAAAATTGTCAACGAACTTGGATTTTCTCGTACAACATCTTTAAGAGTGTTCCGGGAATATGAAAATTCCTGCAAAAAAAAAATAAAAATCACCCAGAGAAACTGCAAAGGATAACCAGCCTTGTGGGCTTCGCCATCTGACCCACATCATATGGACCGATAGGGGTCGGACATTATCTGAAATCACCTCCCATCTGAACACAGGTTCCAGACAGATAGTCAGTGCACGGACTGTACAATGCTCACTTCATCATCTTGGCTTCAGGAGCTGCTGACCTATGAGAGCCCCACTTCTAATGGCATGACACTGGGCTCAACACCTTGCCTGGGCTAAAGAACATCGAAACTGGACCATCAAAAATTGGCAACGGATAGCTTGGAGTGGTGAATCCCGATTTAAACTTCATCACACCAATGGGAGACTAAGGGTATGATGCCAACCCTATCAAGCCATGGATTCTGCATGTCAGGTCGGAACAGTACAAGCTGGTGGTGGCTCAGTGATGGCCTCGGTTGTCTTATGACCTTTAGTATGTATACCGACTACTCTCAGTGCATTCCAGTATGTAGAACTCATGGCTGACCATTTACACCCATTTATGGCCATCGTGCATCCCAATGGAATTGGCATCTAGCAAAACAACTGTTCATCTCACAGGTCCAGGTTGGTTACTGCATGGTTGCAGGAGCATTCTGCTGACTTTGAAATAATGAATTGACCATCTAGAAGCCCAGATTTAAATCCCATCGAAAATCTTTCGGATACCATTGAGCAGAATGTTCAGGCCCATGTCCCATCAGCGATGACATTGAGAGAATTATGGACAGCTCTGGAGGATGCACGAGTCGCATACCTGTGGAACATTTTTGCAAGCTTGTGGAGTCCTTGCCTCATGTGGTGGCCATTATCACGGCCAGAGGGGGTCCAACACGTTACTAAGTTGTTATCCGTAATTCAATGGCACTTCAGTGTATATTACTGCTTTCTTAAAAATTTTAATTTATTGATTGAACTAGGAATATATAGTAGACTTTCTATGTACTTATTCTCCTTTTAGTTTAGCTCAATATTTGTCTCATTAATCTCATGTTTGGAATTAATCTACTTGATATTGTTTATTAACCTTTGGTTCTATCCAAATTTTATCACTATTGATCAGATATTTTTTTATTTCTTCCTTAAAGGGATTTTTTAAAATTAATGTGTGATTGCTATTTATATCTATATTGTAAAAGCTGTCATCAGATGTGAATTACTAGGGTGCATATGCTCCTGTCAGACTTCTGTGGCAAGCAGCTGCTTGAGGGGGTATTTATTTTTTTTATTTTATAAAATGGTTGGCTCTAACCACTGATATTACATTGGTATAATGATAGTTAAATTTTTTTCCAAATTATGTAATCAATCAGATGTTTTCTTTAAAAGTCATAATTACACTGAGAAAGTTCAAGAATTTCAATATAATCAAAAACCTTATTTTCAATGCATGTTGATAATGATACAGTTGTTGTATTCTATCTTTCCGGTTTGGCCATTGATTAGGGGGGGGGGGGTGAAACAGGTGAATTATTAGTAATTTGTAAGGGTTAACCTGGTTAAAATATTTGTTTCAAGAGAAGTTAGTATTAAACATAACCTTAATTATAAGTGTTGCTCTGTTAAAAGTATGTTTATTTGCATAGGCATATCCATAAATTTATACAATCATGTATGGTCTGAAGTCTTAGTGTTATATTTTGTATAATTTTGCATTTTGCGTAAAATCCTATTAATGGCATTGTTCAGTTTGTGTAAATAAACTCATAAATATCTTCATTCACCCTCCTACTTGTAAAGTTTTATAACAATATTTTCTCTTTTTAGGGACCTGGAAGAGCATTTTATATTCTTTGGGTAAATATACTGGCACCTTGGATATTTCAGCCAGCTCCTGAAATAGATGAGAAGAAACAGAAAAAAATGGAAAGAAAGGCAAAACGGCACTAATATACAGATATATATATATAAATGTTACTTTCTATGATTTACTAAGATAAATTTTGTTAAGAATATTTACAGGATAGTTTTATACTTGAATATATAAATATTTGACTGTTATATATACACATACCATATTTATTTATAAAATATTCATATGTATTATACCTGTTCACCTTAAAAAAAAAGTTGGCTCTTTTATGTATTAATTTATCGAATTATCATAGCTCATTCACAGAGGGCAAACGTAAACTTAAGCTGAATCATATGTGTTGAGAATGCAGCCCAAAATTAAAGTGGTGATGTAAATGGTAACCAGTGAATAAAGAAATCCTGTTCCACAACTGTTCTTTTTTTTTGAAGATAAATGCGAATTTTAATTCTGCCATAGTCTGTTCTATGTTAAATACTATGATAAGAGAAACAATATGTTTTGTAAACAAATTAACAGGCTGATTTTGATTCCAGATGTTTACACAGCATCTTGGATGTTACATAGTTTGATTTATGTCACTCTTGATGTGCAAGGGTTAATTTCAGATGGGATGAAAAAAGTGTAGATGACATTTTAAGGAGAGGAGGCTAAGTCTGTTAATTATGGTTAGATGCTCATAATAGGTTTCTGCAACTAAAGCAATGTATAAAAGTAAAAAGAAAATTTGAAAAAAAAAAACATAACAGATGTGCAGGACAAATCATGTGGTGGATTTCTGAGTGATGATTCATGTTTGACTGTACAATTTTGAGAAACCCCAAAATATGATTTAATTTTTTTTTTTGAAAACACCCACAAATTGTTTATTATCTTGTTTCACTTATAATGAACTGATTTTCATATGGTCTATCTAACCTAGACTGTAATTTCAACATAATAATTGTTAATCAACTATGTACATACACTAACCATGTGAATGGCTAGCATACCCTACTGATCAAAGGAACTGGGTTCAAACCCAAGATAGACATGATTGGTCCTTATGTTATCTTCCTACCGAGGTCTTGCCTTCCTCACAAATCATCTTTGGCATATTGTCAGACCTTTGTGGAAAACAGCTGCTTGAGAGGTGAATTTTTTTTATATATATATATACAGAGTAATTGCGGAGTAGACTTACTTCATATGTGTATAATATTTGCCACAAGAAAATAACAAGGAAGATGTACATTTATGAGAAGTAAATAATTAAGTTTTTCATCAATGAGCCTAAGGTTATAGGCTTTTATTTTTTAGTGGAAATACAGTTACATGTATTGTGTGTCTGAATATGCCCAAGAACATGTTAACACAAATCAATGATGATAACCTGAAACAAAGAATCGTTTTTAACAAGATTGTGTTCTTCCCCATTACCTGCTGCGAGTAAAACATCTTCTAAATCAGCAATTCTCAGGCTGCTTGATCAATCATTGTGCTCCACTTAAATGGCCTTATTCACCAGACAATTACTGTGGTTTTTTTTTTTATCAAAGATGTAATTTACCACACATCATTATCATAAACTCACAATGTACTGATCTAAGGGACCTGGGTTCGAGCCCTGGGTAAGGCATGGATGTATGTGTCATTTTTCTGCTGAGGTCCTGCCATCCTCTTGGACCTTCTACTGGGGCATATAAACTGACAGGCTCCTGTCAAACCTCTGTGGCAAGCAGCTACTTGAGGGGGTATTTATTTATATTATGTACTGAAGAACAGTGTCACTTCACCCAAGCAACTGATAGTGTGGGAGGAAATTGAATTTCATTGTTATTGTCTACTGCATTACCTTTGGCATCGATATTCAACATCTTTATGCTGAATATTTTTTTTATTATTACTTTGTCACATGAAAGGAAAACGAATTCAAATACATATTTGTTTTCCTTTCAACAAAGTACTAATAAATGTTTGAAGTTGTAAAGTATGGATGTTTCTTTTATGTATTGTCTTTCTGCTGAACCCTCTCTTTCCTCATAGATCTCTATGACACATTATACTGACACACTTATGTCATACCTCTATGGACAATGGTTGCATGAAGGGATCATTTTTTTTTAAGTATATGTGTTAGTGTAGAGACTGAAAAATTGGAATTATGCCCATTGCTGTTTCATATGTAAACTCTTTCTATAGAGCTTATATGGCAAGGGTTGACTCAGTCAGTAGCATGCTAGTCTTGTAATATACAGTTCCCAGGTTTACCACCTGTGCCATCATTGAGATTTATCTCCACTAAACCCCCAAACTGCCCTTGGTCAGAAAGGGTACTTATGTCACACCTCTATGGACAATGGTTGCATGAAGGGATAATTTTTTTTAATGTATATGTGTTAGTGTAGAGACTGAAAAATTGGAATTATGCCCATTGCTGTTTCATATGTAAACTCTTTCTATAGAGCTTATAATGCAAGGGTTGACTCAGTCAGTAGCATGCTAGTCTTGTAATATACAGTTCCCAGGTTTACCACCTGTGCCATCATTGAGATTTTCTCCACTAAACCCCCAAACTGCCCTTGGTCAGAAAGGGTACACCGAAGAGCTTGGAAAGCCGCGGTCCATTGGATGGAGTGTTAAGCTGTGGGCCCCATGTACAGGAGTGCTGTACCCTGTTCACATTAAAGAACATGCTCAGGGGAAGTCAAGAAAGGAGATATTTCTCTTGTGCTAGGTGACTTCAATGCTGTAGTTCGTACTGGCTCTGACACTTGGTTAGGGGTGTTAGATCCCTTTGACATTGGTAATTCCAATGACAATTAGAAACATCAGGTAAGAAAATTGAACATTTAAGAATAATTAACATTACTACAAACACTGGGACATTTATAAATGCACATGGGTTCACCTCATGGGTTGCACAGGAATATGATCTGTTATATAACAACAGCAAATGGGCTAATTCAGTTAGGAATACCAGATCATGTAAGGGAGCTGAAATTGGGTCTGACCATTATCTGGTCCAAAATGTCAACTGAAGTTTAAAAAATGGGCTAAGCTTAAGAGAATTTACACTGAAGCTCTGAAAAATGTAGCCAAAGCTTACCGTGATAGGCTACTTGATAATTATTACAATCGTGGTTTGCTTACTGCAGAAGTTGACAACGAATGGGATCAGCTTGAATAGGCTTTTCTTGAAAGTAATAGTACTGTTTTCGGTAAAAAGGAACAGAGGAGACAAAATGATTTGAGTGATAAGACTATAGAACTTATTTCTGGAAGGAGGAATTGCAGGAATAGTTTTAATCCACACCATACTAGTCCTAACAGGTGGCATTACAAAGAGCTTAATAAACGTGTAAAGGATCAGTTAACAGCTGATAAGACTTGCAAAGCAGAGAAAGCAGCATAATAGCAGGGAGTTACACCAGATTGTTAATGTTTTGGGTGGGAATAAACACCGGGCACCAGATAGTTAATACTTTGTGTGGGAAGAAACGGATGCGTAGAGAGAAATTGAAGGATAAAAATGGTAAAGGTGTTCTAAACAATATAATTCTACTCCCATTGTAATGAGGATAGATGCATTACTGGCTTCAATACTGTTCCTATATCACATTCTGAAGGTACTTTGCTTCTATATAAATTCAAATTGTATAATTCCCCAGGGGTAGATGAAGTTATTACTGAAATTCTTTGAGCGGCCATCTGCCAAGGAGTTGATAGCATCTGAAGATGTCGGCAAAGCAGATCGACGAAATGCATTATGCTCAAGATAGGTATCAAATGTGTAAAGCAAGCAGATGATCCTCTACCACATATCACAGTTAAAACTGGAAGAACATCGCTGCGACCATGTCCCATAACATGTCATCCTGTAGCACACTTAGAAAAACACCTCCACTATGTGCTAAACAGATGAACATTCCACGTATCAGCGGACAGTGCCAACTACCACCTGGCAATGTTATTGGACTGGCAAACCGACGACTAGAGCATCTAAGTAACCGAGCGTAAGCTTCGGCAACAATTAGGGCGAGAGTACAATCCAGCAGCCAAGGATTATCTTCCCGTAGAGGTTAATATACCTAAGCCTTTAACTGCACAACACCTAAAATGAACTATTACCATCGAATCAGCATCTCTAGCTGTAACACAGGAGACAAATTTCCCAACAGTGATAATTGTGAAATGAATCTTGAATGTTTTTGAGTTTCAGTAACCTGTGTCTACAACGTTATTGATTTTAAAACAGCTTTAGAATCTGTTGGTCGTCATAGTTTATAGTTGGTTGTTAGATCGTATGCATGGCATACCTGACAGTTATAGAGAACTTCCATTATGCTAACATTGAATCGTGTGTGAGAGTTCGTAGGGCTTGTAGTGATTGGTTTAGTATTCATAGTGGAGTTAGACAAGATACATTTTGTTTCCTTTTCTCGTTGGTTATTGATTATGTCATGTGGAATTCTTTGCAAGGGGAAGATTTTGGCCTTAACCCATTTCTTCCCAGTGTTGCGTAAACGCAATACGAAGTGTTGCGTGTACGCAACACTTGGGAAGAAATGGGTTAAATTGTCTAGATATTTCAAAATTTCTGATTTAGATTTTGCAGATGATTTGACCCTGTTGGCTAATGATGTTGATGACCAATTCTTTCATTAGGGCTGTTGATGAGATTGGTAATAGAGGTAGGTTTGGTGATAAACAGAGAGAAAACTAGAAGTGATTAAAATTGGCTATGGAAGTTGATTGGAATGGTTGCATTCTTGAGCAAATTTCTCAGTTTAATTATCTTGGGAGCTGTTTAATGTATACTGGTGATGTGTGGCATGAGATAAAAAGAAGTATACGGATTGCTGATGGGACTTATAATAATCTTTGGAGAATGGAAAAATCGGCATATACACCTAAAAGCTAAAATAAGGCTAACGATTTGATTCTTTCTAGAGTTAGTTTTGGTTGTGAAACTTGGACCCTTTATACGCAACAGGAAACGATGCCTAGTTTAATACCGGGTGATCCAAAAGTAACAGAAAAAGTAAAAATGCAATAATTCGAAAAGTATAGACAGTAGCACGATGCAGTTTTCACAGAAATACACAGAAAGATACGGGATTTTTTTTAATAACGAAAATTTTTATTGCCAGAATAGTTACATTTGCCACCGACGGGTGGCGCTGTAGCGGTCCCGGAGCTGCTGCTTGTCGCTATTTAAACAGATCCGCCGGCCGCTGCACCTCAAACGGTGCGAGACTGCGAACATTGATCAATCTGACTTTGCCGTGAGGTACGTAAATTTCAGATGTAGTGAATACTGAAGACGTTTATTACAGAAGTTGAACGTTCTGCCAAGGTGAGGCATGTTATCGTTACGAGATAAAGCACTTTTAGTTAAGCTGTATTAGAACTCCAAATGTGCAAGTGCAGCTTTGCGCACCTATCGTTCGATGCGGGGTATTAGAAGTGGAAAGACCGATGTTCCTCACTGATAGCTATGATGAAAAGGTTTGAGGACACTGGCAGTTTGGAAGCACATGCAAGAAGCGGGAGACCCAAAAAAACTTGCAGTTGTGCACGAGGCCGACACACATGAGGAATGCAGTGCACTTGAAATTTCAAGACGAACTGGCATTTCGTACGGGACTGTGTGGCGATCGCTCAGGATCACGTCAACACGTACAGGAACTGAAAACCGATTTCGAGAGACGTCATGAATTTGCAAATTAGGCTTTTCAACAGATGGAAAACAATGCAGACTGGCTGTCAAACGTCCTGTGGACTGACGAGGTGCATTTTTTGCTTAATGGAAGTGTAAATGCGCACAACTGCCGCATCTGGGCGAGAGAGAACCCACACACGATTGTGGAAACCCCTTTGCATCAGCCAAAGGTGACAGCGTGGTGCGGGTTCACTGCGTCATTCATTATAGGCCTCTTTTTCTTTGAGGAAGTCCACAACGGTACATTTCGAACTGTTACTGTCACAGGCGAGCGTTATGCAGCGCTTTTAAGAGACAGCATCATTCCCTCGCAAGAGAGGCAAGCGCTCCATAGTGTAACATTCATGCAGGATGGAGCACCTCCGCACATCACAGGTCCTGTCCAGACCTGCTGCGATCGACATTTGGCGATGACCATGTCCTCAGTCGCTCTTTCCCACACGAATGGCCAGCAAGGTCTCCAGACCTTACACCTTGTGACTTTTGGTTATGGGGCTACTTGAAGTCACAGGTGTACAGAGGTCGGCCGACGTCATTGGCCATGTTGAAATAAGTTATTCGCCATCATGTGACAGGAATTACAGCTGAAACCCTCTTTGATGCTGTGCAGAGTGTCGTGCCATGTCTGACAGCCGTCACATTGACATTTGTAATCCTAGCTGCATTGCGAACTGTGCTGCGCCACTGTACAAACTACTGACACAACTAAAGCGCCACCTGTCTGTGACAAATATAACTATTCTGGCAATAAAATTTTTCGTTATTAAAAAAAAATCCATGTCTTTCTGTGCATTTCTGTGAAAATCGCATCGTGCTATTATCTATACTTTTCGAATTATTGCATTTTTACTTTTCCTGTTGCTTTTGGATCACCCGGTATATTAAATATGCGCATTTTTCTGTCGTATTTATGGAGAACCAATGACATACCCCGGGAGAGGGGTTATAATCCACATTGAGGTTTGAATACTGCGTATTTTCTAAGAAAGTTTCCGAAAATCAGACAAGCATTGACTTTCCCCCACCCCCACCATTAGACTCAAGTATGTCAGTTATCCATACCCATTAGAAATTACTGGGCACGCCACTGAATTGGGGGCAGGAGTTGGTAATACCAGGCATGTAATCTGCAGGCCCTAAGTTCTGGTCCCACTTGGGGAGTGAACGGATATGATTAGCTTTATCTCTGCAAAATTCCTCACCCTATCCTTGGTCAGTAGGGGACACCAGTGGGCTTAGAAAGGCTGCCGTCCGCTGGATGGGATGTAAAGCCATGGCCCCATGTATAGGAGAGAGCTATAACCTATGCGCATTAAAGAACACACTGGATGGCCTTGACAGGAAGCTAACAGCTGTCCAGTGGATTCCCTCCCCCCAATGTCTGATCCCCCGAGGTCCTTGTGTCCTGGCCCGTTGTGTGCGAAAAGTGCTGCTCAGTAGCAAAACATTCCAACTCAAATCGCGACGTGAATTTTTAATGCATAATGATAATTTTCTGAAGGGCCGCAAATTGGTTTGCCTAAGGCGTCTCAAAATATGCTATTATACTGCCGTAAACCTGAACGAAAAAACTAGATAGAAAATAAATAAATACCCCCTCAAACAGATGCTTTCCAACAAAAAAAAAAAAACTGATTTCGATGTTTAATGATAATATTTACTTTAAAAATAAAAAAATTGCATAATGCCATTAATAAAAACAAATTATGTGGAAGAAGCGTTCTTTTTAATGACAAAATAGGAATGCAGTAATTTAAGAATGTTACTTGAGTATTGCGTAGAAAACGAATTAAATCTGCTGAAATTTCAACCGTGGAGATCAGGAAGTTTACAGAGGATCACGCGACGTTATCCCATCGGTGCCCCCTATTGACCTTAAAAAAGGATAGCCACTGAACAGATGGAAGCCTCCCTTCAAGGAAGTCCAGCGCGTTTTTTTAGCGTACACAGGATCTCTCCTGCACATGGCGCTGACGACAGGCTTTACACACCCAATGGTGTCTCCTTTTTAACCGAAGACAGTGTGGGGTTTAGTGGAGAAAAATATCCTGTTGCGCTATCTTCCCATCATTTCTGGACATATGTTTTTCTAAGCACACTCAGGCGGCCTCGGATTCGCTAATTATCGAAATAGTTCGTGTTCAGGTTGGAAAATTTGAACTTGAACCCATCTGTGCATTTTTAGTTGGAGAAATTTGATTTTTCATTTGGAATATAACCATTTTTCACTCCCCGTCCCCCTCCTACCCTCACAAATCTTTCACTACGACCTTGTCATAGCTCACAAATAAAGGAACAACTTATAGCCATTTTGCGAGCTTTACAGTAACGTTTCCATGTGGAAATATAAACATATACATTTTTGAACTTATCCAGTTCCCGATAGATGGCACCACTAAACTATAAAGAAGGGCAAAATCGTATAATCCAGTCAGACAGAAATATATACAAGCTCGAAAACACAGCGCGAAGGTTCGATGATGAGTGTGTGAGAGAGCGCGGCATTTAATATTTTGGTGTGTGTGAAACATTTCAAGTACACGAGCTTCATTATTAACCGGCTGTACCAAGGCCAAAAGAAATTCAAATTATTATTTTGTTCTTTATTCTGTGGCAACATTGTATTGTGATAGAGGCGTGAGTACCCTAGCTTGACCCAACATCGTCGGCAACAGTTGTCTGGAGGTTGCAAAGGAAGTATACGGAGCCCTCATCCAGGGATGCTAATCTCGAGTCCGTAAGTTGTTCCCATCAAATGTTACCGTAACTAATTTCATTTCGATGATAAAATTAATCTTTACATTAAACTGCATGATCTACTGTTAATGTGAAAAAAAGATGAAGACTATACACAAATCAAGTATTCTTAAAACAAATATTGTCTCTAAGAGAAATATTCCAATATGTAAATTAGTGACGGCTAGACTTTGCGCAAATGATTTATTTATAAAAATTGCAGTTCTAATGCCTTTAGACTATTAATACTGCCTGATAACCGCTTTAGTGGCAAGTAAACGGTGAAACTAACGGCAGTACGAAGTAAATTCGAGAAAAACCTAGCAATACTAAAAAGACTGAAATTTATATACTTGAAACGCGAAATTTTCTGCTGTTGGAGGCTTTTTATATTTGATGAGATATTCTAAGAGCATTCACTCTGATCTAGGAAAATATTGAAGGAGGGTGTAATAAGAAGCGGGGGGGGGGGGACTAGAGAGAACGATATTGCGCTATTAATTTTATCTGCGGATTACACTCGCCAAATAATGGAATATATATATATTCTCCTATTTCGCTCTAGTGAGCTTTCTAAATTATATACTTACAATATATACTGTATATGCGTTTACTACTTTTTCAATTACTGTCCAGTTGTTAAAATTCTTCCACGGAGAGAGGAGAGAATAGTCTCTTCCTTACTTTACCCTAGAACTGACTCCGAATGCAGATATGTCTAAAGCCGGATCGAGGAATCAGCTGGATCTAGGAAAGAGGAGGCAAAAGAGGCCCCCTTTAAGAATGCTAACAACCGGTACAGAGGTAAAAAAAATTACACATACTAACTGAACGGCACCGGCATTGCCCTGTTAATCTGTATATTCTAATTTTTCACTGTATTAAAGATTAGTTTTGTGAATACCTTCCGTCACTTTAGCACCAATCCAACACTAAGATTTACCCTGCGTGGCTGAAGTCAGCACACTCTCTCATAACCTGTGGCTTCGTTTTTACGCAAACTGTGGAGATTTTCATTTCCGTTTGGACAGATTTCGGTACCGTGTGGTTCCCGAGATACTTGGCCGAACGGTCTCAAATTTCTTAAGCGGGTTCCTCCTTTGTGACTCTATGTTGGGTTAAGAAATCGGGTTCCTATCTTCAATGAGACGCCTTAATGTAATAATGCTCTTGGGACTGTGAAGGATCGGACAACGGGCGATTTACGAATTGTTATTATTTACGTTCACAGTTAGGAAGCAGTAAATGGCAACAATGAATTTGTCAGACATTACCGTTTCCAAGAGCAATAGCATGTGTAATTCCATGGTAAATATTTTTTGCTTTTAGCTAGCCCCCACTTTTTAATTTCGATTTGAAATTTGGCACTACAACCCGAATGACAAAAACACGCTATGAAATTTTGAGAGTCTACCCGATTTCCCGGTGAGTTATGGTTGCCACAGATACTCAGACGGGCATTTTTTATTTTTATATTTTAACAAACTTCTTTAAAAATGCAGGTAAAGTTCATAAAGCGATGTAACAATTGCACACCGAAACTGCATTCCGGCTCGAATATATATCTTTGATATCCTGGTCGAATATATAATGTCTGAGAATAAGACGCCCTCCCCCCTGCCACTTGTTTTTTGATAGATCCGAGCCTAAATATGTTAATTACAAAATAGAAAATTATACGATGGTGAATCACGATAAAATGAATAAATTACTCTCAAGTACTTAGTTGCCATGGAGTCTGCAGAACTCTGTCAGTATAATAATAAGCCATAGCCCATCCGCAATGTTCTTGAGAGGAAACACCAAGGATTTCAAGGACAGACTTGGGGGGGGGGGGGTTTCAAGTACAGACTTGGCGAGCACAAAGAGTTTCAAGGACAGTTGGAGAGCACAAAAGGTTTCAAGCACAAAGAGAACACCAAGGATTTCAAGCACAGACTTGGAGAGCACCAAGGATTTCAAAGACAGACTTGGAGACTACCAAGGATTTTAAGGACAGATGTGGAGAGCACAAGTGTTTCACGAACAAACCAGAAAGCAGGAGAGTTTGAAAGACAGCACCAAGGGTTTCAATGATAGACTTCGCAAGCACAAAGGATTTGAAAAACGCACTTGACAGCACCAAGGGTTTCACTGACATACTTGGGAGCACGGTAGCGGCTGTGCTACCGCATATGCAACCGGTGCGACATTTTTTTGGGTGGCAGCAGACAAACGAATGACTATAGCTGCAGTAAGATTGACCAGAGTAAGTATGAACTATTTTTCAACAGATTTTCGATTGTTTTTAAATATGACATTAAATTTAACTAAATTAATCATTATTATCTAAAATCGGAGTTCGAGAAAGGGGCGGCAGAAAGTCGCTCCTGGTGACAAATATCCAAGTTCGCTCCGGGCAGCACTGACATACTTAGGAGCACCAAGGGTTCCACTGACATACTTGGAAACACCACGGGCTTCACTGACATACTTGGTAGCACCAAGGGTTCATACTTGGGCACCAATGTTTAATGACATACTTGTGAACACCAAGGATTTCACTTGACATATTTGAGAGCACCAAGGGTTTCACTGGCACACCTGGGAACACTGCAGCTGACATACTTGGCTGACATACTTGGGAACACCACAGGTTTCACTGACATACTTGGGAGCACCTAAGGTTTCAATGACATACTTGGGAACACCAAGGGTTTCGCTGGCATTTGGAAGCACCAAGGGTTTCACTGACATACTTGGGCACACCAAGGGTTTCGCTGGCATTTGAGAGCACCTAGGGTTTCACTGACATACTTGGGAACACCAAGGGTTTCAATGACATACTTGGGAACATTAAGGGTTTCACTAACATATTTGAGAGCACCTAGGGTTTCACTGATATACTTGGGAACATCAAGGGTTTCACTAACATATTTGAGAGCACCTAGGGTTTCACTGATATACTTGGGAACATCAAGGATTTCACTAACATATTTGAGAGCACCTAGGGTTTCACTGATATACTTGGGAACATCAAGGGTTTCACTAACATATTTGTGAGCACCTAGGGTTTCACTGATATACTTGGGAACATCAAGGGTTTCACTGACATTTGGGAACACCGCGGGTTTCAGTGGCATACTTGGGAGCAGCACGAGTTTCGCTGACATACTTGGGAGCAGCACGAGTTTCGCTGACATACTTGGGAGCACCAAGGGTTTCGCTGACATTTGGTAGCACCAAAGGTTTCACTTGACATAATTGGGAGCACCAAAGGTTTCACTGACATATTTGGGACATACCTGGGCCAACGTCAAATATCGGTGAGCAGTGGGGGCCAATGGAGGATGCGCCGGTGTACAGAGAGCATTAATGGATACATTGGCGAGCAAGCGAACACTAATGAATGATCATCAATGGATGATCAGCGAGCAGTAATAAAGGATGCATCGGTGAACAACGAGCACTGATGGAGGATGCATTCGGTAATCAGCAACCACTAATAAAGGATGCTCCGGCGAGTACTGATGAAGGACGCATTGGTAAACAGTGAACACTAATAAAGAATGCATCTGTGAACAGTGAGCACTAATGAAAGATGCATCCGTGAACAGTGAGCACTAATGAAGGATGATGCATCGGCGAATATTGTAGTACTCGCTCTTCGCTTAAAAAGATCACAGTTTTGGCCTGGTCTATGAGGACAGCGAGACAATATAAAATAACATCCATACCTTATCCGAGAGTCGAATCCAGATCCCTTGGATCCGCAGCCAAGTACGTTAACAACTCGGCAACTGGAACAGTTAAAAGTTTTGCAGTTTAACTGTATTATTTTGAATAATAAAAATTATTTAAGGTATGTTTTAACATCGTTTTAGTACAATGGAACGTAAAAAGTATATTGTTACTTGCATTTTATATGTACGAAAAATATAAAATATTTGTTTCCTTTAATAAATGTTATAAAGTACCAGTTGTTTTTCATACTGGTTTTAAGAAGTTGTCTAGTGTTTTTTCGCAAAATACACAATAGGCAAAATAGACAAATCAGAAGAACTCAGAGAAATTTGGGGAAGGAGGCCCACTGGGCAGCTTGTTTAAGAGAGATGGGAGAGTCCCGTTAAGGCCATGCAGCCTGTTCTTTAACGTGCACAGCAAGGCCTCGTTTCTGTTTTTCGAAGGTTTTTTGACAATCAATTGAAATCGAAAATCTCTCATGGGAAAAACACAAGGTTACAATCCAAAATTTATTTTCAACTTCCAAAAATATTAAACAATTACGGGAAATGTACAAGGGCACATACAATACCTTACGTGTTCAATCAATTGCCAAGGGAAATTATTTTATTAAACAATTTTAAAGAAATCAAAAATAAGACTAAAAATTTTCTTCTAGGCACTAAAATCAATATAAAAATTTGGACCACCACAATGGAGCTTCTACTGAAATTCATATAATTCGATGACATTTTTTAAACTATATCTTATGTATTTTCATGTAACGTTATTATTCTTCTCTCCTGCAGATGCTTTGTGGGTCATTTGTTTAAACTCTTGTATAACTAACATGAATATGAATAAAGATTATTATTATTAGTAAATCATGCAAAATCTATGGGGCGGGGGTGGCTCAGTCGGTAGCGCGCCAGACTCGTAATCTGTAGTTCCCAGGTTCGAGTCCCAGCTGGGTCAGTGTTGAGATTTATCTCCGCAAAATTTCCCCGCCCTGCCCACGGTCAGTAGGGGACACCGATGGGCTTGAAAAGGCCGCCGTCCGTCGGATGGGACGTTAAGCCGTTGCTCCGTGTGCGGGAGAGCCATACCCTGTGCACGTTAAAGAACACGCTGGATGGCCTTGACGGGAGGCTACCATCTGTCTTCCAACAGCTATTCCAGTGGGTCCCCTCCCCCAATCTTCTCTGAGCCTTCGGGGTCCTTGTGACCTGGCCATTTAGCCCATTGTGTGCAAAAAAGTGCCGCTCAGAGCGTAAAACAATCCAATCCAAACAATGCAAAATCTATTTCATATTAAAACGAATTTGAATTTCATCCAGGGAGGAATATAAAACACGATAAACCTTGAAGCATAAAACTTAATTAGATGCAAAAATCGCCAGTAATGAAATCAAAAAATCGCAAAATGAACGAAGCAAGATTATTCAAAAGCTCTTTCTTGCTTCATTGGAAGGAGGAGGGAGCGAATGTTTTCAACATTTTCTATCTGCCGTCTAGACTAGAAAAAAAACAGGAGCTTAATTTTAATTCGATACTTTTATCTCTTCGAAAACTCAAACACTACTTGTAATATAAAACAACTCCTCCATTTCTTTTAATGCATCATCTACAGATAAATCTCTCTCTGTTCTCCTAATTTAAATTTAGCTTTGAATGTATCTCTCTGCTTTACTCTTCGCTCGGCTCTTTCTCTCTAAAAGGACTTCCTTCACACGAACAAAGGAAAAGAGCTGCTAAAGAAAAAGTCCGTTTAGAGTAGCTTGTTATCAGCGCACGAGTAAAGGAGCATATGGAGGAAAGATGCTTCTCTCTTTCAGACCTGTTTTCAAGAGGAGGAGGAGAGGCTCGAAGCTCAGCATCGCAGGTAAGGAGTGATTCATCGAAGTAATAATCAAGGGAATACGTTAAAGCAGTTGCTGGTTGAGAGATGTTCGCCAAAACACCTGGGAGTTCCAATAAAGGATGACTAGAAGTCAAAAAGGGATCATAATGGCTCTGTTTTGTTTGTGTGCTGCTACTTTCGCTTGTAACGTCTTTGCATGAGAAATGTGGAAAGAATTCTAGATCTCCTTGGTTTGCAATATTAAAGAGTAAGAAGAAAGCCGCTTAGTAGGAGAGGGTATCTTGTTCGAAAAAGGAGACATTTTGTGTCTTGACTAGTATTCAGATAATAGATTAACAGCTGGGAAATTCTACAATAATATTGTTCTTATGGAATTACTCCCATGCTTTGGTTCTAAGTACCCAAGTATTCATAAATAAATAAATTGGGTTGTTTTACCTCTGAGACATTTTTTTTTGCGCACAATAGGCTAAATGGCCAGATCACAAGGACCGTGAGAGCTCAGAGATGTTTGGTTGGAGGGAACCCACTGGACAGCTTTTAGGGGACATGGTATTCTCCCGTCAAGGCCTTTGCCAAAGGCTATAATATAATAAGAAGCCAGAGAGAACTATTGCGCAATTCGAAACTCATCGGAGTTTCGATTTTTAAGAGCTGCTTCACCCCCTTCTCCTGGGGGTGGCTCAGTTGGTAGCACGCTGGCTCGTAATCTGTAGTTCCCAGTTTCGAGTCCCAGCTGCGTCAGCGTTGAGATTTATCTCCGCAAAATTCACCGCCCTACCCACGATCAGTAGAGAACACCAATGGGCATAGAAAGGCCGCCGTCCGTCGGATGGGACGTTAAGCCGTGGCCCCGTGTGCGGGAGAGCCATACCCTGTGCACGTTCAAGAATACGCTGGGTGGCCTTGACGGGAGGCTACCATCTGTCTCCCAACAGCTGTTCCAGTGGGTTCCCTCCCCCAACTTTCTCTGAGCCTTCGGGGTCCATGTGACCTGGCCATTTAGCCCATGGTGTGCAAAAAAGTGCCGCTGAGAGGTAAAACAACCCAACCCAACGAATAAATCTACGCTAATTCCATCAGCCTGTAAACCTCTTGATAACCAAACGAAAAAGCCCATACTACAGCCATAATGAATCGGCCTGGACTCACCATCGAACCATCTGGGTAGGAAATACATCAGTGCGCATACATCGCCTTTGGAACTTGAACCACTTCCACGTGCCCCAAACTTTTACTTCACACTTGATAAAGCCGGATAAGCAGCGAAACTAGTCGTGTCCCTCTCGTGCATATGACAGCCGTCAAAGGAAGAGAACTGGAAGCTGGCTTCATCGCAATGGCGATGCATTGAAGTCAACTCTCAACTCTCAGTGTTTCTTTTCGCAAAATTCCCCGCCCTGCCCACGGTCAGTAGGGGACACCGATGGGCTTGGAAAGGCCACCGTCCGTTGGATGGGACGTTACGCCGTGGCCCCGTGTGCGGGAGAGCCATACCCTGTGCACGTTAAAGAACACGCTGGATGGCCTTGACGGGAGGCTACCATCTGTCTCCCAACAGCTGTTCCAGTGGGTCCCCTCCCCAACCTTCTCTGAGCCTTCGGGGTCCATGTGACCTGGCCATTTAGCCCATGGTGTGCAAAAAAGTGCCGCTCAGAGGTAAAACAACCCAAACAACTCAGTGTTTCTTTTATCCCTTGCCTAAAAATCCTTTGAACACTTGAACATCACCAACGGCTGCCGTATGTACTTACTTTTACCTACAGAAATATAGGGAATTTTTACGAACTCTTTAACTGTTCATTAGTCCAATGTTTACAGGATGTTCCCGTGCTACTCTATTGAACTACAATTACTCTCTTTAAGTAGGGGGGGGGGGGGGAGGTGGCTCAGTCGGTAGCGCGCCAGTCTGATAATCTGCAGTTCCCAGGTTCGAGTCCCAGCTGAGTCAGCGTTGAGATTTATCTCCGCAAAACTCACCGCCCTGCCCACGGTCAGTAGGGGACACCGATGGACTTGGAAATGCCGCCGTCCGTCGGACTGGACGTTAAGCCGTGGTCCCGTGTTCGGGAGAGCCATACCCTGTGCCCGTTAAAGAACACACTGGATGGCCTTGACGGGAGGCTACCATATGTCTCCCAACAACTGTTCCAGTGGATCTCCTCCCCCAACCTTCTCTGACCTTTCGTTATCCTTGTGACCTGGCCATTTAGCTCATGGTGTGCAAAAAAGTGCCACTCAGTGGTAAAACAACCCAACTCTCTTTAAGCAGGGCGTTCAAAAAGTTCTTGACTTATGTCTGTAGATTTTCACTCATTCCTCCGAAGTTAACGAGCTACGACTTGCTTGAGAGCTTATCTAAACTTGTCATTACGTGATAAAAACAAAGACGGTATCGTCATACGTCATTTGTTTGATACGGTGTTTTCTCTCCTCGCTGGCGGCTCGTCGGTCTGCGAAATCTGTGCGTTTTTGCTATGGAGCCTATTAAAAACCAGGGGGGGGGGGGAAGATTTTACGTTTCCAAAAGAATGGAGATTAGTGATGATGTAAATGAATTACTGCCGGTTTATCAAAAAAATATATGGGGATCGTGCCTGTTCATAAGGTACCGTTAACTGGATGAATGCGCAAATTCAGAGAACGGCAGAGCTCCGAAAACCTCTCGTACAGGAAGATCAAAAGCAGGCCGTGAACGAGAGATTCATCGCTGCTGTTCATGAACTCATGATCATCATTCAGGTAATAAGTTTAGATATCAGTGTTCGATTGGCAGTTTGGAAACAATTATTCATCAACATTTAAAGTTACGAAAGATCTGTACCAAATGGGTACCACACAAACTGACAAAACAGCAAAAATGGATTGGATTGTTTTACCTCTGAGCGGCACTTTTTTGCACACCATGGGCTAAATGGCCAGGTCACATGGACCCCGAAGGCTCAGAGAAGGTTGGGGGAGGGGACCCACTGGAACAGCTGTTGGGAGACAGATGGTAGCCTCCCGTCAAGGCCATCCAGCGTGTTCTTTAACGTGCACAGGGTATGGCTCTCCCGCACACGGGGCCACGGCTTAACGTCCCATCCGATGGACGGCAGCCTTTCCAAGCCCATCGGTGTCCCCTACTGACCGTGGGCAGGGCAGGGAAATTTTGCGGAGATAAATCTCAACGCTGACCCAGCTGGGACTCGAACCTGGGAACTACAGATTACGAGCCTGGCGCGCTACCGACTGAGCCACCCCCGCCCCACAAAAATGGGCTACAGTCGACTTATGCAAGGGGAAGCTGGTAATGTTTGAACTTTAGTGGCCTCATATGGTTAATGGACATTGTCACAGGTGATGAAAAATGGTTACTATACAACTCCAGAAAGCTCGACAGTTATGTTTGGGTTGCGGAAGATGAACCACGTCCACAAATCCTCAACAAGTCTTTCACTCAAGGGAGTGGATGTTCACAATATTTTTCCATTCCTAATGAGTGACCTGAAAAAATGATTATAAATGGCCAATACTACACCAACATTGTCTTGTACAAAATGGTTAAGGCGATGAAGGAGCAGCGTCCAAGTACAGGCGTGTCAAGGGTTCTCCTTTATGACAATGCCAGTGTTCACAAAACCCGAGAAGTTACAGCCTATCTCGAGCAGGAAAAAACACAAACAGCTACCACATCCTGCATATTCACCTGAACTTGCACAATTCGAATTTGGGTTGTTTCCAAAAATTAAAAAGGAACTTTCTGGAAAGCCTTTTCCAACAAGGGTGCAAGACTTTGCAAAATGCGTTCATTCAGTGTTTCGGAGTATTCTCCACGGCACATTTTGAGATAGCGGGCGAGTTTCCCTACAATATCTAAAACATTTTCCACACGGTAAAAAATCCTCCAAAGGAAACTAGTCGCTCATAAGAACCACAAGGGGCGGGGGTGGCTCAGTCGGTAGCGCGCCAGGCTCGTGATATGTAGTTCCCAGGTTCGAGTCCCAGCTGGGTCAGCGTTGAGATTTATCTCCGCCCTGCCCACGGTCAGTAGGGGACACCGATGGGCTTGGAAAGGACGCCGTCCGTCGGATGGGGCGTTAAGCCGTGGTCCCGTGTGCGAGAGAGTCATACCCTGTGCACGTTAAAGAACACGCTGGATGGCCTTGACGGGAGACTACCATCTGTCTCCCAACAGCTGTTCCAGTGGGTCCCCTCCCCCAACCTTCTCTGAGCCTTCGGGGTCCATGTGACCTGGCCATTTAGCCCATGGTGTGCAAAAAAGTGCCGTTCAGAGGTAAAACAACCCAACCCATAAGAACCACAAACTCATGGGTAAAATTCTGAGTCATACGGCAACGTTCAAGGCTGCATAAAGTAATAGGGGAGAGGACGACTCAGCAGGAAGTCCGGCAGGCCCGTAATCTGCAGTTCCCAGGTCTTAGGCACGCCTGTGGCTTTGTCGAGATTTATTTCCGCTAAACCCCTATCCCATCCTCGGGGTCAGAAAGAGGACACTGATGGGCTTGGAAAGGCTGTCGTCCGTCGGATGGAACGTTAAGCCGTGTCTCCGTGTGTGGGAGAGAGAGTCATAGCTTTTAATGTTAAAGGACACGCTATATGGCTTTGACGGGAGGCTATCATGTGTCATTTAATAGCTGTTCAGTGGGTTCTCTTCCCCCAATATTCTCTGAGTCTTTGGGGTCCTTGTGACCTTTGCCATTTCGCCCATGGTATGCAAAAAGGCGGCTCAGAGCTGAAACAACCCAACACTAAAGGAACAAGTAACCCACTCCTCGACTTTCCATCACCATTGCAAGTTTATTGGTCCGTCACTGGCCAAGGTGACAAAATTTGGTTGTTGGGTTGTTTTACCTCTGAGCGGCCCTTTTTTGCACACCATGGGCTAAATGGTAAGGTCACATGGACCCCGAAGGCTCAGAGAAGGTTGGGGGAGGGGGCCCACTGGAACAAGCTGTTGGGAGACAGATGGTAACCTCCCGTCAAGGCCAACCAGCGTGTTCTTTAACGTGCACAGGGTATGGCTCTCCCGCACACGGAGCCACGGCTTAACGTCCCATCCGACAGACGGAGGCCTTTCAAAGCCCATCGGTGTCCCCTACTGACCGTGGGCAGGGAATTTTGCGGAGATAAATCTTAACGCTGACCCAGCTGGAACTCGAACCTGGGAACTACAGATTACGAGCCTGTCGCGCTACCGACTGAGCCACCCCCGCCCCACAAAATTTGGTGATAAATCTATTGATCATCTTAACAGATAATATTTAAATTTTTTTGTTACGTTGTTACGATTTCAATGTCATGCACTTCATTACCATATTATAATGAACACCGCATCGTGCTCGAAGCACCATGAAACATGCTAACGAATGCAAAATATCTATTCTATGATCAGACTTTGGAAGGGGGCTCATCGTTGGAGCGCGATGGACAGGAGCATCTGCAACAGAGGTGATGGCACTCAGTGGAAAATCACAGGACACAGTATCTCAAATGTATGGAGAATGACAACAGACTCAAATTTTGGGTTGCCGCTCAAAACTTGACAACCATGGTGCGCAAAAAAAGTGCCACTCAGAGGTAAACAAAACCTCTGAGTGGCACTTTTCTGCACACCATGGACTAAATAGTCATGTCACATGAACCTCGAGGGCTCAGAGAAGGTTGGGGGAGGGGACCCACTGGAACAGCTGTTGGGAGACAGATGGTAGCCTCCCGTCAAGGCCATCCAACGTGTTCTTTAACGTGCACAGGGTATGGCTCTCCCGCACACGGGGCCACGGCTTAACGTCCCATCAGACGGACGGCGGCCTTTTCAAGCCCATCGGTGTCGGCTACTTCAAGCCCATCGATGTCCGCTACTGACCTTGGGCAGGGCGGGGAATTTTGCTGAGATAAATCTCAACGCTGACCCAGCTGGGACTCAAACCTGGGAACTACAGATTATGAGCCTGGCGCGCTACCGACTGAGCCACCCCCACCCCAACAGACTCAAAACATATTAATCAAAACTTATGATATGAAAAGTATTCGAAGATATTTTAATTTCCTTCTCTTACAAGTTTGATCGTTTTTCTTAAATAAATAAAGCTCATTTTGAATTATATATATATTTTCAAAAAGACTAAAATATTTCATCACATCTGCGAAAAAAAAATACCCCCTCAAGCAGCTGCTTGCCACAGAGGTCTGACAGGATCCTGTCAGTTTATGTGCCATAGTAGAAGGTCTGTGAGGATTGCAGGACCTCAGCAGAAAAACGACACATACATCCATGCCTTACCCGGGGCTCGAACCCAGGTCCCTTAGTTCAGTAGCCAAGCGCGCTAACGACTCGGCCACGAGACGGCAACATCTGCGCACCGAAACGAAAAAACAAAAACTGCCCTGGAGAACATTAATAAACATGTATCCGATATTGCCCCTTGGAAGTGGACAAAGGCGCTTCGTGATTGCATTAGTTTATTTGTTCCTTTCTTCTGAGTCGCGGGAAGAAAGACGTTTTATTGCGTAAGGTGATGATGATCTTTGCAATTGAAGCAGAATCGACCGATGCCCTGGAAGTGCTTCCTCGTTTTTTCTCGATTTCACGAGATCACTGCACTGCGGGATGGTTTTCACAGATGTGGATTTTAGGGTCTTCATTTCTTCAGGTTATTTCCTCTTTTAGCAATAAGTGAAGCAATCAAGGTGAAGGAAGTTTCTCTTTTTTTGTAAATGACTAAATGCAGGTTACGGATCTTTACATTTAGACGCTATTTCTATCTGATGTGTAAGATGTTTGGGGCGGGGGTGGCTCAGTCGGTAGCGCGCCAGGCTCGTAATCTGTAGTTCCCAGGTTCGAGTCCCAGCTGGGTGAGCGTTGAGATTTATCTCCGCAAAATTCCCCGCCCTGCCCACGGTCAGTAGGGCACACTGATGGGCTTGGAAAGGCCGCCGTCCGTCGGATGGGACGTTAAGCCGTGGGCCCGTGTGCGGGAGAGCCACGTTAAAGAACACGCTGGATGGCCTTGACGGGAGGCTACCATCTGTCTTCCAACAGCTGTTCCAGTGGGTCCCCTCCCTCAACCTTCTCTGAGCCTTCGGGGTCCATGTGACCTGGCCATTTAGCCCATGGTGTGCAAAAGAGTGCCGCTCAGAGGTAAAACAACCCGACCCAACGTAAGATGTTTATTTCGCTTTTCTGTTTTTCTTTGTCGCTATAAATGACTTCGCTATTTCCCCCTCCCCCGTGTGCTTCGCTATTCCCCCCCTCCAGTGGTCACACCTGCAAATCTCATTAGGTTATGAGAAACATAAAACATCATGGCGGTCAATCCCAGATTCCAACCCGGACCCTTTCCAACCATTGAGGCAATATTTGTTATGACTCATTTTCGAAAAGTAAGGAAAAGTAAAGTTTATTTTTGTAGGCTGAGTTATTTTACCTCTGAGGGGCATTTGTTTTTGGACACAATGGTCTAAATGGCCAGGTCACAAGGACCAAGGGTCCAGAAAAAGTTGGCGAAAAGATCCAGCGTGTTTTTTTAACGTGCACAGAGTATGGCTCTCCTGCACATGGAGCCACGGCTTAACGTCCCATATGACGGACAGCGACCTTTCCAAGACCTTCGGTGTCCCCTTTCGGACCGAGGGCAAGATGGGAGTTTAGCGGAGAAATAATCTCAAACGCTGGTACAGTTGGGATTCCAATCTGGGAACTATAGATTATGAGCCTGGAACGCTATCGACTGAGCCAAACTTTTTCCCGGGTCATTAAATAGTGAGTTTTATATTAAATAGTGAGTTTTATTCTCAATCTGTGATAGGGAAATTCTCTCTCTCAAACTTTGCGAGCATTGATGATTTTTTCCCCATTTTCTTCTCTTTCGAAAGGGAGACTGGAATTTAAAAAGTAGACAATCAGATAATAGTTTTTTTTATTTAAAAAAAGCTATTCTAAAAATCTGATATTAAGTCATGGTACCGTGATCAAGTCTGCGTATTTCGTGCACGCAATTTGATGTTTTCTTGAATTCTGAAATTCAGAGTGTATTGTCCATGTTGACAGAATGAAATGAAGTCTCTGATATAAGGATTCGATCAGGGCTGGTAGGCAGATAGAATCGCCATTTTTTTTTATCCAGGGCTCTCTTTCATGAAAAAATATCAATCCCGAGTTATCCATTGTCAAAGATAATGTGTCAGTCGGTAGTGCTTGGAAAGGCCACCGTCCGTCGGATGAGACGTTAAGCCGTGATTCAGTGTGCGAGACAGACATACCCTGTGCACGTTAAAGAACACGCTGGATGGCCTTGACGGGAAGCTACCATCTGTCTCCCAACAGCTGTTCCAGTGGGTCTCCTTCCCCAACCTTCTCTGAGCCTTTGGGGCCTTGTGACCCGGCCATTTAGCCCATGGTTTGCAAAAAAGTGCCTGTCAGGGGTAAAACAACCCAACCCAATCGGTAGTGCACCAGAATTGAAATCTGTAGTTTCCAGGTTCGTCTCACAATTGGGCCAGCGTTGAAATTCTAAACCTCCACCCTGGTCTGGATTTAGAAAGGGGACACCGATGGGCTTGGAAAGGCTTTTGTCCGTCGGATGGGATGTAAATCCGTGGTTCCGTGTGCGGAAGAACCCTACGCTGTGCACGTTAAAGAACACGCTGAATTATCTTCGTGCGGGACAGCGTATCGGGACCACGAAGAGACTCCCTGACGCCATCTGTCTCCTAACAGCTGTCCAGTGGGTCCCCTTCCTCCAACCTTCTCTGAGACCTTGGGGTTCTTGTGACCTGGCAATTTAGCCCATTGTGTAAAAAAAGCGCCGCTCAGAGCTAAAACAAATCAAATAGCAAAGTTATTTTATATTTATATATTGACTGTCTCGGTACATTGGCAATTCATTTTGCGACATGTATTAGGGGGAAAAATCTCGTCTTTCTTAGTCAAAGCAATCCATTTTCTCTTTACAAGAACGTCACGGAGTACTCTTCGGGATCCCGATACTCTGTCCCGCACGAAGACGGTTGAAGGCGAAAGATGGCAATCTATTGGAGGTCTTGTCGCAGTCTTCACTTGCTCCTGGTCAATGATGCATCCATACGGCATCCTCAGAATCTGCGGAAAACTGAAGATGACAGCGAAGTGATGCAGAATGAACGGATCGCGGCACGCAAAGTAACGAATTTCATCAATCTGCAGAAGTTGTTGCTTGGCGACAGTTGCATCTGTTTGATTACTATAACTCGTCTGGCACTGCTGATCTTTCTGTTTTGCACTTCTCAGTGGGAAAAGAATTCCGTTGGATTGTTTTATCTCTGAGCGGCACTTTTTTTGCACACATTAGGGTTGGATTGGGTTGTTTTACCTCTGAGTGGCACTTTTGTTGCACACCATGGGCTAAATGGCCAGGTTATATGGACCCCGAAGGCTCAGAGAAGGTTGGGGGAGGGGACCCACTGGAACAAGCTGTTGGGAGACAGATGGTAGCCTCCCGTCAAGGCCATCCAGCGTGTTCTTTAACGTGCACAGGGTATGGTTCTCCCACACATGGGGCCACGGCTTAACGTCCCATCCGTCGGACGGCAGCCTTTCCAAGCCCATCGGTGTCCCCTATACTGACCGTGGGCAGGGCGGGGAATTTTGCGGAGATAAATCTCAACGCTGACCCAGCTGGGACTCGAACCTGGGAACTACAGATTACGAGCCTGGCGCGCTACCGACTGAGCCACCCCCGCCCCCGCACACATTAGGCTAAATAGCCAGGTCACAAAGACCCTTGAGGGCTCAGAGAAGTGTGCGGGAAGGAGACCCACTGAACAGGTGTTTGGAGGCAGATGGAAACCTTCCGTAAAGGCCATACAGCTTGATGTTTTACGTTCACAGATGATCATGGCTTAACATCTGATCTGACGGACGTCAGCCTTTCGAAGCCTATCAGTATGTTTGTTGGGTTTCTATATCTGAATATTACTTATTTGCATATAATGAAGTGAATGGACAGCACAATTGGGAAAAGTTAACTTAGTTAACGTTATTAAAAAACTTTAATTAAATTTAAAGACCAAAAAATTAACTCGTTAACAGTAAAAAGTTCAAAATTTTAAGATTTATAGTACAACAGAATAAAAAGCACTATTTAAAAGATCTATTAAATTTTAACAGCCGCTCAAAATTGGTATCTGTGATTCAGCCTTTCCGCTTACCAAGAACATGCCACCAATGCGGGGCGGGGGTGGCTCAGTCGGTAGCGCTCCAGGCTCGTAATCTGTAGTTCCCAGGTTCGAGTCCCAGCTGGGTCAGCGTTGAGATTTATCTCCGCAAAATTTCCCCGCCCTGCCCACGGTCAGTAGGGGACACCGATGGGCTTGGAAAGGCCGCCGTCCGTCGGATGGGACGTTAAGCCGTGGCCCCGTTTGTGGGAGAGCCATACCCTGTGCACGTTTAAGAACACGCTGAATGGCCTTGACGGGAGGCTACCATCTGTCTCTCAACAGCTGTTCCAGTGGATCCCCTCCCCCAACCTTCTCTGAGCCTTCGGGGTCCATGTGACCTGGCCATTTAGCCCATGGTGTGCAAAAAAGTGCCGCTCAGAGGTAAAACAACCCAACCCAAGCCACCAATGCTAAACAACATCTCAACATGTGCAGAAGAAGGAATGGTAGTGATAAAAAGCTTCTTAATCGCACCTGTCATCTCTCCAGTTGAAGAAGTCAAATATTGATTCACCAACTTCTCAGAAATCGGGATCACCTCTTCATCAGATTGAAAGAAATCCTTTATCTTGTCAGGCTCTCGCTGTTCCACACCTCGAGTTTCACACGGAGCCACTGCAGCTATGAGATCTGATCTTAAATGGTCTCATTCATTTTAATTGGTTCATTTCAATCTTTTTAACTGGTCTCACTCATTTTAACTGGTTCATTTCAATCTTTTTAACTGGTCTCGCCCATTTTAACTGGTTCATTTCAATCATTTTAACTGCTCCCGTGATATTTGACTTGACCGTTGACAACGGTTAAGGAAAACGTCAAAACTTCGCATTTGAAAATTGGGAAATATTGGACAATTAACGGTTAACGTTTAAAAAAATCGTTTAACGTTATTTTAAAAAATTAACGCGTTGAGTTGAAAAGTTAAATATATAAAACGTTAAAGAAAATATTAGCTTTTAACTTAACGTATTAACTGACGTTAACCCAAGTGTGATAGCCAGGTCCTAAGAACTCTGATGATTATAAAAGGTTGGGCAAGTAACCTTCCTGTAACAGCTATTAGGTCGGGTTGTTGGAGTGGCACTTTTTTGCACACCATGGAGTAAAATGCCTCTGAGTGGCACTTTTTTGCACACCATGGAGTAAATGGCCAGGTCACATTGGCCCCGAAGACTCGGAGAAGGTTGGGGGAGGGGACCTACTGGAACAGCTGTTGGGAGACAGATGGTAACCTTCCGTCAAGGCCATCCAGCGTGTTCTTTAACGTGTACAGGGTATGTCTCTCCAGCACATGGGGCCACGGCTTTACGTTCCATCCGATGGACGGCGGCCTTTCCAAGCCCATCGGTATCCCCTACTGAGCGTGGGTAGGGCGTGCAGTTTTGCGGAGATAAATCTCAACGCTGACCCAGCTGGGATTCGAACCTGAGAACTGCAGATTACGAGCCTGGCACGCTACCGACTGAGCCACCCCCGCCCAACAACTATTAGGAGACAGGTGGAAGTCCGTGAAAGCCTCTTCTTTAACGTTCATCGTGTATGACTCTCCTGGACACGAGGCCACGTCTGAAAATCTCGCCCGACGGACAGTGCGTATTCAAGTCCATTAGTGTCCCGTTTCTCATCGAGTTCAGAGCGGAGTTTAAAGAGAATATCGCAAACATAATGAGGACTCGAATGTGGAGCCTTGAGGTTAGGGAACTGGCTAGCTACTAGTTGTGAGGTATGTTGTGAGTGGATTTTTTTTTTCTATTTGCAATTGTAGAAGAACAGATGCTAATGGAAGAAAAATGTTATGATTTGAATAAAATGGAAACTAAGAAGTAGAAATTTAAATTTAATGGAGACACCCAATGCTCCACTATATCAATATAGAGATCCATGGAGACACCCACTGCTCCACTATATCAATATAGAGATCCACCACCCCTTACCAAGATATTTGTAATCAGGGCGAGATCTGGGGCAGGGGCTATGGTCCCCTTTGAGAATCCCAGTAAGGATAACGTAAGCAAAAAATATTAAATTTATTCATATTTCTTTCATTTTTCAAAAAAAAAATTTAAAACCTCTAAAACGGAGAGAGAAATGTTATACTGCAATGAAAATCCAGCCACTATTCTCCCCCCCTGCTATTTTTTATTAATGCTGTCCTGCTTCCAAATGACATTAAAATACATCAATTCTTGAGGGCGGGGGTAGCTCAGTCGGTAGCGCGCCCAGGCTCGTAATCTGTAGTTCAAGGTTCGAGTCCCAGCTGGGTCAGCATTGAGATTTATCTCCGCAACAGCGTGTTCTTTAACGGTCAATAGGGGACACCGATGGGCTTGGAAAGGCCGCCGTCCGTCTGATGGGACGTTAAGCCGTGGTCCGTGTACGGGAGAGCCATACCCTGTGCATGTTAAAGAACACACTGGATGGCCTTGACGGAAGGCTACCATCTGTCTCCTAACAGCTGTTCCAGTGGGTCCCCTCCCCCAACCTTCTCTGAGCCTTCGGGGTCCATGTGACCTGGCCATTTAGCCCATGGTGTGCAAAAAAGTGCCGCTCAGAGGTATAACAACCCGACACATCAATTCTAATATTTTGCCCTACTTTGGAAATACATAAAAAGAACTTTTGCTCCATCCCCTGTAAAATACTTCTCTCTGTATCTTTGAAGGTTGAGAGTGCCAGAAAGTTTCCATTTTGGTATGATTCTAGTGGAAAATATTTGAAAAGATAAGGTATCGGGGTGGGAACTCTTATTACAGGTGTGGTTGACCCCACAGTTCCGATCAGTGATTGCAGTCGCATTCCGCTGACGTTATATACGCCAATTCACGTGACACAAAGGTTGCCAGATCACTAATTTCTAAAAAAAAATCGTTGCCAGATATTTTTTTCTGAATTCTGTAATCAACCATAGTGATCGGATACTTTTTTGAGCGACTGTAGGTGGTCATATTATTTTGATACTAGATCGCGTGGGCTCACTCACGGAAATTTGAGCGTGTGCAGTTACCGTTCACAGCAAACTGGAGCGTGTGCAGTAACTGCACACGATCCAATGGAGCAAAAGTCCTCCAGATATTTTTCCTGAATTCTGTAATCACGTGACACGAAGGTTGCCAGATCACTAATTTCTAAAAAAATCGTTGCCAGATATTTTTTCTGAATTCTGTAATCAACTGTAGTGTTCGGATACTTTTTTGACCGACTGTAGGTGGTCATATTATTTTGATACTAGATCGTGTAGTCTCACTCACGGAAATATTGGGCGTGTGCAGTTACCGTTCACAGCAAACTGGAGCGGTTGCGGTTAATGTTCACAGCACATTGGATCATGTGGGCTCACTCACGGAAATATTGAGCGTGTACAGTTACCGTTCACAGCAAACTGGAGCGTGTGCAGTAACTGCACACGCTCCAGTTTGCTGTGAACGGTAACTGGAGCGTGTACAGTTGCTGTACACGCTCCAGATATTTTTCCTGAATTCTGTAATCACGTGACACGAAGGTTGCCAGATCACTAATTTCTAAAAAAAATCGTTGCCAGATATTTTTCTGAATTCTGTAATCAACCATAGCGTTCGGATACTTTTTTGAGCGACTGTACTTAAGCTACTTATCTAGTCTAATATCTTCTCGATGATATAGAGATGTCCACTACATAATAAATACCCCTGAAATAGCTGCTTGCCGCAGAGGTCCAACAAGAGCCTTTATGTCATAGCAGAAGGTCTGTGAGGGTAGCGGGACCTCAGCAGAGAAACACCACATCCATGCCTTACCCGGGACTCGAACCCAGGACCTTTAATCAGTAACCAAGCACGCTACCACCACTCGACCACGGGGCGGCTGTCCACTCTAAGCCAGCCACAAAGAAAAAGCCATCCAAAGATATTCGTCTTTCTGTCCTGCATTACGTTTCCAACTTCTTAGTCCAGAAGTTCGAAAAATCTTGAATCTTCGCCGCCACGCTGTCTCGAATCACAGACATGCTATTGATTGCACTCCATCGTCGAATGGGCAACAGTCCTTGCGCTACGATGGAAGTATTTTCTGATCGACACATTAGTATCGATCTTTGCGAGGGAGTAATACCAGAGCCCTGCCACGAGCAAGGTGACCCTCGGCTTCGGCCCGCGTAAGTGATTGCCGGAGACAGCACGCACTGCACGCTGCCCTGACAGCCGACACAATACATCCCACGCCTCTTTCCAGGGTGACGTCACGAGTTTCCATCCTCCTCCGAAGACGACGTCACTCCTAGAGCTTTCTCCTCCGGCTAGTGGGCAGATGGGTTTGACATCGGTGACAGGTTGACTCTTGGATGTCGTCCGTACGGATGTTATTGCCACAATAGAAATTCTTCAAGTCCGGCGTCTACTGAGAGTGTCAGGCACAAAACGGAACGTTGTGGATGAGGCGTTACTTTTGTGGAACTGTCTCCGCTAAAGAAAGCTGAAATGGTGTGTCGCCCGATGTGACCTGTTGCGGGACATTGACGGATGTAAACACGAGCGTGAGGTGTGTTTGTTGCACGAACTGACATTAAAGTAAGTTTTTTTTTTTGAATGGAAATGAAGTGATGGAATGTGTGATTTGATGGAGATGCTTGATAGGAACTGGTGGGAAATAAAGAGTGGTTTGATTGGTTGTGTAAATGCGAGACAATATTTATCTGTACTCTGTTTCACATAAAAAAATGGAGCGAAAAAATCTGAAGAGCAAAGAAGATAACATCCAATAAAAAAATGCCATGAGTTCTAACTCCCACGTGAGTTGTAGCAAGAAAAACTCCCGGAAAAAAAGAAAACCTCGCTTTATGCAAAAAAATATTTTTCTAACGTAAATTATTATTATGTATAGTTTATGGAAGTGAGCAATAGAAAATGCTGTTTTTAATTTCTGAATATTGTAAACAGTGGCGGCTCGCGTATAGGCACTGTGGAACTGCAGCACCCCCAATTTCAACTTGATATTATCGATAACATTTAATATAATGAGTCCTTTTTTCTTTAATTCTTTCTTTATACTTGTACAATATATAATCCTTAAGCTTAATGTCAGTAGCCATCCCCCAGTTTATGAAAAAGATACAAAAATATTTGTATGGAACTGTGCGCTTCACAGTACTAGCGGCGAGGTGTTTGACTGTTGTGCGCATGCGCACATAGGAAGCTACACGCGAGGTTGCAAGGGAGAGAGAGCACTGTCGTTCCCGCAGTGCCGAACCTGGCGTGCTGGTTGAAGGTAGTTTTTTTTACTCCGCGTGTGTTGTGCTTAAAAACCGTGTACCATATTCTTGAATGTGATAAAGTGTAGAATTAGATTATTATCCTGCTTCCAGCTATTCTATTTGATTCATTTTCTTTTCGTTTTTTTTTTCCTTTTACACAATTTTAAAACAAAGGCTAAAAATTTTCTGGAGCAGCACCCCCACTAATTTTAGCTGCGAGCCGCCACTGATTGTAAAGTACAAGAATGAAGCATAATTTCTTTTACACCGATGCATTCACAACTTGAAAAACATGCCTTATAAGCTCCTTAATGGGTTGTGGATTGATACATTTTCAAACGTAACGTCCTTCTTTATCATTGGCTTTTGTGGTTAAACGTCATAAGCCGTGATCGAACAAGAAACTCTTTGAGGGAGACTTGCAGCTCCATTCTTTATGTGAAACAGAATGTAGAACTCTTAAATCCTGTAGCTTAACAGAATTAGTATTTCGAATTGCAAAACATTTTTTACGATTCTACTTCTGGCTTTAGGAAAGCAAGATCGTCCAAGGATTGCATTTTTTCGCTCGCTTTGGATATCCAGCAAGCTTTTAAAAAACAATTCTACTTTTGCTGCCATTTTTATTGATCTTTCTAAGGCCTTCGACTCAATTTGGCCTCGAGGCCTTCTACATAAACTCCTCAATATAGGGGTTTCAGGAGATTTTTTCAACTTCTTCATAATTTTTTGTTCAATAAAACCTATCAGGTTAAACTCAACAAAACGTTTTCAAAAAATTTTCATATCAGCTCGGGATTGCAGCAAGGTTCTGTTTTATCTCCTATTTTATTCAATTTTTATTTACATGATTTACATTCTATTTTCCCAAATGATGTAAACTTGCAAATCTATGCGGATGATCTAATATTGTGGACAGCCAAAAAAATTTTAATAAGTTGAAAAATCCTACAAAAAAATCAATTAATAAAATTCAACATTATTCACTTGAAAGGAATTTAAAAATTAATCCTGATAAAACTGTAGTTTTGCCTTTTTTAAAAAAAAAAGAACTGATTCAGTATTGCTATGCTTCGCGCCTAAGTAGCTTCCATTACACTATTATAGGAATAAGATTTTTTAAATATTTTTCAGTTCATAAACTATGTTGTTAACCTTTTAGATTAGGTTATGGTTCATATCTAGTGAGAAAATATTGAGGTTAGACATGACATATCAAAATTTTTCTGAAAACTAATCTAATTTATGCAATTGATCATACTACTTTTTTAATACGAAAGTAACCAAATTTGTGTATTCGAAGTCTATTTTTTTATATTCTGGTCTTGACAGTCCAAGTTTATAAGGATAGAATTTATTAACCAAATGGCCCACTTGAGAAAAAGTTTCGAGACACCTGATTTAGAAATTGTTTCTGCTTTACTAGCATAAAAGGAAAAATTGTGATGTAAAAGGTTTTATATTAAAGTAGTTGTTGAATTTCTAAGTTTTATAACAATTTTTAAAAATTATCAAAATATTTGAAGATAGACAGCATTATGGAAAGATAAAAATTTTAATCTTGTAGGTCAGTCACTTCTCAATATGTGGTACGCAGCATTTTACTTTAAGTAATCAATGGTGAGCAGCATTTTATTTTAAGCAATCAAGGGCGGAAACACTTTAAGCAATTAATAGCTGGCGTCATTTTATTTTAAGCAATCAATGGCGGAGATCATTTTATTTTAAGCAATCAATGGCGGAGATCATTTTATTTTAAGCAATCAATTGCGGAAACACTTTAAGCAATTAATAGCTGGTGCATTTTATTTAAAGCAATCAATGGCGGAGATCATTTTATTTAAAGCAATCAATGGCGGAAATCATTTTATTTAAAGCAATCAATTGCGGAAACACTTTAAGCAATTAATAGCTGGCGCCATTTTATTTAAAACAATCAATGGCGGAGATCATTTTATTTAAAGCAATCAATGGCGGAAATCATTTTATTTAAAGCAATCAATGGCGGAAATCATTTTATTTTAAGCAATCAACGGCTGGCCTCGTTTTATTTAAGCACGATGGCGGGTCGCATTTTATTTTACACAATCAATGGCGGGTCTCATTTTATTTAGTTTAGTTTAGTTTAGTTTACACTTCACAAAAATTGGGAGTTCCTTGCACAGACTTTCCCATAGAATTTATGTTTTCCTTTTTTTTTTTTGAAAATTCTTGATGTTCAGTATTTTTTTTTCCTCTTAGATTTTAAGAGATTTTTTTTTTTGTTTCGTCTTCCTCCTAAACTTTAGGATTTAATTCTTTTGTTTATTTTGTTTTTGTTTATTTAATTTTGATTTATGTCTTTTTTTTTTGGTATAAATATATATATTTTTTTATTATTATTTTTTTTTGGCTTTCTTTAATTTTTTTTTTATAACCCTTTTTTTTATTATATTTTTTTGTTATTTTGTTAATTTTTTTTTCTTTCTTTTTTTTTGTTTTTTAGAAATTTTTTTCTTTTTAATTTTTTTTTTTATTTTTTTATTTTTTTTTTAAGATTTTTTTTTAATTATTTTTTTTTCTTATTTTTATTAATGAAAAAAAAATTTTTTTCTTTTTTTCTTTCTTTTTTTTATATTACGTTTTTTTTTTGTTGTTGTTCTGTGTTACAATTTATTCCATATCTCTGTTTCTTTGATGAATTCCAATAGGAAGGCAAATATTTTTGTTTGAATTGAGATTGTAGGGTGATTTAAAATTAAGTTCAGAGTAAATTCGTTAATATTTATGTTTCTAAGTTTTTCAAAGAATTTTTCTCGTTGTGAGTCATATTTTGCACAATTTAATATAAGGTGTGAGGAATTTTCAGTAATATTGCATTTTGTACATTTGGGTGAGGTACTTAATTTGAGTAAGAATTTTGATTTATTTAAAAGAATTGTATCTGTTCTTAGCCGAAATATGATTTTGGATTCATGTCTGGAAAATGGTAATTGTAGGAAGGTATTAATTTTGTTGGAAAGTTCAAATCTGAAATTTGGTTTGAAGATAGAGTGAAATTGAACATGTTTTTCTAAAATTTTGAATTCTAATTGTTTTATTTCTTTTTTAACATGTATATAAAAATTGTGTGTTGGCGAGATGTTATCATAATCATGTGCTGATTTTGCTATGTTATCTACATATTCATTTTCTTTAAATCCAGAGTGTCCTGGTATCCAACAAAGTTGAATATGGTTATTTTTTTCATTTAGGTTTTCATTATAAAGTTTTAGGAGTGTATGTGTGTAGTATGGATATGTGGTGTATGTGTTGTCTTGTATTAATGTGTGTATAGCACTTTTAGAATCAATGAATATAACTATTGATTGATTTGTTAAATTGTCTAATGTCCAGTTAAGTGCGGCAAATATTGCATAAATTTCAGCATGCAATATCTGAGTAAAATCAGGCAATTTGTATGCTAATGATATGTTGTGTGATGGAATATATACAGCAGCACTGGATGACCCAGAATCTTTTATGTAGGACCCATCTGTGTAGATTTCCAAACAATTGTTAAATTTTTCAGATTTAAAATTAATGAATAATTGATATAGAGCTTCATTAGAAATTTCATTTTTTGAATTTAAATGTGGAATCTCTGTATAAACTACTGGGAGTTTGTAACACCATACTGCTACAGATTCAGTAATGTCTCCTCGCAGTTCATCTTTAGTTAGTTTATTAAAGAATTCTTTTAATAATTCATTTTCTTCGATTTTTTTATAGAATATGAGTCTTTTAAAGTTTAGATAAAATGGGTGGTCTGGTAGTTTATAGTGGAGTCTTGTGTAATATTTTAAGATTAAAATTGAATGCCTAATTTCAAATGGAGGAATGGCTGTTTCAGCCAGAAGAGCTAATGTTGGACAAAATTTTGGTAAGCCTAAAGCAATTTTTAAACATTTGTTTTGAATAACATTTAATTTCTTTAAGTTAGTTAAATTAGGTTTGTCTATAAGGTCTAAGCCATATTCCATTTTTGATCTGATTAAATTTAAGTAGAGTGTAATTAAGGTTTTTTGATCAGTACCTTCTTTTTTGAATGCAAAGTATTTCAAAATGTTTAGGAGTTTTGAACCAGAATTGTAAGCTTTCTCCAGATGAGAGTTCCATATTAATTTTGAGTCTAAGTTAAATCCCAATAATTTACATTTGTTGACTTGATTAATAGGTTGCGAGTTAATTTTTAAGAGAAATTTTGGATTATAATTTCTACGTCTATAGAAGTAAATACAAAAAGTTTTATCTGTGTTAATTGTTAAATTCCATTTGTTACAATAATCTATTAGTTTGTCTAATTGTTGTTGTGTTTTTTCTTGTAGAGTATATTCATTTTTGTCTGATACCCAGAAGGTAAGGTCATCAGCATAGCTTGTAAAGTTAAATTTTTTATCAAAAATCTTTTTGATGTCATGTAAGTATAAATTAAAAAGAACAGGGGATAAGGTAGATCCTTGTGATAATCCTTGTGTAATGTTATAAGACTTAGAGTAGGTTGAGTTTAATTTAACCTTTAATTTTCTGTTTCTCAAAAATTTTGCTAGGAATTCTATTAATTTATAGTCTAATTTAGCTTTACACAGTTTGAGTAGTAAATGTTCTATGGAAACTGTATCAAAAGCCTGTGATAGGTCTATTGACACAGCTAGTACTGTTTTTTTCTTTTTATTGGCAGAGTAAATATCATTTAAGAGTAGTGAGATGCATTCTTTAGAAGATCTGTTTTTTCTGAAGCCAAAGAAGTTTTTTGGTAATAATTTTTTCTCTTCAATTTGCCAATTCAGTCTAATAAGAAGCATTTTTTCAAATAATTTTAAGGAGTTGGATAATAGAGAGATTGGTCTATAAGAGGTTATTTCTGTAGGGATTTTATTGGGTTTTTGGTAAAGCAGTCAATGGCGGAAATCATTTTATTTTAAGCAATCGACGGCTGGCCTCGTTTTATTTAAACACGATGACGGGTCGCATTTTATTTTACACAATCAATGGCGAACCTCATTTTTAAGCATTGAATTGCTGGCCGAATTTTATTTGAAACAATCAATGGCAGATCGCTTAGTTTAAGCCAGGGGTGGGCAATTGTTTTCGTATCTACACTGCGCATGCGTATTGACGTGGCCGTCCAAATGGAAAATACGAGACGAATTTTCGGTCGCGCACGGGAAGGAAATCTCGGTTCAAGGCGGATTTTTCTGACTGTCTTGGCGGGCCACAAAAAAATCTTAGCGGGCCGCTATTTGCCCACCTCTGGTTGTTTAAGCAATCAATGGCGGGCCTCATTTTATTTTAAGCAATCAACCCGTCTGAGTGCGCCGCGGCCTGTCTCTCTCGCTGGCCACGGTCTACTAACTCTGACGTCATCCCTGTCGTGAACGAGTGTCCGCGCACCCGTTACGAATATGCCTGCTACTCTGAATAATATCGAGGACCGAGCGAGGCCGAGCAATAATGCTGGTTACTTATATTGTTATTTTAGGAGTTAAATATTGAAAAATAAATAAATACCCCCTCAAGCAGCTGCTTGCCACAGAGGTCTGACAGGAGCCTGTCAGTTTATATGCCACAGTAGGAGATCTGAGAGGATGGCAGGACCTCAGCAGAAAAACGACACACACATCCATGCCTAATCCGGGGCTCGAACCCAGGTCCCTTAGATCAGTAGCCAAGCGTGCTAACCACTCGGCCATTACATACTTTTAATATAAAAACATAAATCTAAATTTAATTTGTAATGGCTTTATCTTCGGCCGAACGCGATTATATTTTCGATATTCGCGTTAGATCATCTCATTCGAGCAAAAAATAACAAGCCTCTTCTGGTGGTAACCCTAACATTACGATGCCTATTCAAACACTAGTAGGGTTTTAAACATGCGCTCCCGCAAATAATATGGGGACTACTGTAGGTACTGTAGGTATGGACTACTGGGCCTTTCAGTATTCGGACAGGCATCGTAAAGTTAGGGCTACCACCAGAAGAGTCTTGTGGATTGTAGGTGACTCTGAGATGCTTTACTTCTGGGAGGCACTATTTTGCACACAATCACAGAACCCCAACGCCTCAGAGAAAGTTAGGGGAAGGGAACCCACTGGACAGCTGTTAGGAGACATATGGAAGCTTCTCATCAAAGCCATCTATCATCTTCTTTAACGTCCAAGTGTGGATGGTTGCCCTAATAGCGCAAAGTGGGTGGTACAGTTGCTCAAAAAAGTATCCAAACACTATGGTTGATTACAGAATTCAGAAAAAATATCTGGCAACGATTTTTTTAGAAATTAGTGATTAGTGATCTGGCAACCTTCGTGTCACGTGATTACAGAATTCAGGAAAAATATCTGGAGCGTGTACAGCAACTGTACACGCTCCAGTTACCGTTCACAGCAAACTGGAGCGTGTGCAGTTACTGCACACGCTCCAGTTTGCTGTGAACGGTAACTGCACACGCTCAATATTTCCGTGAGTGAGCCCACACGATCTAGTATCAAAATAATATGACCACCTACAGTCGCTAAAAAAAGGATCCGAACACTACGGTTGATTAGAGAATTCAGAAAAAATATCTGCCAACGATTTTTTTTTAGAAATTAGTGATCTGGCAACCTTCGTGTACTGTACAATCCAACAACCAAACTGAAAAAAAATTAGGGGAGGGGATCACTGGGTCCCCTAATTTTTTCACTCATTTAAGTGTCTGACATTCACTTGAGAAGCAATTTCATTTAAGCATGTCGGCAATGGCAACATGTGAATGATTGTGTGTGGTGGAAAACGTTAGGTGAGGTGGTCATAGATGAATCCCACATTAAATTTCGAGGGCCTTAAATGCACCCAAAATATCCTCAAGACTTGGAGACAGCTTCAAGAAACGGGAGAGGTTACCAACTATTCGGGATGACAGTTACCTGTTTTAAATATCAAATCAAATGTTTCACTAGCTCTCAGTGAAAACATGGATCACAGTTTCAAGGTTTCAATGGGTAGAAAAGACTTCATGAATAAGAGATATATATTTACGAAGACCAGTGATTTATATCACCCTCACTTCCTCCAACAGATGAAACCGTTTAATATCGTGCAGATATCCTTTGGAGCCCAAACCAGTGGGCAAACGTACTCTTTGCAGATGTCCAAATTCAATTTGAACACCGAATCTAGACGTGTGCTCGTTCATCTGGAGAGAGAGAAAGGAATTCTTCACAGCTTCTGGAACACCAGAGAGATGACGTCAATAATGTAATCCACTGAGGCCACCTTGGAACCGAAATGGAACCCCTTGTAATTCATACTCTCGAAAGCGTACAGATCAAATGGACCTGGGTTCGAGTCCAAGGTGAGGCATGGATGTTTGTATTGTTCTTTCTGCTGAAATCTCGCCATCGTCACAGATCCTCCCTATGACGTATAAAGTTGGGTTGGGTTGTTTTACCTCTGAGCGGCACTTTTTTGCACACCATGGGCTAAATGGCCAGGTCACATGGACCCCGAAGGCTCAGAGAAGGTTGGGGGAGGGGACCCACTGAAACAGCTGTTGGGAGACAGATGGTAGCCTCCCGTCAAGGCCATCCAGTGTGTTCTTTAACGTGCACAGGGTATGTCTCTCCCACACACGGGGCCACGGCTTAACGTCCCATCCGACGGACGGCGGCCTTTCCAAGACCCATCGGTGTCCCCTACTGACCGTGGGCAGGGCAGGGAATTTTGAGGAGATAAATCTCAACGCTGACCCAGCTGGGACTCGAACCTGGGAACTATAGATTACGAGCCTGGAGCGCTACCGACTGAGCCACCCCCACCCCTATGACGTATAAACCACAGGCTTCTGTCAGTAGAGCAAGCAGCTACTTGAGAGGGTATTTAATTTTTTTTAGAAATTACACTCAAAATGTAGGGGATTGTGGAATATTTCCAACTTAGGTTGTCCAGTAAACCACTTACTTTGGCTCATATACTAACTAAATATAAACAGCAAGTGTTAGATCTACTGAATGATCGTGTCCCTTAGTGTAAAGATTCGCTTATTGTTCTGGCCATTTTAATTAAACCGTTAACTGTGTCAAAGCATGATAACAGCCCACGTCGTAGAACACACACAGTCTGTTGACCAAGCAGAGGACGGAGATGGCCAACTCATTGTATCTGGGCAAGGACTAATACAAAGAGTAAAGATTTAATTAATTCTCTAGATGTGATCTTATGGCCGAGTATCACACAATTTCTATTGTTAATGCTTATATTACAATGAGAGAGACTCTTTTTCTTGGGGCGGGGGTGGCTCAGTCGGTAGCGCGCCAGGCTCGTAATCTGTAGTTCCCAAGTTCGAGTCCCAGCTGGGTCAGCGTTGAGATTTATCTCCGCAAAATTCCCCGCCCTGCCCACGGTCAGTAGGGGACACCGATGGGTTTGGAAAGGCCGCCGTCCGTCGGATGGGACGTTAAGCCGTGGCCCCGTGTGCGGGAGAGCCATACCCTGTGCACGTTAAAGAACACGCTGGATGGCCTTGACGGGAAGCTACCATCTGTCTCCCAACAGCTGTCCCAGTGGGTCTCCTCCCCCAACCTTCCCTGAGCCTTCGGGGTCCATGTGACCTGGCCATTTAGCCCATGGTGTGCAAAAAAGTGCCGCTCAGAGGTAAAACAACCCAACTCTTTTTCTTATGAAACGCCTTAATTTAAGTGATTTTTCTCTGGGGCTAACTTGTTGGATAGCACCTCTTTGGCAACGAGAGATTAAAGTAGAGGTGGGAGGGGGACTAGGGGACCATGACTCCGTCCCCCTCTAAGAATTTTAACAGAGGAACATAAAACGAACAAATAATATTGCACTGAATCGCATAAGTCCGACACTCGAATATCCCAGCTACCCTTTAGAGAATTTTTGTATCCTGTTTCGCTATGACAGCCAATCAAAACGCATCCACTTGTCAGCTGACCAGTACATGTTAGTACGTGTTGCAGGGCGGATCTAGGGGTGGTGGTGGAGGATACTATGTCCCTCTCTCCACTTTTGAGAATGCTAGTAAGATTGGGTTGGGTGGTTTTACCTTTCAGCGGCATATTTTGCACACAATGAGCTAAATGGCCAGGTCACAAGGACACCGAAGGTTCAGAGAAGGTTGGGGAGTTTTGTGGAGATAAATCTTAACGTTGGCCCAGCTGGGACTCAAACCTGGGAACTACAGATTACGAGCCTGGCGCGCTACTGACTGAGCAACCCACGCCACTACTTATAAGAGTATGGAAGCCAAAGAAATGCACATTTCATGCAGTTTTAAAAACCTTTGAAACAGATGGGAAATTGCTATATTGCAGCGAAAATCTAATCTTGGCACCCATTCTTATTTCCCCCGGATCGATTACATCACTTCCGTAGCCCCCCCTCCTCCCTCCCCCCTTGTTTTTTCCAGATCCAGGCCTACTATGAAACACAGAGGAAAAGGTACAAAAAGTTAAGCGGAAGTTACAAAAACCCGTAATTTTTATAGAATCCGACTCGTGCTAGATCCAGAGGGTGTTTCGAATTTACGAGGTTCCAGTGTATTACACATATTTCGCAAGAATATATGTTAAAAGAAACGCTAAAACGGAAAGCAAAACTATACAGCAGAAAGCCGCTCTGTTCAATCCTGTTATTTGACCCCCCTCTCCCCCCGCAACATAAGTCTGGTAGCCTAACTCTCAGCCACAAAATGGACACCAATGGGCTTGAAAAGGCAGCCGTCCGTCGGATGGGACATTAAGACGTGTCCCCATCTGTAAGAGGGACACACTCTGGAAACGTTAAAGAACATACTGGATGAACTTAACGGAAAACTTTCATCTATCTTGTAACAACTGACCACTGGGTCCCCTCACCTAATCTATATTTATAAATAACATTAATATGAAAGTACGGCCGAGTGGTTAGCGCGCTTGGCTAATGATCTACGGGACCTGGGTTCGAGTCCCGGGTAAGGCATGGATGTATGTGTCGTTTTTCTGCTGAGGTCCTGCCATCCTCTCAGATCTTCTACTGTGGCATATAAACTGACAGGCTCCTGTCAGACCTCTGTGGCAAGCAGCTGCTTGAGGGGGTATTTATTTTTTTATTTATTTACACCACCGATAATAATAGAAAGAAATGTATAAGAATTGTCTACATTACAGGACTACTTTTGCTGACATCATAATTTGGTGCACGGGCGTTCTGTTGTAGGAGGTGTTGGCCAGACACTTTCCCAGGGTTCAGATTTAGTTTCTGGGTGTCCGAGAATTTAGAGAATAAGACTTGAGTGGGGTTTCCCAATTGCTAAAATATTCCATCAAACAGAGAAAGTTTAAAAATTATTAGATTTTTTTTTTTGCTTTCAATCTGTTTTTAGTGTCGGACGTAAAATATGGTACTAAAATGAAATTATACGAAGACAACTGCTTTGGATTTCCAAGCAAGTAGAGAAGTTTGAGATTTAGTATAAGATGACAGGATTTGCAGGTTAGGGTCCGGGAGTCCAGACCCCCCCCCCCTTTTTTTTTTTGGTATGTCACTGATCTCGACTGTTGTGCCTAACCCTAAAAAGCATTTCAGAGCATGATTTATTGACTCCTTGTCTCGTGCAGGGCAGCGTCTAAGCGAGATTCTCTCAGCTGAAACATGTGGTGGATAGGTATTTCTATTGGGAGCGACATTGCGAGGAAATACACTGGTTTCCAAAAATTAAGGAAAATCCTTATGTTAAGTCAATGGGAAGCTAACGTCAAATCTCTATAACTTCAAAAATAAGTTTCTTTGTTTTGTAAAATGTGATTGCAGATAAAGATCTCAATCAAATAAATCAATATCTCGGTTTTCAACAATATTCGTTCAGTATTTAATGAGTTATGGAAGTTTGAATATTTAACGATGACAATGCCAGCCACAAAAATTGACTTCAGAAGTTAATTAAAACTTAGTAATAAGAATTGGATCAAAATGTTTAATAAAATAGGTTTGTATTTTAGAACTTTGTGTAAAGAATTCTTTCACTATTCTTCAGTTTTATATAAGTTTCTTAAGACTGGCATTGCTGTTGTTAAATATTGAAACTTCCATAGTTCATTAAATACTGAACGAATATTGTTGAAAATCAAGGTATTGATTTATTTGATTGAGATCTTTATCTGCAATCACATTTTTCAAAACAAAAAAAACTTATTTTAGAAGTTATAGAGCAGGCATGTCAAACTCGTTGCGATTTAATGTATAATACTTAATATGGCACCGAGGGCCATATTAAGTATTATACATTAAATCGCGGGCCGCAAAACAAAAAAAAACCAGATGAAAATTGTTATGTGCCAACTAGACTAGAACGCAGTATTCGTTCACTGACTGCTAACGAATAGCTTCCGACTCTACTGGCATTTCGTGACTCATTGCCATGCGCAAAGTACGTACATTTGAATGACCTCGAGACATGTGTAGACATGTCGGAGCCCGATCGTAGAATTGCTCATATCATGAAATGATCGGGCATTTCATGATATCAGCAATTCTACGATCGGGCTCCGACATATACATTTATGCGCAATAGTTTCCCTTCTATATAAATGGAAATGTTTTCTGAAATACGTTTATTTAATTCATGTACCGTGTACGTACTTATAATTTTAATTAAAGAATCCAGCGTTGTCAAAAGTTAAATAAACGTATTGGTTATCAATCTTGGCGGGCCGCAGAACAGTTCCCGGCGGGCCGCGTGTTTGACATGCCTGTTCTAGAGCTTTGACGTTAGCTTCCCATTGACTTAACACAGGGATTTTCCTTAATTTATGGAAACCAGTGTTAATGCCTAAAGAAAATACACCTACAAAAATGTGCCCTTGGCTCTTTCGGCGTCTTTACTTGCTGTTGCTTTTCTGGCTTCAACTTTGCATCAATAATCTTGGTAGATTTTGTTTAAGGAAATTTATATAAAGATGATGATCGACTCGTATTAAATATATAATTTTCTCTCCGCTTCATTTTAGTAGTCTTTTTTTTTTTGAAAAGTACAGGTAATGTGTCAAAATACAAATATATGTGTTTAATATTTTTTTATGAAAAATACATGTATATATAATAATTAGTTGAAAAAAATTGGTTTTCTTGACTGGGATTCGAACCTAGGTCTCTCAGTAACATGCCTGACGTCATAACCACTAAACCACCAAGAAGCATTTCAATGGTTTCTTGTCTACAAGAATTTTCCTGTGATACTTTATTACCGGTAGATGTGTTTAATATATTTTCGCTCTTGTTCCAGTTACTAGCATTCTCAAAGGAGAGAGGGGCATGGCCCACTTACTCCCCCCCCCCCCAATACAGACTTTATTTCCTGTTTTTAGGAACACAATACTCAAGCCTCATTAATCACAAAAGGTAGATATCATATTGTGAAGAAAAATCTTGGAGAAATTAAAACCCAATAACTTCCACGCAGGTAAGATGACTTGGAAACGGCGATCATCAGTAGAATTTCAACTCAACATCACCATACCACAAACCGTTGAGTATTTTCAGTGGTTAGCGCGCTTGGCTACTGATCTACGGGACCTGGGTTCGAGCCCCGGATAAGGCATGGATGTATGTGTCGTTTTTCTGCTGAGGTCCTGCTATCCTCTCAGACCTTCTACTATTGCATATAAACTGACAGGGTCCTGTCAGACCTCTGTGGCAAGCAGCTGCTTGAGGGGGTATTTATTTTAAAAGCCGTCCCGTGGCAGAGTGGTTAGCGCGTTTGGCTACTGATCTACGGTACCTGGGTTCGAGCCCCGGGTAAGGCATGGCTGTTTGTGTCGTTTTTCTGCTGAGGTCCTGCCATCCTCTCAGACCTTCGACTGTGGCATATAAACTGACAGGCTCCTGTCATACCTCTGTGGCAAGCAGCTGCTTGAGGGGGTATTTATTTATTTATTATTTATGCCATAGAAAAGCCTACACTCGCCGCAATTTCGCCTAAAGTGTCCATCACGGCTTTCTTTCTTTCAACTCGGAGTAAGATTTCACCGCAACCCAAAATCACGTGAAAATTCGCGTATCGATTCCCCCTTGTTTGAAGAGAACAAATATCTGACTCTCTTTAATATCCGGTTCTCGGTAACGTGTGGCAGTATCAACAGGCAGATATCGATCTGCTTCCCGCCAGGTCTGCATCTTCACCGGCGCCCAGATGGAGTGCAAGTTGTCGGCAGTCAACGCGCGGCACGCACCGCGAACTCAACAGCTTCTCAAGCAAGCGGGATTGCTTAAGGCAAAGCTCTCTTCTAAGTCTCTTCTTTTCGGTTATCGAAACATAGAAAATGGGCTAATTACTGCCAATTAAAGGTTGGTGATGACATTTTTTTCTTTTACTCCGTCAAATATTGAGCCATTTTGATGTTTTTTTTTTCTAAGTGATCCACTTTTGCGAAGAATTAAATTAAGTTTATGAAAAACATGGAAGCATCGTGATTGTCTTTTTTGTCGATTTTCACGTGGTTAGCGAGAGTGAGCTTCATAGTGTATCTATTGAATACTCTATAGAAGTGTTTCTCTAAATTTTTAAAATATTTAAAAATTTAGTTAATAATTTTTTAAAATAAAGTGTTCCTTTAAAAAAAATTTTTCCTTGGAAAAGTGTCCCTATTTTATAAATCAATTTTTTAAAGTACAGTCGCTCAAAAAAAATATCCGAACACCATGGTTGATTACAGAATTCAGAAAAAATATCTGGCAACGATTTCTTTAGAAATTAGTGATCTGGCAACCTTTCGTGTGTTGCCAGATCACTAATTTCTAAAGAAATCGTTGCCAGATATTTTTTCTGAATTCTATAATCAACCATGGTGTTCGGATATTTTTTTGAGCGACTGTACTCCAAGTACCTAAATTTTTCGAGCAAGTTTTTTTTTTTCTATTATTGCAACAAATTTGTTTAAACATTTTAATCATAACTGGTTGTTTTTGGATGTAAATAGTACAATATTATAAAACGATACCTCTCCCGTCGTACCCTTAGTTAGGGATACCGTAGAGAAGTACTGCCTACTGTATAGTACTGGTGGATTTGATACGTAGCTGGATCGTTTGCTTCATGGACTGCCATCACCAATAATTGGCATCTTTTCACACGAATTAATACGTGATATGTGACAACACAATGCTCTTCAAGGGCGCGGAACAGAGTGTGCAAGTTGGAACCCGCTGTCATACGGTCACAAGTAACACCAGAAGAGCACTCAGTCTGTATGTGTCGTTTCACCGCTCTTTGGAGAGGTGTCCGTTGTTGTGCGTGTAATTTTTACAGATCCGAAAACTGAGTAGCTGCATGTCAGTAGTTTCAATGCATTATACGGTTCCCTCTTTGCATAGTTATTTCCCCCTATGACGTAACCGAACACGCCCTTATTAATATTCATAATTAATAATTCATAATTAATAATTAATTGAAAATTAATTAAAATTAATTAATCCCTACTTTATTAAAAATTCCCCTTTACGAAAAACTCTTGGCGCCATCTAGTGTATATGATGAGTACTATTTTTAGAAAAGCCCTCAATTTTAGTCGTAATTTTTCCAATTTTTGACTCCCCCTCATTAAAAAACCCCCTTATCAAAATTCCTTCCCCGTTTTATTAAAAACCCATGGTTCCATCTAGTGTATTTGACGGGTACTATTTTTAGAAAAAGCCTTCAATTTTAGTCGTACTTTTCCAATTTCTTAATCCCCCTCATTAAAAAACACCCTTATCAAAAGTTCCACCCTCCTTATTAAAATTCCGTCCCCTTTATTAACCCCCCTTATCAAAAGTTCCGCCCCTTTTATTAAACTCCCCCTCACCGATCACAAACTCCCGTCCCTTGACTTCTACCCTCATATGAAATTTTCCAAGTCCAACTAAACTTTACGGTGGCGACGCTCATCCCCGTCTCAGAAAGGTTGATGCAATCCTCAAAAATAATTATAAGGTCCCATATTTTGCGAATTCGACTTTCACTAGAATAAGGACTATACCACAGTAACTGTTTTAAAAGACTGTCCCGCAGAAAATGAAAAAATGCTATTGGGTAAAAATAAAAAAAATTAATAGAAGGAAAACGGCAAAAAAAAATCTTTATTCGTAATTATGAAAAATATTGAAGGGTAATATGGTCTGGTGACCTGTATGGGTGACATAAAAGATCTGCTTTAGAACACGCGACAAGCGTTCGGAACCTCACCCCGGACCACGTTTTACTGACAGATGGTTTTACAATCTGAAAAAGTCCTGCAAAATTAAAAAATATTATTCCAAACGGGGAATCACAAGGGTTTTATTGATGGATGACGTTTAGTAAAATAATTCGAAACGGGTTAAAATTGGAATAATCATTTCAGAAAAATAAATACCCCTTCAAGCAGCTGCTTGCCACAGAGGTCTAACAGTAACCTGTCATACGTTTATAAATTTTAGTGAAATTTAACCTATAATGGTTAATGCTTTCAAGTTTGAATTATTTGATAAACTTCATCATTTGTTATTACATGTTATTCATTATTGATTTTATGTTTAAATTTGTTTAATTATTGTTACACGTTTGTTAACCCGTTTGAATTACCTTTTCGAATAATTATTTCAACTGATTAAAGTCTTCAGCTTTCATAACGCCGTGAATGGTGAATTCAAGAATATTGTTGAAAATCAAAATTTAGTTATTTTAAACACTCTCAATTAATTTTTATCATTAACACGATCGCCCCACCCCCCCAAGAAAATGTGAGAATAGAAGAATAGAAGTCACATTTTCTTGGGGAGGGGGGGGGATCTGTCCAGTATTTACACCGTTTTTCTGTCCAGTATTTACACCGTGTGATCGAAAATATCTGCTGTAATGTTCAGTATTTATTATGAAAACTATAAATGGAAAAATCAGCAAATCCTACATATTTTGAAAGAACACTTATAATCTTTTTTTTTCTGGTATGTAAAACTATTTCATATGTTCAATATATGGCTACCATTATACATATCTATCCTATATTCCAGTTCATTCCATACACGTTTACTTTAGGTGTGTCTCGTTGGGTTGGGTTGTTTTACCTCTGAGCGGCACTTCTTTACATACCATGGGATAAATGGCCAGGTAACAAGGATCCCGACGGCTCAGAGAAGGTTGGGGGAGAGGATCCACTTGAAAAAGCTGTTGGGAGACAAATGGTAGCCTCCCGTCAAGGCCATCCAGCGTGTTCTTTAACGTGCACAGGGTATGGCTCTCCCGCACATGGGGCCACGGCTTAACGTCCCATCCGACGGACGGCTGCCTTTCCAAGCCCATCGGTGTCCCCTACTGACCGTGGGCAGGGCGGGGAATTTTGCGGAGATAAATCTCAACGCTGACCCAGCTGGGACTCGAACCTGGGAGCTACAGATTACGAGCCTGGCGCGCTACCGACTGAGCCACCCCCGCCCCAAGTGTGTCTCGCAGATATTCCTAAATTTCTCTAGGATATTTCAATGCTTCAAATTGTGCATTGGGACGATTGACCTTGACTGACGTAAAAAGTTGCTTCATCAGAGAAGCGATTCTTTCATCACTCTCCGGATCGGGGGTGGCTCAGTCGGTAGCGCGCCAGGCTCGTAATCTGTAGTTCCCAGGTTCGAGTCCCAGCTATGTCAGCGTTGAGATTTATCTCCGCAAAATTTCCCGCCCTGCCCACGGTCAGTAGGGGACACCGATGGGCTTGGAAAGGCCGCCGTCCGTCGGATAGGACGTTAAGCCGTGGTCCCGTGTGCGGGAGAGCCATACCCTGTGCACGTTAAAGAACACGCTGGATGGCCTTGACGGGAGCCTACCATCTGTCTCCCAACAGCTGTTCCAGTGGGTCCCCTCCCCCAACCTTCTCTGAGCCTTCGGGGTCCATGTGACCTGGCCATTTAGCCCATGGTGTGCAAAAAAGTGCCGCTCAGAGGTAAAACAACCCAACCCATTTGCAAGGTCCATACATTTTAGCGGTTTAAAGGAGTCCTCAACGCACAATGCGAGAAATCTTGGCAGCTTCATCCATAAAAACATCCACTTTGTATAGAAAGTAGCATAGGCTCACATCTCGTTGAGAGGCTGTGTACGACAAGTGCGGGCGTCTCGTGAAGTTGTCTCATTACTAATATATTTAATATTTAATAGCCTACAAAAAACTGACCACGAATTTTAATTAAAACTATCTAAGAGATCAGAGATCATAGTTGACTCTAGTAGAGTACAGTCGCTCAAAAAAATATCCGAACACTATGGTTGATTACAGAATTCAGAAAAAATATCTGGCAACGATTTTTTTTAGAAATTAGTGATCTGACAACCTTCGTGTCACGTGATTACAGAATTCAGGAAAAATATCTGGGGCGTGTACAGCAACTGCATACGCTCCAGTTTGCTGTGAACGGTAACTGGAGCGTGTACAGTTGCTGTACACGCTCCAGATATTTTTCCTGAATTCAGTAATCACGTGACACGAAGGTTGTCAGATCACTAATTTCTAAAAAAAAATCGTTGCCAGATATTTTTTCTGAATTCTGTAATCAACCATAGTGTTCGGATATTTTTTTTGATAAGGAATTTTTAAAATCATTACATTCATTTATAAACACTCCCTTATATACACTCGGCGTCCACTTTATTTCGTAAAATTTCTCGTTATGAAAATAACAACCCATGTACTGAACTCAGTAACTTCTTAAATAAGCTTTTGGTGAAAAAATGTGACCGATGAAAATCTCCATGCCAGCTAGAAAAATTCATCGTAAATTTCTTTTTAGATCGCAATGCTGAAAGGTTTACGGTTATTGCTTGGCATAAACACCAGCGGTGACATCTTTACGATATAATTCTATTAATAAATGATTTCTTGCAGTTAAATTTAGAACGGGGATTAAAGATTTTTAATGCTACGGATTTCGGCAACTTATTGCAATTTTTGGACGTGACTGCTACTCCACTTAAACCCTATCCCAGCTGGGTCAGCGTTCAGATTTATCTCCGCAAAAATTCCCGCCCTGCCCACGGTCAGTAGGGGACACCGATGGGCTTGGAAAGGCCGCCGTCCGTCGGATGGGACGTTAAGACGTGACCCCGTGTGCGGGAGAGCCATACCCTGTGCAGGTTAAAGAACACGCTGGATGGCCTTGACGGGAGGCTACCATCTGTCTCCCAATAGCTGTTCCAGTGGGTCCCCTCCCCCAACCTTCTCTGAGCCTTCGGGGTCCATGTGACCTGGCCATTTAGCCCATGGTGTGCAAAAAAGTGCCGCTCAGAGGTAAAACAACCCATCCCAACAACCTTCTCTGAGCCTTCGGGGTCCATGTGACCTGGCCATTTTAGCCCATGGTGTGCAAAAAAGTGCCGCTCAGAGGTAAAACAACCCAACCCAACAACCTTCACTGAGCCTTCGGGGTCCATGTGACCTGGCCATTTAGCCCATGGTGTGCAAAAAAGTGCCGCTCAGAGGTAAAACAACCCAACCCAACAACCTTCTCTGAGCCTTCGGGGTCCATGTGACCTGGCCATTTAGCCCATGGTGTGCAAAAAAGTGCCGCTGAGAGGTAATACAACCCAACCCAACTTAAACCCTATTGAACTTGGGGCGAACCATTCAGATAATTGTTGAGCCCAATCCAGGGACGTAGCCGGGGGGGGGGGGGTCTACTCCTTTCCGAAAATCTGGTTGTTTTACACGAAATCCAAAACAGTTGCCTTTGCAAAATTTTAATTTAGCCCCATAATATATGCCCGATACTGAAAATAGATTTAAAAAACAACGATAAAAATTTATCCCTTATAGAATATATAGAATATTTTGAAATAATTAACTGAAAAAAAAAAATTGGTTTCTTTCTGAGTGGGATTCGAACCCACGTCTCTCAGAAACATGTCAAGCGTCATATAACTGGTTCGTCCCACTAAGGACGAAACTATTTTTTTTTCAAGTATTTTTGGTCAACAGCACATTTCCTGCAACACTTACTTACTGAATATAGAATATCATTTTAAAAATTGTATTTAATTTTTCCCTTTCTTTCGGTCCGGTGGAATATTTCAGTAATTGGGAATCCGCCCCCCCCTACCTCCCACCGAAATAAAATCCTGGGTACGTCCCTATTCCAAATCCTGCTGATCATTGGTTAGATGGGGAAAAATTACTGGCGTATCTCAAAGCATATATACAGAAATAAAAAAATAGAGTAACATAAAAATCAATTACCCTTTAAACAACTGCTTGCCACAGCAGAAGTCTGACAAAATCCTGTTAATTTAATAAGCCAAAGAGATGGTCTGTTAAGAGCCGGGGGGGGGGGGGGTTCCCCGAATAGAAAGACAACTATTTGGGGGAAATTTTGTTTCCCCAAATAGAAAGACAACACAAAAAAAAATGCATCCATACTTTATCTGGGGCTCGAATTAAAGTACAGTCGCTCAAAAAAATATCCGAACACTATGGTTGATTACAGAATTCAGAAAAAATATCTGTCGACAATTTTTTTAGAAATTAGTGATCTGGCAAACTTCGTGTCACGTGATTACAGAATTCAGGAAAAATATCTGGAGCGTGTACAGCAACTATACACGCTCCAGTTACCGTTCACAGCAAACTGGAGCGTGTGCAGTTACTGCACACGCTCACGCCCAGTTTGCAACTGCACACGCTCAATATTTCCGTGAGTGAGCCCACACGATCTAGTATCAAAATAATATGACCACCTACAGTCGCTCAAAAAAGTATCCGAATACCATGGTTGATTACAGAATTCAGAAAAAATATCTAGCAACGTTTTTTTTTTATAGAAATTAGTGATCTGGCAACCTTTGTGTCACGTGACACGAAGGTTGCCAGATCACTAATTTCTAAACAAATCGTCGAAAGATATTTTTCCTGAATTCTGTAATCAACCACAGTATTCGGATATTTTTTGAGCGACTGTACCTTGAATCAGTAATCAAGTTCCCTAATCACTCGGCCACTGAAATGCACACCGCTAAATCATTTTTTTTATCATAAGATATTAAAAAATTAAAATATTTTTGATTTTCCCTCAACAAAATCAAAGTCTAAGGGTTTTTTGAAACGAAGCGTTCTAGACGTAAATCGTACAAATTGAAAACTCTTGAGCTTGAGTAGCATTATTATAAACGTTAATAATAATAAAAAAAGAAAATAGCTTTAAAACATTGGAAGCTCAAAGGGTTGGGTTGTTTGATCTATAAGGGCACTTTCTTGCACACAATGGGCGATCTATAAGGGCACTTTCTTGCACACAATGGGCTAAATGGCAGGTCGCAAAGACCTGGGCCGAGAGAAAGGGAATCATTCAACAGCTCTTAGCTCTCATCGTAAATAAGAAGTCTCATAACGTTAAAAAACATCTCGCATTTAGCATTCAAATAAGATTTCATTGGTAAAAAATGGTAATCTCCCGTCAGAGTTTGGCTCTCCCGTACACCGGAACACAGTTCACTCTCCCATCCAGTGGACAATTCCCCCAATTCTCAACTCACACACATAAAATAAAAATAAATACCTCCTCAAGCAGCTGCTTGCCACAGAGGTCTGACAGGAGCCTGTCAGTTTATATGCCATAGTAGAAGGGCTGGATGTTTATTTTAAATGAATAAAATCTGATTAAAAGGCTGGAATTGTAATCAAAAGAAATGATTTTTTTACTTTTTTTTTCACAATTGCAGGAATGTGAAATTATGACGAGCAAAGTCATCTGTGTTATTTCGAGCAAAACTCTCGTGCACATGCATTATTCCTATTACATTTGCGACTGTAATCGTGTTGGGTTGTTTTACCTCTAAGAGGCACTTTTTTGCACACCATGGGTTAAATGGCCAGGTCACATGAACCCCGAAGGCTCAGAGAAGGTTGGGGGGAGGGGATCCACTTTAACGGCTGTTGGGAGACAGATGGTAGCCTCCCATCAAGGCCATCCAGCGTGTTCTTTAAAGTGCACAGGGTATGGCTCTCTTGCACACGGAGCCACGGCTTAACGTCCCATCCGACGGACGGCAGCCTTTCCAAGCCCATCGGTGTCACCTACTGACCGTGGGCAGGCGGGGAATTTTGCGGAGATAAATCACAACGCTGACCCAGCTGGGACTCGAACCTGGGAACTACAGATTACGATCCTGGCGAGCTACCGACTGAGCCACCCCCTCCCCAACTGTAATCGTGATGGCGAAGAAGTTAGTGCACTTCCATTTATTTGTTAACTTCATTTCCCAAGAAAAGGCTCTTGGAATAATGTCTAGTGGTCATCGTAAATAACAAGCCCTCATAACGTTAAAAAACATCTCACATTTAATATTTAAATAGGATTACATGGAATGAAATCACCTGATTGCATGTCGGTATATTCTTCTTCTCTTTAATCTTTGTACTCGGATTAAAAGCTACAAATAATTTTACAAAGCGTAATTGTTGCATAGAAAATTTTTTCTAGGCGTATTTAAAATAGTGTTATTATCTGCCTCAATTTCTTGCGAATAGGATGCAAATTAATTATTCATAGCTGATGATGATGCTCAAATCAATAATAATGCTCCGTGGATACTTGGTATTTAAAATCGCGGCTTAACTCATCTGGTGATGACTTGTTTAAACCGATTGCATTCACGTGAATCTAAGTATTCTGGATTTTCGCTATGGCGTTTCTGAACAGTCTAAGTAGGCTGACTTAGACTGATCGATATAAAACGTCACTTATATTTGCGCAACCATATCTTATGAATAGGAAATTTGATAATTTTATTCATCCAAATATTGAAAAGTATATTACTACTACTTTGAGTTGGCTTGTTTTCCCTGTGAGCGGCACTTTGTTTGCATAGAATAGGCTAAATGGCCAGGTCACAAGAACCCCGAAGGTTCAGAGAAGGTTTGGGGGAGGGTGTTGGGCGACAGATGGTACCCGCCCGTCAAGGCCATCAAGCGTGTTCTGTAACGTGCACAGTGTATGGCTCTTCTGCACAAGGGGCCACGGCTTTCCCTCCATAGCACTGCGGCTTTTCCAAGCCCATCGGTATCCCCTACTGAATGAGGACAGGGAGTTTTGAGGAGATAAATCTCAACGCTGGCCCAGGTTTTATATTAATGCGTGTTTTAGAATCATTTTATACTAGATGAACGGCACTCGCCGCTACCTAGGTCTCAATATTAATCTGCATAATTTTATTTTCACTCTGCGGTTAGTTTTGCGACTAACAACTCCCGTGAGTTCTTACCGCACAGATTCAGAACGAAAAATAATTGCACGGCGTTGCTGACGTCAGCTCGCTCTCTCCTAGCAAATATGTTTTTTTCCAGGCAAACCTTAAGAATTTTATTTCGATTTCGATAGAATGTGGTAGCCTGTTTTTCCAGCGATGCTTGAGCAAACGGTTCCAAATTTCGTTTGCTGGTTCCTCCTGTATGACCCGGTGTCAGAGTAAAAAATATCACATTTCCACATACAATGGAACACATTAATGCAACAATGTATTTGGAAATGTTGCACAGTTAGGGAAAAGTAAATGGCAACAGATTTCAAAGTTACGACTCTTACGTTCACGGTTAGGGAAAAGTAAATGGCAACAGCTTTCAATGTTACGACTCTTACGTTCACGGTTAGGGAAAAGCAAATGGCAACAGCTTTCAATGTTACGACTCTTACGTTCACGGTTAGGGAAAAGTAAATGGCAACAGCTTTCAATGTTACGACTCTTACGTTCACGGTTAGGGAAAAGTAAATGGCAACAGCTTTCAATGTTACGACTCTTACGTTCACGGTTAGGGAAAAGTAAATGGCAACAGATTTCAATGTTACGACTCTTACGTTCACGGTTAGGGAAAAGTAAATGGCAACAGATTTCAATGTTACGACTCTTACGTTCACAGTTAGGGAAAAGTAAATGGCAACAGATTTCAATGTTACGACTCTTACGTTCACGGTTAGGGAAAAGTAAATGGCAACAGATTTCAATGTTACGACTCTTACGTTCACGGTTAGGGAAAAGTAAATGGCAACAGATTTCAATGTTACGACTCTTACGTTCACGGTTAGGGAAAAGTAAATGGCAACAGATTTCAATGTTACGACTCTTACGTTCACGGTTAGGGAAAAGTAAATGGCAACAGATTTCAATGTTACGACTCTTACGTTCACGGTTAGGGAAAAGTAAATGGCAACAGCTTTCAATGTTACGACTCTTACGTTCACGGTTAGGGAAAAGTAAATGGCAACAGATTTCAATGTTACGACTCTTACGTTCACGGTTAGGGAAAAGTAAATGGCAACAGCTTTCAATGTTACGACTCTTACGTTCACGGTTAGGGAAAAGTAAATGGCAACAGATTTCAATGTTACGACTCTTACGTTCACGGTTAGGGAAAAGTAAATGGCAACAGCTTTCAATGTTACGACTCTTACGTTCACGGTTAGGGAAAAGTAAATGGCAACAGATTTCAATGTTACGACTCTTACGTTCACGGTTAGGGAAAAGTAAATGGCAACAGCTTTCAATGTTACGACTCTTACGTTCACAGTTAGGGAAAAGTAAATGGCAACAGATTTCAATGTTACGACTCTTACGTTCACGGTTAGGGAAAAGTAAATGGCAACAGCTTTCAATGTTACGACTCTTACGTTCACGGTTAGGGAAAAGTAAATGGCAACAGCTTTCAATGTTACGACTCTTACGTTCACGGTTAGGGAAAAGTAAATGGCAACAGCTTTCAATGTTACGACTCTTACGTTCACGGTTAGGGAAAAGTAAATGGCAACAGATTTCAATGTTACGACTCTTACGTTCACGGTTAGGGAAAAGTAAATGGCAACAGCTTTCAATGTTACGACTCTTACGTTCACAGTTAGGGAAAAGTAAATGGCAACAGATTTCAATGTTACGACTCTTACGTTCACGGTTAGGGAAAAGTAAATGGCAACAGATTTCAATGTTACGACTCTTACGTTCACGGTTAGGGAAAAGTAAATGGCAACAGATTTCAATGTTACGACTCTTACGTTCACAGTTAGGGAAAAGTAAATGGCAACAGATTTCAATGTTACGACTCTTACGTTCACGGTTAGGGAAAAGTAAATGGCAACAGCTTTCAATGTTACGACTCTTACGTTCACGGTTAGGGAAAAGTAAATGGCAACAGATTTCAATGTTACGACTCTTACGTTCACGGTTAGGGAAAAGTAAATGGCAACAGCTTTCAATGTTACGACTCTTACGTTCACGGTTAGGGAAAAGTAAATGGCAACAGATTTCAATGTTACGACTCTTACGTTCACGGTTAGGGAAAAGTAAATGGCAACAGCTTTCAATGTTACGACTCTTACGTTCACAGTTAGGGAAAAGTAAATGGCAACAGATTTCAATGTTACGACTCTTACGTTCACGGTTAGGGAAAAGTAAATGGCAACAGCTTTCAATGTTACGACTCTTACGTTCACGGTTAGGGAAAAGTAAATGGCAACAGCTTTCAATGTTACGACTCTTACGTTCACGGTTAGGGAAAAGTAAATGGCAACAGCTTTCAATGTTACGACTCTTACGTTCACGGTTAGGGAAAAGTAAATGGCAACAGATTTCAATGTTACGACTCTTACGTTCACGGTTAGGGAAAAGTAAATGGCAACAGCTTTCAATGTTACGACTCTTACGTTCACAGTTAGGGAAAAGTAAATGGCAACAGATTTCAATGTTACGACTCTTACGTTCACGGTTAGGGAAAAGTAAATGGCAACAGATTTCAATGTTACGACTCTTACGTTCACGGTTAGGGAAAAGTAAATGGCAACAGATTTCAATGTTACGACTCTTACGTTCACAGTTAGGGAAAAGTAAATGGCAACAGATTTCAATGTTACGACTCTTACGTTCACGGTTAGGGAAAAGTAAATGGCAACAGCTTTCAATGTTACGACTCTTACGTTCACGGTTAGGGAAAAGTAAATGGCAACAGATTTCAATGTTACGACTCTTACGTTCACGGTTAGGGAAAAGTAAATGGCAACAGCTTTCAATGTTACGACTCTTACGTTCACAGTTAGGGAAAAGTAAATGGCAACAGCTTTCAATGTTACGACTCTTACGTTCACAGTTAGGGAAAAGTAAATGGCAACAGCTTTCAATGTTACGACCCTTACGTTCACGGTTAGGGAAAAGTAAACGCAGGAAATTTAAATTTTACGACTCTTACGTTCACGGTTAGGGAAAAGTAAATGGCAGCAGATTTAAATTTTACGACTCTTACGTTCACGATTAGGGAAAAGTAAATGGCAACAGATTTAGATGTTACGACTCTTACGTCCATAGTTAGGGAAAGGTAAATAGCAACAGATTTAAATGTTACGACTCACCTTCACAGTTAGGGAAAGGTAAATGGCATCAGATTTAGATGTCACGACTTTTACGTTCACAGTTAGGGAAAAGTAAATGGCAGCAATGAATCTGGTAGCGACTCCGATTTCTTATAAAAGAGTAAATATTTTTGCTTCTAGCAACTATGCGGTTAGTTTTCCGCTTCCCCCCACTTTTGAAATCTAGACTTGAAATCACTTCAACTCTGATGACAATCGAAAACACTCTGCGAAATTTTGAAACCTCTTCCATGATTTTCCGATTTGTTATTGCCACCAAAACACACATACAGTCGCACAAAGAGTCAGGCATCTTCTTTCATTATTACAGACATGTCTTAAAAGGGGGCTTTCAAAAAGTTCTTGACATGCATCTACAGAAAAAAAAACATTGCACTTTTACCTCAACAAAACTTTCACTGCTCTTCAAAATACTCCTTTCCAACATCTATGTAAAGTTGCAGACGTCTACGCCAGAAACATCCGTCTGCCAACAACCTTCTGTAACCCCCCTCCCCCCTCCCCCTCATGGCTGTAATTAAAGTTCCATCGGCATCTTAAATTGCATCATTTCATCATTCTAGAAATTTCTCTCCGTCCGAGATGCTCTTTGAAGGCGCATAGATTGAAGATGAAAAAAGTGCAACGGCAAGCGATTAAGTTTCCTGATCTTTCACCTTCCTTTATGTTGTTTTCCCAGTTAGCAAGGCGATGGAGATCACTTTGAGGCAGCAGAAAAGTGCTTGGATCTTTATTCCGAATCTATGTATTCTGTTTGATATCTTATTTCTTGTTTGTTGATAACTTCGTCAACAACGGTGTAATGAACTACGCTGCGTGGGCAAAGTACCGTATAATGAACCTAAATACTTCGTCGTATGTATCATGGTATAGTTCCCAAATTACGAAGTTTTCAATTCTCTGCACTTAGCAAGCAGAAATTCAAAACCCACTTCAATGAGAACTGTCATCTCTCTCAACTGATGATTTGTAGCAGCTTTTTTTTTTCCGTACAATTCATGCCATCAAAAACACGGTTTATCTGTCAGAGCCTTTTTCCGTCTTTATTTGCTATGATTTGGCGGATGTTTATGAGACCGTTTCTATTATCCATGCACACTCGTTAAGGAAAAAACATTAAATTTTGGTATTACTCAACATAAATTAATTTTTCTATCAATTTTTCCAGAGGGGGGGGGAAACTTTTCCCTCTCTCGACCCCCACGATTGATGACAGTTCCTCCTATAAGCTTAATAGTAGAATTGATATTTTATTATGTAGACATGGAGAGGCCGACGTCCGTTATCACAAATTATTATTCTAATAAACACAAATTATTTCCGTAAGTAGGAAGGCTTTAATGGTGATGAATTTTTCATGAAATCTGTTCAATAAACTCCTCTGTCAACAATTTTCGATACCGTTTGAGATAATATGTAAGAGTTTCTCCTGAGCTTATCTCAAATCCGCGTTAATAGACCTTGCTCCTCCTGTAATATTGTAATAACAGCTGGGGCTGGGGGGGGGGGGGGTCAGTTGGTAGTGCGCCAGGCTGGCAACCCGCAATTCCCAGGTTCGAGTCCCAGCTGGAAGAGCATTGATATTTATCTACGTAAAACTCCCCGCCCTGTCCACGGTCAGTAGGGGACACCGATGGGCTTGAAAGACTACCGTCCGTCGGATGGGACGTTAAGCCATGTCCCTGTGTGTGGGAGAGCCATACCCTGTGCACGTTAAAGAACAGGCTGGATGGCCTTGACGGGAGGCTACCATCTCTCTCCCAACAGCTGTTCCAGTGGGTTTTTTCCCCTAACCTTCTCTGGGCCTTCGGGTCTTTGTGACTTGGCGATTTAGCCCATGGTGTCGAAAAAAGTCTCTCAGAGGTAAAACAACCCGACCCACATTCCACCACTAAAATTTAAAATTTCTAACGTAACTATACCGTTTGCAATATTCGTTTGAAATTTTGGAACTTTCTATTTTTCCCCCACCGTTAGACGGAGCAAATACAGTTTTGGAAGATTCTAAAAGTGCACATCGTATTAGTTAATCAATAACTATCCAACCTAAGAAGAATTTTTAATCTAAAATCAAACAATTTTCTCTTAAAAGAAAAACTTTGCATTTTTCCACCTCTCCTTGGTCTAAGCGACCAAGCTCTTGTTGCCAATAAAAATCTTTGGCATTCTTCATAGAGTTTTAGCACATCTAATTTCCGTCCCAAAGTTAATGATTTTTCGCGCAGCATATTTTCTGCTCTAGCACTTACTGGAAACTTAATTCATATCGTTAAAGGATATAAAAAAGATTTTAAATCATTGTAACAGTGGATGCTAAAATAACAGCACAATAAACACCATCACTTCCAGAAGTTCCGATGCACGAAATCAACAGCATGCTTCATACGATACTTAGGATTATAGGTATTTCTGTTTACCAGCTAAAGTGGTGCCTCCATGTGGTGTGGGAATAGTGTAAACAGTTTGCAATTTATTCTGCCAGTCAGCTTTGAAATTATGAGATCTTTTGCAGTTGATCGTAGAAATCTCTAAGATCTTGTTTTTTTTTTGGATTCGCATTATTTAAATTTTTTCGCATAAGGTGAGACTATATTAAAAAATTTTTATATCGCACTATTTCAAATTTGCATAAAATGTGACTGTACATTGTTAATTTTTTTAAGTTTTGAAGTTTACATAGTAATTATGTCGTAAAAGAAAATCAACTTTTTAACCCTGAATATTTTAACCTTTTATATGTAAGTTTTCTCAAACTTGTACTAGTGAGGAGATGCACAGATGGGTAAAAAAATCCATGTATTTTCACTCAGAGGTACAAAGCATGCAATTGGTCACCTTTATTTTAATTTACGTTAACTTCAAAAATATATTGATCTCGTAAGTTTTGCGAACACCTCGATGAGAAATTCTTTATATTCGCATTTCCTTCCCCCGTGAGACGGGGGGGGGGGGGTTGGCTCAGTCGGTAGCGTGCCAGGCTAGTAATCGGCAGTCTTCTGGTTTGAGTCACACCTGGACCAATTTCGAGATTTATCTTCGCTAACTCCAACCCTGTCCTTGGTGAGAAAGGGGACATCGGGGGGCTTGGAAAAGCTGTCCGTCACATGGGACGCTAAGCCGTGGCTCCGAGTGAAGGATACCATATACCGTGCACTTTAAAGAATAAGCTGGATATCTTTTTGGACGGGAGGCTACTATTTGTCTCATAACAGTCATCCAGTAGGTCTTCTACTCCCAACTTTCTCTCAGCCCTCGGGGCCCTTATGACCTGGCCATTTAGCATATTGTGTGCAAAAAAGTGCCACTCAGATATAAAACAATCCAACTCATTATTTTGTATGTGTTTGTTTTTTTTATTCACGACATGTTCTTGATGATTGTGTGCTTTTAACTGTCAATAACTTTGAATCTGATTATTTCATAACAGCGAATGATTTACGATGTCATATTTTCCACTAATTTAAATAAATATCTAACTATATAATTGGAAATTTTTCATTTTCTTTTACCTTTCCCTTTGAAAGTACTTTTATTGAATATATATATATTTTACATTTATGAGCAAAAAGAATTCATTTTCTTGTGAGTGGAGCCAAAAAATATTTTTAAGGGGAGAGGAGAGGGGGGAGTCAGATGTCGACATGACCGACTCAAGGTATGGTTGCAACCCCTTGCGAAATCCCTTTTCAGACCATTTACAGGTGCCGTGTTATCGAAGGAGTTCCCTTTGGAGAAAGCGCCCGATGCGGTGCTCACCTCGCTACCATCATGAGGTGGTCTGATGGTCAATTTCCCTTTAAGTTAAGAATAAAATGTCTATCCCAAGCTCATAAAACTTGTCTACCCCTGATTTAATTGATTGGGCATCCAAACAAGTGATGTAAAACAACCCAACTGTAGGTATATTGTACTTGAATGTATATTGCTTCTGATGGTGAGTCGACAAGGTAAGGGAAGCTTTTTCCCTCATCAGCATTCTCCTCCTCCTCTCTCGAATGGCGTCCCTTATAAGAGCATCACCAGGATGCGGTCGACTCCTCTGCTGTCTGGCGTTAATGGAGACGGATGGTCAGAAGCAGTGAGAGGAAGACAGCCGCGTCAGAGAGGAGGATGTGAGAAGCTCTCTGAGGGAAATGGAAGACGATCCCAGGGTGAGGCTGCAGTTACTGCGGGAGAAGAACAGCCGAGAGTAATCTCCTTCTGAAAGTGAAAGCCCTGGGGAGAATTCGGGCGCTGAGGAAACCTGACCGCTCGGAGGATGGAGCAAAACAGCGCTGGAAGATAAATTCTGCATTATGAAGAATCGGTGAGATGAGGCCTGCTGGCTTTGAACCCGGGTTGCGTAAGTCGTCGGGATTAAGTGGATTGATGATCACTCAGTCTTTCAAAAGCGGTTCAATTTAGCTGAAGTTATGCAAATCGTCTACAGTCGACGCAGAATAAGTTAAAATAACTATAAATACTAATAATATAAAATAATAAGAGAGGCTCAAGAGAGAATCTCGGAAAGATATACTGGAAATCTGAAATTTTCGTTATGCAGTGTTATTATGATCAGGAGGTTTATAATGGCAACAATTCTTTGTCATGTTATCCCTAGGGAGGTGGGTTGGGTTGTTTTACCTCTGAGCGGCACTTTTTTGCACACCATGGGCTAAATGCCAGGTCACAAGGACCCCGAAGTCTCAGAGAAGGTTGGGGGAGGGGACCCACTGGAACAACTGTTGGGAGACAGATGTAGCCTCCCGTCAAGGCCATCCAGCGTGTTCTTTAACGTGCACAGGGTATGGCTCTACCGCACACGGGGCCACGGCTTAACGTCCCATCCGACGGAAGGCGGCCTTTCCAAGTCCATCGGTGTCCCCTACTGACCGTGGGCAGAGCGGGGAATTTTGCGGAGATAAATCTCAACGCTGACCCAGCTGGGACTCGAACCTGGGAACTACAGATTACGAGCCTGGCGCGCTACCGACTGAGCCACCTTCGCCCCAGGGGGTTGGTGGGAAAACGAAAATTTCTTTTTTGTGTCCCAGAGGTACTAACAAAACACTACTGTTTACAGTTTTTGAATCACTCATCAGTTGTAATTTCCACGGTTAGAGATTGCTAAAGGCGGTAACTAAAAATTCAAAGAGCAACCTCTGGAAGTGGAAAAAGCTGTGAAAATGGCAAATATTTAAACGAATATTGTAAACCATCTGTTTATGCTACAAATTTAAAATTTTATAGTGATAGAATGTAATGGTCAAGTGGTGTGGAGCAGAAATGATTTGCCCCTTATACCCAGGAGGTGTTGGTAAAATACAGCTTTCTCGTTTTGAGAAATAAACGAAAAATATTTTTTGTGTGTTTAGGTACTAATAAAATATTAATAGTTTATTGTATTATAGTGGCCAAGGGAGTTGGTGCACTGCCTGAAGAGCATGTTGAGTTGCTTGGGATTGGTTTGGTGAAATTAAGAGAGTTATCAAAATCTAGACAACTTTGCAAAATCTTTGGGAGTTGGCGAAATCGAGCTAACTTGGCAAAATACACCGAAGAGCCAAAACATTATGACCAGCGCGTCTTTATGTATATCGAAGCAACTTCAGGTAAATGACGGCACGTGTGAAGGTCATGAAATGGTATAAATAACACCTGATACTGACTTCTGTTAATCAATGTTATTCTTGTTCTTCAGATGGGAAAGGCAGCGGACTTAAGTGAGTTCGACAAAGGCCAAATTGTAATGGCCAGACGACTGGGTCAGAGCATTTCCGAGAGGCAAGGCTTGTGGTATTCTCAAGGTCAGCCGTGGTTTGTACCTTTAAAAAGTGGTCCAAGGTGGCAGAAACCTCGAACAAGGTGTATGCCAACCACAACTCATCGATGCTAGAGGTGAGCGAAGCCTATCCCGTATGGTACAAGCCAACAAAAGGGATACTGTGGTCAACTCACCCATTATTTGAATGCTGGTGATGAGAGTAATGTGTCACAACACACAGTACATCGAACCTTGCTGAAAATGGGGCTGCGTAGCTGCAGGCCGCTCCGAGTGCTCATACTAACCTTGGTTTACCGTTGAAAGCGCCTACAGTGGGCATGCAGGCATCAAAACTGGACCTTTAATGATTTGAAGAAGATCGTATGGTCCGATGAATCGTTTCCTGTCGCACCATGTGGACGGCCGGGTATGGCCAAGCACCAGGATGCACTGTGGGATGAAAACAAACTGGTGAAGGAAGTGTAATGCTTTGGGCAATGTTCTGCTGGGAAACTCTGGGTGCGGTCATTCATGTGCAGGAAATTATGACGTCTACCACCTACCTAAACATCATTGCAGACCGGCACATCCTTTCATGGCAACGGTATATCCCTCTAATAGTGCCTTCTTTCAGTACGATAATGCGCCATGCCACACTGCCCGGATTGTTCGAAAATGGTTCACGGAACACGAGGAAGACTTCCTGTATTGCCCTGGCCTCCATATTCCCTAGACATCAATCCAATCGAGCATCTGTGGTTTGTGTTGCAACAGCATATCCGATCTGCGGCAGCTCAACCACGTAACTTACAAGAGTTAAAGAATCTGCTGGTAACGTGGTGGTAACAGATACCACAAGACACCTTTAGAAATCTTGTAGCATCCATGCCTCGCCGGGTAAGAGCTGTTTTGGCGCCACTTGGAAGATCAATATCATATTTAGGCAGGTGGTCATAATGTTTTGGCTCTTCGGTGTATAGAGCAGTTGGCGAAATTCGAATCCACTTGGTAAAATGCAGGTGAGTTGTGCAAATTGGGATTGGTGTTGTGAAAACAAGGGCAGTTTGCGAAAACGTGGAAACTTGGCATTAGGTAAGGGAGTTGAAAATATTCTTTGTGACTTTGTAAAATTCAAGTGAGATTTAAAATTAGGGAATTATTTTATATAAATCATGGCGATGTTGCAAAATCGAGATACTTGGTAAATATATGGGGGATTTTACTATTAAACAAATAAACTATTTCATATAAAAACTATTAAATTTTGTAACTGTGAGGCTTCATTGAATAATGCCAATTTATGTATTTTTAATGTATTACGAATAATATTAAAATTTTTCTTCATACTTTTTTCTTGCATTGTTTTTAAATGAACCTGGTGTAGAAGGGCCTCTGACCCTAACATCCCCATAGTAGTTAGGTGTATATAAGCTGTATATATAACTGCTCTAAATTTTCCCCTTGCAACATACGAATTTTCGTAGCAAAAAGACATCACGCGGTATAATAATGAGACCAATTTTTTTATAACTTCTGATCGATAATCGTACATTGTACACAACATAACAGAAACCAAACCACATTTTTCCTCGGGGCAGGGATGGCTCAGTCGGTAGCGCGCCAGGCTCGTAATCTGTAGTTACCAGGTTCGAGTCCCAGCTGGGTCAGCGTTGAGATTTATCTCCGCAAAATTTCCCCGCCCTCCCCACGGTCAGTAGGGGACACCGATGGGCTTGGAAAGGCCGCTGTCCGTCGGATGGGACGTTAAGTCGTGGCCACGTGTGCAGGAGAGCCATACCCTGTGCACGTTAAAGAACACGCTGGATGGCCTTGACGGGAGGCTACCATATGATGGTAACAACAGCTGTTCCAGTGGATCCCCTCCCCCAACCTTCTCTGAGCCTTCGGGGTCCAATGTGACCTGGCCATTTAGCCCATGGTGTGCAAAAAAGTGCCGCTCAGAGGTAAAACAATCCAATCCAACAGTTTTCCTCTGCCTCATTGCTACATTCACTTCTGCACATACATGCATTAAATCAGCGCTAAATGAACCTATGCACTACATGAACTTAGGCACTACATTCATAACTCAGCACTATATTAACGTATGAACTCCATTCATTACTCTACTGCGTTAACGTTATCACTATATTAATCAGAATACAATAACTTATGCACTGCATTAGTTAGTAGTATCCTAACGTGTGCATTACATTACTCAGCATTGTGCTAACTTATGAATTTGTATTACTCAGAACTAAGCTAAATTATGCACTGCAGTATTCAGACCTACGCTGATGCACTAATTATAGAATTCAGCACTCCTTTACATTCACCTAACAAGACTAGTGTGTCGCAGACTAATACCTTTCGCGCAATTTTTTTATGTCAATGCTGAGCTATTTTGCATTACTGTATGTGAGAGTTATTAAGGGTTGTTTTACCTCTGAGCGGCACTTTTTTGCACACCATGGGCTAAATGACCAGGTCACATGGACCCCGAAGGCTCAGAGAAGTTTGGGGGAGGGGACCCACTGGACAACTGTTGGGAGACAGATGGTAGCCTCCCGTCAAGGCCGTCCAGTGTGTTCTTTAACATGCACAAGGTATGGCTCTCCCGCACACGGGACCACAGCTTAACATCCCATCCGACGGACGTCGGCCTTTCCAAGCCCATCGGTGTCCCCTACTGACCGTGGGCAGGGCGGGGAATTGAGAGTTATTAAGTTAGAGAGTTATTAAGTTAGAGAGTTATTAAGTTAGAGAGTTATTAAGTATAAGAGTTATTAAGTATAAGAGTTATTAAGTTAGAGAGTTATTAAGTATAAGAGTTATTAAGTTAGAGAGTTATTAAGTTAGAGAGTTATTAAGTATAAGAGTTATTAAGTATAAGAGTTATTAAGTTAGAGAGTTATCAAGTTAGAGAGTTATCAAGTTAGAGAGTTATCAAGTTAGAGAGTTATCAAGTTAGAGAGTTATCAAGTTAGAGAGTTATCAAGTTAAAGAGTTATTAAGTATAAGAGTTATTAAGTTAGAGAGTTATTAAGTTGTGTTCCGAATGCAATGCATAGGTTAATATAGTGCTAGGAAGCCCTTTGAGTGATTAATCTCTTCCTTATCGTCATTCGTTGTTATTCAGTGAGTTGGGTTGTTTTTACCTCTGAACGGCACTTCGTTTTGCACACAATGGTCTAAATGGCCAGGTCACAAGGACCCCGAGGGTTCAGAGTTGATTAGAGGAAGAGGATCCACTGGACAGCTGTTAGAAGCAAGATAGTATCCTCCGGTCAAGGCAACGTGGCCTTGACGGAAGGTTACCATTTGTCTTTTAACAGACTTCAGGGTGCCACTCTCTTGCCCACGGAGCCACGGCTTAACGTTCCCTCCGACTAACGGCGGTCATTTAAATCCGAACGATGTCCTCCTTTTTCCCCGTGAGCAGGGTGACAGTTTAGTTGGGATAAATTGCTATCGACTGATACAAGGGGCGGGGGTGGCTCAGTCGGTAGCGCGCCAGGCTCGTAATCTGTACTTCCCAGGTTTGAGTCCCAGCTGGGTCAGCGTTGAGATTTAACTCCGCAAATTTTCCCGCCTTGCCCACGGTCAGTAGGGGAGACCGATGGGCTAGGAAAGGCCGTCGTCCGTCGAATGGGACGTTAAACCGTGGCCCCGTGTGCGAGAGAACCATACTCTGTGCACGTTAAAGAACACGCTGGATGGGCTTGACGGGAGGCTACCATCTGTCTCCCAGCAGCTGTTCCAGTGAGTCCCCTCTCTAACCTTCTCTGAGACTTCGGGGTCCATGTGACCTGGCCATTTAGCCCATGGTGTGCAAAGAAGTGCCGCTCAGAGGTAAAACAACCCAACTGATCAAATTCACGACGCAATGCGAAAAGATCCAATGATTTCAGACACTTTCGACCAATAATTCTAAAAAGTAGCGTTCGATCAAAAAAAGAGCAGCATAATTTTTGATTTATTAGTAATTTTTTGTTATCTGCGCTCTTCCTATTCGTCTAGCAGCATGAATAAAAGAGTACAGTTAGGAGGAAATCGAAACCTAAACTTTGCATTGACGAGAATCTGACAGTCTGCAGTGACAAAGTAGACTGCAGATCCTTTGCATCTGCAGTCTACTTTGACTTTGCAACTTGATGGCTAGACAAGAGATCTAACGATTACGCTTCAGAAACGAAGAAACTGAGGATGACAATGTCGAAAACCATCGCCTCGCATTTAAAACATCTGTACCTGTCGCCAAAGTGTATCGCTGAAGAGGAATCTGATGTTTATCAAATTACACACCCACTGTCACATCTTCTGCTGCCGTCCATTGTTTATCAGCGAAACAAATTCCCCGAAACTCGAGCGTGTTGTTTATCTCTACAGACGTGATAAAGCTCAAAAAGCTGAATGCTCCACATCAGTCTTTCTCTTATCTTTCGGATGAGGAGACAAGTAAGCACACTTCTTCCGTTCAATTCCTCTCCCCCTCCCTCAATATTTATTTTCGCTCCCTCGCGCTCTCTAGGGACGGCGGCGACAACTCTTGCAAGAGATGCAGAGCAGAAGATGTCTTTTCTTCCGAATCTTAGTGATTTTTCGTCTCCATGGCAACAGACAATATAGGTAAAGCATGACGTCAGAAGCAAGGTATAGGCAGGTGCGACGACCGACGAGGCTAATTGCATTTTCCATCTCCTTCTGCGTCACCGCGCTCTCTCTCTCTCTTCATTCCATCCACTGCCGAAGAGCAAACACTTCCCTCCAAACCAACCATCCATCAAGACAGAAAGCAGTTAGATCCGCAACTAATTAAAAGGTATCTAGGTTTGTATATTGTGGATAAAAAGTTGAAGCTGGGTTGTTTTGGGTTGTTTTACCTCTGAGTGGCACTTTTTTGCACACCATGGGCTAAATGGCCAGGTCACATGGACCCCGAAGGCTCAGAGAAGGTTGGGGGAGGGGACCCACTGGAACAGCTGTTGGGAGACAGATGGTAGCCTCCCGTCAAGGCCATCCAGCGTGTTCTTTAACGTGCACAGGGTATGTCTCTGCTGCACACGGGACCACGGCTTAACGTCCCATCCGACGGACGGCGGCCTTTCCAAGCCCATCGGTGTCCCCTACTGACCGTGGGCAGGGCGGGGAATTTTTGCGGAGATAAATCTCAACGCTGACCCAGCTGGGATTCGAACCTGGGAACTACAGATTACGAGCCTGGCGCGCTACCGACTGAGCCACCCCCGCCCCAAGTTGAAGCTGAGCCTACTGCTGCACCCCGTGGTTAGTCTTACATGCCAACATATAAAGTAAAGATATCTAAAAAAGGTGCTTTTGATTTTTAATCTAAATCATGAGTCCAGGGAGAGGTTTTCAGATGGGTCTGCAGCCCATTTGCTACGACTAACTCACGCGTTATTGGACAAGTTGGGCTCTCTGACCTCCAGGTGGCGCTTTGTTTTTGTTGCTGCACATAATGGGCTAAATGACCAGGTCACAAATATTCCAAGCGATAAGAGAAGGGGGGGGGGAGACTCCCTGGACAGTTGTTAGGAGATAGATGATAGCCTCCGTCAAGGTCATCCAGTATGTTCTTTAACATGCCCATTATATGGCTTTCCTGCACGCGGAGCCATTACCCTTCCTCTCAGGGGGACGGTGGCCCTCTTGCTCCCCTCCCCCCTAGAAGCAGCCCCGATATTAAACACTAAGAAGTAATAGAATTAAAACTAGTGCTTTGGAGTGCCGCCGCGAGCGTTCAACACCGTAGTTAGGCGTGACGTGGAAACTGCAGATTTTTCGTCAGGATGCCAAAAATAAAAAGTTTAGGAATCCTGCATTAGAGTTCTTACCATCTGGCTATAGGTACAAAAACAGAGTCTAGTTTTTTTATGTATGAGTAAAAAAAAAATTAGTCAATAGAAAATATCGGCATTCAATAGTTGTTTAAGAGCAAGGACCACATCTATGTCAACTATATTAAAGGGTTGGGTTGTTTTACCTCTGGGCGGCAGTTTTTTGCACACTATGGGCTAAATGGCCAGGTCACATGGACCCCGAAGGCTCAGAGAAGGTTGGGGGAGGGGACCCACTGGAACAGCTGTTGGGAGACAGATGGTAGCCTCCCGTCAAGGCCATCCAGCGTGTTCTTTAACGTGCACAGGGTATGGCTCTCCCGCACACAGGGCCACGGCTTAACGTCCCATCCGACGGACGGCGGCCTTTCCAAGCCCATCGGTGTCCCCTACTGACCGTGGGCAGGGCGGGGAATTTTGCGGAGATAAATATAAAGGGTGAAACTATGACGACAGCTCAATCACAGCCGACTCAGTTGTGTTGCCTAAAAGAGTACAGAATCAGAGTACCGAAATTTAATATAATTCAGTTATAGTTGCAGATTTTGAGAGTGGAAGCTCACTTCCTGTTGACCATTGAAAGTGGAAGCTCACTTCGATTCAGCTTCATTCATTGAAGAGATGAAATGCTCTCAGCGTGTAACAGACGTCTGAGGAAAAGCGTGAGAATAGCTTTGTCAAAGGAGATTGCTCCTCATCTTCTGGCGAAGGAAGCACAGTAAACAGCAGGGATGAGAGAAGAGGAGAATTAGGAGCATACAGAGGCAGATATTGACAGCACAATCGGGATGAACGCAATAACAGGGCGCGTGGAAGGGCAGCAGAAGGTGTCAGAGAGGGGTTCAGTTCTATATTGTTGAATTTTGAAGAGAGTGGTGAGCATATTTCCGATACTCCTTGACGTTTCGGAATTTTTATTTTTTTTAAAAATAAAAATCATCATTAGTCTTCAGGCAAATTATGATGATTTTTGGAAAATTCTTGCAAGGGTAATAGCTTTTGGGAAGGAGATTAGATTTAATCATCGTATTTTTTTAAAATACTATTAAGGCAGTAATTCAGTTTTAATTTGCGTTTTACCTCTGAGTAGTGGCATTTTATCGATGCGCGATTTATCAATAGACAGACCTTTAACGGGCAACTTTGGAGAGAGATTATAAATTTGTGGGAAGCTCTAGCCGAAGTTTGGTGGTTCTAACTCTGACCGTGAGGGTTGGGTTGTTTTTCTTCTGAACGGCACTTTTTTGCACACAATGGGCTAAATGGCCAGGTCACAAGGACCTCAAAGGCTCAGAGAAGGTTAGGGAAGGGGTCCCACTGGAACAGCTGTTGAGAGACAGATGGTAGCTTCCCGTCAAGACCATCCAGCGTGTTCTTTAACGTGCACAGGTATGACTTCCCAAACACAGAGCCACGGCTTAGTGTCCCATCCGACTGAGGGCGGGCTTTCCAACTACTGACCCACAGAAGGGCAGGAAATTTTGCGGAAATAAATTTCAACGCTTCCCAGATGGGATTCGAACCTGGAAACTGCAGATTACGAGCCTGGCGTACTACCGACTGAGCCACCCCCGCCCTTACCCGTCTAAGAGCAGATGTCGAATAACCAGGCAAACTCTCTATTTTATTTATATATATATAGATCAGAACAATTGCCCGGATTTGCTCGTGTTTTAATATATAGGTGAAGGGTTTAAAGTAGCAAGCTTCCATCTATTGTGGTGGGTGGACACGCGTTTCTTGTAGTCGCTGTGACGTCATTGGTGAGGAAGTTTTCGTCTCCCTATAATTCCGCTGATACTTGACTGTCCATTACAAATTTGGTGTGTTGGTTCCATTTGTATTTTCATACGTATAGATAAGAAATTGAATTCCTAGCTGCGAGTGTATCAGAGTTAAATCTGCAACAAATGTCCGAAATTTCTGCGGACGAATGGAGCAATGCGTCATCGATGGAGAATTAAAAGTTATGGATAAGAAAATTTTTGAATGAACAAATGTTTCCGACCAAGCTTTTGGGGGAGGGTTTAATTTTATGGGGGTTCAAACTCTTACTTCCAGTGCACTAGGTTACGATGAGATGAAGCTGCATGCGAAATTTTGTTGGTCTGGATCTAACCGTTTAGGAGACATTCTCGAACAAATCAACAGAAAGACAAACTCACTAAGATATGTGATATATAAATGATTAAATGTTCACATATACATATTTATTACGAAACGGAGATGAAAATTAAAAGTAATCTGCTCTTCCCAGGTTCGAATCCCACCCATACCAGATTTGGGATTTGTCTCCGCAGAATATCCCTATCCTGTCCTCGGTTAGGAAAGGTTAGGTCGCCGTCCTTCGGATGGAACATTAAGCCGTGGCTCCATGTGCGGAAGAGCCATACCCTGTGCAGGTTAATGAAACAACTGGATGGCTTCGATCGAGGCTACCATCTGTTTCCTAACAGCTACCCAGTAGGTTGGGTTTTTGGGTTGTTTTACCTCTGAGCGGCACTTTTTTGTACACCATGGGCTAAATGGCCGGGTCACATGGACCCAGAAGCTCAGAGAAGGTTGGGAGAGGGGACCCACTGGAACAGCTGTTGGGAGACAGATGGTAGCCTCCCGTCAAGGCCATCCAGCATGTTCTTTAACGTGCACAGGTTCTCTCCCGCACACGGGGCCACGGCTTAACGTCTCATCCGACGGACGGCGGCCTTTCCAAGCCCATCGGTGTCCCCTACTGACCGTGGCAGGGCGGGGGAATTTTTGCGGAGATAAATCTCAACGCTGACCCAGCTGGGACTCGAACCTTGGAACTTCAGATTACGAGCCTGGCGCGCTACCGACTGAGCCACCCCCGCCCCACCCAGTGGGTACACTTCCCCCATCTTCTCTGATCATTTGGTGCCCCTCGTGACCTGGTCATTTAGCCCATTGTATGCAAAATAAAGTGCCGCTCAGAGATAAAACAAACCACAACCCATACTAAAGTTAACCAAGAATCTACAAATGGTACAAGAAATTAGCAACGAGCGTCCCAAATGCTCAGAGAAGGCTTAGATCCACTGCAGAGCAAATTCAAATAAGAGCCATGAATCTAATATATAGAGAACAAACAATCTCTTCACACGATTCAACAAACATCTTTGCACACAGGACCACGGTTCAACGTTTCCCACTGACAGATGGTCACGTCAATTATGTCCGTCTTTTTTCACCAAAGACAAAGAGAGTTGAGAACTGGAAACTCGAGCAATGTGAATCTGAATCAGGGAATTCGGTTATCAGCACGACGCGTTAACGACCATACCTGTTCGTCCATATGAGGCGGAGGTGGCTCAGTCGGTAGCGCGCCAGGCTCGTAATCTGTAGTTCCCAGGTTCGAGTCCCAATTGGGTCAGCGTTGAGATTTATCTCCGCAAAATTCCCCGCCCTGCCCACGGTCAGTAGGGGAAACCGATGGGCTTGGAAAGGCCACCGTCCGTCGGATGGGACGTTAAGCCGTGGCTCCGTGTGCGGGAGAGACATACCTTGTGCACGTTAAAGAACACGCTGGATGGCCTTGACGGGAGGCTACCATCTGTCTCCCAACAGCTGTTCCAGTGGGTCCCCTCCCCGAACTTTCTCTGAGCCTTCGGGGTCCATGTGACCTGGCCATGGTGTGCAAAAAAGTGCCGCTCAGAGATAAAACAACCCAACCCAAAATGTTCGTCCATATTTCTAAAGTAGCGATAAGAAACAAAATTATACGAAGGATAATTGATGAAGAGACGCGTGGATCGATTTTAATTTACGATGCAAAACATCATACAATTAGTAAGTTAATTATGCATTGTTTATGCTTAACAGAGTATTAAAGCACTCAACGTGAAATTAATTTCAAGCGGATAATTCTAACTGTTATTTCTCTAACAGCAATGCTATTCCAACTCACTCGTCTTTTAGCGGAATGAAAACATTTGCCAAAGCGCACCAATATTTACAATAAGAATGCTAGAGATTAAACAAATTTCTTCAGGATGCTTCCATTTGTACCTTAACAGTAGTCCAGTGGATTTTCTTCCCTGTTCAACTCTGACCTTTTGGGTTCTTTGTGACCTGTCTACTTAGCCCATTGTGTGAACAAATGTGGTGCCTAGAGAGGCAAAACATCAACAACAACCTCAAAATTCTCTGATGCCGCCAAACCCCAAACAACAAACCAACTTACCAAGTCTCAAAATTACACGTCAATTTTCCAACAGTCTCTCAGCTATGTTTCGTGGGAGTGGAAGAAAAAGTTATTCTTGAACGACCCTATATAACTCCAAGCTCGTACATCTTTCTCTTTCGAACACGCTGGATGGCCTTGACGGGAGGCTACCATCTGTCTCCCAACAGCTGTTCCAGTGGGTCTCCTCCCCAACCTTCTCTTAGACTTCGGGGTCCATGTGACCTGGCCATTTAGTGCCGCTCAGAGGTAAAACAACCCAACAACCCAACCCAAATTTCCCTCTTGGGAAGGGGGTTGTCTCTGTCGGTAACGTGCCAGGCTCGTAATCCGCAGCTCCCAGTTCGAGTCCCACCTGTACCAGGGGCGGGGGGGGGGGGGGGCGCAGTCGGTAGCGCGCCAGGCTCGTAATCTGTACTTCCCAGATTCGAGTCCCAGTTGGATCAGCATTGAGATTTATCTCTGCAAAATTGCCCGCCCTGCCCACGGTCAGTTGGGGACACCGATGGACTTGGAATAAATTTAATAAAGAGACACTACTTAATATTATATCAAAAATTATAAATCAGATTATATTTACTGGGAACATACCTACTGGACTCAAAACGGGTATTTTAAGACCTATTTTTAAAGGAGGTATTAAAGAGGATTTTCCTAACTATCGACCAATAACAATTCTGCCTATTTTTTCGAAAATAATGGAAAAATATATTTATAATACTGTTTTTAACTTTTTACTTAAACACAACATAATTAATAAAAATCAGTTTGGCTTTCAAAAAGGAAAAAACACAATTCAACTAATTTCCAAAATTTCAAATAATATTAATAAATCATTGAATAATAGGGAAAAAATTGTAACTATGTTCTTAGATTTAAAGAAAGCCTTCGATACAATAGATCATAGCATTTTACTAAATAAATTGGAAAATTACGGTATTCGCGGTATATTGTTAGATTGGTTTAGAAATTATTTATCAGACAGATACACAGTTACTAAAATAAAAAAAACTGCTACAGCAGAAAAGTAATTACACGATATGGAATTCCCCAAGGCTCAATTTTAGGTCCTTTATTGTTCCTAAATACATAAATGATTTGTTCAATACAAAATTAAAAAGTGCTACTTATCTATATGCTGGCGACATTGTTTTAATAAACAGTCAGAAATATTTAAATAATAGCCTTTCAGAGGTTCAAACAAATTACAATAATATTATTAGATGGTTAAATCATAATAAAATCTATTTAAATGAGAAAAAAACAAAACTGATGATTATTCATTCACCAGGATTTCATATTCATCAAAACCTCTTTATCAAAACTCATAAAATAAATTGCAGAAAAAAGGATGCTTCAAATTATGAATCATTATATAGTTGCCCACTTGTTGAGCAAGTAAATAAAATAAATTACTTAGGAATCATTTTTGATGAATATTTTAGGTGGAATGCCCATATATCCCACATATGTTAAAGCTTGAGAATATCAGCGATAAAAATTCAAAAATTGAAATACGTATTAAATATGTAAACCTATGTAATATTTTATAAAGCAATATGCGAATCTATTTTAAATTATGGAATAATTGTGCATGGAACAACTAACTTAACTGACATAAATAAAATAGAAAAACTGCAGTCTATAATAGCTAAAAATATTATTCCGTTTCATTTGCAAAAAAATTATAAAACTTCCACCGATAGATTAAATTTTTTAAACCTTTTATCCTACAGCAATTTATATAAATATAATGTAATAATTAAAAAAGTTTTTTGACGAAACTTGCAAAACTAAAAATTCAACATAATAAAACTACAAGACTTCAAAACCAAGGTTATTACAAACTGCCAAATTTTCGAAATAATTACGGGAAACATACCTCCGAATATCAAGTACCACTTATATTTAATGCTATTCCAAAAGAATTATTAAATATACATTCTTTTACAAGACTTAAAATGGAATTAAAAATTATTTGGTATTTTCTAGTTAGCTGATTATTATGTGTTGTGTTTTGTGGATTTATTTGATGTACACCATTTTTGTGGCTGAGTGACCTATGTTTAATATAATTTATTCATTTTCCTGCAGATAAGCTATTTAGCTTTGCGGGTCAAATGGTAAATGTATTTGTATTCTTTACTCTTATGAATAAAAATTATATTCATAAAAAAAAAAAATACCGCCGTCCGTCGGATGGGACGTTAAGCCGTGGTCCCTTGTGCGGGAGAGTCATACCCTGTGCACGTTAATGAACACACTGGATGGCCTTGACGGGAGGCTACCATTTATCCCCCAACAGCTGTCCCAGTGGGTACAGTCGCTCAAAAAATTATCCGAACACTACGGTTGATTACAGAATTCAGAAAAACTACCTGGCAACGATTTTTTTAGAAATTAGTGACCTGGTAACCTTCGTGTCACGTGACACGAAGGTTGCCAAATCACTAATTTCTAAAAAAATCGTTCCCAGGTATTTTTTCTGAATTCTGTAATCAACCGTAGTGTTCGGATATTTTTTTGAGCGACTGTACACTTTCCCTACCTTCTCTGATCATTTGGTGCCCCTCGTAACCTGGTCATTTAGTCCATTGTATGCAAAATAAAGTGCTGTTCAGAGGTAAAACAACCCAACATACCTGTGCCAGAATTGAAATTTATCCCCGCTAACCCCCCCCCCCCCCCCCCCCGCCCTCAGCCTGCCCTCCGTCAGTAGGCGACATCGATGAGCTTGGAAAAGCCGCGGCTCATTCAGACACAGTAGGATGTTAAGCCGTGGTCCCGTGTGTGGGAGAGTCATAATCCGTGCACATTAAAGAACATGCTAGATGGTATTGACAGGAGACTACCATCTACCTACTAACAGTTGTCTAGTGGTTCCCCTCCTCCAACCTTCTCTGAGACTTCGGGGTCCATTAACCTGACCATTTAGCCCATTGTGTGCAAAAAAGTGCCGCTCAGAGGAAAAACAACCCAACTCTTTCCTTCTCAACAAACACGAAGCGGTTATGTCTACTAGACTCAAGACCTCGTGTGAAATACCCTCGCTTGCCAATGATTCTTTCAGCAAATGTAAACTTTCGATTTCGTTCCCTTCTTTCTTAAAAGAGTCTCCTTGCATGCCAAATTTGTTGTGGAACCGATAACAAAAAGCATGTTTAGATTCATCGGCAAAAACATTCCTTAACGTAAAAGTTATGATTAAAAATGTCACTTTCCTGAAATCGGAAAAGAGCACACGATGATACGAAACAAAATATGCACACGGTGTCGGTGTACCCACCATAATTAAGACAATTTTGCCTGAAAATATTATGTTCATTGACATTAAATGCATCAGCAAATATCAAGTGTCATTTGGGGAGAAGTGCAAATCAAATTATCCACTGCAATGAGTACTATCGTACACCTTAGCCAAACCTCACTTAGCTAATAGAATTAGAAGTTCCTATCGTTATTTCCAAGGCCAAGGGAATACTTTAAGTGAGTTTTAGAGTGATACGTGGATGTCGTTCTGCTTTTACGCAATGTATCTGCCTGAACATTGCCCACAATAGGTAACAGACTGCATCTGCCTGATACAGCTTCATTACTTCTTTTATTACATTTATTATTTACAGTACCTTTGCTTTTCATGAAAATGAATAAATCGCATTTAGGTTTCCAGGCAAAAATTTGCTTTATCAGTCCTGAATTTTAATTCTCGTGTCCACATTGCAGGAAAGTTTCTTTTTATCAATTTTTTGGATTGTTTGACCTCTGAGCGGCACTTTTTTGCACACCATGGGCTAAATGGCCAGGTCACATGGACCCCGAAGGCTCAGAGAAGGTTGGGGGAGGGGACCCACTGGAACAGCTGTTGGGAGACAGATGGTAGCCTCCCGTCAAGGCCATCCAGCGTGTTCTTTAACGTGCACAGGGTATGGCTCTCCCGCACACGGGGCCACGGCTTAACGTCCCATCCGACGGACGGCGGCCTTTCCAAGCCCATCGGTGTCCCCTACTGACCGTGGGCGGGGCGGGGAATTTTGTGGAGATAAATCTCAACGCTGACCCAGCTGGGACTCGAACCTGGGAACTACAGATTACGAGCCTGGCGCGCTACCGACTGAGCCACCTCCGCCCCAAATAAACAGGCATTAAAAAGTTAACAGCGACATAAAATGCACTTCCCCACACAAAGTACGTAGATAATCTAGAAGCTTTATGTACCTTGTCCTGTTTCTTAATACATAAAAAACATTCGCACAAAGACACTCCCACTGATTTTGTAGTATCACATTCTAACCGCTGGACCAGATAGGAAGAGTTGAGACATTTCCAATGGCTATGAGTAGAAACTGGAAAAAAAATGAAAACTTCATTAGAAAATATATATTATCGAAGCCCTCGGGTAGGAGGAGTTGACTCCTCCCCCTTGCGCACGCCACTGATCATTAGCGTTGAAGAAAGGGAAGTTGTCATTTTGCTTATTCTGTTCAATTCCAACACTTCCAGGTATTGTATTTAATAATGGTTTCCTTGAGAAATAATAAGTCGAGTTTACTCAAAAAGTTACTTGAAGCAGATAAATCTGTGCAGTGACGTACACAGAAATATCTATTATGTATAAATATATAAGAATATTTTTGTGATAAGAAATTTGAAAATCAGGAACGCTGGATGACTACACATCTGTCTCCTAACAGGAACTCTAGATGGCTACACATGTCTCCTAACAGGAACTCTGGATGGCTATACATCTGTCTCCTAACAGGAACTCTGGATGGCTATACATCTGTCTCCTAACAGGAACTCTGAATGACTACACATCTGTCTCCTAACAGGAACTCTGGATGACTACACATCTGTCTCCTAACATGAACTCTGGATGGCTACACATCTGTCTCCTAGCGGAAACGCTGGATGGCTACACATCTGTCTCCTAACAGGAACTCTGGATGGCTACAAATCTGTCTCCTAGCGGGAACGCTGGATGGCTACACATCTGTCTCCTAACAAGAACTCTGGATGGCTACACATCTGTCTCCTAGCGGGAACGCTGGATGGCTACACATCTGTCTCCTAACAAGAATATCTCCGCAAAATTCCCCGCTCTGCCCACGGTCAGTAGGGGACACCGATGGGCTTGGAAAGGCCGCCGTCCGTCGGATGGGACGTTAAGCCGTGGCCCCGTGTAAGGGAGAGCCATACCCTGTGCACGTTAAAGAACACGCTGGATGGCCTTGACGGGAGGCTACCATCTGTCTCCCAACAGCTGTTCCAGTGGGTCCCCTCCCCCAACCTTCTCTGAGCCTTCGGGGTCTATGTGACCTGGCCATTTAGCCCATGGTGTGCAAAAAAGTGCCGCTCAGAGGTAAAACAACACAACCCAACCTAACAAGAACTCTGGATGGCTACACATCTGTCTCCTAGCGGGAACGCTGGATGGCTGCACATCTGTCTCCTAACAGGAACTCTGGATGGCTACACATCTGTCTCCTAACAGGAACTCTAGATGGCTACACATGTCTCCTAACAGTAACTCTGGATGGCTACACATCTGTCTCCTAACAGGAACTCTGGATGGCTACACATCAGTCTCTTAGCGGGAACGCTGGATGGCTACACATCTGTCTCCTAACAGGAACTCTGGATGGCTACACATCTGTCTCCTAACAGGAACTCTAGATGGCTACACATGTCTCCTAACAGTAACTCTGGATGGCTACACATGTCTCCTAACAGTAACTCTGGATGGCTACACATCTGTCTCCTAACAGGAACTCTGGATGGCTACACATCAGTCTCCTAGCGGGAACGCTGGATGGCTACACATCTGTCTCCTAACAGGAACTCTGGATGGCTACACATCTGTCTCCTAACAGGAACTCTAGATGGCTACACATGTCTCCTAACAGGAACTCTGGATGGCTACACATCTGTCTCCCAACAGGAACTCTGGATGGCTACACATCAGTCTCCTAGCGGGAACGCTGGATGGCTACACATCTGTCTCCTAACAAGAACTCTGGATGGCTACACATCTGTCTCCTAACAGGAACTCTAGATGGCTACACATGTCTCCTAACAGTAACTCTGGATGGCTACACATCTCTCTCCTAACAGGAACTCTGCATAGCTACACATCTGTCTCCTAACAGGAACTCTAGATGGCTACACATCTGTCTCCTAACAGTTGTCCAGTGGATTCTCTCCCCCAAACTTCTCTGAGCCCTTGGGGTCCTTGTGACCTGGTTGTTTAACTCACTGTGTTCAAAACGTGCCTCTCAGAGGTACAACAACCCAACGACACAACACCCTGTTAGAGTGTGCTAAAGGCGGAAAATGAAAATTTCCTTCTTTTTGAAAATGGGATCCAATATTGTCTTGTGTACGGATGCAAGATATAAATTTATATTCGGTAAACACGAATCAAAAAAGACCTTTCGGCGAAATTCCGAATACGCGAGAGTTTAATTAGTTTTTTTTTTTTCGTTTAGTCCTTGATTTCTTTGTAAGACATAAACAAATTCAGAATAATCGCTTTTAAATAGAAATCTCGGACATTCAGGAGATAAAAAAAATTCGTCTTTCGTTTACCGTAAACGAGGAAGTTTAATGTTTACCTTCTGGAAGTTACGGTTATGCAAAACTGAAAGAGGTTTCGTCCATTAGAGAAGATTACTGATGAAGAACACAAAGTGTTGCTTAATCCTCGAAACCTCTTTCGTGGCATATGATCGAAAAGGAACAAAACCTGCAGAAGTTTTGCGCTTCGTTCTTGCATCTGTGAAGAGCGACTCAGACAGATCGATCAAGAGAATATTTCAAGCTTCGAAAGAACTCCTAAATATAGCTCAGGCAAATCACAGATTTCTTGAGTTAGTTTGTTGCATCTGTTGTGGTGTCTTCGATACAAAATAAAACTCTAAGAATACTCTTTTGCGATAGGGGATTTTTTTTGGGGGCGGGGGAAGGGATCATTTTGTTCAGTCTCTTTTCATAGCAGGAGATTCTTTTACTGTTGCAATTTGGAATATGATTTTTTGCTCATTTGATGATTGTTTTCCGTGTTTTTTTCTGTTGTAGTATTTTCAGAATTGAGGAAAAGGGGCATTTCGACTCCCTTGTGAGATTTCTTGTTGTTTTTACCTTTCAATGATGCTTTCTTTGCGCACAATGGACTAAATGGTCAGGTAAGAAAGGTTAAAGTGCTTAGAGAAGGTTGAAGAAAAGATTACGCTACACAGCCCTCAGTAGGAAATGGAAGCTTTCCGTCAAGGCCGCCCAGCATGTTCTTTGAAGTGCACAGAGTATGATTCGCCTGCACAAGAAGTCATATCGTGATGTCCCATCTTGCAAACGGCGGCCGTTCCAAGCCCCTGTGTGCTCTCTTCTCACCGAGGAGGGTTGGGGCGGGGGTGGCCCAGTCGGCAGCGCGCCAGACTCGTAATCTGCAGTTCATTAACCAGTCCTAAATGGAATAAAATAACATAGGGTTGTTCCTTATTTTATGGAAACCATGTATGTGCAGTGCAAACAACGCTTGACAGAAGTAACCATCTGTCGCTTAATCCCGTGGATCCCTTTACCTACCCAGCTCTGAGCTCTTGGGTTCCTCGTAGGATTACCAGATGCCAAGGTTTTAAATGGAGGACAAAAGAGCTAGAAATGGAGGACAAAGGAGAACAAAAGGAAAATGGAAGCCTTCCGTCAAGGCCGTCCAGCATGAAAAGGAGAACAAAAGAGTTAGAAATAGAGGACAAAGGAGAACAAAGGAGTTAGAAATAGAGGACAAAGGAGAACAAAAGAGCTAGAAATGGAGGAAAAGGGAGAACAAAAGAGGTAGAAATGGAGGGCAAAGGAGAACAAAAGGAAAATGAAAGCCTTCCGTCAAGGTCGACCAACATGAAAAGGAGAACAAAAGAGTTAGAAATAGAGGACAAAGGAGAACAAAAGAGCTAGAAATGGAGGAAAAGGGAGAACAAAAGAGTTAGAAATGGAGGGCAAAGGAGAACAAAAGGAAAATGAAAGCCTTCCGTCAAGGTCGACCAACATGAAAAGGAGAACAAAAGAGTTAGAAATAGAGGACAAAGGAGAACAAAAGAGCTAGAAATGGAGGAAAAGGGAGAACAAAAGAGTTAGAAATGGAGGGCAAAGGAGAACAAAAGGAAAATGAAAACCTTCCGTCAAGGCCGTCCAGCATGAAAAGGAGAACAAAAGAGTTAGAAATGGAGGACAAAGGAGAACAAAAGAACTAGAATTGGAGAGCATGTTTTTAATTTGTGAAATACGTTTTTCCACACTAAGTTTATTTCAAGTATCGACTAACAGATCAGTCAGAGAGAGACGTAATCCTAGTTATTCAGTACACTTCAAAATATATGATGTGCCGATTTCTATTCCTACTTGATAACCAATCGAATTATTTGACCTTAACTGACCTAGTGGTTAGAGTTCCAGAATTCAAACTTTGTGTGCTTGTATTAACTGTGAATGAGGGAGCCGTCAGCAGTGACTTTAGATGTTCGTAGGGCATACTATTGAATGAGAAGGCTTGTGCAAACTAAGAGTAGTTTCTTGGATCCTTGGCTGTCCTTTATACTGTAAATAGAAAAAGACTGTTACTTTACACTGATTTTCTTACTTAACTTTACTGTTCACTAAACTTTCGTAACCCCCATCTATCTCTGGGCGGTTGCAAAATTTGGTGCAAATTCTGCGTAGCAGTAATTTTCTATAGCGCAAATGTACATTGCAGTATTTTTCTAAAGCGCAATTTTGCATAGCAATAATTTTCTAAAGTGCAAATTTTGCGTAGCACTAATTTTGTAAAGCGTGAATTTTGCGTAGCAGTAATTTTCTAAGCGCATACTTTTTTTTCAGTGTGGCATATAAATTGCTAATATATTGAGCATTACAGAAAATAGTAACTTTTACAACATAAACAGAATGAATTTAACATTCACGATTTGCATTTGCAGAAAATCATTTCCCAGTTAACAGTCAGTTATATGTCATGGGTTCAAGAAAATTAAAAAAGACAAATAAAAAATAGCTTTAATTTTAGTTTAAAACAAGTTCTTATGAAATTGGATAAAAAGAAAGATACTTCATGTTTTTTTTTTCTTAAATGCGAGGAGGGCGTATGGTAAACTAGTTCCTCGTGACCTCATTACTTCAGCCCAATGTGGTCAGAAAAGTCCCTGCTAAAACAATCCAATCCGTCAATACTATTGCTGCATTTAACACATGCTTACTCTTCATATTTTATCTCTCCTTTTTTCATACGCACGAAAGGATAAAAGTAATCGATCTCCTCTTGTCCTGTCCCTCTAATTTAGGGGCGGGGGTGGCTCAGTCGGTAGCGCGCCAGGCTCGTAATCTGTAGTTCCCAGGTTCGAGTCCCAGCTGGGTCAGCGTTGAGATTTATCTCCGCAAAATTCCCCGCCCTGCCCACGGTCAGTAGGGGACACCGATGGGCTTGGAAAGGCCGCCGTCCGTCGGATGGGACGTAAAGCCGTGGCCCCGTGTGCGGGAGAGCCATACCCTGTGCACGTTAAAGAACACGCTGGATGGCCTTGACGGGAGGCTACCACTGTCTCCCAACAGCTGTTCCAGTGGGTCCCCTCCCCCAACCTTCTCTGAGCCTTCAGGGTCCATGTGACCTGGCCATTTAGCCCATGGTGTGCAAAAAAGTGCCGCTCAGAGGTAAAACAACCAAACAACCAACCCTCTAATTTATTTATTGTTGCATTTTATTGTATTTTTGCTATTGTAAATATTTTATGTGTTGAGTGTGTTCTTTGAAGTGCTATGGGGATGTGACTCATAGATGTTGTTTTCGGTTCTGAGCTGCCTGCCTGCATGAGATGACGTGTCCCAAAAGCCACTTTATGGCTTTTACAACTGCTGGGCGCGAGTGTCAGCGCAGGAGAGGAGCCGACCAATAAGGAAAGAATCTTAGCTGTTTTAGAAATTTTATCTTTAGCTGTCGAGTGGGTAGGACGTTTGGAGATGCATCAAGAGACGCCGCTCTTACTCGAATGAAATCTTTAAGGAGAGGGTTCGATTCTATCTGAGAATCACAGTCTTGAGCGTAGCTGTCAAGCGGGGAAGGACGTTTAAACAAGCGTCAAAGGACGCCTCTCTTACTGGAACGAAACTCTTATGGTGAGGGTTCGATTCTATGTTGAGAATCAAGATTCTTGGTGAATCAAATACAGTTCTGTACGTTCTTAGTTAACCACGCTGTAGGCATAGGTTAATATCTTTTTGCCGAGTTTGAGGTGGGTTGGGTTGGGTTGTTTTACCTTTGAGCGGCACTTTTTGCACACCATGTGCTAAATGGCCAGGTCACAAGGATCCCGAAGGCTCAGAGAAAGTTGGGGGAAGGGACCCACAGGGACAGCTGTTGGGAGACAGATGGTAGCCTCCCGTCAAGGCCATCCAGCGTGTTCTTTAACGTGCACAGGGTATGGCTCTCCCGCACACGGGGCCACGGCTTAACGTCCCATCCGACGGACGGCGGCCTTTCCAAGCCCATCGGTGTCCCCTACTGACCGTGGGCAGGGCGGGGAATTTTGCGGAGATAAATCTCAACGCTGACCCAGCTGGGACTCGAACCTGGAAACTGCAGATTACGAGCCTGGCGCGCTACCGACTGAGCCACCCCCGCCCCCATTTGAGCGGGTAAAGCGAGAATCTGCGAAGTGCGCGATTCTTCACCTCATTGCATAATTGTTGGCAGCAGCAAAGGCTTACGGAGTCGAGCGCATCCACAGCACGTGATTGTATATAAATGTGAATAAACTGTGTCGTCCCTGTACAACTCTCGTGCTTGAATTGTTGGACATATTTCTGTACATCACTTAGCGCAGCAAATCTGAAGCATACGTCGGTACGGGATGTAACACCCGAGAACCTGTGATTTCGCCGAAATAAGAGTGAAGGTAATTAAGGGACCAATTCATCATCCTCTACTGGCGTGCGCTTAATCTCAGGCCACAGCACCCCTTTTAACAGAAAAAACAACAACACAAGATTCTACTCTCGGAATCCGTACAGCTCTGCAAATCAGGAGTAGAAAACTGTGCTTTAGAGAGGCGATATAATGCATTCAGGAGGTAATGATGCTACACGTACCATTGCTTTTCCTTTCTGGAAAAAAAAAAAGCACTGTCTTTTCCCAAATGCATCATTCGGAAAGATAATGCCGACAGGGGCCGAAGATTTAAACTTGGACCTTGATTACTTCAGTGGTACAGTCCCTCAAAAAAGTATCCGAACACTATGGTTGATTGCAAAATTCAGAAAAAATATCTGGCATTGATTTTTTTTAGAAATTAGCCATCTGGCAACCTTCGCGTCACGTGACATGAAGGTTGTCATATGACTAATATCTAAAAAAATCAATGCCAGATATTTTTTCTGAATTTTGCAATCAACCATAATGTTCGGATACTTTTTTGAGCGACGTACAGTAACCCAATGTGCATCACTGAAATGGTCACGTGCTAATAAAAGTAAATGGTTTGCACTTCCTCTCGTTTTCGTTTAGTAATTGAGGTTCCCGTGAAACAATCCTCTCTTTAATGCGACGAATCTGATCCATTACCAGACGGCTCCGTTTGCCCCACGGAATGAAAGTTGACTCCTTTCATAGTAAATACACAGATTACCTGTAGATATATAAATTCAATGGGGGTGGCTCAGTCGGTAGCGCGCCAGGCTCGTAATCTGTAGTTCCCAGGTTCGAGTCCCAGCTGGGTCAGCGTTGAGATTTACCTCCGCAAAATTCCCCGCCCTGCCCACGGTCAGTAGGGGACACCGATGGGCTTGGAAAGGCCGCCGTCCGTCGGATGGGACGTAAAGCCGTGGCCCCGTGTGCGGGAGAGCTATACCCTGTACACGTTAAAGAACGCGCTGGATGGCCTTGACGGGAGGCTACCATCTGTCTCCCAACAGCTGTTCCAGTGGGTCCCCTCCCCCAACCTTCTCTGAGACTTCGGGGTCCATGTGACCTGGCCATTTAGCCCATGGTGTGCAAAAAAGTGCCGCTCAGAGGTAAAGCAAGCCAACCTATATAAATTCAATAAACAATTTTTTTTTCAAATAATTATTAACTCCTGTTACAATATCTTGTTAGAGACAACTATTGTTGTCATGACGAATTTTATAATAAATCGGCTTTTCCTCATGTTCCCAGGGAGGCTCAGTCGGTAACAGGTCAGGCTCGCATGCTATAGTTCCCAGGTTCGAGTCCCACCTGTTTCAACGTTGAGATTTATCTCCGTTAATTCCCACCCTGCTATTAGTCAGTAAATTACACCAATGGTTTGAAAATACCGCTGTTCATCGGATGGGACGTTAAACCGTGGGCCCGTATAGAGGAAAATCCATACCTTGTACGCGTTAAAGAACAAGATGAATGGCCTTGACAGGAGGCTACAATCTGTCATCTAAGAACTGTTCAGTGGGTTCTTTACTCCAACCTTCTGAGGCTTTGGGGTTCTTGTGACTCAGAGTGAGAAGAGAATCATTTAATTCATTGTGCCCATAAAAGTAATAAAAAAAGATTGATAAAAATTTAGTAACTCGCCTTACTAAAAAGTTGAATCCGACTGATCTAGACTATGTAAGGCTCTTGCAGTGAATTCCACGTAACGTAATCAGTAACTAAATTAAAGAGAAAAGAAGACAAATGCACCCTTGTCTAATTCCACCAGCAATGCTAAACCAATAGCTATAAGCCTTACCAACTCTCACACGCGACTCAGGTTGGATTGTTTTATCTCTGAGAGGCACTTTTTTGCACACCATGGGCTAAATGGCCAGGTCACATGGACCCCTAAGACTCAAAGAAGGTTGGGGGAGGAGACCCACTGGAACAGCTGTTGGGAGACAGATGGTAGCTTCCCGTCAAGGTCATCCAGCGTGTTCTTTAACGTGCATAGGGTATGGCTCTCCCGCACACGGGGCCACGGCTTAACGTCTCATCCGACGGACGGCGGCCTTTCCAAGCCCATCGGTGTCCCCTACTGACCGTGGGCAGGGCGGGGAATTTTTGCGGAGATAAATCTCAACGCTGACCCAGCTGGGACTCGAACCTGGGAACTACAGATTACGAGCCTGGCGCGCTACCAACTGAGCCACCCCCGCCCCTGAGCCTTCGGGGGTCTTTGTGACCTGCCCATGGTGTGGAAAAAAGTGCCGCTCAGAGGTAAAACAACTCAACCCAACCTAATTAAAGACATAACAGAATACATCTTAAATAAAACTTAGTTAGACCAGTTTGCATAGTACGTGAGTAGCCTTCATTTTAGTTCATGCTCCTCTGCTCGAAGCGTTTGAGGAAATAACTTCCTCATCCGAATCCCTCTGATTTGGTCATTACACAACGCGGAACATCTCTCTCGCCATCGCAACACAAGATGAGTCGACGATGTCCAGTAATCGTTGGGATCTTCGCAAATAATGGCCGTGAGCACTATCATTTGCAAGACACCTCTATGAATATCAAATGGGGCCGGACGCAAACGTAATCATGTGTTCAACCGCTGAGAGTATGAAGATGGAGAGGAACGGATAAGGAGGAGGATGAGAGTGAGTGGAAGTTCGCTTAGGAAAGTAAAGATGCATAGTGCATATTAGTCTAGCAAAGCAGTAATCTCCATCATTATGAAGGATCAGATGAGACGAAAGATTTCTTGACATTGGACATTTTAAAAGATTATTAAGATAACCTGCTTTGTACTATCTTCGAGTCATAAGCTATTGCGTGCGGGATCATCATTTCTTCGTTTCATGAACTATTTTTACACCAGCCTGCACCATCCTCTCTATAACTCGTGAGCGATTGTTTACATCAGCGTACCCCATCTTTCATTTATGAGCTGTTATTTATACTAACTTATATAATAATATTTTCTTTTACTCATGAGGTTTGTTTTACATCATATAGGACGCCATTCTTTCCTAAACTATCGAACTCTTGTTTACTTTTAATTGCATCGTTCATCCAATCTCTCATTGCCCTGAGCACGTGGAGCATTGACCAATGAGAAATTTGTGAGATATTGATAACAGCAGCTAAAATGCAAACCCAAAAAGTAATTTATTAGTTTTTCTCGTAAGATTACGATATTGAAGTTTATGAAACTTCGGCAGATCAGTACGTTCTAAATCTGCTTTCAATAAAATCATTAATATCACACAAATGTATGTACATTTCTTCCCATAAATTAAGGATCACTGGGTTGTTTTATCTCTGAGCGACACTTTTTTCCACACCATGGGCTAAATGGCCAGGTCACAAGGACCCCGAAGGCTCAGAGAAGGTTGGGGACCCACTGGAACAGCTGTTGGGAAACAGATGGCAGCCTCCCGTCAAGGCCATCCAGTGTGTTCTTTAACGTGCACAGGGTGTGGCTCTCCTGTACACGGGGCCACGGCTTAACGTCCCATCCGACCGACGGAGGCCTTTCCAACTATTGATCCACAGCAGGGCAGGAAGTTTTGCGGAGATAAATCTCAACGCTGACCCAGCTGGGATTCGAACCTAGGAATTGCAGATTACTAGCCTGGCGCGATACCGACTGAGCCACCCTCGCCTCAGTTAAGGATCGACCCTATTTTTTGTCAACGCGAAGCTAACGTCAAAACTCTATAACTTCTAAAATAAGTTTTTTTTAGTTTTGAAAAATGTGATTGCAGATAAAGATCTCAATCAAATAAATCAATATCTCGATTTTCAACAATATTCGTTCAGTATTTAATGAGTTATAGAAATTTGAATATTTAACAACAGCAATGCCAGTCTTAAGAAATTTCTATAAAACTAAAGAATAGTGAAAGAATTCTTTACACAAACTTCAAAAATACATACTTCTTTTTATTAAACACTTTGATACAATACTTTGCTAATTAAGCTGAAGTTAATTTTTGTGCCTGGTATTGATATTGTTAAACATTCAAACTTCCATAACTCATTAAATACTGAACGAATATTGTTGAAAATCGAGATATTGAGTTATTTGATTGAGATCTTTATCTGCAATCACATTTTTCAAAACAAAAAAAAACTTATTTTAGAAGTTACAGATCTTCGACCTTTGCACCCCACTGACATAAATTAAGTAATGTTATGTTTTTAATTATTGCTTATTTTAATTATTTTCTTACTATTATTACTTTTTGCTTAATTTATGGAAACCAATGTATTTGAATTCGTTTCCTTTTCAACACAATAAAGTAATACAATGTAGTACGTCGTCGAAAAATAGTCTCATCATTCCTATTTTTAACCAATCTGTAATATTTTTCTCAAGCAGATTTTTCCCATTTTGTTTCTACATAACGATAATCATAAACGAATTTAAATATGTCATCCTGTAAAATGCTTGCTTTAAGATGCTTCGATAGAAGCGCATTCTCTTATATTTTTTTTCCTCCGTGTTTATTTTTAGATTTGATATCCTTGCTAATTTTATTTTTGTATTTTTCTTGATTTCGTTAAACTTTTTAGAAGTTGAAACAGTTGGGTTAGGTTGTTTTACCTCTGAGCGGCACTTTTTTGCACACCATGGGCTAAATGGCCAGGTCACATGGACCCCGAAGGCTCAGAGAAGGTTGGGGGGGACCCACTGAAACAGCTGTTGGGAGACAGATGGTAGCCTCCCGTCAAGGCCATCCAGCGTGTTCTTTAACGTGCACAGGTTATGGCTCTCCCGCACACGGGGCCACGGCTTAACGTCCCATCCGACGGACGGCGGTCTTTCCAAGCCCATCGGTGTCCCCTACTGACCGTGGGCAGGGCGGGGAATTTTGCGGAGACAAATCTCAACGCTGACCCAGCTGGGACTCGAACATGGGAACTACAGATTACGAGCCTGGCGCGCTACCGACTGAGCCACCCCCGCCCCTAGTTGAAACAGTTACAATATTATTGTGTAATGATACCAATCAAAGATAACACGTAAAAGCAGACCCGGAGCTAGAAAAAATATCGAGGAGGGGGGGGGAGGGCAGAAAGATTAGACTTCCGTTGCAGAGGAACATTTCCCCATTCGTTTTAAAGGTTTTTGAAACTTTCCTGGAATCATTCGAGAAATATGGATAGGTTTAATAATTTTTGGACTCCGTTACCCTTACTAGCATTCTCAAATTAGGGGGGGGGGGGGCGTTGCCCTTCTGCCCCTCTCCCCCAAGATAAGCCCTGCCTATAATACTGATATTAGTCCTTAATTCTTTTATTTCCTTTCTAAAATGCAATTTTCATTATTTAGTTTCTGAAGTTTTTTATTTTTATTTTCAAGAGACCAAATTGTGATATAGAATCTTTAAATAGCTTGATGTCAACACGTATACTTAAATTTTTAAAATATAATGCATGAAAGCAATAGCTTCAAAACAATCAATATCATGTTTGATACAGTGTAGAATGAGCTTTATCTCGATTCAAAGTCTCCTTCAAGCCAATAAACATGTCAGCGTTTTTTAGATGATTTGAGCAGATTTGTTTACAATTTTCTCTCGCACTCATCCACGATGATTTAAGATTAAAGTTTTAAATAATTATAAAATAATGGCTTAAGATACAGAGATGTTTACGTACATGAACTCTCTCTCTGCACTCTAACTCAATCATATTTGTCTTCAGATTTCTATGTTCTTTTATATTCGTCTCTTCTTAATTAAAAAAATCATACATTTGACAACAATATGTTTGATTTTGATTTTATTAATTGTGCGAAACCTGTTCTTTGTCACAATGTCAAAGGGGCGGGGGTGGCTCAGTCGATAGCGCGCCAGGCTCGTAATCTGCTAGTTCTCAGGTTCGAGCCTATCTGGGTCAGCGTTGAGATTTATCTCCGCAAAACTCCGCGCCCTACCCACGGTCAGTAGGGGATAACGATGAGCTTGAAAAAAACGCCGTCTGTCGGACGGGACGTTAAGCCGTGGCTCCGAGTGCGGGAAAGTCATACCCTGTGCACGTTAAAGAACACGCTGGATGGCCTTGACGGGAAGCTACCATCTGTCTCCCAACAGCTGTTCCAGTGGGTCCCCTCCCCCAACCTTCTCTGAGCCTTCGGGGTCCTTGTGACCTGGCCATTTAACCTATTGTGTGCAAAAGAAAAATGCCGCTCAGAGGTAAAACAACCCAACACAATGTCATATTTGTTTTACACGGAAGTTTCGTTATTAATAATCGCCGCGTGATTCGAATCCTCCTAAAGCGAGAGACTTTTGACGTTCAATAATAATAGGAGTTGTGTTCTCCAAGGATCTAGAATTCGAAGTTACAACATTAATCATAATACACCTACATTTTATACATCGTTAACACTCAAGAGAAATATATAATTATATAAACAGCATACAATTAAAACATTAAAATAATACTAATTCAAATTTAATTAAGTTTACATTTGTTTCACGCTCCATTCATTGAATGCGAATTCATTTCAGACATCGCGAATGACATCAGTAATCACCTTGAGGTTAAATTGGCGCCAGAATAGCTTCATCTGAGGGCGCAGATTACGAGCCTGCAGAGTACAGGCTTATAATCTGCAACTACCAGGTTCCGCTAAACCCCCAACTCTGCACTCGGTCAGAAAAGGGACACTGATGGGCTTGGAAAGGAATGCCGTCCCTCGAATGGGACGTTAAGTCGTGGCCCCCGTGGGCGAAAGGGCCATACCCTTTGCACATTAAAAACATACTGGAATGACTTCACTGGAGGCTACCATCTGTCTTCTAACAGCCTTCAAGTGAGCCCCCTCCCCTGAACTTTTTCATGCCCTCGGGTCCTTGTGACCTGGAAATTTAGCTCATTGTGTGGGAAAAATGTACCTCTCAGATGTAAAACAACCGAAACATTGAATTCTCCATCGAATTCTGAGCCATTGGAACCTTGCCCATTTAGTCATATCGTATTTAAAAAAATTTCCCTTCAAATGTAAAGGGGCGGGGGTGGCGTTGACGGGGAGCTACCATCTGTCTTCCAACAGCTGTTCCAGTGGGTCCCCTCCCCCAACCTTCTCTGAGCCTTCGGGGTCCTTGTGACCTGACCATTTAGCCCATTGTGTGCAGAAAATGCCGCTCAGAGGTAAAACAACCAAACTTTCAAATGTAAAACAGTGGGGTGGGATAAATGACACGATCGAGTCTGAATAAAGTAAAAAAAGTTGGGGGGGGGGGGGACAAGACACGGTATATTTATTGCAGTATAACATTTTTCTCTCCGTTTTAGAGGTCTTAAAAGCATTCTTGAAAAATGCTTGAAATATATATTTTTTGCCTCCATTAACCTTACTTGCTTTCTCAAGAACGAGTTGGGTTGGGTTGTTTTACCTCTGAGCGGCACTTTTTTTGCACACCATGGGCTAAATGGCCAGGTCACATGGATCCCGAAGACTCAGAGAAGGTTGGGGGAGGGGACCCACTGGAACAGCTGTTGGGAGACAGATGGTAGCCTCCCGTCAAGGCCATCCAGCGTGTTATTTAACGTGCACAGGGTATGGCTTTCCCGCACACGGGACCACGGCTTAACGTTCCATCCGACGGACGGCGGCCTTTCCAAGCCCATCGGTGTCCCCTACTGACCGGGGGCAGGGCGGGGAATTTTGCGGAGATAAATCTCAACGCTGACCCAGCTGGGACTCGAACCTGGGAACTACAGATTACGAGCCTGGCGCGCTACTAACTGAGCCACCCCCGCCCCCTCAAGAAGTGGGCTCGATCCCTCCCCTAGAACCTACCTGTTATATATATATGTAGTTACAGATGAATGATCAACGGTCATGTTTTGCGATTTCAGTACCCGTCGACAATTTCGACGCGGACATTACAAAAAACTGTGCAAAGACGAAAACTACGATGCTAAGCACTTCTAGAGTTATCATTGTCTCGAAAATCCACATTTTTGGACAGCTCCTTAGATATCTCGGAAGCATTTATCGCATAAATGTTCAAGAAGAAGCATCCATGTAGAACAATGTCAGAGATTTTTTTTGTTGTTGTTTTTTCTATTATTTTTCTCTATCTATGTACTCGACTCTTAAGTCGTAGTTCTTGCGATATTTTCCCGATCACCAATCCGGAATTAATCAACTTAATTGAAAGTTAATTACGTCTCGGACTATCGGAGACATAATTGCTTTAAACAATAATGCTTATCTTTAATCGTGACACGTCAGCCATCAAGTTGTTATCATAGATAGCGGCAACTTACTTAATTGCTTTTCTGTTAGCCATTTCAAGTTCTAACTGAACTGGTTTCGTTCTAATGAAGAACTCAATGCTTTCCTTTAAAGGGGGGGATCTTTTTTTTCAAGTGGGTTGGGTTGTTTTACCTCTGAGCGTTATTTTTTTGCACACCATGGGCTAAATGGCCAGATCACATGGACCCCGAAGGCTCAGAGAAGGTTGGGGGAAAGGACCCACTGTAACAGCTGTTGGCAGACAGATGGTAGCCTCCCGTCAAGGCCATCCAGCGTGTTCTTTAATGTGCACAGGGTATGGCTCTCCCGCACATGGGGCCACGGCTTAACGTCCCATACGACGGACGGCGGCTTTTACCAAGCGCATTGGTGTCCCCTACTGACCGTGGGCAAGGCGGGGAAATTTGCGAAGATAAATCTCAACGCTGACCCTGCTGGGACTCGGACCTGGACCTACAGCTTACGACCTACAGCTTACGAGTCTGGCGCGCTACCGACTGAGCTACCCCGGCCTTTTTTTCAAGTGATATAGTCATGAAGTGATTTCTCTTAGCAGTTTCGTTTTTTAATTGAAAAACAAGTACAAATAAAGTTTTGCATGTTCTCTCATAGGATTGGCTGTTTAAACTCGGAACAGCACTGTTTTGCACATAGTGGGCTAAATGGCCAGGTCACAAGGACCCCAAAGGTTCAGAGAAGGTTTTGTGAAGGAAGCATACTGTACAGTTGTTAGGAAACAAATGGAAGCTTGCGGTGAAAGCCGTCTAGCGTGTTGTTTAAGGTGCATGTTATGTCTCTCCTGAACACGAACCATGACATTGCGTCCCATCCGGAGGACGGCGGCCTTTCCAAGCCCATCGGTGTCTCTTTTCTGATCAAAGGAAAGGTGAAGGGTCGGCGGAGATAAATCTCATAGCTGACCCAGCTGGGACTCGAATCCGGGAACATCAGATTACCAGTCTGGAGAGCTAACGACTGAGACACCATCATTCGATTTTTTGATCTTATGACTGGAACCTGGGAACTGCAGATTATGACCTTGGCGCATTACCGACTGAGCCGAACCTCACCCATGTCGGGAGCGGGGGTAGCTCAGTCGGTAGCGCGCCAGGCTCGTAATCTGTTGTTCCCAGGTTCGAGTCCCAGCTGGGTCAGCGTTGATATTTATCTCCGCAAAATTTCCCGCCCTGCCCACGGTCAGTAGGGGACACCGATGGGCTTGGAAAGGCCGCCGTCCGTCGGATGGGTCGTTAAGCCGTTGCCCCGTGTGCGGGAGAGCCATACCCTGTGCACGTTAAAGAACACGCTGGATGGCCTTGACGGGAGGCTACCATCTGTCTCCCAACAGCTGTTCCAGTGGGTCCCCTCCCGAACCTTCTCTGAGCCTTCGGGGTCCTTGTGACCTGGCCATTTACCCCATGGTGTGAAAAAAAGTGCCGCTCAGAGGTAAAACAATACAATCCAATCACCCATGTCGCTCTGATACACTCCACAGATAGATATACTCTGAACTAAGGTGTGTGCACATGAAATAAGTTATCTATCCATTTCTCTTCAGATGATAGCTCATTTATTCGTTTAAAGGGGATATATTTTAAGAAAGGTTGCGCACACAACACCACACTCACAAAGAACTCAGAATATTGATGAAGATAGGGCAAAATATGTAAGAAACTATATCTGCTAATAATCATCAGGGAACCGTACACCGAGTTGTGAACTTTCCCCCGCTGACTGGGGGAAGGGGGTGGCTCAGTCGGTAGCGCGCCAGGCTCGTGATCTGTAGTTCCCAGGTTCGAGTCCCAGCTGGGTCAGCATTGAGATTTATCTCCGCAAAATTCCCCTCCCTGCCCACGGTCAGTAGGAGGCACCGATGGGCTTGGAAAGCCCGCCGCCTGTCGGATGGGACGTTAAGCCATTGTTCGTGTGCAGGAGAGCCATGCCATGTGCACGTTAAAGAACACGCTGGAGGCCTTGACGGGAGGCTACCATCTGTCTTCCAACAGCTGTTACAGTGGGACCCCTCCAACCTTCTCTGAGCCTTCGGGATCCTTGTGACCTGGCCATTTAACCCATTGTGTGCAAAAAAGTGCCGCTCAGAGGTAAAACAACCCAACCAACCCTCTGACTGGGACAAATTAAAAAAAGTGTTGTTTTCCGAAATGGGATCTCCTGGTAGTAGAGAGTGCTTATCCCCTGGGATAAATACGTAGTAAACTGGCTGGGGTGTCTTCTGATTGATGGATTGTGAAGTGTTTATCAGTCATACCATCAGGAAATGGGATGGTGGTGTGTGTCGGTAGCTCTAGAGCTTCATAATCCCCAAGTTCGAGTCCCAACTGTGCCAGCGATGAGATTTATCTCCGCTTACTCCCATCGTGCCATCGGTGAGAAAGGGCACACCGATGATCCTGGAAAGACCGCCATCCATCGAATGGGAGCTAAAGCAGTGACTCCGTGTGTAGAGATACTCTGAGCATGTTAAAGAATACGCTGGATGGCCTGTGAAGGGAAGCTACCATCCCTATCCTAACAGCTGTCCAATGAACCCCTGTTCCCAACCGTCTCTGAGCCCTTGTGGTCCTTGTGACCTTACCATTTAGCTATAGTACGCAAAAAAAATGTCGCTGAGAGGTAAACCAATCCAACACTAAAGCCATAGCAAAAATCTTCAAGTATTAGCGTTATGAACAGAAAAAATTGTTTCTACTTTTTATCTGCATAAAAAATTTATAAGAATAACATCACCGCTGGTAAATACAGGTATTCGCTTTCAAAGAGAATTTTTTTAGCACTAGCTAACAGTGGAAATTCGAATGTATGGATGATTAGGAAAATACGGATTGTAATATTTGTTAGTACCTGTAAAACGGAAAAAAAAGAACTTTTTATTTATATCTTAAAACATCTTTATTTTTAATACATTTAAAATATCTTAATTTATCTCTATAATCTATTAAATCTCTATAATCTAATTAAAAGCAAAAAAGTTTAATATCTAGCAGACGCAGAGACCGACAAAAAAGTGAAAACTCGAGCTCGTTTTACTTTAATTATTTATTCATTTATTTTTGAATGCTTTAATTTATGCCTCTGAGATTTGAAAAAGCCCAACTCCTGAAAAAATAGAATTTTTTTATGTTACAGAATTAGCAGTAAATCTTTTAACATAAATATACGAACAATTTTAAAAAACAAAACGAAAGATAAACAAAATTTGCAGTGAAAAGGTTAAGAAGGTCAACAAAAAAGTTAAGGGTTGTAGGTTGGGTTGTTTTACCTCTGAGCGGCACTTTCTTGCACACCATGGGCTAAATGGCCAGGTCACATGGACCCCGAAGGCTCAGAGAAGGTTGGGGGGAGGGGACCCACTGGAACAGCTGTTGGGAGACAGATGGTAGCCTCCCGTCAAGGCCATCCAGCGTGTTCTTTAACGTGCACAGGGTATGACTCTCCCACACACGGGGCCACGGCTTAACGTCCCATCCGACGGACGGCGGCCTTTACAAGCCCATCGATGTCCCCTACTGACCGTGGGAAGGGCGGGGAATTTTGCGGAGATAAATCTCAACGCTGACCCAGCTGGGACTCGAACTTGGGAACTACAGATTACGAGCCTGGCGCGCTACCGACTGAGCCACCCCCGCCCCAAATAACTTCTGAAATAAGCGTGTTATCATAGAATGTTACCGAAGATGAATTCAAGAACTCCAAAGCCAAGATTGCAAATCACGATTTCTTAACAATATTCGGTTTGTATTTGAAAATTTAAGTTTTGAGTATTTAACAACAGCGAAAATGCGTCTTAAGAAAATTAAAAATATTGAAAGAACTATTTACACAAACTTTATAAATATGTATCTAATAAACTAAATGGTTTGAAAAAATGTCTCACATTCGAAATTATAATCCATTTCTCAGGTTTCTAATGTTTGGTATTGGTGCGTTTAAATATTCAAAACTTTAGTAAATCTTCAAATACAAACCAAATATTGTTAGAAAAAATCGAAATTTAGATCGACTTGATTGAGATATATATCTTCAGTCGTATTTTCTCATAAAACGCTTAGGGGTAGAGGTGGCTCAGTCGGTAGCGCGCCAGGCTAGTAATCTGCAGTTCCCAGATTCGAGTCCCAGCTGGGTCAGCGTTAAAATTTACCCCCGCAAAACATTACGCTCCTGCCCACGGTCAGTAGGGGACACCAATGGGCTTGGAAAGGCCGCCGTTCGTCGGATGGGACGTTAAGCCGTGGCCCCGTGTGCGAGAGAGCCATACCCTGTGCACGTTAAAGAACACGCTGGATGGCCTTGACGGGAGGCTACCATCTGTCTCTCAACAGCTGTTCCAGTGGATCCCTTCCCCCAACTTTCTCTGAGCCTTCGGGGTCCTTGTGACTGGCCATTTAGCCAATGGTGTGCAAAAAAAGTGACGCTCAGAGGTAAAACAACCCATAAAACGTTTATTTTAGATTAGCTTCCAGTTTCATAACATGGAGGGGCCGATCATAATTCAACGATCACTCAGCAGGACATACCCAGGGGTGCCCGGACCTCCCCCAGACTTTACATGAAGTCTCAAACTTGTCTTCCTGCTTTAAAATCCAAAGTAATTGTCTTTGCATAATTTTGTATTAGCCCCTATGTTTCATGTTCGACACTACACTAGAAATATAAGATTTAATAAAACGAACAACTGTAAAATTTATTCCGCATTGAATATCGTTTTAACTTTTGCTGTGTGGTGGTTAACAAATTTCTAAAATAATACAAATGGTGGAATGGTACACTCGGTGTATGATTCCACCATAATATATCCACCGTAAATACCACAAATCCAAACTACATAGGGGGCGGGGGTGGCTTAGTCGGTAGCGCGCCAGGCTCGTAATCTGTAGTTCCCAGGTTCGAGTCCCAGCTGGGTCAGCGTTGAGATTTATCTCCGCAAAATTCCCCGCCCTGCCCACGGTCAGTAGGGGACACCGATGGGCTTGGAAAGGCCGCCGTCCGTCGGATGGGACGTTAAGCCGTGGCCCCGTGTGCGGGAGAGTCATACCCTGTGCACGTTAAAGAACACGCTGGATGGCCTTGACGGGAGGCTACCCTCTGCCTCCCAACAGCTGTTCCAGTGGGTCCCATCCCCCAACCTTCTCTGAGCCTTCGGAGTCCTTGTGACCTGACCATTTAGCCCATGGTGTGCAAAAAAGTGCCGCTCAGAGGTAAAACAACCCAACCCAAACTACATATATTGTTTCACTGAGTGTCTGTGTTTGTTGTTGAGTTTTGAATAGTTTATGGGAATAAAAAAGCTTCGTAGTTTTTAAAAACTTATATACTGTTGGACAGCATTTTTAATGATGGCACTGAGAGAAAAATATTCTGAGTTACGTATTTGCAAAACGCAAAAACTTATGCTTGCTTCACAGACATCGACCTCTTTGTTCTTGCATCATTTCTCACGCACCCTGAGTTCCGAATGTTAAGTTTTCCAGGTCATTACGGAGACTTAAGAAGCTGTCGTTGATGCTCTCGCACTGAGGAACCTTTTCTCCCTCGACATTCCACATAGCAATGTATCTCGAAGTTCTCGGCTGGGAGAGTATCAAGCCTCCTGCTGAACATTTGGAGCTCTTACGTGCAAGATGCACGGACAGAGCTCGAGTCCACTGCTGCATTCAGAAGAAGTGACAGCTCATCCATTATGGATGCGGAGGATCCTTCGTCTCTGTGGAGAGATGCTTTGGTTGGATCAACCGTAGTCGCCGTTGCGGGTTCCCCTGCTTCACACTTGGAGGCAGAAGTAAAGGCCGTCGATGCGGGGATTCTGAGAAGCAAAATAAAAAAGATGGTGGAATGGAATTCCGCTTTGTATGGCGGAGTGTTTTTCATTTTGGCGTCGGTGTTTCCACGTGGCGATTTCAACGTGAAGTTTTCTTTCCTACAATGTAATACGAAAGGAGAATTGAACAGAGCATACTCTCGATTAGTATACGAGGAGCATTTTAAATTGGAATCAGGTGTATGAATATTTATACAATCAATCAATTTTTATTTCATCCTAATATTTTTTTTAATCTATATATTTAGCCTTCGCGTGGCCGAGTGGTTAGCGTGCTTGGTTACTGATCTAAGGGACCTAGGTTCGAGCCCCGGATAAGGCATGGATGTTTATGTCGTTTTTCCTGGTGAGGTCCCGCTAATTCTCACAGATCTTCTACTATGGCACATAAACTGACAGGCTCCTGTCAGACCTCTGTGGCAAGCAGCTGCTTGAGGGGAGTATTTATTTATATTTTTTATATATATTTTAAAATGCCTCTGTCCCTCGATTTGCGCGGTACTCAATTTACACGGTAAAAAATTGCAGCGGGATCTGTCTTTTCTAGACTGAATTTTTCAGAGTAGCAAAAACCGTGTTTATCTGGTTTTTTACAATTCTTCAAACTATTATATAGGCTAAATATAACTGATTCGTAAGCACCCTGTTTCATTAAATATCATATAAATACTAATTTTGCAAAAAAAAACCACTAAGTGTTAGTACAAATGCGGAATTTACATTCAGTTCATAAATATCGTTCTTTCGTCTTCAAATTCGACAGCATACGTCTTACATTAACAATAAATGTTTATAGTGACCAAAAAGAAATACACGATAAATTAAGTTTAATCTGAATTGGTGGCAAAAAAAGTAAACAAATAAGTTACATTAATATTTATTAGTAAGGCTGAAATGAAATTTGAGATAAATATGTATAAATAAAACTTTCAATATACGTTTTATTCACAACAAAGTTTTTTCGGAACCTATCCCTCTTGTTTTCCATTTCCAGGGTGATTCCCTAGAACTTTTGTACAGTCGCTCAAAAAAATATCCGAACACTATGGTTGATTACAGAATTCAAAAAAAAAATCTGACAACGATTTTTTTTAGAAATTAGTGATCTGGCAACCTGCGTGTCACGTGACACGTTGCATGGTTGGGATGAACTTAGGAACTGAAGATTACGAGCCTAATATGGTTGTCCAATGAGGACAATTTGGGTTGGGTTTTTTTACCTCTGAGCGGCACTTTTTTGCACACCATGGGCTAAATGGCCAGGTCACATGGACCCCGAAGGCTCAGAGAAGGTTGGGGAGGGGACCCACTGGAACAAGCTGTTGGGAGACAGATGGTAGCCTCCCGTCAAGGCCATCCAGCGTGTTCTTTAACCTGCACAGGGTATGGTTCTCCCGCACACGGGGCCACGGCTTAACGTCCCATCCGACGGACGGTGGCCTTTCCAAGCCCATCGGTGTCCCCTACTGACCGTGGGCAGGGCGGGGAAATTTTGCGGAGATAAATCTCAACGCTGACCCAGCTGGGCCTCGAACCTGGGAACTACAGATTACGAGCCTGGTGCGCTACCGACTGAGCCACCCCTGCTCCCCAATGAGGACAAGGATTTCCTCAATCGGTAGTGCATCATGCTGGTAATCTGTAGCTCCCAGGTTTGAATTTCAACTGTGTCAGCCTTGAGATTTCTCCCCACTAACCCCCATCCTACTCTCAGTCGGAAAGAGGCAACGACGGGCTCTGAAAGGCCGCCATTCGTCGAATGCGATATAAAGCCGTGGTACCGTATTCCAGAAAGCCATACTTTGTACACTTTAATAACATGCTGGCAGACTTGAAAGGAGTCTTTTATCTGTCTGTTAAATAACTGAAGGATTTCCTTCCCCTACTTCGAATAAACCCTTGGAGTCCTTCTAACCTGATCATTTAACCCACTGTCTGGACAGATATGCTGTTTACAGACAAAACAAACCATTTTTTTTATTTTATCATCACGTAAAAATAATGCAGAAAAATATGAGTGAACCTAAAACCACGTGGTTTGTCTGGACCACTAAAGGCAATTAAAACTAAAATCAGTAAAATCTTACTCAATACAAAAATTACAAAACAATATGTGTTAGTCTCTGAAATGAAAAAAAAAATAACCCCCTCAAGCAGCTGCTTGCCACAGAGACCTGACAGTTTATATGTCATAGTAGAAGGTCTGTGAGGATGGCAGGACCTCAGCAGAAAAACCACACAAACGTCTATGCCTTATCCAGGACTCGATACCTAGGTCCTTTAGATCAATAGCCAAGCCCTCTAACCACTCGGCCATGGGACGGACAAGTTTCTGAAATTCTACACTAGGTTATTCAACAAAAGAAAGGCATAATAAACATTTCTCTTTCTCAGCTTTGTAATAACTAGTAAATAAAACAAACTAAAATAATGGACGCCATTTGAGAATCGACAGAACCACTATGGCAGTAACCCAGAGCAAAGTCCTTGGAAATCACAGACAGGGTGTTTTCATATCAAATTTTTTTGTGTGTGGGCATGGAAAAATACTCTATTGGGTTATGTATTGTGCAAGACTATTTTAGATATTACGCAGGATGATAAAAAAAATAAATGATTATTAAAGTAGAACTAGAAGAAAAATATATCGCTTCTGGCCTCTAGACCTTATCACACTCCACTATCAGAATTTCGATCTTCAAGCATACATGATCGTTTCCAATATTTGTTTAAAATTTTTATCATTTTTCAAAAATTTCCACTGATAGAGGTCGTTATTAATGCAATTCGAAAAATGCGAATCGTAATACACTGGTTTCCCTAAATTAAGGAAAATCTCTATGTTAAGTCAATGGGGAGCTAACGTCAAAGCTCTATAACTTCTAACATAAGTTTGTTTGTTTCGAAAAATGTGATTGCAGATAAAGATCTCAATCAAATAAATCAATATCTCGATTTTCAACAATATTCGTTCAATATTTAATGAGTTATGGAAGTTTGAATATTTAACGATGACAATGCCAGCCACAAAAAATGACTTCAGAAGTTAATTAAAACTTAGTAATAAGTATTGTATCAAAGTGTTTAATAAAATAAGTTTGTATTTTAGAACTTTGTGTAAAGAATTCTCTCACTATTCTTCAGTTTTGTATAAGTTTCTTAAGACTAGCATTGCTGTTTTTAATTTATCAAATAACTCATTAAATACTGAACGAATATTGTTGAAAATCGAGATATTGATTTATTTGATTGAGATCTTTATCTGCAATCACATTTTTCAAAACAAAAAAACTTATTTTAGAAGTTATAGAGCTTTGACTTTAACTTCCCATTGACTTAACATAGGGATTTTCCTTAATTTAGGGAAACCAGTGTATGTCATAAATACCTATCCAAACTCAAAAAGAATTTTAAATTAATCTCTAAAAGCAGAAAAAAAAAGTTGAATATCTGCAGACGTACGGACAAAAATCAAACCATTAGCTCGTTTTTTCCTTCTTCTGGAAACGAGATAAAATACTCTGAAAAATAACTGTCAATTCGGAAGAAAACCACGTAGCAACAGTCTTCAAACTATTATTTTTCTATATTAATTATTATTTTCCAGACAATCTGTATAATGATCGGCTACACAATGAAATTTTGGCTTCATTTTCGTTTCTTCATTTCACTTTCTGATAAACAATTGATTTATTTACCCGTATCTGATAAACACAAACTATTCTGTTTGAGCCTGAAAAAAGAAAACACGTCATCCAATATTCATCCATTGCTGGTTGTTTCTTAATTGCTTTCAAAACCTACCTATGCAAGAAACCAGAAACAAATTTAATTTCCAGAATCTCTATCGTTTCATGAACGGATTTTTAGAAGCAGGCCCCACATTTGTTTCTCAGAACTCGCACCACCGCTTTTAAGCTGGGCACCACGCACATTGTTTGCAAACTTCTTTTTTTCCAAGGTATCTAATCATCTGCAAGAACGCTTTCATCTTCTCTTCATTCTTTCAAGTCTCCAAGGACTGTTTCATCCTCATCTAATCTATCAACGTTTTCCCTTATCTTCCCAGTGCATTGATTTCTGCCTCCGGCTCCCTTTATTTCCGAATCCTGTCCAACACTCCTCGCCTGCCTTTAATCTTAACAAATTTTATCACTCGTTTCTTCTGTTTCCTGTTCTAAGTTCTCTCTTTCCACCCACCTCATCCATCCTCTAATATCGCATCCTCATCTTACACCGATGCTACGTAATTCTTTGGTTTGAATGTGAATCGAGAAAAGTCTCAGTAAATATTAGGATCGCTTTCGCCTTAAGTGAGTTTTTGTTTCTCATTTCCTCCTAAATGAAATACTTCGAAAGTTTGCTGCTCTTTATTGGTTAATGGAACGTGAAGGAATATGATTAAAATTATTTCTTTTTTGGATAAACAGAGATGCAGTGAAGATTTATTTTATTGCTGATATAATCTATGTAATAAAAGAAGGTGTCTGTGTGTTTGTCTGTCTGTCTCTCTCTCTCTCTATGTGTCTGTATGTTTGTCTCTCTCTCTCTGTGTGTGTGTGTGTGTGTGTCTGTATGTCTGTCTCTCTCTCTCTGTGTGTGTGTGTGTCTGTATGTCTGTCTCTGTGTGTGTGTGTGTGTGTGTGTCTGCCTCTCTCTCTGTGTGTGTGTGTGTGTCTGTCTGTCTGTCTGTCTGTCTCTCTCTCTCTCTCTCTCTCTCTGGGGCGGGGGTGGCTCAGTCGGTAGCGCGCCAGGCTCGTAATCTGTAGTTCCCAGGTTCGAGTCCCAGCTGGGTCAGCGTTGAGATTTACCTCCGCAAAATTCCCCGCCCTGCCCACGGTCAGTAGGGGACACCCATGGGCTTGGAAAGGCCGCCGTCCGTCGGATGGGACGTTAAGCCGTGGCCCCGTGTGTGGGAGAGCCATACCCTGTGCACGTTAAAGAACACGCTGGATGGCCTTGACGGGAAGCTACCATCTGTCTCCCAACAGCTGTTCCAGTGGGTTCCCTCCCCCAACCTTCTCTGAGCCTTCGGGGTCCATGTGACCTGGCCATTTAGCCCATGGTGTGCAAAAAAGTGCCGCTCAGAGGTAAAACAACCCAACTCTCTCTCTCTGTGTGTGTGTGTGTGTCTGTGTATGTGTGTGCGACAGCCATAACTCATTGGGAAATCAACGTACACGCTTCAAAGTTTCAGAGAATATTTCCGGTTGTTGCCCGGACTGTAGTGCCAAATTTCAGGTGGAAAGTCCAAAAGCGGGGCTTGCTACAAGCAAACATATTTCCCACGCTATTCCAACGGGAAACGAGAATCGCTGGCAAATTTATTGTTGCCATTTACTGCTCCCTCTAACTGTGAACGTAAAGAGTTAAAATAGCTTTTAAATCTGCTGCCGTTGCCAGATTCTCCACATTTCGAAGGTTGCCAGATCACTAATTTCTAAAAAAAATCGTTGCCAGATATTTTTTCTGAATTCTGTAATCAACCATAGCGTTCGGATATTTTTTTGAGCGACTGTGCTTACTAAATTTACCTTTACTGCAGTAAAAATAAGAATATACAGATTAAAAGTGACACCCGGGCAGCGCCTGGTGCCGTTCAGCTAGTATTAAATGAAAATAATCCAAGCTTCGCCTTTTTACTTCTGAGCGGCATTATTTTCTGCATAATAGACGAAATGGCCAGGTTGGGTTGTTTTACCTCTGAGAGGCACTTTTTTTCGCGCACAGTGGGCTAAAATGGCCTGGTCACAAGGACCCCAAAGGTTCAGATAAAGTTGGGAGAAAGTGACCCACTACACAGCTGTTAAGTAGACAGATAGTAGACTCCAGTGAAAGCCAACCAGAGTGTTATTTAACGCGCACAGGGCATGGTTCGTCCATATACGGACCACAGCTTTATGTCCCATCCGATGGATGGCGGTTTTTCCCAGCTCATCGGTGCTTCCTTTCTCACCGAAGGAGCCCGGGTGTTTAGCAGCGATAAATCTCAATACAGGCAGAACTGAGATTCGAACCTAGAAACTGCAGATTACAAGTCTGGCGTGCTACTTCTGAACCAACATTCTGCCACATCATATTGGAAGAGGAAGAGATGAGAGTATGGGAGGAGTTGATTGCCTCACTCCTTGCAACTGGGCCAACTTAACCCTGAGTAGGGCACTACCTATGTCGGCGAACTAAATTGCAAGAAGTCTCCATCTTTGTTGGATACTGATCCGGGATGACTTTCCTCTCCTCTTACTTCCTATTTCCTATTTTTCAAAGCATCCCATCCAAATAGAGATGGAGAACTTGTCACGGCCAGCCGTCACTCCTTCGGGTGGAGACGGAACACCAATTGGTGTGACATCCGTTTGGAATGCTGATGGAGGCTTTCGGAGGCCTTGCGTGCTGACCGTCACCAATCCGGAAATGACGCCGACAGATGCTTTTCGTTGTTACGAAAATCGGAGTTTTGGCGTTTCACTCAGTCCCTTCTTGCGAAAAAGGAATACCAAGTGGAGCATCACCTCCCCTGGGAAGGAAAATGAGATTGGGATAATTTTTTTTCCTTCTGTTGCTCTGCGAATCGAAACAAAAGTAATTGTTTCCAATCATCTCCAAAGAAGAAAATTCCCGGAGGATTTTTTTTTCTTCCTGACTGGAGGATATTTGTGCAACTTAGAAACCGTTCTAATCATTTTCGATTGATCTTCTACACTAGAGGCATCCAGAAATGCTAAGTGAGTGTTAAGCAATTCAGTGATAAATTATCACAGGAAAATATCCTGTAGACAAGAAACATTTGAAATAATGAGTTCAAAAAAATTAGTTCTCCTGACTGGAATTCCAGTCAGGACTATCTATATTTTTTCCAACTCATTATTTCGAGTTTAAGCATCTCTTTGCTTTCATCTCCACTGTACTGTAGCTTGCTCAGCAATCTTATATGCGATGCAATGAAAACATTGCATCTCGAAAGCCAATATTCAAAATCGTTATGCACAAGAGGCTTGAGGGGAAACGCAGGAGAAAATAGATGTTTTGGAAATTTATATGGAAAAAAATCTTTTTTTCTAATCAAGATTTCCTTCGCATTCTTCATTATAGAGTGGAGATATATTCTGCGCCTTTGGGCCGCAGTAGCAAAAAATTGATTATAACTTACTCTCCACTGAGTGATCACTGAATTATGTCCACCACATAGAACACACTGAAAGCATTTCACACATGCAGACAATACACTGAGAAAATGACAGAAATAATTGGTTCTATGTTAATTCATCGCGGTCAATTTAGAGCGATGTCAGTTCATCGTGACGTCAGTTTATTTTGATACTAGATCGTGTGGGCTCACTCTCGGAAATATTGAGCGTGTGCAGTTACCGTTCACAGCAAACTGGAGCGTGTGCAGTAATTGCACACGCTCCATTTGCTCGACATCATTTTATGTCGAGTTCATCTCGACATCATTTTATCGAAGCATCAATTCATCGCGACGTCAGTTTATCGAAGCATCAGTTCATCGCGACGTCAGTTTATCGAAGCATCAGTTCATCGCGACGTCAGTTTATCGAAGCATCAGTTCATCGCGACGTCAGTTTATCGAAGCATCAATTCATCGCGACGTAAGTTTATCGAAGCATCAATTCATCGCGACGTCAGTTTATCGAAGCATCAATTCATCGCGACGTCAGTTTATCGAAGCATCAGTTCATCGCGACGTCAGTTTATCGAAGCATCAGTTCATCGCAGTGATAGAGATAAGGTTTCATTTACTTCCTACATCTCTAATGAAATGACCTGTCTATAGACATTATTACTTAATTTCGTTTTTAAGAGATAAAACATGCGTCAGAAGAATTTCCCTCAAAAATTGATTAAAACTTAAATAACAAGTATTGTTCCAAACCATTTAACAAAATATGCATTTTAAAGGTTTGTTTATTGATTATAGCAATATTGTGCAATTATGAATGACTTTTATGAAAGATAGTTTATTGTTAAACATTTCCAGCTTCCGTGTCTTTAAATACCGAACGAATTATATTGCAAGTCGAGATTTAAATAGATTGTCAAACAGGACCTTGTTAGAATTGGTGTGCAGTGGCCAGATGCAGCAGATGCAGCTCAGAACAGATATGCTTGGAGAACTAAATTGCATGGTCTGGTTAGACCTCAGTAGCCCATGGCTGCTTGAGAATGATGATGATGATCTTTATCTTCAGTGACATTATTCCATTAAATACATAATTTAAAAATGATAGAGCTCCGATGTGAGATTTCCATTGAGATAACCTAAATTTTGGAATAATTTACCTGGAACCAAGCAAAATGGGGAATTTCCATGTCATCTCAATGGGAATCTGATATCGAAGCTCTATTAACTTTTAAATTTTGTATTTAATGTGGCGGAAGATAAAGATCATAATCAAATCCATTTAAATCTTGATTTTCAATATTATTCTTTCACTATTTAAAAGAGTTGCGGAATCTCGAATATTTAATAATAAACTATCTTTCACAAAAGTGATTCATAATCGCCTAATATTAAAATAATCATTACGCAAACTTTTTTAATTGCATATATTTTATTAAATGCTATTAATATACTCTTTATTTAAGCTTTAATTAATTTTTGAGGGAAATTCTGTTGACGCATGTACAGACAATTCATTTGAGTACAGATGTAGAAAGTCTATAAAAATCAGATCTCTCTATCATTGTGATGAACTGATGCTTCGACAAACTGACGATGCGATGAATTCACACCGAAATAATTACATTATTTGCAAATTTTTAACAATAAGAACAGTAAGAATGATTGTTAATATCAAATATCCTTTAAATATTTGACATCAACCTAGAAGGCCGCGGGTTATTTACCACTGTCACAACACAATCTGTTTACTTTGGAAAAGAAAAACGTTTTTTCCTTTAGTTATTATAAGTTTTAAATTACATGTTTGCAATGTATCAAAAGTGTGAAATAAATTTGAAATTTGATATTAGTCAGGTTATGTTTGTAAGTTAAAAATCCTTCTTAGCTTTCCAAGGGCCTACTACTTGATGCACAATATAGGGTGCTTCAAAAGTAGTTTTACAACTTTGAGAAGATGTATACATTTATTAATAAATGGTAGACACAAATCAAATGCATAGAAATATAGCCAAACACATCAAGTATTGTCTTATGTATCAGAGTTTTACAAATTTGTGAGTAGGCTGATGATCCGATATCATGGCTACGATGATCCCTTGATTTAACTCCACTAGACTTAGGGTTGTTAAAGATAAAGAATGCTGTCTACCTTTATCTGTAAATGCTGATGACCTAGGGGATAAATTGTAGGCGCAGTTTCAGAAATCACCTTGGGAATGCTTCGTAACAACTGGAGAGAATTTCATTATGGGTGGGATATTGGTTCTGTTGCATCTGGAATTCACATCGAGCTGTCACTCTGATGCATCTGACAAAATTTTATATGTTTGGCTACATTTCTATGCATTTGATTTATATCTACCATTTATCAATAAATGTATACTTCTTCTCAAAGTTGTAACCCTATTTTTCAAACACCTTGTATGTGACCACGTATGCATAATATCAGTTATGCATGGTATATGATATTGGATAGAAAATAGAGGGAATATTAGAAGAGAGGTAATACAGTAGAGGGAATATTAGAAGAGAGGTAATACAGTAGAGGGAATATTAGAAGAGAGGTAATACAGTAGAGGGAATATTAGAAGAGAGGTAATACAGTAGAGGGAATATTAGAAGAGAGGTAATACAGTAGAGGGAATATTAGAAGAGAGGTAATACAGTAGAGGGAATATTAGAAGAGAGGTAATACAGTAGAGGGAATATTAGAAGAGAGGTAATACAGTAGAGGGAATATTAGAAGAGAGGTAATACAGTAGAGGGAATATTAGAAGAGAGGTAATACAGTAGAGGGAATATTAGAAGAGAGGTAATACAGTAGAGGGAATATTAGAAGAGAGGTAATACAGTAGAGGGAATATTAGAAGAGAGGTAATACAGTAGAGGGAATATTAGAAGAGAGGTAATACAGTAGAGGGAATACAGGAAGAATGATAGATACTGAGCAGAAAAATGTAAACAGTTCCATATTATCTCAATAGAAAACCACACCCAGAGCTCAATAACTACTTCATTAGGATTTTTAATGCAAAATATGTTTAAAAATAAATCAAAAATCTCAATCAAATCAATCTAAATCTCGATTTTAAACAATATTTGCTCAGTTGGATTGGGTTGTTTTACCTCTGAGCGGCACTTTTTTGCACACCATGGGCTAAATGGCCAGGTCACATGGACCCCGAAGGCTCAGAGAAGGTTGGGAGAGGGGACCCACTGGAACAGCTGTTGGGAGACAGATGGTAGCCTCCCGTCAAGGCCATCCAGCGTGTTCTTTAACGTGCACAGGGTATGGCTCTCCCGCACACGGGGCCACGGCTTAACGTCCCATCCGACGGACGGCGGCCTTTCCAAGCCCATGGGTGTCCCCTACTGACCGTGGGCAGGGCGGGAAATTTTGCGGAAATAAATCTCAACGCTGACCCAGCTGGGACTAGAACCAGGGAACTACAGATTACGAGCCTGGCGCGCTACCGAATGAGCCACCCCGCCCCTATTTGCTCAGTATATGAAGAGTTATGAAAGCTGGAATGGTCAACAAGCTACAAAAACTGACTCCAAAATTTATTTACAATATTAAAACAGATTAAGAGATAAGAGATCATAGTCGACTCTAGTAGATATTCCAGCGTTCACAACTCTTTAAATACTGAACAAATATTGTTTAAAATTGATATTTAGGTAGATTTGATTGAGATCTTCAATTTACTTTTCACATATTTTTCATTAAAAATTATATTGAAGTAGCTATTGATCTCTGAAAGTGACTTCTTATTGAGATCATTTCCATTTTTCTGCCCAGTACCTGTACATCAAGCTGTGATCCCTTTGAGAAAGACATCCAAGAACAAGCTGGATGGCTTTAACAAATGGATCTCATCTTCATCTAAAAATTTTCAAACTTTCGTATTGTCCTCTTAATTTTCCTAAAATTAATGTCCTTATGTTTCTAGTTATTTATTTTATTGTATAGAAATAATATAGAGCAAGATAAAACATTCCAACAGTAATATTAACGTTAATTTATTCTATTAAAAAAATTTTTATATTTTTTTCACAGGAAATGTCTGATTGTACGAGACACCATGACACATCCTACCTCCCTGTCCCTTGGTGAAAGAAATCACGTGATTTAGATCAACATGGCGGCGATGGTAGTGAAACTCAGCATAAGGATCAGAATCACATAGATTCGTTTTCTCACTGCATTTCAAGTAGGTCGATTTATTTTTTAAATTCTCTCTTAACATTATCGAGAATTCTCGAATGTGGAAGTGCGAATAATTAATTTCAATCAGTAATTTACCAATGAGGAAGTTGGCTTTGTCCATGGCTGTCCAGTCTTAGGGGGTAGGGGTGGATGAGCTGGTCGCGCGCGCCAGGTTCGTAATCTGCAGTTCCCATAATCGAGTCCCAGCTGGGCCAGTGTTGAGATTTATCTGAGCAAAATTCCCCGCCCTGCCCTCGGTCACTACGGGGGGACCAATGGACCCTGATGACAGCCACTGCCCCGTCGGATAGGGCGTAAAACCCTGGCTCCTTGTGGGGGATAGCTATTCCCTGTGCATATTAAAAAACACGCTGATAGGGTTGGGTTCAGTTGTTTTACCTCTGAGCGGCACTTTTTTGCACACAATGGGCTAAATGGCCAGGTCACATGGACCCCGAAGGCTCAGAGAAGATTGGGGGAGGGAACCCACTGGAATAGCTGTTGGAAGACAGATGGCAGCCTCCCGTCAAGGCCATCTAGCGTGTTCTTTAACGTACACAGGGTATGGTTCTCCCGCACACGAGGCCACGGCTTAACGTCCCATCCGACGGACGGCGGTCTTTCCAAGTCCATCGGTGTCCCCTACTGACCGTGGGCAGGGCGGGGGAATTTTGCGGAGATAAATCGCAACGCTGACCCAGCTGGGACTAGAACCTGGGAACTACAGGAGCCTGACGCGCTACCGACTGAGCCACCCCCGCCCCCAAACTGGATAGGGAGGTTACTGTATGTCCTAACAGCTGTCCAGTGGGTCCCCTCCCCCAACATTCTCTAAGCCCTCATGGGTCCTTGTGACTTGACCATTTAATCCCTTGTGTCCAAAAAAAAGTGCAGCTCAGAGGTAAACAAGCCAACTCTCTAGTCTCATAATCTGATGCTACCAAGTTGTATTCTCTACTTGCGCTCAGATTTTTCTCGACTAATCCAACCCTTGCTCTCTTGAGAAAAGGGAGAGTTGTGACCCGAAAAAAATCGTCTTCCATAGGATGTAACGTTATATCGTAACAGCATGTACAGGAAAGCCATACACTGGGAACCTTAAAAAGTACTCTCGATGGCTTTGATGGAAAGTGCTTATCTGTCTGCTTAGACGCTGGCTGCTGGATTCATTTACCCATCTAGCTGGGAGCTTTTGACCCCATTCCGTCCAACCTTTGTGGGCAGAAAACTGAAACTCAGAGTTAAAACAATAAAACTCTTGATGTACAATGAACTTAAATAGTCGGTCACATGGAACTCAGAATCAGGAAAACAGAAAACCAACATCTGAACAACAGTTAGGGACAGAGAAAACACTTTTTACCAAGACCATTTTTTGTAATCTTTAAACTATGCGAAATATACTCTTTTACATATATGACCACGTCTAAGGAAGGAAGTCTTTCTATATTTTGTTCTGGAGGAATATTACAGCTCGGATTGTGTTTTTGCACCTCTGAGCATCACGTTTTTTGCACAAGATGGGGGCTAAATTGGCAGATCACAAGGACCCCAATCCCAAGGAAGTGAAAAGGGGATCCAACAGACAGATAGTAACCTCCCGATAACGCATAGTAACCTCCCGATAAGCCTGTCCAGTGTATCCTTTAACATGCACGATATATTGTCCTCTCGTGCCCAGAGAACTTCGGCTTTACGTCCCATCCGACGGATGACGGCCTTTTCAAACCCATCAGTGTCCTCTTTCTGACCCTCTTCTGACCTCTCAAGCAGCTGATTGCCACAGATGTCTTACAGGAGTCTGTCAGTTTATACGCCACAGGGAAGATCTATGAGGATGGCGGAACCTCAGCTGGAAGACAACACAAACATCCACGCCTTACCCAAGGTTCGAACCCAGGTCCCTTTGATCAGTAGCTAAGAGCGCTAACCACTCTGTCACGGGACGGCAAACGAACATAAGATTTGGGTTGGGTTGTTTTACCTCTGAGCGGCACTTTTTTGCACACCATGGACTAAATGGCCAGGTCACATGGACCCCGAAGGCTCAGAGAAGGTTGGGGGAGGGGACCCACTGGAACAGCTGTTGGAAGACAGATAGTAGCCTCCCGTCAAGGCCATCCAGCGTGTTCTTTAACGTGCACAGGGTATGGCTCTCTCACACACGGGGCCACGGCTTAACATCCCATCCGACGGACGGCGGCCTTTCCAAGCCCATCGGTGTTCCCTACTGACCGTGGGCAGGGCGGGGAATTTTGCGGAAATAAATCTCAACGCTGACCCAGCTGGGACTCGAACCTGGGAAGTACAGATTACGAGCCTGGCGCGCTACCGACTGAGCCACCCCCGTCCCGCGCACGAGCATAAGAAGTTAATATTTTGCTTGAAATGAACATTTCCACTAATAATATCTTCCTTCTTATATTAAGCTTCAGCTAGTGCATTCTCTTTAAACATATTCAAATCACCAGAAGAGAAAATGTGTCGATTCCATCCCTGGGGGACAGATCATGATTCATCTTCCCCAATTAAGTACTCAATGTCAAAAAACTTTGTTATCCATGTTCTGAAAACAAAACTAAGTCTGCAGTAGAACCTGCTTAATATAAAGGTACCAAGGATGTTTCCAATCCTGTTAATAATGCAGTAAGACAGATTTTATGTGTAAACCGAAACCCTTTATAAAGTAACCAATTGGCGGCCTTCTTTTGTTTCCTGCTGTTTCAATGCTTAACGGCATTTCAAAGCCAGTCTTCAGAGGAAAAGAAAATTTCTATTTAGCTCTGTTTTTAATTAACTACATCTTCGAAACATTTTTTACATTCATTTAGAGAAGTGTATTAAATTTGTAGCAGTCCCATGGCCCAGTGGTTAGCGCGCTTGGCTACTGATGTAAGGGACATGGGTTCGAGCCCCGGATAAGGCATGGATGTATGTGTCGTTTTTCTGCTGAGGTCCTGCCATCCTCTCAGATCTTCTACTGTGGCATATAAACTGACAGGCTCCTGTCAGACCTCTGTGGCAAGCAGCTGCTTGAGGGGGTGTTTATTTTATTTTTATTTATTAAATTTGTTACTGTGAAGAATTTTGAATCTTGTGTCAATTAAACACTCGATTTTCCCTTCACTTGCTGAATCAACTTTGGCATTAGTTTTCGGTCATACCTCACGTCTGCATCATCATCATCATCATCATCCTCAAGCAGCCATGGGCTACGGAGGTCCAACCAGACCGTGCAATTTAGTTCTCCAAGCAAGTCTATCCTGAGCTACATCTACTGCATCTGGCCACTGCACACCAATTCTAACAAGGTCTTGTTTGACATTGTCTGCCCACCGCATCCTAGGTCTCCCCTTCTTTCTGAGGCCTTTAGGCACACTGTTCATAACCCTATTCGCCAATCTATAATTATTCATACGGGCAACATGGCCAAACCAACGGAGTCTCTCTCTGCACAATATGCTGCTTAAAGGAGGTTGCAAACTCCTTTGCCTAATCTCATCATTAGTTACAAAGTTGAACCACCTAATGCCCAAGATACTGCGTAAGCATCTGGAATCAAAGCATCTAGTTTCCTGTTATCTTGTTTACAAAGTGTCCAAGTTTCACTACCATAACTAACCCTAGAAAGAACCAAACTATTATACAGTCTAATTTTAGTCTTTAGATGTATACGCCTATTTCTCCACACTCTCCATAGGTTCTTAAAAGTCCCGGCAGCAAACCCTATTCTTCTGTTAATCTCATGGCGCACATCACCATTATCTGTTACATAGCTCCCAAGATAATTAAACTGTGACACCTGCTCCAGACTGCAACCATTCAGATTAACTGAATCACAGCCTGCCTGACCAATTTTCATCACTTTAGTTTTCTCTCTGTTTATAACCAAACCTACTCTACTACCAGTCTCATCAACAGCTCGAATGAAAGAGTTCATCTCATCAACATCATTTGCCAAAAGGGCTAAGTCATCAGCATAATCTAAATCAGAAATTTTCGTATCTCCAGCCCATTTAAGGCCAAAATCTTTCCCTTGAAGTGAATTTCGCATAACATAATCAATAACCAAGCTAAAGAGAAAAGGAGACAAAATGCACCCTTGTCGAACACCAGAAGTAATGCTAAACCAATTGCTACAAGCCTTACCAACTCTCACACACGACTCAGTGTTATTATAGAGAGCTTTCATAATGTTAACTAACTTGTCTGGTATACCATATGATTTCACAATCAACCACAAATTATGACGATCAACAGAGTCGAAAGCCTTTTTGAAATCAACAAAGCTAGCAACCAAAGGTTTCTGAAACTCTAAACATTTCTCAAGAATCTGCCTAAGTGCAAATATCTGATCCACACATCCCCTACCACTTCTGAATCCACATTGCTCATCACGCAATTGCCTGTCAACCAGATTCTTAATTCTATTAAGCACAATCATGGAAAGAACTTTACCTGGAACAGAGAGTAGGCTGATACCCCTATAGTTATCACAAGAACTGCGATCACCTTTTTTGAAAATAGGGATAACAATAGCTCTGGTAAAATCTTTAGGAACCATGCCTTTATCATAAAAGATTTTCAGAATTTCAGTCATCCAAGTGGTAACCGAAACATTCCCAGCTCTAAGCATTTCTGTAGTAATTTCATCCACCCCTGGGGATTTATGAAGTTTAAGTTTAGAAACAGCCAAAATAACTTCAGATTGTGTTATAGGTCCAACATTAAAGCCACCAATGCGTCTATCATCATTGCAAACAATGGGAGTAGAACTAACTACATTGTTTAGAACATCACTGAAATGCTCAGCCCACCTAGCCATGACAGAATCCTCCTCTTCTATAACCTTACCTTGTTTATCCTTCAATCCTTGTATGCCTGTCCGTTTTCTAAAACACAAAACATTAACTATCTGGTACAGCTCTCTGCTGTTGTGCTGTCTAACTGCTTCCTCGGCTTTGTCAGCCAAACCATCAAGCCAAAGATTTTTATCAGCAGCTAACTGATCCTTTACAAGTTTATTAAGGTCTCTGTAATGCTTTCTATTAGGACTAGTAGGTTATTGATTAAGGGCATTCCTGCATTCTTTCTTTCCGAAATAAGCTCAAGTGCCTTATCACTCAGATAATTCTGCCTCTTCTGCTCCTTTTTTCCTAAAAGAGTACTGTTAGTGTCCAAAAAAGCCTGTTTCAAATGATCCCATTCTTCCTCAACTTCAGTAGTAAGCAAACCATGACTGTCATAATGACTAAGTAACCTATCTGGTAAGCTTTGGCTATAACTGGATCTTTCAGAGCTTCAGTATTAAAAGTAAATTTTTTAACCCTAGGACAACACTTTTTAAGTTTAAGTTGCAACACACTTTTAACAAGGTAATGGTCAGATCCAATTTCAGCTCCCCTATATGCCCTGGTATTCCTAACAGAACTAGCCCATTTGCTGTTAATTAATATGTAATCAATCATATTCTTATGCAACCCATCAGGTGAAACCCATGTGTACTTATGTGTGTCGCGGTGTTTGTAATAAGTGTTAGTTATTCTGAATCCATTGAGTTTACTTACCTGTAGGAGACGTTGCCCATTGCCATTGCAGCTACCAATACCAAAAGGGCCTATTACTCCTCCCCAAAGGGCAGAGTCAGTACCAACTTTGGCATTGAAGTCACCAAGAACAAGGGTAATATCTCCTTTCTTGACAGAATTCAAAATATCCTGAAGTTGTTCATAAAACCTCTCCTTCTCATCCTCATCGACATCCTCAGTGGGGGCATAACAGCAGATAACATTCAAGTCTTTAACGCTTGTCTGAAATTTTGTTGTAAGAAACCTTTCATTAATGCACTCATATCCTAGAAGAGCATCACTAGCGTGTCTGCTGAGAAGCAGACCCACGCCTTGGTGATGCTTATTGTCGTCCCTCCCTGAAAAGAGAAATTTAAGATTATTTTTAAGAATCTGACCTTTATCTGTCCATCTGGTCTCTTGCAAGCCGAGAATATCTAAATTATAACGGTGGAATTCTTGTGTGAGGACATCAAGAGAAAAAGCTCTGTGCAGAGTCCTCACATTCCAACTACCTATGGAGAGAAAATGGTTAGTGGGATGTTTAAAGAAACTATGTTTATTGAGAGAGGGAATGCCGACAATATCAAACAGCCCCCTAATCACAGACATGGGGCAAAGACCCGTTCCCCCACTACTAAAGGCTGAAGCCAACGCAGACGTGGGTTTGAGATTTAACAAGAATAAAACGTTGCAAAGTTTCCTTAGTAACGGACATCGTTAAGTTGCTAGGCTAAACAGACGAACAGGAAAAACTAGGATTTAACAATTGAAGTGATAAATCAAGAAAACAGAAAAGTTGGGTTGGGTTGTTTTACCTCTGAGCGGCACTTTTGAGAGCCACCCCCGCCCCAAACAGAAAAGTGCCCACCAATAAAGACCATGATACCACATTTACCAAACTTATTATATTTTTATTAATTACATAGCTGGTGATAGTTTAGTGGTTAGAACACATCGCATGTAACTAATCGACAAAACGCATTAATTTCTTTTTTCAAAAAATTATTTATTGCACACTCTCTTTATATCGTTATGTTAACAAAATAATTTCTTTCTTATATAATATATATTTTTTTATTAAATGCTGCAATTAACGATTCCACTGTAATGCATTCTTCGTATAATTTTCACAGTCTGACTCTAACTCCAACTGCCATGCAGAACATCATGCGCAAGCAGGCGTCAAAGGGCGACTCTCTACAGGGCAGCGACAAGATGGAGCTCAGAGAGATGGAAGATCCCCTCATCGACGACAGAGGCGATGCGAACTTCAACTACGGAAGCACCAATGTCGGTTTCCAGGACATGACTCCTCGGGTCGGCGATGGAGAGAAAACGATCCTGGATGCTCCCGATGCTGACGACAAGGGCATCATCCAGCAGGAGGAAGGGGAGAAGAGAGACTCTTGGGACAGCAAACTTCAGTTCATCCTCGCCACCATTGGTTATGCTGTGGGACTGGGAAACGTGTGGAGATTCCCATATCTGGCTCAGAAGAACGGAGGAGGTGAGATTGATTTCATGATAGAATGTTTTGTTCGGATGGAGCAAGTTGCGTTGAGTTGTTTCACCTCTGAGCGGCACTTTTTTGCACACCATGGGCTAAATGGCCAGGTCACAAGGACCCCGAAGGCTCAGAGAAGGTTGGGGGAGGGGACCCACTGGAACAGCTGTTGGGAGACAGATGGTAGCCTCCCGTCAAGGCCATCCAGTGTGTTCTTTAACGTGCACAGTGTATGGCTCTCCCGCACACGGGGCCACGGCTTAACGTCCCATTCGACGGACGGCGGCCTTTCCAAACCCATCGGTGTCCCCTACTGACCTTGGGAAGGTCGGGGAGGTTTGCGGAGATAAGTCTCAACGCTGATCCAGCTGGGACTCGAACCTGGGAACTGCAAATAACGAGCCTGGCGCGCTACCGACTGAGCCAGCCCCGTCCGGAGCAAGTTGCAAATGCATTTCAAAACGCTATTTTCAATCGAAGAGGTAGTTATCACTCTTAGTTAGTCTTTAACGTCGATACCAAATTTAGAGGATATGAACCCACGACTCCCTGATAACATGTCAGATGTTCTGACAGCTGATCAAGATATCTTGATGATGTTATCTCTTTTTGATGTTATGAACTTTCCTACCTGCAAATACACAATTTTCTGTGTCTCTTAGAGGTATTGAAGTAGTTGAAGTAACACCAGCATCGAAGTGATTTTGATCGGCGGTGGTAGCTCATTGGTCAGAGCACCTGAAAGGTTTTAATATAATTTTAAATTTTTATCTTAAATACAAACAATTATTATAGAAACAAAAATGCATTTTCCCACTCACCGTGGGGTAAAGACAAACTCATTGTTGTGACCTTGTGACCTTCACATTCCATTTTGCAAATTTCGAATTCCTGCATGGTTCGCAATATTCGTTTAAAGTTCGAGTTCAAGTTTCTTACCATTAAAAATTCCAAAACAAATTTTGTTCACATATAAACAACCGAAATTACAAAAGCAAAAGTTTGACTAGGTTGTTAAAGTTAGGTTGGGTTGGGTTGCTTTACCTCTGAGCGGCACTTTTTTGCACACCATGGGCTAAATGGCCAGGTCACATGGACCCCGAAGGCTCAGAGAAGGTTGGGGGGGAGGGGACCTACTGGAACAGCTGTTGGGAGACAGATGGTAGCCTCCCATCAAGGGCATCCAGCGTGTTCTTTAACGTGCACAGGGTATGGCTCTCCCGCACACGGAGCCACGGCTTAACGTCCCATCCGACGGACAGCGGCCTTTCCAAGCCCATCGGTGTCCCCTACTGACCGTGGGCAGGGCGGGGAATTTTGCGGAGATAAATCTCAACGCTGACCCAGCTGAGACGGTTGTTAAAGTACAATTAGATTTATAAAAATCAATTTTAAAATCAATTAATCGATTTTAGCTGTTCCGTGGCCGAGTGGATAACGCGCTTGGCTTCTGAACTGAGTGAACTGGGTTCGAGCCCTGGGTAAGGCATGGATGTTTGTGTTATCTTTCTGCTTAGGTTTCGTCATCCTCACAGACCATCTACTATGGCGTATTTAAACTGGAGGCTCCTGTCAGACCTCTGTGGAAAGCAGCTGCTTGAGGGGATTTTTTTTAGATGAAAAAAACATAATTAATTAACAGACAATAATGATAATTGACAGATATTAATCAGTTAATGGTGACAATAATCAATATAAGAGACGTAATTTTTCAATTTCCAACTTTTTTTTCACCGTTAAAGGGCCGAATTTAAACTTTTGAGAGATTCAGAAAGTACGAATCGAAGTATTTCATCAAAACCTCTCCAACCCAAAAAGAAAAGAATTTTTAATTTAGCTCAAAGGCCGCCGTCCGTCGGATGGGACGTTAAGTCGTGGGCCCGTGTGCGGGAGAGACATACCCTGTGCACGTTAAAGAATACGCTGGATGGCCTTGACGGGAGGCTACCATCTGTCTCCCAACAGATGTTCCAGTGGGTCCCCTCCCCCAACCTTCTCTGAGCCTTCGGGGTCCATGTGACCTGGCCATTTAGCCCATGGTGTGCAAAAAAGTGCCGCTCAGAGGTAAAACAATCCAACCCAACCCAATTTAGCTCAAAAAAGCAAAAAAAAGTTAGATATCTATCACTGGGCAGACAAACATCCGACAATGCGAAATGTTTTTTTTTTTCTGAAAATAGATAAAAATAACCTGTGGAGTCCTGATGTCCGAGCACGGTTGAGAACTACTCTCAATGACAAAAAGTTGCCTTCGGGACGATATTCTTAATATCAAGACATTCTTTTTAATATCATTCTTAAAACTAATGAAAATGAGACTGCACGATTCACGTTTGGACGGTTTTCAGAGATCATAAATTGATTAACAGGTGACTTATAATCCCAGAGACCTGTCTTTCATCAGCTGATGTCAACTGTTCAGTCTCGTAATCGTCCTGTATATCACTTAAGCTCTTCACTGGTACTCATAATGAGATCAAGGGCATCCAAATGAAAGTGATGAAAACAAACGAGTGTGAAAAGTATGGAGGTATTAAAGTAATGAGGTCTTTGGATTGAATAACGATCACACTTTAAGAGTATCAAGAGTGTGGTAGATGATGAAGTTGATATAAGCAGTACCTACTCTATGACGATGAAGGAGAGAAGGTGCTTGGTCTTGGTACCCAAATTGCCATGAATTACATGAACAAGATCAGCAAGGAACATGAGTTGGGTTGGGTTGTTTTACCTCTGAGCGGCACTTTTTTGCACACCATGGGCTAAATGGCCAGGTCACATGGTTCGAGTCCCAGCTGGGTCAGCGTTGAGATTTATCTCCGCAAAATTCCCCGCCCTGCCCGCGGTCAGTAGGGGACACCGATGGGCTTGGAAAGGCCGCCGTCCGTCGGATGGGACGTTAAGCCGTGGCCCCGTGTGCGGGAGAGCCATACACTGTGCACGTTAAAGAACACACTGGATGGCCTTGACGGGAGGCTACCATCTGTCTCCCAACAGCTGTTCCAGTGGGTCCCCTCCCCCAACCTTCTCTGAGCCTTCGGGGTCCATGTGACCTGGCCATTTAGCCCATTGTGTGCAAAAAAGTGCCGCTCAGAGGTAAAACAATCCAATCCAAAGCCAGGTCACATGGACCCCGAAGGCTCAGAGAAGGTTGGGGGAGGGGACCCACTGGAACAGCGGTTGTGAGACAGATGGTAACCTCCCGTCAAGGCCATCCAGCGTGTTCTTAAACGTGCACAGGGTATGGCTCTCCAGCACACGGGGCCACGGCTTTACGTTCCATCCGATGGACGGCGGCCTTTCCAAGCCCATCGGTGTCCCCTACTGACCGTGGGCAGGGCGGGGAATTTTGCGGGGATAAATCTCAACGCTGACCCAGCTGGGACTCGAACCTGGGAACTACAGATTACGAGCCTGGCGCGGTACCGACTGAGCCACCCCCGCCCCGCAAGGAACATGAAAGAGGAGAATAATGAATTAATTGCTTTATATTGAATTAAATGCTTAGTAAAACAATTAAGGTGCTGTGGATTAATTTGTTTATTAATCCGAAGCACCTTAAATTGTTTTACTGAGCATTTAATCACTATTAAGTTGTTAAAGTATCATGATGACAATTTTTAGTAGAGGAAAAATTGTCTGGAGCGGGGTGGGATCCGAACCCACGATTTCCTGATGACATGGTTCATGGGTTGAGACCAAATGTGATTAAATGCTTAGTTCTGAATTATCATGTAGCTGTAGAGCAGAGGTCGCCAATCTGTGGTCCGCGGGAAAATTTTGGTGGTCCGTGGAGAAATTTGGACACTGACACAGGATCACTGACAATTTTCGTCTAGGGATATTTGCAACAACCTATTTGTGCTTAAAGACATTCTCATCTGTTACGGCAATTAAAAACAAGTACCGCTGTCGGCTTGAAATAGAAACGGCTCTCCGTGTTGCAGTGACGTCATTGGAGCCAAGAATCCATAAACTTATTTCAAACAAGCAGCAACATAATGATTTTGTAGTAATTAAACAAGTGCATTTTATATTAATAAGATGCAACTTTTATGATCATTATTTTACACATGTTTGTACCTTTTTTTTAAAAAAAACATCATGCTAGTGGTCCGCGGGATTCAAAATTGTCAGTTTAGTGGTCCGTGAGGTCCAAAAGATTGGCGACCGCTGCTCTAGAGAGCACAGGGTGTTTCTAAAGTAGGTTACAATTTTGACAAGATGTACATTTATTAATAAATGATAGATACAAATCAAATACATAGAAATGTAGCCAAAACCGGAGATGGTCCAGAGTGAGAGTTCGATATGATTTCCAGATGTAACACAATAAATATCCCACCCACAATGAATTTCTTCCCTGGTGTGACGTAGCATGTCTGTCGTGACTTGCGCAACTGCGCCTGTATTTGTTTCCGGCAGATCATCAACATTCAGAGGCAAAGGTGAAAAGTACACTTTGTCCTTAGCAATCCCCATACCAGTGGAGTTAAATCGGGGATTGAGAAAAAAAAACTTATTCTTAAAGAGTCATTAGGAAAAAGTTATTTGCTTAAAGAATCGCTAAGAAATAAATTATATTTTTAAAGATCCACTAGGGGGGGAAAATCATATTCTTAAGGATTGGATTGGATTGTTTTACCTCTGAGCGGCACTTTTTTGCACACCATGGGCTAAATGGCCAGGTCACATGGACCCAAAGGCTCAGAGAAGGTTGGGGGAGAGGACCCACTGGAACAGCTGTTGGGATACAGATGGTAACCTCCCGTCAAGGCCATCCAGCGTGTTCTTTAACGTGCACAGGGTATGGCTTTCCCACGCAGAGAGGCACGGTTTAACGTCCCATCCGACGGACGGCGGTCTTTCCAAGCCCATCGGTGTCCCCTACTGACCGTGGGCAGGGCGGTAGTATATTCTTAAGGAACCACTAAGAAAAATAAATCATATTCTTAGAGAGTCACTAAAAAAAAAAGTATTCTTAAAGAGCCAATTTTCTACTTAAAAAAGAAAAAAAATTAACATACATTTCTAATGAATGATGAATTGGAAAAACAACTATATTTTTAAGAAATCAAGAAAATATCTTGATTAAAAAACAAAAAATATACATTTTTAATGAGCGCTATGAATTTACCAAATCGTTCAGTTACGCATCTAAAAATGTTCCGTCGGTAAATCGGAAGAAACGAACCAATTCCACAAATTGACTTTTGTTTTTATGAACCGCAAGTTCTTTTGTAATGAGCCTCGGGTTGACTGTAAAATGAACCCGCTGCTCATTGCTTGAAGTGCTTCAGAATTATTATTTTAGTTTTGAATCCTTGTAAAACACCTTACTGAAAAAAGCTGTTGAAGCTGCATTAGATCAACAACTGTGAAGAAATGAAACTTCTCAAGCGACATCTTGTTAGGAGAGATTTTGCGTCATCATCTTCTCAGTCTCCATAGAGAAGACGATTCACTTGGGAAAGAAGATTACGGCTCTAAGGAAACAGAAACTCCATCGTAATTTTGGAAAAAAAATCCCTTTTCCCTGCTCGGACAATGAAAAAGGGAAAAATGGCTTCACATTTTTTTATTGTGCTTTCAGTTTACTAGATTTAAATACCTTACAGAATTTTAAAATAAGTTTTTTCGGATATATTGTTTATATAACGCAAATGTCGAAATAGTAACCAGGGCTACGTTTTGCAACTTACTTACTTGTGTCGTGCTATAATTTGAGCCGAAGCTACTGTTTATGCCCCGGCATTTAATATGTAATATACGATATTAATATAAAATTTATGAATCGTTTCTACAAGGATTGTTCAACAACTAAGAATACAAAGCCTGCCATAGAAAAGGAAAAAACACAAAAGAACATTTTGAAATTTAACAACAGAGATATATAAGCTATTTTTCTACAAAATTCTCAATCGATGGGATTTTTTGTCATCTACGTAGAACATTCCTTCCAAATGACGAAACCAATCTTTTACTGCATTTATTACCTCATCGTGGCTTGCGTCTTCCAAGTGCCTGTCTCAGCACTGTTAAAAGGTGAAAAATCACTGCGCGCTGAGTCAGGGTTGGGTTGTTTTACCTCTGAGCGGCACTGTTTTGCACACCATGGGCTAAATGGCCAGGTCACATGGACCCCGAAGGCTCAGAGAAGGTTGGGGGAGGGGACCCACTGGAACAGCTGTTGGGAGACAGATGGTAGCTTCCCGTCAAGGCCATCCAGCGTGTTCTTTAACGTGCAACAGGGTATGACTCCCCTATACACGGAGCCACGGCTTAACGTCCCATCCGACGGACGGCGGCCTTTCCAAGCCCATCGGTGTCCCCTACTGACCGTGGGCAGGGCGGAGAATTTTGCGGAGATAAATCTCAACGCTGACCCAGCTGGGACTCGAACCTGGGAACTACAGATTACGAGCCTGGCGCGCTACCGACTGAGCCACCCCGCCCCTGCTGAGTCAGGATTGTAAGAATGGTGCTTGAGGACTTCTCATTTGATCCCCAGTTTCTACTGACTCTCCTCTTTCTACTGACTCTCCTCTTTCATTAAATACCTACACCATTTCACAACAAACTAGCACGGAATCACGATGAATGTCAGGTGATTTGGTGGTGGTGCTTTTTTGCATTCAGGAAACGAACAACTGCAGGCATTTTTAAGTTGCAGGATTTCTAATCAATGCGCGGTCATTTTCAAGGGACCTTTTCAACGACACAATTACAAGTGAGACGAAAATTGAAAAGCACTGTCCGCAAAATTTCCCCGCCCTGCCCACGGTCAGTAGGGGACACCGATGGGCTTGAAATGGCCGCCGTCCGTCGGATGGGACGTTAAGCCGTGGCCCCGTCTGTGGGAGAGCCATACCCTGTGCACGTTAAAGAACACGCTGGATGGCCTTGACGGGAGGTTACCATCTGTCTCCCAACAGCTGTTCCAGTGGGTCCCCTCCCCCAACATTCTCTGAGTCTTCGGGGTCCTTGTGGCCTGGCCATTTAGCCCATGGTGTGCAAAAAAGTGCCGCTCAGAGGTAAAACAACCCAACCCTGAAAAGCACTGTGTTGCGCATGCCTGACTGCGTCTCAACTACAACCAGTTTCAACCTGTATATTTCCTGACTGGTAATTACAGGATTTGTATTCATACTTTTTTTTGAACCTCCGTGGTAAACTGAAATGTTAGTTTTTAATGCATTAGTTTTAATAACGAATCGAAAAATTAGTCTTATTTGTCATATTTTACCAGCAAGGTATTATATTTTGAATACGTATTTTTACTATCATTTATATAAAGCTTAATAAATTTATTTTGAATTATTGATAAGTTTAGCGTTTTTATTATTATAATGCGGTGAAATATCTTGCCATAGTCGTATTCTATCACTAATTGTTTTTGCCAAAAAATTATGTTTCATTCTTTTATTATTTGATTAAAATAAAAAGTTATACTTTGTTGAAAGAAAAATATTTATTTCATTATTTCAATAACCAATACAGTTAAACACGAACCCGTGGTCAGATGTATATATCTTCATACTTTTTTATTTTACTGTTTGTTCGGTGCCATTTTAGAAAATGTTTTATAATTTCTTCTTTTTCGTCTTCTCTCGATTTCCAATATCGTTGTAAGAATAAAAGAGTCAAAATGAATGTTTGGAGACTTATTATCGAAAATTGTTTCCCTTATGAGAACATGCAATATATTTGCAATTAACGAAGAATTTTTAATTTTCCTAACTTTTTTCCCCCCCGAAAGACGTTTATTTGGGTTAAAATAACCAAAGAGTCTTGCTCCAAATAGTCTTATATTAACCAAATGAATTGAGGACTGAAAAGGCTAAAATGCGGTGGTTTACATAAATCAAAGAAAATCCTATGTTATGTTAATGATAAGCTGCACCCGAAGCTCTATAACTTCTAAAACAAGTTTTTTGTTTCGAAAACGTGACAGCACATAAAGATCTCAATCCAATATATCAATATTTCAATTTTCACCAATATTCGTTCAATATTTAATGAGTTATGGAAGTTTGAATGTTTAACAATAACAGTGCCAGTCACAAATATTGACTTCAGAAGTTAATTAAAACTTATCAATAAGTATTGCATTAAAGTACATATTTGATAAAACAAGTGTGCGTTTTAGAATTGTGTGTGAAGAATTCTTCCACTATTCATAAGTTTTGTGTGTCTCTTAAGACTGGCTGTTCATTTTTTCGAAACAAAAAGACTTATTTCAGAAGTTATAGCTGAAATGTTAGCAACCTTCGTGTCACGTGACACGAAGGTTGCCAGATCACTAATTTCTAAAAAAATCGTTGCCAGATATTTTTTCTGAGTTCTGTAATCAACCATAGTGTTCGGATATTTTTAATATATATAATGCGTACGAATATATAATGCAATGAATATGGAGCGTGTGCAGTTATCGTTCACAGCAAACTGGAGCGGTTGTTCACAGCACATTGGATCGTGTGAGCTCACAAAGACCTGGATCGTGTGGGCTCACTCACGGAAATATTGAGTGTGTGCAGTTACCGTTCACAGCAAACTGGAGCGGTTGCGGTTAATGTTCATAGCACATTGGATCGTGTAAGCTCACGAAGACCTGGATCGTGTGGGCTCACTCACGGAAATATTGAGCGTGTGCAGTTACCGTTCACAGCAAACTGGAGCGTGTGCACTCCCAGTTTGCAGTGAACGGTAACTGGAGCGTGTACAGTTGCTGTACACGCTCCATATATCTTTTCTGAATTCTGTAATCAACCGTAGTGTTCGGATATTTTTTTGAGCGTCTGTACATATACCTTTTTGTTTAGCAAACACGTAATAGAAATGCAAAAAAGTAGGAAATAAGATACTTGCTTCTGTGATTCATTACTTAAAGGTCATAAATCTTTTTCTAGGAGCTTTCCTTCTTCCGTATTTCATCATGCTGGCCATAGAAGGGATCCCCGTTTTCTACCTGGAGCTCGCTGTTGGTCAAAGACTTCGCAAAGGTGCCATCGGTGCGTGGAATTTGATCTCCCCATACACTGGCGGCATCGGCATCACCAGTGCCGTCGTATCGTTCAACGTCGCTCTCTATTACAACACCATCATCGCCTGGTGCCTGTATTACTTCTCGCAAAGCCTGCAGAATCCTTTACCGTGGGCCGATTGTCCAAAGCAATATTTTTCCAATGGATCATTCGTCAACGTACCTGAGTGTGAGGTGAACTCTTTTTTTCCCCCTTATGAATATTTTAAAGTGAACGTAACTATTTCACATTTAAAGAGCTTAATGGGATGGGATTTCATAAGAAAATTATCATCATCATCCTCAAGCAGCCATGGGCTACGGAGGTCCAACCAGACGGTGCAATTTAGTTCTCCAAGCAAGTCTATCCTGAGCTACATCTACTGCATCTGGCCACTACACACCAATTCTAACAAGGTCCTGTTTGACATTGTCCGCTCACCGCATCCTAGGTCTCCCCTTCTTTCTGAGGCCTTTAGGCACACTGTTCATAACCCTATTCGCCAATCTATAATTATTCATACGGTCAACATGGTCAAACCAACGGAGTCTCTCTCTGCACAATATGCTGCTTAAAGGAGGTTGCAGACTCCTTTGCCTAACCTCATTATTAATTACAAAGTTGAACCACCTAATGCCCAAGATACTGCGTAAGCATCTAGAATCAAAAGCATCTAGTTTCCTGTTATCATGTTTACAAAGTGTCCACGTTTCACTACCATAACTAACCCTAGAAAGAACCAAACTATTATACAGCCTAATTTTAGTCTTTAGGTGTATACGCCTATTTCTCCACACTTTCCATAGATTCTTAAAAGTCCCGGCAGCAATCCCTATTCGTCTGTTAATCTCATGCCGCACATCACCATTATCTGTTACATAGCTCCCAAGATAATTAAACTGTGACACCTGCTCATGCCGCACATCACCATTATCTGTTACATAGCTCCCAAGATAATTAAACTGTGACGCCTGCTCAAGACTGCAACCATTCAGATTAACTGAATCACAGCCTGCCTGACCAATTTTCATCACTTTAGTTTTCTCTCTGTTTATAACCAAACCTACTCTACTACCAGTCTCATCAACAGCTCGAATGAAAGAGTTCATCTCATCAACATCATTTGCCAAAAGGGCTAATCATCAGCATAATCTAAATCAGAATTTTTCGTATCTCCAGCCCATTTAAGGCCAAAATCTTTCCCTTGAAGTGAATTTCGCATAACATAATCAATAACCAAACTAAAGAGAAAAGGAGACAAAATGCACCCTTGTCGAACACCAGAAGTAATGCTAAACCAATTGCTACAAGCCTTACCAACTCTCACACACGACTCAGTGTTATTATAGAGAGCTTTCATTATGGTAACTAACTTCTCAGGTATACCATATGATTTCACAATCAACCACAAATTATGACGATCAACAGAGTCGAAAGCCTTTTTGAAATCAACAAAGCTAGCAACCAAAGGTTTCTGAAACTCTAAACATTTCTCAAGAATCTGCCTAAGTGAAAATATCTGATCAACACATCCCCTACCAATTCTGAATCCACATTGCTCATCACGCAATTGACTGTCAACCAGATTCTTAATTCTATTAAGCACAATCATGGAAAGAACTTTACCTGGAACAGAGAGTAGGCTAATACCCCTATAGTTATCACAAGAACTGCGATCACCGTTTTTGAAAATAGGGATAACAATAGCTCTGGTAAAATCCTTAGGATCCATGCCTTTATCATAAAAGATATTCAGAATTTCAGTCATCCAAGTGGTAACCGAAACATTTCCAGCTCTAAGCATTTCGGTAGTAATTTCATCTACCCCTGGGGATTTATGAAGTTTAAGTTTAGAAACAGCCAAAATAACTTCAGATTGTGTTATAGGGCCAACATTAAAGCCACCAATGCATCTATCATCATTGCAAACAATGGGAATAGAACTAACCGCATTGTTCAGAATATCACTGAAATGCTCAGCCCACCTAGCCATGACAGAATCCTCACCTTCTATAACCTTACCCTGTTTATCCTTCAATCCCTGTATACCTGTCCGTTTTCTACCACACAAAACATTAACTATCTGGTACAGCTCTCTGCTGTTGTGCTGTCTAACTGCTTCCTCGGCTTTGTCAGTCAAACCATCAAGCCAAAGATTTTATATCAGCAGCTAACTGATCTTTTACACGTTTATTAAGCTCTCTGTAATGCTTTCTATTAGTACTAGTAGGGTATTGATTAAGGACATTCCTGCAGTTCTTTCTTTATGAAATAAGCTCAAGTGCCTTATCACTCAGATAATTCTGCCTCTTCTGCTCCTTTTTTCCTAAAAGAGTACTGTTAGTGTCCAAAAAAGCCTGTTTAAAATGATCCCATTCTTCCTCAACTTCAGTAGTAAGCATACCATGACTGTCATAATGACTAAGTAACCTATCATGGTAAGCTTTGGCTATAACTGGGTCTTTCAGAGCTTCAGTATTAAAAGCAAATTTTTTAACTCTAGCACAACACTTTTTAAGTTTAAGTTGTAAGACACTTTTAACAAGGTAATGGTCAGATCCAATTTCAGCTCCCCTTATACCCTGGTATTTCTAACAGAACTAGCCCATTTGCTGTTAATTAATATATAATCAATCATATTTCTATGCAGCCCATCAGGTGAAACCCATGTGTATTTATGTATGTCGCGGTGTTTGTAATATGTGTTAGTTATTCTGAAACCATTGAGTTTACTTACCTGTAGGAGACGTTGCCCATTGCCATTGCAGCTACCAATACCAAAAGGGCCAATCACCCCTCCCCAAAGGTCAGAGTCAGTACCAACTTTGGCATTGAAGTCACCAAGAACAAGGGTAATATCTCCTTTCTTGACAGAATTCAAAACATCCTGAAGTTGTTCATAAAATCTATCCTTCTCATCCTCATCGGCATCTTCAGTGGGGGCATAACAGCAGATAACATTCAGGTCTTTAACGCTTGTCTGAAATTTTGCTGTAAGAAACCTTTCATTAATGCACTCATATCCTAGAAGAGCATCACTAGCGTGTCTGCTGAGAAGCAGACCCACGCCTTGGTGATGCTTATTGTCGTCCCTCCCTGAAAAGAGAAATTTAAGATTATTTTTAAGAATCTGACCTTTATCTGTTCATCTGGTCTCTTGCAAGCCGAGAATATCTAAATTATAATGGTGGAATTCTTGTGTGAGGACATCAAGAGAAAAAGCTCTGTGCAGAGTCCTCACATTCCAACTACCTATGGAGAGAAAATGGTTAGTGGGATGTTTAAAGAAACTATGTTTATTGAGAGAGGGAATGCTGACAATATCAAACAGCCCCCTAATCGCAGACATGGGGCAAAGACCCGTTCCCCCACCACTAAAGGCTGAAGCCATCTACACTGGAAGACTTCCTCCAATATAGAATTTGACGATGCCAATAGAAGCAAAGAGTTCAGGTGCCTGCGATGACTTCTGCTCTGGATTATCCACCAGCTGATAAACATATCCTGTGAATCTATTCACTTGGGGCTGTCAACCCACAAACAAACAGAAAACACAGCGGAAGATTTTCCCTCCATAGAAGCCCACCAGTGCAGCTAAATCAGGATCCATAATCAAGCTCAGAGCCATATATATGTCCAGTTGGTTTATATGGTCAGCACCAGGACCCTGTGTGGTTGACCACTCCTCAGCAGGGTAGAAAAAAAAAAGAAAAGTAGCGATAGTTGTCCAGATCAGTAGGCCACACTAATCTGGCAGCCCTCCCCTTCCGTTCACTTCCACAAGAGAGTATCTCTTTTGAAAGGTACTAACGGTCTGCACCAGGTGCTGTAAACATTCCACAAATGTTCTTACACGATTTGAAAGTTAATCGCAAGAAATGTGCATTTCATAGTTTAAAGTATCACTTATCCTTCACACGTTTAATGGGATATTTACCTGGATAATAAATTTTAAGGATTTTTAACCGCTGAATGCAACTTGCAGCCTACTAAAGCATAATTTTACTGTTGATATTCGCAGCTTGTTTTACCTCTGATACTTGTAAAGATCACCGTCCGTCGGATCGTAGTGTCTGCAGGACAGTTATATCCTGCGCAAATTAAATAATACTCTAGATTAGGGGTTCTCAGTTAAACTTAAAGTATCACTTATCCTTCTTTTGCTATCATTTATATAAAGTAATTACGCGGTAAAATGTTTTGGGGTACGCCGTGAGAGCTCAAAAGTCGTTAGCCCTAGTAACAAAGTGAAAATAACCATTGTTATACTATAACTGTAGTTTTATCTATGTATACAAGGGGTACGCCAGTTACATACACATTTCGGGGGGGGGTACGTGAATCAGTGCTGTCAAACTTCTCTAAGACCGCGGGATATTTTCTCTTTTGATAGGATAGAATAGGTAATTGAAAAGTCAGTTCATGTCACCTCAAAATATTAATTTATTATACGAAAACTAATAAGTAACAATAAACCAAAATAAATTTTCTAAACCTTATCAAATATTTAATAAATTTAATGGGAGCATTGTGGCCGTAGTTGTTGGGCAATAATTTCTTTTACCTCCATATCGATATTTGTTGTTGCGAGCCGAAGTATATGTTCAAGTGTAGAGTCTTTCAAGCAGTTTCTGTATCTTGATTTTATATATCTCATATCAAAAAATGCGCGCTCGCAGATGTATGTACTTCCGAACATATTAATTATTTAGAGTCCAAAATATTTCATTTTTGGATATTTTTCTTTAGGCAAAAGTTTGAACAATTCTATTCCAGTTTCTCTATCAGATGCAATAATTGGGTCGGCCTGAAGATCACATAATTCCATTTGATATTTAGGATCTATAGTGCTGATATCAATATTGAATGGATTACTGAATAAATTTAAACTTTGCTTAAGGATATCAAATTGAGAAAATCTTCTATTAAAATCTTCAATTAGGATATCTAATTTAGGAACAAATTTTTCAAAATTAACTGTTTTACTAAGTTGCTTCATTTTTTCGTAGAACTTTTTACAAGTTTCGAAATGAATTAAATTGTTTTCCTGCCTGCAATTGTAGTTTGTTTATAAACCCAGTAACATGATTATAAAGACAGCACACGTTTTGATCTTTTCCTTGTAAGGATTTATTCAAGACATTTAAATAATCTGTAATGTCTCTTAGAAAAGCAAGTGGACATAGAAAATTTTCATCTACAAAACTTGCTATTAAATATTCATCAGTGCCCACTTCTGTTAGAAAAAGATGAATTTCTTTTCGAAGGGTAAAAAATCTCTTGAGGCATTTTCCGGCACTTAACAAGCGAATATTTGTCAAATCAGATCTCCATATTCAGCAAGCAGTCCGTCCAAAAAAGCTTTAAATTTTCTATGTGTAAGAATTGAAGTATTTCCGCCACAAATTAAGTTGGTAATTTTGACAGCCTTTTCCATTACGTCGTTTAGTCTGTGCGAAATGCCACCCAATGTCTCCTGGTTCACAATACAGTGCAACATTCGACAATTAATTCCTTCTTTTTGTAACAGTCCTGCGAGCCCAATATTTTTACCAGTCATAGCTCTGGCACCGTCAGTTACGATAGCGGTGCACTTATCAAATTCGCGCTATTCCGCAACTGTACATTTTAATTCCTTATAAATGTCTTCGCCTTTTGTTGTTCCGTGTAATGATCCTAATTTTAAAAGTTCTTCTGAACGACTATAGTTTTCATTTTCAGTCCTTATAAAAATAAGCATTTGGCTTGCATCGGAGATGTCTACTTTCGTCCAAAGCCACAGAAAAGGAGCAGCAATTATTGATTATTTTTTCTTATTTTCTAGTGACATGCATACTGATCTCTTCCACACGTCGACTTACGGTCTGATGAGAAAGTGAAACAGTTTGAATTTTTTTTACTATTTATTCGTCGCCAAAATTTTGAGCCACTTTTATGGCACATTTTTTAATTAATTCTTCATCCGAAAATGGCTTTTTGCTTTTGCTACTTCGAAACAAACCTCAAATGATGCAGCTACTGATGCTACTTGAGATTTTGATACATTATTAAAAAAAGTTTGATAATTCCGTTGTTTTTTTAATTTTTTTACGAGCGATAGTCTCATGTCTCCTGTGCACGAAGAATACTTTTTTTCACGCATTGAAAGGTTGGGTTGTTTTACCTCTGAGCGGCACTTTTTTGCACACCATGGTCTAAATGGCCAGATCACATGGACCCCGAAGTCTCAGAGAAGGTTGGGGGAGGGGACCCACTGGAACAGCTGTTGGGAGACAGATGGTAGCCTCCCGTCAAGGCCGTCCAGCGTGTTCTTTAACGTGCACAGGGTATGGCTCTCCCGCACACGGGGCCACGGCTTAACGTCCCATCCGACGGACGGCGGTCTTTCCAAGCCCATCGGTGTCCCCTACTGACCGTGGGCAGGGCGGGGAATTTTGCGGAGATAAATCTCAACGCTGACCCAGCTGGGACTCGAACCCGGGAACTACAGATTACGAGCCAGGCGCGCTACCGACTGAGCCACCTCCGCCCCGCATTGAAAGGTGATGGCGCTTTAAGTTGTATTCTTTACACACAGCTATAGTCTGTAAGCATTCCAAACGCTGTGGCTTTCCCTGGTTAAGAGTAAATAAATATTCTATCTCCCACCGTTCTTAAAATTCGCGATTTTCATTATCAATCTTTTATTAGTTGCACTCATATTTAACTATTAATTTAATTTACGAATAAATATGAAATTCAGTTAATTATATCATGAACAAACAACAGAAACGTCTAAAAATAACTCACTTCACAGAATAGCAAATAACCAACTATATATTTGTGCACAAGCGTCTACTTACAACTGTTAGAGCGCATAAGCTCTTCACAAGATGAATAGGACTGGAGGAAAATATTACTGCGCAAGCGCCTAGCGACAGCACATATCGCTCTCACTGTGATCGCGTGTGGCGAGTATTTTGTGCCAGGCTAAACTGATCGCTGAAAGGGTTGGGTTGTTTTACCTCTGAGCGGCACTTTTTTGCACACCATGGGCTAAATGGCCAGGTCACAAGGACCCCGAAGGCTCAGAGAAGGTTGGAGGAGGGGACCCACTGGAACAGCTGTTGGGAGACAGATAGTAACCTACCGTCAAGGCCATACAGCGTGTTCTTTAACGTGCACAGGGTATGGCTCTCTCCCGCACACGGGACCACGGCTTAACGTCCCATCCGACGGACGACGGCCTTTCCAAGCCCATCGGTGTCCCTTACTGACTGTGGGCAGAGCGGGGAATTTTGCGGAGATAAATCTCAACGCTGACCCAGCCGGGACTCGAACCTGGGAACTACAGATTACGAGCCTGTCGCGCTACCGACTGAGCCACCCCCGCCCCCATCACTAAAAGGGAATAGTGGAAATAGTGCTCTGAATTCAAAATTTCTTCAGAGAGAAAAATTGACATTAATTGTTACAATCTTATCTATTTCATTAAACTAAGCTTTTAATTCACAAGTTAATGAATGCAAAATTGAGTTTTTTTTATCAATTTTGAAATTACTCAAGTACCTGTAAACGATGTGAACTACAAAAGTATAACTTAGTGCTCGTAATGGCCTAAAATTCGCATTACGATCTAGTGAAGGCACCGTGAAGAGAGAATACGGCGAAAAGAATGTAATAATGAATGCTTATTTTAAATGCAAAATCTGTGCTTTGCATATAAACTATGGGCAAAAATAACTGCATCTAATGCATTTGTTACTTAACTGAACAAATTGCTAAATAACGGATGTCACGTCACCATGCGCACTTTAAAAATGCCAAATGAAGCCACTTATTTCAGTAACGTATAGAACTAACCAATAAATGTCCTTCCCACGCTTAAAAATAACACCATCCAAAAGACAGATTTTTTCATCGGACACAACTATTTTGAATCGAGCATATTTGTAAACAGCAAATTTTCGTTCTGCACTAAAGAAAGCCCCAAAAATACATAGTCGAATGGGACGTTAAGCCGTGACCCCGTGTGCGGGAAGCCATACCCTGTGCACGTTAAAGAACACGCTTGATGGGAGGCTACCATCTGTCTCCCAACAGCTGTTCCAGTGGATTCCCCTCCCCCAACCTTCTCTGAGCCTTCGGAGTCCTTGTGACCTGGCCATTTAGCCCATGGTGTGCAAAAAAGTGCCGTTCAGAGGTAAAACAACCCAACTCAACCCGATCGGCTTAAGAATGTTTTGTAAACTTTATAGAATGAGTAAGTCGAAGATTGCATATCAAGTAAAGTAATATAAGTTGACAAAAAAAAACATAAGATGGATTACAGATATTTATTTTAAATTTCAAGTAAAAACTTGATATTTTTCGCCGGCCACAAATATCCTTGTGCGGGCCGCTATAGTTGGACAGCGATGCTCTAGATCAGGCGTGTCCAACCTTTTAACTTCCCTGGGCCACATTGAGCGTTTTGGGCTGCACATAAAATATATAATATAGTTAATGTATATGAATAATAAAACTTCATTTATTTTCTAATGTTTTTTATTATGAAATGAAAAAAAGGGCAACATAAAATTAGTGGGATATCAAAACCTCGCTGAAAATCACATAATCATGTTGAAAGCTTATGTCGTAAACTTTACGATTTTGTGGGCTGCATTAATAGCTGTCCAGGGATGCGGGTTGGACAGCGCTTCTCTAGATGGTTTTCAGAAAGTTTCCATCTGTCTCATAATAGCTGTCTAGTGTATCCCCTGTCCCAAACATCTCTGATATTTTGCAGTCCTTTGACCAGGATATTTAATTTGTTGTGTGCATCAAGAGTGCTGCTTGGAGGCAAAATAATCCAACCCAGCTGTCTGAACGGAACTTTTGTGCACAGAATGTGTCAAATGTCCAGATCACAAGGACACCAATGGCTCAAAGGTGGGTAGAGGAAAGGGACTAGTAATTGGACAGATCTTAGGAGATAGATGGAAGCTTCTCACCAAGGATATCTACCGCGTTTTTTAGTCTTCACAGGGTATGGCTCACCTGCTCACAGAACCACGGCTTTAATGTTCTTTTGGGGCGGGGGTGGCTCAGTCGGTAGCGCGCCAGGCTCGTAATCTGTAGTTCCCAGGTTCGAGTCCCAGCTGGGTCAGCGTTGAGATTTATCTCCGCAAAATTCCCCGCCCTGCCGACGGTCAGTAGGGGACACCGATGGGCTTGGAAAGGCCGCCGTCCGTCGGATGGGACGTTAAGCCGTGGCCCCATGTGTGGGAGAGCCATACCCTGTGCACGTTCAAGAACACGCTGGGTGGCCTTGACGGGAGGCTACCACCTGTCTCCCAACAGCTGTTCCAGTGGGTCCCTTCCCCCAACCTTCTCTGAGCCTTCGGAGTCTTTGTGACCTGGCCATTTAGCCCATGGTGTGCAAAAAAAGTGCCGCTCAGAGGTAAAACAACCCAAACTTTATGTTCTTTTACGTCACTTCCGTTCCAAGCTCACATTTGCAGGTCCGCTAGCCAGGATACAAAACATATCTAAATTTAACATTCAACTCGACAATTTGAAACCACTCAGATCTAGATGACCGCACAGACAACAATCAGTATTTCCAAAACTAGGTATTCAAGGACAAGAATTATTAAAACGTGCTTCTAAACTCGATAATTTTTCTCCCTTCATAATATTTTTTATCTATTCAGTATGAAAAAGCTAAGAAAAAAAAACCTGAAAATGAAAGATTTGTAGATTTTAAACTTGGATTTTTTAAAAGAGCTTCAAAGGCATCTGATATTTCTAACTTGGTAAGAAACTTTTTTTGAAATCTTTTTTTTCTCCATGAAAAAAAAATAGAAGGAAAAACTAAATTGAACGAATGCATTTTCTTTCGTTTTGTTTGTGTGTTTTTTTTTTAATGTTTGCCGTATTAACTCTTCAAATGACGTTATTCCCTCTGTTCATTAATTGAAAAAAAAAATTGCTAGTGTAAGTAGTTTTAAGTGTTAAAAGATTAAACTGCCCATTACTTTTTTTTTTATTTTCAATTTTCCATTTGTTGTATTTAGATGGAATTCTCTTCTCGATATTTTGCTTTTGTATTAAATAAATCATCACGTTTCCATGGCGACAACCTTATTCTTTTCATTTTTTGAATCTTGTTCACCACCTACTTCTGAGGAAAAAGGAATATGTATAGCCTTTTATCGTCAGCAGTGTTTTATTTGCTTTTGAGTCATTCAATATTTATTCGCCATTTGTTTAACTTTTACAGTTTCTTGACTTGTTTTGCTTGTTCTCTGCAAATAAATTTCTCTTTGTTCTGAGTCTTCAATAAGCATTCAAATGTTCTCTGGATATTTAGCAATTGTTTACGTTTTGCTTCATTTGCCGTTGCATTTGTTACATATCGTTTATTCTCAACTTGAGGGATATCGAGGTTGTCTCAGTCCTCAGCGTGCCAAGCTAGCCATCCGGTTTTTCAGTTTTTGAATCCTCACTAGCCTCCATTGAGATTTATCTCCCCTAACCCTCGCTTTGATCTCGGTGAGAAAAGAAACACCGATGGGCTTGGAAAGGCCGACGTCCATCAGTTGGGTTGTTTTACCTCTGAGCGGCACTTTTTTGCACACCATGGGCTTAAATGACCAGGTCACATGGACCCCGAAGGCTCAGAGAAGGTTGGGGAAGGGGACCCACTGGAACAGCTGTTGGAAGACAGATGGTAGCCTCCCGTCAAGGCCATCCAGCGTGTTCTTTAACGTGCACAGGGTATGGCTCTCCCGCACACGGGGCCATGGTTTAACGTCCCATCCGACGGACGGCGGCCTTTCCAAGCCCATCGGTGTCCCCTACTGACCGTGGGCAGGGCGGGGAATTTTGCGGAGATAAATCTCAACGCTGACCCAGCTGGGACTCGAACCTGGGAACTACAGATTACGAGCCTGGCGCGCTACCGACTGTGCCACCCCCGCCCCCAAAGCAATGCTTCATCGGCGTTTGTAGTTAGCACTTTCTAACTTTTTTTGTTTCGGTTATGTTGTTTTCCAGTGCCGATACGTAAACATCTTTATTCTTCCATAATACCGATACTGCTGAATTCTGTAATCAACCATAGTGTTCGGATATTTTTTTGAGCGACTGTACATAGAATATTTTACATTTTCAGCTCGTTTTCAAAACAAAAATGATCTTTTTACTTTGTCGTTTTTTCTGTTTGTCTGTGCCCCTGCAAGACATTCAAATGATTTTGTTTTAGAGATGAACTAAATATTCTTTTTGGATTGAATGTGGATGATGAAATATTAGGATTCGCTTTTTTCCAAATCTCCTGGTAGCCTTAATAGTGCCCACAAAAAACTTAATAGTGCCAAAAATGATGAAAAAAGGCGTAAAATTCCAAAATGTTTTAACGAATATTGGAAACGATCTATCTGTGCTTGAAAGTTGAAAATTTGTTGGTAGTGATTGTTAAGAAGCTTATATTGGCAGCAGGGATTTGCCGCTTATCCTCAAGAGATGGAGATGAAATGCAATTATTTTGTTTTAAGAGATAATTTTAAAGCAATTTGTGTTGTGCAAATACTAATATTATTATTTAGAGTTTTCCTGATCGTCCATTCGCTGGAATTTTCACTGATAAACGCTACAAACTGCGAGAAAAATTTACTTATTTCTCTTTGCAAACAAGTTTCCCTCTTTCGCAGTGGCCACATGTTTTTTTCTAACTTTCACCTCCGTTCACCTCCGTTTATTAACATTCCCAAAGGATAATATTTGCATTATTATTATTATTATTGAATTCAAGTGATCCCTTTTGCCTCCCAGACCCTCTAGATCAGGTGTATTCAAACTTTACAGCATCACGTCCCAGTTTTGGGCGAATTTTCACAAAAAGGACCCTCAGAAAAATATGTTTTGCGGGGGGGGGGGAAATTTTCCGGTACACCGCTGCTCCCCATCTTTCATTTATCATCAACCAACCATTTTAAACAACAATTTGAATTCATAATTAAAAATAACAAAAAAATTCGCATTATCATGCTATCCTTGGAATGTCTTCACACCTTCCATTTTGGAAACCCCTGCTCTAGATACTGATTCTGCCGTTTTTCATAATAAAAAACGAGCTATTGTTTTCAATTGGTCGTTTATCTATCTGTCGGTCTGTAGATATTCAAGTTTTTTTTTTGTGTGTAGAGGAAATGAAAAAAATTCCTTTTGGGTTGGATTGGTATTAATGACATATTGAAATTCGAAATTTCTGACTCTCCCAATAATTTTAATAACGCCCTCTAACGGTAGAAGAGTTACAAAATGTCAAATGTTTTAAATTAGTATTGCAAACGATTTATTTTTGCGAGAAATTTGAAGTTTTAGTGATAGAATGCGATAGTGAAGAGGTTTACACTGTCCGAAATGAACCCCCCCCCCCCTTTATCTTGGACAGTGATAATAAAAAGCAACTTTTTTGTTTCAAGAAATAAATGCAAAATTACAATTTGCATTTCTCAATCACCTATTAGTTCCAATTTCCACCGTCAGAGGGGGTAAAAGTCGGGAAAAATTTTATTCTCTCTGACTGCGAACTTCCCCTTTTCACCATAGGAGATAGGTTATTCTTTAAGTCTATCCTTTGAATTTCTTCAGAGAATTAACCACAAGTGCTCAAAGCATCGCATTATTAGGTACTTATTCGCACATTGGAAACCGCCCAACTAAGTAACGGATTTAATTGAGTGCACACGCTCCAATTCACATATCGGTTTTTGCACGAGGATTTCTCCTCGAAACGTTTGGTTTCGTTGAAGCAGCTGCAACGTTTTTCAGCAAACCGCGAAATTTCCTCTACTCACGCTCTAGGTTAGTGTAGTTCCGTCTAGCTTGCTAAATTACACTAACTCAGAATTTAAAAAAGAATCTCAAGTTTTGAAATCCTCAATAGATTAGAAGCAGAATTAGCATTGCATTTCATGTCGCCTCTGTTTCATCTTATCATCCTGTTTTTTCCCAATACAATTTGAGATCAACTGTAAATGAGGCAACGATTTAATTAGTTTAGGGAATGATTTCCCCATTCTTCACCAGACTATCCCTTAAACTACAACGCTATCTCATTCCCAATCCCGCCGTGCACCTCGGCTTTACTTCTGTGACTGTCAGAAGAGAGGAACATTAATCAGCGCAACGTTATGCCGCGAAAGTCTCATTACACCGCACTAAAGAGGCAACTGCCTGTAAGGAAATCCGAGACTGGGTGATAAACGACTTCATCGTTGCCCGTCGAACCTTAGTGGCAGCTAATGGGCTTGCGTCTCCCGCCTCCGTCCAACCTCTCTGCGTCACCACACCGTATTGATCTTTGCTCCTGAACATCTTGCCTTTGCTTCGTGATGCTGTGCAACACGTCCGTGGAGCAGCAGTTCTTTTCGGGCAACGCAGCGCGGTGGAGTTATCTCTTTTAGTCAACGCGGGGAGAAGTACTCTTTGGTTCAGCTTGCCGAAAGCCAGATTCAGAAAGAGTCACTCTTTTTCTCAACAGATGCAGATGGAGAAGTACAGTCGCTCAAAAAAGTATCCGAACGCTATGGTTGATTACAAAATTCAGAAAAAAATATCTGGCAACGATTTTTTTTTAGAAATTAGTGATCTGGCAACCTTCGTGTCACGTGACACGAAGGTTGCCAGATCACTAATTTCTAAAAAAAAAAATCGTTGCCAGATATTTTTTTCTGAATTCTGTAATCAACCATAGCGTTCGGATACTTTTTTGAGCGACTGTACAACTACCTTTGTCGCTGAAAATGATTGAAGCTTCCTAAATTGCACTTCATCCATCATTAGAGTTAATTTCTCTCTTTAATCGTAACCAATATCGTGTCGAATGCGATATTTAAGAGGGAGGTTTTCGGACTCAGTCAGCAGGCATGATAGGCGATTGTGAATGCCTTAGGTGAAGGATATATATATATAGGGTGTTCCAAAAAGATTTCGACAACTTTGTTTGCTGATATATTGCGAAACACAAATGATAAAACAGTACCGTTTATTTTGCATGTTACAGAAAATCGTCAAGTTTTGTGCACCCCATCAAACCATTTCAATGTTTCCCTCCTTTTGTTCACTGCAGGACATCAAGGTGGTAGTCTATTTATTGTCACGTTCTGTCTAACATCTTGGCGTCCACGTGCGCGATGGCAGCAGGGATCCGAGCACGAGATCCTGCAGGTTTGCCACTTTGGTCTGGTAAATTACATCTTTGATGTACAGTCGCTCAAAAAAGTATCCGAACACTACGGTTGATTACAGAATTCAGAAAAATTATCTGGCAACGATATTTTTAGAAATTAGTGATCTGGCAACCTTCGTGTCACATGATTACAGAATTCATGAAAAATATCTGGAGCGTGTACAGCAACTGTACACGCTACAGTTACCGTTCACAGCAAACTGGAGCGTGTGCAGTTACTGCACACGCTCCAGTTTGCTGTGAACGGTAACTGCACACCCTCAATATTTCCGTGAGTGAGCCCACACGATCCAGGTCTTTGTGAGCTCACACGATCCAATGTGCTGTGAACATTAACCGCAACCGCTCCAGTTTGCTGTGAACGGTAACTGCACACGCTCAATATTTCCGTGAGTGAGCCCACACGATCCAGGTCTTTGTGAGCTCACACGATCCAATGTGCTGTGAACATTAACCGCAACCGCTCCAGTTTGTTGTGAACGGGAAATATCTGGCAACGATTTTTTTAGAAATTGGTGATCTGGCAACCTTCGTGTCACGTGACACGAAGGTTGCAGATCACTAATTTCTAAAAATATCGTTGCCAGATATTTTTTCTGAATTCTGTAATCAACCGTAGTGTTCGGATACTTTTTTGAGCGGCTGTACCCCCTATAAGGTGCAGATATTTCGGACACTGCAACCAGATGACAAAGCGAAACTCAAGGCATTTGTCGTGGAAACGTTCAACCCCATCGAGAATAACCAAGAATACTTGAAAAAGGTAACGTTCATAGACGATGTTCACAGACGAATCTTGAGTCATGAGTCGGAGAAGGTCATCCTCCACAATGTGAGGATCTGGGGCTCTGAAAAAACCCACCCGTCATAGAAATCACACATAACAGTTCAAAGATAAATACGTGGTGCGGTTCCCCCCATGACCGCTTAGTGGGTCCTTTTTTGTTAGCCGCGGACACAGTGAATTCTATAATTTACTTGGCCATATTAGAAATATTCGCATTCCCACAAATTGAAATCCTGCAACTCGTTATCATCTCTCAAGAGGATGGCGCTCCCACTCACTGGGCCTTAACAGTTCAAAGCACCCAGGACAGAAAGTTTCCAGGCCGTTGGACTGGCGGAGGCGGGCCAATCTCCTGGCCATCATGGCGGGGGTGGCTCAGTCGGTAGCGCACCAGGCTCGTAATCTGTAGTTCCCAGGTTCGAGTCCCAGCTGGGTCAGCGTTGAGATTTATCTCCGCAAAATTCCAAGCCCTGCCCACGGTCAGTAGGGGACACCGATGGGCTTGGAAAGGCCGCCGTCCGTCGGATGGGACGTTAAGCCGTGTCCCCGTGTGCGGGAGAGCCATACTCTGTGCACGTTAAAGAACACGCTGGATGGCCTTGACGGGAGGCTACCATGTGTCTCCTAACAGCTGTTCCAGTGGGTCCCCTCCCCCAACCTACTCTGAGCCTTCGGGGTCCATGTGACCTGGCCATTTAGCCCATGGTGTGCAAAAAAGTTACGCTCAGAGGTAAAATAATTTCAGTGTTAAAAACAGGCTGGATGGCCTTGACGGGAGGCTACCATCTGTCTCCCAACAGCTGTTAAGTGGGTTCCCTCACCCAACCTTCTCTGAGCCTTCGGGGTCCATGTGACCTGGCCATTTAGCTCATGGTATGCAAAACAGTTACGCTCAGAGGTAAAATAATTCCAGTGTTAAAAACACGCTGGATGGCCTTGACGGGAGGCTACCATCTGTCTCCCAACAGCTGTTCCAGTGGGTCCCCTCCCCCAACCTTCTCTGAGCCTTCGGAGTCCATGTGACCTGGCCATTTAGCACATGGTGTGCAAAAAAGTGCCGCTCAGAGGTAAAACAACCCAACCCAACCCTGGCCATCATGATTCCAGGTATAACATCCCTTGATTGTTCCTATGGGAATATGTCACAGATGTTGTTTACCAGACCAATGTGGCGAACCCGCAGGATCTTCGTTCTCGAATGCCACTTGCATGCCAACATGTTGGACCGAACATGACAAGAAATCGATTACCCCTTGATGTCCTAAGGGCAGCAAAAATGAGCGAACATTGAAGTTGAGTAATAGTGTGCACAAAACTTGGTGAGTTTCCATAACATATAAAATAAACGGTATTGTTTTATCGTTTGTGGTTCTCAATTTATCAGCAACCAAAATTGTCCAGATCTTTTTGGAACAATCTATATTATGATGTACGCTTTAAATTGGAATTACTTGAAATGTCGTTAGAAAAATTCGAAAAGAGTAATTTTTATGAGTATTACTAATATGTATATATACACAGTCGTATCAGAATAATATGACCACCTACCATGGTATATGTATGGTAGATGGTCATATTATTCTGATACGACTGTGTATATGATAATGTAAGAATAATTCAATGACAGTGTATAAATAATTGAATTAACGATTGATTAATCAATTATTGAATATACGTAGATATATGAGTCCAGAGTCTCACAACACTTTTTGTAGAGAGAAGGACGAAGGATTTTTATTCTTGAGAAATTATTACTTTAATTTACGTTTCAAAATTTTCACTCCCGCCATCCATCCAAAAATTTTGCCTATTCCTTGATATGTTACTGCATGCATATATTTGCAGGACTGGGGAAATCCACTAGCCCTTTGTGAGTGAATTGTGCGACGTGGCCCCGATGCTGTTTATGCCTTTACTATATGGCTTGTGACCCAATACTCTATGCCTTTACTATATGGCTTGTGACCCAATACTCTATGCCTTTACTATAGGGCTTGTGACCCAATACTCTATGCCTTTACTATATGGCTTGTGACCCGATACTCTATGCCTTTACTATATGGCTTGTGACCCAATACTCTATGCCTTTACTATATGGCTTGTGACCCAATACTCTATGCCTTTACTATATGGCTTGTGACCCAATACTCTATGCCTTTACTATACGGCTTGTGACCCAATACTCTATGCCTTTACTATACGGCTTGTGACCCAATACTCTATGCCTTTACTATACGGCTTGTAACCCAATACTCTATGCCTTTACTATACGGCTTGTGACCCAATACTCTATGCCTTTACTATACGGCTTGTGACCCAATACTCTATGCCTTTACTATATGGCTTGTGACCCGATACTCTATGCCTTTACTATATGGCTTGTGACCCAATACTCTATGCCTTTACTATATGGCTTGTGACCCGATACTCTATGCCTTTACTATATGGCTTGTGACCCGATACTCTATGCCTTTACTATATGGCTTGTGACCCAATACTCTATGCCTTTACTATACGGCTTTTGACCCAATACTCTATGCCTTTACTATACGGCTTGTGACCCAATACTCTATGCCTTTACTATACGGCTTGTGACCCGATACTCTATGCCTTTACTATATGGCTTGTGACCCGATACTCTATGCCTTTACTATATGGCTTGTGACCCGATACTCTATGCCTTTACTATATGGCTTGTGACCCGATACTCTATGCCTTTACTATATGGCTTGTGACCCGATACTCTATGCCTTTACTATATGGCTTGTGACCCGATACTCTATGCCTTTACTATATGGCTTGTGACCCAATACTCTATGCCTTTACTATATGGCTTGTGACCCAATACTCTATGCCTTTACTATACGGCTTGTGACCCAATACTCTATGCCTTTACTATACGGCTTGTGACCCAATACTCTATGCCTTTACTATACGGCTTGTGACCCAATACTCTATGCCTTTACTATATGGCTTGTGACCCAATACTCTATGCCTTTACTATATGGCTTGTGACCCAATACTCTATGCCTTTCCTCTGACTTGTGGCAAAAACTGCTGGCTGTTAAGATTTTTACGAACCCCACCACCACCACCCCGTCCTTTCTATATTTGGGTGCAGGTCAAGGTCTAGATAAAACTGTTGGTGAAAAGCAAGTGACTGGATCCAGATGGAACAAATCGCCATTCGAGTATATAATTTCTTCGAGCGGTTTTAGTGGACTTTAAAAAAACATTCTTTCTAAATGAAGATAATATGTGTTTAATATTTTTTTTCGTCTTTGTTCTTGTTAGTAATATTCTCCAAGGAAAGGGGAGATGTGGGCTTCTTTACCCACCTCTCGGGATCTAATACTGGTTGTGTGTAGTCGCTATCTTTTTGTAATGTTTAAGATATTCAGTGATATTCAATGTTTCAAATATTCCCCTATAGCTGAATATCCATTTTATATCACGCTTTAAACAAATTCTTATTTTTCCATTTCAGAAAAGTAGCCCCACCCAATATTTCTGGTACAGACAGACCCTGGACATCAGTGAGTCGATCAGCAGTCCAGAACGTTTCAACTGGAAGATTGCTCTGTGTCTTTTGGCTGCCTGGATCCTCTGCTACCTCTGCATGAGCAAAGGAATCGCCTCTTCTGGAAAGGTAGAAAAATAATGTCCGTAAAGGATATGCATAATAAAAGGGTTCTTCTGAAACGACTAAAAAGAAGTACATCCATCCCACGTAAAGTTTTTTATGGAAATTCAATAAATGATACTGCAATGCGCATGAAAAAAATTCTTTTTGGAAAAGCAAAAATGAAGTACACAGCATTTCACATAAAAAGCTCTTTCTGGCGACATAATAAATAAATTTCACTGAAATCCACGTAAAAAGTTATCTCTAGAAAATGAAGTGAACCCATTCCGTATAAAAGTTTTTTTTTCTGAAATATAACCAACAAAGTTTGCTGCAGTGCAAATGAAGACTTCTTTATAAAGATAAAATAATGAAAGTCCACCTCAATTGACATATTCGGTAGAGTAAAATGATTTGTACAGCAACAAATATATATAATTTCTTTCAGGATATGTTAAAAGTGTGGTCTTTTGCAGTCCACATAAAGCATTTTTTTTTCTCCGCTAAAACAGAGATTATAAACGAAGTCCACTGCAATGGGCATAAAAGTTCTAACTGAAAATATTTAATATTTGATGCAAAGAAGCAAACTCATTTTTTTTTGCCGAATTGTTCGTCACGGTTAAACATTCGAAATAAGAAAGGCCTCTCCTGACGTTTGCGATGTTTTCTATCTAGTCGATAGTTCTTTGATTGCATATATATATATTTGGTAACAAAACCGTATATATTCCTTGTTAAAATTCTCACATAGCTGAGTGGTTAGTGTGTTTGATTAATGATCTAAAGGATCTGGGTTTGAGCCCGGAGAAAATCACAAAATTTAATGGCCAAGTCACAAAGACTCGAGGACTCAGACAAGGTCGTCGGAAGCTGGCCAGCTGTTAAGAGAAAGATGGTAGCTTCCCGTCAAGGCCGTCCACCATGTTTTTAACGTCCCATCCGACGGACGGAGCCTTTACCAAGCCCATCGATGTCCCCTACTGACCGTGGGCAGAGCGGGGAGTTCTGCGGAGATAAATTTCAACGCTGGCCCAGCTGGGACTCGAACCTGGAAACTGCAGATTACGAGTTTGGAGGGTTACTGACTACTCCTCTTTCAAAGTTAGTGAGCTTGAAAAATCGAATTCCACTGACATACCATATGAGTGTTAATGTATTCGATGTGTATCACTATGAAAAGACATTAATTGAGTGGATCCTCGAAGAATGCTTAAGTCATATTTTTTGTTTTTTCGAGTAAACGATGAAATCTATTAGTAAATAAATTTTCCAGATATTGCCAATGCTTTACAAACCATTTTTATAGTCCCTAGATCAGATGATCTAGGAACTATAAAAATGGTTTATTATGCTAATATCTATTCAAAAACACAGTATGCTATTTTTATTTGTGGAGAAATATTTGAAATGGCTAAAACACATGCATAAATATGTGGTTAAAGTTATTACATTGAAACGAAAATTTTATTCTTGATTTGCAAATTTTGAACAGATATTTTACCTTGGAATTCTAAACTTTTATTCCAAAAAAATCTCTCGTAAGTTTTCGACGGTGACAAATTCATATAATACAAGAGAAATGGTATTGAAAGCGTTTACATTATCCCAACCAGATAGAGTTTTTCTAGTTTTTTTGGCTAAAGAATATAATAGTTTATCAAATTATCTTAGTTATATAACACATGATATAAAAATTCTCGCAAGAAGTTAAGAATGGTTGTTAAGCTGTATTATATGTATTTTTGGAATTTCTAGAACTCAAACTTCGAAAAATTGATTTTTTTTTAATGATTTCAATTAATCGATTTCTATGTATAATATTATAATTTACTATTTGCATTGAGCAATAGCATTGTAAGCAAATTCCACTGGCGAGTTGCAGTAACCCTTTGGGGGTTAAAAACGAAATTTTATTGCTAATGTAAATACGAAGGAATAAATTATAAATTATATAAAATTATTTTTCGACCTTTATTATGGTGTAGTAGCTTCTCGATATTGAGGTTTAGGAAAATGAACACTACTTTTTTATTTTCTAATTTTTTGGGGTTATTTTGCTCGTTTTGTACTGGAGTTAGACAAGTGGTAGTCGCTAACATATTTAGAACGAATGCATCGTTTCTGACACTTTTTAGAAAGAATGCATCGTTTCTGACACTTTTAGAACGAATGCATCGTTTCTGACATTTTTAGAACGAATGCATCGTTTCTGATACTTTTAAAACGAATGCATCGCCTCTGACACTTTTAGAACGAATGCATCGTTTCTGACACTTTTTGAACGAATGCATCGTTTCTGACACTTTTAGAACGAATGCATCGTTTCTGACACTTTTAGAACGAATGCATCGTTTCTGATACTTTTAGAACGAATGCATCGCCTCTGACACTTTTAGAACGAATGCATCGTTTCTGACACTTTTAGAACGAATGCATCGTTTCTGACACTTTTAGAACGAATGCATCGTTTCTGATACTTTTAGAACGAATGCATCGTTTCTGATACTTTTAGAACGAATGCATCGCCTCTGACACTTTTAGAACGAATGCATCGTTTCTGATACTTTTAGAACGAATGCATCGTTTCTGATACTTTTAGAACGAATGCATCGCCTCTGACACTTTTAGAACGAATGCATCGTTTCTGACACTTAGAACGAATGCATCGTTTCTGACATTTTTAGAATGAATGCATCGTTTCTGACACTTTCAGAACGAATGCGTCGTTTGTGACACTTTTAGAACGAATGCATCGTTTCTGACACTTAGAACGAATGCATCGTTTCTGACACTTTTAGAACGAATGCATCGTTTCTGACATTTTTAGAATGAATGCATCGTTTCTGACACTTTTAGAACGAATGCGTCGTTTGTGACACTTTTAGAACGAATGTATCGTTTCTGACACTTAGAACGAATTCATCGTTTCTGACACTTTTAGAACGAATGCATCGTTTCTGACACTTTTTAGAAGGAATGCATCATTTCTGACATTTTTAGAACGAATGCATCGTTTCTGACACTTAAAACGCTTTCCCATGATGAATAGCAGATGCTTAGATATTATGAGATGAAGTTCATTACACGTTAGGATAAGAATGAGTCGCATGAACAGAACAAATACAAGATGGGTGCTATGACGTAGAGGGAACGTGTCGTTATTAATTGTGTCGTTCTGTAAACATTTGTTTGCTTTACAATACTGCATATGCACATTTAATTCCGTGCAATATGTTTAAATATAAGTATATTCAGGAGCGGTTGTGTGCCACGATGCGAAATCTCTTTTCAGACATTTTACAATTATGACGTTATCGAAGATGTCCCTTTAGAAAAGGCGTCCCGATGCGGTTTCTATACTGTTTAACTGCTTGAATATATTAGAGTACAGCAGTAAAATGTTTGCGCATACAACACGATGTAAAGTAGTTGCGTGTTATACTGCAGATCGTCAGCATTACTTGACTTAGAAAGCGACTTAGAAAGTTTCATCGGCACATGTCAGTACAACATCTGCAAAGAATCGTCAGTATGTCAGCAATGAATAACAAATGAAAGAATAACGGGTTATGATTACCTCAACAAATTGGTCGATGCCAAAAAAAATTTACATCGCAACCTGTAATATTCACAACTTTGTGTCAAATGAAATATCGTAAATGGAGCCCACAATGATTTATTGAAATCTTTGATGGGATTCCTCTCAACATTTCGTATCCATTTCTTACTTTGCGTTCCTTTCCCAGGTCAAATGTTTCCTGCAGCACTTTAGCCTTCGTCGTAAATCAACACGGTTCTGCGTTGGCATTTTTATGTTGCCTCACGAGAAATGTAAAACGACCTCTTAAATATAAAAATGAATGCCGTATCTCATTCGGGACATTTTTACAGCTTCTTTCATCTCTGATTTTTGGGACATAAAAGGAGTTTCGGATTTCCCTTCCGGAGACATTCAGCTGAAAGATAATATTGAATGCACGTCGAGATGAAGCCATATCAGAGAAGAGGAGAATGGGGCACCGGGGACATTTTGTATGGGCTCCAGGGATAACTTCGTTGTTTACAAAGAACTTATTTGTGATATTTCGAACACCCACATGAAATAGTTTTCGTTGCTCAGAGGAGAGACGCTGAATGCAACAGAGCTGTAAACTGGCATTTCAGTGTCACTTTTTATTTCGTAGAGTTTTTCTTTCCGGGAACTGAAGTTAGGAAAGGTGTTCTAATGTATTGATATCCTAATTTATTCAAGGGTATTCCATTTCTTTGACTAGACTGGAAATATTCGATGTTATTCATTTGTCCGCAGCGATTGGAGAAAGGAACATTAAGGAAATATAGGGGAGGGCTAAAATCCTGTCTTCGCTACCAAGGCAGGGAAAAAAAAAATCTCTTAGAGATTTCGTGTAGATTTTTACCTTGAAATCTGTTAAGAGTTGGGTTGGGTTGTTTTACCTCTGAGCGGCACTTTTTTGCACACCATGGGCTAAATGGCCAGGTCACATGGACCCCGAAGGCTCAGAGAAAGTTGGGGAAGGGGACCCACTGGAATAGCTGTTGGGAGACAGATGGTAGCCTCCCGTCAAGGCCATCCAGCGTGTTCTTTAACGTTGGGTTGTTTTACCTCTGAGCGGCACTTTTTTGCACACCATGGGCTAAATGGCCAGGTCACAAGGACCCCGAAGGCTCAGGGAAGATTGGGGGAGGGGACCCACTGGAACAGCTGTTGGAAGACAGATGGTAGCCTCCCGTCAAGGCCATCCAGCGTGTTCTTGAACTTGCACAGGGTATGGCTCTCCCGCACACGGCGCCACGGCTTAACGTCCCATCCGACGGACGGCGGCCTTTCCAAGCCCATCGGTGTTCCCTACTGACCGCGGGCAGGGCGGGGAATTTTGCGGAGATAAATCTCAACGCTGACCCAGCTGGGACTCGAACTTGGGAACTACAGATTACGAGCCTGGCGCGCTACCGACTGAGCCACTCCCGCCCTGTTAAGAGTTAAACTGCCGAGATCCAGATTAAAATATGAGGACGATTATCATAATTTATTTGAGAGACGTTCCTCATGTACCGAAATCCAAGAAGAAACATTGATCAATTAATCAATAGCATAAGCAATTAATTATTTATTAATCTAATTAATTCTTAAATCTAATTCAATCAATGATTAATCAATCTAACTTAATCAAAATTCCATATGCAAATGGGATATGACATCTATTGGTCTTTTGATAAGGCTATTAACGGAGTAGACTTCTTGAAGCAACCAAGTGATGCTTCAGTTTTGGAGCAAGTTTTACAGATAATCATCTTATCTGTTGAGTGTTAGAGAAGACGGACAACTTCACGTAAACGGTAAAATGGGAATTGCTACTACTAGAAGTTTCATGTACTGACCTGGGGCGGGGGTGGCTCAGTCAGTAGCGCGCCAGACTCGTAATCTGTAGTTCCCAGGTTCGAGTCCCAGCTGAGTCAGCGTTGAGATTTATCTCTGCAAAATTCCCCGCCCTGCTCACGGTCAGTAGGGGACACCGATGGGCTTGGAAAGGCCGCCGTCCGTCGGATGGGACGTTAAGCCCTGGCCCCGTGTGCGGGAAAGCCATACCCTGTGCAAGTTCAAGAACATGCTGGATGGCCTTGACGGGAGGCTACCATCTGTCTCCCAACAGCTGTTCCAGTGGGTCCCCTCCCCCAACCTTCTCTGAGCCTTCGGGGTCCATGTGACCTGGCCATTTAGCCCATGGTGTGCAAAAAAGTGCCGCTCAGAGGTAAAACAACCCAACCCAAACCCTCTGTGTAAAGCTCCATCTTGCATCCGCATAATTTGACTTTTAAGAGTGTTAGGGTTTGGGATATTTTATAATAAAAAAGTTAAAATTTGAACACAAGGTAAGCTTAAAAAGGAGAAGAGCAAATTTGAGTGTAAAAGTTAGAACTGATCACACTAGCTGTACTGTCGTACTCATTTATGTAAAAACTATTGGAAAACGTACATTTCTTATGTCACTATTTCACAGAAAATCGATAAATATAATAAAAAGTACATCTTGTTATTCTGGTTTTTATAAAATCCTATTCTCTATTTATCGAAGATTTGGATTTAACGGACCTCCATTCTCCCCAATTAGTCCGTTAAATCAAGGGTTTACTCTATATAGCATATGTTGTTGTGGTGAAGTAACTCGGTCTGTAGGGGCGGGGGTGGTTCAGTCGGTAGCGCGCCAGGCTCGTAATCTGTATTCCCAGGTTCGAGTCCCAGCTGGGTCAGCGTTGAGATTTATCTCCGCAAAATTCCCCGTCCTGCCCACGGTCATATAGGGGACACCGATGGGCTTGGAAAGGCCGCCGTCCGTCGGATGGGACGTTAAGCCGTGGCCCCGTGTGCGGGAGAGTCATACCCTGTGCACGTTAAAAATATGCTGGATGGCCTTGACGGGAGGCTACCATCTGTCTCCCAACAGCTGTTCCAGTGGGTACCCTCCCCCAACCTTCTCTGAACTTTCGGGGTCCATGTGACCTGGCCATTTAGCCCATGGTGTGCAAAAAAGTGCCGTTCAGAGGTAAAACAACCCAACCTAGAAGTTTCACGCATTTTTTTTTGAAGAGTTTGGAGGAACCACAAATGAATAATTCTAAAGATTAATTTTAAGCTTTTACGAAACAATTTAGTCTTTTGCGTATGAATTAATACATTAATAACAAATACAATAAACCTTCGATTTAACGGACCACGATTCTATTGGACTTCGGATTAAAAGGACAAAATCATTTCAGCCAATAGCAGACCTCTGCTGAAACAACGGACCAAGTCCATTATTTGGGAATCCGTCCGGACAATATTCGGTACTTCCCCGTCGGGTATTCCCAGTCCTTAACGTCGCAGTACAGCAGCATCTTTTTTCTTTCTGTGCCTATGCATCGTCTCGCATACGCTGTAATTGGAACTGTCGATTGTCCCTCTATGTGTGGGGCGGGGGTGGCTCAGTCGGTAGCGCGCCAGGCTCGTAATCTGTAGTTCCCAGGTTCGAGTCCCAGCTGGGTTAGCGTTGAGATTTATCTCCGCAAAATTCCCCGCCCTGCCCACGGTCAGTAGGGGTCACCGATGGGCTTGGAAAGGTCGCCGTCCGTCGGATGGTACGTTAAGCCGTGGCCCCGTGTGCGGGAGAGCCATACCCTGCGCACGTTAAAGAACACGCTGGATGACCTTGACGGGAGGCTACCATCTGTCTCCCAACAGCTGTTTCAGTGGGTCCCCACCCCCAACCTTCTCTGAGCTTCGGGGTCCATGTGACCTGGCCATTTAGCCCATGGTGTGCAAAAAAGTGCCGCTCAGAGGTAAAACAACCCAACCCAAACCCTCTATGTGTAAAGCTCCATCTTGCATCCGCATAATTTGACTTTTAAGAGTGTTAGGGTTTGGGATATTTTATAATAAAAAAGTTAAAATTTGAACACAAGGTAAGCTTAAAAAGGAGAAGAGCAAATTTGAGTGTAAAAGTTAGAACTGATCACACTAGCTGTACTGTCGTACTCATTTATGTAAAAACTATTGGAAAACGTACATTTCTTATGTCACTATTTCACAGAAAATCGATAAATATAATAAAAAGTACATCTTGTTATTCTGGTTTTTATAAAATCCTATTCTCTATTTATCGAAGATTTGGATTTAACGGACCTCCATTCTCCCCAATTAGTCCGTTAAATCAAGGGTTTACTCTATATAGCATATGTTGTTGTGGTGAAGTAACTCGGTCTGTAGGGGCGGGGGTGGTTCAGTCGGTAGCGCGCCAGGCTCGTAATCTGTATTCCCAGGTTCGAGTCCCAGCTGGGTTGAGATTTATCTCCGCAAAATTCCCCGCCCTGCCCATGGTCAGTAGGGGTCACCGATGGGCTTGGAAAGGCCGCCGTCCGTCGGATGGGACGTTAAGCCGTGGCCCCGTGTGCGGGAGAGACATACCCTGTGCACGTTAAAGAACACGCTGGATGGCCTTGACGGGAGGCTACCATCTGTCTCCCAACAGCTGTTCCAGTGGGTACCCTCCCCCAACCTTCTCTGAGCCTTCGGGGTCCATGTGACCTGGCCATTTAGCCCATGGTGTGCAAAAAAGTGCCGCTCAGAGGTAAAACAACCCAACCCAATTCGGTCTGTCTGCAAACTAGCAAGAGATCTTTGACACTAGATGCTTACAATGCATCCTTGGGTGTTATGTGTTTCCATTTTGTGGATAATGGAAGCGAAGAACTGAAACGAATGAGTCATAAATCACCATCGTAAAAAATCTTATTCGTTTAGAGAGGTTGCATTAGTTTGTTCATGTTTGCCCGCTTTGTAGAAACACAAATTACCAAATAAGTTATCTGATACCTTTAAGATTTAATAATTGCTATTTAACATTCAAGAGCGATGTAGTGGTCTTTTATTTTTTTCCAGGTGGTGTACGTTACAGCAACATTTCCATATATGGTTCTCATCATTTTCTTCTTCCGTGGAATTACACTAGAAGGAGTCAAACCAGGACTTCTGCATCTCTTCACGCCAAAAGTAAAAACAGATGAAGATACTATTAATCATTTAGAGTATATAAGATTCATTTTTATTCCGCTCTTCAATTTGTAATTATGTGTTCCTCACAAACGTAAGCCATTATTTAAAGTAAATATGTAACTAGGAGATTTTCGAAGCCTTTCATGCTGAGGACTGGTACAGTCGCCCAAAAAAGCATCCAAACACCATGGTTGATTAGAGAATTCAGGAAAAATATCTGGCAACGATTTTTTTAGAAATTAGTGATCTGGCAACCTTCGTGTCACGTGATTACAGAATTGTATCAAAATAATATGACCACCTACAGTCGCTCAAAAAAGTATCAGAACAACATGGTTGACTACAGAATTCAGAAAAAATATCTGGCAACGATTTATTTTTTAGAAATTAGCGATCTGGCAACCTTCGTGTCACGTGACACGAAGGTTGCCAGATCGCTAATTTCTAAAAAATAAATCGTTGCCAGATATTTTTTCTGAATTCTGTAGTCAACCATGTTGTTCTGATACTTTTTTGAGCGACTGTACATTGGTAATTGAATTGCTAAAATATGTACAAACGAATCAATACTTTAGCGGAGTGCAAGAATTTTATATTCTACAACGGTACTGATGACAGTAAATGGGAACGTGTGATAATGTGCAGTTGTAAAATTGAATATAAGTGGCGATGCTACAGTTTTTTATTCATTTATTTTGCAATGAGCAATTAATAAAAGGAATTTCCTAGATGGCAATCAGATATTTTGCAATCAGTGTCTGTTTATTCATAAATTCAATTTATCGCTTAAAGTCAGGAACGTAAAGACCGAGAAGTTCAACTGCCCTAAAATAAACCGAAGTAAACAAATCCATTAAGAATAGTGTAAAAATTATTTAACCTTTATATTTCGGCGTTTTGGTTCTTCCGAAATATTTTGTACTTTTTGGATCAGGTTGCATCTTGACTGCTGTTAGCCATGGTGTTGTTTAGCATGCCTTGTTCGCTGCTCTCAGATACACTTCTGAATTGTGTACAGATTTACAGTTAGAAGAAGTAGCCTTACAACAATTTTTCCTCCACTTCCTAAGATTCGTTAAACGCTCAATAGTCTGTTTCTTTCATTTTCAATGAAGGAGTCGCCTGAACCAATATTTTGTATTAGTATATGTTGTTTTGGGTTGTTTTACCTCTGAGCGGCACTTTTTTGTACACCATGGGCTAAATGGCCAGGTCACATGGACCCCGAAGGCTCAGAGAATGTTGGGGGAGGGGACCCACTGGAACAGCTGTTGGGAGACAGATGGTAGCCTCCCGTCAAGGCCATCCAGCGTGTTCTTTAACGTGCACAGGGTATGGCTTTCCCGCACACTGGGCCACGGCTTAACGTCCCATCCGACGGACGGCAGCCTTTCCAAGCCTATCGGTGTTCCCTTATTGACCGAGGGTAGGATGGGGATTTTAAAGAGATAAATCTCAACGCTGACCCAGCTGGGACTCGAACCTGGGAACTACAGATTACGAGCCTGGCGCGCTACCGACTGAGCCACCCCCGCCCCTTGTATTAATATAATGCTTTTAACGCGAAAAATAATAATTAAGATCGATTCAATTGTTTTTATCCTGATGGACGCGTTTTTTCCCTAAAATGGGCTACACGGCTAAATTATTCTGTTCTAAAGGCTTTGTATTATTTAAGAATGGAAACACAGAACTAATGTTAGGAAAACATTGGAGCATTCTGACAAGGACATCCAATATGTGTTGATTGGAAAAGCATGCGGCTTTTAATGCACTCTGAACAGCAGCTTAACATAACATCTAATGGACGACTTCTTTTCTAAGACTAGTCCATTAGTGTCTCTCTTCTTGCAAAAGTTAGGGAAAGAAAAATCTGAGAAAATCACAACCCTGTCACGGCTGAGACTCAGATTCTAAGAGAAACCCAGCTTATGAGTTGACTACCTCGTTTTGCACTTAAGTAACGTTTGGACTTGATTATCTATATATATATTAAATAGAGTTTGTCTGTCTGTCTGTCTGTGTGTCTGCTTGTTCGACATCTCATCCTAGAATATCAGAGCTAGAATCATGAAACTTCTTCTACAGCTTCATCTCACCGTAACTTAGCACACTGTCAGGATTTCAATCTCACAAAAATTGGACCCATCCTCAAAAGTTGGCCACAAAGCGTCTGTCCATTGAAACGTGGCTCATCGATAACGCACTACTCCATTTATGGTACAGGGAAATTCACAGTGCTGGGTTGATTAAATCAAGTATTTTAACTATTATTAAGCTGTCCTTAATCCACGGGGCAAAATGGGTGCATAGGAAAAATTGTCTTGGGCCGGGTGGGATCTGAATCCACGTCCTCCTAATGACATGTCAGGTGCTCTGGCCGCTGAGCTCCGGCCGCCGATCAATCCCTCCTCTACTGCCGATGCTATGCTAAAACTCCATCTTGCAACCCCTGTGATTTAAGTGCATTTGGTAATACTTGATGAAATCAACCGAGGGCTGCGAATTTCCCTATTCTATATATGTATATGTTACCGCTAAAGTGCAGAAATCAGTTATTCTACAGATTATCTAGGTATTGTGCAGATTAACTAGGGTTACAGTTAACGTGCGGAAAATTGTTTCATTTCTCAAATTACCTAGGTAATCTGCAAATTACCTGGATAATCTACACATTACCTACTCGACACTCGTTAAAGTGAAAATAAGATCTTTGCTGGAACAACAGGAACGTTTCTGTACGCTTAAATTAACATAATGTTATTTATCTAGTGTCCGAGAGTAGAGTTGAAACCAGGGTCATCCCTCTGTCAACAAGAATCAGTCGTCCGAATTATAAAACGCCCCCAAAAGGAGCAGGCCAAGTGAGAACGAATCATTTTAGTGATTCGTTATCAAGAATGAATCACTTTACCGATTCGTTCTCACTTGGCCTCCGCTCATCCGGGGCGTTTTTTATAATGCGGACGAGTGAAACACGTCACACGAAGATTCATATTCAAGAGATTCACCACTATGAGAGAAACAAACTTTTGAACTTTAACGATACGGAAGCCGTTAATGTGCACATTACCTAGGTAAAATGCGGAAAACTCTTGATTCCGCACGTTAACGGAGCAAATCAGTTAATCTGCAGATTAGCTAGGTAATGTGCACATTAACGGCTTTCGAGCTTTAGCGGTAACATATATACTGGTACTATTGACTGGACCAGAAAATGATGCAGATCCTGATTGTTCACAAAAAAAAACATCATCCAGGAGGCTCGTCGTCATGTGGCTGTGACTAAGGAAGGTTATGTGAAGATGGAATCCCCAAATGCACTTAAATGACAGGGGTTGCTAGATGGAGTTTTAGCATAACATCGGCAGTAGAAGCCGGTAGTTCAGCGGCCAGGGCACCTGACATATCATCAGTAGGACATGGGTTCAGATCCCACCCCGCCCAAGACAATTTTTTCTCTGCACCCATCTTTGCCTGTAGATTAAGGGCAGCTTAATAGAGGTTAAAATACTTGATGAAACTCCATTTATAACTTTAGACTCGTCAAGTGAGCGACGGTTGCACTCCCAGAGAATTTGGACGCTTTTGGTGGGTTCAAACCCGACGCAGAGCGGTGGGAACCAAACCCTACATAACCAGAACTAAGTGGGACCACCATATCAAATTCCGGACTGATCGATCCGGTACGTATGGAATTACGGAGAGCCGAAAACATCCACCACCGGTGACATCACCCATGACGTCAGCGAGTGTCCGCGCACTCGAGACCCGAGCAATGCCGGGAAATTCTGCTAGTTTAATATAAATATTAAATATAAAGAGTAAAAGATCACTGAGTGGGAAATGTGAAAAAAAAATCAATAACAATCATTTATTTGAAATCAAATTCTTTAAAATCTAATAATTCTAAGACCGAAACTTTTTGCGCTCTTGAGTAATTGTGAATCTTTCCTTTTTCTAGATAATTCCCTCTTTTTTTATTTTTTGACAGTGGGAGAAGTTAGCCGACCCAGTGGTGTGGCTAGAAGCAGGCACTCAGATCTTCTTTTCCTTGGGGTTGGCGTTTGGAGGACTGATCGCCTTTGCCTCCTATAATCCGGTGCACAATGACTGTTTCAGAGACGCCATCTTAGTGTCTCTCACCAACTGTGGAACTTCCATGTTTGCTGGGATTGTTGTCTTCTCTATTTTAGGTAAGATCTCGTTCGTTCCTGATAATTCTTTCACCTGCTCCCAGTGAAATTGTTTTATCGTGTTCTGCCTTCATTTGCAGCATATTATAATATAAAGGCCGTCCCATGGCCGAGTGGTTAGCGCGCTTGGCTACTAATCTAAGGGACCTGGGTTCGAGACCCGGATAAGGCATGGATGTTCGTGTTGTTTTTCTGCTGAGGTCCTGCCATCCTCTCAGATCTCCTACTGTGGCATATAAACTGACAGGTTCCTGTCAGACCTCTGTGGCAAGCAGCTGTTTGAGGGGGTATTTATTTTATATTTATAATATAAATTCGATTAACCGACCTGTGTGGGGAGAAGAGTGGATCGAATGCTCGAGTTTGGTGTTCTTTAAACTGTGGGTCGCACCCCCCAAGAAGCCGTGAAGCTTACGTCAGGGAACCTCGAGATCACAGAATCGACAGAATTCTTACCAACAACAGTCTCAATTTCACTGGGGCCATTTATGTCAAGATTATCGACGAGGTTAGAAAAAAACCATGCCAAACGAAAATATCAGTATGGAGAAATTCGCAAATATAATCCTGATCAGTTAAAAAAAAAGAAGGCTTTTCAAGTCTGGGTCTCGACTCCTAAAAGAATCGCGAGAAGCTTGGAAGGATGTTGCAAAACTCTGAAAAATCCCATTTCAAATAATTAAATATTGTCAAATGAATGAAATAACCATCCACCTGATGGTTTGCCCTTGACCTCTCGTTTCGTGAGGACTATTCCGAGAGTATTTCATCGTCATCGCCAGCCTACTCCTTCTTTCCTTTAGTTTACCAGAACTTCCTGGTGCTGCATCATATACTATTGTGTGGAACATCCTGTTGGGATAATATTGTTTCCTCAATTTAAGTTATCACTGGTAGAGGTATGTGCTGAACAAATTCCGTCAATGGTAAGGTTGTGTTTGACAAATTCCTTAAATAGTGAAAGGGAGCAGTGACAAATTCCATCAATGTCAAGGGAGGGGGTGCAAAACATTCCATAAACGGTAAGAGGGTCTACAACTAGAAGTTTGAGAACCACTGCTCTGGGGTAAAACCACAGGACTGCACAAATTATAAATCCCCCCTCAAGCAGCTGTTTGCCACAGAGGTCTGACAGGAGCCTGTCAGTTTATATGCCACAGTAGAAGGTCTGAGAGGATGGCAGGACCTCAGCAGAAAACGACACATACATTCATGCCTAAACCGGGGCTCGAACCCAGGTCCCTTAGATCAGTAGCCAAGCGTGCTAACCACTCGAATTATAAGCAAATTAATATGTTACTTCACGTACCGGTTAGCCGAAGTCGCTTTTTACGATTCATGGTTTTTCAGTGATAAACCTTGTATCAGATGGATTGTCCAAATTCTTCCCGGAAAGTGTGGAAGATGAAGATGTAACTTTTGATGTTGATGGCAGAGGTAAAAGTTAATCGGTGTGAAGAGACATTGATCTGGATGGAGTAGCAGCTTAAAGAAGCTAATTTGCTGTCCAAATCTACTTATTTTTCCCATAAAGTTTTCAACATTCTCTTGATAGAAGTGGCATAACATCCTAGCAACATCGTAAAACTCACCAGGGTACCAAAGGGGTGGTCTGAAATCTGTGCTAAAGGGGCCATTTAGAGACGCTGAAAAGAATTCTATAGTTCAGAAACTGAACTCTTATCTTAACTTACGGATTATTTAGTAGTCGAGATCCTTTTCAGCAGCTTTTCGTTTTGGCTCTAGGGGTAGGGCGACAGGAATTTTTTGTTTTCTGGAAAAGAAAATGGCGCGACAAAAACACGCACTCCCCAGTATCTTCAGGAACCAAAAGACTCCGGCTGTTGGAATGAAACAAAACAACGAAATAACACCTGCAAGTCTCTTATAGGAAGCCATACCCACCCTTCCCCTCCTTATGGGTTGGGTTGTTTTACCTCTGAGCGGCATTTTTTTGCACACCATGGGCTAAATGGCCAGGTCACAAGGACTCCGAAGGCTCAGTGAAGGTTTGGGGAGGGGACCCACTGGAACAGCTGTTGGGAGACAGATGGTAGCCTCCCGTCAAGGCCATCCAGCGTGTTCTTTAACGTGCACAGGGTATGGCTCTCCCGCCCACGGCTTAACGTCCCATCCGACGGACGACGGCCTTTCCAAGCCCATCGATGTCCTCTACTGACCGTGGGCAGGGCGGGGAATTTTGCGGAGATAAATCTCAACGCTGACCCAGCTGGGACTCGAACCTGGGAACTACAGATTATGAGCCTGGCGCGCTACCGACTGAGCCCCCCCCCCGCCCCCCTCCTTATGACCAGCCACTACAGTATCGCACAGTACCAAACATATTTGCCCAAAGTCAACGATTAATGGACATTGCGTTATTTAGATTGATATTCTAATGATTGAAGGCCGGTTGATTGTGGTGTTATTGCATTATCTCAAATCATACCGCTGAATTGTCGTGTTACATTGAAAAGTTTAAGATCTCTGATTTTGTTGTCTAGGTTTCAAGGCCCATATGACTCACCAACACTGTCTGGAGTCTCGTGCAGCTCTAGTACGACAGTTTATCAATGTCACCGATATTCCATCGACGCTGCCACCATCTATGGTTGCTAGGATTCTAAACAGGACTGGAAGTCTGCCTTTTGATTTTCCAGAGTGTGATTTAAACACGGAGTTGGAAAAGGTGAGTTTAAAGAGTATTTCTCGGTACTTGCAATACTTTGCACGTAATACGCATTAAAAAGTGCATTTGGTTGGGTTGGATCTGAGCCCTCTGAGCGGCACTTTTTTGCACACCATGGGCTAAATGGCCAGATCACAAGGACCCCGAAAGCTCAGAGAAGGTTGGGGGAGGGGACCCACTGGAACAGCTGTTGGGAAACAGATGGTAGCCTCCCATCAAGATCATCCAGGGTGTTCTTTAACGTGCACAGGGTATGGCTCTTCCGCACACGGGACCACGGCTTAACGTCCCATCCGACCGACGGCGGTCTTTCCAAGCCAATCGGTGTCCCCTACTGACCGTGGGCAGGGCGGAGAAATTTTGCGGAGATAAATCTCAACGCTGACCCAGCTTGGACTCGAACCTAGGAACTACAGATTACGAGACTGGATGGAGCCTGGACCCTCGATGAGAAATGGGATGGCGATAAGCCCGGAAAGGCGGTCGCCCGTCGGATAGAACCTTAAACCGTGTCCCCATGTGCAAAAGTGCACGTAACACAACCCGCTGCATGGCCTTAACGGAAGCTTCCATCTGTCTCCTAGCAGTGATCCCCTTTCCACCAAAATATTTTGAGCCCTTATGACTTAGCCATTTAATCTGTGTGTGCAAAAAAAGTGCCTTCAGAAGTACAGTCGCTCAAAAAAGTATCCGAACACTATGGTTGATTACAGAATTCAGAAAAAAATATCTGGCAACGATATTTTTAGAAATTAGTGATGTGGCAACCTTCGTGTCACGTGACACGAAGGTTGCCAGATCACTAATTGCCACTCACCCCCTCCCTTGACATTGGATCGTGTGGGCTCACAAAGACCTGGATCATGTGGGCTCACTCACGGAAATATTGAGCGTGTACAGTTGCTGTACACGCTCCAGATATTTTTTCTGAATTCTGTAATCAACCGTAGTGTTCGGATACTTTTTTGAGCGGCTGTAGTCCAACCTTAATTGTCGTAAGTTTAATTTTAACGTGTTTTAAAATTATTGAATTTTAATTTTCATGAAAACATAAAACGATATTTTACAGCGTGTTTAATAGTATTTTGACCAATGTTAATTGATGAGGTAGTGGCAGTGATATGACACTATTCAGCTTGTTTTCCTTTTTCCCTCAGAGCGCATCAGGAACAGGCCTGGCATTCATAGCATTCACAGAGGCGGTGAATCAATTTCCTGGAGCTCCATTCTGGTCAGTGCTCTTTTTCCTCATGCTCTTCACTCTCGGTATCGATTCACAGTTCGGAACTCTGGAAGGGGTCATCACTTCCATCGTTGACATGAAACTCTTCCCCAAAATGAGGAAAGAAATTCTGACTGGTAAGTCGCTCTTCTAAGATATCGCTCCACATCATATTAAATGAGGAATGAAAAAAAAAACGCTCTTTCAACTCAGCGTGGACTAAATTGGATTTCAAAGTAAAATCATTTGTTGTCGAATAAAATTTCGAGGTGTGGAAACAGTTGTTTTGTTTAATCATATTGAGCTAAGTTTCGTGTTTTTTTTTTCTCTGTCTCGTTTTATCTTCTTTAAAAGGCATGGCTGTTTGTGTTGTTTTCTGCTGAGGTCCTGCCATCCTCACAGACCTTCTACTATGGCATATAAACTGACATGCTCCTGTCAGACCTCTGTGGCAAGCAGCTGCTTGAGGGGGTATTTATTTTATTTATTTAAAATAATTTATTGTTTATGCAGAATGACGAAATTATCCGCTGTTTCGGACTGCACAAGAAAATCATTGACGGAATTTCCTGACTTGTATAATTCCCAGATTTAAATCCAACAGAAAATCTTTGGTCCAAAATGGCTTAAGAGATTATTAAACGACAACTAGTCACAAAGAGGGAAATGATAAAGACTAAATAAAACCTGGACATATCGGTTTTCGAGGTTTGTTGGAAAGCCTGTTCATTAATTCATAAAATTATATGTATGCAGCAATTTGCGAAAAAAAATGGTCTAAATATTTTGAACTATTTAATATGATTGAGTAGAAAAATGTTTTTTTTCCTTTGTGTAAAGAATAACTAGAATTGTGCCTTATCTTGTTTATACGAAAGCACCATTGTGACTGTTACAAAGCGTTTATGACAATGATGTCTAAACGCATAGGAAAATGAAACATATTTAAACGTTTAGGATTTCGCACTTCAACATCAATTCAAATATAACACACTGATCTTTCAATTTATATGGTTTCGGTTTTACACGGCCAAGAAAATGCAAATGGTTTCGTTTTACATGGTGCGAATTGAGATTTTTTTCATAATTATATTTCTATTGTATAGTATTGTATTTAGTATTTTTTTTCCTATTGTATTCAGTATTTTTTTCCTATTGTATTTAGTATATTTTACAGTACTTTATACAAATTTTGTTTATTATTTCATAAATTAAAACATTTTACATACAACATCAGCTTTTATGATCAAAAATCCACAAAAACATTTCTTATAATAAAAGTTTTCCTTAGATTCCCCTCCCTCCCCCTGCAAACAGCATGTTTTCCTATGAATGGTTTTCCTAAGGAAAGCTTTTAAAAAGTATATTTTGGTAACAAGGAGCACAAGAAGCATATTTTTTATAGTAAACGATTTAATCTGGAGAGACTTACAGATAAAGTTTCTAAATAAAAAGTTTGACTTGGTGATACTCTCTTATGAAAGGTCAGAAACTTTGAACGCCCTTCTTATCTAATGACAACGTTTATAACAAATATTTTCGCACTATCTTTTGAGTTTTGTGCATAATATTTTTTTCATTTCTTCTTCATTTCAGGAGTGATTTATCTAATCTCTTTCTTCTTTGTTCCAGAAAGGATATGCCTCATTTCTTTCTTTTGATTCCAGAAGTTATTGCATCATCTTTACCTTATTCATTTCATAAGTGATTTATCCAACCTTTTTCTTCTTCATTCTAAGAGTTATTTCTCAAATCTCTTTCTCCTTTATTCCAGAAAATTATTTGCCTCATCTCTTTCTTCTCCGTTCAAGAAATGATTTTCCCCCATTTCTTTCTTATTCATTCCAGGAATAATTTGCCTAATTTCTTTCTTTTCATTCCAGGTTTATTTGGCTCATCTATATCTTCCTTCATTCCTCAAATGATTTATCTAACCTTATTTCTTCTACATTCCAAGAGTTATTTGTTTAATCTCTTTCTTCATCTTTCTTTGTCATTTTTTTTTACTTCATCTCTTTGTTCTTCATTCCAGAAACGCTGTGTCTAATTTCTTTTTTCATTTCAATAATGATTCTTTTACTATCTAACTAATCCAACGTTTCTCTTCTCCATTCCAAAAGTGATTTATTTAATCTCTTTCTTCTTCATTTCAGAAACAATTAGTCCACTCCCTTTCCTCACTCTCGGAATGATTTGCCTCATCTCTTTCTTTTCCATTTAAGGAGTGATTGTGATTCCAAGAGAGCCTCATCTTTCTCTTCCTTATTCTAGAAGTGGTAACCTTTTACTTCTTCATTTCAGAAGTGATTTCTTTAATCTCTTTCTTCTACATTCCCCAAATGATTTGCCTCATATTTTTCTTTTTCATTCTAGGAATGATTTACTCATCATTTTCTTCTTCATTTTAGGAATAATTTTCCCATCGCTATGTTCTTCATTCCAGGAGTGATTTGCCTCATCTCTTTCTTCTTGTCCCTCATCTTCGCACACGGAGCAGGTAATTACGTGTTCACCTTGTTTGATGACTTCAGTGGTAACTTCCCCCTCCTCATCGTAGCCTTCTTCGAGTGCATCGCCATTTCCTATGTCTATGGCCTGAGCAGGTGAGTGCTAAAGAAATCACCACGTTCAACGCTTATGAAAAATCCATCCATAGCAAATGCACAGATTACCTGTAGAAATAGACTTCAACAATAGTTAGAAACATCTGGAAAAAAAATTACCGCGGACGCGGCAGGAATAGGACCCACAACTCTAGATACATGCCAGAGCGCTCTAACCATTAAGTCATGCATCAGACTCTAAAACTTTTCCAGAAAAAGATCTATAAATCTTTCATTGAGATGTTGCGGACCTTGCCCCATCTATTGACCTGCTCATTAACACCTAAATCATTAGCAACAATTGGAAAAGTTGCCTCTCCTGAAGTATAGATGGCGCAAGGTCCGCCACATCCCAGTAAAAGATTTATAGGTCTTATTTTGGACGATTTTAGCTTCTGATGCGAGGTTTAATGGTTAGAGCGCTCTGGCATGTATCGAGAGGGTTGCGGGTTCGATTCCCGCAGCGTCAGCGATAACCTTTTTCAGATATTTTTAACAACACTTATCATTTCTTAACACTAAAGAATAGGAGTGACTTTATATATAATAAGTAGAGTGTCAAAGTCCTTGCCTTATGTTGCTTTCGGTTAGAATCTGAAGAGAAACATTTCTCAGGAAGTTAACCAGAAGCCCAAAATCGAAGGTGAATTGTAAGGGTCCAAATTTTGATTTGTTGGCAATGCAATTGAAAGTTGCCTTCCTTTCAAAGGCTCGACCTTCGGATTGTGACTGTTAGAAGTAATTTTATGGGCGTCGTTCATTCACAGATAACTGTGAAACTTTATTTTGAAAAATCTTAATTTTTTTCACTATCCCCCAAATTTATTTTATTACTCTGAATTGTTTTAATTCAATACTAATACGATCATTTTTAAAATGTATTATTCATTCAAGCAAAAGCATTAGCCCTAAGCATTTTTCTTAATAATTAAAATGAGTTATATATTCATTAGTATCAAAGAAGGCGATAAGTTTAGTGTCTATGTGTTATGCAACATGGGCATTGTCTGATCTTTAAAATAAAACAATGAAAGAACAATTTTTTTTGGTAAGTAATAGAATTAAAGAAATCTTTATAACGAACTAATTGCCGAAAATGTGACATGTTCACTGTCTATGGGAATTTTAACATGCCGTCTGTATATCTGATATGATCTGAGTCACATCAACCAAGAGACAAGGTTTTGAGATGTTAAGTTATTTACGTGAAAGTTTCTGAACATGTAAAAAGTGTATCATTAGGGATAAGCGAACGAAATAAGGAGAGAAAAATTAAATAACTGTGGATGATATATTTTCGCTAGAAATAAAGATGATTCTTTCAACTAATAATAAATGGCCATTAATTTTCTTAGGGTTTTTACATCAAGATGTATGGGACATTCTTGATTGACTTCAAAGTCTCATGCAAATATTTTAAATTCTTTACAAAAGGCTTACTAGACGTAAAAAGTTCGCACATTATTGGATCATGGAGTTCTAGAATCAAACAGTTTTAAGAAACACTGATTTATAAGAAATACACTGCTCAGTTTGGGAATTTGTACCGACTGAATAGCTTCTTGAAGCAGACAGCAAGTTTTCTATCAAAACTGTTAAAAACTCAGAGGTTACTTTACCACGAGTATTACTTAGCTTAGTGTAGTACTTAGCATAGTGTAGCAGTTACTTATGCATAGTGTAGTACTAATATATGGTATCATAGAAATGATGTATGGCATTATGTGTTACCATTTTCTAGTGATTTTTTTTTCTAACAAAGTATTATTTTCCCCCTAGGTTCTGTGATGATATCGAGCTAATGACAGGTCGGCGACCAGGCCTCTATTGGCAATTTTGCTGGAGATACGTGGCTCCAATTACTATGGTAACTATCCTCACTGCCAGCTTTGTGAAGATTGGTTCCGGAGGAAGTATGTATGAAGCCTGGAATAGTGAATTGGTAAGGATGTTGATATAATTCTTCTTTCTGTATTTTCGGATTCACCATGTTACCACACGCAGCCAACTGTTTTGCGCTGTTGTTTAGCCTCAAATAATAAATAAGGGGAGAATTTTCATCATCATCCTCAAGCAGCCATGGGCTATGGAGGTCCAACTAGATTGCGCAATTTAGTTCTCCAAATATATCTATCCTGAGCTACATCTGCTGCATATGGTCAACCTACACTAATTCTAACAAGATCCTGTTTGACATTGTCTGCCCACTGCATCCTAGGTCTTCCCCTCTTTCTGAGGCCCTTAGGCACACTGGTCATAACCCTATTCGCTAATCTATAATTATGCATACGGGCAACATGGCTAAACCAACGGAGTCTCTCTCTGCACAATATGCTGCTTAAAGGAGGTTGCAGACTCCTTTTCCTAACCTCATCATTAGTTACAAAGTTGAACCATCTAATGCCCAAGATACTGCGTAAGCATCTAGAATCAAAAGCATCTAGTTTCCTGTTATCTTGCTTACACAGCGTCCAAGTTTCACTACCATAACTAACCCTAGAAAGAATCAAACTATTATACAGTCTAATTTTAGTCTTTAGGTGTATACGCCTATTTCTCCACACTCTCCATAGATTCTTAAAAGTCCCGGCAGCAATCCCTATTCATCTGTTAATCTCATGCCGCACATCACCATTATCTGTTACATAGCTCCCAAGATAATTAAACTGTGACACCTGCTCAAGACTGCAACCACTCAGATTAGCTGAATCACAGCCTGCCTCACCAATTTTCATCACTTTAGTTTTCTCTCTGTTTATAACCAAACCTACTCTACTACCAGTCTCATCAACAACTCGAATGAAAGAGTTCATCTCATCAACATCTTTTGCCAAAAGGGCTAAATCATCAGCATAATCAGAAATTTTCGTATCTCCAGCCCATTTAAGGCCAAAATTTTTCCCTTGAAGTGAATTTCGTATAACATAATCAATAACCAAACTAAAGAGAAAGGGAGACAAAATGCACCCTTGTCGAACACCAGAAGTAATGCTAAACCAAATCTGGCTTAATACAAGACATATTCCATTTACGTTAGAAATTTCAAATCTGGTTAGGAGAGTGTGATGGTCAACAGGATTACATTGATAGTAATTATTTGTTCCCTTACCCTTATGAAAAGAGGGAAAAGCAACTTTTTGTCTTTACAGATAAATGAAATATACTTTTTGTGTTGTATATATAGTATTAACGAAATATTACTGTTTGCATTTTTCCAAATTATCATTAGTTAGAATTTCCACTGTTAAAGTTGCTAAAAGTGGAGAATAAAAAGCTTCATTCTCTTTGAAAACGAGCAGCTCATATTCGCCAGAGGCCATATGTTATTCTTCTAGTTATTGTAATTTAGAGTGCTTCAAAACATAGTTTCAGTCATTGAGACTAGAGTTCTGAAACTTCCGCTCAGAGATAAAATAACCCACCCTTAAAACTCCACTGAGCCGCTTCTTTTTTTTTACACAATAGGCTAAATGATCAGGTCACAAGGACCCCAAAGTTTAATTGTTGGTTGGGGAAAGGGACCTACTGAATAGCTATTAGATGGCAGTCTCTCGTCAAGACATCAAGCACGTTCTTTAAAGTGCTCAAGGTATGGCTCTTCTGCACACGGTGCCATGGCTTTACGTACGATTCAACGGACGGTACCCTTTCCAGGCCTATTAGTAACCCCTGCTGACCGAGGGCAGAATGTGGAGTTTTGTGGAGCTAAATCTCAACGTTTGTTTAGGTGGGACTCAAACCAGAGACTTACGTATTACGAGCCTGTCACGAACATGCCTAGTGAAAATTTGGTTATCATATTTTATTGAATTTTCAAAAGAAAACTTGATGCTAACACTGAATTTCTTTTTATTTCCGCAGGCAACCACTGTACTTTTGGAGTGGCCAACCTGGGCCAACATCCTAGCTGTGATTCTCATTCTAATGGCTGCTGTGTGGATACCTCTCGTCGCTGTCCTGAGACTCTGCAGAGTAGAAATCCTTCCGAAGGAAGATGCATCTTGGTTTCCTGCAGAGGAGCTCAGAGATTTCTACAACATCCCACCCCATAAGGTTACTGACCTGGAGAGAATGCTGTTTTGTATTCCAGAAGTTCCAGTTGAGGATGCATGAGGAATACGAGTTTGCGTTTGGATTGTAAATGACGATTGCTCCTTATCCACGTGTTTTGGAGCACAGAAGTCCACACTTGTGCATATATTCATACATTGCATGTCAAACAACAGAGTTCTGCTGAAATAGCTCGTGAATAGAACTCAAATGTAATAGTTCTGTTGTACAAATACAGTTGTAAAATTAAAGATGGTCCAAGATGTGTTTGATGAATTTAGATCTTTTTTGTCTGTGTTTGGTTAATAAATAAATCACAAGGAGCCAATTTACCAGAGAGCATACACTGCAATTGTTTCAGTTTAATTCTCATGAATTAAACTCAGACATGAAAGAACTCAAAGATTATAAACAACTAAGGTTTTAATTATGGACTGGCCTCATTGAAACCAAAAATTTGCAATCTAGAGGTCTACATATAAAAAAACCTGGTAGGATATGTAAACATTTTAGCTATCAGTGTAGTCCAATTAAAAATCCGACGACTTGTATTGTTATTGTAGCATCAAAAAAGTATGCTTTCTTAATATCTGACGTCATAATATAAAGCGTTTCAGAAGATTTCTGTTGTTTTTCTCGTACACGTCCTATGTAGAAAAATATGGCTATCCGACCATGCAGAGGAGACATTCGTAAGAAAGCAAAAACAGTTGAAAGGAATTTTAAAAAATATTTATCTTTTAATAACAAATATCTTCATCTCTGATTGCTATTGTAAGAGAAATATAAACACTAGTTAATAATTTTCGAAAACTGTACAACAAGGCCTATTTGTCACAAGAAAAAAATGTAAGGGCTGTTCTTGACCCACTGAAGGGTTCGGTTGTTTTACCTCTAAGAGGCACTCTGCACACAACGGGTTAAATATCCAAGTTAATAGGGCTAAGAACTCTGATGCAGAAGGAGATCCACTGGGCAACTCTTAAGAGGTAGATGGAAGTTTTCTGTCACAGCCAATCCTTCAGCATGTTCTTTGACGTGCACAAGGTATTGCCCTCCTGTATAAGGGACCAGGCTTAACGTCCCATCCGACGGACGGCGTTCTTTCCAAGCCCATAAGTGTCAACTTTCTCACCGAAAGCAAGGTGGGGATTAGCGGGGAAAAAATCTGAACGCTAGCAGAGTGGGAACTTGAACCTGGAAACCCCAGATTACGAGCCTAGTCGGCAACTGCTGAACCAACTCCCGCACATGACTTGGAGTTTAGGAAAAAGATTCATTCATTAGCTATTAAAGGCAAATGGATGTCTTCAATAAACGAAAACCACTTATTTTTAAAGTAAATAGCTTGTGATTCTCCTGAACACGAAACCGAGGATAACTCTCTATTTTCCCCCGGACGGCAGTCTTTGTTACAAGAGAAATTCTGTTTTTGATTTCTACTGAGAGGCTCCAGGACTTACAGTTGACTCAATTAGCAGCGCGCCAGGCTCACTTAATGTTCCCAAGTTCGAGTTCCTGCTGCTGCTGAGTTATCCTGTTGAACTCTCTTTCCGGTAAGAAAGAAGATACCTATGGGCTTGAAATAGCTGCCATCCGTAGGATGGAATGTTAAGCCGTGGTCAACATGCAGGAGAGCCGAACTCTTTACAGTGCACTTTAAAGAACACGGCCACTTGACGGTCTTTTCTGTGAACTGAATTAGGACTAAGAACTTGACGAGTAAATGCTGGACTACTTTCTCCCAGTATTCTCCTTCCTTTACAAGGCTCCAGCTCATAACATGTATCATAATATAAACCAGTGGGTCCAATTTTTTCACGTTTGGAGGCTACTCTGTCGTAAAATAATAAAAGTGTTATTTGGCATCATTTAGAAATTATTGAAAGCAAATAATCGTAGCCAATTTCATTTATTTGGAAAACATAGTTTGCATTCCACATGTGGCTAAAGTTGTTTGAAGAATGCTTGGACTACAAAAGTGTGTCTTATTTAAATAGCGCAACTTTTTTTTGAGTAATCATCGATATAAAGAGTAAATTGCAAATATTTTAACAAACAAAAAAATAGGAGAATGGAAAAAATAAAAAATATCCCATCAAGTAACTGCTTGTCACAGAAGTCTGACATGAATCTGTCAGTTTAATATGCCATAGAAAATTCTGAGAGGAAGGCGAGACTTCAGCAGAAACACACACACACAAACATCCATGCCTTACCCCATTCATTCTCGATAATCGAGAGTCTATGCTATATACCAAGCCTATCCCTCCGAAATTTAGAGAAGGGTCACTGAGGAAAAAACTATATTTTTAAAGAACTGCAGGAAAAATTCTCAAGTGGAAAACAAATATGATTTGTAATGAGTAATGAATTGAAAAAATAAAGCTTTTTTTAAGTAATAGAAAAAAATATCTTGGTTAAAGAACAAAAATGTATTGTTTTAATGAGTAATATGAATTGTCAAAGTCCTTTAATTACACATCTAAATATGTTTGGTCAAAATATTGGGGGGGGGGTAATTTTTTAAGTAGAAAAGTCGATAGAAATTCAATTGATTTCGATTAAATTTAACTGTTCATCACATTCCAATAAACTTTTAAATAGTATAGTTAAATATGCATTTATAGTTATTGTAATAAACGCTAAAATTTTGATAATAAATGTTAGAAGTGTAAATTATTTATTATTATTATTAGCTGCAAATTATTAGTTTAAAAATGATTCCCTGAACTTCATCTTTCCCTAGGTAGTAATTATCATTACTTTTGCATCTCTAATATTATAACAGTAAGTTCCTAAAGTATCAAACTTATCATGAATATGATCACTTGCAAAAACACATCGGTTGAGACGAGGTATAAAAAAAAACTGCATCGGCCGGGAATCGAACCCTGGCCACCAGCGTGGCAGGCGAGTATTCTACCACTAAATCACCGATGCTTGTGTGGCAGTGTGTTAAAAGAAATTTACTGATCTGCAGTTAAAGATAGTGGAACAATGTTTACGCTTTAAAACAGCCGGAGCAGATCCGGTGGTTGAACAGAGTCAATAACCTAGGTTTCCTGCGCTGTTAGTTAGAATATTCGTCACGAGATGGCAGCATCATTTGAAAACGATGTACAAAATCAGTAATGAATTGGAATTCTGGTGTTCGCTTAACACAAACTGAGTTTTGAAGTGGGAAATTTCTGTCTCCGCCCACGATGAAAAAGCCAAAACGACTGAGATTTTCGTATTGCTTGTAAAATATTGTAGATGAAATGAAAATTTACAAATATTATGCAAGTTTACTTCTAAACTCTAACTTAAAGAACCATTTTTTGAAATAATTCCTACCAAGCCAGATCTGGGAGGAGGACAAGTTGGCCATGTCTTTCACCCCCGCCCCCTCCCCTTCCGATTTGTTAGAAATGGTAACAAAGGCAAAAAAAATTAAACTTATTTACATTTCATGGGTTTTTTTCAAGAAATTTTAAAAAGATTTCTAAAACGGAAGCGGAAATTTATACTGCATTGGAAATCCAGTCTCTTGCCCTTTTATATTTTTTCGGCTCGATTGTGTTTCTTGGCCATTCCCCCCCCCCCCCTCCCTCGTTTTTTTTTCGATCCGGGCCTGGTCCCTAATGTCGCCCATGGATGTAAACTGCGGTATTTTTACAACACAATATTGAATCAGCTAATAAAAGAAACGGTATTTAATTAGATATGTCAAACCAACAAGTTAGGAAACTCCAGATCTCATTCATATTCATGAAACTTGGAAAGCACACATAGAAAGATATTAAAATAGTGATTTTTAGTTTTCCTTATGCATAGTGTAAAACAAGATTTCATTGTTATTAATGGGGTATTTTGTGTTCATTAGTTGCTTTGATGTTTACTTATTTCACATGAGAATCGTTTATTAATGCGATATATAATGTCAGAGCCGGATCTAGTGCATGTGTATGTGGAGATGTAGACCATGACGAAAAGGGCGAGATCTAAAAAAACGAGAATGCTAGTAAAGGAAATAGAGGCCAAAAATTATTAAATTTGTGCATATTTCACTCACTCTTAAAGAATAAAAAAATAAATGAAAACCTCTAAAACGGAGAGAAAATGGTTCGCAGGAATAGAAATCTGGCCTCTTGCCACCCCCCTCCCCCCAAAAAAAGAAAAGAAAAACTTTTCTGGTTCGTTTGCGTAGCTTGTTGGTCTGTTCGACACCTCCTCCAGACACTCAGATGTACGACCGCCAAACTTCGTCTACAACTTCATCTCACCAGAACTCGGTGTACTGCCAGGGATTAGGCACCCAAAAAATTTGGCCGTGAAACGTCTGTCCGTTGACCTCCCCCCCCCCCCCCCCGATAGGGACCACCTTGACGTGTTGAGGGGCTTGTGGCCCAGCAACCGGTCAAAGACACTGCTGACCGGTTTGGTCCACGGTTGAACATAGCCAAGACCAACCCGAGGTCAAAGACATTGCTGACAGGTTTAGTGGCCCGGTTGGACAGTGCTAAGACCTCAAAATCAGGTACTCAGTGAAGCAAGTTCAAGGGCCCTGCAGAGCGGAGTGGTGCCCTAGTAGACAAAGGCCCTTTTCAAAGTCTTGGTCCCACTAAGAGTCTGCACCCCGGGAGCCAAGCGAACCTGGATCTATATATCTTTGTTCATGGCTAACCGGGGAACAGAGTAAATTTAGGTTTTCACCAATGGATGAGCTTTCCTTCTATAGGACTGCTCGCCATAGGATTGTTGGGGATGAGATGGATCTATATGGTGTAGCCTTGCCCATGACAAATAGATAGTACAGGGCAATTCCTTAACTGGTAGTGCTGAAAGGCAGAACCGGGTCTTGTCATGGTTGTTGTGTTGTGCAGCAACAAAGAAACTAATGTCCGTTGAAAATTTTGCCGATTGATAACTTCATGACTTTTGATTCTGATTTACGAGGTAGGCGATGGTACCCCCCGCTCCCAGAGATTTTGGACGCTTCATTCAGTCTTGTCACAGACAGGAACCCGATCTCTAAACCTCATGTAGCGGGAAGTAAATGGGACCACGCATTAAATTCGGGATCTAGGAGTCGAGTACGTGCGAAATTAATGGAAGCCGAAAACTTCTGCCATCAGTGACGTCATCCTGGACGTGAATGAATCTCCTCTCACCTCCTAGAACTAGGCCTACTAGTCTGAGTCAATATGTCTAGGCCCGAGCGATGCCGGGAATTTCTGTCAGTTTTTATATAAAAGTGACATTATTTATCGCTATCAATTAAACATAGAATCTAACCAACATGTGATGTAATAAATAAAGAATAGCAAATTCTTTAATTTAAGAACAGGTTATTCTGAAATGCATCTCTGTGCTTCTTGGAATTTTATTCCTGGGTCTTGTGCCTCGGGTTACTTTTTAAGTAACTTTTCAGTTAATGACAAATCTTTCGAAAATAAAACATTTACATGATACGAATGAAATGTATACACACATTCAATGATTGACTCTGGGCCCATCTTATTACAAATATATGTATTCCTAGCGTAGATGCCAAATTGAAATATTTTAAAAAACTTCCTGACTGGATTATTTAGCTTCGTTGGCTTTCTTAACTACGGGAAGGAATCTTTTGTTCAAGAATTTGCACCGTTTGCACCATTTGTCTCTGGCTGGATGATGTCCATGTTGCCGGAAGGCAGTTCCATCCTGCACTTTAAAAAACACACAAGAGACCAAATAATTCAGCCACTAAAATTTATTAACGATTTTCGATAATAAATTATTGCAACGAATGGAATTTTTATGACATTACATACAACCAAAGTAAATATACAGAATTCATTTCGTAATATTGCTAACTCAAACAATTCTCTCACTGAGGAACAGTTTTCAATCATATCAATGTGCTTACAAAAACGCAAATTCCAAGAAAGGGCAATTGTTTGTGTTTATTTATTTTATTTCAAGTATTTATTTTAAAGCAGGTTTATTTTTTAAAATTGAAAAAAATTTGGGAATACCAAATACAGCAGATCTTTACTCTTATGGCCAAATTGGCTCCTGAACGATGGTCGTTAAGCAAGTCGTTGTAAGGCGAACCCTCATTTCCCATAGAAGCAATATTATAAATTAGGGTTCCATTCTCGAAAAAACTTTTCACATCATAAAATGTACCAAAATTGAGCATTAAAATAAATAAAAATGAAATAATATATATATTTGCATTTCCAAACATTTATTACGTAAACACAATTGATTAACATAGAAAAGAGCATATTTATTCAGTATTGTAAATTCTAAATATGTGCAAAGTCATAAAAAATTTCTTAATACAGTTCCTTTGAAAACTTCAGCACACAGTTAAGGGGGTTTGGGGGAAACCATATGGGGAGGGCAGTGCGTCATCTGGGTCATCCCAATCTTCAAAATTGAAGTGGAGAGTGGAATGATATCTTTGGAGTCGGTCATATCATGATCGTATAAGGCAGTTCGGTCGTAAGAAGGGGAGTATTTATACATGTGGAGTGGTCACAAGAGCAGGGGGTCATAAACCAGGGTCTGCCTGTACCTGCATAGGAAGACCCATAGGTTCCAACCGACTTTTAATTTTTACCACAGAGAGGAGTGGCAAAATAGTTATATCCAGAGCCGGATCTAGGGGGAGTGCCCCCCCCCCTTTTTTTTCCCCCAAGAAATTTTTTAAAAACTTCTACTCTGAAACGGGGTATACTGCAATGGAAATCCAGTGTCTTGCCTCCCCAAACTCTAACTTTTTCCGATTCGATTACATTATTTCTTATATCCTGATATTTTAACTTTACACGACAAAAATGACCTTTCTGTGTCATGTGTGTGTGTGATGTTTTGCTGTAGGCTGTGACAAGGAATATCGGACAAAATATTTAAATATTTCTCTCATGTTCAAAATTGTATCTCCTAAGGAATTAACAATGTTAATACATGTCTTCAAATCTAGTCATTTCCTCAGAATTGCAGTATTTTCCCGCTTCTAAATGCTTTAAAATGCTACTTATAATTTTAAACATATACGTGTCAGTTTTATTCACTTGTTTCAGAAATACATTTGCATTTACCTGGCGATTACATTGCATTAACTGAACACATGCTGATAGTCAAGAAGACCTCTGACATTACCTCAAAGATCAAAGATCATTATTGACCATACAGAGTACTGGGGCGACGAACCATACTTCTGTCATCTGAATATAGTCTAAAAAGGAATGAGAAAAGTTTTGTAAATAAACTGGAAAATGCCAGAGCTCAAAGGTTTAAAAACTGACTGCTTATGGAAACCGCGGATGTCTCGGTGAGTAAACTGCAGAGAGTAAAGATAGGAAAGTAAAACGTGATATGGAAAAAGCGAAAGTGGAGAAAGAAGTACAAGAAGAGGAATAGAAAAAGCAAATAGGAAAGGAAAACGTATATGCAAAATGCCTCCCTACCTTCACAAATGCTACCTTAACATATACCTTTAGAGCACTTAACAAATTCAATACCAAGCTCCTAAAATCCTTAAAGAATTCACTGATTCTTCTTCAAATATCGCGTGGGATTTCTTAATTTCCAGAATGGATTCATTTTCATCGCCTATGGCAACTGCTTTAAGGAATTTCCTATTGTGTGTCAAGGCAGTTTTCTTTGGCCACTTTCCAGTTTTATGGGCATTGTTTACTCGTTGGTTTCAAGTTTCCGAACCTTTGCTGCTTTCTCTACTTTTTCGTAAGAATACCAAAATTTGTAATTAATTTCTTGTATTTTGTGTCGATCCTCGTCAGTTATAAATTTTCCATTTCCTAGATTGCAGTCCATAGCTGTTTCTGAATATAGGGCCTTATTTTCCTGCCTCTATTCTGGGAGAGACTTGAGAGGAGAGGAGGTTGTAATTTGCTGCTGAAACTGCAGTTTTTCCCGCCACCATCTTGGTTTCCATTTTTTCGGTATAAGGATTTTCCTTAAAATTTTCAACTTTGTTCAGCGAATCATTAATTTGCAAAAAGTTTGGAATCTCCTTTTCAATCTCCATGGTGGTAATTGCGGTTTCTGGTATATGCGTTTAAAACGCCCTTCATTGTATTTTTCGCTGGTTATCTCAGAGACTGGCCCATATTTGGAAATTTCAATCAGAATTCTGTCGTTCGTAAGAAAGGCACATTAGATATAAACACATTTTTGGCTGGTACCCCAGATACTGAATATCCAGACGACGTTCTCCTATTTTAATTCCTTCGTTCTGAAGTATTTTATCGGAGTCTTCTTTATTCTTGATAGTTAAGATAGAAACATAACGCGAGACACCCACCGCTGCTTCACTAGCTTCGTCTCCGCAGATTTCAAGGAATTTGTCGATGACATCTCTAATTAGGTCTTGGTGCTTCACTCGAAAAGCACGGTTCTTTCGCAGATCACTGAGAGGCAGCATGTTGAAGTTTTGTCTCATAAAGACAGTTAAAACACGGACAACAAAATGTTGGTAAACAAAAAGTGCACGTTGACCAAGTAGAACTACTTGTAGCACTACAAAGCAACAATCAGCACGCCTTGTCTAACAGCCAGTGGTACTGCTATCCATCGACACTACCACTGAGACAGTGTCTGATGGATAGTTTCCAAGAAGTATAGAATAACAAGTGCCTTTTTAACGAATTCGTGAAACAAGGCGCCAATGAGTTTGTATGCGATTTGTGCAGTAAGGAAATTTGATTTATAAAGATAGTAATTGTGTCTGTAACGAATTCATCTGCAGATCGCCCAGTAAGATAAACGGAGTAGCATTCAATATGTTAATGAACATTTACTCTGTTTGATTTATTTGAAATAATCTATTATTTATACAAGTTTCCACACAGCTGCGAAATCAGTTTCAGAAAAATAAACGTTTTTCAGTGTTGCCAAATTTACCTTAACATTTTGGGGAAAAAAATAGTATACTTTCTGGTATTTAACCTAGCATGACATTTTATTAAACGAAGCTTGTTCAAATGCTAAATACGACTTATACTGATTTCCGGAAGCAAACTGTTTAATCGGTCACTATGAAGTGGAATTTTCCCGAAAAATTTGAAAACTGCAGTAGTTATTCCTATTTTTAACCATTTCACGACTAAGGGAAACATTTTTCCCATTTTAAAATTGGTGATTGTCGTATTTAATTATAACCTTATCTGCATTTTTTATACAGAATGTCAAAATAGAACGTATGCCGAACGCAATTACGTAAACGGGAACGTTTAGAAAACAAAAACAGAACTGTCAGGACGCATAATATATGTACTATGTGCAATGTCCATCTTTGCCTCACTACCAAAAGAAATTGCTTCGCAGAATATCATAATTAGCACATCATTTTGTATAGTAATTTTATTTCATATTTTGTATTATTTTAGTTAACATTTTGTTCTAATAAACCAATAAATAAAAGACATTGCGTAATAAGCCTAACTATAATTTGTGTTACCTTTATAGTCCATTGGGAAAAATATTTCCCATAAAATTCCAAAAAAACTACACATTGTTATGTATTTTTCTTATGATTTTTATTTATTTTAGGTCTAAACAAACTAAAATAAACAGTTACATCCTAATATTTACTCTTAGAAACCTTGTGGTCCTGAAAGGGTTAAGAGAGGCGATAGGCGGGATCCAACGATTTGCAAGTCAATATCTATTTTGTCTGTCATTTCAAAAACGTTTGAAAACTTGGTTAAAAATAAAATGATTTATTTCTTAAATAAAATTTAATTTTTCTCCAGTAACACTGGTTTGCAAGGTTTTTATAACATGAACAATTGCAGCTGCCTTTAGCTATTTTTCCGGTGCTGATTTCAGATCTGGCCTTAAAAAATGGCTAGCACATCACGTTTTCATGTTATTGGTCATTTTGACTCCTATTAAGATCTTCCTGTACCAACACCTACAAGCAACTGGGAGGATACTAGTTTTTTTATTTTTTGTAGCTGACAACAGTAATTGACAAGTGGGAAAAAATATGTTACAGTAACTTAACCTGTGACTGCCATTCATATCGTTTTCATTGTAGGAAGAACACATGCTGTACGTTGAAAAGTAAATTTTGGTGTATAAATGGTTCGGCGTGAGCCAATTAGTCATTTGCATGATTGCTATTTTTGATTAACTAAAGTGTCAGACTTTTCAAAAAAGAGCAAAAGTAAAGTACAATGTCCAAATGTGCTTCAGCATAAGGCCAGTTCCACACGGAGAAAATCTATTTATACCAACACCTCCAACAACGGGAAGGCAACGGGTTCACATTCATCAGAGAAAGACTTTGAGGCACATACGGATCCTGATCCTACATACACCCCTATAAAGTTAGACGGGCCTCATCTGATTCATCAAAATGAACTAAATGATCTTGTTTGATACCTAGGACTTTCCAAACAACAAGCTGAGGTTTTAGGTTCAAGACTTCAAGAGTGAAATCATCTCGCCAATGGTACAAGAGTTTCTCTGTTCAGAAAGAGAAATTTGGATTTATCTGCTTATTACGAGATGCAAAATGGTTTGTGTTTCTGCACAGATATTTATGGGCTGATGGGAGAAATTGAAACAACTCATGACCCTAAGTAATACTGTCTATTTATAGCTTCATTAAAATTTCAGCTGAAGAGCTGTCCTTTTGCATAAAGAAAACCAAAAACCTTCCATTCCATTGACACAAGCTGTAGGAGTGAGGAAACTTATGAAAGCATGGAAAAAATACTCACTGCTCTTGCTCAGGCTTCAAGCAGTCTTCACAAAATTTTGCTATTTTCTGTGTTTGTGGAACAGTAGAGCCAGAAAGGGACACTACAAAACGAAAGACTGGCCCAAAATAGATGTTTTTACTCCTGGAAAGAGTAATGTCAGGTATAAGCCTCTAGTTGACCCCTCTGATGTTCTTCTCCCACCACTACACATCAAACTGGGGCGTATGAAAAACTTTGTAAAGGCTATAGACAAAACTGGTAAAGAGTTTTTGCATTTGAAGGAAACATTTTCAAAACTAAGTGTCGCCAAACTCAAAGAAGGTATCTTTGTTGGTCCTCACATCAGGAAGCTACTGAATGATACTGTCTTCAAAGAAAAACTGAATATGAAGGAACGCGCTGCATGGAAATCCTTCACGTCTGTGATCCAGAGTTTTCTGGGGAATCACAAAGAGGAAAACTACCATCAGCTCATTGAAGATCTCAAAAACAATGAAAATCTTGGCTGCCGAATGTTTTTTAAAATCCATTTCGTGCACTTGCATCTAGACTTCTTTCCCAAGAGCTTAGGAGCTGTCAGTGATGAGCAAGGGGAAAGATTTCACCAGGATATCCGAACCATGGAGGAGAGATACCATGGAGACAGTAAGTGGGGCCAAGCAATGAATGGTGATTACTGCTGGTTCTTGCAGAAGGAAGATACCTCAACACAATTAAAGACAAAAATGAACTTGTAAATATAAAAGTAACATATTTTTTTTTATTTTGCTTTCAATATTATTTCATTTGTTACTTTTTATTCAGTGGTCTATAAGTATGATGTTTCTAATTTTTTTCATTGTAATCATGTAATTAATTAATAAATTTTAAGTTGCAATTTAATAAGAATGTCATACTTATTTTCATTTTTCAGATATGCATATTTATTTAAATTAAAATTTTATTTATTATTTAATATCAATCTGTAATTTAAAAAAAACTGTACGTGCTGCGATTTTTCACAGCCATATATTAAAATTAGCACCCCAAAATTAGTTAAAAACATCCTATTTGACCAATGTTTTTGTCAATGTCAAAAAATTTTTAAATTTCTTGTCTAGTGTAATCAGTTAGGGTTTACAGATAAAATGGGCATGAAGACGTTGTTTTGCAAATGACCACTGCTATACGTAATGGAATAAATAGAAATTTAAAAGTTGCTAAAATATTTCTAGACATTGAAAAGGCTTTCAACACAGTTCCACATATTTTGTTGCCTGATAAACTTCAAAACTATGGCTTTAGAGAGGAAATGCTGAAATGGCTCAAAAGTTAATTTAACCAATAGAACACACTGAAGTAAAATCGAAAGTGGTTTAGGTGACGCTAATGAATTAAATATGGTGTTATTTAGGGATCTGTGTTAGAACCATTATTATTCTTGATTTTTATTAATGATTTATGTAAGCTAGATTTGATAGATCAAATTCTAACTTTTGCTGATGATACAGCACTGATATATGCAGCATAAGATGAGGAGCAATTAATTGCTCAAGGGAATGAAGATATATTTACGATTAGAAATTGGTTTTTGCAAAATAAATTATTTATCAACATTGAAAAAACCAAATATTTATTTTTTAGATTGAGAGGGCAACCGGATAGACTAAAAAGTTAAATATTTTATCATGACAGGAGTTATGCTGGAGATAAATATATATGTAAAGCACTTGAGGGTGTTGATGAATACAGATTTCTGGAAGTCTACATTGAGTGCAAATTAAATAGGGAAAGCCATGTATCTCAGGTTATTAAATGCATTAATGCAAAAATTCCAAGTATATATTTTATTTGAAATTTTCTACATTTCTCGGTTTTAAAAATGATATACCATTCATGGATTAAGTCGTACCTGATTTACAGATTTACATTCTGTGGTGGTACTTATTCAAGTCATAAAAAATCTCTTTTTCGGGTACAAAATCATGTAAAATGTATGGCCAAAAAAATAGAAAATATAAAAACACTAGAAATTTTTATAAAGAGTTCGATATGCTACCCGTAATAAAATTGCGTGTATTCAGAATCCTATTGCTTCTGTTTAAACAGTGAGATAAACAAATTTTAGAAACATCAGTTTACAAAAGTAGAAGTAGCAACACCCAAATATCATATCTCTAAGCCTACAAAAACTCTTATTAAGAAGCATTTTGCATAAGGAGCCCTAAAATATTCAACGGTATGCCAGATTGTATTAAAATTGAAAGAAATGTTCATAAAATTAGGAATAAACTAAGAGCTTGGCTGTATAATATGCTTGACATTGAAGTTTTACTCTAACCACTGTTGTACATTTTTCTATTACTTGTTCAGTTTGTATATAGATTACTCAATAGAGTAATAGCACTTCAGAAATAATTTTTGTGCCTTGTACATAATATGTGAATTTTCTTGCGAGTTTGTAACTCTTGTGAGTAGTTTATTTCCAACTATGAAATGTAAAAGTGTTTCTAGACACTATTTCATCTGGAAATAATTTGATTGATTGATTGATTATGGATATACACTCGGCTAACATTCTATTAGGTAAAGTTCCGTGTTATATCAATAATAACTGAAACAGGGCTCAGAAGCCTCTTAAATAAGATTCTTATACAAAAATCTAACTGAAGATAAATTAAAGATCTAAGTCTATTTTAATCTCAATTTCCAAACGATATTAGTTCGCTATTTATAGAGTTAAGGTTGGGTTGGGTTGTTTTACCTCTGAGCGGCACTTTTTTGCACACCATGGGCTAAATGGCCAGGTCACATGGACCCCGAAGGCTCAGAGAAGGTTGGGGGAGGGGACCCACTGGAACAGCTGTTGGGAGACAGATGGTAGCCTCCCGTCAAGGCCATCCAGCGTGTTCTTTAACGTGCACAGGGTATGGCTCTCCCGCACACGGGGCCACGGCTTAACGTCCCATCCGACGGACGGCGGCCTTTCCAAGCCCATCGGTGTCCCCTACTGACCGTGGGCAGGGCGGGTAATTTTGCGGAGATAAATCTCAACGCTGACCCAGCTGGGACTCGAACCTGGGAACTACAGATTACGAGCCTGGCGCGCTACCGACTGAGCCACCACCGCCCCATAGAGTTAAGGAAATTCGACTAACAATTATGTAATTTTTGCTAATTTTGAATGACTTTTTTTTTTTCAAAACGAGTTAACTTGCCAAATGTTTCAACTTCCATAGCTCTTGAAATACAGAAGGAATAATGTTGGATAATGAGATTTAAATAGATGGTTTCTTTAAATTTTCGTCAGTCAGTATTTTGCACAAAGCTTATTTGAGGAGTTACTGAGTTCTGTATATGAGTTGCATTCACATAGCACGATTTATTTAATAAAGTGACCCATGAATGCATATTCATAATAACGATACCATGATTACATCCACAGATTAGGAAGGAACTAATCTGTAGATTACATCATACTAGAAAACAATCGATGCCTTCGGCACCTCTTGATTTACAGGATTAGAAACTTGAATAACCCCCTCAAGCAGCTGCTTGCCACAGAAGTCTGAAAGGAACCTGTCAGTTTATATGTCATAGTAGAGGATCTGTGATGATGGCAGAACCTCAGCAGAAAGACAACACACACATCATTCCTTACCCGGGGCTTACCCAGGTCCCTTATGGCAGAACCTCAGCAGAAATCTCAGCAGAAAGACAACACACACATCATTCCTTACCCGGGGCTTACCCAGGTCCCTTACAACAGTAGTCAAGCGCGCTAACCACTCGGCCACGGGCTTCCATGGTCACCCGTAGTTTAGGAATGTTTTTCTGACTTCAAAAGAGATGGAAGAAAACGAATTAAACAATTAAATGATCCATGGCAGCTGAATGAGTCGCACACTTCAAATTGTAAACATTTCTATATATTGATCGTTTTGCCATCTTTTTTCACGAAAGTTAATGTAGTTGTTAACTAGATAATTGGCAGTTTGGAATCCTGGTTTAATGATTTGAATCCTAGAGAATAATCTTGTATTTTATAATTGTATTAGAACGCTTGTAAATGATACAAGCATGGATGGTGAATTCGGAGTAAGTAAGAAAATACTGCATGCAGGGAAAGGAGATCTTTCAAGTTTTGATGATGGAACTAAGGTAAAGTAATCAGTTATTTTTTAACATTTGTAGGACGTAATTTTTTCACACTAGCGACGTTACTCGTCGTAAACAGTGCAATTGATCAGACATATGTAATTTTTTGTTTAAAATTAAGTGATGATTCTACCGCATCAGTTTTTTTTAACTGGTTAAGTTCAGTCTAAGAAACCATTGGGGATTTATAATTAATTTTTGACTATCGTTAAATTTGGTATCCTCAAGTTGACTGCTTTAAAGGTTCCATGCAAAACAAACATTTTTGCACAAATATAGTTTCAGCTTTTTGTATTGAGGGGCGGGGGTAGCTCAGTCGGTAGCGCGCCAGACTCGTAATCTGTAGTTCCCAGGTTTGAGTCCCAGCTGGGTCAGCGTTTTGATTTATCTCCGCAAAATTCCCCACCCTGCCCACGGTCAGTAGGGGACACTGATGGGCTTGGAAAGGCCATCGTCCGTCGGATGGGACGTTAAGCCGTGGCCCCGTGTGCGGGAGAGCCATACCCTGTGCACGTTATAGAACACGCTGGATGGCCTTGACGGGAGGCTACCATCTGTCTCCCAACAGCTGTTCCATGGGTCCCCTCCCCCAACCTTCTCTGAGCCTTCGGGATCCATGTGACCTGGCCATTTAGCCCATGGTGTGCAAAAAAGTGCCGCTCAGAGGTAAAACAACCCAACCCAAAGCTTTTTGTATTGCAATATTTTCAAGGAGTTTCAGAGATTGCACCTCGCTGTTAGTGTAAATGTTTTTGGATAGTTAAATCAGTAACAATGCAATATACTTGCTTACTGTTTTTTTAAAAAGAAGTGGAAGTAATAGACCTTTCTACTTCTTTTTTGAATATAGTTTTGCCTATAATTTAATGTTAGTGTATGGGGTTTTTTTTTTCTAGCATATGTTTTGGAGAGAAAAAACATACACTAGCACCAAAATTGAAGCAAAATCTCCCAGGCACAATAAATAAACATTCTGAATGCTGCAGTCCAATATATGAAATTGTTTTTATTTTTTCAAAATAGGTATGTATATCAGTTACATAGGTGCTAGTTAAACTGGATGTATTTGAAGAGACAATTTAAATATATGGTTTAAAGATTTATTGAAAATGACAGAATAAAAGCAACTTAGCTTTTATGGGGTTTGTACATCTAAATTCTAGAAATGTTATCATTTTCTGTTAGTTTTTCATTATGAGGTTACCTGACAGTTTATATCAACATAGTGTGTATTTAATTTTCATATAATATGATAGCACAATATGATGTGATGGTCCACCCATTCACTCTTACTTTTCCTTAACCAGAGCAGTAGTACAGATCATGGTCCTCAGCCGCCATTTTTTTTTTACGCAACGTAACAAAACGGCCCTTTATGTTGATTCCCACAACAACCGAGACCCTAACCCAAACAGGGGTTCCTAGAAAAAAGATTGTTTTTTTTCATTACCATGGTAATGATAACTCAAGTTAATGTCAAACGCAAAGTACCATTACCATGGTAATGGTAATTTCCATCATAAACAAACACAACATAACAAAAAAAACACAATTCCACTAAAAAAATCCCTCACAACCACAAATTACTAAAAAAAATTATGTTATCAAAAAACAACAAAAAAAACCCATAAACAAAGAAACTGCAACGACACATTTGCCTTCCCATATACTACAAATTCCTGAAATATCCCCCCTCTTTTCCCAATAGTTAAAAATAAATAAAAATAAATAAATACCCCCTCAAGCAGCTGCTTGCCACAGAGGTCTGACAAGAGCCTGTCAGTTTATATGCCATAGTAGAAGGTCTGAGAGGATGGCAGAAAAACAACACATACATCCATGCCTTACCCAGGGCTCAACCCAGGTTCCTTAGATCAGTAGCAAGTGTGCTAACCACTCAGCCACGGACACTCCACAAATATATTTCACAAGCTAAACTAATAAATTAACTCACAAACACAATAATTAACCCAAATAAATCACAATTAATTAAATCAAACACCAATCTCAAAACCAAGAACATAATCAACAATGCATCGTCGACTGCCATTATAAAATTGCCCCAAATACTAAATAATCTCAACAATGATAACACATACCAAAAGGTATAAAAATCATAAACAGTGCACTGCCACACAAATTAAAAAAAAAGCCCCCAAAACTAAATGCCCTCGCAAACAATACAAACCAAAAAACATGAAAATCAGAAACAGTGTACCACCAACCGAATTATAAAAAAGCTCCCAAAACTAAATAACGTCCTCGCAGATAATACAAACTGAAAAATATGAAAATCAGAAACAGTACACCACCGGCCAAATTATAAAAAAGCCCCCAAAACTACTGTCCTCACAGACAATACAAACCGAAAAACATGAAAATCAGAAACAGTGCACCACTGACCGAATTATAAAAAAAGCCCCAAAACCAAATAATCTCATTAGAGACAACAACAACAAAAAAAAAAACATCGTACAGCTCAAATAACCATTCCCTGAATTATTCATTAACTTTCCTGACACCATCAAAAACTGCCATTTATTCCCACACCGACAATTCTACAATACCCATAATTTCTACATCAGAAAGCCACCAAATGCTTCCACATATTAACAATAAATTGTTTAAGTAACTTTAAAAGACTCCTAAATATATAACAAAATTAATAAATCACTATGATACACTAATAATTACTATACTACACATAAGTACTAAAAATCACTCAATTCATCCCAAACTACTGTAATGAAATACATGTGTTCATTACTTCTGCCATATTCAGTCCCACATGAAAAAACTTCCAACATTCTTTCCCCCAAGCATACTCCACCTGAATGTAGTGGGGCATACTACATTAGAATCCTCTGCAAACTCACTTCATATGTTTCACCAAAAACTATCTCCTAAAACTCATTTTTAAAACTTAATTACCCCACATTATAAACTTTTGCCATTTTCTTCCACTCACAACAACACCACTCACAACATACTACTACATCATGCTAAACACAAAATAAAATTTCAAATAATTCTATCTGGTTAAACACTCCTCTCTTCCCTTTCAAATTATCCTCACTCAAAACAACTTACAAAAACATTCCCCCTACACACAGCCATAAAAAGCTACCTAACTCCCAGTTCCAAATGATGTGGCCATAACATTACAAAACAGTTCACTAACACTTTCACCAACAACCCTCCTAATATTAAATAATTTCAATTCCAAAATATCTTAAATAACTTATTATTAATCATATCTTAATGAAATTACGAAAAAACAAGAACATATTAATTTTTTGTATTCCAGCTATCACTAAAAATCCCTCATAAATATATGATACATACGCACTTACCTCAAACCGTATAGGCATGTTATCCTATATATGCCTATATTATATAAACTAACAGTCCCCTTAGTCAGTTTAATCAAGCAACCCCTTGTATCAAGCCTTGAAAGCTGAACTGGTACTGCCCCCCATGTATTGGAGTAATGTAGAAGACATTGATATTCTTTGAATGATGGCAACCATTTTTACCCCTTTAGAATTAGAACAAGATGAGGAAGTGAGCAGTTTAGTTGAAACTCTGATATTGGAGGACACGAGGATATTATTTTTGAAATTTTAAAGAAGAGGAGATTAGCTCAGGAGAGAGAAACAACACAAGAGAAATTGAGAAGTGAGGAGGGGAATGAACCCTCATAGAGCAGTCTTCAGAGAGAGAAGTAAAATTAAGCGTTAGTTACAGCATGCAGCAATGAAGAGGAAGTGGACAGTGATAGCAAGAATTTGGTGGCTTCAGCTAGCCCTGTTCAATTAGATAACACTGTGCAGATAGACATCCAAAAGAGTGAAGACAGGATAATGGGGAAATTGGAGAAATCGTAAAAGAGAATGAGAGTGTAACAGATGCGAAACTATTCTTAGAATTAGACAAATTAGTGCTCCCTCATGATGCTGAAAGTGTAGTAACTGAGTTTGTCATATGCGACTGTAGCTCTCCAATCCAAACAGACACATATACAGCAGAGTGAAACAAAATACATTAATTGTTAGTACATGCATCTCAAGCAGCACAGGCATCTCATGCAATTTGGAGGAATAGGCTACTGATGTATATGGGAATTGGAGCTGTCAGTAAATCCTCTGAAGCCAGTCATAAGATTCACGACCCCCTTGTTTTCCTGCTGCAGTGACAGTCATCATCTGCTCTGCAGGCAGATTGTCTGAAGACAGCTTGATACTGTCAAATAAGAAATAAAAATTCCCATGCCCCCTATCCGCCCCTCTATAATGAAAGTATTTTTGCAATACAAGTAAATAAAGTAATCTGTTTGTTTTAGTTTTTGTTTTATGCATATTTTTTATTATTATTATTAATCTTCAGGATGTTTTGATGATAATGCCATTTAATAAATGAATCTGTTGGACTTGCATCCCCACTTCCTTAGTGCTATTCTTACTTCTAACATAATAATGGATCTTAGCATTTTCTTTCAGGAACAAATATTGGCTGGGGTATCCAGTTCTTGAAGATAAATATTTGAAATATTTAGAAACTAGTATTTTTTTATATGATTAAATTATTGCATCAAGCATAAATCTTATTAGCTTTTATGCATATCTGTATATTGTCATTCATTTTTGTTAAATTGCATTACTCTTTAACACTTAAATTCACTTTCCAACATCATATAACAACTTATTGATGGTCAAATCAGTCTTGTGGCATCACTCAGCATTCATTCCTGCTAGTATTTCACAGTGCCTAGGGGCAGGGTTGGGTTGGGTTGTTTTACCTCTGAGCGGCACTTTTTTGCACACCATGGGCTAAATGGCCAGGTCACATGGACCCCGAAGGCTCAGAGAAGGTTGGGGGAGGGGACCCACTGGAACAGCTGTTGGGAGACAGATGGTGCCTCCCGTCAAGGCCATCCAGCATGTTCTTTAACGTGCACAAGGTATGGCTCTCCCGCACACGGGGCCACGGCTTAATGTCCCATCCGACAGACGGCGGCCTTTCCAAGCCCATCGGTGTCCCCTACTGACCGTGGGCAGGGCGGGGAATTTTGCGGAGATAAATCTCAATGCTGACCCAGCTGGGACTCGAACCTGGGAACTACAGATTACGAGCCTGGCACGCTACCGACTGAGCCACCCCCGCCCCTAGGGGCAGGGTTGGCGCAGCTGGTATTATGCCATGCTTCTAATCTGATATTCCAGGTTCAAGTCCCATCAAGTTCACCTCCCATGGCTTTTTCAAGTCCATTGGAATCCCCTTTCTTATCAACAACATGGTGATGGTTTAAGGAAAATAAATGCCAGCATTGACATTTATCTCCTCTAAACCATCACCCTGTTGTTGGTAAGAAAGAGGATACCATTGGACTTGAAAAAGCCACAGTGCATCAGATGGGACATAAAGCTGTAACTCTGTGTGCAGGAGAGTCACACTCTCTGTATGTTAAAGACATGCTTAATGGTCTTCACAGGAGGCTACTATCTGTTTTCTAACAGCTGTCCAGTGGGTCCTCTTCCTCCAATCTTCTCTGAGCCCTTGGGATACTCAAGACCTGACCATCATATGCAAAAAAAGTGCTACTCAGAGGTAAAACCATCAAAACACAGTAGCCTTAACTAAATAAGATGTGCACACATTTTTCTAAACGTTATTATAATAAGTTGAGATATTGCAAATCAGTTTAATAGGTTTTGAGCATTATTATAAGGAAATATTAAGCAAAATATACCTGTATTTTTGGTATTTTGATGTCTTAAAAGAGTAATTGATGGCAGTTGTTGCAACTCAACTGACATTACCTATAATTTAGTGAGAGATCCCAAGTCTGATTTAAAAAATATTTATTATTGATGTATTATAATAATATCAAAAAATTTAATAGTAGGATAGAAACACTCATCACTGTTTGGTTCTGAAGGTAATTGTCAGGTTTATTTACAGGTAACATTTCATTTCCAGTCCCGTCGGTTGGATTTAGCACCTGATGATGATAAAGCCGTGCTGGATGATAGTAAGAAAGCAGGACGACCAATGGAACTTATCTTTGGAAAACAATTTAAAATGCCAGTTTGGGAACAATGTTTAAAAACAATGAGGGTTGAAGAAATTGCACAATTTAATGTAGAAAAGAGTGTATGGTAACAGCTTTATATTCAGTGTTAAATTAAGAAATTGTATGCCAGAGTATCAGCATAATTAGATTTTGATTATGATACTAATTTATATTTCTAATTGGTTTACTCAAATGTAAGGCTTAGTATTGTAAGTTACTCAAATGTAAGGTAGAAGTAGTTTTAGTGAAACATTGTTTAAAAAAAAATACAAATTTTGCAACACAAGCATAATTATTGTGAATATAACAATGTCATCTTGTTGTATAGGTAACATTTGTTCAATATGCTACTCATCAATGAAAATCTTTTTAAGTTCAGCATCATTTTTAGCCTATTCCTCCAACAAACAAGACACCTGGAAAAACCCTTCACAACACATGGAAAGAAGTTCTTAACAGCATTAACGTTTCCACACAATGCCACTTCACTGAAGACTGAGCACTGTCCTTGCTATGAAAAGCTTCTGAATTTGCTCTTATAAAATTTTAATATACAAATAGTTTGAAGGATAAACTTTATAATTTTATTGCTCAATGACAGAGAACTTTAAGCTATTTTCTGAGCAAGAAGGTCTTTTTAATTGTCTAATAAAATCATCTGCATTACTGAATACAATTATTACACAGTTATCAAGACAATTTATACCACTTAGATATTTTTTCCTCTACACTTGAGATGATTTAAAATATATTATTTTTAATCCAAAAGACCAGTGTTTTTGTAGTTGCAAACATGCATTCTAACTCAGCATTATAATGTTTTTAAGAGAAATTCTTAATTTTTATATAATAAAGAAATAACAAAGTATGTAGCCTCTTATCCATTCTATCTAGTTGCACCTTTCCAGAGAGTGAGTAGCAGAACTTTAAAGGTGTACCATTTGGGTTAGATCACTTGCACATTATATTGAGCTTATTAAATTCAAACTAATTGTTACTATGTTTAATTAGAAGTACAGTATATTTTATACAAACTTTCTCATATATATATATATATCTACATTGTATATATTGTTAATGTATGTGCCAGTTGCACTAAGCAGAAGTTTAACTAGAAGGAAAATTTTAGTGGATATATTTTTTTTACTATAAGCCTACTGAATAGTGTTTGTGATTGAACTCTCTATAAATAGGGAGAACTTTAAAAAAAGTGATTAGAGATGTTTTATAAAATCACTCTATATCACTCTCAGTTCACATTCTGAGAGCCACTGGTTTGACTAAAAGTTTGTCTAAATATAGAACTTCAGCTCACTGGCTTGAACCATTCAAAGACTTGCACAGGCTTTGAAAAACTCACTTTTATGGGCTTAGGAACAACTGAAGCATACTAATAATATAAAACTTCAAGATTAACTTTTTCTTTTCTGTGATAATATTTTTGCATTCTTTGTTTGAGGAATTAAAGAGGAACCTATTGTCAATTCTGATATAGAAAAACTGTTGAATATGTTTATTTCCAATAAAGGATAATTTTCTGTTTATAATTGATTCATCTTGCTAGAATCTGTACTTTTAAATGCTTTGAGAAATACTTTTGATACTAATAATTGCAAAAATAAGGTTTTCCACTGCTGTCACTGAAATGAAATTTTCAAACAGCAGTAATTAAACAGTAATTATAGCTTTTCACGCTTTTAATTGCAAAATTTGCATGGTTTTGATATTTTTGCTTAAATATATATTAACTCTTCACTAGTGTAATATAAATTTTAGTTTTATAAGGCTTAGTGGTTAGAGTGCTTGGTTACTGATCAAAGGGACCTGATTTGAACCCCTTGTAAGGTATGGATGTTTCTTTATTTATGTTGTCTTTCTGCTGAGGTCTTTGCCTTCCCCATAAACTCTAAATATGGCATGCTATTCTGACAGTCTACTATCAGACCTCTGTGACAAGTAGCTCCCTGAGAGGTAATTTATTTATTATTACAAGAGATGTTCAAAATGTTTTTGACATGCATCTGCAGAACAAAAACCATTAGAGTTGCCTCAAAAAAACTTTTACTCTCCTTCAAAGTACTTCCCTACAGCATATATGCAAAATTGCAGACATCTACACCATTCTGGAATGCTTGGTGATACTCCTTTTGGGGAATACTCTGCAATTATGAATGAATACATTTTGCATGGTCTTGCACCCTTGAAAAAGGTTTCCTAGCAAGTTCCTTTTAAATTTTTGGAAACAACCAAAAATTATATAGTGCAAGATCAGGTGAATGTGCAGGATGGGGTAGCTATTTGATTTTTTCCTGTAGTAATATTAGTCATTTTTCAGGTAAGGTTTCTACAGCTACCATTCCTTGGGAGTTGAAAAAATCATGATCATTCTCTTCCTTGAGTGAAAGGCTTGTCAGAAGATTTGGGGATGTGGTTCATCTTCTGCAATCCAAACATAGTTGTCGATATTTCTGAGAGTTGTACAGTACTAAAACCAGGTCTCATCTCCTGTGACAACGTCTGTTAACCATTTAGGCCACTAGGTTAAAGCATTGCCCACATCTCCTTCCATGATTGACTCTAGCCTTTTTTGCTGTTCTATCAGTTTGTGGAATATCCATTTGGCATAGATCTTTTAGAACTTTAAATGATGGTGAATAATTATTTACACACCATCAATCAATATGGTGATATGTGGGTTTTTCCTTAATGAGTTCACAAATAACAGCTATGGTTCTCTCATTCATAGTCTCCTTCAGTCTTCCTGCACAAGGGAAGTGCTCAAAAGCTCTGCCATCCTCATCTGAATTTGTGCATCAATCCCATAACAATATCATATGAACAGACACATTCCCCATATACTTGTGATAAGTTTGAATGATCTTTTTTCGTGTCTTCTCCAAGCTACCTCCTTGTGAAAATGCGAAATCTTTCCCTGTCTTTAGTACGCTCCATAGCAATAACATGCTGATTTCACAGACTGAACTTTACGTGCTGCTAGCAAAGAAATAAATGATGATATTGCCTTTGTTTTTAACATGCAATGACAAGTTTAGACAAGCTATTGAACAAGTCATAGCTCATTAACTTTGGAGGAACAAGTGCAAATCTACAGACACACGTGAAGAACTTTTGAATGCCCTCTTTGTTTAGAATATCAAAGAAGTAGTATCTTATATACAAATATACAATTTTTAAATTTTTGCTGATAATTCAACTGATACTTAGACTATAATTCAATGTAAGGTGTGAGTCAGAACATAAAATATTTCTTATTATTTGTATCTTGATTTTTTTGTATCACTACAGAGAAAGAAAAAATACGTCTACTCTTTATTTTAATAGCTAGTGGATGCTTATTCTCTGGTATCTAAAAGTTATCGCCAGTTTGCTGGACTTGCAAAGGAAGAGAAGAAAAGCCACTGTTGTGGGATGATGGCCTTAAGGGATGGAACGGGACAAAGTGACTTAGATAAGTTAATGCATATGCCATGTAATCTTCAGTTTACTTTAGGTATGTTTTAATTGAACTAAGAAACATTTTCTGTGGTAGTTAGATGATGTATTTAAATATATGTTTAAGATCATAAAAGATACAACAAAGCAAATGCGAAATACCAGCTCAAACATTAAATCATAATCAATTACATTCTCAAGGGGCCAAAATTTTTTCATTTTTTAAACTACAGGTCTCTTTCATAGCTCTGAGGTGAAATAAAATCACAAATTTCTCTTATTATAACATATTTCTTTTATTTGTTTGTATTTCATAATATTGATATCAATTTGCTTAAATGTAATTAATTCAGAGAATGTAGTGGTAAATCAATAAACGATTTCACAGCATCATTATTAACTCATAAGAACAGATTTCTTTTTTTTTTGCCAGTTGTGTAAAGGATCAGTTAACAGCTGATAAGAATCTTTGGCTTGATAGCTTGGCTGACAAAGCAGAGGAAGCAGTTAGACAACACAACAACAGAGGGTTGTATCAGATTGTTAATGCTTTATGTGGAAAGAAACAGACAATCAGGTACACAGGAATTGAGGAATAATCATGGTAAGGTGGTTGAAGGTAAGGATTCTGTGATGGCTAGGTGGGTTGAGCATTTCAGAGATGTTCTAAATAATGTGATTATTTTAATTAATACTATTCACAGTAGGATATATTCAATATAATCTCCACGAATAATTACTGTACATAAAATTTAATCATGTTCAATGGCCACTAAGCACCAGTAGAGTGTCCTAAGTCGGAGAACTTCTGCATACATAATCTCATGGACCACAACAATCTCCAATAACTATTAAAATAGTATCTATTCTAACTAGAATTAGATTAGAACTAGAATTCTAACTAGAATAGATACTATTTTAATAGTTATTGGAGATTGTCGTGGTCCATGAGATTATGTATGCAGAAGTTCTCTGACTTAGGACACTATTGGTGCTTAGTGGCCAGTGAACATGATTAAATTTTATGTAAAGTAATTATTCGTGGAGATTATATTGAATAATGTGATTATTTCTACTCCCATTGTTTGTAATGAAGATAGATGCATTACTGGCTTTAATGATGGCCCTATATTACATTCCGAAGTCACTTTGGCTATCTCTATATTAAAGCTATTTTCTGAGCAAGAATGTCTTTTTAATTGTCTAATAAAATCATCTGGGGTGGACGAAATCACCACTGAAATGCTTAGAGCTGGGAACATTTGTGTTGTCACGTGGCTGACTGAAATTTTGAATATTTTTTATGATAAAGGTGTATTGTTCCTAAGGATTTTACTAGAGCTATCATTGTCTAAATTTTTAAAAAAGGTGATCGCAGTTCTTGTGATAATTATAGGGAATTAGTTTACTTTCTGTTTCAGGTAAAGTTGTTTGCATGATTATACTTAATAGAATTAAGAATTTGGTTGATGGACAACTGTGTGATGAACAATGTGGATTCAAAAGTGGTAGGGAATGCATTGATCAAATATTTTCACCTAGGCAGATTCTTGAGAAATGTTTAGAGTTTCAGAAACCTGTGGTTGCTAGTTTTATAGATTTCAAAAAGGCTTTTGACTCTGCTGATTAACATAATTTGTGATTGATTGTTAGATCATATGGAATACCTGTTAAGTTAGTTAGTGTAATGAGAGCTCTCTAAAATAACACTGAGTCATGTGTGAGAGTTGGTACGTCTTGCATCGATTTGTTTAGCATTGCTAGTGGAGTCAGACAAGGGTGCATTTTGTCTCTTTTTCTCTTTAGTTTGGTTATTGATTATGTAATGCAAAATTCTTTGCAAGGGAAATATTTTGGCCTTAAATGGTCTGGAGATTTCAAAATTTCTGATTTAGATTATGCAGATGATTTGGCCCTGTTGGCTATTGATGTTGATGAGATAAATTCGTCATTAGGGCTATTGATGAGACTTGCAATAGAGTAGATTTGGTGATAAACAGAAAAACTAAAGTGATGAAAATTGGGGTCAGGCAGATAGTGCTTCAGTTGCTTTGAATGGCTGCACTCTTGAGCAAGTATCTCAGTTTATCTTGGGAGCTATGTAACAGATACTGGTGATGTGCAGCACGAGATAAATAGAAGAATAAGTATTGCTGCTGGGACTTTTAAGAATCTATGGAGAGTGGAAAAATAAATGTATACACCTAAAGACTAAAATTAGGCTGTATAATAGTTTGGTTCTTTCTAAGGTAGTTATGGTAGTGAAACATGGACCCTTTGTAAGCAGGATAACAAAAAACTTGATGCCTTTGATTCTAAATGCTTGCTCAGTATCTTGGGCATTAGATGGTTCAACTTTCTAAGTAATGATAAGGTTAGAAGAAAGAGTCATCAACCTCTTTTAAGCAGCATATTGTGCAGAGAGAGACTGCATTGGTTTGTCCATGTTGCCCATATGCATAGCTGTAGATTGGCAAACAGGATTATGAACAGTATGCCTAAGGGTTTGAGAAAAAGGGGGAGACCTAGGATACAATGGGCAGACAATGTCAAACAGGACCTTGCTAGAATTGGTCTAGAGTGGCCAAATGCAGCAGCTGTAGCTCAGAAGAGACACATCTGGAGAGGAAAATTACACAGTCTGGTTTGGGTTGGGTTGTTTTACCTCTGAGCAGCACTTTTTTGCACACCATGGGGACCCCGAAGGCTCAGAGAAGGTTGGGGGAGGGGACCCACTGGAAAAGCTGTTGGGAGACAGATGGTAGCCTCCTGTCAAGGCCATCCAGCGTGTTCTTTAACGTGCATAGGGTATGGCTCTCCCATGCACGGGGCCACGGCTTAACGTCCATCCGATGGACGGCGACCTTTCCAAGCCCATCGGTGTCCCCTACTGACTGTGGGCAGGGCGGGGAATTTTTGCAGAGATAAATCTCAACACTGACCCAGCTGGGACTCAAACCTGGGAACAGTCTGGTTTGACTTCCATAGCCCATGGCTGCATGAGGATTTTGTATGTATGTATGTAGATTTATTTTAGACAAGTATATAAGTCCTATAAGCATGTAGCACATTTCAGTGCCTCCCATATACTTGTCTAAATAAATATAACCAGCAAAAAATGCATTATCCATTTTTATGAGTTAATAATTGATGCAGTTTAAAATAAGGAAAGCGTGAAAATTAAATTATAACAAAAATTCATAGTGCTGTTGTTACAAATAAATTTAATTCACACATGAACACTTAAAATTAAAGTTGTTCTCAGATAATCTTTACAAGATACTTTGATTTAACATTTTTACTCTTTGGTTAAAAACACTGACTATTTACTTTTTTAATGCTGGTTCTTATGCTAATCGATCTAATTTTAGCAGAGTCTCACCATTTACTGCTGTCCTGCTTTTGTATAGTGACTGGCCTACTCCTTTTGGTGTATATTATTCAGGCATCTGGTGTTCCTTGTTCATGCACATTTACCACTTCTGAAGATCTTGTTCACTTACATGGTATTTCTTCCCATAAAGGTACCAGTCTATCTTTGCTTAAATGGACATTTCATTGACTTATTGAGTACATTCACAAATTCTGAACAGAGTACATTTAACTTTTCTTGAACAGAGTGCATTTAACTGATGTTATAAGTTGATAGTATTCTCTGAGAACATGCTCAGCTTCACTGCTTCTCACTTTACTACTTTTAAAACTAATTACAAGTTAAAAGCAGTAAAAACTGCAACTTTCCTGTATGCATTACCCCCGTCAACCAATGGCATCATAAGTGGTAGCCACAGCTGTTACTGTAGCAGCAATTATAGTGTCAGTTCTCCAACAGTGCTGCAGGGACTCTTTCTTCTGATGACAGTAGTAGATTCCATGCAGGCAGAAGGGGGGTAGTTTTTGTATTGCATAAGGTTCTTTTTTTAGATGTAAAAATATTTTCAAGATAGTTTAACTGAAACTTAATGGGGGAAGCAGCTATTAACTTCGGTGTAATATTTGTTATGGGAATTTATATTCTGGGATAGCTTGCATTAATGCAGTTTTTCCTATTTGTTTTTTAATGTCTGCTTCATGTTCCTTTTTCCTTACTTCTAATTGTCTGTAGTTATTTTTGTTTTCTAATTTTTGTCCTGGATCTTCAATTTTGACTTGATATATATACCCTCCATAGGGGGCATTCTATTTCTATCATTTGTACACAAGGATTTGACATTATTGGAATTTGGGATTGATTCCTAATAGTAGTTTTTTATGTATCTGTCAATGCTCCATAATAAGGAATGGATGTAGTTTATTTTAATTTCTTTTTTGTGCTGGTGTTGGTTGAGATTCCCTTTTAGTTTTAAATTTATTGCTCTCAAAATTTTTTAGCATATGTTTAATTTGATAGTTTGCCTGCTGTCCAATATTATATATATCACACTTCTTGTGTTAAGTTTTCTTATTCAGAGAAGTAGCATAATGCTCACTTAAAGTATGTATTAAAGGCAGCATTTTTATAATTCTTTGGATGTCTTAAAATTTACAGGTGTGATTTGGGCATATAAGTAGATTTTCTATATACCTTAGTGTGATGTTTATTATCCCTTCTCTCAATTAGGATTGGTAATCCAAGTACGGTAATTGTCCATCAGTTTCCGACTCGTATAGCACTAAAAAGAAATACTTGGTGTTTTTATCAAAGAGTAAAAGTATTAAACTGAAATATTTTGTAAAGATTATCTGAGAACAGCTTTAATTTTAACAATGATTTTTGTGTGAATTAAATTTATTTTCATGAAATTAGCTGTTTAAAAGATTTTATCCCTTTGAAAAATATAGATGCAATAGGTTCAGGGCTATTATAAAAGAATACTCATATTTTAAAGTGTTACATTTTTATTAAATAAGTAACAAAAGTAGTTGTGTATCCAAAATTTTAGGATGTTCTCAAAGTTTCCTTTTTAAGACGACATAAAGTTACTATCATATGGTAGCGTTATCACATGTAATGTGAAATTTTCAAATCACTTGATTAGTTGAGGTGGACTGACCAGCACAAGAAAGAAATAGATAAATTAAAATAAACTACATCCATTCCTTATTATGGAGCATTGACAGATACATAAAAAAACTACTATTAAGAAACATCAATCCCAAATTCCAATAACGTCAAATCCTTGTGTACAAATGATAGAGGTAGAATGCCCCCTATGGAAGTATATATATCAATACCCCCCAAGAAGGTATATATATCTCCTGAGAAGTTGTGATACAACAACATTGAACCTTTTTTTTAGGGGGGGGGGGGGTTGTTTATTCCAAAAAATTTGAAATTTACAGCATTTAAAGATAAGGATCACTACAGCTGTTTCAACTGTTACACCAGACATGCTCAAATGATTATGAATGGAAGTTCTTTTTATATCACCTACAGTGGCCATTCTGTCATGTCATTAAAATTGTGTATGAAATATGCACATGTTTAACCCTTCCAGTGTCCATGTCATCTGTATACATTCGCAGAATCTGAAATGAGGGGCCAAGGACGTATGTATCCATTTTAGTACAACAAAAAAAAATTAATTTTTTAAAAATAAAAATCGCCATTGTAAGTTTTTTAATATATATCTTTAAAAATATATAATTCAGGCTTGAAAAATAATGTTTTGTTTTTTAATTTCATCCATATTTTATTAAATTACAATATAAATAATTTTATAAATCCATCTGATTGCTGTTTCTTAGAAGCACTAAACGGTATTGCTGATTTGCTTGTTAACTGTTTGCTGAAGCAACTTTCTGATTTAAGCTCAGAAGTTTGATTTGAACTATTATCAACAAATTTGTCCTTAAATTTTCGAAAATCTCCTAAAAATTAACAAAAAACACTTCTATTTTTAAAAACAGTATATTATGGAAGTAATTACAAATTACGTATCACCATTTGTTTTTCCGTTTCTTACTTTTCTGTCATAAACTTATTTCAGTATTCCCAAAATTATTTTTATCATTTTTCCCAGCATTCTATGCATCTTTCCGCTTCTTAAAATCGAAACTGAAAGTAAACACATCCTTCTTAGAAATTCTGGGTGCAGCTGCATTTAATTAATTATTCTTTACTGAGGCAAACAAGAGGCAGATGGCTGCCACATGCTATCTCTGTTCTGTGTGCTATAAGTGTTTTTTACAGTTTAGGTCCAGCATATTGGATACTCTTTGTAAAGTTAGTATTTCCTTTTTTTATGTTTAAAGCTTAGTTTTTATTTCAGTAGATTTATTCTTGGAAATTAGCGATCTTTCGGCTGATTGATAAAGTATTGATTTCTTCATAGTTATGCTACATTGTAAGGTCAGCCTACAACTTGTTGCTGTGGATATTTTAACATTGCATTAGGCTATATGTTAATTTTTATTTTATTATTTATTACTTTTCCAGTAAAGCTTTAATCTGGTATCATTTTCTGAAAATAAATGAGACCAAAGATCAATACAAATCTGCTAAATCTGTAGTAATAAAAATACAATATATCTATGGAAATGAAAACAAAATTTTAATTATAAAAGTACAAATAATACTAATTTATTTTAAAGGTTATCAGAATCTGTTGATGATATATGCACAACACACATTTGCTACTAATTAGTATCATCTGCTTTGCTGGGCTGTGTTGCATTTACCACCAATTTTGCACAAACAAGTTATTGTTAGTTGTGGTTTTGGTTTCAGTAGCCAGAGAGCACTGTTGAATGTTGGGAGTAATAATAAAAATAATTCTAGGCATATTTAAATAGTTTTAAGGCCGAAAAGAGCATAAAATTAAAAGAAGAAATAAAATATAGAGGTATGTATTTCAAAATAACTTCCAAAATCTTCCATTTTTAAAATAGTTTTTTGTTAACTTTCAGAATATTTTTGAAACTCAAAGGAAAAATTTGTGGATAATAGTTAAAATCAGGGTATTGCTTCAGCTAGAGTAATGTTAACAAATGAATTGGTAATATCATATATTGCTTCTAAGAAATGGCATTCAGATGACTTTAACAAATTTTTATCTTAGTTTAACAAAATGCGTATGAAATGGAAAAAAACATTATTTTTCAAGCATTAATAATGTATTTTTATTAAGATATATAAGAAAAATTTTCAAACGATAAATTTTTTAAATCAAAAATCAGAGTTTTATGTGCTGTATTAAAAACTGATAGAGGCATCATTGGTCTCTCATTTCAGATTTTGTCAACTTATATACACAAGGGTCTTGGAAGTATTAACTTATATGGAGAACTAAATTATTTGCATATTCTGGTTAGACTTCTGTAGCCAATGGGTCTTGGAAGGCTAACATATATGGAGAACTAAATTATTTGCATATTGTGGTTGGACTTCTGTAGCCAATGGCTGTTTGAAGATTATGTATGTGTGTGATCTTATGTGTTGTCAATAAAACTGTAAAAACACTAAAGCTGATAACTGTATAAGTTGGAAATTTGTGAAACCTTTGTGTATATATGTATAGTAAATTTCTAAATAAACAAAGTTTTCTAGTGGAAATATGAATTTTTTAAAAGTTATCAAGTATCATAATTAATAATTTTTGTAAATTTATGATTATTTTTATGTTTTGTTTGTTATTTTAAGTTTAATGTAGCTTTAATATATTAGCAATGAGAGTCAAAATATTCATATTAATAAGTAAATTGTTAAGCATTGGGATTCAGGTAAATCATTGCAAATATGAACTCAAAACTCTGTTCCAGATTGTGAGTTTTTGTGTCTAATTTCAGAAACTTCTAAAAGTATGAGTTAATGTCTTAAGTTTATTTTACAGTAAAATTTAAATAAATATATACAATAAGACAATCATGAATTCAGTTGTTCTTAAAAAAAAAAAGGGAATGTCATTGTGAACTTTTCAATGTTATGTTCTAAAAGGAAAATCATCCCTTCTAATTTAAAAAAAAATGTAGTTTTCATTTTATCCATAAGGTTTATTTCTGCTAATTAAATGGGGGGGGGGGGGGGGGGGGGGTTGAGGGTTTCCTTTTTGTGCCAAAATGAGCATATGTAAAATGTATGAAAAAGTTAATTTGTTATATCTCTGAATGAACACATTGAAAGCTATAGAACATATATTTATTTTTCACTGCAGTATATAGAATATTTAAACTAATATGTACTATAATAACCTTTTCTGTATTTTTTCTAAAGATTTGCATGCACATCATAATGTTAGTTTTAACCCTTAAGTTTGCTCGCCTATTTTGCAAGCAACATCCTGGCTGTTGGGTGTCATACACCCAGTCCTTTCTTAAATCATTTTGGATGAATTTAACTGTCATGATAATGTACCTGTTATTGTAAAATTTATAAAAATATATGATAAATTTGAAAAGGAAGGAAAAGTGAGCATTTTCATGTGCCTTTTATACTCAAAATATGCTCTAGGTGTGATATACCCAGATGACTGCACTCAAGGAATAATAATACAAATTGTAAATTTTGCTAATAAAATTCCCATCTTGTTGACACTTTAGAATTTTTGTTTATCTTATTAGAACTTTTGAAAGTAGAAGCACCTGGAGAATATGAGAAGGAGTCATGGTCTATGAACCCAGAAGAAAAACTAGAATCAGTTCCAAAACTAAGAGAAGATGGTAATATGCTGTACAATAGCAAGAGATATAAAGAAGCATCTGAAAAATATGCTGAAGCCTTGAACAGATTAGAGCAATTACTGCTTAGGTACTCATAAAATAAAATACTCAAATTTTTAAGTTAATTAAATTTAGCATTAATTTTTCTATGTAAGACTTTATTTGGAAGTATCTAAATATAGATTATACTTTTACAATTGGAGTAGATGAATGGTTTTTAACTAGGGTGACCAGATGCCCCATTTTCTGGGAACAGTTCCTGAATGAAAAGCTGTCCCAATGAATAAATGCCCCTGGAGGTGTCCTACGAATTTATTTTGAGATATTTTAAATTAATTGTGCGGCATCAGCAGGTCTTTTACTAATAGAATACTAATGACAACACTGTTAAGCAAAGATTCTGTCAGTAAATTCTGAAAAATTGAGGCTGGAATTTTAAAATGAAAGTTGTTGATTGTGAGTTGTCAAACTAGGATGACTAGACATATCTGAAAAACATCTGGCCACCATAGTTAACAGCTCACAATTGAATTCAAACTGAATTTTTAAATGTCTTTGGAGATTCTTCTGTAAATTTGTTACCCTATTTTTAACAGAGTCTTAAGTAATTGAAAGAGACATATGTATTTTACTAGGCACATTAAAAATTCTGTGAACTATTCTCTTTTGAATAAAATTTAATTTTACCTATTTAGCAGCTTTTGACTATTTTAAGTTATTAAACCTTCCCTGGACCCAGCCTGAAAAACTGATTTACATCCAGAGGCCAAGCTATATTTTCAATATGCTCAACCAAGAAAAAAAAAATATAATTTTTTTGGAAAAACTAATGAGAGGAATTATGGCATGTTATATGCCAAATTTATTATTTATAATTCTGGATTTTCTGAAAATAAAATATTTAGCAAAAAAAATGACTGGTTTCATTTTAATAAGGCTTTTTTAGAATTATGTAATTAAAAAAAGCATCTGGTAATGAAAATGAACATTTGTTTATTTAAAAAAAAAGACTAATAGATGGAAATAATTATAATTCATCGAATAGAAAGGCTATTTATTTATGAATAAAAAAATATTTACTTGAAACAAGAAGAGTATTTTTTTTTTGTAATTTTTTTCTTGCTATCGTATTTGAGAAAGTCCAGGATTTTTGCCAACTGTGTGAAGTCAAATAACTGGTCAATTTCAGAATTTTTTTTAAAAAATAAGCATTCAACCAAAATAGGGCATGTTATTTTCCAAATTAAACAGAATTTAATTCCAAATTCTATGAAAATAAGAAATTTAAACAAATTTGCCAAACATACTAATTTTAATAAGACCTTTTAACTGTGATGTAGTGAAAAATAGACTATGCAATTAAGGCTTAATTTTGTAAAACCCGATGAATAAAAACAGTTAAATTATATGTTAATTGAAAGGAAATTTCTTCCCAAATAATATAATATTGACCAAAAATATGATTTTTATATTTTTTTAATGATTCTTTTCAGTATGGTATATTTTAAAACACATCTATTGTTATACAAGGTGACTTGGACCCTCACATTCACAGGATTTTCTGTCCTGGTTAATATTCACAAGATTTTCTATCCTGGTTATGAAATGGGGAGCATGTTTCTGGCTTTTTTTTATTATTATTATTTTTCTCCTTTAGTTGTTTAATCTTTGGGACCTTTGTAAAGTGCCTGAAAGTTTGCACATCAAGGCTAAAAAATGTCATTATCTTCAGAGTGGCACAAACAAGATATTGGGGGGGGGGGGAATAAACTATTATAAAACTATTCAATATAAACTCAAAAACTAATAATTTGTTTAAAAAATATAAATTCTCTGGGAGGAGGGAGTTATAACACCCTTGATAAAATTGCACTTTGAACTATAGAATCGATTTATGTGCCAAGGAAATTATCATTGGCAGTTATTGCTTCCATACCAAAGACCTCATTCATTTTCAGGAAAAAATCAGTTTTTGACTGGAAAGTGAAGAACTAATAAAATAAACATGTAACCTAATTTGAGGTTTAAAAAAATCTACAGCAAAAAAGTTGTAATTCACCTATCATCACAGCCAGTAATGTATCATGCCTCCAAAAAATCGATAACAACCTATAAATGTATGGGAATGAAATCAATAAATCAATAAAAATAAAAAGGGAACAAGTTATGAGATAGCCATTGCCACAATCAATAATGTATCACAACTCTGAAGGATCTGTGGGAATAAAAATCAATAAATCAAGAAGTGAAAACAACAAGTTGTAAGGCAGCCATTTTCATACCTAGTGATGTAGCATAGCTCTGAACAATCAATACAAATGTACTAAATCTACAGAAATAAAAGCATAATAGAGCTATAGAAATAAAAACAAAGTTTTAATTTTAAAAGTAAAAATAATACCAATTTTAAAGGTTATCCAAATCTGTTGATATTATGTGCACAGATGCAGACGGCAGACATTTGATAATGTGTTTACCACCAGTTTTGCACAAACAAGATATTTTTAACCCATTTCTTCCCAGTGTTGCGTACACGCAACACTTGGGAAGAAATGGGTTAATTGTGGCTTTGGTTTCAGTATCCAGAGAGCACTGTTGAATGCTGAGAAGAATGATAAAAATAATTCTAGCATATTGAAATAATTATGACAGAAAATGGGATGAAATGAAAAAAAGGAAAAAACAAAAGAAAAAATATAGAGGTTGCATTACTATAGACTTTGCAATTACTTCCAAACTCTTCCGTTTTTAGAAATAGCATTTTTTTGTTAATTTTTTGGAGATTTTTGAAACTTTTAAGGAAAAATTTGTTGATAATAGTTCAAATCAAACATGTGAGCTTAAATCAGGTGATTGCTTCAGTACAGAGTAACATTAACAAAGAAATCTGCAATACCATATATCAACAAATTTGATGGCTTTAACAAATTATATCATAGTTTAATAAAATGTCTATAAATGAAAAAAATTTTTTGAGCATTAATAATGTATTTTTTAAGATATTGTTTCCACAGATGAACAAGCAACAATGAACCCACAATGTCCTGTATCACCTTGATGCTCACGTGAACTACAAAGTGAGAATTATGTCACTAACCACTTTGAATGAACTTTACTTAAAAAAAAGTAAAGAGAATTGTAATTAGGAAGAATTACTATGAAGGAAAAAGTAGTTTGTCTCAGTCTGTGGACGATAGTCTAAAGAAGAAATGTTTTATGTGGTGTGTGTGTGTGTGCAGAGGATAAATAAGTGTATTAGTATGGATTTTATTAGTAAACTATTAAGAAAAAGAAAGATACTTAAGACACTTAAAGATATGGCTGAGGAGGTTATATGTTAGTTGAGCAAGCAGAGCTGATCTCAACTTTTGTGTAGGAAGAGCTCATCATTTGATGTATAGTTATCTTTAGTTTGTTTACAAGAATTGGTTGGTTTACAAGGAATGGATAAGGTACATGGTAAATTATGGGTTTGTTCACAAATATGATTGTGCAACTTATTGAGTGTTGTAAAAATGTATTTTATGCTTTGAGTGGAGATAGTAAGCATCATAGTGAAAACAACCCTTTGTAGGAATAGTGATAAGGTGTTATGCTCTTCTGAAGGTTTATTTTCATACTGATGAATATTTGTGTTGATTGAATTTAGTTTATATAAATGTTTTCATTCATATTTTTGTAATAAATTACTTTATTTTTGAATTGTTCTTGCTAAATATTATTTTTGAACTCACGCTCAATTTCCATCCGTTAAATTCATAAGAATATATATATAAATTTTCAAATGGCAGATTTAAAAAAAATCAAAATTTTATTTTATATAAAAACTGATATAGGCATTGTTGGTCTCTAATTTCAGATTCTGCCAACTTGTGTACAAGATGTGAGCCCTGAAAGGAGTAAAAATCATCACTTTTCTTAAAGTTTCACTGCATGCAGAACTAAGTTTATCGCGCTTGGCTACTGATCCAAGGGATCTGGGTTCCAACCCGGGTAAGGCGTGGATGTTTGTGATGTTTTTCTGCCCTGGTCTTCCATCTTCTCAGACCTATTGTGGTGTATAAACTGACTGGCTTCTGTGGCAAGCAGCTGCTTGAGGGGGTATTTATTTATTTCATATTATTATGTATTTTTAACTTTGACTCTCTATATGATCACTTGGGAATAAAACTGATCAAATGGATAGATTTATCTAATGTTTCTTGTGGGCTTATGATGCTAATTTTAATATTTTTGGTATCCTACCATGTCTGAGTGGTTAGCATTGCTTGGGTGCTGATCAAAGGCACCTGGTTTCAAGCCTGAGTAAGGCATGGATGTTTGTGTTGTTTTTCTGCTGATGTTCGGCCATCCTCACTGTTCACTTCTGTGGGTTAGCAGCTGCTTGAGGGAGTATTTTGTTTATTCTAATGGCATTTTAATTAGTAATTTGATCAAAATTCTTATTTCCTTTTAGTAATTTTTGTCTTATTGGTTTCATTACCTTAAATTTTCATTGTGAAATGTGTAATTAATTTAACTTTAATATTCATTTAAGCCATTTATGAATCCTAATTTTTTTGGTGTTGGAGAAATCATTTTACCCTTTTTCAGTCTTCACTAAAAATATAAATAAAAAACAATGAGGATGTTTTGCTTTATCTGAATATTCTTGAAAAAGATATATTTATAGTTTTTATATTGAATATTATATGAACATTCTGGTGAAATTCATTAACTTTATATGAACATTCTTGTGAAATTGTGTTAATGCAAAATTTGCACAAGTTGAAATTGCATGTCAGGGGATACATGTATTGTCATAAAGATGCATATATTGAATCCAGTGAAAATTAATAAAGTTTTTTTTTTGGCTCAATTCTTGCCACCTTCTGGATTTTTTTTTCCTAGATGTGACCTGATTGATATGTTATAAATAAATTGTACTTTGAAGTGGAAATGCTGATTTTGATCTTTAATTTTTTGTATGCAAAAGATACCAAAAACTATTTTGAACCATTTCACCACAAATCTCTGATCCCATGCTTGCTCTATTATCTATGATGCATCACTGATATTCAATAAAATGATACTTGGTGAATGTTCTTCTCAAATAGGTTTGTAAGCAAGGCTGTAACAGTTCTATTCTTTTTTTTTTGTATATGTTTGTTATTTATGCTTCAAACATGTAATCTTTATCTGGATTATGCTTAAGTGCAATTCATTTATCATCATCAATAGTAAATAAGAAGATAAATAAAACTTCTTGCAAAATTAGTCAGATGTTTTTTATGGGGCATAGAGTGCAACTGCATCACTATGTGAAAAAGCATTGTGTGATATCAACTCACAACATCTAGCTAGTGTGTTATACTGGTTTAGAAAATCCCCTGATGCTTTGTTTTCACTCCATAAAATTAACTTTTTTTGGACTTGCATTCTTGTTTGCTGCTTGTGTATGTATATGATAAGTGTTTATATATTTACATATTATTTAAGAAAATATAACTAAAAATCAAATATAAGTTATTAATGCAAAAAACATGGTGTGCTTTTGTAGAACAGATGAACAGAAAAGAAACCTTTTCTGAAAAACTAGAGACTAAAAACTGCAACTCTTATTTATCTCTATTTGAGTATTAACACCCTCCTCTCTCCATTAAACCTTTAATGTAATGCAAGTTTTTGAGGGACAGCTGAACCATAAATAGCTGAGAGACAAGAAATTCTGATATATAAAATTGAGTGTGGCATTTTCCTCCCAAAGAAAACCATGTTTAAGATACTGAAGTGAAAAAGAATTAATAAGAACCATACTCTTTAAATCTATGTATTTATTCACAACTCATGCTCATGTGTGTGATTTTTGTGCAGAGAAATATAAATCCATTTTCATATTTTAGTAAATATGGTGCAATTTAGTTTTTTAAATAAATTGGTTTTAATTTTTAATAATTTATCATCTTGTGCTAACCACTCGGCCGTCCTGTGGCCGAGTGGTTAGCACGCTTGGCTTGTGATCTACGGGACCTGGGTTCGAGCCCCAGGTAAGGTATGGATGTGTGTGTGGTTTTTCTGCTGAGGTCCTGCCATCCTCTCAGACCTTCTACTATGGCATATAAACTGATAGGCTCCTGTCAGACCTCCGTGGCAAGCAGCTGCTTGAGGGGGTATTTATTTATTTTTATTATTTTTATTATTATTATAGGCAACCACAGTAACTGACCACTACGGCCTTGTATATTATCATCACAAAAATTTTTAAGGGATTTTTCTTTCTAAAGAACCTCACACAGACTCTTAGCCTCACTTTCCCCTAAGTCCAGCCCTCTGTGTATTATAGTAGGATTCAATTTCATTCTAGACTTTCAGTTTTATTATGAAATTGGTTATTTTTTTTTATTATTATTATTTCTTAGAGAGAAACCTGGAGAAGAAGAATGGATAGATCTCGACAAAATGAAGTTGCCATTATTGCTAAACTACTCACAATGTAAATTATTGGAGAAAGACTATTACCCTGTGATTGAACATACCACTGTTGTATTACAAAGGGATCCAAGTAAGTTATTTATCCCCCCCCCCAAAAAAAAAGGCAATTAAGACTTTTTTCTTCATATTTTTTGTCCTTCATGTCAATTAATTTAACTGTATTATTTATGTTGTTGGTGACAGAATTTAATACTTAGTTGTATAACATTAGGCAATTAGATGAGACTGTTTAGAATATATTGTATAAATGCAGGTTTAATACTTGCCTCCTTTGCAGTGAATAACAAATTTATAGGAGAAGTTGGGTTGGGTTACCTCTAAGCTACACTTTTTTGCATACAGTGGGCTAAATGGCCAGGTCACAAAGACCCCAAGGGCTCAGAGAAGGTTGGGGGAAGGGATTCACTGGAACAGTTGTTGGCAGATAGATGGTAGGCTCCCCATCAAGGCCATCCAGCATGTTCTTTAACATGTGCAAGGTATGGCTCTCCCACACACGGGGCCATGGCTTAATGTCACATTCGATAAACAGTGGCCTTTCCAAGCTCATCAAAGTCCTGCTAACCAAGGCAGGGAATTTTGTGGAGATAAATCTCAAATCTGGTAGCTGCAGATTACGAGTCTGGCATGCTACCAACTGAGCCACCCCCACCCCATAGGAGAAGTAGATAATGATAAGCATATGTCTATTTAAAATGCCTAAATTGATAAATTGCAATGTTCTGTAAGCATTTGTTTTAAAAAATTTATTTGCTATGATTAATGGCAAAATGCTTGGTTTTTTAGAAGATGATAAAGCAAGTTTAACTTCATTATGTAACTAATAATCATAAGAAAACCATGATTAAAAGCCAGATTTGCTCTTTGCCAAGTACAGTTTAGATATGACTAAGGATAATTGTACAGTACAGTTTGCCAAATGCATACGTATATTGATATGTAGAATAAAGATTTAGTTTACGAACTGAAATGCATTTAAAATATGAAATGAAAGACAATGCATGTGTTTTACTGCCAGACTTTTGAACCATACTACATAATGTCAAGTGAAAAATTCTCCTGAAGTGTTTTTGTTGTATATGTGGGAGATTTACAGTTGTAAATCAGAGATATGATATTGCCAAGTTTCAAGCAACTCTTGTCATACCTATTTGGGTGCAAAATATGCTTCTGCTCCTAATAGATATCCAATGACTTCCTTTCCCTAGCTTCTTTTGATTCCTTGTACCTTGGCTATTTCACCCATTTTGTACTAACAAGTGCCACTTACAGGTAAAAAACCCCAAAACAAAATAGGTCATCAAAATAAGCCATTCATTCCATGCTATTTACAAAACAGATAATGAAAAGTTGACATAACATGGCTTAAAAAAAGTTGAAGGCAAGAAAATACCTTATTTAGATAGATTATTTGTTGTTGTTTTTTTTATTAGAAAAATAGAAGAAAAGAGAAATAAAATTTTTGAAATTACAGAGAATGAACAAACTATAATGATGGCTGTTATTGTACATGACAAATGCCCATGCTGATAGGAAAAAAATTAAGAGTAGCAGTGTATATGCATACCTGACCTTGGTTATGTGATCAGAATTGTAGTGTAGTGAAATTGCATTCCTATTACTATCAGCTCTTGAAAAACTCTCTGAAACAAGTAACATATATATTTTTTCCTGATTTAAAGTATGATTAGAAGCAGCCAAAAATAAATCACTAAAATTGATTCTGAATTTGTTTTACCACTCTCATAAAAGATTTGTTATTATCTAGAAAAATTTTAACTCCTTGGTTTTAGATTTAATGGAATTTACTTGCTGCTGAAACAGCATGGTATCCATTAGGATCTACCATTTCTTATATGCCAGTGTTATTAGGTACATCAAATTTAATGGAATTTACTCGATGCTGAAACAGCATGGTATCCATTAGGATCTACCATTTCTTATATGCCAGTGTTATTAGGTACATCAATTTTAATTTAATTTATGAAAAAGCATTAGCATATTGTGCTCATGACACTGAAAATATACACCGTCATATCAGAATAATATGACCACCATACATATGCTGTGGTAGGTGGTCATATTATTCTGATATGACTGTGTACACCCATGAACAGCCATCATAAAACGGAACTATATATATTCTGTGATATATTATTTGGAGTACCACGAAGAAAATTTTTATATGGTGGATGCCTTCTTAAAAAAATATATATATATACTTTTACTAGAATAATTGTAAGCACAGCTAATTGTATAAGATTTAATAATTTATGTGATAATGCTGTTGCACATCAAAAAATCAGATGTTAAATAATTTCCAAGTTAAGAGGAGTGCTTATAACATTATAAAGGCTTGACAGAAAAGTTGCCCTATTGGCTTATTCTGAACACATAAATGCTATTACACACTGTAGTATACTCACTTAACTCTATAACAATACTTTTACAAGTAAAGGTAAATTAGAGCAAGAATAAGTCATATAAATGTATTTACCATTAATCTCAAGGCTGGTACAATTGCATTAGATGATGCAGCTGATGGAAAATTGCTGTTGATGTTAAGGACTGGTAGCATTCAATATAGCATCAACAGCAATTTTCCATCAACCTTGAGATTAACGGTAAATACATTTATATGACTTATTCTTGTTCTAATTTACCTTTACTTGTAAAAGGATTGTTATAGAGTTAAGTGAGTATACTACAGTGTGTATAAGTAATTCAGAATAAGTAAGCCAATAGGGCAACTTTTATGTCAAGCCTTTATAATGTTAAGCACTCCTCTTGGAAATTATTTAATATCTGATTTTTTTATGTACAACAGCATTATTGTGTAAATTATTAAATTTTATACTTTTATTTATCTAGTTTTCAAATTCTCTGTTTTACTTTAGTTAGGACTGCATATTTTATAGTAATGGAAATTTACTAACTTTTTAAAAGAAATTATTACAGTTTTAGTTGTTCAAATTATTCAATTTTGACAATTAAACTGTAAATTTAGAATAAAAAACCTGAAACGAAAATAGCAGTCCAGAATTCACATTAAAATTATTTTCCATTGCTTATTGCAACAAGAACAATCAGTAGCAGGCAAAAGGATTCTAAAACTTACAGTTCATCTTTGCCCAGACAAAGGTGTTCAAGTTAACATATTTCATTGCAGCATGTCTTCAGTGCTGTAAGATGATGTTGCTACACAGTGTTGTTCTACTGATTCGTTCTTGCTAGTAGCTGGCTCACTCATATTGTTTTTAGATGGTAAAGTCTGCCTTGTTAATAGCCAAGTTGTTGGATGGCATCATTGTCTTACTACGGATATGTTCAAGCACAGATACCAGTCATTTTTTAGCAAGACACACTTGGTTCTTTACAACAATAAAGTTCTTTGTTGTTGTTTAGTAGAAGCACTGTGTTGCCTGATGTTTGTTTAGACGACTTTGCTTCTTCACCATATTAAGAATCCTGGATTGTACACATAAATGCAACTAAAATATTAAAATTCTATGCAACCACAATGTATTTTTCTGGTCATCATCAGGTAGTCAATGAGTTAATGAAAGTAACTCGATTTATAGCTGGCCCTCTAGTGGTGCTTTATTTTTAATTTGCATATGTGTTAGTTAATCTGCTTAATTTACATAAATGTTTGGAATTTCTAAAGAGTAAATTCCAAGGTGGAGGGTTGATGAATTCCAGATGGGAGATGAATTGGGGGAAACAAATATATTAGCTATTAATGATTTCTTGGGTAAATGGTTTTCTGTTATAGTTTGAGTTAATGCCATTTTTAATTGATTTTTATTTGCATAAATCTTCCATATGCTCTTGTACTCTCATTTCTAATGTTCTGTATGTGCTAACTATATAATTATTTTTGTCATTTAAGAATCCATTAGGGTCATATAGTTTGATTTTATATATTTCTCCATAGAGTTGATTTCAATCTCTGTCATTACTAACCATGTGTTTAACATTTGTTGCAATTGTGACAGAGATATATGTGCTGTAGGATAATTATAGATGTTGAATAATCTTTGTGAATTTTGGTATATATGGAATTACTATTGTATAATATATTGTACATGTATCCTGTTTTAATTGGAATTTTACTTTCTTTTTGATTTTATTTGCTGAATCTGATAGACAGCTTGTTGTTCTATTTCATATATATATACTCTATTTCATTTTTCAATAAATCCTCTTTATTACAATGTCTATATGCTTGATATAAATAAGAATTTAATGCTGCTACCTTATCTGTAAGAGGCCAATTCTCAGGAAGAGTATATAAAATCAAATTAAATCACCTTAATTAAAATTAGACTGTAAAATAGTTTGATTCTTTCTAGAATTAGTTGTGGTAGTGGAGCCTGAACCCTTTGTGAACAAGATAACAGGAGACTGGATGCTTGCACAGTGTATTGGGCATTGGGTTGTTTGGCTTTGTGAGTAGTGGTGAGGTTTGGTGGGGGAGTTGGCAGCCTTCTTTGGGCAGCATGTTGTGCAAAGAGACACTCATTGGTTTGGCCATATTGCCCATGTGCTTAATTATAGATTAGCAAATAGGGTTATGAGCAGTGGGCCTGGGAGCCTCAGAAGGAGGGGGAGACCTGGGGTATGGGGGCAGACAGTGTCAAACAGGACCAGGTTAGAATTGGTGTACAGTGGCCAGATGCAGCGGATGTGGCTCGGGATGGATATGTGGAGAACTGGATTGCACAATCTGGTTGGACCTCCGTAGTCCATGGCAGCTTGAGAATGATGATGATTGGAGTCTTAAATGATAAAGACAATTATATAGGCAGAATTTACAGAACATTAGAAATGAGGATACAAGGACATATGGAAGACTTAAACAAAAATCAATAAAAAACAGCATTAACACAAACCATAATAGAAAACCATTTACCCAAAAACTCATTGATAATTAACATATTAGTTTACCCCAATTCAGTTCCTCTTAAATTTCACAGAAAATTTATTTATAAATCTTAATAGAAATAAAATTTATAATACTGAAAGTATACAATTACATCCATCTTGGAATTTACTCTTTAGAGATTACCAAATAAATAATAAAAAAATAAATACCCCCTCAAGCAGCTGCTTGCCACAGAGGTCTGACAGGAGCCTGTCAGTTTATATGCCATAGTAGAAGGTCTGAGAGGATGGCAGGACCTCAGCAAAAAAACGACACAAACAGCCATGCCTTACCCGGGGCTCGATACCAGGCCCCTTAGATCAGTAGCCAAGCGCACTAACCACTCGGCCATGGGACAGAAGCAAGACACCTAGTAAATTAAGCAGATTAACGAACACATATGCAAATTAAAAAGAAAGCACCACTAGAGCACCACTATAAATTGAGTTATTTCCATTAACTCATTGACCACCTGATGGTGACCAGAAAAATGCATTGTGGTTGGGAATATTTTAGAATTTTAATTTTTTTAGTTACATTTATGTGTTACAATCCAGGATTCTGAATATGGTGAAGGAGGAAAGTTGTCTCCACAAACATCAGCAACACAGTGCTTCTAGTAAACAACAACAAGGAACATTATTGTTACAAAGAATCAATCCCATCTCGCCAAAAAATGACTGGTATCTGTGCTTGAACATATCCATAGTAAGACAATGGTGCTATCCAACAACGTGGCTATTAACAATGCAGACTTTACCATCTAAAAACAAAATGGGTGAGCCAGCTACTAGCAAGGAGGGAGCAGTAGAACAATATTGTTTAGCAGCTTCATCTTACAGCATTGAAGACGTCTGCTGGAATGAACTCCTGTTAACTTCAGCAACTTTTCCTGGGCAAAGATGAACTGTATTTTAGAATCCTTTCACCTGCCATTGAGTTGTTCTCATTGCAATAAGCAATGGAAAATAATTTTAGTGCGAATTCTGGATTGCTCTAGGAATTTTTTTCTGAATTTACAATGAAACTGTTCGAAATTAAACAATTTGAAACTACTAACTTACTAGTTATTCACAAAAGTTAACATATTTGCTTTCGTTTCAGATTTTATGATGTGAAAGAGAAAGTAAAAGAGCTTTGTGAAGTTTAGAAATCACTTTCAGGTTTCACAATGTGAAATATGATTTTGTGCAGTTTTGAAACACTCACTTCAATTCTTGAATAAAATCCTAAACTATATTTTAATTATGCCACATTAAAATTAAGAATTATGTTCATGGCATATTTAGAGACTTAAAATTAAACGACATGAAATGTTCTTGCATGGAATATTTTTTTTTTCTGTTCTCTAATGGCTGTCTTTAACCTACACCAACTATATTGGATTTGTTAAGATGATCAGTTTTTAAACATTTGATAGTTTCTGACACTTTGGTTTTCCTACACTAATTTAATTTTAATAGTTAATGCATTTTATATGAAAATTTTAATTTTTTCATTGTTCTCATACTTTACTATTTTAATGAACCATGCTAAAGAATATCTTAATGACATTAACAACTGCAGAGAGCAAAACAAGCATAATGTCATTATAATAATGTTAATTTGTTATTAAATGCAAAAGTGCCAAAGTCACAATTGTTTCTGTGTTTCTTTTTAATACAAGAGAAATATTCAATTTAAAAAAAAAAATAGAAATTGCCATTTGAAAACTTTTTTACATATATCTTGTAAAAATGTATTTTTAATACTTTAAAAATAATATTTTCATTTGATGTATATTGTATTAAACTGTGATATAAATAATTTGTTGAAGCCACCTCATTGCCATTTCTTAGAAGCACTGTACCATATTGCTGATTTGTTTGTTAATAGTACTCTTCACTGAAGCAGCTGACTGAAATAAGGTCACAAGTTTAATTTGAACTCTTATCAACAAATTTTTCCTTAAAGTTTTGAAAATATCCTGAAAATTAACAAAAAAACTGCTATTTTTAAAAACAGAAGATTTTAAAAGTAATTGCTAATATGTACCTCTGTTTTAATATCACTGTGCAGTTTAACTATGTGTGATATTAAAATCTTTTCATTTACAGACATTAAAATTTTATTACCAAATGTTTAAAATAGTAACAGTGAACTTATGCTTGAAATCATTGCAACAAATGAATTAAAAATATTGATGTTAATGTAAATGTTTCATTATTTTTGTAGATAATGTAAAGGCTCTCTACAGAAGAGCCAAAGCTCATGTTGGTGCGTGGAATTTGGAAGAGGCTCGTCAAGATTATAGTAAAATTATGGAATTGGATCCATCCCTGAGGCACACAGTTTCAAAAGAGTTGAAGAACTTGAACATTTTGCAAAAACAAAAAGATGCAGAAGATAAAGAAAAACTTTGTGGGAAAGTATTCAAATTACAATAATATTTTTTCGTTTGCAAACTCTAGTCAACTTTCATTAAAATGGGGTTATATTTTATTAGTTATCAATTAAATTTATTTTTATTAAAATTAAGTATTTATAGTTGCAAGTGCTGAAATTCAGTCAAGGTAGAATTTTAATATATATTAACCAAGGATAAATATTATATAAAGTTTTCATTCTGTTTTTATTTTATTCTTGTTACATGCATTTAGATAACTAAAATATGCTAAGTATTTGCAGAATTGAAATTTGGATTGAGAATAGTGTAGTTAAATTGTTAGAGACTTTAAAAAAAGTATAAAGTATATTCTGTTAATATTTCCTAATAATAAGTTTTTTTTATGGATTTATTTTAAATTATTAAATGAATTGAAAATGAATTTTTATTGAGTTGGGCACTAGATTCATTTCAGAATTGAAACTGAAGATTGACATTGAAAACTATTAGATAAGTAAACGAATATGCTAAAAACTTGCACTTTTAACCCCATAGGCTCTTGTGCAGGCTATCTGATATTAGTAAAATGGAAGAAGTTCTGTGATACAGCTGTCAAAAGCACAGTAAAAAATTTTCAGGAAGTAAGTAATGCTAGGATTAAAGAAAATATCTGACATTCAGTGTAAATGTAAGAGTATCTGTCAATTTTGAATTCATTTCAATTCATTATTCAGGAATTTTGGGTGATTGCTCTTGAATGTAATAATTTCAAGTACATAGTATGTAGAACTGCATCATATAGATTTTAGGAGATTAATAGGAACTTTAGACATTAGTGGATCATGTTGTATGCTGAGGTTCTTAGGTTTGCACTACATGGCATTGAGATTTTTATTATTCATCTGTGCTCTGCCTTCAGTGGGAAACAGGATAGCTTAAGCCATTATCCTCTAGATGGGTGTGAAGCCATGGCCTCATGCGCAGGAAAGCCATGCTTCATTTACATTAAAAATATGCTGGATGACCTTGATTCCATTTATCCTCAATGTGCTCTATTTGGCGTTTTTCCTTAAACTTGTTGAACTTTGGGGGTCTTATGACCCTGGTTAGTTATACCATTATCCAGCAAAATAGTGCTGCTCAGGAATGCAACATTGTAGAAACATGTAAAAAAAAAAGATTAAAGTTTTAAGTAACAAATATTATTAATGAAATATTTAAAACAGATAAATAGCACAGTAACTGAGCAAACTTTAGATTAAATATTTTCTATGAAATGTCAATAGTTAATACAATGGATGAATATGAGAAAATTATAATTTTTTATATTGCAAAAATTATCTCTTTATCTGTGACTGAAAATGATACAATGTATTTTTATTTTTACAATATATTAAGAAAAATATTGATTTGCCTTTGGAAACTTCATTTTTCACACTGTGTTTTATAATATTGTTGAAAGGCTAAAATGTAAGAAGTAATGTGTAAAATTGTAAGAGCTTGTCAAAAGTTAAATTACTTGACTCCACAAAGTAATTTTCTATGAAAATATCTTGAAATTAACAGTTGAATGAAGCAATACAGTCTTTCAAACAACATACTCTTAAATTCGGAAGATATAGAAGTCCTGAGAAGCAATAACAACTGAAATATGCAAAAAAAAATTGATTTAGCTTTCAATGACCCCAATATATAAATTAATACTTACTGCTCTAATAATTAGAGTTATTTCAATTTATTGTTGGCTAATTTTATCCTACATAGAATTATATTTACACTACTATAATTTTCAATACCTAAAACAGCTGTGTATTACTAATGTAATAATATTAGATCAATTAAAAATGAGACTGATGGCAAATTTTGGTATAGAACACTTCTTGATAAAGAATAGTCAGGTAACTTACTTTTTATTTACTCTTTGATAAAAGGTAATCACATAAGATGTTGGATAGTAATATATAATAAAAGTGATACTTAGGATGTAATTATTTATGCATTTAATTTCCTTATGAAATATATGTGAAAATATATGCATATAATTCCAAACTAATTTGGCATTCTGTAAAGCAGATTTATTGAACTCATTTTTTGGTTTGTTAAAAAGACAAGAAATTCGTAACTTTAGTAGCCAATGCCCTACCAAAATTTGCTTGTGGATGTGCTATTTCAGTTACTACACTAATATAATTCTTAGATGTTATTGAGGAAATTTTGTACAAAAATCCAAATTTGTTCCCTTTCTTAACTCGAAGACAGTATTTAGGACTCTAATTACAGAATATATAAAAAAAAAGATTTAATTGCAGAATGCTCCTTTTATCACATATTGTAGCCTAGGTCGATTGGTAGTGTTTGCTATCAGTACAAACTTTCAGTTGGGCTCGGGTTGACTCAGTTGGTACATGCCAGGCATGTAATCTGCAGTTCTAAGGTTCATATCTCAACTGTGACAGCATTGAGAATTATTTCTGCTCAACCCCCACAATACCATCAGTGAGAAAGGGGACATTAATGGGTTTGTAAATGCTATCATCCATTGGAAGGATGTTATGCCAAAGCCCTGTGTACAGAAGAGAAAACCCGATGCACACTGAAGATTATGCAGATGGCCTTGATAGGAGTCTACTATGTATCTCTTAACAACTGTTCATCATTAATCCCCTCCCCCCAACCTTCACTGATCCCTTGGCATAGTTTTTACCTGACTATTTAGCCCATTGACTATGTGATAACTTATGTATTTGCATAGAAAAGTGCAAAATGGTTCCACTTGGTGGTAAAACAACCCAACATAAATCTTAAGTGATTTGCAAATATGATACTTAGGTTTGCTTTTTAAAACAAACCACTTGATGAATTTTGGATTTTTTTCAGAGAAAAGTTTCTTGCATAAAAAAAAGCAATGTTCCTGTTGTTATTCACTTCAACACATCTGAGGGAAACAATTTTTTGACAGTGTTGCAAAATAAAAAAATCACTTTGATCTTGTATCATGCATTCAATTGTTCTTTACTATAGAAAATATTTCATTTCCACCAAAAATCAACATCTTGTTAAATGCATTCAACAGCAAAGGCTACATTAAAAGTATATAATAGTATTCTTTAAACTTTTGTAATTTTATCTTCTAAGTCACTTTGATTCGAAACAGTTTTAATTTATGCTAATAAGGAAAATACTTCAATTTGTGATGATAGTCTAGGGGGGGGGGGGGGCTGCGATATTAACAAATTCTGTGGATCCTTAAATTACGTTCTAGAGTCTGTGATGTTAAATAATATTGTATGGGTTTTGTGAGTTACCAAAATTTATTTTTAAGGGTCCATAATACAAATGATATTCTAAGTGTCTATTATGTTAACAAATCGTGTTCTAGTGATCTCTAATGTTAAGTATGATACACTGCGATATGCACTCAAAAAAATTATGGACTGTTCTTCTAACCTACTACATTGTGTATTTTCACTGTATTCAAAGGTGTTTGCTGTAAATGTAGAACTGGGTGTAGTTCACTTTTTTTGCACAGACTTAAACCTTACTCTGTACCCTACTGATAGAAATTAGCAAAAGTTTAGTTGTGTATTAGGAGTTCTTTATTTTATTTTTTTACGCATAATTTTGGGACTGGTCTTGTTCAGAAGCATGCCAATATATCTGGAAAATTCCAGATGGAATAGTGTTTAAAAATATTGTAATTCAATTAGAATTTGTGCAGGCATTAGTATATAATAAGATTAAAATGCTTGAAACATGACTAATTTAAAACTCTTAAATATGTCAGAATTTTAGTCCCAGTCCACACACAGTCATATGACTAATTCATATTATCATAAAATGTAAAAGGATAAAGAATTTCCGTAATCAACAGGTATGCATATTCAGAGGGATTCATTTTTATCCGCATTCTTTTAACATTTCTGCTCTCTGAGAGTGCCAAACCTTGGTGCAAATAAAATAAAGCATGCAGGAATAGATGATGAAGAGAACTGGGTAAGAATAGAATATATAAATAAATAAAAATAAATAAATACCCCCTCAAGCAGCTGCTTGCCACAGAGGTCTGACAGGAGCCTGTCAGTTTATATGCCACAGTAGGAGATCTGAGAGGATGGCAGGACCTCAGCAGAAAAACGACACACACATCCATGCCTAATCCGGGGCTCGAACCCAGGTCCCTTAGATCAGTAGCCAAGTGTGCTAACCACTCGGCCACGGGAAGTGTATAATATATTAGTGTGTAATATATTACTATAAGTCTATTGTGAACTACAATATCTTTAAATATGCTAATGATTTATCAATTTTCCATATACAGTATGTAAACCAATGAAGTTTATTACTGTTAGTCTAGTTGTAACGGGCCAAAGAAAAATGAAATACTTTTAAGTTTGGACCCTTTTTCTGATCCAATTAGTTTTATGCTCCGGATAGCTGAGACGGACGCCAGGCAATAATTAACAAATTGCCAAAAAAATAGAATAAGTTAAATTAGGGTTCAAAATACCAGCGAGCGTTAATGAGTAAGAATCCAAAAATGATTGTCAAGTTAAATATCTAAATATAATCAAAACTTAATTCACGTTGCTCAAGAGAAAAAAATTAGTAAAGACTCAAAAGGTTTAAATAACAAACAAATTTATTTCCAAAAATCACTCACCAAAACTTCAATGAAGAAGATACACACTGAGCACTCTTCTGTGCTACATGCTTATGCTGTGCTCTCTCTAACTGACTACTATGTGCTACTGTGACTAGCATGTCACCAGATTTTAACAAGAGCCAAACGTGTCATGTTGCACACCGGGAAAGACATTTACATAAACTGACGAGCGGCACAAGCTATGAAGCAAGAGGGGACGTGTCCTTGTGCATGCGCTTTAGCGGGTGACAGTCGGAAGATCAGAGTTGTGCATGTGCAACTCCTAACTCTTGGAAACGAGCGCTGTGATGCCAAAAAGGAAATAAAAATCCCCAAAATTATAAATATAACGTAAATTAAACAAAACTGGTTAAGGTAAAGCAAAAGTGAATGAGGGGGCATCACATAGTCAACATAGTTCATATTTTCCACATTTGCCTCATTTAGTATTAGAAACCTCAATCCGCACTTCAATCTGGGTAGAAGAAAGTTCAGTAATGATATTAAAATCTCTTGGACATTTTCAGTGATAGGCCTTATAAGAGTCATAGTAGTGTTGCTTATATTTTTTTCTGCTTAGCTGTGTTTATTTCTTAAAATTTAAATATATATTAAAAATAAGTTAACTACAATACATATTGCACACACAGATTATTATATTTAACTGTGTTACATAAATATTATCATCAGCATGGTAATGGTTTTTTTTATTTTAATTAACAATATTCAGCTCTCGGAACATGTGTAAAATAAGACTTAGTTTGTGTTCATTCATGGATTTATAAAAATATTACATTGCAAAGTTCATTTTTTTTGAAAGTATATAAATAAGATTTTTTTAAATGTATTGTTAATGTCCTAATCATTTTTTTTATTGTTTTGGTGAATGGCATTTTTACATACTTTTTAGCAACACAGCTGCATTGTAGTAACTGGATGAGCTCGCCTATTGAACACTTTTTATTAAATTAATACACTGCCAGGCAATGACTGCATGAATTTAAATTTCAGGTAGATTTGTGATATTCTAGAAATCGAGTTGACTTAATGTATGAAGAGTATGTAGGCAAGGTGCAATATTCAGTCAAAAATGACACTGCATTTGTTAAACTTAATACAAGATGCTTTTTAGGACTGTTACTTAAATTCCATATGAAATTGCTGAAGTGATTTTAATCTTTTATTGCTTCTTTTATTAATATATATTTTTGGTAAATGAAATGATTAAAAAATTTTATAATTTATTATTTTATATTTGAGACAATTTTTCTTTCTTTTTAATATCTTTCTTGAATTGCTTCAAATTAATTCTTTAATATCTGTACTGCTTATCCAACTAGCTTTGAATGTTCTCATTACATAGAAATTAAAAGGTTTGACCATTTGTACAGCTCAGTTCCATGTGGAAAAATCATGGACTGGGAAAGGACCATACCATGCGAAAAGACATTAGACGTTTTTCACCATATTTTGCTGTATAGCAAACCGTTCTTCAATGCAGATTGGATTATGTCCATGAAAATAATTGCAAATAATTGTTTGCCATATGCAGAAAGTTCGATTATATGTGTATGTGATCTGCCAAACATGTAGCATTTTCGATGCTATGTGTAATGTTTTTCTAAAATATTCTGAAACATTACTGACTTCATAAAACCAAAATCACCTATTTCTGCTCATGTTAATATTAAACCATCAATGTCTGCATCTGATACGATAGAGTTTGATGCCTAACTTTGTGTTAATACTATATTTTAATTCGTAGCATTCAGTTGCTATTTTAAAATCAGACTTTTATTGATATTTTACTTTAATTCTTTATGTACACAGTTTGTTCCTAAAAAAGTATAATTACAGTTTATTTATGATTTTGTTTATTTTCTTTGATTTGTTATGTCTGTTCCATATTTTCCTTAATCCCATACAATATTAAGTTTGTCCAATGTGGATTAACTGAATGCATCACTTTTAAGAAACATATCTCCCATGTTGGGTGAGAGTTTTCTGCACTTTTTTTGCATATCATATGTATAGATTTCTGAAGATAAACATTTTAAGTACATTTCAATAAATTGTGGGTGCAAAAGCACATAAATTGTTTTAAATGTATATGAAATTTTTAAATATGGCATGTTAACTTATTAACTTTTTTATACTAACACTGAAATATAAGGAATGTAATATTTGTTTATTTTGTTGAAAAGATTGGAAATAAGTGCTGAAATGATTATTTAGAGCAGATTTTTTTGACAAATAGTGTTCAGTCTTTGACAAGGAAAAGACAAACGACAAACTTTGTGCAATATATGGCCAAAATGGACACGCATTCCCTCCATTTAAAGCAGTGTTATCATCAAAAATATTTAATTTACTGTAATGAAATTTGGTAAAATATTCAGACTGTTCACTGTTTCATAGATAAAAAGTTTTTAATTTGGTCAAATTTCAGGTTTTTAAAAATATATTATTTACCACATATTTGAAATGTGCATATAATCCTACCCAAAACAATTAGTTGTCATTGTAAGCTCACCAGACAAAAAATTAGTCACCCATGGCTGAATGTCACCTAATATCGCATAACGCCTCCGTGCTACCAAAGAACAGTCGAAATCCTGTCTGGCATAGATGCCACCAGTGTGCGGATGTAGTGCACATCAATATTAATCCACTCTTCCAGCAGCAAATGCCACAGATTGGCCAGATGGCTGGGACAGCACTTCACTTGTTGCCCCAAATAGTCCCACAAGTTTTCTATGGGATTCAAATCCGGGAATTTGGCAGGCCAGTCAAGATGTTCGAAGGCTTCAGAAGGCTTCAGAATGCTCGTCATACCAATCTGATATACTTCAAGTCCTGTGCACGCGACAATTGTCATCTTGGAAGACTGGGGTACCTTCTGGTGTTCACTCTGGAGATGCTGCAGAAGAGGCAACATGTGGTCATCCAGTAGCTTCATATAGCTCTTCTGGTTCAAGTGTGACATCACCACAACCAAAGGACACATTTCCTCATACATGAAACACCCCCAGAACATCACAGAGCCTCCTCCAGCTTGAACAGAACCTTGCACACAGTCCACATGGAAGGCTTCATGCAGCTTACGATGTACCTGTCGCCTCGCATCATTCGAGTACAAGCAAAAATGTGACTCATCCGACCAGAATACGTGCTTCCAAGAGTCGACAGTCCAGTCTTTGTGGCACCATGCCCACTGTAGCAATGCAGCCTTGTGCATAGTTGTTAACGTGTCTCTTCTGTGGTACTCTGCCCCAGATATCCATAGCATGCAGTTCTTTTCGGAGTGTTCGTTCAGAAACAGCTTGTTGTAGGCTTGCGTTGACTGACTGGAACAATTCCTGCCTCGTTGCAAAGCAGTTTGCCCTAACAGTGCGTGACACACTGCGGCAGTCCCTATTGGTGAGCAGTCTTTCTGCCGCAGTTCTGGTGATGATTAGCAGTGGACTGCGATGTCCGCCACTGCTAGAAGACCCTTTGGACAGTACGTTTCGACACACCTGTAAAGGCAGCAACTTCTTGTACACTATGCCCTTTGGCTCGGCAAAATGCAATAACACCTTTTTGCCACTCATTCACAACTTTGGCGTGACCCATGTTTCACGGAGCAACTAACACGCACGTGGCACACAAACATTTCTTGTCACTGTATGAACCATGTAGCGCACGGCACAGCTCTTTGTAGGATGCGTTTATTACTGGTATGCCTTCTGTTGCTGTCGAACGTAACCCTCTTACAGCGGGAGATTACTAATTTTTTATGCAGTGAGCTTATATATTCCCAAGCCCTGTTTCCCAACCGACCCACAGAAAATGTTAGTTGAAGAGCCCTACTGCACACATTACTGTCCGTATATGGTTTTTCCCTCATTAGTAAATAAGTTTTTCTCCAAAAAGTTACTGAACTTTTTATTATTTTTTTTTCATTTTGAGATTTCAAAGATTTAAGAATAAGGGATTTAACTTTGCTTAGTCCTAATTACATAGAAAAGAAGAAAACTGATCTGTAGGTTCAAAAAATTGTTTTTTGTGTTATTTATTATGGTACTTTTCTACTCTAAACTGCAAAATATCTTTTTTTGTTGTTTTTCGTGAACTTTGTAATGTCTAATGTTAATTTAAAATAATATCTAATGTGTCATCTAATAAATATATAGGTGTTTATTACCAATATTGGCACATGTTTTAGCTTTGCCACCTTTGCAAAAGCACTAGCACATGAATTTTTTTTTTCATTTTTGCATATATTGCAGTTACAGTACATTATGTAATATCCCAAATATGTGATTTGCGTGTGTGAAAATATACCTCATGTTTCTGTTGTAAAATTCAGAATAAATAACTATGAATCTTGTTATGAGAATAATGTTTGCATACTGAAATATTAATGAGTGTGAGTATATATTGAAATGAGTAAGAAATAATGTATAATTTTTGTAAAGTGTTGATGCAATAAATATGACTATTCGTCTACATTCTCTAGAAGTCTGGAAAATTTAATTCTGAAATTAACAACATCTTTTATAAAAAAACATTTATTTCTAGCTAATATAACTATACACAGTTGTATCAGAATAATATGACCACCCACAGAATCACAGTGTACCCACCCAGGCGCATGTCGACAACAAAGACCACAAAGTCGACCACATGGAGATATAAGCGGCTGGCTAGGACAGATGAGCCATAGTACATAACGTGAGCACAATGAGCAGAGATATTGATTTGATGGACATTCAAATGAAATGATCATCTGCTACTGCGCTAAGGGTGGAAGCATCTCGGTAACAGCAGACTTTGTGGGCTGTTTGCGAGGTGATGTAGTAAGGATGTACCAAGAATGGACCACTGTCACACCGAGTACCTCCAGACGTCATAACTGTGGATCCCCCCAAAGGCTATTGACCCCAGAGGAGAATGTCGACTGGTAAAGGGCAATCGACGCACAACAGTGTAGCAATTGAACACTCAAATGAATGCTGGGGCACCCAGGTATGTGTCCCCGATAGCAGTAGAATGAACGCTGTTACGCATGGGTCTCTGAAGTCAACACTGTGTAAATGCGCCCATGTTAACCAAGGTCCATCGACAACGACGCCTGTAGTTTGCACGGAACTACCATGGACAGTGGAAGAGCAGGAAAAGGTTGCCTTCTCTGACGAATCGAGGTTTCTACTTCACAGAAGTGATGGGCGGTGGTGGATATGGCGTTAGACACACGAGAACCAACACTTGGACACGCTTGTCGGTCAAGTACAGGCTGGCAGTGTGCATGTCTGGGGGATGTTTTCCTGGTATGACCTGGGACCACTGGATGGGTTACTGAACGCCAGTGGCTACCTGTCCATCCTCGCTGACCACATGCATCCCTTCATGTTGGACGTTTACCCTGGTGGTAGTGGTGGTGTCTAACAGGACAATGTGCCCTGCCATGTCGCTAAGTGGTGCATGACTGGTTCCAGGAACACAACAGCAATGTCTCCGTTCTGCTTTGGCTGCAAAATCGCCCGACCTCAATCCCATAGAGCACTTGTGGGACCATTTGGATCGACAGGTTCGGCGTGCGGACACACAACCACGTCATCCCTGGAACCTGTGTTCTGCTGGAGTCCGAATGGGCACGTGTGCCTCTGGCAACCTTCCAGGGCCTCATTGCGTCCATGCCACGCTGTCTCAGCGCTGTCATCCGGGCCAAGAGTGGTTATTCCCATTATTAGGTAGGTGGTCATATTCTGATACAACTGTGTATATCCATGCTAATATAACTAGCAGATCACTATTTGCTTGCTTGGTCAAGAACTAAAAGCCAGTCTGTACGAGACCTATTGCTCCTATTAGGATCTGTGATGCTCTTAAAAGTTTAAAGGTTTTTGTATCTGTGATAACTTCTGTTCCAAATCGACCACGAACCAGGGGCATTGGCAGGAAGTTTTTCAGAGGAAGGGCAAGCAAAAACAAATCAATGCTTCAAGATGGAAATATTTTGGTCAAGCCGTTGATTAATGAGCATAGTTGGTGAATACAGCAATCATGCATGTATCATACCATAATCCAACTAAGTATGCACGAAAAGTAACAAATCTGGAAACATATAAAATTGGGAAAATTGTTAATGATAAAAGTCACGATGCTTTTGAGCCGTCTCGGTATTCAAGTGGTTAGCATACTTGTCTCCTAATCAAAGGGACCTGGGTTCCAGTTCCAGGTAAGGCATGGATGTTTGTGTTGTCAGGGGTGTAGCGAAGGACTACGGTTGGGAAGGGAGGGGGGTAGAAAACGAAAATTTTCCAACTCGAACGTCAAATTTTGCTAACTGAGAATGAAAAGACATGAATTAATGCCTCTTGTCTGTCAGGGTCATACCCAGAATTTCGCTCCGGGGGGGGGGGGGGGGGGGCATGTTCACAACTAGCCATAATTTTACAGATAAAATCCCAATCTTTACATCTTGCATTAATTGTAGCAAGTCGCTATGAATTTTCACAGCTCCCCTAGTTTTTCCAACTCTCCTTAATTTCGCAACTCGCTTGTATTTCACCAAGTAGATTAGAATTTTACAAACTGCCCTGTATTTTGCCGACTCGCGTAATTTTACAGAAAAAATCCCAATTTTTACAACTTCCCTGAATTTGCTAATTCGAATTTTATCAACTCTTTAATTGCAAGAAAAAAGCTCAATTTTCACAACTCCCCTGTATTTTACCAAATGGCTTAGAATTTTGCGAACTCCTAGATTTTGCCAAGAATTCTCGATTTGGCCCTCTCCCTAGTTTTTAAAAAAATCCTACTAATCACTTTCTCTCTGCAGGAACGTGAGGAAATTACATAGAGATTATTCTCTTGATGTCCTCACGCAGGAATTCCAGCGCTATAACCTTAGATATTCTAGGCTTGCAAGTGACCAGATGGACAGGTAAAAGTGAGATACTTAAAAATAACTTTAAATTTCTCTTTTCAGGGAAGGAGGATGGAAAGCATCTCCAAGGTGTAGATTTGCTTCTCAGCAGATACGCCAGTGATGCTCTTCTAGGATATGGCTGCATTAATGAAACATTTCTTAGAGCAAAATTTAAAACAAAAATGAAAGATTTGAATGTCAACTGTCGTTTTGCCCCCACAGAGGACTCTGATGAGAACAAGGATACGTTTTATAGCCAGTTTCAGGTTATTTTGAATTCTGTGAAGAAAGGAGATATTTCTCTTGTGCAAGGCGACTTCAAAAAGTTGGTACTGACTCTGACCTTTGGGCAGGAGTTTTAGGCCCTTTTGGCATTGGTAGTTCCAATGGCAATAGGGAACGTCTCCTTCAGGTAAATAAACTTAATGGTTCACGAATAACTAATACATACTACAAGCACCGGGACATTTATAAATATATATGGGTTTCACCTGATGGGTTGCACAGGAATAGGATAGATTATATTTTAATTAACAGCAAATGGGCCAATTCAGTTAGGAATACCAGATCATACAGGGGAGCCGAAGTTGGATCTGACCATTATCTGGTCAAAAGTGTCTTGCAGCTTGAAGCTTAAGAAATGTGCTAAGGTTAAGAAAAATGTGCTTAAGGTTAAGAAAATTACCTTCAACAATGAAGGTCTGAAAGATCCAGATATAACCAAAACATACCATGGTAGGCTACTTAGTCATTATGACAATCGTGGTTTGCTTACTGCTGAAGTTGAGAAAGAATCTGATCAGTTTAAACAGACTTTTCTTGAAACCAACAGTACTCTTTTGGGTAAAAGGGAACAGAGGAAACAAAAATATTTGAGTGATAAGGCTATGAAACTTGTTTCTGAAAGAAGGAAATGCAGGATTAATATGAATCAACACTCAACTAGCCCTAACAGAAGGCATTACAACGAGCTTAATAAACGTGTAAAGGATCAGTTAACAGCTGATAAGAATCTTTGGCATGATAGCTTGGCTGACAAAGCTGAGGAAGCAGTTAGACACACAACAGCAGGGTGTTGTACCAGATTATTAATGTTATATGTGGGAAGAAACAGATGCACAGGGATTAATGGATAAAGATGGCAAGGTGGTTGAAGGTGAGGATTGTAATGGTTAGGTGGGCTGAGCATTTCACAGATGTTCTAAATAATGATTATTTCTATTCCCATTGTCTATAATGAGGATAGATGTATTACTGGCTTTTATGATGCTCTTATATCACATTCTGAAATCGCATTGGCTATCTCTAAATTAAAACTGCATATATCCCCAAGGGTGGACGAAATCACCACTGAAATGCTTAGAGCTGGGAACATTTGTGTTGTCACATGGCTGACTGAAATTTTGAATATTTTTTATGATAAAGGTGTATTGTTCCTAAGAATTTCACTAGAGCTATCATTGTCTAAATTTTTAAAAAAGGTGATCGCAGTTATTGTGATAATTATAGGGGAATTAGCTTACTTTCTGTTCCAGGTAAAGTTGTTTGCATGATTATATTTAATAGAATTAAGAATTTGGTTGATGGACAACTGCGTGATGAACAGTGTGGATTCAGAAATGATAGGAGATGTATTGATCAAATATTTTCACTTAGGCAGATTCTTCATAAATGTTTAGAGTTTCAGAAACCTTTGGTTGCTATCTTTGTTGATATCAAATAGGCTTTCGACTCTGTTGATCGTCATAATTTGTGGTTGATTGTGAGATCATATGGTATACCTGATAAGTTAGTTAACATAATGAAAGCTCTCTATAATAACACTGAGTCGTGTGTGACAGTTGGTAAGGATTGTAGCAATTGGTTTAGCATTACTTCTGGTGTTCGACAACGATGCATTTTGTCTCCTTTTCTCTTTAGCTTGGTTATTGATTATGTTATGCGAAATTCACTTCAAGGGAAAAATTTTGGCCTTAAATGGGCTGGAGATACGAAAATGTCCAATTTAGATTATGCTGATGATTTAGCCCTTTTGGCAAAAGATGTTGATGAGATGAACTCTTTCATTCGAGCTGTTGATGAAACTGGTTTGGTTATAAGGTTTGGTTATAAACAGAGAGAAAACTAAAATGATGAAAATTGGTCAGGCAGGCTGTGATTCAGTTAATCTGAATGGTTGCAGTCTTGAGCAGGTGTCACAGTTTAATTATCTTGGGAGCTATGTAACAGATAATGGTGATGTGCGGCATGAGATTAACAGACAAATAGGGACTGCTGCCGGGACTTTTAAGAATCTATGGAGAGTGTGGAGAAATAGGCGTATACACCTAAAGACTAAAATTAGGCTGTATAATAGTTTGGTTCTTTCTAGGGTTAGTTATGCTAGTGAAACTTGGACACTTTGTAAACAAGATAACAGGAAACGATGCTTTTGATTCTAAATGTTTACTCAGTATCTTGAGCATTAGGTGGTTCAACTTTGTAACTAATGATGAGGTTAGGCAAAGGAGTCGGCAACCTCCTTTAAGCAGCATATTGTGCAGAGACTCCGTTGGTTTGGCCATGTTGTCTGTATGGATAATTTTAGATTAGCGAATAGGGATATAAACAGTGTACCTAAAGGCCTCAGAAAGAAGGGGAGACCTAGGATGCGGTGGGCAGACAATGTCAAACAGGACCTTGTTAGAATTGGTTTAGTGGCCAGATGCAGCTCAAGACAGATATGCTTAGAGAACTAAATTGCACGGTCTGGTTGGACCTCCTTAACCCATGGCTGCTTGTGGATGATGTATGAAAGGTTGTCGATTCTGTCTCCAACGTGGTCAATAGGTTTCACGATGATGTCAGAATTTCTTGGAACTCTAAAACAGACCTCAATGTTGTCCAATACAATTTGAATTGGTATCTACCATAAGGACCAAATTGTCCCTCCTGTTGTCTATTTGTGGTAGCACTTAATTGGTCCTGGGATCCAAATTGCATAAAGATAATCCACACCCACAACATTCAGCTGATACAAGTTACTTTGGAATAAAATGGGATAACCACACAACTGAGGATGCAGATTCAACCTTGCAGCCAATCATCCTTATGGGACAAATGGAATAGGATTCGATATCACCTGCAGTAGTTCTATCACAGTTTAATAAACATCATCTTGTGTTGGACTTTTTTTGGTGCCATGAGATGCAAAGTATTATAGGTTACAAAACATTTGCTCCTCACCTTATCTTCTGCAGAAAAAGAGTGTAAAACACTATTCCACCTACCATAAATGTCCATTTAACGAGTGCCAGAAAAACGAATTTTTTTCGACCCCAGACCAATTTACTATGTATCTTTAAGTAAAAATGTTTCATTTTAACTAATACCACTTTAACGAAATAAAAGTCTACCCCGCTTTCAAAAAATATCAGTTTAACGAAATTTGTAAAAAGGAAATCCTTAATTAATATGTACAATGTATACTTCAGCATCTGGCAACCATGCAATGATTTTTAACGCTGTGAACTAGGAACCAATCACAGGGCTATGAATCACGTTTGCTGTTGTCTATCCCCGCAGACATTTTTGCCAATCTCATTGCGTGGCATAGACAATGTTCTCTACAGAGATGACTTCAGGCTCGAGCTCCAAATAGTACAGACAACTTCTGACTCGAGCTCCAAATAGTACAGACAACTTCTGACTCGAGCTCCAAATAGTACAGACAACTTCAGGCTCGAGCTCCAAATAGTACAGACAACTTCAGGCTCGAACTCAGATTAATTTAATATCAACCATTTCTTGCAATTGTGGAAAAAAATAAGCATCACAAGGCTTTTGTTTTTTGCCCAATTTTTGTCTTTAATAAATCAATGACTCTTTGGTTTTATGACGTTACGCACAATCTTTCAGTTTCTACTAGCATTTCTAGTATTTTTCGTTCCAAATAATAGCATTAACATTTTAAATTTGTCCTAAAATGATTATAATTAATAAGAATAAATGATAAAAAATATGAAAATAAAAAGAGTACATTATTATATTATGCTTTGTCAACAAAAAGATCTCTTCAAATAAAATATTTTTTATGACCTATGGAATGAATTCATTTCTTTTTAAAATGAATATCGTCATTGAATTTTCAAATGTTTATTTTCATTGTCTAGTTTTTTTCACTCGTGCCAGGCATCAATTATAATGTTTGCTCACGTTCCTACAAATTTTATCTCTATCTGCCTTAACATCAATTTTTTTTTACCCGCGGTTTTATCCTCTATCCGCGTCAACATTAATCCGTAGAGAGCTTTTAAATGTGGATATCTTTGTCGTAGTCTAAGTATCTTGTCGGTCCATGGTCGAAAAAAGGAAGCGTTGGGTTGTTTCACTCTGAGAGGCGCCTTTTTTTGCACACATTGTCCATGTCACAAGGATCCTATTGCTCGGAAAAATTTGGGGGAAGTGAACCCATTGGACAGCTGTTAGGAGACAGATGGTAACCTCCCATCAAGGCCACCAAACGTGTTCTTTTAACGTGCGTAGAGTATGGCTCTCCCGCACACGGCTTTACAACCCCCGAGGCCAAATGTCCTTATCTGATTAATATTTTACAACCTTTTCACTCCTGCGACACTTCTTGATTTGACTCCCAACACCCAGCATTTAAGTAAGGCACAAATGGGAGGGAAAACATTGAAGTGTTACTCTTCCCTTTTTGAAAACATTCATGGCATACCTGGTCTTTCGCTGTTGCTCACTGATTTTACTTTGCTACTGAAATTATTCTACTCTTTCTTTGTTACATCAATGGAAAGTCAAAGACAAAGATCTATAACTTCTGAAATAATGTTTTTTTTTTCGTAAAAAATATACACCTAAAAATCTTTTCAACATGGGTTGGGTTGTTTTACATCTGAGCTGCACTTTTTTGCACACTATGGGCTAAATGACCAGAACACAAGGACCCCGAAGGCTCAGAGAAGGTTGGGGGAGGGGACCCACTGGAACAGCTGTTGGGAGAGAGATGGTAGCCTCCCATCAAGGCCATCCAGCGTGTTCTTTAACGTGCACAGGGTATGGCTCTCCCACACACGGGGCCACGACTTAACGTCCCATCCGACGGACAGCGGCCTTTCCAAGCCCATCGGTTTCCCCTACTGACCGTGGGCAGTGCAGGGAATTTTGCGGAGATAAATCTCAACGCTGACCCAGCTGGGACTCGAACCTGGGAACTACAGAGTACGAGCCTGGCGCGCTACCCACTGAGCCACCTCACCCCATCTTTTCAACAATAATTCTTTTTATATTTAAAGAATTCTGGAATCTTGGGCTTCGTTTATTTTAAATTTCTTCAAAGATATTTAAACAGCAAGAAATTATCGCATAAACATGTAAAAACACTTGTTTTTTTATGATTTTTATGAACGGTTTTAATTTTGAACACGTTTATATTGCAGGTTTGGGTTGCTTTACCTCTGAACTGCACATTCCTTTGCACACAAAACAGACTAAATGGCCAGGTCACAAGAACTCTTAGAAGTTTGGGGGAAGGGGACCTTTGGACAGCTATAGGAAACCTATGGTAGCCTCCCCCTTCAAGGCCATCCAGTGTGTTCTTTAATGTGCATACGTGAACAACCAACTGAACCAACCAAGTCCCCTGTGTTACTGACAAAAGCGCTGTAAAATGCACTGCTCAGAAGTGTCCAATGCATAACAAAAAAAGCCCAGCACGATGAGGTATATTTAAAAAGGTATACATAACAAAAAAAGCCCAGCACGATGAGGTATATTAATTATATTGTGCAGTGCAGAACTAATAGTGACTGAACGTGATGTACCCTGGAACTTGCAATGAAGTGAGGGTGGGGGGGGGGGGTTAACGTATTGAAGGTCTCCGATTTTCAGGCCTTTAGCAGAAAATGTAAGACCCTCAAGTCAAAGGGAGAGATGGTAGTTCCCCTCCACCTTTGCCTTGAGTGACTAGGTAACTTATTTTCCCAGCCCTTGTCTATGCCTCTGTACAGCAGTATTCCATGTTGCTCACTCACCTTTTACGTTCATACTCAAACTTAGTTCAGTATACTTGCAATTAGCCTAACCATCGGAGTTTGGGTTGTTGTTTTACCTCTGAGCGGCACTTTTTTGCACACCATGGGCTAAATGGCCAGGTCACATGGACCCCGAAGGCTCAGAGAAGGTTGGGGGAGAGGACCCACTGGAACAGCTGTTGGAAGACAGATGGTAGCCTCCCGTCAAGGCCATCCATCGTGTTCTTTAACGTGCACAGGGTATGGCTCTCTCACGCACACGGGGCCACGGCTTAACGTCCCATCCAACGGACGGCGGCCTTTCCAAGCCCATTGGTGTCCCCTACTGACCGCGGGCAGGGCGGGGAATTTTGCGGAGATAAATCTCAACGCTGACCCAGCTGGGACTCGAACCTGCGAACTACAGATTACGAGCCTGGCGCGCTACCGACTGAGCCATCCCAGCCCCCCCCCCCCCCCATCGGAGTTTGGATTTGGGTTGTTTTACCTCTGAGCGGCACTTTTTTGCACACCATGGGCTAAATGGCCAGGTCACATGGACCCCGAAGGTTCAGAGAAGGTTGGGAGAGGGGACCCACTGAAACAGCTGTTGGGAGACAGATGGTAGTCTCCCGTCAAGGCCATCCAGCGTGTTCTTTAACGTGCACAGGGTATGGCTCTCCCGCACACGGGCCACAGCTTAACGTCCCATCCGACGGACGGCGGCCTTTCCAAGCCCATCGGTGTCCCCTACTGACCGCGGGCAGGGCGGGGAATTTTGCGGAGATAAATCTCAACGCTGACCCAGCTGGGACTCGAACCTGGGAATTACAGATTACGAGCCTGGCGCGCTACCGACTGAGCCACCCCCACCCCTCGGAGTTTGGAGATGGGATGCATGTTCAGGAGTTCCGAAGGAATGAATTTAACTACAGATAATTTGAAGATACCAGAGCATCGAATGCCATTTGTTCCATGAGGCTGATTCACTGACTTTGCAGTCATTGAATCTGCATCCTCATTTATGTGATTATCCCATTTTATTCCAAAATAAATTGTAGTGGCTGAATTGTGTTGGGGTGAATTGTGTTAATGATTCAAACCTAGGAACTGCAGATTGTAAGACTGGTGTGCTACCGTATCAATTCCTGCCCCTGATATTTCAATCGCATAATATGAAAAATTTGAACAACATTTGCAGAACATATATTTTTAACGATAGTTGTTTTTACAAATCGCACACCCTGGAGCAATTAGTTGCCACTCTAAATATACCGTAGGGAGAACAATTTGATCCCTTCAGAGAGTACCCGTTCAAATTGTCCTGGACAACATTGAGGTCTGTTTTCGAATATGAACAAATTTTTCCAACATTATTGTGGAACCTCTTCTCTTGTTCGACAGCCTTCCGTAACTTTACCATCGATTAGAAAACTGAACCTGGATTCATTGCTAAACAATATTGATGGCCACTGATTTGGGGTTGGGTCACACGTTCAATTGCGAATTCTATTCAAGCCGTATGATTGACCTATTAGAGTATTGGGATTCTACAATATTACCAAACTTCATGCAGACAGTTCCTGTTGGGTCTGAGAGTGAAGTTCTACTCTGCTGCCTTTGGAAGAACTGGTTTGCTATGTCTGCACAATGTTGATCTCCTTCCAATACAATGCAATGATCCTTCTTAAGGGTTGCTAGTTGCACATGTTCTGCACAGCATTCCAGCTCTTTCGTATGTCTGTTCCTTCTCCATAGTCTAGTGATCATGCTTTGAGACATGCTGACAGAGCAGACAACATCCACACTGCAGAATTGCAAAAATGTGATCTCACAGCACATGCTATCTTTTTTACTGTTGAAGAGTTAAAAAATGTTGCTCACAATGTGCAAATGTCACTTACCTTTTGCAGTGAATTCTAAATGTCTCTTGTATTCTCCCAGCTATTTGTTGTTCCCTGCATTATATGTATTTATACTAATGAATCTAATTCCCACTGGTTTTCCTAGTTAGTTTTCCATGTAAAACGAATCTGTGCCATAATTAAATTCCAAATCTGCTAGATACTTTGAGCAATATACTACAATTTCTGTATCTCTTCAGATACTTAACAAAAAACAAGGTTTAGATTAAATCATCATTTTGCCATAAAATCCTAGTTTAAAACTTCGATTTTGTCTCAACGCTGACACTGTTAAGACTCATGGGTTGGGTTGTTTTACTTCTGAGCGGCACTTTTTTGCACACCATGGGCTAAATGGCCAGGTCACATGGACCCCGAAGGCTCAGAGAAGGTTGGGGGAGGGGACCCACTGGAACAGCTGTTGGGAGACAGATGGCAGCCTCCCGTCAAGGCCATCCAGCATGTTCTTTAGCGTGCACAGGGTATGGCTCTCCCGCACACGGGGCCATGGCTTAACGTCCCAACCGACGGACGGCGGCCTTTCCAAGCCCATCGGTATCCCCTACTGACCATGGGCAGGGCGGGGAGTTTTGCGGAGATAAATCTCAACGCTGACCCAGCTGGGACTCGAACCTGAGAACTACAGATTACGAGCCTGGCGCGCTACCGACTGAGTCACCCCCGCCCCGTTAAGACTCAAACCTGGGAACTGTAGATTGTAAGACTGGTACGCTACCCTTGTCAACTCCTGCCCTTGATATTCCAGTCACATAATACGAAGAGTTTGAACAAATTTGTAGAACATATATTTTTAACGAAAATTGGTTTTACGAATTTCTTTGACACATAAAAATATTCTAAATCACGAAAAATTGTTTTGATGGTAAAAAAGATTTATTATTATAGAGAAGTTTGTAAGAGTTCTTTGTGCTTAAAATGAAACATTCATAGCAACAATTACAAAGTAGATGAAATGTACATGAGTAAATTTTTAAAGGTCACTTTGTCAGATGGGGAAAAAACGATAAGTTCTGAAATGACGTTAAGACACGTCTCAAATTTATGCCAATGAAAGACAGAAGTGAAATCTTTTGTGTTGAATAGCTCCAAATCTGAGATGGCAAAAGTTTATTATACACGAACAAAGCACTTAAAGTTGTAACAAATTTCTGAAACCTTGGCTGGACTTGTTTCCTTTAAAATCATCAGTCACTTGAGAGTTTTGCAGTTATTAACAGATTTTAAATTAAATATTTTATAGGCGAAACACTGTAATATCTATAGTAGAAAATTTTCTGTTTAACTGTGTTAAACTTCATTTGTGTGTTTAACTTCATTTCTCTTCAGGATTAACCCCAGTCACTTCCAGTAATGCTGGTAGACTGCTTTCGAGAGAAATTTTCCTGAAAGAACAGAAAAAAAAACCCATGAAATTTAAATTCAGTATTTTAAAACATATTTTGATATTGTTCAAATCATGTACTACATAAATACTAAAAAATATGATCATCGTTAAAATTTGAATGTTTTAAAGATGGTTAAAATACTTAATGTTTTGTGGTCACTTGAGTTTATAAGTAAGGGTTGGGTTGTTTTACCTCTGAGCTGCACTTTTTTGCACACCATGGGCTAAATGGCCAGGTCACATGGACCCCGAAGACTCGGAGAAAGTTCGGGGAGGGGACCCACTGGAACAGCTGTTGGGAGACAGATGGTAGCCTCCCGTCAAGGCCATCCAGTGTGTTCTTTAACGTGCACAGGGTATGGCTCTCCCGCACACGGAGCCACGGCTTAACGTCCCATCTGACGGACGGCGGCCTTTCCAAGCCCATTGGTGTCCCCTACTGACCGTGGGCAGGGCGGGGAATTTTGCGGAGATAAATCTCAACGCTGACCCAGCTGGGACTCGAACCTGGGAACTACAGATTACGAGCCTGGCGCGCTACCGACTGAGCAACCCCCGCCCCTTATAAGTAAGGAAACATTCAGTTATTACATCGTGACATTTGAGGAAAGGGAACTTAAATTTCTTTACATGGGAGAGGGTGAATGCTTACGTAAGATTTTTGTTCAAGAAATGCTCTACTTCGGGTGAGTAAACTATTCTTACGGTTTTTATGGCAGGGTAGCCTGTCATTTCATACTGACTATCAAAGTCTATTTTGCATCAGTGGCAGATTAAGGTGAAAAAGATATGAGAGTTTCCCTCTGTCTGGGGTGGGTGTGTTTAGGGGGAGGGGTCTCATTCCACACAAAAAAAAAAAACTTAGAATGGGCAAAAAGCATATAGTAGTTAAAAAATTGAATTACATAAATGCATAAACATAAAATTTAAAATGCAATATATATTCGCACACACTGAAAAATAAACGAATCTTTCTTAAACCAAAAGAAATATCTGTTCATTTTAGTGTATTTAACAAAAATGGCACATTTGGTATTAACCTAAGTAAAAGCACGAAATGTTTACTTCAATAGTAGATTATATTGATTGTGAAATATTTACTCAATAAAATATTGGAAAAAAAATCGATTTTTAGCTGTTTTGTGGCCCTTACGAGTGCGAAAGCCCTAGGCGAGCGCCTCATGCCCCTATTAAATAACCCCCTCCACTGTTTTTTCATGTCGCAATAGGCTGACGAATTAAGAGAAGTATGCAGATTGTAATATACTTTTGTCACACATCCAGACCTTGTCGCAACATATGAAAATCAGCAGATTCTCGGTAATTGGTTAGCAGTTATGTGTTCTGTACAAACCCAACCTCATTTCACTAGGTAAGATACAATTGATGTGCTCTTACCCACAGGAATCGGTCTGGGAATGTATCTATCCAAGTCTACGGATCTCTTTGCAGAATGTTAGGAAAAGCCTGAAACTTCTGCAGACTGTTAAATGCCAATAATCGGATGTTTTGGGTCTTTCGAAGGCAGCCTTTGGAAGGTTTTTTCTGATGGGTTCTTGCTTTTTCTCCTGTTAGATAAACAGAATAGTTGCAAATCAGATAGATACCTCCAAAGTGTTTTTTGGTCTTTTCACTTTACATGTCCTTGATCTGAAGCCTGATGTCAGGAACTTCTTATAAACGCCATTTGTTCGCCATTCTTATATCGACTTTTGTGGTTCCAACAATTTTTCAACTGAAAGGCCATTCCTTATAGAACTCTATCATTAATTTTTACATGGATTTTTCTACTAGGGGTGTGTGGGGAGTTCTCCCTGAGTCCAAATCAGAGAATGTGTCTCTGTATAACGGTTCATTGCTGCAATTGAAAAGGCATATTTAGCTTACCTAAGACTGCCCCCAATATACTAGCCTTGTAGCACGATCAAGTAAGTATATTAGCTCTTTCGGCGACGTTTGCCAACTTCCCCGGGTAGCCAGATCGATTTTCTGGATGGAATGCTCCTTTTAGGCAAAAATGTTCTTCTCTCTAAGCAGAGCTGCCTAAGTCTGATTTCGCCGAAAGCAGTGTTTAGGGATTCAGATGGATTTATCTCATGTAGCCTTAATATAAATTTATCAGAAATCAATGTCTGCTTGAAGTCATTTGTTGGTTCCCTGTTCTGTTACTAGATGGCAGAACTGGTTAAAATGCCGTTAAATTGGCAAAGAAATTTGATAATGGCAGAAAGAGGTTGTTGGGTTGGGTTGTTTTACCTCTGAGCGGCACTTTTTTGCACACCATGGGCTAAATGGCCAGGCCACAAGGACCCCGAAGGCTCAGAGAAGGTTGGGGGAGGGGACCCACTGGAACAGCTGTTGGGAGACAGATGGTAGCCTCCCGTCAAGGCCATCCAGCGTGTTCTTTAACGTGCACAGGGTATGGCTCTCCCGCACACGGGGCCAAGGCTTAACGTCCCATCCGACGGACGGCGGCCTTTTCAAGCCCATCGGTGTCCCCTACTGACCGTGGGCAGGGCGGGGAAATTTTGCGGAGATAAATCTCAACGCTGACCCAGCTGGGACTCGAACCTGGGAACTACAGATTACGAGCCTGGCGCGCTACCGACTGAGCCACCCCCGCCCAGGCAGAAAGAGAGTGGTAGAAATAAATACGAGGACTTAATGGAGAGAAATAGGAGAGAATAAACCAATTATCACTTAAAAAAAAGAAAAATATCTGTCACAGAATAAGGAAACAACCAAATAGATAAACAGAATAGTTGCAAATACAAGGGGACGATATTAAACCTACAAAGTGGCCATAAATAAATCCCTATAGTAAGAGTGGACATAACTGCACCCCAAAATGTTTAAGCATCACTTTGTAGGGTGGAATCAATTCCATGTCATGTGGAGTTGGGTTGTTTTAACTCTGAGAGGAACTTTTTTGCACGCAATAAGCTAAATGGCCAGGTCACAAGGACCCTGAAGGCTCAGAAAAGGTTGAGGGAGGGGATCCACTGGAAGAGCTGTTGGGAGACAGATAGTAGCTCCCATTAAGCATTTTCTTTAACATGCACAGGGTATGGCTCTCCCACACACAGGGCCATAGCTTAACGTCCCACCCGACGGACGGCGGCTTTCCAACCCATTGACGTCCCCTATTGACCGTGGGCAGGGTGGGGAATTTGCCGGAGATAAATCTCAACACTGGCTCAGCTGGAAACTGCAGATTATGAGTCTGGTACGGTACCGACTGAGCTATCCCAGCCCACATTTGGGTCACTAGAGGCAATGCATATCGGGGGGTCGGGGGGGGGTTATTACACTGCTTCCCAAATTCTGGTCAGCATCTCTTTATGGGATACATATATATGACCAGTTTGTACATCGTCGATCAGCTATTATCTGCATTACAGTTATCAGAAAAACCAACACCAAATAACGAAGACATAAATGAAACGAAAAGGTTTAAACACTGATCACATATTTCCTTACCTTTCCATCATCAGTAGTTCATATGAAGATGGAGCAGAGTTTGATCTTCCAGTCTTCTGGAGTCTCCCAAGGAGAGGATTTTCTCTATATGGATTGCTAAAGGAATGCTTCCTGAGCATGCTTTTCACGAGGATCTGGAATTGTAAAATTATCTTCTGGAGAAAATGGAGGGGAAACTATTTGCATCCATTCAGCAAGATAAAAACTTAATTATCAGCAATATTAATCTCAGCTTTAGCAACGTAGATGATCAGAGCTATAAAAGTGCTTTCAGTTTTCATAAAGTGTAAATTAAATATTAAAAATAAACTCATTAAAAATTAACGAAATAAGGCATCTTAAAACTTTTTTAAAAATAATGCCATAGAGAATCAGCCAAAAATTATATAGCACTGTTTTAGCATCATTTTAACTTCTTCTCTTCTTTCATACGTGACTCCATATAATTCTCCCCATTATATAAACCCTTCGCCCCGTAGAAATCTTACTTTTCTTCAGTAATCAGCATTGCAAGTGAATGCTACAATACTGGTTGAGTTGTTTGACATCTGAGTGGTACTTTTGTGCATATAATGGGCTAAATGGCCAGGTCACAAGGACCCTAAAAGTTCAGAGAAGATTGGGGAAAGGTGACACATTGAATAGCTGTTAGGAATGATGGCAGCCTCCAATCCAAGCTAGTGTGAACAGGATATGTTTTTCCCACACTCCTGGCCACAACGTAACTTTCCCATCTGATGGACGATCCATTGGTGTCTATTTATAGTTGGGTTGTTTTACCTCTGAGCGGCACTTTTTTTGCACACAATGGGCTAAATAGCCAGGTCACAAGGACCCCGAAGGCTCAGAGAAGGTTGGGGGGAGGGACCCACTGGAACAGCTGTTGGGAGACAGATGGTAGTATTCCGTCAAGGCCATCCAGCGTGTTCTTTAACGTGCACAGTGTATGGCTCTTCTGCACACGTGGCCACGGCTTAACGTCCCATCCGACGGACGGCGGCCTTTTCAAGCCCATCGGTATCCCCTACTGACCGTGGGCAGGGCGGGGAGTTTTGCGGAGATAAATCTCAACGCTGACCCAGCTGGGACTCGAACCTGAGAACTACAGACCATTTATAGTAGTAGTAATTATATATAATAACAAGAGTTGATTTTTGTCAATAAAACGGAGGAAAAATGATTGTGAAAAGAAGTGCAAAAATAAGGCTAGCATTTTAGAGTCACGAAACACCGTTTCCTCTCTCCCCTGTAATGCAGCATAATGGAATCGCTGTCCCCCCTTCTCCTCTCAGGTGTTACAAATTTATGAACGACATATAATTATAATAATAATAAAAAATAATAATAAATACCCCCTCAAGCAGCTGCTTGCCACAGAGGTCTGACAGGAGTCTGTCAGTTTATATGTCACAGTAGGAGATCTGAGAGGACGGCAGGACCTCAGCAGAAAAACGACACAAACAGCCATGCCTTACCCGGGGCTCGAACCCGGGTCCCTTAGATCAGTAGCCAAGCGTGCTAACCACTCGGCCACGGGACGGCAAATAATTATAATTATAATTATAAAGATGTAAATTAATTATAATTAGACAAATGTGAAAAATACCAGAAATTCGCTTCCCAGAATCAAACGCAGGATATCCTTGGTTTATGCACCAGTTTCTCTACCAGTTAAGCTAATAAGACGATGGTGATTACATTTACTTATTGGTTATGGTGGAGTTTAATGCTATGAAGGGGTTCGACTTTTTACCTCTGAGTGTCACTTTTTTGCACAATATGGCCAAGTCACAAGGGCTCCAAGAGTTCAGAGATGGTTGGGGAAGGGGACCCACTGGACAGCAGTTAGGAGACAGATGGTAGCCTCCCATCAAGGCCATCCAGCATGATGTGCATAGAGTATGGCCCTCCATACACTGGGTCACAGCTTAATATTCCATCCAAGGACAGTGGTCTTTCCAGGCCCATTCTGTCCCTTTCTCACTGAAGGCAGGAGAGGTTAATAAGGCTTTGAAACGAAACCATGTAGTTCAAATTGTTGGGGCAACAACGCGTTATTTATGCCGACGGTGAAATAAGCATTTAATAACAGTGCATCAATAATTACTACATTACGGTTTATTCCAATACTAACTGCATTGAAGCACTGTAATAACCTTATCAGCCTTTGGATAGCAGCAGTCATTTGATATGATGCAATGTAACTCACTTCTGTGATAGTCACAACAGACATTTAGTTTTTCATAATTGGCCAAGTGTGGAAAAAACAAACACCAATCCCCCTCCCTCACTTGAATGCGGGATCTCCTGGTTATGCACCAGTTTCTCTACCAGTTAAGCTAGTGTGGTTTCTAATTGGTGATTTCTTTAAATTTTGCTTAATTATGAAAAACTGAATGTCTACTATTACCATCACAGAACTGAGTTCGATTGCATCAAATATAAATTAAGCTTTTATTTTCTTTGCTCTCTGGAAACATATACGATTTTGCCTTTATAAATACTTGCTCAAATGACCTTTATCTCTGGACATTAATCTAGAACTTAGGCTTGGTACTGTCGGTCAAGACCGCTTGTGGGAAACGATTTCTCCCTAAATACCTCGGTGTCAAATCTGACTTGGATAGGAAAACTTACCAAGGTATCTAGCTTTGGAATTGAGCGAATGCAATGGTCAATGTCTTCTTGGGTAATTTCTACTGCCGTGCAGTTCTCTTGCTCAGAAGGAAGAACACAGAGGTCATCTTTAGTAACCCATGGATGCTCCTATGGAAAGAAAAATGAAAGACTCGTTAGTAAACTTTAATATCCATCACCTCGAAAGATTAATTCCCAATTGTTTTTCAAAACTTGAAGTAAACATTTAATAGAAATGTATTATTGTGCTTAAAAGCACAATAATACCTGTTGCTCAGCATAATCACACCCTCATTATTAATCGCAGCATAGGAAATATAGTGTAGTCAGTGTTGTATTTAGGGTCACAGGGGCCCTGGAGCACTTTAGGGAAATTGTCGATTCTGATGTACGTAATAATTTTATTTGGCCGTATATCCTGAACTCTTATTTAAAGTCTAGTAGTAATGTATAATATGCATTAGACATATTATTTCGATTGTCTGAGGGGCGGGGGTGGCTCAGTCGGTAGCGCGCCAGGCTCGTAATCTGTAGTTCCCAGGTTCGAGTCCCAGCTGTGTCAGCGTCGAGATTTATCTCCGCAAAATTCCCCGCCCTGCCCACGGTCAGTAGGGGACATCGATGGACTTGGAAAGGCCTCCGTCCGTCGGATGGGACATTAAGCCGTGGCCCTGGTGTGCGGGAGAGCCATACCCTGTGCACGTTAAAGAACACGCTGGATGGCCTTGACGGGAGGCTACCATCTGTCTCCCAACAGCCATACCCTGTGCACGTTAAAGAACACGCTAGATGGCCTTGACGGGTGGCTACCATCTGTCTCCCAACAGCTGTTCCAGTGGGTCCCCTCCCCTAACCTTCTCTGAGCCTACGGGGTCCATGTAACCTGGCCATTTAGCCCATGGTGTGCAAAAAAGTGCCGCTCAGAGGTAAAACAACCCAAAAACCCAACTCGATTCTCTGATCAGTTTTATTTCACTGGAGCCCTCGAAATTTACGATCTGTGGTGCAAGTGTTTCTCTCTTCCCAATTAAATCTAGTCTTGAGAATAATATGTTAGAAAATCTATTTCAATGAAGTGTATTGAACATTAATTTGGCAAGACAGGCTAATGATTCGCTATTGATTTTTTAACCAAACACACCGAATAAGCTCAAGATTCGATCTTTGATGTTCAGTTGACCACTGAACAGATTAAGATCAGTTACTAACATTTGGTCCACCAGCGAATACAGTAAAAAATTGATCATTGGACGGTCATAAAACTAGCCCGACTTCAAAATCAAAATAAACAAACACCCATCAACTTGCCACAGAGGTCAGGATGGAGCTTCTCAGTTTACGTGCCATAAAGGTGTGCGAAAAAGGCAGTGCCTCAGCATAAAAACAATACAAATATCCATATCTTACCCCTATTATCAGTAGCCAAGCACGCTAACCACTTGGTCACGGGGTTGTTTTACTTCTGAGCGGCACTTTTTTGCACACCATGGGCTAAATGGCCAGGTCACATGGACCCCAAAGGCTCAGAGAAGGTTGGGGGAGGGGACCCACTGGAACAGCTGTTGGGAGACAGATGGTAGCCTCCCGTCAAGGCCATCCAGGGTGTTCTTTAACGTGCACAGGGTATGGCTCTCCCGTACACGGAGCCACGGCTTAACGTCCCATCCGACGGACGGCGGCCTTTCCAAGCCCATCAGTGTCCCCTACTGACCGTGGGCAGGGCGGGGAATTTTGCGGAGATAAATCTCAACGCTGACCCAGCTGGGACTCGAACCTGGGAACTACAGATTACGAGCCTGGCGCGCTACCGACTGAGCCACCCTCGCCCCCTTGGCCACGGGGTGTCTAAGGTATTTACGAATCCTGTATGACTTAGCTTATGCCCACAATATTATTTGGCATTTAGAACATAGGAATGATAATCTGTTGTAATTCTTATTCGATCTTTAATATGTCATGTAAAAAATAAAAGCATATGACGTTATAGACTGTAAAAAAAAATCTGTGCCACTTCTTCTCTTCGAAACAAGGGGTGGTTTGTTAGCCGTTGTTTCAATTCTTCCGAGACTTAGCGGTCTATTGGAACTATGTATTGAATGAAACAGTCTGTTTCGTAAATAACAGAGAAAATAAATAATAAACAATATACAGAATATATAGTCAGCTTGATAATGGTAAGTAATAGGTACTGTACATCAGAAAGAGTAGATATATAAATGAGAAAAGGTATACTTTCGATTGGATGTTGTATGAGAGAATGAAAAGTACTAGAAAGATCAGAATTATATTTGGAATTACTTAAGTAAAAGTTTGGAAGCATTCCTTTATCGCTATTACCAGATTTCTTATATTTGGTGAGTTCTTATATTTGGTATATAAAAAAATATGTCATGTAAATATGTCATGTAAAAAATAAAAGCATATGACGTTATAGACTGTAAAAAAAAATCTGTGCCACTTCTTCTCTTCGAAACAAGGGGTGGTTTGTTAGCCGTTGTTTCAATTCTTCCGAGACTTAGCGGTCTATTGGAACTATGTATTGAATGAAACAGTCTGTTTCGTAAATAACAGAGAAAATAAATAATAAACAATATACAGAATATATAGTCAGCTTGATAATGGTAAGTAATAGGTACTGTACATCAGAAAGAGTAGATATATAAATGAGAAAAGGTATACTTTCGATTGGATGTTGTATGAGAGAATGAAAAGTACTAGAAAGATCAGAATTATATTTGGAATTACTTAAGTAAAAGTTTGGAAGCATTCCTTTATCGCTATTACCAGATTTCTTATATTTGGTGAGCATTGTGAAATCACAAAAACAAAAATCATACATCTCCAGCATGTCTCCACCTACAATTTAAATACAGAAATTTCCGCTTAAAATGGGCAATAGTTTAAATAAGAGGCGAATTCAGGCTCAATTTTTCGACCCCGCGCCTGAGTCAGATTCATTTTGATGATTGTTGAGTTGAGTCCGACGCCGATTTGATGAAAACATTTTTCTGAAACATCATATATATAGGAATGCATGTCATCAATCATTTATTTTATTCTTATATTATTAATTTTAATCATTTTTAGAAAAAAAATTGAAACCTTGATGCTATTTGGAATGAATAATATAATAATACTAGCAGAGACCGATTCTTCTTAGGTAAGATCATTATAAACACAAATAGTCATTCATTCATTAAAGATAGAAAATAATTAAAAATTGCCAAAGCTGTATATTACTTATTTTTAATTAAAACCAATTAAAAGGGTGAAATTATAATCATAATTTTGTAATATTATTAATTATTTTTTCACAGTTGCAGGAAATGTATGTAATTTAAATTATTCTTGTCCCGAGCTCATCTTTAATACTAGTATGTCCATGAATGATTAATTTCGATTACAAAAGGAATAAATGCTGTGGTTAAGGTTCGGACATGGGTCGTTACCTGTATACAGGGTGATTCAAAACTTATCGTTCAAATTTCGTGCGGAGGTAGGGAATACGTCAGGAAACCGTTTCACATAGGAAAGAATGTCCGCAAATGTACGCATGCGTATGTAGAGGGCGCTGTGTGTACCCAACCAGTGTACAGCTCGCCCGACCACTCCCGCTGTCATCAGTGTACGAGCTGACTTACTAATGATAAGATGAATCGTTTTACGCATCAAGAGCTAGCGGATATGCATCTCGCATATGGGGCAGCTGGCGAAAGCGGCCGCCGAGCTAGGCAAGTTTACGAAGACCGAAACCCCAACAGAAGAATACCGCAGCATCAAATGTTTGCACGTGTGCATCGCAATCTGCGCGAACGTGGTTCACTGCACAGCAACATGCAGGATACGGGGAGAAGACGACTGACGCAGACTGTCAACGTCGCAGAACAAGTCCTACAGTCCATCGAAGATAATCTGAATACCAGCACGCGAGCTATTGCTCAGCAGCTTGGGGTCTCTCAGTCAGCAGTGTGGCGGATACTGCACGAGGAACGTGTGCATCCTTACCATCTGCAAAGGGTGCAGTTACTGCATCCTGACGATTATCCGAAGCGTGTGGAATTTGCACAATGATTCATGCAAAAAGGTGCCGTGGACCCCAGTTTTCCAGCTTCTCCTTTTTACAGATGAACCTTCATTCACTCGTGAAGGTGTGTTCAATACACACAATTCACATGTGTGGGCTTACGACAACCCGCATGGTACGAGAAGTCACGCTGCGCAACATCGTTTTGCCGTAAATGTGTGGGCTGGAATCATTGGTGACTGTTTGTTGGAACCTTACTTGCTACCGCCCCGATTGGACGGCCGGAAATACCTAATATTTCTCGAGACAGTGTTACCTACTTTTCTGGGCGCCGTTCCTGCGCATATCCGCTGAGATATGTGGTATCAACATGACGGGGCTCCAGCCCATAGCACAATTGTTGCGCGTGATTACCTGAACCGAACATTCGGAGCTCGATGGATCGGTAGAGGTGGACCGATCGCTTGGCCACCCAGGTCACCTGATTTATCGCCCATGGATTTCTTTTTGTGGGGGGCCATGAAAGACCATGTGTACGAGACCCCCGTCGACAGTGAAATGGACCTTGTTGCACGAATAGTGGCCGCCGCAGGCATTGTCCGTGATATGCCAGGTGTTTTTGAAAATGTTCGGCGGTCAATGCAACGGCGCTGTGAATCTTGTGTCCGTGTAAATGGTCGCAATTTTGAGCACCTACTGTGAACCTGTACTTTACCTTGTTGGAATAAAAGTCACATTCGTTACCACTTAACTGTACTGTTTCCTTGTGTTCACTTTACTTGTCCATTTTGTTCATGTAGATGACGTTTGCGGACATACTTTCCTATGTGAAATCGGTTTCCTGACGTATTCCCTACCTCCCCACGATATTTGAACGATAAGTTTTGAATCACCCTGTATATATATATATTGGGGCAGGGTTAGTGAAAAATCGACCCACACAACTGAGAGGAATCATTTTTTACGTAATCTCACCGTCCCGAGTTCTCATTTGGTATACAACTTGTTACTATCTGTGCATTAGCTGGAACAACAGCTTTGGACAATTTCAAAGATAAATAAAAAATCAATGAAGCAATAAAAATCATAAGCAATAAAAAAAGAGAAATTATTTAAACCTGTTACAAATTATTACATTGCAAATTTTTTTACTCTTTTTTAAACATTACGAATAACGAATTTATGACTAGCTTCTAATTAAGTTTAAAAATATTCCACCTTCATTTCATGCAGACGTATCCTGTGCCTTGGATCTTTCTCCAGCATCTTCCTCAGAAGATCTTTTAAGCTTTCACTTATTGTTGACCTGAAAAAAAAAAATTCCTCTAAATTTAAGCAGATAAAGAAAAAAATTAAACACAATCTGAAAATTCTACACATCTGGTTAGCGCACTTGACTAGTGATCTGAAGGATCTGAGTTCGAGCCCAGGGTAAGGCATGAGTGTCGATGTTGTCTTTCTGCCGAGATCCCTTCTACTACGCCGTATAAACTGACAGCTGCTGTTACATCACTGTGGCAAGCAGCTGCTTGAGGAGTCTCTTTTTTTATTCTAGTCCGACGAGAAATTTTAAATTCGATGTAAAAGTTTAGTACTTTCAATCTCAAATTAATTTAGTTAATCTAATCCTGTTTGGAACATGGTAATATTGGGAACCAAATAAATATCTTTCTCCAAGAAATGTTATTAAGTATGAAAATGAAAAATATTAAAGAGAATTAAACTTTAAAATTAAACATACTTTATTGTAAATTTATTATATGTTCTGACAGGGAAAACAATTTCAAAAAAGATGCATTATTGAACCATTTTATTGAACCATTTTATGTTAATCAAAAAGAATTTTGGTTAGTATTTCAATATAAGCATCGGGACTAAAAAGGTCAGGAAATCGAACTAAATATAAAATACAAGAGTTAAACCCAGTTTACGTTTTTTTAGCGGAGATAAATCTCAATTCTGCCACAAGTTGCGACCCAAACCAGGGAACTGAAGATGACGAGATTTTCGCGCTACCGTCCTTCCCTAGATCAGAAAAAGGTACATGAATAAAGTTACATCAGTTTTTAGTTTATCTATTATGTATAAAAATAAAAATAAAATAAATACCCCCTCAAGCAGCTGCTTGCCATAGAGATCTAACAGGATGCCATAGTAGAAGGTCTGTGAGGATGGCAGAACCTCAGCAGAAATACAACACACACACATCCATGCCTTACCCCGGACTCGAACCCAGATTCCTTAGATAGTAGCCAACTGTGACTCGAACCCAGGTTCCTTAGATCAGTAGCCAAACGTGCTAACCACTCGGCCACGGGACGGCTGTGTACTATGTATACGTATTAAAAAGTTTCACTTTAAATTGTTTTTCTTTAAATAGCAGAAGAAGAATGCAAGGCAACAAATTCCAACCGAGAGATGTTTACCTTTCTGGGAAAGTTAGAGGTTGAGACTTGATCTTCGTGTAGAGGGAGAGGATGTTGGAGTCTTCGAAAGGCACACAACCAAACACAAAACAGAAGAGACTAATTCCCATCTGCCAGACGTCCAAGGCCTTAACGAAAAGAAATAGTCTGAATTAGTAACAGTCGATAGTAAAGACGACATTTGCAGTAGAGGAATAATAGAGTGAAATGTATTACCATAATTAGAAATAATTAAGTTGGATCACGCTTTTGCACACACTGGGTTAAATGGACAGGTCACAAGGATCCTGAGGGCTCAGAGAAGTTTTGGGGAAGGGGACTCACTAGACACTAGTTAAGAGACAGATGGCAACCTGCTATTAAAGCATTCCAGCATATTCTTTAACGTTTAAAGGGTACCGCTCTCCCGCACACGGACCCACGGCTTAACGTCCTATCCGACGAATGACTGCTTTTCCATCGGTGTTCCCTACCGACCCAGGTATTACTACCTATATTACTACTTACTAACGTAATAAGAAACCAAACGGAAATGTCCCGTGTTATATACGTGTACCCTATTTAACTATGCTGCATCCAATTTAAAACTACTGCCATAAATATTCCTGGAAGTAGCATATATACTTTATTACAAAAGATAACTGGACTCTTCCACGTCATGTGAATGGAAACCTACATTCGAAGCCAAAGAGTTGGAGGAGGAGATAAATTCAATTGAAAGGGAGTCCCAACTTCCTTTAGATCAATCCGCTTTTAACTTCCGACGGATGAGGTGCTTTTGCCAACTTCACAGAGTTACAACAGAAAATTTAAACAAGTGAACTTGTCATCATTTCTTCGATACTCTAACTCGGCAATTTTCAAAGATTTTCTGCTCACATAACACTATTTTTCGCCGTTAATACTCCCAGCATACTAAAAATTTAAGTTGGAAACACTAGGGGAAACTCGCGCATGCGCAATTTGCCTTCAATAATAGCCTTTCTATGGAGTCTTTTTGTAAACGAGGATCTATTCTGTCCAAATTCTGACGTGTATTGAGGTTATTGCGTACACCGTACGTGTTTGGGCATGTTTTGTGTTAATTTTGGTTTTAACATTAAGATTTAATACGGATAAGCTTTTGATTAAACGGAAAAAGTTAAATGAGGAATCAGTGGCAGAAAGTAGCAACAGAATGGTTTCTAAATTTCCTTTTACCTGCAATATCATCCGAAATTCACGGCACACCCTTTGAGAACCACTGCTCTAGATTCTAAACATCATAGTGTGATTTGTTTCTACTTTTGGGTTGTGTTGTTTTACCTCTGAGCGGCACTTTTTTGCACACCATGGGCTAAATGGCCAGGTCACAAGGACCCCGAAGGCTCAGAGAAGGTTGGGGAAGGGGACCCACTGGAACAGCTGTTGGGAGACAGATGGTAGCCTCCCGTCAAGGCCATCCAGCGTGTTCTTTAACGTGCACAGGGTATGGCTCTCCCGCACACGGGGCCACGGCTTAACGTCCCATCCTACGGACGGCGGCCTTTCCAAGGCCATCGGTGTCCCCTACTAACCGTGGGCAGGGCGGGGAATTTTGCGGAGATAAATCTCAACGCTGTCCCAGCTGGGACTAGAACCTGGGAACTACAGATTACGAGCCTGGCGCGCTACCGACTGAGCCACCTCCCCCCGATTTGTTTCTACAAATGTTAAACTATTATACAATCTTTTAATTAAATCTAATTAATTTTCGTTATTCTTGTTTTCAAGCCGAAAGAGTAAGATTGCTGTGCACCATCTGATCCTTCTGTGTATTCCATTATATGGAAAATAAATTATTACATTTCATCTAATTGCGACTTTGAGTCATTCCGATTATATCGCCCTCGGGCAATATAATCGGAATGATCCATGTCCCAAACCCGTTTACAGCGATCAAAAAATGACTTTAAACAATAATTAATTACCTAGTTCTGTTGTTGACATTTGAGAAAGAATAACCGTTAAATCTCAAACTGTTCATTACTTTTTTTTACGTCTTTACCATAGAGACTTTCTAGGTGCTCTTTCTCGACGTTTTCCGTGTTGTGTGTATTAACAAAAATCATTATTTCATTATCTGCGAGCTGAGCGAAAGAAAAATATTCGCTAATGAGGAACTTCCTACGGGAATAAAAGATTCACATGCAAGGACAGGAGTTGCTGTTCGTGTCATCATCTGTAAGCTTTAAATTCAGGAAGGAATTGCCACGAGGCTTTCTCCTTGATTGTATCGGAGCCTTACTTCTCCTTAATTGGTTTAACTCTGAACACTTATTAACAGAAACAAACATCTTAAATTTCAATGAAATGAGATATTTAAATGGATTCCAAAATGGATGCCTTACCCTTCCACTATATCTTTTCTTTGTCTCTGAAATGAAAACGAAAAAAAATCGGATTAATAATCAACTCGCCACTTAAAAATGTACTTATTTTATTTCTTGTTACTAAAAAAATGACATAAATTTCTAAATATAAGCACTTAGTGGCCACTTTTTTACAAAGAGGGCTCAGTAACTTTTTAAATAATCTTTTATTATGACCAAAGATACCTGAGAATCAAGAGCGGCCTTTTAAGGGAGCCAAATTCGAAGAACTAGTTTTAAAAAATGAATATGAAAAACAGGAAAAGTAAAAAAACAAACAATAAAATGAAAATCAAAACTTAAAGTAAGTCACATTTTAAGACACTAGAGTAGGGGTTCTCAACGTGGGATACGCGGTAAAATTCTTTGGAGTACGCCGTGAAAGCTCAAAAGTCGATTGCTCTGTAAAATGTTTATAATAAGATTAAATTGTTTGCCATTTTTTGTGTTTATCGATATATGTAATTTATGAATACAAAATTTAACGTGCATATATATATATGTTTTATTCCCATTGTTATACTATAACTATAGTTTTATCTATCTATACAAGGGGTACGCCAGTTACATACACATTTCCAGGGCAAAAAAAAGTGAAGAGGTGAAGCATAAAAGGTTGAGAACCACTGCACTACAGCGTTTTTTATTCTGAACATTTTGTAAAAGCAGGTCAAAGTTTATTGCAGAGTTTTTATTTTTATTTGGTATGGATTAGATCGTTTTATCTCCGAGCGGCACTCTTCTGCATGGATGCGCTAAATGGCCAGGTCACAAGGACCCCAAGGGTTCAGTGGTTGGGGGAAGGGAGCTACTGGACAGATGTTAGGAGAGAGAGAGAGAGAGTGTCATTGTTGGTCGTCAAGGCGTGTTTTTTAACGTAGACAGGATATCGTTCTCGCACACAAGGGCCATGGCTTTACGTTTCCTCTGATGGGCAGTGGCCTTTCCAAGCCCATTGGTATCCCATGCCGACTGAGAGCAGGATGGAGGCTTTGCAGAGACAAATTTCAATGCTTGGCACAAGGAGGACTAGAAGCTGGGAACTGCAGATTACAAGCCTTGTGCACTACTCACTACCTCTCCTGCCCCTACTATTGGCTATGGTAAGAACAAGGGTGGAAATTGGATGTTTGAACTAGGATACCGCAAAATATATCAAACCAAGACCCTGCACTTTGCCTACTATTTGGTATTATTTCGAGTAAATCTTTTTTTTTTTTGGGGGGGGGGGAAGTATTTCTTAATACATCGATTCATAGAATAGATACCGCAAAATATATCGATTCTATTTGAGTTGTTTTATCTCTGAGCGGCACTTTTTTGCACACCATGGGCTAAATGGCCAGGTCACATGGACTCCGAAGGCTCAGAGAAGGTTGGGGGAGGGGACTCACTGGAACAGCTGTTGGGAGACAGATGGTAGCCTCCCGTCAAGGCCACTCAGCGTGTTCTTTAACGTTTCACGGTGCCACGGTTTAACGTCCCATCCGACGGACGGCGGCCTTTCGAAGCCATCGGTGTCCCCTACTGACCGTGGGCAGGGCGGGGAATTTTGCGGAGATAAATCTCAACGCTGACTCAGCTGGGACTCGAACCTAGGAACTACAGATTACGAGCCTGGCGCGCTACCGACTGAGCCACCCCCGCCCCATCGATTCTGTGAATCGATGTATTAAGAAGTACTCTCCCCCTCACCAACAAAAAAAAAACCCGATGTACTCGAAAAAAACACTCAAACAGTAGGCCAAAGTGCAAGGTGGGTTGGGTTGTTTTACCTCTGAGCGGCACTTTTTTTGCACACCATGGGCTAAATGGCCAGGTCACACGGACCCCGAAGGCTCAGAAAAGGTTGGGGGAGGGGACCCACTGGAACAGCTGTTGGGAGACAGATGGTAGCCTCCCGTCAAGGCCATCCAGTGTGTTCTTTAACGTGCACAGGGTATGGCTCTCCCACACACGGGGCCACGGCTTAACGTCCCATCCGATGGACGGCGGCTTTCCAAGCCCATCAGTGTCCCCTACTGACCGTGGGCAGGGCGGGGAATTTTGCGGAAATAAATCTCAACGCTAACCCAGCTGGGACTCGAACCTGGGAACTACAGATTACGAGCCTGGCGCGCTACCGACTGAGCCATCCCCGCCCCCTCAACATTTAAAGAGTTACGAATGGTGGAATATTGCATAGCAGCGATGCAAGTTAAAATATTCATCAAAAAAGTTAATTAAAAATGGTTTAATAAGAAATCACAAGCCGTTACATTAAAGAAGACTGAAACGTAATAGGAGTACCCTGAATTATGAATGATTTCTGAAGGAGCTAAGTTGTTAAAAGTTTCAACTACTCTAAACCTTAAATGTGAAAATAAGTAAAATCGTTTAAATAGGCAACGAATTTCATTCAGAATCGAGATTTTGATTTAAGATCTTCCTTTTCAGTCGCATTTTTCTACAAGAAGCTGATTTAACTCGTTCACTGCTGAGGTGTAATCCCGGCCGTTTTTCTTTCACCATATTAAATGAGGATAGAGTCACTTCGGCCGTTTTTCTTCCACCATATTAAATGAGGATAGAGTCACTTCGGCCGTTTTTCTTTCACCATATTAAATGAGGATAGAGTCACTTCGGCCGTTTTTCTTTCACCATATTCAATGAGGATAGAGTCACTTCGGCAGTTTTTCTTTCACCATATTCAATGAGGATAGAGTCACTTCGGCAGTTTTTCTTTCACCATATTAAATGAGGATAGAGTCACTTCGGCCGTTTTTCTTTCACCATATTCAATGAGGATAGAGTCACTTCGGCAGTTTTTCTTTCACCATATTCAATGAGGATAGAGTCACTTCGGCAGTTTTTCTTTCACCATATTAAATGAGGATAGAGTCACTTCGGCCGTTTTTCTTTCACCATATTCAATGAGGATAGAGTCACTTCGGCAGTTTTTCTTTCACCATATTCAATGAGGATAGAGTCACTTCGGCAGTTTTTCTTTCACCATATTCAATGAGGATAGAGTCACTTCGGCCGTTTTTCTTTCACCATATTCAATGAGGATAGAGTCACTTCGGCAGTTTTTCTTTCACCATATTAAATGAGGATAGAGTCACTTCGGCCGTTTTTCTTTCACCATATTCAATGAGGATAGAGTCACTTCGGCAGTTTTTCTTTCACCATATTCAATGAGGATAGAGTCACTTCGGCCGTTTTTCTTTCACCATATTCAATGAGGATAGAGTCACTTCGGCCGTTTTTCTTTCACCATATTCAATGAGGATAGAGTCACTTCGGCCGTTTTCCATGAAGGGTATATACTCGACATAAGCAGTGAAAGGTTTAAGGAATTATTGAGCTCTGAACCTATGATCATTATATGGTCTGCTCGTAATCAAGTATCACAGACTGTATACTATTTCTGTCAATATTTCATGCAAAATTTTGCTCCCCAGAATACAAGAAATTATTACTATAATATAGCCCGCGAAACGTATTTCTCCTCTCCATTGAGAACTTCACATTTCCCATCAAAAGGGTGCGGGAAACCGTACGTCGAATGGAACATTAAAGCCCATGTGTGGGAGAGTCATACCCTATGCACGTTAAGGTACACACCGGATGGCCTTGACGGAAGGCTACCATCTGTCTCCCAACAGCTGTCCAGTGGATACCTTCTCTAAGCCCTCGGGGTCCTTGTGACCTGTCCTTTTAGCCCAATGTGTGCAAAAAAGTGCCGCTCAGAGAATAAACAAACCAACCCGCTAAATGTTTGAGGTGAAACTGTAACAGTTTAGAGAAGGCCGAGGCTTCTCTGTTGCCAGATCTCCTTCATTCGCAGATGAATTAATCCCTTCCCATGACAGATAGAGACCCTTCTATGACCTCGAATTGAGAAACAAAGCAGCAGGGAACTAATTGGGGACAAAAATGAAAGGGAGCAACACAAACAAGGCGAGTACCCACCATGTGGAACAACGGCCGAAAAACATATCTCCAAAGTGAACTCAAGCATGCTAACGTCCTGCACTGCGAAGTAGCAGAAGGTAAAAAGTTTAGTGATAATGTTTAAACTTCATCGTTAAAAGAAAAAGCTAGAGGCCCAATTTTTTAATCCGTATTCATGTTACACTTGAGCGTCAGCAGGAATATTTTCACTGACGAGGAAGTCGGAAAAACAAATCAGCGTTTCAAGATACATTTCGATCAAGCAGTTGAATAAAGAGCAGAGTTGCAAATAAGCAATCATTAGCATATATTATACCATAATAAAGATGGCCGAAAACAAAATGAAACCATTATTGAAAATAAAGGCAAAAGAATTTTTTCATATTAATAAAAAAATAAATAACATGCTTCCTAAAACAAAAAAGAACTTAAAAATCAAGATTACAATTTGTTAGAGAAAAATATGACATTAACCTCCTCCCCCCCCCCCCCCGCCCATGATTATAGGAATCCAAATCCGTCAAAAAAAGATTTTTTCACAAGAGTTTGCATAGTAAAATGGAGTTTAGCACGCTCTGATGTCAGAATGTGGTGAAAGGAATGCATTCATTCCTTTATCGATGTCCACGCACTCGTCCTTTCGGTCAGAAGGAGACAGAACTTATTACCGTAACGGTGATGTGTGGGTTTTCCTTAAAGGGTTCACAAACAGCAGGGATGGTTATCTCGTTCATGGCCACCTTCGGTCATCCTGCACGAGGGAGATCTTCGAAGCTCTGCTGTCCTTCTCTAAATTGCGCATCCATCCCGTATCAGTGCTATATGAACAGACTCCATTCGTATGTACTTGTAATAAATAGGCAGGAAATTTTTTTCGCGTCGTCCCCAATCTGCATCCTTGTGAAAATGTAAAATCTTACCCCGTTTTCAGTAGGCTCCATAGCAACAACGCACAGATTTCGCAGACCGAACTTTACGCGCCGCCAGCGAAGAGAGAAATGATGATAAGGCTAGAGAATTTCACAAGAGTTTGCATAGTAAAATGGAGTTTAGCACGCTCTGATGTCAGAATGTGGTGAAAGGAATGCATTCATTCCTTTATCGATGTCCACGCACTCGTCCTTTCGGTCGGTTACACCATAATGATGGCAATATTCAAGGTCATAGTTTCTATTCTTGTGATGTTTTCCTGATAAATAAACTTTAATCTTGGCCTTTATTTTCACTTTGTTTATCGTATGACATTTCAACTTTTTTAAAATCTGTTGGGTTGTTTTACCTCTGAGCGGCACTTTTTTGCACACAATGGGCTAAATGGCCAGGCCACAAGGACCCCGAAGGTTCAGAGAAGGTTGGGGGAGGGGACCCACTGGAACAGCTGTTAGGAGACAGATGGTAGCCTCCCGTCAAGGCCATCCAGCGTGTTCTTTAACGTGCACAGGGTATGGCTCTCCCGCACACGGAGCCACGGCTTAACGTCCCATCCGACGGACGGTGGCCTTTTCAAGCCCATCGGTATCCCCTACTGACCGTGGGCAGGGCGGGGAAATTTTGCGGAGATAAATCTCAACGCTGACCCAGCTGGGACTCGAACCTGGGAACTACAGATTACGAGCCTGGCGCGCTACCGACTGAGCCACCCCCGCCCCAAGTTTGTGGGGTACCCCTTTGGCACTATAGTTTCGGAACTATAAACGTTGACGAATAATTTTTCCACATTTCAATCGATACACTGATTCTAAACTTATTACCGTAACGGTGATGTGTGGGTTTTCCTTAAAGGGTTCACAAACAGCAGGGATGGTTATCTCGTTCATGGCCACCTTCGGTCATCCTGCACGAGGGAGATCTTCGAAGCTCTGCTGTCCTTCTCTAAATTGCGCATCCATCCCGTATCAGTGCTATATGAACAGACTCCATTCGTATGTACTTGTAATAAATAGGCAGGAAATTTTTTTCGCGTCGTCCCCAATCTGCATCCTTGTGAAAATGTAAAATCTTACCCCGTTTTCAGTAGGCTCCATAGCAACAACGCACAGATTTCGCAGACCGAACTTGACGCGCCGCCAGCGAAGAGAGAAATGATGATAAGGCTTTTGTTTTTAACACGTAATGACAAGTTTAGACAAGCTTTCAAATAAGTCGTAGCCTATATATTATATAGTCATAGTCTATAACTTGATAAAACACAACTGTCAAAAATTGCAGTTAAATGCTTCAGCTTCCGGTTAACTTTGGAAGAACGAGTGCAAATCTACAGACACGAGTCAAGAACCTTTTAAACGCCCACCGTAAAATCGCCATCTATAATAAGTTACATTTATATTCTTTGGATTAAATTACATTCTTGCAGTTGTAATGTAATGTCTTGCTAAATCCAAATGAAGCCTGTTTGAAATCGGCTGTGATATCTGAATTTTATAAATAGAATTTCAGATTAATAAAAACAGTGTTTTATCTGATTTTTTATCAACAAATTTAACTTTGCAGACTATTATATAGGCTAAATGCAACTGATTCGTAAGTACCCTATTTGATAAATACAGAAACACTAATTTTGAAGAATAAATCACGAAGTGTTTGTACAAATGCTTAACTTCTAATTCACATTCAGTTAATCAATGTCCTTCTTTCAAATTTCATCTTCAAATTCGATAATGTACGTCTACATTAACGATGCGTACTTTTCATAATCAAAAAGAAAGGTTGGGTTGTTTTACCTCTGAGTGGCACTTTTTTGCACACCATGGGCTAAATGGCCAGGTCACATGGGCCAAGAAGGCTCAGAGAAGGTTGGGGGAGGGGACCCACTGGAACAGCTGTTGGGAGACAGATGGTAGCTTCCCGTCAAGGCCATCCAGCGTGTTCTTTAACGTGCACAGGGTATGGCTCTCCCGCACACGGGGCCACGGCTTAACGTCACATCCGACGGACGGCGGCTTTTCCAAGCCCATCGGTGTCCCCTACTGACCGTGGGCAGGGCGGGGAATTTTGCGGAAATAAATCTCAACGCTGACCCAGCTGGGACTCGAACCTGGGAACTACAGATTACGAGCCTGGAGCGCTACCGACTGAGACACCCCCGCCTCTCAAAAAGAAAGGTATGAAAGATTAATTTAAGCTTATCTGAATTATTACAAATAAAGTATAAATTAATATTTATTATTACTGCTGAAGTTTGAGATAAATATGCACAAATAAAACTTTCGATGTACGTTTTATTCATAACAAGGACTCCTTTCCCCCTCCCCATAAATTCTTGGTTTTGATTTACGCAGTGATTTCCCATAACACCTATCAACGGTGTAAATGGGACAATGTGTTTATATCTCGAAGGATAAATATTTAATGAAAATAAGACTGGAGATACATTCCAACAATTTTGATTTTTAAGTAATAAGAAAAAGTTGCTAGACATAAGAATTTATCTTGATAGCTAATCGAAACGAAATAATTTTTATATCAAGCCATTTATTAAAATAATTTTTTGTTCAGGAATTGGTCTAATAATTAGTTCAATTAATATCAATGTAACGAAATTTTTACGGAATAATAACATTGCTTTTGAAATATTTCAGCTGCCATAACTTTTCAAATTCTGAAAGGTTGGGTTGTTTTACCTCTGAGCGGCACTTTTTTGCACACCATGTGCTAAATGGCCAGGTCACACGGACCCCGAAGGCTCAGAGAAGGTTGGGGGAGGGGACCCACTGGAACAGCTGTTGGGAGACAGATGGTAGCCTCCCGTCAAGGCCATCCAGCGTGTTCTTTAACGTGCACAGGGTATGGCTCTCCCGCACACGGGACCACGGCTTAACGTCCCATCCGACGGATGGCGGCCTTTCCAAGCCCATCGGTGTCCCCTACTGACCGTGGGCAGGCCAGGGAATTTTGCGGAGATAAATCTCAACGCTGACCCAGCTGGGACTCGAACCTGGGAACTACAGATTACGAGCCTGGCGCGCTACCGACTGAGCCACCCCCGTCCCGTTTTGTTCAGGAATTGGTCTAATAATTAGTTCAATTATTATCAATGTAACGAAATTTTTACGGAATAATAACAATGGTTTTGAAATATTTCAGCTGCCACAACTTTTCAAATGCTGAAAGAAATATTACTTAAATTCAAATTTCCGATAAATTTATTTCGATATTTACCTTCAGCTTCATTCTCATAAAAGCATATTCTTCATCATATCGAGGCTGGCTCATTCCTTCGGGCGCCAGACTCATAATCTGTAGTTCCTAGGTTCCAGTCCTACCTGGGCCAGCTTTAAGATTTATCTCCCCTAATCCCCAACCGATCCTCCATCAAAAAGAGGGCATCGATTGACTCGGAAAGGCCTCCATCCGTCGAATGTGACGCTAAGCCGTGGCTCCGTGTGCTGGAGTGCCATACACTTTGTACGTTAAAGAACACGCCTTGACGGGACGTTTCATCTGTTTGTTAGCAGCTATCCAGTGAATTCCCTCCCTCAACCTTCTCTGAGCTCTCGGGATCCTTGTGACCTGATGGGGCGGGGGGTATCTGTCGGTAGCGCGCCAGACTCGTAATCTGTAGCTCCAAGATTCGAGTTCGCTGGATCAGCGTTGAGATTTATCTCCTCAAAACTCCCAACATTGCCCACGGTCAGTAGGGGACACCGATGAGCTTGGAAAGACCACGTCCTTCGGATGGGACGTTAAGCCGTGGCCCCGTGTGCGGGAGAGCCATACCCTGTGCACTTTAAAGAACACGCTGAATGGCCTTGAAAGTAGGCTACCATCTGTCTTCCAACAGCTGTTTCAGTGGGTCTCCTCCCCCAACCTTCTCTGAGTCTTCGGGGTCCATGTGTTCTGGTCATTTAGCCCATGGTGTGCAAAAAGTGCCACTGAGAGGTAAAACAACCTAACCCAAATTCAACATATGGAGTACGGAAAGTCTTTTTTTTCCTACCTATTTTTGTACTAACAGAGTCAATTGTCTATTGAATCAACCTTGTTTTTTATTTACTGTAGAGGAAACAAAGGCATTTTTACCTCTCAAGGCCTCAGGTGCTACGAATGCCGGAGTTCCTGCTGTGTCGGACAAGAAGGCATCCACTCCTTCAAATTGGTTGCACACACCAAAGTCAGAGATCTGGAAAGAAAATTGCGTTACAAATTAGTACAGCCAAAACCAGATGCTGCTTTTCAAGAAAAGACTCCTTAAGAAGGAAACTAATCGATTATTGTCATTGCACACAATGGCAGCACTGAGGTTATTGAAAACCTTTGGTTCATTTCTCGCATCAACGAGATCCTAACAAAAGCTCACTAGTTCCAATCAACGTTTTCTGTTGAGTGTGCCTTTCATCGCTTTCAGAGCGAATCGTAACAAGAGGGACTGACTGCAATTGGTTTAGCCTATAGCGAGTTACCTTCGTAATCTATATTTCCCAGGTTCGAGTCCCACTTTTTCCAGCTCTGAGATTTATCTCCGCTAAACCCCACTTAGGCTATTTATGCGTATTTAAACATATCATATACCCCCTCAAGCAGCTGCTTGCCACAGAGGTCTGACAGGAGTCTGTCAGTTTATATGCCAAAGTAGAAGGTCTGAGAGGATGGCAGGACCTCAGCAGAAAAACGACATATACATCCATGCCTTACCCGGGGCTCGAACCCAGGTCCCGTAGATCAGTAGCCAAGCGCGCTTACCACTCGGCCACGGGACGGCTAAAAGAAACATATCATACAGAGTTATAAAAGTGAATATGCAGTACTGCGCTTGTAATAGTTCAACAGTATGGTTGCTTATTACAACAAAAAAACTGTACTGTTTTCTTCTGCATAGAATTCTCTCTGTGTCACAATATCCATCTTGTTATTGCTCATCAAGTGCCTTTCGTTTAAACCTCGCTGATACTGAATTTTACCTCAAAATATCTTAGCACGTGATGTCCATCATGACGGTTGGGCGATTTTATCTCTGAGCGGCACTTCTTTTTTTGCACACAATGAGCTAAATGATCAGGTCACAAGGAACTAAGGGTCAGAGGTAAAAGAAAGGGGATCCACTGGACATATGGTAGCCTCCCGTCAACGCCATCCAGTGTGTTTTTAATACATACAGAATATGGCTCTCATTCACACGGAACCACCGTTTTACATTCCATATGACGGGCGACGGCCTTTCCGAGATCATCGATGCCTCTTTAAGACAAAGGACGGGGGGGGGGGGGGGATGGACAGTGTTTTATCTGATTTTTTATCAACAAATATAACTTTACAGACTATTATATAGGCTAAATGCAACTGATTCGTAAGTACCCTATTTGATAAATCCAAATATTGATTTCCAAGATCAATGGTGATTTCCAAGATAAAATAAATTGATTTCCAAGATCACCGATGCCTCTTTTAAGACAAAGGACAGGGGGGGGGGGGATGGAGATAAATGCCAACATTGGCACAGGTGAACATCTCTCTTGGTGGTGAACACCCCCGAACTTCTTTTTAATTATCCTTCAATTAGTTATTCCAATTAATTCCTCTTCACTCGTGATTCTAGGTGAAACCAAGATCCGCGGAGTGTTACACACTCGTGCTTCGAGGTGCCTCCGATGAAAGAAGTAAATGTCCAATGCACCGTTTAATTACATATTTTACATTCACACAGATATAAATACACTATGTTGAAAAAAGTGTCCGAACACTTCCATGTTATGTGAATGGGAAGCCGCTTTCAAAGTTCCCTAACATTGAAAATAAACCTTTTACGCAAAAACTGTTATTGGCGATAAATTGCAGATGTCACTCAAATCTCTCTAAATATATTTTCCGCAATATTCGTTTAATATTTAAAGAATGAATGGAAGCTGAAGAATTTATCTTCAACTTTTGACACTTGGGAAAAAAAATACTTCAATAGATAAAACACAACTCTTGTAACAATTTGTTCACTAATATAAATATCTGAAGTTTGTATGACGATTTTTTAAGATTTCATCAATTTGGAGGCAATGTGAAAGTGTCGTCTGCTGTTAAATGGTCCCGCTTCAATGACTCTTTAAATATTGATCGAAAATTGTTGAAAATTTGACACTGTCACATTGCCTCCAAATTGATGAAATCTTAAAAAATCGTCATACAAACTTCAGATATTTATATTAGTGAACAAATTGTTACAAGAGTTGTGTTTTATCTATTGAAGTATTTTTTTTCCCAAGTGTCAAAAGTTGAAGATAAATGCTTCAGCTTCCATTCATTCTTTAAATATTAAACGAATATTGCGGGAAATATATTTAGAGAGATTTGAGTGACATCTGTAATTTATCGCCAACAACAGTTTTTGCGTAAAAGGTTTATTTTCAATGTTAGGGAACTTTGAAAGTGGTTTCCCATTCACATAACATGGAAGGGTCCGGACACTTTTTTCAACATAGTATACATAGGAATGCACTCGATTCTGTGGGCCTTGTCTGTGCTCAACACTTTGATGAGTGAAATGGCTTAATTTTCTGTGGTTGGAGACTCATTGGGAGACACCGAAATGAAAAGATTCTTTAAACACAAATGAGTAACATATTGTCTCCTGCTTTTTAAAGCACGGTTTCTTTTTCAGAAACATAACGATCTTAAAAGGGATTTTTTTGCAAAAAAAAAACCACAACTTACCCGTATTCTTCCTTCGTCGCTCAAGAGAAGATTGGACGGTTTAATGTCACGATGGACGATTTTCTGGTAGTGCACTGAAAACATAAAAATGAAAAATCTCTTAATTGATATCATTTTCGCCATTTTTTTTATCATGATTTTATACAGTAGGGTTGGGTTGTTTTACCTCTGAGCGGCACTTTTTTGCGCACCATGGGCTAAATGGTTGGGTTGTTGTTTTACCTCTGAGCGGCACTTTTTTGCCCACAATGGGCTAAATGGCCAGGTCACATGGACCCCGAAGGCTCAGAGAAGGTTGGGGGAGGAGACCCACTGGAATAGCTGTTGGGAGACAGATGGTAGCCTCCCGTCAAGGCCATCCAGCGTGTTCTTTAACGTGCACAGGGTATGGCTCTCCCGCATACGGGGCCACGGCTTAACGTCCCATCCGATGGACGGCGGCCTTTCCAAGTCCATCAGTGTCCCCTACTGACCGTGGGCAGGACGGGGAATTTTGCGGAGATAAATCTCAACGCTGACCCAGCTGGGACTCGAACTGTGAAGTACAGATTACGAGCCTGACGCGCTACCGACTGAGCCACCCCCGCCCCGGGGCTAAATAGCCAGGTCAAATGGCCCCCGAAGGCTCAGAGAAGGTTGGGGGAGGGTACCCACTGGAAGCGAGAGGCAGATGGTAGCCTCCCGTCAAGGCCATCCGGCGTGTTCTTTAACGTGCACCGGGTATGGCTATCTCGTACACGGGACCACGGCTTAACGTCCCATCCGACCCAGCTGGGAATGGAACCTGTGAACTACAGATTACGAGCCTGGCGCGCTACCGACTGAGCCACCCACGCCCCCATTTTATACAGTTTTAGGTCGATGCGAAACTCTGATGAGAAATGGGCTATTTACATATAACTTCGTGCATTTAGATTAAGATGCCTCTTTTGCTTAAAATAACTGACAAAAGACGGCTGCAATATTTCTCTTTCTCCCCTCCCCAAAATGTTAAAATTTAAGAGTTTCTAAAACAGAAAATAAATTATAATTTAGTAAAAAAAGGTAAAGGAGGAGGTGTGGTCCTTAGTTTTATAATATTAAATATTAATTAGACTCCCCCCTTTCATGCCACCCTTTTGTTTTTACACCCAATTGACTGAAAATCACGGACTTTAGATACTTACAATATTCGATTCCCATAATGATGTCCCTGAAATATTGCCATGCTTGCATCTCGGGTAAAGGATTCTGTGTGGGAACTTCGATGACTGGGCTGCAAGAAAGGAGATGATGAAACAATCAGTGGCAAAAGTGGTATTATAAGCAAGAACAGGAAGTATAAAGAAAAGCAATCATTTCGTTTACACTTCCTATTATTTCTCTATTCGCGGTTAAATTTTGTTTGTTTTACCTCAAAGCATACTTTTGTTTGCTCACAATAGAATGAATGGGCATTTAACAGGGCCCAGAGAAAGTCAGGGAAGGGTTCTTTATGGAATTTAACATCTCATCCGACGGATGGAGGCCTTTCCAACCCATTGGTGTTCCCTTTCCCACCGCAGACAGAACAGGAGTTAGCAGGGTTGGGTTGTTTTACCTCTGAGCGGCACTTTTTTGCACACCATGGGCTAAATGGCCAGGTCACATGGACCCCGAAGGCTCAGAGAAGGTTGGGGGAGGGGACCCACTGCAACAGCTGTTGGGAGACAGATGGTAGCCTCCCGTCAAGGCCATCCAACGTGTTCTTTAACGTGCATAGGGTATGGCTCTCCCACTCACGGGGCTACGGCTTAACGTCCCATCCGACGGACGGCGGCCTTTCCAAGCCCATCGGTGTCCCCTACTGACCGTGAGCAGGGCGGGGAATTTTGCGGAGATAAATCTCAACGCTGACTCGAACTGAGGACTCAAAGCTGGGACTCGAACCTGGGAACTACAGATTACGACCCTGGCGCGCTACCGACTGAGCCACCCCCGCCCCAGGAGTTAGCAGGGATGAAAAACAAAGCAGGTACATTTGGGACTCGAACTTGGGAACTGCAGATTACGAGCCTGGCGGCTACTGACTGAACAAATCCATGTCCACTCTAGTTAGGGAAAGATAATCTACTGGAAGGCTAAAGAAACAAATTCACACCTTAAATGGGACAACTGCACAGCGCTCCCGTCATGGCTAGACAGCGTATGTACCGAAAGGAGCGCTGACGGAACTCATCGGTGCTAGAGGGCGCTAACAGAGTTGGGTTCTCTGAGCGGCACTTTTTTGCACACCATGGGCTAAATGGCCAGGTCACATGGACCCCGAAGGCTCAAAGAAGGTTGGGGACCCACTGGAACAGCTGTTGGGAGACAGATGGTAGCCTCCCGTCAAGGCCATCCAGTATGTTCTTTAACGTGCAAGGGTATGGCTCTCCCGTACACGGGGTCACGGCTTAATGTCCCATCCGAAGAACAGCGGCCTTTCCAAGCCCATCGGTGTCCCCTACTGATCGTGGTCAGGGCGGAGAATTTTGCGGAGATAAGTAATCGAAACATTGATTGCCGTACATGTTGAAAGATTCCACGAATTTCGCGAACAGTTGCGACAGCAATTCTTGCGACAAGGTCTTCATCTGATTCAATGGTAGTCTCGTACACGAGGTTCTTCATGTGTTCCCAGAGGAAGAAGTCAATACAAGTTAAATCGGGAGATCTTGGTGGACAAGCGACGGGTCCACCCTGGCGTATCCATCGGTCCCCAAAAGTGGCGTTCAGATAATCCCACACATCATTGCTGGTGCCCTGTCGTGTTGAAATCACATTCGTTTACGAATAGCCACGGGCCACTCTTCCAGCAGCCCCAGCAAAGTTTCTTCAAGAAATACTCGATAAATCTGCCGCTTGAGTTGGGGAGGCAGCAGGTATGGCCCAATCAAAACACAATGCAACACATGAGGGAGTTGTTCACACCGAGGCTACGTGCAACAGCTCGCGTGCTTGTGCCTGGATTGTCCTCAATCTGCAGTAGGATCTCTTTTTCCATATCAGGAGTGCGTATGGTTCTCTCTCAACCAGAGTCATGCATGTTTGTATGGAATGTTCCAGTTTCTCGCAGTTGCCGGGCAAACGCGTAAATGTTTGGTGGTTTGGCCAATGTCCGTTTGGGAAGCGCTGTCGGTTCAATCTCACAGCAGCTCTTCCATTTTCATTGGCAGCCCCATATGCCAGCCATCTCAGCAGTCGTGCAACACTGCATGTTACACGTAATGCATCTGATTTACGAATGCCGACGGCAAACACAAGTCCGTTCTCACTTCGCCCCTCTAGCCAATTACAGCGCCCTCTAGCACCGAAGGGTTACGTCAACGGACATACATTCATAGACGAAAAAGGTTTGTCTTGGTTCTCCCTATCTCCCATTGAAATTTGTACAGAGAGTTTTGAAACACCATGTATAATATAATTCATTATGATTAATGTTATTTATATACCTATTGCAAAGATGGAAAAGGAAAATTAGAAATGAGTAGACGGTAAGAATTAGTAAACGAGATAAAACACTGAACAGCTCTCCCAAAATAAATTTAAAATATCTTTTCAAACAAATGCGACATTGGTAAACTTCACATAGTCTGTAAAAAATATATATATTAAACTAGAGTATAAAAATACTCAATACTTACAAGAAAGCAATACGGAAAGAATTATGTCGAATAAAACTTTTAAAAAATTTTCGAATAGCTTATCAGAAGGATAAGATTGTTGAGGAGAAGGCGGGAATGACAGTATGATGAGCTGGTTCAAATAGAGAAAAATATTTAAGACTTCTGAAGAGTTTGGGGCGGGGGTGGCTCAGTCGGTAGCCCGCCAGGCTCGTAATCTGTAGTTCCCAGGTTCGAGTCCCAGCTGGGTCAGCATTGAGATTTATCTCCGCAAAATTCCCCGCCCTGCCCACGGTCAGTAGGGGAACCGATGGGCTTGGAAAGGCCGCCGTCCGTCGGATGGGACGTTAAGCCGTGGCCCCGTGTGGGGGAGAACCATACCCTGGTGCACGTTAAAGAACACGCTGGATGGCCTTGACGGGAGGCTACCATCTGTCTCCCAACAGCTGTTCCAGTGGGTCCCCTCCCCAAACCTTCTCTGAGCCTTCGGGGTCCATGTGACCTGGCCATTTAGCCCATGGTGTGCAAAAAAGTGCCGCTCAGAGGTAAAACAACCCAACAACTCTGAAGTGTTTCTGAGCATTTTCATGGAGCTGATGCTCTATCCTAGAAATTCTAAATCGAAAAGCTAATCCTCAGATGTTACGTTGGAAGAGTCTTGGGAAGAATAGCTGATGCTTTGTGAATGATTTTTGGGAAGCATTCGTTGGGGGCTGTAGACATCAATGGAGCTGGAATGTCGAAAGATGGACGCCGGTAGGCGGGGAGATAAATCTTGGGAAGAATAAGAGGGATCCAACAGAAGGTGGCAATGCGAACTCAGGAAGAGAATCTCAAGTAAGACAGATGCATTAAATTCTATAATTTCTGTGCAGCGATTGGCTAATTCTATACCAAACTTCATTGATGGTTTCAATGTTCGAGTCTCCACTGCGCCTGCATTTAAATTCCTTTTTACTAATCCTCACTGTGTATTCGATGAGAAAAGGTTTGGTTGTTTTACCTCTGAGCCGCGCATATTTGCACACAATGGACTAAATGGCCCGGTCACAAAGACCCCGAAGGCTTAGAGAAAGTGGGGGGAAGGGACCCACTGGGCAGCTGTTGGGAGACAAATAGTAACCTCCCGTCAAGACCTGGGGCGGGGGTGGCTTAGTCGGTAGCGCGCCAGGCTCGTAATCTGTAGTTCCCAGGTTCGAGTCCCAGCTGGGTCAGCTTTGAGATTTATCTCCGCAAAATTCCCCGCCCTGCCCACGGTCAGTAGGGGACACCGATGGGCTTGGAAAGGCCGCCGTCCGTCGGATGGGACGTTAAGCCGTGGCTCCGTGTGCGAGAGAGCCATACCCTGTGCACGTTAAAGAACACGCTGGATGGCCTTGACGGGAGACTACCATCTGTCTCCCAACAGCTATTCCAGTGGGTCCCCTCCCCGAACCTTCTCTGAGCCTTCGGGGTCCATGTGACCTGGCCATTTAGCCCATGGTGTGCAAAAAAGTGCCGCACAGAGGTAAAACAACAACAACAACAACAACCCGTCAAGACCATGGATCGTTTCCTTTAACGTGCACAGGGTATGTCTCTCCTGCACACAGAGCCACGGCTTAACGTGCCATCCGAGGGATGGCGGTCTTTCCAAGCCCATCGATGTCCCCTACTGACCGTGGGGAGGGCGGGCAACGCTGACACAGCTGGGACTCGAACCTGGGAACTGCAGATTACGTGTCTGGCGCGCTTCCAAACAAGTCACCACCACCCCTCTCTTTGAGCAACACTTCTGTACACAGAATGGACTAAATGACCAGGTCACAAGGATTCGTTTTCCTTTTACGTGCACAGGGTATTGATCTCCTGAACAAGGGAGAGAGTTTGACTTTCAACCTGCAACTTTTCCAACCCATCTGTGTCATCTTTCCCCATTGTGGTCAAGTTGTAGATTAGGCCGAGATAAATTTCAACTCTAGCATAGTTTAATTACCGACTGTGCCATCCCCGGAGAGGAAGACGAAAACCGATAGTCTTAGAATGGATGTTTTCCACCGGATATGATGCGTGTGCTAGTGGAGAGAGCCATAACCAGTTTTTACGTTGTTACGTTAAAAGTAACAACGAACTCCTAACAACTGTGGAACAGGAGTTGGTTCAGTAGGTAGCGTACCAGGCTCGTAATCTGCGGTTCCCAGTTTCGAATCTCAACAGTTAACCCTCATCCTGCTCTCAGCAAGAAAGAGGACACAGGTGCACGGGGAGGGGTCCATAATTCAATGATCACTCAGTGTAAACAACCATTCGAGCCCCTATGGCCCACAGCGATATTTTATCCCTCCAATTTTTAAAAAACGTACACTGTTTCTCAACTGCTAAGCTTATGCTCACTGCCTATGCCCCAAGGGTTGGGTTGTTTTACCTCTGAGCGGCACTTTTTTGCACACCATGGGCTAAATGGCCAGGTCACAAGGACCCCGAAGGATCAGAGAAGGTTGGGGGAGAGGACCCACTGGAACAGCGGTTGGGAAACAGATGGTAGCCTCCCGTCAAGGCCATCCAGCGTGTTCTTTAACGTACACAGGACATGGCTCTCACGCACACGGGGCCACGGCTTAACGTCCCATCCAATGGATGGCGGCCTTTCCAAGCCCATCGGTGTCCCTACTGACCGTGAGAGGGGCGGTGAGTTTTGCGGAGATAAATCTCAATGTTGACCCAGCTGGGACTCGATCCTGGGAACTACAGATTACAAGCCTGGAGCGCTACCGACTGAGCCAACCCGGCTCCATGCCCCCAGGGGACTCCTACTCCTATGTTCATGTATATAGCGATAGAACTGAGTGACATTGATGGGAGGCTTTCATCTGTCATCAAACGATTATCAAGTGAATCACTTCAACAACCTTCTTTGAGCTGTCCAGTGGATCCCTTGGGGTCCTTGTGACCTGGCCATTTATCACTTTGTAGTAAAAAAAAGGCCACTCAGAGGAAAAACAATCCAACTTATAATTACAAGATTACATGAGAGAATACAGTGGCTCAAAAAAAATATACGAACACTACGGTTGGTTACAGAGTTCAGAAAAAATATCTGGCACGATTTTTTTAGAAATTAGTGATCTGCCAACCTTCGTGTCACGTGACACGTATGTTGCCAGATCACTAATTTCTAAAAAAAATCGTGCCAGATATTTTTTCTGAATTTTGTAATCAACCATAATGTTCGAATAGTTTTTTGAGCGACTGTACCTGGCATCTTAATTTCAATTCGTTTGTTTTTAAATAAAATTAATTTAAAACTTTAGTATTTTAATACAATTTAAATTCGTTAAGTGATTCAGCATCAGATAAGAAAGACTTGTTTTAATTTGCTTGGAAACTAAAAGATAAAAGAATTTTACTAAATTCTTTAACTTCATTCGTAACGTGTTATTATTATATTAACAAATATTTTTGGGAAGAAAATCTGAGAATTGATAGTGAATCTCTTAAAAAGTGCAGATTGATGCCTGGAGATCTCAGAAGCTTTTTAAGTTCCATCGCTCATGATTTATTCATACTCATGTAAACTTCTTTCTTAGTGACAAAGTGGTGAAAGTTTAGTGGCTTAAAAGAAAGGATTTGAAGTCCGATTTGCTGTTCACTATCTGTCTCATCAAGTTTTGCTTGGTTTTACTTATTCTTCAGATTTTCCTTTATGGCCGCCAATATTCACAACTCATTATACAATCAGAAACCTATTTCAGGAAACTTTTCAGTTCTTAGTCATTACTCAATTATGTATTCGGAAGAATTCCAAAAATGTTTCAACTTTATATTTCAGGGAATAATTGGAGCTGGAATTTATTACTTTAAGAGTTATGAATTATTTACGTATGCAACTACAGCGGCGAAAAGGTACACTGAATGAATAAAATGTTCAAGTTTGTGACAAACTGAATTTATAAAAAAAAAAACTTAAAAAATAATTCGCACAGCAATACAATGGTCAGAAACCACATACAAGCCAAAGTTTTTCACACTGTTTTTTCAGCAAACGACTACGTAATGTACACTGCCGCTAAAAGAAACGTAATCTCCCTGCCCTACGTAAAACGTTATAAATTCACTAACGATTGAATTGTTTTACCTCTGAGAGGCACTTTTATGCATACAGTGGGCCAGGTCACAAAGACCCCAAGGACCCAGAGAAAGCTGGAGGATGAGGGACTGACTTCGCAGTTGTAAGGAATCAACTGTCAAGTGAGTCCCTCTTCCACCATCCTTTCCTTTGAAGATCAACTGAGTTTAATCTCCCGTCAGGGTTATCGAGAGTGTTTTTCTTTAACGTGCACAGGGTATGGCTCTCCTGCACATCCAACGGACGGTGGCTTTTCCAAGCCCATCGGTATTCCCCTTTTTAACCAGAAGTAGGGTGAGGATTTAGCAGAGGTTAATCTCAACGCTGGCACAATTGGGATTCGAATCTGGGAACTGCACATTACGAGCCTGATGTGCTGCCGACTAAGCTAGTCGCCGCCTCGCACTCAACAGCAAAACGGTTCAACTCAGTTCGTCAGTAGAGCACAGCAGCATAAGTGCAACGAGGTGTCGACAAAATTTGGTAGTTTTACCTCTAAGCGGTCCTTTTCTGCTCGCAAGCTAAATTTTCAAGTCACAAGGACCCCAAGAGTTCAGAATACGGTAAGGAAAGCGGTTTCACTGATAGTTACTCAGAGATCTCGACAAGCATCCCTTTCCACCAAATATCTCGTGCAGATCAAATAAGTTTAAATAATAGCAACATCGTAATCCTCATAATTTTCTTTAATTTAAGGCATACACAGACTGGGAGTAGCTCAGTCGGTAGCGCGCCAGGCTCGTAATCTGCAGTTACCAGGTTCGAGTCCCACCTGGGCCAGCTTTGATTTATCTCCGCGAAACTTCACGCCCTGCACACGGTTTGTAGATGACACCGATGGGCTTGGAAAGGCCGCTGTCCATCGTATGGAACATTAAACCGTGGCACTGTGTGCGGGATTGCCATACCCTGTACGCATTGAAGAACACGCTGGATGGTCTTGACGGGAAGCTATCATCCCAACAGCTGTTCCAGTAGGTCCCCAATCTTCTCTGAGCTTCCGGGTCCTTGTGATCTGGTCATTTAGTCCATTGTGTGCAGAAAAGTACCGCTCAGAAGTACTTTTGTTTTACCTCTGAGCACTTTTTTTTACACACACTGGGCTAAATAACCAGGTCATAAGGACCCCGAAGGTTCGGAGAATGTTGGGGGAGGGAACCCATTGGAACAGCTATTGGGAGACAGACGGTAGTATCCCGTCAAGCCATCCAGTGTGTTCTTTAACATGCACAAGGTATGGCTCTCCCGTGCACGGCCACGGCCTTTACCAAGCCCATCGGGTCCTCTACTGACCGTGGGCAGGGTGGGGAATTTTGCGGAGATAAATCTCAACGCTGACTAAGCTGGGACTCGAACCTGGGAGCTACAGATTACGAGTCTGGCGCGCTACCGACTGAGCCACCCCCGCCCCCAATCTATCAGGCCGGGATCTAGAAAAAACGTTAATGAGGAGGGGAAAGTGCAGTCTCAAGAGGGTGGTGACATGGCTCTTCTCCCCCCCCCCTCCCGATTCGGCCCTCTTCATATGTATTTGGTAAGAATTGAGGAAGAAAATTTTGCAGAATGTTCTGCAAATCATTTCTGCACAAACTCTTGATCCTTCGTCATTATCCTGCTGAATTGGTTCATTCGTTTGAGGCTACACCGTCATAATTACAGAGTGTTCACGTGGTCTTCTCCACACTCTAGTCCTCGTACCTTTTGTAAACAGTTAAACCGTCTAACCTCAATTGCATGATTCAAATGTTCACCTGTCCTATTCGGCTGCCTTTAAGACACTACTATAGCTGCAGTTTCATTCTATTATGACGATCCTTGTTTTGGGGTGGAGTTCATTGCAGCAGCGTTATTAAACCATTGATTAGAAGTCCAAAACAGAATACTTAGAGCAATAGTAAACATGTACAGAAGTTGCCTATAAACTTAAAACTCGAGACATATTTCGCTGAAAGAAAAAAAAAAGGGGGGGGGGCGTGCAATTGACACAATCGAGCCGAATAAGGGTAAAATGGAGAGGGGACTGCATTTCCATTTCAGCGTAACATTTTGTCCGTTGTTTTAGACGTTTTCTTAAAAATTTCATGAAACATGAGTGAAGTGTGCACAAATTTAATCATTTTTTGCTTGCATTACTTACTAGGATTCTCAAATGGGGAAGGTACATTGTTTCCTTGACCTCCCCTCCTCCTAGATCCGGGTTGGGTTGTTTTACATCCGAGCTGCACTTTTTTGTACACCATGGGCTAAATGGTCAGGTCACAGGAAACCCGAAGTCTCAGAGAAGTTGGATGAGGGGACCCACTGGAACAGCTGTTGGGAGACAGATGGTAGCCTCTCGTCAAGGCCATCGAGCGTGTTCTTTAACGTGCACAGGACATGGCTCTCACGCACACGGGACCACGGCTTAGCGTCACATGCGACGGGCGGCAGCCTTTCCAAGCCCATCGGTGTCCCCTACTGACCGTGGACAGAACGGGGAATTTTGCGGAGATAAATCTCAACGCCCCTAGATCCGACCCTGAGCGTATGTATATATATATAATGTATATAGATGATTAAAAAGAAATTAAGTTAACCCTCAAACCGCCTCTTGTCCCAGATGTATGATAGGAGCCCGCCAGTTTAGAACGCCATAGAGAAAGCTTGTGAGGAAGGCGAGACCTCAGCAGAAGGATGACAAAGAATAGAAACATTCATATCTTACTAAGAGCACGAACCAGGTCTCTTTCATCACTAGCAAAGCAAGCCAACCACTACACTTTAAATAGTTGCCAAAGTTTAGAATTTGTCTGAGTTTTACTAAGTTAAATTTTAAATTTTTATTTCAACCGATTTTTTTAAAAAAAAGTAAAACACCCGATTTCTACTCTCGAATGTGACTTCCCTTTTAACCCGAAACACTCACAGGTGGAATAAGGTTATAAATCACAGCGTTTTAGATCCCTGATGTTGACAAATGCTAGACTATGGGGGTCATGACCACAGGTCGGATCTAGGGCTTCAAAGATTTAGATAATGTAAAGCTGATAGGTATCATTAACTTAAGAGGGGAGAGGATTGTCTCAGTCAACAATGCGCCAGGCTCATAATCTGTAGTTCCCAGATTTGAGACTTGTCTCCTCCAAACGCACACCTTGCCCCTCGGTTAGAAAGGGGACACCGATGGGTTTGGAAAGGCACCACCCATTTCGTGGGACGTTAAGCCTTGTGCAGGAGACCCATACCCTATGCACGTTAAAGGAATACACTAGATGGTCTTGAAGGGAGGCTTTCATCTGTCTTTTAACAGCTGTTCAGTGGGTCCCATTCCCAAACAATTTCTCAGCCCTTGAAGTCCTTGTGACTTGGCCATTTTGCCCATTGTGTGAGAAAAGTGCAGTTCAGAGGTAAAACAACCAACTCAACTAACTTAGCATTGAAAAATCTAGAGACTTAATCATTATTATTCAAAATTTCTTTCTTTCACGTTTTGTAATGCTTCTAAGTACACCCATACAGCACTGAATTTCACACACATTGGAGTGGGTTTTGCACATTATAAAATGCAGCTTATCATAGGACGGCATAAATTTTTTTTTTTGAATGGAATATGGTGGTGGTGTTGCGAAAAATGGACTTCGAGAGGATGATTTCTTAGATTTTCAAAATTTAATGATTTCTCTAAAATTTACAACATACAGACAGCATTGCACTCATAGTGGTTGGGTTGTTTTACCTCTGAGCGGCACTCTTTTGCACACCATGGGGTAAATGGCCAGGCCACAAGGACCCCGAAAGCTCAGAGAAGGTTGGGGGAGGGGACCCACTGCAACAGCTGTTGGGAGACAGATGGTAGCCTCCCGTCAAATCCATCCAGCGTGTTCTTTAACGTGCACAGGGTATGGCTCTCCCGCACACGGGGCCACGGCTTAACGTCCCATCCGACGGACGGCGGCCTTTCCAAGCCCATCGGTGTCCCCTATTGACCGTGGGCAGGGCGGGGAATCTCATAGTGATTGAATTATGACCATACCACCCAATGTCTTATCAAAGGGAAGTTAATTTCTAAGATCCATAACTTCTGAAATAAGAGTTTTATGAGAAGACGTAGATAAGGATAATTTAAAGATCTCAAATTTATCTAAATCTCGATTTTTCAAGAATATTCTTTCGGTATTTAAACAGGTATGGAGAATAAAACATTTTTGAGCAGCGATGTGTTTAAGAAATTTATCAAAAAAGTTAATGAGCTTTGAAAGAATTATTTACACACCCTTTTAAAATATGTAGTTATTCACGAAATGAATTTAAATAATACTGCTGATTTCATTTTCAGTTAACTTCAAAGGTAAATTCTTTTGCCTAGCATTGCTTTTGTTAAATTTTTCAGATTTGATATATTAAAATTTGAAATTTAGATAGAATTCCGATCTTTAATTTACCTTTAGTCTCATTTTTTCTTAAAGCACTTATTTTAAAAATTATATAGCTGTATTTGTCGTTTTTCTGCTGAAGTACTGCCTTTCAGATATTCTACTATGGCTTATAAACTGACAGGCTCCTGTCAGACCTCTGTGGCAAGCAGCTGCTTGAGGGGGTATTTATTTATTGAGGTATAAAATATATATATATAGCTTCGAATTTAGCGTCCCATTGATATAGCACTGGGAGCGATGGCCATAATTCAGTGATCACTTGCACCTCCAATAGAGGAAAAATAGAAAATTTCCTGTCAATTAAATGACATATCGATATAAATTGGGCGATAGTGGACTGCAGCAGAAGTGGCCTGTTATGATGTGATCTATTCGCATAGGTGTGATGTACCTATGCGAGTAGATCACCTCATAACAGGCCACTTCTTAGGCCAAGGCATTTTTAGCCTTCTTTCAGCATAGGCATTTCAGCCAGCCTTCTTTCAGCATAGGCATTTTTAGGTGTGATGGTCAGGGCACCACATACATAATACTTCCTAATACGTCTATTTTTGTTTACACTTTTCTATAAAAAAGAATAGTATAAAATTCTTTATTTTCATAACCATGAAGAAAGGAAATAATGTAATAGAAATGGCGTAGAAATTTTAATATTAGTTTTGCTATTGTAAAAATGATTGTATTAATGCGTATCATACATAGTATGTAGTTTATAATATTCAAATGCAATAAAGTTTGAAAACAAAATTATGCATTCTGAAATTTTAAACATACTTCACCTTTTTTTTTTATCTGGGAATGAAGTACATTAGATTATCAACGTATTGCGATAACTCCATATTGTTTATCTTCCTTATTAATTTATCTTCCTTGAAAGTTTTCTCTAAAAAGCTTATATTTAAAGTTATGGAGTTCTGCATATGGGTTTCCTTTTACATAACATGGAATGTCTCTATACGTTGTGTATTTTCCCAATTATTATACTTTAAAATTTCACTTTCGATTGGCAGGAGAGAGAGAGAGGACTTTGAATCACTCTTGAACTATGGCATGCTGCAACTAGTTTTTTATTCCTTCTAAGAGTTGAAAAGATCATAATTTTTTTGTTACTTAAATAAACAAAATGTATCGCTTGAATATTGGCTTCCCTAGGCAAGTCTCTTTTGGGAAATCAGTATCTGCGATAAATACTATTTTTTAATTCTAGTAACCTTTGGTTTCAGTCCGCATTGGCGTCTACTCTATTCTATAGTTATATTTACTATTTTGTAAAATCAGTGTTTTGATTTGCAAAATATTAATTTAAATTCAGAGTAATCCTGTTTTGATTTTTAAGAATCAGGTAAAAGGCATCAATTTATTTTTTAGGCCATTTCAAAAACACTAATTCCTTCTAAAAATAGAAGTTTTCTTTCCTAAATAATTTCCAAAAAATACACTGCTCACAAAAATTAGGGGATATTTCAAAATGAATATGAAGCGATGATATATCCCCTATTTTTTGTGAGCAGTATATTATAATCGCAGAAAGTTAACGTTTGCCTTGAGAACAACAATCTTCAGCTACTCCAGCATCACAGTTTTATAAATAGAAAACGACAATATTTGATAAGAGCCTCACTCTTCATCTGCGGTGAAATGGTAATGCAAAGTTCAATGGATTAGCCACGATTGGGTAGGTTTCAAAATTTTGCGAATAATTTTGTCAATGTAGATTGCTGATTTTGATTTGATTAAAAAAAAAATCGTCAATGGTAATTGACGACTTTTTTTTTTCAAAGATAAATCTTTCCCAGAGATGGAGGAAAACTGGTCTGATTTTATCATTATATAAAGCTTTTCATTCCCTTCTAAGACAAAAAGAAAATAAATTGATAATTCCTTACCATCCTTGTACAAATGCCTTCCCCTTTGAATCAATGATGGTATCGACTATGAGGCTGGATAAAAGAACCGAGAGTAAGAGTTGGGTTGTTTTACCTCTGAGCGGCACTTTTTTGCACACCACGGGCTAAATGGCCAGGTCACATGGACCCCGTAGGCTCAGAGAAGGTTGGGGGAGGGGACCCACTGGAACAGCTGTTGGGAGACAGATGGTAGCCTCCCGTCAAGGCCATCCAGTGTGTTCTTTAACGTGCACAGGGTACGACTCTCCCGCACACGGGGCCACGGCTTAACGTCCCATCCGATGGACGGCCGCCTTTCCAAGCCCATCGGTGTCCCCTACTGACCGTGGGCAGGGCAGGGAATTTTGCGGAGATAAATCTCAACGCTGACCCAGCTGGGACTCGAACCTGGGAACTACAGATTACGAGCCTGGCGCGCTACCGACTGAGCCACCCCCGCCCCACCGAGAGTAAGAAAAAATATCAAAAGCATCTGAGAATATTTTCAACAGGAGATCCAACTTCACACGTTACTGCCTGGGAGAGGGAGATGACTAAGAAAATTTCAGGCATCATAGCTCCTGTATGAAAATAACTCTTTTTATTGCATTCATACTCATTGCAGCTTTTAATTAAAAGCATCCGTTTCTGTCCTTTTTAGCACTTAGCAAACTTTACAAACAGCTCTTGATAACATATTGTTTCAAAAGTAAACTTAGTTCAATTCGCAAATTAAGCAATTGGTTGAACAGAATTCCAAACTGAAACAACAGTCCAATTTTATGATTTGCTTCTTCAATTTTGCATCTAGTGGTTCCCAAACATTTAATTTAGTGGCTCCTAAGGTGGGCGTTTAAATAATTTAGAGGGGCGTTAACCACGTTTTTCGGGAGAAATAGATTAAATATCGAATATTTCTTATATTAACATAATTATTCATGTAAACAAAAAATAGCAATCACAGAGTTACCTGTTGACTATTTAACGTATTTAAATAAGTAAATATTTTGTGGATAAAATTTCATCAATTCACGGGATTCGAGCCCGCATCTCTAAAGAAACATGCCGGAGTATTCTATCATTGCACTAAAGCCAGCTTTGTTTTTTTTCCACTTAATGACTTTTCACTCTTTCCGTGATTTCGGCTTGGCACCAAGTGTCAAATTAAGTCATATTAAGTGAAAAAAAGACAGAGCTGGCGTTACTTCAATGGTAGAATACTCTGGCATGTTTCTGGAAAGATGAGAGTTCGAATCCCGTTAGTCGGGGAAATATGTTTTGCAGAATATTTATTGATTATGCATGTTTTGTTTCGACAGAAAAACCTTAGAAAAAATATCAATTCTCAAAATACTAGTAAATTTGCATACACGGTAAATATTATTTTGACTATCATGAAAGGTGTTAGAAATGGTGAAGGTGGGCCCTAGACTCAAAAATATTGAGAACCACTGATTTAAATAGCATCCTTCTTCTTATTTAAATGACAAATTATGATCTTCACTTGTATGTGTGTACCAAAAGTCAATAAAAATAGTAATCAACATTCACTTACCCTTTTCTGACAAGCTCGAAAACTGTAAATCAAAAAACAGAAATTGATGAGACTGAATGAAAAAAATTAAGCATGCATGGTCAATACAATATTTTATATTTCAAAACTTCAACAAATCAGCAGATGAGAATTTTGCAACTTCTTTGATATTTATCTTCTTTTGATGGCATGCTAATTGGAAAAGTCTAAAATATGCATCGCAATGCCTATTTTTCATTTCTAATGTTTGCGCAGAGTAACTAATGCTGATTTTTTTTATCTAATGCTGAGATTGCACATGGAATCGATATCAATCTGATGAGGGTCTCCAAAAATAAAAAAAAATTGTTTAATGACTATGGTTTCGGAGTCGAGAGGATAAGCAAATGATACTAAGAATTTGACTATTAAATGGGATATTTTGATATTGACTCGGCTATGATCATCACAGAAGAAAAAAAAAGTTCTTCCTCGTTTACGTAAACCTTTAATGGTTGTAATAGACACAATATTCCAATTACGCAAATGATAAGAAATAGCATCCATTCCCTAAAATCACCTAAGATCATTCACTTGATATCAAAATTATTATTTGCTGCAGGGCTGGATTTAGTAGGGTAGGGGGTAAGTGGGCCATGCCCTCCCCCTTCTTTGAGAATTCTAGTGAAAACAAATTAAAAGAAGGCTACTAAAACGAAGGAGAAAAATTATAGCGGAATGGAGTTCCCGCTCTATCTTGCCTTCCTTCCCCTCCTCCGTTTCCAAATCTGGGCCTGATTTTTTACATCATTCATCCCTTAAGTCTTTCAAGAATCAGGGGAGCTTACGAAATCTAATAGTTCCGCACCATTGTCTCTGATAATGGAAAGCATGAGGGGAAAGGTGGGAGGTCGAGTCGAAATGTACAGTCGCTCAAAAAATATCCGAACACTATAGTTAATTACAGAACTCAGAAAAAAAATCATTATCAGATATTTTTTCTGAATTCTGTAATCAGCCATAGTGTTCGGATATTTTTAAAGAGGCTGTACTACTCTTCAGTTCATTGAGAACATTTCGACTATTTATTACGATTCAATTGTTTATATCCCTGCTTAGCAGTTTTGAGTGGCCCTGTTGTTTAAACGGCAGTGTCACGAGGCCTCAATTAAATGCAGGAGACTCATTTCACAGACCTCATTAACCCTTTCAGACCCGAATCTTTATTTTTAGAAGAAAAAATGCTTCCATTTAAATGTATTTTATGTCTCCAAAAAAAAAGAATATAGAAAAAAAATTTTTTGGAGATCATTTCACTGAAATTCAGCTTTTACAATATAATCTAGAAATCGTCCGAAAAGTTGCAAAATCCTAAAACCTCCGAAAAGAGCAAAATCCTGAAAAATGAACATAGAAGAAAAGATTTTCAATTTATGTGTCCTTTGTCATAATAAACACACCAAATGAAGGACACCTATGAAATACAGCTCTTGTTGTGTGTCAGGCTCAGTTATGGTCAATGTTACTATATATACAGGGTGATTCAAAACTTATCGTTCAAATTTCGTGGGGAAGGTAGGGAATACGTCAGCAAACCGATTTCACATAGGAAAGTATGTCCGCAAACGTCATCTACATGAACAAAATGGACAAGTAAAGTGAACACAAGGAAACAGTACAGTTAAGTGGTAACGAATGTGACTTTTATTCCAACAAGGTAAAGTATAGGTTCACAGTAGGTGCTCAAAATTGCGACCATTTACACGGACACAGGATTCACAGCGCCGTTGCATTGACCGCCGAACGTTTTCAAAAATGCCTGGCATATCACGGACAATGCCTGCGGCGGCCACTATTCGTGCAACAAGGTCCATTTCACTGTCGACGGGGGTCTCGTACACATAGTCTTTCATGGCCCCCCCACAAAAAGAAATCCATGGGCGATAAATCAGGTCGGGAGTGGTCGGGCGAGCTGTACACTGGTTGGGTACACACAGCGCCCTCTACATACGCATGCGTACATTTGCGGACATACTTTCCTATGTGAAATCTGTTTCCTGACGTATTCCCTACCTCCCCAAGAAATTTGAACGATAAGTTTTGAATCACCCTGTATAGTTTCTATTATGTCCATAGATGACACCAAATTCCAGTTTATTTCTGTATAATAAAGACTGGACTACACTTTGCAAGATCACGGGCTGCACTTCCTGCGTTTAAAGAAAATTCTAAAAAAATAATGTATATTGTAATGTACACAGAGTCTGATGGGGGATTTTATAATCGTCTAAAGCATGAAGATTTTTTTTTTGAAATATTCATCTTACAGTACTACAGAGCATAACACCAAGGCTTAATGCTCATCCTTTTTAAGCCTGTTGGTATGGAGACTGTATCACCTGTAGCGGGCTGGAGATGGGGAGAACAATTTTCAATTCTATTGATTCAAACCGTTGAGATTTCAACCTATAAATTTCAAGCATAAGTATTATATACTTCCGAATTGATTATTTTCATTCAGGAAGGTTTGTCAGCTCAGATGAAAATTCAGAGGGGAGGGCGTGCGTTGTTTCGATTGTTTTACCTCTGAGCAGCACTTTTTTTAACACAATGGGCTAAATGACTAGGTCAGGAAAGCTCCGAGACTCCCAGAATGTTTGAAGAAGGACACACACTCGACAGCTATTAGCTGACAGATAGTGACTTTCCGTAAAGGCCTTCCACTGTGCTCTTTAATGTGCATTGGGTATGGCTGTATATGAGAATATACATGGGGCCACGGCTTAATGTTCCATCTGACGGACGGTAGCTATTTCAAGTCCATCTGTGCCTCCTACTAACAGAGCGCAGGGTGTTTGGCAGAGGAAAATATCAACGCTGGCTCAGATGAATCTCGAACGTAGAATTGCAGATTACCACCCTGACACGTCACCGACTAAGGCAAAGGGGGGGTGCATGCAAAACTTTTGTTGAAGCGCTGCATAAGTCATGCGTTGTTTGCTTACATATGAGCACTGTTCATCATATAACTCAGAAAATGCAATTAAGCAAAAGCGAAAAAAATCCTTCTGTGAACAAAAATATTTAATGTTATATTTCTTTGCAAATTGAGTTATGGGCTGCCTTCATTACTGTCTCTGTCCTATGCAAATTCAGGGACTTCCACTTTACCCCTGTTTATGAAACATCTTATAAATAATCATACAGATAGTGAGATAGGCCGCAATCGGATTCGTAAAGTAATTTTGCTGGAAAATCAAGGACGGGGGAATCGACATTTGTTCTACAAGAAGAAACAAAATTATAGGATACTAATATATTAACAGCGTTGCTCTGATCTCAAACTATCAACAGCAGCGATTTAAAAAAACTCTGGTACATGAAGTTTCTGCCTGTAGTGAACGGGTTGGGTTGTTTTAGCTCTGAGCGACACTTTTTTGCACACCATGGGCTAAATGGCCAGGTCACATGGACCCCGCAGACTCAGAAAAGGTTGAGGGAGGGGACCCACTGGAACAGCTGTTGAGAGACAGATGGTAGCCTCCCGTCAAGGTCATCCAGCGTGTTCTTTAACGTGCACAGGGTATGGCTCTCCCGCACAAGGAGCCACGGCTTAACGTCCCATCCTACGAACGGCGGCCTTTTCAAGCCCATCGATGTCCCCTACTGACCGTGGGAAGGGCGGGGAATTTTGCGGCGATAAATCTCAACGCTGACCCAGCTGCGACTCGAACCTGGGAACTGCAGATTACGAGCCTGGAGCGCTACCGACTGAGCCACCCCCGCCCCCCTGTAGTGAACGAGTTTAGTGCCAGCATTCATTCACACAATGGATTTGCACAATATGACAATACGTATAAATACCATGAATCATTTTGCAGTACTATCTATCTTATTCTTATATACTGTTTGAAAGTGTTTCGTTTTCATTTGCAAAACGTTGTTTATAATTTCCCATTTACTTAAGGCTAATCTGATTACGTCCATCTGATTTTGCTCCACCTTCCAGGGTTTTAATTTCTAAAATCCAGCAGGACTTAAGAGACCGTGCGAGATCCTAAACCGAAATTATGTTCTTATGTTGACTGATACTTAGGCATATTTTAACATGCCCACAGTAAAAAATAAATTTTCTAATTTAACTTTGATTGTGTCACTACCTATCAACTGTAAATAATGAATAAAAAATTCCAGCTTTCTCATTTTATGAATCGACAAACTTGCACTTAAAATAGATCTCAAGAACTATATTTCCTCCACCATATTTCTGATATTCATCTTAAATGTTATTCCCGAATCTGGGATATTTCTCTGAAACCTAATTCTCCAATTAAAACATTTTTGCATAACCACTAAAATTCATTTCAAACTTCTCCGTTAAGTGTTATCTCATTGCTCTCTAAGAAATTTTTGCAAAACTACTAAAATTCAATTTAAGAAAAATTCCTCTTTACATAATTACATAATTCCATTGCTGTCTGTGAACGATTATCATTTTTTGGAAAATTCGAAACATTCCAAAAGCAAATATCGCTCGTATCCTTCTGAACCTTCAAAAAAAGAAACATTAAAACTGTGCTTACCCATATATAAATTATCTTCATCAGGATCGTCCAAAACCTAAGGAAAGATAAAGAAAATTAATTTGCTTTTTCCCTTGCTATACTTTGGAATAACTCACATCACTGAATAACTAGAAATAAAATAAATGCGTTTTATATCTGTTCATCCAACTCGCGACACATTGCAAACGAACTTGCAGTTCATAAAGCAAATAAATAATCACTATAATGAATTTCCGATCTCCTGACAACATGTCAGGTGCTCTGATCACTGAGTTGGGTTGTTTTACCTCTGAGCGGCACTTTTTTGCACACAATGGGCTAAATGGCCAGGTCACATGGACCCCGAAGGCTCAGAGAAGGTTGGGGGAGGAGACCCACTGGAGCAGCTGTTGGGAAACAGATGGCAACTTCCCGTCAAGGCCATCCAGCGTGTTCTTTAACGTGCACAGGGTATGGCTCTCCCGCACACTGGCCACGGCTTAACGTCCCATCCGACGGACGGCGGCCTTTCCAAGCCCATCGGTGTCCCCTACTGACCGTGGGCAGGGCGGGGAATTTTGCGGAGATAAATCTCAACGCTGACCCAGCTGGGACTCGAACCTGGGAACTACAGATTACGAGCCTGACGCACTACCGACTGAGCCACCCCCGCCCACTGATCACTGAGGTACCGGTCGCCGAGCAATCATCCTCTATTAGTGGCTTTAAACATTGTACCATAAAAAAAATAAAATAAATACCCCCTCAAGCAGCTGCTTACCACAGAGGTCTGACAGGAGCCTGTCAGTTTATATGCCATAGTAGAAGATCTAAGAAGATGGCAGGACCTCAGCAGAAAAACAACACACACATCCATGCCTTACCCGGGGCTCGAATCCAGGTCCCGTAGATCAGAAACCAAGCGCGCTAACCACTCGGAGAGTTAGTTATTGGAAATGTATCTGACTGCAATTGAAGACTAATCCAGAAGGCAGTTTTCATGCCATTGCACACGAACAGTCCACATAAAATGTTGAGAGGCATGGTGATTTTTTTTAAACCAACATGCCAGGACGCTAAATCAGATTTAGCGTCTGATGCATGGTGTAAAGGTAGCACGCTCTGGCATGAATCTGGAGAGTTGCGGGTTCGATTCCCGCCACGATAATTTTTTTCAGATGTTTTAACTATTGTTGAAGTGCATTGAATAACTTTGGTTTTGCGTCGCTCTGTGGGTATGAGTCAGATAATAATTAGTGGACCAAGGGAGCTCTGGCCTTTTATCCCTCTGCTGGGCTCTTAAACGACACAGTATGCAGTAAACGATGCCTTTGTTGCGGTGCTGTCACGTCAGTAACTCTGCGGGAACAAAGAATCTGTTCCAGCCACCTGGAGAGATAAGGAACAACGGGCGACTTTAACGGGAAGTTGTAATCTGTCTCCTATCTGTCCCTTCCGAAACTTTCTCTGAGTCGTTGGTATCCTTGTGACCTAACCATTCAGGCCATTGTGTGTGCAAGAGTGACGCTCAGAGGCAAAACATCCGATCACTCTCAGGAATAGAAAACAAAGACATATGTGTATCTTATAGAACGCTCCCTAATGATGTAAAATCTGAAACAAAATGATTACCAAAGCAACCAATACAGCGAGGTTTCTGTCCTTTAGTTTACCATACATGACATCAAAGGATATTTATGGCTAAAAGCAGAAAATTGACCGTTAAGAGAGAAATTAAAATTATTGAATGCTTTTTCCATCTTACAAAATAGGACACAACAGGGGTGTCTAACCCAAACTTTTTCTTAATGAGATGCATTAAAAATTCTCTACTTAAGAACGGAAACATACATTTCTAATGAGTAAGTTGTCCCGTGGCTGTGGTTAGTTCGCTTGGCTACTGATCTAAGGGACCTAGGTTCGAGCCTCGGGTAAGGCATTGATGTTTGTGTTGTTTTTCTGCTGAGGTCCCGCCATCCTCACAGATCTTCTGCTAAGGCGTATAGACTGACAGGCTGCTGTCAGACCTCTGTGGCAAGCAGCTGCTTCAGAGGGTATTTTATTTATTTATTTAATGAAATGAAAAGCAAAAAAAATATGTTTAAGGATTCAAAAAAAATCTTGGTTTTAAAACAAAAACATACGTTTTTAACGAGTATCGTGAATTCGCGAAGTGTTTAGTTGGATACCTAAGAAAGTTTTGTCAAAAAAATTGCAAGAAATGCTCTAGAATGTTTTAACCTTTCAAATTTGTTGTGCTCTTAAAAGTATCGTCGTTCTATACAATGGAATAATTTATGCTTCATGTGATTATTGATAAAAAAAAAATACGTGAAAAAGAATTTATATCCGATTATATCGACAATACATTTCAGTGCGAAATTAAAAGAGGTTTGCTGACCTGTGGAATCAGTAAGTACTATTAATTTGATTTCTAACTTCTACATAAAGCAAAGCTTTTGGATGTAACAACATGGCCGAGCACTGATCATAGTGGCTTCATTACTACCAAGTAATGGCGCTTAAGACATCTGTTAAAACACCTCTGATCCTTCCAAAGTAAATCCATCTGCCAAGAGCTGAGTTAAAAAAACACCTTTTTTTGATAATTTAGAAAACTAACATTTAATTTTGTATTCTGATCCTACGTTTTGTCAACGACCATGTTTTATTTCGTTGAATTTTTTTTCTTAGTGGTTCGGTTCCTTCAGTTCAAGGAAAGGTTTTACAAAAAAAACTTACCTCAAATAATTTGACAATGTTGGGATGATTGAGCTTTTTTAGAATGGCAATCTCGCGATATATTTGCTCCAGGGGATCTGTCCGAGACTTTTTACCATCTCTTGCGGGCGGAACTCGACCTGGGAAGATAAAATGGGATCAGTGAGCCTCATCAAAGTATAAAAATAGGGAATTAATCCCCTCTGGAATTAAAAAAAAAATATTTTGAATACATACTCAGAGTCTAATTTATTAGGTACAGCTCCATGTTATGTCAATAGTAAATCCGATACAGAACTAAGTAACTTCTTAAATGAGCATTTTATGAAAAAAAATATGAGAAGAAAATTAAAAGTTACAATCGTATCTATTTCAACCTCTATTTCCAAAAATATGAGTTCAATATTTTAAGAGTTATGGAATGGCAAACGCTTAGCAAAAATATGTTCGTTCTGAAAAAAAAAACATTAAAAATTGGCTGAAATCAAAATAATTATTACGTGAACTGTTACAGGTGTCAGTAAAGTTTAACCTAACGATTATTGCTTTCGTTTTAACTTTTTCTTTTTATTATCTTTCCGGAGCAATTCCTTAAACTGACATTGTTGCTGTTAAATATTCCGATTTCTATAAATACGGAACGAGTTTTGCTGAAAATCTAGATTGAAATAAATTTGATCGAGATCTTTAAATTATCTTCAGTCTTCAGTTTCCTCATAAAAAGTATTTGAAATGTTACTGACTTCCGTATCTTAGTTACTGTTGACATGACATGGAACTAAACCTAATAAAGTGGCGGTTAAATCTGTTAATAATAAACACTGGCTCTAAACGTCAAACTCATCGTTTTGTCTGGGGTGGTGGTAGCTCAGTCGGTAGCGCGCCAAACTCGTAAATCTGCAGTTCCCAGGTTCGAGTCCCAGCTGGGTCAGCATTGAGATTTATCTCCGCAAAACTCCCCGCCCTGTCCACGGTCAGTAGGGGACACCGATGGGCTTTTAAAAACCCCCGACCGTTGAATAAGCTGTGGCTCTGTGTGCGGGAGAGCCATATCCTGTGCACGCTAAAGAACAAGCTAGATGGCCTTGACGGAAGGTTACCATCTGTCCCCCAACAGCTGTTCCAGTGGGTCCCCTCCTCCAACCTTCTCTGAGCCTTAGGGTTCCCTGTGACCTGGCCATTTAGCCCATTGTGTGCAAAAAAATGCCACTCAGAGGTAAAACAACCCAACCCATCGTTTTGTTTCCTTCTGGACAAAACATATTATTTCTTTTGCTTTGGTAAGACTGATCAAAATGACGCTTAGGATCAATGTTGTGCGCGGCAACTGGGGATACTATGAGATTGTGCAGTTGACATATGACCTGTGAAAATTGTCCAACCATCAACTGCGCAATCTCACTGTCTACTAGTTATCACCTACGTTAAACTCTTCCTAAGAAAGCATGACAAAATTACGTAGAAAATCTAAAGGCAAATTCTTTCAAGGAATTCGCCAAATGCTACTCTTAATCCTTGGTGGAGGTACACCAATGCAAAAGTGCAGTTTAGACTCAACAATCGACGTGATTCCGTTCCTGAAGATTGCTGTGAATGAAAAAATCCGTAAGCTTAAAGACATGGAGAAAAATATGGCTTGTTACATATAGTAGAAATCCGTTTATTCGGACCCCGTTTATCCGGACTGCATGACAGGCTTTAAAAAATCGCTCACCGGTCATTTATTTGCTAATTATGTATGTAATTTCTCACTTTGTTTGTATAATTATAAATTTATTTAAATGCTGACTTTCTCTTATCTGGTCTCGGCTCAACCGGCCTCCGCTTTAACCGGTCGTTCCAAGAAACGGAAGCAAGTCTCCACGTGTTATGTGTGCGGTACATATTTGTTTCAGTTCCTCTTTGTGAATATTACAATGTACAAGTGTCTACAGGAGTGTGTGTTGTGATCTATTAATTATTGTGTGGTACAAAATGAGTGGGTGCAAACGTAAGCGTAATGTCGTTACGACGGAAATGAAATTAAAAGCGTTAGATTGTATTGACAAAGGTGATGCAGTAAAGCATATTTGTGATGAACTACGTGTTGGTAAAAGCACGATGACTAGAGAAGGGAGAGAAAATCTTAACAAGGTTTTTGTACTCGAGTCTGAAAAAACGCTTTCTTCTCGTTGCACCCTTAGAAAGCCGAAGAATGAAATTGTCCATGATGCACTTTGGTTATGGTTCATTCAAGAGCGTCGAAAAGGAACGCCAATCAGTGGGTGTACTACTATCAATGCAGTCTGCCAAGAAGGTAACGGAGAAGAAGAGGAAGTTAGCCACATTGAAGGAAAAGTAGCTTTTGATGTTGCAGTAAGATACATTGAACAACAGGCCTCACTGCGAGTGATGTTTATTAAAAATGGCAAGATTTTGCAGGTAAAAAAGTGTTAAGTTCAAAGAAACAAAAAAAATCATCGACTTTCTCAAGTGAGTGTGAGAAAATTGTTAATATTCTACAATTATTAATTAAAATACAGTACAGTTATTATTACGTGACCGGCCAGGAGTCCGGTCACGTAAGGGCCGGAAAATAGGGAGTCTACTGTAATGAAAATCTTATATTCACAATACATATACTCATTTTATTTTAAGCCGATTATCCGAACTACCTATATCTCTGATTAATTCGAATAACCAAGTTTTTACTGTATTTTAAATACATTAGCGCAGGTAAGCTCGACAGAATATTTTTTGGCTTTGCAAAAATATTTTTTGCACGCTTCTTTATCAAAAATGTTTATTTTTTTTTTCATTTATTTGGGAAGGGTGGTGCGTGTGTGTGTGTCTACGAGATTTCTCTAAGAGAATTTTTCACTCAAAATAATGAATAATCTCGACTATTCATTATTTTGTTCCCCGAAAAGTTTGTTTTCATTAAGCTGCCCAGAAACTATAAACAGTTGTTTCAACAAGGAAAATTCCTTTCAATTCGGTAGTTTCCAAATGACTTGATAATTACAGGGAAGCTGTTAAGGATGTCCATGAAATCGAAGGGTCAGGAAAATTATGATTGCAAACCTTTTCTTCCATACTATTTTCCTCATTCATTCTTTCCCAGAACCTTTTAGACATTTGTTCACGTTCCAGATCCCACTGAGTCTGTGCTAAAATTTGAATTCTTTTTTCTGCTAACCTATACTCTTCCTCCTTGTGAAAATGGGAAGCAAATTAGGCTTGGAAAAGCCGTCGTTCGTCAGATGAGATTTGAAGCCATGTCCCGTATGCACTGCATGTTCATAAAACGTGTCCTATGAATATTAAAGAACACGTTGGATAGCATTAATGGGAGACTTCCGTCTGTCTTCTAAGTATATTTAGCATCCAATAGATACTCTACCCAGTTCTAAGTTTTGTCCATTGTGAGCAAAAAATAGTGCTGCTCAAAGGTAAAAATAACCCAAATTATCGGACCTCCTACCTAAGTGACAATTTCTGAGGAAATTTCGATTTCTCTTTTTAATATACAAAAAATATGGGTACTATTAATTTATCTACACCACTTATAAGAATGAACTTTTATCATTACTTCTCATTTTTACAATAAATTTAAATGATACTTTCTTATCAAAAATGCTTCAAATTACGAAATCTACTGTGACTGATAAGGAAATGCAAAACACTCTAAGGCTATATCGAATACAATATATTAACATAACACAGAAAAAGATTTTTACCTACCTAAATGACGAATGAATATTCGGCATAATTTAAAATAAAACGAAAAATGGGAAGTGTGTATTTTATAGTGTCATTACCACATAAGAATATTTCTAAAGTAATTTTTGCAGTATCAAAAGTTTATAATTGCTTATGCACTAATAAAAAAGAAATAGATAATAGTTTGATAAAATTTAAACAAAAGTAAAACCAAATATTTAATTTCTAGAATTTAAAAAAATATTCGGAGATTATAATAGCTGTAGATGAAATTCAGTATTATAATAAGATCTTAACAAAGGTATGATCGAAACTTAGATGGGTAAGAAAATATTCAATTGGTTTTTTAAACATTTCTTTCTTTTCTGTTATTATCCTATTGACAACATCAAAGGCGACTTTTTTGTTCAGTAATAAATACATCCTGTTCCTGTTCATAAAAATGACCTGTTACTGGTTTTGAGAAATGTTTCCCTGATGTATTTCATTCTTAAAAATAAATAAACCACTGCTAGGCATAAAAATCGAAAACTATTAAATTAGATTATAATTTTAATAATAAACCTTCCTTACCATAAATTCCAGCTCTCCTCATTAATTTCTTCTTGGACAAAACTTTCATTGCCTAAAAAATGAAATAGAGGGGAATTAAACATCTTGTTTAAATCACTTTCATATCCCAAGGAATGTTAATACTTAATACATGGTTATTAAATGCTTACTTCACATTGGGGGCAAATCGCATGTAGTTACGTCCTGGCAACTTGAAGCCCATGGCAGTGTTTTATAACATCAAACAACCATCAAAATCTAACTACCATCATTAACCATCAAACTATCATCATTAAGCAAGTGTGAATCGCCACCGTTTTAGGTTGGCTCAATTGGTAGTGCTCTAGACTCGTAATTTGCAGTTCCATGGTTCGAGTCCCGCCTAGTGTTGAGATTTATCTCTGCAAAACTCTCCACCACGCTCTCGGTCAGTCGCGGACACCGATGGGCTTGGAAAGGCCGCCTTCTGCCGAATGAGGCGTTAAGCCGTGGCCCCGTGTGCGGGAGAGCCATACCCTGTGCACTTTTAATAGAACCATAGATGGCCTTGACGGGACGCTACCATCTGTCTCCTAACAGCTATTCAGTGGGTCCCATCCCCAAACTTCCTCTAAGCCCTCGGAGTCTAGTGATCTGGTCGTTCTGCTTATTGTGTTCAAAAACGTGTCGCTCAGAAGTAAAACCCAGGCAACCGCCTTAGCTCAACTGGTAGAGCACTTGGAACATAACCAGATCTCTCGTTCTAGTAGTTTTTCACGCTTGCCAATCTTTACTAATTTCGAGGTGCTGAACACGAAAATGGCCCATAAAATTTGTCGATTGGCTCTTGTTTAGGAGAGACAGAGATGGAGTTCTTGATGGAGTTCACGAAAATGGCCCATAAAATTTGTCGATTGGCTCTTGTTTAGGAGAGACAGAGATGTATGAACGACTCGTTCCGCATTGAGTACATAGGTAACCATTTCGCAAAGCTGTGTTTTAAACTCCAGATTGCAATATATTGTGTTGTATTTCATCAGGCTGCCATACACAAAACCCCTGGAGGTATTGAATCATCGTCTGATGTAATGTAGTTGAATCACGAAATCGTGGCTTTACAATCGCGGACAAAAAATGATGCAATCGTTAGTTGTAAGGGACGTATTTTAGGGTGAGCAAGTCTTTTGAGCGACTCCCATTTACCCCTGAATCATAAGTACAACATAAGTGATCCTTGCAGTTTTAATCCAGCAGTAGTGATGCCTCGTAACTGTGTTAATAGTGCAGATACATTTTGTTACATCTGCGGGGAAGTGACGTTTGCAAGCCAGAAAAGGACCATCACCCCAATAGTGAAAGTGGGTTGGGTTGTTTTACCTCTGAGCGGCACTTTTTTGCACACCATGGGCTAAATGGCCAGGTCACATGGACCCCGAAGGCTCAGAGAAGGTTGGGGGAGGGGACCCACTGGAACAGCTGTTGGGAGACAGATGGTAGCCTGCCGTCAAGGCCATCCAGTGTGTTCTTTAACGTGCACGGGTTGTGGCTCTCCCGCACACGGGGCCACGGCTTAACGTTCCATCCGACGGACGGCGGCCTTTCCAAGCCCATCGGTGTCCCCTACTGACAGTGGGCAGGGCGGAGAATTTTGTGGAGATAAATCTCAACGCTGACCCAACTGGGACTCGAACCTGGGAACTACAGATTACGAGCCTGGCGCGCTACCGACTGAACCACCCCCGCCTCTAGTGAAAGTGGCGTATGAGTTTTATTTTGGATGCAAAATCGGGGACAAGGCCTGTTCCCCACACATATGCTGCAGTAAGTGTGCAAGAAATCTGAAATGGCTGAAACGCGAAAAAGTGGCGATGCCGTTTGCTGTTCCTATGGTTTGGAGAGAGCGAAGCAATCACTCAAATGACTGCTACTTCTGCATGGTTCAGCCTGTTTCTGGAGGGAAAAAGTCTCTCCGTTCTGACAAGGAAAAAGAAATGGACAATAGCGTACCCGAATATACAATCTGCTCTCCAACCAGTTCCGCACGGCGAAGACCTTACGTTCCCAAACCTCCAGAAGAATTTTCATCAATTCAGATGAGGAGGGAGACAAACCGACGTCGGGTTCTCCGCAGCCTTCGATGTCTAATTATGACCCATATGTCTGCCATGCTGCGTCATCTGCGACACACATCCTCACCGAAGAAGAAATGAACGATCTTGTTCGCTATCTGGAGCCGTCCAAGGTCAATGCAGACTGTTACTCGGATCTGGACAGAGTTACTTGGATCCAGATTTAAACAATGGAATCTTCTCAAGGAAAATGCCCGAGTGGCTTCGTTTCGAACTCGTCATGAGCAGTTTGCGCTTTACTTCAGAAAGGAAGATGACCTTGTGTTCTGCTCCGATGTAGATGGCCTGATGAATGCCCTCGGAATCAAACATGACCCCCAAGAATGGCGACTATTAATAGACTCCTCGAAATTGAGTCGCAAGGCAGTGTTGCTGCATAATGAAAATCGACTTCCATCTATTCCGGTCGGACATGCTGTCTACATGAAAGAAACCTAAACAACCTAAAACAGCCGTTGAACTGGCTTCAGTGCAGCAAGTATGGCTGTCATCTCTGTTGTGACTTGATGGTAGTGGCTTTGTTGATGGGTCTGCAGCTGGGACATACGAAGTATTTCTGTTTCTTATGTGAATAGGACAGACGTGCAAAGACTTTGCCCTATGTGGAGGGAAACTGGCCTCAGAGGAAATCTCTGAAGGTCGGAGAGAAGAATGTGGAACACCCGGCACTGGCAGAAACGCGCGAAATCCTGCTACCGTCCCTACACATTAAACTCGGTGTGATGAAAAAATTCGTAAAAGCCATGGACCGGACTGCATCAGCTTTCAAGTACTTGGCTGACAAATTCCCTTGACTCAGCGAAAATTAAGGAGAGAATTTTTGTGGATCCTCAGATCCGCGAGCTGTTCAGAGACCAAATGTTCGACCACCTGCTTCAAGGTGACGAGAAAAAGGCTTGGGACGCGTTTCGCCTGGTGTCAACTAAATTCCACGGGAATGTCAGGGCAGACAACTACAAGAAACTGGTTAAGGACATGTTGTCTCTGTATTACAAACTTGGCTGCAGTATGTCCTTAAAGATCCACTTTCTCCATTCCCACTTAGATTTCTTCCCGACAACTGCGGCATGGTTAGTGATGAGCACGGTGAACGTTTTCACCAGGACATTGCAACGATAGAGAAAAGATACCAGGGAAACTGATCCACTTCAATGTTGGCTGACTACTGTTGGACGCTTGTCAGAGATGATCCTGAGCAGCTGTACAAGCGACGTCGGAAGTAGAAGCAGAGTTTTACCGATACATGTCATATGTACGTATTACTCTATTATATAAATAAACTATTGCAGATTTCTCTGAAATCATAGCCAATTTTGCATTTTCATTGTGATATTCGTGTTCAGCATCTTGAAATCTTTAAGAAATAGCTTCTTTTATCTCAGAGGCATGACTTTTATGAAATTTTGTTGCCCAGTGTTATTGAAGCTAAATTTGATATTTTCAATCTTTATGTATGGAAGTTATCTCTGCAGCTCTCTTTGCCCACCCAGTGTATATGAATCAATGCAATATGGCAATGAATATGCGACTGATGTTTAATCATTTACTCTATGACAATATTCTCGAACCTTTACTCATCATACAGATTAACAAATTTTACACTTTAACCCTAACGTATAAGCAGAGTGAAAATTTTAAAAGAAACTCACATAATGAGTGTTATCTTCTTCGTTGTAGGCCAATTTCACAATACCGAAGGAACCCTGAAAGAAAGACGAAGAGAATTGATGATTATGAATTTTGCCTAATAATGGCTCACAACGAATATGGATCTGAACTTAAAGATTACTAACTATTTTGTTGCTGTTATCTCAGTGGTTTTCAACCGTTGGTCCACGAACCGTTGCCGGTTCGCGAAAAAGTTATTACCTCTTAATACATGGTACACATGATTTTCATTTTATAATATTAGATTAAAAAACTAATGCACAAAATACTATATAAAATTTATATAGTATTTTGTAATGTACAGAAATATACAGAAATATTACAAATAATTTTTATTGCCATTTTAGGCATTGAACTGACTAGAATACTTTCAGTTTGAATACATCATTATTTTCGTAACACATGAGACACAACTGCTGCATCAAAAGAGCATCTGTGATTATGACTGAAGTAGGAGGTGACGAAGGATCATAAAGATTTTGATGTGGATGCACGAGTCGAGCTCAAAATGTGACCAAAGAAGATGATCCTAAAAAACAGAGACGAGTTGAAGTGATTCTTTGTAAAGAGTGGAAGGGGCTGTAATTTCGTGCTTTACCAAGGTGACCTACAGAAAAAAAAATACATATATTAAGGGAGCATCAGAATACCGTTGGCGTAAAGAGAACGAATTAAAAGAAGATCACATTTTAAACTAATCGTTAATCACTCGCCCGATGAACAAAGCGCACACTAAGTGTATGAAATAAATCACTTAGTTGGTTGAATTTCATAAATGCATCAAGTACCCTATCGCTGATTAAGATTTCTAACAAGGCCTGCGAAATGATTCGATCGAAAGAAGAATCACGTGACTTTTACGCGCCAATCGGTGGACAGTAAATCAGCGACAAACAGCTGAGAGATGGAGGATCGAACTGGGTTGGGTTGTTTTACCTCTGAGCGGCACTTTTTTGCACACCATGGACTAAATGGCCAGGTCACATGGACCCCAAAGGCACAGAGAAGGTTGGGGGAGGGAACCCACTGGAACAGCTGTTGGGAGACAGATGGTAGCCTCCCGTCAAGGCCATCCGGCGTGTTCTTTAACGTGCACAGGGTATGGCTCTCCCACACACGGGGCCACGGCTTAACGTCCCATCCGACGGACGGCGGCCTTTCCAAGCCCATCGGTGTCCCCTACTGACCGTGGCAGGGCGGGGAATTTTTGCGGAGATAAATCTCAACGCTGACCCAGCTGGGACTCGAACCTGGGAACTACAGATTACGAGCCTGGCGCGCTACCGACTGAGCCACCCCCGCCCCCGGATCGAACTGGATATCGTGAGATAGTGAGTCCGCATTGCACCCAGTTGGAATGGATTTTTTTGCTCACTTAATATTTGTAAAATGTATCAGTTAAGAAGTCCATCAGAAGGAAATGATTGTGATAAGGAGATTATAAGAGTAGAATAAAGGATTTAAAGTGGACAAAATGTTTTAAGATCTCAGAGGAGACTGTGTTAAGAATAATCAAAAGAGAATAATTGTGCTGGTGAGACCTTGATGGTTATTTTAAGGGGAAAGGATCATCGGAGGGGAATAATTGTGCTAAGTAGATGGTCAAAAGATAATAATTGCTTAAAGAGGATCTTAGAGGATAATACAGTGAAATGTCAGTATAACGGAATCGAACGGGTGACCAAATTTAATTGGTTATACTGAAATGCAATGAAAATGTTTTTCAGCAGAATATTTCCCAAGTCTCATGTCTTACAGGGCATCGCCTGTAATATTTTGTTACTGAATTACTATGGTAGTTTAATAATACAAAATAATCATTATGAACAAAATTTACCGTTTATTAGAGTTTATTTTAAAAAAAATCGGTTTTTTTAACTACCTGTTGCAATAAAAGCATCGATGAATTCTTAAATGATTTCGCAACCCTCCAACATATTTATCCGGAATATCTTTCTGTGCTATTACGAAACGGCGAAGACTTCGCGCCGTATTCGCTGTTAATAACGAAACTAATTAACGAACTTAACTAAAATGACAATAATAACGAAAAAATATAACCATTACTTAAATTAAACGAATGATAATAATAAAACGCTTGGATTAGAACTGCTTTGAAAGAACTTTTCGCTGACGCAGACATTACTTGCAAAGTAATACAATTGGAATCGGGTATATCTGCAAGGTTAAGAATCCCCTTTTATGTTAGGATAATTTGGCAACACCCCCTTGGCCGAGTGGTTAGCACGCTTGGCTATTGATCTAAGTGGACCTGGGTTCTAGCCCCGGATAAGGCATGATGTTCGTGTTGTTTTTCTGCTGAGTTCCTGCCATCCTCACAGACCTTCTACTGTGGCATATAAACTGACAGGTTTCTGTCAGACCTCTGTAGCAAGCAGCTGCTTGAGGGGGTATTTATTTATTTTTTATTTACTTTAAAGCATTATGCCAACAAGTGCAAAAATGCTTACCGGGTGATATACAGAAAATAGCACGGGATTTACAGCGCTGTGATTGTTAGACAAGTCTAATTTTTTGTTTCAAAAATGCATGAAATATAAATTAATAAATTTTTACCTATTTTTACCTCTATTACCTTATTAACATCTTGCACCAATAAATCTACCCACCCACCCTCCTCCTCCTCTTAGATCCGGCCCTGCTCACTAGAAAGGTATGATTTCATTTTTCAGCTCGTTAAAATATAATTTTTCCCCTGGTGTCTTCTTTACTAAATTTGGTTCGAAAGGGCCTGCTTTAAATTGATGGCAGTGTTCTGTGTTTTCTGGAAGATATTCGACTCACGAAAGCAAGAAGAAACATCCAAAGGGGGCTTGATGTCCCAGTTGGTAGCTTACCAGGATCGTAATTAAATATGTTCATCTTAAAGAGTTTGAATCAAGTTATTCCAAGTTCTTGATTTCCTCCTATTGTCCGTGTGCTGTTTTTGATGACGAAAAACCTCTGGGATTGGAAAGATTGTCGTTCTCGGGTTGGATGTTAAAGTCATGCACAATATGAAGAAAAACAGCTAATCGGTGCGCAATGGACGATTATTATCAGCAAGCTATCATCTAGTCCTATTAGTCCTCAAGTCCAAATAGTCTTGTCCCCACTTTATTCTAGCTCAAAATACGTTAATCCAACCAAATTAATCGTCACCCAAGGGAATGGTAACGTAATTACATTAGAATTTTAAGTGGATTTCTTACTTTTGTGGAATTAATTATGGCATATCAAGTATAATCAACTATAATGTGGCCTTATAGCTAGGTCACAAGGACTCCAAGGGGGGTTCAGAGGAGGTTGGGGGGGAAGGTAAGACAATGGATAGCTGTTGGAAACAGATGGAAGCCTCCCTTCAAGGTCAACCAGCAGGTTCTTTAACATACACGGGTTATGCTCTCATGCACACGGGCCACGACTTTACATCCTATCTGAATGACGGCGACCTTTCCAAACCATCGATGTCCCATTTCTCAATAACATCAGATTCGAGTTTAGAGAAACTAAATCTGAACTCTGGACCAGCTGGGTTGGGTTACCTCTGAGCGACACTTTTTTTTGCATACAATGGATTAAATGGCCAGGTCACAAGGGCCCCAGGAGCTCGGAGAAGGTTGGGGGAGAGGACCAACTGGACAGTTGTTAGGAGACAAATGGAAGCCTCCCATCAAAGTCATCCAAGCAGGTTTTTTAACGTGCACAGGGTATGGCTCTCCCGCACACTGGGCAACGGCTTTACCGATTCATCCGATCGATGGCAGCCTTTCCAAGCCCATCCTTGTCCCTTACTGGCCGAGGCCAGTAGAGGACAATGATTGATGATCATTGGCTATACGTCCCATCTATACGATCCAGGGCTATACGTCCCATCCGATGGACGGCACCTAATGGCCTCGGTCAGTAGAGGCCAGGGTGGAAGCTTTGCGTAGGTATACTATATCAACGCTGGCCCAAATGGGACTCGAACCAGGGAACTGCATTATATGGTCTGGCGCTGGAAACCAAGAACATTATTTACGAACCTGGAGTGCTACCTATGAGCACGTGTTCTTTAACATGCACAGTTTATGGCTTTTTAAGTACACAGAACCAGGGCTATATGTCCCATCCGATGGACGGCATCTTCCCAGGCCCATTATTGCCCCTTTTCTGATCAAGAGCAAGGTATGAGTTGGCGGAGATAAATCTTAACGCTGGCCCATTTGGGACTCGAATCTGGGTTGGGTTGTTTTACCTCTGAGCGGCACTTTTTTGCACACAATGGGCTAAATAACCAAGTCACAAGGACCCGAAGGCTCAGAGAAGTTTGAGAGAGGGTCCCAATGGAACAGCTGTTGGGAGACAGATGGTAATCTTTCGTCAAGGCCATCCAGAGTGTTTTTTAACTCGCACAGATATGGGTTTACTGTAGACGGCGCCACGGCCTAACATCCCATTCGACGGACGGCTGTCTATCCAAGCCCATCAGTGCCCCCTACTGACCGTGGGCAGGGCGAGGAGTTTTGCGGAGATAAAGCCCAACACTGGCCCAGCGGGAATCGAAACTGCAGATTACGAACATGGCCCGCTACTGACTGAACCGCCACCTCGAATTTGTAAACTACAGTGTGAATGTTGAAAAACAAGCTTGGCTGCGTTGAAGGGAGGCTTTCATCTATCTCTGAACAGTTATCCAGTGGATCCCCTTCCCCCCACCTTTGGAGTTCTTGTGACCTGTCCCTTTTGAAAGAGTTAGACGCAGCCTACAGTAGGTACCTCAGCCTACTCCTGATAGCTAGGTAACTAAAAGGGCGAAGCAACCAATGTAAAATCAGACAGTCCTGGATATATACCTCAATGCCAGTTTCTACATCAGTTTATCTCCAGCCTCTAAATTTAGCAACATCGTTCCTCCTGATCATCAATCGTAAGTTAAACGTCTAATACGATCCATTATTACTTTAGCAGTTAAGCGAAAGTACCGCCCACGTGTTGCGACAATCTCGGAACATTGTTCCTAAAAGTCGCATCTTGTGTTTGCAGTTGCCTTGTATTGGAAATATTACTCTGAAACTCGTTTAGACTCAGGTGTTTTATTTCGTGTATAAAAAGAAACTAGAGTGTTTGCTTTTAAGACGCTGTGAAGGTCACATTGATTAGTAGATTAGTTAGTAAACGAGCTCTAAATGCGTAATAAGGGAAAAAAGCATGTTGCGTGTAGGGTGTCGGTTGGGGGAAAAACTGTATTGTTTATAAAAATAGAACGAATCGACAGTCTTGTTATTTCTGTGAACGAAAAGATTTAGCGATTTCCATCAACTCTCCTTTTAAGTGTGGCAGAGCAATTTGTTCAATTCTTATCGATTTCTGAAAGTTCTAAATGTAGTGGATGTATTTTGCTTCGGCCACAGAAAGACGCTGGATGTTGTTCTTAAAGGATTGAGATTGGATAATAAATAAAACTCAGTATGGATCTGTTCATCGACTTTTTCCTGTTTCAGCTGTTTTCTGCCTATATATGTTTATGTCTACACAAAGAAGTAGTCATGGAAACTAAAACCATTTAGAAAGATATAACAAAGCAACAAGTCAGCGTAAAAATATGAATTAAAGAAATTTCGGGTTGGGTTGTTCGAGGTTTTGAGAGGATTGTAATCAGTGAATTGGGAATGCATTACCTCACAATTTTTTAATTGAAGGTGTGTACAAATAGTCCATCACATTCTTTTAGGGTTATGTCCACACTCTTATAGAGTTGGTCGAAATACAAATAGTCCATCACATTCTTTTAGGGTTATGTCCACACTCTTATAGAGTTGGTCGAAATACAAACAGTCCATCACATTCTTTTAGGGTTATGTCCACACTCTTATAGAGTTGGTCGAAATACAAATAGTCCACCACATTCTTTTAGGGTTATGTCCACATTCTTATAGAGTTGGTCGAAATACAAATAGTCCATCACATTCTTTTAGGGTTATGTCCACACTCTTATAGAGTTGGTCGAAATACAAATAGTCCATCACATTCTTTTAGGGTTATGTCCACACTCTTATAGAGTTGGTCGAAATACAAATAGTCCATCACATTCTTTTAGGGTTATGTCCACACTCTTATAGAGTTGGTCGAAATACAAACAGTCCATCACATTCTTTTAGGGTTATGTCCACACTCTTATAGAGTTGGTCGAAATACAAATAGTCCACCACATTCTTTTAGGGTTATGTCCATACTCTTATAGAGTTGGTCGAAATACAAATAGTCCATCACATTCTTTTAGGGTTATGTCCACACTCTTATAGAGTTGGTCGAAATAGCCAAACCTATTTGGTGACACTGATGGAAGGGTGTCATCCGTCCAATGGGTCGTTAAACCATGGTTCCGTAGACATGGTACCGGTGTACTTTGAAAAACATGCTTGGTTGCTTGATGGTAGGCTCCCATTGTTCTCCAAACAGCTGTCCAGTGTGTCCCCTTCGCCAATCTTCTCTGACTCCTTGGTTTCTGTATGATCTGGCCATCCGTTGTGTGCAAAAAGAGTGCCAGAGGTAAAACAACTCAAGATTCTCTTCTAAAAATCTGGATTCGGTTGTTTTTACACGGAACACGTCCCTTTTGTGCACAAAGTGAATTAAATGGCCATGTCATATACTCCAAAAGCTCGCAATTGGATGTGAGAAGATGACCCAAGGATAGGAATCAAATAATGGCCTTCTTATCATGGCCGTCCTCTCTTAAGGTTCACAAGGTGTGGCTTTTCGTCCGTTTCTTCTGAGCTTTCCACCTTACTTATGAGATAACGACCCACAGTTTGGAAACTGTTGTGGTAACAACCTACAGTGAATACACAGATTGCCTGTTGACACAGAATTCGAGAAATAATTTTGCTGAATAAAATGAGTTTCGTCGTGAGTGCGACTCTTACAGCTTCCAGTTACATGGCGGATATTCTAAGCACTAAACTATCAACGGTTAAGTGATTCTCTCTGCGAATTGTGACTTTAAATCTTCCAGATCTTCTCCCTCGTGGCGTCATCTATGATCTTGAAGTCAGTCACGCTAAAGCGTTATTAATGAAATAATCAATCAATAGTAATTAAAAAGATTTTCTGTTGACACAGTATTCAAGAAATAAATCAATATATAGCTAATACTTAGCAATACTGAAAAGTCGCAATTCCGGATCATAGATGGCGCCACAAGCAACGAGTTCTGGATGATTTAAAGTCAACTCTTAGAATGAACTAGCCGTCGATAGTTTAGTGGCTAGAATAACTGCTTTGTAACTGGGAGACATGGGTTCGAGTCCCACTCATGACAAAAATCAGGTTTTCAACAAAGTTGTTTCTTCCATTGTGTTAAAGGTAAGTGCTGCTGTCAAAGCGTTATTTATTGACAGACATATTAAGATGATTTAAGACGATATACAACATCTTCTCGCTATTTGCGGAGGATGGTGGCCAAGTGTTTAGCGTGCTGCGCTACACTTTTAGTGCTGCGCTACACTACGAAAGGGCCTGGGTTTGAGCCCCGGATAAGGCATGAATATTTCCTTTCTTGTGTTATCCTCCTTCTGAAGTCTTGCCTTCCTCACAGACCTTCTCTATGGCGTACTATTGACAGGCACGAAGCTAAGTCTGATAGTAGTCAGACTTAACTTGTCAGATTCATTGAATGGTAACAGAACTCGCAGAGGCCAAACAACGTTTTTTTTTTAACTTGTAAAGGTTATAATCTTAGAAAATATCGCCCATACGAAAACTAAGAGCATAAGCAAGAAAATAAAATCTACTCCTGCTCGTAGGAAAAAGCAAACAGTGGTTCATATATCACAAGAATAAACATATTATAATAAAGAGCAAGTAAGTTTATTGCAAGAATGCATATTTTTTGTTTCATTTGGACGTAGAGGGCAGAGAGGAATCCTTGAAGCTACGCCTAACTTTTACAGGTCTTCTCATACAAGGATATGCCCTACTGACCACTGCCTAAATTAGAGGGGGGCAAGGGGGGGGCTCAGTGGCTAGCTCCCCAGGTTCGTAATCCGTATTTCCCAGGTCCGAGTCCCACCTGGGCCAGCATTAAGATTTAGGTCAGCAAAACTCCCCCCCCCCCGCCCTTCCGTAGGTAGGGGGCGCCACTGAGCATGGAAAGACCACAGTCCATCAGATGGGACTTGTGGCCTCATGTGAGAGCCATACTTCATGCACATTAAAGAACACGCTAAATGAACTTAATGGGAGGCTGCCACCTGTCTCCCAACATCTGACCGGGGCTGGGGTGGTTCAGTCGGTAACGCACCAGACGCGTAAACTGCAGTTCCCAGGTTGAGTTCCAGCTGGGCCAGCGTTGAGATTTATCTCCGCAAAACTCTCGCCCTGCCCACGGTCAGTAGGGGACACCGATGGGCTGGGAAAGGCCTCCGTCCGTCGGATGGGATGTTAAGCCGTGGCCCGTGTGCAGGAGAGCCATACACTGTGCACATTAAAGAATACGCTGGATGGCCTTCACGGGAGATTACCATCTGTCTCCCAACATCTGTCCAGTGGATTCCCTCCCCTCAACCTTCTCTGAACCTTCGGGGTCCTTGTGACCTAGTCTTTTAACCGTGGTGTGCAAAAATGTGTCTCTCACAGATAAATCAACCCTCTAATTAGAGCTAACATAGCACACAAAAATTGCCTTGCTGGAATAATCGCTAGCTATCTAAGCACTATGCCAGTTAAGACTACGTATCGCTTAAGCAACTAAATATGTAAATTATTATCTATTTTAGCATAATTAGGCCCAAGACCTTGCTTCCTAATCACATACCCCATTGTTCAAATTTGTATATATCTATTTCTTTGTTTCGTATGAACTTCCTATGTAACAGTTTCTTATGTACATCCTATGAATAATTTTTTTATAGACTCTGTTAGAATATTTCTATCAAGCAGCATTTAGACCTGGATGGTCTGTCTGGTGACGACTAGTCCCAGCTGCGTCAGCGTTGAGATTTATCTCCGCTAAATTCCCCGCCCTGCCCACGGTCAGTAGGGGACATCGATGGGCTTGGAAAAGCCGCCGTCCGTCGGATGGGACGTTAAGCCGTGGCCCCGTGTGCGGGAGAGCCATACCCTGTGCACGTTAAAGAACACGCTGGATGGCCTTGACGGGAGGCTACCATCTGTCACCCAACAGCTGTTTCAGTGGATCCCCTCCTCCAACCTTCTCTGAGCCTTCGGGGTCCTTGTGACCTGGCCATTTAGCCCATGGTGTGCAAAAAAGTGCCGCTCAGAGGTAAAACAACCCAACCTGGTGACGACTTCCCATCATCCAGATGAAAATCAGAGGTCTTCCCCCTACTGTTGAGGTTCCGGTTACCATCTCTCCGCTTGGGAGATGCAAGTGAGAATGCACGCAGTTTCATGAAGAGATGCTCCCTGGGAATGTGTAGAGGATGCTACAAATATAGAAGGCACAGACAAAAAGTAGCGAAAGATAAAACATCGCCACACACCGTGGCTGAGTGGTTAGCACGCTTTGCTACTAATCGAAGGGATCTGGGTTCGAGCCCCGAATAAGGTATGTATGTTTGTATTTGTCTCGCCTTCCTCGTAGATCTGCTATGGCGTATAAATTGACAGCTCCTATCAGACCTCTGTGGCAAGCAGCTGCTTGAAGGGAAATATTATTTGATATATTGCAAACCCTCAAAATAAAAAGGGATCTTTCGAATCATATAAGACTCTAAATAACTATTATTAAGAAAGTTAAATCTATGAAGATTATTCTAAACTCTATGAACGTACCTTCAAAATTTAATCTAGCTCAGAAACCTTCACACGGCATGGGATCTATTGACGAGAGCCGTACAACTCCTCCCATCATATCTAAGGGTTGGGTTGTTTTACTTCTGAGCGGCACTTTTTTGCACACCATGGGCTAAATGGCCAGGTCACATGCACCCCGAAGCCTCAGAGAAGGTTGGGGGAGGGGACCCACTGGAACAGATGTTGGGAGACAGATGGTAGCCTCCCGTCAATGCCATCCAGCGTGTTCTTTAACGTGCACAGGGTGTCTCTCCTGCACACGGGGCCACGGCTTAACGTCCCATCCGACGGAAGGCGGCCTTTCCAAGCCCACCGGTGTCCACTACTGACCGTGGGCAGGGCGGGGGAGTTTTGCGGAGATAAATCTCAACGCTGACCCGGCTGGGACTCGAACCTGGGAACTACAGATTACGAGCCTGGCGCGCTACCGACTGAGCCACCCCCGCCCCACATATCTAAGGGCGAATTGATTCTACTACGCAGTTTTCGTATGGAATTTTCCGTATGGAATTCCTATTTCACATTACTGTATTCGACATTGATTTTCGGCTTCAGTGACTCTGCAAGTGAGCTACTCTTTCTGCACCCTAGCCACTTTCACCTATGGAGTATTCCACTTTCCTTTCAGCTACACTGCACTTCGTGGTGTCTGGCGGTTATTTTCATTTGCCTTCACATCACTTTTCCTTTGCTCGTGGGTCAATAGATTGCGAGCCAACGTCGACATGTTTTTGTTGTGACCCCCTGCCTAAACAACTTGCCCATTTTTAAAACAAATTTCCTTTATTAAGAGTTTTACGTTACATCAAAGGCCATTTACGTTACGTTTTTCCCTTTAAACCTTCTACGCGTTTCACTGAATTTTCTATTTTCCACTTCTCTGGCTCGTGTTGCTAGTCTGTCCACTTCTGCCCTTTAACCTTCGCCCAATCATCAAACAGACCATTAGTGAAGTGTTTGATTTATCAGAGAACGTCGACATCATATCTCTAATGGTCATCCATCAAGAAGCGAAAAACAGCAGAAGAGAAAATAATCATCTCCCTCCACTCAGTTCCAATATCGCCCTCAGCATCATCACATATCCGCGACACAACCTGAAAAGGGTTGGGTTGTTTTACTTCTGAGCGGTACATTTTTGGCACACAATGGGCTCAGAGAAGGTGGGGGGGAGGGGACCCACTGGACAGTTGTTGAGATAACAGATGGTAGCCTCCGGCCAAGGCCATCCAGCGTGTTCTTTAGCGTGCAGAGGGTATGGCCCTCCCGCACACGGAGCACGTCTTAACATTCCATCTGACGGACGGCGTCCTTTCCAAGCCCATCGGTATTCCCTACAGACCGAAGGCAGGCGGGGAGTTTTGCGGAGCTAAATCTCAACGATGTCGCAGGTGGGACTCGAACATAGAAACTACAAATTACGAGCCTGGTGCACTACCGACTGAGCCACACCCGACTCACCTGAAAAGGATCTCCACAGCGTAAAAAGTTTATGCTCAACCTGAATTATCATACACGTTTATTACTAAAATATAATCCGTTAAAAATAAACAATTTGAAAACTTCAAAGCCTAATAACCTATGGTAAATATCGGATTCTCGTTTTCAAAGAGAGAATGTATTTAGACACAACTTGAGCGGGGTGGGATCTGAGCCCAAGACCTGCTGATCCATCTCTCCTCTACTTCTGATGTTATGCTATACGCCCTCGTGCCGATCACTGTCTTTGGGGACTCTTTCTTCAGAGCCTTCCCAGGCATGTGCACACGACCTAACCATTAGAAAGTGCCTCCTGACTGATTTTTTTTGTGTGTACAAATCTGAATCTGCTTCACTTCCCGTATGATGACTAGTATCTTGTGTTTAAACAAATGAATTCACTTATTAAAATTAAGTATTTAATCACTATTAAGCTGTTTAAATAACAGGATGCAGATGGGTGTAGAGCAGGGGTGGGCAATTGTTTTCGTATCTACACTGCGCATGCGTATTGACGTGGCCGTCCTAGTGGAAAATACGAGACGAATCTTCGGTCGCGCACGGGAAGGAAATCTCGGTTCAAGGCGGATTTTTCTGACTGTCTTGGCGGGCCACAAAAAACTCTTAGCGGGCCGCTATTTTCCCACACCTGGTGTACAGGAAAAATTGTCTTGGGCCGGGTGGGATCTGAACCCACGACCTCCTGATGACATATCAGGTGCTCTGACCACTGAGCTACAGGTCATTGATCAAACTTTCCCCTACTCAAAAGACAGTGATTGACCAGATGGTGTCTAGCATAACATCAGCAGTTAAGGAGAGATTGACCTGTAGCTCAATGATCAGAGAACCTGACATGTCATCAAGTGGTCATGGGTTCAGATCCCACCAGGATCAAGACAATTTTTCCTCTACATCCAATCTTCATTCTGTTACTTAAGCAGCTTAATAGTGATTAAATACTTAATCAATCATGAGCTGAGGATTCATTGGTTTAAATACAGAAGAAAAGTTTTGCCATGTTTTAACTTTAGCGCCCTTCACAGATAGAAACTGATACTATTTTTATTTTATTAGTGCTTATCGAAAGAAAAAGAAATTGAATGTCTACAGACCACAAAGCGAAAACAATAGCTCCTTTTCAAAAATAAAAAAGTTGAAAATTGTACATTTAAAACAAACAATACAACGTAAAATCTTCAAAGTACTACAATTATGTGATGTGAATGTAGAAATGTGAAAGGACAACAAGGCTACGGAATTTATGTGCAATTTGCATATTTTAACTAAGTTCCATGTATGACTAGACAGACATTAAATCAAGTTCTCGCAGTGTTTCTTGTATAATATCACCACAGCAGCCGAAAAATATTGGAGAACTTCCAATGGAGTCGGCAACGGCAGACAACATGCGATCTTTACTGTCCCCTCACAACCCCCCTCTTTTAGAAAAAATTCGAGGGGTTGTTGTTGTTGTTTTACCTCTGAGCGGCACTTTTTTGCACACCATGGGCTAAATGGCCAGGTTACATGGACCCCGAAGGCTCAGAGAAGGTTGGGGGAGGGGGACCCACTGGAACAGCTGTTGGGAGACAGATGGTAGCCTTCCGTCATGGCCATCCAGCGTGTTCTTTGACGTGCACAGGGTATGGCTCTCCCGCACACGGGGCCACGGCTTAACGTCCCATCCGACGGACGGCGGTCTTTCCAAGCCCATCGGTGTCCCCTACTGACCGTGGGCAGGGCGGGGAATTTTGCGGAGATAAATCTCAACGCTGACCCAGCTGGGACTGGAACCTGGGAACTACAGATTACGAGCCTGGCGCGCTACCGACTGAGCCACCCCCGCCCCCCAATTCGAGGAGCTAAGATCTCGTTCATCACCAACAGCTGGATAGCGACAACCTAGAAGTGTGTGGAGAACTAGTATCTAAGGTGCACGTATAACTTTTGAATTCTGCTCTTATTTGCACACTGCAATCACTCACATCAAGTAACTTGTAATGTTCAAAATTTCGAGTTTCTATGCTTGATTCCTTACAAATACAATCTGAAAACTTAATAAATTTCTTGATACTATGTTCTGTAATAACTTAGATTTAAGGAAGTGATGAAATGATGAGGATGACAGAATTGGAAGTTTGACACTCGCTGGCGGGCGCGGACTGATAAGGGGCGCTGAAGCGTTGCGGGCCCTCATAGGAGCACGATTTTTTTTAACAGTAATAATTGCTATTTTACACAAATTCCACAGATTTGGGGAAAATCTATTTTAAGCATCACATACGACTATCAATAGACTAAGTATTGAATTCTTGAAAAAGGACTAATTTTTTTTTATTGTACCCTGGGCCCCTCTGCTACAGATGCGTCCCCTGAACCCCCGACCTCCTGATGACACGTCAGGTCATCAGGAGGACAAAGCGACAGTCCGCCCCTGCTCGCTGGTCCCTTCAAATTATGAGCTGGTGTTTCTGTATTATTGAGAGATGAAGGAGACATCCTTAGCAGAGGTTTTAGGTTGGGTTGTTTAAAATCTGAGAGGCACACAATGGCCAGGTTACGAAGACCCCAAAAACTCAGAGTTGGATAGAAGAGGATCCACTATTTCTCGGAGACAGATGAAGGCCTACTGTCAAGGATTATCCTGCATGTTCTTTAACGTGTGGGGCGGGGGTGGCTCAGTCGGTAGCGCGCCAGGCTCGTAATCTGTAGTTCCCAGGTTCGAGTCCTAGCTGGGTCAGCGTTGAGATTTATCTCCGAAAAATTCCCCGCCCTACCCACGGTCAGTAGGGGACACCGATGGGCTTGGAAAGGCTACCGTCCGTCGGATGGGACGTTAAGCCGTGGCTCCGTGTGCGGGAGAGCCATACCCTGTGCACGTTAAAGAACACGCTGGATGGCCTTGACGGAAGGCTACCATCTGTCTCCCAACAGCTGTTCCAGTGGGTCCCCTCCCCCAACATTCTCTGAGCCTTCGGGGTCCATGTGACCTGGCCATTCAGCCCATGGTGTGCAAAAACGTGCCGCTCAGAGGTAAAACAACCCAACCCTTTAACGTGCACAGGGTATAGCTATGCCGCACACGGACAGAATCGTGGTTTAATGTCCGATCCACGGTGGACTTTCCATTTTATCGCAGGAACAATTGGAACCTCGGAACTGTAGATTACGAGCTTGGCGTACTACCGAGTCACCTATTCGGTGTCTCAGTGGTATTGTGGTGACATTGTGACTGTCGAGGTTCGGGTTCGTCATGTCATTTGTTTTGTCATATATGTTGCGATTGTTACTCAGCAAAAAAATTGTTCAGTTCTAAGTATGTCATCAAAGTCTATCTTCTCACATTGAGACGATGTGATCGTAGGATATAAGTTCCATCAAACAATTTAAAAAAACAAACAAAACTACCGAGTCACCCCCAAGAGTCACTCCGAACCATACCCAGAGTCCTGAAAAGGTGCTTCTTGGATTGTTTTACCTATGAGCGGCACTTTTTTTGCACACAATGGACTAAATAGCCAGGCCACAAGGACCCCGAGGGTTCAGAGAAGGTTGGGGGCACCCACTGGAACGGCTATTGGGAGACAGATGGTAGCCTCGAGTCACGGTCATCCAGCGTGTTCTTTAACGTGCATAGGGTATGGCTCTCCCACACACGGGACAACGGCTTAACGTCCCATCCGATGGAAGGTGAACTTTCCTAGCCCATCGATGTCCCCTACTGACTGTGGGCAGGGTGGTGATTAGCGGAGCTCAATCTCAACCATATCACAAGTAAGACTCAAACCTAGGAACTGCAGATTGCGAGCCTGTCACGCTACCAACTAAAGCAACCCCAGTCCCCTGAAAGGTGGTGATTATTAAATCCAGAGATTTTGACTTGGTTGGCATCTGGTTTGCTTTTATCTGTAGGTCTTTATAGACTTCTTTACAGAGAGAACAAATTATATTTCTTTTCCAGTGTGCATTAAAAGCTATTGACAATGATTACTCTCTTGGGAACCTTAAACAACCTGCTTGGAAACTCGACTCTGTCCCCTGCATTCAACTGCAGACTGGATTGTGCAAAAACCGAAATCATGTAACAAATTATTTAACAGCCTTGTCTTAGTGGCTTTTGCAGGGGTATTTAGGTTCATTGAAAGGACAACTAGGCAAAGACATCGATGAGCAAGCATCGTTAATTTTCGCTGTCTTGATCGATGTTGGGAGTGGCTCAGTCGATAGCGCGTCAGGCTCGTAATCTGTAGTTCCCAGGTTCGAGTCCCAGCTGGGTCAGCGTTGAGATTTGTCTCCGCAAAATTCCCCGCCCTGCCCACGGTCAGTAGGGGACACCGATGAGCTTGGAAAGGCCGCCGTCCGTCGGATGGGACGTTAAGCTGTGGCCCCGTGTGCGGGAGAGCCATACCCTGTGCACGTTAAAGAACACGCTGGATGGCCTTGACGGGAGGCTACTATCTGTCTCCCAACAGCTGTTCCAATGGGTCCCCTCCCCCAACCTTCTCTGATCCTTCGGGGTCCATGTGACCTGGCCATTTAGCCCATGGTGTGCAAAAAAGTGCCGCTCAGAGATAAAACAACCCAACCCTTGATCGATGTTGAAAGAGACAGTGCAAAATCTCTTCTTTGCTGGCAGCGAATGATCAAAAGTTAAGGACGAGAAAAGCAAATAATCACTAAAAAGATTCCTTTCGAATGAAGAACGTTTACTGCATTGCTAAATAAAAGATAAATATTCCTTGGACGTCGCCTCGAAGTAACCTCAATTTTTGACGGTTCTGTGAAAAAAAAATGTTTGCTACCACAGATCTCCTACAAAACGAATTATCCTTAGCCATTGTGTTACTAACGATGACAAAGGATTGGCAGTATCAGGCGCGAATTTCGAAAAAGGAATACAAAAGAAGGGGCAATTGAGAGAATAATTGCTGCAGTATAAAACGTTTCTAAAGATACTTTCTAAAAAAGGTTCTAGTAAGAAGGGCGTTTAAAAGAGTTCTTTGGCAGGTGTCGGCAGATTAACACTCGCTCCTCCGAAGTGACGGGCTATGACCTGTTTGAAAGCTTCTCTAAACTTGTCATTACACGTTAAGAGCAAAGGTCATATCATCATTTCTCTCTTCACTTGCGACACATAATGTTCGTTCTTCGAAATGTGTGCGACGATGCTATGGGGCCTACTAAAGACGGGGAAAGATTATACATTTTCGCAAGGATGCAGCTTGGGGACGACGCGAAATTAAAATCATGTCGATTTATAACAATTGTGCCAGTTTCTTCCAGTCACGGATTATTTCAGTTTATACAACGGATGTTACGGGATGGATGTGCAAATTCAGAACAGAACAGCAGAGCTTCCAAGACCTCCCTTGTGCAGGAAGATCGAAGGAGGCCGTGAACGTGAGAGTTTATTAAGGAAAATCCGCACATCACCGTTCAGGTAATTAGTTGGTAGTGTGGAAACAATTATTTATCAACATTTAAAGTTTCGAAAGATCTGTGCCAAATAGGTATATCACAAATTGACATAACAGCAAAAACTTAATTGGCATAGTGTTGTTTGGGTGCTAGCTACTGTTCCAGTAAGGCAAACTTTGTATGCTTTGTTAGCTCAAACTAAGGCAATGGTCAGCAATGACTTCGGTCTAAGTAGGGCATGTCCTTGTATGTAAAAGCTAGGAGTAGCTTCTAGAATTCTCTGTCCTATGTGTAAAATGAAAAAAAATAGGGACTAGAGTCGGCTCGTGCAAGGAGATGCTAGCAATATTTGAACCACCAAAACAGTTAACAGACATTGACACAAATGATGAGACGTGGTTTTATTACAACTCCCAGAAAGATCGACAACTATGTTTGGGTTACGGAAGATGGTTCCTCCGACAAGACTTTCGCTCAAGGAAGAGGATGTTCACAATGTTTTTCAATTCCCAAGGAGTTGTAGAGATTGACACATTACCTGAAAAAAATTACTATAAATGGCCAGTACTACACCAACACTGTTTTCCCAAAATGGTTAAGGAGACGAAGGAGCTGCGTCCAACAACAGACGTGTCAAGGGTTCTGCCTCGTGACAATGCCAGTGCTCACAAAACCCGTCAAATTATAGCTTATCTGAAGCAGGAAAAAAATCAAACATCCTGCATCTTCACCTGCCTTGTACTGTGCGATTTTCCATTGTTTCCAAGAATTGAAAAACTTGCTAGAAAGCTTTTTTTAAAGGTACAAGACCTTGCAAAACGCGTTCATTCAGAGTTGCGGAGTATTCCCCAATAGGAGTACCACCAAGCGTTCCAGAATTGGCGTAGATGCCTACATCTTTGCATAGATGCTGGAAAGGAGTAGTTCATAGGACAGTGAAAGTTTTGTTGAGGTAATTGCAATTGATTTTGTTCTGCAGATGCATGTCAAGAACCTTTTGAAAGTCCCTCGTAAATGGTGCAAAAAATTCACCGAAACATGTTGGAAGTTTCGTAAATAGTTGTTTTTGTTTTTTAAATATCGTCCATATAGTAACTGTTGGTAAAAGTAAAGAATGTTTTCATTGGTGCGTGCTTCATTTGTCAAGTTTTACAAAATGTGGAAACTGAATGCAGCATGAAGGTAATGCAATGATGGTTAGCAAGCAAAGTGTTTGGATATGCGCCAACAGTCAAAGATTTATGAAGGTTTTGAGAATAACAACATCATCATCAGGTGAATGGCCGAATGTTTTGGGGCACACCATACCTACCAGGTTTGACAGTTAACCTCTTGCTGTTTTCAGTTGGAAAATAATTTTCATGAGGATGAAGAAGCTAGAAAGCAGTGCGGATTTGCTAATTATGAGATAAAACCTCTCTCTATATTTATTGGTCTTGAAGCACGATATTAAAAAATGCGTGTAATATATATTTGTTTGATATTTTTCACCTCATTCATTCCGGTTAGTAGCATTCTCGAAGGGAAGTAAAATTAGCAATGGTGAAGTTGGAAAAGGAGGTATGGCTCTCCTGCATACGGGGCCACGGCTTAACGTTCCATCCGACGGACGGTGGACTTTCCCAACCCATGAGTGTCCCCTTTGTCATAAAGTGCAGTGTAGGGGTACAGCGCAAATCAGTCTCAACGCAGGCGCACTTGGGACTCGATCCTGGGAATTGCAACGGCGGAAAGTGAGTGTCAACTGAGACTGCAGATGATGCTTCGAAAGTTCCCAAAAATCACGAGCTGATCGACAGCTGATTGATAGGGTTATTGTGCTCTGATCTAAGAGAATCGTCGAAGCTTTCAACTGCGCAGTCTCATAGTCTCCCCAGCTGCCACTTACGCTAGCCACGGATACATGGTGGAATAACATGTCATGGAAAAGACCTAGAAAGAGGGAAATGTGAATAGAGAAACCAAAACCTAACATTCATGTTTTATCCGAGATTCCAATCCATGTCCTTTTGCTTTTCAGAAAAGCACGATTATAACTCGGTGACAAGGCTGAACACAAAAAGAGCATTGTATGAAAAGAAATTTTTGTCCATGTAACTAACATTGTCACTGCTATCTCTTTTTCTTATTTAGGATAACAAGTCAGTAAGGAGGTTCCACAAAAACATTTTGTGGCCACTGAGAATTCTGTTTCAGGTATGGTATTTTTACAGTATGTTGTGCTTAAGTCTGTGGCTCACCACAATGGTAGTTTAATGTTTTCACATTCAAGTCCCCATTGCGCCAGCACTGAGATCTTCTGCAGTAACCCTTGATTTTTCCTCAGTGAAAAATGAGATAAGAATGGGCTTGAAAAGACTACAGTCCATCAGATAAAACGTTAAGCCACGGTCCAACGGGCAGTTGGGTTGTTTTACCTCTGAGTGGCACTTTTTTGCAGACAATGGGCTAAATGGCCAGGTCACGGCGACCTTTCCAAGCCCATCGGTGTCCCCTACTGACCGTGGGCAGGGCGGGGAATTTTGCGGAGATAAATCTCAACGCTGACCCAGCTGGGACTCGAACCTGGGAACTACAGATTACGAGCCTGACGCACTACCGACTGAGCCACCCCCCCCCCCCCCCCCCCAAAGTGCAGTAAATTATATCTCATGCACATTAAAGAACGCACTGAATGGCCATGATTAAGATTTCTGTCTCTTAACACTTTCTCGTTAATCCAGTTCTAAGCTTTTCGGGTCCTTGTGGTGTGATCATTTAATCCATTTTTTTTTAAAGTGCTGCTCAAATTTTAAACAACCAAATCCTGTGGGCCAGCGCATGAATAGAAACCTGTAAACAGCATGATAAACAAGAACACAACGGATATTAATTTTGCAAATAATGAAGATTTTTCAAAGACTTGCCTGGCCGATCTCTCCTTTGAGCCGATACTGATTGAGCTGTTGATAACTTGGATGAGACTCGATGGAGACTCTGCGACTCTCCTTTGGCGAGGGATGCCTTGGGAGTTTCGGAGATGAGCTGGGCGAACAATAAGGCGAGAACGGAAGAGACGGGTAGATGGGTCGCTCCTCACTTCCAGCGACCATGTGAATGTCTTGCGACTGGCTGTAGGTGATTCTGGGCACTCGGTTGCGACCACAACGTGCAAACGTCCGCAGAGGGCCGCTCAGCATCCACAGCTGACTGGACGCAGCCTCCTGTCTGTTTATCCAGCTTTCCGGTTCTGTTGCCGACATGTTGACCGGAAGAGAGGTCTTTCGGGGATGCAGCTTGCATCCTGGCCTCAGGGTGTCGTCGAGGGACAAACGACCGAGGCACTGCGGCAAGTCACCGGGAGATTCGGATGGTCCGGGAAGATGGTTAGAAAATGGATCGTCATCATCTTCACGATGGTTGACGAGGCCGTGTGTTTCTTCGTGTTGTCCGTCTCCGTTGTAGAGAGTTTCAAGGCCACTGTTCGTTTGTGCGCATTCTCCGCTGCTCTTTGACTCAACAGGTTGAACTCTGACCTCGGACCGCATCAGTGAAGAAGGTGACGACATGACCATCTTGGATGCAGAGTGCCTCGTGCACTGCTCCAGCTCATCAGCATTTTCTTCGGATTCGTCGATGTAATTGGGTCTAGCAACAAAAGAAAATAGAGAATCATTCCCATCGTATCGTTAAAAGTTTCTCTTTTAACGGAAACAAATTTGCCCTTTTCTGAACAAACAATTACAAAATGTCAAAAAAATTAGAGAATTCATGAGTTCAAAATTCTTTATACAATCATTTTATCAATGAATTATTAAATTCTGGTAACAAAATCAGAACATAAAGAAAACAAACGCCACAAGAGGAACCCGCATATGGAATTGGATTCTTCAACTTCTATATGTTGATTAGCATTTCACAATGGCTACAGAAGTAATATTTCAAATCAACTCAATGCTAATTAAGTACATATATACCTAACCTTCATATCAAATGTTCACATACAATTCACATAAAATGTAATTTCAATAAGTTAGCATCGGTTGTTTTACCTCTGAGAGGCACTTTTTTGCACACAGTGAACTAAATGGCCAGATCACAAGGGCTCCGAAGGCTCAGAGAAGGTTGAGGAGACCCACTGGACAGCTGTTGGGAGACAGGATAGCCTTCTGTCAGAGCCATTCTGCGTGTTCTTTAACATACCGGATGTAAACGTCCCATCCGACGGACGGCGGCCTTCCCAAACCCATCGGTGTCCCCTACTGACCGAGGGCAGGACGAGTTTTGCGGAGGTAAATTTCAACGCTGGCCCAGGCGGGACTCGAACCTGGGAACTTCAGATTATGAGCCTGGCGCGCTACCGACTAAGCCATCCCCGCTCCCCAATTTCAATAAGTAGAACAGGATATATAATATACTTTTAATTTTATTCCGTGAAATCTTTAAATAGTACCGATCTGAAACTAAAACTTCAAGCTGCACAGAACAAAAATGACAAATAAATTTTTTATATTAATTATATAATGAGAGATTGAGTTAGTTTCACTATGTTGCCCTCCCATCAACCAATCAATTTTATTTCATCATTATATACAATTTATAACATAGAAAAATATGACTGAACCCAAAGACCACATGGTTTGTCAGGGCCACTAAAGGAAATTAATACAAAAATCAATAACGACTTACTCACTATAAAGATCATAAACAATAAGTGTCATTTTTCCGATATATGTATAATAAATTTCTGCTTTACACTTGAATATTTAACATAGGTGCAACATCTTCCAAAGAAAAGAGGAAGTTTTTTAAGTTCTGCTTGAACATATTACAATTTTTTTCACTTCCAATTTCAAGACTCAGCTGATTGAAGATTTTAGGTGCGATATGAGCAATTTCTTTTTTGGTCAAAGGAACTGAAAATTTTGGACCTTTCTCTCTGAAGTTGTAAAATATAAATATTTGTAAAGTATAAGTTGTAAAGTATAAGTTGTAAAGTATAAATCCGGCTGAATGTGAAGCAATTCTGCTTCAAAAATATCATCACTCGAAAAACAAATATATATCTATTATGTAGAATTTTAAGCATAGACTAACGACCGAAATTGCTTAAAATATGCGTTATTTTTTGGCATTAATTTAATAACTTTATTTTGCAGAAACACCAGGTGTTTAAAAACCGAGACATAAGTTCCACCCCAACAAACTATACCGTATTGAAATGCCGCTTGTAGCCACGAGAAGTACAATGTTCGCAGCATATCAAGATTAACTTTGTACTATTTCAAGTGGTGCAATTTAAGAAGTTTGTAACGTGCTTTTCCTGTGATATAGTCAAACACGTTTCTCCCATTTTAGATTATTATCTATGAAAATTTCCCATTCAACCAGGAGTTTAAAAGTTTAAACTGAAAAGACAAATCTAGAATAAGGTATGCAGACATATCAAGAATTGTTAGAATTGGTCTATGGCTCAAGATAGAATTAAATTGCACAGTTTGGTTGAACCTCCGTTGGCTATGACTGCATAAGGATCACGTGTGTATTTAGGAAATATTAACTTATATATTAATAAACACTAACAAGTCATAAATAAATTCAAGTAGTTGAAGTAAAAATTATTATAAATATAAAAAATAAATAAATACCCCCTCAAGCAGCTGCTTGCCACAGAGGTCTGACAGGAGCCTGTCAGTTTATATGCCAGAGTAGAAGATCTGAGAGGATGGCAGGACCTCAGCAGAAAAACGACACATACATCCATGCCTTACCCGGGGCTCGAACCCAGGTCCTTTAGATCAGTAGCCAAGCGCGCTAACCACTCGGCCATGGGACGGAGTATTATAAATATATCATAAAGAAATTTTATTTTAATAACAAAAATAATTTTAATACATCAAATAGAAGTCATATTCTAATGGGAAATATACAGATATACTAGAAAACTAACAAAACAACAAGGTTCGGTTGGGTTGTTTTACCTCTGAGCGGCACTTTTTTGCACACCATGGGCTAAATGGCCAGGTCACATGGACCCCGAAGGCTCAGAGAAGGTTGGGGGAGGGGACCCACTGGAACAGCTGTTGGGAGACAGATGGTAGCCTCCCGTCAAGGCCATCCAGCGTGTTCTTTAACGTGCACAGGGTATGGCTCTCCCGAACACGGGGCCACGGCTTAACGTCCCATCCGACGGACGGCGGCCTTTCCAAGCCCATCGGTGTCCCCTACTGACCGTGGGCAGGGCGGGGGAATTTTTGCGGAGATAAATCTCAACGCTGACCCAGCTGGGACTCGAACCTGGGAACTACAGATTACGAGCCTGGCGCGCTACCGACTGAGCCACCCCCGCCCCCAAAACAACAAGAAATTATCATTTCTTCTAAAAAACTTGTAACTTTATATTTTGAATCTTGATAGTATAGAAAATATTTTACATTAGTGAATGTCCTGCATTATTTAAACAGATATAAATTCTTTTCACTCTACAAATTTTTCTGCACGTGTTGATCTTATCTTCCTGAATATTACTTATACGTTTATGCATTTAATGTCCAAAATATTTTCAACATTTATAATTTTATAAATTTTCAGTACTAAAAACTCACAAAACTCTTGTGAGCTTTCCGATGTATATTTATGCAAGTAATTTAATTTAGAAAAAAATAGTATTATTATTATAAAATACTGATTGTAATATGAAATATTATTTTAAGACACCAGAAAATTTGTTGATAGCAATAGGAAATATTATTTTAATATAAAGCTGATTATAGTATTATCTTAATGTAAATTATTCTGTTTCCGGCAGATAACACTGGTAATGAGCACCCTTCAATACCTATTGAGTATGCAGTCCACATGAAAGAAACATACCAAAACTTGGTGATTCTGCTTCAAAAAATTCAATACGAGGGATATAGGTGGAATGCATGTGCAAACTTAAAAGTAATTGCTTTGTTGACTGGGCTACAAGGAGAATATACAAAATACTGTGTTTTTTGTGTTGCTGGGGCAGCCGAGCGAAAGTTGGGCTGTTTTACCTCTGAGCGGCACTTTTTTGCACACCATTGGCTAAATGGCCAGGTCACATGGACCCCGAAATCTCAGAGAAGGTTGGGGGAGTGGACCCACTGGAACAGCTGTTGGGAGACAGATGGTAGCCTCCCGTCAAGGCCATCCAGTGTGTTCTTTAACGTGCACAGGGTATGGCTCTCCCGCACACGGGGCCACGGCTTAACGTCCCATCCGACGGACGGCGGCCTTTCAAAGCCCATCGGTGTCCCCCCTACTGACCGTGGGCAGGGCGGGGAATTTTGCGGAGATAGCCGAGCGAAAGACCGCCACTACGTGGTGAAAACATGGTCTGAGAAGAACATAGCACATCTGGCATTACTGGATAAGACAAAAATCTTGTTGCCGCATCTGCATATCAAATTAGGATTAATGAAAATTTTTGTGAAAGCAATGAATAGAGAGGTGATGGATACGTAAGGCGAAAATTTTCATGGATTAGCAACGCAAAAATAAAAGAAGGAATTTTCGTTGGTCCTCAGATCGGACAGTTGTTTGAAGATCCTGAGTTCCAAAATAAATCAGACTACAATGAAAAGAGAGCATGGGATGCATTCAGAAATGTTTGCCACAGTATTTTAGGCAATGTAAGGGCAGATAACTACGAAGAAATCATCGAAGAACTACTTTCTTCGTATAGAGTATTAAGAGGTAATATGTCGCTAAAGCTGCGTTTCTTACATTCACATCCGATTTTATTTCCACAATTAATGGAAGCGGTCTCGGATGAGCTTGGAGAAAGGTTCCATCAAGACATATCCAAAATGAAAAAAACGATATAATGGCAAATGGAACGACAGTATGTTGTTGGACTATTGTTGGGCCCTGCAGCGAGAGGTCCAGAAATAAAATATAAACGATAGAAAATAAAAAAAAAACTTTTTGCAGGCCAGTGTATGCCATCTTTAAAGAATATAGTTTACTTATACGATAATTGAATAATCATAACAAAAAATTAAAAGGAATCGCAGATTGTCCCTGGGCTTACAGAATGGACAGACTGATAAAATGGTAATATGAAAATATTAGCTTGTTTTCTCTTGTTGTCCTTTTTTCTAAATGAAACGAAATTTCTACCTCCCGAAATCGACTTTTCTTTCAACCTGAAAAATCCATGCCTATTTATAACGCAAAGGGAAAAACATGAAGATTTTTATCTGTTATATAATACTTCGATCAGTCTTATTTCTGGTAAACAATAACCCCTATCTTTATGCAGTTTGTAACGTAACAGAAAACTTTTATAAATGCAACAGGATACTTCCTGCGATGCAAGATAAGTGTCAACCATAATGGCCCTTTATATGATTCACAGGTTGAGAAAAGGATTGTCCATCGACGCAGAGAATGCCACCACGCACGCTCTCTTCCAATAAGATGAAGATGCAGCGAGAGACAACACCCATTTCGCTCGGCCCTGAAAGTAATACCTGATTAACGCATCGCGTGGAAAGAGTCCAGCCACTTCCAGTTCGGAAACAACAGCTACCATTAAGGATTGCAAATAGAATTAAGCCGCATGCGATGATTAGCCACCGGCGTAAAAGGGCCAGTTCGAGTCGCTGCTAATCGCAACCTTTCACATATCACTGTTTTATTTAAAGCTTCCGACTATCGCCGGATCATGCCGTAACGCTTGCCCGTTTTCTTCTCCCCTTTTATAGCCCAGAGCGCGTTTCTTCTAGGATAAAAGCGGATCTCGTGCAAAATGTCTCTGCACTGAATTTCGTTTGATCTATGCTTGACATGATTCGATTACGAAGCATCGCGTGAATGGCGGTGGCGCCCTTTCTCTCTCTGCCGACTTCGATGTTTGCTTTTTCGGGCGAGGTGGGGTGAGAGCCGTGTCAAAAGCTTGGAGACCGCCTAGTCGCCGGCGCTGAACCCTTAAATCAATTAGTGAAGAGAAGGTGAAAACAAGGGGATTATATTAATGTCGACGCTCCGAGGTTTCCACTGCCCCTAAGCAGTGGATGCAGAGGTGATGAGGACACTTGTGCATGAAGGGAGGAGGAGGAGTGGATGTGATTGATCTCGGTTGCACGTCTTTTAATTCGATTTGGCTTCTCCTCCTGATTTCGACGGTGCAGAAGATTCGATTCTGTTCTTTATTTTGTCAACTGAGCTACAGTTAAACATCTCTTATAGATTTGAAGTCTGCAGAAATTTTTGCAAGGCTAACGGCGAAAAAGGTTCGTCAACGATATGTTGACTAAAGATGATAGATTTGAACTAATGAAATGTGCGAAATGGCCGGGTCACAAAGACCCCAGGGGCTCAGATGTGGGTAGTGGAAGGGTTAGGTTGCTTTACCTCTGAACGAGGCTCTTTTTTTATACATATTATGCTAAATGGCAAGGTCACAAGGACCTCAAGGAATCAGAAAAGGTTGAGGAGACCCACTGGACAGCTTTTAGAAGACAGATGGTAACCTCCCATCAAGGCCACGCAGCGTGTTCTTTAAGGTGCACAGGGTATGGCTCTCTTGCATACGGTGTCACGGCTTGACGTCCATATGATGGACGGCAGCGTTTTCTAAACCGAAAGGCTTCTCCCTCTTTCACCGAGAGCAGGGTGAGGGTTAGAGGAGAGAAATCTCCATCTGGCACAAAAGACTCGAACGTGGGAACTGTAGATTATGAGACTAGACCTCGTCCCTGGTAGAGAAAAGAGACCTGCTTGAAGCTGTTAGAGGAGGGATGGAACACCCCTTCATGGTCATCCTGCGTGTTCCTTTAACATACACAGTGCCCTGTTTTCCTAAATACGGATCCAAGGTTTAACGTCCAATCCGATGGATGGCGGCATTTCCGAGGCCATCGGTATCCTCTTTCTGAACGAAGGCAGGTTGGGGGTTAGCGACATATATCTTAACCTGGCACAGTTTGGTTGGGTTGTTTTACCTCTGAGCGGCACTTTTTTGTACACCATGGGCTAAATGGCCAGGTCACATGGACCCCGAAGGCTCAGAGAAGGTTGGGAGAAGGGACCACTGGAACAGCTGTTGGGAGACAGATGGTAGCCTCCCGTCAAGGCCATCCAGCGTGTTCTTTAACGTGCACAGGGTATGTCTCTCCCGCACACGGGGCCACGGCTTAACGTCCCATCCGACGGACGGCGGCCTTTCCAAGCCCATCGGTGTCCCCTACTGACCGTGGGCAGGGTGGGGAATTTTGCGGAGATAAATCTCAACGCTGACCCAGCTGGGACTCGAACCTGGGAACTACAGATTATGAGTCTGGCTCGCTACCGACTGAGCCATCCCCGCTCCATGCACAGTTGGGACTCGAACCTGGGAATTGCAGATTACTACCTGGTATTTTGACTTATAACCACCGCACCTAAAAACTAAGAGAACCACAGAGCTACAGAATGTAGGAAAGCAGTTTGGCATTAATTTTCTGGCGTTACAAAACTTTCCAAACAATAAACTGGAGAGCGTGCATTATGCGTTTGAGAATGTCTGTACATGATGCAGTTTGCTGCGAGACCACTTACGTTTTTGGCATTGGATTAAATTTTTTTATATGACCTACACTTTGGTGCAATTCATAACGCTAAGGAAGACGAGAAGTGTGCACGTTGTTTTCCGGCGGGACCTGGAGTAGATCGGAAATTCTGCGCAATTTTGTACCAAGACCTGAAGTTATGTGTAATCTTCTGATAAATGTTGTAAATCACGTGTAACGTTGTGGAGAAAATGTTAATTATGTTTAATGCTTTTGGGAGTCACGAAAATTGCACAGTTTTCTTGTTAAGGCCATAGCTTTAAGCTGCGTGTAATAAGTGTAACATTCTGGCGAATGCTGCAAATTCTATGCAATTTCCTGCTGAAAACTGCAAATTCTGGGCAATGTTCTAGTGAAAACTGCAAATTCTGCGCAATATCTAGCAAAAGCTGTTAAATTGTGCGTAAAAATCTAAATAAAAGCTGTTAATTTTAAGCAATATATCAGGGGAAAAGGGAAAATTGCGTGTAATATGTTTGTGAAAGAAAAATTGTTTAGCTTTCTGAAAAAAAAATTGTAACTTGGATGATGAATTCGGCTTACCTCGGAATATCTCCGATCTTTGGCGCTCTTACCCGATGTCCACCGACATCACCCCACGACTCACAAAGACAGCTCGCAGCTAAAAAAAGAGAAACCACAAAATAAAGAAAACAGAATATTTGAAGGACAAAAAATAAAATCAATGTTTTTTCCAACGTTTATGTGTATTTAAAAAAAAAAACATTAGGAGTTTAAAGAAAATAAAATTTGTTCAATTAGTGTCAGAATGAACAAAAAAAAATTAGTTCCTTTCCGGTATATTTGTTTGCAAAAAAATACTTTATGCCGTAATAAGAACAAAAAAGATTAATGATTTGAGAAAATACATTATTTTCTCTTTTGCACTTTTCTATAAAGGCTAAATTTAGTTATAAGAATAATTTTTCCGTCAGACTGAACCGCAAACAATTCATTGACATTTCCAAGGAAGATGACGATTCTTTTCAACCTTAGCAAAGTTTTCCAGCAAGAAAGAAAACTAATGAGAAGATCACACATTCATTTGCCCTAGAAGATACAAGAAAGCGTTCAGTTGCAGAAATATTAAAGAATTAACCTTTTTTTGTGATATTGTTTCTCTAAACATACATATTCTATGTCTGACTTAATTAGGGGAAGATTTAATTAAAGCATCGCATTTTTTTTAACAAACTGCCTTCAGATTGTTATCTTTACAATTTACTGGAGCAACTGAATATGCACTTTGGAGCTGCAACAACTTATTCCTCTCTCAATAAGTTTTAAAATTGGATAAAAGGTCGAATATTAAAAAGTTTCGTGCTTGCAATGTGCTTCAGAAACTGCTTCTAATGATCATCGTTATGGATGTTTCGTTTGCGATGTTTTTTTGCGCTCTGACAGTCCCTTTTTAGTCACTCCAATGAATAGATCCAGAAAAATGAACTGAAATTAGAAGAATTATATATCGCCTCTGTTTTACTTCTGAGCGGCACTTTTTTGGACACAATGGGCTAAATGGTCAGGTCACAAGGACCCCGAACGCTCGGAGAAGGTTGGGGGAGGGGACCCACTGGAACACCTGGTGGGAGACAGATGGTAGTCTTCCGTCAAGGCCATCCACAGCGTGTTCTGTAGCGTGCACAGGGTATGGCTCTCCGGCACACGTGCCTTGGCATAGCGCATCCGTCAGATGGGATTGAAGAATAATTAAATCCGTCATATGGTAGATATGACGGATGCAAGCCGCATCCATCATATCTATCCATATGACGGATGCGGCTTTCCAAGCCCATCGATATCCCTACTGACCAAGGGCAGGGCGGAGAGTTTTGTGGTGATAAATCTTAACCCTGGCGCAGCTCGGACTCGAACCTGGGAACTGCAGGTTAGGAGCCTGGCGCGCTGCCGACTGAGTCACCCCAGCCCTCTTTCAAAGAAAATGAAGTTTCTTTATTGAATTGCTTGACCTCTGAGCGGCACTTTTTTTTGCATGCAATAAGCTAAATGGCCAGGTCACAAGGTCCCCAAGGGCCCAGAGAAGGTTGTGGATAGGGAACCTGCTGGTCAACTGTTACGAAGTAAATGGAGCCTCCCGTCAAGACCAACCAGCGTGTTCTTTAACGTGCACAGGGTATGACGGTACTGCACACGAGGCCAAAGCTTAATGTCCCATCCGACGGACTTTTCAATTCCATCGGTATTACCTTTCTCGCTGAGTGGAGATATCTCAGCAAGGGCACGGTTGGGACTCGAAACTTCGAACTGCTTGATTGCGAGCGTGTCCAGCTACCGACTGAGGCCCCTCCCCCCATCCCCTGTGTTTAGAAACACTAAAAGATTACTGTTAATCGGAAAACCAAAAAATCTTATTTTTTACGATCAGAATACTATCTTTAAACCTCATTATTTCTTACCATACACAAAAAAAACACCGAAGACTTCCTTGATGCATTTAAAAAAAGAAAACTCGCTGATAGCTTCGGTTTAACAAATCATTGAAACCGGCTGCGAGAGAATCTATCATCACTACTAGAGATCAAAAGGACTGATATAAAACATCATCACCACAAGAATTGGTTTGTTTGCCGTTTCCAAACCAGACTGAGTTATGAAACATCTGCAAAATAAATAATATTGTCACAGCGATGGGATATCATTTTCCCAATCACTTGAGCCAAGCTGTGGACTAAAACCGTTGTGATGAACACTCTGACGTTTATAGAAGAAGAAAGTTTATTTACCTCCGGAAGATAGAAATAGATGAGGTTAATAGAGGCCAAAACCAGCGTCTGGTTAAGATGAATGCTCTGGTGGGACAGACCCCTTATTATAGAAATAAACATTTTGTGTTTTTTCCTGTTAGATAGAACAAATAAACAACAGTGTCGAGTAATAATGAGGTGTTGTCAGGCTTTGAAGTCGTTTCAAGACGGAGAGAACGAATTAGAAGAGTTTGGAGCATACGATCGCTTACTTTGTATGCGGTTGCTTAATCACATTTCAAAGATAACCTTTGAGACTTGTAGTTATTATTACCTAACAACTTTCAAAAAATCGCAGCTCAGTTTCTTTACACTTGTTTTTGAAAGAAAAACCGTTGAGTTGTTTTATCTTCAAGCGTTTTTTTGCCCACAATGAGTTGGGTTGTTTTACCTCTGAGCGGCACTTTTTTGCACACCATGGGCTAAATGGCCAGGTTGTTGGGTTGTTTTACCTCTGAGCGGCACTTTTTTGCACACCATGGGCTAAATGGCCAGGTGACATGGACCCCGAAGGCTCAGAGAAGGTTGGGAGAGGGGACCCACTGGAACAGCTGTTGGAAGACAAATGGTAGCCTCCCGTCAAGACCATCCAGCGTGTTCTTTAACGTGCACAGGGTATGGCTCACACGGGGCCACGGCTTAACGTCCCATCCGACGGACGGCGGCCTTTCCAAGCCCATCGGTGTCCCCTACTGACCGTGGGCAGGGCGAGGAATTTTGCGGAAAATGGCCAGGTCACAGGAAACCCGAAGGCTTAGAGAAGGTTGGGAGAGGTGACCCACTGGAACAGCTGTTGGGAGACAGATGGTAGCCTCCCATCAAGGCCTTCAGCGTGTTCTTTAACGTGCACAGGGTATGGCTCTCCCGCACACGGGGCAACGGCTTAACGTCCCATCCGACGGGCGGCGGCCTTTCCAAGCCCATCAATGTTCTCTACTGACCGTGGGCAGGGCAGAGAATTTTGTGGAGGTAAATCTCAACGCTGACCCAACTGGGAGAACCCCAAAGGCTCAGAGAAGGTTGAGGAAGGGGACCCACTGGACAGATGTTAGAAGACATATGGGAGCCTCCCGCCAAGACCATATACAAATATGTTTTTTAACGTGCACAGAGTATGGCTCTCATGCACACGGAATCACGGTTTAACATCCCATACGACGGATGGAGCCCTTTCCAAGCACGACGGTATCCCCATTCTTACCGTGGGCAGGGTGAGGATTTAGCGGAGATAAATCTCGACGCTGGCACATGTAGGACTCGAACCTGGAACTGCAGATTACGAGCTTGGGACTCGAACCTGGAACTGCAGATTACGAGCTTGCCGCGATACCGTCTGAGCACCGTCGCTCCAGAAAAACTTTATAAATAGTTTTCATATTTTTTTTTCAATCAGTGAAAATATTTTAATATCCTTCGCAAGTAAGAGGGAATATTTAAATGAGCAATTCTTTGCTAGCGTGGGCTTTTGCGTAATCGATTCTTTTTTGAAATCAAATTGTAATTCAGAAATCATTAAATCAGGAATGAACAATCAAAACCACGTGCATTGTGTAATGAAATTTAAAACGTTTGTGAATGGCACGACACTGTCCAAAAAAATGATCAAAGAATTAATTTCGTAAGTAGCAGGAATTTTTATAAGTAAAAATGACAAGGCCATAAGAAATAAAGACTGATTATTGGTGCCCAGATCCCTGGATTAGGGATTACTATTAATTAGCAAAGTATACTTATCTAGAGGGTTTACCAGGAGGGGAAGCAGCGTGCATTCCTCTTGGAAACTACGGTCTGTGGTGGAAGTGCATTCCCCAGAGTACACTTATCCACAGTTTACAGCTTCTAGGGGGAAGCAGGGTAAACTTCACCGGAGATAATTGCTCTGCTTCCACCCACCCACCCCTTCCTGGAAAACTCTGTACTCTCTAGGGGGAGGGGAGGAGCAGAGTACACATTCTAACATATCCATTATCCAGAGAATGTAGGTTGGGTTGTTTTACCTCTGAGCGGCACTTTTTTTGCACACCATGGGCTAAATGGCCAGGTCACATGGACCCCGAAGGCTCAGAGAAGGTTGGGGGAGGGGACCCACTGGAACAGCGGTTGTGAAACAGATGGTAACCTCCCGTCAAGGCCATCCAGTGTGTACGGGGCCACGGCTTAACGTCCCATCCGACGGACGGCGGCCTTTCCAAGCCCATCGGTGTCCCCTACTGACCGTGGGCAGGGCGGGGAATTTTGCGGAGATAAATCTCAATGCTGACGCAGCTGGGACTCGAACCTAAGATTACGAGCCTGGCGCGCTACCGACTAAGTCACCCCCGCCCCAGAGAATGTAGTCTCCAGAGTGAGAACAGAGTAACCTTATCCAACGGATAAGGGATAAGTGTACTCTGCTTCTCCCTCCTCTCCCCGGAAACTTTACACTTCCCAGGGGGGGGGGGGGAATGCACGTTTTCAAGGGTAGAGAAGAGTACTGTTATGCGCAGAGTGTAGTATTCCTGGGATAGTCTGGATACTCATTTCAGCATTCTGACCTCGTACACCTTTTGCAGAAGCACAGTTTGCATATGTTCGATTCCTTATATATTTTCCCAATGCTACAAGACATTGTAATGATTACGGATTTCCTACTTTTGTTATTATAAACATCCAATTTGCCCGCTCCATTAATATTTACAGGTTCCGAGACCAAATCCTCCTGATCACGACAGAACCAATCAAGTAGAATTTGTAGAGTGATATCAGCTAATATTAGCTCTCAGAAACACATTCACATCGGAACGAGTGATTATCTTACGGTTGTTGAGATCAACAATAGGAAGAAGATCATATCCCATAACAAAGAGGAAATCGTTTACCGACAGGAAGAGCCGAAAATTTCGTCGTTCATGTTATTTGCGTAGTCTGTCTCCAAACTACTGAAGTGAGTCCTCTTCCTACAGCGAGGCTTACAAAGGGCATCTTCCCTCTCAAGCCACCCTCCCACAAAGATGTTAATCCCGGGAATTATGTTCCGCCAACTGAATGCAATCAATGTTTGCATAACCGATGATTTATCAGAGGAACTATTTCCGTGTTGTCACATAAGCGACACCTAAACTCTTGTTAACTCTGGATGGATTGGTGATGCTGCTTTCAAAGAACAGGATCGATGGTGAAGTCACCGTATAGTGTGTGCTTCGTATTCAAATTAAGCGCGTGGTGCCTTATTAAGCAAATACTGCAATGTTGTGGTTTAAAGCGGAAGTCGTTGTTGATTTTGTGATATCCGATCGATATCACGAGTTGTTATATTCTCAGGAGAAATACCTTTTCATTCACTTCGTGAATAAAGCTTTGGCCTGTATGTATGATTGTTAACCAAAGGGACAAGGGTTCGAACAGTTAGCGATCCATGCTGGATAAAACACGAATGTCTCTTGTGTTTTTCTCTCTGCCGAGGCGTCGCTTTCCTCACAGACTTCCACTCCATGGTGCATTATACTGATGGCTCCTGTCAGACCTCGGTGGCAACCAGTTGTTTGAGGGGGGATTTTTAATTTCATTTTTGATTAAAATTAAATAAGACCTGAAATTAACATAAAAATATTCGAAGATAACTAAATTCTCCTTGTGGGGTTTAATCAAAAAAACTAACCTGGAGCATGAAACATTAAATTTAGCAAAGCTTCTAGACGATATCTTAGCAACAGATCTAGAAAAAAAAATGGGGGGGGGGGGGGTGGAACAAGTGATCCGAGTGAAAGGGGAGAGTCAAGATCGAGTCGGAACGAACCGAAACGCAGTTCCGGTATAAACGTTTTCTGTCCACTAGTCTTTAGCATATTTCTTGAAATATTAAGAGTAATATGTGTATTTTCAATATTTTTAGCCTCCCTTCCGGTTACTAGCATTCTCAAAAGGGAGGGGTGAAAGCATGGGCACCTACCTTCCCCCACCACCACAAAAAAAAATCGGCCCTCCTTCTAGATAATCACCCAAAAATTATGGAAATAAGAAGTTTTTTAATATATCGATTAACTTTGAATTTAGTTACACACTTTTAACATTCAGGACCGGCTGAAGACGTTACGTATGGCAGCCCAACACTACTTTTACTCTCCGAAAGAGAGAATTTGAAAGGTACAGTCGCTCAAAAAAGTATCCGAACACTATGGTTGATTACAGAATTCAGACAAAACATCTAGCAACGATTTTTTTAAGAAATTAATGATCTGGCAATCTTCGTGTCACGTGACACGAAGATTGCCAGATCACTAATTTCTAAAAAAATCGTTGCCAGATGTTTTGTCTGAATTCTGTAATCGTTCGGATACTTTTTTGAGCGACTGTAGGTGGTCATATTATTTTGATAATAGATCGTGTGGGCTCACTCACGGAAATATTGAGCGTGTGCAGTTACCGTTCACAGCAAACTGGAGCGTGTGCAGTAATTGCACACGCTCCAGTTTGCTGTGAACGGTAACTGGAGCGTGTACAGTTGCTGTACACGCTCCAGATATTTTTCCTGAATTCGGTAATCACGTGACACGAAGGTTGCCAGATCACTAATTTCTAAAAAAAATCTTTGCCAGATGTTTTGTCTGAATTCTGTAATCAACCATAGTGTTCGGATACTTTTCTGAGCGACTGTACTTAATGGACTGAACTACGAGAGGGCGAGCTCGTTCTGTTGGTCATTCGCGGGGGATTGGTGCATTGCCTCCCACTTTCAGTGTTATGGAATTGTATTATCCGACCCCAATACAGATTAAAATAGTACAGAATGATTCAAAATTCGTGCAACTCGAAATGTAAATGTTTATTATATCGCGCCAACCGAACGGTTTTAAATACCGATTCTAACGTTGGCAACGCTGCAGTCACTGACTTATACAACACTGTTTAGTTCTCATACTGCCAGTTCTTTGTTGGTTACGTGTGCTGTACTAGTTGGCCTTAAGGAAATTTTCCCAGGCCTCAAGTGTATACACATAGTCGAACGCTATTTAGCAACCAAATCATTTTTAGCTGTTCCAGCTGACTTCAATGAATAGTTTCCTGATTCTCCGGTACCCAAGAGGGGGCGGGGGTGGTTCACTCGGTAGTGAGCCAGGCTCTTAATCTGTAGTTCCCAGGTTCGAGTCCCAGCTGAGTCAGCGTTGAGATTTATCTCCGCAAAACTCCCCTGCCCACGGTCAGTTGGGGACACCGATGGGCTTGGAAAGGCCGCCGTCCGTCGGATAGGACGTTAAGCCGTAATCCCTGTGCGGGAGAGCCACACCCTGTGCACGTTAAAGAGCACGCTGGATGGCCTTGACGGGAGGTTACCATCTGTCTCCCAACAGCTGTTCCAGTGGGTCCCCTCCCCCAACCTTCTCTGAGCCTTCGGGGTCCATGCGACCTGGCCATTTAATCCATGGTGTGCAAAAAAGTGCAGCTCAGAGGTAAAATAATCCATCTCGGTACCCAAGAAGTCTAAAATATCATATTTAATTGCGCTATTATTTGCAAATATGGGTTGCGCGAATTTTGAATCACTCTGTAATAATATGCCCTTTTTGGCAACCCTCTCCTGAAGATGCTGTTCTTGTAGCCTGAGCATTTATCCCCCCTATTCCATTGCGAACATCCTAATACTTACAACTGTACACACGAAAAACTAAACTCCATCTTCTACGTGCTGATTTCATGCTTTCAAGTAATATCTTGTTACAGAAGTAAATAAATCTCCTCCAGCGTCACACAAAGCACACATTCTGTTGAGTGACGTGAGCCTGTCTCATTTATCCACAGACAGAAAGCTGTTGCTGGCTGATTATAACGTGCCCGAGAATTAAAGAACAAATGAAAGTTGGTCAACGCCTTCTCTAACCTTCCGACTGAGAGTGCGTATCTTCTACAAGGGAGGGGATGTTACCATGGCAACAAATTCCAAACAGGATGTTGGGCACAAAACACGACGGGTGGGTCTCTCTCTGCGCGTGCCAGTGTTGCTCCACATAACTCGTAGGGTGTGACGCCGAAGGGAATTAATTATTGAATGCGAGCGTGTTGTGTACCGCGTCGGTGACGTTGAGGCTAACCGAGGAAGATGAAGAGTACCGGCGTGGAGGAGGAGGAAGCCTGCAACATCATCCACGAACCCGTACCCGTCATCCAGATGACAGCCTCAGGAGGTAGCAACTTAATCGGAGCTTCAAGCTTAAGACTGCCTCGAAGTAATGAACTTGTCGGGCCTGGTCCTGTTGATGGAGACGGTAATCAATTGATGACACTCGGGGGATTTCAGAAGCTGCGTTTATTAATGGAATGAAACAGTATTAACTGGACTAAAGAATGGAGAGCATGCTGTGATGATGCTACTCAATTTTATTTTTGCTTTCGAAGCTTATCCAATTTTAAGGGAAGAAAATAAAAAGGTATTCGCTCAAATTCTTCATTCTTGGGATGCTGATTGATGAATTTTTGGTCGTATTTTGATGCGAAGTTTAAGACTAATTTTTGCTCTAGCAGATAATTTTTGAAGGTGCGAGTTACGCAAGTCGGTAGAGCGCCAGGTTCATAAACTGCAGTTCCCAAGTTCGAGTCCCACTTGGGAAAGCGTTAAAAAAAATTCTTCAAAACTTCCCGCTCTGCCCTGGATCAGAAAAGGAACACCGATGGATTTGGAAAGGGAGCCATCCGTCAGGTGGTACGTAAAGCCGTGGTCCCATGTGCAGGGGGGCGGGAGTGGCTCAGTCGGTAGCGCGCCAGGCTCGTAATCTGTAGTTCCAAGGTTCGAGTCCCAGCTGGGTCAGGTTGAGATTTATCTCCGCAAAATTTCCCTGCCCTGCCCAAGGTCAGTAGGGGACACCGATGGGCTTGGAAAGGCCGCCGTCCGTCGGATGGGACGTTAAGCCGTGGCCCGTGTGCGGGAGAGCCATACCCTGTGCACGTTAAAGAACACGCTGGATGACCTTGACGGGAGGCTACCATCTGTCTCCCAACAGCTGTTCCAGTGGGTCCCCTCCCCCAACCTTCTCTGAGCCTTCGGGGTCCATGTGACCTGGCCATTTAGCCCATTGTGTGCAAAAAAGTGCCGCTCAGAGATAAAACAATCCAATCCAAACCCATGTGCAGGAGATCCATCCCTGTACAATTTAAAGAATACGCTGGTTGGCCTTGATGGAAACTACCATCTGTCTCCTAACAGAAAAGATAATTTTGTCGAATATCAGAACACATCGTGAATGGAGCTTGTTGCAGATGCAGTGCAAAGCGAGAAATCAGCACAAAATCTACAATTTCTGATTATTTGATAAATTCGTAAATAAAACACTTAAGATAGAAAAGTGAGAAAAAAATAAACGTGCTATATCATACCAGATCAACTTAAGCATCAACCACCGAACAGGTCCCAAGCTTCACAAAGACCACTGAAAAGTTCAAAATGAAAGAAGTGCCATTTGAGACTGCGTAATTAATTATAAAACAATTTTTTGTCAATGAAAACAATTTGGAGATCTCAATCAATTTCTGAATTTTGATTTGCAACGATATTTGTTCGTCATTTTAAGAGTAACAAGGCCTCGAAAACACCTAACGTTAGCTTTCCAGTAATAAAATCTTTATTGGATTGGATTGTTTTACCTCTGAGCGGCACTTCTTTGCACACCATGGGATAAATGGCCAGGTCACAAGGATCCCGACGGCTCAGAGAAGGTTGGGGGGGAGGACCCACTGGAACAGCTATTGGGAGACAGATGGTAGCCTCCCTTCAAGGCCATCCAAAGTGTTCTTTAACGTGCACAGGGTATGGCTCTCCCGCACACGGCCCATCCGACGGACGGAGGCCTTTCCAAGACCATCGGTGTCCCCTACTGACCGTGGGCAGGGCGGAGAATTTTGCGGAGATAAATCTCAACGCTGACCCAGCTGGGACTCGAACCTGGGAACTACAGATTACGAGCCTAGCGCGCTACCGACTGAGCCGCCCCAATTTTTTATTGAAAAGCTGAATTAAATATGAATAATAACTACTATAACAGTTTCCTAATATATATTTAGACATTTATTTCGCGAAACTGATTTGCAGTTTCATCAATTTTTAATCCTGAAGTGATTAGATAGACATCACGAAAATTTACGGAAATACCAACTTCAATAACAAATCGCGAGGGAAAATGTTTCTCAACTGACACCGAAAGGGAAACTTTATCAGAAGAAATAATGTTCATAATTCAGTTCCATAACTCTTTAAATACTAAGTAAATAGGGTGAGGGGGTGGCTTAGTCGGTAGCGCGCCTGGCTCGTAATCTGCAGTTCCCAGGTTCGAGTCCCAACTGGGCCAGAGTTCAGATTTGCCTCCGCTAACACCCCCCTCCCCCTGTGCTCGGTGAGTAAGGGACACTGATGGACTTGGAAAGGCCGCTGTCCGTTGGGTGGGGCGTTAAGCCGTGGTTCCGAGTTCGGGATAGCCATACCCTGCACCCTTTAAAGAACAAGCTGGATAGCCTTGAAGTAAGGCTACGTCCTGCCTCCAAAACTGTCCAGTGGGTCCCCTCCCCAACCTTCTCTGAGCTTTCGGGGGTCCTTGTGACCTGGCCATTTATCTCACTGTGTGTAAAAAAAGGTGTTGCTCACAGATAAAGCAACCCTTCTATACATTTCTTTTTTGAAAATCCAGATTTAGACAAATTCAAGGTCTTCAATTTATATCCAGTGTTCTTTGGCCGTTAGAATATCATTTTGGGTCTGGTTAAGGCAAAACGTCGCTGCACTATAAACCCCAAATCCTTTTTCGTTCTCCTATCCCACAGTTTCCAGCTTTCCTGTGGCTTATCTTTACCGGAAGAGCGCAGTGTCGAGCGAGCCACGTGCGCCCACTCTCAGGCAGGAAGGGCGTCTGCTTCCTGTCTCCCAGCTTCCTTGGCATCCGAGGTGCACGTGCTCATCTCTCTAGGTTCCGTTGCCTATTTCGGGCTCCGTCGACTGGGCAGGTGGAATCGAGAATCTGTTGGTGGCCATCTGCAGAGGACAAAGATAACTCTTCAGGTGATATCCAACAGCAGCCATCAAACAGCACTCTGACGAAGAACACTAAGAGACACGTGACCGTAACCGTTCTCAAGAGTCCACTAGCAGCAGAAGATGGCATCAGTTTATTTTTGATTTGCCCTTTTTTTCCATTTCACTGGGGCGGGGGTGGCTCAGTCCGTAGCGCGCCAGGCTCGTGATCTGTAGTTCCCAGGTTCGAGTTCCAGTTGGGTCAGCGTTGAGATTATCTCCGAAAAATTCCCCGCCCTGCCCACGGTCAGTAGGGGACACCGATGGGCTTGGAAAGGCCGTCGTCCGTCGGACGGGACGTTAAGCCGTGGCCCCGTGAGCTGGAGAGCCATACCCTGTGCACTTTAAAGAACATGTTGGATGGCCTTGACGGGAGGCTACTATCTGTCTCCCAACAGCTGTTCCAGTGGGTCCCCTCCCCCCAACCTTCTCTGAGCCTTCGGGGTCCATGTGACCTGGCCATTTAGCCCATGGTGTGCAAAAAAGTGCCGCTCAGAGGTAAAACAACCCAACCCAACCCTTCGGGGTCCATGTGATCTGGTCATTTAGCCCATTGTGTGCAAAAAAGTGCCGCTCAGAGGTAAAAACAAACCAACCCATTTCACTTCTTTTTTTCAGTTTGGATGCTGGGACTTATGGCCAATTTTTCCGCTTTATGTCAATAATTGAACCTTTTTTGATATTGAGGGACAATCACGACAGGTAAGGCAGAACTAATGACCATGCATCCATACCGGGACTCGAACCCGGACCTCGCTGATCGCAGTGTCACAGCAATACCACTGAGTCACCGAGGCGGCTTTCGCTTCTTGAATTTTCTTCATCAATAAATATCTTTACTATTTAAAAAGAAAAAGACTTCTTCCCATAAATATACTTTATAATAAAGATAAACATAAAGAACCAGAAATATCTCAGTTTAGGTCCAAACTTTTACACTGCCTGGCCAAATTATTATGAGCACCCACCTAATACTTCGTCATATCGATCATGGTACAGTTCCGAAATTCAAAACTTTCAGTTCTCTGATCATCGCTCTCATTAAAGTGGGTTTTCAATTACTGCTAGAGTCCTCTCTCTCAGCTGTTGAACTCTGGCAGCTCTGTTTTACAGTACAACCCGTGCCAACAAACGCCTGTCCCTATCTTTCAGAAACTTTTTCCTCTTGAATTTGCCACTATTGGTGGACGTTTCTTGAGACCGTTGCCATTCTCCATACACTGGAATATTGTGATCCGTGAAATTCCGCTGAGCTCCATCCCTTCCATTACGGATGCTCCTGCCAATCGCATTCGAATAATGACTTCCCCCTCCCCTTTCGAAGTCAATCAGATCAGCCTTTTTACCCATGTCGCACTTAATTTTGCTTTTCAACATGCCTTTACGGTTTTTATAGGTTGGGTTGTTTTACCTCTGAGCGGCACTTTTTTACACACCATGGGCTAAATGGCCAGGTCACATGGACCCCGAAGGCTCAGAGAAGGTTGGGGGAGGGGACCCACTGGAACAGCTGTTGGGAGACAGATGGTAGCCTCCCGTCAAGGCCATCCAGCGTGTTCTTTAACGTGCACAGGGTATGGCTCTCCCGCACACGGGGCCACGGTTTACCGTCCCATCCGACGGACGGCGGCCTTTCCAAGCCCATCGGTGTCCTCTGCTGACCGTGGGCAGGGCGGGGAGTTTTGCGGAGATAAATCTCAACGCTGACCCAGCTGGGACTCGAACCTGGGAACTGCAGATTACGAGCCTGGCGCGCTACCGACTGAGCCACCCCCGCCCTGGTTTTTATAGGACTTCATAGTGACGTACAAATACTAAGGTCAGTAAAACATTTGCATACATTAACATGTTTCGTGGTACCTTGCGCATGTTGCAGTATTCAAAATAATTTTGACCAGGTAGTGTATGTCCCCAGTTGGGTTGTTTTACCCCTGAGCGACACTTGTTTTGCACACAATAGACTGAATGACCAGGTCACAAGAACCCCGAGGCTCAGAGAAAACAAAAGTTGATGTAACCAAATCTGATATTTCAGTGGGACTGTTTTGGACTGCATATTTACAGATTTTCCTCTAATTTTAGTTACGGAATAGAATAATTTTTTCCAGGCGTGCTGAAATAGCAAAGAATATTTGGAAAAATGGTAAGTTGGTTTTGTATTATTTGACAATGTAGGGGACATGTTCATGACTACTTTTCAGAAGCCAATTGTTATCGTTTGTAGTCTCCATTTATTTTTATGTGAAGTGGACATCTGTTAGGAGGCAGATGGTGGCCTCCCTTTAAGGGCATCCAGCGTGGCCTTTAACGTGACAGGGTATGGCTCTGGCGCCCACGGAATACTGCTTAAGGTCCCACCCGATGGACTGCGGCCTTTTCAAGTAGCCCATCAGTGTCCCCTACTGACCGAGGGTAGGGCGGGGAGTTTTAGAGAGAGAAATCTCAACGCCCAACTGGGACTCGAAAGTGGGAACTGCAGATTACGAGCCTGGCATGATACCCGGCTAAGCCCTGCCACCTAGTAGAGCCAGTGACGACTTAAAAAATTAAAGATCAGGGCGACTGCCTTATTCGCTTAATCCGTCACTCTCTGACTATGCTTTGACGGATATTAATAGCCACTGAATTGCAACATCATTTCTTAAAAGAGAGTTAGGTGACACTCTTCGCCAAATTCTTCATTTACTTTATCCCAAAGGAATATCATCTTTTCAGTTAGGAGTTTCCCATTTCCTTTTCCGGAGGTGAACGCGCGTTTGATCTGGAACAGCTTGAAAAGTCTTCTTCATGCACCGCAAAAAATCGTTGGGAAAAAAAATTGATGGAAGCGACATCTCATTTTGCACTTAGCGATTTTTCTTATTATCACTTGCGTCATCGCTCGTGATTATCTCGTGAAGGAAAATCTCCGTTCCTTTCAACAAGATCATTATCAATCACTTAATTAGTCGATGACCGCCTTGAGAAATACGACCGTGTTGTTGACGGGGGGGGGGGGAGAAATATTTATAGTCTCGATGTCACGTTTCGGCCTCATTACCACTTGAACAGTAACCCGGATTCATTATTAATACAATAAGAATTGTTTCCTCTCAAAATTATTTATATGAAAGAGGATGAGGTCAAGTCTCGAGGACTCTTTAACGTGCTTCTTGCTCCAATTCCATGTGTCTCGAGACGTTCAAATTCCTATGTGGAGATGTATTCAACTCTTTTTTTTGTCTATTTCGAGTAGATCACCCCGTTTCTTTCTTCTTGCTCTTTCGAGCTGTACTTCACCTTTCAATTCCTGCCAATTTCCAGCTGCAATCTATGTTTGCTTTTTAGTGTTTGGCTAGATCAGAAGGGTTGAGTTGATTTACCTATGAGCGGCACTTTTTTTTTCGACGTCCGTAGGATGAGACTTAAGCCTTGGTTCTGTGTACAGGAGAGCCTTATTCTATGCATGTTAAAGAATACACTGCATGGCCTTGACGGGTTGGGTTGTTTTACCTCTGAGCGGCACTTTTTTGCACACCATGGGCTAAATGGCCAGGTCACATGGACCCCGAAGGCTCAGAGAAGGTTGGGGGAGGGAACCCACTGGAACAGCTGTTGGGAGACAGATGGTAGCCTCCCGTCAAGGCTATCCAGCGTGTTCTTTAACGTGCACAGGGTATGGTTCTCCCACACACGGGGCCACGGCTTAACGTCCCATACGACGGACGGCGGCCTTTCCAAGCCCATCGGTGTCCCCTACTGACCGTGGGCAGGGCGGGGAATTTTGCGGAGATAAATCTCAACGCTGACCCAGTTGGGACTGGAACCTAAGAACTACAGATTACGAGACTGGCGCGCTACCGACTGAGCCACCCCCGCCCCGGCCTTGAAGGGAGACAGCTTTCTGTCTCCTAACAGCTGATTAGTGGATCATCTGCCCCCAACCTTCTCAGAGACCTCGGATCCTTGTAACCTGTCCATTTAACCCATTGTGTACAGAAAAAAGTGCCGCTCAGACAACAAATAACCCATACTCGCTTGATATTATCGCAGTTCAAGTAAGTTAATGTCACAATTAGCTACCATGTCTTGTGGGCATAGTGTTCATAAGGTCACCGGTCAATATATTCCTTCAGTATTTAAATAGTTACAGAAGTTTGAACATTTAACAGCAGCAATGCTAAACGGAAGAATTTACCTTGGAAGTTAATCGAAACTGAAATAAAAAAAAGAATTAAAAAATGCATCCAGTTTTGTCAAAAAAAAATGTCTGCAGGCGCCTTTTCTCCCCGCGTTGGATTCTTTTACCTCTGAGCGGCACCTTTTTGCACACCATGGGCTAAATGGCCAGGTCACATGGACCCCCGAAGGCTCAGAGAAGGTTTGGGGAGGGGACCCACTGGAGCAGCTGTTGGGAGACAGATGGTAGCCTCCCGTCAAGGCCATCCAGCGTGTTCTTTAACGTGCACAGGATATAGCTCTCCCGCACACGGGGCCACGGCTTAACGTCAAATCCGACGGACGACGTCCTTTCCTAGCCCATCGGTGTCCCCTACTGACCGTGGGCAGGGCGGGGAATTTAGCGGAGATAAATTTCAAAGCTGACCCAGCTGGGACTCGAACCTGGGAACTACAGATTACGAGCCTGGCGCGCTACCGACTGAGCCACCCCGCCCCTTTTCGAAGTTAGTGTCCCATTGATGTAACATGGGGTGGGATGGTCATAATTTAATAGTCCCCCAGTGTGCCTACTTACCTGTGTAACTATTCCTCAAGTAGCCACAGGCTATGTAGTTAGTACCCTTAACTAATACAGTTTAACTCTCCCGAGCATCCGCTGTTATCTTTGGCCATTGGAATTCTAACAAGATCCTGTTTAACATGTCCACCACCATATTCCGTCTTACTCTTTTTCTTAACCCTTTAAGCATAATGGGGAGGAGGTGGCTCAGTCGGTAGCGCGCCAGGCTCGTAATCTGTAGTTCCCAGGTTCGAGTCCCAGCTGGGTCAGCGTTGAGATTTATCTCTGCAAAATTCCCCGCCCTGCTCACGGTCAGTAGGGGACACCGATGGGCTTGGAAAGGCCGCCGTCCGTCGGATGGGACGTTAAGCCGTGACCCCGTGTGCGGGAGAGCCATACCCTGTGCACGTTAAAGAACACGCTGGATGGCTTTGACGGGAGACTACCATCTGTCTTCTAACAGCTGTTCTAGTGGGTCCCCTCCCCCAACCTTCTCTGAGCCTTCGGGGGTTCATGTGACCTGGCCATTTAGCCCATGGTGTGCAAAAAAGTTCCGCTCAGAGGTAAAACAACCCAACTTAAGAATAATGTGTATATATGAAACGTACAGAGAAAACGGCAAAGGTATGGCAATGGAAAAATAACGCTCAACGCAAGATTCAACTTAAAGGCAGCGATGACTCTTTGGTCTAATTTCATCATTTTCGTAATCATGCCATCTAATACCGAAAATATTACGTAAACAGTTATAATCAAACGCATGGTTTCCTGTTATCATTCTTACAGAGAACCATGCTTCACTACCACAGTAAACTTTAAAGAGGTCTAATTACATAGCCAAATTTTAATCTCTAGTTCCATATTCGCTACAAATTCTTAAAGTTCTTGCAGCATTGAATCAACCTCCTGTCTACCTCGTGTCGTACGTTATCTCGTATATAACTGCGAACGGAATTAAACCGAGAAACTCGCTCCAAAGCGCAACCATTGAAACGAAGCAAAAAAGCGTTTGTTGGCACGGACTCTACTGCAAACTGACTTGATCAATTTCCATCCCTTTTGTTCTATCTCTATTTTTATCATCCAACACGTTTCCATTTATATGAAAGAGCATATTATTGGAGAATTAGCATTCCCGATCCCTCGATGGAACCAATGTGCTGAGCAATAAGGGACGAAAAGTTTTAAACAACCTCTGCTGACGTATCTTTATTAACTCGAGTGTTGATATTTGTCCCTCTCGATGGCAATTGCTCTGGACTCGATATTCAATAACACTTCCTGTGTTGTATCAACAGAAAACAAAATCCTGCAACGTAGAAACGTGAACTTGGATGTTTGTCGGTGGAAGTGGAACTGAGGATATAGATTAAATCAATACGAAGCTTGACTTTCAACGCAATCATTCCGTATGTCAAAAGGTTATGAAAGCAGAATCAGATTCCTGAAACTTACTTCACAACAACATTCTTCCTTTTTAAGGCTTCACCTTACATTACAATCAGAGGAGTATGTCCAAACACTATCATATATATTTTCCTGAATGCTGAAATGGGGAAAAAATTGTGTATTTAATTTCATTTTCTATTAGTTAATGATTCATATACTTTGAAAATATTTAAATTTTCCCTTTCGATATCAAAGATAATGTCCGATTTATTTGAAGATTTCGATTGGGCTGTTTTACGCCTGCGAGACCCTTTTTTGCACACAATGGGCTAAATGGTCAGGTCACAAAGACTAAGGGCTCAGAGAAGGTTGGGGAAGGGAAGCAATTGCATAGGTGTTAGGAGACAGACGAGTAGCCTCCCATTATGGTCATCCAGCTTGTTCTTTAACGGGCACAGGTCCTGCATCCGGGGACATAACTTTACATCCCATCCGACAGAGGGCGGCCTTTCCAAAACCATCGATCGTCCCTTTCTGACCAAGGGTAGGGGATTTAGCAGAGAAAAATCTCAAAGCTGTCGCAGGCGGGACTCAAACCTGGAAACAGCAGATTCCGACCGAGCCAATTTCCGACTGAGTTACCTCTAGGGCTAATGGTCAGATCACAAGGACTCAAGGGCTCAGAGAAGGTTGGAGAGGAAGGGAACCACTGGACAGCTGCTGGGAGACAGATGGTAGTCACCCGTCAAGGCCATCCAGCGTGTTCTTTAACGTACACAGAGCACTCGGCTAAACGTCCAATCCGACAGACGGCTGACCTTCCAAGCCCATCATTGTCCTTTTCTTACCGAAGACATGGAAGGGATTAAATAAAAAAAATACCCCCTCAAGCAGCTGCTTGCCACAGAGGTAGCGGTGATAAATCTCAACGGAGGAATAGGTGGGACTCGAACCTGGGAATTGCAAATTACAAGCCTGGCCCGCTACTGATTCAGATAATCCCCAAATAGCTCTTGAAATATGTGTTTATTTGAATAAGTAAATAAAACCGGGCCAAGCCTATTTGCCTGAGAACAACTAATAATACCTATCAATAATGCTTCGACCTGTCAGCGAAACGTCTGGACGTGCCGCCATTGCATTCCATTTGAAACACGGGAAGTGTCAAGATGAGCAGTTTGCTTGATGGATAAGACCTCTTCATTTATCACCTTAGGTAAAGAGTGCAACAGCCACTTCCCGGTTCCCTGCTGGTAAAGAAGACTCCTGTCAATGAATCACAAGAGGAAGTAGAGCTAGTACAAGAGAAAAAGTAAAGAGAACTGATGGCTTCGCGGAAAACACCAGCAGCCCGAAATAAACAACCCTTCTGTTGAAGCGCGAAGATCACGAGTAACAACGAGGCAACAGTCAGTCTCTGTCAAGGTGAAAATCTTCGCGAGCAAGAATAAAAGTGATGGGGAGAAATAAGAAGTAGAAGCAGGCATTTCAGAGACTATAGACATTGAGGCTGTTGCCCTGAACGAGGGTGATAAGGGGAAATTGCACCTGATACGAAATGTACAGAGAAAATGGCAAAGGTATGGCAATGGAAAACTATCGAAAAAAATTCGCTAGTTTTCTTTAGTATCAGTATTCTTTTTTTTTCTGGTATTAATATAGTACTCTTGATTTCTTATACACACATACATACAAAATCCTCAGGCAGCAATGGGCTACGGAGGTCTAACCAGACACTGTAATTTTGCTCTCCAGACCTGAGCTGCAGCTGCTGCATTTGGCCACTCAGCCAATTCTAACAAAGTCCTGTTTGGTGTTTGGCATTGTCTGCCCATTGCAACCTAGGTCTCCTCCTTTTTCTGAAACCTTTAGGCACACTGTTCATAATCCTGTTTGCCAATCTGCAGCAATGCATACGGACAACATGGTCAAACCAACGCAGTCTCTCTCTGCACAATATGCTGCTCAAAAGAAGTTGATGACTCCTTCTTCTAACCTCATCATTAGTTACAAAGTTGAACCACCTAATGCCCAAGATACTGCGTAAGCATCTGGAATCAAAGGCATCAAGATTCTTGTTATCCTGTTTACAAAGGGTCCATGTTTCGCTACCATAACCAACCTTAGAAAGAACCAAACTATTATACAGCCTAATTTTAGTCTTTAGGTGTATATGCCTATTTTCCCATACTCTCCATACATTCTTAAAAGTCCCAGCGGCAGTCCCTACTCTTTTATTTATCTCATGCCGCACATCACCAGTATCTGTTACATAGCTTCCAAGATAATTAAACTGAGACACTTGCTCAAGAGTAAAGCCATTCAAAGCAACTGAACAGTGATGAAGAGGGATCGTCTAAAAAGTCACCTAGCGCAAGAGAAATATCTCCTTTCTTCACAAAATTCAAAAAATCCTGAAGCTGGCTGTAAAACGTATCCTTCTCGTTCTCATCAGTCTTCTGTGGGGGGGCGGGGGGGGGGCTCAGTCGGTAGCGCGCCAGGCTGGCAATCTGTAGTTCCCAGGTTCGAGTCCCAGCTGGGTCAGCGTTGAGATTTATCTCCTAAAAATTTCCCGCCCTGCCCACGGTAAGTAGGGGACACCGATGGGCTTGGAAAGGCCGCCGTCCGTCGAATGGGACGTTAAGCCTTGCCCCCGTGTGCGGGAGAGCCATACCCTGTGCACGTTAAAGAACACGCTGGATGGCCTTGACGGGAGACTACCATCTGTCTCCCAACAGCTGTTCCAGTGGGTCCCCTTCCCCAACCTTCTCTGAGACTTCGGGGTCCATGGGACCTGGCCATTTAGCCCATGGTGTGCAAAAAAGTGCCGCTCAGAGGTAAAACAACCCAACCCTCTGTGGGGGCATAACAACAGATGACATTCAAGTAATTTAATTTTTGTTTTAAATTTAACTGTAAGAAAATCTTTAATTAAACACAGTCATATCCTAGAAGAGCATCACTGGCGTGTCTGCTGAGAAGAAAACCTACACTTTAGAGATGTTTTCCATCCTCCCTCCCTGAAAAGAGAAATTTAAAGTTATTTTTAAGTATCTCACCTGTATCTGTCCATCTGGTCTCTTGCAAGCCTAGAATGTCTAGGTTATAGCGCTGGAATTCCTGCGTGAAGACATCAGGAGAATAATCTCTATGTAATCTCTAGAGCAGACTTCTTTCAGAGCGATGAAATATGGTTCCTAAAGCAGACTTCTTTCAGAGCGATGAAATATGGTACCTAAAGCAGACTTCTTTCAGGGCGATGAAATATGGTTCCTTAAGTAGACTTCTTTTAGGACGATGAACTATGTATGGTTCCTTAGCTACACTTTTTTAGAGCGATGAAATATGGTTCCTTAGGTAGACTTTTTATTAGCAAACCTTTCCACAGGTAACAGCTATCCTTTCGATTAAATATGGTTCCTTAAGGAGACTTAATACCGATGTTAGTTTGCCAGAATGTTGCTCTCGTCATATAGACTAGAAGGAATCCATTTATAACCAAATCGAGAAAATTTGTTGTTTTTTACAGGCTTACTATTAATATTCTGCATCTCAGTAAATGAAAGCTTTTTATCTCACTTTTCATTTCATATTACTTATCCACTTACTGAATGATTTACACAGATAAGCAAATCTCACCAAAACTCTCAATTGAAACGCATGAAAAAGACACTATCATTTTAGAAGGGAGACTTTTTATAGTTTCACATTTGTCATTAAAGAGACAAGATGATTAGTTTCATTAGTAAAAGTGTACCAAACACAATCTGCTCCTTATCATAATCTAAATAGTAAGCCGATTGCTTGGAAGTCTGTAGAAAGTGAACCACATTTCGCAGCAGCTCAAATCCCATGGTAGCAACGTGTATGTTGTACACTTATCAGATAGGTCAGAGAGTTGCCAACCAGCCACCTGCAGTTGATCCACACCGATAAGTTTACCTCCAGCAGTGTTATCAGCTGCTGACAGTTCATCTCCTATGCCATGAAATCGTGTTTCTTTGACAAACATTCCGTCAAAAATGGCTATGCTACGTTGCAGCTCTGCAGGAAAGAATATTTATTTGCAGCTATTAGGAGAATGATGGAAGCTTCACAAGTCTCTTAACAGCTGCAAAAAAAATGCTCTCATCGTTAAAGCAAGGGCGGAAGTTGGCTCAGTCGGCAGCCCGCCAGGATCATAATCTGCAGTTCCCAGGTTCAAGTCCCACTGCTCCATCCTTAACATCCTACGAACTCTTTAGGGTTGGGTTGTTTTACCTCTGAGCGGCACTTTTTTGCACACCATGGGCTAAATGGCCAGGTCACAAGGACGCGAGGGCTCAGAGAAATTTGGGGGAGGAGACCCACTGGAACAGCTGTTGGGAGACAGATCAGTTCCCAGGTTCAAGTCCCACTGCTCCATCCTTAACATCCTACGAACTCTTTAGGGTTGGGTTGTTTTACCTCTGAGCGGCACTTTTTTGCACACCATGGGCTAAATGGCCAGGTCACAAGGACGCGAGGGCTCAGAGAAATTTGGGGGAGGAGACCCACTGGAACAGCTGTTGGGAGACAGATGGTAGCCTCCCGTCAAGGCCATCCAGGATGTTCTTTTAACGTGCACAGGGTATGGCTCTCCCGCATACGGCTTAATGCGGAGACAACAAATGTTCCCCCGACGGACGGAGGCCTTTCCAAGCCCATCGGTGTCCCTATTGACAGAGGGCAGGGCGCGGAGTTTTGCGGAGATAAATCTCAACGCTGGCCCTGCTTGGGATCGAACCTGGGACCTGCAGATTATGAGCCTGGCGTGCTACCGACTGAGCCACTCCCACCCTCCAGCCACAAGAGACTGGGGGAGAGATACTTTTACACACGGTTCGTCACGATCTCTCTCTAACCTGTAGATCGATTGAGATCGATTGAGATCGATGAGTCGTGTATCATACGAAAACATTCGATGTGATAAGTGTTGTAAGCTGCGAAAGGAATAAAAATCACTCCTTCCATCATTTTTTCCGCAAATGAGGAAAATTTTCACGGGGGGGGGGGGGGGGGCGATTATAATTTTTTTTCTCAAATAAAGTTTTAATGACGAGGAGAGGGTCAAAAGCTGCAAAAAGATTGCCCCTGTCCTTTCTTCCGTCCCGAAAAATAAAACAAGTGTGCAATTCACTCAATTAATATTTGACACATGAATTAAGTGATTTCATCGTTGGTAATAGGTTTAACGTCTATTTTTCTTCACAATTTAGAATACAGTCGCTCAAAAAAGTATCCGAACGCTATGGTTGATTACAGAATTCAGAAAAAAATATCTGGCAACGATTTTTTTAGAAATTAGTGATCTGGTAACCTTCGTGTCACGTGATTACGGAATTCAGGAAAAATATCTGGAGCGTGTACAGCAACTGTACACGCTCCAGTTACCGTTCACAGCAAACTGGAGCGTGTGCAGTTACTGCACATGCTCCAGTTTGCTGTGAACGGTAACTGTACACGCTCAATATTTCCATGAGTGAGCCCACACGATCTAGTATCAAAATAATATGACCACCTACAATCGCTCAAAAAAATATTCGAACACTATGGTTGATTACAGAATTCAGAAAAAATATCTGGCAACGATTTTTTTAGAAATTAGTGATCTGGCAACCTTCGTGTCACGTGACACGAAAAACGTGATTCTAAAAAAATCGTTGCCAGATATTTTTTCTGAATTCTGTAATCAACAATAGTGTTCGGACACTTTTTTGAGCGACTGTAGGTGGTCATATTATTTTGATACTAGATCGTGTGGGCTCACTCATGGAAATATTGAGCGTGTACAGTTACCGTTCACAGCACACTGGAGCGTGTACAGTTGCTGTACACGCTCCAGATATTTTTCCTGAATTCTGTAATCACGTGACACGAAGGTTGCCAGATCACTAATTTTTAAAAAAAATCGTTGCCAGACGTTTTTTCTGAATTCTGTAATCAACCGTAGTGTTCGGATACTTTTTTGAGCGACTCTCCTGTAGGAAATTCATTCTGTAACCGAGTTCAGTGTCAATAAAAAGATTTCGCAGAGATTAATATTGACTGTACACATTGCTAATGAATGCCACATAACTGCAATCGTTTTAAGCTCGAGTGCGTTGCGGAGCGAAATAATTCATTGTGCGCGAGTGGCACGAGATCGGTAGTTAGAGGAATTGCATGTTCAGATATGAGAAACGTTGTTTATGGACATATCGGGGGTTTCAGTAAATGACGAAACAGACACAATGAGCTCTGCATTTTGGGTCTGTATCTAAAAGGGGATTTTTAAAATAAGCTCAATTGTTGCGCGCCAAACTCATAATCTGTAACTCCCGGGTTCGAGTCCCATCTGTGCCACCTCCGAGATTTATCTCCCTAACTTCTACACTGCTCTCGGAAAGAAAGGAGACACCGTTGGGCTTGAGGTAGGGCGTCGTCTATCGATTGGAACGTTAATCCGTTGCTCCGTGTGCATGAGAACCATACCTTATGCGCGGTTGGGTTATTTTATCTCTGAGCGGCATTTTTTTTACGCAAAATGGGCTAAATGGCCAGGTCACAAGGACCCCAAGGGCTCAGAGAAGATTGGGGGAAGGGTTGGGTTGTTTTACCTCTGAGCGGCACTTTTTTGCACAACATGGGCTAAATGGCCAGGTCACATGGACCCCGAAGGCTCAGAGAAGGTTGGGGGAGGGGACCCACTGCAACAGCTGTTGGGAGACAGATGGTAGCCTCCCGTCAAAGCCATCCAGCATGTTCTTTAACGTGCACAGGGTATGGCTCTCCCGCACACGGAGACACGGCTTAACGTCCCATCTGACGGACGGCAGCCTTTCCAAGCGGATTCCATGGGCTAAATGGTCAGGCCACACGGACACCGAAGGCTCAGAGAAGGTTGGGGGAGGGGACCCACTGGAACAGCTGTTGGGAGACAGATGGTAGCCTCCCGTCAAAGCCATCCAGCATGTTCTTTAACGTGCACAGGGTATGGCTCTCCCGCACACGGAGCCACGGCTTAACGTCCCATCCGATGGACGGCGGCCTTTCCAAGCCCATCGGTGTCCCCTACTGACCGTGGGCAGGGCGGGGAATTTTGCGGAGATAAATCTTAACGCTGACCCAGCTGGGACTCGAACCTGGGAACTACATATATTACGAGCCTGGCGCGCTACCGACTGGGCCACCCCCGCCCCTTGGGGGAAGGGAATCAACTGAACAGTTGTTAGGAGACAGATGCTAGTCCCCGTCAAACTCGTCTGGCGTGTTCTTTAAAGTGCGCAGGGTATGGCTATCCGGCACACGGGGCCAAGGCTTAAGGTGCCATCTGGCGGATGGCGGCCTTTCCAAGCCCATCGGTGTCTCCTACTGACCGAGGGCAGCGCGGAGAGTTTTTCTCAACTTTGGCCTAGCTGGAGCTTGACAACTGCAGATTACGAGTCTGGCGCGCTACCGACTGAGCCACCCCCGCCTCGTAAACCTGAGAAACCTCACTTGCCGTAAATGAAGTTGATTGGTAATAATTAAATCTTGTACTAGCGATTTCGATATTATTGAGTTCTGTAATAGTGATAACTATGCTATGGCGAAATAAAAAACCCATACCTCATTCGACAGAAAATATTCCGTTCCAAAAGTTCAGAGGCGAAATTCTTCTTATCGATTAGAAATTCCGGGATTCAATATTTAATTTTTCCCTTCACACAGATACTTTGTGACAGAAACTTAAGACACACTTTGAAAGACTTCTAAGAAACATATTTTGCAACTGATTTTTAAGAGATCTATTTGTAGCAGAGGTTTTTAAAAGAGATGCTTGCAACGGATTCTTTTTAGAGAAATGTTTACAATCACTCTTTTATAATAGATGTTTACAACCGATTCTTATTATAAATGTTCACAACACACTCTTTTAAAAGGGGGCGGGGGTGGCTCAGTGGGTAGCGCGCCAGGCTCGTAATCTGTAGTTCCCAGGTTCGATTCCCAGCTGGGTCAGCGTTGAGATTTATCTCCTCAAAATTCCCCGCTCTGCCCACGGTCAGTAGGGGACACCGATGGGGTTGGAAAGGCCGCCGTCCGTCGGATGGGACGTTAAGCCGTGGCCCCGTGTGCGGGAGAGCCATACCCTGTGCACGTTAAAGAACACGCTGGATGGCTTTGACGGGAGGCTACCATCTGTCTCCCAACAGCTGTTCCAGTGGGTCCCCTCCCCCAACCTTCTCTGAGCCTTCGGGGTCCTTGTGGCCTAGCCATTTAGCCCATGGTGTGCAAAAAAGTGCCGCTCATAGGTAAAACAATCCAATCCAATCTCTTTTAAAGGGAAAGGGATGACTCAGCCGGCAGCGCGCTAGGCTCGTAATCTGCGATTCCCAGATTCCAGTCCCAGATCGGCTAGCGTTGAGATTTATCTCCGCAGAACTCCCCACCTTGCCCTCTGTCAGTAGGGGACATCAATGGGCTTGGAAAGACCTCGTCCATCGGATGGGACTTAACGGTGTGGCCCCGTGTGATGCAGAGCCATACTCTGTTCGCTTTAAAGAACACTCTGGATGGCCTTGATGGGAGGCTACTATCAATATCCTAACAGAAGTCCATTGTTCTCTGACCTTCTCTGAGCCCTTGGGTATCCTTGTGGACCATATCTAATCATAGTTCCTCCCTCCATATTTATGGAGGGAGGGACCACTATGATTATAATAATCCTTGTGTTGATTTTCTCAGAGAGTAATGAGATAGCATGTAATTGAGAAAATGAATTTTAGTGGTTATACAAAAATGTTTTAGTTTAAAGATCATAGAATGGGTTGGGTTGTTTTATCTCTGAGCGGCACTTTTTTGCACACCATGGGCTAAATAGCCAGGTCACATGGACCCCGAAGGCTCAGAGAAGGTTGGGGGAAGGGACCCACTGGAACAGCTGTTGGGAGACAGATGGTAGCCTCCCGTCAAGGCCATCCAGCGTGTTCTTTAACGTGCACAGGGTATGGCTCTCCCGCACACGGAGCCACGGCTTAACGTCCCATCCGACGAACGGTGGTCTTTCCAAGCCCATCGGTGTCCCCTACTGACAGCGGGCATGGCGGGGAATTTTGCGGAGATAAATCTCAACGCTGACCCAGCTGGGACTCGAACCTGGGAACTACAGATTACGAGCCTGGCGCGCTACCGACGGAGCCACCCCCGCTCCCATATGGAAATGAATGCTGGCACTAAACTGGCGTATCATTGGCAGAACCTTCGTGCACCACAGTTTGGGGATCGCCGGCTTGCATCATAGAACATCATATCATTAACGTCATATTATAGAACCTCATACCATTAGTAATTTTACAGAACATCACATCACTGATGTCATAGAATGAAATATTTTCGTCATATCATGGAAATATAAATACACCACATCATTGACTGATGGAATAATTTGGCGATTTTCAAAGTATTGCGCACAGAAATCGGAGGTGTTCCTAAAAACACTTCAAAATTCTCGAATGTTGTATTTGAACATAAACGCTATTCGAAACAATTTGTATCTCTTATAGTATTGAAAAAAAAATCTAATTATTTATATGACGTTTTCGATTCTTTGTTTATTCTACAGCAAAATATGACAGCATGGTAGGTGTGGGAGTAGCTCAGCTGGTAGCGCGACAGGCTCGTAATCTGCAGTTCCCAGGTTCGAGTTCCAGCTGGGTCAGCGTTGAGATTTAACTCCGCAAAACTCCGCGCCCTACTCACGGTCAGTAAGGGATACCGATGGGCTTGGAAAGGCCGTCGTCCGTCGTATGGGACGTTAAGCCGTGGCCCCGTGTGCGGAAGAGTTACACCCTGTGCACGTAAAGAATACGCTGGATGGCCTTGATGGGAGGCTACCAACTGTCTGCCAACAGCCGTTCCAGTGAATCCCCTCCCCGAATCTTTTCTGAGCCTTCGGAGTCCTTGTGACCTGGCCAATTAGCCCATGGTGTAAAAAAGCCAAAAAAATGCCGCTCAGAGGTAAAACAACCAACCAACAACAGTCTGGCTGCTCCGCTAAGATTTTTTTTTGTTTAGTAGGTGTTCGGTCTTTGAAACAAAAGGTGAAGAAACACACTGAACCATTAATGAAAATTTTCCTTATTCCTTTTGATTAAAGGAATATCCCTGAAATTGTGATTTTCGAGATTTAGTCCTCACCACTTTATGATTATTACCACTATTCTAAGGTTAATGCCAGCAGCTTATACCCGAACGTCAAAAAAAAAAACACAAACTGCATTTATCCAAAACTCTGATATCACAAAACATCATAAAAGCAGCCTTATACGAAGTTATAAATATTAAGATTCCAAAACCTTCCTAGGTTAAATTCGTCAAACATAAAAACATTGCATTTCTCCGAAGACAAAACCCTAAAAAACATACCAGGAAGGTTGTGAGAAATCTCAGTTGCTCAGGTGCGATCTATATACACACACAATACATCTATCATGTATCTTAGGGGTTCTCAACGTGGGGTACGCGGTAAAATTTTTTGGGGTACGCAGTATGAGCTCAAAAGTCGCTAGATGTATGTTATATATATATGTTTTATTCCCATTGTTATACTATAACTATAGTTTTATCTATCTATACAAGGGGTACGCCAGTTACATACACATTTCCAGGGGGTACGTGAAGCATAAAAGGTTGAGAACCACTGATATATATGTTTTATTTTATTCCCATTGTTATACTATAACTATAGTTTTATCTATCTATACAAGGGGTACGCCAGTTACATACACATTTCCAGGGGGTACGTGAAGCATAAAAGGTTGAGAACCACTGATATATATGTTTTATTTTATTCCCATTGTTATACTATAACTATAGTTTTATCTATCTATACAAGGGGTACGCCAGTTACATACACATTTCCGGGGGGTACGTGAAGCATAAAAGGTTGAGAACCACTGATATATATGTTTTATTTTATTCCCATTGTTATACTATAACTATAGTTTTATCTATCTATACAAGGGGTACGCCAGTTCCATACACATTTCCAGGGGGTACGTGAAGCATAAAAGGTTGAGAACCACTGATATATATATTTTATTTTATTCCCATTGTTATACTATAACTATAGTTTTATCTATCTATACAAGGGGTACGCCAGTTCCATACACATTTCCAGGGGGTACGTGAAGCATAAAAGGTTGAGAACCACTGATATATATATTTTATTTTATTCCCATTGCTATACTATAACTATAGTTTTATCTATCTATACAAGGGGTACGCCAGTTACATACACATTTCCAGGGGGTACGTGAAGCATAAAAGGTTGAGAACCACTGATATATATGTTTTATTTTATTCCCATTGTTATACTATAACTATAGTTTTAACTATCTATACAAGGGGTACGCCAGTTACATACACATTTCCAGGGGGTACGTGAAGCATAAAAGGTTGAGAACCACTGATATATATGTTTTATTTTATTCCCATTGTTATACTATAACTATAGTTTTAACTATCTATACAAGGGGTACGCCAGTTACATACACATTTCCAGGGGGTACGTGAAGCATAAAAGGTTGAGAACCACTGATATATATGTTTTATTTTATTCCCATTGTTATACTATAACTATAGTTTTATCTATCTATACAAGGGGTACGCCAGTTACATACACATTTCCAGGGGGTACGTGAAGCATAAAAGGTTGAGAACCACTGATATATATGTTTTATTTTATTCCCATTGTTATACTATAACTATAGTTTTATCTATCTATACAAGGGGTACGCCAGTTCCATACACATTTCCAGGGGGTACGTGAAGCATAAAAGGTTGAGAACCACTGATGTATATATTTTATTTTATTCCCATTGCTATACTATAACTATAGTTTTATCTATCTATACAAGGGGTACGCCAGTTACATACACATTTCCAGGGGGTACGTGAAGCATAAAAGGTTGAGAACCACTGATATATATGTTTTATTTTATTCCCATTGTTATACTATAACTATAGTTTTAACTATCTATACAAGGGGTACGCCAGTTACATACACATTTCCAGGGGGTACGTGAAGCATAAAAGGTTGAGAACCACTGATATATATGTTTTATTTTATTCCCATTGTTATACTATAACTATAGTTTTATCTATCTATACAAGGGGTACGCCAGTTCCATACACATTTCCAGGGGGTACGTGAAGCATAAAAGGTTGAGAACCACTGATATATATGTTTTATTTTATTCCCATTGTTATACTATAACTATAGTTTTATCTATCTATACAAGGGGTACGCCAGTTACATACACATTTCCAGGGGGTACGTGAAGCATAAAAGGTTGAGAACCACTGATATATATGTTTTATTTTATTCCCATTGTTATACTATAACTATAGTTTTAACTATCTATACAAGGGGTACGCCAGTTACATACACATTTCCAGGGGGTACGTGAAGCATAAAAGGTTGAGAACCACTGATATATATGTTTTATTTTATTCCCATTGTTATACTATAACTATAGTTTTAACTATCTATACAAGGGGTACGCCAGTTACATACACATTTCCAGGGGGTACGTGAAGCATAAAAGGTTGAGAACCACTGATATATATGTTTTATTTTATTCCCATTGTTATACTATAACTATAGTTTTAACTATCTATACAAGGGGTACGCCAGTTACATACACATTTCCAGGGGGTACGTGAAGCATAAAAGGTTGAGAACCACTGATATATATGTTTTATTTTATTCCCATTGTTATACTATAACTATAGTTTTAACTATCTATACAAGGGGTACGCCAGTTCCATACACATTTCCAGGGGGTACGTGAAGCATAAAAGGTTGAGAACCACTGATATATATGTTTTATTTTATTCCCATTGTTATACTATAACTATAGTTTTATCTATCTATACAAGGGGTACGCCAGTTACATACACATTTCCAGGGGGTACGTGAAGCATAAAAGGTTGAGAACCACTGATATATATGTTTTATTTTATTCCCATTGTTATACTATAACTATAGTTTTAACTATCTATACAAGGGGTACGCCAGTTACATACACATTTCCAGGGGGTACGTGAAGCATAAAAGGTTGAGAACCACTGATATATATGTTTTATTTTATTCCCATTGTTATACTATAACTATAGTTTTATCTATCTATACAAGGGGTACGCCAGTTACATACACATTTCCAGGGGGTACGTGAAGCATAAAAGGTTGAGAACCACTGATATATATGTTTTATTTTATTCCCATTGTTATACTATAACTATAGTTTTAACTATCTATACAAGGGGTACGCCAGTTACATACACATTTCCAGGGGGTACGTGAAGCATAAAAGGTTGAGAACCACTGATATATATGTTTTATTTTATTCCCATTGATATACTATAACTATAGTTTTATCTATCTATACAAGAGGTACGCCAGTTACATACACATTTCCAGGGGGTACGTGAAGCATAAAAGTTTGAGAACCACTGATATATATGTTTTATTTTATTCCCATTGTTATACTATAACTATAGTTTTATCTATCTATACAAGGGGTACGCCAGTTACATACACATTTCCAGGGGGTCGTGAAGCATGAAAGGTTGAGAACCACTGATATATATGTTTTATTTTATTCCCATTGTTATACTATAACTATAGTTTTATCTATCTATACAAGGGGTACGCCAGTTACATACACATTTCCAGGGGGTACGTGAAACATAATAGGTTGATAACCACTGATATATATATTTTATTCTAATTGTTATACTATAACTATAGTTTTATCTATCTATACAAGGGGTACGCCAGTTACATACACATTTCCAGGGGGTACGTGAAGCATAAAAGGTTGAGAACCACTGATATATATGTTTTATTTTATTCCCATTGTTATACTATAACTATAGTTTTATCTATCTATACAAGGGGTACGCCAGTTACATACACATTTCCAGGGGGTCGTGAAGCATGAAAGGTTGAGAACCACTGATATATATGTTTTATTTTATTCCCATTGTTATACTATAACTATAGTTTTATCTATCTATACAAGGGGTACGCCAGTTACATACACATTTCCAGGGGGTACGTGAAGCATAATAGGTTGATAACCACTGATATATATATTTTATTCTAATTGTTATACTATAACTATAGTTTTATCTATCTATACAAGGGGTACGCCAGTTACATACACATTTCCAGGGGGTACGTGAAGCATAAAAGGTTGAGAACCACTGATATATATGTTTTATTTTATTCCCATTGTTATACTATAACTATAGTTTTATCTATCTATACAAGGGGTACGCCAGTTACATACACATTTCCAGGGGGTACGTGAAGCATAATAGGTTGATAACCACTGATATATATATTTTATTCTAATTGTTATACTATAACTATAGTTTTATCTATCTATACAAGGGGTACGCCAGTTACATACACATTTCCAGGGGGTACGTGAAGCATAAAAGGTTGAGAACCACTGATATATATGTTTTATTTTATTCCCATTGTTATACTATAACTATAGTTTTTTCTATCTATACAAGGGGTACGCCAGTTACATACACATTTCCAGGTGGTACGTGATGCATAAAAGGTTCAGAACCACTGATATATATGTTTTATTTTATTCCCATTGTTATACTATAACTATAGTTTTATCTATCTATACAAGGGGTACGCCAGTTACATACACATTTCCAGGGGGTACGTGAAGCATAAAAGGTTCAGAACCACTGATATATATGTTTTATTTTATTCCCATTGTTATACTATAACTATAGTTTTTTCTATCTATACAAGGGGTACGCCAGTTACATACACATTTCCAAGGTGTACGTGAAGCATAAAAGGTTCAGAACCACTGATATATATGTTTTATTTTATTCCCATTGTTATACTATAACTATAGTTTTATCTATCTATACAAGGGGTACGCCAGTTACATACACATTTCCAGGGGGTACGTGAAGCATAAAAGGTTCAGAACCACTGATATACATGTTTTATTTTATTCCCATTGTTATACTATAACTATAGTTTTATCTATCTATACAAGGGGTACGCCAGTTACATACACATTTCCAGGGGGTACGTGAAGCATAAAAGGTTCAGAACCACTGATATACATGTTTTATTTTATTCCCATTGTTATACTATAACTATAGTTTTATCTATCTATACAAGGGGTACGCCAGTTACATACACATTTCCAGGGGGTACGTGAAGCATAAAAGGTTGAGAACCACTGATATATATGTTTTATTTTATTCCCATTGTTATACTATAACTATAGTTTTATCTATCTATACAAGGGGTACGCCAGTTACATACACATTTCCAGGGGGTACGTGAAGCATAAAAGGTTGAGAACCACTGATTCATCTAAAAGCGTACAACATGTACCGACATAGCATATTTCTAAACATTAAACAACTACAACGGAACCACCCGATCCCTGATTACAAATCAGTAATGCACCGTGTTCAAAACCGAAATGTGTGGACAAAGCGGTAGAAGACAGAAATGAAAACCAGACTTACGAGAGAGCGTTTGCTTCCTCCGCTGCCAGTGCACTAGTGTGGGTTAGAGCACGTGACCACTCTACCTGCCTCCTTCTCCTCCTCCTATCAACAATGGATGACGTAGCAGCATCCGGGTTACTGCTATTGCCATCGAGCGTTGCCAGCTGACGGAAAGCAAGCATTGTCATAATAGAGGGAACCTTTGGCGCCCGATGATCCAGTTGCATAACAAATGAAAGCTGCTTCCAAGCGCGCCGGGGATCCATTGTCTTCTATTGTTAGTTTGGTTGTTCGTTGCTTGTTAATACAAGTTTCTTTACCACAGGGAAGAGTACTGTGGCATTTTCTGCGGCTGCTTTTCTTCTCATTAATTTTAGTATAATATCGAGATCTCTTGTTCGTGAATTAATACCAGCCACGTAGAGTTAATATTTCCTGAGTAAGTTCTAATGGGTATAATAAAGTTGGGTTGTTTTACCTCTGAGCGGCACTTTTTTGCACACCATGGGCTAAATGGCCAAGTCACATGGACCCCGAAGGCTCAGAGAAGGTTGGGGGATGGGACCCACTGGAACAGCTGTTGGGAGACAGATGGTAGCCTCCCGTCAAGGCCATCCAGCGTGTTCTTTAACGTGCACAGGGTATGGCTCTCCCGCACACGGGGCCACGGCTTAACGTTCCATCCGACGGACGGCGGCCTTTCCAAGCCTATCGGTGTCCCCTACTGAGCGTGGGCAGGGCGGGGAATTTTTTGGAGATAATCTCAACGCTGACCCAGCTGGGACCCGAACCTGGGAACTACAGATTACGAGCCTGGCGCGCTACCGACTGACCCACCCCCGCCCAGGTATAATAAAGCTGTTTTAAACTGTTTATTGAAACTTCTTGCTGCAAAATGGAACACATCATTGACGAATAAAGATCGGATTTGTCGCATCACTTTCAATAGAGAATGGAATAATATATACTACTTACCACGACTCAATAGTTGCCACGAAGGTCTTACACGAGACTATTTTGTGACGTCACCGCAGTAAAAAGACGACATACATCAAGTTTATTACGTGGGTTGAATTATTTTACCTCTGAGCGGCACTTTTTTGCACACAATAGGCTAAATGGCCAGGTCACAAGGACCCCATGGGCTCAGAAAAGATTTGTGGGAAGGTTACCTATTGAACAGCTGTTAATTGACAGATTGTGACCTTGGTCCAACAGCGGAGGTCAGCAGCACAACGACCAATGTCGGCAGTAACAGCTCGATACCATTTATTGCAATTCAGACTGCACACCTGCCGACCATTGTTAAGATCGCCTGACACCCCAACACAAAGCAGACAGACAACACACGGCATCGAGCGGCAACGGCAATGGAATGACGAACAGTAGAGCATTATCTTTCCTGATGAATTCCGCTTCTGTCTATTCGAATCCGATGAGGGATAGCAGAATCCTCGTCTACCCACGGATTGATAAGAGGACTGCGAGGAGTGTATTCGAAAGGGACATGCTCAACAGGACGTTTTACAGCCTTCAGCACTTCTGAATTTACAGACTGTCCCACACATCATGTTTCACCAAGATATGCAAGAACCCATGCAGCAAGTGTCACTGTTGAGACAAAACAATGTGCATATCCTTCCATGGCCGGCTAGATGCTCTGATTTGTCACCCATCGAAAATGTATGGGACCCTGGTTTCAAGACAACCCCACAGAGAGTACTTTCCCCCGATGGCATCACCCATGCAGTCATCAATCATTACCACCCTCCTTATTTTGGGGGGGGGGACAGATTATCTTGTAACAACTATAGTAAACAGATTTTGCAGCAACATCCCTGAAAATGTAGACGAGCTTTATGAACGGGTACATAATGCTTCCACGACTATTGCACAAATCAGCATCAAACATTTCCTACACTCTATGCTTCTCCGTTATTCTTAAAGAATTTGGTATGTAACTCTCCAATTCCTCTATATTGTAAGCATTTATTACTTCACTAAAGTAGGAGACACCGATGGGCTTGGAAAGGCCGCCGTCCGTCGGATGGGACGTTAAGCCGTGGTCCCGTGTGCGAGAGAGCCATACCCTGTGTACGTTAAAGAACACGCTGGATGGCCTTGACGGGAGGCTACCATCTGTTTCCCAACAGCTGTTCCAGTGGGTCCCCTCCCCCAACCTTCTCTGAGCCTTCGGGGTCCATGTGACCTGGCCATTTAGCCCATGGTGTGCAAAAAAGTGCCGCTCAGAGGTAAAACAACCCAACAACCCAACTTCACTAAAGCTACACGTTACAAGTTATAATCTTTTTACCAATTATAGGTCAGTGACAATTGAAAGGTTCGTTATTATTTACATATGCATTACTTGTTATAGCTGTTTAAGTACAATAATTTGTGGGACACCGATGGACTTGGAATCTCCGCCGTCCTTCGGGTGGGACGTTAAGCCGTGGCCCCATGTGTAGGGGAGCCATACCCTGTGCACGTTAAAGAACACGCTGGATGACCTTGACAGGAGGCTACCATCTGTCTCCCAACAGCTGTTCCAGTGGGTTCCCTCCCCCAACCTTCTCTGAGCCTTCGGGGTTCTTGTGACCTGGTCATTTAGCCCATTGTGTGCGAAAAAGTGCCGCTCAGAGATAAAACAACCCAACAATAATTTGTATAGGCAAATACGTAAAACCCTTTGGGAAAAACAACTTTTCACACTGACTGCTCATTTGAAGTGTGCACTGACATTCAGCACAGTTCATTGTTCTAGAAACCACTCGCATGACATCCAGATGGCTCAGCGGTTAGTGCACTTGGTTACTGATAAAACGGACGTGGGTTCGAGGTCCAGATAAGGTATGGATGCTTCTTTGTTGTCTTTCTGCTGAGGTGTCGTCTTCCTCGCAGATCTTCTCTGGGCCATATTTGACAGGCTCCTGTCAGGCCTTGCTTTTTTTATTATCACGTGACAGTGAGCTGACCATGAATAATATATAAAACATTTTAGCAGTTTTTTGCTGTTTACCACGGCTCAAGCGCGCATGTGCCAAGAAAAAAAAATCCTTCTCTCAAAGTGATTCATTAATGGAGGAAAAATCAAGTTTTAAATCGTAGCCTAGGGTGGCTGTGGTTAATAGGTGCCAGTTCTGACATCCTCACAGCACCATTTAACTGATTTAATAACGCCCTTGAAAATGGGTGAAAGGGGTTTCGAAGAAAAATCGAATGGAAACCACCTTCGAATGGAAACCACCTTCTGTCTGAAATTTTCATTTCTTCAGGAGACGGAAAAGTTACTCGGTGTCGAAATGCTGCGAATAATCAAATAACCGTAATACAGAAACAGAATTATTATCGGTTTAGTTATATAGAAATAGTTTAATTTTACACACAAAAACTCAGCACACTGCGGAACAAAATCAATACTAAAGTTGTGTTGGGTTGTTTCAGTTGTTTTACCTCTGAGAGGCACTATTTTTTGCATACAATGGGCTAAATTGCCAGGTCACAAAGACCCTGGTGGAACAGAGAAGGTTGGGGGAGGGGAACCACTGGACAGCTGCTAGGAGAGAGATAGTAGCCTCCAACCAAGGCCATTCAGCATGATCTGTAACGTGTACAGGGTATGGTTCTCTCGCACGCAGACCACGGTTTAACGTCCCATCCGAAGGATGGCGGATTTTCCAAGCCCATTGGTGTCCACTTTCTGACCCATGTGAGACTCTGATAATGCTCATTTGAAGATTCATCAGAACAGAATAATAATGCTCAATTGAAGTGATGATAATGTGATGACTCTGATCTGTGAGCTACGAACCTGACACCCTATCGCCTGAGCCAAATTCTACCTCCGATGAGATATTAAGACGTAATGCCATGTGCAAGAGAGGAGCGGGGGTGGTTCAGTCGGTAGCGCGCCAGGCTCGTAATCTGCAGTTCCCAGGTTCGAGTCCCAGCTGGGTCAGCGTTGAGATTTATCTCCGCAAAATTCCCCGCCCTGCCCACGGTCAGTAGGGGACACCGATGGGCTTGGAAAGGCCGCCGTCCGTCGGATGGGACGTTAAGCCGTGGCCCGTGTGCGGGAGAGCCATACTCTGTGCACGTTAAAGAACATGCTGGATGGCCTTGACGGGAGGCTACCATCTGTCTCCCAACAGCTGTTCCAGTGGGTCCCCTCCCCCAACCATTTCTGAGCTTTCGGGGTCCATGTGACCTGGCCATTTAGCCCATGATGTGCAAAAAAGTGCCGCTCAGAGGTAAAACAACCCAACCCATGTGCAAGAGAGCCATACACTACAGATGTTATGTCTCCAAACCGTCTAGTGGATCACCATTCCCAAGCTTCCCTGAGCCCTTGTGGTCCTTGTGACCTGGCCATTTGGACCAGTGTTGTAAAAAAAAAGTACCGATCAGAGTAAAACAGCCCAACCCAATACACATTGAAGAACATTCTGGATGGCCTTGACGGAAAGTTTCAAACTTTCTCCCCGCTGTTCAGTGGGTTCCTTATGAGCCACTGGGAGTCCTATAATCTGGTCATTAACACACTGTGTTCATAAAAAGTGCCACTCAGAGTTGCAACAGATAGGAAAAACGAGGCGTTCACTTTGGCGTCTGTCTGTCCGTCTATAGACATCGAACTTTTTTGGTTTTCAGAGATAAATTAAAAATTCTTTTTGTGTTTGATAGGTACTGATGGCCGAAATTAGGAAAGAGTTTGGCAGCGAGAATTGTTTCCAAGGGAACTGTGAGTGGTACATTTCATGAATAGAGGTTATCAAGTACTCATTCAGTACAGAGTGAAATCCATTTCGCTCATTTAAAAACATTCTGCCTTGTCTTGTAAAATTTTTTAGCGAATAATTCCAACCTTGCCGTCGGTCAGAAGGGGAAACTGATGGGTTTGGAAAGGTCTCCGTCCGTCGGATGGGACGTTCAGCCGTAGCCCCGTGTGCATGTTAAAGAACACGCTGAATGGCCTTGACTGGAGGCTAACATGTCTTCTAGCTGTCTAATGGCTCACATCCCCACAACTCTCTCTGAGCTGTCGGGTTCTTGTGACCTGATCATTTAGCCCATTGTGTGCAAAAAAGTGTCACTCAGGGGATATGTTGTTGTTTTACCTCTAACTTGCAAAACTTGCTCTTTGCCTTAACTTGCTCTAACTTGCTCTTTGCCTTAAAAGAAATCGGTGATGTAACTGCACGAGAATTTCACCTAACGGATCAAAATGGCCAATTCCTTACGCAGTTCTCTGAAACGAGTTTTAGGTTTCAAATTGTTGTTTTACCTCTGAGCGGCACTTTTTTGCATACCATGGGCTAAATGGCTAGGTCACATGGACCCCGAAGGCTCAGAGAAGGTTGGGGGAGGGGACCCACTGGAACAGCTGTTGGGAAACAGATGGTAGCCTCCCGTCAAAGCCATCCAGCGTGTTCTTTAACGTGCACAGGGTATAGCTCTCCCACACACGGGGCCACGGCTTAACGTCCCATCCGACGGACGGTGGCCTTTCCAAGCCCATCGGTGTCCCCTACTGACCGTGGACAGGGCGGGGAATTTTGCGGAAATAAATCTCAACGCCGACCCAGCTGGGACTCGAACCTGGGAACTACAGATTACGAGCCTGGCGCGCTACCGACTGAGCCACCCCCGCCCTTTAGGTTTCAAAAGTCTGAGAAATATCGGTTGAGAAAAAAAAAAGAAAGCTAAAGTAAATATAAACTAGCAGAAAACTTTTCAAAGAGAATAAAGTTTTTCTTTCACCTTCTTTTTCAATCCTTAAAATTGTTAACTCGAACTAATGGAAAAGCGGGAAAAATGCTAAAACTAATATTCATTAGTACTTACAAAACATAAAAAGTATTTCTCTTTCATTCCTTAAAAAAGTTTCTTTCGTTGCTGTCAGTGGACAATTTCTCGAAATTCTGTAACTTAAATTTCTACCACAAATAACTCACTTAAAATATTCATCAAAATTTTCTCGTTTTCCATATTTAGTGACTTCTAACGATGGAATTATAATAATCTATTGGTACGCATCACATTAAAAAATAAATGTTACAATTATTACTTAAGGCAAAAAAAAGTTGAATTTTCCCACTCACTTCAGGGGTCAAGGGCAACTCAGTGTTACCAACGTAAACCTCGTCACCTTCACATTCCCACCGATGGGCTTGGAACGGCCGCCGTCCGTTGGATGGGACGTTAAGCCGTGGCCCCGTGTGCGGGAGAGCCATACCCTGTGCACGTTAAAGAACACGCTGGATGGCCTTGACGGGAGGCTACCTTCTGTCTCCCAACAGCTGTTCCAGTGGGTTCCCTCCCCCAACCTTCTGTGAGCCTTCGGGGTCCATGTGACCTGGCCATTTAGCCCATGGTGTGCAAAAAAGTGCCGCTCAGAGGTGAAATAACCCAACCTTCACATTCCACCACCAACATTTCGAATTTCTAACATAAATACATCGTTTGTAACATTCGCTCAATATAATTGCCATTTTCAAAAATTTTCCACCGTTAGAGGGCTCAATTATAGTCTTTGTTGGGTTGTTTTACCTCTGAGCGGCACTTTTCTGCACACCATGGGCTAAATGGCCAGGTCACAAGGAACCCGAAGGCTCAGAGAAGGTTGGGGGAGGGTACCAAATGGAACAGGTGTTGGAAGACAGATGGTAACCTTTCGTCAAGGTCATCCTGCGTATTCTTTAACGTGCACAGGGTATGGCTCTCCCGCACACGGCGCCACGGCTTAACGTCCCATCCAACGGACGGCGGCCTTTCCAAGTCCATCGGTGTTTTATAGCCTTTGTGATATTCGAAAAGTACGAACGAATCGTAATAGATCATCAATGCCTATCCAACATAAAAAAGAATTTTTTGTCTCTAAAAACAAAAAAGTTCGATGTCTATAGACGGACAGACAGACGCCAAAACGAGTGCGTCTTGTTTTTCTTTCTGCAAACAGGAAAGGTGTGAATGGCCTCAGTAAACAAAGTATCTCTGGCGCCTCCGCATGATATTTCGCCCTTCAATTCACAGCACCACAGAACACATAATGAGAGTGACACGTGTTTCGGCGAGTAAGGAGAAATGTGATGAATAAGGACGCCTGAAGGAAGAAGTTTTGTTTTGCTCCGTTAGAAACTGCAAACAACGCGGATGATACAAAAAATAAGATAAAAATCTTTGAAGCGCCTTACAGACTAGAAACAGCTTTTGGGGATCGAACAGCACGAAGGTGTCGCAAGACGTGGAGATTAAAAAGAAAATGAAACCGTGCTTAGATAAATAAAATGCTTTTTAATGAGCAGGGCAGCCTGGAAGAGAAAGTCTGATCTTTGTTCGCTGCTGAACGAGATTTACATGTCAAAGAATCGCTTTCGTCAGCAGCTCTGTCTGTTAGACCTAGAGTCATTAAAATGAAAATTCCAATTTTAAAAGCTTTTTTTTACCCATTTTGAGTTTTTCGAAAATGGGAAAGAGTTCCGCAATGGGAATTGTTTCCATGGAAACTTCATGGAAGAAATAATTCGGAAATGGTGAAACCGAAAAGCCTATCCAATTAAAACTTAATGCGACTTATTTTTACGTTATTAAAATTAAGCCTAAGCAATTAAAACTTAATTAAAATGTAAGACTGAGTCAAGCATGCTTCAATAGCTTAAAATTACGGTTTGTGTATTCAAGATACAAAAAGCAAAGTTATCATGCAACATATGTATGTATTGTGATGCGTTGGGTTGTTTTACCTCTGAACGGCCCTTTTTTGCATACAATGGGCCAGGTTACAAGGACCCTCGAGAGCTCAGAGAAGGTTGGGGGGGGGGGGGGGCACTGGCAGTTGGTGGCAAATAGATGATAGCCTCCCGTCAAGGCCATCCAGTGTGTTGGGGCGGGGGTGGCTCAGTCGGTAGCGCGCCAGGCTCGTAATCTGTAGTTCCCAGGTTCGAGTCCCAGCTGGGTCAGCGTTGAGATTTATCTCCGCAAAATTCCCCGCCCTGCCCACGGTCAGTAGGGGACACCGATGGGCTTGGAAAGGCCGCCGTCCGTCGGATGGGACGTTAGGTCGTGGCCCCGTGTGCGGGAGAGCCATACCCTGTGCACGTTAAAGAACACGCTGGATGGCCTTGACGGGAGCCTACCATCTGTCTCCCAACAGCTGTTCCAGTGGGTCCCCTCCCCCAACCTTCTCTGAGCCTTCGGGGTCCTTGTGACCTGACCATTTAGCCCATGGTGTGCAAAAAAGTGCCGCTCAGAGGTAAAACAACCCAAACAACAACAACCATCCAGTATGTTCTTTAACGTGAACAGGGTATGGCTCTCCCGCACTCGGAGCCACGGATTAACGTCCCATCCGGCGGACGGATGCCTTTCCAATACATAGTGTGATGTAAACAGCCATTAAATAGTGAAGCCTTTTTTTTTCCTTCTTCAAAACAGGCATAGGTTTGTGCGTTAGACTTGGTTGTTTGGGGTTTTATGGCGCAAGTGCGACGAGGGCTATATTGCGCCAAACATAGGCAAAAAAGGAGGTAAAAGGCGTTCGACCCACAACCAAAGTTAAAATAAACACAAAAACAGTAAAAGTGTAAAGCAATAAAGACGAAAATAGAAAAAGATCGAATGAACCTGGGTGTAAAAGATCCAGGATGATCAGCGTAAAAAGGATAAAGCCATAAAATCACAGTCTGTTACAATAACCTGTAAAACGTAAAAAGGCAAAGACAGAGTGCGGTATACTGGTAAAAATGGTTTCAGAGAGGGGAACAAAAATGGTTTCAGGGTTGGGGCAGAAGCACGTTAGTGTTTCAAGACAAAAGTAATTAAATCGAACCGTTCATTAAAGAGCACAGTTGGAAAACATCAATCATGCATATACTTACACTGCTTGCCCAAATTATTGCTAACTTTGTTTGGTTTGTTTTACCTCTGAGCGGCACTTTTTTGCACACCATGGGCTAAATGGCCAGGCCACAAGGACCCCGAAGGCTCAGAGAAGGTTGGGGGAGGGGACCCACTGGAACAGCTGTTGGGAGACAGATGGTAGCCTCCCGTCAAGGCCATCCAGCGTGTTCTTTAACGTGCACAGGGTATGGCTCTCCCGCACACGGGGCCACGGCTTAACGTCCCATCCGACGAACGGCGGCCTTTTCAAGCCCATCGGTGTCCCCTACTGACCGTGGGCAGGGCGGGGAATTTTGCGGAGAGAAATCTCAACGCTGACCCAGCTGGGACTCGAACCTGGGAACTACAGATTACGAGCCTGGCGCGCTACCGACTGAGCCACCCCCGCCCCATTTTTGCTAACACCCACCTAGTATTTAGTCTTATTTGTAATAATAGAGTTCCCAAATTTCAAAATTTTCAATTCTCTGCACATAGTTCACGTTGAAATGAGTTTTGAAGTATTATGTCATCTCTCTCAGCTGATGAAATGCAGACGCTCCTGTTTTGCCAGAGAGTTGGGGCCAGACTCTGACTGGCAGTGCGGGGGTTGGCTCTGTCCGTAGCGCACCAGGTTTAAAGCCTACCTGTGCCAGCATTCTGATCTGAATCCACTAAACTCGTATCCTGTCTTCGTTTTGTAAGGAGACACCGATGGGATTGAAAAGGCCGCCCTCTTTCGGATGGGACATTAAGCTTAGTTCCGTGACAGAAGAGTCATACCCTTGTGCACCATAAAGAACATGCTAAATAGACTTGACGAAAATGCTATCTCTTAATCTAATGGGTTCCTTCTCCCCTCCCCCAACTTTCTCGGAGTCCTTGTGACCTGGCCATTTAGCCCGCTGTGTGCAAAAAAGTGCCACTCAGAGGTAAAACAAACCAACTCTCTCTCTCTCTCTGTCAGAGCCCTTTTCTTCCTACACTTGCCATGATCGACGCTTTTTAACACCATTTCCATTCTCCATATAAGGGGGGGGGGGGTCTCAGTAGAACGCCATGGTCGTAATCTGCGGTTCTCAGGTTCGAATCCCACCTAGGCCAGTATTGATATTTACCTCCGCAACACTGCCTACGGTCAGTAAGGGACACCGATAGGCTTGGAAAGGCTTCCGTCCCTCGAATCGAACATTAAGCCCTGCCAACGTGTGAGGGAGAGCCCTACCCTGTACACATTAAAAAACATGCTGGATGGCCTTGACGGAAAGCTACCATGTCTCCCAACAACTGACCAGTGGGTTCCCTCTCCACAACCTTCTCTGTGCTCTCTCTAGTGACCTGGACATTTAGTGCATTGTGTGCAAAAAAGTGCTGCTCACAGGTTCCCTCTCGATGTTAATCAGATCAGCCTGTTTACCCACGTCGCACATGGGGGCGGGGTTGGCTCACTCGGTAGCGCGCCAGGCTCGTAATCTGCAGTTCCCAGGTTCGAGTCCCAGCTGGGTCAGCGTTGAGATTTATCTCCACAAAATACCCCGCCCTGCCCACTGTCAGTAGGGGACACAGATGGGCTTGGAAACGTCGCCGTCCGTTGGATGGGACGTTAATCCGTGGCCCCGTGTGCGGAAAAAGCCATATCCTGTGCACGTTAAAGGACAAGTTGGATGGCCTTGACGGGAGGCTACCATCTCTCTCCCAACAGCTGTTCCAGTGGGTCCCCAACCTTCTCTGAGCCTTCGGGATCTTTGTGACCTGGCCATTTAGCCCGTTGTGTGCAAAAAAGTGCCGCTCAGAGGTAAAACAACCCAACTCACGTCGCACTTCACTTTGCTTTCCACTATCCCTATACAGCTTTTATAACACTTTGCAGTGACGTAGAATACTTACGTCAGTAAGAAAGTTTGCATACATTGGCATGTTTTATGACACTCGATGCACAATGTATTGTAAATCGTAATTTGGCCAGACGGTGTATACAATATCATTTAATACAACTAAGGATAGCCGAAAACGAAACGAAAAATGGGGAAACTCACTTCTGAAAATACATTTAAAAATGTTTTTTTTTTCATATTAAAATAATATATGATTTCGAAAACAAAAGAAAACGAAAAAAAACTATCACATTTCCTTAAGGAGAGAATGACATTAATTCCTGTATCATTCATCATAAATTAATATTTGAGAATTTTTTTACAGGGGGAGATGAGGCAACCTTCATCCACCCCGGTCTCTAAAAAAGCACAGAATTCTTTCTTGTGAAATATTTCCTGTTATGCTTCTACAATCTCCTTTTGCTCTAATTTCACAAATCCTCTTACTAAACTTTCAGAAACTATCGTTTTCAGCTTCTCTACACATTACTTAAGTGTTTTTTAGTACTAAGGCTCGGCATGTAAACATATTTTATCACATTTTTTACACGCAAAAGCGACCTTCCGGAAATATTTCATCGAATTGCTGCTTCTATGCGTTAAAAACGTAATTCTCTGACAAAACAAAACTTAGCTACTCCTTAATGTCCTCAAGAGAACGAGATAATTTAAAACGCGTGAAAAAAAATAAAAGAATAAACTTATCATTAAAAACTCCTCAAAAATAAAATCTGAACTGACATGTAAGGAGAACATAGTGCGAAGAAAATAATCCAAGATCAGAGAACTTCAACTATCTCTTTACATTTAACAGTCTAAAACTCCAGTTATAATAAGTCATTGGGCTTTCCGTGTATTTTAACATGTGACTGACTATTCAAATACATTTCTCGGCACTTGGATTCCCTTCAGAGTTATTTTCATAACTCCCCATCTCATTAATTCCTTCTTTATTGGAAACGGATTTTCGTGGCACTGCGTCGTCCTCATACCTCACAGGGAAGCAAAAAATAAAATTATAAGAAACGGACGACACTTGATCGAGAAGCAAAACATAAAAAAAAATAAAAATAAGAATTAAGTCTCAAGGAAATTTTCGTTTAATATAGTATCAGAGATATGTCACTTTAATTGGGGATTAATAAATGGTTATTTCCTTTTTCTGTCGCCATGTTTCTTTTGGAAGAAAAGATTAAAGAACTGAGGTATTACTAATTTTTTTTTAAGTTTCCCTGAAACCTATTGAATCAGCCATGTTGCGGATATTTCTCTTAATAGTGGATTACCAGTAAATTATAATTACTACCGATTCTAAGAATTCACTCATTCAATCTGCTATCTCTGCTTTGGGTTTTCTTTATAATTAATTACTCTTCTTGAAAAAACTATGGCAGTGTAATTAATCGAGCAATAGTTTTTATCGTTATCATGATAAATTAAGTCCCCCTTTGATCCTTCAAACTTCTGCAGATTGTTGTTTTGATGTTATTTAATGAGTTGTTATTTTTTAAGTCTCCATTTTTGAGCATCAGCATCTACTTTGAGTAAAGGAAGTGTTGAGGGGGGGGGGGGGGGTCAAGCTCGTAAAGTCAGTTCGCAGGTTCCCTTCTTGCCTTTCAGGTATGGTAGTCGGCTCAGTTAATGCCGCGCCAGGCTCTTATTCTGGTGTTCCCAGGTTCGAATCGCAATCTGTGCCTGTATTGGGTTCTTTCCCTTCTACTCGACACTCTCATCTCAAGAAAGGGAATACCATTAACAAAAAACATAATATAAAATAAAATATAAATTATATTAAATAATTAATATTAATTAATTATAATTATAATATTAAATATTTATTAACCATTGTTGGGAACACCATTTTACAACGCACTCGAATTTCAGGGTAATTATAAAAGAATCTAATTATTTAAGCGCTAGCCCTCCTCTCAGACCTTCTACTATGGCATATAAACTGACAGGCTCCTGTTAGACCTCTGTGGCAAGTAGCTGCTTGAGGGGGTATTTATATTTTTTTATATTTATTAAATAAATAACAAATACAACTGTATACAAAATGTCAATAAAACTTTCAAAATTCCGTTTCTTGTTCAAAAGACATCAAAATATGGTCACCATTCGTAGAGTGACATTTAACTTCTTTCCATACTCTGCTCAGCATGTCTGCTGTGGCAACAGCTGCAATCATTCTTTCTTTAAATGCTGCAAATCACACGGTTTTGTTTAGAATAAATGATGTCTTTAATGTGTTCCCGAATAAAAAAGTCTGCATTTTAACTTTATCGGGTCTAATATTAAATAAATTATTAATTATTAATTATAATAAATAATATAATATAAAATATAATATATATAATTAATCAATATTAATTAATTATAATTGTAATATTAAATACTTATATTATTAATATAATATTAAATATATATTATATAATATTATAATTATAATGTAATATATAGCGCTTAATAATATATTTAAGCGCTTTATCGGGAATAATCTAATTACTTAAGCGAGAAGCAAAACATGAAAAAGATGAAAATAAGAATTAAGTCTCAAGGAAATTTTCGTTTAATATAGATCAGAGATATGTCACTTTAATTGGGCGCCACGACTTAACGTCTCATCCGATGGACGACAGTCTTAAATAATTAGTAATTAGATATTATTAAGCGCTATTATATTATTATATAATATATATTATAGATATATTTTATAATAATTATTATATAACAGATATTATATATATATTAGATATTATTAATTAGTAGATATTATTAAATTAAATAATGATATTATTAAGCGCTATATATATATAAATGTGGCGCTTAAATAATTAGATTATTCCCGATAACGTTAAAATGCAAGGCGACAATGACTGAACCGACCCTACTGCTAGTACCACCCATTCCGCCGACTCTCCCGAGCATGGGCCCAACGCTTAAAGTCCCAACCGACGGGGAATGGCCTTTCGAATCCCACAGATATCCCATACTGACCGACGACAGGGTGCGAGTTTAGCGGACATAAATCTCAACGCTAGCCTAGGTGGGACTCGAACCTGGGAACTGCAGATTACTTGTCTGGAGCGCTAACAACTGAGCAACCAACACTAGCCCCGACTGTGAATATTGAAGAACAGACTGGAGAGCATTGAAGAGAAGATTCCATCAGTGTCCTTCTGGAAACTTTATTCATAAAAACACCCATTTTGCAGAAAAACTGGCAGATGCTCGCAACTCGTTGCTAGCTATGTACGATAAGTGCGGCCTTTTCTCGTCTCATGGATCACTTTTCACTGGAATCCGCTCATATTTGCCGATTTGTGATGGACTGTACGCAGTTTTGATTAGTAATATCTCGATTGCCACATTAATAGCAAAAATCCCGCAGACCAAGGGCCAAGAAGCAATTAAAAGTTCCCATTTCGTCTTCAGTGTCATCCAACCCCGATGATCCCACCCCCCCACTAATAACTCCCCCATTTCACCCTCTCCTCACAACCTTTCCGCCAACTCCAATAAGGTTGTCCGGCGCAACAGTTAATGAGTCTTTCTTATTGCATATTTCTCGGATTTAAGTTTATTTTCTACTTTAAAATATTGTGTTACACTTATTGCATGGTATTCTATAATATAATTTGAAATTTTGGTTCTGTTGGGTAGGTTATACAGAAACGTACCCTAACCTGGATATTTCAATTAATTTATAAGGAAAAACTTTTCGTTTCGAGAGAATTTGATTTACGCGGAATTTTCAAGGACGCATTAACCGCATTAATCGAGAACTACCGGTACAGGGAAACTGAAGAGGAAATGGGAAAAAGAATCACATAGCGTTGCGTTGGGTTGTTTTACCTCTGAGCGGCACTTTTTTGCACACCATGGGCTAAATGGCCAGGTCACATGGATCCCGAAGGCTCAGAGAAGATTGGGGGAGGGGACCCACTGGAACCTGCTGTTGGGAGACAGATGGTAGCCTCCCGTCAAGGCCATCCAGCGTGTTCTTTAACGTGCACAGAGTATGGCTCTCTCCCACACAAGGGGCCACGGCTTAACGTCCCATCCGACGGACGGCGGCCTTTCCAAGCCCATCGGTGTCCCCAACTGACCGTGGGCAGGGGGGGGGGGAATTTTGCGGAGATAAATCTCAACGCTGACCCAGCTGGGACTCGAATCTGGGAACTACAGATTACGAGCCTGGCTTGCTACCGACTGAGCCACCCCCGCCCCAATCACATAACGTAAGAGAGTGAGGCAACCTAAAAACCTTTGCAAACATTTCAACCGAAATTATCATTGCTGTTGCAGGTGAAGATTGAATTGGATTATTTTACCGCTGAATGGCCATTTTGTCACTCAATGATCTAAATGGCCAGGTCACAAGGACTCCAAGGGCTCACACCTGGGTAAGGGAAATGGATATACCAGACAGCTGTTAAGCGATAGATGGAAACCTCCAGTCAAGAGTCATCCAGTGCGATCTTAACATATATATATGCCGACATAACATATGTAATATAATAATAACATATATAAGATATGCAGTCTTTAACATGTAGAGGATATAACTCTCTTGCACACGAATTGAGACTCGTTATTTTACCTCTGAGCTGCATTTTTTGCACATAATGAGCTAAATGGCCAGGTCACAAGGATCCCAAGGGCTCAGAAGAGGTTGGAGGAAGGGCACCCGCTGAACAGCTATTAGCAGATGAGTAGAAGCCTTCCGTCAAAGCCATCCAGAATGTTCTTTAACATGTACAACAGAGCATGGTTCTCCTACAAAGGGAGCCACAGCTTAATATCCCATTCGACGGACGGCAGTCTCTTCAAGCCTATCGGTGCTCTCTCTTTCCTATCGAGGGCAGGGTGAGGGTTAGTGGAGGAAACCTCAACGCAAGCACAACAAACTGGGACTCAAACCTGGGAACATGTAGCTAGTGAAGTCAAGCACATTTTTCAAGTTTATTTCAGAATTTACTATTCATCAAGTTTTCAGACCCTAAAAGTTGGAAACGAGCCTCGCCCACAGCTAGCAAATATAAATCACTTGATTGCTATTTTAAAATGAAAATATTATTATTAAACCCTAAACGATTAGAACGGAATCTGCTAGAATCCCGAGAATTACCACGGCACCATAGCTGCGAAGTAATCGCATGGTTAAAGGTTGTTTTTCTTCTTATTCCAGAGGTTTTGCGCCATCCACGACTCGAGTGAGCCTTTACGACAGATCGTGCCATCGCGCGTTACGTCACAAGTGACAGCTGATATGACTGGACGTCACGCGGGTGACTGTCGACAAGAGGTCAAGGACGTTGTCACAGTCTGCTTGAATATCTGGAGCTGCATTCTGTTGGCACAGGAGCAGACTCCGTGTTGTCATTTTCACTCCCCATGCAAAGAACATTGATAAGATGCCACTATTTCGAGATTATCTTTTATTACTTTATTTCCCAGTGCAAAGTTGAAACTTTCTATCTACTGCTTTTCTAATGAAAGCTGACGGGGTGGATGAAATGTTAACGATGAGTTAATCATTCTAAATACGGTTTTTAAAAAAGATCATGAGGATTCTGGACCAATCTAATTTATATGAGCAAATATAAATTAACAGAGTTCACAACACTGATAATCTCTGCTTATCCCATTCCTAAAACAAATTTTTTTAAGTGTGGAAACCAATTATCATGTTATTACACGATAATTGGGATAAACAGTATCTTTCCCATTACACACACAAAAAATTTAATTGTTTTTATGACTCTGGTTCTTTATTCCATGCTTTTTAAACTCTAATGAAGTGTTTATTGACTTTGCTTCCTTCTGCCCTAACAAGTAATGGGGATTTAAATCATTTGTTTCTAGAGCAGTTTTTAAAATGTTCCAAAGGTGATAAAAATTTTAAAAACTTACCGGAAAAATTACGGACACCACGGCCAAACCAACGGAGTCTCTCTCTCTGTGCACAATATGTTACTCAAAGGAGTTGTCGATTTCTTTTCCTAACCTCTTTCTCTCCGCAAAATTCCCCGCCCTGCTCACGGTCAGTAGGGGACACCGATGGGCTTGGAAAGGCCGCCGTCCGTCGGATGGGACGTTAAGCCATGGCCCCGTGTGCGGGAGAGCCATACCCTGTGCACGTTAAAGAACACGCTGGATGGCCTTGACGGGAGGCTACCATCTGTCTCCCAACAGCTGTTCCAGTGGGCCCCCTTCCCCAACCTTCTCTGAGCCTTCGGGGTCCTTGTGACCTGGCCATTTAGCCCATGGTGTGCAAAAAAGTGCCGCTCAGAGGTAAAACAACCCAAAATTCACTTGGAATTGCGTTCATACTCCCATGCGATAATTAGGATCGCCCAAAGAAACAGATTCCTCTCTCTCACCCCAGGGAAAAAGATGAAATTCTAACCATAGTATTATTTGAACTTTTACCAAAACAATTCTTTCTAACTTTTCCATTAAAATCCTTCGTCGGTACCGCTGTTTTGTAACACGGATGGTCGCGTTGTTCTAGCGCTTACCATTCAGAAGTCATGATACGTTTCTTAATATTTAATAAATGTATGTCGGTTGTTTTTCATAAAACCTTTTTTATTAATTTGAAGCATAGGCTTCTAATTCATGTTGTCGATGTGTTTTAGGTATAAACCTCTTGACCATCAACATCCTACCACCAAAATGTCGAATTTCTAGTGTGAACACATCTTTGCAATATTCGTTTACAGTTTAGGCATATTACAACTTCCACCGTTAGAGGGCTCTATTGAGGTTTTTATTTTCGCTTTTAGCATTCTCTACTAGTGGGTTGGGTTGTTTTACCTCTGAGCGGCACTTTTTTGCACACCATGGGCTAAATGGCCAGGTCACATGGACCCCGAAGGCTCAGAGAAGATTGGGGGAGGGGACCCACTGGAACAGCTGTTGGGAGACAGATGGTAGCCTCCCGTCAAGGCCATCCAGCGTGTTCTTTAACGTGCACAGGGTATGGCTCTCCCGCACACGGGGCCACGGCTTAACGTCCCATCCGACCGACGGTGGCCTTTCCAAGCCCATCGGTGTCCCCTACTGACTGTGGGCAGGGCAGGGAAATTTGCGGAGATAAATCTCAACGCTGACCCAGCTGGGACTCGAACCTGGGAACTACAGATTACGAGCCTGGCGCGCTACCGACTGAGCCACCCCCGCCCCCTCTACTAGTGAAAATTCAAGCTCGTGGATGGTCGTTACAAGCAAAGAGTTGCGTTTTACCAACCCGGCTGGGGGTAAGGGAACAAATTATTGCTGCCAATGTAAATTTCTTGATCACCACCACACTCTAGCACTAACATTTCGAATTTCTGGCAAAAATAGATCGTTTGCATTATTTGTTTTAAATTTTTGCCATTCTACGAGGGGCATTGAAAACGTTCTTGGCCTGTATCTGCAGAACAAAAAACATTGCCATTCTTCAACAAAACTTTTACTGTCTTTCAACGTATTTCCCTCCAGCATCTATGGAAAGTTTCATACGTCTACGCCAATTCTGGAACGCTTGATGGTGCTCTTGTACTCTGCAACTCTGAATGAATGAATGCAATTCTGAATGAATGCATTTTGCAAGTCTTTCACCCTTGAAAAAGGCTTTCCAGAAAGTTCCTTTCTAATTTTTGGAAACAAACCAAAATCCCATGGTGCATGATCGAGTGAATATGCAGGATGCGGTAGCTGTTTGTGTTTCTCCTGCTCCAGATAGGCTGTAACTTCCCGGGATTTGTGAACTGGTTTTGTGTTGGGTTGGGTTGTTTTACCTCTTAGCAGCACTTTTTTGCACACCATGGCTAAATGGCCAGGTCACATGGACCCCGAAGGCTCAGAGAAGGTTGGGGGAGGGGACCCACTGGAACAGCTGTTGGGAGACAGATGGTATCCTCCCGTCAAGGCCATCCAGCGTGTTCTTTAACGTGCACAGAGTATGGTTCTCCCGCACACGGGGCCACGGCTTAACGTCCCATCCGACGGACGGCGGCCTTTCCAAGCCCATCTGTGTCCCCTACTGACCGTGGACAGGGTGGGAATTTTGCGGAGATAAATCTGAACGCTGACCCAGCTGGGATTCGAACCTGGGAACTACAGATTACGAGCCTGGCGCGCTACCGACTGAGCCACCCCCGCCCCACTGGTTTTGTGAATACTGGCATTGTCATGAAGAAGGAGAACTCTTGACACGTCTGTTGTTGGACGCTGCTCCCTCATCACCTTAACCATTTTGGCCAAGACAATGTTGGTGTAATATTGGCTGTTTTTAATCATATTTTCAGGTAATGTGTCCACGTCTGCCATTCCTTGGGAATTGAAAAAAAATTGTAAACATCCTCCTCTTCCTTGAGAGAGAGTCTTGTCGGAGGATTTAGGGCCGCGGTTTATCTTCCGCAATCCAAACATAATTGTCGATCTTTCTGCGAGTTGTATCGTAATAAAACCACGTCTCAACACTTGTGATAATGTCTGTTAACCGTTTGGGGACCATTAGATTCATATATTTCCAGAATCTCCTTGCAAGGATCGACTCTAGCCTTTTTTTGCTGTTCTGTCAATTTGTGGGGTATCCATTTGACACAGATTTTTCGGAATTTTAAATGTTGATGAATAATTGTTTCTACACTGCCAATCGGTACACAGTGATATCTAAAGGTACTACCTGAACGTGATGTGTGGGTTTCCCATAATGAGTTCACAAACGGCAGTGACGGTTGTCTCGTTTTACGGTCTCTTTCGGTCTTCCTGCACGAGGGAGGTCTTCAAAGCTCTGCCGTTCTTCTCTGAATTTGCGCATCCATACTGTAATAATGTTGTATAAACAGGCATGATCACCATATAATTGGGTTGAGTTGGGTTGTTTTACCTCTGAGCGGCACTTTTTTGCACACCATGGCCAGGTCACATGGACCCCGAAGGCTCAGAGAAGGTTGGGGGAGGAGACCCACTGGAACAGCTGTTGGGAGACAGATGGTAGCCTCCCGTCAAGGCCATCCAGCGTGTCCTTTAACGTGCACAGGGTATGTCTCTCCCGCACACGGGGCCACGGCTTAACGTCCCATCCGACGGAAGGCGGCCTTTCCAAGCCCATCGGTGTCCCCTACTGACCGTGGGCAGGGCGGGCCATATAATTGGGATAAATGGGCATGTTTTTTTTTCTTGTCGTCCTCAAGCTGCATCCTTGTGAAAATGTAAAATCTTTCCCCGTCTTTAGCGGGCCCCATAGCAATAACGCACAGATTTCGCAGACCGAACTTTACAACACGCCAGCGAAGAGAGAAATGATGATATGGCCTCTGCTTTTAACATGTAATGTCAAATTTAGTCAAGCTTTCAAACAAGTTCTAGTTCATTAAATTCGGAGGAACGAGTGTAAAATACAGACACGTGTCAAGAACTTTTTGAACACCTTCTGTATAACGTTTTCCACCGTTTGAGAGCGTTATTAAGCTATTGTGAAATTCGAAAATTATGAAAAGGTAATATTACATGTATACCTATTCAACCCGCTAAATAATTTTAAATCCATCGCTAGGGGCGGGGGTGGCTCAGTCGATAGCGCGCCAGGCTCGTAATCTGTAGTTCCCAGGTTCGAGTCCCAGCTGGGTCAGCGTTGAGATTTATCTCTGCGAAATTCCCCGCCCTGCCCACGGTCAGTAGGGGACACCGATAGGCTTGGAAAGGCCGCCGTCCGTCGGATGGGACGTTAAGCCGTGGCACCGTGTGCGGGAGAGCCATACCCTGTGCACGTTAAAGAACACGCTGGATGGCCTTGACGGGAGACTACCATCTGTCTCCCAACAGCTGTTCCAGTGGGTCCCCTCCCCCAACCTTCTCTGAGCCTTCGGGGTCCATGTGACCTGGCCATTTAGCCCATGGTGTGCAAAAAAGTGCCGCTCAGAGGTAAAACAACCCAACAACCCAACCAAATTCATCGCTAAAAACAAAAAAGTTGACATTAGGTGTCGGATAAATGAAGCTCTTATAAAAGTCTATTACTGCATTTGGTTCAGCAGATCTAAATATTTTTAATCTTTTTTACTTAAAAAATTCAGTTTTTTTAAATAATAAGTAAATACACTGAAGTGTCATTGAATTAGGAATAGGAGACGTTATCTAAATTCAGTACCTAAGTCCCGCATTTGCGCACATGCGTGGCTGATACTCTGGTCATATATAGCTGTTAGCTTTGGCTTCCCCAAGCATTTGTCTTGAGAAGCCTAATGGGAAAGGCACGGGATTTAGATGCATTTAACAGAGGGCAGATCGTAGGTGCCCGACGGATGGGACACTCGATCTCCGAAATTGTCAACGAACTTGGATTTTCTCGTACGACTGTTTCAAGAGTGTTCCGGGAATATGAAAATTCCGGCAAAAAAATAAGCACACGGACAAACTGCAAAGGATAACCAGACTTGAATGATTGTGATCGTACGGACCGATAGGGATCTGACCCGCATCGTACGGACCGATAGGGGCCAGACATTATCTGAAATCACCTCCCATCTGAACTCGGCTTCGAGAGCTGCCGACCTACGAGAGTCCCACTTCTAACGGCACAACACCAGACTCAACGTCTTGCCTGGACTAAAGAATATCGAAATTGGACCATCGAAAATTGACAACGGATAGCCTGGAGTGATGAATCCCGATTTGAACTTCATAATGCCGATGGAAGACTGAGGGTGTGGCGCCAACCCCATGAAGCCATGGATCCTGCATGTCAAGTCGGAACAATACAAGCTGGTGGTGGCTCAGTGATGGCCTAGGATGTCTACAGTTGGATGTCTGTGGGACCTTTGGTACGTGTACCAACGACTCTCAATGCGTCCCGGTAAGTAGAACTCATGGTTGACCATTTACACCCATTTATGACCATCATGCATCCCAATGGAGATGGCGTCTACCAGCAAAGACAATTGTTCATCTCACAGGTCCAGGTTGGCTACACACTGTTGCAGGAGCATTCTGCTGACTTTGAAATAATGAATTGGCCACCTAGAAGCCCAGATTTAAATCCCATCGAAAACCTTTGTGATACCGTCGAGCAGAGTTTTCGGACCCATGTCCCATCAGCGACGATCTTGAGAGAATTATGGACAGCTCTGGAGGATGCATGGGTCGCCATACCTGTGGAACAGTTGCACAAGCTTGTGGAGTCCTTACTTCGTCATGTGGCGGCCGTTATCCGGGCAAGAGGGGTCCAACACGTTACTAGGTTGCTATCCCTAATTCAATGGCACTTCAGTGTAAAACACAAAAAAACTTTCAATTTATTTCTTAAAACAATTACATTTTCTCATCACAACTCTGGGTTTGGTTGTTTCATCTCTGAGCTGCGCTTTTTTTTGCACATAATAGGTTGAATGGCCAGGTCACAAGGACCCCAAGAAGGTTGCTGGAAGTGGACCCACTGGACAGCTTTTGGGAGACAAATGGTAGCCTCCCGTGAAGGCCATCCAGCGTGTTATTTAACGTGCACAGCACCATTCTGGGATGCAACTACTATCAAATGTAAATCTCTCAAATGCCACACTCTACGACACAAATATCTAGCTTGAATGTATCGCTTACAATATTCTTTTGCGATTTAGTATTCTCCAACTTTAGAGCGATCTGAAGTGGAAATTGAAACTGTTTCGAGATTCGGAAAATGCAAATTCTAATATTTCATTAATACCAAAAACGTTATTTTTTCCTCTTTTCCTCTAGAAACGAAAAAGGCTACAGACCGACAGAGAGACGACAAAAAAAAAATAGCTATTTTTTTAAAAATAAAAAGCTAAACATGATCGCCATTGATTTCGTATCAGTAAATGGAAGAGTACGTAATTTGATGGATTGACTAAGGGTTACGTAACAGAAAAAAAATAAAACTCGGCGAGAAGCAAACACATATGTAGGAAAACGATTTGACCAACCCCTTGCGAGTGAATGAGGGAGTGATACAGCTGTTCTTCTGGGGAATCGAAAACGACGATCGGGAGGTGGATCGATAACGTCACTTCAGCACAGAGCGTTTCGTTTCCTATGAAGACAGCCAGAAAGAAAAGAAGGAAATGTTTCTGGTATTTGCAGACAATTGTATTGACAGAGCCAGTAAGATAAAAGAAACCTGTCCAAAATCCAGAGCTCATCAAACTTGTAACTACCCTAACGCCTGTCTCGTATTGCACATACATGCCCAGAATGAACGTTACAAGTCTGATGACAGGTGTTGGATCGGTTTTTGATTTTGATGTGCGTGAAAAGCATGAATTCTCACCCAAAGAGAGATTTTTGAGAAGCTTTGGCATTTTAACATTTCTATTCAGCTGAAGAGCAATCATAAGAAAAGTATAAATCATTAAAGTTACAGAAAAATCAGGGAAGTTCTTCACGAAATATTTTAAAACTCTCCTTACTATCAAAGATTTTAATCATTATGCCTCGGAATGTAAAAGACTGCATATGTTGATCTTAAATTATAATATCTTATATCTCTCCATATGCTGCAAGATTATTTATGGAAAATGCTTTCTCCATAATCCTATGTTTCGTTTCCTCAAATGAAATTCAACGCGGTATCCATTATGCTTGATATACCAATGACGAAAGGTAACTTTAAACTTCTTTTTCTAAATTTGTAGAGTTCTAAGTTTGGATTCTCTTCTCCCGAGGTTCCTTTGTCTCCATCTTCAATATTTTTTGGTACTCAGATACGTCATGTTGATCTTTCTAATTATTTCCTACGTTTTTAAGTTCATTGTAATGTTTTAGTGTACTCTTTATATCCTTCCTCACTCTTTTAGAACCTTTTTTTACTAAGTTTAAAAATATAAGTCTTGTAAGTTTTTCTACTTACAAGATTTATATTTTTAAATCTTTTTCTGTTATATATTATACACTCTTTATCGTTTATCTATATGTGTCACAGTTTAGTAGAGAGAGTTGCTCTACCTCTGAGTGGTACTTTTTGGTGCACATTTCGCTAAATAACCAGGTCACAAAGACCCCAAAGGCTCAGAGAAAGTTGGAAGAAGGGGACCCACTGGATAGGACAGATTTAGACAGGAGGCTCCCATCTGTCTCCTAACGCCTGTCTAAATCTGTCCTGTTCAATGGTCCAAGCCATCCACAGTATTCTTAACAGTGCACAAGAGGTCTCGGCTTTACATCCCATCCGACGGAAGGTGGTTTGCAAACGCCCATAAGTATCCTCTTTCTCACGTGAGCTGGTGAGGGTTTAGAGGAGATAAATCTCAACGTTGTCACAGGTAGGACTCGAAACCGGGAATTACAGATTACGAGCCTGGTGCCTTAATCAAGGCCAATCAAAGGATTTGATCTTCATTCCCGTAATTGCATTGCCACTTGTGATACGCTTAAATGATTCCATCCGTTCCCCGATATGACTGGAAACACATCGAGGAAACCATACGTAGCAAACACAAATATACCGTAAGTGGCAATGCAGTCTGTGAAGGGAATAAGGATCACAATCCTCATGTTACAGTTGGGGGGGACGGTAGTAGGCTCGTATTCTGCAGTTCCTAGGTTCTAGTCCCAGCTGAGTCAGTGTTGAGATTTATCTGCGCAAAACTCCTCGCCCTGCCCTTGATCAGTGATGGGACACCGATGGGCTTGAAAAGGCACCGTCCGTCGGATGGGACGTTAAACCGTGGCCCCGTATGCTCGAGAGTAATACCCTGTGAATAAAACGAGATTCGGTAAAGACTCCTAAGAGCTGTCTAAGTACGTCCCATCTACCCAATCTTCTCCGAGCTCTCGGAGTCCTTGTGACCTGGCCATTTAGCCCAATGTGTGCAAAAAAAAGTGGCGCTCGGTGGTAAAACAAGCCAACCTAGCTTAACGTAATTTGCAATAAAGGTAATAGGGAGGAGCGAGTACTTTTAGAGTACCGAAAACCTAACTTTTAATCTAGTACTGGCAATAACTTGCTTGGTTACTGCGTTCTACTTCTGAATTAAATAATAAAACATCCTCTGTTGCATTTTCTCCACCCTGTGACTACCAAAAGACGTTACTGCCTTGGCACGAATATTAATTTTAATTTTCACGTTACAAACTTTAATAATGGCTTCCCACATCTTCTCAAAGATCGTTTGCTCCTTCGCCGATGGATCCGAGATGCTTTCGGATGCGGAATCCCCAACTAAGCCAACAATTCTTCTCCCACTTAAATGAGATCATAAACCGCCACCATTGACGATTTATGGCTTTTAATTAACTGCGAAAAATTTCATTTCGTCGTCTTTAGTGGCCAAGACTGTCTTTAAAAGCGATCCAACGTCTGACAGCAGATTACCTGCAAAACACGAGCCTGGTTTCATCAATTCACAACTTGTAATCTTTCCTCTGGACGAAATGACACAAAGTGCATCACTACTGTGAGCGTGGCCCGGACACGACGGCCACACGACTTAACTCGCTTTACTAGAAGACTTCTACATCGCCCAACATAATCATGCAATCAAAGCTTTGCCTTTCAGAGTCACTTTCGCCGTCACACACGCTCTCTATCATCATTACAGGACCTAAGTGAGGACAACGATCGGCACTTAAATCTCGGTTACGGTTTTGGTCGGAAACTTTATTTCTCGCGGCGTTCATTTCGTAGCGGCCGAGTATCAGAAACAGCATGGGCAGGTGCAGTTACTGCTGCCTTCGCTAGCAACGTTCGGAACTGTGTCAAGCAGAATTTAGGAACGATCTGATAAACAATGGAAGAACTGAAATGGGAAGAGGAAAAAACATCGTGCTCTTTTCTTCCCTCTTTTTGGGGCGGGGGTGGCTCAGTCGGTAGCGCGCCAGGCTCGTAATCTGTAGTTCCCAGGTTCGAGTCCCAGCTGGGTCAGCGTTGAGATTTATCTCCGCAAAATTCCCCGCCCTGCCAACGGTCAGTAGGGGACACCGATGGGCATGGAAAGGCCGCCGTCCGTCGGATGGGACGTTAAGCCGTGGCTCCGTGTGCGGGATAGCCCATACCCTGTGCACGTTAAAGAACACGCTGGATGGCCTTGACGGGAGGCTAACATCTGTCTCCCAACAGCTGTTCCAGTGGGTCCCCTCCCCCCAACCTTCTCTGAGCCTTCGGGGTCCATGGGACCTAGCCATTTAGCCCATGTTTTGCAAAAAAGTGCCGCTCAGAGGTAAAACAACCCAACCCATATTATTATTTTTTGTCGTATATTGTATATGATGATGAAATAAAATTGATTGATTGATTTTTCTGAATGATAAACGAAACTGACATCACAATCCCAGCAAAACCAAACAAAGTGAATTTTGTCTCCATAACCTTAGTCGACATCAAAAGCTGGGATAAAAAGTTGTGAACGCTGACCCTAAGAGAAATGACAATACAGATGTATCGCGTAAGCAGGGACGGAGCCGAGTCGACAGCGCGCTAAGCTCGTCATCTATAGTTCCCGGCTTCGAATCCCAGCTCTGCCAAAGTCCAGACATCTCGGCAACTCCCCACACTTCCCTCGGTGAGAAAGAGATAACTTTGGTCTTCGAAAAACCGTTCCTTTGATGGGACGTCAAGCCGTGTCCCATGGTGCAGTAGGTTGGGTTGTTTTACCTCTGAGCGGCACTTTTTTGCACACCATGGGCTAAATGGCCAGGTCACATGGACCCCGAAGGCTCAGAGAAGGTTGGAGGAGGGGACCCACTGGAACAGTTGTTGGGAGACAGATGGTAGCCTCCCGTCAAAGCCATCCAGCATGTTCTTTAACGTGCACAGGGTATGGCGGGGCCACGGCTTAACGTCCCATCCGACGGACGGCAGCCTTTCCAAGCCCATCGGTGTCCCCTACTGACCGTGGGCAGGGCGGGGAATTTTGCGGAGATCAATCTCAACGGTGACCCAGCTGGGACCCGAACCTGGGAACTACAGATTACGAGCCTGGCGCGCTACCGACTGAGCCACCCCCGCCCCCATGGTGCAGTAGAGCCATACCCTTAAAGAGCATGTTGTATGGCCTTGATGGAAGGCTACCATCTGTTTCCTAATACTCTCCAGTGAATACCCTTCCCCAGCTTCCTCCGAGCCCTAAGGGTCCTTGTCACCTGGCCATTTAACTCACTGTGTGCAAAAAAAGTGCCACTCAAATGCAAAACAACGCAACCAACTTTACAAAATATATTTGCTAGGAACAACTTTTATATAGAGAAAAATTGTTCACTAAAAGTTTTAAGGAACTAAGTAAATTACACAAGCTCCAACTGGCAACCACTGAATGCCGGCCCACATTGGCAGGTGGTTAAGCTCGTGCAGGAAGGAAACACCGCCAACGCATGACCTTCACTAATCCCACACAATGGCATTCGCGTGATCCAAGTTTCCTTTCTTAAATGCAAGAAGTAACGCGTGGGGAATGGACGCGTATTCGCCCAAAGATATTGACAAGGTTGATAGAATAAACAGCATTTATTTTGTTAATCTGCTTCTAAAATGTTCAAGACGCTGAATACATCGATGTTGTTTGGCATAAACAAAATCAATCGCGAAAACAAACCTGACTGCCCTTTTGTTTCATAGGTTGGGTTGTTTTACCTCAGAGCGGCACTTTTTTGCACACCATGTGCTAAATGGCCAGGTCACATGGACCCCGAAGGCTCAGAGAAAGTTGGGGGAGGGGACCCACTGGAACAGCTGTTGGGAGACAGATGGTAGCCTCCCGTCAAGGCCATCCAGCGTGTTCTTTAACGTGCACAGGGTATGGCTCTCCCGCACACGGAGCCACTGCTTAACGTCCCATCCGACAGACGGCGGCCTTTCCAAGCCCATCGGTGTCCCCTACTGACCGTGGACAGGGCGGGGAATTTTGCCGAGATAAATCTGAACGCTGACCCAGCTGGGAATCGAACCTGGGAACTACAGATTACGAGCCTGGCGCGCTACCGACTAAGCCACCCCCGCCTCCCTTTTGTTTCATAAACATGGTGAAAATGTGTATTGTGATTATGGAAGATGGTTGTCTCGAATTTGTTAGAAGTATAACAGTGATTCAAATGAAATGCGGCTGGTTTGTTTTACCTCTGAACAGACTTTTTGTGCACAATGGGATAAATGACTAGGTCACAAGGACCGAGTTCAGAGAAGGTTGGGGGGAGGACTATCCACTGGATAGTTGTTAGGAGACAGATGGTCCTCCCGTCAAAACCATCCAGCGTGTTCTTTAACGTGTACAGGGTATGGCTCGCCCGCACACGGAGCCATGGCTTAACGTCCCATCCGACGGACAGCGACCTTTCCAAGCTTATTGTTGGCTTCTACTGATCGAGGGCATGGCGGAGAAGTTTTTCCGCGGCATACTCAACGTTGGTCTAGTTGGGACTCGAAGCTGAGAACTGCAGATTGCGAGCCTGGCGCACTAGTGACTGAGCCTCCCGCCCTTCAAATGCAATACGGACAAGTCAGAAACGTAGCGTAAATCATTTATTACTACGTTCAAATCCGCCATGTCTATTCAAATATTTGTCCCAAAATGATATTCTCTTTCTTAGAGCAACTTAGACTTGGTGCAGAAAGAAGTCTATGGCAATGCATTGCACCTCTGTCCGACTTCAACTTCTTTCTTTTCATGCCGCTTTTTAAAGGTCCAAAAATTTTGAAAATATTACAGAAGGTTCTGGGCGCTTCGACTTTAGTGTCTGCTTTCAAATGCCCAAACTGTCGTAATATCGTTTCGACTTGGTGTCACCGTGATCCAAAAACTCAATCAACAGTGGACCCTGACGGTCGAATTAAACGTCAACGTGCTTCACACTCTTCAACTCTTTATATACGTTAGTGCGGGGTTTGTCTGGAATTCACACAACGTCTACCAGATCACATTTAAGCCGATACTTGCCACTGATTCTGCTGCTGACGAGTTCCTTCTATGTATATCTGTAGGAAGACGCAAAGATCATTCAGTCCATTACACCCTGACAGATTGTTCTACAATTAAGTCGTTCCTGAAATAAAGAAAACCAGTGATTTTCGTAATTTCGTAATACTCTCTGTTTATGGGTCTAGTGGGCCTCAGGAGTTTTAACGTTTCAAGCTGAAATTTTGTATTTAATCTTTGGCTTTCTGTATCTAGTAACGTGCGGGCAGTTTCTATCACGTCCTTTTTCTTCTTAAATTTTCAGACGGTACCCATAAAGCAAAAACTTATATTATTCCCTATTAATAATAATTCCTATTAACAAAAATGCTAAGATGTTTTATATGAATTTTATTATTTAACGGAAACAGTGCCTGAACAATTTTTAAGTATTTTATATTATTCATGGGTTTTTTCCTTGTTACAACACGATTATTTATTTTTATATAGACATGATTATTTATTTTTAAATAGATTAATTTATTTTTATGTTAATCAATTATGAAGAAATATTCAGATTGCAATATTATGTAGCTGTTTTCTATACCCTAAGTTTTTATTATTATTACAATTAATACCGTTTTGCATTAAGATTAGAGGCAATTAAGCACAATTTTTACCATAAATTGCAAATGTATTAATTCAAAATGAGATCTGATCGAGTACTTTTATATTCCTTGGTTTCTACAGGAACTGTTTTTTTTTTACTGAAATTCTGTTGTTTTATTTATGATTAATTTTATTATTCATTATATGAAATTCTGTTGTTTTATTTATTAAATTATTTATTATTCTATGAAATTGAGTTTCAACTTCATTGTATTATTTATTTCTGTTTTTTGGTGTTGTATTATTATTGAAAACAAGTCAGTTATTTCCTTGGAAGTTTTGTTTCAGCAATTTCAGTCTATAAAAAAATAAAAAAAATTAGTAGCAAACAAGAGAGAGAATTTTAAAAAAAGTTAACAAAACATGGAGGTACAGGTCGAAATGACTAATATTTACGAGTTAAATCATATTTCCATCTGGACTACTAGCATTGATGATATGAACTTTATTACGCGTAATTCTCTGTTGATTATTGACCTATACGTCCAATTGACTGAGACTTGGCTCAGTCGGCAGCGCGCCAGTCTCGTAATTTGCAGTTCCCATGTCCGAGAGAGTTATCTTCGCTAACCCCCAATCTGCTCTCAGTTAGAGGGGATACCAATAGGCTTGGAACGGCTGCCGTCCTTAAGATGAAATGTAAATCTGTGGCCCCGTGCACAGGAAAGCCATACCCCCTGCATGTTACAAAACACGCTGGATGTTCTTGACGGGAGGCTTCCATCTGTCTCCTAAAGCTGTTCAGTGGATCCCCTTCCTCAATTTCTCTGAGCAGTTGGGGTCCTTATGACCTGGCTATTTTGCCCAATGTGTGCAAAAATATGCGCTCAGAATTTAAACAATCCAAACCTAAACGTACATAATGTTTGCGTAATGTTCATTACGCCTGAAGGTAATTTTACAATTTACTGCTATGGTTTTTACTATCCAAAATACATTGACAGAAGCAACTTGAGGAAACACCTAAACTAGAAGGGAAAGTAAAAACGCATTATAAAGACCAGAAAGTGTCAGAGAGATTTGCTGGAATGGAAGGAATTTCACTTCCATATGTTCTTTGAAATCTCAGTCGATTGCAACATTTAATTGCATTGCGTCCTAGCAATAAAGATAACACGAAATAAAAGCTGTCAGAACATAGCGACATTTTTTTAATCTTTAAGCGAAATGTGACAGAAAATAAAAGTATATGATGTACACTGCTCACAAAAATTAGGGGCTATTTCAAAATGAATATGAAGCGATAAAAAAAAAGAAGCATTTGAATTGTTTTTATTAAACAAGAACATCTGAAAAGCAAACGACAAGTGAAAGAAAGTTGTTCGATTATGCAAATGAGATGCAAACTCAATTGTCGTGATTGAGTAGCAAATGACATATCGGTGGGGGTGAACAGAAGCATGTCAAACTGGACGAGAGTGGCACACATTGACTGTTCAGTAGGGTGTATGGTCACCCAAGACTGCCAAAACACACTGACAGCGATAGGGCATGTACAGGATCAGAATGTCCAGCAGTTCTTGTGGGATCCTCTGCCACTCTTGCTCCAGGGCAACTTCCAGCTCAAGAAGTGTTGTGGGAGCCATTGGACGGTTTGCCAGACGTCTTCCCAGTGCATCCCAAGCATGTTCAATGGGATTCAGGTCTGGAAAACGTGAAGGCCAGTCCATACGTTCGATTCCTGCCTCCTGAAGCATGTTGTTGACGAGATGCGCACGGTGGGGCCTTGCATTATCGTCCATGAAAAGAAAGTTGTTTCCAACTGCTCCAGCATAGGGTACCACTATAGGGTGCAGGACCTCATCTCGATATCTGACGGCAGTCAGCGATCCGTTTCTGATGACGTGGAGGTCGGTACGACCACCAATGCTGATGCCAGCCCACACCATGATTCCACCACCACCACCACCGAAGGAGTCCCTTTCTCGCATGAAACGTGGTTTCTCCCGTGTTCCTCGTTCACGCCAGATCAGGACACGATGATTGTCAGACTGCAGACTGAACCGTGACTTATCAGAGAAGAGGACAGTTGACCACTCATCACGGGTCCAATGACGATGCTCATCAGCCCACCTTCTACGGGTTCTACGGTATTCAGCAGATAACGGAATGCATACCATTGGTCGCTGGGCATGCAGTCCAACACGATGGAGCTGATTTCGTATGGTCTGGGTGCATATCCGTCGTCTAATGACAGCAAGAAACTGTCCCCGCAGCTCTGTTGCATTGCTGCGCCTGTTCCTTCTTGCCAATAAGGTCAAGTAGCGGTCATCTCTTGCTGTTGTGGCAGATGGACGACCCTGCCCTCGTCTTCTTCGTACTGTGCTAGTCTCTTGAAAGCGATTCCACAGTCTGCTAATCACGCTTTGGGATGTTCCAAGTGCTGTTGCCACTGTCGTCTGTGTTTGACCAGCTTCAAGACGTCCTATGGCTCTCCAGGCTTCGCATTCGGGCAAACCGTGTTGCAGGGGCATTGCAAGGGCTGAGAAATTGCAGGATGTGCACTTTCAAGATCAGGGAACGTGCAGATACTCCAGTACTTTCAGCCTTTTATATAGTGCATTTTCACCAATGACATCAAAGTTGGTTTTGCATCTCATTTGCATAATCGAACAACTTTCTTTGACTTGTCGTTTGCTTTTCTGATGCACTTGTTTAATAAAAACAATTCAAATGCTTCTTTTTTTTTCATCGCTTCATATTCATTTTGAAATATCCCCTAATTTTTGTGAGTAGTGTAGATACAAATCCAGTAGACATATAAATAAGAAAACTGCAGAATATCTGAAAGAGATGAATATGGAAAATATATTTTATTTTTTATGATGTTAAGAGCAATGACCTTAATGGAGGTTAAATTTAAGATTGATTTAAGGAGTGCTATGTTTTAAGGGAGAGCTCTTTTCGTAATTCAAATAACATACCCGATCATGCACATCCTACTACTCTTAATTTTTTTTAACGGAAAGTTCAAAACGATAAATGCAACAACTCATCGTGTGAAATCTAAATCTGCTTGTGAATGGTTTCATAAACACGATGGTTAATTCAGCATCTTCCCTGATCATTCCAGTCATCTAATTTGAACCTCATTGAAAATTTGTGCATGTAATGGAACGTGGCATACGGGCACAAACTCCGTTGTCTTCGATCCTGAGGAACTACATATGCTGCATTGAAACGAGAAACGTAATATATGCAAGTTAAAGAGCGTTTGGATGGCCTTGATGGAAGGCTACCATCTGTCTCCTAACAAGTGCTCAATGGATCCCCTATATTCTCTCAGCCCCTTGGTGTCCTTGTGACCTGCCCATTTACAAAAATAACTTAGCTCATAACTTAGCTACTAGATGTCACAAAGGTAGTTGTTGGGTTGTTTTACCTCTGAGCGGCACTTTTTTGCACACCATGGCTTAAATGACCAGGTCACAAGGACCCCGAAGGCTCAGAGAAGATTGGGGGAGGGGACCCACCGGAACAGCTGTTGGGAGACAGATGGTAGCCTCCCGTCAAGGCCATCCAGCGTGTTCTTTAGAGGCTCAGAGAAGGTTGGGGGAGGGGACCCACTGGAACAGCTGTTGGGAGACAGATGGTAGCCTCCCGTCAAGGCCATCCAGCGTGTTTTTTAACGTGCACAGGGTATGGCTTTCCCGCAAAAGGGACCACGGCTTAACGTCCCATGCGACAGACGGCGGCCTTTTCAAGCCCATCGGTGTCCCCTGCTGACCGTGGGCAGAGCGGGGAGTTTTGCGGAGATAAGTCTCAACGCTGACCCAGCTGGGACTCGAACCTGGGAACTGCAGATTACGAGCCTGGCGCGCTATCGACTGAGCCACCCCCGCCCCATAAAGGTAGAGAATAGCTTCCAGGCAAATCGAAGATATGCTATATTATCAATGATATAGCATATCTTCGAAACTCCTAAACTTTTAAAATAAGCTTTTTGCAATAAAATGCCACTTCAGAGAAATTCAAGGACTCATTCAAATCTCTCTAAACTTCGATTTTTAATAATTCTTCGTTCAATATTTAACGATCGATGGAAGATTAAACCTTTAACAGGAACTCGTCATGACGATTCACCTCAAAAGTTAAAAGCAAATAATAAATATGATAACATATCGTTTATAGTTTTTTTTTTTTTTTTTTTTATCTGCTCCATCGTAGCAGGGTGGCGGGGGTGGCTCAGTCAGTAGCGCGCCAGGCTCGTAATCTGTAGTTCCCAGGTTCGAGTCCCAGCTGGGTCAGCGTTGAGATTTATCTCTGCAAAATTCCCCGCCCTGCCCACGGTCAGTAGGGGACACCGATGGGCTTGGAAAGGCAGCCGTCCGTAGGATGGGACGTTAAGCCGTGGCCCCGTGTACGGGAGAGCCATACCCTGTGCACGTTAAAGAACACGCTGGATGGCCTTGACGGGAGGCTACCATCTGTCTCCCAACAGCTGTTCCAGTGGGTCCCCTCCCCCAACCTTCTCTGAGCCTTCGGGGTCCTTGTGACCTGGCCATTTAGCCCATGGTGTGCAAAAAAGTGCCGCTCAGAGGTAAAACAACCCAACCCATCGTAGCAGTTGAAGGGTTAAGGATCCCACCAGGCGCTGAAGCGAAAACGAAAAAAAAATGACCACAGGTGAACACCAAAGAAAAATCCCACAACTATATTTATGCACTCAGTTATCATTTAATTATGACCATTCCACTCATGTTTTGTCAATGAGAAAATAATTTCTGAGATGTAATGCGGCTGAGAAAAATTTAAAGATCTCAATCAAATTTATCTAAATCTCGATTTTCAACAATATTCTTCCAGTATTTTTTTTGTGATGTTTGGTCTTTGAGTGTCACTTTTTTTCGCATACAATAAGCACTAAATAGCCAGGTCTAGAGAACCTCAAGGCCTCAGAAAAGGTTAGAGAAGGGAGCCACTGGATAGACTCAGATGGTAGCCTCCCATCAAGGCCATCCAGATGCTCTTTAACGTGCATTGCAGGATATGGCTCTCCTGCAAACGGCGCCACGGCTTCATGCTTCATCCGACAGACTGCGGCTCTTCGAAGCCCACTGATGCCCGTTTCTGACCGAGAGCAGAGGGGGTGTTTTCCGGAGAAAAATCTCAACACTGGCACAGGCGGGACGCTGACGGGGAAGTAAGAGTTAGGAGCCTGATTTGTACTTCCCCGTCAAGGCAAAGTAATGGCTACGATTGAGCCTCTTGCACTAAAGGATCTGCAAATGTTGAATACAAGATGGAGTCCCTTAAATGAAAGATTACCCTTTACCTAACACATAGTCCTTAAAGTCAAAGATTACCCTTTACCTAACACAGTCCTTAAAGTCAAAGATTACCCTTTATCTAATACATAGAATACACTTATACCTTCAATCGCATAAAGAACAAGAGCAGGTTTCGGCAAACTATGACCCCCGGGCCATACCCCGCCACCTCTTTTTTTGCAACCCCGTGAATGCCTACTCATTGATAATTCAAAAAAAAAAACCTCCTGGTGACAAAAAATTTGTAAAAGAGAAAAAGAATTTAGAGAAGACAAAAAGTCCAACTTCGGAGAGGCAAATTCTCATTAAAATAATTAATTTTAATAAAATAAAACAGTTTATGTTTCACTTTACATTTTTTATGCGTCCCATCCTTCCATTTCTGATTTCCAATGCGACTCACCATTCCATTTCGGTTTCCCATGCGGCGCTGGAAAAAAAGCTAAAACTATTTCAGCTAAAACTATATCCCAGTCCTGAGCTAGAGGCACTGAACATGAAGATTCTCTTCCCCCAAGAGAAGATTACAGGCTACGTGCAAAACCTCTGGGATCAACCAAAAACACCTTTGTATATCAGGTTGAATTTCTCGAAATTCCCATAGACTTAACATTAACGGTTATTGAAAATAATTGCTACCATGAATAAATTTCAAACAAAAATAGTTAAATTGGTTTCTTTCTACTTTCGCGTGATAAAGCCATTTGTTTCAAAATGGATAAATGAATATTTTAAGTTAGGAGAAGAAAGAGAACTACGAACTTTTTTGTAGAAAGAAAGCGATCAAAAATCTGAGCAACGCCGGTTGGTTGAGTTGTTTTACCTCTGAGCGGCACTTTTTTGCACACCATGGGCTAAATGGCCAGGTCAAATGGACCCCGATGGCTCAGAGAAGGTTGGGGGAGGGGACCCACTGGAACAGCTGTTGGGAGACAGATGGTAGCCTCCCGTCAAAGCCATCCAGCGTGTTCTTTAACGTGCACAGGGTATGTCTCTCCCGCACACGGGGCCACGGCTTAACGTCCCATCCGACGGAAGGCGGCCTTTCCAAGTCCATCGGTGTCCCCTACTGACCGTGGGCAGAGCGGGGAATTTTGCGGAGATAAATCTCAACGCTGACCCAGCTGGGACTCGAACCTGAGAACTACAGATTACGAGCCTGGCGCGCTACCGACTGAGCCACCCCCGCCCCAAGCAACGCCGGTTAGTCGAGTTGTTTTACCTCTGAGTGGCATTTTTTTTGCACACAATGAATTAAATGGCCAGGTCACAAGGATCCCGAGGGCTCAGAGAAGGTTGGGGGAGGGGGACCCACGGGACAGCTATTGGGAGACAGATGGTGGCGTCCCGTCAAGCTCATCCAGAGTATTCTTTAATGTGCACAGAATATGGCTCTCCCTCACAGGGGGCCACGGCTTTAACATCCCATTAAACGGACGGTGACCTTTCTAAGTCCATCGATATCTCCTACTGACCGAGGGCAGGAGGGGGGGGGGGAGTTTTGTGGAGATAAATCTCAACGCTGGCCAGATTCGAACACAATACACAAACACAGACTCGAACACGGGTAAATCTGCTATTTCACCAGAAATAAGCAAAATATGCTGAAAATAATATTTTTCATTTTTTTTGCAATAATCCTGATTTTATAAATTTCCTCTATCGATTGCGTCCTAAAATTCATACTTAGAAGTATCATCAGGGTCCATATAGAAATGAGTCTAATTACCGAATTTCAGTTCAATTGCTTGAGCCGTTCAAGCACTAGAAGTCTGCACAAACATATTACGAAAGCCGCTCTTTCGAACTCATGAACATGAATTTATCGTTAACACGTCACCCGAAGCTCGTTAACACGAACTCGTAACATTCGTGGGCATCGGCAAGGGATAAGGTTAACTCTACCACCAGGAAAAGTTCGCATTATTCAACATCAATTTTTTGATCAAGTGTATCCAAAATTAATATTTTTCTTTCTTTAACGAAATGTAATCTTGCTTTTTCTTCTGCGTTTTCGGAAACAAATCACTGATTTTTTTTATTAATATGAAAAAACATTTTCTGCAAGTATTTTCAATAATAAGTTTCATTTTTATCGTTTCTCTTACCGGGCATCCCTAGTTGCATTATGATGTACGCATTATTACTGTTCAGGGGCGGGGGTGGCTCAGTCGGTAGCGCGCCAGGCTCGTAATCTGTACTTCCCAGGTTCGAGTCCCAGCTGGGTCAGCGTTGAGATTTATCTCCGCAAAATTTCCCCGCCCTGCCCACGGTCAGTAGGGGACACCGATGGGCTTGAAAAGGCCGCCGTCCGTCGGATGGGACGTTAAGCCGTGGCTCCGTGTGTGGGAGAGCCATACCCTGTGCACGTTAAAGAGCACGCTGGATGGCCTTGACGGGAGGCTACCATTTGTCTCCCAACAGCTGTTCCAGTGGGTCCCCTCCCCCAACCTTCTCTGAGCCTTCGGGGTCCTTGTGGCCTGGCCATTTAGCCCATGGTGTGCAAAAAAGTGCCGCTCAGAGGTAAAACAATCCAATCCAATTATTACTGTTCTTATTAATGGACTGCTCGACCTAAACATTTCTTTCTTTAAAAATTGATTTGTTTTTTGCCCTCCCCCCCCCTCACCCGAAAACATTTCTGTCGACGCCAATGCGTCGTGCATTTCAGGTTCAATTTCAACACTGCAAGAGACTCAGTAGCCTCGATCGATAAAATTCTCCAGCCAATGTTGGTCCACACAAACTTGTAACAATTTCTGTTCTCCTCTTCTGCCAGCCGCTACCTCAGAGCAATTTGTTCCACACGCTTGTCAGTCTGTAATTTATACAGAACAGTTGAACACAGCAACTAATAAGCGGTTAACGATTTTTACGAATCGCTGCTTTGGGCATTAGACCAGAATAAGTTTGTCAGATAATGGTAGCAGGGAAGAGTTCCTGGAGTATAGAGGTGGTTGATGGATAACTTTTTCTTTCCGCTCAATGTTCCCCAAGCTCAAAAAAGAAAACAGACTTTTACTTTTATTTAAAAACTGCGAAACGGAAAAAATTAAGAGACGTTCTAAGACTGATCGTACATTCAATTTAGAGGGGAAATTCTATTTTCCAGAGCAGTGTTTCCTAACCTTTTTGAGCCTAGCGCCCCCTTCACCCTTTGTAACATTCTTTCTTTATTTAAATTATATGAGGGGAGGAAGAAAATTTGCTGGGCCAATCTAAAATGGACGACAACCTCTTCACTGATCTCAGGAACCATCATGCAAAATCTGGTTACGATATACACTGGTTTCTATAAATTAGGGAAAATTCAGAAAAATAATGATAAAAAACTATACAAATGATTTTAATGAAATTTGATGGAAACATGAATTACAAAGTTGGTTTCAGAATGGCATAAAATATTTTTATATTTTACACTAGAAACATTTTTTCCTCAAAAAATAACATTTACAGGAACTTGTCCAAAAATGAGGTGTCAGAATGCAATGGGCAAAGTTCTTTAATAAGGAGTGTGGTCACCCCTTATAGCAATGCAGGCACGACAGCGATGTCCCATGCTGTTTACGATGTTGTGGATCAGCTCAGTAGAGAGTAACGACCATTGTTCCTTTAAAGCAGTAATAATCTCCCCCTTTTTTTCAGGTGGCAGGTTGAGGGCAGCAACACATCTCCCTAGAGTAGTGATTCTCAACCTTTTATGCTTTACGTACCCCCTGGAAATGTGTATGTAACTGGCGTACCCCTTGTATAGATAGATAAAACTATATAACAATGGGAATAAAATAAAACATATATATATACACACACATTAAATTTCGTATTCATAAATTACATATATCGATAAAAACAAAAAAAATGACATTTTTGCACAGCAGTGTTGCCAACTTAGAGACTTTGTTACTAGATCTAGCGACTTTGAGCTATCACAGTGTACCTCAAAAAATTTTACCGCGTACCCCACGTTGAGAATCCCTGCCCTAGAGTATCCCACACATGCTCAATCGGATTTTGGTCGGGAGATCGAGCTGGCCACTCCATGCGCATAATGGTCTCCTCTTGAAGGTATTGTTCCACTAATCTAGCTCTGTGTGGACAAGCGTTACCGTCTTGTAAGATGAATGTTTCACCTATTGCACCAGCGTAAGAACGTACATAAGGGTCCAGGATGTCATCTCTATACCTTTGAGCATTGAGGTTCCCACTCGTCAACATATAGAGGTCTGTGCATCCACCTAAAGAAATGCCACCCCAAACACACACGCTATCTCCGTCGTAACTGTCTCTTTGACGGATGTTACTGGGATGATAGAAGGTACCTCGTTCTCTCCATATCAAACAATGTCCGGAATCATTCTGCAAGCAATATCTGGACTCATCTGTGAAGAGTACTGACCTCCATTGCTCTTCTGTCCAGTTAACATGCGTGCATTCCCAATTTAACTGCTCTCTCCTGTGACGTGACGGGTATACAAATTACTGGCCTTCTAGCGTACAGACCTCTTTCCTGAAGCCCTCTAGGCACAGTAGAAGCTGATACAACCTTCCCAGTGGCTGCTGCAAGAGAGGATCGTAGCAGAGAGAGAGTAGACATCCTGCTCCTTCGTGCTATTAATCGCAGATATCAGTCTTGTACAGCGGTCGTAACTCTAGCCCTTCCTCGGCAAAACCTCCAAGACGCGGAATCCGTGCTAAGAAATTGATTCTACAGTCTATGGATCACAGAAGGACCCACATTCAGCCATCGTGCCACGTCTGACTGACTTTGACCTACTTCGAGCCGGCCAATAGCTCTCCACAAGCAGTTCATTTGGCAAATGATGTCTCGAGGTCATTCTTACAAAATGACTGTTTCGAATTTCTTCACTCACATTTACAACACAAAACAACGATCCACTCCAAAACACCCGTTTCCATGCAGCTATCCGATTACGCAAATTGACGCAACCTAGACTAATTTGCATACGATATGCTCACTCGGCATTACTTTACTGTTTACATGAACAAGTTTGGTGAGGATCGCACAATTTTTTGGCGAATTCTCGCGATTTTTCTCATTTTTTCCTTAATTTATGGAAACCAGTGTATTAAGAAGTTTCCAAATGCAAGCAAATAGACATATATTGGAAAGATATCTGTCTAAGATTAATCCTTAGAGTGTCAGGCTCCTTTTTATCTAAAATTGCAACTCAACCTCTGAGCCTTATTATGAAACAATTAACGAATGAAATAGTTTACATTACATACTTAGAGGTTGGGTTGTTTTACCTCTGAGCGGCACTTTTTTGCACACCATGGGCTAAATGGCCAGGTCACATGGACCCCGAAGGCTCAGAGAAGGTTGGGGGAGGGGACCCACTGGAACAGCTGTTGGGAGACAGATGGTAGCCTCCCGTCAAGGCCATCCAGCGTGTTCTTTAACGTGCACAGGGTATGGCTCTCCCGCACACGGGGCCACGGCTTAACGTCCCATCCGACGGACGGCGGCCTTTCCAAGCCCATCGGTGTCCCCTACTGACCGTGGGCAGGGCGCGGAATTTTGCGGAGATAAATCTCAACGCTGACCCAGCTGCGACTCGAACCTGGGAACTACAGATTACGAGCCTGGCGCGCTACCGACTGAGCCACCCCCGCCCCTTACATACTTAGAGAAAGAACATTTAATTCCGAACAAAAAGTATAAAAATGAAATGAAAAAAAATGGTAGGTAAGCATAAAGAAAAGTAGGAAGTTCTTTTGCAGTGATTTTTGAAAGCTGATTAATCAGTTTCCATCACTTAAGGGTTGGGTTGTTTTACCTCTGAGCAGCACTTTTTTGCCCACCATGGCCGAAATGGCCAGGTCACAAGGACCCCGAAGGCTCAGAGGAAGTTGTGGGAAGAGGACCCACTGGACAGCTGTCAGGAGGCAGATGGTAGCCTCATCAAGGCTATCCCGTCAAGGCCATCCAGCGTGTTCTTTAACATGCACAGAGTATGGCATCTCCCTCACACGGAGCCACGGCTTAACGTCCCATCCGACGGACGGCAGACTTCCAACCCCATCGGTGTCTCCTACTGACCGTGGGCAGGGCGGGGAATTTTGCGGAGATAGATCTCAACGTTGACCCAGCTGGGACTCGAACCTGGGAATTACAGATTACGAGCCTGGCGCGCTACAGACTGAGTCACCCCCGCTCCCACTTAAGGGTTAATAATTAATTAATATATATGAAAGATAAGCATGTGCTCCTCGGTTTGTTAATGGATCTCAAGTAATAAATAAATATTTAAAAGTTTATTATAAATCGTCTCGCTAGGGACATACCCAAGGACGGGGGGGTCAGTGGGTTCGGTCACCCTCCCCCTGAAAATCCGATCGTCTGATACCAAATCTCAAACTTTTCTACCTGCTTTGAAATCCAAAACAGTTAATACAATTTTAGTCCCATATTTTATGTCTGACACTAAAAAGAAATTTTAAAAAAATCATCAACTATAAAATCTCATTCCGTATAACATTCTAACCTCCTGTTCAGTGGAATACACTGGTTTCCATAAATTAAGGAAAATCCCTATGTTAAGTCAATGGGAAGCTAACGTCAAAACTCTAACTTCAAAAATAAGTTTTTTTGTTTTGAAAAATGTGATTGCAGATAAAGACCTCAATCAAATAAATCAATATCTCGATTTTCAACAATATTCGTTCAGTATTTAATGAGTTAAGAAAGTTTGAATATTTAACAACAGCAATGCCAATCTTAAGAAACTTAAACAAAACTAAAGAATAGTAAAAGAATTCTTTATACAAAGTTCTAAAATACAAACTTATTTTATTAAACACTTTGATACAATACTTATTACTAAGTTTTAATTAACTTCTGAAGTCAATTTTTGTGACTGGTATTGATATCGTTAAACATTCAAACTTCCATAACTCATTAAATACTGAACGAATATTGTTGAAAATCGAGATATTGATTTATTTGATTGAGATCTTTATCTGCAATCACATTTTTCAAAACCAAAACCTTATGTTAGGGATTTTCCTTAATTTATGAAACCAGTTTAGTAAATGGGAAACCCAATTCAAGTCTTACTTCTCGCTGTATATCAGTCTTCCAAGATGTTAGGTTTAGCCATCCCCTGCTAGTTGGTATTTCATAAAGAAATCTTTTATTCTTTAAAAGAAAGTTTTTTTTTTTTCGAAATCTAATCGCATCACGGATAACCGAAAAGCCAGACTTATAACGGAGAAAGCAGAAACACCTCGTAGTAATTTGCCAGAGAGATAATTCAATTACTTTCCGAGTTGAATCGCAAAACAAATTCCTATTTACATCCCGCAAAACTCTTACAGCTTTTTACTTTCATTTTCCTCTACTGCACTATAAAAATTGTACACGTGGAATTTTTATCTGGATATTAGATTGTTAAAATCTTTTTTTTTTTCTCCTATCAAGTGAGTATCTTTTTTACCTCTTCCGAAAGTCAAATTCCTTATATCAACCCAGAGATGACTGCAAATCAAATTGACACATTTGACAGCTTTTAAAAGCGCCTGAAAAGGATTTAATAATGCATAGTTTATGCTGTTTAATAGGCTCTATATGTAATTCAAGGAATTTTTTTTAACGTTTTTTTTTTCTCGCCTTTTCTCGATTTTTTTTCATTGGAAGATTTTTTTTTTACTTCTTTTTATTTCTCGTTGTGTTCTTATTGCTGCTGCTTGTTGTCGGGTACTTTTCGAGTAGATGTTATTAAAGCAAGAAAATCTTTTATCTCCTTTCATGCGCAGTTGTTGCAAGATAGTTACATAACTTTCACATCTTTCTTTATATCATTTCTCCGACTAACGAGTAATTGGTTTTTGCCTATATAATCTTTAAAAAAAATACACTGCGCTCAGTTTACAAGGTTTCGGTTTTGCACGATCCAGAAAATGAAACCAGTTTCATTTTCTGGATCGTGCAAAATATTTCATTTCTTTTCATGTAAATATTTTATACCACATATTATGAAGGAGCAGTGGTATAGCATCAAGAGAGATTTAGACTATCATCCCAATGTAAAAAGCAACTAAATAGTTTTAAAAGAATAAACAATAAATTCCTCCCTCAAGCAGCTGCTTGCCACAGAGGTCTGTTTCATTGATATCATTTATTTTTAAGGATAAATAAATAATAGTAAATTCCTATATTAATAAAATCGTCATCTGTAACAAGTTATATTTATATTATTTCGCTAATATTATATTCTTGCTATTGTAATGTGAATCGGCAGCGAGGTCTGATTTTTCTGGATTGAATTTTTCAGACTAGTAAAAACCGTGTTTTATATCATTTTTAACAAAAAAGTAACCTATTTCACAGGCAAAATACAGCTGATTCGTAAGTATACAGTTTTTATTTAAATATCATATAAATACTAATTTTACCAAATAAAGTACCAAGTGCTAGTGCAAATGCTTAATTTCTAATTCATATTCAGTCCATACATTTTCGTCTTCAAATTCGATAATGTACTTCTACATTAACGATGCGTATTTTTCGTACCCAAAAAGAAATGTATGAAAAATTAATCTAAGTTTAATCTGAATTAGGGAGAATAAAGTACAAAAATGTTATATGAAATTTTCACTTGAGATTTTGAGATAAATATGTATAAACAAAAATTTCCATATGCGTTTTATTCACAACAAGGATTTTTTCAGAACCTATCCCTCTTTATACCTACTTACAGCTTTTCGATTGATGCAAAACGAAAGACGAGAGAGTTACGCTCTGTTATTCACTCCGAATTCTTTCTCACCATTGCAAATCACATTGAGTCCCTTCATCGGACACATCTCCTTTAACATGTAACTCGCTTCCATGCCGCTTGGCTTCCATGCCGCAGTTTGTAAACAAACTGGTACAAGTGAATTCCATTTGCGAAGCTTCGATTGGCCACGACACATTCTCCGAATCCTCTTCCATTCCCGTATCTTCTCTGTGAACCACAAAAATACATCTTGGACCAAAAACATGCCTTACTCACGAAAAACTCCAGATCCCATCTGATTTCGTATCTCGTGCTTAAGATGATGCGAGCCTCTCCCTCTTCTCTACCTCTGTCAAGAGAAAGAGATTTGTTAGCCGCACTCCAGTCACTTGGGATCCATCCATGTGGCCTTCAGTTCCCTTCTGGACATACATCTTATGAAAGGCATCCTTCAGTTAGAAATCCTCGAGCGTTTTCAGCGTCGGTAGATTTCTCAGCTTCGACTACCTTGGGTTTTATTTCAGTCATTTTTTTTCACTTGGGGACAACACAGAAAAATTTTCTGTTTCATGAATTCCTAGGAAAAAAAACACATCTTCGCAATCTATAAAGATAATAACGCGTCGCTCCTGGAGAATAGAGCTTGCGAGTTTACAAAAAAAAAATTATTTTTTTATTTTTTCGACTTTAGCGCCGTCTATAACAGTGGAAAATCTAATTAATGAATGATTGGCAAAATGCAAATGATATTTCTGCAGGGTGGAGGTTAATGGAGATAAAAAGAACTTTGGAACTGCAGATTACGAGCCTGGCTCGCTATCCGCCCTCAGTGAGAAAGGAGACACCGATGGGATTGAAAACGCCGCCGTCCGTCGGATGAGACATTAAGCCATGGCTCCCTGTGTATGAGACCCATACCCTGTGTACATTACAGAACACACTGGATGGTATTGACGAAAGGCTTCCATCTGTCTCCTAACAACTGTCAGTGGGATCCCTTCCCCAACCTTCTCTGAGCACTGGGGCCCCCAAAGACCATTTAACGTATTGTGTGCAAAAAAAAAAGCGCCATTCAAAGGAAAAACATCCAAACTCAACCACCAGATCCTACCAAAAATTTCAGATTTCTAGGATAAACAGATCGTTTTCAATATTCGTCTAAAGTTTTGCCATTTTTCAAATCTTTCTAGCGTTTGAGAGTATATTAAAGTTATTGAGAAATTCGGAAAATACGAATCGTGATATTTCATCATCACCTATCCAACTCGAAATGATTTTTTAATCAATATCTAAAGACAAAATAACTGAATATCTCCAGTGAATGAACCCGTCGAGTCGGACTGAAGACAAACGACTAGAATAGATGAACGGTCCATTTTCATCTACCCAAATCCACTGTATCAAGATTCTATACAATTTCCACTATATAAAGATTCTATGCAATTTCCACTATATAAAGATTCTATGCAATTTCCACTGTAAAAAGATCTATATACTAACTTCCACTGTAAAAAAAATTCTATATAACTTCCACTGTATGAAGATTCTATATAGATTCCACTATATAAAGATTTATATCCGTTTACTTTATATAAAAACTCATAAAAGAATCTCACTTCATTCCTTTATATGAAGACCTGTAGTGGTTAGCACGCTTGGCTACTGATCTAAGGGACCTGGGTTCAAGCCCCGGGTAAGGTATGGATGTATGTGTCGTTTTTCTGCTGAGGTCCTGCCATCCTCTCAGACCTTCTACTATGGCATATAAACTGACAGGCTCCTGTCAGACCTCTGTGGCAAGCAGCTGCTTGAGGAGGTATTTATTTATTTATTATTTTTTATAGTAGACTTACTTTATTCCTCTAAATGGAGAGCCACACCCTCTCCGAAAAGCAGATTCCCACAACCATGTAAATCACTGCGCCATTTAATAGGAGGTTCAATTTTTCTCCGTTTATTTAAAGCATTTGGCAACATGCACTACGCTTAGTAAACATTTCTTTTACATACTGCAGTGCCAGTATATTACAGAATTTAGACGTTACCTCAATGGGATCCAATTTCGAAACTTTATAACTTCTAAAATATTCGTCGAACAGAAAAATGTGAAGATAAATTAAAAATCAAAATTTAAATCTATCTACTGTATATTTAGTGTTGAAAACTTTACGTCTATGTTAGTATTATAATGTAACTTATTACAATAATTGTACTTTTGTGTAACATGTACAGTGAAATGGTGCTGTATGTGATTGCACTTCTTGATAAGGCAAAGTTTATTTTCATGTTTCAATTTTGTTAATAAATAAATAAATAAATTTAAAGAGTTTTTTTTTAATTTACAACAGTAATTATATCATTAGACTTTACCTCAGAAATTAAAACTCAATAAGAATTGTTTCAAACCATTTAATACAATATGCATTTTAGATATTTGAAAAATTATTATTTCAATATTAGAAAATTATTAATTTCTTTTATAAAACAATTTATTGTGAAATATTCTAGCTTCAAAAACTCTTTAAATACTGGACGAATATTGTGTAAAATCGAGATTTAAATGGGGCGGTAGGTGGCTCAATCGGTATCGCGCCAGGTTCGTAATCTGCAGTTCCCAGGTTCGAGTCCCACCTGGGCCAGTGTTGAGATTTATCTCCGTTAAACCTCCACCCTGCCCTCAGTCAGTAGGGGACACCGCTGGGCTTGGAAAGACTGCCGTCCGTCGGATAGCATCTAAAGCCGTGGCTCCGTGTGCGGGAGAGCCATACCCTGTGCACATTAAAGATTATTATAAATGGTCTTGACGGGAGGATACTATCTGTCTCCTAGCAGTTGTCTAGTGGGTCTTCTTCCCACAACCTACTTTAAGCCTTTGGGGTCCTTGTGACCTGGTCATTTAGCTCATTATGTGCAAAAAAAAAAAAGCGGCGCCCAGAAGTAAAACAGCCCAACTCCGAACACTGAAGGAAAAGCTAAGAAATTTTGAACTTGTGCTTTACAATCTTTTCCTTCTCCCTTTACGATTTTCGTTTATTTAAAGTTTTTCTATTACAAGATGCATCTATTCTTCTTCCTCCATATTCAACGTACAAGAGGTTCCTGTTAAACGTTGCTGCGATGTGACGTCGTTCCGCACTTAAGTTGTCGATATATTGATTAAGGCGAAGTAAATGTTCTCCACATTTACGTCGGTCGCTTAGAGTAACTCCTCGAATGAATCTCGCGCCAGCACCGACACCTTTAATATCACATACCAGCATCCTCTGTGACGCTTCTCGGACCTCCCTTTTTTCTCTCCTTTTGTAACTAGCGATCCAATTTATGTTTCGTGTAATTGTATGCATATCAAATTTCATGTACATGCTGTAGGGTCCTATGGCGCTAGGCATACACCCCCAAATCCTGTATCAGTGATGGGTGATGGTGAGATAGCAGTTGACGACCAACAACTTGCATCTCCTGCTTCATCTAACTTCCCATCTCCTAATTCCTTCTTCAATACTTCCGGCATCTTTCTTTACACATTTCTCTCCCCTCTCCTCCTTTTATCTCCAGCCTTCTCCTTTACATTAATCCCCTCCAAACTCCTACTTCTATCTCCAGCAATCTCCTTCACATAATTCTATTCCAACTCCTCCTTCAATCAATCCAAACAAGTTAATGCTCCTACAGTGCCTATCCTCCTGTACAGTCGCTCAAAAAAGTATTCGAACACTATGGTGGATTACAGAATTTAGAAAAAATATCTGGCAACGATTTTTTTTAGAAATTAGTGATCTGGTAATTTTCGTGTCACGTGACACGAAGGTTGCCAGATCACTGATTTCTAAAAAAATCGTTGCCAGATATTTTTTTCTAAATTCTGTAATCCACCATAGTGTTCGAATACTTTTTTGAGCGACTGTACGTATTTATATGTATTCTATGGGAGGAAAATACCCCGTTATACGTCATTTCTTTATAGGAAACTAGAGTCCCTAACCACGTCGTATGATGGAAGTATCGAAAATTTAAATATTGAATTTATTCTGGATGCTAATTTCAATTGATTGATGTAAATTAAAATTCAATATGAGTTTATCGCACTATCGACCGCACCATCTTTTCTCGAGTCCCTTAACCACGACCTATAACGGAAACAATCCGCCTGCACTGGGTTGGGTTGTTTTACCTCTGAGCGGCACGTTTTTGCACACCATGGGCTAAATGGCCAGGTCACATGGACCCCGAAGGCTCAGAGAATGTTGGGGGAGGGGACCCACTGGAACAGCTGTTGGGAGACAGATGGTAGCCTCCCGTCAAGGCCATCCAGCGTGTTCTTTAACGTGCACAGTGTATGGCTCTCCCGTACACGGGGATTCGGCTTAACGTACCATCCGACGGAAGGCGGCCTTTCTAAGCCCATCGGTGTCCCCTACTGACCGTGGGCAGGGCGGGGAGTTTTGCGGAGTCCGCCTGCACTGTTCTAGCTTTAATCCCGTCCTGCTTTGCTATTTCTGCCGCTTCTCGTGCTCACAGAAATTCAATATTAATCTCATGAATATGAAATGTACCGAAAGAGATTTGAACACAGGCAAAAATAACTCTTCCCTCGGGAAACCAATATCACTTCCAGAGGAGGTCAGAGTTGAAGGTGGATCGAATGTCTTTCGTTCATTTCAGTTAAAACATCATCTCCGACAACTTATCACTCGAAATTTGAAACTCCCGCTGTTCGAAATTCGTTGCCGATTCTTTCTCCGCGAAAGTTTCTCCGCTTAATAAGCTCAGCTAATGCAAGAGGTGCTCAATCATTTAATGTACTTTAAGTTTCTTCTTACATCAGTGAAAATTTATGCCGACGACGAATTCGGTTCGCTTTAAGTAACTGAAATCATTTAAGGTATAAATAGAAAATAATTATGCTTAATTACAAAAAATGTGTAGTCGCAAAGTCCTAAGGTTGGATTGTTTTACCTTTGAGCGCACTTTTTTTTTGCGCACAATGGTTTGGATTGTTTTATCCCTGAGTTGCACTTTTTTGCGCACAATAGGTTGGATTGTTTTACGTCTGAGCGGCACTTTTTTTCGCACAATGGGATGGGTTGTTTTACCTCTGAGCGGCACTTTTTTTCGCACAATGGGATGGGTTGTTTTACCTCTGAGCGGCACTTTTTTTCGCACAATGGGATGGGTTGTTTTACCTCTGAGCGGCACTTTTTTTCGCACAATGGGATGGGTTGTTTTACCTCTGAGCGGCACTTTTTTGCGCACAATAGGTTGGATTGTTTTACCTATGAGCGGCACATTTTTTTCCGCACAATGAGTTGGGTTATTTTACCTCTGAACGGTTCTTTTTTTCCACAAAATGGGATAGGTCGTTTTATCTCTGAGCGGCACTATTTTGCGCACAATGGGTAGGGTTGTTTTACCTCCGAGCGGCACTCTTTTGTGCACAATGGGTTCGGTTGTTTTACCTCTGAGCGGGGCTTTTTGCACACAATGGGATGGGTTATTTTACCTCTGAGCGGCACTATTTTGTGCACAATGGGTTCGGTTGTTTTACCTCTGAGCGGGGCTTTTTTGCCCACAATGGGATGGGTTATTTTACCTCTGAGCGGCACTATTTTGCACACAATGGAAGACTTCCGTCAGGGCGGGGCGGGTGGGCTCATTCGGTAGCGCGTCAGGCTCGTAATCTCAGATTCGAGTCTCAGCTGGGTCAACGTTGAGATTTATCTCCGCAAAATTCCCGCCCTGCCCATGGTCAGTAGGGGACATCGATGGACTTGGAAAGGCCGCCGTCCGTCGGATGGAACGTTAAGCCGTGGTCCCATGTGTAAGCCAGACCCTGTGCACGTTAAAGAACACGCTGGATGGCCTTGACGGGAGGCTACCATCTGTCTCCCAACAGCTGTTCCAGTGGATCCCCTCCCCAACCTTCTCTGAGTCTTCGGGGTCCTTGTGACCTGGCCATTTAGCTCATGGTGTGCAAAACAATGCCGCTCAGAAGTAAAACAACCCAACCCGTCAGGGCCACCCAACCTGTTCTTTGACGTGCACAGAGAGGCTCTCCTGTATACAGAGACCACGGCTTAACATACCATACGACGGACGGCAGCCTTTCCAAGCTCAGCAGTGTCCCTTTTCTTACCGAGAGAAAGAATGAGGTTTAGCGTGAGATAGATTTCAACGCTGGCTCAGTTGGGACTCGAACCTATGAACTGCAGATTGTGAAACTGGTGCGCTACTGAGCCATTCCCGCCCCTAGTCTACAAGAACTTCAAGGATTGAAGCTGCTAGTAAAGAAATAGAAAGCTTCCCCTAAGGCCATTTTATGTGTTCTTCAACAGCCAGAGGAAACAATTTTCTTGCAGACGGATCTACGGCTTAACGTCCCAGCCGAAAGAAGGTGGCCTTTTCAACTTCTTTCTTGCCGAGGGGAGAGCGGGGGTAAAATTAGATATGGTAATGAACATAGTAATGGTAATGAACTACCATATCTATGTTGGAGATTGTGACTGAAACTAAGAACATTAGCATACTTAGTTAACAAATAAAAAAATAAATACCCCTCCAGCAACTGCTTGCCACAGAGGTCTGACAGGAGCCTGTCAGTTTATATGCCATAGTAGAAGGTTTGTGAGGATGACAAGACCTCAGCAGAAAAACAACACAAACGTCCATGACTTACCCGGGACTCGAACCCAGGTCCCTTAGATTAGAAGACAAGCGCGCTAACCACTCGGCAACGGGATGGCTACTTGGTTAATAGTATATAGTTAATTGTATACGGTTAATAATGTAATAGTCAATAGTATTTCAAAAATAGATAATTTGGAAATTTTGACCAATGCACCAAAAATTCCAAATTCTCAATTTTTTAAGTATTTACGTCTTACTAATTTTGAAATTATACTTTTATTTCCAAATTAATAGAGGTTGTATTTCGAAAAGTGGATCAATTCGAAATAAGGAAATCCTGCTTGAGGGGATATTTATTTTTATTTTTTTACATCCCATTACGTCAAAGGATTGTTAGTTTCATGTATGAAGAAAAATATACTCTTAGTAACTTTAAGGAAGACATCCCTCTGAATTTAACGTTGATCTTAGAGGAAAAATTGTTTTGAACCGGATGGGATACGAACCCACGACCTCCTGATAACATGTCAGGTGCTCTGACCTCTGAGCTACCGGACGCCGATCAAGATCTCCTCTAATTGATGCTATGAACTTTCTACCAACAGTATATAATTCTCTGCATCTCATGAAGGTATTGACAATGGGTTCGTATTCCACCCGGCTCAAGACAATTTTTCCTCTAAAACTGATCGACGTTAAATTCAGAGTAATATCTTCCTTAATAGTTGAGCGTCAAAAACAAAATCTCTTCAATTTAATTAATACTATTAATAACACTACTTACATTGGATCAAGATTGCACTCGTATATTGTGACTATTTTGAATCCAGAAGTGTCAACTCATGCTAGATGCTAATTTCAATTGATTGATGTATTTGCAATTATCGTTCAATAAATTCAATACGAGACTGAACCAATCGATGGAAATTTTGGACGGTCGTTTTAAAAGAAAATCGGAATATGAAAGGTGGAGATCCTATGGATTCTGGAAAGATCCAGATTAAACTACTCAATCTGAATCTTTCATTTTTCTCTCCCTCTTACAGTTCCTGTCTCGCGGAAATGTCGAAACTTAACTTTCTGACGAGCCATAAACAGAAAAAAGGTTTTCATTTTACATCTGTGTGGAGATGAACTCAACGTTTCTAATGACAAAACAGAAAAAAGCATGGCGCACTTGCAGAGCTTGTAGAATACCTAGAAGAGAGATTTGTCAACACCATCAAAATATTATTATGCCTTTTGCACGAGTAAATAAATTCAGAAGAGAAATTCCTTTCTCTTTTTCAACTCATAAGTCAAATTGTAGGAAAAAAAGCGAAAAAGTTCACGTTTTAGTGGAATTTTACTTTGCTGCTTATAAAATATAAGAGTAAAGAGAAAACGTTTACCTCTCGTCGAATTCCGGAGCATTTTTCTTTATTAACAGACAGTGATTTCAAAACAGCATTAAATGTGCTTCTTTTTTAATTCAAAAGCATTTCCATTATAGCGGAGGAGAGAGACAACGGCCAACGTCTTTCTGTTTCACCCATTCATAAAAACAATTAAAAATCCCAAAACAAAAAGAGAGAAGCCAACACTTCAGAAAATGCTAATGGCATTCCAAGAAATTCATCCTGAAGTGTAAAATCGCGAATTTCTAGAGGTGATGGAACGGGCCGAGTTGTTTTACCTCTGAGTAGCATTTTTTCTGCACAATGGGATAAAAGGCAAGGTCACAAGGATCACAAGAGCTCAGAGAAGTCTGGGGGAAGGGAACTTCCTGGACAGCTGTTAGGAGACAGATGGGAGCCTCCCGTCAAGGATATCCAGGGAGTTCGTGAAGGGAAAGTCACATTCAGTCGGAAGTGCAAATACCTCTGCACGTGTTCTTTAACGTGCCGAGGGTGCGGCACTCCCGACACCGCTTATTATCCCATCCGAAGGACGGCGATCTTTCCGAGAGCATCGGTGTTCCCTTTAGCACAGAGAGTGGAGGATCTACGAGCGGGGATAATTCGAACCTGGGAAGTGGAACAAGTCGCAGTCCGTTGGGTGAGCTGTGGCTCCATGTACAGGGGGGCGGGGGTGGCTCAGTCGGTAGCGCGCCAGGCTCGTAATCTGTAGTTCCCAGGTTCGAGTCCCAACTGGGTCAGCGTTGAGATTTATCTCCGCAAAAATTCCCCGCCCTGCCCACGGTCAGTAAGGGACACCGATGGGCTTGGAAAGGTTGCCGTCCGTCGGATGGGACGTTAAGCCGTGGCCCCGTGTGCGGGAGAGCCACACCCTGTGCGCGTTAAAGAACACGCTGGATGGCCTTGACGGGAGGCTACCATCTGTCTCCCAACAGCTGTTCCAGTGGGTCCCCTCCCCCAACCTTCTCTGAGCCTTCGGGGTCCATGTGACCTGGCCATTTAGCCCATGGTGTGCAAAAAAGTGCCGTTCAGAGGTAAAACAACCCAACCCATGTACAGGAGAAGCATACCTTACGTAGGTTAATGTATATGAGAGGCATACCTAAAGTAGTTTAATGTATGCCAAACTGCTCGACAATTGAAATTGCCCCAGCCAATAGGAGCAGTCGGATTTGCATGCAAATCGGCCTGTGTGCAGGACAGTGATTAGTTTCGATGGCAATAACTGTTTTAATTTCCGCCGTTAAAAACCGATCAAGTCGGATAATATTTTTTAATATATAATTTTAAATTACTCTCGTAAACGATCTATTCCAGTTAGAATTTTAGGCGGTGTAGTGACTAAGGAAGTGAATTAGAGCAGATCTTAGTGTAAATTCCTCAACCACAGTGGGGGGGAGAATGCGTTTTAAGAGATCAACGAATATTCATTTTTGGTTGGAGAAGTATTAACGAAAACTAACTTACTTTTTTTAATCATTTATTAGTTCATGTTTCCACCGTTAGATGGTGCTAAAATCTGAAAATGATTAACTTCATCTTTTTTTGTTAATGAGCATTCCATATTATGAATATCATTACCAAAAAATGAAGTAATGAGGATTCGATATTTTGTTTGTTTAGTTCTCTTAACATCTTTTCATGAGAAGGTCGCTAGAACTTTTGTAATCGAATAATCAGAGTATCCGATTCTGGTTTGAATTTCCCAAAGTCTGATTTTTTTCTTCTGGGATGTCTCTGGTTATGAAATCCAGTAGTGTGCTGATATGAACTGACCCGAATCGGTTTCTATTTTCCTAACTGTGAAATGGACTCTTCGCTCACGTATTCTCTTTCAATTGTTTGCAAACGCGTTCACATTCTGCAGAGTAATAGATTTTCAAATTTCCAGCTCTCTGAGCGGAGTTTATGCTCAATATTTCATAGGTCACAATCACGCTTACAGCGCAATATTTCTTTCGGCTTGATCTGAAATGAGATTCCTTTCAACTTGCTTGTTATGTTCCCCGTTAGGATTACGCGATTCAAAAGCAATTGGAGCCCAGATAATTTGATACATCGAGATGTGTAGAATTTTCGTTTAGGTTAAGGGTCACGGAGCTTATTTGTAACTCGACCACGTGTACTACAACTAATCAGCACATGCGCTTTTGTTCAAAATCCAGCTGAGATTACTAAATAGCTCTTTTCACTCAGAATATGAAACATCAGTTATCAAAACTTTTAGATGTATGTATACAGATGCAAGATACGGTGCTTTTCAAACACTTCACCATTTAAATGAATGCCTCTAAATTTGTGCACGATTCAGTGATTCTGTTCGGAAGAATCTCCCTTGGAATCAGTTAATGTGTCCTACTCTATTTAGCTACTCTATTTGCTCCTATTCTATTTAGTCCCTGCAAAAATCTGGTGTTTAAATTCCACTTCAAGCAGCTGCTTGCGAGATACGAAACTCGTCTCTGTAGTATAATACGCAATAAATAATAACACGCAAAAAAATATAATAAATATAACGCGAACAGGGTTGGGTTGTTTTACCTCTGAGCGGCACTTTTTTTGCACACCATGGGCTAAATGGCCAGGTCACATGGACCCCGAAGGCTCAGAGAAGGTTGGGGGAGGGGACCCACTGGAACAGCGGTTGTGAGACAGATGGTAACCTCCCGTCAAGGCCATCCAGCGTGTTCTTTAACGTGCACAAGGTATGGCTCTCCCGCACACGGGGCCACGGCTTAACGTCCCATCCGACGGACGGCGGCCTTTCCAAGCCCATCGGTGTCCCCTACTGACCGTGGGCAGGGCGGGGAATTTTGCGGAGATAAATCTCAACGCTGACCTAGCTGGGACTCGAACCTGGGAACTGCAGGTTACGAGCCTGGCGCGCTACCGACTGAGCCACCCCATACGCGAACAGTGTATTACGCAATAAAGATCTGTGAGGAAGACGACACCAGAAACAAAACACGTGGGCTCGTTTCTGGTCCTTTCCCTTTACGATGTACACTTTCTTACCAAAAGTATAGGGATATTACCATTTTACGTGAATGGAAAATCACGTTCAAACCACCTAACTTTAAAAATACGTCCAGACTTTTTTTTCCAGGCCACTAGTAATGTATATTTATTATATGGGCTAAAATTTTGGGTAAAACGTGCCTGAAAAAAAATGTGTTCTCTTTAATTATTTGAATTACGCTAAGGATACGAAGATTTAAATTTAATGCTGAATAGTATGTATTAATGAGAGTATAAATGTTTAAAAAATTTCTAGCTCTTTGTTGGATTCGTTAATACTTTGAGAAACTGATTTTTTTGGCCCGATTGGTCACTTATCAATGGTCTATTGGTTAGCGAGCTTGACTGTTGATTTGGATTTGAGTTCAACCTCAGATAAGGCATGGATGTTTTTGTTTCTAGTGCCGCCTTTCTTCTGAGCTTAAGCCTTCCTCATAGGTATCTACACTATGTTGAAAATAGTGTCCGGACCCTTCCATGTTATGTGAATGGGAAGCCACTTTCAAAGCTCCCTAACATTGAAAATAAATCTTTTACGCGAAAAACTGTTATTAGCGATAAATTGTAGATGTCACTCAAATCTCTCTAAATATATTTCCCGCAATATTCGTTTAATATTTAAAGAATGAATGGAAGCTGAAGCATTTATCTTCAACTTTTGACACTTGGGGAAAAAAATACTTCAATAGATAAAACACAACTCTTGTAACAATTTGTTCACTAACATAAATTAAATATCTGAAGTCTGTATCATGATTTTTTAAGATTTCGTCAATTTGGAGGCAATGTGATAGTGTCAATTTTCAACAATTTTCGAACAATATTTAAAGAGTGGTTGAAGCGGGGACATTTAACAGCAGACGACACTTTCACATTGCCTCCAAATTGATGAAATCTTAAAAAATTGTCAAACTTCAGGTATTTAATTTATGTTAGTGAACAAATTGTTACAAGAGTTGTGTTTTATATATTAAAGCATTTTTTCACAAGTGTCAAAAGTTGAAGATAAATGTTTCAACTTCCATTCATTCTTTAAATATTAAACGAATATTGCGGGAAATATATTTAGAGAGATTTGAGTGACATCTACAATTTATCGCTAATAACAGTTTTTGCATAAAAGGTTTATTTTCAAAGTTAGGGAGCTTTGAAAGTGGCTTCCCATTCACATAACATGGAAATGTCCGGACACTTTTTTCAACATAGTATATGACGTAGTATACAGACACGGCTTCTACGAGACCTCTGTGGCAATCGGCCGCTTCAGGAAAAAATTTTATTTTTGTTTGATAACTTCAAAAATAAGCTGTTACGGAAAAATGCCCCTCGAGATAAACTGAATATTTGGAGAATTAATATCACTAATTTATCATTGACATTTTTTCGACAAATAACCTATTTCCAATTTTAAAGAGGCTTTGAATGTAGATTTACATTCCCATGACGTGGAACTGTCCCAACACTTTTGGTAAGATAGTGCATGATGCAAAGGTCAATACTCAAACGTATAAGCTGCGAAGTTACTATTCTGTAGCGGTTAGCTACTGGGCTTTCAGTTATTCAAACAGTGCACGAGATTGATCCTCAGTATGGTAATGAGTGGAGCAGACACGTAGAGGTCACAACGATTAACTGAATATCACGTGATCTCTGATGCCACAGCCTGAATAAGAGGCCCTCGAGATAATTGTCGCTTGAGAGGAGAGCCGTTCCAAATCAGGAAGTGACCTCTGGGGAAACTACCCGTATATAGAGGGCATCGTACATCCTTGAAGACTTGACATGGGTGAAGGTGGACATTCACGGGAATGGTATTAAATGATTAGTACCGACTCGACAATGCAAGCTTGTTGTATAGCAGTGTCTCGCAAACTTTTTTACTCTGCGGCAACACTGAATCTAATTTTTTTTCCGCGGCACACCTAAAAAATAATTTTTGATGGTTACGTAAAAAGAGGAAAATTGAAGTTTCGTTAAATCCCAGTTAATAAAATCTGAAAGATTTTTATTAAAGCACGTCGATAACACAAGTCGAGTCAAAATGAAATCTTTGGAATATCTAGTGTCATTTTGAAAATCTCTCGCGGCACAATTGGAATCTCTGGCGACATGAAAAATATCTAGAGGCATATTGGAATCTCGGCATTCAGGAAAAATATCTAGAGCGTGTACAGCAACTGTACACGCTCCAGTTACCGTTCACAGCAAACTGGAGCGTGTGCAGTTACTGCACACGCTCCAGTTTGCTGTGAACGGTAACTGCACACGCTCAATATTTCCTGGTGAGCCCACACGATCTAGTATCAAAATAATCTCAATCTCTGGCGGCACACAGTTTGCGAGACACTGTTGTAGAGTGTTGGAAGCCAAAATCCGCAAAAGACGGAGTTATCTCTTGCACATCTTTGTCACTCAAAACTAAATGGTTAAAGGAGAAAAAAATCCGTATTATTTTGGTTTAAAGTTCACTTTCTCGGATGTTTTTCATTCACAAAATTATCCTCTTTAATCAACATAATGAAATGACTTTCCAAATAAAATATATTGCCGGTCTCTTTCAGAAGCTTCAACTAATATTTTTTTCAGTTTCAAGATTAAAAAAAAACAGTGACGTTAGTTACGGAGCAAATGGACATGGGTTCTAATCTCTTATCTTTTTTTTTCGGTTTACTTTTCTGTATGAGATGTGTAGGACTTAGCAGATCTGGAAATTTATATTTTTTTGACTCAAGTATACTTTTGGTATAGATGCGTTGGGTTGGTTGGGTTGTTTTACCTCTGAGCGGCACTTTTTTGCACACCATGGGCTAAATGGCTAGATCACATGGACCCCGAAGGCTCAGAGAAGGTTGGGGGAGGGGACCCACTGGAACAGCTATTGGGAGACAGATGGTAGCCTCCCGTCAAGGCCATCCAACGTGTTCTTTAACGTGCACAGGGTATGTCTCTCCCGCACACGGGGCCACGGCTTAACGTCCCATCCGACGGACGGCGGCCTTTCCAAGCCCATCGATGTCCCCTACTGACCGTGGGCAGGGCAGAGAATTTTGCGGAGATAAATCTCAACGCTGACCCAGCTGGGACTCGAACCTGGGAACTACAGATTACGAGCCTGGCGCGCTACCGACTGAGCCACCTGGTATAGATGCCAGAATGGGATTAAACTAATTCTACAGTCTGTCTGTGTCTTCTCTGTGCGGGCCTGAAAAATTCGAGTTTGAAGTTGAAATTTCATGTTTCAATTGAAACTGCATATATAGATCTTGTGGCCCAATAAATAGAAGTACTTGCTCTTAATTGAAACAACTGTTCTAAACAGTGAATCTCTATGCCTTATAAAGATACACAGTTTACAACAGTGTTTTAAATTAAGGACATATAGAGCTTAACTGTGTGAAAAGCAAAATTAAATTATGAGTACTTGTCATGGAGTTAAGTGGGGCGGGGGGGAGTTGGCTCAGTCGGTAGCGCTCCAACTCGTAATCTGTAGTTCACAAGTTCGAGTCCCACCTGTGCTAGGTCTGAGATTTCCTCTAATCTTCGATCCTGCCCTCGGTGAGAAAGGGGCCAACTTATAGGATTGGAAAGGCCGCCGTCCGTGGGATGGGACGTTACGTCTTGGCCCGTGTGCTACAGAGCTGCATGGACTTGACAAGAAGCTAACATCCGTTTCCGGTGGATCCCTTTCCCCCGATCTTGTCCGAGATTTTGGGGTCTTTGTATGCACGAAATGTCACTCAGAAGTAAAACTCGCAGCCCGCCGATCCCTGAGTCCTCAGGGTCCTTCCGTTTAGGGCATTGTGTCCATAAAAAGTGCGCATAAGAGGTAAAATGATAAAAATCTTCCTTGTTTAAATAACATTATATTTAAAATACGATAGATCCAATTTACAACTCTGAAAATCATTTACCTTGATTACCATAGATTTTAAACAAATTCGTCGGATTCAAGTGAGATGAGAAACCACTCCAGAGAAGCTGATGCTTTGCAAAAGAAGTCGCTGCGTTTCATCTCCTTAGTGACATCGATTATCTTTTGGAAAATAAAAATTAGCTTTGCATTTAGAATCACAGAAACAACGAGCGTTTTTTCTTCCATCGCATTCGCATTTCCAAGGGATTGGAGAGGAATTTTCTACTTAAAATATTTTGATGATCACCAGAGGCGACGATAATCCCAGAAGTATTGCTTTCCAGCTGCAATAAGAATCATCTGAAGGACGATGACATTATTCTTTTGAGTGATTCTTTGAGTGATCTTTTGATTGATACGTGTAGCAAAAGACATGAATATGAAACGCAAATAGCAATCAGGATTGCTTTTTGTAGCTGCTGCGAATGATTTAAAACAACTATTATCGTGTGAACGTTCGACTTTCAGCAATATTCATTTGGTATTTAGATATTACAGAAATCGGAATACTTAACAGCAATAATGCCAGTTTTAATAATTGCTCTTGAAAATTAATAAAAACACATTAAAACGAAAAAATAACCGTTATACTAAACCTTACTAACACGCATATGAGTATTTTTACCAGTTCACGCAATAATTCCGTTCATTTTTGCAAATTTTGAGGTTTTTTTTTTTCCGGAAAGAGGTAATTTGCTAAATGTTTCAGCTTCCACACCTGTTTAAATACTGAAAGCATAGTGTTCGAAATCGAGATTTAATTTTATCATGGAACTGGGTAATAATATATAATAATATATAATAATATATAATAATATATCTAAGTAAATCCCATTCGCCATTTTTGATGACCAAGTTATTCCCTAACAAGGAAGCTACTTTTAAATCAATACCTGAGACATAAGCTCAAGATTAAGAGCATTGCTGTTCAAAAATGAAATTGCTGCTCAAAAATGAAATTGCTGCTCACGTCTGTAATAGATATTGTGAATGCAAAATATAAATTAATATCGTAAATGTAAAATATAAACAGATATTGCAATTGTAAAATGAATTTAAAATAACGTCCTCTGTCGTTGAGCAATAAAATCTTATGGTTTATCCTTCAAACTATTTGCATATTAAAAAGTTTTTAGGATAAGACTGAAAAGCATTTTGGAGCAAGGACTGCGGCTCCATCTTCACTGAAGTGACACTATGTGGTGACGTTAGAGCTGTTGTTAAGAACTTCTTTTCACATGTGGTGAAAGGCGATTCCAGTGTCTCGGAATAAATATTGTAAATGTATATATATTGTAAATAAATATTGTATATGTAAAATAGATATTTTCAACGTAACATATAAAGATGTTGTAAATGTAAAATAGAAATAGATATTGTAAACATAAAATATAAATTGTAAATGTAAAGTATAAATAGATATTGTAAATGTAATAATAACCGTCCCGTGGCCGAGTGGTTCGAGCCCCGGATAAGGCATGGACTTTTGTGATGTTTTTCTGCTGAGGTCCAGACATCTTCTCAGACTCTTCACAATAGAAGTACTGTGGGGTATAAACTGACAGGCTCCTGTCAGACCTCTGTGGCAAGCAGTTGCTGAGGGGGGTATTTATTATTTATATACAGGGTGAATCTGAAAAAGTGGGCAAAACTTTACGGGGTGGTAGAACGCAGCTATACGAGCAATATTCGTCATAGAAAGTATGGTCGGAACGCAAGCGGTGAGAAGTTAAAAGGTAGTTTTCCACTGTCACATTTAAAGAATGAACACAAGAAGGAGAGGAGATACTTCAGAAAACATTTTATTAACAGGAATGTAATTGAGGTACATGCTCAAAAAATCGTACACAAAGTGCATATCCGCCATTTCGTGGTTAGTATAACCAGCCATCCTCTCGGCAATCCACGGTAGAAATGCCGTTGGGTGCGAGGACCGACCCTTTTATACCATTTCCAACGCCACCTAGCGTCTCGCCGTTTGCGTTCCGACCATACATTCTATGACGAATATTGCTCGTATAGCTGCGTTCTACCACCCCGTAAAGTTTTGCCCACTTTTTCAGATCACTCTGTATATATGTCGTAAATGTAAAATATAATGGTATGAAAATCTCAAATTTCTGAATTCATATCAGATAAAAAAAATGTAATGGAAATACTGACCCAGATGGATTTATTCCACTAAGGCAATAGAAGGACTCTCCATACCTGACTTTCTGAAATTCCTAGTAAGAACAGATTAGCATTGATTGCAGATACAGAGATTGTAAATGAAATTAAGGATCCTCCGAGGGCTGATGAAAACGTGATAAATAACTATTCCCTTGAGCACCGATTGCCACAGAGGTCTGACAGGAGCAAGTCAGTATAATACGGGTTAGAGAACGGTCTGTCAGGAAGGCGGGGTTTTAGCAGAAAGGCAACACAAGAAAAGAACACGTTCATGCCTTACCCGTGAATCGAACTAAGATCCCTTTATATCAGTAGCTAAAAACCAGTTTTTATTCTTATTATAGGAAATAATGGATTATAAATGGAAGGTACATTAGGTCTAGGTGAATTTGGGATCTTTTATAAAAAAACTAAAACTAAGCTAAAACTAAGCCACCGAGATAGTTATGAAACTATCTCGGTGGCTTAGTTTTAGCTATTGATATAAAGGGATCTTAGTTCGATTCACGGGTAAGGCATGAACGTATTCTTTTCTTGTGTTGCCTTTCTGCTAAAACCCCGCCTTCCTGACAGACCTTTCTCTAACCCGTATTATACTGACTTGCTCCTGTCAGACCTCTGTGGCAATCGGTGCTCAAGGGAATAGTTATTTATCACGTTTTCATCAGCCCTCGGAGGATCCTTAGTTTCATTTACAATCTCTGTATTTGCAATCAATGCTAATCTGTTCTTACTAGGAATTTCAGAACTTTCAATTATGGCGAGTCCAAGAAACAAGCGAAAAACCAATTAAAAGATGGATAAAGAACTACTTCAGAAACTCTATTGTAATTAAAAAATATTATTTCAAATAATTTTCTAATAACATTTATAAATTTTCTATTAATTAATTTTCTGATAGAGTGTACTGTAATCAGCAAGATATTTTTTCAGTCAGTGTCCTGTGCAATCAGTGCGAATTGCTTCAGTCGCTTCATTGTAATCAGTGGAAATTGTTCCATTGTATTTGAAACAATGAGAAATGTATCAGTCACCATTCCAATTAGTGAGAATAGCCTCAGTCACTGTGTTGCAATTAGTCTGAATTGTTTTGGTCCCTGTATTGAAATTAGCGAGAGTGTTTCAGTCACTCTCTACTGCAAACAGTGTGAATTGTTTCAGTCTATGTATTACAATCAGTGTGAATTGTTTCGCCACTGCATTGCATGCAATTAGTGAGAATTGTTACCTTCACTGCGTTGCAATTAGTGAAAATTGTTACCTTCACTGCGTTGCAATTAGTGAAAATTGTTACCTTCACTGCGTTGCAATTAGTGAAAATTGTTACCTTCACTGCGTTGCAATTAGTGAAAATTGTTACCTTCACTGCGTTGCAATTAGTGAAAATTGTTACCTTCACTGCGTTGCAATTAGTGAAAATTGTTTCAGCTATTCCTTCAGCAACATAATGTAATTGTTGCGAAAAGTTCAACGTATCCTGTAATCAGCAAAAAAACATTGTCGATTTGATTTTTTTAATACTTTAACGCAACTTTTGGAAATTAAAACGAAAAGGTTGATAGAACAATCAATATCCTCCCCCCCCCCCATTTATCTCTCCCTTCATTTTGCCGATAGTATATCATAGTAAAAGTAAGTCTGTAATCATTTCTGATGTTACAGAAGTTTTTCGTTTGCGAACCCTTTTGTCTGAACTGCCAATAAAAATCTCCTTGCCTTATATTAGATGTTGCTTAGAAATGAAAGAATCTCGAAAGAAGAGGACGATGCTATCACAAAGAGAGAAAGATCGTCCTCCAGATTAATTTCTCATCACACGACCACAGCTATGCGATACCTTGCAATCCTTTCTTGTTCCCATAGCAACCAATCGAGTAACGAGAGAGGAAGAGGAGTCGCCTTGTTCGTAGCAAAGGTATCATCGGCATCCGGATACCACATCATTCCAACTGTTGAGTGGTCAGTTGGTTTCACAGCATGAAAATGAGAAAGCGAAGAATCCTTCATCGAAGGAAGAGAAGAGATCCTTTGCTTGATCATCTTCCGTCGGATGAATTGCGGAAAGGGGAGAATGAGGACGGTATCGGATCAATCCTCATCCTCCCTTTTCATTGGGGGATGTTTGTTCGGCTAATGAATGCTCATGATTCACCATTCATCGCATGTTCACAAATCATTTGCCATCCCTGTCCGAGCTCTTTCTTTTTAAATCAGATCACCTTCTATCCGTGGGAAGACGTGAAGCGAAAATCAGCCATTGCAGCAACATTTTGATTCTCTTTACGTGCTAGGCTGTCTAAAAAAAGATGCATATGACACTGTGATTAAGAGAGCGTGCAAATGGAGGGAGGGTGGGTAAGTTCGTGCTCCTCATCTTCACCAGTGATGCTGCAGAGTCAAAGATGAGCGATCTCTCACCCCGGATTGCTCCTCATTTGCTTTGCTATCACACCCAGTGCTTCCATTACCCCTCTTAACAACAGCCTCGCTTCAAAAGCAGCGCCACATTCCAACTCCTCTCCGTTGGCTGTTGCCGTATTAGCAATAATGAAGGGCGATAAGACTCTCCCTCCCTGATGCTGCAGCAGTGACATGGGCACCCATTAAGGAGGAAAGTGCCAGAGCTCTGGCATCTCGATCCACCGTTGACGCAGGGGGAGAGACTTTTCGGCATTCATTCATTCATGCTAAGGAGCACATTTATTCTTCTTACGAAGTTGTTTTGCATTAAAGAATTTTGTAAGTCATTCTTCATAAAGAAAAGCATTTAATAAAAATCATTAAAATGCAGTTAGAGTCGATGATCGATTGTTTGAGAAAATAAAAGAAATATATTATTAATTATATCCACGACTCATCAACTTTTACTAAGTACTGAATACTTTTCACACACTATTATGCTGTATTTATTCATATAATGCCAAAGGTATAGATGGAAAATGGTCTTTTGCCCTTTGTGGATCCAAACTCACGACCTCCTGATAACATGTCAGGTACTTTATCCGCTGAGCGACCGGCAGCAGAACAGTCATCTTCTATTGCTGATTTTAAGCTCCACACCATTGATTCAGTCTCAAGAAGCAGTCTTTGACTGCATTTGGAGAGAATATCCTAAAAAGCTTCCAGGCAAGTGCACGTGATGGGTATGATCAGGGACGATCTAACTGCCATATTTCTTTGAGGGTTAGATTGGGTTGTTTTACCTCTGAGTGGCACTTTTTTTGCACACCATGGTCTAAATGGCCAGGTCACATGGACCCCGAAGGCTCAGAGAATACTAGGGGAGGGAACCCACTGGAACAGTTGTTGGGAGACAGATGGTAGCCTCCCGTCAAGGCCATCCAGTGTGCTCTTAAAGTGCACAGGGTATGGCTCTCCCGCTCAGGGGGCCACGGCTTAACGTCCCGTCCGACGGACGGCGAGCTTTCCAAGCCCATCGGTGTCCCCTACTGACCGTTGGCAGAGCGAAGAGTTTTGCGGAGATAAATCTCAACGCTGACCCAGCTGGGACTCGAACCTGGTAACTACAGATTACGAGCCTGGCACGCTACCGACTGAGCCACCCCCGCCCCTTCTTTGAAGAAATCTCAATTCATATTCTAATATTTCGAGATATTACCAGTTGCCATGAAGTTACAAATTATATCCACAGCTCATCAACATCAGAGGATAATTGTCCGGTGGCAGCACCTGAAATCTTATCAGGAGGTCGAGGGTTCGGATCCCATTTTGCAAAAGACAATTTTTCCTCTGCACCGTTGACATGAATAAATACAGCATAATAGTATGTGAAAAGTATGTAAATATCTAGTAAAGATGGAAGATTAATCATAAATAAATCACAAATATTCAAATCCTACATTTTTTAACAATTTAGAAATCCAAGAATTCGCTATCAACAACTCATTAATTCATCATCATTTAAAATTAAGACACGACATTTATAAATTTATCTTCAAGATTTTGGAAGAACAAAATCAGATTCCATTTCTCACTAGAGGGAATTGGTGGCAGAAGAGATCAAAACTTCGGAACATTAATCCGTTAAGAAAGAGATTGTAAGCAGAAGAGATGAGGACCAGCAGGAAGAGTGTGCGAGATCAATCTCTTAGCTAGATCTTTGAAGTCGGATTGTTTTACCTCTGAGTAGCACTTCTTTGCATACAATGGGCTAAATGGCCAGGTCACAAGGACTCCGAGGGTTCAGAGAAGGTTACGGCAAAGGGACCAACTGGACAGTTGTTAGGCGACAGATGATAGCCTCCCGTCAACGCCATGCAGTTTTCTTTAACATGCACAGTGTATGATGACTCTCCTGCACAAAGTGGGGTGGCTCCCTCGGTAGTGTGCCATGCTCGTAATTTGCAGTCTCCAGGTTCGAGTCTCAGCTGGGTCAGCGTTGAGATTTATCTCCGCGAAACTCCCTGCCCTTCCCTTGGTCAGTAGGGCACACCGATGGGTTTGGAAAGACCGCCGTCTGTCGGATGAGATGTAAGGCCTTGAACCCGTGTGCGGGAGAGCCATACCCTGTGCAAGTTAAAGAACATGCTGGACGGCCTTAATGGGAGGCTACCATCTGTCTCCCAACAGCTGTTCCAGTGGATCCGTGAGCCACTGGAACAGCTGTTGGGTTTTGGATATTTTTGTGTCACACAATTCCAGTGAGCCACCCCCGCCCTCATCATCAGTAATTAAGCCAGCATATTACCACTACCTCATTCCCTTCTCACCACCAATAAAGTGAAGCTGAAATGTAAATCATATTTAGTTATTTAATTGACGAATTTTAAAAGCAATATTATTTGCTGCTTGAATTATGTTAAAGGTATGGTTAGATACATTCTGATGTTATTTTTTAAATAATTCATTTTATGCATCGATATTTGTGCAATAAGTTACCAGTAAGCATAAGATAGGTACAAGTTAATGTTAAATTATCTCTACCGCCTGTATAGGATAGAGGCGGGAATTGGCTCAGTCGGTAGCGCGCCAGGTTCGCAATCTGCAGTTCCAAGGTTCGAGTTCCACCCTCCGCAAAACTCCCTGCCCTGCCCTCGGTGAGTAGGGAACAGGCTTAGAAAGGCCGCCGTCCGTCGGATGGGGCGTTAAGACGTTGGCCCCTTGTGATGGAGAGCCCTACCCTGTGAACGTTAAAGAACACGCTGGATGGCCTTGACGGGAGGCTACCATCTGTCTCCTAACAGCTGTTCCAGTGGGTTCTCTTCCCACAACTTTCTCTAACCCCTCAGAGTACTTGCGACTTGGTCATTTATCACAATGTATGCAAGAAATGCCGCTCATAGATGAAAAAAACGAATCCTGCATAGGACAATTAAAGTATACAAATACGAAAAACGTGCATACTATCGTAATTTCCGATATATACGGAAAATTCGCCGTACAAGAGGTTTTGCGCAACCGAACCCTTTCGTAAATCTGGGGCTGTACATCTCTCGCCAAGTAATCACAAACTGAGCTGTTGATGGCAGAGCTTGCCCTACGGACAGGCAGTGATTTTGCAGCTTTTAAGTTCATCTTAAGGTTTAATACGCAGTATTTTGCAAAAAAAAAATAAGTGGGGCGGGGGTGGCTCAGTCGGTAGCGCGCCAGGCTCGTAATCTGTAGTTCCCAGGTTCGAGTCCCAGCTGGGTCAGCGTTGAGATTTATCTCCGCAAAATTCCCCGCCCTGCCCACGGTCAGTAGGGGACACCGATGGGCTTGGAAAGGCCGCCGTCCATCGGATGGGACGTTAAGCCGTGGCCCCGTGTGCGGGAGAACCATACCCTGTGCACATTAAAGAACACTTGACGGGAGGCTACCGTCAAGGTAGTCAAGGGCCTTGACGGGAGGGTACCGTCTGTCTCCCAACAGCTGTTCCAGTGGATTCCCTCCCCCAACCTTCTCTGAGCCTTCGGGGTCCATGTGACCTGGCCATTTAGCCCATGGTGTGCAAAAAAGTGCCGCTCAGAAGTAAAACAACCCAACCCAAAACAACGCAAAAAATAAGTCTTGTCACTACTTTATAAGAAACTAGCTTTTACTGATAAAAACGATTCGATATCGACATGGAAATTTCTGTTGACTGGCATCCCTAAGAAATGGTAGACAGCTATAACGGACAGAAGATATCCTCTTTACAGAACCATCCTGAAACTCTTGAACAAGAAAGTATCTACGCCTGCTTAGTCGCTTATCTTGACTGCCTATTTATTTGCCAGTTTGTCTTGCAGCCCTGTCTGGTAATCATAGATGTTTCTACGCCTACTTGTTATCTGTTGTTGTAAAGTTCGTGTCCCGAGGATGTGTACCGCAAAGTGAGATTGTCAAGCTTCCCGATCGCATTCATTTACGTAGAATTTTCACTCAGCAGCTACGACAATAATGAAACTAATATTCGGGAGAAGCACCAGGTCATCATTAGCGAAGTAACAGTACACATTGAACCAACGCTACACTTTATGCTTCTTTAAAAAGAGAGGTAATGTGACGTCACAGAACGCCACTTCAGCTTTATTCTAATAAATAATCGATTCACTCGTTGAAAAGAAAAAAAACCCTGAGGGAAGTGGAACTGGAATGAAGAGATCTTTTTTGATAGTTGGTATGCAAATATTTTGCAAGATACTCGACAGAGAAAGAAACTGGAAAATTACTCGAGGAATACGTGTCGAAGGAAAAAAGCTCTTTGGGCAAAAAAGGGGGCAATGCAAATTGTAATGATGCATTTAAGAGATTGCTGACACAAAAAAGATAGAGGGAAAGGCAATAGATGAATAATTTAGAGAGAAGTTTTTTCAAACACATTTTTATGTGAAATAACGAGAGAGAACAGAATATGCTCCCAAATCTCTTTGCATCATAAGCATTGAACAAAAAAAAATACTAGGAAAATTACATTAACTTTCAAATTAATGCATGCGTGACGTAAGAGCGTTCGACTGGTTCTTTGGAGTTTTAAGAAGTCGATTTTTCTGTATATTTTACCATCGAAACTAAAGAAGTTTCAATGGTAAAATATACTGAAAAAACAATAAAAAATATTGTAGATGTGCAAAGCAATAATCGCATAAAGAACAAACACATGTAAAAATAATAAGTCGAAATGATTCTAGCTAGTATCGCTCTATATGGGCAATTCTGTTGGATATGAATATTTGAGAATGAATTCAGGAGGATTGGGTTGTTTTACCTCTGAGCGGCACTTTTTTGCACACCATGGCCAGGTCACATGGACCCCGAAGGCTCAGAGAAGGTTGGGGGAGGGGACCCACTGGAACAGCTGTTGGGAGACAGATGGTAGCTTCCCGTCAAGGCCATCCAGCGTGTTCTTTAACGTGCACAGGGATGGCTCTCCCGCACACGGGGCCACGGCTTAATGTCCCATCCAACAGAGAGTGGCCTTTCCAAGCTTATTGGTGTCCCCTACTGACTGTGGGCAGGGGGGGGGGGAGTTTTGCGGAGATAAATCTCAATGCTGACCCAACTGGGACTCGAACCTGGGAACTACAGATTACGAGCCTGGTGCGCTACCGACTGAGCCACCCCCGCCCCCAAATTCAGGAGGATTTAATAAACTGTCGTCTTAGTGGCAGAATGGTCAGCGTGCTTGGATACAGATCAGAGAAATCCGGGTTCAAACCCCAAATACGGTGTGGAGTCTAGTGGTCAGCGTGCTTCTCTACTGATCGAAAGAACTTAGGTTCGAGCCTTGGATAAAGTACAGAGCAGAGTGTTTAACGTGCTTATCTACTGGCTCATTCGATATCTTCTATCATTCTATGCATTATTCCCAGGCATTGAAAGGATGGTAACCACAAATTTCGGCAGTTGATATGCTACAAAAGGAACAGAGAAGAGTGTTGGAGGTTACTCGTAGCTAAACAGGACTTCTCATTCAAGGGCATCCTCCATTACGAACGTTTGCTGACAATGCCTCAGTTCTAGTCGTTAGCTTCCAAAACACTATCTTAATGAAGGCTAGGATAGTTGTTGAAATCCACATGTACTTGAGAAATATCGATATACTTGTCTCTAATCACTCACTCCACGAGTGTATCAAGACACTAGTGACTGGTTTTACAACACAGTTCGGCATGAATGACTGCATTGGTTTGGATGTTACGAGCGCCTGAGCCAATGCACCGAATTGGCGATCAACTTGCATTAGTAGAAGTCATAGTACTCGTCCTGAGAGACTAACATCGTTAAGTGGATGAAAGGATGGAGTCTCGCTCTACCACGAGGTGCTCTTGTGGATGCTGCTCAATGCGGAGGACGTCTAACCAATCTGTCGCTCCATCGTCCAACAGAGTACGTCATCAGAAGTAGCCGATGTCACTCATCGCAGAGGGGACTAATGTCCACGTGGCGGAAAAGGCGCCTAGTTGCCATAGAAACGGCGAGAGCTTCAACGTGCTTTCCTGGAGTACACAAATAAATCTTGTCAGAAGCACGCGACTGCTTTGAGTGGCCGCGCCGACGAGTTCAGTAGATTTGGTGAACATAAGCTCACGATACCACCTCATCTGTGCCGCTCAGGAGAAAGACAAAACTCGACTCTCGGCATCGAGTTACCGTTAATACCTTATTAAATTCCCATTACCGTTAATACCTTATTAAGGTCTTCGAAATTAAGAATTATTTCTTTGCAGGTGTTTCTGAAAGACATATTGTTATTCCCCATCCCAATTAAAAAAAATATTTCCAATTATCCGCGTTTTCAAAGACATTTTCTGTGGACATTCAAGACTTTTGTTCTTAGAGATAATTTTTAAAATTCTTTTTCGGTTGGATAGATATTAACGAAGTATTGAAATTCGCATTTTCGGAATCTCCCGATGGCTTTTATAGCGCCTTCCAAAGGTGGAAATTTTTGGAAAGGGCAAAATTTTAAACGATTTTTACAAATGATTTAATTATTTATGGTAGATCTTTGAAATTTTGCGGAAGAATGATGATCAAGAGGTTTACATTGGCAGTAATGATTTTCCACCTTACCACTAGGTGGCATGGGAAAAATGAAAATTTTCTCTTGTTTTAATAGAGAAATGGAAAATTCATTTTGTGTTCTATAGGTGCAAAATTCCTTATGGGGTATATAAACTGACAAGCTCCTTCTAGTTTGTTATCGCAATCTTCAAATTGTAACTATTTTTATTTACAACTACTACAAATTATTCAAATACAATATACATTCAATCCCCAACGAACACGAATTCGGGTTGGGTTGTTTTACCTCTGAGCGGCACTTTTTTGCACACCATTGTCTAAATGGCCAGGTCACATGGACCCCGAAGGCTCAGAGAAGGTTGGGGAGAGGGGACCCACTGAAACAGCTGTTGGGAGACAGATGGTAGCCTCCCGTCAAGGCCATCCAGCGTGTTCTTTAACGTGCGCAGGGTATGGCTCTCCCGCACACGGGGCCACGGCTTAACGTCCCATCCGACGGACGACGGCCTTTCCAAGCCCATCGGTGTCCCCTACTGACCGTGGGCAGGGGGAGATAAATCTCAACGCTGACCCAGCTGGGACTCGAACCTGGGAACTACAGATTACGAGCCTGGCGCGCTACCGACTGAGCGACCCCCGCCCCAACATGAATTCGACTAACAAGATTTTCCAAGTAGGACTAGTTTTCGACTAATTTGATTAGTCCTTCGATTTAACACGATTTTTCAACTACTTCTCTGAGCTTGTTTATACTGCGGAACTTACGATTAAAGAAGGCGCTTCGGATGTTTTCCTTGACTCGCTTATGTGACCTATTCTTGTCCATAATTTCAGCACATCCTAAAAGATTTTGCATTTGCTTATGCAAATTAGTGGTGATAAAGTCAAAGAACACTTTGATTGTCGCTGACCGTGTGAAGGATTTTTTTCTTCCAACTGTCTCCTAAAAGAATGTATCAATATTGTTTTATCAAATAAAGCAAGTTACTAGGAATAAACTGACAGGCTCCTGTCAGACCTCTGTGGCAAGCAGCTGCTTGAGGGGGTATTTATTTATTTTTTTTTTACTAGGAATGACCGAGAACTGTTAAAATAGACCGTTTACCGTTAGGAGGTCACACATTACGAAACGGAATTTCAATAAGCTGTCGTGATTACCACGTGCCTATGAGTGACGCGAAATGCAGAGTCGTCTGCTGCAGCAACAACGCTTTGATTAGGTTTTAGAAATCAATTGTAAAATTTGGTTTTATGCACACCCGTAGCATCATTTTGGAGGGAAGAGGTGGGAGGGGGGGGGGAAGATTCTTGATATAAATTTCCTGAACAATATTTTCGTGAGAAACTAAAATTATGTATTGAATTACAGTTTTGACGAAATGTTCTGAATCATTTATCAAAAGCTATAAATGTGGGTTGGGTTGTTTTACTTCTGATCGGTACTTTTTTGCACAGAGTGGGTTGAATGGCCAGGTCATAAGGACCCCAAGTGTTCAGAGAAGGTTGGGAGGGATCCACGGACAGCTGTTGGAAGACAGACGGAAGTCTTCGGTCAAGGCGATCTGCGGCGTGTTGTTTAACATGCATAGCAGATGGCTCTGGCCTCACATGGAGCCACCATTTAACATGCATAGGGGATGGCTCTGGCCTCACATGGAGCCACCATTTAACATTCGTAGGGGATGGCTCTGGACCCACATGGAGCCACCATTTAACATGCATAGGGGATGGCTCTGGCCCCACATGGAGCCAACATTTAACATGTATAGGGGATGGCTCTGGCCCCACATGGAGCCACCATTTAACATGCATAGGGGATGGCTCTGGCCCCACATGGAGCCACCATTTAACATGCATAGGGGATGGCTCTGGCCCCACATGGAGCCAACATTTAACATGCATAGGGGATGGCTCTGGCCCACACATGGAGCCACCATTTAACATGCATAGGGGATGGCTCTGGCCCCACATGAAGCCACCATTTAACATGCATAGGGGATGGCTCTGGCCTCACATGGAGCCAACATTTAACATGCATAGGGGATGGCTCTGGCCCCCACATGGAGCCACCATTTAACATGCATAGGGGATGGCTCTGGCCCCACATGGAGCCACCATTTAACATGCATAGGGGATGGCTCTGGCCCCACATGAAGCCACCATTTAACATGCATAGGGGATGGCTCTGTCCTCACATGGAGCCACTATTTAACATCCCATCCAACGGACAGCTGCCAAGTTTCTATTGGATTTAAAGCAAGGTAGTCCGGGCCAATAAATCATATAATCATCTCGAAACCTTTAAGTTAAAAAACGCTACTTAACTCGAAATTTCTTATCATATAAATACCCTTAAAAGCACTAACAGTGTCGAACCACATGGGATTCCTATAATTATTCTCTTAATTGCTGCATTCCTTTGTAATTGAATTGCTCACTAATTCTAATGAATTCCTAGATCTATGGAAAGAAACAATCATTTCACCCATCCTAAAATTTAAAACTCTTGACTTTAGACCTGTATCAATTTCATGTCTAGGAAGATTTTGAAAAAGTTGGACAGACACAATCCTTTATATTTCAAAAACTTAATTTGTTTTTTTTACAAGCAGTCGGATTTAGATAAAATAATAGGTAAACTAAAACTGTAATGACACTCCTTGTTAAATGGAGAATGGCTTTAGACAACAAAGAACGGTTGTCGGTCTGGTTTCATTTGGCATTTTAAAATCGTTTCACTCCGTTGAACAACACAAACTTATCCTTGGAAAACTTCACTACGAATTTAGTCTCTCGTTCTCAGCTGTTTTTTTTATTTAAAAACTGTCTCACAGACCGTATTATACAGGCAAAATTAAGCACTAACGAGATCTCTACACTTACCAAAATGAATCTGAGGAGCCCCCAAGAAACTACATATTAGCCCATTTCTCTTCAATCAATTTGTTAATAATGTTGCTGAATCTTGCACAAATTAATATCTTTATGTGAGAAGATTCTCTTTTATCTCCAATCTTTCTCTTTTCAAAAACAAGACATCGAAAATAATATTAATGAAGCCCTTCCTTGATCTAATGAAAATAGATTTGCCGTCATTATAAAACAGTTTTTCTTTCAACGACAAATTCACTCCCACTACATTAACTACTACATCGAAATTACTAAGACTAATGTTAAAATTAATAACGTCTATATTCCACTTCCACGAAGTATTTAGGTAATAACAATCTATAGGTCCATAATTTTGGGTGTCCCGTCAATACATCCCAGCGTCGGTGTCAGTTTATCGAAGCATCATTTGAGCGCAGTGATAGAGATCAGATTTTATGTACTTCTACATCTTTACTCAAATGAACAGTCTATACAAAATTATTTAATTTTGATAAGTAAGACATGCGTCAACAAAATGTCCTCAGAAATTAATTAAAGCTTAAATAAAGAGTATATTAATAGCATTTAATAAAATATGCATTTAAAAAGTTTGCGTGATGATTATTTCAATATTAGGCAATTATGAATCACTTTTGTGAAAGATAGTTTATTATTAAATATTCGAGCTTCCGCAACTCTTTTAAATAGTGAAAGAATAATATTGAAAATCAAGATTTAAATGGATTTGATTATGATCTTTATCTTCCGCCACATTAAATACAAAATTTAAAAGTTAATAGAGCTTCGATATCAGATTCCCATTGAGATGACATGGAAATTCCCCATTTTGCTTGGTTCCAGGTAAATTATTCCAAAATTTATGTTATCTCAATGGAAATCTCACATCGGAGCTCTATCATTTTTAAATTATGTACTTAATGGAATAATGTCACTGAAGATAAAGATCATCATCATCATTCTCAAGCAGCCATGGGCTACTGAGGTCTAACCAGACCATGCAATTTAGTTCTCCAAGCATATCTGTTCTGAGCTGCATCTGGCCACTTGCACACCAATTCTAACAAGGTCCTGTTTGACAATCTATTTAAATCTCGACTTGCAATATAATTCGTTCGGTATTTAAAGACACGGAAGCTGGAAATGTTTAACAATAAACTATCTTTCATAAAAGTCATTCATAATTGCACAATATTGCTATAATCAATAAGCAAACCTTTAAAATGCATATTTTGTTAAATGGTTTCGAACAATACTTGTTATTTAAGTTTTAATCAATTTTTGAGGGAAATTCTTTTGACGCATGTTTTATCTCTTAAAAACGAAATTAAATAATTGCCAACAGAGAGTTCATTTCAGCACAGATATAGAAAGCAAATAAGCTCCTATCTCATTTTCGAATTTTTGTCACTAGTTCTATAAAGGAAACAAAAACACAATACTAATAAATTTTCCAAAGCAGGTAAAAATCTGAAAAAGCAGTGGAATGTAATAAATGAAATATGTGGTAACTTTAAAGAGTAAGAAAATTATCCCCGTACAATTAAATATGAAAAACAGTTAATTAAATATAATGATGACCCCTGTAAATATGCAAATTTGTTCAACGCTTATTTCGCCGGAATTTGAATAAATATTTGGTTCTAACAAATATTGATTGAGAGGGAGAAAATCATCAACTGCGGCAAGTTCTTTCTTCTTAACGCCAGTAACAGCTAAAGATATTAGGACACAAATTGTACTTCTACCAAAAAAAAAATCTCCAGGCTTTGATGGCTTAACCGCAGAAATAATTCATATGTTGGGAGAAAAATTTATTGAAATACTTGTAAATCTACTTAATCTATCCATTGAACAAGGAATTTTTCCTGATGTTTTGAAACAAATTTTCACAGCGCGAGATTCGCCCTTGGGGTTCTTGTGACCTGGCTAAATGGCCAGGTCACAAGTTCCCCAAAGATAAGTATACGTTTTTCAAGTTTTAAAGAGCGGAGGAAAGCTACAACTCAAAAATTCTCTCTTTTGTATTATTCCCTCAAGGTAGAACAAGTGGAGTCGGTTTGTTTTACTTTTGAACGGTGGAGTAGACTAAATGGCCAGGCCACGAGGACCCCGAAGTCTCAGAGAAGGTTGGGGGAGGGGACCCACTGGAACAGCAGTTGGAAGACAGATGGTAGCCTCCCGTCAAGGCCATCCAGCGTGTTCTTTAGCGTGCACAGGGTATGGCTCTCCCGCACACGGGCCACGGCTTAACGTCCCGTCCGACGGACGACGGCCTTTCAAAGCCCATCGGTGTCCTCTACTGACCGTGAGCAGGGCGGAGAGTTTTGCGGAGATAAATCTCAACGCTGACCCAACTGGGACTCGAACCTGGGAATTGCAGATTACGAGACTGGCGCACTACCAACTGAATATCCCCGCCCCGATCTGTGAGGAAGGCCATATCTCAGCAAAATAAAAAACACAAATAGCCATGGTTTACTCGAGACTCGAACCTAGGTCCCTTTGATCATTAACCAATTCCGCTAACCACTCGGCCACGGTATGGTTCTCATGTATTCCGGTTTGAAAATTTGGCCCGAACTTTATTTGGTATGTAGGCCGTTGATTTTACTCTTGATAGAAAATGTTTGAAATCGTGCAGCAAAAAACTCAGCTATTGAAGTAATAACATGTAATTATTGAGGTAATAAACCTAATTATTGAAGTAAATACTGATTTTTGTTTCATACAACAGTAGAGAGAATTCTACGTAAAGCATCGGACACTGAGAGAAAGGTTAACATCTAGGATGAAAACAGCAGAAATGGACTTCTCTAAATGTCTAATGTCCAGATAGGGATCCTGTTAGAAGACAGGATACTCTCGTGAAGAAGGGGCGGGGGTAGCTCAGTCGGTATCGCGCCAGGCTCGTAATCTGTACTTCCCAGGTTCGAGTCCCAGCTGGGTCAGCGTTGAGACTTATCTCCGCAAAATTCCCCGCCCTGCCCACGGTCAGTAGGGGACACCGATGGGCTTGGAAAGACCGCCGTCCGTCGGATGGGACGTTAACCCGTGGCTCCGTGTGTGGGAGAGCCATACCCTGTGCACGTTAAAGAACACGCTGGATGGCCTTGACGGGAGGCTACCATCTGTCTCCCAACAGTTGTTCCAGTGGGTCCCCTCCCCCAACCTTCTCTGAGCCTTCGGGGTCCATGTGACCTGGCCATTTAACCCATGGTGTGCAAAAAAGTGCCGCTCAGAGGTAAAACAACACAACACTCTCGTGAAGCCTTTTTTTATGGGCACAAACTATAGTTCCCTTGCACACGGAGCACACCGACCTTTTCAAGTCCATCGATGCCTCTCATCGGCAACAGATTAAGGATTGGCAGAGAAAATCGCAACACAGAAGCATCAGGCTACTACAAGCCAGTTGACTTAAGTTCTGAACCCACCCACTTATATAAAGGGATCCAATGGGATGACAGAGGAGATGGCCTCCGAATTCAAATTTCGTAGTTACTAATGAGCGGTCACAGAGATTCCTCATATACTTTTATCACTTGAAACGAGAGTTGTGTATTGATTAATGACAGTTACACCTTTGTTATCACCTAGGGAACATGACAAGCGCGTTACCAACTTGAAATAATCCCAAGAAAAGAATTAGAGGACAAAAATGGAAATATGTCAGAAATAATTATTTGAAGTTATGGCGGAATGAAAGACTTGTCTCGCAAACCGCAAGCCAGTGGTTATGAGTTTAATATTCAAAATAATAGAAAGAGTAACGTAAAGATAGGTTCGGTTGTTTTACCTCTGAGCGGCACATTTTCGCACGCAATTGGCTAAATAGCCAAGTCACATGGACCCCGAAGGCTCAGAGAAGGTTGGGGGAGAGGACCTCCTGGAACAGCTGTTGGGAGACAGATGGTAGCCTCCCGTCAAGGCCATCCAGCGTGTTCTTTAACGTGCACAGAGTATGGCTCTCCAGCACACGAGACCACGGCTTAACGTTCCATCCGACGGACGGCGGCCTTTCCAAGCCCATCGGTGTCCCCTACTGGCCGTGGGCAGGGCGAGGAATTTTGCGGAGATAAATCTCAACGTTGATCCAGCTGGGATTCAAACTTGGGAACTATAGATTACAAGCCAGGCGCGCTACTGACTGAGCCACCCCCGCCCCAACGTAAAGATGGAAATCATAAACTAGGTTCATTTCCTGAATACTTTTAATACGTTCTTTATGTGTAAATGAATGTTTTAATCATCGAAGACACACGTGTTCCTAAATAATCGTTAAAATTGGAAGTTATAGATCCTTCTCAGACCAATCTGGGTATCTGAGGCAAGCAAGCAAGCAAACAATGCTGTGAAAAGAGGAGACTGGCGATCGAATAAATAACGATCATTTGGCTTGTTTCGCATTTATCTCGGCAATCAGCTGTGCAAAGCAACACCGGTAATCTTCCTTATCCAGGGACTACACAGCCACGTCGTCTAGGGCGTGGTGATTTGCAGCTCTGTATTGCAGCCAGAGAAATGTCTGCGATATTGCAAAACTTAATTCGACCGTACTTACCGTTTTCGTACTTACCGTTTTCGCTGCTGGGTTCCATCAAATGCGCTGGGTGTTGCAAACCACAAAAGATGAAGCTGGCAAATTTCAGAGCACCTCAAAAACTCAACTCTCTACACTCAACCTTGCCGCCAGACATACTCAAACATATCGTCCACTGGTCCACAGAGTAGTCACGTGGTAACCGGTTTTGTGCAAGATGTAAAGGTTAGGCCAGTGCGAAGAACCCGTCGCTGCGTGGTTGCTGCAAGCAAGGTCATCTGGACGGGGTCACATGCGTTTTATCCCGGAGAGCTTCGTGCATATACAATTAAACACTATGGCCACACATAAGCTATTGAAAACGTCACATTCTAGACACATCCGCCCTTTCCCGCCACTGCTGCGTTCGCCACACGCGCTACTTCGTCGCAGAGGCGGTTTCAGCAAAGCACGTGCACCTACCGGAAACTGTCATCAACTCGTGCAACGACCAGAGTGGCGAATAGCGCGTCGAAGTGTGCACGCCAATCAGAAGCCAGGAATAGCCACGTGACATCAACTCTTAGTTTCAGAAGTGACATCAAAGCACGCTACCAGCCACGTGCTAACACAGCGCATTATCACCTGACACTTCCTTCCTATGCACCACAGTTATGAAGGTGACCAATCAGAAACAAGTTTTTTCCATTGCTAACCGGGAATTTTGTTTTTGATTGAGTGTAAATATATATCCCCAGAAAAAGCGTTTCCAACGATTAAACGTTTCTGGCGTCTTAAAACAAACCCATTAATAAAGCACGTTAACAATGGAGATGAATTCACAGCAGTTCGAATGGTGAGTTGGAATGGGTTGTTTTACTTCTGAGCAGCACTTTTTTACACACAATGAGCTAAATAACCAGGTCATAAGGACCCCGAAGGCTCAGAGAATGTTGGGGGAGGGGGTTGGGTTGTTTTACTTCTGAGCGGCACTTTTTTGCACACCATGGGCTAAATGGCCAGGTCACATGGACCCTGAAGGTTCAGAGAAGGTTTGGGGAGGTGACCCACTGGAACAGCTGTTGGGAGACAGATGGTAGCCTCCCGTCAAGGCCATCCAGCGTGTTCTTTAACGTGTACAGGGTATGGCTCTCCCGCACACGGGGCCACGGCTTAACGTCCCATCCGACGGACGGTGGCCTTTCCAAGCCCATCGGTGTCCCCTACTGACCGTGGGCAGGGCGGGGAATTTTTGCGGAGATAAATCTCAACGCTGACCCAGCTGGGACTCGAACCTGGGAACTACAGATTACGAGCCTGGCGCGCTACCGACTGAGCCACCCCCCGCCCCGATTGGGGGAGGGGACCCATTGGAACAACTATTGGGAGACAGACGGTAGCATCCGTCAAGCCAACCACTGTGTTCTTTAACATGCACAGGGTATGGCTCTCCAACACACGGAGCCACGACTTTACGTCCCATGCGACGGACGGCGACCTTTCCAAGCCCATCGGTATCCCCTACTGACCATGGGCAGAGCGGGGAGTTTTACGGAGATAAATCTCAATGCTAGGCCAACTGGGACTCGAACCTGGGAATTGCAGATTACAGCCTGGTTGTCCAACGGACGGCGGTCTTTCCAATTCCATCGATATCCCTTTTCTGACGAAAAGCAAGGTGAGGGTTTTGCAGAGACAAATCTCAACGCTGGCATAGCTGAGATTTGGAATGGTTATGTTTATTGTAGCGTGTGCAATCCCACTTCTAACGATTTCAAGACGTCAAAAATTTTAAGTTTAAACACGCTTAAAAGTTCAAATCGTTTTCTGTGTGACTGTACCCTAAGCGCTTTGGATTCCTTGCTTCATAAGAAGGAATTAGTCACCTGAAGATGACATTAGCTTAATACTCTTCGGAGGAAAAATTCGTAAGCGAAACAGTCTTCATTTAAAAAGCCAGGGGATTAAAACGCTAAATTCTAAAAGTAATCTGATATCCGCAAATTTCAAATGGAAAATCCAAGCATAGAAATTAATTTCCATGCAAATAGGCTCTGGAATTATTTAATAAGCTCTTACGGCAAATGATACCTCATACAATAGCCAGTCTTTGGTTGTTTTTGGGGCGGGGGTGGCTCAGTCGGTAGTCGCGCCAGGCTCGTAATCTGTAGTTCCCAGGTTCGAGTCCCAGCTGGGTCAGCGTTGAGATTTATCTTCGCAAAATTCCCCGCCCTCCCCACGGTCAGTAGGGGACACCGATGGGCTTGGAAAGGCCGCCGTCCGTCGGATGGGATGTTAAACCGTTGCACCGTGTGCGGGAGAGCCATACCCTGTGCACGTTAAAGAACACGCTGGATGGGCCTTGACGGGAGGCTACCATCTGTCTCCCAACAGCTGTTCCAGTGGGTCCCCTCCCCTAACCTTCTCTGAGCCTTCGGGGTCCATGTGACCTGGCCATTTAGCCCATGGTGTGCAAAAAAGTGCCGCTCAGAGATAAAACAACAACACCAACAACTTTGGTTTTGAAATAATTCAAATTAACCCAAGTATCTTGAATCTTCGCTAAACTGAATATTTCATGTGTAGTATTACCAGACGACTTTTTTAACCGTCCCTAATTTTTTTTTTTCTCCTTTTGTGATAATGTTGTTTTTTCTCCTTTATAATGAAAATAAATCCTTTATTTTGAGTTCTGCATCCAGATCCGGGGCCTTTTTTCCGTTTTCGACTGAAATATTCTCATTTTTAATATTTGGAAATATTGAAATTCATTTGCTCTTATAGATTAAATTTTCAATTACCATTTGCAAATATTCGATATTTTGATAGTGACAATATTAAAATAATTCTAATGCAACGTGTTTCACCTTTTCTTTTTTCGTTTGGGGATGGTGGTGGGGGGGACTGTAACAAGCAATCAATCTTCAGGAATTTTGGTCTTCTCTTAAGCATGTACGAAATTCATTCAACAAATAGAAAAATGAAAACTTTTGAACATGAAAAATGAAACAAATAGAAATAGAAAAATTCATTCCCCCTCTAGCCCTGGTTCTTCTGCCTGTAAAATTGGGCCCTTAGCGAAAAAAAAATGCTCCACGAGATTAGAGAATTGTCAAATGTTTCATTATCACAAATGATCTAAGACATGTCCACATTAAGACGCGAATGGGGGTGGGGTGTAATTAAAGGAGGGAGTAACTCTCAAACAGTTTCCAGTTTTTGTAACTGTTTATTTTTACGGATGAATTAATTAAAATTTTCTGGTTGAATAGGTATTATATGATAATGAAAACTTTTATGAAATGATCTGCCTCCACCCCCGCCCCTTTTGGTTTGGAGGAGTGGGAGGTCAAGAGTTTTACTTTCATAGAAATGATCTGCCCCCCACCCCCGCCCCTTTTGGTTTGGAGGAGTGGGACGTCAAGAGGTTTACTTTCATAGAAATGATCTGCCCCCCCCCCCGCCTCTTTTGGTTTGGAGGAGTGGGAGGTCAAGAGTTTTACTTTCATAGAAATGATCTGCCCCCCACCCCCGCCCCTTTTGGTTTGGAGGAGTGGGACGTCAAGAGGTTTACTTTCATAGAAATGATCTGCCCCCCCCCCGCCTCTTTTGGTTTGGAGGAGTGGGAGGTCAAGAGTTTTACTTTCATAGAAATGATCTGCCCCCCCGCCCCCGCCCCTTTTGGTTTGGATGAGTGGGAGGTGAAAAGGTTTACTTTCATAGAATTGATCTGCCCCCCCCCCCGCCTCTTTTGGTTTGGAGGAGTGGGAGGTCAAGAGTTTTACTTTCATAGAAATGATCTGCCCCCCACCCCCGCCCCTTTTGGTTTGGAGGAGTGGGAGGTCAAGAGTTTTACTTTCATAGAAATGATCTGCCCCCCACCCCCGCCCCTTTTGGTTTGGAGGAGTGGGAGGTCAATGTTTTACTTTCATAGAAATGATCTGCCCCCCCCCCAACCCCGCCCTTTTGGTTTGGATGAGTGGGAGGTGAAGAGGTTTACTTTCATAGAATTGATCTGCCCCCCCCCCCCTTAATCTCAAGGGGGTGAGAAAATGCTTTTTTTTCGCTTTAAACGTTTCCACTGTTAAAATACAAAAGTCATAAAATGAAACACTTAATCTTTGAAAACGAGTTTCCGATATTTTCCACATGCGTTTCGTTATTCTTCTACATAGTTTGCTATTGCGTCTTTGATGAACAGTCTCTAAAGGAGACATCAGGCGCAGTAGAAGAACCCTTGACTGCAAATGTCCCATGATACGGAAACGCTTTTGACGCAGGGAAATTGCTATTCTTATATCGCAACAACAAGGAGCTTAGGTCATATGTACATTTTTTTTTTCGTGGGAAGTTTTAGATTCCGCGACTATTGTTAGTGTCCTCGTTTATACAAACTTTTTCTTATGTTATATACATTTGCCGATTTTTTGTAGCACAGGAATTATTTAAATTTTCTCTTTCTTTTTGTCTCCCCTTCAGCACTTTGACGTATGGGCTACTCCTAAAAGAAAACATTAGGAAAATCTTGATTTGTACAATTTTTATTAATATAGATGTTATTTACCGAATGCAATGTATTTCTTATTAGTTTATCTGTCTTTTGATCTCACCATTTCAATAGGATATCCCTACTTGTTGGGGGACAGGGGTGAGTCGAGTGGCTCAGTCGGTAGCGCGCCAGAGTTCGTAATCTGCTGTTCCCAGGTTCGAGTCCAAGCTAGGCCAGTGTTGAGATTTTTCTCCGCAAAACTCCCCACTCTGCATACGGTCACCGATGGGCTTCGGAAATGTCGCCGTCCGTCGGATGGGACGCTAAGCCGTGTACCTAGTACAGGAAAACCATACCCTGTGCACGTTAAAGAACACGCTAGATGGCCTGGACGGAAGGCTACCATTTGTCTCCTAACTCTATCCAGTGGGTCCTATCCCCCAACCTTCTCTGAGACTTCGGTCTCAGTCCCCAACCTTCTCTGATCGGGTCCCCTCCCCCAACCTTCTCTGAGACTTCGGTCTCAGTCCCCAACCTTCTCTGATCGGGTCCCCTCCCCCAACCTTCTCTGAGACTTCGGTCTCAGTCCCCAACCTTCTCTGAGACTTCGGTCTCAGTCCCCAACCTTCTCTGATCGGGTCCCCTCCCCCAACCTTCTCTGAGACTTCGGTCTCAGTCCCAACCTTCTCTGAGACTTCGGGGTCCTCGTGGCCTGGCCATTTAGTCCACTCCACCGTTCAAAAGTAAAACAAACCGATACCACTTGTTGTCTACCTTGAGGGAATAATACCAAAGAGAGAATTTTTGAGTTGTAGCTTTCCTCCGCTCTTTAAAACTTGAAAAACGTATCCTTATCCTTGGGGAACTTGTGACCTGGCCATTTAGCCAGGTCACAAGATCCCAAGGGCGAATCTCGAGCTGTGAAGAAAGAAGTCCACTGGACAGCTGTTAGGAGACAGATGAAAACCTCTTGTCAAGGCAATTCAGCGAGTTCCTTAACGTGCACAGGGTATGGCTCTGACGTACACCAGGCCGTAACTTAACGTGTCATCCAATGGACTAAGAGCTTTCCAAGCCCATCAGTATTTTTTCTCACCCAGAGTAGAACGGGGTTAGCGGAAAACATCTATGAGCATGCGTAGTGGTCTTGAAACTTGGGAATGTCAGATTACGAGCACAGTTCGTTACTGACTGAACCACTTTAAAATGGGGGCAAGGTATGATAAGAATTTTAGAAGTGGGGAGACTAATGGGGAGACTATGAGACTGCATAGTTGGTGTTTCGATATTTTTCATGCATTATGCGTTGACTGGCAAGTGACTGAAAGGTCACTGACCTATGATCTATGAGAATTGTCTAAACGTCAACTGCGAATTCTCCCAATCTCCTTGCCATTTACGCTGAATAGATGGTGATTTAAAGCTCTGCTTAGATCTCTCGTTTGAGAAAAATCAATCCAGCCAGCTAGCATTATCTCTCAGAGGAGGCTTTGTGCGTGGAGGTTACGAAATTTCAGATCCAATGGATCCCTCGAGGTCAGAAGTCAAAATTCTATGTATGTAAAAAGTAAGAATGGATGAGTAGGGGAATTTCGGGACCTCTAAACTTTAGGAAATATCGGATCCGGAATAGAAGTTGAGAAATCAAGAGGCACCGAAATCGGTCCGGATTTAGAAAAAAATAATGAGGAGGATGTGGAGGGGGGGGAGTAAACCACGCAATCGAACCGAAATAAGGTAGGGGGGGGGGGTTCCATTCTAGTATAACATTTTCTTCTTCGTTTCAGAAGTTTTAATAAAAATTCACTAAAATTTCGTGAAATATGCACAAATATGTAAAGTTTTGGCCTCCATTACCTTTACTAGTATTCAGTGGGGGGGGGGGGGAACATGAGCTCCCACTTAGATCTGGCCCGATTGCACGTGCGTGGGGGGGGAAACTCTTACTTGCCTTCGCCCAGACACTTACAAACCTCGTTACGTCACTCCTTTGTTAGATTTATAGTTCAAAATTTGATTTTCTGATGTGTAGAAAAAAAGTGTAGTAACCTTAATGAAAATCTCAACTATATTATGCAAAGAGAAAAATCGAAGTTTGTTTAACTTTGAATAGCTTTAAGGAGAATCCAGAAGCAAGTCTTTTTTTATGTATGCATAACTCTAAATAAAATCTTTCCTCCTTTTGCATTACTGAAGGATACGAGGGGCATCCAAAAAGCTCTTGGCATGCATCTGCAGAACAAAAACCATTGCACTTACCTGGATAAAACTTTTACTCCCCTCCAACGTCCATGCAAAGGTGCAGATGTCTACGACAATTCCGGAACGTTTGGTGAATTAATTTTAAATTTTTTTATTCCGTTGGGGAATACTCCGCAACTCTGAATGAACGCATTTTGCAAGGTCTTGGCAGCAAGCTTCCCAGCAAGTTCCTTTTTAATTTTTGGAAACAACCAAAAATCGCATAATGCAAAATCGGATGAATATGCAGGATGGGAGAGTTGTTTGATTTTTTCCTGCTCCCCATAGGCCATAACTTACCATTATGGGCAAAACAATGTTGGTGTAGTATTGGCCATTTAAAGTCACCTTTTCAGGTAATGTGTCAATGTCTACAACTCCTTGGGAATTGAAAAATATTGTGAACATCGTCTTCCTTGAGCGAAAGTGTTGTCGGAGGATTTGGGGACGCGGTTCATCTTCCGCAACCCAAACACAGTTGTGGATCTTTCTGAGAGATGTATAGTAATAAAACCATGTCTCATCACCTGTGACAATGTCTGTTAACTGTTTGGGGCAACTAGGATCAAACATCGCGAGCATCTCCTTGCACGAGTCGACTCTTGCGCTTTTTTGCTGTTTTGACAGTTTGTGGGGTACCCATTTAGCACAGATCTTTCGAAACTTTAAACGTTTATGAATAATTGTACATATATATATACACTGACATAAACATATTACCTAAACGATGACGTGTGGGTTTTCCTTAATAATTTCACGAACAACAGCAATGGTTCTCTCGTTCACCGCCTCCTTCGGTCTTCATACAAGAGGGAGGTCTTCGAAGCTCTTCCATCATTCTCTGAATTTTCGCATCCATCCCATAACAATGCCAAATAAACAAGCATGAACCCCCGTATATTTTTGATAAATCAGCATTGTTTTTTTTTCGCATCGTCATCAATTTGCATCCTTCTGAAAATGTAGTCTGTCCCCGTCTTTATTAGGCTCCATAGCAAGAACGCACAGATTTAGCAAACCGAACTTTACTCTCCGCGAGCGAAGAGAGAAATGATGATAGGGCCTTTGTTTTTAACATGTAATGACAAGTTTAAATAAACTTTCAAACAAGTCATAGCTCATTAACTTCGAAGGAACGAGTACAAATCTAAAGACACGTCTCTAGAACTTTATTAACGCCTTCTGTAAAAAGCATGTGACAATATGTTAATTGTCTCCTGCTTTTGTACATAAGCTTTGACTTTTTGAATATACTGATCTCAGAGAGACAGTTAGTAAGCTTTTAGTTGGTAAGTTGTAAAGTTATAGAGCTTTAAGTTAGTAAGTTGTAAAGTCGTAGAGCTTTAAGTTAGTAAGTTGTGCGACATGGATAATAAATGATTCATTTTAAGTCAAGGTCCGAAGCTTCCCGCCTACGTTGCTTAAAAAGTTGATCTTTAACAAAATATTACAGTTCTTTTCTACAGAGATTTTATTTGAGAATGCTTCGAGAAATAATAACGTTGGAAACATTCGCTTCGAAATTGATTGGACGTTTCCTAAAATATTTGCTTTTATCCTTAACTTGGCTTGATCCAACAAACGAGAAAAAAAATACTACTCATGCAACAAAGGAAGGAATTGAGTGAGGTATATGAAAGCGTTGGTTTTCTTCATGATGAGGACAATTGCGCTCATCACTTGCTTTGGTTTCCTTACAGATGAGGAAGAAACTGAAGCATGCCTAACAACGGAACATCTCTAAGTCAACAGTGATGCAAGAGCAGAGGCTGTGTGGTAACAACGTCAAAGTAATCGCTGCTAAGAAATGAATGCCAAGCAAATGATCTCTTTTTCTGTCACCATGACAACCCCTTGTGTGTTCCATCAACTAATGATGGTCCCGTTTCTTTACCAATCAGCGATCCAGGAGGAGGGAATAGGGAAAAGAAATTGACTCCGAAAGGATCACTTTCTTTGAGTCCTATTGCAGGGAAAGAGAAAGTTACGAATCACATCTATCTGGCAGCTGATGACTACCAACAACATTGTAACTGAATATCGATTTCAGACTTTCTTCTTATTACATAGGTAAGGTTGCTTACTCCTGGAGTGTACAATGAACTTATCGGTTAGATCGCATTCATGCACGTGCCCAGGATTTAGTTTGAAGGGAGTCCGAGAATTAACTTTCTGAGAGGGGGGGATCTGAGAATCTGAAAATAAGGCTTGAGTACAGTTTCCCAATTACCAAAATATTCCACAGGACAGGTAAAACCAAAATGATATTTTATATGGAATAAAATTTTATAGTTGTTTTTTAAATCTATATTTAGTGTGGGACATATATTATGGGACTAAAATAAAATTATACAAAGACAACTGTTTTGATTTCAAAGCAGGTAGAAAAGTGTGAGATTTCGTATAAGACTACCTGGGGCGAGGGGTTCCGGACCCTTTGGTCCCATCCCCCTGGATACGCCCTAAGGTCACAAGTATCACAAAACCCATCTAAAAGTGAATTGAATGGCCTAAAAGGGCGTTCCCATTGTGGGACCCCTTGGTCCCATCCCCCTGGATACGCCCCAAGGTCACAAGTATCACAAAATCCATCTAAAAGTGAATCGAATGGCCTAAAAGGGCCTTCCCATTGTGGGACCCCTTGGTCCCATCCCCCTGGATACGCCCCAAGGTCACAAGTATCACAAAATCCATCTAAAAGTGAATCGAATGGCCTAAAAGGGCCTTCCCATTGTGGGACCCCTTGGTCCCATCCCCCTGGATACGCCCCAAGATCGCAAGTATCACAAAATCCATCTAAAAATGAATTGAATGGCCTAAAAGGGCCTTCCCATTGTGAGACAACCTTTTCTGTGTGTTTAACCAAATCCGTTGTGGTTTAACTGCCTTTTAATTTTTTTTAAAAAAGGAAGAAGGCAAAAATAAAGGAAGGAGGTAACCTAGCAACTATATAAGGCTTCTCGTTGTTTCTCATACAACATAAAAACATTTGCACAAGGCCATGGGTTGGGTTGTTTTACCTCTGAGCGGCACTTTTTTGCACACCATGGGCTAAATGGCCAGGTCACATGGACCCCGAAGGCTCAGAAAAGGTTGGGGGAGGGGACCCACTGGAACAGCTGTTGGGAGACAGATGGCAGCCTCCCGTCAAGGCCATCCAGCGTGTTCTTTAACGTGCACAGGGTATGGCTCTCCCGCTCATGGGGCCACGGCTTAACGTCCCATCCGACTGGAATGAACGGCTAAACGTCCCATCCGACGGGACTCGAACCTGGGAACTACAGATTACGAGCCTGGCGCGCTACCGACTGAGCCACCCCCGCCCCCACAAGGCCTAGGATTTGGTTCTCCTTCATTCACAATCAATTAATTCCTTTCAAGTCCAACAGTTTCATTTTTCATCGAGGCAGAGATAGGATGAGTTGAAAACAACTCGATTCTATCGCAATTGGGATCGAGTTATAAGATTGGTCAGCTGGAGGCTGAAAGACCTTTATCCTTTCTTGAGTGTTGCTGAAATTCTCCTGAAAAGAAGTTTGGAGAGGAAATAGGAATAAGCTTGGCCCCATCAGAAAGATGAAGAGGAATTTTATATTAGTGAAGAACTCTCGATTTGAGAAAGTTCAACTGCACCGTCCCTAGGGGCGGGGGTGGCTCAGTCGGTAGCGAGCCAGGCTCGTAATCTGTAGTTCCCAGATTCGAGTCCCAGCTGGGTCAGCGTTGAGATTTATCTCCGCAAAATTCCCCGCCCTGCCCACGGTCAGTAGGGGACACCAATGGGCTTGGAAAGGCCGCCGTCCGTCGGATGGGACGTTAAGCCGTGGCCCCGTGTGCGGGAGAGCCATACCCTGTGCACGTTAAAGAACACGCTGGATGGCCTTGATGGGAGGCTACCATCTGTCTCCCAACAGCTGTTCCAGTGGGTCCCCTCCCCCAACCTTCTCTGAGCTTTCGGGGTCCATGTGACCTGGCCATTTAGCCCATGATGTGCAAAAAAGTGCCGCTCAGAGGTAAAACAACCCAAGCACCGTCCCTAACTTTGAATTGTTGGCATAGTGCCGATGACTGACTCAAAGCAAATCCCAGCTGAGATAGCGGTTAATGAACTACTACTTTTCCATCTAATACATACTTGAGTGTTGTGTTAACTCTGAGGTTCGAGTCCCAGCTGGGTCAGCGTTGAGATTTATCTCCGCAGAATTCCCCGCCCTGCCCACGGTCAGTAGGGGACACCGATGGGCTTGGAAAGGTCGCCGTCCGTCGGATGGGACGTTAAGCCGTGGCCCCGTGTGCGGGAGAGATATACCCTGTGCATGTTAAAGAACACGCTAGATGGCCTTGACGGGAGGCTACCATCTGTCTCCCAACAGCTGTTCCAGTGGGTCCCCTCCGCCAACCTTCTCTGAGCCTTTGGGGTCCATGTGACCTGGCCATTTAGCCTATTGTGTGCAAAAAAGTGCGGCTCAGAGGTAAAACAACCCAACTAACTCTAATTGAAACAGTGGCCAGATAATCTTAGTTCTGCTTTATTGGGGAACATATACTTCTATGGGAAAACCTCTCTAAGCTGGAAAAAGTTTATATCTCCGGATTCTATGTAACATATCAAAAAAAAAATGTTACTCTAAAAGTTTTCAATGGTTGCGAGAGTTACTTCACTAATATAAAATTCCTCTTCATCTTTCTGATGGGGCCAAGTTTATTCCTATTTCCTCTCCAAACTTCTTTTCAGGAGAATTTCGGTAACACTCAAGAAAGGATAAAGGTCTTTCAACCTCCAACTGACCAATCTTATAACTCGATCCCAATTGCGAAAGAATCGATTTTATAATGTATTTGTATATAAATGTTTAAGGTTCTTGGCTACTGATCGAGCTCCGGGTAAGGTTGGGATTTTTGTGTTGTTTTTCTGTTGAGGTCCTGCCATCCTCAAAGACAGCCTACTATGGCATATAAACTGACAGGCTCCTGTCAGATCTCTGTGGCAAGCAGCTGCTTGAGGGAGTATTTATAATTATTTTATATACATTTTCTCATTCTAAGGGTTACGAACCATAGACTTAATATACTCCAGGACTATCCAAACTCTGAACGGATAATAACGTGGCATTGGACATCCGCATAAGAGTTTTCAATAGTGCGAAGATTAGAGCAGTGAGCTTGTTTTTCTCGGTAACTGAAAAAGGCTCTGAATTTGAAACCGACAAGATGTACAGTCGCTCAAAAAAGTATCCGAACAATACGGTTGATTACAGAATTCAGAAAAAATATCTGGCAACGATTTTTTTAGAAGTTAGTGACCTGGCAACCTTCGTGTCACGTGACACGAAGGTTGCCAGATCACTAATTTCTAAAAAATATATCCTTGCCAGATATTTTTTCTGAATTCTGTAATCAACCATAGTGTTCGGATACTTTTTTGAGCGACTGTACATACCCGAATAATATATCCTGTACTTATATGGTGCTAGATTCCTGTTAGATTTCCGTGCAAAGCAAGTTGCCTGAAAAATAATTTATTTTTATATAAACATCAGGGAGCCACGAAGATTTTGTACAGGGGATGAGAAAAGAAAAATAATGCTTACGTACGAGAAAGGTTTCAATTTTCGCTGATCATAAACAACTCTCTTCTGTTCCTTGAGGGCATCGAATTAAATTTGATTTATTTTCTTCGATAAGTCATTGGGATTTTTGATCGATAATTTTTTTTATGTCAATTAATTTTGATTGAAATTGTGATCATTAATAAATTATGATTTTCGATATTTGGTAATTATTGATGAATTATTAGCTTTAACTTCTATCGACGAAACAAAATCTTATCTCCTGATGCATCCTCCAGTCTTCGATGTAATCCTTGGAGTTCACCTTCAATTAAAACATTATTATTTTTCCCTTCAGATCGTTGAACCGGAACGATCTGCTCTCCTTGATCCTCAGCAACTCCTGCTGCAGGTTGGATCCTGAATAACGACCAGTTTATCCGGCCAATTATTGGCGTGTCGGGTTGGTGCCTTCCTTGTGTTTAACGTCCGACCCAGTTATCGTGGCGCAGTTGGGATGCTGCTTGCCTCTCTGTTTCTTTATTGATCCTCATCTCCCCACTGACTCCTCTGGCGGCAGGAGGCGGGATTTGAATGCTTCTATTGACTCGAGCGAAACCAGTTGATAACATGAACCTTTTGTTTAACAGAGTGACCTACAAACAGGTTCGCGAGTTCTTTCGGGATTTAACGACGAAGTATGAAAGAGAACGGCAGGGAAAAAGGAATAGGTAGGAAATAGGACGAGGTACAAAAGAGGAGTAGGAAACAAAGAAGACGAGGTGCGAAAGAGGAATAGGTAAAAAAAAAAGAGGACGAAGTACGTAAGAAGAATGGGTAGGAAAGAATACGACATACGAAAGAGCAATAGGCAGGAAAGAGTACGAGGTAAAAAAGAGGAATAGGAACGAAAGAGGGCGAGGTACAAAAGAGAAATAGGAACGAAAGAGAACGAAGTACAAAAGAGGAATGGGAGCGAAAGAGAACGAGGTACAAAAGAGGAATGGGAGCGAAAGAGTACGAGGTACAAAAGTGGAATAGGAACGAAAGAGTACGAGGTACAAAAGTGGAATAGGAACGAAAGAGTACGAGGTACAAAAGAGGAATAGGAACGAAAGAATACGAGGTACAAAAGAGGAATAGGAACGAAAGAGTACGAGGTACAAAAGAGGAATAGGACCGAAAGAGTACGAGGTACAAAAGATAAATAGGAACGAAAGAATACGAGGTGCAAAAGAGGAATAGGAACGAAAGAGTACGAGGTACAAAAGAGGAATAGGAACGAAAGAGTACGAAGTACGAAAGAGGAATGGGCAGGAAAGTGGGAGATGTGCAAGATATTGGAACTCCAGTTTAAGACTTTCTGCAGAGCACGATAACTGAGGCAGGGGAATTTTTACTTTCTTGGCCAAATGAAATTTTGGGAATGACTAAAATTTGCAAATTTGAAGAAAAAAATATTTATAATATTTTCATTTCATTGTTTTGGAATAAAGTTATTCTTTCACATTCGTAACCAATGGACTAATTGAGCAGGTTACGGGAACCCCCAAGGCACAATAGCTGAAAGTTTCATCCACTGCATAGCATTAGCTGTTGAGTTTTTCAGCATGGACAGAATATGTTTTCACTCTAATGCTAGTAAGTCTTGCTACTTGACCAGTCCCTCCCCCCTTCTACCCCAATGGTATCGTCTTCCCGAATTTATATTATGTTTTAATTCTCCTAAAGGGGGGGGGTTAAAGGGGGGGTCTCTTAAAAGGGAAGGGGGTTCAATCTCCTAAATCGGGCCAAGATGAAAAAATATCTCCTCATTGTAATTTCATCGTGTAAACCCTAAATTAAACTTGATATTCTGCAGCAAAAACTCAGAGCGCTAAAAGAGGCTCCAACTGTAACCATCAACGTCCTCTTAATTTAATATTGGGTCAGCGTTGAGATTTATCTCCGCAAAATTCCCCGCCCTGCCCACGGTCAGTAGGGGACACCGATGGACTTGGAAAGGCCTCCTTCCGTCGGATGGGACGTTAAGCCGTGGCCCCGTGTGCGGGAGAGCCATACCCTGTGCACGTTAAAGAACACGCTGAATGGCCTTGACGGGAGGCTACCATCTGTCTCCCAACAGCTGTTCCAATGGGTGTCCTCCCCCAACCTTCTCTGAGCCTTCGGGGTCCATGTGACCTGGCTATTTAGCCCATGGTGTGCAAAAAAGTGCCGCTCAGAGGTAAAACAACCCAACCCAACTTAATTTAATGCATGAGCATTTCGCAGATGGCCGCTCTGGTCACAGTGATAGGGCTTTGTAATAGAGAGTAGTCAGTTGGCAAAAAGTTTGGGTGAAATCCGAATTGAGAAATGCTGATAATAAAAGATGAACATTTGAATAAAATATAAGCCGAAATTTCAAAATTTAGGTTTAAGAAAAATTTAACTTTAGAGATGAGAAATATAGTGTGAAGTTCGGAAATTATTTTGTACACTGTATTTTCTAAGTAAGTGTCGTTCAATTGAAATATGCGCAGATCGCAAATGAAGCGTAAATCATTTATTGATCTGTTCAAATTCGCCATGCCTATTTCACACATTTCTATCAACGTGAAATTAGCAACATGATATTCTCTTTCATAAATCGGCTTGGGCCTGGTGGATGATGACGTCTCTGTTAATGCACTGCGCCTCTGAGTCCAACTTCAACTGTTTTCTTTTTCTTGAAGTCATTTTAGAGGTCCAGAAATGTGAAAATCTAATAGAGGAATAATTAGCACTTTAGGAAGGAAGTTCCAGGCATTCCCAATCAGTCCTATCTGTTCACCGTTGTCACTTGGCCATCTGACATTGTCATGGAACATAGTAGTTGTTTTCTACAAAAGTCCAGCACGCTTAGACTCTATTGCTTTCCTTCAAATGCCCATAGTTTCGCAATATCTTTCGAGTTAATGATGATACTACGGTTCAGAACCCAGTCAACAGTAGACTGTGATAATCAGATTAAAACATCAGCATACCGTACATTGTTCAACTTTGGATGCTTCCTTGCGGTGATTATCTGGAATCAGTGGTGTCACCCAGCCGGTTTCCACCGGTTTCCGCGTTGGGTTGGGTTGTTTTACCTCTGAGCGGCACTTTTTTGCACACTATGGGCTAAATGGCCAGGTCACAAGGACCCCGAAGGCTCAGAGAAGGTTGGGGGAGGGGACCCACTGGAACAACTGTTGGGAGACAGATGGTAGCCTCCCGTCAAGGCCATCCAGTGTGTTCTTTAACGTGCACAGGGTATGGCTCTCCCGCACACGGGGCCACGGCTTAACGTCCCATCCGACGGACGGCGGCCTTTCCAAGCCCATCGGTGTCCCCTACTGACCGCGGGCAGGGCGGGGAATTTTGCGGAGATAAATCTCAACGCTGACCCAGCTGGGACTCGAACCTGGGAACTACAGATTACGAGCCTGGCGCGCTACCGACTGAGCCACCCCCGCCCCCTTTTTTAAGTACGAGTATCTTGACCCTGGACCATAATAATTGGTACTTACGTCACCACGTGGCATCAGTGTTTGAAAAAGAAGAAAAGTAGTGCCATAGATTATGGGATAGAAGGAGTGATGCGCCATAGATGAAAGTTTAGTGTCTTGTCAAAAATGTATATGATGTGATGATTTTACGTTTATTTTATTAAAATTTGGAGTTTGCTTTAATCACTTATGTATGTTATGTTTTTCATATGTATCCTACAATTGCATGAAAAATAAAATATATTGCTCTTATTTATAGTTATATTTTTTATTTACGGAATCGCTGCCACTAATTACAGGTTTATCCAGGTAGGGGTTGTTAGTTATTAATATTTTTAGGTAGGATCTGCATCCTGTGTGACGCTTTAATTGAGATACAACTTTTGTAGTTAAAGTTAATTATAGTATATTGATACTTACCTATCATGCAATCTCAAATGTAATATTTTCAAACGTTTTTCCAAGGGGAGGATTCACCCCCCCCCCCCCCCCCCTCTCCCCAGAATGTGGCACCAGTGTCTAACAAACTAAATTGCCGATTCGTCCAGATACCCTCCCCCACTCGGTATGGAAACCGGTTGTTAATAAATTGGGGTGACACCACTGTCTGGAAACTGTGACACTGTGACACCACTGTCTGGAATCCACACAACATCTATCCCATTCAATTATTATTATTAATAATTCTGATGTTTGATGAGTTTCTACCACTTCTACTCGTTTCCCTCTGTAAGGGCACAAAGATCACCCATCCATTACTCAAATATACGAATATGGTTTGTGCACATTTTACACGAAAGACCCACGTGCTTAAAATTTCCATCTGTTTCTTTTTTCTCCTGTATTTACCAATTTTTGTCCGTTTCCTCTTGATTTTTATCTTTATTAGAACTCTTTTGACCTCTGCATTTTACTGAAATTCATCTATCCATTTTAAATGCTTGAATTGTTTGGGCGGGGGTGGCTCAGTCGGTAGCGCGCCAGGCTCGTAATCTGTAGTTCCCAGGTTCGAGTCCCAATTGGGTCAGCGTTGAGATTCATCTCCGCACCGATGGGCTTGGAAAGGCCACCGTCCGTCGGATGGGACGTTAAGCCGTGGCTCTGTGTGCGGGAGAGTCATACCCTGTGTACGTTAAAGAACACGTTGGATGGCCTTGACGGGAGGCTACCATCTGTCTCCCAACAGCTGTTCCAGTGGGTCCCCTCCCCCAACCTTCTCTGAGTCTTCGGGGTCCATGTGACCTGGCCATTTAGCCCATGGTGTGCAAAAAAGTGCCGCTCAGAGGTAAAACAACCCAAAGCCTGAATTGTGTTCCCGTGGGCTCAGCTCAATTGAAGCTCCACTTGAGCTCTTCAGACATTAAAAAAAGTAAACTATTTCAAAACATGTCTGGAATTCATCTTTAATTACAGCTTGCATGAATTTATTTTAAAGCAGTCCATTGCTCCCATTTTATCCTTACTGTCCAATCCGAACTAATAATGCCATTGCATTCGCTACGAGATCTGGCATCTTCAATATATCCGACGTATCGAAAGCGCTCGCTTCGGGAATTAATTGCTCGACATCACTGTTACACTTTCACTTACAAATGAATAATTCACCGCCAGGATCTCCGTAGCTCTTTATTTTGTACGAGAGCAGCATTTTCTACCTCGCTACTTACGAGTAATGTAGAGCAATTACTCGTCTCGTTCCACTCCGTCTGCTTCTCCCCGACGAAGTTCCTCCTCTCCTACCAGTCCGTTTCTTTCTCTTCGGCTTCTCCTTTTGTGAGGCGAATCAATGCCGGACCTCTGCTCTTATTTCCACATCACCTGAATCTTAATAATGCAAATAATTGATACCTATTTGCACTTCTCTCCTGCCTGCAGCGAGATGAGGTTCATTAAAATAAAGTTTCTACCTCAGTTGGTTCGCTTCTCTTTCCTCTCAACTCGTGCAAACGACATATCCTTTCCTCGGCTGCATTGTTATCAGCGAAGAACACGTGTTCGTTGCGCTGAAGTCAATAATCGACGTCGTTTTTTGTTTCTTCCTTTTTTTCATTAATTTCTTTCTGCTTGAGATGATCGTGGATTCTTCGTCGTAGAAGAAAACAGCCACAACATCCAAGTGATCACCTGAAAGTAACGCACGTGACACCAAGACAAATGGCGCATTCGTTTTCTTTTTGGCAACGATGCCAATGAAACTGATTCTTTTAATTTCGCTGGATGTTCCGATTAAGCAGGACAGCGCCATCTATTGACGAAGTGTGAAAGTTAAGCAATAATAATCGAAATAAGTTTATATATTTTTTTTTCTTCTTGCGATCAGACCCGCAAATTTAATAGTTTATCTACATATAAAAGAAAGAACGCCAATGTTATCCCGGGACTCGAAGCCGGACCCCAGTAATTGCAGTATAATAGCAAGCTAACGCTACACAATTGCGCTACGGTGGTGGCGATTATGCACAATTTTTTTTTTAAATATTCACTTACTCAACAAATTTGGCTCAGTAACAACCTGTTTTTGCGATTTAAAAGTCGAGAGCTTCTAAATAAAGAAACCCAGTTTTGTTTAGCCTCTGAGTTGTTTTTTACCTCTGAGTGGCACTTTTTTTCCGCACACAATGCGCCAAATGATCATGTCACAATGATCAAGCCCCAAGTGCTCAGAGAAGGTTGGGGGGAAGGGAACTTACTAGACAGCTGTTAGGAAAAAGATTAAATCCTTCCAACAAGGCCATGCAGACGTATTCTTCAATGTGCACAGGATATGACTCTCATACACCCGGAACCACGACTTAATGTCCCACCCGATGGAAGGCGATCCTTCCAATCTCATTGGTGTCATATTGGCACAGTTGGGACTCGAACCTAGGAACGACAGATTCCTAGCCAACCCCCTTCCCTCCCTATTTAGTTTGGTAACGTCCTTATTATAAAGGTAACTCGTTTTATAATGTTCACTTTTTAGAATAAATTCAGTATGCAATCAATGAGATAATTATGGAAGTAGAAGGTTTTAAAAAGATTTTGATATGTAGTGTAAATTGATGCTACTAGAGGACTGTATTCATAACTTTCTAAAATATCAAATCTTAAAATGTTCTTAAAAGTTTTTCAAACGAGTGCATAGTTCAAACTTTTCGTTTTTCGATTCACAGGTAAGTTTTAATTTCGCGTAACTACCTTTCAGGATGATCATTTATTGATGAATTTGATGCGCACCATTGCACTGAAAGAATCTGATGCTCCGCAGATAGATTCGCTAATGACCGTGAACACCGACAACATTAAAACACTGTCCATCATCATCATCAGTAGAAAATAATCTCACTTACTTTCGATTCACACCGCTCATGCATAATAGAAGAAGTTCTTTGTCCTCCCCCCCGCCACTTTTTGCCCATTCGTAATGTCTCGCTCCATCAACCACTTTTTATCGATCAGTTTGCATTCTTCAATCACTACAGATTTTCTCTTAGCAACGGGAACACTTTCTTCCTCTTTGCAGAACTTTTTTTCATCAAATGTCGCTGCATCTTCTCTCTTCTGCTGCATCTGGTCTCTTCCTCTGGATGCTCCAATCTCTGTTGCTAAATCGTAAAACAGGTTCTATCGATTCTTTTGTTTTCTTTTTTCACCGAGAAAGAACCTTGCATCTATTCTAAATCGTCTGTGAACCAAATGGCAACTGCAGATGGGAGTCGGAGAACTCTTTCCCCACGGGGAAGATGTTCCGGATGCAAGTCCACTTGCTGCGTCTTCAGCAGATAAAGATGCTGCATCGGTGAAATGATTCCCTTCCGTTGCAGAATGGAGAACAAAATGTCATTAGAGGATTCTAAGTTCAGATTTTGAAGCAAACAGGAATTATTACCTTTAATGGTTGGATTGTAAATGTAATATTATATAATATGTGTAATATTGTCATAAAAAGAATTTCTTGTTACATGCAACTATACTACACCAAGTAATGGGGGCGGGGGTGGCTCAGTCGGTAGCGCGCCAGGCTCGTGATCTGTAGTTCCCAGGTTCGAGTCCCAGCTGGGTCAGCGTTGAGATTTATCTCCGCAAATTTCCCCGCCCTGCCCACGGTCAGTAGGGGACACCGATGGGCTTGGAAAGACCGCCGTCCGTCGGATGGGACGTTAAGCCGTGGCCCCGTGTGCGGGAGAGCCATACCCTGTGCACGTTAAAGAACACTCTGGATGGCCTTCACGGGAGGCTACCATCTGTCTCCCAACAGCTGTTCCAGTGGGTCTCCTCCCCCAACTTTTCCTGAGCCTTCGGGGTCCATGTGACCTGGCCATTTAGCCAGGTGTGCAAAAAATTGCCGCTCAGAAGTAAAACAACCAATTAATAATTGTGTGCAAAAAACACAATAATTGTGTGCAAAAAAGTGCCGCTCAGAAGTAAAACAACCCAAGTAATGGAACACTATCGTATGATGTGGATGGAAGAAATATTCAGAGATTCCTAGCTTTCAAAATAAGGTTTTTAAAGGAAAATGTCACTGGGGACATATATACAATGCCCTACCAAATTTTTTAGAGAACTTCCGTGTTATGTAATAAAACATTAATTTTTTATGAACTTCCGTGTATAAAAGGGAATCTAGTTTCGAAGTTCTATAAACATATACACATCACAGTTCAGGTAATAATATAAATTTAAATGTCAGTGTATCGATTGGCAGTGTGGTATTCAAATAATCATTTGTCTTGGTTACTAGCATCAGAAATATGGCATTCAATGCCATATACTGATGCCAAATGGCTTCGATATTTCATCATATATATGATGAATATATCATATATATATATGTGATGAATATATATATATATGATGAATATATGATGAATATATATATATGATGTTCCTGTTTGCTTCAAAATCTGAACTTAGAATCCTCTAATGACATTTTGTTCTCCATTCTGCAACGGAAGCGAATCATTTCACCGATGCAGCATCTTTATCTGCTGAAGACGCAGCAAGTGGACTTGCATCCGGAACATCTTCCCCGTGGGGAAAGAGTTCTCCGACTCCCATCTGCAGTTGCCATTTGGTTCACAGACGATTTAGAATGGATGCAAGGTTCTTTCTCGGTGAAAAAAGAAAACAAAAGAATCGATAGAACCTGTTTTACGATTTAGCAACAGAGTCAACAATCTCTGTTGCTAAATCGTAAAACAGGTTCTATCGATTCTTTTGTTTTCTTTTTTCATCGAGAAAGAACCTTGCATCCATTCTAAATCGTCTGTGAACCAAATGGCAACTGCAGATGGGAGTCGGAGAACTCTTTCCCCACGGGGAAGATGTTCCGGATGCAAGTCCACTTGCTGCGTCTTCAGCAGATAAAGGAATCATCCATATATATGAAATCATCCATATATATGATGAATTTATAGGAATCATCATCCATTATAGGAAATATCAGGAATCATCCATATATATGATGAATTTATCATATATATATTCATATATATAGAGATATAATATATATATTCATCATATATAGAGAGAAACAATCAATCAACAAACAATCAACATTTAAAGTCAAATGAGTACCCCACAAACTGACAGAACAGCAAAAACGGCTAGAGTCGACTCGTTCATGGAGATGCTGGCAATGTTTGAGGCCTAATGGCCCCATCATTGACAACAACTTTTGACAACAGGAATTGTCAAAAGTGATGAGACGTGGTTTTATTACTCTACAACTCCCAGAAAGATCAACAACTATGTTTGGGTTGCGGAAGATGAACCGCGTCCCCAAATCCTCCAACAAGACTTTCACTCAAGGAAGAGGATGTTCGCAATTTTTTTTTAATTCCCAAGGAGTGGTAACATGGATACTTTACCTGTAAAAATGGCTATAAATGGCCAATGCTACAACAACATTGTCTTGCCCAAAATCGTTAAGGAGATGAAGGAGCATCGTCAAAAGGAGCAGGCGTGTCAAGGGTTCTCCCTCTTCATAATAAAGCCAGTGCTCCCAAAACCCTTGCAAGTTGCGGCCTATCTGGAGCATAAAATATCCAATAGCTACCCCATCCTGTATATTCTTCCGATCTTGCATCATGCGATTTTTGGTTGTTTCCATAATTTAAAAGGGAATTTACTGGAAAGCCTTTTTCAAGGGTGCAAGACCTTACAAAATGCTTTCTTAATTTTTCTTTCATTTTTTTTTATATTTCAATCAGAGTTGTGGGGTATTTCCCCAACAGGAGCCAAGCGTTCCAGAATTGGCGTAGACGTCTGAAACTTTGCATAGATGCTGTAGGGGAGTACTTTGAAGGGCAGTTAAAGTTTTGTTGAGGTAAGTTCAATGGTTTTAGTTCTGCAGATGCATGTCAAGAACTTTTTGAATTCCCCTTACATAACAAATTTCTCCTCTGTTTCAGAGGTCTTTAAAGTTTTCTTGATAAATGCATGAAATATAAATAAGTTTAATACTTTTTTCTTCTATTTTCTTTATTAGCATTCTTAAAGGGGGGGGGGGGGCTTCCCCTACACCTAGATCCGGCCCTGCTGCGTAGTATCATTTGAAAACCTCTGCACTCATATGTTTAAATTTTTACAATTTAATCAAAATAATATCGCTCAATGACAAAAATAATAATACGTAATCTACCAATTCGTGCCCATTTAATTTATATTGAATTAATTTATATGAGGGTTTTTAATAATTTTGATCTTAGTTTTAGACTTCATGTGAATGACGCACACTTAACACAGACTTATGACACACTGTTTTAAGAATGGCTGTTGTAATGCATCAAAAATTTATAAATTTTAAATTATCATCCAGCTGAAAGCCAGAGAAAAATATCAAAGCTATGGATACTTACTTCCTCCCATGACTAGTGATACCCTTCAACTGCTTGCCGAAGGTCGCAATTTCCACGGCCTGCTTGCTACATGATTTTGTTTCGATGAAAGAGATCTGAAAAGAATCAAAAAGATAAGAGACATTTAGTAATTGCATTTGCAGCGTAATATTAATTAAGAACTGCGGTATACATTCCATGTTTTATTACATTTGTTTCAGAAATATATGGGAGAGTAGACTCGAGTCGTAATCGGGCAAGCTTGAGTTCAAAATAATCCCATATGGCTTCAGGATCGGGTGAGCTTGGGCTCAAAATATCTTAGACGGCTTCGCGGTGGGGCGAACTTGGGCTGAAAATACTTCCAGACAGCTTCGGGATTGGGCGAACTCGAGCTCAAAATACTCCAGATGGCTTTGGGATCGGTCGAACTAGGACTTAAAATATCCCAGATGGCTTCAGGATCGGGCGAACTTGGGCTCAAAATACCCCCAGACGGCTTCTTGACAACTTGTGCTAAAAATACCCCCCAGAAGGCTTCGCGACTAGGCGAATTTGAGCTAAAAAAAATACCCCCAGACGGCTTTGCGACTAGGCGAATTTGAGCTAAAAAAAATACCCCCAGACGGCTTTGCGACTAGGCGAACTTGGGCTCAAAAATACCCCCAGACGGTTTCTTGACTAAGGAACTGGGCTAAAAATACCCCCCAGACGGCTTCGCGACTAGGCGAATTTGAGCTAAAAAAAATACCCCCAGACGGCTTTGCGACTAGGAGAACTTGGGCTCAAAAATACCCCCAGACGGCTTCCAGATCGGTCGAGCTCGGACTGATGATTGAAAGTTGAAGAGAATTTACGATAAGCATAAATATTCCCGACTTTATACACTGCCGTATAAAATCGGTAAAAAAATTGCAGAATTCCGTCGTCCTGTCAATGATAATCTAACTTCGAAGCTCTGTAACTTTAAAAATAGCCATTTAATTGAAAAATGCAACTGAAGACAAAGATCATAATCAAATCTATTCGAATCTCATTTTTCAACAATATTCGTTCAGTATTTAAAGAGTTATGGAAGCTAGAATATTCCGCAATGGTAATAGCTCATAAGAATTTACCTCTGAAATTAAATAAATCTTAATAAGTACACCCTGTCCCTGACTAAGACGATTTCTCAACTACTTCTATACGATCTTTCATATTGTTGTATTTACCATATAAAAAAAAAACACTTTGAATGCTGTCTTTATCGGACCAAACTCATATTTTCAGTATTTCCATAAAGATTCTTCATATATGTTATAAAAATTAATGTTTAAGCAACTATAACAAGTAATATATTTGTAAACAATAAAAGGGGCGGGGGTGGCTCAGTCGGTAGCGCGCCAGGCTCGTAATCTGTAGTTCCCAGGTTCGAGTCCCAGCTGGGTCAGCGTTGAGAGTTATCTCCACAAAATTCCGCGTCCTGCCCACGGTCAGTAGGGGACACCGATGACCTTGGAAAGGCCGCCGTCCTTCGGATAGGACGTTAAGCCGTGGCCCCGTGTGCGGGAGAGCCATACCCTGTGCACGTTAAAGAACACGCTGGATGGCCTTGACGGGAGACTACCATCTGTCTCCCAACAGCTGTTCCAGTGGGTCCCCTCCCCCAACCTTCTCTGAGCCTTCGGGGTCCATGTGACCTGGCCATTTAGCCCATGGTGTGCAAAAAAGTGCCGCTCAGAGGTAAAACAACACAACGTTAAAGAACACGCTGGATGGCCTTGACGGGAGGCTACTATCTGTCTCCCAACAGCTGTTCCAGTGGGTCCCCTCCCCCAACCTTCTCTGAGCCTTCGGGGTCCATGTGACCTGGCCATTTAGCCCATGGTGTGCAAAAAAGTGCCGCTCAGAGGTAAAACAACACAACGTTAAAGAACACGCTGGATGGCCTTGACGGGAGGCTACCATCTGTCTCCCAACAGCTGTTCCAGTGGGTCCCCTCCCCCGACCTTCTCTGAGCCTTCGGGGTCCATGTGACCTGGCCATTTAGCCCATGGTGTGCAAAAAAGTGCCGCTCAGAGGTAAAACAACACAACGTTAAAGAACACGCTGGATGGCCTTGACGGGAGGCTACCATCTGTCTCCCAACAGCTGTTGCAGTGGGTCCCCTCCCCCAACTTTCTCTGAGCCTTCGGGGTCCATGTGACCTGGCCATTTAGCCCATGGTGTGCAAAAAAGTGCCGCTCTGAGGTAAAAAAACCCAATGTAAACAAAAAAGAACATTTTAACTGTCGTGACAGATGACAATATATGCGTATGCAAATTCATCTTAATTGGTTTAATATTATCACATGTAGAATGGAAACGTTTGTAAACGTGCAATTATCTGTGTTACTCGACATTGCATACCATCTATTAAAACTGCATTTAGCCATTTTTTGTTTATGATTGTTTCTTTTCTGTAAACAGGTTGTAAAACAGGTTCCATATATACATAAACAAGCAAAAGACACAATGCTTTTAACCAAAGAACAAATGTTCCTTGATTTACGAAATCTGTTTATAAGGAATTTCACAATTAAGGAAATAATGTTTCAGTAAGCAGTTTCGTCATTCAGCAGAAATTCCGCAGTTGCAGAACTTTTCCGGAAAAACAGAGAAATTTTCTTTTTTTTTCGAAGAAGTTACTGATCACAAAATAAGAGAGGAAAAAACTATCTTATTCTCGACATTCGCTTTACACAAAGCATATCCTATTCAACATAAAACGCTCCTTTGAAATCTCTGTCTCATTCATATATATGAAACTCCGTTAAAAAACTTTTCACCCCTTTATGAATTTTAAGATGATACGAACGGGCACCAAAAGCACAGAGAAGAGCGATCATTAAAAATAATTTCTGCATTGGCTATGATAGCTGAAAAAATAATATAAAGTGCATTTTCCATAATTTTATACTTTTATGCAGCGATTTAAGGCCGTTGTTGATCAGCCATATCAATTGCGGGTACTCAGTGACCGTCATTTTCTCTCTGTTCCGACAGTAGTAGAGCCCCAGAATAGCCCCCCCCCCTCATTGCACAGTGCTTTTTTCCCCCATTCAGTGCCTCATTGCACAGTGATTTCTCCTATGACGTCACCGACCACACCCCATTTTTAATATTCATAACTGACCACGCCCCCGTATGCACCCCCACTACTTCCTCCTTATTAATAATTCATATTTTATAGCTCATATTTCATAATCAATTAAAATGAATATGAGTTATGAAATATTAATTATTAATAAGGGGGAGTAGTGGGGTGTGTGTGTAAGGGGCGTGGTCAGTGACGTCATAGGGGGAAAGCACTGTGTGTCTATTCTGGGGCTATGCTACTCCCGTCTCGATGCTCTCACAGTTGATCAATCAAGCCTGACTTCCCGAAGTGATGTAGGTGAAGTTGGCATTTAATGCACATGATCATAGTCATCACGATATGTTTATGAAATCATCTCCCTTGTTCTGGGGACGGGGGGTGGCTCAGTCGGTAGCGCGCCAGGCTCGTAATCTGTAGTTCTCAGGTTCGAGTCCCAGCTGGGTCAGCGTTGAGATTTATCTCCGCAAAATTCCCCGTCCTGCCCACGGTCAGTAGGGGACACCGATGGGCTTGGAAAGGCCGCCGTCCGTCGGATGGGACGTTAAGCCGTGGCCCCGTGTGCGGGAGAGCCATACCCTGTGCACGTTAAAGAACACGCTGGATGGCCTTGACGGGAGGCTACCATCTGTCTCCCAACAGCTGTTCCAGTGGGTCCCCTCCCCCAACCTTCTCTGAGCCTTCGGGGTCCATGTGACCTGGCCATTTAGCCCATGGTGTGCAAAAAAGTGCCGCTCAGAGGTAAAACAACCCAACAACCCTTGTTCTGTTGCGTGACTGATGAAAAGCGTGCAAGAGGAAGATTCAACTGAAACGAATCTCTTCGCAAATAAATAAGAAACTTCTTAAGCTTACTTCCCGCCCTGCCCACGGTCAGTAGGGGAAACCGATGGGCTAGGAAAGGCCGCCGTCCGTCGGATGGGACGTTAAGCCGTGGCCCCGTGTGCGGGAGAGCCATACCCTGTGCACGTTAAAGAACACGCTGGATGGCCTTGACGGGAGGCTACCATCTGTCTCCCAACAGCTGTTCTTCGGGGTCCATGTGACCTGGCCATTTAGCCCATGGTGTGCAAAAAAGTGCCGCTCAGAGGTAAAACAACCCAACCCAAATCTTAAGCTTACTGCTCATTCAAGCCTGGCAGGATCAGAAAGAATCGAGGTAGCGTAAGATGGCAGGGATAATTCCTGTGATGAGAACAAGACGGTTTTTGATGCATAATCCTGAATTCAAACCTTTGAGATAAAATAGTAAAAATATTATATAAAAGGGAAAAAAGCGGCAAATGCAAGATTTTAAACAATATTGCAAACGATCTATTAAGACCAGAAATTTTTAATTTTTGGCGATAGGGTTTCATTGCCAAGAGGGTCTACATTGTCAACAATGGTTTGCTTTCTTATCCCCCAAATTTTACGCAATATTTTTGTTTCAATGCACAAATGAAACATTTTTATGGTTTACAGGTGCTAATTAAATATTAATACTTTCACTTTCCTAATCATCCATTAGTTCGAATTTACACTGCTAAAGGGGTGTTAAAGGTGTAAAATAAAAGTTCAATTCTCTTTTATTTATTCTATTGAGAGTAAGGCACAAAAATCTACATTTACACCGCGCAAGGCTGGGAGAGAAAAAAATGATACAATTGTAAATATGTAATAACCACTTTGACAACATATAAACACTATAAATACCCCCTCAAGCAGCTGCTTGCCACAGTGGTCTGACAGGAGCCTGTTAGTTTATACGCCATAGTAGAAGGTCTGTGAGGATGGCGGGACCTCAGCAGAAAAACGACACTACATCCATGCCTTACCCGGGACTCGAACCCAGGTCCCTTAGATCAGTAGTCAAGCGCGTTAACCACTCGACCATGGAACGGCATATAAACACCTAAATAAAAATCAAAACTTAAAACATTTTAAAAATTTAGATAAATCTCCTTGCTTTAGTCGAATATTAAAAATGTGTAAAGTTGGGGGCATCACAACATCAGGAGACAGAGAGTTTCAACAGCGGCCAAATTCGGCATTTGAAAGAATCGTATTTGCAGTTTCTTCTTAACATGCAGAATATGAATGCAAAGCTGATGCCTCCTTGTTCTGTACAGTCCATGACATGAATTAAATAAAGGCTTTGAAAACACGCATCTAATATTCGCAGAGGTAATATATTTTTCTTCTAGTTTAATTTTTAGAACAAATTATTTATAGAAAACCATGGTTGAAGATAACATTTTAATCAAATAACTTGATTCGTAACAACAGTCGTTCATTATTTAAAGATTTACTTAATGTACAACAACTGATACTCCAGTTCTCAGAACATTTTTCAAAACTAATAGAATCTTTATACAAACTTCACAAAATGCATTTATTTTAGTTTAAGGTTTCATATTACAGTTGTTTTTCATATTTTATCTAATTGTTTTGGGGTTAATCCTGTTTGGTAGACCCCTTTACAAAGTATTAGTTATACTATTTTCATGAAAAACAACGGTAAGCATAAAACATTTCTGAGAATCTTAATCCTTTTTAACAGAATAAGACTCTTTAAAGAAGAAAAAAAAGGTACGACTCGAAGATATCTGAGCTCCTTTTGTAATAAGAATACACTCTTAATCCTTAAATAAATATCTCCTTATCTTCTTACAATTTTTATGCTACTGAGCAGAGCGGAAACATGACTGCCATAGCTCCAAAGAAAAGAATAAAAAAATTCCAGTTCTTTGTATTATGAGACAGAAGAAGCAAGCAGCGAAAGGCACTCGAAGTTTGGAACAAATTCAGTTCATTAATATTTGCAGCCGTTTGAATTTCCCTGAAGAAAAATGTGGTTACCGTGACACGGCCCTGCTTTAAACAAATCAAGCGTAAGCTATTAAACGAAAAAAAAAATTCATTTCCTCTTCTCTTTCCTGATATGACGAAAGAGCAAAGGAAGATGAGACTTAAGAAAAGAGATTTCGTTTAATATTTTGAGACTGGATAATTCACAAACCTGAACTGAAGCGATAGTGTCTTTTAAAACTGTTTTTGTCTTCGATTGATGCAAGCAAAATGAATGCTTCATTGATACTCTGAACTCTCTGAAAAGAGGAAGTACACTCCGATTCAGTTAGGATGGGCGAAAAATCGAGGATAAATGAAAGCAGCTAATTATGGAATAAGATTTTTTTCTTGCTTTTTGCTTTTTTTTTTTCGTTTTAACGATCTGTGTTGAAGTACCATCTTTTGGATTCTGTTCAAAGACGAACTTCATTTCAATAATTAATTATATTGATCCATGAAGTAGAAAACATTGAGCATTTTGTTGTCTTACTTTACAAAAATAAGCGTTCTTTATTTTACATAACAAAATCCGTTGGACAGCTCGGTTGTTTGAAAGCGAGTATGGTAAATTATTCTCGTAGTCGAATTATTGTGTTAAGTGGTAATACAAGTGGTAATTTTGAATCTCTTCATTCGAGATTGTCGAATTATTGTGACAAGTGGTAATCTTGAATCTCTTCCTTCAGTTGGTCGAATTATTGTGGCAAGTGGTAATTCAAGTGGTAATCTTAAATCTCTTCATTCGAGTTGGTCGAATTATTGTGGTAATTCAAGTGGCAATCTTGAATCTCTTCATTCGAGATGGTCGAATTATTGTGGCAAGTGGTAATTCAAGTGGTAATCTTGAATCTCTTCATTCGAGTTGGTCGAATTATTGTGACAAGTGGTAATTCAAGTGGTAACCTTGAATCTCTTCATTCGAGATGGTCGAATTATTGTGGCAAGTGGTAATTCAAGTAGTAATCTTGAATCTCTTCATTCAGTTGGTCGAATTATTGTGACAAGTGGTAATTCAAGTGGTAACCTTGAATCTCTTCATTCGAGATGGTCGAATTATTGTGGCAAGTGGTAATTCAAGTGGTAATCTTGAATCTCTTCATTCGAGATGGTCGAATTATTGTGACAAGTGGTAATTCAAGTGGTAATTTTCAATCTCTTCATTCGAGATGGTCGAAAAGGTTAGATGCAAATACTCTCTTTCTACAGCAGTAAAAATGTGTTTGAATGCAGAAATAGCAACTCTTGACTTTTTTCTCCAATATTTGTATGATTTTTTTAAACAAAATTAGTTTTATTTTACAACTTAAAATTTCAGGTTTTTTCCCCCTAATGCTTGATAAGATTTACGACTTTTCTTGCATATAAATAGTAAAAAGTCTGATTATGGCACATATTCAATAATATACAACAAGAATTATCATTCAGTCAAACTACTTATATACGACGAATACTTGGATAGCCATGCTTCTTTAAACACAGCCAATCCTTGAAGCTGCCTAGGTGTTGAACAAGAACTGCATGATCATATTTAACTGTTTCTGATTACAGTTTTAATTTCTAGAATTATTCGATTTTCTTTTTTATTCCGCTAAATTATTTATCATTTCCCCTGAGCGACCTTTCGTACATGACTGATCAGCTTAACTGAAAGGTTACAAGTAGGGGACCTTACGAAAATATTCCAATTTTTTCACTTTAAACTAGTTTCGGAAAACTCGTGACCTTAAAGGTTCTGCCTTGTTATTTTCAGCTCTCTTCAAAATATAGTTTTGGCTTTTACAACACTAAAATACACTGTGGTTTATGAATTGGCATTAGCCTATTGAGTCTACCTGTTTGTAGTAAACACAGTTCACGAGTTTTCTAAGCTCAACATGCATATATATAAGTAAGTCACGAGTTTTCTAAGCTCAACATGCATATATATATATAAGTAAGTCACGAGTTTTCTAAGCTCAACATGCATATATATAAGTAAGTCACGAGTTTTCTAAGCTCAATATGCACTGCCCTACCAAAATATTATAAAATTCCTCTGTTTTGTGAATGGGAAGCTGGCATCGAAGCTCTATAACTTCTAAAATAGGCATTTAATGCAAAAATGTGACTGAAGATAAATTAAAGATCATAAATCAAATCCATTTAAATCTCAAGTTTTAAACAATATTCTTTCAGTATTTAAAGAGTTATGGAAGCTGAAATATTTAACATTAATATAAGAATCTACCTCAGAAATTAAATCTTCAAATAATAAGTATTGTTTCAAATCATTTAATGTTAAAAATACCTTTTAGAAGTTTGGGTTGTTTTATCTCCGAGTGGCACTTTTTTGCACACAATGGGCTAAATGATCAGGTCACAAGGACCCCGAAGGCTCAGAGAAGGTTGGGGACCACTCGACAGCTGTTAGGAGACAGATGGTAACCTTCCGTCAAGGCCATCCAGCGTGTTCTTTAACGTGGTAAGGGTGTGAGCTCTCCCGCACACGGAGCCACGGCTTAACGTCCCATCCGACGGACGGCGGCCTTTCCAAGCCCATCGGTGTCTCCTACTGACCGTAGGCAGGGCGGAGAATTGTGCGGAGATAAATCTCAATGCTGACCCAGCCGGGACTCGAACCTGGGAACTGCAGATTACGAGCCTGGCGCGACTACCGACTGAGCCACCCCCGCCCCATTTTAGAAGTTTGCGTAATAATTATTTCAATATTAGGCAATTATGAATGACCTTTGTAAAACATGATTTTTAAAATATTCATGCTTCCATAACTCTTTAACTACTGAACGAATGTTGTTTAAATCAAGATTTGAATAGATTTAATTATGATCATTGACATATTGCGAGTCACATTTTTTCATCTAATTTACACTTTAACGTTACACTTTACGGAATGATTTTAAAATGCAAGAAAGGCTGTTGTGCTCATTCAGGCAAATACTTCTGGAGGATCTCAGAGTCGCTCTTCCTGAAAAAAAATTTATAGTTTAAATGTATTGGGACGACAATTTTAGTGCTTATAGGAACTAATACGTATATTATTGGAAAATCTTAAGAACTTTCTGAAATTCTATTAAGTGTAGCAGTATCAGCTGTAAAATTACTACAAACAGGTAGACTCGATAGGCTAATGCCAATTCATAAACCACAGTGTATTTTAGTAGAAAAAATCATAATTTTAAAAAAGTTTATAATGTTAATACTGAAAACTGGACACTTAAATCTAACATATTTTGGAAGAATTTTAACCACAACAAGGAAAGTCTCTGCTACTGAAGCAGAGTTTTCGATTACATTTGCAGACATTTTACTTGCTTAAATTGATGGCAGCCTCTATATTTGCCGCCTCAGTGGCTCAATGGTATCGCGTTGGTTAGGGATGATAATGCAACTATCGAGGTCCGGGTTCAAGTCCCACGATGACATGGTCATTTGTTCTGTCATGAACCTGCAGATTTACGGTCTGATTAAAAATAAGCATGTATCAGAGGCTTTGGGTTGTTTTACCTCTGAGCGGCACTTTTTTGCACACCATGGGCTAAATGGCCAGGTCACATGGACCCCGAAGGCTCAGAGAAGGTTGGGGGAGGGGACCCACTGGAACAGCTGTTGGGAGACAGATGGTAGCCTCCCGTCAAGGCCATCCAGCATGTTACTTTAACGTGCACAGGGTATGGCTTTCTCGCACACGGGACCACGCTTAACGTCCCATCCGACGGACGGCGGCCTTTTCAAGCCCATCGGTGTCCCCTACTGACCGTGGGCAAGGCGGGGAATTTTGCGGAGATAAATCTCGACGCTGACCCAGCTGGGACTCGAACCTGGGAACTACAGATTACGAGCCTGGCGCGCTACCGACTGAGCCACCCTCGCCCCGTATCAGAGCGTTCACTCTTATCTTTTATAACCCTACATGCAGCAATTGCGATCTCAAATACCTTTCGGTTGCCATTATGCCACTGAAAGATTCCATCCCTTCCTTAAACCTGCTAAATAAAGTCAATATAAAAATAACGATTTTCGAATCACCGTCGAACACGATCTTTTTTTTTTCTAGTCGCCGATCCTTCGATCGGTGTTTCGTGAACGAAGAGGACGAATTTTTCCGTTGCTCCTTCACTCTTCGATTCTTCAAGAGGGCGAAATTCTGGTTTTTCTGAGCAGCACTTTAACTTCTCTTATCAACCGCGAGTGATTTCAGGTTGCTGAAAGGACATTGCGTTAGTTCGGGTTCGCTTGTCAGCTGAGTCAGGCAATACTTCTGGAGGAGTTTCGAGTCGCTCTTTCAAGCTGGGCGAGGTGAAATATGTGGAAAGACGGACGAATGGAAGTATGGGAAAAATTCGCACTGCACATACTACCTATACAGGGATGGTTGCATTAATTCTAGAAGATTTTGGATTCTTAAAGATTTTGTAAATAAAATAAAAAAATAAATACCCCCTCAAGCAGCTGCTTGCCATAGAGGTCTTACAGGAGCCTGTCCGTTTATATGCCACAGTAGGAGATTTGAGAGGATGGCAGGACCTCAGCAGAAAAACGACACACACATCCACGCCGAATCCGGGGCTCGAACCCAGTACAGTCGCTCAAATAAATATCCGAACACTATGGTTGATTACAGAACTCAGAAAAAATATCTGGCAACAATTTTTTTTTTTCAGAAATTAGTGATCTGGCAACCTTCGTGTCACGTGACACGAAGGTTGCCAGATCACTAATTTCTAAAAAAATCGTTGCCAGATATTTTTTCTGAATTCTGTAATCACCCATAGTGTTCGGTTATTTTTTAATATATATAATGCGTTTGAATATATAATGCAATGAATATAGAGCGTATGCAGTTACCGTTCACAGCAAACTGGAGTGGTTGCGGTTAATGTTCACAGCACATTGGATCGTGTGAGCTCACAAAGACCTGGATCGTGTGGGCTCACTCACGAAATATTGAGCGTGTGCAGTTACCGTTCACAGCAAACTGGAGCGTGTGCAGTAACTGCACACGCTCCAGTTTGCTGTGAACGGTAACTGGAGCGTGTACAGTTGCTGTACACGCTCCAGATATTTTTCCTGAATTCTGTAATCACGTGACACGAAGGTTGCCAGATCACTAATTTCTAAAAAAATCGTTGCCAGATAATTTTTCTGAATTCTGTAATCATCCATAGTGTTCGGATATTTTTTTGAGCGACTGTACTCCTCCCTCGTGTTATAAGGAATGAAACATTAATAAATGAGTAAATGAATAAAATATCTTTCTGCGAATATATAATATTCTTACGAATTAAATGAATGAAAACTGAGCGTGAGTTCAAATAAATAGTACATAAAAATTCTAATTCTAAAACAATGTAATTTATTACAAAAGTATGGATAAAATCATTTATATAAACGAAAATCAACCAACAGCATTTCTGCATCAGTATAAAAATAAATCTTCAAAAGAACTTAGTATCTTATTACTCTTTACACTCAAATCATAAAATAAAGTTTATATCAGTCCCGTGGCCGAGAGGTTAGCACGCTTGGCTATTAATCTAAGGGACCTGGGTTCGAGCCCCGGATTAGGCATGAGGTCCTGCCATCCTCTCAGATCTCCTACTGTGGCATATAAACTGACAGGCTCCTGTCAGACCTCTGTGACAAGCAGCTGCTTGAGGGGATATTTATTTTATTATTTATTATATCAGTCGATGAGCGGTGCAATCATGTCCGTAAACAAATCTTCAACTTATCGAGAATAACCTTACCAATTCTTGTAAACAAAACTAAATGTAACTGTACACCAATCGATGAACCCTTCCTACAGAACACTTGAAATCAGCTCTGTTTATGTTCGACTAACAAAAATTCTCCTCATTCACCCTTTTAAGTGTCCTAAACGTCCTTATTTTTCTCTTCAGTCCACTAGTAGAATCCACACTAATAACGCATTTAATCTCCCGCGCAAAAACCACATAAAGCACTTCTTCTTTAGACCATCTTATGCACAAACTAAGATGAACTTCGTTTCTTTTCACACTCCAACTCCTATTTATGCATTTCTTTCTTCCGTATTTCTCAGTTAGGTTCTTTGTTCGAAGTCGTTGGTGACGTAATTCTCACGTTGTAGTTCACGCGAGCATCAAGATGTAACGTCACATCACGATTCATTGTAGCACGTTTATCTGTCGTAACAATATTGTTGTTACCAATTTAAAATTTTTCACAGGTGCAAAAATATATTTTCCTCAAATAATGGTAGAAATTAGTAGCCACCCCCCCCACCCCCTCTTAATCTGACCCTCCGTTTCGTGCCGAGTGGTTAGCGCCTTTGGCTACTGATCTAAGGGACCTGGATTCGAGCCCCGGATGCGGCATAGACGTTTGTGTTCTTTTTCTGCTGAGGTCCCACCATCCTCACAGACCTTCTACTATGGCATATAAACTGACAGGCTTCTGTCAGACCTCTATGGCAAGCAGCTGCTTGAGGGGGTATTTATTTTTTATATCTATATGCCAGCTCGTAATCCGCAGTTCCCAGGTTCGAGTCCTACCTGGTCCAGCGACGTCCACGGTAGGAAAGGGGAGGTCGATGGGCTAGAAAAGGCCGCCGTTTGTCAGGTGGAACGTAAAGACGAGACTTAAAGAGAAAGCAATATCCTGTGATCGCTAAAGAACACGTTGAATGGGCTTGACTGGAGGCTACCATCTGTCTCCTAACAGCTGTCCAGTGGGTCTCCTTCCCCAACCTTATCTGAGCCATTATAGTCCTTGTGACCTGGCCATTTAGTCCATTTTGTACAAAAAAAGCTCTCAGAGATTAAACAACTCTTGAGCCCGGCAACGAAGCATCATTTTGTAACCTCCTTCATCACGGCCCTTTTGTTTAGTCAACAGTTCAAACAAAATAACTATTTCGCCACAGAGTTGTTGGTTTCCTATGGCAACAGATGAGGTTGTGGATTTTTTGGCGTGGTTCCAAAAAAGAATGCGAAAAGGAAATCAACAATGTTAGAAATGTTCTTCAGAAATGACATGTGACGGAAAAGAAAAGACGTTTATCATGCGAAATTCAAAACAGTAAGGAGGAAAGAATATTAATGGCGAGTCTGGAGGAAAGAATATTAATGACCAGTCTGGAGGAAGAACCTCATTAGGAGAATGCGGATGTAGAGAGACGCAGATTAACATGCTGAATAAAAATTTGTGGCTGGAAAGCAAGGTGGACTTCTGTTTTCAAATGGAGGAGGAGGAGAAAAACGAAATTTGAAAAAGATTAATAAAAACACGTAGAAAAGTGACAGAAGAAAAAAGATTTCGCTGACAAGGGAAAAAAAACGAAGCAGACAAAAAAAGGTTTCCCGATTTTACTCATTTCTGAAACTGTAAGGAGAAGGAAAGAATCTTCTTTGGAAATATGGAAACAAAAAGAAATAGTTTTATCAAAAATGTTCTACACTCGGGGATGGATATTTCTGACGAATGCAATGAAATTTCCCTTTAATTAAATGATAATAAAATCTGAACAATACCAACAACAATTGATGACTTACTTAACGGCAGTTCTTCAAATTCCGAGTCAGATTTGAATTTAAATATGCTTTTTTTTTTTCGAAAAACTATCTCCCAAAAAAAAATAACCTTTATTTATTTCAACTAGATTCTGGCCAATGTTCTAAGATAACTAGAGCATACATTTTGAATAATGTTTTTTTTCTCTTTCATTTTTAATGGTTAGCGCGCTTGGCTATTGATCTAAGGGAGCTGAGTTCGAGCCCCAAGTGAGGCACGGACGTTTGTGTTGTCATTCTACTGAGGTCTCGCCTTCCTCACAGACCTTCTACTGAGGTCTCTCCTTCCTCACAGACCTTCTACTGAGGCCTCGCCTTCCTCACAGACCTTCTACTGAGGTCTCGCCTTCCTCACAGACCTTCTACTGGGGTCTCGCCTTCCTCACAGACCTTCTACTGAGGTCTCGCCTTCCTCACAGACCTTCTACTGCGGTCTCGCCTTCCTCACAAACCTTCTACTGAGGTCTCGCCTTCCTCACAGACCTTCTACTGAGGTCTCGCCTTCCTCACAGACCTTCTACCGAGGTCTCGCCTTCCTCACAGACCTTCTACTGAGTTCTCGCCTTCCTCACAGACCTTCTACTGAGGTCTCGCCTTCCTCACAGACCTTCTACTGCGGTCTCGCCTTCCTCACAGACCTTCTACTGAGCTCTCGCCTTCCTCACAGACCTTCTACTGAGGTCTCGCCTTCCTCACAGACCTTCTACTGAGGTCTCGCCTTCCTCACAGACCTCCTACTGAGGTTTCGCCTTCCTCACAGACCTTCTACTGAGGTCTCGCCTTCCTCACAGACCTTCTACTGAGGTTTCGCCTTCCTCACAGACCTTCTACTGAGCTCTCGCCTTCCTCACAGACCTTCTACTTTGGCGTATTAAACTAGCAGGCTTTATTTTACTTTATTTTAATATAGATTTTAATATAGAAGATTAACGTGCTGAATAATATAATAATATAATTATATTGAATAATATATAATATAATTAAATATAAATCTAATTATAATAAATATATATATATATAATATACTTCTTAACTCGTTTAATGTTTTTACTTTCTCTTCTGTCTTTCTTCTATATGCATTCAGCTTTTTGTTGTTGTTGTTTTTGTTGATAAATAAAAAATTCTTGTGGGGTTGTACAGGTCCTGACGAAATATTACAATTCACCTCTCCCGAATCTCTCAACGGTTTTAATTTTCACCGTTAGGGAAAGCTAAATTTGATGAGTAGCAAAGTTTTAAAAAACAAATTGCAAATGAATTAGTCGCGATAGAAATATGAAATATAGATGATGTAAATTTGAAATTTAGGTGATAGAATGAAATGGTCAAGGATTTTATACTTATAGCGGATATTACTTCCCTTATCCCTGTGGAAAGAAGAAAGCAAAATTTTCCCCTAATAGATGAATGAAGAGATTTGGGGGAGAAGTACAGTCGCTCAAAAAAATATCCGAACTCTATGCTTGATTACAGAATTCAGAAAAAATATCTGGAAAACGATTTTTTTAGAAATCAGTGATCTGGCAACCTTCGTGTAATCACTGAATTTTTCATGATTTCTTCATGATTCAGTAATCTGGCACCCTTCGTGATGTTTTTTCTGAATTCTGGAATCAACCATAGTGTTCGGATTTTTTTTTTGAGCGACTGTACTAATGACTAGATAGGTATAGGATAGGTACAGTCGCTCAAAAAAGTATCCGAACACTAGGGTTGATTACAAAATTCAGAAAAAATATCTGGCAACGATTTTTTTAGAAATTAGTGATCTGTCACGTGACACGAAGGTTGCCAGATCATATAATTTCTAAAAAAATCGTTGCCAGATATTTTTTCTGAATTTTGTAATCAACCCAAGTGTTCGGATACTTTTTTGAGCGACTGTACTTGGGAAATGTTACTCTTTACACTTCCCGACGAATCCATTCGTTGCAATTTCCCCCTTTAGAGAATGCTAAAGTTGATAAATGACAAAGTTCATTCCCTTTGAAAACGAGCCGTCCACATCCGCCAGAAACGATTAATTTTCTCCTATTTTAATGATGTTGTATTCACATAAATTGTTACAAATCCGTAAGTATATTTATTGAAATGCAATTTTTTGAAAAGGTATCTCATTCATAAGCGATATAAATATTATATTATTTATACCTGGACATAAGACGGAAGCAGCGAAGTTTCGGCCAATCCCTAGTGGTGGCATGTGGGTTGTGGGTTATTTTACCTCTGAGCGCCACTTTTTTGCACACCATGGGCTATATGGCCAGGTCACATGGACCCTGAAGGCTCAGAGAAGGTTGGGGGAGGGGATCCACTGGAACAGCTGTTGGGAGACAGATGGTAGCCTCCCGTCAAGGCCATCCAGCGTGTTCTTTAACGTGCACAGGGTATGGCTCTCCCGTACACGGGGCCACGGCTTAACGTACCATCCGACGGACGGCGGCCTTTTCAAGCCCATCGGTGTTCCCTACTGACCGTGGGCAGGGCGGGGAGTTTTGAGGAGATAAGTCTCAACGCGACCCAGCTGGGACTCGAACTGAGAACTGCAGATCACGAAGAGTAGCAATGGTTCTCTCGTTCACGGCCTCCTTCGGTCTTCCTGCACGAGGGAGGTCTTCGAACCTCTGCCGTCCTTCTCTGAATTTGCGCATCCATCCCGTAACAGCGCCATGTGAATAGACATGATCCCCGTATATTTAATAAATCAGCATGGTTTTTTTTCGCGTCGTCCCCAATCTGCATCCTTGTGAAAATGTAAAATCTTTCCCCGTCTTTAGTAGGCTCCATAGCAACAACGCACAGATTTCGCAGACCGAACCTTACGCTCCGCCAGCGAAGAGAGAAATGATGATAAGGCTTTTGGTTTTAACACGTAATGACAAGTTTAGACAAGCTTTCAAACAAGTTGTAGCTTGTTAACTTCCGAGGAATGAGTGCAAATCTACAGACACGTATCAAGAACTATTTGAGCACCCTCCGTAATTATTTGTTTTTAGAGATAAAAAAAATTTTGGGTTGGATGCGTATTAATGAACTCTTTTGATTTACACTTTTCGAATATCCCAAAATAATTAATTGCGCCCTCCCTCGGTGAAAAAAAAATTAATTTTTTTTTGTCTTAAACGAACATTGCTAACGATATATTTGGTATTTTAATATTGGAATGTGATAAACAAGGAATTTATTGTGGCAGCAACAATTTGTCTCTATACTTCCAGGGAGCTAGAAAAACTTAATCTTTGTTTTAAGAGATTAATAAAAAATTCAAGAATTCGTAAAAGAGTCGTAAAGAGTTCGCAAAAATTTCTAAAAAAAATTGTTGCCAGATATTTTTTCTGAATTCTGTAATCAACCATAGTGTTCGGATACTTTTCTGAGCGACTGTACATACGGTAGACGTTTGGCGAGGGCTAAGAGGAGCACTTACGGAAAGTTGACTTCAAAGCTTCACCGTTGCGGTCAGGCATGGCTTCCGTATGCTTGACGTATGCTCGGGTAATTGGTCGTGTGCCTCCCTTGAATACGCCGGCCATCCCACCAAACGAAGAAGAGGGCCGCAACGGTGAAGCTTCGAAGGCAACTTTCCGTAAGTATCGCTGTTATCTCTCGCTAAAAATTCCTTTCGACACTTTAACAACAACGACTGCCGTATGTACAGTCGCTCAAATAAATATCCGAACACTATGGATGATTACAGAATTCAGGAAAAATATATGGCAACGATTTTTTCAGAAATTAGTGATCTGGCAACCTTCGTGTCACGTGATTACAGAATTCAGGAAAAATATCTAGAGCGTGTACAGCAACTGTACACGCTCCAGTTACCGTTCACAGCAAACTGGAGCGTGTGCAGTTACTGCACACGCTCCAGTTTGCTGTGAAAGGTAACTGCACACGCTCAATATTTCCGTGAGTGAATCCACACGATCCAGGTCTTTGTGAGCTCACACGATCCAATGTGCTGTGAACATTAAGCGCAACCGCTCCAGTTTGCTGTGAACGGTAACTGCACACGCTCCATATTCATTGCATTATATATTCATACGCATTATATATATTAAAAAATATCCGAACAAATTATGTACTATTATTATCCGCTAAAATTATGTACTATTATTATCCGCTAAAATTATGTACTATTATTATCCGCTAAAATTATGTACATACATAATTTTAGCGGATAATAATAAAATTGCTGTCGCTAAAATTATGTACATACATAATTTTAGCGACAGCATTATAGTGAACTTTTACGAACTCTTGAACTTCATGCTGTGTTTCTAACTTGATTTGTTAATGAAATATTCTTTTCCAGTTGATTAACTGGCAACAAAATCTGATCCTTCATAATTTTCAAATCCTCCAAAAGGCTTTAATTTCCTTATTATAGAGGGCGGGTTGAGTTGTTTTACTTCTGAGAGACATTTCTTTGAAATGGGCTAAATGGACAGGTCACGAAGACCCCAAGGGCTCAGAGAAAATTGGGAAAGATAAAAATATGCTTCAATGTAAAATCCCAACTCAATACTTTAAACCGTTTCAAACGCTTATAAGCCCTCAGAGACTGTTAAACGGCATTCCCCACAAAAAAATACATTTTTTTTTCGAGTTTGGGGACCTTTGAAATGTACTCCAAATACAAAATATTGCGATCAATTTTTTTTTTCTTTTCCCAGATGATCACAATAATTTTTTTATATTTCCTATGAGAAAGAAAAATGCAAAGAACATCATTTTGCATTTGAAAACATTTACCTAAGATAAAAAGAAATTGCCAGAGGGGTCTGAACGACTAATAAAGAGTAAGAGTGCTCAGAATTAATTGACTCTCAAAGATACCCTATAAAATACAAAAGCTACCGAGCAATTTGCATATCAATGAATAGTTTTCAACCGGTTTCAAATGCGAAATGCAAGTACATAAATATTTATGGGGAAACGACGGATTTCAACAAAGAAAAAAAAATTGAAATTCAATGCATTAGAGCTCGCAATGTGTGATTTAATTTGGTTTTTTTGTTTGCCATTATACACTGCCCTTTTCATGTTCTTTGAAGTGTCCAGTTGTTCTTTCAGTATTTGTTTCTGGAAGACGAATCAAGGATGCTGAAAGAACCAATGCTTTACTTTTGCTATTGTGATTAAAACTACAATTCTTTCAAACTCTTTACAGTAAACTTTTGTTAACTTTTCTAAATCTGATACCTTCGCGGATATTTTCTTTAACCAGATCTTACAGGAAACCTTTTTTTCTTCCATTTTCCTTTCCTTTCTAGCTGACTTTAAGTATAGCATCTATTTACGTCACAGGGTTTGAAAAGCCTCAGAATTCAAACGAAAAGAATGTGAAATGTAGTGGGCAGCTTCGGATCAAATTTAACTTCTTGTAGTCTGCTGTGTGACAAAAATCTAGAAATTTTTTTTCTGAGTATATTCTGGAGTATATATGCAGAATACATTGTGCAGTATTTTGTGTGTGTCTTTATCATTTAGGTACATTATGATACACTGGATAAGATAATGGGAGTGTATGCATTTAATAGAAGGGATTCCATGCATGGGCACATGAAGACTCGAATTGGTTCGATTCGTTGTTAATCACTCTCAGCGGAATACAGGATTACTGCATAATTGTTCACTCTAATAATCATACAACGAAGAGCCGAAACATTATGACCAGCTTTGGGCAATGTTCTTCTGGGAAACCCTGGGTCCAGTCATTCATGTACAGGAAACTATGACGTCTGCCGCCTACCTAAACATCATTGCAAGACCAGGTACATCCTTTCATAGCAACGGTATTCCCCTCTAATAGTGCCTTCTTTCATTAGGATAATGCGCCATGCCACACTGCCCGGATTGTTCGAGAATGGTTCGCGGAACACGAGGAAGACTTCCAGGTATTTCCCTGACTTCCAAATTCCCCACACATCAATCCAATCGAGCATCTGTGGTTTGTATTGGAACAGCATATCCGATCTGCGGCGGTTCAACCACTGAACTTACAAGAGTTACAGAATCTGCTGGTAACGTGTTGGTACCAGATACCACATAAAAAAAAATACCCCCTCAAGCAGCTGCTTGCCACAGAGGTCTGACAGGAGCCTGTCAGTTTATATGCCACAGTATAAGGTCTGAGAGGATGGCAGGACCTCAGCAGAAAAACGACACATACATCCATGCCTTACCCGGGACTCGAACCCAGGTCCCTTAGATCAGTAGCTAAGGGCGCTAACCACTCGGCCATGGGACGGCTTAAAAATAAATACCCCCTCAAGCAGCTGCTTGCCACAGAGGTCTGACAGGAGCCTATCAGTTTATACGCCATAGTAGAAGGTCTGTGAGGATGGCAGGATCTCAGCAGAAAAACAACACATACATCAGCACTTTTAGAAATCTTGTAGCGTCCATGCTTCGCCGAGTAAGAGCTGTTTTGGCGTCACGTGGATGACCAACATCATATTAGGCAGGTGGTCATAATGTTTTGTCTTTTCGGTGTGTATATAAGGACAGTTATATGGATATAATGTATTGTAATACTAAATTTTCTGAAATTACAATTTAATCTCTTATTTTATTTTTAGTAAAATTTTCGAAGATTGAACTTCTGGAAAGTTCTCGTGATTTTTACGACAGATGTACAGATTTAAATCTTTGCATTTAGTAATAATTCTATTTCTGGTTTTTAATTTCATTCTTTTGTTAAATTAATAACTGCGTTTATTCATTCTGTTTCGTGGACTTCTTCCCACCTTTGAACTTTTAATGATGCCAACTTATGCAAAAAAAAATTAGGTCTGCTAATTTATTCGATACAAAAAAAGCTAGCCTGTAGTAGTACTTTACTGAATATCGCACACTGTTTAGTTTACCACTGTAGTTCATTTTGAGTACTATTACTCAGTAATAAGTTCGATTTTTGAGCTTCAAAATATTTAGGGAATTTATGTAGTTTTGCTCGTGATATTTCCTGAAAAAAATGAATATGCTCATGACATGAGCATGAATGATGAAATGATAAAATAAATAAAGAAAAAATTATGAATTAATATGTTCATAATGTGAACAGGGAACATGAGCACTTTGAGAAGAACGGTTTTTTTATTCACAACTATCAGTTGGGTTGGGTTGTTTTACTTCTGAGCGGCACTTTTTTGCACACCATGGGCTAAATGGCCAGGTCACATGGACCCCGAAGGCTCAGAGAAGGTTGGGAGAGGGGACCCACTGGAAAAGCTGTTGGGAGACAGATGGTAGCCTCCCGTCAAGGCCATCCAGCGTGTTCTTTAACGCACAGGGTATGGCTCTTCCGCACACGGGGACACGGCTTAACGTCCCATCCGACGGACGGCGGCCTTTCCAAGCCCATCAGTGTCCCCTACTGACCGTGGGCAGGGCGGAGAATTTTGCGGAGATAAATCTCAACGCTGACCAAGCTGGGACTCGAACCTGGGAACTACAGATTACGAGCCTGGCGCGCTACCGACTTAGCAACTCCGCTCCCAACTATCAGTTGGATTACAAAACATGGACACACAAAAAAAGATGACAAAATACTGCCAAAGTAATGGATAAAGACACATACAAAAAAGATAACAAAATACTGCAGAAGAAATAGATGAAGCTACGAAAATAAGAATGTCGGTCGTATCAAGATCTACCTCTCTTCATGACAGCAAATATTTTCAATAAGTGGGAAAGATGAAGGTTACGAAATGTTTTGCCAGCGATTAAATATACGTATGAAGAAGAAATAATGAAATATTGAACTGCAATACTGATATATTAGGCACCCAGTGCTCGTAGGATTAATTTTCTGGTTAGAAATCATAATATTTCAAACCGTTCGAAGCAGTTCCGAATTAAGGTTTAAATTTCTTTCTTTCAATTTATTTATTTTTTGTATGTATGTGTAATCCCCTTTCCAGTTTCATTATCTTCAAAACATCTTTAAAATATATTGAATATGCTATCACATCAAAAAATTCGCAAATTAGCAGTATATTCGAAACTTGTTTTTTTTTTAATTGATAGTAATTGAAATAAGAAAATCGAAAGCAGACTCTAACTTAGAAGAACGCATGTCGCCTCTTTCTAACTTACAGAAATCTCGTTTTCAAAGAGAATGAAGTTTTTCGTTTACCTACATTTCCATTCTTTAAAAATGTTAATTCGAACTAATGGATGATTGGACAAAATGCAAAATAGTACTACAGTCGCTCAAATAAATATCCGAACACTATGGATGATTACAGAATTCAGAAAAAATATCTGGCAACGATTTTTTTTAGAAATTAGTGATCTGGCAACCTTCGTCGTCACGTGACACGAAGGTGTAAAAACGAATTCTAAAAACGAATTCTAAAAAACTCGTTGCCAGATATTTTTTCTGAATTCTGTAATCATCCATAGTGTTCGGATATTTATTTGAGCGACTGTACTAGTTTATTAGTGCATATTTTTCTTTTATTCTTTAAATTTAAAAGTTGCTTTTTTCACACCCCTCTGAGAAAAGGGGGAATATTTTTTCTGTCAGTGGAACACCTCTTCACACTCCATCACCAAAATTTAAATTTCTACCATAAATAAATCGCTTGCAATGTTCGTTAATAGTTTCGCCTTTGAGAATGTTCAGCGCCCTCAGACGATGTAAATTAACATCACTTATGGATTTAAAAGATGCGAATTACAATATTTCGGCAATATTTCGTCAATACCTATCCGACAAAAACTGAATTTCCAATTATCTCTTTAAAGTAAAAGTTGCGTTTCCCAACCACCAGGAGGTAAAAGATCAACTTCTTCGTTGCCAATGTAAATGTCATGACTTTCACACACTACCAATAAAATTTAAGATTTCTAACATAAATACAATCCTCGCAATATCCGTAAAAAAGTTTGCAATTTCCACCTTTTTCCACCTTTAGAGGGCGCAATTGTAGCTATTGGGAGATTCCGAAAGTGCGAATCGTAAATATTTCATCAATACCTATTCAACAGAAAAAGAATTTTGAGTTTATCTCAATAAACCAAAAAGTTCGATGTCTATAGACTGACAGACGACAAATCTTTTTTTGTGTTGTTTATTTTAAACTTCTTGTTCCTTTGCGTTTAGTCCTGCTTAGAGCAGGGTGCGACATTTTTTTTTGCATCTCGCTCTCTGCTTCTGGCGAGTCCGATGCAGACTTTGAATACCTCAACCGATTTGTCGCATAGTTTAACGTTGCAGGACTCTGAAGACTGAGGGGTGGGATCCACTGGAACAGCTGTTGTTGGGAGGCAAATGGTAGCCTTCCCGTCATGGCCATCCAGTGTGTTCTTTAACGTGCACAGGGTATGACTCTCCTGCACACGGGGCCACGGCTTATCGTTCCAACCTACGGCCTTTCCAAGCCCATCAGTGTCCCCTACTGACCTTAACGCTTATCCAGCTGGGACTCGAACCCAGAGACTGCAGATTACGAGCCTGGCGCGCTACCGACTGAGCCATCCGTTTATTTTAGACGATATAAAAAAAAACCTATTATTAGTTCAAGAGTAACGTTAGAAAAATACTCTTTTATTTCCTAACTCAAACTTTTCCATCCGTCGTGTATAGAGCCATACTTCCAACAATCCTGACTTTGCTTTTTTAGCTCGTTTTAAGATCGCTCGATTTTTTTTCTAGATTCGGGTCTACTTGTGATTTCATTTCATTTGCTTTTAAGACGAACTCTTAGAACTGGAAAATTCTGTTATTAAATATTACGATTGGCACAATTCTTTAAACACTGAACGAATATTGCTGATATTCAAGATTTAATCAGATTTGAATTAGATCTTTACCTTTAGCGTCATTTCCATTGAAAAAATTCGGCTTCAAAATGTTAAGTTTCTAACTTTGCTTTCCATTGGCATAACATAGGTTGTTCAGTTGTTTCACTCTGAATGGGACTTTTCTGCACACAATGGACTAAATGACCAGGTCACAAGGACCCCGAAGGCTCAGAATAGGTTGATAAAAGGAATCAACTGGTCAGTTGTTAGGAGACAGATGGAAACCTCCCGTCAAGGCCATTCACAGTGTTCTTTAACGTACAGAAGGTATGGCTCTCTTGTAAATAAGACCACGGCTTAACGTACAGAAGGTATGGCTCTCTTGTAAATAAGACCACGGCTTAACGTACAGAAGGTATGGCTCTCTTGTAAATAAGACCACTCTCTTGTAAATAAGACCACGGCTTATCGTAATCCGACGGACGACGGCTTTTTCCAGGTCCCACCCTGTCCTTAGTCAGAAAGGAGAGACTTGGAAAAAGCCGTCGTCTGCTAAGCCCCCAGGCTTAGCAGAATTAAATCTCAACGCTGATACAACTGGGACTCGAACCTGAGAACTGCAGATTAGGAGCTCTACCGACTGAGCCAACACCTGCTTTACAGAACATAAGAATTAGGTAGAGTTATTCTATATCATTAGATGCATATGGGTGGAACATCCTGATAACAAATCAAGGGAAAAATTAATAAAGGAAAGCTTTGAATATTCTACTCGAAAGTTTTTATAGACTAAGATTTTTCAACAAATTTTTTCGCAAACGAAACTACATGCAAAATTAGCGTAGTCGATTTAACTAGACTATAATGACACGTAAAAGGCATTATGAAATCAAATTTCCATTAATCTACGTATATATCAAAAAATAGAGTTTGTTTGTCTGCTTGTTTGTTCGACATCTCCTCCTAGACGGTCAGAGCTGGGACCACCAAACTTCGTCTACAGCTTCATCTCATCTCACTTAATGCACTGTTATAGTTTCGATCCAACAATATTAGCCCTCACCCCCAAAAAAGTTGCCCACGAAACGTCTGTCCATTGATAACTTTGTACAACAATAACGTACTACTCCATTCATAAGGTAGGCGACTGCAGCGCCCCCAGATATTTCGGACACTTACGGCGGGTTCAATCCCGACTCACCACAGCTGAGAACCGGATCTCTAAACCCCACATAGCAAGAACTAAGTGAGACAATTACACCAAATTCGGGACCAATCGGTCAAGTACCCGAGGAATTACGGGGAGCCGTATACTTCCGCCACCAGTGACGTCACCCCGGCAGGGCCATCTTTTGGCATAGGCAAATGCTGGGAGTGGCCGAATGGTTAGCACGCTTGGCTACTGATCTAAGGGACCTGGGTTCGAGCCCCGGGTAAGGCATGGATGTGTGTGTCGTTTTTCTGCTGAGGTCCTGCAATCCTCTCAGATCTCCTACTGTGGCATATAAACTGACAGGCTCCTGTCAGACCTCTATGGCAAGCAGCTGCTTGAGGGGGTATTTATTTTTTTTTATTTATAAATGCTGGGAGCCCGCGACTTTTGGGCCCACTTTCATTACCACATATTTGTGACGAGAGAAAAAATTCCTGCGTAGAGTACGATATTTTACTTTTGCCTAGGGGCCCAGGGAAGACTTAAGATGGCCTTGCACCCCGGATGTGAACGAGTGTCCGCCGCGCACCCATTACGAATTCGCCTGCCACTCGACACCGGGTAATTCTGCTAGTAAGTAAACAAAAAAATGATTTGTCTGCTTTTTACGATTCAAACGAAACAATCTCAAGGGCTGGAAAAGGCTTTGAGAGTTGTATTTTTTCCCGAGATAAGGGAAGTTTTGAAGTCAGTTTCCCAATTTTGTAAAGAAGTGAAACATTGTAAAATCGATCAAAATATGTGAAAAAAAATCTCATAAAAGTTTAGAAGATTAAAATGCATTTAATGAAAAAGAGATAAATTTATAATTTTATTTAACAGCTTTCTTTCTCACCAAAGAAGAAGAGCCATCATCAGCCCTGCTTGCTACTTCAGACTTGCTAGCAGCTATGACATCACAGAGCCTTTTTTATTTAGTTTTTGAGATGTTCTGAAGAAGATTACAAAACTTATTAAAAACGAAACAACGTCATTAATTCAGTCGTTATAATCCCTGGCACAAGTGGCGAGTTCCATATCTTGTCGAATGGGGGAAAGAATTTCTGAAAGAAAATCTCATAATTGAATAAAATATCGGTTTTAAGCCTCTTTGTCATGAAATAACTCGACTTTTGATTCAATAAGTTCATATTGAAAGCTTCTTTAGCGACTATATAGTGAATACTTTGATAGAGAATTAAATAATGCTTTTGTTTAAGCGTCATCTTTATAAGCGGCGCATGGCGTTCTTTGTTTCCATAGATATTAAATCACTGAGTGGTACGATTTTATTTCACGGCTTATGACTGTATTAATTACATTGCGCGATATGCATTAATCGTAATATTAGATGAAGATTTCTATTGTGAGATTCGGTTGTTTTACCTCTGAGCGGCACTTTTTTGCACACCATGGGCTAAATGGCCAGGTCACAAGGACCCCGAAGGCTCAGAGAAGGTTGGGGGAGGGGTCCCACTGGAACAGCCGTTTGGAGACAGATGGTAGCCTCCCGTCAAGGCCATCCAGCGTGTTCTTTAACGGGCACAGGATATGGCTCTCCCGTACACGAGGCCACGGCTTAACGTCCCACCTGACGGACGGCGGCCTTTTTAAGCCCATCGGTGTTCCTTACTGACCGTGGGCAGGGCGGAAAGTTTTGCGGAGATAAGTCTCAACGATGATCCAGCTGGGACTCGAACCTGGGAACTACAGATTACGAGCCTGGCGCGCTACCGACTGAGCTACCCATACCCCATTCTATTGTGGGGAGGCTCTGGCACAGCAGAACACTGCAGTTTTTATAGTTTCAAAAGCTTTGTGTTTCAGAGAGGCACCTTTTTAACTCTATTATCCTATTTTTTTTATATAGTATTAAAATAAGAAGAACAGTTTTCTTTATTATAGACTAGCTGAACGGTTCCCGGAGATGCCCGGTTTCATTTTCAATCTATAAATTTTCTTTTTTACTGCACTAAAGATTAATTAAAAGCTGTCCCGTGGCCGAGTGGTTAGCGCGCTTGGTTACTGATTTACGGGACCTGGGTTCGAGCCCCGGGTAAGGCATGGATGTTCGTGTTGTTTTCTGCTGAGGTCCTGCCATCCTCTCAGATCTTCTACTGTGGCATATAAACTGTCAGACCTCTGAGGCAAGCAGCTGCTTGAGGGGGTATTTATTTTTTTTTATTATTAAAGAATAATTTTGGGAGTTTCCCCCCCCCCCCCTCCGACCCTTTAGCACAGATTCAACACGAAGTTCTTCAGGTTGTTTCTGACGTCAGCGCGCGCTATCATAGCCCTTTGGCTTCGTCGGGTTATGAGAACGGTCCCAAATTTCGTACGGGACTCCTTTTGCCTTAGCCGTATTCCGTAAAAAAAAGGTCTCCAGTTGTAATAAGACGCCTTAAAATAATAATACCTTTGGAAATATGGGGATCTGGCAACGGCAGCAGATTTAAATGTTATTATGACTCTTACGTTCACAGTTAAGGAGTTGTAAGTGGCAACAATAAATTCCAGAGCGATTACAGTTTCCGGTAGGAATAACATGGTAAATATTTTTGCTTCTAGCAAGCCCCCTTTTCGGAATTTCGACTTGAAATTTGGCACTGCAACCACCAGAAACTTTCTGTGAAAATTTGCAGCGTCTAAAACGATTTTCCAATGAGTTATGGCATCCACAGACCTACGCACAGTTAACTTTTATTAATATATGAGCCTTTCATAAGCCAAACTAATCAACTCCACTTTTTGTAAATTTCGCAATTTTAGTACCCAAGTATTTTTATGCATTTAAGTTATTTTTATGCATTTTTACTTCTTGTAATATAGAACTTATATCTATAATATTACTCTACATAATATTTCTTTGTTCGTATATTTCAAGCAAAGTTTTAAAATTAAATCTTAGAGAATCATCAATTTTCTCCACTTTTTATTTGATGGAGTTGATCGGTTTGGCTTCTGAGAGGCTCATACAGAGATATAATTTATACAATTGAAAAATTTATTTCATTTAATTTTAATAAATGCGGCATAGTGAATAGATATATCAACTTTTATTTAATTATGCGAAAGGCGAAATGGTAGCTATTATAAAAGATAAATAACCAACTCCTTAAGAAATTTCTGTCTTGCGCAAAAATCGCCCAATATTTAAAGAACCAGGAATAATTTTCAGAGGGATCTGAAATTTGTAGACTTTTCCCCTGGTTCTGGGAGCCTATTGACATTTAAAGATTGTTTGGTTATTATTTAAGTTATGATATTTAAATAAGAGCATTCTGGATTATCTCACATAATGTGGCCCAGTAGTTAGGAAATTGGTTCTGAGCTGTTTATCCATATGTCATAGTGATTAGGATATCGATTCTGGGTTGTCTTATATAATATGCCATAGTGGCTAGGACATTATCTTTGGGCTATCCCACATAATATGCCACTGTAGTTAGGAATTTGGTTCTAAGTTGTCTCATAATACGCCATAGTGATTAGACATTAGTTCTGAGCTGCTTTACAGTAGTTAGAAGTCACAGTAGTTAGAAACTGGTTTCCAATTGTCTCACATGTATTAATACCGTATACCAGTATTTCTCAACCTTTTATGCTTTATGTACCCCCTGGAAATGTGTATGTAATTGGCGTACCCCTTGTATAGATAGATAAAACTATAGTTATAGTATAATAATGGTTATTTTTACTTTGTTACCAGATCTAGCGACTTTTGAGCTCTCACGGCGTACTCCAAAATATTTTACCATAAATATCTCACCGCATACCCCACGTTGAGAATCCCTACTGTATACCACAGTGGTTAGGACGCTAGTTTTCAGTTGCCTCACATAATGTGCCACAGTGGTTACGACATCGGTTCTGAACTCGTGCACGTTAAAAAACACGCTGGATGGTCTTGACGGGAGGCTACCATCTGTCTCCCAACAGCTGTTCCAGTGGGTCCCTTCCCACAACCTTCTTTGAACCTTCGGGGTCCTTGTGACCAGGCCATTTAGTCCATTGTATGCAACAAGCTCAGAGGTAAAACAACCCAACATTCGTTCTGAGCTGTCTCTTCGTATGTCGCAGATATTAAGCCATTTACTTTGCAAATGGCCGGATCTGTGAGAACGCAGATGACCGCCCCCCATTTCATAATGCTAGTAAGGGAAATCATTATAGTAAAAAAAAATCATTAAACTTATTCAAATTCCATGCATTTTTTAAGAATTTTTTTAAAGAACTGTAAAACGGAAGTGGAAATGTTACACTGCAATGGAAATTCAGTCTCTTGCAGTGCCCCCCCCCCCTGGATTTTTTTACTGGATCCGGGCCTGGTTCTTTCCTGTCTCACACATTATGATCCTTTTCCTATTTCTCTGATTAGCTGCTGATCTCAGCTGATCAACTAAAAGAGTTTTAAAGCTCTTAATCAAAATGCTGTCAGATAAGAAGTGAAGCTCAGCTAAAGTGGGAACAAGAAGACTTTCTTTTCTTGTCACACATCATTTCCTAGGAATCGTCTTTTGAGAAAAGTTATTTTGTCTTTATTAATCAAACGTTAGAGTCATAGAAGGACTAACGAAGGAGATGGCAAGTTAATGCTTCAGCCATATGCTTTGCTGTTGCTCAAGTGTGTCGACATCAATTTCGCCATATACTCTTAGGTATATGGATAATTGCATTACTGCTAGAGTCATCCTTTGCTCTGGGGCTCTATTTCACGACAGAGCGAATGTCTTTCTCATTCAGATAATTGCTATGGCTAAATTTGCAGAACAAGATTAAAGTCTAAAGAGAGTGGCTCTTTCATAACATTCTCTCTGACTTTGGAGTAACTTTCATCTCTAGATGAGAGTGTTATCAAACAGAGTGAATCATCAGAGCCTAGGGATTTCAAGGATGAAACAAGGCTTAGGTGATTAATAAAAATAATCGGACTAACATTTGGAAATCACGGAACCATAGACTCCGTATGATTTATGCATATAAGTATCCTAATTTTGCGGCCACTAGAGTACTTAAATTCTTTGCCAACTAGTCTACTGATAGTATTCAGCAAATCTTATAGTGAATTATAAAATGTAGTTACTAAAAAGAGTTGGGTTGATTTACATCTGAGCGACACTTTTTTGCACACCATGGCTAAATGGCCAGGTCACATGGACCCTGCAGGCTCAGAGAAAGTTGGGGGAGAGGACCCACTGGAACAGCTGTTAGGAGACAGATGGTAGCCTCCCGTCAAGGCCATCCAGTGTGTTCTTTAACGTGCACAGGGTGTGGCTCTCCCGCACACGGCACCACGGCATAACGTACCGTCCGACGGACGGCGGCCTTTCCAAGCACAAAGGTGTTCCCTACTGACCGTGGGCAGGACGGGGAGTTTTGCGGGAATTTTGCGGAGATAAAGCTCAACGCTGACCCAGCTGGGGCTCGAACCTTGGAACTGCAGATTACGAACCTGACGCGCTACCGACTGAGCCACCTCCGCCCCTTACTAAAAAGAATACTAAAGGCTCAATACTAGGAGGGATGAGTAGCAAGGCGCTCAATAAGGGAATAAAAGAATACTAAGTCTCTAGATATGACTGCAATAGTATCAGGGTGCTCAATAGCAAGAATGGAATAGTACAAAGGTACTGAATTGGAGGTCGAAATACATCAGGATATGCAACAGACGGTTGAAATAGCATCAGTATTCAATAGGAGACTGAAATAATTCCAGGGTGCTCAATATGGGGTAAGGTAGTTCCAAGGCGTTCAAATATAAGGGAACTGAAATAATACCAGGTTAAGTAATAGGGGACTGAAACAATACCAGATATATTGATAGAGTTCTGAAAGCGTACCAGTGTACTAAATTTTACGATGTAATAGTACCAGAGTGGGCGAATACTTAAATCATTGTCAATTGATAGCAATCGCATAATCAAGTCGGGATATAGAAAAAATATAATGCTGGAGAAATACAGTCGCTCAAAAAAATATCCGAACATTATGGTTGATTACAGAACTCAGAAAAAAATATCTGGCAACGATTTTTTTTTTTCAGAAATGAGTGATCTGGCAACCTTCGTGTCACGTGACACGAAGGTTGGCAGATCACTCATTTCTAAAAAAATCGTTGCCAGATATTTTTTCTGAATTCTGTAATCATCCATAGTGTTCGGATATTTTTTTGAGCGACTGTAAATTACTGCAATGAATTAGAACGCATCACATCCCCATTGCGTATATTTTTTTTATCGAAAACCATTTTCCCTGAGGATTGCAAATATGTTTATCTCCCTTTACCGTTTTCATGGATCCAATTTTTTTTTCTCAATCGATTGGTAAAATTCTCTAGGGGGAGGAGGGGATTCCCTCCCTTCCTTCATTTATAATAAGGTTCGACCGGGCAGATCCTAATCCGTCTGAGTAATTGCCATAAATACGAGATTTACTTGGACAGCGTAAGATTAGTATGACTGAAAGACCAATTAGGCAACTTGAATCTAAATTCATGCAACTCCGTTTAGCAATAACTGGGATAGAATTGAGTTCGAGATAGAATTGCACACACTGGATAATTGGGCTGGACAGGAGCTAAACCTAAGTAACTCCGCAAAAACATTTTCTAAGCAATTTTTAAAATGAATTTCCACATTCTCTAAATTCTAAAATTCTAAAAATTTCGGAACTTGTTGGTCTAAATTTCGACCACTTCAGTATGCACAGAATCATATTATTAAGTGTATTGTGAAAATGAAGAGACAGGATAATTTAGTTGATGTTTATTCTAAATTTGATATATTACAAATTAAAAAAATTTATGACTTCCAAACCTTGAAATATTTTTTAAAAAAATGGAACATACATCTTATTAGGACATTTTAAAAAAGATACTCTCTTTCAAGAGTTTTTACTTTAATTAATATTCTAACACATAAGGGTTGGGTTGTTTTACCTCTGAGCGGCACTTTTTTGCACACAATGGGCTAAATGGCCAGGTCACATGGACCCCGAAGGCTCAGAGAAGGTTGGGGGAGGGGACCCATTGGAACAGCCGTTGGGAGACAGATGGTAGCCTCCAGTCAAGGCCATCCAGCGTGTTCTTTAACGTGCACAGGGTATGGCTCTCCCGCACACGGGGCCACGGCTTAACGTCCCATCCGACGGACGGCGGCCTTTCCAAGCCCATCGGTGTCCCCTACTGACCGTGGGCAGGGCGAAGAATTTTGCGGAGATAAATCTCAACGCTGACCCAGCTGGGACTCGAACCTGGGAACTACAGATTACGAGCCTGGCGCGCTACCGACTGAGCCACCCCCGCCCCTAACACATAAGACATTAGTACAGAAACACTACACATACTACATAATTAGCATATTTTTTAAGCTCTACCAGGTAAAATAAAATAGACAATGAAAGGGAATTTATTCAGAATACAAACTATGGTTTTAAACCTGGCAAATAATGATTGTTCTAAATTCTATATGACTAATTTCCTAAGATTAACCTACAAATTCTATTAAATTAGTATTAAAACAAATTATAAAATTTTGATAGCTTTAGAAAAAAAACTGCTTTTTTACAAATAGTATTCTATTTGTATTTAAATGATTATATATTGAAATACACTGCTGGCCATTAAAAGTGCAACACCAGGAAAGAAAAGATATATCGAAGCCATATTTAGTGAATACATAGTTTATGTTTCAAGGATTAAATGATTACAAATACAACTCTGTTAGACTTGTGGAATACAAAGAAATCAGTATCTTGTGTAGCCACCATGAACCGCTGCTACACGGTCCGGCATTGAGAGGATAAGACGTCGGAGGAAAGTTTAGGGAATGTCAGTCCATGCAGTTTCGATACGTAGCCAAAGTTCATCTTGTAGCAGCTGCTGGTGTCTGGTGTGTTAGTCGTCATGAGATCATGGACCAGACATGTTCAATTGCGAACAGATCCGGTGAACGCACAGGCCAAGACAGAAGTGTCGCATGGTGGCTATCCAAAATTTGTTGGACGTTGCTTGGCACATGTGGCCGGGCATTGTCCTGTTGGTAAATGGAACCAGAGGGCCCCTGAAGATAAGGTTCAACCACAGGTTCCAATACCTCAGTGACGTAACGCTGGCTGTTCAAAGTACTGGTAATGCGTACGAGGCGCATGCATGAGTGGAGTCCAATGGCACCCCATACCATAACACCAGGGGCCGGACATGTATGGCGCTGCATCATGCATGTCTCACTGAGCCTGTCGCTGCAGTACAGCCAGATACGGATTCGTTCATCATGGTGTTGCATACTGAAACAGGATTCGTCTGAAAATATGATGCGATGTCATTCGCACATCCATGCGCGACGTTCTTGGCATCATTGCAGTCGCATATGCCTGTGTTGTAGAGTCAATGGTAGCCGAAGAAATGGCCTGATAGCAAAGATGCCCCGATGCTTCAGACGACGTCGAACCATACGTGCGGACACTGGTTGATGTGCAACACATCTTAACTGTTGAGCTAAGGTGTTTGATGTGGCTGTACGATCATTCATAGCCATGCGCACGAGATGTCTGTCCTCTCGTTCGTTTCTGTGACAGGGCCGTTGAGATCCCTCACGTCGGTGAGTTCGTTCCTCCTCTACCCACTGACGCCATATTCTCATCACTGTGGCAGCATTCCTCCCAACACGATCACCGATGTCTCTTTACGATAATCCGCCTTCCCGTAATCCCACAATTCTCCCTCGATCAAAGTCAGAAACCTGGTCGTATGGATGCCGTGTTCTTCGACGGGGCATACTTGATCCTTTGGTGCACAAGAACTGCGAGCAAACGCAATTCCAGTGCTTCACACCGGCTCTTTGTAATCTCCTCTTATACACTTCCAGGGGGCGTTACTGTCACACATGATATGCGTATGTGTTGTAATTTGAATCATTTACTATGGTTCTACTCATCTTGAATATTTCGGGACAATCTGACGAGTTCTTCTTGGTGTGGCACTTTTAATGGCCAGCATCATAGTTTATATGTTGCCGAAAAGCATTTGTTATTGTTAAGCTGAAACTGATTTTAAAATGCGAGTGGTTACCTGTTTGGAAATCATTAATTTTTTTTCTCGATTGATTACTGCTGAGTTTGACATTTTGATTTGAAATTTAAATATGAAATTATTTTGTTATTAAAGTATAATGGAATAATATATGATGAATTAATATCATGTTAATGTCATGTCATTTATACATTGTACATTGGATTGTTTTACCTCTGAGCGGCACTTTTTTGCACACCATGGGCTAAATGGCCAGGTCACATGGACCCCGAAGGCTCAGAGAAGGTTGGGGGAGGGTACCCACTGGAACAGCTGTTGGGAGACAGATGGTAGTCTCCCGTCAAGGCCATCCAGCGTGTTCTTTAACGTGCACAGGGTATGATTCTCCCACACACGGGGTCACGGCTTAACGTCCCATCCGACGGACGGCGGCATTTCCAAGCCCATCGGTGTCCCCTACTGACCGTGGGCAGGGCGGGAAATTTTGCGGAGATAAATCTCAACGCTGACCCAGCTGGGACTCGAACTTGGGAACTACAGATTACGAGCCTGGCGCGCTACCGACTGAGCCACCCCCGCCCCTTATACATTGTACAAATTGAGAGAATACTAAATCGATCGGTCTATCTAACTCTGAGATAATCTTATACTTATAATTGAATTATAAAGAATTTAGTGCTGATTGATTGAGCTTCTAACAAGAACATTTTATATTCTAAAAACTAATTGTGGAAAACTGTAAAATAGTGCTCGTGTAGTATGCAAAAAGATTAATTTAGTTTTTTTAAAAAAATTTTTTTTTCCTTTTGAAACATCATATGCTAATATTTTTTTCAATTACAGTCATTTACGTTACTTGTAAGAAAGAGTCAATCTGAGTCTTGTTGTTTAAGAAAATCCCTGGGAGACAAGTATCCTTGGAAAAAGAAAAATATCGTAAGAATATGCAAACATATTTTCAGTTCAAATAAAATTTTCACTTACTGCTAAGTTGGAGCTACTAACTCTGAGCTGGGGGCGGGGGTGGCTCAGTCGGTAGAGCGCCAGGCTCGTAATCTGTAGTTCCCAGGTTCGAGTCCCAGCTGGGTCAGCGTTGAGATTTATCTCCGCAAAATTAGTCAGTAGGGGACACCGATGGGCTTGGAAAGCCCGCGTCCGTCGGATGGGACGTTAAGCCGTGGTCCCGTGTGCGGGAGAGCCATACCCTGTGCACGTTAAAGAACACGCTGGATGGCCTTGACGGGAAGCTATCATCTGTCTCCCAACAGCTGTTCCAGTGGGTCCCCTCCCCCAACCTTCTCTGAGCCTTCGGGGTCCATGTGACCTGGCCATTTAGCCCATGGTGTGCAAAAAAGTGCCGCTCAGAGGTAAAACAACCGAACCCAACTCTGAGCTGGCACTTTTTGCACCCAATGAATGAGCTGAATGCCCAGGTCACAAAGACCCCGAGAAGGTCGAGGGAAGAGTACCCACTGAGCAGCTGTGAGAAAACAGATGCAAGCTTACTGTCAAGGCCATTCAGCGTGTTCTTTAACGTTCACAGGGTATGTCTCTCCCGCACAAGGAAACATGGCTTAACCTTTCATCCGACGGCTTTTCCGTGCTCATCAGTGTCCCCTTTCTGACCTAGGGCAGGGGTTAGATAGGAGATAAATCTCAACGCAGGCACAGTTGGGACCCGAACCTGGGAACTGTAGAGTACGAGCCTGGTGTTCTACCGACTGAGCCAACCCATAACCCTAAGACCCTTGCATCTACCTCATTATGATGAATGCTGTGTGCTCCTGCTCTGCTTTCCGGTGAGCAAAATGCAATCGATATTCACTTGGGATTTCCTTCGTACACTTTCGATTAAGCGTTCCTTCTCCCTCCTCTACAATGGCTTTTTTCATCTGGTAAATGAATCTCACCCGCACGTGTGCTGCACTACGAAATGCTCTCAAGGGATATCATTTGAGAAATTCGATCTGCCTACTATTGAATGAAAAGGAAATACGGCATCAGGTTCAGGTATTAATAGTTCTCAGTATCATCTTTCAATTACCGCAAAAGGTCGTTTCAAGAGAAAGAAAATAGTTGCTGGAAGTTTTCGATTTCAGAGGAAAGCGCATCTTTTTCTTTGCCATTTCTAATGTACATAGTTGTTGCAAAAGCGGCTGTTTGTTATCAAGCAAAAAAGATGCTTTGGGAATATGCGCGTCAGAGCATATCATTCCGGTCTTAGTTTGGGTCGGTTGGGTTGGGTTGTTTTACCTCTGAGCGGCACTTTTTTGCACACCATGGGCTAAATGGCCAGGTCACATGGACCCCGAAGGCTCAGAGAAGGTTGGGGGAGGGGACCCACTGGAACAGCTGTTGGGAGACAGATGGTAGTCTCCCGTCAAGGCCATCCAGCGTGTTCTTTAACGTGCACAGGGTATGGCTCTCCCGCACACGGGACCACGGCTTAACGTCCCATCCGACGGACGGCGGCCTTTCCAAGCCCAACGGTGTCCCCTACTGACCGTGGGCAGGGCGGAAAGTTTTGCGGAGATAAATCTCAACGCTGACCCAGCGGGGACTCGAACCTGGGAACTACAGATTACGAGCCTGGCGCGCTACCGACTGAGCCACCCCCGCCCGTTTGGGTCGGAGTCGGCTCAATTGGTAGCGCGTAAGTTTCGTAATCTGACTTTTCGAAGTTCGAGTCGCCTTTACGTCAGCGCTGAGATTTATTTCCGCTAACTCCCCCACCCTGCCCTCGGTGACAATGGGCACACCAGCGGATTTGAAAAGGTTGCCGTCCATTGGATGGGATGTTAAGCCGTGGAACCGTTTGCAGGAGAGTCATGTTCTATACACGCTAAAGAATACACTTGATGGTCTTAACGAGAGGTGTCCGTCTGTCTCTTAACCAGTGGTTCTCTTTCCAGTGTTCTTTTGACCAACTCTGAAACCTTGGGGTCCTTGTGACCGGTTATTTAACTCCTTGTAATGGATAAAAGTGCCGTTCACAAGCAGTGGCCGCTTGTGACTAAAATTTTTGGCGGGGCCCCTATGCCAGGCGGGGACTGATGCAGGAAAATGTTTTGGGAGATGCCTGATATTAAATTGTACCGTATAGGACTGAAAAGATGTTCCTTAATGCAAAAGATGTTCCTTAATACAGATATTCTTTTCCTTTTTTGAGTTATTTCTCGAAACACGTCATCTAACAAAAGTTTTCAAAAAAATTAACTAGGAAAAACGTACTTTTTCTTTTTACTTCAATTCGATATTTTTCCCTCACCTCTAATAATTATCCATATTTAAGTATTTTTTTCCTCTCAGTTCTAGTCTTTTACAAAACTATTCGTGAAAAGTATGTCTGATATATAGGTGTACTATTTATTTTTGACTCCGTTCTAATTACAAATTTATATATACATATTTTTTAACTGAATTATTCGTAATAAATTATCACTTGACCAATTGTTTATTTTTGATTACGGTTAATTTACAAATTAATTTAATATATATATATTTTAAAATGAAGTATGAAGAAAAAAAATCTGTTATGAAAGCAGCTGGTATGCGAACCACAGACCTTGGAATTGAAGGTCAAAGGAAACAATTCACTTTAAAAAACTGAGCTAAAAACTGTTGATGTAATCAAGAGCAGAGATTACCTGTTGATATAGAATTCAACAAATACTTCAGTAGTAAAAATGAGATATTACGGGCTCACACTCACTTCTTTCCAGATTCACCCCAATTTTTACTTACTCTTATACTATATATTGACTCTGCCACTTATTTCCGTAATGTGACTTATATCATTTCGTCGAACGTGGCGGACCTGGCGCCATCTATAATCCGGAAAGGGAAACTGTTTTTCCAAATTGTAATTTCTAAACATTTAAGAATTTTTTTTGAATATCATTTAAAACTTTTAAAAAATGGTTGCTTTTTGAGTAAGATGTAAACATTTAGAAAAATAAATTACCACCCCGTTTATAGATGGAGCCGAGTTCGCCACGTTCGACGAAATGATGTGTCACATTACGGAAATAAATGACGGAGTCAATATTTAGTAAAGGAGTAAGTATAATCTGAAGAGAGTGGGTTTGACTCCCACAAAAACTCATTTTTACCACTGAATAATTTAATGTTGATGTAATGTTGTGTTAAAACATATTGTTATGAATTAAATGTATAGAAACTAAGAGTGAGTTCAAATAAACAGTACATACAATTATAATTCTAAAAATAATGTAATTTATTACAAAAGTATGAATGAAAGCGTTTATACAAACTCAACTCAATAACACAAATTTAAATCAGTATAAAAATAAACTTTCTAAAAAACAAAGCCCCTTTTTGCCATCTCTACTCAAAGCAAAAGAAAAGTGGCACAATCATATTTGTGAACAAACCTGCAATCTATAAAGAATAACCTTACCATTTCCCAAACAACTAAATATGACGATGTACAGAAAAGTTGAGATCACACATCTTCAGTAACCCAAGCATCCTTCCTTTTCTTGCGAGTCTTCTAACAGGATCAACACTGATAAACTTATTTTACCTCCTGCGCACATTCCACATAAAACGTTTCTTCTTTAGACTAAACTGCATAGACTAAAACGAAATACGTTTTACTTCACATAAATTCTTCTAATTAACACTTGTTCCTTATTCTTTCAGTCAAGTTCGTTCGATGTCGTTGGTGATACATCACGTTCATTGTACATGTGATGTGATACATGAACATGTGATACATCACAATGTACATTGTAGCACATTCATCTGTCGTAACAATATTGTTAGTATTCCGTTATAGACCAATTGTTCAAAATATTTTATATTTTCGTATCTAATGTCTTTTTAAACTGTTCATACATAACTATCTATCTTTAAAAAAGTTAAAAGTTGGCAGCCCAGTTCAAGTTCAGTTCAAACATATCTTGCCAAAAAATTTTAGGTACGTTGAGCATGGAACAGTCAAATAAATATTTTTGCTACGTAACAAAATCTTCGATTATTGATTGCATCGGTATTCTATTTCAAGCAGCCAATCAAGTGTCACGGGCCACTTCGAAATGATGACCCCACCTCCTGCAGTTCATCGCTATTCTATGCGCATTTGTGTCATTGCTGCAATTAGATCATGATTATTTATTATTATTTATTATTATCATGATCATTCTGGGCGGTGGCCGATGAGAAAAATTCGCAATAATATAAACTAAAGCAGACGATATAGCCTTGATTCACAAAGTAAACATTATGATTGTCTACATAAACAGCAAAAAATGATTACAAAATGAATTATAAAAATGATACACAATGAATAGTAAATTTCAAATTCATTTGTTTTTTTTCTTGTGTCTATTTTTGGTGGAACAGAGCCTCAGGTGACTTAATGGACGAGCTGTCCCTGCTTCCAAGTAAATCAACAGAACGTGTAGAATATTCGACAATTAACAACTTCGGCAACCGATATAATCTTATTCTTAGTAACTTAATTTTTAAAATCACGAATTTCTGATAACTTTCTACTGGTTCAAAGCTCTTGGGGGTGTTGTTGAGTAAAACAAACCCAAAACAATCAGTAAGCTTTATTGCCATGTAATCAGCAAAGAGATTCAAAGAGAGTGATAAAAGCTGACCTAAGTCAATCAAGTGTAATGAGATATGTTGATCATTATATTATCACATTACCTGTAATGAACATTTTTCAAAAGCTTCAACATGGTGACTCACCATCTCTTGCAACTAACTCACTTTCTCTTATCTGTCTGCCATTAACCTACTTTCGCCTGCTCACTCTTCGTCTCTTCATGAAGAACCGGAAGGAATCTCTCTGATAATGATTACTCAGAAACGGAGCAGCCTTCAGTTTTAATTTTCTACTAATGTTAGGGGCGGGGGTGGCTCACTCGGTAGCGCGCCAGGCTCGTAATCTGTAGTACCCAGGTTCGAGTCCCAGCTGGGTCAGCGTTAAGATTTATCTCCGCAAAATTTCCCGCCCTGCCCACGGTCAGTAGGGGACACCGATGGGCTTGGAAAGACCGCCGTCCGTCGGATGGGACGTTAAGCCGTGGCCCCGTGTGCGGGAGAGCCGTACCCTGTGCACGTTAAAGAACACGCTGGATGGCCTTGACGGGAGACTACCATCTGTCTCCCAACAGCTGTTCCAGTGGGTCCCCCAACTGGAACAGCTCTGAGCCCCCAACCTTCTCTGAGCCTTCGGGGTCCATGTGACCTGGCCATTTAGCCCATTGTGTGCAAAAATGTGCCGCTCAGAGGTAAAACAACCCAACCCAACCTACTAATGTTAGAGATGTTGTTTCTTTGAAATAAATATAACGATCCATACATCACAAAGCGCTTTTTACTATTAACAGAGTTGTTAAAATGCGTGAGGAATCAGTATGTGGCGTTGCCAGTCTTATCACTTGGCAGTAGGCAGGTTCGAGCAGCTGTTACTTTCTGCAGAGAGGCTGGAAAACGACATCTCTGCAGTCATAAATTTCATTGAATTGATGGAAACATTATCTCCACAGTGAAAACCCAAGGACTCACCATGAGTCACCATGTTGAAGCTTTTGAAAAATGTCTACCACTAATGTTGAAAGAATTGTACGTATGTACATCAATTTCCAAATACGTAATGCCTTCAGAATTTCTTAAAGAAAGATTCCTTAATGATATACATTTTTAATTTTTCACGGCAGGTAATTTATTGCCTTTCTCTCTTTTAAATCCATGTAATTCTATCTCTTTCAAAGTACTTGTTCCAGCGATGAATAAGAGCATATATTCCCTCGTATCCAACGTTTGACGCAACCGTTTAATTACAGCCATCTTTGCATTTTTCTTCATTTTCAAAGTGGTGCCCAACGCAATCTGTTCTTTGTCCACTACGATTGTAAATATGAGGGAGCTAAGTCTTAAACCTGTGATCGGGTTTTTAATTTGTTGTTTGTCGACGGACCTTTGTGGCGCCATTCCATTGATTGACGGGTTGGATTGTTTTGGGTTGTTTTATTTCTGCCACTTTTTTGCACACAACGGGCTAAATGGCCAGGTTACAGGAACCCCAAAGATCTCAGAGAAGGTTTGGGAAGGGAATCCACTGAACAGGAGACAGATGGGAACCTCAATTCAAGGTCATTCAGCCATGTTTTTTAACGTGCACAAAGTATGGCCCTCCTGCACACGTCGCCACGACTTAATGTCCCATCTGAAGGACAGCGGTCTTTCTAAGCCCAGAGATGTCCCCTTTTTCACCGAGGGCAGATTGAGAGCGAGCGGAAAAAATTCTCAATGCAAGCACGGTTCATACTCGAACTTGGGGACATCAGATTACGAGCCTGGCCCATTGATTGATGCTTTGTTTCTGGTTCAAAATGGTACCTGTTATTCATCATCCATTACAATGCACTTGAAGAATGCGTCTTTTCCATTGTGATGACTTTTAAGATCACCACCAACAGTTGTAGCTTGTGGATGGGAGTCAACATTCCTGATAACCTAGGCACACACAATGTTAAATAGCCAAGCTTTTGAATAATTGTTTGTACGACAGTGTCACCAACATGGGCACTGAATTCGATAATGGGGATCATTTGATCATGGTTGCTAAGGCAACGTGCTTGCTCTTCTTCAGCACGCATAGCTATTTAGGATTGGCTATTGGATTATTTAACCTCCAAGCGTCCCTTTTGTGAAGTGAGAGGAGGTGGCTCGGTCTGTAGGGCATCAGGCTCGTAATATGCAGTTCCCAGGTTCGAGTCCCACCTGTGAGAGCGTTTAGATTTACCTCCGCAAAACTCCCCTCGGTCAATAGGGGACACCAATAGGCCTGGGGAAGTCGCTGTCCGTCGGATGAGATGTTAAGTCATGGCTCCGTGTACGAAAGAGATCCATACTCTGTGCACCCTAAAGAACATGCTGGATATCCACAGCGGGAGGCTGCCATCTATCTGCTAACAGCTCACCAGTGACCCCTCCCCCAACTTTCTCTGATACCTCGGGGTCCCTGTGACCTTGCCATTTATCCAAGTGTATGCAAAAAAGTGCTGCTCAGAAATTAAACAACCCAACTCACTTTTATGCAAGAACCAAGTCGCTAAATGACCACGTCGCGTCAATTCCGAGGTTTTAGAACTGGCTAGGGGAAACGTACCACTGGTCATATGCAAAGAAGCCGGCGTAGGCCTCCCATCGAAGCCACCCAAGTATTCTATAACAAGGTACATATGAACCACGCTTAACGTCCCATCCTATGGACGGCGGTTTTCGAAAACTCCTTTCACCTCCTTCTAACCAAAGACAGAGTGGCAATTAGTGGCAAGAAATCTCAACTGAAGCACAGTGGTGACCTGAACTTGGAAACATCAGACTATAAATTTCACATGATACATGATATCAAAGAGCGAATTCTTCACCTCCCCCAATCTAGTATTACGATGGTTGGAAAATATAGTTCCCAACCATCCAAACAAACCAAATAAACCAAAAAACCCAAGTCATAAATTCTGCTTTTACAGTTACAACTAAACAAATTGAGCCCTGAATTCTAATCACGATTCTGCGAACTTTGAGATTTCCTTCTCCGTTTTGCCCTTTGTGATAAATCATGATCTCAGAAAGACTATTATCCGTCAGATGGAATATTAGCATGATTCCTTGAGAAGAAGAGAAAAAGAAACTGAAAGAGAGTCTTGAGAATATGCTCCCATCTCGTATTCTTCTGTTCAATATGTCTTCTTCTTAAACCTGTTCTGACTTGGGGGGTCTTTGTCACCCGGTCACTTCATCTGCAGCGAAGGAGAGTGGCTTAAAAATTGTTTAAAACTTAAACAAAATGATTATTTATAAAATGTAAATTTAAAAAGGAAAAGACTAGTTGCAAATATCTTTCTTTGAAACCTGCAAAATCTGAGTGTTAATATTATTTCCCAGCTCGGCCATGTTCATGACTAACCGTCAAGACCGGATAGGCCTCTGTTGATAAAGCCAACGATGAAGATTAAAGATAATAAAAATGAAGTCAAATCCAATCGTTCGGAGTAAGAAGATTCCCTTATATGTAATAGTGAGCAAATAAATTATCGCAGACGTCCTCTGTAATTCTTCTCACTTTTTTTTCATTGCCATTCAAAAATGGACGCTTTTTATCAAGAGATTCGTTATGGATAGCAGTTGAGAGCCATTAATTCCAAAAAGCCTCGTGTCACATTCTTTCTGCTCCAGCCCAGAACAGGGTAAGTGAAGGAACCCAGTGAGTTGTGATAGAAGCAGACAGGAATTTTCCTTTGGAATCATCCAATATATTTCAACTGCACACAGAAAGAAGTTCCACCAACAGATCCTCAGATCACCTAAGATGGACATGATCTTTACGTTCCTTTTCCAAAAAAATCAATTTTTTAAAATTCGTGTTATATGTTATAATAATAACATATTTCTTAAGAGAACTTGTTGTTGAGAGATTATAGGAGGTTAATAGGTTCGTCAAATTAAACTTATGCATACCAGTTTAGGCTTCCTTACATTAATAACCCAAGATGTCACTTAAATCTACATTCTTTCAGTTGATAAAAAAAAATGTGCAGAAATCAAAGCAAATAAATTTATTCCAAAGTATTGAGCAAATTTTGTGATCTCTCGTTTTTTGCTCTTAAATTCTCCAACTCTCTCTTATCCTCTGGTTCCTAAATCTTCATTTTCTTTGTTCAGAAAATAATGCCTAACTTCATAACCGCTCCCATCTCGCAGTTTCTGAGGCTTCCAGAGGATGAAGAGAATGACTCGTAATCGATCTCCAGAGCGGGAAAAGAGGATGCTTATCATCAATCATCTTCTCTCTCCCATTCACGTGACGCGCACCGGAAGAACAGAAGGAAGATTCCTTGTCGTCTGCATATCGATTGACGCATAAATCGTGGTTCAGCTGCATCTGTACAGCCACCCAGGCAAGCGAAGAACTATCACCTACATCCGCGTGGCATTTCATTCCGAGTCTCACGAGGACGGTAAAAACGGTTTTTATTCACGCTGCCTTTTTACGTTCACTTGCGTACGGAAATACAAAGACGTTGTGATCATCATTTAGAGCATCGGAGCAATTCTCTTACCTTTTTGTACGATAGATAGAGAGAAATGTAAGTTATAAGTCAAACCTTTCAACTTTCATTGAATTCCTCTCTTGGGGTAGAAAGAATTGCTCGATGGTCAGCTGACAGATCTTAATAATAGCGCTCACTGTGAGTTTTACTCTCGTAATGGGTTAGGTTTATTTTTTACCTTTGAACGGTACTTTTTTGCACACAGTAAGCTAAATGGCCAGGTCACCTGGACCCCGAGGCTCAGAGAAGGTTGGGGGAAGGGGACCCACTGGGTAGCTGTGAAGAGACAGATGACTCCGTCAAGTCTCCCGTCAAGGCCATCGAGCGTGTTCTTTATTCTTTAACATGAACAGGGTATGGCTCTCCCGCACACGGGACCACGCTTTACGTCCCATGCTATGAACGGCGGTCTTTCCAAGCTCATCAGCTCGTAATGAGTGAAGCTGACAGCAAATTAATTAAAAAAGACAAAAAACTTCAATTACGATAAACACGTGTTAGTCCGTCTGACATTTCTTTCCATTTGTTTTCTGATCTGTTTCGCTGTCTGTCTATTCGCCTGTTTCTCTTTGTCATTCTGAATCTGTGCATCTGTTTATTTCTTAATCTGTGCCTCTCACCATCTGTCATTTCTCTATTTAACTCTTCATTCTTTTCCTTATTTGTCCCCTCCATCAGTCTGTTTCTCTGTTTATCAGTCTGACTCTGAGCATCCGCCTATTTCTCAATCTGTCTATTCCTTTGTCTGTCTCTCTCTCTCAGTCAGTTTCTCAGTTAGTCAGGAAACACAACACTTGTGATTGCCACAACTGACAAGTGATAGTGGCAACCTGATATTAGAAAAGAAGGCAAGAGTGAAAAAAATCAAAAATTCACCTCCCGAACTCAAACATGGGACTCCTGGTTGTCTATTCGAGTAAGTAACCATTGGGTTGGGTTGTTTTACCTCTGAGCGGCACTTTTTTGCACACCATGAGCTAAATGGTCAGGTCACATGGACCCCGAAGACTCAGAGAAGGTTGGGGGAGGGGACCCACTGGAACAGCTGTTGGGAGACAGATGGTAGCCTCCCGTCATGGCCATCCAACGTGTTCTTTAACGTGCACAGGATATGGCTCTCCCGCACACGGGGCCACGGCTTAACGTCCCATCCGACGGACGGCGGCCTTTCCAAGCCCATCGGTGTCCCCTACTGACCGTGAGCAGGGCGGGGAGTTTTGCAGAGATAAATCTCAACGCTGACCCAGTTGGGACTCGAACCTGGGAATTACAGATTACGAGCCTGGCGCGCTACCGCCTGAGCCACCCCCGCCGCCAGTAAGTAACCAAGTATCCAAAGTATATCAATACTTAAAAAATGAGTATTTCAGACTTAGTTCGCGTAAGGCGCGTGTTGCATTCTAGCTCCTTGAACTACTCGTACATGGTAGTGCTCCCTTCCTACTATGACTTCAATATGATAGCCTTACCTACGGAGATATGAGTCACCATACCTTAGCTCAACTGGTAGAGCAACTGGCATATAACTAGGAGATTTCCCGCCCTAGTAGTTTTTTACACTTGCCTTCTCAATTTGTCAATTTGACTTCTTATCCATCCGTCGATTTCTTTATCTGCCAATCCATTTCCATCCCTCCCGCTTCTTGCTGCCTCCTCATTCAACCCATGGAGGTAGGAGGACAGGGAGGCGCCCTACCGCTTGAAAACTGTAACCGAGCGTCGCCATATTGTCGCTACTTCTAACTTTTCTATCACTGTGTTAAAGAACGGCAGATTGCATTGAAAAAACGAATTTGGGTAACGCGTTTGATTACAGTAATGAACTTGCGAAAAAAGATCAAAAGGATAACATTTCATAGGTGAGAAGTAATGTTAAAGTTTTGCTTTATAAATTGAAAACCTTTTCGTCATTTCAAATAATTTATGACAGTAGTGTAGTTAGGCCTAGCGGAAGGCGGTAGGAAGGGTTGCGAAATTTTCTCGGTGTTTTTAATGTAAACTGATGAAATAAAGTGTTCTTATAAATTCATAGGAAGAGAAAAAAAATCAGCAAACAGGGGAAAATGTGATACTGATATTCGTCATTTCCTATGTTTTCTATGTACCTTACCGAAACACTAGAGAATTTCCTGTTATGTTAATGAGAATCTAATTTCGAAGCTCTGTAATTTCTAAAATATACATTTAATGGAAAATTTTGACTAAAGATAAATTAAAAATCGTAATTAAATCTGTTTAAATCTCGATTTTAAACAATATTCGTTAAGTATTTAAAGAGTTATGGACGCTAGAATATTTCATGATAAATTATGTTCAATGTTGATGAAAATCTAACTGTGAAGTGCTATAACTATTAAAATATGCATTTAATGGAAAAATACGACAGAAGGTAAATTAAAGATCATAATTAAATCTATTTAAATCTCCATTTTGAACGATATTCATGCAATTTAATGGAAGAATATGACTGAAGATAAATAAAAGATCATAATCAAAACTATTTAAATTTTTATTTTAAACAATATTTAGTAATTAAGACTATAATAAAGTCTGGATATTTCACAACAAAATTCCTGCTTTTTATTCCAAAGAGATTGTTTTTGTTAATATTTACATTTTTTCTTCTGTAAGAGATTTGACATCACAGTTTACTCTGAACATTAGAAACTTGATTAAACAATGATAGAACTTTGAAATATTATGCAGGGGAGGGGAATTCAGTCCCTATTTTATGAAAAAGATAGTGTAGCTTTCATTTGATATGAAATTTGTTATTATTAACTTTAAGTGTGAATAAACAACTGTGTTTAAAAACGTAAACAAACGAAAAACTAAAGCGGAAAAAAGTATTATTTATATATATGTTAAATATCTCTTGATCTTCCAAGAAAAAAAAATCGATTTAGCAATATTCGTCGAAATAATTCCTTTTTTGTATATGAAACAATTGCGATTTTATTGAGCAGTATTCGTATAAAGCATTCGGATACATTACAATTGACGTGCAGCGTGCGGCTTTCTGAGTAACAAGAACATGGCTACCGCCGTTCTGCGCGGCTACACTAGCGACCTATATTAAGATATAGTAAGGGCGACTCCCCCTCTTCCTACCTCCATGATTCAACCCTTTCTCTGTCAGTCTGTCCTCTTTCATTCTAGTAATCGCATTTCCATAACAATAATAGTAACATTTCATTAGGATCCCAGTTTTGACACATTTTTTAAAGACTGGATTTATGTGTCCGCATCATTGCATTGTAATAATTGCGAAAACATTTCTCCAAAGCACAGATAAAAAAAACAACGTAATCAGATCTCCGATTTTTGAATAAACACTTTTCAATCCTAGGCCGGATTGTGCTTGTTTCCCTTTGACCTTAGTCACCAAGGGAGAATGGTTTTAATTTTATGCAGAATATAATTTCCACCGGTGCAGTTATCTTCGGTTGTATTGCTTAAGTGTTAGGTAAATAGTTCGAAGGTAACACTACAGTGTACAAACTCCTCTCTCCACTTCCAGTTTATAAACTCTCGAAGAACACAAATGGTAGCAGAGAAAGGCGCATTCGTAGAGCCTTAAGTGGTACGTCGTTTGAGAGTCGGAAAGCGAAAGCTACTCTCGCTGAAATAGGAATATTTACAGGCGACTCGCCATTACAGAAGAACTCTCAAGGAATACGAATGAAGAGAGAACGTCTTAGAATATGGAGCCTTTGCACCCAGAGGGGAAATAGAGAAGTATCTTGAATGCATGTCTTTCTCTCTGATCAAATCAATGGAAGAAAGCATTAATGCATAATGATTAACAAAATTTTGATTCTAAGAAATCTGATAAATTATTAAAGAAAGCATCGTGGATAATAATTCTTCCTTCCACTTCTTTGTGATCAGAATCAGTGAATGCTAGTTATGGACTTTCGGAATAAAAATCTCGACACCATAGGCTCTAAAAATAATCAAAGCATTGTGCCACCAATATAATCTTTAATGCAAGTTACATTGTTTTTTTATGTTTCGAAATGAATCTGAAAAACTGTATACAAGCGTACAGTCGTTCAAAAAAGTATCCGAACACTACGGTTGATTACAAAATTCAGAAAAAATATCTGGCAACGATTTTTTTAGAAATTACTGATCTGGCAACCTTCGTGTCACGTGTTACAAAGATTGCCAGATCACTAATTTCTAAAAAAATCTTTGCCAGATATTTTTTCTGAATTCTGTAATCAACCATAGTGTTCGGATACTTTTTTGAGCGACTGTACATCTTTAATAAACTTATCTGTTTAGTGACTTTTCGATGAGATTTCCTAATAGAGCTATAATGCCAATCTGATGAGGTTTGTAAATTGTTAGCTTCTTCTGTAGCAAGCAAGTGATCACATGTTTGAACACACGATTCACACGAGATCAGTCCATTCACGGTTTTAATGACTTTTTAGTTCAAATCTTTCACATCCACAATCCACACACACACATCCGATTCACCGAAACAAACATGAAAGCACACACACACGCAACGCAACGCACGCACGCACATACAATTAACACATATACAGAGACGAAAACAAGTGCGTGACACAATATGGAGAAAAACTTAGTCCATCGCATGGATGTATGCATACACTTATGTATAACACCATACACCACATAGAAATGAATATACTTTGCATAAGATCAGAGAAACCGTACATACATAATCATTCATAAAAAGACAGCTGTTGTCTTACGTTTTACTCGAATCGGATAGTCAACATATTTCTCGCTAGATGGCGCTGGTTAAACGTCCAAAACACAGAAAATCGTTTTTTAAAACTGATACATGGTTCATCTTCCTTCGAAAGTTCTATCTTTTGTGCTCGTAAGAATAGTATATAGATATGGAGAGACACAAGAAGGAGACACGTTTTATGTATCCATGAGTTCACACTGATGTTTTTAAATATTCTTCTCAAGTGAATGTTTGGTTCACATACAGCTGAATTGTAATATTCACATGCTTACACAGAAGAGTGAATGTTGCAGACTTGTATCTTCACTAGCTATGAACGTTGCTGCAAGAAATTGTAACATGAACGTCCTAATACTTAAAAAATGAATGGTTAAACCATGGTTACTAACCTTCTTGCTGCTTTTCAAGCCGGCACATAGCGCCCTCTGTCTTATCTGTTTTGAGGTGATGAATACTTACGTTTTCTTTTAATGTGAGAATGTTTTTCTTTTAATGTGAGAATGCTGGGTGTGGTGCTTTTCTTTCGCTTCTCTATCACTTCTTTCATTTTCAATCTTACTTCTGCAATATTGATTGTCTTGATGATTGAGTTTGAAGTATGAAAGACTTTATACGTTAGGTCCTGTAAACGCAAAGTATTGTCTATCGGTTCTGGGAACTCAGAATCGCGAGTCATTATGCTTATGGTATGTACAGGAGTAATGCTCCATAGACAGTGTTATTTCCAAATAAAGATACATAACATTATCAAAAAACTTGTGTTTGCCCTAACCACTTTCACACGAACATAGTACCACTTGTTCTAAGAATTCCACACTAGTATAGAAATAGGGAAAAATAACTAAACAGACCATCTCCGTGTTAGATTGTAGTGAAACACCCTATCTTTGACAAAAAAACTTGTGTCTGCAGCTAACCACTTTCGCCCACACTTATGCACTTATTCAAACGTACCGAGGGGGCCGGGAACTCTGAAAAGAGATAGCGCCTTGGAATAACTGTCGAGAGAGCTTACGTTACGTTTTATCGGTGGTTGAAGTCAGGGAATGCAAAGCTAGGTCTCGATTCTGGGGCCCAACTTTTCATGGAAATATTGTTGTTTTCCAGTGAGTTTTCCAAACAAAAGCCGGATTGTCTTCCGTTCGAATCATATTTAATGCAGTCAACATTGACTTATTCTGAAAGAATGACTGTTCGCGCTTTCCTTTTCATACGTTACGAGATGGAAGGTTCGTGCATCTATTGATTGCATGTAAGAGTGAGTTCGGTTTATCTTTAAAATACAACTATCTGACCATTACCTTTCATGAGACATAGGTGCTCAGTAACTTTCATGTCTTACCATGGATCTCTAGGTTTCTTAGAAACAACTAACCTACTGTCTATGGAATAGATGTTGGCCATCATAACTTATAGCTGTATCGGAGGTAAAGTACTGAATAGGCTATTGTGAGATTTTCAACGTAAAGAATTAGCAGATATATGGAAAAAATAATAATCTGACTCAGATGCTTGCGATGTTACCTTTTTCGGCAAATGGTGCTATGAAAGTTAATATACACATAGGTGGTAGATGTATCAGTGTTTGAGATAGGGAGGCTACCATCCCTATATATAGTTATGAGAGAAAGCAAAGAATACATAATGAGAAACATGCATCTGAAGAGTTAGTTTATCTCTATGACAGGGAAACAAACTTGCAATCAGTTTTTCATTCTAAATGCTTACACAACATGTGAACCAGATAGGTAGTTTGTCCGTGTAATGATAAGTCATTAACATCTGATGCATAATATCTTTTGTAGATAGACACTTTGATTAACGAATGTCAGAAAAAGGGAAAGTCCTTGATTGAATGTGTAAAACATCCCTTGTGATCCTGACAGAATTAGACATCTACAGCAGAATGAACTCAGAAGACTGTGTGGAGAATTAAACTTTACAGAGGTCTATTCATCTTTGATAGTTAAATGAATCATTTCTCAAGCATCGAGGTTTCTCAATTTATGATAGTATAGAGAAAACAGGTGTGGAAGTCAATCCCTGTCTATATTAATGTTGTCAACCCTCAAGCACAGTACATTACGTTTCACATATATTTATAAATCAGATCAGTCCATTCACGGTTTTAATGACTTTTTAGTTCAAATCTTTATTGTCTATGGGAAATGCATGAACCAGGTTGTTTGTTTTTACCAAAGTGCATGGTCATATCGCAAGTGTGAGAAAGATTGCCCCCTGCACCATTTTTTGCATCGAAGTCACCAGCGTTCCACAGAAACTGCGCATTATTGCGGTTGGAAAAAATAAAAGTTGAAACTTAAGTGATAACTCCCGAATGTCATATGAAAATTTGAAGTGAGAGTGTGTAAGGATGTTAATACTATCACCTAACAAAGGATGCCGGGAATAATGCTAAAGATTTCGAATTAAGTTTTTCCACGGAATTATACGTCACACATTTCTTATGACATTAACAATTGTTCCCTTTTCTAGTGTACGAGGTCAAATCATATTCTCCCTGTAACCGCTACATACTTTATTTGTGATGTCAACCTTGTAAAATCAGCTGAGCGCTTGGAGAACGCGATAACTTAAGATCCGAAGGCACCCCACATGGAGTTCTGATAAAGTGTAGCATTCGACAGGAAACAGTAATTATTTAACTTTCTCATTAGGCTTTTGGACGGAGTGACTGCTCTTCTCAAAGTGAGTCGAACCATACTCCTTTAACTCATGTTGGAATTAAAGTTTTTTAAAGAAACATATGAATTCTACTTTTAGCACTCTTACTTTCTATAGCATTCTGCCGTGCAGTCTTTACCCTGTAAAAGCATGTAACCGACGCCGCAACGTGAATTTCGTCAGCGTCTGCACGTTCGCCGATAAACGGTGGAAGAGACGATTTTATAAACTGTGCGAGCGCTTGTAGATTAATGATTACTCCCAAAGCTGATTTTTCTTCGAGTGGCGTTACTTCCTAGGAAAGAGTTTGCATCATGTACTGAGGATACATCGTAATAAGTATTTTTAAACCATGTCGCGTAACGGGGGAGTTTTTAATTTCGTAGGACTTTTGTTAAAAACCATCGCACTCTGCACTCGTCCTCTTGATCCCCCCCCAGACCGATAAGTTGTAAGTTTAAATTTATATTGTGCGATTGCTGACATCGATAAGTGACCGCTGCCGAGTTGTAAATATTAAAATGCGCATTCTTATCGGCACCAAATGCAAACACTGTGGAGCGCTCTGCACTCGTCCTCTTGACCCCCAGACCGATAAGTGATTGCACCAGGACTGTGTGTCGCATGATATGTTGAAAGCCCAATTGCACCCATAAGATAAGCGACCCCGTCGTATGATTTGAAGGAAGGTCAATTCGTAGTGCGCGATTGTTGACACAGATGAAAGATTAGAGACTTCCAAAAATTTTTCACTGCTGAGAGTGATCCGTCAATAAAACGTGGTACGGGGTGAGGTACCGAACGTCTGTTGCGTGTTCTAAAGCGGGTCTTATATGTCACCCCTACAGACCATATTACACCTTAATATCATTTCATAATTACAAATAATTTATTTTTAAATCAGATTTTTCTCCTTTTATTAATTTTTTTACCCTATGGTATTTTCTGTGGGACAGTCTTTTAAAACAGTTACTGCGGGATAGTCCTTCTTCTAGTGAAGGTCGAACTCGCAAAATACGGGGACCTTGTTCAAGGATTGCATCAACCATTCAGCGAGGGGTTACCACCCAAAGTTTAGCGGGACTTGGCAAATTTCAGATGAACGTGGACACCAAAGGAGTTTGGTGAAGTTTTAATAGAGTGAACTTTTGATAAGGGGGTTTAATAAAGCGGAAGGGGGTTTTAATGAGTGTTTAATTAATAAGGAATAAAAATGGGTAATACAACTTTGGGAGTTGATTTTCTAAGTTTAGTGGACTTGTAAAAAGGATGGGAGTTTGCGATCAGTGAAGTTTTAATAGAGTGAACTTTTGATAAGGGGGGTTTAATAAAGGGGAGGAGGTTTTAGTGAGTGTTTAATTAATAAGGAATAAAAATGGGTAATACAACTTTGGAAGTTGATTTTCTGCGAGTGACTGCTATCAAAAGTTTTGCAATTATTTAGAGACTTGCATCATCCCTTTCTGCGTGAGGTTGCCACCCATGCAATTATTCTGAGGCTTGCATCAGCCGATCGTTGCCACCCATCAAAGTTTAATTACGACTAAAATCGAGGGTTTTCCCGACATTATAGTCACTAGATGGCGCCAGGGGTTAAAAAAGGGAGGGAATTTTAATAAAGGGGCGGAACTTTTGATAGGGGGATTTTTTTAATGAGGAGGGGGGATCAAAAATTGGGAAATTAGAGCTAAAATAGGGGGTTTCCGAAAATAGTACTCCTCATAGTCACCAGATGGCGCCAGGGGTTAAAAGGTGGAGGGGAGGAAGGGATTTTTAATAAGGGGAAGGAATTTTTAATAAAGGGGTTAATTAATTTTAATTAATTTTTAATTATTAATTATGAATTATTAAATATGAATATTAATAAGGGGGCGTGGTCTGTGACGTCGTATGGGGAAAGCACTAGTGGGGGTGCCCCAGGTTGCGAACTTACTACTTGGCGATGCTTCATCGTTTAGCATTTACACGTAGAAATTTGTTATTGGACCAAGTGATCTAAATTTGCATCGCAAGTTGGCGGAGTTACCTAGTAACTTTTATATTTTTTTAATTTTCTTTCATATAGCACCCATTAAATTTTCAGACTTATTTTGATTTTGTACTTCTTACCTGCAGTATCATCTATAGAGCTTTAAAACCTGTGCTACTGCAGGAGGAGCACAGATACTTGTGATGCGGTAAAAAAGAAAAAGACAAACTCAGCATGAGTTAATAAAACAACGAAGAAGTTTTAGCAGATTACAATCATTTCGTTCATCTCAACACGACTTTAATAAATAATAAAGAAACCTTCCAAATGCTGATGATCTTGATCGTTGGTTTCCGAAAACGATATGTTGTTTCAAGAAGTGCAAATGCTCTTTTATTTCCATTTAAAAAATATCTTTGATGAAGGTGCAAATATTTTTTTCTTTATATTTGAAATGATGCATTTCCTTAGAACATTTCCTTTCAATTTCATCTGGAGCGGCCGTAATCATATATGTGAAGCAATGACTTCTCCTGAACAGCAAAGGGCAGGGATTTGTTCAGTCGTTGATAATCAGGCTTTTAATCCATAGTTCTCAAGTTCGTTCCCAGGAGATAACTGTGCAAGCGTTGATAATTATCTCCGCTAAACCGCTACCCTGTCCTCGATCTGAAAGGGAACACCGATGGACTTGGAAAAGCAACCGTCCGTCGAATGAGAGATAAGCCGTGGCTCCTTATTCCGAAGAGCTATACCCTGTGAACGGAAAAGAGCATGCTGTATGACCTTAATGGTGAGCTTTCATCCGTCGCCTAACAGCTGTCCAGTGGGTCCCCAACCTTCTCTGAACCCTTGGGATCCTTGTGACCTGGCCCCAAGTTTCAATAACAATTTCTTCATTTTTTCTTTTCATTTACATGTACAGAGTTCATCATAGAAAGCTCTGAGAGCGTAACTGTAAGAACAAATGCTACATACTCCATGCAAGCAGTTCATACAGCTAATGCAGAAAATAGAGATAAAAAGCTCTTTTGTGCAGAAAGTACGATTCAGAGATAAAATAACCCCATCTGGAAACTACACCAAGCATTCACCGAAAGAGCGACATCTCAAACGTATTAGGCTGTAGGGAAAAATATAATAGGAAGAGCTCACAAGTCATCACAAGTCATCACCAGGCTTCTTTGAGCTTTCGTTTCTGGAGTCAAAATAAGCATTACTATTGAAATAAAGCGAAAATTTAAAAAAAATAACAGACCTAAAGAAAAAATTTTCAACTTTTTTTCGAATTTCCTTTTGTTAATTTTTATTTTTAAAAATGAAGCATCAAAACATCCTTAATCACGATTCCTAAACGGGATTATTTAAAGGTAAAAAAAATGCTTCTATATTTTAATGAATGAAGAAAGGGCATTTAGGCGCATCCAAGGAGAATGCGCCACTAATGTGATGTATTATCTTTCGGATGTGAGGCATATCTTCGGTTTTCGTAAACACTAAGAACATGACGTTTTTGCATCACTAATCTTTTTCGTTTACGTTACCCAACAGCAGTTTTAAAACGACTTTTTTTTTTACTCTCTTAATTATATCGAGGTATGAGATCACAGTTCGTTTCAAACGAAAATAAAAGAAGTATTTGCGCATTCCGAAGAAACTATTTGAATTCTAAAACCAGGTATCAAAATAGTTTTTCCATATTTTCGTCAGTTGGACAACATCCGCAATATATCTCTGGATATGAAAACGTTGACGCAGTTTCTTCAGTCAACAGTCAAAACCTCACAAGGGAATTGGCAACATTTCGCATTTAACTCGTCCAACCGTATATTTCTTATCCGCTGGAGGCGCTGCGTGTTGCGGGTGCAACACTTGCGCTAGCGGAGATCGTCTCCTAGCAGCCGCATCAGGAGGAATAGGGAACAATCGGAAGTGTGGTCACGCATCGCTCCGTGAGAGAAGAGAGTTTGGCGGCAGAAATTTACTTCCGGCGCTATCGTGTTCTTCTTCCCTGGGCGGCTTCGGCTAGGCGACTGAAAAGACAGCGACTCATTCTCGACACGCCTCCCCGAAACACATCGATGATCTTTGGCCTGGAAGATTCATTCTCTCCCATTCAGGAAATGAAGTCATCAATCGCAGAAGCTCCGGGGCCCTCCTCCTCTGGGGGATTCAGATGTTATATCTTCTTTCAAATGATTGACCTTATCATGCAGAATGGATGTGCGAGCGTGCAGAATGGGCCTGATGTTAGGTGCAAATCCATAATATGGCTACTTAATGGGACTGAGACTTATTTCCTCTCTAAATCTCAACCCGCGTTATCACGAACAGGACTAAATAAGCAAATTCAACGTTTTCCCCCACTGCGGTTTTGTATATTTGAGGTGTCTGTTTGTTTTATTTCTTCACGCTATATTATTTTTTAGGTATAACACCATAATCGATTCAAATGCAAAGAAATAGTTACACCTTCTGAAACAACTATTTGAATTCTGAAACCAAGTGTTAAAATACTGGGTCATCGCAAAAGATTTCCGGGATTTCAAAATTTGATATCTCTTTAAATATAGAACAATATTCAGGTATATTTTAGAGAATGTGTAGAAACTCTCAAAATTCAATGCTCCACCTTAATAGGTCTCGATGTGACTACCATTTGTACCTTTACAAACAATTCATCTCTATTTCCGTCCAAGTATGGTGGATTATATCCGGCGTAATTGTTGCTATAATTGCAGTGAGTTTCTCTAATAGGTGGTGCATGTCACGAATTTTTTCAGCATAGACAATGTTTTTCGTATATCCCCCCATCCACATGAAAAATATCAAGTGGAGTTATATTAGGACTTCTTGGAGTCCAAACTATTGATCCATCTCCTCTAATCGACGGATTTGGAAACTAGCATTCAGATTAAGACTCGCCTTTAGACTTAAATGAGGTGGACACCAACTTGTTAGAAAACAACACCAGTTGCATTTACTCTTTCAATGTCGGGGTGGGGGTGGCTCAGTCGGTAATGCCCCAGGCTCGTAATCTGCTGCAGTCCCAGGTTCGAGTCCAAGCTGGGTACGATCGCTGGTACGCTCAAGCTGGGTCAGCGTTGAGATTTATCTCCGCAAAACCTCCCGCCCTGCACACGGTCAGTACGGGACACCGATGGGCTTGAATAAGACCTCCGTCCGTCGGATGGGACGTTAAGCCGTGGCCCCGTGTGCGGGAGAGCCATACCCTGTGAACGTTAAAGAACACGCTGGATGACCTTGATGGGAGGCTACCATCTGTCTCCCAACAATTGTTCCAGTGGGTCCCCTCCCCCAACCTTCTCTGAGCCTTCGAGATCCTTGCTATCTGGCCATTTAGCGGTTGTTTTCTGCTGAGGTCCTGCCATCCTCTCAGACCTTCTACTATGGCATATAAATTGAGAGGCTCCTGTCATACCTCTGTGGCAAGCAGCTGCTTGAGGGGGTATTTATTTATTTATTTTTATTTAACGATTGATGCAGCCATTGATGTGAAAGGTTGTTACATCCGTAAACATTACCTTTGTGGATAGTCTTCATTTTCATCAATTTTGATTAACATGGAATCAGCAAATCCGACACATTTTTGACGATCAGTGACTTTTATTTCTTGTCTCAGGTGAAATTTATACGCGGGTAATTAGGCTCTTATGCAGCACATTTTGGATCGTGGCTTCATGCACAACAAATTCTAAACCAGTTGAGCATTAGATATATACGCAGTCATATCAGAATAATATGACCACCTACCTAATAATGGGAATAACCACCCTTAACCACCGTTGACCCGGATGACAGCAGCGAGACGGCGTGGCATGGACGCAATGAGGCCCTGGAAGGTTGTCAGAGGCACACGTGCCCATTCGGACTCCAGCAGAGCACGGAGGTTCCGGAGATGACGTGGTTGTGGGTCCGCACGCCGAACTGTCGATCCAAATGGTCCCACAAGTGCTCTATGGGATTGAGGTCGGGCGATTTCTCTGGCCAAGGGAGAACGGAGACATCGCTGTCGTGTTCCCGGAACCACTCACGCACCACCTTAGTGACATGGCAGGGTGCATTGTCCTATTGGTAGACACCATCACCACCAAAGTAAACGTCCAACATGAAGGGATGCATGTGGTCAGCGAGGATGGACAGGTAGCCATTGGCATTCAGGGACCCATCCAGTGGTACCCGTGAATATGCGAATATATGACAGTGAAAGCCAGGTCATACCAGGAAAGCATCCTCCAGACATGCACACTGCTACCGCCAGTCTGTATGTGACCAACAAGCATGTCCTGGTATTGGTTCTCATGTGTTTGACGCCATATCCTCCACGGCCCGTCACTTCTGTGAAGTAGAAACCTCGATTCGTCGGAGAAGGCACCCTTTTTCCATTCTTCCACTGTCCAATGACGGTAGTCCCCTGCGAACTGCAGGCGTCATTGCTGATGGACCTTGGTTAACATGGACGCCTTTATGCAGCATTGACTCTGGAGACCCATGCATAACAGGGTTTGCTCTGCTGTTATCAGAGACACGTACCTGGGTGCCCTAGCGTACATTTGAGTGGTCAATTGCTGCACTGTTGCGCGTCGATTGCCCTTTACCAGTCAACGGAGGCGACGTTCTCCTTTAGGACTCCACAGTTATGACGTCTGGAGGTACTCGGTGTGCCATCCGTCCATTCTTGGTACACCCTTACTACAGCAGCTCGCGAACAGCCCACGAAATCTGCTGTTTCCGAGATGCTTCCACCCTTGGCCCGGTAGCCAATGATCATTCCTTTTTGAACATCCGTCAAATCAATACCTCTGCGCATTGTGCTCACGTTACGCACTATGGCTCATCTGTCCTGGCTGGCCGCTTATATCTCCGTGTGGTCGACCTTGTCATGTGCACTCTGTGACGTTTCCTGGGAGGGTACACTGTGATTCCGTGGGTGGTCATATTATTCTGATACGACTGTGTATATCTTCTTGGTTGGGGAGGCAGCTTCTTATACAATCTCATCGGTTGTTCAGATCTTTCTTTTGGTTTCTGAATCAGACAAAATCAGACAATTTTTTACCACGACTAATTTTAATTGGGTAAGTTCCCATTTTATTTTTTTAGTTTTTTTTTTTATAATAGGATATTCTTAACATCTTTCATTCTAGTTTTGGGAATTTCTTGGAAGATATTGTAATAGTAGCTTTTTGTACGAATATTGAAAATTTTAGTTTTATACAAACAGGCATATTATTATTATCCGCTGCAACTTCAATGTTACGCTATACCGGTGGCTGTCAAAGGGGTGCAGCGATATTCACCATTTGTATCGCGAAATTTCCGATGATATTGCAGATAAAAAGAAATTTATAAACCATTTTGTTGCTACTTTCTATCACTGATTCCTAACTTTTCGTTTAATCAAAAATTTATCCATATTAAATCTTACTGTTAAAACTAAAATTAACACAAAACATGTCCATAACTCGTAAGGCGTACGCACTAATCTCAATAGACGTCAGAATTTGAGCTGGAGAGCTCTGTTTTACAAACGACTGCACAGAAATGGCTATTATTGAAAGCAAACTGCGCATGTGCGAGTCTCCCGTAGTGTTGCCCACTTTAATGTTCAGTGCCGCGAATATTCACGGCGAAAAATAGTGTGCTGTGAGCAAAAAGAGGTTTGAGAATCACTGCACTACCAATGCGCCATCTAGTAGCTGCTGACTGTTGCTGATAACTGGGATTGGTGATTGACTAATGTGCTTTGTATCTCAAACGCGAGAATCAGCGAATTAAGCATTCTTTTCAAAATTTAAATTAGTTAAGATTGGAAGACAATTACAAGAACAGTTGAAATTTTAAACTTTGACTCCAGTCTAGACAGCGCTATTACCACTACACGGGTGATAGTATCAAATATCAGTGAATTCTGAGCTACAGTATGGAACTAAACCAATGATCTTCAAACTTCGTAAGACTGCAAAACAAACCTTGAAGAAAGCATTATTTTTACAGGAAATCTAATAAAGAACTATTCTGTAAGAGGATAAATTCAAAAAGAAAAGGAAGAAATTATCCTGTCATAAATAAAATTAATTTGATTCACAAAACAACAAATATTTTAAAATTTAGTATTAAAAGAAGGCAAAAAACCGAAGATTTGTCATCAGCAAATCATCAGATATATGTAGAGCGGGATCTAGGGGGGGGGGGGGAGTGGCAAGTAGGGTTTTTAAAACGTATCTATCCGTCACCGGTATCCGCGTATAATAGGGCTCATATCCATATCCGATATCTGGAGCGAAAGTTCGGATATTCTTTTTTTTCTACTTTTTGGGTGAATTTTAACGACTCTACGAAAATTATCGCATAAGAGATGTATGCGAATAAAACTGTTCGGTCGCGTACCACTTTTTTCAAGAAATTTGCTCTAAAGCCACCTAAATCGGATGAGGAAAATTTATATCGGGACGACTTTCCTGTTCATTTCGTAGGTTAATTTTTCTTGTTCTCCTCCCAACCTTTATTTTTTTCTAAATTCATACCTGGATCTATGCATCTATAATTTATTGGTTATCTATTTAGCATTAGTTACCATAAATAAGTTAAATTATATCATAATATATTACATTTTTACATAAATTGCAATATAAAATATGATGAGAATATTTCAGCGTAACTTTCAAAATTGAGTTAATCTTATAAATATTAAACTTGTGAAATCTCTCTTCGGAAAACAGTTTGAGGAACTGTTAAAACTCTTCGAAAGTTTCTAAACTATTGAAATTCCCGGCTGTTTCCCGTTACGAATAGTTGCAGATGGCAGTTCCGGGCACCAAATATTAATATCATATATGCATATCCTATTAATATCATATACGCATAGCGCAAGGCATATTTAACGCGGTACAAAGAGCATTACCCTTCGTCTCCTAAAGCATGGCATTCCACAACGCTGAGTGAGAGTAGATGTGTCGATGTATTAATATTTTCGCATGGGTAGGGGAGACTGACAGTTCAGTTTAATTCAATCATATTTACGCTTATAATTCCAGAAAAAGCTTATGAATTCAAAAGGAATGTTGCAGGTACAGCCTCTAAAAAGGGTGAGGTGACCGAAGCACCTGCCGCACGTGCAATGGTTTAAAAAATTACTTAAATTTTTCGTTTTAAACTTTTCAAGATATCTGTAATATGTTAGAAGTATTATAAAGTTATTCCTAATTATATATATATAAATTAAAATATATAACAATCAAATTATGTTTAATATTTTTTATTTTCTTTCTTTAATTTTGATTTTATTACATTATTTTCTTTTGTGTATAGTATATATTACGCGGTTACATTATTTTTATGATAAATATACGTATCATTATACAGTTTTACTAATCTATATATCCATAATCATTGACTGCAGGGGTGGGGTGTATTTGAGAAACTGTGAAGTACAAACAACTTTTTCAATGATCCACTGCATAAAAACTATTGTATCTAAACAAAAAGTTCAACATTGGTTGGATATTTTTGTACCAACCGCTTAATCAATTTAATGTATTAATGTTCTGCCCCGCTCATTGCCTCCATTATTGAAAAAAATGGCCCATCTGTTGCTCGCATTAAAGAAAAATCTCTTGTCAAGAAAAAAGGAAGAATTCCCACCCATGATCTCATACTTCATTCGAACAGATTGCATTATATTTGTGGGGCAGCTGCTTCCAATGCTTTGATACCTCTTCTTGTTGTTTTACTACTTCTCTAGTAGTTGTTATAGTAATCCTCTTCTATTGTTGTAATAATGTAATTCACTAGTAGTGGTTGTGTTAATCCTTTTTTGTTGTTGTAATAGTTCTCTAGTAGTAGTTGTGGTAGTCCTCGTCTTAATCTAGTAGTTGTTGTGGTAGTCCTCGTCTTAATCTAGTAGTTGTTGTGGTAGTCCTCGTCTTAATCTAGTAGTTGTTGTGGTAGTCCTCGTCTTAATCTAGTAGTTGTTGTGGTAGTCCTCGTCTTAATCTAGTAGTTGTTGTGGTAGTCCTCGTCTTAATCTAGTAGTTGTTGTGGCAGTCATCTTCTATTATTGTAATAGTTCACTAGTAGTTGTTGTTGTAGTTCTCTTCTATTGTTGGAGTAATTTTTTAGTTGTTCTTGTAGTAGTTCTCTAATAGTTGCTGTAGTAGTTCTCTAATAGTTGCTGTAGTAGTTCTCTAGAAGTTGTTGGAGTAATTCTCTACTAGCTGTTGTAAAGTCCTCTCCTGTTGTTGTTGTGGTTCTCTAGAAGTTGTTGTAATAGTCCTCTTCTGTTGTTGGGGTAATTATCTAATAGTTATTGTAGTAGTCCTCTTCTGTTATTGGAGTAATTCTCCAGTAGTTGTTGTAATAGTCCTCTTCTGTTGTTGGAGTAATTCTCTAAGGTTGTTGTAATAGTTCTCTAGTAGTTGCTGTACGAGTCCTCTTTTGTTGTTATAGCTCTTTGTGGTATCGAATATTTCACTTCCTGTATAATTATCGCAACATATTTTAGTTCACCGAGAACCGTTGATACATCGGATTCTTGGATTTCTTGAGGAATTATCGTTTTCCTGAATAGGTATCAACTGACTTTATCTTTATACGACGCACCTTATCATCATATATCACATTAACGAGATGAAACCAACATTTCCTATACCGAATGTTTTTCAAAGGTGATTGATAACGTAATATAATCATTCTTTAGCCGAAACTCATCGTTATTCACGAAATCAAATCACGAATCTTCTAGTTTTTAAATGCACTACTTGGTAAAAGTTGAGTCCAACGTTTGACTCCCTAACTCTCAGACCTATTGCTTCCTCAGTGCGCTGTCATTAAGGTCTAATGATTCTAATATAGTAGATATATCCCCGTTGCGCAATGGCAAAGAGATCACTTCCTTGCGTGACCTTTCGTTAACTCTCTGTCCCCGCGCGCAGATGCCTTCATCCCAAGGTCCCTCTCAAACTTCATGAGGAAACTCTTTCTCTGAAAGTGAAGGAAACTTTTTTTCCGAGATTTTTCTTCTTTCCGTTTCGATCCCATTTATTTGCAAGTATCATCAGAGCACTTTGATCTAGATCCATCGCTAGGAAATGTCTCGAGCTGCTTCTTCATCTTTGGTTTCGTATAATTCGGACTTTTTCTTCACTTCTCGTTTCGTATAATTCGGGCTTTTTCTTCACTTCTCGTTTCGTATAATTCGGGCTTTTTCTTCACTTCTCGTTTCACATAATTCAAGCTTTTTCTTCACTTCTCGTTTCACATAATTCGGACCTTTTCTTCACTTCTCGTTTCACATAATTCAAGCTTTTTCTTCACTTCTCGTTTCACATAATTCGGACCTTTTCTTCACTTCTCGTTTCACATAATTCGGACCTTTTCTTCACTTCTCGTTTCACATAATTCGGACCTTTTCTTCACTTCTCGTTTCACATAATTCGGACCTTTTCTTCACTTATCGTTTCACATAATTCGGGCCTTTTCTTCACTTCTCGTTTCACATAATTCGGGCTTTTTCTTCACTTCTCGTTTCACAAAATTCGGACCTTTTCTTCACTTCTCGTTTCACATAATTCGGACCTTTTCTTCACTTCTCGTTTCACATAATTCGGACTTTTTCTTCACTTCTCGTTTCGCATGACTGTTGAAGATTTCACAAAGGAATAAATGTTTCATTTATGTGATAGTGTTGTTTTTATTTATTCTTTTTAATTAATACATTTTTCAAGTTGAACGATGAGCTTAAATACAATTTAATTTGCATAGAGGAGAGTTTATAAGAATCGAGATCTCAGAATAAAGAGCATTACGTTCTGAAGGTTTCAGTTAAGGTTACTCTGGGAGCTGCGAAATGCAATAACAGTCCTGCAGTGAAAGCAGATATGTATTTTCAAACTGAAGTTGGAACTTGTAGACTGTAGTTCGGTGGGCCGCGAAAATGACCAAAAAATGATATACAAAAATAATTTAATAATATAATAAATTTATACTTCAATTTTTAGAAGTTTCTTTATTTTTTATGCATTATACACGAAAACAACTTTGGGCAGAAAAAACCCTGTGTGTTTTGATGAACTCTTTTTTCACTGCGGTGCGTAGAAAAGTTGCTGGGAATTTTTTACTCTACCATGAACGCAAAATATTTGCGGGAAGGATTTTGCAGAAAACTGCTATAGATAACAATAGATTCTCTTCACTCATATGAGTAGAATATGAATGAGGTGTGCAGTAAGTAGTGCTTTATTTTGATAACAAAAACAGTGCATGAGTGATGCGACTCTGAAAAAGAACTGTGAAAGCAATAGGATAATTACGATCCTTGTGATTACTTGTGCACAAATGATGGTTGTTTACAAGTGACAGTGGTTACCATCGGCTGTGTGATTTTTCTTTAAGAGAAAAAAAAACTATGGGCCTAATAGAATAGATTTAGTTGTAAATGAAACAAATTGTAGGAACTCAGATGTATTAAGTTTAAATTAAAAGATCACTTCATAAACACTAATTAATAATGAAAGACTTTAAGTAGGAAAATAGTTCTAAATAATACTACAAGATTTATTATCTAACGTTGAAATAAGAGAAGCCTTGAAGGGGAAAGTCCAGATTTCTATCATCTGCTACGTTTTAAAATTAATTTTTACTTTAGATAGAGTTGCATTCATTTTAAATAACCTGTTTCCTCATACATTATTATATATATAATCGATGCAGTATTCATAAATTTCGGGGAGGAGGTACCTCAGTCTGTAGCGCGCCAGGCTCGTAATCTGCAGCTTCCAGATTCGAGTCCCAGCTAGGCCAGCGTTGAGATTTATCTCCGCAAAACTCTTTGCCTGCCTTCAACCAGTAGGGAGACATCGATCGGTTAGGAAAGACCCCCGTCCGTCGGATGGGCCGTTAAGTCGTGGTACCGTGTACGGGAGACTCATACCCTGTGCACGTTAAATCAACGCGCTCGATAGTTTTGACAAGAGCAACCATATATCCCCCAACCGCTGCTCAGTGGGACCCCTCCTCCAACCTTCTCTGAGTCTTTAGGGTCCTGGTGACCTGGCCATTTAACACATTGTGTGCAAAAAAGAATCTCTCAAGTAAAACCAACCCACCTCATAATTCCCCACTGGTGGGGGAGGGAGAAAGGTGCACGCCTGAGTCTAATATGGAAGGGAGAGGGGTGCACGCCTGAGTCTAATATGGAAGGGAGAGGGGTGCACGCCTGAGTCTAATATGGAAGGGAGAGGGATGCACGCCTGAGTCTAATATGGAAAAGAGAGGGGTGCACGCCTGAGTCTAATATGGAAGGGAGAGGGATGCACGCCTGAGTCTAATATGGAAGGGAGACGGGTGCACACCTGAGTGTAATATGAAAGGGAGAGGGATGCACGCCTGAGTCTAATATGGAAGGGAGAGGGATGCACGCCTGAGTCTAATATGGAAGGGAGAGGGGTGCACGCCTGAGTCTAATATGGAAGGGAGAGGGGTGCATGCCTGAGTCTAATATGGAAGGGAGAGGGGTGCACGCCTGAGTCTAATATGGAAGGGAGACGGGTGCACACCTGAGTCTAATATGGAAGGGAGAGGGATGCACGCCTGAGTCTAATATGGAAGGGAGAGGGATGCACGCCTGAGTCTAATATGAAAGGGAGAGGGGTGCACGCCTGAGTCTAATATGGAAGGGAGAGGGATGCACGCCTGAGTCTAATATGGAAGGGAGAGGGGTGCACGCCTGAGTCTAATATGGAAGGGAGAGGGATGCACGCCTGAGTCTAATATGGAAAAGAGAGGGGTGCACGCCTGAGTCTAATATGGAAGGGAGAGGGATGCACGCCTGAGTCTAATATGGAAGGGAGACGGGTGCACACCTGAGTGTAATATGAAAGGGAGAGGGATGCACGCCTGAGTCTAATATGGAAGGGAGAGGGATGCACGCCTGAGTCTAATATGGAAGGGAGAGGGGTGCACGCCTGAGTCTAATATGGAAGGGAGAGGGGTGCATGCCTGAGTCTAATATGGAAGGGAGAGGGGTGCACGCCTGAGTCTAATATGGAAGGGAGACGGGTGCACACCTGAGTCTAATATGGAAGGGAGAGGGATGCACGCCTGAGTCTAATATGGAAGGGAGAGGGATGCACGCCTGAGTCTAATATGGAAGGGAGAGGGGTGCACGCCTGAGTCTAATATGGAAGGGAGAGGGATGCACGCCTGAGTCTAATATGGAAGGGAGAGGGGTGCACGCCTGAGTCTAATATGGAAGGGAGAGGGATACACGCCTGAGTCTAATATGGAAGGGAGAGGGGTGCACGCCTGAGTCTAATATGGAAGGGAGAGGGATGCACGCCTGAGTCTAATATGGAAGGGAGAGGGGTGCACGCCTGAGTCTAATATGGAAGGGAGAGGGATGCACGCCTGAGTCTAATATGGAAAAGAGAGGGGTGCACGCCTGAGTCTAATATGGAAGGGAGAGGGATGCACGCCTGAGTCTAATATGGAAGGGAGACGGGTGCACACCTGAGTGTAATATGAAAGGGAGAGGGATGCACGCCTGAGTCTAATATGGAAGGGAGAGGGATGCACGCCTGAGTCTAATATGGAAGGGAGAAGGGTGCACGCCTGAGTCTAATATGGAAGGGAGAGGGGTGCATGCCTGAGTCTAATATGGAAGGGAGAGGGGTGCACGCCTGAGTCTAATATGGAAGGGAGACGGGTGCACACCTGAGTCTAATATGGAAGGGAGAGGGATGCACGCCTGAGTCTAATATGGAAGGGAGAGGGATGCACGCCTGAGTCTAATATGGAAGGGAGAGGGGTGCACGCCTGAGTCTAATATGGAAGGGAGAGGGATGCCCGCCTGAGTCTAATATGGAAGGGAGAGGGGTGCACGCCTGAGTCTAATATGGAAGGGAGAGGGATGCACGCCTGAGTCTAATATGGAAAAGAGAGGGGTGCACGCCTGAGTCTAATATGGAAGGGAGAGGGATGCACGCCTGAGTCTAATATGGAAGGGAGACGGGTGCACACCTGAGTGTAATATGAAAGGGAGAGGGATGCACGCCTGAGTCTAATATGGAAGGAAGAGGGGTGCACGCCTGAGTCTAATATGGAAGGGAGAGGGATGCACGCCTGAGTCTAATATGGAAGGGAGAGGGATGCACGCCTGAGTCTAATATGGAAGGGAGAGGGGTGCATGCCTGAGTCTAATATGGAAGGGAGAGGGGTGCACGCCTGAGTCTAATATGGAAGGGAGACGGGTGCACACCTGAGTCTAATATGGAAGGGAGAGGGGTGCACGCCTGAGTCTAATATGGAAAAGAGAGGGGTGCACACCTGAGTCTAATAGGGGAGGGAGAGAGGTGCATGTTTGTGTCTAATAGGGGAGTTAAGATCTTGAGTATATGATTTCTGGAATTTTTTTTATAAAATATACGTTATTCAAGCTTCCCCGAGGAAGCGAGCATTATTATCCCACTACCCTTGGGTATGCCACTTATATTATGGTATAATGTGCGCTCTATAGATAACACACGAAGAAGTGTTTGCGTATATCAGATAATCAGATGATTGAACAGTTCAATTCTTTCCAAGCTCCTATTTATTCATTTCATACCTTGGAACACGAAACATGCGGGATATAAATTTCATCGTCACTGCTTACAAAAACTGAAACTTTTCAGAAATTAATGAATGCGAAAAAGCAAGTATGATTATTTTCACTTACCATGATTAACGTTAAGTGGTCGAGATGAAAATATTGCGATTAAAAATAAACTTCGCCAAGAATCTCTCAGAAAAATTAAGACTCCAATCACTAACACTGGCAAGTCCATTAAATAAATTGGCAATTGCGCGGTAAGTCGTCTTGGCAAGAGAATCTGATTTCAAAATAATTTTCCCCGATTCGTTGCAAAAGTATGGAAACTGATCGCCTGAGAGGTAACTAACTTTTTGATGGCTTCATCATTTCGGAATAGTTTTCTCAGCACCAAATTTTAATTGCAAAAGAGCCTTTTCAGATCAATCGCTTAGCAAATAAATTTGTTGGAAGCTCTGAGTTCCCTTAAAGAATCCATTCTTTAAAGGATATTGCCGACATATTAGAAATGTCATTTCACTCATTTTTAAAACTTTTTATAAAGCATTCCCGAGATTTGTTTTAAATTTTTTTTTTTTGAAACTTTCACTGTAAAGGAGTGTTTTTCAATTTCATTTAACCACGAAACCCTTTCGCACTCGAAAACTCTGTGCGGGACCTTTAATAAAATTATTTTATATGAAGCTAAAGAAGTAGACCCCAAATATGTAAGGATAATAATAAATGAACATTAAAACAAGAGTATGAAATCAACTTGTTATTTATTTGCATGTGTTTAGAAACAAAAATACCATTTCACCTATACGAAACATAAAGTAATATTTCAATTATCTTTTTTAATATTTTTATGTTACACTGGAATTTTCATGCGGAACCCTTATTTTCACTATACTGAACGCCATTTGGGAAACTATAATATTATATAATATAACTACGACTATTAAGCGAAGCTGCACAAAATCGGAGACAGATGCAAAATAAATGCATTTCAATTTTTAAATAAACATCAAGTATGTAAGATTTCAGGAAATTTAGGATTGATTAAATGATGTAATAATCTGCATATTGTGTCAGAATAAATAATAGTCAATGATTTCAGGTTGTTGTACCTCTGAGGGGCACTCTTTTGCACACCATGGGCTAAATGGCCACGTCACATGGACCCTGAAGGTTCAGAGAAGGTTGGGGGAGGGGACCCATTGGAACAGCTGTTGAGAGACAGATGGTAGCCTCCCGTCAAGGCCATCCAGCGTGTTCTTTAACGTGCACAGGGTATGTCTCTCACGCACACGGGGTCACGGCTTAACGTCCCATCCGACGGACTGGCGGCTTTTCCAAGCCCATCGGTGTCCTCTACTGACCACGGGCAGGGCGGGGAGTTTAGCGGAGATAAATCTCAACGTTGACCCAGCTGGGACCCGAACCTGGGAACTACAGATTACGAGCCTGGCGCGCTACCGACTGAGCCACCTCCGCCCCAATGATTTCTGAATGAGATTTGAAGGAATTTGAGAATAGAGTAAATGATGCAGCATTATGCAGATACATGATTAGAATCTCGAGTGAGGGAAAGGTTATGATCGTTTGTTTGTATCTGTCACAACCAAGTTCAACTAAATAAATAATAAGAAATACTTTATTTGTTCCTTTAAAATCTTATTACTTAAGAGTTATAAATTGTACTTTATGCACAAATACAGTTTTTAAGAACAAAAATAATAAACAATAATCAATAAACGAAATCAATCATCAATAAACGAAAAGAAAATAGTAATGATAAAAAAGAAAAGATAAAAAAAAATGATTGATTTGCATTGTCGAGAACAAATGGGCACCTTTTGTCCGTCCAGGTTTGGAGAACAAGAAAAGTTTTGTAATATGTGGCAACACATACGTTTATTTATCTCTAATAACCATTTTCAAGCGACACCTATCAAACATAGGAGGAACAAAATGAAACGAGATATTCATTTTTTCAAAAAAAATTCCAAATTGCCGTCCCGTGGCCGAGTGGTTAGTGCGCTTGGCTACTGATCAATGAGAACTAGGGTTCGAGCCCTGGGTAAGGCATGGGTGTTGTTTTTCTGCTGAGGTCCTGCCATCCTAACAGACCTTCTACTATGGCATATATAAACTGACAGATTCCTGTCAGACCTCTGTGGCAAGCAGCTGCTTAGGAGGGGGGGGGGGGATTTATTTATTCCAAATTATCAATATCAAAAATATACACAGTCGTATCAGAATAATATGACTACCTACCATACATATACTATGGTAGGTGGTCATATTATTCTGATACGACTGTGTATATTTTAATTTTAAAACGAAGTAAACTTATTTCATTTCTAATATTTATGTCTAAACTATTGTAAATTTTAGGAGCCAGAAAAGCAAACTTTCTTTTTACTATATTTTTATGTGGAAATAGAACCTTGTATGACAAGCCAACTCGGCTAGAATTATAAGGGTTCTTCTGATCTTAATAATGCCAAAACTATTAAGAAAGAATAGAAGTTGAACGCTACATACCAAATTTGCAGTTCCCTTCTTTTCTGTTTTCCACTAGTGTTTCACGAGCTTTAACTTCATCCCAAATGATTTCCTTAATAATCTCCCACTTTTTCATAAACTATTTTCTAAAATAAATAATTTCATTTGTCAGAAGGAGAAATTTGTTTCCTTTTGATTTCGCTTGACATTTCTTACCTTGTCAAAGTAAAAATTCCTTCTATTCGTAACACGCGTCATTCGTCTTTTTCCTTCTGTTAAAGAATAATTGATCGTCCTACATGAATTTTCTTTCACTAAAATATTCTCTTTTTCCTCATCAGTGCACTTTTTCCTTCAAATGATGGATGATATTTGTCAGATTTAATCCAAGTGAAGGGAGAATTTCTTTCCTCGCCTGGAACAGTCATTTCATCCAACGCCAGAGGAATATCGCGAATATGTATCCATTCACTCCTATCAAAAATCGCATTCTTTCCAGCGCTCTTCGGTTTGGCTAGTTTCGTTAAATGAGAAATTTAACTTGGCGTTTAGTTTTTGTTCCTTCACACCATTCATCGTTGTATTCATTTTTATAAATGCTAGTCTGAAAAGAAGAAAGTGCGGAAGATGGCCACCACCAGAATGGAGTCCTCAAATGTGTAAAATATCTCAAATGTGTAGTATATCGAATAGCTGATGGAAAAGATACTAACTCAAGAAACTATGCACAATAAATTCAAATAATACAGTATAAGATACTCTATGATTCATCCAAAACAGTGTAGAAGAGGAAATGTCAAGAACCTGTCTGCTTTACATCAAGCCTCTTCGCTAATACCGTCAGAAGAAATGGTTATAAAAAGGACCACTTTGAGAATCACAAATAGGAAACACGTATATATATAAATTGAAAAACAGTTACAGTGTCATCTTTCAAGAGTAGGGTTATTTTGCCTATCAGCGGTACTTTTCGGCACACAATGCGCTAAAATGGCAAGGTCATAAGGACTCCGAATGCTCAGGGAAGGTTCAAGAAAGTGAACCCATTTGCACAGCTGTAACCTCTGGTCAAGATAGACGACGGCCTTTTCAAGTCCGTCAGTTTCTCCTCTCTGACAGAGAGCAGAGTGGCTGTTAAGCGGAGATAAATCTCAAGGCTGGCACAGGCGGGAATCGAACCTGGGAACTAGCAAATTACGTGTCTGGCGCGCTACCTACTGAGCCAACCCTCACCCCTTCAAGAGCAAGACAAAAAAAATCATAAAAATCAAAGAAACCTCATTCAAAAAGAGCGAAACATGTTACAAGATAAATAATAATAAATCCCCCCTCAAGCAGCTGCTTACCACAGAGGTCTGACAGGAGCCTGTCAGTTTATATGCCAGAGTAGAAAGTCTGAGAGGATGGCAGGACCTCAGCAGAAAAACGACACATACATCCATGCGTTACCCGGAGCTCGAACCCAGGTTCCTTAGATCAGTAGCCAAGTGCGCTAACCACTCGGCCATGGGACGACGTTACAAAATAGGGAAGAGGAAAATACTAGACATGTGCAACTGCTAAAGCTATTTTCTCAACAGTAAAAAGGTAGCGTAGGGGTCGCTTTGAAAAATAAAAGATGGCGCTGCAGTCTCTTTCGAAATGATTCCTTAAAAAACTGATCCCGCAGGTTTAACATGGTCATTTATTTAAAGTGTCCATTGTCTTTTATGTCTCTCAGTTCTATAATGGGATTCATTAAATGCAGCTGCAAAAATCTATTATTCTTGTGGGAAGATCAGTGGTTTTATGTGTAAAGTATGCTAACTATTTATAGCAGTAAGATGCTGTATCATTAACTATGAAAAAGAGAGAGCAATGAAAAGAGGAGAGGCGTTATGACGTCATAATTCCCTAAGGAGCAAAGAAAGGCTCGCTCCAAAACTCTCTAAGCAATAAAGGAGAGCTGAGGGCAAAAAATGCGTTTCATGAATGGGTGCACTTGAGATAATAAATCATGCTCAGAAGATATTAGAAAAAAAAATTACTTTCTATAAACGATGTCGGTTTTTTTTTAACTTCTTCCTCGATACATGGCAATTAAAAATAAAATTGCTTAATTGTTTGCAGCGGAGTTATTGCAAAACAATTTCCTACAGGAATCGATATAATCTTTTCCTTAAAATTGATATTCGTTGTAGACAAAATATTTAACTCTAAAATTATTCAACAGCCTAGAGATGCCTTCAGAATTTTTTTCTTTGATTTGGGAGCTGAATATTTTGAACTTTTTTAGCAACAGTAGAATCTTATTCGTACATATTAGTAAAAACAGATTGGGTGAAAATATAATTGGGTTGTTTTATCTCTGAGAGGCACGTTTTTGTACACAATGGACTAAAAGGAACACCAAGGGCTCAAAGAAGGTTGAAGATAAATTGGACAGCTGTTAGGAGACAGATGGAAGCCTCCAGTCAAAGCAATCCAGTGTGTTCTTTGACGTGCACAGTTGTGGTGCTCTTGCACACAGCGCCACGGCTTAACGTCCCATCCGACAGACGGCGCTCTTTTCAAGCCTAAAAATGTTCCCTTTCTCATAGAGGGACAAACGGGGTTAGCAGAGAAAATTCTCGACGCAGTCCATGTTGGGGAGTCGAACCTGGAGCTCAAAAGTCGCTAGATATATGTTATATATATATATGTTTTATTTTATTCCCATTGTTATACTATAATTATAGTTTTATCTGTCTATACAAGGGGTACGCAAGTTACATACACATTTCCAGGGGGTACGTGAAGCATAAAAGGTTGAGGAACACTGTCCTAAGTCATTCGCATGAGGTGCTACAATTGCTGGACGTGGTTTCGAAACATTGTTCTAAAAGGTACGACAGCCTAATGCGCTAAACGAGCAATCTGCAACTACCTGACGAACTGTAGGAGGTCCTTTGATTGTAATGGAATTAGTGATGAATGCTTCGACGTTTAAAGGGAATTGCGACAAATGCTATAATGGAATTAGTCGGAAAGCTTAACCTGTTACCGCCACGAGAATGAACAGGAGCTATGCCATTTCATTATGCTCGAGGATGTGAGAGGCGCAAAGGGAACCGATGATGAAAATCGAAAGCTCCTGTTTACATTGCAATCATATTACTTCCGGATGGTTTGTTGCGCATTTGGCGAATGAAGTCAGAGAAAGTTTCAACAGGATAGATCCTGTTATTCTGTTGTCTTAGCACTTCATTAATACAAAAGCAAACACTTGCAACTTTTACAACTCTCGACAAAAATGTTTTCTGACATGCATTCCAAAGAACTGGGGCAACAGTGAAATGCAAAATGTCGAGGAATTCCAACTTCTGTTATTTCAGTAAGCGATCATTTTGTTTGCATTATTGAGATTTCACCATGGGAGATGATGAGGTACTGGTCCTCCGCATTCTCCTTAATGAGGATTTTAAAATGAAAACGGCTGAGCAAATTATTTATAGTTATTCACTTTTTTACTTTTCTGATTAATTAAATACAGATCAAAGAAAAATGCCAAGTACACCCAATCCTCGACTGCCGCGATTTCTGTTTAATGCCATTTTTAAAATAAGTCTCTCCACTAGTTCTCTCTGGCCGTTTGTATTGTTGTATTTACCATAAAAGCAGACGCCTTGAATGCTTTCCTTGCCTTATCCATCTGACTTATCGTTGTTCATAATTTTTGCATTTCCAAAAAAATTTTCCTATATAAATTAGTGTGTTTAAACAGCTATAACACATAATACATTTGTAAATAATAAAGAACATTTTAATTGTCACTGACTGATAACAATGTAGGCATTGTTGTCAATCAGCGATCAAACCAACATTTTGCAAACCATGGACTAGGCCCAAATTAGGCCCCAACCAGCATTTTGCTGGTTGGGGCGTAATTTGTGCCTAGTCCGTGGCTGCCCTGTGTTTCTCAATCAACGAACTATACTTATTCTACTTAAGCAACCACGTCATCATTTATTGTCTGAAAGCCTAATAACTATTTTATCTGTGTACTCAATAAGCGAAAAATAGAGTTCGGTTTTCTTTATAAATACAAATATTAATTAAACGATATTTTGAAACTGCGAAATCATCTTTGTTTTTGTAGGTATTATTTGATTTCAGAAACTATAAAACATCTTAGTTATAATTGGAAATCACGGGAGTTGTAAATTTCGACATGGAATACGAAACTACGGCAGCTTCATGCCAAACGATTTCTCTTCCGTTCAACGACTTCATTACAGCTCATACGGAGCTACTGGAGGCGCCAAAGTAATGTACGCAATATATTTTAGCATTTTAAAATATAGACACTTATTTATTCCTCAATATTTGGTGCGTTTTTTTAATTTGTCACCTATAAATACTTTTGCTGATAATTTTTCAGATAACGTTATCCTAGCGTATGCTAACGTTTTCTAATCTTACCTGAATCATGATTTCGATTCAATATGACCTATGGCAGGGGTGGGCAATTGTTTTCGTATCTACACTGCGCATGCGTATTGACGTGGCCATCGTAGTGGAAAATACGAGACGAATCTTCGGTCGCGCACGGGAAGGAAATCTCGGTTCAAGGCGGTTTTTCTGACTGTCTTGGCGGGCCACATAAAACTCTTAGCGGGCCCAATGTGGCCCGCGAGCCGCTATTTGCCCACCCCTGACCTAGGGCGACTGTATTTCAGAATTTGAAATGAGAATTAGAATAGGACTACAAATATATTAAAATTAACCTTCTCCAATTAATGTATTTAACAATATTGTTTGAATTGCATTTGTTTCCAATAAACACTTCATGTCCACTATATACTTTTTATTCATGTAATGCATTCAATGCTAATATGACCGTTTTCTGAACAACGGTTAAGAACACAAGGAAGTGAATTACCGCTGAAAATTTAAAATCTGATTAAAATTCTCTAATTACAATGAAAATCTGTGTGAAAAACTTCCTCTTAAAAGAATTCAAGCAATTGTTCTAATATAAAAGTAGATTTACAACTCAAATAGAATGTTCCCTCGATTTTGTGCCGTGTATTGGTTGATCCTGAATATAATTTGTTTTGAAATATGTTTTTCGAAACTCTTTAGAGTAGTTTATTGGTATTTTCAAATGCTTTTGATAACAATTGTGTTAAATAGATGTATTTTAAAGAGGTAAACGTGGATTCACCATGGGTGATGAGACTTGTAGATAATTTAAGATAGTTTTTGTAATGGCATCTATCCAGATAATACTGTAAAGAATTTTTAATAGGAAATCTTGAGTGTGAGTTCAAAAGAATGTTTAGCAAAAAAAATTATAAATGAATTAATTATATAGGCAACCAGACCACAAACGAACAACAATATAATCTAAACACAAATTTCAGCATCTATTATCAGCACAAAGTCAAACCATCAAGGGAAAACTTCACATTCTTATTTACATTTAAAATAGTAGTATTGCAATTCTTACAAACTCTATCCAAAGCATAAAGAGAATCTTTACACAATATTCATCAAGCAACACAATTACCTTTGTGAACGAACTTTCAAGTTACCAAATTTCATCTTACCAATTCTTTTCAGACGTTGATCGCCACACGTCATACGGTGACTCTTCCACGAAGAAAGTAAAGTCAACCATCCATTTACTCGACTAACATATTGTCTCTTCGATTCAATCGCGAAGGGCGGGGGTGGCTCAGTCGGTAGCGCGCCAGGCTCGTAATCTGTAGTTCCCAGGTTCGAGTCCCAGCTGGGTCAGCGTTGAGATTTATCTCCGCAAAATTCCCCGCCCTGCCCACGGTCAGTAGGGGACACCGATGGGCTTGGAAAGGCCGCCGTCCGTCTGATGGGACGTTAAGCCGTGGCCCAGTGTGTGGGAGAGCCATACCCTGTGCACGTTAAAGAACACGCTGTATGGCCTTGACGGGAGGCTACCATCTGTCTCCCAACAGCTGTTCCAGTGGGTCCCCTCCCCCAATCCTTCTCTGAGCCTTCGGGGTCCATGTGACCTGGCCATTTAGCCCATGGTGTACAAAAAAGTGCCGCTCAGAGGTAAAACAACCCAAAAATTCAATCGCGAAGTTTCTTTAGTAACCATTACTAAGATTAACACAAAATATGCACTCTTAGCTACAACCGACAACTTTTCAATTCTCTCTTTTTTTAACATCGTTCAATATTCAATTTATTTTTGTCTGTTCCAATCAACTAGTGACGTAATTCTCACACTGAAGCACACGAAGGCGTCAATAACACATCAATCGTAGTTTTATTGTAACATGTTCATCTGTAGTCACAAATCTGTTAACCTCATGCGAAGTCTACTGATGTGTGCGTATTGCTGGGAAATGAGGAGGTATAGGCAGAAGGATATGATTCACACATATAGCGTAGTTATACAAGTAGCCATTGCTAATGATATTCTGTATAGTTGTACTCTAATCATGGTATGCCTTTTAGGAAAATTTTATATACTTAAAGACTATGCCTTTTAAACTTTTCAGGATATTTGTAGTAAGTTAGATATCTTGTAAATTTATTTCTAATTAAATATATACAGAATTACTAAAAATGATATATTTAACATTTATTTTTTGTTATTTTCCTTTTACGATTTGTTACATTATATAGTTTTTTTGTGTGCATATTGTTGTGAATTAAACGGATGCAAACTGAACGTGAGTTCAAAAAATAGGGTTTAACAATTATAATTCTAAAATAATGTAATTTATTACAAAAATATGAATGGAAACATTTACATAAACTCAATTTAACTAATATAAATCTATATCAGTATAAAAATAAACCTTCAAAAGAACAAAGCACCTTTTTTTACTATTCATTCAGAGAAATGTTTCCTCTAAATTTTTATTATCTACACTCCAAGCAAAAAGTGGCATTATCATACTTGTGAAAATCTACAATCCATCGAGAATAACTTTACCAATTCTTGTAAACAAACTAAAGATAACTTTGCATCAATCGACGAAATCTTCCTACAGAAGAATCTTTACCTTCTAGCTCAGCTCTGCTTGTTCGACTAACATAAAACCTCCTCAGCCACATTTTTAAGTGTCCTAAGCATTCTTCTTTTTCTTGCCAGTCCGCTAACAGGATCAACACTAATAAATTTATTTCACTTCAGGCGAACACACCAAAATAAAAAAAAACGTCTTTTTTTTACTATACCGCACAGACTAAAATAAACTACGTCTTTCTTCACACTCTTAATTTCCTCTTAATACAACAACCCATTCTCTATTTTTAAGTTCGTTCGAAGTAGTTTGTGATGTAATTGTCACTCTGTAGTTCACGCGAGCATCAAGATGATACATCACAAGTTCATTGTAGCACGTTCATCTGTCATAACAATGTTATATGCTTCCCTTTGTGGTAAATATACTTATGATAGTATACTTTATTAATTCATAAATCCATAATCAAAGCCAGAGGGGGATAATTCAGAATTACCGCCTCTGTTGCGAGATTCCGACACTGATTCTATAAATCAATTAAATTTGGATATCTGAGTGACTAACATGACTAGCATTTTTTTCTTTGCAAAAGTTTATTCCACAAAATAATTTTGTGGGCTTGAATAAACAACAAGCCTTTTCTAAGGTTTGTTGATTGGATTAATTTGTCTCTGTGTTCTTTTAAGTGCTGAATGAAAATCCCTTGTTCAATAATTTGTATAGTTTCGCCCAAATGTCTCCGATTAAATTACTTTGTTTCAGTAGAGTTTTTTTTAAGCGTGCAACAGAATTCAGTTGCGACATCAGAATAATTCAATCAGAGACAATAGAATTCTTGAAGAAGATAATTTCGTTCGTAAATATTTTATATAATATATAAACCTACCAAGCCCATACGTGTTTCCTCTCATGCCAAGGTAAGAGTGGGGATTTGCGGAGGCATATCTCAGCATTAGGCAGAGTTGGAACTCGAACCGGAAAATATACATTATCAATGGTGTATCTGGGTAATTTTCCTCCCTGGCCGAGTGGCCGTTACTTTCACTCCCATAGTCCAGTACCCTGCAGTGCGTCAGTTTTGCTGCCCTCTGAACTGAGAGGAAATCGGAAAATCTCCAAAATTAGCAAAATGTAAATTTCTGAAATTTTGCTTTTAAATGCTGTTTTGCCGCCTTCTGGATTGTGGCACCCTAGTTACGCCATTGTATATTATGAGTCCGGGGCGTTACCAATAGCCATATCTTTCTCTGTCCCTGTGAGCACCACCAGTTTAGAAGCTTACGAGATGCCACTGTATTTGAGAGTCATTACTCGACAACAAGTTTTAGAGCAATCATTTTCTTTTCATTCTCAATCTTTATTATAATCATCTGTAGGTATTATGTACATTAATCTGTTTTTGTTTCTACCTTTATCATCGTTTCTCTTCTGTAAAAATGAGTTGCATGTATGAAATATACATGAAAAGATAGAAATACAAAACATTTACCGAAGGATAACCACAAAAAAAGGAATAAAATTAAAATTATGCCAATTTTGTTAGGATTTTGGAACACATCCCTCTGTATTATTTCTTATGAAATATTCACGTCCAACCAACACGACTTCATCTTTTACGAAATTTTGGAAGAATTCATTTATCGTGTTAATAGGGATGGGGGTGCCTTATATTTTAAAACTTTTTATGTTACACTACAGGATATAAAAAATGCAACACTTTCAAGAAGTTATGCAAATATGACGAAATTTAGGGAGTCGATAGGATATGGAAATGCATGGAAATGATTAGGTTTGCAGACGATCGAAACGATTGGACAAGCGCGAGCTGACGTCACAGGTGCGGAGCAGTCCAACACAGATAAAGGCAACCAAAGCTACCTGGTTGACAAAATGTGGAAAAACTGCTAAAGATCCCCTTACGCAGATATCGACAGCTGCTGTTCCAACAGTTAACAGACTTTCAGAGTGGAAGAATCATCGGCCTTAGAGAAGCTGGTTTGACGATGGTATGTGGCCAACAAGGTTGGCCACATACCAGCGTCAAACCAGCTTCTCTAAACGTTTGACATTTGAAGCTGGTATGTGGCCAACCTTGTTGGACGCAATCCCAGCACCGTCGTACACATATGTACCCACCAATGGGTTCAAGAAGGATACAGCACACGCCGACAAGGATCAGGAAGACGACTATGGCCATGGAGCGACAGGACCGACATTTGCGAAGCATGGCCTTGCGTGACAGATTCACGACTACAACGCAACTGCAAAGGGACTGGCAACAAGTCATACATCAAAAACCTACCAGGCGGACCGTAAACAATAGACTTTTACAGTTACTTTTACAGTCATTGCGAGACTATCGTCCGGCACTGCGCTTGCCCCTCACTTCTGCTCAGATGCAAGAACGTCTTCAGTGGTGAACTCAGACAGAACTGAATGAACAAGAATGGAGTTCGGTGGTGTTTAGTGACGAATCTCGTTTTTGTCGTGGTCAGCACGACAGTAGACAACGTGTTCGCCGTCATTCAGGGGAAAGGAACGCTACTCAGTGCATGCGACATCGTCACACAGCTCCAGCACTTGGTGTGGGTTGCCATTAGTCAGACATCTCGGTCAGAACTGGTCATTATAAGGGGTTCTCTAACTGACCAACGATATGTTACTAATATTTTGCAGCCAATGACTGTCCCATTTGTTCAGCAGTACGGAACCTTTTACCAGCAAAATAATCCTCTTCCTCCGCACACTCCGCATTAATCTGCAGTATCTACACGATCAAAACGTTCAGTACTACCATGGCCAGCATGCTCTCCGGACCTTTCACCTATTGAACACGTCTGGGACATGATGGGCCGACGTACACATATGTACCCACCAATGGGTTCAAGAAGGATTCAGTTTTGATGATGGGCCGACAGCTCCAAGAACACCCAAGAGGTGCGCCAACCACTGTCGCTGAAATGGAACAGCGACTTTGGGCTATTTAGCGTTCTATCCCTCAGGAGGACATTATAGAACTGTACGACAGCCTTCCCCGCCGTGTTCATGAATGGCATTGCTGCGCGGAATGGTTCAACATCATACTAATTAGTTAGTAATTTTCATAATATTTTTTTCGATAATGTAATCCATCGCACATCTCAGTATATGCTAATAGCTGCATGCGTTTCAATAAAATGGCATTAATCCTTCCGTGTGTTTCAATTCCTTTTTCCTGTAGTGTATTTAATGTTTGGGCGATCCATGAACCTCAAGCCCAGGGTCTCTACTAATGTTTCTCGATAATATGCTCACCAACATAGGATTAAATGAAAAATATCCAAATCTCATTTGAAGATAAAATATTTTGTCATTCGTTCCAGTTCTCATTAGTGCTATTAAAATGGCATGGGTTCATCTTTACCCTTCTACGAAATGCTAATATGAGCATCCCAAATGAAAGAACAATCATTTTGTTCAGTTTTTCAAATTTATTTTGTCAAGAGAGTTTCGAAAGATTTTCAGCATCTTAAAAATCAATGGCTCAAACTAGTATATCCTAACATTCTAAACTTTTTAGATTCACCATACTTTAAAACATTTTATACTATTTACTGTTTGGGCGATCCATGGACCTAAGTCCAGATCCCCATTTATGCTACTCAAGATAAGTTCGCCAACAGAAGTGAAAGATTCGCAGCATCTTTAAAATCAGTGACTAAAACTAGTATATCGTAATGTATTCTCATTTGCAAGCCGTCCCATGGCCGAGTGGTTAGCACGCTTGACTACTGATCTAAGGGACCTGGGTTCTAGCCCCATGTAAGGCATGGCTGTTTGTGTCGTTTTTCTGCTGAGGTCCTGCCATCCTCTCAGACCTTCTACTGTGGCATATAAACTGACAGGCTCCTGTCAGACCTCTGTGGCAAGCAGCTGCTTGAGGGGGTATTTATTTATTCTCATTTGCTGTTTAAATGAAGTTTTCAGTACCAACCGTAAAGCATCTTGCCTAAAAAATAAAAAATGTTTAGGATTTCAGTTTTTGAGTCCTTTCATTCAACAAGCAGCGCGTACTATTCGTCACTCCCACTTCTCAATCGAATATGAACTGAATAGCCTTGCTTTGGTGAAACTATAATAATTCCGGATCTGCATCCATTCGTACGGTCGCAGATGACTTGTTAATAAGATCACGCTGGGTAGAACTAAATAACTTACAACTTAAGATAAACTACTTGCCATGTTAATAGTAAGCTGACGTCAGTTAATTAATCTTCATTACGTGCGTCAGAACAGAAACCACGTTTCTGCCTGCTATCCATGGAAGCTTTAAAGGTGTGACATAATTCTCATTGGAAACGAATGCCTTACAACATGGAAGATATATTTCTGCATAAAGCTTTATTACAGAAGTGCAATTTGGCTATATTTGAATTCATGTGGGACAGAGGAAATGTAAAACGCATTCGCTGCAGAAGAAGAGGATTAATTAAAGAAAATGCAAATTCCTGAAATGTTGTTGCATCTGGTTTCTCTTGAGATTTCATTGTAGTCTTTCGGACCCCTAGGGACGCAACGATCAAGATGGAGGCAGAACATCTTTTCAGCGGGTCCCCTTTCCCCAAACATCTCTGAGTCCTTGGAATCCTTGTCTCTGCCATTTGTCTTGGCCATTTAGTCTACTGAGTGAAAGAAAAAAAGTGCCTCTCTGAGGTGAAACAATCCAACCCAAATTTTTCATTTATATCTTAAATCAAAAAAAGTTCATATGTACTAAAAACAATAGCTCTTTCTCAAAAAAAGATCCAAAAAGCATATGCACGAATAATACAAAGTAATGGGGGTGGGGGGGGGGGGCAAGAAACACAATTAAGCTGGAAAAGTGCCAGAGATAGCGTGGCTTAGTCGATAGCGTGCCAGGCTTGTAATCTGCAATTCCCAGGTTCGAGTCCCAGCTGGGTCAGTGTTGAGATTTATCTCCTCAAGAAACTGGATTTGCGTTGAAGTATAATATTTCCCCTCAATTTTACCGATCTTTAAAATTTTTTGTGAAAAAATGCATGAAATATAAATAAGTTTTGTCTCTCATTACCCTTACTATCATTCTAGAGGGGGGAGGCATGGCCCCATACCCACCATTAGATCTGGCCCTGCTGGTATTTATCTGTACCTATAATTGCATTGAAAAAACGGCTCACAGGAGGTTGGATCTACGCAAGTAAAACTCTAGCAAATTTAGAATGGATCTACGCAGTGGAAGAGCAAAAATATATCTACGCAAAAAAAGAACAATGGAAATATACTCTTAGGCTCAAAACCACTTTTCCGGTAAAGTATACTCGTTAGGTTGCCTTTCATTTCAGAACAATGGTTTAAAACCACATCGAGCAATTGCAGCAACTCATGCGAATGACTAAGTATATAAGAATCTGATAGAATTTTTCTTCTTGATGATATCAGAGAATTTCGTTTAAGAAATTATATATATATGGTGTTTCTTCTGTAATGTGTACTAATACATTTTCCTAATGTATAAGGGGGCGGGGGAGGCTTAGTCGGTAACGTGTCAAGCTTGTAATCTGCAGTTCCCAGATTCGAGTCCTAGCTGGGTCAGTGTTGAGATTTATCTCCGCAAAATCCCACCCTGTCCGCGGTCAGAAAGGCCGTCGTCCGTCGGTTGTGACGTTAAGCCGTGCCCCGTGTGCGGGAGAGCCATACCCTGTGCACGTTAAAGAATACGCTGGATGGCCTTGACGGGAGGTTAACATCTGTATTCCAACAACTGTTAAAGTGAATTCCCTGCCCCAACCTTCTCTGAGACTTCGGGGTTCTTGTGACCTGGCCATTTAGCCCATTGTGTACAAAATTGCCGGTCAGAGGTAAAACAACACAACCCTTATGTATAAACAATAAAATATAAAGGGGCTTGGATGGCTCATTAAGTAATACATTCTTCAGTAGCACCATGGGAAGAATATTTGCATTTTTCGTAATTGAACTTCGTCTTCTGCAGCGAATGCGTTTTACGTATCGTTTAGCATTTCTTCCAGTCCCGCTTAGATTAAATATAGACAAATTACACTTCTGGAATAACGCTTTGTACAGAAATATATTAGACATTTTACAATAGTTGAGAACGAACGAATTCAGTCGGGAGTAAAAATTTGAACGATGATAAAGACTTGACCCAAATCCTTCCTCTTGGTGACAACGTATTCTTTGAAATATATCCTTCAAAGACAGGATCGTAGAATCTTTCGCCTTGCTCCTGACTTTATTTCCCACGCATTACGTCAACAATGATTACCGTGACTGTTTATGTATTATTACGGTTACATTTTATATTTTAGGGTTTTGCCCTATACAGGGTGAATCTGAAAAAGTGGGCAAAACTTTACGGGGTGGTATAACGCAGCTATACGAGCAATATTCGTCATAGAATGTATGGGCGGAACGCAAACGGCGAGCCTCTAGGTGGCGTTGGAAAGCCTGCATTACAGCTGGCGGCAGCTCTTTTGAGCAATTTCTTTGAGCATGTACCTCAATTACATTCCTGTTAATAAAATGTTTTCTGAAGTATCCCCTCTCCTTCTTGTGTTCATTCTTTAAATGTGACAGTGGAAAACTACCTTTTAACTTCTCACCGCTTGCGTTCCGACCATACTTTCTATGACGAATATTGCTCGTATAGCTGCGTTCTACCACCCCGTAAAGTTTTGCCCACTTTTTCAGATTCGCCCTGTATACTTAAAAAGAATATCAGAAACAGGTTTTGGTCCTATAGTTTTTCTTCTGTCTTTTAAACAGTCCTATATTTTTGATACCAAATGAAAATCGATCTGTTTTGACACTAATGTTGATAAATTTTTCTTATTCTTGTTGATACGATAGAAAAATTAATAACGCATAACTATAATGTAATCCAGAATTATTTTATTGTATTAAATTATTAAATAGTTTTTATAATAGTATGAACCGTTGACAAATTTAAAGTTTTCTGTTGATATGTTTGTTCTCTTTCACGGTGTTGATTTTTTTATTTTTTTAATAAAATTAATATATACATATCATTTGTTTTATTTTACCAGTTTTTAGGATATTCACCACTTTTCTAGACATTAGACACAGCATAAAAATTAGTAAATTAGGAGGATGACTTTGCTAGGCATTTTAGACATAGCATAAAATTAATACTATCGTGACAAAAGGAAACGAACAAGTAATATTTCTGCATAAAGATATAAACAATTAATGGCAAAAATTGCCAGAAAATGAATTTTTCACTAAGTGTCCTATATTTTCCTCGAAAAAATGGTCACAGCAACAATGGTACAGCAAAAATCTCAATAAAAGGCCATGTTTCAAATACTTAAATACTAAATTGAACTAATTGCGGAAAACTTGACTTACGGGTCAGTGCTTGTGCATACTATCGAATAAATGAAATGTAGTTTGAAAAAATTCTTGGACGAGTCTCTTCATTCAGAGATCTTCCCTGCACACTAAAAAGAATGTGTGATGCTCGTCACTTCAGGTGGAAGCAACACCGAAGTCTGTGCACCACACACGCTTCAATGTTGGTAATAGTTTTATTTTAGGACGCAACGAAGTTTGGAAGTGCACGAGCCTAAGTCTGATGGTGAAACCACCTCCGTTGATGTGATTGGTTTCAAGACTCCAGAAAGTTTAGAAACGTTAATAATGCTAAACTGTTCCGATCGCTTTCTGTGTGGACGCACCCAAAGAGATAAAGATCCCGTGCTTCACACGTGATAGAGAGATGTGGGAGGATGAATGATGTTCCTTTGCGAAACTTCTTTATTTGCCCCACGACCGAGAATAGAATTCGCGTGGGAAACAAAATTCCAAATGACGCGTTTCTTTGCGTATGACGTTTGAAAATCAGATCCCAATACATTTGCTCAGACTAAAAAAAGCCTGAGGTGAAGCAAACACGCCTCGGATTCGATTCTTTGATGATGACTATTTTTAGGCGAGTAGGGGGAGAGTAACTGAAATGTTGATGGCCGTAACTGAATATTAATAGAAAAGAACTTTTCGTTAAGAAATCGATGATGCCTCTTTAGATTGATCGATAAGTGCAACATATGTTAATGTGTTTAATTATGGTGCGAAAAAATCAGCAAAATGATCCTATTACGAAATGGCTCACAAACTGATTCAAGATTAGAGGTCGGCTCGCAACTTGAGCCTGGACATTAGGAAGATTTTTAAAATAATAGCGATGTTGGTAAAAAAAAAATTCTATTTTACTATTATTATTTTGATTTACACAAGTGTACAATTCTCTAGAAGGAGTCAACTGACAGAAAAATTCTAGGTATTGAAAAACATTAATGTCATTAATGGGAGAATATTTACCGCTCTTCACTATTTCCTTAAAATCAGACTTAGGAAAAAAAAATTTCACATTCAGTCTTCTAAATGTAGTTTTTGAAAGTTTCTGTTTTTTGTCATTAAAGCGCTGAAATAGCTACTTTTACTATTACTTTAATTAGTTACTTGATATAGCTTTTCAGTTTGCACATATAATCTCTCTTACTATCTTACCAGACAGAATTAGTATGAAATTATCACAGGCAATTTCCAATTAAGCATTTGCATTAAATCTATGATTTAATTCATATTTTTGTTGATAGAAATTGATGGTTGTCATGATTTGGGCTCCTTATTCTCAGGAGAGGTTTTAGACATCTTTTTTTAAAGATATAAATGAATATTTTTTTAGATTGTATAGCAGTGGAAGTGTCCATGGAAACAAGGGAAGCAACGGTTTCCTTAAAATTCTCATTAAAAACATAAGAAATATCAAATAAATATATTTAAAGGTTTTGACATCGAAGTAAAACTATTTTCATAACTTTAATAAGTTTATTTCTAACATAAAGTTTCCATTTATGTAATATTCTTCGTATTTTTCTGCTATATTATACTGTATAATTAACAGAAGCACCTATTTGCCAGGCTAGTCGAGCTACGAGTGTGTGAAGAATCTCGCTACTGCATTGGTTATCGTATCTCACAGCGGCAGTTGCATCTTCCATGTTCAATCCACAGAATTCCACGAGCAGAAATTTCTTTCACTGGAAGTTGTGTTGGGTTGTTTTACCTCTGAGCGGCACTTTTTTGCACACCATGGGCTAAATGGCCAGGTCACATGGACCCCGAAGGCTCAGAGAAGGTTGGGGGAGGGGACCCACTGGAACAGCTGTTGGGAGACAGATGGTAGCCTCCCTTCAAGGCCATCCAGCGTGTTCTTTAACGTGCACAGGGTATGGCTCTCCCGCACACGGGGCCACGGCTTAACGTCCCATCCGACGGACGGCGGCCTTTCCAAGCCCATCGATGTCCCCTACTGACCGTGGGCAGGGCGGGGAATTTTGCGGAGATAAATCTCAACGCTGACCCAGCTGGGACTCGAACCTGGGAACTACAGATTACAAGCCTGGCGCGCTACCGACTGAGCCACCCCCGCCCCTTCACTGGAAGTACATTGGCGATTGTTTTGCACCATGCAAACTATTTCACATTCTTCTCACCACTAGAGGCCGCTTAGTCGTTGTGACTTCTCACCGCTAGAGTCGTTATGACTATAGCGGTCCTGTATGGTTAGAGTCTAACATCCTTCTTTAAAAACTGGGCCATTTTGTAAAAGGGACCTCGGCCCCTTTATCATCTGGTCCACGAGAAAAAGTTTTTTTTTGTGTGCGTCAAAAGTAGGGACCAGTTTAGTGAAGTGCTAGCGACCCTACATGTTGGCGATAGACTTTTGGCGCAGGCCGCCTAAAAGTGAAGGAGGTGGTTGAAGTTTCGTGCCAAGGAAGTGCTACGTCGTAGTTTTGTGGCAAGGGGGTGGGGAGGGGAGAGGTTTGGAGCAAAATTCTTCTGGGAGTGTGATCACTGTGTCAGCGTGTGTGATCACTGTGTGGCCCATGTTGGCCGGAAGTTGGTAAGACGGGTGCAAGGTAAATATTCAAAATCGCCCCGAATCTCTTACAATTAAGGATGGCCTAAAATGGTCGGCATATCTTAAAATTTCTGATTTAGAATATGCTGATGATTTAGCTCTTTTGGCAAATGATGTTCATGAGATGAACTCTTTCATTCGAGCTGTTGATGAAACTGGTAGTATAGTAAGTTTGGTTTTAAACAGAGAGAAAACTAAAGTGATGAAAATTGGTCAGGCAGATGGTTTGCCACCACTAGTAATCATTTTTGAAAAAGAGTACTTTGGGAGTTGTAGTTTATTGTTACAGAGTATAATTATGTATATATATATTTTTTTTTTGAGGTTGGCCATCTCGGTGATTCGCTGCTATTGGTTGATTGAGTCCCGTGGTTTATGGACGCCATGTTTTGTCGTACCGTGAGACGAAAGCCTATGAGTTAGGATATGTACCAAGTTGAAACTTCTCAGTTGTTATAGTTTTATATATTTCTACCATTTTTTGTCTACAAAAGGTGTCATATTTTATGAATGCATCACTGCGCTGCATTTAGGTGTAAAAATTTCACTCAAAGAAATAAATTAATGAACATTTTTTCCCGAGAAACTCCATCAGAAGACAGCAATTGGCTGCAAAAGTGAAATGAGCTAACTGAAAACCAACAAAATATTTCTTTTAAGGTTCATTTGAAAAACGAGCGAATGTTTTCACTTTGTCGTCTGCCTATGCCAATATTTGTTCGTATGTCTATCCGTCTCTCTGTTAACTGTTGTCTGTCCATCTGTCTTTCCACCTGTCTGTCAATCATTTTCTTTTACTTTTAGAGCTAAATGAAAAATTCTTTTTGGGTTGGATAAGTGTCGAACAAATATTGCGATTAGCAATTTTGAAAATTTTCAATAGCTTTAATAGCGCCCTCTAGCGATTGGAAAAGATGGAAAATGCTAAAATTTTAAACGAATATTACAAACAAACTATTTACACTGGAAATCTGAAATTTTGGCAGCAGAGTGTTATGGTCAGAAGGTTTACAACGGCAACAAGGCTTTGCCGTCTTAGACAAAAGGGGGTGCGAAAATGAAACTTTTTTTAAGAGATAAACGGAACAATATACAGGGTGAATCTGAAAAAGTGGGCAAAACTTTACGGGGTGGTAGAACGCAGCTATACGAGCAATATTCGTCATAGAAAGTATGGGCGGAACGCAAACGGCGAGCCGCTAGGTGGCGTTGGAAATGGTATAAAAGGGTCGGTCCTCGCACCCAACGGCATTTCTACCGTGGATTGCCGCAGGTGTGAAGCCTGCATTACAGCTGGCGGCAGCTCTTTTGAGCAATTTCTTTGAGCATGTACCTCAATTACATTCCTGTTAATAAAATGTTTTCTGAAGTATCTCCTCTCCTTCTTGTGTTCATTCTTTAAATGTGACAGTGGAAAACTACCTTTTAACTTCTCACCGCTTGCGTTCCGACCATACATTCTATGACGAATATTGCTTGTATAGCTGCGTTCTACCACCCCGTAAAGTTTTGCCCACTTTTTCAGATTCACCCTGTATATATATTTTGGATTACAGGCACTAACAAAATATTAATGATTTAAACAGTATTTGATAATCTCAGCGTTACCTGTAGACGTTTAAACATCTATAAATCAATAAATGTTTATGTGGAAAACATTTCACCGATATACGGATTCGAACCCACATCTCTCCAGAAACATGCCTGGGTATTCTAGCCTGTTGAACTAATGCTGTCTCATTCTTTTTTCCACTAATAATGACTATCACTCTTCCCCGTGGATTTTGGGCGCCTCCTTATGGCACGTCTGTGATCTCAGGTGGCAACTATTTCTTTTTAGTGCTCTGAGTAAGGTTGAAATAAATAATGAAGTCACATCCGCTATTTAGCGTTATTAATGATTTACACAATATTTGATAATCTCAGCGTTACCTGTAGACGTTTAAACGTCTATAAATCAATTAATGTTTTGTTTTTGTGAAAAAAGCCGGCGTTAGTTCAACAGTTAGAGCACTCTGGCATGTTTCTGGAGATATGCGGGTTCGAATCCCGTATGTCGGCGAAATTTTTTTCCACAAAAATATTAATATTTGCAATTTTCGAATCCCCATCAGTTGGAATTTCCAGTGTTTGAGATTGCTAAAGGCGGTAAATAAAAACTCGAAAGGCGACCTCTAGCGGCGGAAAAAGCTGGAAAATAAATATTGCAAACGATATATTTTTGCTAGAAACTTAAATTTTTGGTCATAGAGTGTAATGATCAAGTGATTTACCCTAATAGTAATGATAAACTTTTTTTGCACATTACAGGTACTAATAAAATATTAATAGTTTATTTTCTCAATTATACAGTAGTTCGAATTTCCACTGTCAGAGTGTACAGTCGTTCAAAAAATATCTGAACATTGGTTGATTACAGAATTCAGGAAAAATATCTGGCAACAATTTTTTTAGAAATTAATGATCTGGCAACCGTGTTCAGTACACGAAAGCGAAGATATCTGGCAACGATTTTTTTTAGAAATTAGTGATCTGGCAACCTTCGTGTACAGTACACAAAGGCGAAGATATCTGGCAACGATTTTTTTAGAAATTAGTGATCTGGCAACCTTCGAGTACAGTACACGAAGGTTGCCAGATCACTAATTTCTAAAAAAATCGTTGCCAGATATTTTTAATAACATTAACTAGAAGGTCTTCATTTTCGCCTCATAATCAGAAATATAAATATAACTCCTGTAAAGGAAGAAAGTTGTTTTTTGCGTCAAATCGCTACTAAAGTGTCGTGTGCCCTTTTTACTGTTTTGAGAACATTGAAATGACATTCTGAAACTAGATTTGTTACTGATAGAGACAAAAGTGGGCCACTTAGGAAAGCAACTTGAACTGCTGACAAGGTACTGCATAGGATTGCACTTTCGAACAGAAAGTCATCGCAACTTTTGAAAGAATGGACCTTGGCAGCAAACGTCAGTATGTGCTCAAAACCTGTAAGAGAAAGACTCCTAAAAAACGGATTGCAGCGTTGCCAAACTCATCGAAAACCTGTACTGACAGATTTTTCAGCCCAAGAGATGATTGCAATGGACAAAGAAGCATGCACTGAGGAATGTTGGGGACTGGAGAAAACTAAGTTTTAGTGATGAAAGTCACTTTTACCTTACTGGAAATAAAAGTATTGCCTACGTAAGAAGACAGCCTCATGAGGAATTCAACCCTTATTGTGTTAAAGTTATTGTGAAACATCCAACTAAAATCAGGTATCAGGTTGCATGTTCTGTGAAAGCTAACGACTGCATCGAAATAGCGAAAACGAAATTGTTGCCAAAAGCCAGTGATCTTTTTGGGGATGAATCTTGGATTTTTCGGGGACGATAAAGCTCCTTGTTAGAGTATGAAATTCGTTTAGAAGAGGATGGCAGATTAAAGGAAGGGAATGGCTTGAACAGTTTGCAGACCTTAATCTTATCAAGAGCATGGTGTAGCTTAGTAATGAAATTTCGAAGAACAGGTCTTCAAATTAGCTTGAGTTCATTGAGGATTTACTGTTTTCTTTTAACTATATTGCTACAGAAGAACTTCTAAAATTAGTACATTCCATGTCAAACAAATGTAAAGTGGTCATTAAACAAGGGCTCATAATATATTAATTTTAAAAAGTTTAACATTATCATTAATATGTGTAACAGTTGCTGTATAATGATTAAAATAATAATAATAGAGTTAAATAGTTCTCGAACATTTAGTTCCTGTTAACTGATGCGTGTGACGTACCATATTGAAATTTATACTTGATGGCGTTCCAGTAATTATATCTCAAAACCGTTTTTAGATTGCAAAAAAAACTCCAACTAAAGCCAGTTTTGAAATCAGCATGAAAATAGTTTCAGGTAAATGATGAAAGTTATACATTTAATAATTCCTTGGCTAGAAGTTATTATGAACAAGAGAAGACAGGTGTATTCGGGATGTTTCGCTATCACAGTATATATGAATTTCATACATAAAACATAAAAATCCTGATGATCTCAAACGTTTTTATAAACTGAAAGTCTATATCTGTAGTTTCAGCTATCTGTACCTATTTTAAATGTATCGGCATATTTTACTGAGTAAGGACAAAATTATCCTCAAATAATCAATGGAAATTTTTCACGGATTGAAGTTTAACTATTCGAGGGCCACACTCGGCCAGTGGCCAACCACCTCGATAGCCTCGATCAGGCACGTAACCATGATTTTGTTTCGGGGGGGGGGGGGGGTGTCTGAGAATAAGACTTAGGTCACCAATTGCAAAAATATTCCACCGATTAGGGTTGGGTTGTGTTGTTTTACCTCTGAGCGGCACTTTTTTGCACACCATGGGCTAAATGGCCAGGTCACATGGACCCTGAAGGCTCAGAGAAGGTTGGGGGAGGGGACCCACTGGAATAGCTGTTGGGAGACAGATGGTAGCCTCCCGTCAAGGCCATCCAGCGGTGTTCTTTAACGTGCACAGAGTATGGCTCTCCCGCACACGGGGCCACGGCTTAACGTCCCATCCGACGGACGGCGGCCTTTCCAAGCCCATCGGTGTCCCCTACTGACCGTGGGCAGGGCGGGGAATTTTGCGGAGATAAATCTCAACGCTGACCCAGCTGGGACTCGAACCTGGGAACTACAGATTACGAGCCTGGCGCGCTACCGACTGAGCCCCCCCACCGATTAGGAAAGGTTAAAATGACATTCTCTATTTCAGTGGTTCTCAACCTTTTATGCTTCACGTACCCCCTGGAAATATGTGTGTAACTGGCGTACCCCTTGTAGATAAAACTATAGTTATAGTATAGCAGTGGTTATTTTTACTTTGTTATTAGATCTAGCGACTTTTGAGCTCTCACGGCGTACCCCAAAAATTTTTACCGCTTATCCCATGTTGAGGAACCCTTGCTCTATGGAATGAAATTTTACAGTTCTTTTTTAAATCTATTTTTAGTGTCGTATATGAAATATGGGGCTAAAATAAGATTATACAAAGACAATTGTTTTAGATTTCAAAGCAGGTAGACAAGTCTTAGGTTTTGCGATTTAGTCTAAGACGACAAGATTTTCGGGTACATCCCTGGGACCCAATTTTCATTAAAATAAATCGCTATGGTGCGAAAATATCATTTGCTTATATATATACACACACACAAAAAAAAAATAATCTGCATCCTCCCGAGCTATCTTCCTCTTGCAATCTACAGAAAACAGGAATGACTCTAAAATGTTCAAACGATCATATTACAAGATGATTCACTGTATAACAACCGAAATGGCTTAAAATACAATGAAAGACAGCAGAAAGATAAGGTGAATAACATGCATAGAAGAATTTCTCTTTTATGAAACACAAAACTTATATATCTTTAAGTACAGTTTCCTACCAGAAATATTCTGACACTTTCGTGTTATGTAAGGAAACCCACATTCAAAACGCTTTAGAATTGGAAATTTTTGTTAAATTTTTATTTACAAAGTTAGAGAGCTTTTAATGTGGTTTTGCTTTCACGTAACAAAACAATGTTCAACTAAATTGAAGATATACATATAATAACATAAATAAATTGTAATAATAACATAATAAATTGAAGATATCATATAATAACATAATAATCACACAAACTGGATCTCGATTTAGACAGCTTTTATGAATTTTTTTTACTGTAACTTTATTGAAAAGAGTCTGGTGATTACTGAACTATTAAGGCAGTGGGAATATTCCTTGTTTAAATGTTTTTAGAAAACCCTGAAGAGTCCTGATAAAGCTTTTAAATTTTTTCCGTATTTGGTGTCGGGTAGCACCCGCTTATTCCTTCAAAACAATCCGAATTTGACGTCGATATCAAATTTAGAGAAAACCTTGTATTGAACCAGGTAGGATAAAAACCCACGATATCGACGTTAAACTAAGAATGATTACTTTCCTTGACAGTTGAACAAAAACGTCGAGAAATTTCTTCAATTTATTGAATGGTGTACTCGTGTTATAGTTGCCATCTGCTTCGTGAGGCTCTTTGTGAACAGCGAAGGCACTGTCTTTAATGAGACCGACAATTGTGTATTGTAGGTAGGAAAGTTTATATCATAAACTAAAGTAGTTTTTGATCGGCGGGCGGTGATCCAGCGATCAGAGCACCTGACATGTTATCGTGGGTTCGTATCTTATCTGGTTGAAGACAATTTTTGCTTTAAATTTGATGTCGTTAAACTAAGAGTGAGACCTTCCTTGACAGTTGAACAAAACATCTAGAAATTTCTTCAATGTATCCAAGTATGGTATACTCGTGACATATTACTTGTCATCTGTTTTTGTGAGGCTGTTGTTATGTGTTATGCTTGTAAGGACGCTTTCATGAGATATGGAAAATTGTAGGTAGCAAGTTCGTGCCATGAATTGGATGAGGTCTTGATCTACAGCCGGTAGCTCAGCGGTCAGAGCACCTGACATGTTATCAGGAGGTCGTGAGTTCATATCCCACCCAGATCGACACAATTTTTCCTCTAAAACTGATTTCGATGTTAAACTAAGAGTGATACCTTCCTTGACAGTTGAACAAAAATGTCGCAAACTTTCTGCAATTTATTCATCTGAATATTCCAGATATTACTCATCACTGAATTTTTCAAGGTAAAAATTTGTATTAAATAAAGCTGCTAATACATCGGCACCACATTATTCATTTTATTACAAGTTGTTTATTATTTTATCGAAAGAATTCTTCTCGAAATCGTAATTACTCTTCCGAATAACTGATGATTCTAAGAACTGCTCTTCGAACAACTGTTCTCCAAGAAATGTTTTCTGAAGAATTGTGTTCCAAGAATTTTTTCCACACAATCTTTCGCGGTACATATCCTTTAGGTCCTATCAGTAGTCTGATGATTCCGTTCTGTGATTAAACTTGCGCGTTTCGTGACCTGACTATCTATCTCATTTTGAAGTAAAACAAAATGCCGCTGCAATAGAAAAACTGTATTCTATGTTAACGATGATTGGTTACAAATGCACTATACACTCACTGCATAATTGCTTAGCTGAGTGTGTTAGCTAAGACAATGACAGGGAACTTACCTTATGCCTTAATAGATTACTTATGCGAGAAGGTTTGCACAAACGAGGAATAGTTTCTAGGATTCTTCTCTGTCTCCCATGTTGCAATCACAAATTTCAAAAAGCTGATTGTTAAAGAAAGTCGTTAGTTTCTAGCAGAAGTCCTACTTGCCGAGATAGTATCAGAACAACTCTGATTTGAGGATGATCGTGTCTATATTTCATCATCCCCAGAGTCTACCTCGAATCAGCTCGAGTCAATTTAGCGTATAATAATAAATAATAATACCCCCTCAAGCAGCTGCTTGCCACAGAGGTCTGACAGGAGCCTGTCAGTTTATATGCCACAGTAGAAGATCTGAGAGGATGGCAGGACCTCAGCAGAAAACAACACGAACATCCATGCCTTACCCGGGGCTCGAACCCAGGTCCCGTAGATCAGTAGCCAAGCGCGCTAACCACTCGGCCCCAGAAGAATTAGGGTCAGAGGATGGCTCAGTCAGTAGCGCTGCAGACCTACAATCTGCAGTTCTCAGGTTCGAATCCCAACTGTGCTCAACGTTGAGATTTATCTCCGCTAAGCCACCACTGTGCCCTCGGTCAGAAAGTGGACACAGATGGGCTCGAAAAGGCGGATGAGTCGTTAAAGCTTAGCCGCGTTTGCAGAAGAACCATACCCTATGCACGTTAGAGAACACGCTGGATGACCTTAAGGGAAGGTTCCATCTGTTTCCTACAATTGTTCAGAGGGTCTCCTTCTTTCAAACTTCTCTGAGCCCTTGGGGTCCTGGTGACTTGGCAATTTAGCTTGTTATGTGTAAAAAGTGTTTCAGAGGTAAAACAACCCAACCAGAATTATTCTTCACTAAACCGGTTAAAAGTGTATCCGGCATCAATCCAGACACGAGTGGCATCCAAGACAAATCACTCCCTTTCCAACTTTTATTTTCGATCCGTTATCCCTTTCCTCTTCCTCAGAGCATGTCTCACTTCTCTTAAAGAAAGCTGAAGAGGAAACTCTCGGCAGCCATGACTCACGTAGAAGAAACATCAGCTTAATGATACAGACTGACCTGTCAGCTCTTCATTCAGCCATCTTCCACCTTCCTGCGTTCGTGATCCGTGGCGGAATGCTCTTCCAGATGGGTCCATTTGTTCGCTCGTGACTGTGTCTCAAGTGACCAAAGTATGCAATGGGACTAGGCACACCTCCATTAGATGATCTCTGCTCTGTCGGATCGTCGGGATAACATTAGAACATCTACGAGGTGAGGATGGCCGTTCCAGTGGCTCGTAACAGACACGCTTGCTCTTATTTGAGCACGTTTGTGACTAATGGTGTAATTGGCGGATGACAGCCAACGCTTACAATTCTTCGGGAATTGCTCTTAGAAGAATAGATGGACTGTCTTGCTAAAAAATAGTGATGGATGTTTTCTGGATAATTTTGAATCAGACAACTTCACAATTCTTTAACTAATGTTATGGGATTTATGTTTAGTACAGAAAAAAATTTGCAACATAAATTTTAAAATGTTCTTTACCCACAAGATCTTTTTTTACTTAATGTTATTAACGGTAATACAAAGTTTGAAACTTTTTCACAAATATATTTTTCGAATAAAAATCAATTAATGCATTACCAAATTGAAATTTAGCGACACCCACTTTTGAAAGTACTGAAGTAGACAAAAAGAAATCGAAACACAAAATGTCAAAATGAATTCAACCTCGTTGGGTGAACTTTAGTGTATTAAATCAAAAGTTATTAGCATGATTTAATTCACTTTGAGAAGATTTAATTTCCAAAAAGGTAATCATCATTTAATCTTACTTAGAGTGGTAGTATGGAAGAAAAAAGATGTCCCATATATACTAAGGAGAGCCAGTGGGCGTTGTCCTTTTGGCGCTGAGTGTTTTTTCTAACTTCTGTAGTTAAGCATCACTTTCGCAGAAGCTATTTCATCGCGTCAGAAAACTGGCACTTTGCCAGGCCATTTGAAGAGGCTGGCGGTCACCATTCCAAAAGATAAACACTCCAACTTACTATTTGTTTTCAACTCTCTGCTCTTGAGGCTTTTCCTAATCTAATGAAGCGGAGTGTATTGACAGAAACAACAGAATCCCTTTCATAAACATAGCTTTGGTAAACTAGTTTCAAACACGTAGGATTCTTCTGACTCATAAAAGATACCATCGAAGTAAAAACTTCATTGATGCTTTTCATTTTTCAGACTCTTTGTAATATTGAAAAAGGATAAAGTTAAAAGAAGTCCTATTGACAGGGTGGGCTGTCAGCGTACTTGGCGGGTAAGTAAAGAGACCTGGGTTTGAGTCTGAAAAGGAGAGATATTTCCTTTCTAATGAAATTTCGCCTTCTTCATAGCCAACAATTTTGTTTCAAAGTGGACAAATTCAAGAACAATTTGCCATGTGATACTCTGCAAATGAATCCTATGTCATTCATGCGAAAGAGCTTTACGAAGACCCATCGAGATAGTCATCAGAAGATTCATGTCCAGATTCGGTAAAGATGTCAGATGCAGAACGATCTGATCGATCACTCTCTTCCACGACCGAAACTTTTACATTTAACATTAATTGACATTTAAAAGTGAGTGAAAATGTCTTAAATCAGTCAACAGATTTCAACAAGAAAATGATCTTTTGGTTTTTAATAAAAATTCTGTAAAGTGATTTGTTTGTTTTCTACCATAAAAATCCATCACTTCAGGAATTTCAGTCTACTGATAATGAGTTACGAGTGCATTTCTCAGGAACTGTATTCGAAGATGCTGATAAAAACAAAATGATCAACACCCAACTGCTACTGTGGGATAAAAGCACTTCCATCTAAATAAAAAAAATACCCCCTCAAGCAGCTGCTTGCCACAGAGGTCTGACGGGAGCCTGTCAGTTTATATGCCATAACAGAAGAACTGTGAGGATGGCAAGACCTCAGCTGAAAAACAACCGCGAGGACTCGGAGAAGGTTGGGGAAGGGGACCCACTGGACAGCTGTTAGGTGACAGATTGAAGCCTCCCTCAAGGCCATCCAGAGTGTTCTTTAACATGCACAGGGTATGTCTCTACAGCACAAGGGAACGTAGAATCCGCAGAACGTCTCATGCGATGGATGACGACTTTTCCAAGTCCATCGGTGTCCCCTACTGACCGGAGGCAGGATGTGGTTTTAGCGGAGATCAATCTCATCGCTGGCACAGGCCGGACTAGAACCTGGGAACTGCAGATTTCGAGTGTGGCGCACTACCGACTGAGCCAAACCCAGATCCAAATTGCAGAGTGTGGCTCGAAAATACCATAGAGATTCGTGACCGAAGTTCCAGCTGTGAAGGACGAAATCTTATGCTTGGTTTCAACAGAACGGTCACGTTTGGCAACACAACAGAACTTGAAAGGCAACATAGAGGAAGTCATACAAAGCATTGATTAAGACAGTTTTTCGAGTAAAAATGAAAGCACTTTTTCTAAGAGCTCGACAATATGCAGGAGCTGAAAGTTGATATTTAAATGACATTTTTCTTAAATAACCTCTAAGAAAAAATTCTTGAAGATTTTGGAAAATATGGGCCGATTTCTGAACAGATTTTTTTTCTATTTTTTTATTTTTTTACAAATAAAATGGTTTATGGAATCAAATGGTATGAATTTATGAAAACCTTTTTTTTTTTGAGAGAGATGAAAGGACAAATTAAAATAAAAAAATGAGTGGTACGAAGAAATGGATACGACGTTATTAGACAGCGATGAATAAGAAGTCTTTCAAAAACGTTTCAATTTCTTTTCCACACTGTATATTAATAGAGTGGCTCTGCTTTTTAATGGAAATAAAGAAGAACTTTGTCTTTATTAAATTTATCTTTCATTCCCAAATCATCAGCCACAAAATAGCGCTTGTCCTTGGAGTAAGGCAGGGCCCGCAGTTAAATTGAATTTCCTCTGAGAACAGTTAAAGGTTAGCTTATGCAAATCAGTTGGATCAATAATCGAGCATCTGTCTTATTACCCTAAAGAATCGAGCTACCACTGGAGTGGATCATTAAGAGACAAAGTGTTACACGATCTGTGTTTAGAGGGCCTCCGCCCTTTAATCGTCTGCTACTTAGAGGAAATAAACTCAGTCAAAGGCTCTCATTCGAAGTGAGTGGAAGCATTTGCACACTTGCATTTCATCCACTTTTTAGTGATTTTAAGGAAACTATTTTTTTTTTCTTTTATGTTAGATAAAGCAAATTGCAATTAAGGAAATGGTATTGGGATAGGGCATGAATGGTATTTCTTTAGATAGCAATGAATGCGTCTTTCAAAATGTTTAAATTGCTTTTTTTTTTTAACGGATGTAGAATTAGCGTAGAGTAAATAGAGTTGAATCCTAGAAAAGGCATGTTTCTTTTTTCAAGGTTGTAAGAGAGACTCATTTAGATTCGGTACGATTCTTAACATTTCATCTTAAAGATGATCTGAAGAGTAGGTGCATTCGTCTAGTGCAAGGATTCCCAAACTGTGGGGCGTGACGAATTAAAAAGTTGGTGCGAATTTGCGCTAGACGATGATCCCAGAGGGACGCAATAATGTGCACGGGAGGGAAAGTTTCTCAAAACGTAAAGGGGGACGTGAAGCCGAAACGTTTGGGAATCTGTGGTTTTGTGGTAAGGAATTTTTTTTAAGCTTACAGTCCCTAATATCAAATCCAGTTGATAATGGATTTCGTTGAATATCTAGTTTATTCCATCAGGATAACGTTTGAAAAAGGATAACGAGAGACATCAGGATAACGAGAGACTTTAAACCCATAGATTGATAATGGAATTTATGATGAAGAATTAAAACTGAAGAAAACTGATTAGAAAACGGGGGACTAAAAGTAAAAATAGAAGTACTAATGTTTGACGAGGGATAGCAGCACTAAAAATTGTATGAATAGAAGACAGGGATTATTCCACTATTAGGGGCATTAAAGGCGCAAACTGAAAATCTAGCTCTTTTTCATCTAATCAGTCTTCTGTCGGTAGGACTAGCTAGCTCTTTTTGAAAATGACCATTCCATATTTGCCAACGACAATTCGTTATTCTCCTAATTTTTATAGAGGATGGTAAGGAAAATATTCAACCTAAGAAACATATCGAAAAAGCCTAATAAAACGAGAATAACGATGATAGTTCACATAGAAAAAAGGCCAGTAAGTCTCACACGATATTAACTCACCTGGTAGAACGTTTAAAAGCTGTCAATCCTAACACCAAACTTAAGACAGTAAGCGAAAAACAACGTGGATTGCAAAGTTATAAAGCACCACTGATTTAGTTTTTAAAAAAATCCACTAGCTTTGGAATAAAAAGCATACAGCTTAAAAACAATCATGGTTCTAAACGATATGCATACATAGGAGTCCGCAGCACTAAAGGAGGGCTTAACTGATATAGACTGGTTTCCATAAATTCAATTACAATCTGAAAACTCGTTAGATCTGCTGCATATCAGTTGGAAGCTAAGTGTATATAAATACTGTGCATAAGAATAACGTTTGAATAATGGAATAACATCAGAAATTCCCAAAATTATATGCCAAGCAACATACTATGATCAATACCTTGAGACAAGATATGACATGATCAATACCTCGATGTAAGATGTGACATGATACAAGATGAATGACTCGATACATGATGATCAACACCTCGATACATGAATAGATTATCAATACCTCGATATATGATAAAAGGGTGAAGTTCAACTGAGATAGTCCAAGTGGTTCAATATGGACCTCTTACCGCTATGCAGGCTCGCAGCGATGTCTCATGCAGTTGATAAGACTGCCCAGCACTCTGCGTGCAATAATCTTCATTGTTCCTTCAAAGCACATCGAAGCTCCTGGTAGCTTGCAGGAGATGTATTCAAGGGATCAACCATCTCTCAAGAGCATCCCGTGCATGTTCTATCAGATTTAAATCGGTAGACCGAGCTGGCCACTCCATACGGTTATTTTCTATGCTGTGATGTATCATAGGACTACTTGTGACGACGTCACAACTTGGTCCACTGGCATTCTTCTGCAGGAGGCGTTAGTACAGCCCACCACTTGATGCTGGTGGAATTTTTCCTCTAGGATTACCTCAGACACACAGTTCTCATAGGAGATTCTGCAGAGCTTTAAACAACAAATAATTGCAGCATGCATTATTGTTGTTTAAAACTCTGCAGAAGTACTTTAATGACTTAAACTCGCAATAAGTACCTTGCATAAACTTATTTATTATGTCTCCATCAGAGACGTACCCAGAATTCCGCTCCGTGGGGGGGGGGGCGCATTTTTGCCAAGTGCCATGTTGTAAGCCATTCAAACATGATGCTATTTGTTGAAGCCATTCGAGGAAACGTCCTTACACGGATACAAACCTGCATCAGAGCTAACTAAGACCACTTTAAATCTGCATCTTATATCTGATTTTCTCTGTGTCCAGCTGTATTCTCCCTATTCCATAGGGGTGGGGGTGGCTCAGTCGGTAGCGCGCCAGGCTCGTAATCTGTAGTTCCCAGGTTCGAGTCCCAGCTGGGTCAGCGTTGAGATTTAACTCCGCAAAATTCCCCGCCCTGCCCACGGTCAGTAGGGGACACCGATGGGCTTGGAAAGTCCGCCGTCCGTCGGATGGGACGTTAAGCCGTGGCCCCGTGTGCGGGAGAGCCATACCCTGTGCACGTTAAAGAACACGCTGGATGGCCTTGACGGGAGGCTACCATCTGTCTCCCAACAGCTGTTCCAGTGGGTCCCCTCCCCCAACCTTCTCTGAGTCTTCGGGGTCCATGTGACCTGGCCATTTAGCCCATGGTGTGCAAAAAAGTGCCGCTCAGAGGTAAAACAACCCAACCCAACAACCCTATTCCATAACTGATGAAGCTCGTTTTTAATTAAATGGCCGATGATGCACGTATCTGTAATAGAATTTTTTTCTCTACTTTTCAAAATTTTCAAATTAGGGCAAAATAAGTTGTCAAACATTACACAGGACCTTGAAATCTTTCAAGACTCACTGGATATTACCACCATACTATATACAGTATATATATATAGCATCCCTCTCCAGTAGTTTGCAAGATTTAGCAATGGAGGGAGGTATTTATATATATGCAAATGTTTCCTTGAACTGGTTAATGATTACTAACCTACGATGATATTTATTACTCGTGGTCAAAATTTTATGAACATATACAATTTATTTCTTACAATCTAAAGGAACAAACAATTTACTCTGAATATTTTATCCATAATCTCATCGATTTCTATATTAAGGAAGAGCAGATACTTGACAAACACATACGGACTTGGACTTCTGCGGCCATTTTTTTCGCCCCTTATCAGAAATAGTCGAATTCAGATTATCTCGATGCTGACTACTTATATCACCCTGATTGGCAACTGACTATGATTTTGGATTACGGACTTTTTCCACTGGTGTCTTGAATCTCCCGCTGTGTTTTTGCATGTTTGCGGGTTTCGAATCCCAGCTGAGCAAATATAAGGATACTTTACATCAAACAGTAGATGATGCTGATCAGAAGCCATCGAAGGTACGTGAAATTTCTTGCATCTCAGAACTGGTTTCTAGAGAAATGTGCTTCAAACGCTGGACTGCTGGCATTTGACAGTGCATATGGATTCTGATGGTACAGAATTTCATTATTTGCCTGAATTGCTACCAGCATCGTGACTTCAGCTTCTAGCACATTGGGAAAAGTTTTGCCACATGCCTGAGATTAGGACTCTGATATTAGTCATACCTCTCGCAATAAACCTAGTTTCTTTGAAAAAAAAACAAAACAACAACCTACTACCCGTTTTCTTTCCGTAGCTACTTGGAACGTGAGGACTCTGAACACAAACCAGTTTACACAGGAGTTCCAAAAGTATAATCTAGAAACTTTGGTTTGCAAAAAATCCCATAGAGGGGTAAAAGTCAGATACTTAAAAATGAGGTTTCATAGCAATATAATTGATTGTGTATTAATTTCATGGGGGGAAAGGTTTTGTCCACGCCTGAGGTTAGGAGCTCTGATATTAGTCATACCAATAAACCTAGCTCAATAAACCTAGTTTCATTTAAAAAAAATCTACTAGCCATTTTCTTTCCACAGCTACTTGGAACGGGAGGATCTGAATACAAATCAGTTTAAAGAGGAGTTCCAAAGGTATAATCTGGACACTTTGGCTTGAAAAAAAAAATTCATGAACAGGTAATGGCCAAATACTTAAAAATAAGGTTTCATAGCAATGTAATTGATTATGTATTAATTAGCAGTAAACAGGCTAGATCTCATAGAAACACTAGGTCCTAAAAAGGAGGCAAATTTAGGTCTGGCGATTACCTTGTTAAATATGTCGTGCAATTGAAGCTTAAGAAATATACTAAAATTAAAATAATTGCCTTTAATAATGAAGCTCTGTAAAAACCCTTCGGATAGCAGAATCTTACCATGATATTAGTAATAATACAGGACACTCAGTCATTATGACAATCGTAGTTTGTTTACAACTAAGGTTCAGAATGAATGGGAACATTTTGCACAGGCAATTCTTGAAACTAAGTGTATTTTTATGGGTAAAGGGGTGCGTTGGAGACAGTCATTTGAATTATATGGTAATGCAACCTATTTCTGAAAGAAAGGAGTGTGGGTCTAGGTAGTATCATCACCCTGATGATCTTAACAAACAGAATTGACAGAAAGCTTAATAAACATGAAAAGATAATTGAAAAGTAGAGAAAACAGCTAGAAATACAACAAAGGATAGTATCAGATACAAAATATGTTGTCTAGGAAAAACAGAATAGCTTACAGGAATTTATAGATAAGGATGGAAAAGTTATTGATGATAAGGCTTCTGTCATGTCTCATGGTGGGTTGATGGTTTCAGAGATGTTCTGAACAATGTAGCTTGTTCTACTGATATATATTTTAAGAAAGATAGATGTGTTATTGGCTTCAATGTTGGTATGAAGTAAAACTACACAAGTCACGAGAGGTAGACTGACTGTATGGTTGAATATTTTCTATGATAAAGGGTTTGTTCTTAGGATTTTACTAGAAGTAGTAGGTATATCCCACAAAAGAGTTTTCAGTGTATAGCTACGTCGCCTCCTGACATTTATCCGTTGGCAACTCCTCCGTTCATAGAACCTGAATGTAATGTTTTATAGCACACAAGAGAGCCCAGAAAGTAATCATTCTGTTGATGCCAGATCCCTTGCAGTCTCAAAACTATTCAGTGTTCCAAACGGCATTCCATTACAGGTAGTTTCGTTATGAGCGTTCTCATCTGCACAAAGGATAATTATTTGGACTGCTACAAAACTGATTGTTTAACGCAACATGGGGTGACACAGGGAAAACCCATGTGTTCCAAAACTCTAACTACTGTATATATATATAATGATTATTATCAGCTCTATTTTCATGAGAGATGATCGCAGTTCTCGTGATAATTACGAAGTATTACTCTATTCTATGTTCCTGGTGAGGTTCTGTGCACTATTTTTGCTCAATAGAATTAAACATTTGGTGAACAAATTCAAAATGAACAGTCTGTGTTCAGAGGTGGCAGGGGCTTCCTACATTAAATCTTTTCACTTAAACTGATTCTTGAGAAATGTTCTTGAATTCAAAATCCTATGGTTACGTTCTTTTATTTTCAAAAGAGTTTATCATTCTAAATTTGTAGTTTATTCTGACTCTATATGGCATACTCGATAAGTTAGTTAGCATAATAATGGCTCTCTAATATCACTGAGTTATATGTGAGAGTTGGGAAAGCTTGTAGCATTTTAATGTAATTTCGCATCTGTAATAGCATATATTTTTGTCAGTAATTCTTTTTTCAATATTTAAAGAGTAATAAGCGAAGCCGTAATGTATATTGAAACTAGTCGATACCACTTTGGCTGTTAACTTTGTTTTTGTATTGCATATAACTCGTAAATAAAGTTTGCATATTTATTTCTCGTTTCATACCATTTTATTATCTTTTTCTTTGGAATATAACTCTCGCTTCCACCTTAGGTAGTTGGATACCTGTCCTCAGAAGCAGCTGGATATTGAGTTAAATGTGATTGATTAGCACACGACACTCTTTCAAAAATGCATATTTTCCATTGTTGATAAGCACTAAATTTAGGCAAGAAAACACGAACAAGCACAAGAAATGCATTTTTTTTATTGATGAAACTTCCCAAAACTTGGTTCAAATTGCAGAATTTATAGGGCACTAAGAAAATATTAAATGGAATATTTTCTTTTTCCTCTATCATTTCACGCTTTGCAATGCTTCCTCAAAACTTTGAATTTAACCAAATCAATCGTCCCTTTCACAAAACTGTTGACAGGACCGGTGAGCGAGGTAAGCACTGTATCGGGGTGCTTTCTCCAAAACGGCGCCTTTGGCAAAGCGACGCCTTTAAAGTGTCTTAAAAGGGATCTCGAATCGGGTTACAAGCACAAGCACACCTTGCTTGGGCAGGTTCTGATTATTATTGATTCGCCAAATGTATCTTACAAGATCAATGGTATTGTTGAATAGGTCTAAAAGAAATTTTACTTTCATTTTCAGATTCATTTTACTAATAATATCACTAAAGTTGCCAGAAGAGACAGATAATGTTCTAGTAAACCAGCAGTTTGATCTGCCTTTAAACTCTGTCTCAAGTTGTGGTAGCTGTCAGGGGTGGCACAAGCTACGGCACATGCAACTGGTGCGACTGCACCAAGCGGCATTTTTTTTAGAGGGTTGGCAAATTTACTAACAAATGACCATACCTGCATTAAAGTTGACTCGAGTAAATATGAGCTATTTTTTAACAAACGATTTTCAATTGCGTTCAGAAATGGCATTAAATTTAGGTAGATTAATCATTAAAATCTAAATTCACACTTGGAGAAAGGGGTGGCAAAATTGCTAGCTCCGGTCCTGGTAGCTGTGGCCATGAAAGACCTGGAGACGTTTAATTTTATCATCCATGATACCCATACTTAAAAACCTTTGAAGCAGGCGAAAGGGAATTATTTTCACCCTAATTACGATGCTACTGCAAATGAAACTATTCACTTGTTCACTAAAATCTTTTTTCTCCACTACTATAAACACTTTCTCTGCATAATGCTCCTGCCAACTAAGGCCATTGGCTCATATTTCTATGAGCTTTTTCATCTGCCTATAACAGATAATTATTTGGACTGTTTTAATCAGACGCTGACAGTCTGCAATCCCTGGCTCCTTTCATTGGGCAATCGTCTTTGGAGAATTTTCTCTCTTGTGATGCTTCTTGTAAATTAAAAAAAATATGAAATATATCGGAACGATGTCAAGAGCTATGTTCTAATTCTTAAAGACAGAGCTTCTATTCTACCAATTCGAACAAATTTATAGATAAAAAGAAATCTATTCGCTCTGAGAGCCAATAGTTAAAAACGCTAAAGCTAAGAGATAGATTGTAATACTCTACTGAATTATGGTCGTTGATTTTAGGATATGTGAAACAACAGTTTCTTGCTTTCTATTAAGCTGAGTTCTGAAGAAAGAACTTACTAATACTTAGCCTATTCTTCCAACCCAATACTATAATTTTTCCCTTTGATGTACTAGTGCTTATTCCTATTCAGGGTACGGCATCTCTTCATCCTCTTTGAAGTACGCGTTAACTGTTAGGCCATCCCAGTCTGTTTTATTAAGACAGTAACTGTTTGTTTGAAATCGGAAGCAAATGTTACTTGAAAACATCGGTGGCGCCATCTCTTGGGTAGTCTCAGATATATAGTTCATCTGTCGTAGAGGTAGATAAAGGAAGCATTATTACCTACTCCTTCAGACAGTTTGCCACAATGCCTGAAATTGTAGCATTTGTAATATAATTTCTTATACATATACTAGGTACCATAGTGACTAAACTACAGTGCACAAAAATAATCAATATAATTTCCGAAACAATTTTTAAATGTGTTAGATTTAAAAAAATATATTTTATGATTCATATTATATTTTGTCGGTATATTTTTACGAAGTCAAATTGACTAGTTCTATAAGTATGTTTGTCAGTTAGGAACTCCCAATTCCATTCTTGCTGTAAGCCTATCATATAAGTACATATATGGATATGAAATGTTGAACAAGAACTCAATGGAATGTGGGATGGCACAATATCTGAAACGCGCTGAAATAATTACATTTTAATATAAAAAAAACATCAGGGGGAAGCACTGCTGCTTTCTCAGATATGCCGAATTCAACGCTATGCTAATCAACGTATCCCTAATTTCACACCATTAAGAACGAATGATTAAATTACCTATGTCATTGCTCCATTTGTAAAACTGTCCATTTTCATTTACATTTTTTATTTGACTTCCGTAATTTACGTTTTTTGATTGTTATTAAATACAATAGAATACATTTTTCTCTAATAACAAAAATATAGAATTTTAAGAGAAGAATTAACTTTGATTCTTTTTTTACGATAGCTCCGAAAAATTTCCTTGTGTATTTTATCTCATCACACAGGTTATGCAGTCAACAACAATAACCCAAAAAGATCATGGGCTTTTGTGTGTGTATGTGTAAATACTTTACAGAGATTTTCGCGTTGAATTGTGCCAAAATATTTTAAGAATATTAATTAACTATGTTATATTATTTTGATTATCAAATTATGTTATTGGTTAAAATTTCCAATAATTTACAGAGCGAAAAAGAGATATTTGATTGTTCTAAACCATTTGACATTTAATGTTTTTTGTTCGACTTCCAAAGGAGAATTTTCTTTTTTGAATAACTCTCCATCTTTTGATCATCTGATTTGAAGACATAATTTTTATATAAAGTCACACGATAAATTCAAAGATGAACTGGATCTGTGAATTGCAACTACTGATACTGTAATCGACTGAGAGGCATACAATACTATGAGAATTTAATTCCCCACCCCACCCCCCGGCTGCGCGAAATGGAAGAACTGTATTTTTAAGAAATTATTATTTCATGAATTTATATTAATATACCATTTTACATTCTCCCCTCTATCCTACCAAAAATTCAGGCTATGCCTTTTTGTACTTTTTTTTTAAAAGAAGTGCAAATAGCCTATTTAACATTTAGGAAATCATATGGCCTGCTGCGAATATATAAAGAAAATTAGAAGAGCGAAATTCGAAAGTTCACCTCTCTCTGGTGAATATAGAATGCTCGTCTGCTAAGGGACAGACAGATGACAAAGTGAAAATAACAGCTCATATTTTTAAACTCAGTGAAAAAAATTCATAAACAAGTTATTTAACTTTATATTTTAGCAAGGAATTCAATTCTTACTAAATACTATAGTTTTAGCTACTTCTGTTAATTTACTCTTTAAAAGTTGGCAACACTGGTATGGATTTTATCACGGAGGTAGGAAGATAAGAGGAGGAGCCCTAAGCACTTGAAAATGATGCTTCGGCGACTGCGCGGCAGCCATGTTGTTCTATTCAAAACATTGATCAGTAGTATAGGTGAGTAACGAAGTGTTGCGCTATAAAAATTTAATTTTTTTCAACATTTGTATTGTGGCAGCCTGTTCAGCTTACGGCTGCACGAATCGCCCTTCAAAAAAGATACCGGGAATTACCTTTAATCGGTAAGTTTGTCATTTTTATAAAAGTTTAAATAATTATATAATGATACAAGCAACTTCGTGTTGAAATTACGCCGCTATGAAATCGGTTTTATTTCGAGTTACAAACCTCGATTCTTCACCAGATTTTTTTTTTATTTTCTTCGGATTGTACTCAGTGATAAATGTGAAGATGTACTTCTTATATTGATTGATTGATTGATTGATTTTACGTTACACTTATTTGAGAATTCCTTCTGCAGGCTTTCTCAGTTAAAAAATTTTGTTGGCTGTAATTGAATATTAGTGTGTATTCTATTTAATGGATGATGAATTTATATACTTTTAAATAGAGGTGATTAAAATATCAAGGAGTTTCTTTTTTGTTTTTTATTTTATTTTAGGTGGAAGTATTAGATATTATTTTGTTTAAATGTTTCAGTGTTTAAATTCCTCTCTCTTCATGATTTAATAAGTTCAGTGTAAGAAGGGAAAAGTAAATTACAATAAAGTATTTTCATAAGGTGAGAAATATAATCTTTCTTTTTTTTTTAAATTTGGATAGCATTTAAGGGTTTTGTTTAAATGCCCCCTTTTTTCTTGGATTGGAGTCCTATATTTTTGAATTTCTTTTTAGATTAATTTAATGTATCTGGTGTAAATTGTCATAGGTGAGTGACAGCGATCATTAGTTAGGGTGAAAATTTTTCAAATTGTTTAAATAATTTTAGTTAAAAGAGAAGAGTGTAATGCTTTTCTCCTTTTCGTTAATTCTTCTGATAGGGTTCTAATTGTCCCTTTTAAGGTGAATACTGAATTTATTTAATTCTGTATGGATTTCAAATAGAGCGAGTTTATTGCTTGTAGTTATTTTATTTTTACTTTGGTTGAGGGGTAGGTTAGGCGTACATGAAGATAGGTATGAGAGACTGAGGAGTCAGGCACTGAGATGTCGGGTTCAAGCCACTGTCTGGAACGTTGCCTTTTTTTTTAAATGGATATTATATTCCCTTCACCCTGTGGATATATTTTTTTTTTTCTTTTCTATATATTTATTTAATTTTTTATTATTTTTGCCTAGTATGATTTTTAGTTGTTTTTTTTTTCATATAGTTTTTTCAGATATTATTTTGAAATTTTCCTTTGTGGCTGAGGAAGGATGTATATCAATCCTTATGGGATTTTTTCTTTTGAGAGATTGTAATAATTGTGTATTTCGTATTGATTGTTAACTCTGGTTGAGGGAGGAGAATGAGCATGAGATGGGGGAGAGATGTGAAGCTGAGGGTACAAACATAGAGCTGGTGGGTTCGAGCCACCATCTGGGGCGTTTTTTTTTTTTGTATAAATATATATTTTTTTTAGTTCTTTTTTTTTACTTCTTATACTATTGTCTTTATTTGGTTTTGTTAAGCAAATTTTTTTATTTTTGTGGAATGAGAATTTTTTTAACGTAAAACAGCTATTTTCTGAATCTTACAAATGTGATTTTTTTTGCAGTTTAAATGCTGCTATTGCATATAATGTTTAGTGTTTTATCCATAAAATGTTTTCTGCTATTATCAGTGCAGTATAAATAAACTTTCAAAATCTGGTAATTGTTTGTTATTGCGTATTCAACGAAATACATAAATAGTTCTGCTATACAGTAATTCTGTATGGAAATATTCATTGCATTTAAAAAAGCAATATAAATTCCAAATAGATTAAATGGGCTTTCTCTTAGTCGTAAAAAAAAATCTTCCCGTATATAACGCACAGTAAAACTGAGTATAGCACATGAAAAGTAGGCTTGATTGCAGCGGCAGACGGTTTGTTTTGAATGCAACAACATGGCTACCGCCCTGCTGCCTAAGAATCATTTTCCTTGGACAGGGAAAGCGCGTTAGGGTGTCTCCTTATCTTCCTACCTCCATGGATTTTATAGTCAGAGGGCAAGATTGATTGCGCAGTTTTTGGTTTGTACGTAATGTCTTTTTAATCGTTAGAAAGCCAAATGCTGAAGTGATGTCCTTCGTAGAGAATATTTGTATCAAGGAAATGGTTTCTTCTCAGAGGAAGTACAGTTGCTTCCTGCCTTGCGGAAAGGACCTAGTTTTAAAGTGAGGTAAGCGGATGTTTCTCAAGTATAATCATTGATTTCTTTCTAAGTATACTGGTTTCCATAATTAAGTGAAATCCCTATGTTAAGTCAATGGGAAGTTAAAGTCAAAGCTCTATAACTTCTAAAATAAGTTTTCTTGTTTTGAAAAATGTGATTGCAGATAAAGATATCAATAAAAAAAAATCAATATCTCGATTTTCAACGATATTCTTTCAGTATTTAATGAGTTATGGAAGTTTGAATATTTAGCGATAACAATGCCAGCCACAAAAATTGACTTCAGAAGTTAATTAAACCTTAGTAATAAGTATTGTATCAAAACGTTTAATAAAATAGGTTTGTATTTTAGAACTTTGTGTAAAGAATTCTTTCACTATTCTTCAGTTTTGTATAAGTTTCTTAAGACTGGCATTGATGTTGTTAAATATTGAAACTTCCATAGTTCATTAAATATTGAACGAATATTGTTGAAAATCGAGATATTGATTTATTCGATTGAGATCTTTATCTGCAATCACATTTTTCAAAACAAAAAGCTTATTTTAGAAGTTATAGAGCTTTGACTTTAACTTCCCATTGACTTAACATAAGGATTTTCCTTAATTTATGGAAACCAATGTATTTGTGCTAAAAGTGATAACTTGCTTCCCTTAAATGATGAATTTCAAATATTACCAAATATGTACCTGATTAATCATCTGGAAAAAGTTTTTGAAAAACGAAAAGTGATTGCTTTTCGTTTTTCGTCAATTGGTAGGTATTCAACTTTTCGTTTCAAGAAGTAAACGAAAACTTATTTTTGAACTGGATAAGTATTAATCAACTCTACAATGGAAAGTTCAACTGTTTAATCAAGAACTCCTAAATGATAAGACCACGAAATTGGGTGTACAACTTCCTCTTATCACAACTTAAAACAATTTCTCCTAAATGGTAAGAGGTAGGGCAAGCAAACTCGGTTTGTAGCAAGGCCGAGGTGGGGGGGGGGGGGGCGGTACCCGGGCCTGCAATTGTTCCTAGCTGTAGTATACCGGTATATATTCATTAAACACGCATTCACACACGAAGGAGATGTCAGTGAAACTGAAGAATCTTTTCCACAAAAAAGGAAATTTTTGTTAAATTAATTTTGTTTTTGAAATAGTTAAGTAATAATAATTGTATTTGTAAATGTAGCTCTGCATTAATAGGGAGTCCCGTGGCCGAGTGGTTAGCACGCTTGGCTATTGATCTAATAGGACCTGGGTTCGAGCCCCGGGTTAAGGCATGGATGTATGTGTCGTTTTTCTGCTGAGGTCCTGCCATCCTCTCAGACCTTCTATGTGACATATGAACTGACAGGCTCCTGTCAGACCTCTGTGGCAATTTTCTTCAAGCAGCTGCTTGAGAGGGTATTTATTATTATTCAGTATAAGAAATTCTGAAGGCGTGGAAAAGATTGGATAACTGGAAAGGAGCTTAACACTTCTTTATTTGCAGCTATTAGCAAAATCTTTCCAACAGAATAATTTAAAATTAATTTTTAAAAAAAAGTACAGAAAAACTTCCAATTAGCCGTATCAAAATAGACAGATGAATGCAAGAAAAACAGAGATGAAACTATGTAATTATCCCGTTTTCCAACTGGTTCATCTCATTCAATCAGTTATAATTTCCTTTAATCATTAAAACAGTTTTCTTTTCTCTGTAGGCTTTTATTTTTAAAGATTTTTATTATTATTTAAAAAGTTATTATTAACGAGATTCAATCGATAAAAATATATCATTTTGAAACGATCACACCCAAAAGGTTTATAACAGTGAATCACTGAAGTATTCATGGAATTTGCTTAGGCAAGTGGCATTTAATTTAGCTTGTTTACGACACAGGAGCTCAATTAAGTGTCACTTGCTTCCTTATTACGTTTGACGGTCTCTTTGATGGGTGAGGTCTGATACAATAACATCTCAAATTGTGAGTCCAATTATTTCGAGCCACTAAATTGCAGCAATCACCGCGAGAGGTAGAGCAACCTGATGAAAGTTAAGTTTTCATTTTAATGATATTGCAAACAGATTGAAGTAGTAAAGCCATAGCTAGTGAAATAGTTTAGAATCTTCCATTGGGTTATAACAAATGTGATTTACTAGAATAAAAACAATTTGTATTTATGCAGTGAAACGTAACAACGAACTTCATTAAAATGGATTATTGTAATGAGAATTCGCTTCTCCGAAGTTGAATTTTTTTTAAATGAATTTTTGAAATGAAATGAAAATTTTCTCCGAAAATGATTTTTTTTTTTTTTTTCTAAATTTTCGATCAATTGTCGATTTTTCAAAATTGTCAGACTGGTACCAGAAGGAGAGGATCGAGCAGCGCCCGAAGGGTTGATCAGTCCCTTCGGGCTATTTTTGTGCGACCCGCGAGTTAATGATGACAAATAACTCAAATTTTTAAAAGGCAAAAATATCGCATAAAACACAAGAAATCCAACTTCGGAGAAGCGAATTCTCATTAAAATAATCCATTTTAATGAAGTTCGTTGTTTACGTTTCACTGTAGATTTTTTTTGCGTTGGTTTATATATATATTATTGATTATATTTTTTGGCGGTGCATCTTTCCTTTTCAGTTTTTAGCTGCCTTTCAACTACAAAGTCTGCCCATCCCTGATCTAACCTAATTTAGAAAATCGTCCCTGGGGTTTCAGATCTGGCTTAGGGAAACGGCAGGTGGAAACGATAATCACCTGGACCGATATTTTCCTGCAATGGCATACAGGGATTGAGGAATAATGAAGCGGACTATAAACGAGCAACAATGAAAGCGTGATCACTTACTGCGAGACACACGACATATCGCACATAGTATAATTGCGACATAAATGTATTGGAACACTATGGGTTTGAAAGGAAGAGAATTCAGTAAAGTGATAGTGTTTTTGATTTGTAAAGAAAGTCTGTTTCGTTTCGGGTTGTGCGCGGTGATAAACTAAAGATATTTGAAGTGATGAGACTAGTATCTATAATAATACAACAGTATATCTTTATTTTTCGTCGAAAGGCAATTCTTTCACAAGTGATGTTTAACCAGTGAAATATGATTGGTAAGATTTCTGCCAATGCCTTGATTTTCAATTTGATTTTCGAATGTTGTATTTGATTATCAATTGGTATTTCAAGTAACTAATTGAAATTTTATTGTTATTGATATAAGTTTATTGCAATAGTTTTTAATTTAATTAATTATGCCAAGAACGAGAAAATCAATCAGTTGATTTACAATTTTTCTGTTTATTACGAATTCATGCACGGTTCTCAAAAACGAAAAATGATAATAAAAATAAATACCCCCTCACACAGCTGCTTGACACAGAGGTCTGACAGGAGCCTGTCAGTTTATGCCACAGTGTAGCCGTCCCGTGGCCGAGTGGTTAGCACGCTTGGCTACTGATCTAAGGGACCTGGGTTCGAGCCCCGGTATTAGGCATGGATGTGTGTGTCGTTTTTCTGCTGAGGTCCTGCCATCCTCTCAGATCTCCTACTGTGGCATATAAACTGACAGGCTCCTGTCAGACCTCTGTGGCAAGCAGCTGCTTGAGGGGTATTTATTTATTTATTATTATTAGAAGATCTGAGAGGATGGCAGGACCTCAGTAGAAAAACAACACGAACATCCATGCCTTCCTTACCCGGGGCTCGAACGCAGGTTCCATAGATCGCGCTAACCACTCGGCCACTGGACGGAAAACAACTTAAAAATCTGTAACAGTTGAGGGCCGGATCTTGAGGGAATGCCCCCTCCCCTTTCTCAATGCTAATAATGATAATAGAGGCAAAAAATAATTAAACTTATTTATTTTTCATGCACTTTTCAAGAAATTCTTAAAGTCTTGTCAAACGGAGGATAAATGTTATAATGCATTGGAAATCCAGCATCTTGTCCCCTCCACGCTCTACTTTTTTTTCTAGATCACGGCCTCAGAATAATAATCTTTATTCATCATATAATTCAAATTCGAAAGATATTTCTTATAAATTCATAGTGCAAAGTTTTGGAAAAATATTTAGTCTAGATGTGAATAAGAACATCAAAATAATAAAAATCAGTAATACAACTGAGAAGAGAATAAAATAGAGTTTGTAAAACCAAAATAAAAAATATTGTCTTTAACATTTTGTGCCAGGATTTAAACCCCGTCTACGCTACAAAGTTTACTTCTAAATGAAATTCAGGCAACAAATCAAACTAGATATTATACACTACATAAAATTTCCTATTACAGTTGATAATCTCAAAATATACTATTTAATAAAATATGCATCTTACTTGAATTGAAAATTGAAACAAATAAAGCTCTCAGAATCATTAATATTACAAATATATTTTTGAATTCCCTTTTAAACAAAGAATAGCTTTTTTCATTCCTAAGGCTATGAAAATAAAATAATGTTGCATTTGTTTTGTCTTTGGAACATGAAAGGAAGACAGCAATTTTCTATATATATATAAAGTTGTATAATTTTTAAAAAAGGATTATATAGCGCTCCAAAATATTCATAATTATGAAGGGCGTCCAAAAAGTTCTTGACACGGTTCTATAGATTTGCACTCGTTCCTCCTAAGTAAACGAGCTACGACTTGCTTAAAAGCTTGTCTAAACTTGTCATTACGTGTTAAAAACAAAGGCCTTATCATCATTTCTGTCTTCACTGTCGGCGCGTAAAGTTCATCTGCGAAATCTGTGCGTAGTTGCTATAATAAATAAAAAATAAATACCCCCTCAAGCAGCTGCTTGCCACAGAGGTCTCACAGGAGCCTGTCAGTTTATATGGCATAGTTGAAGGTCTGAGAGGATGGCAGGCCCTCAGCAGAAAAATGACACAAACAGCCATGCCTTACCCGGGGCTCGAACCCAGGTCCCTTAGATCAGTAGCCAAGCGCGCTAACCACTCGGCCATGGGACGGCTAAAATAAATACCCCCCTCAAGCAGCTGCTTGCCACAGAGGTCTGACAGGAGCCTGTCAGTTTATATACCACAGTAGAAGATCTGATAGGATGGCAGGACCTCAGCAGAAAACAACACGAACATCCATGTCTTACCCGGGGCTCGAACCCAGGTCCCGTAGATCAGTAGCCAAGCGCGCTAACGGAGCCTACTAAAGACGGGAAAAGATTTTACATTTTCACAAGGACAACTTGGGGACGACACAAACAAATTCATGCCGATTTATCACAAGCATATGGGGATCATGCCTGTTTACATCGCACTGTTACGGGATAAATGCGCAAATTCAGAGAATGACGGAAGAGCTTCGAAGACCTCCGTCGTGCAGAAAGACCGAAGGAGGCCGTCAACGAGAGAACCATCGTTCGTGAACTGATTAAGGAAAACCCACACATCCCCATTCAGGTAATAAGTTTAGATGTCAGTGTATCGATCGACAGTGTGGAAACAATTATTTTTCGTTTAAAGTTCAGAAGATCTGTGCCAAATGGGTACCCCACAAACTGGAAGAACAGAAAAAAAAGGCTAGAGTTGATTCGTACAAGAAGATTTAATTAAATTTAATTTAATAAATGGAAGGTAAATAATATTTTCACTGACTCCATTTGGGAGAATTAACAACATATATGGCATTACAAACATAAAATGAATTCAATGATTATGTACAGCATCAGATATAAGACTAGATAAATGAATCCTTTTGCAATCTTGAGATGAAGGCAACTGCAACATTTTGAACTTATAGTTGCGGATGTTTATGTTATAATATATGTTCATTCAGAGCTGGCAATGTTTGAGCCTAGTGGCTCCAAACTGTTAACACACATTGTCGCAGGTGATGAGACGTGGTTTTATTACTATACAACTCCCAGAAAGATCGACAACTATGTTCGGGTTGCGGAAAATGAACCGCGTCCCCAAATCCTCCGACAAGACTTTCACTCAAGGAAGAGGATGTTTTCAATTTTTTTTTAATTCTCAAGGAGCGGCAGTCATGGACACCTTACCTGATAAAATGGCTGTGAATAGCCAATACTACACAAATACTGTTTTGCCCAAAATGGTTGAGATGAAGGAGCAGCATCCAACAATAGGCATGTCATGGTCAGTGCTCACTTTATGGCAATGCCAGTGATAAAAACAAAACCCGTCAAGTTACGACTATATGGAACAGGAAAAAATCCAACAGCTACCCCGTCCTGCATATTCACCCTATCTCTCACATGCGATTTTTGGTTGTTTCCAAAAATTAAAAAGGAACTTGTTGGGAAGCCTTTTTTAAGGGTGCCAATCCTTGCAAAATTCGTTCATTCAGAGTTGCCAATGGATCTAAAAAAAAATTTAAAAAATTCTAAACTCTTACCAAATGAAGAAGACTGAGAATTATTCAAAAGAGGGCAAGTGGGAGAATGGCATTTAACATTTAGTACTGCATTATTATCAATTAATTCAAAGAAAATGTATTTAGATCTTTCAACGTTTAATTTTAATATATTATACATTAACCATTTATTTATAATTGCTAAATCATATTCAATATCAGACACCAAGGATTCGACATCTTCAGAAGAATAAGTCAATGCAACAGCATCAGCATAACTAATAATTTTCCCTTTTAGATTGTAGAACATAAATCATTTATATAAATAATAAACAGAACAGGTCCAAGGACAGATCCTTGAGGAATCCTCGAACAAACTAAAAAATAGCTTTTCACATTATCAATATTAACCGCTTGCATTATGTTTCCCGAATAACTCTTAAACCTATAATAAATTCTACCTCTAATACCAATACCAGAAAGTTTTTTTTAATTAAAATACTATGATTTGCAGAGTTAAATATCATGAACAAAGCTGATTTTCTTTATGTTAATCAATATTACTGTAAATATCTCCAGCAAACTGAAGTATTGCTTGGTCTGTATTCTTTTTTCTCTTAGAAAACCATATTGTTTTTTGACATTACATCTTTATTTTCTAAATAATTCATATGACGTTTTTTCATGTTATTCAACAATATTTGATAATACTGGAAGAACTGAGATTCAAGAAGCAGTTTACAACTCCTGATTTATAAACAGTTGTAAATTAGAAAATCATGTTTGAGATAGTGAAACTAATCTTCTTTTCACGAACATTATAAACACCATCATTTGGTAATAAAGTATAATTTTGTTTAACAATAATCTTTAAATGAAGATTATCTTCGGTATATAAATACACTTTCTATGAAACTTTGATTCATAGCGTTTACCAAATTATTTATATTATCAGTTAATGATCTTATATTCAAATTTGTTTTATTGTCCAAAACACTATAAAAAAAACTCCATTGTTTACCAGAATTATTATTACATTTATTAAACTCAGTCTGTTAATATTGTTCCTTAGCTTCATTATTTAAAAACATTATTAACATTTAAACATTTATTAAAAGTTTTATATTCCTCTTTCATTTGATTATTTTCGTGTTATTTCATATATTTATGGTGCAAGTTTTCCTTTTATCAATTAATTTTATCACATTCTTAAGAGATCCATTTTTTTCTTCCCTGTCAAGATTTTTTTTTACACTTCAAAAAACATTTTACCCATCTACATGGTAAAGTTATTGAAGGTAAGGTTTTTATCATTGCTACGAGGGTTGAGTACGGACTGGGTTGTTTTACCTCTGAGGGCACATTTTGCACCCAATGGCCAATGGATCCACTAGACAACTGTTAGGAGACAGATGGTAGACTCCCATCAAGGCTATACAGCTTGTTCTTTAACGTTCACAGGCTCTCTCGCACACAGGACCACGGCTTGCATCCGACGGAAGGCAGCCTTCCAAGCCCCTCAATATCCCTACTCACCAAGGGCAGGGTGGAGAGTTTTGTGGAGATAAATCTCAACGCTGGCCCAAGTGGGTCTCGAACCTAGGAACTGCAGATTTCGAACCTAGAACACTGCCGACTGAGTCACCCCCACCCCTATGCCTTTTGGTACAGTGTTCATAACTCTATTCACTAATCTGCAATTATGTATATAGGCAACGTGGCCAAACCAACGCAATCTCTCTATGCAGAATATGCTGCTCAAAGATGTTTGCACACTCCTTCGCTTAAACTCATCATTACTTACAAAGTCAAACCATCTAATGACCAAGATACTGCGTAAACATCTAGAACCAAAGGCATCAGGTTTCCCTAACTTGCTTACAAAGTGTCCAAGTTTCGTACTCTGACAAACTTTAGAAAAGACCAACCCATTAAACAGTCTAATTTTAAGTCTATACGCCTTCTATTACCTAATTTTAAGTCTATACGTTATTATGTGTATATATATGATTGATACATATCATATATCAATCATATATATATATAATAACATAGACAGCTGTAATGACAGAGTTCATCTTATCAAGATCATTTGCCAAAAGGTCCAAACCATCTGCCTGACCAATTTTCATTATTTTTATTTTCTCACTGTTGATCACTAAACCTACTCTATTAGCATGTCATCAACATCATTAGTTAACAGGGACAAATTATCCGCAAAATCTAAATCAGAAATTTTAAAATTTTTAGACCACTTAAGGTCAAAATCTTCTCCTTGCAAAGAATTTTTGATGACATAATCAATAACTAAACAGAAAAGGAGACAAAATGTACCCTTATACTGACTGCACTAGCAATGCTAAACCAGTCAGTACAAGTCTCTGATACACGATTCAGTATTTTCATAGAGAGCTTCCATTACGCTAACTAACTTGTCTGACGTGCCATAAAATGGCATACAACTGTAAGATATGCAATACAAATCTTATAGTCAACCACAAATTATGACGATCAACAGTGTCGAAACATTTTTTGAAATGTAACCAAAGGTTTCTAAAACCAAACATTTCTCAACAATCTGCCTAAGTGAAAATATTTTATCTATACACCCAGGGACGTAAACAGTCAATTGGAGGATGGTCAATGCTAAAAGGATCTATTACGCCTGCCCAAAGGTCAGAGTCACTACTAATTTTAGCATTGAAATTACCGAGTGCAAGAATAATATCTCCTTTCTTGACAAATTTCAAAATATCCTGAAGTTGTGCGTTAAACCTACGTACGTATTTCTCATTCTCATAAGAGTCTTCTATGGTGCAGATAACACTCGGATCTTTAATCCTAGTATTAAATTTAGCTGTAACGAATCTTTCTTTAATGCAGTTCATATCCTAGAATAATATCACTGGCGTGTCAGCTGAGAAGCAGATCTACACCTTGCGGGTGTTTTCCATTTTCTCGTCCTGAAAAGAGAAATTTAGAATTATTTCTAAGTACATCATCTTTACCTATCCATTCCCCCCCCGATAAGGGACCACCTTGTCGTGGTGGGGGGGGGGGGGGAGTTGTGGTCCAGCATCCGGTCGAAGACTCTGCTGACCGGAATGGGCCCTGGTTGGACAGAACCAAGACCAACCGAGGTCGAAGGCATCGCTGACCGGTTTAGTGGCCCGGTTGGACGGTGCTAAGACCTCAAAATCAGGCGTTCTGGGGAGAAGTTCAGGGCCCTGCTGAACGGATTGGTCCCCTAGTAGGCAAGGGCCCTTTTCAAAGTCTGGGCCACACTAAGAGTCTCCACCCCGGGTGCCGAGCGAACTTGGATCTACATATCCTTGTTCATGGCTAACCGAGGAACAGAGTAAATTTCAGGTTTCAACCGCTGGACGAGCTTTCCTTCTATAGGACTGCTCGCCATTCGAGGTCGGGGATGAGATGCATCTATTTGGTGTAGCCTTGCCCCCGACTATAGATAGTCACGGCTTTCCATTAACTTGGTAGTGTCGAAAGGCGGAACCGCGGATTGCCATGGTTGTCGCAACATCTGGTAACAAAAGATGCAGCATTTACCTATCCATATGGATAGGTAAAGATACAAGCCCAGACTTTCTATGTTATGACGCAGGAATTCCTGTGTGAGGACATTAAAAGAATCATTTCTGTGCAGCGTCCTTACATTGCATATACATGTGGAAAAAAATGGAGCATTGTCCTTTTTATATTAGGTCTTAAAGAACTGTGTTTATTGAGAGAGGTATAATATCATGCAGTGTTCTAATAACAGGCGTGAGTCAAAGACCCTTTCCCACGCCTCTAAAGGCTTAAGCCACCAATGATAGTAACTGGGCACCACCTTTACAAGTGGGCCAGAATCAAAATAGAAACTGGTCCTGCGTTAGACACCTTACTCCAGGGTAGTTGGCCCTAAAAGTAAAGGTGCAGATACCTGTGATGGTCTCTGATCTGGATTATCCACACTGATATAAGGTATCCTTTGCATCTGTTCACCTAGGGCTGGCAACCTACAAGCAGACAGAAAACACGTCGATAGATTTTCCCTCAACAGAGGCCCACCAATGCAGCAAGTTCAGAAACCGTAATCAAGCTCAAAGCCATAAGTCTGTCCAGTGGGTTTAAATGATCATTGCCACGACTCTGTGAAGCTGAAGAAAAAGCAGTAGGGCAGTAGAAAAAGTAAGCAGAAGAAAAAGTGGTCATAGATGACCAAATCAATAGGCTACACTGATCTAGCAGCTCTCCTCTTCCGTTCCCTACCAGAAGAGAATAACTCTTTTGAAAAGTACTAACAGCCTGTGTCACGAGAAGGCGGGGTCGGACTTTAGTGCTAGTCTTGGATGGTTCTGCACATCATCACAGGGAATTTGTGTATAACTCTCCTTCTAGTGTATGTCCAGTTGCTATTTACAGACCGCTTTCGATTAAGTGCATTCTAAATTTAAAGAAGTGTATTTACAATTCTGTCTATGCAACTTGAATGCAGAGACAGAAACTTGCACCTGAATGGTTCAAGAAACGAAATGAAATTTCGATTTTCGCGTATTTCTATGCAAATTAGTGGCCCTATGAATAAGGACTTTGTTTCGAAATCATTAGGAGGCTATAATTAATTAAGCTCGTGTTATTTTGGTCTCTCTTCAAGACCCTCCAGCTCATGTATAGCTAGCCTATACTCAGTCCCATCAGTGTGTAACATATACCTCATCGATAGCATGGAGCGAAAGTGGCACAATAGGGATTCGAACCCTGTCATGTCCCTCGAATTTTATATTTATTTATTTATTGTATATTTTTGTTGTATTATATTGTTGTATATATTTTTATGTGTTCTTTGAAATGTTTGTGCTGGGATGACTCACTGTTGTTGTTTTCGGGTCTGAAGCTTGCTGCTTGTGGAAAGAATCAATGCCAGAAATTGTTTGTGCCGTATATGACTAACTAGCCTGTGGAGTGAAGTCCGCACATGAGGCTAGGGGAGGGAGATTCGAAGCTGGAGTCTATGCGTTAGCTGTCAAGCGAAGAGGTCGCGTTGACACGCGTCAAAAGGACGCCGCCTTTCTCAAAATGTAACCCTTGAAGTCAGGGTGCGATTCCAAGAGGGAATCCAGATTCTTGGAGAATCTTGTCTTTTATTCTTGTGGTTCAAGAGGAGCCACAGTGTAGGCAAAGGTTGTTATCCTTTCGCCGAGTTTGAGGTCTGTAAAGTGAGAAATTGCAGAGTGTGCAATTCTCCACCTCATTATAGTAATATTTGCAGTAGCAAAGCAGCAAAGGCTAACGGAGTTGAGCGGTGAATTTGATAGTGGTTTTGTGGAATCAGAAAGAACCACAGTGTGAAGCAGCAAAGGCTCACGGAGTGGAGTTCATTCCCAGCACGTAGCTGTATATAGTGTGAATAAAAATTGTGTCGTCTCTATATAACTCTCGTGCAGTAATTGATGGACAGTTCGTATTCTTCATTCAACGCAGCAAAGTTGAGGCATACAATGGCACGGGCGTAAAAACCCGCGAATCTATGAATTCACCGAAGTGAACTAAGTAGTAATTACATCGTCTCTCTCTCCTGTTCGGACCGGGTCATCACACCTGTCACAGTCTGACAGGATCCGAATCCAAGGGACACTACAAACCCTGACCTTCACGCTACATAGTGAATAGAATTGCTTCTCTTCAGAACACGTGAATCTGTTACGCTCCTCGATCTTTAAGTGTTAAATTTTTCCTTCGAGATTTGCTAATTCTTTCACCACTTCGTTATATTAACATTTTCAGACAATTCCGTTTTTCTTACAAGGAAATTGATTTACAAACCACATAAATTAATACTCTTTTAATAAGCGTGCGTAATTGCTTAGTCTCTCTAGCATATTCTGCTGCACTGCTTTCAAGAACATAAAAAGAAAATCCCATTTCGAATTTCTTCCTCTACGACTATTTGCCTTGCTCCTATTCCAACCTCCGTTCCCTAATATTGTTTCTTTTGTAGTCCCAGAGGTCCAAGATGCACTTGTCAGATGATAGCGATGATCAAGTCACATCGTTTCCGACCTTCCTCTTATTCAAATATTCTCCATTGTTCTCTTGATGATTTCCTTCTTCTCATTGTAACCTTTTACCGCATCCTTATCGATCAATGCAGAGAGATCCCCTTAGGATATTTCCGATGCTTCGTTTACAAAGATATTCATGAAGAGAGAAAAACTGACTACGGACGCTGAAGTATCATTTGTTGTGATTAACGTTAACTAAAGAGGATATGGATATTGAATAACGAGTAATTGCTTTTGCAGTATGTTATCAATAGAGTGAATAGCATTTCAGAGACCGCTTTCTGTTACCTCGTTTCGTTTTTAATGCGCGTAGGTTAAAAGATGTAGAATTGTGGCAGCTCAATTAAGGTTGTAATCTGTTCATTTCGATTATTAGTCAAACGTGCAGTGTATAGGAAATATTTCTTAGCAATTCAAATGGAATAATAAGGAAACGTTTTAATTAGTAACTTCAAAAGAGAAAAAGACAGTAATAACGTTTTTGTTAGGAATCAAAATCTATAACTCTGTGAATACTAAACGAATCGACTGTACTTTAGCTAAATTGGAAGGGCAACTGGCGCGCATCAGGAGATCCCGTGTTCGAGTCCGAGAGGGGAAGTGGCGGTTAAAGGGGCGAGAGCTAGCTCAGACAACTTCGCCAGCTTCGAACTTTAATGTTCCGAGTTCCAATTGTGCTTGCAGTGAGAATTTCCTCCGCTAATTCACGTTCTTCCTTCGCTGAAAAATGGAACACCGATGGGCTTGGAAAATCGCCGTCCCTCGGATGGGGTGTTAAACCGTTGTTCCGTGCTGGAGGAGCCATATCCTTTATCCATTAAAAATGCAACGGATGGCCTTGGCGAGAGTCTACAGTATCTTTCCTAATAGCTGTTCAGTGGATCACCTTTCTCCAACCTTCTCTGAGCCATAGGGGTCCTTGTGATCTGACCATTTAGCTCATTGTGTGCAAAAAGAAAATGCTACTCAGAAGTAAAACTATCCAATGACGTCGTTCAGCAAGTACGTTTTGATTCACAGATGAAGCAATTCTATGGCGGCAAGGAAAGGAAAGTGACAATGATTTCACGTGGATTTCATTAGACTTTTGTATGATTGGCAATGGTATACGCTTTGAATGTAATATAATAAATAAAAAAAATAAATACCTCCTCAAGCAGCTGCTTGCCACAGAGGTCTGACAGGAGCCTGTCAGTTTATATGCCACAGTAGGAGATCTGAGAGGATGGCAGGACCTCAGCAGAAAAACGACACAGACACACACACATCCATACCTAATCCGGGGCTCGAACCCAGGTCCCTTAGTTCAGTAGCCAAGCGTGCTAACCGCTCGGCCACGGGACGGCGGAACGTAATACATATTTAACATATATTCTGATAACGCATTTCAGGATATTAACAGAACAAATCTGCAATTACTCCAGTAATTTTGGAACGAATTCGTATCCAAAATATTCCTAGAAAAATTGAGATATTTTATGCACTGATTATAACACCTACATTTATAATTTTAACCCCAATATAATTCTGAAGGAAATTAAACTTATTATTGGCAGCATCTGAATAATTGCCTTTGTTTTTGACCATCCATTAAACTGCTTCTTAAACGACATTTCCGACACCTTACTTAAACAGGTACTCGTCATACTCACCGTAAATGAAAAAAAAAATCACCGTGTCTCTTTACTAGTGGTCTCAAACTCAAATCACGTAAAGGCAAATCAGTTAATTCTCAATATGTGGTGAGTAGCATTTTACTTTAAACAATAATAAATAAAGCGCCATTACCTAAATTGTATTATTATTGAAATACTTTTAATACAAAAAGTTTTAATAAAAACTTTTAATCGCATGCTTTTAATACAAAAGCCTAAATCTAGATTTTAATACAAAAGCCTAAATCTAGATTTTAATACAAAAGCCTAAATCTAGATTTTAATACAAAAGCCTAAATCTAGATTTTAATACAAAAACGAAGGCCTAAAAGTCACCCAAGTGAACTTTTCCTTTAAAATAGCTTCATCTTCGAAGAACACGATCATATTTTCCATACTCGCATGAAATCATTGCAGTCGAGACAAGCTAACAAGTCACAATTGATTGCTATGATTGAATATATTTCTTGTCCGCAGCACAAAATGATTTCGAGAACTTCATGCGGCTCCCGGTCAGTGTCTTTGAGATCTGCTCTTTGCATCATCTTTCTAGATACATTTGGCATTTTGAATCCAGAGACTACTCTTTGTGTGTCTCTGTTACTCTGAAGCTCAAAACTAAAGGTAGAATGAGCCATTATAAAGAAGGGGAGGCTTTCAATTCTTCTTGGCTTTCAATTCTGAAAACAGTATCACTGTAGAGACACAATGAAACATAACACGAAAAATGGGAATGCGTCCTGGTAAGAATGGTATAAACTCCTACATAAATTCTTGTGCATACCCAGAAATTTCCAATGGAAAGGAGCATTGGCATGTTTGAGTCTAATAAGGGAGGTGTTCGACATCTCGAATTTCTAATTTTCTGGGATTCCTCAGAGAATTCAGTCATTTTATTATTATAGCCCTCGAAAGGGAAGGTTTAAAGCTCCCCACCCCCTTCCCCATTGGGTACGACAGTGCATCAATGCCATAACTCTTACAAACGAAAGTGTAGTAAGTAAAGTGTCAGCAGTTACCACATTTTTTTATCTCTACCTCTCCCCCTCCATGTGAACTTAATCCTCAGTTGACCTTTAAACATGACTAGTCTTCACACACACACCATCTACTTGAGTTGACACTTCTCATGCTTATGCCTCTCCCTTGATGGGGTTCTCCTGTTCTATGATCTTTCACGAAAACAATCTCATGAGATATCCAGTATTCAAACACTCCTCATCTCAAAAAAAAAAACTCCTCACTCTCAGCTTTTCACAACGAAGTCTCCAGTTTTAAACTCTCTCTATATGTATATAATATATAGGTTCTCTAGTTCACTAACTCAATATATAGGTTCACCAGTTCTATCCATTATAATTGCATAACGTAAGGCATCTCCAAATATCTTAAGTTTTCATATATTTTTTATCACTTTAGATTACCGGTAAGAAGACTGGATTCAAATCACAAAGCTCTATTGTGACCGACGCAAAATATAAGACCAAGATATATAATTTTTTTAGCAAGTGTCAACTACGGAGGGGAAGAAGGCGTCTTATAAATCACTTCATTACTTTGATTCAACATATATGCATTTCGTCTATACTTTTTTTATTTGCAGCACTTATAATAAGGTTCCTAGGGACTATTCCTAATCTCTTTCGGCATTCTTATATAAGAATAGATCCTATTAAAACCAAAGTCTCCAGGAAGCACTGCCTCACACAGGGGTGTAACCATAATTTTTTTAGGGAAGTCCTGAACCTAATATTTTTATGGAGGAGGCGTTGATCTTAAGAGTTGGTTTTTGGGTTATGGCTTGAAACAAATCTTGGCGCACCACATATAGTAGCATACTCAAGATATTTGTGATGCCCCCTCCCCCATTACAAATATTTGTATTGTATATATGCATTCGAAACACTTTATGTAAGTGAAATTTATTCTCTTCTTTTTGCCACAACATAAATCCTACCAGTGGTCTCCTTAATCCACAATACGTGGTTCGCTTTGTTGCAAACAACGCTATCCGTGCAGGTGGCTCACAAATTCACCGATAATTTCCAATGATGATAGATGCATTGGTGGCTTTAATGTTGGCCCTATAACGCAATCTGAAGTTATTTTGGCTGTTTCTAAACTTAAACTTCATAAATCCCCAGGGGTAGATGAAATTACTGCAGAAATGCTTAGAGCTGGAAATGTTTCGGTTACCACTTGGATGACTGAAATTCTGAATATCTTTTATGATAAAGGCATGGTTCCTAAGGATTTTACCAGAGCTATTGTTATCCCTATTTTCAAAAAATGTGATCGCAGTTCTTGTGATAACTATAGGGGTATTAGCCTACTCTCTGTTCCAGGTAAAGTTCTTTCCATGATTGTGCTTAATAGAATTAAGAATCTGGGTGACAGTCAATTGCGTGATGAGCAATGTGGATTCAGAACTGGTAGGGGATGTGTGGATCAGATATTTTCACTTAGGCAGATTCTTGAGAAATGTTTAGAGTTTCAGAAACCTTTGGTTGCTAGCTTTGTTGATTTCAAAAAGGCTTTCGACTCTGTTGATCGTCATAATTTGTGGTTGATTGTGAGATCATATGGTATACCAGACAAGTTAGTTAACATAATGAAAGCTCTCTATAATAACACTGAGTCGTGTGTGAGAGTTGGTAATGCTTGTAGCAATTGGTTTAGCATTACGTCTGGTGTTCGACAAGGATGCATTTTGTCTCCTTTTCTCTGTAGCTTGATTATTGATTATGTTATGCGAAATTCACTTCAAGGGAAAGATTTTGGCCTTAAATGGCCTGGAGATACGAAAATTTCTGATTTAGATTATGCTGATCATTTAGCCCTTTTGGCAAATGATGTTGATGAGATGAACTCTTTCATTCGAGCTGTTGATGAGACTGGTAGTAGAGTAGGTTTGGTTATAAACAGAGAGAAAACTAAAGTGATGAAAATTGGTCAGGCAGGCTGTGATTCAGTTAATCTGAATGGTTGCAGTCTTGAGCAGGTGTCACAGTTTAATTATCTTGGGAGCTATGTAATAGATAATGGTGATGTGCGGCATGAGATTAACAGACGAATAGGGATTGCTACCGGGACTTTTAAGAATCTATGGAGAGTGTGGAGAAATAGGCGTATACACCTAAAGACTAAAATTAGACTGTATAATAGTTTGGTTCTTTCTAGGGTTAGTTATGGTAGTGAAACTTGGACACTTCGTAAACAAGATAACAGGAAACTAGATGCTTTTGATTCTAGATGCCTACGTAGTATCTTGGGTATTAAGTGGTTTAACTTTGTAACTAATGATGAGGTTAGGCAAAGGAGTCTGCAACCTCCTTTAAGCAGCATATTGTGCAGAGAGAGACTCCGATGGTTTGGCCATGTTGCCCGTATGGATAATTATAGATTGGCGAATAGGGTTATGAACAGTGTGCCTGGAGGCCTCAGAAGGAGGGGGAGACCTAGGATGCGGTGGGCAGACAATGTCAAATAGGACCTTGTTAGAATTGGTGTGCAGTGGCCGGATGCAGCAGATGTAGCTCAGGACAGATATGCTTGGAGAATTAAACTGCGCGGTCTGGTTGGACCTCCGTAGCCCATGGCTGCTTGAGGATGATGATGATGATGATGAGGGCTCATAGAGGAAGTTAGGTATTTTTTAAATTTTTTCATTTTACAATTCAGAGCTTTCAAAGATTTAAAGGGATGCTTTAGCACGAACACACCCTCAATTGGCCTCTGGTCTCGAACCTGATCACATATTACACAAAGCATCCCTGCTGGAACAGAAGAACTGAAATGAATGCAAACAGTGAATAGATACACCGTTTCAAACAATTACGGATATTCTTTTATGTCTATATATATATTCAATCTATAGTAGGCCACATTTGATGTTCTGCAGCAATGAAAAAATTAAGTTTTTAGTGAAAACATCCCAATAAAGTGAAGTTAAAGATCTGACTCCAATCTCTGAAATGCTCTTCGACCATTAGACTAGCATTTGAAGTTATCAAAATTGAAACATTAAAATAGTAGTTTCGAACATTTTAAATATAACTTCAGAATTGCACGGACTTTAAACTCCAAAAATGCATTTAATTTATTAAATAATTTGGTTTTACCCCAGAGAACAGGTATTAAATCTTTAAGCTATCATATTTCTTGAAATATTAGCCTCCCGTCAAGGCTATCCAGAGTGTTTTTAATGTGCACAGGGTATAACTCTCTTGCACACAGAAAGAAGACTTCTCATTCAACGGATGGTGGCCTTCCAAGCCCATTCGGTGTACCCTTTCTCACAGAGGAAGGGTGGGAATTTAGCAGAGAGAAACTCGTGCTTATGACTTTCGGTACTGCCCTTGTAATGTTGAAATAACGAGTATTTTTCACTCGTCGTACTGAGCAATAAACGAATACGTTCTTACATTTCTAATAAGGGTTCAATTATTCTTACTATCGAAGTTCTATAGCTTCGTAATTTCGTTTTAATGATGATATTCGTCAAATACGTCATCGACTGCTTAGCTTAAGAAAACAATACCATAAATTTTAGGAAGGTATTGGAAGGCTTAAAGTGAGATTTATGATTGAATAGCACCTTCTGTACATGGAGATTATGCTAGCTGGCTAGCTAGTTTAAATATTAAATGAGGGATTAATACAAAGAGGATTATTGGATGTATTCCCAAAATGCTGAGGAAGAGAAGTCGCCAGCAAATTAATTCGACTAAGATTCAACTAAAGCTGACTTTATAGTCTGAGAATGTTGCACACTATGTTCATGAAAGATGTCACAATTTCAGGAACACGACTAAGGAACTGCAACAAAGGCATATTAAATCCTCCCAAGGCTATCTATCTGTCTCGTGTAGAATTAAAATTTTATTTAAACCTAAAAATTGGAAGTCTTCTCTATCAAAACTGAAATTCTGTAAAACGACACAGATGAACTGAATTGAGATTCGTGATAGAAATATTATTTTACTGCTGTGTTGGGTTGTTTTACCTCTGAGCGGCGCTTTTTTGCCCACCATGGGCTAAATGGCCAGGTCACAAAGATCCCAAAGGCTCAGAGAAGGTTGGGGGAGGGGACCCACTGGAACAGCTGTTGGGAGACAGATGGTAGCCTCCCGTCAAGGCCATCCAGCGTGTTCTTTAACGTGCACAGGGTATGGCTCTCCCGCGCACGGAGAAGGCCACGGCTTAACGTCCCATCCAGACGGACGGCGACCTTTGCCAAAGCCCATCGGTGTCCCCTAATGACCGTGGGCAGGGCGGGCAATTTTGCGAAGATAAATCTCAACGTTGACCCAGCTGGGACTCGAACCTGGGAACTACAGATTACGAGCCTGGCGCGCTACCAACTGAGCTACCCCCGCCCCGTACTGCTGTGTAGTAGTTTTGATGGTGAAACCGAATGTGATGAATGAGCAGAGCCTTTCTGCACTAAAAGGTCAAAAGGGCTTCAGAGGCTTAGAGCTGAGTAGTCGAAGAGGATCCAGTGAGTAGGTATTAAAAGACAGATGAAATCCTCATGTCAAGGCTATACAGTGAACGTGAATAAAATATACTTCTCGCGCACATGTTGCCACGGTTTAAAGTCTTCTCGCGCACATGTTGCCACGGTTTAAAGTCCCATCCGACGGGCGGCGAAGTCCATCGGTGTCCTCTTTCTGAATGAGGACAGGGCGAGATTTAGTGGAGAGGGTTGGGTTGTTTTACCTCTGAGCGGCACTTTTTTGCACACCATGGGCTAAATGGCCAGGTCACATGGACCCCGAAGGCTCAGAGAAGGTTGGGGGAGGGGACCCACTGGAACAGCTGTTGGAAGACAGATGGTAGCCTCCCGTCAAGGCCATCCAGGGTGTTCTTTAACGTGCACAGGGTATGGCTCTCACGCACACGGGCCACGGCTTAACGTCCCATCCGACGGACGATTGAAATTTGTAATGGGTGGTGAATTGTCCTGGTTGAATTCACATGACCCTGGACTTTGAGAGATTGCAGTCCATTGGATGGGATATAAGCGATGGCCCTATGTGCAGGAGAGCCATTACCTGTGCACAGCTTAACGTCCCATCCAACGGACGGCGGCCTTTCCAAGGCCATCGGTGTCCCCTACTGACCGTGGGCAGGGCGGGGAATTTTGCGCAGATAAATCTCAACTGACCCAGCTGGGACTCGAACCTGGGAAGTACAGATTACGAGCCTGGCGCGCTACCGACTGAGCCGCCCCAATTTAGTGGAGAAAATCTCAGTGTGTTTTAAGAGAGATGTAACATTCTGAATCCATGAATCTGATAGAATTCATTAAATGGTTAAAAAAGTTTCAAATTTCATTTGAAATATAAATTCACCTGGATGATATGCGTAAGAAATGTTAAGATGCAAATTGTTTTGATAATAATATTTACAGCTGCATTCATATCTTGAAACAAAGAACAGATATTTGGTATTCAGAATTCTGCTATTTTAAAGCGGAAAAAGAATATGGTAAAATTCCGAATAAAGTACCATTTAGATTATTTCAATTACGTTCCAATGAAAAATTGTCAGGGAACAAAAATATTTTGTACCGTTATTTTACATCCGTCTGGTGTATTGTAAAATGCATTCCAATTTATTAACCTGGATGATGGAATTATTATAGTTAGTAATACAGTAAGTTACCAACACAAATTCATTAAACTGATTGTTCATAGTAAACAGGAAAGTTAATATCATTCCTGTTTATAATCCTTTAAATCAACTTGTTTCCTTTTTAATAAATAAAGTTATCGTGTTTTAAAATCTCAAACCTATCAAATTTAAAATGCAATAATTAGATAAGAAATTACTCACATAATTTAAATTCAAATTCATACAATATCCCTAAACGTAACGAAAAGCTGTCTTTAAATACTTTATGTTTCTTGTTCCCTTTTTTTACAATAGTCAGTATTCTGTTAAAAACACCTGAAACAAATTTATATTTTTTTTTAAATGTTTAGATTGTATTTAGATAATATTTTTGATATTCAAATTCTTAAATACCATATAATTATGCAATATTAGGACCATGCATGAATTCTTAACAATTACAAAATTTGGAGAAAATTAATCTGTTCTTGCCAAAAGGAAATAAGAAAATATACAAATTTTATTAAATTTCATAATTTTTTTTGTCAGCTCGCTTTAAAAAAATAAAATAGTTTCCTTAACATTTCTAATTCGTCTGTAATATATATAATTTTTGAGTTAGATAGATAATGAAATATAATTCCCATTTTTCAATTATTTCTATTCACTAAATTGAATAAATTTCTCGGCGTTTTCAAACAAAAGTTTGACATCGGTATCAAATCTCTAGAAAAAAATGTCTTGAACTGAGTGGGATACGAACCACGACCTCATGATAACATGTCAGGTGCTCCAGCTGTTTGTGAGCAGCGAATTCACTGCCTTCAGGAGGCGCAGATAATTGTGTACTATTGCTATAAAAAGTTTATATCATCCAATAGTAGTGATCTTGATCGGCGGTCGGTGTTCAGAGGTCAGAGCACTTGACATGTTATCAGGAAGTCGTGGATTCGTATCCCAACAAGTTCAAGAGCGTTTGTCCTCTAGTTTTGATATCGACGTTAAACGAGTGATAACTTTCTTGACAATCTCTATCACACTTTTCAATTATTACACTAGAAGTTTTAATTTCCGTCATTAGAGGGCGCTAAATGTGCAAAATGTCAAAACTTTAAACGAATATTGCGAAAACTTTTTACTAGAAATTTGAAATTTCGCTGATAGAGTGCGTTGGTCAACGAATTTTGCAATGACATTGACATAGGTTTTGTCCCCTTTTCTCACAATGGATGGAAGAACGCAACTATTTTCATTTTCGGAAATGAATGAGAAATTCTTTTTGTATAAATACTAAAGAAATGCTACTATTTACATTTTTCCATTAATTCCAATTATCACTGTTAAATGAATACAAAAGTCAGAAAATAAAAAACTAACTTCTTTTTGAAAACGAGCACCCATAATTGTTTAAGGCGATATGTCTCTTAGTTTTATTCTAAATTTTAAATACGACCGATGTATTTGAATGTCACGTTGCATGTTTTCCATTAAAATATGCGTATTTAGTTTTTCGTTTCGTTTTTTCAAATCCTGGAGACTGATTAATTAATCCTCCCCATCCCTATTTAAACCAATGGTGATTACATAATAAATGTTGCTATTGTGTTTTGTGTACATTATTTTGCTTTTCTGCAGGTAGTGTTTTTTTTTCTCACAACTAATGATAAGATTAACTTAGTTAATTAATTATAACTTCTTAATAAGATTTTGTGTGTAATGATAGCTTGCTACATCTCTGTAGGTCAACAGATTTATTTATTTATTTATTAGAAAAAAGTCACAGACTCTTTGGAAAGATTATCATTTGTGTTGGTTTGCTTATTGTAGGGTTATTATGTAATGTGTGAACAATAAATTAAAAAACCCTTACCCTAAGGAATAAATGGAATGATAACCATAATGAATAGAGAAATTAATTCGATTTGGAAATATCCTCATCATTAATATTGTGTGCAATTGTCATAATATTTGCTTTATTGGGCAGACTATACAGGAGCTTTTTTCTTGAGTTAAAAAAGTACACGAATTTTGTTAAAAGGTCATATATTTTCTTCCTTAGTTTCTTTAATCCCTAGGCGTGAAATTAAAGGTGATTAGTAATTGCTTATGTTGGGAGGAAAAGATTTTTGTTAGTAATGTTCTTTTACTATTCAGAGCTGAATGAAGAAGTAGAGATTCCTTCGATGAAATGGAATCATTCCAATTTTGATAAATTACAGTGAAAAGAGGTAAGAGTTAGGCTTTCTCTAGCGCTGATATTGGGATTGAAAATCGCAGAGGCAGATGAAGGTATCCATTGCCTTTAAGCAGAATCTTACACAAAAGATATTGCTCTGGTTGGCCATGTTGCCCTCATGAAGAACTACAGACTCATGAATCGAGCTATGAAACCGTCCGCTTCAAGACTCAAGGAAAAGGGACAGACCCAAAGTGAAATAGATGGACAAATCATTGAAGACCTTACTAGAATTGGGCTGAAGTGGTATAATGCAACTGTTTCTCAGGATAGACATGTATGGAGAATTAAATTACAGAATTTGGCTAGATCTCCGTAGGCTATGATTGCTTGAACGTTATAGATGTGTCTATATATATGTACTCTAATTTAGAGTACGTAATTGGAAATCTTAGAGAATATTGTTCCTTTGGGTGTCTGATTGCTGTAATGATGTGATTCAATTACACCTCATTAAATTTTGGTAATTAGTTTAAATTGCCTGCCGTTAGGCATTCAGTTATGCTTCATTAAATTCTACAGAGATTACAACAATCGGATCTGTTACATCATCGGACAGAAGTTTTCCGATTGATTTGCAAACGAGAAATTCCAAGAAATGAAGCGAATCGGTTCTAACCAATGCCAGATGGTTCGTAATTTTTTTCCCGGTAACTGAACGTAGTGTTATAATTGGAACACAGGAAATGCGCTGATGGCTTCAACTTTACCGATATATCTTGGTACCGGAAAACGTTTGTTTTTTAAAGCAACCAAACGCGTTTGTTTTTTTTTAACTCGTTTGTTTTTTTTTAAAGCAACCAAAGTAACTCGTTTGTTTTTTTTTAAAGCAACCAAAGAACTAATGCTTTCTCTTTTGGTCTGTATGTCTGTAGACATTCGACTTTTTGTTTTAGTGATAAAATAAAACTTTTTGAATTTTGTGTTGATCAAACATTACGATTCACATTTACCTAATCCCTTAAAGATTCTAAAGCATGGAAGAGGTTGGAAAATACCCAGTGGTTTATTACAGCATAGGCGCATGAGGCGTTCGCCGGGGGTTAAATAATCATGGGAGGGGGGGGGGGCTCAAAACAGTCAAAATTCAATTTTTGAAGGGCATTTTATTGAGCAAAATATTTCACATTCAGTATACCGTAATATTTACGTAGATAGTTCGCATTTTATTTACGTTAATACAAATGTTGTGTTATATTTGTTAAATACAGTTAAATGAACGAATATTTATTTTCGTTTACCATTAAGTTTATGTTTATTTTTCAATATGTGTAATTTTTTGTAGAGTGAATACTGGGATAGTATTCACTCAACAAAACCCCTCACACACACATACACTGCCGTACAGTTGGTGATCTCTCGAATCTTTTGCGCCTGTGACCTTCAGCTACCAAATCCGCCATTGAAAATACCAAAATTTTAAACGAATATTGCAAACGATGGAATTGTTAGAAATTTGAAATTTGAATAGTAGATTGTGGTGGTCAAGAAGTTTATAGTGGATAGCAACGATTTACCCTTATCCCGTAGGGCAAATCAACTTTTTTGTTTTACGATCCAAATAAAAAAATTCTTTTTATATCTTATTGGCGACCAATATTTCTTTTGCATTTTCGCAATCATCGCTTAATCCAATTTCCACTGTTAGAGGGTTATTAAAGCCGGAAAACAGAATACTTCAATAATTCCTTATAAAGGTGTAAAAAGTTGGAGAATGCCAAAGTTTTAAGGAACATTGCAATCCATTCATTGGTGGTAGAGTGTGATGATCAAAAGATGTACATTGGCAGCAGTTATTTGTTCCCCTTACTCTGAAAGGTGACGATGAAGCGTAACTCTTTCAAGAGATGAATGAAAAACATTTTAACGAATAGTAATAAAATAGTACTAATTACATTTCCCAATGCCTATATTCATCATAAACGATATCTGCTTCTTCTAGTTACTCTATGGACTATTCTCGGAATGAACCGGAACGCCTTTTTAACTCCGTTTTTGTGGTCAACAAATTTCTTGAACAATTGGGTAATACATAGTATATGCTAGGGTAATTCATAAGTCTGTGCGTTTTTTATCATCTACTTGAGAAATAATTATTACAGTATACATAAAGAAACATACAGCGAAACATAAACGATCATTTTCAATAGGTCGTAGTCATCTGTGGACAAGTTGTTCTATTCCTCTTCGATACTATGCTTTATCCTTGGAGATGAAAAGCTCCCGACATCTGTTTTAGACTTTCTGAAATGTTTGAAAGCTCCTAACCTCGAAGAAAATGAGCCATGTAGCGAAAGAGATGGTAGTAGGAGGTAAGTGTGTCCAGACAATGTGCTGGGTGAGGAAGAAGTTCAAATGACAGTTCTCGAAGTTTCTCTTTCGTCCGAAGTGCGGTGTGCGGTTTTGCGTTGTCTTGTTGAATGGGTATCTGATATCTGTTTACCAGTCCTGAGTAGCGTTGAAGCATCATAGAGCGCACGCGATCCAGTTGTGCTGAGAGTAGAGGTCGACATTGATGGCACGTCTATCAAGAACCAGTTCGAAGTGCACTACAACCTCAAAATTCCACAAACATACATAATTGCCTTCATTCTAATCGTCCCTACTTTGGGACAGCACATGCGGCTGCCTATGCGTCAAGCCATTACTTTTGGGTTTTTTCATCACGTAACAATTCGCTTGATGAAGCGGGGTCGCGTGAATCTACAAGAAGTTTCCTGTAGACTTCGATACGACGGTTTGTTCAGTACTTAATTCACATGGGTCACTTCAACAGCTTCTGGTTACCTTAGCAATGGGTTGCAGATGCCGCACTATAGTTGCTTGTGAGCAACCAAGTTCCAATGAGACCCTGTGAATTCTTGTTGATGGATCAGCGTGACACAAAATGTTGTTATCTACCGATATTGGCCGTCCCGATCACGGCTTACCATCGATCCTCGTGTCACCACTACCTTCGAACTTTTTGAACCATGCTTGAGTAGCACGTATTGAAACTGCCCCCTCACCTTCCATTTTGAATATTTTTCTTGCCACTTCGGTAGTTTTTAATCCTGTTTTTCATAGTAATGATGTACAAGTGCACGAGTTTCAATACTTAACTCACTCATTGTACAAAGTTTCTAACGATGGAAACCGAGACTTTGATACTTTTAATAGGGACTGACGCAGTGAACTTTATACTTTTCCTTAGTACTAGGTTCAGAGGAATACAAATGCAATACGATGATGTATCACGGTACGTTACCATGGCGAAAAACGCACAGACTTATGAATCACCCTAAAAGATGCCAACAGACAAACGACGCTGCTGTTTAAAATTTGAATTCCGCTATTAAAAACATTCCAATGCTTAGGATTTAAGTTTTTTTTTTTTCGATTTCAAGCTTTACCGTTATGGAATACACGAAATGGAGAAGAACGTTTTTTTTTTCGAATATATTTCATCCCTGACATAACAAAACTTTTACTTCCTAAGCTCACTTTTAATGGATATCGTGATTAATTTTCTGTAAGGTAAGACGCCTTCCCTGCTCTTCGGTAAATGTAATTTAGTTCTTTTACGTTCTTTTTCTTTTCCATCTTTTCATTACATTAATCTTTTTGTCGTGTTACGTAGCCTCAAGGGATGAGCACACAGTTGCTTTTTTGTTGTTTTATTTTGTTCGTTTTTATTTCTTTCGTCATTCTTAATAAAATTACCTTTAATCAAATTTTATCATCTACTTGAGAAATACTCACATTTTAATAAAACTAAAAATACAGAACCAAGGGTAAATTTTAGGTGGTCAACTGTCTAAGGTTGTACCTATAATTATCCGAAAGGGAATATGCATATAAAAAACCTTTCCAAAAGTATGATAAAAAAAAAGAAAGCATATAGAATGAAAAGAAATATGAATTCAATTTGCGGCAAGATTACTTTCAGCAAAGAATGCGAATTGATCTCTAAGGTGCAACATTTCTCCTGGCCTATTTCAGGATAAAATATGGAACAGAGACTGAATAAAATATAATTTGATGCCAAGGGGGAAAAAATGCATTACGGAATATCAACTTTTCTTTCATTGCTTAGCACAAAAGCAATATTGTGAAACTATGAAAAAACTATATTACCTTATTTTCTTCCATTTAATAAATGCTTTTTTTTTTAATCGACAAAACTCACTCTAGTTTTTTGCAAATCAAAGGGCTCAGAAACTAAAACCCAAAATCTCATCAATCTCCAAAATGAAGTATATAACAGATTGCTATTAAAGTATGAAATTATTGAATTCAAATTATTTTCAATGAAAAGTTCTGTGATAGCTAATAGTAATAATTTGACACAAAAACACACTCCAAGGCTTCCACTTCATGGTTTTTACATCATGGTGAGACCTTGCATCGAGATATCGAGACGGCTGAGTATGCAGATTTACGGTTTTTGTTCCATATCTGTTGGAGTAAACCTTAAATGCTCATATAGACTCAAATTTCTTTTTACACATTACATATTTCAAAATATATGTAGTTTACAATTCATATTGTGTAAATTTAATCTGTTCACAGTCGAGTCTCTTACTATGCTTTTGGCCAGTTTAAGTGGTGTAGAAAATTGCAACCCGACTATCGTCGGATGTGACTGCTCAATAAAACGCAGACTTGTGCATTTAGTATGGATTGTTTTTTCCATTAATGACGCTTAAGCATGAGGATTCCTCATTTACATTCAATTCATTAGCAACAGTTGAAAAGTAAGTTGACTTTCCCGATTAGAGATGGCGACAGGTCCGTCACGTTCAGCGAAAGATATAAAAGTCACATTGCGGAAACAAATTACGGAGCCGATGGTCGGTTAAGTGGATAGAGCACTTTGGCAAGTATCTTGATAGAGAGTCTTGGGTTCAAGTCCCGCAACGTCGACAAAAATTTCCGCATAAGCATTTATTGAATTCACGACTTGAGTCATGCGTGACTATTACCGAGTTAAAGAATAAAATGAACATACATTACAACAGCTGTACTAAAGCTAGACATGAACCGAAAATTCAACCTAATTTCAGTCTATTCGCCCAGCAACATTTTAAATTTGGTCGAAAACATATTTAGAATTTGGTCGAGATGAAAATTTCATCTGAATTGGCCAACACTCAAAGAGATTTCTTATCATATGAATTTGTTATTTGTATAAATATGTAAAATACGTTTATTTCAGAATATATATATATAAAATATGTTTAGTTCGGTTGAATGTAAAGTCTTATCTTTGGTATCATTTATTTCGCTTCATTAGTCCAATTCCATTCTCTATCTTCCTATTGCTTTTCGCTTTTCATTTGTTTCTCGGTTTGTTTGTGGATTTATCACAAAATGATTGTTATATTTTATCTCTCTAACCTTCAGGCCGAACAAATCGAGTTTTAAATCAAAGTCTGTAACGTGAGGAGTGGCCCAGGCCATAAACGTCTTTTGATCTCCTCTTTCCCCGAAAATAATGGGATAGTGTATAAACGGTTGTTCCACTTTTATCTTCCCAACACGGCGACCAATCACAATGAGTTATGTGGGAAAGAAAAGCAGTGATGTGGGACGAATCGTAGAGTATAAAACATTTTCTATCTTATTTTCTTCACAAACCATTACACACAAAAGGAGGTAATTGTTTTTGATGATTATTCCACTACATCTCTTTAACACACGGAGGTTAGGTTGTTTTGCTTCTAATCGACAATTTTGTGCACACAATGGACTAAATGGCCAGGTCACCAGGACCCCAAGCGCTCAGAGATGAGGAAGGAGACCCAATTTTTTGCACACAATGGGCTAAATGGCCAGGTCACCAGGACCCCAAGCGCTCAGAGATGAGGAAGGAGACCCAATTAGACAAGTATTAAGAGACAAAAACCTGCCTCCGGTCACGGCCTTTAACCTGCATGGTGTACGGCTTTCTTGCACACTAGTCAACAGCTTAATATCCCATACTACTATGAACAGCGGCTTTTCCAAGCCCATTGGTGTCTCCTTTCTCACCTGGGCGCAGATAAATTTCAACGTGATGCTGTTTCCATTCGAACCTAGGAACGGCAGATCAGCTGATGCTCTAATGAGTCAATCCCTTCCCCTAACATGGGTAGCCGAAAGTAACAATTTATGTACGTATCAACTGAAAGAGTATTATGTGGAGAGTGTCAGCTATAACAATATATAAAAATAACTGTTCTTCTATCTATATGTATGCCTTTAGTCACCATAACTCTTTATAATAAAAGGCTAATTTCTCTTTATAAATAAAGGACTTGAAACTTGACAGAGGATTAAGAGTAGCCTAGCAAGGATGTGTATTGCAAAATATGAACTCAAAAGATTTTAACGAAGAAAACATTATTTTAACTAAAATTGTATATTGTAATATGTAACGACTGCGGCTAATATTTCTGTAGATTGGAAACAATGGCTTCAAGTTCGTAATTGGGTTTTGTATGGAACAATGTAGTATGGTACAATCAATGGTCGAGTACCGAGTTTTTGTTAATAACATTCGTGTACATAAATTTTAATTCTATTAGAAAAATTCTGTAAAATATATTTCCTTTAATATCTCGGTATTGAGAAAACATGCTCACGAAGAATGCTTCAGCCTCTTTACGCAAAAATAAAGACCCTTTCTCTAGCTCCCTTTTATTAGTTGATGAAAGCTTCTGCCAAAGTTTCAAGTCCCTAGCCTTTTTCTTATCAGTTGACAAAACACATACGCTACCTTATTAACGAACAAACAACAAGAGAAAGTACATCCTGTTATGGGTCCCAGTTTCATCTGAAACAGAACTGAGTTCGAGCCATAAGATTTGCATGCCCAAGGCAGGGCGCATATCTAGACTAGACAAAATGACTTAAGGCCAAAACGTTCCTTTAGGCTAAATTGTTCCTTCCTTTGTGTGCCTGTATAAGCGTGGTAGTGCATTCTGCTATCGCTGCAGTAAATAACTTTACACAAGTAACAGACGACAAGAAGAGTCTCTTGCCATTAGCACAAGGGTCCCTTGTCTTGACTCTATTGGATCGTTCCTGTCTGTTTTAAAAACTTCTTGCTCAATGTCGATATTACTCGAATTTTCAAAAACTGCTGCTGTATATAACGATAAAATTCTAGCTTAGTATGATTATAAAGAAAAAAATGAAATGATAAGGCGATATAATAAAATTGCAATTATGCGTTAGTTATTTAACTTAACGTAATGGTTGTTTTTGAATTTAATAGGATAGTAAAAAAAAGGAACAAGAAGTGGCATAACAGGACTTGTCAAATAGGAGAGGAAATTTGTAAGAGCAAAGCTGATGATTAACCGGATCGCCTTTTAGATACCTTTCAGTTATTACATTGACTCGATATTTAAGTTGAAAGATTTATACTTTACATCACTACGAATTTATTTAATGCAGGATTCTGTTGTTTTACCTTTGACTGTCACACAATGAGCTAAATGGCCACGTCACAAGGACCCCCAAAGGCTCAAAGGAGGTTGTGTAAAGTGGATCCACTGGAGACAGATAGAAGCTATCCAGTGTGTTTTTCAACGTGCACAAGGTATGGCACTCTTCCGCATAAGGAGCCACGGCTTAGCGTCCCATCTAACGGACGGTGGCCTTCCCAAGAATATCTCTATATTTAATACAGTAAATCCTCAGCATTTGCGAGAGTTACGTTCCTGTAAACCCTCGTACATAATGGACTAATAGAAAATATATAGAGCAGGGGTTCTCAACGTGGGGTACGCGGTAAATTTTTTTGGGGTACGCCGTGAGAGCTCAAAAGTCGGTAAATCAAGTAACAAAGTCGCTAAGTTGGCAACACTGCTGTGCGAAAATGTCATTTTTGTGTTTATCTATATATGTCATTTATGAATACAAAATTTAATGTGCATATCTATATGTTTTATTTTATTCCCATTATTATACTATAACTATAATTTTATCTATCTATACAAGGGGTACGCCAGTTACATACACATTTCCAGGGGGTACGTGAAACATTAAAGGTTGAGAACCACTGATATATATGTTTTATTTTATTCCCATTGTTATACTATATAGTTTTATCTATCTATACAAGGTGTACGCCAGTTACATACACATTTCCAGGGGGTACGTGAAGCACCACTGATATAGAGAATAGAAATTCAATAGAAAACGAAAGGTTAGGTTCATGGCTCGACAAAACATAATAAAACGTACAGAGTTTTGGCAATATAGACAAAAATCCGTTAATAATGATATTGTTACGACAGATGAACGAGCAACAATGACTTCATGACTTAACGTGTCTTGAACACTCGTGTGTGCTTCTACGTGAGATTCAATTTAGCCAACTAATTAGAACTGAGAACGATTCGAAAGAATAAAAAAGATAGCAGTGCAGTGTGTAAAAGTTGTGAGATCTGAAAGGACGTTCAGATGGTCGGATTCAGTGCGCATTAAGTGAAAATAATTAGTATGTTTATTAATGTGTGCGTGGGTGTTTGTTTTCTGTTGTTAGTAATAAAATATTAGTGAATTAGCACAGGACGAGAGTTTGTTTACGTCTGAAGGTATTCAAGTGACATGGTAAACAAAGTGAAGAGGTAGTATTATACAACAGACAGAGCTGATATTGTATGCTCTGTACGAAAAGGTTAATGACTTATGTATGATAGTAGTTAATTTGTTTATAAGTTACTTCATCCATGTTTTTGTAATAATTTGCATTGTATTGCAATTGGTTTGAAAATATAGTTATTAGTACTGTCACCCGCAACTTTTTCCTCTTCGAGACATGCGGTATGAACTTAAAATGTTCCGCGTTTACTAAAATAATTATCTTATCTAGAACTGCATGTCAATAGATTGATGATCTGACTTCGAAATATAATGCCTTCAAACAAATATTTTTGAAAGAGTGGCCGAAAGAAGATTTTAGATTCGAACCAGGAACAATCTACAAGCTAGCAATACGCAGTCCCGTATTCTCTAACTGTAGCTGCGACGAATAGAGATTTCACATGATTGACCAAGACCCAATTTTTGTTTGAACAATAAAAAAATTTTGAATTTATTTAAATTTCACACTTAACAAAGTTCCACCACTGGCTTATAAAGGTGGATGATTTTACATTACAATTAATTGACTAAGTACTCACTCCATTCAGGTAAGCTTGAGTTCGAACAACATTCAAAACAAAATAATGAAAGTAAAACTTAAAAGTGAAAGTGACAACAAGCAGAGTAAGTTAAATTAAAATAACTCTACCACATTGAAGTTTCTCCGGAACGAGAACTGTATTCTGCTAAGTTATTGTGATGTGCACACGGCGTAAATTTTCATGAAGCACCCACTCCAGATTTCTCTGATCGTGGTTTTTCCCAAGCAAAGCAAATTTCTTTAAATTTCGCCTGACGTACTTAGATAAAAGTTTATCATCTCACTAATTTAAGAGATGTCTAATTTAACAATTTCCCTCCCTGAAATATGGCCTAAAAGTCAGCCCAGTGAATTTCACTAAAGTCGGACTTAGAGAAGAGTGCAAAAGAAAGATAGATAAAAAGACCGAACCCTGATCTGTTAGCCTGATCAACCCACACCGAACTGTTTCTCCCGGGTCGAGCGTGATAATATCTTTCTGGCAACCCCGGGAACTCTCCGACCAACAGGGCCAATCAGAAGCAAGCCCCGGGCAAAACCCCGATTCCACTTCCATATTTCACAGTGGAACGGAGTTTTGTTGCCAACCAGCACTCTGCATTCCTCCCAAAGGTCAATGTTTGCTTTTGGGCGAGCTGAAATTGTTTCACAAGATACTTCCTGTCATTTCACATGGGCTAAGTTATTTCTCGGCAATCATCAACGTAAACAGATGAAACGGAACCCTGAAAGATATTCGCAACCGAGATCTTGCACCCATTAACCTCCGAAGACATCTCCGTCAGACACAAAGTGGTTGCATCAGGATAGAAATGAAACAAAAAAAATTGAAATTATTAACATCAATAGGTCTGCGACCTATCAGTACTCACGCTCAATGCCTATCCATTTTAAAAATTCGCAACAATATTATGACGAGTGTAGTATGCTGGTTAGATCAATTCGTTGGATTTAGGATGAAATCACTTCTGGGTTGGGTTGTTTTACCTCTGAGCAGCACTTTTTTGCACACCATGGGCTAAATGGCCAGGTCACATGGACCCCGAATGCTCAGAAAAGGTTGGGGGAGGGGACCCACTGGAACAGCTGTTGGGAGACAGATGGTAGCCTCCCGTCAAGGCCATCCAGCGTGTTCTTTAACGTGCACAGGGTATGGCTCTCCCACACACGTGGTCACGGCGTAACGTCCCATCCGACGGACGGCGGCCTTTCCAAGCCCATCGGTGTCCCCTACTGACCGTGGGCAGGGTGGGGAATTTTGCGGAGATAAATCTCAACCAGTCAACCAGTCAAACAGTATATACAAATCTGACCCAGCTGGGACTCGAACCTGGGAACTACAGATCACGAGCCTGGCGCGCTACCGACTGAGCCACCCCCGCCCATTTCTGGGATTTTCTCCAGATGGTAAATCGCGAATATGCGATTGTTACAAGTCGTAGATGTGGAGGAGGGTTTACTACATTTTATTTATCAATTAAAATCATTATTCATTGATTCCATGGACGCAGCAGAACTGGAATCATGAGGGACAGAGTCGTAGCTACTTCGGTAAGAAGCAATATCTCCGAAGCCAATCACTTCGCTTTCCTGCTGTCAGTAATTCACAATTACAGCTAAGGCTCGTGAAGATCGGATTTCTAAGAATAACATTATTCTTCCTTTGGCTTGTTATAGGAAAACAAACTTTCATTCACCTTCCGCATCCAATCAAGAAGTAATATCCGTTCGTTTTTTTAGGCCTCTCAGGTGTAATCTAAAGCAATGGCTCCCAACCAATTTGGCATCACAATTTGAAGTTTGTTCAAGCTCGCAACATAGCAAGATAATTTCATCTTAATTAAATCTCGAGGTGAAAAGAAATGAACTTTCGTTGTGTAGGAGAGGTTAGCATTCTACTACTTGTTTTGAAACTGTACAGGCAGAGCGATTTCCTTTCTTTTTAGTGTGGATTATAATATAAGTTTCGCGGCATGACAGGAATTTTGTGACAGTACCCAGGTTTTGAAAAACTGATTTGAACAAGCTATCGATACTACATATCACACTAAAATTCACACACAAGATTTTCCTCAAACTTAAAGACGAGATTGTCAGTTCCTTTTTATACGGAGTTGGGGGATATACTTTTTCACCATTTTATCTCCCATCCTCCCCAAACAAACGAAAGTCATCTTTTATTTAAATTTCATCACTCAAAGAAGATCCATGTTAAATATAAAATATTTTCCAGTCTAAATGGGCATTGTCCTATTCACGTTTAACAAATATGCCTCAAAATATGGTAATTGCCTAAATGAGTACAATAGCAAAAAAATATCCTGGAAAGCATTGTCTTGCGATCTAGATCAGTAGTTCTCAAACATAGGGATGTATCCAGGAAGGGGGGGGGGGGTATACAATATATGATATGTTATATTTATATATACAAATATGATGATGTATATACAGGGTGACCCTGAATTCATGGCCCAAACGTGAGGGGATGGTAGTACACACTGAACCCACAAATATTCGTCATAGAATATGCGGCCGCAAACGCAGCCTGGTGCCGGTAGGGGGTGCAGACGAAGCGGCACAGCTTGAAAGCGCTGGATCGGCCAACCCCAGCATTCTCAGCGTCGACCGGACATGAGATAGAGCAATTTACGAACGCAGAGAAAGCCGATATGCACCTGATGTATGCGTAGCCGAGGGCAATGGTAGAGAGGCGCAAAGAGTCTACCGTGAGCGATATCCTATGCGCCGTGTGCCCAATCATAAAATGTTTGCGTGACTGCACCGCCAGCTGTCTGAGGCAGGCACCTTCCACATCAGTCAACATGATGCCGGATGAGCACAGATGGTCAGAACGCCAGCTATGAGCGAGGACAAGCACACGATCCGCTACCCGGAGCCTGGGTGTGCATCGGAACAGTGTCTGGCGAGTACTGCATGAAGAAGTGCTACACCCCGATCACTTGCAGCAAGTGCAGGCATTGACAGCTGTTGATTATCCCTGCGCATGGATTTCGCTCAGTGGTTCCTGCAGCAAAGTGCCGCACATCCCGATTTCCCCGCGCATGTGCTCTTTACGGATGAATCAACATTCTCACGTGAAGGTGTAGTGAATGTCCATAATGCGCATTTGTGGGCGGCCCAGAACCACCATGGTACACGTCCAAATTCGAACCAGCAACGGTTCGTCATCCAATGTCTGGGCGGGGATCGTGCATGACTACCTAATTGGACCCTACCTACTGCCGGACCGCTTCGATGGGCGAATATACCATATTTTTCTGCAACAGGTTTTGCCGGAATTGCTCCAGGATGTTCCAGCCACAATCTGCATCCATATGTGGTTCCAGCACGATGGGGCACCCGCCCATTTCAGCATGGACGTGTGTCAGCATCTTCATACCACATTTGGGGACCGATGGATTGGGCGCGGTGGTCCCATCCCATGGCCCCCAGATCGCCTGATCTTTCTTGTATCGATTTCTTTCTGTGGGGACATTTGAAGAGTGTTGTGTACAAGACGTCCGTGCAGTCCGCGGAGGATCTGGTAGCCCCTCTGTCCATCGCAGCCACCGATGTGCGCGACAAGCCCATTGTTTACGAGCAGGTAGGCCGATCACTACGCCACCATTGTGCAGCCTGTATCAACGTTCGTGGGCGGACGTTTGTGGGATGAAAATCTATATTTGTTGTAATGATCTCCAATAAATGTCACTCTGGAAACCTCTGTGTCTGTCCTTCATTTCCGACTCCTCACTGCGTTTGCGGCCGCATATTCTATGACGAATATTGGTGGTTTGGTGTGTACTACCATCACCCCACGTTTGGGCCATGAATTCAGGGACACCCTGTATATATAACATATATATATACATAATCAGAACAGGGGTCCACAACCCCACCCCCGGAAAAATTCAGTCGTCTTATACAAAATCCAAAACTTGTCTACCTGCTTTGAAATCCAAAACATTTGCCTTTTTATAATTTTATTTAAGCCCCATATTTTATTTCTGACACTAAAAAATTAATTTAAAAAAACTATAAAATCGTACACCATATAGAATATCAATTTAATATTTCTCCTCGGTGAAATATTTTAGTATTGGGAAACCTACTAAAGTCTTATTGTCAGAACCCCCCACCCCACCCCCACCCGAAGCTAAATTCTCGGACCTCCACCCCCGTGAACTAAATCTTGGGTACGTGCTTGCTCGAACATTTCCAGTAGCGACCCCTTTGACTACTAATGTAATTCTCCTCCCCCTACACCATTGACGGAATCTGTCACACACTCCCTTTATAATTGATGGAAATAACTTGAATTGACGAAAGAATATTTTCTCTACTGTCATTGCTCTTATCGACTCCTGAAAATCGAATTACACCTAAAACTCATTCCTCACAGAGACTCAAAAACTGATTGTTGAGTTGAACTATATATAATCAATACTTCCCTTAAAAATATGAAGAAAAATATCTTTTTTTTTCATATATGAAGTTTTTGAAGGAAAAATATCTCCTTTTTGATATCATAATCAAATATTATAAATATCAAAAAATTATATAATAAAATATACTTCCCTTATATAATCAAGTCTTAGGTTCTAGAACAGGGGTTCCCAAACTGGAGGAGAGGAGGGGCGTGAAAACATTCCAAAGCGGCTCGTAGATGTGACATTTTTTCTGCTTATTTTTAATGTTTAATTATGAATTGAAATTTTTGTAAATAGGAGAGTTGGTTTATGATAAATGAGAAGTGGAGAGGCGTGAAGGTTTCTGGAAAACCGAAAAGGAGGACGTGATGCAGCAAACGTTTGGGAACCCCTTTTCTAGAAGAATGCCCCAGACAATAGTAAACGGTAGAGCGCCAATAAGTTCTGATAAACTGAGGAAAGGTGGAAAAGCTGACGAGAGTGATGGAATACTCTCGGAGTACAGGGGTCTCTACATTTACCAAGGATTCGTGCAATAACAATGCTTGTAATACTATTTTTGTCACGAGCATTAAAGAGAATTTTTTGTTTGTTTTTTGTTACAGGATTTGTTCAAATACTTAAATATCTCGCGGTTCCCTGACTAAGGCTTCACGGCTCCTTGGGGAGCAACGGATGCCAGTTTAAGAACTACTGATCTAGATAGCTACTGCTTAAAATTATTTTGAATCACATCGTTACATTTATGAAAACAATATTAAAGGATATTCTGTACTTGTCGGGAAAATTGTGATAGATGATGCTTTTTGTTTTCGAGAAAGAGTGTTACAAAGACGTCTCTATTTCCTAACTTCTAGTATTCGTCTCTACCAGGATTGTCTGATGTCCAGCAGGGGCGGGGATGGCTCAGTCGATAGCGCGCCAGGCTCGTAATCTGTAGTTCCCAGGTTCGAGTCCCAGCTGGGTTAGCCCTGCCCATGGTCAGTAGGGGACACCGATGGCCTTGGAAAGACCGATGGGACGTTAATCCGTGTGCGGGAGAGCCATACCTTGTGCACGTTAAAGAACACGCTGGATGGTCTTGACGGGAGGCTACCATCTGTCTCCCAACAGCTGTTCCAGTGGGTCCCCTCCCCCAACCTTCTCTGAGCCTTCGGGAACCTTCGGGGTCCATGTCGCCTGGCCATTTAGCCCATGGTGTGCAGAAAAGTGCCGCTCAGAGGTAAAACAACGCAACCCAACCTGATGTCCAGTATTTTCTAACACTGTCCGCTATTTGATAGAAATGTCCTGTTTCATGAATTTAACGAACTGAAATCTAAATCTATAGCAGTGAAGTATTAGCTAACAAATTGAGAATGTTATGAAATAATAAACAGGATTTTTTTTAATTTATAGGACAGTAAAACCTTTTTAGTTGACGGTAGAGATTAAAGTTTTTCAATCGAAAAATGCGTCTTATATCTGGTCTTCTGCTCGCTCTACTTCCTCCTTTCTGGTAAAGTAGAGTTGACAATTCTACTCAAACTTGGAATTCTTTCGACAAAGCACGAATAGTATTATCTGTGATCAATTCTCTAGCTAATGAGATTGAGTCTCACAGAGCTAAGTTCACATAGAGTTTTGGAACCTTTTGCGAAATTCTGAAACGTAAAGAACATAACGATAGTAAAAAAAATACATTTGCATTTAAAAGGCTTTCCTAGCTATTAACTTAAAACTTTCTCTCGTGTCATTACTTCCGAAATGAAGCATGAAGTGTACTGTAAACCACTGCTTCATTCTATTTGGAGTTTCTCTCATCAGTAGCAGAGCGGAATATTTTCTACTACATCTTTTGAATTATTGAGGACAATCTTAACAACTGCGACTTTTATCTCCAAGAGATGTTTTTAAAAATTGCCCTTGTACTCAGATAGATCAGAGACGTATTATTCAATAGTTCAATAGGCACGGCTGTCCTAGAGACGACGTCGTTTTACTGTTTTTCCCTTTGCGTGATAAAAACTGTAACAAAACTATCTTCTTTTTTTCAATTCTTATAACATAATATATTCTATTCTTATTAATTAATAAGAAATTCTTATAACATAATATTATGTTAATGGGTTGGGTTGTTTTACCTCTGAGTGGTACTTTTTGCACACACTGGACTAAATGGCCAGGTCACAAAGATCCCTGAGGCTCAAAGAAGGTTAGGGAGGGGACCTACTGAACAGCTATTGGGAGACAGATGGTATTCTCCCGTCAAGGCCATCAAGCGTGCACAAGGTATGGCTCTCCCGCACATGGGACCGCGGTTTAACGTCTCACTCGACGGACGGCGGCCTTTCTAAAAACATCGGTATCCCCTCTTAACCGTGGACAGGGCGAGGAGATTTGCAAGATAAATCTCAACGGTATTGTGTTAATGACAATGTTTCTCACAAAGAGGCAGAGTCCAGATCCATTTACCCCCGAAGCCGATACACCCATAAAAATGCTCCCGCCAAAGAAAGGGGCGGGACTTGACTGAATCAGCAGCCAGGCTCGTAATCTGCAGTTCCCAGGTTCGAGTCCCAACTGTGCCAGGATTTAAATTTATCTCCGCGAACCAGCATCCTGCCCTCGGTCAGAAAGGGGATTCCGACGGGCTTGGAAAGGCAGTCGTCCGTCGGATGGGACGTAAAATCTTTGCCCTTGAGTTGGACAGCCGTACTTACCAGTACGTTAAAGAACACGCTGGATGGCCTTAACGGGAGGCTTCCATTTCTCTGCTAACAGCTGTCCAGTGGGTTAACAATTCTTAAAGCCATCGGAGTGTTTTGTGACCTGGCCGTTTATCCCATTGTGTAGCTCACTGGCAAAACAACCCAACGCAATTCGTCAACAAGCCTTCGTAACAGAAATGCCTAGAAGAACTTAATCCAGCCATGAGATAGAACTTGCCAAAGAGAAAATTCTTACGTTTCTACTACTATATAAGACTCTCTTGCGAATCCAGAAGTGCCGTCATCCATAAGGACCCTTGTTAAATTTGGAGCAAAAATAAAAACGCAAAAAGAATTGCTCACTATATGGTAGTAAAAATATTTCACTTATTTATATTACATTATACATATAAACAAATTAACAATGAGAAATCACAGGGGTAATCTCGTGAGTTCTCAGTATACTATAGAAAAATGTAGCATAAATGTCATTCTATAATCAGTGTCATCTTAGTTGGTTAATAGTGTAGAATTTTTTTATTTTTATCTATCTAAAGTCATCACTTCTGTTGCTTTTAATGTTGAATCTGTTTAAAGTCGTTACTTTTGTAATTTTCTAATGTTGAAATTTACTATTGACATGTTAGTCTTAAAATTAACTGTTAACTCGTTTAGTTAATTTTACTTTATGGAGACTTGCACTACTATTACTTCATGATATATACATATTTATTATATATTTGTACATAGTATACAAATTATATTCCATATTTATATACATAAAAAGAATCTAAATTCGTACCTTGTAAAACTGAATCTATCATCGTGTAAAACGAAACTGATTTCATTTTCTTGATCGTATTAAACCGAAATCGTATATATAAAAAGAGGAATAGGTGTACATTATTTGTCACATGGAACAAAAACAAATGGCATGAAAACGACGAGAAAAATGTCAAGTTTGATTTTCATTTGGGTTGCAGTTTTGTTGAGGAGAAGCCCTCTGCAGCAGGAAAGCTAGAAAGAGTTGATGAAGCCAAGGCACAATGGAATGGACCCCTGGTCCTTCCCTCTGGATACGTCTTGGTTAAAATGAATTTAAACTTTTAAAGTTCATAATTTTTTCATCCTCATCAGAAGATCAGCTTTGTATGAATTTTGAATTTCTGGTGTTTTTTCTGTTTTTGATTAGCTCGTTTTCTATTAAACGAGATGATGTTTAATTTTTTTTTTCGTCTATCTGTCTGTCCATCTGTAGACATTCAATCTTTATTGTTTTTAGAAATAAAAATTTGTTTTGGGTTGGATAGGTATTGATGAAATACACTGCTCACAAAAATTAGGGAATATTTCAAAATGAACATGAAGCGATAAAATATCCCCTAATTTTTGTGAGCAGTATATTACGATTCGCACTTTCTGAATCTCACACTTGTTTTAATAGCTCCCTCTAACGGTGCAAAAAGTTGGAATTTGTCTAAACGTGAAATGAATAGTTCAAACAATCTATTTACACTCATGGACACAAAAATTGCGACACTCATAAAGGATGAATGCAGTGACACCAAATCATTACCACACGTAGTACCGGAGGTCCTATGCAAATGATTCCAATGACGAGAATAAGACGTCACATGGAACAAGAAATAGAAGACGGCTGTCAGTCCCAAGACCCCGCTAAAATAAGCCACCGTAGCAGACAGCAGGTAACTCAGTGGAAGTGAAACTGTGCACGTGTGTTTCACTTATGCCAAGGCAACGAATGCCAGTGCGTTATCAGCAGCTAGTCCCGTTTGAATGGAACCATATTGTGGGGATGTATGAAGCAAGTTATTCTGCCCATCCTATAGTGGACCATCTTGGTTACACAATGAGCACTGTAACGTACTGTTTAGAGCAGTGATCGAGCACAGGAACCACTTAACCTCATCATGGCTCAGGTCCCCGCAGACACCACACCACGAGAATATCACCTCATCCACCGATATGTAGCCTCTGACCCCTTTTGCGACATGGGCAAGCAGCTTCTGACCCCCAGTGCAATGAGCCATCTGCAATGCATGCACCAAGTGTTCATACAGATCATCTGACAACGTTTGAATGAAGCGGAATTATAGGCATAATGTCCCCTGCACAGGCTGTCTCTGACAGCTAATCATTGCCAAGCACATCGTCGGTGGTGCATCAAGTGTGTGTTTTGGAGAGGGAATATCACCACATCGTCTTCTTGGATAACTCATGCTTCTATTTGGGTCCAGATGATGGTCGCATTGCAGACAGTGTCAGAATCCGGCACACCCAACGCTCTAGTGTGGATTCCCATCAGTTACGACTCCAGAACACCTTTAGTGTTTGTCCAAGGAATTTTGAAGCTCAGCAATGCATCAATGACAATCTGGTGCCCATTGTCTACCTTTCCTGCAGAGCTCTCCTGGTGCCATTTTTCAGCAGGATAACGCACCTACCCTTATGGCACCCTTTGTGCAACAATGTCTATGGGATGTCAACACCCTACCTTGTCCCACTATGTCTCCGGATTTTTTCCCTATAGAGCACAATGGGATGCACTGGGTCGACATTTCTGACACTATCCACAGCCTGCACACATACTGGACACCTTATGTCTCCATTTGGAGGAAGAAGAGCGGGAAGTGCCTGAGGACAATATTAGGAACCTGTATGCATCGATACCTTGATGTCTCGCTTCATGCATCGCCGGCGAAAGGGGTCGTACTCCTTACTGAGAGCCCACCATTATTAGAGCCACCATTGCATTTAATCATTACTACCTTGTAATATGCTCTATCACTCTGCTCAGTTTCACAGATGTTCGAGGCTTACTTTATGATGTTGCAATTTTCTTGTCCATGAGTGTATTTTACAAATTTGAAATTTTAGTAGTAGAGTGTGAAGATTTATCTGACTATCCCCCACCCTACCAAAAAAGCTTTCTCCTATTTTGCAGAAGAAACTTTTCATATTTCCTACGTAACTTTGTGCGTCACATTTATTTCCCTTCATATACATACAACTTGCCACTTAAATTATGTATACGCTTTAATCCAGAAAGGGGATTACGGAGTCAGCTGATTATTAACTTCTCCTCAACGCATACAATTCCACAGTTTGTAATAAGTGGCTCATATATTCGAGTAAATAGTAATTTAGACATTTAAACATAGTTCAAATTGTCACTTTAAATGAGCAAATATGAACGTGGAATCACGGTAAACTCGCTTTACCATTGTTCCATTATCACATGCAGTGTTTAACTGTTTAGATTACATTGATAGAAAATCAGACGTTTAACACTTCTCAGTCCACTACTCGGTTAACGATTATGATTTCTCATTCCATTCCAGTATCGGAGTTGATTTCGCATTGATTTGAATGGTTGCTTCCTGGTTGCCACTGTTTTTCTTTATTGTTTTCAAGGCATGCACATTGCTTCCAGTTGGTTCATTTTTTAAACAAAATGAATCTCTTATTTTCATCAAAACATGATACTTATTTTCAATAAACATTTATAAGGGTCGTTCAAACGATAAGTGGACAACAATATATCTGAGTAATAGACTGGGTGATCTTTGTGCCCTTATGCAGGGAAACTGTTATACATGGACGGAACTCATCAAACACCAGAATCAGTGGCAAGGATCGCCTTGAACGTGATAGACGTTGTATGGATTCCAGGCAATCCCCACATGGGAGCATCCAAAGTTGAACAATGCGCAGCATGCTGACGCACAGACCATCAGCATTAATTTGACTATTAGTATTGTGTCCCTCGAATTTATTTTATTTTCTAATTTATTGTTTTGTGTGTATCTCTATTATATTTGTATTTTCAGAAGTATTTTAAATGGGAATGTTGCTCATTAGTCGCCATTCGTGGCTTAGCTGTGTATCCTCCAGATGCTAACGGAAGTGAGCGCTTACAAATGGTTTTATTGCACTTTCGTCGCTCGACTCCCTTCGTACAATCAGAGGGGTTAGGGTGCAACTCACTGAGAGGAGATACTATGAGATGCAGAAATGACAAAGGCAAACAGAGAGTGGCTTAGGAACGGAGGAGTCACGTTCGTTTAGCACGTCGAAGTGACGTAGCTCTTTCTCAAAAACCCTAAAGGAGCAGGGTTCGGTTCTGTGTGAACCAGGTTATTTAGGAAGGGATTACGATATCCTGTCGCCAAGTTTTGAGGTCTGTAAAGCGATTTCTGTACGGGAAAGTACATACAAAGCAGCATTCAAGCTGTGATAAGCCTATTGGAGAAAGTCTACAAGGAATATCAAATAACGCCATTTCATCCAACGAAGTGTTGAACACACTTAAGGCCCACAGAATCGAGAACATTCCCTTATTTTACATGTGTATGTGTAAATTTACGAAGTGTTAATAAATGGTGTGCCGTCCTCTACCTAGTGCATTGGATATTTACTTCTTTCATCCAAAGCACAGCCATCAATATCCATTTCAAATAGAGAAGATTTGACTCGCATCGAGTATGACGCATATCGAAACACGGGTGTAAAAAACCAAGAATTTGTGGTTTCACCTAGAATCACGGTGAAGATTAATTTAAATAATTAAAAAATTGAAAAAATTAATTTAAAGGAAAAAAAATGCTCTGGATCACCAGTCGAGAGAGATCATAACGATCAGAGTCCACTTAATGTAGTTTCTGGATCGTGGCGACTCCATCAACTAGCAATGATATTTCAAAACTCTGGGCGTTTCAAGGCAGGCAATAAAGTCCAAGTTCCCAGGACTTTTGAGAAGGAAGGTTGTTTTGTTGCATGAAAATGTCCTCCCCTATACTGCCAAGTTAAGGCTAAACACGTGTCGTTCAAAGTGTCTGGAACAGCCTTCTTACAGTCCTGATCTCTCCCCATATGATGTTCAGTCCTCTAAATAAAGCCATGAAAGAAAGATAGTTCAAGTCTGATGAAGAGGTGCAGCACATGGTCACAGACTTTCTCAAATAGACAAATTCGTTCTACGAACTAGGTATATTGTTGCTAACTTCACCTTGGAACAAATGTCCTATAGATTAATAAATCCTTTATATTTTATTTCTGACATGTACTTTTTATTTGAACGATCCTAATGTTATAGAAGAGAAAGATCATGTTTCACATTTCTTTTCCTCGTTTGGAGAGGAGGTTGACTCGGTATCTTTCTAAAATCGCAATTTTTTGTTTGCGGATTCGAATCTCCATTGTGCCTGCACTGAGAATACCTTCGCTAACCTTCACTCTGCCTCTGGTTAGGAGGAGAACACCATTGGGCTTGGAAAGACCTCCATCCGTCGGATGAGCTCGGAAAATTAAGCTTTCCCGTCTGGTGCACGAAAGCCATACCCTGTTAACATTAAAAAACACATTGGATGGCGTTGGTGGGTTGGGTTGTTTCACCTCTGAGCGGCACTTTTTTGCACATCACGGGCTAAATGGCCAGGTCACAAGGACCCCGAAGGCTCAGAGAAGACTGGGGGACCCACTGGAACATCTGTTGGGATACAGATGGTGGCCTCCCATCAAGGCCATCCAGCGTGTTCTTTAACGTGCACGGGGTATGGCTCTCATGCACATGGGACCACGGCTTAACGTCCCATCCGACGGACGGTGGCCTTTCCAAGCCCATCGGTGTCCCCTACTGCCCCTGGGAAAGGCGGGGAGTTTTTCAGAAATAAATCTCAACGCTGACCCAGGCGGGACACGAACCTGGGAACTGCAGATTACGAGCCTGGCGCGCTACCGACTGAGCCACCCCCGCCCCAGCGTTGGCGGGAGTCTTCCATCTGTTTCCTAATAGCTGTCCTCTTCTTAAATAGCTAATCAGCAGACACACAGGTCCGAACTCTTAGGGCCATTATAACTTGGTCATTTGGCTCATTGTTAAAATTGTTAAAAGAAAAGTTCCACCCACTTTTTATTTGTGTTTTTTTATGAAGATTAAGCTCTGGTCACTGGTCATTGCAACATGTATTTCGAAAATGAAAGGTTAAGAAAAAGAAATGCAGTTGCCTCGAAGTGAAATTAATCCATTATAAAATAATCTGGGTCAAAGAGATTCCAAGACAGGGGTGTCAAGCTTCCACAAGAGTGGGGGTTAAAATTAAGACCATAGAGCATGTGGTCCACATATTATTATCATTAAAATTTAAATCACCTATGAACAGTTTTTAGCTTCAATGAATTTTATTAATTTCAAGTAGCGGAACTGGGTGGTAAATGAAGTTTGAAAGCACCGATGCGATCATGGGCGTCCGCAGGGGTGGGGGAATCACTAGCGTATTTTCAATAATAAGTTTTGTTATCGGGCATATACATATTTGGTACGATACATGCATGATTGCTGTTGTAGACTACTATGCCTGTCTGGGCTGGGTTCTTTTCTAACTATGTGTGTGAGAACTTTTGTAGAAGGATACCTGTCCCTATCTCATCAGGATGAATAACTCAGATGGCCGAATACAGAAACTCGTGTATTTCACATATATACATTATTTATTTACACTTTAACTATATACAGACTGTGACTGCCCTCCCGGTACAGTCACTGGCCAAATTCAACACAGGTTATAATGAGCCTCAGCGGTCCCACCGCTAGATACAGACAATTCTTAAACGGGCTGCAGACAAACAGCCTGACATCCGGACGGTCTCATGGTTCTCGCGCAAGTCTCAGTTTCAACCACTCCACCGGATGAGGTCACGTGTCCTTCAGGGACATTAGGGTGTCTCGGCCAATAGGGTACGGACATGATCGCCGTGCCAGGTCGACTCTTGTCGCCTTTCTTCATCTTGCTCTCAAAACTAGATCTGCCGCCAAAATGGCGATTCCGGCCTTCACTCCTTCAGCCCTAGCTGCCGAGTCCCTTTACCTGTATTCGCAACTGTGCTCATTAATGAACAGCTCGGCCTGAATATTTCTATCTTGAAACATTGATTTTTTTTGCCCCCCTCTGAAAGCATATTTGCCTTCCACCTCTTTAAAATATTCCCTGCCGACGTATGGATGCAATAAAAAATTCTATAAATGCTCTCGAAATCCCAATAAGTTGGCCAAGATGGCTCAGTATGGAAAGTTACACTAATAAATGACAGTCGGTTTTTATAATTTTTGCAATACGCTTTTATTGTATTTCACTCGATACCAATTTTAAAATTATGTGAGAGTCTTACCGAAAGAATGCCTGTATGGCTCTAATACGCATAAAAATAGCTGTATGGATACGAAGCTAAAACGGAAAGCTGTCATCGAGTTCTTGACGAAGGAGGGCTGCATCACTTCCGGCATTCATACCAGGCTAACCAAAATGTACTGTGATCAGACAATCGACGTCAGCAGTGTGCGAAGAAGTTTATCGAAGAAGAAACAACCATCGATGGCAAACCACGAAGTGCGAGGCCGTCAACTGTGGCCACTGATGACAACCGACACTGATCACAGCAATTTTTTCAAACAAGATTCCAGCCTTCAGTTCAGCGAGTGGCGCAAATGCATCGCGTCTGCAGGAGATTTACTTTGAAGGATAGTTTATGTAGCGCAACAATGGATGTACAGTCGCTCAAAAAAATATCGAAACACTATGGTTCATTACAGAATTCAGAAAAAAATATCTGGCAACGATTGTTTTGAAATTAGCGATCTGGACACGAAGGTTGCCAGATCACTAATTTCTAAAAAAAACGTTGCCAGATATTTTTTCTGAATTCCGTAATCAACCGTAGTGTTCGGATACTTTTTTGAGCGACTGTAGGTGGTCATATTATTTTGATACTAGATCGTGTGGGCTCACTCACGGAAATATTGAGCGTGTGCAGTTACCATTCACAGCAAACTGGAGCGTGTGCAGTAACTGCACACGCTCCAGTTTGCTGTGAACGGTAACTGGAGCGTGTACAGTTGCTGTACACGCTCCAGATATTTTTCCTGAATTCTGTAATCACGTGACACGAAGGTTGCCAGATCACTATTTTCTAAAAAAATCGTTGCCAGATATTTTTTCTGAATTCCGTAATCAACCATAGTGTTCGGATATTTTTTTGAGCGACTGTACAAACATGTATAAATGGAACCTTCTATTCATTTTAATAAAGGTGTTACACCCTATGTACGTTATGGTTTTTTTCTTAATGAAATAAAATAATTTTCGGCCTTCAGAATTTACTTTTGTCTCTTCTTGCTGTTATGGCTCTAGCAAAGTTCCTGAACCCTAATTTTAGTAAGTTTATTTTCTGTTTATGTACACATACAGTGCATGGTTGCCACAAAGTAATAATTAAAATAACAACTCTTTGCTGTATAATACAAATAAGCTTGAATATATATTTTACATATATATATAACTTTAAACTGTGCATTTCATTTCTTACAATCAAAGTTATTTGGTATTGTGCATTTTTCTCCTGTATTTTTGCCATTACAGTAACATTACCATACACTTTATATAATAGGATCATACCACACGAGTAAAACTCGTTTGTGGGGTTTATAAATAAAAAACATGTTCATACATTTGGCATAATCTTTAATGTTTAATGTTTAATGAACAATTATACATTTAACGTTTCTATATAGTTCTTTTTTTTAATAAAAATTTTGCATTTTCTAACTTTAGCTTCAATATCTATTTTTTTTTAGTTCTTTAACAAATTCATTTATGTTTTTTACATCCTTTATATAATTTGCAATCAAATTAAATAATCTTGGGAATATATAAATGTAATGCCTGGTAATAATATTCTCTGTTGCAAAAAGCTCATCCAACAATAAGTTTTTTGGATAATTTCGTATTAACCGCAAAGGTTCTGATGTTTCGTTCATTCCTAGTTTTCTTTACATGTTTGATTACATTAAAAAATGTATAGTTTTCTCACTTGCAAGATGCCCAATATTCGATAATCCTGAATTATACTTTCTCTTCTTCACTTTCTTTGCATAAATTATGCACCTAATTATATAATTTTGGACTCCCTCTAGCAGTTTAATATTATGTATCATAAGCTCCCAACCTGACAAAATACCGCAGTTAAGGTAAGATTTTATCCAAGCATTTTAGATAATTTTTAATAATGATAAGTCTGCAAAATTCCTGATATAGTACATTTTAGGGATTACTGCGTTATTTTTTACTGATTGTTTTTATATGCAAATAGCAAGTTAATTTTCTGTCTATAATTATTCCTAAATAGCAATAACTCTTTACTCCTCCAATACTTTTACATCTCCATATATCACCACTACAGGATCGTTTATAATAATTTAGCTTCTCTTTAAAATAATCTGTTTCATTTTCCCTAATTCTAATGTTCATATACTTTATTTTCTTGATATTTAACACGAATCTATTCTTATGGAACCAGTCTCATATTTTACATGAATCATCGTTTATTTGGTTAATTAATATGTCTTCTCTACCAGAAAAAAACTATTGTTATGTCGTCTGCAAAAGTAATTATTTTACATTTAACCGTAAACCACACAAGCCATTAATATAAATTAAAAATATTACTGGACCCAGTACAGATCCTGGGGCACTCCAAATTGCAATGTAATTTCATCACTGATTTAATTTTTAATTCTTACCCTCTGTTTCTTGTCAATTAAATAGCAATTTACCCTCTGTTTCTTGTCAATTAAATAGCAATTTACCCTCTGTTTCCTGTCAATTAAAAGCTAGGTAGTCACTAGAAGGAGAGCTATGCACCAATCCCCTGTGATAATGCATAGAACCGGCCAGGCCTAGCACCTAATGTCCGACCCCGCCTTCTCGTGGTGCAGACCGTTAGTACCTTTCAAAAGAGATACTCTCTTGTGGAAGTGAACGGAAGGGGAGGGCTGCCAGATTAATGTGGCCTACTGATCTGGACAACTGTGGCTACTTTACTTTTTTTTTTCTACCCTGCTGAGGAGTGGTCAACCACACAGGGTCCTGGTGCTGACCATATAACCCACTGGACTGGACAGATATATGGCTCTGAGCTTGATTATGGATCCTGATTTTGCTGCACTGGTGGGCTTCTGTGGAGAGAAAATCTTCCGCTGTGTTTTCTGTTTGTTTGTGGGTTGACAGCCCCAAGTGAATAGATTCACAGGATATGTTTATCAGCTGGTGGATAATCCTGAGCAGAGGTCATCGCAGGGACCTGAACTCTTTGCTTCTATTGGCATCGTCAAATTCTACATTGGAGGAAGTCTTTCAGTGTAGATGGCTTCAGCCTTTAGTGATGGGGGAACGGGTCTTTGCCCCATGTCTGCTATTAGGGGGCTGTTTTGATATTGTCGGCATTCCCACTCTCAATAAGCATAGTTTCTTTAAACATCCCACTAACCATTTCTCTCCATAGGTAGTTGGAATGTGAGGACACTGCACAGAGCTTTTTCTCTTGATGTCCTCACACAAGAATTCCACCATTATAATTTAGATATTCTCGGCTTGCAAGAGACCAGATGGACAGATAAAGGTCAGATTCTTAAAAATAATCTTAAATTTCTCTTTTCAGGGACGGACGACAATAAGCATCACCAAGGCGTGGGACTGCTTCTCAGCAGACACGCTAATGATGCTCTTCTAGGATATGAGTGCATTAATGAAAGATTTCTTACAGCAAAATTTCAGACAAGCGTTAAAGACTTGAATGTTATCTGCTGTTATGCCCCCACTGAGGATGTCGATGAGGATGAGAAGGATAGGTTTTACGGATAACTTCAGGATATTTTGTATTCTGTCAAGAAAGGAGATATTACCCTTGTTCTAGGTGACTTCATTACCAAAGTTGGTAGTGACTCTAACATTTGGGGAGGGGTGATTGGCCATTTTCTTATTGGTAGCTGCAATGGCAATGGGCAACGTCTCCTACAGGTAAGTAAACTCAATGGATTCAGAATAACTAACACTTATTACAAACACCGCGACATACATAAGTATACATGGGTTTCATATGATGAGCTGTATAAAAATATGATTGATTATATATTAATTAACGGCAAATGGGTGGTTCTGTTAGGAATACCAGGTCATATAGGGGAGCTGAAATTGGATCTGACCATTACCTTGTTAAAAGTGTGTTGCAACTTAAACTTAAAAAGTGTTGTGCTAGGGTTAAAAAATTTACTTTTAATACTGAAGCTCTGAAAGATCCAGTTATAGCCAAAGCTTACCATGATAGGTTACTTAGTCATTATGACAGTCATGGTATGCTTACTACTGAAGTTGAGGAAGAATGGGATCATTTTAAACAGGCTTTTTTGGACACTAACAGTACTCTTTTAGGAAAAAAGGAGCAGAAGAGACAGAATTATCTGAGTGATAAGGCACTTGAGCTTATTTCGGAAAGAAAGAACTGCAGGAATGTCCTTAATCAATACCCTACTAGTCCCAATAGAAAGCATTACAGAGAACTTAATAAACGTGTAAAAGATCAGTTAGCTGCTGATAAAAATCTTTGGCTTGATGGTTTGGCTGACAAAGCTGAGGAAGCAGTTAGGTAGCACAACAGCAGAGAGCTGTACCAGATAGTTAATGTTTTGTGTGGTAGAAAACGGACAGGTATACAGGGATTGAAAGATAAACAAGGTAAGGTTATAGAAAGTGAGGATTCTGTCATGGCTAGGTCGGCTGAGCATTTCAGTAATATTCTAAACAATGCGGTTAGTTCTATTCCCATTGTTTGTAATGATGATAGATGCATTGGTGGCTTTAATGTTGGCCCTATAACACAATATGAAGTTATTTTGGCTGTTTCTAAACTTAAACTACATAAATCCCCAGGGGTAGATGAAATTACTAAGGAAATGCTTAGAGCTGGGAATGTTTTGGTTACCACTTGGACGACTAAAATTCTGAATATTTTTTATGATAAAGGCATGGTTCCTAAGGATTTTACCAGAGATTGTTATCCCTATTTTCAAAAAAGGTGATCGCAGTTCTTGTGATAACTATAGGGGTATCAGTCTACTCTCTGTTCCACGTAAAGTTCTTTCCATGATTGTGCTTAATAGAATTAAGAATCTGGTTGACAGTCAATTGCGTGATGAGCAATGTGGATTCAGAAGTGGTAGGGGATGTGTGGATCAGATATTTTCACTTAGGCAGATTCTTGAGAAATGTTTAGAGTTTCAGAAACCTTTGGTTGCTAGCTTTGTTGATTTCAAAAGGCTTTCGACTCTGTTGATCGTCATAATTTGTGGTTGATTGTGAGATCATGTGGTATACCTGACAAGTTAGTTAACATAATGAAAGCTCTCTATAATAACACTGAGTCATGTGTGAGAGTTAGTAAGGCTTGTAGCAATTGGTTTAGCATTACTTCTGGTGTTCGACAAGGGTGCATTTTGTCTCCTTTTCTCTTTAGTTTGGTTGTTGATTATGTTATGCGAAATTCACTTCAAGGGAAAGATTTTGGCCTTAAATGGCCTGGAGATACGAAAATTTCTGATTTAGATTATGCTGATGATTTAGCCCTTTTGGCAAATGATGTTGATTAGATGAACTCTTTCATTCGAGCTGTTGATGAGACTGGTAGTAGAGTAGGTTTGGTTATAAACAGAGAGAAAACTAAAGTGATAAAAATTGGTCAGGCAGGCTGTGATTCAGTTAATCTGAATGGTTGCAGTCTTGAGCAGGTGTCACAGTTTAATTATCTTGCGAGCTATGTAACAGATAATGGTGATGTGCGGCATGAGATTAACAGACGAATAGGGATTGCTGCCGGGACTTTTAAGAATCTATGGAGAGTGTGGAGAAATAGGCCTATACACCTAAAGACTAATATTAGACTGTATAATAGTTTGGTTCTGTCTAGGGTTAGTTATGATAGTGAAACTTGGACACTTTGTAAACAAGATAACAGGAAACTTGATGCTTTTGATTCCAGATGCTTACGCAGTATCTTGGGCATTAGGTGGTTCAACTTTGTAACTAATAATGAGGTTTGGCAAAGGAGTTTGCAACCTCCTTTAAGCAGCATATTGTGCAGAGGGAGACTCCATTGGTTTGGCCATGTTGCCCGTATGGATAATTATAGATTGGCGAATAGGGTTATGAACAGTGTGCCTAAAGGCCTCAGAAAGAAGGGGAGACCTAGGATGCGGTGGGCAGACAATGTCAAACATGACCTTGTAAGAAATGGTGTGCAGTGGCCGGATGCAGCAGATGTAGCTCAGGACATACATGCTTGGAGAACTAAATTGTACGGTCTGGTTGAACCTCCGTAGCCCATGGCTGCTTGAGGATGAGGATGATGAGGATAATCCTCTCAAATTGGAGTTATATGCCATTAAATCATTTCTCGGTATTTGAAAATGCCGATTCATTGTTTTTTCAATAATCTGTACTATTTTATCGTCGTTTCCACTCTGATCTATTTGTGCCGAGGGTTGCTCCATCGACTGTGAGTCCATTTGACCCTTTTCAGATTTGCAACCTCTACATTTCATCTTGCTTTTTCTTTCTGCGGACATTTTCCTCAGATTATCATCGGTAATTCCCAGACAATAGAAATGAAATTTGGTTTGACATACACAGCAACGCAAAGTGATTGTAGTAAATATGATCCAAAATCACTTTACTACAATCATTACGATACTCTTCCATTGGCAACTATTAACAAAAATGTGCGACCTCAGCCTCAAGAATCTACTTCAAACGAACAAGTACCATTGAACAACAAACACTCTAATATAAGTTACAATCCCAAACGTTTCTTCAATATTTAAAATACCTGCGAAATTTTTTCAAACTACCTGGGTTCGAGCCCCGGGTAAGGCATGGATGTATGTGTCGTTTATCTGCTGAGGCCCTGCCATCCTCTCAGACCTTCTAGTATGGCATATAAACTGACAGGCTCCTGTCAGACCTCTGTGGCAAGCAGCTGCTTGAGGGGGTATTTTTTATTTTTATATAACTTTAAATTCATATAAAAATTTATGCACTGTAATACCAAAATCTAACACAAAATATAATTGGAAATAGCTACACAAGTATCTATCACAAAAAAACTTTTAAAGAAAGCAAACAATTTCACTATGAATAGAACTTTTTACCGTACTTGCTTTACCTTTATTCGCAACAATTACCACGACATTTACTAGTTGACGTCATTCAGTTCATTGTCAAGGTAGTAAAGTAGATAAACTAGCCACAATACTTTCTCGTGGCTTACGCTAAATCAGCTGTATCTGACACGATCGCCAAACGTTCTTGTCTGTCTCCCACGTGTGCGTAAATGACCTTATATCGCCAAGCACGTGGCATACACTGGAGAAAGTTTTACTAGTAGCGATCACTAGCAATCATATAGGAAATTTATTTCAACTGTTTTGAATTTTAACTCACTTTAAATAGAAGTAATGTGAAGAACTATACCTTTTTGTGAATGACAATTTCTATCTCGAAATGCTTCCAGATCACATAAAAAAAACGTAAGATCGTATACCGTCTATGAGGTAGTGGTCACACAAGAAGGAAGTTCACGGACATGCAGTAGCGGCGACTCCGTAGGTCAAGATCACTTAGTTTCTAAATATAGACTTTCCCATAAGCAGGGTGATCGAAGACACAACTGGACGTTAAGATCAGAAACAAAGCCTGCGATTTTAAAAACTTAAATATACTGATCATTCACCTACGTATCAATAAGTTCACTGCTGAAATAGATGGCTTTCAATAAGTAGATCACATAATATGAACTAATAGGAGTCTAATTTCTGACAGATTTCGTGAAATATAACACTCATTATAAAAAAGACTATAAAACACAATGTGAAATTGCTTTCACATTCTTTACACAGAACAGTTACCATTAGTTAAGGTAAAAATGAAAAATATAAGAGCTGTTGAACTTATTATACTGTATAAGTAAACAAACATTTTGCACGTAGAGGACAGAGAGATATCCTAGAGCTACTCCTAGCTTTTTTAGGCTTCTCATACAAGGATGTAACCACTAAGACCGAAGTCACTGCAGACCAATGTCTCAGAGCTAACACTACACAAACATACAACCATTCGAGCCCGGGACTCGAACCCGGAACCCAACAGTGTTACTGCATACCAACACGATACCGCTGCGCCACAGAGGCGGTATGTATTAATATGTGCATCATATATATTAGCATGTATTAGACGTGTATATTTTTTTAAACACGTGACTTCTGTATAGCCTGGAGAGTGAAAATTCACAAGGAGGTTCAGCAAAGACTATTTTTTTAATCGTATTGCTGAGTTGCATGCTCAAAGATCAAGTGCTAAAATGATTAAAATGAAGTATTTGGCATCGCCAGTAAGATTAGAAATGTTGTGAATGGAAGAGAATCACCTGATCCATTAAGTGATAAATAGGATTCTCTAAATCGATTGCAAATTCCGGAGTTAAATTTATCGTGTGTAAAATAGTTTCGAGTATTGGGCATATTAAGACAGAATCGAAGTTACACAATTCGAATAATGAATAAAATTAATGCTCACGTTTAATAGCGTATAATAGTTGCTATATCTCTTGTTTATTGTACCTTTCTTTTTAAATTGATAAAATGAAATTTATCCAAGCAGGACAAATCTCAAGAACTCTGTTACTGATAACTTGCAGTAATGACAATTGATTCCAACAGATTTCAGTTAATATTGTAAAAAAAAGTCAGACCCTATTTCTGAAAATCGAATTCTTTGCATTGTTGATTTCTCAGACCTTTCTGTGAGGGAAAACTATTCTGTATGCGAAAGATGGCTGTTCTTAAAACGTCTTTAACTTCTCTGAAAGTTAATCGGATATGAAACCCTTGAAACAGGAAGCCGACAGACCACTTTCATCATTTCCTCATTGTTAGTGATCAACAAAACAAATAAAAAACACATTAATAAATTTAAACAGCAAAACTGGTAAAAAAATGTTTTATTTAGTAGCAAATTAAAATTTAAATCCATAATAAAATCTTATTGTTGTATTCCTATCTCGAGTAAGTCTTTATCAAAGACCTCTTCCGAAAATAAAATCAAGAACATTTCTTTAACAGCTGAAGTTTTATTTAACTCTCAAACAGTGGAGGCCTGAAATTAAATCACAGAATATAAGAAGACTTACTTGAAAGCTGAGAATATCACACTGTATATCCTGCATAAACCATTTTCGTTTCTGGACCATTGGCTCTTCTCTGCCACTTGCTTCCTGCTCTTCGTCCTCCGTGTTTTCACGTGCGTATCCCTCAAGTCACACACGAGGAGAAGCGATGCGGGAACACGGGACTTGGCAGCCTTCCAGAAAGTGTTGACTAGCCCCCGCCCTCCTAACCACCGTAGTGTCGGAGCTTATCACGTCCTCTGCCATGGAGTCTACCACCGCCAGCATCTCTACGGCAGTCACACATCGGGCCACGGACCGTTGTTACGTCACAGCATAACTCTCACATCCAAGGCACGCACAAGAGCACATAGCGAGTAGTCGCTTCCACCTGCCTCCGTTTTTGGACAGTGGGTCACGTGACAACCATTTGACAGCCGGGAGCGTGGAGGGTCTCCATGGCAGCGCTCGCATACCATGCTCCAGCGTGGAGCGCGGGAGGCTTAATAAACCTACTGCAGACAGCACGAGAAGACGGGGGGAGTATAACCAGCCAATAACGAAGCGATTATAGAAAATAGATGAGATCCAAGTTTAGAAAGGTTTTATGTTTTTTTCTGAAGCAATTTCAAATGGATGCTAAATGTGATATGATTCCTCTCTCATTATTGATATCATTGATTTATTATACGAATTTTTGCAAAAACTATAATTATAAAACAATGCCATATCGTCTTTAAATTAAATTCCTTCTCAGGACGCCCACTTATCATTAAGGGTCTAACACGAGCCCCTCGTTAGGGTCTAACACGAACTCTCAAAACGAGCCCCTCGTTAGGGTCTAACACGAACTCTCAAAACGATCCCCTCGTTTTGATATGTCCTTAATGAGCCATACTTAAGCGAGGAAGACGAGTCGTTATCTTTGATCGGACAAAATCAGACTCTCGTTTCATTTTTCTGATCGTCTAAACAGCAAAAGCAAGTGTCTCAAACTTTATAAGGCAGTGTATTTTTTGTCGTAAAATTCGCTTCTGCATGGCATCAGTCATAATTTCTTAAAGTACATTACAATGGTCAAGTGACTAGAGTGTGGGGAGGCAATCAGATGAGCGAAGTGGAGCCATTGGACGAGTATTTTAAACTAAAAGAAAGGACTAGTAGTCTTCCTTTTCCGAAGAAATGAAAATTAAATCCTACCATATATATATTTTTTTAAATGTACGTCAGGGACGTACCGGGGTGACCAAGGGGTCCGGACCCCCTCTCCTCCCGGTCCCAGACTCCTAATCTTCAGTTCCCAGGTTCGAATCCTATATGGCCAACGTTGAGATTTATCTCCTCTAAACCTACATGCTTTCCTCGGTCAGAAAGGGGACATCGATGAGCTTTGAAAGGCAGCCGTCCGTCGATGAGCCGTTGGCCCTGTGCAGGAGAGCCATACTCTGTGCATATTAACGAACACGTTGCATGACCTTGACGGGTGGCTATTATCTGTCTTAATAGCAGTCCAGTAGGTCCCCTTTCCCCAACCTTCTTTGAGCCCTTGGGGTCTTTGTGACTAAACCATTTAGCCCATTGTGTGCAAAAAAGTACCACTCAGAGGTAAAACAACTCAATCGTCTGTAAATGAAAACGTAAACAAATATTTTTTCACACATCTCTTCCTTATTTAAAAATCTTTCTCAGCTACATTTTATTGACTGCATTATAATTTTCATGATAAAAAGATCAAAACTTTTCTCCGGTTAAAAAACACCGGATATGCTTGCTAAAAAAAAGAAGTATACTGCATTTCAAACACATTAGACACGTTTCTAAATCAGTGAGCGACTAAAAGAGCATGTATCCTTCGCAAGGACTTAGATTCCAGATTGACCATGTAAGATGCTTTTTACTGTCGCCAAGTTTCCTTCTCGGTAAGCAAATTTTACTCAAACTTACGACGTAAATGATTGCATAAATAATGTCTTTTGAAACGTCAAGCCATTGGAATGCAGTGCGCATCAAACGATGTTAAAGCTCTCTTCCCATTCTGGTACTCTTGAGTTTTCGTGTTCGACCGACACCCAGTTAATACAACTTTTTCTTCGATTGTCTCTAAAAAGCTTCGTTCTATTCGACATTAAAGTCTGGAGATGCGACGTCACATCTCGGGAGATTACGACAGAATCGACGACGATCGTGTTGTTTCCATGGAGATCTTTCTTGAGTACATCGCTCTTCCGTTCTTTAGAAACAAAGGAATTTTTCCCTCTCACCAAGTTTGCACTAGTTTCAGCCTACTCTTCAGTTACGTATATCCCGTATCACGGGGGTGGCTCAGTCGGTAGCACGCCAGGCTCGTAATCTGTAGTTCCCAGGTTCGAGTCCCAGCTGGGTCAGCGTTGAGATTTATCTCCGCAAAATTCCCCGCCCTGCCCACGGTCAGTAGGGGACACCGATGGGCTTGGAAAGGCCGCCGTCCGTCGGATGGGACGTTAAGCCGTGGCCCCATGTGCGTGAGAGCCATACCCTGTGCACGTTAAAGAACACGCTGGATGGCCTTGACGGGAGGCTACCATCTGTCTCCCAACAGCTGTTCCAGTGGGTCCCCTCCCCCAACCTTCTCTGAGCCTACGGAGTCCATGTGACCTGGCCATTTAGCCCATGGTGTGCAAAAAAGTGCCGCTCAGAAGTAAAACAACCCAACCCAAATCCCGTATCACGTTTTTCCCGAGTCACTGAAAGGGCAAAAATATCTGATTTCCCAAAACATGTGTACTTGTGATCTGAATGTGAGCATCGGAAAATCTAAAGTGAAATTTACAATCTTAGTTTAACATTATTAAGAAATTAAAAATTTTTTTATTTTTATAATTAATAATATGCCGAATTTTATAACATTCGTTAGAACATATTCTGTAAATAACGTTTCTCTTAATGGTATGATTCGTGAGGGCATACCAATATGTGGTCAAGAGGGATTAATGTCAAACGAACGTGAGTTTATTGTAAATATATAGGAATCTGAATTGATGCACGAAAATGCCCCTTTAATTGTGGTAATATAAAACAACTACCCAGAAGGGCAGTATTTGGAAAAAAATCGAGTTATACAAAATTTTGTGGAACTTTAACCATGCTATGTGAACCACGATTATTTTTTTTTTCGTGATCCGTAAAGGTTTGGTGTAATTTGTTCGACTGAAACTTATTGGACGGAATTTTGTTCGAAGGAAATTTATTCGAAAGAGAAATTTGTTCGACGGAAATTTATTCGAAAGAGAAATTTGTTCGACGGAAAATTGTCCGAAACGGAAATTTGTTCGACCAGCATTTTGTCGAAAGTTTGAGAATTGAAAAGCATTGAAAGGAAGCAAGAGGGCGTACTCCTCAATAACGTCTCTTCTGATTTGTCGCTGAGGAATCATTGGAAGGGGAGAGGCGACAGAGGAGAAAGATCAGTTTTAGATTATTTCGGAATGAAACACTTGTTTTACAGACGAACTTAGATAACTTTTGCTTCTTTTTAGTTTTACCTCTTAGACGCCCTGGTCATAATGTTTTGGCTCTTCGGTGTATCTCTCACCTGCTTTATCAAGCTTTTTGTCTTGCTTTACCACAGCCAATTTCTTAACGTCATTTTGAAGTTTCTGTGTTGTGAGAATCAGCAGAAGAACTGAGTCGCTACTGAGTAGCCAAAAAACAGAGTTTCGTTTGTATTTTGAGGAGTAGACATGTGCCGTGTATAGTTACGAATTGCCATGTGTTGAACCAAAGTGGTTTAAGGTTATGCCATTTTACCCCATGAAATAAAGAAAGAAATTGCTTGTACAGCCGTAACTTCCAATGCATCGGAGCAGGGCCAGATCTAAGGGGAGAAAGAAGGCTGTCCTCCCCCTCCCTTCAGAATGCTAGTAAAGGCAATGGAGGAAAAAAAATCATTAAACTTTCTTAGATTTCATGCATTTTTCAATTCCGAATCTTCCAGTACTCTGAGGTTCTACCGCTAGAGAACCATAATATTGGGTAAGGTTGTTTTACCTCTGAGCGGTGGGGCGGGGGTAGCTCAGTCGGTAGCGCGCCAGGCTCGTAATCTGTAGTTCCCAGGTTCGAGTCTCAGCTGGGTCAGCGTTAAGATTTATCTCCACAAAATTCTCCGCCCTGCCCACGGTCAGTAGGGGACACCGATGGGCTTGGAAAGGCCGCCGTCCGTCGAATGGGACGTTAAGCCGTGGCCCCGTGTGCGGGAGAGACATACCCTGTGCACGTTAAAGAACACGCTGGATGGCCTTGACGGGAGGCTACCATCTGTCTCCCAACAGCTGTTTCAGTGGGTCCCCTCCCCCAACCTTCTCTGAGCCTTCGGGGTCCATGTGACCTGGCCATTTAGCCCATGGTGTGCAAAAAAGTGCCGCTCAGAGGTAAAACAACCCAACCTCTGAGCGGCACTTTTATTGCACACAATGGTCTAAATGGCCAGGCCACAAGGACCCCGAAAGCTCAGAGAAAGTTGGGGGAGGGGGGACCCACTGGAACAGCTGTTGGGAGACAGATAATAGCCTCCCGTCAGTGCCATCCAGCGTGTTCTTTAACATGCACGGGATATTTCTCTCCAGTACAGGGACCACAGCTTAACATCCCATCTGATGGACGGTGGCCTTTCCAAGTTATTCAGTGTGGTGATTTTTGCGAAGATAAATCTTAATTCTGGCCCAGCTGGGACTCAAACCTGGGAACTACAGATTACGAGCCTGGCGCGCTACCGACTGAGCCACCCCCACCTCCCCATAATATTGGAAAATGGCAAAACTTTAAAGGGATATTTTAAATGACCTATTCATACTATAGATATTCTGGAAAAATAGAATTCAGAACCGAATCAAGACACCCTTGTGCCCCATACAATTAAGATACCAGGTCACACGCTTAGCACGTTGAAACTCTAACCATTATGCTTAAAATAGAAATGACGATGATATAAGCATTTAAATAATATTACATTCATATTTAATAAAAGATACATTCATGAAACATATTCAATAATGAAAAATAGTTGTTGAATACCAATCTCATTTTCTTGCAATTTTATAAGTAGCATTCAATTTTTAAAGTGTGGCGTCGTGTAAACAACAAAAAGGACATAATTGAGTCATCTAAAAGTGGACTGATTGGCTTAGAAGAGTCTCCCTACTGAGCCCCTTCCCCCCCCCCCTTTTTTTTGGTACTCATGCACTTTCATGTTTTGGGTATAGTCGCTCAAAAAAGTATCCGAACGCCACGTGACACAAAGGTTGCCAGATCACTAATTTCTAAAAAAAATCGTTGCCATATATATTTTTTCTGAATTCTGTAATCAACCATAGCGTTCGGATACTCTTTTAGCGACTGTACTACGTAATTCGGCCCTTCTGGTTAGGGAATGTAGTGATCAAAGAATGCACATTGGTGGAGCACCCTCAACCTTCGCATACGAAGGCATCGGAAAAATGCAACTTTCCTGATTTAAAAAATAAATGAAAAAATATTTCTGGATACTAATGAAATATTACTTTTCCCTCTTTTCGCATCTTCTATTACAGTAGTTTGAATTTCAGAACTGAAAGCCCCTAAATTTAGAAAGTATCAGGGCTTTTTTTTCCCCCTTAAAAAAAGATTGGGAATACCCTTGCCAAACAGATATAGAAAAAAGAGAAGAGAGAGTTGAAATTAGCATACCGTTATAGTATCAAATGTAAGATATTTTCCGGTATACCTTTTTTGCTAAGCTATATGCAAACAGGTCTAAAAAAATTTGGAAAATGCGAAACATTTTATCATTGAAAACGAGCATTTCGTATTCCCCATTGGCGATTGGGCTTTCTATTTTTTCTTACTGTCGGATAAAGCTCAATTTACATTTTAGGAATGCTCTCCAGTTTGAAAATCTTTATAATTCCCACCATTCTAAAATTCCACGAGAGTTTCAATATAAATTTTTCAAAGGTAGCATGAAAACTAAAGCTATCTCTTTTCTTTGGCAGCCACTTGTCACAAAAGTCTGACAGAATATACATCAATGGGAATCGAAAGAGAAAGGCTCAACCTTGGTTTAAAAAAAGGACAGCATAAACATTCATCCTCACTCGGAATTTGAATTCAGCTAGGTCCATAAACAAAACTTCGAGGAGAAGAACGTTGACATAAACTCAATATCGTAGTAAGGAATGGGTGGACGACGCATCCGCCTCGGGTATCGACACATGTTGGGGTGGAGCTCCGCCACCTGGAACGCTGAAGTTTGGCTTGAAGTATGTTTGAAGAAGATTCAGCGGCGTTTAAACGAAACCTTCCCTCGAACGCAAAGTTTTCTGTCGACGAAATGATCAGGTTTATGGGCGAGATTAAATATGTATTTGATTTCATCCATAAATTATGTAACGCTTGGTGAAACCTCGCGCCCCCCACCATCCTCCTCCGTGTTATGTAACGCTTTCCTTTTGGTAACGCTCTTCACTTTTGTGTACGTTAAACGATGTAGAAAGTGAGCGTTGCAGTAGTAGAACAGATGGATCTAAACTTACCAGCATTCTACGTATTAAAGAATTGTGAATTCTTTTTCAATTCACCTATGGTTAAGAGCATTTGAACCTTTGAGCAATACTTCTCATTTCCCTCCTGCCCAGGTGTTGTCAACTTAGCTTTTCTGAAATTAAATTTAGGAACTCTGAAAGTCACACAGGCAATAGTTTTATAATAGCTATCACGTGCGTTTTTCGGCTCATTTTGCTTTAGCTATCTTTTCCAGTCGTGAAGCTAGTTTACTTATTGATTAGTTATAACCTATTTAACTGACTGACGGTTTACTACACGGCATCTATGCAACTTGCGAGCTTCAGAATCTTTTTTCCCAAAAGCATCAGCTCCGAAAGCGCTGCTATGCATACCCAATTCCTAATTTTTAATTAAAAAAAATATAAGGTTTTGTTCTAAATGTGTACTTATTTTTCCTCATTATACTAGGAATTAATTTTAAAAGTTGAATCCGTTAATGCGCTTTTACAGTGATAAAACAGGCGTGTCAAACCGAAATTTAGTGAAGCGCCCCTAAAAAACTGTATTGTTAAAAAACGGCAGGAAAAATTCTCTACTGAAAAACGAAAACATACATTTCTAATGAGAACTGAATTTTGAAAAAGAACAATATTTTTTAGGAATCAAGAAACTATTTTAATTAAAAAACAAAAACGTACATGTGTAATGACTACTATGAATTGTCAAAATCGTTCAGTTATGCACTTAAGAATGTTTGGTGAAAAAAGCGGAAGAAATAAGCCAGATTCAGTACATTGATTATTTGTTTTATGAGCAGCAAGTTCTTTTGCAATGAACCGCGGATTGGCAGGGCTTCTAATAAAGAAATACATTTAATGGATTTAGCATTATTTCTTATGAAAAAAAAAACGAAGCAATTTAACCTTTGAACCAATTTAAGGTTCGCCTGACGCTCTTATGATGAGATCATTTCTGATATTCCCTGTCTCAGCACATATATCGCCAAGAGAGTAAAAATCGTTTTGCTCCCTCGAGGTGTTACTTATTTTACGGCCAACCTTTTTTACCACAGTTGTCAGCAATGTTTCGCTCAAGACCAGATCTCGAAAAAAATAAGGAGAGGGGGCTAGTTACGCAATCAAGCAGGAAAAAGTAAAAGCGACTGAATTTCTACTGCTTTATAACATTTTTCTCCCTCCATTTCAGAGGTCTTTAAAAATGCGTGAAATATGTACAAGTTTAATCATTTCTTACCTCCATTACCCTCACTAGCATCCTCAAAGGGGGGGGGCATGACCCCCTTACACCACCATCCAAAATCCGGCCCTGGTTTCTCTTATACAGATTTTTAGAACACAACATTCCTTGAAAAAAAATTAATAAGTTTTATAAATTTTTCAGAAAATGAAAGAAATCACTATCTTCATAGGAGTAGATCTATTCACAGAGTTGCATAAGCCACTTTTCGATTATTTATTTGTTTCATCTACTCGTAAGTTGCTACATTAAATTTTGCAACTAAAACACAACTAAACTACAAAACATTTTGCAGCTACAAAAAGTAAACTGGCATCTTGAAAAAACTACCACCAACGGAGATAGTTTCACAGCAAACTAGAGTGTGTCCTGCATTCAATAATCAGCAGGAGGGTTTTTAACTAATACTAAAATTTTCGAACCTCTTCTCATGTGGCCATACCCTAAAGGAAGGTATGGAGCAAAAATTGCTACAGTTCAAAATTCTAAAAATTTTGCAACAGCAACTAAGATTTCTTCGTACACATCATCACAGAACAATATTGATAAAGAATAAAAAAATTACGCTCTTCTTAAACCGGGATGAAAAACTCTCCCCACTATTAACTGATGCTTGATTGGAGTCATTACACATCAATCACGCTCCTTCAATCAATTCAATTTCGCCCTGATTTGTCCACTTAGAAAATTGTTACGGACTCTCTCAGCTTTCAACAGCTATCGTCACAACCTATTGTCATGATTAGATCATATTTCTGCTCTTAATTGAAACAAAAAAGGCTCTAGGATGTCTTAATCAGAACTGATGCTTCGGTATTTAATCAATAGAGTCTCTCTACAATCATTGCTCAATTGTGATGCAAAATTTTCAACTTCCCCAGCTTTCTTCACCTTTCCCTTATGATACTACAATTATCTAGGTTGTGAGGTTGGATTGTTTTGCCTATGAGCGGATTTTTTTTTTTTGCACAAATGGGCTAAATGGCCAGGTCACGTAGATCCAGAGGGCTCAGAGAAGGTTGGGGGGACCCACCGGACAGGAGACAGACGGTAGCCTCCCGTCAAGGCCTTCCAGCATGTTCTTTAACACGCACAGGGTATGGCTCTTTCGCACACAGAGCCATGGCTTAACGTCCCATCCTACAGACAGCAGTCTTTTCAAGCCCATCGGTGTCCTCTACTAACTGAAGGCAGGGCGGCGAGTTTTGCGGAGATAAATCTCAACGTTGGGGGACTCGAACCTAGGAGTCGGAACTGCAGATTACAGGCTGATGCGCTACAGCCTGACCCATCCCCACCTCCCAGTTATCTAAGCAGAAACTAATGAATATTCCTGCCAACCGTTGTGCGTCTTCCAAAGATTCGGCCAAACACAATGGCCTGATAAGACGCCAGCATGTCATAGAAGCTTCGTCTTTCTGAGATTTACAGCCCTATCTCTGCAAAAATTATCCCATGTAAATTAATTTACCTAATCCTGTCTATGACTCCATCACTCAATTGTGAATGAGTTTTAGCCTAGAGACCCCCATCAAACTAAGTACTCTTTGTGTATTTTATTCGCCTGTACCTTGCCATTTTGTTAAATTTTATTAAATAATGAGAAACTAAATAAACTGTGTCACCATTTTTAGTGTGTTTCTTGCTGTTGGTAAACTATTATGGAAGTACTGAGAGACCAGTCGGTCCAAGATGGCAGCTATGTGTCTATCCTCAACTCAGCACTGCTCATGCTCCCGTGGTTAACAGAATTCCTTTTTTTTTTCTTTTATTACTCTTATTTAAAGCTTGGCAAGTAATATCACTTGAAGATTGCCCGTAATATTACGCTAATAATTAAGGCGATGCAAAGAAATTTCGTGTGTATTACTTCACTAGATGCGTATTGAAATGAAACAAAAACTGGCAAGATGTTTTAGAAAACAATTATCGATGTAAAATAGTATTTTTATTACTCGTTCTACTTTGGACTTTAATGTTTTCGTATATATTACAGAAATGTTTGTTGGGCCCAGCCTCTGTGTCTAAACATAACATAACATCTGTGATTAAAAAAATTAAAGTTTTAAAATAAATAATAAAACACTAAAACATAAAAATAAATTTAAAATATTCAACAAAACTAAACAGCATGATAAAGCTCAACTTTAAAACACAGATTGGAACAATACTCATAAACTAAAGGATTTTGCTGAGGATAATTGCTAAGGCAATGTGCATGCACTCCTTCAACATGCAGGACTATATACGAATAAAATTGTTGGGAACAGTTGATTCCTTAAGTTTTATATTTGCACAAGTCAATTTTAGAAATTAAACCCTGGATATAACTCACATCAAAATTCGGAAATGTTGAAACAAAGCTATTTAGACTAGATAAGAGAGATGTTTTCCCTCTGGCTTAAAATCCAAAGTAATAAATATCAGGAAAAGCTTTTTATCAATCGGACAAATACGAATTCGTTTATTTAGATTTTTTTTTCTTTTGCTAATGCAATTTTTAATTTCCTCTTTTTCTTTCCTTCGTTAAACTAAACAAATCGTTGTTGCATAAACTGGAAAGATAAATAAATGACTAGCTTCCATTTAAAGAAAATATTTGAGTTAATCAAAAGTTTGCTAGAGGGGAAAGATGCTTCAAATAATTTCATTTGCTACTACTTGACAGCCAGATGAAAAAGCGAGGAAATATAGAATATCGATTTTTTTTCTTTGTACTTTATCTGAATTTTTTTCTGTTCTTTAAAGCTGCTTGTTCTGCACAAAGAATTAAAAAAAATTAAATAAAAGAAATCACTAAAACTAATTCGTAAAAATGTCTTTCCTATCTACATCGCGCTTTGTTTGTCTGAACTAAAAGTTTTTTTTAATATTGTGCTTCTTTGGGATGTTTTTATAATTTATAGGTACGCAACTCGTGTCTAATGAAGTTCAACCACAAAGTAGTACATACACCGAAGAGCCAAAACATTATGACCAACAGGTCTTTATGCAAATCGAAGCAACTGCAGGTAAACGACGGCGCGTGTGAAGGTCATGAAACGGTATAAATAACACCTGATACTGAACTCTGTTAATCAGTGTTATTCTTGTTCTTCAGATGCGAAAAGCAGCGGACTTCAGTGAGTTTGACAAAGGCCAAATTGTGATGGCCAGACCACTGGGTCAGAGCATTTCCGAGACGACAAAGTTTGTGGGGTGCTCACAGTCATTCGTGGTTAGTACCTTCAAAAAGTGGTGCGGGGAGGCATAAACCACGAACCGCCAGCAAGGTGTGGGCCACCCATGACTCATCGATGCTAGAAGTGAGCGAAGGCTATCCCGTATGGTACGAGCCAACAGAAGGGATACTGTGGCGCAATTCGCCTGTAATTTGAATGCTGGTGGCAGAGGTAATATGTCACAATACACAGTACATCGAACCCTGATGAAAATGGGGCTCGCATGCCCATCAAAACTGGACCTTGAATGATTGGAAGAAAGTCGACAGGTCCGATGAATCTCCTTTCCTGTTGCACCATATGGATGATCGAGTATATGTGCGTCGTTTACCTGGGAAAATGTTGGCACCAGGATGCACTGTGGGATGAAAAGAAGTCGGTGGAGGAAGTGTAATGCTTTGTGCAATGTTATGCTGGGAAACCCTGGGTCCAGTAATTCATGTGCAGGAAACTATGACGTCTACCACCTACCTAAACGTCATAGCAGACCAGTTATATCCTTTCATGGCAGCGGTATTTCCCTCTAGTAGTGTCTTCTTTCAGGAGGCTTTGCCTCCAAATTCCCAAGACATCAATTCAATCGAGCATCTGTAGTTTGTGTTGGAACAGCTTATCTGATCTGCGGCGGCTCAATCACGAAACTTACAAGAGTTTAAGGATCTGCTGGTTACGTGTTGGTACTAGATACCACAAGACACCTTTTGAAATCTTGTAGCGTCCATGCTCACCAAATAAGAGCTGTTTTGGCGGCACGTGGAGGACCAACATCATATTTGGCATGTGGCATATTGTTTTTGCTCTTCGGTGTATATGCAATAAAAGCTGGCAAAATTATTATTAAAAGATGATAACATTTTAGGAAACGTAAGGCATTTTACTGACAACAGAAGTGACTGTCAGCTACTGGAATCTTCTTCAAATGTTCAAATTTACTCTCCTCTGTTTCGGTTTTTAGACCTAAAACAGAAGTTACAATTAGAATTTGTCGTGGTCACATTAAAGCAACTTGGACGAGTCGCTCCAACTCTTTCGTGTCAGTCTTCATTCTTTCGGATTTAATAGAAATAAAAGTACTAACACTATTTTATCGGTTGCATAAATAAACGAAAGAGTTAAGCAAAAAGAAAGAGTTATAGATTGAAGTAGAGCAATAATTGAAAAATTTGTACGTGAATATTGATCGAAAACTTCATTTTTATAAAATAATTCATAATCATATATTAAAATAACATTGTAAAATTTTAAGAAATAAATGCTATGAGTATTTATTTTCTGATAAAAATTCTGGAATATGTGAAAACTTTTGCTAAGATTTCACAAGTTATATATCAATGTATTGCAATTTTTTGTCGATTAAAGATCTCAAATTAAAATAAAATTAAGAATCTCCAATAAAAACAAAATGAAGGATCTCGGTTAAAGATACCAGAAATTATAATCGAGTGTCTTAATTGATTTCTCCATTAATCGATGCACAACCCTATCATGATTCTGAATCTCCTTATATCTTTTCTACTGGCATACCAATTGCTGTTGGATACAATTCGCTTAGTAAAATTCTGCATTACGTAAAAAAATTTAATAAATTTTTTTGTCAGAATCCTCTTGTTTACAACTACATTGAACGTTATTATATTTGAAACGTGATTTTGTGTTTACCATTCAAGAAATCTTTATTTGTCTTTCACTATTTGGAAATATAGCAAGCCTGGTTACTAGTTTTTACTCAATGTTTCATTTCTCTCAAATGGACCCTGTGAAGATACGTACAGTCGCTCAAAAAAATATCCGAACACTATAGTAGAGTACAGAATTCATAAAAAATATCTGGCAACGATTTTTTTTAGAAATTAGTGATCTGGCAACCTTCGTGTCACGTGACACGAGGTTGCCAGAGTCGAAGGTCGCCACCAATACAAAAAGTATTGCCATATTGTTCGGATATTTATTTGAGCGACTGTATCTACGTTAATATCTCTCAGATATTACAGTCTACTAAAAGTAAAAAGTGTAGTTGTTTTTAAAATTGAAACATTATCTTTCACTTTGTTTATTTCTGTGCCTCGACTTTTGCCTGCGCTTGTTTGCTGAGTAGCAGTAAATATAGCAAGCTAATTTACCATTGTTTTTCCTCTAATAATTATATTTCTTCAAATGCTTGATGCGCCGAAATGTGGATGAATTATTTAGTGCATATAGAGGCAAATTTAAGACTTGTCTAGCACTCGATGTAATTAAATTTTGAATTAACGGTTTAATTAGAACGCAGGTTATTAATACGGAGATCACAATTTCATCCCTTGTCGACAGTAATGGATGTGCTTTTAAATTGCGTTTGCAATTAGTAGAGCTGTAGTTACATCTCCTCGCTTCTATTACAACATGCCTCGACTTCAAATATTACACGGAAGATCACATGTTATCCTTCGTGATATTCATAGAGTTAAATGGAGATTCACTAACAGCGATTGCTTCTACGCTGTACCATACAGTAAATGGTACAGTGGCTCAAAAAAGTATTCGAACACTATGGTTGATTACAGAATTCAGAAAAAATATCTGGCAACGATTTTTTTACAAATTGGTGATCTGGCAACCTTCGTGTCATGCGATGTGGAGCGTGTGCAGTAACTGCACACGCTCCAGTTTGCTGTGAACGGTACACGCTCCAGATATTTTTCCTGAATTCTGTAATCACGTGACACGAAGGTTGCCAGATCATTAACTTCTAAAAAAATCGTTGCCAGATATTTTTTCTGAATTCTGTAATCAACCATAGTGTTCGGATACTTTTTTGAGCCACTATACAATAGTATGATTTGTTTTGACGAGATGCATTTTCTTAGAAAAGCAGTGGGGTCTGAAGATGCACTGCCCCCCCCCCCTCCCCCCATCGCCACCAATAAAAAAGTGATTCCTAGGACAGCCACTCTTGCTATGCCCTAATCGCCTTTTAGTTTTATAGAATAATCTATCAAATAAATAGGTCAGGTTCAATTTGTGTAATCCTATATGTAGTCGTCTTCAGATTTTGTTCGATCTTGTTATTCTCCATTTATAAGGAAAAAACACTAATAAGCATTTCTTATCTTAAAGTCATTGACTTATTCTGCTTTTCTTATGCCTTCAATAAAATTATGAGACCTTTTCCTTTGAGTGTGAAGGGGGAAATGTCAGCGTAAATGCAGAGAGTAAGATCTTAGAAAGTAATACAATACAAAATTAAAGTATCGAATAGTTTCCTTAACTAGAATCTAGAACGGTGTTTCTCAAACTATGAGAAGGGATAAAATAACCAAAAAGATATCACAATATCTAAATATTTTCCTGGAATTGCACTGAAATAAATTTCTGTTTTCTTTCTGGTAGAGATTGAGAAGAAAACGTGAATTTATCATGTTGGTACAAAGCTGTTTATAGTTATTCTCAACTTAAAAACCTAACTTTCATATTAAATAAGAAAGAAAGGTTCGATATAATCACCAGACATAACACTGGCTGCAAAAACCTAAGCCTGATATTGTTAGTTGTAGTTTTTAGATGTGACTTAATTGTACAAATTTTAAGCACTCTTTCAGATCATATTAATGAAATACACAGAAAAAATATTAAGACATCTTTCTTGCTTTTCTGCTTTTATCCTGAATTTTCTGGATAATATTTTTTTTAAATATTAATGACTTAGAACAGAAGTATAATAATAATAGTGTTGCAATTTAAAATGGATGAGCACTGAGCGTGAGTTCAAGTAAAAATTGGACAATAAAAATTACAATGCAATGCAATTTATTACAAAAGCATGGATTAAATTATTTATAAACAGACTAAGTCAACCGACACGAAACTCTATAATAATACAAAGATCAACTTTCAGAAGAATTCATTATCTCAATTCTATTCACATCCAATTCACGAAACAAGACTAAAATCATTCAATGAACAATAAAATCATGTTGATAAATAAATATTCAGTCTAACTAGAATCATATATGTGAATACTTGCAATATCTCGAGAATAATCTTACCAATTCCTAAATAACTAAATAGCTATGCACAATTTCCTTCTTAGGTTTTCACCACACACAAGACGACAAATTCTTCTTTATCTTGACCAGCTTAACAACACGATCCACAGCAATAAACTAATCGACCTCCCGCGCACACACCAAATAAAAACATTTATTCTTTAGAATAGGGGTTCCCAACGGGGGTATGCCGTGAGAGCTCAAAAATCGCTAGATCTGATCCCAGTAAAATGTTTAAAATTTTATAAGATTTGTTAGATTGTTTATGTCATTTTTTGTGTTTTTCATCGATATATGTAATATATGAATACAAAATTTAATGTATATATATATATTATTCCCATTGTTATACTATAACTATAGTTTTATCTATCTATACAAGGGGTACGCCAGTTACATACGCATTTCCAGGGGGTACAGTCGCTCAAAAAAATATCCGAACACTATAGTTAATTACAGAATTCAGAAAAAATATCTGGCAACGATTTTTTTAGAAATTAGTAATCCGACAATCTTCGTGTACGGTAGACGAAGTTGGCCATATCACTAATTTCTAAAAAAACTGTTTTCTAAAAAAGATATTTTTTCTGAATTCTGTAATCAACCATAATGTTTGGATATTTTTGAGCGACTGTACGTGAAGCATAAAAGTTTGAGAATCACTGCTTTAGACAATCGTGCACAGACTAAGGCTATTTGTGCTTCCTTTCAGATCTCCACAATTCCAACAACAACTCTATGTCTTCTATTTATTTTATTATAATATATAATATTTCTTTATTTCTGTATTCCAATTCGTTGGTTAAAATAAATCTCTCGCAGAAGCATACATGAGCGTTCATGTCACGTTTATCATAAACTCCCTGCAGCACGTTCAACTGTTGTAACTATTAGCAATTAATCAGAAGTCAGAGAGTACTATGAGACATGACTCAACTGGGGACAGAGTTTTGCAAAATGGATAAACAAGACTCAGATTCGCATATTGAAATACAAAAATAAACCAAATCAACTGGAATAAATGTAAAATCTTTGAAATAAAGTCCATCGAATTGAAACGAAGTATGGCTTAATGTGTGTTGTGTTTTAAACAGCTTTTGAATATTAAAGAGATTCTTTTGCGTTTTGTTCTCTCCCTGTCAAACGTAACACTGAAATGGGAAAAAAAATCTTTTTCCTAAATCACTTTTATATTTCTAAGTGCTTTATTAGCTTTCAAATTATATATCTAAACAAGATTAGTACTTTATTATAAAATTATTATTTTAATTACTACAGTTATATTTCTTTTTACAATGCAGTTTGTACTTTGACATCATATTTTAAAACGGCATATAATTAACTAACTTCACTAATCCTATTTTCTAATTAATTGCAGCTACTCAAATTATCCGTTTAAACTGTTACTACAATGTCGTCATTTGGAAACTACATATTTCGACCACCGCAAATTCCTCTCTCGTTTATCTAACTTTAAATTGTCTTTATTAATTTTACTAATTGAAAAGATCCTTATCGATTTCTCTCAGGAAGTATCTTATGGCCCATTTAAACATGTCAGTCACTTCCGCTTTTAGGTATGGTGGCACCCCTATGCGAAGTTCGTTGTGTGTCTCTGCTATTGCTTGCTTTTCTTTAATGAGTAAAAACATATGCAAATTTACCCTGGAAAAATTCCCTTCTAATAACTATGTTTGTTTACATGTTTAATCAATACTACATTTATTCTAAAATGTAGATAAGAAAAACACCCCCAAAACCAAAATCCACACCCAAAAAATAAGGAAAAGAAAGAAATGTATTGCTATTTCAAATATAAGTATATTTATCTAACCTATAGAAATAAAGCAATAAAATGCTCAAATTATGTACTATATTTCTTCATGTTTATACAGACATAATTTCTAAACAGCATTGAAGGATGCTGACAATCGGAAAAGCGCATTTAGCACCCCGATGCGGTGCTTACTTCATCAGTCAGGTGGATCTGCTTCCCCTATCAATACTCCGTTGGAGTGGGGGGAGGGGTCTTTGTGACTTAGCAATTTAATCTACTTTGTGTAAAGATACAGTGCCACTCGGCAGTAAAACACCCTAACACATATGAAAATAGTTGCGAACAGCCACGTGTTTTATCAAAAGAAACCCACAATATTAAGTAAGCTTCCTAACTTTAAAAGTTAAGCCTTCTTTAGAGAAAAATGCCATTGAGAATAAGTTTTGAGGTCTCAATCAATTCTCTCTAAATCTGATTCTCAAAGAATATATATATAATATTATATATTATAATATACAGAAGTGAGAACATTTAGCAAACGCAACGCTCGTTCAAATTTCTTCTTAAAAGCTAGCAAAACACAAAGAATTATTATAGACATTTCCAAAACCACAATTAATTCAGTAAGCGAGTCATTAGTTATATTTCAATTGTCTTTTGATATAAAATCTTGGGTGGATCTTCGTTCACATAATGTGTGAATGTTTCCCTTTTTGTCGTGTGTATATTTGAGGGAAAACTTCGAAGCATAATTTAGTTAGAAAAAAAGGGAGACAAATCTGTGTTAAAAATACCTAGACAAAATAAAATTAGTTCTAAGTGATATTAATTTTCTCTGTAAAAGTAAAACGGATTCTTTTACTTCGAAAAAACAATATCGATCAAGAAGAAGGAAGTTATTTAAACAGTGTAAGAAATATTCTATAAGAGGAAATACTAGATTCGGAAATGACTTGTAAAATATCATTGAAATTTGAACTAGTTCTGGAGGCAAACACAAAGTTACATATTTTCAAAACATTTAAAAATACACTTTTTCTTGAAGATTATGAAATTTTAAAATCCCATTAGTCCTATTGCATCGAGACCTAAAACAGCCCATTATGTAAAATGCTTTCACTGTAAGCTACTCTATTTTCCAGGAAAACCAATAGCTCAACACTACCTGAAAACTCTGCTGGTCTTTTGAAAATCTGAATCATACAAGAAGTAATGAAAAATCTTTTAATTCGTTCTATATTTTTAAGGTAATATTTCGTTTCGAGGCAGTTGCATATGAAACAGTTTTCACCAAATTTGAATTGTTTCAACTAAATTCGTCTGTGCTCTGCCAAAAAGGTGAACTGGCAAAGGTCAAAGTTTTTTCTATGTAGAACTCTACCAGAAGGAAATTTTTAATGATTTCATTTCATACTTTATTCATCGTTTTGAAATTGAAGAATTTTCGAAATGGCATAAAAATAATAAAATATTCAAAATGCATTATATCTGCAGTAAAATATTAATTTTCCTCTAAATTTAGCGTAATTTTTTCGAAAACTTAAAATGCTTATCAATAAAACAATTTTAAAAAAGCAAAGTTAATCATGCAAACGAAAAAAATTCAAGCAAAATGGATATTTTATCCATCTTACCTATGGCAAGTTACCTTATCCCATCCTTCCTATGGCAAGTCGCACCTATCCCATCCTACCAGTGACAATTCCCCATTCATACAATATATGACGATTCCGCATCTCCCATCCCATCTGACAAGTCCCACCTATCCCATACTACCTATGACAAATTTCAGCTATCCCATCCTACCAGTAACAGGTTCCACCCATCCTGTATGGTGATTCCCACGTATCCTGCCTATGGCAAGTCCCATCTATCCCATCCTACCTATGACAAGTCCCACCTATCCCATCATAACTATGGCAAGTTTCACCTATCCCACTGTACCTATGATAAGTCCCATCCATCCCATCTTATTTATGACGATTCTCACCTATCCCATCTTACCTATGACAAGTCCCACCTATCCCATCTTACCTGTGGCAAGTCCCACCTATCCCATCCTACCCAAGACAAGTCCCATCTTTTTTATCACGATTCTCACCTAGGCCATCCTACCTACAAGTCCCACCTATCCCATCCTACCTACAAGTCCCACGTATCCCAATCCTACCAATACAAGTTCTACCGATCCCATCCTACCAGTGATATTCTCACCCACTCTCTAAGTCGAAAATTCCCAGTTCGCCTACGCCTCTGACTAACAATGAATATTTTCTAATTTTTCCAAGAGCAAAGTAATTTCTACATATGTTAATCAGACGGAAGGAAATGTCCCGATGATTTCCACAGTTTTCTCTTGCTTAGAAACAAGTCCTAGGTTTCTAAATGCAATTCCGCTCTCTTCCAACAGCCAAACCTAAAAATTTAAATAATCACCTTTCATAGGGTCACATAATTAAGAAAGCAACATGTCAGCAGTAAGATCCCTACAGCACATGCGCCAATGATGTCACTGGCGATCGACCAGGAAGTCCTCCGACTGCGACGAGATTAAAGTGGGAGACAGGAATGCTGAAACCGCGCTTAAAGGTCCTGAGCCAGTAATTTATGAGGTGCCTTTTGCACTCCATTACTGCATTGCGAACTGCACTTCTTTGTGTTTGCTAAGTGGACTCTGGTGAAAGCCCAACACAAAAGCGGAAATTTAATTACTTTAATATTGTTTTCATAATTTCCCACTAAAGGTATTTATGACGGGTTGTCTCGGCCACTTCACCCCATCTTCTGCAAAGGAATGTCTCTGGCATCCTGCAGAGAAATGAAGTTCATGGAAGATTTAACGCCGCCCATGACTTTGAAACGCAGGACTCCCTATGAACGAAGGTACGAAAAAGAAAAAAGTCAATATAATGTACATTCATGGTAATGAAAAATATTAAATGAGGTCCGCCATCACTCTTGTGTTCAGCTATGGGAGCGGCTATCTTTGTGACAATTTCATTAAAACAAACAGTAATTAAAATCTAAAAAAAATGTTACAGTTAAATCAATGTATATTAGCTCTATATTCGCTTATTAAGATTCAAAATTTTTTCTTGTTCATAAACTTTAAAATGGGAAAAAAAAGAATTCTCCAAAAGAATTTCAATAAATAATTAGGAAGTGCAATCGCCTTTGGAGAACAGCGGCTGTTCGCTTTGGAAGAGAAAAAAATTTCTTTTCAAACTTTACTACCCTCTAATTGCTAAAATTCAAGTTAATGGAAAGTTCGGAAGATGACAATGATAATATTTTATTAGTACCTAGCAGTCTCATGGCAGAGTAGTTAGCACGCTTGGCTACTGATCTAAGGGACCTGGGTTTCGAGTCCCTGGTAAGGCATGGTTGTGTGTATTGTTTTTCTGCTGAGGTCCTGCCATCCTCACAGACCTTCTACTATGGCATATAAACTGACAGGCTCCTGTCAGACCTCTGTGGCAAGCAGCTGCTTGAGAGGGTATTTATTACCTAGCAGTCTCATGGCCGAGAGGTTAGTATGCTTCACTACTTATCTAAAGGGACATGGGTTCGATCCGCTGTTGAGGCATGGATGTTTGTGTTGTCGTTCTGCGGTGGTCTCACCTTCGTCACCGACTTATTATGGCGTATGAATTGATTGACAGTCTCCTGTCCGACCTCTGTGGCAAGCAACTGCTTGAGGGGATATTTATTTATTTTATCCAATCAACAAAGAATCTTTCGTCCATTCTTTAAAACAATGAAACTTTAGCTTTCTTTCACCACCCCGGTTGTGAGGGGAAGGTCTCTGGAAACCCTTTCTCCACAACAGTCATCTCCTAACTTAACTTTCGAACTTTCTCTTAACTTTCGAACCTTAACTAGACTGAAATATATGAAATTATTTTACTCTTTTTTTTTCTTTAGACGAAATTTTCTCTTTTTTTAACTTCTAACAAAACATTTTATTTCTAAAATATTTTACGATACAGAAATATGTTAAATTTTCAAAGTTAAAAAAAATATAAAAATTAAAAATTACTGAGCGAATATTGATAACAAGCAATAATATTTACAATGCTATATCTATGGTAAACCGAAGTCGCAACCAAATCCACTATTGCCACGTACTGTTTCCAAATTTTGAACATAAAAGTCATAATTGTATTTTAATCTGCTGTGGTTTCCTGATCCTTCACATTCCCAAAGTCATTATTATATTAATATGTCCCATTGCAGCTGGAAACCTAATTTTTAACCTGACACAGGAAGAACCAGCATACGAAATTCGGTCAAGTATCTCGGGAACCAGAGGGTACCAAAATCGGTTCAAATATAAATAAAATTCTTAATAGTTTACGTAAAAACAAAGCACGGGCTATGAGAGAGAGCGCTGACGTCAGCAACGCCAGACAATTCATCGTGTTGAATCTGTTATTAAAGGTCGGAGGGGGGAGTACCCACAAAACTGATCTATAAAATAAAAAATTACCCCCTCAAGCAGCTGCTTGCTACAGAGGTATAAGAGGAGCCTGTCAGTTTATAAGCCACAGTAGAAAGTCTGTGAGAATTACAGGACCTCAGCAGAAAAACTACACGAACATCCATGCCTTATCCGGGGCTCGAACCCAGGTCCCTTTCATCAGTAGCCAAGCGTGGCTAGTTGTGAAAATCAGAATATGCAGATTAAAATGAAAATGGGCAGCATTGTTCCGTTCAGTTAGAAATAATTAAAATTAACAATGTAATAATTTGATATTGCTCTCTAGATTTGATTTGGGCTGGGACAGATGCCCTGCTAGTCCTTGCTGTTACACGGCCGTGGCATTCATTATATTGGAACCAACTACTTGGTCCATTGAGCAAACTGTATGCTCTTGGAGAGCGGATGAGAGCAAGTTTACATAACTGTGTTGACATTTCAAATATAACACTGCTGCAAAGAAGTTTCGCTTAGCAACGGATATGCAGGTCGGAAGAAAGCAGTTCAAATTTCATTGAAAATGAACAAGCGCCTGCTAGAAACTTAAGCCACCTTTCCACAGATGATTAATGAAAATTTTTACCATCAGAATTCATCAGACCGTTTCAAAATCCAGCAAGCTAACGTTTGGAGCACATTATTCCAACTGAAGATCAGCAATGCTAAAATCTGGTGTCGCGGGTAGCTATGATGGCTGCTGATTAGCATGAACTCTTGGTTGATATAAAGTATCTTGTATTCAGCTAGGACAGGTAACCCAGGAACAAACAAAAAACATAATTAAAGATTCTCCTTTAGCAGAGTTCCACCAGTGGAATAAGTAGACGATCCGAATTTGAAATTATAACCAACAGTGGTCAGTATAGAGTGAAGTTGATCATTCATCAGCAGGAGTGAGAGAATGAAATAACAGCAGCTGCAGAAATCCAAATCAGTGCATCAAACAAATCTCACAACCTTCCCGTTCCATTCCCCTTCAGACGTTCAGCTATATATGTATGCAGAGAAACCGTTTTACTCAGCAAGAGTGAGACCGCTTATTGGAACATTCTTTCAGTGTGGGTTACTAAACAGCTGTACCTTTAATGATAACATCTTGGAAAACTTGGCATATAATCGAAAAAATAATATGCTACGAAGCGTTTTTTTTTTCTTTTTCCTGTTATTACAGGATGCAACAAAGATGTAGATTATGAAAGACTGTATTCCCATTTGATCAAAAAAATCATTTATCACAAAAAGAAATTTTTCACTATCAAGTAATGCTTGAATGCTAAAATTTTACAACAAGGTAAACACTTCAACTAGTAACAATACAAATATGTACTCTTAATATCTTACATTATGAAAAACCTAAAATAAGAAATAAAACTGTATGTTATGCACAGATCCCGATCTGTTCATAACTTAATACGAACATTTCTCAAACAAAGAACTGCGAATTTCGCGACGCGTCGTGTGACCTTGGCGGGTCCGCCTCTGTTCTCAAAGAAAAAAGGCTGCGGAAGCGCAACGAATTTCTCGTCCTAAGAGGGGGCTTGGAACGGCCATGAGGTGCACCACACACCGCTAGTACACCACACCCCGCTAGTACGACACTAAGCACGCCGCTCCTATCAAAGTAACAAGGTGAACAAGTCATCAATCCGCTTTCATATCGACACTTAAGAAGAAGAGCACATCACCAGTATCAGTTACGCAGCTCCCAAGGTAATTAAACTGTGACACCTGCTCAAGACTGCAACCATTCAGATTAACTGAATTACAACCTGCCTGACCAATTTTCATCACTTTAGTTTTCTCTCTGTTTATAACCAAACCTACTGTACTACCAGTCTCATCAACAGTTCGAATGAAAGAGTTCATCTCATCAACATCATTTGCCAAAAGGGCTAAATCATCAGCATAATCTAAATCAGAAATTTTCGTTATCTCCAGCCCATTTAAGGCCAAAAGCTTTCCCTTGAAGTGAATTTCGCATAACATAATCAACAACCAAACTAAAGAGAAAAGGAGACAAAATGCACCCTTGTCGAACACCAGATGTAATGCTAAACCAATTGCTACAAGCCTTACCAACTCTCACACATGACTCAGTGTTATTATAGAGAGCTTTCATTATGTTAACTAACTTGTCTGGTATACCGTATGATCTCACAATCAACCACAAATTATGACGATCAACAGAGTCGAAAGCCTTTTTGAAATCAACAAAGCTAGCAACCAAAGGTTTCGGAAACTCTAAACATTTCTCAAGAATCTGCCTAAGTGAAAATATCTGATCTACACATCCCCTACCATTTCTGAATCCACATTGCTCATCACGCAATTGCCTGTCAACCAGATTCTTAATTCTATTAAGCACAATCATGGAAAGAACTTTACCTGGAACAGAGAGTAGGCTGATACCCCTATAGTTATCACAAGAACTGCGATCACCTTTTTTGAAAATAGGGATAATAATAGCTCTGGTAAAATCTTTAGGAACCATGCCTTTATCATAAAAGTTATTCAAAATTTCTGTCATCCAAATGGTAACAGAAACATTCCCAGCTCTAAGCATTTCCGTAGTAATTTCATCCACCCCTGGGGATTTATGAAGTTTAAGTTTAGAAATAGCAAAAATAACTTCAGATTGTGTTATAGGGCCAACATTAAAGCCAACAATGCATCTATCATCATTGCAAACAATGGGAGTAGAACTAACCACATTGTTTAGAACATCACTGAAATGCTCAGCCCACCTAGCCATGACAGAATCCTCACCTTTTATAACCTTGCCTTGTTTATCCTTCAATCCCTGTATACCTGTTCGTTTTCTACCACACAAAACATTAACTATCTGGTACAGCTCTCTGCTGTTGTGCTGTCTAACTGCTTCCTCAGCTTTGTCAGCAAGGCCATCAAGCCAAAGATTCTTATCAGTAGCTAACTGATTCTTTACACGTTTATTAAGTTCTTTGTAATGCTTTCTATTAGGACTATTAGGGTACTGATTAAGGACATTCCAGCAGTTCCTTCTTTCTGAAATAAGCTCAAGTGCCTTATCACTTAAATAATTCTGCCTCCTCTGCTCCTTTTTCCCTAAAAGAGTACTGTTAGTTTCCAAAAAAGTCTGTTTAAAATGGCCCCATTCTTCCTCAACTTCAGTAGTAAGCAAACCATGACTGTCATAATGACTAAGTAACCTATCATGGTAAGCTTTAGCTATAACTGGGTCTTTCAGAGCTTCAGTATTAAAGGTAAATTTTTTAACCCTAGCACAACACTTTTTAAGTTTAAGTTGCAAGACACTTTTAACAAGGTAATGGTCAGATCCAATTTCAGCTCCCCTATATGCCCTGGTATTTCTAACAGAACTAGCCCATTTGCTGTTAATTAATATATAATCAATCATATTCTTATGCAGCCCATCAGGTGAAACCCATGTGTATTTATGTATGTCGCGGTGTTTGTAATATGTGTTAGTTATTCTGAAACCATTTAGTTTACTTACCTGTAGGAGACGTTGCCCATTGCCATTGCAGCTACCAATACCAAAAGGGCCTATTACTCCTCCCCAAAGGTCAGAGTCGGTACCAACTTTGGCATTGAAGTCACCAAGAACAAGGGTATATCTCCTTTCTTGACAGAATTCAAACTATCCTGAAGTTGTCTGTAAAACCTATCTTTCTCATCCTCATCAGAATCCTCAGTGGGGGCATAACAGCAGATACCATTCAAGTCTTTAATGCTTGTCTGAAATTTTGCTGTAAGAAACCTTTCATTAATGCACTCATATCCTAGAAGAGCATCACTAGCATATCTGCTGAGCAGCAGACCCACGCCTTGGTGATGCTTTCCATCCTCCCTCCCTGTAAAGAGAAATTTAAAGTTATTTTTAAGTATCTCACCTTTACCTGTCCATCTGGTCTCTTGCAAGCCTAGAATATCTAGGTTATAGCGCTGGAATTCCTGCATGAGGACATCAAGAGAATAATCTCTATGTAATGTCCTCACGTTCCACGTTCCTGCAGAGAGAAAATGATTAGTAGGATTTTTAAAGAAATTAGGTTTATTGAGATTGGTAGGGCCAACAATATCAAACAGCCCCCTGATCGCAGGCATGGGGCAAAGACCTGTTCCTCCTCTGCTAAAGGCTGAAGTCACCGATGCTGGTAGGAACTTCAGGCACCACCTTTTCAAGTGGACTTTTTCAAGAACCATATGGCCTGCCTGAGACACATTACTCCAGTTTAGGCTTGACGATGCCCAACTAGCTAAGTAAGGTTCAGGTACCTGTGATGGCCTCTGATTAGGATTATCCACCAGCTGATATAAGGTATTCCATGCCTCTGTTCACTTAGAGCTGGCAACCCAGAAGCAAACAGAAAACACAGTGGCAGATTCTCCCTCAACAGAGGCCCACCACTACAGCAAGTCCAGGATCCATAATCACGCTCAAATCCATAAACAAGTCCAGTCTAGTAGGTATAAATGGTCAGCACCAGGACCCTGTGAAGTTGACCACTCCTCAGCAGGGTTGAAAAAAAAGAAAAAAGTGGCCATAGATGACCAGATCAGTAGGCCATACTGAACTGGCAGCCCTCCCCTTCCGTTCCCTTCCAAAAGAGAATATCTCTTTTGAAAGGTACTAACGGCCTGCACCACAAGAAGGCGGGGTCGGACATTAGGTGCTAGACCTCCCAGAGTTCGCAAAATCAGAAATTAGTTTATTTGATGTATTCCTTTTTTCAAATTTATTGGTAGCAACAGTTTATTTTGAATAACTTTCAAGAGTTAATGTTAAGTCTTTGGGGATTTTGAGAAATTCAAACCCTCCTATCCCAATTTTGTTGGCTCCAGTGGGTTCGCAAATAGCCTATGTTCTTCCGCATGGTGAAGGGAACGTTCATGCAAAGTTTAGTGGCTCTAGCTCCTCTTTTGGGGGCCAAGTGCATAAGCGGACAAACACAAACTTTATTCTTTATATATTAGATTTGAAGACCGTGAAATATTTAAAAAACATCGGAATATTTAGGTATAACTCATTGTGGCATTTAAGAATGATACTCACCTTTCAACAGATCTTAATTAATAGCTGTGCGCATAAGATATCAATAAACACTATATATATACTTAAAAAAAATAATAATAAAATAAATACCCCCTAAAGCAGCTGCTTGCCACAGAGGTCTGACAGGAGCCTGTCAGTTTATATGCCACAGTAGGAGATCTGAGAGGATGGCAGGACCTCAGCAGAAAAACGACACATACATCCATGCCTAATCCGGGGCTCGAATCCAGGTCCCTTAGATCAGTAGCCAAGCGTGCTAACCACTTGGCCACGGGACGGCAAAAAAAAAAAAAATAGCAAGCAAAAAAATTTAAATTGTAAATAATGCAAGGGAATTAATTAAATATTAAAATATGGCTAAAATATTCCTCAAATCAGCTTGAAAAATATAGTAAATTAATAAAAATAAATAAATAACCCCTCAAGCAGCTGCTTGCCACAGTGGTCTGACAGGAGACTGTCAATTTATACGCCATAGTAGAAGGTCTGTGAGGATGTCGTGTCCTCAGCAGAAAAACAACACGAACATCCATGCCTTACCCAGGGCTAGAACCCAGGTACCATATATCAACAGCCAAACAAACTAACCACTCAGTCACGGGATGGTTTATATTAAATTAGTAGGAAAATATCAAATTTAAACATTTTAGAATATAAACTACTTTTTTTTAAAAACATAATATTCTGTTTGTGTTTAAATTATTATATGTTGGTAATAGTTTATGTGTTGCGAAATAAAATTTGTTATTATTTAGAAAAAAATCTCCAAAATGCGAGTTTTTTTACTGTATTGATCATTAATATCTTCTCAATTGATTACTACTGAGTTTCACATATTCCTTCAGTGGAATTTTTAATCTGAAAATACTTCGCTATTAAATATAATGCATTAATATATAAATTGAATAATATCATGTTAATGTCATGTCATTTATACATTGTATAAATTGAGAGAATAATATATTAAGAAATGTGTCTATCTGTCTTACAATCCACTATTGCCTTGAATAATAATGCACTCTGAAATTGAAATGGAAATACCATTAATGCAAATATGGGCTTTACCCAAGAATATGTGGGAAAAAAACTGAATTACTAAACAAAAATATTTAAGAAGAGATTTTTAGGCATATAACTCAATACATGCGGAAGACTTTTCATTCCTATTATCAAACATCTCATTAAATACGAAATCAAACAGGATAAAATATATTGCAACGTCATGTTCATATTTAATTATGCGTTCATTCGTGCATTGAATGTAATAAATGTGAAACTACTTAAATTCGAGAAAATTTATAAACCGAATTAAAACTAAGATTTCATAAGCACATAAATACAACAGAATGCACGTTACATAATTTATTCTTTTGATTTTCATAAATTGCATAAACGCTAGTGAAATGAAATTCGCAGTCTCTTTGAAGAGGGGGATTGATACAACCAAATGTTGAACAAAAATATATAATATAAAAAACACAAAGTTTTAAATGTTGAAGCTCAGATTCCCATAGCAATATGGCTGTTTCACATTCACTCTAGCATCACTTTTCAGCACCTAAGGTTTTTCCTCTTCCTTTCTACCTCCATAGGCTATTTCATTCTATTTTAATATCCATGATTTTTACAGCCATGTTGCCAATTGTACTATAATTATTGCATTTGTAATATGATTTCATGGCCATGTAGTATGCGGTATAGTAATAATAAAACATGGGCTATTAATAACTTTATCCATCCCTCAAATGAAAAAAATAATGATACATGCTAAAATGATTAATTCGATGAAGAGATTAAACTGATAAGATGGAGCACATACTTAAAATTTTACATACCTTAAGGATTTTTTTGTTTTCACTAAATTTTGAAGGAAATTCAACAGTAATGGTAAAAAATTCAACAATAATGAAATTCACAATAATGGTAAACCTTTAATGTGAACTTCAACCATACTGCCACTTACACTCAAAATTCCACAGAAATAATCTAAATTTGGAAAAAAACATATCTTTCCATGGTAATTTAAATATGCTACTTCCTCTAGACACTTTATTTACTTCATAAATTTTAATTATGACTGTCTGACAATGCCTTGTCTAGCCAATTTGAACTGAAGGCAAGTTAGAGAAGTTGTTCGCAACTAGAGCAAGAGTTATTTTACATCCTATCAAATAGTGTTTCACATAATAATGAAAACCGACCATAATTAGAAATACCTTCGGTTTTATTCGCACCCAGGTTAGATAGCCCTACTGTCGGATGTTTAGCTGTAGCTGGGTACTGCACTAAAAACTATAATCGTACCAGTCACTTTTTTTTCCTGTTTCCTAGAATGTTTTAAGTCATCCTCATGTCTGGGTAGAAATTTAGATCTTCTCATTATGGTTATTGAACAAATATCATTGAGATTATCAGTTAGCCTATACAAAAATTATTTTTTATCCTTTCAATCCTTCCTGTTTCAACTAATTCCAGTAAAAGAATGTATTCGTTCTCAGATATTGTGTTACAATCAAACCTATTACCGTAACAAAATATTTTCAGTAAATCACGAATTCTTCTTTGGAATTTCGCATTATTTCTCCAACATTAAAATTTGTTGAATTCATAATAAAATATTATAAAGCTTTTTGCATTATTTTTTTTGTTTTAAATTCGTTTTATATAATGTGTAATATATGAAAACACATGTTTAGGAATGCATAAACCTATTATCCTTTCATCGCAGTAAAAGAATATTTTTTGTTGAAATAAAAAATATTTTTGTACTATATTTTAAAGTAAAATCCCATAATTTTGGGACTGTTGTAGGGTGACTATACATCCCCATTTTCTGGGGACAATCCCTGAATTAAAGGCTCTATCCTCCGATATATAAACGTCCCTAAAAGTGTCTACAGAATTCGGTTTTAGATATTTTTTAAATATTGAATTGACTATACAGCTTGAGCAGATTTTTATAATAGAGTATTAAAATGGTAACACTTATAAAAATATTATGTTGTAGTGACTCCGAATTTCTGAGCTAGAATCATCATCATAATGATAATGGTATCAGTGTGGATACCAGTAGAGAATGCATGTCTTTCTGCTATTTGCTGACACCAACGTGTGCGTTATAGTTCTGGATGACTCAATTACTATGTAAGCAGGGGCGGCCAATAGGGAAGATTGCAAGGAGATTTGAGAGGTGCCAAAACACCTTTAATAAATAATATCTCCTCAAGCAGCTGAAAATAAATTTAATATTAATTTAAATACCTAATTAGATATTTGTGATTTATTAAATTATGTGATATAAAAACTTTGTAATTCTTTATATTTTACCCAAACTTAGGTACTTTGGATTTTCTAGCCTCTCAAGCCGGTGCCATTTTTACCTAGCCTCCAGCTGCAAAAATTATCTGCTCGGTCTTGTATGCAAGTTATGTTTTATTTCTGTTTCCAACAGATTTCGGCGTGCTGTAATTCTCCAGACACTTGACTGATAAATCCCCCCCCCCTTTGTAATCCTATGTTGTATTAAAAAATTGAGTCCCAACTGGTAATGAGGAGGGTCATTAGAATCTCGAACGGCTTTGCAAATGTGGGAGACTTTCTCAGCTTATGAAAGAACAAATCAGTGAAGAAAACCCCGAAGTAGAATTTTCCATCCAAAATGACTTAGCAAATTCAATTTTCCTTTCCATCAAATTGAAAGAATATTTTCAAACATAAATTTAATATGAACGGATGAGAAATCAAACCATGAAGACTTTTCTAAAAACAGAAACAAATATTTGTGGCTCTTGTGAAATCCATTGAGGTAGTAATACTACATACAGGACTCCGATTCCCGTAGCATTGACCGCCATGATCAGACACGGCTGTGTCTGCCGACTGCTTAGCGAGGAAAGATACCCATGATGCCTTGCGAATTGGCTGGGAACAACTATGAAGGCTATTTAAAAATGCTAAACAAATGATTTAAATGAGGCAGAACTTTGCTGTTTTTTGTTTTTTATTTCAATGAGGTTATTCTAGTGTAGTAATTAAAGCAAAATAGATTTAATTAATACACACTTACTGATTTATATCGGATGAAAAACGAAGACGCTGGAAACTGCTTATCTTTCAAATCGAGGTTTCGTATGAAAATTTAAAAAAATTTCGATATGTTCTTAATATGTGATTAAAGCTGAGCTAAATTCACTGTAAACTTAGCAGGCTTTAATTTCAGCCCGTTTAAAACAGGAACAATGGTAAACATATTTTAAAATCTAATACACAATCAAATCATTCAGCTTAAGCGAAAGCCCTCAAAATTTATAGACCTTAATAATGCAAATCCGCGCCTCATTTAAAAAAACATGAAAAGTAACATTTATTTTCTCCTTTCATTAAAAAATATAAATTTTTATTTAAAATTGAAAGAAATAATCACAGTGTGTAAACTTTTTTTTAATTCAGCTGAGGCAGGAAATCAAATCTCCCAGTAAATGACAGAATTTAATTTCATGCTATAAAAAAACCCAAATATTATAAACTTGCACAATATATAATATGTTACCTAAATAATAATACACTTTGGCAAAATAAAAAATGCAAAGCAGACGTCTCATAAATTTAATGTCATATGCTTAATATTTCTTATTGTAATAAAATGTGCGAAAACATTCTTTTAATTTCATGTTAATTCAGGATTTAAATCACCTACTTTACATATGCAAATATTATTAGTTTCATATATTAAAAAATTCGTGAACTACATTCGACTTAGACAGAAAGGTATATTGAAAAGTTAACAACCCTTTATTTTTAAATCCCTTAGTTTAACAATTTCAATTTTTAAAAATTTATCACAAAGAACACATCTCGTAATTTTCGTAAAGTACTAACCTATGAAATATCAAATTACTTTCTTTACAGTATTTATTTTTGCATCCATAAGCGGAGCATGAAGTAGGCATTTCACTGTTGACTTATTAAAAACACCCGACTTCCTCCTCACTATCGACTAGGCTTAACAATCGATCTGTACGTGTTCATGGCGTCCGTTGCCAGTCTTGTCTCTAGTAATATTACCTCAATGGTGAAATCTTTAGTGTAAATATTGCCAAAAATGAAAATATTTTACAGAAAAATTTATTCCTATGAAAAATACACACAATAACGATTTTTGTTACACACTATCATAGACTTTTGAAATTTGGCAACACTGAATTTTTCAGTAATTTTTACTTACCTAAAGTTGGCAATGGAAACTTTTGTAATCAATTTGGGGCGTTAATGTTAGTAGTGTAGTGGTATTTCAATCCAATGTAAATTTAAGTGTTATCGCATTTTGCAAAAAACGTTATCAAATGTTTGGTGCATAATATTAAAGGGATTGTACCAATGATAAAGAAAAAACATTGACGCAGTTTTAAACTATGGTAAAAAAATATACAGTAGTTGGGAAAGAGGCTTGAAGATAATTCGTAAAATGGCATAGTTAACACAAGTTTCTGACATTAAAGTAAGTCTGTACTTATCTTAAATTCATGATAACTGTTCTCAAGATTCAATGCAGCCCTCAAATTGATTTCAGTAACAAACTGAACAACATGCAAGATTACAAGAATGTTATTTACCAAATTTAATAAATGATTTATGAAAATGAAATACCCTTTCAAGCAGTTGCTTGCCACAGAAGTCTTACACCTATCAGTTTAATGCACCTTAGAAAAGGGTAAGGAGGTGAGAGCTCAGCAGAAAAAAACAAATGTTCATGCTTTACCCAGGTCCCTTTGATTAGTAGCCAAGTGTACTAACCACTTGGCCACAGGGCAGCTTATACTAATTATTAATAAACATTAAGGCATACAATGCATTTATGAAGGATCTTAGAAACTACTAGTTTTTACATGCTTTTTTCGTACAAGAACATATCCCATTAATTGCCTCGGAGCTAACAGAACACAACCAACCATTTCTAGGATTCAAATCTGGACCCCTGCAGTTGCAGTGCCCAATCAATCTATTCAATACCATCAAGGTTAGCATTACACTGATATTCACATGAATCATTGTGATGATCACATATGATCATTAATTAAAAAAATATAAAATATCCCCTCAAGCATCTGCTTGCCACAGAGGTCTAGCAGGAGTATGTCAGTTTATGTGCCTTAGTAGTAGGTCTGTGATGATGGCAGAGACCTCAGCAGAAAGACCGCACAAACATCCATCTCTTACCTATGGCTCACACCTAGGTCCCTTAGATTAGTAGCCAAGCGTACAAACCACTCTGCCATGGGACGGTTATGATCATTACCAAAGATATAATTTTTTGTTAGATTTTAATTTTTAAAGCATCAGTTATTATTATACTAAAACTTTATTTTTAAGTAATTGAATGCAATGATGTTAATACTATAATTTTGACTTACATTTTTTTGTGATCATCAATAGGCTGTAATTTTTTTAATCTTTTTTAAGAATATATGTATATTAAAATTGTTAAATTTCTCCAATATAATCACTTTTTTTGTATTATATTAATTATGTATATATAAAAAAGAACAGTTTATACAATTTTGTCATTTTTTTTTTTGGTGTAACAATCCAGTGTCAGAATTGCTAAAGTTATAAATGGGGAAATCAAATTATTTAGGAAGTATGTTTCACTTTCCAGGCAAGATACAATGGAAAAACATAGTCACTTAAGTCAGAACTTAGAACAAGCGATTTCTAAAGATGACAGTGCAAGCTCTGTAATATCAGACAGTGAAGAGGATTCAGGGCTTCGTCCACTATTGACTTTTAGAGAAAAACTAAGTAATTTACTTCATTCACACAAATTTCAGGTCAGACAATATAAAATTTATTTCAAATATATCAGTATTTTTTTTTTGTACCTTTTTAAATGAATTTTAGAATACTTTTTGCTTTTCCTATAATGTTCATAGCTTTTGTAAAAGTAAGAAAAGTTGGTCAAAGAAAGCATTGTGTCTTTGAGAAATGTACAGTTAAGAACTAGAATTTAGATTTTCTTAACATTTTAATTACTAAGTCTGAAAATTTTTATATCAAGTTATGAATAGGTAAATCATCTAATGCATGTAACGTTAATGAAAAATAAAACTAATTATTTAGTTGCTCAATTGATTTGAGCTTCTAACTTTGTTTACTACTGCAGTTAGCTGTCACTAAAGAGCAGTGGCACTGAAAAGCCTTGAATTTCTGTTAATATGGAATAAGGATCAATATAACCATTAAAGGAAAAATAATGGCATTCATATATAATTAAATAAGGTATATAAGAAGTAGGGGAAGTTAAGTCATCTGTTGAGAGAGTAAAGACGGGTTAAGGGGAGTAGAGCCTGAAACAACAGATCTTGTACAACAAGGAAAGTATTTAAAGGAATCAGGGCAGTGGATTAGATATGATGGGAAAACTCCAATATCTTTCAGAAAAAGACGAGTTGGATCCATATAAAAGATCTAGAATGTGTTACAGGAGGTTGGAGAAAAGTTGACAGTGTAGGACCGGGGATTTGTAGGGACAGTGTTTTGCTATAATTTCAGTCCTTTGAAAGTTGGATTGGGCCTCTGTTGAACTACTAATCTTGCTAGTGCTCTACCTGCTTTTTGCTATATAATTGTTTACTGTTGCCTTTTTATAAAAAGAAATAGAATGAAAAAATTATAGGAAAATGAAATATTTGCCCAATATATTTATAATATATAAATATATATCTATAATCTGTAATAATAAATATATATATAAAGGAGCATGAATATATCAAACAACAAAAAACAGGTAGAGCACTAGCAATATAAACAGTTTGCCTAGAGGCCCAACTTGCAAAGAATGGAAATTATAGCAGATCAACCAATAGAATTTCAGCCTACATGTGAACACTTAATTATATATGAAAATCTACAGTGATGCTGCAATGGATGACATTTAGTATCCACAAGCCCCATGGAATAATTCATTGATCAAACAGTAGCCTAACAACCTTGCAGAACATCTAGCAACCATATGTAACCTACAAAGAAAACCACCTTGTACACCAGTAGCACCTCAGCATAGTACTAAGACCACAGCAATCATCAACAGAGGAATTTTCTAATTCTGTATTTCTTATGTAGTAAATAATGGAAATCATCTTAAGGGAACCCAGAAACTGTATATCAATCAATGTTACCATAAAGAACATTTTCACAAGTAACCATTGACTGATTGCTTTCCAATTTTAACCACTGTTAGTTTGTACCTATGTACATATTTTAACGTAGGGATTTGAAACTACTGTCAATAGATTTGGAGGAAAAATGATTTTTCAAAATCAAACTATCTGACTCTGGGCTCATAAAAAGGACACTTAAAAGTTTTTTTTTTTTTTTTTTTTTTTTTTGAAGAAACTCCTGTATAAGAAAATATGTGTAAAATAGTGAGTTAAAACTTGTGTTAAAATTTTATCAAAATCAGTTGGACAGAGGCTGAGAAAATGCTCCTTATGTAACATTGGGCAATGTACAGTTTCCAAATCCCCTTAAAGGACAACATTAAAAAAAATTACTGGCAAAAATGAGTTGTAAAAATAGTTTTAACAGGGACATGTATACTTTTCTTACATATAAAAATGCTTATATGTTCATAGAAGTACTTTTTATTATATACAATGTTTTAAAGATAAATGTTATTAGCCCTCTGAATAACTTACATTTTATTTTTTGACTTCACTCTTATGTTAAACAGATGATCAACTGTAGAACATATGACTAAGTTTAAATTATCCAAGATTAGAAAAAACATGAACCAAAGACTTATTCATTGATTCCAGCCCAGATATCCTGAGAATAGTACAACATGTTATCAGGGTCAAATCTAATGCAAAATAATTAAAATAACTGAAAGTTCCCTATCATTGAGCAACAAAATTTGAAGTTTATCCTTAAAACTATTTGTCTATTAAAAAGTTTTCAGGAGAAACTGAATAACTCTCCTGAAGACTTTTTAATATGCAAATGGTTTGAAGGATAAACTTCAAAATTTTATTGCTCAACAACAGAGAACTCTCAGTTATTTTAATTATTTTCTGAGCAAGAAAGTCTTTTTAAATGTGTTTTTAAAACTCAAAATAAGTGATTCCTTCAAAATCTATGACTTTTGTTAAACCTTCAATCACTCCTTCAAAGATTGCAGATTTCTTCATTATGCCTTCAACTTCTGCAACCAGCAAGCAACATCTGCTAGCCAACCCATAGAAATCCTGAGCAATTCAGAGATCAGTTAAAAGTAATATATTTTGTTAGTTGGATTATCAAGATATTACTTTTCTAAAATATTGCTAATGTTCATCATCAGGTTTCAAAAGTGGCTCAATTATATCTAGACTTATGAGTACCAGTCTACTGCAGTACTGATAAGTATAAAATTGGTAATTTTTAAATATTCTCTACATATGAAGATTTCTTTATCTAATTTAAACTGTCTCCAAATCAGTGAAACTTTACTGTATATAATGGTAGTTATTCCAATATATTTATTTAATAAAGCAATTGAAATGATTTTTAAAGGTTTCTATAATAGTCCTGGTAATTTTGGATTGTCTTCTGGTCATCGCAGAACTGCTGATAGATATCAAGATATTAGAATTGCATGAAACAGATAATCCTGCTCCACATGTAAGCATATATGTTTTGTATTTATGATAACTTGCAATAAAATGTTTTTACCTTCAAACACTAAGCTAGAAACCCTAGCATAATGCAGTAAAGTTTGGATAATTCAAACCATGGAAACATCAGAATTACTTTGAAATATCCAAGGTAAAGTATCCAAGATTTCAATTTGGGTTTTTGTTTTTTTACTTCATAAAATAAGATGTTTAAGGTGAAAAATATATTTAACATTTGGAATTAAATAATGTTGAATTGTCTTCCTGGCAGTGCTAGGTTCCAAGAGGTCCTGCTGTCATTCGGGACCCACCCTCCTTGTGCTTCTCGTCCACATGCGCTGACGGGAAAGTGAGCTGTGAGGGACTCCGAGCCCCATTGATTACGGGCAGCTGGGGTCTTCTCCCAGCACATGTTATGTCCATGACATCCCTTGCATCACATTTCTTTTCTGCTGAGGTACTGCCATCCTCTCAGACCTACTGTAGCATATAAACTGATGGGCTCCTGTCAGACCTTTGTGGCAACCAGCTGCTTGAGAGAGTATTTATTGGCAGTAGTACAGATCACAGGCCTCAGCCTCCATTTTGTTTTTGATGCAACATAACAAAACGGCCCCTTTAGTTAATTCCCACAACCCCCAAGAACCCTTCTTAAAAAAATTATTAAAAAAACCATAAACAAGGAAACTACACTAAAGTTGCCTTCCCATATACTACAAATACCTGAAATACTCCCCCTTTTTTCCCAGTAATTAAAATAGTCCACAAATATATTTCCACAAACTAAACTGATCAATCCAGTCACACATACAATAATTAGCCTAAATAAATCACCAGAATTAATGAAATCGAACACATCTCAAAACCAAGATCATCATAGACAATGCATCGCTGACTGGCATTATGAAAAAGTCCCCAAAACTAAATCTCATCGTCATAACACACCAAAAAGCAATAAAACGGAAACAGTGCACCATCGACCGAATTATAAAAAACAGTGCTCAAAACTATATAATATCCTTGCAAACAACAAAAAACATGAAAATCGGCAACAGTGCACTGCCGACCGAATTATAAAAAAGCCCCAAAACTAAATAATGTCCTCCCAGGCAACAGAAACCGAAAAACGTGAAAATCGGAAACAGCGCACCGCTGACAGAATTATAAAAAAGCCTCAAAACTAAATAATGTCCTCCCAGGCAACACAAACCAAAAAACATGAAAATTGGAAATAGTGCACCGCCGACCAAATTATAAAAAAGCCCCAAAACTAAATAATGTCCTCCCAGGCAACACAAACCAAAAAACATGAAAATCGTAAACAGTGCACTGCCGACCGAATTATAAAAAAGCCCCAAAACTAAATAATGTCCTCCCAGGCAACACAAACCAAAAAACATGAAAATTGGAAACAGTGCACTGCTGACCGAATTATAAAAAAGCTCCAAAACTAAGTAATGTCCTCCCAGGCAACACAAACTGAAAAACATGAAAATCGGAAATAGTGCACTGCCGATCGAATTATAAAAAAGCCCTCGTAACCAAATAATCTCATCAGATACAACAAAAAAAAAAGAAAAAAAAATTATAGCTCAAATAGCCCTCCACTAAATTACATTGTTGTTTTACCTCTGAGCCCCACTTTTTTCCCACACCATGGGCTAAATGGTGAGGTCACATAACCCCGAAGGCTCACAGAAGGTAGGGAGAGGGGACCCACTGGAACAGCTGTTGGGAGACAGATGGTAACTTCCCGGCAAGGCCAATCCAGTGTGTTCATTAACGTACACAGAGTATGACTCTCCCACACACAGGGCCATTGCTTAATGTCCCAACCGACGGGGTGGCCTTTCCAAGCCCATCGGTGTCCCCTACTAACCATGGGCAGGGTTTGGAAATTTGCCAAGATAAATCTAAATGCTGACCCAGCTCAGACTCGAACCTTGTAACTACAGATTACAAGCCTGGTGCACTACCGACTCCGCCACTCTCACCCCACCCCTAAATATTTCATTAACTTTCCTGACTCCATCAAAAACTGCCGTTTTTTCACACACCGACAATTCTACAATACCCGTAATCACTATATCAAAAAGCCACCACACGCTTCCACATATTAACGATAAATCATATAACTAAATTTAAAAGACTCCTAAATATGCAACAAAATTAATAAATCACTATAATACATTAATAATTACCATACTACACGTAACTACTAAAAAACATTCAATTCACCCCAAACTATTATAACGAAATACGTGTGTTTTCTTTACTATCGCCATTTTCAATCCCACACACAAAAACTTGCAACATTCTTTCCCCCAAGCATACTCCCCCCACTACACTACAAACCTCTGAAAACTCACTTTATACATTTCACCAAAAACTATTCTCCTAAAACACTAACACCCCATAAAAACACTCGTTTTTACCACTTAATTTCCCCACATTCTAAACTTTTACCATTTTCTTCCATACTCACAACAAAAGACACATCATATTCAACACAAAAAAAAAGAATTCAAATAATACTAACTGCTACAAACTACTCCTCCCTTCCCATTCAAATACCCCTCACTCCAAAGAACCTAACAAAAACATTCCCCCTTAGACACAGCCATAAAAAGCTACCGAACTCCCACTTCTCAAAAACATGTCCATAACTTTACAAAACAGTTCACTAATACTATCAACAACAACCCTCCAAATATTAAATTCCAATCCCAAAATATCTTTAATAACTATCTTTAATAACTTATTATTTACCATATCTTAACCAATTTTGAAAAAAAAAGCTAGGACATATTAATTATTCGTATTCTACCTATCACTGCCCACCCCCATTAAATATACAATACACACGCACTTGCCTCTAACCATATAGGCATGTTATCCAAAGAAGTCGTCAAGCAAAAATGGCAAAAACAAAATCAAACATAACTTCACACTCTCATCAAATGACACACATAATACGTGACTCCACATTACCCACCCAAAAGAAACAAAGAGCCATAGGCAACCAATAGTTATGTTTCTACGTCATACTTTACACATCAACATCATACTTTACACTTCGACGTCACACGCCACTTGAGCAATGCCATCTATTGGCTGAGGACCGTAACCACTACACGTGCTATTTATTTATTATTATTTATTATATATCCAAGTTCCATTATATCATGGACAAACACTGCCTTTTTTGTCTGAGAAGTAAATATACATTATACAGAAGTTAACACCACATCAGATGTTTTGGTCATAATATAAAGGATCAGACATCATTACAGTATGGAGGGTGGAAAATTAATATATGTATTTCAGAATGAAGAACATTAGTAATAGGGTTATGTGTTATTTTATCTCTGAGCAACACTTTTTGCACACAGTGGGCTAAATAGGCAGGTCACCAAGGGCCAGAGAAAGTGGAAACTCATTGAACAGCTGTTAAAAGGCAAATGGGAGCCTCTCTGTCAAGTGTGTTCTTAAAGTGCACATGGTGTGGATCTCCTGCACTTTGGGCCATGACTTTATGTCCCATCCTAAGGATAGTGGCCTTTCCAAGCCCATCAGTAGTAATGAGATTCCAGGTGTATGTGTTGGACATTAACAAAGAGGGACTAAATAGCAAGAAGTTATAGTTACAAAAAAGTTAAAGATGCAAAGAGATTTTAGTGAAAGCTGAAAATTTTTAAAAAAAGTACAAAAGGTAATAAATTTTTATAAAATGATTGATAATATGGCAGGAATTCTGAAAATTTGATTTTCCATGATGATTGTAGATTGGGTTGTTCAATATTACAAAGTTTGGGTTTATTTAAATATGTTTGTGTGTTTTCTATCCAAATTAACTGAAATGTGTGAGTAGGGCTACTATATATATGTGCTTTCTTGAAGTTAGGTTTAAAATTGTTTTTAGGGCCAGCTTTGTGGTAGTTTTTCTCTTAATATTTTCATCATCTGATTTATTACAATTTTTTTTTACCTGTGAGATTATTCTACTGTATTTTGTTTCATTATCAGCTATTTTGATTCATTTCATCTTTGAGCTGAAACTGTCTTATCTGGAATGAGGGTTGACTCAGTTATTAGCATACCAGGATCATAATTGGGTTCCCATGTTTGAGCTTCAATTGTGCCAGGATTGATATTTGTTTCAGCTAACGCTCTTCCTGATCTCAGTAAGAAGGGATATTGATGGGCTTGAAAAGACTGCCATTCATCATAAGGGATGTTAAGCATTACCCTGTGTGCAGGAGAACCATTCCCTATGTAAATTAACCCTTACAGTGCCGGGTTTCTAAAACTGAACTCACTGTGGTGGCCTGATTTATTTTAAAGTGTTTTCAGAAAATAAACAGCTTTAGAACCTCAACCTGAAGTAACTAATGAATGGAAATATGACATGTTATATACCAAATAAAAGAGCATTTAATTGTGCTTAATATATTGGCAAAAAAGTTCGATGAAAAAGAATGGTAAGTTAAATATTTTTAAGCATTTTTTTAAAGCATTGCAAAATTTTACTGTTCTTTTTTCCATTTTATTTTGGTAAATTTCTATATTTTATTATTTGGATAAAAACAGTTCATAATATTTCTATTAATGCTTAATCTTTCATTTATTTAGTTTTTTCAAAATTTCTCAGTCATTTATGTTTTTAGACTTTTGGCAATTGGCAAACTCTAAGCCTAAGAAAAGCAGTGTCAGAAAAAAAGTTTTGCTTTAAAAACAACATAACTTAAATATTTAAATAAAAATGGAAAAATATATCTGAAAAGTGATTTTGTCATTTTCAATCATTTCAAATTAATTATTTTTTATAATCACTGTATCCATTTGAGAAGCAATAAAATTTTATTTTAGAAGCATTAGAGTAAAAATAAAGTCTTTAAAATTGAAAGTCTGCTAAAAGGTTGACCAAAAGACGATGTGCATAGTTCCTGGATGACATTATTTCCAGTAGTAATAAAATCAATATATTTACATTAAAACTTTAGAAAGCATTACAACACTAACAGAAGAATAAAGTCATAAACTAAATTGTCACCACTTGATACTGTTTACTGTGATTGAACATATGCATACATTCACTGCAGACTCAAATGGATTTGTTTTTAAATTTTATAATTTTTTCAAGCAGAATCAACAGATAAAAAATAGTATATCAGAGATGTAACTCTTTATCATAACTGCCCAAACTGCAGGTAGAGGGTAGTAAAAAGGAAGGAATCGCATTGATTAGAAGAATTTTTTAAATCTTGGATGTTTTGGGCAGTTATGGTACTGAAAGGTGTAAATATTATTTTCAATATTTGATTAGAAATGGATGAAAAATTTCAGATTTCTATTCGGGGGGAAAAAATTTACAACCTTGTACTATGGGAACAAAATTTACTTCTCATGTCACTGGAATTCAAAAAATGAAAACAGTTAATATGGCTCCAACACAGAAAGGATTAAAGATACTCCTTAAGGTCCTTGTAACCTGGCCATTAAGCCCATTGTTGGAAAAAAGTGCATCTCAGAGGTAAATAAACCCAACTTCTGATCAGTTGGAATATTAACTTGGTTGGTTGGTAATTTCATGAAATGTTCAAATTTGCACTGACTATTGTTAATGGCTTTTAGAAGATGCATAAATTGCATCAAACTTTTGAACAATTAAAATTATCTGTAGAAATGACAAAAAGAACCCTATACTAAAGAATCAAAGAATGAAAATGTTAATAAAAGCTACCACAACTCTTATAAAGCAAGCACTAAAATTTAACTTTAACACACTACCAGGGTCCAACCTGAAAAATTGATTTATGTCCAGAGGCCCAGCTATTTTTTACACTATGATCTGCTTATAAAATTATCTTTAGAAATCTTTTGCCAAATAACTAATGAGGGAATTATTTCATATTGCACATCACCAGTATCTGTTACAGAGCTCCAAAGATAATTAAACTGAGACACTTGCTCAAGAGTGCAGCCATTCAAAGTAACTGAAGCATCATCTGCCTGACCAATTTTAATTACTAGTTTCACCAAATTAATCAGCATTTAATTTTGAATTTTTCTGAAAATAAAATATTTCGGAAGAAAGATTACTATTTTTATTTTAATAAGGCTTTTATAGAAGTGTGTAGTAAAAGATGCATCTGCAATACAAATAAAAATACTTGTGGGCCCATTGTAGGCACTTTCAACAGTGAACCAAGGTTAACATGGGTACTCGAAACAGCCTGCGGCTACGCAGCCCCATTTTCAGCAGGGTTCGATGTACCTTGTGCTGTGACACATTACTCCTGTCACCAGCATTTAAATTACAGGTGAGTTGTTCCACAGTATCCCTTCTGTTGGCTTTTACCATATGGATAGTCTTTGCTCACCTCTAGCATCGATGAGCCATGGTTGGTAAAATATACATAAAATGGTAAAATATACATAAAAACCTTGTCAGCTGTTTGTGGTTTTTCCCTCAGACCATTATTTTGAAGGTACTAACCACAGCTGACCATGACCCCACAAGCCTTGCCATCTCAGAAATGCCCTTACCCAGTTGTCTGGCTATTACAATTTGGCCTTTGTCAAACTCAATTAAGTTTGCTGCCTTACCCATCTGAAGAATATGATTAAACATGATTAAGACAGCTCAGTATCAAATGTTATTTATACCGTTTCATGACCTTCACAAGTGCCATCATTTACCTGCAGTTGCTTCGATTTGCATAAAGATGCGCTGATCATAATGTTTTGACTCTTCGGTATAAATCCATTATTTGTTTTTTATCTCTGATTTTAAATTTTAAAAGAAAATACAATTAGTAATTTTCAAAAGTTAATAACTTAAATGTATTTTTTAGAGAAAATGTTAGGCAGAGCATTTAGTATACCTATCTGCAAATTACCCTGCTCTTGTGTTCAGCTTGAAAATTGCTCTCAGCCTACAGAAGAAAAAGCATTCTTCCACACTGACATAGAAGACAATATGTGGCTTAAACATGCCATGTTATTTATCAGTAAAATTCCCACATCTATTTTTGTTTTGTTATTTTCTTCATGGCTATTAAAGTAAGAAATTTTATCATTTTTTTTTATATAGTACAAAAAATATCCTATATAAGTGAGCAGTACCACAGCAGTCCTATATTAGTTAGCAATGCCAGGGTTTTGTGAGGTGTAAATCTATGCCTAAATATGCATACAAAATGTATTGGATCCACATGGACCCCGTTGACCTTTCTAGGATTTAAACCAGGCCTGTCAAATCCAAACTTAGTTAAGAGCTGCTAGGAAAAAACTATAATGAGCCAGAGGAAAAATTATTTACTTAAAAATGAAAACATGTTTCTAATGAGTAATAAATTTAGAAAACACTAAAGAATCAAGAAAATATCTTGATCAAAAACAAAAATATATATTTCAATGTGTGGCAAAATGAATTGGCAAAATCATTTAGTTATGCAGCTGAAAATGTTTGATCAAAAAATTGGGAGAAATGAACCAGATTCAATACGTTGATTTATGAGCCATAAGGTTATATGGGCCTGGTTTAAACACTGTCAGTTCTCCTGTGATAGAAATTAATGTGTTAAAATTATTTGTAATAAATAAAAATTTAGAACAGTTTTCCTAGCCATTAACATGTGCATATATTTTTAGGTTCTGCATTACATGAGCATTGGCATACTAAGCATTTTCATCGTAGAAATCACTGCTAAAGTGTATGCCTTTCGTTTGGAGTTTTTTCGTCACAAGTTAGAGGTATTTGATGCCTTTGTTGTGTTTCTATCATTTGCCTTAGATGTAGCTTTCCGAGAAGAAGAAAGTGTCACCAATGGATTTGGTCTAGTCATCATGATGCGTCTTTGGCGTGTAGCACGTATTTTGAATGGTAGGCTTTTGTATCAAAAGGAGTTATTCTTTCATTATGTTGCAATGCACTTAATATATTAAATGCAAATACTTTTGTTTTGAAATTAGGTAGTACAGTAGGGTCACAATTAATGCGAATTTGATTTCTTATGATTTGTTCCACTCCCTGAAGTTTTCTCAGAATTGAGCTGCAATGTGAATTTCAAAATCATTTATTTATAGAAAATGTCATTTGTTGTTATATGCTTAGAGAATTTTTAGAATTATTGTTGTACTTAGGTTTTTCGCCCATTTTATTGATTAATACCTGTATTGCATTGAGAAGTTGATGGGGAAAATTAGTACATTAATAAACATTTGCAAAATTCCAATTACTCAGTAATTCACAATACACCATTGCATAAGTTGTGACCCTATTTGTAATTCATATTAGTATATTTGTGACTTAAAATATACATAAAAATATGTAATATCTATTCACAAGAATTTAATGTTTCCTTCACATTTACATTAACATTTTGACCTTCATTTTGATATTGATCAATAAAAGTGGAAATATGGCAAAATTCTGCTTCTAAAAATGAAAGTCAGTCTTAGCCACAAGACATTATATACCAAATTAAGCAACATTTAATTCTGCATTTTATAAAAATAAGATATTTAAAAAAATGAAATGAGGCATTTTTTCATAATTGATGTAATGAAAAAAAACTAGCTATTGCAAATGAAAATTTATTGAAAACTAATGAACTAAAATAATTATCATATATATGAAAAGAAAGGAAATTTCTTTCTGAATAATAAGAAAATATTCTCAATTAAAAGGACCTTCTTGATCAGAAATTGATTAAAAATAATTTAAAATTCTCTGTCATTTAGCAATAAAATTTTAAAGTTTATCCTTCAAACTATTAAAAGTTTTTAGGAGAAAACTCAAAAGCTTTTTGGAGCAAGGACAGCACTTCATCTTCAGTAAAGTGACACTATGTATGTGGTAACATTAGGGCTGTTTAGAGCTTCTTTCCACATGTCATGAAGAGTGATTCCAGTGTCTCAATTGCAGGTGAGGACTGGCTAGGTCATTATTTCAATAGCCTTGTGGACTATGGTTCCATAGAAAGTGGATGCATGTGCTCCCAGTCCATTGTTGCCGTGTGTTGTATTGCTAGCTCGGCAACAGCCATCATTAACTTGTTTTGGCTGACATCTGTATGATGCTCTGCAATCCTCTCTTGTAAAGAATGTATAGTTTTTCCGATGTGAACAACAGAATTATCCAACAAATGTAAAGGAAATCGGTATACACCCAATTTTTGAAGTAGGCTAAATTTGTCTCTGTCCCTTTTCATAATTTTCTTCAGATTTGAAGCTGAAAACAATTTTGATATTTTGAGCTCTGAGTAACTTGCAGACTGATTCGCATAGGCCAGAAATGTAAGATATAGGTCCAGCAAAGGTTGCACATTTGGAGTCAGTGACTGGGAGGAGAGCCGAATCTCTTCTGTTATCATTTCTATATTTATTGATTAACTTTTCTATAGTTGTTGGGTTGTAGCCATGGGACACAGCAATGGATATTTTGAATTTCTTTTTTAAGCGACTGCTTGTTTGAAGATACGGTGAAGGCCCTATGGATGAGGGAACGGAAAGCTATGATTTTGTATACCCATGGGGTGCATGAGTCCATGTGTGTGATGGAGGGGACATAGGTGGGCTTTCAATATACTGACATCATCAAGGCTCCTGCTTCATTTTTTTTTTTTTGGATAAAAACATCTAACTAGGGTATGGCACTGCTATTTTTATCTTCCTTCATGAAACGTATTGTTGGCAGAATTAATGAGGCAGTTTAATTGCTCATTGCTGCCATTCCAAAATAAAAATATATCCTCGACATAGCGACACCAGAAGACGGGTAAAATTGCTATCGAATTGAATAATTTTGTTTCTAGATCTTGCAGGGCAATCTCTGACAGGATGCCGGAAAGGGGTAGACTCATGGGGGCCCCAGTCCTGCCTGTAGATTTGGTTGCTGAACTGGAAATAGTTGTTTTGGTGGCATGTTTTAGAGCCTCATGAATGGCGTTGATTTCAGGAAGGGAAAAATTTTGCGCTTCAATAATTTTTTGTCCGAAATAACATGACAGCATCAAAACCTGGAGTGGATAAACCCGCATATAATTAGAGATAAAGAGATCCCTTGACATTTGACTGCTTGAAAAAGAGCCTCTTAAGACACCCCTTTGCTCTATGGTTATGGCACACCTGCTTTAGAAGTTTGATATATATTCTAAGCTCTGAAAAGCATCAAATGATTTTGCAAATTCAAAACCAGTTGAGGATGTGTAGATATGGCACTGTAAGAAATTTTGTTTATCAATGCTTAATGTTTGCATGTATTACTGCTGCAAATTTTGACCTCTTTATTCTCTATTTAGGTGTTGTGCTTTCTGTAAAAACTCAAGCAGAGCATAAATTGCTGAAAGAGCAACAACATCGAGAGGGAATTGAACAAGAGCTTATGAAATGTCGAGACTATGTAAGTGCTTTGGAGCAAGAGGTGGAGATGTTACGACAGCTCCTTCAGACACATGGTATTAATGAAGTCCCTCCATCTGTCATTGAAAATAATTCTCCACCACCCAACACTATCAGTGTAGTGGCTGAAGTTAATCACATTCAATCAACTTAAGTTTGTTTTTAAGATCACAGTTATTTTTTAACATACAATGTCACATAATGAAAAAATTACATTTTTTACAATGTTGTTTTAAATTGCTTAAAGCAATTTGTAATATTGGAAAAGTTAGTTAGCATGCTATTATGGATGAATGACAGTCTTCTAGCAGGAGGCTGAACAAATTAATGCAATGGATTTGTAAGTGTTTGATCATTTAACTATGACATGGAACTAATTTTGTGTTTAATGTATAAATAAGTCAAATAATTTATCTAACTGATGTTTTTATTTAGGATTATTTTTTCATTGACTAATTATCTTAGATGGCATTAATAAATCACATGCAAAAGTTATTGATTTCAGTGTTATTTTAAAGAAGGAAGGCATTAAAATAACGAATAAATCTTTCAGACTAATGTTGAGTTTTTGTTTCTTTTGTCATGGCATTCTCACTATCATATCAAATTCTATCATAATACTCGAAGACAAATGCCATGTAGATCTGAGAACAAATAAAAAGTTAGCAAAAAATATTAAGTTTTGTGTGACAGGTATATGAATGCAGAACCTCCTGATTGCATGTCAAGTGCCTTTACATCCTGAGCTGTCTAGTAGGTCATCACTCATTTTTCCCCTAACCCAGGCTATTTAATTCCTGTAACTATATGGCAACACATGCACATCAAATGAGAGGCAGTGGTGACTCAATCAGTAGTGCCCAGGTTTGTAACTTGTAGTTCCCAGTTTGAATCCCACCTGTGTCAGCATTGAGATTTATCTCCACTGACCACTCAACTTCTGGTGAGAAAAAGAATACCTTTGATGGAATGATAATCCATGACCCATGTAGAGAACAGCCATACCCTGTGCTTGTTAAAGAATGCTCTGGATGGTCTTTATGGGTACTAATAGTTATCCAATGGGTTCCCTTCCCTCAACCTTCTCTGAGACCTTGGGCCATTTAGCCCATTGTGTGCAAAAAAAGTACTGTTCAGTTGTAAACGCAAACAACCTCAAATGATTATATTGGTATCTCAGTCGGCTTAAATTTTGGTTTTTAGTTTTGTTTTTTTGGCTAACAGCTAATTTACTAAGATTCAAGTGACATTTGTTTCAAATATTTTTAAATGAATTTTTCAATGTAATCCTGATTTTATATACTTGGCTACTAACATCTTTGTGTGGACAATGAGTACATTCCATTCTTGATCATCATATATGTAGTGCCATATATTCATGGGAATTAAGCATATAGTCATAGTAGAAATATTAAAGGTAGCTAATAGCTTTTAGTTAAAAGCACCTGACATGAAATCAAAAGATCTTGTATTTGTATCCCGGTCAGATAAAAATTAAGTTTTTTTGCTACCCTACACTTGTTCCATTTTATCAGTTTATTTAGTATTTGTCACTGTAAAATCTGGTCTTGAAATCACACACTAAGTAACATTCACTTTTAAATACAGCTCACCTTACAAATACAGCAGGATAAAAAATATGTTAAAGTTAACTCTTTGCACTCAAAGGTTTTTTCGCTATAGGAAAGTAGCAACTCGAAGCTTTTTTGCTTAAAAGTTCTTGAAGTTTTTTATAACTAACATAAATTAACGAATAGAACTATTTTATTTCAATATTTCATATATTTTTACATTATACAAGACCTAATATTGAATATCAAGCTTTGTAATTTTACCTCGTGATATTTTAGGAAGCACTCACCAAGATGCATTCTTGGATTGTCAGAACAAGTGTTGCAAAGGTGTCGAAAATCACCTTAGTTGATCGACCAGTGATTTAACGTATTTCAAATGACTAAAACGGACGTTCATTTCTTTGCTTTTTTACAAGTTTATATAAGATGTAGAAATTAAACATCTAAAAATGTAAAGAGGAAAGATATCTGTTTATAAACAGTTATTGTCACCTCTCAGTCACCATTCGAGTTGCTGCATCAAACCAAGTAGTGACTGAGGGTCACCTCTCTAGTGCAAAGGGTTAATTTTATGTGTTAAGTATCAGAACAATGTCAGCTCTTTTAAAAATGTATTTTTTATTTTAGCATGTCTATTATGCTTTAGTTTATGTATATATATATCCAATAATTAGTTTTGAGACCATATTTTGATATGACAGCCAAATGGTAAATCAAGAAATTGATAAGATAGATAAACAACAGTGACATGTAAATGAATTGATAGTAAACTAGATAATATTGCAAAAGGCTCATTCATTACTTTGATGTCTTATTCTATGAAAGCTTTCTACCTCAATAGCTTTCTTTGTAAAGAAAAAAGTTAACATTTTTCGAAAATTTTTAAAATTCTGAATATTAAATGATTATTAAAAATTACTTTGTCAAAACAGTATCAGCAATGGAGTGTATTAAAATGTTTGACCAGTAGGAGACATATTTGTAAAATCATGTAACAATTGCAGTGTTCTGGAATGGCTTAGGGCAGTACTTTTATAACAGAATTATAAATTGTTCAGTTTGTGTGTTATGTGACTATGTTCTTGATGCCACTTTGAAAATTTTGTGTATTGTTTCTTGCTAATCACTGTAGCTACCACACATCAAGATTTTGAATTCCAGATGCTGACATAGTTGTGTATGTCTGTTATAAGTGTCTTTGTCAGTGTCTATTGTACTCACAAAGATGGCTTTATGAGTTCACACTCATAAGGCCATCTTTGTGAGTATAATAGACCTTTGACGTGTGAAGCAGTGACAACTGACAGCACTCCAGGTTTGTATTCCAATATTAAGATTTCTGCATCTTCTGCCTGCCTTTGATGAAAAATGGAACACCAATAAGGTTTGGTAAAATCTGTTGCCCATCAAGAGAGAACTTTAAATCCCTGTGTCAAAGGTAGCCTACTCTGTTCATATTAAGTAAAATAGCAGATGGCTTTGAGAATTACTTCAATAATTTGTCTTATGAGTCCCCTTCTCTGAGCCTTGGAAGATTAGCTACCTGATAAAAATGTACCACTCCAAAGTCAACCCAAATCAACATGGGGTCGTTAGCGCATCAGGCTGTAAAACCTCATAATCTGCAGTTCCCAGGTTAGAGTCCCAGCTGGGTCAGCTTTGAGACTTGTCTCTGCAAAACTCCCCCACCCTGCCCATGGTCAGTAGGGGACACCGATGGGTTTGGAAAGGCTGCCGTCCATCAGATGGGACGTTAAGCCGTGGCCCTGTGTATGAGAGAGCGATACCCTGTGCACGTTAAAGAAAACGCTGGATAGCCTTGACGGAAGGCTACCATCTGTCTCCCAACAGCTGTTCCAGTGGGTCCCCTCCCCAACCTTCTCTGAGCCTTCGGGGTCTTTGTGACCTGCCCATTTTGCCCATGGTGTGTAAAAAAGTGCCGCTCAGAGGTAAAACAATCCAATCCAACCCAAATCAATACATTTAGTAGTATACATGTGTTGAAGATATTCAAAATACATCATGAATGATGTATTCTATTTAAAACTAGCATTTGTAAATGCAGAATGTGACCAATTTATTTTAATGCTAGTCCTAAATGCATGAATATCAATTAATTATAACTAATGAAGATTCTGGTTTTACCAAGAATCATGCTACTCAATCAGTGTAAAGTTGCTAATTTAAGTATAGTGCAAAAGTTATTTTCTGGAACAATTAATATTATTAAATAATACCCAATACTTCTTATATCTGTTAAATGAGAATTGGAGTATTTTTTTTGTATATTGGGAACAAAATCTTGATAAACACAATAAAAAGAGCGTTCAGAAGAAATAACAAGAGGAAGGTAATAGGAAAAAGGTGCATTGTTATAAACTTATTCTTATTTACATATACTAAATACCTCTTATATTAAAAGCCCAAAGCTTGAACTCTAAATTTGAGTATATCAAGCCCTTCCATTAAACCACCATACTGCAGACTTTACAAAAATAAAAAATTTTGAGACAAATGTTACTTTTTAGATGCAGTTTATTAGTATCTAATATCACAAAGATTTGCATAACTATTTGCAGTTTTGAATTATTCTGAGCACAGATGAATAATATACCAAGCATTTTTATTAACTCATAAGGGACTTTTTTTTATTTGCTAACCATGCTGTTGAGAGTGTTTTTCTCATCTCACAGCACAGCAATTTTGCCTTGCAAACTTGACTATTTTTATTAACATTAGATCAGCATCACTGAAGATCATTATTAACATTAGATCACTGAAGATTTTTATTAACATTAGATCAGCAAAATGTGAAGAACATGTTGCCATCTTTTATATATGCAAATTCTACTGCATCTACCTATACCAGCACATTTGCCAAAGGGTTGATACTACTCATTTAAATAGATATACTCCTCCTTTGCACTGATAAAAGAATAAATTCTTTGCATTTGATGACATGTTAAGCATTATGCTTTGATTTATTTCAACAAATTTTAATTGATTTAAATAAATTGTGATAGTTAATATAGCACCATGCTTATACACTGCTCAATGTTGAAGTGCCCCACCTAGAAGGACATGTCATACAAACATGCAAATAGAAGGGTGGGTGTGCACAGTTGAGATATGCAAATGATCATAATCTGGAGCCAATGATGTGTGGCTCAAGAGATAAAAGGTGCAAGAAGGAACAGAGATGATATTATGTTTATGCAGGTGGAAGTTGTGTGAATGGTTGAGATTAGGTGGTTCTGCTTAGAAATTGTTCATCGAAGTCCGAAAATGCCTAGTACATGCCATCGGCAGGTTTATTGCCGTTTGGATGCTTTTGAGAGAGGAAGAATTATAGGCCTATATGAAGCTGGATGGACTACACATATTGCTGCCCATGTTCATTGGGATGACAAACTGTTGGCAACAGTGACGAAATGAAGGTTCAAGCGTGTGTCGCAGAGAAAGTGGTGCTGTTCGACAGACGTCGGCATGGTTTGGTAGACACATTGTTTGACATGCTCGTTTGTCACCACAGAGCACTGCAGGCAATATTCAATGGGCCGTGTTAGCAGCCATGGATGACCCCATAACAATCCAAATGGTAAACTGAAGGTTGCATGAGGCACACCTGCGCTCTAGGCAACCATTATGTCAACTGCAAACCATCACAGCGCTCATCTGGCTTGGTGCTGAAGTCGTGCGAACTTAGGTCATGAATAGAACACTGTTGTGTTTAGTGATGAATCCTGGGTGTTGACGATCGACGGGTCCGTGTATGGCAACAACCTGGCGAGAGGATGGATCCAGCTTTTGTTTCGATTGTCACACCGCCCATCAGCCAGGCATAATGGTATGGGGTGTTATTGGATATGACAGCAGGTCACCTCTTGTCCACATCACAGGAACACTGACAGCTGCAAGATATGTTAGTGCGGTTCTGCAGTCTGTTTTATTACCATTCATGGGAGGCATGCAGCAGCCCATTTTCCAGCATGACAACACCCATGTACACACTGCTAGGGTCTCCAGACAATGCAACATGTTCAGGTATTGCCATGGCCAGTACGATCTCCAGATTTTTCCCCAATAGAAAATCTGTGGGACCACATTGGATGACGTGCAATCCTCTCACCAGCCAGTGCGGAATCTCAAATTATGGGAGCAAGTCCAATGCTGCTTGGTGTGCAATTCCTCAGGACCATATCCATCAACTGTATGACTCCATGCCATGCTATATTGCTGCCTGTATTGCCATTCACAGCAGTGCAACCACCTACTGAAGCAGTCACGTGCTGCATTTTCTCATCTTCTAACTGCCGTAAGTGGCTGCAAATTAAATCATGGTATGCTAATATGTATTGCTATGTGTGTGTGCTACATTTCCCCCCTATCCTCTCACTCCTGGGTGTGGCAATTTCAATGTCGTGCAGTGTATTTAAATCTTATAACTTCTGTAATCTATTTTTTGATTAATCACTTGCACAAAACTTGCCAAAAAATTTTAATGTTACCAGGGTAATTTTCTATTGTCCAGTGTGAAAGATGTGTGTACTTAATATGAAAACTTTATTTTTCTCATTATGTACCACCAGCTGATCTTGGAAATAGGTGAATGATAATAGAACGAAATCCGTGGTGTGTTAATAAGTATTTGCATATGATCATTTGAATATTTTTGGTACTAAAAAGTAAAAATTCTACACTTCCTGGCTACAGTTTTCTTCAGAACTGCATCTGGGTACCCCTTAATTTTACAGTAAATGGAAATGTGCTGGTGAAAGAATATGGGTAAAGGAGCACACAGTTCAGATGCCAAGTTTTTATTTCTTTATTTATTGCCAGGTCAAAACAAGAGTACTTTGAAATGTTGAGAAAAGTGATTTAAGAAAATTGTTCCTGGAAATATTCATATGCATTCAAATAGTAAGGAATATTTTCATCAGATTGCACATTACACAGTGTAAGCAAATCAGAGTACATAAATCTAAAATCTTCCAATTCTCTCATTTGCTGATATAAAAGTTTCCTTAAAAATTAGGGGCGGGGGTGGTTCAGTCAGTAGTGCGCCAGGCTCGTAATCTTCAATTCACAGGTTCGACCCCCAGCTGGGGCAGCATTGAGATTTATCTCTGCAAAACTGCCCATGGTCAGTAGGGGACACTGATGGGCTTGGAAAGGCCGCCGTCCTCAGATGGGACATTAAGCAGTGGCCTCATGTGTGGAAGAGAAACACTAGATGGCCCTGATGGAGAGCCTACCATCTGTCTCCTAACAGCTGTTCCAGTGGGTCCCCTCTCCCAACCTTCTCTGAGCCTTCAGGGTTTTTCAGACCTGGCCATTTAGCCCATTGTGCGCAAAAAAGTGCCTCTCAGAGGTAAAACAATTCAAACAACATTAAAAATTAATACATATGTGTAAGTTAACAAAAGTAGTGCATAAATTCACAGTGTAGTAATTAACAATGCTTTTAATTCTCTATGTCACTGTTTACTTTAAAAGCCTGTTCGTTAAAATCCCTATATTACCAAGGATCAGCAGTTCTAAATAGCAGTGTAACTGCAAAAGTAATCCCCCCCCCACCTGATCTGGCCCTGAATTCGTCAAAATTATTTTTTTAAATGAAGCTTATTTTTACAGACTTGAAAACAATCAAATAGTAATGTATACAATATATAAATAATGTTTATTTTTTTTTAATTGAACATAAAAATAAGACACTGTACTATATATAATCATTGATTTTTCAAATAATATGTTGTACAGAACTCCATGAAAATGTGAAAAAGATTGAGATTCATTAACTGTAACTGAAGTGTAGCCTAAGACTTCTGATGATATATAAATTATTGAAATTGTGCCAATTATTAAGATTGGGAATTTCATCTGGTGTAGGAAGCCCCTCATTGGAGGCTAATTTCACCATGAACTTGAACACCTTGAACCTTTGCTTTTTCAATCCTTCAAATTGACTGCTTTAAATGTTCCAGATGAGATCGCAATAAATTTGTGCAAATGCAATCTAGATTGCTGTAGTGTGATCTCATCATTAGTTTTTTTTTTGTACAATTGAATATTTACAAAGGAATATTTAGTAGCTATTTAAATAAAATGGCTTATGAAATATTGAATTCAATAAAAAAATCATATTGATATACATATTCTCTTAATCCATAATAAATAAAAAACAAAATATTTGAAAGCATCTGATAGGGTGATATGTAACTGCTATTGTTTTTTTTAATGTTTTTTGTAGAAAATGGTTTTTAAAGCACGTTTTTTTTTCTATTTATATATATATTCATTTTTGTTATGAAATGTGTGAGACCAAGCAGTTATCATCCCTGAATACCTAACTATGGATTCTGTTTCATTTCTCAGTATGAATAGTGTTTCTGGGATAAATTTAGTGGAATGTGTATATTGTCTTTCAATTGATGCTCCACCAGGTCACTGTTTTTTTTTAATTACAGGAATGGGAAACGATTTTTCTGCATCTGTAGAATGTTCCTTAATGATGTAGAATTTCAAACCAAATCGTTAGGATAGCAACCAGTATTGTGAGTTTTCCATCATCTGGTATGCCAGAAGTCTTACATATCGTCAAAGGAAATAATAAATCTTTTCCCTAAACTGAATTAGTAAATCAAGCAAATTGAAATCAGCTGCAGTAATATAAACAAAGCATATCAAAACCAAGGCTATAACACATACACAAGTATAGTGATAGTTTCATATTAAGAAAAGAAGGAGAAAACTACAAATAGCAATTGCCAATCCTAAATCTCCTTTTTTATTGAAATACATTAGATGTGCATTACCGAAAATTGCATGAAGATGGGAAAAATCTGGAAAGCTTTATATTTTAAAGCATTTTTATGCAGACTAATTTGCAATTTCTAATTTTTTCCATATGCACATCAACATGTTAAAAGTTGCATTTTATAGTCAAAATTTTTTGTGTGTATATGCTATTAAATATTTCAGTGAGATTATACAATAAAACGTTGTAGCTATTCACAATATAGACAGCAGTTGGATAAATCGAACTTCACCAGTATCGTTTAAAGAATTTCATCTCATTAGTTAAGTGTGTGTTAAGGATTCAAAAAGTCACTTCCAGAGGAATAAAATGCAAGATTACCTCCATACATATTATGTAGTAGGTGGTACGTTTCATTTCTACCATGTTTATATACATTTGTAAGCAATATATATGTGTGAAACTTACTTGTCTATGTTATAGATCTCATGATTTAATGCATTATATATATTTTTATTTCGATACAAAATATTTTCATTCATGTGTAAAATATTTGTTTTGTGGATAAATGTATGTAAAGGTACATAAGTAAATGACAAAACTGTTTAAAAGTTAAAGATAGTCTTATTCAACACTAAAGCTGAATTTACTAATCCCATAGAAGGAGTTATGTAGTATTTAATAGTTCATAAGTATAGTACTTTCTCAAAAAATGTTTTAGCAGCCGGCGAAGTTTAGTGTGTGAAATGATGAATATTACAGCAGAGAAGAAATATTCTTTTTAAATTTGCCTGTTAACAGTGCCAATAGACGTAAAAGTGGCAAGTTAAGTGCACTGATTTTCTATACACATGGTGGCTGTTCAAATATGGCTGTTAGCCTTTGATAATGGAAGTCTGCAAAATTGAAGTTCGTCTTTATTGAGCTTTAAAGGTTTCCAAATAGAAATAATTGTAAGCGTCAGCCGGATGTACACCGGTTTCCAAAAGTTAAGCATAGTTGACAGAATAAAAAATACACGAGACCGTAGAATGGAAGGAAAAAGCAAATGCGCCATATAACTCACAAAATACAATAGGTCAGTGCCTAATTCAATAGGGTGACAATTAGAGAAGTGGAGACTCATTCACTTGTGCGCGAGAGTTCTTTCTCTTGGTTCCTTCACCACAGCCCTGACATCACAGATTGGTGCACACCTATAGCTCTGTGTTCATCCAACATCCCGATCACGTGTAAGGACATCCATATGCTGTCTGTGTGACATTTGTTACAGCAACAAATCGGTTCGAACTCAAGGCGCTGGCGACAAGAAATGAGGTTTTCCACAATTATCCCTCTATATCATTACAGGTTTGCAGTTCTTGTCTCTTATTAAAATATATATGCTTATATGCCATAACATTATTACTCCCACATTCGCTTGTGACCGCCGTTATCTGCATGTACCTTTTGCTGCTGTTTTCGCCCATTGTTCAATGTAGCCCATTTTGTCAACTATGATTAATTTTTGAACACCAGTGTAGCGAAAATAACACATTGATTGTCGCATTGTTAAGAACTTTAAGGTTCCACTAGGCCACACTATTTTTCCTGTATTTTGCTCACAGTACCATAGGATGATTATGATGAATTTATTTTAAAACACTTTTGACAAACTCATTTTTATGAGTGGTTTACGTGCACCGCGATCCTAAGGAACAAAAATTTTCCTACTGGGTTGCGCGGTGAATACATGATTTGCGGGTTTGCAAGTTTATATAGGATTTTTCACAAGCTCATGCGCGCAGTTTTCTAGTGTATAAATATGGGAACATGTCTATTCATTTTTCGGTATTGTCTGAGCAAAACACGTTGACTTGTTCATGGGGCCACAACTTTCCTATCGCTTATAAGCAATTCATTATGCACGAATCATGGCCCGAACTAAACACCTAAATCGAATCATATACGATGCATACGGCAGTCAGCGTGTTAAGGGGAGCAATTCTATTACAAAATCCCCCAGCACCCATTTTAGTGGTCTTTAAAAGAATTCTGGAAAAAATGTTATATATATATAAGATTTTTGACTCCTTTCCGGTTACTAGCATTCTTGAGGGGGTTCTCTTAGATATGGCCGTAGTAAGCCTACTTAAGACCTAGATTTAAACTCGTAAAAATGCCGTAACTTACACTAGACTATCAAGTTAATATATTTTTTTAAATAAATCTCCATGACCCAAACATCAGCCGATAATAGGACCAACGCATTGTGCATTACTCGTAGTAAACTTTGCTATTCACTTCTTTCCTGAGAGAGAGAGATTTTTAGAGAGTACTTGAGTTATGAACCTATTAGCCTACTGAAATCCTTTTACAAAATACGAAACTCTAGGACTGGAATTTTAGCTTTGTTGCTGCATTTACCGTCTAAACCGTTACAGTCGAGTTTTATATTTTATTAAATATTTAAACGATGTATTCAACTTTCTTTTTACGCCAAGTGGATAAATAGCAAATCTATTGATTTGTGAAGCTGAATATTGTTTACATTTTCTGCAAGCATGAAGCACTATAGGGTATATACATGACATGTCGCATAATTCCTGTGATTCAATAATAAGGTAATTTCACTGGCAATATCAATGGTTAAGAATTTGTTTGTTTTTTTTAACTTTCGTCATTTATATACATTTGTTTATTGTTTAGAATTTTCAGTAACTTTTCATCCTGTAGCAAAATAATTTTGGAATCGTCTGAAGTTGGAAAAACTAATAAAATTTTTAATGTAAGAGATTTTTTTTGAGGGGGGGGGGGGGGCAAAACATGAAAAATGTAAATTCTGAATGTAGTGATTTTAGTTAGTTTTTTTAAATTAAACTTAATTGTTTCTGATAAAAGTGATGGCAGTCTTTCCATAAGAAAGCAAGAAAAGGTTACAATTTGATTTCTTTTTTCAAATTTATATTTTGAGAAGTGTGAAATGAACGCTTCGCCACTCTAATTTCCATCCAAAACTGTGATTTCAAATACTCAGTTATATCTATTCCACTGAAACTCTACATCAGTGGAATACTTTCCATATATGTTAAAAGATTGTTTCCAATTCGTAATATTGCATGCAGATTCATAGCAAATAATTCACTGTACAGTTTATATGATATTTATATGGTTCTGTTGAAAAGTTTTGCCAAAATTTATGATAAAACAATTACAAAATAAATTGTGGATTACATTTTGTATCAGATACAGATATTTCTAAAAAATATATATTTTTCAAATAAAGTTATAAATTTGTTGCTCTTTTGATGTTTAGTAATATTGTTTAGAACTTTCACAAAACGCATCCACTTAATTAGGTACATCCCCATGTTATGTAATAGTAACTCATATGGAGTTCAGTAGTTTCTCAGATGGGACAGCATTACGATTTATCTCCGCAAAACTCCCTGCCCTCTCTCGGAAAGGGGTACCGATGGGCTTGGAAAGGCCGCTGTCCGTCGGATGGGACGTTAAGCTGTGGCACCATTTACGGGAGAACTATACTCTGTGCACGTTAAAGAACACACCGGATGGCCTTGACGGTAGCTACCATCTGTCTCCCAACAGTTGTTCCATTGGGTCCCCTTCCCCAACCTTCTTTGAGCCTTCGGGGTCTTTGTGACCTGGTCATTTAGTCCATTGTATGCCATTGTGCGCTCAGAGGTAAAACAACCCAACTCAGTAATTTAAGCTTTTTATGAAAAAATGTGACTGTGATCAAGATCTCAGAGAAATCTAACGTCCAAGAGAGCTCAGAAGAGGATAGAGGAAGTACACAGGAATAGTACTGTTTGGACTAATCCATTCCAAATTTGGAACATTAAAGGATTAAATTTCGATATTCAACAATATTTGTTCGGTACTTCTGTTCGGTCTATTTATCTACTTAGAGAGTTTGAGAAATTGGAATATTTAACATCGGCAGTGCGTTTAAAGCTCTGTCAAGGTAAAAAAAATTTAAGCGAAAGCAATAACCATTATATGAAACTTTACCAACATGCGTAAGAGTATTTTTAGCGGTTCGCGAAAAATTATATTAATTTTTCCGCCGGTTTGATTTTTCTTTGTATGCAGAACAAGCTGAACGTTTGTTTCCACTCTCTAAAATACCTACGCATATTGTTGGAAATCGAGATTGAAATAGATTTGATTGAGATCTTTAACATGTTTTTAAATTGGCAATACTCAACGAAAAATGATATATGATTTTTTTTTATTTATTTACTCATTTCTCATAATATGAGAAGCGGCCCCTAAAATAAGGGCTTCAGACTCCAGAATTGTTTAATCCGTACGATTCAAATAGAATAAGTATTAGAATCTTGCAAAAAAAAACATCGAGTTTTCACCACAGCTCGGACCTGCTTGCTATAGATGCGTCGGATGGGACGTTAAGTCGTAGCTCCGTGTGTGAGAGAGTCGTACCCTGTGCACGTTAAAGAATACACTGGATAGCCTTCACGGGAGGCTATCTGTCGCACAACAGCTGTTCCAGTGGGTCCTCTCCCCCCAATCTTCTCTGAGCCTTTGGGGTCCTTGTGACTGGCCATTGTGTGCAAAAAAAAAAGAGCTCCGCCCAAAGGTAAACCCAAGCTATAGTTGCATCCTGAAAAAAAAAACTACTCAACCTTTGCTGATTGGAAGCTTCTTTGTACACCATCGAGTTTAGTGTATGTAAGGGGATTTGACGTGCTTGATAACCCACTGCATCCTAACTTTTTTCAGTTCCGGGGTACATTTTGAGAATCCAAAATTGTACCAGGAAAAAGTATTTTTTACCAATAATTTATTAACGCAACCGGCTATTATTTTACAATCAATATTTTTCACCTGAGAAGCCGACCAGTCATGTAAAATAATGTATAATGATATGAAGGTGAAAAAATTGTTTTTTCAGAATAGGATGATGAAAAATCTTTGCATAAATACAATCTACCCTAACCAATCGGAACAGTATCTATACAAAAGCTCTATGAAAGATTTAATATGTAGAATAATCTTGTACAAGGGCTTTCTGATATGTGAAGGGCCGCATTTGTATTTTAAGCAATCGTGTAGAAGCCAAAATCACTTCTCAGTATATGCCTGATCGCGTTTTAAGTAATAAGGAAAACATTGTTTAATGATTTAAACGCTCATCATCCTCAAGCAGCCACCTTGCCTCTCACAGAGTGTTAAAGATTCAGTATAGCATTCCACGCGTCGTTGTTTTTGGACAACACTCAAAAGTTTTGGGACCCATCATGCACTCACTTTGTTCATACCAAGATGGTCGTGTAAAATTCGAAGCACCGTGGTTTTTAAAAATCAACAGCTTGCTGATAATTCTTTAGTCACCTATCCTTTAGTACCTCTTGCACCAGCGCAATTGTTTCCGGAGCGAGTGTTTCTGCAGGTCTGTCTTGACGAGGTTCATCTTCAATCGAATCTCTCCCTAAGCGAAACTGCTTAGCCCATTCTTTAACCGTCGAATATGACGGGGAAGATTCGTCGTACACAGCATCTAAATGTTTAATTTCGCCTTCTTTTGTCAAAAATTTCATGACCGCGCTCAAGACTCGACGCTAGCTGGAGTGCTACTGATGTTAGAGCTGCAAAATTTTAACTGCAGTGCAACAAAACATGGGGGGGGGGGGTGACGGAGTTAAACCTGTCAATTCTTGTTCTAACACGTTCGGGATGGAAACTTTTGAGTCTTACCACGTCGGTTTGGGTTCAAACTACCCCGTGTTTGACATTTTTTGGGCGTTGATGTCGCCCATCTTAGAAGCAGAGTCAAAAGTTATCAGTGATATAGTACGTTATCGCTGCACAAAGTTATCAATGGGCAGATATTTTGCAGGCAACTTTTCTGATGGGACCTAATTTTGTGGCGTTCAAGCCCTGACGCATTGTTATGGTGAGATGAAGCTGTTTGGTCTAGCTCTGTTTATGACAGGCCTGAGAATTTTTTTTTTAGCTAAAGGGACGCATAAAAATAATGCATATATATAACTGTCAAAAAAACAGCCATAGTTTTATTAAATTTAATTCTTTCAATTAGAATTCACTTCGCCAAAGATGGAATTTTTTTTTGGCGGGGGGGGGGGGGGTCCTTTTTACGAGTATTTTTTGCACATTTATTTGTCACCAGTACCTCTCGCATTGCGGCTTGCAAATCGTAGTTTTCCCAGGCCTGGTCTAGGAGGAGTTGCTGAAAAGTGGGATAAATTCTCTAAGATGTATATTAAAATTAGCATTTTGCTTTTTAAGTGTACAAATTTTAGTTTTAATGTCCTTTTGTTGCCCAGGCAAATCATATGGTTTTGGGATTCAATCATAATTTCTCTATTTTAAATGCAGGAATATATGACGATGAAATAAAAGTGGTTAGCATTAAATACATTCATTTAGAAATTTTTGCTGTAATGAACATTTCATTTTCCTTTAAAATTCATCTGCAAAGAAATATTTTCATTGGTGAGTGGGTTATTTTTCTTAGACGTGTAAAATTTCCACTTTGTGATACATATGAACAGTACAAATATTGTCATTTCACTATTCAATAAACTGAAGACAAACTTGTGATTAGAAACTCAATATTTCAATTGCTTCCTGGGATGGTTTTCGAATGGTCGGTCGACACTTTGCCTCTGAATTGTACAATTTTGCACGCAATGGTTTAAACAGCCAGGTATAAAAACCCGAGTGGCTCAGGGGACCCATTGGAATTAGGAGAAAAAAAGAACCTCCCACTATTATTGTCAGTGTGTTCTTTAAGGTGCACAGGGGCATGTTCTCATGTACATGGAGCCATGGCTTTACATCCCATCCATCGGCCTATGGCCTTTCTAAGCCCATTGGTGCACCCTTTCTTATGAAGGGCATCGCAGAGGTTTAGTAGAGAAATCTTAGTGTGGGCATGGGTGGGACTTGGAAACTGCAGATTAGGAGCCTGCCATGCTACTAACACAATCCCAAGTGTTTTCGAAAGTTTCAATGCCGTTCGAACGTTCTTTGTGTGGGTGTTTGGACAAAGATCAACGTTCCAACAGGATTGCATCCCTTGAAAACAATCCTAGGGAGGGATTAAAATATTAGGAGTATGGGTAGACTGGCACTTTTTTTTTTTCTGAGGGATGTTATAGCACTTTAACATTTATGTATGACTTTGATCTGTTGATAATTCGTACTCACCGCTTAAAACAGTTTTTTCCCCAGTTCCATGGAACTTACGCCAATCGCGTTGACATCAATATAGCATTAACTTCAGCAGCTCTTGGCTCACTGTAGAAGTCCTTTTTTGTGTGTGATTTTGTTTTGAAAATGTTCTTTTAGTTTACTTGCATGCAGACCAGTGTTAATTTTCAATACCCTTCTGTTTCTTTTATAATCAACTAAGTGAATCCAACTAGCAAGCACTAGACATGCTTTTAAAGCCATTTCGATGCTGCTTTTACAACTTTGTACACTCATAGTTTGTTATAGTTGCTAACTTTCTATATTCGCCGCCAGGGGCACTAAATAGTTATGCTCATTCAATTGGGCAGTCTTTTTCCTATAGGTATCTGTTACTGTTTCAATCACAGCAATCTCCATTGAATACTTATTTGGGGGTGTTGCAGAACTTACCTATCAACGTATGAAAAAGTCACTAAAGAGAATGACAAATAATGCAATTACTGAAAGCAACGCGTTTCAATAGAAAACTTGGTTGCTTTAGATCAGCAATTTTTTGCAGCAGCAAATTTCGTTATGTATTATAGCAAGCTCAAAGACGTATTTCATGCAATTGGTAACATAGCGCCGGCTTTTACCACAGAGCAGATTTATATCCGGGGCCAGATCTGAGAGAGAGCAAAATGGAGGCATATTTCAAGGAATTTTTTAGAAACTTTTAAAATGGAGGGGTAGATGAAAATCTAGTCTCTTCCTACACCAAGCACTTGCCACTCGATTGAGGAGTCGCCCATTCCTATTTTTTAGATCCGGGCCTGATATCCTAATATTTATATGGCTTTTCACGAAAAATCAAAAAAATTGAACTAAAACGTTCTCCCATGTTCAAAATTGTATATCGCAAGTTAATGTTTATACGTCTTCATATAGAGGAATTTCTTCCGAATGGCAGTATTTGTCATTCAGTGTTCGAGCCCCGGATTTAGGCTTGGATGTGTGTGTCGTTTTTCTGCTGAGGTCCTGCCATCCTCTCAGATCTCCTACTGTGGCATATAAACTGACAGGCTCCTGTCAGACCTCTGTGGCAAGCAGCTGCTTGAGGGGGTATTTATTATTTTTATAACTATCAAAACAAAAGTACAGCATTTGAAGTTTGTACTATTTACTAGCTCAGTCACAGACAACCCATGGTCCGTGAATATCGCCGCCAAATTATTGTTTCTTTCCCTATTTAACTTTATGCTGTTCTCAAAATAGTATTCTTTAATAGCTTAAATTGGTTTTTACATTGACTCACGTGACATCGCTTGGTGTAGGTTTCGATCAGGTTTTCTGAACATTCTGCTCCCATTTAAAAAGCCCTGACCTTTCTCCTGATTCTCACTCAAGTTCCTTTCTAAGGAGAGACAGGCCATGCTAGGGTTTTTTTTCTCTTGAGTGGCACTTCCTTTGCACACAATGGGCTAAATAGTCACAAGGACCCAGAGAACTCAGAGGTTGAGGGTAGGGAACCCATTGGGCAGCTGTTGGGAAACAGATATCAGACACGCTAGCGATGCTCTTCTAGGATATGAGTGCATTAATGAAAGGTTTCTTACAGCAAAATTTCAGACAAGCGTTAAAGACTTGAATGTTATCTGCTGTTATGCCCCCACTGAGGATGCCGATGAGGATGAGAAGGATAGGTTTTATGAACAACTTCAGGATATTTTGAATTCTGTCAAGAAAGGAGATATTACCCTTGTTCTTGGTGACTTCAATGCCAAAGTTGGTACTGACTCTGACCTTTGGGGAGGAGTAATAGGCCCTTTTGGTATTGGTAGCTGCAACGGCAATGGGCAACGTCTCCTACAGGTAAGTAAACTCAATGGATTCAGAATAACTAACACATATTACAAACACCGCGACATACATAAGTACACATGGGTTTCACCTGATGGGCTGCATAAGAATATGATTGATTACATATTAATTAACAGCAAATGGTCTAGTTCTGTTAGGAATACCAGGGCATATAGGGGAGCTGAAATTGGATCTGACCATTACCTTGTTAAAAGTGTGTTGCAACTTAAAAAGTGTTGTGCTAGGGTTAAAAAATTTACTTTTAATACTGAAGCTCTGAAAGATCCAGTTATAGCCAAAGCTTACCATGATAGGTTACTTAGTCATTATGACAGTCATGGTTTGCTTACTACTGAAGTTGAGGAAGAATGGGATCATTTTAAACAGGCTTTTTTGGACACTAACAGTACTCTTTTAGGAAAAAAGGAGCAGAAGAGGCAGAATTATCTGAGTGATAAGGCACTTGAGCTTATTTCGGAAAGAAAGAACTGCAGGAATGTCCTTAATCAATACCCTACTAGTCCTAATAGAAAGCATTACAGAGAACTTAATAAACGTGTAAAAGATCAGTTAGCTGCTGATAAGAATCTTTGGCTTGATGGTTTGGCTGACAAAGCCGAGGAAGCAGTTAGACAGCACAACAGCAGAGAGCTGTAACAGATAGTTAATATTTTATGTGGTAGAAAACGGACAGGCATACAAGGATTGAAGGATAAACAAGGTAAGGTTATAGAAGGGGTGGATTCTGTCATGGCTAGGTGGGCTGAGCATTTCAGTGATGTTCTAACAATGTAGTTCGTTCTGCTCCCATTGTTTGCAGTGATGATGGATGCATTGGTGGCTTTAATGTTGGCCCTATAACACAATCTGAAGTTATTTTGGCTGTTTCTAAACTTAAACTACATAAATCCCCAGGTGTAGATGAAATTACTACCGAAATGCTTAGAGCTGGGAATGTTTCGGTTACCACTTGGATGACTGAAATTCTGAATATCTTTTATGATAAAGGCATGGTTCCTAAGGATTTTACCAGAGCTATTGTTATCTCTATTTTCAAAAAAGGTGATCGCAGTTCTTGTGATAAATATGGGTATCAGCCTACTCTTTGTTCCAGGGAATGTTCTTTGCACGATTGTGCTTAATAGAATTAAGAATCTGGTTGACAGTCAATTGCGTGATGAGCAATGTGGATTCAGAAATGGTAGGGGATGTGTGGATCAGATATTTTCACTCAGGCAGATTGTTGAGAAATGTTTAGAGTTTCGAAACCTTTGGTTGCTAGCTTTGTTGATTTCAAAAGGCTTTCGACTCTGTTGATCGTCATAATTTGTGGTTGATTGTGGGATCATATGGATACCAGACAAGTTAGTTAACATAATGAAAGCTCTCTATAATAACACCGAGTCGTGTGTGAGAGTTGGTAAGGCTTGTAGCAATTGGTTTAGCATTACTTCTGGTGTTCGACAAGGGTGCATTTTGTCTCCTTTTCTCTTTAGCTTGGTTAATTGATTATGTTATGCGAAATTCACTTCAAGGGAAAGATTTTGGCCTTAAATGGGCTGGAGATACGAAAATTTCTTATTTAGATTATGCTGATGATTTAGCCCTTTTGGCAAATGATGTTGATGAGATGAACTCTTTCATTCGAGCCGTTGACGAGACTGGTAGTAGAGTAGGTTTGATTATAAACAGAGAGAAAACTAAAGTGATGAAAATTGGTCAGGCAGGCTGTGATTCAGTTAATCTGAATGGTTGCAGTCTTGAGCAGGTGTCACAGTTTAATTATCTTGGGAGCTATGTAACAGATAATGGTGATGTGCGGCATGAGATTAACAGACGAATAGGTATTGCTGCCGGGACTTTTAAGAATCTATGGAGAGTGTGGAGAAATAGGCGTATACACCTAAAGACTAAAATTAGACTGTATAATAGTGTGGTTCTTTCTAGGGTTAGTTATGGTAGTGAAACTTGGACACTTTGTAAACAAGATAACAGGAAACTTGATGCTTTTGATTCCAGATGCTTACGCAGTATCTTGGGCATTAGGTGGTTCAACTTTGTAACTAATGATGAGATTAGGCAAAGGAGTTTGCAACCTCCTTTAAGCAGCATATTGTGCAGAGAGAGACTCCGTTGGTTTGGCCATGTTGCCCGTATGAATAATTATAGATTGGCGAATAGGGTTATGAACAGTGTGCCTAAAGGCCTCAGAAAGAAGGGGAGACCTAGGATGCGGTGGGCAGACAATGTCAAACAGGACCTTGTTAGAATTGGTGTGCAGTGGCCAGATGCAGTAGATGTAGCTCAGGATAGACTTGCTTGGAGAACTAAATTGCACGGTCTGGTTGGACCTCCATAGCCCATGGCTGCTTGAGGATGATGATGATGATGAGCATAAGTTTATCTTGCATAACCAGGTTGATTGATGGACATTTTGCCAATATAGAAAATACCTTTACAGAGCTTGCATTGAAATCTGAATAATTTTCTTTAGCTTTTGATGAAAGTACCAATGTTTAGCACAATTAGTGGTATTTGTGTGTGGAATGAATATTAATTTTGGTTAAAATGTGTGTAATTTTTATGTTTTTATTTCCTCTTTCATTTTCATACCTATATGCGAAAATTTAATTGTTTATAATTTATATTTGTAATCAGTATAATTACCTTGATTGTAAAACTACAAAGTCTACTCAGACTATTGGATAGGGGCAGGGTGGGTGAGGTTATTGTGTTTTATGCAATAACTAAAGTTCTGACCCATGGCAGTCTTAAAAATTCTTATGTGGCCCACTGATGAGAAACGTTGCCCATCCATGTACAATATCCTCATTTTTGGTAATGCTTTTTTGATGCTAGTTTCCGCACCATCTCTTCCAGCCACTGTATTTTTGCTGCGGATTTGCCACTCACTGGTCTATTTCTATCATTTACTATACTGACAAGTCTCTGTTTAACCCTTATAGCAAGTGGACTTCTTGCAGTGGAAAAAATTACTTAAAATATAATTCCCTTTAAAACAAACACTTGATACATGAAAGTGAAGTATATACAGAAGACAAATAAAATGAACTGACCTCTTCTACCCCCCAAATGGTCTGTGTGCTCCTTCCAAGAGAAAAATGAATGAGCTAATGGGAGTAAAAATTCCTTTTCCTACAGAAAACCTGCATTAATCACTCTAAAAACATTTACATTGGTGCTCAGAAAACTTAAATTGTACACAGGTCTATAACAATATACAGGTAGTAGAACTTTCATATTTGTTTTCTCTCACGTTATTTTGTGGATCAGAAATTGACCAGTTTTATAAGTGCTACAATCATATATTTGGTATTCAGAGATTTGGTTTCACAGTTTATTTAAATTTTCTATACATGTATAAAAAAATATGTTAAAACATTGTTCATTTTAAATACATTTGTTGAACATATTTTCATCCTGGTTCTTGCTGATACCAAGCAACATTTGCTTGTCCCAAAACATCTTGTAATAGGCTTAGAAACTGTTTTGCTTTCACAGAATGAGTTTCCATCTCAGATAAAACAGAAAGATGATCACTTGCAGATCTGACAACTGTAACTGCAAAGACAGAAATCCATTGTTACTCAAAATATCCAAGAAATATACATAATGAGTTTCAAAGGAAACGGATAGATAGGGTAAATAGATTTATTTTACTAAGGAAAACGTTACATCTTTTATAGTAGACTACAGCAAATGAAACTATAGCTAGAAAAGAACATTCATAAAGCTCACACACTTTTGCATTTATTATATCATGTATTATACTCTGGTATTCTTTTAGTGCTTAATGCAAGAATATTCCAAAATTTATATTACTTGCAATTAGAAGATAATACAATAAATAATACTTTTTTTGGCTGATAAATGTATAATGACCAATCTCATTCAACAATCACTTTGAAGTATAGTTACACATATTGAGATCATTTTAAATAATTTATTATCAATAATTTCACAAGGTATATAAAATTTTTCACTATGATTTAAAAAAAAAAACATTATGATGGCATTGAAGACATACATTGTAAGATGCATCCATCTTACAATTAACTAGGAACATTTAAATACTATACAAACCATTGTCCAAATTCAAAGGATTATTAAACTCTTGTGGTTGCATAACTTTCATCATTAACTTCTAGGTTGAAACTTTACCCAGTTGAAGCTCACAAAAGAAAGTCTTTTTGATTTTCAGAGTGATTTTGCTGGTGCCCTTTGCTACATGGCAACACCATTATCCTGTGACTTTTGTTTCATACAAGAGTCCATATTGCAAGGCATTACTTCACATGGATGCAAGGTAGAGGAAGATGAATACCATGTGAAGTAACACATTATAACAAAAACTGTCTTATGCAACAAAAGTTACAGGACAATGGTATTGCAGTTCAGCAAAGTGCATCAGCCAAATTACTCTGCAAATCAAATTAGATGCTATAGTGTCACAATCTATCTCATATCAAACCGAACTTTCTTTTATAGGTTTCAACATGAAGGTTAAACAATGGAAGTTATGCAATCACAGAATAGTACTCCATTGACTTTTAACAAGGTGTCTCAGATATTTAAAGGATCTCAGTTAACTGTAGGATGGACACACTAGATTTCAATGTCACGATAATGTGTTTTTAAAATCATGAGTTAAATATTTTATATAGAGAGTAAAATTGTTAATATTAAATTATTTAGAATCATTTTGAAGGTATTTGAAATAATAAAAGTCTCATCTTCAACAACATAAAATTTTGATGCTGATGTTAAGAGAATCTTCAGAACGTGTATCAAGTTGTCTTGCACTTAAGATGAAATTTAAAGTATAAAGAAACTGAGATTTAGGATGAACAATGAAAATCTTGAAGCAGTTCTAAAGGTTTACATCTTTTGTTTCCTAACTTTTTTAATTTTCACCATTGTTGTGATATGATAGATGTGGCACCTAAGCTGGTTTAGTGTAAATTTTCATTGCTTTGCTGTGATATGTTGCTCTTTTAGTAGTATTTTCTATGACGGTGTGAGAGGAGAGTTACTGTTGTAGTAAAATTCCATGTTATATTTTTAGCACACCTGTATATAAAGTTGGAATTTTATTTTTGATACTCTGATGACAAATGCTTGATGGAATTGTATATATTTTTTATTTTATTACTGTTTATGAAAGTCCTGCTCATGATTGCTTTTCCAAATATTATTTTGGTATTCTTTTGGTCATTCTTTAATAGTACATTCAAAGTATTCAATCTAAATTAGCACCATACAAGATATATAGTGAGTCTCAATAATCAGAGGTAATAGAGACTAAAACCAATTCAAATTACTGAAAACTTGGATTAAATAAAATAACAAAATATAACTAGAGGGGAAATACATATATACAAATTGTTTATTATTAAAAAAAATTACAGAAGAAAAATAGCAACATTGGAAAATATAACAACATACTGTACATTAAAGAATAAGATAATCATCAAGAATCTTTTGTTGTTTTACCATACGTCTTTCTTTACTGCATTTTCTCTCGACCTTTGGAAAACAGGGAAGAAAACATTGACAGATAATAACTCAGACTGCGTTCAAAGAAATGGAAAATGTTTTCTTTTACCACTCATTTTAGTTCAAAAGTTGAAAAAAATTCAGACTGCAGAGGGTCAACAACAAAAATTCACTTTAAGAGTGAAGGCTGTTGAATGACTGAGCAATTAAGGATCGACTGATCATTGAAAGTTAGTGGAAATGTTATTGCTTCAAGACAGGCGGCCATTTCACCAACTCCTGAGAAATTAATCCACACCCTAAGAACAGAGCGACCTGCATTAATCACCTCCTCATTCTGATCACAGGGTGCAAAGATCATTTCACCCCCCCTAAGGAAGAACTTTGATGATTGAAACAATTGGACTAAAACATCTCCAGAAGACATCATATTAAGAACTCAGATTATTGAGACTCTACTGTAACATGAGCTGAGAACTTTAATGTAATTAAAATTGGTTAGCATTTTGACAAATACTGGATGAATACATAATATAATGAAATATTCTGAAAAAGCAATGAATTGTTATTACAGTTTTATTTATACAGAATAAAAAAAGTTTTAGCATAAGAGCTTTGCAAGTAGTTCTTAAAAGCAATTATACTAAATTCATACTTTTATCTTCTTTAGTTCTCTCCCCAAACTTCCACATTAGAGTTAATAATATTTCTCCAGCATCAAGAGTATTTTCAGCAAGACAATCAATATCTTCAAACTGGATTAAGGCTGCCAACTGACACAGACTAAAACATACCTGTCAATAAATATATTTAAAGTTACAAAATCATGGCTAAAAATTGTATTTTCTTCAAACACTAAATTGTAGTGTCTAGAAGTTTAAGAAATGTGCAAATTAATTCAAATTAATTAAAATTAAATTATACTCCTATTATTGAACAAGCTACTCAGTTACATTTTCAAGCAGGCCAGTTTTTGAATATCAGATACTTGTTTTAATTTTATAAATCACAATGTTAAAGATATAAATCATTTACTCGGTTTTGTTGTATATTTTTCATTAAAAACATGCAAATTTGAAATTTTATGCATCAGGCAAAGAAACTTATTGTTTCTCTGACTGATGATAAATGCCTGTATTTGGAATTTAGCATCAGGCAGAGAAACTCAAGTTGCATCAGTTATGCAGTTGGTTGGTTGGTTGTTTTACCTCTGAGCGGCACTTTTTTGCACACCATGGGCTAAATGGCCAGGTCACATGGACCCCGAAGGCTCAGAGAAGGTTGGGGGAGGGGACCCACTGGAACAGCTGTTGGGAGACAGATGGTAGCCTCCCGTCAAGGCCATCCAGCGTGTTCTTTAACGTGCACAGGGTATGGCTCACCCGCACACGGGGCCACGGCTTAACGTCCCATCCGACGGACGGCGGCCTTTCCAAGCCCATCGGTGTCCCCTACTGACCGTGGACAGGGCGGGGAATTTTGCGGAGATAAATCTCAACGCTGACCCAGCTGGGACTCGAACCTGGGAACTACAGATTACGAGCCTGGCGCGCTACCGACTGAGCCACCCCCGCCCCCAGTTATGCAGTAACATAGCCTCCATTGCCATGGCAAAGGATTGTTTCTCACTGGATCAGTGTTGAGATTTATCTCTGCAAAACTCCGTAGCCTGCCCTCAGTCAGTAGAGGATACTGATGGGCTAGAAAATGCTGCTGTCCATCCGATGGGATGTTAAGCCATGGCCCCATGTGCAGGAGAGTCATACCCTGTGCACACTAAACATGCTGGATGGCCCTGACAGGAGGCTACCATCTGTCTCCCAACAGCTGCCCAATGGGTCCCCTCCCTCCAACCTTGTAACCTGGCCATTTAGCCTATTGTGTGCAAAAAAATACTGCTCAGAGATAAAACAACCCAACCCAAAGGATAGTTACTAAACCTTGATGTTAGACAAAATTCCAGATTCGTGCTTTTTAATAACAACTATACAGTAAAATTGTAGTAATTAAATGATTTATAGCAGATCCTTTCACAGGTCAGGTGAAAACAAAAATATTAACAGGCCTATCAGGAGTAAGAAAAACACATAAGCATAACATTTATACAGAATATTTTGCATTTCCACCTGTTTTTTCTTACATTTTTCTTGCAAAAACAAACACATTTCTTGTATGTGTTTTTTTTTACCACCATGGGTACCAAGTAGCTTGTTATTGATGGATTTGTCATGCCAATTAGCAATAATTCATGTTATAACTATGAAAATGAATTTTAATCAAAATTATGCATAACTTGTATACTGTTTTATGATTATTCATAGAGATACAATAGATGTGAAAAACTATGAGACAAAAAATGAATAAAGTGAATGCAATAAATATATAGAAGTTAAAATAAATCATTGCTAAATTACACTACAACAACTGATTAAAATATTCATACTGTTTTGGATTAAATATAGGTAACCAGGTGCTATCAAAATCTTTCAAGGTTATGAGAATCTTTGAGCTTAATGATCATCAATTAGTAATCATATTTCTTTTGAGTTTACAAAACACACATTCCTCTCTTAAATGTCAATATTTGTGTAAATCTATTACTGAGTTCATCAGTATTCACTCAATCTAACAATTAAATCAATGCTCATTTAATAGCTATTATGTTAAAAGCATCGATTTTACCATCATTTTGTAGTTTTATTATACCTTTTCAGTTTCTATGCATATTTTTACTCTTTCAGTCCCTATGTGTCCATGAACACTAACCACTAAACTATTAATGCAAAATTCTTAAATAAAATGCATTTTTGAAAACTATTTCTCATATGAGAATATGAAATATGTTTTATTAATTGTAAATGTTTGTTTCAAAAACTATTATTTCATATTCATTATTTTTAATATTTGTCTGCAAAAGACACTTGAATCCAAAAAACAGCAATGTGCTCCAAACATTGTTAACCAAATTCAAAACTGAAAAAGTTATCATTTAAACATCTTTGATAGAACCACAGATATCATCAAGTCCCAAACCTATTTGCTTCAACTATAACAAATTCCTAGTGGAAGCCAAAGTTTTCTTTTTTAAAGGATGGAGATAACCTAGAAGTTCTATCCAGCTTGTCCTGGTTTCTTATACGATTTACAAACACATAACCATGCCATCCTGGGGCTCAAACCCAGACACTAGCAGCTGCAGTTTCACAGCAAGCGAATGTGATATCACTGTGCCACAGAGGTGCCACATCTGTTTTTGCATTGTATTCTATTGTATTCTAAATCATTAACAATACAAGATGTTAAAGATGAACCGTATTATCAACTTATTATAAAATAAAAAAATAAAAATAAATACCCCCTCAAACAGCTGCTTGCCACAGAGGTCTGACAGGAGCCTGTCAGTTTATATCCCATAGTAGAAGGTCTGAGAGGATGGCAGGCCCTCAGCAGAAAAACGACACAAACAGCCATGCCTTACCCGGGGCTCGAACCCAGGTCCCTTAGATCAGTAGCCAAGAGTGCTAACCACTCGGCCATGGGACGGCTCAACTTATTATCAGTGTGAAAAACGAGGCTATACTTTACAAATTTTCAATCCTTTTTAATCAAGATGGTTTATCAACAGGAAATTTCAAATATAACAATATTTAAGGGCTAATGAATTTTTTTATATTCAGCTAGTTGTGATATGAACTCATGACCTACCAACAGAATATCGGATTTTAAGAAAATTTTAAAATAGTAGACCTCATGGTAAAAACAATCCAGTTAGAAGCTACAATTAGCATCGTTAAACTGAAAAACAGGTCAAGAGATGGATGTCTCTTGACCTGTCTTGCATTAATGCAAAACTTAGATTCCAGTTCTACAATACCACAATACATAATTACTTCAGCTATATTAATATTTCAGCGACTTTAATAACAAACAAGTAATATTTTGTGTAGAACCTCCTTTTGGGCACATTATATTTTCCATTTTTTTTTTATTTTACAAATTTAACGTTTTTTAATATGGGAGTGTTTAGAACACAGATAAATATATGCTCAAATACATGATAGATCATTGAAGCAACAGCTATAAAAAATAAACTAGTTTACCAAGGAAAATTAAAAGTAACTAAGCTACAAGAAAAATTACATTAATCTGCTTGCATATAATCAATGTTCAACCTGCAACATAATTTCCAATTTATCTTCATGATTATAAAGTTGAATTTCGAATTGATTTATATCAGAAACATAAATATATGACAAAAAAAATATAGAATATCAATTTAATCACCTGATCACAAAGATTTTCATGGTGTTTCAACTCTCTGAAGTCCACATCACTTTGAGCAGCAGAGAGAGCTGCCACCAACTGAAGCCATACTCTTGAAAATAAATCACCATAGATCTGACGTCTAGGCAGAAGAGAGAGAGCTAAGGTTGCATTGATACGCACTTTAAAATTAGTGCAATCAAGTACACTCAGTAAACTTGTTAATATGTCAACCTGCATCAAATGAATTGTAGTTAATAATTTATTAATAAATCATACATATAATGGCTTCAAAGCAAAATTATAGCATATTAACTCTTGATTTAAAATTAATAATAATTAGTAAAATTAATGTTAGTTTTGATACTTCAAAATTTTTAACTTTTAATAAAACTATCTTTTAAAGTTTAATAACATAGAAAATCACAGTTAATGTTCCTGTAGATATGAGATCGTGAAAGGTTTGGTTGAAATAATGAGTTTCATCTTGAGTGGGATATTATGAACCCACAGCCTCCTGATAACATGCCAGATAAGCACCTAGCATGTTATAAGAAGGTCATGGTTCATATCCCACTTGAATTGAAACTCATCTTTTAAGTTCCTATTAAATATATATATCAGAATGAATGTTAAAAACATTAAACCAGTCTATATTTCATTCATTTTGATTCAAAAATAATGCTTTTTAGAGTGATGTTCAAAATTAGCATAACTCTTTTTATAGCAAATGTTTGCTATAAAAAGATAATGCAAGATAGCTTGCCTTGTTCCTTTATTTTGTTTTAAATCATACTCGATCTGATTTGTATTCTGTCTGCTTTTAAATCTTCACGTCTGTATCTATTATAATTTTTTGAGAGTTTGTCTGTCTTTTTGAATACTCCTCTTAAAAGGTAAGAGCCACCAAATTTCATATACAGTTTCATCTCATTGTAACTTAGTGCACTGCAACGGGTTGGACCCCATAAAATTATGCACCCCAAAAAAACATTTGATGCAAAACGTCTATCCATTAACAACTTTTTCCATCAATAACATACTACTCCATTGATGTGGTAGACAACAATAGTGCCCCCAGAGATTTCAGACACTTGCAGTGAGTTTAATCCCAACCCACCACAGCTAGGAACTCAATCTCTAAACCCTACACATGAAGACACTGTGGGACTACAATACCAAATTTGGGATCAATCAGTCTACCTGCGGAATTAAAGGGAGATGAAAACTTCTGACACCAGTGATGTCACTGCAGACATAGAAGAAATGCATGCCACACACCTGTTTGGAATATACCTATTATCTAAAATACAATTGATGGAAACGTGCTACTTCAAGTCATTTACTATACATTAAGACTTGAACATCACTGGATCATTTTTCTAATATTAATATGTTCCAAAATAAAATACAATGTTCAATGACACTTGAAAAAATTAAAAAAGAATTTAAAAATATTAAAAAAAATAAATTTTTGGAGAGGATGATAGCAACAGATTATCTTTCTCTACTTGCCATTCCTCTAATATAACACAGGAATTTCCATGCTAAATATTATACAAAAATAACATAATAATAAATGTGGTTGCCATGCTGATGATAAAAGTGCAAGACTGTGCTTTCTTACTTCTTGCAAATCCTCACTTTCATAATTATTTATATGCTGCATTATATAAATGAGGAATTCTATTAAAAGGCATTCAAGTCTGAATATTTCTTATTACTTCACCCTTCTAATTTTGTGTTCTATTGAATTAGAATTAATAAATCACTGTTAGGCAATGCTGAAATGGCATTTAATATACTAAAGCTTAATAATGGTCAGGTTTTCCCTAGGGCTCAGTGAATGTCATCAAAGTTTCGGATAACAGTCTAGAAAAATGAAATTAATCTAAATTGGCACTATAATATTTGAATGCCCAATTTCAGTCATGGAGCATTAAAGATTAATTTACCAATTTTTTTTTCTAAAATACCATTTTCCTGGCACTGCAAATGTTTTTATATGGAATATAGCACTGAGTGGTTAGCGCGCTTGGCTACTAATCTACAGGACCTGGGTTCGAGCCCCGGGTAAGGCATGGATGTTCGTGTTGTTTTTCTGCTGAGGTCCTGCCATCCTCTCAGATCTTCTACTGTGGCATATAAACTGACAGGCTCCTGTCAGACCTCTGTGGCAAGCAGCTGCTTGAGGGGGTATTTATTTTTATTATTATTTTACTCACTGACTTTTAACCCTAAGAGTGCCAGGCCTGAAACACTGAAATGTACCTGGCAATCTAGGTTTTTCTAAACTGTGCTCAATCAAAAAAATGAACTCTAGAACTTGTTTGCCAAATAATTAATGAAAGGAAATAAGGTATTTTTTAAAGCAAATTAAACAGTTTGATTTTGGATTTTATGATTATAAAATATTTAATAAAAATGGGAAAAGTAATCATTTTAAATCTGACTTTTTTTTAGAGTGATGTATAAAAAAAGCATTTGAGTTTGCAAACAAAAATTTGTTAAGAAAAACTAATGGACAAAAATAATTATATATATATAAATACCCCCTCAAGCAACTGCTTGCCACAGAGGTCTGACAGGAGCCTGTCAGTTTATATGCCATAGTAGAAGGTCTGAGAGGATAATACTTCTAAATATGAACACAAAGGAAATTGCTTTCTGAATAACAGGAAAATTGTTTTTTGCTTGAAGGAAAAAAATTGTTTATACCTTTTCTCAGTGATATACTTTGAGAAAGGTTCCAACTTTTTGTCAACAACTGTGCTCAGTCATATTAAAAAAAAAAGCGTAAAATTCGGAATATTTTTCAAAATAATCAATCAACAAAAATATGCATGCCATATTCCAAAAGAAAACAATTAAGGGTGATTAATAAAATAGCAAAAATTCATATAACCATTTCTTAACAATTGCAAAGTTTGACTATTTTTTTCTATTTTAACTTCAGTAAAATTCTGAAAAAAAATTTGCTGTCTTTTCTACAGTATTTCATTATTTTAATATATATATAATTTATATTTCTATTACTTAAATCTGCCTTTTTTTTTTTGTTTATCTAAGATTTTCGTCATTTATACATCATTATTATCATCCTCAAGCAGCCCATGGGCTATGGAGGTTCCAACCAGATTGTACAATATAGTTCTCCAAACACATCTGTCCTGAACTACATCTGCTGCATCTGGCCACTGTAGACAAATTCTAACGACATCCTGTTTGACATTGTCTGCCCACCACATTCTAAGCCTCCCCCTCCTTCTGAGGCCTTTAGCACACTGTTCATAACCCTATTCACTAATCTATAGTTAAGCATGTGGACAACATGGCCAAACCAACGGAGCTCTGCAAAATATGCTGCTCAAAAGAGGTTGCTGACTCCTTTGCCTAACCAATAAATGTTTTCATGGAAATTTTTTCCACGAAAACATTTATTGATTTATAGACATTTAACATCTACAGGTAATGCTGGGAATATCAATTATTGTTTAAATCATTAATAATGTTAAAATAGTTGCTACCCAAGATCATAGATGGTGCCAAAAGGAGGTGCCCAAAATTCACAGGAAGAGTGATAGTCATTATTAGTGGAAAAAAGACTGAGCCGGCATTAGTTGAACATGTTAGAATACTCTGGCATGTTTCTGGAGAGATGCGGGTTCAAATTTCATATGTCAGCAAAAAAAAAATTTCCCCCACAAAAACATCTGATATATAGACGTTTAAACATCTACAGGTAATGCTGAGATTATCAATTATTGTTTAAATCATTAATAATGCTAAATAGCATGATGTGACTTCATTATTTATTACTATTTTACTCAGAGCACTAAAAAGAAATAATTGCCACCCGAGATCATAGACAGTGCCAAAAGGAGGTGTCCAAACTTCATGGGAAGAGTGATAGTCATTTATTAGAGGAAAAAAGACTGGGTCGGCATTAGTTCAACAGGTTGAATACTCTGACATATTTCTGGAGAGATGCAGGTACAAATCCCATAAGTCAGCAAAATTTTTTCCACAAAAACATTTATTGATTTATAAATGTTTAAATGTCTATGGGTAATGCTGAGATTATCAATTATTTGCCTAATCACTTCATTACTTGAAGATGCTATTTGTCCACATTCTCTATAGATTCTTAAATGTCCCAGCAGTAATCCTTATTCTTCTGTTTATCTCACACCACACATCAGGAGTATCTGTTACATAGCTGTGAAAATAATTTTAAATCAAGACACTTGCTCAAGGTGCACCCATTCAGATTAATTAAATCACAACCTTCCTGACCAATTTTTATCACTTTAGTTTTTTTCTCTATTTATCACCAAACCTAATCTACTAGCAATCTCATCAACATCTCTAATGAAATAGTTTATCTCATCAGCATCATTTCTGAAAGGGCAAGTCATCAGCATTCTCTAAATAAGAAATTTTCATATCTCTAGACCATTTAAGCCCAAAATCTTGCAGTGAATTCCACAAAACATAATCAATAATCAAAGTAAAGAGAAAATGAGATAAAATGCACCCTTGTTGAACAAGTTTTACCAACTCTCACACACAACTCAGTGTTATAGAGAGCTTTCATTATGTTAACTAACTTCTCTGGCATGCTATACAATCTTACGATCAACCACAAATTATGACTATCAACAGAGTCAAAAACCTTTTTGAAATCTACAAAGCTAGTAACCACAGGTTTCTGAAACTCTAAACATTTTTCAAGAATCTGCCTAAGTGAAAATATATGATCAATGCATCTTCTACCACTTCTGAATCCACACTGCTCATCACACAGTTGTCCTTCAGCCAGATTCTTAATTGTATTAAGCACAATCATGCAAATAAGTTTATCTTCAACAGAAAGTAGGCTGATACCTGTATAATTATCACAAGAACTGTGATCACCTTTTTTAAAAAAAATAGGGATAATAACAGCTCTGATAAAAATCCTTAGGAGCAATGCCTTTATCATAAAAGATATTCAAAATTTTGGTCAGCCATGTGATAACTGAAATATTCCCAGCTCTAAGCATTTGTAATAATTTCATCTACCCCTGGGGATTTATGTAGTTTAAGTTTAGAAAGAGATAAAATAACATCAGACTGTGCACAATGCTTGAATTTTTTAGCAACTGGCAAATTCAAGACTATGGTGTCACAAAAATTTATTTTGTTAATAACATAGTAATTTAAATAAAAACTAAATATATAATTAAAAGAAAATTAAAGAGCTATGAAAATAATTAAATAAAAAAATTCAAGCAAAATATGCTGCTCAAAATAAATAAAAATATTCTAAAGCAAATAAAGTTTATATTAACTAATGAAATTGAACCATTCCAGATCAATTGCATTAGATCTATGGAAAAGTTGAAATTCACAACAATCCCAAAATTTTATTTAAAAATTACAATTTTTTAATGCTAGGTATAAAATTATTTCAATTTAATTAAAAGCACTACTTAAATAAATATATATATATAAATAAGTCTTATCCTTCAAATTTTAAACTATTTGTTATCCTAATCAGATGTCTTCTAAGGTAGCTGTTACTCAAGGTCATATATAAATAATGATTTCATTTTGGTCGAGTTTCAAATTAATTATACTTTCTAATTACAGTATATATACACTGAAGAGCCAAAACATTATGACCACCTGCCAAATATGATGTTGGTCCCCCATGTGCCGCCAAAACAGTTCTTACCCAGCAAGGCATGGATGTTACAAAATTTCTAAAGGTGTCTTGTGGTATCTAGTACCAACATGTTACCAGCAGATCCTTTAACTCTTGTAAGCTATGTCATTGAGCTGCCAAGTATCAGATATGCTGTTCCAACACAAACCACAGATGCTCAATTGGATTAAAGTCTGGGGAATTTGGAGGTAAGGGCAATACCTGAAAGTCTTCCTCATGTTCCACAAACCATTCTCAATCTGGGCAGTGTGGCATGGCACATTATCCTGCTGAAAGAAGCACTACTAGAGAAGAATACCGTTGCCATGAAAGGCTGTACCTAGTCTGCAATGATGTTTAGGTAGGTGGTAGACATCATAGTTTACTGCACATGAATGACTGGACCCAGTGTTTCTGGGCAGAACATTGCCGAAGCATTACACTTTCTCCCCTGGCTTGTTTTTGTCCCACGGTGCATCCTGGTGCCAACACTTCCCCAGGTAAATGATGCACATATACCTGGTCATCCATCAGGTACAACAGGAAATGAGCTTCATCGGACCAGACAACCTTCCAATCATTCAAAGTACAGTTTTGATGCTCACATGCCTATTGTAGGTGTTTTCAATGGTGAACCAAGGTTAGCATGGGCACTCGGAGCAGCCTGCTGCTACGCAGCCCCATTTTCAGCAGGGTTTGATGTACTGTGTGTTGTGACACATTACTCCCATTACCAGCATTCAAATTACAGGCAAGTTGCACTGCAGTATCCCTTCTGTTGGTTCGTACCATACGGGATAGCCTTTACTCACCTCTAGCATCAATGAGCCATGGTTAGCCCACACCTTTTCGTGGTTTTTCCCTCCTCAGACCACTTTTTAAAGGTACTAACCACAGCTGACCATGAGAATCCCACAAGCCTTGCCAACTCAGAAATGCTCTGACCAGTCGCCTGGCCATTACAATTTGACCTTTGTCAAACTCACTTAAGTCTGCTGCCTTACCTATTTGAAGAATAAAAATAACACTGATTAACAGAGCTCAGTATTAGATGTTATTTATACTGTTTCATGACCTTCACGTGTGCCGTTGTTTATCTGCAGTTGCTTCAATTTGCATAAAGACACATTGGTCATAATGTTTTGGCTCTTCGGTGCATATATATTTGAGAAGAAATATAAATAATTCTAGAAATTGCTACTTCTAGAAAGTAAAAAAAAAATTATGTCACTGATATTATACTAGGAATGGATATCCTGCTTCTGAATCAGGGAAGCTTAAGAATTTGTCTGATGCACTATAAAAAATAAATAAAATTTTTTTTTTAAATTGCGATTTTCTGAATCAACTTCATTCAAAACATCTGTTACAAAATTTTGCAAACACATTAAATAAATTAAAAAAAAAACATCAATATTAGCCCTAAACTTGGTGACAATTTTAGTATCTGTAACATTGCACAGTGTAGTATATATTAAGTTTCAAGTTAAAACCAAACATTTGTCCCTATTATGTGCCAATGATGTGATAAAAAATATATTGATTTTTTCCCCCTTCATATTCCCTTTGTAAGATATATCCAATAATGCAATAAACGTTTAGAAATGTTTATAAATAATATTTAGAAACATTAAAACGAGTTTTAAATCACAAAATAAAGGGAAAAAACAACAACAAACTGTTACACTTTCGTAATAGTGACCCAAAACCTCCAACAAAAAAATGTAACTTGGCACACTTCTAAGTTCATAACTGAAAATATGCATAGGCGATTCTAATGTAAACAAGTCAATTAACTCACCCCCTAGCTAGGACACGAGCTGTGGGGTTATTGTTTTACCTCCGAGCAGCACTTTGTTGCACACAATGGGCTAAATGGCCAGATCACAAAGACCCTGAAGGGCTCGAGAAGGTTGGGAAAGTGATCCACTGGACAGCTGTTATAGGAGGCAAATGGAAGCTACCCATGAAGGCTATCGAGTGTGTTCTTTATTGTGCACAGGGTATGGCTCTCCCTTACATGAGACCTGGCTTCCCATCTAATGGATGACAGCTTTCCAATTCCATCAGTTCTTTCTCATTGAAGTCAGGATAGGGGTTAGTGGAGATAAATCTCAATGCTGGCATAGTTGGGACTCAAATCTTGGAATTGCAGATTCAAAGCCTGATATGCTACCAACTGAGCCAACTCCCCTCCCCCACAAGCAGTGGGAATCTTATCATTTGGACTCAGTAAAAATTTAAAGGATCACAGATGTTTATTACTTTCTGATGTATCAATTGGGTATAATTTGAAAAGATTAAAGTTTTCATTTGATGCATAATTGTTACTTTTGGCCCCCCACATTCCAAAGATATAGCAGAACAACCATTTTCATATTGCCTGTTTCTTTGGGGGAAAGAAAGTGGGGGCTGCACTGAATATGCAATTCAGTGCAGCCCCCACTTTCTTTCTCATTCTTTTTTCATTTGCTCTTCATGCAATTTTTTTATAGCCTAAGCTTTCATTTGACACATAAATTATTAACTTTGTCTGCTATTCGAAAGACATGGAGGAACAACTGTTCTGACAAACCCAAAACCAATCTTGGAGACCATATTGTCGCCAAGATCTGACAAATGACAGGCAAAATGCAATAGAAAGATAGGTATTTTTTAAAAATTTTAATTTATTTTTATATATCCTATCTCCCTATATGTACCCTAAAAAGTAGAAAGTAAACCTAACTTCTACTTTCTACTTTTTAGGTAGAAAGTAGAAGAAAAACAACAACAACTGTTACACTTTCGTAAAACATAACTTTTCAGTTATGTTTTACGAAACTTTTCAGTTATGTTCGACTCGGTGACTGATTGCACTGTCAATATGACAGTGCAATCAGTACTGTCATATTGACAGTGCAATCAGTCACCGAGTTCATATTCACTTCAAAGGAAGATCAGCACCCTATGAAGTGAATCCTTTGAAGGGGTACAAACTCAAAAAGTCCTTTGAAGTGAATACAAACTCAGTAACTGATTGCACTATCGATATGCTTTAGGTTCATTTTCTACTTTTTAGGGCCCATATAGGAAGATAGGTATTTTTTTATTAATTTATATATATTTTTGTCACTAAAAACACCTACCTTCAGAAACTTTCATTTGATATATGATAAACATCGACCACATTTTTCCTCCCTTTTGGAGTTATGTTTAAGATAGCCCACGACATTGGAGATATCACAAGCTTTGAGATGTAGCTCATTAAGGTCAACCCCTGCAAAAATCCCCCCCCCCCCCCCCTTATAAAAGGGAATGGTGGGGTCAAAATTTGAAAACAGTTATGACAGTCATTATATGGGCTTTCATTTGAGACCTAACCTTAACTGTCAGCCCTCACATTCAGAAGATAGAACGACTTTCATATTTCCCATTTTTTAGGGAGGAAGAAAGCATGGGAGTCAATATCTTAGCAGCCTATGAAACTTCCCATGGCACAAGCTTTTATTTAACATATAGCTTGTTACTTTTGGAACTTTCATACTGGAGATATAGTGGAACAAATGGTTTTCATACTTCCCCTAAGAAAGTAGCTCTTAGACTGAGAAGAGACAGACTGAGCTCTTAGACTTGCTCTTGATCTTAGATTGAGCTCTTTGATCTTAGACTGAGCTCTTAGACTAAGAAGTAGCTTCTAGTCTAAGAAGAAGAAAGCTGGGAGTCAATTTTTTACAGCCTATGACACTCCTTCCACATCCATGGCATTCAAAAGATATGGTGAAAAAACTGTTTTGACAAATCCACAAATTGACAAATGTCAAGCAAAAAGCAATAAGTAGATAGGTAAAAAGGGGCAGTGTCTTGCACTGAACCTTTCAATTATTTGTATTATTTAATTAAAGAATCATCTGGAAATATCTTCTAGAAGCTAACCAAAATGTGAAGTAAATATTAATTGTATAAATAATTTTTACTTTCCTCTCTTATTCTTTATTGAAAGCTGCTACATTAAAAACATTTTTCTCCTTTTTTCCCCTCAAATTGATATTATTCTATTACTTTAAGCTTAATACATTTTGCTTTCCATAATATGGTAACTTACCACTTTTAATAAATCAGAATTTATAAGACTGATATTTTTCAAGAGGTTTCCCAAGGCATAACAAGAGTTCCAACGCACCTTCATCACACTGGCAGAGAGTGCTGAGAGAAGTGACGTTTGAGCTTGATTCACAAAATTTTTCATTTGCTCTATTTCTACAAAAAAAATGCATCAAAGTAAATTAAAATCTAGCTGAAAATGCTCTAATATAAAGAAAAAGGTAAATTAATATCAGAAATTCTATTAACATCAATGAAAATATTACCCATATGGTCTACAAGATCCAAACACTGGATTTTGTCTTAATATATTAATTGTTCTATGCTTGATTTGAAAAACAAAAAGAGTGGTATTCCTTGCCTGTTTAATTAATATCATTTATTTATTATTAATTTCCTTATAAACATTTATTACTGATATGAAATAGGATAATACAGTCTATATAGAAAGGGGCATTTAAAGGAATAGATTTCTTCTTTGCTGCATGTTTAGTGGTAATATTAGACATACATCACAATGAAATAATACTAAAAACATTTGACACCTTAATGGAATACTTGATACTGTTCTTTTGTAATAGCACTGCAATGTCTGGTTTTATGTTTGAGCTTAAAACTTTATATATACACAAGTCAAAATTCTAATTCTTTATCTTATGTATCCTACTTTAGAAGAACCATTTCTATAATATTTATATGTCAAAATTGGGCAGAAAAACTGGGAAGCTTGGCAGCTACAAGTATGCCATAACAGAAAGAAGTGCCAAATTATAGCATAAAGATAATAAGGAAAATATTCAAAATGATACCAATCTAGTAACTCACTTACTGTAACAATACACTACTTACCAGTTCTGATATATTACTCACAAACAATAATGAGAGTTTGAATGAACATTATATATATGACCTTTTTTGCACAAATGGGGGAGCAAAAGAATCACAATAATTCATAGAGCACCTATGTGGTACAGTACAAAATTAAACATCAACTGATTTATTGTTGGCTAAACTGGTAGTTAGATAATTAAAAATCAGTTAATTGTAGCTTTACGGTATATCCTCATGACAAATAAAAAATAATAATTTAATGTAAGACTGATGATTTCTCAGTTGTAACATTCAATATATTTGAATACTGTCTATACAACTTTTTAATGTACACATCACCACTGATGGCTACATTATTTCTCACAGGTCTTACAACTTGTTGATGCTGAAAATTGTATGTTTTAACTCATTTCACTAATCATTAGATAAGAATGTCTTGTTTTCCCAATAAAGAAAATAAGTAGTGTTTCTTGAGGTTGAACTATAGAATTTTGTTGGCTCAAAAATCAGTAGCAGCAAAAAGAGAGAGGAGGAAGGCAGTTTTGTCAAGGGGATGCATTTACCACTAAAAGTAGTTAAACCTCCCATCATCCTTGGCAAAATTGTATCTTAGAGAAATCATTAGTTAAGAGTTTGGATTAAAAGGTTAAAATAAAACTTTAAATCCTCATTCCTTCTAAACATCTTGGCTATGTTACAGTGAGGAAATTAATTTTTTTAGCCTTAGTGTATCTAATTTGCAGGTACTTTCCATTTTCTGCTTGATCCTCAAACAACAATCAAGCAGAAAATGTGTGGTGTAAATTGCAAAAACAAAACATGACAACATATTGCTGTCTATTAATTCAGGAATTGGTAAATGACCTTGCCTGTAGGATATCCTACATGCAAGCCATTCCATACAAGGAAAAAGACATGTAAAAGCGTAAAGTCCTGTTTTAGGTAATTATTTCAGAATAAAATATAAATAAAAAACCTTTTTGTTGATTTTTTTCAAAAGTATTTTACCATAATCAATATACTTCTAATTTTGGTAAAATATTTTAATTCTATTAAGAATTAATTTTTTTTTCTCCCTGGTGCATAATATGATACATTTCTGTTTGATAGTTACTTCAGGATAAAGCTCAGAAGTTTTTTTTTCTGCTAAAATCAACTAAAAAACAATTCAGCTACCAAATAGCATCAGTGTAAAAATGTGGCACTCTAAAAGGTAAAAAAAAAATATAATTCAGAATATTTGTAATCCAAATTGTAATCAAGAAATATTGACTAATAATTCCCAACCTTTAAAATTCTTTAAAATTTCAAAAAAATTTTGCATAGTGGCAATATATATATAAACAAGACAAAAAAATAGTGTTTTAAACAGAGTATAAAAAAATGGGGACAGCCTAAGTGGAAATAAAACTTTAACATTCTATGAAAAAGGGTACAGGACAAAATGTGGTGAGTTAAACAGATGGCAAGTTACTGAGGCTTCATTGCACCTTATTTTTCACAAAACTGAATTAAATTTAACAATAAAATTTCATTTACCTAAGAAGTGTGATGGTAAATAATGTAAAAAGTTTCCTAATGCTCTTACTGCATTAGCCCTCACTCTATCACAATCTTTTGCAGCTTCAATTGATGCTAAACCAAGGGAACACAGAAATGAGGGTGTTACTTCATTAGCAAACTCTGGCCATTGGTCTCTGCAATAAAACAATTTCAAATATTAAATTGTACATAAATATTTAACTCCAAAATATTATAGCTTCACACAGAAAAAATTGCTATACACTTCCATTGTTTCCTAACTTTATAAATATTATGAATTATATAAAATATTAAACCTTTTATCCCAGTATTTAACCCTCTTACATGTCCAAGCTCAGTTAACTATTTTCACTTTCCAGTTCTAATGGCATATAAAATGTTCACTATTCCATAGTGTTGGGGGGCAAATATTTATTTTCTTTCAACTTGGGCTTTCTTTAATCAGCTTTAAAAATTACAGTTTTAATATGAAGATATAGTGTTTTACCTATTAATTCCACTTGAAAATATAATGCTGAACCTGAAATTATAACCCTTGGGCTTCTGTCACTTATCTGAAGCACTTCCTTATTCTGAAAGAGCATCAGCTGATGTTATAGTACTTTTCATCTCAGTGCAGTCATTTCATAATTAATTATCGATTGGTTTTAGTTTTGGATTAATAAGCGTGTTTTCCTTTCAAACAAACCTGCAATGTTTTCAAAATTTTAATGGAATATAAAAAATTTTTATCACCACTAGAAGTTGTGTTATTCATCAAATGTGTACATTGCTTTCAGTCAGTATTTTAGCAGACTTTTAATTATAAAAATGTATTTTTTTTTTACTTTTTTACTTCTAGAATTTTTAGTTTCTCAAATATCCATTGCATTTAAAGAGAATGATGGTTGTCTTGAAACTTTTACCAAATTGGTAATATACTATAATGCTGATTTTGCTAGCTTCAAACGGTTACTCCTATGAGTAACATTGTTATAGTAATCATTTATATTAGAATGATGAAATAACTTTATTTATAAATATTAGAAAAAAATGGTCTTCAAAATTATAATTTTTACAAAGTTATTATTTTTACTTTTTATTGCTGTAAAATGAAAGTATATTAAAAACTTTGCCATTTCAAAAAATAGTAAAAAATTTCACTTACCTTTATTTTTCTTTGAAATTTTACTTTTTTATAACCCTTACCATGCCACTCCAAAAAACTGAATTATACAACATGGCCAGGTTTTTTTCAACCGTGCTCAACCAAAAAAAAGTGAACTTTAGAACTCCTTTTACAAAATAATTACTGAAAGGAATTATGACAAGTTATATGCTAAATTAATCACCAATTCTGAATTTTATAAAAATAAAATATTTAACAAAAATGATAAGTTTAATTTGAGAAATGGCAAGACTTTTTATTAACTGGACTTAGTCAAATTAATTTTTTTTTAACAAATAACCAATCAACAGAAGTAGGTTATGTTATATACCAACAGAAAGAACATTTAATTGTGGTTAAGAAAATGAAGAATTTTTTTTTAATTGCAAAGTTTTACTCTATTTTTATCTTTGGCAATAAAAATTTTTAATTAATTTTGCATAATTTCTAAAATATTTTATTTAATATATATAATTTACATTATTTCTATCATTGCTTAAATTTTTTATTTCCTTAATTTTTTTCTAAATATTTTGGTCATTTATGCAAACAACACATTTATTTTTTGATGATTCACAAACTCTAAGACTAGAGTAATAAATGTTGCAAAAATTAATTTTGCTTTAAAAACAAATATAATTCAAATAAAAACTGAAAATTATATAACTAAAAAGGGGTAAAGAGCTTGAAAATTTTAATAAAAATATTGCAATGCAAATAAATTTTAGTCACAGAAATTGAACCATTCCAGACCAATTTGCATTCAATATTGCTATGGAAAAGTTGAATTTCAAAACAATGGCAAAATCTATATTTAAAAATTACAAATTCTGAATGCTAGTTATAAAATTACTTCAATTAAATGAAAAATATCACTAAAATTAGTCCTAGTACTTAAAAAATGATTTTTTTGTTATAATGTCCTAATCAGATGTCTTCTAAGGTGGCTACCATATGAGGTAAGTACACTTAATGATTTCATTTTTGGTCAAGTTTCAAATTCATGAACAATGGAAAAAAAAAACAATACTTGTCCAAACACTTTGCATGCTAAGCACAGGTCTTGTCACTTGTTTTTTGGAAAAAGTTATGAAGTAACAGTGATTCAAAACCACTTGGTTTTGGAGAAGCAGAGTTTTTTTTGGATGCTGGAGGTCACCAGGTCTTAGGACAAAAACACTTGGAAGGGTTGCCGAGATAGCCTTGAAAGCACAAAGGGCAAAGACCATCTTAGCATTTAAGTTGGTAACCTTTTACAATATAATGGCATAATAATGCAGTTCTTTTGACATACATCTTTTAGAATGACTAAAATAATATTAATACATTACAAAAGCATTACAAAAATATAATTCTTACATTATATTTATGGAGCATATGTTTTACATAAATAAACTGAACTGAATGAAGCTTAAACTGTAAAATAGTTAGTGATATCATTATTATATTATATATTCATTTATATTTTGACTTTCATAACTTTTTCTCATGTTTTAGTTGATGTTTATTACACTACTCTATGTAGTATATGTGTTGAATAGATTATTAAAAATTAAAACTACAATTTTGCTTCTAGAACAGACTTTTCCTGTGGTACTTGTGTATGAGGCAGATGAATTAATATTAAATAATAATATATTCTACTAATGCAAGTTAACAGATATTTAAAAAGTTATATCATTACCGACAAGTAAACACCTGTAGGCTGGAAACAGAGGTGGCTCAGTTGGTAGCAAGTCAGACTTGTAATCTGCAGTTCCCAGGTTCAAGTCCCACCTTGGCCAGCATTAAGGTTTACCTCCACAAAACTCTCCACCCTGCCCTCAGTCGGTAGAGGACACTGATAGGCTAAATATAGCCACCATCCATCAGATGGGACATTAGACCATGGCCCCATATACAGGAGAGACATACCTGTGCATGTTAAAGAATAAGCTGAATGGCTTTGATGGGAGGCTACTATCTGTCTCCAAAAACAGCTGCCTAGTGGCTCCACCCACTCCAACCTTCTCTGAACCCTCAGGGTCCTTGTGACCTGCCCATTTAGCCCATTGTGTGCAAAGAAATGCTTTTATGAGGTAAAAACAACAAAAACACATAGGCTGAACACTGTGCACATTACCAGGAAAGTGCTACATCAATCAGAATCTTCGAGTGCAGTCAAGACAACTTCTAATGACTGAACCAATGGTGTAAAAGCTTAAAGCCATCAATAGATTGGTGGCCAGTAGCCCAACAGTCAGAGCAACTTGAGGTTGTGGGTTCATATCACACCTAGCTCAATACAATTTTCCCTCCAACTTAAAGGTTTTACATATATAGATACACCGATCAGCCAATACATTAAAACCACCGCTGCATTATGCAAAGAAGTGCGCAAGCAGCCAATCAGTGTCATGAACTAGGTTGCGAATGATATATATAATACCTGGGTCGGAGCTCTTGCAGGCAGTATTTCGTTTCATCTCAACATGGGGAAAGCAAAGGATTTATCTGATTTCGACAAAGGCCAAATCATTATGGCAAGACCTTAGTAAGAGCATCTCTGAAACAGTGATGCTGGTAGGCTGCTCATGCTATGCAGTAGTTAGTACCTATCAAAGGTGGTCCGAAACTGGTGACCCTTTGAGTCGTCGACAAGGCATAGGCCAGCTATGCCTCATGATGCCAGAGGTCAGCACAGACTATCTCATCTTGTCCGCAGCAACAGGAGGGCTACTGTGGTTGATATTACACATAATTTCAATTGTGGTAAAGGGCCCAATGTGTCCGAACACACAGTTCATCGTAAGCTCTTGAATATGGATCTCCGCAGCCACAGATTCATTCATGTGCCTATGCTCAGAGCCATTCATCATTGTCAACGCTTGCAGTGGGTCAGACGAATCCCATTTTCTGCTACACCATGTGGACAGATGAGCTTGTGTGCAACATTTACCCACGGAAGCCTTCTCACCTGCATGCACTGTGGGATGGCTCCAGGTGGCTGGAGGGAGTGTGATGTTCTGGGCAATATTTTCGTCGATCAATTATCCCTGCAGAGCAAACTCTGACAGCTGTCACCTACCTGAACATCATGGCTGACCAAGCACACCCCTTTATGGTAACTGTAGAGATTTCTATAGAGATAAAACTTTAGCTTAAATGTTTAATTTTTATAACACTGTTACAACTAATTCTGTAAATGTTATATTCATGAACTTCTCCACACACGAGCTTGGACTCAAGTGGAGTACTCTAATTTATTTACTTCTTTCATATTGTTCAGTTTGTTTGTTTAAAAAAACTACCTGTAAAATAGATTATAATTTATACTTTACAATATAATTTTTGTTAATCAGTTCATGTGTTTTGAACTGGAAAAATTTATGTAAAAGCACGTTTTTTGTTTTGGATTTTTGTATTGAACTGTACTGGTGTTGAGAGTAGTGAATAAAAAATCTATCTATCTATATATCTGTATTCCCTGGTGAAGATGGTGTCTTTCAACAAGACAATGCTCCATGTTACACTGAGAAGGTTCAGAAATGGTTCCTAGAACATGATGAGGAATTACATTTATTGCAATGGCCCCCAAATTTGCTAGACATGAATCCTATTGAGCATTTGTGGTTTGAGTTGGAAAAACGGGTATGAGCAGCATCACTCCAACCACGTAATTTACTGGAACTGCAGGATCTTCTGTTGCAGTCATGGTACCAAATATCAAGTGACACCTACCAACAACTTGTTGAATCTATGCCTCATCAGGTGAGAGCTCTTTTGGCGATGAGAGGAGGACCTACATCATATTAGGTAGGTGGTTTTAATGTTTTGGCTGATTGGTGTATATCCTCAATTTTAATAGCTATATATATATACACACACACATAAAAACATTAATCTGATCATCTAATGTTCTAACATTAAAATATTATTAGTCAACAAGTAAAATGATAAGAATAACAAACCTGCTTAAGAGTAGTGCATCGCTCAAGTTCCCTAATGCCCATGATGCTTTGGAACGGACATTAAAACTGGAATCCTTAACAGCTTCTACCAAAACATTTGCCACATCAGAAAGAAAGGATAAATCCTGTTTAACATAAAAAAAAAACACAATTGCAGATAATAAAACTAATATGACAGAATAAATACTGATAAAAGTCTGTCGACTAAAATTCTAAATTTCAAGATATCTCTGCATAGAATATATGCTTTTTAATCAATGAGAAAATGACTAATAATAAAGAAGTAATTAAGTGATAATTATTGAATAATCCAAAGTTACCATCTATGGTTACAATAAAATGTGGTCAACTTCATAGGCTTCCTGCAGTTGTCTTTAGATGATTCCATAAAAATGCAGTGGAATTAAATAAACAGAAAATATTTAAGGTAGTCTACTTATCAGATATAAATTTTACTGCATGAAAACTACTTAATTATATTTATATTAATATTAATTATATTTATAAGTGTATTATTAAAAGTGTTTTGGCTATTTGGTGTATACTATTATACATATAAAATATATATTAAACACTGTTGTCAACTTAAAAAAAAAATATTTGAGTTAATTTCATAATCAAAACCATTCATGGTCACACAGTTCCTCCATTTTATTTATGGTCACACAGTTCCTCCATTTTATTTCAAAATGTTATACAGCACAAATGCTAATAAATTAATAATGCTTAGGAAAAATAGTATATATATATATAAATAACATTATCACCAACTATAGAGAGAAAATCTATAAATTTAAAAAAATTCAACATTCACTGAAATTCCCAACACTGATAAGTAATGTTATACACTATTGTACAAAAATTATACCAACCTCTCGTAAACATGGAAATAAAGAATATACTCCCAAACAACGAATGGCAGCTCCTCGAACATTAGGATCATCATCAGCAGCCAAACCTAAGAGTAATGTAATGCATAGCACTTGCTGTTTTTTCTAAATGAGATAAAAGAAAATTTTACTCTGTGCCAAAAAAAATATTTAATATAGTTGCAATAAGGATTAACAATAATTGCATGTAAAATAAATGCATTCTTTATGAACAAAAACAGATTATTGCTTTTAAAACATTTTTTTTATAATAACTGTAAACTCCACATTATCTACAAGTGGATGGATTATGCATGTTGGCTTTAAGAGTTGACAAATATAAAAATGCATACATCTGAATAAACATTTAAAATTTTATGCATATATTCTGAATAAATAGTTAAAAATATAATATTTTACATATACAGGGTGTTTCAAAACTCTCTGTACAAATTTCAATGGGAGATGGAGAGATCAAGGAAAGCCTTTTTCATCTATGAATGTATGTCGGTTGATACCTGTCAGCTAGACCCTTTGATGCTAGAGAATGCTGACAGAAATATTGGTGGAGCTTGTTCACATATGTAAACAAGTGTGAACAACATATTCATTTAAAGAAGGTGCTCAAAGTTACAATCGGCAACAGCATTGCATGCATGAGAGCGTCAAAGCATTGATTGCCATACATGTTGAAAGATTACCAGAATTCCGTGAACAGCAACAGTGATTCTTGCGATAAGGTCTTCATCTGAGTCAATGGGAGTCTCATATACGAGATTCTTCATATGTTCCCAGAGGAAGAAATCGATACATGTTAAATCGGGCGATCTTGGTGGCCACATGACGGGTCAACACCGGCCTATCCATCAGTCCCAAAAGTGGTGTTCAGATAATCCTACACATCATTGCTGAAGTGTGCTGGTGCCCGATCATGTTGAAACCACATTCATCTGCGAACAGCCATGGGAACATCTTCCAGCAGTCCCAGCAACGTTTTTTCAAGAAATACCCAATAAATCTGCCCATTGATCAGGGAGGCAGCAGGGATGGACCAATCAAAATGTCATGGACAATACCTGCCCAAACATTGATGGTGAACCATTGTTGATGACCATGAATCCTTGTGGCATGTAGATTTCTGTGTGCCAAATGTGAGAATTGTGCACATTAAACACAACCTCACATGTGAAAGAGGCCACATTTGAGAAGAGCACATGAGCCAAAAAATGTAACTTCTGCTTGTGCAATACTCTCCACATGAGGGTGTGGTTCATACCAAGGCTATGTGCAATAGCTCGCATGCTTGTGCCTAGATTTTTCTCAATCTGCCGTAGGATCTCTTCTTCCATGTCAGGAGTGCGCATGGTTCTCTCCCAACCAGTGTCATGCATGTTTGCATGGAATGTCCCAGTTTCTCGCAGTTACCAGTGCAAACGTGCAAATGTTTGGTGGTTTGGCACACATTTGTTTGGGAAGCACTATTGGTACAACCTCACAGCAGCTCTTCCATTTTCATTGGCAGCACCATATGCCAGATGCATGTCAGCCATCTCAGCAGTCGTGAAACACTCCATCTTACATCTAATGTGTCTGATTTATGAATGTCAACAGCAACATAAGTCCATTCTCCATTCCCACTTTGCCCCTCTAGTCAATTGCAGTGCCGTCAAACAGCGCCATATAGCACAGAAGGATTATGTCAGCGGACATACATTCATAGACAAAAAAGGTTTGTCTTGGTGCTCTCTATCTCCATTGAAATTTGTATAGAGTTTTGAAACACCCTGTATAACAATGGGTGCATATAGTTTTTGCTCTTGCAAATTACTTTTATTAAACCAGTTTAATATTCAAATCAATTCACCAGCTCAAACTTTACTACTTCAATCTGCATACAATTGTATGCCTTTAAAACAAGCAATTCTAAAGTTCATTCATCCATTCTAAGTTCGTTTACAGTACTTTTTGTTAATTAGAACTGTAAGATCTTCAATTAATGATTGATAAGCTGTAATTTCACATCTATTATATCAAAGAGACTGTCAAATAGAATCAGGAAATATGTGACACTTAATTTTCTTCAAAACGTTTCCAGGAATGCATTAATGATTAGCTGTTATGAATCAATTTGAGTTCATACAAAACATTCCATTGCCTCCCAGTAGTGTACAATTACCTTGCTTGATTATGTGAAACAGAGAGATGTGGATTTTGGCTAGAATACCTATAAGAATAAAAAATAACAGAAGTATATCAAAAACTAACAACTGAGACATTTAATTCCAGTGCAATCAGAACATCCTGATAAATACAAAAATACATCGATTGGATCAATTACAAAAATTTCAATATGGTTAAATATTTCAATAAAATTAAAAAAAATAATTGCAGCAGCCTACAACATATATTTTGCAACAGATATAGAAACTGAAGTTAAAAATCAGCTGAGTGTGCCATACTCAATACCAGAGTAAAACACGTGGGCTGTTTCAATTACAAACATTCCAGTTGCATAGAATGCTACAGGGTATTGTTACACTACAATAAATAATTAATAAATATCCCCCTCAAGAAACTGCTTACTACAGAGGTCTGACAGAAGCTTGTCAATTTACACACCATGGAGAAGGTTTATGAGGAAGACAGGACCTCAGCAGAAAGATAACCAAACATCAATGCCATACCCAGGCCCATTTGATCAGTAAGCCAAGCGTGTTATCCACATGACCACAGACACTATAAAATTACACTATACATATATATTTTTTTTTATTCTGATTACAGTTAATATTATGTCAAATAAAAAAAATATGGGATCAATTAGCACCATCAGGGGAATGAATGTCACAGTAATGAAAAATTAAAAAGAGAGAAAAGAAAAAGTATTACTACAGAAATCCAAAAGAACATACAACAAATGAGTAAAAGAACAAAAATATGATTTAAGAAAACCAATTTGCCCAAATGCCCTGTCAAAAGAGTAATTGACAAATGCACACTAGCATTTAAACAAAGAAAAATCATAGTTGTATCAGCAAATAAAAGCAATTGAACTCACTGAATATGTAATATGCAAAAATAGATATTTGGGCAAATAATGTAATAACTGAAGCTGTAAGCCATATGAGTTACTTATTGATGTAAATTGTAATCATAAATAAGAAAACGAAGCTAAAAGTTTCCATAAAAACTACAGAGATGATATTAATTGTCATACAAGAGTGATAAAAAAGCCTCAACACAAAGCCAGATCAAACAAGTTTGAAATAGCAAGAAATACCATCAATGAGGAAAACAAATATTGCCTTGGTCACATCAGACTTTATGCTGCTGAAGCTCCTGAACATGGTTCACCAAACCTGCATATTTGGCCAACAATGCTTAACTGGACAATTTGTAAAATAAAAGTATTTAAATTTTTCAAAAAATGTAAAATTTCAAGCTTTTATACACAGGGTGTCACATAAGTCCTTATACATAGGCACAGGTGTCCCATATGTTTGTATACGTGGTCACAAGTAAATATAACTATAATGCGTTTTCTTCTTTGTTCTTTCAGATGAGTCGACACATTGATGAATGGCAAGAGTAATGATGCATTATTTCGCACTGCAGGAGAAAGTGGAATTGGCACTTATTCATGTTGTTGGAAAAAGTCAATGAGAAGCATGCAAGGAATCTCAAAACTGCACCCAGACAAGTCAAAGCCATGTCACATGTCCATAAGTAATATTCTGAAGAGAATGAAGAAGACTGGTTCGGTGATAGACAAACCTAGACCATGTCATCTGAGTAAGTGTAAAGACTATATTGTGAATGTCTGGCTAAAGTCGAAGTTAGCCCTCACAGGCCTCTAAGAAAATTTGCACAGGAGGTGGGAATTGGAAAATCATCTGCATACAGAATATTGAGAAGAAATAGGTTCCACCCATACAAAATGCAAATGGTATAGGAAATGAATGGGAATGACATGAACTACAGAGAACAGTTCTGTGATTGGGTACTAGAAATTTTTCAGGAACAACCATCTCTCTTAGTTGACATAATCTCAGCGATGAGGCAAACTTTCACTTGAAGGGGCAGTCAACTGCCACAATTGTCGTTACTGGGCTGCAACACAACCACATTGGGTTGAAAACGTACATGTACAGAATGATCCCAGGGTATCTCTTTGGTGTGCAATTCATGGTGACAACATCATAGGACTTTATTTTTATACTGATACAGTCACTGGTGATTCTTATTTGAAATGTTAAATATCATTTTGGTATCCTACTTAGAGGACATAACCTTAGCACTTTACAGCATTGTTTTCTTTCAGCAGAATGGGCACTGTCCCACTATGCCATAACTGTCTGAACTTGGTTGGATGAAACTACTCCACAAATGAACAGACCGACTTGGGGCAGTAGAATGGCCACCTTGAAATCCAGATTTGACTCCCTTGGATTTTTTTCTATGGAGCCACCTAAAATCTCATGTGTATAAAAACTTCCCTTGAACACCAGATAAATAAAAGGAGACCATCTGCAATGAATGTCACAACACTCTCCATCTTCCATAAAGTCCATTGGTCACTCAGAAACTAGATTGCCATATGCAGCCAACACAGGGGTATCAGTTTGAGCATTGTCTTATATGGATTTGGTTCAGTTGAACAAAGGAATGTAAAATTTGAATACATGTACAGTTGTGTATTATTACTTTGCCAATGCATAAGGACTTATGGGACACCCTGTATATAAATAGAAATACACATTTCAGAGATCTGTAAATAGTAAATCCACAGAGTTACCTGTTGACATTAAGTAAGAAAAAAAAATACTCCTTCAAGCAGCTGCTTACACAGCAAGCTTTCAAGCAGCTTCAAGCAGCTGCTTGCACAGAGGTCTGAAAGGAGCCTGTCAGTTCATATGCTGCAATAGTGAATAATTCAATATGCTGCAAAATGTGAGGATGGCAGGACCTCAGCAGAAAAACAACACAAACATCCATGCCTTACCCAGAGCTCGAACCCATGTCCCTTAGATCAGTAGCCAAGTGTACTAACCACTCAACTAAATCAATAGTTTTGTGGAAAAAATGAGTTTACCAATGTTAGAGTTCAAATCTGGCATATCAGCAAGCTTTTTCCACAAAACAATTTATTGATTTATTGACTTCAAATTCAACAGGTAACTTTGTGGATTTTACTATTTATTTATTAATTAATTAATTAATGCTTTAATGTGAGTGACTTACTTATTTACATCTAACTCAGTGCAGCATTAATAAAAGGAAAGTTGCATTACCTGATCATAAATGGTGCTAGGAGAAACAAAGACAGGAGATTGATAAGTCACATTAGTGGATGAATGACAGAGTCAGTGTTAGTTTAGTGATCTTAGATCACTCTGGCATGAATCTGGAAAAATGTGGGTTCAAATCCTGTATGTTGGCAAATTAATTTTTTCCACAAAACCATTCGGAGGTCTCTATTTTATTAAATATACATTTCAGAAATCAAGTTACCCTTTCAATTTATTCCTTAATTTCATGCATCAGAAAATAATAAATGTTTGCAATCTTTCTAACTACCATTATCACAGTCCAAGCTATGGCAGAATCATTACTCATGTTACATTTATAGCTAACATCTCAAGTCATCTGCATTCACTAGCAAAGCATTAGATTATGTTAGATTCACCCATATGTTTTCAGTCAAATGTGAAACTTAACAAAGCAACTTTTTTTTTATTGGAGCTTTGCAACCAGATACATTTTATTCATTTTAGTATATTTTGCATTTTAAAACTGTTTCAATGTTTCTAAATTATTCTATCATATTATTGGATATATCATACAATGGGAACAAAAAGAAAAAAAATATTTGTTCTTGAACATATGACTGGTCATATGATCAGGGATGTGAAAAATTCAGAAAAATCATACCAGCCAACAATTTTCATGATAAGCCAGAGAAAAGGAATGTGGGTAAACACAATGCTATTTAATTACTCAAAAAATATATTTACATTGAATTTCTCAAATACTTGGGAAGGGATAGTGGACAAACAATCACAACTAACAGATCGCAGTGTTTGTTGAGTTTCACTCTGTAAACATGCAGGCAATGGGCCACTCACAATTTGATTCCATAGCTCAAAAGCCTAAAAATATAACAAAAATATATACAGTTAGCACACCAAAATATTTCACACTTGACACAAATCAGTCACATTAATAATACATTGCTCACAAAAATTAGGGGATATTTCAAAATGAATATGAAGTGATAAAAAAAAGAAGCATTTGAATATTTTTTATTAAACAAGTACATCAGAAAAGCAAACAAGTCAAAGAAAGTTGTTCGATTATGCAAATGAGATGCAAAACCAACTTTTATGTCATTGGTGAAAATGCATTATACAAAAGGCTGAAAGTACTGGAGTATCTGCACGTTCCCTGATCTTGAAAGTGCACATCCTGCAATTTCCCTGCCCTTGCAATGTCCCTGCAACACGATTTGTCCGAATGCGAAGCCTGGAGAGCCATAGGACGTCTTGAAGCTGGTCAAACACAGACGACAGTGGCAACAGCACTAACATCCCAAAGCATGATTAGCAGACTGTGGAATCGCTTTCAAGAGACTGGCACAGTACGAAGAAGACGAGGGCAGGGTCGTCCAACTGCCACAACAGCAAGAGATGACCGCTACTTGACCTTATTGGCAAGCAGGAACAGGCGCAGCAATGCAATAGAGCTGCGGGGACAGTTTCTTGCTGCCACTAGATGATGGATATGCACCCAGACCATACGAAATCGGCTCCATCGTGTTGGACTGCATGCCCGGTGACCAATGATGTGCATTCCGTTATCTGCTGAACACCTAGAACCCATAGAAGGTGGGCTGATGAGCATCGTCATTGGACCCGTGATGAGTGGTCAACTGTCCTCTGATGAGTCATGGTTCAGTCTGCAGCCTGACAATCACCATGTCCTGATCTGGTGTGAACGAATAACACGGGAGAATCCACGTTTCATGCGAGAAAGGGACTCCTTTGGTGGTGGTGGAATCATGGTGTGGGCTGGCATCAGCATTGGTGGTCGTACCGACGTTGACTGCTGTCAGATATCGAGATGAGGTCCTGCACCCTATAGTAGTACCCTATGCTGGAGCAGTTGGAAACAACTTTCTTTTCATGGACGATACTGCAAGGCCCCACCGTGCGCATCTCATCAACAACATACTTCAGGAGGCAGGAATCGAATGCATGGACTGGCCTTTACATTCTCCAGACCTGAATCCCATTGAACATGCTTGGGATGCACTGGGAAGACATCTGGCAAATCATTCAATGCCTCCCACAACACTTCTTGAGCTGGAAGTTCCCCTGGAGCAAGAGTGGCAGAGGATCCCACAAGAACTGCTGGACATTCTGATCCTATCCATCAAAAATTTTTAGTTAATCGCAAAATATACTAAAATGAATAAACAATTTGAGTAATTAAATAGCAGGGACATATCCATGCCCCATCACTGTCAGTGTGTTTTGGCAGTCTTGGGTGACCATACACTCTACTGAACAGTCAATGTGTGGCACTCTCATCCAGTTTGACATGCTTATGTTCCCCCCCCCCCCCACCAATAAGTCACTTGCTACTCAATCACGACAACTGAGTTTGCATCTCATTTGCATAATCGAACAACTTTCTTTGACTTGCCGTTTGCTTTTCTGATGTTCTTGTTTAATAAAAAAAATTCAAATACTTCTTTTTTTATAGCTTCATATTCATTTTGAAATATCCCCTAATTTTTGTGAGCAGTGTATAATTATAATGAATATGGATCACATGTATCTTGTTCAGAAAAACATAATAAATTATTGATACATATTAACACATTTACTGCCACCTTGATACCCATACTTGAAAGGCCACTGAGATGAGGAAGATCTTTGCACACAAATAAAATTTGTCCTGAATTTGGATACTACATATCTAGGGTAGGGGGAACATAGTGCCAATGAGTTTGGATGGGAGGAATGGTTGAAACTGGGTGAGCAGCAACAAATGTGTTAAAAGTTTCATTGATAATTTCAAAATAAAATATAGATTTATAATAGTACAGCCGAGATTATTTCCACCATTTAACACTTCGCACACCTCACTTACAAAACTGAACTGAATGAAGTATTTTTAACCTGAAGCAATGAGAAGAAATGGGTTGTGTCACAATCAAATAAAAAAATATTTAATTTTTAGCAATAATAAAAAATATTAAACTAAAAAATGAAATGAAATTATATCACTCATTTTATGAAAGAACAAAAAGGGTGAATTAAAAAATAAAAACTTTATTCTGATAAACAGAAATAAATGAATGAACGTTCTAATAAATGTTACATGTTACATACAAAAATGAAGATCATTTGATTCTGAACAATGATAAAAAATATTAACCTTAAATATTATGTATAATCCTTTTCCATAAAAATTTTTGTGACTGATTTATTAAATCAATTCATAAAAATAAAATTTCAACGGTATAAAAATGACAATTTCAAGACACACTGTACAGGTAGCTACATGAATGAGATCTGTATGTATGACAACCAATGATTTTCTCCCCTTACCCCCCCCCCCTTCAACAGAAATAATTCAAAGTGGTGTAGACATCACCTTTGGAGCCCTTCCAGTGGAAAAATGTGCTCTTTACAGATGAGTCCAAATTAAGTTTGAACACTAATTCTCAAAGTGGGTTCATTTGGGGAGAACAAGGAACATGCCACAACCAAAATAACATCAGAGAAAGGGACATTTTGGTGTTGGTAGTGTAGTGATCCTGGGTGGCATTTTCATCGCTGGCCACACTGAGCTTTACAACATTCAGGGAGGAACTCTGATTACTCAGTGATACATAGACAAGATTCTTGCACTTGATGTAAGGCTTTTTTGGAGCTGTTCTAGACCCTGATTATATTAAGATGAAAATGCTTATCCCCATAGGCTCATGTAGTCAACAGTTTCCTTAAAAGTGAAGATCTTCATAAGATGTAGTGGTCTGCTAAATCCTCGACATGATGGTTGTCTCTTTGAAAGATGCCATCACTATTGAAGAAAATATTAATACTGAAAAGTATACTTGATCTGCAACAATGTTTAGGTAGTCCTTTATTTATGTCTTGCATTTTAGATAGATTAGACCTGACCCTGCTATATGAGGATCCATTAGATGAATAATTATGATCAATGTTATCTACAGCATTGGCCAAATTTTGTACCTTACTCACAATATAACTTAATCAGACTCATAGCACTTGCTTCATTCAAGGCTTGGAACGACTTGGAAGCACATCCTGGCTCGGACGAATTTTTAGACTTCCCTGATTCAGACGTGGAATATCAATTCCAAATCAGTATTATATTAGTGATGTAAATATTTTTCACTCTGCTACTTCTAGAATTATTCATACTATTTCTGAAATATATATATTGCAATTAGAAAAAATAATTATTTGAAACTTGACCAAAAATAAAGTCATTAGATATATATGACCTCAAATGGCAGTTACTTAGGAGGGTCTAACTTGGGGCATTATAGCCTAAGTTGCTAATGTGCCATAAAACCCCAACACCCAACTAGTAAAAGTTCAATTTTTAAAACATAGGATTTTAGTACTATTTTTAAATTGCTGTAATTACAAAACTAAAAATTAAGAAATTATGGTTTTTGACAAAAAATTTTGCAGCTTTGAATTAAACTGTTCTGTTGTAGCATTTAATGCAAATTGATCTGGAGTTGTTTGACTCAATGTCAGTACCTTAAACTTTATATGCTTAGAAATATTTTTTTTATTCTTTCATATCTCTTTACCTCATTTTACTTATATATTTTTCAGTTTTTATTAAATTACTTTGGTTTTAAAGTAAGATAAATTTTTGTGACACTACTGCCATAGTCTTGGAGCTTGCTGATAGATAAAAAATCTAATTATGTACTGTTTACATAAATGACTAAATAATTTAGTAAAAACTAAATAAATGAAAGATTTTAAATAATAATAGAAATACTATAAATTATTTATATTAAAATAATGGAACACTTTAGAAAGGGCAAATTTATTTTCAAAATTTTACTGGTTAAAATGGAAAAATTAAATAAAACTAAGCATTTTTTTTAAATGCTTATAAAATTTTACTTGCCTTCCTTTTCTTTGACTTTTTCCCATTTTCTTAACTACAATCAAAGGCTCTTCCTTTTGATTGTAGTTCAGTTAGATTTTCCATCCATCCAGACTTACTTTTGCTAATTGGTTATTTGGCAAAGAAATGTGATGTATGCTTTTTTTAACTGTGGTCCATTTGACCAAATAAAACCACATCAAATAAAAACCGTTCTTACCACTTCTATCCCTGCCAGATGAAGCTTCGTGTCTAGGAGGCAAAACATGTCACTCAAAGTCTTCTAAAACTTTTAATTTTTTAAGTTGGTTGTGAATGTTGAATCATTTGATTTTTAAATTAAGTGAGCAGACTTTTAAAAAGATTAGTGCAAATAAAAAATAAAACAGTAAGAACTACCATCTTAAGGAATCAACCATTGCAACAAAAGCAAGTAATAACAAAACTGAAACATCAAATTTAAGAAGGAATGGTATCTGGTGTGCCATTTATATCAAATTGCCAGCAAATGATGTTGACAGAAGAACATCTATCAATATGCTGTGATATAGACCAGGTGAGCCAGCCAACAAGAGAAAACTTAATAAGTGGTATGAACCTTTTATTCTTCCACTTCTAAATTGTAACAATCTTTCTTACTTCAGTCGACAACATCACCATAGATCAGATCCACTATGCTAAAAATTTTAAAATCTAAAACTCAAAAACTTTTATACAGTAAAAGCATTTTAGAATAATATTAAACTCAAATATGAATTACTATGCTTTCCAAAATGGCAATATACAGGGTGTTTCAAAACTCTCTGTACAAATTTCAATGGGAGATAGATAACACCAAGACAAATCTTTTTTGTCTATCAATATACGTCTGCTGACATAACCCTTCATTCAGTGCCAGAGGGTGCTGTTTGGCAGTGCTGCAACTGGCTAGAGGGGCAAAGTGGGAACAGACTTATGTCTGCCACTGGCATTTGTAATACAGACACATTACATGTAATGGAGTGTTTCACGACTGCTGAGATGGCTGATGTATGGCTGCATCTGGCGTATGGTGCTGCCAATGAAAATGGAAAAGCTGCTGTGAGCAACCTCACAGCAGCTTTTCCATTTTCATTGGCAGCATTTTCATTGTACCAATAGTGCTTCCCAAACAAATGTGTGCCAAACCACCAAACATTTGCGCGTTTGCACTGGCAACTGCGAGAAACTGGGACATTCCATGCAAACATGCATGACACTGGTTGGGAGAGAACCATGCGCACTCCTGACATGGAAGAAGAGATCCTATGGCAGATTGAGGAAAATCTAGGCACAAGCATGCGAGCTGTTGCACGTAGCCTTGATATGAACCACACCCTCGTGTGGAGAGTATTGCATGAGCAAAAGTTACATCCATTTCATAGTCAGAGAGTCCAGCCATTGCAACCTCAGGATTATCCTCTTCATATGGAGTTTGTGCACTGGTTTCTGCAACAGACCGCAGTGCAGCTTGATTTTCCGGCTCATGTATTCTCTCATATGAGGTCTCTTTCACACGGGAGGATGAGTTTAATGTGCACAATTCTCATGTTTGGGCACATGAAAATCCAGATGCCACAATGGCGCATGGTCATCAACAATGGTTCATCGTCAATGTTTGGGCGAGTATCATCCATGATATTTTGATCCAATGTTTGGTTAAGTATCGTCCATGATATTTATCGTCCATATATACCTGCTGCCTCCCTGATTAATGGGCAGATTTAATGGGGATTTCTTGAAGAAACATTGCCAGGACTGCTGGAAGATGTTCCCATGGCTATTCACAGACGAATGTGGTTTCAACACGACAGAGCACCACACATTTCAGCAATGATATGCGGGATTATCTGAACACCACTTTGGGGGCCAATAGATAGGCCGGGTTGGACCCGTCGTCTGGGCACCAAGATTGCCGATTTAACATGTAATGCTTTCTTCTTCTGGGGACACTTGAAGAACTTCGTATAGAAGACTTGCATTGACTCAGATGAAGACCTCGCCGCAAGAATTGCTGTTGCCGCTGCAACTGTTCGCGAAATTCTGGGAATCTTTCAACGTGTATGGCAATCAATGCTTTGATGCTGTCATGCATGCAATGCTGTTGCCAGTCACAATTTTGAGCACCTTATTTAAATAAACATGTTGTTCCACACCTTGTTTCCATTCATTTATGTACCAGCTTCACCAATATTTCTGTCAGAACTCTCTAATACCAAAGGGTTACATCAGCAGATATACATTCATAGACGAAAAAGGTTGTTCTTGGTGTTCCTTATCTCCCATTGAAATTTGTACAGTTTTGAAACACCCTGTATAAATAGCAAACTCCCAGGAGCTGTAAAGGCTTGCTCATAAAATAACTAAATATTGAGAGCATTATTTGAATAAATTAATTTAAACAATTCCTGTGTGTGTAACTTTAATTATGAAACAAATTCACCTTTTTTTTCTGTCACCAAGCAAGTCAGTTTTATTATTGTGGACTTCTATTCAAATATCCCAAAATAATGGAAAGTAAATTTGTTGTGACTATCCAGTGCTGTATGAGTCACTTTCTTCTTTTGGCTGAAAAAATATTAACACATCTCTCACCTTGTATTTCCAATTACAATTCTTTTGCTTATTAGTTATTTTCCCCTTCAGTGTTACAGTCCCCATACATCTTAACAACTGCTCTAAAACAATCAATGAGATATGCTGTTTACAAAAAAGCACTACCCTAATCATGCTTTAATTGAAATACCATAAGATGTAACACAATCAAAGGCATCTATGGGGAATTTGACCCAAACAACAGCATTAGCCTGTTAACAAGTACAGTGCAGTGTTTCAGTGCAGCTAGATGTGGAAGGACTACTCCTATTATTTACATAGATTCTTTGCTATATATAAGTAACTTATTTTTTTTTCTATTTTGAATTTCCACACAAATATATATTACTTCTTAAACAGATTTCTAATTCATAGCAGTGGTTTCAGGTTTGAAACCTGGTTACATTATTGGTAGGAATTTTAATTGTTAATGCAATGTATGATGGCATGGGAAAAAAACCATATGGGGATTTTGAGAACAGGTGGCCAAGTATTTGGAAAGTTAGAGTGGTCCAAAAACTGTTGAAAGGTTACCAAGTTTTCAATAGTCAAGTATAGTATCACTATTGTGTCTCTTGCACATGAAATTGGCATGCATTATGTCAAAATGTATTGTTGGAAGGAAATCTGGTCAGCAGGAAATATGACTACCATAAAGATATGGAATTTTAGAAAAAATAGTTTTCTTACCATTTATTAAACCTAAAGTTAAAATTTTACACTGTACATCCTTTGGCTACTCTTAGGTCTCTGTCAAAATTTCAAGTTTGTACCCCCCCCCCCTCCCCCCTCTTTTCTTCTAGAATTATGCTGACAGACATATATAGAGTCACTTTTATTATTATAAATGAATCAGTTATGACAGTTTGCACCTTAGACAAGAGGGAATAAGCTTGTTTTATATTTCTATTTGAAAGGGAACATAATACAGTCTGTATATGTAAAAGGGAGCATAAGTTAACTCTTTGGCACTGCTGAGAGTAATACAAGGTGGTGAATAAAATAGCAGCAAAGAAAACAGACTTGCAAAAATAAAAATCCAAACTACTATAAAAATGTTCATAGCATTCAATTTCTAAATGATTACCGTACACAATTACAATCAATAAATTACATACTTACGGTATTTATGTCTACAAGCTCTGAAGTAGCTGCATTTTCTCCCACTTGCAAATTGATATCACTTAAAATGCACCGTCCAATAACTTCAAGCAGCTACAAATACAGAATTTAAGCAAAAAAATTAGTAACAGCAAAAAAATAGCAAAAAAAAATAAATTAGCAAAATTTAAATTAGCAAAAAAATTAGCTTCAGATACATTAAAATAATAATCTTTTGATGAATCATCCTATTATGTACCAATCTTATTATTATTTATTATGTCAACAAATATGCTCTATATAAAGATCTGATACCTTCACCATCTTCCAATACAAAACCAAAAATTTAAGGTATAATGTACAATGAATATATATCGGATTTATTAGTAAAATTATACTCTGTGACATTGAAATTCCACCACCCAGAAGTGCTCGGATTTTTATTCAAATCAGGTGACTGCAACACTGCAGTTATGCAAATGATTCCATTATCAGATGAATCAGGATGAGAGGGTCAATGTTATAAGACAAGATATGCCACTAACTCCACTATTTCATGAGTTTGTGGTCAGTAGAACTCTCAGTGATCCCACAGAATGAAGTCTGTAGGAATACTTTCATGTATAAAATGGCAAGACAATATGCATGCCAGCCATGTTGTCAGCTTATACTATTTGAGAGAGGATGGCTCATCAGACTCCATGAGGCAGGTAGTCAAAGTAACATATAGCAGAACATGTTGGCAGCAACCACAAGACAGTCATTCAATGCTAGCAACAGTAGTTTGAGAAGCCACACAACCACCACACACCATCAGCCAGGATCTGGTGTATGCGAGGACATCATGGGAAGACCAACTGATTTTGTGATAAGCATACAATGCACCAATGGCGACACTACCACCATCAGCAGAGCAGTTACACTAGCCTTGTGTCACCTCATAACATAATGAACCATTTCCTGATGACTTGCAGACGATGGCTGCATGTATGTCATCCAATTTGTCACCTTTCACTGACAGCCAGGAATCACCAACAGTGCCTAGAGTAGTGCAGACACAACTTAGGATATAGAATGGCATTGTCATTTTTAACAGCAAATCCTGGTTTTGTCTAAGAGCTGCTGATTGCTGTACACACGTGTAGATGTGAAACAGTCAACTCTCCAATCCATCAGCCACTGTCAAACAACACATGCCCGAATAGTAGGTGTTTTGGGTGTGATAAGTCATGATAGCCGGTTGGGTTGTTTTACCTCTGAGCAGCACTTTTTTGCACAGAATGGGCTTAATGACCAGTTCACAAAGACCCTGAAGGCTCAAAGAAGGTTGGGGGATGGAACCCACTGGATAACTGTTGGGAGACAGATGGTAACCTCCCATCAAGGCCATCCAGCACATTCTTTAATGGCATGTTCAACAGACAGTGCCCGCTCAGCCCTTGGTCAGTAGGGGACTTTTATGAAGATAAATTTCAATGTTGGCCCAGCTGGGACTCAAACCTAGGAAGAGCAGATTATGAGTCTGGTATACTACCAACTGAACCACCCCCCACACCCCACAGGATTTTGAAAGCAATTACCAAGTATGTCTTTTTTTTTATTTTCATTTTTTAATTTAAACTTAATTTAATACTTCTAGAATTATTTTACTACTCACTGCATAATTTCCTGAAAGTGAAACTAAAACCACCGAGGTTTTGAAAATATACCATGTTTAATAGAGCAAAGCAGAGATACAGCTGAACCTTTCACAGCTATATTAATTGAAGACATGTCTCCATGTGTGCCTTTGTAGTGATGGATTCCCTGTTGAAAACAAACCCATGGATATTAGATACAGCTGTGTTTGCTTTTGTTAGTACAACTTTACATTTTCATTAAGCTTTTGTTTTTATTTATAAATAAAAAATAAATACTCCCTCAAGCAGCTGCTTGCCACAGAGGTCTGACAGGAGCCTATCAGTTTATATGCCACAGTAGAAGGTCTGAGAGGATGGCAGGACCTCAGCAGAAAAACGACACAAACATCCATGCCTAATCCGGGGCTTTCTATAGATTTATTTATCATTATCAATCAAATTATAATTATAGTCACATCTTTACCAGTTTTATTCTAATGAGTAAGTCTTACAACTTGTTACAGTGGATTTTTTTTTTATTTGATTTATTTCTTAATTTTATTATTTCTTTGTTTTCCAATCAAATGACTCCAATCTTATATCATTTCTTAAAACTGAATGCAGTCTCAGAAGTGGAAACAAAAAATTTCTTTGCTGATATTCCATAAATCAGAAACAGACACCTACCACCACCTCCCTTCCCCAGCAATAAGAGGGGAAATGATGCAGTTTAATCATGGAGGTTTAATCACCTTCTGTCACTATACTAAAAGAGTTTAACTAATCTCCCCCCCCCCCCCCCCAAAAAAAAAATTAAAAATATTTTTAGTTCACAAGTTGACATTGAATGGTAAAAAAAAATGTTTAACCCCTAACCCTACTAAAAAAATTTTTGGCTATGAGGTAATTAGAATTTTTTTAGCATTAGTGCATTTAACTTATATATACTTTATCAGAAAAATCTTCAAAGTGCAACTTATGTTCTGCAATACTTGTCCTTTTTTAAGCTGTACTAAAGGAGAAAAATTACAAAAAAAAAAGATCCTTCTGTTTCAAGTTTATTGCTTTGCATTTTTGTAAAGAAATTTTCCTTTCACTGACATATAACTATTTTTATTCATTAGGTTTTCGAGAATTAAGCCTTAATTGCCTTGTCAGATTCCTTTATTTCTCTATATCACTCTGTAAAAGTCTTATTTAAAACATATTTCTTTTTGGTTAGAAATTTTATTGTCGTAAAATTCTGCATTAAATGCTGTCTAGTTCAGTATATAATGTGGCATATTTCTGTTCATTAGTTACTTGACAAAAAAGTTCAAAGCTATTTTTTGGTTCAGCACAGTGAAAATACAGTAAGGCCCCTGGAAATATTAATTTTTTTCAGGCTGGATCTCGGAAGGATTAAAGAATTAGAACAACAAATCAAATCTGCATCTGAAATCTTTGTAGCTGCTTTTTTTTATTATTAATTCTTTCAGTCATGATAAAATTGTGTTATTACAGAATATATCTATTCTTTGGTAAGTTTTAAAATTATTATTTAAAGGCATAAACACATTCAAGTTTTTTGGCAAGTGCAAAACCATCATAAAAAATATTAATTGCATGTAAAATTTTTTAGAACTTTTTAATAGAAAAATCATATCTTCATCATAAAAATTAAGAGACTGAAAGAATTAACACTTTTCATTGGCAAATGAATTGAATTACCATTCATTCCCTGTGTAAGAAAACATATCCATAATTTACAAATATCAGATAACATTACCTTAGTGCCATGCAACTGAAGAAAAAAGTCAGAATCCTCAAGGCAGAATGTAACTAATTCTTCCAAAAAAGTCATGAATTGCCTGTAGATTATTAAAAATAGTAATGCAAAATGAATTTACATTAAAACAATTTAAAATAATCAGCACTTCTTAATCAAATGACATTACAATCACTTTATACAATGTGTCTTTATGATATACTGCTTTGAAAGTATTGCTTGATATGTATTGCTTTGAGTTACTTTTATATATATTAACATGCAGAATAGATAAACCTAAAGGCTACTCCTAGCTTACATGAGCTTTTTAACAGAAGGGCAGTTCCCAACTAAGACAGAAGTGCAGATTTTTTTACCACTATTATAATTATAGCTAACACACAAGGATATGCCTCCTAGAATAGAAGGTCACTCCCTGAATCACTATCCCAGTTAATGCCCAGGTTTTCTCATAAGATGTTTGGTTTCCACAAAACTAGATTACCAAAACTGTATGGGTTTCCTGTTCTGGATCATTTCAAAAATAATTGCAACTTACACATCTTTACTCATATTTTATTATTTTGTCTGAATTCTTTCCTTTGTGTTGAAATAACTGAACTTTTTTCTAAAGGAAAGAATTTTTCATAAAATTTAATTCTAAAAATTTACGTATCATAGCTCAAAAATAAAAATTATCTATTGGTTTCTGTCAAAAAGATGACCAGAAATTGGCAATGCAGTAGATTGTAATAATTGCTATCTTTCTTGGTAAAATAGCAATTACAGTTATTTTCTTCGTTTCTGGATTAAATTATTTGCCAAGTATATTTATTAACTGTTACCTCCTTTAACTTACTACTATTGCAAGTTTTCAAGAATTTAACCGAAAAATAAAGGGTTTTTTTATTGTAAATAATTTATATATTATAAGAATTATACACTTTGGCTTTAGTTTTACATTTTACTATGCTTTAGTTTTTAAACTGAGATTTTTAACTCATATAAATATATAGGTAATGGAAACAGCAACATAAAATCACGAATATGGTGTTGGACCACCACCTGATCCAAATCCATATTCTAGTTTTCAGGCAAGTGCAAAACCATCATAAAAATTATTAATTGCATGTAAAAAATTTTAGAACTTTTTAACAGAAAAATCATATCTTCATCATAAAAATTTAAGAGACTGAAAGTATTAACACTTTTATTTGGCAAATGAATTGAATTACCATTCATTCTCTGTGTAAGAAAACATATCCATAATTTACAAATATCAGGTAATATTACCTTAGCGCCATGCAACTGAAGTACAGCATGTATACATCATGGAATAGTTCAAAGTAGAGCCTGTATACATCACGGAATAGATTCTACCAGTGTCTGAAAGTCAGCAAGCGAGATACATCATTCATCCACAAGAAACGTGATCAATTCCTACTTATTTGATGGAGCTGGAAAACACTACTTGAGACATCGTTCCAGAAGCTCCCATAGATTTTCCAGCAAATTGATATCTGGTGATTGTGGTGGCCAGGAATATGAAAAAGTTCATGCTCTTCAAACCACTCGGTGACACTGTCCTCTATGGATGGGAGCTTCCTCTATGGGTATCTTGAAAGACAGCTCTCTTCATGAAATAAATGCTGAACTATTGGATGAAGTTGGTAACTCAGGACTGTCAAATAGTGATTAACATTAATCTTGCTTATTATTAACAGAATGAGTGCATCCAAACCATGCTATGAGAGAGCTCCCCACATCATTGCAGAACTGCCAGAACCCTTAACAGCAAGAAACAAGCAATCAGAGTTGTAAGCTTCCTTCAGTTAGCACCATATTGCACTCATACATTTGTCAGAAACAAAGTGTATGAAATTCTTCCACTGCTTCACGACTGTGCTCTTTGCATCATTGGATACAATGAGTGTTAACAAGTGTGATGAGGCTTGTGAAGTGCAAATTTGACCATGATATCCAGCTCTATAGAATTCTCAACATACTTTTTGGACGAAACTGGCCTCTCATGTCCTATGTTGAAATTCATGCATAACTGATCAGCTGTAGCTCACCAGTTTTGTTTTGCACATCACACTAATGCTCGAACATCCTTGATTCTGGAATATGTGCTTTTGCCAATTGTTGTCTTTTTCAGTTAATGTCTTCCCTTTAGATTCCCAAGCAGATACAACATTGGAAACTGTCACTCATGAAACATTAGCGAGTTCAGCTCTCTTAGTGACTGAAGCTTCTACCAAACATGATCCAACAATCATGTCCCTTTCGAGATTGCTAAGGTCTTCTCTTGATGACATGGTATGAATAATTACATGCAGTTAAGTCATTTTTGTCTTTATAGAAATGACATTAAGCATGCTGGGATGTCATTTGCATGTTTCATGCCTTTGTCAGTGGTATATAGATACCACTGTTTAACATAAACCAAAGGCTTTCCACAAACCTTGGTGTTTCTATTTTTCTGTCCATTACCTGTATATATGATTTTGAAGTAAAATAACTTTCTATAATTCTAATAAGCCAATGAGCTTTACTGCTTTACTTTCGATTTCATTTTCACTTTATAAATCACAATCATCACATAATTATCCACTGGATACATTTGAAGAAAAAGTAAAATTTTTCTGAATTTTTTTAGATAATGTTTTTATCAATATTCATCAGTTCATAAATGTATATCATTATTTTTAAATAGAAGTATTACCATAATTCTTAAATAAAACTTTTTCATTGTGGTAATTACAACCTGATCTAGAAAGTTTTGATTCCAACTATAATGATTCAGTTAAATTTTATATGGTGTGAAATACCTATATTTCTGCTTTTCTTTAAGCTGTTTTTAAAATTATACTTATAATTTTTAAATCACCTAATTTTAAAATTTTTTTTGTAAATTTACTTTTGAAAATTTGTTATGATTTAGTAAAAATCCAATGCATCCACATCGTACATAAACTGAAAATACAATTAAAAACTTGAAGAAAAATAATTTAAACAAATAAAATACTTTTACAGCCATAGAGATAATGTAAAATATTTATGTGGAATTTTTTCCGTTCATTAAAATTAAATTTAAATATTTCTGATAAATTTAGGTGCTGCAAAATATTTTCGTATTGTATTTTGCTGAATTAAAAAGTTATCAGCTATTTAGATAAAATATAGATTAAGTCATAATATTTGAAATAAAAATATATTCTAGTACAGCATATATCTGTAACTTAATGTTAAAGAAAACATAAAAATACTCACCTTATTACATAAAAATATCTTCCAACAAATATTCCTAAAACTTGCAATGACTCAAGACGAAGTGGCAAAGGTAGTGGTGGAGTTCCATTAATAATATTGTTTTTACATATGACAACCAACCATGGCAAGCACTCTGTTCCTTTAAGTTGCATATATTCATCAGATGACTCTAAATTTTTACTGCCATAGTAAGTATCATCTGTCAAATGATTTTGTTTATCTCTTCCTCTATTTGTTGAACTGGATTCAATTATTTGAGAAATTACTTCCTTGTGAATTGGCTGGACATTGATTATTGAACCAATAACAGTTAAACATGCGACTTGCACTTGCAAATCTAAGAAGGAAAGTAATGTTGTTCAATAATTTAAAAATAAAAAAAGTAACTGATTAATGCACATACAATTATAGCAGTACCAAGGACTAAAATTATTACAATTAAAATTGGAAACTCATTTGCATTCCAAGTAAGACTTTATCACATTAACATTGTATAATAAGAAACAATTAGAGCCATATTAAGGCTTTAAATGATATAATTTACAGATGCTCTCAAGCAGAGAACAGACATAACCTTTTGTTGTCCAAAAGCATCTGTATATTCCATCAGCTAAAGCTCTAATCTAGACTAATGTTTTATTATTATTTAAAGAAGGTTTTACTCTTAAAGTGCTGGATTATTTATTATTTCAGTTCAACATGGAAATTTAAAGAGCTGTAGAATTTTATCCTAAAGTAAGTAATTGATAAAACTTTGATATGTTATTATATAAAATGCCATTTATTAATTTTCGTGTTTAATTTGAAATAAGTTTTAAAGGGGAAATTTCTTTTAGCAAAAGTATAAAACTTGCAACAAATTTAACCTGGGAACTATATTGTCTTCCAGCACTTTAAGGGTTAATAGACACAATTTCACTGTTTTAAAAATCAGAATTAAAATATTCTCACATTACTTCCTAACTAAGGGTGTTTTTAGCATCAATTTGCAAAAGTCAATCTCAAACTATTGCTATGGACAAGACAGATGACATAGTATAGGCTGAAGGTTGCAACATAATGCTCTTTAGATTTCCAAATGCAAAAAAGCGATAGTGTAGAAAAGAGTATTACCAGTTCCTGCATGTTGAAGGTAGAACTGGCACATTTCAACTAATGGAGATTACAGTTCCATGATGTTAAATGACTGCAGGGGCTCCTGTTGTTGGATGCATGTTGAAGCTGGAATGATATGACTGGTGTTGACAGTTCTCTGTTGGTTTGAATCTGATGACACTCACTTTGCTGGTTAAACTCTTGAAGTTATTATCACAGATGTACAACAGTGGCCAAATATATTTAGCTAAGTACTGCATAATGAACCCAAAAGCCTAGCAGTGATAAAAAATCTCATTATAAGAATACTAGCATTATTTAATAAATATAAAAGATATAGTTAAAAATTTGATGGTAAAACTGGCTGCTGCAATGCACATTTTATCATCCTAATGATGATTTCTTCAAGCACTTTTACTGTTAAGTTTTATTATACAGTGTTAGAATGATAAAGTCTTCCTTTAATCATTTCTCACTGTGTTGCACTTTGTTCATTTTAATTTGCATCTGTGCACATGAAACTTCTGCTGATAACAAATTCAATTTAAGTGCTTAAATTTGTCCAATACAGAAAAAAAAAATTATTTTGCAGTCTTGAATCCTAAAACCAAAATGGGCCATAAAAAGTAATGGCTAACTTTCAAGCATTCATAACACCATAGAAAGTGAAGCACAATCAAATGAATGACATATCAGTGATTACACTCTTGATGTCCTCACACAAAAATTTCAGCAATATAACCTGGACACTAGATTTGCAAAGGCCCAGAAGGACATGTTTCAGATTTTTATTTGCATTTTGCAACGATTACAAGTAATGTGCAACATAAAAACATACAATCAAATCGATACGAACACTGTACTTCAATACAGTCTGACTCATGTTTGATTCTCTTGTTTCCATATGTTTGTCTATATAGCATTTTATTATACTGGCAATTTCTGCTATTCATGACTTACCTTTATGAGACAGAAATGGCCGAAGATGTTTCAGCAACTTCAACAACAGATCTGCATTTAGTCGCTTGTAAGGCACATTGTCAACTAGAACTGCATAACACTATAAACAAATATATAACAGATTAACAGACATATTGACAAATGGCCTATTATATTTAATTCATAAAATAGTTATATATATATTTATAAAAATTATTACTTATCTACATATAAGGTATATATTGATAACATAATGAATCAAATGATATAAATATTGTGAGACTGTCTTGATCAAACAAAAGTCTTTGACCTCATTTAATTAAGAGCTTGAAAAATTAAACCTTGCATGCCCAAAAACATTTTTACCATTTTTACCTAATTCCAGTGACCATAAAATGGTGGCTATTACATAGTGCAATTTTAATTTTTCTTGAACAGAAACCGATATTAAAAAAAGAATTAATCATATTAAAAACAAAAATCTACAATTAAAATCTTAAAATAATTTTTATCTGCTGATTCTGCTTGAAACATTTATGCTAAACCTGAAAATATATTCCTTGGAACCTCTACTGATCAATCACAATCACTTCTTGTATAGGAATATAATGCTGCAGTTCTTAGTTATTTGCATATCAAAGTGGCTTTCAGTAAACATATTATTGATCAGTTTCAAAACTATTACTATTCTCTTTTATCAAGTAAACTTATATAATATTTTAAAATTTTAATGCAAAATACTGATTTTTATCATCAGTAGAAGTTGCATCATTCAGCAACTATGTACATTATCTTGTTTCAAATTAGAAAAAAAAATCTGTTGTTAAAATGGAAATTTATTTTTATTGTGATTTTTCTGCTGAGGTCCTGCTATCCTCTCAGACCTTCTACTATGGCATATAAACTGACAGGCTCCTGTCAGACCTCTGTGGCAAGCAGCTGCTTGAGGGGGTATTTATTTTTATTTATTTTTTGCTATTTTTGGAATTATTTGAAATATAGTTAACTGAAAAAAAATATATTTTTGCCAGGAGTGGGGGGTAGGGAGGCTCAGTCAGTAGCCCACCAGGCTTATAATCTGCAGTTCCCAGATTCGAATCCCAACTGGGCCAGAATTGAGATTTATCTCTGCAAAACTCCCCACCCTACCCATGGTCAGTAGGGGACATAAAGCTTGGAAAGGACGACATCCGTCGGATGGTACGTTAAGTCATGGCCCCATGTGCAGGAGATCCATACCCTGTACAAGTTAAAGAACATGCTGGAAGGCCTTGACAGGAGGCTACCATCTGTCTCTCAATAGCTGTTCCAGTGGGTTCCCTCCTCCAACCTTCTCTGAGTCTTTGGGGTCCTTGTAACCTGATCATTGCAAAAAAGTGCAGTCAGAGGTAAAATAACGCAACCCGGGAATGGGATCCAAACCTCCAACCTCGTGAAAATATCAGATTGTTTAGCTCTGGCTATCCCAAGGATAGTTCAACTCCAGCTAATGGATGACTTAAATATTTAATCCCATAATCAGTAGTAACTTGGGTGCCATCTGTTGATTGGGAATGGGACAGTCTAATTGTCAATTGCAGAATGCAAATTTTTTTAAGACAAATATGCAGAAACAGCATTGAAGAATGCCAGCAATTTGTCTAGTCTAGAAGTATGTCATCAATTTTCAATGATTTGATTGCACCTAAGCAGATTATCAGAGAATTTGTGGCACTTGGGAAGCAATGACCTAGAAACAGATGAGACGGGAGAAATGGTGATGAGAGTTAGTTGCATCTTGTAGAAAGGATCTGATCATGAAGGCCTCACTGAATTCCAACAATCCACTGAGATAAGAAATATGAAAGTGATGTTATGGGTAATCCAATTCATCTAAATGCTTTAAAGAGCTTAGAAAGTTCTTCAAGAAGCTGGATAACTTCTTAAACATGATTGAAGAATCCTAATGCTGAAAGGAGTCCACTGGTACAAATAGCTTTTCATAAGGACAGAGCCTTCTACCAGGTTCTTTATGAACAAAAGAATTAAGATGAAGTTCAATTGAAGCTTGATAAATTCTTTAAGACAGTTGACAGACCATAGTCAACAAAATAATCTATTGTAAGACTCCTTCAAAATCTTCAAACCTTGACCCATCTAATTTGCCAGCAAATATCCCCTTTTCTTTCAACTAAATCTTCCAACTTTTCAATTAATAAATAAATCAAGTACAGTAAGCCCAGTTAAAAATATTTAATGTATTAAAATAATTTTGCTTTGCCCCTTTAGTCTTAAGGTAGTTTATGCTTTTTAATATTATTGTTTTAACACTCTAGTAATGTTATTTTTATGTAAAACATGAAAACACATTTTTTTGCCTGAGATGCTGAAACACATCCTCATATTATAACATGTATCGATGGAAACACATCATTCAATATTTTTCTGTTTGAGATTCAAATGTGTTTTCAGAAATGCATCCTAGCTAAATCTTGGAAGTCCCATTTTCATAAACTATTTACATTGGAATAATTTAGAAAAATAGCAAAAAATCTTTTAACTTCTACTGATATTAATATAAAAAATGTGATAAAATTTATTTTGAAAAAATATACCATACAAACAAAAAATATACAATAAAATTTCACCTATCTTTTAATTTTTTTATGAATTTTTATCAATTTATTCCATACAATTAAATGCCCTTTGTTTTAATGTGCAAAATAATCTATTTTTGTTAATTACTTCAATAATTTTAAAGTCATTTTTTGAAAACACAATGGCCAGGTCACAAGGACACCAAAGGTGCAGAGGGTTTGGGAAAGGAGACCCACTGGATGGCTGTTAGGAGACAGATGGAAGCCTCTCATCGAGGCCATCCAGAGTGTTCTTTAACATGCCCAGGCTATAGCTCTCCTGCACATTGGGCCACAGCTTTATATTGCATCTGATGGATAGCAGCCTTTCCAAGCCCACTGGTGTCCCCTTTCTGATGAAGAGCAAAGTGGGGGTGTAGCAGAGATAAATCTCAACACTGACTATTGACTGAAACAACTTGACCCACCAGAGTCAACACTGACCTAGGTGGGACTCGAACCTGAGAAGTACAGATTATAAGCCTATACTACCAAATGAGCCAATCCCTGCCCCCTTGGGCGGGGGTGGCTCAGTCGGTAGCGCGCCAGGCTCGTAATCTGTAGTTCCCAGGTTCGAGTCCCAGCTGGGTCAGCGTTGAGATTTATCTCCGCAAAATTCCCCGCCCTGCCCACAGTCAGTAGGGGACACTGATGGGCTTGTGAAAGGCCGCCGTCCGTTGGATGGGACGTTAAGCCGTGGCCCCGTGTGCGGGAGAGCCATACCCTGTGCACGTTAAAGAACACGCTGGATGGCCTTGACAGGAGGCTACCATCTGTCTCCAACAGCTGTTCCAGTGGGTCCCCTCCCCCCAACCTTCTCTGAGCCTTCGGGGTCCTTGTGGCCTGGCCATTTAGCCCATGGTGTGCAAAAAAGTGCCGCTCAGAGGTAAAACAATCCAACCCAACCCTGCCCCCTTATTTAGGAAGAAGTTAATAAAATTGATTATGTAACACACTATTGTTCAGTATGAATGTTGTTTCATTTTAAATATATTTAGGTGATTAACGAGACTAATAGTAAATTGTGTGATAAACAGAGAGAAAACTAAAGGGATGCAAATTTGTCAGCAGGTTGTGGTTTAATTTTTTTGAATGGTTACACCCCTGAGCAAGTGTCTTGGTTTATCTTGAGAGCTCTGTAACAGATACTGGTGATGTGCTGCAGGAGATAAACAGGAGGATTACTGCTAGGACTTTTAAAAATCTATAAGAGGATGGAAAAATAAGTGTATACAACTGAAGACTAAAATTAGGCTATATAATAGTTATAGTGGCAAAACATGAACCCTTTGTAAGATAACAGGAAAGTTGATGCCTTTGATTCTAGATGTTTATGCAGTATCTTGTGCATCAGGTGGTCTGATTATTTAAGTAATGATGAGGTTAGGGGAAGGAATCAGCAACCTCCTTTGAGCAACATATGTGCAGAGAAAAACTGTGTTGGTTTGTCCATATTGCCTGTAACCATAACGTGAATTGAAATAGATTGGTGAACAGTTATGAGCAGTGTGCTTTAGAAAAAAAGAGACCTAAGATGTGATGGGCAATCAATGTCAAACAGGACCTTATCAGAATTGGCCTATACTAGCCAAATGCAGAAAGTGTAGCTCAGAACAGACATTTGTAGAACTAAATTGCACAGTCTGGTTGGACATCTCTAACTAGGGTGGGGGTTGGCTCAATTGGTAGCATGCCAGGCTCATAACCTAAAGTTCCCAGGTTCGAGTCCCACCTGTGCCAGAATCAAGATTTATATCTGCTAATCCCCACACTACCCTCAGTCAGAAATGGGACACCGATGGGCTTGGAAAGACTGCAGTCTGTGAGATGGAATATAAACCATGGCCCTGTGTGCAAGAGAGCCTGTGCACATTAAATAGCATGCAATGTTTTATCCTGTTTATTTTAAGTGCATACAATGTTTAATCATGTGCACATTAAAGAATACACTAGATGCTCTTGATGGGAAGCTACCATCTGTCTCATAACAGCTGTTCAGTGGGTCCCATACCCCATTTTCTCCAAGATCTGTGACTTGTGACCTTGATTCTGCTTGTGACCTGGCTATTTAGACCATTATGCACAAAAAAGTGCGACTCAGAGTGCAACACAACCTCCATAGCCTATGCCCTTAAAGGTCTGTGTGTGGACCTCTGTGATATCTACAAATATACATGTGTGTATAAGCAAATATACACGTGTGTGTGTATATATATATATAAATTAAAATACACAGATGCAATCTTCCACTTTTATTTTACCTTAATACTCATATATGCTTCATTAACACTCTTAAAACTATTTAATATTATTGTACACCCATTTATTTGGAACACCCACAAGGGAACCCTCATCAAAGAATCAAAGTCTTTGCTTTATACTGGAATTTGACATGTATATTGTCTTTGGAAAGGGCTATATGCCATAATAGAATTAAAAGTATGAAGCAAAACTAAATTACTTAGAATCCTTAGAAAAAGATAAATTATTACAAATCAATAAAATACACTGAATAATACCTTCAAAATCTGTGTGAGAAGAGATGAGGAATTCTCTGCAATAAGAGCAAGCAGCAAACACCTGTGAAGTTCTTTAATCATATCAGCCAAAGTGTGACTAATAGGTGTAAATGATGTACGACATGAAGAGCTAGAAAACAAATAAATTACATAAGTACTAATATTAATAAGCAAAACATTTATTAATTTGTTTCAGAAATATCAAGTATTTACCTAGTATAATAGATGTTTTAATATTTTTTTTCCGTTCAATTTTTTGGGGTGATCTTGTATTTGAAAATTGTAGGCAAAAATAGAAAGCCTTTTATATGTAATACAATTACAGTATGGAACTAGAAGCATCTAAATTCTGATATAATTTTGTTATTAACAGACAGAACATGTCATTTTAAACTAAAAAATTATTTGTTGTGAAACATTACTCACTTACATGTGAAACCTGTTAAATTTCTAAATAGGGAAAATGGTCTTTTACATGTATGAGTGAGAAATCATATCACTTAGGAACTGTAAATGCATTAGCTATAAATGATACAGAAAGATCACAGTTAAAAATATCATTCAAAATATAAGAATATTCCCTTTATTTATTTATTTTTGACTAAAATTTTATTAGATTTATACAATGTTAAACAGTGCTTGGTGTAAAAGTACAGCTGATGACAAAATATATTTGTTAAAATAAAAAAATATTCATTTGTTTAAATAAAATAGATTTGTTTATTTTTGTTGTCAACTGCACTTTTCTACTAAGCACTGTTTAACATCCTATAAATCAAATGAATTTTTAGTGAAAAAAAATAAAGGGACTATTCTTATAAATATTGAGAATTATCTATAAATTGCAAATTATATTGACAAATTATAATGACTTTAAAACATTTCATTTTGTGACTTTCAGCACTTAATTTTAAAAATATGCAACTAATAACTCGAACGTTTTTTTTTTCTTTTTTTTCCCCAAAAACATCCCTTCCTTGAAGTGAGAAAGTAATTTATATTTTAGATTTCATTGCAAGGTTTTTATTATAGTTCAGAGTTGGGTAAAGCACTAGAACAGAAAGTATGTGAAGTAAAAAGTATCAATACTGTACCAGAGAATTTATTAAAATCGAGTACAGGTACTTTGAATTCATTAAAGTATATATATGGTAACTTTTTTATTTTTGGAACAACTGAAAATATTTTATGATCTTGGGCAAAAGAAGCCATTTTATGTGAAGCATCAATAAATTACTTATAAATACAGTACACCAAATTGTTTTACACAATAGATAGGTTCCCGAAAAAACCATGGGAAAAAAAAAATACAGTGCATATGAAAAAATAGAAGATTGGTTCCAGACGTGAAAACCCAGTACAAATAATAAGTTGTTTTCAAACAAATCATATCAAAATCTTTAATTAAATCTTTATTTGATTTTTATTCATTTAAACACATTTTTTATTTTATAAACTTATAAAGATAATTATATGCACATATATAAAGTAAATTATCCTTCATAAAGAAAATAATATGTGACTAATTCAAGAATACAAAAGTGCAAAAAAATATCACATATATGCTTATTAACTAAATTTTATTCGTTGTCACTTTCTGACAATAGACGCATTCATTTGCATAACACTGGAATTAAATCACTTTCATTGCTTGAAACATTTTGGCTATCGTCTTCATACTCCAATGATGAAATGCTCTCTGTGGCATGGGGAACCAAATTATCACTTGTTTCCAGTGATTCTGAAGTTTGATTAACTCTGTAATCAATCACTGAGATCCTGCTTTGATTAGATCTTTGCATAATACTTGATAACATGCCATACAAGACTTCAGTTCATAACTAGTGCTTTTTTCATGCTCAGCTCATTCGACAATGGGGTCATGTGTAAGAAACTGTCTTTCCAATTTACTAGCCATTTGAAGCCCTTCTTTAATTAAACCTGCAGTGAGTGGAACCACTTCATCACCCTCATTTTTTTTCTTTTTCATCAGGAGTCTCAAGGACAACTTCTATTATTTCATCTTCACTGAGCTTTGTAAAAAATCAATTCATCAATATCTGCAAATGATAAATCATCGAATACTTCTACACCAACTGCATGTGCTAAAGTGATGATATTAAGATATTCAGTCGTATTTGGGGTTATCTTTGCTCTTTACACATTCTGGCCAAATAGCTTTCTAGCATGTCTGATACAATCTAAAATAGAAAATTTCTTCCACACATCAATAACTGTTAGTGTTTTATCCTTATCTAGTTTATCCAAAATGTATTGGAATGTTCGTCTTACATAGTAAGTTTTAAATGTGGCAATTATACCCTGGTCTAGTGGTTGTATTAAGGATGTTGTATTAGGCTGCAGAAAACAAAATTGCACATTTGGGTGTTTCAAAACAGGATGGCCAGGCACATTTCTATAATCAACAGAACTTTAAATTTCAGATTTTTTCCCTTCAAATAACATTTAACTTCTGGAACAAAACATTTATGGAACCATTCATTAAAAATTTCTTCAGGCTTTTTTGTTTGGCATCCAATACACTGGCAATTTATTCAAATCTACACCTTTCATTGACCATGGTCTTAGGGATCGATTGATGAGCAGTGGTTTTAACATATGATCTCTTGAAGCGTTGCTGCAAAATAGAAAGGTCACACAATCCTTAGCTGCTTTAAAGCCACCAACAGTTTTTTGTGATTTTGTTATGTAGGTTCTACTCAGCATTTTTTTTTCCCAAAAAATACCAATTTCATCTGCATTCCAAACTTGATCAGGAGTGTATCCACCATCTTCAATGATTTGGGCCAATTTTGGACCAAATTCTTTAGCAGCCGGCTCATCTGCAGATGCAACTTCACCTTTTATCTTTACATTATGAAATGCGTGTCTTTGAAGAAATCCTGCAAGCTAACCTATACTTGTAGAAAATTCATAATTTTTGTTTAACTGAGCTGATGTCTAGAGGTATTCTTTTTTGCAGGTTATCTTCTATCCACATTGCTAGTGCCTTTTCCATCTTCACTTTTACAATATCTCTCGTGTACAATGATGACTTAGCACTCAATTTTGTTCCAGAAAGCACAGATTTTCTAATAGCATCTTCATTTTTCTTGATGGTTCTTATGGTAGTTTCGTTCAAAACAAAATATTTACCTATGGATATTAAACCTTCTCCAGTTGTAAGACAATCCAAAATTTGGATCTTAGTATCCAAAGAGATAGCTTTCCTTTTCTGCTTTTGTATAGTTGAATTATTTGACATTGTGGGTAAGGCTTACGAAAAATATTTGAATTGTAGTTAATAAATCAGATGGTGAAAAATTGTAAATTACCTATCAGTAAAACCTGGGTTCGAGCCTGGGTAAGGCATGGCTGTTTGTGTCGTTTTTCTGCTGAGGGCCTGCCATCCTCACAGACCTTCTACTATGGCATATAAACTGACAGGCTCCTGTCAGACCTCTGTGGCAAGCAGCTGCTTGAGGGGGTATTTATTTATTATATTTATAAAATTTAATAAATTTATATTATGCACACAAAACTTCAAAAAACAAAATTTTTTCGATTTCTTCTATTAAACATCTAAACTCTTCTATTAAACATCTAAACACTTCTATCTTTAAACATGAAATGAGAAACCAAGACTAACGTATGCATTGAAGATAAAATTGAGGGAAATTCCCGGAACTCAATGTTGCCACTTTATTCTGAATGAAGTAAGTTTTGTACAATTTTTCCATAAAAATAGAGAATAAAATAGAGAAAACTTGTTGTGTAGTTATGTTAGTGTAGCCTTTATTTTAGGGATTTTAGTGCACAAAATGTATATCTATAGTACATTTTCAAAGTTAAAACTACTTCGAAAATTGTAATCATAAAAGCGGCATCTTTGTTATAAATGTAAATTCTAGAAATTTTTTTTCGAACAGGAATATTTTTTCAAAATTAAATTCAAATAGCAAAATGAGCTATTATTCATTTAAAAAATATTGTAGGAAAGTTACAAAAATGTAAGTCAGAAAGTAAGGTTCCCTATTTATGTGCAGGGCAAGTAATGTACACCATACAGGAATCATTACCACATACACATATTATTTTTTTTCCATAGTCACCAGACTTTTTGAGACATAATGATCAATCAGCTTATTGAAGCCCTAATAACAGAAAGATGCATCCTGCTCCTGAAGCCATTTTGTGACTTTCTCTTTACAATGTCATCCTCAGAGATGTGTTTTCAGTGTCCCAAACAAGTGAAAATCCTACACCACCAAGTCTATACTGCATAGTGGATGGTAACATTTGCCAATCATCAGGTGCTTCTGTCCTCATCACTACAATCACATGATCATTTTCTCACATGTTGCACTGATAGAATATCTGAGTCAAAGACAGCCAAGCTGTTGATGGATTTTCACTGGTTGGATCTTCTGTGCCCACAGAAATAACTAATAACTGCTCATATTCCCAGCTTCGTAAACACATGCAGTACCTTTGCCATGTTTGCTCCGACTCTGCACCTCACAGCACAGATGTGTAAGTGATGATTGCTGCCACTTGTGACATTATTTGGTCCTAACATGCAGTGGTAGCACAGTCTTAGGTATTTGTTAGCTTGGCAGAGTACAAACAGAAACCTTACTTTCTGATTTACCTTCTTAATTTCACTTTTTTTTACCTTTCATCAGCAAGGGACAAAAATTGCTTTGATCCTCTCAGCATATCTGTAAGGAGAGCTAAGGCACCAAATCTAACCTGTAATATATAATGGAATATGAAAAAAATAGCATCTTTGTAAACAATTATTATACATAGTTCAACCATATAAGGTTATTTCTTCAAGCTTCATGTGTAATATAGCAGGTGACAACCATTTAATTGTTTAATTGGATCACTTTTAGAGTAAAATGGTAGGATTAAACTTCAAAGAGAGCACTCTCTCAATATTAGACCACGCAACATGTGTCTCTATTAAGCATGTGATAAATGCCAAGTTCTACATCAATGTGCATTTTTGAAAAACCACTGGTTGTCTGTTATCTGCTCATCTCCCCCCTCCCCTCTGCCTAAAACAACTGTTGTTATTTATATAGATAATTGCTAATGCATTATATGATGCAAACATAGTAGTCTGGACACCAATGGTGAAAGAAAATTTCTGGCAAAATGATTTGTTTGCTTTCATAACATCTATTTTACATCTGTATAAAATACAGTAGAGTTAAAAGGTTTGATAGGAATTCCTCTCTCATCTCTACAATAAAACATATCAAAGAGATAATTTATGGCTAATTACGAATGGGAAGATGTATCCTTACATATACTGATAAAAGTATTTTTTTCCCAAGCAATATATTATTAATATTTATTCTATATATATTTCCCAAGCAATATATTATAAATAATAAGAACAGGTTAGAAAGTTTACCATTGTTCTTTTATCTCAATATGCAAGCAAAAAAACAAACAAACAGAAAGCTTACTTCAGCAATCTTTAAAACAACATGCTCTTTATCTTCTGCAAATTGCACTTTGTAGTAAATGAACAGTTATGCTTAAAACCACAAGACTGTACAATGACACCACTGTTATTCTTTCACTCAATAGTGCAGAGGTTTTATTTTTCAAATTATATCTCCTACAAAGATTTCAACCTGTGTTGATGAGATTATTCACTTGTTAAAAAAGGGAGAAGCAAATACAAAGAACAGAGAATGATTATTTATAATAGTATGTAGCAGAAGCAAATATTGGTTGTATTTTGCTGAATGCAAAGCTTATTCATAACATACAGATGGGAAATGTACTAATGTGGCTGCCACTGAAATTACCAATTTTTATTGAATAGTTTTTACAATAATTAAGAATAAATATTTTTTTACATAAGAATTTCCAGTAATTTTGATTTTAAAAAAGAAATATTTTTGCTCTCATCCAAAAACTTAGCTATTTTTTAAAATGTCACAAGAGATAAAGAAAAAAACTGTGAAAAAATAAAGTGTTATTTTCTGTGAAGTATGAACAACAGGAAAATATAACAGTTCAGTATTTAGTCAGAGAGATCTAAAGATGATAGATATTTGCAGAAATTTTACTTTTAAACAGTTGTAGCATTAAATGGTTATAAACAAACTTTAATAACTATCCATCCAGTTTATTTTAATTATTAAAATGATTGTGGCAAAGGCATACTCAAATTACAGTACTTGTTTGTTCTGTCTCATCAGGAGCAAAGTTCTGTTTATGAGGAGTATGATGATGCTTTAAAACATCAAAGACAAATTACACATATGCCTTCTCTATAATGTTGTGGCTTTTTTAAATGCATATATAATGATTGCTGCAGCTTACTTATGATTAGGGTACAACAATCCCTTGCCAACTAATGGTTTCAAGAATCTCAGATTTATAAATATATGATAATGAAACTGTTTTCCCAACTGCTGTATTTGGCTTCGAATATCCAAGGTTCTCCGTGAAACACAGGATAATTTTAGCTCACTATAATATACTGTGGATAGCAAAATGCTGGTGAGCACTTATACTACTGGAAGCCAAAATAATTCCTAGCACAGTAGAACTAGAGCACACACTCAACATTTGGCAGCTATGTCCAAATAGAAAATGACTCACTTGCAAACCTCATTGTGCATTGATGAAAGCTGTAAAAAAAGATTTCCTTCCAATTTAAAAGAAATATAAATATATTAATTTAACAGTAAAACATATAAAACTGTAATAAGATTAATCAAACTGAAGCATTTATTATAGAAATTATATCTCTCAAGGATCACTTCTTCCAACTCCAAATTTGAACATAAGCTCTGGCCTTCACCAATCACAGGTTGTCAAGAACATAACCCTTGCAGCTGGCAAGGGACTATTATACATCATCATCATCACCTCAAGCAGCCATGAACTACAGAGGTCCAACCATATTCTGCAATTCAGCTCTCGAAACACATCTATATCCTGAATTACATTTGCTACAATTTTTTTGACATTGTCTGTCTACCACTTCCTAGGTCACCTGCTATTTTTGAGGCCTTTAAGCACACTATTCATAACCCTATTTGCTAATCTATAGCACTGGTCAACACACAAAAAGCCTTTGAAACGAAAATACCCAATCTTTACTAATTTCGAGATGCTGAACACAAAAATGATGTTTGGCTCTTTGTTTTGTTTGACTAAAATTTGTCGATTGGCTCTTGTTTACGAGAGACAGAGATGGTCATGTATAAACAAATCAGTCTGGATTGAGTACATGGTAACCATTTCGCAATGCTGTAGTTTAAACTCCAGATTGCAACATATTGTGTTGCATTGCATCAGCCTGCCGTACACATACCCCCAGAAGTATTACATCATTGTCTGATGCAATGTAGTTGAGTCATGACATTACATCTTTACAATCGCGGAAAAAGATGATGAAATCATTAGTTGTAAGCAACGTCTCATAGGGTGAGCAAGTCTTTTGAGCAACTCCCATTTACCCCTGAGTCATAAGTACAACACAAGTGATCCTTGCAGTTTTAATCCAGCAGTAGTGATGTCTTGTAACTGTGTTAATAGTGCAGATACATTTTGTTACATTTGCAGGGAAGTGATGATGCTTTTTGAAAGTGGCATATGAGTTTTATTTTGGATGCAAGATCGGGGACCAGGACAAGGCCTGGGCCCACACATATGATGCAGTATATGTGCAAAAGATCTTCCGAAGTGGCTGAAAGGCAAAAAAGCGGAGATGCCGTTTGCTATTCCTATGGTTTGGAGAGAGCTAAGCAATCACACAAATGACTGCTACTTCTGCATGGTTCCACCTGTTTCTGGAGGCATCACAAGGAAAAAGAAGTGGACAATAGCAAACCCGAATATACAATCTGCTTTCCGACCAGTTCTGCATGGCAAAGGTCTTCCCATTCCCAAACCTCCAAAAGAATTTTCCATCGATTCAGACGATAAGGAGGGAGGCAAACCGATGTCGGGTTCTCCACAGCCTTCGGTGTCTAATGATGATCCAAACATCTGCCATGGTGCATCATCTGCACCATACATTCTCACCAAAGAAGAAATGAATGATATCTTGCTCACGATCTGGAGCTGTCCAAGGCCAAAGCAGAGTTACTTGGATCAAGACTTAAAGGAATCTTCTTAAGGAAAATGTCTGAGTGACTTCATTTCAAACGTGTCGTGAGCAATTTGTGCCTTACTTCAAAAAGGAAGATGACCTTGTGTTCTGCTCTGATGTAGATGGCCTGATGAATGCCCTTGGAATCAAACATGACCCTCAACAATGGTGACTATTCATAGACTCCTCGAATTTGAGTCTCAAAGCAGTGTTGCTGCATAATGGAAATTGACTTCCATCCATTCCGGTCGGACATGCTGTCTACATGAAAGAAACCAATGACAACCTAAAACAGCTGTTGAACTGTCTTCAATACAGCAAGTATGGCTGGCATCTCTGTTGTGACTTGAAGGTAGTGGCTCTGTTGATGTGCCTGCAACTAGAATATACGAAGTACTGCTGTTTCTTATGTGAATGGGACAGCCAAGCAAAGACTTTGCACTACGTGAAGAGAAACTGGCCTCAGAGGAAATCTCTGAAGGTCAGAGAGAAGAATGTGAAACACCCAGCATTGGCAGAAATGCACAAAATCCTGCTACCGTTCCTACACATCAAACTCGGTGTGATGAAAAACTTCATAAAAGCCATGGACCTGACTGCATCAGCTTTCAAGCACTTGGCTGACAAATTCCCTCGACTGAGCGAAGCAAAAAATTAAAGAGGGAACTTTTGTGGGTCCTCAGATCCACGAGCTGTTCAGAGACCAGATGTTCGACAACCTGCTTTAGGGTGATGAGAAAAATGTTTGGAACGTGTTTCGTCTGGTGTCAACTGAATTCCTTGAAAATGTCAGGGCAGACAACTACAAGAAACTGGTTATGGACTTGTCTCTGTATCACAACTTGGCTGTAATATGTCCTTAAAGATATACTTTCTCCATTTCCACTTAGATTTCTTTCCTGACAACTGTGGCATGGTTAGTGATAAGCACAGTGAACGTTTTCACCAGGACATTGCAATGATGGAGAAATGATACCAGGGAAACTGGTCCACTTCAATGTTGGCTGACTACTATTGGACACTCATCAGAGATAATCCTGAGCAGCTACACAAGCGACGGACAAAGTGGCATCGGAAGTAGAAGCAGAGTTTTATCAATACAGGTCATATGTATGTATTATTCTATTACATAAGAAACTATTGTGGATTTCTCAGAAATCATAGCCAATTTTGCATTTTCATTGTCATATTCATGTTCAGCACCTTGAAATCTTTAAGAAATGGCTACTTTTATCTCAGAGGCATGACTTTTATGAAATTTTGTTGCCCAGTGTAGTTATGCATATGGGAAACATGGCCAAACTAATGGAGTCTCCCTCTGCACAATATGCTGTTCAAAGGAGGTTGCTTACTCCTTTACCTAACCACATCATTACTAACAAAGTTGAACCACCAAATACCCAAGACACTGCTTAAGCATCTAGAATCAATGGCATCATGTTTCCTGTTACCTTTTTAACAAAGCATCCAAGTTTCACTGCCATAACTAACCCTAGAAAGAACCAAATATAATACAGCCTAATTTTAGTGTTTAGGTATATATGCCTATTTCTCTACACTCTCCAGAGATTCTTAGAATTCACAGCAGCAATCCCTATTCATCTATTCACACATCACCAGCCACACATCATCATTATTCATCACCATTCATCTAGCCACACATCACCAGTATCTGTTACATAGCTCCCAAGATCATTAAACTGTGACACCTACTCAAAAGTGGAACTATTAAGATTAACTGAACCACAGCCCACTTGACTAATTTACATCACTTTAGTTTTCTCTGTTTATAATCAAACTTACTATACACTACCAGTCTCATCAACAGCTCAAAGAGTTCATTTCATCAATATCATTTGCCAAAAGGGCCAAATCATCGGCATAATCTAAATCAGAAATTTTCAGGTCTCTAGACCATTTAAGTCCAAAATCTTCCCCTTTCAGTGAATTCCATGTAACATAATCAAGAACCAAACAAAAGAGAAAAGGAGACAAAATGCATCCTTGTCGAATACCAGAAGGAATGCTAAACCAATTGCTACAAGCTTTAACAACTCTCACAAATGACTCAGTGTTATCATAAAGATCTTCTTTCTATTAATCACAATCATGCAAAGAACTTTACCTGGAACAGAAAGTAGGCTGATACCCCTATAATTTTCTTGTGATAACTATCCAATCACCTTTTTTTAAAAATAGGGATAATAATAGCTCTGGTAAAATCCTTAGGAACAATGTCTGTATCTGCAGTTCCCAGATTCAAGTCCCAGCTGGGCCAGTATTGAGATTTATGTTTGCAAAACCCTCTGCCCACGGTCAGTAGGGGAGCTGATGGGCTTGGAAAGATCACTGTCTGTTGGATGAGACATAAAGCTGTGGACCTGTGTGCAGAGAGCCATACCCAGTGCACTTAAAGAACAGGATAGAACTGGATAGCCTTGATGTGAGGCTACCATCTGTTTTCCAACAGCTGTCCAGTGGTCCCCTCCCCCAAACCTTGTAGGAGCCTTCGAGGTCCTTGGGACCTGGCCATTTAGCCCATTTACATGGCCATTTAGATGTGGACATTTAGTCCCACAACTTGATAGTGGATAGATACTCAGTAAATGTTAATTGATCTTTTACACTTTTTTAAGCACTTTGTAATGCTTTCTTTTAAGACTAGTAGGGTGTTAAGGATATTCCTATAGTTCTTTCTTTCAAAAATAAACTCCAGTGCCTCATCACTCAAATAATTTTGCCTCTTCTGCTCCTTTTTACCCAAAAGAGTACAGTTAATTTCAAGAAAAGCCTGTTTAAAAAGGCTCTATTCTTCCTCAACTTCAATAATAAGCAATCCATGACTGTCATAATGACTAAGTAACCTATCATGGTCATAATGACTATTACCATCATTCCTATTTACATTTTATGCACATGGTTGGAGTTTCAATGTATCTTAAATACATGGGGCCCATGGGTCTCTAAATCTAGCCCTGCTTGTTACCATACTGTACTCACTGGATCACTTACATATTGTCATCCAATGAGTTGGTAACTCACTTGTCATTGCAATTTCATGTTGTTTCACATAGTAATTTCATAACCACTGATCTAAAGCAAGGATTCTAGTTCAATTTAATTATTAAAATTAATCCATTTTATAATAGTTGTTAATGCACTCTTTCTCTCCAAATTAATTTGCAAATTGGATCAATAGCTCAAATTGTAACTGATATACTTACTTGAGGTGATGGATCCTTTAAAATTGAAGTAAGAATATTCTGACTGTGAATACCACTTATTACTGGGCTATCAGGAAGAAAGGAAGACCAATATCCAAATATCTGTTTCTTATCTGTACCCTAAAATAAGAAAATAAAGCTAATGCAAGACAAACTAAATCATTTAAACATTAGGTATCAACACAACAAAAGGTCTTCAATGGTAAGGGATGTACTGAACTGAATATAAATCTAAAAATAATGCACTTTTAGACTACATCTATTACTGAAAAATAATTTAAACCTCATTTTCATACTGAATAGAACATTAAAACTACTAACCATCTTCGTGTAAGTAAACAATTATTTAAACTTCCTGAGTTTTTTGAGACATTTGATACATGCATTTGATCCTGCCACTAATCCTATCACTTCCAAACCCATTGGAAATTTAACATTTGGTTGCAAACAGCACTAGGGGCTGATTTACAAAACAAAAGTAATGCAAGTGAAAACATTTGATACATGCATTTGATCCTGCCACTAATCCTATCCCTTCCAAATCCACTGAAAATTTTACATTTGGTTGCAAACAGCACTAGGGGCTGATTTACAAAACAAAAGTAATGCAAAGCAAACAACACTGGCACAATACATTTTGATCAAGCAGTTAGCTCTTTATCACCATAAACCATCTCAACAATACTCTCCATCACAAGCCATTATTCTCCAAATAAAAATATTTTCCTGCTATAAATTAAAATGTTACATGATGAATTAAATAATCGGATTTCAAAACTATTGAAAAACACTAATTCATTAACAAACCATTTAAAATACAAACTATAAATGATGTCACTCTTAATTCATTGAAAGATTTCTCTTTCAAGCTTCCACATTACAAAATCAAAAGGAACAGAAGAGATAAGGCAATGTCAAATGCAGCTTACTTCTGATAGTAGGGAGTATGTTGTGATGGTCCACCCCATTTACTTTTACTTTTCCTTAACCAATTTTACTTTATTTATGTTATATTTATTATTTTGGGGATTATTTTTAGCTGGTCATCATTTTCCCTCATTCTGATCTGCTAAAGGAGTTGCACATGCACAACTCCAATTTTTGATTAACAGCCACTAATGTGCACGTTTAGGACAACCCCCATCCTCTTGCATCATAGCGAACATTAGATTAGGCAAATTTTCTGCCCAGCATGCAACACACACATGCCAGTTGTATGCCACATGTATACTGAGTGACATTAGGTCATGGAGTTAGTAATTATAGTGGAGATAGTATGAGATATTAATGAGAACGATGTTAGCTGAGAAGTTTGTCAGTATTGGAGATGTTTAAATGAGCTTTTATATGATCAGACTATTTTGTATTCATCAGCTTATTTGGTGAATCGTGAATTTTTTGGAAACTTTGTTTATTATATGAATATTTCGACTTTGCTATTTTTTCTCTTGCAACGATAAATGATTTTGATTAAGATATAACTTTAAAAATTTGGCAACCTTTTGATTTCTTACTCAATAAATAATTCCAATATACCTAATGAACCCTCATTTAACTTTATTTGGCAAATTAATATTGCCTGGCACCCAGTATGCTACCCGGAGTTTTAATTTAATTTGAATCAGTCAAAAGGTCAAAAAGTGAAAAAGTTTTAAAAACTTTTGGAGCATTACAATGTGAAACTGGGCTAACAACCTAAAAGTTTAACAGAAAGCTTAATAAATGCTTAAAGAGAGCAAATGAAAGCAGATAAATCTCTTTGGAAATAAAAATTGGCAAAAGCTCTAGACAATACAAAGAATCATCTGGTTGTTGTTTTCAAACAAATGGAATGGGGGCCAGAAACTGAAAGATAAATAAGGGGTTTGAGCATTTTACAGTTGTTCAGAATAATGTTCTCCATTCTGCTCCTATTATCTGCAGCAATAAAAATTACATTTATGCTTTCAATGTTGGCCCCATATCACAATCTGAAGTTACCTTAGCAATCTCAAAATTAAAGTTTCACAAAGCATCAAGAGTAGATGAAATTACTGTTGAAATGCTGAAAGATGATTCTTTTGTCAGATGATTGGTAGTTTGCACATCATGATAAATAATGATTACATAAGGAACATAAAAATTCCATTATATGTTCTTTAAAAAAAAACATTAAATATTAAATTTCTAATTTGTTTAATATTTCTTTTGCTGTTTTTGATGGGGCAGTCCACCAGGTGCTTAATGAATGAGCTACTCCTGGTGGGTTCAAAAGTGGTAGAAGTTACACAGACAAGATTTTTCCCTCTTCATGCATATTATTGAAAATGCTTAGTTTCACAAACCTGTAGCATGCAGATTTCAAAAAGGCTTTTGTCTCTGTTAATTCAGATAATTTGTAGTTGACTGTAGAGTGTTATGGAATACTTGAAAGTTAGTTAACATAATGATAATACTTTATAAAAAACACTATGGAGTTTATACACTGAAGTGCCATTGAATTAGGGATAGCAACCTAGTAACGTGTTGGACCCCCTCTGGACCTGATAATGGCAACCACTTGACGAGGCAAGGATTCCACTAGCTTGTGTAAATGTTCCACAGGTATGGCGACCCATGCATCCTCCAGAGCTGTCCACAATTCTCTCAAGATCGTTGCTGATGGGACACGGGCCCAAACACTCTGCTTGACAGTATCCTAAAGATTTTCAATGAGATTTAAATCTGGGCTTCTAGGTGGCCAATTCATTATTTCAAAGTCGGCAGAATGCTCCTGCAACCATGCAGTAGCCAAACTGGACCTGTGAGATGAACAGTTGTCTTGCTGGTAGACACTATCGCCATTGGTATGAATGATGGCCATAAATGGGTGTAAATGGTCAGCCATGAGTTCTACGTACCGAGATGCATTGAGAGTCATTGGTACTTGCTTGCTTCACTTGACAGCTTACTGAGAGGTCCGTTTCCGGCTTTCTCATCTCTCCAATAAAAATTCAGGAATTTTTTATAAGGTGGAAAAGGTGATGTTGAATCATGAATACAATTTTAAGTTGCTATACATTGAACTATGTTGAATTATGTTAAGATATTTAGATAAAATTCAATTAATTTATATTTTTTTCCATAAATCTGCATCAAGAAGAAATCGTTCTACAAGTTTAAAAACATTTTTCCTAACTTCTGAGTTTGGATGATCTAACATATTAAATATTGTAAATTCATTAATGCCAATTAAATTTAGTTCCTTAAAGATAGATAATATATTTTGGACAATTTAGTAAAACATGATTGATAGATTTTAAAGTATGACAAAATGTACAATTTGGAGTATTTATTTTTTTAATTGTATATAAGTATGGATTAAATGTGGTAGCTCCAGTTCTGAGTTTAAATATTTTTACCATTAATGATCTAGGAAGATTACAGTTATAAATATATTGAATATTAGGAGAAATGCTAAATCTAAAATTATTTTGCAGACAACCATTAATTTTAAAATAAATATTTGTTAAGTAGAATTCATGGCTACTAATTAATTTTTTTAAATGACTGTAAAAATAAATAGTTTGAGTAATATTAGATAATTTTGTAGCATTTTTTGAGAGCTCATCGGCTCTTTCACTTCCAACTGAAGACACCCCAGGCTATCACTGAGCCACCACCAGCTTGTACTGTTCCGACCTGACATGCAGGATCCATGGCTTCATGAGGTTGGCGCCATATTCCTCAGTCTCCCATTGGCATGATGAAGTTTAAATCGGGAATTATCACTCCAGGCTATCCATTGCCAATTTTTGATGGTCCAGTTTTGATTTTCTTTAGCCCAGGCAAAGGCACTGAGCCCTGTGTCATGCCGTTAGAAGTGGGACTCTCGTAAGTCAGTGGTTCACAAAGCTAAGACTATGAAGTGAGCATTGCATGGTCCATGCACTGACTTCCTGGCTGGAACCCGCGTTCAGATGAGAGGTGATTTCAGATAATGTCTGGCCCCTATCGGTCTGTACGATGTGGGTCAGACAGCATAGCCCACAATCATTCAAGGCTGGTTGTCCTTTGCAGTTTGTCCGGGTGCTTCTTTTTTTGCCGGAATTTTCATATTCCTAGAACACTCTTGAAAATGTCGTACGAGAAAATTCAAGCTCGTTGACAATTTCAGAGATCGAGTGTCCCATCCGTCGGACACCTATGATCTACCCTTTCTGAAATGCATCTAAATCCCACGCTTTTCCCATTACATTTCTCACGATGAATGCTTGGGGAAGCCAAAGCAGACAGCTATATATGACCAGAGTTTCAGCCACGCATGCACGCAAATGCAAGACTTGTGGTACTGAATTTGGATAACATCTCTTATCCCTAATTCAATGGCACTTCAATGTATAGCATACAATGATTGGTACAGCATTACAACTGGAGTTATACAAATCTGCATTTTCATCATCCTTCGAGCTTAATTTCGTGACTGATATATTTTGAAAAAAGTCTAGATGCAAATATGTTCTGGAGATTAACTTTTTCATTCCAGTTTTGATGTGTCTGCTAATGGAGTACACTTGGTGGACAACACAGAGAAAAGGATCTGGTCAACTGATAATTCAGCTCTTTTGGACAACTTTTTTTTCCTTTTGGGGGAGGGGGGGGAATCTCTCAGCTCTCTGCTTTCATGTGCTCCAGGTAATGTATACTACATCTTCAATGCATTCTGAACATTACCACAGCTTAATCAATATGATGTTCTAACCATTAAGATGCAATGTACCCCAACAGGTGCTAATTGCTGAGCTACAACTGGGATGCTAGTAAATGGGGAGGGGAATCTCTCAGTTCTGTTTTCATGTGCTCTAAGCAATGTATACTACCTCTTCAATGCATTCTGGATTGAAGATGCATTAAATACCACAGCTATAACACCAAACTTAAACAGCTATAAAACCACAAAATAATATATATATAAAATTGCTGCAGTAATTTTATTGAAAGGGGAATCATTTGCAAGCAAATTGCACCTGCCTCCATCAAGGAGGCTTTAGATATGAGGCAATTTCAATGGAAAGGAATGAATTATAAATTCAGAACTTACCCTTACAACTGCTTGTAAAGCAGCAAAGGCACATTGTCGCACTGTCACTTGAAGAGACCTAATTTTAGCTGCCTGACCAGCTTCTGTATCTGAAAATTCTGAATCTGAGCTGCTACTCTTGGACCAATTTGAATAAGTGGCTGTTTCTCCATAGAATTTGAAGGATGATGATGAGAATGATGTTCTGATATTAGATGCTGATGCATACCCAGAATCTGATACATCTGTGAAAATATAATCAAAATTAAAAGCATACTGATGAATTAAAAATTATTGATATTTCATTTTATTACCAACAGACATATAATAAAATATGATTAAGTTAATAATAATAAAGAAAATCTGGGTGGTTAAAAGAACTACCGCAATGGAAGTCAATGTATACAATGTTAATATAAAAGCCTATTTTACAGAAATGTATACATTGACTACTTGAGACTCTGATTAATGACAACATTTGAAATATTCTAGCTGCTCATAAGCTGCTAGTAGACAAGCCACTGAGTAAAGAAAAATGGCTAAAAGCATTGATCAATGTCAATCTGTATCCAATTACTTAAAGTTGGCTAATGCAATCTTCCATTTAAAGTTCATGTTGCTCATAACCATGCCCATATCTAGAATGAATAAAGGGAAGGGGGCAAGAGATACAATTGACCTGGGAAAAGGTAAAAACGGGGAGGAGTGCCAAGAGATTTTATTTACATTACAATGTAACATTTTCCCCCTTAGTGTTGGAGGTTTATAAAAAATTTCGTGAAAAATGCATGAAATATGTGCAAATTTATTAATTTTTGGTCTCCATTATTAAACTAGCAATACTGCATTATTCCCTGTACTAGTAATAGGCTGTTCTGGTCAGCCCTTATTGAAGCTGAAGACTAAATAATGGCTATAATATTTACCAAACTGATAATTCAATCAGTTCAAATCCCTGGGCAAAACTACAAGAAAATAACAGACCATACCTATCAGTGATGTATCCTAGAAAAAAACAGCATGACATGCAATCAGAATTGTGATGAAATAGACATATTGTAACTTTTTCTAGTAAAAATAATATACGATAGTATTCAGAACATTGAGCTATGTATGTGATAATGCTTCACCAACTGAACTTTCTTAATAACTAGGATTGCAGAGTGGCATTTCAATAACTGAAGTGATGTAGCATAGTGTCACCTTTAGTGTGAGGGCAATTCTTTATGAGGGAATGTTTGAGCTTTCATTTTAATAGGGCTGGGTTGTTTTACCTCTGAGCGGCACTTTTTGCACACATGCACTAAATGGCCATGTCACAAGGACCCTGAAGGCTCGGAGAAGGTTGGGGGAGGGGACCCACTAGAACAGCTGCTAGGGTTGGGTTGTTTTACCTCTGAGCGGCACTTTTTTGCACACCATGGGCTAAATGGTCAGGTCACATGGACCCCGAAGGCTCAGAGAAGGTTGGGGGAGGGGACCCACTGGAACAGCTGTTGGGAGACAGATGGTAGCCTCCCGTCAAGGCCATCCAGCGTGTTCTTTAACGTGCACAGGGTATGGCTCTCCCGCACACGGGACCACGGCTTAACGTCCCATCCGACGGACGGCGGCCTTTCCAACCCCATCGGTGTCCCCTACTGACCGTGGGCAGGGTGGGGAATTTTGCAGAGATTAAATCTCAATGCTGACCCAGCTGGGACTCGAACCTGGGAACTGCAGATTATGAGCCTGGCGCGCTACCGACTGAGTCACCCCCGCCCCTTCATTTTAATAAAAAAAAAATATGTTTCTTTTTTATTTGTAGCTATTTAATTTATAGTAATGTCGGTAAAAAAGAAAGAATACAAAAGCCTTATTCACAGTTTTATTTTTAACACATTCATTTAAAATTTATGATAAATATTATCTACTGTCATTCAAAGAAAAAAATATATATATTATGAAAATAAAATACACCTTCGTCATCATCATCCTTTCTTGCTTCTTTTTCTTCCATTTTGGTTTTACTTTGTTTTTTCCTTGATCTGTTTCTCCGAGTTTTTTTATTCTGTTTTGGAAGCTATAAACATTGAAAAAGGAATAATACATTAATATGTACAAAAAAAGACTATTGCATTTTTAACACTAAGCAATGAACAGCAAAAGGCTCAATTTTGAAGGGAAACAGCAACAGCTATTTTTAAAGAGGGAAACACAACTTACAAGGTAACCTAATCAGTCATTATGCTTCTCAACCAAATTTTAAGCATAAAATATATTACAAAATGCGTAAATTTTGCAGTGACTTTTTCAAACTAGTACAATACTACAAAAATATAGTTAGGCCCTAAATAACTAGATATGTAAATGGAAATTAAAATAGCTAATGAACCCCTCCATTCACAACTAATCTGCTCTCAGAAATAGTCTTGCAACATTAAAAATTTGAAACTCAATTCTTTATGTAAAATTTTTTTAAAAACTGTAAACAATTTAAAACTATTTTCACATATGTGGAAGAAAAATTACCACAGCCTTCAACCTTAATTATCATATATATATATAGACTGGTCTCAATGAATAATGTTTCAACAGTGTGCTTTCTGTCATTAGCTTGGTTAGCTGGAGAAATTACAGGTTCAGGAAATCTAATCCAGCTCTCCAAAATTCAACATTTTTTAGAATGTCCCCATTTAAAACAATGTAACCCTAGCCTGACTTCCTGCACCCAGATCAGCTGAACTAAGACAAACTGAAAAGTGAGAGATCAAAATAAAAAATCTGAAAATGTGGCAAATAAAACACAAAACTATGACATCACTCCAAATCAAATTGCATCAGCAAAAAGATATAACTTCAATTGTTTGAGCATCCTTGTGTACTGCTGCTTTCTCATAATTTTTTATCTAATAGCAAAGAATACCAAAGCTACATTTCTGGGTATTTTTTTTACATATTTCCAGGAGGGAAATAACATTTTTATTTTTTTCTTCTTTGGGGAGCAAGAGGAGCAGGCAGCTGCTCTTTATCTCTCTTAATTCCAATCTGGCAACTATGATAATACTCTTACATAAAGACATTTTATTGCTTTGTCATGAAAGTGCTACCTGGTTATTATTTCCAGAATTTATAACTGAGTTATAATTATATACCATGCATCATATACCATAAATAGTTTCAAATTTCAACTGAAATTACTTACCCTTGAAAAAGAACTACTGTTTTCTTGAATCTGTTGTTCTACTACAGGAATATAATGACACATTAATGTTGGGTAAAGACATGTAGTGACAAGTGACCCTTGACCAGGAAGCCCATGATACAGGAGAACCTAAAATGAATAACAAAAAATGTTAATGGAATTGTTTCACTAAAAGGCTGTGAAAAGTTGGCACACATTCTACTTTATCAGAATTTTAACATTCAAATTTTTGCACTCTCTAGCAGGTTTTGCACAGCTAATAGTTTCATATATTTTAAAGCACATTCATCTAATGACCCAAAAAATAGTTAAAAAATGACAGTGATTTGCTCTTTAAAAAAAGTCACTGAATGTCTTGAAAGTAAAGCAAAACATTCTGCATTTTTAAGAAATATATGTCATATATGGGGGCATACCCCTTAACTCCAAAGGAGTATAATAGGAATCTTTCTCTTCAAAAGCATTCACACTGAATACACCATTCTTGATTAAAATGCATATACTGACTTGAACATTCTTAGCAAAATTTTGTGGACTCCAATATAGTTAAAAGTCCCATTATAATTTTGCATTGTAGGTGAACTCAAAAGGCATAAATAAAATGTTAAAATATTAACAATAATACTTATGTAATAATCATAGTAACAGTGTTACTCATATGTTCATAGGTAATGCTTTTCCTAAAGTTTATTTATTAATATTTTGAGCTTGGTAATCCTACCAGTACTATCCATCATATTTTGCCAAAACACTTGTGACTTCATGAGTACAATCTTGATTATAAAAATCGCCTTGATACTTTGAGTCTGGAGTTGTGTAACCCCTATCAGCAATCTCCTTTAGCCAAGATGTTGGAGACTGTATGAGTTTGCATGTAATCTTCAGCATCTTGGTAAAAAGAGATGGATGATAGTAGTGCCACTACCAAGTTCAAAACAAACATTACTGCCTTCTAATTATGATTTATGAAAATTAATCATTTTTATAGCACTTACATACAACTAATTTTAAAAGAATATATAATAAATGTTTAAATTAAATTGATGTCTCAATACAAAGCTCTCTGGCTATTAATGCACAGATTATGTTGCTTAGGCAAGTAAAAACTATAAAACTATAAAAAAAAATAGTTTTGTCCCATCAGAGAAATGTTATCAGAATACTACAAAAGAAAGTGCTATGACACATACACAAGTAAACATGGCACATTCTTCATTCATTCTACAGCAAAATATAACAGCTAATATAATAAAAAAAAACTGTAAATCTTCAAATTCATTTTTTTTTTCTTAAATATTAAAAGCTTTTTACCTTCAATGATCCAAGCAGCTCACCAAAATTCTGCACTGGTATATTTTTCCATGTAAACATATTCTGAAGGCATTTCAAAGTGCTCCCTAATATCTGGAATCAATTATGTGAATTTAACTACATATAATTGTTCTTTGAAGCTATGAATTATCAGAATAAGAAAATTTCTTCCAAAATTATATAAAAGTTAATCAATAACAAAGAGATAAATAGCAACCTTAAACATCTACTTTTGATAACTGCAATAGTTGTTATACAAATATCAGCACTATTATCTGGTCTTCTCCTTGAGTGTAAACCAATAAGCACAGTAAATTTTTTGTTTCAAAACAAAACTGAATAGCAGTGAAAAAGTAAGGAAAGTTCCACAAAAGATTTATATAGCTCACTAAAGACTTTTAACATCAATTCAAAGTGTGCTTGTTTGTGCAATATTACACTACTCATAAAACAAATTTCCAATTATTAATCTCATACCAAACATGAGAAAGCAACTCTGTGATGCACTTTCAGTAAAGCATTATAGTGGCTGCTGTTTGATATATTACCATAGAATTCATTAAGCAATTTTTTATTAGTCTTTCTACCATGATTATTTGAATATTATCTTTTTTTCCTTGTTCTCTTACAAAACAAAAATCATACATGCAGGAATAGTGAAACATACAAAAGTTTCCAATAGTTGAATTATACTGTTACAGTAGAAAGGAATAAACATTCAAATTCTGAGCAGTGTAGGTACTATCTTGTTGACTTCAATGACATTGCAGCTGGTTGTATAATGTTCAAATTTTGTCTTTCATCTTATTAATTACCGTTCACTTTAGTAGAGCCAGTTTAAAAAAATTATTACATGTTTTCCAATTTTTCATACAGGTTGGATGAAACTAAATGGGCCAGAGTTTGCAAACATCTGTTTTAAACCATTTCAATGAATAATGAAATTTTTTTTACTGCTCATGAAAAAATGCTGTAACTTTTATTTATAATATGTAGGTTCCATAGTAAAGTCTCCACTTTTTTTCAAAATTTAAGAGTTTAAATGCTCTGTTGAAATTTTATTTATGTAAAGTGAGAAAGAATAAGCTCTTATTCAATATTATAATAAACTCTTATTCATTGCTGGCTAAGGTATACTGAATGGAAATTACATTAAAAACAAAAAGAAAGTAAGGTCATGTAAAGCATGGATTTTTTTTTTTCATGTACTGCCTTTCATCTGAGGTTTTGCCTTTTTCACAGATCTCTATGATGTATTATACTGAGAGGTTTGATAAATCCAAGTTTGAAAAATTAATATATTTAAAATTATGATTACCAAGTTTTACATTTAAATTTTATTATTTTGCTTTCAATCTCCTTGCATTACATTTGAATTACCTTGTGTTATGTTTAAATTACCTTGCATTTCATTTAAATTACCTTCAGTTACATTTAAATTGTCCCGAGTTTATTTAAATTATCCTGCCTGAAGAAGTTCTTTTGATGAAACACACTACAATGGGTCAGTCTTCTGTATTTAGTTGAGATTTTATCATTTTTTTTCCCATAACATATTAAGTATGAACAATCTGTCTTATGGTTCGTCATTAAATTATGAGGTATTTTACACACTGAAGATAAAGATGATACCAATATACCAGGATGACCATCAAGTCAACTATACCATCAATTGAACTGACATCTTATAGTGAATATCAACGTGGAGCAAATCAAAGTGATTACCACTGGCACTGTCTTCTACATCGTCATCTTGCAAGAAACCAGCAGAAAGCTAGCAAGATGCACTCCACCACCAAATGAGTGAGCCAAGAAAGTAACTCTTCAAGAGCTGGTAATATTTCTTAAAGATCACGTCATGCTTTATGCAACTAAACTTTAATATTTAAAATTTAATTTTGCTAGATAAATGTTAACTTGCAGGTTCAAATGATCAAATATTCATCCCCCTTATTTAATATAAGGTAGCAGATTGAAAATTCAAAGTTGAGTATTAAACTTTGATGTAGCCTGCTGAACATTTAAGTTCAGTTTAAACAGTGATTTTTGTGAATTCTTAGATTTTAATTCAAAAGACTTACTCCATTCAAATACTTGAGTCCTTAACAATGCTTCATTACCAAACTTTCCTCTGAGTCTGCTCAGAATTTCACAGGTTTTGCTTTTCATTGGTTAAAAAATTTACAATGTACTGTTCAACAGCCAGGGAAACCAATTGTCCACTCATCATGATTACTACTGACAAAATGTGGGTGAACATGCAGAGACATGTTATAACAGGTACAGTTACACCCCTCCTACTATCAATAGTGATTTTGTTTTACACAGGAAGGCCCCTTCATATAAGCCTTTGTTCACAGTGTTTGGCAGTTATTTATTTTTAGTGAAACTATTTTTTGAACCCAATAATACAAGATCACACACATCCTGAGGAGAGAATAACAAAGTTGGAATGGAGCTCTAACCTAGCATCCTCAGATTTTCCTGTTTTAGATCCTTGAGGAAAGCATGTGTGCCTAGTGTCTCAAAGAATTTATGCCACAAAAGAAATTACTATATGAATTTCCTGAAACTTTATACCATGGAAAAATAAACTTTTTTTCATTGCTCTCAAAGGTACACATTGAATGAGATGGGAATTACGTAAAAAACAGAAAAAGAGAGTAAGGCCATGAAGTCACTATCACATACTGATGTAAAATTTAGAAGAAAAAACTGTCTTGAGTCAGACAGATTATGAACCTATGAGCTCTTGATGGAATTTCAGGTATTCTACTATTAAGAATCAAGAATCTTTTCTATTCAATATGAACTTTTCAAATTCAGTACTCAACTGTATATCAGATGTCTGTGTCACTTGAAGACAATGTCTTCCCTGTTTCCAAAAACATATCATTAAGATATAGATAATATATATCTCAAGTATACTAACATTTACATCACAATTAAATTCATTTACTATATTTCTCAATTCAGTTTTAAGTTGCCTTGGAGTCAGGTGGGATACATATCATCAAAAGATAGTAAGTTTGTATCCCACCCAGTTCAAAATTTCCCCCCCCTAATTTATCAACATGTAAGAAGGACTTCCTAATCTTTCAAATAAACTGACACTGAGAAATTTACTACGATAATATGTTGCGGTTTGTATGAAGAAAAATTACTTCTTTGGGTGGCATATATTACAATAATATTAACAAATTAATTGTAACTCAAAATCGAGTTATGAAGTGTATATTAAGGAAAAGAAATAATGACAGTGTCAAACATCTATATAAGGATACTGATATTTTATCAGTTAGAAAATTATATATGCATTCAGTTTTAATACATTTGTTCAATTGGACAGAACAAAATATAAAAATTGCTAGTCATGACACAACATACAGTAACTCTATAAATCCTGTTAAATTGTTACCTAGAAAGACTTGGTTCAAAAACTAGTCTTCTAACATTTACCTTGCACCAAAATTATTTAATTTTTTACCGGACAACATAAAAATGGAGAAAAGTATACATAGTTTTACTTCAAATCTTTATAAATCAAAATTAAGTTCAAATATTTAATTATTTATGACACTGTTAGATGTGATTATGATTTCCCTTTAAAATATTGGTGGTCCATTGGGCTCAAGGAATATATTCAAATGTATTATTTATTGGGGGAAAATAAATATTGTACTGTATTGTAAAAAAAAAGACAAATATATACCAATAAACAATTCCATTAAAACACTAAAGGTAATATTTTTGAGGCAACCCATAGAATTATGAATAAACCATTACAAATTTTTGCACTACTCTTGAAAAACAACTCGTAAAATTAAAAGCACAGTAATGATTGGTGCTAAATGACATAAGCAAACAAAACATGTTTGATCCATGTTTATTAAGTGTTACTATCATACAATGGCTTCCATAAATTAAGGAAAATCCTTACGTTAAGTCAATGGGAAGCTAACGTCGAAGCTCTATAACTTCTAAAATAAGTTTTTCGTTTTGAAAAATGTGATTGCAGATAAAGATCTCAATCAAATAAATCAATATCTCAATTTTCAACAATATTTGTTCAATATTTAATGAGTTATGGAAGTTTGAATATTTCACAACAGCAATGCCAGTCTTAAGTAACATACAAAACTGAAGAATAGTGAAAGAATTCTTTATACAAAGTTCTAAAATACAAACTTACTTTATTAAAAAGTTTGATACAATACTTATTACTAAGTTTTAATTAACTTCTGAAGTCAATTTTTGTGGTTGGCATTGTTATTACTACATATTCAAACATCCATAACTCATTAAATACTGAATAAATATTGTTTGAAATTGAGATATTGATTCATTTGATTGAGATCTTTATCTGCAATCGCTTTTTTTTTATTTTAAATTTAAAATACCCCCTCAAGAAGCTGCTTGCCACAGAGATGTGACAAGAGCCTGTCAGCTTATATCCCACAGTAGGTCTGTGAGAATGGCAGGACCCTCAGCAGAAAAACAACACACACATCCATGCCTTATCCGGGACTCAAACCCGGGTCCCTTAGATCAGTAGCCAAACATGCTAACTACTCGGCCATGGGATGGTATTTTTTTTTCACATTTTTAAAAACAAAAAAAAACTTATTTTAGAAGTTATAGAGCTTTGACGTTAGCTTCCCATTGACTTAACATAGGGATTTTCCTTAATTTATGGAACCCAGTGTATTTCTTACCATTTATGTCTTATGTAAAAAGTTATATATTCCCCCAAGCAGCTGCTTGCCACAGAGGTCTGACAAGAGCCTGTTAGTTTAATATGTCATAGAGAATATCTGTAAGGAAGCCAAGATCTTAGCAGAAAGGCAACACAATCATCCATGACTTACCAAGGGCTCGAACCTAAGTCCCTCTGATTAGTAGCCAACACACTAACCACTTGGCCACCGGGACAGCCATATATATTATATTAATTTATTCCATCTAAATAAAAACATATGGTTGGGTTGCTTTATACTGAGTGGAACTTTTTTTAACACAATGAGCTAAGCAGCCAGGTCACAAGGACTCCAAGAGCTCAGATAGAAGTAGGAGAAAAGGACCCGCTGGACAGCTGTTAGGAGATAAATGAGTTTCTTGTCAAGCTCATCCAATATGTTCTTTCCTGTGCACAGGGTATAGCTCTCTGTACGGTAAAGTCTCCTGTAAGGTCAAGGATTAATATTCTCTCAGATGGTGGCCTTTCCAAGCACATTGGCCCTTTCTCACTGACAGAACAGTGGAAGTTAGTAGAAAAAATCTCAATGCAGGGAAAGTGGTGATTCAAACCAGGGAACATCAGATTATGAGCTTGGCACACTACTGGCAGTGTCAACCCACCTTTTTCTTATGGAACAACCTACATTATTTTGCATAAAGGTTCCACAATCATTAGATGTTTGTTCCACGCAATGTTATTTCAATATTTATAGAGAATGGATTAAGCATACACAAAACAAGTTTTTAATATAGATTTTTACCTTGCAATGTGCGATATTATCAACATTCAGTGACTTGTAATTGCATAAGATTGATATACACATTTGACTGCAACTTAATAACTGGTCATCAGTTAAATATAACTCTCCAGGTTTTCTGAAAATAAGGAAGAAAGCTTGCTTATCAGAAATGTAACAAGTATTACTCATGGCATATTTAAAACACTAATATTATTAATTAAATCACAGATAAAAAATTTGTAACTAAACATCCAATTTAAATTTTTTTTCCCATTGTAGTTGACAACATTGATGTTGTTATTACCTGTTGACTTCCTGTTATAGTATTAACTAAGAAAAATGAATAGAAGGAATAATGACAAGTTTGAAAAGTTGGTGACAAAGGTACATGGGGAATATACAGTTTATTACAGTTTAAAATAATTTAAAATTCTCTGTCATTGAGCAATAAAATTTCAGAGTTTATCCTTCAAACTATTTGGATGTTGAAAGTTCTTAGGAGAAAACTCTCAGAAGCTTTTCGGAGCAAAGACAGCGCTCCGTCTTCAGTGAAACACAGGGAACTAGAATTTTTGTTGCAGGGTTGGGTTGTTTTACCTCTGAGCGGCACATTTTGCACACCATGGTCTAAATGGCCAGGTCACATGGACCCCGAAGGCTCAGAGAAGGTTGGGGGAGAGGACCCACTGGAACAGCTGTTGGGAGACAGATGGTAGCCTCCCGTCAAGGCCATCCAGCGTGTTCTTTAAAGTGCACAGGGTATGGCTCTCCCGCACACGGGGCCACGGCTTAACGTCCCATCCGATGGATGGCGGCCTTTCCAAGCTCATCGGTGTCCACTATTGACCGTGGGCAGGGCGGGGAATTTTGCGGAGATAAATCTCAATGCTGACCCAGCTGGGACTCGAACCTGGGAACTACAGATTACGAGCCTGGCGCGCTACCGACTGAGCCACCCCCGCGCCTTTTGTTGCAGGTGAGCAATACCAACAATGGTAATTTATTCTCAGTTTTTCTTGAATATTAAAAAAAAAATCAATGAACCAGACAAATGAAATGCATACTTAATAACAGAGCATAAAGAATGACAGATATACACCAATGAGAAATGCAATTATAATATTGAGTCTGATATAAAGGAAAATGAACCCACCAATTTTTAATTATGCAGCTTATACAGATTTGAAGGCTGAACTTTGATCTTGTATCATTTCCTGAAAATGAAAGAGGTATTGGACATGGAAGCAAAAAAGGACTTTCTTAACACATAAATCAGTCCTTCTGTGGGAGAGCAATTTTGGCAAGGGTTTTTATCCCCCCCCCCTCCCCTCTCTCTAGCAGAATTTTTATTTTTTTTTTTTAATCTTTTAAGTTTAAAAATTTATATTCAATGGATTTTAAAGACTTACCTTCCCCCCCCCCCTCAATATATTCGTTGAGTTACTCTGACAATACAGATGATTTTTTTTTTGCTTTGGTGCACTAACTTTTTGGCACTTAGCAAAGATCACCAAAACTTAATACCCAAAGGAAAAGTTCATAATGTTTAGTAAAGAGAAACAGCCAAGAAAGTGTTCTTCTGTTTCATAAACTGGACAGAAAATTCCATTAATGCAAGCAATTCAAGTAACCTTGTATAATGCTGGCGAATGTTTTAAAATATGCCACACTGAAAAGAATCATTAAAATAAATGCAAATCATATTTCATGTAAATATTATTTTACTTGGGAAGAAATTTACTTTCAATTAACATATAACTTAACTATTTTTATTCATCAGGTTTTCCAAAATTAAGCCTCAACTGCATAGTCTAATCTATTTTTTTCACTTTATCATTGTAAAAAAAAAAGTCTTATTAAGATTAATAGGCTCTAAAATTTGCTTAAATTTATTTTTAAAAAATTCATAATTAAATTGTTTAATTCAGTGTATAACATGATCTATTTCAGTTGACTGGTTTAGTTTTAAAAAAATTCCCTAGCTGGTTTGTTGATATGACTAAGCACAGTTGGTGAAAAGTCTGGACTTTTCTCAAAGTATGGTCAAAAAAAATTATTAAAAGAGAGTAATTTTCTTGTTTCAAGTAAATATATTTTTTTTATTATTCAGAAATAAATAGCCTTTCCATTCATGTGCATTACAATCATTTATGTCTATTAGTTTGCTTTTTTTTTTTAATTTATGTGCATTGCCAGATGCCATTTTTTTACTACTGCCTCTATAAAAGCCCTATTAAAATAAAACTAGTCATCTTTTTTGCAAAATATTTTGTTTTCAATACAGAATTGAATGCTGATTAATTTGGCATATAACATGTCATAATTCCTTTCATTAGTTATTTGGAAAAAAAGTCCTAAAGTTATTTTTTTTGGCAGAGTACAGGAAGAAAATAGTTTGGCCTCTGAATATAAACCAGTTTTCAGGCTGGACATTGGAAGGGCTAAGCAAAAAAGGAAGCCATTATCTTAGCTCAATTTGTACAGCAACTAGGAACATTGTCAGATTGTATTTGAATCTGAAAGATACACGGTTCAATTCTTCACATTTTCTGATTCAACATCAAGTCACCTTTAGCAATTTGTCTACTGCACTTTTCAAATTTTGAATAAATCGAAAAGTCACAAAATCTAATACTAATTGAAAGTAGAACTGAAAAACTTTAATGTCATATGTAAGCAGCCAATATTAATTTCCTTTTCTCCTGAGTCTTATTTGTATTAATATCCATAGCTTGAACTTTAGTTACACTCTAAGTTTTTTCACATCTTAATTTCGTCAGTAATGTAAAGCAAAAATGTTTTTTACTGATATAAAACTTACCATTATACACCATTTTTATTGCCTTACATAGCTAATATTTATAACAAGACTAATATTTCATAATTACAAATCTGAATTGAGTAGGAGCAGTGACATAGCCAAGAGAGAATTTTTATTTTAAAGGAATAGAGTTCTCCATTTTACATTAGTAAAAGACATTAACAAAAAAACTTGGCTACACCAAAGAACAGAGGAATCATCTTAATGTAAATAATTAATAGAGCTAATCTACATATTCTTTCATATATTGTAATCAGCTAATTTATGTGGTCAAAATAAACATGTGATTATATTAAGGGCATCTACTAAGTATAAATGAATTTACTGCCAATTATGAATATTTAATTTGCTAAATCTTCAAATTATAATTCAATTACTGACTGTAACCAATGAACTCCATACTTCTGAGATATTTCTTACATTATTAGGTCTACTATATAACATAAGTATCATAAACTTGAAATTTATACATATAAAACATCTTACTTCAGAGTTAAACATTGTAGACACTTCAAAGCTGCATACTGTATGTCAATATCTCGTTGAGCAGGACCAGCCAGATTTAACAAAAAACCCTTTTGACCAACCAGACTTTCAAAAAACTGGAAAAGTTAAAATTATTTCAGATGTCAAACATTTTCATTACAAAAGCAAATCTACCAATATCATAAAATTACATTGAAAGTAAAATATAACATTTTACATTTTGGATGTATGGATTTAGAACTGTGAACCTTAAATGTCCAGAAAAATGATGGCTATCTGCTCTCATGCTGCCTCTTAAAGCTGACATGAAAATTTCAACAATACATCCCAGTGCTCCTGGCAATGGACTGAAGATCTCAGCTAATCAGAGATTTTAGCTCCACTACAAGAATGCTGAAACTTACTTCCACTGCAGGACTTTTTTCAACTGCAAGTGAAATAGAACAGCTTCCCCAAAGAACTTTGCACTGCCCTGATGATGACTGCCAAGTACATTCGAAAGAGCTTCTACAATCATGTACCTAGCACATTTTAGTGCCTAACTTATATATGTGTTAATAAGCAGCAAAATAAAGTGTTTTCCTTTGTTATATGTTAATTATGAGCTGTGAAATAGTTTCTTGATTTATGTCTTCCTTTTCTTTATGTTATTTTTTAGCCTAAACACATGAGCATTTTTGAATTCCTACAAATCTATGATACCTGCAGGTGTTCATTTATCTCGCTGAAATGTTACTACTCAACAAAGTTGAGAAGTTTAGCAATTTCAACAACGTTTTTCCCGTGGTGGTGTAGAAAAATTATGCTTGGCCTTTATACCATATTGCACTGATACTTTGGTACCATTTTCTGTTGTTTGGTAGATGAACATTCAACGTATGTATTTATTAATTATGGATGAAGAAGCCATCTTAAATGTTACTAATGCATATAAAAGAAAAAAAAAAGGGGAAAGTGAATTTCATACTTTTATATACCGGGTGATCCAAAAGTAACAGAAAAAGTAAAAATGCAATAATTCGAAAAGTATAGACAGTAGCACGTGCAGTTTTCACAGAAATGCACAGAAAGACATGGGATTTTTTTTTAATAATGAAAACTTTTATTGCCAGAATAGTTACATTTGCCACCTGTCAGTAGCACTTCAGTTGTGTCAGTAGTTTGTACAGTGGCGCAGCACAGTTCGCAACGCAGCTAGGATTACAAATATTCAATGTGACGGCCGTCATTCATGAGCGGAAGCTGCCGATTGTGTGTTGGTCTCGTGTTCAACCTCATGCACAATTGCAATAGTTTTTTTGTGTCTCCAGCTTCTTGCACGTGCTTCCAAACTGCCAGTGTCCTCAAACCTTTTCATCATAGCTATCAGTGAGGAACAGACATCGGTCCTTTTTCCAACTTCTAATATCCTGCATCGAACGATAGGTGCGCAAAGCCACACTTGCACATTTGGAGTTCTGATAATACAGCTTAACTAATAGTGCTTTATCTCATAATGATAACATGCCTCACCTTGGCAGAACATTTAACTTCAGTAATAAACACTAAATGCTGAAAGTTTAACTTCAGTATTCACTACATCTGAAATTTACGTACCTCATGGTAAAATCAGATTGATCAATGTTCACAGTCTCGTACCATTTGAGGAGCGGCGGCCGGCGGATGTGTTTAAACAGCGACAGGCAGCAGCTCCAATGCTACAGCGCCACCTGTTAGTGACAAATGTAACTATTCTGGCAATAAAATTTTTTGTTATTAAAAAAAATCCCATGTCTTTCTGTGCATTTCTGTTAAAACTGCATCATGCTACTGTCTATACTTTTGGAATTATTGCATTTTTACTTTTTCTGTTACTTTTGGATCACCCGGTACTTATGCAGAAATATAAATCATATTATTTTAGCTGCTTCAGATGAAATTTACTTTGCATGTGTTTTCTTTCAAGAAATAGAGTTAGAACACTCACATGGTTTTATTATTACACAAATTTTTAGAGTAAGATATTTAAAGAACATAGTTTTCCGTCACTGAAGGCCAAAAGACCAAAGTGAACCCATTAAAGGTGAAGTGAAAGGTGATTCTACACTAATTCTCCCTCAACAGATAGCACTGAATAGTGGCAGTGGGTAGTGGGGGAGGGGCTGACCACAGAAGGGAGGATATCAGGCTTCTGTATTGTTTGTGCTAAAGAATTATACTGATGTACATCTAATATAAATGTTAATTTTTTATGTATTTCATATTCTTTTGGTAATATATGTAAATCTAGTGGAATCACTCTTATTAACAAAGTTTTGTATCACCATTCCACTACTGTGACATAGTGCTTGCGAATAAAATGATTCATGTGCATAGCTATAGAAATGCCTCTCATGAACACCAGAAATGATTGCCAGACGTTTATGTAGTAACTTTTGCTCTCAAGTAACAAATTTATAACAGAATTTTGCATTGCTTTGCTTTCTTCTGTATTCGAGAATTACTGTTTGCACATATTGTCTATGGCGATATGATTTCATTACGTAATTTTTATTAACTTATATAACAAAGGGACTGGAATTCAATCCTTTGTTGTCCAACTGAAAAAGATTTGCTTATGTCGATGTTTTACAAGAACTCGTCTCTGAACATAAAACAGTTTGTACTGAAAATATAACTTTGTACTTAGAGCACAGGTTCGAACTGAAACAGTTTAAACTGTTATATCAATTTTAAATACAAATAAAAAAATACAGGATTAAACTGGCAGGAATGATCAAAATAAGGTGACATTATAGTTTGAAATTTGTATAAAAATTATGCCATATTCCAAAAACTTCCCTTAAGGATAAATTACATATTTTAAATAAGATTTCCCATTGAATTCTCAACAGGCGTCAACAAGTATGATTTCAAATAAAATATGCTGTTGTATAAAAGGAAAATTAGAGGCAAGATAGGGGCTTTCATCAACTATTGAAATAGTAAAAAACTACACATTGACTTTGGTGTTGTGTATCAGAGGCCACTGAGATAACTATCCAAAGTCCACAAAATATATCTGTGGCCTTGATAGTTTGAGAATTTTTAAAAATGCTAAAAAAATAAAGCATTTGTTTTCAAAACAATAAAAAAGAAATGAGAGAAAATTGTGAAACATATCACATGCATGCAGACAAAAATATTGATATTTACCAGTGATCATTGCTGGTGCATCTACTTGCATAGACACTATAGATGTTTAACATGACTTGCAATTGTCCTGTCAGAGTTTGTGAGCAATCTTTGATGTTGAAGAATGCAGTTAGAATGCCTTTAACAAGAAACCAGTCCCAAGTGCATGCTGTTATAGATGTCATTTCTTAACAATGTAGTACAGGTATAATGCAGATAACATATTACTCCATATGCGTAGTTCTACATACGTGCTGGTATAATCCCAATAGTACCATGCGTCATCTATATTTCTTGCCACTATAGAGTACTTATAGCTGTAGTTGTACCATTATACAAATGTTCTGATGTACAATATATTATGCTTTGCAGCACTTGTTTCTATAACCCTGGCCTATATCACAGATGGATCCACAAAATGCACTTTCATTAATGTTTGAGACATAGATGCGTACTTTTAAACATTTTAAAAACCGATAACATTGGCATAAAAACAGGATAAAAATGCTCTCATACCCCTGCCTCCGATGTTAAGACAGCGAACTTTTTATCGGCACTCCAACAATTCATTTGAGCTACGCGCATTTCTCCATAGCTACACATTACGGTGTCATCAGGCATTTCTCCATAGCTACACATTACATGTTATCACGAGTGGCATGTTTCTTATACATATCTCAGCTCCTACATTGTAGATAAGATGATGTTATGTAATGCTTGGTGATTGGGTGTTTAGAAGGTTCCATGCAGATAGAATGGGTGCTATGTCATTGCTGCATAAATTATGACGTTGTGTATGGATTAGCAACTTTTCAGCGTAATTCAGTTGCAATTTAGTCCTTGGGGCTATTAAAGGTTTGTAATCTACTTTATTTATTTGAATTTTATTTTCTATTATAGTTTCAGCATAAGCTGTATTTGGAATTTATTTAAATCTGATTGATGTTCTTTCATGCAATCGGCATATTGTCTATGGGTTTTACCTATGTATTTATTCTTTCCGTCAAGTAAATTTAAGGGTCGGTATATCGAGTTGATAGACTCCACCAGTGGTAATTTTGTATCTTGATCATTAATTAGTAAGTTTTTAATTGCATTATTAACTGTTGTGGGTAATATAATATTTTTTTAATGTGGTATGTAATGTTTTCGAAAGCCTGTGGAAACTGTGTGCATAAGTTTGTTGTTTTACATCCTGATTGGAAGTGGCTGACAATACATGCTTCAAAAATATCAGAACAGTGTTGTGTTTAAATGATTTTTAAAACTTCAAGTACCAGAATGGCATTCCAGTTCATTGATTTGGAAATATAAGCAACAAAGAGCATTCCAATTTAATTATTTGAAAAACTAAACTATTGGAATGGGCCATTCTAGTTCAACGATTTACAAAGTAGCAGAACAGCATCCCAATGTTAGTTGAGCAATGTGTTTGGTAATTCCTTCCCCTGTTCAAATATTCACACTTCACCACTGATTTTATTATATATTATTTTACAATCAATTGTAAAAAAAAAGTGACATAGTACTACAATGAATCACAAAAAAAATGAAAAAAAATGAAAAATCTATTATGAGAGCTGCTGGTACCAAATCAGAAACCTTTGAGTTGCAAGTCAAAAGACTTTGCACTGCACTAAGCATTACTGATGAAACATCTTATTAAAATGTATTAAGTATTCCATTTAAACCATATGTTCAACGCATTTGATATTTCATATCTAATGCTCTTAAACTGTTCATACATAAATATACTTCCTCGGCAAAATAAAAAAGCTGGCAACCTAGTTCAATTTAATTTCAAACACATCTTGTCAGGAAAGTTTATGCCCTTTGAACCTATCACAGTCAAATGAAGATTTTTACTAACTAACAATCTTCAACTATTGAGTGCATTGTAGAATCAGCCAATCAAGTGCCATAGGCAGCATTGAATCAGTTCCTGACTTCTACAGTTCATCTCTATTGTATTATTTCAGATCATGTGAATTTGTGTAATTGCTATAACAGATAATGATAAGATTACAGGTCATGGCCATAATGAAAAATTTTGTATATAGTATAAACTAAAGCAGATAACATAGCTATGAATCACTAAGTAATTGCTGTGATTATCTATTGTAACACAGCAAAAAATGATTCTGAAACAAATATAAAAATATGTTTTTTTGGGATATGAAAAATATTTAAATTTGTTTATTTCTTTTTATTATTTTTAGTGGGGCAGTGCCGCAGGTGTTGATGGTCATAATTTGTGGTTGATCATGAGATCTTATAGCATACCAGACAAGTTAAACATAATGAAAGCTCTCTATAATAACACTGAGTTGTGGGTGAGAGTTGGTAAGGCCTACAGCAATTGGTTTATCATTGCTTCTGTGTTTGACAAGAATATATTTTTGTAATGGATGAGCCACCCTTAAATTTTACAGATATCATAAATATACCTTTTTATATTCAATTGAATTTTTTTACACTTATGCATTTTTTTAATCTGTCTTGTAAGAAATGTATAATCAATGCTCCACTGCAAAAAAATCATTACATTAAAATTTAACTCAAGACAAAGCTAATTTTTTCAACAAAATTATTTATTGAATTCTATGTTTACATGTAATCTGTGCCTTTACTATTGATTTAGATTTACACTTTATATTTACTAAATTTTAATGTGTCCCAAAATAAAATTACCTTTTCTATTCTTCCTACATTTTCATACAGTAAAACAGCTAATGCACTCAGAACATCAATTAAAACCCAAGATCCACAGCAATGAATGGCATTAATTATGAATTCCATTAGGCTATGGAGACAATCAACAGAAAGTGAAATCTGAAAATACATAAAACATTTAGAAACAATGTGACAATTTTTTAAAAAAGCTGAAATTACAATTACTATTTTCTCATCAACACATTCATTGCCACTTAATGCACATATGCATCATGCTGCTAGTGTCACATAGTGTATCATCAAGTATCAATAGTCCCTTCTGTCTGAACCAATCAGCACTAATCATGTTCCCCTTCACCCAGTGGCACCCAGACTAAGGCTTCTCCTCATTGTAGTGTTTTTCCAAGTAGGGGTATTGGTCTGTAAATGGTAGCTAGGTAGTCACTGGAAGGAGAGCTATGCACCAATCCACTGTGATGATGCATAGAACAGGCCAGGCCTAGCACCTAATGTCCAACCCCGCCTTCTCGTGGTGCAGACCGTTAGTACCTTTCAAAAGAGATACTCTCTTGTGGAAGTGAACGGAAGGGGAGGGCTGCCAGTTTAGTTTGGCCTACTGATCTGGACAACTCTGGCTACTTTTCTTTTTTTTTCTATCCTGCTGAGGAGTGGTCAACCATACAGGGTCCTGGTGCTGACCATATAAACCCACTGGACTGAATTACGGCTCTGAGCTTGATTATGGATCCTGAATTTGCTGCACTGGTGGGCTTCTGTGGAGGGAAAATCTTCCGCTATGTTTTCTGTTTGTGGGTTGACAGCCCCAAGTGAATAGATTCACAGGATATGTTTTATCAGCTGGTGGATAATCCTGAGTAGAGGTCATCGCAGGCACCTGAACTCTTTGCTTCTACTGGCAATGTCAAATTCTACATTGGAAGTCTTCCACTGTAGATGGCTTCAGCCTTTAGTGGTGGGGGAACAGGTCTTTGCCCCATGCCTGTGATTAGGGGGCTGTTTGATATTGTTGCCATTCCCTCTCTCAATAAACATAGTTTCTTTAAACATCCCACTAACCATTTTCTCTCCATAGGTAGTTGGAATGTAAGGACTCTGCACACAGCTTATTCTCTTGATGTTCTCACATAAAAATTACACCATTATAATTTAGATATTCTCAGCTTGCAAGAAACCAGGTGGACAGATAAAGGTCAGATTCTTAAAAATAATCTTAAATTTCTCTTCAGGGAGGGAAGATAATAAGCATCACCAAGGTGTGGGTTTGCTTCTCAGCAGACACGCTAGTGATGCTCTTCTAGGATATGAGTGCATTAATGAAAGGTTTCTTACAGCAAAATTTCAGATAAGCATTAAAGACTTGAATGTTATCTGCTGTTATGCCCCCATTGAGGATTCTGATGAGGATGAGAAGGATAAGTTTTATGAACAACTTCAGGATATTTTGAATTTTGTCAAGAAAGGAGATATTACTCTTGTTCTTGGTGACTTCAGTGCCAAAGTTGGTACTGACTCTGACCTTTGGGAAGGGGTAATGGGTCCTTTTGGAATTGGTAGCTACAATGGCACTGGGCAACATCTCTTACAGGCTTAATGGTTTACAATTAATAATTAATTAATGGTTATCTATTACAAACACTGCAACATACAGAAGTACACATGGGTTTCACCAGATGGGCTGCATAATAATATGACTGATTATACAGGGTGATTCAAAACTTATCGTTCAAATTTCGTGGGGAGGAGGGAATACGTCAGGAAACCGATTTCACATAGGAAGGTATGTACGCATGCGTATGTAGAGGGTGCTGTGTGTACCCAACCAGTGTACAGCTCGCCCGACCACTCCCGTTGTCATCAGTGTACGAGCTGACTTACTAGTGATAAGATGAATCGTTTTACGCATCAAGAGCAAGCGGATATGCATCTTGCATATGGGGCAGCTGGCGAAAGCGGCCGCCGAGCTAGGCAAGTTTACGAAGACCGATACCCCAACAGAAGAATACCGCAGCATCAAATGTTTGCACATGTGCATCGCAATCTGTGCGAACGTGGTTCACTGCGCAGCAACATGCAGGATACGGGGAGAAGACGACTGACGCGGACTCTCAACGTCGCAGAACAAGTCCTACAGTCCATCGAAGATAATCCGAATACCAGCACACGAGCTATTGCTCAGCAGCTTGGGGTCTCTCAGTCAGCAGTGTGGCGGATACTGCACGAGGAACGTGTGCATCCTTACCATCTGCAAAGGGTGCAGTTACTGCATCCTGACGATTATCCAAAGCGTGTGGAATTTGCACAATTGTTCATGCAGAAAGGTGACGTGGACCCCAGTTTTCCAGCTTCTGTCCTTTTTACAGATGAAGCTTCATTCAGTTGTGAAGGTGTGTTCAATACACACAATTCACATGTGTGGGCTTACGACAACCCGCATGGTACGAGAAGTCATGCTGCGCAACATCGTTTTGCCATAAATGTGTGGACTGGAATCATTGGTGACTGTTTGTTGGGACCTTACTTGCTACCGCCCCGATTGGATGGCCGGAAATACCTAATATTTCTCGAGACAGTGTTACCGACTTTTCTGGGCGCTGTTCCTGCGCATATCCGCCGAGATATGTGGTATCAACATGACGGGGCTCCAGCCCATAGCACAATTGTTGCGCGTGATTACCTGAACGAACATTCGGAGCTCAATTGATCGGTAGAGGTGGACCGATCGCTTGGCCACCCAGGTCACCTGATTTATCGCCCATGGATTTCTTTTTGTGGGGGACCATGAAAGACCATGTGTACGAGACCCCCGTCGACAGTGAAATGGACCTTGTTGCACGAATAGTGGCTGCCGCAGGCATTGTCCGTGATATGCCAGGCGTTTTTGAAAATGTTCGGCGGTCAATGCAACGCCGCTGTGAATCCTGTGTCCATGTGAATGGTCGCAATTTTGAGCACCTACTGTGAACCTGTACTTTACCTCGTTGGAATAAAAGTCACATTCGTTACCACTTAACTGTACTGTTTCCTTGTGTTCACTTTACTTGTCCATTTTGTTCATGTAGATGACGTTTGCGGACATACTTTCCTATGTGAAATCGGTTTCCTGACGTATTCCCTACCTCCCCACGAAATTTGAACGATAAGTTTTGAATCCCCTGTATATTAATTAACAGCAAATCGGCTGGTTCTGTTAGGAATACCAGGTCATATAGGGGAGCTGAAATTGAATCTGACCATTATCTTGTTAAAAGTGTCTTGCAACTTGAACTTAAAAAGTGTTGTGCTAGGGTTAAAATTTTTACCTTTAATACCGAAGCTCTGAAAGACCCAGTAATAGCTAAAGCTTACCATGATAGGTTACTTAGTCATTATGACAGACATGGTTTGCTTACTACTGACGTTGAGGAAGAAGGGACCATTTTAAACAGGCGTTTTTTGAAACTAACAGTGCTCTTTTAGGGAAAAAGGAGCAGAGGAGGCCGAATTATTTGAGTGATAAGGCACTTGAGCTTATTTCAGAAAGAAAGAACTGCAGGAGTATCCTTAATCAATACCCTACTAGTCCTAATAGAAAGCATTACAGAGAGCTTAATAAACGTTTAAAGGCTCAGTTAGCTGCTGATTAGAATCTTTGGCTTGATGGCTTGGCTGACAAAGCCAAAGAAGCAGTTAGACAGCACAATAGCAGAGAGCTGTACCAGATAGTTAATGTTTTGTGTGGTAGAAAATGGACAGGTATACAAGGATTGAAGGATAAACAAGGTAAGGTGAGGATTCTGTCATGGCTAGGTGGTCTGAGTGTTTCAGCGATGTTCTAAACATTGTGGGTAGTTCTACTCCCATAGTTTGCAATGATGATAGATGCATTGGTGGCTTTAATGTTGGCCCTATAACACAATCTGAAGTTATTTTGGCTGTTTCTAAATTTAAACTACATAAATCCCCAGGGGTAGATGAAATTACTATGGAAATGCTTAGAGCTGGGAATGTTTCTGTTACCACTTGGATGACTGAAATTTTGAATATCTTTTATGATAAAGGCATGGTTCCTAAGAATTTTACCAGAGCTATTATTATCCTTATTTTCAAAAAAGGTGATCACAGTTCTTGTGATAACTATAAGGGTATTAGCCTACTCTCTGTTCCAGGTAAAGTTCTTTGCATGATTGTGCTTAATAGAATTAAGAATCTGGTTGACAGGCAATTGCGTGATGAGCAATGTGGATTCAGAAGTGATAGGGGATGTGTAGATCAGATATTTTCACTTAGGCAGATTCCTGAGAAATGTTTAGTTTCAGAAACCTTTGGTTGCTAGCTTTGTTGATTTCTAAAAGGCTTTCAACTCTGCTGATCATCATAATTTGTGGTTGATTGTGAAATCATATGGTATACCAGACAAGTTAGTTAACATAATGAAAGCTCTCTATAATAACAGTGAGTCTTGTAGCAATTGGTTTAGCATTACTTCTGGTGTTCGACAAGGGTGCATTTTGTCTCCTTTTCTCTTTAGTTTGGTTATTGATTATGTTATGCGAAATTCACTTCAAGGGAAAGATTTTGGACTTAAATGGGCTGGAGATACGAAAATCTCTGATTTAGATTATACTGATGATTTTGGCCCTTATGGCAAATGATGTTGATGAGATGAAGTCTTTCATTCGAGTTGATGAAACTGGTAGTAGAGTAGGTTTGGTTATAAACAGAGAGAACACTAAAGTGATGAAAATTGATCAGGCAGGCTGAGATTCAATTAATCTGAATGGTTGCAATCTTGAACAGGTGTCACAATTTAGTTTATCTCGGGAGCTATGTAACAGATACTGGTGATGTGTGGCACGAGATTAACAGACGGATAGTGATTGCTGCTGTGACTTTTAAGAATCTATGGAGAGTGTGGAGAAATAAGCGTATACACCTAAAGACTAAAATTAGACTGTATAATAGTTTGGTTCTTTCTAGGGTTAGTTATGGCAGTGAAACTTGGACACTTTGTAAACAAGATAACAGGAAACTAGATGCTTTTGATTCTAGATACTTACACAGTATCTTGGGCATTAGGTGGTTCAACTTTGTAACTAATGATGAGGTTAGGCAAAGGAATCAGCAACCTCCTTTAAGCAGCATATTGTGCAGAGAGAGAGACTCCGTTGGTTTGGCCATGTTGCCCGTATGGATAATTATAGATTGACAATAGGGTTATGAACAGTGTGCCTAAAGGCCTCAGAAAGAAGGGGAGACCTAGGATGCAGTGGGCAGACAATGTCAAACAGGACCTTATTAGAATTGGTATGCAGTGGCCAGATGCAGCAGATGTAGCTTAGGAAAACTCTTGCTTGGAGAATTAAATTGTACTGTCTGGTTGGACTGCTTGAGGCTGTCTGGTTGTCTGGTTGCTTAGCCCATGGCTGCTTGAGGATGATAATGATGATTACCAATGGCATCAATACAACCTTAGACATAGTTAAAATATACTTTAAACAGACATACCAATTAAAATACCACTCCCATTGTGTTTTGCATTATAATATTTTCCCAAAAGCTGTAACACCTGTGTGTATATAAATGATTTTCAACAAAATTTGAGGCTTACAAATCAGTCACACAGAATTAATTACCAGTGGCAACAACAGAGATTCTACATTAAATACATCAATGGTGTTTTATTACTCTTTGAATATTTTGCCATCTGTGAAAAACATCAAAGTTGGTTATTCTGGATTCCACTAGGTAGTTTCATATTCTGCAGTGTTGTCAATTTTTAGCATTTTACACCAGATTTGACTGTTACTTTCCAATTTTTGCTCCTAGAGCATTTTTGCAAAGGTATTAAATAATATAATTTTGAAAGAAAAAAAAAAATAGAAAAATTACTTTTTTTACCATCTTTGAAATTTTTTCTTGGAGACATTTAAGGTGGCTGATTGCTGTCTGGCTATTTATCATCTAATAAGTTGGCAACATTAAATATTTAATAAGAACTAGGTAATGGATTGGATTGTTTTACCTCTGAGTAGCACTTTTTAGCACACAGTGTACTAAATGTCTAAGATACAAGTATACCAAGGGCTCAGGAAAGGTTTGGGGAAGGGGACCTACTAGATAGCTGTTAGGAGACACATTGAAGCCTCCCATCAAGGACATCCAGTGTTCTTTAACAAGCATAGTTCTCCTGAACACAGGGCCATGGCTTAATGCATCTGAAGGCTGATTGGTGTCCCCTTTCTGACAGAAGGTAGGGTGAGGGTTTAGTGGCATCTTAGTGTTGGCACATCTGGAACTTGAATCTTGACTACGTAATGCATTATCTGTTAGAGATTTTATAGTGTGTAGTGGTTCAAGTCATAAAGGTTGAATACTGAATCCTTTATAAGGAGAACTTTATGCAACTACTGCTCTAAATCATTATTCTGCTTATAAAATGCACATAAAATAAGTGAAGCTATCAGAAGGTAGCCATCATGATAGCAGAGTAGTTAGCAACTTGACTACAGATCACAGGAACCTGGGTTTAAATCGTGAATAATATATGGATGTTTCTCTTCTTGTGTTGTCTTTCTGTTGAGGTCTCCTCACCTTCCTCACACATCTCTATGGCATATTATACTAACAGGCTCTTGTCAGACTTCTGTGGCAAGGAGCTGCTTGAAATGTAATTTATTTTTTATCAGAAACTTGCTGCTTGACAATGATTTCAAAGAGAGTTTGTGTGTTTACCCATCTATTCACTTAAGCACTCAGCCCCCTAAAGGCTAGTGCACCAAACTTGTATGAGCTTTCCCTTCACCCAGGGAAAGATAACAGGCTCTTGGGTACAACCAAAATCATTGTAGATTACACTGAATTCCTCAAAATACTCAGAGACTAATGGACAGTGGCCTTTCCAAGCCCATTAGTATCCCCTTTCTCACTGAAAGTATGTGGGGTTAGCTGAGGAAAACCTTAATGCTAGGGGAGTTAGAACTTGAATCTGGGAACAGCAGTTATGAGTCTGGCATGGTATTGAATGATCCAATTCCTGCCCTCAAGTACAATGGAGACTTGAATCTGGAAACACATCAGATTATCAGCCTTCCATAGTGAAATGGGTTCAAATCCCACTCAGGATGAAACCAAATTTTTTCGGCAAATTATTTAAAGTGTTTCTTGTCGATAGGGCATTTCTTGTGATACTTTATTACTGAATTCCAAAAATAAATTATAGAGCTTAATCATACTAATCTAAATTTTAATTTTCAGTTTCATTTAATATTTAAAGAGCAATGGAAGTTTGAATATATAATAGCAATACTAATCATGAAAAATCATGAAGGTATTTTAATTTACCAGAAGTTAATTAAAACTAAAATGTTATTTTGAATCATTTAATAAACTGTGTATATTTTAGATATTGTAAATAATTTGTTTAATATTTATCAATTTTTATATTTTAAGGTACTGTTATTAGACATTTGGATGTTATTAAACATTTCAGCTAACTTAACTCTTTAAATACTGAACTCAGTATGATATATATTAAATATACAGTACTGAGGTAATTGATGAATTTTGGGGTTTGAAATCATAGTAAATTGGTATATTTTGAATAATTATATCTAAACTTAGATAAGAAAGCACTTTTTTTAAATTAAAATTAGATATGGAATAAGAAGCATTTTTATAAGGGATTCTTTTATTGCACAATACTACTGTTGTAGTAATGGTAAGTCTACGGAGTTGCGAGTACAGTGAGTTGGTACAGGCATAGAGATATGATGGAGCATCGTATTGTGACATATGAATAAAATTTGGTGATGGATAAGAATGAGTAGGTGTGTTAGTCACAAATAAGTATAGTTCCAACATAGTGAAATTTTATTTGTTCGAAAGATATTGTGAAAAATTTGACATGTAACTGCATTTTTCATAATTTTTTGGAGCGTGATGGTTGTTGCTATGCTAATGGAGAGAATATAGGTGTTTAAAATTTTGCTGTAAAATAAATACCTCAAGCAGCTGCTTGCCACAGATGTCTGAAAGAGCCTGTCAGTTTATACACCATAGTACAGGGTCTGTGAAGATGGCGAGACCTCAGCAGAAAAACAACAAGAACATCCATGCCTCATCCAGGGCTTGAACCCAGGTCCCTTAGATCAGTAGTCAAGCATGCTAACCACTCGGCCATGGGACAGCTCAAAAAATGCCCCCTTAAGCAGCTGCTTGCACAGGGTCTGACAGGGGCCTGTCTGATTATACGCCATAGTCGATTATACGCCATAGTTGATTATACGCCATACCGATTATACACATAAGTTGAACTAGATGTTAATGTTGAGTGGATTATGAATATTAATTGGATGGTGGTGTGTGTTCAGAAAAGGAAATGTTGTTTGGGCATGAATAGTGTTAGATTATGGGTTTTTTTTTTTTTTTTTTTGGGGGGGGGGGGTTATATATATGATTTTTTGGTGCTTTTCTTATACATTGGGTTATTTAACCCCTGGGGCTTTTTCCAGATGAGGAACAGCAGTTCGTTGTTTATTATTTTGGGTGTTTTTGTATTTCTTTTAGTCCACTGGGTTATTTAACCACTGGGGCTTTTTTCTAGACAGGAATGGCAATTCATTGTTTAAGATCTTGGGCATTTTACATGTCATGTTTTTATATATATTTGGATTTTATGGTATTTTCTACATTTTCGGGGGGAAAAGACCATTTTTTTTATATGCCAACATTGGGAATGTATTTTGGTTTCATAGGTATAGTGAAATTGCACTAATTTCATGAACTACTTTGAGGGAAAACCCTGTGATGATGCACAGAATCAGCCAGGCTTAGCACCTAATGTCCAACCCTGCCATCTTGTGGTACAGACTATTAGTACTTTTCAAAAGAGATACTCTCTTCTGAAAGGGAATGGAAGGGGAGGGTTGCCCGATCAGTGTGGCCTACTGATCAACCACACAGGATTCTGGTGCTGACCATATACAACAGGAATGGAATAATGTCTTTGAGCTTGATTATGGATCTTGAATTTGCTGCACTGGTGGGCTTCTGTTGGGAGAAAATCTTCTGCTGTGTTTTCTGTTGACAACCAAAATTGACAACCAAATGTAATTAGATTCAATGGATTGACAACCCAATGTAAATAGATTCACAGGATATGTTTTATCAGCTGGTGTATAATCCTGATTAGAGGGCCATCACAGGTACTTGAACCCTTGCTTCTATGAGCATCACAAACCTACATTAGAGGAAGTCTTACACTATAGATGGCTTGAACTTTTAGTAGTGGGGGGAATAGATTTTTGCTCCATGGCTGCAAGTAGGGAGCTCAATAAATGTTTCTGTGGAAAACATTTCACCGACATACGGGATTTGTACCTGCATCTCTCTAAAAACATGCCAGAGTATTCTAACCTGTTGAACTAATGCTGGTTCAGTCTTTTTTCCACTAATAATGGCTATCACTCTTCCCGTGAATTTTGGGCACCTCCTTTTGGGGCGATCTATGATCTCAGGTGGCAACTATTTCTTTTTAGTGCTCTGAGTAAGATGGTAATAAATAATGAAGTCAAATCACGCTATTTAGCATTATTAATGATTTAAATAATTGATAATCTCGGCATTACCTATAGATGTTTAAACATCTATAAATCAATAAATGTTTTTGTGGAAAAAATTTCACCAATATACAGGATTGAACCAACATCTCTCCAGAAACATGTCAGAGTATTCTAACTGGTGAACTAATGCCAGCTCAGTCTTTTTCCACTAATAACAACTTTCACTCTTCCCGTGAATTTTGGATGTCTCCTTTTGGCACCATCTGTGATCTTGGGTGGCAACTAGTGTTTATATAGTGTTATTAAGGATTTAAATAATTGATAATCTCAGCATTACCTGTAAATGTTTAAACATATCTTTAGTTTGGTTATTGCTTATGTTAGGTGAAATTCACTGCAAGGTGAAGATTTTAGGCTTAAATGGTCTGTAGATAAGAAAATTTCTGATTTAGATTATGCTGATGATTTAGCCCTTTTGGCAAGTAATGTTGATGAGATGAAGTCTTTCATTCTACTATTGATGAGACTGGTAGTAGAGTATGTTTGGTTATAAACAGAGAGAAAACTAAAGTGATGAAAATTGGTCAGGCAGGTTGTGGTTCAGTTAATTTGAATGATTGCACTCTTGAGCTGATGTCTCAGTTTAATTCTCTTGGTAGCTATTAACAAATATTGGTGATGTGCAGCATGAGAAAACTGAGATACTGCTGGGACATTTAAGAATCTATGGAGAGTGTGGAGAAATAGATGTATACATTTAAAGACTAAAATTAGCCTACGTAATAGTTTGGTTCTTTCTAGTTAGTTAAGTAGTGAAACATGGATGCTTTGTAAACAATATAACAGGAAACTGGATGCTTTTGGTTCTAGATGCTTATCTTGGGATTTAGGTGGTTTAACTTTGTAAGTAATGAGATTAGGCAAAGGAGTCGGCAACCTCCTTTGAGCAGCATATTGTGCAGAGAGAGAATCTGTTGGTTTGGCCATGTTGCCCATATGCATAACTATAGATTAGCAAATAATGTTATGAATGTTGTGCCTAAAGGCCTCAGAAAGAGGGAAGACCTAGGATGTGGTAGGCTAACATTGTCAAAAAGGACCTCATTAGAATTCGTCTGCAGTGGCCAGATGCAGCAGCTGTAGCTCAGGAGAGATGTGTTTGGAGAATTAAACTGTGCCTACTGGTTGGACCTTTGTCTGGTATAGGGAGCCCCTCATTAGAGGCTAATTTTGCCATGATCTTACAATATCTTGAACCTTGGACCTTTGTAGCCCATGGTTGCTTGTGGATGATGATAACATTTTATGTAGAACTTTTACCTAAATAACACTTTACTATAAAAAGCTTATTTCGGAAGCAATTGGGCATTATATTTAGCTTTTTTATGGCATAACATACAAATTCTCCATTTTTTTTTTTGTCTAAGCCCTGAATTCAAGTATAAATATCTACAGTTTGTTAAAGTGAAAGTAGACTAAGTAATCTCAAAATAAACTCACTTTTTGTTTGTGGATAACATTTGACAAAAAATGACAGAATTTTGATAAAATATGATCATTTCCAACTGGCATCAACCGAGCAACAAGACTAAGCAAGTCCTCTGCTACCTGAAAGATTAATAAAAAAAATATCTTATTAAAATGTTATGTATTATTTTTATTCTTCATATTATATATAATTCTGCAATGTAAAAAAACTATAACTTTTAATATGTACAAGAACATTTACGTACTTATCAAACCACAAGATGCAATCTGAAGTAACTTCTGGTATTTTAAATGGGTGTCTACAGCAATGACAATAATAAAAAAAACTTACTTTTACTAATCTTCAACTATGTGCCACAGTGCTGCATCTACTTTAGGTGTAGTGCTCAATGCAATGAATTAAACAAATCGTATAGAGTAAAATGTATATCCTTTAATATCTAGTGAAATTACTATGGTTCATATTACATTAAACATGTCACAGCATAGAGAATTTTGAGTCTGTGAGATGTCTTATAGCATAGCTCTATCTTGGGCCATTTCAGAACGGGCTTGCAAGCAAGTCTTATCATGTCCTAAACATGCTCACTGGTTATGGTATGGCTGGCCACAGAGCATTCATGATAACTTGTACACACACACTACAGATAATAGCAGTATTATTTTGCTGGAATGTGACAAAAGGGATATCCACCAAAAACTGCTATGTGACTGCCCATAGAATATCAGCTATATTGTGCCAGGTGTTTACATTACCGATTGCATGTACCAGAGGTGAATTGCTGACTCCCAAACTAGGGCACCGATTGGCAAATGGTATGGCATTGACAATAGCTCGATCCACCCTCTGCCATCATCTCTGGATGTGGATGCAACCGTTGTTGATAGTGAAAAGGAAAATTGGAGAAAAATTGGGACTCAGTGCTGAAAATGTGTTTGCATTAGCCATGACAAGATCTCTAACCAGACACCAGTTCAGCCGAATCAAATGGTGACATGTGGTCAAAGGCATTCTACACATTGGACACCAGGATTGCAACCCTGCATTTGCTAGTCTTCTGAAAATGGTGCTGGTTTAAGTACTTCCACAGCAGCAGTTGTTTTGTCAAATGATATCTATGATTGCAAGTTAGATCTGCTACTGCCTGCTGATGAATATGGTGATCCACCTATGCTGTTATGTATCAGACAGTGACCCCGTGCAACAATTCTTAGTAACTTCTTATGGCCAGTGGCACCAACTTTAACCATTTTTGCAATGTGGCACATATGTGTGGTGATTACAGTAAGTAGACCATCTGACTTCACATAGCCCTACAATCCGAAACTATGTTCAAACACATCTAGTTCCTGATATGATTGGCAAAAAGAATAATGTGGTATATTCTACATTTCATCCTCAGTATCTGGTATGAACACTCTTTTGTAGTTTATTTCTAAAGCATTTGTCTGTCAGTGTTCGTCTCATGATCTCACACAGATAACTGTTAACCATGGAAACAATCAATTGCAAATATCACTTATTTGGGCTCATATGCTGATTTGCATGAAAATTCAAGTTTTCAGCCACATGGGGCAATTTCAACATCAAGCAGTGTATTTTTAGAATTTTTCTTAATAGATTATATGCTTATCCTTAACATTAAATTTTCATCTTAATGTTGTAACTATTGCACCATAATATTTGATCATTTTCAAATCTTTAATAAAATATTTTCAATTTCATTTCTAGATATCACATCTTCACTTTTTCATTTGTTTCTTTGTTAGTGGGTTGTTTTATCTCTGAGCAGCACTTTTTGCACACATTGACCAAGTCACAAGGTTTCAGAGGTTGGGGGAGGGGACCCACTGGACAGCTGTTAGGAGACATATGGTAACCTACCATCTAGGCCATCCAGTATGTTCTTTAATGTGCCAAGGGTATGGCTCTACCGTATACGGGGCCACGACTTAACGTCCCATACACTACGGTCTTTTCAAGCCCATCGGTATCTAGTGACCGAGGACAGGGAGGAGGATTTTGCGGAGATAGATCTCGATGCTGGAATGATAGGGCTTGACAATTGAAACCCCCACCCACCCTAAATTGGTGAAGTGGTTAACCCCCTCCACAAAAACTTATCCTAGTACGCCTTTACTAAAAGCAACGAAAATCAACTCTTATAAGTTTTACACAATACAACCAAGTGGGGGCGCAGCTACTTCCGAGTTAAGCATTTATTAACACTGTACCTGCGAATCACGAAAAATAACGTCGTATTCCAAAGAATTCAGATCATCGATAACATAATTTAGATTTTTAATTATATCATTTGTATCACTTTTCGCTTTCTCCAATTCTTTTAATCTTAATAAACATTCCGAGAAAACCGATATTGCTTCTTTCTCAGCCATGTTTCCGCCATAGCCTTAACCAAGGAGTGTTTAGGGAGAAGAGAGCTAGCTTCCATAGGCGTAATGTAAACTGTACGACTGGAGCGCCCTCTAAACATGACAAATTGGTGCATCGCAGTGAAGCCTCCTCCGAAACCGATAGGGGCATGGTGCCTGTGCCATTCCTCTTGTTGAATTGTATTTTTTTTCCCTTTACATCCCTTGCAAAATAGGTTTAGCTAGCAAGATGAAATCGGATTGAGAGTAGTTAAATATTAAGCAATTTCAAAGATGAAATATTATATTTAGTAAAGTTAATGGAAATCAATATTATTTTTTCTTCGTACTAGCTTTACCAGAATTATTGCAATATATTTTATTTTGCTGCAATGCAAAACCCAATATGGAAAACCCCCCAAAAAAATCCTGTTTCAGGTTTATAATAAAAATACCTTTTTTGAAAAATCATGAACATTAATCAACACAACCGTGATCAACAAACCGTGGATAAACCGTGGACATACAATCGATGGATGGTATATCCACGGCCCGAATATTAGTGTCCCTAACTCTTATCGTGTTGAAGCATTTCTTAACAAAACAAAAACAAACACAAACACTAACAAATCAGGGGCGGATCCAGAAAATATCTTTGGGGACGGGGGGATGATATACGAGAAAGCGTTCCTTTTCGAATAAACAGGTCCGCTGGCGAAAAAAACTAATTTAGCCATTTTACCAAAGAATGTATAAAGAGAAGAATGACAGCTTCCATAGGCGAAATGTAAGACACTTTGACTGCAGCGACAAAAGGCTGCAGACACACGTGCTGTGCTGCAGGGAAACTGTTTTTCGTAATCTCAGGGGCTAAGGTACTTGCATATTTGTTACCGTGACAACTTTTAGGTTCGGCGGTTTGTTGTTAGTGTCGTAAAGTTTATGTTTTTTTTAAGCATTTGGGAATGTTTTCGCATCTCATGAAATATTTTTTTCATTTTTCTTTCCTCCTTCAGCAATTCAATGTATGTTCCTGAAATATTAGCAAAATCTTGATTGATACGATTTTTAATAATATGTATAGTTTTCAAATGCACTGCATTCTTTTACTAACCCTTCCAGCTCCCTCACTCCACTCTTTTTTTCCTATGTTCAACAAATTAGCTGATAAAAGTGTTTCTGACAGGTTGATTATTTAATTTTTTGCTGTGTCATATTAGAGGATTGGATTGTTTTACCTCTGAGCGGCACTTTTTTGCACACAATGGGCTAAATGGCCAGGCCACAAGGACCCCGAAGGCTCAGAGAAGGTTGGGGGAGGGGACCCACTGGAACAGCTGTTGGGAGACAGATGGTAGCCTCCCGTCAAGGCCATCCAGCGTGTTCTTTAACGTGCACAGGGTATGGCTCTCCCGCACACGGGGCCACGGCTTAACGTCCCATCCGACGGACGGCGGCCTTTCCAAGCCCATCGGTGTCCCCTACTGACCGTGGGCAGGGCGGGGAAATTTTGCGGAGATAAATCTCAACGCTGACCCAGCTGGGACTCGAACCTTGGAACTACAGATTACGAGCCTGGCGCGCTACCGACTGAGCCACGCCCGCCCCTCATATTAGAGGTCTTGTAGAGTTAGAGGCTAACATCCTTCTTTAAAAACTGCTATCTCGATGATTCACTGCCATTGGTTGGTTGAGTCACGTGGTTTATGGACGCCATGTGTTGTCGTACCCGTGAGACGAAAGCCTATGAGTTAGCGTGTACCATTGAGGTACAAACTAACTCATAGGTAATACTAGAGACAGGACTCCGATTCCCGTAGCATTGATCGCCATGATCAGAGACGGCTGTGTCTGCCGACTGCTTAGCGAGGAAAGATACCCATGATGCCTTGCGAATTGGCTGCAACAACGATGAAGGCTATTTAAAAATGTTAAACAAATGATTTAAATGAGGCAGAACTTTGCTGTTTTTTGTTTTTTTTTTTCAATGAGGTTATTCCAGTGTGGAAATTAAAGCAAAATGGATTTAATTAATACACACTTGCTGATTTATATCGGATGAAAAGCGAAGACGCTGGAAACTGCTTCTCTTTCAAATCGAGGTTTTGTATGAATATTTAAAAACTATTCGATATGTTCTTAATATGTGATTAAAGTTGAACTAAATTCACTGTAAATTTAGCAGACTTTAATTTCAGTCCGTTTAAAACAGGAATGGTAAACATATTTTAAAATCTAATACATGATCAAATCATTCAGCTTAGGCGAAAGCCCTCAAAATTTATAGACCTTAATAGTGCAAATCCGCGCCACATTTAAAAAAAACATGAAAAGTCACCTTTATTTTCTTCTTTCATTAAAAAATATTAATTTTTATTAAAAAATGAAAGAAATAATCAGAGAGTGTAAACTTTTTTTTAAATTCAGCTGAGGCAGGAAATCAAATCTCCCAATAAATGACAGAATTTAATATCATGTTATAAAAAACCCAAATATTATAAACTTGCACAATATGTAATCATCATCATCATCATCCTCAAGCAGCCATCGGCTACGGAGGTCCAACCAGACAGCACAATTTAATTCTCCAAGCAAGTCTTTTCTTAAGCTACATCTGCTGCATCTGGCCACTGCACACCAATTCTAACAAGGTCCTGTTTGACATTGTCTGCCCACTGCATCCTAGATCTCCCCTTCTTTCTGACGCCTTTAGGCACACTGTTCATAACCCTATTGTCAATCTATAATTATCCATACGGGCAACATGGAAAAACCAACGGAGTCTCTCTCTCTGCACAATATGCTGCTTAAAGCAGGTTGCTGATTCCTTTGCCTAACCTCATCATTAGTTACAAAGTTGAACCACCTAATGCCCAAGATACTGTGTAAGTATCTAGAATCAAAAGCGTCTAGTTTCCTGTTATCTTGTTTACAAAGTGTCCAAGTTTCACTGCCATAACTAACCCTAGAAAGAACCAAACTATTATACAGTCTAATTTTGGTCTTTAGGTGTATACGCCTATTTCTCCACACTCTCCATAGATTCTTAAAAGTCACAGCAGCAATCCCTTCCGTCTGTTAATCACATGCCACACATCACCAGTATCTGTTACATAGCTCCCGAGATAACTAAACTGTGACACCTGTTCAAGATTGCAACCATTCAGATTAATTGAATCTCAGCCTGCCTGATCAATTTTCATCACTTTAGTTTTCTCTCTGTTTATAACCAAACCTACTCTACTACCAACCGACCTACTCTACTACCGAGTTTCATCAACTCGAATGAAAGAGTTCATCTCATCAACATCATTTGCCATAAGGGCCAAAATCATCAGTATAATCTAAATCAGAGATTTTCGTATCTCCAGCCCATTTAAGGCCAAAATCTTTCCCTTGAAGTGAATTTCGCATAACATAATCAATAACCAAACTAAAGAGAAAAGGAGACAAAATGCACCCTTGTCGAACACCAGAAGTAATGCTAAACCAATTGCTACAAGACTCACTGTTATTATAGAGAGCTTTCATTATGTTAACTAACTTGTCTGGTATACCATATGATCTCGCAATCAACCACAAATTATGATGATCAGCAGAGTTGAAAGTCTTTTAGAAATCAACAAAGCTAGCAAACAAAGATTTCTGAAACTCTAAACATTTCTCAAGAATCTGCCTAAGTGAAAATATTTGATCCACACATCCTCTACCACTTCTGAATCCACATTGCTCATCACGCAATTGACTGTCAACCAGATTCTTAATTCTATTGAGCACAATCATGGAAAGAACTTTACCTGGAACAGAGAGTAGGCTGACACCCCTATAGTTATCACAAGAACTGCGATCACATTTTTTGAAAATAGGGATAACCATAGCTCTGGTAAAATCCTTAGGAACCATGCCTTTATCATAAAAGATATTCAGAATTTCAGTCATCCACGTAGGCCTGGCCGGTTCTATGCGTTATCACAGGAGATTGGTGTATAGCTCTCCTTCCAGTGACTACCTAGCTAACATTTACAGACCCAATATGTAATATGTTACCTAAATAATAATACACTTTGGCAAAATAAGAAATGCAAAGCAGACGTCTCATAAATTTAATGCCATATGCTTAATATTTCTTATTGTAATAAAATGTACGAAAACATTCTTTTAATTTCATGTTAATTCAGGCTTTAAATCACCTACTTTACTTGGTAAATATTATTAGTTTCATATATTAAAAAATTCGTGAATTACATTCGACTTAGACAGAAAGGTATATTGAAAAGTTGACAAACCTTTATTTTTAAATCCCTTACTTTAACAATTTCAATTTTTAATTTATCACAAAGAACACATCTCGTAATTTTCGTAAAGTTCTAACCTATGAAATGTCAAATTACGTCCTTTACAGCATTTATTTTTGCATCCGTACGCTGAGCATGAAGTAGGCATTTCACTGTTGACTTATTAAAAACACCCACTTTTCGCCTCACTATCGACTAGGCTTAATATCTGTACGTGTTCATGGCGTCCGTTGCCAGTCCTGTCTCTAGTAATATTAGCTCAATGGTGTGTACCAAGTTAAACTTCTCAGTTGTTATAGTTTTATACATTTCTACCACTTTTTTTGTCTGTAAAAGCTGTCATATTTTATAAATGACTCACTACGTTGCATTTGGGTGTAAAAAATTCACTCAAAGAAATAAATTAATTTTATATTTTTTTCCGAGAAACTCCATCAGAAGACGGCAAACGGCTGCAACAGTGAAATGAGGTAACTGAAAACCAACAAATAATTTCTTTTAAAGTTCGTTTGAAAAACGAGCTAATGTTTTCACTTTGTCTCCTGCTTATGCCAATATTTGTTCGTCTGTCTGTCCATCTCTCTATTAACTGTTGTATGTCCATCTGTCTTTCCACTTGTCTGTCCATCTATAAACAATCAATTTTTTTCGCTTTTAGAGCTAAATAAAAATTTCCTTTTGGATTGGATACGTGTCAACAAATATCGCGATTCCCAATTTTGAAAATTTTTAATGGTTTAATAGCGCCCTCTAGCGGTGAAAAAAGATGGAAAATGCTAAAATTTTAAACGAATATTGAAAACAAATTGTTTACACTGGAAATCTGAGATTTTGGTAGTAGAGTGTTATGGTCAGAAGATTTACAATGGCAACAAGGCTTTGCCGTCTTAGCCAAAAGGGGGTGCGAAAATGAAACTTTTTTAAGAGATAAACAAAACAATATATATATATTTTTCCCTTTAGAGGCACTAACAAAATATTAATGATTTAAACACTATTTGATAATCTCATCATTACCTGTTGACGTTTAAACGTCTATAAATCAATAAATGCTTTTTGTGAAAAAAGCCAGCATTAGTTCAACAGGTTAGAATACTCTGGCATGTTTCTGGAGATGTGCGGGTTCGAATCCCGTACATCGGCGAATTGTTTTTTCACAAAAATATTAATATTTACATTTTTCGAATCCCCATCAGTTAAAATTTCCAATGTCAGAGAATGCTAAAGGCTGTAAATGAAAACTCGAAAGGCGACCTCTAGCAGCGGAAAAAAGCTGGAAAATACCAAATCTTTAAATAAATACTGCAAACGATCTATTTTCGCTAAAAACTTAAATTTTTGGTCATAGAGTGTAATGGTCAAGTGGTTTACCCTAATAGTAAAGATTTGTCCTGTTGGTAAAATGCAACTCTTCTGCTTTAAGAGATAAATGAAAAACTTTTTTGCGCATTACAGGTATTAATAAAATATTAATAGTTTATTTTCTCATTTATACAGTAGTTCGAATTCCCACTGTCAGAGGGTACTGAAAGTGTAAAATAACTAGATGAATGCATATCGTCTCTGGCGCATATGGGAATCTCATTTTCAAAGAGTAGGAAGTTCTTCCTTTGCCTACTTTTTCACTCCTTAAAAGTTTTAATTATGGATGTTCGTGTTGTTTTTCTACTGACGTCCGGCCATCCTTATGAACCATCTACTATGGCGTATAAACTGACAAGCTCCTGTCAGACCGCTGTACATGCAGATGCTTGAGGGGTTATTTATTTTTTAATGTATGATCAGGGAAATGCACATAGTAGTATTTTATTAGTAATTATTAAACATAACACGTATTTGTCTTTTAGTGCTTAAATTTAAAAATTTGCTTTTCTCTCTCTCCTCTGAATACAGCTGGCAGATCATTGCTGCCAGTGGAATTTCTACCATAACAAAACTCTACTGCCGAAATTTCTGCCAGACACAGATCACTTGAAATATTCGTTAAAAGTTTTGCAGTTTCGATATTTAGTGATCTCTAATGATATAAAGTAAAACTCCCTTTGAAAATGTGAATTACATTTCATTGGTAATAACTAAAAAAGAGATTTCCAATTATCTCTTAAAACAAAACCATTCCGTTTCTTACCTACCTTGGGCTTAGGGTCACCTCACTGTTGTCAATGTAATTTTCAAGACTGTCACATTCGATGACCAAAATTTCAAATTTTTAGCGTAACTACATCATTTGCAATATTCGTTTTAAATTTTGAGATTTTTTCTACCTTTAGAGGGCGCAATTATAGATTTTGGGAAATTCGCAAAATGCAGATTGTAATATTTCATTAATATCTGTCCAACCAAAAAAGAATTTTTAATCTATCTCTAAAAAATACACTTTTTTGTTAAAACAAAAAAAAGTTGCATTCACCTCCCTCCTGGGTCTAAAGGGTCAAGTGATTGTTGCCAATGGTAACTTCGTAAACTTCACATTTGAACACCAAAATTTCAAACTTCTAACATAATTACATCGTTTAGAATATTCGTTTGATATTTTGGAATTTTCAAATTTTTCCACCGTTAGAGAGCGCAGTTATAACTTTTGGGAGATTCGAAAAATGCAAATTGTAATATATCATTAATACTTATCTAACACAAAAGGAATTTTTTATTTATCTGTATAAACAAAAAATTTAGATCTCTACAAACGGACAGACAACAAAGCGAAATTATGTCTTTTTTTTTCAAAAAGCCCAAAAATTTACTTTTTCCATTTTAGCTGTTTTCTAAAGTGCTTCCAATCATGAACATTTAAATCTGTATCAAATATTATCAAACCCTTTTCCGGAATCCATTAGTACCCTGCAATTCCATTCAGCAATACATATTAAACAATCCGAGCGACGACAAAACATGGCGTCCAACTTTGAGATGGCCAACCTCTACCTGTACAGGGTCTCTATGTCATATTATCCTTCGCGAATTTGTTTTATATTTATTTAGTAAATCTTCATTCCACATAACAAGCTGAACACTGTAAAATATCTACGCAATCTTTCTCCTTTTTAGAATTTTAACATCACCAAGTTTTTATAGATTGTTTATATATGCAGTCGTCCCATGGCCGAGTGGTTAGCACGCTTGGCTACTGATCTAAAGGACCTGGGTTCGAGCCCCGGGTAAGGCATAGCTGTTTGTGTCGTTTTTATGCTGAGGGCCTGCCATCCTCTAAGACTTCTACTATGGCATATAAACTGACAGGCTCCTGTCAGACCTCTGTGGCAAGCAGCTGCTTGAGTGGGTATTTATTTTTATTATTATTACATATGCAATGAATGTAATTAAAAGAAAAAAAGCAGAAAATTTTACGAAGTGAGCTAAAAAATTTATTAAACATCATATTTTTAAGGTCAGCAATATGTTGTGACCTGAATTTCTGAGGTCACAGCATGAGAAGTTGGCTACAACAGTTTATGCCAATGGATATAAATTTTATTTGCAACATTTGCAAAATATCAAACCCCTCTTTCAAATTTTGTAGTTATAAAGAAATGATAAGATAGTAAAATCATGCACTTTTCATGTGAATTGTAAATACCGTTTTTCCCCAAAAATAAGACCTAATCGGAAAATAAGCCCTAGCATGATTTTTCAGGATGCTCCTAATATAATAACTGGGGCTTATTTCAGGATGCCCAAAATTAAGCCCCAGTTAAGATCGTCAGCCAGACGAACGCATTTAGTATGTCCATTGCAACACACGAGGGTGTGGAAGGATTATAAAATAACAATATTAATATATAATTAAAAAAATAAATAATATTGACATTAATATTTAATTATAATTTATATTATCATTTATTTTAAGTATTTTTTAAATACTCAATTATAATCTATTACTGGACATGAGAGATTGGGATCAATGGTTCTACAGGAAATGGAATCGCAAGAAATTCAGGCCGGAATTCGGGGTTTGGAGAGTTATGATGATGTTCCAGAAGAAGATGACATGAGTGTGTTTGAATAAATTTAGATTTTTGTACATGAAAAAATAAGACATCATCTGAAAATAAGCCTTAATGCGTCTTTTGGAGCAAAAATTAATATAAGACCCGGTCTTATTTTCGATAAAAGACAATATGCTGAAAATATAATCCATATTCTTTGCTACTTTTGCGATTGTTGTGGGCAAGACTCTTTGGAATTACAGCTTACTATCCGCAGGGCAATCACTCTTCTGCGGTAGGAGCAGGTCTAGAGTACGAGGTATGAATAGGACCGAAGTCCACCACAAGCGTAGCTTTATGATAACGACAGTTTACTTAATCACTAATTATGGAAAACTGATAATCAGTCTGTAACCTTCAGTCACTTATTAATGCTAGATATACTACTGGAATTAACCCTACAATTATAGAGGGAGTAGTAACAAGACATAACTGCCAACGCCTGCTATAACCAATGAGATAGAATACAGTGAATGAGAAATAGCTACGTTACATGGCCACCAGTCTGAAACTAAAGTAAGCTCATCCCACCTTTTACATAGCCGCCAGCATGTAAAGCATAGGCAATCATGTAGCAAGTGCCTTTTCTTAGTATTGTGTTTACATGCCTTAATGAACAAAGGAGTTTCTATTTTCATTAAATTGTGGTATGAAACAAAATATTTACTTTAAAAAAGTCTGGAAATAACGCGATCTTTTAACTGATATTTTTTTCTTTTTTTTTATTAAGTACAATATTTTTATAGGCTATTAAAGGTTCAACTAACGTGAATGATTAGATTTTATACTAAAGACGAAAACTTAACGTAATTTTCAAAAAACACAAAACGTTTAACTGCTTAGGCTTAGCGCGTTAATACCCATACTTTACATTATGGTGGCCATGTAAAGGGTGGGCAAAGCGTCGTTCAAATTGCTTCAACTTTTGGAAGTGGTTGTGTACTCTATCTACTTTACTTCGTTGGCCATAACTGCCAATATCGCGGCACGGTTTAAAGTAAACCGTTGCCTACGTAATGGGAATGCCTGCCGATTTCAAGACATGAAACGGCAGCCATGGAAGTAGGAAGAGGGGAAGGCGCCCTTACTATATCTTAACGTAGGTCGCTAGTGTAACCGCGCAGAATGGCGGTAGCCATGTTCTTGCTACTCAGAAAGCCGCACGCTGCACGTCAATTGTAATGTATCCTATAGTCAATTGTCGCAAGTTCATTACTGTAATCAAACACGTTACCCAAATTCTTTTTTTCAATGCAATCTGTCGTTCTTTAACACAGTGATAGCAAGATTACAAGTAGCGACAATATGGCGATTTCGGTTACAGTTTTCAAGCGATAGGGCGCCTCTCTGTCTTCCTACCTCCATGGCGGCAGCAGCCCTAGTTACACCTTCGTTCGCTTGGCTGTACTGTTTGGCGCTGGCAATCCGCTGTTTTGTTTTTTCGTAGCAGTATAGGTTATTACGCTGTTCACCACTTGCTTCAAAATTGGATTCTGATACGGATTTGTTCGTAAGTAATTATTTACTATTCTGTCTACTTTCTGCTGTTTTTAAGTAGAAGTCTGAACGATGATGCAATATTGTGTGATGTTTTGCAGAAGCGAAACTCAGTTTCTATCGAATCTATTTCAAACTGGATCTGCAAGACACATGGCTGCATCAATATGTCGGCAGCGTAACGATGACATGAGTAATTGGAAAAAAATTCTGAGATCACTTTTGAATAAATAATATTTTGGAGTCGTAGAAGCCTTTACAATGTATGGAACTAAGTTAAACTGCCCTAACAAAATATTAGAGAATTTCTGTGTTATCTGAATGGGAATCTTACTATAAATTCAAGATTATAATTTTATCTATTTAATTCTTGATTTTCAACAGCATTCGCCTAGTATTTAATGATTCATTATTCCCGTTTTTACCTCTGAAAAGAATGTAATTTATTGCACTTGATTTGCCATCTGTCTGATTCTTTACCATATGACTTCGACCATATCTCTATATTCTTATCATTAGCGTAGGTTAGCTTACAGCGGAATAGTGCTGCCCTCATGTGCGCGCTTGCTAACACGGAGAATCGCGAATTTTGGCAGGCATTCTCATTACGTAGGCACTGGGTAAACCCTCTACGTGTAAACCACATGCATCTGGTAAGAAAAATTGCATTTGGAAAACTGCATCTATATTGTTACAAATCAAGCTTTTTACTAATATTTTTTTGTAGTAAAAAATATATGAAATAAAAGTGTTGAAGGAGAAAAAAAAAGTTTAACGTACCTGAAATTCAATATCACATACGCTGTTGTTCAGATGCAACGTGCTAAAAATGCCACAATCGCGCATGCGCAGAGAGAATTCAATCCTAGAATGACAACAGTCTGTTAGCTGCATTGCCCCTGTATGCACATTTCACAGCAGAGCGTGTATTTGAAACTTTTAGGCGGTAGTAGCAACTCACCTCCGAATACAAAAAAATTAACTATGATCTGAGGTGCATAAAAAATGTAAAGGTACAAAAAATTATTATTAAACAAAATTATTTATTACTTAACATAATATTTAAAACATTTCTTAATTATTTGTATGTACTTTCATTAGCCGTTGCATATTTTTCAAATTAAGCTAATGTTTTAATTTCCGGTACAAATTTAGTTTTTGAATCTCGTGTTCTGCTTATGCTTAATTAGAACGACTTCAATATCCATTGATGCTCGCACTCTTGACCCAGAGAACAGATAAAAAAAACCTTAAGTAACTGTTTGCCACAGAGGTCTGATAAAAGCCATATGTCAGAGTAGAAAGTCTGTGAGGATGGCAGGAACTCAGCAGAAAAACAACACAAACATTCATGGCTTATCTGGGGCTTGAACCCAGGTCCATTAGATCTGACACATTTTCCAAGGTCGTCTGTTGAAAATATGACTCAAGTACATCATCCAACCCCAAAATGACGCTGAATGTGTCAACCGATTACCAATGAAAGATTCACACTGCACCACGCATTCTAACCACTTGGCCGTAGGACAGGCAGCAAACCGAACAATGAGTTTATTTCGCAAAATCAGAAGGAAATTATTTTGATGTATCCCATTTAGTGGCAACTGTTATTTTGAATAACATTCAACCATTAATGTTAAGTCTATGGGTATTTTGAGATTGGTTGGTTGGTTGTTTAGGGTTTAATGGCGCATTAGCATCTAAGGCTATAATGCACCAAACGAATGTCCAAAATGTAAAATGATAAAAGTCATGCAACCCTCAACCAATTTTTAAAAATAAACTAGAAATTTCACAAGACAAAGGTAGAATAACAAGCAGAGAGCAGAGAATAACAAATATAGAGAATAACAAAAAGGTAAAATAACAAGCATAAAATAACAAGCAGAGTATAACAAGAAACAAATGTAGAAATATTTTGTAAAAATAAAAGTAACCAGGTGTAAACAACCTGGGATAATCATATATAAAATAAACAGTCAGTAAAACTATAGACGAGTAAAATAACCTGTAAATTGTAAAAATTGAAAAACAGCGTTAAAACAACAATGATCAGATAATAAATGTTCGAGTGTAAGGGGCTCGGACGTAAAATCATGAAATGTAAAATACAAACGTCGTTCAAAGTTAAAACATGGACAAGATATTGAAATGTGTTTGATAGTTAAAATGGTGTCACAAAACTCACACTTAGGTACGTAGGTATTTTGAGAAATTCAAACCCACCAACCAAATTTTGACTGACCCCAGCAAGTTCGCACATAGCTCATATTCTTCCTTTGGATGAAGGGAACGATCATGCAAAGTTTGGTGTCTGTAGCTCTTCTGGGGGACAGGCCTAAGCAAACAAACACATAAACAAACAAACAAACAAACAAACTTTCTTCTTTATATATTAGATGGTCATAAAGATTTAGTGAAATAAACTTTCTATGAGGTACAGCAGCGTGAATCGTTCAATGGAAATTGATTGACACGTTCAGCGTCATTTCGGGGTTGGATGATATACCTGCATTATTTTTTTCAACAGACGACCTTGGAAAATGTGTTAATTGTAGCCCTCAGGAGAAGAGGTTTATAACGCCCTTCCATACACACACACTTGGATACACCACTGTCAAATTTTGACACTGAGAATTACTTTGATATCCTTGCGTTTTTTTCGCTAAAATATCCATATAATGACTTTATAACATGTGTAGGAACCTAAGGAGGTGTGTAGGAACCTAAGGAGGTATAATGACTTTATAACATGTGTAGGAACCTAAGGATACTTCAGCTATGATTCTGGTGTTTAGCCCAGTTAACATTAGTTCACAGTCGCATGGATTACTGATGCCAATAACCGACTGGCAAACAACTGGATCAATGTAAACGTTGAACTATGCATGCATGAAAAATTAAATTTGGAAAGTCCAACTTATGGTGGCAGTTGAACTAGCCCAATGTGCACTAGCCATGTCAGTGTAAACAAGCTTTTACTGCTCCATGGTATTAAATGATGCAGCCATACAAGTTCTCTCTATAGTATACAGTATACATAGAACTTTGTGGTTGAAAGTGATTTATTTTGAGAACCAAATCTTTGAAAACAAATCATGTCAGCTATTTTACCAACGTAAAGGTAAGAAAAATTAGCTTGCGAAATAATACATATATCCTCTTTTTATTTCAATGATTTGTTTTATAGATATTAGAACAATAATTGTAAATTTATACAAGACTTTCTTTGTGTTGTATATTATACCATTAAGTTTTTCTTCTACAAAAAAAAACATGCATTTCTAATTTTAAAAGTTGATATTTTAATAATGAAAACGGTATTTTGATTTATACCATCAACCCTGGATCCGGTATGCTCGTAATTATTGTTTTTTTTTTCGCTGTGGTATTGCCTTTCTTGCAGTGTTTCGTTTTGGGAAGTTTTATTTCTTCTCTGAGATAAGCAGCCTTCCCAAATTCAAAATGCATGTGTTGTCCAACCTTTCCTTGAATTTCTGTTTCATATATAAAAGGGAAAAAAAAAACATCAACGCAATTTTGCTATTAATGTTAGTTTTCAGTTAGTAAATCGTATTTATTGTATTTCGCTTTAATATTTTACTGAATATTTTTCACTAACGAAACATAAATTATAATATTTACTTAATACTGATAGACACCAAATGTTTCATGGTGTTCGTTTACCAAAGCATTATGGGTTGCCAGAAACCTTGCCAGAAGACGGTAGTTCTGTCCAATCGAATAAGCAGCGGATCTGCCGTTAGCGAATGAGATTGAAATAACAACTTAGCGCTTTCCCTTCTGCAGTCACAACTCACGTTACTGCGGTATCCTGTTTGTTTTGGAGCTTGACAGTAGGTGTTCATGTATTTAATGGTATAAGAATATTATTGTAAAGTAATTTATTGAAAATATTTGCTCCGAGGAGTAAAAGATAAGCTTTCCCATAACTTTTACGTCGGAATCTGCCAGTTTGGATATTCATCATCTCCTTTTTTCCAGTGTAAATTAACTGTAAGTATAATGAATCTTCTTCCAGATGTAGTTATTGAAATGCAAAACATATTTTATGTATATAAATGTATGCTGAATATCAGTGGCCAACAAAATGATCGATCTGAAAATTTTCACATTGCAAGTACAGTTTTTTTTTATAAAAAGTAACTCGGATACCGCAATTTGGCGGCAATTTGTAGGTGGGAACTTGCAACTTGTATTATGCTAAATATTCGGATTTAAACCTATTCTAAATACAGAGCAGGTTATAAATGCTCTTTCGTACAAAAATTCTGTAATGTGCATGTATAATTACTGTTTACTTTTTAACAAAGTGTATTGCAGTAATATAGCAAGAGTTTTTTTTAAATATTCATACTAATAAGAGGAAACGTCTTAGGTTTTACTTTTTCTGCTGCTTTAGAAACTCAAAATTTACCCTTGAAAATTGTTAAATTCATCTTTAATTTGAAGCAAAAACTATCGAAATAAGTACATTTTTTGCTTGAAATGCAGTAAAAGCAGAAATCCGGATTGATTGGATAAATTTTGTTGCAGTAATATTGAATTTTGTTTGTCTTCTGTAATCAAAACACATTGCAGCTGGTGTTAACACGCATTACATGATAAAAAGAATATTGCCCAATTTGTACCAACTCATTACTAAAGTCATTAGTAAGTGATTTAATTATTACACAGTACCCTAGATTGTATAAACAGCAGTGGACATATGCAAAAACACATTGAAAACATTTGATGAAATTTTCATACATGCTACATAAAGGTTTAAGAAGTTTTGCTTGCATTTTACCTGACAAATGTTAATGGCAGACAGGTGTTAATAGCCCAACTACCATGCAAGAGTTTTCCCAAATGTTAATTCAGACATAACTCTTATCAAACTGTTTACTAAACTTAGCTTCAGATGAAAAAATTTTCACTGTTAGTAAAATTTTTTTAGAATGATATAAGCTTGAAATAAAATAATATTTCAAATAGTTTTTAATCTGAATAAATATTGCTGGAAATAAACATTTAAATCAATTTAGATTTTTAACTTATGGCACATTTTTTCATAATTATATTATTTTATCAGTTCCAGAATTATTTATAAGAATATTTTATTTAAAACTATTTTAAAGAAAATAGTTTCTCCACTACCTTGGTTTCATATACAATAGTACTATAAAGGATGGTACTCAAATTCCTAAACATATTGAATAATTTGGGAACATTTGCTTCATTCCTTTTATGAAATTTGAAACAACAGGTCGGCTTTCTGTATTATAAAAAATGAAATCCTCCTAATGCTTTACTAGGTTTGTAATATCTTATGCTTTATTCAAATTTTATTCGATATGATGCAGGCTAGTTAATCTTGACATTAAAGGCGGTGGTTGAAGTTTAGGTGGCTTATACTATATAAGAAGGGTACAGAAATTGTTTGGCATCAGGCTGAGTAAAACAAAGTTTGCTTTTGGCCACTAGTTGAGAAGGAGGAAATGGAATAAAAAGAAATGTTTAACCCTGTTTATTACATTTTACTTGTCATATCTATAGGTACTAAATAATAATAAAATATTAATATATAGTTTATTTTAAGTGGGCATGTGAAGGATGGGACTGGATCCCAGAAATCAGCTGCTGAACATTCAGCTTCAATTATGCTACAGCTGGTTGCATGGTGTTATTCAGATTTCTTTCATCTTATTTAAAACACCATTCACTTTAGAACCAGATTATAAAAAAATGCATTTTATATTTTTGAATTTTCACTGAATCCAAATAAGTCTTGAAAGTGCCAGCAGGCTGGAGTTCATGCATGCTTGCCATATGTTACCTTTTCACTGCTTTAGTTTTTGTGGCTTAGTCATCTATACGATTAGAATATTTGGTCTGTTTTTTTTTTCTTGAGGGTAGAACAAAAAATTTCATCAAGAAAACAACAGAAAAAATTCCATCAAGTAGACCAATTGTTTACGATTGGATTATTTTCAGTTTCTTTTACAAGAGCAGAAATGGTTTCTGTAATTCTCCTGAATCACTAAAACCTTTTCATAGGCTGGCAAGAGCTACATACCCTTTCCTACATGTCTCTTAATATAAGTTTTTAAGTAAAAGATTATGAAATAAAAAAAAAACTATGTGCATTTTTTTTTATAAATTTTGATTTTTAGAATGAAAAAGATTTCTGTTGAGCAATGGTGAAAAACAATCAGTTCTTGATGTTGTGACTAAGTGATTGGGAAACACTAGCACAAAATTACATATATTTTTAAGTATTGGTAATATTCATGTAAAACATTGGTTGTAATGTAACTTTAGAAAACAGTTTGGCTCAAGTTGGGCAATTTTATGAAAATATATATTTTCCTCCACTTTACTGATTCACTCCCTCTGTGACCATATATTTTTAAGGGACTTGTTTTGTAATGTGGCCAATAGATTCATATGAAATTATAATTCATGACTATATATTAAAATTTCCAAAAATATTTAATCACAAATTTATTAATACAAACAGCATATGTTCCACATTGCCATTGTTTGACAAATAAGGGCAATTTTATAATTATTTTATAACTCTTCAAACATACAATTGCGAATTCTTGTTTCATATGAATTTGCCAACCTGCATTTTTTTTTTTTAAAAGCTGTCAGGGGGGAGTGACTCAGTCAAGTGTGGAATCAAAAAAATTTCTAATCTCATTACCATATGTTTTCTGAAAAATCATCAAAAATAATTTATGGGTGTTGTCAGCAGAACTTAGCCAAAAGTTTAAGGCTGCCATTTTATTGAAAAATTATTTGCACACTATATTATATTATAAAACAAAACACCAGATGGAAATAAAATATTTAATTCTGGGGGGCAGGGAGAGCAATTTTTATAATACAACAACCAGATTTCTTGGGAAATCTTGGCCACCTGTCCTGATGCCATCAAAATTGAATAAAGCATAACTGTGCCCTTGTTAGAATTAGCCAACAGTGGCCAAATGCAGCAGCTGAGCTCAGGACAGATATGTTTGGAGAACTAAATTATGCAATTTGCTTGGACTTCCATAGCTCTTTGCTATTAAAGGATTATGTATGCCCTTACACTACATAATCAGTACTTTGCTGCTGCTATTACAACCTATTTTAGTTTCCAACATAAAATCACTATGGTACTAAAAGAGTATATTAAAAACTGCTGATATTATCCTATTTGAGGTTTGTGGAGCAAGAGTAATTAAGGCCATGTTCTGCCAAACAAGAGATATTACCACATTTGTTACCAAAATCTTCACCTGTTATAATAAGCAAAAAACTGTAAACTATTTGTTATTTTTTTTTGCTTTGCAAATGTTTTAAGTAACTCCAAGTAGCTTTATGGAAGAATTACAAGGTTTTTTTGTTTACCAGTATGCTACCATTTGTTGCAGCAAGAAATACTCTTTGTTCCATACTAGGAGAGAAAAAATGTTAAGACTAAATAATCCAACTGAGCTGCAAAATTATCATAATGGTATGATAAAAAAAATCAGTTTATTAAATTTTTTTTATGTGGGGTAAAACAAATCATTGGAATATTACTTCGCAGTCCCCTTCATAGTAGGATGCCCCTCCTCCAATTGGAAACTCTCTTAATTCATCACAATGACATGTTTTAGTTTTGGTGGATGCTGAATTAACAGCTACTGCTGATTTTTATCATTTTCATTGATACAAGTATGACACTGCCTTCTAACTGACATCAGGAAAAATGTTAATTTATGGTATTACCTTATTCTTAATTTCTATTAAAAGAAAATAAGATGACTCAGATAATTCAATGCTGACAAATGACCAACACAATCTGAACACCTCTTTTCATTCTGCAGTTTCTGTTCCTTCATATCTTAAGTGTGTACAGTGAATTACAAGCATTGCACTCTTTTCGTTCTGCAGTTTCTGTTCCTTCATATCTTAAGTGTGTACAGTGAATTACAAGCATTGCACATAATGCCTGTGAAGTATTAAACTTCACACTAAGTTAGTACTGATTGCAACCATATGTTACCAAAACACCACTAAAAAATCTTGCTTTAGCCATATAACTGAAACTAGGATTTTGTACAGTAATCTTTTTTAAATATATATGTAGTATTTCTATAATTATATTTTAAGGTAATTGACCAATATCTTTCCATTAATAAACTGGCGATTATAGTGAAAAGGTAATAATAAATTCCAGATGAAACAAGGATCTGGAATAAATTAGTATGTTCAAATGAAGTTCCACTGTACTTGTATTTGTTTTGTACAAAAATGCTTTATTTGCTTTATAAACTAGTGTCTATTTAGAGGAATGCTGGACTAATGCTTAACTTGATAAAATAGTTAAATTAAGTGTAGCTTTCTGTTAAAAACTAATGAATGTATGAAAACTAAATAACATTTGGTTGTTGTTGTTTTTTTTAATATTAAAACTTAATGAGTATTTCACTTAAGCCACAAGAATGAAAACTACTGATAAATCTGCTTACCACTTAACCTTTAATGCCCAGGAAATTACAGAAAGGGTGGAGGGTATTAAACACAAAGGAGTAGCACTATTTTGATAAGTCCATTTCAAATTTTGGTTTTTAAAGGGTTAAATGATTTTCTGCTGGACTGTATACTTTTGGCCAAAATGTGACTTATACAGCATTCAATTTAAAGCTCTGCATTTTAGGTTGAGACTAAAAAAAATTTTAATGTCCTTTTGATAGACTAGAATAAATATTCCCTTAAGCAACTAACATCTGACAGGAGTCTTGTCAGTTTTAATAGCATACAATAATTTTCAGGTATAAGCATTCAGTAGTATGCCGGTTTTGTGATCCAGTGTTCATAGGTTTCTGCTCTGTTACACACAGTTTACTTCTGATGTCTCCTTGACAAGAGACTCAAAACCAATTATGAATAGTAAAACCTAATGTTTATCTTGGAAGATATTGTAGGTTTCTGCTCTGTTACACACAGTTTACTTCTGATGTGTCTCCTTGACAAGAGACTCAAAACCAATTATGAATAGTAACACCTAATGTTTATCTTGGAAGATATCGCTCTGAATTTAATGTTGATCAATTTTAGAGGAAACATTATCTCAAGTTGGATGTGATTCAAACGTGGCCTCCTGATAACATGTTAGGTGCTCTCACCACTGAGCTACCAGACACTGATCAAGATCTCTAATTGATGCAATTAACTTTCTGCCAACAGTACACAATTCTATCTTGTGAAGGTATTGTCCCAGTTGTGTTTAGCCTCAAGAAACAATTTCAAGCACGTCATAAAGATGGTGAATATGTTCTGAGGGTGCAATTGTTTAAATTGAAAAGATGTTTTTCGATGTATTTAATGAATTATCAAGGAAGATATCACTCGGATTCTCTTCCCTATCTGTATTACTCCTCTCCATTCAACAGCATTTTGTCCAGTGTTAATTTTTTTTTGTTTACAAAATAGTTTGGCAGCTGCCTGACTAAAAGATACTTATATACAGACTTCCATGCATCAAAAAAAAATTTTCTTGTGAGTACCTCACAATGAAAAAATTCAGATTAAATTTTTGCTTTTTTTCTTTACAGTTTAGCTCCTAAAAACTACCATTTTTGAAATGGTGAACATTAGATTTCAGATTATGAAGGGGTGGGAGAAACACACAGTAGCATAATTATTTCTGGGTTATACATTTTTTTTTCATCATCCTCAAGCAGCCATGGGCTACTGAGGTCTAACCAGACCATGCAATTTAGTTCTCGAACATATCTGTTCGGAGCTACACATGCTGCATCTGGCTGCTGCACACCAATTCTAACAAAGTCCTGTTTAACATTGTCTGCCCACTGCATCCTAGGTATCCCTCTTTCTGAGGCCTTTAGGCACACTGTTCATAACCCTATTTGCATAATCTATAATTATGCATATAGGCAAACGTGGCCAAACCAATAGTCTCTCCCTGCACAATATGCTGCTCAAAGGAGCTTGCAGACTCCTTTGCCTAACTTATCACTACTTACAAAGTTGTACCATCTAAATATCCATGATACTGCCTAAGCATCTAAAATCAAAAGCATCAAGTTTCATGTTACCTTATTTACAAAGTGTCCAAGTTTATCATAACTAACCTTAGAAAGAACCAAACTATTATACAGTCTAATTTTAGGCTTTAGGTGTATACGCCTATTTCTACACACTCTTCATAGATTCTTAAAAGTCCCAACAGCAATCCCTATTTGTCTGTTAATCTCATGCTACATGTCGCCAGTATCTGTTACATAGCTCCCAAGATAATTAACCTGTGACACCTGCTCAAGATTGCAACCATTCAGATTAACTGAATCACAGCTTGCCTGACCAATTTTCATCACTGTACGAGTGGTTAGCGCGCTTGGCTACTGATTTACGGGACCTGGGTTCGAGCCCCGGGTAAGGCATGGATGTCTGTGTTGTTTTTCTGCTGAGGTCCTGCCATCCTCTCAGACCTTCTACTCTGGCATATAAACTGACAGGCTCCTGTCAGACCTCTGTGGCAAGCAGCTGCTTGAGAGGGTATTTATTTTTTTTATTTATAATTCTCTTTTATAAACATACCTACTCTACCAGTCTCATCAATAGCTGTAATGAAAGAGTTCATCTCATCAACATCAGCATAATCTAAATCAGAAATTTTTGTATCTCCAGACCATTTAAGGCCAAAATCTTTCCCTTGCAGTAAATTTCGCATAGCATAATCAATAACCATACTACACAGAAAAGGAGACAAAATGCACACTTGTCGAACACCCAGAAGCAATGCTGAACCAATTGCTACAAGCCTTACCAACTCTTGCACACAACTCGGTTAATATAATGAAAGCTCTCTATAATAACACTAATTTGTCTGGTATGCCCTTACAATCTTGCAATCAATCACAAATTATGGTGATCAACAGAGTCAAAATGTTTTTTGAAATCAACAAAGCCAGCAACCATAGGTTTCTGAAACTCTAAACAGTTCCTCAAGAATCTGCCTGAGTGAAAATATCTGAACTACACATTCCCCACCACTTCTGAATCCACATTGCTCATTACAATTGCCCTTCAGCCAGATTCTTAATTCTATTAAGCACAGTCATTCAAAGAACTTTACCTGGAACAGAAAGTATGCTGATACCCCTATAATTATCACAAGAACTGTGATCACCTTTTTTAAAACAAAATGGGAATAATAATAGCTCTAGTAAAATTTTTAGGAACCATGTTTTTATCATAAAAGATATTCAAAATTTCAGTAGTAATTTCACCTAGCCCTGGGGATTTATGTAGTGTAAGTTTGTCCAAAATAACTTCAGACTGTGTTATAGGGAAAACATTAAAAGTCAGTAATGCATCTATCATCGTTTACAAACAATGGGAGTAGAACTAACCACGTTGTTTACATCACTGAAATGATCTGCCCACCTAACCATGACAGAATCCTCATCTATAACCTTACCTTGTTTATCCTTCAATCCCTGTATACCTGTCCATTTTCTACTACACAAAACATTAACTCTGGTACAGCTCTCTGCTGTTGTGCTGTCTAACTGCTTTCTTGGCTTTGTCAGCCAAAGATTCTTATCAACAGCTAACTGATCCTTTACACATTTATTAAGCTCACTGTAATGCTTTCTATTAGGATTAATAGGGTATTGATTAAAACCATTCCTGCAGTTCTTTCTTTCTGAAATAAGCTCAAGTGCCTTATCACTCAAATAGTTTTGCCTCTTCTGCTCCTTTTTTTTAAAAAGAGGAGTACTGCTAAAATTGAAGATATTTTTCAACATATTTAATGAATATTAAAGAAGATATCACTCTGAAGTTAACGTCGATCAATTTTGGAGGAAAAATTGTCTTGCTGGGTGGGATACGAACTGACGACCTTCTGATAACATGTCAGGTGCCCTGGACCACTGAGCTACCGGCCACCGATCAAGATCTCTAATTGATGATCTAAAAATTTGAATCGATTTCAAAGTGGTAATTTAATAGTAGATATCAAATATGTAGAGTTTATTATTTATAAAAGTATACTTGTAAGAAATACTTTCCATCTATATGGCAATTATCAGAACAGTCCCTGCATATGATGCAATGTAGTTTGAAAATGTTCATATCATCAGAGGAGATCTTGATTGGCAGCCGGTAGCTCAGTGGTCCCGGGCACCTAACATGTTATCTGGAAATTGTGGGTTCGTATCCCACCCAGCTCAAGGCAATTTTTCCTCTAAAAATTTGAATAGACTTCGAAGTGGTAATTTATTAGTAGGCATTCTGTTGTTCCCGACGTATTTTACTGAAAGGTCCCAAATTCTGTAGATGGGTTTCACCTGCCCAACCCCATGTTTGGTTAGAAAATTAGGTCCCTAATTGGAAATGTGGGGAATCTGCCAACAGCAGCAGATTTAAATGCTATTTTACTCTTTCAAAGTTAGGGAGCAGTAAATGGCAACAACAGATTTGACAGCAATTCTCGTTTTCCATAGGAATAGCATGGTAAATATTTTTGCTTCTAGCAAGCCCCCCCCCCCTTTTGGACTTTTGACCTGAAATTTGGAGCATGTATGTTGATTTCCCGATACGTTATGGCTGCCACACACACACAGAGAGAGAGAGACATCTTTTATTATATAGATTTGAACAATCCATAAGTGGATTGCTACTTGCAACATTGGGATATTCCTGCACTTTTCTAGCTTTGTCTAGTAGGTCAAAATAATTGCTTGGATCATCAGCATGTGTGCTTAAGTTTTGAGGAACATTAAGGCCCATAAACATCTTGGTGAAGCTCATTGGCAGTAGCTTCCCAAGAAGCCTTAAGGTGCTGGCATGAATGTCAAACCAGAACATGTTTTCCTTAAATCATCATGGAATTGAGTGGTGTTTTTTTTTTAGTGTGTGTGAGTGTAGAGGGCACTTAATAAAATCATAAATGCTCCTCTAAAATTAAGTATAGCTATTAATATTTCAGGGTCATTCCATCTCAGTTCAATTTTTTTTGCCAAAATGGTACTACCCTTCTTGGAATTTCACAATTTAACTGGATGGTACCTCTTAGAGAAACTTTTAGCTTTCTACACACATATAGTTTGTGTCCTGTGACCTGACCATTTAGCCCATTGTGTACAAAAAAGTGTAACTCGTAGGTAAAACAACTAACCCCATATATCAATAGTTTTGTGGGGGGAGGATGGGTTGCTGACTTGCGGGATTCGAACCCACGTCTCTACAGATGGTTCGAGCCCCACACATTAGCAAAACTTTTTATTGACTTCAAAGTCAATTGTACTCTGTGAATACTATTTATTGACCCAACCCATATAGTTTGTGAAATACATCACTTTAAATTTTGCAAAATATGTAGGTAAAACAAAGTATTGCTACAACACTTTTGAAAATTCCTGTATAACTTGGGTCCTATTACATCAAAAATTAGGAAACTTCACCTATATAAGGTACTATATACAGATTATACAGATTTTAAAACTGCCTTGAACTTTGCTTTGTCTTATAACCAGTGAAATAAATTTAAATATATCAATTTTGTTGAACAGAATGCAACCAAAATGGCAGAGGCAGATTTAACACACATTTTTGATCCCCAATATTCAGTATTTTATAAGTTAAAAACATGTATCTGATAAAATTTTGCAGATACATTGCTCCAATAATTGTAAATAATATGTAAAAATTAAATTTTTTTTGGGGGGGGGGGAAACCTGATTTTCTTTTTTTTGTGTGTGTGTGGAATCATTAAATTTAAAAGTACAAATACAAGATAATGGAACAGTAAAAAAATAATATTCAGCAAATGTGCATGGGCTTAGTCACCATAGTTAAGCAAAAAAATGGTTTCTGTAAATGTATCCCTCAACTTAATCACACAAAATCTTTTTTTCCAGAAATAGTTGCATTTTTTGTTTTGGTGTTCCATATGAAATCAGCCAATAAAAAAACTACCAAATTGCAGCTCTGTGGGATTATTTATTTTCAGTATCTAGACTTTTGAATAGTATTTCTGCACATGTTGTCCAGCATTTTATTGGTAATAAATTCATTATAAATCATTTTCATTCATCATAAATTCATTTTCTTTAACTAAATGCAGATTATTTAATGACACAAACGCAAGAACTTCTGTGGTTACCTGATATGTGTATCCATGTTACACTTGATAAACACTCATCAATAAGGAAGACTGAATAAATACATTTACAAGCTTAATACAGAATAGTTACTCAAAGCCTTTCAACTCGGATATTCTGCTTAAAAATGCAAACTATAGCTTTAGTGAACATTTGTAGAAAGGGTAAATAATCACCTTTCCTGAATACTGTGTTGTAATAGACATTAATGTATCCATATCTTCTGATATAAAAAAAAATGGTTATTCCTTCACATAAAACATGTTCCCTTCAGGAACTTCAAGGTCTTGCTATTCTATTAAAATGACACTGTCTGGTGTAGGGAAATTCGAAAAAATCTGACTGCAGAGCAATATTTTTAACAAGCCAGAGCTTATACCACTTTTTGGGAATGGCAAAAAATTTCAATGCTTTTGAAATGCATTAAAAATTATCTTTTTTTTTAAGAGAATGGCACTAGTATAATATTAATTAATATTTAAAATTAATGTTCTTTCTCTGGAAATATTTTACTGTTGTACTGTTTTCCAAAATATAAAACCTGCATATTTTGACAGCTTCCCAATCAATGACAAAGCATTTCATCTAGATAATCTTTATCAAACTTGTGAAGCTGGAATTAGCACAGTTGTTGGCATGTAGGCTTGCTGTCTGATTTTCACAGGTTCAAGTCCCAACTGTGCCCAATATTGATCCTCCCATCTGTCCTAATCACTGTCCAATAATGGGTCGTCTTTTCCAACTTCTTGTGACCTGATCATTTAAGCTGCCCATATGCAGCTAGGTTTGGAGCTATGCTGGGGGGGGGGGGGAATCGGTGACACTGGTCATGTCAGCCACATCCAGAACTTCTCCACACATTCAATTTTCAACTCTCAATTTTGCAAGCTTTCATTTCAGCACCACCAGTTTAAATCTTTTTCTATATTGTTAGGGAGTCTAAAAAAAAAAGACTTCTCACACAATGTCTTTAAATGCTATTATAATTTATTAAGTAAAATACACTGCTTCATAATTGCTCTACAAAAAGATTCTTATAGAAGGTAATTTTTCAAAAAAAATCTGAAACATGTATAACATGCAAGTACTAAAGGAATCTACTTTCCACCACAAATGCACAATCTTCCCCAAAATTTCAAGACTGTATTTATCCTGATCCCAATTGTTATTGCAACCTAATTTCACCAGTAAAAACAAATTTATATGGAATTCTTTCTCCTCCTTCATTTAGATGAAGCAATATTTTAAATTCTACAAAATGAAAATTCAAAGGAACATGGATAATCCTAGGTTATGTTTATTAGGAAGAGCATTTGATGATCTATCTAAATCTCAATTTTCAATGATATTCATTCAGTACTGAAATAATATGGACTTAAAAATACAATTAAAAAGACATTGCTCAGAAAATAACTTAAAAGGTGCATTTATTGCTCAGAAAATAACTTAAAAGTTGCATTTATTGCTCACCAACAGAGAACTTTAGGATATGGAAGCCAGAATATACTCGTCGATAAATAGCAAGTTAAAACGAATGCAATGATTGTTCAATTTTATTAAAATGTTTTATCATAAATATTAAGTTATATGATGATTTCTATTTCTCAGAATGATCTAAGTTGCCAAAATTCCAGCTTCTATAACTCGTATCAAACAAATGTTGAAAATCAATTTGATTGAATCTACCTTCTATCACATTTTCTTTATTTAAGAAGTTACTGAGCTCTGGTTTTGACTTCCCTATTGATATGGTTGTAGTTTTTCCTAAAAAAAAAAGTAGTCACTATGTATATAGTGAACAACCTCATAATAGGCTTTTTTTTTTTAAATATGAGTTTGGGTAATATAATATACAACAGCATGATAATTAAATTTAACCAGTAAATACTAAAACAAGACCAGTTGAAAATCAGTTACTGTAATTTCCTATTTAAGTAATTAAGCGGTGACAGTCAGCTGTGGAAAAACATTTTTATAACTTGAAATTTGTTACCATTGTCTTCAGTGTATCCTGATTCATGGGACTTGAAGCTGTTGGTGTATTTTAACAAGAAATTATCTGCATATTTACAAAAACAAATGCTCTTTTTTAAAAAAAAAAAAAGATATCTACACAAAGGACAGGCAACCTATAAGCTTCATATGGCTTGTTCTGGTTTCCCACACAACACTGGGGACACCGATGGGCTTGGAAAGGCCACCGTCCGTCGGATGGGACATTAAGCCGTTCCCCTTGTGCGGGAGAGCCATACCCTGTGCACGTTAAAGAACACGCTGGATGGCCTTGACGGGAGGCTACCATCTGTCTCCCAACAGCTGTTCCAGTGGGTCCCCTCCCCCAACCTTCTCTGAGCCTTCGGGGTCCTTGTGGCCTGGCCATTTAGCCCATGGTATGCAAAAAAGTGCCACTCAGAGGTAAAACAACCCAACCCACACAACATACAAACACACAAAAGGACCCTTTGGTCTTAATAGTTGGGTATGTTAACCACTAGACCAGGCAAGGCCTTTTGTTGTATGCCCTGACTAATGCAACTGACTAAAAGTCAATAGGATTTTCATAATTTAGGTATACGCCAAAAATCTGTCAATATGACAGGTCTCTGCAATGCATTCACTTTTTTTTTTAAGGAAAGCACTTCATAACGAATTTTATTTTTAAATTTCAGTATTCTTTGCATCCATGTTTGTTTTTTGTAACTGTAATAAGCTCCTGGCAAACGTGTTCTTTTTCCAAAAATTGTTTAAGGATTTTATATATTAATAAATAATGAAAAGAACTTACTAAATGACTTTGCACACACAGTTTGTTTAAGAACTCCTAAATGGTAAGAGCTAGGATCACCAAATTCAGTAAAGAGCTTTGTCTCATTGTAACTTAGTGCAATGTAAGGGTTTGAACCCCATAAAACCATTTGAATTCCCTCCCCCACCCAAAAAGATGAATGCTTAATCATAAGCAATCAAATCAGTTCTTAACAATAGCAGTTATTTTCATCAATTACTAAGTTATTTGTCAGTTTAAATAGTGCATGGTTGTACCCCAACTATCTATTGATTTGTGGACGTTAAAAAGTCAACGGGTAACCCTGTGATTGTCATTCATGTCCAACTATCTAAACTACAAGAAATGAACTATCTTCCTTCATAAAAACTTTTTTCTTCTTAAAACAAACACTTGTATATTCTTTATTAATTACTCCATAACTGTAAGTTCCAATGTTTCTAATGTGCAACCTTCTTGGAAAACAAAAAATCATTGGAGATGAAATTTTCAGAGTGTTTCATCTTGCTTTTGGTATAGTTGATTTCATATTTTCATTGAGAATACTGATAACTTCAAAGGGAATGAAGTCATTCTCCAAATTTCTCTGAAAAAAAATATAATGAATACTTGAAATAATTTGTTTGTCTTGACTGGGATTCGAACCCATGTCTCCAAAAAGCATGCCAGGCATCATAACTGCTAGACCACCAAGAAGCTAACCATATACAAAGTGACATAAGCATTCCTGCAATTTTTGTTAATTCGCCAGTGTTGCCATTTATCATCGGTGATCGGGCAGCCAAGCTGCCACACATGATAGTAATAATATATCGCCCATGCTCACAGCATTATATAAATAATTCAATAATAAAGTATTTCCTGAGTACTGAATTATTTATATATAACACTGTGAGAGTGAGTAACAAATATTACTATCATGTCTGGCAGCTTAGCTGCCAGATTCCTGATAATAAATGGCATCACTGATGTGATTAATCAACAAAAATTGTGGGAATGCTTGCTTATTTCACTTTGTAGAAGAATTGGTTAGCTTCTTGGTGGTCTAGTGATTTATGACACCCAGCATGCTTTTGGGAGACCTGGGTGCAAATCCCAGTCAGGACATCAACTAATTATTTTCAAGTGTTTCTTGTCTACAGGTCATTTTCTTGTGATGCTTTTATTACTTAATAATGAAAATAGAAAAATTATTCTATTTCCTTTTTAGTGTGATATTAGTAATACAGAAATGCTTCCAGGAATAACTTGAATATATCGGTTACCATGCTTATTATCTAATTTTTGTCAATAAACCAATATCTATTGTAAAAACTTAAGTGTTTATGTTATACACCTATCCCTCGATTTACACGGTACTCAGTTCACACAATTTTGGCTTTGCACGGTCAAAAAATGCAACCAGTTTCGATTTACACGGTACTGACTGAGATTTCCTTTCTATGTATGTCTCAGTCAGTACCGTGTAAATCGAAACTGGTTGCATTTTTTGACCGTGCAAAGCCAAAATTGTGTGAACTGAGTACGGTATAAATCGAGGGATAGGTGTATTAAAATTCCATAATACTCTTTAAATTATCTTCCTGCTGAGCTTCTCTAGTGTATTAACCTAATGTGCTCTTGTCAGACTTAAGTGGCAAGCAACTGCTTGAGGAGTAATTTGTTTTGCCAATTTCATTTCTATAGTGGATGTTAAACAGAAACCCTTTGTAACAAAGGTTCATACTGTATGTACTGTTAAATAATACATTAGATGATGGTGTAGGGAGCCCCTTATTGGAAGCTAATTTCACCAAAACTTGCAATACCTTGACTGAATGCACTTTTGTTTCGTCTGATATTCTAATAGGCATCCTTTCCATATATGGCAATTTAACTCTGTACTACAAAACTAGACTCGTAACTTTTAAATAACATCGATTTTTTTTTTTTTTTTTTCTGTTTGAATGTAAACTGTGCCAAAAAGGGTGTTTACCCATTAAAATAGTATGGTCTTTATGAAATTTTATATTTTGTTACTTTGTTTTTAAACTACTTTGGCATTTGGAACTAAAAGTAAATGTTATGCTGGATGGAAAACAATTTGCGTTAAAAACATTTTTCACTGAAAAAAATTACTTCCAGCCCAACACAGTATTTAAAATGTGAAATGTAATTATTAAGAATATTTCTGACACTGTGATTATGCACTTGAAAATTGAAGTACAATAGCCACAGTGCTTTACAAAATTCTGTACATCCAAAATATCACTAAATAAACTCTTTTTTATAATAGTTTTAAAAAATTACTTTTAAAGGGCTAAAATAACCTTTCACGTGTGAATAGAATGAATACCCTCTGAAGCAGCTACTTGCCACAGAGGTCTGAGAGGAGCCTGTCAGTTTATATGCCATAGGTCTATGAGGATGGTGGGACTTAATCAGAAAAATAATACAAACATCCATGCCTTACCTGGGGCTCTCTATCTCTGGTCCCTTTGATCAATAGTCTAGTGTGCTAACCACATTCCAATTATTCCTAAGTCTTGCACATGTTCTGCAATGATGGATAGAACATTTTTCTTCTTACAACATTACTCCAAGAGGTCAATTATATATTCTAGTAAAAAGGTTCGACTTTCAGACCTGACTTTTTACGTGATGAGCCAACTCCGATCCCTTGGAGTAGCAGTACTGCAAGAAAACTTGTATTACACATTTCAGAATGTGTTCAAGGTGTAGATAATTGGGCTGGAATTTATTTACATGCTAAGTAGAACCTTTATAATCTGATAGAGATGCACCTTGTTTTTTGAGATAGTGAAATATCAGTATAACGAAATAGGTCACCAAATTATATTCATTACATTGAAATGCAGTAAAAAAGTCCTATGATGGTTACATACTGCAAAAAAATTTACTTTATATTAGCTTACTTCTTACTTAAAGAGGTGTGGGTGGCTCAGTCAATAGCATGCCAAGCTTGCAATCTGTAGCTCCCAGGTTCAAGCCCCAGCTGGGACAGTGTTGAGATTTATCTCCACAAAACACCCTGCCCTTGGTCAGTAGGGCACACTGATGGCCTTGAAAGGCTGCCATCCATTGGGTGGAATGTTAGTTAAACCGTGGTCATGTGTGTAAGAGAGCCATATCCTCTGCATGTTAAAGAACATGCTTGATGGAAGGCTACCATCTGTTTCCTAACAGCTGTCCAGTCCTCCACCTACTTTCTCTAAGCCTTGGGGTCCTTGTGACCTGGCCATTTAGTCCATTGTCTATTAAAAAAGGGGCCGCTCAGAGGTAACCAAACTCTTATTGGTAATTTTAACTCGTTCCAACAAGAATCTCTTTGAATTTTTAAATGGTGTTGATACTCGTCCCGTGGCCGAGTGGTTAACACGCTTGGCTACTAATCTACGGGACCTGGGTTCGAGCCTCGGGTAAGGCATGGATGTATGTGTCGTTTTTCTGCTGAGGTCCTGCCATCCTCTCGGACCTACTTTGGCATATAAACTGACAGGCTCCTGTCAGACCTCTGTGGCAAGCAGCTGGTTGAGGGGGTATTTATTTATTTTATTATTACTCTGCACCACATTGTCTGGAATGTCTTTTGGTGTCATTAGGGAAATGAAGATTTTTGTGCCATATTGGCTGCTAATAATAGAACTAAACTAATTTACAAACTTAACTGAAACAATAATAACAAATATAACATTCGTTAAATTCCAGTTGCTAAAACATAATGCCTGGATTAGGGCTGATTTCAAGAACTTTTTGCTAGACACTGTTACTTGCAATACGATTAGAATTGCGTAGATATCAAAGATTGAAATTCCCCTTTTATGCTAGGAAAATGTGGCAACCCACTTTAAAGCATTGTGGGAGTACATCTGTGGAGAACATCTGTGTCACACAGCAAGATCAGAAAAAATCCCTGCCGGGCATATGCAGTAACACGATTCTTAGTGCTGTGATTGGTAGATACTTCACAGCATTTAAATCATTGACGCATTGCCAGATGCTAATGATCAAAACAAGGTGGAAAGATGTACATATTAATAATTTTCTTTTTACACATTTCATTATATTGATCATATCTTTTGTATGGGGTAAATTTTTATTTTTGTTATTCTATTTCTTAAAATAACATGTAGAAATACATTGTGAATTTTGCAGGGTCAGAAAAATTGCATTTCACTGTATAAGCAAAATAATTCAGATATGAATACTTGGTAGGAGTGGCTTCACAGATATTTATCTCTGCAAAACTCCCTACCCTCTGTCATTAGTGGACAATGCTGGGGAGGAGGGTTCATTCCATGTCAAACCAACTAAAATTTTGGAAAGTGTTCACCCATCACAGATTTCAATTATCTTTGGCATAAATGTTAGTACACATAAGATGTCTAATTGCCCAAAATATCGAGTCAAAAAATTTTTGTAAGGAGTTATAAGGGGAAAATATACAAATTGTAGTTGTGACTAAAAGTTCTTTTTCTTTGTGTTTATGGTAGATGAGAACACCAAACTTGATGCAGTCTGAATATTTTGATTATTAATTCAATAAAAAAATCGAATTTTTGAAATGTACTACAGTTTTGAAAAACTGAATTTTAAATTGTGAAAAAAAAAAAGTGGTGTGGCCCTGCAGATAAAAAAATTAAAACTGACATATGTTGTACATTTACAAAATTTGGGTATGGTCGTTTCTTTGTAAACAAGAAAACATAGGTACAACTTCAATATTTTATCACTAATGATGCACTTCAGGTGACCACGCTGATGCTCTTGTGCCTGTGCGTTAGGTGGAGAGGCCCAATGCATTGTTGCTTGCATGCAAACACAACTTTGTAACTTCAACTACCATTTGGCTACTACTCACAGCTATAATGCTGCTTGTTAACAATACAGCTGTTAATGAAAGTTCATATCCTTTGGTACAGAGGAGATAACTCCTTACAAAAAAAATTTTGATTCAAAATATTTTGGGCAATTAGACATCTTATGTGTACTAACATTTATGCCAAAGATCATTGAAATTTGTGATGGGTGGTGAATTATCCTGGTTGAATTCGCATGACCCTGGACTTCGAGAGATTGCAGTCCATTGGATGGGATATAAGCCATGGCCCTATGTGCAGGAGAGCCATTACCTGTGCACATTAAAGAACACTCAGATAGTAGCCTCCCATCAAGGCTATTCAGTGGGTCACCTGAGCCCTTGTGGCCTGGCCATTTATCCTATTTTATGCCAAAAAAAAGTGCTGCTCAGAGGTAAAACAGCCAACTGTGAATACTTTTTCAATATGCAAGTCTTGTTTAATCAATTTAAAATGCAAAAAGCTTCATTTCTAGTAATAAAGTGTAATTCTAGCAAAAAAAAATGTTATATAAACCAAATATATTCAGTCATTTGCATCAGATACCCCATAAAATAAGTTTTCAAACTTTTTGGACAAACAACCCATTTGTAATGACAATATCTGTATTCACCTCTGGAGCCAAATATAGAATATCCATTTCTATCTAAGAAATAAGAAGCCATATATATTGCTACTATTTTTGTTGGCTCTCACTTTTTGGTTTTAAGGATTTCAACACCTGACTTTGACACTGAAGTAGAATAAAGCTTATTGTCACAAGATGCCAGTCCAGCCTACACTCATCTTTACAAAGTTAAGATGCCAATGATGTTTCCTGCACCGATACACAAGCAAAGCTTTGCCAGGGAGATGGTACCTTTTCATATCACCAAAAACTTTTAAAATCAAAGTTAAAATGTTTCGCACAATGCATTTCATTTGAAGTATTTTAATGTCATCAGGTGATTTACCAAGAATTTAAACTCTTCCATGTTGAATAATTACCAATATCATCTAATGTTGAAATATGTTAATGAAATGCATTTGTGACCAAAAAGTTTTTAAATATCTCATTTAAGGTTAGATGAGGGCACTTTGTCCCTTGGTAAACTTTATATATACACACACAATCGTGGCATCTTAATATTGTAAAGTTGAGTGTATGCTGGACTGGTAACTTGCTGTAAGAATAAGCTCTATCCTACTGCAATGTCATTGGAAGTTCTTGAAATATTTAAACCATCATGTGACATTCAACTTGCATCCATGTAAAGTAATATCTTTTAACATTATATCACACATCATACCCAACTCATCTTCACAACTTTCAATATGGAAGTTATGTATATTATGAAAAGAATACTCCATCGACTTTTAAGTGGTTTGTATCGTATTTATTTGCAGGATGGATGCTAGGCTATAATGCAAATAAAAGTAATGACTTTGAACACCCTCACCTACTCACCCAAGCACCATCTGTCTACACCCATTAATATGTTAATGATGATTCAGATGCAATAGGCTGTATAATTTACGACCTGTGCTAGTAACTGAATTCTATAAAATTTCTAACTTTCAAATAAGTTATTAATTTGTGTTCGGAATATTTTTAAATGTATACTAATTTTTTTTACATCAATTCCTTGTAGTGTAAAATGTCATCTGATCGCAAAGCAGTTATAAAAAATGCTGACATGTCTGAAGAGATGCAACAAGATGCTGTGGACATAGCCACTCAGGCACTGGAAAAGTATAACATTGAAAAGGACATAGCCGCATACATCAAGAAAGAGTTTGACAAGAAGTATAACCCAACATGGCATTGCATCGTAGGCCGCAACTTTGGCAGCTATGTCACTCATGAGACCAAGCATTTTATTTACTTCTATCTAGGCCAAGTGGCAATTCTGCTCTTCAAGTCTGGCTAAAAGCAGAATTCCCCATTTATTATACATTGAAGTGGGTAGGGGACTAACATTGTTGCAGCTACATTATCATCTGTGTTAATTAGTTGTATTTTGTATTTGTCCACTACTGCAATTGTAAACTACAGTTATCTAGTCTGTGGAAGACTATGGACATTTTTGTTATAAAATCAAAGTTTTGATTTGTTATCTGTTCCTGTTTTAAGTAAACTCTTTCATCTGTGACTATGTTACAAATGTCATTGAATAATTTATTTCCATTAGCTGTACAAACTGTATATGAATGTTTTTTCATAAACTTTTGGAAGGTATAATTATCATTTCACAGCAGAAATAAAATTTTGAATTACTATTAGAGCTTGAAGCCTGAGTGTATTGCAGCAACACCACACATTAAGTTTGTGTAGGACACCATATGAAATCCAGCTTCCTCTATCTTCCAAAGAAAATCTTCCTATAAAAAGAAATTAACTGAATTAATACATCCCTTCAAATGATAAAATAATGGTATAGCAATTTTTTAGTTATTGTAAGATTAAATTTCTATACAGTTACATAAGTTTTTGTTTTGTTTTAAATTGTGTTAGAATTAATGTAACACTGATACAATTAAGGCATTTTTAACTTTTAAGAAATTAGCTAAATTTTTACACCATTAACAAATAGTTGATATTCGTTATTGAAGAATCAATTTCACTAATGGACAGTAGGTCTTAGTTTTTTTATAGATAAGGATTTTCAAATAAAAAAATTGTCCCAGGATATTGTTCGACTAATTCTACCATCATGCACCTGTTCGTACCTTTGCCACAAAATGAAGATGTTTTTGTTTCCCAACTTGTGGTTTTTTTTTCCAGTTTATGAGACAGAATACAAAATTCCACAGCCTTTGCCTACCTCCACTATATTTAGTTTTTTTTTTATGTAGTGGGAGCTAAAAATCTCAACCCTTCAAAATATAGCTACTGTCAGATGTGCGAATGCAGGAAAAATTTTTTTTTTTGGGGGGGGGGGGGTCTCTAGTAAATACTTGCGCTTGCAATATACACAACATGTATTAGAATTTATCCATGTTGTCGAAAGCTACATTCAGAGCTATGACCTTGAATTTAAAAAAAAAACTGAAAATTGAAATCGCGGGAAGATTTCCTTTGAAACTGTTCACCAATATTTATAAAGCACTATGGAAGGTGAAACATTTAACATAGAACTACACCAAAAGTTTACAATAGTGTTTTCTTTTGCTGAAAACAATATGTTTAAATATTAAAAACTCTTCAAATTGGGGAAAGTAGCATTTATATAACACGGAAGTGTCCCAATGTGGAGGGAGGTCATAATTGCCTATACTTTGTCAAAATAGTTCCCCCACACAAACTAATAGGTCAGTTCTTGGGTATATTATACTAATGAGCTGTCCTGGGGAGTAATGCATTAAGTTGCTTAAAGTGTATACCCAAAATTATCACAAGATTCATATACGCAAAATAAATTGCCCAAGTAGTTGTTTGCAGAGGTCTGACAATACTCCATAGAAGAGATCTGTGAGAAAGTCGCTAGATCTAGTAAAGTCTCAAGTTGGTAACACTGCTGTGCAAAAATGTAATTTTTGGTGTTTACCGATATATGTAATGAATACAAAATTTAATGTGTATACAGATGATTCAAAACTTTAAGGGGTGATAGAACACACCTAAACATGCACTTTTCGTCATACAATGCATGGTCGGAACTCAAGTGGTGAAACGCTAGAGGACGCTTTCTAGTGAACACATAAGCGCAGGTTTGCGCACTCTTCATCATTTCTACCGTAGATTGCAGAACGGATGGTTTCACGAATCGGGATAAGGCGGACATGCATTTCACGTATGGAGTTGCGGATGGGAATGCGAGGGAAGCCCAAAGACTACCTTGACCGCTTTCAAGTTGCCAATAATGAAAAACTGGTTTTAGACTAGGATTGCCTCGACAGCTCGATTAAAATCAATCTGCAGATATCTAATTTTATGTGAATACCCAATAAGACTTGACCATTGCAAACTAATGTGTCTAAAGATACGTAGTTGAAATTAAAATTTGCGAAAATTTTGAAACGTGAATCTCGCGGATTTTCTGCAGAAATAGAACTTAAGAGTTCATAGTATAAAATAATTCATAAATATTCTGGGACATTTATTTCATTTAATCTCTTATAACTATGTTATAAGAGATTAAATGAAATAATAATAATCTCTTATAACTATGTTATAAGAGATTAAATGAAATAAATGTCCCAGAATATTTATGAATTATTTTATACTATGAACTCTTAAGTTCTATTTCTGCAGAAAATCCGCGAGATTCACGTTTCAAAATTTTCGCAAATTTTAATTTCAACTACGTATCTTTAGACACATTAGTTTGCAATGGTCAAGTCTTATTGGGTATTCACATAAAATTAGATATCTGCAGATTGATTTTAATCGAGCTGTCGAGGTCTAAAACCAGTTTTTCATTATTGGCAACTAAATATAATTATAAGAGATTATAACATAGTTATAAGAGATTAAATGCAATAATATTTAATACTCATTTCCGTCGAAAAACTTTCACCAGGGGTGATGAGAAGATATCACTAGAAACCATTGGTCTAGTGATATCTGACTTAGATTATGCTATCGATCTGTTTATCATAACATGAAGTTTGAAACTGATTTCTGCTATTGCATGCAGCAGTCTAATAACGCACTTTTGGCTTCCTGCTATCCAGGACTGATTTTACAGGTTCAGAAATGTGCAAAATCTATCGGAAGGTTCAATCAGATGGCTGTTATTGCTTGGAGAGCAGACATGCGACAAAACAATTGCTTTCAAAAGTTCTAGGAGCTTTGTTTTGAAATGCCACATATTAAGGGTACTGCGAGTTGGTGTCAACACTGTCCAGAGCAGTAAATGATTTAACAGATCTGTGGAAATTTGACAGGAGGTCACACAAAAAAACATTACAGGCATACCGATTGGGAATGAATTAAAGCTAAGTAAATTTTCACGTGAAAGGCAGTGCCAGATCCATGGTCTAGCATATATCAGATCTTCAACTTTGGATGCGACCTTGTGGGATCTGGAATGCACAGTGTATCACGTTCAAGTCCATACTTGTCATTAAATCTAGTGTTGATTTCCTTTAATGTATTACTCTTTTCCTTTTGTGAGGTAATAAAGATTATTCATTTCCTAACCCATATATAGGTTGTTTAACCTTTGAGTGAGTGGCACATTAATGGGATAAATGTCCAGCTCACAGGAGGTTGAGGGAAGGGGACCCACTGGAAGATATCACAATGTTTTGGCTCTTCAGTGTATTTTTATTATGACCTGCCTAATATGATGGTCTTCCATGTCTCGCCAAAACAATTCTTACCCGGCAAGGCATGTGTGCTACAAGATCTCTAAAGATGGCTTGTGATATCTGGTACCAACATGTTACATGGTTGAGCCGCTGCAAATCAGATATGCTGTTCCAACACAAACCACAGGTGCTAGATTGATGTCTGGGGAATTTGGAGGCCAGGGCAATATCAGGAAGTCTTCCTCTTCTGCAAACCATTCTTGAACAATCTGGGCATGGTGCATTATCCTGCTGAAAGGCACTACTAGAGGGGAATACTGTTGTCATGAAAGGATGTACCTGGTCTGCAATGATATTTAGTAAGTGGTAGCCATCATAGTTTCCTGCAAATGAATGACAACCAGTGTTTCCCAGCAGAACATTGCCCAAAACATTTTCCACCGACTTGTTTTAATCCCATGGTGCCAACACTTCCACAGGTAAATGACGCACAAGTACCTGGCCATTCACATGGTGAAACAGGAAACGAGATTCATCAGACAAGATCACCTTCCAATCATTAAAGGTCCAGTTTTGCTGCTCACATGCCCATTGTAGGTGCTTTCGACGATGAACCAAGGTGTGGCCTGTGGCTACGCAGCCCCATTTTCAGCAAGGTTTGATGCACTATGTGTTGTGACACAATATTCCCATCACCAACATTCAAATTATGGATGAGTTGCACCACAATATCCCTTCTTTTAGCTCGTACCATATGGGATAGCCCTCGCTCACCTCTAACATCGATTAGCCACGATCAGTCACACCTTGCCGGCGGTTCATGGTTTTTCCCTCCTTGGACCACTTTTTGAAGCTGACCGTGAGCACCCCACAAGCCTTGCAGTTCTCTGACCCAGTTGTCTGGCCATTGTCAAACTCATTAAGTCCACTGCCTTTCCCATCTGAAGAACAAGAATAACACTGATTAATAGAGCTCAGTATCAGATATTATTTATATTGCATGGTCGAGCGGTTAGCGTGCTTGGCTACTGATCTAAGGGGCCTGGGTTCGAGCCCCAGGTAAGGCATGGATGTACTTGTCGTTTTTCTGCTGAGGTTTTGTCATCCTCTCAGATCTACTTTGGGATATAAACTGACAGGCTCCTGTCAGACTTCTGTGGCAAGCAGCTGCTTGAGGGGGTTTTTTTTCATAGCCTCCACACACCGTCGTTTACCTGCAGTTGCTTCGATTTGCATAAAGATGCATAAAGATGTCAAAATGTTTTGGTTCTTCGTTGTAAATTTCAGTGCTGAAGAATTTGTGACTGGACCCATGGAAGTATTTTTATACTATGATGAATTTTTATATTTACCTAAGAAGGACAAAGTATATATAGATAATTTGTAATATAATGATAAAAGCAAAATTTTTACACATTTGCAAAAAAAATTATGCATAATGAACATTACTAGTTTTGTGGTAAAAGTAAATGTTGGGTTGGGTTGTTTTACCTCTGAGAGGCACTTTTTTGCACACCATGAGCTAAATGGCCAGGTCACATGGACCCCGAAGGCTTAGAGAAGGTTGGGTGAGGGGACCCACTGGAACAGCTGTTGGGAGACAGATGGTAGCCTCCCATCAAGGCCATCCGGCGTGTTCTTTAACGTGCACAGGGATGGCTCTCCCGCACACGGAGCCACAGCTTAACGTCCCATCCGATGGGCGGCGGCCTTTCCAAGCCCATCGGTGTCCCCTACTGACCGTGGGCAGGGCGGGGAATTTTGCGGAGATAAATCTCAACGCTGACACAGCTGGGACTCGAACCTGGGAACTAGAGATTACGAGCCTGGCGCGCTACCGACTGAACCTCCCCCCCCCCCACCTAAAAGTAAATGAAACAAACCTATTGCCAAATACGAAACTAATCAAACATATTTTAAAACAAGCTACAATTAAGTTCTTATCAATGATAACTAAAAACAATTTCACGGTAGGAAATTTGAGCTGGTTTTATCAATAAATTTCCTCTAGTATATATTACAGGTCATTCTTGTCTCGCTTAGAGGGTAATATCTGGAATCACAACTGGGTTGGCTGAGCTAAAGTATTCACATAATCGTTCATTCTTTCGTGTCTACCTTGTTCTTGCCTTGATGAATATTTTTCTCTGGCGTAAATTTTGTTTATACCTGACTGAAGTAGCAAAGTGCATGAATTATATTTCGAAGAATAAGAAATATTTCATATTCATTCCGATTCACACGAAAAATTGGAAGTGGGCGATGTTAGAAAAATTCGATGTGCAACATGTAATATTTTTCAGACGCCTGTTATACGTTGGGTTGTTTTACCTCTGAGCGGCACTTTTTTGCACACCATGGGCTAAATGGCCAGGTCACATGGACGCCGAAGGCTCAGAGAAGGTTGGGGGAGGGGACCCACTGGAACAGCTGTTGGGAGACAGATGGTAGCCTCCCGTCAAGGCCATCCAGCGTGTTCTTTAACGTGCACAGGGTATGGCTCTCCCGCACACGGAGCCACGGTTTAACGTCCCATCCGACAGACGGCGGCTTTTCCAAGCCCATCGGTGTCCCCTACTGACCGTGGGCAGGGCGGGGAATTTTGCGGAGATAAATCTCAACGCTGACCCAGCTGGGACTCGAACCTGGGAACTACAGATTACGAGCCTGACGCGCTACCGACTGAGCCCCTCCCGCCTGTTATATGATCATGACCTATGAAGTGAAATCTCAGAACTCCTGTTACACGTAAACTTAAAGGATAAATATCACAGATATAAACCTGCACCACTTTATTAAATAGTTCCATGTTACGTCAATAATAACTGATACACAGAACTCTTAGCTTCTTTAATAAGCTTTTATGAAAAAAAGTGACTGAAGATAATTTAAAGATTGAAATCTATTCAAATTTCGATATCCAACACACTATTCTTTCAATATTTAGTTATGGAAGCTGAAATATTTAACAACTAGCTCGTTCTGCAAAAAAAACCGTGAAATTAGCAAAATTGTTACATGAGCTTTCTAAATAGCTAACGAATATTGTTGAAAACTGAGATTAAAATAGACTTGATTGAGATCTATAAATTATCTATAGTCACATTTTTCCATGAAAAGCTGCTTGGAAAGGCCGTGGCCCTGTGTGCAGGAGAGCCATACCCTGTGCAAGTTAAAGAACACGAAGGATGGCCCTGACGGGTGCTACCATCTGTCTCCCAACAGCTGTTCCAGTGGATCACTTCCCCTAACCTTCTCTGACCTGGCCAATTAGGCCATTGTATGCACAAAAAAAGTGCAGCTCAGAGGTAAAACAACCCAACCGATTCCCATACCATTAGCTGTCATGATAACAGGCGGATGTGCCTGCGAATTTAAGGAAGCAAGAATGGCAATACACATACAAAATCCTCATGCGCTACGGAGGTCCTACCAGACTAATTTTCCTCTCCAAATATATGTTCTGAGCTACAGCTGCTGCATTTGGCCTCTGTTTGACACTCTAGCAAAATCCTGTTTGACATTGTCTGACCATCGCATCCTAAATCCCATTTTCTGAAGTCTTTATACCTACCTACTCTTAAATAATGCGTATCAAATGATTTAAATGAGGCAGAACCTAGTTTATTTTTTAAATTTCAAATGTTACTGCAATATAAATAGACCAGACAATCTGTCTATATGTATATATATACGAAGTTTTTCCAATATAGTAATTAAAACAAGAAATAGAAATAATTCATACAGACTTATCTATTTATATTGGATGAAAAACGAAGACAGCGGAAACTGCTTCTCTTTCAGATTTAAGTTTTGTATCGAAAATTTAGAAAAAGTTCGATATTCTCTTAATATGTGATTAACGCTGAACTGAACTACCTGTAATCATAGCAGACTTTATTTTGAACACATTTAAAACGCGGACAATGGTAAACAATTAAAAATCTAATACATTATTAAATCTTTTAGCCTAAGCAAACGTTCGCTAAATTTCTAGATCTTAATTATGCAAATCTACGTCTTATTTTTTTAAAAAAAAGAACACGTAAAGCCAATATTTTTTAATGAATGTAGAAAATAAAGTTAATTTTCATTAATATTATAATAATTAAAATTTATATACCATTTATATTATTATTACTATGTCTCACCTGAAGGAAGAGTCGGAACAAAATATAAAACTGGGATTAAAAACAAACTGCTTTAGTAATTCTTTTGTACAATACACAAGTATATAACATAATTAAAATTTCATACTGTAAAAAAACAAATATGATAAAAAATTTATTTCAGCTGAGGCAGAAAGAAATTCATGTCCCCCCCCACACACACAACAAAAAATGACATAATTGAAATTTCATGCTATAAAAAAAACCCAATATTTTAAACTTATTTATTTTCAGCTGATGCAAAACGAAATCATACACACAAAAGAATAAACATAGTTACCACAAAATATACTTTTGTCACTGTCTTTCATGCAGAATCAATTTATATAAGTTTGCTCTGATAATTGGTGCATTTTAATTCTTCCGTCATTTGTTTAGCTAAATGAAGCCTAATTTAGTATCAATGATAAGAGTATCTAGCCACTGATTTTTTTTTTTAATGAGGAATGAAATGGTTGTTGGGAATGTAAACTTTTCACTTCGGAAGCACTGTCGGTGAATTTTTGTAATTGCGCACATACACACATTGTGAAAAGGGCGAATGGAGTGAGCCTCTATTTTTAATATTAACCCTTAAAATCTCAAAAGCTGATTAATCAGTTTTCAAAAATCACTACAAATGAACCTCAAACATGTTTTTTATGCGTATACTACCATTCTTTACCTTTCAATTTTTTTTAGAATTAAATGCAATATCTTTTGATATATAATATGAACTATTTTATTCATTAGTTGCTTCGTAATTAGGATCAGAAGTCGAGTTGCTTTTTTAAAGAAAGAAAAATTGCCCTGTATGGTTTATTTAATAAGTGCAGACACAGAAACTGCATTAGTTCACAGTCAATTAAAGCTAATTTACATTCTATACAAGAAATCTTTTCATAAACGTTTTTGGATATAAAGACCGCAATATAATGTATATTTTCCAAATACAGAGAAAGTTTTGGAGCCACAATGACATTCATTGCTTTACAGGAGTGTTTAGTCACTGTAATTTCTTGATATCCTCCACGTGTGGGAAACACTTAAAATGTCACTGGGCATTTCCTGATTGCTGCCAATGATTTTAATTTGCAGCATTCTAATTTCATTCAAATTTAAACAATTGCCATTTTTCCTATCAATTATCAGCCAGTTAATTATTAGCTGTTTATGTGCACTTTGAAACTGCAGAACATTAGGGTTATTATTGTTTCACTCTTTTGCTCTTATAGCTAAAAAAAGTTCATATGGTCCTGGCTGAATTTATAAGTCAAAAGAAATGTAAATTTGAAAGTCTAAACATTATCTTTTGACGAAAAGTGTCAGCAAGATGCAATATACTTTTTGTTGTTGTGACAAAATCTAAAATACGCATGTTTCTTTCTACTTGTGTTCAATAAATGTATTTCACTGAGTTTGACAAGAAATATTTCGAATTGCCTATTTTAGGTGTGTTTCCCAGATGATTTTATTTTCTAATTAAAGGAATTTCCTAATTATTATTCAATTAAGAGGGAATCTACTAATTGGATTTCTTGAATTTACAATGCCAAACATTGTATCAACCATAAAAATAAAATTACTTGTAGGTTCACAAGGATGAAAACCAACTTTAATTTTATTCATACACAACATAGCATTTGCCAGAGAACTACTTAATGTTTGTGCAGCATATTTAGCTTTCACCTTTTATTTGTACCCTTCTATGTGATCATGCTTCGATTTATTTGCTTCATTAAGCTGCTGTTCAAAGCTTAATATTAAGTACTGCTATAGAATTTTGATATACCAAAATACTTTATTATTATTGTTGAAAATTACCCCTAAATTCCCTAGAACATTTCTTAGTGACTTTAGCATATGGCAAACATAAAAAATTACTATAACTTGTTTAGTTTTGTCTGATGGATGAAAAAAACTATTACACATATCATTTTGAATATTTACACCTAAGTATAAATGCTGGTAAGGGCCCATGGAAGATGTGACAGCAAAGGCAACACGACTGGTTGCAGGATGTCAATGTACTGCTGGGCTGTTAAGGAACCACATAGCACTACTAATGGGGGGGGGGAAGAACTGGCTGCAATAGGAGATGGCTTTCCAGTGTGTAACATCAGGTGTGATGCTGTGTGCTGCTCCACCACTCCATATGGCACTGCTGATGTTCGATGATCAGTGGTAGCCATTATAAAGGGCAGCGAGAATAAGTTATTACTTATTTATGGGATGCATGCTTCCCCTGTGTGCTGGGATCACTCTGTACATTTATTGGTGTAGAATTTCTAATCATTTGTATAACTGGACAGGAGGTATTTGTATGGAGAGTTTTACGGTTGATGAACTATTTTATTGGGGTGCCTTGATTTTTTTGCCACAGAGTGTATAACATTCTGGACCTTTCAACAAGTATTTCTCACTGTATTCAAATCAGATAAAGACTTAAAATCCAATGAACATGAAAATGCATAGATGCATAAACCCCAAGAGATGATGGAGCGTCCACACTAAGTAGAAAATAAAAATATCATACCCTGTCTAACCCATTAAATTGAATATATTAGTATGTTCAATTCATCTAAGGGTATATTGTAAACAATGTATAAAATGTATACATTCAATACTTATTTTGTGACATTGTAGACTTTTCTTAATTTTACATTAGAATATTTTAGAACTGCAAAATTTCTCAATGTTGCATTTTATACCTTTTTTTTTTTCCAGAAAAATCAGCTTTGCTAATGATATTCTAAGTAACAAACAATTGAGAAACCAACCACGACTAATGATGTGCCCTTGATAATTAATCATGCCTAATGTATATTCATAACATCTAACTCAATTGTTACAGCCTTAGCATTTTCACTCGTTTTTTAATAAAATAGTACAAAGAAATCTTAGCCTTCATTTATCACATGCAAAATTTTAAACATCCCTATTTCAGGTGTTTCCTTTGGGGGAAAATATCGTTACTTAAATGATAATACATTTTGGCAAAATAAAAATGCAAAGCACAAGTCGCATTAAATTAATGTAATAAAATTAACATAAAAATTAACATTTATTTTTGTAACAAAATTTATGAATTCTACTGATTTAATTTTTATATCATCTTTTCATATATATTATTAGTTTCATAAATTAAAAAAAATCATGAACTACAATATTACTTGTGGAAACATTTTTTGCCAAAGGTTTGGGATTCGAACCCACAACTCTAGATACATGCCAGAATGCTCTAACCACTAAACCAACCATCAGCTGATAATTTGTTTCTACAATGCGGCCTTTATATCTTTGGTGAATGTGGCTGACCTTGCATCATCTATGATCAGAAAACACAACTTGTATTTCCAATTTTTGCTATGAATTAGATTTTAATGAGGAAGTCACTCATGTTTAAGTATTAATGCAAAATGTAGATCATGAACTACATTTGATATTTTACCTAGATAGAAGAGGTATATTGAAAATGCTTTATTTATTTCTAGACCTCTCTGCTTTTACAATTTTCATAAATTACTAATCTATAAAATATCAAAGGGGACCAAAAGCTTGATTTTCAATGCAGAAAACATTTTCTCCTCTGTCTTTTCAGGGTCTTTAAAAATAATTATTGAAAAATGCATGACATGTAAATAATTTTTAAATTTTTTTTGCCGCTATTACCCTTTCTGAGCATTCTGAGGGGGGTGTCATGGCACCCTTGACTGCCCTCAAAATTGAGCACTTCTGCCACCCCACCCCACCCCCCCAAAAAAATAAAAATAAAAATCAGCCCTGTGTGGCCGAGTGGTTAGAATGCGTGGCTACTGATCAAAGGGACCAGGGTTCGAGCCCCAGGTAGGGCATGAATGTTGGTGGTGTTTTTGTGCTGAGGTTCTGCCATTCTCTTTTCTACAGTAATAGGCAGCAAGTTAGATACTGATACTCATCCTAAGAAATATGTGAGCCCCTGAAATAAGTTGAAAATAAAAGGATTTCAACAATAATAGTTATATTTCTCATTCTAAAATTATGTTTTATTACTTATTTATGGGATGCAAGAAGTAAAGTACATTTCCTCTACAACAAAGAGCTGATACAAATGAAAACCCCAACTTTTCACTATTATCATGCTAATTTGTAACATACACTAACCTTTAGTAGTCTATTGTACAAAAGGCACTAGAGATATAAGCCCAATTCTTCTGTGCTCTTTACTCAAGTGTGCATATATCAAGATTAATATCACTGTATAGCATCAACATGAAGGTGTAAAAAAACCTAATTTAAAATAGAGGGGAAAATCTAGTGTTAATTCATAGCCTATGGATGATACAGTTGATATAAATTCCTAATTTTGTCACAGAACTAGTTAACCAATTTAACCACATCCATGTTTATTTTTTAAATTCCCATTTAAAAATAATTTTGGATTTGATTTAGTGTATAATATGCTCTTTTTTCTAAAATGGCAATTAGTAAATTCTGATAATTTAATGAAAGAAGTATTACAAAATAATCAATACTTACAATGAAATTATTGTAGCATAAACTACCTAATGTTATCAATATGATCAAAACGCTGATGAATAATACAATAAATGAATTTGATTAAACAATAAATCCCCTTCAAAGTACTCTTCTCCAGCATACATACTTGCTCCGCCACTCATACCACTTGTTAAAATATTTCTGAAACTTTTCAAATCGATTTTTGATTATCTGTCATGCTAAATTTGATGGTTTCAATGGTACTAAATTGTATTCCTTTTGTAGTTTAAATTTTGGGTTGGGTTGTTGGGTTTTTACCTCTGAGTGGCACTTTTTTGCACACCATGGGCTAAATGGCCAGGTCACATGGACCCCGAAGTCTCAGAGAAGGTTGGGGGAGGGGACCCACTGGAACAGCTGTTGGGAGACAGATGGTAGCCTCCCGTCAAGGCCATCCAGTGTGTTCTTTAACGTGCACAGGGTATGGCTCTCCCGTACACGGGGCCACGGCTTAACGTCCCATCCGACGGATGGCGGCCTTTCCAAGCCCATCGGTTAAATTTTGGGAAACAGCCAGAAGTCACATGGTGACAACTCAAGAAAATACATCATTTGCAGTACAACAGGAAAGTTTTTACCAGCCAAGTATTACTAGGTGGAATAATATTGCTTGATAGAGTATGTTGTGATGGGGCAGCCATCCATTCTGCCAGTACTCTAGTGGCAAAACTAAACAAGTCTCTTCAGCAAGTTTGTCTGTTTAATCAGATGAGAGTAGACTTGGGAGATGTTTTTTTCATCCTTTCACAATATTGAGAGGTGACTGCTTCTTTCTTCACCTTCCAGTGACTTATTTTCTTGTTGAAACCTTTTAAAAATTGTATTTTTTTGTTTCTGTAACTGTCTTGACATACTTAAAACAAAATTTCATGTTGCACACTATTCAAAATGTGACATTTTGACAAACACAGTATATACATGCTAACACAAGTAAAGTTAGTAATATATATGTTACCGCTAAAGCTTGAAAGCCGTTAATGTGCACATTACCTAGCTAATCTGCAGATTAACTGATTTGCTCCGTTAACGTGCAGAATAAAGAGTTTTCCGCATTTTACCTAGGTAATGTGCACATTAACGGCTTCCATATCGTAAAAGTTTGTTTCTCTCATAGTGGTGAATCTCTTGAATATGAATCTTCGTGTCATGTGATTCACTTGTCCGCATTATAAAAAACGCCCCGGATGAGTGGAGGCCAAGTGAGAACGAATCGGTAAAGTGATTCATTCTTGATAACGAATCACTAAAATGATTCGTTCTCACTTGGCCTGCTCATTTTGGGGGCGTTTTTTATAATTCGGACGACTGATTCATGTTGACACAGGGATGACCCTGGTTTCAACTCTACTCTTGGACACTAGATAAATAACATTATGTTAATTTAAGCGTACAGAAAAAATTCCTGTTGTTCCAGCAAAGATCTTATTTTCACTTTAACGAGTGCCTAGTAGGTAATGTGCAGATTATCCAGGTAATTTGAGAAATGAAACAATTTTCCGCACGTTAACGGATCACCCTAGTTAATCTGTACAATACCTAGATAATCTGTAGAATAACTGATTTCTGCACTTTAGCAGCAACATACATATACACCCATCCCTTGGTTTACATGGCAGATAAAAAAAAATATCCCTGAAGCAGCTGTGTGCTACAGAGGTCTGACAGGAGCATATCAGTTTATGTGCCATAATAGATCTGTGAGGATAGCAGGACCTCAGCAGAAAGACACATGAACATCCATGCCTTACCCCAGGGCTCGAACCCAGTCCCTTTGATCAGTAGTCAAACATGCTAACCACCCAGCCACAGGAGAGCTACATGGTGAATAGGTTCCAGGAAATCACTGTGTGTATCAAAACTGTGCAAATGAAAACCAACAATTTATGGAAAAATGGGAGTTAGGTTATGAAAAAATCCTAGTTCTGAATAAAATATTCAGTGAAGTTTTACTCATACGTATTTATTTCAAATTTCAGTTCAGTATTAATAATAAGCATTAATATAGCAAGCACAGATCCAGAAACAAATCGAAAGGAAAAGTTGTGGGGTGGGGAGAGAGAAACACAATTGAGATGAAAAAATGCAAAAAGGGCAAGAAACAGGATTTTCAGTGCACTGTAACCTTTTTCCCTCTGTTTTCCAGGTCTCTAAAAAATTTCTTTAAAAAATGCATAAAATATAAATAATTTTAATTATTATTATTTTTTTGGTCTGTAAATGGTAGCTAGGCATAAACTGGAAGGAGAGCTGTGTACCAATACCCAGTGATGATGCACAGAACTGGCCAGGTCTAGCGCCTATTGTCCAACCCTGCCTTCTCGTGGTGCAGGCAGTTAGTACCTTTCAAAAGAGATATTCTCTTTTGGAAGGGAACGGAATGGGAGAGCTGCCAGTTCAGTATGGCCTACTGATCTGGTCATCTATGGCCACTTTTTTCTTTTTTTTTTCAACCCTGCTGAGGAGTGGTCAACTTCACAAGGTCCTGGTGCTAACCATTTATACCTACTGAACTGGTTTATGGATTTGAGCTTGACTATGGATCCTGGGCTTACTGTACTGGTGGGCTTCTGTTGAGGGAGAATCTGCCACTGTGTTTTCTGTTTGCTTCTGGATTGCCAGCCCTAAGTGAACAGAGGCATGGGATATCTTATATCAGCTGGTGGTGGATAATCCTGATCAGAGGTCATCGCAGATACCAGAACCTCACTTAGCTAGTTGGGCATTATCAATCCTAAACTGGAGTAATGTGTCTCAGTTACTTTCAACACTGAAGGTCTGAAAGATCCAGATATAGCCAAAGCATACCATGGTAGGATACTTAGTCATTATGACAATTGCGGTTTGCTTACTGCTGAAGTTGAGAAAGAATGGGATCAATTTAGACAAGTTTTTCTTGAAACCAACAGTACTCTTTTGGGTAAAAGGGAACAGAGGAAATAAAATTATTTGAGTGATAAGGGTATGGAACTTATTTCTGAAAGAAGGAAGTGCAGGATTAATATGAATCAACACCCTACTAGTCCTGACAGAAGGCATTACAACAAGCTTAATAAACGTGTAAAGGATCAGTTAACAGCTGATAAGAATCTTTGACTTGATAGCTTGGCTGATGAAGAAGTTAGACAGCACAACAGGGGGCTGTACCTGATAGTTAATGTCTTGTGTGGGAAGAAACTGACAGGGATTGAGGTATAAACGTGATAAGGTGGTTGAAAGTGAGGATTTTGTGATGGCTAAGATGGACTGAGCATTTCTGAGATGTTCTAAATAATGTAATTATTTCTCCCATTGTTTGTAATGAAGATAGATGCATTACTGGCTTTAATGATGGCCCTATATCACATTCTGAAGTCACTTTGGCTATCTCTAAATTAAAACTGCATAAATCCCCGGGGGTGGACGAAATCAACACTGAAATGCTTAGAGTTGGGAATATTTGTATTGTCACATGGCTGACTGAAATTTTGAATATTTTTTATGATAAAGGTTACTAGCTTTATAGATTTCAAAAAGGCGTTTGACTCTGTTGATTGACATAATTTGTGGTTGATTGTTAGATCATTTGGAATATCTGATAAGTTAGTTAGTGTAATGAAAGCTCTATAATAATACTGAGTCATGTGTAACAGTTGGTACATCTTGCAGAGATTGGTTTAGCATTGCTAGTGGAGTTAGAAAAGGGTGCATTTTTTTCTCCTTTTCTCTTTAGTTTGGTTAATGATTATGTTATGCCAAATTCTTTGCAAGGGAAAGATTTTGGCCTTAAATGGTCTAGAAATTTCAAAATTTCTAATTTAGATTATGCAGATGATTTGGCCTTGTTGGCTAATGATGTTGATGAGATGAGTTCATTCATTAGCACTGTTGATGAGACTGGTAATAGAGTAGGTTTGGTGATAAACAGAGAAAAAACTAAAGTGATGAAAATTGGTCAGGCAGATTGTGCTTCAGTTGCTTTGAATGGCTGTATTATTGAGCAAGTGTCTCAGTTTAATTATCTTGGGAGCTATGTAACAGATACTGGTGATGTGTGGTATGAGATAAATAGAATAGGGATTGCCACTGGGGACTTTTAAGAATCTATGTAGAGTGTGGAAAAATAGGCATAACACTTAAAGACTAAAATTAGGCTGTTAATAGTTTATAGTTTGGTTGTTAATAGTTTGGTTCTTTCTAAGGTCAGTTATGGTAGTGAAACATGGAACCTTTGTAAGCAGGATAACAAGAAACTTGATGCCTTTGTTTCTAGATGCTTACACAGTATCTTGGGCATTAGGTAGTTTGACTTTGTAAGTAATGATGAGGTTAGAAGAAGGAGTCATCAACCTCTTTTGAGTGGCATATTGTGCAGAGAGAGACTGTGTTAGTTTGCCCATGTTGACTGTCTACATAGCTTCAGATTGGTAAACAGGATTATGAACAGTATGCCTAAGGGTTTGAGAAAAAGGGGAAGACCTAGGATGCGATGGGCAGACAATGTCAAACAAGACCTCGCTAGAATTGGCCTAGAGTGGCCAAATGCAGCAGCAGAAGCTCAGCAGACATTTGGAGAGGAAAATTACACAATCTGGTTGGACTTCCATAGCCCATGGCTGCATGAGGATTTTGTATGTATGTTTGTATGCAATTATTTTTGCCTCTATTACCCATATTAGGATTCTGAAAGGGGTGGAATGCCCCCTTTGCCCCCCCCCCCCATATCCAGCCCTGAATGTAACATCATTTTGTACTTTATTTGGACTAATTTTGATAAGCTTAATTTATCTACATTTCATTTGCATCATAAAACATACTCATCCTTAATATAGACACACAATATTGAATTTGCAGGTGAAATCTGAAAGGATATTTATGAACTGAATATAAATTAGAAATTAAGCATTTATGCCTAGTTCTTTATTTTGTAACATTAGTATTTATATATTTTATGAAGCTTACTTACAAATCACCTGTATTTAGCCTATGAAATAGTCTATAAAATTAAAGTTACTTAAAACAGTGTTTACTCATTTGAAAAATTCAATCTAGAAAAGTCAGATTTGCTGCCGATTCAAAACAGGCTTCATTTCATTAAGATGTTGCAAGACAGATTGCATTAAAATGGCAAGAATATATTTTAGTGAAGGAATATAAATATAACTTGTTACAGATGATAATTTCATTAATAGAGGAATTTACTATTATCTACTTATTCTTGAAAATAAATATCAAATAAAACTGTTTAATTGATTTTTACTTTGATTTTACTAATAATCTCCCTTGATGCTATACCACTGCTACTTCATAATATGCATTATATCTATATACATAAAAAAAAAAAAACAATCTGTACCATGTAAAGCTGAGTCTGCAATCATGTAACATGAAGCTGGTAGCATTTTCTTGACTGTGTAAAACCAAATCTATCACCATGTAATTCGAATTTCATTGCATTTTTTTGACCATATAAAGCCAAAAAGTGTGTAAACTGAGTATCATGTAAGGCAAGGGATAGGTGTATATCTTTACCACCCTATATACTATATGTTGGTTTCATTATTACATTATATCATGTTTCATTAAGTGTAACCATTACTAGGCAAGTATTTCCATTTTATCATAATTATATTGGAAGACGATTTTGATAAGCTTAATTTACATTTCATTATTACACAGACGAACTTACATTGAAAGTCCTTGGAGTAGAGATATGCTTTATCCATTGTCGCAAGCTTCCCTGATATATGCTTTGTAAATACATACACTAAATTTTCAATACCGTGCATAAACATAAATGTTAATCATAATATTAATTTGCATGAACCAAGTCCACAAACATACTATAGTTTCTGCAGCTACAGTCATTCTGACAGCCATCATCAGAGATGCAGAGAAATGTATTGTTAAAAAAAAAATTCCTATTAGAATAACCCTAAGATATACGTATAAAAATTTCAAACATGGATTATATTTTTTTTAAATTGAAATTTCACGTGTTGTACTAAAAATGGGTGTATTCATTTCCACACTATCATTTTGGAATGTGTCAATCTGCAGCTGATGGGAACTTTGTATGAAATATATCTGGTTTTCTGGTTTTAAGAATGAAATGGGTCTGGTTTTAATAGCATGAAAATGCTTAATAACATGGTGTGCTCAAAAGGATCTTTAACAATAAAGTTCACTAGTGGATATCTTGTTGTTGTAGTCCAAAATTATGTGGGAACCTTGTTGTCAAAAGTTCCTCAGAAATAAACAATGCTCTTTAGGCTGGTTAATAGCTGGAAGCAAGTCGATGATAAGGTGATGTTGCAGGCTAATGTACACTGATGCATATGATGCTGCCCCTAATGATGACATATAGGTCACACAGTTCGTGGCAATGTTAGGTTATGAGATACCACTCCATTGATAAAAACATTATTGTCAGTTGGAAAATGCAGAGCATAAGATGGTATAATGACTATTAAGACTTGAATATTACAACTACATTTCTGCTCAACACTAAAGACCTAAAAACTTCTTAAAAGAACTACAGTTCATGAATTATCATCACAACATATTTCATGCCCCACCCCCCACTTTTGGAAATGTCAGTGGTATATGCTAGCTTAAAATAAACTAGGCCCTCTATCAGTGTTGAAGTAAGTTAAAAGCTAATTAGGTAAGAATACATTCCATGCCAGTGGGTGATATCAGTACTCCATAATTTGGATTTATTAATGTCAATAATAAGATTTTCTGTAATGATTTAGTTGAAATGTTGTGGTTGGAGAAATGAAAAAGCAAGAATTGAGCAATGAAATATTATCAATATTTCCTTTAAAATTTATTTCAAGTTTACATCATAAGAATACAAGAAATAAAATAAAATTATGATGAGACAGCCATGGTTGAATTATAAAAACATTTTAGCCTAAATATTTATTCAGTCAAAAGAACAAAATACACAAGTGAACAACTTGAAAACAGCTAACACTGAACTTTAGCTGAACATTCAGTGCAGCTCTACTTTATATGACTAATGGCAATTCCATATGTTTACAGCAAGGATTCCCAAACTGGGGTGGTGAAAACATTCTAAGGGAGGCATAAGGAGGTGAAATTTTTTGAGACTATTTTTAATTTGAATTATGATTTGAAATTGTTAAAAGGGTGGTTACCTCATGATAATTGAAGGTGGGGCAGTGTGAGGGTTACTCAAATATTGAAAAGGAAGTGTGATGCCAAAAAGTTTGGGAAAGTTTAGTCTCATTATGATATATAGAAGGGGTAGCTCATCCATAAGAGCACCTGGGGCACTGCCCTACCAAAAATAATCATAAGAAATAATATGAAATTTTAAAATTTGGTATTAATACCAAATTTTAAAATTTCTTATTATTATTATTTGTCCTATCTAAAAAACAGCATTTTTATAAAAAAAAAATTGTAATTATTGTCATACTGTGTAAACAATCACAGCTTTACTTTGTGAATCACTACTACATCATCTGCTTTAGATTACATAATATGAATTTTCCATTACGGCCATCACAAGGAATTTTAATATTATATGGATGTTTGTGTCGTTTTTTCTGCTGAGGTTCCGCCATCCTCACAGACCTTCTACTATGGTGTATAAACTGATAGGCTCCTGTCAGACCTCTGTGGCAAGCAGCTGCTTGAGGGGGTATATTACACAAATGCACATGTGCTGAAATACAATAGCAGCAAACTGGAAGAGATAGGCTACCAATTCAGAGTGACCCATTACACATAATTGGTATTCAGATTCTTGTTATTCAGAGTGTCCTGTTACACTTGATTGGCTGATTCAATAAATAGTCAAAGATGTTACTTGGCCACAAGTCTTCATTTGACTCTACCAGTAGGATGCATACTTTTTATTTTGCCAATAAAGGACATTTAGGCATGAACAGTTTAGGAAGAGCATTTAAATATTAAAATATAACAATGTGTTGAATATTTAGTATATTAGTATGTGGAATACTAAATATATTTTAGCAAGATGTTTCATCATCAGTGCTTAGTTCAGTATAATGTCATCAGAATCACAATATGAAGGTCTCTGGTTTGATATCAGTTGCTCCTGGTATATATATATATATTTATAATTCATTGTATTACTATGTCCCTTTTCTTTACAATTCATTGTATAATAAATTAATATATATATATATTTAATAGTATTTTTTTTATTTTTAACTGCTTCTTTGTATTATACACAATAACAGAGGAAGATATAAAATATAATTTCTATTTCAGTATATGGATATTAATGGCATGCAACTTTGTTGATTTATGCTATGAAAATGCCAAGTTATATCTTATGTATATGAAACCTGGAGGGTCTGGTGACCCCTTGGTCCCAATTCGAGTGACAATAATTATAATTATTTTTCGTTGTTTGCTTTTTTTTTTTGTATTTTATTCTAGTTAAAGATTTTATTGTTATTATAATAATATATACACTGAAATGCCAGTTTATTAGCCTTAAGAACAGCTCAAATTCATTGGGGCATGGAACTTACAAGATGCTGGATGTGTTGTGCAGGAATGTTGTACCATGCAGAAATGATTGTGTTGCACAGTTGCTGTAAATTGGATAGTGGCACAGTATTACTACAAACATCACTTACCACCTCATTCCAAAGATGCTTGATAAAGTTTAGATCTGGGGACTGTGCAGGCCAATGAAGCAAGGAAAACTCGTCAGCATGTTTCGGCAACAATATGTGCCTTTGAGCAGGTGCATTATCATGCTGAACACGTCCACCTGAGTGAGAATAAACTATAGCCATGAAGGGATGAACTTGGTCAGCAATGATATTCAAGTACGCCATGGCATTCAGATGTCCTTCAATGTGTATCAGGGGGCCTAATGTGTGCCAAGAAAACGTTCTCCATGCCACCACCAGCCTGTACTGTTGATATCAAACAAGATGGCTCCATGGCCTCACGTTGCTTGTGCCAAATTCTGATCCTTCCATCAGCATGATGCAAAAGGAACCTTGACTTATTTGACCAGGTTACCTTTTTCCAAACCTCAACGATCCAGTGTTGATGCTCCTGTGTCTACCGGAGATGTGGTTTTGTGTTCTTTGCTTACATCGGCACTCAACATGGTCAGCAGCTGTTGTAGACCATTCCCGACAAGATCCGATATGTGGTGCATTTGGAGATGACCTTCTGCATACCAATGTTTAATTCTGTTATGATTTACCTTGTTCTAGCCCATCTGTTCACTTGCATGATTCTCACCATCTCCTTTGACCCCTCTGATCCACAAACTGTTTTAATTCACAGGATTGCCAATCACTAGTAATTTTTTGCATTTCACACCATTCTTAGTAAACCTTGAAAAGAGTTGTGCATGAAAAGCCTAGGAGGACAGCCATTTGAGAGATGCTATAGAAGAAGCATGCCTAACACCATCATGCTCAGTTGAAAGCCACTCAGGTCGCTTGTTTTGCCCATTCTGATGCTCAATCCAACACTAACTGATTCTCGAGATGTTGAGCTGCATGATTTCTACTGCACACCATGGTCATGTGACAGATGGGATGAACCATTTATGTGACAAGGGGCAGTATACCTAATAAACTGGTATCTCAGTGTACATAAAAATTTAATTTATTAATTATTACAAATAAAAAAAGAAAACTCTTCAAATGATAATTATGAGTAATTCAGTTTAAAATAATAAATGTAAATTTAAAATTAAAACTGGATAAAAAAAAATTGCAAACTTATATGTTGCATGAACAGTTTTTTGAAATATCACTAGAACAGATACCAGAGGAGAAATAAAAATATGTGTTATGTAAAAATATGTATATATTTATATATACATACATGCAATTATTACAGAGGGGGGGATACTGAACTGAATGGAACAGAATGCTTTTCCAAGTTTGTTTTTCCCCAAATTTTTTTGCTGATTAATGCATTTGTAGAATAATTGAAATAAAGGATAAGTGCATACTGAAGGGTTGAGTTGTTTCATCTCTCAGTGGCACATTTTTGCACACAATGGGCTAAATGGCAATGTCACAAGGACCCCGAGGGCTCAAAGAAGGTTGGGGGAGGGGACCCACTGGACAACTGTTGGGAGACAGATGGTAGCCTCCTGTCAAGGCCATCCAACATTTTCTCTAACCCTTCCAGTGTCCATGTTGTCTGTATACATTCACAGAATCCGTAATGAGAGGCTGAGGATGGCTGCATATGTTTTTAGTACAACAACAAAAAAAAAACCTCCACAGTGACACAAACATGAAGCAGAGTGAGGGAGAAGAAATGCATGAGCAGTTGGAAGCATGTAGGTATAAACTACGCAACACTCCAAAAACTAGCACTAAGAAGGCTGCCCAGCAGCCAAAATATGTTGAGTAACAACCACATTTTGTATTTTTTCATTGGATACACATATATCCCAAGACTGTGCAAAAGACCTACAGTGCCCCTTTGTAATTAGTGCAATGTCATCATAACTAAAGACGGCGCTGCTAACTACCACCAGAAGAAAGACGTAACCCAAACTGTGGACAACAATGCAAAATCAAGGGATTTCAGGTGTGGGTTGGGTTGTTTTACCTCTGAGTGGCACTTTTTTGCACACCATGGGCTAAATGGCCAGGTCACAAGGACCCCAAAGGCTCAGAGAAGGTTGGGGGAGGGGACCCACTGGAACAGCTGTTGGGAGACAGATGGTAGCCTCCCGTCAAGGCCATCCAGCATGTTCTTTAACATGCACAGGGTATGTCTCTCCCGCACACGGGGCCACGGCTTAACGTCCCATCCGACAGACGGCGGCCTTTCCAAGCCCATCAGTGTCCCCTACTGACCGTGGGCAGGGCGGGGAATTTAGCGGAAATAAATCTCAACGCTGACGCAACTGGGACTCGAACCTGGGAACTACAGATTACGAGCCTGGCGCGCTACCGACTGAGCCACCCCCACCCCTCAGGTGTGGGATTATATCCTATATAAATTATGCAAAAGTCAGTCAAAGATATGTTGGTAACCACATCTTTATCATCTGTACTCTAAATATAGCGTAATAGTGATAATGTACATAGTATTAAAAAAAATCGATTTTTTTAAAATAAAAAGTGTTGCAAAATTTTTTAATATATATCTTATAAAAATATATAATTCAGGCTTGAAAAATAATATTTTGCTTTTCATCTGATGCATATTTTATTAAACTACAATATAAATCACTTGTTAACGCCATCTAGTTGCCATTTCTCAGAAATGGTATTGCCGATTTGTTTGTTAACGTTACCCTACGCTGAAACAATCGCCCTAGCTCACAAGTTTCATTTGAACTATCATCAACAAATTTTTTCCTTAAAGTTTTAAAAATCTCCTGTAAATTATCAAAAAAAATGCTATTTTTAAAAACAGAAAATTTCAGAAGTAATTGCAAAGTATGTACCATCATTTTTCTTTCCCGTTTTAAACTCCTTTCTGCCATAAACCTATTTCAGAATTCCCAGAATTATTTTTATCATTTATCCCAGCATTCTATGCATCTTTCCCGCTTTTCAGATCGAAACTGTAACTAAAAAAAAGTTTTCTTAGAAAGGAAGCAAGCCAAGTTGTTGTTTCAAAGTTCAGTACAGTATAAAGTATGTCACGGTAACAGGTGCAGTCTTTGGTTGAGTGCAGTGACCTAGTTATTACTCACACTGCAGTAAAGTAACTCTACAGTGAATGTTTACAGAAAGAGTTCCTCTCAGATATAGGATAATGTGACCATGAATCTAGTCAGTATTAACCTTCATTTTCATTTCAATAGATTTATTTTCTGCAAATTATCGTTTTTTTCGTCAGCTGATCTATCTATCTTTTGGGGTTATGCTACATCAGATGGCCAGCTTTACAAGTTGTTGCAGATATTATTTAACATCGCATTAGGTTATATATTAATATTTCTTTTATTATTTCTTCCTTTTCTTGTTAAAAAACTTTGCTCTTGTATCGTTTCCTGAAAATGAATGAGGTATTGGATATGGAAGCAAAAAAGGCTTCCTTCACATGGCAAGTTGTTTACATATCTGATTTAGTTAAAAACTTCCTCACAACAAATTGGATTATGAATTCCCTGCATAAAGTTGGTATTTTATTTCCTTTTTATTAATAATTAAACCTTAGTTTTCATTTCTGTAGATTTACTTTATTTCCGCAAATTACCAATCTTTTTGTAGATCAATTATTATCAATTTTTGCGGAGTTATGCTACATCGGGTAGCCAGCTTACAACTTGTTGCTGTGGTGTGGATATTTTATTTAACATTGCATTAGGTTAGCTGTTAAATTTTCTTTTATTATTTTTTACTTTTCCAGTAAAATAAACTTTGATCTGGTATCATTTTCTGAAAATGAATGAGGTCTTGGATACTGAAGCAAATTTATTTACATAAATTAGCAATCTTTCTGAGTTATGCTATATCAGGTGGCTGGTTTAAAAGTTGTTGCGAATATTTTATTTAATATCCCATTATGTTATGTGTAATTTTCTTTTATTATTTCTTGTTTTTTTAGTAAAAACACTTTGAACTTGTACCGTTTTCTGAAAATGAATGGTCTTGGATATGGAAGCAAAATGGACTTCCTTGGCACGGAAATCAGTCCTCATGTGGGAGGGCAATTTTGGGAAGGGTTTAACTTCCCACCCCCTGCTAAACTCACTGTTAATGTTTCACTCCACCTGCCCCCTCAGAAAATTTTCATTTAAAAAATTATTACAAGTTTTATGTTTATATTGAATGATTTTAAAAGCACCCCCTAGTGTCTTGGCCATGTCACTCTGATTATATAAGGGTTGTTTTTTTTTGCTTTGGTGAACAAACCTTTCTGCATTTAGCCAAGATTGCCAAGCTTCAACACCCCAAAAAAAATTCATTATGTTTAATGAAAAACACAGCCAAGAAAATTTTTTTCCATTTCATAACCAGTTCAGAAAATCCCATGAATATGAGAAGTCCAAGTCACTTTGTATAACACTAGCCATGGCATATAACATTCCATAATTCCTTTCATGAGTTATTTGGCAAAAAAAGCTCTAAAGTTAAGTTTTTTTTTTTGGCTGAGCATATGGAGAAAAATAGCTTGGCCTCTGGATGGAAATCTATTTTTCAGGCTGGACACAGGAAGGGTTAATGTGCACAAGGTATGGCTCTCCCACACACAGGGCCACAGCTTAACATCCCATCAGACAGACGGTGGCCTTCCCAAGCCCATCGGTGTCCTCTATTGACCAAGAGCAGAGTGGAAAGTTTTGCAGAGATAAATCTCTACACTGGCCCAGCTGGGATTTGAACCTGGGAACTGCATATTACATGCTTGGAATGCTATTGACTGAGCCACCCCAACCCCTTCATATCGAAGTCATTCCAGTATGATATATTTCAATTCAATTTCAGACATCTCTCCAAATTTTTTTCCTACATTCAGGCTCTACCTGCACTACTCAAAGTGCCCCACGAAAAATTTTAATAATGAGCCACCAATGATTTATAGCATGCCCAAATATTATGCTTTAAACTACCCTATAAATTAAATAAGGATAGTCTGAATTTTCATACTTAAATGATCTAAGGTATTCAATGACCATTTATATTTGATGTGGCCATTTGTTTATGATGTGTATGTATAGTAAAACCTGCCTAAGGTGATCTTTCAGTCTGATCAAATGAGGTTTTTTTTTTATAGTGGCTATTGAATACATGTTTTCTTTGTGATTTCAACACAAATTTGTTACTGAATAAGGTGTCATTTGAACAGTGCACATCAAATAAAAATGGGCATTGAATATCTTATTTCAGTTCATTTAAGTTTGAAAATTCAGCCTATCTGGTATTCAGATGATTGACCAACTTAAGTTTAGTAGATGTGGCTATTATGTGGCAAACAATAGGTAAAATAAAGAGTAAAAGTCATAAAACCCACAACCAAGGTTAAAATATAAACACACAAAGAAGAACAGATACAAAGTGTAAACATTAAAACAATAAAGGGCATAAAAGAGCCATGTAAAAAGAATAACAAAGGTAAATATAAAAACCAATAATAGATATACAGGACCTATAGTAAACAGCAAGAAGTCTAAATGTCAAAAAAGGCAAAACAATTAAATACATATAAAATATCTAGTAAAATGTAAAAATTTGAATGGTGGGATAAAAGAGTTGTCAGATAAAAGGTAGTAGAGTGTAAGGGGTTCAGCTGTAAAATTATGAAAGTTAAAATACACACGACATTCAAGGTTAAAAGCTGGACAAACAATTAAAATATGTTAAACTGGTGTCACAAAACTTACACTTTGGTTTGTTGTCATTCCTGCGAAAAATGGACTGACATGGTTTGATAATGGGCTTGATCTCGAAAAACTTGTTACCAACCTGTTTAGACTAAGATCTCTGCCATTGTGCCCAGAGCTTGATGGAAAGACACTGTTAGAAGTCCATGTATGGAACTGGCAGTGGAGAGCCAGATGGCATGGCAGACTTGGCAGCAGTATCTGCCAAGTCATTGCCCCTGATGCTGACATGACTGGGCAACCAACAGCAGATGATGGGGGTAGTGACTGCCAGACAATAGAGCTGGTGGCATAACTTGGAGAACAGGGTGAGGCTGATGCCTCACTAAGGTCAAAGCCTGTAGTGAGCTAAGTGAGTCGGTATAAAGCATACATTGACAATGATGCTTACATTGACTTGATCATTACATTGCATTACATTGATTACATTGACTTGATCTGCCAAGTCATTGCCCCTGATGCTGACATGACTGGGCAACCAACAGCAGATGATGGGGTAGTGACTGCCAGACAATAGAGCTGGTGGCATATCTTGGAGAGAACAGGGTGAGGCTGATGCCTCACTAAGGTCAAAGCCTGTAGTGAGCTAAGTGAGTTGGTATAAAGCATACATTGACAATGATGCTTACCAACCAATGTGAGCCAAGGCGAGGCTGATAGCATGCAACTTGCAGTGAAGATGGAACACTGCTGTGGGATCTGGTCATATCACAGTAGATTAAGGCCAATCCTACTGATGTGCCAGACTTCAAGCCATCTGTGAAGATAGGCAAGAAGTCTGGGTGCTCAGCATAGTGGCTGGCAAAGAGTTATAGATATACACAGTTGGGTGTAAAGGCCTTCCCTGTCCTGCAAAGAAAAAAGTCGCAGGAAGGGGAAACAGTGAGCCACAGTACAATGATATTGAGACTGATGTTAAGGTGCAGGTAACCTTAGACATGGAAAACAAAAGGATGAATGGCAGTCTGGCAATTCATGTAAAGAATTTCCCACTGAGGACTGAATAAGTTTAGTAGACCTCTAGATTATATTTCCAGTTTTGCAAAAATGTTTATTATTTTTGAATATTTGGAATTGAAGTTTTCAGTGTCAATAAAGCTTTAATATACATCACTTACCTGATCAGGAAACTTACGAATACTTTCCACAAGATATTGATAAGACTTCCAGTCCCTAGCAATTAGCTGTCCCATAACTGGTATTATTTGTAAAGAATACCAATCATAAAGCCTACATAAAGCAATTAAAATAATAAATTTCTTTCTTTCAATATCACTAATAAAGAGCATTTTCATGAAACACACCAAGGAATCAAAAGCATTGTTAAAAATAAGTCTAAAAATAGTTTCTGTTTCATCAGAGTGATTTTCATTTACTCACTTGATTTTGTGTGAATTATTTTGACACATGAAATACTGATATATCTTAGGATTAAAATTTTAGATTATTATTGTCATCAGCTGCTTATCACAGCTTAAAAATTTTTAAATTTTTAAGCATTCTTTTACAAAGCTGAAGCAAAGAAGGACAAATAAGTCACTGTGTAGAGCCCAAGAACTAAAAATTCCAGTCTTGGTCAGATGAACAACAAACAGGTTACATTAATAACTGCTTTAAAACTAATGTTTAAATAGGTTGGGTTGTTTCACCTCTGAGCAATACTTTTTTGCACACAATGGGTTAAATGGCCAGATGACAAGTACCTCAAAGGCAGAGAAGGTTGGGGGAGTGGACCGACTAGAACAGCTTTGAGAGGCAGATGGTACCTCCCATCAAGGCCATCCAGCATATTCTTTAATGTGCACAGGATATGGTTCTCCCACACACAGGGCCATGGTTTAATGTTCCATTTGGCAGACTTTCCAAGCCCATTGGTGTCCCCTACTGACTATGGTTAGGGCAGAGAGTTTTGCAGAGTAAATCTCAACACTGATCCAGCTGGGATTTGAACCTGGGAATTGCAGATTACAAGCCTGGCACGCTACTGACTAAGCCACCCTTGCCTGTTTAAATAGGATAAAATGAATACGAAATGAATCTTGTACAGCTCTGCTAATGATCACACAAGTTCAATGTAGAGCATGTAGAACAATGATTCTCAAACACTTTGAACCCATGAACTTACTAACGAACATTCTGAGTCCAGATACCACTTACCAAGACACTGCACACTCAAGGACCCCTAATCCATTCCACATTTAAATTATCTCCATGTCAACTTAAAATAGATTCAAATGATTCATTCAAAATGTTTTAATGCTTCTACAATATTTACAAAATGTTTCATACCTGTTACAATGTATTTTTTTTAGCTCAAATAATTAAATGACAATTTTTCTTAACTTATAATAGATAAAAATAATCTTATGGACTCCCTTGCCCAGGGACTACACTTTGAGAATGGCTGATGTAGAGGATTCCTTTCTTGTTTGCTGCTCAAGGCACAAGCAAAAAATTTTACCATACGCAAGCAGGTATGGAAGTTTGACTTAGGCATGTCACTGACTATTTTATTCTTTCAAGAAGGGCATATCAGAGAACAGTTAAGCTTGTAACATGTAATACAGTAATATGGTTTACAGCAAAAACTAGACTCTACAATACCAACTTTCTTCAACCAATAATTTGGTCTATGGAGGTCTTGAAATAACATCAGTTTAATTATAGTCACCCATATATCACATGTGTTTGACTTAAATTCTGAAGTCTGTTACTGTCTCTGATATTTAAGCTCAACTAATAGAAATTTTGCATTGGAAATTATTGTGAAGATCTGACTGACAACTGTGTAAACTGTATGGCTTCAGAATTAATAATATGTATATAACTTTAGCCTATTGATACTCACATAAACCACTCTATGTTTGTGACAGTATGAACATGTCAAATTACATTGGAAGTGGCTCAGATCTGTATCACTTCATAATTTATTAACAGTGAAATGGTTTATGTTGTTTATGTGAGACATTAATTGCTTAACCAATTTAATTTAAACCAGTGGTCTTCAAATTGGGCATTTTAGGATTTTCAGTGGGTGTTAAAGAACTCACCAAATGCTATTCTAACATTAAATCCATACAGAAAGTGGGCAAACTTATTTCAAATAGCAAAATACAGTAAAAGTGGGCAGTGAATCAAAAAAGGTTGAAGACCACTGGTTTAGTCAAAGTATGGTAGTACATTTTGCATTTTTTAATCTGTGATTATTCTTGCATTTAAAAAAAACTATCTTGAAAGGGTTAGTAAATAATTTTGTTATTTCATTGCATATTAACTAGAGTTATTGAAAGTTTATTAACCCTTCCAGTGTCCACGTTGTCTGTACACGTCTAGAGAATCTGAATAAATAGGCCAAGGACGTATGCACACATTTTCAGTACAACAAAAAAATATTGATTTTTTTTTTTAATTAAAAATTGCCATTGTAATTTTTTGATATATATAAATATATCTTATAAAAATATATAATTCAAGTTTCAAAAATAACAATTTGTTTTTTAATTTGATGCATATTTTATTAAACTACAATATAAATAACTTTATAAAGCCATCTGATTGCCATTTCTTAGAAGCACTAAACGGTATTGCCGATTTGCTTGTTAATGTTCCTATTTGCTGAAGTAACTTTCTGATTTAAGCTCACAAGTTTGATTTGAGCTATTATCAACAAATTTTCCCTTAAATTTTCGAAAATCTCCTAAAAATTAACAAAAAACTGCTATTTTTAAAAACCGTAGATTTTGGAAGTAATTACAAAATACGTACTGCCTTTTTTTTTCCTGTTTCACACACTTTTCTGTCATAAACGTATTTCAATATTCCCAAGTTACTTTTATCATTTTTCCCAGCATTCTATGCATCTTTCCCACCTTCAACTCGAAACTGAAAGTAAACACATCCTTCTTAGAAATTCTGGTTGCACCTGCATTTAATTAGTTATGCTTCACTGAGGCAAACAAGACACAGATGGCTGATGCAATCTCCACTGCTTGTGTGTGATATAAGTGTTGTTTACAGTTTTGGTCCAGCATGTTGGATATTCTTTGTAAAGTTAGTATTTTTTTATTTTTAAACCTTAGTTAGTTTTCATTTCAGTAGATTTATTTTCAGAAATTAGCGATCTTTTGGCCGATCGATAAGTATCGATTTTTTTTTTCATAGTTATGTTATACCATATGGCTGGCCTACAACTTGTTGCTGTGGATATTTTAACATCGCGTTAGCATGTTATTTTTTATTTTATTATTTATTACTTTTCCAGTAAAACTTTGATTTAGTATCATTTGTGAAAATAAATGAGATTTTGGATATGAAAGCAAATTCATTTCTATAGATTTACTTCCATTAGTTAGCGATCTTACGATCGGCTGATTTACCAATTTTTCCAAGTTATGATAGATCGGAAGCCAGTTAAAAGTTGTTGCAGATATATTATTTAACATTCCATTAGGTTATATGTAATTTTTATTTTATTATTTCTTGTTTTTTTAGTAAAAAAACTGAGCTTGTACTGTTTTCTGAAAATGAATGTCTTGTATATGATAGCAAAATAGACTTCCTTTGCTACGAAAATCAGCCACCATTTGGGAGGGCAATTTCGGGAAGGGCTGGTCCTTGTTGCACAAACCTTTCTGCACTTAGCCAAGATCACCAAACTTCAACACCCAAAGAAAAAGTTCATAATGTTTAGTAAAAAAAAAGCAGCCAAGGAATTTTTTTTTTCATTTCATAACCAGTTCAGAAAGTCCCATGAATGTGAGAAGTCCAAGTAACGTTGTATAACACTAGCCGTGTTTAAAATATTTGATACTGAAAAGAATCATTAAAAGAAATAAAAATCATATTTCAGGTTGAATATTGTATTATTCAGGAGAAAATTTCCTTCCGATAAATATATAATTTAACTAAATAAAGGGTTTGATCACGATAATGCTGTGGTACAAAGTTAAAACAAAAAACTTCCAGGGAGTAATTTTCAAACTAGGAAAGTGCTGTACATACCATTACCATATATGGGATCTACTTAACTAACACCTTAGAATTACCCTTAACTTTATACATTACTTCAAAATTAACTCTTCCTTCAAGAGACCAATTAGAGCCATATATAAAGCGAAAACATATTTACCACTTATGCTGGTACAATTGCATATTTTGCAGCGTTGTCATGCTGTAGTTGGTAATTATATATGCTACCAGTCTTGACAGTAGATGTTCTTCTAGCAGTTACAATGCTGGCATAGATGTTATGAACTGACACTATTTTCTTTAGTTTCCTTATCCACAAATTTAAACTTCGTTCATTTGTGGTGCACAAACAGATGGTTTAAGTTGTCAGTTGTTCATGGTGGTATAAGTTCCATTTCTTTTATGTAGGATGTTACATAATGCGACGCTTTTAGCCATGTTGTTGCACATTGTAACCTCAAGGTAATAGTAAATTCTCATAGGGTATTACACGAACAGTTCTTTTGATGTGAAAAGCACTTTTCCCTGCTTGAAAAGATTTTAGATACGCTCCTTACTGGAAGAAAGCTAATGTTCTGATGACCATTAATTTAATATTGGCCAAAAGCCACTGCTTTTACAACTTTAAAACTTTTAAAAACATCTTAAAAACATGAACCTTCCAGGCTCGTTACGCGACGCATTTCACCACGAACTCATAACATGTGGCATCCTCAGGCGAATACGATGATAGCAATGAGAAGTTTAAGTAGCCGCCTTCAGTCTAGCCCAGCCCTTTGCGTACTGAGTGCTGCATGTGCATCTCGTGATGAAGGCTGCAATAGGAGATGCCATGCCGATGGAAGGGGTGGAATCTCGGTATTGCAGACCTCGTCACGATGTTTATGTATATTTAAAGTTTCGGCATATTGTAGTTGAAATTTTGTTTTTGGGGCTATTCCAGGTTTAAGTTAATTTTATCAATTTTAATATTATTTTCTGCTATTGTTTTTGATAATGCTGTTGTGAGGTTCTTTTTAGTTATGTCTGTAATATGTTCCTGCATTCGTGTCTCGTATTGTCTGTATGTTTTTCCTATATATTTATTTTTGCCCTCTAATTTGCCATCGGGGTCAGGGATTTCGATTTTTTATACTCCCCCTGTGGGTGGTTTTTGATCTCTATCATTTAAAATTAAATTTTTAATGGAATGAGTGATAGTACTGGGTAAAATAATATTATATTTTCTTAAAGTATTTCGAGTGTTTTCGTTATAGTTTTCATGCATGAAAAACTTTTAACATACTGTTTTTTACTTTCTATTTGTTGTGGATTCGATTGGGTATCTCTTTTTACAGTGTATTTTGCTTCCGTTTCCCATTTTTGTAGTAACTCTCTTGGGTATCCTACTTCTTGTGTGGTTGTTCGAATATATTGTAACTCTTCTTGTAGAGTTTTTTGTTGTGTTGTTTGGGTTGGGTTGTTTTACCTCTGAGCGGCACTTTTTTGCACACCATGGGCTAAATGGCCAGGTCACATGGACCCCGAAGGCTCAGAGAAGGTTGGGGGAGGGGACCCACTGGAACAGCTGTTGGGAGACAGATGGTAGCCTCCCATCAAGGCCATCCAGCGTGTTCTTTAACGTGCACAGGGTATGGCTCTCCCGCACACGGGGCCACGGCTTAACGTCCCATCCGACGGACAGCGGCCTTTCCAAGCCCATCGGTGTCCCCTACTGACCGTGGGCAGGGCGGGGAATTTTGCAGAGATAAATCTCAACGCTGACCCAGCTGGGACTCAAACCTGGGAACTACAGATTACGAGCCTGGCGCGCTACCGACTGAGCCACCCCCTCCCATTTTTGTTGTGAACAGTATCTGTACCCCTGACATAATGGGGAATAATACTCGCTTTTTTATATTTCATCGGATGTGATGAATCTATTGGTATATAATTGGGAGTATGTGTTGGTTTCTGATATACAGTGCTCTCACAGAAGTGTGATTTTCGAGATATTTTAATATCCAAGTATGGTATTTGACCATTTATTTCTGATTCCGTAGTAAATTTAATTGTGGGCATTACATTATTAAATGTGTTAACAAATTCTTTCAATTTTTCTACTGGATGGGGCCAAAAGATGAAAATGTCATCTACATATCATATATATAGATCCGGTTTTAGCTTGCAGGTGGAAAGGGCAGTTTCCTCAACGTACCTCATGACCACGTCAGACATGAGTACAGACAGAGGGGAACCCATTGGGACACCCTCGGGCTGGAGCCATGTCCGCCGTCCGATGTCAAAGAAGTTTGATTTTACAGCAAGGTCCAGTGCATCGTGCATAGCAAAATATTGAGGGTGTGATGGTTTTGCTACGCGAAGCCATTCAGCTTTTAGCCGCATCCAATACCGGGGTTTAGGATACAGCAATACGACATCGAGCGAATGCATTGTTACTGTTGCTGAAATTGGGGTGTTCTGAATTCTATGAAGCGCTTCATGACATGATGTTACAATATTTTTTGTGGGTGGAAAATACTGTTTAAAAAAGTTAAATAATGCTGTTTCTAGGTTATAATTAGGTGATTTTCGTTTATTAACTAATGGTCGAAATAGTTTATCTTTTTCATGCAATTTTATCTTAACAAACATTTGAGGTATATCCAGGTACATTGGTACTATACATTGCTTTGCTATATCCTCCGGTATAAATGGGTTATTTTTTATAATGCCCATTTTAGTTATTATATTAGGAATAGGGTTATTTTTTACGGGTTGACATTTTAATTCCTTTATAGTTTCCATTACTTTTTTATCATATTGTTCTTTATCCATAATCACTATTTGATTTGTTTTATCAGCCATAATAATTTTAATATCTTTTTTTCTTTTCCTAGTTTGGAAATTACTCCCTGGAAGTTTTATGTTTTAACTTCGTACCACAGCATTATCGTGATTAAACCCTTTATAAAGTATAGCTGTGTGTTAACTTACTAGTATATAATTTAACTATTTTTATTCATCAAGTTTTCCAAAATGAAGCCTTAATTGTATAGTGCAATCTTTTTTTTCACCATATCACATTGAAAAAGGCTTATTAAAAACAATATGCTTGCAAATTTGTTTATATTATTTTTATGAAATTAATAATTAAATTCTGTTTAATTTGGTATATAACATGACCTATTTCTGTTGATTGGTTATTTTTTTTTTAATTCTAAAGTTGAACTGTTTATGTGACTCAGCACAATTGACTAAAAGTCTGGAATTTTCTCAAAGTATGGTACTGAGAAAAAAATTACAAAATAAAAGAAATATTTACTTAAAACCGAAAAAAAAATTTTTTTGTTATTCAGAAATACATAGTCATCCTATTCATGTGCATTGTAATCATTTCTGTCTATTAGTTTTTTTCAAATAAATTTTTATTTGTGTTGCCAGATGCATTTTTTACTACATGACTCTAAAAAAAGGTCCCCATTAAAATAAAATATATTGTCTTTTTTGTTAAATACTTTATTTTCAGAAAATCCAGAATTAAATGCTGATTAATTTGGCCTACAACATGCTATAATTCCTTTCATTAGTTATTTGGCAAAAAAGTTCTAAAGTTAAAATTTTTTTTGGCTGAGCATAGGGAGAAAATAGCTTGGCCTCTGGATGCAAAGCTGTTTTTCAGGCTGGACACTGGAAGGGTTAATATCATTTTTACTCGTTATTATTATACTATAACTATAGTTTTATCTATCTATATAAGGGATACGCCAGTTACTACACATTTCCAGGTGATACGTGAAGCATAAAAGGTTGAAAACCACTTTTCTCGAGTATATTGTATCCATCTAAAATATAGTCCAAATAGAACTTAATAAGAATATCATCCAATTTACAGAATAGAATAACAAATATACGATTTCACACAGTTTCAGTCAGTTTGACAATACAGAGCGAAATATACCTAAGCATTATATTACCTTTCTCCCGTTTTTCACCTGAAGAAACTTTTTCAAATCCAAAATAAGCAGAATTATTTGCATCTGATGAGAAATATTTACTTAAAACCAAAAAAATTTTGTTTTATAAAGACGGTTTAATTTTGATCATAGTGTGTTTAATAATCTTACCATTTTTATTTTAAGTAATCTTAAAGTACTCTTATTGTATTCCACATATACAAACTTCTCCCTTCAACATGGGAATGGTAATATTCTGTAGCATTGTGATGCCCCTCATTCACTTTTGCTTTACCTTAACCAGTTTTGCTTAATTTACGTTATATTTATCATTTTGGGGATTTTTATTTCCTTTTTGGCATCACAGCGCTCGTTTCCAAGAGTTAGGAGTTGCGCATGCACAACTCCGATCTTCCGACTGTCACCCGCTAAAGCGCGTGCACAAGGACACGCCCCTCTTGCGTCATAGCTTGAGTCGCTCGTCAGTTTATGTAAATGTCTTTCCCGGCGTACAACATGACACGTTCGGCTCTTGTAAAAGTCTGGTGACATGCTGGTCACAGCAGCACAAGTAAGTGCACATAGCATAGCGTAGTAAGAGCACAGCGCACTGTAGCGCAGAGAGCATAAGCATGTAGCACGGAAGAGTGCTGAGTTGATGTATCTTCTTCATTGAAGTTTTGGTGAGTGATTTTTGGAAATAAATTTGTTTGTTATTTAAACCTTTTGAGTCTTTACTAATCTTTTCTCTTGAGCAATGTGAATTAAGTTTTGATTAGTATTTAATAATTAAGTTTTGACAATCATTTTTGGATTCTTACTCATTAACGCTCGCTGGTATTTTGAACCCTAATTTAACTTATTCTATTTTTTGGCAATTTGTTAATTATTGCCTGGTGCTTGTCTCAGCTATCCGGAACATAAAACTAATTGGATCAGAAAAAGGGTCCAAACTTAAAAATATTTTGCATTTGTTTGGAGTGTTACAGCATAGGATTCATTAGGATGGGTTTGCTACCATTGGAATGCATATGCTTGCATTGCTTCAAACTTCCTCCCAAAATTATTTCAACAGTCTGAAGAGATGGAAATCAGAAGGAGACATGTCTGCATTGTTAGGAGGATAGTCCAACAACTCCCAACCAGTTTGTTGATTTGGTCTTACTAGCAATATGGGACTGTACATTGCTGTGAAGAAGAATGATTCTTTCTTGTCATTTTTCAGATTCTTTTTCCTTAATGTTGCCTTTACCTTTGTTTTCAGGAGACTGAGATAATAATGGGCAATTTTCAATGATTTCAATGATGATGATTTCAATTTTCAATGATGGCAAAGGATTTCCAAAAAATCTGTACAGATTAACCTGTCATAATCCTAAAAGGCCAAAACCACGACCTTGTTAACAGACTTCTGATTAATTTTTTTTGGAGTGGCCATTCACATTAATGCCATTCTATTCTTGACCATTTATTCAGGTGTAAAGTGATGAACCCATGTCTCATCACACTACAATCAAGTCAAAAAACATATTCCCTTCTGTTTTGTTATGTTCAAATATTTAGAAAAAAACTTAACTCTCTAAGCTTTCTAATCAAATGTTACAATTTTGGAACCCATCTTGTTGTCATTTTTCAAAAGCAAAAATGGTAATCAATGATTATCACTACATCACTGAAATTGGCTCTACACTGCCATCTTGAAGTAAAATGGGTAGATGCAAGTAAATACAGTTAATGTGTGGAGATAAATATGAAATGAATGTACAAAAATTGCATTGATCCACAATATTATTGATGAAAGTAATGAAAATTATGAGTCAAATTTGAACTACTCTTTTACATGCTTTCACACAATGAGAAAAAATGTTTTAAATGTTAAATTTCCTTTACCTTGAGAACTGTTGTTTAAATTGCAGAAAAACTCATAATTCTCTGTTTACACTTGCTGACCATCAGTAGGTACAATCTTTTAATTTAACTTTTACGTATCTTTTTTTTTATATCTGTTACAAAAAGATTCGTTGATAAACAAAAATATACTCATAATAAAAAGTGGGGGGAAATCTAAATAGAGTCCAGGAACACTAACCAGATCTATATGTAAATCTTCTAATTCTTATATCATAAATGATGGCAAAATATAGACATATTTCATACCTCTCAAGTACAGGATTTGTTACTTGACTAAACTCAAGGCACAAAAATCTGCCACCTGGACGCAATACCCTATGAGCTTCTGATAAAGCCTGCAAAATATATACATAATACAACTATCTATAAAGTAATTAAAATATATTAGCAAATACAGATATAAGCAAGAGCAATTCAGCTAAATCTTAAATAAGTTATGCATAACCTTTTTATATCACTAGTCAAATTCACTAATCTTTTTATTAAACAAGACATCCTATGAGCTGAAATGAAAACTGAAACTATTACAAATTTATAGCTATATAAATAGTCATCATAAGTCAAAGATGATGATTCACAAAAACTTCTTCCAATAGCAGGTAAAACAATGATTACTAAAAAAGTCAATAACATTAAAACTTATGCTGCAGCAACAAGAAAAATATGGTTCACAAAACTTGCATATAAGTCAGTATATAATGCTCAACAAAGCAATTAGTATGGCAAAAGAAATTTGAATTTTATAAAAATATAAATTTCTAACTTTTACACTTATATATACACAGTCATATCAGAATATGACCACCTACCAAATAATGGGAATAACCATCCTTGACCCGGATGACAGTGGCAAGACGGTATGGAATGGACCCAATGAGGCCCTGGAAGGTTGTCAGAGGCACACATACCCATTTGGACTCCAGCAGAGCGCAGAGGTTCCAGAGATAACATTATTGTGGGTCCGCATGCCGAACCTGTCGATCCAAATGGTCCCACAAGTGCTCTATGGGATTGAGTTGAGTGATTTTGCTGGCCAAGAGAGAATGGAGACATCACTGTCATGTTCCTAGAACCAATCACACACCACCTTAGCAACATTGCAGGGTGCATTGTCTTGTTGGTAGACACCATCAGGGTAAATATCCAACATGAAGGGATACATGTGGTCAGCGAGGATGGACAACTTAGTATAGTATGACAATCCCAGTGTTCCGCTATACAAGACAGCACTCCACTTTGAGGGAGTTGCCATGAAACCACCATCCACTCGCTAGAGAACCTTCTGTTGTTCTGCCTTCTGTCTGTGGAGACCCTGCGAAGAGAAAGACCTTTAGTTGTTTAAACAAGTCTGGTGAGATAATCATTGAGGTGCAGTGAGTGGTCTTTTAGAATTTTGATCAATGCCTAGGAAAAAGCCAAATAACTCACTGAATTCCGTCCAAATTCTGTGCCAAAATCAGATATCAGATGGTAATTTTTGAATTTAGAATGCCAAACTTTAGATGGTAATCCTAACTTTTAGAGCCTGATCTTCCATGGCGGAGATTCTCAGGTGGCCCCGTTGATAAGCCACACCTAATCGGGTCATCCACATCCTTTTAGCATGACCTTCAACATCATCCTCTCCATAGAGCCGACTTGCAACCCCTAGCGCACAGGCTGCCACCCACTTCATATCCACCCACTTCAGGGCTTGCAACGGGCCTTTCGCAGATGCAGGATGAGTCTGCCTAATCGGGTTCACTACATCCTTTCAACAGACCCTCCTGTTCTAGGCATCTCCAAGGGGTTGCGACTAGGCTGCACACATCAGGACCACCAGTCCACCCTCCTTCGCAGAGGCCCTAAGCCCCTCCACCACGTCATTCTGCCTAAAGATCTCTTGTGGAGACCCTTAGTTTGGCTTTTCCATCGATAAGCCCGTCAACCAGGTTAGCCGCTCCCGGTCATGAGCCTTCAACTTCGTCCTCTCCATTGTGAGCAAGCTGAAGCCCCCAGTGAAGTCTTCCGACCCACGATATCACTGAGACCACATCGATGAGCCTACTGGACCGGGTGCTCCAAACCCAGTCTGCAGAACCCTCAAGTATGGCCCCTCAACCGGGGCTGCAACCCTGAGCTTCTCAGGGGACAAGTCAATAAGCCTACTGGACCGCCCCACCCCCACCCCTGACTGGTCCGCAGACCCTCAACAGGCCCCCTCCACCAGGGGCCACAAGATATCGTGAACTCCAAAGAGCCAGCAATCCAAACCCAACTTCTCAGAGGCACCGTAGCCCCCCCCCACCTCGACAAATTGGTCCCACTTCGGGGGGGGGGGGGGGGGGGGGGGGGGGATGGACAGGTAGCCATTGGCATTCAGGGACCCATCCAGTGGTACCAGTGGTCCCAGGTCATACCAGGAAAACATCCCCCAAACACGCACACTGCCACCAGCAGCCTGTACTTGACCAACAAGCATGTCCAGGTGTTGGTTCTCGTGAGTCTGACACCATATCTGCCACCACCCTTCACTTCTTGGAGTAGAAACCTCGATTCATCAGAGAAAGCAACCTTTTTCCACTCTTCCATTGTCCAATGACAGTAGTCTTGTACAAACTGCAGGAGTCATTGTTGATGGACTTTGGTTAACATGGGTGTCTTTACACAGCATCAACTCCAGACACCCGTGCGTAACAGGGTTTGCTCTACTGTTATCAGGGACACATACCTAGGTGCCCCAGTGTTCACTTGAGTGGTCATTTGCTGCATGTAACCTTTACCAGTCGACGGAGGCGACATTCTCCTATGGGGTCAATGGCCTCTAGGGCTTCACAGTTATGATGTCTGGAGGTACTTGGTGTGCCAGCAGTCCATTCTTCGTACATGACGTCTGGAGGTACTTGGTGTGCCAGCAGTCCATTCTTCGTACATGACGTCTGGAGGTACTTGGGTGCCAGCAGTCCATTCTTCGTACATCCTTACTACAGCACCTCGCAAACAGCCCACGAAGTATGCTGTTTCTGAGATGCTTCCATCCTTGGCGCGGTAGCCGATGATCATTCCTTTTTAAACATCCATCAAATCAATACCTCTGCCCATTGTGCTCACGTTACGCACTATGGCTCATCTGTCCTGGCTGGCTGCTTATCTCTGTGTGGTCGACCTTGTCATGTGCACTCTGTGATGTACCTGGGCGGGTACACTGTGATTCCATGGGTGGTCATATTATTCTGATATGACTGTGTATATGATTATCTTTTAAAATTAGACATTTCAGAGCTCCTAAATAATGCTAACCTCTTCAATTTATTCCTCAACTTGATAAGTCAGAAAATAATGAAACTTTGTTATCCTTCAAACTGCCTTTATCACAGTCCATATTGTGCTATTCCCATTGAGTACATTCTATATTTAGAGCATCCCTTTATATTTAGAATATTCCCTAGTAGTTGAATGAAAATTCTGGAAAGTTAATTTAACAAGTTCATGTTCAATCTTTCTTTCAATCAAATGAAGTCAGATGTCAAGGAAACTTGTTTTATTACAGGATTTCAGTGATTTGTATGAAAGTGCACTCATACGTTTTTGCTTCATTTAGTATATTTTGTGATTTAAAACTATTTTACTCTTTTTAAATTACTTTTATCTATTGCAGATATATTTTATGAAACAAAAATACAAAGGGAAAAATAGATCTTTTTTCTTTGAACATGAGTTCAACATGATAGGATTTTTTACCGATTTTTGTTAATCACATTGCTCAAAGTGGAAACTGCAACACCACGAAGGAAGTGATGTATAAGCACAAAACTGACAGAATGGAAGCATTTGTAGATGTGCAAATGATCAAAAAATGGAACATGTGAACACAAGGTATGTGTGTTTATTGCAGATTCATCATTACATAGTAGGCCCACCCCAGGCAGTTATACAAGCCTGTAGATGTCTCAATACTCCATCAATCAGGTGATTAATGGTGTCCTGAGGTCTGGCATTTCAAACACATCCAATTGGGCATGCAACTGTACAGGCTCACTGCTGGAGGGAGCTGAAGAAGGCAGGCAGCAACTAATAAGGTCCCACACATGCTCAATGGATGACAAGTCCAGGGAGTATGATAGCCATGGGGAGGGGGGAGAGAGACTGCCCATCATTGCACATGCAGTGTGTGGAGTGGCATTGTCCTGCTGCAGTCAGTCCAGATGTGGTGGTAAGGAAGGGTTGTGCTACAGGATTAACGATGTCATCGATGTAACAACTCACAGTTAGTGCACCAGAAACAAAACATGGAGCAGAGGTGTCTGGCCGCCATATATGATACCACCCCATACCATTGTACCTTGTTGGAGAGTCACATGGCAACTAATGGAATAGGCTTCCTCATGTCGTTGACAACACTGACACCATGTGAACATTAGGGCATAAAATGGGATGTTCCCTTTTTTAAGTCCACTATTTCTGTCCCTAATAAAATTTTAATTTTAATGCTAGACATTTTTCCACTGTTTCAGAATTTTTTTAAAAAAGGGGAGGGGGCAATTTATATGAATATAAATCTTTTAAGTGGAATATACACTGCACGGACAAAAAAAAAAAATAGAAATCCTAACTCAATATTATGTACAAACACCATGTGCCTTCAGAACAGCTTGAATTTTATATAGCACATGTTCAATAAATGTTTGGAATTGTCTGGCATGATTTCTACTACAGTGCAGCATGGAGTTCTGTCAAGGGCAGTGGCATGGATGTTCATATGTCATGTTCCACCATCCCACAAATTTTCAATGGGGGTTCAGATCAGGCATCTAGGCTGGCCAGGAAAAATGACTGAATGTTCATCATATTACTCAAACCACTCAGTTTTTGCACAACAGACAAATAAAGCATATCAGGATTATGTGATTGGATACGCTATTTAAATACGCTGCAGTATTTGTTGACTCCTCAGACACATTAATGGAACAATCACATTGTATGAACATTCCCCATACCATGATTCTCCCACCATTAATATGTAGTTTGCAACATGCAATACATGAGGGGTCCATCACCTCATTTGGTGATGCCATATTCTAGTTGGTGATGCCATATTCTAGCTCTGTCATCTGTAAAAAAGAGTATATATCATGATTGTTCTGTCCATATAACCTTTTTCTAATCCTCTACAGTCATTCATACCTGTATCAACAACACTGAATCCTTGTTTTCTGATTTTTGGCCAACACTAATTTTTTTCAAATAGGGTAGAAATAGGCAGAATAAGTAAACTGAAAAGATCCAAGTTCCTTGCACATTGTTCAAATTTAAATGGGTTGATCTCAGCTTATGTTGAAGAATTGGTCATTTGAGCACAACTGAATGCCAGTTTGACCTCATATGCATCTATGGTCCTAACCTATAGTGCTGGGCATCTGCCACAATTACTCCTACTACTAAAGAGTGTATAAGAGGGTAGCTTGGGTTGGGTTGTTTTACCTCTGAGCGGCACTTTTTTGCACACCATGGGCTAAATGGCCAGGTCACATGGACCCCGAAGGCTCAGAGAAGGTTGGGGGAGGGGACCCACTGGAACAGCTGTTGGGAGACAGATGGTAGCCTCCCGTCAAGGCCATCCAGCGTGTTCTTTAACGTGCACAGGGTATGGCTCTCCCGCACACAGGGCCACGGCTTAACGTCCCATCCGACGGACGGCGGCCTTTCCAAGCCCATCGGTGTCCCCTACTGACCGTGGGCAGGGCGGGGAATTTTGCGGAGATATAAGAGGGTAGCTTGAAGTGTCCTGTTATTTTCATAGTTTTGGCTATGATTGTACCAATCTACTGAGCACCTTCAATAACACCTTTTTTTGGAAGTCAGTTATATCGCATATCTTTCCCATCTCGTTAACAAGTATTAGCCAGTTACTGCTTTGTCTGCATTAAAGATATCCCAAGAATCACATGATAATGACATGACCAAGATTAACCTTTAACTTTCTCCTTTGTGTATCTTTTTGCATTGTAGTTATAGTAAGTAGCACAGGGTTTCTAATTTTTTTGCCAAGATAGTGTATTATTTTATTATTGCTCAAAGTTAAATGCTTTTTTAGTATACACTGTGGCCTATTTTGTCAATAACTACAGAACCCTACCAATTATATAATTTCCATGTTCTGCAAGTGGAAAGTCAAATTAGAAACTCAATATCTTGAAGAATAAACTTTTTTATGGAAATAAAACTGAAGGTAAATTAAACCTTATGGTACCTCCTAGCTGATACTTTTTTGTGAACAAATCGGAATCTGCTTCATTTCTCGTATGTCATCAGGTCATGGGTTCAGATCCCATCTGGCTCAAGACAACTTTTCCTCTACATCCATCTTCATCTTGTTAATTAAAAAAACTTAATAGTTAAATAATCAGTATTATCAGATATATTTTATGAAAGAAACACAAAGAGAAAAATCTGTACATCTTTGATCACATGATCAGCAGCATGATGGGCACAATCGGCAAACATTTTGTTTTGGTTTCAGTGCACAGTAGGCTGTACAGATCAGTACTTTGTGAATGCAATTTAATACCTAAGTCTTTTTTTACTGATACACAGTGTTTAAAAGATAAATATGTTTGCCAAATACTACAATGGATAATTTGAGCTGGAAAATCATTTTCAGGGTTGGGTTGTTTTACCTCTGAGCAGCACCATTTTGCACACAATAGGCTAAATAGCCAGGTCACAAGGACCCCAAAAGCTCAGAGAAAGTTGGGGAAGGGGACCCACTGGAACAGCTGTTGGGAGACAGATGGTAGCCTCCCATCAAGGCTATCCATCACGTTCTTTAACATGCACAGGGTCATTTTCAGGGACTTCCTTAGAAAATATCCATTATTCAAGTACTTAGGACTCACATATCCCCTCCCTAAATATGCCACTGTCTGTAAGTAGCCAAATATTTCTTCCCCAATTTCAAATTTCTCCTATTGATTTTCCCATGTTATCCCATGGTGTATTAAAAATCTGAGTCTCTAGCTATAACACAACCCAATTGATGTTTAAAGATTGCTGGAAACGGAAATTCATTTTTCTCACCAAATTTTGGTGGACAGCGTGATGGTTATTTTATATATATATTGTAAATTCTAAAGAAAACTGCTAAATGGTAAGCTCACCAGAAAAGAAATTTAGTGACATCAGTAATTCTGCACCTAATACTGTGTAACACCACCTTTTGCCTGAATTACAGCTATAATCCTGTTAGATATGGACTCCACCAGTTGTCAGAAATAGCTTGCATCAATTCTAGTCCACTCCTCCAACAATAGCATTTGTAGTTCAGCTAGATTAGGTGGATGCCTATTTCAATGCCTCAACCTCTGTTCCAGATAGTCCCAAAAGTTTTCAATAGGATTTACATCTGGTGACTTTGAGGGTCAGTTGAGATGCCCTCATGCCCAGTCACAAACAGGTTTGGCCTGCAGCACCCTACAGTTGTCATCCTAGAACACCAGAGTGTCATATTGTGTTCATCCTTCATATGAAGCACAAAAGACATCTGGCCATACAAATCTATATACAGCCTTCCTGATTTAAACAGGTCAATACCTCAACTTACCTTATGCTACGTAAAGCATCCCCAAAGCTCATAGAACCACCTCCAGTTTGAATAGCATCTTGGACATAGTCCAGTGGAAGGCTTTGTTATTCCAACATTGCACTCTCTGCCTTGCATCATTGGAATGCAGATAGAAACATGACTCATCTGAACAGACAATGGTTTTCCAGTATTCTGCAATCCTATGTCTACAGTGACTAGCCTATTGCAACCTGGTTACTTTATGTACAGCTGTTAGTACGGTTCTCTTCCGAGATACTCTGCTCCAAATACCACATAGAATGCAGTTCCCTTTGCAGTGTTCTTTCCGAAATAGGCTGTGGTTCATCATTGACTGTCTATAGCAATTCCTGTCTGGTTTGGAATAGATTTGCAGTAACTAGTGAGCACTGACTTGTAGATGCAGTAACACCTACGATTAGTTGGGTTGTTTTACCTATGGTGACACTTTTTTGCATACAATGGGCTAAATGGCCAGGTCACAAGGTCCCCAAGGGCTCAGAAGTTAGGGTAGGCTTTATACAGCTGTTAGGAGACAGATGGTAGCCTCCAATCAAAGCCCTCCAGCATGTTCTTTAACATGCACAGGTTATGGCTCCCTCTGCACACAGAGTCATGGCTTAACATCTCGTCTGACGGATGACAATCTTTCCCAGCCCATCAGTGTTCACTACTGACCAAGGGCAGGGAGGGGAGTTTTGTAGAGATAAATCCCAATGCAGGTGGGACTCAAACCTGAGAACTGCAGATTACAAGCTTGGCCTGCTACCAACTGAACCACCCCTACCCCCCTATGATTAGCAGTTGAAATGGATGTACACCACTCTTTATACACTCAAGAGTGTTTGTTTTGAAACACCAGAAAATTTGGCTACTTCATTCACAGCAAGTTCCTTTACTCTACCAAATGCAACAGCACTGCTTCTACTACTCAGTTGCATCTTTCTTCCAACCCATGATTCATGGCAGGGACAATGTGTAATCAGAACTCCAATGGGACTGACGACACTACAGAGCACATGGAAGATCATATGCCTCTATATAGTGCTGAATTACTATTACAGGTGCAACATCTATCAGTGTATGAAGTTAAAACTACCATCTATGATGGGGGTGACTAATTTTTTGTCCAGTGTGCTATTTTTGATAGAATAAACCATCATAGGCAAAGTGGTTTTTACAGTGTGATAGAAATATGTTTTCATTAAAATTTTGAAAATTCAAGATATACTGTCATGTTGGGTGGGTTCTCAGTCTGTGCCCTGATTGCTTGACCAGTGTCTTAGGAATTTTTTTTCACTGCATGCTCAGCTATTCATTCAACAATGCACACTATAAATATTTAAATATTACCTTTTCAATGTGAACCACATTCCTAATACCAAATGCTATTGTATAAGCATCAAAGGTATTGTTTGAAAAAGGAAGTTCTTCAGCATTACCTTGAAGACAGCATATATCTGAAATTTACAAACATATATTAGTACATATATCAATAATATCAAATAGCAACTTCAAAATGCATTCTTCACTATAATCAAAAAGGGGAAAGAAGAAAATAAGCTGTTGAAAATATCAATGAATTAGATGTACTCCTTATTTACAAGCACATATTTCTTGGCCATTACCTTAATGAAATACTATACTTTCCACAATATTGTTTTCAAATTTCAATGCAAATAATTTTTTTCTAAAAAACATCTAAGTCAATTCTGATCTTAAATTCATTATTTTTCAAATCCAATAAATAAAACTATTATTTATACAAAGTCAAATAACACACTATCACATCAGAAATCCATAAAATATCCCCAATTTGATATACAATAAATGAATTCTTCCTTTTCATTATCTACATTGAGTTCTCTCTGCTGTTCCAATGCCAACAATGGTGGATGGCAATGGTGAATGGCACTTAACAAATGGCCAAATGGTTAACAATCTTTACTGCAGAGTAAACAGATCAGAGTTGATGTACCAGTTAAAGCATGGTTAAATATTGAATAAACTCGACTTTTTTTGGTATACACTAAGTAATTACCACTTTTGAATCGATTCAAATTTTTAGAGGAAAAATTGTCTTGAGCAAGTGGGATACGAACCCACAACCTCCTGATAACATGTCAAGTGCTCTGGACCACTGAGCTACTGGCTGCCAATCAAGATCTCCTCTAATTGATGATATGAACATTTTCTACCTACAGTACATATTCCATTATGTCACATGTAGGTATAAAATTTGAATTGACTCAAAAGTGGTAATTAGTGTATACCAAAAAAGTAGAGTTTATTCAATATTTAATCAACTGTATATTTGTAAATGTATACTTTTCATCTGTATGGCATTTATCTGCTGCTTGTGGCTAGATTGCCTGAACAGTGCCTACATGTGACATAATGGAATATGTACTGTAGGTAGAAAATGTTCATATCATCAATTAGAGGAGATCTTGATCAGCAGCTGGTAGCTCAATGGTCTAGAGCAGTGTCTTGCAAACTTTTTTACTCTGCGGCACACTGAATCTAATTTTTTTTCTGCGGCACACTGAATCTAATTTTTTTTTCTGCAGCACACCTAAAAAAGAATAAAAGCAAACTCTATATAATCGTCATTATATTTGCGTTTTGTTGAAGTCATCCGCCTGGTTTTACTTGAAGATTTGCTCTCGTTCTTTAATTCATAACTCGGTGTTTGTTTTAAATATTTGTCCATTCTATGGCTTGAAATAATCAAAAATTAATACCAAAATTTGGAAAAAGCTTGATAAATACTTACAAGATCCCAGTTGATAAAATCTGAAAGATTTTTATTAAAGCACGTCGATAACACAAGTCAAGTCAAAATGAAATCTTTGGAATATCTAGTGTCAATTTGAAAATCTCTCGCGGCACACTACTGTGCCGTGGCACACAGTTTGTGAGACACTGGTCTAGAACACCTGATATATTATCAGGTCGTGGGTTCATATCCCACCTGGCTCAAGACAATTTTTCCGCTAAAAATTTGAATCGACTCAAAAGTGATAATTACTTAGTGTAATAAAGCATGGTTGTTTTTCCCTAATGTATGCCTTTCGTTTGGGGTCTTGCATTCCTGTTTCTTCCCTATGGAGTATTATAATGACATGTTCTTGTCAAAATTTTGTAACAAGCAAGCTACCTGAAGTTTCGATTAATATTTTCATTTTTTTACGAAAGCTTTTTCAAAGTTTCAGTGACAAAAGAAAAACTGTTCATTTTAAGGACTACTTTTCATTATTACTGTTTATGGGTCTGTGGAACAAACAGCTCTGGAAAATAACCAAATATCAATATAATATTTACCTGTTTTATTTTTAAACTATTTTTATTTTAATTTTTTACTTTGGCTATTTTCAATAGCTGATAATGTGGGTTGGTTGTTTTACTCACATTTGAATCTGGGAAAAGGATTGCTGGGTTTGTTTTCACACTTCCTAGTTGTTGAAAGAAGAAAAAGTTGTTAAAAAACATTTCTTCCTAGAAATGTCTTTTGTGATTATCACTAAATGTGGGTTCCTGTATTTCATCTCTAAAATGTATTATAGATTAATCACATGACAAGTACCAAAGCTGATAACATTATATGGCATTATTTTCAGATGCCCATAGAATATCACACACCTTTACACTGTCATTGATCATACTCGATTTGGTGTCCCTGCTAGGCAACAATTGCCATACAGCACAACTTCAATTGTAGGCTTCTTGAAGCACTGTCATATCCAATCAGTCTCATTCCTCTTTACATGCTTTTCATAATCCATCAACAGTCTGCAGTCAACATTTAACCCAGAGCCCACTTCAAGAGTCCAAATATGCAAAAATCCATAGACAAGGCATTTTTGACTTCATGGAATGTCCTCAAATGTACAGCGCAGATTCTGGTTTCCTCTGCCATCAATTTAGTTCAAAAATTGTTTAAAAGTAAAACACTCAAATATTTCCCCTGCTATCTGTTGAAGATACAGTCATATCAGAATATGACCACCTACCTAATAATGGGAATAACCACCCTTGGCCCAGATGACAGTGGCGAGATGGCATGGAATGGACGCAATGAGGTCCTGGAAGGTTGCCAGAAGCACACATGTCCATTTGGACTCCAGCAGAGCATGGAGATTCTGGAGATGCCATGGTTGTGGGTCCGCACACCGAACCTGTTGATCCAAATGGTCTCACAAGTGACCTATGGGATTGAGGTTGGGCAATTTTGCCAGCCAAGGGAGAATGGAGACATTGCTGTTGTGTTCCTGGAACCAGTCACACACCACCTTAGCAACATGGCAGGTTGCATTGTCCTGTTGGTAGACACCATCACTACCAGGGTAAACGTCCAACATGAAGCCATTGACATTCAGGGACCCATCCAGTAGTACCAGCAGTCCCAGGTCATACCAGGAAAACATCCCCCAGACATGCACACTGCCACCGCTGGCCTGTACTTAACCGACAAGCGTGTCTGGGTGTTAGTTCTCATGTCTCTGATGCCATATCTGCCACCGCCCATCATTTCTGTGGAGTAGAAACCTCGATTCATCAAAGGCAACCTTTTTCCACTCTTCCACTGTCCAATGACGGTAGTCCCATGGGAACTTCAGGCATCATTGCCGATGGACCTTGGTTAACATGGATGCCTATACGCAGCATCGACTCTGGAGACCCACACGTAATAAGGTTCGCTCTACTGTTAACGGGGACATGTACCTGGGTTGACCACTCAAATGAATGCTGGGTGCCCCAGCATTCATTTGAGTGGTCAATTGCTGCACTGTTTGCGTCAATTGACCTTTACCAGTCGACAGAGGACGTTTTCCTTTGGGATCGATGGCCTTTGGGGATCCACAGTTATGACATCTGGAGGTACTCAGTGTGCCAGTGGTCCATTCTTGGTACACCCTTACTACAGTACCCACGAAGTCTGCTGTTTCCGAGATGCTTCCACACTTGGCGTGGTAGCCAATGATCATTCCTTTTTGAAAATCCCTCAAATTACTACCTCTGCCCATTGTGCTCATGTTACACACTATGGCTCATCTGTTCTGGCCAGCCGCTTATATCTCCATGTGGTTGACCTTGTCGTGTGTACTGTGTGACGTGCTTGGGTGGGTACACTGTGATTCCATGGCTGGTCATATTATTCTGATACGACTGTGTATGTGCACATAGATGCTTAGGTATGACTCAAAGCTTTATCTTGATGCAATTATATGCCATTGACACCTGTACCATACAAGGCATGCAATTTGTCCTGGTATACTGACTCTAGGATTTTGTCTGTTAGAGGGAGGTCACTTTGGCATTCTTCTCCATCCTACAGATTTGCAACTTCCCATTATAGATGTAGTCAGCAATGACCATGAAACTTTGGGAAAACTTCCTGTACAATCTCTGTACCACTTGTGCTTAGTTGTTTGGTTGACTGGTCAGTAATACACTGTTGTTCATAATTTAAGGAAGTTGAACAAAATTTCAAATATCTCAATAAATCCTTTTTGGAATTTATCAAAAGTTTCAGAGGATATTTAACATGAAATAACTCACATTTCTCAGCTATTAAATTTGTATTTCTCAATGCAAATAACTCTTTGATATGCAAATTAACTTGGCAATAAAAGCAGCTTCGGGAAAAGGTGCTTATTTCAGATTAAGAGCAGCTTTATGAAGCATTTCATACTACAATTTTGTTAAAATGCAAATGAGTAATCATTTGAATGATGGTCAAAGGCAGAGCGCCATTGGACAGATGGAAGAGGGCAGTCATATAGACAGGTTGCCAGATTCATGAATGTGCCAGAAAGTGTAATTATTAAACTCTGGAGATGTTTTCAAAACACTGGTCTACATAATATAACATGGTCTAGAAGAACGAGCTATATATAATTCAGGCTTCAAAATATATATTTTGCCATATATATTGCCCATAGCAACAACAGTTCAAGATGATTGTTTCCAGTCCCTAACTGCAAGACACAATAGAATGATGTAAGTGCACCAGGTTGCATTGGCTTCCTGTTGGCTGTCACAGGAAGCAGAGTATCAAGAGTAACCGTGTCCCCAATGACTTCATTAAAGAGGGTTATATGCAAGAAGACCATAGTGCGCATATCACTAAGCTCAGATCATCAGAGAGCATGGCTGGAATGGAGCAAGCAACAACTGGAGACAGGTTCTCTTTTCGTAAGAATAATGATATAGTGTAAGTATTCTCGGTGCCAATGCATCTGGGTTGGGTTGTTTTACCTCTGATGATGAATGTTTTACCTCAGATTTTTGGAAATTTAAGGAAAAATTTATTGATAATAGTTCAAATCAAACTTGTGAGCTTAAATCAGAAGGTTGCAAAACAGGAATGTTAACAAGCAAATCGGCAAAACCATTTAGTGCTTCTAAGAAATGGCAATCAAATGGCTTTATAAAATTATTCATATTGCAATTTAATAAAATATGCATCAAATTAAAAAAATATTATTTTTGAAGCCTGAATTATATAATTTTATAAGATATATATATATAAATACAACAGCAATTTTTATTTTTAAAAAAATTGATTTTTTTTTTGTTGTACTAAAAACAGATGCATACATCCTTGGCCTCTCAATTCAGAGGGGCGGGGGTGGCTTAGTCGGTAGCGCGCCAGGCTCGTAATCTGTAGTTCTCAGGTTCGAGTCCCAGCTGGGTCAGCGTTGAGATTTACTTCCGCAAAATTCCCCGCCCTTCCCACGGTCAGTAGGGGACACCGATGGGCTTGGAAAGGCCGCCGTCCGTCGGATGGGACATTAAGCCGTGACCCCGTGTGCGGGAGAGCCATACCCTGTGCACGTTAAAGAACACACTGGATGGCCTTGACGGGAGGCTACCATCTGTCTCTCAACAGCTGTTCCAGTGGGTCCCCTCCCCCAACCTTCTCTGAGCCTTCGGGGTCCATGTGACCTGGCCATGGTGTGCAAAAAAGTGCTGCTCAGAGGTAAAACAACCCAACCCAACTCAATTCAGATTCTTCGAATGTATACAGACGACATGGACACTGGAAGGGTTAAATATGAATATAAGCTATAATGCTGAAAGTAACATGATGTGAAAAAACAAAATTTCAAAGCAAAAAATTTGGCACAGCATGGCCTCAGTTGCCCTTGCACCATTAAACCCCAAAGCAAAAGGGAAGTATCTTACATTTACTATTAATTATATGAATCAAAATGTTATGCATATATAAATGAAAAGTTGCATGATGCATTTTAATATACTTCCAAAAACCTTTATATTACATCAAATCATATTTGACATCACAAAATAAGCTCTACACTTACTCTTAGAGACTCCTTCAGTCCTTGCCCTTTCTTTACAAACAGAAAGCATTTCTGCATTGATATCAATTATTACCACATGACTATAACTTTTTTCCCCTTCCTGCACATCAAATGCATTTTCTGCTTCATGCCCGTTTAATGGGCTATATAAATTTTCTTGTTTATCTTCCTCTTCTACGCTATGTACAGAAATAGCCTGAAGAAACCGGAAAGCAATATCACCTATAAATATAATTTGTTACATTTATAGTTCATTAATTAAACTTAGTTCAACGACAATAAATGTACACACACTGTCATGCATGAAACTCTTTAAAAAAGCTGCATTGAATTAACACATGAATAAAAGAAAAAAGGTTAAGATCTGAGTATAATTTCTGCACAACAAGGACATTAACCTCAATTGTCAACCATAAACCAGTGGTGGCTGATTTGGCAAAATAAGATTTGGCAACGAGGCACACAAGCCAGACTTCAGTCTGGCTTGTGATGGTCATGTGATTACCACACTTGCTACTGATCGAAATGACTTGGGTTCAAGCCCTAGATAAGCAACGGATTTTCTGTTGTCTTTCTGCTGAGGTCCTACCCTTCCTCATAGATCTTCTCAGTAGCATATTATACTGACAGACTCCTGTCAGACCTATATGGCAAAAAGCTGTTTGAGGGTTTTTTTTTTATTATAATAAAAGATTAAAATAATTTAGAGATTTTACAGTGAAATTATGTACTGCCATAAAATTACAATAACATCTTTGAAACTAAGCATATATAAATGCAAGGCATGTCTAGTTTAGAATGTAAACTAGCATGTAGTTTTTTATTACTATATGAATTGTTAAAAATTATTAGGCAAGTGATTCTTCATTGAATATTTACATTTTACTTACATATTAATAGGAAAATCAAAGTTTTTGAAAAATATTCTTCAGTCAGATTTCATATGGAAGACCTTTCAGTCACAGGTCAAAAATGAAACTAGAGCACCAAATTTTGCTTACATAGAGTTAAAATTAACATTTAAGTATGACAAATATTAATACTTTCCTATGATAGTCTTATATCTATCTTATTTCATAATATCTTCAGATGTTGTAAAATTCAAAGGTATATAAGTCACAGAGTAGCTTTTCCATCTCCTAAAACAAATGGCCTAAATCATAGCCCAAACTACTTTTTCAGCATGCTCAGTCAAAAATACACAATTTTAAAACTTTTCTGCCAAATCTAATACATAAAGAAGAAAGTTTGTGTGTTTGTTTTGTGTGTCTGTCTGCTTATGCACTCAGCCCCCAAAAGAGCTAGAGGAACCAAACTCTGCATGAACTTTCCCTTCATCCAGGGGAAGAGATTAGGCTGCATGAAAACCCTCTGAGATCAACCAAAAACCAGTGTGGGCTGGTTTGAATTTCTCAAAAAAATCACCATACACTTAACATTAGCAGTTAGAAGTTAATCAAAATAACTGTTGCCACCAATAAATTTAAAAGAAGGAATGCATCAGTCGATTTCCTTTTGCTTGCACATGATAATGCCGTTATTCAATTTGTTGGGTAAAGACAATGAGTGTTTGTGTGGATATTGAAGCCATTGTAATTAAGCACAAGCAAGTCATGAGGAAATATTCAGTGTTATTTATTGAAATGAAAGCTTCAAAAACTAAAAATTTGCATCAGACATTAAAATAATTAACTTAATTAAAAAAATATGTAAAAGTTAATAAGTGTATATCTCATAAAATAGGTTAATAAACATTTTAAATAATATGCTAAGTAATAAAAATATTTTTCTTACCAGCATATTATTCAACATCATAACTAGAATTATTCTTTCCCTGACTTACTATGGATGTTACATAGATTATATGATAATTCATTACCATGACAAACAAAACATACAGCAAATTATAGAAAATATAAGTACTGTTTATTCATCCATAATGTTTACCTGTCAGAACAAATAAGTGGTTGTTTTACCTCTGAGCAACACTTTTTTTTGCACACAATGAGCTAAATGGACAGGCCAGGGCTGAGAGAAGTTGGGAAGGAGGGGACCCACTGTACAGCTGTTGTTGGGAGATAGATGGTAACCTCCCATCAAAACCATACAATATGTTCTTTAATGTGCATAGGGTATGGTTCTCACACATACGGTGCCATGGCTTAACGTCCCATCCAATGGATGGAAAATAAGCAGGAATCTTTTCACATTTTGAATCTACACTGAGTAGAATGCAAAACAAAATGAACATAAAAATTTATAAGCCATCAGTTCTCCTGCACAGTCATACTGCCCACTAGCCCAAAAAATGTGCCATTAGAACAGCATTCTGGCATATTTTAAGATATGTCATTACGAATACCAGAAGAACTTAAGAAAACCAGCAAATATGCAAAACAGTTAAGTAAGCAAGATATACTACAACCTTTATTACTATATTAAAAAGAGAAGCAAAAAGCATTTACCATACAGAAATGTTACAAAGCACACACACCACCAGCACAAGTGCAAAAATATTATATACATGATCAGCATACCCCCAATACCATGGATGGAAAGAACTTTATAATTATATAGTTTCGGCATTTCATTTAAAGTCCCTATAAAAACAGAAGCTAAAGTCTTCAACATGGTAGAAAGAGATAGGGACCCACATCGATATACACAAGGCATATATAAAATACCAGTGTACTTCACTAACACAAATGAAATTAAACCATATTATGATATAATAAAAAGATCAGCAGTCCTTAGGTTTAAGGAACATCAGTGAGACATGCAACAACAAAAAAGCAATATATCATTAGCAGCTTAGCAAAAATGACACTAGAACGAGGAGCTACACTGAACTTTTTAAACACCAATGATAGCAGTCCCCACCCCCAATGCAGGATAATAAATGACAATCACAGCATTACCTGTTAACATTTTAATGTCAATAAATCAATAAATGTTTAGTGGAAAATATTTTGCTGACATACGCGACTTGAACCCGCATCTCTCCAGAAATATGCCAGAGTATTCTACCAGTGAATTAATGTCAACCTGTCTTTTTCCACTATGTATGACTTTAAACTCTTCCCAAGATTTTGGCACCTACAGTTAGTGCCATCTATGATATCATGTGACAACTATTTCTTTTTAATTGCACTGAGTAAGATGGAAATAAATAATAAAGTCTCATCATGCTATTTAACATTATTAATGATTTAAACATAGATGACAACCACAATGTTTTCATCTATGTTTAAATCAATAACTCTAAATAGCATGAAGAGACTTTATTATTTATTTCCATATTCATCATCATCATCCTCAAGCAGCCACGGGTTACGAAGGTTCAACCAGATTGTGCAATTTAGTTCTGCAAGCACATCTGTCCTGAGCTACATCTGGCCACTACACACCATTCTAACAAGGTCCTGTTTGACGTTGTCTGCCCACTGCATCCTAGGTCTCCCCCTCTTTTTGAGGCCTTTAGGTACACTGTTCATAACCCTATTCGCCATCTATAATCATCCATAATGGCAACATGGACCAACGGAGTCACTCTCTGCACAATATGCTGCTTAAAGGAGGTTGCCGACTCCTTTGCCTAACCTCATCATTAGTTACAAAGTTAAATCACCTAATGCCCAAGATAATGTGTAAGCATCTAAAATCAAAAGCAAGTTATCTTGTTTACAAAGCATCCAAGTTTCACTACCATAACTAACCCTAGAAACAGCCAAACTATATGCAGTCTAATTTTAGTCATTAAATATTGAATAAACTCGACTTTTTTGGTACACTAAGTAATTACAACTTTTGAGTCAATTCAAATTTTAGAGCTAAAATTGTCTTGAGCTGGGTGGGATATGAACTTGCGACCTCCTAATAACATGTCAGGTGTTCTAGACCATTGAACTATTGGCCGCTGATAAGGATCTCCTCTAATTGATGATATGAACATTTTCTACCTACAGTACATATTCCATTATGTCACATGTAGGTGCTGTTCAGGCAATCTAGCCACAAACGGCAGATAAATGTCATACAGATGTAAACAGAGAGGTGCAGAAGTAGGTATACAGTTCAATGGTGTGCATAAGTAGGTATACAGTTTCCATTTTATTATTGTACATTGATTTTTTTATTGATTTTTTTTTTTTTTGATAATTAAGTATGGCTGGTAATTAAAAGCTCTTTGTAATGCTTTCTACTAGGACTAATAGGGTATTGATTAAGGACATTCCTGCAGTTTTATTTCTGAAATAAGCTCAAGTGCCTTATCACTCAAATAATTCTGCCTCCTCTGCTCCTTTTTTCCTAAAGTAGTACTGTTAGTTTCCAAAAAAAGTCTGTTTAAAATGATCCCAATCTTTCTCAACTTCAGCAGTAAGCAAACCATGACTGCCATAATGACAAAGTAACCTATCATGGTAAGCTTTAGCTATAACTGGGTCTTTCAGAGCTTCAGAATTAAAGATAAATTTTTTAACCTTAGCACAACACTTTTTAAGTTTAAGTTGCAAGACACTTTTAACAAGGTAATGGTCAGATTCAATTTCAGCTCCTCTATATGACCTGGTATTCCTAACAGAACTAACCCATTTGCTGTTAATTAATATATAATCAATCACATTCTTATGCAGCCCATCTGGTGAAACCCATGTGTACTTATGTATGTTGCGGTGTTTGTAATAGGTAACCATTAATTAATTATTAATTGTAAACCATTAAGTTTATTTGCCTGTAAGAGATGTTGCCGAGTGCCATTGTAGCTACCAATTCCAAAAGGGCCCATTACCCCTTCCCAAAGGTCAGAGTCAGTGCCAACTTTGGCACTGAAGTCACCAAGAACAAGAGTAATATCTCCTATTCAAAATATCCTGAAGTTGTTCGTAAAACTTATCCTTCTCATCCTCATTGACATCCTCAGTGGGGGCATAACAGCAGATAACATTCAAGTCTTTAATGCTTGTCTGAAATTTTGCTGTAAGAAACCTTTCATTAATGCACTCATATCCTAGAAGAGTATCACTAGCGTGTCTGCTGAGAAGCAAACCCACACCTTGGTATTGCTTATTATCTTCCCTCCCTGAAGAGAAATTTAAGATTATTTTTAAGAATCCGACCTTTATCTGTCCATCTGGTCTCTTGCAACCCTAGAATATCTAAATTATAATGGTGTAATTTTTATGTGAGAACATCAACAGAATAAGCTGTGTGCAGAGTCCTCGCATTCCAACTACCTATGGAGAGAAAATGGTTAGTGGGATGTTTAAAGAAACTATGTTTATTGAGAGAGGGAATGGCAACAATATCAAATAGCCCCCTAATCACAGGCATGGGGCAAAGACCTGTTCCCCCACCACTAAAGGCTGAAGCCATCTACACTGGAAGACTTCCAATGTAGAATTTGACATTGCCAGTAGAAGCAAAGAGTTCAGGTGCATGCGATGACCTCTGCTCAGGATTATCCACCAGCTGATAAAACATATCCCGTGAATCTATTTACTTCGGGCTATCAACCCACAAACTGAAAGTACAGCAGAAGATTCTCCCTCCACAGAATCCCACCAGTTCCTCAAATTCAGGATGATTCAGGATTCCAGTCCAGTAGGTTTATAAGGTCAGCACCAGGACCCTGTGTGGTTGACCACTCCTCAGCAGGGTAGGAAAGAAAAAAGTAGCCATAGTTGTCCAGATCAGTAGGCCATACTAATCTGGCAGCCCTCCCCCTCCATTCACTTCCACAAGAGGAGTTTCTTTTGAAAGGTACTAATGGCCTGCACCACGAGAAGGCGGGGTCGGACATTAGCTCTCCTTCCAGTGACTACCTAGCTACCATTTACTAGCCTTCCATCTTATTCAGCGCAATTAAAAATAGTTGCCACCCGAGATCCTAGATGGCACCAACTGTAGGTGCTGAAATCTCAGGAAATTGGGTTGTTTCACCTTTGAGCAGCACTTTTTGTACACCATGGGCTAAATGGCCATGTCACAAGAACCCCAAAGGCACAGAGAAGGAGGACGCACTGAACAGCTGTTAGAAAACAGATGGTAACCTCCAGTCAAGGCCATCCGGTGTGTTCTTTAACGTGTAAGTGGTATGGCTCTCCCACACATGGGGCCATGGCTTAACATCCCATCCAACGGACAGTGGTCTTTCGAAGCCCAGCAGTGTCCCCCTATTGACTGGGGCAGGGTGGGGAGTTTTGCGGAGATAAATCTCAAAGCTGGCCCAGCTGGGACTTGAACCTGGGAACTACAGATTATGAGCCTGGCATGCTACTGAGACACCCCCACCCTTTCTCAGGAAGAGTTTAAAGTCATACATAGTGGAAAAAAAGATAGAGCTGCCATTAGTTCAATGGTAGAATACTCTGGCATGTTTCTGGAGAGATGTGGGTTTAAGTACTGTATGTCAGAAAATATTTTCCACTAAACATTTATTGATTTATTGACATTAAAAAGTCAACAGGTAAAACTGTGATTGTCATTTATTATCCTGCTTTGGGGGTGGGGGCTGCTATTATTTGTGTTTAAAAAGTCCAGTGTAGCTCCTTATTCTAGTATAATTTTTGCTAAACTGCTAACGATATATTGCTTTATTGTTGTTGCATGTCCCACTGATGTTCCTTAAGCCTGAGGACTGCTGATTTTTTTGTTTTACCATAATATGGTTTATTTTCATTTGTGTTAGTGAAGTACACTGGTATTTTATATATGCCTCATGTACATCGATGTGGGTCCCTATCTCTTTTAACCATATTGAAGACTTTAAAACCCCTATAAAAATAGGCAGCTAAACAAAACTGTATAATTATAAAGTTCTTTTCATCCATGGATCTTTCACGTGGATCTTAGTGTTTCGAGGTCCAAAGAAGACCAGCAAGATGCAGCTTATGATTTTTCAGCATGTCATCAAGTATACTGTGAACACTGGACTTTTTCACCACATCCAGCCAGAAGTATAACTTTAATTTTTAGGCCCAAAACAAATGACAACAATGAGGCCTCCATAAAAGAATTACATAAAAATGCATTTATATGAAAACTAGAGTTCATTTTATTTTTCAGAAATGTAAAATATATAAAATTCAGTAGTAAAGAATCACAGGATATGTCCTGTAGACATGGAACTCATGAAATAATAAGTTGAAAAAAATTGGTTTTGCCAAGAGTAGGATTCGAACTCATATCTCCTGGAAACATGCCAGTTAAGCTAACCACTACACCACTATCAGCTAACATTTTTCCTTCAGCTGGTGTGACTTATAAACTTTCCAGATTTTTTATTTCATTCGCACAGTGGTGCCATCTATCCGGGAAGTGGACAACTGTGTTGTCACATAAAGATAGAATTTAATATTTGTCACTCACGCTCATGGCGTTAAATCAATAATTCGGTAGTCAAGAATCACAGGATGTGTTCTGTAGACATGGAACTCACGAAATAATAAGCTGAAAAACAAAATCGTTTTGCCATGAGTAGGAAAAGAATTTATTTTACATATATAAAAACACATGGAATCTGACAAATAGAAAAAAAAATTATGAAGAAGTCATGTATTAATGACAATTAAATATTAGTTACAGTAGCTAAATAATTATTTTTAATCAAAAAATTATTTTAGGTACTGTAATGTAAAATATTAATTAAAAAATTTTATTTATTTTTTTATCATTCAAGTCATCTTCAAGATACAAGGATTTAAATTTAATGCATGCTAAACATGTATTAATCAGAATATAAATGTTGAAATTTTGATAATATTTTTTCTATTTTAAAAGGTCTGTAAATGATAGTTAGGCATAAACTGGAATGAGAACTATGTACCAATCCATGATGACGCACAGAACCAGCCAGGCCTAGCACCTACTGTCAGACCCCGCCTTTTCATGGTGCAAGCCGTTAGTATCTTTCTAAAGAGATATTTTCTTCTGGAAGGGAACAGAAAGGGACAGCTTCCAGATCAGCATGTCCTACTGATATGGTCATCTATGGCCACTTTTTTTTTTCCTTTTTTCTGCCCTGCTGAGGAGTGGTTAACTTTACAGGGTCCTGGTGCTGACCATTTATACCCACTAGAATGGATTGCTTTATGGCTTTGAGCTTGATTATGGATCCTGGACTGCTGCACTGGTGGGCCTCTGTTGAGGGAAAACCTGCTGTTGTGTTTACTGTTTCCTTATGGGAGACAGAAGAACAGAAGTACAGGATGTCTTATATCAGTTGATGGGTAATCTGATCAGAGGTCATCATAGGTACCTGAACACTCACTTAGCTGGGTGGTCACTTAGTTGGGCATCATCAATCATAAACTGGAGTAATGTGTCTCAGGCAGGTCAGTTTCTGGTTCTTCAAAAAGTCCACTTGAAAAGGTGGAGCATGAAGTTCCTACTAGCAGTAGTTGCTTCAGCCTTTGGCAGTAGGGAAACAAGGTCTTTGTCCCATGCCTGAGATTAGGTGACTGTTTGAATTGTTGGCCCTATATCTCTCAATAAAGTTGCTTTAAAATTCCTACTAATCATTTTCTCTCTGCAGATACATGGAACATGATAACATTAAATAGAGATTATTCTCTTGATGTCTTCACACAGGAATTCCATCACTATAACTAGTTTTTCTACGCTTGCAAAGACAGATGGACAGGTAAAAGTAAGATATTTCAAAATAATTTTAAATTTCTCTTTTCAGGGAGGAAGGATGGAAAACAACTAGGTTTGCTTCTCAGCAGACACAACAGTGATGTTCTTCTAGGATATGACTGAATTAATGAAAGATTTCTTACAGCTAAATTTAAAATGAAAATTAATGACTTGAGTGTCATCTGTTGTTACTCCCCCACAGAGGACTCTGATGAGAAAGAGAAGGATAGGTTTTACAGACAATGTCAGGATATTTTGAATTCTGTCCAGAAAGGAGATGTTTCTCTTGTACTAGGTGATTTCAATGCTAAAGTTGGTATTCTGACCTTTGGGCAAGGGTTTTAGATCCCTTTGGCATTGGTAGTTCCAGTGACTTGAGACTCTTTCTTGAGACCATCTCTTTAAGTTAAAAAGGAACAGAGAAAACAAAATTATTTGAGTGATAAGGCTATGGAACTTATATCCAAAAGAAGGAAGTGCAGGAATGATATGAATCTAGATCCTACTAATTCTAACAGCTAGCATTACAATGAGCTTAATAAACGTGTAAAGGATCAGTTAACAGCTGATAAGAATCTTCGTCTTGATAGCTTGGCTGGCAAAGTAGAGGAAGCAATTAGACAGCACAACAGCAGGGAGTTGTACCAGATAGTTAATGTTTTGTGTGGGAAGAAACATACAGGTATACAGGGATTGAGGGATAAACATGGTAAGGTGGATGAAGGTGAAGATTCTGTCATGGCTAGGTGGGCAGAGCATTTCAGAGATGTTCTAAATAATGTGATTATTTCTACTCCCATTGTTTGTAATGAGGATAGATGCATTACTGGCTTTATTGATGGCCCTATATCACATTCTGAAGTCACTTTGGCTATCTCTAATTAAAACTGCATAAAACCCCGGGAGTGGATGAAATCACTACTGAAATGCTTAGAGCTGGAAACATTTGTATTGTCACATGGCTGACTGAAATTTTGATTTTTTTTTACAATAAAGGTGGTGTTCCTAAGGATTTTACTAGAGCTATCATTGTTCCATTTTTTTAAAAAAGTGATCACAGTTCTTGTGATAATTATAGGGGAATTATTTAATAGAATTAAGAATTTGATTGATGAACAACTGCGTGATGAACAGTATGGATTCAGAAGTGGTAGGGGATGTATTGATCAAATATTTTCACTTAGGCAGATTCTTGAGAAATGTTTCGAGTTCCTGAAACCTGTGGTTACTAGCTTTAAAGATTTCAAAAAGGCTTTTGACTCTGTTGACATAATTTGTGAGGCATGTGAGAGAGTTGGTAAAGTTTATAGCAATTGGTTCAGCATTGCTAGTGGAGTTAGACAAGGATGCATTTTGTCTCCTTTTCTCTTTAGTTTGGCTATTGCTCATGTTTTAATATAGAATTCTTTGCAAGGAAAGATTTTGCCTTAAATAGTCTAGAGATTTCAAATTTTCTACTTTTGATTATGCAGATGATTTGGCCTTGTTGGTTTAATGATGTTCATGAGTTGAATTCATTCATTAGGGCTGCTGATGAGACTGGTAATAGAGTAGGTTAGGGATAAACAGCGAAAAAATTAAAGTGATGAAAATTGGTCAGGCAGATGGTGCTTCAGTTGCTTTAAATGGTTGCACCTTTGAGAAGTGTTTCAGTTTAATTATCTTGGGAGCTGTTTAACAGATACTAGTGATATGTGGCAAGAGATTAATAGAAGAATAGGAATTAATGCTATCACCTTTAGGAATCTATAGAGTGTGTAAAAATAGGCATATATACCTAAAAATAAAAATTAGGTTCTATAATCTTTATAAGGTTTTATATGGTAGCAAAACATGGACTCTTTGTAAACAAGATAACAAGAAACTTGATGCCTTTGATTCTAGATGTTTGCACAATATATTGGGTATTAGGTGGTTTGACTTTGTAAGTAATAATGAGGTTAGAAGAAGGAGTCATCAACCTCCTTTGAACAGCATTTTGTGCAGATAGACAGTGCATTGGTTTGGTCGTGTTGCCCATATGCATCAGCTGCAGATTGGCAAAAAAGATTATAAATAATGTGCCTAAAGGCTTCAGGAAAAGGGGGAGACCTAGGATGCAATGGTCAGACAATATCAAACAGGACCTTACTAGAATTGGCCTACAGTGACCAAATGGAGCAGCTGTAGCTGATAGACATATCTGGAGAAGAAAATTACAGTTTGGTAGAACCTCCTAGCCCAGGCATGGCCAACATACGGCCCGCGGGCCGGATCCGGAACGCGTAATGAATTTATGTGGTCCACGAACAATTTTTCAATATTAACATTTAACTTCTAGTAATTAATCGAATGAATTCTCGATACTTCTATATTTTTTAAAAAAGATTCCGTTATAAAGAATTAAAACTTTTATACTCATCTGCACTCGATGTTCAAGCGACGTTGCCAGCAGGCGAGTAAAATATTTTTGCACAGTGCAAAAATATTTTAAAAATCGATCATGTTACAAATGTAGTGAAATTAGTGAATTTCCTACGATCAAAAGGATTAAATCACAGGCAATTTATTGATCTCCTTGAAGAACTAAATACCAGTCATTTAGATGTACTATATCACAATAAAATCCGTTGGTTAAGTTTGGGAAAAGTTTTAAGACGTGTGTGGGACCTTCAAGAGGAAATAAAAATATTTTTAATGCTTAAAGAAAATGAGGATTTTCCTGAATTATTAGATCCAAATTGGATTTGTGATTTAGCATTTTCTTTGGATATTCTCACACATTTGAACGAATTTAACACATGTATACAAGGAAAAAATTTATTTGCTCATGATTTAATACAGAAATTAAGAGCTTTTAAAATGAAGCTTAGCCTTTTTTCTACAATTCTGGCTGAATGTAAATTTGATCATTTTCCAATGTTACAGACCATATCTTTAAATATTTTAAAAGAAAAGGTTAAAACATTTAATAAAAACATCCTTGCACTAATGACAGATTTCGAGCAGAGATTCGATTGCTTCAAAAAAATTGATAAAATTTTATCTATTATCCGAAATCCATTTTCTGTACAAGTTGATGACATTCCTGTTGATATACAATTAGAAATAATTAATTTACAATGTGATGAATTATTACATGAGAAACATCGAGAAGAGCAAGAAAATTTGTGTAATTTTTATAAGCAATTGAATAATGAAAAATATGGAAATTTAAAAAAACTTGCCAAGACGTATTTAGTAATCTTTAGCTCAACTTATATTTGTGAACAAACCTTTTCTTTAATGAATCTAAATAAAAGTACAACAAGTTCAAGATTGAATGATTTACATTTGGAGGCTGTGTTAAGAATAGCTACTACAAGTATAGAACCAGATATTAAAAAAATAATAAGCGATGCAAACTGCCTCAACACGTCGCATTAGTTATTATGTTAATTTGTTGTATTGATTTACTTACAATTATTCATAAACAAATTTCATAATAAAATTTTGTTTACTTAAAGAAATAAGTGTTTTGCTTAACATTTTTCAATTTTAATATTTCGTCCGGCCCGTGGAAATATTTTTTTTTCCAATCCGGCCCGTGAAAATATTTTTTTTTTCCAATCCGGCCCGGGGGCAAAAACAGTTGGCCATGCCTGTCCTAGCCAATGGCTGCATGAGGTGTGTTTGTTTGTTTGCTTCTGCGTATGTGTGTGCATGTATGGATTGTAACTGGATTAAAGGCATTATGGACTGCTGTTTGCCCATCACTGGGTTAGAGTGTTTCAAGAGTTGAGCCATGTCTGGCATTTTTTTTATTTTAAAATAATTTAAAAATTCTCTGTCATTGAGCAATAAAATTTCAGAGTTTATCCTTCAAACTATTTGGATATTGTTTGAAGGATAAACTCTGAAATTTTATTGCTCAATGACAGAGAATTTTTAAATTATTTTAAATTAATTTTTGAGCAAGAAGGTCTTTTAATTGTATGTCTGGCATAAAGTTTCATGACAGTTCTCTAAAGTTCTGAAGAAAGGTTTTTGTGCAGGTTCAATGCAGGTTCATGTTGTGTCTTCCGGCCTTTTCTAGACAGTTCCTTAACCCTTCCAGTGCCCAATGTGAAAAACTGGTTTACATCGAGAGACCAAATTTAACTTTAGAACTATTTTGCCAAATAACTAATGAAATGGCATGTTACATGCCAAATTAATCAGCATTTAATTCTGGATTTTCTGAAAATAAAGTATTTAACAAAAAAAAAATGATATGTTTCATTTTAATAGGACATCTTTTAGAATCATGTAGTAAAAAAATATGCATCAGGCAACACAAATAAAAATTTATTTAAAAAACACTAATAGACAGAAATGATTATAATGCACATGTACTGAAAAGCTATTTCTGAATAACAAAAAAAAATATTTTCTTGTTTAAAGCAAATTCTACAGGGTGTTTGAAAAAGAATACAACCCTCTATTGCATTTTTTTATTTAAACTTGACAAAAGACACAAATTTCAAAAGATGCAAATTAGACATATATCTACCTTTACAACAGATGATGAAAGTGATTTCCTACAACCTGGATGCTGGTTCGTACCCGTTTCATGACATTTGCAGCCACCTTTTGTAATGTTTCTTTTCTTATGTTTAAAATCTCTCTTTCAATTCTCTTCAACTCTTTAAGTGTATGAGGATTGTTTTGAAACACTACACATTTGAGATATCCCCAAAGGAAAAAATCTGGAGGAGTAAGATCTGGGGATCTTGGGGGCCACAAATTTTTTTTAATCAAATGATCACCAAAAAATTCCTGCAACATGACCATTGTGTCATTTGCAGTATGGGCAGTCACGCCATCTTGTTGAAACCAACACTCTCGTTCATTCACATCCAATAGTGCAATAAACTGTTGGATGAGGTCACGATAAAATTCACCAGTTACAGTTGAGTCAAAAAATAAAGGCCCTATCACACAACGACAGGAAATTGCACACCAAGCACCAATTTTCCCTGTATGTAATGGTCATTCATGAAGAGTGTGAGGATTTTCACTGCTCCATATTTGACTGTTTAGGCTGTTCACATACCCATCCAAGTGAAACCAAGACTCATCACTGAAATAAACACAGTCCAACACCTCAATTCCATTTTCATCAACTAAAGCACAAAACCAATGGCAGTATCATAAATGTTTTTCATGGTCTGGTTCTTTCAATTCATGAACGACACCAATGCGGTACGCATGAAATTTTAACTTCTTTGTAGTTCTGAAAACAGTAGCTGGTGACAGTCCAACCTGTGAAGATAACTTTCTAAGAGATTTTCTGAGTGAGCGAGTTAAACACTGAGACACATAATCAAGAACTTTGGCAGTTAACAGTGATGGCCGGCTTGGGCTCTTTCGATCCTGTACAGACCCACTGTCATAAAATTTATCAATCAAACGAGATATTGTCGACTTGTTGGGAACTGCAGACTGAGGAAACTTCAACTCAAATTCCTCTCTCACACATGTGTAAGATTTGTAAGCACAATAAGTCTCAACAATACACTTTCGTTCTTGGAAAACGACATAGCTGACACAACACAAAGAAATGAATGCTTGAGTGAGACTAGTGAATGACAAGGTCATTTCAACTGCTAAAGGCTGTTAACCATGAGTACAGTAATGCCAACTGACTAATATTATGGCATAAAATGTACATGTACTTAAGTTCTACTCTCTTATATTTAGGGTTGCATCCTTTTTGAAACACCCTGTATTTTGAAATTTTTTTCTCCATACCATACTTTGAAAAAAGTCTAGACTTGTTGCAGAGTCCAATAAACAAGTCAACTTTAGAATATTTTTAATAAATTAATCAACAGAAATAGGCCATGTTATATACCAAATTAAAGAGAATTTAATACTGAATTTTACTGAAGTACAAAATTTGAATATTGTAGTAACATATTAATTTTAATAATACTCTTTTACAGTGGTATACTGAAAAAATAGGTAGATATTTCATAAAATTACTTCCAAAATCTTCCATTTTTAAAGACAGCAGTTTTTTTTTAATTATCAGATTTTAGAAACTTTAAGGAAAAATTTCTTGATAATAGTTCTAATCAAACTTCTGATCTTAAATTAGGGAATTGATTCAGCATAGAGTAATGTTAACAAACAAATTGGCAATACCTTAGATCACTTCTAAGAAATGGCAATCAGATGGCTTTAATAAATTATTTATGTCATAGTTTAATAAAATATGCACCAAATTAAAAAAGAAAATATTATTTATCAAGCCTGAATTATATATTTTTATAAACTATAAAAAATATTCAAAATGGTAATTTTTATTTTTTTTAATCTATTTTTTGTTGTTGTTGTACTAAAAATGGATATATGGACACTGGGTTAATGAAGAGCATTAAAGCAAATTCTCTTGTACAATCTTTGATGTCCCTCAAACTTTGAGGAAAATTTACTGAATTGGTATGAATGGTTGTGATTTTTGTTTTTGGAATATTGCAGATGTTTTTAAGAATGTCAGAATGTCTTCTACATTCTGCTATAAAAATTTGTTTCCTTTAACCTTTCAAATGTCAGAATATTTGCTCCAAGAGAGCTTTGATGAAAGTTTTTATATTTTTACTTGGAGAAATTTCCATTTTAGAAGTTCTTTTTTTCCAAATTAAACATAAAAACTAACAAACTGCATTGTGTATAATAATCTGACAAGTTTTGTCAATTACTAACTTCAGAATAAAATTCTACAGTTCTTTGAATTTTCATATTCAACAGAAATTACATATAATCTGGTACTTTAAGGGTTAAAGAGTTTAAAGTTAATAGATGTGCTTTATTTCAAATTGCTTTGTTAGTATAATATAATATACTGGAGATAGAGATTCCTTTGATACTTCTGTTTCATGTTTTTGGAAGACATATTTTCTGCACATTTCATATTTTGGGCAATTTAGTGACACATAATTTTCATTCTCTGTTATCAAACTTTTTCATTAAATATGTGCTTTTCCTTTAATAAAATAATCTTATCATTATCATTATGCTATAGTACAGATACTGAGTCACTATAGTAGTATGACAAGTTCTGAGTCTATTAATTATTTGTTGTTGTCTTAATAGTTGGTTCATCATCATCATCATCCTCAAGCAGCCATGGGCTACGGAGGTCCAACCAGACTGCGCAGTTTAATTCTCCAAGCATATCTGTCCTGAGCTACATCTGCTGCATCAGGCCACTGCACCCCAATTCTAACAAGGTCCTGTTTGACATTGTCTGCCCACCGCATCCTAGGTCTCCCCCTCCTTCTGAGGCCTCTAGGCACACTGTTCATAACCCTATTCGCCAATCTATAATTATCCATACGGGCAACATGGCCAAACCAGCGGAGTCTCTCTCTGCACAATATGCTGCTTAAAGGAGGTTGCAGACTCCTTTGCCTAACCTCATCATTAGTTACAAAGTTAAACCACCTAATACCCAAGATACTGCGTAAGCATCTAGAATCAAAAGCATCTAGTTTCCTGTTATCTTGTTTACACAGCGTCCAAGTTTCACTACCATAACTAACCCTAGAAAGAACCAAACTATTATACAGTCTAATTTTAGTCTTTAGGTGTATACGCCTATTTCTCCACAATCTCCATAGATTCTTAAAAGTCCCGGCAGCAATACCTATTCGTCTGTTAATCTCATGCCGCACATCACCAGTATCAGTTACATAGCTCCCAAGGTAATTAAACTGTGACACCTGCTCAAGACTGCAACCATTCAGATTAACTGAATCACAACCTGCCTGACCAATTTTCATCACTTTAGTTTTCTCTCTGTTTATAACCAAACCTACTCTACTACCAGTCTCATCAACAGCTCGAATGAAAGAGTTCATCTCATCAACATCATTTGCCAAAAGGGCTAAATCATCAGCATAATCTAAATCAGAAATTTTCGTATCTCCAGCCCATTTAAGGCCAAAATCCTTCCCTTGAAGTGAATTTCGCATAACATAATCAACAACCAAACTAAAGAGAAAAGGAGACAAAATGCACCCTTGTCGAACACCAGACGTAATGCTAAACCAATTGCTACAAGACTTACCAACTCTCACACATGACTCAGTGTTATTATAGAGAGCATTCATTATGTTAACTAACTTGTCTGGTATACCATATGATTTCACAATCAACCACAAATTATGACGATCAACAGAGTCGAAAGCCTTTTTGAAATCAACAAAGCTAGCAACCAAAGGTTTCTGAAACTCTAAACATTTCTCAAGAATCTGCCTAAGTGAAAATATCTGATCAACACATCCCCTACCACTTCTGAATCCACATTGCTCATCATGCAATTGCCTGTCAACCAGATTCTTAATTCTATTAAGCACAATCATGGAAAGAACTTTACCCCTATAGTTATCACAAGAACTGCGATCACCTTTTTTGAAAATAGGGATAATAATAGCTCTGGTAAAATCTTTAGGAACCATGCCTTTATCATAAAAGTTATTCAAAATTTCAGTCATCCAAGTGGTAACCAAAACATTCCCAGCTCTGAGCATTTCTGTAGTAATTTCATCTACCCCTGGGGATTTATGAAGTTTAAGTTTAGAGATAGCCAAACTAACTTCAGATTGTGTTATAGGGCCAACATTAAAGCTGCCAATGCATCTATCATCATTACAAACAATGGGAGTAGAACTAACTACATTGTTTAGAACATCACTGAAATGCTCAGCCCACCTAGCCATGACAGAATCCTCACCTTCTATAACCTTACCTTGTTTATCCTTCAATCCTTGTATGCCTGTCCGTTTTCTACCACATAAAACATTAACTATCTGGTACAGCTCTCTGCTGTTGTGCTGCCTAACTGCTTCCTCAGCTTCGTCAGCCAAGCTATCAAGCCAAAGATTTTTATCAGTAGCTAACTGATCCTTTACACGTTTATTAAGCTCTCTGTAATCTTTTCTATTAGGACTAGTAGGGTACTGATTAAGGACATTCCTGCAGTTCCTTCTTTCAGAAATAAGCTCAATTGCCTTATCACTTAAATAATTCTGCCTCCTCTGCTCCTTTTTTCCTAAAAGAATACTGTTAGTTTCCAAAAAAGCCTGTTTAAAATGGCCCCATTCTTCCTCAACTTCAGTATTAAGCAAACCATGACTGTCATAATGACTAAGTAACCTATCATGGTAAGCTTTAGCTATAACTGGGTCATTCAGAGCTTCAGTATTAAAGTTAAATTTTTTAACCCTAGCACAACACTTTTTAAGTTTAAGTTGCAAGACACTTTTAACAAGGTAATGGTCAGATCCAATTTCAGCTCCCCTATATGCCCTGGTATTTCTAACAGAACTAGCCCATTTGCTGTTAATTAATATATAATCAATCATATTCCTATGCAGCCCATCAGGTGAAACCCATGTGTATTTATGTATGTCGCGGTGTTTGTAATATGTGTTAGTTATTCTGAAACCATTGAGTTTACTTACCTGTAGGAGACGTTGCCCATTGCCATTGCAGCTACCAATACCAAAAGGGCCTATTACTCCTGCCCAAAGGTCAGAGTCAGTACCAACTTTGGCATTGAAGTCACCAAGAACAAGGGTAATATCTCCTTTCTTGACAGAATTCAAAATATCCTGAAGTTGTTCATAAAACCTATCCTTCTCATCCTCATCGGCATCCTCAGTGGGGGCATAACAGCAGATAACATTCAGGTCTTTAACGCTTGTCTGAAATTTTGCTGTAAGAAACCTTTCATTAATGCACTCATATCCTAGAAGAGCATCACTAGCATGTCTGCTGAGCAGCAGACCCACGCCTTGGTGATGCTTTCCATCCTCCCTCCCTGTAAAGAGAAATTTAAAGTTATTTTTAAGTATCTCACCTTTACCTGTCCATCTGGTCTCTTGCAAGCCTAATAGCGCTGGAATTCCTGCATGAGGACATCAAGAGAATAATCTCTATGTAATGTCCTCACGTTCCACGTTCCTGCAGAGAGAAAATGATTAGTAGGATTTTTAAAGAAATTAGGTTTATTGAGATTGGTAGGGCCAACAATATCAAACAGCCCCCTGATCGCAGGCATGGGGCAAAGACCCGTTCCTTCTCCGCTAAAGGCTGAAGTCACCGATGCTGGTAGGAACTTCAGGCACCACCTTTTCAAGTGGACTTTTTCAAGAGCCACATGGCCTGCCTGAGACACATTACTCCAGTTTAGGCTTGACGATGCCCAACTAGCAAAGTAAGGTTCAGGTACCTGCGATGGCCTCTGATTAGGATTATCCACCAGCTGATATAAGGTATCCCATGCCTCTGTTCACTTAGAGCTGGCAACCCAGAAGCAAACAGAAAACACAGCAGCAGACTCTCCCTCAACAGAGGCCCACCAGTGCAGCAAGTCCAGGATCAATAATCAAGCTCAAATCCATAAACAAGTTCAGTCTAATAGGTATAAATGGTCAGCACCAGGACCCTGTGAAGTTGACCACTCCTCAGCAGGGTTGAAAAAAAAGAAAAAAGTGGCCATAGATGACCAGATCAGCAGGCCATACTGAACTGGCAGCCCTCCCCTTCCGTTCCCTTCCAAAAGAGAATATCTCTTTTGAAAGTTACTAACGGCCTGCACCACGAGAAGGCGGGGTCGGACATTAGGTGCTCCACTGTAAATATTCACAAAAACTGTAACTGTAAACTGTAAGTTAATTTGAATTTAAAATATATTACTGTTGTGGGGAAATGTGATAATTTTCAAGACAAAAATACAATAATTCACTTTTAAATAATATAATTTTAAGAAAAATGTACAATCATAACCTTGTGAAAATCAGACAAACTTGTCCCTGATCAAACATGCAGTTAGGCCTTTACGACTCATGAAGGTAGCCAAACAAGAGGAACCTTCACAGAGTGGTCCACTCACTATGAACAAGTTCCTGATCAAGGAGATCATCCAGGATTAATCATTCAAATAGAATATTTTTAGAATCAGTACTATATAAGATTTAATTTGAGGTAATACAATTTAACAATGCTAATCCATACCTGTCCCTCCAGCAACATCTAAAAGCTTCATACCAGGCACTGGACCTAGGACTTCAATAAAATAATCTTTCCAAAATCTGTGAACTCCTCCACTCATGACATCATTCATTAGGTCATATTTTGAGGCAACACGTGTAAAAACAGACTGCACTGAAATATCAGATATGTAAAAAAAAAAGTTTACAAAAAGTAATTAATTCATAATTACTTTGGAATTACAGTTCTAATAATAGAATAATAAGTTTACTATGTAGTGTAAATGCATTTCGTAATTTTATTATTTATTTGCAATACAGCAAGCAGAAGGGGTATAATCCTTACCACTAACAGATACATATACTCTCTTGGAGAAATACATATTTTTTAATTCATCAATCTATGTTAACAAAAACTTTTCAGCTGCTCATTTCCGAAAAAAAATCAGACTATTCTACTATATTTATTTAACACAGCAAAAAAACTTATTAGTAGTCTGTTTAAATTGTCAAATTTCAATTTAGAAGAAACTGATAGCACTATAGTAGTTATCAAAAGGTATTAATTCTGTAACAACATTTACATTCAGCCTTTCAAATCAATCAGCCATTTGGAAACATACAAATAATGTTATTGTATTACATACAATTATTATTAAGAGTGTCAACATACAATGTGAGAAAAGTATTGTTTTATATATATATGTTAAATACAATATGTTCAAGTCAATAACTCATTATAGTAAAAACAATTGGTCTAAATATCATTATTCTAGCACTAATAGTTTACAAAATATCATTATTCTAGTACTAATAGTTTACAAAATATCACATTACAAAGGATCAGTGTCCATACCAACAAATATAACATACAAAGTTCAGAAATTTTATAAATATGTGTTTACAGCACATCAAAATCTGAAATGGTTAACTAAGGAAAATGAGGGGGGGGGGGGGGGAGATTCCAGGTTTTGAACTTAGGTTCAATTATAGGTTGGGGCTTTGAATTTTAATGTTTTAAACTTAAACTTGGACTCTAAAATAGATAAGAGACTTGCATTTTTAATGCAGTAAACTTTGTAGCAAGCAGCTGCTTGACATGTAATTTATTATTTTAAACTTGATGGGGTGGAAAGGGGAAAACCCATATAAGAAATCTGGAAGTTATCAGAGAAGGAAGGAAGTTAAATTAAGATTTCAAACACTTAACTAAAAATAGTGGGGAAATGGCTGGAGGTTCTCAATTAGGTTTTATTTTAGAAAGGGATTTCAATTTTTAATCATACATGGAGAAACCCACATATCAAAGTTGCCATTATCCATAAATTTATGGATTATCCACAAAAATTTGTCAAATTTTACATGTTCATAAATGTCAATAAAATATTTTAGATGCCTCTATAAATGCTAAGAATTTTATCCAAAAAATGATTTGTAATTTTTCACAAACTTTGATACATTTTTTTTTCCAATTATACACAAAAAACACTTTATTGTTACCTGTTGTGTTTTAAGTTTATGAATTTAACAGAATAACAAATTATCTACAAATAATTAATAAGCTCAACTTATTTTGGGTACTCCAATAAATAACCACTCTATTAAGTTGCTTCAAATATTTACAGGAAAAATTGTCTTGAGCCAGGTGGGATATGAACCCACGACCTCCTGATAACACATCAGGTGCTCTGGACCACTGAGCTACCGACCGCCAATCAAGATCTTCTCTAATTGATGATATGAACTTTCCTCAACCTACCTTACTTAATATGTAGAGAGTGTTCAGACAATATCGCCCCAAGCGGCTATTAATGCCTTTCAGATGGAACGCATGTATTACGAGTATGAAAATCTACAAATAATTAATGAACTCAACTTATTTTGGGTACTCCAATAAATAACCACTCTATTAAGTTGCTTCAAATATTTACAGGAAAAATTGTCTTAACCTCCTGATAACAAATCAGGTGCTCTGGACCACTGAGCTACCGACCGCCGATCAAGATCTCCTCTAATTGATGATATGAACTTTCCTCAATCTACCTTACTTAATATGTAGGGAGTGTTCAGGAAATATCGCCCCAAGTGGCTATTAATGCCTTTCAGATGGAACGCATGTATTACGAGTATGAAAATCTACAAATAATTAATGAACTCAACTTATTTTGGGTACTCCAATAAATAACCACTCTATTAAGTTATTCAAATATTTAGAGGAAAAATTGTCTTGAGCCGGGTGGGATATGAACCCACAACCTCCTGATAACATGTCAGAGCTCTGGACCACCGAGCTACCAGCTGCCGATCAAGATCTCTAATTGATGATATGAACTTTCCTCAACAAACCTTACTTAATATGTAGGGAGTGTTCAGCGCTGGATCAGCCAAACCCCGCATTCTCAGCGTCGACCAGACACGAGATGGAGCAGTTTACAAACACAGAGAAAGCCGATATGCACCTGATGCATGGTGTAGCCGAGGGCAATGGTCGAGAGGGGCAAAGACTCTACCATGAGGATATCCTATGCGCCATGTGCCTGATCATAAAATGTTTGCACGACTGCACTGCCAGCTGTCTGAGGCAGGCACCTTCCATGTCAGTCGACATGATGCCAGACGAGCACAGACGGTCACAATCCCAGCTATGAGCGAAGACATCTGTGTATGGTGACAGATAACCCATGTACAAGCATGTGATCCACCGCTTGGAGCATGGGTGTGCATCGGAAGTGTCTGGCGAGTACTGCATGAAGAAGGGCTACACCCCTTCACTTGCAGTGAGTGCAGGCATTGACAGCTGTTGATTATCCCCTGTGCATGGATTTCATCCAGGGGTTACTGCAGCAAAGTGCTGCAAATCCCGATTTCCCTGCGCATGTACTCTTTACGGATGAATCAACATTCTCACGTGAAGGCATAGTGAATGTTCATTATGAGTATTTGTGGGCGGTCCAGAACCCCCATGATACACATCCAATTTTTAACCAGCAACGGTTCGCTGCCAATGTCTGGGCAGGGATCATGCATGATTACTTAATTGGACCCTACCTACTGCCAGACCACCTCAATGGGTGAACATACTGTATTTTTCTGCAACAGGTTTTGCCGTAATTGTTTCAGGATGTTCCAGCCACAATCCATGCCCATACGTGGTTCCAGCACAATGGGACACCCACCCATTTCAGCATGGACGTGAATCTTCATACCACATTTGGGAACTGATGGATTGGGCACGGTGGTCCCATCTCGTGGCCCCCAGATCATCCGATCTTTCTTGTATTGATTTCTTTCTGTGGGGACATTTGAAGAGTATCGTGTACGAGATGCCCGTGCAGTCCACGGAGGATTTGGTAGCCCGACTATCCGTCCAGCCGCCGATGTGCGCGACAAGCCATGTTTACAAGCAGGTATGCCGATCACTACTCCACCACTGTGCCACCTGTATCAACGTTGGTGGGTGGATGTTTGAGCATTTGTTGTAATGATCTCCAATAAATGTCACTCTGGAAACCTCTGTTTGTACTTCATTTCCGACTCCTCACTGTGTTTGCGGCCGCATATTCCATGACGAATATTGGTGGATTCAGTGTGTACCCCTCATGTTTGGGCCATGAATTCAGGGACACCCTGTATATCTTATAAAAATATATAATTCAGGCTTCAAAATAATATTTTGTTTTTTAATTTGATGCATATTTTATTAAACCACAAAATAAATAATTTTACAAAGTCATCTCTTATAAGCATTAAACGGTTTTGCCCATTTGTTTGTTAATGTTCCTATTTGCTGAAACAACATTCTGATTTAAGCTCACAAGTTTGATTTGAACTTTTATCAAAAAATTTTTCCTTAAATTTTAAAAAATCTCCTAAAAAAATCAACGAAAAAAAGCAGCTATTTTTAAAAACAATAGATTTTGGAAGTAATTACAAAATATGTACCGCCAATTTTTTTTCTGTTTCACACTCTTTTATGTCTAAACCTATTTCAATATTCTGAAGTCATTTTTATCATTTTTCCCAGCATTCTATGCATCTTTCTTGCTCTTAAAATCGAAACTGGAAGTAAACACTTCTTTCTTAGAAACTCTGGTTGCAGCTGCATTTAATTAGTTATGCTTCACTGAGGCAAACAAGACGCAGATGACTGATACATGCTATCTCCATTCCATGTTCTAAAAAAATAATAAAAACCTCCTCAAGCAGCTGCTTGCCACAGAGGTCTGACAGGAGCCCGTCAGTTTAATATGCCATAGTAGAAGAAATCTGTGAGGATGGCGGGTTCTCAGCAAATTTTTTGTCAACTGCATGCAGTGTTCCCAGGTGGTCACCTTCCCAAGTATTGCACGCGGTGTTCCCAGGTGGTCACCCTCCCAAGTATTGACTGTGTCCAAAGCTACTTAACTTTAGTGATAAGAAAAGAACCAGTGTTTTCAGCTTGGTACTATAAGTGTATTTTACAATTTTGGTCCAGCATATTGAATACCCTTTGTAAAGTTAGTATTTACTTTTTTTACATTTACACCTTAGTTTTCATTTCAGTAGATTTATTTTTGGAAATTAGCGATTTTTTTTGTCTGATCGATTGATTGACCGATTATTGATTTTTTCACAGTTATGCTACATCGTATGGCCGGCCTACAACTTGTTGCTGTGGATATTTTAACATTGCATTAAGTTATATGTCAATTTTTATTTTATTATTTATTACTTTTCCAGTAAAACTTGGATCTAATATCATGTTCTGAAAATAAATGAGTTCTTTCATATGGAAGCAAATTCATTTCTGTAGATTTCCTTCTGTTAGTTAGCAATCTTTCGATCAGCTGATTTATTGATCTCCTTGAGTTATGCTACATTGGAGGCTGGCTTAAAAGTTGTTGCGAATATTTTATTTAACATCCATTAGGTTATATGTTAATTTTTCTTTTATTACTTCTTGTTTTTTTTAGTAAAAAAACTTTGAGCTTGTACCATTTTCTGAAAATGAATGTCATTGAAAATGAATAGACTATTTTTGCTATGGATATCAGCCGTCATGTGGGAGGGCAATTTCGGGAAGGTGTCCCCTCTGCTAAACTCACATAGAAAGTTTCAACCCCCCCCCCCCCCTTGAAAAAATTTAATTATTTTTAAATTATGAGTTTTTGTTTATATTGAATGATTTTAAAAGCAACTCCCCCCTCTTCTCCCTTAGTACCTTGGCTGTGCCACACAGAAGATATAACACTGGCTTTTTGAGGGGTTTTTTGCTTTGGTGCACAAACCTCTGCACTTAGCCAAGATTGCCAAACTTCAACAACCAAAGAAAAAAATTCATATTGTTTAGCAAAACAGCAGTCAAAAAAGTTGTTTCTATTTCATAACCAGTTCAGAAAATCCCGTAAATGTGAGAAGTCCAAGTCACTTTGTATAACACTGGCCATGTTTAAAATATACGATACTGAAAAGAATCATTAAAAGAAATAAAAATTATATTTCAGGTTGAATATTACATTATTCGGAAGAAATTTTCCTTCCGATAAATATATAATTTAACTATTTTTATTCATCAAGTTTTCCAAAATGAAGCCTTAATTGCATAGCGCAATCTTTCTTTTCACCATATCACATTGAAAACAGCTTATTAAAATCAATATGCTTGCAAATTTGTTTATATTATTTTCATGAAATTAATAATTAAATTTGTTTAATTTGGTATATAACATGACCTATTTCTGTTGATTGGTTATTTTTTTTTTAATTCTTAAGTTGATTTGTTTATATGACTCAGCACAATTGACTAAAAGCCTGGAATTTTCTCAAAGTATGGTACCAAGAAAAACATTACAAAATGAGAGAAATATTTATTTAAAACCAAAAAAATTTTTTTGTTGTTCAGAAATATATAGTCATTCTATTTATGTGCATTGTAATCATTTCTGTCTATTAGTTTTTTTCAAATAAATTTTTATTTGTGTTGCCAGATGCATTTTTTTTACTACATGACTCTAAAAAAAGTCGCTATTAAAATATGTCTTTTTTGTTAAATACTTTATTTTCAGAAAATCCAGAATTAAATGCTGATTAATTTGGCATACAACATGCTATAATTCCTTTCATTAGTTATTTGGCAAAAAAGTTCTAAAGTTAAAATTTTTTTGGCTGAGAATAGGGTTGGGTTGTTGGGTTGTTTTACCTCTGAGCGGCACTTTTTTGCACACCATGGGCTAAATGGCCAGGTCACATGGACCCCGAAAGCTCAGAGAAGGTTGGGGGAGGGGACCCACTGGAACAGCTGTTGGGAGACAGATGGTAGCCTCCCGTCAAGGCCATCCAGCGTGTTCTTTAACATGCACAGGATATGGCTCTCCCGCACACGGAGCCAAGGCTTAACGTCCCATCCGACGGACGGCGGCCTTTTCAAGCCCATCGGTGTCCCCTACTGACCGTAGGCAGGGCGGGGAATTTTGCGGAGATAAATCTCAACGCCTACCCAGCTGGGACTCGAACCTGGGAACTACAGATTGCGAGCCTGGCGCGCTACCGACTGAGCCACCCCCGCCCCTCTGAGAATAGGGAGAAAATAGCTTGGCCTCTGGATGCAAAGCTGCTTTTCAAGCTGGACACTGGAAGGGTTAATATCATTTTTACTCGTTATTATTATTATACTATAACTATAGTTTTATCTATCTATATAAGGGATACGCCAGATACTACACATTTCCAGCTGATACGTGAAGCATAAAAGGTTGAAAACCACTGTTCTCGAGTATATTGTATCCATCTAAAATATAGTCCAAATAGAACTGAATAAGAATTGGTTTGGTTGGTTGTTTAGGGTTTAATGGCGCATTAGCAACTAAGGCTATAATGCGCCAAACGAATGTCCAAAGATGTAAAAAGATAAAAGTCATGGAACCCTCAACCAATTTTTAAAATTAAACTAGAAATATAAAGATACAAATGTAGAATAATAAAATAACAAGCAGTGAATAACAATGAACAAATGTAGAAATATTTTGTAATAATAAAAGTAACCAGGTGTAAACATTTATAAAATAATCATTAAAGTAAAATTATAGACGAGTAAAATAACCTGTAAATTGTAAAAATTGAAAGACAGCGTTAAAACAACAATGATCAGCTAACAAATGTCCGAGTGTAAGAGGCCTGAATAAGAATATCATCCAATTTATAGAATAGAAAAAATATACGATTTCACAGTTTCAGTCAGTTTGACAATACAGAGCGAAATATACCTAAGCAATATCATTATATTACCTTTCTCCTGTTTTTCATCTGAAGAAACTTTTTCGAACCCAAAATATGCAGAATTATTTGCATCTGATGATTTCTTACTCATCTGATTTAAATTACTAGATTTTCTCAATAAATATTGCTGTGTTACTTTAAAAAGACCAGAGTTTTCGTAATTCTTGTAGCTGCGCAAAATATACCTATAAGATAAAATCAAATTGTCCACAAACTTCAAACTATTCATTAGAATCATGTTCTCGCTGAGTTTCCAAAACACACTTTGTCCGAAATGAATACGGATATGGTTAGTAACACAGTAATATGGAGTGGATTTGAGAATTGCGCTAGAGCAACTAATACACGATCAGGCTTACACACGGAGGTATGAATGAGAGAAGTCCTAACGCGCTTTCCTTGTCCAAGGAAAATGATGCTTAGGCCATGGACTAAGCAAAAATAATAAAAAATTAAAAAAATATAAAAAAAATATATATATATATTCACAGGGTGAAGGGAATATAATATGCATTTAAAAAAAAAAGGCAACTTTCCAGACAGTGGCTTGAACCCAACATCTCAGTGCCTGACTCCTCAGTCTCTCATACCTATCTTCATGTACGCCTAACCTACCCCTCAACCAAAGTAAAAATAAAATAACTACAAGCAATAAACTCGCTCTATTTGAAATCCATACAGAATTAAATAAATTCAGTATTCACCTTAAAAGGGACAATTAGAACCCTATCAGAAGAATTAACGAAAAGGAGAAAAGCATTACACTCTCCTCTCCTCTTTTAACTAAAATTATTTAAACAATTTGAAACATTTTCACCCTAACTAATGATCGCTGTCACTCACCTATCACAATTTACACCAGATACATTAAATTAACCTAAAATGAAATTCAAAATATAAGACTACAATCCAAGAAATAAGGGGGCATTTAAACAAAACCCTTAAATGCTATCCAAATTTTAAAAAAAAGAAAGATTATATTTCTCACCTTATGAAAATACTTTATTGTAATTTACTTTTCCCTTCTTACACTGAACTTATTAAATGATGAAGAGAGAGAGGAATTTAAACACTGAAACATTTAAACGAAATAATATCTAATACTTCCACCTAAAATAAAATAAAAAACAAAAAAGAAACTCCTTGATATTTTAATCACCTTTATTTAAAAGTATGCAAATTCATCATCCATTAAATAGAATACACACTAATATTCAATTACAGCCAACAAAATTTTTTAACTGAGAAAGCCTGCAAAAGGAATTCTCAAATAAGTGTAACGTAAAATCAATCAATAAATCAATCAATATAAGAAGTACATCTTCACATTTATCACTGAGTACAATCCGAAGAAAATAAAAAAAAAATCTGGTGAAGAATCCAGGTTTGTAACTCGAAATAAAACAGATTTCATAGCGGCGTAATTTCAACACGAAGTTACTTGTATCATTACATAATTATTTAAACTTTTATTGGCTGCCGCGCAGTCGCCGAAGCATCGTTTTCAAGTGCTTAGGGCTCCTCCTCTTATCTTCCTACCTCCATGGGCTTACACGATCAGCCATATAAAACGGAAGAGCCTAAAATTTAGTCAGCTCTTCCGTTCGGTACAAGCGCGAGCATTTACTTTTATGGGGGGGGGGGTTGTTTCTTCCCATTGGTCTTGTGACTTAAAGCTAGTTTACTATCTTTAAGTTTTTTTTATATCTGTGGTTTACAATATAGGTCCTCTATTGGTAGAGATTGTCAATCTCAAAACTGGATGCCATATTTTGTCTTCGTTCGATTTTTTGCGTGCAAAGCACAATGGTATTGCATGAATACTTATGAATTCCGGAAAAGGGTGGGATAATATTTCATATTGATATCAGTGCTCACAATTGCAAGCACTTTAGAAAACGGCTAAAAGGAAAAGAAAATTTTATGACTTTTTTTTTTTAAAGAGAGAATAATTTCACTTTATCATCTGTCTGTGTGCCAGTAGACATTGGACTTTTTGGCTTATATAGCTAAATAAAAAATTATTTTTGTGCTGGATAGGTTTGATAAAATATTACGATATGCATTTTTCGAATCTCTTAAAAAATATAACTGTTCCCCCTGGTGGTGGAAAAATTTGAACTTTCCAAAATTTCAAACGAATATTCCAAGTGATGTATTTATGTTAGAAGTCTGATATTTTGCTGTTGGAATGAAGAGGTCACGAAGTTACCATTGGCAGCAATCGTTAACCCTTTAGACCAGGAGGTTAGGGATGCAACTTTTTTGTTTTAGGAGAAAATTGTGTTTTTATCGATAAATTAAAAATTCTTTTTGGATTGGACAAGTACTGATGAAATATTACGATTTGCACTTTCCAAATCTCCCGAGAACGCCCTTTAAATATGGGAAAAAAATAGAAAAATTCCAAAATTTATAAAAATGTTGCTAAAATTAAAAAAATTGTTGAAAAATTCCAAAATTTATAAAAATGTTGATGCAATGCTAGAAATTTGAAATTTTGGTCGTGGAATGAAACTATTTTGAAGATTCCATTGACAACAATGAGTTGACCCCTTACGCCCAGGGTAGGTAGGAATTGCAACTGTCTTGTTTTAATAGATATTTGGAAAACGTTTCAGTTGATATTATTTATATAATTCACATTTTCAAAGGCAGTTTTATTTCATATCGTTAGAGATCACTAAATAGACAAACAACAAAACTTTTAACGACTGTTTCAAGTGATCTGTTTACGGTAGAAATTTGAAATTTCAGCTATAGAGTATCAAGAGATATTCCACTAGCAGCAATGATCTGTCCCCCCCTTTTTTTTTTGGAGAGGTGTTCCGTAGCCTAGTGGTTAGCGCCCTTGGCTACTGATCTAAGGGACCTGGGTTCGAGGCCTGGTTAAAGCAAGGATGTGTGTATCGTTTTTCTGCTGAGGTCCCGCCATAGTCACAGACTTTCTGCTATGGGATGTACTCTGATAGGCTCCTGTCAGGCCTTTGTAGCAAGCAGCTGCTTGAGGAGGTATTTATTTATTTAATTTTTTTTTCCAGAAAAAGCAACTTTTGAAATTTAAGAAATAAAAGAAAAATACTTTTTATATTGTATAATTACTAATAAAGTAATACTGTGTCCATTCCATCCCCCCATCATCCATTAGCTCGAATTAAAAGTTTTAAGGATATTAAAAGTAGGAAAATGGAAAACTTCATTCTTTTTGAAACACTATTTCCATATGCACCAGAGATGATATAGGCTCTTCCGGTTATTCTGCACATTTTGTCCCTCTAAGAGTGGAGATTCGAACTAATGGATGATTGTGAAAATTCGGTCTAATGGATGATTGGGAAAATTAATTTTAATCTTTTATTAGAATGTTTGAACTAAAAGTATTTTTTTATCTCTTAAAACAGAAAAGTTACATTTTACCAACACCCCCTTGTCTGGTCTAGTAGTCCACTGGACCATAAAAGTTCTTCGTTTAAATATTTGATATTTTCAAGCCTTTTGCGCAGCTAGAGGTTTTTTGAGTTTTTACCATTGAGGTTTTTTACCTCTATCTCTGTCTAACAATGGAAATTCCGACTAATGGGTGATTTGAAAAATATAAATATTAGTTTGCTTTCAGATTTCCAGTATAAATAGCTTGCTTGCAATATTCGTTTGAAATTTTAGCATTTTCCATTTTTCCCCCATTTAGAGGAAGCTATTAAAAGATTTAAAAGTTGTTAATCATAATATTTTATCAATATCTGTAGAAAGCAAAATAATTTTTCTTTTATCTCTAAAAGTAAAAAAGTTGATTGTCTATCCATCTATTGATCATAATATTTCATCACCTACCGCTGAACTGACAGCAATGATTTTTAATATTTTTTTTGGCTTCCTTATTACTTTTTTTTTGTCTTTTTTAATACTTTTGGGAACCTGGTAGAATGGAAAATCTCTTGCATCCACGAAATCAAGAAAATCGTTAACAAGTATTGTAAATTTCATTAGTTTATTTAATTCTAGAAATCTTTTCTCCCCATCAAACCACGGGGAAATTGTAATATCTTTCGGCCAAGTTGAAGTGTAAATCAAGTTAAATAAAGTTACCAAATTTGTATATTCTTCATTTTCATTATTTAATAGTTTATAATTCATACAGTCGATTACGCTCTGGATTAGTTGGCATCTTGGTAAGCGCACACGTTCATTGTTCGATACAAATATAACGTTTTTTAAGGTTTGGCTTTAATTATAGAAGGAACACGTTATTCATACTTTCCTTCATGTTCTTTCATAAAATAAAGAGCTTTTATGCATCTGCGGATTAATCTACCTGCTTCTACAAGAGTACTGTCTTGGTTTTGTGCAGCAAGCTTCAGAAGAGGAAATTTCTCAAAAATATCCATCATCAAGACGAAGTCCTCAAAAAATGAATATTTTCCATTCTCTGTTCTTGCGACTAATATTATTTTTACAAAAATGTTCTTGCAGTGCTTGATACGCTCGCCACACAGCTTTAGTTGCTCGAACACTACAAGCTGGCCATCGGGGTCCCAAAACTTTGCCAATTTTTAAAATTTCTATTTCTAAAGTCTTAAGTTATACTTTTTAGCTCTATTTGGTTTTTATAAGATGTATGGTACAGATCAGTGGTTCTCAACCTTTTATGCTTCACGTACCCCCTGGAAATGTGTATGTAACTGGCATACTCCTTGTATAAATATATAAAACTATAGTGGCCGATTGGTTAGCACGCTTGGCTACTGATCTAAGGGACCTGGGTTCGAGCCCCGGATTTAGGCTATGGATGTGTGTGTCGTTTTTCTGCTGAGGTCCTGCCATCCTCTCAGATCTCCTACTGTGGCATATAAACTGACAGGCTCCTGTCACTCCTCTGTGGCAAGCAGCTGCTTGAGGGGGTATATATATATATAGTTATAGTATATGGAAATAAAATAAAACATATATATATACACATATATCTAGCGACGTTTGAGCTCTCACGGCGTACCCCAAAAATTTTAACGCGTTCCACACGTTGAGAATCCCTATTATAAACGAACTCACTGCATAAACTTTGGGATAAAATCCGATAGTAGCTATCTAAAGGAAAAACAGCGTTCATAAGATAACGTTCGAGTATTCCTAACCATGAAATCCATAACCGTAAAATGCATTATTTCCTTAGTGATCATTCAAAAGCGCCATTTTTCGCCTTTGTGTGACAGTGTAGATTTAAATACTTGTTTTAAGTTGAACGGGTGAAACAATGTCTTACAGAAATAATGATTGTAGAATATACGTAGGCAACTTACCTCCAGATATCCGTACAAAAGATATTGAGGATCTGTTTTATAAGTTTGGTAAAATCACTTTTATTGACTTGAAAAATAGGCGAGGGCCACCATTTGCATTTGTCGAGTTCGAAGATCCTAGGTAAAGTTTATTAAATAAATTTTTTTTTACAATTTAAACTTATATTCGTCTTATTTATGTTTGATTTCTTTGTTTAGTCTTACCAGAATCTGATGTTTTCAATATGCTAATTTAGCATTCAGCAACTTGCATGTTAATTTTAATTTTTTTTTAATCTTCTATAAATAAAATAAAAATAAATACCACCTCAAGCAGCTGCTTGCCACAGAGGTCTGACAGCAGCCTGTCAGTTTATATGCCATAGTTGAAGGTCTGAGAGGATGGCAGGACCTCAGCAGAAAAACGACACATGCATCCATGCCTTACCCGGGGCTCGAACCCAGGTCCCTTAGATCAGTAGCCAAGCGCGCTTAGGTTCAAGTATTTAAGATAAATTTCTTGTATTAAACCTTTTTGCTATTATGTTCTTAAAGAAAGCTTATTTTTCAGGGAAGCATATGCTAAAATCTACTGTATGATGGGGGCGGGAGTGGCTCAGTCGGTAGCGCGCCAGGCTCGTAATCTGTAGTTCCCAGGTTCGAGTCCCAGTTGGGTCAGTGTTGAGATTTATCTCCACAAACATTCCCTGCCCTGCCCACGGTCAGTAGGGGACACCGATGGGCTTGGAAAGGCCGCCATCTGTCGGATGGGACGTTAAACCGTGGCCCTGTGTGCAGGAGAGTCATACCCTGTGCACGTTAAAGAACACGCTGGATGGTCTTGACGGGAGGCTACCATCTGTCTCCCAACAGCTGTTCCAGTGGGTCCCCTCCCCCAACCTTCTCTGAGCCTTCGGGGTCCATGTGACCTGGCCATTTAGCCCATGGTGTGCAAAAAAGTGCCGCTCAGAGGTAAAACAACCGAACCCAACACTATTATGCAAACACAAAGAACAGTAATTTTGCCATATCAATACTTTTTTTTTTTATCTTTAGATGAAGCATTTTGTATTTCACTGGAAGTTCTTGAAATTTTTGTTTGGTGGCAAAACATCAGTTGCTAACATTTGTTGCTGCCAGAGGTGTAGTTAGGAATTTTTAAAGAGATTCGAAAAAATGTGTTGATGTGAAATGAATGGTTTCCTAATTTTCCATTAGTAGCAGGTTATACATCATACGGATGGGGGTGTTCAATTGGTAGCATGCTATGCTTATAATCTGCAGTCAAGTCTTGTCTGGGCCAGCATTGGGATTTATTTCTGCAAAGTTCCCAATTCTGCCCTCTGTTATTAGGGAGCACATGGGATTTGAATCTGTTGTCCATTGGATGGGATGTTAAGCCATGGCACTGTATGGGAGAGCCATACCTTGTATGCATTGAAGAACATGCTGGATGACCTTGACCGGTGGCTACCATCTAGCTCCCAAAAGCTGTCCAGTGGGTCCTCTCCCCTCAACCTTCTCTGAGCCATTGGGGGTTCATGTGACCTGGCTATTTAGCCCATTGTGTTCAAATGATGTTCTTAGGTAAAGCAACCTGACCCTAGCTGCAGACTAACTCTCTGAAATACATTATTTTTCAACATTTTAATTACTTTATAAATTATTAATTTATTTGGTTTTTTATCCAAAAAGAGTTCATGGTTACTGGTCACCCAATATTTCCAACGATTGGTGCAATTTTTTTTTTATCAGTGATTAGTCAACAATAATAATTTCCAGTACAAAGATAGGCAGTAGTACAGATCACGGTCGTCAGCTGCCTTTTTTTTTTGAAGCAACATAACAAAATGGCCCTTTTAGTTGATTCCCACAATCCCTGAGACCCTAACCCAAAGAGAGGTTTCTAGAAAAAAGGTTGCTTTTTTCGTTACCATAGTTACGAAAAAACAGAGTTGAAGTCAAACGCAAAGTACCGTTACCGTGGTAAGAGTAATTTGAGTTGTAAAGAAACAACGTAAAAAAAAAACTGATTCCACTAAAAACATCCCACAAATTCTTTAAAAAAAATTATGAAAAAAAAACATAAAGAAACTACATTAAAGTTGCCTTCCCATATACTACAAATATCTGAAATACTACACCCCCCCCCCTCTTTTCCCAATAATTAAAACACTCCACAATTACATTTCCACAAACTAAACTAATCAATCCAGTCACACATACAATAATAAAATAAAAAAGTAAATATCCCCTCAAGCAGCTGCTTGCCACAGAGGTCTGACAGGAGCCTGTCAGTTTATATGCCACAGTAGGAGATCTGAGAGGATGGCAGGACCTCAGCAGAAAAACGACACACACATCCATGCCTAATTCCGGGGCTCGAACCCAGGTCCCTTAGATCAGTAGCCAAGCGTGCTAACCACTTGGCCACAGGACGGCTACACATACAATAATTAGCCTAAATAAATCGCCAGAATTAATGAAGTCGAACACCAGTCTCAAAATAAAAAACACCATCGACAATGCATTGCCGACTGGCAATATAAAAAAGCCCCCCAAATTAAATTTCATCGGTCATAACATACCAAAAAGCAAAAAAATCAAAGCAGTGCACCGTTGACTGAATTGTAAAAAAGCCCTCAAAACTAAATAATGTCCTCCCAGGCAACAAGAAAATCAGAAACAGGCGACCGAATTATAAAAAAGTCCAAGAAACTGAATAATCTCATCAGATACTACAACAAAAAAAATTCTTGGCAAAAAGTTTTCTTGTTGCTCAAATAGCCCTCCCCTAAATTATTGATTACCTTTCTGACTCCAGCAAAAATTACCATGTTTTTCCACACTGACAATTCTACAATACCCATAATTTCTGTGGCAGAGGTGGCATAATTTCTTCGGTAGGGTGCCAGGCTCAGAATCTGCAGTTCTCAGGTTCAAGTCCCAGCTGGGTCAGTGTTGAGATTTATCCCTGCAAAATTCCCTGCCCTGCCCACGGTCAGTAGGGGAACACTGATGGGATTGGAAAGGCCGCCATTCGTCGGATGGGACGTTAAGCCATGGCCCTGTATGCACGTTAAAGAACACGCTGGATGGCCTTGATGGGAGGCTACCATCTGTCTCCCAACAGCTGTTCCAGTGGGTCTCCTCCCCCAACCTTCTCTGAGCCCTCGGGACCTGGCCATTTCGCTCATGGTGTGCAAAAAAGTGCCGCTCACAGGTAAAACAACCGAACCCATAATTTCTACATCAAAAAGCTGCCAAACGCTTTCACATATCCACAATAAATTATGTAAATAACTTTAAAAGACTCCAAAATATATAACAAAATTAATAAATCACCATAATACACTAATAATTACCATACTATGCATAACTACTAAAAAACACTCAATTCATTATAAACTACAATAACAAAATACACGTTTTCATTACTACTGCCATGTTCAGTCCCATATGAAAAAACTAACATTCTTCCCCCCAACTACATTAGAATCCTGTGAAAACTCTATATTTTTAATCAAAAAACTATTCTCCTAACACCCCATAAAAACTCATTTTTTAAACTTAATCACTCTACATTATAAACTTTTGTCATTTTCTTCCACTCACAACAAAACACATACTACTGCATCATACTAAACACACAAAAAAATTAACATAATTCTCTTTGGTTAACCACTCCTCCTACCCCTTCAAATGCACCTCATTCCAAACAACTTACATTCCCCCCCCTACACAGCAGTAAAAAGCTACTGAACTCCCACTTCCAAACTACGTGACCTTAACATTACAAAACAGTTCATAACACTATCAACAACAACCCTCCTATTATTAAATAATTTCAATTCCAAAATATCTTTAATAACTTATTATTCACCATATCTTAATGAATTTTCAAAAAAAAACATTAATTATTCTAGCTATCACTAAAAAACCCTCATTAAATATATGATACATATGCACTTACCTCTAACCACATAGGCATGTTATCCAAAGAAGTCATCAAGCAAAAATGGCGAAAAAAAACAAACATAACTTCACACTCCCATCAAATCACACATAACATGTGACTCCACATTAAAAAAAAATACCCCCTCAAGCAGCTGCTTGCCACAGAGGTCTGACAGGAGCCTGTCAGTTTGTATGCCACAGTAGAAGGTCTGAGAGGATGGCAGGACCTCAGCAGAAAAACGACACAAACAGCCATGCCTTACCCGGGGCTCGAACCCAGGTCCCTTAGATCAGTAGCCAAGCGCGCTAACCACTCGGCCATGGGACGGACAACGACTCCACATTACCCACCCAAAAGAAACAAAGAGCCATAGGCCACCAAAACCCAACAGTTAGTTTCGTCATATTTTACACATCAGGAAACTGTGACCGGTTTCATTTTACCTGATTATAGACTCAGTTTTACATTGGTGGTGGTGGGGGGGGGGCTCAGTTTGGTATCACACCACACTTGTAATCTGCAGTTATAAGATTCGAGCATCACCTTGGCCAGTATTGAGATTTATCTCTGCAGAACTCCCCTCCCTGTGCTAAGTAGGGGACACCAATGAGCTTCAAAAGGCTGCCATTCATCAGATGGGTTGTTCTGTTTACATCTGAATGGGGGGCAGGGGGTGGCTCAGTCGGTAGCGTGCCAGGCTTGTAATCTGTAGTTCCCAGGTTCGAGTCCCAGCTGGGTTAACATTCAGATTTATCTCCGCAAAATTTCCCGCCCTGCCCAGTCAGTAGGGGACACCGATGGGCTTGGAAAGGCCGCCGTCTGTCGGATGGGACGTTAAGCCGTGGCCCCGTGTGTGGGAGAGCCATACCCTGTGCACGTTAAAGAACACGCTGGATGGCCTTGACGGGAGGCTACCATCTGTCTCCCAACAGCTGTTCCAGTGGGTCCCCTCCCCCAACCTTCTCTGAGCCTTCGGGGTCCATGTGACCTGGCCATTTAGCTCATGGTGTGCAAAAAGTGCTGCTCAGAGGTTGGGTTGTTTTACCTCTGAGGGGCACTTTTTTTGCACGCTATGGGCTAAATGACCAGGTCACAAGGACCCCAAAAGCTCAGAGAAGTTTGGGGGATGGGATCCACTGGAACAGCTGTTAGGAGACAGATGGTAGCCTCCCATCAAGTGTGTTCTTTAATGTGCACAGGGTATAGCTCTCCTGCACCCTAACGCCCCATAAAAACTCTCATTTTTAAGTCTTAATTACCAAACATTATATACTTTTGCCATTTTCTACTGTACTCACAACAAACAGTTTCAACAACCCTCCTAAAATTAAATAATTTCAATTCCAAAATACCTTAAATAATTTATTATTTATCATATCTTAATGATTAAATAATGAATAAACTCGACATATTTAATATCTACTAATAAATTACCACTTTGAATTTTTACTCACTAAAAAACCGAGTTTTACCCGTAGTATTACATTTAATCTACTAAAAATCTGAGTTTTACCCACTCAGATTTTTAGAAAAAAATTGTCTTCAAGACATATCTTAACGAAATTTTGAAAAAATAACCGGGACATATTAATTTTTCCTATTCTGGCTCTCATTAAATATATTATAGATATTACTTACCTCTAACTGTATAGGCATGTTATCCCAAGGAGTTATCAAGCAAAAATGGTTAAAAAAATCAAATGTAACTTGACATTCTCATCAAATCACACACATAACACGACTTCATGTTACCCACCCAAAAGAAACAAATCAAAGAACCATCATCATCCTCCTCAAGAACTAAATTGCAATGTCTGGTTGGACCTCCGTAGCCCATGGGCTACGGAGGTCCAACCAGACCGTGCAATTTAGTTCTCCAAGCAAGTCTATCCTGAGCTACATCTACTGCATCTCGCCACTGCACAACAATTCTGACAAGGTCCTGTTTGACATAGTATGCCCACCGCATCCTAGGTCTCCCCCTCTTTCTGAGGCCTTTAGGCACAATGTTCATAACCCTATTCGCCAATCTATAATTATCCATACGGGCAACATGGCCAAACCAATGGAGTCTCTCTCTGCACATTATACTGCTTAAAGGAGGTTGCAAACTCCTTTGCCTAACCTCATCATTAGTTACAAAGTTGAACCACCTAATGCCCAAGATACTGTGTAAGCATCTGGAATCAAAAGCATCTAGTTTCCTGTTACCTTGTTTACAAAGTGTCCAAGTTTCACTACCATAACTAACCCTAGAAAGAACCAAACTATTATACAGTCTAATTTTAGTCTTTAGGTGTATACACCTATTTCTCCACACTCTCCATAGATTCTTAAAAGTCCTGGCAGCAATCCCTGTGTTAATCTCAAGCCGCACATCACCATTATTATCTGTTACATAGCTCCCAAGGTAATTAAACTGTGACAGCTGCTCAAGACTGTAACCATTCAGATTAACTGAATCACAACATGCCTGACAAATTTTCATCACTTTAGTTTTCTCTCTGTTTATAACCAAACCTACTCTAGTACCAGTTTCATCAACAGCTCGAATGAAAGAGTTCATCTCATCAACATCATTTGCCAAAAGGCCTATATCATCGGCATAATCTAAATCAGAAATTTTCATATCTCCAGTCCATTTACGGCCAAAATCTTTCCCTTGAAGTGAATTTCGCATAACATAATCAGTAACCAAGCTAAAGAGAAAAGGAGACAAAATGCACCCTTGTCGAACACCAGAAATAATGCTAAACCATTTGCTACAAGCCTTACCAACTCTCACACACGACTCAGTGTTATTATAGAGAGCTTCGTGGCCGAGTGGTTAGCGCGCTTGGCTATTGATCTAAGGGACCTGGGTTCGAGCCCCGGATTAAGGCATGGATGTTCGTGTAGTTTTTCTGCTGAGGTTCTGCCATCCTCTCAGATCTTCTACTGTGGCATATAAACTGACTGGCTCCTGTCAGACCTCTGTGGCAAGCAGCTGCTTGAGGGGGTATTTATTCATTATATTAACTAACTTGTCAGGTATACCATATGATCTCACAATCAACCACAAATTATGACGATCAACAGAGTCGAAAGCCTTTTTGAAATCAACAAAGCTAGCAACCAAAGGTTTCTGAAACTCTAAACATTTCTCAAGAATCTGCCTAAGTGAAAATATCTGATCCACACATCCCCTACCACTTCTGAATCCACATTGCTCATCACGCAATTGACTGTTAACCAGATTCTTAATTCTATTAAGCACAATCATGGAAAGAACTTTACCTGGAACAGAGAGTAGGCTGATACCTCTATAGTTATCACAAGAACTGCGATCACCTTTTTTGAAAATAGGGATAACAATAGCTCTGGTAAAATCCTTAGGAACCATGCCTTTATCATAAAAGATATTCAAAATTTCAGTCATCCAAGTGGTAACTGAATAATTCCCAGTTCTAAGCATTTTGTAGTAATTTCATCTACCCCTGGGGATTTATGTAGTTTAAGTTTAGAAACAGCCAAACTAACTTCAGATTGTGCTATAGGGCCAACATTAAAGCCAACAATGCATCTATCATCATTGCAAACAATGGGAGTAGAATTAACCACATTGTTTAGAACATCACTGAAATGCTCAGCCCACCTAGCCATGACAGAATCCTCACCTTCTATAACCTTACCTTGTTTATCCTTCAATCCCTGTATACCTGTCCGTTTTCTACCACACAAAACATTAACTATCTGGTACAGCTCTCTGCTGTTGTGCTGTCTAACTGCTTCCTTGGCTTTTTCAGCCAAACCATCAAGCCAAAGATTCTTATCAGCAGCTAACTAATTTTTTACATGTTTATTAAGTTCTCTGTAATGCTTTCTATTAGGACTAGTAGGGTATTTATTAAGGACATTCCTGCAGTTCTTTATTTCCGAAATAAGCTCAAGTGCCTTATCACTCAGATAATTCTGTCTCTTCTGCTCCTTTTTTCCTAAAAGAGTACTGTTAGTGTCCAAAAAAGCCTGTTTAAAATGATCCCATTCTTCCTCAACTTCAGTAGTAAGCAAACCATGACTGTCATAATGACTAAGTAACCTATCATGGTAAGCTTTGGCAATAACTGGGTCTTTCAGAGCCTCAGTATTAAAAGTAAATTTTTTAACCCTAGCACAACACTTTTTAAGTTTAAGTTGCAAGACACTTTTAACAAGGAAATGGTCAGATCCAATTTCAGCTCCCTTATATGACCTGGTATTCCTAACAGAATTAGCCCATCGGGTGAAACCCATGTATACTTATGTATGTCACGGTGTTTGTAATAAGTGTTAGTTTTTCTGAATCCATTGAGTTTACTTACCTGTAGGAGACGTTGCCCATTGCAGCTACCAATACCAAAAGGGCCTATTACTCCTCCCCAAAGGTCAGAGTCAGTACCAACTTTGGCATTGAAGTCACCAAGAACAAGGGTAATATCTCCTTTCTTGACAGAATTCAAAATATCCTGAAGTTATTCATAAAACCTATCCTTCTCATCCTCATCAGCATATTCCCTGCCCTGCCCACTGTCAGTAGGGGACACCGATGGGCTTGGAAAGGCCACCGTCTGTCGGATGTGATGTTAAGCCGTGGCCCTGTGTGCGGGAGAGACATACCCTGTGCACATTAAAGAACACGTTGGATTGCCTTGACGGGAGGCTACCATCTGTCTCCCAACAGCTGTTCCAGTGGGTCCCCTCCCCCAACCTTCTCTGAGCCTTCGGGGTCCATGTGACCTGGCCATTTAGCCCATGGTATGCAAAAAAGTGCCGCTCAGAGGTAAAACAACCCAACCCTCATCAGCATCCTCAGTGGAAGCATAACAGCAGATAACATTCAAGTCTTTAACGCTTGTCTGAAATTTTGCTGTAAGAAACCTTTCATTAATGCACTCATATCCTAGAAGAGCATCACTAGCGTGTCTGCTGAGAAGCAGACCCACGCTGTGGTGATGCTTATTGTCGTCCCTCCCTGAAAAGAGAAATTTAAGGTTATTTTTAAGAATCTGACCTTTATCTGTCCATCTGGTCTCTTGCAAGCCGAGAATATCTAAATTATAATGATGGAATTCTTGTGTGAGGACATCAAGAGAAAAAGCTCTGTGCAGAGTCCTCGCATTCCAACTACCTATGGAGAGAAAATGGTTATTGGGATGTTTAAAGAAACTATGTTTATTGAGAGAGGGAATGCCGACAATATCAAACAGCCCCCTAATCACAGACATGGGACAAAGACCCGTTCCCCCACCACTAAAGGCTGAAGCCATCTACACTGGAAGACTTCCTCCAATGTAGAATTTGACGATGCCAATAAAAGCAAAGAGTTCAGGTGCCTGCGATGACCTCTACTGAGAATTATCCACCAGCTGATAAACATATCCTGTGAATCTATTCACTTGGGGCTGTCAACCCACAAACAGAAAACACAGCGGAAGATTATCCCTCCACAGAAGCCCACCAGTGCAGCAAAATCAGGATCCATAATCAAGCTCAGAGCCATATATCTGTCTAGTGGGTTTATATGGTCAGCACCAGGACCCTGTGTGGTTGACCACTCCTCAGCAGGGTAGAAAAAAAAAGTAGCCATAGTTGTCCAGATCAGTAGGCCACACTAATCTGGCAGCCCTTCCTTCCGTCCACAAGAGAGAGTATATCTTTTGAAAGGTACTAACGGTCTGCACCCCGATAAGGCATGGTCGGACATTAGGTGCTAGGCCTGGCTGGTTCTATGCATCATCACAGAGGATTGGTGCATAGCTCTCCTTCCAGTGACTACCTAGCTACCATTTACAGACTCAAAGAACCGTAGGCAATTAAAAACCACTGATTACGTTTCTATGTCATACTTTACACCTCGACGTCATACTCTTCTTGAGCAATGCCATCTGTTGGCTGGGGCAAGGCCATGACAGGAATACTATGATGTCACGGATGGAGGGAGAACAGGTGAATGAACTGCGCTGTATAAAAGCTTGTTTGCTGCATTGGCTTTAATGGAGATGCCTCATTCGCCTGTTCTTCCTGTGTCCATGGCGTCACAGTATCGCTGTCATGGTCTTGACTGAGGACTGTGAACAACAAACTGACCCATCAATCTGTTCGAAAATATGATTCTTATATTCGCCAGAGGTGTCTAGTGTTTTGGTGTAATAGTCAAATTCTAGTAACCAAGACTGTTTTAACGTTATATAAGCAAATGGTTTAATAATGCAGAGAAATGCTTCAATCTGTGAGGTTGGGGGTGGCTCAGTAGCATGCCAGGATCGTAATCTGCAGTTACCAGCTTCAAGTCCCAGTTGGGTCAGCATTGAGATTTATCTCCACAAAACTACCTGCCCATGACGAGTAGGGGACGCCGATATACTTGAAATAGCTGCTGTCCGTTGGATGAGATAGCCGTGGCCCAGTATGTGGGAGAACCATACCCTATGCACATTAAAGAACAAGATGGATGGCCTTGGTGAGAAGCTACAATCTATCCCAACGGCTGTTCCAGCAGGTCCTCTCCCCAACCTTCTCTGAGCCTTTTGGTATGAGTAAAAAAAGTATAAAATGAGCTATTTTACATTATAAAAGTGTTTGCATTATTTTTAGTGTTCGGTTAACTGTTTTGATAAACTGTCATACCAGTTAGGTGTTAAATATCACCTTGTTAACTTATCGACTGCCCTAAGAATAAAGGCACTAAAAACTGTTGCCTCCAGTGGTATCCTCAAGTAATTATACAGCCATGACAAAAGTAACAATTCATTAGAATAATATATATAACCCCCATCATATAATAACCTCTCATTTAGTTAAGAAATGTCTGTGTTAATGCTTTTTTCTTGCCTTTTGTGTGTAATTTTCAAAAACTTATAATAAAACACCCCCTCAAGCAGCTGCTTTCCACAGAGGTGGGCATTGCATACTCAAGGAGGGTATTTCTTGCGTAAAACACTTTAGCTCACTTTCTGTGTGTGCTTCCTTCTCAATGCCATCTTACAAACTGATGCATTATCATTAATTAGGAAATCCCCATGCATTTCATCAGTTTGTAAACAGTTGAATTATTAGCTATATGAAACATGCAAATTCCTGTTTCCTGATAGTAACATCCAGAAGAAATAAGATACCCCATTTATATGATCTGTCATAGTATTGTAGAATTTACCTAATTACGCTGCACAAACTAAAATTTAGTTCTCTAAATGAACCCTGAGAAACTGCTGTGTGAGAAACCCTGAGAACAAGTTGATAATGGAGTATTTTTAATTATTACTTTGTATGTTATGGATAATAAATTAATATGTTTAATCCTGTATGACATTTTATTTTCAAAGCACTTCCACAAAATTTCTGTGCTACTACCCTTAATTCCAGGCAGGTATATGACATCATTGGTGGCAGAAATTGTCAGTTTCTCTGCAGTTCTGCAGCTTCTTGAGTGATTGGCCCCAAATTTGGTGGGGTGTCCCCATTGTTCTAGCTCTGTTGGGATATCAAATCGGGTTCTTAGCTACCATGGGAAAGGAGTGATCAATCAAAAAGTGTCCGAAATTTCTGGGGAAGCTGCTGTCACCTTCCTTGTGAATAGAGTAGCCCAGGTGGAAAGCTGTGAATGGGTTACCAATGGATATATTGGCACCAAACTTTTGGCATGCATCAACAATAATGGGTGAGGGAGGCCCTAAGAATATCTAATGAAATGGATTATATCCCTTTAAATAGTCATGTTCTTTATAATGACCATTAAAATGGCTCACGTTTCCATAAAACATGTTGCAATAACTTAAATTGTGCAGTCTGTTAAGTGTTATTTTTAAAATGTGTCAATTTTTTTTATTACAGTTAACCTTTTCCAGTCCAGCTATTTTTTTACTCTGATCAGGCAAAAAAAAAATTCTAATTTAGAACTTTTTTTGCCAAATAACTAATGAAAGGAATTATGGCATGTTATGTGTCAAAGTAATCAGCATTTTATTCTGGATTTTCTGAAAATAAAATATTTAACGAAAAAGACTACTGCCTTTATTTTAATAGGACTTTTTTTAGTCAAGTAGTAAAAAAGTGCATCTGGCAACACAAAAATTTGTGTAAAAAACACTAATAGACAGAAATGATTATAATGCACATGAATGGAAAGGCTATTTATGTACGAATAACAAAAAAATTTTGTTTAAAGTAAACATTTTTTCCGTTTTGTCATTTTTTGCTTCGTAACATACGTTGAGAAAAGTCCAGGCTTGTTGCAGAGTCCAATAAACAAGTCAACTTTTAGTTATTGTTATATACCAAATTAAAGAGAATTTAATTCTGAATTTTACTGAAGTAAAAAATAAGAACATTTGTAATAACATACTAATTTTAATAACACTTTTTACAGTAGTATACCAAAAAATAGGTACCTATTTCATAATTACTTCCAAGATGTTCATTTTTTAAAAATAGCAGTTTTTTTTGTTAATTTTTAGGAGTTTTTTTGAAAAATTAAGGAAAAACATGTTGATAATATTTCAAATTAAACTTGTGAGCTTAAATCAGATGATTGCTTCAATAAAGAGTAAAGTTAACAAACAAATCGGCAATACTGTATGGCTCTTCTAAAATATGGCAATTAGATGGCTTTATCAAATTTGTTTATATTGTAGTTTAATAAAGTATGCATCAAATTAAGAAAGAAAACATTTTTCAAACTTGAATTACGTATTTTTAAAAGATATATGTAAGAAAATATGCAAACGGCAATTTAAAAAAAAAGTTTCATGTGTTGTGCAAAAAAGTCTATAGATGTCTTTGACCTGGAAGGGTTAAAATGGGCCATGGGTTTTGACAAGTACTGACAATAATGAGTAATACATGACTCAGATTTTACGTACCATTGCATTACTAGTCAGAAGATCTTGAGAGATGAAAGTTTAAGAGTGGCAAGTTCATATTGTGTGCTAGGGTCAGTTGTTTGTTGCACAACAATTTGACAAACAACTGACCCTAGCACAGTCAAATGAGGCTCACTGTACCTGACAAAGCATTCACAGTCAAATGCAAAACATGCATAAGGGATTTTTAATGTTTATAAGCACTATGTACTACTTGACATAAATATTATCAGTTGTCACTGACCCAACTCTAGTCATGAACCATCAATGTGTCAGAAGCATAACAAAAGCTAATTTTATGCAAAATCTCCAACCTTATCAGCATCTCTCGTCACCTTCTCCACTTCAAGTATTTTGTGTCTCTACCTACTCTCATGGATCCTTCTGCAGTATGAACGTGCTACTATCAATCAACTTTCATCTCTCAAGGTCTTTCTATAGTCATTCAATGGTATGTAAAATCTGAACCATTTATAACTGTTGATATTAGATAGAAGAGATATTTTGTTAAAATGTTTTTAAAATACATAGTGTCATAGAGAATTTTGCATTTTAATTTTTTAACTGTGAATCTTTTAATTTTGAATTCTATATTTATCACATATCAGCATTTTGTTTAATATATAATTAACACATTGTGCATTATTATATGTAGAGAATATAGAATCATTAAATTCATAAAAGTAAACTATACCAAGATGATGACAAAAGTAACATGCATTGCTAGTTGCGATATTAAATGAATGGCAACTTCAGCGTAGTGGCATACGCAGAAACTTCCAATGGGGGAAGGTTGACATGTTTGAATCTCATTCAATGTAGTTGTACTTTTTTATTTGAGGAATACATTAGAAATATATATATATACTGAAGCCCTCCAAGGGAACAGTGTTATAACCTTCCCCTCCCCCTGAATGTATTACTGCTTGAGCTAGATAAAGACTGGTTTCTGCCTTAAAATTGTCAAACATCAGAATAGCATCAATTTAAGATAGGTAATTCTCCAGAAACTCTAATAAAGCAATGGTAATGTTTAAATGTACAGACTCTGAGCTTTGACACTAATTTGGGTAACATACTCAACATCAGGGTTCAAAAATGCTAAGCTATAGTCTTCATATACCATTACTTGATTTGCCCAGTTCCAGCATTTTTCATTTATTCCACATTTTTGTGGCAAACACCAATGTATCAGTTATACTGCATAGCAGACAAATCAAACACAGTAAACACCTATTATCCTACTATCACAAATGTAACTGCTATAGAACTACACATTAAACTCCTTTTAGGTAACCATTGAAAATCTTTTTTTTTTTTACATCATATATCACAAAACAGCTACACATTAACAAAACTTATTGTACAACAGTCTTATTTGCTACATGAAAAGCACCATAATTCCACATACTAGACTGTTGTCAAACCATATTAGTACAGGTATGTGTTGGTTGCATTAATCATATCAGTACACTTATCTATTCAGAATACAAAAGTCAAAGGTATCTTAAACAGATTTAATATTAGTGAACAGTAATAATTGCCAAAAAAAGTCTTAAAATTCATTATTAATTCAGTAACTAATCATCAAAAACATTGGTTACTAAACTACTTTCAACTTGTAAAATATTATTTTGTCATATTGCAACTTGCCATATCTCAAGGGAGAAGATTCAGTAGCGATTCTGGAGAATTAACCCCTTGCTGTGTATGATAAACTGTTGAAAAGCCATTCCGTCAAAACTGTTCATAGAAAGGAATGTATTAAAATTCTTAAGTTATGCCTTTTTCAATATATTAACTCAGTTATTTAATAGAGATGCTGAAGATGCAGTACAAGCACGGGACGGATATGATTATGATGGCTACAGATTACGAGTAGAATTTCCACGTGGAAACGGGCCAGGCCGTGGAATGGGTACACCAAGAGGAAGAGGAAGAGGTCCACCTGCACGTCGCTCTCAGTATCGAGTACTTGTTTCAGGTAAAGACATTCACTTTCTCTAAAAGAATAGTATTAGGGTGTGATTGTAAATTTGCATCTGACAAATATTATTTTGAAGTTACAGGAATTTTTATGAGAATTTTATAAATATTATTAATTTTGCAGTTGAAGAATATCTTGTTATATGCTGTGATACTTATTAACTTTTCTAATTTCATTTGGAGATGGGGGGGGGAAACCTGAAATTGGTCCAAAAAAAACCCTCAAGCAACTGCTTGCTACTGACAGGAGACTCTTAATTTATATGCCATAGAGAAGACCTGAGAAAGGTGAAACTTAGGCACGTAAACCAGGCATCACGTGCCATGTCTGTTGATCGGGGCCGATTTTCACTTAGTCCTCTATGTGGAGCACCGTGGCACACAAAGCCTCCCATTCAGGTAAGGAGAGGGTAACCCCCACAGGTGTAGGGTAGATGAGTTCGTCATTTTCATATTTCTTGTAGCGACGTACGTGCACAGAAAACTTATTTTTGAACAGCGAAGGCACTACGTAAACATCTTCACCGAGACACCATGCATCTGGATTGCTAGCCTGCATCGTGTACAATGGCGCACTCAAGGGTTGACACCTATTTAACGTGAGAAAGCAGTGCCACCTATGACAACCAATCGGGACCCGTAGTTTTATCAGGAAATATAATAAGCCAATAGGAGATGATTGGACTTTGTAATTGAGTGTTTCATTGCCCCTTTCTACGCTAGGTTGCCACTCTTGCAATTATTGAGACTTGCATCATCCAATCGTTGCCACCCCAAAGTTTAGCTGGACTTGGAAAATTACGACTAAAATAGGTGTTTTTTTTTTTAAGAATAGTACTCCTCATAGTCACTAGATGGTGCCAGGTGTTAAAGGGGGGGGGGTTAATAAAGGGGAGTCAAAATCGGGAAATTAGAGCTAAAATAGGGGTTTTTCCCAAAAAAAATAGTACTCTTAATAATCGTCAGATGGTGCCACGGGTTAAAGTAGGGGGGTTTAATAAAGGGGAAGTCAAAATCGGGAAATTGGAGTTAAAATAGTTTTTTTTTTTTCTAAGAATAGTACTCCTCATAGTCGCCATGGGGTAAAAGGGGGGAAGGAAAGGTTTTTTTAATAAGAGGGATTAATTAATTATGAATATTAATAAGGGAAGGGGGCGTGGTCACATGACCGGAAGGGGGCGTGGTTTGTGACATCATAGGGGGAAAGCACTGTGCAAAGGGGGAACTGTATAGTGCCACAATAGAAAAGCTAGACAAAAATTTTAAAAAGCATATTAAAATCAACATAGCTGAAGTGTCTTTTAATTACCACACCAGTGCTTGAACCTTTTCCATTCCTGACCCTGATATTAGTTATAAAGGGAAATGTCCATGAAATTGTAAATCAAGCAGTATTCATGGAGCACTGATAAAAATGATTTATTTATTTCTGCCTATAGCAGATTACAAAATATTTTGCATAATTCATTAAAAAAGCTAAGTTAAATAATGCTTGTTAGGTATTACAATTAATACAGTTGGTCATGTGTATTTTAAAAATTCTTACTTTGTATATATAACTGCTACTCAACAAAATTGTCAGTGCCCTATCTTCCTTTGAAGAAAATATGAATTCGTTTTATTTTCTACTTTTAGAGTGCATATGGAAAAATAATTTTTATTTATATACTTTTTCTAGTGTTGCACTTTACCTTATAGTGCCAAGTTTGTTTTTTTAATTTCTCGAAAAATGCAACTCAACTTCTAAGCCCTATTATGAAACAGCTGATGAATGAAATAGTTCACATTATGTACTAAGAAAAAAAAAGCATTTAATTCTGAATAAAAAGTGTAAAAATGACTAGGAAAAAATTGTAGGTAAGCAAATAATCCTATAAATTAAATACCATGCAGGCCAGAGAGAGTTTATAGGATAAGAATGTGAACATTTTCAGAGCTAAGTTTCCTGAACATATAAAAATTCTTTTAGCATTCCCAAAACATTTATCCCATTTTAGCTGTTATAAATCAAATCATTATTATTATTCCGTTAGGCCAATACATACTAAAATGAAAATTGTTAATTGATTAACATTGTGATTAGTAGTCCTATCCAAAATAATGTAAGAATCGCATATTTCATCTGTTTCTTCACTAAAACCATCTTCACATAGTTCATAGTGAAAAATAATTTTTCACTTTCTAAGTAGGTGAAAAAAAATATTGCTTTAATTACAACTTTCTCAACGTGAAAAAATTTACCAGTGACATTTTCTAAGTATTAGAGATCACATCCTTAAGTTTTATATTGACTCATGCAAAAAAAGTTGACATTCAATATTCTTCTTTAATTCAATAAAATTCCAAATTAAATTAGCCTGAAACTCCATTAATTCCATTTCAGATTGTTTAATATAACTCATTTAAGCATTTAGAGTTTCAAACAGCATACTATATATGAATATTTCAGAAATTCTACCGTATCAAGTTATTTGAGGTCTGAAGATCTTGATAAAAAAAAATTCTGTACCAGTTACAATCTTGGAGAATACATCCAAATTAGTTATTGCTGGATCTTCACGAATTTTCAATTCATAAAGATGATTTTTCAACGGAGGAAATGCTTTAGAATATTGCTTCCAAAAATTATGTTTATTTACTGTTTCTTCAAAGACAGTCCTAAATACAATCAACTGAGCATTGACTAATATTTTTAACGTTTAATTCTTTTCTTATAATTCTTTATGCTATAAAGATTTAAACTTTCCAATTTAACACTATTTTCAAGCCCATTCCCACTGCTAACATAAAGCTTGGTGTTGCAACTGTAGCATTAATTGCACTTTTCAAAATATGTGTAAATTTTAGAATGTAATAGTTTTTACTTTACATGATTTTTTTCACTTAAATGCAATTTTATCAAAAAAAAATAAGGAAACATTTGGCATGCCAAATATTTTCCCTTTGCATGCCAGTGGTTTACCATACCTGATTTACAAGGACTTCAGTTAACTATTTGCAGCCAGAACACTAGTCAATTGTTGCACCTAAATTCTTTCACAGCATTAAAGGCTTAGATTATATCTAAATGGATGTTAAAACTTGAACCTATCCTCCACTCGCATTACTCTGGACAACTAATTTTTTTGCTTAGAACCTCCATACCTCGAAGCCTCTGGGTAAAAGAGGTCACATTATCACAGATGCTTGGTGTTAGCAGTGGGAATGGGCTTTATGCATGTCTGTTATTATGTGGGTGGATTGGTCTTCAGATCATGTAGGTTTTCTTCAGTATTTTAATGTTCATTTATCTAATGCTAGCTAATTGGACTCAGTGCTTCCTGTATCTCACTTCCAAGATAAATCTATATTCTGATTGCCGCTGCAGTAAATGGTTAGTTTGTGAATACCTCCAACCTCTTAGTAGATATTGATGTGTGCTTAAACTCACTGGACAAAAATTTAGTTATCTCTGTAATTTCTCATCTAATACTGTGTAAAACCTCCCTTCATATGAATAACTGTAGCAATCCTGTTAGATATGGACTCCACCTGTCATCAGATGCAGTTTACATCAACAATAGCATTCTTAGTTCAGCTAGATTATGTGGATGCCTATTTCGGTATTTCACCCTCTGTTTCAGATAGTGCCTAAGGTTTTCAATGGGATTTATTTGCATTCCTTAACTTTTGTAGGCCAGTCGAGGTGTTCCACTGTTACTTCATGCTTCCCACGCAAGTCACAGTTTTGGCCCTGTGCACCCTACAGTTGTCATCCTGGAACACTGAAGTGTGTGTGTTGTGTTCATCCAGAATCTGTATATATCCTTGATTTAAATGGATCGATACCTCAACTAATGAGCCTACCTCATGGTAGGTAAAGCATCCCCAGAGCATCACAGAACCACCTCCACCTTGAATAACACCTTGGGCACAGTCTGGATGGAAGGATGCACTCTGCCTTGCATCATTGGAATACAGACAGAAGCACAACATCTGACCAGATAAATGTTTTTCAGCCATCTGCAGTCCAATGTCTATAGTATTTAGCCATTGCAACTGGGATGTTTTACGTGCAGTTGTTAGCATGGGATTCTTCTGTGGTATTCTGCTCCAGTTACCCATGGAATGCAGTTCCCTTCACAATGCTCTTTTTGAAATAAACTGTGGTCCTTTGTTGACTCTGGTTTGAAATCAGTTTGCAGTCACTAATCATGATACTCATCAGCTGATCCTGTCCCATGAGGACTGACTTGTTGGCACAGTAATGTCTATGAGTAACTGTCGAATTGGATGTACACCACTGTTTATATACTCATTGGACTTTGTTTCAAAACACCAGCAAATTCAGCTACTTTCTTCACAGCATGTCCTTTAAGACCTACCAAATTCAATGACACCCCTTTGCCACTCAGTCATGTTTTCTGACCCATGATTCATGGCAGGAACATTGTATAACCAGCACTCCACTGGGACTGATGACATTAAAAAGCACATGGAAAATCTTATTCCTCTATATAGTGCTGCATTACTACAGGTGCAACATCTACTGATGTATCAAGTCAACACTACCATCTATGGTGAGGGTGACTACTTTTTTTTGTCTAGTGTGCTTAGGGTTGGTGTTGTAAAACGATTCAATGCAGTGAGAATTCAACTATGAAAGATGAATTCTCACTAAATGATTTATGGAGAATCATTAAAAATCACTGAACAGTTCATAGCAATCATTAGGGGGGGGGGGGAAATACTACCTCTATCTTTTATGTCTTGCCTTTAGCTGAGAAAGAAATTATATATTTCCCAAGTTACTTTTCAACATGTTACATAATGTGAGCAAATGAAGTGAACCGAAAGGAAAAGCAAAGATTGTTACACCTAAACTTTGGAAAATAGTAACAATGAATTTCACAGCAATTATTATTTCTAATAGGAATAGTATGATAAATATTTTTGATTCTAGCAAGCCTTCCTTTTGGAATATCAACTTAAAGTTGGCCACTGCAACTTGATGATAACCAGAAGCACCGTCAAATTTTGAAGCATCTACCACAATTTCCTGGTGAGTTATGGCTCACAGACAGACATCTCATTTTATTGTTAAAAGATGGATCTATAAAAAAAAAATGGAGGGGGATTCCATTACCCATTAAAAATGAATACCAAATCACTCTTTGATTATTTTTTAGGTATTCTCTATTATTTATAAATTGCTCTTAGCATGTATAATGTTGTTACTCAAGAATTTTCTAATTGTTTTAATTCTAGTGTTTTTTTTTGTTCAAAGTGACATTTTAATTTATTTTCAAATACTTTTCATGTTTAAGGTTTGTAATATCCTATAATATAAAAACTCAAGAAAATAAATTAAAAAAAAAATCTCTCTTCCTATTTGTACCCTAAAATTTAGAAAAGAAAACTAAAGCATATCGATGGTTCAATCAATCACTGAATTCCTATTCACTTCAATGAAAGAATATGGGGGAAAATTTCATATTTTGCATGCTACTCAAAATGTGACATTTTCTGACAAATGTGCACATGCACTTACAAAACTGAAGCTGACATTGCACTGATGTGATAACTAGCTGCAACTAATCTATTGCCTTTAATGCTGTGAAAGCTCACTAGGAAATTGGGGTAGATGCTTCAAAATTTGATTGTGTTTCTGGTTGTCTAAGTTGCAGTGGCCAACTTTAAGTCTATATTCCAAAAGGAAGGCTTGTTAGAATCAAAAATATTTATCATACTATTCCTGTTAGAAATAATAATTGCTGCAAAATTCATTGTTACTATTTTCCAAAGTTAGGTGTGATAATGCTCAGTGAGGTTCGCTGTGATAAGCCCCACCTACTGACATTTTTATACACGTTAGTACTTAACCCATTCAATGAACCTTTTGATCACACTGAAAATATTTTTGTATTTTTTTATTATATTTTAAGCTATAAGGCATCAACTTTTTCTTGTAGGTTACTCTTTATGTAATGTGTGTGTTTATTATTAAAATCCAATAGCATCAACCCCAAAATATCAAGGATGTCAGATTTGATATTTTGTATTGTATAAATATCTGTACTTCAAGAATAGGGTATTATTAATACAGTCCTTGTTCATGAGAAATCAGTTTGGCATTTTTATTGTTTACTGATATTAGTAGTTTAAGATTAGCAATATGTATTTCTCTTTAATGTAGCATAAAGTATTGTACAGCAGACTGAATCTGAGGAAACATTTCTTAAACTTTTATACTTAAACTTAAAATAATGCCTAAGAAATTTATTAGTTGTATTAGTCTATTCCAGTACAATTTATTATTGTAAAAAGAAAGCAAGCTACACATGGTACATTCTACTGAATATATTGTTTGTTTCATATATTCAGTACCTTAATGGTGTATTGGAAACAAATTTCACCATGACCTAATATTAACTTGAGTAGTTATCAATCAACTTGTCATAATTCAAGTCGTATAGGGTTCTTTGAGCTTGAAATAATTTCTTGTTTTAACCCTTCCAAGGTCCAACTATTTTTTTACTCTGATCAGGCAAAAGGAAAATTAACTTTAGAACTTGTTTGCCAAATAAGTAATGAAAGGAATTTATGGCATGCTATGTGCCAAATTAATCAGCATTTAATTCTCGATTTTCTGAAAATAAAATATTTTACAAAAAAGATGACTTTTTATTTTAATAGTACCTTTTTAGAGTCATGTAGTAAAAAAATGCATCTGGCAACACAATTTTTATTTTAGAAAATACTAATAGAAATGATTATAATGCACATGAATAGAAAGGCTATTTCTGAATAACAAAAAAACCTTTTTTAAAGTTAAACATTTATTTTTTGTAATTATTTTTCTCCGTAACATACTTTGAGAAAATTCCAGGCTTTTTGCAGAGTCCAACAAACAAATCAGTTTTAGAATATTTTTAATAAATAACTAATCAACAGAAATAGGACATTGCAGAGTCCAACAAACAAATCAGTTTTAGAATATTTTTAATAAATAACTAATCAACAGAAATAGGTCATGTTATATACCAAATTAAAGAGAATTTAATTCTTAATTTTATTGAAGTGCAAAATTTGTAGTAACATTAATTTTAATAGCAATTTTTACAGTGGTATACCAAAAAAATAGCTACCTATTTCATAATTGTTTCTAAAATGTTCCATTTTTAAAAATAGTAGTTTTTTTTTTTGTTAATTTTAGATTTTTAAAATTTTAAGGAAACATTGATAATGTTTCAAATCAAACTTGTGATCAGGTGATTGTTTTCAATGCAAAGTAACGTTAACAAAGAAATTGGTACTACTGTATAGCACTTCTAAAATATGGCAGTCAGATGGCTTTATTGAATTATTTGTATTGTAGTTTTATAAAATAAAAAGAAAAAAGAAAACATTATGTTTCAAGCTTGAATTATGTATTTTTAAAGATATATGTAAGAAATTTTTCAAATGGAAATTTAAAAAAAGAATCGAAATTTCATGTGTCATCAAATAGGAATTTCATGTGTTGTACAAAAAAAGTCTATAGATGTCCTTGACCTGGGAAGGGTTAATAAAAGCAACTCATTTTGTAAAAACAGTGAAATTTGTATTATATGCATTAAAAAATTTTTTAACTCTAATAAATAGAACCTAAATGTATATAAAAAATTCTTTCCCACCAAAGGAGCAAGTAAATTTTGTAATTCAATATAACAGATATGAACTGCAGAAATTGAGGAATTGGAAGCATGCCAGGCACTTTTCAAAAATATGTATTGAATCCTTCACATTTTATAGCAATGTTAAACTCTTTTAGCAGTAATTTTGTTCATATGACAGTCTATTATGTTTAAAGTAGGCTGTATGTGGAACAGAATAAATTTTAAAAAACTAAAAAAAAATACTTCTATATTATAAGAGTATTAAAAGTTTAATAGTTATTTCACTATATTACTGGATGTTTTATGCAGTTCTGTGACTAAATTGTTTAGGTCTTCCTTCAACTGGCAGTTGGCAAGACTTAAAAGATCATATGAGGGAAGCTGGTGATGTTTGCTATGCTGATGTGCACAAGGATGGATCAGGTGTAGTAGAATTCCTGAGATATGAAGACATGAAATATGCTGTGAAAAAACTGGATGATTCCAGATTTCGTTCACATGAGGTTTGTCAATTTGATTACTAGATGAGATTATTTTGTTGCATATCATTGTTTTTTCTGACTTAATTCTTTAACTCTTTCTGTCCAACCTAAAACACAAATGAATCTAGAAAGAACTTTTTTTTTTACTTCTTGTTAAAACATTGTTTCCAGCCATATGTATGTGTATACAAATATTTAAACTAGATATTTAAATTTAAAATAAATCAAAAGTTTTGTGGTTGTAATTAAAATGTCTGGGCCCATTTCTGATCTGTGGTTTCATGATTCATCAGTATTTTCTTATGGAGACACTGGGAGGATTAGGTTTAGTTCCAATAGTTTGTTAAACTATAAATATTAAGTTGTGTGCATTGTGATGACCAAGACAAAATAAAAGAAAATGCACAAATTAATAAATAGAAGATCCATAAAACATGTTTGTCTTTAATATTAACCACATATAATCTAAAGTTTTAATGGCAGTTTCTAAAGTAAAGCCACCCAAGACATCAAGAATAGATAGAATTTTTACTGCTGAAAACTGGATCATGTTCTCTTTCCACTTGGTTAAATGAAATAATATTTTTTTTTACTAAAGGTGGCATTCCTGATAAAGACTATAATTTACCATTGAAATTGGAGTGTGTGAAATTCACCTCTGGGGAAAAAAAAAGAGCAATGCCTTAGCAGAGAGCAAATATGCATCAAAAAGGGAACATCCATGCCTTATATGGGATTTAAACATGGATCCCATTCCACTGTATTCAAATGCACTAAACCACTTTGTCATTAGGATGGTAATAGAGATGTAGTCATGCTTTTAAAAAGGAAACTTTAAATAACAAATGTTGGTGAAAATTGAGATTTTAATAAGATCTTTATCCTTTGTCACAATTTTTCTTAAAAAGCCTAAGAAGTTAGTGAGGTCTTAATATACTCTACTATTAATATGAATCTGTTTCTAACAATGTGATTATTGAGTGTATATCTGCATAAAAAATCTTTTTTGATCCTGTACTAATGAATATTTTCAGTTGGAAAACAGTATCAGCTGTTTTCACCATTCATACACACCAAACATTGTAGTAGAATCTTGTACATCATCCATGATGCAAGGCAAATCATCTTAAATTTCTTACTTTTTTAATCAGTTCAGTACTAAACCAGGTTGAAACAAATTTCAGTTGGTCAAAATTAGCAATCAAAATTAGCTTTCAGCCTTAGTGTGTATGACAAAAAAACTTCTTGTTCACTCTCTGTCTAAACTTTAATATATCTTCCTAATTTTTATTCAATTAGCAAGCTCTTTAAAGCAGTAGAGTGATGCATTACATGGAAAGCTGATTTGCAACTCAGTGACAAGATGTGTGTACTACTATAGCTACATACATTCTGAAATACCCACTTTTGGAACTCCCACCACAATGGAAAATCAATTGGGAAACCAAGGATTCTGAAAACATTGTTTGTTGTTAGTGAATTTAAAAAAGGTAAGTGAAATAAAAAAAAATTGTAATCCCAAATAAAGATAAATGATTTCCACAATGGAAAATCAATTGGGGAACCAAGGATTCTGAAAACATTGTTTGTTGTTAGTGAATTTAAAAAAGGTAAGTGAAATAAAAAAAATTGTAATCCCAAATAAATGACCAATAATTAAAAGTAAGGTGCAGTTGTATTGAACTTGCCTACTCAGATGTGGGTAGGCAAGTTCCCCTCAAGCTGGTGCTTATCACAGAGATTGTCAAGAGAGCTGAAACTTCAGCAGTAGGAGGCTTTCATCTGTTTCCTGTCCAGTGTATCTCCTACTAAGCTCTGTGCTCTAAGATCACTCTGTCCTGACCATTTGGCCTTTTATGTACTGTTCAGGGGTATTTTTTCTTCTGATTATATTCATAAAATGTTTTTGAATTTAGCATCCATCTAATATATATAGATGATTGTGAGTGATTGACTAATGGTTGATGGCTAACAGGGGAATCACACTAATATGATGCAGAAATGATAAAGTTTGGAAAATTTGCACCTAGAAGTAATCCGGGTCGTAGATCTCAGTAATAATCCAAAATTTGACCTCTGGTGTGCCCCATCATGGTCAAATATGGGTCACATAAAGGTCAACCCTTGATCTACTGGTGCTAAAAATGTGAAACTTGGTGTCTGGGAGAGTTTTTGACTGTAGATCACAGATACGTGAAATTTTTTAGCTGGAAGGTTCTTTGATACCAAATTAGATCTACTGCTGCCATATAAGTCTGACATATAAGTCTACTTTGCCTGCCATATAAGTCTGACAGGACAATCCCCTAAAAAAGACATTCTGCTGCACCATCAGTTGAGGTCAAGGATCAAGCTAGGACAAAGTTTTTTTCTTAGATAGTTATAATTTGAAAGTGCCATTCCTTTGGAATTGTTTTAGAAGGGCCATTCCCCACACAGAGAAATGTAAATCTCCATTGTTGGCCAAGGGAGTCTTTAACATCCAAAAAACATCAAGTTACCATTCCTGGTAGTATTTCAAAAGCAAGTTTTTAAAGAAAGAAAAGTGACATTTGCAAGCAGACTTCTATCTGGAAGTAAAAGTGTATATCTTGTCAAGTCACTTACTGGGCACCAAATTATCCTTCAATTTGTAAATACTCTCATGAGCGATAAAAAAAAAAAACATTTTATGTGGGGAAAGAGAATAAAAATGAGCTAAATGTCATTTGGCACAGTCCCATACCTTCAGAATTAAGTATATAGTGATTTTTAATTAAATGCAATTTTGTATTTAATAATTTAATGTATAATAGAATTAATTAAAGGGTTAGCAATAGTGTGATTAAAGCATACTTATATTGTGTGACATATAAGCATTTAAAAAATTTTGAGTAATAATCAGTCAGGCTAAAAACTTTATTATTTATTGAAAAATTATTATTGGGTTAATCGCAGAATTTTATTTTGGAAATTGTCAAGTTTCTTATAGTTCTCATGAGGTAAAATAAAAGTGCACAATGCTGAAAGAGGTAGGCACTTCAATAATATTACTAGTAGAAGTTCTGGATTACTTGAACCCTCTTACTAATACTATTTTTTCCACCTCTTTATCATAAATCTTGTCATTTGTCAGAGTAAAATTCTATTCTTGAGACAAAATGAAACATATGAATTTTGCCAATATCTCGCAAAAGCACGCTTGTTCTTGAAATCTTCATTGAAAATGTACATTGATGAATAAATATAGAAAAAATTTGTCATTAGCTGGATGGGATCTGAACCCACGACCTCCTGATAATATGTCAGGTGCTCTGACCGTTGAGCAAAATTTTGAGTTGGCTGCCGAACAATTATCCTCTCTTAGTGACTTTAAGAATTTTTACCATAGAGTTAGTCATTGGAAATGTATATGACTATATAAATTAAAATTTGGTATATGACTGTATTTGAAGATGCTGGTCTAGAGGGCACTCTTCAGGTCAGTGCACGTGACCAACCCACATCAAGAAGTACGATATTTTTTTAAGCCAGCAAGCACACTTTGTATCAAACGTAAGGAATTCATGTTGAAATAATAGGAAATCACTAATATGCACCTGTTGGTATTATGGTGAATAAATATAGAGGAATTTTTTTCATTAGCTGGGTGGTATCTGAACCCATGGCTCCTACCAACAGGTGCATATCTGTGATTTCCTATTATTTCAATATGAATCCTTCCTCTTGATACAAATTGTATTGGCTTTAAAAAAATAACATGCTTCTTGGTGTTTGATGTGGGCTGGTTGTGTGCACTTGCTGGAGAGTCCATTCTAGACTAGCTTCTTCAGTTACAGTCATATACATTTCCAATGACTAACTCTATGGTATAATGCTTTAAAGACTAATAGAGGATGATTCTTTGGTGGCAGATAGATCAACCATCAGAACACTTAACATGTTATCAGGGTGTAGATCCCACTTGGCAATGACAATTTTTTCCTCTATTTTTATTCAATATACTATACCAACAGGTGCATATCTGTGATTTCCTATTATTTCAAGATATACATTGATAAACTGCAGTTCAGAAAAGTTTTTCCATATTAGTTTTATATACTGACCTGTATATGCTAATATAGTAGAACTGATGAAATAAATGCTGCTTTTAAGTATTTATGTTACACACTAAATTGTTTCTGTATGATCAGGGAGAAGTGGCATACATCAGAGTAAAAGAAGACTATGGAAGTCGTTCAAGGTCAAGAAGCAGAAGTTATTCACCTCGACGAACACGGGGTTCCCCTACATATTCTCCTGCCAATCGTTCCAGATCTCCATCACGTTCAAGATCTCGTTCTTGAAGTGGATTATCTTGAACTGGTATCTTAATAAGATACTCTTCATACTTGATCATATTTTAGAAATTAGTCTCTGTGAACTGTTTTTATTTTTCTTAAATGCATGTAATGTAAACACTTAAAATGCTTTTTCTTCTGAATTACAGGTGCATATTGTATTTTTTTTTAGCAGTTTTTCAGTTTGGCAGTAATTAAGTGCTTTCTAAATATAATACTGAACTGGAGAAAACTGTACATATAACAATAGAATTTTTTTTCCTTCTGAATTACAGGTGCATCTTTTTTTTCCCCCAGTTTGATATATGAAAAAAAATTATATATATATATTGACATATAGGGGGAAATCTGATCAATTTAATAAGAATATTGCCATGACTAAAGTATCTCAGCACATTTTTACACAAAGCTGTACTTAGTTATGGAAAAATTACTTATATCTTAATGAGGGGGATATGTATAGTTCATAAACATATTTACTCAGCATTTGTATAGGTTATTTTCTCTCTGTTTTTGAACTAGCTTGAGAAATAATTGTGCACTTTAGTGATATCCATTAAATGAAACTATAGTTCCCTATGCCTAACTCACTTCAGTTCACTATTGTGCTTATAACATCTTATGATTTTTTATCTCTGTGGAAGCTAATATAATTTTGTATTTAAAAAAAAAATGTTTTTGCTTTGTTAACAGTTTGTGTTTTTGTGCTATATATTAAGCTGATATTATTAACAAATTAAAAAAATTTCACTTATATGTTATTGTTATAAATACTACAATTTATTAGAACTTTAAAAATCTTATAACAGCTATCAAATTTAATTAAAATTGTGCTTCATCTAATAACATTAATAAAAACTGATGTGCTAATAATGTCTTAATTAAGATGGCAAGATTTAATAGAAAACTTTGTTTTTCGTGTAGAGCAGCTTATTAGTGGTTTATTAATATGTAATGAAAGCTAGTTTGCATGTTTGTATAGTTTTGTCTTAGTACATTAATAATATGCACAACCTAGCACTACAGAAAGAGGTTTTGTATATTCTATTAGATTATATAATATGATTGATATATCACGTCACAATTTTCTTCAGCATAAATTATGCCAAAGAGAATTTCACTCGTATGGTTTGTAGTATGATATCAGCTGTAGTTCATTAATTACAGTTAGATGAAAATGTTTCCACCTATACATTTTCCACGTGTATCAGTATTTTTGTTTCCAGATGGGTTATTGGATTAGGATAGATTTGGTGTGAATCATTCTGGTAACAAATGCAGTCATTTCAGTTATTTGAAATTGAAAACTGTTTTTAAACATTTTTTTTTTCCTCTTACATAAAATAATTTCACCGTGTTTCTGTTGCGTGTGATCCCCTCCCCCTCCATATCCTTGAAAATGTGTCAAAATTATGCATTAAAATCGGTATATTATTCTTAATAACAGCAGATTTTAACTGTTTTTGTAGTTAAATAAAGGAATGCGGGGTTACTATTATATATATTATTAATATTTCTCCCATTTTGCAATTTGTCATGATACAGCAGAATTAATATAAAACATGATTTTCCTACTACAGGATTTTTTTTAATAAAGCATTAAGCATATGCTATTTTTCATTTCACATATGGGTTCTTTATAAATCAGAAAAATATCAATTTAGATAATCATAAAATATGTATAGCCATTGTCAAAAAATGCACCTGTAAGTCATGTTGTTCATGTTATATGTAATAAAATAGAATATATATTGACATTTGTAATTAGTGTGGTTTCTCTTTTGAAAAAAAAACTACATACATAACGTAATACATATTATGTATTTTTGAATTATGTAATAATGTGTGTTAAGTGGTAAATAATCTAATGCCAGTTTCACTTATTCTCAGATATTATGTGGAAACGTGGATTGCCACTGCATGAGATACAGTCAGGAATAAAAATGGATTGAAATTCAAAGGATCTTACATAAATGTGAAGTGGAAATTTATTAGAATTGGATGGAATAGTCATTCAGCCACCAGGAGCAAGGATGGAATCCGTTTCAGGCAACCTCTAGGCATAAAGGCTGAAGGAGTTTTTACTTCTTCAAGCTAAGCTTGTTTTTATGATGCCAGGGATAATGTGGGCATATAGGATGACTGGAGTCTAGACTACCAGATGCAGTCCTCATTGAATAATATATGCTTGATTGGATTGTTTCGAGGACTACATAATTTGTCCACTTGCTTTCTCCTCAAGTTATCCGCATAGCTTGTACCAGGGAACTCGGAGGGTGGATTTCAATAATGACATGTCTCTAGGCACAGGAATAAATCTGAGGAAAATTAAACTGCCTATGGGATAGTCATTGTTACAAGAATATGCACTGCTGTGCCTGTTGAACATTATTCTTTCCCATATTTTAAACAAGGGTTTTGGAAACACATAGGATTCATTTTATCGTAGGATGACTGAATGAGATGAGGATGGGATGCACACAAGATTCATTTATGGATAGGATATGCACACACGGATATTAACCAACAATGGAGGGGAGACATATCCAGCAGGATAGGAAAAGCAAGGAATTGCTGTCTACCTCAGGATCTTTTACTGAGCTTTCTGGCTAAAAGGAGCACATGGAGGAATACACAGGACATAATCTCATAATCAAAGAACAAGGATTAAGTTGGAGCGGATTCTCATATTTAGGTATGGATAATGAGAGTCACCAGTTTTAAATTTAATTGCATGTTTTGTTTTAAAAACCTATTAAATTTCATATTGAATATTTTGTGTATTTTTTTTTCCAACATCTTCATAATAGTTGCTTCTTTCTGTTGTCTACCTAAGGTTGCCTGTTTTGGATCACTTGCTAACTTGTGGAGCTAAGGTAAAAAGGATTGACTGAAAGGAATCCTCCTGGACATTTGGAGAGGATCATGGATGACAAAACATATGCCACGATTTGGCAGTTTTGAAGTTTGGGATATGAGTAAACACTCTTGCATTAAATACAGAATCCCTTATATGTAGTGCAGATTAAAAGCTATTTTAAAATATAAACATCTGTTAGGTATTTTTAAATAGCAGAAATTTAGGACATTCATTTAAATAGAACATTACTCCTACAATAATTCGCTAAATAATTTTGGTTAATACTGGACATCTCATTCATGATCGCAAATTAAAAAAAAATCTTAATCGTACTTCATTCAGATAAATCGTTTTAAATAACCACAAATCATTGAAAGGCAAATGCATATTGAGATGTTTTAAATATCTTGGTGTTCTTTTTTTGCATACTTTCATAAAGTATTTTATGATACAATGGGAAAAGAATTGAAAACCAGTATTGATATATATGGATAATTGCTTTTTTTTTTAACAGAAATTTTAAATGATTTATTTTTGGTGTTATACTTTGCCTTTTTATTACACTTTTATGTTGCACCCTTCACTTCTTTCTAGATAATTTTGGGTTCTCATGACTACAATATTAAATTTTTTGCATAGCATATGTGTAGAGACAGTTGAGCTTGAGAATATTGGTTTTAGAATATATGAAACGGATAAATTTAATAAAACTATAATGTATATGATATATATAAATAAAACAGCAATGTTTCATTTATATATCATATACAGTATTGTAGAGGTTGTATTAAATTTATGATACATATACTGTGATGCTATTGCATTGATGAAATAGATAATTCAGGTCTGTTAAAAAAACAAATCACTAGATCTGCCATTCAGTGATACATATATTAAATATTTGTAGCTATCCATGTGTATGCTAAGTTTAGGATATTCAAAGCCACTAACAAGGGTAGTTCTAAAATGCTGATCTTAACTGTTAAGATGTTCTTTTATTCCTAATACAGTGGGGCTCCCAACATCCAATGATAATTCATTCCACCAAACCATTGTATGTTGAAAATATCGTAAGCTGAAACCAATAATACGTTGATTTCCTGTAATTCGTTCCAACCTTTGGCAGGTGACCTCAACAGTGCATAAAAATTATAGTTTAGTAAAAATTATTTAATAAATAGTTATAAAACATCTAAAAAAATTTTTTTTTTTGAATTTACCTTAGACTTCAAGTGCAGGACTGATGAAATTTGTGGTGGTGGATAGCTGGTAATTCAAAAATAACCACAATTTAATTACAATTCATCAAAATAAACTGTTTACACTGAACAACCATCAAACAGAAAATAAAGAATAACAATGCTCATTATGTATTCCAAAACAAAGCAGGAATGTTGTGTTTAACAATAATGACAATTGGTTGAGAGCAATCGTACAAGAACTTACAAGTGACATTCGATGTGCTGATTGGCCAAAACACCACCCCTTCTTCATTCTCAGCTACATAAAAAGCCATCGGTTCCTGCAAATATCATCAGTCCTTGAAAGCTCTTATGGAAGGAGAATCAGATCCTTATAATATTGGATGTTAGTGTTAACAGAAGTCCTGGCCCCACTGTATTATCTGCTCTACTTGCTAAATTCACTACGAATAATATTTAAGAACTTTGTAATCTGGCATTTTAATCAGTTAGGCATGGACCACTTTTATGGAGTAGTAAATAATGCTCTTAAATTTTTTAAACTTCTTAATTTTGCTATTATTGCATTCAGCTATTTAGCATGTGGAAGTAATGTTCTCACTATATTTAGCTCTAACAAATTTGTTGACTAGTGAACCTGTGGTGCATCTCATTTGTAAATTACGATTTCTATTGAATATTAGACTGAAAAAAATTTGTGCAGTCCTTAATCTTTTAACAAGTGCAATTGTATTGTACCTAATTAGTGAAAGTATAATTGTACTAGTACGTTTCAAATTTTTTGTGTCTCACAATGTTCATCTTGATCTCTACCAGTATTGGTAGACCTGAACAAACATTACGAATAATTGAAGCTGCTCAACTTCACAAGTTCAATGCATTTTGTCATAATCGTTTAACAAGAAGTTTTTTTTAAAATTAATATTGTGGTAAAAATACCCAAATGTGATTTTTTTTTTTTAAATGAAAAGCTTAAATCTCTAAATGGAAAGATAAAAATTTCATACTTGTTTAAGAGTTTCATCAGATTGCTATTCAAATTTGAAGAAATATCACCATTATAATTTTATTCTTATTATAAATAGTGTTTGAATTAAAAAAATTTTCTTTAGGCAATCTTGTGAGTACTGTTCGGATGAGAAAAACGAATGTTTTGAGAATTTTTCCTGGTGAATTTTGTGTTATCTGATAAGTAGTTGCAAATTCATATTTTAATAGATATTTAAAAAGTTGCTGATTAAAGTTAATCCTTTGACATTAACTGTCATTAGAAAAACTTATTTTCATATTTGAGAGTTGAACCTAGAAGTGAAGGAAATTGCTGAATATTAAAATAACACGAAAATTCATGGTTCAGTAACTTTTGGTGAATCTTCAATATTTCAGATTTTATAAACCACATATAAATTAAGTAAAAGCTTTTAGGAATGTGATGGTAAAATAACATTTGAAAAAGCTTATTTTTATCTCTTATTTAGGGTGGGAGTTTGCTTCCACCATAGTGTCAAGGCTCATAATCTGATGTTACCAGGTTGAGTCCTAACTGTAACAACATTGAGAATTGTCTCCTAATACCAACTCTGCCCTTGGCGAGAAAGGGGAATACTACCATTCATTTGATGGGATGTTAAGCAATATTGCTCTGTGTGTAGGATACCTGTGCCCTGTGCACATTAAAGAACGTGCTGGATTTTCTTGATTTGGGGGGGGGGGGCTTCCATCTCCCAATACAGCTCTCCATTGAGTTCCTTCCACAAACTTCTCTGAGCTCTTGGCATTCTTGGGACCTGACCATTTAACCACCGTGTGCACAATTGCTGTTCAGAGGTAAAATAATCAACTCTTATTCAGCAGTGCATTTTTTGATATTTCGATAAATATTTTCCAGTGTGTCTTCTGTACCAGCAATTTTTTCTTGTCATCCAGATCATTTTTTTTTTTTCAATTTTGGTTAATTTGCTAAAAGACCACAAGAAATGGTAGAGGATTAGCATGTTCTAATATGCAATCTTCAAGATCACACTGCCTTATAAAAGGCAGTGAGAAGGGTTCTCCTATTTGCAGCATGAATCATAAAAAATATAATGTAAAATTGCTTTTTACCAGAATTACAATATTAATATAACAAAAAAAACTTATGCTAAGTATATATACAATACTCATTTATAATGTTACTGAAGGGACCAATGTTTCATCATTATAAAGAGTGTTTTAGAAGAAATAATCATATCTAATGCATAAATTTTTGCAATATATGAATTCCAATAGAATTCAATTTTAGTGTAGTATGAAAATGTACTAATTTTCCAGTTACCATTTGATTCTTTACATAATACACACAATAAATGCATTTCCTATGAGCGAGCTTTTAGAACATGAATGTAATATGAATAAGACTAATCGAGAAGTATAGTGCCAGTTACATTCCTTCATATCTAGTAGAATTTGGTGCAGAACATGAGTGCTGTCACTCTCAGTTATGCACATCCCTACTGCAATGATTAGTGTTCATTCGTAATGTTATTAAAATGCCTTAATTACTTGTCTGTTGTAGTTGTGTTAAAAAAAAGTCTTGAGAAGAGTATTTTGGGTTTCTTGGAATCATTTGTTTATCCTAAAGTTGTCATCTCTTGAGTTACCCTATTTAATTTTAAGATCCTGTAGCCTAAAGGATTAACAAATACTTCCATCATGACCAGGTTCAATAACAAAGCGCAATAAATAATTCTAGTTTGAATATGTGAAAATTCTCATTTCTAACCAGAAAAAAAATAGAATTTGAGTTTTTTTTTTAATTATGGTAATAAGAGAGATTGTTACATATTGTGTTAAGTGTTGCTTGATCAGAACCACAGAAATATTTACTTAATTATGAAGTAATAAGCAAATTAATAAATAATGCAACATTTTAGGCAATTACAGTTTTGTTGATGTGTATTTCGCCTGTATAGTATAACCTAATGTATTGGATTTGATGGAGAAATCTAATCCTAGTGGTATATGGTCAAGCTATAGTTATTAATGAGCTCCAGAGTTCGTGTTTTTTTTAGTATAATCAGTGCATATTGTAGCATTATAAGCAAAATGCAATTTTGTTTGTATTTGAAAATTTCATAATAGTTGGGCCGTTTTTCATTTGTTTTGTTGAATTTATAGTATACTATATGATCAAAAGAATCTGGACACTAGCTCATCCACAGTCTTCTGGTAATAGGAAAGGAATTAATGTTAATATCGCATTGGCCCACCCTTTGTTGCTTCCACTCTGCAGGGAAAGCTTTCCACTAGATTTTGGTTATGTTGCTGCTGGAATTTCCTGCCATTCTGCTACAAGAGCATTAGTGACGCCAGTCACTAATGTCGGGCAGTTCAGCCTGGCTTGCAGCCAGCATTCCAATTCATCCTCCATGGATGTAGAACTTGGCTGGCCTACACAGAGCCCTGATCTCAACCCCATTTGTGAACATGGCTCTGTGTAGGCCAGCAAGTTCTGCACCCTTATCATCAAACCATTCTTGCACAGTCCTCGCTTTGTAGATGGGAGTATTGTCATTTTGGTACAGGAAAGGGTCTTCACTGGACTGTCGCCATAAAGTTGGGAGCACAGAATTGTCGATAATGTCATAGGCCACTGCTGAGTCCCGTTCACTGGAACTAGGGAGTCCAGCTCGAATCATGAAAAACAGTCCCAGAGCATGATGCCTTCACCAAACCTCAGTTGACACAACACAGTTAAGGCAGGTAGCATTCATCTGGTATCCTCCACACTGCCAGATGGTGAAGCATAATTCATCGCTTCAGAGAACACAGTTCCACTGCTCAAAAATCCCCTGGCGTCATGCTTTACACCACTACAACTGATACTTGGGGGTTGATGTTAGGCTTGTGTTCGGCTGCTCGGCCATGGAAACCCACTTCCTGCAGCTCGTGACAAACTGCTATGGTGCTTGCATTGCTTCCAGAAGCATTTTGAACCTCTGGTTGGTGTTGCAACTGAGGACAGGCGATTGTGTCGCAGCACTCGCCAGTCCCGCTCTGTCATTTTAAATGGACTCTCAGGTTCCGATTGCGCTGTTGTTGCTCCTAATCGTTTCCACTTCACAATAACATCACAGTTGATCGGGGTAGCAGCAGTAAGACCAAAATTTCCCAAACTAACTTGTTGCTAAGGTGACATCCCTATAAACTAACCAAGTTGAAAGTCACTGAGCTCTGCCTTACAGCCCATTCTGCTATTCATGTATGTCTATGAGGTTTGCCAGGCCACATGCGTCCTTTTATACCTGTTTGTGCCATGGCTGTGGGAGTGTCGTACTTTTGATCAGATGGTGTAATATTTGTTCGATTATATACGTGTATTAAGAAGAACCCTGTTTTACGTTATTGATAGAAACTTTCCCAGTATAACTAGGTATTCTCAAAAGTTTTTAATAAAATTTATGTACACAAGCGAAAATTAATGTTAACAAAGTAATCTAGTGGGGTATGGAAATTGTAACCAATTAGTGTGTTCAGGATCTAAGGTAGCAAATTTTAGATAGTGACATATTTTCAGTAGTAGATAATATTTCAGAACCAGAAATTGGTAATACATAATAAAGCAAACAATAAATCTTGAAACTGTTACGAAATGTGATATACATGTTAATTTTGCAATGTGCAAATAAATGCGCATTTAAATAACTAATGTCATTCCTATTTGGTTTGCAATAAAAGAACACCCAGTTTTCATCACTCATCCAATTATTTGGACAGGGGTGGCTCAGTCGGTAGTGTGCCAACTAGTAATCTGCAGTTCGCATGTTCGAGTCCCTGTTAGATCAGCAGTGAAATTTATCAATGTAAATCACCCCACCCCACCCTGCTCTGTCAGGGGATACCGATTGGTTTGGAAAGGTTGCCGTCCGTTGGTTGGGAGGTTAAATCGTGGCTTCGAGTTGTCTTTGGGGTCCTTGTGACCTGGCCATTTAGACCATTGTGTGCAAAAAAAGTGCAGTCAGAGGTAAAATAACACAACCCGGGAATGGGATCCAAACCTCCAACCTCATGAAAATATGAGGTTTACCTCTGGCTATCCCAAGGATAATTCAACTCCAATGGATGACTTAAATATTTAATCCCGTGATCAGTAGTAACTTGGGTGCTATCTGTTGATTGGGAATGGGACAGTCTGTCAATTGCAGAATGCAAATTTTTTTAAGACAAATATCAGAAACAGCATTGAAGAATACCAGCAATTTGTCTAGTCTAAAAGTATGTCATCAATTTTGAAGGATTTGATTGCACCTAAGCAGATTATCAGAGAAGTTGTTCCACTCAGGAAGCAATGGTCTAGAAATGGATGAGCCAGGAAAAATGGTGATGGAGAGTTAGTTGCATCTTTAGAAAGGATCTAGTCATGAAGGCCTCACTGAATTGCAACAATCCACTGAGATAAATATGAAAGTGATGTTATGGGTAATCCAACTCATCTAAATGCTTTAAAGAGCTTAGAATGATCTTCAAGAAGCTGGATAACTTCTTAAACATGATTGAAGAACCCTAATGCTGAAAGGAGTCCACTGGTACAAATAGCTTTTCGTAAGGACAGCCTTCTACCAGGTTCTTTCGGAACAAAAGAATTAAGATGAAGTTCAATTGAAGCTTGATAAATTCTTTAAGACAGTTGACAGATCATAGTCAACAAAATAATCTATTGTAAGACTCCTTCAAAATCTTCAAACCTTGACCCATCTAATTTGCCAGCCAATATCCCCTTTCAACTAAATCTACTGACTTTTCAATTAATAAACCAATCTTCTGACATGCGCCCTAAAAAATGAAACAAAAACGTCGATGGTGTGTAATTAGTCACTGAATGCGTATTCACTTCAAAAGAAAGGGCACCAATTTACCTGTTCAAAAAGATTGCCGGCTCCCTAAGTTCCTTTGAAACGAATACGATTCAGTGAGTGACTGCACCATCGTTATGCTTTAGTTTTCTGCTTTTTAGGATGCATATGGGAAGATATGTATTTTTTTCATTCCAGTCAACCTAAACTTACATTAAGGTTAACTTGGTAGCAATTTGATTTCATCATATAACAAAGATGGTTTATCAATTGTGTGATGGGAATTAAATGGGTAGACAAGATTGTCCCAAGCCACTTCTCATGAATAAGTGATTATGTCGTACTATCTAATAGCAAGACTACATAGAGGAATTACACCTAGTCAACGGTCTTGTGAGCTATCACTAGTCACAGGAACCACAGTATCATAATACTATTATACATATATAGGGGTGGGGGTGGCTCAGTCGGTAGCGCGTAAGGCTCGTAAACTGTAGTTCCCAGGTTCGAGTTCCAGCTGGGTCAGCGTTGAGATTTATCTCTGCAAAATTGCCCGCCCTGCCCACGGTCAGTAGGGGACACCGATGGGTTTGGAAAGGCCACCATCCATCGGATGGGACATTAACCTGTGATTCCGTGTATGTGAGAGCCATACCCTGTGCATGTTAAAGAACACGCTTGATGGGAGGCTACCATCTGTATCCCAACAGCTATTCCAGTGGGTCCCCTCCCCTAACCTCTGACCCTTCGGGGTCCATGTGACTTGGCCATTTAGCCCATTGTGTGCAAAAAAGTGCCGCTCAGAGGTAAAAACAACACTATTATATATGTTAAAAATTTGTATTTTACTGTAATATCAGAGAAAGGAACCATTTTATTTGTGTTGCACTTTGTCCATTATTCTTTATCTTTGAGCGCCAATGTATACTTCTTGTAACTTCTAAGGTTCGTAGTTTATTTTTAAGTACGTGATTAAATATATATGCAATTTACTAAAATATAATGCTGAAAAAACGAAGGTATAGTTCTGCACTGACCTCGTACCTTCAATTAACAAGTTTTTATAGGCAATCTGAATATTAACTGAATAGGAAGAGTGTGTGTGGCAGCTTAAAACAACTATGTGTGTGTGGCTGAATTCAATTAAGTTACAAAGTATTATAAAACAAATGTTAAACTAAAATATTTCTGTGCTTTAGTTCATTCAATAATGGTTGGATGATAGAATTATGTAGTAACCAAGCAGCTATTTCATTCAAAGCCCCCAATGTATCAGTATCATGTGCTATAGATAATGTGATACAAATATAGGTAGCCCCTTGTAGGTAATAAAAACTATATGGATGGTGCTTAAAATATATTTCTTTGTTTTAAATAACTGTTCTTATTGATAGGACTTACTACTGTGTTTAACTTAGTTGTATAAGCGTGATATTAATATGTTAAATAACGGCATAAAAGCTTAATTTTTATATAATATTAGTTTTTTTTTTATCATATAATAAAATTATATGAATTATCATATAATATTAGAGACAAAAGTTTCAGTCAACCTAAGAATGTAGTACTCTCAATGGCTCTAAGGAAGGATGAAAGTGAAATTAGAATTATAGAATACTCACGAATACATTTTATTCTTTATACAGTACATACAAAATTATATATACCTATGTAGTATAATTAAGAACTCGTGTGAAATTTAAATCCCAGTTATAGATCAGCTCCATATATAAATTTTAAACAGGTAAGCTTGTATTTGAAATTTTGTATATACATACTTTAAAAATGGTAGTTTCAAAACTATCTAAATCAACGGAATCCTTATGTTTAAATTGCTTTTCTGCCAAAATTAAGCAAGGCACAGTATACCAAATGGAAATAAAACAGGTTACAGTCGTATAATTTTTATTTACGTTGTTTGATAAGTAGTTATTTTAAATCATTCATTGAGGTATAGGTATTAAGTGGCTAGTGAATCGTGTCTACGTAATGCTGAAGAATGAAACCTGGTGCATGCCAACATTGGTAGCATTAAATTTTTGTCGAAAATTGCGAAATGTATAAATTAAAAAGTGACACAAATGGACAAACTGAAATCAAAATCTGGAAGAGGTATGACTTGGTGTCGTCAGTATCTGTCCAGATAAGACCTATCTGTTTCCATTAAGATTATGCAACAATTAACTCCACAACACGGAAAACTGCAGCATTTTTTTTATATATATATATTCTCTATCTTCGCGTTTGTAATGATCGCACTCACGAACTTTGTTTTTACTTGTATTTGTAATGTATTTAGTTCCAATTTGTCAAAGAATAATTTAAGAAAAAAGTGATTGGCGACATGCATTTCTATATATGCCTTACGATGCGTCAGAGAAATGTTTGGATCAAATCGCGCGAGCCCGAACTCTAATCTGCACCATACAAGTGAATGGAACTTAAGGTGAATGGATCATGATGCAGTGGATCCATCAGGATTTAGTTTCGAGGATGGACAATTAAAAATAAAACTTGAGTAGGGTTTCCCAATTACTAAAGTAGCATTAAATATGAGTCTAAAATAAAATTTTATAAAATCAACTACTGTATTTCAAAGCAGGTAGACAGGTTTGAGATTTCGTAAAAGGGCAACCGGGTATTCGAGGTCCCTGGATCAATGATATATAATATACACTTCAGGTTGGTGTGAGTGTTCTATTGGATCGTCAGGTGCAAGTTTGAGAGTATAAAATGTGTGTCAGATCAACTGAACAAACAAGATTAATGAGACTGCACAATGTTATGGATTTGGATCATAAAAGGAATGGTATGTGAACAATTTCGACTACTTGACCTTCCTTAAGTGGCCAGCAAGCTTCCAGAACTCAATCCCATGGAACATCAGCTGGATGACGTGAAACAGGTAAACCTATATAGTGGTAAACCCAGTTGTCACTTATTAAATTCTCTGCTGCTTTATATTTAGTTTGGTGGAGCTTATTCCACAGAGATTTATCATAAATGCATCCTGTTTAGGCAGTGATTCTATCATGGAAGAAGCCCCGCGCGGTATAAGGTGGGTCATAATTCAGTGGCCACTGAATACGCATAGTACATTAGTTGTGGTCATTGCACTATATATGGAACTGGAGCTGCTGCCTATTAATGCTTTGCGAACATAAAAGTAATCCGCGATTTCACATAGTATAGATAGCAAATTGGTCTGTATCCAAACAGATCTACATCAGTACTTTGAAAAGAAATATCCAAAATTAATTACTTGAAAAAGTGTATTCACCAGTAAATTACTTGTTCTTTATAATCCATGTCTTTAATGCAACCAGTAATGAAAAAACAAGAGAATATTTTTCTAATAACTTGATGTAATCATAGGTGAAACATTTGTGTCCTCTACTAGAAGTGTAATCAAAAACAGGTCTCTCTCTCGTTCTGTGAAGTAGGCTATCTAGAGTGTAGCTAAATGGTTTTAATAACTGCATCTAGGCTTGCCCTTCGACAGAAGCGAGAGGGGCTGCCCTGGGCACTGCGATAGAGCAGAAAAAAAAATGAACCAAAAAGCTAGAAAAGAACAGCATGACAAGAAAAGGAGAAACTTACATTAAGGATAAAATACCATGTTCTAGCAATTACGTTATTGCTGTTTTAATTTGAAGCTGTATTTTAGTGTTAGTCATTTCTCAGTACAAGAAATAAACCCTGCAGTTTGATTCTATGTTTATAGTAAGTGTTCAGTAGCCTAATCCTTTTTTACTATGTGATGACACTTTTCAAGGCTGAAATATTTTATATATATCTTGATTTCCGTACAAAAATAATTTGTTGAAATAATAGGCAATCGCCGTCCCATGGCCGAGTGGTTAGCGCGCTTGGCTACTGATCTAAGGGACCTGGGTTCGAGCCCCGGGTAAGGCATGGCTGTTTGTGTCGTTTTCCTGCTGAGGGCCTGCCATCACAGACCTTCTACCTTGGCATATAAACTGACAGGCTCCTGTCAGACCTCTGGCAAGCAGCTGCTTGAGGGGTTTATTTTTTTGTAATAGGCAATCACAGGTGTGCACCTATTGATATGTTTTGAATAACTATGGAGGAAAAATTGTCATACGGTTCGATCCGACCCCTGACCTAATCACTTGTCACATTCTCTGACCATTGATGTATCGACCGCCGAACAAACATTCTCTTTTGGTAGCTTTAAGCAGTATCTCGCTAATTCAAGACTAGCAGGCCCTTTCCAGGTTGGTGTATATGACCAACCAAGATCAAACGTCAATAAGTATGGTATTTTTTTTAACAGTATCGAAATACCATGTCTCGACGTTTGATGTTGGCTGGTCGTGTGCACTGACCTGGAAAGTGCATTCTAAACCAGTCTCTCCACTGGCTAACTCTATGGTATGCTAAAGCCACCAATAGGGGGCGGCTTAGTCGGTAGAGCACCAGGCTCGTGATCTGTGGTTCCCAGCTGGGTCAGCGTTGAGATTTATCTGGCAAAAATTCTCCCTGCCCCGTGTGTGGGAGAGCCATACCCTGTGCACGTTAAAGAACACGCTGGGCAGCCTTGACGGGAGACTACAATCTGTCTCCCAACGGCTGTTCCAGTGGGTCCCCTCTCGACCTTCTCTGAGCTTTTGGGGTCATGTGACCTGGCCATTTAGCCCATGGTGTGCAAAAAAAAGTGCTCAGAGGTAAACCTAAAGTCACCAGTAGAGAATAATCGTTCGGCAGCCAGTAGGTCCAAGCACCCGACATGTTATCAAGAGGTCGTGGGTTCGGATGACGCTCGTTAAATGTTTTTCCTTCAATATTTATTTAGAAAAACTACAGATTACAATAAAATTTATCTTCCGCAACATTTTTCTGTAAAAAAAACTTGTTTCCAAAGGGAGCTATTAATATGGTTTGTCTTTAACAAAAATGTTGATGATCGGTAGCGCGCCAAGCTCGTAATCTGCAGTTTTGAGCTGGGTCAGCCTTGAGATACCTCCAAATTCCCCTCCCTGCCCACGGTAGGTAGAGGACACCGATGGGCTTGGAAAGACCCCCCATATGCGTGAGAGCCATACCCTGTGCATGTTAAAGAATATGCTGGATGACATTGACGGGAGGTTACCACCTATCTCCCAACAGCTGTTCCAGTGGGTTCCATCCCTCCAACCTTCTCTGAGCCTTCGGGGTCCTGACCCGTCCATTTAGCCCATTGTGTGCAAATAAAGTGCTCGGAGGTAAAACAACGTAACATGGAAGTATCGCAATATCTTAGTTAATATAGTGTATAGTTTCATAATCCATATTTTAAAAGTTTGTTTCGATTGTCGGGAGAAGGAGATTAAGCGTTCTCTATGGATACTTTCAACTGTTTAAAGAAGGCACAATTTTAGTTTCGAACAAATTGTAGCATTTGAAGGATGGCACCCTTACACAATGCCTATTCGGAAATCAGGGCCTGAGTGTCGCTATACATAAATTTACTTATAGTGGCTTAGAAAAAGTTGAAAACCATTTTCTTAGAGAACAGCACTTTCATAGTATGGCAAGAAAGTAATGAGACAGAATGTGAAAGTAGTGTGAAGTTAGGTTTGATTATAACTTTGTTCCCAAAATCTATCGGCACATATGGCCACCTTAGTTTTAATGTGCGTTTCGGTGTCGGACGATTCACTGTGAACAGTGGAGAAAATGAATTTCTTTTTTCGGGCACTCTAATTTTGCTAAGAAACGGAAAATAGCTCGGTATTAAAAGTACGCTTCAGTTTTAGGCTATTTTAAGACCACTCGGAATAAAAAGTAATAAAACAACACGTTAAACAACTTCCGAAGAGAAAAATTACGGGACAACCTTTCCAGGGAGATGGACCACCCAAAAAAAAACTGGTTGTATGGGCACCTTATGCATAAGACAACGTGTCTATTAACAGTTTCCCTTTGACTTGAATTAACGTTTCAGAGACCAAAGAAATAAAATTCATACATAAACGTCCAGAACGTTCGAGCAGCTGTAATAACTTCATATCTTAATCAGATGCAATAGTATAAAAATCCGGAATATCGCCAGTAAGTCTACAATGGCCCCATTGCACAATTCGCCTCTCCCCATAAACTTATTGCACGTATGTGAAAAGTGCTCTCGTTTCATAAAATTAGATGAAAATTATACAGTCTGCCCTCGACTTTCGAGAGTTTGCCATCAACGATTAAATGGGAAATTTTTTTTTTTCGGAGTTTTCCGGCCTACTGCTGAAAATTGCAGACGACACGCGTAGACTAGAAAATGTAAAGAAAACTTTTTAAAAAAAGTTCACTAAGTCATAAATGCATAAAATATATTTTATTTACTACCATAAATATATACACAAATTTATAAAAAGTTAAATTTTGAAAAAAAGCTTCAGTTCGCTAAAAGAACTGCGATGACTGTTTTTTTGACATCGACTCGTCTGTGATACGTTCCTTGAAGTTGAAGGAATTGGTAGAAGAGGCATTGTCTACGTACACCAACATTTTTAAAGAAATGAGGTAAAACCAAACTGAAATCACGATGTATTTCAACTAATTTTAAATTTATAAAACATACTGTTGCAGTTTATTGTATTACTTTTTTTGTGTGTTAAATATGGTTAACAGTATTAGGAGTTAAGGTTTGGGGAGGCCCAGAGATATTAGCGGTTTTTCCACATTCGCGGCGGTCCTGCACCCCTAACCCCCGCGAATGTTGAGGGCCGACTATTATAAAAATTTGGTAGAACCGATATAAAACAGGTGAAATTACACTTTATAAAAAAGTTATTCTGGGCGTGTTTAAAAATATTTGTAATCAAATAGGTTACTCCCCAATGATACAAAGCACATATGAACTTTGGGAAGTTGCAAAACTGACGGCTGGACAAGTTTTGTGACACCATTTTAATTGAATGTCAATCTTTTTAGCTGTGAATGTTGCCTTTTCTAATGATTCACTTTCAACACCAATTTATAAATTTTTAAAGTACTTTGGTTATTGTACACGTATTTAGTGTTTTCCTTATGCATTTTATATTTTACATCCATTGTTCACGATGGTAGTTACCGTTTTTCTGTATTTAGATTTTAACTTTGGTTGTCTGTTGCGCATTATAGCCATAAAACCCCAAGCAATGTTGTTCAAGGCAGCCCCATTATTTTTCATATATGACAAAGGTCCTGTATTAATGAGAATGCAATCCTCTAATAAGTTGTCAGAGTCAGGTGTAGTTTCTAGTAATGACCTTTTGCCTGATCTAAATTCCAAAATGGAGCACTGTTGAGTGTTGTCAAGTTTCAAACAATTACTGTTTCTGCTAGGACTTACACTGTTTTTAAATGGAAGTTTTCTGAGTGCCCATTTGAACTAATCAACATTGGAATTGTTATTTGATCCCCCTTGTGATCTAATGCAACAAAACAATAGTTCAAGTGATCTTTTAACACTTTATAGATTAAAAAGTATTTTAGAGGAACGCTAATTTTTGAGCTCTTTCTGCACACACTATGAAACCAAGTGCAAAAGTTTTACGTGCATGTTCTGAAATTGGTATGTCAACTATGGCAGCTGCTTCAACTAACTAATCTGTGAAACCTTTTTCCCCATAATATAGATTTGATAGTCTTAATGGCTTCTTCCAGCAGAATAGGGTTTCCCGCTGCTTAGCATATCGAATAATTTATCTGTAGTTCTAATGGACAGTTGCTTCAGAACCATGGAAATCGGGATGTTTTGAATGGATTAAAAATTCCAAGGCACCCTGTACTTCAAGTTTGTGCAGCCAATTTAACTTTCATTTTCTTATTATGATACCTAATAATTTGTTTGAAAAATGGAAATTTTCCTTTTCTTGAAGTTTATTAAGTGTACAATAAAATCCCACTTTATGATTCTATCGGCTGATTGTATGAATCCCTTTTCTGACGGAACATTTCTAGCCAACTTCAACATATGACAAGGATCAAGATAAACTTCAAAATGTGCAACGGGATGGAAGAACGATTTACCTAATTCGTTTCACGTCCCATAAGTTCTAGAGTTCGTATATTCGACTAGTCTATGGGTACAAAATTGTCCTCAGCTTTGATAACAAAATTTTAAAAGGCACAGTAATGCTGAATTACTAGGATTAGTGCTAAAGTCAACATATAATTAAATGGCAAAAATGCATAATTAGTGCTAAATTTAATGGAGCAAATGCTAGATAGTCTGCCTTTTTTAAAATTTCATGTGAATACTTATAAAGTCGACATTATTATCGGCATTCCCTCTCTCAATAAACATAGTTTCTTTAAACATCCCACTAACCATTTTCTCTCCATAGGTAGTTGGAATGTGAGGACTCTGCACAGAGCCTTTTCTCGTGATGTCCTCACACAAGAATTCCACCATTATAATTTAGATATTCTCGGTTTGCAAGAGACCAGATGGACAGATAAAGGTCAGATTCTTAAAAATAATATTAAATTTCTCTTTTCAGGGAGGGACGACAATAAGCATCACAAAGGCGTGGGTCTGCTTCTCAGCAGACACGCTAGTGATGCTCTTCTAAGATATGAGTGCATTAATGAAAGGTTTCTTACAGCAAAATTTCAGACAAGCGTTCAAGACTTGAATGTTATCTGCTGTTATGCCCCCGATGAGGATGAGAAGGATAGGTTTTATGAACAACTTCAGGATATTTTGAATTCTGTCAAGAAAGGAGATATTACCCTTGTTCTTGGTGACTTCAATGCCAAAGTTGGTACTGACTGACCTTTGGGCAGGAGTAATAGGTCCTTTTGGTATTGGTAGCTGCAATGGCAATGGGCAACGTCTCCTCCAGGTAAGTAAACTCAATGGATTCAGAATAACTAACACTTATTACAAACACCGCGACATACATAAGTACACATGGGTTTCACCTGATGGGCTGCATAAGAATATGATTGATTACATATTAATTAACAGCAAATGGGCTAGTTCTGTTAGGAATACCAGGGCATATAGGGCAGCTGAAATTGGATCTGACCATTACCTTGTTAAAAGTGTGTTGCAGCTTAAAAAGTGTTGCGCTAAGGTTAAAAATTTTAGTTTTAATACTGAAGCTCTGAAAGATCCAGTTATAGCCAAAGCTTACCATGATAGGTTACTTAGTCATTATGACAGTCATGGTTTGCTTACTACTGAAGTTGAGGAAGAATGGGATCATTTTAAACAGGCTTTTTTGGACACTAACGGTACTCTTTTAGAAAAAAAAGAGCAGAAGAGGCAGAGTTATTTGAGTGATAAGGCACTTGAGCTTATTTCGGAAAGAAAGAACTGCAGGAATGTCCTTAATCAATACCCTACTAGTCCTAATAGAAAGCATTACAGAGAACTTAATAAACGTGTAAAAGATCAGTTAGCTGCTGATAAGAATCTTTGGCTTGATGGTTTGGCTGACAAAGCCGAGGAAGCAGTTAGACAGCACAACAGCAGAGAGCTGTACCAGATAGTTAATGTTTTGTGTGGTAGAAAACCGACAGATATAGAGGAATTGAAGAATAAACAAGGTAAGGTTATAGAAGGGGAGGATTCTGTCATGGCTAGGTGGGCTGAGCATTTCAGTGATGTTCTAAACAATAGTCAGTTCTACTCCCATTGTTTGCAATGATGATAGATGCATTGGTGGCTTTAATGTTGGCCCTATAACACAATCTGAAGTTATTTTGGCTGTTTCTAAACTTAAACTACATAAATCCCCAGAGGTAGATGAAATTACTACCAAAATGCTTAGAGCTGGGAATGTTTCGGTTACCACTTGGATGACTGAAATTCTGCATATCTTTTATGATAAAGGCATGGTTCCTAAGGATTTTACCAGAGCTATTGTTATCCCTATTTTCGAAAAAGGTGATCGCTGTTCTTGTGATAAATATAGGGGTATCAGCCTACTCTCTGTTCCAGGTAAAGTTCTTTCCATGATTGTGCTTAATAGAATTAAGAATCTGGTTGACAGTCAATTGCGTGATGAGCAATGTGGATTCAGAAGTGTTAGGGGATGTGTGGATCAGATATTTTCACTTAGGCAGATTCTTGAGAAATGTTTAGAGTTTCAGAAACCTTTGGTTGCTAGCTTTGTTGATTTCAAAAAGGCTTTCGACTCTGTTGATCGTCATAATTTGTGGTTGATTGTGAAATCATATGGTATACCTTCCTGTACAACCTAACCTGACAAGTTAGTTAACCTAACCTGACAAGTTAACATAATGAAAGCTCTCTATAATAACACTGAGTCGTGTGTGAGATTTGGTAAGGCTTGTAGCAATTGGTTTAGCATTACTTCTGGTGTTCGACAAGGGTGCATTTTATCTCCTTTTCTCTTTAGCTTGGTTATTGATTATGTTATGCGAAATTCACTTCAAGGGAAAGATTTTGGCCTTAAATGGACTGGAGATAAGAAAATTTCTGATTTAGATTATGCTGATGATTTACACCTTTTGGCAAATGATGTTGATGAAACTGGTAGTAGAGTAGGTTTGGTTATAAACAGAGAGAAAACTAAAGTGATGAAAATTTGTCAGGCATGCTGTGATTCAGTTAATCTGAATGGTTGCAGTCTTGAGCGGCATGAGATTAACAGACGAATAGGGATTGCTGCCGGGACTTTTAAGAATCTATGGAGAGTGTGGAGAAATAGGCGTATACACCTAAAGACTAAAATTAGACTGTATAATAGTTTGGTTCTTTCTAGGGTTAGTTATGGTAGTGAAACTTGGACATTTTGTAAACAAGATAACAGGAAACTAGATGCTTTTGATTCCAGATGCTTACGCAGTATCTTGGGCATTAGGTGGTTCAACTTTGTAACTAATGATGAGGTTAGGCAAAGGAGTTTGCAACCTCCTTTAAGCAGCATATTGTGCAGAGAGAGACTCCGTTGGTTTGGGCATGTTGCCCGTATGAATAATTATAGATTGGGGAATAGGGTTATGAGCAGTGTGTCTAAAGGCCTCAGAAAGAAGGGGAGACCTAGGATGCGGTGGGCAGACAATGTCAAACAGGACCTTGTTAGAATTGGTGTGCAGTGGCCAGATACAGTAGATGTAGCTCAGGATAGACTTGTTTGGAGAACTAAATTGCACGGTCTGGTTGGACCTCCGTAGCCAATGGCTGCTTGAGGATGATGATGATATAGCTACTAAATAAAGTGTTTTAGGCACATCTTAAAAGTTTTATTTATTATATTTCTGGCTACTTGAAATAGTTAAGAAAGAAACTCAATAGCTATCAAAATTTTTCTACAGTAGCACTATATTCTATATATTTAATTATAGTTAATTAAATGTTGGAGATATTTTTCGACTTATTGAATGAATATTAAGGAATATAATACTTTGAAGTTAGCATCGATCAATTTTTAGAGGAAAAATTGTTTTTAGCCAGGTGGGATATGAACCCACGACCTCCAGATAACTTGTCAGATGCACTGAGCTGCCGATCAAGATCTCGTACTATGAACTTTCTACCAGCAGAATTCTTGTCTCATGCAGATATTTCTCCAGCTGCTCGGCCACAAGAAACGCTGATGTCAGGAAGATGGTAAGTACATTCTGAGTGCACAATTGTTTAAATTGAGATATTTTTCGACATATGTAATGAACATTAAGGAAGATATCACTCTGAGGTTAAAATCGATCAATTTTTAGAGGAAAAATTGATTTTAGCCTGGTGATAACATGTCAGGTGCCAGTGACGGCTCATAGCTAAAATTAGTGAGGGTGCTGCTCCAGAAAATTTTTAGCCTTTGTTTTAAAATTGTGTAAAAAGAAACAAACATGAATAAAAGGAAAATTTATTCAGAAACTTGATAAAATCCTAAAAGAACAAAATCAAATATTTTTTACTTACTTTAACCTAAATTGTTACAGTTCAAGCTTAATCTATTCATTTAAAAATGAAATCCATTCTTCTTGTTTTGCGCGAAAAAAAATGAATCAAATAGCTGGAAGCAGGATAATAATCTAATTCTACACTTTATCACATTCAAGAATATGGTACACGGTTTTTAAGTACAACACACGCGGAGTAAAAAAAACTACCTTCAACCAGCACGCCAGGGTCGGCACTGCGGGAACGACAGTGCTCTCCATTGCAGCCTATCGTGTAGCTTCCTATGTGCGCATGCGCACAATAGTCAAACACCTCGCCGCTAGTACTGTGAAGCGCACAGTTCCATACAAAGATTTTTGTATCTTTTTCATAAACTGGGGGATGGCTACTGACATTAAGCTTAAGGATTATATATTGTACAAGTATAAAGAAAGAATTAAAGAAAAAAGGACTCATTATATTAAATGTTATCGATAATATCAAGTTGAAATTGGGGGTACTGCAGTTCCACAGTGCCTATACTGGAGCCGCCACTGAGCTGCCGGCCGCCGATCATGATCTCTAATTGGTGCTATGAACTTTCTACCAGCAGTATACAATTCTTTGTGTTTAATGCAGGTATTTGTCCCAGCTGGTCAGCCTCAAGAAACAATGTCTCCCACTCTTCAATTTAAAAAATTGTACACTTGGAATGTACTTACCATTTTCATGGCATTGTTTCTTTAGACTGGGACAAATACCTGCTTAAGACACGGAGAATTGTGTACTGCTGGTAAAAAATCAATTAGAGATCTTAATTGGCGGCCTGTAGCTAAGTTGTCTAGAGCACCTGACATTAAGAGGTTGTGGGTTCATATCCCACCCGGCTCAAGACAATTTTTCCTCTAAAATTGATCTACGTTAAATTCAGAGTGATATATCTTCATTAATTAAATGTTAATTTTACTTTAATGTTAGAATTACATTTATTTCAATTTATATTTGTAAATGATTAATAATGATTTCTACTACAAATCGAATTCCTTTTAAAATAAAATTTTCTATCGGCGAATAATTTCAAAAGCAATATTTTAAAAGATTAATTCTATCGAAAACTTGTCAGAAATCTAAAATGTTCGGTTATATAATTACATTTAGCTTTTTAAAACTAGCAGAGGTTCCTAAATCGAAGATACTTTATCTTAGCTTGTCATACATTTATATGCATACATCAAGACATTCCCATTCAAATTCCACTATTCTAAATAGGTTCGATATGCAAAGGCTATCTAATATCATGAGGAATAAATATGTCTCCCGAAAGTGTAATTGATGAAGGGATTATTATAACATATTCTGGTAAAAAGGACTTGATCAATTCACTCTATTTTGTACATACACACGCATATTGTACACATAAATTCTGAATATACGTATAAAGATCCTACAGTTTACGTCTCTCAGGTGCCATATTATTTTTTGATGAAAGGCAGTAATAGGTTCATATGTAATGAATAATATAATCTATTAGTATAATAATCGTATAGTAATGCAGTTATGAGAAAGTTCAGTTACACTCGTGGTACATCTAGTGAGCTGAGCGATTTAAACCAGAAGTACCTTAGATCCTTAACATATAATTACTACTATGTGAAACAAATTTAATTATTAAATGTATAATTACTTTCATGTGGTATTTTCTCTGATTGCCTAATAAATTGTACAAACAATGTATTAGTATATAGGTGCAATAATTTTACTTTCACTAGACTACTGATGGATTTACGGACTAGACTTCCGGATTTTTAGATTACCGATAGATGCAGTAAATCACTTTGACACTTACCTATGAAAACTGATGCCTTTTATTTTTGCACTTGTAGGCCACACAGTTAAGAACATTCTTGATCAAAAACTACTCAAATTAAAAAAAAAAGGTCCATAATTCCAGGTCACATACCCCCCCCCCCCCCGAACACATCACCAAAAAAAAACGGTGTGGTAATCTACTGGAAAAAAACAATGGAAATCTTCCATTAAGATCATCCAGCATGTCCCATCGCGCACAGGGTACGGCTCTCCTGAACGGTCAGAATGTCTCATCCAACAGACAGTAGTATTTCCAAGCAGTTCTTCTTTCCATCGGTTCTTACCGAGGGGAGCATACGGGTTAATGGAAATCGGTGCTCGTACCTGTGAATGTTAGAATACTAGTCTGGTGCACTACAAACTGCCCACATTGCCGAAACGCAAAGGCTATTCTGATGGCTTTGCATTGGCTAATCACTGCAACATATAACGTCAAAAGAGACCGTCTTTTGAGAAGCTTACAAATGTGTGTATTGTATAGTTTTCAGTATCCGTTTAAAAACGCACTGGCAAAAAATTCATTTGATTATTTAATATAGCGTAAATTGAATTCTCTACATTTAATACATCAAATCATCAAACTACTGGTTAAAGCAACCCGCAGAATAACTGAGTGCACATGTAACAACAATGTGGACTTGGTCAAAAGTGTGTAAACAGGATTGACATCTCAAGTGATAGACCACAAGTATCATCAACAGTGTCTCCAAATTAGTGCGTCAGCCTGCAAACTCCAAGGACTTCATCATGAAACTTGGATAAAGCGGCCAAAATCTTTCCTCTCTTACCACTTTAAGAATAAAGTGTATTCAACTATGATATAATTGACTGTCACCTATCTCGTGTAATGAGATTGATAGCGATTTTTAAAAGTTTACTTCCCTAGGCTGAAGTAGGATTACAGTGATTATATGTAAAAACTAAATGTAATCGGTAGTCATGAATAGTTGAGGTGAACAGTATACCGTTTACGATCTTCGTAGTGCCCATGGTACAAATAACAAAACTTAAGGGCTCCATCCATTTATCAGAATGCATGTCAAGTAAGGCAACGACAGGCTTTTCAAGTTTACTCCAGTCTAAGCTTCGCATGAATGGCAGCAAAAACAAAATTCGCTCAGTGCTGCTCACGGAGGGCTTGTATGATTAAATGTTTGCTCTCGGTAGATAATTTACTTGAATCTAACTAGTGCTCTTGATATATTCTATAGTCGTCGTTTCCAGACTAGTATACATCGAGAGCTCATGGCGCTGTATTTAAAAATATGTCGAAAAGTTTTTTAAATATCTATATTTCCATGCCTTGTCACCTTTTGTGTTCCCTCACTCATTCGCAAATAATTGCGATAGTTGCGTGAATCGTTTAAATGAAATTCATTTAACAAATTCACGTTAATATAAATGCTCTTCTGGTAGCCATTTCTGACACCAAGAGGGGCGGGGGTGGCTCAGTCGATAGCGCGCCAGGCTCGTAATCTGTAGTTCCCAGGTTCGAGTCCCAGTTGGGTCAGCGTTGAGATTTATCTCCGCAAAATTCCCCGCCCTGCCCACGGTCAGTAGGGGACACCGATGGGCTTGGAAAGTCCGTCGGATGGGACGTTAAGCCGTGGCCCTGTGTGGGGGAGAGCCATACCCTGTGCACGTTAAAGAACACGCTGGATGGCCTTGACGAGAGGCTACCATCTGTCTCCTAACAGCTGTTCCAGTGGGTCCCCTCCCCCAACCTTCTCTGAGCCTTTGGGGTCCATGTGACCTGGCCATTTAGCCCATGGTGTGCAAAAAAGTGCCGCTCAGAGGTAAAACAACCCAACTCTGACACCAAGACAAGAGTTTTCTTTTTTTTACATACAATAGGACAACATAATTCCTAAACGTGCAATTCTATTCTTATTAGAAAGCAGAGCCATTTTCTATTAATGAATTATTTGCATACCAGATGGCGATTTTTCCGTGCTAGAAAATTAAACAGATGGTTGGGCGTTTCGTGGCAAACTTTCGAGAAGTACTATAGAAGATTGCTGTGAAGTTCGCACAAACAGTAGGCAAAGTTGCTGGGCACGTTTTAACATGCATTCTGATAAATGGGGCCCGTAAGTGACAGTATCGTTGCTCATGCGCAACTCCTACCATGCGACTTTGTCACGGCACACATTGTACCAGGGGCGGCATGTCATTAGGCACCATAAATATTTTCGTAATGTACTCTAGACCAGGGATTTTCAACGTGGGGTTCGCCGTGAGAGCTCAAAAGTTGCTAGATCTAGTAACAAAGTCGCTAAGTTGGCAACACTGCTGAGGAAAAATGTCGTTTTTTGTGTGTATATATATGTTTTATTGTTATATATATACTATATGTATTATTGTTATACTATAGTTTTATCTATCTATACAAGGGGTACGCTAGTTACACATTTCCAGGGGGTACGTGAAGCATAAAAGGTTGCCCTTGTATAGATAGATAAAACTATAGTTATAGTATAACAATGGAAATAAAACATATATCTAGAGACTTTTCAGCTCTCATGGCATACCACAAAAATTTTTATTGCGTACCTCACGTTGAGAATCCCTATTCTAGATTCGAATTAGAACGAATAATAGAAACCTAATTCACATGAATATCTGTTACAGAATCAAGGTTATTCACCTATTACAGTAGTTGGTTTGTTGGGGCTTGATTTCAGCAAAACCTCTAGCCTATTCTTGTAATTCATAAATAATTTTTTTTTGCTTTGGTATACATTTTCTGGGTTCAGAAACTTTTTTTTTTCTCATTCGTAATCAAGAGAATTATAATTTTCAAGTACGAATACGAAATTAAGCTTCATACCAATAATATTTTCCTATTATGTCTTCTTGAAGTTAATGTATGTAGAACCCAAATCTCTCTGAAAATTTACACTACTATTTACTGATTATGCCATCAGTAACATTTATCAGGAAACACTGCAATGGTATAAAAAAAAATTGAGGATAGTAGTAATTTTATGAAAACATTGGCATTTGGAAGTAGTTCTCTTAGTTACTCAATAAGTGGTTCCTGGAAATGGCCTCGTACATTGAAAACGGTCAAGATAAAAGATGTTTATCATGTTCATATTTTAATGTGGAGCATAATTTTTCAGGGAATTTCTTAATATTAAAAAATATTAGACATTTAAACCACTAAAACAAAATTAAAGATCGTGGCTTAAGAGGAGAATAATAAATTAAGAACAGCGTGACTAGAAGAAATAATTTTTTTGCTGCAGTAAAAAAGAAAAATGTAGGGGCAACATGGCCCCCTCCATCCGGCCCTGTTTCTGTGCAATAGTAATGAAGGAATAGTGCACGTATGGAAATGTTGATAGAGGATAAAAAAAAGTTCATTTAAAGAAAATATAGATTATATCAAGGGTACAGAAAATATGCAGCGTTAAAAAGCCCACTCTTAATCCACCACTACTTCTCAATTACTTGGAATACTTTGGGCCGGCTTACAGCCCTTTTATAGCTTTAGAACAACCGAACTATCAGTTGCTGTCTCAGACACCAGCCTCGAAGTGATATAACAGTCCCGGAAGCCCCATTTACTAGGCCCTGGTACGATTTTGGGAATCTTAGATAGTTTCCGATATTCCATCAGCTGGCAATTTTTAATTTTTCTCGGTTTCCCTTATTCATAGCCACCGTTATTTTATAACTTAAAGGTTGATTAAAAAAAACTTACATAGATGGTATACAGGGTGATTCAAAACTTATCGTTCAAATTTCGTGGGGAGGTAGGGAATACGTCAGGAAACCGATTTCACATAGGGAAGTATGTACACATGCGTATGTAGAGGGCGCTGTGTGTACCCAACCAGTGTACAGCTCGCCCGACCACTCCCGTTGTCATCAGTGTAGCTGACTTACTAGTGATAAGATGAATCGTTTTACGCATCAAGAGCTAGCGAATATGCATCTTGCATATGGGGCAGCTGGCGAAAGCGGCCGCCGAGCTAGGCAAGTTTACGAAGACCGATACCCCAACAGAAGAATACCGCAGCATCAAATGTTTGCACGTGTGCATCGCAATCTGCGCGAACGTGGTTCACTGCGCAGCAACATGCAGGATACGGGGAGAAGACGACTGACGCGGACTCTCAACGTCGCAGAACAAGTCCTACAGTCCATCGAAGATAATCTGAATACCAGCACACGAGCTACTGCTCAGCAGCTTGGGGTCTCTCAGTCAGCAGTGTGGCGGATACTGCACGAGGAACGTGTGCATCCTGACGATTATTCGAAGCGTGTGGAATTTGCACAATGGTTCATGCAGAAAGGTGCCGTGGACCCGTTTTCCAGCTTCTGTCGTTTTTACAGATGAAGCTTCATTCAGTCATGAAGGTGTGCTCAATACACACAATTCACATGTGTGGGCTTACGACAACCCACATGGTACGAGAAGTCACGCTGCGCAACATCGTTTTGCCGTAAATGTGCGGGCTGGAATCATTGGTGACTGTTTGTTGGGACCTTACTTGCTACCGCCCCTATATGACGGCCGGAAATACCTAATATTTCTCGAGACAGTGTTACCGACTTTTCTGGGCGCTGTTCCTGCGCATATCCGCCGAGATATGTGGTATCAACATGACGGGGCTCCAGCCCATAGCACAATTGTTGCGCGTGATTACCTGAACCGAACATTCGCAGCTCGATGGATCGGTAGAGGTGGACCGATCGCTTGGCCACCCAGGTCACCTGATTTATCGCCTATGGATTTCTTTTTGTGGGGGGGCCATGAAATACCATGTGTACGAGACCCCCGTCGACAGTGAAATGGACCTTGTTGCACGAATAGTGGCCGCCGCAGGCATTGTCCGTGATATGCCAGGAGTTTCTGAAAATGTTCGGCGGTCAATGCAACGGCGCTGTGAATCCTGTGTCCGTGTAAATGGTCGCAATTTTGAGCACCTACTGTGAACCTGTACTTTACCTTGTTGGAATAAAAGTCACATTTGTTACCACTTTACTGTTTCCTTGTGTTCACTTTATTGTCCATTTTGTTCATGTAGATGACGTTTGCGGACATACTTTCCTATGTGAAATCGGTTTCCTGACGTATTCCCTACCTCCCCACGAAATTTGAACGATAAATTTTCATTTTTTTTCAGTTTTGAATCACCCTGTATGTATTTTGACTTTGCTATAGGCCAGGCTCAATATTTGGTTTACCAGAATGGCCAATTCCTAAACACAGAACTAATAATTGCGAAACTTCTGACAAACGATAAATCGTCAATTGGGTAATTATAATAGGATTATTTTTTATTCAGCTTTTTTTCCTTCTGCAAAATATATATTTGATTTTAGGCCCTGTTTTTGCCCCTAGCATTTGCCTAATTTCCTTAAACCAAACCTGGTCCGTCGCCTGGAGTGAGAAATGAGTATCTATATGAGCAGTTTAACTACTCAGCTTCAAGATAGATAAGACTCGGGGAGTCGACCAAAAGGGCGTTTTGTACCGAGGCCGATTGTGCCAACTCTCCTTAATTTCACGAAATGCAGTGATTTTCCCATTTCACCTGCACTTTACCAAGTTGCCTCGATGTTGGCAACTCGCATTAATATTAAAAAAAATCATTTTTTACAACTTGCCTGCATTTTAACAGGTCACTTTGAATTTTGCCAACTCCCTTTAATTTTACAAAAAAAAAAAAACTCGATTTTTACGCAGTCTTGATTCCACCAACTTCGGTTTCCTTTGGAAGGGGAGCATTCCCCCCACAGCTACGTCCCTGTATAGTAGATTCTCATCATCAAAGGGCTGACCACCTACACTTTCTTCTGGCAATGAATCCGAGGCAAATATGACAGCAAAAGATTTTGCAATTGTAGATGAAAAAGAAGTCGACGAACTTGGAGCCTTCGGTTTTTTGGAATACTTTCAACTTCAGGATCAGTGTGAAAATTTAGCCTACAACAAATACCTCAATAGCTAGGAACTAACTTTTATATGTCAAGCTGAGTATGAAATCCCTGATGTAATAAAAAATATAGGTAGAGTGGAAGAATGCATCAACATTTCATATGTACAAGAAAAAAGTTTTTCAATTTTTCCAAATTTTAAAATTATGTTGCGAATTGTTTTTTCTACGAGTGCAGTGAAAAATGTTTCTTAAAACATAAATTCATCCGTGATTGCATCTATTTCATAATTAAGAAATCGTGTGATGCAACCACGTTCGAATAATTAAAATTTGACAATTATAAAAATTTATTTGCTTTTTTGCCAAGTTCGTCGATATGTGGCAAAATTCCTATATAATATGTGAATAAATAATTTGTTAATCATGAATGAATGAGTCAATCGGCTACAGATGAATGAAATGCATCATGAGAGCATATTACTGTCTTCTTAAAATTACATACTCTCTGCCAAATCTTGGAATTAGTTTACTCGGGTTGCCTTCCTGATTTACTGAAACGTTGTGGGAGCTATCAACGATCACTGGAACGTTCACAGGCTGACTTATTCTGCCTTTCTCGGTCACAGTGAAAAAAAATATCACTTTCAAACACTTCCATGATCTTCATTGTTACATGTGGTCTCTTCTGGCTAATCTATTTTACTGGCTAAATTCACTTTCAGACAAATGTTTCCAAAAGCAACTCATTTGAAGCCACTACACAATATATATTATTCTTATCACACAACGTTTTTATAATAATTTCACATACAATAACACAATATGCAAATTGATAACAAGTGGCAAATTAGTGTTGCAAGAAAATGTAACTCCCCCATCAAATTCAAGATGTTGCCAAACATTTTTTTTTATTTTGCTATTGTAAGGAAAATACCATATTAAAAAAGTAACTATAGAATAACAAAATGAATATATTGATTCATCATATCGAATAATAAGTTTTATTAATACTTAATACCTTATTGACTAATTTGAAAAATGGATAAATTATCAATGAAATTAGAGTATGGACACAATGAATTTCCTCTGTTCGTATTATTTGGGATAAGAGCTGAAAAGGCATAGTTGCTGATATGAATGTAAACTATAAAGGCAGTCAGTAAAAAGTTTTATGAGAAACAAATACTAATAGGAATTTACCTGAAATAAAGTAACTTAGTTGTAATAGATGTATTTAGTCTATCCCCACAGCAAGCACAAGTCGAATTACTTGGATCGAAGAGCCTTCGGATCTGAATCTGATGTGAGGATGCTCAAGGCAGTATTTAAAATCCAAATCAGTTGCTTTTATTTTAGCCCCATAGTGAATGTTCCAATGCTAAAAAAATTTAAAAACTACTATAAAATTTTATTACATGTAGAATATCATTCAACCTTTTCTGTCCAGTGGGATATTTCAATAATTGGATTGGTGAAACCAAACAAATCTCATTCTAACCCCAAAAAATTCCCATTCTTCGCCCCCCCCCCCCCCAAAAAAAAAAAAAAAATTATTGAACCCAGGTTAAATGGCTGGGATAGCTCAGTTGGAAAGAACACCTGACATGTTATCAGAATATCGTAGAATTACTATCAAACTAATTTTTTTTTGCTAACTCTTAAATTTGTTATATACAGGGTGAATCTGAAAAAGTGGGCAAAACTTTACGGAGTGGTAGAACGCAGCTATACGAGCAATATTCGTCATAGAAAGTATGGACGGAACGCAAACGGCGAGCCGCTAGGTGGCGTTGGAAATGGTATAAAATGGTCGGTCCTCGCACCCAACGGTATTTCTACCGTGGATTGCCGAGAGGATGGCTGGTTATACTAACCACGAAATGGCGGATATGCACTTTGTGTACGGTGCGGCGGACGGGAATGCAAGTGAGGCACAGAATATTTCCTCTCCTTTTTGTGTTCATTCTTTAAATGTGACAGTGGAAAACTATCTTTTAACTTCTCACCGCTTACGTTCCGACCATACATTCTATGACGAATATTGCTCGTATAGCTGTGTTCTACCACCCCGTAAAGTTTTGCCCACTTTTTCAGATTCACCCTGTATATACTATTTAATTTTTGGACAGCAATATGGACCTAGGTTGCAATATTTTTCATGGTGCTTTAAAGGTTTGGATAATTATATAACATTCATAATTACACTTGTAAACAACGGTTGAGTTGTTTTACCTCTGAGTGGCACTTTTTTGCACACAATGGGCTAAATGGCCAAGTCACAAGGACCTTGAAGGCTCAAAGAAGGTTGGGGGAGGGGACCCACTGGAACAGCTGTTAGGAGACAGATGATAGCCTCTGTCAAGGCCATCCAGTGTGTTCTTTAGCGTGCACAGGGTATGGCTCTCCCACACAGTTTAATGTCCTGTCCAACTGACAGCGGCCTTTCCAAGCCCATCAGTGTACCCTACTGATTGTTGGCAGGGAGTTTTGCAGAGATAAATCTCAATGCTGACCCAGCTGGGACTCGAACCTGGGAACTGCAGATTACGAGCTTGGTGTGCTACCAACTGAGCCACCCCCCCCCCCCCCTCTAAAACAATGGATTTTTATTATATCTAACATTATATTGCACAAAAAACTAGGAAAATAAGGTTTTTTAATTACAAGACAAAATTAATAAATAACAAAATTCTACATTAAAGTTCAATTTTTTTATTGTATTTTTCACTGCTTTGCTCTTTCCTGTAGTCCTTCTTGTGTGATAGAGGAATATTGCCTATTAAAGAAAGATCTTTTCAGACAATGTTTAAAAAACAAATTTACAGCTTGTAAATTATTTACTACTGAAATTAAAAACATAAGTGTTCTACTTAGGCCAACAATGATAGAGTATAGCCTGTCAAATTCGAATTTTCTTATAGTACTCCTATGCAAAAATAAATCCACAAGGCATGCAAACACTTAACAAACCATGTTATCTGCCTAAGTTTTCACTGAGTGCTTTCCACTTTCCAATATAAAACAGCAATCTTTTCAATATCTATGATTTTTATAGCATAATTTCCAAAATTTTGTCGATTTTAAATATGGTAATAGGTTTATTAATGATGTGTATGGATAAGAACGATATTTAAAAAAAGCAACTTTTCATCAGTTCCAGTCAAACGAAGCACAACTATCAAAATGAATACAAGCTATTGAATGAAACGGTTATATTTTCTAAATATTTAAACAAGAATTAACAATTACCTTTGGCCAGTACACAATCAGGTGGAAAGATAATGTTATTTGCAATCTACAACTACGATTTCCCTAAGTTAATGTTGGTTTTGTGTCAATATTCTTAGTTATTAAGGTGAATATATCAACAACAGCTGTCTCAAGGTGAGACCACATGCATGGGTGCCAGTAGTAACATTTCCAAGACTGTAAAATTTTTAGGGGCCTGCATTCGTCTGACTTATAATATATTGAACTGTTGTGTTTTAAATTAGGCTCAAAGCTTCAAAATAGGTAAATGTGTCAATTCAATGAAAATAATGTATTTTATGTAATTTCTTTCGGTTGTCCCTTGAGATGAAAGCTTCATTTTTACTTATTTTGTTCACCCCTTGTTAGAACCTTGTTAACTATTTATAGGTCTTGGGTAATTTATTTTTAATACTACATTTGAAAATTTAATTGTTATAATAATTGTGTAACTTATTAATTAGTTTTATTGCAGAGTTATTTGATGAAAATGATACAAATGAAACAACACAGGTTTTTCCATAATAAATTCCAGAAAAGCTCTAGTTTAAAAACGATTGCTCTACATGATATATCTCTTAGTATTATTGTTAATCGGAAGAAATGAACTCACGTTTTTCTAAATAAAGTTAAAAAGTCTCTGGCATCAAATGTATTCTGCCATTATATATAGCCAATAACACAAAAATATATATTGGGGAAACTGGGGAGTTGATGTTTTGTATTATTAACCTCTTTAAGATGGTAACCTCTAACTGAAATTTAATTTTCCTCAGCTACATGGGATGAGTTCTCATTATATTATTAATCAGTGTTAAACATTTTAAATATAAATCAAAAATTAAAATTAAAAGACGTATTTGAGGAACATGGTTACCATTCTTTCAGTCTTCATTTGTGAAAATCATATCTAAAGCAGATGCTCCAACGTTTTTAGACAGGCCCTCTTTCAACTACCAGAACTTGCTCCCCATCACCTTACTGAGTAGTTTTTTTATATATATATATAAACGTTTGGCTTTTACTATTATCATTAAATCATTTTTAATAGAAAAATATTTTTTACGGGCATTTCAGGTCTATTGCAGTTAAAAAACTATTAATGTATATTTTCCTGTACTTTAATCTGCATAATTTTTATTCAAATACAATTTCCAGTGAGCAAATCGTAGGAAAAAAATATATTTAAGAGATAAATTAAATATTTTTATCTACAAACCAAAAATTTCAGTCTCTTTCAGATGAAAACGTTTTTCCTGACTGTGGCAAAAAATTTTTTATAGTACATCACCATTGTATATCGGTTTTCAGGAGAAAATTAAGGAACACTTCTTGTATACTTTTTTTGTTCATTGGAACATAAGATGGCCTGTGATATTTGAATAAGAAAAAAATTTAAAAATATTATATTTTAGTTTATTATTGATGAATCACCAAATTTATGATCAAATTTATGATCATAAATTTGATCAAATTCATAAATTTTCACCAGAGATGAAATCACCAAATTTATGATCTTTAAATCAGAATCTACACTTTTTTCTTTCTTCCCAAAAATCACTTTCCAGTTAAAAATAATAACAGGACAAAAGTTACAAACACAAATGATAGAATTGCCACAAATGATAGAGTATTTTGCTTCTCAGAGTTTTTTGTATTCATGTATTTTTAAGCTTTTTCCTGCTACTTTAACATAAAAATAACTGAAGAGAATGGTTTGTTTGTCAAGTGTTTGTGTGCCATCTAGCAAGATTTTATAAGAGACTATGAATAAAGCTATGCTTTCAAGCATTTCGCCAGGCCTGTAGACTATTATTGTTGGCCACGATTCTAATAAAATTACCGCACAGATTTTTTTTTGCTTAAGTAAACCATAGCCAAGTGGTTAGCGTGACTGGCTACTGATCAAAGTTACCTGGGTTCAAGCCCTGGATAAGGCATTGTTAAACATAAACATAAGTTGCAAAACAGATAGTAGGCAGACATGATGGAAGACACAGTTGCTTCTCAGTGATGCAAAACAGAAAATTTTTGGGTCAAAAATTGAAAATTGACTTTTTGCAAAACACAAAAATAATACATAATATTGAAGCCAATTGTCGAGTGTATCTGGAATTGCCTTTTTTTTCCACCTTTAAATAATATAAACCTATTTTTGTTTTTCCTAAAGTTGAGGTACCGAGAAATAGTTTTTCAGACTAAAAACCGTGTTTCTTCAAGATTATTTTAATATCTTTATTTCTAACTAAGTAAAATTGTTCAAAAAGGTTTCAAAGTATATTTTTGCTTTTTTTTTGTTATATAGTGGAAAACAAAAATTCTGCATGATTCCCAAACTAAACTTCATATCAGCCTAATCATCATACTGTAATCTTTGTAATCTGCAAAAAATTAATTGCTCTTAGGAGCTCCCCTGAAAGAAAATGTCTTTATATTATAGTGCAGAGGATGTCTGAAGTTGCTTGTCACATCAATGAGAAGGCAAGATCGAAATTTCATAGCCTCTTATAATTTTATTGGTGAGAAAATGTGACAGATAAGTTAAGTATATAAATGAAATCTTTGAGAATTTTGATTTTCAGCAATATTCATTGAATATTTAGAGTTCTAGTAGCAGAAACATTGCATGGCTTAATGCTCATTTTAAGTTTTAAAATAAATTTCAAACAAGCAGTCCATGCACTTATTAAATCTTTGTTTAATATAGTACTTTTATGGACTGTTGAGATTTTAATACTGAACTAGTAGAAAAAAATCTTCCCAAAGAGAACATCCAAAAATGAATATTAATTGCTGGTGAAATAACTAACGACCACGTTTATAATATAATAGAATATTTCTGATAAAATATTTCTGGGAGAAATAAACTAGGGATTTCTGGGAGAAATAAACTAGGGATACTAAATATTTCTGGGAGAATTAAAATATTTCTCCCAGAAATAAATTTCTGGGAGAAATATTTTAATATAATTATGAACAGCACAATAAATTTAATCGAGCAAAGTTTTCAAAATCAGAAAAAAATTATTCACTGTCTTAAGTGTTAAATATAGTGGCAGATCAGAGCACAGGCACCTCGATATTCATGAGGGCCTCAAAATAGTAAAAACTAGATTTCTTTTTCAATTATTTATTCAGTAAAATATTTCACAATCAGTATAATCTACTACTTATACACGTTTTTACCTAGGTGTTGTTTGTTAAATCATACATTATAAAGAGCAAATATTTAATTTTATTTATAATTCTTCTTTGTTTACTTTTCAGCATGCACAATTTATATGAAAGAAAAATGCATAAATATAAAATTTGAACTTCTGCAAGCGTTTTTGCCAATCATAGGTTGTTTTCCCCTCCACCAGATAGTTGAGTGCTTACCAAAGCTTTTGTGCCTGGATCCTTCAGATACCTTAATCTGCTACTTGTTAATTATTAGAAAAATTGTTAGAACCAATTTTTTTCTTACAAACTGGTAGTCTGGAAAATTCTACACTGGCGGAAATTGAAAAAAGAACATCCAGAACATCATATTATAATATGTTAACAGCTAAGGGCAGCAGAAACTGTGATCCAAGATTGAAAGTCATTGGATGAAATAATGATATCATTGAGGACGACATGTAAATGTACACAGTGCATATTTAAGAACTAGGGCATGAAGAAAGAAGTTATTCATCTTGTGTCGTGTTGTTCAGCTCTTTGAAGAAGTTACCATGTCTGGACAACACAGGCACACAACATTTGTTAACTAAGTTTGAGTGAGGTCATATAGTGGGTCTTTGGGAAGCAGGTTGGTCTTTTCATCAAATTGCACACTGCATTGGACGAGAGGTATCGGCAGTGGTACAATGGTGGCATCAATTGTCAGAAGAGCATTCACATACTCGCAAACGTGGTTCTGGGAAACACAGAGTTATGGATGCACGAGAGTATCGGCGTATCAGGAGGGCAGTGGCGGCAGAGCGGAAGGCTATGGCATCACAAATTCGATCCTCTGTTGTACCAAGAGTGTCTACAAGAAAGATATGTAATCATCTTTTGGAAGCAGGACTATGGGAACCCATGCTGCTGGCAAGCTCACCATTGTCACCTCGTCATTATTTAGAACGTTTACAATGGTGTCAAGAGCAAGTTCATTGGAGGGAAGAATGGCAGTTTGTGGTCTTCAATGATGAAAGCCAATTCTCCTTAGGAATGTCTTACGGTCATTTACGTGTCCGAAGGCGACAAGGTGAGCGGCTTCTTCCAAAGTGCATCCGCCAGCGACACACAGGGCCCACGCCGGACATCGTGGTGTGGGGAGTGATTAGCTGTCATTCTCATATGTGTCTTGTCTTTGTACAGAGTACACTGAATAGCAATACATACATCAGTGACGTCATACACAGCTGGTTGTGCTGCTATATTTGAGTGTAATCCCAAATGCAATATTCCAGCAAGATAATGCCTGCCAACTTCCACCCAGGCAACTCAACATGCTCTTCAGGCAGTGCACCAACTCCCTTGGCCAGCACATTCTCTGGACTTGTCTCCAATTGAGCATGTTTGGGAATGGATCTGAGAGACTCTTCCATGGACTGCAGCAGGCAACAACCATCGCTGAATTAGGCATCCAAGTTGAAAGCGCATGGAATGGTGTCCCCCAGCATGATATCCAGCATTTGTATAATCGATTGCATGCCAGATTGGAAGCTTGTATTGCTGCTTGAAGAGGTTCAACACCTTATTAAAATGTGACTTCTGTAAAATGTAATGCTCATTAAAAGTAAAATAAACATTGATTCTCTTCACATATGTAATCACTGTCCTTTCTCAACAAGTTGTTTGTACTAAAAAAACTCATAGAATTCGCTTCAATTGTTAATGTTTTTTTTTTTATTTCTGCCAGTGTATGAAGAATTTAAGTGCTTTGCTTAAAAAATACTCAAAAATGACAACAACTTTAAGGATGTTGAACCAAAATTTTTTTACAAACTGGTGGTCTAGAATATTTCTGAAGAATTTAAATGCTTTGCTTGTAAAATACAGAAAAAATAGCAGCAACTTTAAGGGGGAAATTAATAGACCTGATTTCAAAATGTGATAATTTGAGAGAAAATATCAAAAGATAAACACAAAACTGATGAGTCTAATTCAGAAAGAATTGGTAGCAATGTGATGAAGTGAACCACCCAAAAATCATGCCGTAAAGATTATTTTTCAAGTACAGTGGACTCCTGTACAATGCAGGGGATACGTTCCGCATTATAGGAAATCGCATTATACAGGACATGATCAGACAAATTGTCTATCCCCATATTTTCAATCTAAAAATGATCTGAAAAAAAAAATTGTTTTTAAATAACGATAACAATAAAGATGAAACTATGGACTCTTCAAGTGATGAATCTGTACAACCAATGTTAACAAGACGGCGTCGTTGGAACTTATTTCTTGATACTTCCGATAGTGAATGGATGTTAAATAGTGAAGTACATATTTTTATTTTAATTAAAATTTGAATAAAAATATTTTCCTCATATCTTTAAATGTGCATATTATTTTTTTGATAAACCTTTACATCTTTTAAAGCTGTCAGCTTCACTGTGCATATATAAACAACAAGTAAATGTGTATATTTGCTTTTCTAAACAAAAAATCAAAAACTATGTCAAAATGTTAAATTTATCTTACAAGTAATACGAGACTGTTTATCGCGCTGTATGAGTACTAGTCGCAATTTTTTCGTTGCATTATAAGGGAGAGCACATTATACAGGAGTCCACTGTATTGTCAAGATAATTTATATTGTAGTACATATAGCAAAATAAATGTTATTACAATGGAATCTACTGAGGTTTCATGTGAACGTTTTTTTCATTTAAAAATTATAAACAACAGACCAAGGAAATCCATCCGAAGAAAACTTAGAAGTGTTTATGTGCCTCGTTTTGACTTTAGTGTATTACTTATAATTTAAGAATATCCCTCCTCCCACTCACCCTCTTACTTTTGTATGGTATCATGGGAGGCTGCAATAATGGACAAGAAGAGGTGCTTTGCACCCTTCTGCATTTCATGAAAAATTAATCATATAGATACCAATCACTGTCACCAAGAGATTATTTTAATTCATGGAATATTTTTTCAGGTTGAAATGTGAATTTTCATGACCATATCTAGATTTAATATTATACTTTTGCAAAGCAATGACACCTGAAGAAGCAAAAGTAATTTTTCTAACATTTTCAGTAACCACAAATTTCAGAAATACATATATAAAAAAGATGTATCAACATGAATCCAATTCTAAATTGCGAACAATATAAAATTCCAGGTACACCTTTAACAACTTGAAAAGGAAACATTCAAACTATTTCAATAATTCTTGATTGCAGAAGGGTCAAATTTTAAAATCTCATGACCACTCTCAGAAGCTGGTCAAGCTGGCTGTGGAACTATCCTATTTTATAATGGGATATTTATTTCTTTTCAAAAATTTATCCTCTGGATGAGAAACCCTGTTATGGTCCATCATCCAGTCGTGGACCCATCACTCCAGTCCATGGTCAAACAACAATAGTTTGCTCTGCACCTCTCCCTTTGGGGGAAGTGGGAAGGGCTCTCATATGTAGTACATATCTGGAGGCTGGTCCACTGACTCTTTCCAGGGCCTTTTCCATTTATCATTCACCAGTGTCGACAGGTTCCTACTAATTCTAACTATGATGCAGAAATGATAGTTAATTCAGGTAGCAGATATCAGGAAAACTCCGAAATTTGACTTCCTACATGTCCTTTTAGGTCACATAGAGGTTGAACATTGATCTAAGTGACTGAAAGCCCTAAGAGTTTGCTTCATAGGTAATAATTGTAACAGCATCTCAGAAATGCTTATTATATAATTATCTTAGCATGCTGCATATCGAATTTGTATTGCTGTGTTATCAAGGAAATATATCACCCACTTCTGATGGGAATCAATATGAAACATAGCTTTTTCACTTATTTGAAGTATAATTTATGCACTTCATTATTGCACAGTTCGTCATGAACAAAAAACAAAAATTACATGAAAGACTTCACAGAGAGAAATATTCACTAAGGCGAAAACAAAGATGACACTAGAAAATGGATTATTATGTAAATCCTTTAGCTCAGCTATCCCCATTGTGACATCACAGAGAGTAACTCTGGCACCAGAATGACATTGATAAAACAGAACCATTTCACATCACCCTATCTGTACTCACCCTGCCACCTACCTGCATTTTGGGTCATTATGTTAGTGAAAAGGTTACACAGTAAAATGTACCAAAATGGAGGAGAAAAATATGTGGCTACATTTCTGTAATAGTGACCCAGAACCTCCAATGAAAGCAATGTAACTTGGCACATTTCTAGCCATGTAATTCAAAGCACACGAGAAAATCTAACAAGTCTATTAACTTTCCAGAGCTTAGAAATATTTATAGTGTACTCCCATACTAGGTTAGACACCAGCTGTGGAAATTTAATCGTATGGACTATGTTAATGGCAGTTTGAAGAATCACAGTTTTATTACTTTCGGAAGCATCAAGTTGAGGAATAAATTGAAAAGATTAGCATTATTTAGGAACTCTGAAATGTCTATTAATATACACCAAAGAGTCAAAACATTATGACCACCTGCCTAATATGATGTTGGCCCTCCACATGCTGCCAAAACAGCTCTTACCCAGCAAGGCATGGACACAAGACACCTTTACAAGATTTCTAAAGGTGTCTTGTGGTATCTAGTACCAACATTACCAGAAGATCATTTAACTCTTGAAAGTTATGTGGTTGAGCTGCAGGAGATTTAATATGCTATCCCCATTGTGTATCCCCATCATCATTGTTGTATCCCAATCGAGCATCTGTGGTTTGTGTTCCAACACAAACCACAGATGCTCGATTGGATTGTCTGGGGAATTTTGAGGCCAGGGCAATACCTGGAAGTCTTCCTCATGTTCCACGAACCATTCTCGAACAATCCGGGCAGTGTGGCATGGCACATTATCCTGCTGAAAGAAGGCACTATTAGAAGAATATACCGTTGCCATGAAAAGATGTATCTGCAATGATGTTTAGGTAGATGGTAGACATTGTAGTTTCCTGCACATGAATGACTGGACCCAGGGTTTTCCTGCAGAACATTGCCCAAAGCATTACACTCCCTCCACTGTTTTCGACCCCACTGTACATCCTGGTGCCAACACTTCCTCTGGTAAATGACACACACATACCCGGCTGTCCACATGGTGCAACAGAAAACGAGATTAATCGGACCAGACGATCTTCTTCCAATTATTCAAAGTCCAGTTTTAATGCTCGCATGCCCATAGTAGGCACTTTCAAACGTGAACCAAGGTTAGCATGGGCACTAAGAGCAGCCTGTGGCTACGCAGCCCCATTTTTAGCAAGGTTCAATGTACTGTGTGTTGACACATTACTCCTGTCACCAGCATTCAAATTATGGGCAAGTTGCACCATAGTATCCCTTCTGTTGGCTTGTACCATATGCTTCTACCATGTGCATACCTTCGCTCATCTCTAGCATCGATAAGCTGTGGTCAGCCCACACCTTGCCGGCAGTTCATGGATTTTCCCTCCTCAGACCACTTTTTGAAGGTACTAACCACGGCTGACCATGAGCAACCACAAGCCTTGCTGTCTCAGAAATCCTCTGAACCAGTCATCTGTCCATTACAATTTGGCCTTTGCCATTCTCACTTAAGTCCTCTGCCTTTCCCATATGAAGAACAAGAATAACACTGATTAACAGAGCTCAGTATCAGGTGTTATTTATACTGTTTCATGACCTTCACACATACCATAGTTTACCTGCAGTTGGTTCGATTTGCATAAAGATGAACTGGTCATAATGTTTTGGCTCTTTGGTGTATAAATATAGAAGTTACCACAAAACTTTATATTAAAAAAAACTAAATTCTTCTGTTGTACCAACTGCCCAGTTTAGTATACATGGCCATATATGCAGGCTTTGTGAACTGCATTTTCACAGCCACAATATAGCATAAGATTTTATTTCTTACATGTTTTTATTTTTTTTCTTATTATTTTTTTTATATTAATGAAAAAAAGTAATTGTAAGTCATTAAAATTTTGTGAGCTAGAATTTATTATTCTTGAAAAGCAACATACTACAGCTTCTCCATCATAAGTGCTGACTAATACTACATATATTAAATAGCTACATGGGTGATGCATAATGGTATGTTCTTCACCCTTTGAATTCTATTATACATTGTTCTTTCTTTTATAGTCTCCTCAGTTAATAAAACCTGCATTGCATACTTTTTTTTGCTATACTAATTTTTCAAAACCAAGAGTTTTCATCTTCTTTCAAAACACTTTTCAATGTAATTTACTTTTCACATTATATTCTGTATGCTAAATTGCACTCAGTCAATCTAATATACTAATTATACTAATTCATTCAATATTGAATTTTTCAAGTATTCATTAAACACTACAAAATTAATTAAGCCTTCATGTGACAATGTATTTTCTCACATTTGTGTACTTTTTCAAAAAATGCCCAATTTTTCAATACAAAAGACAATTAAAAAACATCAGATATTTTAATGAAATATGAAAAAGAATTTTTCCAGTATAACATTTATTCATGTTATCTTACACATTTGGCTGTTAAATTTTTTTTTGTTTTTAATTTAAACTATTTTATGACATGTCAAAATGTTTCTACCTAAGTTCACACCATAAGAAACAAAATTAGCAAATATTCAGGACTTGAGATACTTGGTAGGAGTGGGGCACTATTTTTCAGGATGAAAATTTTTTGTTTCTCTTTTTCTTATTATTCCACTTCATTTTGCTCTGGGTCAGATTTATATTGTATAACATTTGATTGCACTGAGTAAACTTTATTATAACTTTATCTACTGGAATATTGTAATTGGTAATAGGGATTTCTGAAGGTTTTTTCCAGGAATGGGTGTGTGAAAAACAGCTTTTAGGTTATTGATTGTTTTTTATTTATTAGTATATGTAAAAATAAAGTTTTTTCTTCATATACATAAGGGCAGGGTACATCATGCCAGCATGCAATATTAACTACCAGAAATGCAATCAGTAGTTAGCTGTTATTGATATATTTTTTCAGAGGCAAATGTTTTTGAAATTTTAACAACAAGGTAGAGAAATTGATGATTATCAAATAAGTTAAAGTTTTTGGTGTAGACACAAAAAGAAATTTACCTGGAGGTGCAATATAGTAGTACTCCTCTGTTTTTTCAGCAAGTTTTAAGAGCTCTTTTCTATTGTTCCCTTCTGTCACAACATCAGTTCGTAGGAAAGTATTCCTTAGGTAAGATAAATTCGAATTTTTAATGAAAAGAAAAAATTTAAAGTGCATATTTCACTTTGCAACATAAACTTACTAAGCATACTGTTAAGAGTATTAGAAAATTTTTATATTATTATTAACCATACGTTGGAACAGTGTTTGCATTATTAATTGTTCTTGGTCATATAATGCCTGGCCTGAAAAACTGAATTCTACTCTACAGCCAGGCTTTTTTTTAGAGTCATATAGTAAAAAAATGCATCTGGCAGTGCAAGTAAGACTATTAAAAAAAAAAACTGGACAAAAATAATTATAATGCATATGGATAGAAAGGCTAATAATTCTGAACAACAGAAAAATAAATTTTTTATCTCTAGCAAAAAATTTAGTCTATTCTGTTATTTGTTTCTCAGTAATATACTGTGAGAAAAGACCAATCAATAGATATAAGTAATGTTATATAAATACAAAAAGAAAATGCATTTTATTGGGGGTAAGAAAATTACTTAAAAAAATACACATAAGTTTTATAACCACTGATTTAAAAAAAATTACAACATTTTGCTACATTTTTTCCCTTTTAACTTCAATAAAACAATTAAATATTACTTTTGCATATTTGTATTTTTTATATATTTTATTACTTGAATATAAATAATTCATAATATTATTATCATCACTTAAATCTTTCATTTATAAATGTTTTACGAATTTTTTTTATTCTTTATGCAAAACATATAAATGCAATTTTTTGCTGATTGGCCACTTTAAAGACAATATATTTAAATTAAAACTGAAAAACGTATAACTAAAAAGGAATAAAGTGGTATGAATATATCAAATAAAAATATTTCAAAACAAATAAAGTTTATTTTAACCACTGAAACTGAGATCAAACAATTTCAGATCAAATAGATACTGACTGCTATAAAAAAGTTGAACTTGATGATAACGATAAAACCTTGACTTAAAAATTATAAATTCTGAATGCTAATTATGAAATCACTTCAATTGAAAATAGTACAAAGTCCTATAGTTTAAAAATTTAATTTTTCATTATAATGCCCTAATAAGATGTCTCCTAAGATAGCTAACATTTGATGTCACATATACCTAATGATTAAATTTTTGGTCAAACAGCAAATGGGCTAGTTCTGTTAGGAATACCAGGTCATATAGGGGAGCTGAAATTGGATCTGACCATTATCTTGTTAAAAGTGTCTTGCAACTTAAACTTAAAAAGTGTTGTGCTAGGGTTAAAAAATTTGTTTCTAATATTGAAGCTCTGAAAGATCCAGTTATAGCCAAAGCTTACCATGATAGGTTACTTAGTCATTATGACAGTCATGGTATGCTTACTACTGAAGTTGAGGAAGAATGGGATCATTTTAAACAGGCTTTTTTTGGACACTAACAGTACTCTTTTAGGAAAAAAGGAGCAGAAGAGGCAGAATTATCTGAGTGATAAGGCACTTGAGCTTATTTCGCAAAGAAAGAACTGCAGGAATGTTCTTAATCAATACCCTACTAGTCCTAATAGAAAGCATTACAGAGAACTTAATAAACGTGTAAAAGATCAGTTAGCTGCTGATAAGAATCTTTGGCTTGATGGTTTGGCTGACAAAGCCAAGGAAGCAGTTAGACAGCACAACAGCAGAGAGCTGTAACCAGATAGTTAAAGTTTTGTGTGGTAGAAAACGGACAGGTATACAGGGATTGAAGGATAAACAAGGTAAGGTTATAGAAGGGGAGGATTCTGTCATGGCTAGGTGGGCTGAGCATTTCAGTGATGTTCTAAACAATGTGGTTAGTTCTACTCCCATTATTTGCAATGATGATAGATGCATTGATGACTTTAATGTTGGCCCTATAACACAATCTGAAGTTATTTTGGCTGTTTCTAAACTTAAACTACATAAATCCCCAGGGGTAGATGAAATTACTACCGAAATGCTTAGAGCTGGGAATGTTTCGGTTACCACTTGGATGACTGAAATTCTGAATATCTTTTATGATAAAGGCATGGTTCCTAAGGATTTTACCAGAGCTATTGTTATCCCTATTTTCAAAAAAGGTGATCGCAGTTCTTGTGATAACTATATGGGTATCAGCCTACTCTTTGTTCCAGGGAATGTTCTTTGCACGATTGTGCTTAATAGAATTAAGAATCTGGTTGACAGTCAATTGCGTGATGAGCAATGTGGATTCAGAAGTGGTAGGGGATGTGTGGATCAGATATTTTAACTTAGGCAGATTCTTGAGAAATTTTTAGAGTTTCAGAAACCTTTGGTTGCTATCTTTGTTGATTTCAAAAAGGCTTTCGACTCTATTGATTGTCATAATTTGTGGTTGATTGTGAAATCATATGGTATACCAGACAAGTTAGTTACGTGTCTGGTATGGTATACCAGACAAGTTAGTGAGTCGTGTGTGAGAGTTGGTAAGGCTTGTAGCAAATGGTTTAGCATTACTTCTGGTGTTCGACAAGGGTGCATTTTGTCTCCTTTTCACTTTGGTTATTGATTATGTTATGCAAAATTCACTTCAAGGGAAAGATTTTGGCCTTAAATGGACTGGAGATACGAAAATTTCTGATTTAGATTATGCTGATGATTTAGCCCTTTTGGTAAATGATGTTGATGAGATGAACTCTTTCATTCGAGCTGTTGATGAGACTGGTAGTAGAGTAGGTTTGGTTATAAACAGAGAGAAAACTAAAGTGATGAAAATTGGTCAGACAGGCTATGATTCAGTTAATCGGAATGGTTGCAGTCTTGAGCAGGTGTCACAGTTTAATTATCTTGGGAGCTATGTAACAGATAATGGTGATGTGCGACATGAGATTAACAGACGAATAGGAATTGCTGCTGGGACTTTTAAGAATCTATGGAGAGTGTGGAGAAATAGGCGTATACACCTAAAGACTAAAATTAGACTGTATAATAGTTTGGTTCTTTCTAGGGTTAGTTATGGTAGTGAAACTTGGACACTTTGTAAACAAGATAACAGGAAACTAGATGCTTTTGATTCCAGATGCTTACGCAGTATCTTAGGCATTAGGTGGTTCAACTTTGTAACTAATGATGAGGTTAGGCAAAGGAGTTTGCAACCTCCTTTAAGCAGCACATTGTGCAGAGAGAGACTCCGTTGGTTTGGCCATGTTGCCCGTATGAATAATTATAGATTGGCGAATAGGGTTATGAACAGTGTGCCTAAAGGCCTCAGAAAGAAGGGGAGACCTAGGTTGCAGTGGACAGACAATGTCAAACAGGACCTTGTTAGAATTGGTGTTCAGTAACCTGATGCAGTAAATGTAGCTCAGGATAGACTTGCTTGGAGAACTAAATTGCATGGTCTGGTTGGACCTCTGTAACCCATGGCTGCTTGAGGATGATGATGATGAATTATTCTTTCTAATTGCAGTATATATTTGAGAAGCAATATAAATAACTCTAGAAGTAGTGGAATCAATATCCCCCTTCTGAATCAGAGAAGTGTCGCAATTGATGAAGAATTATTATCAAAATGAAATATTTTACCAAACACTCACAATGTTTTGGTTCAAATTGATAATCCATTAGAGTATTTGAATATACATTTATTTATCTTCCAAAAACTTTATTTAAAGTGATATCATGAAAAAAAAACAGAAATAAATGCACTTAAGTATTTGCACTGCATTTACAAAGTATTGATCTGTACAACCTAGCATGTGCACTAAAAGTTTCACACTTTAAAAAAAACCCAGATGTTTGCTGATCAATATCACATTCCTAATCATGTTACCATCACATGATCAAAGAATTATCAATTTTATTCTTTGCAATTTTTTTTAAAACAAATCCAATAATAAATAAAAATAATTTACATTCATTAAAAAAGTTTTTAATAGCAAAATATATTAAAATGATGCAAAAACATATACTGTTGTATTTTCATACAAATCACTGAAATCCTCCAATAAAAAATGTTCCCTTGTCATCTGACTTCATTTTATTGAGATCACAGATGGATATATTTTTAGTAAACAAGTCAATTACTTGCTGCAGTTGTCAGCCAACTAGTGAGGGGATGTTCTAAATATTGAACAGCAGCTATAGGATTTGGACTGTGCTAATTGCAATTTCGGGAAGTGCAAAGGTTTTTTACTTCCTAACCCTTCCAGTGTCCAGAACGTATATATCCGTTTTTAGTACAATAAAAGAAAACAATTTTTAAAAAAAATAAAAATTGCAATTTTAAAATTTTTTAATAGATATCTTATTAAAATATGCACTTTAAGCTTGATAAATAATATTTTCTTTTTTTATTTGATGCATATTTTATTAAACTATGACATAAATAATTTGTTAAAGTCATCTGTTTGCCATTTCTTAGATGTTATATAAGGTATTGCCAATTTGTTTGTTAACATTACTCTGTGCTGAAGCAATCCCACAATTTAAGCTCAGAAGTTTGATTTGAACTATTATCAACAATTTTTTTCTTAAAGTTTTTAAAATCTCCTGATAATTAACAAAGAACTGCTACTTTTTAAAAATGGAAGATTTTGGAAGTAATTATGAAATGCGTACCTTTTTTTTGGTCTATCACTGTAAAAATTGTTATTAAAATTAATATGTTACTACATTGATCAAATTTTTTACTTCAATAAAATTCAGAATTAAATTCTTTTTAATTTGGTATATAACATGAGCTATTTCTGTTGATCAGTTATTTATTAAAAATATTCTAAATGTGACTTGTTTATTGGACTGCAACAAGGCTGGACTTTTTTTCAAAGTATCCTTTTTTTAAATAAATTTTTGTGTTGTCAGATGCATTTTTTTACTACATGACTCTAAAAAAGTCCTATTAAAATGAAACATATGGTCTTTTTTTGTTAAATATTTTATTTTCAGAAAATCCAGAATTAAATGTTGATTAATTTGGCATATAACATGCCATAATTCCTTTCACTAATTATTTGGCAAAAAAGTTCTAAAGTTAAATTTGGCCTCTGGATGTAAACCAGTTTTTCAGGCTGGACACTGGAAGGGCTGAAGCAACAAGTTGAGGAATAAATTGGAAACAAAATTAGCATTATTTAGGAGTTCTAAAATGTCTATTTTAAATATATAAAAAAAATACAAAAGTTAGTTCAAAATTTAACATTTTTAGAAAATATGATTTTTTTTTTATGTTACTAATGGAGTTTACCATTCATGGCCATATATGCAGGCTTCCTGAACCAGATTTTCATGGTTCAGACCATAAGGTTTGATACTGCTATAGTGCAAAGTTATAATTTCTTTAAAAAAAATCTGTAATCCTGATTTTTAAAAAAATACTAAATATGAATGTTCACATACTAAAGTTTAAAATTAATATATGCCTACTGTTTTTTGTATGATAAATAGAATGCAATATAGACCATAAATCTTCAGAATGTGATATAGGCTAATATTAAAGCCAGTAATGCATCTATCCTCATTACAATGTGAATAGAAATAATCACATTGTCTAGAACATCTCTGAAATGCTTAGCCCACCTAGCAATCACAAGATCCTCACCTTCAATCATTTTACTACATTTATTTCTCAATCCTGTGTACCTGTCAGTTAATGTTTTGTGTGGAAAGAAACAATCTGGTACAACCCCCTGCTGTTGTGTTGTTTAACCACTTCCTCTGCTTTGTCAGCCAAGCTATCAAGTCAAAGATTCTTATCAGCTGTTAACTGATCCTTTACATGTTTATTAAGCTCATTGTAACACCATCTGTTAGAACTAGTAGGATCATGATTCATATCATTCCTGCACTTCCTTCTTTCAGATATAAGTTCCATAGCCTTATCATTCAAATAATTTTGTTCCCTTTTACCCAAAAGAGTACTGTTGGTTTCAAGAAAAGCCTGTTTAAACTGATTCCATTCTTTCTCAACTTCAGCAGTAACCAAAGCACGACTGTCATAACGACTAAAGTAGCCTATCATGGTATGCTTTGGCTATATCTGGATCTTTCAGACATTCAGTGTTAAAGCTAATTTTCTTTACCGTGGCACAGCATTTTTTAAGCTTTAGCTGAAAAACACTTTTAACCAATAATGGTCAGACCCAATTTCAGCTCCCCTGTATGATCTGGTATTCCTAACCGAACTAGCCCATTTCCTGTTAATTAAAATATAATCTATCATATTCCTGTGCAACCCATCAGGTGAAACCCATGTATACAGGGTGATTCAAAACTTATCGTTCAAATTTCGTGGGGAGGTAGGGAATACGTCAGGAAACCGATTTCACATAGGAAAGTATGTCTGCAAACGTCATCTACATGAACAAAATGGACAATAAAGTGAACACAAGGAAACAGTAAAGTGGTAACAAATGTGACTTTTATTCCAACAAGGTAAAGTACAGGTTCACAGTAGGTGCTCAAAATTGCGACCATTTACACGGACACAGGATTCACAGCGCCGTTGCATTGACCGACGAACATTTTCAAAAACGCCTGGCATATCACGGACAATGCCTGCGGTGGCCACTATTCGTGCAACAAGGTCCATTTCACTGTCGACGGGGGGTCTCTTGATGCGTAAAACGATTCATCTTATCACTAGTAAGTCAGCTCGTACACTGATGACAGCGGGAGTGGTCAGGCAAGCTGTACACTGGTTGGGTACACACAGCACCCTCTACATACGCATGCGTACATTTGCGGACATACTTTCCTATGTGAAATCGGTTTCCTGACGTATTCCCTACCTCCCCACGAAATTTGAACGATAAGTTTTGAATCACCCTGTATTTATAAATGTCCCGGTGTTTGTAGTATGTATTAGTTATTTATGAATCATTAAGTTTATTTACCTGAAAGAGACGTTCCCTATTGCCATTGGAACTACCAATGCCAAAAGGACCTAAAACTCCTGTCCAAAGGAATGAGTCAGTAGCAACTTTAGCATTGAAGTCACTTAGCAGAAGAGAAATATCTCCTTTCTTTACACAATTCAAAATATCTTGACATTGTCTGTAAAACCTATTTTTGTTCTCATCAGAGTCCTCTGTGGGAGAGTAACAACAGATGACATTCAAGTCTTTAATTTTTGCTTTAAATTTAGCTGTAAGAAATCTTTCATTAATGTAGTCATATCCTAGAAGAGCATCACTGGTGTGCCTGCTAAGAAGCAAACCTATGCCTTGGAGATGCTTTACATCCTCCCTCCCTGAAAACAGAAACTTAAAATTATTTTTATATATCTCACCTGTCCACCTGGTCTCTTGCAAACCTACAAAATCCAGGTTATAATGCTAGAATTCCTGTGTGAGGACATCAAATGAATAATTTCTATGTAACATCCTCACATTCCACATACCTGCAGAGAGAAGCATTCCACATACCATGTACACATTTCATGTCACATTCAACATTCCTTCAGAGATAAATAATTCATAATATTTCATAATTCAAAAAAAAAAGAATTTTTAAAGACACTAGATTTATTGAGAGAGAGGTAGGGCCATCAATATTAAATAGCCCCCTTAATCACAGGCATGGGTCAAAGACCCATTCTTCCACTGTGAAAGCCTGAAGTCCCATGCTGATAGGAACATCAGGCACCACCTTTTCAAGAACTAGAATCTAGACAAAAACTGACCTGCTTGTGACACATTACTCCAGTATAGGATAGGTGATGCCCAACTAGCTAAGTGAGAGTTCAGGTACCAGAGATGGCATCTGATAAGGATTATCCACCAGCTGATATAAGGTATCCCATGCATCTGTTCACTTAGGGTAGCAACCTACAAGCAAACAGAAAACACAATGGTAGATTTTCCCTCAATACAAAGGTAACCAGTGCAGCAAGTTCAAGATCAAGCTAAGAGACACAAACCAGTCCAGTCTAGTTGGTGTAAATGGTCAGCAATAGGATCCTGTGAAGCTGACCACCTCTCTGCAGGGCAGAAAAAAGTAGCCATAGATAACCAGTTCAGTAGGCCACATTGATCTGGCAGCTCTTGGTTTAATTTGAGATAGAATTAATTAAGGTCGACCCCTCTAAATTTCCATTTGCATTTGGGGAGAGGGGAGAATGGTGGGGTGCATAATTCGAAGTAGTCTGCAACAGTCCTCACATGAGCTTTCATTTAACATCTAACTGTAGGCCCTCACATTCGGAAGATATAGTAGAGGAATGAATTTCACATTTCCCCTTTTTAGAGGAATATTTTTATTGCCCACAATATTCCCACCTAATAAGCTTTCATTTGACACATAACTTGTTACATTCAACACTCACATTCCAAAGATATAATGAAACTATCATTTTCATATTTCCTTTTTTAGGGGGAAGAATGCATGGGACTCAACTTTTTATATCCTATGACACTCCTCAACAATAAGGATGTTACTATTACTATTGGTGCTCAACTATGTTACTATTGGTATCTCTGCCTGTTACTATTGGTGCTCATTTTCAGGAGATATAGTGGAAGGAATCATTTTCATATTTCCCTTTTTTAGGAGGGAAGAAAGCATGGGATTTTTTTTATAGCCCATGACACTCTCCTGTCATAAGCTTGTATACCTGCATCACAAGCTTCATTTGACACAAAAATCATTAAGTTTGTCTGTCATGTTTGAAAGATATGGTGGAAGAATTGTTTTGACAAATTCAGAAACTGACAAAGGACAAGCGAAATGCAATAAGAAGATAGGTAAAATCAATGTTAGCATAGGAATATTAAGCAAAGAATAAGCTTTAAAACGATATATAACATGAACTCCCCCCCCCCCCCCCCCGCAAAAAAAAATATATATTTTACAATTACATTACAAAAGAGAACAGTCAGCCATTATTTTTTCATCAACCTAATATTTCATGGACAGACCTTGACCATGTGACTCAGTTGGGCCTGGGTTGGCTTAGAGTTACATGAAATGTAGACTTTTCTTGAACAATCTTAAAGCTGTGTTTTAACCATAAGAATCTTTCATTACATAGCACCTTCATCTATTAAAAAAACTGCAAGATGAAGAATTTGCCATTACCATCAGCAATATTCATTGGGTTAACACTCAAGGTAATTTCTTTCAGCTCCAAGTATTATGAATAAATGTATAATTAAGTCTATTCAACTGCACCAAAACTTTATGCTTAATTAAAAAGAAAACTTAACTCACCTACAGCTCATGGTGCTTATTAATGGACTTACAGCTGATGTGTCCACAGTAAGTAACTGATCAGCAAAATGGATGGCATCCTCAAGTCGCTTAATACCAGTTTCATTAGCAAAGTCAACAAGGGCAAGCCGTTCCAGATGTTCTATGGTTTCTTGATCTACTTTTGTTGGCTGCATAAAGGAATATTCAGTAACAATTTAAAGTTAGAATATATCAAAACACAACTTTGTTTATCAAATATTTTTCAAACAAATTTAATCAACTACTATTTACTAGTTAATGAAATACTGAGATAATATTTTAGTTGTTTCCATGTACACATTTCATGTCACATTCCACATACCTGCAGAGATAAATAATTCATAATTCAGAAAAGGATTTTTAAAGAAACTAGATTTATTGAGAGAGAGGTAGGACCACCAATATCAAACAGCCCCCTAATCGCAAGCATGGGTCAAAGACTGACTTTGGTTTGTTGATAGACTTGTTTAAGAAACTATCATTTTCATAGTCATAGTGTTTAAGAAATAAGTCTATCAATAAACCAAGGACATACCCAGGGATGGGACAAGGGGTGGAGGACTCCCCACCTGAAATATTGCCATCTTATACAAAATCTCAAACTTATCTTCTCAACTCGAAATCCAAAACAGGTATCTCTTGCTGCCCGACACTAAAAGTAGATTTCAAAAACAACTGTAAAATTTCATTCCATATAGAATATCATTTTAACCTTTCTTCTCTAATAGAGTATTTTAGTAATTGGCTATGTCCACACTTGTGCATTTTACGTGGGTTAGACGCATGCACAAAGGCATGCCTCAAATCAGCTGAACGGTGCTGTTTCCAGTGATGCATGCAGTAGTGGATTTTTGTTCAACATTCTGTGCAACTTCCTAGTTTGTCTTGAAGGTTTTGTTCCATTTTTGCAATTATTGAGCTTATGTTTTTCGTTCACCATGTTGTCAGAACAAACATTGGCCTTTGAAGAATTATTTAACCTATAATTTTCAATAGAGATATAAATTAATTTAAATAAATAAAAAATTAATTAAATAATTAATCAGATTATAGGTTTAAATATTTATTAGAGACATGAATGAATCACCAGTAGCCAAATATATAAGTGTGATCGCTAATTTCACTTCAGCTGGTATTGTTTCTCTGAAACGAGTATTTTGTTTTTCGATCTTCGGCTCCACCATTTCCAAAAGCATATAGAAGTTTTTTCTTTTTTATTCACTACTCTCAACACCAGTACAGTTCAACACAAAAATCCACAACAAAAAGCATATTTTTACATAAATTTTTCCAGTTCAAAAGTTCATACACATGAACTGATTAACATAAATTGTAAAGTATAAATTACAATCTATTTTATAGGTAGATTTTTAAAGAAACAAACTGAACAACATGAAAGAAGTAAATAAATAGGAGTACTCCACTTGAGTCCAAGCTCGTGTGTGGAGAAGTTCATGAATATAACATTTACAGAATTAGTTGCAACAGTGTTATAAAAATTAAACATTTAAGCTACAGTTTTATCTGCATAGATATTTCTCTACATCATCACAATCCACTAACCAATCCCATATTAATCTTTTAAAAGCATAAATGTTTGTTTCATTTCTAATGTTAGTCGGCAAAGCATTAAAAAGTTTTGGTGCCAGATAAACATAGTGTTTTAGAATGATAGTTTTTTTTGGAGACGATATGGATAAATGCATAGTAGATGATAAACGTGTATATTTGGAAAAGATCTTAACATTAGAATCATCCCATTTTGAATATTGCATCTTATAAAACAAAAATACCCCCTCAAGCAACTGCTTGCCACAGAGGTCTGACAGGAGCTGTCAGTTTATATGCCAAAGTAGAAGATCTGAGAGGATGGCTGGACCTCAGCAGAAAACAACAGGTAATAAAAATATAATTTTGTAACTAGTAAGATATTTTTTATAATTTTTTTTTATACTATCAAATTTCTTTTTCTTTAGCATACATCTTATTACGCAATTTTGAGAACCTTGTAATGGTTTCAGATTAGTCTCATATAGACATTCGCGCATAGTTCTTAAAAAGAATGTTTTCATTTAATTCCAATTCCCTCATTATTCCAAAATTCCTCATTTTAAAACAATCTTTCATCCATATCGATCGCTGGTATTTTTCATGTCTTTTTCTCACTTTTTTCAGCACTAAAATTACAGCACTTATACTCGCACATATTAAAATACATATTAAACACAACACATATTAAAATACTATAATATTTTGTCTTTACCTTGGGGAGATGGTCATCTTTTATTTCTTTGTATATTGCTTTAATAGGCACCTGCAATGGTTAAAGCAAACTGATGGTTATGATTTTCAGCATCTTTATTTTTTAATCTTTAAACAGAACACACTGCTATGTATGAATACTTATTTTAGGTTAATAAAAGAATATAAATGAATTTCAGGAACCAGTGAATGAGCCAATGATTATTATACTGACTAAGTGTCACTGGATTTATTGGCCAATTCTCGTGCACCATGTCACTTTGCTACTTAATAAATTGTGCAAAAAAAAAACTTATGGACCAAGTAATTAAAATAAATTGAAATCTTAATTCTAAATTCTCTAATTTAACCTCTACTGTAATTTTTATTTTGCACTCAAGTAAAATGGATGCATTGCTCCCACCTCCCATGAATGTCAGTAAAGGTAATGGAAGCCAAAATATATTAAACTTTTGCACATTTCATGTATTTTCAAAAAATTTCAAAACAAAAAAAAAAAACCTAAAACAAAGGGGAAAATGTTACATTGCAATGTAAATCTGGTCTATTGTCCCCCACCCCTCTACACTTATTTTTTTCTAGACCCAGGATTGTATTTTCCAATTACTTCCACTCATCATTTATTTGTTTGTCAAAACAGTTGTTCCACCATATCTTTCGAATGTGATTGGTAAACTTAATGATTTATGTGTTAAATGCCAGCTTGTGATGCAGGGGGTGTTACAAGCAATAAAAAATTTACCCTCATGCATTCTTCCCCCCTAAAAAAGGGGAAATATGAAACATTGTTTTGCCATATCTTCAGAACTTGAGGGCCAAAAGTATCGAGCTACGCTTCAAATGAAAGCTTATGGCATGGGGAGTGTCACAAAAAAAGTGAAGTATTGTTCTACTAAATCTTTCAACACAAAGGCTGAATGTAACAAGTTGTATGTGAAATGAAAGCTTGTGACATGGAAATATTGTGAGCAATAAAAATATACCCCATTGCTTTCTTCTTCCCTATAAAAGGGGAAATGTAAAAGTCATTCTTCTACTATATAGTTTATGAATGTGAGAGCGCATTTTTTAAGTTAGGTGTCAAATAAAAGCTTATATGAGGACTGTTGACTACTTCGAATCATGCCCTCTACCATACTTGCCTCCCCCCAAAAGTGATGGAAATTTAGAGGAGGAAGGTCAACCTTAATAAGCTATATCTCAAATTAAAGCTTGTGACATCTCTAATGCTATGAGCTACCTCAAATATGCCATGAGCTACCCCCTCCCCAAAGAGTCTGAGCGGCACTTTTTTGCACAAGATGGGCTAAATGGCCAGGTCACAAGGACCTTGAAGGCTTAGAGAAGGTTGGGGGAGGAGACCCACTGGAACAGCTGTTGGGAGACAGATGGTAGCCTCCCGTCAAGGCCATCCAGTGTGTTCTTTAATGTGCATAGGTTGGCTCTCCAGCACATAGGGCCACGGCTTAACGTCCCATCCGATAGACAGTGGTTTTTCCAAGCCCTTTGGTGGCTCCTACTGACCATGGGCAGGGTGGAGAGTTTTGCAGAAATAAGTCTCAAAGATGACCCAGCTGGAACTCGAACCTGGGAACTGCATATTACGAGCCTGGTGCGCTACCTACTGAGCCAACCCCGCCCAGAAGGGAAGGAGAAAAATGTGGTCTATGTTAATGAGTCACATATCAAAGTTTGTGAAGATAGATGTTTTTAGTAAAAAAGAAAAAATACAAATTAAACAGATGGTAAAATACCCACTCAAGCAGCTGTTTGCAATAGAGGTCTGACAGGAACATTTAAGTTTAATGTGATATAGTAGAAGACTGGGACAATAGTGGGATCTCAGCAGAAAAACAATACAAACATATACCTTACCTGGGACTTGAACCGAATTCCCTTTAATTTGTAGCCAAGCACGCTAACTACTCGCCCACGAAATAACAAATTAAAAAGATAGGTAGTTTTTAATTTTAATCAACTATACTGCTGCTCAAAATTAATGGAAAATGTACAAAAGTGTCCATAAAATTTTTTTCAACAAATGCAATTAAATGTCATTTGGAAAGGTTTTGTCACATGATTAAGTAACAGCAAGTGGGATATTAATGAAATTATACATTTTCATAAGTGCTGCATATGAGGGCTACTGCTTGGGGCGCTTGGCTACTGATCTACGGGACCTGGGTTCGAGCCCCGGGTAACGCATGGATGTTCGTGTTGTTTTCTGCTGAGGTCCTGCCATCCTCTCAGATCTTCTACTGTGGCATATAAACTGACAGGCTCCTGTCAGACCTCTGTGGCAAGCAGCTGCTTGAGGGGGTATTTATTTTATTTATTTTTATTTATATATTAATAAGGTGTATCATCACCCTAAACAGCCACACAACACATTCTCTTACTGTTAACTAGGCTATTGATGAGGTTTTGTGATAAAGCCCACTCTACCTCAAATGCAGTATTGAGCTCAAGGAAAGTTCTGGGATGAGTTGTATCGTCTAGTTCTCTTCCTCAGGGTCACTGATCATGCAAGCCCTATGGGGATGATCACTATGACCCATAAGATCAAATTAGGGCTGACAGCACCCCTAAAAATTACCCTTAGGGTGCAAGCAGAGCCAGATTTTCTATATGGAATATTAGGTACTTGTCTAAAAGTGCTAACACACTAGGGGGATGCAATATTAAGTGTAACTTTTTTCTATATATATTAATGAAATTATGCCCTTTTCAAATCTTAGAATGAATGAAAAACTAGTTGCCAAAAAACAAACAGTTCAAGAGCAGTTCAAAGAACTCTTTCTCTTACCAATTGAAAAGTGAACTTTTAAAGGATATGGATTGTGATGATACACAGCATACGATCAAACATATTAAAACATTTCCAAGTTACAATAATGGAAAATGCATTTAACTCCATAGCTTTAAAAATTAGCTTTTTACAAAAGAATGACATAGGAAATAAATCAAATTTATTCAAATCTCAATTTTAAACAACATTCATTCAATATGTAAAGAGTTACTGAAGCTGAAATATATGACACAGATCATGCTTGTCTAAACACTGTTACAAAATTGATGAAAACTACACAAAAATTATATGAATTTCTAAAATTACATTTCAGTAAACAATTTCTTATAATTTTTTTAGCTAAATTCTTATGACTAGCAAACACTGCTATTAAATGCTTCAGCTTCCAGAGCTCTTTAAATATTATACAAATATTGTTCAAAAATGAGATTTATGGAAACAAAAGAGTTAGGGGAAAAATAGAAATGAGATCTAGAGGAAAACTTTTAAATTCATTCCCTGTGAAATTTTGCTACAAAGCTTATTTCAAAGCTAAGGAGCTCAGAATAGAGCCTTCCATTCACACAATATGGAAGTGTTCCAATACTTTGATATTGTAACTGGTTCATTCATCGAACAAAAAAAAGGAAAAGGTTTAAATTGTAAAATGAACAATTTTGTTTTTAAATGTTACTGTATGCTGATTATAAATTACACACTATATATAATATTTACTAGCTACATCCTGCAAAAGTATTTGCAGTATATAGTCATATCATCATGTGGTTCTTTTCTTGTTAACAGCTACTCTGTTCAGAGAACTGGAATTTAAAATTTCAAAGCACAAAGAAGGCTCATAAAGTGATCTTTCTAGTGATGCCTTATCTCCAGCATTTGCTAATCAATTCAGAGTTACAAATTGCATTCTATTCAAACATTTCATCTCTATGAAAATATCTTCATCTTGTCATGCCCTTAATAACAAATAGCCAATTAAAAAAAAAAATACCCCCTCAAGCAGCTGCTTGCCACAGAGGTCAGACAGGAGCCTGTCAGTTTATATGCCACAGTAGAAGATCTGAGAGGATGGCAGGACCTCAGCAGAAAACAACACGAACATCCATGCCTTACCCGGGGCTCGAACCCAGGTCCCGTAGATCAGTAGCGCGCTAACCACTCAGCCACGGGACAGCTAGCCAATTAAACACCTTGGACATTCCATAGTGCATATTAGTACCATTGATTTTTTGGTAATGTTATTGGTCTTCCATTTCTTCTCTTTCATTTTCCACATTAACTTTAGTGAACATTATGACCATATAACTATTTAAAGCATATTATTTTGTTCCCCACATGGGACTTGCTACCTCAGTACATCTTAGCACCATCAAAAGCCACCTGCGAGTTTCTGCTATGGAGTCAAATTGAATTTTGCATTTTAATGCAAAACCACATTTCAGAGTACTGATGAAGCATCCATGAAAGCAATGTTTACTTTATAATAAAAATCACAAAAAATGTGTAAAAATATAAAATATATGACTTAAAAGTTAACATAATTTTAAAATTTTATCATCATTCTGGAACAAATTTTAAACTGAAGTAAAAACAACTTTGAACAAATAATTAAAGTTAATGGCACTGTGCAACTTTTCTGCAAATTCGTGGCACAACTACAGCTGACACCATATGATTCATGCAATCTCACAGCTGAAAAAATTTATATTTTTTGTCGGCATAGAAATCTTTGAGGGGAATTCATAGCATATTTCATAAATGATTAATTCTTCTGCAATGTTAAAAGCACAGATGCTTGAACATAATTTTAATTTACTGGTGTGTTCCTTTAACAAACTTGGTAGTTTATGTCTATACTTTGCTTTTGACAGGGCAAACTTACTGTTTCTGAAATGTGCTTCCTGAAGAGGTGTCAATTTCACTGACAAGAATTCAGTGTCAACTGAAAAATCTAAGGAGTTCTCAGCAGACCTACCTTGTGGAGATATAAATTTTCTCAATGGAGGAACTTCCATCAGCAAAAGTGGCAATTTTAATTGCAGTAGGTAAAAAGTAGTAAAATTAAAAGAATATTGGATTTTAAAATACAGAGGTGGGGGGAGGTTTGCATCAAATAACAGTGAAGACCAATTTCCATGGCATATTCTGTAATAAGTTGATTAAATTGTCTGAATTTTTTTATAATAATCTCTATGCATCACATTAGAAAAGTACTACAGTAAAATGAATGATGAAATTGTAGTTTAGCTAGGATTACCATACGTTCTTCGTCCTGACAATTTGAAAAAACATGAAAATGTCCACCTTTGTGTATAAACTCATATGAACATGTTTTACAATAAAATTAATGTATTTACCAAGTATTTAATCACTATCAAGCTGTTTAAGTAACAGGATGAAGATGGGTGTAGAGGAAATATTGTATTGAGCTGGGTGGGATCTGAACCCACAACCTTCTAACATGTCAGGTGCTCTGAGCACTCAGGTACAGGCCACTGATCAATCTCTCCTCTACTGCTGATGTTATGTTATACACCATCAGGTCACTGTCTTTAAATGCATTTGGGGACTATTTCTTCAGAGCCATTCCAGGCATGTGCACACAACCAGCCATGCTTCAGGAGCTTTCCAACTTGTATTTTTTGTGCAATTATGTAATGGGGTCTACATTGAAAAGTAGTATGTCTGATTTTTCTATTTTGTTGTGAATGAATTTTTTAGAAACAAATTCTTGTTTATATTTGAACATCCCTCATAATTTAACATAAATGCAAATCATGAATTCCAAAGTAATTCTTTCAATGTCGTAAAAGTACTATTATCTAATCTATATATATATATAAACAAAAAGCTTATCTGTCCATGTATCTGTCTGTTCAACATCTCCTTGATAATCAAAGCTAGGAGCACCAAACTTCGGCTACAGCTTCATCTCACCATAACTTAGTGCACCAATCAGGGTTTTGACCTAACAAAATTAGTGTGATTAGGCTGATCCCCAAACGTTTGCTGTGAAGCATCTGTCCATTGCTAACTTAGCACACAGATAATGTACTACACCATTCACAACACTTGACTCTCCATTCATAAGGTAGGTGACAATAGCACCTCCAGAGATTTTGGACCTTTGCTGCAGATTCAATCCTGGCCCACTACAGCTTGGAACCCTATCTCCAACCTTAAATTGCCAGAGCTAATTAGGACCACCACACCAAATTCGGGACTGATCACTTGAGTACTTTCAGAATTACAGAGAGCCAAAAACTTCTGTCACCAGTGATGTCACATTGGACATGGATGAGTGTACACACACCAATTACAAATATGCCTGCTACTCTGAGTACTGCAAAGTAATTCTGCTAGTACTCAATGTCAGTATATTACATGCCACATCACATTCACTACAGAAAGCATATGCTTTACAAAAGTGCATGAAATTCTACCACAACACAAGATAGATGGTGCTATGAATTTTTTTTTTTGTGTGTATGGTAACCCTAAGTTTAGCAGATCTCAGAATGGGTTGTTTCACATTGTTTTACCTATGAATGGCAATTTCCTGCATACAACAGGTTAAACAGCCAGATCACAAGGATCTCAAGGGCTCAGAGATCATTGGAGGAAGAGAACTCACTGCACAGCTGTTAGAAGACATATGGATTGGGTTGGGTTGTTTTACCTCTGAGCGGCACTTTTTTGCACACCATGGGCTAAATGGCCAGGTCACATGGACCCCAAAGGCTCAGAGAAGGTTGGGGGAGGGGACCCACTGGAACAGCTGTTGGGAGACAGATGGTAGCCTCCCGTCAAGGCCATCCAGCATGTTCTTTAACGTGCACAGGGTATGGCTCTCCCGCACACGGGGCCACAGCTTAACGTCCCATCCGACGGACGGCGGCCTTTTCAAGCCCATCAGTGTCCCCTACTGACCGTGGGCAGGACGGGGAAGAAGACATATGGAAGTCTCTTGTCAAGGCCATCTAACACATTCTTTAGTATTCTTTAGTTTGCTCTCCTGCATACATGTCAAGACCTAACATTCTATCTGACAGAGAGCTGTTTTTCCAAACCCATTGGTCATAACAGGGATTAGCACAGATAAATCTCAATGGCACAGTTGGGACTTGAACAGGGAACTGCAGATTATCAGACTAGCATGCTACCAACTGAACCAAACACCGAAAAGCAATAGAGAAAATAACATCTCATCATAGCTGGGTACCGTCGACAGGGTGTAGCATAGAGGCAGCCTGCCTCACGGCACTTGTGATGGTCCACTCATTCACTTTTACTTTTCCTTAACCAGTTTTGCTTAATTTACGTTATATTTATCATTTTGGGTATTATTTCATTTTGTGGACATTGCAATCCTCGTTCCAAGCATAGGAGTTGCACATGCGCAACTCCGGCCTTTTGATTGTCATTCCATCAGGGGCAATATTTAATTGTTTGCCTCAGGGCGCGATCTAATCTGGCGGCAGCCCTACTCACGGGCTTCACTGCACTACATTCCAAGTATGTTGTGGCACTTTTTGCACACATTGAGCTAAATGACCAGGTCATAAGAACCCCAAAAGCTCAGAGAAGGTTGGGGGGAGGATAACACACTGGGAAGCTGTTAGGAGACAGATGGTAGTCTCCCATCAAGGCCATCTAGTGTGTTCTTTAATGTGCACAGGATACGGCTCCCTGCATACTTAACATTCCATAACGAGCAACAACTTAACATTTCATCCAATGGGTGACAGCTTTTCCAAGCCCATCATTGTCCCCTACTGACTATGGGCAGAGTGAGGAATTTCGCAGAGATAAATCTCAATGCTGACAAAGATGGGACTCAACCTGGGAACTGCAAGTTATAAGCTTGGCATATCAACTGAGCCACCCTCACCCCACACTACATTGTGATCAGATTTCTCAGTCTCAAGGGCTTTTAGAAGGGTAGAATTTAGATTTCTTTAGCAATATTCTTCTTCTACAATGTTGTTTAAAAGAACCTTCATTCTGAACCTAAAAAGAAAACCTAAAGACTAAACCGATCTAATCATTAATCTCAATGATACTAGTCCACAAAACAACAATATATAAAAAGGACACCTTTTCTGCACTTAAAAAACCTAAGACCAAATAATCCACATAGAAAACTATTCTAGGAAAATGAAACTGCTATACTCAATAACTTAGTATAAAAGTTGTGACTTACCTAATATAATATGTAGCTTCACTATGACATGTTGTGCAGTCAAATTCATGAACTGCAATACTGATATATCACTTCTATACAAAAGTCTGCTAAACTGCTTTTTACAAATTACCATTTAAAAAAAAATTAGATTATTCTTAAGGGGAGAGTTATTACATACAAACAATTTCATATCTACAATTTTCATACATACTCCTCATTACATAAAATATTCTTACAGGTGCTCTATTATTCAAAATATTTTCTATAGATAATTTTTGTTGATACCCTAAAGCTCTTGTCCATCCCTCCCCATCCCTCAAATCACCATCTTGTGGTATACCAGTTATCCCATTACAACCTAAAGGAAATACACCAAATAATGTTACTCTTATTCAATTCCTGGAACAGGCATGGACTGGCAAGAGACCTAGGATTGTAGAATCCTGTGCTTACATACATGTAAGACTTTTAAATCAAAATTCTAATTGTCATGTTGGATGTTACGTGTAATGCAAGTATGACATCAGTATTGTTTGTGAGACTTTAAACCAAAAATAAAATACATCACACCATAAGAATAACATATTTATATGTCCAAGTGCTTTTCAAGTACTATATAAATAAAACCATGATAGCTCAGTGGTTAGAAACCTGGCAATTTCATACCCCACTCACAGTGAAGCTATTTGCAAGTTCTTTGTTTACAGGAACTTTCTTGTTCTTCTCTACTACTGAATATAACTTTCATTCTTCTGCATACAAAAATTTATATATTTCATACAAATACTTAATAACACTGGCCTGCATGCAAGATAATTATGAAAGAAAATTTTCAAAACTTAAAATGATGAAAAATAGACTGTCTTCCAAAATGCCTCAAGAACTGCTGAAGTTACTGTTAATGCCAACAGAAGATGATTTAATACCTTTCATGAAGGAAATTATTGATGAAGTTGGCAAAAGTACAAGAGAACTGAGGAAAAAACTATTTCAAGAGGTAAGTACAAACTATCATCAGAGTAAGTATAGAAGGCTTGCAAAAAATAGTAGCTGCATCCCTGAAAAATAGTGCCAGTCCACCCCTGCCTGAATGTAAATAAATAAAAAAATAAATACCCCCTCAAGCAGCTGCTTGCCACAGAGGTCTGACAGGAGCCTGTCAGTTTATATGCCATAGTAGAAGGTCTGTGAGGATGGCAGGACCTCAGCAGAAAAACAACACACACATCCATGCCTTACCCAGGGCTCGAACACAGGTCCCTTAGATCAGTAGCCAAGCGTGCTAACCACTCAGCCATGGGACGGTTGCCTGAATATACCACTGAAGCAAACAAAAACAATTGGAATCTTCAACAGATTCTATAAATCATCATTAGTCACCTGTTAACCAGTTTTGTTCTCATTAATTTAAGAGATATATTTTTAGCATTTAATGAACCTAATTTCAAGCTGAGTAACTTACTCTTTTAAGAAACACTACTATAAGCCACTGGTTTGTGATTACAGCCATCATTGTTTATACAACAGTTCATGCCAATAAATATCACTTCTAGCTATAGTCAATAATACACTAGGCTCATACTTTGTAGTTCCTAGATGAGTCCTGATTGTATAACGCATTGAGAATTTTATCTGCTAAATCTCATTTTGCCCTCAGTGAGAAAGGGGACACCGAAGGGCTTGAAAAGGCTGTTGGATGGGACATCAAACCAGGATCCATATATAGGAGTCATCATCATCCTCAAGCAGCCATGGGCTATGGAGGTCCAATCAGATTGTGCAATTTAGTTCTTCAAACATATCTATCCTGAGTTGCATCTGGCCACCATACACCAATTTGAACAAGGTCCTGTCTGACATTGTCTGCCCACTGCATCCTAGGCCTCCAATAAACAACATGTTGGATAGCCTTGCAGGAGACTTCCAATCATCACCAACAGTTGTCCAGTGGGTCCCCTTCTCTGAACCCTTGATTAGGGTGGCCAGATGTTCCTGTTTTTTGGGGATAGTCCCTGGATAAGAAGTTAAATCCCCAATGAATAAATATCCTTGAAGCATCCCTAGAATTTGATTTTTAATTTCTTTATATGAATTGGGTTGGGTTGTTTTACCTCTGAGCGGCACTTTTTTGCACACAATGGGCTAAATGGCCAGGTCACATAGACCCCGAAGGCTCAGAGAAGGTTGGGGGAGGGGACCCACTGGAACAGCTGTTGGGAGACAGATGGTAGCCTCCCGTCAAGGCCATCCAGCGTGTTCTTTAACGTGCACAGGATATGGCTCTCCCGCACACGGGGCCACGGCTTAACATCCCATCCGACGGACGGCGGCCTTTCCAAGCCCATCGGTGTCCCCTACTGACTGTGGGCAGGGCGGGGAATTTTGTGGAGATAAATCTCAACGCTGACCCAGCTGGGACTCGAACCTGGGAACTACAGATTACGAGCCTGGCGCACTACCGACTGAGCCACCCCAGGCCCTTCTTTATATGAAATTAATTGTGCAGCATGAGCAGATCATATACTTAAAATAGCAGTGGCAACACTGTTATAAAAAAAATTCAGTTGGTAATGCAAGTAACTGAAAAATTGAGGCTACAACTTTATAATGAAAGTCATAATTGCAAGCTGTCAAACTAAGGCAACCAGACATCCTTGCTTTCTTTTCTTCAAATTTCAATTTGAAGAAAATTGCTCATTTCATTATGGAATATGTTTAGTTTCAACAAATGAGAATATGAATATAACTACAAAATATAACACTAATGGTGTCAAATATAGTTTAGTTAATGTGGAAAATAATACAACACTCCATTGTATTAAAAGAGCTGAAGGGGGCACAAAATCATCCTCAGCGTTGCATGTGACTCTTAAAACATATGTTGTGGACTACTGTTAGAGCATAAAAGTAAAATATATTAAATGTGAATACTTTATAAAGTAGCAAAATAAAAAGGCCACAGGATAAATATTATATCTGCAATCTATAAATAAATATTAAATGAAAAAAAAAATTATACGTTTAAAACAAAAATCAGGTTACTATTTTAAGTCTGCACAGAGAATTTACTGCAATGCATTATTATATATGAGGTGTAACAACACCTCCTATAATGGGCCAAAGACCGGAAGTGATGTCACGTTAACCTAGGTAGTCCATGCAGCATTGTGATAGCAACTGCTGTATCAACACAGGTGCAATACAATTCCTTTGTGTTTTTAGTTGTACTGTAATGTTATTTGGAAATTTATTAAGTTCAAAAGGTAAAAAAATCTTCAATATTTAGTATATATGATCGGCCCCTGGATGTAAGGGGCAAAATATTCAATAGGACCAAATAATTTGGAATAATTTGCAGCTGAAAAGAAAGTAGATGTATGCAGTTAGTGGAAAAGATTTCTTTCCAACAAAGAAATTGAAAGTAAGTTATCAGATTTTGCAATTTCTTTTTTAATTAAATTTATGTAATGTAATTATTATTATTTTTTTTGAATGATGGTAATAAAAAATGTTTGTTGGAGATAAAAGTTACTAAAAAAAATACCCACTCAAGCAGCTGCTTGCCACAGAGGTCTGACAGGTGCTGTCAGTTTATATGCCATAGTAGGTCAGAGAGGATGGCAAGACCTCAGCAGAAAAATGACACCTACATACATGCCTTACCTGGGGCTTGAACCCAGGTAAAATTTATGATGGTGCTGTGTAAACTGTAAATGATTCTGTATTGAGGAAATGTACAAATGTTCAGTATTTTTTCTCTCTTTTATGCAATTTATCCATTGATGCTCTGAAAAACTGAATATATTTAAATATTGCTAAACAATCATATATAAAGTGATAGCAGTTTTGTATTTAATGCATGCAGAACTAACAGTTAAAATTCTTACATTACACTTGAATGTAAAGGAAATATGGTGGTAAAATATGAAGAAATATTTAGGTTCCCAATTTTAATAATATATATAAATGTTCATTCATTGACAAGCATAATTTATATTCTAAAATATATAAAAAGCAAGTCATGTTAATTTATTTTCACACTAAGGAATGAAATAAAATATATAGTATATTTCATTCCTAACAGTATGGGACTAACTTATTTTAGCTACTTTGAAAAGTTGATTCTTCTCATGATTAATATCATATCATCACATACTATTATAAATATTTATAAATAAAAATATACATTGAAATTATAAACAATCTATACTGATCTAGAAGTAGTTCTTAGTGTGATATTATAGTTATCATGAATAGAAAAAAAAACATTTGATTTAGTCTCTACCTTATTTACTCATAGGATGAGTACTACACAAAATATGATTACAGGTTTAAGACAGCAAAATACAGAAATTCTGCTTTACTTTTGCAAAATGAAACAGTATTAGTTGTGATCACTAAACAATCCAAGACACATGTAATATCATATAAAAATAACTTAAATACAGTCGAACTGAGCATGGAAATAATGAGATCACGGCTGTAATGAGCAAAAAGCCATAATGATTTTAATTTACACATATTCCCATATAATTGCTCACTTTTATAATGAGTGTACTACATGGATATACTGTACAAATTTTGTTAACTATGGAAACATGCAAACATTCTTAATTGCTTGGGTAGTCGGAAATAGTATCCAATTCTTGGAATAAACAGAAATTAAATGGGTGACTTAGCTTTTATGACATCCCACATCAGCTTACAGGCCCGTTTGTGACCTAACGTTGTCCTTAGGGACCATCTCTGTTCTACCTACTTCTCCAGTGTCTAGCCTCGGGCTCTGCTCCTCCACTTTACCCAAACACTAACACAACTGTAAAATCAGTTAGAAACGAACCCTTTCATTGGAAACATCTCTACTAACAAAAAGAAGATTCATGAGTTTGAATGTGGTGCAAAAAATGTTGAAGTGTGTAAAAAGCTTCCTTTGTCCTTTTCAACAGTATCGACATTGTGAAAGAATAAAGATGTTTATGAATTGGCACTGGAAAACAACATGAAGTGCAAACTTACAAATGTCAACTTTTTGAAGGAACTGAGGCAAATAATGAGATTTTTAATGTGTTGAGTGTTTCAAGGGGAAATTTGAGAAATGTCAAAGTAAAATCTTTAAAATAAAAAGATTAGATTCCTGAATAAAATTGAAATCATGTTTATTATTAATTAGTATTGTTTTTAATTATGGAAAAATAAATTGTGTTTAATATTAAGTGCATTGTGGTTTATACCAGCATATTAATACAAATTATATATAGGTTTGTAATTATATTTTCTCTCTCTAATATTTCTCTTGTTTTTTGAATCTATCTTTTTATCAAGATATTGAGAATTAAAAAGAATAGGAGGTAAATTTAACTCATCACTGATATAGTGAGTAATGGTTATAACAAGGAAATTTTGTTGGCCTCCTGGTGCTCATTATAATAAAGTTCAACTCTAATAACTCTTCAACATCCATTACCAGGGAGTCGTGCAAAACATAAAGGGTTGGGTTGTTTCACCTCTGAGCGGCACTTTTTTGCACACCATGGGCTAAATGGCCAGGTCACATGGACCCCGAAGGCTCAGAGAAGGTTGGGGGAGGGGACCCACTGGAACAGCTATTGGGGGACAGATGGTAGCCCCCATCAAGGCCATCCAGCGTGTTCTTTAACGTGCACAGGGTATGGCTCTCCCGCACACAGGGCCACGGCTTAACGTCCCATCCGACAGACGGCGGCCTTTCCAAGCCCATTGGTGTCCCCTACTGACCGTGGGCAGGGCGGGGAATTTAGCGGAGATAAATCTCAACGCTGACCCAGCCGGGACTCGAACCTGGGAACTACAGATTACGAGCCTGGCGCACTATCTACTGAGCCACCCCCGCCCCTCAAAACATAAAGGCTTACAACAAGTGCTTTCATATTAGATCTCAAGAGAAATACATCGAGATTATAGTGAATGCCAGTAACATTTTCAATTATGTATTACTAAATGAGAACTCTAATACCTACTGCAAACCATATCATATAGAATATTCTATTTACCTTATTGTATTCACTTGGGGTTGGGGTTTGGTTGACCTCAATGATAAAAGTTTTTGCAATATGTTTAATTTTATTAATTTACCAAATTTTAATTTAATTGTGAACATACTGTTTACTGAAACTAAGGTATTCTATGATGAATATTTGTGTAATAAATATAAAATTCATTTCCAAAAAAAAAATGTAATCATGATGAATCATTTTTCTCTTAGGTATGTAAATTGCATTTTTCTAAAGGTATTATTAGAGGGAGAAAATATTTTGATACATCTTTGGAAAATTCTTGCAAGTTCCCTTACATACTACCTTGCTATACCAGTAAACATTTCTGTATAAATACAAAATTTTGTGAGTAATTTTGAAATAATTTTTGCTTGCTTTCTGTTATTAATCCTCAAATTTAGCTTACTATCCAAGTTACACTTAAATATATGATTGAGAAAAAACTTAATGTATTTCTTATTACATTTAAGTAGTATATAAATTAAATTCCTGCAGTTTCAGTTTACAAACCAAAGAGCAGATTGTATTGTACTTTGTGTCAAATGTTGTAAAAAAAAAAAAGATAATTCTAGATTTTTTTCACTGAAGTTGCAATAATAAAAATATTTTATCTTTTTCAATACATTTTTAAAGTGTTTCTATTTCACATGAAGAGTAATGATAATAAAATAATCAGATTAATACCCAATTGACAAAACTTTTCATTTTTTTTCATGTTTAAAAAGATGTTTCATTTTCACAATTTAAAAAATTTAAATATGATTAAGAAATTTAGTAATTTTTTTAGAAACATTTACTCAGAATGAAAAGATATATTAAAATTTGTCATTGTCACATGCTTTAGCGGCTGCACAAAATGATGCTCTTAATTTTCATTCAAAGTCAATTTCAAAAATTTTTATCAGAAAAATGACCATAAAATATGGAGATTCAGTTACTTACTAAAAATATTCATATCGTATTCTTAATAATATGAATAAAAAAGTGCAATAATAAAAAATTAAATGGAATTTAAAAACATCTGTCCTGTGAGAGAACTGAAACGAGAAAAAAAAATGCGTGGAGAAGAGCGAGCTTGGGACTACCTAAGTGCTACCATAGCTTGGTTCATTGGCCTTCCGTTAAAAGGGTGAAGGGGGTAAAGGTGTGTTAGTCTAATACACACAATATTGCATATTAGACTATGTTACGTAAGATTGCAATTTCGGTCACTAGGTTAAGCCTACGTGAATGCTTCACTACAATGCACAACAGTGATGCATGAAGTCTGAAAAACTGTTAAAGAATGTAGCCTTGAACAAATCCTATTATGATCATAGTAACCTAATGAGCAAAACAATATTTTCTGTAATTTCTAAAAATAATACTTCTCCTTAATTTCTAAGTTTACCTTAGAATTGCATTTCAATACGCGAAATGTGCTAAAAAATGGATAATTAAATCTTAAAAATTTTAAGCAACGAGTATTTTGCAAAATCGCAACATTTTTCCCACAACTAAAATAGTAAATCACCATAATATATTTTTCTAATTCTTCTTCGAAGCTGATTACTATATGCACAATAACACACAGACATACATTTGACCACCGCAGCGTCGGTTTAGTTTACAGTTGATGTATCAAGGTTACGGTTTAGATATCTTTCACAATTGCCTTTTCTTCTGGAAAGTTTTGGCATCTGTGGCACCACGCTGTGCACACACCAGCACACTACCTTGATGGCACACATTGGTGAGAAAGAAAGGTACACAACATGGAGTGTGTTTCAAGGTGTTGTAAGAACATGGTGAAATTAGCCTCTAATGAGGGGTTCCTGGTGTAGAGAGCCCCTCAATGGAGGCTAATTTCACCATGATCTTATAACACCTTGTTCTGGGTTGATCGTTTTGGATACAGAGTAAATAGTGACTGAGAGAGCAGAAACCAGTTCAGTGATCTAAATAACTTGATTTTCGTCGTCAGTTAACTAGGTAATAATAGTAGAGACATCACTCCTATAGGGATTCGATTGCATAAGGTCAAGGGGAGTGCCAGGAGATCATTTTCAATCTTGTATACCAAAAAGAGCGGCAGTTTCGTGCAAAATCATATTTGACTTTCTATAGTACCAGGCAATTTGCCCATACCATAGATATAATAAAGGGCCATACCTATTTCACCTCATTTAATAATTTATAATGGTAAAATTAAAGATTGAGTAGACAAGAAATGCCGAGGCAAACAGTGCTTGCCACTGATAAAATTGGATAGTGGCCCATGGCAGATTTACTTAAGGGAAGGGAGGGTTGACTAAGGAGCTATTTCATGAACTAGGTCAATTGAGTGCCCTAGCGCTTAAGGAGCAAGGGGGGCAGAGTGGAATGAAATGAGTGCAGGAGGCGCTGTGTACTATAGCGTCCCGGTCCCTCAGTGTCATGAGCCCCTGTGACCCTTCCTTATTCTGTGCCTCTGATCTCATAAGTGCAGATTTTTTTTAAAATAATAATTGTTATTTTACTCAAAATTCACAGAATTAGAGAAAATCTATTTTAAGCGTTACGTATGAACTATCAAATACGTATTGAAATCTTGAGAAACAGACCCCCTGCACATCTGCGTCCCTGAAAAAAAGTGCCAGTCCGCCATTGAATGAATGATGAAAATTTTCTTTGTGGTACTGAAAAGAAACGGGAGGTTGATAGTAAAGCGGAGGTTATATTTTGGATTTTTCCCGCGATGTGGAAATCGGTAAACCTCTAGGTGCTCATTTTCAGACCTCTACCATACACGTGTACTGGTTAGAAAAATGGAACTGTCCAATACCTATATATATATCTTTTCAAATGGAATAAAAACGCGATCTGTTTACAACAATGAGATTTACCACTCCCATTCCCAAACTATTGTCTGCCCTGAACAATGACAGTAGAACCAGTCCAAGGAGTATAGAAGAAAGGAGGTATCCTAAACGCGTTGCTCCGTAACAAATGATCCGTATCAAGTTTCCATATTTATTGACTAACTTTGACGAACAAAAATATTTTTGTTAAAATATTATTTGATTGTAACAATGGTCATATTAATAATACGTAAAGAAAATACATCATACTCTCAGAAAGTTTAAATATTTCATTGCAGAGAAGAGCGAAAATTTTGAAAGCTGATTTTGATTACAAGAAAATGAATGCTTTAAAATTTTTAAACGTAAAATCTTTGATCGATTGGGAAAATCTGATTGAGCTATGTTATTTTCATGTTTAACTTAATTAATCACGTTATTTTAAAATGATCCTACGCTTGTCCTAAATGAAACCCTTTGTCTTCAGTTTTATTAGTGTACAATAACTGACTTCTCTAGTTACAAACCAACGAATATGTCGCTTCCATTAATTTTACAACAACCATAACTGTAGATAGAAAAAGAAAACTTTTCGAAGTTAGGGAATGGGAAATGATAGTTCGATGCTAATAATAGCTTCTTTCTTCTGGTATGCGTTCTGAATTGTAAAGAATATGTCAATAATATGGAAAACAGCTACATTTCCTACAATCGAAGAGGTAGCCAAGGAAATGGTTATAAAACGGCAGTTGACAGCTGAGCTAGGACGAGCAGTCAGAGCACTACAACAAGAAAATATTGGAAAAAATGAGCCAGTATTCAAAGGAGATTCAGTTGAAAATGTATGCACAGTATTGGAAGCAATTTTAATACATGGTTTAAAGGATAAGTTATCTGTAAAGGTAACAGCTGTGTTCGGAACAAATAACGATAAAATGCCTGAACCTGATTTTTGGCCTGTTGTAATGGTATACAGTCACAAAGATGTTTTATCTGAAATTGGTAATCTTGGCCTTATCACAACAGATATTGGTCGTGGTCGAGCTTGGTTGCGAATTACCCTAAATGAAGGCTTAATTGTAAGCTATATTGACACAATGCTGCAAGATAAATCAATTTTGCAAAGCTTTTATCGATCAACAGCATATTTAAGAGATGACGAACAGCCTGATATAATGAAACAGTTTTTGGAAGGTCTTAATGTGTTTAACTTTCAGTTAACATTTAATTGCAGTGATTTAAATACCTGGACTAGTGTACCTCTTGTTTTAGCTGGGATATGGAACCCACCGACAGCACCTCAACCTGTAATGCCTGCTGTTGATGTAGTAGATTTTTTTACAGATCAAGAACTAAAAGACCGTAAAACTCGCAAAATTTTGAAAAGCACATCAACAGTAAAAAATGAAAGCATGTGCTGTAAATCTAATGACAGTATAATTAGCTGTAACAGTAAAGAATCTATTGCTCCAGTTGAAGTATTTGATATTAATGTACAGGAACATAGTGTACTACCAGAAATAAAGGATATTAGTTCTGACAAAGAACTTGGAGATAGCTTGGAATCTTTGCAACCACATTTGGGTCAAAATACCAGATCTCTTCTTTTAGTACCTGAAGAATCTACTGATGCAAATAACATTAGAATTCCCTCTTCAGATTCTGTTCCAGATTTTGGACTTGAATTTATAAATGCTGAGTCTGATTTTTCAGAAGAGAAAGAAGGAGCATGTGGAAATAAGTTGTGCATGAAGTCTGGCTGGTCATCTGCTTTTGAATTTGATGAAGATTCACCTTCTACTAAAGAAAGCGATCAAGAATCTGATTCTCAAAGTTATGATTCCTTATTGCAAAGCTATAATAGAAACATGAATAAAGCATTAGTAGGCACACCAGAAATTACAGAGATCATGACCTCTATGATTAAGTTACCAGAATCAGAATCTACAAGTGTAATTCAGGTAATTTTTGCCAACTTTTTCATTTTATGTTATGAAATGTAAGCTTTTGCTTTGCAATATGAAAATAATGTATGTTTTGTATTGTAGCTTTGTATAGTCCTGGATGTAGGGAAAACGCAGGCCAGATTTTGGTAATTTTACAAAAAAAAAAATTTATTCCACATTTTACTGATTCACTCTTTGGTGACCTTTTATTTTTTGGTGACATTTTTATAATGCAATAAGGTCATTAAAAAAAATTGCAAAAAAAAGGGGGTGGGGGGGACATAAACACACAAGCCAATACAACACATCAAACAACAAGAAAATCGGAAACAGTGCACCATTAATCCGAATTATAAAAAAGCCCTTGGAGATTATTAGAGACACATGTTTGAAAAAGAAAAGAAAATCGGAAACTAGGCACCATCGATCTGAATTATAAAAAAGCCCTTGGAGATTATTAGAGACACATGTTTGAAAAAGAAAAGAAAATCGGAAACTAGGCACCATCGATCTGAATTATAAAAAAGCCCCCAAAATTAAATGCCATCAAAGACAACAAAACACCTCATCATATCATTCCTATCTGCACCTACTAATAAATCAGCACTTTGATGTCGATTAAAATTTTAGAGGAAAAATTGTCTTGAGCTAGGTGGGATATGAACCCACGACCTCCTGATAACATGTCGGGTGCTCTGGAACACTGAGCTACCAGCCACTGAACAAGATCTCCTCTAATTAACACTGTGAACATTCCTATTATGTTGCATATAGGTGCTATTCAGGCAATTTTAGCCACAAGTGGCTTTCTATTTGACATATAGATGGAAAGCATGTCTTACAATCATGCTAATGATAAACAATGAAATAAACGACTATTCGATACCTACTAATAAATCAGCACTTTGATGTCGATTCAAATTTTAGAGGAAAAATTGTCTTGAGCTGGGTGGGATATGAACCCATCACCTCCTGATAACATGTCAGGTGCTCTGGACCACTGAGACAACACATCAAAGAGCCGCTGATCACCAGTGGCCAGTAGCTGTATGATCGGTGGCTGGTAGCTCAGTGGTCCAGAGCACCTGGCATGTTATCAGGTGGTCGTGGGTTCATATCTCACCCGGCTCAAGACAATTTTTCCTCTAAAATTTAAATCGACATCAAAGTGCTGATTTATTAGTAGGTATTGAATAGTCAGCCGTCCCGTGGCTGAGTGGTTAACGCACTTGGCTACTGATCTACGGGACCTGGGTTCGAGCCCCGGGTAAGGCATGGTTGTGTGTGTTGTTTTTCTGCTGAGGTCCCTGCCATCCTCACAGACCTTCTACTATGGCATATAAACTGACAGGCTCCTGTCAGACCTCTGTGGCAAGCAGCTGCTTGAGGGGGTATTTATTTATTTTTTTTTTATTGAATAGTCAAGTTTATTTCATTGTTTTTTCCTATCTGCAACATCTGTCACAATGCTAATTACATTTCAACACCCATTATATGTTACGCATCATTTTCAATAATTATCCGTATTAAACTTAATCACAAATAAGGCAGCAGTACACATCATGATCTCGGCTGCCATTTTTTTTTTATACAACATAACAAAATGGTCCTTTTTAATGATTTCCACCCCACCCACCCTAGACCTTAAACCAACTAGAGGTTTGTAGAAAAAAAATTGTTTTTTCGTGATTTACTTGAGTTTGATAACTTGTCAAATGCAAAGTACTGTTACCATAGTAACAGTAGGTAGATTTAGAAGTGGGACTCTTGTAGGTTGATGGCTTCCAAAGCCAAGATGAAGTGAACATTGCATGGCCTGTGCACTGACTTCCTGGCTGGAACCCACATTCAGATGGGAGGTTACATACACATTTCCACCATGGAGTGAGAAGTTTTCCCATGGTTGAAAGAGAGGGGTGTCAAAATACCACAGAAGTGACTGCACAAATAACAACAGTGCTGAGTCACCTAAAAAAGAAATACTACAAAACAGAAATAAAGAAAATGAGTACTAACATAGGTTCATACATATGTATTCAACTATTACTTATCAATATTTTTATTAGAGTTCATATTTACCACATAAATGACACTAGGTGCAGATGAGGTAGATGGAAGGGCATCTGATAATAAAGAAAGAGCTGGGTTTTCCACTTTTTTAAAATATGTTTTTTATAGAAGAATGCGGAGTTAATTTCTTTTTTTCTTCAAAAATCTTACTATAGCATGCTAGACAATCATAAATACCTCTTTTCACTTTTGCTATTCTTTCCATATATGCGTCTTCTTCAAAAATTACCAACTCCCCAGAAATTTATTAAAAACTGCAGTCATTTTCTGCCTTGTAAATGTTCTGGGAGGCTGTGGAATACAGTCTCCCTGAAGTTCTGTTACTTTCCAGTTTTCCCAGTGGTTCTTCTGTTACTTCAGAATTTAGATGTGTATCTATTTCAATTAATTCATTGGTTGTTAATTCCTCAAAATGTTAGTCCCAAAGCTCTCTCATCAGTCACATCATAGTCGAGGTCCATTTTATTGCCCAGTTCAACAATTTCTTCTGTCACGGATTCTACTGGCTCCTCAAAATCACTTAAATTATTCACAAACTGTGGACATAAGTTTTCCCACACACCACTTAAGTTTGTTTCCTTCACATCCTCCCAAGCACCAGCAGTGCTTTGCAAGGTATTATTAATTTATGTCTTCCAGAAATTCCTTAAATTCTTCTCCTCTCTCTATAAAAGCAATGAGAAAAGGTATATATAAAGCTTGAGAAAAGGTCTGCCTTAGATAACATGCCTTAAAAAAGTCTATAATACCTGATCCATCGGCTGAATAATAGAGGTTGTATTAGGAGGCAAAAATACAATCTTAATTTTATCATTGAAATCAGCTATGTAGGATGGATGGCCAGGGGCATTATCAAGCAGTATTAAAAATTTGAAGGATAAATTTTTAGATGCAGAATAACTTTTCATTTCCCCCACAAAATAGTTTTTAAACCAGTCTCCATTGTGATCCAAGGAATCCTTTAAAAGGAATGGTGTGACTTCACCATTCCTTTTAAAGCTCTTGGGTTTTCTGATAAATGCACAAAGGTTTTTAAGTTTATAATCACCAACTTGTTACCACCAAGTAAAAGAGTTAGTCTTTCTTTTGCAACTTTATTCTGGAAGGCATTTTTTTTTCCAGAAAAGTCCCATTTCATTAACACTGAACACTTGATAAGCACTGTAACCTATTATTTTTTTCTAGTGCCTTCAGGAATTCACTTCCAGCTTGAGTATCTGCACTTGCCAATTCACCCTGAAGTCTTAAATTGTGCCAGTGCTAGCTGAAAACCAGCCATTTGCATATTTAGGTCCAGCTCTTTTCGTCAAATCTTTAGAAAAAGTCTTCTCCTGAATTATTAATAAGCTGAGAGGCACATGGTCCTGTGTTTGTTTCTCATCCACAAAATTAAGAGTTTTTCCCATCTCATGCAACAAAAACTTCTATTTTTTTGTTATTTTACTCATTAAAACAGGAATTGTTTCCTTAACCACTTCCACAATTCTTTCTTTATCTTTAATAATTGTTGCGATACTTGATCGGTTCACACCATAACGATGAGCTATGTCCACCTGCTTCTCACCTCTTTCTGTCCTTTTTATGATGTCTAGCTTAGTTTCTGAACTAATACTATGTCTTTTATTATGAACATTATCAATACCAGCACTACTATTTTGCTTTGGACCCATGATCGCTTAAATTTTTAAAAATATTTTTTTAAGTCATCAAATGTTGAACTACACTTAATGCTATCTATAAAGCAAATGACCACATTTGTGTTGTGCAATGCAAAAGATCGGTCGGGTGCATTTTTTGCTGTGTGTTCTAGGCTGTGTTTTGCAGTGTTGCTAAAGGAATCACCGATTTCTTTCCCATGAGATAACATTTTATGTGGTATAGCATGTAAACCAATGTTTTTACTGGCTAGATTAGTGTTATATAACCAAGAACAACAGTTCGGTATAATTATCATATAATAATTTTCTGATAATTATTGTAATAAATGCATTTTTTAAAAGTTCATTTAAATCTTACAATTATGTTCATTATATATTTAGCATTTCGTTTTATAAGCAACTCTATCTATTGGCAACTTTAAGAAATTTTGTATGAATTGTGATGTTCGTTATAGTAAATGTTTGTAAACCAAGAGTTGCCTGTATATAATAAAAGTACTCAGTAATTAAAAGTCAATAATAAAAAATATTTTGTATTCACTATAATTTCCCCATGTCATCAATGATATCCAACTAGACAATTCATGCTATGCTACTTAAAGCAATGTATCTATTTTTCATTGTATCTATTCAGCAATGTGTCTATTTTTAAAAAGTTCAGTTACCTCAATCCAAAAGAAGAAAGTTAGAGAAATCTGGTGATGTAAATGAATGCTAGTAAAAACTTTCAAAGTGTAGGTAATTTATATAAAGTATACAGCAGGAAAGCCTGGTCCCGTGGCCGAGTGGTTAGCACGCTTGGCTACTGATCTAAGGGACCTGGGTTCGAGCCCCGGGTTAAGGCATGGCTGTTTGTGTCGTTTTTCTGCTGAGGTCCTGCCATCCTCTCAGATCCTTCTACTATGGTATATAAACTGACAGGCTCCTGTCAGACCTCTGTGGCAAGCAGCTGCTTGAGAGAGTATTTATTATTTTTTTTTATACAGCAGGAAAGCTAAAGTCACTGACAGTGGCTTATCTGGCTTTCATTCAAAGGTACTTAGAAAAATTTAATGGGAGGAGGTATACATTAAACAGATGAAACAGATCACAATTATACTTTTTGTGCTTTCAAATGGGTGTCCTTTCTCCCAGCTGATGTCACTAGCCACAGTGCAACCAAAGGAATGTCAATTATTGAATTTGGGGAGCTAGTTGCGTCAAATTATATGAAATTACACAAAACAACATTAAACATTTTTTTAAGTTAAATAACACAGCTAACATGATAAACAATTTAATAAGTCACAATAAGGGTTGTTGCATTTAATCCTGTTTAAGAGCTATTAAACCTTTGCATGAAAAAAATATGCTGCAATTTCAGTTCCTCAGTTCAATTCTGCCTAAATTTAATAATTTATGCTCCTTTATTTTCTTCCTGTATACCATTTGTAAATTGCATGCATTATGAAGATTTAGACCTGTGTTCACTTGCATCTCATCCCCTACAGTTGTCTAAATTTCTTTCTTTGAGGTAACCATACTTTTTATAACTGTAAAAAAGAATTTTTAAACACACTTGTGATTCAGAAGTACCAAGTATTTTTCATTTCTTTGCAGTGTTCATCCAGTGAAAATTCATCACCAGACTTAGACTATGAAATTGTTCCCAAAACTAGTGCCATCACTTCAGATAATGCGGATGAAAGAACTCGTATGCTGCTTCCTCTGATTGGGAAGCTATGCCCTGAACAAGGTTTAGATGCACAAAATTATCAGTGTCGTAGTTGTGGTTGTCCTATTGGTATGATATATGGTAAATCTCATGTATGCTACTATGATGGCTTTAACTACTGCTATGATTGTCATGAAAATGAAGAATATTTTATTCCAGCACGAATCATACATAACTGGGATTTCAGAAGATATCCAGTTTCTAAACATACAAAGTCATTTTTAACAAAAGTGGAAGAAGAACCTCTTATTAATATAAAAGTTTTAAATCCCTTAATATATGCAGCAGTTGAAGAAATGGCTCAGCTTCAGATGTTGAGAACACAGCTAAGTTTTTTACGATCTTATATCTTTACATGCAAAGAATCAATTGCACAAGAATTGAGGAAAAAATTGTGGCCAAGGGAATATCTTTATGAACATATTCATTTGTATGCTGTTAGTGATCTGCTACAAATTCCTACTGGAGTACTTGTACAAACTTTGCAAAGGATTATTGCTTTTGCTAAAAGACATGTGTTAAATTGTCAATTGTGCAACTTAAAGGGATTTATTTGTGAGGTTTGCAACAGTCCAAAAGTCATATATCCATTTGATATTGAAGTAACTTACCACTGTGAACAGTGCCTCGCTGTTTACCATTCTACTTGCATGGATGCCAATAAACCTTGTCCTAAGTGTGAAAGAAAGCGAAAGCGTCAAGAAATGGTGGACTCCTCGTGGTCATTTGAAGAAGATTAATTCTTTATTTCAAATGTTTGGTTCTTTTCAGTTAATGAATTCAGATTTTATGTATTTCCTTTTCGTGTATAAAATATACATATGCTGGAAATTTTGGTTGCTAGTAGTGACTAATTTTCCTGTCTTGACAAGTAAAAAAGAAGAATGATTGTATCTCCAATAGCTAGCTATTGAGAAGCTTAGCAAGAGATTAGTAGTTTGTTTGTTTTTTTATAATTTTTAACTGTTGCACTCATATATATATGTACATACCAAGCTGTTAATATTAAATCTATGGCAGTACAGATCTCTCTTGCCAGCAGTAAGGAAAATCATTCACCATTAGTCTGTTTCATTTTTGAAATCATTACTAGTAAAATATGGTGAATGCGGTTTTTTGAGTTGTAAGCTAAAGTTTCAGGAGTGTTATCATACCTGATTATTATAGCATGTTTTGCTTGTTTTAACATTTTAAAACAAGGTAGAATTTGAAGGAAACAAATTAAAGGTGCTTGTTTTATTTTAGACCCTGTTGCTTTAAATGTTAACATGATTAGTAATATAATACTTAAACATATAACCAATAATTCTGTGGCACAAGTAGGTCATAAATTTTTTCATTGCTTAGATGTTCACTGGAGAAAATGATTTCAAATTATTACAACATAGTGCAGTTTTTGAGTAAGCAAAAGCAGTGTCCATAAAAACTTACTTTGAGCATGGACCATTCAACAAATTGGAGTTTTCTCTGTAATCTTGTAGCTGACTCCCAAATTTTACTTTTTCCAGTGGAACAGGAAATTCTTTTGTTACTGCAATGAAATTATACTGTAGATAAGCAGATTGTATTTGCATGAACTTTAAAGGCTTGGCCTCAGTAGTACAAATATGTGCCACTAGGCAGTGCATACCCAGAAACTTACTATGGGTGTGGGGGATTTGACATGTTTGATTCTTGTCATTTGTTCATGTTTGATTATTGTGTCATGGCAGAGGTTTGATATGCTTGAGTCTCCATTTTTTGGGAGCTTCCTTAGAAATATATATTATTCAATCCCCCCAAGAGTAGATCACTGGAATACCTAAAAGTGAGATTTGGGGTTATCACCCCAAATTTCTCCCTTAGATATGCCAGTGTCACCAGGCTCCGTAACATTAAAAAGAACTCAAAATTTTGCCCTTTATAGGCAAAATGTTTTGAAGTGTGTTGTGCTGGAGGAATTATTGGCAGTAACAAGTGTGTGAAAAATGTATATATTCAGCTTCATGTCTATAGTACAAAAAACAATTATAATGGAAACTAATAAAATCAAAATTCTAAAGTTTCAGTAAGTGTTATGAATTAGCAGACAATTTAATATATCTTTTCCTTTGATAAATTTGCTTAATTATATGATTTTAGCATTTTGATATCTAATTGATAAGAGTTATACCAAATGTTGATAAAACAATGCATATTCACTTACCACTGAGTTACTGAAAGATATCTTTCAATCCTATCTAGGTATCTACATCAACTCTTGATCTCCACTTTGATATTACAGCAGTTGAATTACTATTTGAATATTTCTGCATTCAATTCTTGTTCACTGTTATATACCTGCTTAATATGAAACCACTATCCCAAGCACTTTAAATTTACATTTTAAAAGCTGAAATATTTGTAAAGTCTATAAAATAATAATATTCTTATCATAAAGAATAATGAGCATCTGTATTTGCTTAGTGCTGAAGGTAGTGCTGAACAAATTGTAGGTTTAATCTTTTAGAATCTATTATTTAAACTATTTCTTTAATGATGTTGGGGGAGTTATTAATTTATATATATACTAAAGAAATAATGGAATTTCAGTGTTGCATTATTATTATATATTTAGTAGCTTATCTCTTTCTAACCAAAAATAGTAGAACAATATTTATAAATTTTATAAATTTCAGTGTTGCTTTATTTCAGTTATGCATAAATCATTTAAATCTTGTTTTATGAAATGAAATAATACTTATTTCTGAATAGTAAGTTGAAAAAAACATGTTCCATTGCAAGTGGGATATGAGCTCATGACCTCCTGATAACATGCCAGCTGTTCTACTAGTTGAACTATCACAGCTAGTTCCAATTAATTGTGCTGGATTTGTACACAATTAGTGAGAAATGAGAGCCATTGTTTTACCATAATAGTTCATCTGATAGAACACCTGACATGCTATTAGGAAGTCGTGGGTTTGTATCCCTTGCATGACAAAACTCTATTTCAGTAAACTATTCACAAGTCCCCATGTTTACACTATATATCCTATGCTACTTTACTATGTAATACATATTTTGCTCTACAGTTTTCTGCTTTCATTGTTTTATTTGTGTGCCAGTATCAACAGAGAAATACACTCTTTCTACTTTTGACAAAATTTAGGCAGTTTTCTAACTCTCCCTGTATAGTCCAGGCCAAGTAATCACTGCAGGGATTGATATCTCACATAATTTCTTGCCAAGCAAAACTTGGGTCACCTGATTAGCAAACATTCAAAGCTTGTTCCAGAAATATGTACTTTGGAAATTTTCCAAAGAGTCCCTGGTAGTAATCTTGTTGAGAGCTTTAAAGTTGAGTTGAATTCTCAGAAATCAGATGGCATGCTTCCTTTCCTGCTACATATTTATTTTTGCCATCTTAGGATTGTTTTCACCCCATATCATATGCTAATGATTTGAATTGTATCCCACAGAAGAAAATTTTGTCAGTAAATATCTAATTGATGTTACTGGTGTTTTATATTAAATCCCATAAATCTCAATCATAAAAGGCAATTAAAAACCTGAAACATAATTCTTTACTTTGTCAGGAAATTAGGATAGTACATTTCAATGTTTTGTACATTTTTTTTTTCAGTCCACTTGAAAACATTTAACTTGGCATTCACTGTATTAGCGAATATTTAAAAAGATTTTTAAGCAAATTTTGCATGAAATAACTAAAAAATTACGATTTCAAACTCTTTATAGATGGAAAAGTAATTAGTTTTACTAAGTATTTTATAAGAAGCACATGGCTTCACATTGTGGAACATAAATTTAAATTTTGAAGCTAACAGAAATATTAACAATTTGCAAATGCAACCCTCCTTGCATTTGTGATAAAACTAAGAAATATTTTTTTGTTTTTATAGATTTTTATTTTAACAATTTATTTTACTATAGATAATTCACAGGCTATCTCATTAGTAGTTCCCAACTATTTGGGCCAGTTCCATAAGTATTATTTTCTAATGCCCCCTTTTACCAAGCATTATTCTCTACCGTAATGGAAGTAAAACTAATTTTTCCTCTGTGAAACTAGTTGAAAACTAGATGGCATTAGTGTTCCCATTATCAGCTAGAGAAACCAAACACACCTCTTGAGAACCATTAACCTAAATTATGATCATGGAATATTGGTTGAAAAACAATGATGCAAGAAAAAAATTCATCACAACAATGCAAAATACAATGCATTGCAATGATTTTTATGGTCTTGGTTTTTTGGCAGTCTTTCAGATTCGATGAAGTGTTTTAGCCACACATTAAAAATATTAAAGCTCAATTCTTTTTACTTTATGTACTGTAGTGTTTGTTGAGTGATTTGTTATTGTTAGGGAAATATTTTAGTACCTCAGAAACAGTTCTTGGACACTTCTCTATAGTGTCTTTTTTTTTCCCTTAACAACCTTTCATATGAAAAAAAAGCCTCTTCATTAATTTTGTTGTATTCTCTTAGGCAATTTGATTAATTATTTAATGGTTAATGTTAAATTCAAAGACCTAATTTTGTTAATGTAAAGCCTTTTTGTTTCTCGCTCCCCATCTTACCAATTAGAAATATTGACACTGTAATTACACTGAAAACTAGCAGAAAGGATATGGTCTATTCCACTTTAAATATCATTGATCATTATTACGATTTATCATATTAGAGTTTTTTTGTGCTATTACAATCAGTCTTTCTGATTTTATTTATCAGAAATTCAACATTAATTTTAAGAACTAATATACACTATGTTGTTCTTTCCTAATCATATACACTGAAGTGCCATTGAATTAGGGATAGCAACCTAGAAACCTGTTGGACCTCCTCTGGCCCTAATAACGGCTGTCACACGATGAAGCAAGGACTCCACAAGCTTGTGTAAGTGTTCCACAGATATGGCAACCCATGCATCCTCCAGAGCTGTCCACAATTCTCTCAAGGTCGTTGCTGATGGGACACGGACCCGAACACTCTGCTAGACAGTATCCTAAAGATTTTTGATGAGATTTAAATCTAGGCTTCTAGGCAGCCAATTCATTTTTTCAAAGTCAGCAGAATGTTCCTGCAACCATACAGTAGCCAACCTGGACCTGTGAGATGAACAGTTGTTTTGCTGGTAGACACCATCTCCATTGGGATGCACGATGACCATAAATGAGTGTAAATGATCAGCCATGAGGTCTATGTACCGGGATGCATTGAGTGTCGTCAGTATATGTACCAAAGGTCCCACAGATGTCCAACTGAAGACACCCCAAACCATCACTGAGCCACCACCAGCTTGCACTGTTCCGACCTGACATACAGGATCCATGGCTTTATGGAGTTGGCACCATACCCTCAGTTTCCCATCAGCGTGATGAAGTTTAAATCGGGATTCATCACTCCAGGCTATCCGTTGCCAATTTTTGATGGTCCAGTTTTGATATTCTTTAACTCAGGCAAGCCCGGTGTCATGCCATTAGAAGTGGGACTCTCATAGTTTGGTGACTCTCGAGCCGAGACGATGAAGTGAGCGTTGCACGGTCCGTGCACTGACTTCCCGGCTGGAACTTGCATTCAGATGGGAGGTGATTTCAGATAATGTCTGGCCCCTATCAGTCCATATGATGTGGGTCAGATGGCAAAGTCCACAATCATTCAAGGCTGGTTGTCCTTTGCAGTTTGTCCGGGTGCTTGTTTTTTTGCCAGAATTTTCATATTCCCAGAACACTCTTGAAACTGTCGTATGAGAAAATCCAATTAGTTGACAATTTCAGAGATTTAGTGTCCCATCCATTGGGCAGCTACGATCTGCCCTCTGTCAAATACATCTAAATCTCACATCTTTCCCATTACGCTTTTCATGATGAATGCTTGGTGAAGCCAAAGCTGACAGCTATATATGACCAGAGTTTCAGCCATGCATATGTGCAAATGCAGGACTTGCAGTACTGAATTTGGATAACATCTATCCCTAATTCAATGGCACTTCAGTGTATATTTGTGGATTTTCCAGTAAAATTTTGTGAGTTTCATTTCCTCTCCCCCCCCTTTTTTTTGGGGGGGGGGGCAGTGGAACTAACAATTTGTTTTTCACTGATTCATTTCAAAACACAGATTGATTATAAAGTTGAAATATTTTTGAATCTACGTTGACTATAAATACCATTTTGGTATACTTATATTTAAAGGTAGCATTGTCTGTACTGACATCTTTTACATATAAATAAATTTTGCTGTTTTACATGTACCAATAATTATATCATAATTTTTAGATAATAATAATAATATGCTTTGAGAAAACATTTACTTTGCATAGAAACAGATTTGAAGGTCCAGTGTTCTTGTTGTCCATAGAATAACAGATTGATGTCTAATCCAGTATTTGGTATGTTTCTTATTACATTAATACTAAACAAACAGATTCATATGCACAGGGTAATTACAAAGTAACTTTACAACTTCAAATATTTATAATTATTTGTTGAAAGGGAAGCAAATGACTTGATACTGAAGAGAAATACATTAAGTTTTCAGATGATCAATGTGATGCAGTGGGAGGACCCCATTTTCATTGGGTTTCCTCCTACCCTCTGTAGAACTTAACAGAAGTTATTTGGTCAATAGCAATAGTAATCCAGTCCTTTCAGTTCATTGATGGATTGTGGTTACTGGAAGGTGATAAACTGCATCTCCGATGCAACTCTACAGAAAAATTAGTTAGTGTTGGTGATGGGGAAGCCACTCAAGGCCCCCATTACCAATCCAGTGGCTTGGGTATTGGTGATTTAAACACTCTCACTTGCAAGAGTTAATGGAGAATGTTTTTTTTCTACCTTCAGAGATAGGCCTTCCTCACTTTCCAACTGTTTTGTTGCTCACTGTTGGGCTACCTCTGTCACTAAATTCATGCTAAATAACATTGACATTTGAGAAATATCCAGTTTGCACAAAAAAATTTCACCATTTGTACTAAGAGTGTATGCTAGTAGGGTACCTGTTTTAATGTCTTGAAGTCTTCACTGCATTTTCTTTATTAATTGGTTTCCTTGAACCAAAACACACATATTTTCTCTGCACTTCTATGATCTGCCTTTGTTGAGTGAGGATACCAAACTGATTTTTTACAGCAGTGCTTCCTGTGGGCAAATTAACAGCTTCCAGTCATTGAAGCCCAAACTTGATGTATTTTTTGTTATAATTTTTTTCCTTCACATGACAAATAAAGTAGTTGTATAATATCTATTTTTTTATGCATTATCTTCACTGTTAATCCTTAATGTGTCAGAAAACAATTTTTCATTTTTAAAAGATTCCTACAAATGAGCTTGCAGCATGTTTTCTTTCTTTCTCTATTTATATACCCCTTTTTTTAAAAAGAAATTAATGTTTTTAGTTTTTTTTTGTAGGCAATGTGAATTATTTAGTTCACTGGTTACTCAAAATAAAGTTGCAAAGTGAGTTGCATTAAAAAAATTGCCCCTTTAATAGTTAATTTTTCTAACTGCCTAAAGTGCAGTGCTGGGAAGTAATTAAACTTTGATGCATTATACCACCTTTCATTTATGCAATCTTATTGTGGCCATAACTTCTAGAAGCCATGCTGAACATGTTGTAGTTCATTCTCTGTTTGTGCTGCAGTACCTTGTGCATAATTGGTGGAATGAAAACTAGGCAGTTTGGTATCACTTACTCATCGCTTCTTCTCAAGGCACAAACTCAATGCAACTGCCAAAGATATTTGATTATACAACTATGACTATATTTATGGCTAAGAATTTACAATATAAACAGAATAAAAACTTTGGATGCATTTCACTCAAAGTATGGGTATTCTCCAAAAGTGAATGAAAAGAAATGCACTGAATTTGGGTATAACAATCCAAGATGACATACAGCTGACATCATACCATCCTAAACTTAATTGACAAACTAATTAGGTGTAAACTTTCTATGATGTCTCATGCAGTAGTAGTCTCCAGGGTAATGGAGGTTTTATAATATTGTCATTAATGCAAGCATTTCTCTTTTTGTAAATATGGAATTGCTCCATTAAATATAATTAAAATTATGTTTGTGACCCATTTCTATCTTTTTTCAAACTTTAAAATTTATTGCTTTCTCCATCACATTTCTTGTTAATGCCATGGATTTTTTTTATATCGAATATTCTTTTGATGTTCTTTTATTCTAATTCTACATTCCTCTTTGTTTTACCTATACAGTTCATATTATTAAGATACCTAGTTTGGTTAGTGGGATTTCATATACACCTTCTATTGGCTCATTTTTGTTCCTATCCTTTTTAACTAGTTTTAGGTGTTAGAGCAGTAGTGCAAGGTTACATTTAGATTAATGTGATTAAGAAGTTTTTCATCATCTCATAGATGTTTGTGTTGTTTTTCTGCTGAGGTCCTGCCATCCTCACAGACTTTCTACTATGACATATAAACTGACAGCAAGCACCTCTGTGGCAAGCAGCTGCTTGAGGGGGTATTTATTTTTTATTTTTTTACCAACCACAATATGTAAAGGAGTTGTGATTATTTGTAAATGTGTAATATTAAATTTTTAGTGAGTTGCTAGCAAAAATTTATGTAGAATTTTTATGCATATATTTATCTGCTAGTTCCACATTTCTTGTAACCTCTGGGTTATCGTGCTTTGCAATCAACTAGCTTAATGTTATTTTTTAACTGGTTTTTGAGTAAATGAATATCTCAAGTTCTTTTAAAAAAAACTGTTCTAAAGCCTGCTTTTTGTACTTTTGAAGTTGCTGACTGATATGGTATTAGAATGGTTTGGGCAGTTTAGTTTTCTGTTTGTATCCTTTATTATAATATCCAAAAAAAAAATTTTTTTCCATCTCCATTGTCAAGTTCATTGCAGTAAAAATATTGCTAATTTGCTATTGTAACTATTCTATAACTATTGTAGATCAAAAATAAGAAATATATCATCTTTATTCATCTATCTTTTATGATATTCAATATGACCTAAGTTTTGACTTCCTGACTTTTCAGCATGTCTCATTTCAACATCTGCCAATAGTGGAAAGGGGAGGGCCATTTGCACTTTATGTCTCCATTCCCATTAACTTTCAAATAATTATTCTCAATTATATATTTAATACTTTGTGTGTTGCTAAGTTCTTTGGGAGGCTTTCTTTCAACCATGCCAATATATCTCCAGTACTGGTTTGAGAAATATGAGAATAGTGTCAAATAATGCAAGCTTATCCATTTCCAGAGGCCATAGATCATTAATAAATAGAATATTATATATTGATTCAGCTCCATATCCAAGAAAATTGTAGGTACAGCATGCTTGACCACTAGTAGGGTAGAAGAGTATACCTGCCTTATTTACTTTGCTTTAACAAATAAGTTTGGTATTCTCACAAATGATCCATCCCATGGCCACATGGTTGTATGCTTGGCTACTGATTAAAGGGACCTGGGTTCAAGCCCTGGGTAAGGTATGGATGTTTGTGTCATTTTTCTGCTAAGGTCTCACTTTTCTCATAGACTGTTGACTATGCTATGGCATATACAGTTGCACAATTAAAAGGACCTTCTTGCTCAGAATTACATATTTATATAATTCTGAGCAGCGTGCTTGGCTACTAATCAACAGGACCTGGGTTCGAGCCCCGTGTAAGGCATGGGTGTTTACGTTGTCTTTCTGCTGAGGTCCCACCATCCTCACAGACCTACCATGGTGTATTAAACTAACAGGTTCCTGTTAGACCTTGTGGCAAGCAACTGCTTGAGGTTTTTTTTTTTTGCTCAAAAATTAATTAAAAATAACTTAAAGTTTTCTGTCATTGAGCAATAAAATTTTTAAGTTTATCCTTCAAACTATTTGCATGTTAAAAGTTTTTAGGAGAAAACTCGGAAGCTTTTCAGATCAAGGACAGTATTCTGTCTTCAGTGAAGTGACACTATATGGTGACGTTACAACTGTTTAGAGCTTCTTTCCACGTGTCATGAAGGGTGATTTCAGTGTCTCGGTTGCAGATGGGGATGGGTGAGGTCATTATTTCAATAACCTCATGAACAAGTTCCTGTCATACCTCAGTGGCAGTCAGCTGCTTGAGGGAAGTATTTTTATTTTTATCCTCACACATAACAGCAATCAAATTTAGGATGATATGATGACAGTTGTACATCATCTTGGGCTAATTATTTTACTGTAACTCCATGTACTTATTTTTATATTTCCTGAGGATACTCATGCTTTTAGATGAAACATGTCAAAAGTTTCTCTTCATTCACTATTGTAAATTCTTGGTCATAAATATGGTCATAGTTGTAAAACCAATTACCTTTGCCAGTTTGTTGAGTTTCTGCTTTGAAAAAAAGTGTTGGATAAGGAGGATTGAACTGCCTCTTTTCATTCTGGCAGTGCAACCAGAGCAAAAGCTGCAGCACGGTTTAGCATGGGAATGACATTAGTTAGAAGTTATAACAAGGTACTACAACAACAAAAGGTTGTATAATACATGTTGAGGTTTACTGACTTCCCAGGCACTGCACTTTTAGGTGGACTTAATAGTGAAGATAGTGTATAAAAAGTAAATAAAATTTTATCACTGTATGTTATAACTTTATACACTGCTCATCATGAAATTGTCCACCTACAAGGAGTGTTCACTTTGAGCTCAAAACAAGTGGGATGACAGAGAGTAATGTAGGCAAGAAATTATTAAGTCTGTGTATTAAATCAATAGTGTTTATGAAAATGTGGCATACATCAGTAAGAAGTATGGCCTTGATGAATAGCAATACAAGTATCCATATGTCGCACTAATGAGTGAATAATTGGCGAATGTCATCTTGGTGAATATTGAGCCATGTTTTAGGCACTTATGCTATGAGCCCAACAACAGTAGTAGTGGGATGAGAAGCAGTGATCAGTAAGCTTTCCATCATCTCAAATGCATTCAATGGCAACAGATCTGGGGAATGTGTAGGCCAAGAAAGCATATCCATATCATATATATGCACTTTTGGGATTTGTCATATTTCATTCACCTCTGAGCTTGGTAACAGTAGTAGGAGGCTGAGAGGCAGTGTTCAGTGAACATCCCATCATCCTAAACATGTTCAATGGGCAACAGATCTAGGGAACATGCAGGCCAAGAAAGCATATCCATATCTCATAAGCACTATTAAAATTTGAGAGCCATGTGTGGGAGGCATTTTACTGCTGAAAATAGCATTGGGGATGGAGCATAGAAAGGGCAGAAGCACTGGTTCCAGAATGGTTTCAACATGTTTTGCCATCGATAATGACTAGAACCAGAGTGAACGGCTATTGTAACCGTATCTGGAAGCTTGTTGTGATGCTCCCTGATGAAGGTTGGATTACCTCTGTCCTTAGCATGTCTCCAGATGCATATACAACCACTACTTGATCCCAAACAGAAATATGATTCTTCACTAAAGACAACATGATACCAGTCTTGTTCCCAAGCAACTCTTTTTCTGTACCACTGCAGACAACAATGGGATGGTGTCAGAGGTGGACATGCTTATGGACTGCATGAATGCAGCTATGATTCATGCAGTCATTTTCTAATCATCTCCCTGACACAGACAGGGATGGCATTACGGTGTTGGAAATTTGGCAGTTTGTGACAGATCTGCCAGTAAATCCTTTGATCCCTCCCATCCATATGTTCTTATGCCACTAGAGCCTTGCTGAAGTGTCTGGTTACCTACCTGTACCCACTATTGCCAACAGCATCCAACTGTTTGAGCATTCATAACCCACATGAACAGCAAATTGACCATCCAACCTCTGACAACTCAATGATCCAACAGCTTTCACCATATGTGCATAACATCACCTGATGTGTGTTAAAAGCATTGCCCACTCTTCACAAGTCATTCATTCACCATTTTGTTTGACTGAGAATAGCACTGCTGTAACTATTGCTCTTATATGTTCTGCTGTTAGTTCATTTCTCCCATATCAATGAAATTTTGCCAAATTTAGTTTGCTGATGAAAATGTACTGATAATGTAGATATTTAGGCAAGAAAATTCAGTCATTCTATAAAAAAGCCTTCATCTTGTTTTCATTTTTTAAGTCTTATTTTTGAGGTCTTGGTCCATCTACTCTGCCATACTACATCTTTGTCTAATTGTAAAGCAGATTATATTGTTAATTCTTTCCTGAAAATGGTGACTATATGGAAAGTGATGCTTGAGGCATATGTTATGAGGGAATTCATTCTTGTATCTATCAAGAAAATGTGATTTAAAATAACTCAAAATGCTAATTTTTTGCACAGAAAACAAGGAAATACACAATTATTATTTTCCTTGAAAATTTATTAAAGAATTAAAAAAATCTCCATTCAGGGCTCTAAACACTAGATTTTGCATTAAAAGCAAATGCATAAAAAAAATTACTTATTAAATGTACATATTAAAGAGAATGCAATATTTTTATATATTGAAGAATATTAAAGAATTTTAATATTTTACATATTAAATTATATTTATATTTATTGATATGGTATTTTATATTAAAGAATGAAAAATGACAACCACATTCAGGACTGTAAATTTTTCTAATATTTTCTGCAAAGCATTTGTCCAATTTTGACTAGGTTACTTTCTTTTACATAACTCCCTGTAAGAGCTAATATTTCCTTTATGTTTTTGAGAATTATTTGATTTTTGGTGTATTTTTCTCACTGTGTTACAGAGATTACCTAAATAAATATCTTTTTATGATAGCAGGCTTTAAACTTGACAATAATAATGTGAACCAAAGGCTGCAGCAATGATGTATTGAGTGAGAAGAAGACCACTGATATTTTCAGATATCATCGAGAGGGGAAGACAGAGCTTGTCAAGGATAAGCAAGATGTTACGATCAAGGTAATTCTCCTTGCAGTAGTTCTTAATATCAAAACAGAAATAATTTAGAAACCATTCCTCAAAAACTTCCAGTGACCCAAGCTTTCTTGTTCAAGTGACAAATAACAAAACAAGATGACTTTACAAAATCCTTGACTTCCCATGGTGTCTCTGATTGTAGACTAACAGTTTCTTGTAGCATTTCCTCCAAGTAAAACAATCAGACAATCTTTACTGTCACAAAACAACTATGGATTTTTCTTCTGATGAAAGTTCTGGGATGCATTCATTTCCAGAATAATCTGTTTCATCAACACTATACATATATCAATAAAAATAACTACCTTCGATTTTTTGCTTGCAAAACTTCTGGATACTCCACGCTTGCTTTGATGTCCGTGTGTGCAGAGTATGGAAGCTTGCTTGAGGGTTAACACAAGCACTTTTTGTACAAACTTTTCTATCATGAGCAACTTTTTTTTTTTATTTCTGAGACCAGCTGCAATTGACTAAAAAATCGTGTATGAAACTTTTACCTACTTCTTGTTTCAAATCAGTATGAATACTTTTAGTTCAAATAATCATTTGAATAGAGCAATATATTTTTGAATCTGATCTTCAATCCAAATAGTTTAAAAGTCTTTATTCACTTTGACACTACTTCTGTTTTGATAGTTTAATACAGAAAAGAAAGAAGTCTCACTATACTCTTTATATATATATCAGCCTCTTACCCTGCAGTCCTTACTGTTGTGTAAATACCAAATATCCTCTAAAGTTCATTCACTATTACACTATTTAGTATCAGTAAAATATTTAATTACCAAATGGCTACACTAACATAAACAACAATACATCTCATGGCATCCGTGGGCATGGGTCAGTTAAAAGCATGTCAGGTCGAGTCCCACTGGGCCAGCACTGAGATTTATCAATGCAAAACTACCCAGCTTGCTTTCAGTCAGTAGGGAACACCTATAGGCTTGTAAAGAAAATTGCAACAGTTTTAATTAATTCTCTGTGCATAGCTGCTATAGAAATGGGTTTTGAAATACTACTAATGGATCATCTTTCTCACCTTATGAATGTAGCAGCTCTGTTTTGCTGTACAGTTTGTGCTAACAAACGCTTGTACTTGTTTCTTGGAACCTTTTTCCTCTTGCATTTGCCACAATTGGCAGGTGTTTATCATCTGCCATACATTGTCCTTGTGATTTTTCATTTGAGTTCCATTACAGGTTCTCATGCCCATTGTGCTCCAAGGATGAACCCCCTTCGAAGTAAGTCAGATTAGCTTTTTTTACCCATATCACACTTGACTTTGCTTTCCAACATGCCTTTGCCACTTGAATAGTGCTTCATAAAATAAATAAATACCCTCTCAAGCAGCTGCTTGCCACAGAGGTCTGACAGGGGCCTGTCAGTTTATATGCATAGTAGAAGGTCTGAGAGGATGGCAGGACCTCAGCAGAAAAATGACACAGACATCCATGCCTTACCCAGGGCTCGAACCCAGGTCCCTTTGATCAGTAGCCAAGTGCTCTAACCACTCGGCCATGGGACGACTAGTGCTTCATAATGATAGAATATTAACATCCAAATCCCGTGATAGAGTACTTGAAAGGCCTGGCATTCCATTGTCAGAGATGGAAAAAATACATCCAGGACTGGATCTATGGGGAGGGAATGCCCCCCACCCTCCATTAGTCTGTTAGATGTGCTATAATCATCATTAATCCAACTTGCAAATTTCTCACGATTGGGAGGAAAAATAGCTAAATATTTCTAACAGAAAGCAAAAATATAGCTAATAGCATTTCTAAGCATTTGCAGACTATTATGCTGTTTTTAAGTCACATGATGACAAAGGTATAGAAAATTGTTTTTAGCCAAGTGGGATTCGAACGCATGACCTCCTGATAATGTGTCAGGTGCTCTGAATGATGAGCCATTGGACAATCTTCCTCTACTGTTGATGTTGAGCCCTAGACCAGTGTTTATCAAACTTTTTTTTACCCAACCCACAATAAGATATGCATTTTACACTGTGACCCAGACTAATATTTTCTATTCTGTTTCATTAACAAATGCTGGTCACCACCCATTAATGGGTCGTCAACCACAGTTTGAAAAATTCTGCCCTAGACCATAGGTCCAGTCTCAAGAAACTAACTCTGCATTTGGAGAAAGACTGCCTTGAGAGCTATCCAAGCAAGTGCACAAGACAGGCTCACTCAAAGAGTGCCCGAATGGCACATTTTTATTTGAGAAAATATCAGTTTATATTTCAATGTATGGTAGATATCACAAGTTACCTTATAGTATCACCAGTTATAGACATCACAAGTTACCCTCCCCGAAAATCCGGTGGTCATATATGAAATCTCAAACTTGTCTACCTGCTTTGAAATACAAACAGTTGGTTTGGTATAATTTTATTTTAGCCCCATATTTTATGTCCGACACTAAAAATAGATTAAAAAAGAATACTATAAAAATCTTACTTCATATAGAATATCATTTTAATCTTTTCTGAGATAAGACGAGTTCCTACTCGTCTTATCTCTCGTACCCCCACCCACACACAAAAAAATAAACTGAATTATCGGACACCACAAAACAAAAATTTTTGACACCCCACCGAACTTGGCTCAGAAGTTCACCCTTCCGAAACTTAAATGCTGGGTAGGTGCCTGCTGTCAGGCACAATACTGAATATCAATCCTCTCATTCAATTTAATTCTAACAGTAAAAATTCGAATATTTAATTACTCAGTTAAGTTTTTAAATTAATTTTTTATTCATTTTAAAAACTGAATTGTTTTATAAGTATAATTATTGAAGGACCAGTCTTTCAATAAAATTGTTACTCTTTAGTTTATTGAAAAGTAGCTACGCACCTAAAATTTCTTTTAACTATAGTTTCGGCAAACACTTGATAATGCCATGAAGGTTATTTCTTCACGTGAGCTTTTCGTGTTCAACTGATAGAACAATTAAAATTTTGATCTTCATGACCTTTATGATCTTCATGACTTTTATGAGTTTTAGTTTTGAGAATTATCATTCAACGGTAGCACACAGCTGTTACGACTATAATTAGAAAAAGTATCGAAATTGTACAAATATCTGAAAAACTGGCGGAAAGAACAACATTTCCAATAATCAACTAATTCGCAAATTATTTTACTGTATCGATTTTCCAATACTACTTTTTTAAGACAATATCACACACATTTTTAATCGATTGCTAAAAACACCTACAAAATAATATAAATATTTTGTTGATACCCATGCAAAGTAACTGATACAAAAAAATTAATTTAAATTTAATAATGAAATTAAAAACTTAGTTGATAATTCAGTAGTATACTCATTTTTGTTTCCTAACTTATTTTTGTTCACATAGTATTATTTGTGTGAACATTATGCAAAAATTAGTGGGAGAGCACAAGTGACGCAATCGATCCTGGAAAAAGGTAGGAGGAGGCAAGAGACTGGATTTCTATTGCAATGTAATATTTTCCTCTTCTGTTTAAGATGTTTTTTTTAAAAAAAAAAAACCTTCAAAAAATGCTTTAAAAATGCATGAGCTTAATAATTTTTGGCCTCCAATACCCTTACTAGCATTCTAAGAGGAGTGGCACGTCCCTGTTTGAGACTGTACAATTCCGTGAAAACGGAAATGAATTATTTTAGGAAAGTTTTTGATTTCAAATAGAAAGATTTCTAAAATTCTAATATAAAAAACTGGAATAGTTTTGTGAACATTTTTTATGTAATCGCATGTTAATAAATTAATTGAAAAAACTTCACACAATATGAGGGTTTCAGCTTTTTAATTGTAGCGGGATACAGGCAAGACATTATATCACGTGTTACTACTAGTCGAACATTTACGGTATACTGTATATACTGTAAATACCGCTACTTAAATAGGACAAAATAATACTGTTTCTACCTTATAAAATGTATTATTCAGTTCACTGACAACAGATACGAATTAAAATGTACTACCACACTCTACTGGTCGCATTGATAAATAATAAAAATTGACCTCTTCATCATTTAAATTAGCAGAATTTAAAATTTATGCAATTTAATATTACTTGAAATTTTTTTGAGAATTGAAATTGTGTTGAATACAGTTGAATTCCACCTGATGATAAATCACATTTTTAGTAATTTAAATATTCTTTATTATTTTGAAGTATTGTAAATAAATTTTCTATAATTAAATGTCAATTACAATTAGAATAAAAATGATAATAAGTCATTATATTAAGCTAATTCATTTCAAGAATTATTTCTTATAGCATTATGTCTTGTATTTTTGTTATTTATAAAGCATATTTTAATAAACTTTTTCAAGAAAACGTATATCTGAGGGCATAATTATTAGTATCTTGACCATTTCACTGTTTCAAAACAAAGTAGAAAGAAAAATGCCTTTATTTCGAGTTATACATCATAAATTTAATTCGCTCGTGTTGCTTAACAAACTGACAAGCAAGCTTACACCTTGCTTCTCTCTGTTGCAGCAGACATTAACTAGCAACTTAGTCAAATTCATAAAGTAAAACTAGGTAAGGAATTTTTATTTTTTCTAATCTGTGGCTCCTGATTTAAGGGATCTGGGTTCGAGCCTCGGGTAAGGCATGGATGTGTGTGCTGTTTATCTGCTTAGGTCCTGCCATCCTCTCAGACCCTCTACTATGGCATATAAATTGACAGGCACCTGTCAGACCTCTGGCAAGCAGCTGCTTGAGGGGGTATTTATCTTTATTTTTACGAGATTTAGTTAAACTACACCACAGATAAGGTAATTTATGTTGAATGTGGCAGAGTGATTACGTGGGTTCGAGCCTCGGGTGAGGCATGGATCTTCCTCAGGGCCCCCACATCTGAAAACGGGCCCCCAGGCCAGGATCTTTGGCGAGCCCTCCTACCTACTCCAAAGTTAAGGGCAGCGTGCTGCTCTACAGGATTTAGGATAAAATTACTGATCTAAGGGACCTGGGTTCGAGCCCCGGATAAGGCATGGTTGTATGTGTTGTTTTTCTGCTGAGGTCCTGCCATCCTCTCAGATCTTCTACTTTGGCATATAAACTGACAGGCTCCTGTCAGACCTCTGTGGCAAGCAGCTGCTTGAGGGGGTATTTATTTTATTTTTTAAGTCGGTTTAAATGATGACACAAAAGTGATATTTATATTTATTAAAAAAATTATATGGATTTACATAAAAACTTACAATAATATCAAAAATTATCTCAAAGTATATTTTCTAGCTTTTGTCGTCGCAAATTTTTCAATAACTTCAGTACAATCAACTTGCTTAGCTAAATCATTTTCGATGCACAAAATTGAGTACGAATGGCGATAAATCACAAAGACGAAACAAAAAGTCGGTATGATGAGAGGATAATGTAATGTGCTTAATAAAATATTTTAATTGGATAGACAAAAGTCAATATTTTATAAAAATCGCTTTTTCTCTTCTGTTCATCTCGCTTACCTGGCTGGCCCGCCACGCCAGCCTCCCCCCCTTGTGGTGGCCATGATCTTCCTTAAGCTGAGGCATCGCTTTCCTCACAGATCTCTGTGGCGTGTTAAACTTACAGGCTCCTTTCATGTTTCTGCGGGTAGTAACTGCTTGTGAGGGGTAGTTTATTTGATATACATTTTTGAATACGTATGCATCATTAAGTTCAACAAACTCGTTTTTTAGAGCTTAGTTCACAAATGAGAAATTTATTAATTGTATTACACCAGTATTCAGCAAACTTGATTCGCTCACGGTACAATAAAAAATTCTGAGGAACTTGGCGGCACACCACAATAAAAAAAAATTGACCAATAAAAATAGCTCTTGTTGTTTTCTGCCTGAAAGCAGCTACGGATGCTATTAATAATGCGACTTAAACTAATTGTTTACCATGTTTTTGTGAAACTAGAAAGTTCTAATGTTTATATTCGCAGCACTGGACAATAATTAATGTAACAATAGTGAAATATGTGTTGTTTTTCCATTACGCATTTTTGCTACGAGTTCATATAAGTATATTAATTTATTATATATATCCCACAACTACCTTAGAATGATGCAATAGTGTGAATTGATTAGATTATGCTTTAAAATGTATCTGTCCTCGACGAAAGCATGGAATTAACTGGAAGTCAAGTTTCAGTAAAAAGTGGGTAGATATCCAGAACACGAAGCATTATAAGTAGGCAGAGCCGCTTTATACTTCACGCTCCCCTAGGCACACGAAGTGGCAGTGCGTCCTTATGGTTGATAGGCGACATGTTTTAACTATCACGATCAAGAAGAAAGGATTTCATCAAAATGGGAATCGACCGGGAAGCACCGAAAATCCGGAATCCTGTCGTCTATGAAATTTGAAACTTGTTCATCTGTTTTGAAATCCAAAACGGCTATCTTTGTATCATATTATTTTAGCCCCATAATATATGTCCGACACTAAAAATAGATTAAAATTCACTGTAAATTTTTATTTCATATAGAACTCCTCCTAAACACTAAATTATCGATCAAACGTTTGTCGAGAAACACTTAGAATTATAAATAAGTAGACACCTAAAAAGAAAACAACAGCCAACGACTTCGCACTGACGCGACCGCCTCCTTTTCAAATAAGCTACACACGAAGAGGCAGTCAGGAAACTAATAAAAAAAACCCCAACAATCTCGTCCGGATATCCCGCCTCCATTCCAAACAACTAAAGCCAAACATGTGGAGCATTCACGAAACTTAACGAGGAAGTAATTTTTGACATTTTCGCAGCACACCGGTTGCGGAACACCATTACACAACAGCAAAAAAATAGCACGGCTAACTGGAAAATGATACAGTTAAAAAAAAAAGCTGCTGCAAAAACTTATTTATAAAATAATTTTAATTTTCATATTATAATGTAAAATTATAAATTTATTTAAAGCTCATGTCAATAATGTACAGAAAATTTTATTACAAATTGTTGACTAACTTTGTGAAAATATGTATTGTTCGCCATGAAATTCAGAGGGAAATCAAATACGACTCTTGGTGGCGTATCCCTTTATTCTCTTCTCAAGATCTTGTCAATGTAAATAATAAAATTACCTAAAGCATACATTTTTATTCGTACAATGCGTATATTTAACCAAAACAATGGTTATTTTTTATGTGGTTATCCCAAAAAATTAAAGATATAAAAGATAGCAATACTATATTTCAGTGGCATATTCCAGAATGCAAATGCATGTAATGTACAGACTCGGATTTAGAAAAAAAAATAGGGGGAAGGACAAGAAACTCAATCGAGCCAGTAGAGACTGCATTTCCATTATAACATTTCTCCCTCCGTTTTAGAGCTTTAAAAAATTCCTAACGTTTAATAATAGTTTGTATCTTATTACTCTCCTTACCAGCATTCTCGGGGGGAGGAGGGGCTCTCCTCCAGATCCGGCCCTGCTTAGGTACGTATATACATCCTTCCCTCAAAGGGTGTGGCTCAGTCTGTAGCGCACCAGTTCGAATACCACCCGGCAGATAATCTCTCCGTCCAAGGGATACCGATGGGCTTGGAAAGTACACCATTCGTCGGATGGGACATTAAGCTGTGATTCATATACGAGAGAGCCATACCCTGTACACGTTAAAAAACACGCTGGATGGCCTTGGCGGGAGGCTACCATCTTTCCAACAGCTGTCCAGTGGGTCTTTTCCCCCAACCTTCTCAGTGACCTGGCCATTTAGCCAATTGTAGGCAAAAAAAAAGTGTCGCTCAGAGGTAAAACAACCCAACTATCAGACAATCAAGCTATGTATATGGTAACCTGTTGTCCCGAATATTTTGAAGGATTCTGTCGCTTTCACGGGGGTCTGCATGAATTTTTTCAGTATGGGGGAAAAATCGAAATTTCAAGACAGAAATATTCTGGGTCAAGCCGTACATTAATGAGAACGGTTGTGAAGAAAGCAATCATGCTATAATGAATACAACTCCCCGAAAAGGAAACATTAAAATTACACGTAAATTTTTTTTATATTAATAATTAAAAATATATACATGCTTCCGAAAACGTAAAAAAAAACACATCATGATTGCATTTTTTAAAGAAAAAACATTGATTTTTTTAAAAAATATTATTTAACATAGATTAATTTTTTGATCAACTATTGCCGGGGGGAGAGATACTCTCTTGTGGAAGGGAACGGAAAAGGAGAGCTGCCAGATTAGTGTGGCCTGATCTGGACAACTATGGCTATTTTTCTTTTTTTTCTACCCTGCTGAGGAGTGGTCAACCACACAGGGACCTGGTACTGATCATATACACCTACTGGATTGCCAGAATAATGAAACGAAAATGCCAGAATAATGGCTGAGCATGATTATGGATCTTGATTTTGCTGCACTGGTGGGCTCCTGTTGAGGGAAAATCTTCCACTGCAGTAGTATCGTCACACCCGGGTGATCCCGCACTAGTGCTTTCCCCTATGACGTCACTGACCACGCCCACTTCCGCCCCCTGTGACGCAACATGCCGTAAGCATTACGTAACCGGCCACGCCCCCTAATTAATAATTCCCCCTCAGTGGCGCCATCTGTTGACAGGCAGAAGTACTATTTTCCCAAAAAAAACCCTATTTTTATTCTAATTCTTCGATTTTTGATTTCCCCCTTTATAAAAAAAAAATTCCTCCCCCCTTATGAAAAAACCCCTGGCGTCATCTGGTGCCTGTGAGGAACACTAATTCCCCAAAAATCCTTATTTTAATTCTTTGATTATTAGCTTCGTTGATTTCAAAAAGGCTTTTGCCTCTGTTGATCGTCATAATTTGTGGTTGGTTGTGAGATCGTATGGCATACCAGACAAGTTGGTTAACATAATGAAAGCTCTCTATAATAACACTGAGTCGTGTGTGACAGTTGGTAAGGCTTGTAGCAATTAGTTTAGCATTACTTCTGATGTTCGACAAGGGTGCATTTTGTCTCCTTTTCTCTTTGGTTATTGATTATGTTATGCGAAATTCACTTCAAGGGAAAGATTTTGGCCTTAAATGGGCTGGAGATACGAAAATTTCTGATTTAGATTATGCTGATGATTTAGCCCTTTTAGGAAATGACGATGAGATGAACTCTTTCATTAGGGCTGTTGATAAGACTGATAGTATAGTAGGATAGTATAGTAGGTTTGGTTATAAAGAGAGTTGGGTTGTTTTACCTCTGAGCGGCACTTTTTTGCACACCATGGGCTAAATGGCCAGGTCACATGGACCCCGAAGGCTGGGGGAGGGGACCCACTGGAACAGCTGTTGGGAGACAGATGGTAGCCTCCCGTCAAGGCCATCCAGCGTGTTCTTTAACGTGCACAGGTTATGGCTCTCCCGCACACGGAGCCACGGCTTAACGTCCCATCCGACGGACGGCGGCCTTTCCAAGCCTATCGGTGTCCCCTACTGACCATGGGCAGGGCGAGGAATTTTGCGGAGATAAATCTCAACGCTGACCCAGCTGGGACTCGAACCCAGGAACTACAGATTACGAGCCTGGCGCGCTACCGACTGGGCCACCCCCGCCCCATTTTATAAAGAGAGAGAAAACTAAAGTGGTGAAAATTGGTCAGGCAATTAGTGCTTCAGTCTCTCTGAATCGTTGCACCCTTGAGAAAGTGCCTCAGTTTAATTCTCTTGGGAGCTTTGCAACAGATACTGGTGATGTGCGGCATGAGATAAATAAAAAAATAGGCATTGCTGCCGGGACTTTTAAAAATCTATGGAGAGTGTGGAGAAATAGGCGTATACACCTAAAGACTAAAATTAGGCTGTATAATAGTTTGGTTTTTTCTAGAGTTAGTTATGGTAGTGAAACTTGGACACTTTGTAAACATGATAACAGGAAACTAGATGCTTTTGATTCCAGATGCTTACGCAGTATCTTGGGCATTAGGTGGTTCAACTTTGTAAGTAATGATGAGGTTAGGCAAAGGAGTCGGCAATCTCCTTTGAGCTGCATAATGTGCAACGAGAGACCATTAGTTTGGCCATGCGGCCCGTGTGCATAATTATAGATTAGGAATAGGGTTATGAACAGTGTGCCTAAAGGCCTCAGAAAGAGGGGGAAACCTAGTATGCGATGGGTAGACAATGTCAAACAGGACCAGAATATGTGTACAGTGGCCAGACCCAGTAGATGTAGCTCAGTACAGATATGTTTGGAGAGCTAAATTGCACAAACTGGTTGAACTTATGCAGCCCATGGCTGCTTGAGGATGATGATTATGAATTTGTAAAGCAGCGCTCTTATACACCTCTTTGAATATAACAATTCCATCGTGCTGACTCTCATACACATACACTGGCGGAAATTGAAAAAAGAACACCCAGAAGAAATTCCTTTAGGAACGTCATATTATAATATATTAATAATTAAGGGCAGCAGAAACTGCGATCCAAGGTTGAAAGTCATTGGATGAAATAATGACGTCACTGAGGATGACAACATGCAAATGTACGCATACATGTATTTATAGATAGGGCATGAAAAAAGAAGTTATTCATCTTGTGTCATGTTGTTCAGTGTTCTTTGAAGGAGCTACCATGCCTGAACAACGTAGGCGCACAACATTTTTTCAGTTAGCGGAGTACTCCTGAAAAAAATCCTTGTACCATAAAAGGTCCTCTTTTTTGAAACAACTGGATTCCCCTTTGCAGATTATTACATGTTTTACATCCTTCGCCCCTCTTGCGCGAAACAACAAGGATTTCGACCGTTTCAGATCATGGTTCAGCTGTTAGTATCCCGCCGCTTCGTTCTTAACGCATCAGGATGCTGTGTTATTCTAAGTTTGAAAATATTCTCGGTTGAATGTCCTCTTCTGTATTAGCAAAAAACACACACACACATTTTGTTCGTTACGAGACATCTGACAGGGAGCGTAACGTAAGACAATCGTGTTAAAAAAAAAATTCGAACGTGTTGAAGAAAAATCCTTACACCTCCTGAAATATGCGTATTCAAGTTAAGATCTGTGATGAAATATTTTGCATATAACCGGACTAGTGCGGTTTTAAATTGTTAGCTTCTTCTGTAGCAAGCAAGTGTCCGTAAGACAATATGTTTATTCTTGCATGTGAACAAACACACACGCACACATACGATAACATATACACATAAATATGAAACACATACAGGCACTTTAACACACACACACACAGAGAGAGACATGAAGACGTATACACATACAGAGAAACGACTATGTGCATACAGACATCTTAACACATACACGCACGAAAACATGTACATATAGAGAAACAAACATATTCGCATACATGAACACACACACACTCACATACGCACACATACACGATTCACTGAAACATACACATACACACACCGAGAGAGAAACAAACATGAAGATACAGTTACATCTTGGCATATATGCACACACCTACACGTACACACATTTTGTAGAAACATACATATCTATACACAGATACAAACACAGACACACAGAGGATTAAACTTACAGACAGACATACGCGCTAGACAGTGTGCTTTACGGTAATGCTGTGCCCTGTGAACTAAAGAATCTTTCTCAAACCCAAACAGTATAACTTTCATGTAGGTTCTGATATCAAAGATGGTGTGCTTTCCTGCAGTGCAGCACCCCCATGGGCTAAAAATCTTTCTCAAACCCGATCATAGCGTGTTTTTTTCAAAAATGTGTTCCAGGGGTAGTGATCGTTATCTCTATAGATTTAAATGTGAAGCATAGAGTGCGTATCTCTGTATGAAATCGTTTATAATGAGACAACATTTCCTTTAAAAGTTGGAAGTTATCAGTATGAACTAAAAAAAAAATGATGATGTATACACTATCTGATCGTTAAAATCAAACTTTAGCAAGTTAATATATCGTTCTCTAGCTAGCGAGTCTGAAATTGGTGTGTCTTTGCTTTAAAAATAAATACGACTTCACGCAGCTAATTGTCGTAACAGTTACAGGATCCTCTCATACGACCCCGTTAGAAGGGGTGAGAGGTTGTCGGGATCTTGGTAGGTAAACAACACAAACGTTCATGTCTTACTATGGATCAAATATCCGAACTCATACGACCCCGTTAGAAGGGGGTGAAAGGTTGTCGGGATCTTGGTAAGTAAACAACATAAACGTTCATGTCTTACTATGGATCAAATATCCGAACACTATGGCTGATTACATAATTCTGAAAAAATATCTGTCAACGATTGCAACCTTCGTACCTCAGAATCGAGAAGTAATTAGTACTAGTTTACTGTGGTAATGCTACTTTCTATAGACAGAGTTCTTCCAGATTTCCAAACAAGATACATAACATTATCAAAAAAAACGTGTGCTTGCCCGAACCACTTTCACACTAACATAGTACCACTTGTTCTAAGAATTCCACACTAGTATAGAAATATTCTCATGCAGGAAAAATAACTAAACCGATTCTTAGACAGTGTTAGATTGTAGTGAAGCACCCCATCTTTGTCGAAAAACTTGTGTTTGCAGCGAAAAATAGCCACCTTCACCCACACTTGTGCGCTTATTCAAACGTACCGAGGGGGCCGGGAACTCTGAAAAGAGATAGCGCCTTCGAATAACCGCTGAGAGAGCTTACGCTTCTTGCGTTACGTTTTATCGGTTGCTGAAGTCAGTGAATGCAAAGTTAGATCTAGCGGATCGATTCTGGGACCCGACTTTTCATGGAAATACTGAAAATATTGTTTTCTTATAAACAGTGAGTTTTCAGATTTTTTAATTTACAAACAAAAGCTCCTATTCAGATTGTCTTCCGTTCGAATCATATTTAATGCAGTCAACATTGACTTATTGTGAAAGAATGACTGTTCGTGCTAAACTATTAAAACTTTCCTTTTCATACATTAGGAAATGGAAGGTTCGTGCATGTAAGAGTGAGTTCGGTGTATCTTTAAAAATATATGCAACTATCTGTCTTAACGGTTAGCTTTCACACGACCCTGTAGAAGGGATGAGAGGATGTCGGGATCTTGGCAGGTAAACAACGTTCATGTCTTACTATGGATCTCAAACCTTGATTTTGTTAGAAGTAACTAACCTACTGTCTATGGGATAGATGTTGGCTATCGTAACTTGTGGCTGTATCAGTTGTGGTAAAGTACTGAATAGGCTATTGTGAGATTTTCAACGTAAGCAGATATATGGAAAAAATCTGATGATGCTTGCGATTTACCTACTTTGGTCGTTAAAGTTTGGTTTATTAGAAAGTAAATATACAGATAGGGAAGATGAATCAGTGATTGAACTTTAATTATCTTGCGAGATGTGTGAGGAAATGCATAGATATTGGGAGTTTAAGATTCTATGAAGAAACGTGCATCTGAAAATTAAGTTATGAGATTGTATGACAGTGAAGCAAACTCAATTTTTCATTCTAAATGCTTACACAACCTATGGATAGATAGTTTGTCTGTGTAATGATGAGTCTGATGCGTAAATAGACACTTTGATTAACGAATGTCAGAAAAAGTCCTTGAATGTGTAAAACATCCCTTGTGATCCTGACAGAATTAGACATCTACAGCAGAATTAACTCAGAAGATTGTATGGTCAGAACTTTACAGAGGTCTATTCATATTCGATAATTTCTCAAGCATCGAGGGTTATGATCGTATGGAGAAAAGAAGCGAGGATCCCTGTCTATATTAATGTTGTCAAGCTCAGTACATTACGTTTCACATAAGTCCGTTCATGGTTTTAATGACTTTTTTGTTCTTTATTGTCTATGGGGTTCCAGGTTTGTTTTTTAGCAAAGTCATATCGTTAGTGTGAGAAAGATCGTCCTTTGCATCGAAGTCACCAGCGTTCCACAGAAACGGTACATTATTGCAGTTGGAAAAAATAAAAGTTGAAACTTAACCCCAGAATGTCACATGAAAATTTGAAGTGAGAGCGTATAAGGATGTTAACACGATCACCTAACAAAGGACGCAGGGAATAATGTTAAAGATTTCGTATTAAGTTTTTCCACTAAATTATACGTCACAATTTCTTATGACATTAAGAATTGTTCCCTTTTCTAATGTACGAGGTCAGACCATATTCTCCCTTTAACCGCTACATTCTTTAATTGTGATGTCGAGCTTGTAAAATCAGCTGAGCGCTTGGAGAACGCGATATCTTAAGATCCGAAGGCACCCCACATGGAGTTCTGATAAAGTGTAGCATTCGACAGGAAACAGTAATTATTTAACTTTGTTCAAAAGATCTTTGAGGGGGATAAGACGAGCGGTTCTCACAAGAAATTAGACATGTTTCGTTTATCAGCTTTCCCTAGGTCAGCACTTAAGTTAACCCTTGACCTTTTATCAGCAGGTGGGCAGCCTGTGTGTGCGCTCGTCTCCCGACATCTCTTTAGAATCACGTGACAATGATTAGTAGAAGAATGCATAGCAGCGTCGAAGCGGGGCAGAAGGAATTCTTAGACACGTCGCTTCTTGTACTTCTTGTACGTGTGAACAATGGCATAAGTACATGGGCAGACCCAATCGGAACATATAGTTGGATTTTCATGTTGGGCCGAAGCTTTTCAGTGGATTAGCCTACGTATGTTGAGAAGGGTACGTTCGAGTGAGACTTATTATTTTTTATAGTAAGTTATTGTTAAAACTATTGTCCTCTATTAACAAGCATTCGTGTTGCGTTTTTTACGGAAACGTGTGAATTCTACTTTTAGCATTCTGCTGCGTAGTCTTTACCCAATGAAAACAACTGACCTTGTAATTTCGTCAGCGTCTTAACGTTCGCTGATAAATGGTGGAAGAGACGATTTTTAAAAACTGTGTGGGCGCTTGTAGATTACTCCCACAGCTGATTTTTCTTTGAATAGCGTTACTTCCCCGTACTGAGGATACAGCGGTAATAAGTATTTTTAAACCATGTCGCTCAACGGATATGTAGGAATTAAAACAGTTAGTTTTATTAGTCATACTTTTGCAATCACGATGTTTTTGAAGTGACTTAGTAAAGGAAAATAAATTAATAAATTGTGAGGTGATTGAAGTTTGAAAGGAATTTAATGTAAAACAACTTTCCAAGACAAGTCCTGATGCGGGAGCACAGATATCTGATGGCCTCAACTCTTGGAGGTTTAGGGCGCATAATTTCAAAAGTCTACATTGGGTACATTGAAATGTTCACCTGTCATAAAGGGTAGAATTGGGAATGCGGAGAACCGCCTCTGGACTTGTAAATATTTCGAGTCCTAAAACAGAGGTCAAGGCTGCAGGTGGGTTTTCATGCTGTAAGATCCAATATGGAAGCAAGGGAAGCAGCACAGATCCAAGATTCACTCGTCAATAAAACCCTTGTGATTCCCCATTTGTAATTTTTTAATTTCATAGGACTTAACCACCCGCCAGTAAAACGTGGTCCGGGGGTGAGGATCCGAACACGGGTCTTTTATGTCGCACATACAGGCCAAAATTACCTCTCAATATTTTTCATCGTGATGAATAAAATTAGATTTTTTTCCTTTTATTAATTTTTTATTTTTACCCTATAGCATTTTTTATTTTCTGCGGGACAGTCTTTTAAAACAGTTACTGCGGGGTAGTCCTTCTAGTGAAGCTCGAATTCGCGTATGAGTAATTATTCTGAGGCTTGCATCATCGGATCGTTGCCATCCCAAAGTTTATCTGGACTTGGCAAATTTCAGATGAACGTGGACACCAAAGGAGTTTGTGAAGTTTTAATAGAGGGAACTTTTGATTTTTAATAAAGGGGAGTGAATTTTGATAAGAGGGCGATTTAATGAGGGGAGCTTTTGATAAGGGGGGTTTTAATGAGGGGGGATTAAAAAATTGGGACTTTGTAATTGAGGATTGCATTATCCCTTTCTGCACGAGGTTGCTACCCTTGCAACTATTCTGAGGCTTGCATCATCCGATCGTTGCCACCCATCAAAGTTTAATTACGACTAAAATCGAGGTTTTTTCCTGACATTATAGTCACTAGATGGCGCCAGGGGTTAAAAGGGGAGGGAATTTTAATAAAGGGGCGGAACTTTTAATAGGGGGATTTTTTAATGAGGGGGGGGGAATCAAAAATTGGGAAAATAGAGTTAAAATAGGGGTTTTTCTGAAAATAGTACTCCTCATAGTCACTAGATGGTGCCAGGGATTAAAAGGGAGGGGAAGGAAATGGTTTTTTAATAAGGGGAGGAATTTTTAATAAAGGGGGAGTCAAAAATCGGGAAATTAGAGCTAAAATAGGGGTTTTTCTAAGTACTCCTCATAGTCGCCAGATGATGCCACGGGTTAAAAAGGGGGAGGAAGGGGTTTTTTAATAAAGGGGGAGGAATTTTTTAATAAATGGGGTTTTTTTAATAAAGGGGGATTAATTAATTTTTAAATAATTTTAAATAATTATTAATTAGTTATTAATTGATTATTAATTATGAATATTAATAAGGGGCGTGGGCGGTGACGTCATAGGGGGGAAGCACTAGTGGGAGGGGCTGGAGTGTCAGGACACTACTGGAGTTTGAGCGAAGTTGTATACTGGGTCTATGGGAACCAAGTTGGTCTTTTTGTTAAATTGCACACAACATTCTACAAGAGATATCGGCAATGGTACGATGGTAACGTCAATGGTTAGAAGAGTATTCGCACATTCGCTGACGAAGTTCTGGGCAACACAGAGTTACAGACGCACGAGAGGATGAGCATATCATGAGGGTGGCAGAGCTGATGGCTACGACATCACAAATTCGATTCTCTGTTTTACCAAGGGTGTCTAGAAGAACAATACGCAATCGTCTTTTGGAAGCAGGACAAAGGGCATGCTTGCCACTGGCATAGTTACCACTGTCACTATCGAGCACGTTTGCAGTGGTATCAAAAACGGGTTCATTGGAGGGAAGAATGGCAGTCTGTGGTCTTCAGTGATGAAAGCCGATTCTGCTTAGGAGCGTCTGATGGTCGTTTACGTGTCCGAAGGCGACAAGGTGAGCAACTTCTTCCATCGTGCATCTGCCAGTGACACACAGGGCCTACATCGGGCATCGTGATGGGGGGAGCGATTAGTTATCACCCTCGCACGTGTCTGGTGTTTGTACAGGGTACACTGAATAACAGTACATATGTTTGCGACTTCATAAGCCGGTCATTCTGCCATATTTGAGTGTAATCCCAAATGCGATATTCCAGCAGGATAACGCCCGCCCACACTCTGCCCGGGCAACTCAACATGCTCTTCAGGCAGTGCACCAACTCTCTTGGCCAGCACACTCTCCGGACTTGTCTCCAATCGAGGACTGGATCGGGCAAAGACTCTTCCGTGGAGACCTTATTAAAATGTGAATCTGTAAAATGTAATACTCATTAAACGGTAAAATAAACATTGAATCACTTTGTCCTTTCTCAACAAGTTGTTTCTACTAAATAAATCTCATAGATTGCGCTTCAATTATTAATGGTGTTCTTTATTCAATTTCCGCCAGTGTATATACGAAATGTCGCCATCCTCACCTCACGTGCATAATTTGTTACGTAGCATTTGTTCACATAACAAAACGTTTTAACAAGAAACGTATCAAAGACCCGCCAAGGTATCAAGAGAAGCGACACCAGATAAAAGTAGCTTTTCTATCTGAACTCGGTTATTCCAGTGCTATTTGATTAGCACTTATAAGGAAGTCTTCCATAAGCAAGGAGCACGTTTTTCTCAGTTTCCTAGAAATTTCTACTTTCATATACTACTTATTAGGATTTGGCATTTTTATAGCTGAAACAGCTAACACACGATAGTCGATAATTTTAATTTAGGTTTTAATTCTAGAATCTAGATGAAAATTTATCTTCACTAAATTACATAGTTACATTTATTTCACTGCAGCAATGCAAACCTTTGTATTTTACTGTCTAAGGGACCTGGGTTCGAGCCCCGGGTAAGGCATGGATGTATGTGTCGTTTTTCTGCTGAGGTCCTGCCATCCTCTTAGACCTTCAACTATGGCATATAAACTGACAGGCTCCTGTCAGACCTCTGTGCAAGCAGCTGCTTGAGGGGGTATTTATTTATTTTCATATAAGTTTTTAATCTCGGAAAATTTTCTAGGTAGTTAAATAATACTATTACAGCTATTACTGTATAGCCATCTCGTGGCTGAGTGGTTAGGCGCGCTTGGCTACTGATCTAAGTGGACTCTGGGTTGGAGTCCCGGATTAAGACATGGATGTATGTGTCGTTTTTCTGCTGAGGTCCTCGTGGCCGAGTAGTTAGCGCGCTTGGCTACTGATCTAAGGGCGTTTTTCTGCTGAGGCTCTGCATCCTCTCAGACGTTCTACTTTGGCATATAAACTGTCAGGCTTCTGTGGTAAGCAGCTGCTTGAGGGGGGGATTTATTTATTTTTTATGTTTACTGTATTGTCTGTAGCTTACTTGACGGAGAACGTTTAAAATTCTAATTTATACATACATTACTATGCATCCCATAGCCGAATGGTATGCGTGCTTAGCGTTTGTTAGAAAGGGACCTTGTACGAATCTCGGTAAGAAGACATGGATGTGTTTGTTGATCATTCTGCTGAGAACCGTAGAATAGTGGTGTCGAACGAGGTGTAAAAAGAAATTATTACTGCTCAAGAAGTTCGCAGGTCTGATTTTTATCGCGAGATGCGAATAAAAAAGGGTGTACATTTCTGCTCTGTCAGCTATAGTATCGTATTTTCATTAATGGCTGTTCTGCTAGCACAACTGAGATGAAACAGGACAGTTCTAGTTATGCTATCGGCGCTCTGGAGCTATTCTTGGAAGACATCCTTTTCCAAATACAGAGCAATTGTCAAATTTCAAGTTGCTGATATACGAATAAAAATTTCGGACTCAGCTTTTTTTCCCTGCATTTTTATGTGTTATTTATACGGTTTTTTTTTTTTAAAGAAATAAAAGGTATAAAGAAAAGGGCATTATAAATCGCATATAACAAATAAGGAAAAGCAGAATGTAAAGATAGTTTGCAATTTTCGGTTTCAGTGAAAAATACATGAAAACAATATAACTTTAACATATTAAAAATTGATTTTACAACATTGTTATGCATCAAATATTTTCATAGATTTATCTAAACTTATCGAAGAGACCTTCCACTTAGGGTATTACACAGAGCATTGCGATATTATATAAGATAGATGAATTATATAGCACAATTTGCGGGCAAATAGTTAGACTACAGAATTCTGAGGTCTAACTATTTTCCCGCAAACAATGGCAATGTGGAGGAACAATTACTGCTTTGATCTTCGAGGATATTTAAAATTTTCTCCAGGGTTGGGTTGTTTTACCTCTGAGCGGCACTTTTTTGCACACCATGGGCTAAATGGCCAGGTCACATGGACCCCGAAGGCTCAGAGAAGGTTGGGGGAGGGGACCCACTGGAACAGCTGTTGGGAGACAGATGGTAGCCTCCCGTCAAGGCCATCCAGCGTGTTCTTTAACGTGCACAGGGTATGGCTCTCCCGCACACGGGGCCACGGCTTAACGTCCCATCCGACGGACGGCGGCCTTTCCAAGCCCATCGGTGTCCCATACTGACCGTGGGCAGGGCGGGGAATTTTTGCGCAGATAAATCTCAACCCTGACCCAGCTGGGACTCGAACCTGGGAACTACAGATTACGAGTCTGGCGCGCTACCGACTGAGCCACCCCCGCCCCATTTTCTCCAGGAAATCGAAGGATTGTTATCAACTCATCGTGTGACAATTTATTGTAATATAGAAACACTTCATGTGCTCAATTTCTGATTAACCCACCTTTAGTGGCTTCTTATCATATCTGCAATTTTATCCACGTTGACAAACTTTTTACCAGCCAGTTTATCTGCTATCCGCGTTAACATTAGTTTCTGTTATCCGCGAAGGGCTCTACTTATGACGTGGACATTTTAACCAGTTCTGTGCAAAAAAGTGCAGCTCAGAGGCTGTGAGTAAAGAGATTTTTTTTTTTGAGTGTGTGTATGACAGATGAAACACTGTAATATAAAAAAAAAATTCTCATGCAATTTGAAGCAAAAATTTGGAAGATGTTTTAAAGTTGTTGAGACCATAGATAATTCAAACTACACTTTCTGGTCCAAGTTGTTTCGTATTCAAACACAGCATCCATGTCGCCATCAATATTAGAACTGTAGCTAATGTGATTCGAAATTAATAACAAGGATATCGCAAAAAAATCCCTAAATATTAGATGTTGCTAATTAAATTTTCGTGTTTTTACCCATACCACTTCCTGAAATAAACTCAGACCAGGCAACGCCCATGTTCAGCTCTCTTTCTTTTACCCTTTTATCTATTAATGATAATACTCGATGAGAGAAATATGGAAATCAACTTAAAAAGTATGTCAAAGCATGTCATCCTACACAAGAACCAGATGAATCAAATATGGACTGATGCATGCAGAGCAGTGCTCAGGGCGAAAGGTTCTTTGATTTTTCCAGACAGCGACGTTAACAATTTGTGTAAGTGATGTAGCGGTTCCACCGAACGTTTTTCTCCACACCCTAATGTCATTGGGTGTGGTACAGCCAAATACAGTAATAGGCATAGCGCACCTGCCTTTAAAAGATGTAACCTTTTGGCTGCTGAGGTTGGAGTAACATGGATCGATGCAAGTCATGACATGTGGCTGAACAATGGCCAGGAAGAAGTGCCCGCTACAAATCGATTCTCGAGCTCCTTGCCATGCTGCAGCCCGGAGAGGTCCGTTGACCTTCGCAGCGAGTGTTCTAGACTGGATATTGATCTTCCTGCTGTGGCTCCGGAAGGCCGCAGATCGATTGGCCGCATTGCAGTTGTTATCGCGAGTGCGTCGTGCTTTTCTACTTCGTTTAACACGCCTTACGCCCTTGAAACGATTTTTCCTTTTACGCTCTGGAAGCCCTGACCTTGGCTCGTCTTGTAAAAAAAACTGAATAGAGTGTAAAATAAAAGAAAAACATCCGAGAAGTAGAACTAATAATATATTTAATTTTTATATTTAATGAGTAATAATAAATGTTTAAATATATCTCTATTAAAAAGCTTCATTCCAAGAAACCTTCTTGTCGCGAAACCCTGACAGAAAATCTTTCAGTATGACATAGAGATCTGTGAGGAAAGTGAGATCCCATCTTTCATACCTTTAATGAAATAAAAAAAAAATACCCCCTCAAACAGCTGCTTGCCACAGAGGTCTGGCAGGAGCCTGTCAGTTTAATACGCCATAGAAGAAGGTCTGTGAGGATGGCGGGACCTCAGCAGAAAGACAGCAACAAACATCCATGCTTTATCCAAGGCTCGAACCCAGATCCATTAGATCAGTAACCAAGCGTGCTAACTACTCGGCACACACCTGTAAACCAGAAAGTAAACATTTATGACTCATCGGGTTGCTTGTGGTCTTATGATCAGAGCCTTGTGCGCATAATAAAAGTTCTGTCCGCATTCGCAAGATCTAATTCCGCACCCGCAAAACTTGATCAGCATATATTAGCTACTTAATAATCGTCAAGGTCATACTAAATATTAGATAAAGATTTACCAAAATGTGTTTTTTGCAAATTCTTCTAAGTAAATTTGCCCTTTTAAATGCAGTTATTCGCGATTATGAGAACTGAGTTACTGGATATTAACCCAGTAACTCAGTTATATCAGTTCTCAGTTCTTCAGTATTAACCCAGTAACTCCCTTCTACGTCTTGGGACGTGGGTGGCTCAGTCGGTAACGCAGGTTCAAGTCCCAGGTTCGAGTCCCAGCTGGGCCAGTATTGAGATTTATCTCTACAAAACTCCCCGCTATGGCCTCTGTCAGTAGGGGACACCGATGGGCTTGGAAAGGCAGCTGTCCGTCGGATGGGACGTTAAACCGTGTATGGCCTCTGTCAGTAGGGGACACCGATGGGCTTGGAAAGGCAGCTGTCCGTCGGATGGGACGTTAAACCGTGTATGGCCTCGGTCAGTAGGGGACACCGATGGGCTTGGTAAAGGCAGCCGTCCGTCGGATGGGACGTTAAACCGTGTATGGCCTCGGTCAGTAGGGGACACCGATGGACTCGGAAAGGCAGCCGTCCGTCGGATGGGACGTTAAACCGTGTATGGCCTCGGTCAGTAGGGGACACCGATGGGCTTGGTAAAGGCAGCCGTCCGTCGGATGGGACGTTAAACCGTGTATGGCCTCGGTCAGTAGGGGACACCGATGGACTCGGTAAGGCAGCCGTCCGTCGGATAGGACGTTAAATACCCCTCTTGACGGGAGGCTACCATCTGTCTCCCAACAGATGTCCAGTCGTTCCCCTCCCCCCTCCCTTCTCTGAGACATTTGAGGTCCTTGAGACCTGGCCATTTAGTCCATTGTGTGCAAAAAAAAGTGCCGCTCGAAGGTAATACAATCCCACTACATTTAACCCTACAAATTTCGTGATCTCCACAACTGAAATTTTCACAGAATTCCAGTTTTCTGCGCAACACTCGAGTATTTTTTTTTTATTTATATTTGCTCTGTCAGAAAAAAAAAAAGTTTTTTTTTTTTTCTGACAGAGCAAATATAAATTTATAAATAAAAAATAAATATAAAATTATAAATAAAAAAAGTTTTTTTTTATTTATAATTTTATTCCAATGCATTTTTCTTTTTAAAGTGAATATCATCAATGAATCTTCAAATCAGCTTCTTTTCATTATCTAAAGTGGTTTTTGCACTCATGTTAGCCAAAAAATTATTGGCAAACATACCAAAGTGGTAATGTTTGCCCATATTCCTACAGATGTTATCCGATCAGTATTAACACCAATTTTTTTTTTTTACCTGCGGTTTCATCCGTTGTCCGCGTTAATTTATTTAGCAGTCGAGCGCATTTAAATGCGGATATCCTTATCCGTGCAAGTCTTTACTTACTAAGCACTAGTTATTAATGTTATTGCGTGTGTGATGCCTTGTCAAATATTCGAACTACAAATCATTGATTTGCAGCCAAAGATCAGACCGTCCTTTAGTCAGAATGAGAATATCCTGCTTTCTGCTTAGTAACTCCTGTATGCAGGCATGAATCTAGAAAGAAAAAAAAATCGGGTGGGCGAAAAAACGGAAGAAACGCAATCGAGCCGGAAAATGTAAAGGGAGGGCAAGCCACTGGATTTCGAAAAAATGTCTTCAAAAATGCATGAAATATAAATAAATTTAACAATATTACTTTTACTATCCTTCTTAAATGCCGTCCCATGGCCGAGTGGTTAGCGCGCTTGGCTACTGATCTAAGGGACCTGGGTTCGAGTCCCAGGTAAGGCATGGCTGTTTATGTCGTTTTTCTGCTGAGGGCCTGCCATCCTCTCAGACCTTCTACTATGGCATATTAACTGACAGGCTCCTGTCAGACCTCTGTGGAAAGCAGCTGCTTGAGGGGGTATTACCCTTCTTAAAGGGGGGATGGTTCCTTTCCCCCCTCCAGATCCGGTCCCGGTTATTTGCAATTAGCAAATTTAATAGCATTGTAATCTAACACGTTTACTATTATAATAATTCCCGTGGTAGAGTGGTTAGCGCTCTTGGCTACTGATCAACGGAACCTAGATTCGAGCCTCGGGTGGGGCGGGGTTGGCTCAGTCGGTAGTGCACCAGGCTTGTAATCTGTAGTTCTCAGATTCGAGTCCCAGCTGGGTCAGCGTTGAGATTTATCTCCGCAAAATTCCCCGCCCTGACCACACTCAGTAGGGGACACCGATGGGCTTGGAAAGTCCTCCGTCCGTCGGATGGGACGTTAAGCCGTGACCCCCGTGTGGGGGAGAACCATACCCTGTGCACGCTAAAGAATACGCTGTATGGCCTTAACGGGAGTCCTACCATCTGTCTCTCAACAGCTGTTCCAGTGGGTCTCCTCCCCCAACCTTCTCTGAGCCTTCGGGGTCCATGTGACCTGGCCATTTAGCCAATGGTGCGTAAAAAAATGCGTTCAGAGGTAAACCAACCAACCAACGGTAGGACGTGGATATTTGTGTTGTCTTTCTGCTGAGGTCTCGCTTTCCTCACAGGTCTTCTCTATGGCGAATTAAACTGACAGGCACCTGTCAGACCTCTCTGGCATCCAGCTGCTTGAGGAGTTTAATTTATTTTTATAAAGTTCCACAGGATATAGAAGAATACGTCATGGGCGGGGATCGGTGGTAGGGGGAAGGTGGCTCTCTTGTCTTCGCCCATGGCGCCATTTGCTCTAGATTGCGATTGCTGGCTTCAGTTATTTATAGGGGCGTCACTTTGCCAAATACCAGTTTTGGGATTATCTCTTACAAATGAGGGGCGGGGGTAGCTCAGTCGGTAGCGTGACAGGCTCGTAATCTGCAGTTCCCAGGTTCGAGTCCCAGCTGGATCAGCGTTGAGATTCCCGCCCTGCCCACGGTCAGTAGGGGACACCGATGGGCTTGGAAAAACCGCCGTCCGTCGGAAGGGACGTTAAGATATACCCTGTGCACGTTAAAGAACACACTGGATGGCCTTGACGGAAGACTACCATCTGTCTCCCAACAGCTGTTCCAGTGGGTCCCTTCCCCCAACTTTCTCTGAGCCTTCGGGGTCCTTGTGACCTGGCCATTTAGCCCATGGTGTGCAAAAAATTGCCGCTCAGAGGTAAAACAACCAACCAACCAACCTTACAAATGAATCTATGTAGGAGTGATCAAAAAATAATACATATGAAACGATGGTTGGTAACAGATTATGTTAAACATAATTTACAGCAACATTCAGTGAGGTCTCGTTCTATAGAAATTTCAGTGATATTCTCGTTCCACAAGCAATCTTCGTGACTTCATAATGCATCCGCTTCCATAGGGAGCGTTAAAACTGATGTCGCCAAACTGGAAGGATGGGTTGTTTTATCTCTTAGCGGCACTTTTTCGGCACACAACGGGCTAAATGGACAGGCCTGAAGGATCCTAAAGATCCGGGTAAGAGAATGGAAACCACAACCCAGGAAATTAAAGCTAATAATATACATATGGAAGCTTTCCGTCAGGGCCATACAGCGCATTCTTTAAAGTACACAGAACTCTTGCAACGCGGACCATGGCTTAACACCACATCAGACGGACGACAGCTCTTCCACGCTGTCCTTATCCCTTTTCACATTGAGGGAAGAACGAAGGTTAATGGAGAAAGTTCTCAACGCAGTCACAGTTACTATTCGAAACTGGGAGCAACAAATTACGAGCTCCATTTTTGCTCCAAATTACCAATTCCCAGTTTGCAGGAAGCGGAGAAGTTTTGATGTTATTGATTATCCCTAATATAAGAAAGGAATCTTTAAAGAAGGAAAGTTCTAATTCTCAATCACCATCCGTCTGTTTGTTTGTCGCTCCCATCCGTCTGTTGTTGTAACTCATCCAAGGTTCTAATAATCTGTCCATATCACTAATAATCATCATTAACACCAAAACTTCCCCACATTCCCAAGCATGAGGGGTTGGTGTGGCTCAATCGGTAGCACTCCAGACTCGCAACCTGAAGTTCCCAGGTTCCAGTCCCACATGTGCCAGCGTTGAGATTTATCTCCATAAAACCCTCCACCCTGCTTTCAATCAGAATGGGGATGCCGATAAGTTTGGAAAGACTGCTGCCTGTCGGATGGGACGTTAAACCGTGGCTCCGTGTGCAGCAGAACCATACTCTGAGGCTCCCATCTGTCTGCTAACAGCTGTTCAGTGGGTTCTTCTTCCCCAGCCTTCTCTGAGCACTTGGGGTCCTTGTAACCTGGCCCTTTAGCACATTGTGTGCAAAAAACAGGGCCACTCAGAGGTAAAACAAACCAGTCTGATGGTCTCCTTTCTAACGATCTCCATGCAATGTCACTTTCTGTTTTTCTCCACAATGCGGCCTCACAGAGTATTAATGTAACTGTAATTTACCTTCGATGTAGTCTGCTATCTGGCATCGTTCCATGCCGTGATTGTGCATTATTTATTGTGCATATCTTTATACAAGGCCGTTTCCAACCACTGAGTCGCTAGGATACATAGCATTTTTTGTCTCCTCCACGAAAAAAGAAAACGAAGCAAAAGGTATAAAAACATAAAAAAAAAATAAATTTTTTTACCAAATGGTTTCCAATTTTTCCCAACTCACCTAGATTTTGCCAAGTTTCCTCGATTTTACCACCTCTCCTTAATTTTGCAAAAACAATCCCAATTTTTACATCTCTCCTGAATTTGCCAAGTTATTTTAAAATTTTCAAACTCCCCAAAATTTTGCCAAGTTTTCTTCATTTTGTCAATTCCCCTTAATTTCACAAAAAACAATCCCAATTTTCACAACTTGCCCGTATTTTATCAAGTGGATTCGAATTTTGTAAACTGTCCTAGATTTTGCCAACTCGCCACAATTTTTTATAGAAAAAAATCCTAATTTTTACATCTTACCTGATTTTTGAAAAGTCACTCTGAATTTTGCAAAATCCCCAAGATTTACTAACTCTCCTAGATTTTGCGAATTCCCTCGATTTTGCCAACACGCCATAATTTTACAGAACAAAAGAGTCAAATTTTTACATCTCACCTGAATTTTGCCAACTTCCCAAGATTTCGCCAAGTCACTCCGAATTTTATCAACTGCTCCTAGATTTTGCCAAGTTTCCTCAATTTTGCCAACTTCCCAAGATTTCGCCAAGTCACTCCGAATTTTGTCAACTGCTCCTAGATTTTGCCAAGTTTCCTCAATTTTGCCAACTTCCCAAGATTTCGCCAAGTCACTCCGAATTTTATCAACTGCTCTTAGATTTTGCCAAGTTTCCTCAATTTTGCCAATTCGCCATAATTTTACAAACCCCCCCCCCCCCCCAATTTTTACATTTCACCTGATTTTTGCAAAGTCACTCAGAATTTTGCCTACTCCCCATGATTTGCCAATTCTATAGATTTTGCCAACACGCCATAATTTTGCAGAAAAAAAATCCCAATTTTTTTACATCTCACCTGAATTTTGTGAACTCCCCAAAATTTTACCAAGTCACTCCGAATTTTGCCAACTCACCTGCATTTTACTAAGTGGCTTCGAATTTTGCCAACTGCTCTAGATTTCGCCGTTTGTATTTCCCAAACTGCTCTACATATGCCAAATTGCCTCGATTTTGACAACTCCCTTAATTTTACAAAACAAAAGATAACAAATTTTCACAACTCACCTAGATTTTACGAAGTCGCTTCGAATTTTGCCAACTCCGAGTTACTTTGGGGGCGGGGGTGGCTCAGTCGGTAGCGCGCCAGGCTCGTAATCTGTAGTTCCCAGGTTCGAGTCCCAGCTGGGTCAGCGTTGAGATTATCTCCGAAAAATTTCCCCGCCCTGCCCACGGTCAGAAGGGGACACCGATGGGCTTGAGAAAGGTCGCCGTCCGTCGGATGGGACGTTAAGCCGTGGCCCCGTGTGCGGGAGAGACATACCCTGTGCACGTTAAAGAACACGCTGGATGGCCTTGACGGGAGGCTATCATCTGTCTCCCAACAGCTGTTCCAGTGGGTCCCCTCCCCCAACCTTCTCTGAGCCTTCGGGGTCCATTGACCTAGCCATTTAGCCCATGGTGTGCAAAAAAGTGCCGCTCAGAGGTAAAACAACCCAACCCGAGTTACTTTGGGGGAGGGAGCCTTCCCCCTCTCCCATCCCCCCCATAGTTGCGCCCCTGATGGCGCCTTAAGCAGTAAGGAATTGCCCAATTATGTTACAAATATATTTTTCCTCTGTGACTCTAAATTTTAGAAGTTTCGTAATTATAGGTAGTAAAATTTTATATTTTATAATGATAATTGTACGTATAATGTAAATTTTAATTTCCAGCTACATTATTACACTGGGGGTTCGCAACACATTTTTTTGGTTGAAAACAGTTCGCTGAACAAAAAACGTTGTAAGCCACTGTGTTAGGTGAATGCTTATTAAAGAAAAAGTTTTCTTAAATGTTTAACCTAGATTATTATCGAATAGAATGAGAAATTATTCTAACAATACTATTTTCTGTAGGTTTTCGATTTCGGGAAACATTCAGGATTAAAAGAAAAACTAAATGATACTCCTAAACATTTTATCCCTATTCACTCCAATTGGGGACAGTAATAGATAAGGAATTATTATTTTCATTAATATTTTCACAATGTTTCGTTCTTTTTCATTTAACCCCAGAAAATGTGGACAAGTATCCTTATATCCGATCCCGTTTGGGATCAGATGTTTTTAACTTCCATTGCCTTTTTCCGTTATGTAGATGAGAGCTTAAGAAAATGACTCCTCAAACAGCTGCTTCCCACGAGCCTATTGCAGCTTCCAAATGATATCCAATCACGCATCGAAATGATGTTCATTTTCGATTCCCATCTGTTCTCTGAGTCACTCGTAGCAGAGCGCAGATGTTGGTTGTCCGATGCTGCAAAGAATCTATAATTACGGGAAACCAACATTGTTGCTCCCCAACGGATTCGCCTGGAGGAGTGTCCGAGAGTCATGCAACATCTCATGATGTCATGGAAGGGGGATACCACAGCTGTTCCTTCTACAGTAGTTATGTTCCTAACGTGGGGGATGACGAAATGTCGAATTTCGTTCCTGACGAACGCATTGAACTCATTTTGCTATGTTGTCGTAAAAAACGTTTGATTTCAGAGATATATTTTTCAGATTGTTTGAGAGAAAAGGCAAGTTCAAACAATTTCTAGGTTGGGTGGATTGTTTTGCCTCTGAGCAGCTGTCCTGTGTATGGAGTCACGACTTAACGTCCCATCCCAAAAATGGCGGCCGCTCCAAGACCATCGGTGTCCCTTTTCTTACAGTGGACAGAGAGAGGGGTTAGAGGAGATAAATCTCATCGATGGCGCAGTTGGGACTCGAAGCTGGAAACATCATATTACGATCCTGATGTGCTACAAATTGAACCACCCCTGCTCTAACAACTTCTAGAAATATTCTGCTAGAAATATGCGCACAAACCATAGCACATGCCAAAGAGCCACAATATCATCTCTCTACTGGGAAGTCGAAATAGATTATAAGAGTTGGGTTGTTTTACTTCTGAGCGGCATTTTTTTGCACACAATGGGCTAAGTATACAGGTCACAAGGAACCAAAGGACTCAGAGAAGGTTGGTGGGAAGGGATCCACTAGACAGCTGTTAGGAGACAGATGGTAATTCTCATCAAGGCCATCTAGCGTGTTCTTTAATGTGCACAGGGTATGGGTCTCAGGCACACTGGGCCACGGCTTAACGTCCCATCCGAGGACGGCGGACTTTCCAAATCCTCTACTGACCGAGGTCAGGGTGGGAAGTTTTGCGGAGATAAATCTCAATGCTGGCCCAGCTGGGACTCGAACCTGGAAACTGCAGATTACGAGCCTGGCGCGCCACCGACGGAGCCACCTCAGCCTCTAAATCAATTGAAATGCACCCCCTGTATTTTTACCTTCACTACCACCGTTAAAAATGCTCAAGATTAACTTTTCCCCGTGGCAATATAGATTCTGGCTGTCATATTGATAGACGAAGCATTCACCGAACACGGGATTGAATTATTGATGAAGAAGGAAGAAACGTTAACTAGAAGTTAAACCAAAAAATCAACAAATCCCCTCTGGCCAATATAGAACACTATTTTCAAAGAAAACGAAATTATATCTTGAAGAATATTCTATAATGATGCAAATACGAACTAGTAAGAAGATTAAAAAAATGTGAACAGTAATATTATTTTGGTCTTACCCAATCGAAAAACAATTTTTCGTTCATCTCTTAAAACAAAGAACTGAGCTTTTCCCATGGGAGACGCTCACATGGGAGACGCCCATATTCTGACCCGCTTCATCTCTTTAGAAGTCGATTCAGTTTCATTAGAAGTTCATTAGAAGTGACTCGACCCCCCTACGGGAGAGGGGTCGAGTCACTGTTGTCAGTATAAATAAATCCCTTGACCAACACCAATGTCTACTGAAAATTCTAAGGGACCTTTGTGAAAATCCATTAGCTTTCAATTGCTGAAATTTCATTAATTAGATTGGATGTTAATACCTCTATTTTAAGATTTTCTGGCGTTTCTCATAATTAAAGTTTTTAGAACCCACAGATATTTTAGGTAAAACCCAAATTCACTTCGCTGCATAAAATACAAAACGTGTGCGTTTTCATTCTGCCATTATCTCAGTTTTATACCTACACTAAATACCTGTAAAACACTTACCCGAAAGTTAGTCATATCGTGTAAATCTAATTCCTTAAAGAATTAAGAGAAATCATTTTGATTTGCTTCATGATCAGATTCCCAGATCACACCCAGATTTTTCGCTAATCTCTGTATTACTATTCGTTCAAAGCTACAGAAAAATCCCAGGATACTCCTTTTAATCAGAGGTGTACAACTGAAATGTGGAGGTGGGCTTTGGGTTGTTTTGGGTTGTTTTACCTCTGAGCGGCACTTTTTTGCACACCATGGGCTAAATGGCCAGGTCACATGGACCCCGAAGGCTCAGAGAAGGTTGGTGGAGAGGACCCACTGGAACAGCTGTTGGGAGACAGATGGTAGCCTCCCGTCAAGGCCATCCAGCGTGTTCTTTAACGTGCACAGGGTATGGCTCTCCCACACACGGGGCCACGGCTTAACGTCCCATCCGACGGACGGCGGCCTTTCCAAGCCCATCGGTGTCCCCTACTGACCGTGGGCAGGGCGGGGAATTTTGCGGAGATAAATCTCAACGCTGACCCAGTTGGGACTCGAACGTGGAGGTGGGCCATAATTGACTTCTAAAGGATTGAAGAGGGCAGGAATCGACTTCTAAAGGATTGAAGGGGGCAGGAATCGACTTCTAAAAGATTGAAGGCAGAAATTGGCTTCTAAAAGATTGAAGAGGGCAGGAGTCGACTTCTAAAAGATTGAAGCGGGCCAGAATCGACTTCTAAAGAATTGAAGCAGGCCAGAATCGACGCCGCATGTTGTGCACCTCCATTTTAAATAGTTGTATATAGAGTTTCATCATAAATTCTCTTAAGAGATGTTTGTAGGCTAAACAATTATCGAAAAGGTTCGGGCGAATCCAAACTGAATAACGTGGGGCTCGGAATCGAATAATTGAGCCCGAACTCATCTCTATTTGATAGTAATGATTTCCTCCCTTACCCTTAGGGGATGGGTTGGAACAATATATTTGTTAGTCATTCTCATTTAGCGTCTGTCGTTTTAGAAATATTTGTATAATACTAATACATGACCCACCATATTATTTTTAAGAATTTTTAGAAAATATTATTTCTAACAAAATATTTACCTTGTTCTTAATGAATACGTTGAAAAATAATTGAAAGATATGAAATGAGTAGGATGGAGAAGTGTGTGTGTGGGGGGGGGGGAGAGATGTTTATATGGGATCGTTTGTCTCACAGTTCGGTAGCAAAAGATATTTTCCAGTCCGCCCCTTCATGTTGGTATTCAGTTTATTACTGCTACCACTAATCTCTTCCCGTGGCCGAGTGGTAAGCGTGCTTGGCTTACTAATCAAAGGGACTTGGGTTGGAGCTCCAGGTAAAGCATGGATGTATGTCTTTCTGCTGAGGTCCCAACTTCCTCACAGACCTTCCTTATAGCGTATAAACTGATAGGCTCCTGTCAGACCTCTGTGACAAGCAGCTGCTTGAAGGGGTAATCACGTAAAATAGGGGGTTCTCAACGTGGGGTACGCGGTAAAATTTTTGAATACGCCGTGAGAGCTCAAAGTCGCTAGATCTAGTAACAAAGTAAAAATAACCATTGTTGTACTGTAACTATAGTTTTATCTATCTATACAAGGGGTACGCCAGTTACATACACATTTCCAGGGGGTACGTGAAGCATAAAAGGTTGAGAACCACTGACGTAAATGAATCGAATCATCCTACGGTATATGTTTTTTTTTTTTTAATATACATTCATTGGTAAAAATTCCTTTGTACAAGGCCATAGGATATCTCATAAAGTTTGAAATTCATTTATAACACCCGCAGAAGAGAGTAGCAGCAGTTCCCCCGGATGGGGGAAATCGAGCCACAAAGCTGACCTAACCTTGAAGGATCGTACACGGCCCGCCTCCAGGCAGACAGGAATCAGGCTGTTGTACACATGGAGGTAGGAAGAGGGGGAGTCGCCCTTACTATATCTTAATATAGGTCGCTAGTGTAGCCGCGCAGAACGGCGGTAGCCATGTTCTTGCTACTCAGAAAGCCGCACCTGCACGTCAATTGTAATGTATCCGAATGCTTTATACGAATACTGCTCAATAAAATCGCAATTGTTTCATGTACAAAAAAGGAATTATTTCGACGAATATTGCTAAATCGATTTTTTTTTCTTGGAAGGTCAAGAGATATTTAACTTATATATAAATAATACTTTTTTCCGCTTTAGTTTTTCGTTTGTTTACGTTTTTAAACACAGTTGTTTATTCACACTTAAAGTTAATAATAACAAATTTCATATCAAATGAAAGCTACACTATCTTTTTTCATAAAATAGAGACTGAATTCCCCTCCCCTGCATAATATTTCAAAGTTCTATCATTGTTTAATCAAGTTTCTAATGTTCAGAGTAAACTGTGATAAGTCAAATCTCTTACAGAAGAAAAAATGTAAATATTAACAAAAACAATCTCTTTGGAATAAAAAGCAGGAATTTTGTTGCGAAATATCCAGACTTTAATATAGTCTTAATTACTGAATATTTTTTAAAATAGAAATTTAAATAGTTTTGATTATGATCTTTTATTTATCTTCAGTCATATTCTTCCATTAAATTGCATGAATATCGTTAAAAATGGAGATTTAAATAGATTTGATTATGATCTTTAATTTACCTTCTGTCGTACGTTTCCATTAAATGCATATTTTAATAGTTACAGCACTTCACAGTTAGATTTTCATCAACATTGAACATAATTTATCATGAAATATTCTAGCGTCCATAACTCTTTAAATACTTAACGAATATTGTTTAAAATCGAGATTTAAATAGATTTAATTACGATTTTTAATTTATCTTTAGTCAAAATTTTTCCATTAAATGCATATTTTAGAAATTACAGAGCTTCGAAATTAGATTCTCATTAACATAACAGGAAATTCTCTAGCGTTTCGGTAAGGTACATAGAAAACATAGCAAATGACGAATGATATCAGTATTACAGTTTCCCCTGTTTGCTGATTTTTTTTTCTCTTTCTATGAATTTATAAGAACACTTTATTTCATCAGTTTACATTAAAAACACAGAGAAAATTTCTCAACCCTTCCTACCGCCTTCCGCTAGGCCTAACTACAGTACTGTCATGAATTATTTGAAATGACGAAAAAGTTTTCAATTTACAAAGCAAAACTTTAGCATTACTTCTCACCTAAGAATTGTTATCCTTTTTATCGTTTTCGCAAGTTCATTACTCTAACCAAATCCGTTTTTTCAATGCAATCTGTCGTTCTTTATTACAGTGATAGCAAGATTACAAGTAGCGACAATATGTTTCAGTTTACAGTTTCGAGTTATAGGCCCCTCCCTTGTCTTCCTACCTCCATGGTTGCACATGATTGTACTGAAATTTAGATTCAAGGTTTTCTAATTCAAGGTTACTAACTAAACCCATAAAAAATAGATTCAGATCATACCGGAACCCTGTTCCAATTATAATTTTTCTTCATTTCAGTTTAAAAAGAAATGTTTCAAATTATCATCTTATTCTGTCACTTGGACTGCATTTTAGCACGCATTGAATGATAATCTGGCATTTAAGGTTTACCAGTGGATGATCTAGGAGTTGCCACCAGGACACTTGCACCTTCGGTGAAAATTTATTATAGTTAGGAATGAATTTTTCTAAAATATTATTTCTAACAAAATATTTATCTTGCTCTTAATGAATACGTTGAAAAATAATTAAAAAAAAATAATAATAAATACCCCCTCAAGCAGCTGCTTGCCACAGAGGTCTGACAGGAGCCTGTCAGTTTATATGCCATAATTGACAGGTATTAAATGAGTAGGGTGGAGAAGTTGGGGGGAGATGTTTATATGGGATCGTTTGTCTCACAGTTCGGTAGCAAAAGATATTTCCCAGTCCGCCCCTTCATGTTGGTATTTAAAATTTATCAATGCTCCTAATCCCTTCCCGTGGCCGTGTGGTTAGCATTTTGTGAGTGGAACCATTGGTGGAGCTAACAGTCCATTAATAAGAATTGAAAAAAGGATCCAGCTGTATGCATTTCTGTGTATATTTTACGTTTCTGTCAGAATTCTTTATCCCTTTAATTTGGCTCTGGTGGGAGAAGGCTTAGGCACCGACTCCACGGGGGCAGAAGTATCTTTTCGCCCTGTATCATTTTATAATTTAAAAAACACAAATTATATTTTGCGTCTTGTATCGTGCAAAATAAAATCCGAATCGGCACGCGTAAAATAGTGAAATGTAATGGACAATAATTTTTATATCAAGGTGCGATTTTTAAGTTGAGGTTGTCAATGCTAAAGAGAGGTAGAAGCTGCGGTCTGTGTTATGGTAGCACTGAGGTAGTGTCAAAAATGTCTGCTTCCTTAGTTCGCATCTGTTCAGTTACAGCAGTGCAAGCGCCAGGTAAAAGCGAATGTATTTTTTGAAACAGCTGGAAAACGCCTGACACATTTTTTTTAAAATTATAAACAGCATTTTAAAGCATTTAAAAGGGACAAATACTGCCATTCAGAGTAAATGCCTATATTTGATAACGTTTATAAACATTATTAGTAATTTGCGAGATACAATTTTGAACAATGAAAGGTTTAGTTAAATATTTATCTGATATTCCTCGTCACAGTCCTCAGCAAAAACGAACGGTCATTTTTTTAAAAATCATTTTTCATAAAAAGTTATAAATATTCGGATATAAGAAGTGACGTAATCTAGTCGTAAAAAAGTTTAAGAGTTTGGGGGGAGCATGGGGGGGTTGTTTTATCTCTGAGCGGCACTTTTTTGCGCACCATGGGCTAAATGGCCAGGTCACACGAATTCCGAGGCTCAGAGAAGGTTGGGGAAGGGACACTGGAACAGCTGTTGGGAGACAGATGGTAGCCTCCCGTCAAGGCCATCCAGCATGTTCTTTAACGTGCACAGGGTATGGCTCTCCCGCACACAGGGTCACGGTTTAACGTCCCATACGACGGACGGCACCCTTTCGAAGTCCATCGGTATCCCCTACTGACTGTGGGCAGGACGATAATTTTGTGGACTCACAGTCAAACGCTGACCCAGCTGGGACTCGAACCTGGCAACTACAGATTACGAGCGTGGCGCGCTACCGACTGAGCCACCCCCGCCCCTGGGGTGACCATGAGATTGGATTTCCATTGCAGAGTAACATTTTCTCTTCCGTTCTAAAGTAGAGGTTTTTAAAAATTTTCTTGAAAAATTTGTGAAATGTGCATAAGTTTAATATTTTTTTTTACCTCTGTTACCCTTAGTAGCATTCTTGGGGAGTGGGGTGGGAACCTTTGCCTCCCTAGATTCGGTCCCGGATATAATTATTCTGCCCCTATGGTAAAGTTTAAAAGTCGGATGTCGGCGCCTATGGGAGCAGGTTTAGTAATTATTGGAATCATCATCATCATCCTCAAGCAGCCATGGGCTATGGAGGTCCAACCAGACTGTGCAATTTGGTTCTACAAGCAAGTCTGTCCTGAACTACATCTGCTGCATCGGGCCACTGAACACCAATTCTAACAAGGTCCTGTTTGACATTGTCTGCAAACCGCATCCTAGGTCCCTCCCTCTTTCTGAGGACTTTAGGCACACTGTTCATAACCCTATTCGCTAATCTATAATTATTCATACGGCCAACATGGCTAAACCAACGGAGTCTCTCTCTGCACAATATGCTGCTTAAAGGAGGTTGCAGACTCCTTTGCCTAACCTCATCATTAGTTACAAAGTTAAACCACCTAATACCCAAGATACTACGTAAGCATCTAGAATCAAAAGCATCTAGTTTCCTGTTATCATGTTTACAAAGTGTCCAAGTTTCACTACCATAACTAACCCTAGAAAGAACCAAACTATTATACAGTCTAATTTTAGTCTTTAGGTGTATACGCCTATTTCTCCACACTCTCCATAGATTCTTAAAAGTCCCGGCAGCAATCCCTATTCGTCTGTTAATCTCATGCCGCACATCACCAGTATCTGTTACATAGCTCCCAAGATAATTAAACTGTGACACCTGCTCAAGACTGCAACCATTCAGATTAACTGAATCACAGCCTGCCTGACCAATTTTCATCACTTTAGTTTTCTTTCTCTTAATAACCAAACCTACTCTACTACCAGTCTCATCAACAGCTCGAATGAAAGAGTTCATCTCATCAACGTCATTTGCCAAAAGGGCTAAATCATCAGCATAATCTAAATCATAAATTTTCGTATCTCCAGCCCATTTAAGGCCAAAATCTTTCCCTTGAAGTGAATTTCGCATAAAATAATCAATAACCAAACTAAAGAGAAAAGGAGACAAAATGCACCCTTGTCGAACACCAGAAGTAATGCTAAACCAATTGCTACAAGCCTTACCAACTCTCACACACGACTCAGTGTTATTATAGAGAGCTTTCATTATGTTAACTAACTTGTCAGGTATATCATATGATCTCACAATCAACCACAAATTATGATGATCAACAGAGTCGAAAGCCTTTTTGAAATCAACAAAGGTTTCTGAAACTCTAAACATTTCTCAAGAATCTGCCTAAGTGAAAATATCTGATTCACACATCCCCTATCACTTCTGAATCCACATTGCTCATCACGCAATTGCCTGTCAACCAGATTCTTAATTCTATCAAGCACAATCATGCAAAGAACTTTCCCTAGAACAGAGAGTAGGCTGATATCCCTATAGTTATCATAAGAACTGCGATCACCTTTTTTGAAAACAGGGATAATAATAGCTCTGGTAAAATCCTTAGGAACTATGCCTTTATCATAAAAGATATTCAAAATTTCAGTCATACAAGTGGTAACCGAAACATTCCCAGCTCTAAGCATTTCCGTATTAATTTCGTCTACCCCTGGGGATTTATGAAGTTTAAGTTTAGAAATAGCCAAAATAACTTCAGATTGTGTTATAGGGCCAACATTAAAGCCACCAATGCATCTATCATCATTGCAAACAATGGGAGTAGAACTAACCACATTGTTTAGAACATCACTGAAATGCTCAGCCATGACAGAATCCTCAACTTCTTTAACCTTACCTTGTTTATCCTTCAATACCTGTATACCTGTCTATTTTCTACCACACAAAACATTAACTATCTGGTACATCTCTCTGCTGTTGTGCTATCTAATTGATTCCTCGGCTTTGTCAGCCAAGCCATCAAGCCAAAGACTCTTATCAGCAGCTAACTGATCCTTTACACGTTTATTAAGCTCTCTGTAATGCATTCTATTAGGACTAGTAGGATATTGATTAAGGACATTCCTGTAGTTCTTTCTTTCTGAAATAAGCTCAAGTGCCTTATCACTCAAATAATTCTGTCTCCACTGCTCCATTTTTCCTAAAAGGGTACTGTTAGTTTCCAAAAAAGCCTGTTTAAAATGGTCCCATTCTTCCTCAACATCAGTAGTAAGCAAACCATGACTGTCATAACGACTAAATAACCTATCATGGTAAGCTTTGGCTATAACTGGGTCTTTCAGAGCTTCAGTATTAAAAACAAATTTTTTAACCCTAGCACAACACTTTTTAAGTTTAAGTTGCAAGACACTTTTAACAAGGAGATGGTCAGATCCAATTACAGCTCCCCTATATGACTTGATATTCCTAACAGAACTAGCCCATTTGCTGTTAATTAATATATAATCAATCATATTCTTATGCAGCCCATCAGATGAAATCCATGTGTACTTATGTATGTCGCGGTGTTTGTAATATGTGTTAGTTATTCTGAAACCATTGAGTTTACTTACCTGTAGGAGAGGCCTATTACCATTGCAGCTACCAATACCAAAAGGGCCTATCACTCCTCCCAAAGGTCAGAGTCAGTACCAACTTTGGCATCGAAGTCACCAAGAACAAGGGTAATATCTCCTTTCTTGACAGAATTCAAAATATCCTGAAGTTGTCCGTAAAACCTATCCTTGTCATCCTCATCAGCATCCTCAGTGGGGGTATAACAGCAGATAACATTCAAGTCTTTAGCGCTTGTCTGAAATTTTGCGGTAAGAAACCTTTCATTAATGGATCACTAGCGAGTCTGCTGAGAAGCAGACCCACGCCTTGGTGATGTTTATTGTCTTCCTTCCCTGAAAAAGAGAAATTTAAGATTATTTTTAAGAATCTGACCTTTTTCTGTACATGTGGTCTGTTGCAACATTGGGACATCAAGAGAAAAAGCTCTGTGCAGAGTCCTCACATTCCAACTACCTATGGAGAGAAAATGGTTAGTGCGATGTTTAAAGAAACTATGTTTATTGAGAGAGGGAATGCCGACAATATCAACAGCCCCCTAATCGCAGACATGGGGCAAAGACCTGTTCCCCCACCACTAAAGGCTGAAGCCATCTACACTGGAAGACTTCCTCCAATGTAGAATTTGACGATGCCAGTAGAAGCAAAGAGTTCAGGTGCCTGCGATGACCTCTGCTCAGGATTATTCAGCAGCTGATTCACATATCCTGTGAATCTATTCACTTGGGGCTGTCAACCAACAAACAAACAGAAAACACAGCGGAAGATTTTCCCTCCACAGAAGCCCAGCAGTGCAGCAAAATCAGGATCCATAATCAAGCTCAGAGCCATATATCTGTCCAGTCCAGTGGGTTTATATGGTGAGCACCAGGACCCTGTGTGGTTGACCACTCCTCAGCAGGGTAGAAAAAAAAGAAAAGTATCCATAGTTGTCCAGATCAGCAGGCCACACTAATCTGGCAGCCCTCCTATTCCGTTCACTTCCACAAGAGAGTATCTCTTTTGAAAGGTACTAACGGTCTGCACCACGAGAATGCGGGGTCGGACATTAGGTGCTAGGCCTGGCGGTTCTATGCATCATCAGAGGGGATTGGTGCAGAGCTCTCCTTCCATTGACTACCTATCTACCATTTACAGACCATTATTGGAATAATGATCGTTAATGATTACATGCAGTACTAGGGTGCAAGTCCATACCTGCTTCACCTAAAGATGCACCAAATGGTGAATGACGAGACTCGAAATTTAAACAGGTGAAGCCCAGGTGGAGACATCCATGACAGGCTTTAAAACGGGACCTGGGAGGAATCCCAGAAATGAAAGTGAGGGCCCACAAGAGCAAAGGATATCAGGTCCCAGAGAAAAGGGGGTGGGGGGGGGGCAGTGATCGTCGAAGCAGTTTGGGCTTGAAAATTTATGCCGAAACTCTTCTCCAGTGGAATTGTCAGACCTCTGTGGTAAGCAACTGTTTAAAGGGAATTTTTTTTTATATTTTTCGAACTGAACATTTATTAAATCGTAACACCGATTAGATAAACAACAAGTAATAAATCAAATTTATTTTTAATATTTTTTTTAATTTTTTACCCATCTTCCTATTGCTTTTCGCTTGACGTTTGTCAGTTTGTGGATTTGTCAAAACAGTTGTCCACCATATCTTTCGAACACGACGGACAAATTAAATGATTTTTGTGTCAAATGAAAGCTAACGACGGGGGAGTGTCATTGGCTATAAAAAAAAATGATCCCCCATACTTTCCTTCTTGTAAAAAAAAAGGGAAATATGAAAACGATTGTTCTATATCTCCAGAACGCTAGTGCTAGAATCTAGGGGAGCAGAACGCGAGCACGGTGGTTATGAGCTTGTGACGCGACTAGTGTCATAGGCTATAAAACATTTACCCCCACACACACGCATTCTTTCTTCCCCCCTAAAAAATAGGAAATACTATTCCTATTTTTAATCTTCTACTATTATTCCCGAACCAGAGGGCCTACAGATACGACTTAGGTGTCAAATGAAAAGTCATATAAGGACCATCGTAACCTATTGCGAATTCTCCATTATCTCCCCCCCCCCCCACTTTATGGGCGGGGATCAACCTTAACGAGTTATATATCAAATTAAAGCTTGTGACATCTTCATTGTCATTGGCTACCTGAAACACCACTCCAAAAGGGAGGAACACTGTGGTCGATGTTTATGAGTCATATATCAAATAAAAGTTTGTGAAGATAGGAGTTTTTAGTGACAAAGAAAAAACTATCAATAAATTAAAATATAATATAAAAAATTGCTATCTTCCTATGTAGCAGTGTTTCTCAAACTGTGGTCAGCGGTATTGTACCAGGTGGTTCGCTGGTGGGATCATAGAAGGAAAAATTATGCAAAAAGTTAAAAAGTATAAAATTGACTGATCCTGCTATATCGAAATATCTTTCGCCGATAAAACCGTCCAGTGTTCTCTACTATGAGAGTAATGGAGTGTATCTATTATTAGAGTAAAATAAAAAAAATAAATACCCCCTCAAGCGGCACGGAGTGTATCTATTATGAGAGGAATGGAGTGTATCGTACACTCCACTCAGGCTCACCTAGTTCGAATAAGCAATATGCATAAGAAACATTTCCAAAAGAAAATTGCGCCTTTTAATGGCTGGTAAACAAATATTTTTATTATAAGTTTCGGCAAGGGGATAGGTACGTAATATATTAAGTCCGATGGTCCGCATGTGCATCGAATGTTTAACTAGTGGTCCGCAACTAAGAAATGTTTGAGAAATATTGCTATATGAGCTTTAAAAAGTAGGAAATAAAACTAAAGTATATATCGATGGTGCAATCAGTCACCGAGTTCGTATTCACTTCAAACGAAGATAGGGCGCCGCCGCCATCTTGTTGTGTATGTAAATCGGCATCCTATTTTCCTTTGCAGTGAATGCAAACTCAGTGACTGATTGCACCATCGATATGCTTTAGGTTAATTTTCTACTTTTTAAGGCCCGTCATGTCCGACTCACGAACATTGTTGGCCGTCCCGTGGCCGAGTGGTTAGCGAGCTTGACTACTGATCTAAGGGACCTGGGTTCAAGCCCAGGGTAAGGCATGGATGTATGTGTCGTTTTTCTGCTGAGGTCATGCCATCCTCTCAGACCTTCTACTCTGGTATATAAACAGACAGGCTCCTGACCTCTAGTGGCAAGCAGCTGCTTGAGGGGGTATTTATTTTTATTATAGGAAGAGAGGTGTTTTTTAAATTTTTTAATTTATTTTACAAAATTGTGGATATTCAATTTTGTCTTGAAAGCTGTTAACTTCTCATTAAAATTTCTTTGTTGTTGTCATACGGATAGATAGAATCAGCTGGATATATCAAATCGTATGATTACAGATATAACAATTTACAGATTATTAAAATGTTGAAGATTTATATCAACCGAATGTGAAAAACAAATGCTATCTGTAGGCAGAGGTGTGGTGATAAGAGAACCTCACAGTAAACAGAAGTGTGCCAATGCCAAATTTCTTATCAAACGTGAATTAAATATTCCACGTCTAATGGCGCGAAAAAAGATAAAATAAATAGGAATATAAAAGAATATATTTCTTTGAAAGCAAATAGTTATACGAAGATATAATAAAGTGCTTTTTCCAAAAATTATAATCCATTGGTAAGAGGGTGGGGGAGTGTGATAAGAGTGGTGGAAAAAATACTTCACATTCTTTAATAATAATTAACAATGTTCCACGTAATTTTGGATGGGCTTTGAAAGGCCGTCGTCAATCAGATGATCCATTATGCCACGGCGCCGTGTAGAGGAGAACTATATCCTGCGAACGTTAAGAGAACTCTCTGAATGACCTTGACGAAAGTTTTTTTTTTTAATCCATTTCCCAATTAATAAATAATCTCTTCTCCAGGCAGGGACATACCGAAGATTCAGTTTCGGGGAGTGGGGAACTCTGATAATAAGACTTAGGTAGGGTTTCCCAATTGCTCAAATATTCCACCGAACAGGAAAGTTTAAAATGGCATTCTGTATGGAATAAGATTCGCTTCTTTTTAATCTATTTTCAGTGTCGGATGTAAAATATCGGGCTAGAATAAAATTATAAAGACAACTCTTTGAATTTCAAAACAGGTAGTCAAGCCTGATATTTCGTATAAGACGATTGGAATTTTGGGAGGAGTGTCAGACCCCCCCCCCTCTCCGGGAACGTTCCTGTCTCCAGTCTGCTCTGTGCCCTTGTGTCCTGTCTTTTATCCCATTGTGTCCATAAAATGCTGCTCAGAGAGTAAAAAACCCAACATAATCATAATTTATTTATCGCACAAATTCGGAAGGAGTGGGTGCGCATTTGCCTTATGAGGAGTGCAGGAAAGTTCCTGAGTTTATCAGTATAATACGTCATAGGAGAGAGATGAGTAAGTGCCTTTGGCAGCGCAAACATCGAAGCGTTATCTGAATTTCGAATCCGGTTCCTTTTGCTCCGCAAACACGCAGTTAGTAAAGAACGTGTTTCAATGGAAGAGATTAGGACCGACACTTTTTACATTGGAATTAAATGCATATTAATAATGTCAGAGGAAATTTAAGTTCCTGCCGCTCTAAGCAACGATTTCCCTCCTACTCTATTCACTGGATAGAAGAATTGCTAACTTAATTTATGAACTGCAAGATCAATGTTATTTTTTTAGCCTACTAATATACTTATTTTTCTGTTCAAACACTATATCGCACGTTTAAATAATATAAGTTACGGAATCAAATATTAGTATTAGCCTGCGAAATTATCTTTTTATCTCTCTTCATAAAAAAATCTTCAAAATTTCTTATCAAAGATTTATCTTCGTATAACTATTTGCTTTCAAAGACATATATTCTTTTATATTCCTATTTATTTTATCTTTTTTCGCGCCATTAGACGTGGACTTCAAAAAATTTGAAAAAATTCTTCAAAAATGGGAAGAAAATCAAACTGAAAATAGAACGTGACAGTTTAGAATAACTAATTTGTGTTTCATAGCTTAATGACGTTAATTTCCTCGTTGCAATATTTATACACTATGGAAAATGCTTACAGCTAAAATTTACTTCTATAATTAATAATTGCCACGTAGTCAGTGTAATGCGTTGTATTGTTTTACCTCAGAGCAGCACTTTCTTTTTTAAACAATGGGCTAAATGGTCAGGTCACAAGAACCCCAAGGGCTCAGAGAAGGTTGAGGGAATGGGACCCACTGGACAGCCGTTAGGAGATGGAAGCTTCCCGTCAAGCCATCCAGCGTGTTCTTTAAAATGCACAGGGAATGGTTCTCCTGCACACTGGGCTACGGTTTAACAACCCATCCGAATTAGACCTCTAGACCACCTGGTCTATGCTCGGCCATATTGAGGCCCCCGTATATGTCCGATATAGAATCAATTTCATGAGTTTGTAGAATACCCAGGCCTAAGGCCCCACTGTATCTTAATGAGGTGCTGCCTGTACTAAAAAACTTATTTTTCAAATTCAACAATATCGCAACACTTAGGGTACGTACCAAAACGTAAACATGTATCGATATTTCTTTTACGAACTAAAGTTTAAGAAGTTAAACTTTATTTTTGTTTTTATTTTTGTCAGAAGAGAGAGTGAATTTAACCGCTCTTGAACAATGGATTCTCGCAACCGTTTTTCACTCTTCTAAGATGTGGAAAGCGTGAAATAATTATTTCTTACTTTTCTTTTTAAAAAATGTATCTTTAGGTTGCTAGGCAAACGCTTAATGAACTTTTTTTGATAATCAGATCTTGCCCTCCCTCTTCCGAAATATTCGGGCACGAACTCCTCCTCTTCTCCATCCTGGGGAAGTATAATTAAAACTATAGTTTGATGTAGAATCTTAAGCTATTAAATCATATTTAGAATCATTTGAACCAGTCTTCTAGACAGGTTCGAGTCCCAGCTGGGTCAGCGTTGAGATTTATCTCCGCAAAATTTCCCGCCCTGACCACGGTTAATAAGGGACACCGATGGGCTTGGAAAGGCCGTAGTCCTTCGGATGGGACGTTAAGCCGTGGCCCCGTGTGCGGGAGAACCATATCCTGTACACGTTAAAGAATTCGCTGGATGGCCTTGACAGGAGGCTACCATCTGTCTCCTAACAGCTGTTCCAGTGGGTCCCCTCCCCTAACCTTCTCTGAGCCTTCGGGGTCCATGTGACCTGGCCATTTAGCCCATGGTGTGCAAAAAAAGTGCCGCTCAGAAGTAAAACAACCCAACGGTCTTTTAGAAGAGAGATAAAGAGAATATGATTAGAAATATGCGGATTACCCTTGATCAGTGATCTCAAGGGAAGGTAGAGAAAAGGGCTGAGTTGCTCTCTGCCCCCCCCCCCCCCTCACCCAAAATGTGGTTCCTGGGACCACCCTGTGCTCGATTGCAAGGGCTCATGCTCTAGCTCTGTGGTAAAGCAGACTTTCTTCCTTAATCTGTTACTGCCTATCTGGATGAATGCTTGGCCGACTTAGCCACGGATCAAAGGGACCTGGTAAGGCATGCCTCTGATAAGGCATGTTTTTTCTTTCTTCTAAGGAAGGCGAACTTCCTCACAGACCTTCCTTACGACATTTTATACTGAAAGACTTCTGTCAGACCTATGCGACAAATATCTGCATGAGGGTAATTTGCATTTTTTTCATAATTTCAATAGCATATTTAGAGTATGAGACTGTAAGTGAAGTTGGTGTCGAACGGATGATTCATCTAATGTTCCAAACGTAACCTTTAACGATCCTAATAAGAGTTGGTACACAAAGTTGATGATGACCCGGAGCAGGGAGGGGGGGAGAACACAGAGTTAATGAATTGGACATAATTCTTATAACTTCCAGTTAGAATAAAAATAAATGCAATTAGTGTATCAACACCAAATTATTTCATTTTCAGTAGTTTTGAATATTCTATGTACAGTAAAAAAATAAATATCTCCTCAAGCAGTTGCTTGTGACAGAGGTCTCACAGGAACCTGTCAGTTTATTCACCATAGTAAAAGTTCTGTGAGGATGGTGGGATCTCAGCAGAAAAACGACACGAACATCCATGCTTTATCTGGGACTCGAACCCAGGTTCCTTAGATCAGTAGCCAAGCGCTCTAACCCACGGCATGTTATATACAATATATTCTCTTAAATTCCTTCAGCATTCGGGTCTTTCTAAAGTGGTTCGGATATTGCTGCACTTTTCGATCCCTCACTTCTATTCCAAAATAGATCCTATTTTTTGGCATAATTCCAATTGTTTCCTGAAAAGTTTCACCTTTATATGTACCCGAAAATAGTCATCAAGTCTTTGTTTTATGCGGGTATTAAATACTGCAGATTTTGCCTACTTCGATATCAACAGTTACTGCAGTGCTACCTTGGACACTCCTTGGCTAAGGTGCGAGGGTGTCAGCGGAAATTATACGATACTATACGCATGCGCGGCAAACTCAAATTCTATTGGTTGCTTGTTGATCAAGATGCGGATACCACGATTTAAGCGGTATTCTGGTTTGGGGCGAGGTCCGTTACGCAGCTCGTGCCATATCTCTGACGTCTTTGTACTAAAAAGTGAGTATACTTTTTCATTTATTGAACATATTCAAAAGCTTTTTTAAGCGATTGAGTTTATGTTTAAACGAAGTAAGTTACTCTTTTACATTTAATGTATGGAAAAGGATTGAATTATTTGAAGTCTTGAAATTCATGTTTGATCCGAAGTCCAAATATGTTCCTTTGTTAGCTGTGCTTAATGCATTGTTAAACCCATCGGCAAACATTTAGCCTTGCGGGTTTATGGCCGTTAAAAATCTTAAAAGTTTACGAAAGGAAAAATTTTCTTTGTATATGCATATTTTAAAATTTAGTATATGTAGCAGCGTAGACCATTTTTTATCTTAAGGTAGGGAAATTTACTATTTAGAATGGCATATTTTTGAAGATAAATATTTTATCTACATCAGAAAACCAATTATGTATTAGTTTGAAAATTTAATAAAGCTGAAAAGCGTGCATTTTTTTCCCGCCCGGCCTTGATTCAAGAAATAGTTAATGAATAATCCAGTTTTTTTCTACTGAAAATTTTTGGCACTAGAAACTTAAAGTATGAATTATCCATTGGTTGAAGGCATTTAGAACAGTTGGTCTTTGAAATTTTCTAACCGACCGGAAATATTAGAAATTTTGTTTTCTTTGAAGTGTGAGTAACTGATTGGACAACGGTAATTGTGACGTAATAATGATGTCATCCGCCGCCCGGATGGCCGTCATAACTGCCATTTTGTTGGTTGTGTTGTGCGAGATAGCTTAAATAAAATCAGAACATTGACTGGCTGCATGTACAATAAACTTAAAAACAAGAAAACCTTTATAATATAAAGTTAATCATACTGGAATCTCAATTGGTCTTGCTGTAGAAATTTACGTAATCCTCAAATCGTAAAATTTGCGCGCCAAACGACACTTCAGATGAAGTGGTAAAAACTGCAACCGGACATTCCTGCGAAAAAAGTATGCTTGAAAAAAAAATTTCATAATTCAAACGGTAATAAGCCGTTTTAATTCTTAAGTGGTTGTGAGCTATAAAATTGAATTCATTTGAACGTATTTAAAAAATTCGGACGTTAGGAACGCTAAATAGACTCGATCTTAAGACCGAAATGTTTCCCTTGCATATGATAAAAAAAAGAAATCCTAACAATGGATACAATTCTAACCTTCCAGAACAAAGAGGAAGCGAAACAATGCAACAGGTTATGCAACAATACAATTAACGCACTTTTACAAAAATTGCATCCTTAGAAATTAAACATTTTTCGCTACAGATGTGGAATACTTCTTTTAATGACATTTGTTGTGCCATTGTTTTTATTTCGTAAAAATTTTGCTTGCCTTCAAAAATTAAAAATATTTTTAGATTTTGTTCTATTGTGGCAAATTCCATAATAGCTCAAATAATTTTGTTGATTTAACATTGCTAAAAAGAATTCAAAAATATGTGCTTTAATTATTTTAAATTTATTTTGCATTTTAAATTCAAAAATAGCTTTAATCGCTGTTTTAATGATTTCTGTTTAATATCTAAGGGTTTTTATCCTCCAGGTATACATGAAAGTGTGATGCATTAATATAAAAGTTTGAGATATGCTGGTAGATGAATCTGGCTGAGTTTGTAGTCAATGAATTTAAATTTTATTAACTTCCATTACAGTGCAAAACATTTAAACAGTTCTGGCAGTTTTTGTTTACTGTTTTAATAATAAATTTTATGGTAAAGTTTCATAAACAACTTTGTAATGCATCATTTGCTAAACCCATTTCTTAAAAGAGGAATTATGGAAAGTAGTTTATTTCAATGGGAGGGGGGGGGGAATCAAGCTGAAAAGAACCATTGTTTTGGTTCAATATTTGAAAGTTTCAGTATTTAAAACAAATACAGATTTTTTTGAAAAATTTCTTAAAAAGTGGGAAATATCTTTTTTCACTGTTTAGATGTTTGTGTTGTCTTTCTGTCAAAGTCTTGCCATCTTCACAAACCTTCTTTGGCATATAAACTGACAGGCTCCTGTCAGACCTCTGTGGCAAGCAACTGCTTGAAGGAGTATTTTTTTAATTTTGGTTACTATCATTCTTGTGGAAGGCATATCCCTGGTTGAAACTATTCTCTGTTCATTGCTGACATCTTTGGAGATCAAGAGTGGAGAATGTAAATAAAATAAATACCCCTTCAAGCAGCTGCTTGCCACAGAGGTCTTGACAGGAGCCTGTCAGTTTATATGCCATAGAAGGTCTGAGAGGATGGCAGGACCTCAGCAGAAAAATGACACGTACATCCATGCCTTAACTGGGCTTGAACCCAGGTCCCTTAGATCAGTAGCCAAGCGCACTAACCACTCTACCACGGGACATCTGGATAATGTAAAACGTCTATTTTAATGTAATTGTTGGAAGCTGCTCCAGTGACATACTGTGTTAGGGGGTGGGGACAATGTTATTGCATCAAACTTCTTCAAAATGTTTGGGAGTTGGATGTCACATACAACTCTTTGCCTTTTTTGAACAAATTTAAATAACCTGATAATTGCTTTTCTTAATCTCATTTGAATGTATTTTTTTTTTCTTGTGTGACATTTTTTCACCTAGCACACAACTGATATTAATTATGTGGCATTGACATAGGGTCATGTCCTTAGATAAGAAATCCTGCACAAGTCTGGAGTAGTTTCTATTCTGTCCCATGTGTAGCAAGCAAGTCCTCTTAGTGTTATGCAAGCTTCAATTTATGAATTGCAAATTGTTTGGTGGTTCTGAACACAGATTTAAAGACATTATAAACTTTTTTCTGATTGATTAACATTAAGAACACTTTCATGTAATGATCCTACCTATCCAGTGATTTAGAAATTTGACACTTGAAAGACCTTATATGTAATATTAGTGCTGCCACTAACTCTATGCCGTCATAACAAGGAAACTTTGTGTTTCTTGACATTTTGGACACACAATTGCTTTTATTACTTTATTTGATAAAATATAGCACTTTAAATAAACTATAGCTATTCTTTTATGACTACTTTATAACAAGTATACATATTGTAATAGTAGCCAGCTCCTTAACCACTGTTTAAGTTTGGGCATTTTTTATATTAGAGATATTTTGATTATGTTGTAGGGTCATCAGACTAACAACATATTGCCAACAACATGTTTTTTTTTTTTCTGTGACTATGAAAAACTAAAAATTTAATTGCAACAAGCTAGTTCATCCTTGTGGTAATAGCAGAATCTTTTTTGCAAATTTAAATCTTGAATATAATAGTTTGGCTCTGCTTGTAATAAAATGGGTACTTCTCATGTAGATGGTTTATATTCATTACACGAAGCCAGATGACAGAAACTGAATGTCTTTGATTCTAGATGATTATGCAGTATCCTTGGGCTTAGGTGTTTTGACTTAGTAATGATGAGGGTAAACAAATGAGTCTACATCATACTGTAAAGAAAAACTGGTTCAGGATAGATGTTTGGAGGACTAAATCTGGCTGAAGATTTTGTATTGTGCATGAAAATTCCATTGCTTCATCTGAAGCCATTGCTTTTCTCAAGTCCAACTTTTCAAGGATTTTTTGAATTTCGAGTTAGAACACTGTTTAGCTGATTGCCCTACAGAAGGCATTTTTCTGTTGCTAAATTTCCTTGTTTTCTGTGAGGTTAAGAAAAGATATAAAGCAGATTTTCTTTTTATTACTGCAATGAGCATGCAAAAATTAAGAATTGTGATATTTAAGTTGGGAGGGGTTATGGTTAATGTAAAATAGTTGTTGGTAGTCTCAGACCTGTGCAAGCATATTTTTGCAGCTTTTATTTATATAACAGATTTTTGTCATTTAAAATTTAAAAATAAAATATATAATATAGGGGCACTTCAGCTTCATTTGTAAGTTACAAATTAGGGCTTATGATTAAGGATACAACCAGTATGTGCTAAAATGTAACTATATTTATCATTGGCAAAATGTTTAAATCTTTAAATGTAGATAATTCCACTGAATTCAAGTAATGTGAATAGGAAGTGCATTTCAATGACAAGTACAATGTACAACCAAATGTTTTCATACTCTTCCATGTTATTTGAATAGAGAGCTACAAAAGCTCTAACTTTGAAAATTAGCTTTTATATAAAACATCACTAATACATATATTGAAAATTTTACTAAAATCTGCAATTTAATCTGATAGTTAAAGAGTTAAGGATGCTGAAATATCTGAAATTTTTAACTGCAATGCTGCTCATTATGAAAAAAAATTACTCAAGTGTTAATTAAAATGCAATATTTACAACAAATTGCTTTACTTAACCTGTAACTGGTATGGTACATTTTCTGGAATGGCGTTGGGAAGGTGGGGTCAGGGAGTTTTAGTGGCTCAAAATACATGACGTCATGGCATCTCACTGATTTCTGATAGGTTACTATTGATTTTCAGATATTTAACAAATTATTTGAACTATCAAGAAAAATAATAGCTCTGGGGTCTGGTAGACCCCGCATACCAGTTACAGGTTATGTGTAATTTGAGAAGTTTCTAATGATTTTCATTAAAGCAGTGTGTGCTGTTTGAATGTTTTGGAATTGAATAACGCTTTAAATATTAAATAGCAATTCAACAAAATTTGAGCAAGATTTTTAGGACCTACTAGTTAGGTCAAAACGTGATTACCACCCACTCCTGCTACTCAGCTGAATCTTGTTTAAAGTTTAATGATATGCTTTCCCATGGGTTTCTATTACTAAATAAAGCTTAGATCTTCAGTTGTTAGCAGCATTGATGTTACAGTATTTAATAATGAATTCTTATTTGGGTAAAGGAAAATTTGAGCTCTTTTTTGAGGAGTTATTCCTAAAAATTTCCATTGGTCATGTATTATTTTCTCGTGCCATTTTGTCATGGATATAATTTAGCCGTTAATTTGATTTCGGTGAAATGGGTATAATTTTGCTTGGCAGCATTCACATAATGTTAATTATTTACCCCTTCTCTGTTAACACCCCACCTCCAATAAATTTTTTTTTTCAATTTAATGTCATTGTGTCCATGTTATTTTTGCAGATTGACTAGTTAGCAATTTATTCAGCAAAACTGATTTTACTGTCATTTTTATAGTTTTAAATTTCAAACCAACAATGACATTAAAATTTTAAGAATGTGATTTGAAATAAATTTGCTGAAACCTGATTTTTAAATTATATCCTATTTCTAGGCAATTTAAATACTCTACAATCATGAGGGAATGTATCAGTATTCATGTTGGCCAAGCTGGAGTTCAGATTGGTAATGCCTGTTGGGAATTGTATTGCCTTGAGCATGGGATTCAACCTGATGGTCAGATGCCAAGTGATAAGACAATTGGTGGAGGAGATGATTCCTTTAATACCTTCTTTAGTGAAACAGGAGCTGGAAAGCATGTACCCCGTGCTGTTTATGTTGATCTGGAGCCGACTGTGGTTGATGAAGTTCGTACAGGTACTTATAGGCAGCTTTTTCATCCTGAGCAACTAATCACAGGAAAAGAAGATGCTGCAAATAACTATGCCCGAGGCCACTACACAATTGGAAAGGAAATTGTTGATCTGGTGTTGGACCGCATCCGGAAACTTGCTGATCAATGCACAGGTCTTCAAGGATTCTTGATCTTCCATAGTTTTGGTGGAGGTACTGGATCAGGTTTTACATCTCTGCTCATGGAAAGATTGTCTGTAGATTATGGCAAAAAATCTAAATTGGAGTTTGCTATTTATCCAGCCCCTCAGGTATGTTATATAATTAAGATATAATTTTTTTTTTCTCATTTATAGCTGTCAACTTTTAAACATGCTGAAATGGTATTATTTAACAGAACTATCCTTGGTTGTTATATTGTTTTCTCTCAAAGTAGTGATTAATGTTACACAGTATAGTGCTGATTTGTTTTTAAAAAACAAATGACATCAGAAAGAACTACCCAAAAAGTGAAATAATTGATTTTAGGATAGTTCTTTCTGGTGTAATTAATTTTGTGCTTTTAAAAATTTGTGAATTGGTGATGCATTCTTCGTGTTTTTAAGCTAGCAATCATATCAGATAGAAATGGACAAAATATACACCAAAATATGCAACTTATCAAAATGTAAATGAAAAACACTAAAATATAATACATTAACCAAATCTTAAAAGGTGATAACTGTGACACCCTCCAAACAACCAAAATTCTAAATATCCTAATCCACAACAAAATGGAGACAAAGAGTAGCTCTGTGCCATAATTATTACTGCTGAAATTATAACCCACTGGGGTGGGTGTGGCTCAGTCGGTAGCGCGCAAGGCTCGTAATCTGTAGTTCCCAGGTTCGAGTCCCAGCTGGGTCAGCGTTGAGATTTATCTGCGCAAAAATTCCCCACCCTGCCCACGGTCAGTAGGGGACACCGATGGGCTTGGAAAGGCCGCCATCCGTCGGATGGGACGTTAAGCCGTGGCCCCGTGTACGGGAGAGACATACCCTGTTAAAGAACGCGCTGGATGGCCTTGACAGGAGGCTACCATCTGTCTCCCAACAGCTGTTCCAATGGGTCCCCTCCCCCAACCTTCTCTGAGCCTTCAGGTGACCTGGCCATTTAACCCATTGTGTGCAAAAAGTGCCGCTCAGAGGTAAAACAACCCAACCTATAACCCACTCTTCACTCGATTCAGCAAAACAACTTTCAAAATATGTAACAAATTGGAAGTAATTGAAAAAAAATGCAGATTTAAAATTTATTTGCTCAGTGTATATGATTGTTAAAAATATTTCTACATCTTGAAGAGGGTATTTTGGAGGGAATTTTGCTCAGATGCAGAGGAGTGAAAAGTTCACAGTTCAAAAATTCATATTCAGTTGTAAAGTTTTGGTTGTCCTTTTATCCTATTCCTAAGATTTTTTTACTTTTCACTATTATTGTATCCTGATATAGTGTTGCAGAGTCTGTTTTAATGAAAGTTAATTTCTTTACTTAATACTTTTGCTGATGTACGTTTTAAAAAATTATACAATGATGAAGTTCAATACTTATTGCTTGGATACTATTAACTTGAATATTCCTTTACCACGTCACTGGCATGGTTGGTCTTTTGGCAGTTTCTGGCTGAAAACAACTTTTAAATATTTTAATCAAATAATTTTTGCATAATTCTCTATTTCTTTGAAAGATGTGTTGCCCAGCTATGTGTTATGAGCATCTGGAATATTTAATAGTTTTGTTAATCCACAATTTTGAACACATTTTAAGTGTTCACTGCAATAGTATAAACAAAATTTTTGGAGTGGAGTCTTTTACACTATTTGCATATTAAAAGCTTTTCGGAGCAAGGACAGTGCTGTCTTCAGTGAAGTGACACTTAAGCCTAATAATTTTATTGCTCAACAATGGAGAACTTTAAAAACATTGGTTACCTTAATGTCACTGGCTGCTGTTAAATCATCCAGCTTTTTGTAACTCTTCAAATACTAAATAAATGCCCATTGAGTGCAAAGTGCTGCTCAGAGGTAACCCAACTAAATGCTAAATCTGGATTAAGATATGTAATTCACTTTCATATTTTTCCCCATAGACCATATTTTAGAAACTAGTCTGAATTTATTCCAACTTAACAATGTTCCAATAAAGTGACCAGAATGTATGTTGTATACCTTCAAATCATGTTGAAAGAAATTGAAAAAAATTAAAGGCTGCAGAGAACAAGTCAGTTATTCCAAAGTAGAATCTTTGACTCCAGTAATGCGGCCAAAAATCTTGAATTAAGAGATGCTCTCATGGTGTTAATAGTTAAATTTGATATTTATCAGGGGCTTTATATCTTGAACAGTTTATAGCCTGTTTAGACCAATAAAACTTTCTAAAAATCTGGTTGAAAAGCTTGGTTCTTGTAACTTAGTCATAGCTGTTGGAGAAAAAAAATCCATACAGTAATTTAGATTTGCAACATAATCATTTCATTTCAACTCGTGATGATAACATGAAATTAAAAAACTCATTCCAAGGCAATTAAGGGTACCTATATATGGATTACACAAGTTTCGTAACCCTTCCAGTGTCGGGCCTGAAAAATTGGTTTAGATCCAGAGGCCAAATTTAACTTTAAAACTTTTTTGCCAAATAACTAATGAAAGGAATTATGGCATGTTATATTGCCAGATTAATCTGCATTTCTGGATTTTCTGAAAATAAAATGTATAATAAAAAAGACTTAGTTTTATTTCAATAGGATTTTTTTAAAGTTGTGTAGTAAAAATATGCATTTGGCAACAAAAAAATTTGTTTTAAAAAAAACTAATGGGCAGAAATGATTATAATGTACATGAATGGAAAGGCTATTTCTGAATAAAAAAAAAATAAATACCCCCTCAAGCAGCTGCTTGCCACAGAGGTCTGACAGGAGCCTGTCACTTTATATGCCATAGTAGAAGGTCTGTGAGGATGGCAGGACCTCAGCAGAAAAACGACACACACATCCATGCCTTACCCGGGGCTCGAACCCAGGTCCCTTAGATCACTAGCCAAGCGCACTAACCACTCGGCCATGGGACGGCTATTTCTGAATAACAAAAGTTTAAATAAGAAAAATTTTCTTCCAATTTTTTTTCTCCTTATCATACATTGAGAAAAGTCCAGGCTTGTTGCAGAGTTCAATAAACAAGCAAATTTTAGAATATTTTTCATAAATAACTAATCAACAAAAATAGGTCATGTTATTAGAATTTAATACATGTTAAGAGAATTTAATACTGAATTTTATTGAAGTACAAAATTTGAACATTTTAGTAATATATTAATTTTAAACACTTTAAATGGTATACTGAAAAAATAGGGACATACACCGAAGAGCCAAAACATTATGACCAGCACATCTTTATGCAAATTGAGGCAACTGCAGATAAATGACAGTACATGTGAAAGTCGTGAAATGGCATAAATAACACCTGACTAAGCTCTGTTAATCAGTCTTATTTTTGTTCTTCAGATGGAAAAGGCAGCAGACTTAAACGACTTTGATAAAGGCCAAATTGTAATGCCAGACTACTGGGTCGGAGCATTTCCAAGACTGCAAGGCTTGTGGGATGCTTACGGTCAGAGTACCTTCAAAGAGTGATCAGAGGAAAAATCGCAAACTGCCAGCAACATGTGGGGCTGACCACTGCTCATTGATGCTAGAGGTGAATGAAGGCTATCCTGCATGGTACAAGCCAACCCAAAAGAAGGGATACTGTGGCACAACTTGCCCGTAATTTGAATGCTGGTGACGGGAGTAATGTCAAAACACACTGTACATCAAACCCTGCTGAAAATGGGGCTGTGTAGTTGCAGGCCACTTGGAATGCCCATGCTAATCTTGGTTCACTGTCAAAAGCACCTAAAATGGGCATGCGAGCCTCAAAACTGGACCTTCAATGATTGGAAGGTCACCTGATCTAATGAATCGTGCTTCCTGTTGCACCATGGAGATGTCTGGGTACCTGTGTGTTGCTTACCTAGGAAAGTGTTGGCACAAGGATGCACTGTGGGGACGAAAACAAGCCAATGGAGAGCAATGTTTTGGCCAATGTTCTGCTGGGAAACCCTGGGTCGAGTCATTCATGTCCAGGAAATTACGATGTCGACTACCTACGTAAACATTGCAGACCAGGTGCATCCTTTCATGGCAACAGTATTCCTTTCTAGTAGTGCCTTCTTTCGGCAGGATAATGTGCCATGCCACACTGTCCAGATTGTTCGCAGAACACGAACACTTCCAGGTATTGCTCTGGCCTCCAAATTCCCTAGACATCAATCAAGCATTTGTGGTTTGTATTGAAACAGCACATCCGATCTGCAGCAGCTCAACCACTTAACTTGCAAGGGTTAAAGGATCTGCCGGTAACTTATTGGTACCAGATACCACAAGACACCTGTAGAAATCTTGTGGCATGCATGCCTCACCAGGTAAGAACTGTTTTGATGGCACATGGAGGACCAACATATTAGGCAGGTGGTCATAATGTTTTGTCTCTTGGGTGTATTTCATAATTTCCAAAATCTTTCATTTTTATAAATAGGTTTTTCTTAATTATCAGGGAATTTAGGAATGTTAAGGGAAAATGTGTTGACAATAGTTGAAATGAAACATCAGAGCTTAAATTAGGGGATTCATCATAGAGTAATGTTAGCAAATAAATTGGCAATACCCTACATTGCTTCTAAGAAATGACAAACTGATGGTTTAACAAATTATTTGTCATAGTTTAATAAATTATATGCATCAAATGAAAAAAGAATTTATAAAACCTAAATTATATATATATTTTTTTTTATAAGATATGTATAAAAAAATTGCAGTTTTAAATCTTTTTGGTACCAAAAAGATTTGTCCTGGACACTGGAAAGATTAAGAATCAAAAGCTTAGGTTATGCAGAGAATTTAATTTTAAGCAGCATTTAACAATACTTTTTCATGTAGTGTAAAAGATTAGATTATAACAAGCTTTATAGTACTATAGTTTGGAAATAAATATTTGTGGTTTATATATAGATATATTACAAAAGTAGATTATGTCAAATGACATTTAGTATTTTTTTTTTTAGGTATCAACTGCAGTGGTAGAGCCATACAATTCCATTCTTACAACGCACACAACACTGGAGCATTCAGACTGTGCTTTTATGGTTGACAATGAAGCAATTTATGACATCTGCCGCCGGAATCTGGATATTGAGCGTCCTACTTACACCAACTTGAATCGTTTAATTGGGCAGATTGTATCCTCAATCACTGCTTCTCTAAGGTTTGATGGTGCTCTTAACGTTGATTTAACAGAGTTCCAAACCAACCTTGTTCCCTACCCAAGAATTCACTTCCCTCTTGTCACCTATGCTCCAGTTATATCAGCTGAAAAGGCCTATCATGAGCAGTTAACTGTTGCGGAGATAACAAATGCATGTTTTGAACCTGCAAATCAGATGGTCAAGTGCGATCCTCGTCATGGGAAATACATGGCATGCTGTCTCCTTTATCGTGGTGATGTAGTGCCAAAAGATGTAAATGCTGCCATTGCTGCTATCAAGACCAAACGAACCATTCAGTTTGTAGACTGGTGCCCTACAGGGTTCAAAGTAAGTACTATTATGGAAAAGAACAAAAAATTTCTCTGAAATATTAAATTTATGTCCATAAAGTAATTCATTATTATAACCCTTTAGTGAACCTCTAGAAAATTTCAAGTATAATGGTGAATTTTTCTAACCTATACTTATTAAGGTGATCAGATGTGTGAATGAAGAACTGGGCATTAGGATATTTTATCACAATTGTAGCATGTATTTCTAATAGAATGTTTCAATCTGAAATTTTTTATAGTTTATGAAAACCAACATTTTTACTAAAAAGTATAAAATTATTGCAATTGCCACTTTCAAAATGCAAGTTCTTAAGAACAATTTGTTTAGACACACCATTGGACAGCTTTTTTTTATTTCGCAAAACAAATTGTTACTTGTTTAATTTGAATCCCATAGGGGGAAAAAGTGATGTACTCTATAAACTTATTAGCCATATTTGAGAATTAGTAATGTACAACTTCCATCCTATTTAATGTGCTTATGATATTAACTGCACATTTCTGGCACTGAAATATATTTACCTTATTCTAAGTGGAAAAAACTTGAATTGTAGCTCTATGGACAATGCATCTGTTGTTTGGAAATTGGGCAGTTTTACTTAAAGGTGAAATTCTAATCTTGCAAGTGGTGGATAAACGGTTCATCCTGTCCCAGCTCTTTCTACTATTGAAGAACTAAGGAGAAGAAGAATCGAAGGAGGGAGAAGTCAAAATCCAAGATTATTTAGATGTGGAAGGCTTTTTAAAAAATTTACCCTTAACATCATTGTTTAACCCTTTAGGTAAAACTGTCCATCAAAACATTTGAAATGCTTGTTGATTTGATGACGATATGCAAACAGTAAAATTATATTTAAGTACTAGGAAGCTTTTTCTATAATATCTTTCACAGGTTGTATTAAAGGATGTTGAGAGCCACATAAAATCTGCATTAGTGGTTTACATAACATACTCTAATAATCCTGCAAGAAAAATAATTTTCTTTAAAGTAAGGCTTCTAGTCCTCAAATTTTACTGATTCCCCCCCCCCCAATTACGACATCTTTATAAAAGAAAATTACGTGGGTGAGTACAAGTTTTTGCATTTGTTTCAGACTCAATATTACATTTAAATCGGGGGTTTTCCCAAGCAATAGCATAAAATAATTGTTACTTGCCTCAAATTAATTCTTGGAGAAGGAATTTTACAGTAAATTTGCAGCATATGTAGCTATTTGAAACATGATGGAAAATTGCAATCTTGTAAAATTCTTTTATTCGATAGGAGTTCCCAACCTTTAATAAACCCCTAGAAAATTGCAAGTATATGATGAAATTTGTGAATCTATTAAATAATGACAAACAATTCCTGAAAATTTTTAAATGGCAATGCAGGCAATTAAAAATTGAGACTAAAATTTATAATGTCCACAATTGTGAGCTGTGAAACTAGGGTGACTAGACATCTGTTTTCCTGTTATGTCTGTTCAGTCCTTCAAATTAAATTTTCAAAGTCCCTGTAAATTTTCCCTAAATGTGGTAACTTAATACCAGGTCAAAAAGTGGTGTTAAATGAGGTAGGGCAAATGGTATACACAATGTCAATTTGGAAAAAATTGAGCAGTTTCGGTTAAATTTTGTAGTTTTGTTATCATTACATTAAACAATTTTGTTAAATTTTCTCGAATTCATCACTTCTTCCAAAATAAGAATGAAAATCTTATCAACAATTTTTCAATCTTTGTAGCTCAGTTGCCAAAACCAGCTGTACCATGAAAGTGTGAGGGGAGGGACTTTGAGGCATACCCAGGAAATTCCAATAGTAGGGTAAGATTTTTGGTGGCTGGATCCAATTTAACGTGCATTCCTCTGTGTGGGGGGGGGGGGAGAGAATACCATACGAAACATATTTTAAATCCTCAAGGTAGGTAGGGGATGGCTAAGCTCTCCCACCTCTCAAGTATACCATTTCTACAGCTTGATTATGTTAAAAAAAAATACCCCTTCAATCAGCTGCTTGCCACAGAGGTCTGACAGGAGCCAGTTTATATGCCATAGCAGGTCTGAGAATGGCAAGACCTCGGCAGAAAAACACCAACATCCATGCCTTTCTGGGGCTCGAACCCAGGTCCCTTAGATCAGTAGCCAAGTGCGCTAACCACTTGGCTACATTATAGTAAATTATTTTAGTTTTGATTCAGCAAGTGCTGAAAGTTGATACAAATTAAGCTTCTATATATATAGTTTTTAATAAATTAGCTTCAAGTTTTCTAATTGACATTCAATTTGGATGTCTGTGTGATAGAATTTTTTTTATTATGCATAAATATATTGCACCAATTTTTTAATCACTATGGCTAAATGTATAATATGATAATATTGAAAAGGACTGGTAACAAAGTATATAAAAAAATCTGATTTCTGCTTGCATTGGTGAAGTATAGATTATCTACGTGATTTTTCTAATAGTATTTTATTTTGGAAGAATATATAAATATTTTAGCAGAAACTAAAATACTGCAGAATCTAGTTATGAAGCAAAAAAAAATGTATTAGTCATTCATTATCTTAATCTGTTTCAGGTGAATAAATCTACAGTAAATTTCTGTGTTGATATTTTTTAACTGTGTACCAAAGAATATTGATTTACTCTTAATTGCTTCATATTCAGCTCTTTTGGAATAAAAATTTATTTTGGGAGTTTCACAACATTGTTTTGTAATAGGCATACTCTTTATATTGGAATTTTAAAATAACGGGCATATTTTTTATTTGCAGGTGGGTATCAATTACCAGCCTCCGACTGTAGTTCCAGGTGGTGATCTTGCTAAAGTGCAGAGAGCAGTGTGCATGTTATCTAATACTACAGCCATTGCTGAAGCTTGGGCTCGTCTGGATCATAAATTCGATCTAATGTATGCCAAGAGGGCATTCGTTCACTGGTATGTAGGTGAAGGTATGGAGGAAGGAGAATTCTCAGAGGCCAGAGAAGATCTTGCAGCTTTGGAAAAAGATTATGAAGAGGTTGGCATTGATTCCACAGAAGGAGCTGAAGAGGAAGGGGATGAAGAATTTTAAACATTCCACATAATTTGGGTAGGCTGAATTAATGTTACTTCAGTTTGCCCTGTTCAGGAAGTTCAATAAAAACGTTTATGTGTAGTAGTTCATAAATATCTTGTACAGGACAGTTTTCTCATTTAGTACAAAAGGTTATAAAAAAAATACCCCCTCAAGCAGCTGCTTGCCACAGGTCTGACAGGAGCCTGTCAGTAGAAAAAAGACACATCCATGCCTTACTCGGGGCTCGAACCCAGGCCTTAGATCAGTAGCTAAGCGTGCTTACCGCTCGGCACGGGACTGCACATAAAGGTTGCACCTTTGTATTCCGCAACTCGTAGGAAGTATTAGAAAGAAATATTACCAATTATCCAAATAGCAATTGCAGTATTGAGTACATCCAAAAAATAAACTAGCTCACTCGGTCTGTTTAGATTACCGCACAAAAGGCAACAGTGTGACCAGACATTCAATATTTTGAGTGCATTCCCTTAAAAAAACCTTAAATGCAAAATTATATCTTCTGATCCGAAATGTAAAAATTGTGCAGTTATTGGTGTAAAACATCTGAAGAGCAATATTTTTAAATAAAAATTTCCTTGCTGGTGCAATTTCAAATTCTCACTAATAACAGATCGATGTTGCACCATGTACAATTAATCCGTTTTACTTCCGGCGATGAATGACAACTTGGTAATATTTTGGCATTTATCAAACTATCTGTAGCGTTTCAGTATTTGGGATATAGTGTTAGTGGTTGCACTTATTAAGCCGTCTGTGTCACTGCCTCGCAAAAGACTAATTTCGAATTTATTGCCATATTTGTATCAACATATTGGTGATCATTATTTACCGTGTTACGCAGGTAATCGCGGCATTACCAGCTGATTTCGTACTATTAATAGAAATTTTAACATCAAGGCCGCAGTCTGTTGATTATAACGTTTACACAAATGAACTTTACGGAGGTACCGACACGATTCTACCAATGCAACTAATAGTTGAAGATTTTTGTTATTTAATCCATCTTCATTTACTAAGCTAAACGGGACCTAAATATTTCTTAAACCTTGTTTCCAACTTTTGTCAACGAAGGACATGTACGAAAGAAATTGGAACAATATTGGATTTGAAAAATATAAAACGTACATTTGTTCTCCAACATAATGCTAATATTAGCATTGCTTACTCAATTTGCTAAAGTTTTTGAACTTGTAAAGTTCTTCCATCCGGTCGCTGTCAGTTTCTTTTTAGCCATTTTTTTTTTACCGTTATCAAAAGCCAACGAGATTAGTTCGTTGTCGATATCAAACTTGTTTATAAAGATATCTATCCAGCACGAATTTTTTTGACGAAATATTGTGATTAGCAGTTTCGGAACTTGTATATAGTTATAATTGCTCATTCTACCAGTGGACAAAGGTGGAAATTTTAAAAAAATTTTTATCAATGGGTTGATGTTGGTTAGGTAAGAAGATAAAATTTTTTTTTTATCGAATTATAGAAATTTTCGTGGTGGAATAGGAAACGTTTATTTTCAACAATTTTACCTTTTTCAAGGTGGGGGGGGGGACGTTTGTGTTTTAAGAGAATTTTTTTATTGGATAGGTATGCTATGCACTTTCGAATAACAAAAGGAAGGAAATAGAAATTTCTGAATTATGTATTTAGACTAGAAAATTTGATTTTTGATAGAACGTTACCTCGGTCCTTACCCCGCTCCAAAAAAAAATTCGGCTTATACGAAATCTCAAAACTTGTCTTGCTTTAAAATTGAAAACCGTTGTATAATTTTATTTTTCATTGGCAGCGATGAGTAGGGTGGGTGGAAAATGCAGCTGTTTTAAGATAATTGAAACACTTTTTAGTTGGATTGGTACTAACAAAATGTAATTCGCATTTTTCAAATACATGATCTCTAACGATATAAATTAAGCCTACCTATACGCAAACGGCCAAATACGAATGTTTCAAGTGATCTCTTTATGGTGAAAAAAAATTCGTTGGTAGTGTCGAGATGTCCAGTGACCAATAATCTGCCCCTTTTTCTCGGAGGTGTGCGAGAAAAAGTTTTTAAATTTAAGAAATAAAAGACCCAATTACCAAAATTTTCCTGTGGACGGGAAAGATTAAAAACCTTTGGAAGCTTCATGGTGTTTGCCGGACATAGTTTCAGCTCCCCTGGCGCACAGGGTACGACTACCCGCACTTGAGGCCACGGCTTGTCCTATCCAACAGATGGCAACCTTTCTAAGGCCATCGGTGTCCTCTACTGACCAAGGGCAGAGAGTTTTGCGGAAATGTCGAACCCTCTCCCAGCTGGGACACGAGCCTGGCATAGTACCGACTGAGCCATCCCCTCTCCTGTTGAAGACTACAGGTTTGAATTGTGTGGAACAGAGGCATCCATCCAATGGTGTAGATGAGCACCATGGCCCCTGAGCTCAAGGGGCCACAAAATAGCACGAGAAAGTTTCGCCTTTTTAAAACTACACATGCACAACACTGAAAATGCTTAGGAAGTGAAAGTCGTTTCTTACTGATTTTGAGACGCTAAACAGGATTATGATATTAAAAACTGGTGATTGGCTCTTGTTTTGAAAAGACTGGTGGCTGCGTCCATATACAGTGTATATTGATTTGAGTCTTTCGCGTGCTGTACGAAGTGCGGAGGTGACGATATCAGGGAAGCTATTATTCGAGCTAACGCAATAGCCGAGAGCTATTGCATCATTCGGGAGTTATCCTTTCTCAGTTATCGTCCGTTCATGATTGTATGTGAGCGATATGCCTCGTTCTTGTGTGAACAATGCAAACCATTATTGTTACATTTGTGGTAAAGTTACTTTTGGGTCACAGAAGCGTGAAATAACTCCTGTCATCCACGTTTACTTCAGGTAAAAGTCGTGATCAATAGAGGAGCTGCGATCCGCGTATAATCAGGGCCGAACTTATGTATAAGTTAATTAAGCTACATCTTGGGGCCGCACAATATGGGTTCTCAAAGAAATGCATTTTTTTACATTTAAATTAATCTGTTGGGCAAACACTGTTCATCTTAGTTTTATACAGGGTGAACTGAAAAAATGGGCAAAACTTTACGGGGTGGTAGAACGCAGCTATACGAGCAATATTCGTCATAGAATGTATGGTCGGAACGCAAACGGCGAGCGGCTAGGTGGCGTTGGAAATGGTATAAAAGGGTCGGTCCTCGCACCCAACGGCATTTCTACCGTGGATTGCCGAGAGGATGGCTGGTTATACTAACCACGAAATGGCGGATATGCACTTTGTGTACGTTATTTTTATGCCGTTGGGTGCGAGGACCGAACCTTTTATACCATTTCCAACGCCACCTAGCGGCTCGCCGTTTGCGTTCCGACCATACATTCTATGACGAATATTGCTCGTATAGCTGCGTTCTACCACCCCGTAAAGTTTTGCCCACTTTTTCAGATTCACTCTGTATAGTCATCATACGCTGAATGGACAAATTATTATATACATCCCGATAACAATATGCAAAGCAGAACTATCGTGTCCAGTCACGTGGGACGCTGAATGTCGCAATATTTAATTTTAACTAAAAACAATACTCCACTAAATACTGTCAGAATTATCTAGAAGCAAAGATACCTTTTAAAAATCTTTAATGTTTTTTATTTTTTTTAAAACCTGAAACAGCTACTTGCCAGATGTCAGTTTAATATGTCAGAGATATTTTCATATACAATATCTGACAGTTCAATTTCAAAAATCTAATTTTCGAAAGAAAACAAAATTTTGAGTACTTTGTATCATAAATCTTTTTTTCTTCACGTTTAACTACTTTTTATGCCGTTTTTCACACGATCCAATGATTCCAGATATAGAATGATACCTAGTGTTTTAATCCCTTTTTAGTTTTGAAGAAAAATTTTTAATTGATGAAAATGCTTTAGGTTTTTTAGCACACGTTTGGTAACTTATTTTCCTAATCTGTCACTATTTATAATATGCTAATAAAAAATAAATACCCCCTCAAGCAGCTGCTTGCCACATAGGTCTGACAGGAGCCTGTCAGTTTATATGCCATAGTAGGAGATCTGAGAGGATGGCAGGCAGGCTCCTGTCAGACCTCTGGCAAGCAGCTGCTTGAGGAGGTATTTATTTTTTTAAATAAATGCTTTTTTTTTTTAAGTTTATTTATTCTTTAGATTTTGCAGAGCGCTATTACATGTCAACCTCAAAAGTATAACTTAAGAGAATTTCGCACAGATTCGCCTATTATTTAACGGAACATATAATTGTAATGAATAGATCTCACAGACCCAGCTTGCCAACGGTGTAACTATTTGGGCATAGGGACGTTACTCGGTCCTTCCCCCCCCCCCTCCAAAAAAAACTTTCTGTCGGTTTATACGATATCTCAAAACTTGTCTTCATGCTTTAAAATTGAAAGTTATATTTGTATAATTTTATTTTTTATACCCATATTTTGTATCTGACACTAAAAATAGATTAATAATAACTATAAAATTTTATTCCGTATAGAATATCATTAACCTTTTCTGTTCGGTGGAATATTTTAGCATTTGGGAAACCCTGCTGCAGTCTTGTTCTCATGACCAACGTCTTATTCTTTAACTTCCGAAAATAAATTCTCGGAGCCTCCCCGAAACTAAACCTGCACCCCCTCTCCCCAAAAAAGAAAAATAATAACAGTAATAATTCTCAGATCCTTCTCCCCTATCAAAACTAAATCATGAGTATGGGGATATCCGATATATTTTACCCATTTTTGCTTATTATTACAAAAATAACTGATTTTTTTAAGTAAAAACATGAAAAATATTAATATCAAATGCAATAGTATGTAGGTTTATGTAAGAACCTCATTTTTTCCGACACTCGTTTAACCGACACTTAGTGTCAACGCTTCCGTTTTCAGTGATAAAATTTTTTTAGCGCGTTCGATAGGTATTGATGAAATATTACATTTCTCCAAATCTCAATAGCTTAACATCCTCTAATAGTGGAAAATGGCAAACGTTCCAACAAATATTTCAAACGATCTGTGTCAGAAATTGGAAATTTTTGTGGTAGAGTGTAAGGCAAGAGATTTAGAAAAATTCGAGGTGGGGGCCCCCTCAAAATTCGCAATCCAGTCGGAAAATGTAAAAAAAAAAAGGGGGGGGGGAAGACACTGGATTTCTAATGAATTACAACGTTTTCCTTTCCATTTTACAGGTTTTTAAAAATATTCTTGAAAACTACATGAAATATAAATGTTTAATAATTTTCCCCTCTGTTATCATTATTAGCATTCTGAAAGGGGGAGGTATGGTCCCTAGTGCCCCTCCCCAGATCATGCCTTAGAGCTATGGTGAGAGGAAGCTGTGTGTCAAATTCGGTGATCATAGCTCATCGTTTAGGAAAAAATTCTTTTCCCTCTCTTACACTGCATGGCATTGAAATTGCTCCCACCCAGGAGTGAGGGGATAGGGGTGAAATGTAGCAATACATATTGGAATACCATGATTTAATTTTCAGCCACTTACAGTGTCATGAATGGTTATTAGAAAATGAGATAACGGAGCACAATGGACTGCCTCAATAGGTGGTTGCACCACCGTGAACGGCAATACGGCGTTGCATAGAGTCGACAGATATGGTCCTGAAGAATTGCACACCAAGTAGCATTGACTTGCTCCCATAATTTATTGGGATTCCACGCTGGCTTTTGAGAGGATTGCACACGTCGTCCAACGTGGTCTCACATATTTTCTGTTGGGGATAAATCTGGAGATCATGCTGGCCATGGCACTACTTGAATATGTTGCAAACATTGTCTAGAGACCCTAGCAATGTGTATACGAACTTTGTCATGCTGGAAAATGGTCTGCTGCATGCCTACCAGGAATGGTAACAAAATGGGCTGCAGAACCATGGTAACATATCTTGCAGCTGTCAGTGTTCCCGTGATGCAGACAAGAGGTGACCTGCAGTCATATCCAATAGCATCCCATACCATTATGTCTGGCTGACGGGCAGTGTGCTGGTCATGAACAAAAGCTGAATTCGTCCTCTCTCACCAGATTGTCACCATACACGGACCCATCAATTGCCAGCACTTAGACAGAAATGGGGGGGGGGGGATCATCATTAAACACAACAGTGTTCCATTCATGACCCAGTTCCCATGACTTTGGCACCAAGCGAGATGAGCGCTGTGATGGTTTGCGGTCAACGTAATGGTTATCTCATGCAACCTTTGGTTTTACCGTTTGGGTAGCTGCTGACACAGTCCATCAAACAACGTCTGTGGTGACAAATGAGCACGCACCTATCAAGCCGTGCCGATATCTATTGGACAGCACCACTCCCTCTGCGACGCACACTAGAACCTTCATTTCGCCACTGTTGTCAACAGCGTCAAACAGTTCATGTATCCTGATGAACATTGACACATGTATTCCATCCAGCTTCACATACGCCTGTAATTCTTCCTCTCTCAAAAGCATCAAAATGATGATAAACCTGCCAACAGCATGTACCAGGCATTTTCGGCCTTTGCTGAACGATTTCCAAGTGGAACCACCTAATCTCAAACGTTCGCACGACTTCCACCTGCATAAACACAATACCATCCCTGTTCCTTCTTGCACCTTTTATCTCTTGAGGCACACACGTCATTGGCTCCGGATTATCATCATTTGCATATCTCAACTGCGCATACCCACACTTCTATTTGCATGTTTGCACAACATGTTCTTCTGGGTGGGGGGCATTTTCAATGTTGAGCATGAGCAGTGTACTTAGAAGAGCTTCTTTTGTGGGGGAAGGTTGAGGGATGGTATCCTCATTGCTTAAAGGATAAGAGGAAGCTGTATACCAAATTTGGTTACCCTTTAATGTTTAGGAGTACCCGTATTTGCTTGTGTGAATAGGGAGGGGACGTTTTTGGAGAAAGAGAAGAAAGGGAGATCTAATACTTACGTTTCTTTAATCTGCTAGGACTGGAAGTTGTATGTATACCGAACTCGATAATCATAGCTATTAGTTTTTTTTTACCATAACTCTTACGTTTAAGTTTAAAATTTTAAGAGAAATCATTCCCCAGTTTTTTTAAACCTTTTTTTTCTCAACCTTTTATGTTTCACGTACCCCCTAAATATATGTACGTAACTGGCGTACCCCTTGTATAGGTAGATAAAACTATAGTTATAGTATATCAATGGAAATAAAACATATATATACATATTGTTGCGGATCACAAAAATATGGATAGCCACTGAGCGTGAGTATTAAAAGCTATATTTCAAAACCAAATTCAATACAAGGTAAATTGTTACAAAGGAAATATGGATGAAGTATCTTATTAACAAATCAACTATTAACATGCACAAGTCATCAATCTTCCTGCGTAGAGCACACAATATCAGCTCTGTGTATTTTACTAAATACTACCTTTTACTTGATTTACCAGGTCACCCGAAGATCTTCACTCGTAAACCAATTCTCGTCCTGTGCTAATAACTTTTCACACACTAGCCGAACAAAAAGACAGTCCGTGTAGACATTCGAAGTTAGCCATAAAAGTTCCCACTTTAAATACTTCCGCGTATACACAACACATCAAGTTACTTCTTGATACTTAACGATAAAAGATCCCACTTTTATCCTTCCGTGTATACACAACACATCAAGTTACTTCTTGATACTTACGCGCACTGTCTCAGAACAGCTCACCGTCCATTTTCGAACTCACCGACCGTTACAACACAACAACCGTTACAATACAAAACGACCGTTAACGCTCCACTCTTCTTCTCCAAATTCTCCCAACGTTCTTATTCGTTGGCTGAAACTTTGCTTTCGGTTGCCAGATTCTTCTGTCGTAACACTGCCCCCTTCCTAGGTCTTGTTCGTCCCGAACAATTCTGGATTCCAAAGTTTCTTCAGTTCTTCGATGAAACGGAGCCAAACGATCCACGTGAATCACATTGCACTTCGTAGCTGGACGTCGACGAATGCGATATACCACGTCTGTGTCAAAATGAAAGTGAATCTCATTATGACGTAGATTTCTTTTCTGACTGAAGCCTCGTCCACAAATATAATACGTGTAAGGCCTATAGCCCTTGTGAACACGTTTATGTCTCCGCAGGGAGAAGTATCGACTAAGAGTTTTCGTGCAAAACCTGTAAAAAGTTTTCTTCTTTGTCGAAAGTTTTCTTCTTTGGATTTTTACTTCTATCAACAGTAACAAGGAATGAAAGTCATTAGTGACATAAAATCTAGGGAGAATTTTCATCCTGCAATCTGACCCTTTTGTCAGTTGACTTTCACTTAATTCAGAACTGTCGTGATGAACCTTCAGCCATATTTCACCTGATTCAATTTGATCCCCAAGGTGCTTCACAAATATAATATCAGCTCCATAATTCTTTTTAGCTCTTCGGTCCATCTCCTCCTTCCATACTCTTGCTAGAACTGCAGCTTCTAATCCGACAACCTTACCTGTTTCTCCTGTATAAGTGAAATCAGTGATGTGTCGGGCTGCTAGCAATATTTTTTCTGTTTTACCTTCACATAGCCAGCTTGCAACATCTTCAGATACTCCTTGTTCTATTAACATGTTACGAAACTTGTTCAAAGCATTGCCGTTATGCAGAACCTTACGGACAAGTGATGCTTCATCTACCCTATTATCCACAATGTTCACAAAACGCAGAAGTTCTCCTAACTCCTCGACGAGCTCTTGCAGTTCCAAGGATCCGTTACCAAGGAAACACTGAACAGCTTCCATCACTTCCAGAGAGTTGTCAACAGAGTTTTCAAGAGGTGAATCCATGTTGCTGATAACAGCTGAACAACTCAAACTCTTCATTCCACGAGCTTGTGATGCTGCAACCACTTTCTTAACTAAATCAACAGCAACATCTTCTGTACTGATGAGATCAATAGCTCCTTTTCCGAATTCAACATCATAAACCAAAGCACACACTCCTTCAGCCAGCTTTTTGGACACAATTGAGCATATCATTAGAGGAACGCTATCTATGGTAGCCATCAGATCCTTGTAGCGGTAAATCTCCTTATCTGTTGGCACCAGCTCCTCTGTCTGTCCTACGATGCAGCATCCGACGTCTTCCATCATCTGCTCGATTTTATCTTTAGTGCAGTCGACTGTGAAGCCAGGGATGGATTCCAATTTGTATAGAGTATCTCCCGTCAATTGGAGAGCACGACCGGAGATCATAGGGACCTTGAGACCTAAAGCAGCAAGTGCAGGAGCCAAGACAAGACTCACTTTGTCGCCGACACCTCCTGTACCGTATTTATCTACCATCCGATGGCGCCACTCGGGTCTCCAGCAAAACACATGACCCGAGGAGGTCATAGTTGCTGTTTCTTCGGAATTCACTTTCTTGGAGCTCTCATTGTAATTAGCCAGGGAAACATCAGTCATGATTGCCAAATTGTTCATTCTGGAGATCAGCGACGAGTTTTGTAACATGATATTGTCCACTTTAGAGCTCTTGTAGTCGTGATAAAACTTTTCTATATCCTTATAATCTAAATGGTTATAATGTCCAAATCTGCACATTGACTGTTCAGAAAAGAAATTCAGCGTGGCTACGTTGAAATTATCTGAGGGATTCACTTCTCTCTGATCGTAACTCTGAGGCTTAGTTTCATCCAGAAAGTTAGTCTTTGAAGTACTGTCTCTGCCTGAAGCTCTTTTACTAGCATCACCTGTTATGCTTCTAAGCCATTCTTCGGAATTCCTCTTCCTTAAATCCCCACTTTCTATAAACGATTCAAGTGTGGCTATATGCTTCGGAAAAATCTCTCCGACTTCCCCAGTAACGTCGAATGGCACTTTGTATCTATGATGAATGGACACCTCTTCTTTACTCGGACCACTCTGCGAAACGTAAACTCTGTTTCGTTCCCCCTCATTACCACTCGTTACTCTGCCTTTGCGATAATTGTCCATGACACATTTTGCTGACGGCGAGGAATAGAATACCTTTCGTGTGGATCTCTCTTCAGATCGTGCCAGACTTGTATACCTAGGTATTTTGAAGTGCAAAGCGTACTGCATAGTCTCACAGCTCTCTGATCTGTGTGATTGTTCTTCACAGTTCCTAGACATGTCACCAGCGACATAGACACTCTGCCATGCATCACCAGTAGTTGCGTGGTCAAAGGCATTATCTGCGCTATATCTACGATTCTTGATTTCCAGTAGCAGATCCACATTTTTATATGCGTTGCCTTTCTCTTTTCCATGTTTACAATCTAACTTAACACTATCAAGATCACCTTTTTCACTGACAAATTCAACATTTAAACTATTGCATTGTCTATTGAGTTCGGTTTTACTATCCTTGAACTGATCAATAATCTTACCAACTTGAGGAGCCACTTCATCTCTCATCTCAGCATTTTGTGCGGCCATTTCGGCTTTCAAGTCACCTATTTTATCGCTTTGGGCAGCTAGATCACTTTTAATATCAGTCATCTGCGTAGCCATATCGGCTTTCATATATCAGTCACCAGCGTAGCAATAACGGCTTTCCTATCAGTCATCAGCGTAGCAATAACGGCTTTCCTATCAGTCATCAGCGTAGCCATAATGGCTTTCCTATCAGTCATCAGCGCAGCCATATCGGCTTTCATATCAGTCATCAGCGTAGTCATATCGGCTTTCATATCAGTCATCAGCGTAGTCATATCGGCTTTCATATCAGTCATAAGCGTAGTCATATCGGCTTTGAAGCTATTTATCAACTTTACTAATTCATCCATACTTCTAGTTAACGGCATTCAATTAATTAATCCCACTTCTGACACCAAATGTTGCGGATCACAAAAATATGGATAGCCACTGAGCGTGAGTATTAAAAGCTATATTTCAAAACCAAATTCAATACAAGGTAAATTGTTACAAAGGAAATATGGATGAAGTATCTTATTAACAAATCAACTATTAACATGCACAAGTCATCAATCTTCCTGCGTAGAGCACACAATATCAGCTCTGTGTATTTTACTAAATACTACCTTTTACTTGATTTACCAGGTCACCCGAAGATCTTCACTCGTAAACCAATTCTCGTCCTGTGCTAATAACTTTTCACACACTAGCCGAACAAAAAGACAGTCCGTGTCATGGAGGTAGGAAGATAAGGAGAGGCCCTAACGCGCTTTCCCTGTCCAAGGAAAATGATGCTTAGGCAGCAGGGCGGTAGCCATATTGTTACATTCAAAACAAACCGTCTGCCGCTGCAATCAAGCCTACTTTTCACGTGCTATACTCAGTTTTACTGTGTGTTATATACGGGAAGATTATTTTTTTACGACTAAGAGAAAGCCCATTTCAGCTATTTGGAATTTATATTGCTTTTTTTTAATTCAATGAATATTTCCATACAGAATTACTGTATAGCAGAACTATTTATGTATTTCGTTGAATACGACAATAACAAACAATTGCAAGATTTTAAAAATTTATTTATACTACACTGATAACAGTAGAAAACATTTTATGGATAAAACATAAAAGTTATATGCAATAGCAGCATTTAAACCGCAAAAATTACATTTGTAAAATTAAGAAAATAGCTGTTTTACGTTAAAAAAATTCTCATTCCACAAAAATAAAAAAAAATTTGCATAACAAAACTAAATAAACCCAATAGTATAAGAAGTAAAAAAAAAGAACTAAAAAAAGATGTATATTTATACAAAAAAAACGCCCCAGATGGTGGCTCGAACCCACCAGCTCTATGTTTGTACCCTCAGCTTCACATCTCTCCCCCATCTCATGCTCATTCTCCTCCCTCAACCAGAGTTAACAATCAATACAAAATACACAATTATTACAATCTTTCAAAAAAAAAAAATCTCGTAAGGATTGAAATACATCCTTCCTCAGCCACAAAGGAAAATTTCAAAATAATATATGAAAAACTATGTGAAAAAAAAAAGCAACTAAAAATTATACTAAGCAAAAAAAATAAAAAATTGAAAAAAGAAAAAAAATATATCCACAGAGTGAAGGGAATATAATACCCATTTAAAAAAAAAGGCAACGTTCCAGACAGTGGCTTGAACCCGACATCTCAGTGCCTGACTCCTCAGTCTCTCATACCTATCTTCGTGTAAGCCTAACCTACCCCTCAACCAAAGTAAAAATAAAATAACTACAAGCAATAAACTCGCTCTATTTGAAATACATACAGAATTAAATAAATTCAGTATTCACCTTAAAAGGGACAATTAGAACCCTATCAGAAGAATTAACGAAAAGGAGAAAAGCATTACACTGTCCTCTCCTCTTTTAACTAAAATTATTTAAACAATTTGAAAAATTCTCACCCTAATGATCGCTGTCAGTCACCTATGATAATTTACCCCAGATACATTAAATTAATATAAAAAGGAATTCAAAAATATAAGACTCCAATCCAAGACAAAAAGGGGGCATTTAAACAAAACCCTTAAATGCTATCCAAATTAAAAAAAAGAAAGAATATATTTCTCACCTTATGAAAATACTTTATTGAAATTTACTTTTCCCTTCTTACACTGAACTTACTAAATCATGAAGAGAGAGGAATTTAAACACTGAAACATTTAAACAAAATAATATCTAATACTTCCACCTAAAATAAAAAAAAAAAAAAAAAGAAACTTCTCTATATTTTAATCACCTCTATTTAAAAATATGTAAATTCATCATCCATTAAATAGAATACACACTAATATTAAATTACAGCCAACAAAATTTTTTAACTGAGAAAGCCTGCAGAAGGAATTCTCAAATAAGTGTAGCGTAAAATCAATCAATCAATCAATCAATCAATATAAGAAGTACATATAAACATTTATCACTGAGTACAATCCGAAGAAAATAAAAAAAAATCTGGTGAAGAATCGAGGTTTGTAACTCGAAATAAAACCGATTTCACAGCGGCGTAATTTCAACACGAAGTTGTGAATCAATTATTATATAATTATTTAAACTTTTATAAAAATTACAAACTTACCGATGAAAGGTAATTCCTGGTATCTTTTTTGAAGGGTGATTCGTGCAGCCGTAAGCTGAACAGGCTGCCATAATACAAATTTCGAAAAAAATTAAAATTTTATAGCGCAACACTTCATTACTCACCTATACTACTGATCAATGTTTTGAATAGAACAACATGGCTGCCGCGCAGTAGCCGAAGCATCATTTACAAGTGCTTAGGGCTCCTCCTCTTATCTTCCTACCTCCATGGTCCGTGTAGACATTCGAAGTTAGCCATAAAAGTTCCCACTTTAAATACTTCCGCGTATACACAACACATCAAGTTACTTCTTGATACTTAACGATAAAAGATCCCACTTTTATCCTTCCGTGTATACACAACACATCAAGTTACTTCTTGATACTTACGCGCACTGTCTCAGAACAGCTCACCGTCCATTTTCGAACTCACCGACCGTTACAACACAACAACCGTTACAATACAAAACGACCGTTAACGCTCCACTCTTCTTCTCCAAATTCTCCCAACGTTCTTATTCGTTGGCTGAAACTTTGCTTTCGGTTGCCAGATTCTTCTGTCGTAACAATATATTAAAAATTGTACTTAACTTATATCTAGCGACTTTTGAGCTCTCTCGGGTACCCCAAAAATTTTTACCGCGTACCCCACGTTGAGAACCCCCCCCCCCCCTAGCTTAGGGCATCAGAAGGTCCAAGTCCGGCCCTGATTTTTATAGAACCAACCACAAAACATTAATTTAACAGCGTGAAATTAAACAGTAACTTCTAGGGAGTGGTTCTCAACTTTTTATGGAAATGTGCATGTAACTGGCGTATCCCTTGTATAAATAAATAAAACTATACTAGTTCTAGTATAACAATGGGAATAAAATAAAACATATATATATAACATATATCTAGCGACTTTTTAGCTCTCACGGCATACCCCACGTTGAGAACCCCTATTCTAGGGTATCTCTGCTAATGAAAGAGCTACATTTTGTTAGCAGAGGAAATTGACTCGCAAACTACTCGATATAAATCCACGAACTCATGATGAATGTGGCCAATAAACTCTTCATAGCCAATGTTAGCAGATGACTGACCAGTAAATCAGTTGGTAAGAGTACCTAATATATTATCAAGATTTTCTGTTCAGCTCCCATTGAGCATATATTCTCTGCTGATAAAAAAAAACTGTTATGAAAGAAGCCTTAATTTGCTCTAAAAATATACTTAGTTTGATTACATTACATGGTGCGCATTTCTTATGCAAATGCACCACGCTGACATGCAACCCACGACACATAAATTGCAGCTCAACAGTTATGCGGGTACCCAAGAACGGATCTGCAGGAGTAATAGATGAGCTCCAGGTAAACTTCGACTACGGAATGTTGATGGATTATGGAAAGCTTGCAGAAGAAAGAAACTAAATAATTTACAATGGGAAATACGCTGTAAATTGCTTTACAACAGGGACGTCAGATCAAGCATGATCAATGGTGATGTAACATGTATATGCGATAATCTACAGGCCACTGGTGCCGCCCCGTGGCCGAGTGGTTAGCACGCTTGGCTACTGATCTAAGGGACCTGGGTTCGAGCTCAGGATCAGGCATGGATGTGTGTGTGTCGTTTTTCTGCTGAGGTCCTGCCATCCTCTCAGATCTCCTACTGTGGCATATAAACTGACAGGCTCCTGTCAGACCTCTGTGGCAAGCAGCTGCTTGAGGGGGTATTTATTTATTTATTTACAGGCCACTGACAACAGGGCCATACATAATCAACTTCAGAAATTTTTGTAGAAAATGGCGAAAGCGTGCATACTGTTTTCAATGCCACCAATCTCTCTATATAATTAGACATCTAAATATTATTCGAAAAATTTTAACCCATTTAATCCCATAGTAAGAAAAAATTTATAAAATAGTTTTAGTTAATAACTTTATTTATTCATAAAAAAGAGTTGAATGCAAGTGGATTTGGGTTGTTTTACCCCTGAGCGGCACTTTTTTGCACACCATGGTCTAAATGGCCTTGTCAGATGGACCCCGAAGGCTCAGAGGTTGGTGGAGGGGACCCACTGGAACAGCTGTTAGACAGATGGTAGTCTCCCGTCAAGGCCATCTAGCGTGTTCTTTAACGTGCACAGGGTATGGCTTTCCCGCACACAGAGCCACGGCTTAACGTCCCATCCGACTTACAGCGGCCTTTCCAATCCCATCGGTGTAATCTACTGACGTGGACAGGGCGGGAAATTTTGCGGAGATAAATCTCAACGCTAACCCAGCTGGGACTCGCACCTGGGAACTGCAGATTACGAGCCTGGAGCGCTACCGACTGCCTCCCCCCCCCCAATGCAAGTGTAAAAAACACTTTTAGCAATATACGAATGTGTACCCATATGGGTAGAGCAGGAACATCACTGTTCATGAAACTTCGAACTTGACACTTTATCGCTTCTATGGATAAATTATAAGCGGGGTGAAATTTTTTTCCCCTTAAAATTTATTGCGAGACATATCATCAGTAACTAGTAGAATTCTTGTATCATTTAGTCACCAATAAAATTTTTCTCTGGGAAGCATCCATAGTATCGAGAGAAAAGTGTTCAAATCAGTGGCACACTCAGGATTTAATCTTGGGGGGGGGGGGGGGGGGGAACCCGCTGGTCCGGCTCGAGCAAACAAAAATAGCGCTCGCTTCGCCCGAGCACTACTTCGTTCGCCTTGTGTTCACAGCGGCGGTGATTCCTGAGCTATAGGGTATTCCCACCTTATGTGACCGCTAATTCATAATATAGAAATAGGAGACACGATACAACATAGAAAAATGAATTTTAATTAGGAAAAGATTTTTGGAAAATTTTCTAGTTTTTTCCTTTTTCTTTGGGAGGTGCCAGGGCCTCTTGCCCCCTCCTAGGTACGCCACTGGTTCAAATACAATTTTTAACCCATCTTCCTATTGCTTTTGGCTTTGACAAAACGTTGTTCCACCATATCTATAGAACGCGATAGGAAAACTTAATTTATGTGCCAAATGAAAGCTTGTGACGCGGAGAGTGTCAATAGGCTATAAAAAAAATTGACTCCAGTGCTTTCTTTCTTCCTAAAAAAGGGGAAATGTGAAAACTATTCTTAAGCTGTATCTTCAGAAGGCGAAAAGTAACGTTTTTAATATAAGTTTTTGCATTTTACATTTTGTCTTATTTTTTCTTTTTTTAAAATAAATTATGAATTGAGAGAACATGTATATATATGTATTATTCAATTACCTACAGATAAGCTACTTAGCTTTGTGGGGTCCTATGTATTTTATATATGTTCTTATGACTGAATAAACAATGTTTAAAAAAAATAAGATATATGTCAAATGAAAGCTTGTAATGCGGGAATGTCGTAGGCTATGAAAAATTAACCCCCCGTACATTTATCCTACCTAAAAAGGGGGGACAATGTGAAAATGATTGTTCGTCTATATCTCCTGAAAGCGAGTGCGGAAAGTAATGATCTATATGTCGAACAAAAGCTTGTAGAGCGGGGAGCCGTAGTCTATAAAATATGATCCCCTTTGCTCACCTCCCACCCAAAAAATGGGAAATTGTCGTTCTGCCATATCATCGGAACGCCAGGGCCAAGTTACGAATTAGGTGTCAAATGAAAGCTCGTATAATGGTGGTCTTAAACTATTTGTAATTTCGCCCCTATTCACACCTAATAGAATGTGGGGGGAGGGATTTTTGCAGGGGTAGACTTTAATGAGTCGTATCTCAAATTAAAGCTTGTGATGTCATCAATGTCGTGATATACCTCACACGTGACTCCAGAAGGGGGTAAATCTGTTCGATGTTTATGGTCGCATATCAAAGTTCTGGAAGGCAGATGTTTTTAGTGACAACAAAAAAAAAATAAAAAATTTTTTAAAATATACCTATCTTCCTAAAAAGTGGAAAATAATCCTAAAACATATCGATGGTGCTTTCGTATTTCCTTCGAAGGAAGATAGGGCGCCGATTTACCTACTCGACAAGATTGCCGGGCCCCCTATCTTCTTTTGAAGTGAATACGAACTCAATGACTGATTGCACAATCGATATGTTTTAGGATTATTTTCTACTTTTTAGGGCACTATAAGAAGGTAGGTATTTTTAGAGAAATCTTTAAAACGTTAAAATAATTTTTTTTTCCCCATCTCAGCTTCAGTGACTGAAATTGCATGGTTATTTTCTTGTCTTGCGAATAGATTTGTTCGTTCAACATGTACTTCTTCATCCAACTATTTTTCATATATCTGTACTTCAGTCAGTCAGTGTATTTGATTTACTAACTCCAATATTGTCGAGTCGTCATGTGGCCAAATGGATAACATGCTTGGCTACTGATCAAAGAAACCTAAATTCGAGGCATGGATGTTTCTTTTCTGCTGTCTCGCCTTCCTCACAGATCTTCCCTATGGTGCATAAACTTACAGACTCCTGTCAGACCTCTGTGGCAAGCAGCTGCTTGAGGGAATATTTGTAATATTGTATCAGGCAAATGATCTTCGTAGCCATATTCCCTTCGGATATATACTCAATATCCATTTAGGAATAATGTTAGTTGCCGATACTTTTTTTTTTGACTTTGCTGGAACTGGAATTATATCTTTACTATCAAAAATATATATTTCAATTTCTCCTGGCACATCAGAAGTATCCAAAATGTCATTAATTTCTTCGTCGGCAATTGGAGGAATAATAACACTATTGACGTCAGCAGCGCTTGAACTGCTTGCTATTTGTCAACTGCTTGCTATTTGTCAACTGCTTCTCCTAAATATCCAAAACGCCTACCATAAAACATTTCAGGACTTATTACAGCAACATTCATTGTAGGATCAACTGAAATTTATTGAAGATACTCTAATACGGAATACATGATAATACTATGTAAAGTCCCATCAGAGCCGGACTTAGGCATAAAGCTAACTAAGCTACAGCTTAGGGCTCAGATTATAAGGGGCCTCAAAAATTTAAAGTTTGAAGTTTACTGCCGCGATTTTTTTATTATATTCAAATCAATCTATTGTGCAAGCACTGTTCATCTCAGCTTTGCAAAGTCGTTATTGTATACCAGTGTTAGTATAATGTTTTCACAACATCAGTTTCATATTTATTTTTTAATGCTCCCTTCAATCAGAATAATAAATATCTCCTTATTTCGACTTTCGAAAATTTGTGGCCTCTTAAACTTATTGTAGCTTAGGGACTTTTAAACCTGTCATAGCTTAGGGCCTCAGAAGGTCAAAGTCCGGCCCTGAGTCCCATTGTTCCCAAGCAAATACATATTTTGCAACTGACATTGATCTATACCTCTCTTGAAAAGGTTTATTAGTAAAAATATTGGAAACAGACAGCATTTACTGAATGCTTGCAAAAAAACTTTAGTCAACTGTCACTTTCACACAATTATAAATAATGTGTGAAAGTTTTTAAGTTATAATATTGACTAGTCAAAACGAAGCAGCAAATTTTGAAATTATTGAAATAGAGACCTGTAAAATAGTTTTCCAATTAGCAGATTTAGAAAAATGTATGCTACTGATCTACGGGACCTGGGTTCGAGCCCCGGGTAAGGCATGGATGTAGGTGACTTTTTCTGCTGAGGACATGCCATCCTCACAGACCTTCTACTCTGGCATATAAACTGATAGGCTCCTGTCAGACCTCTGTGACAATCAGCTGCTTGAGGGGTATTTATTTATTTATTTTATAACAGATGACAGCTCTAAAGTTTTGAAAATGTATAAAAATCATGTACAGTGGGATCAAATGGGTTAATGATCTAAATCAGTGGTTCTCAACCTTTTATGCTTCACGTACCCCCTGGAAATGTGAATGTAACTGGCGTACCCCTTATACAGATAGATAAACCACGGGCGTCTGCAGAAAAATTTCCAGGGGGGGGGGGGGGGGCAAAGCTTGGCGACAAATAATTACATCAATAAATTTTTATTTAATTATTTAATTTTTTAGTTTTTTTTTCACAAGTAGATTATAGAATACGTATTGCATCAATACAAAAACACATACATAATGTATATAAATTAATTACGTTTAAATTGTTACGATTATAATTTGTGGAATTTTTTACTCGATCCGGGGGGGCAATCGATCCGAGCAAAGGCTAATCCCCAGTTTGACCCCCCTCTGAGGACGCCCATGGATAAAACTATAGTTATAGTATAATAATGCCAACTTATCGACTTTGTTACTAGATCTAGCGACCTTCGAGCTCTCACGGCGTACCCCAAAATTTTTTACCGCGTACCCCACATTGAGAACCCCTGATCTAAACCATAGTAGTAATCATTAGCACATAGCCAGTGATGATAGTGTAATTCCAACATTTCTTTTGATGCGAACTGTAAAATATAATTCATTAAGCTATGGCTATATAGTCAATTACAAGTAGGTCAGTAAATGAATATTTTCCTCTAAATTTGAAATTGATCTTAAGAACGACTTCATACTTTTCAGCTGATGGAATGATGAGAAATATTAAAATAGATCAGTAACACTTCAAAGTAGATTTTATTGCAACTGATTTAGTAAAATTATTTAAACTGTGAGAGTTCGATTAATTTTTTTATCATGAATATTTACATTATTTTCGGACAAACATGTCTTGTGGACTATGCATTATCACATACACTGAAGAGCCAAAACATGACCAGTGCCTCTTTACGTAACTTGAAGCAACTGCAGGTGGTCATGAAACGGTATAAATGACAGCTGATACTGAGCTCTGTTAATCAGTGTTATTCTTGTTCTTCAGATGGGAAAAGCAGCAGACTTAAGTGAGTTTGACAAAGGCCAAATTGTAATGGCCAGACGACTGGGTCAGAGCAATTCCGAGATGCAAGGCTTGTGGTATTCTCAAAGTCAGCCGTGGTTAATACCTTTAAAAAGTGGTCCAAGGAGGCAAAAACCTCGAACTGCTGGCAAGGTGTGGGCCAACCACAACTCATCGATGCTAGAGGTGAGCAAAGGCTATCCCGTATGGTACAAGCCAACAGAAGGGATACTGAGGTGCAACTCGCCCATAATTTGAATGCTGGTGATAAGAGGAATGTGTCACAACACACAGTACATCGAACCCTGCTGAAAATGAGGCTGCATAGCCGCAAGGCACTCTGAGTGCCCATGCTAACCTCAGTTATTGTCGGAAGTGCCTACAATGGGCATGCGAGCATCAAAACTGGACCTTGAATGATTGGAAGGTTGTCTGGCCCAATGAATCTCGTTTTCCTGTTGCACCACGGGGACGGCTGGTATGTGCATTGTTTACCTGGGGAAGCACCAGGATGCACCATGAGATCAAAATAAGCTGGTGGAGTAAGTGTACCAGATACCACAAGACACCTTTAGAAATCTTGTAGTGTCCATGCCTCACCGGGTAAGAGCTGTTTTGGTGGCACATGGAGGACCAACATCATATTAGGCAGGTGGTCATAATGTTTTGGCTCTTTGGTGTATTTTTACAACAGTTGTAATGAAATCATTTCTATGAATATATTAAAACCACAGTTATTTTGCTTGAGATTATATAAATCAGTAATCACTAGTTCCTTACCCGTTTAGAGATATCTTTTTAAATGCAAGAAAAATTCACAGACGTTAGTCTTGACTCTACCATATTTTGACTAAATTAAACCAGATGAGCAAGTAATTTCATATGTAAATAAAAAAAAAACAACATTCTTTTGCACATATCTAAACTATTTCAAAGATGATTTGATACATTCAGACCTTTACAAATATGAAGTGGTACATACAAGTACCATTGCAAACAATTTTCAAAATTCTACAGAAGAGTTTTACACTCAGAATATTCAAAAATATGAGTCTATTTTACTAGATATACAAAAACTTGGTTATAGGAATTTTTTTCCAATTATGGACTTACATGCTTAAATAAATTTGATACATTTGCCTCGTGGAATTTTTTCATTATATGTGGTCTTCAGTCCCACGTCCAATACCTGACATAGGAAGTAATACTTTACACAAGCATTCATAATATGGTAGTAAGCAACCCATAATCATGTAAATGATTGCTGCAGTCTTACATTAATGTCATACACTCAATCAAAGGGAACTATGGAATAGGTTGGGTTGAGTTGATTTACTCCTGAGTTGCACTTTTGTGCCCAAAGTGGATGTGGCTGTCATAAGGGTCCCAAAGGTGCAGAATTGAGTAACAGAAGGGGAAAACCTCCCATCAAAGCCATTCATGTTTTTTAACTACACAATGTACGACTCATGCACACAGGGGCATAAAAATTTATAAAATGTGTAATATTCCATCTAATGAGTGGTGGCCTTTTCCAATCCCCTTCTCACCAGGGCCAGCATAGTGGTCAGCAGAGATAAAACTCAATACTGCCACAGTTCAGACTCAAACAGGGAAATGTCAGATTACGAGACTTGCATGCTACTGACTGAGCCAATCCCATATCTATTAGATTAAGCATCTGACGCTAAAGGTGAACCTATAATTCTTGACACAAGTGACATTCAATTGCTGTCAACTTGTCTACTCTTGTGTTTCATTCAATAGCATCCTCATGAACTTTCTATTCTAATTTTTTGCCTATATTTTACATTAAACCTACATTTAATCGAACTATGGTCCCTAAACATAAGCTTCTTCAAGTGGAAGTACAGTAAAGAAATCACCTGAGATTATGGCTTTGGCAAAAAGATGTCATTTTAAACAAATTGTAATAGTAGTACAAGTGCAGTGTCTCTTGCTTGAAAGTGTCAATACATGATTCTCTTTGTGAATGGAAAATTCTCTTTGATATTTCCCATCTTATGATTTGCATATCCCATACATATATACAGCCTTTTCAAGGAATACAACCCTCACCATTAGTGATGGTTTCCTGTATATACAGTATATCATCAAAAGTACTGGGACACTTCCATGTTATGTGAGCAGAGAGCCACATTAAAAGCTTCCTAGCTTCAAAAACCTACTTTTTATGGAGTAATACCACTGGAGATGAAGATCTCATTCAAATCTTGATTTTAATAATTTTCGTTTAATACCTAAAGAGTAATTGAAGCTTCAAAATTTAACAGTTGCTAACATTAAATTTACAAAAAACATTAATTTTTAAATTTAAAAATTTAAAGCAACTTAAAATTCTTTGTCATTGAGCAATAAAATTTTGAAGTTTATCCTTCAAACTATTTGCATATTAAAAAGTTTTCAGGAGTGACACTACATAGTGTCAAGTTGTTGGGTTGTTTTACCTCTGAGCGGCACTTTTTTGCACACCATGGGCTAAATGGCCAGGTCACATGGACCCCAAAGGCTCAGAGAAGGTTGGGGGAGGGGACCCACTGGAACAGCTGTTGGGAGACAGATCGTAGCCTCCCGTCAAGGCCATCCAGCGTGTTCTTTAACGTGCACAGGGTATGGCTCTCCCGCACACGGGGCCACGGCTTAACGTCCCATCCGACGGACAGCGGCCTTTCCAAGCCCATCGGACATAGTGTCAAGAGGTGGAATGTTGTCCTTGCTCTGAAATGCTTGAGTTTGCTCCCAAAATCTTTTTAATATGCAAATAGTTTGAAGGGATAAACTTGAAAATTTTATTGCTCAATGACAGAGAACTTTAAGTATTTTCTGAGCAAGGTCTTTTTGTGTTTAAAAATTTAAATTACACTTCCCTTAAACACTTCTTTAAATTTAACAGAACAGTGAAATTACACTATCTTCTAAAATTACATTTTAGTAAACAGTTTGTTATAACAATAATTATTTATGTTCCAATTAACTTTTGAGGATTTTCTAGAAATGTTGCTATCAAATGTTTAAGAGTTGCAGAACTCTTTAAATATTAAATGAATATTGTTAAAAAGAATCATAATATGAGTAACTTTGATTGACTTTTTTCTACAATGACTTTTTTGTGTAAAAATCATTTGTTCAAAGTTAAAGAGCACTGAATTTGGTTGGCTTTTCATTCACATCATATGAAAAGGCTTCTACATTTTTGGTAATAATGTCTATTTGTATGAGCAGAAAATTTTCACAACCATTTATTGAATGTGAAAATTGACACATTAGAACAATAAAAAAAATTCTAATATTATTGACTTCAACAATTCTTATTCTGGAAATTCTTATTGATTTAAATAACACATAACACAATACTTTATACAAAATTTAAATAACATGAAATATATCTGCTTATATTGGAAGAAACATTTAGAATCTTTGAAAGTCCACGATGTAATTAACCATACTACAAGATGAGATTTGGTTTACTGCTTGATATATAAGTTAGGACATTTAAAATAATTGTCGTTTTTTAAAAGATCAGATAGTGAAAATATTTTTGAAAAATACAGTAGTCTCTTATCAACTGTAGGATGATGTTTAGTTGCTGAAACTGCATTTACTGAGGGTCAATTTATGTAAAATTTGGGACATTAGGGGAAGTGATCCTTCAGTGATATGTCTGAAGTTTTATATAAATAAACATTTCATTTTTATTAATGCAGTTTTTTATACATTTTGTTACTAAATTATCATATTCATGTTATATTTTTTCATCAGAATATTTTTCTTTACTTTTTTGAAAGAGGAAATGAAACAAATTTTTCTTTAGCAAATTGAGCAATGTAGGTGGCGAATGAGACATTTTGTATTTGAACTCCATCTACCAATAATGGGTATGGATCTCAATATTTTTATGGACCTTATTATATTGCAGATTACCCTGGACCTTTTCTTTAATATCCACCAACATTTATATTTAACAACTGCTATACAGAACTAAATTCCATGCAAGAAAAATTGACGAGTAAAAATGGTTTGAAACCTCCCTTTGAATTTAATGGACTTAATCCATTTTACTGTCTGTCTAGAGTGGAAATTCATATTAAAAGGATTCAGATACCATACTCTAAAACTACTTCAGTATCTAAGGTACTTCAAGTTCTACTGTACTAGAAACCATTTTACCTTCAGGTAATATAAATAGTCACCTACAGAGTACTATACACATCATGTTGAAGTGTGATAAAATTAGCTTGATTTATCAGTAAACTGCAGATACTTGAGGTTGGTTACCAAAGTTTATGAAATGGTGTACCATTTATTAACACTTTGTGTATGACAGTAGTACAGCATTATCTTGCTTTCCTCTCCAAGGAGCTTGAGGTAGTACACATAAACTTAGAATTTTAAAAATCACAACCTTTAAAACCCTTTGGCAGTGGCTACTTAAGCACCTAAAACCATCTGGCTCAGTGTTAATTGTGTATACTGAAAACTACAGTTGATGAGGGATTACTGTATATTAAAATGCAAGAAATATAAGACATTTACTACAGATAGAATTTAATTTCAAAACATTTGTTAAATTTTAAGTTCAGCTTACTAATCAACCGTTAACATGTCAACAAATATTTCAAAATGGTAATTTTACAAAAACTAAATTTAACAGTTTTTAACAAATATTATTGCCTTAATTATTTTTGAACCAAATTATCAGATAAAATTGAACTTTTTCATTTCAACATTACATCAATTCCACTATTTACTCACTATCTATTTATTATACTACTATTATTAAATTGCTATGATACTCCACTATCTATTTAATTAACAGACTTAATAATTAAATCTATATGCAAAACATTTAATGAGTTGGAGTTTGTTGAATCCACCTTCTGAGTGAATAATCCATCAGTATATCAACTGAATTATCTATAGGCTTCACTATAAAAGGAATACATCCTAATCCTATAGCTGTTGTGGTCCATTTCCTAGTGAATTTTGGCAATTTCGTGAACTTCTTAAGAAGGTATAGGGAGAGAGCACATACTCTGTTAATGGTAAAACCAGGTATTGCCACTGATGCAAGGGTTTGCCATATTAGGGCATCAAGAGCTGAAGAGATTAATTTTTTCTCACGACCTGATTCATTAGGATCTAGACTCTAAAAAAGATTTAAGAACAAGAAATTATATAAAAGATATACAATAAGCAATTTTAATATAGTAAATGCAAATATATTTACAAGAGAATAACTACGAGTATTATTCCTCCCCATCTCAGTGTTAATTTTGGTCATGAAAAAGTAAAAATGGAGCTCAGCAATTTGATTAGGATTATGATCACAATCCCCACTTTCATTAATTCTTGGATATGGTATTAGACTCAAATGTCAAGATTTCATGAATACTAAAAATTTAATTGAACAGATTTCTGACCATTTTTCAAATAAGATATAACAAAAATACTAATGCACAATGAATGAATCGTAATCTATGGTACTGTGCGATGGTCCACCCATTTACTTTTACTTTTCCTTGACCAGTTTTACTTTATTTATAAATAATAAATAAATACCCCCTCAAGCAGCTGCTTGCCACAGAGGTCTGACAGGAGCCTGTCAGTTTATTTACATTATATTTATCATTTTTGGGGATTATTAAATTTTTTTGGACTGATTGAAATTCTTGTTTTTGAATGTTTTTGAGTGTAGGAGTTGTGCGCAACTCCTACAACCCTACACATTAAACGGAACAAAGAATATAACTCCTACACAGTATACGAAAGGTCGGAAAATGTTTCCGCATATGTAGGATATGATCCCTCTTGCATCATAGCTAGCATGATCATCATATTATGCAATGTCTTTCCCAGCATGCAATAGACATGTGTCGGACTTGTACGCATGTTATAACTAAGTGACATTAGGTCACAGAGTAAGTAGAGTTAGTAGAGTGGTGACGTTGGGTCACAGAGTGGAGATGTAATATTGTAGTGGAGAGGCAGATTTTGTGTAGTGAGTAGCAGAGATGTAGGCGTCAGAAGTATTGTGAGAAGTACAGATTTAGATAGATGTGAGTTGTTAGTCTATAATTTTTGTATTGAATTGGGTGAGTCTTTGAATTTTTTGGAAATAAATTTTGTTTTAGAAACTTTTGAATTTTTGTATTTTTCTCTAGAGAAATGTAAACTGATTTTTTGATTAGAATTAAACTTTAAACTTGACAATCCTTTTCGAATTCTTACTCGATAAGTAACACTTGATAAATACATAATGAACCCTATTTCAACTTTATTTGGCAAGTTATTATTGCCTGGCACCTGATACAGCTATCCGGAATTTGAATAAATTTGGATCAGACAAAAGGTCCAACTTTAAAAGTTAATAATCTTTGGAGCGTTACAATTTGGATGCTAAATAAAATGTGTAAGCTGAAAAGCTTTTAGGCCTCTTTATCTTTACATGCAATCAGAAAACAAAATAAACAATAAGAACTGCACTGTCCATGTACATGGAAGTCTTTATATCAATATAAAAGTATGTAGTCCATTCTGTTCAGAGATAGTTTATATATGTCATCATTTCTCTTTTATTCTCCACTTTTCCCAATTGTAAAGTGTAGAAACATTAATCCTTGAAAACTTAAAGAGTACTTTGCTAGAGCAATTTTGGCTGTTGCATGAAGTCTGTGACAATACTGCAACTCTTCATCCAACTTTAACATCCTTCTTTTCACATCATTTTTAAGGTCCACAAATGCGAAGACATAATAGGGGAGATGTTACAGGTCATACCTGTTCCAACCATACAAGAAATCAAATGATTTCTTGCATGAAATCTAGGTTTCTTCGGCAGTACATAATCTGCAGTTCCAAAGTTCAAGTCTCACCTGGGCTAACATTGAGATTTATCTCTGCAAAAACCCCATCCTGCCCTCGGTCAGTAGGGGACATCAATGGGCTTGGAAAGGCTGCTATCCATCAGATGTGATGTAAAGCTGTGGCCTTGTGTGCAGGAGAGACATACCCTGTGCACATTAAAGAACACACTGGATGAGCTTCAACAGGATATTTGTCTCCTAACAGCCAGTGGGTCCCATCCCCTCATCTTCTCTGAGACCTTGGGGTCCTTGTGATCTGGCCATTTAGCTCATTGTTTGCATAAAAAAGTGCCACTAAGAGGTAAAAACCCAACCCAACATTCAGCAGTATGGGAGTGGACCTTGCTGTCCATGAAAAAACCTTCTTACTAAAAAGTTCTCAGCATTTTGACTTTACCACCCGTCTTCAAATGCCCAAAGTTTCACAATATTATTGTGAGCTGATTGTGTCACTACAGTCCAGAAACTCAATCAACAGTAGACCCTGATAGTTAAAATGTCAGCATGCCACACACTGTTCAACTTTAGGTGTTTCCATGCAAGGTTTGTCTGGAATCCACACAACATTTGTCACATTCAAACTGATAGTTGCAATTAATTCCGATGTTGACGAGTTCATTCTACATATACCTATTTCCCTATGTGAGGACATAAAGATCATTCAGTTCATTACCCAGATATAAGGGTTGTCCACTTTTCATTTGAATGACACTTATAAATATAATATGAAATTAGAAAATATAAAAATTCATTAAAGAAAAGAATATTTACAAAATATGGATAAAGTTAAACATGAATGCATATAATTTCTGTCAGTGATTTCCAAATTTGTTTCCGTTTTGCAACACTCTCATATAGTTTACAATTACCATCATAAGGTGAATGTTTGCTTCATCAATAATTTTGCAGAATTAACACAAATGAAAAAGATATATTTAAATTTTTTAAAAATATAGAATACTCATAATTTACTTGGTGTACACATTAAAGTAACATGCACACAAGATCAGCAACTCTTTTAATGGCATTCGGTTTGTGATAAATTTTATTAATTTCCTTCAAATTTAATTATATATTTATATCATTGTGTTTAGAGCTTTATAAACCATTGCATTAAGTTTTATCTTGATGACAATGGAAGAAGTTGCGAAGATGGAAAAATATTTGAGAAAGAAAAAAATATATATTTTTAATACAACTGTTTCATTCTGATTCTTCAGTTGTGTATTCTTTTATGTACTGTGACATGTTAGCTTTGTTGAAGCCAATATTAGGTGGTTGTGTATGAAATTTTATTGCTTTGCATAGTGATTCTTCCAGTTGATATTCATTCTAAGGGTATAAATTCTTTAGGTAGATTTTTTTGTGCTGGCAGAGTTCTTTATTATGGTGTCAAAAATAAAATAATTTCACATGAGTCATTTACTATCTATGTTTTCTCCACAAGCAAGAAAAAGATATAAAAGAATACATGGACAGAACAGGAAGCCCTCTCAATGAACACTAAAATAATATTTTGAAAAAAATAATCAAACACACACTATTATAAGCAGCCATAGAAAATTGACCAACCATTTGTTCTCAGGGCACCAAAAGCAAAATTCCAACTAGAACATATAAAAAATTGTGGAAATAAAGAATTGTGCTTTCGAAAACTATCTCCCCCCACCCAAACACACACACACAATTCTAGCAGCATCAAAAATTTTACTTTAATCCCTCCAATGGAATTCAACCAGAAAACCATTTTACAGTGCAGGAATAAAAATTCACACTCCACCACATAGGTGCCATCAACAACTGACATGAAATAGCGAACATGAAACTAGTAACAGAGGTAAAACAACTTAAAGTAGATGATAAAATAAATGTCAAAAACATTTGACAATTTGTAATTTTTCTAGTCCTTTAATTCTTTTCTTCTCTTTACAAAATTAGAGAGATCCCATTGTTTCAAATTGGTTTGTTGTCAGGGTTTTATGGACTTCCATGAAGAAAATTTACAAATAGCAAAGATCATTACATTGAGAGCAATAAAGAAGGTTCTTTACTTTAGCAAACATAGTATTTTAAATGTATAACTAAATTTGTTGGAATGGGCTAATAATTTAAGCTTTAAGGGGGCATAGGAGTTTCTCGGCCATAAAAAAGGGCAATTTTCACAATTTTTTTTCAGCGCAAATAAAAAAGGTATAATAATGACTTTTATTAAAATAAAAGTCATTTATTAAAATAAAAGTACATCTCATGTAGTTATAAAAAAAAAATTATTCAGTCAAATTTTTAAAAAAAACCATCACAGCTCTGCCAATACTGGCCTGCACACCAGTAAAATCGCCCTGCATACCGGTAAAACTGCCCTGCATGTTCATCTGAAACAAACAAACAAAATAAATTCTTAAAGTACATTAAATTTTGAAGTCTGTATCGGATAGGATTTTTAAATTTCGAATTTTTAACAAAATGGCAACCTTTAAAAAAAAGTGTAAATTTTTAGCTCTTTTTTTCCAGTTTTAACTATAAAAAAAATATAAAAAATTAAAATTTTCAAAAAAGCATCTGATAAGGACTAGGGAATTTTATAAGCTATAAGTAGAAAAAAGAAACAAGTCAACTGAGTGGTTTGTTATCGAGTTATCACCGGTACCGACTTTCAAAACATAGTTTCAAGAAAAATGCATTTGAAAGTTTGGAATAAGTTTACACCAATATAAATCTGCTTTTTTTCAACTTACATGAGTTTTTAAAGTGTTTTTCTTCAATCATTAAAAAGATATTGCATCTCCTTATTACAAGAAAGTGCTTTTCTTCAGTTAGGTTGTTTTACCTCTGAGCGGCACTTTTTTGCACACCATGGGCTAAATGGCCAGGTCACATGGACCCCGAAGGCTCAGAGAAGGTTGGGGGAGGGGACCCACTGGAACAGCTGTTGGGAGACAGATGGTAGCCTCCCGTTAAGGCCATCCAGCGTATTCTTTAACGTGCACAGGGTATGGCTCTCTCGCATACGGGGCATGGCTTAACATCCCATCCGACGGACGGCGGCCTTTCCAAGCCCATCGGTGTCCCCTACTGACCGTGGGCAGGGCGGGAAATTTTGTGGAGATAAATCTCAACGCTGACACAGCTGGGACTCAAACCTGGGAACTACAGATTATGAGCCTGGCGCACTACCGACTGAGCCACCCCCGCCCCACTTTTCTTCAGTCATTAAAAAGATATTGCATCTCCTTAATACAATAAAGTGCTTTTCTCCAGTCATTAAAAAAAAAATCCATGATAAAATAATAAATATTTTTTTAAAGGCGTCCCAACGATTGACCGAAAAATGTCTTTTTCGTGAATAATCCTTCCGAATTGCACCACTATCGTGGGCCTCACAAGAACCTTTAGTTTTACTCATATTTTACTTTTTTTCATTTGAAAATTACACACCGCAATAACACAACGACACTCTGTCAGCAGACTCTAAAACAACTGTGAACTTAGTTTAGAAACTGCATTCACGAAAGTAAAATGATTACGACGCCATCTGTTGAGAAAAATATGAATGCTTTACCCACGGATAACTTGCTCTTCGAATAAGGACAAAAGAAACCATTATTCGATGGGTCCAACGTTCCTACCTACGCGCTGCTGTGAAACGGACTCTCCGAGGCCCATGCACGGCACTTGACATAAAGTGTTATATTTTCTGTAATATTTCAATATTTTAAAAACAGTTTTGGATTCTCATTCTTAGGGAACTATCAAAAAATGCAAAAAAATCGATTTTTTTCAACCCAAGAAACTCCTATGCCCCCTTAATCAGCCATCAGAGTCACTAAGAGTTGGCTAATTTGATGTAGGAATTCGTTTATACTTTAACACTAAACCTACCACAACCGGTCAAATTGACCTTTTCAAACTTTTGCGTAAAATTTCCCACATACAATGTTATCACATCACTATTTAACTTTATGACTTTTCTTATATATGCAATGATTTTTTCAGTATTTACATCTCCTGTTATTGTCTTTTTTCCAAGAAATATATGTGGCTTGTCCTACCTACCGCGACCTGTCAATTTGACCGATTGAAAGATTTCTGTTATTTAGGTTGGAAACTCAATTCTAAAACTATACAGTCGGTATAAATGAAAGGCTACCAAATTGTGGCATGACTTCAACTGAAAGCGGAATGAGCCTTTGATACATGATCTGATGTTCCATCCAAGGCTAGGTGTAGATTTACACAATATATGCTGAACAAACCAGATAAGTTTGGAATCAAATTCTGGTTAGCATCTGTTGTCAATAGCAAGTATGTAATAAATTGATTTCCATATTTGGGAAAAAATGAGAAAAGAGAACCTTCAGTTCCACTTGGGGAGTTCATTGTTCACAAGCTTACAGAACCATTCACAGGGTATGGAAGGAACATAACCACGGATAATTTTTTTACAAGTATATCATTAGCCATAAAACTGCTAGCAAAAAGAACCACTACTGTTGAAACCATCCGTGGAAACAAGCGAGAATTGCCAAAACTTGCCAAACACGTGAAAGATAATATGGCACGCTTTACAACAAAACTATATAAATCAGGTAATATTACTCTAACAATTTATAAAAGTACACTAAATAAAACAGTGGTATTACTAAGTTCAATGCATAACCCAATAGACACTGAAAAAAGTGATAAGCGTATACCGGAAACGATTAGATTTTATAATAGCACAAAATTCGGTGTAGATGTGATGGATCAAATGGCAAGAAAATACAGCATGAAATCGAATTCTTGGAGATGGCCCCTCCAAGTATTTTTTTTTAATATTCTTGACCTAGCTGGAATAAATGCATGGGTTTTATATAAAGAAACAACAGGGAAAAAAAATTCAAGGCAGGAATTTTTATTCCGGTTAGCTGAAGAACTTGCCGCTGAATATCAAGAATCACAGGAAAAAGAAAAAGGAAATATCCGGAAAACATCAACAGATATAAGTTCAGTTTCACATGTACGAAAAACTTTCCAAGTAAGATATTGCAAAGACAACAAAACTACGAAAATCTGTTTGAAATGCAAAAAATATGTGTGTGGCAAATGTACATTTGTGAACTCAATAATTTGTAAAAAATGCATTGAAGAAGAATAAGATATGCATTGTTTATTTACAAATGTAAGAAACTATAGAACTACCGTTCATTTTTCATTTTCTTTTCATGTTTATAATTGAAATGAAAAAAAAAATTAATTTTTTTTTTCATTTCAATTATATTTCCTTAGTTATATTATTTTTCCTTAGTGAGGAATGTCCTTATATGAGATCTGTAAAAGCCAGTAGTTTCTACGCTTCTTCTATAGCAAATGAAAAAGAGATAAACCTATATTAATAGAAATGGTAAATGTAATAAATGATACAGTGAAAAACTACATAATTTATTTATGAGAAACTAGCCTAACAGGGAAAAAATATAATTTCTCTATTAGCTTCATTCTTGAAGTATTGTGGCCCAGTTTATACTTCAACACTGCCTACTCAAATAATGAGTGAATAATCAAACTCCCCTAGCTAATGAACATATGCATGGGTGGGTGATTTTTCAACATACCATAAATGAGCGTATATTGTAACCACATTCTCTTGTTTTGATGTCAAAGGCTCTTGTCATATTAACTATATTAGTAATTCTTCACTGATACTGTCAGAGAACTAACTGTGCTTTGATAGCTCTAATGGTAAAGGCATTTAAAATAACAAGGTCATGAATTACAGACTCATTTGGCCCAATACAAATTTCCTGGCTTATGAAAAAATGATTTTAAAATATAAATTTTCCCTACATCTTTTTAATACTAAGTATTTGAATATCATACTTTTATGGTTTGTCCAAGTTTTAACATATCAGAATTCAAAGAATCAACATGTTTCACCACAGAATAAATGGGTTTAAGTTTAATTCCTAGTTAATGTAAAATATTTTTCTTCTGCCAAGATTTTGTCTGCCTTATAGTTCTTCTCTATGGAAAGTTTTACATACTTGGGATTTATAGAGCAAATAGCTGTCAGAGGGACATTCTGTTTTGCAATTTTAATTAGCTCTTAAAACTCAATTTCAAAACTTAACAGATGATTTGTACCAATAAAACATTAAAAGGGAAAATAGTCCACAAAATTATGTTCATTCAGACTGTAGTATCTTAGTAATAATCTTACCTTTTGAGTTTTTTTTACTTTATCAGCAGTATCTGCAAAAACATAACCAAATGCAACAGCATAGCTAACCCGTACTATATTCACATGAACTAAGGCGCGAAATGATTCTCCAACTTCATTAGCATATCCTAGTAAAGCAGAAAAAAAAAATGTTAATACATCCACAAAATTATATCGCAAATATAAAAAGGAAAACAAGATATATTTTAAAACTTGGTTGAAAATAAAAATTACCAGCACCAAAGAGTAAATTCCACAAACTACTTGAACAAAACAATGATAATTCTAGTTTTCAACTACAGTGCAATGTACAGTTCTCAACCACCACCTCATTTTTCACCTCATATGGCCAGAGAGGTGACACTATTGAGTTCTAATATGATATCCATCTGCATAGGTACTTCATTCATGACAAATTTTTGTATGCAATTACAGTAAACCCTCTATGTGTGCGAGTTCCAATTGCATGAATTTGAATGTACATGTGCTAACTTTATTGCCCTCTTTTTTTGTATATGAACATGAACCCAAATTCAAATATATGTGAGTTAAGCATCACAGTAAACATTTAGCTACCACTGTCATTAAAATAATGAAATTTAGCCACCAGTCATTATTAATAATGAGAACAGAAAAGATGGCCAAAACAGTCATAGGCATTTCGTAATGCGTTTTCTAGGAGGCAGTTTGGTCCCCAAATGTTTACATTACAATCGGTCAGTTTGTTGTTCACAGTCCTCAACGTCATATGCTCAAGAAGCATATGACGTTGAAGTGTAAAGAATGATATAGAAACGTAACCGTTGGTTGTTGGTGGCTTATGGTTCTATGATTTATGATTTATTTCTTTTGGGTAGGTAACGTGAAGTCACGTGTCACATGTGTGATTTGATGTGAATGTTAAATTATGTTTCTTTATTTCACAACTTTTGCTGGATACTCCTTGGGATAACACAGTTAGAGGTAAATGCATATGAATAATATATTTAATGAGAGATTTTTAATGATAGGCAAAATAGTGGTAATTGATATGTTCCCATTGTTTATTCGAAATTTGATTAAAATATGAAAAATAATAAGTTATTTAAGATATTTTGGAATTGAAATTATTCAATATTAGGAAGATTGTTGTTGAAAGTGTTAGTAAACTGTTTTGTAAGTCCTTTGAAAGTGGGAGTTTGGTATCTTTTTGTGGCTATGTGTGTTGGGGAATGTTTTTCGTAAGTTCTTTGGAGTAGAGAGCATTTGAAGGGGCAGGAGTGGTTAGAATTTAATTTTTTTTGTGTTTAGTGTGATGTGGTATGTGTTTTGTTATGAGTGTGAAAGAAAATGGCAAAAGTTTAAAATGTGGAGAAATTAAATTTTAAAAATGAGAGTTTTTTTTATTGGGTGCTAGGGTATTAGGAGAATATTTTTTGGTGAAATGTATAAAGTGAGTTTTCAGAGGATTCTAATGTAGTGGGGGGGAGTATGCTTGGGGGAAAGAATGTTGGAAGTTTTTCCGTGAGGGACTGAACAGGCGGTAGTAACAAAAACATGCATTTCATTATAGTAGTTTGAGATGAATTGAGTGATTATTAGTAATTATGTATAGTATGGTAATTGTTAGTGTATTATAGTGATTTATTAATTTTGTTAGATATTTAGGAGTCTTTTAAAGTTACTAAAAAAAGCTTTCGGTGGTTTTTTGATATAGCAATTTTGAGTATTGTAGAATTGTCGGTGTGGAAAAAGGACAGTTTTTGATGGAGTCAGGAAGATTAATGAGTAATTTAGGGGAGAGTTCTTTGAGCTATAAGATATGGGTTGGAGTATAATGATTTTTTTTGTTGTTGTTGTTGTCTCTGAGATTATTTGGTTTCGAGGGCTATTTTACAATTTGTTCGGTGGTGCACTGTTTGCAATTTTCATGTTTTTAGGTTTGTGATGTCTGCAAGGACATTATTTAGTTTTGGGAGCTTTTTTATAATGCCAATCGGGAATGCATTTTTCACGATGTTCTTGATCTTTGAGAGATCTTTGATGTTTGAGATTTGTGCTTGATTTAATTCTGCTGATTTATTTAGGTTAATTATTGTATGTGTGACATTTATATGTTTAGTGTGGGTAAATATATTTGTGGAGTGTTTTAACTATTGGGAAAAGAGGGGGGGGGGGGGGAGAGATGCAAAGGAAGAGGCCATAAGGCATCTTTCTTTGCATATTTTTGAATAGTTTTCAGTATTTTCTTTAACTTAGAATTCTTTTTAATTTGCAGGTCCATTCCACATCTTAGGAATACACAGGTAAAGAAATTCAGTAAAATCTTATCAACCAGTAGTTTTTACCACAAGCCAGGGCAAAGGCTACTATACACTAAAATGAGATAGAGAGAGCAAACTATTTTCCCTTAAAAAAACTAAAATTGATATAAAAGAGAGTATATTAGTACATATATATTGCATACATTTATGCAATAAAATGATACTGCATTGAAGTATGGCTGAGATCTTGTCTTCTTCACAGACCTCTATGGTCTGTGAAGAAGACAAGAAGAGATAGTAGATACTGACATTCCTTCCTATCATATACTGACATTCCTTCCTATCAGATCTCTGTGGCAAGTAGTTGCTTGAGAGGTATTATTTTTTCAATTCTTCCTACCTTTGAGTTGGTTTGGTTCATCTCCGAGTGGCACTTTTTTGCACACAATGGGCTAAATGGCCAGGTCACAAGGACCTCGAAGGCTCAGAGAATGTTAGGGGAGGGGACCCACTGAAACAGCTGTTGGATGACAGATGGTAGTCTCCTGTCAAGGCCATCCAGGGTGTTCTTTAACATGTACAGGATATGGCTGTCTCGTACACAGGGGCATGGTTTTGCGGTCCTACCTTTGAAATCGGCAGGCCAAGCCAAAATATTAAATTGCCTTTCCAGGGTATTGCTTATGAAAAATACTGGTACTGAAATTGAAATAGTAGAATAAAATTTTGGTTGTTTGGGAATCACATCATTGCTTTCCGTACAGTTCCTAAATTCTGAATCGTTAAAAACACAATATAGTTTCTGAATATACTGCATTCGACACTAGATGGCAGCACGGATTTATAATCTACGGTTATTCTGGTAAATAATCACTTCACGGTCTTATTGCTCTAGGCTACAGTATCAGCGAATTTAATTACTCAAGCGGTTTTAATACGGAAAACTAAAATTTTATTTTCAATTCTTGATTTCGTGGCTTCGATATACAACGCTAATGTAAAAAAATTAAGGTTGCCGGTCTCACCTTCCTAATAATGAATTTTCTACACCTGAAATATAACTTTAGTTTGCTGTCACATACTTAGAATCCGGAAAAAATCTCACTTACCAAGAAGCCTAATCGGTGTGTCACGGTAAATATCAATTTCTGATTTTTCTTCGGTTTTAACCTCTTTCTCCCTAACTTTACCAAAGTCATCGGCCATGTTAGTTTAGAATTTTGTTCGCTTCCTTCTCTTCAAAAGAAAGAAATTGTATTTAAATTTCATTTATCTGAATGCTCTCTGTGAGCTTTCTAATAAAGCTTTGAATTTTCAAAGTTCTTCATCGCTGATACCCTTGATACCAATGCTAAAACAAAAGCGCTATAACGCCTTGATTAAGAATTTCAAGATAAAGCTTCCTGCAGCTATCATCAATTTGAATACAATTTTTTTTGACGATTGTATCAGCTTTTTATCCTAAAGGTCTGTTACCAAACTACACACACAGAATACGGAGGCTGTAGTTACATATACCGGAAATGTCCTTCCTCCCCCCCCCTTAGAATATTAATAAGAATAATAATAAAAAATAAATACCCCCTCAAGCAGCTGAATAATAGTGGCAAAAAATATTAAACTTATTTATATTTCATGAATTTATCAAGAAATTTTTTCAAAACATATAAAACGGAGAGGGAAATATTATACTCGTTGGAAATCCAGTGTCTTGAATTTTGTCTCTCCCATTTTCTTGCCCAATTGTGTTTCTTTCAGCCCCACCCCACCTCGAGTTTTTTTTAATTCCGTGCCTTCTTTCTAGTATGTATACTAGCAACTAATTTTTTATTCCTCAAAATTGGAGAAGATGTAATTTTTGTTTCTTAAATTAACCAATTGTAAAACTTAAAAGCAGGCGCCCCTATTATATTGGCGCCTCTATGATAGTGCCTAACGTGCTTTATTGTAAATCGGGCTTTGTTTTTAAATGGCAAGAGAAAACATTATGAAGAATACCCATCAATTTCCTCTTGAAGTTTTTGTGGTCACAGGTGAAAGGATATTCATCTGAGCAGTGTCATAATGTATTAACGCGAATGGGTTCTATCTACCTGCATTGGCATTTGCATTAGTTCTACATCTGGAAATCAGTGGGTTGTTTTCTACTAACTCCCAACTACTGAAAAGCTTATCTAGTGTCTAGACTGGTGTCTCCAACATGTCATTAGAAGCGCTGAACAATGGGTTAATGTTCAGTTTTCTAATGAATCGCAATTAAGCTTACAGCCAGATATTTAATCTGGAGAGAACGAGAAATGAGATACCATTCTTCTAACATTAGTTAAAATATTCTGAAAAAAATTCATCGCCGACACGACGGGAATCGAACCCGCATCTCTCCAGATTCATGCCAGAGCGCACTACCATTGTATCAAGCCTCGAACAATGAAATTTTTCAAAATAAAGCCTTACAATTCTTCACTGAGACCTGGCTGACACAGCGCCATCTATACCCAAGGAGATGCAACTTTTTTCAATCGTTGCTATTGAATTTCAGATGTAAATGAGAAGGTCGATAACGCTCAAGCATATATATGATTAAAAATCGATCCATAGTAAATACACAGAATACCTGTAGAGATAGGCTTCAAACATTAGTTAAAATATTCTGAAAAAAATTCATCGCCGACACGGCGGAATCGAACCCGCATCTCTCTGAATTCATGCCAGAGCGCACTACCATTGTACTGTCCTAGGCGTGGTACAATCGATTTTTAATCATATATATGCTTGAGCGTTATCGACCTTCTCATTAACATCTGAAATTCAATAGCAACGATTGAAAAAAGTTGCATCTCCTTGAGTATAGATGGCGCTGTGTCAGCCACGTCTCAGTGAAGAATTGTAAGGTCTTATTTTGAAAAATTTCATTATCCGAGGCGTGGCACAATGGTAGTGCGCTCTGGCATGAATCCGGAGAGATGCTGGTTCGATTCCTGCCTTGTAGGCGATGAATTTTTTTCAGAATATTTTAACTAATATTTGACCCTTTTTCTAATTTCAGAAAAGAGATACTATGGTGGAAGTGGTGGACTGATCTACGTTGACATACATCAACATTCGTAATGCTGTTCATGTATTCGATGGAAGCTCCATTACTTCTCAGAGGTACAGATATCTTTGAACCTGCGTGATACTCTTTAGGGGTGTGGTTGACTCTGATTTCCTATTTATGGACGACAGTGTCCATCCATATAGAGCTAGCCTGGTGCAGGAATACTTAGAAACAGAAGATATCCAATGAATGACCTGATTGGTAAGGTCGCCAGACCAAAATCTCATCGAAAATACATGAGATACCTTAGGGAGATGCATTGTAAACCACCAACCACCTTTGGGAAAAATTTCTTTTAATTTTACGATTACACTACTGGCGCAGTGTATATTGATCCTATAGAGGTAAGAATGAGAGGAGCTGCTCTAATGCGCTTTCTCTGTTCAAAATCAAGACGCTGCAGCAGCAGAGTGGTGGCCATGTTGATGCTTCCAAAACAAACGTCCTACTGCCACAATCAAGCTTTGTTTTCGTCTTTTGCAACACTTTGCTCGCTTCTACTGTGATATTTACTACTTCTACTATTAATTCTGTATTTCAGAAAATTGGATTTACATTTTTTCGATTTAGTAAAGATATTTTTTGGCAATTAATTGAATGGCTGTAACAGAGTACTATATATTTTTTCTGTTATATAACTGTTACTTAATTACCACAAACATTTAATACAAGTAAATAAATTTGAATGAATGGAATAATAGCAAAAGAAATGATTACATAATTTCTGAAATTTTATTGATATGTGTAGCCAGTAAATAGGTGAAATGAGTTATTTTTTTAAACACTGATAAATTGCACATAATAAATGCAGTTGCATACATTTTTCCATTCATAAGTTGTAAAACGTTTTTATATATAGTATCCCGCCCCTTTGCTGCCAAACCTTCTGCGCCTGGTGTCTTCTGATACCTTAATACGCCACTGTTTATAAGTTCATTAAAATATATCTGTCATCGTTTAAGTCAAATGAGCATTTGAATTCTTTGGGATTATTATATATTGAAAATTTTGTTGAAAGAATTAAAGAAAATACATAATAAACAACCTTATCATATCTTTTTAAATAAGATTCTTAAATTCTGATTTTTTAGCTCTATCCAGTAGTGAGTGATTAATGTTATTCAGTTGTGTGACAACAAAAATGTGACATCAGAGAAAAATTTAGAATGTTTGATGCATTTAATAACTATTATTTTGAAAACACATACACTGAGATGTCAATTTATTAAGTACACCATGCCTCGTCACATAGTATAGCATACAACTTCACAAATGAATATTCCCATGTGGAAAAGGATCCACACAAACTCATTCAACCCCATCACATAAATGGTTCATTCCAACACGTAATACATCACGTGACCATGGTATGTAGTATAAGTCAGGCAGACCAACTCTTTGAGGATCAGTTAGAGTTGGATTGAGCATCATGGTTGGGCAAAACAAGCGACCTGAACGACTTTGAACATGGCATGATAGTTGGTACTAGGCGTGCCAGTTTTGGTATCTCCCAAACAGCTGTACTCCTGGCTTTTCATCCACAACCTTTTCAAAGGTTTACCGAGAATGGTGCAAAAACCTACCAGTGAATGACGATCCTGTAGATGAAAATAGCTTCTGGATCAGAGGGGTCGAAGGAGACTGGCGAGAATAGTGCAAGCGAACAGTCAGGCCACAACCAGGCAAATCACATCAGAAATAAACACTGGTGTGCAGAAGATCATCTCTGAATACACCATGTATTTGACCTTGTTGCGAATGGGCAACAGTCACCTGCCATGTTGTCAGCGAAGTACACGAAAGTGCGTATTTAGTGGTTGCAGGAGCATTGACACCCAACCCTGAGGACTGGAAAAAGGTAGCCTGGTCAGTAGAATCTAGATTCCTTTTGCATCATGCTGATGGATCAGAATTTCGCACAAGCAACAACATAAGATCATGTAGCCATCTGCTCTGGTGTTGAGTACAGGGCCAGTGGTGGTGGTGTGATGATGTGTGGAATGTTTCCCTTGCATAATTAGGTCCCCTGATACCTTTCGTAGAACATTTGAACACCTTGATGTATTTGAACATCATTGCTGACCAAGTTCATCCCATCATGGCTACAGTTTATTCTCACTCAGATGGACACACTCAACATGATAATGTATCTACTCACAAGTCACCTAATGGTTCCAGGAAAATGCCGACGAGTTTTTCCTTGGCTCAGTGGCCTGCACCAGCACGTATCCAGGATTTAGGTTCAGTTGGTGTGTGGGATATGTGGACCTCATTTTGGCTACATCTCTATTTTCCCATTTTAGGTCCCTGTGTCCATCCCCCCCACCCACCCCATAGTTTCACTTATAGTCAAGATGCAGTGTTTTAAGAATACTATACTGAAAATATTACGTGAATTGGAAATTAGGTAGCAAAAAATTATGTTTTTAAGGATCTAATGGAAGAAAATATATTTTGCTTTATATACTTAACTGAATGTCAAAAGTCCTCAATAACACTCTCGTCTTTTCCTACCAACTTCCTTTGTATGAATCTAAAATGGGAAATACCTTCATACAATCGAAAACATATTTAAAAAAAAATATTCCCTTAAGCAGCTGCTTGAGACAGAGATCTGACAGTTTATATGCCATAGTAGGAGTTTGTGAGAAAGGCCTCAGCAGAAGGACAACACAAACATTTGTGCAATTACCAGGGGCTCAAAACCAGGTCCCTTTGATCAGTAGCCAAGTGCGTTAACCACTTGGCCACTGCACGGCTCGAAAACATATGCATATAAAAATTAACAATGATGTTAACCAATATTTAAATGTATCAAAGAAGGAACAGTTACTGTATCGGAATATATGATGTTCTCAGTTAAAAATAGAAATTCTAATTTTCTGAATCACTGGTATTGATATATTCATATATACATATATATCACCGTATTGAATTATTTCACATTTAATTCACTAAGTAACTGGAATCATTCACTTAACTCATTAAACATGGAAAACAGATGATTCATTTCTTAATTAAAATATGCAATATTTATATTACCTCTAATGCCGACCGTGTGCTCTGCAGTGGATAACGGAGAAAATTTTCAAAAAGAATACTCAAGAAAAAACATTGCTGTGTACTGACTACAAATTAAGTAAAACAAACCTCAGACTAGGTTTAGGTAAGGAAAACAGAGATGATATGCCTCTATTATAAGAATAACGCACGTGTAATCACTTTCACTGACATCAAACCGATAACATTGACTACAGCCAGGAGGCATCCTTGAGTCACCGTTCGTCTGAGACTTTTGGAGAAGGCTTTAATTCTAGTATACGACCCCCCATCTTCGGCGTAACAAGAAGTCAGCAATTTTCAAACGTTATTAAATTAAATTTTAGCATATAAGAAATGATACCAAAAGCTTAAGACATTCAGTAGAATTTTTCTCATCTCAATATGATACACTATTGAATAAATTTCATGACTATGAAGCGACGCTACTAGACACTGTAAATAAGCTGGCTACCATTGAAATTGCATGTTCTGATCTCACTAAAGAGAATATGGCTCTACAGTCGCAAATTAATGATCTTGAACAATATGGAGAAATCTAAATATTGTTGATACATGGCATTCCAATGGACGACCAGGAGGAGAAAGAAAACAGAAATCAGATAATGATCAATGCTGCAAAAGCGCTGGATATAAATAATTTTACCTTTGATCAACTTGAAGCCTTACATAGACTGCCAACAAGGAATAAGAATAAAACACTTGCGATTTAGAAAGAAACGCGAACAATGGATGATAAAACAAATAAATACCCCCTCAAGCAGCTGGTTGCCACAGAGGTCTGACAGGAGCCTGTCAGTTTATATGCCACAGTAGAAGATCTGAGAGGATGGTAGAACCTCAACAGAAAAACGACACATACATCCATGCCTTACCCGGGGCTCGAACCCAGGTTCCTTAGTTCAGTAGCCAAGCGCACTAACCACTCAGCCACGGGAAGAAATCGAAAATTTTTGCCAGTAACGTTATTGATGATGCTAAAAAATTATCAGTTTATATAAGTGAAAATGTAACTGGAATGAACAGAGAACTTTTCTGGACAGCTAGGTGTACGGCCAAATCCAAAAATTTTAAATGCATCTGGTTTCGGAATGAGGAAATCATGATGAGAAAATCCTGTGGTGACAACGTAATTCGAATTGATGTGCTCACGAATTTCGATGAATTTTAAATGTGAAATACATTGCTTATGTACTCCAACTGTTTTTTTTTTGCCATGGCGACTTTTCTTTTTCATGGCATACCAACATTTGATCACAACGAAAATGTTTTGTATGGCTATGAAGAAGTTAAGAAATGGTTCTTGACTAATAAATTGTGTTATGAATCTGATGACGTTTTCTACATGTAAACATTCAAAGTCTGAAAACAAAACTGGGATACTCTCTTGTGTTTATCTTAAAGATATTTTGAAATTTTCAAATGACAGAAACTAACATTCTCAGCAAGGACGCTCCATTGTTCAATTTAGAAAATTTTTATCAACTTTTTTACCAGAACTCGCGACCCTTTTGAACATGGGATTCTACTTTTCTTTCGCGGCACATTATTGATCAGAAAGATACCTTCGCTTATGATTCCTGCTGAAACACTGAATATAAGTATCTACAAGGGTAATTTAACTTTCAATTTACTTGCTGTTTACAGATCACCAAGCTCGGACGTTAACACTTTTCTTTCTAACCTCCAAAACTGGTTCCAAACAACCGATAAACATAACAATCAGATACTACTGTAGAATAATTAGAGATTTAAATTTAGATATAAAAAATACGCAGTCGCCAAATACGTAGATTTGCTAAACCGAGTTTGGTTTGTCACCTATCCTACTGGCGTCGCCACGGAAGACATCATTGGGGACTCTCTCCTCAGACATGCATTGATCACATTAATATACGAATTGGTATTAAACTCGACACAAAGTCAATAATTTTTGCATTTAGATCTCAGACACATCATCTCAGATCTCACACTAGTGGTCTGATCTCCTACTGTCTCAACTTTCGGAATTTCTGTCTCAACTTCGTGTTTTTGTCTCAATTGTCTCAACTTTCGGGAGAAAAAACTTGGGAATTCATCCAATCACACTAAAAAGCTAGGCAGCATTTTTGACACAAAACGTATCTTAGATCTTAAAAACATATGCAAAGAAATAAGCCTAACAAACGGGTTGGACAAAGGCACCGGAAACGAAATCCCAAATTCAGAACCAATAGACGTACTTTATGAAGCATTCATAAAAAAAATATACGGCGATTGTTAACAATAACAAAATTAATAAACTACCGGACGGTCCAAAAATTAAACAACGTAATTGTAACAAAGACTGGATATATCGAGAAATAATAAATTTAATACGAAAAAGGACCACGATTGACTGACCTTCCGTTATCCGATTATTGTTTAACCAGTCGATCTGTTGAGCATCTGATTTTGTACAGCTATCCCACGTGATAGATCAACTCTTCCTAGCATACCCTCCCCACAGCTCCTGGGGCGGGGGTGGCTCAGTCGGTAGCGCGCCAGGCTCGTAATCTGTAGTTCCCAGGTTCGAGTCCCAGCTGAGTCAGCGTTGAGATTTATCTCCGCAAAATTTCCCCGCCCTGCCCACGGTCAGCAGGGGACACCGATGGGCTTGAAAAAGACCGCCGTCCGTCGGATGGGACGTTAAACCGTGGCCCCGTGTGCGGGAGAGCCATACCCTGTGCACGTTAAAGAACACGCTGGATGGCCTTGACGGGAGGCTACCATCTGTCTCCCAACAGCTGTTCCAGTGGGTCCCCTCCCCCAACCTTCTCTGAGCCTTTGGGGTCCTTGTGGCCTGGCCATTTATCCCATGGTGTGCAAAAACGTGCCGCTCAGAGGTAAAACAATCCAATCCCCATAGCTCCTTCAAGATAGTGTTAAAACTTCTTAGAGGAAAAACAGCAGATTGCGATCACTAAATTTTTCAATTTTAGCATTAAGTTTTTTGTGAAATTTAAAATAAGGTATTTATTTGTGCAATGGCGCCCTGCTCCTTTTTACCCGATTAATGCACCCAAAAATGTTTTTTAAAAGCTTTCCTCATGGCCGGAATTTTTTTTTTCAGATATTTACAGCTGAGTCACTGTTATAAAGAGAGAATATTAATTGAATTACGCTTCTTTATAGGAGCTTCTTTACAGAGTTAAGATGAAATTCTCTTTTTGGCAGCTATTCATTGTGTGGGGCAATGCTCTCGATATAATTTCATATTTATCATTATGCCTTGTTAACATGGTTTTTTGTTTCCATTTCCTTTATTGTTCATGATTAAGCTGTATTTTCGCTTTTTCCCAGGCGTCCTTAATTTTTCCCATTACCTTTGAAATATACGATATTTTGACTTGTTAATTGAAGTTCCTACTGTACTGGATACCCATGTTATCAATAACCACCTGAAGGATATTATCGTCCTGGCAATGATGCTGAGTAATATTCCCCATCTTTTTTTTAAAGGGGAAGGAATTACTCCCTTAAACAAACAATGGAGATAACCTGCGAGCTGTATTGGGCTTATCCTGGTTTCTCATTCAACATACAAACATATATATAGGGATATGCCCGCTGCTTTAAGAGTCAGGTACGCTAACCATCAGACCAGGTGTGAGCTAAATGAAATGGGCATTTAGTGAAGAACACTTTTAGCTTTTAGTCATAAGAATGTCTCAAAAGCGGTTTTAACATTTTCAAGCCTTGGTCGTATTGTGTAACATCGATTTCTCCAGAATATTTTCTTGCGAAGGATATACATTTGCATCATGGCTCTTCTCCATTGCTGGTAAAACATTACCGTTTACTGGTAAAACATTACCGTGCTGATGAGCAAACATGCTCATCAGCACGGTAATTGTAATAATTGTAATAATCGAATTGCCGTGCTGATGAGCAAACATGCTCATCAGCACGGCAATTCGACGCCTCGAGAAATCCGTCAAAGTAAGCCCTTTTCCTTTAAGAATATTTTTAGCAGAGTGTTTTTCATTTAGAAAAAAAAAATGTTCTAAAAATATCTTAAAGATTTTAGCAACCAAAGCAGTTGTCCTGTTTCAGACAGTCTGGAGTGATCCCGCACAGTAGATATACAAAATTATTCATAGAGTTTTGAAAAATGTAAAAATGCTTAATTATTTTTAAACACTTCGCAACAAAACATTTTTTATTGTGTACCAGTGTTATCAGATATCCCCATGCTGCTCTCGGAAGGCTCTGCTCTCGATGGGCTCTGAAAAGCCGAGTCTGTCGGATGGGAATTTGTTGGGTTGTTTTGCCTCTGAGCGGCACTTTTTTGCACACCATGGGCTAAATGGCCGGGTCACAAGGACCTCGAAGGCTCAGAGAAGGTTGGGGGAGGGGACCCACTGGAACAACTGTTGGGAGACAGATGGTAGCCTCTCGTGTCATGGCCATCCAGCGTGTTCTTTAACGTACACAGGGTATGGTTCTCCTGCACACGGGGCCGCGGCTTAACGTCCCATCCGACGGACTGCGGCTTTTCCAAGCCCATCGGTGTCCCCTACTGACCGTGGGCAGGGAGGGGAGTTTTGTGGAGGGATCGGAAGTAAAACAGTGGTCCTGTAAGCAGGCGAACCATACCCTGAAGGGGAGTAGCTATGGGGGGATGAGAGGTTCCCTCCCCAAAGTAAATCGGAGTTGGCAAAATTCGAAGCGACGTTGTAAAATCCAGGTGAGTTGTGAAAATTAGGATTTTTTTCTGTGAAATTATTCCGAGTTGGCAAAACCTAGAGCAGTTAGAAAAATTCGAATCCACTTGGCAAAATACAGGCGAGTTGTGAAATTGGGATTGGTTTTGCGAAATTAAGGGGAGTTGGCAAAATCGAAGAAACTTGGCAAAATCTTTGGGTGTTTGAAAAATTTGAAGTGGCTTGGCAAATTAAGGAGAGATATAAAAATTGGGATTGTTTTTGTGAAATTAGGAAAAGTTGGTAAAATCGAGGTGACTTGGTAAAATACAGCTGAGTTGTGAAAATTGGGATTGGGATTGTTAAATTAAGAAAAATTAACAAAATCGAGAACTTTTGGCAAAATCTTGGAGAGTTTGCAAAATCTAGAAGCTGGCAAAATTCGAAGTGACGTGGTAAATTTGAGGAAAGATGTAAAAATTGAAAATTTTTCTGTAAAATTATGGCAAGTTGGCAAAATGTAGGGTAGCTGGCAAAATTCGAAGCCACTTGGTAAAATACAGGCGAGTTGTGAAAAATTGGGCTTGTTTTTGTGCAATTAAAGAGAGTTGGTAAAATTCTAAGTGAGGTGGAAAATTCAGGGAATATGTAGAAATTTGGATTTTTTTCTGTAAAAATACGACGTGTTGGCAAAATTCGAAGCCACTTGGTAAAATAAAAGTGATTTATGAAAATTGGGATTAATTTCGTGAAATTCAGGAGAATTAGCAAAATCGGGAAAACTTGGGAAAAGCTTGTGGAGTTCGTAAAATTCGAAGTCACTTGGTAAAATACAGGTGAGTTGTGAATTAAATTTTTTTAAGAATATCTATCTTCCTATATGGCCCTAAAAAGTAGAAAATAAACGTTAAGCATATCGTTGGTGCAATTAGTTACTGAGTTCGTATTCACTTCAGAGGATGATAGGACGCAGGAAATCTTCTTGTGTAAGTAAATCGGCTCTCCATCTTCCTTTGAGGTGAATACGAAATCGGTGACTGATTGCACCATCGATATGCTTAAGTTTATTTTCTACTGTTTAGGGCCATACAGAAGATAGGTATTTTTTAAATATTCCTCTCAGACCTTCTACTATGGCATATAAACACATGGTCCTGTCAGACCTCTGTGGCAAGCAGCTGCTTGAGTGGGAATTTATTATTTATTTTGAATTTATTTATATTTTTTGTCATTAAAAACAACCTTCAAAAACTTTCATTTGACATAATTCGGCATTTCCGTTCTGGAGATAGAGCGGAAAATCGTTTTTTATATTTCCCCTGGCAAAATTTGAAGCCACTTGGTTAAATACAAGTGAATTGAATTTAGGGACAGTTGGTACAATCGAGAAAACTTGACAAAAATCGACAAATGTCGAAGCCAAAAGCAAAATGATGACAGGTAGAAATGGGATTGGTTTTGGGAAATTAAGTAGAGTTGGTGCAATCGAGAAAACTTTGCAAAATCTAGGGCAGTTGGCAAAATTTGAAGCACCTTGGTAAAATAAAGCTCAGCTGTGAAAAATTGATTTGGTTTTGTGAAATGAAGTAGAGTTGGTAGATTCTAGAAAACTTGCGGAGTTGGTAAGATTCGAGAGATAATAAAATGATATAGCAATAGAGTCACTTGGCAAAATCCGGGCAAAACTCAACCTAACTTTAATATCGCAAAAAATTCAGACGTTTCTAAATTTAAGTTTCTTTTTGAGTCTGAGGCCAGACAAATGACCCTTCTGGTCCCTTCTCTTGAAGGTCATTTCTATCAGACGTGCCCGGTACTAGTTTTAGGGGAAAAAACTTTCTCTCCCTCTTTCTTTCGTTTCTAATCGGATCTTCATAACATTCAGCAATTTTTTCCGTACGTCCGATTCCCGAGAACCATACACACAAAATGGTTTAATTTTGAACTGATTACTTAATTTCAACTGTCTTTTTATTTAATGTTTCGGAATCACAACTGGTCATTAGTTTTTAGATAATTTTGGCACCACACTTTATTTTATTTTCCTTTTTTGCAAAACTGCCCAAAACGCTCCTTAAATGAAATGCCACCTGAAATTTTACGAGGGTGAAAAAACCCAGATTAATGGGTAAAACCCGGCCATGGTAAAACCCCTACTTTTTTCTAACTTTTGAACACTTTTCTAAAAAGTTCAGTTACTGTTCTGGATAATTCGGGTTACTTATCGGTCTATTACGGATTTGCGCTTATCTACATATTTTTTTTTACGTATTTGCACTAAAAGTTTCTTGAGGAGCCCTGCCCGGATGGGCCTTGTAGTCCGATACACCCCTGCTGCTTAACATAAGCATCGAAATCAAAATTTTAAAACCTATGAACATGAATAACTAAGAGCGGCAACAAAGCGATATTAACGAAAGAAAGTTAGACGGCCTCAGCCTTTTATACTCCTATTACTGTAGAAATGAACCACTGTAAAATCCACTTGGTAGAGAGGCTACTAATACTACTTCAAGACCTATAAGAGCCACCTGGTCACTTCCTATTAATTCCCCCCCCCCAAAAAAAATCTTTGGAAATTCTCTTCGTAGTCCCCAAAAACTGTTTCACTGGCTTTGTTGGCAGAATCGACAGCTATCAGATGGGTCTGGAACGAGTGTAAGGAGAAAAAAAAATCGTTTAGCCGAGTGGCTAGCGCGCTTGGCTACTGATCTAAGGGACCTGGGTTCGAGCCCCGGGTAAGGCATGGCTGTTTGTGTCGTTTTTCTGCTGAGGGCCTGCCATCCTCTCAGACCTTCTACTATGGCATATAAACTGACAGGCTCCTGTCAGACCTCTGTGGCAAGCAGCTGCTTGAAGGGTATATCTGAGGAGACCTACTTAATCTGAAGCAGTTTCAGCCAAACGTCCGATTCCTAAATACCACCGAAACGAAATGGTATCATGTTATTTGATTTTATTTCGGTTTTGATCTAATCGAATCGAAAGACAGTGGCTATTAGAAAGGGTTTTAGAATCACAATTGGTCCAGTTGTTCGCCACAATGATTTTTATTTCACTTTACTGCAAGAACTGCATGAAACACTCCATATACAAAATGTTCTTTTGATTCCCCCAAGAAACAAGCAACTGCTTGAGGGGGTATTTATTTATTTTTTTTATTTAAGAAAAAAACACCATTTTGTATCTAAAAGCCCTAAACTGGCAACACTTTTGTAACAGTCCTGTTATTCTTCTGCAGCTCCATCGTAATGGTTGACCATGACATTTCTTTACATCAATGCTTAAAAATCAACTATATGTTTTTCTAAGCAATAGAAGAAATTTCAGTAAGTGGCCGAAGTCCTACAAATGATTCTTTAATTTCTATTTGATGAGAATTTTAATATTTTCATTCGGGAAGGATGAAATTATCACATAATAAAAAATAAAACTCATTTAATCTTTGTTAGAAACAGGCCCGGATCTAGAGAAAAAATAGGGGGTCGGGAGCGGCAGAAACACAATCGAGCCGGGAAAATGTAAGTGAGTGGGCCAGAAACTGTATTTCCAATGCAGTATAATATTTCCCCCTCCTTTTACAGGTCTTTAAAAGTATTTCTTGAAAAATGCATGAAATCTAAATAAGTTTAATAATTTTCTCCTCCATTACCCTTACTAGCATTTTAAAGGAAAGGGGAGGGCATGCCCCCCCCCCCTCCCAGATCAGCCCTGGTGAGAAATATATTGTTGTATCAAATAGTGCCAATTAAAGAAAAACAAATGTTGACTCTAGATATCATAACTGAAGAGCCCCGAGAGTATGTACAGTCGCTCAGAAAAGTATCCGAACACTATGTTTGATTACAGAATTCAGAAAAAATATCTGGCAAAGATTTTTTTAAGAAATCACGAAGGTTGCCAGATCACTAATTTCTAAAAAAATCGTTGCCAGATATTTTTTCTGAATTCTGTAATCAACCATAGCGTTCGGATATTTTTCTGAGCGACTGTACTACAAAAATACCTTTCTTGTCTTTAGCAACAATTTCTTTTGCGAAAAATTGCAGTGAACTCGCTGCAGTGTGATTACTAGTGATGAAGCACCTTCAGGGACTCGCTACGGCGACGTAAATCATTTCACATATTCTAGAGTGCAAGTGTATCAGATTTTGTGACAGAGATAATCATCAATGCAAATTATGCATCACGAAAGGTATTCAGATTATAATGAATAGCGGCCAGAGGGATGTCCTTGGCATAATTATCTCATCAAAAAAGGAAACTGGAATCGCTTGCTCTTCAGATGTGAAAAATTACATACTCTACAAATAGTTATTATAGCAGTTATTAAGGATATCATATCAATTATATAAGAAAATGCTCTTTTGATTCTGCTCTCTGACTGAAGTTAATACTTATAGCACTATCTGACAGATTATAGAAAATTATATATCCCAGCTGGGTCAGCGTTGAGATTTCTATCCGCAAAACTCCCCGCCCTGCCCACGGTCAGTAGGGGGACACCGATGGACTTGGAAAGGGGGCCGTCGTCGTATGGGACGTTAAACCGTGGTCCCGTGTGCAGGAGAGCCATATCCTGTGCACGTTAAAAAACACACTGGATGGCCTTGACGGGAGGCTACCATCTGTCTCCCAAAAGCTGTTCCAGTAGGTCTCCGCCCCCAAATTTCTCTGAGCCTTCGGGGTCTATGTGACCTGGCTATTTAGTCCATGTGTGCAAAAAGGGCAGCTCAGAGGTAAAACAACCCAACTCACCGAAACCTACAGATAAGTAAGTCATCTCTAGAGGTATAAAAAATCAACAGTTCTCCCATCCCTGAACTAAAATTGATATGCAACCATATGAGGATGGAATGGGAAGCCATTGTACTAAGGAATTGCTTCTAACAACTCTCCAGATTCCCTGTAAAAATAGCCAAGGTTTATATCCCAAAAATATGGAAATCTAAATAACTTGCTTCCGCTTGATATTGCACCTTTCAAAACATATTAAACAATGGCATTTTCAGTTCACATTGCTCTATGACGGTTTAAGTGCTCAGGGCAAACTACTTTTTGCAAAATTTCTGGGGCGGGATTAGTTCAGTGCATAGCACGCCAGGCTCGTAATCTGCAGTTCTCAATTTCGAGTCTCAGATGTGAAAGCATTGAAAAATTTTCTCTGCTAAACCCCCATCCTGCCGCCCATCAGAAAGAGATCTCCGGTGGGCTTGGTGAGACCGCCATCCGTCGGATGGAACGTAAAGCCGTTTTGCGCACAGTGTGCAAAAAAAGCCTCTCAGAGGTAAAGCAATCCATCCTAACTGCAAAATAAAAGAAAAATATTCTCATGTTTTATACATTTTGTAACAATAAATGATTTTGATGGTTGCAACTATGAAGGTCGGCAGGGTAGGTGGTGGTGGTGGTGTGTGTGTGTGTGTGTTTGGGGGGGGGGGGGTCAAATAGTGCCAGTTCTACAAAGAATGGGGGCGGGGGTGGCTCAGTCGGTAGCGCGTCAGGCTCATAATCTGTAGTTCCCAGGTTCGAGTCCCAGCTGGGTCAGCGTTGAGATTTATCTCAGCAAAATTCCCCGCCCTGCCCACGGTCAGTAGGGGACACCGATGGGCTTGGAAAGGCCGCCGTCCGTCGGATGGGACGTTAAGCCGTGGCCCCGTGTGCGGGAGAGCCATACCCTGTGCACGTTAAAGAACACGCTGGATGGCCTTGACGGGAGGCTACCATCTGTCTCCCAACAGCTGTTCCAGTGGGTCCCCTCCCCCAACCTTCTCTGAGCCTTCGGGGTCCTTGTGACCTGGCCATTTAGCCCATGGTGTGCAAAAAAGTGCCGCTCAGAAGTAAAACAACCCAACACAACCCAACCCGTCGGATGGGACGTTAAGCCGTGGCCCCATGTGCGGGAGAGCCATACCCTGTGCACGTTAAAGAACACGCTGGATGGCCTTGACGGGAGGCTACCATCTGTATCCCAACAGCTGTTCCAGTGGGTCCCCTCCCCAACCTTCTCTGAGCCTTCGGGGTCCATGTGACCTGGCCATTTAGCCCATGGTGTGCAAAAAAGTGCCGCTCAGAGGTAAAACAACCCAACCCAACCCTGGCCATTTAGCCCATGGTGTGCAAAAAAGTGCAGCTCAGAGGTAAAACAACCCAACCCAACCCATGTGACCTGGCCATTTAGCCCATTGTGTGCGAAAGAAGTGCCGCTCAGAGGTAAAACAACCCAACCCAATCTACAAAGAATGGCTTAAAGCTGAAAGATTTCCTCCCCCTGGAAAAATTAACCTAAATTTATTTGTTTAAAATTATTATTTGTGAAGATTCATACGGGTGTGCCAAAAACGAATATTTTTTTTTCCTTAACGAAATATAAAACTGATTTTTTATAGTCTGCCCCGGGTAAAGCATGGATGTATGTGTCGTTTTTCTGCTGAGATCCCGCCATCCTCACAGACCTTTTACTATGGCGTATAAACTGACAGACCTCTGTGGCAAGCAGCTGCTTGAGAGGGTATTTTTTTTTTATCATTCTCTTTATTTTTCTTTTTTCGGAAGTATATTTTTCATTATATTTATTTATTAATATGGAAAACACTTTTTACATGTATCTGCAATAATAAATTTCTCTTTCATTCGTTTTGTTTTCGGGCAGCCTTAGTTGTACATATCAAGGTGTGATAGAAGCATGAATGCTGATTTTGTAACTGCGCTCACTAATGAACGCTCGACCTAAAACTTCTCTCTTAAAACACCGATTTGGTTTTTGCCCCCCCCCCCCCCCCCCCCCCGGAAAACTTATGCTGAACGCCCATTTAATTTCCATTAATAATGAACACATATCTCAACTAATTTTGATGTGGTATACCAGAAAAAGAAACAGTTTAACGTTGACAGTTCTTGAAAATTGTATAAAATCTTTTTTTTTTTGAAGTAGTAACGAATCACTTATCAACATAGTCGCAAAATATTTACATCCGAAATCATAAACTCTGAGGATAAAGTAAAATTACGCAATTGTGACAAAAACAAAACTGGGAAAGTTGAGAAGCTCATGCATTTTCTATATCAAGAAAAGTGAAGAATCAAAAGTCAAGAGAAGTGAAGGAAACACAGAAAAACTGCACTTGTATTTCTTCATCTTGTCACTCTCCTATTTTGCTTTTGAGAAGTAGAAATTTTGGGATGAAAAGCAGCGAGGAACCACTTTCTCCAAAGAATGCGTTAGAGCTAAAGTAATATTTCACTGCTTAACTATTATAGTCTGTGCAGTGCAAATTTTTACGGGAAGGCCACTAGTTCACCCCAAAGGAAAAGGTCTCCCACTCTTTACAACTACTAAATGCTCCCTATCAGATAAGTTCTCCATAAAACGATGTGCCGTTGTTAAGTGCCATATTTGCCACGCGACCATTAGACGCGTGTCTCGCGCGTGTGGACCCACTCTAGACGCCATCCACTAAAGCAGTGGATGCCGCACCCGTCTAGAGGCCTGCTGGAAGAGGAGAAAATCTCTGTCGGCATCCAGCGTCAATTGGAAGGGGCCATAAAAATAGCTGCATCCTCTCTGTTGTTACGTATTCGCGGTTTTCAGTGTCGTGTTTTTTCTCCCCTTGGGGTCTTGTTTGTTGTTCCTTAATTGTCTTGCTTCGGCTTCTTCTCCACGCAAAGCTGTTTTCTTTCGCCATCTGGACTCAGCAATAGCTTTATTGGCGTGCAACAAGTTTGTCAGTCGGGGTCAGACACAATACTAGCGACTTTCTAAAAATGGGCAAAAAACACTGTTGCCGACTAGTGATGCAAATTCTTCGAAAATTCGAGCTTCTTGGCTGAGCTTCGTTAGGGCAATTGAGCTGTCCGAGCATTAAACACTTTAACAATATTCAGTCGTTCGGTTCTGAAAAAAAAAAACAATGTTCATTTTAGGTATAATTTTTTTTCTCCAAAATGGAAGATATAAAGCATTGTCTGGAAAAATCTGGGAAATACGCAATTACATTTTAAAATGAGGGGATAAAAATTTAGTCACTTTTTATGATGAAATCAAAAGAACTAATTTAGAATGATTATGTGCCGCACTTTCCTGTGGTGGTTATAAGTTTGCAGGAACTATGGGGTGACTTGGTTGTGCTCAAATATTTCAGAAAAGAAGAGCTATTTCGATGATTTTAGCCTGTTCTCATCAACAAGAGCAGGGCTAATTTATGCTCATAGCTAGCAAATCAATTTTGATTTTGGAAACATAAAATTATAAATAAAATAAAAAAAATCGTAAGTTGTTTCTCACATCGCATGGAATAACATTCAGTCTTCAATAAAAAAAAATAACATATGATTATAACTATCATATTTTGTAACATCGGCTGCTTTCTGTAATTATTTTTTTGGGCTACTTATTTTTATCAAGTTGCCATTTGTGAAATACGTTAGTGCAATGGCGTACACACAAACTTGACATACTTTAGTCTAAAATGGAGCTGAGGGGGTAGGGGAAATGAAGTCTTATTTTCAGGGACTTCCTTAGGAAATATGTGTTTTGAAAACCTTCAAAGTTGGGGGCTGGGGGTTATAACGCCTCATTTGGTACCCCAATGAGTTAGTGGGCACTTTTCTGATTAGCCTCTTTCTTTAGCAAATCATTGCACATTGGAATAAATATCTTAGAATGAAGAGAGTGCGAATAAGTGACTCATAAGAGAAACAGTGAAATGCGAATAAATATTTCAACGTTTAAATGATGATTATGCATATTGTGATCAATGACTGCAAGCTCGGCAAGAAGCAATATTTAATTTTCGCGATCATTCACATTTTTCCCTGTTTACTATCTTATTTTTTGTGTTAAAACAAACTGACTGAAATTTTATTAGAATAGAACACTTATTTGCTACTAACGGAAAAGAAAGATTTTTAGACTTCTTTGCATCTACATGGTTACCATTGTTTATTTCCTCCACCCAGTGATTATGAAAAGTCAGGTTTATATATGTATAATAGATAAATTAAATTGACAGCATACATTTTAATTATTCAAAGTCATTATACTGTCATTTAACTTTGAATAATATATGCTCAGTGACCAATTTATTAAACTCAGACCCATGTTATATGCTAAAAGAGAGTCAGATACAGAACTTGGTTAAACGATAATTTATTTAATTGATAAATTATTAATTTTTAATTTAATTGATAACTTCTTAAATGAATTTTTCATCCGAATGAAATCTTTTATCCAATTTTCTCCTCAAGCAGATGCTTGCCATGGAGGTCTGATAGGAGCCTGTCAGTTTATACACCATAGTAGGGGTCTGTGAGGATGGTGAGACCTCCGCAGAAAAACGACACGAACATCCATGCCTTATCTGGGCTCGAACCCAGGTCCCTTAGATCAGTAGCCAAGCGCGCTAACCACTCGGCCACGGGACGACAATCTTTATTTATAGAGTTTAAAAAATGGGAAAGTTGGGATATTTAACAGCAGAAACATTAGTTTAAATAACTGACCTGAAAAGTTAATTCAAACAGGTTAAACGAACGCAATAACCGTTATATTAGATTTTGTTAAATCTATAAACGTATTTTTGGCAATTATTGTAATAATTTTCACCAATTTTGAAGGTTTATTTTTTTCGAAACGAATTAAGTGTTAAATTCTTTACTTTAACTAAGTCTTCAAACACAGAACGCAGAACCAATTTTAGATGGGCGAGGAAAGAGCTTCGAAAGGGAAAAAAAAAGTGATCGAAATGGGATTTTTTAATCATTTTAATGAAAGTTTTAGTTAAATTTCGTAACCAAATTCAATATAAACTTAATTAATATTAATAACTGACGCCTTGTTTTGATTGGAAACTTTAAGCCCTGACATAGGTTTATCTTTCCCTTATACGATTCTTGTTATTGATATTATCTTTTGCATTTAGGAAAATCACTTTATCTTAAATAAAATTTTTTGTAGGTTTATCGCGGCTTCAATTTCTAACCATTTACGCTTTGTCACATGACAAGGAAGTCTCGCGATGACAAGCAACACCTGTCCTCACAAAAATTGGCGCCAGCTCTGACTGAATGAATATTGTTGAAAATGAAGATTTGAGCACATTTCATTGCAATCTTTAATTTATACATGTTTAATTACATTTCTCCGTAACGAAGTTAATTTAAGGAGTAATTGATCTCTGAATCTTACTTTTTCTTACATAACAGAGATAATATCAGAGAATTGCTTCCTGCCCCCCCCCCCCCCCGGAAAGATTAATTAATCAAAAATTTAATTTATGCTAAACAATATCAAGTACACAGTCGTATCAGAATAATATGACCACCTACCATACATATATTATGGTAGGTGGTCATATTATTCTGATACGACTGTGTATATACCGAAAATTAAAGTTTTCTTTTTTTACTTTAAAGAAATGTAAAGGTTGCGGTTTTTTTTACTGGCCAAATTCATCGATACACAGGGACTGAGGAACTCTTTAGTTGTTTTAGTTAAATAAAAGAATCTAGGTGTAAAGGAACAAAAAAAACTTATCCAATGCAATTTTGAATGTGCATTCACATTGTTCTGATATCCTTACTAGAGGATAATTACAATTTTACAAGCAAAAAAAAATACTAAGGAGACCTTTCATGACATTTGAATATTAAACCAACATGGAGAATAAAAATAAAATAAAATAAATACCCCCTCATGCAGCTGCTTGCCACAGAGGTCTGAGATAAAACAATAAAGCAAAACGTATTTGTACCTCTTAATAAATTATTTTTAATTTCGTGCTTGTATTGAGGCCCGCCTACTGATCTAAGAGACCTGGGTTCGAGCCCCGGGTTAAGGCATGGACGTTTGTGTTGTTTTTCTGCTGAGGTCCTGACATCCTCACAGACCTTCTACTTTGGCCTATAAACTGACAGGTCCTTGTCAGACCTCTGTGGCAAGCAGCTGCTTGAGGGGGTATTTTTTTTTTATTGAGTTTTATAAATAAAAAAGGTTGGAACTTTGATTTTATTAGCGATACGGATTTCAATTTTTAACGTAATATGGAATGGCTTGAAGGAAAGTCTTAAGTGGAATTTGATATCGAGCAGTCAACTATTTGGAAATTATGATCCCCAAAATACTGTTAAGTATAAAACAGAACTTTTTTACAGTTGAAAGTCTTGATTCAGGTCATGTGATAAATATTAGCTGCAATCTATGTCTCGTCAATGAATTTTAGTTTAAAACAAATACATAGCCATGGAAACCATCAGTTCATAGTCAGACGTGACTGCTGCTATTTATTTAGATTTGAAACAGTAAACGTTAATAAGTTTAACAGATTTTTTTTTTCCTTTTTCGTATTCTTGATGTTGATTCTGACATTTACTATTCACATTGCAAACATTACTGCGACAGAACAGAAAGGTCCCTCAGTTCTTACGTTTTATACTAGAGATGAGCTTTTCTATCTTTTAATAAATGAATGGCTGTTATCGTTTATAATGATGTTATCCACGAAATTTCAGTTTCTACTAGTATTTTAATATTTTTCGTTTGAAATAGAAGTAACATTTTAATTTTGTCATAAAATGATTATAATTAATGATGGTGTGCGGGAGAGCCATACCCGTGTACGTTAAAGAACATGCTAGATGTGAGCCATACCCGTGTAAGTTAAAGAACATGCTAGATGTCCTTGAACTGGAGGATACCATCTGTCTTCTAGTAGCTGCCCAGTGGGCCCTTGGGGTCCTTGTGACCTGGCCATTTAGCCCCTTTTGTGTAAAAAAAAAAGTGCCGCTCATAGGCAAAACAATTTACAACCCGCGTAGACACAAATGGGATTTGAGATGATAAAGAGAAAGAAATGAGCCAGCTGGCTCATTCTGGCATCATCAGTCTACTCCCACTCTTTTACAGAGCCGTGGGAACCAAACATATTGACACCAGAAGCTTTTTTTATCCTAGTTGTTTTTCTCAACAGCAGCCTTCCCCTCGGCTTGAAACCAAACTGAGTAATTCAACATAGAGGGAACTTCCTGCAATTAGTAGCTCTCTTTATGTCGAATGAACTTCCTTTGCGTCATCGGGGAGCGGTTACCAAATGATCTTTTCTGATGCTTCTGGCCACCCCCTTGAAGTCCTGTCTTGTTTGCCTTTGTCGGCATGGCAGGTGGCACTTCAAGGCAAGCCTTTGTAAATGGCTTCTGCAGAGCTGAAACCTTCAGGAATGGCAAGTTGGCATTGTCTTTTTCAGTCTACCGTTTGGTGAGGTTCACATTGTCTCTTTCGGCACTTTTCTGAGGATAGGGAGAGGGGTTGATATAGTCAGAAGCGTGGGAACCGCTACAGTTTGCACAGTGGCGAAAAGGGCCTTTTTTAAATAGGGGAAGCAAGTACATACTGAAAGCAATGCTAAAATGAAACCGGAACCCCATTCCGCTAATGATGTTAAAAACTCTTTTAATTCCAGTATTTCTATTTTTAAAGAAATGTTTTTATTTTGTTTAGTTTTATAGAAGCCGTCCCGTGGCCGAGTGGTTAGCACGCTTGGCTACTGATCTAAGCGACCTGGGTTCGAGCCCCTGTATAAGGCATGGATGTGTGTGTCGTTTTTCTGCTGAGGTCCTGCCATCCTCTCAGATCTCCTACTGTGGCATATAAACTGACAGGCTCCTGTCAGACCTTTGTGGCAGCAGCTGCTTGAGGGGGTATTTTTTTTATATTAGTTTTATATAACAGTGCCGTACCCAGGAGTTTCCAATGGGGGAGGGGTTTGACATGGTCGAGTCTAAAGGAATAAGGAGGTTTGATGTGTAAAAATCCCTGATTTTCAGGGACTTTCATAGAAAATATACGTTATCGAAGGTTTCAAGGTAAGAGCTATACCTACCCTCCTTTTTTTTTTGGGGGGGGGGGGGAAATAATGGTACGCTACTGTTACATAATGCAATCAGTCGGTAGCGTGCCAGGCTCGTAATCTGTAGTTCCCAGGTTCGAGTCCCACCTGGGCCAGCGTTGAGATTTATCTCCGCAAAACTCTCCGCCCTCGAACAGTAGGGGAACACCGATTGGCTTGATAATAGGCCGCCATTGACGGAAGGCTACCATCTGTCTCCCAAAAGCTGTTCAGTTCCCCCCAATGTTCTCTGAGCCTTCGGGGTCTTTGCGACCTGGACATTTAGCCCAGTGTGTGCAAAAAGTGCCGCTCATAGGTAAAACAACACGATATTTCGCATTTTTAAAAAAAATAGTATTCAATTTATTTATATATTTTATTTATTTGTTTAGATATTTTGGTGTGTTTGAAAGTTAGGGAACTTGAATATATTCACACAAGGCGGACTTTGACCTTCCGAGTCTCTAAGCTATGTAAAGGGGCCCCAAAAAGTGGAACTTCGAAATATATATCTATTATTCTGATAGATGGGAACATTATAAAATAAAGAGGAAACTATATTGTGAAAGCATTAAGCATATTTTATAACTGCTACACAGTAAAACTTCAAATGCAATTTTTTGAGTCCCTGATATCGCGAGGATTAGCTTAAGCGTATGTCCGGCTCGGCATTCACATAACATGAAATATAATATTTTGATAATTTAGAATAAATTGTCTATTACTAGAGCAAAAGGGAAAGAAAAATATTTTAATTCAACAACCAATAATTTGTTTTTTAAATGCTCCTATATGTGTACTGAAAATTACAAATTTTACACTATGTGTATAATACGTCACATAATAAATCAATATATTACACAAATTTTTACGGTGTTTGGGTTGTTTTACCTCTGAGCGGTACTTTTTTGCACACCATAGGTTAAATGGCCAGGTTACATGGACCGCGAGAGCTCAGAGAAGGTTGGGGGAGGAGACCCACTGGAACGGCTATTGGGAGACAGATGCTAACCTCCCGTCAAGGCCATCCAGCGTGTTCTTTAACGTGCACAGGGTATGTCTCTCTTGCATACGGAGCCACGGCTTAACGTCCTATCCGACGGACGGCGGTCTTTCCAAACCTATCAGTGTCCCCTACTGACCATGGGCAGGGCGGGGAATTTTGCGGAGTAAATTTCAGCTTTGACCCAGCTGGGAATCGAACCTGGGAACAACAGATTACGAGTCTGGCGCGCTACCGACTGAGCCACCAAACGGTGGGTTGGGTTGTTTTACCTCTGAGCGGCACTTTTTTGCACACCATGGGCTAAATGGCCAGGTCACATGGACCCCGAAGGCTCAGAGAAGGTTGGGGGAGGAGACCCACTGGAACAGCTGTTGGGAGACAGATGGTAGCCTCCCGTCAAGGCCATCCAGTGTGTTCTTTAATGTGCATAGGTTGGCTCTCCAGCACATAGGGCCACGGCCCATCCGACGGACAGTGGTTTTTCCAAGCCCTTTGGTGGCTCCTACTGACCATGGGCAGGGTGGAGAGTTTTGCAGAAATAAGTCTCAACGATGACCCAGCTGGGACTCGAACCTGGGAACTACAGATTACAAGCCTGGTGCGCTACCGACTGAGCCAACCCCGCCCCCACCAAACGGTGTTTCGTAACAAATCTCTATTATATATCATTAAATACCCGCATCAATTTCGTTTTCAATACTTTCTTTCTTCACGGTTGTAAAAGTAAAAAAAATTACAATTTTTTTAGAAATGACTGCGCAGTACCGATTCTTGTGCTTAGGGGATGTGAGATGTAAATCTACGATCAGACGAATATTCTTTTAAACGTGAAATATGTAATACGAAAAAATCCCTTACCACGAAAATTTTCTACGGTCCGAGTAAATTAATTCTATTTCAAATTCCTGGGATAAACCGAAATTTATGGATTATCGATAGAGGTAATCCCAACCACGGTTTGATAAAGTATGAACAGCTTCAAATTTCATGCTAATTAATTGGGGGCGGGGGTGGCTCAGTAGGTAGCGCGCCAGGCTCGTAATGGGTCAGCGTTGAGATTTATCTCCGCAAAATTCCCCGCCCTGCCCACAGTCAGTAGGGGACACCGATGGAAAGGCCGCCGTTCGTCGGATGGGACGTTAAGCCGTAGCCCGTGTGCAGGAGAGACATACTCCTGAGCAGGTGAAAAAACACGCTGGTTGGTCTTGACGGGAGGTTATCATCCTCCTCCTAACAGCTGTCTACTGGGTTCCTTCCCCGAACCTTCTCTGAGCCCTCGGGTCCTTGTGACCTGGCCATTTAGTCCCTTGTTTGCAAAGAAAGTTCCGCTCAGACGTAATATAAACTCCTCGAACCCCACTTTTGGAACAGCCCTCGCCACCCTTCTTTCTTTGTTTAGGGGTTTGACCACCGCTTTTGATGCGCGCGCAGCTAACTGAATCGTAAAATTCCGCAGGAAAATCCTTGCAAGTGAGCGAGGTAGCAGAGGAAACGACAATTCCTAATGGTAATGCCGTGCGTCGGTTGCCGGCCAGTGAGCGGCTACCTTTACCCTCTCTTCCCCCCCGAAACAAATTCCTGTCGATCCATGATACCGAAGAGCCGCTGGAGCTTTCTTTCCTAGCCAGTGAAAAGTCAAAGAGAAGATACAAAAAGGACAAGAGCCTTGTCTTTCAAAGACTTCAAAACTCTTCTTAATCCTACTTGTCAAAGAAATCCCTCAATACGAGAAGCAACAACCTTAAGTTGCTAGGGAGATATTCAAGCAATGAACCTCAAATGAATCCCTTGAAATGGAGTTGGGGGAAAGTCAATGTTTATTGCTAGGTAGGTGGTCGTGTTGCTCCTTTGTGTTGTTGTTAAGGAATTTCACGGTCGAATATGCGACCAACCCTTCGGTCTCGACGGGAATGCTCTAAGACGTTAACAGAGGGGTGTAAATCCATTGCCCTTCTATTTCAAGAGAAATGCGTTTTAACTAAAAGGTGTTAACAGCAGGGTGTAAAAGCGTACATACTTCGCAGTCTTTGTTGGTTAGCGGTGCTATTAAGAAAGGCTAATAAATAACACACATTTGCGAGATTTACATTTGCCGTATAATTCCGCAGATAAGACGATAGTTGAATCATCAAAAAAGGCCCCCAAAATCCGGGTCGTCTTATAGGACAGATACAAAAAAAAATTAGATTGAAATCATATTATTATTCTATGATATCATATTATTATTTTATGATTGAAATCATATTATTTAAATACGCTATATATTCTAAGGGACCTGGGTTCGAGCCCCGGGTAAGGCATGGATGTGTGTGTCGTCTTTCTGCTGAGGTCCTGCCATCCTCTCAGATCTCCTACTGTGGCATATAAACTGACAGGCTCCTGTCAGACCTCTGTGGCAAGCAGCTGCTTGAGGGGGTATTTTATTTATTTTATTTATATGATAATACATTACATTGTAATAGGAAATAATACATTGCATTGTAATAGTAAAACAATACTAAAACAAAATAAATATTAAAAGTTATGTTTATTGAGCTACTGAGGAAAAAACGGACAAACCGTAATTATTTACTAGTACAGAGTAGGGTATGTCCACAAAATAGAATAGCCCATACGACGCTTTTGTGAATAGTCAAGGTCATTGCCCGAATCAGTGCGAATAGGACATAATTCCGTATACGCTATACAGTATTATTATCCAGATGATGATCACCGATCTAAACTAAATTCATAGGCCGTTGATAGTTTGGGGTCGTCTTATAGGATAGATTTATGCTAAAACTATAAAACTTTGACGAAAATTTATACCTCGTCTTATCTGAAGGTCGTCTTATCTGCGGAAATATACAGTAATTTCTTTTGATTATAATTTCACTGTTAATCAAAGAGATTCAGGTTCGAACCTCGGGTCTCACCCGCGGCTGGAACCTGGATTTCGTCCTTTCTTATGTGACCTTTCTGCTGAGGTCTCCCCTTTTTATTACCCATCTTCCTATTGCTTTTGAGGCGGGGGTGATTAACTCGGTAGCACGTCAGGCTCGTAATCTGCAGTTCCCAGCTGTGTCAGCGTTGAGACATATTTCCGCAAAACTCCCGCCCTGCCCACGGTCAATAGGGGACACCGATGGGCTTGGAAAGGCCGCCGTCCATCGGATGGGACGTTAAGCCGTGGCCCCGTGTGCGGGAGAGCCATACCCTGTGCACGTTAAAGAACACGCTGGATGGCCTTGACGGGAGGCTACCATCTGTCTCCCAACAGCTGTTCCAGTGGGTCCCCTCCCCCAACCTTCTCTGAGCCTTCGGGGTCCATGTGACCTGCCCATCTAGCCCATGGTGTGCAAAAAAAGTGCCGCTCAGAGGTAAAAACAACCCAACAACAACCTATTGCTTTTGGCTTTGACATTTGTCGTTCGGTCGGTTTGTGGATTTGATTGAAAACGTTGGTCAGCGCTACTCTGAAAAAGTTTCATCCGGCCCACCAATGATAATAGATTGCCCATCACTGCCCCAGGAAATGATGGGGAAAAAACACTATTAAAAACTAAATTGGATTTGGATGTAACTTACATCAGTGTTTTTCAAATTTTTTTGACCTCGATTCACAATAAGAAATACATTTTACATCACGACTCAGTATGCGAGATTCACTCTGTTTTCTATTCCATTTCACTAAAAAAATGTTGATCGTGACCCACTAAATTGATTTCACGACCCATTAATGAATCGTGACCCGCAGTTTGAAAAATGCTGACTTAGAAGATCTGGTAGAAGCTAAGGTAGCTGATGCTCTAGGACGAAACAGCACAAAGAAATGTTGGTGCTTCTGCCTTAAAATGAGTGAACTTTCATCTGTTTGTGAAGATTTTGTTTGGTTTGCTGGAGAGGTTTGGGATAGCCAAGCTGTCTCCTTCTGTTAAAAAGCAGCGGGGGTTGGCTCAGTCGGTAGAGCGCCAGGCTTGCAATCTTCGAGTCCCACATGGGCGAGCGTAGAGTTTTATCTCCGCTAAACCTCCACCCTGCCCTCGGTCAGAAAGGGGATACCGATGGGCTTGGAAAGGCTGCCGATGTTCGCCCTTTTTTTTTTGACGTAGCGTGTGCAGGAGACCAATACCCTGTGTACGTAAGAAAGAACATTCTGGTTTTGGGAACAATCACCTGTCTTCTAACAGAGGTCCAGTGGGTCCCCTTCCTCAACCTTCTCTGACCTCTTGTGACCTGGCCATTTAGCCCATTGTGTGCAGGAAAGTGCAGCTCAAAGGTAAAACAACCCAACCACATTGTTACAGGCTCTGAAAGGATTGGAATGGAGAGAAAATGGCAACTTCCGGGTGAGACGTTTTCTAAACTGGTGAAATCGAGTGTCAAGAGACTCTCATCAAATATATGTAATAAATATAACGAACATCATGAAATATGAAGAATGAAGTAGCGCCTGTGGTGAATATAGAATATTCGTTTTCAAAGAGAAATAAGTTTGTGATTTTATAATTTTTGCATCCTCTAATGGTGCTGCCTGGAACGGCGTTGAGATTTATCTTCGCAAAACTCTTCGCCCTCGCTTCGGTCAGTAGGGGACATCGACGGGCTTGAAAGGCTGCAGTCCGTCGGTTAGAACGTTAAGCTGCGGCGCGTGTGGGGGAGAGCCATACTCTGTGCACGTTAAAGAACACGCTAGGTGACCTTGACGAGAGGCTACCACCTGTCTCCCACTAGCTCTCCAGTGGCTCCTCTCTCCCAAACCTTTTCTGAGCACACGAGAGTCCTTGTGAACTGGCCCATTGTGTGCAAAAAAGCGCCGCTCAGAGGTAAAACAACTCCAGTGGAAATTCTCATTACTAGATGATTCGGAAAGTGCAAATGGTAAGATTTCATTAGCTCCTATCCAACACAAATAGAATAAGCATTCCACCGCTGAAACCGAAAGTCTGCATTCTCCTCCCCCACTTGTAAGGAGGATAACCATTGTTGTCGATATAGACTGTAGACCACCCCATTCTACCATCCAAATTACAAATATTTAACATTAAAAGATCATTTATGATAGCCGTAAATATTTTTGCCATTTTTTAAATTTAGCGTCTCTCTAACGGTGAAATTTTCGTGATATTCCGAAAATGGGAACCCTAAATTTTCTTTAGTACTTTCAAATACAAAATGAATTTTTCATTCATATCTAAAAACAAGAAAAAGTCGAAAGACAGAAGATAAAGTGAAACAATATCTTGTTTTTGAAAGTGAGCTCAAAATTATTTTTCTGCTTCTTCCTGATGAAAGGGGCACGGTTGGCTCAGTATAGCCTGGCTCAGTATTCCTGATGAAAGGGGCACGGTAGCGCGCCAGCGACCAGGCTCGTAATCTGCAGTTCTCAGATTCGAGTCCCAGCTGCGTAAGCGTTGAGATTTATCTCCGCAAAATTCCCCATCTGTCCTGCCTACGGTCAGTAGGGGACACCGATGTGCTTGGAAATGCCGTCGTCCGTCGGATGGGACGTTAAACCGTGGCCCTTGTGCGGGAGAGACATACTCTGTGCCCGTTAAAGAACACGCTGGATGACCTAGACGGGAGACTACCATCTATCTCCCAACAGCTGTCCAGTGGGTCCCCTCCCCCAACCTACTCTGAGCCTTTGGGGTCCTTGTGACCTGGCCATTTAGCCCATTATGGGCAAAAAAGTGCCGCTCAGAGGTAAAACAACCCAACCCAACAAATCCTGATGAAAGATGTAACGTCCAAAAATAGAGTTTATTTGTACATGACCCAAAGTCGGCGCCAAGTGAATACATGCTTCACTGGACAGCTATTACGCATAGCTTACCGTCCCGTGGCCGAGTGGTTAACACTCTTGGCTACTGATCTAAGGGACCTGGGTTCGAGCCCCGGATAATTCATGGATGTTTGTGTTGTTTTCCTGCTGACATCCTGCCATCCTCCCAGACCACTATGGCATATAAACTGACAGGCTCCTGTCAGACCTCTGTGGCAAGCAACTGCTTGAGGGGGTATTTATTTTTATTTTTTTTTCGTCACGTCTATCTAGCGTGTTTTGGAATATGCACAGTTTTGGCCATGTTGGTGTGTTTTACCTCTGAGAGACACTTCTTTTGCACCCAATAAGCTAAATGATGAGGTCTGAAGGACCGCAAAGACATAGTGAAGGTGGGGAAGGGATCAACTGGATAAGAGCGGTCGTAAGTCTCAAGTTTATAGGGGGGGGGGGGGGGGTCATTGGTAGTTCAAAAATGATATCCTTAATTTTATTAATGGATTTTTTAATAATCAAGATAATCCTTTTTAGCAGTTTGTCATTTGGTCTTTGGGCAACTGATGGCGTCAGGGGTTCGTGAAAAAGAAAATGGCAAACGAACCCAGCGCCGCTAATCCCTTAAGAAATGCAAAAATGTTTGCCCGTTAAATGAAAAAATGGAAAAAAATTCAGTCACAGTTTTCTTTTAGGGTCCATGGCACGGCTGCCTCCTTATGACCACGACTGGACAAATCTTAGGAGACAGACAGCCTTGTTTTCTAACGTGCACAGCGTGCGACTTTCCTGGTGTTTTCTGTCCCATCCGACGGACGGCTGCCTTTCCAAGCCCTTTTCGAAGCTTTCTTTCCATCGGTGTCCCCTTTCTGGCCGAGGGTATGAGGGTAGTTTAGTGGAGATAAGGCTGAAAGTTGGCACAAGTGGGACTCAACCTTCAGTTGAAGTTTACGAGCATGGCGTGTTACTAACTTTGCAAACATCCCACCCCATTGTGGTAGCAAACATCCCACCCCATTGTGGTAGCAAACATAACAATTTTTATTTAAAACTTCATTGAAGTATATACATCTATGTCATTTGTCAGAGTCCACAACACTTCTTGTACACGAAAAATACTTATCTGGAGATCTTTTGAAGGACATCGATGCTTCTTTTGTACCTTAGGTAGGATATGAAAGATGATAGCAGATGATATATTCAGCGCTCTGGGGGTCCGGATTCGTATCTGTAAATCTCAGCCTCTGACTCTACCGATTGGTCGTTGAGATGTTTTACCTATGAGCAGTAACGAAACTAGATTGCTACGGACTTTGGTGCAAAATGTTCTAGTGGGCCCGGGAACGTACGTACTCAGGATTTAGTTTCGGGGAGATCCGAGAATTTAGCTTCGGGAAGAGGAGGAGGAAGATCTGAGAATAAGACTTGGGTAGAGTTGATCAATTGCTAAAATATTCCATCCAACAGGAAAAGTTAAAATTGTGTTTTGTATGGAATGAGATTACATAGTTTTTTTTAATCTATTTTTAGTGTCGGGCATAAAATAAAATTATAGAAAGAAAACTGTTTTCGATTCAAGCCAAAAAAATAGATAAATTTGAGATTTAGTATAAGACAGTATTCTCGGGAGGGTCTGTATCCCACGGAAACCCGTACCCTCTGCTTATATTCCAGGTCCGTATCACATAGTACAAAATGGGACCCCAAGGTGCGCTGGTAGTTTCGCCCCTGCCTCTGAGCGGCACTTTTGTGCACACGATTGACTAAATGTCCATGCCACACAAGGACTTAGAGAAGATAGAATAAGAGGATCTCCCGTGACCGAGTGGTTAGCACGCTTGGCTACTGATCTACGGGACCTTCCACTTTCCATTCTCACAGACCTTCTACTGTGGCATATAAACTGACAGGCTGCTGTCAGACCTCTGTGGCAAGCAGCTGCTTGAGAGGGTATTTATTTTCTTTATCTATTCTTGGCAGCTGCTTGGAGACAGATGGAAGCGTTCCATTAAAACCATCCAGCGTGTTCTTTAACGTGAAGAGGGTTTGGGTCCTCATGCACGATGTCAGTGGCTTTCCCAGCTGTTTTCACGCCATGGGCAAGAAAATGCTTTCGCACCACTTCGTCCATTCGAATTTAATGAATGAAAAAAAAAATTACAGATATGCAAGTTTAAATTAAGTTCACTTTAACAAAATCATATTCATTGTTGACAAAATAAATATTGTCATAAAATATGTTAATGAAAAACAATTCAATCATAAATAATTAGAAGACAATATATATTCATTTAAATAGCGCGCTTGGCTACTGATCTAAGGGAACTGGGTTCGAGCCGAGGGTAAGGCATTGATGTTTGTGTTGTCTTACTGCTGATTTCCCGTCATCCTCGCGGACCTTCTATTCTGGCGTATAAATTGATAGGCTCCTGTCAGACCTCTGAGGCACGCAGCTGCTTGAGGAGGGATTCATTTTTATTGTTAAACTGAAAAAAGGGCTAAGTATGGACACAGTGATCACGAAAATTGTGATTTTGCATTTTAAAACCTTTTACAAGCTTCAAGCACGAGTACTACACAATTTAAATTATTATTGTGGAGTCTAGCAAATGAAAAACAAAAACTGGAATATTTATTTGATTAAGACTGTCGCCACTGGCACTCTGGGTGACCGCACCTGACCTAGCATTTCCAAGCTTATCGGTGCCCTTTCTCAACGAAGGTAGGTGGAGGTTATGGGAAATAAATATTAAAGCTGTTGGGATTCGAACCTGGGAATTAAAAAATAGAAACCTGGCGTGCTACCGAGTAGAACCCCCGCCTCTTTACGAGTGGAACAAAATTCTATTATAAAATACTCTAAAAATATTACTAGTAGACACAGTTGAAATTCTAGTAGAAAACATTAAAGCTACTGCTATTGGAGACTTTTAACAGTATGCATTAAACTACAACAAAGCGCGTCCCCAAAAAGACAAATCTGAGTCTTGTGCACTGTCAGAGGGGGGGGGGGGGTGACCTTACATTGGTCCCTAAGGACAAATTCTATTTACCGTTCACAAATGACAATGCAAGCGGCAAAGATCACAGAAATCGGGTTGTGACTTAATGGCTGTCGGCGCCACGAGCCATAGCACTAGCAGGTAAGGTAGGGCAGACTTCCCCAGATGCCCCAGAGCACACTCCTACTTCATTTCCCTCTACGGGCCTTATTGACCTATCGACCTATCACAGCAGTGCCATACTCCACGTGACAGAGTGGTGGTCAATCCCTCTTCACTGTCTCCACTAACCTAGGGTCAATCGTGGTCGCTGTCAGTTTGCTTTTCGAAATCAGAGCCCCGACTTCAAGAAGGCTGGTAGTGAGTGGTGCGTCTCTTCTCTCAGTACGATGGACTCGCAAGGTAAGAACTCTTTTAATGATTTGTCAATTATGTTGATAACTAGAGCAATAGTATGCTTTAGTTATATATAAGCATAATTTTTAAGAATTTATATTTTCTCGTGAATTAGGGATTTCACACCCTAAATATGGATTCGAAACCGAAAATGATGCAAGTTGGAGACACGTGACTTCAGTCTCATGTTATTGTAGTGACTCCTATAATTTTTTTTTGCTGACTGTCAGGCCCAGGCGCGCGCATTGCAAAGATTCAGGTGTGTATCCAGGAATCTTTTTAGGGGTGGGGGGGGATGCTGAACACAAATTTCTTTTTTTTTTGATAGCCTTGGAAAAAAATCTTATAGCACCACAAACAGTAACTCAAGATGTCTTGAGGGAACTTATATATTCTTTGCATTTGAAGCAGTTAATGATACAGAATCTTGAAATATTCAGCTGAAAAAAAATTGTTTTCCCGTAAGTGTCATTAGAACCCACTCATGGCAAACAAATATTTTTCAGTGAAAATATTTCATGAGTCTCATGTCTACAGGCAGGGCCGGCGCTTGCTATTTTACCGCCAGGAGTGAACTCTGCCGTCCCTTTCTCTTAAGTCTGAATTTAGATATTAATGATTAATATAACTAAATTAATGTCATTTAGAAGTCATTACAATCGAGAATCACTGTTAAAAAAAAGATCGTATTTACTTATATCAACCTCACTGCAGCCTTGGTCCCAATTTGTTTGCAAATTTGCCGCCTGGTGCGATCGCAACGTTTGCATGTGCGGTTAGCGCCGACTTATCGACAGGACATTCACTACTGAATCTTTTCCAAACCATAAATGGTAGGTGCCTTGTTGAAACAACGCTATCTGTGCTGGTAGCTCAAAAAACTAAATTTTCAGTCATCGAGAATTTCATCGCTTACTGATTAATGTTCATGTTTATTCTTCGGTGGGAAGACTGCAGATTAAAAATAAAAGGCAGGAAATCCCAATTTTTATACTCTGACAAACTACAAATGCTTTAGTATCCGTTTTACTCAGTTTCAGTTAACAAGGAGCTATCTTCAAACGTGTCTGTGAATAGTTTTATCATTTTCCAATATAGAGCTTTTAAGATTTAAGCGGGGGGGAGCTTTAGCACCCCCATTAAATCTTAATAAAACGAGAAGGGTCCTTCTTTGTCAAAATACCAGACAAGGCCAGATTGTCATTAGGCACACTCAGCAACAACAGCAGATTATTCATCATTTATTCTAATTTTTTATGAAAACATTTAACTCTTTTTTATTTCGCATTCTTTATATACCACAGAGAAGGATAATACTTTAATCGGAATAGATTTGGGATTTTAATGAAAATAATACAATTTTGTAATCAAACTTTATAAATAACGTAATATAACTGAAAACCTTCAATATACACGGTGCCAGATCTAGCCCCTTTGAGAATGCTGGTAAGCAGAGCCGGATCTAGGGAATCATGCTCCTCATTTGGGAATGTTCTTAAGGGTAATAAGTGATTAAACTTACGAATTTTTCATGCATTTTTTTAAAGAAATTTAAAGATCTCTAAAACGGAGATGGAATCGTTGTATTACAATGTAAATCCTGTCTCTTGAGCCACCTTCTAAAATCTTCCGCCTCGACTGTTTTTTGCCTCCCCTCCCCATTCTAGATCCGGGCCTGAGCTGAATGTAGAGCAACATATATTAAAATCCAAATGTTTTTTTAAATATTTTTCTTCTTTGTTTTCGCTCTGTGAATGAACAAATTCTCGCAATTTATATCCGCCAAAAGCTTATTTTAAAAAGTCAAGAGAGAGAGAGAAAACGCATTTAACCGCTCTTAGCTTTGGGACTTTGCAAATATTTTTTTTTACTCTTCTAAAAGCTGAATGCTTTTTTTTTCACTTAAATAAATAAAATGTAACACTGGAATGCTGTTAGAGTGGCACTCCTAGGCAAATGCCTTATGGCGATGGATATGCGAGAGATCGGGGCTAAGCAATAAACGAAATAAGCAGGTCAACAATTAGGTATCAAAATTTAAGGGCGCTTTCTGATATAATTTTGCATCAATACGTTACTTACTGGAAATTATGTTTGTATAGGTGCGGACTGGCTAGGTGCCCTTAGCCACCAGGACCCCACAGGAGCAAAGATTTTCTTTATAACAATAATTCTCATTTTACCTAAGTTCTAAGTTTACTTTTCCTGTTTTTTTTTTTTGCCCGATTCCAGTTCCATGGAATCGGGCAAAAAAACATTTTAAGCTGTAAGTACGAACTATCAAAAAAACTTGAAAAAAAAAACAACAACTCTAAATCGTTTATTAACACAACCCTGCTGTAACTGCGTCTCTGAAAAAGTATCAGTCTGCTCCTGTGTCGTTTTTCTATAAACGTGAACAAATTTATCACAATTTAATTTTTTATTAATTCTGTAGATTTCATAAATCTGTAGAAGCATTGTCAGAAGAAATTATTTTCTTTCTTTGGGCTGGGTTGTTTTACTTCCGAGCGACACTTTTTTGCACACAATGGGCTAAATGGCAAGATCACAAGGTTGGGGGTGGGGGGTAGAAGACCCACTGGACAGCTTTTGGGAGACAGACGGTAGCCTCTCGTGAAGACCATACAGCATGTTCTTCAGCGTGACAGGGTATGGCTCTCCCGCACACTGGCCACGTCTCATCCGATGGACTTTCCAAGCCTTTCGGTGTCCCATACCAAAGCCTTGCCCCTTCTGACCGAGAGCGGGAAGTTTTGCGGAGATAAATTTTAACGCTGGCCTAGGTGGGACTCGAATCTGGAAACTGCAGATTATGAGCCTGGCGCGCTACCGACCGACACCCCAAACTTTGTTTGGCTGGTGTGTGTGTGTGTGTTCATTTCCAATTATTGAGCAACATACCGAATTGGGTAACTGCTTTTAGTTTGCGGAGGAGAAGCAAATATAAAAAAAAATAAAAAAATAAAAATACCCCCTCAAGCAGCTGCTTGCCACAGAGGTCTGACAGGAGCCTGTCAGTTTATATGCCAAAGTAGGTCTGTGAGGACGGCAGGACCTCAGCAGAAAAACAACACAAACGTCCATGCCTTACCCGGGGCTCGAACCCAGGTCCCTTAGATCAGTAGCCGAGCATGCTAACCACTCGGATGCGGGTTTGTAATTCTGGCTGTATGCTGCGAATTTTTTTCGGAATAAACGATGCTTTTAATGTATTCCTTAAAAGGAAGCCCCATGGTGTCAAATCGGGATTTCTCGGGTACACAAGATCGGTCCACCTTTACCAATCCTGACATTTGAAACTTTGGCATCTAAGACATTACACGCTGTCATAGCAAAGAAATTGCGAGTTTAACATTTTGGACACAAAATTACTTTGTTACTTAATTATTTAATGCAATGCAGAACTTTAAAATGTTTACTTTTTTTTAATGCAAAATGTTTTCCTTCGTTTTTCGTTTTACCCTTGTAATTTATCGTAACGTAGGTGCTTTCAATTTTGGGAAAAAATGACTAAAAATTAAAGGGGCGTTATTTTTTATCTCGCCTCAGGCACCAAAAAGTCTCGGACCGGTCCTGCTCACAGTGAAGTAATTTATTTGATGCATAAAGAAACTTTAATTATCATATTCTGTTGTCAGAGCTTTTGTTAAATCGCTTCGTAGAAGTTCAAAGCATAAGAAATAAAGTTAAAATTGTTTTTTCAACGCAGTTCATATCAGGTGTAATGCTCATCTCCTAAATCTTGTTCGTGAAATAGGTAACAAGAATTCAAAATTGTTTATTGCAAGAATGGGCAACTCCCGATGACTGGTGGAGTATTCAGTTGGTAGAGCGCCGGGCACGTAATCTGCAGTTCCCAGGTTCGAGTCCCACCTGGGCCAGCGCTGAGATTATCTCCACAAAACTTTTCGCCAGTGAGGGATACTGATGGGATTGGGGAGGCCGCCATCCGTCGGATGGACTTTTAAGCCATATCCTGTGCACATTAAAGAACATAATGGATGGCCTTCACGGGAGGCTACCATCTGTCTCCTAAGAGCTTTCCAGTGGAAAGCCTCCCCGAAGCTTTTTTGAGCCTTTGGGGTCCTTGTGGCCTGCCAATTTGGTCCATTGTGTGAAAAAAAATTGCCACTCAGAGGTAAAACAACCCAAACTATAAGACATGCTGGATGGTTTTTTAGGGTGCCACAGGTCAGAACCTTGGCTATCGCACAAAACATTCCCATTCCCCACGATTTAAATAGGTTATATAGTAGGTAATTATAAATATAAAATGCAAGCAAATTTTCACACGAATGTATTTGTTATGAAAAGGTACATGATAATTAAGGGTAAAAGAAATTAGATGTAAATAACATAAACTATGATCCATTTGAAAACTGGAAGCTGGATTGGGGTTGCCAAGGGGGGGGGGGATTTCTGGATTCCTGAAAATCCTGTCGTCTCATACTGAATCTCAAACTTGCCTATCTCCTATGAAGTCCAAAACAGCTACCTTTGTATATTTTTATTATAGTCCCATAAAATATTGGTTAAATATGTCCGACACTAAAAATAGATATAAAAAAAACATAATCACATTCTATATAGATTATAATTTTAACCTTTTCCTGTTCGGTGGAATATTTCAGTAATTGGTAAACCCTACCTTACCCACAAATTAAATTCTCATGCACTAAGATCACAACAACGTAAAAGCCGAACTGCGATGCCATAAAAAAACAAAAACAACAAATAATTAGCACTGACAATTCCTTTCTGGCTAGAAAAAGAACCCTTCCCAGGCTATAACAGATAGCTCTCCGATATTTATTAGTACCAATAGGGATGGGTTTATGCTTAGGGAATCTGGACATTAGAGGTAAAATAGCACAGACGATTTCTGGCTCAGAATAATTAAAAATCCAAATACTTCTTGCAATTGTAAAAATAGCATTTTTTTATTTACATTTTTTTCTCTTTATTTAACAAAATAATGGCTCTTTGAGTTCATAATCATGTTACCTATGAACTTTCAGTTTCTGTATATTTCAAATATTTTTCGTTCAAATACAGTGGATGTCGTCTTACTGTAATTGTGATAAAAAAACTTCTTGATAACGAAATTTCACGGTCTGCGAAGGGGATTAGTTTTAAAAAAAATATGTATATTGTTGCTATTATAACGATAGTGGCACAAAAACATGAGCTAGAGGCACCAAACTTTGCATGAACGTTCCCTTCACCTAGGGGAATATAAGCTTTTTGCGAACCCGCTGGGGTCAACCAAATTTGGGGTGGACTGGTTTGAATTTCTCAAAACCCCCATAGACTTAGCATCAACGCCGAAAAAATAATTGTTGCCACCAATATATTTAAAAAAAAGGAATATATCAAACTAATTTCGCATGATTAAACATTAAGGTTGAAAGTTGGCAGTGCTTGAAAGTTATTCAAAAGAACTGTTGCCACTAATAAATTTGAAGTGATGAATACATCAAACTAATTTCTGATTTCGCGTGAGAGTCATTGTTCAGTTTGTTGAATCAAGAGCGCGAGCGTCCGTGGATATTGAAGTCATTTTAATTAAACACGAGTGGAACTCGTTTCTTTGTTGAAATAAAAACTTCAAAAATTAAGAAGTCGGATAGGAAATTAAAATTATTAACTGAATTTGAAAAATATGTATACGTTAATAAACATATATCTCATATATTAATTAATAAGTTTTAATATGTTAAACTTATTAATTAACGTATGAGAAAGTAATAAATGTAATAGTAATAAATAAATAAATGTTTTTCCATAACAAGTAATAAATGTTTTTCCATAATAGTTTTTTGAGCATCTCAGACCACATTTAACTTTTTTTTATATAAAAGTTACATATGTCTGGCAAATTGTGTCCGAGGTACTCTGGTGGGTACGAAATGATTTGAAAAGTTCGATTATCTAAGCGAGGCAATTTCGTCTTTTGGTTCAGAAACTTCTGACGTGGGGAGTATCATACGGTACCTCGAAATAGTTCCATTTCTTTCCTTCGTTAAAAGAGAGGGAGAAAAATTAAACCGGAGGGGATTGTTCGTAATGATTTTTATGCCAAATAAAAGCTTGCGACGTGGGGAGTGCCATCTACTCTATATTCTAGAGTTTCAGACCCGAGCAACGCCGGGTAAATCTGCTATAATGAATAACTTGCAAAGTTTCAGTAGCATAAGGATTTCAAAAAAGTATAATTTGTATTACATCATAAATTGTAACTCGCCCAAATAGCTGACTGCAATTTCAGAAGTTACAAAAGTTTCTCTCACCTGAATAACACAAGTAAATGTACAACTAAAGTTGTAATGTTTTTTCCTAATCTTAAACGGTTTGGAGTTGGATGATGTAGTAATATTGCAATGTGCTAAACGCATGCTTTGGCTGTGCCATGAGTTTATAAAGTTGATGTTTAACACTGATGACTAGAAGTTCTATTCAGATGTTTATAATTTAGTAAATTCCCTATTAAGATGGTTTTCTGTTGTAATTGATTTAAATAGAGTCGAACTCATTTAAAATGAATTTGAAGGGACAGCTGAAAAACTTCGTTATACCTCTAAATTTATTGCAAGAAATATTGATTGAAAAGCTATCTAAAATACGAAATTACCATGCATTTAAACCCAAATAATGAAGACTAAACTGTGAAAATAGTATAATTACCTAAACACAGATAATAGACTAGTTACTTTTTTTTTTAGCAAGCCATGGATCTAATGACATTGCATACCACACAAATCAATATGGCGTAACCTTGCATGAGAAATATCAAGCTAGTTTTGATCATCCCAAAGCAATGATTTCATGCATATATAAGTAGCTTTCATGCATATATAAGTAGCTCAATGCATATATTTTTTTCAAAAGTCATTAACAGCTGCCATTGGAAGCTGTTATGACAAGCTGTTAAATTGAAATGGCAAGCTGTTAATGACTTTTGCAAATAATATATGCATTGTACAAATCTGTAATTTTAGTGGTAACTTTCCAAGAGATATTCGATTTACACCTACCTGCTTTTCTGAGAGAGGTGTGGGAAAGGCAACTTTTTAAATTTAAGAAATAAAAAAAAACTATATGCATTTTCCCCATCATCCATTAGCAGAAATTCAAACTTTTAAGGGGTGAAAGAGTAGGTAAAGGAAAAACTTCATTCTCTTTGAAAATGAGATTCCCACAGGTAATATGCATTCTTCTAGATTTTTATTTGCTATACATAGCACAAAGGAGGGTCCTATAAATTACTCCTAGCTTTTACAGGCCTTATGCTCTACTAAAACTGAGTTGGGTTGTTTTACCTCTTAGAATAACTTTTTTGCAGACAATGAGCTAAGTGGCCAGATCACAAAGACTCCGAGGGCTCAGAGAAGGTTGGGGACCCACCAAGTTATTAGGAGATGAATGGTCTACTGAAACAGAAATCAGGTTTAACTGACCACTGCCTCATTGCTAACACATAAAGTTTCAATAGTAGAGAAGCACAGGAAATATCTTGTAAATATTGACCCCCATGAGTAGTTATCTAAAAAAAAGGAGTAATTTTGCGAGCCTGCTTCTGAACTAAAAAGATGTTCCATAATATATTTTTTTCAGCTATTCTCAAAACTCATTTTGCAAAAAAAAAATTTTTGGGAAAAGCGTTATTTGTATTTTCTACTTCAATGCAGTATTTTGCCTCTCTCCTATAATGATTATATATATAGGTATTTCTTCTTTGTTCTAATGGCATTAATGAAAAATATATCTTATAGGCTTACTACTTTTTTTTACTCTGTTTGGATTATATATTATTTTAAGCTGAATTACTAATAGACAACTGAAAATTTGCTATTTTGTTAGTTATATTTAAATTACAATATTAATTTATCATACATATATTTTATTACATGTACCAATTTATTTTACAATTGTAATAGAGTGATATGGTAATAAAATGAATTATGGAAATTGCATTATGTGCTTTTTAAAATTGCTGTACCCAAAAAATTCAGTTTTTAAAAAAAAATTAAAAATAATAAAATAATACTCGTTAGTGATAACATGCTATTGAAACAAATAAGCCTCATTTGTTCTATAGCAATATAATTTTAATTAATAATTTTTTCCAAGAGAAATGTATTTTACCCTCTGAAAGAATTTGTGAAAATGACCATAATTCGGTTGGTTGTGCACTGTTTCCGATTTTTTATGTTTTTCGGTTTGTGTTGCCTGGGAGGACATTTAGTTTTGAGGCTTTTTTATAATTCGGTCGACGGTGCACTATTTCCGTTTTTTTTTTGCTTTTTGGTATGTGTTATGACTGATGAGATTTAGTTTTGGGGGCTTTTTTATATTGCCGGTTGGCGACATTGTCGATGGTGTTTTCGGTTTTGTGATTGGTGTTCGATTTCATTAATTCTGGCGATTTATTTTGGTTATTGCTTGTGTGTATCGGTAATGGTTCACGCCAAGACGGAAACGCACAAATTTCCATTTCTCACCAAGGCCGCTATAAAAGGGAAGTACCAAAAATTGCATTTATGTGTGGAATCAAAATTTTATGTTTAGAAATGTTCTTATTTTGCAATCTTTTCACTGCTAGTCATGCTACATTTCAGTCATTTTTTTGTCAGTTCAAATCGTGTATTTTTTTTTGCAGCACAAATTTGGATAGACAATAATTATACAATTCTTTGGGAAAAAGAAAATTTGTTTTCACTTTCATCAGTTGTTATTAAAGAGATCAAAAGTCCAGCATTATGTCAAAATGTAATGTATTGTTATGTACTTAGAAAACAATATGGTGCCTGAGCGATCAAAACTGCCAAAAAAAACTTTAGAAGTTTTTTGCCAAGTGACTAATATCCTATTCCTTTCATATTTTATATCAAATTAAACAGCATTTAACTCTGAATTCTACTCAGGAAAAAAAAAAAAAGCAAAAATCTATTCATTTAAAGAAATTTGGATATAATATAGTAAAAGATATCTATACAATTAAAAAGACCTTCTTGCTCAAAAATTAATTTAAAATAATTTAAAATTCTCTGTCATTGAGCAATAAAATTTTAGAGTTTATCCTTCAAACTATTCGCATGTTGAAGTTCAATATTTTTTCTTCCACATGTCGTGAATGGTGATTCCAGTGTCTCGGTTGCAGGTGGGGACGGACGAGGTCATTATTTCAATAGCCTCGCGGACTATGGTTCCGTAGAAAGTGGATGCACGCGCAAGAAGTGTGGCCGTGCTCCCAGTCTATTGTTGCCGTGTGTTGCACTGCTAGCTCAGAGGCGGCCGTCGTTAGCTTCTTTTGGCTGACATCAGTTTGGTGCTCCGCGAACCTTTCTTGTAAAGAGCGAATGGTTTTGCCGATGTAGTACACAACGGAATTATCCGTCAACTGTAGGGGAAATCGGTATACACCCGATTTTTGAAGTAGCCTATATTTGTCCCTGTCCCTTTTGACTAATTTCTTCAAATCTGGAGCTGGGCTGAAAACAATTTTGATATTATGGGCTCTGAGTAATTTGTGGACCGATTCACATAGAACAGGAACGTAAGAAATAGGTCTGGCAAAAGTAGTACGTTCGGGGTCGGTGATTGGGAGGAGAGCCGAATCTCTTCTGTTTTTTGTTTCTATATTTACTGATAACTTTGTCTATTGCTGTTGAGTTGTAGCCATGGGAAGCAGCGATGAAATGGATGTTTAAAATTTCTTCTTCAAGCAGTTGCTCATTTGAAGACATTGCGAAAGCCCTATGTGTGAGGGAACGGAAGGCTGCAGTTTTGTACGCCCATGGGGCGCATGAGTCTGCACGTATGACAGAAGGGAAGTAGCTAGGCTTCCGGTATACCGACGTCGTCAAGGCTCCTGTGTCATCTTTTTGGATGAAAATATCTAAATAGGGGATGGCACTTCTATTCTCCTCCTCCTTCGTAAACCGTATCGTTGGATATATATTGTTGGCAGAGTCAATGAGGCTGTTTAATTGCTCATTGCTGCCATTCCAAATTAAAAATATATCGTCGACATAGCGACACCAGAAGAAGGGTAAAATTGCTGCCGAGTTGAATAATTTTGTTTCAAGATCTTGAAGGACAATTTCGGATAGGATACCGGAAAGGGGTGAGCCCATGGGGGCCCCTGAGTCCTGCCTGTAGATTTGGTTGCCGAACTGCAAATAGTTATTTTCGGTGACGAGTTTTAGAGCCTCATGAATGGCGTTGATTTCGGGAAGGGAAAATTTTTGCGTTTCAATAATTTTTGTCCGAAATAACATGACTGCATCAAAAACTGGAGTGGATGGGAATAAAGAGACTATGTCAAGTGTGACAAATTTCGCTCTTTACAAGAAAGGTTCGCGGAGCACCAAACTGATGTCAGCCAAAAGAAGCTAACGACGGCAGCCTCTGAGCCTCCCACCTGCGACCGAGACACTGGAATCACCCTTCACGACATGTGGAAAGAAGCTCTTTGTCTAAACAGACCTAACGTCAGTACCAAGGAGTGTCTAAGGGAGAAGAGAGCTAGCTTCCATAGACGTAATGTAAACTTTTCGATTGCAGCGCCCTCTAAATATGGCAAATTGGTACATTGCAGTGAAACCACCTAGCCAGGGGGAGGAGCGAGTTCCCTGCATTATTTTTCCACCGCCGAGCAAAGTTTTCAATTGTTTACACCATGTGACTAATTTTACATTCAATTTGATTCTGAAAAACGTTTGGTTTCTTTATGAGGTACAATCATAATTTTCTTTTCGTTTAGAGAGAGAATATCAAGAAGTAATGTAATCATTTTCTTTAATAAAATCCAATTTTGTAAAACTGGTAGTAGCTATGATAAAGAACAAAATTTTAATATTTTGAACCAACTTACAGCATTTAGTATATTATAATAAATTGAGATTTATGTGTCAATGCCCGATAGCATAATCTATATAATTATAGATTAAACAATTGTTTATATTTTCCATATATATCATATCGAGTTTTTACTTGTATAAATGTTCAACAGTTGGCAGCAGGCACTTCCCGTATCAACCATAAAAAAAGAATTACACTGTTAGAGCAAAGTGCAGAAGCCAATGTACATCGATATGCTTCATGGATCACAAACCTGCAACATACATTGACTTATATGTATTCGCAAGATGATTAAATGTATTAATTTACATATTAATTTTAAAAATTCTACAAAATTACTCAAAATAAACATACAATGGCTTTTCCAGGTATCGTAAAATGTACTCCTGAACGAGATAAAACACTCATTGAATAACTTTAAGGTCAGCTACCACTGTGCCAAACAGCCATGGCTGTTAGACATTTGGAAACACTGGTTAAATCGCAAAATATATACCAATAGTAAGACAAACCATAGCTGCAGTGGGCTGAAATGATTGCACTGCGCATGCGCAGATCGCCCCTTCCAGTTGTTTTTGTGCCTGCACATCAATTTGCCACGTTCATCTTCGGTAAAATCCGCAGAACGGCGCCACTTACGCATGTGCAGAGCTAGCCTTCTTCTCTTTAGACCTTTTTTGGTCAGTACATAGCATCACTTCACGGAAGACGGAGCGCTGTCTTTTCTCCGAAAAGCTTCTGAGAGTTTTCTCCTAAGAACTTTCAACATGCAAATAGTTTGAAGGATAAACTCTAAAATTTTATTGCTCAATGACAGAGAATTTTAAATTATTTTAAAAGATATCTAGTAATACAATTAGTTTTATTCTGGAAAAACTAACGAATTAAAATAGTTATATCAGATTCCAATAGAAACATTTTGTTCATAATATTTTTATCTTAAACAACACTACTTTTTTTGTAACTTTTTTCAGTATGGTATAACTTGAAGCACATACCAGTGCATAACGCAACCTTACATAGTTCACACTCATATGATGTTTGTCTTCTGTGTCCTGGTCTTGAGCACACAATGCATTTTCTGCATGGATGTTTCTTCTGATGAAGTTTAGGGATTCGTCTTGAAAAGTGGCGACCTGTTAACCGTATAATTGAGGGTTTGGTGTTTTGGGTATGTCCACTGCTCTGGTTGTTGAGACCATACCTTCTTCAAGGAGCTGATTCACAAGAGTAATCCTATATTGGTAATGATTGTTGGGTTACTTTCCCTAAATAAAATGTAGCCATTTAAAACAGCCATATTTAATATATGGAAAAATAACTTTGTCCACCATTTTAAGCAGCTACATTTTATTGGGTAATACTGAAGCTGATCCAGACGATATGCACCTCGCATTTGTGTAGTCTATGACACATTTGGGTTTCGAAACAGTCCGAGTAGCTCCATTTTTATACCTTTTTGTTTGCTGGACCTTTGACACTTCAGCATTATGAAAGGAAGAAAGCATGGTATCTTTTTTATTATGCCACTTTAAAACTAAAAGAGAATATTTTTTAAATGAAATCACATCTCCCTTTTTCAGCTTCTCTCTTAAATTATGTTTGGGTGGGCCATTCCTATTCAGCATTACAGCTACTGTAGCATGATTTTTTTTGCATATAGCACTTGGTACGAAGCTGGAGAGGAAAACCAATGGTTCACATATAAATGATAGCCCTGGTTTAGCAAACTGTCCATTAGCTTTATAGCGACAGCATGTGTATGAACTATATTGCTGGGATGAGGCTCAACTCTTCCTTTGCCTCTATACACTACAACATTCCATGCATAGGATGTTTTACTGTCACATAAAACATAAAATTTTATACCAGTTCTTTCTGGATATTGGGGATTATGTGCTTTGAAATATATTTTGCCTTCATAGTCAATTATTGCTTCTTGAATGCACAGCTCTCTATTTGGAATATAAGCTGTTTTGAACCTCTCTAAAATAGTAGGGAACAGCTGGCCTAGTTTAACTAATGAATCATAATGAGATTCACCTCTTTTTGGCTGTACAATGCTGTTGTCACTCAAATGGAAGCATTGGAGCAACAATGTGAACCTATTTCTTGGCATGACATTTGAAAAGACGGGGGTATGTACAACCATCTCTTTTGACCAATACTCAGACAAGGATTGTTTTTGAACCAGGCCTGTTGTTAAGACTAAAGCAAGAAAACTTTTCATTTCTTTAACTGTTGTCGGTTTTTCATGAAAGCTACTTATCATTGCTTTGGGATCATCAAAACCAGCTTGATATTTCTCATGCAAGGTTAAGCCATATTGATTTGTGTGGTTTGCAATTTGTTCAAAAGTTACATCAGCGATGAAAAGTTTTAAAAAATCCAAAGCTGTTTTAGCATTTTTATTTCTTTTTCCAGCGCTGCATATAAAAGTATGCCTTTTTGGAAAAATAGATTTTTTTTAAAGTTTAGCCCACTGGGCAGAAAGTTGTCGAGTTTTGGCAGTGAGAAGTTCTTCCTCTGAATCACTACATTTTTTACTAGAGAGGTCAGGCAAATCAAATAAATCTTCATCTACATCTGAATCAAAGAAAGTATCATTCAAGTTACTTTCAATATCAGGAAAACCTTCAAATTCATCCGAATCCGATTCTACAAAATGTTTTTAAAAAAAATCGCGATTAGTTGGGTGAACATTACACAGTATTTCATCGGTAACTTTTGAGGTTGATGCAAACATTTTCGATTAATAAAATGCAATTTACGTTATAGTAATATATTACAAAAAAAAAACGCACTTGAATAGCAGTTATATTGTTATACCAATACTGTTAAATACCACTAGCCAATTAAAGATAAAATGAGGTCAGAGTTAAATTGATCTCCACATAAGCTTACTGACATCACATCTAGAGTCAACACCAATTCCACAACTAACTCCACTTTTAAAACCACTTGCTTCGTCTTTGGCGCTGCAACTGTGGCGATTACGATTCAGAATGGATTTTCCATATCGTGATCAAACTTTATATACTGTTATATTCAGATTCAATAGGTGATAAAACACATAATTATAGGAATATAAAAATTAATTTAAAGCAGTAAAGATAGTAAAATGAAAAACAAGAAGTTTATGCTTGGTAAATGTTTTCAAAACTCTTTGACAACAAAAACGTTTTACGTTTAATTTCTAAACGCTTTTTAAAGTTTAGAAAAACGAATGGCAACAATTCAGTTTGCAGTCGTAACCGGGAAAATAGCCGTGTGGGAAATTCATTTTAAAGTGGAGGAATATTGTGATGTTTTTTGTGCTGTATGCACTGGGCTCTCGGCTTGATATAAATCCGAGGGTTTGGAGAGAGCCCATAAAAATAGTAGCATCGTGCCTTTGGGTTGGCTATATTTTGCTGCAGCTCGGAAATTTGCCTGATTATTGATAACATTATTTGGTAAAAAAAACAGCTGAGAAATTCCTAGTGCCAAAAAAAAATAGATACAAGACGTTGCGTAACATAAGTGGTTAACTGACTTTAGGCAGCTTGTGAAATATAAATCAAGATAATATACATTTTGACCAACACGCTCCCAGGGCATATGCAAACTTTAAGTGCGGTCAGCTAAAAATTTTTTGCTTTCACAACCATGGAAAAAGTAATGTAATCATAATGGATATGGGAATTTTAATAAGTATTATTTAATACAGTTTTATTGCCAAATCTTGAAAAAGAGGTAACCGATTGGCTTAGAAAGATCGCCGTACGTCAGATGTGATGGTAATGCGTTACCAGTGCACGTTAAAGAACTACATTAGACCCTGCCGGGCGGGTTCCATTTGTTACAGCTGTCGGAAGTTCCCCTTTGGGATTCTTGTGGCATGGCCATTTAACACATTATGTGGAAAACAAGTGTCTCTCAGGAGTAAAATAACCAAACAGCACATGATGAAATTAGCAGAAAAAGTGCACTTCCATATCCACAAAAAACGAGGGAACAAAAACCTTTCAGTGCCTGGAGAATTGAAAATTTCAGAAACCTATAGAATTGAACCTATTTTAAAAAATGTCCCACCAGAATCTAAGATTTGCTATTGCAGGTATATCTTCTGAACAACTTGGTTCCATAATGTAACGTTTTGATATTGACAGATAAGTTTTGGCTCCAGCTTATTGGGCTGAGCCTGAGTACAGACTCAAAATAACACAGATGACTTTGGGCTAGGGTTCAAAATAATTTATACTTTCAATATTTCTTGTAACAGTAAAGAAATAAACAGATTTTTTTAAAAACATATTTTCTATCTTTAGCAAATGCAGGGTTCTTTCTAATATTATCCATGAACTTTAAATTTTTACTAGTACTTCTTGTATTTTTTATTCCAAATAGCATTAACATTTTAATATTGTCATAAAGTAATTGTAATAAATAATACAAGAATAAAATAAATGATTAGCAATGTGTGTTTCTCTGTATATGACCTATAATGCATCAGACAAATGTTCCCCCAAATCAGGCTTGAGCACAATTGTCAAAATGGTTTGGGCTCATGCTGGCAAGAAATATTGAGTCTAACTCATCTTTAGTAACAATTTCTGCTGGTTGAAAGGTAAGGTGAATATTGCTTTAGTTTTTTTTCCTTTTAAAACAAAAACTTTCAGAAATTAGTTTCCTTAAGATGCACATGGGAAAAGAGGATGTTTCAGCCTTGCTTTCATGGCAAATGTAACCATGGGGGAAGTTTTCCTAAGGAGTTGTTTTCGATCTAAGAAATTAAAATTAAAATTCTTTTGCATGCATCATAAAGTTTCTTAATGTTGAATGCATAAATTTAAATGCATTCAGCAATTTAATTTTCTTAGATATTACTTATTTTAAATGAACTTTTCAAAAAGTATGTTTCATAATATTTGTGTATCACAGCTCTACTAGGTTTGAATAATCCACATCTGTCAGCCCCACCACTTCCTTGCCATTTGAATTGGAATTATCCCTTGTCCATGTGCCCAGTAGAATGCCAAAGATCACAACCATATGAATATAGTTTTCCTCACTCTCAAAATATTCAAGTTACATTGGAAAATGAAGAAATGTGGCAGTCTTTTTTGAAACTTCCAAATGAAATGGTAATTACAAGGCCTGGAAGGTAAGACTATTAATTTAGTCATTTGTTATGCATATTATTTCAAAATCTGTTAAGCTTATTTTTCTTATACCCTAATAGCAAAAATTAATTGGCAGTACAGATGGTGGTCCTGGTTACAACACCACCATCATGTTTTTTTTTGCACATCCTCAGACACAATTATTTTATCTCGACTACATAGCTAAACAAAAAATTTTCATTCCACACTAAAAAAAACCCCAAAAGATAAATATATATTATCTCATCCAACACAACTATTTTCAGTACAGCATATCGCTACACAAATTTCATTCCACACTAAACAAAAAGGGTACTTTTCGGTTATCTTCGGTCACATTTTCGGTACTTTTTGGTTATCTTAAAGCAGGGAAAATTTTCAGTGACTAGTGCCAGACATAAACTTGACAAGCACTAACTATTCACTAAAACCAAATATGTCAATATTTCTCCTGCTTTACAAGTAGTTTTTAAGAAATATAGCAGTCTGATATTCCAGTCAAGAAATATTTAGGGAATATTTCATCATTTTTATTAGTTAGATATAAGGCAGAAGTGCAGTGTAGGGTCCTCAGCTGTAATATCATCAAAACAAGATTATTAACAATGTTGTCGTTTTTCTGCTGAGGTCCTGCCATCCTCTCAGATCTTCTACTGTGGCATATAAACTGACAGGCTCCTGTCAGACCTCTGTGGCAAGCAGCTGCTTGAGGGGGTATTTATTTATTTTATCACTTATAGAATGACCCCTTGTTTGGCACTTAAAAAAAAGCCCCAAAAATAATCTCATCAAAATTAGATTTCATTAATAATTCTTATCACTAAGGAATAAACCCTTGTTCCACACTTTAAAAAAGCCCCAAAAATAAACAATCTCATAAAAATTAGATATCATTAACAGTTCTTATTGCAAAGAAATGAATCCTTGTTCCTCAGTGAAACCCCAAAAATAAATAATCTCATCAAAAGATTTCATTAACGATGGTTATTGCTAAGCCGTCCCATGGCCGAGCGGTTAGCGCGCTTGGCTACTGATCTAAGGGACCTGGGTTCTGAGCCCCGGGTAAGGCATGGATGTATGTGTCGTTTTTCTGCTGAGGTCCTGCCATCCTCTCAGACCTTCTACTGTGGCATATAAACTGGCAGGCTCCTGTCAGACCTCTGTGGCAAGCAGCTGCTTGAGGGGGTATTTATTTTATTTTTTATTATTGCTAAACAATGAAACCTCGTTTCCCATTTTAAAAAAAGGTCCCCAAAATAAATATCAAAAGTAAATTTCCTTAATGCTCATTGCTAAAGAATCAACTTAAGAAAAGTCCCCAAAACAAATAATCTCATTGCTACTTTGGTATTTATTTTTTGATGCCAAGAAAATGTGACTGGCGATAATCGAAAAGTACCACAAAAAGTCCTGAAAGATGTATAATCACACTGGGCACAACTATTTTGTGTTCCACACTTGAAAAAATCCCCAAAATAAATAATTTTAATGGAGATATCAATTTTAACCATAGTTTATTGATTAAAAAATTTCAAGCATTCAACTCGTTGGTTCAATTCAGCAAAAACTTCTGAGCTGCTATGTCACTGTGAACTGCAGACTAACCATTAATTCTATTCTTTTTAATTGATTAAAACATTTGGTCATATTTTACAGTGGAATTTTGGTGAGGTCAAATTGTGGGATCATTCTGGTATTAGAGACCACTCTTGCCAGTGAAGGGTTTGTTTTTTTAACTGTACATCCCTTTTTTCCTAGTTCGGCAGGGTTTTAATTTTTCCATAGTAAGGTTTATTGTTATTGTTGGTGTTTTCTTGTAATTGTATTTTATGTACTACTCCTGTTTTCTCATTCTGGTCCCAATCGATTTTAATTAAATTAATTGTGTTGCTGGTTTTAATTAGCACTATGTAATTGTAAGGTTGCATTGCATTTTTCAATGAATTTGCCAGCCATGGGATGTTTGGAATTCCTGTGGAGAACTTATTTTCTTTGGATTGCTGCATTGGTGTCAGTTGGGATATTTTTCTCCAAATTTGTCTTGCCATATTTTCAGCAAGTTTCAATATTTTTAGCGGGTAACCCACATTTTGAGCATCTAAGTATATTTTTCTTCTTTTTCATAAAACTGTGGTGTGGAAGTGTATATCATATTTCTTAGTAATGCAGTTTTTAGTGCACTTTTTTGTGGGCTAGTGGCTGTTGGGAGGTGTATGGGATGATAATGCATGGCGCTGTAGGCTTATGGTAGACTTCAATTTCCAGTTTTTACTCTTGCCGATGTAGTAGCATATCCAAAAATGGTAATTGTTCGTCCTTTTTGGTGGTTACCTTAATGGTTGGATAGACAAATTAATTTGTGCTTGCAACTTGTATAATTTCTGAATCTTGTCTGTATATAATGATATCATCTACATATCTTTTATAATATTTTAATTGCTGGAGTGAGTTTCTAATGACAGTTTCTTCAATATGCTGGAATGCTATGTCTGCCAGTAGTGGGGATAAGGGAGATCCCATAGGCATCCCTTGTTTTTGTTGGTAGATCTGTTTATTTTGAAAAAATTATTTTCTGTGAAGAACTATTGCTTTAATCACGTTGCATGTTATGGGTGAGGGACCTCCGTTTTGGCCTTCTAGTTTACCGTGGATTATGCTTAGGACTTCTTGTACAAGGGTGTTGGGGAACAGTGACACAACATCTAGTGATGCTAGTCTTATCTTGAGGATGCAAGTGAAGAAATTTTAGTTGTTCCAAAGCTACACATGGAGATTTGAAGGTGAGGTCGGTGGGTTTGAAGTAATTCTTATGGTAGGTGTAGAGTGCTTTCTCCAGGTTGATAGTTGGGGCTCGTTGTTTTTTTAACCATACATCCCTTTCATGTTTTTTTATCCTAGTTTGGCAGGTTCTTTTTGTTTTGCCATAGTAAAGTTTATTGTTATTGTCGGTGTTTTCTTGTAATGGTATTTTATATACTAGTAGTCTTTTTTTTGTTAAATATTTTATTTTCAGAAAATCCAGAATTAAATGCTGATTAATTTGGCGTATAGCATGCCATAATTCCTTTCAGTAGTTATTTGACAAAAACAGTTCTAAAGTTAATATTTTTTTGGTTTGATCAGAGTGAAAAAATAACCACCACTGGATGTAAATCAGATTTTTAGGCTGGACCCTCGAAGGGTTAAAAATGGGCAAATATTGGAAGATTACAAATGTTCTGGTTGGCCCTTAACAAGCTGAACAGACAAGAATGTGGAGAAAGTGCATCACATTACCCATAAGGACCATCAACGAACAATTAAAGACATTTGTGGAACTGTTGGATCATGCCAATAGATCCTAATGGAGGAACTCAACATGAAGTAGGTTGCTGCCAAATTTGTGCCTTGACTGCTGACTCAGGACCAAAGATATCAATTCACTCTGTGCAGGGACCTTCAAGAACAAAGCAGCAATGTTCCCAGTGGAAGAGTCCTTCACTGCAACCAAAGAAAGCAAGGCAGGTGAAGAGCAATGTGAATGGCATGCTGATTTGTTTCTTGTGAATGGAATTGTGCACAAGAGTTTGTTCTTACAGGCCAGACAGTACTACATCGAGGTTCTGAAACATTTGAGGGAGAGTGTGAGAATTAAATATTCAGGAAAATGATGCACACTAGACTGGGTGGTGCATTATGGCAATGCACTGGTTCACACTGCTTTGTCTGTTCAGCAATTTTTGTACAAAACATGATGGTCCCTATACCTTGCCCCCCTGTGATTTCTTCCTGTTCCCCAAGATCAACCTTAAGGGTTGACAATTTTACTGTGTTGGAAGTAATTTAGACAGAATCAAAAGAAGTGCTGAATAACATGTTGAAACAGGAGTTTCAGAGGCATTTTCAGTAGTGGCAAAAGCATTGGACTTGCTGTATTAATTCCCATGGGGACTACTTTGAAGGGGGTTAACATTGATTAAAACCCAAGGTAAGCCTAGGTAACATTTTTTCATCAGTATAGTTCAGTAACTTTTGGATTGCAATCAGATCTGAATATTGATATCTAAGGATGATATATATAATAAATGAAATTTCATGCTTCATATAGTTTCACAAGAAAGAAGTTAGAATGCTAATAATTTAACAATTGTAATAGTTCAGAAATAAAATAATTGTTGTAAGTTCTTGTATAGTTCAGAAGATAAACACCATCATTAAAAAAATCCTTTATGATGTTTGTAAGAGATGAAAATTTATATATTGGTGACTGTCTGTAAATGATAGATAGGTAGTCACTGGAAGGAGAGCTATGAACCAATCCCCTGTGATGATGCATTGAACCGTACAGGCCTAGCATCTAATGTCTGACCCCGCCTTCTCGTGGTGCAGTCCATTAGTACCTTTCAAAAGAGATACTCTATTGTGGAAGTGAATGGAAGGGGAGGGCTGCCAGATTAGTGTGGCCTGATCTGGACAACTATGGCTAATTTTTTTTTCTACCCTGCTGAGGAGTGGTCAACCATACAGGGTCCTGGTGCTGACCATATAAATCTACTGGACTGATATAAGGCTCTGAGCTTGATTATGGATCCTGAATTTGCTGTACTGGTGAGTTTCTGTGGAGGGAGAATCTTCCGTTCTGTTTGTTTGTTTTTGGATTGACAGCCCCAAGTGAATAGATTCACGGGATATGTTTATCAGCTGGTGGATAATCCTGAGCAGAGGTCATTGCAGGCACCTGAACTTTTTGCTTCTACTGGCATCGTCAAATTCTACATTGGAGGAAGTCTTCCAGTGTAGACGGCTTCAACCTTTAGTGGTGGGGGAACAGGTCTTTGCCCCATGTCTGCGATTAGGGGGCTGTTTGATGTTGTCGGCATTCCCTCTCTCAATAAACATAGTTTCTTTAAACATCCCACTAACCATTTTCTCTTCATAGGTAGTTGGAATGTGAGGACTCTACACAGAGCTTTTTCTCTTGATGTCCTCACACAAGAATTCCACTGTTATAATTTAGATATTCTCGGCTTGCAAGAGACCAGATGGACAGATAAAGATAGATTCTTAAAAATAATCTTTAATTTCTCTTATTTCAGAAAGAAAGAACTGCAGGAATGTCCTTAATCAATACCCTACTTGTCCTAATAGAAAGCATTACAGAGAGCTTAATAAGCATGTAAAGGATCAGTTAGCTGCTGATAAGAATATTTGGCTTGATGTCTTGGCTGACAAAGCTGAGGAAGCCGTTAGACAGCACAACAGCAGAGAGCTGTACCAGATAGTTAATGTTTTGTGTGGTAGAAAACTGGCAAGTATACAGGGATTGAAGGATAAATAAAGTAAGGTTATAGAAGGTGAGGATTCTGTCATGGCTAGGTGGGCTGAGCATTTCAGTGATATTCTAAACAATGTGGTTAGTTCTACTCCCATTGTTTGTAATTATGATAGATGCATTGGTGGCTTTAATGTTGGCCCTATAACACAATCTGAAGTTATTTTGGCTATTTCTAAACTTAAACTTCATAAGTCCCCAGGGGTAGATGAAATTACTACGGAAATGCTTAGAGCTGGGAATGTTTCTGTTACCACTTGGATGACTGAAATTTTGAATATCTTTTATAATAAAGGCATGATTCCTAAGGATTTTACCAGAGCTATTATTCCTATTTTCAAAAAAGGTGATTGCAGTTCTTGTGATAACTATAGGGGTATCAGCCTACTTTCTGTTCCAGGGAAATGATTGTGCTTGATAGAATTAAGAATCTGGTTGACATGCAATTGCATGATGAGCAATGTGGATTCAGAAGTGGTAGGGGATGTGTGGATCAGATATTTTCACTTAGGCAGATTCTTGAGAAATGTTTAGAGTTTCAGAAACCTTTGGTTGCTAGCTTTGTTGATTTCAAAAAAGCTTTAGACTCTGTTGATCATCATAATTTGTGGTTGATTTTGAGATCATATGGTATACCTGATAAGTTAGTTAACATAATGAAAGCTTTCTATAATAACACTGAGTTGTGTGTGAGAGTTGGTAAGGCTTGTAGCAATTGGTTTAGCATTACTTCTGGTATTTGACAAGGGTGCATTTTGTCTCCTTTTCTCTTTAGTTTCGTTATTGATTATGTTATGCGAAATTCACTTCAAGGGAAAGATTTTGGCCTTAAATGGGCTGGAGACACGAAAATTTCTGATTTAGACTATGCTGATGATTTAGTCCTTTTAGCAAATGATGATGAGATGAACTCTTTCGTTAGATCTGTTGATGAGACTGGTAGTAGAGTAGGTTTGGTTATAAACAGAGAGAAAACTAAAGTGATGAAAATTGGTCAAGCAGGCTGTGATTCAGTTAATCTGAATGGTTGCAGTCTTGAGCAGGTGTCACAGTTTAATTATCTTGGGAGCTATGTAACAGATACTGGTGATGTGCGGCATGAGATTAACAGATGAATAGAGATTGCTGCTGGAACTTTTAAGAATCTATGGAGAGTGTGGAGAAATAGGCATATTCACCTAAAGACTAAAATTAGACTGTATAATAGTTTGGTTCTTTCTAGGGTTAGTTATGGTAGTGAAACTTGGACACTTTCTAAACAAGATAACAGGAAACTAGATGTTTTTTTTTTCTAGATGTTTACGCAGTATCTTGGGCATTAGGTGGTTCAACTTTGTAACTAATGATGAGGTTAGGCAAAGGAGTTGGCAACTCCTTTAAGCAGCATATTGTGCAGAGAGAGACTCCTTCGGTTTGGCCATGTTGCCCGTATGGATAATTATAGATTAGCGAATAGGGTTATGAACAGTGTGCCTAAAGGCCTCAGAAAGGGGGGGGGGAGACATAGGATGCGGTGGACTGACAATGTCAAACAGGACCTTGTTAGAATTGGTGTGCAGTGGCCAGATGCAGCAGATGTAGTTCAGGACAGACTTGCTTGGAGAACCAAATTGCGCAGTCTGGTTGGACCTCCATAGCCCATGGCTGCTTGATGATGATGATGATGATGTATTGCTCTAGCTTACCCCCTGAGTTGGGTTGAGTTTAACCTCTGAGTGGCACTGTCTGAAAGAAAGTTGGGGGAAGGGGATCCACTCAAAAGCTGTTAGGAGACAGAATGAAGCCTCCTTTCAAGGCCATACACTTCAGGCCCCATCCCTAGGACTACATACTTTAATTAATGTTCAGCCAAAAGCACTTAATGTTTGCTGCTACTCTTTTTCTCTTCAGTTGATTTGGTTGACACTTGATATGAGTACTTACAAGAGCACATAATATTTGTAAGTGTGTGGTACTTACTGCTGGAAACAACTTCCTTGTGCATATGGACCTTATAGAAGGAGTAGATGTATCTTGTGTCTTTCCATGTTTTATGTGCAGCATATTGCAAGGTCTTTGAGGATACTTCTTTTTTCACTATGCAACAATTACCTCCAACTTTTACTGTAAGTCACTTGAAAGTCTTCCAGGGGATCATGTCTGGGGGAATGGGGTGTTGGACTGCCACCTTCTCTTCATTCTCAGTATCACCTGTTGGCATTCCTATTTCCAGAAGGAATTTTTTATACTTCAATGCATTGTCAGGATTTTGAATATTATAGAGCCTTGTACAGATGGCAAAAAATATTCACACCTTGCATGGTCTTATTGTTGCACACATATCCACAAGGTCTTATCTGTAGCTGCAAATCTTCACAAACGTTTATGAATATTGGCTGATTAATATCCTTTGGTTATCCTTTCTCACCAATGGCATCATGAAAGATAGTGGAAATAAATCTTTATGTTGGAACTTCGAACCTGGGAATTGCAATTAAATTACAGCCTTGCACGCTACTAAGCCAGTCCCTGTCTCTTTGAAAATGAGGAAAATAATCTTTTCTGGTGAATCAGCATTTACATAATCATAACCCTTTTAAACTTAAAATGCCAACATGTTTTCACTTTGGCATCTGTTGGTCAGTTCTGTAGACATTAAACTTTTTTTAGAGATAAATTCTTTTCAGGTCAGACAGATATTGATGAAGTAGAATTCACATTTTTCCTATCTCCCAATAGTTTTAGTAATGCTCTCTAGTGGAAAATGCCAAAATTTTGAAACAAATATTGCAAGCAATCTATGCTAGAAATCTGAATTCTAGCAGTAGAGTGTGATGGCTAAGAGCAGTGATTTGCACCTTTAGCTCTGGGGGAATAAAAACTTTTGTTTTAAGGGGTGAATGAAAAATTATTTTTGCATTTAATAGGTACTAAGGAAAATATTTCATTTTTCAAATCCTCCAGCAGTTTTAGTATCCACTGTTAAGAGGGACCAACCAACTCTTTTGGACTCTAACCCTTTATGTACCAATTTTTCAAATATTACATTTTTTAATTATAATATTTTCAGAACCAAAGTCATGGTTAGGAAATAGGTACTGTGAATAGAGAAAATGAAAAATTGGTGTTAAGATCAAAGTATTATGAATGGGCCTTAATAATATTATACAGAATTGCATATATACAAATGAATATATGCAATTCAAATGGATGGTACCATTGATATATAAAAGCCAACCCTTAAAGTATCAAGTTTATCACAGTTTGGCCAAGATAAATTTTAACCTTTTTTTAGCAGAAAATTGAATTGTATAGCTTTATTTTGCAGTAACTAAAAGGTATATATATATATGATGAATATGTCATTCTGAATTAATAGAAATTAAAATTAAAATGAGGCTACTTAAGCCTAAAAAAAAAAACCTCTGTAAAACTCTCTTTTGGACAACCAACCTTTTAAACTTGAAGTGTTAAGCTAATATCTGTTATAGCTATCTGTGTGTGCCACTGCTCTTCATCCCAACGTCCTTCCAAGTATGGGTATCAAGGCAGCAGCAAACACATTAAGCACTTCATCAGTATAGTCTTACTTACTATTACAGTGGTTGTCATCAGTTTGGTAATTGAATGAACAGTGACTTCAAGACCTCTCTACTTAAAAGTAAAATTTTGTGGAAAGACAAAACCCAAGAGTTTTAATTTTAGACTATGGTTTTAATATACATACTAAGAAAATGTTACAACTAACAGTGAATAGCAAGATTATAATTGGAAAATTTTATTTTTCTCACAGGCGAATGTTTCCTTTAGTCAAAGCTAAGATTTTAAACTTAGACCCTGAAGCATTTTATTTTGTGATGCTTGACATTATTCCAGCAGATGACCATGGATATAAATATGTGAAGCATAAATGGCATGTGGGAAAAAAAGTTAACGAAAACCCACGTTCTTGTACCTATATGCACCCTGATTCACCAGCTCGTGGGGAACATTGGATGCAACAGCCTGTTGTTTTCAGTAAATTGAAGTTGACTAATAATATTTGGAACAAACAAAAACATGTGAGTATGAATTGTTCTAATTTCAAAGTATTCCAAAATGTATCAAAATATAAGATAATTTAAATACATTCTTTACCTAAAAAACTTGTTCACATAAGTATTGAGTTAAATTTGACAAGGTTAAAAAATTCCTGAAATAAATTTGGAAGGATGAAAATCTTAATTGTAAAGCTATTCAATGTATGTTATTTAATGCAAACTTAATCACATCAGTCATTACTGCTCATCTTTTCACATCATCACTCAGTTCATGATAAATGTTTTAAAGTGTAACTTATCTTTTGTGGCCCAGAACACTTGCTCATTCACAGTCTGCCTTATAGTTGATCATGCAATTCATTTCTATATTAAGAAGTAGCACCTCTACTGGTTTCTAGGAAAAAAATCAGATATTGTACAGACATTCTTATATAGTTTATTTAAACTGTGGCTGGGTGTCTGGGACAATGTGACTTGTGGACAGTAAGATTATACAAACCAACAAGTTACAATGTTAATGAGGGTAGAGTGTGGTGCATTCACACATAAGAAGGAGCCTGCTTTCCTGCTGAAAAAAGAATGCAACAATGGTTTCTGTTCACAAAGTTTTGAAGCTGTATGTTACAACAATAATTGTTGGTGGCAAATTTTAAAATCATAATCCCCACAATTGGTGAATGCTTACTGTATTTTTACAAATTCAAGTGGAACAACATATTGCCTCTGACAAATAGAGATGCTCATTTTTTAAGAGGATGAAATCTTTCATCTTCTGACTTTTGCATCCTTTAACAGTGGTAATTCAAACTAATGGTGGATTGGGAAAATGCAAATAGTAATATTTTGTTGGTCAAACTCTTCACAAACATTTTTTATATGAATTGTTGAAAATTTAAGATATGCAAACTTCAAATAATATATTTATATTAGTGAACAATTTGTTATAAGAGTTGTATTTTTAATTTTTGAAGTAAATTTTCATGGCTAGCAAAAGTTAAATGCTTCAGCTTCCATAACTCTAAATGTTACATGGATATTGCGGAAAAGAAATTCGAGCAAGATCTTCAATTTATCTATAGTGACATTTTTTGATAAAAAGCATATTTTTGAAGTTAGGGAGCTTTGAATGTGGCTTTCCATTCACATAACATGGAAGTGTCCAGTTACTTTTTGTAATATAGTGTATGCAGAATTTCATGGACACTTGATATATCCTATTTTTGATAATTAGATGAATCTCTAGGCCACTCCCAACATGGAGCTCTCTTCACAATTATTTTTGTTGAAATATGATGAGGCTAGTGTAACTCAATACCTAAGAGCATCTGAAATTATCAGGAGGTCATGGATTCACTTTTCACTCCTGCCCAAACTATATATAGTATTTTAGCTAACTCTCCAATTGTAAGTTCTATTGGACTTTGAATAATTTTTATGAATTTCTCACAGAAATGTTTCAGAAAAGTAGTCTTTTTCAATTTTTTTCACTTATTATTTCTACTTTTTAATGAATCTCATTGCCATTTTCTTATATTTACCCTATTATCCTTTTCTTTAATATTTTGATAAGAAAATTTCAGGTTTTAACTAATGTAATACTTCTTTTGCATCTCCCCCCCTTCCTCAAATATATAAACGATCAAAAACATCTAAAGACATTCAAATAACATACTGCCATCTCAGTAGTGAATATGTACATTGCCCTAATGATATATTAATCCCTGACTTTAATGCAGAATTTCCTGGTTATATGGCAGTTGCTCTACTATTTGAGCAAAATCAGACCACACCACCAAAAACAGCCAATATTTTAAATGGACTCTACCAGTCAATGCTATTCCTTCCTCTTCACTGCCTCCTACCTGCAGTTTGGGCCAGTATGGTAGAGAAATGGTTAAGGTGGTTAAAATGAAATGGTTAAAATGGATCATACTCTTTTAAAAGCTGTACCATCTAGTTCAAAGTATCAGGGTGCCCATGTGCTTAGAAAGAGATATCATCTTCATCAGATTCTGAGAAAGTATCGCTAATTTCAGAACAATTGATTTCTCAATCATCATTAATTTCATTATTTGCATTTTCTTTGTCACTAATTTTGCTAACCATTGTAGCTATATTTAATTCAATTAATTTGTTTTTGATAAGCCATAATTCATAAGGACTTCTGTTTACAAAATTTCAAACTAAATTATTTAAAAGAACTTTTGACATTTTCACAGTATTATATAAATTATGACTCTACATGACAACAGCAAGTGTTTAACTGATGTTTTATTTTTTTATTGTTTTCAACTTCTAAAAAGGTGATGCAATAAAAATTCAATGTTACAACATTTTGTCCCCCAATAGTTTGAACAGTATTGTAATAATACAAGCAGAGACCAGTAAACCATCCTTATGTGATTATGTAACTTTTCAAATTATTAAAAAAAAATTAAGAATTAAATATTTTAGTTTTGGTAACTGAAGTATTTGGGTCACATAAAATTTTACTTTTAAAATTTTCTATTTGAAAGTTTTTGCAACATTTTGAAATTGAAAAGGACTGTCTCCCCTCTACTTATACTGTTAGGGTTAAAATATATAGTTTAGAAGTTTCCAGAAATAATTAAAATATTTGTTTATTTTGTATGAGATACATTGGTGCTGTTAAATATTCCTACTTATGTAACTATTCAAATACTAAATGAACATGTTGAAATTCTAGTTAGATACTCTTAATATATATCTTCTGTAACATTTTGTGATAAAAAGCTTATTTAAGAAGTTATAGAGATTATAAGTTAGTCTCTCATTGACATAGTATAGTAATTCTGTAATATTTTGTTGGGACAGTGTATAGTGGGTGTTTACAAAAGGACTAATCAAACTTTTAAAGTGTGTTCTACTGCACATAGTGATGTAAAAGTTTCAGTAAATTTTAGGCCAGAAACACTTCTAAGTTGGAGCACATTTTAAGGATGCAAGTAAGAAAACTGTGGAGTTATTTTTATTGCAATTATTGCAGCATAAAAAAATAAAAATAAATAAATACCCCCTCAAGCAGCTGCTTGCCACAGAGGTCTGACAGGAGCCTGTCAGTTTATATGCCACAGTAGGAGATCTGAGAGGATGGCAGGACCTCAGCAGAAAAACGACACACACATCCATGCCTAATTCCGGGGCTCGAACCCAGGTCCCTTAGATCAGTAGCCAAGCGTGCTAACCACTCGGCCACGCTGAATGATAAATGAGAACAGTTTTGTAAGTTTACATCAGAGCAAGTGTTTGGAATGATCTTCCTGAGCAGCAATATATGCCTTATGGTGTCTCCTCATTGATTGTCAAACACATTTGAAAAGTCCCAGAGTGTTCTGTTGGATGGGACATTAGGTTGGGGCCTTGTGTATTGTAGGACATACTCTCTGCTCATTAAAGAACATGCTGGATGGCTTTGATGTGAGGCTACCATCTATCTCCTAATGGATGTGTAATGGGTCCCCTCCCCCAACCTTCTCTGAGCCTTTAGGGCCCTTGTGATCTAACCACTTAACCCATTGTGTGCAAAAAGGGCCACCCAGAGGTAAAACAACCCAACATTTTCCACTACACAACTCACCACATTTGGACATGGTCTTTAGCTAGTATTTTTTCAAACTAATTAAGAATCAACTGCTGATCAGGTCGAGGTAAGATTTTGTGATTGGCCTACTGGGAAATCTCCCGGTATCCCAGTCCACCACTGTTTAATGATATTACATTACAGCTCCTTATACTACAGCATCTTGTATCCCATCGAAAGTATACCAGTTATTTTATTGATGTTTATCTTTGCATTGTACACTTGATTTTTGTTTTATATATAGTTCCTATATACCTATAGTCATTGCTACCGCATGTGTGACCAGTGCTGCCACACCTGGTGGCAAATTCGAAAAGAAACTAACGAACATAACTGCAATAAGGTTGACTGAAGTGAGCAGGATCTCGTCTTGAACAGATGATCTTCAATTGTTTTAAAAAAGACATTAAATTTAACTAAATTAGTAATTAATATCGAAAATCTGACAGAGAAAGGGGAGCCAAATTGTTAGTGCCAGCCAGCCTATAGTGCTCACCACCCTTTACAATACAGTAGTCAGGTTATAGATAACCTCTAAGTTATATTTGTGTTAGAAATCAGAGTATATTTTTTTTTTGGAAGGTGATTGCTCTTGATGATTTTTGTTTAGGGGTGCCAAGAGCAATTTCTTTGGTTTCAAGATATTGCATTGAATTTCTGTTTCTATTAATGTAAATTGCTGAAATAATTTCTTAAAAAGGAATTTTCCCTAAATGTGGAGTTTATATCTACAATTTCCCCTTGGCTGTTCCATTTCTCACAATAGATATTTAGAGAACTAAATTATGTAGTCTTGTTGGACCTCTGTAATCTGTAATTAGAGCTGCAAGTTTTTCACTAAGCAAAGTTTTTTTTTAATTTCTATAAATTGGCCTTTTTATTTTTTCATGATTCTGCTAAATTTTGATTTTTCTTTAATTTTGTGATAAGTAGCAGAATGTAATAGTCAATTTAGGTAAATTTCTGACTATCATGCATTTCTTCATTATGCTCTTCCTAAATACAAGATAACATGTTGCGAGAAATTGATTTTTTTCAGCTAATTAATTTCTATATGATTAGACTCTAAACTTCACATTCAGTCCTTAAGTGAATGAGACAATCTCCTAATCCCCTAAAAATGACTTTTGCTAATGGTATAGATGAAAAACTCCACATTTCCCAAATGTACCACTGTTACTCTCAGTGAAGTAATTTATTTGATGTATAAAGAAATTTGAATTATGTTCAGTTGTCACAGCTTTTGTTATGACAATGCTGTATACATGTTCAAAGGCATAAGAAAAAAAGTTAAAAAATTTTTTTTTTTAAATGCAGTTCATATCAGGTGTAATGCTCATCTTCTAAATCTTGTTGGTGAGATAGGCAATGAGAATTCAAAACTGTTTAATGCAGGAATGGGAAACCACTTTGCATAAGATGGGTTGGATGAAGGTTTTTCAGAGTGCCACTGTCCAGTACCTTAGCTGTTGCATAAAATGCTCCCCTCCCCCACGTTCCAAGCTCTAATTAGACTATATAATAGGTTAAAAATAATTTTAAATTCTCTGTTGTTGAGCAATGAAATTTTAGAGTTTATCCTTCAAACTATTTGCATGTTAAAAGTTCTTAGGAGAAAATTCGGAAGCTTTTCGGAGCAAGGACAGCACTCTGTCTTCAGTGAAGTGAAATTCACTACATAGCATCACTTCACTGAAGATGGAGCACTGTCCTTGCTCCGAAAAGCTTCTGAGTTTTCTCCTAAGAACTTAATATGCAAATAGTTTGAAGGATAAACTCTAAAATTTTATTGCTCAATGACAGAATTTTAAATTATTTTTAATTAATTTCTGAGCAAGAAGGTCTTTTTAATTGTATATAGTAGGTAATCATAAATATAAAAAGTAAACAAATAAATTTTCATATATATATTTATTATAAAAATTACATGAGAATTAAAGAAATTAGCATAAAATAAATAAGAATTAAACATAAAAGAAATTAGATGGAAATAACAAAACTGGAAGCAGGCTTGGGGGTTTCCCATGACAGGAGCCAGAAGGGAGATTTGATCAGTAGCCAAGAGTGCTAACTACTCTGCCACTGGGAATATGTTGTATCAGAATTCATTGTTGCCGATTGATATGTAAAGTGTGAATTTTCACCTAAATATAGCCAATGATTAAATAAAAAATTGTCTGCTTTTCAAACAGTTATATATATCTACCTATCATTATTTATGTGCATGTTACAGTGATATCATGAAGATTTTCCCTTGCCCAGTGGTGAATGTTATGAAAATTCACAATGCCATCTCTTGTGATTTGTGATACATTAGTGAAAAGCAGACAATGGAGAAAAGGTGCAATACATTGCTGCAGAAACCATTGTGAAAACACTAGTTGTGGATGAAAATCAGCTGGTGTTAGGGCTTGTACTTGCTGCATGGGATATGGGTCAAGCTGGTCCTGACAACAAATTTTCCATACCTATGCAGCGTGTCTCTCAAAGATGGTGAATGACGCAAAAGTATACCTGGCTGGATATCAGAAAAGTTATCTGTAGAGATCCTGAGTTTCACTGCAGTTTTTTCATAAATGAAATGTATATCTGCTATTTCAGCATTGGAGAAGTATTTATGATGACTATTCATAGTCAAGGTTACAAATAACGTAGATTAACAATAAAACAAAAACTACTGATTCACTTATACATAGGGGTGGCTCAGTTGTTAACACACCAGGCTCGAAATATGCAGTTCCCAGGTTCGAGTCCCACCTGTGCAGGTGTTGGGGTTTATCTCTGCAGAGCTCCCCAACCTGCTCTTAGTAGGGAGGTACCAGTGGACTTGGAAAGGTGCTGTCCATCAGTTGGGATGTTAAGCTGTGGCTCCATGTGTGGGAGAGCCATACCCCCATCTACATTAAAGAACATGCTGGATGGCATTGGCTGGAGGCTACCATTTCATTTGTCTCCTAACAGCTTTTGAGTGGGTCCCCTTCCCCTAACCTTCTGAGCCCTCAGGGTTGTGGTAAACCTGGCTATTTAGCCAATAATGTGCAAAAAAAGTGCTGCTCAGAGGTAAAACCCAATCCACTTACATATAACTTCAGAACAACTGCTGACTTTATGTAGCATTACCTCACCCAGGAGTGGTGGAATTTTGTACAACATTGCAACATTTACGACTACAGTGCCATCAGATATGCAAATGACACGAATACCTAGCATATTAGGTATTTGTAGTATTTGCATATCTGATGCTAGCATAGCTACAAATTTACCTAGCATTGTACCTTTTGACAGACTTCTTTTCAATCTAAAAATGTGATATAACTCTGAAGGGAGAATTTCTGGCCCAATGTTCATAAGAACTTTTTTCATAACTATGTGCAGTGGAAGATGTTCCCAAAGTTTGATTAGACCTTTTGGAAACACCTTGTGTAGTTGAAGTGAAATAGAACTGAATAGAACTTTGTGAATATTCCAAGGATTAATATATATGTGAAAATGTTTTAAATATAGAGTAGTTATGACAAAAATATTACTTCATTATCTCATTACTCATTGCAATTACATTTGCTAAAGCATGCAGAATTTTATTATGCTTGCTGGATTAACTATAATACTACTCAGGCCTTGATCTAGAAAAAAATCGAGGGGGGGGGGGGTCAAGAGACACAATCATGCCAAAAAGTGTAGGGAACACTTGATTTCAAATGCAGTATAACATTTTCCCTTTGTTTTATGTTTTTTTTAATTTCTTGAAAAATGCATGAAATGTAAATAATCTTCATAATTTTTTTCCTCTTTTACCCTTACCCCCATTCTGAAACAGGCCCCTTCCCTTTACTTGCTCTAGCCCTGATACTACTAAATTATTCATAGTCATACTTATTGTTGACAGTGTTTTATATTTTCTTTTTCGTTTTTAGATTATTTTAAATTCAATGCAAAGATATTTTGCTCGTTTGCATGTGGTTCAAGGAAGTGATGTTGACCGTCTTCCTTCATTAAAACCTAAAATATTTCCACTTACACAAACGACATTTATAGCAGTCACAGCATATCAGAATAAAAATGTAAGTATTTTGGGGCTATAATACTGCCTGATAAAATATGTATTAAGGTAATGTCTAACTTATTTTAATCAGTTGTATTTTTCTTGTGCATATAAATTGATGATAAAAGAATAACTACAAAAAATGTGAAAAAAACCTAACTTTAAGTGTTGCACATATTCAGAGGCAGCATTTTGCATGTCTCACATTTTACAAGTGATCAAAAAGACACACAACCCAAAGTTGAAGTTTATATAAATTGTTTGAACTAGTTGGCACCATAAGACTATTAAAAACTATAAGAGATACAGGATATCATCAGTGTAGCTTTGTTCATAGGGGAAATGAAATATCTTTTGCCCAGGCACAAGTTTCCATTTTGGAACATTATTTTGGTGGTCATTCATATGCACCTGTTTCTGAGGAGTTTTGTAAGAAATATCCCTGCTACTGCAGTCCCTGAGAAGTTGACAATAACCAGATTAGTGAAATATTTCCAGGAAACTGGATCTGTTGCTGACAAGAGATGATCCAGGAGATTACCATGTTAACAGATGCTAAATTAGATGGTATGCAGAGAGTATTGCAGCAATCCCCTACAAAAAGCCTCAAGAAACTTGCAGTGCAAGCAGGAATATTGTACGGAACTGCTCAGAAAGATGTGAGAGTTATACCTTCGTCCATATCAAGTGCACTTAGTCATGAATAAGGATAAAAGAAAATGCACTGTGAATGGCTTCAGTCATTTGTTGAAGAACACGGAATAGTGCATCTTGATAGTTTTTTTCCAGTGATGAATCTTTATTCCACCTAAGTGACCATACCTGTGGGGGAGAGCTATGTGAATAGTCAAAACAATAGGATTTTGTCCTCTGAAAATCCACATTTTTCATGAACAGCTCAAAATGAAACACTCTCAAAAAATCAGTGTGGTATGCAGTATGTTGTCACATAATGGAACCCGTTTTCTTTGAGACTGGTGAATAGTGTGGTATGCAAAGACATTGCACAGTTCATTGCATTCCTTGAGGTTGATGAACACTATTGCTGGTTGCAGCAAGACAGTTCCAAGATCACTGGGCCAGTGTTGAGATTTATCTCTACAAAACCCCACCATGCTCTTGGTCAGTAGGGTCCTTGAAAAGACATCACACAGTTCATTGCATTCCTCGAGGTTGATGAACACTATTTGCTGGTTGCAGCAAAACAGTGCCAAGATTACTGGGCCGGTGTTGAGATTTATCTCTACAAAACCCCACCATGCTCTTGGTCAGTAGGTCTTGGTAGTCAGTCCACTGATGGGTGTGGAAAGACCTCCATCTGTGGGATGTAAAGCAACTGCCCCATGTGTGGGAGAGCCATACCTGTGCATGTTAAAGAACATTCTGAGTAGACTTGATGGGAGGCTTCCATCTTTCTGCTAACAGCTGTCCAGTGCAGCCCCTTCCCTCAACATTCTCTGAGCCCTTGGGGACCTTGTGTTCAGGTTTAAGGCATGTCTCACATGTTTCCATTATATGGCCATTTAGTCCATTGTGTGCAAAAAGTGCTGCTCAGAGGTAAAACAACCCACCCCCAAGATCACCAGATTTGTCACCTGCAAATTTTTTCCTCTGTGGTATCAGAGGAGTTGTGTATGAAAATAATCGATACATACTGGATGAACTAAAGATGAACAACAGCGATCACAAACATGTCTTCAGGTGCTTCATGAGGTGTCATCAAACATGGTAAAAAGAGCATCTTTGAACAAGGAGGCCATTTTCAATACATTTTGTAATTACATTTATAGTCTTTTGTTAGAAAGATAAGATTATAACTTATGTTTGTAGCTATTTAATTTTATTTATGCTTATCATTAACTTCTCAAAATATGTGTGAATTTTTGATCACTTTGTACATAGGGCAGGCCAACCTACTCATGGCATGTGCTTGTCAGTGACACACCTCCTGATTTTTTTTGTGTAGCATGTGATAGCTTCTAGTGATCTGCCACTGAGTGGTACACAACACATTATCAACATAATATGTGGCACAATGCAGAAAAAAATTACACCTGGTATATAGCATTGTGTGAACACAAGTATATTATTAATTCACACTGTATACTATGTCTATATGGTAATCCTGTTATAAAACCAAGGCAGAGTGATAAAAGCAGAGTTGCAATATAGAGTTGGCAGTATTCTTGTTGGCATCCAGTGATGTGAGAAAAGTTATACTGAGGTTTGACCTTGCTTATCTTTGAGCAATGTTCCCCATAATAATTTGCCTGAATTGCATCTAGAACATATAAACCACACCCTTGTTTCCTCCAGCTGGGTCAGCATTGAGATTTATCTCCACAAAATTCCCCCCCCCCCCTGCCCACAGTCAATAGGGGGCACCGATGGGCTTGGAAAGGCCGCCGTCTGTTGGATGGGATGTTAAGCCGTGGACCCGTGTGTGTGGGAGAGCCATACCCTGTGCATGTTAAAGAACATGCTGGATGGCCTTGACGGGAGGTTAGCATCTGTCTCCCAACAGCTGTTCCAGTGGGTCCCCTCCCCCAACCTTCTCTGAGCCTTCGGGGTCCATGTGACCTGGCCATTTAGCCCATGGTGTGCAAAAAAGTGCCGCTCAGAGGTAAAACAACCCAACCTTTGTTTCCATTGCTGTGATTCTTCCAACTAGTTTTTGGATGTTTATATTGATTTTTCTAACTTCCAAGTCATCAATTTGCCATAAAGATTACTGAATGCTTTGTAAAAAAACTGATTATGTAGGAGTGAGCATAAGATTTAGACAGTAGCTTCAAAAGGTTTTGGGACAGAAACAAAAGGCAGCAACATTTTGGTAGGTAGGAAAGAGCCAGTTGGTGCATATTGAGACATGCATGCCATCTATACACTTGAATTCTTCAGATACTGTTCTAATAGTGGGGTTGAAAGTTCTAGGCAAGAGTGCTAAGTGTGATAAATTTCTAAGTGATAAAATAGTTTTGCAATCTGAACTCTTTCTTGAAAGATCACAGGTATGAAACTAGTTTCTTTTTCAGTATTCCTCTCCATAATTCTCTTCTCATTATTAGGGAAATTGCCATTGTTTCCATAAGTCTAGATGATCTGGAAGGATCACTCAAAACGGAAGGCAATTTTGGAAATTTTTTTCTCAGCACATTGTGCACCAGAAGCTTATTTCTGAATGTACTATGACCAATAAGGAGGCACTCACCTGTGTATGGGAGGCAGTTTTCCTGAAACGTCCTGATAGGTAACAATACCTGGTGTAGGGAGCCCCTCATTGAAGGCTAATTTCACCATGAACTTAAACACCTTGAACCTGGTAACAATACTAGAGCTTTTGAATGACAGTGTCCAGTGCATCACTCTCTGCTTGTGCAACAACAGCTCTCAAAGTATAGTATTGTGGTACTTCCCAATCTACTACACTGAAGTGCCATTGAATTAGGGATAGGAGACGTTATCCGAATTTAGTACCGCAAGTCCCTCATTTGAACCCATTCATGGCTGAAACTCTGGTCATATATAGCTGTCAGCTTTGGCTTCCCCAAGCATTCGTCATGAGAAGTGTAATGGGGAAAGTGTGGGACAGACATTTGACAGAGGGCAGATCGTAGGTACCTGATGAATGAGACACTCTATCTCCGAAATTATCAACGAACTTGGATTTTCTCATATGACAGTTGCAAGAGTGTTCTGGGAATATGAAAATTCCGACAAAAAGAAATCACCCAGACAAACTGCAAAGGACAACCAGCCTTGAATGATCATGGGCTTCGCTGTCTGACCCGCATTGTATGGATTGATAATAGCCAGACATTATCTGAAATCCAGCTGGGAAGTCAGTGCACGGACCGTGCAACACTCACTTCATCATCTCGGCTTCGGGAGCTGTCGGCCTACATGAGTCCCACTTCTAATGGCATGACACTGGGCTCAACGCCTTGCCTGGGCTAAAGAACATCAAAAATTGGCAACGGATAGCCTGGAGTGATGAATCCCGATTTAAACTTCATCACACCAATGGGAGACTGAGGGTATGGTGCCAACCTCATGAAACCATGGATCTTGCATGTCAGGTTGGAACAGTACAAGCTGGTGGTGGCTCAATGATGGCCTGGAGTGTCTTCAGTTGGACATCCCACTGGAGATGGAATCTACCAGCAAGACAACTGTTCATCTCACAGGTCCAGGTTGGCTACTGCGTGGTTGCAGGAGCATTCTGCTGACTTTGAAATAATGAATTGGCCACCTAGAAACCCGTATTTAAATCCAATCAAAAATCTTTGGGATACCATCAAGTAGAGTGTTCAGGCCCATGTCCCGTCAGCAACGACTTTGAGAGAATTGTGGACAGCTCTGGAGGATGCATGGGTCGCCATACCTGTTGAACATTTACACAAGATTGTGGAGTCCTAGCCTCATTGTGTGGCGGCTGTTATCAGGGCAAAAGAGAGACCAACACGTTACTAGGTTTCTATCCCTAATTCAGTGGCACTTCAGTGTATACTCTGTTGATCTTGCACTATCTGATTGTTAAAAATCAATCCAAAGTGAATGCACAATATTCCCTGTTAAGATAGACATCAAACATTAATTAATAGATTCTGAAAAAAATTCATCGCTGCCATGGCGGGAATCGATTTTTTTTTTTCAGAATCTATTAATTAATGTTTGATATCTATCTTAACAGGGAATGCTGTGCATTCACTTTGGATTGATTTTTAATTGTATATTAATGCTGTAGCATTAGTGACCTTCTCATTAACATCTGATAATCAATAGCAGTGACTGAAAAAGTTGCATCTTCTTGAGTATAGATGGCATTGTCTCAGCCACGGCTCAGTGAAGAAGATTTATAAGGTCTTATTTTGAAAAATTTCATTGTCTGATGCGTGGTGCAATGGTAGCACGCTCTGGCATGAATCTAGAGAGATGCGGGTTCGATTCCTGCCATGGCGGCGATGAATTTTTTTCAGAATATATTAATTAATCTGATTGTTACTTCTTTCCATATATGGATTGACTTGAGCTATTAATTCAAGTATGCAGAATGGGTTAGGTAGCTCTAAAAAATTGTGTGGCACAAGGTTCTGTTTGGTGGCTTCCAGGAATTTTGCCAGCATGTTTTGGATGTTGGCAGAAACATATCTGTTCAAGGGTAGTATTTTGAAGGCAATTGCATGCAGGAGCTTTTTAGTGCTGCCAGGTTCATGAAATTATCAAATTTTTTCATCTAACTATTTATGAATCCCATGTGTACATGATATTTTCTGTGATACTCTGCTACTGAAACACAGAACTTTTTTTCTTAAAACAAAACTCAGTAGAAATAATTTACATATAAGACTGGCATCTGGAGTATTATACGTATATATCAGTGGTTATACTTGTGAATCGACAGCATGTGTGCCTTACATCTATGATGAAGATAGCACCAAAGAGATCATGTCAAGTCACTCAACCAGCTGTAGCCAGCAGGACTTTCTACGACAAATGGTAAAGTTATGACAATTACTTTGAACCTTTAACGTGCTAAAGATTGCTTTATGCTTTGTCATAAGAATTGTAACAACTCTTACCTCGACTATTTTCGAGATAGTCAGTGTGTAAATGTGATTGCTTTTAAGCTCACTCCCTTAAAAAACAGCATAAATCGTGCATTAAATTTGTTTTTAACTTTAGTGCTCTGAACTTATAATTATTTGATATAAGAAATAAATTTGCTGATCCATATGTTAAAAAAAATCACTCCTTAATCAGCACACTTTACAAATTTGGAATTTTATTAAAATTTTCTCATTTGTTTCAGTGCAACTTAGAGTGAAAAAATATTTTTTTGACTAATATACTTTATATATACACAGTCATCAGAAAAATATGACCACCTACCTAATAATAGGAATAATCACCCTTGACCTGGATGACAGCAGCGAGACGGCTTGGCATGGATGCAATGAGGCCCTGGAAGGTTGCCAGAGGCACACGTGCTTATTTGGACTCCAGCAGAGCACGGAGGTTCCGGAGATGACGTGGTTGTGGGTCTGCATACCGAACCTGTCGATCCAAATGGTCCCACAAGTGCTCTATGAGATTGAAGTCGGGCGATTTTGCTGGCCAAGAGGGAACAGAGACATTGTTGCCGTGTTCCTGGAACAAGTCATGCACCTCTTTAGCAACATGGTAGGCACGTCCTGTTGGTAGACACCATCACCACCAGGGTAAACGTCCAACATGAAGGGATGCATGTAGTCAGCGAGAAATTCAGGGATCCATCCAATAGTACCAGTGGTCTCAGGTTATACTAAGAAAACATCCCCCAGACATGCACACTGCTACTGCCACCTGTACTTGACCGATAAGCGTGTCCAGTTGTTGGTTCTCATGTGTCTGATGCCGTATCCACCACTGCCCGTCACTTCTGTGGAGTAGAAACCTCGATTCGTCAGAGAAGGCAACCTTTTTCCACTCTTCCACTGTCCAATGACGATAGTCCCATGTGAACTGCAGGAGTCATTGCCAATGGACCTTGGTTAACATGGATGCCTTTATGCAGCGTTGACTTTGGAGACCCATGCGTAACAGGGTTCGCTCTGCTTTATCGGGGACATGTACCTAGGTGCCCCAGTGTTCATTTGAGTGGTCAATTGTACTGTTGTGCATCAATTGCCCTTTACCAGTCGACGGAGGTGACATTCTCTTCTGGGGTTGATGGCCTATGGGACTCCACAGTTATGACATCTGGAGGTACTCGGTATGCCAGCAGTCCATTCTTGGTACACCCTTACTACAGCACCTCACGAACAGCCCATGAAGTCTGCTGTTTCTGAGATGCTTCCACCCTTGGTGCCGTAGTCGATGATCATTCCTTTTTGAATGTCCATCAAATCAATACCTCTGTCCATTGTGCTCACGTTACACACTATGGCTCCTCTGTCCTGGCCAGCCGCTTATATCTCCATGTGGTTGACCTTGTCATGTACACTCTGTGACGCACCTGGGCAGGTACTGTGATTCCGTGGGTGGTCATATTATTCTGATACGACTGTGTATATATAAAAATATATAATGCCCCCTCAAGCAGCTGCTTGCTATTAACATAAAATTACAGAATATGGTGTTAACTCGTTTAGTGGTTAGGGAGCTAGCTACTGTTTCAAAAGGCATATGTTATGTGTGCCCTTTGAAACAGTGAAAAATCAAAAAGATTGATCAGTTTGTTTTAATCGAAAAAAGTTTTAGTTATAAAACAATTTTAATTCATTCTTAACTTTTATCAAATAGAAATTTCCTATTTCTACTCCTAAAAAGATTTTCTGGTAGCAACTTCCAGAAACGAGTTAGGTTCCCCACCTCCATAGATTATATTCTTTTGCTGCTGGGTAAAAAGCCATATGACAAGGTCTCCAAGACAGGTCAGAGATATACACTGCCTTACCAAACTATTCGAAAATTTCCATGTTATGTCAATGGGCAAAACTTTGAAGCAGTAGTCAGTGTGCATTACTTCAGTCTAAGTATGTTCCCTTTGTGTGATAAGGCCTGTATGCTATCTGATTCTACTTATTGGAACATGATAAAAAAAAGGTCCTGTTTAAGGCTTTGATTTGATAGGGAGGTGTTAATTTTGATAAAAGATTTTCCTTTCAAGAATGCCCTTGAAAGCTTAGAAAGTTAAACGGTACAGATAAAATTACAAAGGGTAATTTGTAAAATACCTAGAGATAAAATTGCACTCCCAAACACCTTTTCATTTTCAGAATACATCTGATAAAGTGATTTCATGCATACTGTAGTTGTTTTATTCTGAATATACACCAACTTTTGATAAGCCACATAATAGATATAACTTAACCCATGGAAAATATATAAGTAGCAATGATATATTAATAAATTTATAAATATAATAAAATTTTGGCATGATGGAATTTATCTTATTACTTCATTAATATGATTTCTTCAATTAATATTATCTGTTATAAATACCCAAATATGTAAACTTTTCAACACCTTTAATTTCATCATATGCACAACTTCTGAGCTATTTACAATAGAAAAAATTATTATAAAAAATTGACTTTAAAATACATCATATACTTTGCAAAATTTTAATTTTTTTTTAAGTAAAGCAAACTTGGTTATTAAAACGTAGATAATATACTGATTATTAACTTAATGCAGCTAGCATTCATTAGTGCATTAGAAAGGCTAAATAAAAAAGTGGTATCCATAAATTATAATCCTGGAAATGTGGAGATAGTCATATCTGTCATGTTACATGGGAAGTGGTGTCATACAATGTTATTTGTACAGTTAGCCTTTTTTCAGTTTTCTGATGACAGAGATCAACTAATTTTTTTTTTGTTATCAGATATAACTGCTGCTACTACTGTGACTTGCATGATATACTTTGGGGATGTAACAGGCCTAGGTATTGTTTAAAAACAAACTTCAAGCAACATTCATTACAGTCTGGCTTTTTAAGATAAGAAAAAATTACACCTCAAGCAGCTGCTTGCCACAGAGTCTGACAGGAGCCCATCAGTATAAGGTGCCATAGTGAAGATCCATGAGGAATTTGAGATCTCAGATAAGGATAACAAGAGGAAAAAAAAAACCTCATGCCTTATCTGGAGGTTTGATCAATAGCCAAGTATGCTAATAACTTTACCAAGGGAATGACAAATGAATTGGTAGAATTTGTAGAATTACTAGAACAGTAAATGTAAATCATAGATACTTAAAACAGAATACTGTTTGAAAGCAAGAACTAATTATATGATGTCCCACATATATAAATTTAAATTTTTGGATTTTAGAAGTTATGAAAGATAATACAGAGCTAACCAAATACCAGAAAGTGCAAAGCAGATCACTTTAATGTGTGGGTCACACTCTGTGAGGAAGACAGCTAATGAGATCCTCAAAGTCTTGAACTCATTATTCACAGTTGTGGTAAAGTTGCTCTCAGAATTTCAAAATGTTGTTTGTGATTAATATGACTCGTTAAGAAAGTAGTATGTTTCCTTAAATGTATCTAATTTCTGACATAAATTTTATGATTATGAAAATAAAAGAATTGTTTTAAATCTTTTTTGTACAATTGATGGATTATTTTATTTGGGTAGGTTACTAATTTGAAGATTCGGTATAATCAGTTTGCAAGAGGTTTTCAGCAAAAATCAAAGTAAGTTTTTTTTTGCTTTTCAGTAATTGCATTTTTGCTTCCTCTTCAATGCAGTAAAAAAAATAAATATTATAATTATAAAAATTTAATATTTAAAAGAAAGCAAAATTATTAAGATTGAATTTCAACATGCTAATAAATATGGCGACTAGCTATTGTTAAATTAGCAAAGATTTCATGATGCAGTACCCATTCACACAGCTTCATCCTGTAGGCATAATCATTGGGCTGGAGTTGTTACATAAATTGAATTATGTAAGGATGGAATATGTGTGCTTATCAAACATGGGGCACAGATTTCTGGTCAAATTATATGTGAGAATTTTTTCTGGTTTTCTGGTCAAATTATATGTTATTTTAAGGTTTTCTGGTCAAATTATATGTGAGAATTCCTCCACAAACTGATAAATCAATAGGTAAATTTTTATTTTAAGCTGATTTGTAAATGTTTGAATTTTAAATATTATATATATTATATACTTATACATAATTTCTTTTTTTTTTTTGGGGGGGGGGGGGATTACATGGGAATTACATTGTACTATGCCATGGTAAACTATGTTCAGGTTATTAGTGAGAATAATAAAACTGGCTTTGGACACACAAAGAATTTAACCCTTTAATATCATATCCAGATATTCTTAGGGCAAAATGCAGTCTGCTATCCTGCACCCAAATTAAATTGTCATGATGAGTTCAGTGAAAGTTCATGTTTGAGTTAACACAGGTCTTTTAGTTGAATCTATCTGACACTCCTGTAAAGTGCCACAATAAAAAAAGATGGTATAAAAAGGGGGTGGTTGCATTATTACCAGCCGAAATAATGTGAGAGTTTATTAAAGTTGGTGCAAACTATACTCTATTATCATAGATATCTGTCATCATGGAAAAACTGCACCATCTTCTAAGGGGTATAAAGCTCTAGTCATAGCTCAACTGACATGACAGTCTGACTCCTAACAGATTCCCCCATTCCCCCAACCATCTCTGAGCTCGCAAGGTTCTTGTGACCTAGCCATTTAATCCATTGTGTGCAAAAATAGTGCGGCTCAGAGATAAAGCAACCCAACCCAGCTAACATAAATAAAAAAACAAGCACATGATAAGAAATTAATTTCACTTTTGCTCTTATTTGCATTTTAAATCATTAACTTTTTTGTTATTTTACTTTAAATAAATAAAAAAAATATAAGCACCACTTTATGAGCCAACTCAATCATGATGCTTCCCTTATAAGAGTAAATACAAGAGTAACAGCTCTACACAAGTGTCTTTCCTGTGCATGTCTGAACATATCAGTTCCTGCCAGAACCTGTATAGACTTGAGCTTCTTGTGACTTTCACTGAATTTCTCCTGCTTCATCAATAAATTATAAGGTTATCTTTTTATTTTTATTTTTTCAAAAATATAATAAATAAATAATAAATAATGCCCTGGCACTATTTATTATTTACATTTCTCTATTTTTATTGCTATTTACATTTATTTATTAGATTTTTATTGCTATTTACATTTATTTATTAGATTTTTATTTATGTAACTTTACCAGTTCTACTGTAATTGAAATACATACTATAAAGGTATTTTATTTTAATCATTAGTTCTATATTTAAATTTATTAATATTTACGGTAATAAGCCTGGTTTTTGGAGAGACTTTTCAAGGACACCAAATGTAATTAAAAATCTGTTAAAATATAATTCCATCTAGATCTCAAATTCAAAATTCATATACATATTCTTATGATATGAAAGAATGAACAGGAAGTTTTTACAAAATTATGAAGTATATATTTTAATTTTTTTTTTGAAAAAAATCTAGGTCAAACCGATAAATTGTTTTGTGGAAAAAATGAGTTTTGCTTACAAGTGGGATTTGAACCCATGTCTCGCCAGAGTGTTCTAAGATCACTAAACTGAGATAACTCTGTCTTTCCCACTAATGTGAGCTATCAATCTTCTGTCATTATTGCTGCTGGTGCCATTTGTGATTGGGAAGGCAACTTTACTTTTTAATGTTGCACTTTGTAGGATGTAAATAAGTAGCTCATACTAAAGCATTATGAATGAATGAGTTAATAAATAATAAAGCCACAGAGTTATCTGTTAAATTTGAAGTCAATAAATCAATAAATAGTTTCAAGGAAAAGATGAGTTTTGTTGACGTGTGGGATTTGAACCCCTGTCTCTACAGATTCATGCTAGAGTGTTGACTTCAAAGTTAACAGGCAACTCCGTGGATTTACTATTTATTGATTAGTTCATGAATAACACTTTAGTGTGATAAACTTATTTATTTAGTTCTTACAAAGTGCAACAGTGAAAAGTAAAGTTGCCTTCTCTGATCATAGATGGTATCAGCAGCAACAATGACGGGAGACTGATAGGTTCCATTAGTGAAAAAAAGACAGCCAGCATTAGTTTAGTGGTCTTAGAACACTATGGAATGAACCTGAAGAGATGTGGGTTTGAATCTCAAATGTCAGCAAAGCTAATTTTTCCAGAAAACTATTTATTGATTTATTGACTTCAAAGTCAACAAATAGGAATCTATGGATTTACTGATTATTTTTATTGATTAGCACATATAACCTATAAAAATATCTCTGGACTACGAGCAGCAGGTTTCAAATATTTGAGCGAACATGGAGTTATTCAATTTTACAAGGTGGCAATTTAGTCATATTGTCATATTGCTCTCTTTCTCTGAGGTCTTGAATGATATATATATTTTCTAGGGAAATTCACCAAAATCAAACTCAATATATCAACTCCATCTCCCATCAGAAATTTCTTTTGGGTATGCCACTGCAAAGTAGCATAAAATATTTTTAATGGTGTGTGTATGCATGCAAACATAAACATGACAAAATTTTATATGGAAAAATTACATTACTTATGTGATGACTTATATTTGACTAATTTTATATACATAAGTTTAATTTGCAAAGTAGTTTGATTGAAATGTATTTATTATAAATATATTTTTACTGTTTTGTAGATAAGTCAATTATTAATCATAACAGAAACCTAATTGTTTCCTAATTTTGTGAAACATTTTAGTGAGAAGAGGTCATCAGATGATGTATCTGAATCAGGAAATGACATATTTGGTAAGGTTTACAGGAATTAATTTTGTTGTTAAAATTACCTTTAAATTTGGTGCATTAATTTACATATACACTTCAGTTTTTTTTTTTAATTTTCTTACTCATCCAATAAAAATTGAATTTCTTTGAATGGCCATGACTTAGATGTAATTCTTTGGTAAATAGGTGACTTGGAGTAGTTTAATGAATGTTCTTAGTGTGAGAAGTCAGATATTAATATTGCTTATATCAAACTGTAAATGAGTGACTGAATTGTATCAATGCATGTTTTCAACATTTTCACCGTATTGAAAGTATTTATGATTTGAAAAGCACAAAAATGATGGAATGAGTCTGCACTACTTAAATTCAGTATATCAATTTATCGTTCCAGTAGGTGGGGCGGGGGTGGCCCAGTCGGTAGCGCGCCAGGCTTGTAATCTGTAGTTCCCAGGTTCGAGTCCCAGCTTGGTCAGCGTTGAGATTTATCTCCGCAAAATTCCCCGCCCTGCCCACGGTCAGTAGGGGACACCGATGGGCTTGGAAAGGCCACCGTCCATCGGATGGGACGTTAAGCCGTGGCCCCGTGTGCGGGAGAGCCATACCCTGTGCACGTTAAAGAACACGCTGGAGGGCCTTGATGGGAGGCTATCATCTGTCTCCCAACAGCTGTTCTAGTGGGTCCCCTCCCCCAACCTTCTCTGAGCCTTCGGGGTCCATGTGACCTGGCCATTGCCCATGGTGTGCAAAAAAGTGCTGCTCAGAGGTAAAACAACCCAATGTTCCAGTAGGTGGCATTTTTTATTTCTTCAAGTGTATTAATTATTGAGCCATTGTTTGAACTGAGTTGGGTGGCTTTTTTTTAAAATGTGAAACTGATACTTCGCAAAAATGCTTATAAACAGAATAAATAACATTTTATAGAATATAATAAAATATGTTAATAATATACACAATATTCTTTTAGTATGCATAGGACCTAAAAGGTACACATTTACCACCAATAAATTTATTTCATAAACAAGACCTATTTTAACAATATTATAGATAACTATCCTAAAATAATCAACTTTACACATTTTTTTGCATATTTTGTTTGCACTAAACATTGATTGCAGTTTGTCTCTTAAATATGTTATGTATTGACTCAATAATATAAAATCTAAGATAATAGAGCAATTTAAACACAAATGCTAAATGAATGTAGTCATAGTTGGTACATTGGGGTACACCCTTGAAAAGTGTGACAGATAAATGAAAAGTAATGAAGGTTATTCATCTAAGATTAATAGGTTCCAGGTTTTTGAAATGCACGATTTCAGCAGTAGTAAAGTACAACATTTTGGTGCATTTGCTTGATAAGAGTGCATTAAAATGAACAATATAATGTAATGAGGAATATAAAAAATAATGTAGCATAATGTTGTTGTTTCAGTTTAACATTATCTTCTACTCGTATTGAGGGTGGAGGTTGGCTAATGTGTTGTATATCCTGTATTTGTTAAAAGTCTGGTTATAAAAAAATAAAATTTTTAATTTTAACATAGTGGTGTCATAGATTTTCATAATCTTAAGATACATGTTTATTAACGTACAATATTATTCTGGCACTTAAGTTTGTAGAGTTTATCTGACTTCATGGTAAAGGTGTGTTTATTAAAACCAATTTTGTATTTATGTTAATCTTATGGTAAAGTTGAATATTGTGGTAAGTAAAATCTTTTGGTTGTCAACAAATATCTATTTGTATTCTTTTTAACTAAGTTCTCCCACCTTAAATTCATGAGTGATGAAAGTTTACAATTTTGTTTTCCTTCCAGAATCAGGCAGAAACAAACGTCAAAATTTGAATGCAAACATTGAGCTTTCCCATAATGTTACTTCTTCCATAATTCCACCTGATGTGAAAAACGGTTTAGATGTAGGCACATTAAGTAGGTCATCTCCAGTCCCAGTTGATGATCCCATTAGTGTTCAAGTATCGGATAATAATTTTGCACAGAGCTTGTATTCACAGGATATATATCATAATGGTAAGACATGTTTATTAATGGTATAATTAAAGTACTGTATTGCATTTTTATTACCTAAAACAATATTTCAGTTGTTAATGCAAATGTTTAACTGATTCAGCTATTTCTACTATAAAGGTTTGGTTATTCATAAGAATAATTTTAAAAGTTCTAGATGAAAACATTTAAATGTTGCAAAATAAAAACATTTGCCATAACTTTTATTTCTAAACTATAATAGAAATTTTGCTTGTGTGGCTTTTAAAAGTAAAAAAAAAAAGCTGCTCTTCTCACTTTGTCATCTGTCTTCAGATATTAATGTTTTAAAGGGCTAAATGAAAAATTCTTTTTGGGTTGGATATGTAGCAATATAGTTTTACAATAACATTTTCCAAATCTCAATCAGTTTGAATTTCTACTGATAAGTGCTAAATTTGTAAAATGCAAAACTTTACACAAATATTATGAATGTATTCTAGAAATCAGTATTTAGGTGATAAAGAGTTTGACAGCAGCATCTTGTCTCCTTCAATAGATTGGAAAGATGAAAGTTTTTGGTCTAAGATAAAAATCAAATTCTGGGTTGAAAGGCACTAATAAACTGTTACTGTTCTCTTTTTTCAAATCTTGCATTAGTTTGAATTCCTAACATTAGAGGAGATTCCAACATTACTATAGTTTGAAATAGACAGGATCTTTTCTCATGGAATGCTTGTTTGAAGTTTTTAGTTGAGAATATATTAACCAGGATTTACTCTAATTTTCATGAGGTGACTATTGCAATAATTTATTATATTGCAAAAGATGTACAAAATGAAAGTATGAAAATAATTTAATCAGTTATATAGGTATGATGGTTTGCCTTTGCAAGTGTATTAATGATATTGAAAAAGTATAAATGTGTTTTCTTTTTCAGAAACACTTACCGCAGTTTAAAAAAAAATCAATAAATCAGTTATTGAGAATTCAACTTTGTTTTCTAAAACATGCAAAAAACAATTTTTTTTTACCACAGTTAGTGGTTTTTAAAAGTTGATTATTTTCTGAAATATTTTATTTTTGATGTACTATTTATAATAAGTTCTTCTCACTTTGTCATCTCTTTTTCTTCAAGTAATTAGAATGCATTTACTTTGCTTCTCTTGCAGGCTGGATATGTTGAACAGCTTGAACTGCATTTATATCAATATATGTAACCACTATTTTCCATAATATTGTTATATCTTCTTATTGTTTTATTATGCCTATTTTAAAAATTTTATATTTATGATCATATAATTGCTGTACCTCAGTTTTTTTTTAAATTTTTAGATCCCAGTAGGACAAGTTTGATCAAAGAACCATACTCTGACAGCCCAAATCAGAATCGTAACAAGTTGCCTCCAACTGCATCAAGTAGTGCATTTACTATTCCATTTCATCCCCCTGTTAATATGACTGTTCATAATAGTTTTTTACCTGATTCAAGTCGCACTCTACCATTAATGAGAAGTTATTATGGTCTTCCAAGTTTTCCCCAGACACCTTCTACACCAATGATACATCCATTTCATTTTACAGATCCACGTGATTTCTGTAGTTGGCCATATCATCCTTATATGTATGTTTCTTCACCGTGCTCTTTGCTTTATAGAAAGGATGCAAATGGTGTCCATATACCTTTGACTTCTCGTGAAATTCAATCATCTTTGAATCACCCATATAATACCCTCAGCAACCATCCGACAGTTCAAAATGATTTGGAAGATTTGCAGGACAGCTCTCCATTAAAAACTGTAGATGGTTCTGTTAATGGTACAGATGACACTAATGAAAAAAACCCCATAAGATGTGATTAATATTGTTCATTTGCACATGCATAATGATCATATTCAGTATTTCCATTTGTTTTACATTGGGATGAAATAGGTTGCCAAAAATAATTTCAACTGAATATTAATAACTAACTCATATCTCATTTAGGTCTTTAAAATAACCTTCAACATTCACTTTCAGTAGTTTCAAAAAAGCCATGTATTTTTTTTTAAACTTTGCGATAAATATATTGATATACCTTAACTATAAATATGAATTTTAGTAACTTGATTTTATGGCTCTTATGAATTGCAAGTTCACTACAATATATTATTTCTTTGTTTAATTAGACATTTTATTAAATGCTGGGAAATTTTGAGTGCAATAAATAAAATTTTACATATTGCTGCATATAGAAAATTGCAGTGTAACAAATTGATTTCGTGCAACTAAATATTTCATTGGGCTGTTTAGGGACCTGGAAGGACTGCTTTTAATGCTTTGTGGAATAAAAGTGAGACCTGGGTTTTGCTTAGTTTTGCTTATTGTGGATAGTAAAAATATATGCTTTATGTGCTAATGCATGTAGCATCATCATATTTTGTTCCAAAACTGTTTGCATTAAAATTTAACATGAGAAAAAATTGTGTCATTTGACTATATTAATGGGTAGGGGGAAAAAAAGACTGCTAGATAGCACAAACAGTTACAAAATATATTTTTCATCAAAAATAATATGTAGTATTACCCAAAATGGTGTTCTCGGAAGTATTACAAGTTATATTGGAGACTGAAAAAAAATAAAAATATAATAAAACCTTAATTATATAATTGTATTTCTATTTTCAATGGTGTACCCAGAAAATTTTAAAATTTAATGTGTGTACATTAGGTGATGGTTGACGTGTTTGAGTCTAGTGGAAGGAGTGGTGTCAATATGCATGAGTCTTTGATATTTCAGGGATTTTCTGTGTTCAAGTAGTATGTATACATTGACAGAATCTGAAATGAGGCTGAGGATGTCATTCATTTTTACCAGAAAATCGATTAAAAAAATATAAAAAATTTATATATATCTTATCAACATATATAATTCAAGCTTAAAAAATAATTTCTTTTTTCATTTGATGCATTTTTTAAAAATAAACTACAATATAAATAATTTTTAAAGCCATCTAATTGCCATTTTTTAGAAGCACTGTGTGTAGTGTCAATTTCTTTGTTTACTCTTTGCTGGAATGCCTTCTGATTTAAGCTCAAAATTTTGATTTGAACTATTATCAGCAAATTTTTCTTTGAAGTTCCCAAAATCTCCTGAAAATTAAAACACTGCTCTTTTTAAATATGGAAATTTTTGAAAGTAATTATGAATTAATACCTCTGATTGGGGAAAAAAAAAGACTGCTACGTAGCACAAACAATTGCAAAATATATTTTTCATCAAAAATAATGTGTAGTATTAACCAAAACAGTGTTCTCAGAAGTATTGCAAGTTAGATTGGAGACTGAAAAAAAATAAAACTTACTTTGCACACTTCCCCCATCCCCCTCATTTTACACTCTAAAATGTTCCACCATATCATAAACAGGGCAGAAAAATCCTATTAATATGAGCAATCCTAGTCACCTTCTTCAATGCCTGCCCTAGTTTTAAAATATACCATACTGAAACAATAAAAGAAATAAAAACCATGTTTCATGTAAATATTATTTAGAAGGACTCTCAAAATTAAGCTTTAACTGAATAACTATTCAGTTAAATTTTTCACTATTTAATGTGATAAATTTGTAATTATTTGATATGATAATTTTTATGTGATATTTAATGTGATAAATTTGTAATTTGTAATATTAAATGTAATAAATTTATCACTTTTAAATGTCTCATTAAAAATACTATGCTTGTAAATTTATTAAAATTTTTTTTATTTTTATAAAATTTGGAGTTAAATTCTGTTTAATAATTGGGTATATAACATGACCAATTTTGGTTGATTGGTTATTTTTTTTTAATTCTGAAATTGACTTGTTTTATCTGACTCAACACATCTGGCAAAAAGCCTAGACTTTACTAAAGTATAATACCGAAAAAAATATATATAGCATATATTGATATATAGCATGCCATATTATTAGTTATTTGGGGAAAAAAAAGTAAAAAAGTTAAACTTTTGTTGATAAATCAATAAATATTCAGCGGAAAAAATTTTCGCCGACATATGGTATTTGAACCCCGCATCTCTCCAGAAACATGCCAGAGTATTCTTCCAGTTGAACTAATGCCAGCTCGTCTTTTTTCTGCTAATTTTAAGACTTAATTCTATCATGGAGTTTTTCGGGTCAACCATTGGCGCCATCTATGATCTCCAGTGGCAATTATTACCTTAATATTGCACAGAGTGAGATGGAAATAAATAAGTCTCATCATGCTATTTAGCTCCTAGGTTGTTATATAATCCTCCTCCCAATACACCACAATCTATTTGAAACTCGTAGAATTTATTGGTCTGCAGTGCATCCAGGGAGGATGGGGTTATATCTCCCCTAGGATAAAAAAAGGCTTAAGTATTGTATATAAAAAAAGTAGAAAAATGTTAATTAGAAATTGTATACCTAAGTGAAAAATAATTTATATAAAAAATTGTGAAAATATAAAAAAAATCTGCTATTAATACTCTGAAAGTTACAGAGAAAAGTAGTCTGAAATATATAAAAATGAAAAATTTTGCTTTGGCAAAAAATTGAAGTTTTTAATTAAAAATCAAAACATAATGAATGCACAGTATTCCCTGTTAAGATAGAGATCAAACATTAATTAACAGATTCTGAAAAACATTCATCGCCGACATGGCGGGAATTGAACCTGCATCTCTCCAGATTCATGCCAGAGCGCGCTACCATTGCACCACGCGTTAGACAATGAAAATTTTCAAAATAAGACCTTATAAACCTTCTTTGTTGAGACGTGGCTGAAGACAGCCATCTATACTCAAGGAGATGCAACTTTTTCAGTCATTGCTATTGATTATCAGATATAAATGAGAAGATCGCTACCACATTAATATATAATTAAAAGTCAAAACATAGTGAATGCACAGTATTCTCTATTAAGATAGAGATCAAACATTAACAGATTCTGAAAAACATTCATCGCCAACTCGGAGGGAATCGAACCCATGTCTCTCCAGATTCATGCCAGAGCGTGCTACCATTTCACCACGCATTGGAGAATAAAATTTTTCAGAATAAGACCTTATAAATCTTCTTCGTTTAGACGTGGCTGAGACAGTGCCATCTATAGTCAAGGAGATGCAACTTTTTCAGTCATTGCTATTGATTATCAGCTCATTTGGCGCATTATAGCCTCAGTAGCTCATGCTATTGATTATCAGATATAAATGAGAAAGTCACTATTAATTCTGTGCATTCACTATGTTTTGATTTTTAATAATATATTAACGCAGTAGCGTTAGCGACCTTCTCATTTACATCTGGTAATAGCAACGACTGAAAAAGTTGCATCTCCTTGAGTATAGATGGCACTGTCTCAGCCACGTCTCAACGAAGAAGATTTATAAGGTCTTATTCTGAAAAATTTCATTGTCCAACATGTAGTGCAATGGTAGCGTGCTCTGGCATGAATCTGGAGAGATGCGGGTTCGATTCCCGCCGTGGTGCGATGAATGTTTTTCAGAATCTATTAATTAATGTTTGAAGTTTTTAATCATTTTAGATATTACTATATGTATTGTTAGTTCATGTGTTGGCAACATGAAGTAGTTTATTGAGTGTTCATGACTGGAATCCTGGATCTGAAAGTATAACTTTGCTTGAAAGTTTTTTCAAATTTTTTTGTATATTTTCTTTTTATTGTCTCTCGTAAGCTACATCTTTTATTGCACCCAGTAGTAATGGAGGGGGGGATATGACTTAGTTTTCTGATTATATGCAGAGTTTTCCCATAGGTTATCATTAAAGGTAAAAGTGTTTTACATCTTGCACTACGATGATGTAGTTTTATAAGCACCCTCACTCTAGGTTTATAAAGCAGTCTTTCCAGTTCTGTATGTAGCTCAATGATATATCCTTAACACATTACAACTTTTTCCAAATTTGACTGTTTTGTATGAATATTTACCTAATAATGATATTTAGTGTTTTGCTTTGAATTTTATGATTTTAAATCTTCACTTTAAATCAATTACAGATATAGTAAGTATGAATTCTAACGTGGGAGAGAAGATCTCTCTTAATAACATTAGAAACAGTTCTGAAACCTCGTTACACTAATCTATATCTGAGATTTCTGTTTGGATTTATGCTTCTGTACTGAAATGTAAACAATTTTAACTGTTTCCAAATGGTGAATAAATTATATTTTAAAAGTCACAATGTTAATTAACACTATAAAACTGTAAATATATGAAATAGAGATATATAGCTCAATCTAACAATAAAGGTGCTGTATGACATCAGAATATAAATTATTTCAAGTACAAGATTCAACCTAGTGTGAGTGCCATAATGACAATCAACTTAAGTTTCATTGCAATTTCTATTGCAGGTAACTATTACGGTAAGTATAAAATGACCTTTCCTATATTGCTATTGAAAATATTCTACAAAACACAGGAGGCATGAATATTTAAGTTACAGAATAAAGTACTGTCCTTACAACAGTGGATAACAATCATAAAAAATAAATAAATACCCCCTCAAGCAGCTGCTTGCTACAGAGGTCTGACAGGAGCCTGTTAGTTTATATGCCAGGGTAGAAGGTCTGAGAGGATGGCAGGACCTCAGCAGAAAAGCGACACATACATCCATGTCTTACCCAGGGTTCGAACCCAGGTCCCTTAGATCAGTAGCCAAGTGCGCTAACCACTCGGCCATGGGACGGCTATATATATATTATATATAGGTGGTTATATATATAATATATTATATATAGGTGGTTATATATATAATATATATAGATAGTATTTCTATATTATCATAGGTGGTTTTAAAATCCAATGGTGATTTCTGAGTGCACAAAAGATGATTGTGCTGAATCTTAAAATAATATATTGATGTAATAGATGTAACCTGAGGGCAGAATAGAATCACCATCTTTATGAATGAAGTTATGCATGGTAGTAGGAACTGTATATTCGTATAAGGGCATATTTTTTAATGTGGGCGTCAACATAATAATGCATGGAAATGAAATAAACATGGATTCAGTTTTAAATTCTTGTTGTTAGTTAGAGGGTTCAGAGTTAGCTTGCAATTGATACTTAACTTTAAGACTAAAAGAACACACAACTGATCTGAAAAATCATAAATACAGCTTTATTGCAAACTATTAATAACAGTAAATTACTTACAATAATCACTGACAAGAAGATAAATCTCTCCCCATTCAAATTTTCTTTCATTGTTAGATCATGTTGCATTATCTCTGTTTTATATATTTACAATGTTTTTATTAAATTAGTGATTACATTGTTTTAAATGTTTTTTTTTGCTCTAAATCCATATTCTTAAAACAGCATCAGTCATTTTGGTAGAATAAAGAGATATATGTGATGAATTCTCAGTATTTTCTAAATCTTTAGTCTCTGCCACATAATAGGCCAATTAATATTTAAATTATGTGAAATTTGGAGCAAGATGTCATTTAAGAGACATTATCCAAATAGCTGTCTATGCAATGCAAACACAGTGGCAAATATATCAGTTTGTAGAATTGTTTTTAAATTTGTGATGTCTTAGGTAAACAGTTTTGTTAATTTAAAAAAAAAACTAATTGACTTAAGAGTTTGTTCCTGTTTATAAAACTGAAGTGGAAAAAAAGAAATATTGGAATGACATTTTTTGCAGAAATTGAGATATTTTTCAGGTTTCAACCATTAAAGCATTGCTGTGATATTTTTTAGTTTGATATATAAAATATAAGTCATGTACATAATAGTTTAAATTGAAAATTATATGCAACATATTTTTAAAAACATGTGTAATATGAAATATAATTATATGTATATATATACAAATTTTCTGCATCTTAGGATAATAGAAGCAGAACCAGACAATATTCAAGCATGAAATGTGATTGTTATATCCCCATGTTTTTTCCTTCTAATCTTAACCATGTTGTTTAAATGTTTTCCTTCCTTGTCTCTCTTTATCAGCCATTAAAAACCTGGTCTGCTTCTGAAGTTAATGTTTTTCTAGTTTTCTAATTACTCATATAGTACAACGACTGTTCTGTAAAGACTTGGACTAATTTCATCTGCAGGTTTTCATTTTCTAATTTTAAACATGAATGCCTCATTAATTTTTTTCCATTGAGTAATAATGACAATATTTGAATACAAGTTGGAAAACAATATTAAAAATGAGGTATGCACCAAACCGTATTTAATATAGGCTAGACTATTGCTAGTACCCTTAAGTTTGATGGTCTCCATAGCAACATATAAATATTTGGTACTTTGAAATTCATTAAAGATTTTAATCTACTTTAGTTTTAACGTTTCCAGGAATCTAAAATATATAAATTGGTCCCTGGATGTATTTTAATTCCTAAGGAGGCTAAGAAAAATGATTTAAACCCTGAGGAATTTTAATTATTATATTAACAGTTTAAAACTCCGTAATTTCTTTTGTAAATAAAAGTAAATTTTTTTTTCTATATTCAGAATATACAGAAGAATTCTAAAAGCTAATCTTAATTTATACAGGCCTCTTACATAAATTTATTCTGTTGCCTCACTAAGACGCATATTGGATTTGCAAACTAATGCCTCAGAGCTAACATAACACCGAAATGTTAGTTATCTCCCTAATAACTCTGAGTTAAGATCTAGTTCTATTTCAACAATATTCTTGCAGCTAACAATTGCTAATGTTGGTTTCATTAAATTATATAAGAAAAAAAACTTGTTTCCATAAATTAAGGAAAATCCCTATGTTAAGTCAATGAGAAGCTAACGTCAAAGCTCTATAACTTCTAAAATAAGTTTTTTTTTTGTTTTGAAAAATGTGATTGCAGATATTGATTTATTTGATTGAAATCTTTATCTCGTTTTTCAACAATATTCGTTCAGTATTTAATGAGTTATGGAAGTTTGAATATTTAACGATAACAATGCCAGCCACAAAAATTGACTTCAGAAGTTAATTAAAACTTAGTAATAAGTATTGGATCAAAGTGTTTAATAAAATAAGTTTGTATTTTAGAACTTTGTGTAAAGAATTCTTCAGTGTTGTATAAGTTTACTTAAGGACTGGCATTGCTGTTGTTATATATTCAAACTTCCATAACTCATTAAATACTGGAAGAATATTGTCGAAAATCGAGATATTGAACTTTATCAGCAATCACATTTTTCAAAACAAAAAAAATTATTTTGGAAGTTATAGAACTTTGATGTTAGCTTCCCATTGACTTAACATAGGGATTTTCCTTAATTTATGGAAACCAGTGTATTTTCCAAACTTGAGCAGGGGAGGAAGAACAGATCATTGAATTAACATATATTGCTGACACATACATGCTCCAAGCATCATGGCTGTAGCTCTATGGTATTTTCCTTCACTGAGCAGAATACATGAAATAGTCTTTAATTTTGGTATGATGTAACATGCCAAAAAAGTAATTCATTGTGGGTAAGATTTAACTTGAATAATTGTTTTGTGCAACTAAATATTTTACTGGCAATACAATATGACCCACGGAAGTATTTTGCCTAACCCTGTTTTACACAGCTAATATTTTTCAGTAACAGATCCCAGCAATTATGAATGTTTCCACTGCAAATTCGATTAGTCCAAGTCTTGCAACAACAGTGTTTTAGTGCAGTATTTCTCGACCTGTAGTATGCCTACCTCCAGGGATATACAAGACAAATCCAGTAATAATGGATTACATAATTTTTTTTAGGAATTAATATAACAATTTGTTTTCTTACATAAGGGAGTATGGATATTCTGTATTGGCTCCAAAGGAGCATGCCTACATCACAGATTTGTTGTAAAAAGAGTGTGTGACTTAGAACATTAAAAAACTCCCTTTATTAAGAGGTATGTGATAAAAATCAGGGTTTGGAGGCATGTAGTATAAAAAAGGGTTGAGAAAAGTGTCATTTAATCATATATTCGGATTATTCAAGAAATTCGTTGTAAACTGTCTGGAATTTGTGATTGCTGTCAAGTATTATGTAAAAATATTCATTTTGATTTTTGTCGTTCCAATATTTTGCAATGGGAAATTAATTGGATGAATATTGATGGTTTTTTTATGTGTATTAAATGGATATTGAGTTGTACATAGTTTTGTGTTTGATTTTATATACCGTTTTTCATAAATTAAATTTTACACATTGTGGAAGGATTTTTATACCCTATTTATAATTTAAAACTTAACATTTGTTTTGGTTATATTTTTTTCCTAACTGTACTTTTAAGCAGATGTCACCAATATGCAAATTGCCAACTAATTTTCATAGACTGTGGATGATTCATCTTGATCTCTTTTATTTGTTCAATAATGGTTACATAAAACAGTTTATATGGGCCTCTGATTTGGTACATAAATTTGAAAAAGTTAAATTGTGTGTAATTGGCATAAATAATAGGGGATGAAAACGGGAAATAATGTATACCCCCGGATCTGGCTGGGATTTAAAAGCCACGACCTTTTGCAAAAGAGCTATGCACTGTGGCTGTTCAAGAACATTTGGGATGCTTCCCCATCTGTCCCCTAACAGTTTTGTAGTTGTTCCCCTTTGAGCTCTGGGGATTCTTGTGACCCCAAGGACTCAAGGAGGGGAGGGGGGGTTCAGTTGGTAGTACGCCAGGCTTACAGTCTGCAGTTCCCAGGTTAGAGTCCCAGCTGGGTGAGTGTTGAGATTATCTCCGCAAAACTCCCTGCACCGATGGGCTTGGAAAGGCTGCCATACGTCAGATGGGATGTTAAGCTGTGGCCTTTGTGTGAGAGAGAGAGAGCCATACCCTATGCACATTAAAGAACTCTGGATGGCCTTGACGAAAGGCTACCATCTGTCTCCCAACAGCTGTTTCATTGAGTCCCGTCCCCCAACCTCTGAGCCTTCAGGATCCTTGTGACATGGCCATTTAACCCATTGTGTGCAAAAAAAGTGCTCAGAGGTGAAACAACCCAAATCAGATAGAGGTAGAAGTGGTGGTTCAGTTAGTAGCATCTTGGGCTTATAATCTGTAGTTCCCAGATTAGAGTCCCAGCTAGACCAGTATTGAGATATATCTCTAACAGTCCCCAGCCTTTGGTCAGTAGGGGACACCGATCTGTTTGTTGGACTTAAAGCCCTGGAACCATACCCTGTGTATGTTAAAGAATACGCTGGATTGCCTTAATGGGAGGCTACCATCTATCTCCTAATAGCTGTCCAGTGGATTCCTCAAACCTATGAGCGCTTGGTGTAATTGCGGCCTAGCCATTTAATTAGTCCATTGGGCGAAAAAAGTGTTTTCGGAGGTAAAGTACCCCAAATCCGTTTGATATCTTTAAAAACTTTCTAAAAAGCATAGAAAGTTCGTAAGTTTAATAATTTTTGCCTCATATTTCCCTTACAGCATTCTCAAATGAAGGAGGCCAAGCAACACTTCCTATAACAGAAGGCCAATGGACCAAATATATGATGTCATTTAAGTAGTCCTATCGTAAGACAACTCTTATAATTTTAATTTTATTACTGGTAGACTCGTGCTAATTTTTATACTAATGTTTATCTATAAATATATTTTATTTAAAAAGAAAATTATTCATGTTTATTATCAAATATCATAATGCTAATTAATACATGCTGAGGTCCTGCCATCCTCTCAGATCTACTGTGGCATATAAACTGACAGGCTCCTGTCAGACCTCTGTGGCAAGCAGCTGCTTGAGGGGGTATTTATTTATTTATTATTTTTTAATTAATACAATAATTTTTGTCCTAAATAAAATGTATTTATAGATAAATATTAGTATAAAGATTAGTACAAGAGTCTATCAGTAATAATATTAGAATTAAAAAATATAAGAAATGCCTATATGGTAGGACTACCTAATCTGACGTCATAAATTTGGGCCCCTGGCTTTCTGTTATAGATGTTGGGCCAAGTCCCCGTCCACCAGATCCGGCCCTATGTTATGTAAGTTTTATTCGTAAAAAGCGCCAATTCACCCTACCACTTCACCTAATAAGAAACAAGCTTATATACGTTAAGTGATCATTTCGTTTATCTTCCTCTTCCATAAAACAATGATCCTTCAGTGACAATATCGCGTTTTCATACTATTTAAAGCAGACAGGCGGGCATCTATTGGTTTTGTGTAATTCAGCGCGAGAATAGTCAAAAGTTTAAACGACTTTGAAAGTAACGTGACTGTGTGTGTAATTGAAAGTAGCATGTGACCAGCCAATGGTAGTTCTGCAATCAATAACAGCTTGATGACAGAGCCGACACATCTTGCGTAGAATAACAGCCAATCAACAATGATTGCAGAAACACATATCGGAAGCGCAACTTGTATCTTGTATGGCAGCAAGGACCAAAGAGTTCCACTCCTGTCAGAGAAAAGCAAGAAAATGGGGTGTAATGAGCTACTGAACGCAAACACTGGAGGCAGGGGCATCGAGAGCTAATGGTAGGCCTGGTGCATGACGAGCTTCCCTATACTTGAAGAATTGCGGGTCTCGGAAGATTCCACTGATATGCATTCTTCATTTCCTATCTGGAGTATGAACAATTAATGTTTTACCATTCAATGATTCCAATACTTCTATAATTTTCCTCTCGGACTAGAGCATATTTTTGTTTGAAATCGTAATAATTTAATCCCTGTTGGGAATTCAAAAGTAAATTAATTCGAAATAAACTTTTCTGGAGAGGATATCTAAAATTTTTTGTACGATTTTCGAATTACACCCATCGTGGTGTAATTACTCGTGGCAGATACAGGGGTTTATCAAAATAATGGAAACAGCGACTGAAGTACACGCTATGTGCAGTATGTATATCACAGGGACGAAAGTCACCCGCGATGTGAGGTATATAAAGGGGAGAAGTACGATGTCTGCTATCACGTAACAGTGGCGCAGGTGATACAGCTGTTGTGGTATAATTGTCCACAAGGTCGGATCTCGGTGACCAAAAAGCATGATCTGTGGTGCGCATCTTGCAGGAGCTTCGGTAACCAGAACGGCGGAAATAGGTGTAACACGAAGAACTATATCGAAGATTTATGACTACCTATCAAAAAGGATAGGGCGTTGCCTCCAAACATGCAAATTGTGGACACCATACAAAGTTGTCAGCTAGGATAGGCGAATGTTGACACGGATTGTGCAATGGAAGCACAAGACCACGGCATTGCAAATAGAGTTAAACAGCAGTCGGAATGATTCCATATTCATTATAACAGTTCTTTGGGAACTTCATCGTGCTGGTATTTATAGCCGTACTGCAATTCACAAACCTCTACCAACATCAATTCAACAAAACGTGTAAGGGGGTGCAAAAGACGCAAGGTGTCATCTGGCCTGATGAATCGTGCTACACATTTCCCACCACCAGTAGAGTACGTCTGGCGAAAACCTGCGAAAGTGTATCACCCCAACTGTTTGGTTCTGACTGAAGCATGGAAGTGGATCGCTGGTGATTCCTGTCACCACGGAAGTGGGGTGTCCAACTGCACCCAATGTTGTGGCCATTGTTCCCTAATGACCTCCCTGGTTTCAAGCTGATAATGCACCCGTACAATGTTCAAAATGTGTCAAGTTGTGGTTTGCAGAGCATGAGGATCAGGAACAGCAGCTACCCTGGCGACTTCAATCTCCAGACCACAATATTATTGAAAATTTGTGGGAATATCTGGAGTGCAAGGTCAGATCACACTTCTCACCTCCAACATCACTGGCACAGTTGGGCCATATTTTATAGGAAGAATAGTCCCACATTCCATTACCGGATGTGCATGATCTTGTATAAGTCTACTTCACGTCGAGTTGCGTCTGTTCGGAACGCCCGAGGTGGGCCTATTCAGGGCCGTAGTGAAGGACTATGGTTGTAGGTGCTGGTGGAGGGGGGAGAAATCTAAGATTATCCAACTCGGATATCAAATTTTGCCAGCTGAGCTAATAATGTCTAGATTTTCGCTCCGTGTGTGTGGGTGGTGGGGAGGGGGGTTTGAGGTAATTTTTCACAAATCTCTTGCATTTGACTGACTTCTAGTTTTGCCTACTAGCCATAATTTAACAGAAATTATTCCAATATTTACATCTTCACAGAATTGTAGTTAGTCAGTGTGAATTTTCCCATGATTTGGCCAACTCCTTAATTTAACAAAACCAATCGCAATCTTTACATCTCTCCTAAATTTGCCAATTTACTTCAAAATTTTCAAACTCTCCAATATTTTGCCAAGTTTTCTCGATTTTATCAATTCTCCTTAATTTTACAATCCCAATCCCAATTATCACACCTCGCCTATATTTCACCAAGTGGATTTGAATTTTGCTAACTACCCTAGATTTTGCCAACTCTCCTATATTTTACCCAGTGGATTCGAATTTTGCCAACTCCCCTACATTTTACCAACTCGCCATAATTTTACAGAAAAAAATCGCAATTTTTACATCTTCACTTTTTGAATTTGCCAAGTCACTTCGAATTTTATCAACTCTTCTTAATTGCACAAGAAATGCACAATTTTCACAACTCCCCTGCATTTACCAGGTGGCTTCGAATTTTGACAACTGCCCTACATTTTGTTAAGTTACCTCGATTTGTCCAATACTCCTTAATTTCACAAAATAAATCCCAATTTTCACAAATCGCCTATATTTTACCAAGTGGATTCGAATTTTGCCAAGAATTCTCGGTTTTTCCAACTCCTTAATTTCACAAAACCAATCCCAATTTTTGCAACTTACCTGTACTTTGGCAAAACTGGAAACCACTTGGTAACTTCATTAGATTTTGCCAAGTTGCCTCGATTTTGCCAATTCTCCTTAATTTCACAAAAACCATAGAGCGACTATTATGGGTAAACATGGCCATCTGAACGAGACTGAATGTGGGCAAAGAGTTGGTGGAAGGAAAATGGGTCGATCCATATCCTCAACTGCAGAATGTCTGAGATTTCCATCTGCCACCATAGACGTGTGTACCATGACTACATTAGAACCTGCAGCTGCCAGGAAAAATGTGACCATACTGTAACCAAGCTCTTGTTGTTTGAGGTAGCACTGTCTCTCCCATAGCGAAATCGAGGGCCACAGGCAGAAAATAACATCTGCATTCAATAACAGGGTAACGATGAAGGTTTGTGCAAAGACCATTCAATGTACAATGTCATAACTGGGCTATGACAGCCACAGCGAGTATCCTTGTTAACAGCATGTCACCAAAGTGGTGAAGGAAAGTCCCTAATGGACTCTGGAAGACTGGTTGCTTGGTTTGACGAATCGAGGTTCCAACTACGATATGCCATATGAGGTTATGGACCCCAAATTTTCATGTCTGGGTGTTACAGGCTGGTGGAGGTGGTGTAATGTTCTGGGGCGTATTTATGTTTGCCATGTTGGGCTCCTTGTTACTTTTGAGACCACTATTGCCTTAAAAACAATATTGATTACTTGCAGAACACTTACACCCTTTCACGTCTATCCATTTTCCACCTGCTCGCTTCATCACTTCCATTTGGTGAAGGATTGGTTGGAGGAGCATTCCAGAGAGTTCACAACCTTCGAATGGCCTCACTCTCTAGATTTGAATCCTATCGAAATGTCCATGCCACAATGTGTTGCTGCTGTTGTGAGAGCAAATGGTGAACCCACGTGTTATTAGGTGGGTTTCAGTGTATAGATATACAGGGTGAATCTGAAAAAGTGGGCAAAACTTTACGGGGTGGTAGAACGCAGCTATACGAGCAATATTCGTCATAGAAAGTATGGGCGGAACGCAAACGACGAGCCGCTAGGTGGCGTTGGAAATGGAATAAAAGGGTCGGTCCTCGCACCCAACGGCATTTCTACCGTGGATTGCCGAGAGGATGGCTGGTTATACTAACCACGAAATGGCGGATATGCACTTTGTGTACGGTGCGGCGGACGGGAATGCAAGTTACATTCCTGTTAATAAAATGTTTTCTGAAGTATCTCCTCTACTTCTTGTGTTCATTCTTTAAATGTGACAGTGGAAAACTACCTTTTAACTTCTCACCGCTTGCGTTCCGACCATATTTTCTATGACGAATATTGCTCGTAGAGCTGCGTTCTACCACCCCGTAAAGTTTTGCCCACTTTTTCAGATTCACCCTGTATATATAAACTCAATCCGCACCGTTTAAAACCGAATATATAATTGTGTAAAACAAAACTGGTTGCATTTTCTTGGCCTTGTAAAACTGAGGCTATTACCATGTAAATCGAAACCATTTGCCTTTTTTCTCCATGTAAAACCGAAACCAGTTGCCTTTTTTGATCATGTAAAACCGAAATCGCGTAAATCACGTACCATTAAAATCGATGGACAGGTGTATAATACCGTCTTGCTTCGATCCATTATTTCTCACATTGTATTTAGAATTTTATCATAGTTTAAACTTTTTAAAGTTTAGATGTTTATTCCATTATAGGTAGAATGTTGTATTTTAAAGAGAATACAAAGTGGTTTATGCCCAGTGATGCGTTCCTGGCAAATATCTGCAGAAGAAAAGCATTGTTTCATTTACCAAAATGGAATTTCAGGCGAGGTCCTCAATTATAATTATCTTAAAACATACGAATAAATCATATTCTGAGGGACAAATATCTGCAAACAGCTGTAATTATTGAATAAGGAAGAAAGGACGTGCACGTTAAAGAACACGCTGGATGGCCTTGACGGGAGGCTACCATCTGTCTCCCAACAGCTGTTCCAGTGGGTCCCCTCTCCCAAACCATCTCTGAGCCTTCGGTATCCATGTGACCTGGCCATTTAGCCCATGGTGTGCAAAAAAGTGCCGCTCAGAGGTAAAACAACCCAACCCAAGTTACAAATTTATTAACTAGGAGCAACAGTTTGTACATAAATTTTAAGATCCAGCAATCATTTCTAGTAACTGTCTTTCTACGACTAGCGTATTTGGTATACAAGAATTATGTCGCAGTAGTTAAACGGTGAATTATGGTGATTGTGATATTTTTTTATTTTTTAGATGTGATAGGAGTTTGATTTTTTGTGAGGCCTGAAGACCTTGTCATTTGCCACCACCACCACCCTATTGTTACCCGTTGTTACTCAGCTGAATGTTCAGGTTGCATATTTGCAATAGAGTATGAACTGCCCTAAATCTTATAGAATCATCTGGGAAAAATAAGAGGGTTGGAGTGGGAGGTCTAGTGACTGGATCGAGTTGGGAAGAAATTTATAGATCTTAATAGTGCAAATCTGCGCTTCATTTAAAAAAACATGAAAAGTCACATTTATCTTCTTCTTTCATTAAAAAATATAAATTTTTATTAAAAATTGAAAGAAATAATCAGAGAGTGTAAATTTTTTTTTAATTCAGCTGAGGCAGGAAATCAAATCTCCTCCCAATAAATGACACAATTTAATTTCATGCTATAAAAAAACCCAAATATTATAAGCTTGTTATTCAGCTGCAGCATAAAGAAATTCAAGCCCCCCCCCCCCCCCCCCCCTTCCACACAAACACACAAATGACATAATTGAAATTTGATGCTATGAAAAAACAAATAGTGTAAACTTTTTTATCACCTAAGCCAGAAGGAAATCCAAGATCACACACACAAATGACATAATTGAAATTTAATGGAACAAAAACCAAATATTGTACTCTTTTATATCAGCTGAGGCAGAAAAAAATCCAAGGGCACACACACACAAACACAAATGACATAATTGAAATTGCATGTTATTAATATATATAAAACAATAATTTACACTTTCTCTCATTTCAACTAAGGCGGAGAAAAAGGCAAGCCCCACCTTCCCCCACGCAAATGACATGATTGAAATTTCATTCAACAAAAACCGCATATTGTAAACTTTTATATCAGCTGAGACAGATGGAAATCCAAGGTCTCACACACACACACACAAATGTCATAATAGAAATTGCATGCTATATATATAAAAAACAACAATTTACACTTTCTCACATTTCAAAAGCACCCCTCCCACACACACACACACAAATGACATGACTGAAATTTCATGAAATAAAAATAAAATCAAATATTCTAAACTTTTATATCAGCTGAGGCAGAAGGAACTCCAAGGTCATACACACACACACACACAAATGGCATAATTGAAATTGCATGCTATATAATATAAAAAACAATAATTTACACTTTCTCTCATTTCAACTAAGTCAGAAGGAAAGGCAAGCCCCCACTCCCACAAACACGCAAATGACATGATTGAAATTTCATGCAACAAAATATAAATATTGTAAACTTTTATATCAGCTAAGGTAGAAGGAAATCCAAGGTCACACACACACACAAACGACATAATTGAAATTTCACGCTTTAAAAAAAAGAAAAACAAAAATGCAAACTATTTTCATTTCAGCTGAGGCAGTAGGAAATTCATATCACACACACATAATATAAGAAATGAAGTTACTGCAAAGTATGTTTTTGTCACTGTGTTTTGTGCAAATTTAGATGTTTGCTCTAATATGATGCCTTTTAATTTTTCTGTCATTTGTGTCTCTATATGGTGAAGTCTAATTTTAGCATATTCTTTTGTAATGTTTCTTTTTGATATTATAAGCATGATTGTCAACTTCCGTATCCAATTCCCTATTACTGATATGACTATCTAGCGATCTACTATGATGTACTATTACTGATATGACTATCTAGCGATCTACTATGATCTATACGATATGACTACCAACATACATTGAAGCCTATGTAGGACATTAACCTGGATTTTTTAATTAGATATGAAATGGTTGTTGTTGAGAATATAAAGTTTTCTCCTGGAAGACACTGTAATAACATACTGTAATAACACTGACAAGTAATTTTTGGAATTGAACACACATACTGTGAGAAGGGCGAGAAAACCTCATTTTTTAATATTAACCTTTAAAGTGACAGAAGCTGATTAATCAGTTTCTAAAAATCCCTACAAAAGAACCTGCAACATGCTTTTTTATGCTTCCCTACCATTTTTTTCCCGAATTAAATGCTTTTCTTTTGATATGTAATATGGACTACTTCATTCATTAATTTTTCATAATTAGGCTCCAAAGTTGTTTCTTAAAGAAAAAAAAAATGTCTTTGTAAGGATTAATAAGTGCAGACACAGAAGAGCGCATTAGGTCAGAGACAATTAATGCTAATTTACATTCTATGCAAGAAATTTTTCATAATTGTTTTGCTATAAAGACAGCTTATAACATTTTTCAATTTCAGAGAAAAGAGACACAATGACCTTCATTGCTTTACTGTGATTGCTTGATATTATCCACATGTGAGAAACACCTAAAATGTCACTGGACATTTCATTATTGCTGCCAGTGATTTTAATTTCATTGAAAGTTATACAATTGCCATTTTTCTTATTACTTATCAGCCGGTTAATTATTAACTGCATTTGTGCACTTTGGAACTAAATATCACTAGGTTATTATAGTTTCCCTCTTTTGCTCTTTTTCTCTTTTAAAAACTTTAAAAAGAATTAAATATGGTCCTGGCTGAATTTGTAAGTAAAAATATATTTTGAGCCAGACAAGCCAACTGTTAAAAAAAAACCTATGCAGATTTTCTAGCTACGTAAAACTGAAACAAACATAAAAATTAGAGTTTCAGAAGCTATATCGGAATTTTTATCGTTATCGTTATTAACATAATCTACATATCAACAATAGCTTTTGCCATTGAACAGTATTTGTTTCCTAATTGACTTCTCAAATAATAAAGTGAATATCATATGCTTCTGCTTACTATCAGTAAAATTTTCCATGCAGAAAACTTCAATAAATCCAGGAGGCCATCTACAGATCTGCCAAGTTAAAATTGTGGAGCTATTGGGAAAGAAGATTTTCTCTTACAAATTCATGCCTTTTTAAAAATAAAAATATAGAACCTCAATTTTTAATAAGCCTTTGGAGAATGAAAATATCATGGTAAACCTATTTATCTCTTGGCAATAAAATATGCAATTGCTTCTTTCAGCATTTTTGCGGTCATTTTGCTGTTTAAGGCTCAAAAGCTCATCTTGATGAGCTTTTTAGCCTTAAACAAATCTAATATATCTTTTAAAATAGAAGAGTCTGATTGCTTGTCTTCTGGCTGACAGTAATTTCACCATAGCATTTTCTTTAAGCTCTGGATTTCATTTTGCACCGACATCAACTTTCTCTTAAATTTTCTAGGACCTCTTACACAGCATGAGTGATCATTTTTATAGGCAATATCTGTTCTCATTGCAATTTCTATCATATCTTCTACAAGTGTCTCTCAATACAGGCATTTGTTACAAATGCTTGTATTGCATCCCCCCCCCCCACACACATACAAATATAACATAATCGAAAGTTCATGCTATAAAAAATGTCAACTTTCATTTTTGCTGAGGCAGAATGGAATCCCTGTCCCACATACAAATGATAATTGAAATTTCATGCTATTAAAAAAAATGCAAATTGGTTTTATCTCAGTTGAGACAAGAAAATCCAAGTTCCTCCAGCCCACAAACATACACAAATCACATAATTGATATTTCATGTTGTAAAAAATATATTGGAAGCTACTTTTTGCAGCTGAGGTAGAAAATCAAGTCCTCTCCACACACAAATGACTTAATTCAAATTTAATACTGTAAAAAAAACAAATATTGCAAACTTTTTCATTTCAGTTGTGGTAGAAGGTAATCAATGGCTCATCCACACACAAAATGGCATATTTGAAATTTCAAGCTATAAAAAAACTCAAATATTTAAAAAATTTCATTTGAGCTGAGGCAGAAGGGAATTGAAGCTCCACAGACACACATAAATGACATCCTTAAAATGTCATGTTATAAAAAAAAATATGACATTGTGTCATTGAGTATTAAAGATATTAATTTTCATTACTGCACTGTGAAGCTTTACTGTAATTTTTTGTCAGAAAATAAAAGTATGAGCATACCCAGTCTAGCCCATGATGCTGAATATACTGGTATGTTCCTCTCATCAAGGGGTTAATCATATATAACATGTACAATATATACACTTAATCAGGGCTGGACTTTGACCTTCTGAGACCCTAAGCTAAGGCATATTTAAGAGGCCCCAAAAAATTCGAAATATATATAATAAAATATATATAATTATTTTGATTGAGGAGAACATTGAAAAATAAACGTGAAACTGATGTGATGAAAACATCATTCTAGCATTGGTAAGCAAAGATAAACAGTTTACACAATACATAATATGTTACCTAAATAATAATACACTTAGTCAAGATAAAAAATGCAAAGCAGACGTCTCATAAATTTAATGCCATATGCTTAATATTTCTTATTGTAATAAAATGTACGAAAACATTCTTTTAATTTCATGTTAATTCAGGCTTTAAATCACCTACTTTACATATGCAAATATTATTAGTTTCATATATTGAAAAAATTCATGAACTATATTCGACTTAGACAGAAAGGTATATTGAAAAGTTGACAACCCTTTATTTTTAAATCCCTTAGTTTAACAATTTCAATTTTTAATTTATCACAAAGAACACATCTCGTAATTTTCGTAAAGTACTAACCTATGAAATGTCAAATTGCTGCCTTTACAGCACGTTTTTGCATCAGTACGCGGAGCATGAAGTAGGCATTTCACTGTTGATTTATTAAAAACACCCAACTTTTCGCCTCACTATCCACTAGGCTTAATATCTGTATTTGTTCATGGCGTCCGTTGCCAGTCCTGTCTCTAGCAATATTACCTCAATGGCGTATACTGATGTTGTTGTTCTTGGCGATTGATTGAGAGCACATATGATGGCGAACGAGTAACTGATGAGAAGTCAGAACCTATTAGCTTTGATTTCTCGAATTATTCGGGAAGAAGCAGAGAGAGGTTTAGCTCTCTGAAGACCGTTGATTCGGTTGTGAAATAGTGGACTCGATATGGGAATATGACACCTTTGTCAAATGAAGGCAGGAAGTCCGTATGATTACAAAATCACCAATGTAATGATTATCATAATAATAAACGTTCTTTCAGTGACAGAGAAGCTATATTTAAGGATTAGATGCAAATGAGTGAGGAATGTTTATCATAGCACCGTTGATCGTTTCAGAATGGAGACATATATTAAATACGAAAGTTCCCAGAGAGTTAATCGTTTAAATTTTTAATATTTGAAAAGAGGCATTCCCCTATACACTGGCGCCGGGTTTTTAAATTCTCGGGGGGGGGGGGGGGGGCTCACATACAATAACAGGATACCAGACATATTTATTCCATCTGTTACATATATAATAGAAATTTTTCGGGGGGGGGGGAAGCCCCTCAGCTCTCCCGTACTCGGTGCCAATGTCTCTATACAAAGGACGGAGATAACGTAGAAGCCGTATTGAGGTGGTCCTGGTTTCTCGCACAACATGCAAAGACATAAAATAAAAAATAAATACCCCCTCAAGCAGCTGCTTGCCACAGAGGTCTGACAGGAGCCTGTCAGTTTATATGCCATAGTAGAAAGTCTGAGAGGATGGAAGGCCCTCAGCAGAAAAACGACACAACAGCCATGCCTTACCCGGGGCTCGAACCCAGGTCCCTTAGCTCAGTAGCCAAGTGTGCTAACCACTCGGCCATGGGATGGCTGCAAAGACATACCTATGATTTAATAGTCGGATACCCAGGATTATCAGGAATAATAAGGTTTAGTAGACGGGTACGATAACCACTAACCAATATATGGTCTAGTGGTTAGCCACTAGACCATATATTGGTTAGTGGTTATCGTACCCGTCTACTAAACCTTATTATTCCTGATAATCTTGGATAGATTGATTTATTGTTTCTAAATACAGGCATAACAACCACGATACTTTTAAAATAAATTTTAAATATATGTGCTCTTATAAAAGATAATAACTACACGGTTATACTGTAGAACAGTTTTCAATAATTTGATGATGTAGACCTACATTGACAGTAATTGTGATCGCAAGCGCTTTCTTTGTAAAAAATATAATTTTAAATCATCCAGATTCACCAATTAATTAAACCATCCATCATCATCATCATCATCATCATCATCATCATCATCATCATCATCATCATCATCATCATCATCATCATCATCATCATCATCAAGCAGCCATGGGCTACGGAGGTCCAACCAGACCACGCAGTTTAATTCTCCAAGCATATCTGTCCTGAGCTACATCTGCTGCATCCGGCCACTGCACACCAATTCTAACAAGGTCCTGTTTGACATTGTCTGCCCACCGCATCCTAGGTCTCCCCCTCCTTCTGAGGCCTCTAGGCACACTGTTCATAACCCTATTCGCCAATCTATAATTATCCATACGGGCAACATGGCCAAACCAGCTGAGTCTCTCTCTGCACAATATGCTGCTTAAAGGAGGTTGCAGACTCCTTTGCTTAACCTCATCATTAGTTACAAAGTTAAACCACCTAATACCCAAGATACTGCGTAAGCATCTAGAATCAAAAGCATCCAGCCTCCTGCTATCTCGCTTACAAAGCGTCCAAGTTTCACTACCATAACTAACCCTAGAAAGAACCAAACTATTATACAGTCTAATTTTTGTCTTTAAGTGTATACGCCTATTTCTCCACAATCTCCATAGATTCTTAAAAGTCCCGGCAGCAATACCTATTCGTCTGTTAATCTCATGCCGCACATCACCAGTATCAGTTACATAGCGCCCAAGGCAATTAAACTGTGACACCTGCTCAAGACTGCAACCATTCAGATTAACTGAATCACAACCTGCCAGACCAATTTTCATCACTTTAGTTTTCTCTCTGTTTATAACCAAACCTACTCTACTACCAGTCTCATCAACAGCTCGAATGAAAGAGTTCATCTCATCGACATCATTTGCCAAAAGGGCTAAATCATCAGCATAATCTAAATCAGAAATTTTCATATCTCCAGCATATTTAAGGCCAAAATCTTTCCCTTGAAGTGAATTTCGCATAACATAATCAACAACTAAACTAAAGAGAAAAGGAGACAAAATGCACCCTTGTCGAACACCAGAAGTAATGCTAAACCAATTGCTACAAGACTTACCAACTCTCACACATGACTCAGTGTTATTATAGAGAGCTTTCATTATGTTAACTAACTTGTCAGGTATACCATATGATCTCACAATCAACCACAAATTTTGACGATCAACAGAGTCGAAAGCCTTTTTGAAATCAACAAAGCTAGCAACCAAAGGTTTCTGAAACTCTAAACATTTCTCAAGAATCTGCCCAAGTGAAAATATCTGATCCACACTTCCCCTACCACTTCTGAATCCACATTGCTCATCACGCAATTGCCTGTAAATCAGATTCTTAATTCTATTAAGCACAATCATGGAAAGAACTTTACCTGGAACAGAGAGTAGGCTGATACCCCTATAGTTATCACAAGAACTGCGATCACCTTTTTTGAAAATAGGGATAAAAATGAAAATAAAAAAAAATAAAAAAAATAAAATGAAAATAAAAAATAAATGACTGAAAATAGCTCTGGTAAAATCTTTAGGAACCATGCCTTTATCATAAAAGTTATTCAAAATTTCAGTCATCCAAGTGGTAACCGAAACATTCCCAGCTCTGTGCATTTCTGTAGTAATTTCATCTACCCCTGGGGATTTATGAAGTTTAAGTTTAGAGATAGCCAAAATAACTTCAGATTGTGTTATAGGGCCAACATTAAAGCTGCCAATGCATCTATCATCATTACAAACAATGGGAGTAGAATTAACCACATTGTTTAGAACATCACTGAAATGCTCAGCCCACCTAGCCATGACAGAATCCTCACCTTGTATAACCTTACCTTGTTTATCCTTCAATCCTTGTATGCCTGTCCGTTTTCTACCACATAAAACATTAACTATCTGGTACAGCTCTCTGCTGTTGTGCTGCCTAACTGCTTCCTCAGCTTTGTCAGCCAAACCATCAAGCCAAAGATTCTTATCAGTAGCTAATTGATCCTTTAGACGTTTATTAAACTCTCTGTAATCCTTTCTATTAGGACTAGTAGGGTACTGATTAAGGACATTCCTGCAGTTCCTTCTTTCTGAAATAAGCTCAAGTGCCTTATCACTTAAATAATTCTGCCTCCTCTGCTCCTTTTTTCCTAAAAGAGTACTGTTAGTTTCGAAAAAAGCCTGTTTAAAATGGCCCCATTCTTCCTCAACTTCAGTATTAAGCAAACCATGACTGTCATAATGACTAAGTAACCTATCATGGTAAGCTTTAGCTATAACTGGGTCTTTCAGAGTTTCAGTATTAAAGGTAAATTTTTTAAACCCTAGCGCAACACTTTTTAAGTTTAAGTTGCAAGACACTTTTAACAAGGTAATGGTCAGATCCAATTTCAGCTCCCCTATATGCCCTGGTATTTCTAACAGAACTAGCCCATTTGCTGTTAATTAATATATAATCAATCATATTCCTATGCAGCCCATCAGGTGAAACCCATGTGTATTTATGTATGTCGCGGTGTTTGTAATATGTGTTAGTTATTCTGAATCCATTGAGTTTACTTACCTGTAGGAGACGTTGCCCATTGCCATTGCAGGTAGCAATACCAAAAGGGCCTATCACCCCTCCCCAAAGGTCAGAGTCAGTACCAACTTTGGCATTGAAGTCACCAAGAACAAGGGTAATATCTCCTTTCTTGACAGAATTCAAAATATCCTGAAGTTGTTCATAAAACCTATCCTTCTCATCCTCATCGGCATCCTCAGTGGGGGCATAACAGCAGATAACATTCAAGTCTTTAATGCTTGTCTGAAATTTTGCTGTAAGAAACCTTTCATTAATGCACTCATATCCTAGAAGAGCATCACTAGCATGTCTGCTGAGCAGCAGACCCACGCCTTGGTGATGCTTTCCATCCTCCCTCCCTGTAAAGAGAAATTTAAAATTATTTTTAAGAATCTGACCTTTAATTGTCCATCTGGTCTCTTGCAAGCCTAGAATATCTAGGTTATAGCGCTGGAATTCCTGCATGAGGACATCAAGAGAATAATCTCTATGTAATGTCCTCACGTTCCACGTTCCTGCAGAGAGAAAATGATTAGTAGGATTTTTAAAGAAATTAGGTTTATTGAGATTGGTAGGGCCAACAATATCAAACAGCCCCCTGATCGCAGGCATGGGGCAAAGACCTGTTCCTCCTCTGCTAAAGGCTGAAGTCACCGATGCTGGTAGGAACATCAGGCACCACCTTTTCAAGTGGACTTTTTCAAGAGCCACATGGCCTGCCTGAGACACATTACTCCAGTTTAGGCTTGACGATGCCCAACTAGCTAAGTAAGGTTCAGGTACCTGCGATGGCCTCTGATTAGGATTATCCACCAGCTGATATAAGGTATCCATGCCTCTGTTCACTTAGAGCTGGCAACCCAGAAGCAAACAGAAAACACAGCGGCAGACTCTCCTTCAACAGAGGCCCACCAGTGCAGCAAGTCCAGGATCCATAATCAAACTCAAATCCATAAACAAATCCAGTCTAGTAGGTATAAATGGTCAGCACCAGGACCCTGTGAAGTTGACCACTCCTCAGCAGGGTTGGAAAAAAAGAAAAAAGTGGCCATAGATGATCAGATCAGTAGGCCATACTGAACTGGCAGCCCTCCCCTTCCGTTCCCTTCCAAAAGATAATATCTCTTTTGAAAGGTACTAACGGCCTGCACCACGAGAAGGCGGGGTCGGACATTAGGTGCTAGACCTGGCCGGTCAGAAACTAAAATTATAACTTTAGAGTTCAGTGATGCCACAAATGAAACATAAAGATCGTAAAATACAAAATTTGCAATTGTTCTATTTAATGCAAATAAGCCTTCAGCAATAAATACATAATTTTGAAATTAAAGTAGGTAATTGGTTCCTTTTGCGTTGAATATGTGAAATGCTGAATGATAAGGTCAAGGACAGGAGATAGTAATTAAAATTGTAGAATTAGGTTAAAACGTCAAAAATACCAGCTCCATCGTTCTTATTTGAGTCAGTTGGTTTGCTGGCTCTCGAGCTGTCATGAAAGTTTTTATTATCAATTGCTTCATCTCCATAATAAGCTTCAAGCATCTCATTGTTGTCTTGGTCCACATTGATGTCTAATAACGGTTGATCACTGGAATTGTCTTCAGCAGTCACAAATTCCGTGATTTTTTCGCTATCTTTCTTGATGGTTGGGAATGTCTGTTTGCTTGAAACAGATCCCGGATATTGCTTTCTGTGATCGTTTAATTCCAAATCCATCATATCATTTACCACAGGAGGTCTTTCTCTGAGTTCTGCAAAAAAGGGAAAAGAATTCGCAAAGTTAAAACATAGCAAATTTTTCTGTAGTAAGAGAAATTACACATCTGAGGAATATGAGAGGGTACCTAGAACAATTTTTTGTGCCTAGTGGCAGGTTTGGACTGGCCACAGGAAGAATACGGGCGCTTCCGAAGCCTAAAGAACAAAGGGGATACGCACATGTTCAGATGAAGTTAAATCCGGATATTCCAATTTACTTTCATCGTACTCCAGAATATGTGTGGCCAACCTACTACTCACGAGTCTCATGCGACTCATCCCAAACAACTTGCGACTCATAAACAAATATTCAATACATTGAATTCAGTTCATTTCTTTAATTTTTTTTGATCAAGCATTTTTACGTAATAATCAGACGATATTGCCAATTCATAGCACTTATTAAAAATGCATATTTTTGTTTCTTAATCAAGACAATTTCTTGATTTCTTAAATATAAAGTATTTTTCTCAATTCTTTACTTTCGGGCGATGGTGCAATCCAGGATTTAGGATATTTCGGCACCTTAGGTTGTTTACTTCCCAGTGGGTTCGAATACAGTCCCAGTTGTTTACTTCGAATGGGTTTGGGGTGAGAGGAGGGCGGCAACAAAACTTGGGGTGTCTTTTGCCAGTGGGGGCGTGGCACTGTAAACCAAACTCAAGGGACTTTTTGACAGCCGGGGGGCTGTAGATCATGGAACTTTACGACGGGAAGAGGGCGTGGCACTTCCGTTCGCCAGATCGGCTGTACCACCACTCGTGCTGTTACATAGCTGTTGTTTGAATTAATGTCAGTTATTTCCTGCTACTTCTTGAGGCAATGGTCTCCATGGTAATGGGGGCTCTTCCGTTCATTGGCACATACTTGCTGTTTTTTGGAAATATGGTATTGCTCTGCTGTGGCTGATTGGAATTTCGTGGCCTGCGCCACTAGTATTTTTGTGTCCTCAAGCTTTGGGATATATTTTTTTTTCTATTGCTGCTTTAGATAACGTTTTTTTGTTTTGTTTTTATGTCCCTTTGATATTCATTAATTCTCATTTCTGCAATTATTTTTGTTTTGTCTATATATGGGCTGTTATTTGAGTCATCCATCTGCATCGGTATTTTATACACTTCTCATCTTTTATGTTTATCTCTGTTTTTTTTTATCATATTTAACATGTGCAATAATTTTTTGCTGGTACTTTTAATTTATGGGGTTTCAACATGTTATAGATGGCATTTATTAGCCATAGTATGTTATCCCATGGCCGAGTAGTTAGAACGCTAAGCTACTGATCTAAGGGACCTAGGTTCGAGCCCCGGGTAATGCATGGATGTGTGTGTTGTTTGTCTGCTGAGGTCCCGCCATCCTCACTGACCTTCTACTTATGGCGTATTAAACTGACAGGCTCCTGTCAGATTTCTGTGGCAAACAGCTGCTTGAGGGGGTATTTATTTTATATGAAGCGATCGCTCAATGGATTCCACCACACTTTCCTAACCAATAACATCGTAACGAGAATTTAAAGTGTTATGTGTAAAATGAAAATTGCAATAAAAAAAAACACCCCCTCAAGCAGCTGCTTGCCACAGAGGTCTGACAGGAGCCTGTCAGTTTATATGCCACAGTAGAAGGTCTGTGAGGATGGCAGGACCTCTGCAGAAAAACAACACAAACGCCCATACCTTATCTGGGGCTCGAACCCAGGTCCCTTAGATCAGTAGCCAAGCTCGCTAACCACTCGGCCACGTCTAAAAAATATTTTTAGACACGAGGGGCAGGCTCGTAATTTGCAGTTCCCAAATTCTACTTCCAACTGTGACTATGTTGAGATTTCTCTCTGCAAAATCTCCACCCTGCTCTTCGTCAGCAGGGGACTAGCAGGCGGGGCAGTCACAGTGTCCATCAGGGGCGCCCGTGTCAGGGCGCACCTGAGGGACATGGACTGGCTCATCTGCCGGCTCCAGGACTCTCTCCTTTGAGATTGGAGCTGCTTTCGCTCTACTACTTATCTTCCATATCTTTCTAGCCGGGCTGCTCTCCTTACCCCCTTTAACGCCACCCATACTCCAAGTCCGTACTGGTCTCCTCTGGGACAAACCTTCATCTTCTACTTCCAGGCTTCTCAGGCCACTCGTGTAGTGACGGAAGACGGATTACGTATTTTTCCCATGAGGGGGCGGGTCCTTCGGGACCCGCCCCCTACCCCAATTATTGAGAGGTCAGCAGGGGACATCGATGGACTTCGAAAGGCTGCTTTCCCTGGATGGGACGTAGAGGTAGTGGCATTATGTGCAGGAGAACCATATCCTATGCACGTTAAAGACCACTTTGGATGTCCTTGACTGGAACCTTTCATCTATCTCCTAACAGCTGCCCAGTGGGTCCCTCCCCCAACATTCTCCGAGCCAGCGGTGTCCTTCTGACCTGGCCATTTAGCTCATTGTGTGCAAGAAAGTACCACTTAGAGGTAAAACAATACAACCCGAGGGACGAGCGTAATGTGTTATATGTCAAATGGGAAATCAGTTGCTGTCTTCGGGGCCTCTTGATTTTTAGAAAGTCACTCCGATCCCTTTGAACTCGAAGCCAGATCTAAAATTGTTATTTAAAGAGTTATGATAGGTAAAGCTTTTAACAGCAGCACTGCCAGTCATAGGAATTTGAAAAGTTTCAGTGTTTAATGCAATTTGCTGAATTTTGTTTTCAGCAAATGATTTCAACTGTTTCTTTCGAGAGCACATTTTCTGTGATACTTTATTACTGGATTATTCAATGTTTTCTTTCAGTTTTCGCGATTTTTGAAAAAAAGAACCATTGTTAATACTAGTTTTGATTTGTTTTTACACTCATTTGTTTTTACACTCATCCAAACAAAACTCCTGAAAACGAATCCAAAATATGGTTAAATACCAACGAATTTTTTGCAATTTGATATAATAAGTTTTGAAATTTGATGGACTGTGATATCACTGCTCATTGTGATCCTACAGTTACATAATATAGTCAGAGGTGAGCATTGGGGGTATGCTGGAGAGGGGGCTTGCGTGAGACCTTTGTTAAACTTCTATGGATTATCCAAACTCCATGTTGAAAAATTAACAGATGTTAACCGTAGATGACCCTTAGCCGAAATTCTTCTGAAAATTTGCGATCTTGGCCCTTCTTTGGCACTCTTGTGTGGCAAGCCTTCTACCGAGCGGTAGCACTGTCTACTCGCTCTTGATTGGCTCTCGAAAAATTTGCGAGCGAGCCCCTCGTTAACAAATTGGCAGCATACCATGAACGGACATGTAATATAATGAATGACAAAACCCAGATGCTCCGCAATTCAGAGACTGCACACTACATATATCGGGAGATGCCACGTTTACCACTATCCATCGTTGGGACTGAACAGTACTATAGAAGTAAAATCCAGCACTCGCCAAAATCGTTTTTCTTCCTCCCCTCTGGGCGGGGGTGGCTCAGAAGGTAGCATTCCCAGATTCGAGTCCGAGCTGGGTCAGCGTTGAGATTTATCTCCGCAGAACTCCCCGCCCTGTACACGGTCAGTAGGAGACACTGAAGGGCTTGGAAAGGCCACCGTCCGTCGGATGGGATGTTAAGCCGTGCCCCCGTGTGCTTGAGAGCCACACCCTGTGCACGTTAAAGAACATGCTGGATGGCCTTGACGGGAGGCTACTATGTGTCTCCCAACAGCTGCTCCAGTGGGTCCCCTCCCCCAATCTTCTCTGAGCCTTCGGGGTCCATGTGACCTGACCATTTAGCCCATAGTATGCAAAAAAGTGTAGCTCAGAGGTAAAACATCCAATCCATCTTTTCTTACAGGCGCTTAACGTTATTAAACAGAAATATTTAAATCTTCCTTTATCAGCTCTTAACTCTCAGTTTCCTACATTATCTTCTTAAACGAACACAACAGATATGTTATCCGAATTATGCAGAGTGCAACTTACCTAAAATCTTGGGCCAAAGTTCTTCCAAAATCGTTACTCTAGCTTCCAGAGTGTCCATTTCTTCTCTCATTTTTTGCATAGTTTCAAGCAAGACCTGTTAAAAATGAGACGTATATCAGTGTGCGTAATAGTAATGGAATACAATGTTATCCAAACTGCGATTCATCAGTTATTTTTTGGAGATTCGCAATGTATTCCTAACAATCTAGATGATTGTTGAAACAAGAGTCTAACAGTATTGAATTGAAACAAAGCAATAACTATTATTATTTATGAGTTAATTTTTGGAGAAATTGCAGCCGATTTATTAACAAAAATACGTTAATTTCACTTCAAATGTATTTATGAATCGTACGTATCCTTTCTTAGTGCTTGAGCAATTCTGCCATTTCAGTTTTGAGTGTTTTGTCATTAAATTTTAATAACAGAACACTTTTTTTCCATATCTCATCATTTAATTGCAATGAAATTTGAGTGTTGTCAGGAACTGTTTTTATCTAATCCTTTCTATACAGGCTTTAGAAATCTAGAACTGCATAAAGGGGTCTACAAACCTGAAATATCTGAATGGAAAATTTTAAATGGAAACGGTGATTGAAACTCATAATGAATTTGGTTCAGAGCCCAAAATGCAAAATTTTATATATTTGACTTGGTAGGGTAATCATGGAAGGGGGGAGGGAATACGATAAATGGAATCAGTCCAAATAATCAGAAGGCTTTCTTAGATGACACTCATGGCGGTCGGCATGAAAAAAAAAATTTTTTTTGGGGGGGGGGGGATGGTGTACTTCTTGTCCGCCCCTAAAGCAATAATGCTTTCAAGGGACGGGCAAAAACAAATCAATGCTTCGAGTTTGAAATATTTAGATCAGTAATAAAACAAATACCCCCTCAAGCAGCTGCTTGCCACAGAGGTCTGACAGGAGCCTGTCAGTTTATATGCCAAAGTAAACACAGTTTATATGCCAAAGTATTTCATACTCCCATATAAACTGACAGGAGCCTGTCAGTTTATATGACTAAGTAGAAGATCTGAGAGGATGGCAGGACCTCAGCAGAAAAACGACACACACAACCATGCCTTACTCGGGGCTCGAACCCAGGTCCCTTAGATCAGTAGCCAAGCGCGTTAACACTCGGCCATGGGACGGCTCATGCCATTCTTTAATGAGCACAGTTGCGAATACAGCAATCATGCATACATCATATCAAAAGAAAGAATGACCGAAAACAAAACGAAAATAAGAGAAACTTTTCATTGAAAATGCACGTAAAAAAAGTTTTTTCATATTAGTAAAATGAATGATGTGCTTCCGAAAACAAAAGAAAACGTAAAAAACAAGATTATATTTTGTTAAAGAGAACATTAAAGAGACAGTAAGAGTTTTAAGGAGACATTAATTTTTGACATTATTGAACATAAATTAATTCTTCCGGTGGCGAACTTATTTATTAATATTCCAATCCGCAAGAACACGCTAAGGCAATTTGCAAAGCCGCGGAAACATAGAGAGGCCTTGAGAGCATATTCGCGCAATTTATAGAAGCACGAGAATTATGTTTGCGATTTTGCCAGGTCATGAGGTGAGTAATGGTGAGAACCACTGTCCCAAGCTGTAAACTGACTCTGCATTCTAGTGATCAATCTCTAGTAGGGGACGTTAACATAAGACTACGCGTATGTTGGCTGAACTGACACGAAGCAATGAATACGCAAGCTAGATGAATGTAATGGACAGAACCGAGGCGATAATAAATAAATTGCAACTGTTGAAAAAATAATTATAAAGTTTCGTCACTACTTGAATAAAGGATTTTTTTTTTTGCCACGTGCGAATTCCGGATACAGTAAAGAAATGGTATTTGGTCAACTATGAAGAATCCGCCAAATGGCATTAGCAGCCATCTCTTTTCCAAGATTAACTAAGTTGCTGCGATGAGACAAAAAATAAAATTCTCTATTCTTTTTTTCTATTCACTTTATGAAAATTAAGCACTTCTTGACCAAGGTCATGGAATGTCACATGAAATAACTTGGAGGTCGAAGGTTGCCTCCCACTATCGTGTTCAATTCACTCTACAGAGGAAGCAAAATGCTTATAGTATTTATTTATATAATCTACTTTTTAATATGAAGAGTATTAATTTCTCATTGCTGTTGATTTCTAAGTAAATAACCCAACTCACCTCTGGGAAAGGAATATCTTCCTGGAAATCTAAATCTGGTGGAAGATCCCCACTTCTGGCCACGTAAACTGAGAAGAGAATTTAAAACACCAGTTTAATTAATTCAAAATTTACTATGTTCATAATTAAATCACTACCAAATGAAAAAGTCCGAGTTTTTAGTGCAACATTGTTCACTAAGTTAGAAAATAAGGTAGATAGAACATTGCTACATGAAAGAGTCATACAAGAAAGTGAAGCTCACATACGGTCATTTGACACGGGGCAACTATGAATTGTGAGGCTTCGAGTTCTGCTGCGAAACAGGCGCCATTTTAACCTCGTTTTCTCACTTTCAGCATTAGCTTCAGTTGCATGACGTCATGTTCCATCTATTTCCATTGCTGGTCTAAAGTAATATGGCTGAAAGAAAAATAGTCATCTGACTATTGTGATCAACAAAGACGGATTCAAGCAGCATCGCAATTAAATACGCCAATTCTCTTTAGTATGTCTCCATTTGCAGATAAAATATTCCATACCTTTTGTCTAATAAAAACTGTATAATTATCTTATTAAACATATTTGTTTATGCAGTTCTGATCATTTTCTATTCGCTGTATTCTGTATTGAATTTCTGATGCCTATGCATTTACAAAAGTTGTCTTTAATATTTATTTACTATTTTTGTTAGCAATTCTCAGAGTTAAAAAAAATCAGTGGGAGTCTTTTTCTAAGTATGTGAAATAAGAGATGGAAATGACTAAGTTAGAAACATTGCATGATCACTTGGACAAGGGTTTCATACTCCCATAAATATGCCTGTGGGAATACGACCACCTTCTATTCCGTATTATATACATTCTATAAAGCCGTAGATTATTCAGCAATTTGCAAGAAAATAAACTAAATCAACTTGAGTCTTTGGGAATACTATTCCATCACGAATAAAACCAGTTGCATTTCTCAGAGAAGTTAAAGTGATAAATTACAGCGAATTACTCGCAGTAAATTATATCTTGAACAGTTGTCTATTTTGATTGCAATAATTAATTTATAATATTAATTTATTATATTCCATTGTAAACCAAATGTTCAATACATTTGATCTTTTTAATTTTTAAATGTCCTTCCTAAATTGTTCATACCTAAATGTCCCTCCTTAGCAAAATAAAAAGTTGGCAACAGGTACAATCAAATCAAGATTTTTCGCTAATTAATTAGGTCTTCGACTATTCGTTTGCCTTGGGTGAATAAACCAGACAAGTGTAACAGGTCACTCTGAATTGGGGGCCTATGACTTGCAGCTCACCACTATTGTATTTCAGCGCATGCGCATTTGTGTAATTGTCATAGTAGATAATATTAAATTCCGACGGTAGACCTAAGGGATGAATTAGTATTGTATAAACTAAAGCAGACGATGTAACCTGATTTCCAAAGTGCTGTGATTGTCTACAAAACACGACAAATAATGATTACAAAACGAATAGAAAAATATCGCGTTGTTTTAGATATGACAAACAATGAACACTAAATTTCAAATTCGCTCATTATTTCTTGTGATTATTTTTGGTGGGACAGTGTCCCAGGTGAACTAATGGACGAGACGCACCTGGTCACGTGAGAGGAAAAATTACATCACAATGAAGAGAAATAGATGCTGAAATAAGAGACGGAGGGGATGTCGCAGACAGGCCAAAGAAATTGAATTTTCTCTCTGTATTGAGCATATCAGGAGTTATTTGGGAGATAACGGCAATAATCCGACAATAATTTTGGTTCACTGATGTCCAATGATAATGGAGAGGTGATGAATTAGATCTTTGATGAAACTTTCGGTCCATTTTCTTGCTGACTTAATTTCCGCAAACCGAATTTGTTCTTTTTCTGCACTTGTAATCCGTTACTTCTAGATTTGCTGCAGTAACCGTCGCATGGCCGAGTGGTTAGCACGCTTGGCTACTGATCTAAGGGACCTGGGTTCGAGCCCCGGGTAAGGCATTGTTGTGTGTATTGTTTTTCTGCTGAGGTCCTGCCATCCTCACAGACCTTCTACTGTGGCATATAAACTGACAGGCTCCTGTCAGACCTCTGTGGCAAGCAGCTGCTTGAGGGGGTATTTATTTATTTATTATTATTCCAATAAGACAGCTGCAAACCGACGAGGAACGAACGATGTATTTCTCTTCATTGTCGTGCCATTTTCTTCCTTTGCTGTGATAACTAAAATACGAGTAGTTATGTGTTTGAAGTTGTAGAGCTGTTTTGTAATTAGATACTTCGTATTAGTTGAAATGAGAGTCATCCTTTCACGAGTTATTGCGGAACAAACGCATTCATGTTCTCGAAATGCCGAAAGGGCCAGTAGGATCGGAAATCTCACTGAAAAGTTATAGAGAAGATGTGAGTGATTATTTTTAAGTATTTTGTGATCGGATGATAGTGAAGTAGTGAAAGTTTCATCAAGGGAACCAACCTCCTTCAGTCCCTCGAGCTCCTAATCCAGGTGGTCCTGGAGGCCCAGGAAGTCCTCTTGGCCCTGGTAATCCTACAAGTCCAGGTTCTCCTTGGCGGCCTGCGCCTCCTCTTTCTCCTGGTAGTCCGGGAGGTCCCTGTGGCCCTGAAGGTCCAGAGAGTCCAGGAAGTCCGGGGGGTCCAGGCAAACCCCTGAGGCCTGGCATGCCATCAGCTCCTGGTTCACCTGAAAAGATTAAACTCCGGGCTAAGAGTAGAAAAACTTTTAATAAATGAATTGCCTTCAAATTATAATATTGAGGATAAATAGATAATAAGGAAACAATTGAAAAACGGAAAGTGAACTTGAAAATTTAAATATTCCGTTTAGAAATAGTTTAGTCCGTTTAGATAAATGCTATTTAATATTCCGTTTAGAAATAGTTTAGTCCGTTTAGATAAATGCTATTTAATATTCCGTTTAGAAATAGTTTAGTCTTTAGTGCAAATAAGCTATATGTGCTCATCCTGTTGAGAATGGCACCTGAAATTCTATAGGATCGCTCTTCTCGGCAAGGGGGGAATGAAGTAAGCCAATAACGGTGGAACCAAGGAGGTGGGGTTGGCGGCCTACGTAGCAGGGGAGGGATCCTAGTTATAAAATAAGATGCAATTTAAATTACATTTGATCTGTGGCTTATCCAGAAACTTTAAATGCGTGTGTGTGGGGAGGGGACATTTTGAGTTCATTGGGAGTTATGTGGATTCTCGGGGACTTCCTTAGAAAACGTATGATATTCAAGCTCTCAAACAGTCGGTGGGGGGGGGGGGGGGGGGGGGGGGGGTTATTATACAACGAAAGTCCTCACTTGAGTAAGCCACTACATTTGATTTATTTGCAAAAACTTCGAAATACGTTTCACTAATACCTGAAAACTATTGCCTACACACATTGTTTATTTAACCCTTTAAACAAAATTATCAAACACATAAATATACGGTAATCTCTCGAAAACTTATCATATGCTACCCTTTCAACATAGAGATGATACCAGAAGTACTATACACGAGAAATATATCACTTTTCAACTCTAAACGAAAAGAATAAGAATAATGTCAGTGATATAGGTGACGAAAGGTCAGAACTGGAAATACCGCAGAGGCTATGTTATGCGTTTTTGTGATTAGCAACCTGCTTTCGTTGTTACATAAGTGTAACATACGCACTCCTTTAGCTAGAACATCAACCGTGCATGTAGTTGGAACTTTACATACATACTTACAAAATCCTCATGCAGCCATGGGCTACGGAGGTCCTACCAGACGGTGTAATTTTCCCCTCCAGACGTGTCTGTCCTGAGCTACAGCTGCTGTATTTGACTACTGTAGGCCAATTTTATCAAGGTCCTGTTTACATTGTCTGCCCATCGCATCCTAGGTCTCCCCTCTATTCCTGAAGCCTTTTGGCACACTGTTTATTATATTGCTTGCCAATCTGCAGCTATGGATATGGGCAGCATGGCCAAACCAACGCAGTCTCTCTCTGTGCAAAATGCTACTCAAAGGAGATTGCTGACTCCTTCTTCTAACTCACATTACTTACAAAGTCAAACCACCGAATGCCCAAGATACTGCGTAATCATCTAGAATCAAAGGCATCATATTTCCTGTTATCCTGCTTACAAATGGTCCATGTTTCACTACCTTAACTAACTAGAAGGAACCAAACCATTATACAACCTAATTGTGGTATTTAGGTGTATACATCTATTTTTCCACATTCCCCATAAATTTTTGAAAGTCCCAGCAGAAATACATATTCTTCTATTTATCTCATGCCGCACATCACCAGTATCTGTTACACAGCTCCCAAGATAATTAAACTGAAATACTTGTTCAAGAGTAGAGTCATTCAAAGCAACTGAAGCACCATCTGTCTGACTAATTTTCATCACTTTAGTTTTCTCTCTGTTTATAATCAAACTTACTCTACTATCAGTCTCATCAACAGTTTGAATGGAAGAGTTCATCTGATCAACATCATTTACCAAGAGCTAAATCATCAGCATAATCTAAATCAGAAATTTGAGGATCTCCAAACCATTTAAGGCCAAAATCTTCCCCTTGCAGCGAATTTCGCATAACATAATCAATAACCAAACTAAACAGAAAAGGAGACAAAATGCACCCCTTGTCGAACACCAGAAGTAATGCTAAACCAATTGCTACAAGACTTACCAACTCTCACACACGACTCAGTGTTATTATAGAGAGCTTTCATTATGTTAACTAACTTGTCTGGTATACCATATGATCTCACATTCAACCACAAATTATGACGATCAGCAGAGTCGAAAGCCTTTTTGAAATCAACAAAGCTATAACCAAAGGTTTAACCTACAAGTCCAGGTTCTCCTTGGCGGCCTGCGCCTCCTCTTTCTTCTGGTAGTCCGGGAGGTCCCTGTGGCCCTGAAGGTCCAGAGATTCCAGGAAGTCCGGGGGGCCAGGTTCCGGGGGGTCCATAACCAAAGGTTTCTGAAATTCTAAACATTTCTCAAGAATCTGCCTAAGTGAAAATATCTGATCCACACATCCCCTACCACTTCTGAATCCACATTGCTCATCATGCAATTGCATGTCAACCAGATTCTTAATTCTATTAAGCACAATCATGCAGAGAACTTTCCCTGGAACAGAAAGTAGGCTGATACCCATATAATTATCACAAGAACTGCAATCACCTTTTTTGAAAATAGGAATAAGAATATCTCTGATAATACTTAGTAGCAATGCCTTTATCATAAAAGATATTCAAAATTTCAGTCAGCCATGTCGCAACACAAATGTTCCCAGCTCTAAGCATTTCAGTGGTGATTTCATCCACCCTGGAGATTTATGTAGTTTTAATTTAGAGATAGCCAAAACGATTCAGAATGTGATATAGGGCCATCATAAAAGCCAGTAATGCATCTATCCTCATTACAAACAATGGGAGTAGCAATAATCACATTGTTTAGAACATCTCTGAAATGCTCATCCCACCTAGCCATCACAGAATCCTCACCTTCAACTATCTTACCATGTTTATCCCTCAATCCTTGCTTTGCTTGTCACTGCTTCGTCAGCCAAGCTATCAAGCCAAAGATTCTTATCAGCTGTTTATTAATCCTCTATACGTCTATTAAGCTCAATGTAATGCCGTTTGTTAGGATTAGTAGGGAATTGATTAATATTAATCCTGCATTTCCTTCTTTCAGAAATAAGTTCCATAGCCTTATAACTCAAATAATTTTGTTTCCTGTGTTTACTTTTACCCAAAAGAGTACTGTTGGTTTCAAGAAAAGTCTGTTCAAACTGATCCCATTCTGTTTCCATTTCAGAAGTAAGCTAACCACGATTATCATAATGACTAAGTAGACTATTATGGTGCATTTTGGCTATATCTGGATCTTTCAGACCTTCAGTGTTAAAAGTAATTATCTTAACCTTGGCACAACATTTCTGAAACTTCAGTTGCAAGACGCGTTTGGCCAGGTAATTGCCAAACCCAATTTCGGCTCTCCCGTATGATCTGGTATTCCTAACTGAACTAGCCCATTTGCTGTTAATTAAAATATAACATGTCACATAACTGTTTAACCCATCAGGTGAAACCCACGTGTACTTATAATATACACGTGGGTGAAACCCACGTGTATTTATAATATACAATGGGTGAAACCCATGTGTATAATATATTGTAGTACATGTTACTTATTCTCAAACCATTAAGTTTATTCCCTGTAGGAGACGTTCCCATTGCCATTGGAACTAGCAATGCCAATGCCAAAGTGACCTAAAACTCCTGCCCAAAGGTCAGACTCAGTACGAACTTTAGCATTGAAGTCACCTAGAACAAGAGAAATATATCCTTTCTTGACAGAATTCAAAATATCCTAAATCTGGCTGTAAAACTTGTCCTCGTTTTCATCAGAATCCTTTGTGGGGGCAACAACAGATGACATTCAAGTCTTTAATTTTTGTTTTAAATATTACTGTAAGAAATCTTTCATTAGAACCCAATCATATACTAGAAGAGCATTACTGGTGTGTCTGCTGAATAGCAAACCTACACCTTGGAGATGCTTTCCATCCTCCCTTCCTGAAAATAGAAATTAAAACAATTTTTAGGATCTGACCTTTACCTGTCATCTGGTCTCTTGCAAGCCTAGAATATCTAGGTTATAATGCTAGAATTTCTGTGTGAGGCCTTCAAGAGAATGATCTTTATGTAACGTTCTTATGTTCCACGTACCTGTAGTATGAAAATGATTGGTAGGATTTCTAAAGAAACTAAGTTTCTTGATAGAAATAGAGCCAACAGTATCAAACAGCCCCCTAATCGCAGGCATGGGGAAAAGACCTTTTCACCCACAGTTAAAGGCTAGAGCCATCCATGCTGGTAGGAACTTCAGGCACCGCCTTTTCAAATGGATCTTTTCAAGAACCAGGTGACCTGTCTGAGACACATATTTAGATTATGTGGGGCCCCATCAGAACCCTGTGAAGTTGAACATTTCTCAGCAGGGCAGAAAAAAAAAAGGAAAAATTGACCATAGATGACCAGATCAGTAGGCAACACTGATCTGGCAGCCCTCTCCTTCCGTTCCCTTCCAAAAGAGAATATATCTTTTTGAAGGTACTAACGGCCTGCACCACGAGAAGGCAGGGTCGGACATTAGGTGCTAGGCCTGACCGGTCATGTGCATCATCACTGGAGATTGGTACACAGCTCCCCTTTCATTTTATGCCTAGCTTCCATTTACAGATTTCCAGAATCATCAAAAGAAAAAGAGACGTATTACTAATTCATAAAAGGAAGTATCAGTCACATCCGTTCGGATTTTTGAGAACTTACTCTATAGACATGGATATCATTAGGAGAAATTTAGACGCTGTGAATCTCCCTCCCCCACCACTTCCTTCCTCCGCTTAGCCTTTTGCGAAGTTACGAAGAAACGGGTATCTATATAGTTCGCAGCAATGGATCGCAAAGCCTAATTCAACTTTCTCAATGGCACATGACGTAAAATGAAGTTGAGTGACCTCACGTATTCTCCAGGGATGAATCCGAATTCCATCTGAATAATTGGATTTGGTGGATATTCTGATCTAAGGAGAGTGATGATCCCGCACTCCCCATTCTAACATATGTCTAGATATGGTGAAGTTTAAATATTAGGAGGAACTGAGCGCACTTTGTTCTCTTACTTCACAAAAATCATGAATTTTGTGACATAGACCTTTAACATGTCGTCCAGAGAAGAATTAGCTTTCAGGTGTGAAACAACCAATCCTCCCAACCTTCTTGCTAAAGTGCATGAAAACTAAAAAAAATTCCAATGTAGAAAATATCATAATGGAATCAATATGGCCTACCCTTTCTCCCTTCTAGTCCAGGTATTCCAGGCTCACCAGGAGGCCCTGGTGCTCCAATGACAGCTCTTCCTTCCTTTGGTCCTATGGCTTCATTGTCTCCATACACTGTGGCCCCTGGAAGGCCAGGTGAACCACGGCTGCCCATAGGACCTCGAGGTCCAGGAGGTCCTGCTAATCCGGGTACTCCAGGTTCTCCTCTGGATCCTCTGTCACCTCTTTCACCTTTTGGACCAGGAATTCCAGGCACGCCCATTGGTCCAGGATGTCCTCGAGTGCAAGGACAGTCAAGTGAGGTAACTTGTGGATTAACTGGAGTTGAAGGAGGGACGGCCAGTGCTGGTTGGTCTTGTGGGGCTCCTTCATCGAGTCCTGTTTTTTTCTGAAACTATCAGGGACAGATTCAAACTTCTCAAAGCAAAATGAATCAATACTTTACCTGTGTTCATAAACATAATGCAGAAAAGAATTATCACTTAAATGAACAGGATATACACTAAAATTGCGATAGTAAAAGAAATTCCGAATGAACAGAGTCAAAAAATGTCTAATCTCATTAATAATCTTACAGAACAGAGAGTCAAAATAAAATTGTAAAAGGTTTAAGGATGTTTTTAACATAGAGTAAGCAAAGTGTAACGTAGTAGTAGGATGGAGTAAAGTAGATAGTAATAATATAAGTAAGTAGAATAATGTAAGTATAATACACTGAGAGACCAAAAGTCATGGGAATTGCAATTAAAGTAGAACTAGTGCACTGTACTCGTAACCAATACGTTGGACATCAACTGCGGTATCCTACAAACCCAATATTCATTTCGGAGTAGTTGTTAATTCTGTATGGCTGCATGTCGTGAGTTGTCTGACTTTGAACGTGGCCTGATTGTCGGTGCCAGAAGGATGAGTAATGCAATATCGGAGATCGTGCAGGAATTCGGTTTTCCCATGTCTACGTGGTCAAGAGTTATTGTCAGTATTCTATTGATGGCATTTCCACACATGTAAACCAGTCAATTGATGAACAGGACTCACGTCGGCTGTCACGAATGACGACCAGCAGATGGGCTACAGTGCAGAAATCACTGCCAACGAAACGTTTCTGAAAGGACTGTCCGTCGCCACCTGCACTTCATCGGATTGGTAGCCGAAGACCCACTTGTGTGCCATTGCTTACACGTCGTCACAGAACTCAATGACTGGAATGGGCCTGAAGACATCGAAATTGGACAGTAGAACAGTGACGATCCTTCCCGAGAGCGTAGTTTGGGGGGGGGTAGAGGGATCTGAGAATAAGACTTGAGTAGGGTTTCTCAATTACTAAAATATTCTACCTGATCAGGAAAAGTCGAAGCGATATTCTATGTGGAATAAAATTTTGCAATTGTTTCTTAAATCTATCTTTAATGTCGGACATATATAAATGGGGCCAAAATTATACAAAAACTGTATTTTATTTCAAAGCAGACAGACATGTTTGAGATTTTGTATAGAACGACCGGAATTTCGGGAGAAGGAAGAAAGATATCCAGACCCCCCAGATATGTCCCTGACTGTATGAACAAATTATCATATTTGAAAAGATTGTCAGTTAGTAAAAATTTTTAATTACTATAAGATATATAGAGTTCTTTGCACGTGAAGTAAAATTTTAGCTCCGTTGCATCAAGAGATTTTAAAAATAAAATTTCTACAAATCAGAAGGGTTATTTCCCAGTGACAGTAACAATAGAGTCATCCTTTGGTTCATTTTTATTTTATTTATTATACGAATTATTAATGGTATTAATATAAGTATATATAAGCATTAACATAGTATAGATTTCATAATATAAGAATTAAATTCAACAAATAATAAACTTTAATTTTAATGCAATATCCATCAGTAAATTAAAAGAACAGTAGAGTAAAATTTCCTCTGCAAACTTACTTTGGTATCGGTGATCTTTAGTCTTCCCTCGAAGGTAGAGAAGTTCGTGCAGTTGAAGCATTCTGGAAAAGAAACCTTTTCAAAACGAATAACACATTCACATCGTCAGTAGAATATCAATTATTCTATTAACATTTGTGCATGGCTTAGAAGAAAATAATTGGGTCAGTAGGTAGCTCGCCAGGCTCTCCTAATCGGTAGTTCTCAGATTCTAGTCCCACCTGTGACAGCGTTGAGATTTATCTGTGCTATCCCTCACCTTGCCCTCTGTCAGAACTGAGTTGGGTTGTTTTACCTCTGAGCGGCACTTTTTTTGCACACAATGGGCTAAATGCCTCTCGCAATGGGCAGGTGCCTCTGAGCGGCACTTTTTTGGCACACAATGGACTAAATGGCCAGGTCATAAGAACCCCGAAGAGAGTTGTTTTTGCTTGAACTCATGTGAGTGTATCATCTTTCATTGGTTCATTACTTTATTTGACCTCTTTGACTTAATTTGGTTTCTTTTTCCTCTCCATCCTTTATGCTAACTAGAGTTTAAGGTTCAACTCGACCCTTCCAGGTTTCCAGCCACGTAGTTAGAAAATGTTTTCTTGCGGGCGAGTAACAGGTAGTTGCGGGTTCATTAATTCAAACTGTGACACATAAGTGACAGAGTGGAGGGATTGCTCTCCCCTTGGTATCTGCTAGTAACGATAACGAAGCAAAACATTATTTTCAAACTTGTACACTGGTGCTCAAAATTAAAGGATAATAGACAAAAACATATACAGGGTGAATCTGAAAAAGTGTGCAAAACTTTACGGGGTGGTAGAACGCAGCTATACGAGCAATATTCGTCATAGAAAGTATGGGCGGAACGCAAACGGCGAGCCGCTAGGTGGCGTTGGAAATGGTATAAAAGGGTCGGTCCTCGTGCCTGGTGTCTTCGCAAATGTGCGTCGATCCCTATCCCGCAGGTGTGAAGCCTGCATTACAGCTGGCGGCAGCTCTTTTGAGCAATTTCTTTGAGCATGTACCTCAATTACATTCCTGTTAATAAAATGTTTTCTGAAGTATCTCCTCTCCTTCTTGTGTTCATTCTTTAAATGTGACAGTGGAAAACTACCTTTTAACTTCTCACCGCTTGCGTTCCGACCATACATTCTATGACGAATATTGCTCGTATAGCTGCGTTCTACCACCCCGTAAAGTTTTGCCCACTTTTTCAGATTCACCCTGTATAGCTGCCAATATGTGTAAAAGAATGCACTGAAAACTGACGAACATGGAATATGCGCTGCGCGGAAAATTATCCCACATTTATAGTTTTCGCACGTAAGTCGGAATATGCAAATTAGGAATGGGTTAAAAAAACGCGCGAATCTACTCGCAGCTTTTAGCTGTTCTAGGCAACTCTTGCTTTCACTTCATGTTAATTGCACGGTTATGATCTTAACGCATGCACATTATAGGATTATGAATTTCTTCTGCTTGATTTACATTTGTAATATAATAATAAACATCTTTTCCCAATTTCATTGCATTCCTTTAAAAATACTTCGACTTATGTACGAATTTATACAACAGGCATGGGCAACCTTTCCTAGTTCGGGGGCCAAATTATCATTCTGTCTCCGAGTCAAGGGCCGGATCAAATTATTAAATAAAATAAATTAATATTAAATGAATTAAAACAAGTTGGTATTTCATATTTCATTTATTTATAATATAATGCTTTGGTATACAGCTCTACATCAATTTTATAATATAATGAACGACATAACAATTTAATGTGAAGATTGGCCTTGTACTTGAACTACGTGATTATCAATATTGACGTTAATATTACTTAAGGATGATTGCAATAGAATTTTCGAGGTTTTCGTCCGTTATTCTTGTCCGAATTTTTGATTTATTGTATTTCATCCTCGAAAAAAACTGTTCACACATATATGTGCTGCCGAAAAGACAAATGATTTTTCTTGAAAAAACGTGTAAATTTGTATATTTTTCTTCCACCAAATAAAATTTTTAAAAATCCGTCAAAGCAATGTTGTTAAATTGTGATTTTAGCACTAAATCCGCCTGAAGCTCAATCAGTTCCATCTGCAAGTTTTCTGGCACATTATTTGCATCAGCGTCCATCGGACGAGCAAATATAGCGAATGTGGAGTCTTTGTTTTGGAAGTCGGCAAATCTTGTATCAAATTGCTCTATTAGTGCCTTCAGTTCATCTCCATAACAATTATAAAGGATATTTTTATGAGTTGATAGAGTAGGAAAATGATAACAATTTTTAGCTCTTATCTGACTTTCCAACAATCTTAGTTTATCACAAAAAGCTCTGACATGTCCATGCAGTTCATGAACCAATTGTCCTCGTTTTTGCAATTTAAGATTCAGTTCGTTTAGGTATCCGGTGACATCTACAAGGAATGCTGAATCACACACCCACTCATCATCTTTTACTTGGTTAATTGTGTTTCCTTTTATGTCCATAAAATCTGTAATGTCTTGTCTCAGATCATAAAATCGTTTTAACATTTTATCTTTACTCAACCACCTCACTTCACAATAATAAGACACATCTTCATAATCCGAAAATAGGTCTGCCAAATATTCCTTAAATTGGCGGTGATTAAGTGCACGTGACTTAATAAAGTTAATACTGGCTACTACAACCTCCATAACATTTGTGACTTTAATCGATTTTGCACACAGATTTTGTTTGTGGATAATGCAGTGAAAATTTGTTAAATTTTCCGGATTAATCTGTAATTCTATTGCTCTTTCATGAACTATTCCAATAAATCCCTTCCGTGCACCAACCATTGCAGGGGCTCCATCAGTGCATATGCCAGATAGTGAACTCCATTTAAGCCCAAATCTCTCGAAGACTGTGTTGACTGTTTCAAATATATCTTCACCGGTAGTTGTTCCTTTTAATGGCGGAAGCGCCAATAATTCTTCTGTGATGTTGAAATCCGCATCAACTCCTCGAATAAATATTGCTAGTTGTGCTGTATCGGAGGCATCAGTGCTGTCATCCAAAGCAATTGAAAATGCTTCCAATCTAGCAATCTTCTCTTTTAAACTTTTTTCGATATCATCAGCCATAATTTCTATCCGTCGGACAACAGTACGTCTCGACAAACGAATATTCTCGAAGTCTTTTTTCTTTTCAGGACATATTATACTTGCAACATCCAGCAGACATTCTTTGATAAATTCTTCTTCACCAAATGACTTAGAATGCTTAGCGATTTTTTCGCTTACCACAAAGCTGGCTTTGACAATGCTGTGGTGCTGCGTTCTTTGCTTGTTGAACATTTGCTGCTGGGTATCCAAGTTCTTCTTCAACTTCTGTATTTCATCTTTTCATAGTTGTCCATCAATTTTTTGGTGATCCGCATGTTTCAAATAAAGTGTTTCTTCAAGTTGTACTCTTTGTTGATGGATACGGATTCGTTGCACAGCAAACATGCAGGCAAACGTTTATTCAGAATAAAATAATAATCCTCCGTCCAGTTGTCTTGAAATTGACGATTCTCTGCATCTACTTTTCTTTTTTTTGGCATAACCCCTGACATTGTCCAAAATTTATAAGCGATATTCAGAGCTTTCAAACAAAACTGTCTTCTACACCGCAGGCACTGAACATAATACAACATCAATGCAGGCACCGAACTGACACGTTGTAACACGTTCACACACGCCGCTAGTCAAAGTGAGAAAGAGACCTTGGTGGGAGAAAACATGGTGAGTTTTGCGCAAGTCATATGACGTCAGCTTAATGTGAGTTAGTAGAACACACCATGTTTTCTCCCACCATGAATCAGATAAACTTCGCTGAAATAGATTAGGGGCGGATCAAAAGAAGTAGATGGCCGGATCCGGCCCGCGGGCCGGGGGTTGCCTATATGTATCATACAATATCCTTTAATTTTGAGTATCAATGTATATTTTATGCGTTTTTTAATATTTTTTTAGAAAAACCTCCGAACCGAAAGATGAACTGTTATATTAATGGAAATCCAGTCTTTCGGCCTTTTTTCCGGCTTAATTGAGTTTATGCCCCACGCCTTTATTTATGTTCTACATCCAAGTCTGTGTGGACATATAAGTATTCTATAATACAGCTGATCAATATGTAATTGGGTTGTTTTAACTCTGAGAGGCATTTTTTTGCACACATAGGTTAAATGGCCAGGTCACAAGGACTCCGAGGGCTTAGAGAAGGGTGGATGGAGGGGACCCACTGGATTGCTGTTAGGAGACAGATGTTAGCCTCGCGTCAAAGCCATCCAGCATGCTTCTTAATTTCTCTCTCCTGTAACACTTAATGTCTCATCCGACGGACGGCTTCCTTTTCAAGCCCATCGATATCCTTTATTGACCGAGAAGTTTTGAAACATAAATCTCAATGCTGGTCCATCTGGGACTTGAACCTGGGAACTACAGATTAGGAGCCTGGCACGCTACCGACTGAGTCACCACGGCCCCATCAATATGAAGTACTTAATACCTAGTCTTCATTGATTCTCCATGGTAAGGATGAAAAGCATTTGAGGTAAAGATGGGTTCACTTGACTTAAGATATTGCTTTCTGATATCACTAGGTAACACACTTGTTGAAATACGAGAATACAAACTAAACAAGATAGATATTCTGCTACGTTAATCAATGCGGTTTATTTAACGTTCTTTGAAATCAATAGAAATTCAAATGTTGCTTTGTCTGCACAGATGTTGGTGAAGTTTGTAAATATATTTTCTTTGGGCCCCTGGAAATTAAAGACTTGGCATTTACACAATTTCATGTTTTTTACAACAAGTGTTTACAATTATTTTATCTTGCCACTGGCGGATTTAAATGAGAACTGATCCCTGAAACAGGATCAAGTAAAACTCCTCACCTTGCCCGCAGGTTGGACCATTGTATCCAGGACAGCAGCGCCACACAGTTTCTGTGACTGTCTTGAATGTAGTGATGTATTTGGGCCTTTTCAAAATCCTGCAAAGAGATTTAGGGAAATGAACCCTTTAAGATCTAAAGACATACTTCTTGAAGAGAAAGTTCATATTCATATTGGAAAACTTAATTTCGAACTTTTGAGCAAATATTTTTTTCTACTTCTGCATGCGATAACTTCTTTTTCCTTAAATCAGCAAAATGTACATTCCATTTACACAAGGAAACACAAACTGCTGCCCTTCCAAAACCATTGGTGCTTCCTTTTTTTTATCGTCGCCAAAGTAATGAAGGCACCTCTGGGAGAATAGCTCTTTCATATGGCAACAGGCAACGGTGAAGTCCATGTACACAAACCTTAGATCATTAATAGAGTAGACGGAGCATGTTCATGATGTTACAACACCCAACATCGAAAGCTGTGGTATCACGTGACTAATGGAAAGAAAGCTTTGGGAATGGTGTTGCCGTGCTGTGGATTTGATTGCTCCGCAAGATTTATCAAAGGGTGAACAATTTCATTTCGCAGGTGAATAAAGCAATTCTAACTTAGATCGTTATGCCAATTATTTATGACTGCTATTATTAAATTACTTAAAATTAATAAGAATTTTGCTTTACTCGCATCCAACAATTCAACGTTACTTTTAACACGGCTACAGATTTCAGTAGACATGAAAACATTGACTGCTGAATTATTTTCTCATATTATTTAAACTGTGATCATTCTAATCAGCTTTTGACAAATTTTTAATATTTAATATCGTGCATTATTTTTGGAGCTGAATTTTTATTTATGTTAAATAGGGTTTGGAATTATCTGTAAATGTTATTGCACGAGTTCTATCATTGGAATAAAGTAATACTATATTTATTTCATTATTTGTGCACTATTTTTATAGGAGCATATGCTAACGAATTTTTCTCCTTTCTGCTAATATAAATAAATTAAAAAATTACTAAATTCCTATATGTGTCCTAAAAGTAGGAAATAAACCAAAAACCTATCGATGGTGCAATCAGTTGCTGAATTCGCATTCACTTCAAAGGAAGACAGGGCGCTGGCAATCTTCTTGTGTAGTAGGTAAATCGGCGACATTCTTCTTATTACTCAGAATTTAGAATCGGGGTAGGGGGGGTCGGAGAATGCAATTTAAGTAGGGTTTCCCAATTACTAAAATATTCCACCAGACAAGAAAGCTTAAAAATGGTTTTTCGGGGGGAGGGAAACTGGGTACGTCTCTGTACACCATCATTACTAAAATACATTACATTTCACAGGTATTTAGTAAGCTTTCATTCCAATATCACCTTTGAAGGAGCCCATTATATGTTTTAGGTTTATTTTTTGCTTTTTCGGGTGCGTGTAAGAAGATACGATTTTTTATTTGTGCTTTTCTTTCTTGCTAAAAACATCTATCTTCAGAAACGTTCATTTCACGTACGGATTTTTTAGTCATATACTGTATGTACAGTCATAAATAATTGACATAACGATCTAAATTGCTTTATTCACATGTGAAATGCAATTTTTTTCCATATGTGAAATTTTTCGCATTTTTTCACATTCTCGAACAATCCGGGCAGTGAGGCATGGCGCATTACCCTACTGAAAGACGGCACTACTAGAAGGGAATACCATTGCCATGAAAGGATGCACCTGGTCTGCAATGATGTTTAGGTAGGCGGTAGAAGTCATAGTTTCCTGCACATGAATGACTGGACCCAGGGTTTCCCAGAAGAACATTGCCCAAAGCATTACACTTCCTCCATGGGCTTGTTTTCATTCCACAGTGCATCCTGGTGCAAACACTTCCCCAGGTAAATGATCCACATGTACCCGGCCGTCCACATGGTGCAACAGGAAATGAGATTAATCAGACCAAACGACCTTCTTTCAATCATTCAAGGTCCAGTTTTGATGTTTGCATGCCCATTGTAGGCACTTTCGATGGTGAACCGAGGTTAGCATGGGCACTTGGAGTAGCCTGCAGCTATGCAGCCCCATTTTCAGCAGGTTCAATGTACTGTGTGCTGTGACACATTACTCCTGTCACCAGCATTTAAATTATGGGTGAGTTGCGCCACAGTATCCCTTCTGTTGGCTCGTATCATACGGGATAGCAATCACTCACCTTTAGCATCGATGAGCTGTGATCGGCCCACACCTTGCCGGCAGTTCATGGTAATTCCTTCCTTGGACCACTTTTTGAAGGTACTAACCACGGCTGACCTTGAGAACCCCACAAGCCTTGCTCTCAGAAATGCTCTGACCCAGTCGTCTGGCCATTACAATTTGGCCTTTGTCAAACTTGCTTAAGTCCGCTGCCTTTCCCATCTGAAGAACAAGAATAACACTGATTAACAGAGCTCAGTATCAGGTGTTATTTATACTGTTTCATGACCTTCACAAGCGCTGTCATTTACCTGCAATTGCTTCGATTTCCATAAAGACGCGCTGGTCATAATGTTTTGGCTCTTCGATGTATCTAAAATTGTGCCCTTTCTGATAACTGTTTTACTTCATAGAGTAATTGTTTTTTTCCTCTGGTATTAAGTGCTCATTTATATAAACAGGATCCTTTTCTTGTTCCTGGTAAATATCAGATAGTTTTTTTTATGCTATCCATTTATCAATCTGGTTAGTTGATGTAAATTTTACTAAAATATTGCTTGGCTTTTGTTTTCTTTTTTTTTGGGGGGGGGGGGGATCCCGAGAATTTAGTTTTTGTGGGCGGGTGAAAATAAGACTTTAGTAAGGTTTCCCAATTATTAAAATATTCCACCGAACAGGAAAGGTTAAAATAATATCCTGTATTGAATAAAATTTTATAGTTATTTTTTAAATATACTTTTAGTGTCGGAAATATATTATGGGACTAAAATTAAATTATACAAAGACGACTCTTTTGGATTTAAACGTTTCAAAGCAGGTAAACAAATTTGAGATTCCGTATATAAGACGAACGGTCCTCTGGGTACGTCCCTCCACCAAGTGATTATTGATAAAAAATTTGAATGATTGAAAAGTTTTTGTTTAACCTTAGCAATCTGACTAGCGGGCCAGGATTTCCCATTATAGGCATGTTAGGCACTGGCCTAGGGGCCCCAACATAATGGGAGCATCATTTAAATGGTATATGGATTGTGGGGCAATACACTACGTTGCCAAATGTATTGGGATATTTCCATGTTATGTGAATGGAAAACTATATCAAAAACTCTAACTTTGTAAATAAGCTTTTTTTAGAGAAAAATATTGCAGAAGATAAATTGAAGCTCTCAGTCAACTTTATCAAAAATTTTGATTTTATGAAATATTAGTTGATTATTAAAAGATTTATTGAAGCTGAACTATTTGACAGCAGATGCTGCTGTTAGAATCGTCGTAAACGGTTTGAAAACTAATGCGAAGTGCAAAATATTAAACAGATTTCTAAAATTATATTTATTTCAGTAAGCGACTTGTTTACAATTTCAGAATAAATTCTTACTTGTAGCAACACCGATGTTAAATGATTCAGTTTCCAGAACGCTTTAAATAGTAAACAAATATTGTTCAAAGTCTAGATTTGGGGAATCTTTTAGATTTTCCATTTCTTGTAACATTTTGTTACAAACGTTTAAAGTTACAAAGTTTTGAATACAGAAGTAGTTATGTCGCACGTTCGCCGGTAAACGGTGGAAAAGACGATTTTTAAAACAGTAAGAGTGTTTACATTTGCAGATTTTTTTAAAAAAATGATTACTTCCAAAAAATTAGCTGATTTTTCTTCCGAGGGAGAAATTGTTATCGACTGTTACTGCGTAGCGTTACTTCCTAGGAACGAGTAATATTTTGCATCATATGTTGAGGATACAGCAGCAAAAAGTATTAGGAATAAAAAGTTTGAAACCATGTCGCGTAACGGATATACTTACGGAGAGTAATTAATTGGGACATGGCAGAGATAAGAATTCAACGTAAAACCACTTTATCGTTCCAAAACAAGTCCTGACGCGGAAAGTGCAGAATATGTGTGAACACAAATATCTGATGGCAACATCCTTCAACACGATGGAGACTAATTTTAATAAGAGAAGCTCAACTCTTGGAGGTTTAGGGGTGCGTAATTTCAGAATGGCTTGTCTTCTTCCGACGGGGTACACTGAAACAAATAGCTGACCTATCATAAAGGGGAAATGGGATGTTTCGAACAATTTGTTTTTAAAACAAACAAAAAAAATTTTCGCCGTTTTCCTTTTATGATTTTTTTTATTTTTACCCAATAAGCATTTTTTCATTTCATTTTCTGCAGGACAGTCTTTTAAAACAGTTACTGCGGGATAGTTCTTGAAAGGGGGGGGGGCGGAACTTTTGATAAGGGGTTTTTTAATGAGGGGATTAAAAAATTGGGAATAATTTTGGTTAAAATCTTGCTAAAGTATACACTAGATAGTGGGGCTTTCCAGGTGACTTTTCAGGGGGTCTTAAAAATACAGGTGGGTCAACCAGGGGGTCTTTAAAGAGGGGTTTTAAAATACAGGTATGGTTTTTTAATAAAGGGGGCGGAACTTTTGATAAGGGGAATTAAAAAATACATGTCAACCAGGGGGTCTTTAAAGTTAGGGGATTAAAAAATACATGTCAACCAGGGGGCAATTTTGATAGGGTTTTTAATAAAGGGGGCGGAACTTTCGATAAGGGGGAGTCAAAAAATTGGAAAAATTTCGATGAAAATAGAATGTTTACTAAAGTATACACTGGACGGCGCCACCAAAAATCGAAGACTTTTTCAGGTGTTAGGAAATTCAGGGGGGGGGGGGCTTAAAAATACAGGTGGGTCAACCAGGGGGTCTTTAAAGAGGGGGACTTAAAAATACAGGTAGGGTTTTTAATAAAGGGGACGGAACTTTTGATAAGGGGGGTTTTAATGAGGGGGGAGTCAAAAATTGAGAATAATTTCGGTTAAAAAAGAGGGCTTTTCTAAATATAGTACTCATAATATACACTACATGGTGCCACGGGTTTTTAATAAAGGGGGAGGAATTTTTAATAAAGAGTTTTTTTTAATGAGAGGGGGAGTAAAAATTGGGAATAATTTCAGTTAAAATAGAGGGCTTTTCTAAATATAGTACTCATAATATACACTAGATGGCGCCACGGGTTTTTAATAAAGGGGGCGGAACTTTTGATGAGGGTTTTTAATGGGTCAACCAGTGGAGTCTATTAATTATGAATTATTAATTAATTATGAATTATGAATATTAATAAGGGCGTGACAGGCGACGTCATAGGGGAAAGCACAGTGCGTGGGGGCTGCTACCGTGCAACATAACTACTTACAGATTTCCCTTTACACAATATGAAAGTGGCCAATATTTTTGATAATTTAGTGCAATTAATTCATTTTCAGAGCAAAGAAAGGTTTGAATTTAAAATGAATAATTTGTTTTTAAATATTACTGCAAATTGAATACTGCAAGTTATATGCAATCCATAATATTAATTTATTACATTAATTTTACTCTTTATTAATAAAATTCTATTATCATTAAAATTCCAACATTCATTTTGATTAGATTATTATATTTTTCCCTTTCTTCGTGGTTGTGAAAGAAAGAGAATCGATATTTTTTATACGAAATTGAAAGAACTTCCACTTTGAAACAGGCACTACCATTTCGTGTGCTTATGGTCATTTAGGGTGTAAATCCAGCTCTTCCCGCCAGGGGCTAGGGTGAGTATCATAACTGTGATTGGTCTTCATAATTGTGTTTCATATCCTGTTCATAGCATACTATCGAATTCTATAAGTTTTCCGACTATTCTAATCAATATAGTGCCCTTTGTCGCCTAGTGGTGAGTTTTTGAACTAATTATTTTTGTTTTACATATTTCCTTTTCCCATTATCTCATTGGTACAATTACCAAATATGAAATCTATCAGATAAACTGCAAAGGACTTGGGGCAAAGAATTCATAACAAGTCAAGCTTCAGCTCTCCATGCTTCGGCTATATGTAAGTGACGTCGCCTGTCGGATTTCTGTTGAATCTAATTGTGGGAAATTAAAATTCTGAAGAAATAAAAATTTTAGCGCTCTCTGAAGAATTATGATAATATTAGAGTATTTTATGAAAATATATTAGTCTGTAAATAGATAATCTCCATTGAAATATAAGAACCGTATGATTAATACATTAAAGAGCACCGTAGTATATTTTCATAACTTTTTATTTCTTTTTTAAAATATTTGTTATATTAAAGACTAAAATTATTAACTTCGAATATCAAAGTTTAAGGACTACGTTTCTTTCCTGTGGAAATGAAATTTTGTTTTGCTAACTAGAGTTTTATTCAGCAACTAAAGAGGAAAGATAAAAAAAAACACCCCTTTGTTATGCACACGATGACTTCACTGCAATGCAGGAAAATCACCACATTTAGAAGGCGCTGCAGTCGTACAGTTTACATTGCTCTTATGGAAGCTGGCACTCTTCTCCCTTAGACACTTTTTGTTTGGGGTAGGTGAAATTCGAGATATCGCACCTGTAAATTAAAAAAAAATGACGGGGCGAAAAGTTTTGACAACCAGGAATATCCGACAATATTCGATGTATATGCCATTTAATTAAATTATGTGCGAGAGATTTCCACTGTGGCAATTTCGTTAGCTATTGCTCTTTTCACCTTTCAGGAACAGTTACGATGCCATTGATTTCAATCGGAATTATTAATCATCGGAAATATTACGCAGCAATCCAACAATCTGTTATTAAATGCACTGGCATATGAAGTAACGCTATACTAAAATTAGATTTAGACTAAAATTAGATTACGTTATTAATTAATATACTATTAGATAAAATTAGATTAGTAACGTTATACGTTACATTATTAATTAATATACTATTAGATAAAATTAGATTAGTAACGTTATACGTTACATTATTAATTAATATACTATTAGATAAAATTAGATTAGTAACGTTATACGTTACATTATTAATTAATATACTATTAGATAAAATTAGATTAGTAACGTTATACGTTACATTATTAATTAATATACTATTAGATAAAATTAGATTAGTAACGTTATACTAAAATTCTAAGTGGAGGTGTGTTCTAATAATTTCATGCCATTTCTCACCTGTAAGTGCCTCCGCATGTATTCCGGTAGGGCCAATACCAGCAACGTTGCCACCGCCTCCCAATATATGTTTCGGTCCCATTGGCTTCTCTGCACGGCACAAGTTTAGTCGTTTTATAGGCGCACCAGTTTCTGAAAAGGAAGACATCGAATGGAATTCATCACATATATTCACGGAAAAAAGAAAATTAAAATTTTCAGTAAACGATAGACGGAAAAGTTGACGCCAAACAGTCCATTGGATGTTTGATACTGTTTCTGTCCACGTACATTTGCACGAAATCTCTGTTGAGTTGTTTTACCTGTGAGCGGCACTTTTTTGCACACCATGGGCTAAATGGCCAGGTTACATGGACCCCGAAGGCTCAGAGAAGGTTGGGGGAGGGGACCCACTGGAACAGCTTTTGGGAGACAAATGGTAGCCTCCCGTCAAGGCCATCCAGTGTGTTCTTTAACTTGCACAGGGTATGGCTCTCCCGCACACGGGGCAACGGCTTAACGTTCCATCTGACGGACGACGGCTTTTCCAAGCTCAGCGGTGTCCCCTACTGACCGTGGGCAGGGTAGGGAATTTTGCGGAGAGAAATCACAACGCTGACCCAGCTGGGACTCGAACCTGGGATCTACGGGTACAACATGTCCCCGTAGATCCTTCCCTGGTGATGGTGGTGGGGTTAATCCCCCACCCCTCCTTTGAAAAATGTTAGTAACCGGAACGGAAGCAAAAATATTAAACATATATATTATAGCCATCTCGTGAAGGAGTGGTTAGCGCGCTTGGCTGTTGATCTAAGGGACCTGGGTTCGAGCCCCGGGTAAAGTATAGCTATTCGTGTTGTTTTTCTGCTGAAGTCCTGCCATCTTCGCAGACCTTCTACTATGCGTATAAACTGACGGGCTCCTGTCAGACCCCTGCGGCAAGCAGCTGCTTGAGATTTATTTTTTTATATATATTATCCGTATTTTTCGTGAAATTTGTTAAAGATAACTCAGAAGGAGGGAAAACGTGTATGTCCTAATGGCGTTCCGGTTCACTCCGACTCGATTTTGCTCCCCCTTAAATTTTTCTAGATCCCAGCCTAATCGTAACTAAGAACAAATGTAGTTTATGAGCCGTAAAAGTATCACTGACTGACCTTGCAGTAGCAGAGGTGCTACGAATCAAAGGGAATTTATTTCAAGAGAGTAGACTCTGGAGATTCTACACATCGCTCTTGGGCAGCAAAAGTGACCCAAGTAAAAAAAAATGTGACGCAACTCAAAAGTGTCACTTTTGTATAACATTGCATCACCTTCCTACCCAAAACAAAAAGCGAAACAACTACAGTCTATTGCCTAACATTGGCATGTCACTTGTACTCTTTAATAATAATATATAAATAATAATATATAAAATAAACAACGGGCGGCGACCTTTCCAAGCCCATCGGTGTCCCCTTTCTAACTGAAGACAAAGGTCAACGGAGATAAAGCCTAACGCTACCACATTTGGGATTTGAATCTGGGAGCTGAAGATTATGATCCTGGCGAGCTACCAATTGTACCATCCTCGCCACTTTAACATTGTTTGTTTTTCTCTAAAAATGAGTTACATTTATGAACTGTATATAAATAACAAACACAGAGCATTAACCAAAGGAACAAAATTAAAAATATGACGATCAAAATCTGAAATGCACCCCCCCCCCCCGCGATTTCCCACTAACGCGATTTCATTCTACACAATCTGTATGAAGAACGTATCACTAGTGTTAATCGTGGACTGGGGGGTATTATAAAATTGCTACACATATATACATTCTGAAGTAGTGATCTAACCAAGTTGCGAGATGAGTTAAAAATAAAAAATGTATATTTAATAAATAATTAGTTCACCAGTTTAACAAAAAAGTTATAAAATCGTTTCCAAGAATCCTGGCTACGCCACCATTGAAGTTTGTCTTACTTTTTAATGTTTAAATTACTTAAACGATAACTTATTTTGAAATTTGCTAAGCAATTTTAAGTAGTCATGCAGGGCGGGATCTAGCGGGTGGGCGTGGCAAAGGGGCATGCTCCTCTTTCAGAATGCTAGTAAGGATCAATGAGCCAAAAAAAAATTGTGAAATTGATTATTAATGCATTTTTCAAGAAATTTTTAAAGAATTGTAAAACGGAATGTGAAATGATATACTGCATTGAAATGATATAAAAATAAATAAATAAATACCCCCTCAAGCAGCTGCTTGCCACAGAGGTCTGACAGGAGCCTGTCAGTTTATATGCCATACTGCATTGGAAATCCAGTCTTTTATATTTCCCTGGCTCGATTGCGTTTCTTGCTCCCCTCTTCCCACAATTTTTTTCTCAAACCGGGCCTGGTCATTGGTATACTGTTTTCAGTAATGCGAATAGATTTTGCGATTCATCGCTCTAGCGCAAAATGCTTTTAGTTGCAAAACATTAATTTGGTGCTTATTTTTCCGAATCTTTTTCTGTCCATTACCCTCTTCAATATCAATATTCGCTTAGCTTCGAAGATGCAATTGAAAGTTCATAATACAAAACTCGCTTGCATTCACAGAAACAGCCCGTCATTCATCTTAGTTATTTTACAATATCCATAGTGATTGTGCAGATGTAATTCATCGAATTCTGTATAATCATTAAAGCAAAAACATCGCCATAAAATCAAAAAAAATTTCAGGAATCATTGTCTTTACTTACCCTTTCCTTTCCATGGCGCTATTGCTCTTGCTTGATACGAAACATATTCCAAACAACAACAGGTAAACATGGAAATAAATCATTTCACCGATTACGAGAGTCATAATTACCCTTCAAAAGTGGAACCGGAAACTGAAGCACTCTTTAATTCTTCTAAAAGTATCCACCAATCTTATTCTTTTTGATTTTATCCTTCGAACATATAGAGCAGAGCCAACGGAGCTTTTCTGTAGCTCAAAACGATGGAAACTTTAGACGGAGTAGAAGTGGTATGCAAATACACTTTCAGTAGCCGACAAGATGGATCTCTCTCGGCGCGGAAGTTGTCTATCTGCTCCGGTGTTACTAAGAGCAAGGGAGAAGTTCAAAGCCTACTCTTCCGTTGGTGATGCTCGGAGCAGAATATTCCGTCAGTAAATCAACGCGAATAAAAAAAGGAAAAAAAACATCGAAGGGAGGGTAAGAAAAAAAGAGCCGAAAAATGGTGTTGGCGATTCAGGGCTACTGTCAACATAGCGTTCGTTGTGTGAGAAGGGACCGGAAAGTCTGGCCTCTGGGGGCCAGTGACCATCGGCAGGGGAGGAGGATCATCTTACATCCAACTGCTAGCGATGGACGGAAGAGATAGCTGCAGACGAAGAGGAAGCTGTGGCCTCGGAGGTCAGGGCTCTGGGGAAAGTAAAGCACACAGTCGCCGCGAATCGGCTCTACTTCTAAGATCGGTGGCCTTTATAAATAGATACCGCATATGAGACCGGCAAGCTCAAGGATCCTTGTTGAACTTTGCTTCAGAGTTAGTGTGCTGAAGAATTGTTTAAAGAAATGTTTCCGTACACAATTGCAGACGCAAATAATAAGTGGAAGTCTTATAATGTGTACGACCGTGCGAGGTTTCTCGTCGGGTTTCCACAGCAAGGAGACTCTCACTTCTAGTAGGGTATTTTAAAAATAAGTTTGGGGGAGGGGGGATTTAGTTTTAAAAAGATTAAAATGTACGTAATCAATAAGTAAATACTAAAAATTGACAAGTTATAAGTAAATAAAAACCTGTGGTACATTTTGGATTAATGCTTAATAGTTAATTGTTTCAAAAATGGAAAAAATATAAACGTATAAATTTGTATGTGGGTGGGTGGGAAGGGGGAACAAATTGAACCTACAACCCTCCCTCTTAAATACTTCCCTGCCCACTCGTAGAACGTTATTAATAAAATGTTTCGAAAACCAGACACAGGGAATAATAATGCTATTAAAATTCTGATATTTTTCGTTATAGTTATATAAGAAATGGTTATTATGTCAATATAGTTTGTAGCCTCGTTACTTTTGGCTAACTTATGATCAGCCATATTAGGATTATATAATATTATTAAATATAATGCTTTATATATATATTGAACAGTATCATGTTAATGTCACGTTGTTTATGCATTGTACAAATTGAGTGAATAATAAATCTATCTGTCTATATATAAAAAAAGATTAATTATTTCCGTAAATACTTGTGTGGAACAAATTATTACCGACGGTACGGAATTCGAACCCACGACTCTCTAAGTACATCCCAGAGTGCTCCAACCACTAAACCAATCGTCAAACAATAACTTGTTTCCATAATTTGATCTTTACTCTTTCGTTGAATTTGGCAGACTTTGCGCCATCTATAATCAGAAACGGCAACTTGGTTTTTGTATTGTTACTAATGAATCAGATGTCAATGAGGAAGTCAGTCCCGCTTAAGCGTTATTAATGAAAAAAATCAAACCATAGTAAATATACAGATTACCTGTAGATTCTATATCTACAGGTAATCTGTGTATTTACTGTGAATTAATTACTTCTGTTTATTAATATTTGCTTAGTAAATGAAACAATTAAAAATTTTAAAAATCAATTAGGATTTTACATTAGTCCGATTTTTGATCCCTTCTTCGTACTTCTTAGGTCTGACATGTTAGACTCTACTGGCAAAATCGAATAAACCTGTATCGTAAAACATAAGACAATCTCTTTATCACAGTCAAATCTATGGGTGTAAAGGATGGGATAAACATACAAATACAACGATTTCCTTGTAAAAAGGAATTATTTTTTGATCTATTAACTCGCTATTTTCTTACAGAAGAAATCTAATGTCATTAACAACATGCACACATCTCAAGATGAGTTCAGACTGTTGCTTAGCTGAAAAGCCACGGCGAGTAAACTGACAAGCCACTGTCTCAGTAAAAATTTCAGATTTTTAGATTTGAAATATTCTGAAAATTTCTAGTCTATTTCATGTTTATTTAATTAAAAAATTAAATAGACATGAATAATTTCTATCAGATATGATATCAACTTTTTAATCTGCATTTTTCATTAAAATTAATAAACATTATTCACTGGGTGATTTTTTTCAGGTATTCTCTCTCTCTCATTAATGAAGACCCTTAGTATTTGTAATGATTTACTTAAGAATTTTCAGTTTTTGTGAATTATTTTTGATATTTTTTCCTCTCAATATTGAGATTTTGTCTTCAAATAATCATTATTATTTTAAAGTTGTAAAAGCCTGCAATAAGCAGATTTTTTTTTTTTGGGGGGGGGGATATATTTTACGAAGTTGGAAGTTTTTGTTTAACCAAGATCGCTCCTAATAATTACGGAAACAGTTCAGGCTGATGCTAAAAAAATTTGAGCCTCATATTTATTCAAAGCTGAGTAAATGTACGCAGCTTAATCTTTCATACACATAAAATTACACTTGGATGTTATCACTTGGGTCTATACGATTTAAATCGAAAAATCATGTTCCTTTTAAAGAAAGAAATTATTCATGGCGATATTTTATAGCTTGAAATCAAATTATTATAGTAGGTTTTAACCACAGAGTTCTATATATATACTAGAGATAGATCTTGCAATCATATCATGCTTCACAAAGCAGCAGAGCAAGGCGGTCAGAAACGACTCTAGTATACGTTTTAACGCAATGAAATCCTATTTCTTATAGTGATTGTAAAGCACGATAAAATTAAATTTAGCTGTAAAGTGCATTAATCATCAAAGTAAGAATTAATGCCTTCATTTCTTCAACAAGTTTATGTAATCTCCTGTTTAAGTCAAAATAACGTATGGTTCATGATTAGGGTTATTCTACTGGTAAGAAGCTTTGTTTACAATTTCAATTTATATGTCACAAATAATCGTAGGTTATATTCAATGATTACAGATTTTCTATTAACCAGCCATTATTAAAGCAATGGTTAGTAAACATAAAACGTGTAGAGGAAGACAAAAGTAAGTTGTGGATGTACACAAAACATTAAATTTTGCAGCGGCCATTTCAAACCAGATTTAGGAAATTTAGGATTCCAAACCACATTAGGAGAGATTTATCAAGAAAGTTTATTTGCAAATCGATTAATAAAAAGAATACATATATATTCTTGTAAATGCACTATATTGACAATATTCAGTCGATACTTGACAATATTCAGTTGACAACATCGTTATTTTATTTACAGATTTACTAACGTTACTACTACGCCTTACTTACGTTTTTTGATGTTAATTATTAATCATGTAAAGCAGTATTACAGTAATATTTATTTATGCATATATAGGAAAAAGTTTTTTACATTTTTTTTACCTATCGAATCAGCACTTTCATATACAAAGCCATACAAATTTATTACGGAATTTCCATGTTTATTATGAAAAAATAATTCAGAAGCTCTATAACTTGTAAAATCTGCATTGTGTGGAAATATATTGCTGAAGATAAATTACAGATCTCAATCAGATCTATCTAATTGTCTATTTCCAAATATATTCGTTCAGTATTTAAAGAGTTATGGAAACTGGAATATTTATCAACAGTAGTGCCACTAAAGAATTAACCACAGAAATCCAGCAACCATAACTTTTTAAATTTTGAACGAATACTGTTGGGAATTGATATATTAAGGTATTCGATATGAAACATACCTTAGAAGTTCCATATTATTCTAAAATAAAAAAAATACCCCCTCAAGCAGCTGCTTGCCACAAAGGTCTGACAGGAGCCTGTTAGTTTATACACCATAGTAGGTCTGAGAGGATGGCAAGACCTCAGCAGAAAAACGAAACTCACGTCCATGCCTTACGCGAGGCTCGAACCCAGGCCCCTTAGATCAGTAGCCAAGTGCGCTAACCACTCGGCCACGGGATGGGAACGCAGGTTCCTTAGATCAGTAGCCAAGCACACTAACCACTCGGTCACAGGACGGGAACCCTGGTCCCTTAGATCAGTAGCCAAGCACGCTAACCACTCGGTCACAGGACGGGAACCCTGGTCCCTTAGATCAGTAGCCAAGCACGCTAACCACTCGGCCACGGGACGGCTTGCCCATATTATTCTATTGACATAATATTGAAGTAAATAATAAATAAATTCCCATTGATATGGCATTAATATTCCCTAATAAATTGGTAGAGCTGTATACATGTAATGGGTTGTTGGGTTGTTTTACCTCTGAGCGGCACTTTTTTGCACACCATGGGCTAAATGGCCAGAAGAAGGTCAGAGAAGGTTGGGGGAGGGGACTTACATGTAATGACTTTACTGATATTACTTATATTTAGTATATTGCTTCACTTGATAGTTTTTCATAATGGAAGCGTTTCCTCTCATGCATTTTTTTGCTCCACTTTCAATGTGCAATGTGCCTTTCACTTGATTTGGAATAAATTGTCGAGATCTGTGGGCAGAGATGGAAATAGTAGACTTATCTTTATGCTATGCAGACTGAAGAAAAAAGATTGGGAGAAGCCAGAGGATAATGATGTTTTATATCGTATGGCAATACTCACAACAAAGTTTTCATTTGGCACATATTATTTGCGAACAGTAGTGTATGGAAGACATAAAAACAATGAAAATTATCCCTTTTTACGTTGGGGTAGGCAAGACAAAATGTGAAAAATTTTATATCACCTGTTACTCCTTATCTCACAAACTTTCATTTGATAGAGAAACCGTTACAATCAATTTCTCTGTTAGGAAGCTGAACAAAACACCTGCTTTGACAAATTCAATAACAAACGTCATGTAAAGCCAGCAACAAGTTTTTTTTTTTAATTCAACTGTTAAATATATTTCTGTTCGTCCATGACACTAGCTTTTTTTTACTGCTCCATGGCGTTCAACGGCGCATAAAGGCTATCTTAAGTAAAGGGCTGAAGACAAATACCGTATTTTAGCCTAACATCGCTAACGGATGTGGATGTTTTGAACCAGACTAAGCACAAACTGTAGTTAGGAGATTTTGATTTTTATCTTTAGTGATTATTCACAGTATTAATTTTCTTTCTACTGGATATATATTTTAAAGCACTTTCTTCTTTATAGTTTCGTCATTTTTAAAATGATTTTTTTTTCTCCTAGGTAACTTGAAATACCAATCAATGCTGGTCTTTTCGTAGCAAATGCAAAATTAGCAGTGTTGCTCGCTCAATGTTAATTTTGCCTGTTACCTTAATTTGAAGAATATTCTTTATCTTTGTTAACGAATACTTTGATTTTGTCATTCATTAGTCAGGTGATTCAGTAATTTACACAGATTGCATTTATAACAATTTGTAGGAAACCTCATATAGCAGCCATCTAACTTGTAGTATGTGCTTTTCTCTAGTTTATTAAACTTGACATAAAAGGGTTTATGAAAATAATGGAAACATCTACTGTTTGTGGAGAACATTTTATTAATAAGCTGTAGGCCCACTTCGGGAGTTCGAAACAGACGCAAGTCAACGTGGAATAGACTTATACAAGTCATGCACATACGGTAATGGAATATGAGACCATTCTTACTGTGAAATATGACCCAACTGTGCCAGTGATGCTGGAAGTGAAAAGTGTGATCTGATCTTGCGCTCCAGGTATTCCCACAAATGTTCAATAATATTGAGGTCTGGAGATTGAGGTGGCCAAAGTAGCTGCTGTACCTCATCCTCTGCAAACCACAACTTGACACGTTTCGCACAAATCACGAGTTCATTATCTGCTTGAAACCAAGGATGGTGATTAGGGAACAATGCCAGTAACATTAGATGCAGGTGGTCCCCGAGAATAAATTCGTACATTGAGAACTAATGGTCCTAAGGAATGCTGTGATATGGTACCCCAGGGCATCAGGGACACACCTCCATGCTTCACAGTCGGAACCAAATAGTCGGAGTGGAATCACAGTCGGAACCAAATAGTCGGAGTGGAATCACAGTCGGAACCAAATAGTCGGAGTGGAATCACAGTAGGAACCAAATAGTCGAAGTGGCATGCTTCTGCAGGTTTTCACCAGACGTACATTCTATCAGTGGTGGAAAATATGTCTAGCATGATTCATCAGACCAGATGACACGTTGCCAGTCTTTAGCATCCCAGTTTTTATGTGCTTTGCACCATGTTACACATTTTGTTGCATTAATGTTGGTAATCAGAGGTTTGTGATATTACAGCACGGTCATAAATACTGCTACGATGAAGTTCCCGACGATCTATTGTGACGGAAATGGGATCATTCCTGTTGGTATTCAACTCTGCTGCTATTTGCAGTACCTTGGTCTTGTACTTTCGTTGTACAATCCATGTCAACATTCGCCTATCCCTAGCTGACAACTTTGTATGGTGTCCACCATGGGCATCCGCAGAAAAATTTCAAGGGGGAGGGAGCAAAGCTTGGTGACAAATAATTGCATCAATAAACTTTTATTTAATTTTTTAGGGTTTTTTTTTCACAAGTAGATTTTAAAATACAGTATTGCATCAATACAAAAGCACATACATAATGTATATAAATTAATTACGTTTAAATTGTTATGATTAAAATCTGTGGAATTTTTTACTCGATCCCAGGGGGTCAAGTGCCCGTTTGCCCCCCTCTGCCAACGCCCATGGTGTCCACAATTTGCCCATTTGGAGGCAACGTCCTGTCCTTTTTGATAGGTAGTCATAATCTTCAATACAGTTCCTCGTGTTACACCTACTATTTACACCGTTCAGATAGATAGATAGAAAACAAATCAACACTTGAATATTCCTGCAAAGAGTTAGTGTTCTCAATGCAGACTCATTCAGACAAATTTTCATGATTCTTCTGCAACCTGAAAAAAGTTTAAAGTGAACCTAAAATTTCAATTTTTTTTTAAGAAAGGAAATCAGTATAGGGTAAAGTGGTTTTTTTTGAAGGTTCAATATATTTTTAAGGTTAATCTGATTTATGTTATATTTTTTCAGTTTATTATAAAAGAAGCTCTTTCATCCTTGAAGTGGTCACATTTGAAGATGATGTGGTCGATGGAATGAGGAGAGTTACAGTAAACACAATTTGGGGATTCAATCTTTTTCTATTTGAACAACACATTTGTTAGTGCACAATTTAATTTAATACGTAATATTGCAGTAATTTCTTTCTTTTGTAAGCCATAATTATGAAATTTTAATATTTTTTGAGAAATTGTATATCTATGAGTATGAGTAGCTCTGGTTTCATACCATTTTTGAAGATCTTCTAGGATTTTCTGTTTATTGCTTTTCTTATGTAGATAGAAGAAATAAGGGGAATCAATAGAAATATTCAAATCCTTAGCGTTTTTTGCCAAATTATCTGCTAAATCGTTAAATTTTAGATTACAATGTGATGGTATCCAGTGTAGGAGAGTTAAATTATTTAAGTTTAAATGTTCATAAATTAAAATAAAAATATCATTTAATAAGGAATTAAAGCTGCTTTTATGTGGATTATTTACTATCGAAAGTATAACTATGTTTTTGTTAGAGAATTTTTTTGCCCAGTTAATTGCTAAAGTGATTGCTGATAATTCAGTAACTATAACTGGGTTATAATTTTTAAATTGATATTGATATTCAAAATTTTGACTTGGGCAAACAAAGGCCCCAGAAGAAATAGTTTTTTCATAGTTAAGAGAACCATCAGTGTGAATTTGTATAAAATTTTTATATTTACTATCAATGCAATGTTCAGAAAGTGTTTTTAGATTGTCTTGATCTATAGATTTTTTTTATGTAATACCAGGAATATCTTTATGAATAACTGGTGTAACTGAAATCCAGTATGGGAAGTTTGGATTGTAGTTCCTACTTATATTCTTTTTAATTATTTCTATTGCTTGATTTTTTTTATAAAATTATTTATTGATATGTCTTGAAATTTTTTTAAAAGTTTATCTATAATAGGTTGATGTTGTTTTTTAATATTATTCTGAAAATTAAATTAGAGAAGTTTTTTTTGTAATTCTAAAGTTGGAATTGAAGTTTCTGCATATATATTCAGATTATATGAGCACTGCAAGAAATCCAGACAATATTTGGTAATTTTTGTTTGAATAGTTTCTAAAGTTTTAAGTTTTGTAACTGATAGTTGATTTAATAATTCAATATCATAAAAAGTTTTTGGTAGAATAATAGATTTATATATTAAGATTAAATTTTTATTCGAACATCCCCATTTAGAAGTGCCAAGATGTCTCAAAAAAATTAAACAATTTATTTGATATATCTTTAGCTTTATTAATATATTCATTCCATAATAGTTTTGAGTCAAATGTTATTCCTAAAAATTTCAAATTATTAACTATCTTTATATTTCTGCTAATTAATTTAATATTAAAATCTCTAGTTAATTTCCTTTTTTATGAAAATACATGATCACAGTTTTTTCTGTAGAAATTTTTAAATTATAATTTAAGCAAAATTGGTTTATTTTATTTAATGTGCCTTGTAACCTTTTTTGTATTAAATCTATGTCATTATTTATTGTCCAGAACATTAAATTCCAAAATTTATGTCAGAAATAAAGATTTTATATATGTCTTTTAGATAAATATTAAATAAACAAGGAGATAAAATATCTCCTTGAATTACTTCGTTATTAAATTTATATTCAGAAGAAAATATATTTCCAATTTTGACTTTGAATTTTTTTTCTTGTATGAATTGGAAAAGAAATTGATATAAATTACCACATATTTTTAATTCTCTAATTTTTGATAAGAGTACACTGTAAGAGATGGAATCGAAGGCTTTTTCTAAGTCAGTTTCTACGGCGACAATATATAGCTTGTTTTTAAGGCACATTCTGCATCTGAGATGAAATTAAATAGGAAATCTTTGGTAGATCGACCATAGCGAAATCCAAAAATTTTTTTGTCAAAATATGTTTTTCAATATGCCAGTTTAATCTGTAAATAATCATTCTCTCGAATAGTTTTAGAACATTCGAGCTGAGGCATATGGGTCTATACGAATTCAATTCTTCTGAAGGTTTATTTATTTTCTTTATAAAAATCATATGGTTATCAAACCAGCTATCTGGGTATTGTCTAGAACTCCAGAATTTATTAAATAAATTTAGTAAATTTTTTAAACAATTTGGTGGGAGATTTTTTAATAATTTATTTGGTATTTCATCTGGACCAGGAGCTGTTTTGGATTTTAAACTTTTAATTGCATTTCGTAATTCAAACATGGTAAAAAGTAAATTTAAATTATTTAGTTTTATTGCAATCAATTGTTTTATGAAAAATATTGGAATAGTTTAATTTTATATCCAGTTGATTATTGGGTTTATGATATAAATTAATAAAATGCTTAGCTAGATCTTCTATTGTCTCTTGAATATTTTTATTATTTTTTAAAGCGTAAGCATCTATTGGGTTCTTAGGTGTTGGTACATTGCAGAGACTTTTATATATTTTCCAAAGATTTGACATCGAGGTCTGTGGTGTAATTTTTTCTGTAAATAATTTCCAATTTATTTCTTGTAAATTTTTTTTTTTTTTGAAATTGCTGCTTTAAGTCCTTTGAATTTAAGAAGGTTTTGAAATGTTTTTTATTATTAATATTTATTTCTGCTTTCCTCCTAATCACTATTAATTTATTAATGAAAATAGTTTGAATATTATTGTTAGGAATTATTTAAATTATTGTTTGAGTATTTGCCTTTTTTTAGCGTTTAGAAAGTTTATTATATCAGTATAGACATTATATTCTTCTATGATTAGGTTAATGTCTTCTTGAAAATTTTTCCAATTTATAATTTTTATGTTAGGTTTTATTGATATAAAATTAGTGAATTTGATAGTTATAGGAAAATGGTCACTGCCGTAGCTATCAGTTAAAATAGACCAATCTAAATTTTTTGCTATTTTTTCTGTACGAAAGGAAAGATCAATAATAGAATTTACATTAGATTTAGTTTTATGTGAGGTGAATTTTTAATTAAGAATTAATAATTTATTAACTTCAATGAATTTAACTAAGTGTTCACTTTTTTTCATTTTTATATGAGTTCCAAAGTTTATTATGCGTATTAAAATCCCCACATATTATTAATTCTCCCTTTAAGTTTTCTATTATTTTCATGTATTGGTTATAATTAATGTTTTTGCCAGGATTGTAAATATTTATTATAAAAGTATTTAGATTATTTAGTCTAGTTTAGATGATAAGTTCTAAATAGTCATCAATAATTTGTATATCTATTCTACTTAATGGAAGATTTTTGTTTATATAAGTGTCTATACCACGCGCCTTTTCATTATTTTTTTGTTGCTATGGTTCGAGCCCCGGGTAAAGCATGGCTGTTTGTGTCGTTTTTCTGCTGAGGTCCTGCCATCCTCTCAGACCTTCTACTGTGGCATATAAACTGACAGGCTCCTGTCAGACCTCTGTGGCAAGCAGCTGCTTGAGGGGGTATTTATTTATTTATTATTATGCTACCAAACCATTTAATTTAGGGATCTTACCTGTTATCGTCTCTTGCAAGCATATAATCTGAAAATTATTCGTCTTAATAAGATGTTTATGATATTGTGCTTTATGATTAACACTTCGACAGTTCCATTGAAGCATTATCGGTTCTCTCCCCATGGACCGCTGTTCAACAAAGATAGTAAGATGTCTTTAATGAGATTAAGTTCAGGACCACATGGTAGGATAAGATCAAGAAGTTAATTAAGAGTCCCACAATGTGACTCTTTGAAGTCAAGATTGTGTAGAACATCCGCAAACATCGTGACTATGAATTTCAGTTCTTTCATTAAATAATGAAACCTGTTCCGGTTTCTTAAAAATATTAAAGTTCTTGACTACCATTATATTTTTTTTTGACAGAACCTGCATAATCTGCAGACTGTTTCTGTTTTAAAGATATTTGCATTTCTGTATGAACGTATTCAGAAGTTGAGGTGGACGGAAAAGTAGGGAAATTTACATCGAGTTTGTCGTTTCGATTTTCTGTGGAGCACACACCCAGGTGGGCAGAAAAATGGTTTTCAATCCTGTAATCTGTACTTTCGTTTTGAGAGGTGGTTTCAGGAGAATGTTTATGCCAGTTATTGTTATGTAAGTTCTTGCTATTTTCCATGTAAAATTTTGCCTTGGTGAATGCTTGATTCCAAGATATTTCTTCATCAAGTTTTATTTCTCGAGTTCTGCAGGCGATTATTCTAGTCAAACAACCAGCCCAGCATAGACTTCAACCCTTCTAGAACGTTCTCGTTCTTCAACCCTTCTAGAACCAACCAGCCAGGTTGGTTCGAGAACAACAACCAGCGCTGGTTGTTAATTCTAGTCAAACAACCAGCCCAGGCTACAGCATTAAATACAATGGCTGTAGCAGGCCATTGTATTGGGATGGGACCCACTACAATTTGGGCATTTCAGTTTAGTTGCAATACATTGTCGGTGACTGTGTCTGCCGCCACAACGTTTACAAGTGATTCTGCCTTTGCATGTAGAGATTGTGTGGCCAAAGTTCCAGCAACGTGGACAGGGGTTCGGCGGCAGCGTATATTTCTTAACAGAGTGTCTTCTAAAGCCCACATACACAAATTGTGGAAGTTTGTCACCTTCAATTTCCAATATCATTTGTTGGTAGGTGTACAAATTATTTCTTTTCGATTATCGATTTTTTTTTCGAAATGCAACATTCGTCTCAAGCTTAAAACCCCTTGATCCTCTAATAAATCAAATAATTCATCGTCAGACATATCTGTCGGTATTCCATTAATAGATCCCAATATTGATTTTTTAAATTGTGGGTATTCAACAGTTATTTTCATTCATAAAATCTCAGTCAGTTTAAGAATTTTGTCATGCTGTTCCCTAGTCTTCGGAAAGACCAGTAATCTCCCCATGGAGATAAAATTTCCATCAATGTGCTCTCCTAATAACTTATAGAAGAACGAAGTGACTTTTTTAATATCTAAGGCATTTATGTCTCCATTAACACATGTGAGAAGAAGTGAAAGATCCTCTGCATTTTTTAATGATTCCGAAATCATCTCAGGTAATTTGAAATTAGCCGTATCCAAAGAGGTAATTATAGCATATTTTTTTCCATGCCCTATATCAGTATCATTATTATTTTCTCTCTGTGGTTTATCGAAATAATTACATTTGTCCTGTTCCATTATTAAAGTCTTAATCTTTGAATCAGTTGTTGCATTTAAAATATTTTGATTATCCACTTTATCATGTGTCTGAATTTTAGACTTTATTAAAGTATCATGGTCTTTGACAGGTGAGATGTTTTCAGATTCGTCATTTTCTTCGATTGATTTAACTGGTGAAATTTCAGAGTCGCTTGAAAGTTTTAAGTCTTCTGAGAGAATTGAAAATTCCTTGTTCGATATATTAGGTTTCTTCAAGTTCTTATTTGTAACATTATATGATTTATTTCTTTTTATACTAATTTTAATAGAGCTTGGGGATTTTTTTCCTTTTTTGTGCCGTTCTTCATTTTATTTTGGCTATATCTTCATCCAAAATGAAGCAGTATCTTCTTTCCCAACAATCAGTTGAATTCTTTATAGTTCAAAAAAATTAGTAAAAACTTTAAATAAAACTCTAAATTCAAAATGACAACAAAAATCAATCGCAAAATGCACAGCTCGCAAAATACGACCTCCACCAACGGTGGCTAACGAGCTAAAACCCCTTACACCGTTCAGGTTACTGAAGCTCCTGCAAGACGCGAACCACTGAGCATGTTTTTGTGGAGTCACTGAGATCTGACATTGTGGACAATTGTACCACAACAGTTGTTTCATCTGCGCCATGGAGTATCTTTGGTAACTTTTATTCCTTACTTCATAATTGGCATTTAGTGTTTTAAAGTAATAATTTTTTCAGATTTCAAACTGTAATAAAAATTGCTACTGCCCGAACTCAACGGGTTGAAGTGGAGTCTATTTCATTGCAGTTGATTGGAGTCATATGAAAGGAATATTGAAATTTTAAGGGTTTTCGTATTGGCAACAAGTCTGAAGACATGTGTTGACTGTTTATTTTGAATCTTGCGTATGTTTTTAAACATATTTGTGGAACAAGCTTTCTTAAAGATGCAATGTTTTTTAGCCCTCTTTTTGCTTTCTTTAATTTACAATTATAGTATATGTTATAAGCCCGTAGTAATTGTTCATGGCCTACTGGACAATGCTAAAACTCTGAGTTTCTTAGCAACTTATATTGAAAAGGTAATTTTTTATGAATCCTATTAGAACCTATTAGTCAACTATAAGCTAGCTTTGTAAGCAGTGAGTTTAATTCAAAGCCAATTGGCTGTTGGATGATTTTTGTGTTTTTTCCACTTACTGGCTATTGAAAGTTTTTTATACACTTTACTGGCTGAATTCTCTTTGATTCTATCAGAACTACATAGCTTATGTCTGCCCGAAGATAAATTTATTTATTACCTCAGCGCTGATTTTACCTTTTCAATTGCTATACAGTAGCTAACTCTTTACACTCTAGTGTATATACAGTGATATGTAATTCCAACAAGTTATTGTTTAAATATGAATTGATTGTACATGTTTTTGAGCTGTGTTTTAGTGATATCTATGGTAATTTTATAGGTACAGAATAGAGCTCTGCAAATAATATAGATATACGAGTAGATAAATATAGTATGCTAATACCTACTAAAGTGATGCATTTCATTTTTTCAATGAATACAATTCATTTTAAATTGAAGATACTATAGATAAAGATTAATAAATAACAAGTAAATTATACAAAAACATACCTTAAAGATTGAGACTTTACAAAAAGAAATTTTATGCAATGCCAGAGGGGATAGAGGATGGTTCAACTGAGCATTATTTAGTGTTATAAGGGGGATAGCATAAAATATATTGAAAAGATTGGTGTTATGTATAAACAGCCCCTAAAACAGTTCAAATGGAATAAGAAACTCATATTTTTGTATAGTTATATATAGAAGTATATCTTTTTTGGTAATTTTTTCAAATGTTTATTTAGCAACAGAACAGAGCTTTGCAAAGAGCAATATATTCAAAAATATTAGATGTTATAAAAAGAGTTTTTTTTAGTTTTTGTGGTAGAAATTGCACTGAATATGTATGTACTGACATACAGAAAATGAAATTATATCTCCAATTTATTCACTATTATTACTACAATGAATGTCTGTTTTGATTCAAAATTTCCAATTTTAAGGAATGTATATATATATATATTGGAATACTTTAACACTTAAAATGACTTAAAATTCTCTGTCATTGAGCAATTAATTATGTATTTTAACACTTCCCCTTACTTTTCCATTTCTAAATAAATGACCAGAGTTATTAAAAAGAGACACTTTAGATGGGGTCCATATACAAGAGAATATAAGCATACAGCATTTTCTGCAATCTAACTGAAGACAGTATTTTTCAACCTTTATTGGTTGGGGAAAACTTGTAACTTCTAACATCTTGAGGAGTTACTCTCCTATACATACACAAAGTACATCCTCCTCCTCAAGCAGCCCTGGGCTACAGAGGTCCAACCAGACCGTGCAATTTAGTTCTCCAAGCAAGTCTGTCCTGAGCTACATCTACTGCATCTGGCCACTGCACACCAATTCTAATAAGGTCCTGTTTGACATTGTCTGTCCACTGCATCCTAGGTCTCCCCCTCTTTCTGAGGCCTTTAGGCACACTGTTCATAACCCTATTCGCCAATCTATAATCATTCATAAGGGCAACATGGCCAAACCAACGGAGTCTCTCTCTGCACAATATGCTGCTTAAAGGAGGTTGCAAACTCCTTTGCCTAACTTCATCATTAGTTACAAAGTTGAACGGCCTAATGCCCAAGATACTGCATAAACATCTGGAATCAAAAGCATCTAGCTTCCTGTTATCTTGTTTACAAAGTGTCCAAGTTTCACTACCATAACTAACCCTAGAAAGAACCAAACTATTATACAGTCTAATTTTAGTCTTTAGGTGTAACGCCTATTTCTCCACACTCTCCATAGATTCTTAAAAGTCCCAGCAGCAATCCCTATTCGTCTGTTAATCTCATGCTGCATATCACCATTATCAGTTACATAGCTCCCAAGATAATTAAACTGTAACACCTGCTCAAAATTGCAACCATTCAGATTAACTGAATCACAGCCTGCCTGACCAATTTTCATCACTTTAGTTTTCTCTCTGTTTAGAACCAAACCTACTGTACTACCAGTTTCATCAACAGCTCGAATGAAAGAGTTCATCTCATCAACATCATTTGCCAAAAGGGCTAAATCATCAGCATAATCTAAATCAGAAATTTTTGTATCTCCAGTCCATTTAAGGCCAAAATCTTTCCCTTGAAGTGAATTTCATATAACATAATCAATAACCAAGCTAAAGAGAAAAGGAGACAAAATGCACCCTTGTCGAACACCAGAAGTAATGCTAAACCAATTGCCTTACCAACTCTCACACACGTCTCAGTGTTATTATAGAGAGCTTTCATTATGTTAACTAACTTGTCTGGTACACCATATGATCTCACAATCAACCACAAATTATGACGATCAACTGAGTCGAAAGCCTTTTTGAAATCAACAAAGTTAGCAACCAAAGGTTTCTGAAACTCTAAACATTTCTCAAGAATCTGCCTAAGTGAAAATATCTGATCCACACATCCCCTACCACTTCTGAATCCACATTGCTCATCATGCAATTGACTATCAACCAGATTCTTAATTCTATACACACAATCATGGAAAGAACTTTACCTGGAAAGAGAGTAGGCTGATACCCCTATAGTTATCACAAGAACTGCAATCATCTTTTTTGAAAATAGGGATAACAATAGCTCTGGTAAAATCCTTAGGAACCATGCCTTTATCATAAAAGATATTCAGAATTTCAGTCATCCAAGTGGTAACCGAAACATTTCCAGCTCTAAGCATTTCCATGGTAATTTCATCTACCCCTGGGGATTTATGAAGTTTAAGTTTAGAAATAGCCAAAGTAACTTCAGATTGTGTTATAGGGCCAACATTAAAGCCACCAACGCATCTATCATCATTGCAAACAATGGGAGAGAACTAACCACATTGTTTAGAACATCACTGAAATGCTCAGCCCACCTAGCCATGACAGAATCCTCACCTTCTATAACCTTACCTTGTTTATCCTTCGATCCCTGTATACCTGTCCGTTTTCTACCACACAAAACATTAACTATCTGGTACAGCTCTCTGCTGTTGTGCTATCTAACTGATTCCTTGGCTTTGTCAGGCAAACCATCAAGCCAAAGATTCTTATCAGCAGCTAACTGATCTTTTACAAGTTTATTAAGTTCTCTGTAATGCTTTCTATTAGGACTAGTAGGGTATTGATTAAGGGCATTCCTGCAGTTCTTTCTTTCCGAAATAAGCTCAAGTGCCTTATCACTCAGATAATTCTGTCTCTTCTGCTCCTTTTTTCCTAAAAGACTACTGTTAGTGTCCAAAAAAGCCTGTTTAAAATGATCCCATTCTTCCTCAACTTCAATAGTAAGCATACCATGACTGTCATAATGACTAAGTAACCTATCATGGTAAGCTTTGGCTATAACTGGATCTTTCAGGGCTTCAGAATTAAAGGCAAATTTTTTACCAAACAACAACTTTAATTTACAAACAATACTTCTTAAGTTTAAGTTGCAAGACACTTTTAACAAGGTAATGGCCAGATCCAATTTCCCTATATGACCTGGTATTCCTAACAGAACTAGCCCATTTGCTATTAATTAATATATAATCAATCATTTTCTTATGCAGCCCATCAGGTGAAACCCACGTGTACTTATGTATGTCGCAGTGTTTGTAATAAGTGTTAGTTATTCTGAGACCATTGAGTTTACTTACCTGTGATTGACTTCATCATGAAGGATTGCAAAATATTCATTTGCTCTTACAGGAAATTAGACCTTTAATTGAGACTCCTCCTTTCCTGCTAAATACCTAAAATTGAAACAAATTTGTCTCAAGAATAGAGTTTGGCAACTGTTGTAATTTCCTAACTGGGACTTGTTGTATGAAGTTGTGGAGGGCATTTTCTTGTTTTTTGCCATTGCCTTTGCATTTCTATTTTTATTCAACAGAGATTGCACAATTAAAAGGACCTTCTTACTCAGAAATTAATTAAAAATAACCTTATATTCTTGGTCATTGAGCAATAAAATTTTAAAGTTTATCCTTCAAACTATTTGCATGTTAAAATTTGCATGCAAATAGTTTGAAGGATAAATTTTAAAATTAATTTTATTGCTTAATGACAGAGAATTTTAGGTTATTTATAATTCAACAGAAGCTTTTCAAAGTAATGTATAAATCCACTCTAGTGCAACCGCACTTAACATATTTCTTTTAAAAAGATTTTGGTAACATATGAGAGATGCTCGTCTAACCTTGGTTAAAAAACAGTGCCGTTTCCTCATGAGATTCAAATGAGAGCTATAACTGACATTGATGAAGACTGCATATATAAATGTATCATAAAAACATACCTTTCATATTTCATTAATTTCTTAAATGATAAAAGTGTAATAAGTAACATATGACAAATGAGTTTTATGAAAAGTTTGACATACATCTGAACATATCATCTGGATTTGGATGACATCAACATGAAAAACTGTAAAAAAAACATGCTTTTCCAGATTGCAGATACCATTTTTTATATCAGTGCAAGACCTGTTGGTTAGAAGTACATTATAAGTGTTAATATAATAATAAACATTAGGTCATAAAATTTGTTTTTCTGGTTATGCATTTTATTCAGATACATCCTGGAACAAATGTAACTTGTTTAAACACCTTCAGTGACTGGCAAAGCTTGGCGCCTCTTTGGATTCAGATTCGGAAGTCGGCAAACCAGTTGCTTAAAATTATGGATGAACATCCCGAAGGTTTACATATCATTGGCTATTCACAAGGTAAATCTTAATACTTTTCACTGTATTAAATTCTTTGTTATAAATATAACATCAGTTGTATTGCCAGATTTCTATTAGAAAATTTTAAAGTTTGAGTGTTGCAAAAAAGAAATACAAGATTTGTAAACTAGACTCATTAAAGATAGTTAACTATATTCATTAATTACTATTATTACTATTGAAATCTATCAAAAATGATTGTTATTAGGAAGCATAGAGTTGTGTATACAAATGTTGAGCTGTGATATTAATTTTCATGTATAAAACTAATATTGAAGTCTTTATATTGATATTTTTATGATAGCCATAAAAATATGAAAAAATATTTTTGGGTAACACACATCTTCCATAAACTTGCATACATACATATAATATATTTATTTATATCTTAGACCATATAATTTATGATTTGCATATATGGGATCTTGCAGAAGAGCAAACAGAGAACAAACAGGACTGAAGCAGTGGCAGATTCAAAGAAGCTTGACAGGAGGAGCAAATAATCAAAACATCACAGTCATACTAAGTTGTTGTGCATTGTGAGTGAATGGAATGAATGCTGATAAATAATTTAATAAATTTTCACAGGCAGTGGCACATGCTTGGGTGCCCCTCCCTACCCCCAATCTGCCACTGGACTGAAGACAGACTGATGGGGAGGAGGAAATAGGACTCTCTTCCAGAAGTGAGGACCTGTCAGGTCCTCACTTCCTTACCTGCATATTTTCTGCATAAACTCATATCACTATCAGTAACACAAATCTCAAGATATGTGCAAACTTATTCCAATTATTTAATGGCAACCTAACTCCACATTGATATTTTGTGAATCTACAATGAAAATTAAAAACTACATAAACAAAATGAAGAGGAAAAACAACAGAAAAGAGCAAATGCGAAGCAAACTAATTACCCTTACTATAGTAAATTGAAATTCTTCACTGATAAGATTTAGATGACTTTTCTTTTGTCTTACAACTCTGACAGTGTCTTTTATTGCATGTTTTTGAAATGTGATCTGGTAAACAGTTTTGTATTTTAGTTGAAACATTTTAAAATCAGTAGAATCATGTTTAGTGAAAATGAAGTTTAGACAGTAGTCTTTATGCATTACTTTAGTGCAGAGGCAAGTGCTTTTATTTGCTTCATATTGATTAGCTGTATGATATTTAAAACTTTACCCAATGTATTTTATATTGGTTGGATTCTTTGTGTCTCTCAGACCTCATTAATTTATTAGGTAATCTTATTATGATAGCCATAAAAATATAAAAAAATATTTTTGGGTAACACACATCTTCCATATACTTGCATACACACATTTTGCATACAATATATTTATTTATTATGTAAATTATAATAATTATAATAATATATAATTATTTATATATTAATAACACATTGAAATTGCAAAGATTTTATTACTCATACATTTATTCTAAACATTGTGATATTTTTTTTCATGTGCCAGGTGGATTAGTTGCTCGTGGTCTCATTACTACAATAAGTAATCACAACATTCAAACATTTGTTTCTTTAAGTTCACCACAAATGGGTCAATATGGTGGTAAGTTACAGCAATTAATTTCCATATAGTTTTCTGGTTTTTCTCACATTTTATTGCTTATGTAGTGTCAGGCATTAAATGCCTGACAAAATTCTGCCTGCCTTGTGTTTTAAATATTATGCTGTACAGCCTTCAATAAAGAATAAAATTCATTTGGAATTCTTCCAAATATAGCAGCAATATAACATATCCATTATTTCAGATGTTCATCCATATAAGCCCAATATATGCATGCCATATTTTTCCATAGTGATTACTGTAGATCATTAGGAATACAGGTTGTTATATTTGGTGAAAGATGCATTTTATTTGTTAATGAATGATGAACATTTTATTGATCTTTTTTTTTTTTCATAGAAAGTTGCAGAATTGTGTGCTGGGCATAAAGCATATTACTTATGTCTCATTCTGCATATCTCAAATAACTAAATAAATATGGATATAAGTAAAAACGTTATTTGTGTATTGTAAAATTTTTTAATAACATTAAAATAGCATGAAAAATAGTTTCTTTGTGTAAGAGCAATCTGACTAATATTAAGATTCATTTATTTCCTGACTGTTATGTGCACTTAAGGTAAAAGGATAAAAAGTTTCCTAGCAGTAGTAGTAGTAGTAATAATATTTTGGTGGGAAAAATATTATAAGTTAAATATATTATACTATATATATTATAAGTTATATATATTATATATAAGATTTTTCTGAATGATAAATTTTCAACAATATTTGTTCATTATTTAAAGAGTTAAGGAAACTGGAACATTGAAATTGAAAGAATGGAGAAAGGTGCCTCCTAAAATATACAAATGTGCCTATTGCAATATGCAATATACAGTTTAAATGTAGTTGTTATATTTGCTTAAAATAATTAATGTTTAAAATTAATTCTTATGATTGGCATCACCAATGCTAAAATATTTCAGCTATTGTACTTTTAACTACTGAACAAATATTTTAAAAAAAAATCGATATTTAGAAAAATTTATTAAGATTTTTATCTCTAGTGATATTTCTTATTTATGTACACCTTCTACTAGTGTAATATGCATTAGTCTCCAGTTGTTTCAAACATAGTATTTATATATAACCATCCCAGTTGTAAATTATTAGCATACTTCACTGTAGAGCAAAGAGACTTGAGTGTAACATGACTACAGGATGGATGTTTTTTTTTTATCTATGTTGCCTTTCTACTGAAATATCACCTTCCTCACAGATTCTTACTTGCAATGCAATATAATCACAGAACCCCATTATACTTCCTTTGCAAGTGGGCTGCTTATGAAGTAAATTTTTATATATTTTAATGGAAACTTTTTTTACTTGAAAAATGATTTAAACTACCGTAGCAAACCTTATAAATAACAAACTTTCAACCTTCACAGGAATTCAGACAGTTTTTTTTACTCTTGTGTAGTGGCGGCTCGTAGCTAAAATTAGTGGGGGTGCTACTCCAGAAAATTTTTAGCCTTTGTTTTAAAATTGTGTAAAAGGAAAAAAAAAATGAAAAAATAAAAGAACCGAAAAAAAAAAAGAATCAAATAGAATAGCTGGAAGCAGGATAATAATCTAATTCTACACTTTATCACATTCAAGAATATGGTACACGGTTTTTAAGCACAACACACGCGGAGTAAAAAAAACTACCTTCAACCAGCACGCCAGGGTTGGCACTGAGGGAACGACAGTGCTCTCTCTCCCTTGCAGCCTCGCGTGTAGCTTCCTATGTGCGCATGCGCACAACAGTCAAACACCTCGCCTCTAGTACTGTGAAGTGCACAGTTCCATACAAAGATTTTTGTATCTTTTTCATAAACTGGAGGATGGCTACTGACATTAAGCTTAAGGATTATATATTGTACAAGTATAAAGAAAGAATTAAAGAAAAAAGGACTCATTATATTAAATGTTATCGATAATATCAAGTTGAAATTGGGGGTGCTGCAGTTCCACAGTGCCTATATGCGAGCTGCCACTGCTCTTGTGTTACAAAGTTAAACGTTTTTGCACTTGCTAAATTACAGGGTTTTGTTTAGAAAAATTACAGTCAGTATCAGTTACAGGAAGAACAAACTAAGCTTACCTACAGTGTCTGGAATGTTTGCTAACATATATTAGTAGTGCATACAATTACTCTGAAGAAACTAACAAATCCAGTGATTTTTAGTTTATTTCCTGGCAAGGTTGAAAGTTTTGTTACTAGCTGTATTAATTATATATAATTTATATGTTATTATTAAGAATTGTTCATTTTAACTGGTAAAGTACCTGTTATACATAGGTTAATGTTGTTGTTACAAACAATAACGAGACACGAGGGGGTGGGGGATTGGGGGGGGGGGGCTCAGTCGGTAGCGTGCCAGGCTCGTAATCTGCAGTTCCCAGGTTCGAGTCCCAGCTGGGTCAGCATTGAGATTTATTTTCGCAAAATTCCCCGCTCTGCCCATGATCAGTAGGGGACACCGATGGGCTTGGAAAGGCCGCCGTCTGTTGGATGGGACGTTAAGCTGTGGCCCCGTGTGTGGGAGAGTCATACCCTGTGCATGTTAAAGAACACACTGGATGGCCTTGATGGGAGGCTACCATTTGTCTCCCAACAGCTGTTCCAGTGGGTCCCCTCCCCCAACCTTCTCTGAGCCTTCGGGGTCCTTGTGACCTGGCCATTTAGCCCATGGTGTGCAAAAAAAGTGCCACTCAGAGATAAAACAACCCAATGAGACACGACACTGAAGCTTATAAATATTTCTATATTTTTAGTAGAAGAGTGTCAGTTTCATTACAAAAACTTGAAATGCTGTTTACTATCATTGCAATAATTAAAAACATCAAACAAATGGTTTTAATATTAAAGCTGTAAAATAATTCTTGCTACATTAGTAGATGAAACATTCACATTTACTGTGATTATATCATTGAAATAATATATGTTGTTATTACACTACTAGTGGTTTATGTTTGTTTTGCAAAAATCTTATGTGAAGGATACAAGATAATACTAAAATGAGAAATACACAGTACCAGGTAGGATTTACAGTGGAAGAGATTTTTCATGGGAGTTTAATATATCCCACTTCCTTGTGTTTCCCATGGGTAATTTAATATATCCCATTTCCTTGTGTTTCCCATGGGGAGTGATATAATTAATGGTATAACGTGTTATACACCAGGGGTCGACAACATATGATCCATGGGCCACATGTGGTTCACAGATCATTTGGGCTTTATAACATAAATTGTCCCACTAGCAATATTGGTAGTAAATAAATTTTTAATTAACAGTGTTAAATAATTTTATTTGCCAACAGTCAAATGTTGTTATGTTTCAGACAACATGATGATATTTTGAAACATTTTATTGTAGTATGATATGCCCCTGCAAGAACTCATTAGTCATGTGATTGATGTGGATTGATAAGATATTGTCATGCCAAAAAAAGCTACCCTCAAGCTCCCATTCTTTTAATTTACTAGTTTTATTTATTTATTTTTTTTAAAAATTATGCCATAAGATTAACCTTTGTAGATGACCTTTGGAATATACCCACATCAGCATTTTTCACTTCTGAAGCATATTGTTGAAATGTACCCATATGATATTTTTAGTACTGCTTTTGGTCTGTGTTACTTTGCTGCATTTCTCTGAATTTAGTAGGTGTGTGATAAACATCTAGTACAGTATTCACTAGTGAAACCATCAAAGGTTAAGAAGAGTTCAAATTCTTTAATTTAGCATAAAATTGATTTATTTAAAAAATTCTTGTTCTTTGAGGCAGTTTTTTAATAAGAGTTATAAGTAAATAGTAAATCCACAGAGTTACCTGTTGACTTTGAAGTCAATAAATCAATAAATAGTTTTGTGAAAATAATTAGTTTTGCTAACATGCAGGATTTGAACCCACATCTCTCCAGATTCATGTCAGAGGTTTCTAAAATCACTAAACTAATGCTGGCTCCATCTTTTTTCCACTAATGGGGCCTATCAATCTCCCATCATTGTTTGCTGATGGAGCCATCTATGACTGGGGAAGGCAACTTTACTTTTTAATGTTGCACTTTTGTAAGATGTAAATAAATAAGTAACACCCTCACGCTAAAGTATTATTAATGAATTGATCAATAAATAGTAAATCCACAGAGTTACCTGTTTACTTTGAAGTCAATAAATCCGATCATAAATTGCTGCAACAGCAACAATGATAGGGATTGATAGGTCACATTAATGGAAAAAAGATGGGGCCAACATTAGTTTAGTGGTCTTAGAACACTCTGATGTGAATCTGGAGAGACATGGGTTCAAATCCTTTACTTTGGCAAAACTAATTTTTTCCACAAAACTATTTATAGAATTATCAATTTTCTATACTTAAAAATACTTAAAAAAATAGGAATTGGGAATAATTGAAAATAATATAACATTTATTTTTCAGAAACTGGAATATGGAAGTATTTGTTTCCAAAGTTAGTTAAAAAGTTTGCATATAAGTAAGTTTAAGATATTTTTAATATATATATTAGACTTATTGTAAAATAATCAATGAAGCATAAATACACAGAGTTACCTGTCTGACACAGAATTCAATAAATCAATAAATAGTTTTGTGGAAAAAAGTGAGTTTTGCTGATGCATGGAACTCAAACCCACATCTCTCTAGATTCATGTCAGAGTGTTCTAACCACAAAATTAACTCTGGCTTCCCTCATTTACACACTAATGTTACTTATAAATCATCCTGCACATGTTGCCCATGGCACCATCTATGATCAGGGAAGTCAGTCTCTTTTTTCCAATGTTGCTCTGAATAAGATGTAAACATGGGCAGGGGAAGCTTAGTAGCTACCAGGTTCATAATATGCAGTTCTCAGGTTTGAGTCCCATCTGGGCCAGTGTTGGGATTTATCTCTTCAAATTCCCACTATGCCCTCGGTCAGGAAAGGTTGCCATCTGTTGAATAGGACATTAAACTATGGCCCCGTGTGCAGGAGAACCATACCCTGTGCACATTAAAAACACATAGATAGCCTTTATGTGAGGTTATCATCTGTATCCAACAGTTGTTCAGTGGGTCCCCTCTCCCCCCCCCCCCTAACCTTTTCTGAGCTGTCAGAGTTCTTGTGACCTGGCCATTAAGCCCATTGTGTGCAAAAAAAGTTCTCAGAAATACATCACAAAATAAGATGTAAATAAGAAAGTCACTCACACTCAAAGTACTAACAATGTAATAATCAATGAATTGTAAATATGCAGAGTTACCTATTTGACATAGAAGTCAATAAATAGCTTTGGGGAAAAAATTGGGTTTTGCCAATGAACAGGATTCAAACTCACATCTCTTCAGATTCATGCCAGAGTGTTCTGACCACTAAACTAGCACCAGCTTGCATCATTTATCCACTAATGTGACTTATAAATCATCATGCTGTGTTGCCCATGGTGCTATATATGATCAGGGTCAGCAACTTCTTTTTCTTATGTTGCTCTGAATAAGATGCAAATAAGAAAGTCACTCACACTCAAAGTGTTATTAATGAAATAAGCAATAAATAATAAATATGCAAAGTTACCTATTTGGCACATCAGTAAATAAATCAATAAATAAATAATTATTCAGAGCAACTTTGGAGAAAGAAATTGCCATCTTCGATCGTAGATGGCACCATGGGTGGACACGTGGGGAATGATTTATGTCACATTAGTGGATAAATGACAGAAGCCAGTGCTAGTGTAGTGGTGAGAATACTCTGGCATGAGTCTGGAAAGGTGGGCTCAAGTCCCACACATCAGCAAAACTCATTCTTCAAAAAACTATTTACATAGTTGTATATGCATTATTTTTGCACATACATGGAAATAATATCCATTTTATTCAATTATCCAGTGTTCTACAAAATGAAAACACCAATAAGTGGTTCTTTATCTTAAAATTAATATGCATTTTCCCTGAACTGCAAATGTAGCATCTATATAAACATCTCTAAAACCAGATCATTGCTCACACAAAATAGGTGTGAACTCTACTGATATTGAAATGGTCAGTTCACTAGTGATGCCAAAAAGAACAGCATAATAAATGTTCATAAATAACATGGTTATATTTGTTAAAATAAATGGTTATATTTGTTGATAAAACATTGACATTGTTTTACTGCATAAATTAGCCAAATTAGCAATTATATGGATACAATGCAAAAAAAACAAAAAAAACAAAGAACCCTCAGGTTGGGTTGGGTTACCTCTGAGCAGCACCTTTTTGCACACTATGGACTAAATGGCCAGGTCATAAGGACCCCAAAGGCTCAGAGAAGATTGGGGGAGAGGACTCACTGGAACAGCTGTTGGGAGACAGATGATAGTCTCCTGTCAAGGCCATCCAATGTGTTTTTTAACGTGCACAAGGTATGGCTCTCTCACACACGGGAGATGGCTTAATGTCCCATCCAATGGACGGCAGCCTTTTCAAGCCCATTGCTGTCCCCTGCTGACCATGGGCAGGGAGTTTTGTGGAGATAAGTCTCAACGCTGACCCAGCTGGGACTCGAACTGGGAACTGCAGATTATGAGCTTGGCGCACTACCAACTGAGCCACCCCCACCCAAAAGAACCCTCAAGCAGCTGCTTGCCACAGAGGTCTGACAGGAGTCTGTCAGTTTATACACCATAGTAGAAGGTCTGTGAGGATGGTGGGACCTTAGCAGAAAAACAACACAAACATCTATGCCTAACTGAGGGCTTGAACCCAGGTCCCTTTGATCAGTAGTCAAGTGCTATAACCATTTGGCCATGAGATGGCTCATGGATAGCATGAACGTTTTAGCATAGCATAATGTTCATATTGCATGTAGCATACAATATGCGACTTCTGTGTCAGAATCAGGGCCGGATTAAGGCTTTTAGAGGCCCTAAGCACTTAAACGATTTTGGTGCTCCCATATTATATCTAACTCAATATTCAAAATATCAACAAATATAAACCGTAAAATAAAATTTTATTGTTCTAAACAAAACTTACACTTAAGATAGAATATAATGTTTATATTTGTAAGCACCCACTTTATTTAAAAAAAAGTTTTCTCCTACTTTTTCTAGTAGCAAAGTCTTTGATCACATCCTGAAAACTAATTTTCCATAACACATCTGCTTCTATACGTAGTAAAGATAAAGCATCAAGTCTACCTTGTTGCATAATTGTTCACAGCCACCCTTTGTTCAGTGTGAAGCAGGCTGAAGGTCAAGAGAGGGGGTTAGATTTTACCATTTCGTCCATGAAAGGAATGTGGTTCTAGTTGCAAATCAGCATTGCTGGTTTTTTCAAAAAAAAAAAAAAAAAAACTGGGTACTAAAATATTTAGCTGTTTATGGAATTTTTTGTTTAAGAAGATCTTGATTTTTTTCTATGTGTATTTTTGTGGTGCCCCATTTCTCCTTATGCCCTGAGCACGTGCTTATTTTGCTTAATGGTTAATCCGGCCCTGGTCAGAATGTAGTAATAACTGAAAATAAAAACAATACTATCAAAACTAGTATACTCATACTATGGCAGGAACTCCATTAGTATTGTATTCCATGAAACCATGGAAGAAATTATGGAAAGTATCCCATCATTCTTTAGTGTATTCACATTTCATAAAGGGTTTTTAATTTAATCTTGATCTGAAAGTCATGTTACTTCATTGCCATTAGTTTTTCCTATGCCCAATCTGAAAAACTGGAATGAACCTGAAGCTCAAGAATGTTTTTGCTAAGCCCAGCCAAAAAAAAATAAATAACTGGAACTGTTTTTTGTCAAATAACTGATGAGCAGAAATAAGTCATGTTATCTATCAAATTGAATAGCATTTAATATTGAATTTTATGAAAATAAAATTTATAACCAAGAAATAAACATTTTTTCTTTAATTTACAGGACATAGTTCACTTTTGTGTGACTAAGGCAAAAATATTGCTTATTTTATTTAAATAGATCCAATTTATTTTCATTATTAATATTGATAATAATCTTTTAATTTATCTTTTAATTTGATAATAAATGACAAGTGAAGTTTCATCTACTTCATCTAATAAAATGCCATCCCTGGCATATAATAAAAGCAAAACTTAATATTTTTGCTAACTCATCATTAATTTTCATGTAATAATCATCAGAGTAAGCATTCATTCCACTTGATGTAGAAAACACTATTAGCAATTCTTATTATAAAGTTTACCATTAATATTTCAAGCTGATCCATATTTTGTTCGCTAAAATCTAAGGGTGATGCTTTTCTTGATAACATTAACAGATATGCTTAGTTGGATGGTAAGATCACTGTATATTAATGGTTCCTAATTCTTTTTAAGGAATTGGGTTTTTTTTTAAAAGAGTGGTTTTAAAAGTTTTTTTTAAGGAGTGGTTTTAAGCGGGGGGGGGGGGGGGGGGGGTATTTTTGGCAGCGCATCAGGTTTGTAATCTGGAGTTCCCAGGTTTAGGTCCCATCAGGACCAGCATCGAGAAAAGGTGAATTCATCCAGACTTTCATTTCCAGAAAACCCTATTGTCAGTCAGATGAGCTTGGAACTTCATTGGATACTTTATTTTTATAGATTGTCAGTTTTTTTTTTACAAAAGGAATACAAATGAAAATCAATATTTCTTTGATCACGTTATCAGCAATGTCATAAGAGTGTGATATCAATCGGTGAACATCTGGTTTCATTAGTAAAGAATCACAGGATGTATACTGTAGACATGGAACTCATGAAATAATAAACTGAAAGAAATTGGTTTTGCCATGGCAAAACCAATTTTTTTCAGCTTATTATTTCATCTGGTTTCATTTTAAACTTTTAGTGTGTACTTTTGGGCTATACAGATAAATATTTATACTGCATTCAGAAAATACCAAAGTGTTTTTGCATTTTGATTTGCTGAAGAATACAGTTTTTGACATATAAAATAATAATAATGTGTATATAATATAGTGTGCCCCCAAATTCTTTAATGGATATTTTCAAGTTGAAATGTGAGTTTTTTCTAAACTATTTCATTGATTCTGACAATGATTCAGGTCAATTCTGACATTTCTCAGAGTCTAAAGGGGAATATCAGTTCCATTACATCTAGAATTATTTATATTGCTTCTCAAATATGTATTGCAATTAGAAAGAATAATTATTTGAAGTTTGACTGAAAATTAAATCATTAGGCATAGGTGACTTAAAATTGTAGCTACTTTACGAGGCATTTAAAACTTTTTATTTTGTCCTTTCATTAGCTATTTGGTAAAAAAAAAGTTCTAAAGTTCACTATTTTTTGACTGAACAGAGTTAAAAGAAAAAAGCCTGGCCACAGGGTACAATTCAATTTTTCAGGTCTGGCATAGTAAGGGTTTTAATGTGCACAGAGGGGCTATCATACACACTGGGCCACAGCTTAATGTGCTACCTAATGGAGGGCAGTCTTTGTTAGCTTGTTAATAACTCCATCTCACCATGGGCAGAACAGGAATTAGTAAAGAGACTTCTCAAAACCAGCATATTTGAGGCTTGAACTAGGGAACTGAAGATTATGAATCAGGCTCATTACTGAGTCAATGCCTACCCATATTTTTAAACACTTTGTGGAAATGTGGGAATGTAAACTACATATGTTGTTTATGTAAAATATTTTTTTTTGTTTCTGTTTTTTGAGTATAATATTTTAATATCAAATATAATAATTTCTTAGGGTGCTATTAAAACTTTTAATTTACAATAGGGGCTCTTCAAGTAAAAAAAGTTTGGGAACCACTAGTTCTTTATTATCATAAATCTGAAATATGTTAAATTTTGGTATTTAAACAATGGAAACAATGTTGAAGAGAAATTTAAGGTTTTTCATTTGAAAAAATAATAATTTGTCAATATTTTTAAAGCTAATCATAATGTTGTAGGAAAAGCAGATAATATTTTGTCTTGTCTTTGCACATATATAATAATAAAGGATGCAAAAGTGAGGTCTTTAACTTGTCCAAAGACTGATTTTTAACTGTTAGTTTTAGAATTGGCTTAAATAACATTCTTTTTAATTTTAATTGCTTTTTTTTCTTTTTTTTCTTGTCATTTAGTATGCAACATGATTTTTATATAATATTCACTGCAGAATAAAGTTTGTTTGTTTTTCACCTGAAAAAAAAAGTGTTATATGTTTTGGTCACAATTGCATACATTATGAGAAATCTTACATTTTAAGTGTTATAACAGCTCCATGAACACCATGTAATTTGTAAGTGATGTATTCCATATGTTGCTCTGTGTGAACAATGTCCTAAATGCATTGTTTCCCCATGTGATCCTATCAAAAACAAAGAACTGAGGTTACACACATGTACCATTTTTTCCCACTAGATTGAGGGAATGTCCTAATTATTGCAGTTTTAATCAATCACTTGAAAATTTTCTGCTTACAGTTAGGAATAACAGGGTTGTTTAAACTCCAATCAATCTAGTGGCAAGAATGCTTCAACAGGCAATGGATATCTAATTTAAAATCAGAATATATTTTGGAAGAAATTTTTATTGATATTTAAGGTTTGTAAATTATTTTTTAAAACTTGTTCACTATTACTATTTAAAATTTTTCCAAGTTTGTAAATACTTTGATTTATTAAAATACTTTATAATTTAATTTTAAGAAACCTAGTTTATAGCTAAAGTAACTTAAAGGTTTTTTTGCCTCTGATAAAAAATTATTAAGAAAAATAATTTGGGAATCTAAATTTTATAGTTTTTAAAAAATTAATTGTAAGGAGAGAAGCATAAGATAGTTAATTTTTTTTAATAACTACACAACAATAAATTGGCAAGTTAATATAGTGTAATTAGCTATCTGCATAGCTGCCAACTGCACCTTTTTTTATTTCATCCGAATTTTAGTTTTACAATCTCCAAATTGAAAATTGAAAATCCAAATTGATCATTAGAAATTCCAATTTTGGGTTTTTCAGGTTTGTCCTTTATTTAAGAAAATATGCTCCCAGATTTCAAAATTTCTTCCTTGTTTCACAAAAGGAAATGGTAATAAAAGAGAAGAATTATTTTCATTTAACTCTTTAATTTCATTAAAGATGTGATTCTGTCCCCAATTCTTAATTTGTGCTTACCTGAGGTACTCACCTTCACACTAATGTCCTGAAGATCAGATAGGACTTCATTGACCATTTTCAGATAAAACACTAGGCAAAGCTTACGTGTAAATTCTTTTACAGAGCTGAAGGACACATTTTTACAATTTGAACATATCCCATTCCCCCCTTTCTGCTCTGGTTGCTCTAGATCAGTGGTTCTCAACCTTTTATGCTTCACATACCCCCTGGAAATGTGTATGTAACTGGCATACCCCTTGTATAGATAGATAAAACTATAGTCATAGTTTAACAATGGGAATAAAACACTGACTTTGTTACTAGATCTAGCGACTTTTTAGCTCTCACAGTGTACCCAAAATTTTTTTACCTTGTACCCCACGTTGAGAACCCCTACTCTAGATAGCTAATTGTAAATTGGATTGCTTAGAATTCCTTGAAGCTTCAGGGTAAGGGAGGTTACTGTTGAAAGTGTCACTATTTTCTTTAGTGCTGAGGCATTTACTGCAAACTGTGTTGTTGGATTTACTTTTTGTTTGTTTATTATAAGGCATTTTCTATAATTAGCTTATCAAAAGTATTACCATTATATTGGTATACCATATTTATTGGGCTCTTCTATTGTGCATAAATAATTAATTATAATGTATATAATTTGTTTTTTATTTCAGTTTTATGTGCATTTTACACTTTTGACATTTTTCCATTTTAGTTACTAACCTTTATAGCTTATTTTATTCTAAAAAATGAATTCAAAATAGACTGAAATTAAACAAATATTAAAATTTATTGGCTTAAAATCACAATTTTTTTTCTGTTTAGATAAATTGATTTTGTGAGTAATTCAGATATAAGTTTGAATTTTCTTATACATCTGTTTTGCCTAACTTCAGAATCACTATTATAATGAAATTATTTTCAGATTTTTCTACACCCTTGAAGGACAACTGTTATCTGTAGGGAACTACTGGCATGGTAAGTAGTTGCCAATGACATTTTCACTAAATATGTAACATCTGCAATTTTTATTTTTAGGTATTGTTGGAACTTATGAGTAGAAAATTTAATCCCACTGTAAAAAGAAAAATACTTTCTAGAGAATATATGTTTCCAACTATCTTCACCATATAAATATCTTTAAGCGTATACTGCCTTACCAGTCTCCTCCTCTATCTTCTGTTTACCTTACCTTTTTCTGCTGCTGGTACAGATCCTAGCAGGTTTTTTTGTAGTAGCTCTTATTTTGCAGTACATATTACACAAATAGAAACACCTCACTCTTTATTTTGTAACTCAACTATGTATTAGCTTAAAATTTTACACACATATATCCCAAATAAAAATCACTTTATACACTGGGCCAGTCTTTGGCATCATCAGAAGTGCCCTCTTTGTTCACTTTGTTACATTTGAATTTTATGTTTACCTAGGTGATGTGCTATTATGTAGCTGTTGTTTGAATCGGTGTCAGTTATTTCCTACTACTTTTCTTGAGGTAGTCTCCATGTTAATGGAAGTTCCTCTATTTACTGGAACATACTTGCTATTTTTTGGAAATATTCAAACAATAGTATTTCTCTGCTGTGGCTGATTGCAATTCCATAGCCTGTGCCACTAATATTTCTATTTCCTCAAACTTTGGGATGTAATTTTTTTTCTATTGCTGCATTAGCTAATTTTTTTTGTTTTGTTTTTATATCCCTTTGATGTTCTTTATTTCTCATTTCTGCAGTTCTTTTTGTTTTGTGTATATATGGGTCTGTTATTTGAGAGTCATACATCTGCATCAGTATTTTATACACTCCTCCATTTATTATGTTTATCTCTGTCTCTTTTTATCATATTTAATACTGTATAATTATTTTCTGCTGGTACTTTTAATTTATGGAGTTTCAATGTTTCATTGATGGCATTTATTAGCCATTGTATGTTTTGCAGTGGAGTGTATTGCTATTTAGGTGATTTTTCTGAGCTGTACTGATGAAGGCTGTGTTTCTATGATCTGTGTATACAAGCTTTAATTTGAGATTTAACTTGTTAGGTTAATCCCCCCCCCCTAAATTTCTGTCCTCATTTGGGGGGTGGCTTAATTCAAAATAGTCTATGATGGTCCTAATATTAGATTTTATTTGACACCTAACTCATAACTAGGCCCTCACTTTTGAAAGATATAGTAGAAGAATGTATTTCATATTTCCCCTTTTTTAGGGGGGGGGGAGAAAAGCAAGGTGGATAAATTATGATAATCCATAATACTCAGCATGTCACAAGCTTTTATTTGACAAAATCCCATTACATTTGGTCCTCATGTTTCAAAGATATAGCAGAACAATTCTCCATATTTTCCACGTTTAGTTTGGGGGGAAAACATGGAGGGGAATTTTTATGACCTGTGACACTCCCCATGTCACAGGCTTTCATTTGACACATAGCCTGTAACATTCAACCCTCACATTCCAAAGATGTAGTAGAACAATTGTTTTCATATTTCCTCTTTTTTAAGGAGGGAAGAAAGCTTTGGGTGCAATTTTTTTATAGGTCTATGTGATACTCCCCATGTCACAAGCTTTCATTTGACACATAAAGCATTAAATATTTCTGTCACATTTGAAAGATATGGTGGAACAACTGTTTTGACAAGCTGACAAATGACATGTGAAAAGCAATAAGAAAATAGGTAAAAAAAGGATAGCAACATCATTAGCTAAAGCAGCAATATGAAAAAAAAAAGAAAAAAACTATATCCCAAAGTTTGAGGACATAAAAATATTAGTGGCACTCTGGCTACACAATCCAATCAGCTGTATAAGAGCTATACCATATGTTTCTATGGTCTATGGTTATAAATAAATTAAAAAATTTAAACAAATACCTATCTTCCCATATGCCCCTAAGAAACAGAAAATGAACCTGAAGCATATAATGGTGCAATCTGTCACTGATTTCGTTTTCACTTCAGAGGAAGATAAGGTGCCGACAATCTTGTTGAGTAGGTCCTTTGAAGTGAATGCAAATTCAGTGACTGATTGCACCATCAACAATACACAGATTACCTGTATAAACAGACTTCAATAATTATTACAAACATCTGAAAAAAACTATCACTGATTTTTCAGATGTTTGTAATAATTATTGAAGTCTATTTCTACAGGTAATCTGGGTATTTATTATGGATGGATTTTTTAATAATAAATGTTTAAGAGTGATTGACTTCCTCATTAACATCTAAATCATTAGCAACATTTGGAAAAGTTGCCTCTCCTGAAGTATAGATGACACAAAGTCCACCACATCTCGGTGAAAGATTTATAGGTCTTATTCTGGAAGATTTTAGCATGGTTATGATGCATGGTTTAAGGATAGAGTGCTCTGGCATGTATCTGGAAAGTTGCAGGTTCAATTCCCCCCACATCAGTGATAATTTTTTTCAGATGTTTGTAATAGCTTTAGTTTTATTTTCTACTTTTATTTTCTACTTTTTATGTTGCATATGGGAAGATAGATATTTTTTAAATTTTTTAATTTATTTATATTTTTTTTGTTACTAAAAACACTGTTTTCAGAAACCTTCATATGATATAACAACTCATAAAACACTGACAACATATTTCCTCCCCCTGTTTCTAGAGTCATGTTTAAGGTAATAAAATATTGATCCCTGTCCATGCTTTCTTCCTCCCAAAAAAGGCGAAATATGAAAACGATTGTTCTCCTATTATCTTCCAAACATGAGGGCATACAACTATCAGTTAGGTATAGGTGTTAAATGAAAGCTGATGTGAGAACCTTTGTAGCCTGCTTCGAATTTCCAATTTTCATTATTTTGAAATATAACTTGTTAAGCTCCACCCCCACAAAAATCTGTGCCCACCATTTGGGGGGGGGGGATTGTGTGTGTGTGTGTGGGGGGGAATTTGAAGCAGGGTACAAAGGTTCTCACATCAGCTTTCATTTAACACCTATACCTAACTGATAGTTGTATGCCCTCGTGTTTGGAAGATAATAGCAGAACAATCGTTTTCATATTTCCCCTTTTTTGGGAGGAAGAAAGCATGGACAGGGATCAATATTTTATACCCTATGACACTACTCATGTCACAAGCTTTCATTTGACACATAGCTTGTTACTTTTGGCTCTCACATTTTGAAGATGTGGCAGAACAATTGTTTTCATATTTCCCCCTTTTAGGGGGGAAGAATGAAGGGGTGGAAATTTTTTAACCTGTAACATTCCCCATGTCACAAGCTTTCATTTGACACATAGCGTGTTACTTTCAGCCTTTACATTCCAAGATATAGTAGAACAATTGTTTCTATATTTGCCCTTTTTTAGGAGAAGAGAAACAAGGGGGTGGAATATTTTTTTAACTTGTAACATTCTCTATATCACAAGCTTTCATTTTATGTATAGCTTGTTACTTTCAGCCCTGTCATTGTGAAGGTATAGTGGAACAATTTTATTTATATTTCCTCTTTTTAGAAAATTCATATTTCCTTTTTTTTGTCTGGAAATTTTTTAACCTGTAACATCAGGGCAGGATCCAGGCCTATCAGTGTCCTGTGCATGATTTTTCGATGCACCCCATTCAATTTAGAATTACAACAAACGATGAATTTTGGGCATATAAATACCATGGAGGTAGGAAGAGGGGGAGTCACCCTTACTATATCTTAACATAAGTCGCTAGTGTAGCTGTGCAGAACGGCGGTAGCCATGTTCTTGCTACTCAGAAAGTTGCACACAGCACGTCAGTTGTAATGTATCCTGTAGTCAGTTGTCACAAGTTCATTACTATAATCAAACGCGTTACCCAAATCTTTTTTTTCAATGCAATCTGTTGTTCTTTAACACAGTGATAGCAAGATTACAAGTAGCAACAATATGGCAATTTCAGTTACAGTTTTCAAGCGATAGGGTCAGCCCTGTCTTCCTACCTCCATGATAAATACACCCCATAAATTTGGTGCTCTTTGCAGTCGCACCACTCAATTGTGCCTTAAGTGTATCTGTGTAACATTTCCCATGTTACAAGCTTTCATTTGATGCATAGCTTGTTATTTTTGGCTTCACATTCTGAAGAATAGTGGAACAATCTTATTCATATTAACCTGTTTTAAAGGGGGGGGGGGGAAGAAAGCATGGGGATCAATTTTTTATAGACTATGACACTCTCTGTGACATAATAATTTATGTGTCAAATGAAATCTTAAGTTTGTCTATCACTTTCAAAAGACATGATGGATCAACTGTTTTGAGAAACCCACAAACTGACAAAATGACAAACTCACAAGTGATGAGTGAAAAGCAATGGTAAGATAGGTAAAAACAGCAAGTATGTGTCAGAAAAATTGTCCCACCACATGGACACTATTACTTCTAAGAAGATAGAGCAAGAGAGAAATATCATTGGTTCAAACCACAGCTACATAACAACATGACAAACATAAACTCAAATGTAACAAAGTAAACAGAGAAAGCATTTCTGATGAAACCAAAGACTGGCATTTTGTATGAAGTAATTTTTATTTGTGATATAGTGATGTGTGATAAATTTAAGTTTAAAGTTAAATGTATAGCTGAGTTACAAAATAGAAAGTCTAAGTATTTTTATTTGAGTGATTTGTGCTGTGAAATAAGAGCTACTGGAAAAAAGCTGTTAGGATCTGAGCCAATGGCAAGATAACCTGGAATCATAAATCAACAATGTAAGTCAAGTAGAAGAAGATAGAAGAGAAGCCCAAAAAGGTAGTATAGGCTTAAAGATACATTGTATGCTTAAGGTAACGAGAAACAATAGTGAACAACTGTACCATGATAAAAATAACTATAAACTATGTAATACTAAAAACTCTTTATATCACTAAATGATGTATATAAATGCATAAAGTGTTAAATCAAGGGCCAATTGATACAAACTGACAGTTAAAACGCATGTAAAAAATTAACCTTGTAATTTTATTTAGCAGAATACAACTAAAACAATTTTAAAAAGGGACTATTATAGCAGGTGTTTTGAAAAATCTTTATTATTCTCTTTGTATTTAATTAAAATCTTATTTTGTAATTTATTTTCAGATCCTCATCATGAAGAATTGTTTATGAACATGAGTGCTTTCCTTCCTCTAATCAACAATCAAGTTGAGCATTCTTCTTCATCAGGTAAAGAGATTTTATTTTTCAAGTAATTCAGATATTTTGTTCTTAGAAATTATTTTATACTGCTGATACCAATATTATTTTATACTAGCTGGCTAAAAGTGACACCAGGGCACCTGGTGCTCCTTGGTGTCACTTTTAATCTATTCTTATTTTCACTTCACTAAAGGCAATTTTTTCAAGTACTAACCCCCCCCCCCCCCCCACATATACACACATTTTAGCACAAATTATTAACACTAAGAAAATTTACCAGTATTTGCTTGGGTCATTTTTTATGTCAGCAAGCTCTCTCATAGCCCATGACTTAGTTTCTACCTAAACTGTCGAGATTTTTATTTCCACTTGGACAGGTTTTGCTACCCTATGGCTCCTGTGATACTTGACTACATGGTCCAAATTTCCTGCATAGCTTCCCTGTGTGCCACAGTGATTGGTTTAAAAACAGGTTCCCACTTGTCCCATGGCTTCATTCCTACACAAATTGTCACAGCTCAAGTCTCAATTTTAATCTGCATATTCTGTTGTTTACTATACTAAAGGTTAGTTTTGTGAGTGTATCCTCCCCCGACATTTTAGCACAGTTTCAACATGAAGAATTTCTTGATGTTGCAAAGGTCATTGCCAACTCAGCGCACACTCTCATAGCCTATGGCTTCATCACAAATTATGAAAATTTTTATTTTGATAGATTTTAACGTTCTGTAGTTCCCGACATACTTAACTGAAAGGTCCCAAAATTCGTAGGTGGGTTCCCCCTGACTGACTCCATGTTGGGTTAGAAAATCAGGTCCCTAACTGCAATGGGATACTTAAAAATGCTTTTGGAAATGTGAGAAATCTGGATGGTAGTAGATTTAAATGTTATTTTAATTTATGCTCACAGTTGGAGAGCACTAAATGGCAACAATAAATTTGACAGTGATTATCATTTCCCGTTGGAATAGCATGGTAAATAATTTTGCTTTAGCAAGTACCAGTTTGGGACTTTTAACTTGAAATTTGGCACTGCAACTCGAAACACAACCAGAAACATTCTCTGAAAATTTGAAGCAACTATGTTGATTTCCCAGTGAGTTATGGCTGTCACAGTCATATATTCAGACACCTTTTATTATATAGATGTAGTACTATCCATATAATAAAGATAATGAAATATTTGGAAAGTTAAAAAAAATTTTAATTAATAATATACAGCAAAAACAACTCTTTGTTTTCAACAAGATTTTATTTTTCTTGATTTTTTTTTTCTCCTCCATGATTTATAAGTTGTTATAATGAAATTCCTGATTTATTTACTGTTTAATACTGAATTATATACTAAATTTTAAGTATAATACCCATATTTGAATCAAAGGTAGACCTGGTATTCTATGGTGTACAACTTTATGAGTAAAGCTGATGAGGGCTTTTCTTTTTATTGGAAACAATCAGAAATCTTTATTTATCAGTCTGAAGAAAAATATTTTCCTTTGAGTAATGTCTGCTCAGGCTGAAGAGTCTGTCAAGTGTGGTGCAATTAAAAACCTTTTCATTACTCAGTGCATGGTAATTGGGAATATATGTTTTATGAAATTTAATTTGGCACAAACATTAGACAACTATATATAAAATATAGAATGATTGAAAACCTTTTCTATGGTCCATGAGAGAAATTTCATATTGCGCATTTTGATAAAAAAAATAATACAACTAAGAAATAATCTAAAGTGAGATTTAAAAAATATATATATGCAACAACATGTTGTAAGACTTCTTCATCAGAAATAACCAGCAAATATGTTGCCTTAACTCTAAAACAACAATAATGATATCTAAATTTATGGAAATATAAACTGAAGTTTAATAAATATATAAAATACTAACTCAGAAAATTGCATATGTTGTATACTTCAGGCAGGCTTGTGTTACAATGCACATTCAATTAGACTGTAGACACAGCTATAACTACACTGGTTTCCATAAATTAAGGAAAATCCCTGTTAAGTCGATGGGAAGCTAACATCAAAGCTCTATAACTTCTAAAATAAGTTTTTTCGTTTTGAAAAATGTGATTACACATAAAGATCTCAATCAAATAAATCAAAATCTCGATTTTCAACAATATTCATTCAGTATTTAATGAGTTATGGAAGTTTGAATATTTAACAACAGCAATGCCAGTCTTAAGAAACTTATACAAAACTGAAGAATAGTGAAAGAATTCTTTACATAAAGTTCTAAAATACAAACTTATTTTATTAAACATTTTGATACAATACTTATTGCTAAGTTATTAAAACTATAAATATTCAAACTTTTATAACTCGTTAAATAATTAACGAATATTGCTGAAAATCAAGATGTTGATTTATTTGATTGAGATCTTTATCTGCAATCACATTTTTCAAAACAAAAAAACTTATTTTGGAAGTTTAGAGCTTTGATGTTAGTTCCCATCGACTTAACATAGGGATTTTTCTTAATTTATGGAAACCAGTGTAGTTATAACTGCGTCTACAGTCTAATTGAATATTTTCTATTCCTTGAACCAAGGAACTTGGTAGTTTTTGTTTCACTCTCAGGAGATATTGTGCTGAATAATAAAAATAATTATAGAAATACTGAAATAGGTTTATACTAGAACAAAAAGAGCAAAATAAAATTAAAAAAAATCGACCTGCTTTGGTAATTGTTTCCATAATTTTACAATTAAAAGTAAAGGTTTTGGCTAATATTCAGGAGCATTTCAAAGATTTATGGAAAAATGAGTTAGCAACAGTTCATATCAGACTTGTGTGCCGAAAAATTCTTTCATTATAGGGTAATGCAGACTGGAATTGTGGTGATACCAAATATCTCTACTAAGGAACAGTGATGAAATTTCTGGAAGAGATTATTTATGTTATAGTTTAACCAGGCCTGAATCTAAATAAAAATAAAGGGGGAAAAGGATGCAAGAGACTGGATTTCCATTGCAGTGTAACATTTTCCTTTCCATTCTTGAGCTCTTTAAACTTTTTTTAAACAATGCTTGGGATATGCACAAGTTTAATAATTTTTTTGCTGCCATTATTTTATTAGCATTCTCAGGGAAATCCCACCAAATTGAAAAGGTCATAATTTTTACAAGTCTGACTTTATACACTGTTCAACATGGAAAATGACACACCAGGAAGTATTTGTCTTAGTGCCATGCAAATAGGTGGGTATGTGTTGAAGTCGAGTTATGGAAATGAGTGCAGTTGTGAACCAATCACGTGAGAGGTGAGGGAGATAACAGGGCAAAAAAGCTCAGCATAGCTAAGTTTGGTTGTCCTCACCTGGGTATGTGGACCACTGTATTGGAATGATCTTAGTGGTAAAAGCACATGTAAGGAGTGAGAATACCTGGGAAATGTCATTGGAAATCCTACCATCATACAGACAACTTTACCAGAGGCTTCATCATTGGGCTACATGCTGCTACTTGATTCCTGTGTCACATCACGGCTGAAACATATTGGGATGCAACAACTAAGTGGTTGGAGGAAGGTAATGTGTGTTGTCTTATTGGGACTGGCACATGTAGACGGATGTCTGAGTGCCTCGATCGTCACATTTGACAGCAAGCCATAGCAGTCCTGCAATCCACAACAGACGACATTCAACATGGTGTACAGGCAGCTATGGACATCCCTGTGTTGACACAGATTGTGAATTGCAGATTGGCTGAAGCAGGTTTGTGCTCTTGCCAGATATTGCCACGATGGCCACTCACCGCAGCACATTGTTGCATAAGGTTGCAGTGGTGCCATACCAGACATACATGGCAGGACAAATGGAACCATGTCTTATTCAGTGACGAGTCTTCTGTTTCAACACTAACAATCACCGATTGAGAGTCTGGAGATAACATGGTCACTGGGCTGATCTTTTTTCCATCTGTGAGCAAACTGCTCCTCAGCCTGGTGTCTGGTTTGGGGTGCTATCAGTTTCAACAGCCATTCACTGCTCATATACATAGTGGGTACAATGACAGCACTGCAATACATCAATGAGGTGCTGCAGCCTATTTTGTTGCCATATCTCTATAGTATTCCCTGATGCCCAGTTTCAACACAATAATGTCCATTCAATAACAATATTCAATAACTTAGTAGTATAATTGATACTTGATTGTATGTTCAAAGAATTGAAAATTACATTATTGCCTTTTAGATTACAAAAAGAACTTTTTGAAATTAAAGCATATCATACTAATTGGTGGTCCTGATGATGGTGTCCTTCAGCCATGGCAAACAAGGTAAATATAACACATGTTATATAGAAATTATCTATAGCTGCAGGATTTTCAAAATGGCATTATATAGTAAAACCTGCATCTGACCATAATGAGAGTTACACCATTAGAACTACTTATAGAGCATTGTATACTTTTAGGAGTGTTTTATATCCTGTATTTTGAAAATTATTTTTCCTCAGTTTAGTGACTAGATGTTTGGATGAAAAATATAACCATTAAGTACAAATTTTAAATGTATATTAAATGTAAAAATGAGGTATTTTAAGTCATTAGCTTAGACTTATAATAATATAGCAACAGTGTCTAGATTCTATAAAAGGAAAAATGTTCTAGAAAACAAAAACATAGTTATATTATCAATATGAAAAATATTTTTAATTTTTTTCCCTTTTTGTAAGTAGAACTGTTAGTATTCTGCCCTTTTGTACATTTCGAATAAAGACAATGAGAAAATAATATCGATGTAATTGGATTAAATATGAAGTGTTAAACCATGAGTGTCAAACATATGGCCTATGAGATAATTTTATTTGTCCTGCAATGATTTTTAACAGTATGAAAGTAAACAGCTTGAGAATTGTTAATTAAGAAATTGGGACAAAGAAAATTGTAAACTTAATAGTGGAAAGTTTTGTTTAGGTAACCATCCTGTAGTTCTTATGTTCTTAATGATTTTGACCTGCACACTCCTAATTGTCAAACTCTGCCATTCATGCTTTCTCAGGAATCACAAGGAGGAAGTTGTGCTTGGTCATCACCATTTAGGTCATTCATTTATCACACATTCATTTCTTTTACAGGTGGATGACGAGCCTAAGTGTGAGTTTTGTGACACTGTTTTAACCATTAAACATATTTTAATAGATTATATTGCTTTTAGCCCTAAATACTGTTTTTATTTTAGCTTTCACAATTTTTCATCCGAGCCTTTTATACTCAGACATCTTTTATCTGATGACTCTTTTTAACCCCTGTTTTCGAATTTTTACACTTTACTAGTTATTTTACATGCATTTAATGTTTTTTTTTAATCATTTGACTAATATTTATTCTTTGGGTCCTATACACCCATTGTTTTTTTTTTTGTTTTACTCTTGTACACTCTTTTTACCCTGGCTTTTATACATATTGTTTATTTTACACCTTTTTTATTCTGCCTTTTCCATTTTTGTTGATTTTATTCTTTTTGTGTGTTGCTTTTAACTTTCATTGTGGGTTTTGATGTCTTTTACCTTTTTATTCATCCTTGTTTGGCACAACATAACCTCTGTTGCTTTTGTACCATAAATCCCCAAACAACCAACCAATCAATGACCTGCATACCTGTGGGAATTGACACCCAGCATTAGACTATTAGAGTATATTGTGCCTCTATTGATTAAGACTTATTATTTCTTTTTAAAATTCTAATAATTTTATTTGTCCTTGGCTTTCCTTGATGCTCTTGTTTGTTAATTACTGGCTAGTCATTATGGAATTGATTTCCTACATGGAAGATACATAGGATTGTAGTCATCATCATTGGCAATATCCTACTTTTTATCTTTTATTTTGGTAAATTGCTGGTAATATACTAATTTTATTTATGTAATATAGATTTCTTATTGTTTTACATCTGAATGACAGTTTTTTTGCACACAGTAGGCTAAAAGTACAGATCACAAGGACTCCAATGGCTTAGAGGCTGGACGACTGTTAGATAGAAACATTTCTTCAAAGCAATTCAGTATGTTCTTCGATGTGCACAAGGTATAGCTCTTTTTTGTGTGGGACCACAATTTAACATTGCATCCATTGAATAATGTCCAATGTCTTTCCCACACCCATCAGTGTCCCTTCTCACTGAGGGCAGAGTAGAAAGGTTAGTGGAGAAAATCTCAATATAGACATAATGAGGACTCAAAAATGAGCCTGGTGTGATATTGACTGACAAAACCTATATCTTCTAATTTAGAGAAGAGCATCTGTTATGAATATGCCAAAAAAAATATGAACTCAACATAGCATTCAGATGTTAATTAAGGAGGTAATTTATAGTGTGATAATATCTTAATAAGAGAAGGAATTAATTTTTATAATTAACTATGAAAACGAGAATTTAACCATGACAAAGAGAAACTATGATCTTCATAGTTAAAAGCTCTGAAAAAACTGAACTTTATTATTAGTTATTGATTACTTATAAAAATTACTGTTCAAAAGTTCTAACTTAAAATTCTTATTTTTTTCAAGCTTTTTATTTGGAGTATATTCAAAAGTTCTGTTTTTTAATTATCTCTGATTTTATTGTATTTTTCATGAAATTTAAAATTTCAGTGTTTATTAAATCCATAATTTAACTTTAAAATTGCTAATCAAATTATCTTTCTTTCTTAGCCACTTTGGTTTCTTTAATGGACATGAACAAATTGTAGAAATGACTGATCAGTGGGTAAGAATATAATTTACATATTGTCCTCATCTTTTCCTTTGAACAATGCCATCCTCAAAGCATTTAACCAGAAAGAAAATTCAGAGTAATCATTTCTGTGCAACTGAAACTGCGTGAATATGTTTTAAAACTGGAGACTGTTGCATATGGATTTCATTTTAAATTTTAACTTAAGTGTTCTTGGCTGCCACTCTTGGCAAGTAAGCTGCTTGAGGAATAATTTTTATACATATTGCTGAGGAAATTAAAAAAACAAAAATACAAAACAAATGAAAAAACATTTTTTTATTCTTATTGGTGTGTTAACTTATTTTTGTTAACTACATTTAATTTGGAAATAATTTGTATCAAGCACTAATAACTTTTTAAGTACACATCAGTAATATTGCTATCCATTGCCATTTTCATATGTTAAGTGTTTGTGAAAAGAAATATATATTAAGCGTTAAGAGTTTGAGAGATATTCCTTTTGTTATGGGCTATCCTGATATACCTCTTCCTTGATTTACACAGTATTTAGTTTACACACTATTTCAGTTTTACACAGTCAAAAAATGAAACCAGTTTTGATTTGCATGATACTAGACTCAGTTTTATACAGCCATGAAAATGCAACCAGTTTTGCTTTACATGATTATAGACTTAGTTTTTCATGGCACCAATTTATATTATTTTTATATATGTAAGTATAATACATATTTAATGTAGCAATGGCATAATAGCATCAAGGGAGATTATTTGAATATCATCCCAAAGTAAAAGTCAGCTGAATGGATTTAATTGATATAATTTTTTCAAGAATAAATAGATAATGGTAAATTCCTATAGTAATAAAATCATCATATGTAGCAAGCTATATTGATATTCTTTCCCTAAAATTATATTTTTGCCATTGTAATGCAATCTGTCTCATGATATCTTAATGAAATAAAACATGTTTTGAATCAGCAGCGAGATCTGACTTTTCTAGACTGAATTTTTCAGACTAGTAAAGTATGTTTTATCTCATTTTTAGCAACAAGTTAACTTTATAGATTATTATATAGGCTAAATACAACTGCTTCATAAAATATCACATAAACACTAATTTTACAAAATGAAGCACTAAGTGTTGGTACAAATGCTTAATTTATAATTTATATTCAGTTCATAAATATCTTTTCAAATTTCATCTTCAAATACAGAGTGTGTGTCTGCATTAACGATGAATATTTTTCATGAGTGTAAAGAAATGTATGAGAAATCAATCTTGGCTTATCTGAATTAGTGCAAATAAAGTGAAAAATAATGTTACATTACTGCTTATTATTACTGCTGAACTAAAATTTGAGAAAAATATGTATAAATATAAAACTTTTAATGTACATTTTATTCATAACAAGGATTTTTTTTTTTTTTTTTTTTTGAGAACACATCCTTTTTTTTACTTATCTTTCTATTGCTTTTGGCTTTGATATTTGTCAGTTTGTTAGTTTGTGGATTTGACAAAACTTTGTTCCACCATATCTTTTTTGAACTCATTGGAGAAACTTAATGATTTATATGCCAAATGAAAGCTTGTGATGCGAGGAGTATCATAGAATACAAAAAATTGATTCTCCATGCTTTCTTTCCCCTAAAGAAGGGGAAATATGAAAACCATTCTTCCACTATATCTCCAGAACACGAATGCCAAAAATAACAAGCTATACATCAAATGAAAGCTTCTGACATGGGGAATGTCATAGGCTATGAAAAACACCTCATGCTTTCTTCCCCCCTAAAAACTGGGGAAAACATGAAAACTATTGTTCCCCTATATCTCCTGAATGTGGAAAGTAGCAAGCTATGTGTCAAATGAAAGCTCGTGACTTGGGAAGTGCCATAGGCTATAAAAAAAGACCCCCTATGCCTTCTCCCCCCCTAAAAAGGGGAAACATGAAAACTATTCTTCTGCTATATCTTCAGAACATGAATGTCAAAAGTAATAAACCATATGTCAAATGAAATCTTCTTACACAGGGAATCTCATAGACTATGAAAAATTGACCCCATGTTTTCTTCCCCCCTTAAAAAGGGGGAAATATAAAAATGATAGTTGTATATCAAATTAAAGTTTTTGAAGGTAGGTGTTTTTAATGACAAAAAAAAATATATAAATAGATTAAAAATATACCTATCTTCCTATATGAGCCCTAAAAAGTGGAAAATAAAACTAAAGCATATTGATGGTGCAAGCAGTCCCTGAGTTCCAAAGGAAGATAGGGTGCCAATTTACCTACGCAACAAGATTGCCAGTGCCCTATCTTCCTTGGAAGTGAATATGAATTCAGTGACTGATTGTACTATCGATATTTTTTAGGTTTATTTTCTACTTTTTAGGGCCCACATAGAAAGATATGTATTTTTAAAATTTTTTAATTTATTTATATTTTTTTCATAAGTTGTTGGATTTGATTTGCATGGTTTCGATTTACACAATTTCCTGAACCTGTCTACCATATAAATTGAGGGATGGGTGTATTCCTGTCTATGTTGTGTTTTCTAATAAAATATGTTTTGTAATAACATGCTATTATGATGATTGCTTCTCTGTGTTGCAGATATATCGTTTTGATACTTTTGGCTTGAGAACTCTGGATAAAAATGGAGCAGTTAAAGTATGCACAATATCTGGAGTAAACCATTTTCAGTGGCACAAAAATCAAACAGTTATTGATAAGTTCATATTACCATATCTGGACTAATGTTTAAAACTTTCTGCAATAACTATAGTGCTTAGGAAGAAATAATGCCTTATAGAAGTATTAGTTTAATGGTGACATGTTTCAGTATAGAGAAATAGTTAAAATTGTGATTTTCATGCTTCCCTTAAATCCGAATAATATACACCATATTATCAAAAGTGTTTGGATATTTCCATGCTTTTAAATAAAAAGTCACATTAAAAAATGACTCGAATTTTGATAAGCTTTTTTTTTTAATGAAAAATATCTTTAGAGGTAAATGGAAGATTTCAATCCACTCTCTCCCTAAATCTCAATTTTTAGCAATATTAGTTTAACATTTAAAGAATTATTGAATTTGGAACATTAGCAGATGCTGTTGTTATAATTATCATAAACACTTTTCTTAAAGTTGATGAGAATTTACAAAATCATTACACAAACTTTTAAAATTTCATCAATTTATCAAGTGATTTCCTGTAATACTTGTTAATTGTGGTTTTACCCTTCCAGGGATCAAGATGAACATAGATGTTGGCAGAATCCGAGTTGGGTTGGGTTGTTTTACCTCTGAGCAGCACTTTTTTGCACACCATGGGCTAAATGTCCAGGTCACAAGGACCCCGAAGGCTCAGAGAAGGTAGGGGGAGGGGACCCACTGGAACAGCTGTTGGGAGACAGATGGTAGGCTCCCGTCAAGGCCATCCAGCATGTTCTTTAACGTGCACAGGGTATGGCTCTCCCGCACACGGGGCCATGGCTTAATGTCCCATCTGATGGACGGCGGCCTTTCCAAGCCCATTGGTGTCCCCTACTGACCGTGGGCAGGGCGGGGGCAGAATCTGAAATGAGAAGCCAAGACATCTATGTTCGTTTTTCTACAACAAAAAAAAAATTCAATTTTTAAAAAAGTAGAAATTGCAGTTTGAAAATTTTCTTACATATATCTTTTAAAAATACATCATTCAAGTTTGAAAAAATAATATTTTATCTTTTCATTTGATTCATATTTTATTAAAATACAATATAAATAATTTGTTAAAGCCGTCTGATTGCCATTTCTTAGAAGCGATATATGGTGATTTGTTTGTTAATGTTACCCTTTGCTGCAGCAACCTTCTGAATTAAGCTCACAAGTTTCATTTGAACTATTATCAACTATTTTTGGAATGAGTAAATTAATTTCCATTAGAAACTGCAACTTTTGTTCCTGAGGTATTAAAAACATTTTTTTTTTTGTTGGTTATTGTTATTATTATCGATTTTTCGGAGTTATGCTACATTGGATGGCTGGCTAACAACTTGTTGTTGTGGATATTTTATTTAACGTTGCATTAGGTTATACACTATTTTTTCTTTTATATTTCTTCATTTTCCAGTAAAAAGACTGATTTTGCATCATTTTCTGAAAATGAATGAGGTCTTGGATATGGAAGCAAAAAGGATTTCCTTAATATGGAAATCAGTCATCATGTGGAAGGGTAATTTTGCCAAGGGTTTTCAACCCCCCTCCCACACTCACTGAGAATATTTTATTCACTCCCCCCAACAAAATATTAAAAGAAACGAGTTTTTAAGTTGATATCAATGTTATTAATATGAGGTTCATTATCCTCCCATTTTGTTGAAAACCTCTGGTACACTCCTACTTACGTTTGTTGCCACCACATAGGGGTCTCCTTCTTGGTCTCTGGCATAGATGGCTTGCAGACGCTGCTGTTATTGGGCCATTATCTCCTGCACTTGTTGTTATTGCTGATTCTTGGCATGTCTCCACAGCAGTTTGATGTTATGAAAATCGACAGTGATCCAAAATGTGTCTGTGTATTTTCTAACATGAAGTAAAAATTTATCTACTACTTTCTTGTGTCTGTGGTGTATCAGAAGACTTTAGTTGATTGTTCATAACTTTGAACTGCTGCAGAGTCATGCCATGAATCAACGATAACAACAAGTGCGGCAGACAATGGCCCAATAACAACAACATCCTCAAGCCATCTGCCAGAGACCAAGAAAGAGACCCCCTAACTGTGGTGGCAACAAACTTAAGTAGGAGTGTACTGCAGCAGGTTTTCAACAAAATGGGAGGATAGTGAAACTTATATTAATATTTAGAGAATCCCATGTTTTAAGTTATATATTCAATAGTTTTAAATGCATTTACATCCCACCCCCCTCATCTGATGATATAGATTTTTTTTTTGCTTTGGTGCACTAACTTCTCAGCACTTTGTGATCCCCAAAATTCAATACCCCCTCCAAAAAAAAATTATAATGTTAGTAAAAAAAGCAGGCAAGAAGGTGTTCCTTCATTTCATAAACAGGACAGAAAATCCCAAGTCACCTTGTATAACACTAACCTGTGTTTTAAAATATACCACACTGAAAAGAATCATTAAAAGAAATAAAAATCATATTTCAGGTAAATATTATAGTATTTGGGAAGAAATTTTCTTTCGATTAATATATAATTGTTTTTATTCGTCAGATTTTCCCAAATTAAGACTTTGACTTTGCATTATCTTTATCAAGTTACTTCCTTTTGGTTTCTGTTACCAAATTTGACTTGTGATTGACATGTTTCACAGTAATGAAAATTAAAGCTATTAAGAGATCTGTTGTAAATGACATAATCATGGAAAGAAATAAAAATATTTCTAAATAAAACTTAAGAAGTCACATAACAGAGAATGTGCATTTATGAACTGCAGAACTATGACACAATTATCAAGTATTCATAATTTTTTTTATTCATTTGCATTGCCCAGTTGTTAATTTGTAGTTGCTAATTTTCGAGAATAAAGCTATCACTAATCCACTTGAAGATTGATCCATGATTAATTTTAGAAGCTTACCTTCTGTGTTAATTGTATCCAAATATATACCTAAAAATTGGACTACATATTTTCTACGTTGAATTATAACTTTGTTTTCAGAAATTTGAATTGTTATTAATTTGAAGCTCGGCTCATTTGCCTAGGTGCATTGTATCTTCTAAACCATTATGTGCTTGGAAATCTCCTCAAAATTCAGTGGTCAACTATCTTTTCAGTGGCTAAACCAATAGTTGTTTGAAGATTGGTTAATCAAGATTTCATTGTATTTGGATAATTCGTCTATGTAACTGAAAATCTATCAGACATTACTGCCATTCACATTTTTATTATGTACTGTAATTTTTAATTTGAGGGCACATTTGGATTTATCTAGAATGAAAGTAAGCTATTAGGGTAGTGAGAATGGTGTGATTACACTTGGTGCAGCATATGTTAGAATTCAGAATGGCCCAAAATTTGGTGTAAGCAAAGCAATTCAGATATTTTTGCTCAATCTACTTCCCACCCCCATACACACTGCTGTATTTGTGAGGGGTGCAGTTTAAGGACTATTTTTTCACAGAATGTAAAATATCTAGTTATGTCACTGATGAAATAGAATTGACTTGAAACTATGGTGTTAAGGAAAAAAACGAGTATTAAAACAACCATGTATGGATTTTTGCTTTAGCAATTCAGTGGCAAATTGTGTATGGAAACTTTATAAACAATTAAGATAATGAGACTGTACAGCTGATGAACTAACAGTTCTAAAAGATCATTTAACAACCCTCAAAGATTATTGGTTGATTGTAGTGCAACCGACCAATGACTATGAGAATGTCACTATGCCAGCTGCAAAGTCTCAATTGTTCACAAGATTTTCACATGCACTTCAGTGAATTTAGCAGTCTAACTGGATGTTCAAACAACTGGCATTTGGATAATTGGTATTCTAATAAATATAACGGTAAAAATAATTTTAAGAGATTAGTTTTTCCTAACCAAAGCAATTGTGCTTTGCTATTCATTACAAATAAGCTATACTGTATTGTAATATTTCTAAAATTAATAATAATATAGTCTTGTATTATCATCTCAAATGTGATTTCTGAAAATAAAATTTATATATCGTTTTTAGTGATCTGTTAGTCTTGTAATGTGACAAGCTTAGTATCTTAATGATGTGACATAATTCGCTAAATAGTATAGCACTGGATTTGTTAGTGGAGCAAATTCTTTTAGCTCTGGTTGTTCTGCTTGTCTTGGTGCATGTGAGAAGTTGTTTATATGTCCAGTGGTGTCATCCCCCTGGGGTAGGTAAACCAATTGTTAAAAATATTTTAAATCATCTAACTGGTTGTTTAAGAAACAGAAAATGAAATGAAAAAAAAAAATTAATAAAAGCAACAGATATATTCATATCGACTGTTACACCTTATTTTGCTCTCTTGATAATGTGATTAGTATAAATGCACTTCTTATGTTGAAATTGGTAGCAAACAAACACGAAAAGAATCACTTGTTAAGAAATTAGGGTGACACCACTGTATATGGCTTTAAATTAGTATTGATTTATTAAGTAGTGCTCTGTACCTTCCTGCCCCACAACGTCAGATCCCTAACCTGTTCTCATTGGCCATCAGAATTTTAGACTGTGTTTCTATAATATTTTACCATTAAATTTGAACATAAATTCAGGCTTGATCAAGAAAGAATTGTATTGCATTGATTTCTTGAAATTCTGGGGCAATATGAACCTATTGTGATATTGTTTTAATATATTTTATTATTTATGTTTCCTGTTAGTTTTATTGTTTAGCAGGTAAAAATGTAATACTCATTTATAAAATGAAGTACATTCCATATAATTTAATGATATGAAAAGCAAAAATAAAAGTAAAATACACTGGTTTCCATAAATTAAGGAAAACTCAGAAAAATTATGATAAACAAAAAACTATATGAATGATTTTATAATGAAATTTGATGGAAACATGAATTACAATGCTAGTTCATGAATTACAATGCTAGTTCAGAATGGCATAAAATATTTTACACTAGAAACATTTTTCGTCAAAAAAAAAAACAGAAACTTGTCCTAAAATGAGGTGTCAGAATGCAATGGACGAAGTTCTTTAATAAGGAGTGTGGTCACCCCTCATAGCAATGCAGGAACGACAGCATGTTTCATTCTATTTATGACACTGTGAATCAGCTCAGCAGAGAGGAAAGACCATTGTTCCTTTAAAGCAGTAATAAGCTCCCCCTTTATTTCAGGTGGCGGGTTGGGGGGCAGCAACACGTCTCCCTAGAGCATCCTACACATGTTCAATTGGATTTAGGTCAGGAGATTGAGCTGGCCACTTTATGCCCATAATGGTCTCCTCTTGCAAGTATTGTTCCACTGATCGAGCTCTGTGTGGATGAGCGTTATCGTCTTGTAAGATGAATGTTTCACCTATTGCGCCAGCGTAAAGACATACATAAGGGTCTAGGAGGTCATCTCTATACCTTTGAGCATTGAGGTTCCCATTCGTCAACACATAGAGGTCTGTGCGTCCACCTAAGGAAATTCCACCCCAAACACACATGCTACCTCTGCCGTAACTCTCTCTTTGATGGATGTTACTGGGATGATAGCGGGTACCTCGTTTTTTCCATATCAACCACTTTCTAATCATTTTTTTCCATATCACTTTCTAAGCAATATCAAGACATCTGTGAAGAGTACTGACCTCCATTGCTCTTCTGTCCAGTTAACATGCGTGCATTCCCAATTTAACTACTCTCTCCTGTGACGTGAGGGGTATACAAATTACTGACCTTCTAGCGTACAGACCTCTTTCCTGAAGCCCTCTAGGCACAGTAGAAGCTGATACAACCTTCCCAGTGGCTGCTGCAAGTAGCTGAGAGAGGGTAGACATCCTGCTCCTTCGTGCTATTAATCGCAGATATCGGTTTTGTATAGAGGTCGGAACTCTAGCCCTTCCTCGGCTAAACCTCCGAGACGCGGAATCCGTCCTAAGAAATTGATTCCACGGTCTATGGACCACAGAAGGACACACTCAACCATCGTGTCTTGTCTGACTGACTTTGGCCTGCTTCGAGCCTGCCAATAGCTCTCCACCGCGGTTCATTTGGGAAATGATGTCTCGAGGTCATTCCTACAAAATGGCTATTTCGAATTTCTTTACTCACATTTACAATAAAAAATAACGACCCACTCCAAAACATCCTTTTTTATGCCACTATTCGATTACACAAATCGACGCACCTAGACTAATTTGTATACGATATGCTCACTCGGCATTACTGTTTACTTGAATAAGTTTGGTGAGGATCTCACAATTTTTTTGGCGAATTATCGTGATTTTTCTCATTTTTCCTTAATTTATGGAAATTAGTGTATATGGAAAATTTAGTTATCATTTTAACTGCAGTTTATGTTGTATTTCGTCAGTTAGTAGAATTTTGTAGTTTGATAATACAAATTATTGTAATCATCAATTTTTGGCGTCACATTTTAATGTTTTTCCTACTTAAGTCTTGCACACATTTGAAAGTGATGCTTTTCTTGCATAATGAACTGAATGTCTGTTATAATTACTGTATTATGAATAGCTCTTTGTAGAATTTTGCAGTTTTGTATATGGAATATGAAATTATGTAGCGAAATTTTAACTATGATTGCACTGTCACAAAAAATTATTTGTTTGCTATGTAAATATAAATAAAGTTTTTTTATTCAAACATTGAAACACAAAATCAGAAAAATTCCAAAATCTGATGCTGTTGAAGTAAGGTGTAGTTTTGTATGGTAAAAAAATGTTCAACTCGTTGTCAAAGAAATTTATTTATTTATTTATTTCTAAGTTTTTCCTGTTATGTACCCGGTTAGTTTTATTACGTATATCATGAGTAGTAAAAAATAAAAACTATATAGAATGTTGAAGTAGAATTGCATTAATATTTATTGTGTTTTCTTTTCATTGCTGCACTTAATATTCAGAACTGTGTATGGAATTGACATATAGAAGTCTCGCCCCTTTGCAATCATTTAAAAGTGACCTTCAACCTCCAAAGGAACACTGGTTCTTAGTTTCAGGGGTCGGAGAAATATGATTTCAACATTTGAATATTTCAATGTGGAATTTATGCATCGGAATTCCACATTAAAATATTCAAATTCTGACTCAACTGCGATTACGTTCATTAACAACAGAGGTATAAAAAAATAAAACATGTGTTTTGATATGTTTCTCTGAGCACTAGCCGTCCCTTGGCCGAGTGGTTAGCGCGCTTGGTTTCTTATCTACGGGACCTGGGTTCGAGTCCCGGGTTAAGGCATGGATGTGTGTGTTGTTTTTCTGTTGAGGTCCTGCCATCCTCTCAGATCTTCTACTTTGGCATATAAACTGACAGACTCCTGTCAGATCACTCTGGCAAGCAGCTGCTTCAGGAGGTATTTATTTTTTTATTTATCTCTGAGCACTTGGCGCCCCAGATAACTGCCCTGTCAGCCGGCTCTTCTTATTTCTAACCAGGCCGGGATCTAGAAGAAAAAAAAGTGGGGGAGGAGTGCATTCCGATATGAAAATTTTCTCTGCATTTTGGTAATTTTAAAAAATACCTTAAATTTATGCAATTTTAAAATGTTTTTTCTCTATATTCCGATTACTAGCATTCTCAAGGGGGGGGGAAGGCTTCTTGATCCCCCCAGATCCGAACGTAATTTTAATCTACATTTACTTAGAGAAATGTTAAATTTTATTACATTTGTTTTTATTTACATAGATACAACAAAGGTGAGAATTTGGGGAAGTGCACTTTAAATTTTGACGCCCCTTGATTGTCATTAGTACCGCCATGAGTGCTTACTAGAGATGAGTTTGGGCTAATTTTTTTTTAGCCCGATTTGAAGAAATTTCTCTGAAGCATAAGGCATACACAGAAATGCATGTCGCTAATCATTTATTCTTATAATATTAATAAATATAGTCATCTTTATGGCAAAGTAAAAATGTTAATGCTATATGGAATGAAAAATATTAGAAATACTAGTAGAAACTGAAAGTTTGTGGGTAACATCATTATAAACGCTAAGAGCCATACGTTTATTAAAGATAAAGAATACGAAAAAAAATTGTATGGTGCTTATTTTTAATCACTAAAGAAATAACAGGTTAAGTTATAACAAAAAAAATTGTTCAATTTTTCACAATTATAAGAAATGTTTGAAATTTAAAACTGTTCTGAACTTATTCCGCTAGGTCCCAAATTGTCTTTGCCATTTTGAGCCCCAATTAATCTCTGGTGCCCTCCGCCTATTGCTGGTCCCTGTTTATAAACAGTAGACTTTCGATCAGTGTTCCCTTAGCAACTGAGATATGAGAGATTGTTCGGATTTTTATATAAAAGCAGGGCTAAAAACAAAACGATATTAAGTCAAATTTTTGTAAGAACGGAAAGGATTTTTTTTTCATTCACGATTGAAAACGAAATGTGTAATTTAGGTTATCAATTTTAATCGTTATTTAGGGTTCGGTTGTTTTACCTCTGAGCTGCACTTTTTTTCACACCATGGGCTAAATGGCCAAGTCACACGGACCCCGAAGGTTGGGTGAGGGGGACCCACTGGAGCAACTGTTGGGAGACATGGTAACCTCCAGTCAAGGTCATCCAGTGTGTTCTTTAATGTGCACAGGGTATGGCTCTCCCGCAAACTGGGCCACGGCTTAACCTCCCATCCGACGGACTGAGGCCTTTCCACGCCCATCGGTGTCCCCTATTGACAGTGGGCAGGGCGGGGAATTTTACTCCTGTGGAATTTCCTTAGGTGGTACGTTTTGCGGAGATAGGGACTCGAACCTGGGAACTGCAGATTTCGAGCTTGGCGCGCTACCGACTGAGCCACCTCCGCCCCAATAGGAAGGTAGGATAGGTATCGTGGCAACTTCAGCGGGTCTCAGAAAAACTGAAAAAAATCTGATACGTTTAAACATACAGTATGCATTTAGATGTGATTCTCAAAGGGTGTCATTTCTATTGTGCATCATGTAAGAGAATGCAGGTTTCGACCTGAAATTTAGTACATTTCCTTTACCCAAGAGTTTTTTTATTTGATGATAATGCTAACGTTAATCATAAAGCTTTTCTTTCTGAAATATTTCTCTACGCTACAAAGGGAACGTTAGAAAAAGATTAGTTGATTCTGAGATTAGAACAGCTGGTCGTTTAGGGACTGCTTGGAACATATTTTGTAACCTCAGAACTCTTTTTGAACTAGTTTAAATCTTGCCTTAGTGTTTTGCTACGAAACCATTTTTCCGTTCTTTCATCAGCGGTATGTTTGATGACCAACAAAAAGAAGGCATCTTACAATTTCTCGCTCTTAATCAAAATGGCGTTTCGCTTTACTTCAGCTGTTTCATGCTGTTGCTGTGTTCTTGAAATCTGTTAAAACTTTAAACAAAGTTTTAAAAATACAACAGAGTTTAAGTCACTCTGCAGGAAGTCCCGAATTCTTGATAGAAATTATGACGTTAATAGAATATTTTCTTAATATCTTAAAATACTTTCACATTCAGCTCCATCTCTTATTTCTTTGTTTTGCATTCTAGAGTAGCTTTTTTATATGTCGTACTATAACTTTATGGAAGTGACGTTTTTGCAACGTGACTCCTTTTAGTGCATTACAGAGATTAAAGTTGCTAAGAAAAGTCAAGGCTACTCTAGAGAGAAAAAAAGACCCTTGAGCACTGGGAGATAGTACTACATCCTCCTTGAAACAACTTCCTGAGCATGCATGGAAATGGTGTTAATTATTCCTAATCCGCAGCTGCAGGCTAATCTCTAAAACATTCGACGCCCTTCTTCCTCTTTCCTTCCTCGGAGATAAGGCAAATGAAAGAAAGTAACTACTTCATTGCAAATTTTTCATTGGACCAGAATGGCGCTCACTTCAGTGGCGATGTTTTTTGCTGCTTGTGCTTTGAGCCAGGCCAAGGTTTATAATCCTTGTGAACTCTCCGAGTCCCTTGTCCAACATTACGGATATCAAGTTCAGGACGCAGGAAACTGTAAGGTCACAATATATCTTTATTTCAGACATTAATCAGTTGTCTAGTTATGCGTGTGATGTTTCTGAAGTCCATAATCAGCTTAATGCAGTCAAAAGACGAGAAGTGGGGGGCCGCCGGGACATGGGGCAATATCCCGGTGGGCCGATAAAATTTGGGCCGCTTGACGTAACATAATTTCCGTCTTATAAAGACTTCTCGTAAGTTTTTTGCTTATTAATACTACACTATTTCTTTTTTTTATTTTCATCTTGGTAAACATATGCATATTTAAAGTTTTCCTTCAACAACAAACGATGCAGCCGGGAGTTTCTCTCCAAGAAGCATTCAGAAGAAACCTCTTAGTAAATAAAGTTCGGGAGTATGGAGACGTGAAGGCCATAAAGAAGCTGTCAATTATAGAAGAACAAATACGGCAACCAGAAGTAGGTTGAAAATGAGCGAACTGAACGGTTAAATTTCAAATCCTAGATGTTTTATAATTACCCTTCGGAAATCATTTAAACACGCGGAGAAGGGCTGGAGAATGGACTTATTAGGTAGTTTTATGGCAGGATGGAACCAAGTGATTGTTGCCAGAAGGTGTCGATAGTCGATAGGGGTTCCCTTTAATCTTGAATGACAAGGTGATGTCACTAAATAGCAGTCTTCAGTTTCCAATTTTTTCAGGTTCCCCAATGCATTGATCACTTATCCTCAGAGGGTGAAAGGCAACTTTTTTTTGTTTCAAGAAATAATTGTTTGCTGTTAGAGATGAATTGAAATTTTTTTAAGTTGGATAGGTTTTGAAATATACTATATCACAATTCGCATTTTTACGAATCGCAAAAAATTAAACTTCACCCTCTAACAGAGAAAAAAGTTTGAAAATTGCAAACTTTTAAACAGATATTGCAAGCGATGCATTTAATGCTAGAAATTTGAAATTTTTATTGTGGAATGTGAAGGTCATGTAGTTTTCATTTGCAACAATAAGTTGGCTCCTTTCACACAGGGGTGTGGAAAACGCAATTGTTTTAAGAAATATTCCAAAATTATTTTTCAGTTGGATTGGTACTAATGAAATATTCGCATTTTAAAATTCGTTACGCAGTTTTCATTTACATCGTTACAGGGAACTAAATACGAAAAAGGCGATACTTTTAACGAATGTCACAAATGATCTGTTTATGGAAGAAATTTCGGTGGTAGAGTGTCAAGAGAGATTCCACTGACAGCAACAATCTGCCCCGATCAGGCAGGTGTGATAAAAAAAAAACAGCTTTTAAATTTACGGAATAAAAGACAAATACATTTTTACGTTGTGTAAGTACTATACGATACTATTATTTGCAGTTTTTCAGTAATTCATTAGTTCGAACTAAATCTTTTAAAGAATGCAAAAGTAGTAAACGAAAAGTTTCATTCTCTTTGAAAAAGAGATTCCCATATCCGCTAGAAGCGACTACATTCTACTTTAAACTTTGAAATTTGTAACTGTAGCCGTCCCGTGGCCGAGTGTTTAGCGCGCTTGGCTACTGATCTAAGGGACCTGGGTTCGAGCCCCGGGTAAGGCATGGATGTATGTATCGTTTTTCTGCTGAGGTCCTGCCATCCTCTCAGACCTTCTACTATGGCATATAAACTGACAGGCTCCTGTTGGACCTCTGTGGCAAGCAGCTGCTTGAGGGGGTATTTATTTATTTTTTTTAAAAGGGGCAAACACACTTAAACCAGGTCCGTCTATCCTGCAACTCGTGAAACAAAAAATCAATATACTGAATCTGGCTTATTTTTTGACAAACATTTTTAGGTGCATAACTAAAATGTTTTGCCAATTCACAGTACTTATCAAATATGTATAGTTTTGTTTTTTAATGAATATATTTTCTTTATTCCTTAAAACTAATTTTTTTTTGTAATTCATTATTCATTGGAAATGTATCTTTTCGTTTTTAAGAAGATAATTATTTTTTCTGCTGCCCTTTAAGAATATAGTTATTTTTCCTAGTGGCCATAGGTGTATATGATATGCCCCTCAACATCCGCGCTCGGGAGGACTCTGCAAAAAAATATACACCGTAGATTAGCTTTCGGAAAATGTTTTGAAAAACATTTTAGTAAGAGTATACTGATCAAAGGGACCTGGGTTCGAGCTCCGGGTGAGGCATGAATGTTTGTATTATCTTTCTGCTTCCTCACAGACCTACTATGGTGTATTAAACTGACAGGCTCCTGTTAGAACTCTGTGGCAAGCAGTTGCTTAAGGGGTTATTTATTTATAAAATTAAAAAAATATTTTGAATTAAAACACAAGCCTTTGTATTTTATACAGTAAAGTGTAGTAATTTTGGTTTTTACGTAAAGTATCTGTAAGTTCTAAAAATTTAAATTCTTAAAAATTATAGAATATTAAAACAAAGATTTTAATATGAAATCCTTCCAAAATTTCGATAATTGATAGTAAATTGTAAGCACCCCCCCCTCTCCATGAGGATATTTCTTGCGGGGGAGGCTCTGAGATTTTCTTGTACGCCATATTCATTTAACTTAAATTAGATGGAACTGATCTAAACGATACTTAAAGTAGAGCGAAGGGAAGTTGAGTAAATAAGTTTTCGTATTTTAAAATTTGACTATTTTACTAAAAATAAGGTTTAAAATATTTTTCCCAAATTCTAGAAGATTTTTTCTTCTAGGAGAAATTAAACCATCTAAATTGATTAATACCAAAGTTTGCGAAAAAGATTTAGAGCTTTGGATTTATTTCATTCCCATGAAATTTTAAAACAAAAGTGGAAAAATTAAAATAATATATTGGTCAATATAAACGTTGATCAGAAATAGTTCGAAAATTTTTTCTTCAAGTAATGTGCGTCATCACAAATGATAGAGAATAATTTGAGCTTCGTAATGTTGTTTGAATGGCCTCATTATTTAATGTACCCATAATTAAAAAGTTACTGATATTGACGAAAAGGATTGTGGCAAAATAAGATACTTTTTTTTTTCATTTCGGTGAGACTAGACTGGGTTGTTTTACCTCTAAGTGGCATTTTTTTGCAAACAATGGGCTAAATGGCCAAGTCATAAGGACCCTGATTATTCTTATGGTTATTACAAATCTGTAAATAATACAATTATTTTTTAAATTTCTTCATTGAAGTTTGTGTTTATGTGTAAAGTTATGCCTTCAGTATGTTCTACATGTTAAAATTAGATAAAACAGTGTTTTCCAGAAGAATTAGAACAAAAGTATCGTAGGATCTTAATTAATGGTTGCTGCAATATCGTCAAACCTGCCGATATTACAGCACTGAAAATTGATTATTTATTATTTTGCAACATGAAATAAATAGCATTATAAAGTAATTGTAACTTATATACGGACCTCGCTCATTATATTATATATAGGTTTTATTAAATGGTTTCAAGTAATATTTAAGTTTCAATTAATTTCTATGGGAAATTCTCGCGATTGGCAATGTTTTTTCCAAATAAAACTCCATAAAGGCTACAATATACTGGCATGGACAGTACCATAATTAGCCATTCTTGCACCTGTGCAATATTTTCTTTTTATGTCCAAGCCCCAGATAAGGCATGGATGTATGTGTCGTTTTTCTGCTGAGGTCCTGCCATCCTCTCAGACCTTCTACTATGGCATATAAACTGACAGGCTCCTGTCAACCCTCTGTGGCAAGCAGCTGCTTGAGGGGGTATTTATTATTATTTTTTATTTTCATGAAAATTAAGGTAACCAGTCAGATATGAAACCATTTTATTAACATTGCAAATGCAAAATGAAAGCTAGAATACTGTTTCATTTAATTTTAATATATGTATATGTTCATATTTATGAGCAAGCACAAGTCATGCCGTGCTCATGACCGTCAAAGTATCCTTACAGTGAGGGGGCGGGGATGGTCAGTCGGCAGCGTCAGGCTCGTAATCTGCTGTTCCCACGTTCGAGTCCCAGCTGAGTCAGCGTTGATATTTATCTTCGTAAAATTCCCTGCCGACGGTCAGTAGGGGACAGCGATGGGCTTGGAAAGGCCGCCGTCCATCAGATGGAATGTTAAGCCGTTACCCTGTGCACGTTAAAGAACACGCTGGATGGCCTTGAAGGGAGACTACCATCTGTCTCCCAACAGCTGTTTCAGTGGGTCCCCTCCCCCGAGCCTTCAGGATCATTGTGACTTGACCATTTAGCCTATGGTATGCAAAAAAGTGTCGCTCAGAGGTAAAACAACCCAACCCAAACTTACAGTGAGAACTGACCTTAATTTTGTTAGAAAAAATAAAGTAATACTTTTTAAATTTTGCTTCCCTTGTAGCCGCCCAATGCTTGCAGCAATTTTAAATTCATTTAAAAATTAATTAATTTGCTATAAAAATTATTTAATTTTTGCTTCTTTTTTTAAACGATTTAATAATGAAAAATACTGTTTAATATTTTTATTGAATTTTACGCCTCTCGTCATGCTGTACCACGTGCCTGTGCACCTGTTGAACCTGCCTAGGTTCGGCATTGGGCATGGATTACTGACGCCAATAACCTACTGGCGAACTACTGGCTCAATGTAAACGTCAAACTGATCTATACGTGCATGAAATATTAGAGTTGGAAACTTCCAACATATTAGTGCCAGTGTAAATTAGCCTTCTCTTACGAATATTGTTGAAAATCGCGATTTCGGGAGGTTTGCCTGAGATTTTCAATTATCCTCACACATATAAAAACTTCTTTGTTTAAGAATTTCAGAGCTTCGAATATAGCTTCCCTTGATAACACGGGGTCGTGTCTTTGCTTTGGTATCCCACTCCATTAATAAAAATAAATAATTACCCCCTCAAGCAGCTGCTTGCCACAGAGGTCTGACAGGAGCCTGTCAGTTTATATGCCATAGTAGAAGGTCTGTGAGGATGGCAGGACCTCAGCAGAAAAACGACACATACATCCATGCCTTACCCGGGGCTCGAACCCAGGTCCCTTAGATCAGTAGCCAAGCGCGCTAACCACTCGGCCATTACACGGTGAAAAAAAAAAGACCACATTATTGTCGATAAATCAAGGTGCACATACTAAGGAAGCTGGTGATAGATTAGTGGTTAGAGCACTTGGCAAATAACTGGGAGGCCAGGGTTCGACTCCCATTCATTGGTGAAACTCATTTTAGCCACAAAATTATACTAGGTGGAATTAAAGACACTGCATGAAACTACGAAGAGGGCTTTAAACACTACATAACATCTTAATAAATATCTAAAATATAGGCCCCATGTGACAAGATTTACTTTTCTAATACCGTAGCTGAACATATTTTTTTCAAATTACATTTAGCTAATAGCTTAGACACCGTCTCTTTGCATTAAAAACTTATCTTTTCTGTTTCAGGGATTTGCTTAGCTAAGTTCACTAGTGGTCTCAATGCTGGAGCTGTAGACGGACCTTTTGATGATGGAACCTACAGTTATGGAATCTTTCAGGTAGTTATTGTTAAGCATACTCCTTTGATATAAACTTAAAACTAATGTGCTGCAGTGTGGGAAGCCTGTCTTTTCGAAATGGCAAAGTAAAACCTGATAAGAACTGCAACGCTACTCCGGTAATTATTAGTTTCAGATATTTGTGTACCGGGATATTTTTTTTCCTAAATTTTCGAAATATAAAGTTGTTTTCTTTCTTTTTAAAATATTATATTCATATTTTACAAATGGGCTGACCTACTTAACTAATAATAGCTTGGAATAAAAAACTATTGTTTTCATATTAATGCAAATTCTTGCCATTATTTTACTACGTTTTAAATTAGCAATTATGTAAGCCTAATTTAGTTTGTTGTTAAGGATTACAAGATTTGACGAATGTTTGAAAGCCCAACAATATTCAAACTGCGATTTCATTCTCAGAACATATTACTTTTAATATCTGTCACAAAAGGAAAACATAAATAAGTGCTTAGATGATAATTATAATATACTTATTGTAAATTTGTAATTCATTAAATAGTTGAAATTACTATAGTATATCCCACAGGATTTGACGTAGGTGAGCTAAAGAGGTATGCCCCCCCCCCTTTCCCCCTAACCAATCAGCCTTTGAAAATGTTGATAACCGGAACAGAAGTGAAAAAATATTTGCTACATATCTTACGCATATTTTAGCACAAAAATTTAAAAAAATGGTCTTTAAGAAATTTTAATTTTAATGGTAAAACGGAGTGAAAAACTGAATAGAGCGGCACGGCGTTCCGATACGTAGTCACTTTTCATCTTCCCTATTAGTTCGGTAGCGCGCCAGGCTCGTAATCTGTAGTTCCCAGGTTCGAGTCCCAGTTGGGTCAGCATCGAGATTTATCTCCGCAAAATTACCCGCCCTGCCCACGGTCAGTAGGGGACACCGATGAGCTTGGATAAGGCCGCCGTCCGTCGGATGGGACGTTAAGCCGTGGCCAATGTGTGGGAGAGCTATACCTTCGTACGTTAAAGAACACGCTGGATAGCCTTTACAGGAGGCTACCATCTGTCTCCCAACAGCTGCTCCAGTGGGTCCCCTCCCCTAACCTTCTCTGAGCCTTCGGGGTCCATGTGACCTGGCCATTTAGCCCATGGTGTGCAAAAAAGTGCCACTCAGAGGTAAAACAACTCAACCCAACCCTTTTAATTTTTTCTAGATCCGGGCCTGATATCCCAGCGCAAGACTTGCAAGACTTTGCTTGAGGATGTTTCTAAGAAGCCATTTTACGAGTTTCATTGACATTACAAAGCGCTTAACAGCAATTCAAATAGGGCGGATGGTTTGCGGGTTGACTAGTTTGTCTGATAGTATGATATTGGGTTTTTGGTATACCCGAGTCTCTGATTTTCGGGGACTGCCATAGCAAATATATACTAATCAAGCCCTCGGGAAATGGGGTAATAGTGTATGCAAGGATTATTATCAGTTACAATCTAGAGGCATTTAATGCTGCACCTAAAGCCATCGTCCATATGAAATTTCAAAGTAAAAGATTTAAAATAATTTTGTTGGAAATTATAAGACATTATTTACTTGAGGAACGTAGGTAAAAATAAAGGTGTCTTCTTATATGGTAAATACAATAATACAAACGAAACAGTTGAAATATATGAAAAAAAAATAATCAATACCTGTTTATTTAGCACTACAATTTTAATTAAAATAAATCTTGAACTTCCCCTGAGGAGCAATTCCAGTTTCTTTCTAATTGTTCAGAGAAACCGTTTACGATTCTAGTGGCATCTCTTTTATGTACACAGTGCATCGGAAAAGAAATGAGACAAATGTTCAGAAAAAGAATTTATTAAAACTATTCAAATCAGTTATCATGAAACTCTATACATTTGTTGCACCTTTCTTCTAATCATTCTTGAAATTCCTCCGAAGTCATCTCCTTGCGATGGTGAGTCACATTCTTCTGGATGCTGTGAAATCGTTTCCCTCTCTTTTTTAACTTCGGAAAGAGAAAGAAGTCAGTCGCAGCCAAATCTGGCGAATAGGGATGTTAGTGATCTCGGTAGTTCGGGATCCGGGGGGGGGGGGGGGAGGCGACAATGGTGCTTTGCCCCCTTTTCAGAATACTAATGAGGGTAATAGAGGCAAAAAAAATTATTAAATTTATTTACATTTCGTGCATTATTCAAGAAATTTTTTAAAGATTTGTAAAACGGAGGGGGAAATGTTATAACTTCAGTGGAAATCCATCTCTAACTGCTTTTTGCGAGATAAATCTTCGAACAATTAACGCGGAATGCGCAGGTGCATTTCCCTGCAACAAAAAACCAGTTCTTATTTTCGTGAAAGTCCGGTCAATCTCGTCGAAATTTTATAATTTTTTTTCACTTTTCTTTCGTCACTTCTAAATTTTTCAAATATTTTTAATTACTTTTTAATTTTTTTTTATTTTTATTAATTTATTATAATTTCTAAATATATATTTATTTAAATTTTATAGATTTTTAAATAATTTTGATAAATAAATTTAAAAATAAATTTATTTATTTTAATAATAAATAAATTTCATAATTTTCAAAATTATATAATTTCTAAATTTATATATATTTAATTTTTATTATTATTAATTTATTACATTTTCTAATTTTTTTTTAAATTCTAAAATTTCATCACTTCTAAATAACATTCGATTTCTAAATTTATATATATTTAATTTTTATTATTATTAATTTATTACATTTTCTAATTTTTTTTTAAATTCTAAAATTTTATCACTTCTAAATAACATTCGACATTTATGGTGTTTTTTTTTTGGAGTGTGATTTTTTCCTGTGAATGATCCCTCTTGAATAGAAAAAAAATTGATTAAATAAATTCGTCTCATTGCTTTTCAGGCGCACTGTGTAAAGTCTGTATAATTTAAGAATAGACATTTCTCAGTCCCATGTGTAAAAGAAAGACAAGTCGAATTTAACAAATAGTTTATACTCTACCTAATCTCCAATTTGCAATATTGCGAAATGCCGGAAAAGTATATGACTGCCACAAAAAAAGTCTTCATCGGCTATAGCAATTAAAAATATATTCATTACTCAGAAATTCAAATTACAAATCTTGAGACTCATCACAGAGCTTTGTTACTTAAAAGGCTATTTTCAGACATTTAACTTCTTAACACTTTGACGACGGACGATAAACTCGCTGTTATGTAATTGGCACGTTTGCGGCTGAGATCAGAAATTTGCCGTCGAAATCAAAAGTTCCCGGCCGAAACTGAAGTTTCTGACTTTCGTCAGTTTTCATTAATCATGAAGATAACTGATACTCGACTTATGCGCATGCGCATTCGGCTGTTCCGCAGAGAAGTAAGTGCAAATTGGAATAAACCCCTTTTTCAGTTACGATTATTTCACTCATCTATTTTTGTAAAGCACATTCATATTCCAGTAATAAAGAAATAGCAATAGTCAACAAACTTTTAGCTCATATAAGCAGTGTCCTACCCAGAAACTTCCTTGGGAAATTTTGACTTTCTTAGAAAATATATATTAGATTTCATAGACATAATTATTGATATTATTAGAAATTGAGAATTATTCCTGCAAATTAATTATTATAATTGAAAATTATCTCCGCAAAATTCCCCGCCTCGCCTACGGTCAGTAGGGGACACCGATGGGCTTAGAAACGCTACCGTCCGTCGGATGGGACGTTAAGCCGTGCCCTCGTGTGGAGGAAAGCCATACCCTGTGCACGTTAAAGAACATGCTAGATGGCTTGAAGGGCGGCCAGCATCTGTCTCCCAACAACTGTTCTAGTGGATCCTCTCCCCCAACCATCTCTGATCCTTTGGGGTCCTTGTGACCTGGCCATTTAGCCCATTGTGTGCAAAAAAAGTGCTGCTCAGAGGTAAAACAACTTGATTGACCTGAATTTATAAGATATGCATCTGGCAAGCATTATTAATAGTAAGAGAGGATGCTATTTTGTGACAAAGAAAATATCTCTTAAAAATAAAAAAAAATACAACAGAAAAGAGGATACTTTATTTCTTCGATGAAACATCAGTTAATGCAGGGAACAGGAGAAGCAAAGGTCTTAAAGATGCGACAGGATACATTCGATTGTCATATGACGGAGGGTTGATTAGCTTTCGTACATTATCAGTGCTATTAATTAATTTTAGACAGACTGTAGATAAACTATGAGTAATATAGTGCGTGCTGGTCATTTCTTGAACTTTGCAGCATGGTGCCCTATTCAATTCTAAACCTCTGCTCTTCAAATGAAAATATCTTTCAGTTTGTTAAAACGTTCTTAACAGTTTCATCGCTTAAAGTGTTCTCTATTGCAGATCAATGAGAAGTACTGCAGAGGAGGTGCTAAAAGTGAATGTGGAATGACCTGCAGCGGTAAGTTATTTGTTTGAAGTGGTAAGCGCTTTAAAAGTTATTCCCTAAGATCTGGTTATGATTCATTTACAGCAGGCATGTCAAACTCGTTAACCACCGAGGGCCATATTAAGTATTATATATTAAATCGCAGGCCGCAAAACAAAAACAAAACCAGATGAAAATTGTTATGTGCCAACTAGACTAGAACGCAGTGTTCGTTCACTGACTGCTAACGAATAGCTTCCGACTCTACTGGCATTTCGTGACTCATTGCCATGCGCAAAGTACGTACATTTGAATGACCTCGAGACATGTGTATACATGTCGGAGCCCGATCGTAGAATTGCTCATATCATGAAATGCCACTATTTCATGAAATGATCTGGCATTTCATGATACGAGCAATTCTACGATCGGGCTCCGACATATACATTTATGCGCAATAGTTTCCCTTATATATAAATGGAAATGTTTTCTGAAATACGTTTATTTAATTCATGTACCGTGTACGTACTTATAATTTTAATTAAAGAATCCAGTGTTGTCAAAAGTTAAATAAACGTATTGGTTATTAATCTTGGCGGGCCGCAAAACAGTTCCCGGCGGGCCATGCCTGATTTACAGAAAGGAGGAATCTATTTATTGTGATAATAGTAATGAAGAGTGTCCGGGCTAGAAGTATTTAGAATTTTAAAGATAACTCTGATAATATTTACGGGTTTATTAGTGTGCAATTTATGTAGAAACTTAATGTGTGCACTTTTTGTTGCTCGGCAGAAGTCAAGACGATGTTAAGCTTCCCACCAATATTTTCCAGGATTTAAAGGGATGGTCTCTTCTACTGCATTAGTGATGCGTTTCCTCAATTCCTGCAAATTTCGTACTTTCTTTTGGCTCACGATGTTCTTTAAGAATCTCTAGAAAAAGAAGTCCATTGAGATCGGGAAGTGCTCGATCCAAGAAAGCGCATCTTTCATTGCGATAATGTTGAGGAGGGACATCTGGCTGGAACGTTCATCATTGGGGGATTTGGTTAACTGCAAAAATCTTAATTATATTCAGATAAATATTGCGAGTCACTGTCGCCTCGTAAAAGAGGAAGTAACCAACAACACGATTTTTCATAATAAGCCACGCGAAACATTCGCTTCCGATGTGTTTCATGTTCTAGTACAACAGGAGAGTTCTCAAATCCTTCATATGCGGCAGTTTTGTCTGTTCACTTTTCTGCACAAGCGGAAAGTTGTATTGTCAGAGAAGCAAGCAGCATTCAGATGCAAATTGTTCTCATCAATGTGTGAGAGCATCTCAATTGAACTGTCTCCTGAAACGATTATCTTTTGTGTCCGACAAAATGGTGACAATATGGTGATGAAGCTGCATTTTGTTTGCGTTTAAATGCATTTAAGATCATGGACAGTTGAAGAGGGAAGCTACGATCAGGGCCGCCGACAGGGGGGGGGGGGGGGGGGCAAGGGGGACTAGTGCATAGGGGCCCGTCAGCAATAAGGGCCCGTCAGATTAAGTGACTCTACTTTTTCTTACAAAAATTATTCTTAGTTAGGCTATATATCGATCCTATGCTAAAAAGTTTTATGTGACACAAACTGTGTAGGCCTATGTTTTTGCATGCCTGACTGCGCAACAGGCTTTTTTTCCTCTGTATGTCATCATTGTGTCCAGAATAATTGCTATTAATGATTTGTAAAGATAAAAAGTTTTCAAGGGGGGGGGGGGGCGAGCATAATATTACATAGGAGCCCATAAATTCTCTCGGCGGCCCTGGCTACGATTCTGGACTCGACTTTCTTATTAACTTATGCTGGCTACTGGTGAATTCACATGTTGACTTTTCAATTCAAAAAATTTTCTTCAAAGAGTTGACTCAATGGTGTAGCCTTCATCTAACATCAGGTGGAGCGAGCACATTAACAAAGTGCCACTCCCCACATCAAATGAAAGAGCCATATATATCAAGTAAAAGGCATCACTTTTAGAGAATGTTCTCAGAGGGAGTGACTGCTTTCCCTTCCTATCTACACCACTGTTATGACTCACTTCACATGTTTTCCTGTCTATGGCACCAAAGTTCCCATTTCTCTGGGTGTTCTGTTCCACTGGAGAGTTGATTTCTGCTGAAGTGCATCCACAATGTATCTGTATGAGGCTAAGTCAGAAAGGCTCCCAGTTTGTTCCCTGCCAAACTAGAAAACTTCATTTTAATACCAAATAGTGTCGTTAAGTGGTAGCATTCATGATTGTCACATACCTGTGCTATGAGTCGAAGACTTAGGGCGAACACTGCGAAAGTACTGGACGTGCATGCGAAGCTGGAGATGCGAGCAGTAATTCGATTTTTGTGGACACAGAATACCCAAAGGGTGGAAATCCATTGACAGCTGGTGGTTGTGTGTAGATGGGATGTCCCGTCAATACAACATGTGAGAAAATGGTGCAGTAATTTCCATAATGCTCTCTTACACACTACTCCTGCTATGATGAACCTTCTTCCCCAGCTATTCACCACCCACCATAGTCCAGACCTGGCGCCATCAAATTTTCACTTGTTTAGGAAGCTGAAGAACATCTCTTTGGATGACGATGTCAAAGAGGAAGTCACAAAGTGATTTCCAAAGAACAAAGCATCCTATCGTTAGGGCTTTGATAAGCTGATCGACCATTAGGTTGGATTGTTTATCTCTGAGCGGCACTTTTTTTGCACACAATAGGCTAAATGGTCAGGTCACAAGGACTCCGAGGGCTCAGAGAAGGTTGGGGAGAGGGAACCCACTGGACAGCTGTTAGGAAACAGATGTCACCTCCTGTCAAGGCCATCCAGCGTGTTCTCTAACATGCACAGGGTATGGCTCTCCCAAACAAGGAAACACGACTTAACATCTTATCTGATGAATGGTGACCTTTCCAATCCCATCAGCGTCTCCTATTTAGCGAAGGCAGAGTAGGGAGATTTGTTGAGATAAATCTGAATCCTGGCATAGGTGGAACCTGAATCCTGGCATTTGCAACGGTCGAACTGATCGACCGTTGCAAATGTCTCAACATGTCTGGTGACTATATGGAAAAATAATACATGTATGTAAGGACATTTCCTGAAAAATTTTCTTTGGTATAATTACCTTCTCTCCACAGAAATGAAATATGGAACCTTATTTTCTGATTTACCCTAGTACACGAGTAAGAGGTTGCAGTTTTGCTAACTACAACACTCACTGCATCGTTGAGGCGGGGGTGGCTCAGTCGGTAGCGCGCCAGGCTCGTAATCTGTAGTTCCCAGGTTCGAGTCCCAGCTGGGTCAGCGTTGAGATTTATCTCCGCAAAATTCACCACCCTGCCCACGTTCAGAAGGGGACACCGATGGGCGTCCGTCAGATGGGACGTTAAGCTGTGGCCCTGTGTGAGGGAGAGCCATACCCTGTGCACGTTAAAGAACACGTTGGATGGCCTTGACGAGAGGCTACCATCCCACAGCCATTACTACCATCCCAACTACCATCCCAATAGCTGTTCCAGTGGGTCCCCTCCCCCAACCTTCTCTGAGCCGTTGGGATCCATGTAACCTGGCCATTTAGCCCATTGTGTGCAAAAAAGTGCCGCTCAGAGGTAAAACAACCCAACACTACATCGTTTGCTAATAGCATCCATATTACTCATGTTTCATCTCCAGTGTTTTTTTATATTCCAGGAGTTTCCACATGAAAACAATAGTTTTAAACTATTGAATTGAGACCCAAAGTTAAACTGTAATCTTTGAAAAATATATTTCAGAATATTTTTAAGGATATTAATATCTTCACATATTGTGGTTATTGTGTTTTCGTCATATCGTTTAATTGGGAAAATAAACACTTAATGTTATTCATTACTAAACAAAATAATACATTGATTCATAGCAAACGTCAAAGGAGAGAAGGAAGGTTCAAATAGTACGAAAGTTACTCCCAGACCGCGGAACATATTCGTATAATTTGTCGGGATGTGATGTGAACAATGTTGAGAATCATTTCTAAAGTTCGCAGAAGTTATTCTTGACGAAAATTTCCGTTGTTTATAGCCATGTGAAAGGGTAAAAAATGTGGTCACGATATATGAGGACTATCGCATTGCATTGGACAAAAGACAATCGCAAACATCTTGACAGATGACAAGGGTGTCTTATCCAGGATTCACAATCGGACCACTTGAAACTAAATCAGATGCAGTGGCGCACTCAGGATTTAATCTTTGGAAGGGGGGGGGCGAGGGGCCCCGCTGGCCCGGCTCGGGCAAACGAAGTAGCCCTCGGTCTGCCCGATTCGTTCGCCTTGTGTTCACAGCGGCGACACAACATAAATATAAAAAATGAATTTTAATTAGGAAAAGATTTTTGGAAAAATTTCTAGTGTTTTTTTTCTCTTTTTCTTTGGAGGGTGCCAGGGCACCTTGCCCCCCCCCCCCCCCCCCCCCCTCTGGGTGCGCCACTGATCAGATGTGTTAATTCTTTATCAGCACAATTGATCAGCAAAGGACAAGTGGCTTCTACACTTTTACTGCAATCGTCTGAAACTTTCTGGCTGAATAACCGAATGATTAGAGGCGTTCGGCTCTGTAGTATTAATTAAAAATCCATTCATTTTCTGCAAATTTAGCTTAAAATATCTGTTGAGTTTCTAAAAGCAAACCTCAAATTAGGATCGCAGATCGTTGAACTTTAGTACACCTAAAATTTTGGTTATTGCATTTTAATCGTAAACAAATTGTGTTTCATAGAAATAAGAGTGAAATGAAACTTTAATCTGTGCATGAAAACAATACGGAAGGAAAAAAGGAAACAGTGACTGGTGCAAATTTATTTCCACATGTGGGAATAGTTTTACTAATATGTTTTTTAAAATTAATATATTTCTGATGTTAGAATATTCCAGTGTTATAGTTAGATGACAGCTCCATGTGGGTTAGTGTATTCTCATAATTTCCTTTTAATTGAAATATTTTTATTTGTAGCTCTCAAAGACCTAGCCAACAATGCCCGTTGTGCGCTGAGGATCTACAATGAAGAAGGCTTCACTGCATGGTAAGTAGTTGCAAACTTGATGCAGCATCAATTCATTTGAAATTAGAGAAAAATGAGCTGTCGTCAATAGTTTTGCGATGACAAAGTAGTGTTAATGGTAAAACATAGTTAAGAATTGTACCGTTTTCTACTCCGTTGCACTACTTGCAGATGCTTTCCATCCTCCCTCCCTGAAAAGACAAATTTAAGATTGTTTTGGAGTATTTTACCTTTACCTGACCATCTGATCTTTTCCACGCCGAGAATATCTAGGTTATAAAACTGGAATTCTTGTGTGAAGTCATCAAGAGAATAATCTCTGTGCAAAGTTCTCACATTCCAAGTATCAGTGGAGAGAAAATTTTAGAGTTAGTGGGATTTTTAAAGAAACTATGTTTATTCAGAGAGGAAGTGCCGTAAACATCACATATCTCCCTAAGACCTCTTCTGCCCATCACTAATGGCTTAAGCCACTCACACCCATAGAATCAAGGATTACATACAATGGCCTGTGATCAGGATTATACACCAGCTGGTATAAGGTACATATCTTGTGCATCTGCTCACTAGGGCTGGTAACGTACAGGCAGACAGAAAACACAGAGGGTAGATTTTTCCTCGACAGAAGCCCAGTCCCTCAACAGTGCAGCAAGAGTCCAAGATCCGTAATAATCATCAGTAGTTCACACTGATTTGGCAGGCCTCCCCTTCTAGAATCCCTTTCTGTTCCTTTCCAGAAGAGAATATTTGAAAAGTACTAACGGCTTGCACCATAAAAAAGCTGGGTTGGACAAAAGGTGCTAGGACTGGCTTGTTCTGTGCGTTATCACAAGAGATTGGCACATAGCTCTCTAGTGTATACCTAGCTACCATATACCAGGGGCCATGCCCCCCCCCCTCTCTCCAGAAAATGATAGTAAGGGTAATAGAAGCCAAAAATTGTCGAATACGTATATCTCATATATTTTTGAAGATTTTTTTAATACTTCTGAAACTGAGGGTGAAATACTATACTTCAATGGAAATCCAGTCCCCTTCTCTTTTACTATTTTCCGCCTTAACTGAGTTTCTTGGTCCCCTCCCCTTATTTATTTCTAGAACCGGACCAGACGGATATTATATGTTTACAAGTATATATGCGTATACATATATGCTTTTTATGTGCTTTATATATACTAGGGTCACATAATAAAACAGTATATAAGAGAAATTTTTAAAAATCCTTTACCAACCACAAACTGAAAATATGTCTGGTTAAAAAACTCCAGTTTGAAAAGCCAGTAGAAAATAAAATAGAAAAATTTTATCTACGTACATGAGACACAAGTTGGGTAATGTACAATGAGCCATTTTCGTCCGTAAAGTACCTTGTAAATAAAAGCCTTGAAAAATGAAACCTTAATCTGTGCAAATTGGTACAGAAGAGCAGAGCGTATGAAGACACAACCAAGACAAAGCGAAAAATTACCCCTTTCACTTAAATATATCCACTTTTTATACGTTTCATCTTTTAATTCCACGATGAAAAAACCGTCCACAAACATATTTACAGCTCTATTCTAGATGAGATACTTTAACTGCGCATGAATTTTGTGTCTTCAGAATCTATATTACAAATGGTTTTGTATACAAAGGAAAACTACGGCTGACTCCCTTTTCGGAAGTAATTAATATTTGCAATTACAGAAATTCTGAATGATAACAGAATAAATGTCTCTTCTGTCTTCAAATGAGCTTCAATGCAATTGTCTCTTGTTTTTTAGGCCTGCATGGGAAAACGACTGTAAAGGCAAAGACGTCAACCGTTACGTGAGCCGCTGCAATCTGAGAGGATGATTAGCGTCGATGACAGTTTCCGGGATGTGATGATGAATGATTTTGTTAGCGCTTCCAAAGCTCATCATCATATTCTTTGAAGCCAGTCTACTGTTGGACCTTTCACGTGCTGGTGATGCTGGGCAATTTTTTTGAATAAAGATTTTAAACCTGAGTAAATTGTATCGAGTTTTCATGAACACTTTTTATCAATAAAACAGATAAGTGAATATTTAATCATCTGGAATTGAAGCAACTTTGCTGGATAGAGTGAGAATCCACTTAGTAAGAGGGAAACTATGACAGGGCACAAGTGAAGCTGTAAGGATGATTTGGGTTATTTAACGTCTGAGCGGCACTTTTTGCACACAATGGGCTATATGGCCAAGCCACAAGGACCCGAAGGCTCTGAGAAGGTTGAGGGACCACTGGACAGCTGTTAGGAGACAGATGGCAGCCTCCCGTCAAGGCCATCCAGCGGGTTCTTAACACGCCGGGGGCGGGGGTGGCTCAGTCGGTAGCGCGCCAGGCTCGTAATCTGTAGTTCTCAGATTCGAGTTCCAGCTGGGTCAGCGTTGAGATTTATCTCCGCAAAATTCCCCGCCCTGCCCACGGTCAATAGTGGACACCGATGGGCTTGGAAAGGCCGCCGTCCTTCGGGTGGGACATTAAGCCGTGGCCCCGTGTGCGGGAGAGCCATACCCTGTGCACGTTAAAGAACACGCTGGATGGCCTTGACGGGAGGCTACCATCTGTCTCCCAACAGCTGTTCCAGTGGGTCCCCTCCCCCAACCTTCTCTGAGCCTTCGGGGTCCATGTGACCTGGCCATTTAGCCCATGGTGTGCAAAAAAGTGCCGCTCAGAGGTAAAACAACCCAAATCTTAACACGCCATCCGACGGACGGCGGCTCTTTCCAAACCCATCGTGCCCCCTATAGACCGAGGATAGGACGAGAGTTTTGCAGAAATAAATCTCGACGCTGGCCTAGCTGGGACTCGAACCTGGGAACTACAGATTACGAGACTGACGCGCTATCTACTGAGCCTTAACGGACCATACAGTCTCGAATTAGAGGTAATCCAGATATCTTTGATCATTTAAATTTTCTTTATAACACTTTTTAGAAGCATAATTCAATGATTTACAATATGATTAATAATAAAATTCTTATATCAAAATATATTTTTAACATTTATTAATCAAAAACCATCTGGTGCCAAAACATCCTTAATCCGTCTTTACAATCCATTGGAATTCATAAAATGAAATCTTAAATGAATCTTTACATTGTTGCTGTGCATGTGTTCAAAATTAGTTTATCCTGCTCTATATTTAAAAGCAGTGACATAGCAAAGCATAGGTGAAGTTGCCAAGCGCGCCAATGTGAGAAGGGCAATGAACACGAGAAAAAGAGTTATTATCGATTATCACATTGAGCCAAGAAATCGCCAAGGCATCAAAAACCTAGCTATGGCACAGATTAAAACAAATTTAAAACTTATTTTGTTTATTTGTTTGGAATATATAGGACAGAAAAGGATCCTAGAATCTCCTGCTAGTTTGTGCAGGTTACCTCATACTCAAGGATATGCCCTACTAAAGTCGAAGTCACCGCTGACTACGACCTCAGTTAGAGTTAATAGTAATCGACAAATAGACCGGGAATCGAACCAGGACCTTGGCTGTTACAGTGTTTCTTCGAACAGACTCGATACCACTATGCCACCGAGGCGAAAAATGCAATTGTATGCAATTCTTTTACAGCCTTAAGAAGCAAAAAGAAGAACAATATTTTGCCTCGTTCAATTGATTCGAGGAATGTAACGCTTCATCTGAATTATTTATCGTTTTTTTTTAAATCAAAATTTAAACGAGAACAATAAACTTTTTAATAGAATAGGAGAGAGAAGAATTCTGGAAAATATTTCCTGCTTGTGTAGAGCTACTCATACAAGGACAAAGAAAGAAGTTTAGTTTATTGATCATCAATAGCGTTGCGTTATTAAGGCTACATGGGCTATGCTTCGCATGAAATATTTAGTTTCCCTTTCAAGTGAGAAAGGATTGGGTTGTTTTACCTCTGAGCGGCACTTTTTTGCACACCATGGGCATCAAAACTTATAAATATAAATGGCCAGGTCACATGGACCCCGAAGGCTCAGAGAAGGTTGGGGGAGGGGACCCACTGGAACAGCTGTTGGGAGACAGATGGTAGCCTCCCGTCAAGGCCATCCAGCGTGTTCTTTAACGTGCACAGGGTATGGCTCTCCCACACACGGGGCCACGGCTTAACGTCCCATCCGACGGACGGCGGCCTTTCCAAGCCCATCGGTGTCCCCTACTGACCGTGGGCAGGGCGGGGAATTTTGCGGAGATAAATCTCAACGCTGATCCAGCTGGTACTCGAACCTGGGAACTACAGATTGCGAGCCTGGCGCGCTACCGACTGAGCCACCCCCGCCCCCCAAGTGAGAAAGTAAAAATGATGTGAGAATTGTGATAGAAAAGGAAAATTTAATGTTTGAAGCAGAAAAACTGTCTTGCCTACTTTTGATTCACGTTTTGCTTTTGATTGAGAGTGTCAACGGCAAAGAGAAGATCGTTTGGGGTTAATTGCAACTAGTCCTTACTAGGGGGAAGTCATGACGCAACCCATGCCAGGCCCACCTCTTTCGCTTTTCACTGTGGCAGCAAATAGAAGCGGGAAAGACGATACCTCGGGGCTAATTTACGCTGGCCCATTGTCCAATCGCCTCACTTCGCTTGATAATGCTCTCGTGTAGCTTTCAGGAGTAATAGCGGTGAGCGAAGGAACACCTATAAAAAAAATGCCTCCTCAAGCAGCTGCTTGCCACAGAGGTCTTACAGGAGTCTGTCAGTTCATATGCCATAGTAGAAGGTCTGAGAGGATGGCAGGGCCTCAGCAGAAAAACGACACATGCATCCATGCCTTACCCGGGCTCGAATCCAGGTCCCTTAGATCAGTAGCCAAGCGCGCTAACTAATTTCTAAACCTGGATCGTGTGGGCCCACTCACAGTAATATTGAGCGTGTGCAGTTACCGTTCACAGCAAACTGGAGCGTGTGCAGTAACTGCACACGCTCCAGTTTGCTGTGAACGGTAACTGGAGCATGTACAGTTGCTGTACACGCGGAGCCTGTCAGTTTATATGCCATAATAGAATGTCTGAGAGGATGGCAGGGCCTCAGCAGAAAAACGACGCATGCATCCATGTCTTACCCGGGCTCGAATCCAGGTCCCTTAGATCAGTAGCCAAGCGCGCAGAGAGGTGTAATTTACTCACGTTAATTGTACAGTTGAAGGTTAAATTCTGCGTTACGTTGGGGTAAAGTGTTTCAGCTTTTTTTCATCAATATATTAGTTTTGTTTCTTTTATCTAATATATGTATAGCTGATTGCGAGCGATTGACTGACAGCGGATCACGATAATTGTAACCATGATGCAGAAATGGTAGAGCTCTGAATATTTGCACTTAGGGATAATCCGGATCGTAGATCTCGGGAAAAAACCGAAATTTGATCTCCGACGTGCCTTCGATATTAAATAGAGGTCATGTAGAGGTCAAACCTTCATTGTTTTTGATGTTTCGGGTTGTAGATCTCAGAAATGTTACGAAATTTCGGATCATCGAAGTCAAAAATCAAATTCAGATCTACAGATGCTAGAGAGTTAAAATTGGTCCCTTGGGTTATTTTGGATAGTAGGTATGAGAAATTTTGGATGTGATAGGTCCTTCGAGGTCAAAGGGCAAATATATGTTTACCAGTGTTAGAGGGTTAAGATTTGATGCCTGTTAGAAGACAGATAGAATCCTCCCTTTAAGGCTATCAGCTTGTTATTTAGCATGCACAAGATATGGCTTTCTTGCACATGGAGCTATGGCTTTACACTCCATCTGGCGAATGGCAGTCTTTCCAAGACAAACGATGGGGATTTAGCCGTTACGATTTAGCGGAGATAAATCTCAACGGTGGCACAATTCGTATCCGAAAATGGGAACTGCAGATTACGAGCCTGGCGCGCTACCGACTGAGTCAACCCCCACCTCTGCAATCAGTAGATGCCGCATTCCCCTGAAACTAAATCCTGGGTATGTTCCTGCTTTAAGACTTTTGATGAGACTGGTAAGAGTAAGTTTGTAAATAAACAGAGACAAAAGCAAAGCGAGAAAACATGGTCAGGTTGATGGTGCTTTAGTTTTTTGAATGATTATACCCTTGAGCAAGTTTCTCATTTTATCTCTGGAGTTATGTAATAGATATTGGTGATGAATGGCATGAGATAAATAAAAGAATAGGAATTTCTGCTGGGACTTTTAAGAATCTATGCAAAGTGTGTGAAAATAGGCGTATACACTTAAAACTTAAAATTACGCTATGTAATAGTTTGATCCTTTATAAAGTTAGTTATGGTAGTGAAACTTCGACCCTTTGTAAGCAAGAAAACCGTTACCTTTGAATCTGGATGGTAACAAAAAATGCTTTTGCATTAGATGGTTTGTCTCTATCAGTAATGGTGAGGTTAGGCGGAAGGAATCAGTTGAGCAAAGAGAGACTTAGTTTGGTCACCTTGTTTGAATAAGCAAAAGCTGTAGGTCAAGACAGACGTATTTGGAAGATTAAACACAGTCTGGTTGGACCTCCATAACTGCTTCAGGATTATGCCTGTGTTTACCTTCGCCCTGCGGGTCTGACAAACATGCTCCGTGGGCTCGATCTCGTCCGCCGGTCGTAGGTTGCTCGTCCCTGACTTCAGCAAATCGCAGACGAGTGGATGAACAAAATTCATCAAAACTTATAAATATAAAAAATAAATACCCCTCAAGCAGCTGCTTGCCACAGAAGTCCGACAGGAACCTGTCAGTTTATATGCCACAGTAGAAGGTCTGTTAGGATGACAGGACTTCAGCAGAAAAATAACACAAACGTCCATGCCTATCCGGGGCTCGAACCCAGGTCCCTTAGATCAGTAGCCAAGCGCACTAACCACTCGGCTACGGGACGGGGAAAGTAAAAAAGAACAAGAGATTTTTTCGTTAAACTTTCCAGAAACTTTGCATAAAATAAATTGTTGCTAAAAATTTAACTCCCTACCTTTATTGAAGTAAACTTTTCACGAAAGATGTCTGAAATGTTCGGTGAAGAAAACACTTTCATCTTAATCTTAACTACGTCATAGTCTATTAACTACATCAACAAAAAGTTTTATTTCTTTAAAAATCATTTCATTTTATTATTTTATTCCCAAATGCATCTGCGCTATACATATTTTGCTTCTAAACTTCGTCTGATTTTTATCACTCTTGCACCTTAGACCTTGTTCTTTACCAGACTCTCTGATAAAAAAATCAAAGAGAACACATCAAAATGCAGACGTAAAACTTATCATGTCGGCTAAGAAATATCCGCTTGCATGGGAAATACAGCACATGCTCTGTTGTGTGTCTATCCTCCATCGTCCAGGGTTCATCATCTGCTGAGAACTGCAGAAGCATCGTCTTCCTGCTAATCGGCAAAACTTATTCGACGCCACTTCTCTTGCATTTCGTCAGAGATAAAGATAAACACGCTTCAAAAAAGCGAATCATTTATCTCTCATCTCACATTGTTCTACTCTCCTGCACCAGAATGGCTCTCGCTTGCCTCTTGTTCCTCTTCGCTCTGTCCACCCTCAGCGAAGGAAAAGTTTTCACTCCTTGTGAACTCGCCGAGTCCCTTGTCAAGCAGCACGGATTTAAAGCCGATGCCGTAGGAAGTTGTAAGTTGTGCAAATGCAATTCAGTTATTATGATCTGTAACTAGTTTATTCGATTCATTACGAAATCACCATATCAGCGCTTTCGTAACAAAAGGAATGACACGCACGAGCCAATATGTATGTCACACGTGGCTCGCACTTGGTGAATAGGTAGAGCGCGTGTAGAATAGGGAAGGGGAGCGGCAATATTGTGATGTCACTAACAGCAAGTGAGAGAAATTAACAGCAAGTGAGAGTTTTAAAATTACATTGCTTAATTAATTTCAGCATTGCTTAACCTTCGATTGAACACCTATAACTTTATCTATTATATTATTTTTAATCTATATATATTCTATCTATATAATATATATAGAATAGATATTATATAAATATTATATATATATATAATATCTATGTAATATCTATTATATTATTTTATCTATATATATTATTTTTATATTTTTTCAGGAATTGTCGCTCATTAATGATTTAACTTTAGCATTAACACAAATATTACTCTAGAATTTTAAGTTTCTACAAATTATATCTGATATTTTCAGTTCCAAAATCTGTTAAAATTCTTATTATATGCGTATTATTATTATATAAATAACATTGCGATTTTAATTTTGTCTTTAAATAATTATAAATTTATTTAAGCAATGTAATTTTAAAATTAAAGCGTTAGCTCGCTTTTCAAAACGACCTAATGCTTTCAATTTGTTCTATTGTCGGGTCCGACTGTTCGGGCATCTGTAAAATTTCAGCTTTTTTTGTTTATTCCACAGTTATCGTCCTTTATTATTTAAAGTTATCGTACTTTTATTTAAGGTTTTTAATAGCGTATAATACGATGAAAAATGGTTTAGTGGTGCATGCACAGTAAATCATCCCTAATCCAGATTACATGGGGAAAGAGTGGCCCTGATTTGGTAGAAGTCCATATTTACGAGGAGACAAGAACATAAAAAAATAAATACCCCCTCAAGCAGCTGCTTGCCACAGAGGTCTGACAGGAGCCTGTCAGTTTATATGCCAGAGTAGAAGGTCTGAGAGGATGGCAGAACCTCAGCAGAAAAACGACACATACATCCATGCCTTACCCGGGGCTCGAACCCAGGTCCCTTAGATCAGTAGCCAAGCGCGCTAACCACTCGACCATGGGACGGACGACAAGAACATGGCATTAACAATATAGCAAAAATCATATTTCAATTCCTATTGGTCCCCAGGTAAAATATAACGCTAAATATAAAATCATATTTTAATGGTAAAAAAAAATTAACAACCAAACTGTGACAAGATTTTCAGTAGAATAGCCTGGGACTTATGACAATACGTCTGCCAATCAATCTTAAAAAAAACTTTGGCCAATCCATCGGATATGACGTGGGGTGCAGGAAAGCCATTCCCTGTACACTCAAAAGAACAAGCTGGATATCCTCGATGGAAGGATTCCATGTCTCGTTCCATCTGTCCAGTGGGTGTCCCCTTCCCCTAACCTTCTTTGAGCACTTGGCTCAGAGTTCGGCGAAAACTTGTGACCTGGCCATTTAGTGCGTTGTGTGCACCAAAGTGCCGCTCAGAGATCTAACAATTCAATCCGCTTACTTTCACCCCTCCTCCCAAATTAATCAAAGCTTTATCTTTTTAGGACCAAAGAAATAGAAAATCAGAAACTCTCACCTGAAAAACATCAAGATTAGGATAAATATAACCAAAAATATGCATAATTTTTTCCTATTATTATAATAAACCCTTTTAATAAAACTTACATAAAATCATATATGTATGGTTATAATTCATTCTAACATTAAATATCACCTAAGTAAATTTGTCCTCTTATCAAGTGGCGGATCATCTCCATAAAAGTTTGTTTTTGGTAGGGAGGGGACGATGCTTTTATGAGGGATGCGACTGACCCAACCGTAAATCCGCCACTGTTCTCATGTGCCCCATTTTTGCTTCTGATATTTTTATTTTGATTCCCTAGTGTACGGTACCTAGAACGATAAGATGGGTGCATCTACACCTACCAATTTTTATGCCTTTTATTTCAGGGGTTTGTCTTGCTAAATTTTCTAGTGGCTTCAACACTATGGCTGTGGACGGCCCCTTTTCTGATGGCACCTACACTTATGGTATCTTTCAGGTAAAACTACTAAAATTTTTTTTATTAAAGTATGCAGAGAAATTTTTCGTTTCCTTATGACTGTGCAGTTGTTTCTCATAAAATGAATTTGTTGCTAAAGCAAAATCAATGACCTATAAGCTTATATATTCCTTACTCGCGAGTTTTGTTTAACTTATGCTTTGAAATTATTCATTCACATGAATAAATTTCGAAAATACAAAATTTCAGATTTCTTTTACCATTTTAGTTTTCACTTTGCTTTCCGGCCAGGCTCGCAATCTGTAGTTCCCAGGTTCGAATCCCAGCTGGGTCAGCGTTGAGATTTATCTCCGCAAAATTCCCCGCCCTGCCCACGGTCAGTAGGGGACACCGATGGGCTTGGAAAGGCCGCCGTCCGTCGGATGGGACGTTAAGCCGTGGCCCCGTGTGCGGGAGAGCCATACCCTGTGCAGGTTAAAGAACACGCTGGATGGCCTTGACGGGAGTCTACCATCTGTCTCCCAACAGCTGTTCCAGTGGGTCCCCTCCCCCAACCTTCTCTGAGCCTTCGGGGTCCATGTGACCTGGCCATTTAGCCCATGGTGTGCAAAAAAGTGCCGCTCAGAGGTAAAACAACCCAACCCAACTTTGCGTTCCGTCTATGTGTCCATCTGCGCATCCTGTCTTGCGCCTTACTTACCGGGCATCTCAAAGGGAAGGTATAGGGCAGGAAGGTATAGGGCAGGAAGCGCTGTAAAGAGCAGAAATAATCGGATAAGGGTGCGTTAGTCTTCAGCAGAAGACGTAAGAAGGCAAATGAAGTAAGGAATTGGATGATAAGAAATTAATTGTTGCTCTCCTCAAAGTAGGGATAGAGGTGGTGGCACAGAACCGGGGAACAGCTAGTAAAGTAGGACTTAACCTCCTGACAAATTCCGTATCCCTGAAGAAGCTGAAATAAAGATTTTCACTAGATTCAAAAGAATTTGTTTCCTGCTTCTTTTTGTAACGTCTGCTGAAGTCAAATCGACATTCTTTTCAAAGAATTGTGTGAATGAATAAGGCAAGCGAGAAAAATGCGCAAATTGGCGAAGTCAAAAAAGAAAAAAAAACGATGCATTGCAGAAGTAGCGCGGTAAAGTGAGAAAGAATCCACTGCAGATTGGCATAATGTCGGCAGCAAAACACAGGACCGTTTACAGATTGACGCAGCAGTATCAGAATAACTTTTACAAGGGGGGGGGGGGGGAGGGGGGCAAGGGTTTTGAAAGAGCACCATTGCTTTCATTTTAGAAAATAGGCGTGGCTTTTTAGAATACGTTTAATGCTATCTAGTGTCAAGCCAGAATACTATAATGTACATGATTCGAATAATAATTTTACTTAAATACAACTTTGTTAACAAAATTTTTTTCACGTTAAGCCCTCATAATAGAAGTCAGAAAAACTAATTATCGTCCGGGTTAATTTAGAACTTTAAAAAATACATTTCCAGCCCCCCCTTAAAATTTTGCTTCCTAGGGCCCTGCTCGCCTCACTCTACTTCGGAAAATTTATTATTTTTCTTTTATTAATTAAGTGCTTGCATGTTGTTGCTGTTTCTGCCATTATCTTTCTTTCCTGTGTATTTGAAATTATTTTATACGAAATTGTTTTCTGTTATAGATTAATGAAAAATATTGCAGAGCTGGTAAGAAGAGTGAATGTGGAGTTCCTTGCAGTGGTAAGTTTTAGTTTCATAATATTCTCCTTACGTTTGATGAAGAAACCTTTTTTATTCGTTCTCTGCAGTTCAGATCAGAAACAATGACGTTTTCACATCGTCACAAGTTATAAAAAATGATTATCTGGTATTCAAAATGAAGAGAAACCATTTGGCAATAAAGCCTTAATCGAAATAACGAATTGCTGACAGGTCTGAATCTAGAAAAATTAGAAAAAGAGAATGTGGAACCGACGCAATCGAACCGGAAAAAGATAAAAGAGGAGTCCTGTGATGTTGCTCCTTCGTTTGTTTGTCTATTGGGACCACTTAGGAATGTCCCCTCGGTTCGATCGCAATACGCGACGGGTGAAAGAGTTTTTCAGATCAAAAATCAAAGATTTTATCACAATTGAAGGGACTCGATACTGAGGCTCCTTCCCAATAAATTGGTTCAACTTAGTCCTTGGTAAAACAATAACTATCCTTTATTGATATAAACTACATTGACTGATGAGGAAAAACACACTCGTCACTCATTTACTATGAATTACAAAACCAGCTTACTATCCCCGTTCAGCTGTTTTCCCGAGAGCCTACGTACCGCTAATACCAGTCGGCACTCACCAGCTTTTCAATTTTATGTCTGCACGCTTTCGAAACTCGACCGGCTCTGTTCCTCGCTGTTGCCAACCCTTTCTCTTTTTCTCTCCGCCTGACCATCTGGGGCGTCCGCAAGCAGTAGGGTGACCTCCGTCCCCTCTGGGCACTGTTACTTCAATTAACTTTCCAGATGCCGGGACAGAGGGCCTCCCACGTAGCATATGCCTTGTTGGTGAAATCCAAAATAAATGCACAAAGCCTGAGAAAAAAAAATATCTCAAAAGGTCTCTAGCCTGACAAGTTCAAAGACTCAATTTCCATTGTGGTGTAATATATTACCCTTTGTTTTAGAGTTTTTAGAAAATTTGCTGAAAAAAAATGCATAAAATGTGCATGTGTATAACAATTTTTGGCCTCCATTACTCTTAGTAGCATTCACAACAACTTCAATACACAGGGACAGATCTTGGGAGGCGGGAGGGGGGTACTGTTCGTACTCTGAAAATACTGTAACATGCTAAATGGATGTTTTACATCACAACTATCAAATACCATGTTCAATAATATCAATGCCACATCACCTAATTATGGCTAATATTTTACAAGAGTCGCATTCCGACATTTATGTGCAAAGGCCGTGAATATTCAAGGTGCGCCAAAAATCTCTAGGCAATTTGAAATTTCAATTTAAACAAATAGTTACTGCAGAGGCATACTGCATTTGATAGCCCAACTGAAGAGGTGTTTTTTGGTTGTATGCTGTAGCTCTGTAGGTAGAGTGCTGGTGCAGTGCAAACAGATCAGATTTTAAAATGAGTCCGCAGGAGAAAGCTGCCTGTGAAGGCTGATTTCTTTGAAACCAAATCAGATATTCATGTACAGATAAATTTCCGCACATAGTTCAACAAGGACCCGCCATCTTGTAAGAGTATCACATCGTGATCCAAGAAATTCTTGGAAACTGGCAGTTTTCGTTATCAAGAAACAACGAAGAAACCAAACACTTCTGATATGACGCGAATTTAAGCATCCGTTCTTTAAGACACAAAGAGGACTCACATTGAAGTAATTTTTTTTCGGGAAAAGAAACTTTTCAGTTGGACTACCAAAGGCCATACTATCGCATGTCTCTGCCGTGAGCAGTTTACTTTTAATGAAATTTTCAAACTGTCTAAGGACCACTATGTTCATATGCTGACCATCGTTACGCACAATTTTTTATTTTACTTTTAATGTTCTGAAGAAACCTGATTTTGAATTAAATGTAAATGAAGATTTTATTCTCCTCTATCGGTGCTGCATCCAGAAATGGGGGGGGGGGGGGGAGTGGCTCAGTCGGTAGCGCGCCAGGCTCGTAATCTGTAGTTCCCAGGTTCGAGTCCTAGCTGGGTCAGCGTTGAGATTTATCCCCGCAAAATTCCCCGCCCTGCCCACGGTCAGTAGGGGACACCGATGGGCTTGGAAAGGCCGCCGTCCGTCGGATGGGACGTTAAGCCGTGGCCCCGTGTATGGGAGAGCCATACCCTGTGCACGTTAAAGAACACGCTGGATGGCCTTGACGGGAGGCTACCATCTGTCTCCCAACAGCTGTTCCAGTGGGTCCCCTCCTCCAACCTTCTCTGAGCCTTCGGGGTCCTTGTGGCCTGGCCATTTAGCCCATGGTGTGCAAAAAAGTGCCGCTCAGAGGTAAAACAATCCAATCCAATCCAGAAATGGGACCGAGGGGGTGGAGTGGGGGGTGGAGGGGCTACACGCTTGAATTTAGTGGACTGGTGGGATCCCCCCCCCAATCCCCCCCAATCCATTAGATTCGAAATGAAGAGAAATCGTTTCAGAAAGTGTCTTAGATTTAAGAAATTGTCAAAGAAAATTATACAAGGGTTTTTCGAAAGGTAATAGCAAACCTTCCACCGAAAACGTGGAGCACTCTCAACGCACATGTTTGCGCATCCTGCGCCGTACAGAACCTGTTCCGGAGATAAGCCATCATTCGCGCTGTGCCATGGCAAGAGAGTGGACGAAACTAAGTCACGACAATATCAGACTCCTGCCAGAGTGCAACTAAGACACGTTCACGAAGCTGGAACAAGGCAGTTGTAACAAAATCGAGGCAGGGCCATCTCAAGCCTTATCTGGGCACCCGGGCAAAAGTAAAATATGGGTCCCCTTATGCAGCAATTTTCCCTCTCGTCACGATATGTGGTTATGAAAATGGGCCATAAAAATCGCGGGCCCCCAGCATTTGTCTTATTTGCCTACGTCAAAAGATGGTTCTGAAGTCAGTCTCATTTCTTTTTCAGCTCTCCATGACAACGACATAGTGAGCAGTGCTCACTGCGCTCTGAAGATCTTCTTAAAGCAAGGTTTCGCTGCATGGTGAGTAAATGCAATCTTCTAGCTTTTCCTAATTGCATTAATATTTATGACTTAAAAGAGAATGAAAATTATTACTCCATATTGTAAGTGCTGACAGTTGTGATATTTAAATTCGGCGAATTGAATAGACATTTTACATACACAATTCTTAAGCAGTCATAAGTTGTGGAATTCAAGTAGGTTGTGTAATTTAATTCTCCATGAACATCTATCCTGTGAAACTATTTAGTATACAGGTACATATACATTTAGAAACAGCAAGCTCTCAGACCTTCTAACTGTGGCGTATAAACTGACAGGCTCCTGTCAGACTTCTGTGGCAAGCAGCTGCTGAGGGTTTTTTATTTTTTTAAAGATATTAATAATAATAAGGTCCTATTCGTTATTGTGCTCCTACCTCTATCGAGTTCTGACCCTTTACCAGGGTCGGGGGTGGTTCAGCCGGTAGCGCGCTAGGCTTGTAATCTGAAGTTTCCAGGTTCGAGTCCCACCTGCGCCAGTGTTGAGTTTTATTTCCGCAAAACCCCGACCATGCATTCAGTCAGTAGAGGACACCAATGGGCTTGGAAAGGCTGCCGTCTGTAGGATGGGACATAAAGCCATAGCACCGTGCAGAAGAACCATACCCTTTGCATATTAAAGGATAATCCAACCCCTTAAACTTTTATTAACTCGTTCATAACCTATTTGCGAACTTGTATTTATGCAGTGGCTTATAGCTGTGTTGGGTGGCCTTTTGCAACATTTGGGAATTATGAAAATAAAAAGATCGCAAGACTCAAACCTTTTTTATTTTCTTATCTTTTTCACCCCCCAAAAAAAATTAAAGAGAGAGAAGGGGGAGGGTAAAGAAATCTCTCATCAGAACTCGGCATCACCTTGATACTCCACTCGAATTATGTATTCGAACAACATGTCTGAATAAATAATAGTAAAACACAGAAAATGTCCTCTAATCAAGGAACACTTGAAGAATTAGCTGAAAAATTCCGTTTCGCCGGAAGTGGAATCTGAACCCACCAATTAAAATGTTTATAGTCGTCCGTTAGTTGGAGTTGAAATAGCGTGGGATAGCTCAGAGGTAGAGCACGTGTTCAGAAGATCGAGGCTCATCCCCCCCACCCCCAGCAAATTCATCAAATGTCCCAATTAACGCAATCTTTCCCTACTTAAGATGCTGCTTAATGGTGGTTGATAACTTTTTAATCTAAACTCATCATTATTTACATAAATGTTGCCGATGTTTCATCCACAGACGATCCCTGTGACTTACTAAAGAGACTGAAGGTTATTCGGTTTAATTCCGACAGACGAACTTCCTTTCATTTTGCTCACAAAAACCGTCCAAATTTCCCTACCACAACAGACGTTTAGAGACGACCAAACTATTATGTACTCTGAGCTAGTCTTTAGGTGATTTTTCTCCATATGTGATTAGACTAGTAAAGCTTATCTGCAGGTTATGACAGAACAAAAGGCCATGCCATGAACCCGTGACTCGAACCAAAGCATTTGTAGTGTCACTACTTGCAAAAACGATAGGGAGCCACTCAGGTGGGTTGTACTTATTTGATTTAATTGAGAGTGATGCGTTATGGACATAAATGCATAAGCTCGATGCATAGAAACTACTCCATCGGTGAGCAGTGGCAGATATCTACACATGTATTAGACTCTTTTTTGGGGTGGGTTGTTTTGCCCCTGAGCCGAACTTTTGTGCACACATGGGCTGAATGGCCAGATCACAAGGATCCCAAGGCTCAGAGAAGTCTCGGGAAGGAAACCTACTGGACAGGTGTTAGGAGACAGATTTTACCCTCCTGTCAAGGCCATCCAGCATGTTCTTTAAAGTGCTCGCGGGGCCACAGGCTAACGTCTCATCCGACGGACGGTGGTCTTTCCAAGCCCATCGCTCTCCCCTTTCTCACCGATGGCAGGATGGATGTAAGCGGAGATAAATCTCAACTTGAGAACTACAGATTATGTTATGAACAGATCCCACTCTGTTCATAACTTGAGAGACATATTTCCCCAAAAGATACAGATTTCGTCAGCGCGTCGCATAACCTTGGTGGGTCGCGTTCGTTCCTAAGAAAAAGAAGCTATAGGAACGCGACCAATTTCTTGTTCCAAGAGAAACACCTAGGGACTTCCGCAGATTGCTCCACATCCGTACTTCGAAGGAGCCCGACGCCGCTACCAATGGGGCGCGATTCCCCGTGGAACGGCTTGTCAAAGCGCACAAGACACCGACCGCCCTCTGGTGCCCAAGAAGGCCCTAATGGCGTCCCGCACTGTTTCTGGGAATAATAAGCCCAGGAAAAGAAAACAAAATTCATGAGAAGAAGCCATGGATGCCGTTTCCCCGAAATCCCAGGACCACGTGGGTCCCGCAGATTTTTGGAAGCCCCCCCCCCCCCCCCATTGGACCCAAAGCAAGAAACTAGGAACATAAGACCAAGGTCGCCCAATGAAAATAAGGGAGGGCCAACAAAGTATCCGCCAAATTTCGATGCTTCGAGAGGACTTTTGTTTCCGAGATTCGAAAAAGAGAATTCAGAGTCGAGAGGAAGAGATTGAAGTAGAGCAAGTTCGAGAACAGTCGGATTCGGAACAAGGGCGATGTTATATCCTGGAGGAGTGAGTAAAACATTGAGATGTGAAGCGAATGAAAAGAAGAGCGATGCTTCGTTTTAGAAAAGTGTGTTTGAACCCTCTTCGAAATTACGGCTGCTAAAAAAATGCCGAATACTATGTGATGGACAGTTTAGCTTGAAAAACTTTCTCCGCTAATCAGGAAGACATTCATCTCACTGCCGATGATCTTTCGTGCCTGTTGCCGCCGCGGACGCTCTCCGTTATCCCTGGGGCGGGGTGGCTCAGTCGGTAGCGCGCCAAGCTCGTAATCTGTAGTTCCCAGGTTCGAGTCCCAGCTGGGTCAGCGTTGAGATTTATCTCCGCAAAATTCCCCGCCTGCCCACGGTCAGTAGGGGACACCGATGGGCTTGGAAAGGCCACCGTTAAGCCGTGGCCCCGTGTGCGGGAGAGCCATACTCTGTGCACGTTATAGAACACGCTGGATGGCCTTGACGGGAGGCTACCATCTGTCTCCCAACAGCTGTTCCAGTGGGTCCCCTCCCCCAACCTTCTCTGAGCCTTCGGGGTCCATGTGACCTGGCCATTTAGCCCATGTTGTGCAAAAAAGTGCCGCTCAGAGGTAAAACAACCCAACCCAAATCCGTTATCCCTTCGCTTGCCGTCGCATCGGACCACGAGGTTTCTATTAGCTTGAGCAAAGTTCCTGACAAAGACAATTGTGCCATTGCCTTCCTGCTCCCGTGATGCTGAAAGTCGCCGAAAATAATAAGAGATATGAAATAATCACGTTTTCTTTTATAAATCAGAAAGTTTGTGCATCAGCTTTAAATCAGATCTGCACTTAAAAAAAAGGATAGCGACAGTAACTGTTGGTCACGGACTTAATTTACGTAAGCCAGAGAGAAGCTTTGGACAATTTTAATTAGTTTTTATAAAAGAGTAAATCATTAAATTGTAAGAGTAAGATGAGCTCTAGTTCAGGAGAGAAATAGATATATTTATGGTCTTAATACTTCTCCTCGGTATTGTAACAATATTATATCATTAAATTGTTCCGTTTATGTCATGAGGAAGAGTTGGCGCGTTATTTTGCCTGTCAATGTGATCCATTTGTTCAGATAGAAAGTAAATATCTACGGCCAATACATTTTCAGAAAAATAATGCAATGTACACTTAAAACAATAAAAAAATAAATAAATACCCCCTCAAGCAGCTGGTTGCCACAGAGGTCTGACAGGAGCCTGTCAGTTTATATGCCACAGTAGGAGATCTGTGAGGATGGCAGGACCTCAGCAGAAAAACGACACACACACACATCCATGCCTTACCCGGGGCTCGAACCCAGGTCCCTTCGATCAGGAGCCAAGCGTGCTAACCACTCGGCCACGGGACGGCAAGTCACAGTACAGCAAAATACTAAAAACTTCTGAAGAAAATTATCGCTGACACGGCGGGACGTTTTTAAAAATTTTTTTCAGAATAGATATTCAAAAACATATTTAGAGGTATTGAAGAATTTATTTCCTTCCCCCCCCCTAACAATTACAAGCCTGGCGTTACCGACTGAGCGAAAGCTACCCTCAGTGGTTAGGCAGGTCCAGTGGATGAAATTTTTGAGTTTATGTTGAGTTGTGAATTTAAAATTTGAAAATGAAAAGCCCATCCATTATAAGCCGATGGTAACACCACCCGTACTCCAAGTCCCTGCTTGTCTCCCCTGAGACAAACTTCATCTTCTACTTCCAGGCCTCTAGTTGCTATGCACGTGTGGTGTCGTGAGATGGAGCACGTGCTTTTCCCCATGGGGAGTGGGTCCTTCGGGACCCACTCCCCACCCCGTATTAACCAGAGGTTCGCGTAAATAGTGACGACCTTGAGAGAGGAAGATGACCTTCAAATGTGTAAAGTCTGGAAGATCTTCGAATTCAAGTAGAGAGGCGCCTTGAAAAATTATTCCGGATACAATCGAGAAATTTTTAACTCCATGCAGAGGGCAAGGACCTGCAGAGAGGGGTGAGGGGATCCTGGGTTACCATTTTTTTGGTGAGGATTGTGAGGAATCATACTCAGGCAAAATATTTAACTCGATTTCGAAACCAAATTATATTTGGTTTCGAAATCGAGTTAAATATTTTGCCTGAGTATGATTTTATAATTTCGAAACCAAATTATATTTGGTTTCGAAATTATAAAATGACACGGGGGCGAAAAGATACTTTTCTCCCTGTCGCCCCCGTGCAGTCGGCGCCTATGGCTCATATTCAAATTGCACCTCGCAAATTATTAATAACGTTTATACACGTCCTCAAATATAGGCATTTTCCCTGCATGGCAGCATTTGTCCCTTATAAAGGTTTTAAAATGCTACTTATAGTTTTCAACATAATAAATATGTCAGCATTTACTAATTGTTTCAAAAATATATATACATTTGGTTACTTGGCTTTTGCACTTGCATTAACTTAACACACGGGAACTAGTGAAGCAAAATTCTGACACTACCTCAGTGCTGCCAGAGCACACTAATTTTATTCAGCGTTGCCACCTTCAATTAAAGCAGAATCGTATCTAGACGTAAAAATTGCTATTTTTTTACAGTTTATTATTATTGTATGTGTGTCAATTTTCATTTCGTTTTGGGATTCAAAATATAATTTGGTTTCGAAATTATAAAATGACACGTGCGAAAAGATACTTTTGTCCCTGTTGACCCACTGGACTGGACAGATATATGGCTCTGAGCTTGATTATGGATCATGATTTTGCTGCACTGGTGGGCTTCTGTAGAGGGAAAATCTTCCGCTGTGTTTTCTGTTTGTTTGTGGGTTGACAGCCCCAAGTGAATAGATTCACAGGATATGTTTATCAGCTGGTGGATAATCCTGAGCAGAAGTCATCGCAGGCACCTGAACTCTTTGCTTCTATTGGCATCGTCAAATTCTACATTGGAGGAAGTCTTCCAGTGTAGATGGCTTCAGCCTTTAGTAGTGAGGGAACGGGTCTTTGACCCATGTCTGCGATTAGGGGGCTGTTTGATATTGTCGGCATTCCCTCTCTCAATAAACATAGTTTCTTTAAACATCCCATTAACCATTTTCTCTCCATAGGTAGTTGGAATGTGAGGACTCTGCACAGAGCTTTTTCTCTTGATGTCCTCACACAAGAATTCCACCATTATAATTTAGATATTCTCGGCTTGCAAGAGACCAGATGGACAGATAAAGGTCAGATTCTTAAAAATAATCTTAAATTTCTCTTTTCAGGGAGGGACGACAATAAGCATCACCAACTCGTGGGTCTGCTTCTCAGCAGACACGCTAGTGATGCTCTTCTAGGATATGAGTGCATTAATGAAAGGTTTCTTACAGCAAAATTTCAGACAAGCGTTAAAGACTTGAATGTTATCTGCTGTTATGCCCCCACTGAGGATGCCGATGAGGATGAGAAGGATAGGTTTTATGAACAACTTCAGGATATTTTGAATTCTGTCAAGAAAGGAGATATTACCCTTGTTCTTGGTGACTTCAATGCCAAAGTTGGTACTGACTCTGACCTTTGGGGAGGAGTAATAGGCCCTTTTGGTATTGGTAGCTGCAATGGCAATGGGCAACGTCTCCTACAGGTAAGTAAACTCAATGGATTCAGAATAACTAACACTTATTACAAACACCGCGACATACATAAGTACACATGGGTTTCACCTGATGGGCTGCATAAGAATATGATTGATTACATATTAATTAACAGCAAATGGGCTAGTTCTGTTAGGAATACCAGGGCATATAGGGGAGCTGAAATTGGATCTGACCATTACCTTGTTAAAAGTGTGTTGCAACTTAAACTTAAAAAGTGTTGTGCTAGGGTTAAAAAATTTACTTTTAATACTGAAGCTCTGAAAGATCCAGTTATAGCCAAAGCTTACCATGATAGGTTACTTAGTCATTATGACAGTCATGGTTTGCTTACTACTGAAGTTGAGGAAGAATGGGATCATTTTAAACAGGCTTTTTTGGACACTAACAGTACCCTTTTAGGAAAAAAGGAGCAGAAAAGAAAGAATTATCTGAGTGATAAGGCACTTGACCTTATTTTGGAAAGAAAGAACTGCAGGAATGTCTTCAATCAATACCCTACTAGTCCTAATAGAAAGCATTACAGAGAACTTAATAAACGTGTAAAAGATCAGTTAGCTGCTGATAAGAATCTTTGGCTCGATGGTTTGGCTGACAAAGCCGAGGAAGCAGTTAGACAGCACAACAGCAGAGAGCTGTACCAGATAGTTAATGTTTTGTGTGGTAGAAAACGGACAGGTATACAAGGATTGAAGGATAAACAAGGTAAGGTTATAGAAGGGAAGGATTCTGTCATGGCTAGGTGGGCTGAGCATTTCAGTGATGTTCTAAACAATGTAGTTAGTTCTACTCCCATTGTTTGCAATGATGATAGATGCATTGGTGGCTTTAATGTTGGCCCTATAACACAATCTGAAGTTATTTTGGCTGTTTCTAAACTTAAACTACATAAATCCCCAGGGGTAGATGAAATTACTACCGAAATGCTTAGAGCTGGGAATGTTTCGGTTACCACTTGGATGACTGAAATTCTGAATATCTTTTATGATAAAGGCATGGTTCCTAAGGATTTTACCAGAGCTATTGTTATCCCTATTTTCAAAAAAGGTGATCGCAGTTCTTGTGATAACTATAGGGGTATTAGCCTACTCTCTGTTCCAGGTAAAGTTCTTTCCATGATTGTGCTTAATACAATTAAGAATCTGGTTGACAGTCAATTGCGTGATGAGCAATGTGGATTCAGAAGTGGTAGGGGATGTGTGGATCAGATATTTTCACTTAGGCAGATTCTTGAGAAATGTTTAGAGTTTCAGAAACCTTTGGTTGCTAGTTTTGTTGATTTCAAAAAGGCTTTCGACTCTGTTGATCGTCATAATTTGTGGTTGATTTTGAGATCATATGGTATACCTGACAAGTTAGTTAACATAATGAAAGCTCTCTATAATAACACTGAGTCGTGTGTGAGAGTTGGTAAGGCTTGTAGCAATTGGTTTAGCATTACTTCTGGTCTTCGACAAGGGTGCATTTTGTCTCCTTTTCTCTTTAGCTTGGTTATTGATAATGTTATGCGAAATTCACTTCAAGGGAAAGATTTTGGCCTTAAATGGACTGGAGATACAAAAATTTCTGATTTAGATTATGCTGATGATTTAGCCCTTTTGGCAAATGATGTTTATGAGATGAACTCTTTCATTCGAGCTGTTGATGAGACTGGTAGTAGAGTAGGTTTGGTTATAAACAGAGAGAAAACTAAAGTGATGAAAATTGGTCAGGCAGGCTGTGATTCAGTTAATCTGAATGGTTGCAGTCTTGAGCAGGTGTCACAGTTTAATTATCTTGGGAGCTATGTAACGGATAATGGTGATGTGCGGCATGAGATTAACAGACGAATAGGGATTGCTGCTGGGACTTTTAAGAATCTAAGGAGAGTGTGGAGAAATAGGCGTATACACCTAAAGACTAAAATTAGACTGTATAATAGTTTGGTTCTTTCTAGGGTTAGTTATGGTAGTGAAACTTGGACACTTTGTAAACAAGATAACAGGAAACTAGATGCTTTTGATTCCAGATGCTTACGCAGTATCTTGGGCATTCGGTGGTTCAACTTTGTAACTAATGATGAGGTTAGGCAAAGGAGTTTGCAACCTCCTTTAAGCAGCATATTGTGCAGAGAGAGACTCCGTTGGTTTGGCCATGTTGCCCGTATGAATAATTATAGATTGGCGAATAGGGTTATGAACAGTGTGCCTAAAGGCCTCAGAAGGAGGGGGAGACCTAGGATGCGGTGGGCAGACAATGTCAAACAGGACCTTGTTAGAATTGGTGTGCAGTGGCCAGATGCAGTAGATGTAGCTCAGGATAGATTTGCTTGGAGAACTAAATTGCACGGTCTGGTTGGACCTCCGTAGCCCATGGCTGCTTGAGGATGATGATGATGATGATGAATAAAATACTATGTGCATTTCCCCCATCATACATTAAAAAATAAACCTTCAAGCAGCTGCTTGTACAGAGGTCTGACATGAGACTGTCAGTTTATACGCCACTGTAGAAAGTGCATGAGGATGGCTGGACCTCATCAGGAAAACAACACGAACATCCATAATTAAAACTTTTAAGGAGTGAAGAAGTAGGCAAAGGAAGAACTTAATTCTCTTTGAAAATGAGATTCCCATATGCGAAAGAGGCGATATGCGTTCTAGTTATTTTACACTTTCAGTACCCTCTGACAGTGGAAATTCGAACTACTGTATAATTGAGAAAATAAACTATTAATATTTTATTAGTACCTGTAATGTGCAAAAAAAAGTTTTTCATTTATCTCTTAAAGCAGAAAGGTTGCCTTTTACCAACCGGACAAATCATTACTATTAGGATAAAACACTTGATCATTACACTCTGTGACCTAAAATTTAGGTTTCTAGCAAAAACAGATCGTTTTCAATATTTATTTAAAGAATTGGTATTTTCCAGATTTTTTACGTCACTAGAGGTCGCCTTTCAAGTTTTTATTTACCGCCTTTAGCACTTTCGAACACTGGAAATTCCAATTGATGGTTATTCGAAAAATGTAAATAATATTTTTGTGGAAAAACTTTTTGCCAACATACAGGATTCGAATCCCATCTCTCAAGAAACATGCCAGAGTATTCTAACTTGTTGAACTAACGCCGGCTGTTTTCACAAGAAACATTTGATTTACAGACGTTTAAGCGTCTACAGGTAACGCCCAGATTATCAAATATTGTTTAAATCATTAATAACGCTAAATAGCGTGATGTGACTTCATTATTTATATCAATCGTACTCAGAGCACAAAAAAAGAAATTATTGCCACCTGAGATCATAGATGTCATATGAAAGCGCTCAAAATTCACAGGAAGAGTGATAGTCATTATTCGTGGAAAAAAAGATAGATGGTATTAATTCAACAGGTTAGAATACTCTGGCATGTTTCTGGAGAGATGCGGGTTCGACTCCCGTATATCGGCGAATTTTTTTCCACAAAAACATTTATTGATTTATAGACGTTTAAACGTCTACAGATAACACTGAGATTATCAAATATTATTAAAAAAATTATTAATATTTTGTTAGTGCCTGTAAAACAGAAAAAAAATAGTTTCGTTTATCTCTCTAAGAAAAAGTTTCATTTTCGCACCCCCTTTTGGCTAAGACATCAGAGCCTTGTTGCCATTGTAAACCTTCTGACCATAACACTCTACTGCCAAAATTTCAGATTTCCAGTGTAAATAGTTTGTGTGCAATATTCGTTTAAAATTTTAGCATTTTCCGTCTTTTCGCACCGCTAGAGGGTGCTATTAAAGTTTTGAAAATTTATAAAAATTGCGAATCGCAATATTTGTTCGACACCTATCCAACCCGAAAAGAATTTTTCATTTAGCTCTAAAAGTAAAAAAAAAATGATAAAATTGAACTTTTTCTATAGACGGACAGACAGGTGGAAAGACAGATGGACAGACAACAGAGAGACGGACAGACAGACAAACAAATATTGGCATAGGCAGACGACAAAGTGAAAACATTAGCTCGTTTTTCAAACGAACCTTAAAAAGAAATTATTTGTTGGTTTTCAGTTAGCTCGTTTTTCAAACAAACCTTAAAAAGAAATTATTTGTTGGTTTTCAGTTAGCTTGTTTCACTTTGCAGTCGATTGCCGTCTTCTGATAGAGTTTCTCGTAAAAGAAAATTCATTAATTCTTTGATGAAAATTTTTACATTCAAATGCTGCGCAATGAGGCTTCATAAAATATGACAGCTTTTATAGACAAAAAAAGTGGTAGAAATATATAAAACTATAATAACTGAGAAGTTTTAACTTGGTACATACCCTAACTCATTGGCTTTCGTCTCACGATACGACAAAACATGGCGTCCATAAACCACGGGACTCAATCAACCAATGGCAGTGAATCACCGAGATTGGATGACATTGGCTCGTGGTCCTGATGATAAGCAGGCCGAGGCCTGCTTTACAAATAGGACCAGCTTTTAGAGGGATGTGCAAGAAGAAGAAGAAGGCCAGCCTCTAACCATACAGGACCTCTAGCTTCCCCTGGTTTTTCATACAATATACACTTAAAAATGGGCTATGTTAACCACTAGACCAAGTATGGATAGTGGAGATGCAATTTGCTAAAAATCGATCCATAGTAAATCGATCCATAGTAATGTCCGGTTGGTAAAAGGCAACCTTTCTGCTTTAAGAGATAAATGAAAAACTTTTTTTTGCACATTACAGGTACTAATAAAATATTAATAGTTTATTTTCTCAATTATACAGTAGTTCGAATTTCCACTGTCAGAGGGTACTGAAAGTGTAAAATAACTAGAACGCATATCGCCTCTTTCGCATATGGGAATCTCATTTTCAAAGAGAATTAAGTTCTTCCTTTGCCTACTTCTTCACTCCTTAAAAGTTTTAATTATGGATGTTCGTGTTGTTTTCCTGATGAGGTCCAGCCATCCTCATGCACTTTCTACAGTGGCGTATAAACTGACAGTCTCATGTCAGACCTCTGTACAAGCAGCTGCTTGAAGGTTTATTTTTTAATGTATGATGGGGGAAATGCACATAGTATTTTATTCATCATCATCATCATCATCCTCAAGCAGCCATGGGCTACGGAGGTCCAACCAGACCGTGCAATTTAGTTCTCCAAGCAAATCTATCCTGAGCTACATCTACTGCATCTGGCCACTGCACACCAATTCTAACAAGGTCCTGTTTGACATTGTCTGCCCACCGCATCCTAGGTCTCCCCCTCTTTCTGAGGCCTTTAGGCACACTGTTCATAACCCTATTCGCCAATCTATAATTATTCATACGGGCAACATGGCCAAACCAACGGAGTCTCTCTCTGCACAATATGCTGCTTAAAGGAGGTTGCAGACTCCTTTGCCTAACCTCATCATTAGTTACAAAGTTGAACCACCTAATGCCCAAGATACTGCGTAAGCATCTGGAATCAAAAGCATCTAGTTTCCTGTTATCTTGCTTACAAAGTGTCCAAGTTTCACTACCATAACTAACCCTAGAAAGAACCAAACTATTATATTTTATTAGTAATTATAAAACTTAAAAAGCATTTGTCTTTTAGTTCTTAAACATAAAAAGTATCTTTTCTCTCGCTCCTCTGAAAATAGTGGGCAGATAATTAATGTCAGTGGGATTTCTACCATAACAGAACTCTACACGCCGAAATTTCTACCATAAACATGATCTCTGATGATATAAATTAAAACTACCTTTGAAAATGCGAATTATATTTCATTAGTAACCAACTAAAAAAGAGATTTCCAATTATCTCTTTAAAAAAAAAAAGTTCCATTTCTTACCTACCTTGGGCTTAGGGTCAACTCATTGTTGTCAATGGAATTTTCAAGACTGCCATATTCCACGACCAAAATTTCTAGCATAACTACATCGTTTGCAATATTTATTTTAAATTTTTGGGATTTTTCGATTTTTTTCCACCGTTAGGTGGCGCAATTATAGCTTTTGGGAAATTCGCAAAATGCAAATTGTAATATTTCATCAATACCTGTCCAATCCAAAAAGAATTTTAATTTATCTCTAAAAACATACACTTTTCTGTTAAAACAAAAAAAAAGTTGCATCGGCCTCCCCCCCCTGCCTGGGTCTAAAGGGTCAAGTGATTGTTGCCAATGGTAACTTCGTAACCTTCATATTTCAACATCAAAATTTTAAACTTCTAACATAACTACATCGTTTGTAATATTCGTTTGATATTTTGCAATTTTCAAAATTTTCCACCGTTAGAGGGCGCAATTAAAACTTTTGGGAGATTCGAAAAATGTAAATCGTAATATATCATTAATTCCTATCTAACAGAAAAAGAATTATTTATCTGTATAAACAAAAAAAATTCGATGTCTACAGACGGACAGACAACAAAGTGAAATTATATCTTTAAAAAAAAAAGCCCTAAAATTTACTTTTCCTTTTTCAGCTGTTTTCTAAAGTGCTTCCAATCATGAACATTGAAATCTGTATCAAATATTACCCTACCCTTTTCCGGAATCCTAAGTACCGTGCAATACCATTCAGCTATTGCAAAATAAACAATCCGATAGACGACAAAACATGCCGTCCAATTTTGAGATGGCCAACCTCTACCTATGTAGGACCTCTAGGGGAAGCTAAGTTAAAGCTCTTAGATTTCTCTTGAGACAATGTTATGCTTAGCTTTATATTCCATTCAGTTAAAAGGCTTCTAGATTATCTCCGTCCTTTGTTTTAAAATTTTGTATTAAAGAAAAAAAAATCCATGTTTTAAAAGATTACTTTCGATTGTGAAGCGAAAAAGAATTTAACAGTTCTCTTTCTCTAACTATTCTATGCAAGTCAGACAAGTGTTGAATCATTTTTTCCCCTGTCTTTCGCTGGGCTTCGTCAATCCTTCACAGAACAGTTTGAAACTGTTAGAGCTGTGTGTCTGAGCTCTAGCAAGCGCTTTCATCTGCATTTAGTGTTTTTCTTTATGTAACACCTTGTTGACACCTTGTTGGTAACACCTTGTTGAGCGATGTGTGGTGGCGCCACACATCGCTCAACAAGGTGTTACCTTTTTTCTCGTTTTCGTCTATATACAGACATTAAACTTTTTGTGTTTTGAGAGATAAATTAAAAATTCATCGGTGTTCGATAGGTTTGCGGAATTCCTCAGTAGCTATCCCTCTAAAACGGTTTTCAACGAATATTGCAAGCAATGTATTTATGCTAGAAATTTTGGCGGTGAGATGTGAAAGCTTGGCCAACAATGATAGAGTACAGGCAACACCTCCTATAACAGAAAGCCAGAGGACCAAATTTATGACGTCAGCCTAAATAGTCCTACCATACAGACCCTTCTTATATTTTTCATTCTAATATTATTACCGGTAGATTCTGTGCTAATCACCTTTATATTAATGTTTGTCTATAAAAATATTTTATTTAGGAGAAAATTTATTTGTATTAATTAGCATTATTACATTTGATATTAAATACGAATAATTTTCTTTATAAATAAAATATATTGTAGATAAACATTAGTATAAAGATTAGCACGTGTCCACCAGTAATAATATTAGAACCAAAAATATAAGAATTGTCTATGTAGTAAGGGTGATGTCAAAAATTTCGTACATTGGCCAATTCGAGTTTTCTGGAGGCACTCTTATGCAAAACAAATCCGCCAGAGGGCGCGCAAACGCTTATCTAACAAACCATGTTGTCTGTCTGCATAGGTTTTCATTGAGTGCTTTCTGTGTTCGGATTTAAAGCTGCAATCTTTTCAAAACTTAAATTTTTTAACGAACAATTTTTCAAATTTTCTCTCTTCTTAAAGATGGTGATATGTTGTTTTCCGAAGTGTCGTTCCAGAGCAAGTGCGTATGATATAAAAACAAAGGCACAGGAATTGAAGATCAAAGGTCAGTGGACCTACGTATCACGTGTTCAAAGGGTGTGTTATAGCCCTTCAAATGGATGGGAGACTCCCCCCCCTCCCACGTTAGACAACTATTGTTTGCAAAATGGATTACCTTAGAACTTCATGTGTTGAAGCTACGGGGAGCGAGGTGAGGGAGAAAGCTGGGTCATGAGTCACGTGATATATATATCCTTGCGCCTTTTGATTGCCTTCGTTCTCTTGGTAGAGAAACCTTTTACAAACAATCAATTTTTAAAACAACTATGAACTATATCAATTTAAAAAAAAAATCAGAAGGACGGCTGAGAACGCATTGTAACTTTTAGATAAAAGAACAGAAGGATGAAAGCAATAGCACGAGAAATAAAATCTCACTTTTCAAGAGTGCAAAAGTGTCATTGAACAGTTAATCGGGAGAAGTGAAGTCACCTTTTTTTTTGCGTCTTTCTGGCATCAAATTTCTTTTGTTGCTAATGCATAGAGTATTATATTCACAGTAATAATTCAAATCACTAACTCAGAGTAATATCTAATATATAGTGAATTGTGCATGATTGACTGACAGGGTGTAAATTGTAATATTTCATCAATAACTATGCAACACCAAATCATTTTTTAATTTCTCTCTATAAAGAAACAATATCATTTTAAAATTGCATTTTCCCACCCCCCCTGAGTCTAAGTGGTCAACTCATGGTAACAATTTGAGAATTTCACATCCACCTTCGAAATTTCACTTCTGCTGTTTCCTGCTGAGTTGCCATCCTCTCAGATCATCTACTGTGGCATATAAACTGACAGGCTCCTGTTAGACCTCTGTGGCAAGCAGCTACTTGAGGGGGAATTTATTTATTTTTATTTTAGCATAAATGCATCGTTCGCAATATTCATTTGAAATTTTGGAATTTTCAACTTTTTCGACAGTTAGAGGCGCATTTATAGCTTCTGGGAGACTAGGAAAGCGAAAATCATAATATTTCATCAATACCTGTCCAATGCAAAAAAAAAAGTTTCATCTCTATAAGGAAATTTTTCTCAGAACAAAACAATTGCAATTTCCCACCCACCCTGGGTCTAAGAGGTGAATTGTTTCCTATGGAAACTTCAGGACGTTCAGTTTCCACCACCATAATTTCGAATATCTAATCATATATCGTTTGTAAAAATTTAAAAAAAAATCTAGTATTTTAGTTTGTTGTTATGGTAATTTGTAATCACCAAACTTATTATAATTTTTTTAAATCCAAATCTATACGATTTTTCTTCCTAAAAACACTTTCGGTTTAAAAATGTTAACAGCATATAAGTTACAAACATAAATGTAGCATATTTTTCTTCCCAGGATTCTATACATTCATGAAATTTGAAGTTTTTCCTCGCTACTTTAACACGAAAACGACCGAAGAGAAAGAACAGTTTGTCAAATGTTTGCGCGCCATCTAGTAAGATTTTATATTATAGGAGTCTCGCGTAAAGTTACCTTTTTTCGAGCCATTGCGCAGGCCTGTAGTCTCATTGTTTGGAAGTCATGAAGTTTCCAATCGCAATAATGAGTGGATTCTTAGAGCCAGGTACTGGTGAAAAATAGCTTATTTTTGTTTTAAGAGATAAAAATTCATTTGTATAGATCTTGCTGAAATATTACGATTCGCTTTTACGAATCTCCCGAAATTTTAAATTGCGCCCTCTAAAGCTGGAAAAGGTTGAAAATTGAAACCTTTCAAACAAATATTGCAATCGATGTATTGGTTCCAGAAATTTAAAATTTTGGTGGTAGAATGTGAAGGTCATGACGTTTGCATTTGCAAAAGTAAGTTGCCTTCTTATACCCAGGTGGGTGGGAAACAACTGTTTTGTTTTAAAAGATATTTGGAAAAATCTTTTTTTATTGGATAAGTACTAATTAAATATTTTCATTTACATTTTTTAAAATTTTTAGGTGGTTTTAATTTATACCGTTAGAGGACACTAAAAATGGAAAAGGCAAAATTTTCAATGATATCGCAAGCGATTTACTTATGGTAAAAATTCGAAATTTTGATGGTCAAGAGATATTCCACTGACAGCAACAACCCATGGGCGTCCGCAGAGGGGGGCAAACGGGCCACTTGTCCCCCCCCCCTGGGATCGAGTAAAAAAATTCCTCAAATTATACTCGTAGCAATTTAAACGTAATTAATTTATATACATTATGTATGTGTTTTTGTATTGATGCAATACTGTATTCTATAATCTACTTGTAAAAAAAAAACCCTAAAATATTAAATAATTAAATAAAAATTTATTAGTTTGAATTAAAACTTTTAGAGTTCAAAAGTAGGTAAAAAGAGAACTTCATTCTCTTTGGAAACGGCATTTCCATAGGCTCCAGAGATTGTATGCTTTCTTCTAGTTTAGGTTTATTTCCATAGAACTAGGGGTTTTCAACCATTTCTAGGCCTCTGACCATTTTTCATAATTTTCTCACCGCAATTAGGTACATCCGCCTGTAGACACCAAGGGTGTTCGACGGACTGCCGAACACTCATACACTCGTATTAATTTTCATCAGTTTCACATTTCATCGATTGATGTAAATCATACACTCGTATAGATTTATATCAGTGGACTTCGAGAAACACTGATCCACAGTGAGAGGGGATAGATTCAAGAAGACAACGAATATAGGCCAAGATTAGAGGTTAATTGAGAAAGTGAAAGCTTGGAGAGGAGAGAGAATTGACTTATCTGACCTTACTTAGTCGAAACAGGGATGGGCAAATAAATAAAGTAGTTCAAATAAGCGGTTGTGATTCTAGTAACAAGCACTTAAATTTTCATTAACATTTAACAATTTCCATTTTCAATAAAATTTCGAATGATAGTTTTTTCAAGAAATTTCTTTATCCTCTCTCATCCCATACATCAACCCTGAACTCTCTAAATCCAGGGTCGGACTTTGACCTTATGAGGCCCTATGCTACGACAAGTTTAAGAGGATCCAAGATTTCGAAAGTTTAAAGCCCATTTTTTAGCTCATTGTGTTCAAATTTTTTTGCACACAATGGGCAAAATGGCTAGGTCAGAAAGACCCCGAGGCTCATCGAAGTTTGGGGGAGGGGACCCACTGGAACAGCGGTTGGGAGACAAATGGTAATCTCCTGTCAAGGCCATCCAGTGTGTTCTTTAATGTGCACAGGGTATGGCTCTCCCGCACACGTCTTAATGTCTCATCCGAAGGACGGCGGCTTTTCCAAGCCCATCGGTGTTCCCTACTGACCGTGGGCAGGGAGTTTTGCGGTGATAAATATCAACGCTGGCCTAGCTTGGACTCGAACCCGGGACCTGCAGATTACGAGTCTGGCGCGCTACCGATGGAGCCACCGAAGCCCCAAATTGATGTGGTGAAAACATTTTGCACCTTTTAAAGCGGAGATGAACAGTGTTTGCACAATAGATTAATTTGAATATAAAATTTCGTGACACAGTAAACTTAAATGTTTGAGGATCCTCGTAATCGTGAGGCCCTAAGCTGTAACTTAATTAGCTTACTCGTAAGTCCGGCCTTATCTAAATCCCTCACCCTTGAACTTTGGTGACCAATTAGTCCTGTGCAGTATTCTCTAAATCCGTCACCTTTGAATTTTGGTGACCAGTTAGTCCTGTGAAGTATTCTCTAAATCCGTCACCTTTGAATTTTGGTGACCAGTTAGTCCTGTGAAGTATTCTCTAAATCCGTCACCTTTGAATTTTGGTGATCAGTTAGTCCTGTGAAGTATTCTCTAAATCCGTCACCTTTGGATTTTGGTGACCAGTTAGTCCTGTGAAGTATTCTCTAAATCCATCACCTTTGAATTTTGGTGACCAGTTAGTCCTGTGAAGTATTCCCAATAGACTCACCTCACTAAACGAGTAAAGAAGTTAAAAAAAAAAGTCTCCTTAAGAAATAGAACATTTCTAAAAATTGGATGCCCCTTCCCAATTAAGATGGAAACGATCCTATGAATTTAATTCTTGGAGGAAGTACTGCCCCTATCCTCGACAAGCTTTTCATTTAATTCTGAAGTGCTCTATGCAGCACAACGTTTGTAGTGGTAACGATAGTAGTGGCAAATCCAGGGTTAGGTCTATTCCTCTTGGATCCACCGTTGTCACGCTACTTGTATACCTTTCCCATTGTCACACACATTTCTTCAATTTGTTGCCGCGCAAGGGATGGGGGGGGGAAAGCACTGCACACCCCTGAAGTACACTTGCAAGCAACGGGGGAAAAAATGAAATTCCCTTTTGAGAAAATGTGTCTATCTTATAAAATCGCCATAGTTTTCTAAAGAAATACACTATATTGCAAAAAGTGTCCGGACACTTTCATGTTAAGTGAACGAATAGATACATTCAAATCTACCTAACTTTAAAAATAAGCTTTTTACGGAAAAAAGTCACTAGACATAAATTGAAGATCTCGGTCAGAACTCTTTAAATCTCTATTTTCTATAATCTAATATTTAAAAAGTTATGGAAGCTATAATATTTAACAACAGATGTTATCACTCCACACTTCTAAAAAATCACCCTCCCCCAAATTGATGAAAACTTTTAAAATTTTTACACAAAATTCAAATATCGCATTTATATTGCGAACAACTTGTTATAACAGTTGTGATTTAACTTTTTGAAGTAAATTTTCAAAACTAGCAGAAGTTTCACTTAAATGTTTCAGCTTTCATAACTCTTTAAATATTAGATTAATATTATAGAAAACAGAGATTTAGAGAGCTCTGATCGAGATCTTCAACTTATGTCTAGTGACTTTTTTCCGTAAAAAGCTTATTTTCAAAGTTAGATAGACTTGATTGTGGCTATTCGTTCACTTAACATGAAAGTGTCCGGACACTTTTTGCAGTATAGTGTAGTCTGAATCTTCCACTGATCTGTAATGATGTGAATAACAGACATGAAATGCATGTCTGTTATTTTTCATTATTTTTATTCCTTTTTTACTTTTTTGATCAGGCCTGCCTGGACGAACGACTGCAAAGGCAAAGATGTCGGCCAATACGTGAAGCGATGCAGTCTGAAAGCTGCACAGTTGCAAATTGAATCTGATGATGAGAACGAGCAACAAGCGCCTGAAGATCTCTCCGCTGAATGAGCCATGGGACATCATCACCTGGCCAAGTTACGCTCTTTGAATAAAGGCGTGAAAAATTCCTTCGTTTTGTTTACTTATGTTACTGTTGAAAAAGGATTTCGTGAAACTATTCTTCTGCGTCTTCTCCTGGATTAAAATGACGGGTTATTCACAGGCGGAATTAATTTGTTTCATACAGGTTTTAAAATTACTGAGTATTGTTTATTATTAACAAAATCGGATTTAAAAGTACAAAATGTGAGGGTTTTTTTTTTGTTTATTCCAAGCAAATGCTGTTTCGATCTTTTACGTTGAGAAAATGATACGAAAAGAGCTTCACATTTCAGGTTGATGAAATAAAGTCGAGTTATTTTACCTCTGAGCGGCATTTTTTGCACACAATGGGCTAAATGGCTCCCAAGAGCTCAGAAAAAGGTTGGGGAGTAGGCTTTACTGCGCATCTGTTAGGAGAGAAATGGTAGCTTCCCGTCAAGGTCATTCAGCGTGTTCTTTAACTTGCACAGAATATGGCTCTCTTGCCATATTCTGTGCAAGTTATTCTGTGCAATATCTGTACCACGGTTTAACGTCCCATCCGATGTACGGCAGTCTTGCCCATCAATGTCCCTTTTGTCATCGAGGGCACCGTGAGGGTTTAGCGGAGATAAGTTCTGTCGGGAGAGGGTTGGGCTGTTTTACCTCTTGAGTGGTACTTTTTTACACACAATGGGCTAAATGGACAGGTCACAAGGACCCCAAAGGCTCAGAGAAGGTTGGGGGAAGGGACCCACTGGAACAGCTGTTGGGGGACAGATAGTTGCCTCCCATCAAGGCCATCCATTGTGATCTTTAACGTGCACAGGGTATGGCCATCCCGTACACAATGCCACGGGTTAACGTCCCATCCAACGGACGTCGGCCTTTACAAGCCCGTGGGTGTCACCCTTACCGACTGTCGTCAGCACGGGGAGTTTTACGGGGGAAAATTTCAACGCTGACCCAGCTGGAACCTGGAAACTGCAGATTACGAGCTTGGTGCGCTACTGACTGAGCCATCTTTTGCTCCCAATGAAATAGATGATCGAGACCAACCTGAATAGTGAAGTAAACGGTTTTCTGTAAATACCAGCAAGTTGCAACTACAGAGTCTGTGAGACTGCAGAATTGACACTTAAAAAAGGGGTAATAATATAAAATTTGTTAAAAGTGTAAAAATTAACATTTTTGGTTTTACATGTGAAATACAACTCAATATTCAAAATATCTTAGTGCACTAAGAAATTTTGATAATCAGTTTTAATTTTGATGAAATTGAAATTGCTTCAAAATCTAAATTGGGATTAACTTTTGTGCATTGGGAACAGCTGCAGCAGACGATTATTGTTTTGCGCCATCTCCAGACTTGGACTTCATTTGTTTTCTATCGAATTGGAATACACTTACCAGAGCAACTATAGAGTATCAGTTTATGATGTACAATCGTTATTATTTTCAGCAATCGTTTTAAAGTGAAACTGCCCTTTAGCAAGAATACATTTCCCTGGAATTTTACCTCCCCGGTAAATGAGGCTATTGTTAGACTCAAGGTTATACCCATTGTTAGACTCAAGGTGTGACAGGAGCCTGTCAGTATAATACCCCACAGAGGAGGTCTGTGAAGAAGACGAGGGTTGGGTTGTTTTACCTCTGAGCGGCACTTTTTTGCACACCATGGGCTAAATGGCCAGGCCACAAGGACCCCGAAGGCTCAGAGAAGGTTGGGGGAGGGGACCCACTGGAACAGCTGTTGGGAGACAGATGGTAGCCTCCCGTCAAGGCCATCCAGCGTGTTCTTTAACGTGCACAGGGTATGGCTCTCCCGCACACGGGGCCACGGCTTAACGTCCCATCCGACGGACGGCGGCCTTTCCAAGCCCATCGGTGTCCCCTACTGACCGTGGGCAGGGCGGGGAATTTTGCGGTGATAAATCTCAACGCTGACCAGCTGGGACTCGAACCTGGGAACTACAGATTAGGAGCCTGGCGCGCTACCGACTGAGCCACCCCCGCTCCGAGGAAGACGAGACCTCAGCAGAAACATTGATGTCTTATTCGAGTCTCGAATCCAGGTTTGGTTGCTCTACAGCCCAATACGCTAACGATTGACCACTCGACCACCGATGACTGATTTTATTCGTTTTTTTTATTGGTGTTTCGTTTCCCAGTACCTCTCGATCCCTTTCATTCTTAGAACAGAGAGTATTTAAATAAAATTGCATGTCTAGCTCGGAGATAAAGCAAATCATGCCACTGTAAATAAAAATAGCAGGACGTACGACATAAAATTTACAACATGCCAATATGAAAAATAATCTCATATAATATTTTAATCCTGTTTCAAAAACGAGATATTTTTCACTTACCTTCCGTCCGACGTTCAACTTTTTTTGTTTTTAGAGAAACGAAAAAATTCCTTTTCGAGTAGATAGATATCAAGAAAATATCATTATTTGCAGTTCTATATTTGTCAATCATCCTACTGTTCAGATTTCATCATCAGAAGGCGATAAAGCCAGAAAATGACAAACTTCATTTTTTTTAAACAAGCATCCCATATTCTCTGAGTTCTCTGTATTGCCCATTCAGTATTTATTTCATCCTAAGCCGTCCCATGGGCGAGTGGCTAGCATGCTTGGCTACTGATCTAAGGGACCTGGGTTCGAGCCCCGGGTGAAGGCATGGATGTGTGTGTGTTGTTTTTCTGCTGAGTCCTGCCATCCTCACAGACCTTCTACTGTGGCATATAAACTGACAGGCCTCTGTGGCAAGCAGCTGCTTGAAGGGGTATTTTTTTTAAATAATATATCTTACAAAACTCTGACTCTGTTAAAAATGCCAACGGAAGCACAAAATCCTCTTGGGGTTGCATGCAACCTCTAAAACATAAGTTGGGATCTTTAACTGAAAACATTCGCTCCGACTGGCGAATGCAGTATTAATTACGACTAGAAAGAAGACTTTTTTTTAACAACTCCTGTTATAATTTCTCAATCCGTAACCGTTAATTTCTTTCTTATCTTTGGCCTATGATTTCCACAAAATTTTTCATTATACAATTTTAAAAATTTATTATCTTTTAATTTTTTTGAGTTCGTTTCTGCAGTAAAAAAGTTCTCAAAAATAGGGTAGTGACCCAAAAATTACAAAAAAATTTAACATTTCATATTCGCTTTATAGCTTTTAGTGCTTCGTTAGAGTTTTCAATAAGTAAATAAATAAATTACTTAATTAATTAAATGTCAAAAAGTACTCTCATGAATAAAATAAACCCATGTTATGAATGCGATTCATTTTATTTCATTTCTTTATGAATTGAATATTCTGTACTTTTATTTCCTAACTACTAGTTAGTACCCCCTGGAAATGCGAAATGCATTTTTGTGTAAAGAACGGAATTGGAAGGATACCAAAATATGCTTTGACTGTGTTGCATTTGTGCTATATGCGATGGCCAACATCTATAAATTGAAGAGATACTTTTTATTGTTGTCTGAGAAGCAGGATCTCTTTCAAGCGAAAAAGGAAGTTACAGATAGCAGAGCCAGATCAGGGGGGGGGGAATCATACTTCCCCCTTCTTTGATGATGAGAATAACAGAAAGGAGGAGAGGGAGCTTTCACGTGCTGGTAATGTTGGGCAATTTTTTAAAATAAAGATTTTAAACCGGAGTAATTGTATCTATTTTTCATGCACACTTTTTTATCAATAAAACGTATAAGTGAACATTTTAATCATCTGGAATTGAAGCAACTTTTCTGGATAGAGTTAGAATCCAGTTAGTAAAGGGAAAACTGACATTGTACAGATCAAGCCGTAAGGATGAGTTGGGTTGTTTTTATCTCTGAGCGGCACTTTTTTTGCACATAATGGGCTAAGAGAAGGTTGGGGGACACTAAATAAAAATACATTGTATACTTCCAAAAGCAAAAGAAAGCGTAAAAATAAAAAATAAAAAATTATAATCCATTATGTGAAAAACGATATTAAATTTGGGGGAGCCTGCCTCTGCAAGCTCCCCCAAATATTTCTGTAATTCAGAGGTACAAAACTCATTCGGTATCTTTTAATGTGTATTGGTATCTAGTGAAGATGATGCTCAGGACAGACTTGCTTGGAGAACTAAATTGCACGGTCTGGTTGGACTTCCGTAGCCCATGACTGCTTGAGGTTGATGATGATGATGAAAGCAAAAAAAAACAAGTTTTCTGAAGATAATAGAACTCTCTCTCTCACTTCAGGAAGTGTGCGATAAAACTGCACACTGGAGCACACCAATGCTCTACCTATCTCGAATAATTACTACAATTTTTAATACAGTACGCAATAATCTACTCCCTTGATTGCTCGGATATTGAGAAACGTGAAAGACACACAGACTTGGGCATCATCCTAACTCCCAACTTATTCTTTTCACAACACTGCAATTTCATTGCTATGAAGTCTCTTCCCTAACAGATATCACCATTATCAGTTGGTGAAGAGGACACAATACGATCCCATTTGTCTACACGTTATTGTACCTCCAATCGAGTGGGGTGTGTAACAGAATCTTTAATTAGATATGGAATTGCAATATATGGACATCAGTAACCTAAAACGAATTGAAAAAATTACAATCATCTGTTGCGGAAAATATAATTCCATACAAGGTTAGAGACAACTTTTCAAATGCAAGTGAAAGATTTACATTCCTAAATATTCTATTAGTCCAAAATCTCTTTAGATAAGGCATTATTCTAGACAACCTTTTTATTGACATTTATAAAATACAAATTAGACATGATAAGAATACCAGACTTCAGAACAATAATTATTTTCGAATCGCGAATTTTAATAATTGTGGTAAAAATCTTAAGGACTACAAAGTGCCCTAGATCTTTAACCATTTGCCAAGAGAAATCATATATCTAACTAGATGAGATTAAGTTAAAATCTAAAATCTATTTAAAGAATGTCAGTTAATCAGTATTCTCGAGAAACCCTATGTTTATATAATTTTTGTTTTTATTTTTATGTTACCATGTATTTTTCTATTTCCACACAAGATGTTTTAACTGTTTTGCACACTTTGATTATCAAAAAATTTCAATTGTTCTATTTCGATATATGAGATATCGTCATAATATTTTATGTATATACTAATGTTATAACATTTTGTGTATAAAAATAATGCTCATCTATATTTCCCGCAGATAAGCTATTAGCTTTGCGGGTCAAATGTCAGAAAATCTCTCTATGTCTATGTTTTTGAGATGACGATGATGATGAATAAATATATCTATTACTATCAGATATACTGTCCTCCAAAGAAGAGTTTGGCAAAGGAAAACTTTTTGATAAAAAATGAAAGAGAAGGCATCAAAATTCAGACGTAAACGTGTCATGTTGGCTAAGAAATATCCTCTTGCATGGGAAATACAACACGCTCTTTGATGTGTGTATATCCTCCATCGTCCAGGGTTCATCATCTGCTGAGAACAGCAGAGGTATCGTCTTACTGCTAATCTCCAAAACTTATTTGACGCCACTTCTCTCGCATTTCGTCGCAGATAAAGATAAATAAGCTGCAAAAGCGAACTCTCATCTATTATCTCTCATCTCACATTGTTCTACTCTCCTGCACCAGAATGGCTCTCACTTGTCTCTTGTTTCTCTTCGCTCTGTCCACCCTCAGCGAAGGAAAAATTTTCACTGTTTGTGAACTCGCCGAGTCCCTTGTCAAGCAGCCCGGATTTAAAGCCGATGTCATAGGAAGTTGTAAGTTGTGCAAATGTAATTCAGTTATTGTGACCTGTAACTTATTAATCGTCTCATCGAGGCTTCTGCGCTTTCGTAATAAAAGGAATGACAGCACAAGCCAATACACAGTCGTATCAGAATAATATGACCACCTACCATGCATATACTAGGTATATTATATTCATATTATTCTGATACGACTGTGTATGTATGTCACACGTGGCTCGCACTTGGTGAATAAGTAGAGAGCGTGTAGAATAGGGAAGGGGAGCGGCAATATTGTGCTGTCACTAACAGCAAGTGAGAGAAAAAATGAAAGAATTCGAATGCTAAATGTAAATAGGAAAAGTGTGGATAATTCAGTTGGTTTCCTTATTTTTTTGGAGTGTGTTCTATCTCCTTAGAATTTGGAGAAAATATTTAAAAATATTATGAATTTTAAGGCTGTAAAATGGAAGCAATATAACAGGGATTTCCGTAAACGTTGTATGAATGCGCATCACATTGGATTCTCTTAATTTCCTCCGTTTTTGGGAGAACGGTTTGGCTCGGAAGATAGCAAGTCAGACTTGTAATCTGATGTTCCCAGGTTCGAGTCCCCATGGTCAGTCACGGATCTAAAAAAAAATGAAATGGAAGGAGGGGGGGGGGAACACTGACGAAATAGAGCTGGAAAAAAATGAAGTTAAGGGAGGAAGTGGCTTTCCAATTGCAGTGTAACATTTTCCCCTTCGTTTTAGAGGTATTCAAAAATTTCTTGAAAAATGCATGAAATATGCAGAAGGTTCATAATTTCTGGCCCTCGTTACCCTTACTAGCATTATCAAAGTGGGAAGGGGCATGGGCCCTTTGTCCCTGTCCCCTAAATATGGCCCTGCCCACTGAGCATGCTTTGAGATTTTTCTCAGCTAACGCGCTTTGCTTTTGGCGAGACAAGAGGACAGAAAAAAGCTTGGAAAATTACCGTCCATCAGATGGGACATTAAGCCGTGGTCAGTGTGCAGGAAAAACCATGCCCTTTGCAGTTTATATACATCTACTATTGAATGGCCATGAGAGGGATGCTTTCATCTCTCCTAACAGCTATATAGTGCAATGTTTCTTAACCATTTTCTGCGAACTATCTAGTTCATCTACGCGACACATTTGCAGTAAAAATTAATGATTGCTGTCTGTAATAAAAATTTTGTTTATCGCATTCTACCACCAAAAGTTGAAATTTCCTTCGTGATAGATTGCTTATCATATTCGTTTTAAAATTTTCACATTCTGTAACATTAGTGCCTTTAAACATTGGAATTCAAATGAGAATCGCAACGTTTTTTTCGCACCTACCCAGGAGAATAAAAAATTTTCATTTATATCTTAAAAATGAAAAAGATATTCTACAAACCAACAGACAACAAAGTGAAAATGGACTTTTTTCTTTCGTTGAATATGAGTTATTATTTTCATTTTGTCTTATGTCGAACCTTGGATATTCAACTTTTGATTTGGGCACATTAACAGTAAAAATTTAAAAAAAAAATGGTCGATCGGGGTAAATGCAAATAGTAAATTTTTAGTACCTATAAAACACAAAACAATTTATCATTTAAAACGAAAAATTGCCTTTTTTCGCTCCCCTGGTGATAAAGAGGGGAAATCATTGATGAGACTACAAGCCTCTTAACCATCACACTCTGTCAACAAAATTTCGAATTTCTAGCAGAAATAGATCGTTTGTAATATTTGTTTCAAATTTCGTCGTCTTCTAAAAATTTCTGCTGTTAGAAGCATTGTTTAAGCTGCTGGGATATTCGAAAAATGCGAATAGTAATATTTTCTCAATACCTATCCAATTAAAAACGAATTTTAAATTTATCTAAAAAAAAAAGGGTTGAATGTCTACAGACGCCCTAACAGACGGACCCATAAGTGAAAGCATTAGATCGTTTTTTTTGAAACGATATAAAAAAAAGTGAAATTTTAGTGCCGCTCAGAAGTAAAACAATCCAACCCTTCGATTCTTGGGATAGCAAGAAGCCAAACCAGACTGCTAATTTTCCCTTACTCCTGTCATCCTCTTTGTCTTTCAATAATTATAATTATTTAAAATTTTTAATAGCCTATAATATGAAGAACTTAAAAAAATGGTTTTGCGGAATGCGTTTATAATAAATTCTCCCTAATCCGGACAATATGGAGCAAGAGTGGCCCTGATTTGATGAAAATTCGGATTTACGAAGAAGCAATTACATGGCGTTAATAACATGACAAAATTCACACTTTATTTCCTATTGGTCCCTAGGTAAAATATAACGCTAACAAGTAAAAATCATATTTTAGTGGTCAAACATAACACTAACCAGCAAAAGAAAAATAACAACTAAGCCCTGAGAGGAATTTCAGTAGCATAGCCTGGGACTATGGCAATAGGTCTACCAATCAATGTCAAAAAAAAATATTGGAAAGGCCGCCGTCCATCGGATGGGACGTAAAGCCCGTGTTCAGGAGAGCCATACTTTGTGCACGTTAAAGAACACGCTGGATAGCCTCGACGGAAGACTACCATCTGTCTCCTAACAGCTGTCCAGTGGGCCCCCTTCCCCAACCTTCTCAGCAGCTTGGCATCCTTGTGACCTGGCCATTTAGTGCGTTGTGTGCACCAAAGTGCCGCTCAGAGATATAACAATTCAATCCGCTTACTTTCACCCCTCCGCTCAAACTAACAGAAGCTTTATCTTTTTAGGACCAAAGAAATAGAAAATCAGAAACTCTCATCTGAAAAACATCAAGATTAGGATAAATATAACCAAAAATATGCATAATTTTTTTCCTATTATTATAATAAACCCTTTTAATAAAACTTACATAAAAATCATATATGTATGGTTTATAATTCATTCTAACATTAAATTTCACCTAAGTAAATTTGTTCTCTTATGAAGTGTCGGATCATCTGCATAAAAGTTTGTTTTTGGTGGGGAGGGGACGATGCTTTCATGAGGAATGCGACTGACCCAACTGTAAATCCGCCACAGTTTTCATGTGCCCCCTTTTCGCTTCTGATATTTTTATTTCGATCCTCTTGTGTATACGGTACCTAGAACGATAAGATGGGTGCATCTACACCTACCAATTTTTATGCCTTTTATTTCAGGGGTTTGTCTTGCTAAATTTTCAAGCGGCTTCAACACTGCAGCTGTGGACGGCCCCCTTTCCGATGGCACCTACAGTTACGGAATCTTTCTGGTAAAACTACTAAATATTTTCAAAGAAAGTATCACTCTTAGTTTAATGTCGAAATCAATTTTATAGAAAAAATTGTCTCTTTTGATGCGGGTGGGATACGAACCCACGACATCGTTTCATGATTCATTTCAATCAACTTCGTGATATACTTGTCATCTGTTTCTTGAGGTTGTTTGTGAGCAGTTCTGATAAAGCTTTCATGATGCACAGAAAATTGTGCACTGTAGGTAGAAAGTTCAATTAGAGGAGCTCTTGCTCGACGGTCGGTAGCTCAGCAGTCAGAGCACTAGACATGTCATCAGGAGGTCGCGGGTTCGTATCACACGTGGCTCAAGAAATTTTCCTCTCTAAAACTGATTTCTACGTTAAATTAAGAGTGATACCTTCTTTGACAGTTAAACAAAAACGTCGAGAAATTTCTTCAATTAATAAGTATTTTCTTTATGAAAGACTGCAGCGAAATTTCTCGTTTCCTATGACTGTGCCGTTGTTGTTTCTCATAAAATGAATTTGTTACTAAAACAAAAATCACTGCACTATAAGCTTATACATTCCTTACTCGCGAATTTTATTCATTCCTTATACATTCCTTACTCGCGAATATGCTTTGCAATTATTCATTCACATGCATATATTTCAGAAAATACAAAATTTCAGATTACGCTTAGCATTTTAGTTTTCACTTTGTTTTCTGTCTATCTGTCCATCCTGCCTTGCGCCTTACTTGCAGGTCATGCCAAAAGTGAAGGCATAGGGCATGAAGCCTTGTAAAGAGGAGAAAGGGTTGGGTTGTTTTACCTCTGAGCGGCACTTTTTTGCACACCATGGGCTAAATGGCCAGGTCACATGGACCCCGAAGGCTCAGAGAAAGTTGGGGGAGGGGACCCACTGGAACAGCTGTTAGGAGACAGATGGTAGCCTCCCGTCAAGGCCATCCAGCGTGTTCTTTAACGTGCACAGGGTATGGCTCTCCAGCTCACGGGGTCACGGCTTAACGTCCCACCGACGGACGGCGGCCTTTCCAAGCCCATCAATGTCCCCTACTGACCGTGGGCAGGGAATTTTGCGGAGATAAATCTCAACGCTGACCCAGCTGGGACTCGAACCTGGGAACTACAGATTACGAGCCTGGCGCGCTACCGACTGAGCCACCCCCGCCCCAGAGGAGAAAGGGATCGGACGATGTTTGTAAGATAAAACTGAGAGAAGTCGTCGAAAGAAAATGAAGTAATGAACTGGGTGATAAGAAAAATCACGTGAAATAAGTAATTGTTGCTCTCTACGAAGTGGAAGTAGACTGGTGGCACCAGAACCGCGGAACAGCTAGCAGCCAGGGTCTCAGGCTACGAAATATATTTAACCTCCTGACAAATTCCATATCCCTGAAGAAGCTGAAACAAGGATTTTCACTAGATTCAAAAGAATTAAGTTTTCTGCTTCTTTTCGTAACATTAGCTGAATCGATATTCTGTTCAGAGAATCGTGTGGGTGAATAAGGAAAGCGAGGAAAAAACGGAAATTGACGTAGTCGTATGAAAGAAAAGAACGATACATTATAGAAGTAGTGCAGTAAAGTCAAAATCAACTACAGATTGGTATAATGTCGCGGGGATAAGACAGGATCGTTTACAGATTGCTGCAGTAGTATCAGGATAACTTTTTTACAGGTGGATTTTTGAACGAGCACCATTGCTTTCTTAGAAATTGAGCGTGTCTTTTCAGAATACGTTTAGTCCTATCTAGTGGCAAGTCAGAATACGATAATTTGCATGATTCGATAAAAATTTATCATGCAAAGCCCTCATAATAGAAGTCAGTAAAACTAATTATCCTTTAGCTTTCTTATAATTAAAAAAAAAACGAACGCCTCTTAAAATTTTGCTTCTTAGGTCCCTGCTCATCTCACACTGCTTCCTGAAATTGATCTTTTTTAATAATCAAGTGTTTGCATTTCGTTGCTGTTTTTGCCATTTTCTTTTCTCTTTTATATTTTAACTTATTCGAAATTTTTTTCTGTTACAGATCAGTGAAAAATATTGCAGAGCTGGTAAAAAAAGTAAATGTGGAGTCACTTGCAGTGGTAAGTTTAATTTTCTTAATCATTTGTACATGTTTTATCAAGAGACCTTTTTTTATTCGTTCTCTGCAGTTCAGATCAGAAACAATGGCATTTTCAAATCGTCACAAGTTATAAAAATTGCTTATCTGGTATTCAAAATAAAGAGAAACCATTTGGCAATAAGGCCTTAATCGAAATAACGAATTGCTGACATGTACAGACAGGCCTGAATCTATAAAAAATAGAAAAGGGAATGGGGGACCGACGCAATCGAACCGGAAAAAGATAAAAGAGGAGTCCAAAGACTCAATTTCCATTGTGGTGTAATATATTACCCTTTGTTTTAGAGTTTTTAGAAAATTTGCTGAAAAAAAAATGCATAAAATGTGCATGAGTTTTACAATTTTTGGCCTCCATTACTCTTAGTAGCATTCACAACAACTTCAATACACAGGGACAGATCTTGGGAGGCGGGAGGGGGGTACTGTTCGTACTCTGAAAATACTGTAACATGCCAAATGGATGTTTTACATCACAACTATCAAATACCATGTTCAATAATATCAATGCCACATCACCTAATTATGGCTAATATTTTACAAGAGTCGCATTCCGACATTTATGTGCAAAGGCCGTGAATATTCAAAGGGGCGCCAAAAGTCCCTAGGCAATTTGAAATTTCAATTTAAACAAATAGTTACTGCAGAGGCATACTGCATTTGATAGCCCAACTGAAGAGGTGTTTTTTGGTTGTATGCTGTAGCTCTGTAGGTAGAGTGCTGGTGCAGTGCAAACAGATCAGATTTTAAAATGATGAGTCCGCAGGAGAAAGCTGCCTGTGAAGGCTGATTTCTTTGAAACCAAATCAGATATTCATGTACAGACAAATTTCCGCACATAGTTCAACAAGGACTCTCATTTTATAACAGTTATTGTAAAATTCCCGGAAACTGGCAGCTTTCGTAATCGAAAAAGAACGGAGGAACAAGCACTTCTGATATAACGCGAATTTGAACATCGGTTAAATGTTCTCCAAGACACACACGGGATTCACGTTGAAGTGTATACATTTTGCGGGGAAAAAAAACCTTTTTCAGTTGGACTACAAAAGGCCACTCTATCGCATGTCTCTGTCGTAAACAGTTTTCTTTTAATGAATTTTCAAACTGTCTAGGGACGTTTGGCCCACTGTTGTTCATATAGGGACCATCGTTACCCAAAGACATACATACACACACACAGGCAAAAAAAAAATTATATTCTGAAGAAACTTCATTCTGAATTAAATGTAAACGAAGATTTTATTCGGATTGGTGGGATTTAACATGTCGATTCCCACCAATCCATTTGATTCGTAATGAAAAGAAACCATTTGTGAAATTGCTTTAGATTTAGGAAACTGCCTTAGATAAAAATACGAGGTTTGTTCAAAAACCTAAAAATACGAGGTTTGTTCAGATAAGCCATCATTCGCGCGATGCCACGGTAGGAGAATGGTCAAAACGAAGTCATGGCAATATCAGGTTCCTGCCAGAGTGCACTAAAACATGTTCACAAAGCTGGAACAAGGCAGTTGTATCAAAATCAAGGTGGCACGTGCCCATAATGCAAGGGATTGCTGACATGGACTGAGGGAAGCGGTGGAGATGCAGCACTACCCAATCGCTCAGTTGTACGATAGGTGTAGCCCTTCCGCCAGTGTGGGGACATTGTTGATGACGCTCACTGATCCACAATCAGCTCATACATCCATTGCTGGATGTTGACAGACATTGGATGACGCTCCAATTGTCAAATGAAGTTGGACTTAGTAATTCCACCATTCCGTACATTCTGAAGGGCATCCTGGGCATGCGAAAAATCACAGCAGAGTGGGTTCTACACCACCTCACCGAAGTGCAAAAGTGGCACAGGTATGCATTGAAAACCTTCACCTGGAACGGTATCACAACGAGGGTGATGCATTTCTTCATCGTGCCATTGCCATTGATTAAACATGGACACGTACGTACAAGATGAAACTGAAATGGCAATCTAACGAATAAAGCCATCCAGAGTTTCCATGACCAGAAAAATTGCTGCAAGAATCTAGCAACGATGTCGATTACGACATCGATGGTGTTCTCCATCATGTGCAGTACGTCAGGACCAAACCAGGAGCGGCCATAGGTCACAAGTCTGTAGTCCTGAAATGGTAGGGTATTTAAGGACGTATGAAGAAAAGGACTTTGTAGTCCATAAATGACAACTTTACTCGTGGATGTTTTAGTAATCCATATCATTTTTAGCAGCTGTCGTTTGTCATCTTGGGTAATAATGACGTCGTTTTTCAACTTGGAAAAGAAAATGGTGACGAAACCCTGATCCGCTAATCCCTTCAGAAATGCAGGCTGGTAAAAAAAAAAACATTTGCAAGTCTCTTGCAGAGGCCCCCTCCTTATGACCGCTACTGGGCAAAATGTGAATGTAGAGTACTTCCAACGGTTTCTTGTGCATCATCTGCGTCCGGCCGTACAACGAAAGCGTCGACACTTCGTCACATGGGATCACCACTTTTCATCCACGACAATGTGCTTTGTGAAAGAAATTTTTTTGACAAAAACCTGTGAAGGAACTTTTGGTAAGGTGGCGATCGGAAACCTTGGAAAACGCCATACTCAACAGACACTAGTCCTTGTGACTTTGACCAACTTCCTGCGGTGAAGGGACCACTTCGAGGATAACGGTTTCCAAGTCTGACTGAGGTGTTGCAAGCCACAGAACGGTCCAACAGAAACAGATCCGCTGGCTCCCACAGATTTCGAATATAGTTGTTAACCTGACCGGTGACTAAAATGAGGGGATGGAATGTTAATTTCACTTGAAAATAGAGTGTTCAGTACGTATCAGATATGTTGGCAGTGCTTTTCGAACAATCCTTGTATGCTATTCAAGCCCTTTTGCAGGAGAGGGGGGGGGGGGGGGGGGGCTATAACCCCATACCCAGGGCATAGCTATGGAGGGGGAGGTTCCCCCAAAGCGAGTTGGCAATATTCGAAGCGACTTTGTAAAATCTAGGCGAGTTGTGAAAATTTTGATTTCTCTTTTGTGCAATTAAAAGGAGTCGGAAAAATCTAGACAACTTGGCAAAATCTAGGGCAGTTGGCAAAATTCGAATCCACTTCGTAAAATACAGGTGAGTTGTGAAAATTAGAATTGGTTTTGTGAAATTAAGGCAAATTGGCAAAATCTTATGAAATTCGTAAAATACGAAGCCACTTGGTAAAATACAGGTGAGTTGTGAATTAAAAAAATTTAAAAATATCTATCTTTATATATGGCTCTGAAAAGTAGAAAATAAACCTAAAGCATATCGATAGTGTGATTAGTCCGCATTCACTTCAAAGGAAGATAGGGCGCCGGCAATTTTGTTGTGTAGGTAAATCGGCGCCCTATCTTACTTTGAGGTAAATACGAACTCAGTGACTGATTGCACCATCGATATGCTTTAGGTTTATTTTCTAATATTTAGAGCTCATATAGAAAGATAGGTGCTTTTTAATTTTTTAAATTTATTTATATTTTTTATCACTAAAAACACCTACCTTCAAAAACTTTCATTTGATATATGACTCGTAAACATCGACCATATTTTCCCTCCCTTTTGGAGTCATGTTTCAGGTAGTCCGTGACATTGGAGACGTCACAAGCTTTAATTTGAAATATGACTCGTTAAAGTCGAACCCCGCGAAAATTCTCCCCCCTCCCCCGTTTTTATCAGGGGGAATAATGGGAGAAAAATTCGTAATAGTTTACGATGGTCATTATATGAGCTTTCATTTGACACCTAACTCGTAATTGTAGGCCCTCGCATTCGCAAGATATAGTAGAACAACTTTCACAGTTCCCATTTTTAAGGGAGACTAATGTATGGGGGGGGGGTCAATTTTTTTATAGTCTATGACACTCACCGCAACACAAGCTTTCATTTGGAACATAGCTTGTTACTTTCATCACTCGCGTTCAGGAGATATAGGGGAACAATCATTTTCATATTTTCCGCCCTTTATAGGGGGGAAGAAAGCATGGGGGATATTTTTTTTATAAAAGAGTAGAAGAATTCAGAATGCTTCATTCCCCGTGTTAAAAGCTTTCATTTGACGCATAGCTTGTTACTTTCAGCACTCGTGTTCTAGAGATATAGCGGAACAATAGTTTTCATATTTCATCCCTCTCTTCAGGGGGTGTATGAAAGCAGGAAGGTCAATTTTTTGTAGCTTATGACATTCCTAGCGTCAGAAGTTTTCGTTTGATTCATGGCTTGTTAGTTTCCCCTCTCTCGTTCAGGAGATATAGGGGAACAATCATTTTCATGTTTCCCCCCCCATTTTTAGGAGAGAAGAAAGTATGGGGGGGGGGGGGCAATCTCTCATCAGAAGAATTCATTTGACTTATAGCTTGTTACTTTCGTCACTCCCGTTCTGGAGATATAGCGGAAGAATTGTTTTCATATTTCCCTTGGCAAAATTTGAAGCCACTAAGTACATTGAGTTGTGAAAAACGGGAGTGAGTTTGTAAAATTAAGGATAGTTGGTACAATCGTGCAAACTGGACAAAAATCGAGAAATGTCAAAGCCTAAAGCAATATGAAGAAAGGTAGAAACGGAATTGATTTTGTGAAATTAAAGTAGGATTGGCGCAATCGAGAAAACTTTGCGAAATCTAGGGCAGTTGGCAACATTCGAACCAACTTGGTAAAATAAAGGTCAGTGGTGAAAATGGAGATTGGTTTTGTGAGCATAAGGACAACTGGCGAAATGTAGAACACTCAGCAAAATTTTAAGTCACTTGGTAAAATAAAAATGAGTTGTAAGAAATTGGGTTGCTGTTGTGAAATTAAGAAGAGTTGGTGCAGTTTAGAAAACTTTGCAAAATGTTGTGAAGTTGGTATAATTCGAAAGATAATGAAATAGTAATCGAGTCACATGGCAAAGTGCGAAATCGATGGAAGGTGTGAAGCCCCTCCCCCACTTGACCTAACTCTGGGTACGTCAGTGTCACAGGAACACAATTACTAAATTTCTGAGTTGACAAAATTTGATTTTTGAGTTAGAAATTTTTCGTTCTCTCCCCTACAACCATAGGCCTTCGCTGCGTCCCTAGGGGGTAGCGAAGGCTTATGGCAGCAGGGGGTTCCCAAGGGAGGGAGGATTATGGCCCTCCCACCCTTGGGAACCCCCTGCTGCAAACTAGACTGCCATAATTTTAGTCTCATTTCTTTTCCAGCTCTCCATGACAAAGACATGGCGAGCAGTGCTAGCTGCGCTCTCAAGATCTTCTTAAAGGATGGCTTCGCTGCATGGTTAGTAAATGCAAACTTATGTTTACCAACATTTTTTATTTTACATTTTTAATTTTTTATCAACATTGTTCATTTAAAAGGGAATGAAAATTATTACTTCATACTATAAGTGCTGACAGCTGATATTTAAATTCGGCGAACTGAATAGATATTTTACATACATACACAATTCTTAAGCAGCCATTATAGGTTACGGAATCCAAGTACATTGTGTAAGTTAATGAATTCTCCATGAGCATCTATCCTGTGCAACAATTAGAGCATTTAGTAACCGCAAAACATTAATAAAATGCTTTGTTATTGTGCTCCTACTTCTTTTGAGTTTTGACACCTTACCTCGGATGAAGATGGTTCACCGGTAGCGGTCCAGGTTCGTAATCTGCAATTTCCAGATTCGAGTCCCATCTGGGCCAGTGTTGAGTTTTATCTCCGCAAAACCTCACCACGCCTTCAGTCATAAGGGACACGATAAGTGCAGTCCTTCCGCCAGTGTCGGGACAACGTTTCAGACGTTGTCCCGACACTGGCGAAATGGTTTGGAAAGGCTGCCGTCTGCCGGATGGGACATAAAGCCATGGCCCCTTTGCAGGAGAACCATACCCTTTGCACATTAAAGGACACGCTGGATGGTCTTCAAGGAAGCCTGTCTCCTAACAGCTGTCTCGTGAATCCTCTTCCTCAGCCTTCTCGGAGTCCTTGTGATTGACCATTTAGCCCACTGTATGTAAAAGAGTGCTACTCAGAGGTAAAACAACCCAACCCCTTTACCTTAAGCCTTTATTAACCCTATTCATAATCTATTTGCTAAATTGTAGTTATGCAGTGGCGTATAGCTATCGTGGTTCAGCTGAACTAGGGCCTCGAGTTCAACACATTTTTTTTTAGAACTATTTCTTTATTCCTTATTGCTTGGGGGGGGGGGGGCTTTTGGGCATCCTTTAATAATTACGAAAACAAAAAAAAAAGGCTGCAAGACTCACATCCTTTTAATTTCTTATCCCCCCCCCTCCAAAAAAAAATTGATTGGTTGGGGTGTGTGAAGAAGTCTTGTACCAGGGCTCGGCATCACCATGCTACTCTATTCTAATTATGCATTCGGACAACATGTACGAATAAATAATAATAAAGCCCAGAAAATGTCCTCTAATTAAGAAAGACGTGAGGAATTAGCTGAAAAACGTCAGTTCCGTCGCGAGTGGCATCCGAACCCACCGAATTAAATGTTTATATTTGTCCGTCAGCTAGAGTTGATAGAGTGTGGGATAGTTCAGAGGTAAGAACATGTGCCACGTGTTCAAGAAGTCAAAACTCAGTTTTTTTTTTTCCCAGCTAATTCTAAAATGTCGCAACTAATGCAATCTTTTCCTATTTAAGATGCTGCTTAAATGTGGTTGATAACTTTTGAATCACACTATATGTAACTATTTTATTGCACAATTATATATAAACTATTTACATAAATGTTGCCGATGTTTCATCCACAGACAATTTCATCCACTGGCAACTTTGGTGTCACGTGACACGAAGGTTGCCAGATCACTAATTTCTAAAAAAATCGTTGTCAGATATTTTTCCTGAATTCTGTAATCAACCATAGTGTTCGGATATTTTTTAATATATATAATGCGTATGAATATATAATGCAATGAATATGGAGCGTGTGCGGTTAACGTTCACAGCACATTGGATCGTGTGAGCTCACAAAGACCTGGATCGTGTGGGCTCACTCACGGAAATATTGAGTGTGTGCAGTTACCGTTCACAGCAAACTGGAGCGTGTGCAGTAACTGCACACGCTCCAGTTTGCTGTGAACGGTAACTGGAGCGTGTACAGTTGCTGTACACGCTCCAGATATTTTTCCTGAATTCTGTAATCACGTGACACGAAGGTTGCCAGATCACTAATTTCTAAAAAAATCGTTGTCAGATATTTGTTCTGAATTCCGTAATCAACCATAGTGTTCGGACACTTTTTTGAGCGACTGTATATGCACAGAGAAGAGGCAAGTTAACTTGCCCCCTTCTCTGAGAGTTAAACGGTTTATTTTCGTAACGTTAACAGTTTACTTTCATTAACGAATACATTAAGCGGTTTACTTTGGTAACAATAAAGCAAGCAAATAATGCAATCTAAATAGGCCTGTAAATTTTGACAGTTATAACATATGATCAAATTAGTACAAGAATCACAATTATATAATGTAACAAATACACGATTCGAACAGAGTATTTACAATACTTTTCAGACACTTTGGCAAGCATCTGCTTGAGGGAATATTTATTATTTTATTATATCATGCTGTATATATCGTATGATGACAAAGTTGTGTTTCGTTATCCTATCAAAAACATACAGCATAATAATGTGTGAAAAGTATATCAATTCCCTGTAAAAGCTGATGAGCTGTGGATATAATTAATAATACAAATTTTATTCTCTATAGCGTATACAGGGTGTCTCAAAAATATAGGTACAAACTTTTAGGGGAGGTAGATAACATCTAAAGGAATGAGAATTGCATAGGAACCCATAACCGGAAACGTCATGGGAAAGTGGTAGCACAGGTACAAGTTCTGAAAGGACACAAGACAGTGATTAATGGGAAAACATTTCATCATCACCATCATCGACAAGCAGCCATGGGCTACGGAAGTCCAACCAGACTGTGCAGGTTAATTTTCCAAGCATATCTCTCCCGAGCTACATGTGCCGCACCGGCCACTGCACACCAATTCTAACAAGGTCTTGTTTGACATTGTCTGCCCACCGCATCCTAGGTCTTCCCCTATTTCTGAGACCTTTAGGCACACTGTTCATAACCCTATTCGCCAATCTATAATTATCCATAAGGGCAACATGGCCAAACCAGCGGAGTCTCTCTCTGCTCAATATGCTGCTTAAAGGAGGTTGCAGACCCCTTTGCCTAACCTCATCATTAGTTACAAAGTTGAACCACCTAATGCCTAGCATACTGTGTAAGCATCTAGAATCCAAAGCATCTAGTTTCCTGTTATCTTGTTTACACAGTGTCCAAGTTTCACTACCATAACTAACCCTAGAAAGAATCAAACTATTATACAATCTAATTTTAGTCTTTAGGTGTGTACGCCTATTTCTCCACAATCTCCATAGATTCTTAAAAGTCCCGGCAGCAATCTCTATTCGTCTGTTAATCTCATGCCGCACATCACCAGCAGGGCCGCCGAGAGAATTTATGGGCCCCTATGCAATATTATGCTCGGGGCCCCCCTTGAAAACTTTTTATCTTTACAAATCATTAATAGCAATTATTCTGGACACAATGATGACATACAGAGGAAAAAAAGCCTGTTGCGCAGTCAGGCATGCAAAAACATAGGCCTACACAGTTTGTGTCACATAAAACTTTTTAGCATAGGATCGATATATAGCCTAACTAAGAATAATTTTTGTAAGAAAAAGTAGAGTCACTTAATCTGACGGGTCCTTATTGCTGACGGGCCTCTATGCACAAGTCCCCCTTGCCCCCCCCCCCCTGTCGGCGGCCCTGATCACCAGTATCTGTTACATAGCTCCCAAGATAAACTGTGACACATGCTCAAGACTGCAACCATTCAGATTAACTGAATTACAGCCTGCCGACCAATATTCATCATTTTAGTTTTCTCTCTGTTTATAACCAAACCTACTCCACTACCAGTCTCATCAACAGCTCGAATGAAAGAGTTCATCTCATCAACAGCATTTGCCAAAAGGGCTAAATCATCAGCATAATCTAAATCAGAAATTTTCGTATCTCCAGACCATTAAAGGTCAAAATCTTTCCCCTGCAGTGAATTTCGCATAATATAATCAATAATAATAAATAAATACCCCCTCAATCAGCTGCTTGCCACAGAGGTCTGACAGGAGCCTGTCAATCAAACAAAACAGAAAAGGAGACAAAATGCACCCTTGTCGAACACCAGAAGTAATGCTAAACCAATTGCTACAAGCCTTACCAACTCTCACACACGACTCAGTGTTATTATAGAGAGCTTTCATTATGTTAACTAACTTGTCAGGTATACCATATGATCTCACAATCAACCACAAATTATGACGATCAACAGAGTTGAAAGCCTTTTTGAAATCAACAAAGCTAGCAACCAAAGGTTTCTGAAACTCTAAACATTTCTCAAGAATCTGCCTAAGTGAAAATATCTGATCTACACATCCCCTACGATTCCTGAATCCACATTGCTCATCACGCAATTGACTGTCAACCAGATTCTTAATTCTATTAAGCACAATCATGGAAAGAACTTTACCTGGAACAGAGAGTAGGCTGATACCCCTATAGTTATCACAAGAACTGCGATCACCTTTTTTGAAAATAGGGATAATAATAGCTCTGAAAAATCCTTAGGAACCATGCCTTTATCATAAAAGATATTGAAAATTTCAGTCATCCAAGTGGTAACCGAAACATTCCCAGCTCTAAGCATTTCTGTAGTAATTTCGTCATCCCCTGTGGATTTATGAAGTTTAAGTTTAGAAATAGCCAAAATACATCAGTAGTAAATAATCACAAGTCCTGTAGACATGGAACTCATGAAATGATGAATTACTTCAGATTGTGTTATAGGGCCAACATTAAAGCCACCAATGCATCTATCATCATTGCAAACAATGGCAGTAGAACTAACCACATTGTTTAGAACATCACTGAAATGCTCAGCCCACCAAGTCATGACAGAATCCTCACCTTCTATAACCTTACCTTGTTTATACTTCAATCCCTGTATATCTGTCCGTTTTCTACCACATAAAACATTAACTATCTGGTACAGCTCTCTGCTGTTGTGCTGCCTAACTGCTTCCTCAGCTTTGTCAGCCAAGCCATCAAGCCAAAGATTCTTATCAGCAGGTAACTGATCCTTTACACGTTTATTAAGCTCTCTATAATCCTTTCTATTAGGACTAGTAGGGTGCTGATTAAGGACATTCGTACAGTTCCTTCTTCCTGAAATAAGCTCAAGTGCCTTATCACTCAAATAATTCTGCCTCCTCTGCTCCTTTTTCTCTAAAAGAGTACTGTTAGTTTCCAAAAAAGCCTGTTTGAAATGACCCCATTCCTCCTCAACTTCAGTAGTAAGCATACCATGACTGTCATAATGACTAAGTAACCTATCATGGTAAGCTTTAGCTATAACTGGGTCTTTCAGAGCATCAGTATTAAAGGTAAATTTTTTAACTTTAGCACAACACTTTTTAAGTTTAAGTTGCAAGACACTTTTAACAAGGTAATGGTCAGATCCAATTTCAGCTCCCCTATATGCCCTGGTATTTCTAAGAGAACTAGCCCATTTGCTGTTAATTAATATATAATCAATCATATTCTAATGCAGCCCATCAGGTGAAACCCATGTGTACTTATGTATGTCGCAGTGTTTGTAATATGTGTTAGTTATTCTGAAACCATTGAATTTACCTGTAGGAGACGTTGCCCATTGCAGCTACCAATACCAAAAGGGCTTAGCACCCTTTGGTATTGGTCAGAGTCAGTACCAACTTTAGCATTGTAGTCATCTAGAACAAAGGTAATATTTCCTTTCTTGACAGAATTCAAAATATCCTGAAGTTGTCCGTAAAACCTATCCTTCTCATCCTCATCGGCATCCTCGGTGGGGGCATAACAGCAGAAAGCATTCAAGTCTTTAACGCTTGTCTGAAATTTTGCTGTAAGAAACCTTTTTATTAATGCACTCATATCCTAGAAGAGCATCACTAGCGTGTCTGCTGAGAAGCAGATCCACGCCTTGGTGATGCTTATTGTCGTCCCTCCCTGAAAAGAGAAATTTAAGATTATATTTAAGAATCTCACCTTTACCTGTCCATCTGGTCTCTTGCAAGCCTAAAATATCTAGGTTATAATGCTGGAATTCCTTCGTGAGGACATCAAGAGAACAATCTCTATGTAATGTCCTCACGTTCCACGTTCCTGCAGAGATAAAAAGATAAAATTATTAGTAGGATTTTTAAAGAAACTAGGTTTATTGAGATAGGTAGGGCCAATAATATCAAACAGCCACCTGATCGCATGCATGGGGCAAAGACCTGTTCCTTTTCCGCTAAAGGCTGAAGTCACCGATGCTGGTAGGAACTTCAGGCACCACCTTTTCAAGTGGACTTTTTCAAGAGCCACATGGCCTGCCTGAGACACATTACTCCAGTTTAGGCTTGACGATGCCCAACTAGCTAAGTAAGGTTCAAGTACCTGCGATGGCCTCTGATTAGGATTATCCACCAGCTGATATAAGGTATCCCATACCTCTGTTCACTTAGGGCTGGCAACCCAGAAGCAAACAGAAAACACAGCAGCAGATTCTCCCTCAACAGAGGCCCACCAGTGCAGCAAGTCCAGGATCCATAATCAAGCTCAAATCCATAAGCAAGTCCAGTCTAGTAGGTATAAATGGTCAGCACCAGGACCCTGTGAAGTTGACCACTCTTCAGCAGGGTTGAAAAAAAAATAAAAAAGTGGCCATAGATGATCAGATCAGTAGGCCATACTGAACTGGCAGCCCTCCCATTCCGTTCTCTTCCAAAAGAGAATATCTCTTTTGAAAGGTACTAACGGCCTGCACCACGAGAAGGCGGGGTCGGACATTAGGTGTTAGACCTGGCCGGTTCTGTGCATCATCACTGGGGACTGGTACACAGCTCTCCTTCCAGTTTATGCCTAGCTACCATTTACAGACCTGATTGGACATAATTATTACAAATGGCGTACTAGATGATACATTTCATAATGTTACAGCTTTTAATGACCCATAATCGTACAAATTTTGATGCGCACGCGCAAACAAACGGTGGCCTGGTACATGTCTGTGTGGGAAGCGTTCTTGATACATTCGTTGAGCGGCTCGTCCGTTGTCCTCAGCTATTCCATACACTAAGTGCATGTCTGCCAGCTCCCTGTTCGAATACCTTTGCATGCTCTTCGTCAGCCGACTACCGCTCGAATGAGGAAATCCGAAATTTCCCCTCTAGCGCACTGATGAACAGCGCCGCCTATTGACTTACGGTGACGTTTCCAGTTATGGGTTCTTATGCAATTCTCATTCTTTTAGATGTTATCTATCTCCCCTAAAAGTTTGTATCTATATTTTTGCGACACCCTGTATATATATATATACTCTTGAAATATTTTTCTTGCTCGCTTTTTGTCCTGCGAATGAACAAATTACATCTCCACAATCCGTACTTGGTCTAGTGGTTAAGTGAGCACTTGGCATGCCCTTTTTCAAGAGAAGATAGGTAAAGCTTTTAGATTTATCTTGACAGAGTAGGATCTGTAGCTGCTTGGCATTATATTCCTTTTCGTAAAAAGGCTTCTAGATTATCTCCGTACTTCGTATATATTTAAAAAAATATGTTTTAAAAGGTTACTTTCGATTGTGAAGTGGCTGAAATTTTAACCGTTCTTTTCTCTGTTCCATGCAAATCAGACAAGTGTTGAATCATTTTGTTTCCTCAAACTTTCAATGGACTTAGTCAATCCTTCACAGAACAGTTTGCAACTGCTCGAGCTCCTCTAGCAAGCTACATGGGTTCCTTTGCATTTAGTACTTTTCTTCATCAACAGGTGGCACCACACGTCGCTCAAAAAGTATAATTTTTTTGTATGGTTTTCCAAAAAAACAAACGTGATGTTTTCACTTTATCGTCTGTCTATCTGTAAAGAACATTTGTTATTTTTACAGAAAAATTAAACATTTTTTTGTGTGGGTAAGTATTGGTGAAATATTACGATTGTCTTTTCCGAACCTCTCAAAATTTTAATTAGCTCTGCAAAGCTGGAAAAGATTGAAAATTGCAAACTTTCATACAAATATTGTAAGCGATGTATTTGTGGCAGAAATTTAAATTTTTTTAACACAGACAGTGTGGAACACCGATGGGCTTCAAAAGACCGCCATCCGTCGGATGAGACCTTAAGCCATGGACCCGTGTGGGGAGAGACATCCACTATGCACGTTAAAGAACACGCTGGATGGCCTTGACGGGAGGCTACCATCTGTCTCCCAACAGCTGTCCAGTGGGTCCCCTCCCCCCAACCTTCTCTGAGCCTTCGGGGTCCTTGTGACCTCATTTTGCCCATTGTGTGCAAAAAAAGTGCCACTCAGAGGTAAAACAAAACTCAACCCACCCCGTCATAAGAAGGAAACTTTGAATGTTTCCTGACATTCTGGACACAAATTTACTTTTCTTAATTAATTATTTAATTAACACCATAAATATGTTTTTCTTTTAATAAAATTTTTTTTTACATGTTTCACCCTTGTGTTTTACTCTAACGTTGATACTTTGGGTTTTGGGACAAACTGAATATCTATTAAAGGGGCGCCATTTTTTTCTTCTCCTCAGACGACAAAATGCATCAGATCGAGTTTGGTTGTAAAAGCATTTGAATTTCCCCCCATCAGCGATTAGTTCGAATTAAAACTCTCGAAGAGTGCAAAAGTAAGTTAACGGAGAACTTCATTCTCTTTGGAAATGAGATTCCGATATTCTCCAGAGGCAGAATCCTTTCTTCTAGTTTCTGTTTACTTCAGTTCTCAACCATTTCTAGAATATTTCCATTTCTAATTTATATTCTGGAGAATCCATTTCTAGACCACTTTTCGTAATTTTCTGCAATTTAGGCACAGCCGCCTATGGACACCAACGGTGTTTGACAGAACAATTAAATTTTTTTTAAAGAATATAATTTTTATTCATAAGAGTAAAGAATACAAATACATTTACCATTTGACCCGCAAAGCTAAATAGTTTATCTGCAAGAAAATGAATAAACTATATTAAACATAGGTCATTCAGCCACAGAAATGGTGTACATCAAATAAATCCACAAAACACAACACATAAATCAGCTAAATAGAAAATACCAAATAATTTTTTAATTCCAATTTAAGTCTTCTAAAAGAATCTATATTTAGTAATTCTTTTGGAATAGCATTAAATATAAGTGGTACTTGATAATCAGAGGTATGTTTCCCGTAATTATTTCGAAAATTTGGCAATTTGTAATAACCTTGGTTTTGAAGTCTTGTATTTTTGTTATTTGAATTTTTAGTTTGTAAGTTTCGTCAAAAATTTTTTTAATTATTACATTACATTTATATAAATTGCTGTAGGATGAAAGGTTTAAAAATTTTAATTTATCTGTGGAAGTTTTATAATTTTTTTGCGGATGAAACGGAATAATATTTTTAGCTATCATAGACTGCAGTTTTTCTATTTTATTTATGTTAGTTTAGTTAGTTGTTCCATGCACAATTAATTATTCCATAATTTAAAATAGATTCGCATATTGCTTTATAAAATATTACACAGGTTTACGTATTTAATACGTATTTCAATTTTTGAATTTTTATCGCTGATATTCTCAAGCTTTCACATATGTGGGATATATGGGCATTCCACCTAAAAGATTCATCAAAAATTATTCCTAAGTAATTTATTAGATTTACTTGCTCAACAAGTGGGCAACTATATAATGATTCACAATTTGAAGCATCATTTTTTCTGCAATTTATTTTATGAGTTTTGATTTGACGAATATGAAATCCTGGTGAAAGAATAATCATTAATTTTGTTTTTTTCTCATTTAAATAGATTTTATTATGATTTAACCATCTAATAATATTATTGTAATGTTTGAACCTCTGAAATGCTATTATTTAAATATTTCTGACTGTTTATTAAAACAATGTCATCAGCATATAGATAAATAGTACTTTTTTAATTTTGTAATGAACAAATCATTTATGTATACTAGAAACAATAAAGGACCTAAAATTGAGCCTTGGGGAATTCCATATCGTATCCTTCTGCTGTAGCAGTTTTTTTATTTTAGTAATTGTGTATCTGTCTGATAAATAATTTCTAAACCAATCTAACAATATACCGCGAATACGTAATTTTACAATTTATTTAGTAAAATGCTATGATCTATTGATGATCTATTGTATCGAAGGCTTTCTTTAAATCTAAGAACATAGTTACAATTTTTTCCTTATTATTCAATGATTTATTAACATTATTTGCAATTTTGGAAATTAGTTGAATTGTGTTTTTCTTCCTTTTTGAAAGCCAAATTGATTTTCATTAATTATGTTGTGTTTAAGAAAAAAGTTAAAAACAGTATTATAAATATATTTTCCCATTATTTTCGAAAAAATAGGCAGAATTGTTACTGGTCGATAGTTAGAAAAGTCCTCCTTAATACCACCTTTAAAAATAGGTCTTAAAATACCTGTTTTGAGTTCAGTAGGTATGTTCCCAGTAAATATAATCTGATTTATAATTTTTGATATAATGTTAAGTAGTGTTTCTTTATTAAATTTTATATGTTTAATGCAAACATTATCGTAACCAGGTGATTTATTGGTGTCTAATGAAGTAATTTTTTCATCAGTTTGTTTTTCAGTGATTTCATGTATATAGATAGAGTTCAAAACTCTTTGCATCCTGGTTGGAACGTAATTTATATCGTCTTGGTGATTTGTATTTCTTATCTGTAAAATTAGTGTATTATAAATGTCATTGTAATTATTTGCTATTTCTTCCACAGATAATTTCTTTTTGGACATATTGTCAATTATTACATCGTCCGATGATTTTTTCTGTTTTCCTTCTAATATTTCATATATTAATTGCCAGGTAGCCTTCATATCATTTTTTTTCATAATAAGTTTATTTCTGTAATAAAGTTGTTTATGATTTCTAATCTGAATATTAATCATATTTCTTAATTTTTTATAGTTATTTTTATAAGCATCACTTTTATCATTGTTTTTAACTTTAATCTCTTTCTTCAATTAATTCTATCAAGTTCGGTGTTATCCAGTTTTTGCTATGATTTCTTTTTACCTTTCCAACACTCCTCATATATATTCTATTTTTTCCTAAAATTCCATCATAAATGTCTTTAAATACTTTATATATGTGTAATTCATCCATTGAGTTGTCTCCATAATTTTCTAAATTCCAATTTATTTCAGAAATAGCTTTGTTTATATTGTTATGGTGAAATGACCAATTCTTATTTTCCTAGTCTGTTTCAGTATAATTAGTATTATTCAAATTGTTATTGGTATTGCTAATCAATGTTAAAATCATATAGTGATCTGCTATTTTGCTTGTTTGAATTATTGTATTTGCTGACATATTTTTAATCAGTTTAATATTAATATGGTCTATACAGGTTTTGGTAATTTTATTTTTTATTGTTTCTTCTCTTGTAGCTTCCATTATTAATCTTTCAAAATTCATTTCAGCCAATAGTGTGATATATTTTTCTGTGCCATGTTTTTTAGTATTCATTGTATCGATATTAAAATCACCTATTAAAATCTGATTTTGATCTTTTTCTGTATTTTCCATCCAGTTTCGGAAATTCAACAGAAAAGAGTTCACATCTGTACTAGGCGATCTGTATAGTGCTAAAACATGATATATTATTTTTTTTTTTACTTTTATATATTTAGTTTCCGCTGAAAGTGTTTGTTGTGAAATAATTTCAATATCTAGATTTTCTTTACAGTATACTGAAATCCCCCTAATATTTTTATTTATATTATCATTTGTAATTTTATTAAATTTATCAATATTATATAAATAATTTTCTTATTTATTTACATTTGTTTCAGTTAAAACAAGCAAATCAATGTGTTTCATGTAATTGTTAATACTTAATTTTAATGAATCCCAATGTTTTCTTTGACTTCTTATATTAACATGAGCAATTCCTAATTTATTTTTGAGAATAAATTTACTATAATTATTTACGAACCAAACCTCCACTTCTCATAGTTGCTATTAAGACCTTCAAAATTCAAATCAGACATAGCTAAGAAGAATATTCATAAAAAAAAAACAAATAGCAAAAGTAAAGAGCAAAAAAAAAAGAAGCAAGGTTTATCGGATATAACTAAAAGTTCAAAAATCATCAAAGTTGGTGAACATATCAACATTGATAATTCTTTCACCATTTGATTTCCTCATTAGAACTTTTCCATTTTTGAACCAAACATACTTACAATTTCGTACATATGACCACTTAGTGTCCCCCCAGGTGGAGAACGACTGATCTACATTGGTGCTCAAAATTAAAAGATAATCGACAAAGACGTATATAGCTGACGATATATGTAAAAGAATGCGCTGAAAATGGGCGAACATGGAAAATACGCTACGCAGAAAACTATTCCGCATTTACAGTTGCCGCACGTAAGCCGGAATATGCAAATTAGGAATGCGTTAAAAAGACGCACCAGTCTATTCGCAGCTTGTAGCTGTTCTAGCAGCTCTTGCTTTCACTTCAGTGGGACGTCGAGCTGATTATGTCTCGAAGACATCGTATGGATGATTTTTAGTTGTGGAGAGCGATTGAAAGTATGGAAGCAGATCAGTCCTCGATGAAAGTTTCCAGAGCACTGAATGTTCCACAAAATGTCCTGTCAAGAATCTGGAGACAGTTTCAATAAACAGCAGATGTTCGTCGTGGACCAGGGCACGGCTGTCCCAGAGCCACAACTGTTTCAGACAATCACTATATGAGTCTTATTGCCAGACGGAACAGTGTGATGACCGCTAGGCAACTGTCTGTGGAGCTTGCAGCAGCGACAGGAAAGAGGGTTTCAAGGCATACTGTTTACAGGAGACTTCCTGAGCAATGCCTTTGTGCCAGAAGACCTGTTATTTGTATCCTTTTAACTCCCGACTTCCCGGCAAGCTCTTTTAACGTGGAGTTGCCAATATCATACTTGGAGTCCAGACCAGTGGACGCATGTTATGTTCGCAGATGAAGTGCTATTCAGCTAAAGTACTGATTCCGACGTATTCGCATCTGTAGAGAACTAGGGACCTGCAACAGTCCCTCGAACATCAGAGAAAGGGATTACTCTGGTGGCCGTGGCGTAATGGTTGGGGCAGGAACCATAACGAACGGGCGTTACAAACCTGCACATCTTTCTGAGTGGCTCTCTTATTGCCCTGCGGTACAGAGGCGAGTTCCTGAACCCATATGTCAGGTCATTACGAGGAGCCGTCGGTCCAGATTTTATTCTTATGGACGATAACGCCCATCCTCATTGAGCTCATGTGCTCGACGATTTTCTCGAAGAGGAAGATATTTGCCTCAATCCCATTGAGCATGTATGGGATGCTCTAGGGAGATGCATTGGAGTTCGCCAGCCTCTCCCAGAACACTCCACAAACTCAGAGCAGCAGTTGTCGAGGAGATTAATCCTTCAAGACCTAATCATTATCCTCATAAACAACGTAAGGAGTTGTTGCTTGAGCTGAATGACTATCAGGGTTGATCATACTCCATATTACATTATATATAACTTTATTGTTCCATGGATTGGTCCTTCATGTCAATTGCACGATTATGATCTTAATGCATGCACATTATACGATTATGAATTTCTTCTGCCTGATTTACATTTGTAATGTAATAATAAACCTCATTTCTGAATTTCATTGCATTCCCTTAAAAATACTTCGACTTATGTGCGGATTTATAAATTATCCTTTAATTTTGGCACCAGTGTACATCAGTGGCACTTCGAGAAACACTGATCCACAGTGAGAGGGGATAGATTCAAGAAGAGATACGAATACAGGCCAAGATTGAAGGTTATTTAAGAAAGTATAAGCTTGGAGAGAAAGCTGACTTATCTGACCTGATTTAGTCGAAACAGAGGACAGGCAAATATATAAATTAGTTCAAAATAAATGGCTGTGATTCTAGAAAAAGGACTTAAAACTTTTAAATAACATTTAAAGATTTTCATTTTCGATAAAATTCCGAATGATAGCTTTTTAAACAGGTTTCTCTATTCTGCGTGATGTATGATCGCTAAGCTCTCATACATCCCTCAGAATTATCTGAATCCCTCGCCTTTGAACTTTGGTGGCCAGTTAGTTCTGTAAAGTACGTATTCCCAATAGACTCGCCTCACTAAACGAATAAATAAGTTAAAAAAAAAAGTCTCCTTAAGAAATAGAACATTTCTAAAAATTGGATGCCCCTCCTCAATTAGGATGAAAACGATCCTATGAATTTAATTATTAGAGAAAGTACTGCCCCCATCCTCGACCCAGTTTTTCATTTAATTTTGGAGTGCTCCATGCGGCACAACATGTGATAGTTGCAAATCCACGGCAAGGTTTATCCCTCTTGGATCCACTGTTGCCACGCCACTTGCACATCTTTCCCATTTTCGCACACATCTCTTCCATTTGTCGCCGCGCTAAGGGGTGAGGGAGGGGCACAAGCAATTTCAAAAAAGAAAAAATGAAATTCCCCTTTGAGAAAAATGTGTCTATCGTATAAAATCGCCCGAATCTTCTAAAGAAATAGTCTGCTATTGATCTGTAATACACGTGAATAAACCATTCATATCTTTTTTTCCTTTTTTTTTACCTTTTTATCAGGCCTGCCTGGACGAAAAACTGCAAAGGCAAAGATGTCGGCCAATACGTGAAGCGATGCAATCTGAAAGCATGAGCAGAGGAGTTGGAAACTGAATCTGAAAATGAGGAGCAACAAGCGCTTCAAGATCTCCCCACGGAATGAGCCATGGGACATCACAAGGTCAAGTTTCGCTCTTTGAATAAAGGCGTGAAAAAATTCCCTCGCTTTGCTTACTTATATTACGGTAGAAAAAGCATTTCGTGAAAATATTCTTCTGCCTCTTAACTTGGATTAAAATGACGGGTTATGCACAGTCGGAATTAATTTCAATTTCATGCAGGTTTCAAAATCACTGAATGTTGTTTATTATTAGCAAAATCGAATTTAAAAATACAAATTTGGGCACGTCGAGTTGATTCAGTAAAACTGGTAGGAGTGCTTTTTTTGTTTATTCGAAACAAATGCTGTTTAGATCTTTTATGTTGAGAAAGCGATGCAAAAAGAACTTCACATTTGAGGTTGATATAATAAAAGTTGAGTTGTTTTACCTCTGAACGGCACTTTTTTGTACGTAATGGGCTAAATGGTCTAGCTATCCCCAAGGGATCAGAGAAGGTTGGGGGAATCTACTGGGCAGCTATTAGGAGACTGATGGTAGCCTCCCTTCAATGTGTTCAGGGTGTTCTTTAACGTGCAGAGAGTAGGCTTCTCTTGCACGTGGACCACGGTTTAACATCGTATCCGATGGAGGGCAATCTTGACCATCTACACTAGTGATGTAAACGCTATTCGGTAAATACCAGCAAGTTGCAACTACAGAGTCTGTGAGACTGCACAATTGACATTTCAATAGGGGTAATAATATAAAATTTGTTAAAAGTGTAAAAAATCACATTTTTGGTTTTACATGTGAAATACAACTCAATATTCAAAATATCTTAGAGCACTACGAAATTTTGGTGATCAGTTTTAATTTTGATGAAACTGAAATTGCTACAAAATCTAAATTGGGAATAACTTTTCTGCATTGGGAACAGCTGCAGCAGACGTTTATTGTTTTGCCCCATTTCAAGGTGCATAGTGATCTCCAGACTTGGACTTCATTTGTTTTCTATCGAATTGGAATACACTTACCAGAGCAACTATAGAGTAGCAGTTTATGATGTACAATCGTTATTATTTTCAGCAATCGTTTTAAAGTGAAACTGCCCTTTAGCAAGAATACATTTCGCTGGAATTTTACCTCCCCGGTAAATGAGGCTATTGTTAGACTCAAGGTTATACCCATTGTTAGACTCAAGGTGTGACAGGAGCCTGTCAGTATAATACCCCACAGAGGAGATCTGTGAGAAAGACGAGACCTCAGCAGAAACATCGATGCCTTATTCGAGTCTCGAATCCAGGTTCGGTTGCTCTACAGCCCAATTACGCTAACGACTGACCACGCGACCACCGGATAACTGATTTTATTCGATTTTTAAAACTCCATCCCTTTCATTCTTGAATCAGATATTCTTTAAATAAAATTGCGTGTCTAGCTCGGAGATGAAGCAAATCGCGTAACTGTAAATAAAAATGGCGGCGACGACGACTGAGTGGCAGGAAACAATTGTAACAATGTCTGTTAGTTCTGAATCCCAAGACAGTAGAGACATTTGAAACCGATTTTCAATATCATGTATTTCGCCAGTTTACAGAACCCGGCTTTTCCGATTTGATTATTTTGCCTCTGAGCATGCACTGTTTTTGCACACAACAGGCTAAATGACCAGGTCACAAGGACCCCGATGGCTTAGGGAAAGTTGTGGGAAGGGAACACACTGGACACTTGTTAGGAGACAGATAGTAGCCTCCCAAAAAAGCCAAACAGCGTGTTCATTAACGTGCACAGGGTATGGCTGTCTTGTACATGGTCCATGGCTTAACGTCCCATCCGACGGACGGCGGCCTTTCTAAGCCCATCGATGTCCTCTACTGACCGAGGGCAGAGCGGGGAGTTTTGTGGAAATAAATATCAACGCTGGCACAAGAAGGACGCGAACCTGGAAACTGAATTTTACGAGCCTGACGTGCTACCGATGACCCAACACCCAACCCAATAATTGAGTAGTCCTATCTTAAATTCTTTATATAAAAGGGCCGTCCGTGGTCGTGTGGTCAGCGCCTTGACTATTGATCAAAGGAATCTGGTTCTAGCAACGCCTCCTATAACGGAAGGCCAATGGACCAAGCTATGACGTCATCATAGGTAGTCCTAAGCTCGCTCTTCGCCACACATCTTTTTCTCATTTCAGTTCTGTCATAGGGCAGAATTTTTTCCTCTCCTATTTCATTTTTTTAGTATTATTGAGTAATTTTGCACTTTTATATTCATGTTATGGAGGAATACGGATTGAATATTTCTAGCAAGTAACTGAATCTCTAGCTTTTATGGTCACTTTTCTTCCGAAAATTATTAGAAACAGAGTTCGAAATCGACTTTTAATGAAAATTAACAGCATCATTCTGTGCAGCCGCTGAAGCATGTGACAACCATAAATTTTAGTATATCTTTTCATTCTGAGTAAATATTTCTAAAAATGACTAATTTTCTTAATCATATTTAAATTTTTAAAACAATGTAAAAAAATTAAAAATGCCAGATATATATTTTTTTACATATGAATAGATGAAATAAAATGAAAAGGTTTATCAAATGAATATTTATCAACTGATTATTATATAATGATTTTTAACATTATCATTACTCTTCTGTGGAGTATGTGTGAAATATATTTTTCTTTATTACATTCTTAAAATGTTTATACATATAGGATAAAATTTTTGGGAACTTTTTATTATTGCAACATTCACCGGATGAAAACATTCACTCAGTGGAAAAAACCTAGAATTATCTTTAGATTTGAAACAAAGTGTAACGCAATCGCTCTTTGTTTTGTAAACTGAAACTGCAGGATTTTAATTTATATACTGCTGAAATGTAATAAGCAATACATGAAGCTTTTTATCAGTCATATATCGTTTAAATGTAACTTGTATAGTAAGATAAATTTAAGCATTAATAACATAAAGGAAGCAGATTATTTCAAAATGACTCACAAATCAGAGATTTGCACCCTAACGTTTACTGACAAAGCAAAGTAGTATGCAAGGAGGGACCAAAACAAAACCTTACCAACTCAATTTGTGTAAAGAATTCTTTCACTATTCTTCTGTTTTGTGTAAGTTTCTTAAGACTGGCATTGTTATCGTTAAATATTAAAACTTACATAACTCATTAAATACAGAACGAATATTGTTGAAAATCGAGATATTGATTATTTGATTGAGATTTTTATCTGCAATCACATTTTTCAAAACAAAAGAACTTATTTTAGAAGTTAAAGAGCTTTGACGTTAGCTTCCCATTGATTTCACACAGGGATTTTCTTTAATTTATGGAAACCAGTGTATTTACTTCATTCTCTTTTGCAATGGTTTACATTTTTCTCTTCTTACCATGATTAGATATTTTTTCTTTGAAATGCAATTCTATATTTCTTACACAGATATTCATTTCAGAGTACCGTAGTTGCAGTAAACAGTATGTTCATAATTAAATTAAAATTTGGTATAATTAATAATTTAAAATCATACGAGGTCGACAAAACCCCAAGTGAATACGAAAAGGTTAATAACAGATTCTAAATGATATGATTTCCAGTAGGTAATAGAGTTCTTATTAAATAGTACATAATTGAAAATGCTACTAGTTTCAGTAGAATTTCAATTATGTGTTTCGCTTCAGATCTAATATGAAAGCACTTGGTGCCTTTATATTTTGAATGTCTCCTTGAATAGTTATTATTAGGTTATTTTTATATGATCTTACATGTATTTTGGATTGTTTAGTGATCCCAACTAGTACTGTTTTCTGTTATTTAGCAAAAATAAAGCATAATTTCAGTATTTCACTGTCTTAAACATTGCAATTATATTTTTCGTAGTATTTATCCTATAAGTAAATAAGATAGAGACTAAATCAAATGTTTTTTTCTATTCATGATAACTATAATATCACATTAAGAGATACTTCTACATTATTATAGGTTGTTTATAATTTCAATATATATTTTCATTTATGAATACTTTTAATATATGCGACATGATGATTAATCATGAAGAGAATTTATAACAGGAAATATACTTTAATTTGCGCAACAGAAACCTGAAAGATTTACAGTATTATCACACTGAGGTTTACTGCTACACAAGTATAGATCATGATTTCAGTATAAAATTTAACATCTAATTCTGTACAATATCTTATGATAATCAATCATGAAGCGAATCAACTTTTCAAAGCAGCTAAAATAAGTTAGTCTCATATTGTTAGGAATGAAATATACTATATATTTTATTTCATTCCTTAGTGTGAAAATAAATTAATATGACTTGCTTTTTTCTTATTTTAGAATATAAATTACGATTATCAACGAGTGAACATTTGTATAATAATAATAATAAATACCCCCTCAAGCAGCTGCTTGCCACAGAGTTCTGACAGGAGCCTATCAGTTTATACGCCATAGTAGAAGGTCTGAGAAGATGGCAGGACCTCAGTAGAAAAACAACACACACATCCATGCCTTACCCGGGGCTCGAACCCGGGTCCCTTAGATCAGTAGCCAAGCGTGCTAACCACTCTTAAACCTAAATATTTCTTAATATTTTACAACTACATTTGCTTTACGTTTATGTTTAATGCGATTTAATTTTAACTGTTAATTATGCATGCATGAAATGCAAAAGTGCTATCACTTTATGTAAGATTGTTTAGCAATGTATATCAGCACATATAAATATATTCAGTTTTAAACGTTTCAATGGATAAATTGCATAAAGGAGAGAAAAAGTACGTTTCCTCAATACGGAATCATTTGTAATTTACATAGTACCGTTGTGAATAACAGCCAGAGATATGCATTTAAAAATGCTAGTAATTTTTATTTCCAATAAACTTTTTTATTACCATCAATCAAAGAAAAATAATGTTAAGTAAATTGAATTATACAAGAAATATACAAAAGGTGATACCTTACTTTCGAATTCTTCGTTAGAAGGAAATTTTTACTTCTCACTGCACATATCCACTTCCTTGTCAGTTCCAAATTCTTCGGTAAATTAAACACAGACACATTTTGTCCTGTTGAATGTTCCCTTTAAAACATTTTGTCCTGTTGAATGTTCCCTTTACATCCAGGTGTCGAACAGCGATAAGGCATATTGACTTGAAATAACACTATAATATGACTAAAACACAAAGAAACTGGGAAACGTTTCACTACACCAACTACACTGAAATACCACGCTACAACTCCTGCACCTTCGTTGATACTGCTGTTGTTGCTACCATAATACTGGACCTGAATGAACTACTAAGGTTAACGTGATATCACTTCCGGTCTTTGATCCATTGGCCTTCCGTTACAGAAGGTGTTGATCCGAATCCCGGATAAGTTTGTGTTGTCTTTCTGCTGAAGTCTCTCCTTCCTCGCTAGATTTTTCTTTATGGCGTATTAAACTGACAAGCTCCTGTCGATCCTCTGTGGCAAGCAGCTGCTTGAGGGTTGTTTTTCTTTAATTTTTATAAGTGGGCCACGCTGACGACGGCCACAGAGAAAACATAAATTTTATAAATATAGCGCAAAAGGTTTTTTTTAGAAAACTGAAATGCGAACAAGTTTGGAGGGAAATATTAAACTACATGATCTGGAATATAGCTTGTAGTCAGTATGAAAATTCATATTTCAATGATTTTGACATACAATTTCGAAATAATAACCTAGAAGAAATTTCGAAATAATAACGAGAAGTCTGAATTACAATTTTGGATTTCCATATTTAAAAAACACTTCAACGAAACAACAAAATACACAACAGAAGGGAATGTAAAGGGTTAATTAAAGATTCATTGGCGTCGAAATGTCTCTAAGGCCAGCAATGGATCTGAAAGCAATTCATTAAATAGACAACACGCCAATATGAAAAATAATCTCACAATTTTTAACTCCTTTTCTTTTTTCGTTTTTAGAGAAAGACCAAAAATTTCTTTTTGAGCGGATAGATATCAATAAAATATTATTTGCAGTTTGAAAATAATCCATTAGTTCGATTTCAATATTAGAGGGTGCTAATGATTACAAAAATATTGTAACATTTTATATTTGTTTTATAGCTTTCAGTGCTGCGTTACAGTTTTCAAAAAAAAAAAAAATAAATACCACAAAAGTTACTCTTCTGAATAAATAAATTATGTTATGAAAGCATTGTTTACTTTTCTAATAACGGAAATATCTTCTACTTTTATTTTCAAGAGAAAATCTGGAAAAAAATAAAATAAAAATAAATAATAATAATATATATATATAAAATAATACATAATTAACAAAAAAAGAAAAATTACATAAAAATATTTAAAAAATGATAAAAAAATAAATATATTATATAAAAAAGTATAAAAAAATAAATAAAACAAAAAACTAAAAGAATAATAACTAAAAAAAACATTAAAAAAAATTAATTCTCCAAACAAACTCTGAATGCTTCCCTGAAAGCATATACAGACATAAACACTTATAAAATCCTAAAATACCAATTTCACTATGCGACTATCTCTTACTTCTTTGCATGATATCAAATATAATTTTGATAACCAAAATATTAATATATACTCGAACCCTAAATTTAAAATAAAAAACATAATACCCACACATCCAAAATTATCATTCTTGAGAAAGCCTGTAGAAGGACCTCTCAATGCCACGTAACGTTAAACAACAACAACAACCTAAATGCGCTTTGAGTGTGTTGCTCATGTGCTATGCATGAAGGCCAACATCTATATATTCAAGTGACATTTTTTATCTTTATCTGAGGGGCAGGATCTTTCTCGAGTGAAAAAGACGGTTAAGATGGCAGAGCCAGATATGGGAGAAGGGCATGTTTCCCCCCCCCCCCTCTTTGATAATGCCAATAACCGGAACGGAGCAGAAAAATATTAAAGATACAGATATTTACTAATCTTATACTAATATGCTAATTATACCGGAAAAGCGTTCCGAATGATTCATACAACAATAGGCGTGTCAAGGTTCTCCTTTTTCATGACAATGACAGTGTTTACTAAACTTGGCATGTTGCGTCTTATCTGGATGTTTGCGTCTTATCAGGAAAAAAATCAGCCACCTTATTCTGCATATTCACATGATCTTGCATCATGCGATTTTTGGTTGTTTCCAAAAATTACAGATGAACATGCTGAGTAGCCTTTTTCAAGGTACAAGACCTTGCAAAATGCATTCATTCAGAATCCCGAAGTATTCTCCAACAGAAGTACCACCAAGCGTTCCAGAATTGGCGTAGACGTCTGCAACTTTGCATACATGTTCCAGGGAGTACTTTGAAGGACAGTAAAAGTTTTGCTGAGTAAGTGCAGTGGTTTTTGTTCTGCAGATGCATGTCAAGAACGTTTTGAACGTTTCTCGTGCCATAAATCAGTGACGACGACATGGAAGGAAAAACCCTTTTTCAACAATATGAAATGCCTTCCTATTGCCTCCTGAGAAACCGACTAAATCAGGAGCCTGGCGCGCTACCTGTCAGTTGATTATCAGGCATCTCCCCAACTTTCTTGCCTACATTCGGGCCCTGTCTGTAATAAATAAAGTGCTCACCAAAAATTTTAGTCCCGAGTCGTCACTGTTTACATGCTTCCTCCCTTATTCCCCATATTACAAGTTTTCACAAACTTGCTCATTCATTCCCCATATCACAAGCTTCCTTTTGAATTATAACCATTACAATCGACCCCAGTGAAATTTCTCACCCTCGCTTTGGTGGAAGGAGGCATATCTCGAGGTAATTTATCACACTCATCGTCTCAAAAGCTTTCATTTTTCACACAATTCGTTACGCTCTCCCTCACGTCTCAAAAATATAGTGAAACAATCATTATACCCTAACCCATTTTTGGTGGTCAAGAGAAAGCATGGAAAAAAGTGTTTTGCAGCTTGATGCATTCTCCAAGTCAAAAAATTTTGTTTGGTACATGACTTGTTACGATCAGCCACTAAATTGGGTAGATATGGTGGAACAACTGTTTGTGACAAGCACACAAACCAATGAAGTTTGAACAGTCTCTGAACAGATTCCTAGATCCGCCGGAAAAGTCCCTAGAGTCCTGAAATCATCGAGAGAGTACTTGAAGAGTCTTTAAGTCATTGACAGAGTCTCTGAACAAAGTCCTTAAGCCATCGACAGAGACCTTAAATCAATGATAGAGCCCCTCAACAAAGTTAAGTCATCGACAAAGGCCTTAAATCAATGATAGAGCCACTCAACAAAGTCCTTCAGTCATCGACAGAGGCCTTAAATCAATGATAGAGTCCCTCAATAAAGTTCTTAAGTCATTGACAGACTCCTTAAATCAATGATAGAGCCCCTCAACAAATCTCCTGACATCTCAGATAGAGCTCTTGAACAAATCTTTTGAAGTCTCCAACCGAGTCCCAGAGTTCTGGAGTCTGCAACAGAATCCCTGACAAGAGTTCTGGAGTCTCCATCAGAATCCCCAACGAGAGTTCTGAAATCTCCAACAGAGTTCCTGACGAGAGTTCTGGAATCTCCAGCAGAGTCCCCGACAAGAGTTCGGGAATCTCCAACATAGTCCCCGACGAGAGTTCTGGAGTCTCCAACAGAGTCTCCAACAGAGTCCCCAACAAGAGTTCTGAAATCTCCAACAGAGTTCCTGATGAGACTTCTGGAATCTCCAGCAGAGTCCCCGACAAGAGTTCTGGAATCTCCAACATAGTCCCCGACGAGAGTTCTGGAGTCTCCAACAGAGTCCCCAACAAGAGTTCTGGAGTCTCCAACAGAGTCCCCAACAAGAGTTCTGAAATCTCCAACAGAGTTCCTGATGAGAGTTTTGGAATCTCCAGCAGAGTCCCCGACAAGAGTTCTGGAATCTCCAACATAGTCCCCGACGAGAGTTCTGGAGTCTCCAACAGAGTCCCCAACAAGAGTTCTGGAGTCTCCAACAGAGTCCCCAAAAAGAGTTCTGAAATCTCCAACAGAGTTCCTGATGAGAGTTCTGGAATCTCCAGCAGAGTCCCCGACAAGAGTTCTGGAATCTCCAACATAGTCCCCGACAAGAGTTCTGGAGTCTCCAACAGAGTCCCCAACAAGAGTTCTGGAGTCTCCAACAGAGTCCCCAACAAGAGTTCTGAAATCTCCAACAGAGTTCCTGATGAGAGTTCTGGAATCTCCAGCAGAGTCCCCGACAAGAGTTCTGGAATCTCCAGCAGAGTCCCCGACGAGAGTTCTGGAATCTCCAACAGAGTCCCCGACGAGAGTTCTGGAGTCTCCAACAGAGTCCCCAACGAGAGTTCTGAAATCTCCAACAGAGTTCCTGACGAGAGTTCTGGAATCTCCAACATAGTCCCCGACGAGAGTTCTGGAATCTCCAACAGAGTCCCCGACGAGAGTTCTGGAGTCTCCAGCAGAGTCCTCAACGAGAGTTCTGAAATCTCCAACAGAGTTCCTGACGAGAGTTCTGGAGTCTCCAGCAGAGTCCCCGACGAGAGTTCTGGAATCTCCAACAGAGTTCCTGACGCGAGTTCTGGAATCTCCAGCAAAGTCCCCAACAAGAGTTCTGAAATCTCCAACAGAGTCCCCGACAAGAGTTCTGGAGTCTCCAAAAGAGTCCCCAATGAGAGTTCTGAAATCTCCAACAGAGTCCCCGACAAGAATTCTGGAGTCTCCAAAAGAGTCCCCGACGAGAGTTCTGGAATCTCCAACAGAGTCCCCGACGAGAGTTCTGGAGTCTCCAACAGAGTTCCTGATGAGAGTTCTGGAATCTCCAGCAGAGTTCCCGACAAGAGTTCTGGAATCTCCAGCAGAGTCCCCGACGAGAGTTCTGGAATCTCCAACAGAGTCCCCGACGATAGTTCTGGAATCTCCAACAGAGTCCCCAGCGAGAGTTCTGAAATCTCCAACAGAGTTCCTGACGAGAGTTCTGGAGTCTCCAGCAGAGTCCCCAACAGAGTTCTGGAATCTCCAACACAGTCCCTGACGAGAGTTCTGGAATCTCCAACAGAGTCCCCGACAAGAGTTCTGGAGTCTCCAAAAGAGTCCCCAATGAGAGTTCTGAAATCTCCAACAGAGTCCCCGACAAGAGTTCTGGAGTCTCCAAAAGAGTCCCCAATGAGAGTTCTGAAATCTCCAACAGAGTTCCTGGCGAGAGTTCTGGAGTCTCCAGCAGAGTCCCCGACGAGAGTTCTGGAATCTCCAACACAGTCCCTGACGAGAGTTCTGGAATCTCCAACAGAGTCCCCGACAAGAGTTCTGGAGTCTCCAAAAGAGTCCCCAATGAGAGTTCTGAAATCTCCAACAGAGTTCCTGACGAGAGTTCTGGAATCTCCAGCAGAGTCCCCGACAAGAGTTCTGGAATCTCCAACATAGTCCCCGACGAGAGTTCTGGAATCTCCAACAGAGTGCCTGACAAGAGTTCTGGAGTCTCCAAAATAGTCCCCAATGAGAGTTCTGAAATCTCCAACAGAGTCCCCGACAAGAGTTCTGGAGTCTCCAAAAGAGTCCCCAATGAGAGTTCTGAAATCTCCAACAGAGTCCCCGACAAGAGTTCTGGAGTCTCCAAAACAGTCCCCAATGAGAGTTCTGAAATATCCAACAGAGTTCCTGACGAGAGTTCTGGAATCTCCAGCAGAGTCCCCGACAAGAGTTCTGGAATCTCCAACATAGTCCCCGACGAGAGTTCTGGAATCTCCAACAGAGTCCCCAATGAGAGTTCTGGAATCTCCAACAGAGTCCCCAACAAGAGTTCTGGAGTTTCCAAAAGAGTCCCCAATGAGAGTTCTGAAATCTCCAACAGAGTCCCCGACAAGAGTTCTGGAGTCTCCAAAACAGTCCCCAATGAGAGTTCTGAAATATCCAACAGAGTCCCCGACAAGAGTTCTGGAGTCTCCAAAAGAATCCCCAATGAGAGTTCTGAAATCTCCAACAGAGTTCCTGACGAGAGTTCTGGAATCTCCAGCAGAGTCCCCGACAAGAGTTCTGGAATCTCCAACAGAGTCCCCGACGAGAGTTCTGGAGTCTCCAACAGAGTCCCCTACGAGAGTTCTGAAATCTCCAACAGAGTTCCTGACGAGAGATTCTGGAATCTCCAGCAGAGTCCCCGACGAGAGTTCTGGAATCTGCAGCAGAGTCCCCAACGAGAGTTCTGGAATCTCCAACAGAGTTCCTGATGAGAGTTCTGGAATCTGCAGCAGAGTCCCCGACAAGAGTTCTGGAATCTCCAGCAGAGTCCCCGACGAGAGTTCTGGAATCTCCAACAGAGTCCCCGACGAGAGTTCTGAAATCTCCAACAGAGTTCCTGACGAGAGTTCTGGAGTCTCCAACAGAGTCCCCGACGAGAGTTCTGGAATCTCCAACACAGTCCCTGACGAGAGTTCTGGAATCTCCAACAGAGTCCCCGACAAGAGTTCTGGAGTCTCCAAAAGAGTCCCCAATGAGAGTTCTGAAATCTCCAACAGAGTCCCCGACAAGAGTTCTGGAGTCTCCAACAGAGTCCCCAACAAGAGTTCTGGAGTCTCCAACAGAGTCCCCAAAAAGAGTTCTGAAATCTCCAACAGAGTTCCGGATGAGAGTCTGGAATCTCCAGCAGAGTTCCTGACGAGAGTTCTGGAATCTCCAGCAGAGTCCCCGACAAGAGTTCTGGAATCTCCAACAGAGTCCCCGACGAGAGTTCTGGAGTCTCCAACAGAGTCCCCAACGAGAGTTCTGAAATCTCCAACAGAGTTCCTGACGAGAGTTCTGGAGTCTCCAGCAGAGTCCCCGACGAGAGTTCTGGAATCTCCAACACAGTCCCTGACTAGAGTTCTGGAATCTCCAACAGAGTCCCCGACAAGAGTTCTGGAGTCTCCAAAAGAGTCCCCAATGAGAGTTCTGAAATCTCCAACAGAGTCCCCGACAAGAGTTCTGGAGTCTCCAAAAGAGTCCCCAATGAGAGTTCTGAAATCTCCAACAGAGTTCCTGACGAGAGTTCTGGAATCTCCAGCAGAGTCCCTGACAAGAGTTCTGAAATCTCCAGCAGAGTCCCCGACGAGAGTTCTGAAATCTCCAACAGAGTTCCTGACGAGAGTTCTGGAATCTCCAGCAGAGTCCCCGACAAGAGTTCTGAAATCTCCAACAGAGTCCCCGACAAGAGTTCTGGAATCTCCAACAGAGTCCCCAACGAGAGTTCTGAAATCTCCAACAGAGTTCCTGACGAGAGTTCTGGAGTCTCCAGCAGAGTCCCCGACGAGAGTTCTGGAATCTCCAACACAGTCCCTGACGAGAGTTCTGGAATCTCCAACAGAGTCCCCGACAAGAGTTTTGGAGTCTCCAAAAGAATCCCCAATGAGAGTTCTGAAATCTCCAGCAGAGTCCCCGACGAGAGTTCTGGAATCTCCAACAGAGTCCCCGACGAGAGTTCTGGAGTCTCCAACAGAGTCCCCAACGAGAGTTCTGAAATCTAAAAACAGAGTTCCTGACGAGAGTTCTGGAGTCTCCAGCAGAGTCCCCGACGAGAGTTCTGGAATCTCCAGCAGAGTCCCCGACAAGAGTTCTGGAATCTCCAGCAGAGTCCCCGACGAGAGTTCTGGAATCTCCAACAGAGTCCCCGACGAGAGTTCAGGAATCTCCAACAGAGTCCCCGACGAGAGTTCTGGAGTCTCCAACAGAGTCCCCAACGAGAGTTCTGAAATCTCTAACAGAGTTCCTGACGAGAGTTCTGGAGTCTCCAACAGAGTCCCCGACGAGAGTTCTGGAATCTCCAACACAGTCCCTGACGAGAGTTCTGGAATCTCCAACAGAGTCCCCGACAAGAGTTCTGGAGTCTCCAAAAGAGTCCCCAATGAGAGTTCTGAAATCTCCAACAGAGTCCCCGACAAGAGTTCTGGAGTCTCCAAAAGAGTCCCCAATGAGAGTTCTGAAATCTCCAACAGAGTCCCCGACAAGAGTTCTGGAGTCTCCAAAAGAGTCCCCAATGAGAGTTCTGAAATCTCCAACAGAGTTCCTGATGAGAGTTCTGGAATCTCCAGCAGAGTCCCCGACAAGAGTTCTGGAATCTCCAACATAGTCCCCGACGAGAGTTCTGGAATCTCCAACAGAGTCCCCGACGAGAGTTCTGGAGTCTCCAACAGAGTCCTCAACGAGAGTTCTGAAATCTCCAACAGAGTTCCTGACGAGAGTTCTGGAATCTCCAACATAGTCCCCGACGAGAGTTCTGGAATCTCCAACAGAGTCCCCGACGAGAGTTCTGGAGTCTCCAGCAGAGTCCTCAAGGAGAGTTCTGAAATCTCCAACAGAGTTCCTGACGAGAGTTCTGGAGTCTCCAGCAGAGTCCCCGACGAGAGTTCTGGAATCTCCAACAGAGTTCCTGACGCGAGTTCTGGAATCTCCAGCAAAGTCCCCAACAAGAGTTCTGAAATCTCCAACAGAGTCCCCGACAAGAGTTCTGGAGTCTCCAAAAGAGTCCCCAATGAGAGTTCTGAAATCTCCAACAGAGTCCCCGACAAGAATTCTGGAGTCTCCAAAAGAGTCCCCAATGAGAGTTCTGAAATCTCCAACAGAGTTCCCGACGAGAGTTCTGGAATCTCCAGCAGAGTCCCCGACAAGTGTTCTGGAATCTCTAACATAGTCCCCGACGAGAGTTCTGGAGTCTCCAACAAAATTCCTGATGGGAGTTCTGGAATCTAGGATAAATCCTTAAGAGAATCCTCATGTCTGCAACAGAGTCACAAATTTCAAACCAAAAGATATAGGAAGATAGGTAAAAGCAATATGATCGAGACAATGCTCATTAAATGTTATGAACATTAAAGAAGACACAAACACACTTAGTACAAAAGTAAAAAGGGCTCCATTATCTGAAAATTGAAAACTGACGATTTTTTTAAATTTAAATTTAATCAAAAGTAACGTTTAATGAATAAGAAATGTGAGCTATAAACTGTGCTTTTAGAGCACCACCCAACGAACACCTGAATAAAAATTAATTCTTTTGCTTACATATTGACTATTTAGACCATTACGTATCTTTAATTATTCATTTGTTAACGATGACGCATTAATAACTGCTTCCGGGTCCGGAATTCTGCTGGTCTTAATAATGTTAAGAGTGAGAAAAGTTTCGCAACTCCACTCTTGAGTAACTGTTGCACAACATTCGGTACAGTTTGAACTAAGAATGGATATGAGACGAAACAATATCCTCTGTACCATCTGGCAACACTGTCTCTGCCGATCAACGTCATCACTTCCTGATCACCAATGAATGGCTGATTCTGGCCTCGTTTCCTCTTTGACCCCCACCTGACGTTTGCTTGGCCGTTTTCCCTTCTTTTTCCCTCGGTGCAGCGTTTGCGGAGTCAGATGAACTCCTCAACTCTTTACCACGCAGCATGGTGAGAGGTGAGTCTCAACGAGAATCGAAATATTAAAATCACTCGCACACATTCGGGATTTCAGTTTCAATTGCGGAAACTCTCGCTCAACGATCTTTCTTATACTATTTTTTACTACACAATGTGTCATGAGTTACTTAGCTTTAGACAGAAAAATGACCCAAAAATTAATAGACGCCTTCTAGCCGTCTCCAAATGAAATTATGTTTTAAAATCATGGTTCTTATTTTGCCTCTGAGAGCACTTTTTTGAAAGGAAAGGGCTAAATGGCAAAGTCACTATTCAATAAAATACAGGTCACAAATTCTCATATTATTTCAGTTACTTGCTCCAACCGAGCCAGGCTCGTAATCTGCAGTTCCCAGGTTCGAGTCCCAGCTGGTCAGCGTTGAGATTTATCTCCGGGAAACTCCCCGCCCTGCCCACGGTCAGTAGGGGTCACCGATCGCCTTGGAAAGGTCGCCCTCCGTCGGATGGGACGTTAAGCCGTGGCCCGTTTGCGGGAGAGCCATACCCTGTGCACGTTAAAGAACTCGCTGGATGGCCTTGACGGGAGGCTACCATCTGTCTCCCAACAGCTGTTCCAGTGGGTCCCCTCCCCCAACCTTCTCTGAGCCTTCAGGGTCATTGTGATCTGGCCATTTATACCGTGATCACGCAATCTCCACAAAACTCCCCGCCCTGCCCACGGTTAGTAGGAGACACAGATGTGCTTGGAAAGGCCACCGTCCATCGGATGGGACGTTAAGCCGTGGCTCCGTGTGCGGGTCGCTCAGAGGTAAAACAATCCAATCCTTGCTCCAACGGTCCAAAATTTAAATAGCGGCAAACAAAATTCAAAAATACGAGACAAACGAAATTTTTTACATTTAAACACAGAGCAAATTGACTCTAAATTCCATCTCTCCCAAAAAATAATGATGACCCTCTGGAACTATTTTCTGGAACTTTCGATGGGGAAGACGAACGATCGAAGTTTCATTTCGGAGGCCCAAACAGGTACAGATCTGGAAAAAGAAAATAAAGTGGAGGAGGCAAGAAACTTAGTCGAGCACGAAAATAGTGAGGGAGGGGAGGGGGGTGATTCGATTTCCATTATGTCAGTGGTTCTCAACCTTTTATGCTTCACGTACCCCCTGGAAATGTGTATGTAACTGGCGTACCCCTTGTATAGATAGATAAAACTATAGTTATAGTATAATAATGGTTATTTTTACTTTGTTACTAGATCTAGAGACTTTTGAGCTCTCATCACGGCATACCTCCCAAAAAAATTTACTGCGTACCCCACGGTGAGATCCCCTACATTCTCGTATGATATTTCTCCCTCCGTTTTAGAGATCTTTAACAAATGCATTTACATAAGTTGAATACGATGGCCACTCACTCGATAATTTTGAGCAGGCGATTCTGCCCTGTTTGACCTTGTAAGTAATGATGAGATCGAAGGGATTCTGATTCTGAAGGGGAGAGGCATAATCCTCCCCCCCCCCCCTGGTAGATCCAGCTCTGTGCTCAAATACTTAAGCGTGCTATCATGGAAATCGCTGGTTATCAAGCAGATTCCCATTCCGGTATTTTCAATCTATTGTTTAAAGTTTATTTTTTAAAGAGTTTTTTTGGCTTCTAAAATATTCCTTTTGTCTTTCAGTTATTGTACTCACGTGGCTCATCATTTTATCCTCCTTTATGTACCGGGTTGCTCAAAAGGATGATTCCGAATCAGGTACGTCAATTTATGCATTGAGTAGGTTTAATGTTATTTAGATACAATTGACTCCCATTTCGCGGTAAATGTGCAAAAAAGGCGAAATATCAGACACCAATCGCTGGGATAACGTTCCTTAAAATGGCCTTACGGAAAAAATTAAAATGGGGATAAACACTACCATGGAATGTAAAAATTCAGAAATGTAATTTGTTTCGTGTTTTTCGCAATGAAACTCTGAGAGTAAACACTGATATATATATACATTTAGGAAAAATAAATAAATAAGAAAATGCGAAAGTAAAATTCATATATTGCGCATAAATTCTGAAGCAGAACAATAAAAAAACTGCAACCCTAATGTTGGAAAAATGTAAAAAAAAAGTATTAATGTAACGTAAAGGAATGCACACTCATCCTTTGATTGGATGGGCGTGCATTGTAATTGATTGGATTGCATTGCACGGTAGGTCACCCTGAAAATCGAGATTAACAATATGTGGGAAAAAAGGGGACAGATTCCGAAAGTCCTTGTTATGAATAAAACGCATATTTGAAGTTTTATCTATAAATATTTATCTCAGATATCAGTTCAGCATTAAACATTATTTTGTACTTTATTTGAACTCATTCAGAGAAGCCCAAATTAATTTCTCATACATTTCTTTTTGTTCACGAAGCATGCTCATCGTTAATACACATGTACAGTCGCTCAAAAAATATCCGAACACTATGGTTGATTATAGAATTCAGAAAAAATTAGTGATCTGGCAACCTTCGTGTCACGTGACACGAAGGTTGCCAGATCACTAATTTCTAAAAATATCGTTACCAGATATTTTTTCTGAATTCTGTAATCAACCGTAGTGTTTGGATACTTTTTTGAGCGACTGTAGGTGGTCATATTATTTTGATACTAGATCGTGTGGGCTCACTCACGGAAATATTGAGCGTGTGCAGTTACCGTTCACAGCAAACTGGAGCGTGTGCAGTTACTGCACACGCTCCAGTACAGTTGCTGTACACGCTCCAGATATTTTTCCTGAATTCTGTAATCACGTGACACGAAGGTTGCCAGATCACTAATCTCTAAAACAAAATCGTTGCCAGATATTTTTTCTGAATTCTGTAATCAACCATAGTGTTCGGATATTTTTTTGAGCGACTGTACATCATCGAATTTGAAGACGAAAATTGAAAAGCTCGTTATGAAATGAATGCAAATTAAATGCACCAACACTTACCAGTTTTATAAAATAAAGTGTTATTTTTTATGATATTTAATGAAACAGTAGACTTACCAATCAATTGTATTTAGCCTACATAATAGTTTACAAAGTTAAATTTGTTGCTACTAAAAATGAGATAAAAAGCAGTTTTTACTCGTCTGAAACATTCTGTCCAGAAAAGTCAGATCTCGAGCTGCCTTTTCAAAACAGTCTTCATTTTATTAAGATGTCGCGAGACAGATTACATAATAATGGCAAGAATTTAATTTTAGCAAAAGAATATAACATAACTTGTTTAAAGAATGATGATTTTATTAATATATAAATTTATTATCATATCATTTATTCTTAAAAATAAATGATAGTAATCAAAAGCAATTAGTTATTTTTTTAACTTTGGGATGACATTGTAATAATATCCTTTGATCCTATGCCACTGGGGCGGGGGTGGCTCAGTCGGTAGCGCGCCAGGCTCGTAATCTGTAGTTCCCAGGTTCGAATCCCAGCTGGGTCAGCGTTGAGATTTATCTCCGCAAAATTCCCCGCCCTACCCACGGTCAGTAGGGGACACCGATGGGCTTGGAAAAGCCGCCGTCCTTCGGATGGGACATTAAGACGTGTGCGGGAGAGCCATATCCTGTGCACATTAAAGAACACGCTGGATGGCCTTGACAGGAGATTACCATTTGTCTCCCAACCGCTGTTCCAGTGGGTCCCCTCTCCCAACCTTCTCTGAGCCTTCGGGGTCCATGTGAACTGGCCATTTAGCCCATGGTGTGCAAAAAAGTGCCGCTCAGAGGTAAAACAACCCAACCTATGCCACTGCTACTTCATAATATGCATTATATCTACATACATGAAAAAAATAAATCCGTACCGTATAAAACCGAGTTTTATAATCGTGTAAAACGAATTGATTGCATTTTCTTGACCAGATAAATCGTGGTATGGGTGTTTAATTATATATACTGTACTCGCTAAAGTATTACGTTAATACTTTTGGTTAATGGATACAAACACGTGTATCATGGCACGAATTTGTTGTTGATCTGCATGAATGCTATATAGGGTCGACCCACTCACTCGATGTTTTTGAGCAGGCGATTCTGCTCTCTTTTGACTTTGTAAGTAATGATGAGGTTAGGCATCTTACCGTCTGCTCTTACTCTCTGGTTATCGGAAAATGTCTTATTAAAAATTTATTTATTTAAATTTTTTTTATGTATGTACAAAAGCAGCGTTTCTAAATATATATATATATTTAAAAAGTATCCCTTTTTCAAAAATATTTTTGTAAAGTATCCTGTTTTTAATTTTTTTTTATAAAGAATCTGTTTTTCAAATTTGTTTTGAAGTACCCCTTTTTGGAATCAGCGTTGAGATTTATCCCCGCAAAACTCCCCGCTCTGCCCACGGTCAGTAGGAGACACCGATGGGCTTCGAAAGGCCATCGGATGGGATGTTAATTCGTGTGCGGGAGAGCCATACCCTGTGCACGTTAAAGAACACGCTGGATGGCCTTGACGGGAGGCTACCATCTGTCTCCCAACAGCTGTTCCAGTGGGTCCCCTCCCCCAACCTTCTCTGAGCCTTCGGGGTTCATGTGACCTGGCCATTTTAGCACATGGTGTGCAAAATGGTGCCACTCAGAGGTAAGACAATCCAACCCGTAGAGAAACACCGTAGTAAATGGAATAGAACCCGTCGAAATCTGAAAATTCGAAATGACGAAACTGAAATGAAGGGGTGAAGTGATGGTTCTAGGCTTCCACATGGGGTTCTGCTTAAGAAGGAACTTTTGAGTGTTAAACGCAGTTTATTCCCTGTTGAAATGGAAAAGGCTCCTTGAACCATTCCCACAGAAAAGGGAAAAATGAAAGTGGCTTTAAAGTAGAACTCAAATTCTATCTCGCCCCACGGGGGTGGCTCAGTCGGTAGCGCGCCAGGCTCGTAATCTACAGTTCTCAGTTTCGAGTCCCAGCTAGGTCAGCGTTGAGATTTATCTCCGCAAAACTCCCCGCCCTGCCCACGGTCAGTAGGGGACACCGATGGGTTTGGAAAGGCCGCCGTCCGTCGGATGGGACATTAAGTCGTGGCTCCGTGTACAGGAGAGCCATACCCTGTGCATGTTAAAGAACACGCTGGGTGGCCTTGACGGGAGGCTACCATCAGTCTCCTAACAGCTGTTTCAGTCGGTCCCTTCTCCCAACCTTCTCTGAGCCTTTGGGGTCCATGGTGTGCAAAAAAGTGCCGCTCAGAGGTAAAACTACCCAACTCAACTTGGGGCGGGGGTGGCTCAGTCGGTAGCGCGCCAGGCTCGTAATCTGTAGTTCCCAGGTTCGAGTCCCAGCTGGGTCAACGTTGAGATTTATCTCCGCAAAATTCCCCGCCCTGCCCACGGTCAGTAGGGGACACCGATGGGCTTGGAAAGGCCGCCGTCCGTCGGATGGGACGTTAAGCCGTGGCCCCGTGTGTGGGAGAACCATACCCTGTGCACGTTAAAGAACACGCTGGATGGACTTGATGAGAGGCTACCATCTGTCTCCCAACAGCTGTTCCAGTTGGTCCCCCTCCCCCAACCTTCTCTGAGCCTTCGGGGTCCATGTGACCTGGCCATTTAGCCCATGGTGTGCAAAAAAGTGCCGCTCAGAGGTAAAACAACCCAACCCAACTCGCCCCATTAGATGAAGGGACCAGATTTTTTTTACCAACATAGTGGGAACCTGATTGCGAATTTTGGGATCATTCAGTAAAGTATCTGTAGAATTACAGGGGACTGAAACCTGTCGAAAGAGAGACAAAATGCTTCCAATGACTTGCTTAGAAGCGAAGACACCGGCATTAATGAACCTCGCGTTGACGTCAGCATGCCAGAGGAAAAATAAACGCACGATGTCTCCGCCCTTTTATGTTCGGATACCGCTGTTATATATAGATACGTTATGCTGATTCGAATGATCTGATGCCCTTGATTCCAGATGCTTACACAGCACCTTGGGCATTAGGTGGTTTGACTTTGTAAATAATGTTGAGTTTAGGAGAAGGAATCAGCAATATCATTTGAGCAGCACATTATGCAAATAGAGACTCAGTTGGTTTCCCGTATGCATTACTGCAGATTGGCGAATAGGGTGATGAAAAATTTGCCTAAAGGCCTCAGGAAATGGGGGAGATCTATGATGCGCTGGGCAGACAATGTCAAACAGGACTTTGGTAGAATTAGCCTATAGTGGTCAAATGCAGCAGCTATAGCTCAAGACATTTTGGAGAGTTTTGTTTTACACAGTCTGGTTGGACCTCCGTAGACCACGTGTGCAGGAAGATTTGTATTTATGTATGCATTATATTGATAAAATTCTCAAAAGTTCGAAGCGTTAATTAAAAATATATAAATATATATATAATTATTCAGAGCAAAAGGTCTCCCCGTATTCATTCATCTCTTAGTCCTGCCTGCTTATCGCTCTTAACATTTTCTGTTTAATTTCCTTTAATGTTAAACTGGAATTAACTTCCACAGAGTATTGAATTTGTGTCAACCATTAATTGGTTCCATTACAGTAAATGACAATATCCGTAAGGATCCACTGGAGATGGCCATGAAGAGGTTTATAAAAGCAGCATGCCGTTCTCCAGGTACTCGACTCATGTGCCAGCGGAACGACCAGCCGGACGGAAAGTTTCCAATAGAAGAAGTGACTTTCTTAGATAGTTTCTGCGGATGTTTACTCCTCGCAGTCTGCTTCATTTTCTGCATGTGGTGTAAGTGTATTCGTAAGATTTTTTTCTTTCCTTTTCAAATAGTGGCACTGAAAAGACGATGGCCACACTGAAAGCGTCTTTAGCCGTTTAGCGTTATCGACATTTCCAACTTCCTGGCGCATTAAGACAAAAGATCAACAACGGAGGTCATCTCGTAGAAAAGTGGATTGTTTGTCTTAACCAGATTCCCGTTGTTGTATTGTTTTACCTCTGAGCGGCACTTTTGTGCACACAATGGGCTAAATGGCCCAGTCACAAAGACCCCGAGGGCACAGGGAATGTTGGGGGAATGGACAGCTGTTAGAAGACAGATGGCAGTATCCCTTCAAGGATATCCAGCGTGTTCTTTAACGTGCACCAGAGTATGGCTCTCCCGCACACGGGCCACGGCTTAGCGTCCCATCTGACGGACGGCGTCCCCTACTGACCGAGGGAAGGGTGGGGAGTTTTGCAGATTTTCTTTCGCTGTGATGTGTTGTGCCTCCATTGTTGTCGATGATTTTATTCCAAGATACAAGAAAGTTTTGGAACTGCACAAATTCCGTTTTCCGCGAGGTCACCTTCGTTTTTGGCAATAGTTTTATTTGAAGACACCAGAAACTCTGGGACTCCACATGACGCAGATGTTGTGAAGCCACCTTCGTTGTTGGAAATGGGTTGGGTTGTTTTACCTCTGAGAAGCACTTTTTTGGCATACAATGGGCTAAATGGCCAGGTCGCAAGGACCCCAGGACTCAGAGAAGGTTGGAGGAAAGGGATCCACTGAACAGCTGTAAGGAAACAGATAATAGCCTCTATTCAAGGTCATCATCCAGAGTGATCGTTGACGTGTATAAAGTGCACATGGCTCCACGGCTTCATGTCCCATATGATGGACGGTGGCCTTTCCAAACCAATCGGCGTTCTTTTTCTGACCAGGGCTGGGAGGGCGTTTAGTGGAGGAAAAGGGGAAATGTAGATTACGAGCTAGCGTGCTACAGACTGAGCCAATCACGGCCCGTTCTTCGTAATGATTTTAAAACGACAGAAAGTTTTCTAATCTTAATATCGTAACAGCTGAGAGCGCTTTCTGTGTGGCCACACCTATTCTCTGCGCATCAGTAAGTAATATGAAGTTTCGACAGTTCTCTAGCTCATTGGTCAATCGGCTATCAATCACTTGTGAAATAACCTTTAACCTATGAAACATAAAGTCATTTATTAACTGAGTGAAAAATTTCAAAAAGTATCACGATACAAGGACAATAGGGCAGAAAAATTGTCTTTGGAAAGTATGTGTCTGTGGGGGATAACCTTGGCACATCATCGTTTCAGTTTCTTTTGCATCATAAAACCCAAAACAGTAGGGGGGGAGGTGAACAAAATGAAAATTATAATTTCCTTATATTGAAAGTATCTATTTAATTTTATTTAATACTTTATTTAAAAATTATGCGCTTCAAATCTGACCATTTGTGATCCAGATAAGTGCAGGGGAAGGGAGGTGGGGGGATAAATGTCTGGTATTATGCCTCCCATGTGTTCGAGGATGTATCGATTACATCATTTTTCTTCTCGTAGGGCTCATCCCCTCTATCCTACAGTATTTAGGATGCTAATCTTCGGAAGAGGTCGGACGAGACACAAAAATTTCCTATTATGCAATTACATAATGTTAAAACAAGAATTACATTTTGATGTTCTTTGGGATGAGAATTCCTGTGGTGGGTGTCGGAACTAGATGTTTCATCACGCTTGGAGAAAAAATTCTTAATATTGCACCCCTCCCCCCTCCGAATAACACTCAATCATTACGGATATTTGGACTAATAAATTTGAACAATGATACGTACATTCACCCCAAAAATAACGCATAATCGAAGTATACAGGGTGATTCAGAATTCATCATCAATATTTGGTGGGGAGGTAGGTAATAAGAAACGAAGGAGATTTCACATAGGAAAGCATGGGCGCATATGCCATGTAGTAGGGCAAAATGACCCCAGTTCAATGATGGAAAGAACACATAAGAAGGAAGTGGTAAGGAGAAAACATTTATTATCTTACATGTAACATTTCTTTGCTTACATTTTTATTATCTTACATGTAACAGACTTACAAGAGGTGCTCGAACTGCCGACCATGTGCTAGAATGCATGACTCACAACGGCGTTGCATGGACAGCCGGACCCTGTGGAAGATGCCTGGCATTTCCCGGATGTTTGAGGCAGCAACTGATATGCGTGCTACAAGATCCATAGCACTATCAACAGGGGTCTCGTACACAATGTTTTTCATAGCACCCCATACAAAGAAATCGATTGGAGATAAATCCGGTGAACGTGGTGGCCAAGAAACCGGTCCACCGCGGCCAATCCATTGACCACCAAACTGTCTGCGTAGGTAAGCACGCACAGCATTTGCGAAATGTGCAGGAGCGCCGTCATGCTGGAACCACATTCGCCGGAGACTACCATCAGGAACCTCGTTCAGAAGATCCGGTAACACAGTCTGAAGAAATGTTAGGTACTTGGCACCGTCCAAACGGGATGGTAGTAAATACGGGCCCAACAAACAGTCACCGACAATCCCAGTCCACACATTGACAGCAAAACGTTGTTGCGCAGCTCCAGGTCTTGTACCGTGTGGGTTCTGATGAGCCCACACATGCCAATTGTGTGTGTTGAAGACACCCTCTCGAGTGAACAACGCCTCATCGGTGAAAAGAACATACGTTGGGAAATTGGGATCAACGGCTGTTCTCTGCATGAACCACTGACAAAAAATAACACGCTTGGGATGGTCGTCTGCTGCCAATAATTGCACTCTTTGCAGATGAAACGGATGTAACCCTTCATCGTGTAATATCCGCCACGCTGTTGCTTGCGAAATTCCAAACTGCCTAGCCATACCTCGTGTGCTAGCACCAGGTTGTTCCTCGATTTCCTGTAGGACAGCTTCCTCTACTGCTACTGTCCGTGCCGATCTGCGCCTCCCTCGATTAACATTACTAGCAGCAAACGATCCTGTTTCACGCAGTTGGCGATGAATACGTGAAAACATTTGATGCTGTGGCACACGGCGGTTTGGGAAGCGCGCTGCATACAATTGCCTGGCTCGAAGACATCTTTCTTCTGCCGCACCGTAAGTTACATGCATATCTGCACATTCATTCCACGTATACCGGTTCATGTTACTTCTGCAAATTCACCTTGTCGAATGACAACTGACTGCACGCGTCAAACAGCTGTGCTTCTGTATGAGAGGTGTGTACACACAGCACCCTCTACACCACCATGCGTTCGTCTGCCCCCATACTTTCCTATGTGAAATCGCTTTCTTTTCTTATTCCCTTCCTCCCCACTAAATATTGATGATGAATTCTGAATCACCCTGTATATACATATACATTACCTATATAATGAAACAAAAAACACAGAATGAAAATTAACAAATATTAGTTTGGAAAAAAAAAACGACGTAAAGGAAAATATTGGAGATAAATAATAGAGCACTTTTCGACTTTCTGCATAAAAGTACTATCTTTGTGAATTAAACATAGAATATGAATGAACAAAACTGTAAGTTGTAACAAATAAAGATCTAACAATACTTTTTTAAATTTAAAAAGAGAACTTCTCAAATACATTAGTGCGTGTCTTAAAAACTTTATCCTTGGGCTGGTGCCCCACCCCCTTCACTGCTTCTGGTTACGACTCAGGTCAGAATTTTTTTGGGATATGTTATGTTCAGGAGACGGATTGCTTAAAACAAAGACAATGTGCAGTGAGTTTCACAGAATATCAGAAATTCCTTTCGATATCAAATGAATCGGGATAGTAGGTAATTCAATTTACACTTCTGTCTCTTAACGAGATATTGAAGTGAAAAAGTTTGTCTCATAATGATCAAAGTTTATACTTATTTCTCAGCAATCCTAATCATAGATTGTCCTGCATAGTGCAAAGTGCAAACGAGTTACCTTGACAACCATCTTTATCCCAAATTATTCATGGAACTTTCGCGATTGAGGCAGCCCCAGCTCCATGAACAGGGCTGGCTCACTCGTGACTATTAAAATTTCATTATTAAAATTCCACTATTTAATATCAATCCTTTAGTTTTTGTGATCTGGCCAAATTGTCCACAAAAAACAAGTACCACTAAAAGGTTAAAAAAAAAGTCAACTTCTTAAACAGAAATGCCCCAAAAATGCCATTTACACTTTTCTGCCAACTGAACCCTTTTTTTTTTGCAGCGAAGTTTATCTCTCAGTTGCAAGAAGTTGATTTTCTGTGCACGTTTTCGTCTCTTGCAGTGACCACCCCGTTGCCTGATCTGTACGTGAACTGGATGTTACTCATCCAACTGGTCGACCGGAGGGACGAAGGGGTCGTTCTGCAACTGCCTCGATCCCAGATGCGGAGAGGAGGCGGGGAGGGATTATTGTGACGTTTTTAGCACGAGATTTGGCTGCGATGTCCTGTCACCGTTACGACTAACGAAGCCAGTCCGCTGTCCGTGAGGTGAGTCCGTTGTCGGACTGATGAAAAAACTCTTGTTGCTCAGCAGAGAAAGATGCTGAGTCAAGCATCTCTGGACGATAGACTCCATCTCCCCATCTTTAAGTTTCACTTTGTAAATAGATAGAATTGACAATAAAAATTGCTCTTGTTGTTGATATGGTTGTTATGGATCTGTAGTTAACAGGAAGAGTTAAGAAATCAGTGATGGTAGTCATGGAAATGGTTTCATATGGCAGATAGAAATGGTTTCTGTAGAATCTCAATTACTTAACTCTCTACTCATATGCGGTCTTCAAAATAAGTCTGTAGGCACCTGCTTAGGACAGTTCATTAGTGGTCATTCATAAATTTTATCCATATTTCAAGGGAAGGGAAGAAAGTGAATTTTTTATTTCACATTGACATGATTCAATCGGTAGCGTTACGTAAAGCTAAAACGCTTTTTTCTGCAATTAGTGCTTTTTTGTTTCCTAAATGAAAAAAATTGAGTAATTAGCTATATTATCATTTATAATTCGAAGTTTTATAATTATAATTAATGGTTCAACTGAACCAGGGCCCAGGCTAAACACTTCTTTCGTTTTCGAAGCGTTTCAATGTAATTTCTATGTATGCATTGTACAATTAATAAATAGATAAAACAAAGGTATTTCTATTTCATTAAAACGGATCTATTTCATTTTTCCCAAAAAATATTTTTAAGTAGGGGGAGGCCTCGTACTTTATGCCACTGCTTATAATCAACTACTACCTAACGCTCACTTAATACGCCACTAAAATATACGTATCTAATAATCACTTCCTATGCTAATCACTTTCTGTAGAAAGGAGAAAATCTCATAAAGAGACAAATGTTACCTAACAGGGTGGGAATTTGGCCCAGCTTTACATGCCGTTACATTGAAGAAAGTCGGGTGGGCTAAAATAGGGCTAAAACAATGTTTCGTAATTTATGGACAACTCAGTCTGATTTAATATTGGATTTTAACATCGAAAGAAACTAAAATAAACAATTATTTTTATGATTCTTTTGTTTTGGCTTTTTTTAATGTCTGCAGATAAATTTAAAACATTTTAAATAACAGGATCATACAATTCCCTAAATCATTCATGGTTATGCAAACTATGAAAATTAGCACTAAAAAGTCTCCAAAACAAACTTACATAGATCCACTAATTTTTTTAAGGCCGAGTCTGTTTTTCCTATATTCACTTTAATCGTCATCATCATCAGTTTATTATAATAATAGGATTACGAACAGCATACATTTGTAATCTTCTTATTAACCCAAGAGCATCTAAGCTCGTGTAGGTTAACAAAACCTACATTATGTACTTAAAATCAATTATTTAAGTACATAATTTTGGCAACATTGACACTCAACTTAAAGAAGAAAAAGATATGCAAAAGCAATAAAGAATTTATAAAAACGATTGAAAGCTTTTTTTTACTTTAACACAATTTCTCCAAAAATATCCATCACTAGATTTTCAGTAGCTATTTAATGATGTTTTCTTGTGAGATTGAGATGATTTTCTTATGAGAAATTCGTGTCCGACTAGCACGATTTCACCTTATACGAATTTTTTTGAAAGAACGCATCTATGGTGTCAGTCGGGGACTATTTTGTAGTCGTCTGCTGGGCTCAAGTGCGAGGGGAAAATGTTGACGGGAGTTTGTCTTACTTTTCGGCAGCTTTCACTTTTAAAACACAGGAAAAAAATCTGACGATCCTTCGTACCTCTGATGAGAATACTTCATAACTCTGATGACGATCTTTCTCAATTCTGATGACGATCCTTCATAACTCTGATAAAGTATTATGTCGTATTATTATTGGCAGACCCTGTCAGAGCTACCTCTGTGGCAAGCAGCTCCTTAGCGGTATTTTAATTTTTCTATGCTTGCAAAGTCCCTACAACGGTGGGGCGACAAAGGAATTCGCCCGTCACTATTTCACTCTCTCTAGGAGAGTGGATCTCCACTGTTTTTTTTTCGCATAATTCCTTATCTCAATCTCCAGCTTTTGCTGTACTTCTAAACGTGGTCTTCAAATTTAGCGGCAACACTAAATAAGTAAATAAAAAAAATCCCCTCAAGCAGCTGCTTGCCACAGAGGTCTGACCGGAGCCTGTCAGTTTATATGCCATAGTAGAAGGTCTTGCGAGGATGGTGGGACCTACTGTCTTAAAGTTCCTTGCACCGCTAAGCCCTAACAGTTAAAGCTCCCAAACTTTAAAGCAGTAACTAACAATTTTTTTTCCTTCATTGGTCTTTACTTGGTTATCTATGTCATTTTTAGCTCGTTTTCAAAAAAAAAAGTCATTATTTTCACTTTATCTTCTGTCTGTCCATCTATAGACATTAAACTATAATGCTCACAAAAATTAGGGGATATTTCATCGCTTCATATTCATTTTGAAATATCCCTAATTTTTTTGAGCAGAATATTTGGTTTTCAGACACACGTTCAAATCTGTTTTTGGATTGGATAGGTATATTTCGACTACCATTTTCAGAATATCCCAATAGGTGAAAAAAAAGGAAAAATATGTCAAATTTTTAAACGCATGCTGCAAACGATTTTTTTTATGATAGAAATTTAAAATTTTGGTGATAGAGGGTGATAATCAAGAGGGTTACATTAGCAGCAATTTGCATCTTACCTCTAGGTGAGGTGTGTGTGAACGAAATTGTTTTTAGACGTAAATGAGAAAGTCTCTTTACGTTTTATAGGTACTAATAAAATGTTACTATTTGCATTTTCCCAATCATTCATTAGTTCCAATTTCCACTTGATAGAGGGTGCTAAAAGCGGAAAATAAAACGAGCATTCCATCCTCTCTACAAGTGATATTCCTCCAATTAAAAACTAATTTAACTTCTTCCCTCACGTCAAAATATACTGATTAATACATTCTAAATTTATTTATATGGGTATAATTCGAACAGCGAAATCAAAGCTGATAATCTAAGTTATCCGTATTGAATTCTCGCATAATTAAAAAAATTATTCTATTTTTTACCAAATTTTAATTTTATCCTAATTTTTGATTTTGGTCTAAGCAACCAAATAAAATTACGCTTAACTAGTGCAAAGGCTGAGTAGATGTCCCGGATTTCCATTTTGAGCTTCTAGAATTTTTGTTTTTAAAAACTGGTCACTCTTGTATTATGAATGAAATATTTCAGAGATCATGAAGCAATATTTCCGAAGATCTTGCACAAAGAGGTAGAGCGATCGGTGTTCAGAATTCATGAATCGGGTCCAATGAGAGCTAATTCGGTCATTCAGAGTGGTGTAGGTGGAACAAGTTTCGCAAATCAAACCTTGGCAAGAGTGTCGCCAGCGTAAGAAATGAGGCCGACAAGAAACTCTGAAAGAATATCCTTTAACCCTTAAATGGTGAGGTGAAGTCAGTTCTGCTTCCAGATCAGTTATGGACAACGAAGCGTTATTAATATTTGGAGACTTTTTGGCGTCTTAAATCAAAACCGTTATCTGGTGGACTCACAACAAACAGAATCGTGAAGCTCCGGTTTACTATGAGGACACTACCTGTGTTGTTTGCTTTAAAACTCCAAAATGTTTAGTCCATAAAGGAAAAAAAAACGTTCAACTGCTCAAATCACTTTCTGTCGCAGATTACACTAGTTCAGGGTCATCTGCGATTATTTAATTAATTTTGATTTCTTGCAAGAAAATTGTAGCAGAAAATGTAGCAAGTAATTATAAAGGACGTCCAAAAACAACTGAGAATATTTTTACTGTAAATTGGCAACACTGTTTAGAAGCAGCGCGAGTGCACCCATTGGTTAATTATACTAGAGGCCCTATATAGGTAGAGGTTGGCCATCTCAAAATTGGACGCCATGTTTTGTCGTCTTTCGGATTGTTTGGCGTGCAAAGCTGAATGGTATTGCACGAATACTTATGGATTCCGGAAAAAGGTAGGGTAATAGTTGATGCAGATTTCAGTGCTCACGATTCGAAGCACTTTAGAAAACGGCTAAAAGGGAAAAGAAAAATTTTAGGGCTATTTTTTTTTTAAAAAGAGAGAATTTCGCTTTGTTTTCTGTCCGTCTATCCGTCTGTAGACATCGCACTTTTTTTGTTCATGCAGAAAAATAAAAAAATATTTTTGTGCTGGATAGATATTAATCAAATATTACAATTTACACTTTTTGAATCTCCCAAAAGTTATAACTACGCCCTCTAACGTGGAAAAAGTTGAAAATTCCAAAATATCAAACGAATATTCCAAACGATGTAGTAATGTTAAAAGTTTGAAATTTTGGTGTTGAAATGTGAAGTCTACTATTTTCAACGATCACTACTCGGTTACTCTCTTATGACTAACAGAGTGTTGATTAAGGTTGTTTCTTTCAAAAATAAGCTCCAGCGCCTAATCACTCTTCTGCTATTTTTTTCCTAAAAGAGTATTGTTAGTTTCAAGAAAAGCCTGTTTAAAATGATCCCATTCTTCCTCAACTTCAGTAGTAAGCAAACCATGACTGTCATAATGACTAAGTAACCTATCATGGTAAGCTTTAGCTATAATTGGGTCTTTCAGAACTTCAGAATTAAAGGTAACATTTTAAACCTTAGGAGTACTTCTTAAGTTTAAGTTGCAAGACACTTTCAATAAGATAACGATCAGATCAAATATCAGCTCCCCTATATGACCTGGTATTCCTATCAGAACTAGCCCATTTGCTGTTAATTAATATATAATCAATCATATTCTTATGCAGCCCATCAGGTGAAACCCATATGTACTTATATATGTAGCGGTATTTGTAGTAAGTGTTAGTTATTCTGAATCCATTGAGTTTACTTACCTGTAGGAGATGTTGCCCATTGCCATTGCAGCTACCAATACCAAAAGGGCCTATTACTCCTCCCCAAAGGTCAGAGTCAGTACCAACTTTGGCACTGAAGTCACCTAGAACAAGGGCAATGCCTTCAATGCCTTCAATGCTTTTGAAAGGTACTTCCTTACCCAGGATTCGAAACCAGGTCCTTTCTCGACAGAATTCAAAATATCCTGAAGTTGTCCATAAAACCTATCCTTCTCATCCTCATCGGCATCCTCAGTGGGGGCATAACAGCAGATAACATTCAAGTCTTTAACGCTTGTCTGAAATTTTGCTGTAAGAAACCTTTCATTAATGCACTCATATCCTAGAAGAGCATTGCTAGCGTGTCTGCTGAGAAGCAGACCCACGCCTTGGTGATGCTTATTGTCGTCCCTCCCTGAAAAGAGAAATTTAAGATTATTTTTAAGAATCTGACCTTTATCTGTCCATCTGGTCTCTTGCAAGCCGAGAATATCTAAATTATAATGGTGGAATTCTTGTGTGAGGACATCAAGAGAAAAAGCTCTGTGCAGAGTCCTCACATTCCAACTACCTATGGAGAGAAAATGGTAAGTGGGATGTTTAAAGAAACTATGTTTATTGAGAGAAGGAATGCCGACAATATCAAACAGCTCCCTAATCGCAGGAACGGGGTAAAGACCTGTTTCCCCCACTACTAAAGGTTGAAGCAATCTACACTGGAAGACTTCCTCCAGTGTAGGTTTGGCGATGCCCATATAACAAGGGTTGAGATACTGTAATGGGCTTTGATCAGGATTATCTACCAGCTGATAAAACGTATCCTGTTAATCTATTTACTTGGGACTGTCAACCCACAAAGAAACAGAAAACACAGAGGAAGATTTTTCCCTCAACAGAAACCCACCAGTGCAGAAAATTCAGAGATCCATATCAAGCTCAAAGCAATTATTTCATTTAGGTTGGTATGTATGGTCAGCACCAGAACTCTGCGTGGTTGACAACTCATCAACAGGGTGGAAAAAATAGCCCATAGTATTCAATAATTATATATGTGGAAAATATTATTGCCGACGGTGCGGGATTCGTACCCACTACTCTCTAGATCCGCCACATTCAGAAAAAGATTAAAAGTCACATTGCGAAAACAAATTATCGGGTGATAGTTAGTTTAGTGGTAGAGCACTCTGGCATGTATCTAGAGAGTCGTGGGTTCGAATCCCACACCATCGGCAAAAATTTTTTCCACATAAATAATTATTGAATTCCATAAATAAAAATAAATAAATACCTCCTTTTGCAGCTGCTTGCCACAGAGGTTTGACAGGAGCCTGTCAGTTTATACACCATAGTAGAAGGTCTGAGAGGATGGCAGGACCATAGTAGAAAAACGACACATGCATCCATGCCTTACCCAGGATTCGAAACCAGGTTTCTTAGATCAGTAGCCAAGCGCGCTAGCCACTCTGCCATGGAACGGCTATTGAATTCTATAAAAAAAAAATAAAAAAAAAAATACCCCCTCAAGCAGCTGCTTGCCACAGAGGTCTGACAGGAGCCTGTCAGTTTATATGTCACAGTAGGAGATCTGAGAGGATGTCAGGACCTCAGCAGAAAAACGACACACACATCCATGCCTAATCCGGGGCTCGAACCCAGGTCCCTTAGATCAGTAGCCAAGCGTGCTAACCACTCGGCCACGGGACGGCTATTGAATTCTATATCTACTGAAAATTTATGTATTTGCTATGAGTAGCCATAATAGTCCAGATCAGTAGACAACACTGATCTGGCAGCCCTCCCATTCCGTTCACTTCCACAAGAGAGTATCTCTTTTGAAAGGTACTAACGGTCTGCACCACAAGTGGGGTCGGACATTAGGTGCTAGGCCTGGCGGGTTCTATGTAACATCACAGGGGATTGGTGCATAACTCTCCTTCCAGTGACTACCTAGCAACCATTTACAGATTATTTTTCACATTAGTTGTTTTTAAAAACAAAATCCCTTATTACACGTTATAATGGTTTAAATACACTACTAATTATACTCGGTACTAATTTGTAGAGACTAATGCGAAAAATCTTTTTTTAGAAATGTTGTCATTATAAACTTACACAAACAAAGACGAATTAGAGATGTGAAACAACATGTAAAATATCTATGTGTCTTCATATATGGTAAATACTATGATATAAACGATCGTTGAGAAATAGTTGAGAAATCGTGCTTATTAATTTAATGCTACTTTACTTGAAGGAAGATATCACTCTGATCAGTTTTAGATCGTCGATCAGTTTTAGAGGAAAAATTGTCTTTAGCCGGGTGAGATATGAACCCACGACCCTCTGATAACATGTCAGGTGCTCTGGACCACTGAGCTACCGGCAGGGGCGTAGCCTCCCCCCCCCCCCCCCGATGGGGGTGGGGGAGGCTCCCCCCAAAGTACTCGGAGTTGGCAAAATTCGAAGCGACTTCGCAAAATCTATGCGAGTTGTGAAAATTTGTAATTTTTTTTGGAAAATTAAGGGGAGTTATCAAAATCGAGGCAACTTGGCAAATCTGAGGCAGTTTGGAAAATGGAGAGACGGCAAAATTCGAAGCCATTTAGTAAAATACAGGTGAGTTGGAAAAATTCGGAGTGACTTGGTAAAATCTTGGGGAGTTGGCAAAATCGGGACAACTTGGCAAAATCTTGAAGAGTTGGCAGAATTCGAAGTGACTTGGTAAAATCTTGCGAAGTTGGTAAAATCGGGACAACTTGGCAAAATCTTGGGCAGTTGGCAATATTCGGAGTGACTTGGTAAAATCTTGGAGAGTTCACAAAATCGGGACAACTTGGCAAAATCTTGGGGAGTTGGCAAAATTCGGAGTGACTTGGAAAAATCTTGGGGAGTTGGCAAAATTCGGAGTGACTTGGTAAAATCTTGGGGAATTGGCAAAATCGGGACAACTTGGCAAAATCTTGGGGAGTTGGCAAAATTCGGAGTGACTTGGTAAAATCTTGTGGAGTTTGCAAAATTCGGAGTGACTTGGCAAAATCTTGGGGAGTTGGCAAAATTCGGAGTGACTTGGCAAAATCGTGGGGAGTTGGCAAAAATTAAGGTGAGATGTAAAAATTAGATTTTTTTTTCTGTAAAATTATGGCGAGTTGGCAAAATCTAGGAGAGTTGGCAAGACTTAGGGAGTTATCAAAATCTAGGGGAGTTGGCAAAACTAGGGGCATTTGGAAAAATCTAGGGGGTAGTTGGAAAAACTAGGGGCAGTTGGCAAAATTCGGAGTGATTTGGCAAAATCGTGGAGAGTTGACAAAATTCAGGTGAGATGTAAAAATTGCAATCCTTTTTCTGTATCTTTCTATTTTATGTTTTTTTTTTATCTATTTTATGTATTTGTGTATTTTTTCAAAATCGAGACAACTTCGCAATATCTAGGAGAGTTGGAAAATCTTGGGGGAATTGGCAAAATTCAGAGTGGCTTTGCAGAAATCAGGTGTGATGTAAAATTGGGATTTTTTTCTGTAAAATTGTGGCGAGATGGCAAAATCTAGGAAACTTGACAAAATCTGGGGCAGTTGGGAAAATTCGAATCCACTTCGTAAAATATGGGCGATTTGTGAAAATTGGGATTGTTTTTGTGAAATTAAGGAGAATTGACAAAATCGAAAAAACTTGGCAAACTCTAGGGAAGTTGACAAAACTAGAAACAACTTGGTAAAGTACAGGCGGGTTGTAAAAAATTGGGATTGGTTTTGTGAAATTAAGGAGAGCTGGAAAAACCAAGGACTCTTGGCAAAATCTAGGGGAGTTGGCAAAATTCGAAGACACTTGGTAAAATACAGGGGAGTTGTGAAAATTGAGATTTGTTTTGTGAAATTAAGCAGTGTTGGACAAATTGAGGAAACTTAATAAAATGTAGGGCAGTTGGCAAAATTCGAATCCACTTGGAAAATACGGGCGAGTTGTGATAATTGTGATTGGGTTCGTGAAATTCAGGATAGTTGACTAAAATCGAGAAAACTTGGCAAAATCCAGGGGAATTTGAAAAGTTTGAAGTGATTTGGCAAATTTAGGAGAGATGTAAAGATTGTGATTAGTTTCGTAAAACTAAGGAGAGTTGGCAAAATCAAGGGAAAATTCACACTGACTTGCTACATTCAGACGAGACGTAAATATTGTAATTATTTCTGTGAAATTATGGTTAGTTGGGAAAACTGGAAGTCAAATGGCAAAATGCAGGATATTTGTGAAAATTGCCACAACCCCCCCCCCCCCCCCCCGACATTAACTGAGTGAAAATCTAAGTTAGTTTGCTCAGTTGGCAAAACTTTTAATTTCGAGTTGGAAAGTTATTTATCCCCCCCCCCCCCAACCACAGTCCTTCGCTACGCCTCTGGCTTCCGGCCGCTAATCAAGGTCTCCTCTAATTGATACTATGAACTTTCTACCAGCAGTATACAATTCTCTGTGTCTCATGAAGGTATTTGTCCAATCGACGTTAACTTCAGAGTGATATCTTCCTTAATATTCATTAAATACGTCGAAAAAAAATCTCTTCAATTTAAATTACTTTAAAAATAGTGCTTTGGTTTGATTTGTTTTACCTCTGAGCGGCACTTTTTTGCACACCATGGGCTAAATGGCCAGGTCACATTGATCCCGAAGGCTCAGAGAAGGTTGGGGAAGGGGACCCACTAGAACAGCTGTTGGGAAACAGATGGTAGCCTCCCGTCAAGGCCATCCAGCGTGTTCTTTAACGTGCACAGGGTATGGCTCTCCCACACACGGGGCCACGGCTTAACGTCCCATCCGACGGACGGCGGCCTTTCCAAGCCCATCGGTGTCCCCTACTGACCGTGGGCAGGAAGGGGAATTTTGCGGAGATAAATCTCAACGCTGACCCAGCTGGGACTCGAACCTGGGAACTACAGATTACGAGCCTGGCGCGCTACCGACTAAGCCACTCCCGCCCCTAAAAATAGTGCTAAATCGAAATCGTGTCAGTTGAGGACTGGGTATATTTCTAACCAATTTCTTTCGACGGTCACCATACTTCGTAAGAGAAATAATCTTGACAAGGTGGTGTACACATAAAAGTTGCATAGTGTTTTTTTTTACCGAATCGCACCTATCCGTCAATTATTTCATTGGAAATCGGCGCTTCAAACGAATCCACCTGAATTGTTATTCTGTGAAGAAATAATTTCCCATCTACCTTCCACCTTTCCCTAGAATCTCTCCCTTTTGCTACCTAAAACCCTCATTTTTTTCCATTTCCGTTTCGTATACGGGTCGGAGCGCACGATCTCTCTTCTCAGCATTCGGTTGCGGTTTTCCGCGAAGCACGTGCTTATTCGGAGACTTGGCTCAGAAATACGGCCACACAGGAAGCGGTTGGAGCGGTTCAACGTTACTGACGCTTGCAAACGCTTCTGGCGTCGACAAAAATGTTACCACAACGGAGGTGGTCTCACACCAAACACAAATTACAGGGTGTGTAGTTACAGAATTTTTGTCGCCTTAATGGAGGTAGCCTTAGAACAAACTGGAACGTGGTCAGTTACGCTCCAATTTGCTGTGAGGCCGCCTCCGTTGTTGGCAATGGTTTTGTATCAAGACGACAGAAAGTTTGGTGCTTTCAAAAACGCTAAACTGCTCCAAACTCTCTCTGTATGACCGGTATTCTTAAAGAACGGACACCCACGTGAAATATCTGCGAGCCAGTCGTCTTGTTTGGCTTGCCTGTCTCGATACGCACACACAACTTTCGGTGGAGATTGGCCCCCACGGTTCCGTATCCAAGGCAACGGCCGAGAGTCACTCAATGCAGCTATTACTGGCCAGGTAACGGAGGGATATTAGTGGCACGTGACGCTGGCATCAGGCTTGTAGATGGCGTGGATCGATGCGACCGCCGATCGATGTGTTTTCCCGCCGTCCTCTGCGTTTCAATGCCCCCGTTAGTATAAGACAGACGCCCCCTTCACGCGACAACCTCCGAAGAACATCGGAGGCCTCCGCTCTGCGGAAATGACTTCACGACTGAAACGGAAGACTAACAATTACAGCTATTAACAACTCCAGCATATCCCCCTAGACAGTGCAGTGGGCTTTTCTTGCGCCATATCCATGCGCCTTAGGAACTAGTTCTGGGTAAAACCCATAGCAACGGCTGCAGCGAATCTGTTGGTCCATCTGAATGACTCTCCATTCCGATGTACTACGGTTCGTCTATCGTATTGTTATCGCCTTGTGGAATCTAGCGGAGGGGATAGAGAGGGGAGGGGGCGAGTCGTGATGGCGGAGGCACACACACACCGCGGCCGAGCGCACATGCAGACGATTCAGCTGACAACAAACGTCGCTGCGGCGCGCGCGTGTGGGACTGTGCTGCAGTAGCGCCATGACAGTTGTGCGCTGAGGAGTGTGCCGTGTCGGCCTCAGGGGGTCACGACGTCTCATAACCATGGATACTGTACCTTAGGAGCAACATGCGGAACTTTCGACTTGTGGTCACCCTCACCGTATTCTTGGGGCTCCTAGCAGGTGAGTCAGAGTGTTTTTAAAACCAGAGGAAGGCTAAGGGGAAGTGTAAGGTTTAAAGCGTTCGACGCTCGCAGCTGGTTGTGTTTTGTAAAATTTGAAAGATCTCTCTCGCACGCGGGTGTGATGGATGTTTGCGAGATGCTAGCTCCAAATGCAGAGGCCAACGTTGGGGTAATTAAGCGAAATCGGAACTCGGCGATTGTGTTTCACACATCCGGCGCAAAAAATCGCACTGTCGGCCGATTCGGCGTTTAAAGCTCGAGACTTGGTCTTCTCGGTTGCACGAGGATGTTCTGTCACAGACGAAGATCAGCAGGAGAGAGACTCTGCCAGGGTTTTGAATGTCAGCATCGCCACTGGCAGAGGTTCCAGTTTATTTCAGAGGCAGAGAGAATAGCAAGTGCTGCTTCCTACCAAACGCTTTTTTCGCATATTTAAGAGTAAGGTCTTTTGAGTCGAGGCATCGAGGTCATCTAACGGATGAAGTGGAGGATTAGGCGATGAAGAGGGATTTAGAGAAAAGAGATTCGAATGAGTTAAACGACTTTATTTCGTAAGCAAAAAAAGTACATACACACAAAATTTTTTAAATGGAAATGAAACTGGCGTTTGGCAAACTGTAGAAGGGTCGCATATACTTCCGTTTTCAGTGGGGTTGATCCAGATGAGCGCCAGGTTCGTAATATGCAGTTGTAAGGCTCGAGTCCCACCTGAGCCAGCGTTCAGATTTATTTCCGCTAACCCCTGCCTGCCCACTGAGCCACAGTGGGCGTGGAAAAGCCCCGCCCTCCATACGATGGGCGTTAAGTCTTGGTGCCTGTGTATGTTAAAGAACACACTGAATGATCTTCACGGGAGACTGCCATCTGTCTCCTAACAGCTGTCCAGTGGGTCCCCTAAACCCAACCTTCTCTGAGCCCTTGGGGTCCTTGTGACCTGGCCATTTAGCCCATTGTGTGTAAAAAAAGTGTAGCACTTTCATATATTAAAAATTTCAAAGCCAACTCAACCTGATTATCATTCGACATATTGTGAAGTTTGCAGATCAGTCGTACTAGGAGGCGGATGGGTTGTTTTTATCCTTGAGCGTACACAATTGGTTAAACGCGCAGGTCACAAGGACCCAAAGGCCTCGTAGGTGAGTGGAGAAAGGGGACTCAGGGGGAGATCTTAAGAGACAGATGGAAACGTTCCATCAAGGACAGTCAGTGTATTTTTAAGTCATCCAGTGTGTTCATTCAAGTGTACCGGTATAGCTCTCTAGAAATAATTGCATAAAAAAGAAATTCTTTTGAACATAGAACCACGGTTTAACGCCCATTCGACGGAAGGCGGCCTTTTCAAACCCATTGGTGTTCCTGTTCTCACTGAGAGCAACAAAGTAGGTTTAGCGAAGATCTGCAAGCAGACGTACTTAGGACTCGAACCTGGTGCACTATCGATAAAGACAAGCCCCATGGGCCCCATGCATCAGGAAGAGAAAAAAACGAAACAAAATGTTTAGATTTTAATCGCTTTAGGCAATTAAAAATTATTTTGTGCTATTATTGCTTGAATAAATATTAAACGATTTTGTAAATGTTTTTAATATTTATTATAATATACAGCATGAAAATTTTTGCTCTTAGCAATGATTTTTATCATTTAATTTAATATGTATTTATATAAAACATGCACATACCGAAAAATTAACAAAATTAATGTGAAAATAAATATCTGTTCATTTGACTGTCTGTAACAGAAATGACACCATATTGGTATTAACTTAAGTAAAAACACGAGATGTATATACAAATAGTGCATTATACTGAATTTGAAATATTTTCCTCAATGAATTGTTCGAAAAAAATTGATTTTCGAGGTCCTTGGCGAGTGCTTCATAAGCCTAAGCGATATCGGCTTCTGACTGAGATTTCCCTTTGCTCTCACTTCTCTGAAATGGTGTTATCGAGGGGGGTATAGGGGCTGTCCCCCTCCCTCCCTTCCCAATAACACTTAAGAGAAAGAGTCGGAAAGAAACAATTCTCCTTTCCAAAGAGTTCCGTTTATGACTTCCCATTTAGCCCATTGTGTGCAAAAAAGTGTGGTTCAGAAGTAAACAAGCCAACTCTATGGGAAGTACATTTAGCACTGTAAAGGCTGTCCAAAAATTAACTATACATATACAGTCGCTCAAAAAAGTATCCACACTATGGTTGATTGCAGAATTCAGAAAAAATATCTGGCAACGTTTTTTTTTTCAGAAATTAGTGATCTGGCAACCTTCGTGTCACGTGACACGAAGGTTGCCAGATTATTAATTTCTAAAAATATCGTTGCCAGATATTTTCCGTTCACAGCAAACTGGAGCGGTTGAGGTTAATGTTCACAGCACATTGGATCGTGTGAGCTCACAAACACCTGGATCGTGTGGACTCGCTCACGGAAATATTGAGCGTGTGCAGTTACCGTTCACAGCAAACTGGAGCGTGTGCAGTAACTGGACACGCTCCAGTTTGCTGTGAACGGTAACTGGAGCGTGTACAGTTGCTGTACACTCTCCAGTTACCGTTCACAGCAAAACAGCAAAACGTTACCGTTCACAGCAAAACAGCAAAACGTTACTGTTCACAGCAAAACAGTTTCACTGTGAACGGTAACTGGAGCGTGTACAGTTGCTGTACACGCTCCAGATATTTTTCCTGAATTCTGTAATCACTGCTAATTTGCTGTAAACTTAGGACTCGTACTCGAAACTAATTTGCTTAAACTTAAGACTCGTACTTAGGACGTCACTAATTTGCTGTGAACGGTAACTGGAGCGTGTACAGTTGCTGTACACGCTCCAGATATTTTTCCTGAATTCTGTAATCACGTGACACGAAGGTTGCCAGATCACTAATTTCTAAAAAAAATCTTTGCCAGATATTTTTTCTGAATTCTGTAATCAACCATAATGTTCGGATACTTTTTTGAGCGACTGTACCACTAAAATAAGAATATTTTAAAAATATTCCTCAAGCAGTTGCTTGCAACAGAGGTCTGACAGGAGCTTGTCAGTATAAGACACTAAAAAGGAGAAAGAAAATCAGTGAGCAAGACGAAACTTCAGCAAAAAGACACCCAAATCAGAAAGCTTACTGAAAGTATTAATTCTGAAACTGTATTTCCCATGGATCAACAACAATCAAAGCTTATGGAAAAGTTTACAATGTATTCTTTAATCCTAATTGTTTTATTAACCTTTTAGAGCTGAATGTTTTCCTTTTACCAAGCAAACCCCTTCATGAAAATTGCATGATTGCTCCCCCCTCCCTTACATAAAACTAGTTGAAAATTTTTTTTCAGTGTATAGGAATTTATGAAATTCTCTCACATATTCCCTTTGGGAACCATCGAGTTAGGGGAATGGGTAAAAAAAAACAATAATAAGTATATGCATATGTGTATCACCAGTGGGTTTTATTAAAACTACCGTTATTTAGTTTAGTCACGTGTGGCAAATATAAAATGCTTGTTTTCGAAGAGTATTATTGTTTTTGCATTTTCCAGACTTAGCGCCCTCTAACAGTAAAAATTTGAATGAACAGATGATTCGGAAAATGCAAATATGTTAGTAAATATGAAACCAGCAAAGAATTTTCCATTTAAACAGAAAAAAATTAAAAATTTACTTCCTAAAATGAAAAGTTGCGTTTTTCCACTTTTCACCCCTCCCGAGATAAGAAAGCAGTTGTGCTGCTGTGAATGCAAATTTTTTGATCATCCCGAGATAAGCAGTTGTGCTGCTGTGAATGCAAACTTTTTGATCATCCCGAGATAAGAAAGCAGTTGTGCTGCTGTGAATGCAAACTTTTTGATCATCCCGAGATAAGAAAGCAGTTGTGCTGCTGTGAATACAAACTTTTTGATCATCCCGAGATAAGAAAGCAGTTGCGCTGCTGTGAATGCAAACTTTTTGATCATCCCGAGATAAGAAAGCAGTTGTGCTGCTGTGAATGCAAATTTTTTGATCATCCCGAGATAAGCAGTTGTGCTGCTGTGAATGCAAACTTTTTGATCATCCCGAGATAAGAAAGCAGTTGTGCTGCTGTGAATGCAAACTTTTTGATCATCCCGAGATAAGAAAGCAGTTGTGCTGCTGTGAATACAAACTTTTTGATCATCCCGAGATAAGAAAGCAGTTGCGCTGCTGTGAATGCAAACTTTTTGATCATCCCGAGATAAGAAAGCAGTTGTGCTGCTGTGAATGCAAATTTTTTGATCATCCCGAGATAAGCAGTTGTGCTGCTGTGAATGCAAACTTTTTGATCATCCCGAGATAAGAAAGCAGTTGTGCTGCTGTGAATGCAAACTTTTTGATCATCCCGAGATAAGAAAGCAGTTGTGCTGCTGTGAATACAAACTTTTTGATCATCCCGAGATAAGAAAGCAGTTGCGCTGCTGTGAATGCAAACTTTTTGATCATCCCGAGATAAGAAAGCAGTTGTGCTGCTGTGAATGCAAACTTTTTGATCATCCCGAGATAAGAAAGCAGTTGTGCTGCTGTGAATGCAAACTTTTTGATCATCCCGAGATAAGAAAGCAGTTGTGCTGCTGTGAATACAAACTTTTTGATCATCCCGAGATAAGAAAGCAGTTGCGCTGCTGTGAATGCAAACTTTTTGATCATCCCGAGATAAGAAAGCAGTTGTGCTGCTGTGAATGCAAACTTTTTGATCATCCCGAGATAAGCAGTTGTGCTGCTGTGAATGCAAACTTTTTGATCATCCCGAGATAAGAAAGCAGTTGTGCTGCTGTGAATGCAAACTTTTGATCATCCCGGGATAAGCAGTTGTGCTGCTGTGAATGCAAACTTTTTGATCATCCCGAGATAAGAAAGCAGTTGTGCTGCTGTGAATGCAAACTTTTTGATCATCCCGAGATAAGCAGTTGTGCTGCTGTGAATGCAAACTTTTTGATCATCCCGAGATAAGCAGTTGTGCTGCTGTGAATGCAAACTTTTTGATCATCCCGAGATAAGAAAGCAGTTGTGCTGCTGTGAATGCAAACTTTTGATCATCCCGAGATAAGCAGTTGTGCTGCTGTGAATACAAACTTTTTGATCATCCCGAGATAAGAAAGCAGTTGTGCTGCTGTGAATGCAAACTTTTGATCATCCCGAGATAAGCAGTTGTGCTGCTGTGAATACAAACTTTTTGATCATCCCGAGATAAGAAAGCAGTTGTGCTGCTGTGAATGCAAACTTTTTGATCATCCCGAGATAAGAAAGCAGTTGTGCTGCTGTGAATGCAAACTTTTTGATCATCCCGCTCTACTCTTTAAGTTTAAAAATTTCAAGAAAAAATAGAATGTTCAGAATGCATATTCAAAATGTTGCATTTTCTGACTTTAGTGACCTCTATCTAGAGGGAAGTTCAAACTAGGGGGATTCCAAAATGCGAATCTCAACTTCTTACTCTATTAATATTTATCCAATACAAAAAGTATTTTTCATTTATCTTTTAAAACTAAAAAACTTAGATGTCTACAGACAGACAATTGAAAAAGTGAAAACAAGGCTCGTTTTTAAAATGGATTCCTAAAAAAACATTTCAATGCTACTTTGAGCCCTCTTAAAATGTGAAGGGCTAAATAGTTTTCATCGTATGCTTTGCTATGAATAGGACATGTTACCAGGAATTCAAGATGATCGTTATAAAGGGTCCTACCAATGGAAAATCCTAGAAACATTAAAACTAGATTCGTGTAAATATTTTAAATATATTAATTTCAGATTAGAATACTTCTGGATGTATTTTTTTACATTACCTTTAACTGTATGATGCATTTCGGCATTATCCTCAACGATTCTTCATAATTTGCGATCACTCATCGAGATATACACGTGTTGATGATTCATATCTTGAATAAAGCGTTTTTAATCGGGAAAAGGTAACAGATTAACTTAGGAAGGACTCCCCGTCTTTCAAATGGGATATTAAGCGATGCTGATGTGTTCCACACATTGTACCCTTTAAAAAAATATTCCTGAGGGCTTTGAGAGGAGATAATCCCACTCGTTCTTTAAGCCCAGTATATTCCTTTCCCAAACTATGTGGGGCAGGAATTCGCTCAGTCGGTAGCGCAATACGCTTGTAGTCTGAGTTCCCGGGTTCGAGCCCTTATTGTATTCATAAAAGTCTTTGATAACCTGAACTCTTCTCTCCGTGAGTGGATATCATTATTAGAAAATTTTTATTTTTTCCGTAATAGCTGTCCTGTGGATCCTCTTCCCCACTCTGAACCATTGCAGGACCGAATCCAAAAAAAATAATGGGGGGGGGGGGTGGCAGGATCGAGCAAGAATGAACTTTCCGTTATAACTTTTATCCATGGTTTTTAACAAATTTCTTGCAAAAAAAAAAAGGCGGTAATATACGTTTTTCCCCTCTGTCATGGGCCCTTGTTACTTGGACATTTAGCCCAATTATGCGCGAAAGCAAAATGGAGGGGAGGGGGGGGCATGTTCTAAGCTTTGATATCTTAATTTAGCCCATTGTGCAGGAAAAAAAAACATAATTCAGTAGCGTTATGCCAAATAAAGCTTAAAGAAATCTGGAGAATTGCTCTATTTTCGCTTCTTTTTTTCCTTTTGTGCTCCTGGCAGCTGGAATTATCGCAACGAACAGGTTTAAATGCAAATGATGATGATTTGAAGGATACCAGCTGTAGTTAATATTCCTTGTTGATGGTTAGGCGAGTTCACACGGAGCAGTGAAATGAAGCAAGAAGATCGGATGAGTCCGAAAGGAAAATTAATTACGAAGCTTCCTACATCCAAGATAACCTAGAAAAAGAAATCAGAAAGAAATTGTGATTTGAAACGGGATTTTAATATTATATTTTTTGGTGTTATTTTATTGGGAAGGCGGTACACGGGCATGTGAAAAACGGATTAAATTACTTATGAGCATTCATTCCCTTCATTCCCATTATGATATACACTAAGCGGCAGCTTTATTAAATATAGTTCCATGCTGTGAATAGTAACTCAAATACAGAAATCTGTAACTTCTGAAATAAGCTTTTAATTTTAAAATGTGACTTAAGAGAATTTAAAGATCTTCATTAAATCTATTTCATTCTCGGTTTTTACCAATAGGCGTTCATTATTTAAAGCGTTTTGGAAACAAATATTTAGAAAGGAAGCTTGTTCTGCAAAAATATTTCGAAATTGACGAAAATTAACATAATTATTACGCGAACTGTTAAAATTACTCTTTCAAGTGTTAGGTAAAGTTGAGTATAATGCTTATCGTTTACATTTAATTTTCTTTTTAACTTTTTAGAGCAATCGTTTAAACTGGCATTGTGAAATTCCAATTTTAAATATTCCAATTTCCGTAACTCTCAAAATAGCAAACGAATATTATTGATTTGATCGAGATATTTAAATTCAATCACATTTTTTTCGTAAAAAGCTTATTTAAGAAGTTAATGAGTTCTGGATCTGAGTTACAATAAAGCGGCCGTGGAGTACATGATTGATGCTTATGACAGTATGATATACTGTATGATTATGCTGAGTGTATGATTCATGTTATGAGAGTGTATTTGATGCTTATGACAGTATGATATATTGTATGATTATGCTAAGTGTATGATTCATGTTATGAGAGTGTATGATTGATGCTTATGAGAGTATATGATTATTCTGAGTATGACTTTTGTTTACGAGAGTATATGATTATGCTGAGTATATGATAGATGCCTATGAGAGTGTGATATATGATTATGCTGAGTGTATGATTGATGCTTATGAGAATATGGCATATGATTGTACTGAATGTATGATTGATGTTTACGAGAGTATATGATTATGCTGAGTGTATGATTGATGCTTACGAGAGTATATTATTATATTGTGTGATGAGAGTATGATATATGATTATACTGAGTGTATGACTGATGCTTACGAGAGTATATGATTATATTGTGTATGTATAACGAGAGTATATGATTATATTGTGTGATGAGAGTATGATATATGATTATACAGAGTGTATGACTGATGCTTAAGAGAGTATATGATTATACTGAGTGTATGATTGATGCTTACGAGAGTATATGATTATACTGAGTGTATGATTGATACTTATGAGAGTATATTATATATGATTGTCCTGAGTGTATGATTGATGCTTTCAGATACACTCAGAAGTCACTTGAATAGAAACTGTTTCGTGTTTTGTCAATAGGTCAGATTCAGTGCTCAGCTAACTTCTTGATTAATATTCTTAAGAAAAATACCCTGAAGATAAATGTTATAATCTTATCTAAATCTCGATCTTCAACAATATTTGTTCAGTATTTAAAGAATTCTTTAAAATGAGATATTTAATCTCTTATTAATTATAATTATTTGAAAAGTTATTTCATGAGAGGAACAACGATTCACTTGTTGCTCAAATGCACTGGCGGACAAAAGAGTTAAACAAAAGAGTTAAACGAAAGAGTTAAACCCTATGTTATGTCAATGGGAAGCTAACGTCGAAGTTCTATAACTTCTAAAATAAGTTGTTTTTATTTTCTTTAAAATGTGATAGCAGATAAAGATCTCAATCCCATATATTGTTATTGAATTTAAACGGATGAAAATTGAGTGCGTTGGATTGGATTTGATTGTTTTACCTCTGAGCGGCACTTTTTTGCACACCATGGGCTAAATGGCCAGGCCACAAGGGCCCCGAAGGCTCAGAGAAGGTTGGGGGAGGGGACCCACTGGAACAGCTGTTGGGAGACAGATGGTAGCCTCCCGTCAAGGCCATCCAGCGTGTTCTTTAACGTGCACAGGGTATGGCTCTCCCACACACGGGGCCACGGCTTAACGTCCCATCCGACGGACGGCGGCCTTTTCAAGCCCAGCGGTGTCCCCTACTGACCGTGGGCAAGGCGGGGAAATTTTGCGGAGATAAATCTCAACGCTGACCCAGCTGGGACTCGAACCTGGGAACTACAGATTACGAGCCTGGCGCGCTACCGACTGAGCCACCCCCGCCCAAAATTGAGTGCGAGTTCAAAAATAATATTTAGCAACAATAATTCTAAAATAATGTAATTACAAAAGTATGAATGAAAACATTTATATAAATCTAATTCAACCAGCACAAATCTTCATCAGTGTAAAAATAAAACTTCAGAAAAATATAACGCCTTTTTACTATTCCTACAAATAGTTATTCCTCTATAAGCATAAACTAAGGCTTGTACAACACTCATTAAGTTACACCATCATATTTGTGACAAAACTGTAATCTACCAAGAATAACCTTACCAAATTGTAAACAAACTAAAGATAATTATGCATCAAACGATGAACTCTTCCTGCAGAAAAATTGAGTTCATCTCTGCTTGTTCGACTAACATATAACCTCCTCAGTCACATCTTTAAGTGTACTAAGCATCCTTCCTTTTTCTTACCATTTTTTCTTCTCTTTCTTACCAGAGATGATCTCAATTTTTCTGTAGGAAGAGTTCATCGTTTGATGCATAATTATCTTTAGTTTGTTTACAAGAATTGGTAAGGTTATTCTTGGTAGATTACAGTTTTGTTCACAAACAACATCAGGATCCACATTAATAAACTTATTCAACCTCCTGAGCACACACCAAATAAAATCATTTCTCCTTTATACTATACTGCACAGACTAAATCAAACTACGTTTTCCTTCACACTCAAATTCCTCTTAATTACAATTCTCTTATTCTTTGTTTTTAAGTCAAGTTCGTTCGAAGTGGTTGGTGACGTAATTCTAACGTTGTAGTTCACGTGAGCATTAAGACGAATCAAGACATCATGGTTTCTTGAATATTTAACAATAGCAAAGCCAATGATAAGAATTCATCTCAGACTTAAGACTTAATAAGTATTGTTATTTCAAAAGATTTAATCGTTTAAAATGTGTATTTTAGAAGTTTGTGCAAAATTAATCTTTAGCTATTTGTCAATTTTGTATAATTTCTTAGGACTGGCATTGTTATTGATAAATATTCAAACTTCCCTAACTAATTAAATACTGAACGAATACTGTTGAAAATCGAGATTTTTGATTGAGATCTTTATCTGCTATCACATTTTTCAAAATAAAGAAATAAACTTATTTTAGAAGTTATAGAGCTTCGACATTAGCTCCCCCTTTACATAATGTAGGGTTATAACTTTTATCCACCATTGCATATATTATTTTCGGTTGGTGGAAAGATTCAATTTTTGTCAATTCTGAATGATTTTTCAACGAGATAGGTTACTGTTCCATATTCCGGCTTCCGAAACTGTTTAAATACGGAACAAATAGCGTTGAAAATCGAGATTCATAAAGGTTTGATTGAGATATTCAGTTATATTTTACTGTAGAAAGCTTACGATGTTACCGAGTTCTAGATATGACCCCCTACTCACGTAATAATTGAACTGCTTCCATTGAAGGGAGGGGGGGAGGGGGCAGGGTTGCTCAGTCGGTAAGCGCCAGGTTCGTAATCTGATGTCCCCAAGTTCAGTTCCAACCACCAATGTCAATTTTTATCTTGGCTATCATCCAATCGGAAGAAAGGGGACTTTGATGACATGAAAAGGTCACTGTTCGTCAAATGAAACGTTAAGTTGTATATTTTATGCGCAGAAGAGGGATACCCTAATTCAGGTTAACTAACATGGAGGATAGCCTTGACTGGAAGTTATCGTCTGTCTTATAGCAGCTGTTCAATGAGTCCCTTCCCTTATGCATCGGGGTGGGAGTGGCTCAACCGATAGCGGGCAGGGCTTCTGAAGTTCCCAGGTTCGAGTCCTACCTGGGCAAGCTTTGAGATTTATCTCTACAAAACAGCTCCTTGGAAAGGCCGCTGTCCGTCGGATGGGACGTTAAGCAGTGGGCCGTTTGCAGGAGAACCATACTCTGTGCACGTTAAAGAACACGCTGGATGGCCTTAACAGGAGGCTTCCATCTGTCTCCTAACAGCTGTCCAGTGGGTTCCCTTTTCCGAACACCTTCTCTGAGCCCTCAGGTCTTTCTAACCTGGCCATTAGCCCATTGCGTGCAAAAAAAATGCCGCTCAGAGATAAAGCCAACAGCCCATTGTCCACCGAGTGTGAATATATATTTATATTTAGAACACTTCTAAAATTAGCATGATCTTTCCTTCCTTCCCACATCTTGTATCACTATTAGGTAGAAAATCGTTATCTTTAACCTTAATTACAAGTGACGTCTTTGCCTCCCACTGTGTTAAGTGCATATTAGCCTTATTAAAATTTCGCCGTCGCCTCATCGCCGAGAACAACAAAGCCCTTTCCCCATCAGTTTCGAGAGCTAGCGTGACCTAAAGTTTCCGCTGCATGAAATATTGTTTAGAAACGAGAGCGTGCTGTTGTTTTAGCCACCTCATGCAACGTATTTAAAGACCAGCAAACAGTTTAATCATCTCTCTGACAACCCAGTTCCTCGTTGTTGTTGCTTTTTTGGTTCTACTTTGCCCCCTCGCGGACAGTCATGGTCTAACTCACGAAGCTCCCTCAAAAAAAAAACATTTTCCAGTCGAATTTTTAAGATTAAGAAACATGCGCATGAAAATCCTCCTCTTCCTCACACTCCCATGCTCTTCTTTTTTTTTGCGAGAAGAATGCAAATGTTTTTTCTTGGCGTGCATTCACGCACATCCTTTTATTTCATTCGAACAACGAATATTTATCCTCCCATTCACGCTCTCACGCAATCGGGCCCCGCCTCGTGAACGCTGCTTGAGCGTGACGTGTCTTAATGCGAGCCGAGCTTAGAAACGGAGATGTCGTCTTTTGCGCATTGGACGGAGCAGAAACTGATTGCCACCGGAACTGTTTCACCGCTTGCTATACGGTGCTTAAAACTATCGCACTACAAATCCACCAACAGAAAATGGGAACTTCCTGAAATTCCCGGATACTACAAATCAGCAGCGTGCTCCAGTCTCGTAGATTTGGTCTTATTCCTTCAGAGAATGGAAGTTTTTTTTTTTTTTCTAAAATATCGGTGAGAAATGAGACTTGGATGGCTTTTTTAAGGCAGCCGTCCTTCATACGGAAGGCTGAGCCATGGTTCTCTTCCGCATGGGAAAGAAACACACTTTGCACGTTAAAGAACCCGCCGGATGTCTTTGACAATCCAGTCTCTCCATAATACAGTTGAGCCCCAACTTAGTGCGGAGTTCAATATAAAGCAGTATCGTTAATTTCTTAAGATTCTGTCTTAGAGCTTTTGAAAGTATTTCGTCATCATAACATGTCCCGAGAAAGGATTCCCTTTCACCCCACTTTCCATAAAGTGCTTTATACTGTTGGGGCGGAGGTGGCAAAATCGGTAGTGCGCCAGGCTCGTAATCTGCAATTCCCTGGTTCGAGACCCACCTCGGCCAGCTTTGAGATTTATTTTCCCCCTCTCCTATTTAAACAGAAAGGGTAATGTTTATACCGGAACGACGTTCCTGTTCATTCCGACTCGACACCCTTCACTCCCCTTATTTTTTTTATAGATTTGGGCATGAGAGTGAAGAAAATCACAACACACGTGACAGAACAAACAACGATATTCGAACCTGGACCACGGTCGGTAGTTGCATTGCCGGCACGAGTCAAAGTTCTTTATGGGAAATCTTGATTGAGATAAAGATTTCATTCGAATCTTTCTAAATCTCAATTTTCAACAATATTCGTTCGATTTGTTGAGTTATGAAAAGTGAAATGTCTAACAGCGAGAATGCCACTCCTAAGGACCTTATTTGAATTTCACGAATGCTGGAAGAATAATTTGCACAGACTTCTCTAACATAGGCTTATTTCAATAAAAGATTTGAGGGAATTCTTTTTAAGTTTAATTTCTTAGGTTAATTCTTATGATTAATTGCAGTAGTTAAACTTTCAAATATCTGTAACTTTTCAAAACACTGAATCAATATTCTTATAAATCTTGATTTAGATAGATTTGAATGAGATATTTAATTATATTTTAGCTCGGGGGCCCTACTGGGGCCCGAGGAAAATTGAATTGTTCTCGCAACTTTTGGGGAGCCTCTATTAGTTCGAATTCCGGCCGCTAAAGGGTGCTAACGTCATAAAATGATGAGCTTCATTCTTTTTGGAATCGAGCTTCCCATATTTACCAAACTACACTGATGGCCATTAACAGTGGAACACCAGGAAGAACTCATCAGATTGTCCCGAAATATGCGAGATGGGTAGCCCATGGGATAACATGTAAATGATTCAAAGCGCAGCACATACGCACATCATGTGTGACAGTAACGCCCCCTTGAAGTAGTATAAGAGGACATTACAAAGAGCCGGTGTAAAGCACTGTAATTGCGTTTGCTCGCAGTTCTTGCACACTAGAGGATCAAGTATGCCCCGTCGAAGAACACGGCATCCATATGACCAGGTTTCCGACTTTGATCAAGGGAAAATTGTGGGATTACTGGAAGGCGGATTATCGTACCGAGACATCGGTGCTCATGTTGGGCGGAATGCTGCCACAATAATGAGAATATGGCGTCGGTGGGTAAAGGAGGAATGAACTCACCAACGTGAGGGATCTTAATGGCCCTGTCACACAAACAAACGAGAGGACAGACATCTCGTGCGCATGGCTATGAATGATCGTACAGCCACATCAAACACCTTAGCTCAACAGTTAAGGTGTGTTAGGAACCATCAACCAGTTAAGGACACTGGTTGATGTCCAACATCAACCTGTGTCCGCACGTATGGTTCGACGTCATCTGCAGAATCGGGGCATCTTTGCTAGGCGGCCATTGCTCCGGCCACCATTGACTCTACAACACGGGCATATGCGACTGCAATTGTGCCAAGAACGTTGCGCATGAATGTACGAATGGCATCGCATCGTCTTTACAGACGAATCCCGCTTCAATATGCAGCACCATGATGAACGAATCCGTATCTGGTGGTACCGCAGCCACAGGCTCAGTGAGACATGCATGATGCAGCGCCATACAGGTCTGGTGTTATGGAATGGGGTGGCATTGGAATTCACTCACGCAAGCACCTCGTATGCATTACCGGCACTTTGAACAGCCAACGTTACATCACTGAGGTGTTGGAGCCTGTAGTCGTACCTTATCTTCAGAGGCTCTCTGGTACCATTTACCAACAGGATAATGCCCGGCCACATGTCGCATGCATCGTCCAACAATTCCTGGATAGCTACCATGTGACACTTCTGTCTTAGCCTGCGTGTTCACCGGATCTGTCCCCAATTGAACATGTCTGGTCCATGATCTCACGACGACTAGCACACCAGACACCAGCAGCTGCTACGACAGATGAACTTTGGCTACGTATCGAAACTGCATGGACTGACATTCCCCATACACACACTGCGTCTCATCGTCTCAATGACGGACCATGTAGCAGCGGTTATTGCCGCTCATGGTGGCTATACAAGAAACTGATTTCTTTGTATTCCACAAGTCTAACCGAGTTATATTTGTAATCATTTGATCCTTGTAACATAAGCTATGTGTTCACTAAACGTGGCTTTGATATCACTTGGCTTTCCTGGTGTTGCACTCTTAATGGCCAGCAGTGTAGATATGTTGCTGCTCTAGTTCTTGATCGATTAGAAGATGAAGAATGTGAAAGGGGGCGAAATGAAAATTTTTTCTTTATCCTTGGAGGACAGACAGCTCCAACGTGACCTATATAACAACAAAGAGTACTTCTTGTGTAAAAAAGCGAGCAAAATTTGATTATTTATGGGTTCCAGAAAAACCGTACTATCTTATTAACGTATAACTTCCAACCCCCATTTTCTCTACGATTTTTCTGGCACGATGGTTTGACATTCAAATCCTGATGATGTCTTCGCTGATGGCTAAGAATCCAAGGGCATCATTATCAGCATCTTTATGTCGATGGCAGATAATAAGGATGACCTGAGATTCTGTTTACCCTGACGAAAAAAATTTCTCTTACTAATGACCTTTAAGGCAGCTAGGCATAGCGTGGGAGTCGCAGGAAGAGACAGACGATAATCCGAAAAATAATTATCGTCCGAGTCTGGATTGAATGCATTTATTTTCTTTTGCGTCATCATTAGAGCAATGCGTAAATATTCCGTGTCCCACGAGAGAAAACGAACTACGCAGACGACCAAAGAGCAATTATCAGAATCTCGCGGATGTCGGTGGCATCATTAGGATTACATCAACGAAAGGGAATTTAATCAGAAGAGAAATGAGTCATGTGCTCAGTCGTAACAGATGCCGCTCAATTCAAGGGAGGATGGGGCGAGTACTTCTTGACGAGGAAGTCAAGGCGAGTTGTGTTCTTGTTAGAAATTCACTGTCATGGGTGATGAAATTCTCGGGTTAGATCATATGGAAGCGAACTTTGAAGTGGACTGTTCCATCAGAGATTGCCACACTTTACTGGTTGTTCCATCAGTTCCCCCCGATAGGGGACCACCTTGACGTGGTGTGCACCTTGACGTGGTGTGGGGGAGTGGCTTACGGTGCCTCAGTGAAGTAGGGGTGGCCCGCTTTCTTTTGGGCGTATTGGCGTGCGCGTGGCTTGGTGGAGGTGCCGTGAAGTGTAGGGTCTGTTGAAAGGGTTTGGGTGGGTCCGATTAGGCACACTCATCCTGGCACCTGAGAAGGTTCGCTGCAATCCCGCTATGGGTGCACCCTGTGCGCCGGGAGGGCTGCGGATCGTGGCTCGCGACTGGGAGTGGGATCCCCGGTCGACGGGCTTATCGATGGAGAAGCCAAACCAAGAGTCTCCACCCCGGGAGCCGAGTCAACTTGGATCTGTATATCCATTTTTGTGGCTAACCGGGGAACAGATTAAATTTAGGTTTTGACCGATGGATGAACCTTCCTTCTGTAGTATTGTTCGTCATAGGTAGCCGTGGATGAGCTGTGTCCTTGTGGCACTGTCTTGCGCCGGAGTAGGTAGTGGTATTCATGGCATTCTCCCCATAGATGGTGTGCAACGTTATGCTTGCGGTACATCTGGGACTTGCCTTTATTTATTGCATTGTTCCATCAGTTCAATATGACATAGAGAAAGTCTGTGAGGTTAGGCAAGACCTCAGCAGAAAAACAACGCAAGCATCCATGCCTCACCCGGGAGCTCCAATCCACGTCCCTTCGTACAGTGGTCAAGCGCTCAAAAACCCAAATTATTTTACCGTACAGAAATATATACTACGTTTTTGAAATATGATTCAATCAAGAGAAATTAATTTCAATTTTACAACAAGTTTCAACTTTCATCATGTGTGAGAAACGAAAAGCAATTGAATTTCACTTTTTTTTTATTGGAGGTAAATCTCAACGCAGGCGTAGTTAGCACTGGAACCTTGAAATCTCAACTAGAGACTAATACTCCACTGGCTGAACCAATCCCCGACCTTCTTTTCAGTCTATTTGGTTGAGGTTTTATGGCGCGAGGGCTACTGAGGCTATTTTGCGTCAAACAAGGAGTAAAACAAAAAGTAAAAGTATAAAAGTGTTATAACCTACGACCAAAGTTAAAAGCAGAAGACAAAACAAGAAGGACACAAAATGTAAAACATGGTAACAACAAAGAGCCTAAAAGGCCCATGTAAAAACAATAACAAATGCAAAATGCAAAAGCAATAATGGGACCCATAAAATAGAAAGCAACAAGTCGAATCATCAAATAGGTAAAAACTTTAAATACGAGTAAAATGACCAGTAAAGCGTAAAAAGGTCGAAAACAGTTGTTAAAAACGAGTCGTCAGATAAAAGTTCTTTTCAGTTGCAAAACGTGTTAGTACGGTCGTGCTAAGTCCAGTGTTAAGATAAAGATGAACTTTCTTTCAAGTTTAAGCATCCCATTTCGAAAGACCTTGCTCTCGATGATGAGAAGGAATCCTTCTTTCCTCATCGATGGAAGGAAAACGGAAAGAAAATCTCGTCCATAGAACAACTGGAAGTGAAAGAAACAAGACATTTTGCAACAGAGGCTGAAAAATATCTTTTTCGTTTAGTACAACAAGAAGATTGATGGTTGAAACGTCCAGAGTGTTAAATATTCCCAGTTTGTATTTTCTGAATTAGATGGAACATCTAAAACTTTCATCTGAGTTAACTGATTTTTATCGAGTCCATATTTTCGATTTTTGTGTCACCCACTTTCCTTGCAGCCATCCCAAGCAACCTCTCTCAACGACTCCTTCTGTCTCTTCATATCGATACAGCTTGTCTCTCTGAAGTCTCTCCCCTTTCCAAAGCCGATTTCTGCTTCTGGCACCACAGCCAATAAAGGCCACACAGAAAGCGGTTTGAGCGAGACTCACCGTTAGGAACATATCCAAACTTTGTAGTGTTTTAATTCAAAAACTTGACTGAAAAACAGAGGAAGGAGTCTCAGAGCAAATTGGAGTGTGTAACTGCATACGCTCCAATTTGTTGTGAGGCCACCTCCGTCGTTGGTAGTGGTTTCGTATTGAAGACGCCACCAAGTTTTGAAACGTCGATAACGCCGAGCCACTCACTGAAGCAATAAAGTCTGGTTTCTGCTCGTTGAGTGCCCAGCGCTCTTGCTTCGTCCTCCTCTTCAATGGAAGGAGGCTGGCTGCCTCTTCCTTCCTCCTCCATCAATCAATAGAGTTCGGCTGCTCCTTCTTTAAATGAAGCCATTTCATTCCCTTCTGCTTTCTCAATGAAGCAAAGCCTCGCTCTTGAAAGGAAGAAATGCCTTACAATTTCGGTTCAAGGTGAAATTCTCGTTTCTGAAACGAAACTAGGATTTAATGTAGCCACGGTAATTTCTAGTTTTAGTTCCGACTCATGACTCTTACGGAATAACAATAATCTGCAATGATTCTTTTTCATTTCGGTAAAAAACGTTTCGAATGATTCCAGAAGAAATATTGAAAAAATCGGAGTAAAATTCCTAAATGCATGCTCGTGTCTCTATGAAAAAGATCTTTTAAGTTTCGCATTCACCTGCCTCATCTGCCCCTCCTCTTTCTACTGCAAACCTGCACCCTTTGCTTTCGTTAAAAAAAAAGGATATTTTCTTAAGTGATATCAATGCACAGGAAAGAGCGAGGGCCTCGATTTTGGGTTCGAGAGAAGAGATTGGCATTGGCCTCTACTCTGAATATTCTTTTTTCGTACGGGCGGGGGTGACTCAGTCGGTAGCGCGCCAGGCTCGTAATATGTAGTTCCCAGGTTCGAGTCCCAGCTGGGTCAGCGTTGAGATTTATCTCCGCAAAATTCCCCGCCCTGCCCACGGTCAGTAGGGGACACCGATGGGCTTGGAAAGGCCGCCGTCCGTCGGATGGGACGTTAAGCCGTGGCCCCTGTGCGGGAGAGCCATACCCTGTGCACGTTAAAGAACACGCTGGATGGCCTTGACGGGAGGCTACCATCTGTCTCCCAACAGCTGTTCCAGTGGGTCCCCTCCCCCAACCTTCTCTGAGCTTTCGGGGTCCATGTGACCTGGCCATTTACCCATGGTGTGCAAAAAAGTGCCGCTCAGAGGTAAAACAACACAACCCAAACAACCACTTTTTCGTTGTTTCTTTTCTATTTTGATTGAAACTACGGCACTTTTTGTCGCAAAGAGACGACATTCGGAAATTACTTTGTAAATGATTTCCGTCGTCCGAGACTTTGACCTTAATCTCAATGCTTTTTATGATTCCGATGCTGTAACATGTATGGGAGTCGCCAGGGTAGGGGGGGACCAGGGGGGAAGTGATCGAAAAATTAATTTATGCTGAATAATGTCAAATGTACTACAAATTAATGTTTTTTCCTTATCAAAATGTTATCTGGTCTTTTTTACGCTTTGCTTTCGAAAGCATATCATTCATTTTTATTCTCATCAGTAAGAAAAATATTCTATTTTTGCCTCCCCTCTCCACCTCCCCGAGAAACCAAAATCCTGCACGATTCATATGATAATATATACATAGTTTTTTAATTTTAAAAAGTTTTGCTTCTATCCTTCTTGAAAACATTCAGCTAAACGCTACTAAGACAAATCTAGTCAAATATGAATCATCGTTTGCAGTACATTTTGGCAATGTAGGAAAAAATGAGCTCCGCCACCAGGGTCCAATCTAGGGTGATTCTGCTCCTTGGTGATGGGAGGGGGGCTAAGGGGTGGGAGGAGGAGGGCATGCCTCCAACTCCATCGCTCGAGATTGCTAGTAACTGGAATGGAGGCAAAAAAAATATTAAATGTTATATATCCTCGTATTCTTCAAGAAATTTGTTAAAAAGTCACTAAAATTACGGCAAATACTTTATAACGGAACGGCATTCCAGTTAATTTCGTCTGACCTTGTCTCCCCCCCCCCCACACACACACTTAATTTTTTTTTTCTAGATCCGAGCTTGAATCACATTTTCTATCATTATAAGATACATCCCGATTTAGCGGGAAACGTTATGAAAAGTGAAAGACTGAGTGTATATTGTTCGCCGGTAGACAATCACCTTTTTTCCTTTTAGAGATAAATTGGAAATTCTTTTTCGGTTGGATAAATATCGATGACATATTAGGATCCGCTTCAAATATTTGGAAAATGGCCAAACTTTAAACAAATACTGCAAACAATCTCCGCATTTCAAATGAAATTTTTTAATTTTGGTGGTGGAATGTGAGGATCAAGAGGTTTGCGCTGACAGCAACGATTTGCTTTCTTAACCGCAGAGGGATCAGAAAAGGCAACTTTCTTGTTTTAAGAGATAGATAAAAAAAATTGCTTTCTGCAACAGTCTCGTGAGAAAGAGGACACCGATGGGCTTGAAAAGATCGCCGTCCGTCGGATCGAACGTAAAGCCGTGGCTCTGTGTGCATATCCTGTTTGCGCTAAAGGATACCCCTCAAGGCCTTGTGGGATGCTTCCCATCCGTCTCCTAAAAATTGTTCAGTGAATTCCTTTCCAAACCTTTCTCTGATTCCTTGGGGTCTTTGTCACCTGTCCATTTAGCCCACTGTTTGAGCAAAAAAAGTGCCGCTCAGAAATAAAATAATCCAATTGAACAAATATTACTAATATTACTGAAAAAATAAAGATTAGATAGATTCGATTGAGATCTTTTATCTTTAGCCCCGTTTTTCATAAGAAGCTTATTAAAGTAGTTCCAGAGCTTCGGATTTAGATGGCGTAATGCATTGTACATAACCAATCTTAAGCAACCTGCAAATTAAGATGTCGAAAGGGAATGACGGAAATTCTCAAATTATTTGGTGGGATGTAAAAGACACTTCGAAGTATGGCAAAAGCATTCCAAGTCTCACTTCCCTCCAAGAAATGCTTCGAACACCTGGAAACTCGCTCTAAAAATACTTCCATTCACATTGGCGCCTTTTCCCACAAAGCGGAAATCTCTCTGTTGACGCATTGCTTGGGAGGAGAGCGTGCTGTGTATTGGCTATTAATAATTCCACTCAAGCACGGGGGAAGAGCAAAATTTAAGTATGGGAGGAGAGAAGCAAGTGACTGGACGGATCAGAAACTGTTTTAGTATTTTATCAGAAATCATTCTCGCTGAATAGTTGCAATATATGTTATTTCTCTTTGTTAAGTATTAAAATTATCGAACTAGAGAAAGGCGTCTAGGAGGCCATCTCTTTCTATAGATTCAACCATGATTCTACATATAATAAAGAAAGTTATTTTTCAATCATAAAAGCATCATGATACAAATTGCTAAATTATTTAATTTTCAAATTCATTTAACTGAAGTTTGTGATCTCCACAGTCTACATTGTAAGCCAACAGCTTTATACCAGGAAGAGTGTGGCGAGTGTTCTGAAGCGTGGTGAAATGATACAATTAATAACTGTAGATCATACCAGTACCCTTTGTCAGCCGTCTGCGTCAATGCATGTGACTTGGCAGCTTTCCAACGCCACACGTATTTTATTCAGTGTTGGATATTTTTTTTAACGTATTTGGATCTCTCTCCCTGTAATTTCCCAAAAATTTTCAGTCCCAAATTTGGCATACTGGTTCCTTCCATGGCACCGCTTGTTGATTTAAATATTCCAGTTTGTATCTCTGTATAGTAGTTTAAACGTCTCTTAGTGTGTTGGGATCCTTCTGACCGTCCATTTAAGTCGTTGTGTAGAAAAAGTGGGAGCGGGGGTGGCTCGGTCGGTAGCGCGCCAGGCTCTAATCTGTAGTTCCAAGGTTCGAGTCCCAGCTGGGTCAGTGTTGAGATTTATCTCCGCTAAATTCCCCGCCCTGCCCACGGTCAGTAGGGGACACCGATGGGCTTGGAAAGGCCGCCGTCCGCCGGATGGGACGTTAAGCCGTGGCCACGTGTGCGGGAGAGCCATACCCTGTGCACCTTAAAGAACACACTGGATGGCCTTGACGGGAGGCTACCATCTGTCTCTCAACAGCTGTTCCAGTGGATCCCCTCTCCCAACCTTCTCTGAGCCTTCGGGGTCCATGTGACCTGGCCATTTAGCCCATGGTGTGCAAAAAAGTGCCGCTCAAAGGTAAAACAACCCAAACAACCTAACAAAAAAGTGACGTTCAGAGAAAAATAACTGCGCAGCAGAAAGTGGAAATAGGAACAGAACTATGCAGCCTCGGTGGCAAAGTGGTATCGCGTTAGGCTGATTAAGCTTCTAGGAATTTTATCTTTCCACTTCAGGGATCTGTTGAATTTCAACGGGAAATGTTCTAGTACCAAATGTTCTCTGTAAAGTATTGCTTTAATAACTAGCTGTCAATTATTCTGCAGTGGTCTCTCCAACAAATAAGGAGGAATTGTTTTCCTCCTGACAATTTTGAATCAGATTTCCAACGATTCTTGGCAACAAGATCAAATTTCTCATCAAAGTGATTTTAATTCAGTAATAAGGGACGACATATGCCATACGCACACTGTCCAGGGTAGACTCAGAGCGGAAAAATTTCGTGTTACAAGTCGCCTGTTCTTTTTGGGCAGTGAGTTATTCTCTGATCGGAGTTAATTTCAGCGATCTTCCTAGCCAAAGTAATATCGGCAAAGCCAAAGATCCGCAAAGACTGAAACACTACAGGTACAGCTGGAACAGATGAATGCAAATGAGAACAAATTAGCTTCAGCAGATTGTCTTGTGAGGCATCTATTCCATGCTCTCGACGATTCGTTTCGTGCAAATGGACGTTGCAAAGGTCTAACAAAAATCGTCAATCACAGAAGCGAAATTGTCAAAGTTGGGTTGTTTTACCTCTAAGCAGTGCTTTTTTGCACACAATGGGCAAAATAGCCAAGTCACAAAGACCCCAAGGGCTCAGAGAAAGTTGGGAGGGGACCCACTGGACATCTGTTAGGAGATAAATGATAACCTCCCATCAAGGCCATCCAGCGTGTTCTTTAACTTGCACAGGGTATGATTCTCCTTCATACAAGAAGACCACGGCTTAACGTTCCATCCGACCGACGGTGGCGTTTTCAAGCCCATCGGTACCCCTTATTGACAGAGGGCAGAGTGGGGAGTTTTGTGGAGATAAATCTCAAAGCTGGCCCACCCCACAGATCGTGTTTTTCTCTTTGACGTCATCCTTTATGTCCCCTACTATCCCCCCTTATTAATAATAACGGGCATCAGTGGAGAGCACATAAGGGTGACGTCATAGGGGAAGAGCACTGTTTGTGGGGTTCAGGGACTTTTGTTACTACTTCTGTTGAAACAGGAGGTTGGGAAGAAGCGCAATGGGTAAAGTCACGGGAGAGTGCCACGGTCACAATTTTTTACAATGACAATTCTGACAATCGAACAAGTCCCGAACTTTCCACTGAATAGTTGGAATTCTCATTGTAAAAAAAACAACCTGAATGATCATTGGTTCTAGTCTGAACATGCCAGTTTGAGATTTTCTCTTCTGCTGTTTTAGATAGTCATTCGTCGTATGGCTGTCTGAGGTCGTATATTAAGATGAAATTTTAGATCGGCCTTCTTTCCATTAGAATTTTTTCCAACGATCTTTCTGTTTGTTTATGTAGTTCTTCTACACATTAAAAGGCAAAACATCTAAAAAGATGTTAAAGTTATTTTCTTTTCCCCAATTGTATTATGGACTCAGTGGGCCTTTTGAGCTGACCATCTAGCCAGGGGCCCAAAATCTTTTTGAGAGAAGAGCACTGATGACGTCCAAAGACGGACTTGTACGAACAGAAAGTATCATCGATAACCAATTCCCTCTCCTCATCGATAACCAATTCCCTCTCTTCATCGATAACCAATTCCCTCTCTTCATCGATAACCAATTCCCTCTCCTCATCGATAGCCAATTCCCTCTCCTCATCGATAGCCAATTCCCTCTCCTCATCGATAGCCAATTCCCTCTCCTCATCGATAGCCAATTCCCTCTCCTCATCGATAGCCAATTCCCTCTCCTCATCGATAACCAATTCCCTCTCCTCATCGATAGCCAATTCCCTCTCCTCATCGATAACCAATTCCCTCTCCTCATCGATAGCCAATTCCCTCTCCTCATCGATAGCCAATTCTCTCTCCTCATCGATAACCAATTCCCTCTCCTCATCGATAGCCAATTCCCTCTCCTCATCGATAACCAATTCCCTCTCCTCATCGATAGCCAATTCCCTCTCCTCATCGATAGCCAATTCCCTCTCCTCATCGATAGCCAATTCCCTCTCCTCATCGATAACCAATTCCCTCTCCTCATCGATAGCCAATTCCCTCTCCTCATCGATAGCCAATTCCCTCTCCTCATCGATAACCAATTCCCTCTCCTCATCGATAGCCAATTCCCTCTCCTCATCGATAGCCAATTCCCTCTCCTCATCGATAACCAATTCCCTCTCCTCATCGATAACCAATTCCCTCTCCTCATCGATAACCAATTCCCTCTCCTCTGCTCCCTCCAAGTTATATAATAATCATTATTTTTTTTTCAGTTTGCTAAATCCAAATTTTATCAATCGGGATTCCGAGACATTTCAATGAAAAAATTTTACATTCCAAGTATTGCTTTTAATCATTGTTATTAAAATGCGGAATATGAACAAATTGTTTTAATAAATATTATAAAATATATATTTTTTTTACTTTTGTTTGATTTTTAAATATAATAAATATAGTACCAAATGTTGTGCATCCAGACAATCACGAATTCATCAATGAAATGTAACATTTCTTGTGGTATCAAATTTTTTAAATTTACAACAAAGGTGTGCCTCAGGTCAAAAAAAGAGTGGGAATCACTATTTTATCCCATTATCATAAATTTGCATATTTTTTATTTCGATTTTTGACGCGCAAACGGTTATTAAAAAGTGCAGACGTAAAGAAAATAATAATAATACTACTCATAATAATAATTGATATGTGTTATTATTGCTGTAATATGTTCGCTGTATGCAAGAGCAGACGAAATTTTGTTTTGTTGTGGTGCCCTCGAGCACTAATAAGGATGTATCAGTGAGCACTTGGAACTTTTCGGCGAGTGCCTGATCTAGTCCATTGTGCAAAGGGCGGGGTAGGCACTCCAGTTAGTAGCAGCCAAGCGTATAACCTGTTGTTCTCAGATTCTAGTCCTAAAGTGTCGGAGGATGGGGATTGTCTCAGTGGGTAGTGCTCTAGGCTCGCAATCTACAGTTCTCTGATTCGAGTCCCAACTGTGGCAGGGTTGAGATTTATCTTTGCTATTTCTCTTCCTGCCTTCGGTCAGAAAGAGCACACCAATGAACTTGGAGAGGAAGCCGTCCATCGAATGAGACTTTAATCCATGGCCCGTGTGTGGGAGAGCCATACCCTGTATACTGTAAAGAACATGCTGGATGACCTTGGCGGGAGGCTACCATCTATCTCGTAACAGCTGGCCAGTGTGTCCCCTTCCCCCAATATTCTCCGAGCCCTTGGGGTCCTTGTGACCTGGCCATTTAGCCCTTGTGTGCAAAAAAGAAAAGTGCCGCTCAAAGATAAAACGATTTTATCCTTTTTTGCTGAAGCCTCACCTCTTTATAGGCTTTTTTTGGGGGGTTTTTTGGTTTAAATGATGAAAAATAGTTTAATAATCAACAATTGTCGCCACTGCAGTTGATCGCAGTTTAAACTCATTTTCGAAAAACGAGTATTGTTTTTACTTCGTTTTCTCTCCGACCTTTTTGTAGACATCCCATTTTTTCTGTTTTTAAAGATAAATGAAAAATTCTACTGAAGTGGATATTTACTAAGAGCATTTTACTATTCGAATCTTTTCAAATCATCCTTTAGTTCGAATTCCCACCGCTGGAGAGCGTTAAAATCGTAAAATCAGAAACTTGCTTCTCATTGAAAAAAAAAGTATTCCATATTTTCCAGAGACAAATTTTCTTTTTCCCTTTCCTCCCATTTCTCTGAATCCTTAGGGGCCTTGTGACTTGGTGCAGGTCTTGTCATTACGAACTCGAAAGTGCAAAATAAAAACTACCAAAACATTTCATCATTCGTTTCATTTTTTAATTGATCGCTCTGATATACGGTTTCGTTTTTTACATGATTCGGTTTCTTGTAAGATGATCTAGAGCAAGTTTGCATTAAGAAGGATTTCTTTCCTTAATCTTGCAATGTCTGCTTTAGAAAAGTCTTATTGAAATGTATTAAGAAATGCCTCGCTGACTCACCCAGGGAATGCAATTAAGGGCCTCGCTGAAGTGAAGCAAATGAAGTGGAAAGAGAAATGAATAGGACTGGCGATGAATGAAGTGGAAAGAGAAATGAATAGGACTGGCGATGAATGAAGTGCTCTCAATGAAGAGATTCATCACCTCTTCGCCTTCTCTACATTTGTTTATTTTTAGTTAAATATTTGCAATTTGTTTTCCTTATCGTCGCTGTGCGATGGCGATCTCTTCACTTGACAACTGGTTCGCAAATATTTTTTCAGATATTTTTATTAAACTCAGCTTCTTATGGTGCAAGTTATTCGAACTTTTTCGTAAACAATTCCTTTTGTTCCTTAGGTGGGGATGTTTAGTAGTTTGCGTGACAGGGCAATTATCTGAAGTTTGTGGGTTCTATCTCCTAATATTCAGATGCCAATATTCAAACGTTTAATATCTTTATTGGAAGACAAATCGGACATCTCGAGACTCTACACTTCAGGCAGGGTTCCGAATTCCCTTGTGTGATTCTTTCTCGCGGTTTATATTGTGGAAAAGAGTACATTAAACAGCAATAGCACATATTATGGAATTTTTTTTTGTAGCCAAAGAAATGCATCTTGTGTAGAGCAATAGCTGCAATGTTCACCAAATAGCCAACTTTTCGTTTTAGAAAATCTCATGGCGTTCAAATAATATATAATATTCTCCAATTCATTCGTGATCGGTTATAATTGCACCGAATGCATTGTGGAATTTTGATTGCAGTTTCCTGAATGGGGTAAAGCGAAATTTGAAACAGAAACATCTGTAGTAGTAGTTTTCTATCCTCACAGATCTTCTTTATCTATGGCATGTTATATTCACAGGTTCTTGTCAGACCTCTGTGGCAAGCAGCTGCTTGAGAGTTAATTTTTTTAATCACCAAAGTCAAAGGACTTGTTTCTGAGGATTTCTAGTATCCTAAAGTCGGCACTATTCAAATTTTATCTGTGACTAGTCTTCGTTGAAAAAGGTGATACAAAGAAATTTAGCATAAGCTCTTGTAAAAAGTGTTTTCTTTCGTCGGATCACAAATTCTTTGATCTGGCGTGGGTCCCGAGCATTTGATTCAAAGGGTACCTAATGTATTGTATATGCCATGAAAAATCACATTTATTAACTATAGTACTTACTATAATAGTATATTAAAGATCTGTCTTTAACTAAAGCCTCGAACTAGACAACGTTCCATGGCTGGCTACCTCGCCTAGCCGCACACAAATCTTGGCCGAAAAACACTGGCCCCGTCTGGGATACCCCAAGCCGAATTCTAATCCTGGTCGGAGCCTGACTTCCGATCTGCAGCACACTCTCAAGCAGGAACAAAGTCTTTTCTCCTTGTCTCAGCGTGGTTACGTGGGTCTTTTCCACGTAAAAGGGGACTTCGCCTCGGGTAGGGGGAACAGACTCGCATCATCTGACCGTTACAGTGCTGATTAGACGTGTCCTCTTTTTTATGATTACATAGATGTTAGGGAGAACGCAAAAGACATAATTTTCCAGATTTTAAAGGTATATTCATTATCATATTCATTATCATTATCATATATTCGGGAATATGGTTCGTTATTTTACTTCCAATATGATTTTCACTGTTTGTGAAGGAAATGTTACTCAACCTATCATTCATATGTTGTAAGAAATGGCAAAGACCTTCGTTCGGAGAGTTGACCAAAACTGTAATCGGAGTGCATCCGGATTGGGTTGTTTTACCTCCGAGAGGCACTTTTTTTTTGCACACAATCAGCTAAATGGCCAGGTCACAAGGACCCCCAAGGGTTCGGAGAAGGTTGGGAAAGGGGTTCACTGAACACCTGTAAGGTGATAGATGGCAGCTTCCCATCAAGTCCGTCCAACCTGTTCTTTAAGGTTCACAGGTTTCTCCTGTACACGGGGACACGTCCCATCCGATGGACGGCGTTCTTTCCAATTTCGTTGTTGCCGCCTTTCCCACCGAGGTCAGGGTCCTTGGGCAAACTGCACTCGATGCAATGGATGACGAAAAGGACCTCTGTAACATGTGGGTGACTGACGAAAGTTTCTAAACGTTGCTTCTGAAGAAGTGGGAGGTAGAGATTGACTTCAAACGTCATTCCACGAGAAGAAAAATTACGAGGAGCGACTGGAAAGATAATCCTGATCCCAATTAGAGTATTAGTGCAGAAAACACATGATGCGGTGTGATTAAATTAGAGTCATTTTATGTTATTTTGTTGATAGTGAAGGGATAAATTCCACGTAACGGTCTTTCCACCTCAACGCGAGGTATATTCAATGCTAGGGAAATGTTTCAGCGTGGCCTTTAGATATTCAATTATCGAATGAAATATTAAGCTCCGTTTATTAATTGAAATGAGCATTGGTCTTCCACATTTTGTCGGAATGTTTCACCACGGATGTCCCTGAGGAATCTGCCCATGCACGAAGCCTGTCTGTTTCATATCGATAAAATATGAATGCTAAAATTTTAATGCTATCATGCGTGCTCGTTCAGCGAGCAGTAACGAAATAATCGAGTTTTAAGGGAATTTTGCTATTGCCTGACGTAAAAAATTGCAGGTGCGAATTTTATCTGGGTTATTTTCTTTTCGATGCAGAGGTTTGGGCATTATTAGAAAGTACTTTGAACTGCTTAGCGCTATCAACGCTTTAAAATTTTCTGGCGCTTTATTGCTGGAACTTTTAAAATTAGAGAGGTGAGTTCATATACGTCTTTAGCAATGATTTTGTTTCAAACTGGAGCATGCGCAGTTACTATATACGCTCTAGTCTGGGTTGGTGAATTCGTGGTGAATGATGCCAACTCTTTCTTTTCTTGCTGTTGGTGATCATGTTGGATCAGAACTGGATCTAAGGGATGAGGGTTGGGTTGGGGTTGTTTTACCTCTGAGCGGCACTTTTTTGCACACCATGGGCTAAATGGCCAGGTCACATGGACCCCGAAGGCTCAGAGAAGGTTGGGGGAGGGGACCCACTGGAACAGCTGTTGGGAGACAGATGGTAGCCCTCCGTCAAGGCCACCCAGCGTGTTCTTTAACGTGCACAGGGTATGGCTCTCCCGCACACGGGGCCACGGCTTAACGTCCCATCCGACGGACGGCGGCCTTTCCAAGCCCATCGGTGTCCCCTACTGACCGTGGGCAAGGCGGGGAATTTTGCGAAGATAAATATCGACACTGACCCAGCTGGGACTCGAACCTGGGAACTACAGATTACGAGCCTGGCACGCTACCGACTGAGCCACCCCCGCCCCGCTCTAGTCTGCACTGATGTCTCTACGTTTGGTGACGGGATTGGTTTGTAATCTGCAGTTTCCAGGTTCGAGTCCCGACTGGACCTATATTAAGAATTTTCTCCGCTAAATCCGTTCTGCCTTCGGTGAGAAAAGGGACAGCGAAGGTGTTGGAAAAACCGCCGTCCTTCGAATGGGAGGTAAAGTCGCGACCCTGTGTGCAGGAGACCCATACCCTGTGCACGTTAAAGACTGCGCTGGACTGGTCTGACGGATTGGGTTGTTTTTACCTCAGAGCGGCACTTTATTGCACGCCATGGGCTAAATGGGTCAGGTCACATGGAACCCGAGGGCTCAAAGAAGGTTGGGGGAAAGAACCCACTGGACAGATGTTAGGAGATAGATGGTAGCTTCCTATCAAAGCCATTCAGCGTGTTCTTTAACGTGCATGGGGTATGGCTCTCCCGCACACGGCACCAGAGCTTAACGTTCTATCCGACGGACGGCGGCATTTCCAAGCCCATTGGTGTCCCCTATTTGTTTTGATTGTAGGTTTCCATTGTTTCCTAATAGTTGTTCAGTGGATCCCCTTCCTCCATCTTCTCCGAGCCCTTGGAGTCCTTGTGACCTGGTCATTTTAGTCCAGTGTATGGAAAACAAAATGCCACTCAGAGGTAAAGCAAACTAAACCCCTCCATCATTTCAAGACCCCAAGAATTTTGCTAATGCTGATAACTCTTAATTTGGTAAACTGCTTTCTGTGTGGCTGTGCCCTTAGGCATGTTGGCAATGCGTTGCGTGTGGAGTTTGAAATGTGCTCCTACAGCAATGGACGATGAATAGAGGAAGACACGTGACATGTCGTTTTTTCTTTTCAGTGACAGGCAATATATTAATGTAATAGAGAAAGTAATGATGAAAGATCACTTCAGTTTAATGAAGATTTCGAAGTGTGTACTGATCGAAACAGAATCTCGAACACTACGGACCATTACACAAACAAACTATTAAGAAATATATTCAGTTAAATGCTTGATGTAACAGTTATTATGTCTGAATTAATAATTCTGGAGATGAATTCTTATGAACAGTTGGCAGCATTGGTGTTGTCAGCTTTTGTAGCCATTCTTTAAATGCTGAACTTATGTTATTGAAATGCAAGATTTTGATCAGGCCCCGAAACACAAGTTTTCCCGGGGGGAGTTACCCTGGAAAAAATAATTTATATTAAATAACTTCAGATTAATGTTCTTTTGTCTTTTACAAAATGTAATTTTTTATGTTTTTTGTTTTTGTTTCAGAAGTATATTATTTATTTTTATTTATTTATTGTTATGAAAATAATTTTTTTTTCAATAAGTTCCTTTTTTTGTCTTGTCAGGCTCCTGTCAGACCTCTGTGGCAAGCAGCTGCTTGAGGGGGTATTTATTTATTTATTATTTTTCTCGCATTATGCAATGATATTTGCAACTGAATTCATTAATGAACGCTCGACATAAAATATTTTTAGCTTGGAACACAGATTTGTTGGGCGTTTTCACCTCCCCGCCCCTGGAAAAATTTCTACCGATGACCACGTTTCAGGGTAGTTTTTAAAAAGCGGTCTAGATAAAGTCTCTAACCTTCTCCTATTGAAAACCACCATGAAATTAACAGTAACCTCTTGTTACGGAAAAGGAACGGCATTGTTCATGTGGAACAACTAATGAGCATAACTCTGATTAATATTTAATCCGTGCATACAAATGAAATAATTAGTTTCACTGAAGTTAAGAGCCAATGCAAAAACCGAAGAAGTTTTTCTCCTCATCGTCCTGTTTAATTTTTTAAATTTCTGCCTCTCTAATTGAAGTCCTCTAAAATGTTTCTTTTTTCGTGTTTCGCTCACTTCATTCTGTTCTTAAATCTTTCTCATTCAGTTTTTCGAACACTTTTCTTCTTCTGATGATTCTGAAAGAAAGAAACCGAATTCCTTTCCCATAATCCGCTGCTCAAAGCTCATTTTCCTTCTTTTACTTTCATCTTCTGTTTTCGAGAGCAATCTCCATGGCAGCCGACTAAAACCTCATCTGCTTCCTCTGGTGCACGTTCGCTCTCCTCACTTTCTGATCACGTGGGTCTGTAAGGGGAGGCGTCGAGGGTTGCTGCCGTTTCCTCGACCAACGGTTCAAACGCCTCTTTGAACTTCCCCCCCCCCCACACACACACTGGAAGCGTGTTGCGACGGGTTATTAAAAAGAGCATTCCCCCCCCCCCTTCTCTCTCCTGTTCAGCTGCTCCCCATTGCTTAACGTGCAACAATATTTCTATTCATATTTCCTACGGTGCGGCGGCCGGGGTTTGGATCCCGGGGGCAGAGCGTGTATTCAGGTCATCGTCTGCTCCTCATTAGCTTTTTCGTCTTCTGCATCTTTCGCCGTCGTTCGCAAAATCGGTTGAGGAAATTTGTCAGCCTGTCAAGATGTTTGCTAATAAATTGTTGTAATAGAAACCACTTTCGATAAACAGTTTTTTTTTTTGTATGCTGTATGTGAATTTAATTTGCTAACCTCTTTAGCTTTGAAGTGAAAGCAACTTAATACTTATGGCGGCCATTTTATTTCCTAGATCTCCTCAATGTTTACTTCAGCGGCGCTTAGCGTCAAGATTAAAAAAAAAAAGGTGCACTTAACGTCATGACGTACAATGTAAAAAAAAGTTTAAAATAATAAATGAAATTGATTTTTATCATTACAGGTCTATTGCATTTTTTTTTTCCGTACTAAAATGATTGATTTATAAACCGAAAATGATCTGGATATCCTCCAACAGCGTAAACAGAAAAGAGGAGATAAAGGCTTTTGCGTTAGGTTATTTTATTTCTAAACGGCACTTTTTTTTAACACATACTGGGCTAAATGGCCAGCTCACAAAACCCCAAGGGCTCGGATAAATTTGGGGAAGGGAGTCTACTAAACAGATGTCAGGAGACAGACCTCCTCCCCCCTCCCCCCCCCAAAAAAATGTGCATTTGAGGAGATAAATTAGAACTCTAGATCAATTGGAACTCGATCTGGGAACTACAGATTACGAACCTGGCGCGTTACCGAGTGAACCAACCCAGCCCCCGAGAACAAAAGCCCTGATTGCACATTTTCACAAATTGAAATTTTCGGGGCCTAACTTAGTTCTAGTGAATAAGCCTCCTGAATGAATATTGATCTTCAAAGGAAAATCTTTTTCTTATAGACAGGGACGGCCCAAGATTCTCGAAATGACTTTTTTTGTTTTCCACCCGAAACAAATTTCTTCGTTCTTCTTCCTCAGATTCAATTAATGGGCTTTTTTTTTTATTAATGTGATTCACGCAAAAATCCCTCTTTTCGAGGTTTTATGCTTGGAAACTATAAAAAAGATAACCGTACTTTAGGTTCTTGTAATTATTGAACTTCAAATAGGAGAGCATTATCCCATGGGCTCATTGGTGTTCCCTTAGGTCCTCAGTATTTCTGGGGTCTTCATTTAAATTGCTTTTGGAATTAGCGATAATTGCAGCAAAGTGTTTCATATGATCCATTACAAAATATGGCTAAATTGTAGTTGCCGAAGTCTTACACCAGATGGCATATAAATCAGGTAGAGGCGATGCCACCACTATCGCTGAAACTATTGATCAACAGCTTTAGGAAAAGAAATTTCCAATAAATTGATGATGCAAATTGACCAATATTCTAAAGTAAAGGCTAGAAAAGCCCTAGAAATCTCCAGAAAGCTCCTATAAACAGAGGGTGGAGAACTCTCAAGAAAATATTTTCTGTTTTTTTTTTATCTCGTCTCCAAGAAACGAACTATTGCTTTTTCTCTTTGTCTTCTGTCCGCATTGAACGATTTTGTTTTTAAAGATAAATTAAAGTTATTTTTCTGTAGGATAGGTACTAATGAAATATTGAGATTCGCATTTCCTTAATCTTCCAATGGTTTTAATTTTCACCGTTAAAGTGCCCTTGGTGTTGCTCTTGCCACTTTAGTTTGAAGTGCCATTAAAGGGTTGTTTTTGCCAACTTTGAACGAATATTATAAATGATCTCTTCACGATTTGAAATGAGGCTCGAAATTTTTGTGGTAAAGTGCCGTGGTTAAGAGGTTTACATTTGATTGCAGCGATTTGACCTCTTGTCTTCTGTTGGGTAGGGGTGAAAAAACGCTTCCTTTAATTTTTTTTTCTTTAAGAGCTAAGTAATATATATATATACTCTATATGTTTTTAGAGGGAGTATAGCTGCAAATTGCTGTTTGCCTTTCCGAATCATCCGTTAGTTCAATTTCCACCTTTAGAGGGTGCAAAAGACGGAAAATAGCAAACTTCATTCTTTTTGAAAAGAAGCATTCCGTATTCGCCAGAGACGATATTTTGTTCTTCTATGAAGTGCAATGTCTCTCCAAAATCATTCCCCCTTGCGACTGAAATAATAGCGGTAACTATACTGCTAACTTTCGCGATCCAATTCTGAGTTAGGAAACCCCTGATAAATACTCAGATCGTCAACGATTCGCCTCCAGTGAATTTCAATGGGGCATGTTGCAGTTTGACTTGATGCATCTGAATAGATTTTTCGAGGATTGCTATTGAAAATATAAAATCTTCCACAAATCGGGGAGGAGGGGACCATTTTTGAGTCCCTGTTTTTCTTGCTACAAGGGGAAGATATTTATAATGGCCTCCTCCTTGGGTATGACACAAGTAAAAAATCCCATACTCCAACTGTAACTATCGTTGGGCGGGCCACTATTTCCAGGATGTTGTTCAAGCTATTAAGATCTAGCCGGAAGCACCATTCCCTACCGGAAACCCCTATCCCAATAATCTCGACCGACTTTGTCGTAAATAAAACCACTAAAAGTGGCATCGACTCATGGAAGTTCACTTCCATGATTTCCTTTTTATTTGTTGACTGCGCTCCACCTTTACTGTCTGAAACGAAATGGGCAATTTTGCGACTTGTGAAATCACTTCTCTAAATTAAAACAATAAGACTGTAGTTGGAAAAAAAAAGTATCTGAAGAAGAACATCACACATCACCCACTTGGGCAGTGAAACCGTCGCATGCGAAAGCTCTAAGATGACAAGGGAACGTGACTCTGCTGATCTTGCATCGCCACGTGCTCACGAGTACGTGTTGGCAAGATGAGAAGAAAGCGATGACGAGGGCACGAGCTTTGGCAATTGCTGTGAAGGTGGAGGACAAGTCTGTGCACGTAGATGGCAAGTCTAAAAGTCGGAAGAAAGTGTGTGTTTTTAAGTAGGAAGTTCAAATTGGGTTCATGCTACAATTAACGGTTTTTAATCTTTCCCACGGTCCGAATGGTTGTTGTGCTTGCATGTGAAACAAAGGCATTTATTTAGGTCGATTCTTTATCTTCTTTCTATTATGGTATACTGTCTCTACAGGGGACTCACCTTTCTTCGTCTGTCTTCATCGTGAGCTATACTGGCAAGCTCCTGCAAACTTCCATGGGTTCTTTGAGGAGTGATTATTGTATTATAATACAATTTACACGGTTAATATTATATGTAGTATACCGTCAATAATAACGCTGATGCTGCCTGTGTTCCCATTAGCAACCCAGTTTCAGATCTCGTGCAGCATATTGAATAGAAACAATCTCTGTGTCATTAACGCCGATAATAAAAGGAATAAACTGAAGATCAAATTTAAACCTTGGAACGATCTTGATAACCAAAAAATGATCGGATGATTTGTATTTTGCAAATTTGACTCTTATTGATCCATGAGAAGCAGCGGTTGTCATAACATTGTCAAGGAGCTTCAAAAGTATTCTCTTACAGATTATGAATTTCTTGAATATTCTTCATCTGTTGAGGAAGGAGTAGCAGAAGAGAGATCATGAGAAGTTTTGAAGAAGTGATTCGCCCTGTATAAATTCGGGACGTTAAGCCATGGCCCTGTGTGCAGGAGAGCCTTACACTGAGCACATTAAAGAACACGCTAAATGGCTTTGATGGGAGACTTCCATCTGCGTCCTAGCAGCTATCCAGTGAATCCCCTTCTCACTCTTTCTCTAAGCCCTTGGGGTCTGTGCGACCTAGATATTTAGCCCATTGTGAGAAAAAAAGTGACGATCAGAGGTAAAACAACCTAACCTACACAAATCAGGACCTAGAAAAAAAAATATGGAGAGACACAAGAGATGAAATGTACCTGATCAGGCCAAAACGAGGTCCTTGATTTTTTTTAAACAAAAAAGCAAAAACCCAAGTACTGCAAACTGTGTTTTCTCCCATTTATTCTAGTGAGTTCTTAAAAAAAAAATTCGTATATATATGTGTGTTTCTGCTTCTTTTCGCCTTTTTTCCGATATTAAAAATTTTCATGGATACCACAGTCCCTTGTCTCCTCACCCCTTAGGGGGCGGGGGGTGGCTCAGTCGGTAGCGCGCCAGGCTCGTAATCTGTAGTTCCCAGGTTCGAGTCCCAGCTGGGTCAGCGTTGAGATTTATCTCCGCAAAATTCCCCGCCCTGCTCACGGTCATCTCCGCAAAATTCCCGCCCTGCTTAAATGAAGATCTCACCGATGGGCTTGGAAAGGCCGCCGTCCGTCGGTTGGGACGTTAAGCCGTGGCCCCGTGTGCGGGAGAGCCATACCCTGTGCACGTTAAAGAACACGCTGGATGGCCTTGACGGAGGGCTACCATCTGTCTCCCAACAGCTGTTCCAGTGGGTCCCCTCCCACAACCTTCTCTGAGCCTTCGGGGTCCTTGTGGCCTGGCCATTTAGCCCATGGTGTGCAAAAAAGTACCGCTCAGAGGTAAAACAACCCAACCCTCACCCCTTAGATCCAGTTCTGATCCAACATGATCACCAACAGCAAGAAAAAAAGAGTTGGCATCATTCACCACGAAATAATGGCAACACTTACCCTAAAAGTAAAAATGGATCGAAAATTAAAATTGCATCATTTCATCGCACTGTGAATAACCTTTAGCTAGTGGGTGCACAAAGTTTCCTTTCTACGAGTTTCTTTCAGATTACCACTCAATGATTGTAACCCTTAACAACTGATGACTTTAATTTGCAGCGCAGTTAGTGACTCGAGATCACAGAGACCTCTAGCCTATTTTTATCACGTAAGTGTAAATTTTGTATTGATCAATGACAATTATAAAACAAAGCCTTTATTATCAATCATGAAATTGAGGTGGACGGTTCGATAGGTGAGGCTGCGAGGCGAACGCCTCAGGGCGCCATTTTTGAGAGGCGACAAAATTCGGGATGAAGTACCATTGAAATTTCGGTTGCCTTGTTATCGCTATTATCAAACACGATGCAGTAGCTCTGAAGAGATTTTCTGGTTGATCATTAAATTTAACAAGAAACTTTTTTGGGAGGGGGAATGAATACCTATCGAGGGGGGAGCATTTTTTATCTCACCTCAGGGGCCAAAAAAAGTCTCGTCGCGTCACTGTAAGCAATAGGAAATAAATAAAAGTAAAATAAATACACGTCATCAAATTTAAATAATGGCAGTAAACGATTAAGTGGCGACACTAAATGATGTCAGAAATTATTATTTGAATTTATGGCGCAATGCAAATCTCTTTTTTGTCTCATAGATCTCACGACGGTAGTCAAGGGTTAAGGTTCTCAGATTCCTCAACAGAAGAGATACAGAACGGACCTTAAAAATGCAGCTGCTTAAACTTAAATCATATTTTATGGGTTGTTTTACATGTAAGCTGCATTTTTTTTTTTGCCCAAGTCACAAGGGCTTAGAAAAGGGTTCCAGGAAGGGAACCCATTGGATAACTGTTAAGAAACGGAAGCCTTTAATGCGCATCGGGTATAGTTCTGCACACGGGGCCATGGCTTTTCGTCTCATCCGAAGAACGGCTGCTTTTTCAAGCACCTCGGCGTCTCCTTTCTCACCGAGGGCAGAATGAGAGTTTGCGGAGATAAATTTCAACGCTGTCTGGCATGCTATCGACTGAGCCAACACCCGCCATATATATTCTGAAAAATATACATATGGTTTTATTTAATGTAAGAATGATATATAACCATATATGTATACTTCAGATTTATTTCAAGTTTAGGAATTAGGTCAAAATGTCAAGAGGCAGTCTTTTTCGAGTAATTTCTTTTCCAAATTATTGATTGTTTCTGCACTTCATATAGTTGAAACCTGTCTATACTCTGTGCTGTGTTTAAGTCAAATACTTCTCAACTAAAGAACCTTAATTGCTGTAATGGTTAGCGAACTTTACTACTAAACCAGCGGGCGTGTCCTTCTGCATGTAATTTGAATGTTACATGAGAAACCAGGACATGCGTAGAGCTTCTATTTAGGATTATTGGAATAACAGCCGTGAAAAAAATTCGTCGCCCCTTGAGAATGTATGAAAAACGAAAACAAAGATCATACAGTTGTCTCCTCGAACAACGCGGTAGTTGCGTTCCTGAAAAAGATCGCCTTATTCGATCGTAACTTTCCCATAAGTAATAACGGAATAAGTGGCGGTTACGTTGAAAGATCCATCAAAAAATAAATTCTTCCTCAAGCAGCTGCTTGTCACAGAAGTCTGACAGGAGATTGTCAGTAAAAATACGCTGTAGTGATATATGGGGAAGGTGATACCTCGGCAGAAAGACGGCACACACGAAGAGAAACTTTCGGGCTTTATCTGGGGTTTTACCTCTAAGCAGAACTTTTTTTGCTCAATGGGCTAAGATCGCAAGAACTCCAAAGGTTCGAAGAAAGTGGGAGGAGAGGATTCACTGGACAGCTGTTAGGAGACAGGTGGAAACCTCTCGTCAATGTGATCAAGAGTTCTCTTTAATGTGCACAGGGTATAGCCCTCCTTCACTAGGGCCACGGCTTACGTCTCATCCGGTTCATTGAGACTCGAACCTGAGAACTACATATTACGATCCTGACGTGCTACCAAATGACCATCCCCGCCCTTCTAGGTTGGAACCCGGGTTTTTTAATCCACAACCAATTACGGTAACCACTTTGTAATCAATATATTTTTATTCTTACTGCTATGTAACCACATAGACTTACAAAAAAAGACATTTCAAAATATAATTGAGTAGTGCTTTTCTAGGTTATCTTATTTCTTTGCATTGCGGAGTTTTCTTTCCTATAAAATAAAAATAAAGATCTTTTGAGCAGCCAATGTCGATGATAAAAACTCTAGAGATAGATTTGAGTGGAATTAGGCATCAATCTCTTATTTAAATAGTTTGTCTGAAGACCGGGATGTAAATTGAGAATCCTGGTCGTGATTAAAATTTCCAATTTGGCTCTGACAGATTGCCTTTGCGAGCTGTATTGTTCCACTCATCCAATAGGAGACTTGGAGATTTGGTCGTTCATTTAATTGGGTAATAAAGTTTCACTGTGAGATAAATCAATCGAGCTTAAATTCCTCTTCATTTGGAGTTTCTTGAAACATTCACAAATCTAAAAATCTTCTCCGGCCAGAAGACAGGGATTTATCAGGGAAGATTCAGTCAAGTGGCATTGAAGGAAAGAGATCTCGTGGATATCGGAATTAGAGTCAGATTCACAAACGACAGAGTTCCCATTTTTGAAAGACAGAGAATAAAAACAGATTCAGTTAAGCAAATATATCACTGAAATGGAGAGCCCCGTGGAGACGGAGAGAGAGAGTTAAAAGCGTGAGCCGTTTTTGTTGGAATCGCAACTCCACCCATAACTGAGCGAGAGATCTGTTAAGTTCCGCTTCTGACGTAGAGAATGTTGTCATTCTGTCCGTGGAACTTCGAGATCAGCAGAGTTTCCCCGTACCCTGGGGAGGAGTGCAGAGGCCCTGCCGGGGGAACTGACTCCCGGCTATCTATAGCCCCGGAACAGAGGAGGGAAGCGCGGTGACTGTGAGGCTGAGGTCCCTTTTCTCTCTCCCCGTCAGCTGTAGGGCGGCGTGTTTGCCTGAGGGTTTGGTTTGTCACCTGCAGCTGGTCTGCCCGACAGTGAATCATTGTGTCGCCAGTTGGCTGTCAGGTTGGGACCGAAAATTCTCGCCTTTCGTCGTCACTGGTTTCCATTGAGAGGAGAAAGTCCTTCCTTTTCTTCATCCTCAGAGTTCAAGTGCATTAAACAACACTTCGTTGAGAGAGTTCTTTTTCTCTTTAACTGTATTTATACTTTTGAGGAGAAGAATCAAGAAAAGGTTTTTTCCTTTTTCTCCTTCCGATTGCTTCATTCATCTTCATCAGTTTTGGGCATTTAACTTTCTTCTCTTTCGTCCATTCGTTGGTCTTGACCCGTTTGATAAATTGAATTCAGCATTCACATTGGTTTGTTCTTAACTCTGGTTGTTAAGTCTTTTTTTCGCTAAGATTTTAATTAATTATTAATAATTTTAAGGAGGTATTACACATATTTTATTCAACATTTCACTGTGGGTGGGAAATTTCCATGAGATATTTAACTTTAATCCATGGGAACTGGCGCGCTTCAGATTGAGCCGAACCAGCACCTCCTAGAATAGAATCCTGTACCGCGTGAGTTATGACTTCAGCTTTAGTCAGTTTAAACATTTAGAAATTTCTTATATATTAATCTCTGTTATTATTACTGGTAAGTTTTAAACTAATCTTTATACTAATGTTTATTTCTAAATATACATTAGTTTTAAAAAATTATTCCTATGTAAAAGTGTCATGATAATGCTAATATCTGTGTTAGCTCTAATGAGGTAGTGGTCAGCAGTGACTTCGATGTTAGTATGTTCGACCTTGTATGAGAAGGCCCGTGAAAGCTAGGAGTAGCTTCTAGGATTCTTCTCTGTCCTATATGTCGCAAAAAAAAATGCATGCGTGTAATTTTCTTCTAAAAGAGTATATTTGTAAATAAACATTAGTATAAAGATTGTTTAAAACTTACCAGTAATAATAAAAGAAATTTCTAGATGTGCAGATTGATTTAAGTTCACTCATAACTCAGTTGCGGGCTTCTATTCTAGGAGGTATTTGACCAAATCCCCTATTAGTATATTATGAGACGAAGTGCACACTTGAAATACGAGTAGAAGCCCCCCCCCCCCCCCCCCGCCTTATTTTTTTATAAAAAATTTTGTTATATATAATCCTGGATCCTTGAAATCAATCATCCCAATAAAGGGAAAGTTTTTATTTTTTGTCACGAGAATAAAAGGAATGAAATAATGACTAAATTGGCATTTGCACGTAACTAGGCGATCCCTAGAGATTGCAAAAAAGTTAATTGGTCTGTACAATCCTAAAATGGCTAAACATGAGTACATCAAATTAAACAAATTATGTCGGCATAATAAACATATTTTTGTGTCAAAAAGATAATTCAAAAATTATATCTATCTATACAAATATAAATATAAACAAATTGAAATGTTTATATTCATGTGCTTTTCTTTATTTTTTTCTCTTACAAATACGTTATTTTAAATAACATAATAATTTCTGCATTTCTGGATCAGGACGGCAACAAAGGCACCCTTCTTCACAACGCTATCAGGACGCACAAGTTCTTCTTAGTAGTCTTGTTCAATTTCAAGTCGGAATCTCTATTTCCTCAAATATTTCCGCATGAGTTGTCAGAAAATGATGTAAGCAAATGCTTTTTAAGAGGAAATAAGAGAAGGCAAATAAATATGTTTTGCAAGGGAATATGAGAAGACAAATGTTTTAAAAAGGAATATTAGAAGACAAATGTTTTAAAAGGGAATATTAGAAGACAAATAAATATGTTTTGCAAGGGAATATGATAAGACAAATAAATATGTTTTACGAGGGAATAAGAGAAGAAAAATAAATGTTTTAAAAGGGAATATTAGAAGACAAATAAATAGGTTTTACAACGGAATATGAGAAGGCAAATAAATATGTTTTACGAGGGAATAAGAGAAGACAAATGTTTTACAAGGGAATAAGAGAAGACAAATAAATATATTTTATAAGGGAATATGAGAAGGCAAATAAATATGTTTTACGAGGGAATAAGAGAAGACAAATAAATGTTTTAAATGGGAGTATTTGAAGACAAATAAATGTTTTAAATGGGAGTATTTGAAGACAAATAAATATGTTTTACAACGGAATATGAGAAGGCAAATAAATATGTTTTACAACGGAATATGAGAAGGCAAATAAATATGTTTTACAACGGAATATGAGAAGGCAAATAAATATGTTTTACGAGGGAATAAGAGAGACAAATAAATATGTTTTAGAAGGGAATAAGAGAAGACAAATAAATGTTTTAAAAGGGAATATTAGAAGACAATAAATATGTTTTACAACGAAATATGAGAAGGCAAATAAATATGTTTTACGAGGAAATAAGAGAAGACAAATAAATGTTTTACAAGGGAATATGAGAAGACACATAAAATATATTTTACGAGAGTAATAAGAGAAGACAAAAAAAATATGTTTTAGGAGGGAATATGAAAAGACAAATAAATGTTTTAAAAGGGGAATATGAGGAGGCAAATATGTTTTACAAGGGAATATGAGAAGACAAATAAATATGTTTTACGAGGGAATAAGTGAGAGAAATAAATAAATATATTTTACAAGGGAATAAGAGAAGACAAATAAATTATTTTATAAGGGAATATGAGAAGACAAATAAATATGTTTTTCAAGGGTTGTAAGAGAAGACAAATAGTGTTAAAGAACACGCTGAATGTCCTTGACGGAATGTTACCATCAATATCCTAACATTTGTTCAGTGGGTCCCCTTCCTGCAACCCTCTCTGAATCCTTGAGGTCTTTACGATTTATCCATTTTGTGTGTACAGAAGTGCTGTGTACAGGTAAAATAACCCTGCAAAAAGGAAAGCTTATTGGAGAAATGAAAAAAGACAGAAGTATGATATAATAAAAGTATTATGGACTTAATCAGGTCCGGATCAAGGAAGCCATGCCCCTTCCTCGCCTTGATAATGCTTAATAAGGGTAATGAAGGCAAAAAAAATTACACTTCTGCATATTTCACGCATTTTTCAAGAAATATTTTAAAGATCTCTAAAACGGAGTGGAAAATGTCACACTGCAATAATAATCAAGTCTCTTGGTCCCCTTTTACCCGCTCATTTGCGTTTGTTCCCCCCCCCCCCCTTTCTTTTAACTTTTTTTTCTGGATTCGGGCTTGGATTTAATTATTACTAAAACCAATGAAATAGAAAATATCATTAGTTTCGCAAATTCCAAGTTGCAGGTGAGACTTTATTTCAAAAATGATATCTGTGACGAAAGTTTTTGAAGTCCCAGATCAATAAACAACTTCTCAAAGTTTCCGGAGATGAGATAAATGAAAGCATTAGCAGAAGATCTGGGAACCCGATCTTTGGTGCTTTAACATTGTGTCGGGTCGTTTCGTCTCAGCTCAATGAGCACCCCTCTGTGACTAATCGCTAATTGGTTGTTCCTAGGCAGACTGAGTTCTAGTGTTGCTAGGTGGGTCCTTCTCGGGAGAGATATCTTCCTTTCTGTTCCCGAACAGGCCACTTCCTCTCGACGTTTAAGATCTCGCTGAATGGCATGACTAGAAGAATCCAGTTGAAACTTCTGACTCTGATTTGGTGGCGCTTCTTAAGGCACCCGATTCTTGATTCCTAAAGATCCCGTTGGGAAACAAAAAGATTACAACTCGTCTTAAAAATGAAAACAGAAAGTGGTCGGTATCAGAAGCGGAATTTTTTATATTGACATTTTCAGTTTCGAAGGCCCTGGGCCTCTAGTAAATGTGGTCATGTGGTCCGCAGTTCGTCAGGGATAATAATAATTATAATGATTTATTTCATGCTGGGGGTTACAGTAAAGCCAAGGTACAGGTAGTTTTGGATATTAATTTAAAAGTTCAAGTAGCTTGATGCCTCAGTACATTTGAGAAATTGAAAAGAAATATTGATGATAGTTCAAAAATACAAACATATTTACAGGAATTGCATAATTATTTGACACATATAAACAAAATGACAAGTTATACAGACGAAGACAAACATATAATATGAAGTATGATAAAAAAATATATTAAACTTAGAGGGAAGAAAAAGAAGATTTAATACAACAGAGAGTAATATTAAATGAATGAATAGGGGAAAAAAAGAATTGCGGATAATCCAGACAAAGGTCAAAGTTGGTGAGTGGGAATAGGGGTAAGGAGATGTTGGTCAAATGTTTCAATATTTTAATAGGAGTGGACTAATATAGTTTTTGAATTTTGTTTTAGAATTTAAAGTAGTGATATCGCTCGGTAGAGAGTTCCAAGTTGAGGTTGCTTGAAAGGCAAAAGAAATTTCACCATATTAAGTTTTGAAAAACTTGGGAGTAGAAAACATTTCATTATCAGAGCGAAGGATGTGGCGATGTCGTAATCGAATATAGGGTGCAAAAATCGAATGAAGGGAATGAGACTTGTTATAAATAGTGCCGTGAATAAGGGTAGCTAGGCATAAACTGGAAGGAGACCTGTGTACAATCCCCAATGATGATGCACAGAACCGGCCAGGTCTAACACCTAATGTCCGACTCCGCCTTCTCGTGGTGCCTTCTCGTGGTGCAGGCCGTTTACCTTTCAAAAGAGATATTCTCTTTTGGAAGGGAACGGAATGGGAGGGCTGCCAGTTCAGTATGGCCTACTGATCTGGTCATCTATGGCCACTTTTTTATTTTTTTTTCAACCCTGCTGAGGAGTGGTCAACTTCACAGGGTCCTGGTGCTGACCATTTATATCTACTAGACTGGACTTGTTTATGGATTTGAGCTTCATTATGGATCTTGCTGCACTGGTGGGCCTCTGTTGAGGGAGAATCTACCGCTGTGTTTTCTGTTTGCTTCTGGGTTGCAAGCCCTAAGTGAAAAGAGGCATGGGATACCTTATATCAGCTGGTGAATAATCCCAATCAGAGGTCATCGCAGGTACCTGAACCTTACTTAGCTAGTTGGGCATCGTCAAGCCTAAACTGTAGTAATGTGTCTCAGGCAGACCATATGGCTCTTGAAAAAGTCCACTTGAAAAGGTGGTGCCTGAAGTTGCTACCAGCATCGGTGACTAGAGCCTTTAGCGGAGGAGGAACAGGTCTTTGCCCCATGCCTGCGATCAGGGGGCTGTTTGATATTGTTGACCCTAGCAATCTCAATAAACCTAGTTTCTTTAAAAATCCTACTAATCATTTTCTCTCTGCAGGAACGTGGAACGTAAGGACATTACATAGAGATTGTTCTCTTGATGTCCTCACGCAGGAATTCCAGCATTATAACCTAGATATTCTAGGCTTGCAAGAGACCAGATGTACAGGTAAAGGTGAGATACTTAAAAATAACTTTAAATTTCTCTTTACAGGGAGGGAGGATGGAAAGCATCACCAAGGCGTGGGTCTGCTTCTCAGCAGCCATGCTAGTGATGCTCTTCTAGGATATGAGTGCATTAATGAAAGGTTTCTTACAGCTACATTTCAGACAAGTATTAAAGACTTGAATGCTATCTGCTGTTATGCCCCCACTGAGGATGCCGATGAGGATGAGAAGGATAGGTTTTACGGACAACTTCAGGATATTTTGAATTCTGTCAAGAAAGGAGATATTACCCTTGTTCTAGGTGACTTCAATGCCAAAGTTGGTACTGACTCTGACCTTTGGGGAGGAGTGATAGGCCCTTTTGATATTGGTAGCTGCAATGGCAATGGGCAACGTCTCCTACAGGTAAGTAAACTCAATGGATTCAGAATAACTAACACTTATTACAAACACCGCGACATACATAAGTACACATGGGTTTCACCCGATGGCTGCATAAGAATATGATTGATTATATATTAATTAACAGCAAATGGGCTAGTTCTGTTAGGAATATCAGGTCATATAGTTGAGCTGAAATTGGATCTGATCATTACCTTGTTAAAAGTGTCTTGCAACTTAAACTTAAAAAGTGTTGTGCTAGGGATAAAAATTTAATACTGAAACTCTGAAAGACCCAGTTATAGCCAAAGCTTACCATGAAAGGTTACTTAGTCATTATGACAGTTATGGTATGCTTACTACTGAAGTTGAGGAAGAATGGGATCATTTTGAACAGGCTTTTTTGGACACTCTTTTAGGAAAAAAAGAGCAGAGGAGACATAATTATTTGAGTGATAAGGCACTTGAGCTTATTTCAGAAAGAAGGTACTGCAGGAATGTCCTTAATCAATACCCTACCAGTCCTAATAGAAAGGATTACAGAGAGCTTAATAAACGTGTAAAGGATCAGTTACCTGCTGATAAGAATCTTTGGCTTGATGGCTTGGCTGACAAAGCTGAGGAAGCAGTTAGGCAGCACAACAGCAGAGAGCTGTACCAGATAGTTAATGTTTTATGTGGTAGAAAACGGACAGGCATACAGGGATTGAAGGATAAACAAGGTAAGGTTATAGAAGGTGAGGATTCTGTCATGACTAGGTGGGCTGAGCATTTCAGTGATGTTCTAAACAATGTGGTTAGTTCTACTCCCATTGTTTGCAATGATGATAGATACATTGGTGGCTTTAATGTTGGCCCTATAACACAATCTGAAGTAATTCATCATTTCATGAGTTCCATGTCTACAGGACTTATCTTGTGATTATTTACTACTGATGTATTTTGGCTATTTCTAAACTTAAACTTCATAAATCCCCAGGGGATGACGAAATTACTACAGAAATGCTTAGAGCTGGGAATGTTTCGGTTACCACTTGGATGACTGAAATTTTCAATATCTTTTATGATAAAGGCATGGTTCCTAAGGATTTTATCAGAGCTATTATTATCCCTATTTTCAAAAAAGATGATCGCAGTTCTTGTGATAACTATAGGGGTATCAGCCTACTCTCTGTTCCAGGTAAAGTTCTTTCCATGGTTGTGCTTAATAGAATTAAGAATCTGGTTGACAGTCAATTGCATGATGAACAATGTGAATTCAGAAGTGGTAGGGGATGTGTGGATCAGATATTTTCACTTAGGCAGATTCTTGAGAAATGTTTAGAGTTTTAGAAACCTTTGGTTGCTAGCTTTGTTGATTTCAAAAAGGCTTTTGACTCTGTTGATCGTCATAATTTGTGGTTGATTGTGAGATCATATGGTATACCAGACAAGTTAGTTAACATTATGAAAGCTCTCTATAATAACACTGAGTCGTGTGTGAGAGTTGGTAAGGCTTGTAGCAATTGGTTTAGCATTACTTCTGGTGTTCGACAAGGGTGCATTTTGTCTCCTTTTCTCTTTAATTTGGTTATTGATTATGTTATGCGAAATTCACTTCGAGGGAAAGATTTTGGCCTTAAATGGACTGGAGGTACGAAAATTTCTGATTTAGATTATGCTGATGATTTAGCCCTTTTGGCAAATGATGTTGATGAGATGAACTCTTTCATTCGAGCTGTTGATGAAACTGGTAGTAGAGTAGGTCTGGTTATAAGCAGAGAGAAAACTAAAGTGATGAAAATTGGTCAGGCAGGCTATGATTCAGTTAATCTGAATGGTTGCAGCCTTGAGCAGGTGTCACAGTTTAATTAACTTGGGAACTATGTAACAGAAAATGGTGATGTGCGGCATGAGATTAACAGAGGAATAGGGATTGCTGCCGGGACTTTCAAGAATCTATGGAGGGTGTGGAGAAATAGGCGTATACACCTAAAGACTAAAATTAGACTGTATAATAGTTTGGTTCTTTCTATGGTTAGTTATGGTAGTGAAACTTGGACACTTTGAAAACAAGATAACAGGAAACTAGATGCTTTTGATTCCAGATGCTTACGCAGTGTCTTGGGCATTAGGTGGTTCAACTTTGTAACTAATGATGAGGTTAGGCAAAGGAGTCTGCAACCTCCTTTAAGCAGCATATTGTGCAGAGAGAGACTCCGTTGGTTTGGCCATGTTGCCCGTATGGATAATTATAGATTGGCGAATAGGGTTATGAACAGTGTGCCTAAAGGCCTCAGAAAGAGGGGGAGACCTAGGATGCGGTTTGCAAGTCAACAGGATCTTGTTAAAATTTGTGTGCAGTGGCCGGATTCAACAGATGTAGCTCAGGACAGGTATGCTTGGAGAATTAAACTACACAGTCTGGTTGGACCTCCGTAGCCCATGGCTGCTTGAGAATGATGATGATGATGAATAAGGATAATAAACCGTAGCTTTCTTCTTGATTCAAGAGTTTGATTTTGATAGTTGGTACGAATATCAGTAAGTGTTAGAGATTCGTTTGTTAACAGATTTTGCTGATGATTTTGAGAACTTCATTTTGAACGTCTAATTTATGAGTTCTTTTTATTAATACCAAAAAGAGTAGAAGCACAGTGTTCGAATTTCGGTCGGATGTAAATTTTGTAGAACATTGGGGCATAGGAGGATATATAATTTCGAATGTACCTCAATACATAAGTTCTTTTAGAAGCTGAAGCGACGGTTTTTTTTAATGTGAATTCCAAAACCAAGAGATTATTTTCTTTCGTCATACCTAAGTACTTCATGGAAGTGAAAACTGTAATATGGGTGTTATTAATTTTAATGTTTGTGTCATGCGGGGGAGAATTTGAAGTTGAAAGAAAAACGATATTAGTTTTCTTCATATTGACAGTGAATTCATTTTTAGTATACCAATGAAACACATCATGAATATTATTTTCTATTTCTTGTTTTAGAGAAGTGAAAGAACTTGAGGTAAAAGAAAGAAGACAATCGTCTGAATACATAAAAATATTGTAGTTGGTGGAGGATTCTAAAAGATCATTAACAAAAATGTTGAAGAGAGTTGGGATAAGAATGGTTCCTTGAGATACTCCTCTATTGATTTCAAGAGGTGTAGAGATCTCATTAGTGCTTAATTTAATTCGGATAACACGGTCGTTGAGATAATTTTTAAACCAGGAAAGAGCTGAGGGCGATAGATTAATTTGTATAAGTTTGTGATAAGTTTGTGTTCAACTGAATCAAATGCTTTTGAGATGTCAAGGAAAACTAGTCCCACAACCGTTTTCACTTTGTTGTCTAAAGCCAATTTCCATTGATTAACAAGGAAAAAAAAAAGAGTTTCAGTTCACCGATTTTTCCTAAACCCGAATTGTCTGCACGAAAGTAAATTAAATTTTTCAACAAAAGTCGATAATTGTCTCTTGACGGCTTTTTCTAAAATTTTCCTTAAAGCACATGTAACTGAAATAGGTCGATGTCCAGAGGGTTAGAAGGATTTGAAATTTTTGGTATAGGTGAGATTATGACTTCTTTCCAGGGAACTGATAATTCATTACAGTTAAATGAGCAATTAATTAGATCACAAAGAGGTGCAGAAATTAATGGAGAAAGAATTTTTAGAATAAAGAGAGGGATTCCATCTGGTCCGATACTACGAGTGTTTTTTAGCGAATTTATGTGGTTATAAGAACTTCTATTTCGGTAACATTTTTTAGCTTAAAGGTTCCAGATTATTAAATGATTTATTAGAATAGGACAGTGACTCATTTGCGTTTGATTAATTTTCTGTAGAAATGCAGGATTTAGAGAATACATTATTTAAAATATTAGCAATGTCTTTAGGATCATAAAGGAATTGTCATTGTAAACGATCTTATTAGTTTTGATTTGGTTTCTTAAGTTACCAGTAATAGAATCAAAAATTCGAAATATTTCATTACCATTTGGATTAATAACGGAAAGTCGATTAAGAAAATACAAACGCTTGGCATTTTAATACTACTGTTGACCAGATTACAGAAAGTTTTATAGTTATCCCATGTGTATGGGTAATTATGGTTAATAGCATTCTTAAAGTGTTTATTTTTGAATGTGATAATTTCCAGAAATTCTTTTGTAATCCAAGGCTTTCGAGAAGGGCGAACTCTGAAAGTTTTATAAGGAGCATAGGTGTCAAGTGCAAAATTGATTAAACAGGAGAGATGTTGTGACTTTGAGGTAAAAGTTCTGCATTCGGAAATACTCTTGTGGAATAATACCAAATTTATGCAATAAATCTTTGAGAAAAGCCTTTTAAAAATGGATTTTTTTTGCATACCACAGGCAAACACAATATCGAAAAGAATAATTCCATTCATCAGCAGACAAATTATTTTAATACAGAAAAGGAATTACCTCCACATAAGGGACGGGGGTGGCTCAGTCGGTAGCGCGCCAGGCTCGTAATCTGTAGTTCCCAGGTTCGAGTCCCAGCTGGGTCAGCGTTGAGATTTATCTCCGCAAAATTCCCCGCCCTGCCCACGGTCAGTAGGGGACACCGATGGACTTGGAAAGGCCGCCGTCCGTCGGATGGGACGTTAAACCGTGGCCCCGTGTGCGGGAGAGCCATACCCTGTGCACGTTAAAGAACACGCTGAATGGCCTTGACGGGAGGCTACCATGTGTCTCCCAACAGCTGTTCCATTGGGTCCCCTCCCCCAACCTTCTCTGAGCCTTCGGGGTCCATGTGACCTGGCCATTTAGCCCATGGTGTGCAAAAAAGTGCCGTTCAGAAGTAAAACAACCCAACCCCCAACCTTCTCTGAGCCTTCGGGGTCCATGTGACCTGGCCATTTAGTCCATGGTGTGCAAAAAAGTGCCACTCAGAGGTAAAACATCCCAACCCAACCTCCACATAATATTCATCAGTTCTCTCCAATTCAATGTGTTTTCATTCTCAATATGTTTAATGCATTTAAAAGTTGGACAATTTGAAAGATTAGAGAGTTTGTTTTTACTGCTCAGTTGAACTTTTTTGCTGCACAATGGGCTAATTGACCAGTCACAGACCCCCAAGGTTCAGGAAGCGGTTGAGGAAGACCTAGCACACAGATGTTAAGAGTCAGAAAGAAGCTTTCCGTCATCCAGAGTTTTTAAAAAGTGTATACAACGTGGCTCTATTGCACTGTACGTTATTGCTTGTCTTCTGAACAAGGTATTATTTTCAAGCTGAATTCTTTCTTGTCGAGGTCTGCGAGAGAGTAAAAGATAACTTGATTGGGACAATTGCAGACTGAAAATAACGAGGCACGAGGGTTGGGTTGTTTTACCTCAGAGCGGCACTTTTTTGCACATCATGGGCTAAATGGCCAGGTCACATGGACCCCGAAGGCTCAGAGAAGGTTGGGGGAGGGGACCCACTGGAACAGCTGTTGGGAGACAGATGGCAACCTCCCGTCAAGGCCATTCAGCGTGTTCTTTAACGTGCACAGGGTATGGCTCTCCCGCACACGGGGCCACGGCTTAACGTCCCATCCTACGGACGGCGGCCTTTCCAAGCCCATTGGTGTCCCCTACTGACCGTGGGCAGGGCAAGGAATTTTGCGGAGATAAATCTCAACGCTGACCCAGCTGGGACTCGAACCTGGGAACTACAGATTACGAGCCTGGCGCGCTACCGACTGAGCCACCCCCGCCCCGAGACACGAGGAGAGGGGATTTAAAAACTTCACTTCTCAATCTCCGTTGGCAACCGAAAGGGATTTTTGAATCGCTGATTAGTGAAAGAAACACCTGCCATTTATGTGATGACTCGTTTCAAATATGTTACGAGAAAGTTTTCTGCTCGCCCAACGCGATAAACTTTTGCTACCACAACGACATTCGTTTGAAACATACGCCACGATAAATTGTATGCTGCATTTAACAAAGTACACAGTTCAAGGTGGAAATCGCAACACCGCGAAGGAAGTGATGTATACGCCGAAACTGACTGGACAGAAGCTAATTAGGGTAGATGTGCAAATCATCAAAAAACGGAACGCAAGGTACATTCTCGCCTTCCGTTTATTGCAGATTCATCAGTACATATCAGGCCCATATCGGGCGGTTATACTGTACAAGCCTTTAGACATCTCGGCATTCCATAAATCGGATGGTTAATGGTGTCTTGAGGTATGGCGTTCCAAACAGTATCCAATTGGGCACGCAACTGTACCAGATTCACTGCCGGAGGGAGCTGGTGAAGACGGCGACCGATAAGGTCCCACACATGCTAATGGGCGACAAGTCCGGTAGTTGCTATGATAGAAGGTCTAAGCTTTGGAGACTGTCCATCGTTACACGTGCAGTGTGAGGGGTAGCGTTGTCCTACTGTAAAATCAGTCCAGTCACGGGTTGGGTTGTTTTACCTCTGAGCGGCACTTTTTTGCACACCATGGGCTAAATGGCCAGGTCACATGGACCCCGAAGGCTCAGAGAAGGTTGGGGGAGGAGACCCACTGGAACAGCTGTTGGGAGACAGATGGTAGCCTCCCGTTAAGGCCATCCAGCGTGTTCTTTAACGTGCACAGCGAATGGCTCTCCCGCACACGGGGCCACGGCTTAACGTCCCATCCGACGGATGGCGGCCTTTACCAAGCCCATCGGTGTCCCCTACTGACCGTGGGCAGGGCGGGGAAATCCAGTCACGGTGATAAGGAAGAGTCGTGCCCTGGGCTGGACTTACGCCTAAGCTAACTAAGCTACAGCTTACGGCCTCACGATATGAAGGACCTCAAAGAAATGTATTTCAAGTTTTTACTACATTACGAAAATTCTTTTAATTCTTATTCTATTGTGCAAATACTGTTCATCTTTGCTTACCAATGCTAGAATGTTTTCACCACATCAATTTCCTTTTTTATTTTTCAATATTCCCTCAATCAGAATAATTACATATATTTCGAATTTTTGGGGCCTCTTAAATTTGAATAGCTCAGGGCCTCTTAAATATGACTTAGCTTAGGGTCTTAGAAAGCCAAAGTTTAACCCTGATCGTGCCACAGGATTAAAGATGTCATCAATGTCACGTCTCGCCCTTAGCACTCCAGGAACATGGAACAGAGGTGTCCGACCACTATATGTGATGTCATCCCATACACACATGCCTAACGGACTAGGCTTCCTCATGTCGTTGATTGGCGCCGCCGCCATGTGGACAAACTGCCTTCTGGCATGCCAAAACAGAACTGGGACTCGTCTGTGAACAACATTCTCTTCCATCCCGTAGCCCAATGTTTCTTCGCTCGACACCAGCGGAGAATATGTAACCAGTGATGTCGCTGCAATGGCAAATGCCGGACTTGACTTCTTGCTCTCATTCCTGTATCATGCAAACATTGTCTAATGAAGGGTTGCGTGAACAGCCCTTTTCCAGAGCATATGATCTTCATGTTTTGTAGTGCGGCTTATTAGTTCAGTACCTGTTCTATCTGTCATTTTGTGCTCCATGATGTTGCGTGTGATGCACCATTGCACTGTACTCACATTGTATCCCATGCTTGTGGCGATAGCTCGAAGTCTCAATCCAAGCTCTCGCATATCAGTGATTTGATCTCTCTCAGAAGGCGTTAACTGCGCGTAAGAGTCACGCCGGCGTCTCCAAGGCATGTTTCGAACATTTTCGCAGAATGCACTCCAATCTCACTGTCGATCGTACTATGATACGAACTTGTGGACGCCCGGTATTTACACACAGCTCAACTGGGTGTCACGTGTCCATTCGCTGCGGAACTTTATCATTTGCATATCTCCGATGGCCGATTGGCTCCTGCGATTTACATATCTCTACTTCCATTCCTTCTTGGTGTTGCAATTTTCACTTTGGAATCCAAATATTATATGACCTACTTAAACCCACGTCAAAAGTTTGGCCCATAGCATATGTCCATTGGTAACTATACCCATCGACAAATTCATTCGTAGCTTATATCTCCGCAAAACTCGCCTCCCTGTCCTCGGTCAGTAGGGGGACACCGCTGTACTTGGAAAGGGCGCTGTCCGTCGAATGGGGCGTTAAGCCATGGCTCCGTGTGCGGCAGAGCTATACCCAATGCACGTTAAAGAATACATTATGCGCTCGGGGTCCTTGTGACCTGGCCATTTAGCCCATTGTGTGCAAAAACTTCAGAAATAATACAAACCCAACTATAAAAAAAATATATTCCCGGAAGTAGCTGCTTACCACGTAGATCTTAAAAGAGCCCGTCAGTTTATACGCCATAGTAGAAGGTCTGTGAAGATGGCAGGACCTCAGCAGAAAAACAATATAAACATCCATGCCTTACCCGGACTCGAACTCGGGTTGGTTGGTTGGTTGTTTGGGGTTTATTGGCGCAACAGCAACTGAGGCTATATTGCGCCAAACAAACGATAAAAAGGGATAAAAGTCTCAGAACCCACAACCCAAGTTAAAAAGAACACGAACGAAACGCCACAAAAACGATAAGTAAAACGGAGTAAAAAGAAACAACAAGAGTAGAAGTTAACAATAAAAATGGGTGTATATTACCGAATTAAAATCGCAAACAAGGGTAAAAACTAGAAAATATAGTAAAAATCAGAGACGTGTAAAATAACCAGTAAAACGTAAAAAGTCAAAAACAGGAGTTAAAAACGATTCATCAGATAAAAGATGGCCGAGTGTAAGAGGCTCGAACTCGGGTCTCTTAGATCAGTAGCCAAGCACGCGGTCACAATAAATTGTACATTTAACAAAATACTTGAAATAATATATAAAGCAAATGCTCTTTTTGAAAAGAGAAAATGAAACACACTAATTAATCACCAAATGAAAGAGAGGCCTCACTTAACTTGGCTGGTGGTAATCAAAAATGTTCATTGAATGTTTTGTTAATACTGATTAATAATAATGTATCGAAACATCAACTAATTTGAATATGCTAAATAACCCTTGAAGCAGCAGCAGCTGTTGGCCACAGAGTTTTGACAGGAATATTCTGGTAAAACGCGTCATAAAGAGAGAGAGGTGAGGAAGGTGCGAAAATAGGGTAAGAAAGAAACTTGATTGTCATGACCAGGGGTCATTTACAATCAATTAGTGGAAACATTACAAACTCTCAAATTCAACGTTAGTGGAGAAACTTGATTGTCATGACAATCAAGTTTCTCCACTAATGGTTTTCAGAGTTTGGAATAATTTTCTTCGTAATAAAGCTATCGAGTTGAATGTAACTGCTTTCCGGCACGAAAAAACTTTCTCAGAAACATTAGATTTCATCATCATCATCATTTTTTTCTCATTGCCCTTATTTTCCCGTAACTTCTTATTAATTTTCTTTTTCTGATTTATTTTGAAGTTCTATATATATATAAATTTCTGTATTTTTTTTCTCTTGAAACTGGATTTAAGGACAAAATCACTTTCATGAAATGATCGTCTGCCACTGCCTTTTGTCCTCTTATCGAAACATTCGTCTGGAACAACATGGAACGCAAACGAGTGATTTTCGATATCCGCAGAAACCACCCCGCACGCACATTTCGCAGTAATCACCGCCAACCTTCGACATCGAGCTGCTGGGGTCTTATTCGAAACCTCTAATGCGAAGCCACTTTTTTATTTTCTCTTTCTCTACTTCCGAATTGGAAGGAATCGTTTTATTCCCATGATTGGACCTTCCACTGGGAAGGGAGTGTCGAGTCTGTGCCCTTTCTCACTTCTTGCCGACCTCCGGGAGCCGAGTGTCTGTAATTACAGGCCCGACATGCGATGAGCAACCGATGCCAACCCCTCCCTCTCTCCCCCATCCCATTCCCTCCAAGGACCCCCTTCCCTCCCCCTCCTCAGGCCATTCCTCTGGGGAACATTGCTTTGGATGCTTGCAAGCTATCCAGTAATTTATCTCTGGAAATCTGATGGACATGGACTCGGGTGGCCAGCACCTATGTACTCTCCGTACTGCACTCGTTGGGCAAAGATTTCTGAAAAACATTAAATATTAGCGAAATGTTTCTGACACCACTTAATGCTATTTGCAACTTTGAGACAAAGTTATGCATGCAAGTAATGAGGTCATTCGTCCTTCCCTTTCGTTGCATAAATAAAAAATACATAATGATAGCTCATGCACTCAGTCTAGACCAGAATTACTCAATTACATTTTCGAGAGGAGTCCAAATTTTTTTATTTTATTTTCGGATCTTTTTTAGTGAGTCAAAGGTTAAGGCAAACACACACACACACACACGCATTTGCAAACATTATTTCTTACTTTTGAACAGTTCTTTTGCTTGTTTATGTATCATTTATTTGTTGTTTTTTTCCTCCCATAAATCCCCACGGGCACAAAATTTCTTTCGCTCCTTGCCATTTGAGTAGCTCTACGCAAGCTAATTTAGAGTAATGAACTTGCAACACGGATGCATCATGCAAAACATACGCCAATTATATTTAGTGTTATGTGATTGCTATTTATTTTTTATTGAAACGTAAATGATGTGGCATTAGTCACGTGCAATTAAGTCCATTATACGCAATACTGCCAAAAGTGTTCTGACATTTCCATTATTTATTGCTGGAAGTAGGGCTGGACAAGTTCTAAGCAAAAGCGAAACATATTAAGACAATGCATTTAAGAATTACCTCTTTTTGTAAATTTAAAAATTCATTGCTTGGTTTTCGTATCACATTATACAACATATGTTACTCGCGAGTCTACGTTTTATTCATAGATAAAAATTACTTTCTACAAGAAATTCGGGTTCGAGCCCCTGATAAGAGGCATTGATGTTTTCTTTCTGGTATTGTCTTTGTGCTGTGGTCTCGTCTTCCTCACAGACGTTTTCTATGGCGTATTAAACTGACAGGCTCTTCTCAGACCTCTGTAGCAAGCAGCTGCTTAACACATAGTATAATAATATACAAGAGAGAAGATCTTGAAGGAGAGACCTCAGCAGAAAGAAAATACAAAAAACTAACATACATTATTTGGGACTGGAACTCAGGACCGTTTGTTAAGAATTTGATTTGAAAATGTATATCCCCTCCCAAATTTTTGTTTATAAGGGGAAAAAAAAAAGACATTTTTGATTTTTATTTCATTACATAAGTCAATTTGTTGTGTGCATTATGTACTTCGCGGTTATGTTATTTTTGTGGTAAAAATATGTACCATTGTACAATTTTATTAATCCATAATGTGTGAGGGGGGGGGACGTCGGGTTGTTTTACCTCTGAGCAGCACTTTTTTGCACACAATGGGCTAAATGGCCAGGTCACATGGACCCCGAAGGCTCAGAGAAGGTTGGGGGAGGGGACTCACCGGAATAGCTGTTGGGAGACAGATGGTAGCCTCCCGTCAAGGTCATCCAGCGTGTTCTTTAACGTGCACAGGGTATGGCTCTCCCGCACACGGGGCCACGGCTTAACGTCCCATCCTACGGACGGCGGCCTTTCCAAGCCCATCGGTGTCCCCTACTGACCGTTGGCAGGGCGGGGAATTTTGCGGAGATAAATCTCAACGCTGACCCAGCTGGGACTCGAACCTGGGAACTACAGATTACGAGCCTGGCGCGCTACCGACTGAGCCCCTGAGGGGGGGGGGGACGTAATTCAGAATTTTTCTAAGGTGATAGTATAATCTAGTTCCGAGCCCATCGAGCAAGAAAAAAAATAAAAAGTGGTGCCAAGAGATGATTTCCGTTGCACTCTAGCATTTCCCCCCTCCGTTTTGTTTTAGAGCGAAATATGCGCAAGTTTTTTAATTATAATTTTTGCAGCGCTTAAGAACCACTGCTCTAGAAGGAGATAATGTCCCTTGTTAAATCCAAACAGTTACTGTCGACTTCAGATAACGAGGTGTGACTTTTCTGTTCTGGAATTGTATTGTACATATGACTCTCGTGTGAGTGGGTTCCTGTAAAAACAAGATGATTTTCCTGTATACGAACTACAGGGCCAGTTGGAACAATTTTGGGGACCCTTCTGCTACCAGAAGTTAATTCAAATTAAGTAAATTAATAAATAATATTAAAATTGATGATTTACCTTTTAGTGTATCATCCTTCTTTGATGATAATGCAATAATTAAGACACTTATCTTACTTAATATTCATAATAACCAATTGAGAGAAAATTCACAGATTTGTAGGTTGTAGCTGTCTCAGATTTATCAATGTACAACAGTTTAATATATTTATATTTTGTTATTACTAATTTTAAACGTTGCATAAGTTAAAAATATATTAAGGTCTAGTAAGATTTTAAATAGACATTAGCAGCTCCCCCCCCCCCCCAGATCTTTCTTGCTTGGGTACCACACCCACTTTGAAATGCGAAAGTTTGTCTATTGTACACAGATATATACGTAGTACACAGACGCAAATTATAGAAATTGTGCACAGTTTTTTAGCTAGCGACCGCTAGCCGCTTTTAGCTTTGACCGATTTCAGGAGTAGTGTGTAGTCGATATGGCATTATCGGAGTCCTGTAAAGCACTGAAAGATTCTGGTCTCTAAGCCTGAAAGATGAATTTTTGACAGATTTTTAGCAGCTTCAGATATAATTTATTGTGTACACAAGTTTTAATATCTACAAGATATGACTATCATCTATTCATATTTTAGCATGCCCAGGGTTTACATTCATTGTACAGAAGCTTTTACATGTTCAAGGTAAAACTATCACTTACACTGATTTGAGCATCAGAAGGTCTGGCTTTGCACACAACCTTGAACAAGCTCAACATAGGCTATCGTGTAGGCAGGTCTCAGCACGTGCAGGATCTGGATATTCACAGCCTTTAGTATGTGAAAGGAATGAAGTCTTAATGTCATATCCAGACCCTAATCTAGAAAAAAAATAAGGGGGTTGTAGGCTAAGTGACTTGATCGAGCTGGTAAAAATAGTTGGACTAGTGGTTGGTTGGATGAGTCTGGATTTCCATTGCAGTACAGCGTTTTCCCCTCCGTTATAGAGATCTTAAAATTGCTCTTTGCTCTTGAAAAATGCATGAAATACATAAGTTCAATAATTATTTGCTTCTATTAACTTTACTAGAATTCCCATGAGCCCAACACTTGGCACTCGAACTTGGAAATCTCAGATTATGAGCTTACTCTTCAGATTCCGCTCCTCGCTTTAAGAAATCCGGGAAGCATCAGAAGAACGAAAGCAAACGTTGACCCGCAATTTGAGCCCACGTTACTTTCATTGCAACCATTAAACCACTGAAACCACACGTAGGCGCCATGGATATCCACAGTTGAAGATGACGAAGCAGATGATTCTATCAGCAATAAATTGGCAAAAAGTTTTAGTTAGTGGTCACAGAAATGGTGATTCCTTTGTTTCTGTGTACATAGGCGCCGACTCCACGGGGGCAAAAGTATCTTCTGATGCTTGTTATTTTATAATTTAGAAAACGCAAGTTATATTTTACATAAATCAATAAATATTTTGCGGAAAAAATTTTCGCCGACATATGGGATTTCTCAACGCCAAAAGAGCAGCAGGTAACGCTGTGATTATCATCGATATATTTTACATCTTGTATCGCGTAAAACAGAATCCAAATCAACAATTGTACAAAGTGAGCTGTGAAATACCATTATTTTTACGTCAAGGTGTGATTTTCGATTTTTGATTTAGTTGATGTTGGCAAGTTTAATAATTTTTTGCGTCCTGTACCCTTAAAAAATTCTCAGAATTTGTCCAGTCCCTCCTCTCTCCAAGATATAATTATTCTACCCAAGTGGTAAAAGCTAAATGTCGGCGCCTATGCCTGTGTAACATTTAGAATGAAAGAAAGTGATTCCACTGCTGTGATTCATAGATCAACTGAACAGTAAGAATTTCCGTTTGAGAAAAAAACCTCGTGTGAAGCGAATTCCGAACACATTGCACGAGAGATTGCCGAAGAAAGTTTGGACAACTGCCAATGAAGGAATCTGATTCTTGATTGTGTAATCTGTTACGTTTGGTTTTTCTTCCAAACGCATTGCCAGAGTGTGAGGAAACACGACTAATGCACAAGGCGAAAAAAATATATTTTACCCTAAAACTACTCAGAGGTGTTGCCAGTGATCCCAGTCAGGTAAAACTCTGAATACACATCCACACATTTTGCTTACAGCAGAGCTCGTGAGTACTTTCAGCGCTTTATAGGACTCCGATGATGCCATATCGACTACTCACTACTCCTGAAGTTTTTAAACGTTACAACACAAAGGATCAAACAGGGCTGGATTAACCATTAAGCAAAATAAGCACGTGCTTAGGGCACCAAGAGAAGCGGGGGGGGGGGCACCACAGAGTATTCCCCCCTAGCTATCATGCCCTTAACTCACAATTATGTGATCTCGAGAAGATACTTTTCAATTTTGAAAATCCTCTTTCTACAGAAATCGATGTTGGTGGATAATTTTTGAGAAAGATATTCTAATGGAAAAATATCATTATTTGTACGAAACAAAACATATTTTATTCCATTGCTTTCTATGAAATTTTATTTCATTGAAATACATATCATTTTAGCATACATGGATCAAAAAGATACAAAATAATGCTTATTGAATTGTTGCCTACTTATAACTTCAGTACTTATTAGTCTTAATGTCTTGTCAGTTAAGCGATGGAAGGGCCCAGGGGTCACCGTTGTTGGGCTGTGCTTAGGGCATCAGTTGGCCTTAATCCGACCCTGGGATCAAAATTCTTATGATTCTAATATTAACCATGACATGCATAAATTTGAAAGAGTCACATTATGATCCTTCGGAGTGGTTTTTGTCCAAACTTTTCACCGAATGGTTCTAGGGTTAAACATATTTCTTATTAATAGGAATCGCATTTAGCAAATATAATGAGTTTGCAGAGGATTCGGGAGAGAAATGTGTACTCTACCCAGCCGTATTCTTACCTCCCATGGGAGTAATTAGATAAGATTTTGATTGCTTTACACTTGGTATTTGGGTTGTTTCTTTTCACCTCTGAGTGGCATTTTTTTTGCCCACAATGGGCTAAATGGTCAGGTAACAAAGACCTCGAGGGCTCAGAGAAAGTTAGAGGAAGGGGACCCACTGGACAGCTGTCAGGAGACAGATGGAAGCCTCTCATCAAGTCGATCCAGCACGTTCTTTAACGTGCACAGGGTATGGCTCTCCCGCACACGCAATGTCCAATTCAACCGACGGCGGCCTGTCCAAGCCCATCATTGTCCCCTACCGTGGGACTCGAACCTGGTAACTGCAGAATACGAGCTATCGACTGAGCCATCCCCGTCCCTTTACACCTGGGAGGTACTTTTTGCTGCAGAATGAACTGCCTTAATGCTCAGAAGAGGGTTGGGAATGCGAACTAACTGAACATCAGTGAAGGACAGATGAGAGCCTTCCATTATGTTCTATAGCATACAGAGTGTATGGCTCTCCAGCTCAGAGGAGCGTGGCTTAGCATCTCGTTTGACGAATGCCTTTCCAGACAAAAAGGCGAATTTGTTATTCAGAGCAGAAAATGGACAAGGGAAGAAAAAGCTCAATTTAGCACAAGCCTGCTTCAATCACAGAATTATAAGCAGGACAGGTAATGGACATTATTTTAACGGTGCGATCGATGAAGACTGGCCCGATAATTCTTTGTTAACACTCTCTTGAACAATATATTATATAACAACGATTCTCAGTTCCATAACGATATTTAAAATTTGTTCGAATAGGAAATATTTTTACTCTTTATTTCAATCGGCATCTCGGTTGGTTTATCAAAAATTATTTTGGCTGAAAAATATTAATATTTCCTCCTCTGGGGTATATCTGCCCTTAATCTAAAAGGGATCACTGATGGGCTTGGAAAGCCAGCCGTCCTTTAGATGGGGCATTAAACAGTGATACTGTGTGCAACAGAACCCTACACTGTTCATTTAAAGAAAATGCTGGATGACCTTGACAGGAGGTTACCTCTGTTTCCTTTCACAATTCTCTGTGAGCCCTTGAGGTCCTTTTGACCTGGCCATTTAGCCCATTGTGTGCACAAAAGTGCCATTCAGTGGTCTTGGTTATTAAAATTATTAAAATTCTGCAAGGGGTTAGAGGGGTGGCAATGACCCTCTCCCCACCTAGATTCGATCCTGGATCAAGAAATTTAGTTTACCTAAAATGCCTTTGATATCTTAAAGAACTGCAATTTTCATGAGTTTATTAACCAATGAAAATGAAGTACGGATTATGGAATTTTAATATCGAAACTAGTGGACCAGTTTCAGAAGTCGTTTGGTGCATAAAATCTTCGCTACAATTGCGAAAGCAGAAAGAGAAAAGGAAAATGACGGACGATAATCTGAATCTGAAGTCCGATAATCTGAATCTGAAGTCCGATCTGGCTAAAGTTAACGTCGCTCTCTCGCTGCAATATAGCTCACGAATCTTTCAGATCGCAGTCACGTTTCACTGGCGATGTTGGACACGAGGCCACGGACTGCACGAATGAATGAACAAGCGCAGTGATGTCGGACACACGTGGTACTCGGTGAATTCAAAGCGTGCGTGTTTTAACAATTGGCACGATTTGGGAATAATGGGAATAGCAAATGAGATGATGTGCTTGTTCATCAATGGGGTGACGTAGGGTTGGAAAGAGCAAATCTTTCAGCTGCTTTGACTCTCCGCTCAGTCAGCTACCATCTCGGGACAAAAGTTCAAAGTTTTCTTCATGCTCGATTATTTCCCCATCTTCTTCTCAGTAAGAGAAAATTTTGCTCAGAAGGGTTGTATTTATCCGAATCGAACTTCGTGTGCTCTTCTTGTGGGAAGTACCTGAAACCGTGTTTTACAATTTCAAGCCATAAATTGCGTCAAGATCAAATTTATTCAGCTACCTCGAGGTCTGATCATCAAGGAGTTGTTGGCCCTTCGGATTAGAAAGTCAGGCGTCTCCCTGAGACGATGCTGAACTACGAAGAGAAACAGGGACGTATTCAGGTCAGACCAGGAGGGTCTGGATCCCCCCTCCCCCCGAAAAGAAAAATCCTGTCGTTTTATACGAACCATCAGCCGTCTTCCTGCTTTGAAATCTAAAATAGGTGTCAAGGTAAAATTTTATTTCAGCTCCATAGTATATTGTCCGACACCAGAATTCCTATGGGCTTGGAAAAGGGCGCCGTTCATCAGGTGGGACGTTAAACCGTGGCCCCGTGTGCGGAAGAGCTGTACCCTGTGCGCGTTAAAGAACTTAAAGAACATGCTGGATGGCCTTGACGGGAGGCTACCATTTTGTTACCATCTGTCACCCAACAGCTATTCCATTGGGTCCTCTCCCCCAACTTTCTCTGAGCCTTCGGGGTTCTTGTGACCTGGCCATTTAGCCCATGGTGTGCAAAAAGTGCCCTCAGAGATTGGGTTGGGTTGTTTTACCTCTGAGCGGCACTTTTTTGCACACCATGGGCTAAATGGCCAGGTCACATGGACCCCGAAGGCTCAGAGAAGTTGGGGGAGGGGACCCACTGGAACAGCTGTTGGGAGACAGATGGTAGCCTCCCGTCAAGGCCATCCAGCGTGTTCTTTAACGTGCACAGGGTATGGCTCTCCCGCACACGGGGCCACGGCTTAACGTCCCATCCGACGGACGGCGGCCTTTCCAAGCCCATCGGTGTCCCCTACTGACCGTGGGCAGGGCGGGGAATTTTTGCGGAGATAAATCTCAACGCTGACCCAGGTGGGACTCGAACCTGGGAACTACAGATTACGAGCCTGGCGCGCTACCGACTGAGCCACCCCCGCCCTCAGAGATAAAATAACCCAACCGACACCAGAATTAGATTTAAAAAACAACTGTATAATTTTGCTTGGTGCAGAATATCATTTTAACCTTTCTTGGCCGGTGGACTATTGTAGCAATTGGAAAACTATTTCTCGAATCCTCCCTCAAAACTAAATCCTGGATTCAGAGAATCATCCCTGGGAACGTTAAAAAAAATTCTGTTGCTATCCTCCGCTAGAAGTCCAACGGATCTCGATTAATTTAATAAAAAAAAAATTATCTCAATAATATTGCAAAACAAGGCTCAGTTGTTCAAGAAAAGCTATATAGTATGTCTGCAGAATTGAGTTGTTTTACCTCTGAGCGGCACTTTTTTACACACAATGGGCTAAATAGTCGGATCACAAGGAACCCGAGGGCTCAAAGATAGCCGTGGGGTGGAGACCCACTGGAAAACTGTTAGGAGACAAATGATAGTGTCCCGTCAAGGTCATCCAGCGTATTCTTTAACGTACACAAGGTATGACCCTCCTGCACATGGAACAATGGCTTAGCGTCCCATCCGAAGAACGGCCGCCTTTCCAATCCCATCGGTGTCCTATTTCTTCCCGAGGCAGGGCGAGGGTTAGAGGAAATATATCGGAACCCTGGCACAGTTGGAACTCGAACCTGGGAACTGCAGATTATGAGCCTGGCGGGCTACCGAATGAGCCGCCCCTTGTTTGCAGAAAATGGAATACTTTCAATATCTATGCAATAAAGTTTAGTATATATGTGTCTAAAACTAAATTAAAAGGATGGGAAAAAACTTTATACAAAGCTTATGAAGCAAAAAAAACAATTGAATGTATATATTAACTTTTATCGTAAAATCTTTGCACTCTAAATAAACGACAAAACTTAAACACTTGAAACAATTTCTTGACAAAAGTATATATATACTTTTGTCAAGAATTTTTTGTCAATTGTTTCAAGTGTTTAAGTTTTGTATTTAATTATAAATTATTACAAATATAATATAATTATTAAATTAGTATATTAATATAATTAAATATATTTAATTATAAAGACAGTATTATATATATATATTGTTTTCTTTGAGAATAGCTTTAATTTGTTTTTCCAATGTGGAGAAACTGTTGATATCAAGAAATATTGAATTATAGACAAAGTATTTTATAATCACTTACACATTTATCGTAATTATTTTAGACAGTTGGTAATTTATAATTATTATCTTCTTTTAATCTGGTTTGCTTCTCATGCTATCTTTTAATCTTAATATATTAAAAAAAAGTTTTCTAAGCTTTGGGTCCTTGTGACAAGCTAATCCTAGATTGTTTGCCTCTCAAAAGGATGGAAAAAAAGATTTTTTCTGTTAAAAAAAAGATTCATGCAGCCCGAAGTAAGAAATATAGTAAATGTAATGGGAGTTTTCAAAATATCCAATATATTCCTTGTAGAACTTTCTTACGAACTTCGCCAAAATTCTGTTGCTATAATATCGCCAAGTCTGAAGATATTGCAACAACAATATATGATCATAGCGATACTTTTGGGCTAATTCTTCTGCAAAAACGCTGCTTGACCAAATTTTAACATTCAGAACACATTAAGGTCATAACTTGACACATAGAAACCATATTTCACTTCAAAAATTACAGAAATAATTGCATTATTTGCAAATTTGCGACAATGAAAACAAAAATAAGAATAACAAATAATGTCAAATAGAGGTTAAATTTTTGATATAAACATAAGGGATGGCGGGCAGTAGAAAAAGTAGCGGCTGGTGCAAGGTTGTGCACAATGTCCCAGAGAGAGACTATCCCAGTGTCGATGGACATATTTAAAAAATTGTCTTAGAGATGGGGCTAATTTTTAACCGTCTTGCATGCACACATTATATGTATAAAAACAAAAAAAATATTTATGTACGTTTTGCATTACACGCTTCAAGATTTACGTGAACTGTTCTTGAAGTTCCTCTTTACTCCACTGTCGGTCTCTGAGATTCGTGCAACATCTCCATCACAGCGGAAACATTTAATCTTTGGAAGCATCCATCTGTAGCCGCGTGCTGGCCATGAGGATTACATTAGAGGGCAACGCTAATAGCGAAGACAAAGTGCATCCCACGCGAAAGCCAATCTGTTTGAGCAGTAGCCAAGGCAACGTTAGTCACAGCGGGCGTTTACGGTCTTCGAGAGGGAATGGGCAGGTCGATAAAAGCCGACAGGTCATTCGGAGCCAGAATAAGCTACTGGGTGCCGCGCAAGTCGCTAACGCTACCGATGGATACGATCCGTCAAGAATTGACAGGAATAGCTCTTTCGTGGCATCACTAGTTCGGCGAAAAATAAGTTTCAGGTCATTGATGGATCGACTCTTGAGCCTGTCGACGAACACCACCATTGCTACTTGCGAGTCCCTTATGACCTCGTGCCCATAACAGGAATGTATCAGTATGTGTTGCCACAGGAAAATGGACACTTTAGAAATTTATTTGTGGCCTATTCGCGACCATGCTGATACATGAAAGACTACAAACCTAAAAACGTATAGACCAAGGGTTGGGTAATTTGGGTTCTTTTGCCCCTGAACGGCACTTTTTTTTGCCCACAGTGGGCTAAATGGGCAGGTCACAAGGACATCAAGAACTCAGAGAAGGTAGGAGATCCACTGGGCAACTTGTAGGAGGTAAAAGCCTGCTGTCTATGCCATTTAGCGTGTCCTTTAATGTGCATAGGGTATAGCTTTCCTGCACACTGAGCCACGACTTTACGTCCCGTCCAACGGCCTTTCCATGCCCGTCGGTACACTCCTTTCTCAACAAGAGCAGGGTGAAGGTTCAGTAGAGCTAAATCTCAACCGAGGTCAGGGTGGAGGTTCAGCAGATCTAAATCTCAATGCTGCTACAGTTGGCACTCGACTTGGGAACTACAGATTTCGAACCTGGAATACTACCGGCTGAGCAAAATTCTGACCCATTTTTTTGAATATTTATTGTAAAAATAGCCACACAACATTTATCTATTTGAAAATAGATTGGAAATGATAGAGAATTATGAAAAAGTTCTATGTAGCTTGAATACGTAGCATTCAACCCATTAGGTAACCCATAGGTCCAATTTAGCGGTGTTATTTGTTTTGGTGAGTTTTTATTCGGCGAACGTTTATCGCAACAGTGTAACAAAGAAATTCTCAAAGAGAAACAATCCGCAGCGCATTGTATTATTTTGGGCACTTTTGCTTCAATTTGGAATCCCAAAAGAATTGATTTTCGACTTCAGCCGCAGAGCCCGAAACATCAGCAGTAGCGATCGAGGCTATTCTCCACACACCCGACGACTCCTTAAGCATCGAGCTCTGGGGCGATCACAAGGGAATGTGTTGATGATGATGGTGCCTTCGAGCTCCCAACTGCATCAGTGGCATTTCAGTGCCCGGAATAGAAAACTCCGATCGACTTCATCATTCACTGCAATGGCAATGCCTGCTTCAAGATAAAAGTTATCTGTTAGCATCAGTCAGCTATGGAGAAATCTCGGTGTGTGTTATTGCGAGGAAGGAGGACATGATCTCCCTCTCCTTTGGAAGAATTTCAATAACAGGAAGAGTGGTGAAAAAAAAATCATAACCATTAAAACAACGAATGTAAAAACACGTGTTGAATTTATTCATTGAAAACAATTACCGATAAGAAATAAACGGGATTCTGATCAAATCCAGTGCTTTGTCTCTCCTGAATATTTTTTAGATACTGGCCTGGAGATAATGGAGACCGATTCAGGAGAGATGATATTCAGGAGAGAACAATATGATATTCAGGATGGATTTGCAGTTTTTTTACTATTGAGCAGGCCCGGATGTAGAAAGGGTTGGATTGTTTTACCTCTGAGCGGCACTTTTTTGCACACCATGGGCTAAATAGCCAGGTCACAAGGACCCTGAAGACTCAGAGAAGGTTGAGGAAGGGAACCCACTGGAACAGCTGTTGGGAGACAGATGGTAGCCTCCCGTCAAGGCCATACAGCGTGTTCTTTAACGTGCGCAGGGTATGACTCTCCCGCACACGGAGCCACGGATTAACATCCCATCCGACGGACGGCGGCCTTTCCAAGCCCATCGGTTGGGTTGTTTTACCTCTGAGCGGCACTTTTTTGCACACCATGGGCTAAATGGCCAGGTCACATGGACCCCGAAGGCTCAGAGAAGGTTGGGGGAGGGGACCCACTGGAACAGCTGTTGGGAGACAGATGGTAGCCTCCCGTCAAGGCCATCCAGCGTGTTCTTTAATGTGCACAGGGTATGGCTCTCCCGCACACAGGCCACGGCTTAACGTCCCATCCGACGGACGGCGGTCTTTCCAAGCCCATCGGTGTCCCCTACTTACCGTGGGCAGGGCGGGGAATTTTGCGGAGATAAATCTCAACGCTGACCCAGCTGGGACTCGAACCAGGGAATGCGATTACGAGCCTGGCGCGCTACCGACTGAGCCACCCCTGCCCCAAGGGGGGGGGGGGGGGGCGATGCAATCGAGCCGGAAAATGGTTAGAGGAGGGAGGACAAGAGATTGGATTTCCATTGCAGGTAATATTTTCTCCTTCGTTTTAAAGGTTTTTAAACCATTTCTTGATAAAATATAATATATATATTTAATAGGAAATTTTCATTAAATTCTAAAATTCATTAAATACAGGCTATTGAGTTCATTACGTTTCAGTTATAAGTGCAGTGTACTTTGCAGAAACTTTTTCATTCATTGTAAGCGTAGATTTATCCAGCTTGATTCTTTAACGTGTATAGGGTACGGATCTCCTTCACACGAGGCACTTTGCAGGCCCACCAGGGTATCCTTTATAACTGAGGATAGAGTGGGAGTTAATGGAGAAAATTTGAACGCAGGCACACAGAGCTTGAAATTAATGAAGTTGCAACTTGACTATCCAGAATGAACTGAAGAGTGCGGCCCATTGAAACGAAAGTTGAAAGAAAAAAATCCCACAAGCAAAATTAACAAAATAGTTATGTGTTTGAGAACTGAAAACTAAGAACTGTTTTCACATAATTTGTGCAAACATGTTTAAAAATCCAATATAACACTCATTCTGTATAAACTATAAAACATTTTCTAGAAAATAAAGAAATTAAAAAAAAAAACTGCAATGGCGTTTTCTTCACGATTATTCAAATAAGTTTTACTTCCCATTTCCACTAATTTTTTTCCCCAGATCCGAAAAATAATCGAGGTTCTATCGCAAAAAGAATTTGCTCTAAGTTCACTCGCGATATATGATAAACAGGAGACAGAAGACACGCGTAAGCCCTCAAGACCATTATTGGCTTCCCGTTTCGATTAATGGATGATTTCCTCTTCCTTCTGCAAAAATTTCGTTTTCCAAAAAACCGTTAAAGGTGGATCAATCTTCGTCAGCTGAATGGGAGAAGACTTACCTTTCGATTTGGTAGCTTCACTGAAATGAGATTCTTCACCGCTTGGCGGCGCTTTGCAATCGTAAAAGAAAGGCCGCCACTTATAGGAATAAATCTTTAGTTTTTTTTTTAGTGAGCATATTAAAGGAACCAGTATTTAATGGCCTAGTGGTTAGAGAACTTATCTATTGATCAAAGAACGGATAAGATATGGATGTCTTATCTTTCAGCTGAGGTTTCGCCTTCCTCACATCTTTTCTATGGAGTATTATACTGGCAGGCTTGTTTTGCAATCAGATGCCTGAGGTGTGATTTTTTTGCATATTAAAGAAAAAAAAATTGCTCTTCATTTTTTATTAAAACTTAAGAAACCGTAAAAGGAAATTTTTTACTTTGTCCAATCTTTAAATCGAACTAACAATTCTAATGATATGCAGAACTAAAATCAGTTGCAGTAAATATAGTCAGTTTAATTCATTACGTTTCAGCCATTAGAAGTGCAGTTTACTTTGCAGAAACTTTTTCATTAATCATATGGGTAAATTTATTGATCAATACAAAATGCAGTCTCATCATCAGACTTCTATCGCCCTAGGCAAACATCGATCTATCGCTCACCACCATCGCTTATTCAATGTCCTAATAATTAATGTTTAGATTAAGCGTAAAAGAAATCGTTAACTGAATAGTCATGATTCTTTTACACTTATTATTATTATTTTAATGTGTAAACTGCAAGGTCAGGATGAATTGTGGATACTTTAATTTTCTGATCTTTTGTATATTTTGAATAAAAAATAATTTTGAACACAGCTTTTTGCCACTTGAGGTAGAAATAAGCCTAATACGTTACCAATCATTGCAGCAATTCTATTTGCTTCTGGTTCTGAACAGACAGTTTCACTATGTAATTTTGTTTCCAATATTACATCATTCAGCACAATCTTTGTAGAATTCATATTTTTGTTTTGTTAAGCACTGATCAGTTTCCTGTGCCAGAATATATCATCAAAAATATGTTACTCCTGAAAACATGCAACTTAGGCCACTGCTTAGCTTTCCAAAATAAAATTAGCTCCCCCAATAGCTCATTAATTTAACTTTTTACTAATACTTCACACTGTGAAATTCTGTAATGACACTGAACTTAATATGCGATCCACTACCAAGAAAGTGAATTTTATTTAAGCCAATGGTTGCGAGCCTTTCTGAACCCTTTCACTTAGAATTATTTTTCTTACATCCCACTTTTACCATATTTTATAACGCCCCCTTTTATCAAATATCATTTGCTAATACCCCCTTCTTGCAAATCAAAATAACTTTCCTGCATAAAACTAATTAAAAATTAACCCCTTATTAATGACAATTATTAAGATCGTTTGAAAAACCAAACGATCCCATAAATTTCTAAAACTTCCCCAATGGAAGTATGTCCAATAACTTCTATAACAATTCACATATAAAATTTTATGACAATCGAAGTATAAAACTTCTCTTTATTTTCTTCGTCACAAAATGAATATTGAAATGAAGAAGTACTAGGAATCTTTATCGATATCGATATATTCATTATAATCTGTATTCAGAGAGAACAATTGACTTTATTTTTCCTAACACAAAGACCTCTCGTTTTGAGTCGCGGTTAGGTTTCTAAAATACACGATTCCCATCATTATACTGTACTGTTTCACATAAGAAATACCTAAAGCACTTGAGATAGGCTCTTCCACTATAATTTTACATTTTAAACTCTTAAAAAATTTAAATTTTGCACCAAATGATTAAATATTTAAGCACTAATAATTACAATATTAGAGGAAAATAATACAAAATAAAATTGAAAATACACAGTAGTACATACTTGCAATGGAACATTTTGTAGAAATAATATTAAGCATTACTTTAATATTTTTATTTTAATAACAATAATAACTGTTTGCATTAGATACATTGATTTTTAATAATTAAGAAACCACCCTATGTTATGTCAATCGAAACCTAGCGCCGAAGCTCTGTAACTTCTAAAATAATATATATATTTAAAAGGCGATAGTAGATAAAGATCTCAATCAAATAAATCAATATCTCGATTTTGAGCAATATTTTCAATATTTAATGAGTTATAGAAGTTTGAATATTGAACAACAGCAATGCCGTCACAAAAATTGACTTCAGAAGTTAATTAAAACTTAGTAAAGTATTGTATCAAAGTGTTTAATAAAATAAATGTGTGTTTTAGAACTTTGTGTAAAGGATTCTTTCACTATTCACCAGGTTTGTACGTTTCTTAAGCCTGACATTGCTGTTATTAAGTATTCAAACTTCCATAACTCATTAAATACTGAACGAATATTGTTGAAAATAAAGATATTGATTTATTTGATTGGGAACTTTATCTACTATCGCATTTTAAAAAAGCAAGAGAACTTATTTTAGAAGCAATGGAGCTTCGACGTTAGTTTCCCATTGACATAATATAGGGTTATGAGTGGTTAGAGCGCTTGGCTCTAACCACTCATCTAATCTATGGACCTGGGTCTAAGGGACCTGAGTTCGAGCCCCGGGTAAGGCATGGCTATTTGTGTCGTTTTTCTGCTGAGGGCCTGCCATCCTCTCAGACCTTCTACTATGACATATAAACTGACAGGCTCCTGTCAGACCTCTGTGGCAAGCAGCTGCTTGAGGGGGTATTTATTTTTTTTATTCTTTAATTTAAGGAATCCAGTGTCGCTTGAAAAATGAATTTCGCTGGTTACTCTGACAAGAGCTGCCAACTGAACAGCTTGGAAGACTTGCAAAGGGAGATGTGCAGAGTCTGCTGAACAGACATCTTTTTCTTCTCCATAAATCAGTCATTTCAGATTCATTGGACATTAAGCTTCAATGTTCACAGGCATCATAATTTATGAAATTCTTAAAAAATCGATTTTTCCATTTTTATTTCAATAGTTTTGCGATGCAATTGGAAAATGGGACATAAATTGCGGACGATGCGTAGGAGGAGGGGGAGGGGAGGGTACTGTATAACTTTAATTTGGAACTGCAGCAAGAAGTGACTGGTAGTAAGAGAATGCGTTTTCCATAAACGATAATAAGGACGCTGTTCTCACCTCACTTCATCACTGAGGATATCACGAAATTTGAAAAGGGTAACATCACACATGAATTTGTCCTCTAGATGTTTGAAACAAGGATATCAACTGTGTAATTAAAAAGTTGTATAAAATATAATAGTATTAAGAAGTGTAGACGTAGATGTCATTGACGTTTATCCCTTTCTGTTTCAGGGCTGGAAGGAGGAGTGGACATCACTTTAGATGGCAGAGATGTGGGGTTCTTCTTACGCACGCACCAGAGCGATGACATCGCCAGTGGTGTTGGAGTTGAGGAAAGATTCACGTTGCTTCAGTCCACGATGCCCGTCACTGTTCGTTCCCACTACGGTCCCTTCGCAGTCAAGCAGACGGTTCTCCCCTCCATGGCGATGGCCTTGTCATCGGTCGCCAACACCACCCAGGATGAACCTGAATCAACTCCAGGAAGCGATTCGCTTCCACCTCTTGCGATGGTTCCAGCAGGTGACGTGGATGTCAGCGCCCATCTCGTAACGCACGAGGTGCGGAGGGACCGACCCGAGCTCAGAGTTCTGTTCCACAGTAGTCGTGCTTCGGACCCTAAAGTCCGTCAGCACGGCGATGACAACCAGAAAGGAGCCCTCTGCGTGGCTCTCTATGTGCACCGCATGGACCAGCATCTGATGGCCGTGTGCAGCCCCAGCGCCAGCAGGGACGGGGTGTGTCTGGCTCAGGCGACACTCCCCGCCGCTTGGTGGCCGCCTCTAGAGGCTGGAAGCTGGAAGTCCATCAAGACCCAAAAGACTTGGGTGCGCGTGGAGTATGCCGTGCTGCAGAGTAACTCTCTGGAATGCTCGAATTCTGCCCTCCCCGTGACAGTGCCGCCTGGTCTGCCCAGCATCTACTTGGCCGAAGTGGCGCTCTCTGGCGTGCACGGCAGCTACGAAGAGGTGAAGAGTGACGACGTGGTGAGGATTCTGGTGCCGCAAGGAGCCGTGTATCCTCGCTCGAAAGTGTACGTGCCAGTGTATCTCCAGCCAAATCCCATCTATCCACCTTACGTCTTCGTTATAAGGTAAGAGAGTCATATCTTTATCAGTGTTTGATTTATTAAAATTAATAAGGGATGAAATGGATATAGCTACACAGAAAGCACTCAGAGTGGTTTAGCGTTTATTTAAACATTTCCAAATCTACTTAGTGTTTTAAAAGCGTTGTTAACAACGGAGGTGAATTCACAATGAACTGGAGCGTGTACAGTTTTCACAAGCACAAGTTTTCCTCTCTTCCCTTCAGTTACGAGTTAAAATAATACAAACTGTGTAAGTTTTCCTTCAGTTACGAGTTAAAATAATACAAACTGTGTAAAATAAAATCAGCTGTTCGTTTTGACCATAGTTTGCTGTGAGGCCACCGGCGCGGGTTGTTGGTAATGACTTCAACACGGCAAAAAGATTTGAAATATTAATAATTTAAAGCCACTAAAATAGCTATACCCAATGGCTCTGGATATTTGCAGTATTTAAAGCAACGCTAAATGTATTTACGAGAAATTTTGGATTTCCTTTAATTAAATATGGCATCAAGTGCATTTTAAGTGTTGGCATGAGGAACCACAACTGACGTTCAATTAGTTTCCATTATCCAGGTCGTCAGATGCAGCACTTCATCGTTTGGAAGGAGTAACCTTCGATGTCAAAAGTTTGGACGATCGTTCTTCCCACCATGGCGATGGCTGTCTCAGAACTGTATTCTCCACCCCCCCCCACCCCCCGAGAATAACTGGTACTTATATAATTAGCGGGGATTGAGTCCTATATATATATAAATAGCGCGGATTGAGCTATGCAAGATTGCATTACTTCCCAGATGCATATTGCATCTATTTATCGATCTCGAATCACACAGGAGTGGTTTGAGGAACATGAAACGAACTATTATCACCTTACGAGGCCTGCACAATCGCCTCATCTTAATCCAGTAGCAAACATAGGAGAAACTTGTAACGCGCTGTTCCACTGAATAGACCTCTGCCCTCTTCACTTCGAAATGTTCAAGCCAATTTTCAGGAAGTGTGGATGAAAAACTCCTCTTGCTGTATTTTGATAGTGTGTGGAAAGCATGACGTCGAGTCTGGGCTGTCATCTCTGCACGTGGAAGTCAGAAGAAGTGTTAGGTAGGTGTTCATAATAATTTGACCAGGCAGTGTACATTACACGTATTTTTCAAGAAAGTTTTCACACCACTAAGACGGAAGGAAAAATTATATACCGAAATGGCGTCACGGCCCTTCCTCTTACTGGGATCACTTGGATCCCTACTTAGATATTTTCTAGATCCGGACGTGGCAGCCTCATTGGTCGCTAACACCATCCAGGATGAACCTAAAGTGAATCCAAGAAGCAAATTAACTACCTCCTGTTGCGATGGGTCCTGCTGGGGGTGGAAATAATTGATTGAGAATTGTCCAGTCGTAATACTCATTAGTGTATTGGAACTATGCATTTGCTGAATAGGAATCAAAAAAGAACATCACTTTAGAGCGGACATCAATTTAGATGACAGAGATGTGAATGGGTTCTTTTTAAGCATCGTGCACCAGAACAATGACATTACCAGGGGTGGGAGGGTCGAAGAAAGGTTCGCGTTGATCCAAAAACGAAAGTCGGAAGAAAAAAATCCGTACTCTTTGTTCTGATACTATATCTTAGAACCCAAGGGTAGACAGTTGTTTTTTCTGAAATGAAAAAAATTGGATCACTTTGATAGCCATGAATGAATTATAAAACACTTTATGATGACTACAGTAAAACGATAAAGGCACAGATGAACTAAATCATTGAATTTTCAAGACGATAAGAAAAAGCCTAAGCGTTAATTATGTTATAACTTTAAAAACATAAACATCATAGATATAGAAGAAAACCCGATGTCTCTGAAATATCTTTCAATAATAAATTACAATTTATAATAAAGCAATTTTGGAATTAGTTGCAATAATATCCCATTTTAACTGAACTTTGGACTTGTCGGATTTTCCTTTATGATCACGATATGTTGCACTTAAGTAAAACTTAAGTAAAACTTAAGTAAGTGACGATTAACTTTTACAGAAAGGTCCCATTAATTGGATTGTGCGGTGAGAAGGAGTTTGATCATATCTGGTAATATTACTTTAACAAGAATCCTTGAACGTCATCCAGCTTTTGCAGCGATCAGTGATGCTTCATTTTGACTCTCTGTACTGATGTGAAAAGAACTGATTATATTTGATGTTTTAATATAGACTGAATATGCAACTTTAATTTTGTTCTGACAGGCTCCTGTCAGACCTCTGTGGCAAGCAGCTGCTTGAGGGGGTATTTATTTTTATTATTTATTTATTTTACTTAATTCTGACTGTTAGAATTGTTTAACATAATTTGATAAGGTAACTATTTTGATAAGTGGAGGTTTTAAGGTTATGGCACTCTATGATACAGAAATCCCATTTGATCTATTCCGAATGTAAAGCTGAAGGGTGTGACGTCAGTTGTCAACACACTGCAAATAATTAATCGAATGCTAACTGATGTCTAAAAACAGATAAATGGCTGTTTAGCTCTACTGTACGAGTGCACGAGTCATCAGTTATATCTTGCCGAATAAAAAGTTTCGATTACAACTCCATTTGTAATAGCCTCTTTCTGCCTAACAAAATTTTCGAGAATGAAAAGTCCGCGTAGTAATAATTTAGAAATCTCTCGACTGTTTTTTTTAAATTGCCAAAGAAATGCATTGCTCTTAGTTCAACGTCGATATCAATTTTAGAGGAAAAATTGTCTTGAGCCGGGTGGGATACGAACCCACGACTTCCTGATGACATGTCAGATGCTCTGACCCCAGAGTTACCGGCAGCCGATCAAGATTCTCCTCTAATTGATGCTATCAACTTTCTACCTACAGTACACAATTTTCTGCGTCTCATGAAGGCTTTGTCCAAGCTGCTCACAGCCTCAAGAAGTCGATGACAAGTATATTCTGAGTATACAATTGATCTGGCTTGAGACAATTTTTGATCCAAAATTGATATCGACGTTTAACTAAGAGTGATACTTTCCTTGACAGTAATAATTTCGTTATCACACTGATGACTGATGAGACTCACACTGATGAGCTGTGGAAAGTCGTCGCGAAGCATTAATTCGCATTTCTGCACATAACGGAGTCAGAACCAGACCCCCATACAGAATGTGCCAATAAGAATCGAAAACTGCTCTCCTACAGAGAGCAAAATAATGCGGAAGCCCTTCGTACGTGGCAAACAAAAAAGAATGTAAATATTTTTACGAAAATAAATTCAAAAATGAAATTATTACTGATAGAAACTCAAAAAAAGAATGCATAATTATAACTAATTACAGTAGAACCACAATTAAATATGGTTATATGAGGGAATGAAATTAAAATCGCTTTTGAAAAGCTGTAAAATCATTTTGTCACAGTTTATAATGAAATATTATAATGAAAGATATTCGTTATAATTAAGTTCAGATAAAAATTACGATCTGAAAATTCGTTCAACGAAAGGAAGTTCGTCTTAACTTTTGTTATTTTTGTGCTTTGGTTGGAAGATGAAGATTTCCGCACTCATTTGTTCCGTAAGAAATCATCCGTTCACCTTGGTTACAATTCTGGAACACTGGAGTCTTTACGACTTCTTCATTACAATGCAAAATAAAACAGTGTCGATCGCGACGATTTAATGTATAATGAACTAAAACTAGACCTTTCCGTTAGAAAGCTAATTCTCTGTCTGTCCTGTATTTAAATTGCGGTAATTATAAAGTTTACTTGACGCAGAAAAGCTTACATTTCGCACCATTTTCGGCCAATGAATTAATTTTCATTGATAACACGCGAGACAAAACCAAAATTAAAATCTTCCTGACGCGGAACATTGGCAGAAAGCAAACTTACAAACAAACTTGATTCACTACGCCAAAAGGTCATGAAAACAAACAGAGATCTTTACAAAAACACAATGAGAAAAATGTATTCAAATTTGGTATATAAATAAAACTATTGTAGATGAAACTTTGTGCATATACGTGCTAATAAAATCTAAGAATTTCCCATTTGAACAGTATTTTGCTTCCTCAACTCCAGAATGTTTCTCGACGCTTCTTAAAGAAAGGATGAGCTTCATATGACATATTAATGGGCCATTTAAGCCCGGAGATCAGATCTCCTTTTAATGAAACCCTGGAGATCAATTTCTAATCGCAAAAACGTGGATAAAATTGAAAATAATGGTCCATTAATTACCCTCGATTAAAATTCATGAAGCGATAAAATACGAGCGGAGATTATAACGAATTAAAATTTACGCTAAAATTTACGCGTATTAAAATTGAAAATCTGTGTTCTCGATAAACCAAACCTCTCCAATTAAAATTGCCAATGAATCTTATAAATGAATATTCACCCGCACCTTTGATTATGGTTAAGCACGCACAGATAAATTCTGAAAAGTTGTTGCAATAAAAAGATAACAGAAGTTTAACCTAGCTAAGTGAACTCTCGGCTATTCGCAGATAACTGGCGAGGACATCCCTAAAGAGAAAGAAAGCCCTTTGAATTCCTAAATGGGCAATAATCGATAAGAATGTAAACTGTGAACATCAAATTGTGCTTCCTCTCATTCTCCCTCAACAGAAAATATTGCAGACTGTCCATGCACACAGGTTATAACGATTTAAAGCGAAAATGTGGGCCTGATATTTGAAAGAGGAAAAATATTCTAACGATACATACAGTCGCTCAAAAAAGTGTTCGAACACTATGGTTGATTACAGAATTCAGAAAAAATATCTGGCAACGATTTTTTTAGAAATTACTGATCTGGCAACCTTCGTGTCACGTAACACGAAGATAGATATTTTTTCTGAATTCTCTAATCAACCATAGTGTTCGGATAATTTTTAAGCGACTGTACATCCACATAAATACTGGGCAATTTTTTTTATTTCGCCCATTGTGTTAATGGCAATATTAATTCAGGTAAGGAAAATTCGAAGGAACGTTTAGATAAGGACCCTTGTAAAGTGGAATTATCCCACTCGGATTCGTACAGGTTGTTAAAAAAATTAGCATGAAATAGCAAAACAATTAACAATATAAGCAGTAATTTTTAGCTGAGTAGTTGCCATGCTGTGGAGCAAGGGTGTCTGGGTTCGATTCCTGAATAAGGGTTAAGTTTCTTTTTTACCTCTGAGTGGCACTTTTGTGCACACAATGATTTAAAATGGCTCCAAGGGCATGACTGTTAGTTCTGGATAAGAAATGTATGTTTTCTTTCTGCTGAGATCTAGCCTTACATAGTTTCTCTGTGAGAAGTATTATGAATGGTAAAATTAAGAAATTCAATATAATAAGAACACTATTTATAATTAACAATCAGCAATAGCGAGATTATCATTACACAGATATGTTGCTTAGGTGAATTCTGTAAAAAAAAAATTTCCCACCTCAAATAGCTACTTCCAGATTCTGACATAAGCCTGTCAATACACCGAAGTGCCAAAACATTATGACCAGTGCGTCTTTATGCAAATCGAAGCAACTTCAGGTAAACGACGACGCATGTGAAGGTCACGAAACGATATAAATAACACCTGATACTGAGCTCTGTTAATCAGTGTTATTCTTGTTCTTCAGATGGGAAAGGCAGCGGACTTAAGTGAGTTTGACAAAGGCCAAATTCTAATGATCAGACGACTGGGTCAACGAAGTAACGAAGTAAATCGTGACAATCCCGGTGCACCGTAGTACTGTGACTGCATATCACCATAAGGGAGTTGCACTGAAACGACCATCAACTAAAAAGGTTCCTGTCTGTTAAGCTTGCCTTACATTGTACCTGCCTACAGCGGGAGAAGACCTTATGTGAAGAGAAAAGCACTGTTTGGGATTTTATAGCCTGCCTGAAGATATAATCATTGAGGTGCAGTGAGAGTGGGATCTTTTGAAATTTTGAGTGAAGCCTAGGAATATGCCCATCACTCACTGAATTTTGTCCAGATAATTGCCAACAATAAAATAAAAGATGGTATCTTTAGAATTTTGAGCCAGAAAAATAGGTAGAAGTCCTACTTTTTGAGACCTCCGCAGCAGAGGCTCCTAGGCACTTCCATCGATAGGCCACACCTAATCGGGGCACCAATCCTTTCAGCATGACCTTCAACTTCGTCCTCTCCATTGAGCCGGGCAACCACAGCCCACTCATCGTCTCGGCCTTAACCGAGCCAAGGCTGTAAAAGGCCGCTTCGGAGAGCACTTGACCGGATCTCTCCCAAAGCCAGTCAGCGTCCCTCCCACAAACTCGACAAAGCCGTTTGCCTACCGGGGCTCGCATCACTGTAGCACCCGGACCCCACTTCGCAGAGGAACCAAAGTTCCTCCACTGCAAAAGCTATATATGGCCAAATCTAATTCCATGGGACTCTTAGTTTGGCTCTTCCATCGATAAGTCCGCTGGCCAGGGTAGCTACTCCCGGCCGCGAGCCTCCAACTTCTACCTCTCCATTGTGAACGGGCCAAAGCCCCCCAGCGAACATCCGTCACCTCAATATCACAGAGACCTCATCGAAGAGCCCACGGACGAGTGTACGAAGAGGTGCACAACTCAATCCGCGGTACTCCCCGATGGGCCTACAGAAGACAGGGTTCCCCAAGCCCCGTCCAAGGCCCTTAGAACGGCCCCTCAACCGGGGCTGCAACCCCCAGCTTCGCTGGGGACAAGTCAACAAGCTGACTGGACTGGCCCTGCTAAGACAGTCCACCAGCCCTCAACAGGTCCCCTCCACCGGGGTCCACCAGACTTCAAGAACTCCAGAGTGCCAGCGATCCGAGCCCAACTTCTCGGAGGCACCGTAAGCCCCCCCCCCCCCCTCGTCAAGGAGGTCCTACTCCGGGGGGGAGACGACTGGGTCAGAGCATTTCCGAGACGTCAAGATGTGTGGGTGCTCACGGTCAGCCACCTTCAAAAAGTGGTCCGAGGAGGGAAAAACCACGAACCGCCGACAAGGTGTGGTCTGACCACGTATCATTGATTCTAGAGGTGAGAGAAGACTATCCCATATAGTACGAGCCAACAGAAGGGGCACTCTGGTCTGCTAGTGACGGGAGTAATGTGTCACAACACACAATACATCGAACCCTGCCAAAAATGGGCATGCGTATCCGCAGGCCCCTACGAATGTCCATGCTAATCTTGATTCACTGTCGAAAGCACCAACAATGGGCACGCGAGTATCAAAATTGGACCTTGAATGATTGGAAGAAGGTCATCTGGTCAGATGAATCTCGTTTCCTGTTGCACCATATGGACGGCCAGGTATGTGTGCATCGTTTACCTGGGGAAGTGTTGACACCAGGATGCACCGTGGGACGAAAACAAGCTGGTGGAGGAAGTGTAATGCTTTCAGCAATATTCTGCTGAGAAATCCTGGGACCAGTCATTCATGTGCAGGAAACTATGACATCTACCACCTACCTAAACATCGTTGCAGACCAGGTCCGACCTTTCATGGTAACGGTATACCCCTCTAGTAGTGCTTTCTTTCAGCAGGATAATTAGAGAATGGTTCGCGGAACATAAGGAAGACTTCCAGGTATTGCCCTGGCCTCCAAATTCCCCAGACATCAATTCAATCATGCATCTGTGGTTTGTGTTGGGACAGCATATCCGATCTGCGGTGGCTCAACCACATAACTTAAAGTTGGGTTGTTTTACCTCTGAGCGGCACTTTTTTGCACACCATGGGCTAAATGGCCAGGTCACATGGACCCCGAAGGCTCAGAGAAGGTTGGGGGAGGGGACCCACTGGAACAGCTGTTGGGAGACAGATGGTAGCCTCCCGTCAAGGCCATCCAGCGTGTTCTTTAACGTGCACAGGGTATGGCTCTCCCGTACACGGGGCCACGGCTTAACGTCCCATCCGACGGACGGCGGCCTTTCGAAGCCCATCGGTGTCCCCTACTGACCGTGGGCAGGGCGGGGAATTTTGCGGAGATAAATCTCAACGCTGACCCAGCTGGGACTCGAACCTGGGAACTACAGATTACGAGCCTGGCGCGCTACCGACTGAGCCACCCCCGCCCCATATAACTTAAAGAGTTAAAGGACCTTCTGGTAACGTGTTGGTACCAGATACCACAAGACACCTTTAGAAATCTTGTAGCGTCCATTCCTCGCCGGTAAGAACAGTTTTGGCGGCACTCTGAGGACCAGCATCATACTAGGCAGGTGGTCATAATGTTTTGACTCTTTGGTCTATAAAAAGCCATAGACAAGCACACTAACCACTTAACCACTGGGCTATTTACAATAGGTGAAGATTTAGATGCTTTGGACCTTTTCTAACAACTTTGCTTTTATTTACAGATTAACCAGCTGCAATTTTATCATGTATAACGTTATTTCTACAACTCGGGAGATTTTTACAAGATATATTACAATTTACTTAAAAAAACGTGTTACCATCTCCACCAACTTAAACTTCATTTTCGTCACTTTCCTAATAGCTTCACACATTCCTCTCTTGTTCATATAAAACCTTTTTTGTCGTAAACTCGAGTCCTAATTTTGTACTCTTGCCTTGTGATAGCAATCACGACTTCTTAAATGTAATGATCTGCAGTGATTGTACAGTTCCAGGAATGGCCTATTTGTATCAATACTGACAGGCAATTGTCAGACATTTGTGTCAAGCACACTGTATGAAGAAAAAAATTTAATCCTCAATTTATTTATTAATAGTGAAACAACTATATACGTACATAAAAAGAGCGGTTTTGATTGCCGCTTCTTTTACTGACTCTAAAAAAAAAAGTGATCTTCCTAAACCCGTTTCTTATCGTCGTACGTTCAAAACAATAGTAAAATAAATATTACAATTGAAGGGAATTATAAATAAATTGGGATGACATCATTGCCCTTATCATGGGTACTTAAGGATGATTGCTGTGAGGTCATCATTTCTGCTATTCGTAATGGTTTTGTTCTAAGATGCCAGAAAGTTTGGAACTGCACACACTCCAGTTTGCTGTGAGGCCAACTCTTTTGTTGGTAATGATTTTAATAGGTAAGAAGATTCGGTAATGTTAATAACGCTAATCCGATCAAATCGGAATCTGTGTAGCCTTTGGATTCACCGTGCACAGATACAGTCTTTTGTGATCTCTCTCCTCCTCACCTTTAAAGCATCGTAACTGATATTTGTCTCCTTTGTAGAGCATGCATTGTCCTATCAAGTGGACTAGACATGAATCACACTCGGGGTATTTGGCGTGTCCTGTACATCAGCCAAGATCTTTTGTTATCAGCGTGATCTTAATTGAAATGGTGCCTGGCGAATGAAAGAATGTGATGTGAGACATTGGCACCGAACACCCACTGGAATCCTTGGTGGAGAAAAACAACAACTATTGTCTAGGCCTTCCGAAATTCTATTCTTTAAACATAGAACTGATCAGCATAAATGCAGTAGAAATGATTCAAAATGAAACATTAAACAAAGAATACGTGACCAAGTTAAAATCACCTTTTACAGAAATTTAGGAGATATTTGGTGAAAAAAATGTCATACTTGCAGTAAGAAATATTTAACATGAAAAAATAAACGCAAATGCTATTTTGCCGAGTAATAAAATAAATTGCAGCCTTTAAAAAGCATTTAGAGTTTTCAGAAAATCAGTTCGTCAAGGACTGCCTTAGAATAATAAAATAATAATAAATACCCCCTTCGAATAGATATTTATAATCCCATAAGAAAACCCCACACACATTTGAGTGCGCCATTGATCGATGATGATATATCATTATATTCTTTTGAATTTCGGGTTTCCTTGTCATTGTTTTAAGCTTTATTTTCCCTTCGTCTTCTAAAAACAAAGTTCATTTCTGCCACTCGGGTTTCGATCTGCCTCGTATATAGGAAGGTCTATCAGGTCTGACATCATATTTTTTAGCAAAAATCGACTAAGACGTATTTGAGAATCTGAAGTTTTTTTTTTATTAGTAACGATAATTAATGATTATTATCGATCACTTCATTCAGTGGCATGAGAGCAAGGATACGCTCACATGCCACTAGGTTCCAACTACACAAGAGTCCCAGGTTCGGATCCCAGCTGGGCCAGCGTTGAGATTTATCTCCTCAAAACTCCCCCCCCCCCCAATTCCGATGGGCTTGGAAAGTCAGCTATCCGTCGGGTGGGACGTAAAGCCGTGGCCCCGTGTGCGTGAAAGCCATACCCTGTGCACGTTAAAGAACACGCTAGATGACCTTGACGCGAGGTTACCATTTGTCTCTCAACAGTTGTTCCAGTGGATCCCATCCCCCAACCTTCTCTGAGCTTTCGGGGTCCTTGTGACTTGGCCATTTAGCTCATGGTGTGCAAAGAAGTGCCGCTCAGAGGTAAAAGAAACCAACCCATCTGCAGGAGAATTAAGCAGGCGTTAACGGTTTATCTTTTTTTACAAACTTTTAAAAAACGGTGGAAAATCATGGAACATTCCCGAAATATTTCTGAGTGCTGAAATTATTTTTACTGATTTTTTAATCATGAAAATTTTGTGTTGAACGACAAAGGATTTGGGTGGTTTTTACCTCTGAGAGGCATTATTGTACACACAAGGGATAAATCGACAGGTGAGAAGAACCCCAAGAGCTCAGAGAAGATGGGACCACTGGAGAGATGTTAGGAGCAAGATGAAGCCTCCAGTCAAGGTTGGGTTGGGTTGTTTTACCTCTGAGCGGCACTTTTTTGCATACCATGGGCTAAATGGCCAGGTCACATGGACCCCGATGGCTCAGAGAAGGTTGGAGGAGGGGACCCACTGGAACAGCTGTTGGGAGACAGATGGTAGCCTCCCGTCAAGGCCATCCAGCGTATTCTTTAACGTGCACAGGGTATGGCTCTCCCGCACATGGGGCCACGGCTTAACGTCCCATCCGACGGACGGCGGCCTTTCCAAGCCCATCGGTGTCCCCTACTGACCGTGGGCAGGGCGGGGAATTTTGCGGAGATAAATCTCAACGCTGACCCTCCAGTCAAGACTAACCAGCTTGCTCTTTAATGTGCGCAGGATATGACTTTACGTCCCATTCAAAAGACTGCGGCCTATCCAAGCCCATCGATGTCCTCTTGGTGACCCAGGGCAGGGATTTAGCGGAGATAAGTCTCAACGCTGCCACAGGTGGGATTCGAACCTGGGAAACTTCAGATTACGAGCCTGGAGCTCAAACGACTGAGCCAAACCCTCCCCAACGATAAAGGAAATACTTAATCTCGTGTACACGTTAAGGGTTCCCTCATACCCTCAACACGAAGTTCAACTTGTGAATTAGAAAGTAATATATCGTAAATGTACGAACAGTCACCCGAAAAACTATTTACAGTTTGACAATAATACCGAAGTACCTAGCCGTCCCATAGCCGAGTGGTTAGCGCGCTTGGCTACTGATCTAAGGGACCTGGGTTCGAGCCCCGGGTAAGGCATGGATGTATGGGTCGTTTTTCTGCTGAGGTCCTGCCATCCTCTCAGACCTTCTACTATGGCATATAAACTGACAGGCTCCTGTCAGACCTCTGTGGCAAGCAGCTGCTTGAGGGGGTATTTATTATTATTATTTTACACTTCGAGACTAGGGCTCTATTTAAGCGTCAGTATTTAATCTAATATTTACGATGATAACAATGATATATTTTCTCATTGAATGCAAGTAAGTAGAAATAAAAGTACAAAATAATTTGTGAGGCAACATGAAAGAAAATGCAGTGAATTAAAAATAGCAAAATATTTATACGTGTAACTGAATACCTAATGACCATACAGATTAGGATTAATAGTTAAATATAGCAATTTGTCCGCCAATATGTTTACCAATATAATTTATATAAATCGTTGTAATAAAAGCTTTGATAAGAAATGAATTGTCCTACATGACCAGATTTGCTAGCGATCTTGAATATTTAAGCTAGCCAGTGAGTCTTTTCGTAAGTGTTTTGTGTTGAAATCTTTTAGGTTATCTTCAGTCTTCGTGGTAGGAAGATTTTTTTTCCTTAAAAATAATATAAAAGATAAAAAAAAATATGTATCCAGCAAGAATATGGTGATACAATAAGATTTTAGCAACAGATTTCGCTATCATATATTCTGAACGTTAAAGAACACGCTGGATGTCTTGACGGAGGCTTCCATCTGTCTCCTAGCAACTGTCCAGTGAGTTCCCCTCACCAACCTTCTCTGAGCCCTTGTGACCTGCCCATTTTGTCCAATGTGTGCCCAAAAGTGCCCTTCAGAGGCAAAAAAATCCAACCTTTGCATCATAATTATAATAATAAATAAAATAAATACCCCCTCAAGCAGCTGCTTGCCACAGAGGTCTGACAGGAGCCTGTCAGTTTATATGCCAGAGTAGAAGGTCTGAGAGGATGGCAGGACCTCTGCAGAAAAACAACACGAACATCCATGCTTTACCCGGGGCTCGAACCCAGGTCCCGTAGATCAGTAACCAAGCGCGCTAACCACTCGGCCACGGAACGGCTAAGAACTCTAAAGTGTATTTATCAAGCATGAGCGCAAATACAAGTTCCTTACTCTGGAAAGTATGAGTGGATGCAGAACCAGCTATATATTTTCAACTCTATATATTTTAATTTCCTTGGCTACGGGACCTGGGTTCGAGCCCCGGGTAAGGCATGGATATTCGTGTTGTTTTCTGCTGAGGTCCTGCCATCCTCTGAAATCTTCTACTGTGGCATATAAACTGACAGGCTCCTGTCAGACCTCTGTGGCAAGCAGCTGCTTGAGGGGGTATTTATTTTATTTATTTACTCCACTCTATATTTTTATTTATAGCTCTTACGAAGCCCATCTGTCTTTCTCACCGAGAGCAAAGGGGAGGTTGGCGAGAAACATTTAAAAGTGAAAGTTGGAACAGGAACTTCAGATTATGAGACAGGTGTGAACCCCTGTCTCATAATCCCACTCCTCACTCCTACGTAATTGGTTTCACTACATGCATAATGGCCCCACGTGTTTAAAAGCTCACGCGTCACCACTGCTTTTCCCTCTTAAAAATAATCAACAAAACATCCCGATCCCATTTCTTCGGTACCGCTCTCTTAGGTTGATGTGTGGCATTCTCTGTCAAGTTCCTAATTTCTCACCGTAATCCATCACTCCGAAAAGGTTGAACACCTTTGCTGGAGATAAAGAAGGGGAGTAATAATATTTAAGGCACTGATAACGCTGATGGAACAACAAGCGATTAGCAGCAAGCTCCCAGCGTTCGCAGAAGTGTCGATCAATAGTGGACAGGCAGCGAGATCTCTTCAAAGAGTGGTCCGGAAAGGGTGCACTGGTTTTACCAGTCCGCGGAGCCCAGAGACTGATTTCTAGTGATGCAGGCAGATGCAATCAATAACTTTTGACACTGATTGTTGTGTGGCCTTAATGCGGTGGAAAGCGACAAAGTTCAAGGACCTCTTACGACACCTCACGTGTGTGCGGGGAAGCATTATTAGCGTCCAGGTTAGAATGGTTTGTCAGTGGTGGATAGACGAATACAGGGGGGGGGGGGATGGACGAATATAGAGGGGATAGACGAATACAGGGGGCATAGACGAATACAGGGGGCATAGACGAATACAGGGGGGATAGACGAATACAGGGGGATAGAGGAATACAGGGGGATAGACGAATACAGGGGGGATAGATGAATACAGGGGGGGGATAGACGAATACAGGGGGATAGACGAATACAGGGGGATAAACGAATACAGGGGGCATAGACGAATACAGGGAGGATAGAGGAATACAGGGAGGATAGAGGAATACAGGGGGATAGACGAATACAGGGGGATAGAGGAATACAGGGGGATAGACAAATACAGGAGGGATAGAGGAATGCAGGGTGGATATACGAATACAGGGGGGATAGACGAATACAGGGGGGGATAGACGAATACAGGGGGATAGACGAATACAGGGGGGATAGACGAATACAGGGGGCATAGACGAATACAGGGGGCATAGACGAATACAGGGGGGATAGACGAATTGGCCTTCGTGCAGATTAAGAGAGATGCGCTTGTTGTGAAAAGTAGGTCGAGAACAGTAGAAGGAAGAAAAATTCGTATTTCAGAATTCTGAAGGAGAACGAAATGAAATAATAATTTATGTATGGTAATGAGCAGAGGGAATGAAAATGATGCCTTAATAGACAAGACCAGTTATGGAAATGAACCGGAATACATTTCTATGAGGAAACAATATCACGTGAGTTAAAACTGCTTTGAAATTTCTGTTTTTCTAAAAATTTGTTTCGTCATACAAACCTTTGATGAATGAGTAATTTTTTTTTCTCGATTTTTTTTCCCCGTTTATATTATAGATAAAATGATTGTTGGAGTATTATGTGTTTTATGAAATATCGTTTGCGCTTTTTACAAGAATTAGAAATTTAAAGAGTAAATGATTTGTTCCTTTCCCAGTAGGGCTGAGGTTGGCTCAGTCGATAGCGCGCCAGACTCGTGATCTACTGTTTCAAGGTTCGAGTCCAGGTGCGGTCATAAGGAGGGGGCCAGGGGGGGGATGGTCCCCTCCAAGAAATCTGCGAATGTTTCTTTTTTTTTTCAGTCACTTTTCATTCCTGAAGAAATTAGGGATGTAAAATTTGGTTGGCGTTTTCTTTTCTGGAAAGGAAAACTTCTAATACCCTCATTAAGAGACCAAATGGCAAGCTGTTAAAAAGATTATCGATTGCTAAATAATCCATTAGTAAAGTTAAGACTAATTTCTGCACTTCAGAATCTCTCAAACGTCCCTAAATGGCCCCCTCCAGGCTTGACACTTATCACTGCCCCTGTTCGAGTCCCAACTGGGCCTGTGTTAAGAATTCGCTCCGCTAACTCCTGTTCTGCTCTCGGTAAGAAAATGAAAAAGAAGACACAGATGGGCTTGGATAGACCGCCGTCCTTCTGAAGGACGTTAAGCCATGGTCTCTTGTGCTGCAGAGCTATACCCTCTGCATGTTAAAGAATACGCTTGTTCGCCTAGACGGAGGGCTTACGTCTATTTTTCTGCAGCTGTCCAGTGAATCCCTTTCCTCAACCTCCTCTGAGTCCTTGGGGGTCCTTGTGACCTGGAAATTTAGCCCATTATGTGCAGGAAATGCTCAACCTTTCCCAGTACTAGTCTACAAGTGATACGTTAATGGTATTCATCCTCTTTCAAGTTGGATCATGGGGCATTTTATTAAAATGAATACGATCCAGTGGGCAGTATCAGTTTCCCTTAGTCAGTAGCCAACCATTTTCTACATTTGAAGACTGCATCTGCATTTCTTGTTAACGTCTGCTTGTCTCTCCTTGTTGTGCAATCCTTCGCATGACAATCGAATCTAACAAGTTTCCATCATTTCAGATATCGTTTGACAACATCGAGCTTAATAATGTTCTCTAATAACTTCCTTACTTAGTCTGCTGCTCTTTCTAGCAACATATTTCCCTCGACTCGTCCAGCCGTTTCATTTTCATCACCTCTTAACTGCATCATGCTATTGCCTGCTGTTGCTGAACGGAATCGAGCTTCAGCAACTAAGAAATAACTCTTCGAATACTGTCAGGTTTTTCTCCGCCCCCCATTACTAATAACTTTTGTTATCCTTTTGCCTATCTTTCTATTTCTTTTCGCTTGCCATTTATTATTCTGTTGGTTGTGGAGTTGCCATAAAGATTGTTCCACCATTTCTTCCCAATCGTAACGAGTTATACAACAAATGAAAGTTTATGACATAAGGGGCGTAGCTATGGGGGGGGGGGGATGAGGGTGATACGGGTTGGCAAAATTCGAAGCGACTTCGTAAAATCTAGATGAGTTGTGAAAATTTGTAATCTTTTTTTTTGTAAAATTAAGGGGAGTTGTCAAAATCGAGGCAACTTGGCAAATCTAAGGCAGTTTAGAAAATGGAGAGACGGCAAAATTTAGAGCAGTTGGTAAAATTCGAAGTCACTTAGTAAAATACAGGTGAGTTGGCAAAATTCGGAGAGACTTGGTAAAATCTTGGGGAGTTGACAAAGTTCGGAATGACTTGGCAAATCGTGAGATGTAAAAATTGGGATTTTTTTCTGTAAAATTATGGCGAGTTGGCAAAATCTAAGGGCAGTTGGCAAAATTCGGAGTGTCTTGGCAAAATCATGAAGAGTTGACAAAATTCAGGTGAGATGTAAAAATTGCAGTCTTTTTTCTGTAAAATTATGGTGTGTTAGCAAATTGGAGGCAACTTTGCAATATCTAAGAGAGCTGTCAAATCTTGAGGGAGTTGGCAAAATTCAGAGTGACTTTTCAAAAATCAGGTGATGCAAAAATTTGGATTTTTTTTCTGTAAAACTGTGGCGAGTTGGCAAAATCTAGGGCAGTTGGCAAAATTCGAATCCATTTGGCAAAATACGGGTGAGTTGTGAAAATTGGAATTGCATTTGTGAAATTAAGGAGAGTTGACAAAATCGAGAAAATTTGGCAAATTTTGGGGAGTTTGAAATATTTGAAGTGACTTGGCAAATTCAGGAGAGATGTAAAAATTGGGATTGCTTTGCGAAATTAAAGAGGTGGTAAATCGAGGCAATTTGGCAAAATCTAGGGAAGTTGGCAAAACTGGAAACCACTTGTAAGTAAAGTACAGGTAAGTTGTAAAAATTGGGATAGGTTTTGTGAAATTAAGAAGAGTTGGAAAAACCGAGAACTCTTGGGAAAATCTAGAGGAGTTGGCAAAATTGAAGCCACTTGTTAAAATACAGGGGAGTTATGAAAATTGTGCCTTTCTTGTGCAATTAAGGAGAGTTGATAAAATTCGCAGTGACTTGGCAAATTCAGGGAAGATGTAAAAATTGCGATTTTTTTCTCTAAAATTACGGTTAGTTGGCAAAATTCGAATCCACTTGGTAAAATATAGGCGATTTGTGAAAACTGGAATTTGTTTTGTGAAATTAAGGAGTGTTGGACAAATCGAGGAAACTTAACAAAATGTAGGGCAGTTTGAAAAATCTGAAATGACTTGGTAAATTAGGTGAGATGTAAAGATAGGGATTGGTTTTGTGAAATTAAGAAGAGTTCACAAAATCAAATGGCAAAATGCAGGAGAGTTGTGAAAAATTGCCTTAAACCTCCCCCCCCCCCCTCCACACACACACACGGAGCGAAAATCCAGGGGGAAAACGTGACAGAGACACTATTTGCTCAGAAGGCAAAATTTGATTTCCGAGTTGGAAATATTTTGATTTCTCCCCCCCCCCCCCCACAACTATAGGCCTTCGCTACGCCCCTGATGACATAGGAAGTGTCATAGATATAAAAAATTGCATTCTCATCCTTTCTTCTCTCCTAAACGAGAAGAAATGAGACTTCTTATTAATCTTATTAATACGATGGTCGAGTCACGATACAAAGTGCGCATTTCGAGTTCCTGAAGACCCACAAAGCTAAAAGATTATCGGCAGGAGAGAATGTTTCATTTATTTAATTTTTAAGCCTTCTTATATTTCTTTTACTTATATAATACATTTACAGGCAGTTGTGTAGCAAAAATAAAATTTTACATATATATTAGATTTTCTTGAAGGAAATGTCTCATTTTGTTAATGATTAACGTTATATATTAGTGGGTGTTCAGTTATTGAAAAGTTTTTCAGTTCCATTTTTATTTTACTATATGAATATAGAGATAATAAATCTCTCGCTAGTAACATGCAAACGGAAACTTCTGATGCAGGAGGGGGGGGAGGATATCTAGAAAAAAAATTCAACTTTTCTTATCCCCCAAAGAAATTTATCTGTAATTTTCTTCTCTCTCCTAAGAAAATTACTTCCAGCCTTTCTTACACTATCTGTGTACCACTTTATACCAGTAGGGGCGGGGGTGGCTCAGTCGGTAGCGCGCCAGGCTCGTAATCTGTAGTTCCCAGGTTCGAGTCCCAGCTGGGTCAGCGTTGAGATTTATCTCCGCAAAATTCCCTGCCCTGCCCACGGTCAGTAGGGGACCGCCATCCGTCGGATGGGACGTTAAGCCGTGGTCCCGTGTGCGGGAGAGCCATACTCTGTGCACCTTAAAGAACACGCTGGATGGCCTTGACGGGGGGCTACCGTCTGTCTCCCAACAGCTGTTCCAGTGGGTCCCCTTCCCCAACCTTCTCTGAGCCTTCGGGGTCCATGTGACCTGGCCATTTAGCCCATGGTGTGCAAAAAAGTGCCGCTCAGAGGTAAAACAACCCAACCCAACCTTTATACCAGTATGTAATCACTCTAATTTGTATGTATAACCCGTACTATGCTCGTGTTCAATATTTCTTTCAGTTAACTCCCTCTCTTTTCTCGCTGAGAACGGGTACAGGGATGAGTTTGGAAAGACCATCGTCCCTCGAATGGAACAATTATGCCATTACCACTTAATGCAGGAGAATCATACTCTGCGCACGTTAAAGAACACACTGATGGTCTTGGTGGGATAGTTTAATTTATTCCCTAACTGCTGTCCAATGAGTTACCTTTCCTTACCAGGCTTTGACAACTTGAATCCTTGTAATCTGGTCATTTCGCCCACTGTGTGCCGCTCAGAGGTAAACAAACTCAGTCTTCAACATTTGCCTTTTTCCCTCTCCGTAATGAATTCCACTCGTGAAAAATTGCTTATGTAAATAGCATCATGAAGCGAGCGTCATTGGTAAGATTACAATCGCGATTATCATGTTGGCCGATAATCTACGAACGACATCTGGATATCGAAGTACGGCTTTGCTCTGGCCTGGGTGGGGTCGGTATGACGTCAGAACGACCATCTCTCGTGGCCAGCGAGCAGCGAAGCAAGTCTTCTGGCTTTGGCCAGCTGCCAAGGTGTGTGTGAGGCACTGAAGCGCTCCGCGGGGAGAGGAGGGTGAGGGGTGGGGAGGGACGGAGAGTACAGAGGGGCTATTGATCCGGCCACTCATCTCGTACAGGTCTCGCGGCGACGTACGTGTGAGCTCGCCGCATTGCCCGGCTCCGCAGTCGGGGAAAGAGAGGGATGGAAATCGACGGAATAAAAAATCAGATGGCATCATGATGATGATGCTCGCTCCGAGTGTGGCGACGCAAAGACGTCGAGCAGCAGAAAATGGCGGCTTTTGCGAGGGTAATTTTGTACCCTACAAAATGGGGGTTATATTTGTTTTTGCCTTTAAGAAGATGGATATAACGAATTTTCAGTGTACCTACTTTTCGCTGAAACTGATTAATAAGTCAGAATTCAGACTCCTCATGAGTGGAATACGAGCGATGCTTTCTGACTGATTCAGGAGGTTCTTCAAGGAAATAAAAATTATTTTTTGAGTAGTTTAAATGTTCGGAAACAAATTCATCTGGAAAGTGATTCTCGGGAGGATTTTTGCATCGCAACTGGGATTCTCTTTTTTTTTAATCTATAAATATTTTACAAAATAATAATAAATTTCTCCTCAAGCAGCTGCTTTCCATAGAAGTTTGACAGGAGCCTAACAATATAATGCGCCATAGGCAAACACTGTGAGATAGGCGAGACTTCGGTAGAAAGACAACACAAATATCCATGCCTCACCAGGGGCTCGAATCCAGATCCCTTTGATCTGTAGCCAAGCACCCCTACCACTCGACCAGACACAGGCAAAAAAGTTTTAACTGTCATTCGTTTTTCAGTTGTAGTTTCTCCGTAATCCGCCCTGTTTAAACCGAATTGGACGTATTCCATCAACCGTTCAGTTGAAACTGACCTCTGGTTAATACGGGGTGGGGAGTGGGTCCCGAAGGACCCACTCCCCATGGGGAAAGCACGTGCTCCGTCTCAAGACACTACACGTGCATAGCAACTAGAGGCTTGGAAAAGAGAAGGTGAAGTTTGTCTCAGGGAGACCAGTAGGGACATGGAGTATGGGTGGTGTTAAAGGGGGTGCTGAGTGCAGCCCGGGAAGAAGGTAGGAAAATAAGTCGAAGGGAAACAGCAGCCACGGGGCTCAAAGGAGAGAGTCCCGGAGCTGGCAGACAAGCCAGCCTATATCCCTCAAGTGTGCCCTGACACGGGCACCCTCAATGGACACTGAGACCAGTTCGCCTGCTACCTCATTGATCGCTTGGGAGTCCCTGAGTTCGTTAGCGAACCCTTCTGTGAACGGGCACCTGAGGATATAGTGCCCGACATCTGCGTCTGGAGCCCCACAGCCGCAGTAACTGTGGGTAGAGATTTTAAACCTCTCCAGGTATTTGGGGAAACTCCCATGTCCTGTTAGGACCTGCGTCAAGTAGTGGTCAGAGGACATCAGGGATAGACTGACCCTTTTTAAGAATGTCTTTGTTTGAAGACCATTCTCAGTCGTATCCCAGAGCCTCTGCCACTCCTGAAAGGTACCTTGGCCAATTATAGACTTCAGGGTATTTTTAGAAGTCTTTACCGCTATCACAGGTTGAGTATTATTACCTGCGGAACGGGCCAGTTGGTCGGCCCGCTCATTTCCTTCATGCCCTACATGTGCCCTGATCCAGGAGAAGGATACCCTGGGCAATCTCTGATCACCCAGGATGCACTTGATCTCATTAACTATCTGATGCCTGTTGGTTGCATCTGCAAGTGCATGCAGAGCTGCCTGGCTGTCCGTGTACAGCCTAATGTCGCTGTTCAGACCGCTGTCATTGAGGGCCCAGTTGAGGGCCTGTCTGATAGCGAGCAGCTCTGCTTGGAAGGCCGAGCCATTATTTGAAACCTTCCTCTGAAAATCATACACGTTGGCTCCTTGATTGAAGACAGTGAAGGCTAAACCCACACCGTCCTCGCTCTTGGAACCATCGGCGTATATTTCAATATTTGTACCTGATGGTAACTCCGTGGACCAGGGCACACATAGTCTCCTTGTGGGATGTATATCCCACTTTGCGGTATTTGTCTCATATTCCTCAGGGTCATACTGGACTCCGAGGAATGTTGCTTTCTCCCTAGCCTGCGTGACTCTGAATATGGTCGCTTCTTTTCCGACCGTCAAAAATAGCGGGGGGATCCCTGCGAGCACCAGGAGGGCATCCGTAGATGTTGTCCTATAAGCCCTGGTGATCCGCAGTAAAGCCGGCCGTTGGGCAGCGAGCAGCTTTCTACACATTATGGCGTGGTGCGGCCACCAGGCGCCCGCACCATATGTCAGGATCCTCTCCGTTCCCCTGAGATAAATTTCCTTGAGGACCTCGCTTCTGAGTCCCCATGAGACGCGAGCCATGCGCCCTAGCTTGCACATAACATTCGTGCATTTAGCTTTCAAGTCCTGCAGGTGTGGGATCCAGCTCATCCTCTCGTCCAGGGTGATCCCCAAGTATTTTAGTCGTCATGTGGCGGATGTTTTCGCCTTTTAATTTAAAGATGGGATACCTCTTCTTGAGGACGCCCTCTTTTGCAATCGTCATCGAAGTTGTCTTCGCAACGCTGAACCCAAGCTTGTTGCGATGACACCAACCCTCAAGTATTTTAATTGCTGCATTGCCAGCGACCTCGAGATTTGCTCTTGAGGACGCTGTTATGGCAAGCAGCAAGTCGTCCGCATATGCCTGGAGCCAGACACCCTCGGGCATGGTCAACTCCAGAGCAGTATCAGCGACTAAGTTCCAGAGGAACGGTCCGCTGCACGACCCTTGTGGGCAGCCTCTTTCCAAGTTTCTTGAGACTGCCCCGCTAGCATGCGAATACTTGACCACCCTCTCTTGGAGGTAATTGGATACAAGCCTGAAGACGTTCCTAGGGCAGGAACTCTCCTTCAATTTTGTCAGAATCGCAGGCCACCAGACATTGTCGAACGCGCCCGTCACATCCAAAGCAATGAGAGAGGTGTGCAACTTGTGCACTCTATTTACCTGAGCGATGTCCACCACCTGTTTGATAGCAGCGGTGGTGGACTGGTCCGTCCTGAACCCAAATTGCTTGGGATTCAGGAATCCGTTCTTGTGGCAGTGGTGGTACATCCTGTTGGTCAGGAGTTTATCCAGCACCTTTCCCAACACCGGCAGCAGACATATCGGTCTGTATGATCTCGCGTCAGCCGGATCCCTACCTGCCTTGTTTAAAAGGACAAGGTCAGCCTGTTTCCAGGCGGTTGGGAAGGCTCCCAGATTCAAGCATTTGTTGAAGAGCTGGGTGAACAGGTCTTTATGTTCATTAAACACCTGAGAAACAATCTCCACCGTCAGACCATCGTAACCCGGAGCCTTGCCCCGGGCCATATCTCTGATTACCTCTCTCACCTCCTCATCCGTAAACGGAACGTCGTCCGCCGTGTCCGGCGGAATCCTGCAATTTTCCCTTAGGAGCCGATGTTCTGCATCATCAGAACTCCCGTCGTCAGTGGGAAACAAATTGTCCATGAGCACCTGGATAGTTTCGCTAAAGGAAGAGGTCTTGGATCCATCTTCCTTGCGAACATATGCAATATCCAGAGGTTTAAAATCCCCATCCGTAGCTAGCTTATACTGTAAAGTAAAAGGGTTTCGTGCAGAGACATCACTGCAGAATTTCTGCCAGGAGGTCAGCTGCGCCTGTCGTATTGCGAGCTTATATTTTGCCTGCTCCCTCCTGTACACTTCCTCTCTGGTACTTCTTTCCCCAGTCTGACATCTTTGAAATCGCCTTCTAAGAGCTCTCACCCTTTTCCTCGTAATGCTGAGCTCTGGTGTCCATCAGGGCACCGATTTTCTTCCTGCTCTGGGCTGCCCCTTGTACCCGAAGGTTGCCTCGCAGCCAGCACTTATTATCCTCGTCACCTCACTAATGATGTTATTTAGTGATTCGCAATCTTCAATATTGCAGACACTCTGGCCGATCTTCGCCAGTTCCGGTGTCACACAGTGTAAGAGCTTGCACCAGTCAGGAGCTCTACTCACCGCAAACCGTCGTGCATATTGTGGGGGAGATGTTGTTCCACCCACCTGGAACACTATGTAGTTGTGGTCGCTGTTACTGACCTTATCGCTGACACACCAATTCCGGATCATAGGAATCAACCTAGGTGTTACTAGGGTCAAGTCTATCCAGCTGCGACCTCTTGGGCCGTTAAAAGTAGCTGGCGTATCTACTTCATTTAGTAATAGTAAATCAGCAGAGTTGATAAAGTCCAGAGTCATATCACCTCTGACATCTTGTCGGTTTGAGCCCCACAGGGGATGCTTCGCATTGAAGTCCCCGCCTATTATAATGTTCTTAGAATTAACGCGAGTTAGGACGTTTTGTAACTCGGTTAATAAGTCCTCAATGTTGTTATTTGGAGGACAGTAGATGGAGATGGCGTGTACTAATAATCGTCCATAGCCGATCTCCACTACTACAATAGTATCCGTGTGATATGCCAGAATGGCATTCACCTTGGGGTTCAGAACGACAACTCCAGCCTTAGGCTTGGTACCTTTTATACTAAATAGCCTACTGGACAGAGGGAGCCCCCTTATGACATTCTCTGTGCAGTAGGGTTCCTGCACTAGAGCAATGTCGACTCCTTCCTCCTTTATCTCCTGGCTGAGTTGGGCCATAGCAGCCCTTGCCCCATTTAAATTAATCTGGATAAATTTAAGACTTGCCCGCGGACCACCAGGAAACCTACTTTCCATAGTCGGTGCGTCTACGCAACAACTTTATCTCACGACAGTACGACGGACACTTCGTGTCCGTCGCACTGTGGCCAATATCGTACTTGGCACCGTGCTCCTTGTTCGCCTTATTGCATACGATGCACTTCGGTTTGGGCTTTGTGCACTCCTTGTATGAGTGCTTACCCGCACACTGCGAACACCGTTGTGTCTTAAGCTCACATTCGGTCTGCTTATGCCCAAATGCATAGCATTTGTAGCATCGCAGGACTCTGATATAATCTTTAACGTAGCACCGGGACCAGCCTACGTTAATCTTACCTACCTCTAGTAATTTCCTATGAGAGGCACTACTAGCCTCAAGAACCCAGTGGACCGTATTGTCCACTCGGGCTTTCATAGAGAACATAGGTGTTATGTCTCCTTCTTCGTCATTCAGCCTATTCTGGCTGCGTATGACCCTCTGGAGGTCCTCGCGAGGGATGTCCTTATCAACGCCGCAGACCATGATTTTAGGCCTAAGCCTTACGGCCGATTTGGCCTCTAGAATTTCCTTGAGTGACTCGTGGCTTTCAATTGCACTTTTTAGGCTAGCCCGGTCACTCTCTGAGCTGCACTCCACTATGACTCCGTTAGCCCTCATAGGCTTAACGGTCATTACCCCCAGGTTAAGGTCTGTGGGGTTGATGTTACCTTTGAGACTATCCCTTACCTCTAATGCTGACTTCTCTTTATCTTTAGAGAAGATCAGCAGGGTATGTCTCTGCCGCTTTTCAGGGGGAGTGGGCTTTTTAGCTACCACCGAACCGCCCTTTCCCTGTCCCTGCCCACCAACAGCCTTGGCATAGGTTGGTGGCCTCTCCTTCCTTTCAGGTGGACGTGCAGCTCGTTCCAAGATTTGTCCTCTCATGGTTGCGATCTCCAACTCCTGTTCGCAGACTATGGTGTGTAACTTACGAGCTACACCCATAATTGCGTCCCTTAACTCATTGTCAACTCTTTGTCGGAACATCTCCACCGCCAGTTCCTCCAGAAGGCCAGCCGCGTTTGCCAGCCTTCCTGAGCCCTTCTCCTTACTGCTGGGCTCTTTTCTACTATCCGGGGCCGCTTCTTTAGCCAAGCACCCTTCATTCCCGCCATTTCCTGGGTCCTCTCCTTCTTTAGGAGGCCCATTTTCCTGCTCCGTACAACTTGTGGTGGGAGGAGGAGTTTCTGGGACTTCCTCCACCACCACCTCAAGATCAGCAGCCTCCTTGGGCTTGCATGGTACTTGAAGTCAGCCGCAAATATCAAGCCATTGCTAACTTGAAACCAAAAATTTTAAAAATGTTTTTTCACGATTTGCATCGCCGTCCATTTTTTTAATCTCTAAGCAGAGCTTTCTATTAGTCCATGAAGGAAAAAAAAAGCCACTCTTTTCACTTTGTCATCTGTCTGTCTGTCCGTCCGTCTGCAAACATTCAACATTTTTGTTTTTAAAAGATAGATGAAAAATTCTCTTTTGTGTTGGATAGGAATCCACGAACAGGGTCTTCCCGAGGCAAGCGGGGAAAGTTCTTACCGATTAAAGTTTAGTTTTGCACTGTAATACCACCGTATTCGTCTGTAAGTCCAACATAAGCCTTGTGTTGGGTTGCATTGTTTTGGGTTGTTTTAACTCTGAACGGCACTCTTTTTCGCACACAATGGGCTAAATGACCAGGTCACAAAGACTCCAAAGCTTAGAGAAGGTTGGGCGAAGGGGACCCACTAGACAGCTGTTAGGAGACAGATGGAATCCTTCCATCAAAGCCATCCAGCCTGTTTTCTAACGTATACAAGGTTTGGCTCTCTTGCAAAACATGAAACCAAGGCGTAATGTCCAATCCGACGGACGGCGGTCTTTCCAGCTCAACTGTGTCCCTTTATCATCGAGGGCAGAACGATTCTCAACCCAGGTACAGTTGAGACTCGAACCCCGAAACTGCGAATTACGCACCTGATGAACTACCGACTCCGTCCTGATTTTTTGCAGAACGTACTAAGTTGTTAAATGCTTCACCTTTCAGATCTCTTTAAAATCCTGAACGAATATTATTGAAAACCAAGATTTAAATAGATTTGATTGAGATCTTTAGTTTATCTTCAGCGATATTTCTTCATAAAAAATTGCTGATCTGAGAATCCTGACTCTCTGTTGAAAGAAGATGGAACCGTTCCTAATAAATGGCCACGGAACACATGTACAGCTTGCTTGGTCTGCCGGGGAATGGCGCACAGTAGCCAATGAATCGCAGATAAACTTGCAGATCTCTGTGTAGAAAGCAAGATTTAGAGGATTTTTCCCCCCTTCACAGTAGAAACTTCACCAAGGACGATGACGACAAGTGTGATTGTCACGGCAACACCCTCGAGCCCTCGGGAAAATGCAGAATCTCCTTCTATACCACCATTGATGAATTCTGGGAACGCTCTCTCGATCCCGCCACCGCATCGAATGCTTTCGAAATGGAATATTCGTAGCATCCACTTTGTGTCTCTCAGATCGGTAATAATGATCTGCTAATTGTTTCGAGCGAAGCAGCCTCTTTCGGCTAATGAGATGTCATCTAATGAGTCCTTCAGTGCTGCATCTTCGCCTTGTCTTTGCTTCCTCTTCACTCTTTTGCCTCTCTCCGTCCCATTGATTCCGTTGACCACTTCTCCGCAGTGAGAGTCATTGAGAATCCCACTCTCTCAAACAGGAACAGATCGAGAAAACAACTGGATCAAACCGGAATGGACCAGAATGTCATATTCTATTTTCTGGTACTTTCATTATCAGAAAACTTTAAAAGCTGAAGAGTGTAATGAACATTTCTTTTTTCACTTCTTTTCCATGGTTCATAATATTTTGCTACCATTTCCTTTACTAAAATCTTCTAAGGAGGTTGTGTAGGCGTACTCCCTCCAGCACGAATTGACTCTGGTGAGAGGAGAAGATGGGATGACGACTGCAAAGAATCATCATCAGGACAATTTTAAAAGTATTCTTAATATTGATATATCTAAAGGCTGGGTTTCCGGGAAGTTTATTGCTCGTAAACCCTGGTATCCGTCACTACCTGGGGCGGGGGTGGCTCAGTCGGTAGCGCGCCAGGCTCGTAATCTGTAGTTCCCAGGTTCGAGTCCCATCTGGGTCAGCGTTGAGATTTATCTCCGCAAAAATTCCCGCCCTGCCACGGTCAATAGGGGACACCGATGGGCTTGGAAAGGCCACCGTCCGTCGGATGGGACGTTAAGCCGTGGCCCCGTGTGCGGGAGGGCCATACCCTGTGCACGTTAAAGAACACGCTGGATGACCTTGACGGGAGGCTATCATCTGTCTCCCAACACTGTTCCAGTGGGTCCCCTCCCCCAACCTTCTCTGAACCTTCGGGGTCCATGTGACCTGGCCATTTAGTGCCGCTCAGAGGTAAAACAACCCAACCCGTCACTACCTCTCAACCCTGTCAAGTTCGGCACTCCCCCCCCCCACAACTATCTCTATATATATTGATATTGATATTGGATATGTATTCTTGCAATGTGAATGAAAGTGGCTCCCATAATTCTTGACTGCCAGGAGTCTCTCAGGTAGATATCGGCTTCCGGTCAAGGTGGGTGGGGGTGGGGGGGGGTAAGCATGATGAGTGGGGCTGTCTGAGCCAATCAGGGAGGATGCATAGGTTGATGCAAAGTGTAAGCTTGAGCCCAAAGGGTTAGAGAGCGGATTGCTGACAGAGGGAGAGAAAGGTGAGAGGAGAATGACGAAAGCTCTGAAGTAGTGAGTTGTTGGTTAAGTCGTCCGTGATTTGGGTGCGGCGACGAACGCGGGTTGAGTCTGGGAGAGATCCGAGCACATTCAGGTGGTTTATGCGTCCTGTACTGCTGCATGGTAATTAGTCGCCTGGATTGCCAGACACCCCAGTATTCATAACTCTATTTATATTCACAATAAATTGTTAAATTTTTTGTCCCGCCTCAGCTGGAGCGATTGATAACCACTGACATAACACCATACAACAGGCATAAGACAGGATAAGAACTAATAGGAACTTTGCAACTGTAGCGAGTAAGCAAGATCTGAACCAATCACTCGGCAATAGACCTATTACAACTATCGACAAGATACTTGCAGCCGCCTGTCCATAAAGTTATTACAGCGTACGATGAGTTATTACGACATCTCTAACGGTCAAGGTGGGGATCAGTTTAATGAGTGGGAGATGTCTGGAGGCAATCAGGGCAGATTAAACTGCAGATTCATTTAGTCTTTGAGTCCAGGGAGTGGGTCCTGGCAAAAGAGAAGAGAAAGGATGAGGAGCAGAAAGAATGAAGGGGCTCCGAAGCAGTGAGATTGTCGAAAAGTCTCCGTGAGTCAAAATGTGGTTGGAGTACGGAGTCGGGTGTTCACGTCGATTTCTTCCCTTAGAAACTGAAGGGAGAAATCCGGCATCTACAGTCGCTCAAATAAATATCCGAACACTATGGGTGATTACAGAATTCATAAAAAATATCTGGCAACGATTTTTTTTTTAATTAGGGATCTGGCAACTTTCGTGTCACGTTTGCCATACATTGCCAGATATTTTTTCTGAATTCTGTAATCAACCATAGTGTTCGGATATTTATTTGAGCGACTATACATATGGTATATTGCAACTTCTACATATTAGTAGAGTATAATGTGATTAGTAATTAATCTTCACTCTTGACTGCAAGACAGCCCAGTATTTTGAACTATATCGGTATTCAAAATACATTATTAAGTTTTCATTTCGCCTCTGCTAGAATTGATAACACAGATATAAAACCATAAAACAGAATAAGAACCAATAGGAACATTACAACAGTAGCGAGTGGACAAGATAAAAACCACCACGGGGGGGAGGGCAGCCATAACACCTTTCACATCATTGCAAACCCACCCATTCCCAATCCGTGTCTACCTTAGGTTTATTAGATGTAGCCGCAGAATACTTTTCGGTTTCTGGGTTTTAATACGAATGCATAATATCTGAAACAGTCCTAGAGGTAGTTCAAGGGATGATGCGTCACAGTTGCATCAGGATACGGTTACGGATTCGCTCCTTCAGCAATTTTGATCATCAGGGTGAGAGTTCCCTTTATTATATTTTACCTCACAGTAGTCTTAAATGGCTACTTTATGAGGACCTTAGAGCTCATAAGCGTTCTGAGAGTCGCTCCATCTAGCGTTATCTTGAACACAGACATAATTTGACTGCCTTGCTCACGGAACACAACATCTTTCCAAAGGGTGGGGACTTCGCAAGCCCATTCCCTTGTACTTTGGGATTTGACGCTTAACTCGTTATTGAGGTTCCAGAGTGTTTCATAATGTGGGCTGATCTCAGTGTCAAATAAAATCGAGTAATTTAATGCATTGATTTTCCATTTTGCGTCATTTGGTGGTTCGTTGACTTCCGGATAAATCCCTTCTCCACTAACAATGCTCTTAGTTCTGGATTATAACTGAAGAAGAGGCACTCAGGAGGAAAGAATGGTGACTCTTCTTAAGATAATTAATTTCATTCAATTGCTTTAGCGAACAACAAATATTTGTGTTGTGCTCTCTTGAGCACAGATTGGAAATGTCCAGCCATCAGTAGAGCGATTAATTATGAATATAACAAGCATTTGGGTTGGATTGTTTTACCTCTGAGCGGCACTTTTTTGCACACCATGGGCTAAATGGCCAGGTCACATGGACCCCGAAGGCTCAGAGAAGGTTGGGGGAGGGGACCCACTGGAACAGCTGTTGGGAGACAGATGGTAGTCTCCCGTCAAGGCCATCCAGCGTGTTCTTTAACGTGCACAGGATATGGCTCTCCCGCACACGGGGCCACAGCTTAATGTCCCATCCAACGGACGGCGGCCTTTCCAAGCCCATCGGTGTCCCCTACTGACCGTGGGCAAGGAGGGGAATTTTGCGGAGATAAATCTCAACGCTGATCCATCTGGGACTTGAACCTGGGAACTACAGATTACGAGCCTGGCGCGCTACCGACTGAGTTACCCCCGCCCCATAACAAGCATAACAGACCAACTTATCTTCAGTGATTAAAAGGCTACACGGATCTGTTTCAAGAGCACCATAACTTAGGACTTTATTCATATAAAAAAATCTCAATAAAGTCTAAAACTTTTATTTTCAGCTTATTATTCAGTCTTTTAAAAAGTCGCAGCATTCAAAATGTATAAAGCCTACAGGAGAATATTGTCCCAGCAACACTACAAATGTCATCTCTGCTACTTAATCTCAAATTCTTTCATTAATTTGCAGTCGATTATTCTGTAACCATTCAACTAAAGTAACCATTCAACACACATTGCAGACTTAATTACTACTTTACGTATTGATTAAAAATCTAGTTAATCGTTAAGAAACGCGATTGTTAAACCTTCATGTTAAGAGATAATTTATTTATAAACATATATTCTCACTGGAAACAGGGATTTCTGTTGGCTCAGTCGGTAGCCTGCCAAACTTTCTCCTCAAACTAACTAAAAAAAAAACAAAGCAAAATTTGAATCTCTGTGGTTTGAGTTCGAACTCTTCCATGATTTAGATTAGCCTCTCCAAGCCGTTGGTCTTGGAGAGGCTTCCATTTCTTCAGGTGGAGCTGGAAAGATCTCCATTTTTTCAGAATTGGCTGAAGAGTAATTTCTTCAAATGGAGCTCGAGAGTCCCTCATTCGCTTAGGCGAAGTTTGGAGAGGCATCTGTTCGTTCAAATGGAACTTCTAACCATTCCATCTGAACGACTAAGCTCCTCTTACAACTTTGACACTTTAGAGAACATTCTAAATGGATGCTATCCAGTCCAGTGGTTCATTCTCCTCTACTTTGGCATAAGTCTTTGAGTCCTTATAACTTGGCATTTAATCCATTGTGCAGCAAAAGGCACTGTCCAGAGCTAAAATGACAGAACCTAATTCCACATAACAAGATCCAAATGAATGGGTAGGATAAATAGTCGACGGAAATGTCTCTTAAACGTGTTCTACAATGACAAAAAAAAAGCTCTACCAAACTAATCTTGTCGTAATGCAACTCACTTTCCTTTTAACCACGCGCAAGGACAATAGCAACAAGCCATCCAACACTTCCTGTTTAGATGAGACTTGTTTTTTTTTGTCAGCATCATTACCATTTTTTTCTAGCAATGTCTTGAAAATGCTCTTTGGAGTTCTATCCGAAGAAGAAGCAATCAGCTCTGCTGTCTGACTCCGCAACAGCAAGAAACGTTCCAGTCGTCTGTCCCATCCTTAAGTAGCACAATTTCTTCAAGAATATCATCTTAAAAGCTCTTTGGGAACGAATTCAGATTCAAATGATGCTAAGAGAAAGTTACTTTTAACGGAATTGTGAAGGGTTGTGTAGATTGCTTTATCCCTGAAAACAATGGGCTAAAGGGTCAGGTCACAAGGACTCCAACGAGTCATAGTTAGTGGGTAGGAGAAAAAGGTCTATTGAACAACTGTAAAGAGAAACACATGGAAGCCTTCGTCAAAGTCATGCAGGGTGTTCTTTAACGTGTCCAAAAGGCCGTGAGGTAACATTCCACCCGACAGCTTCCTGTTTCAAGCCCATAGGTGACAATTTTCTCATCAAAGGCAAAGCAGAGGTTAGCGGAGAAAATCTGAACTAAGGCACAATGGACACTCGAACCTAGGCTGGGTTGCTCCATCTTTGAGAAATATGTTTTTGTACATCATAGGCTAATGGCACATAATAAACAAAGACTCCGAATACTCAGAAGGTTGGAGAAATACTGGACAGCTGTTAGGAGACGGATGAAAGCCTGTCGTCAAGGCCATCCAGCATCTTCTTTAAGCAGAGGGGCACACCGGTCCACGGTTTACATTACGACCTCTCCAGTGGATGGCCGCCCATTGGTTTTCCTTTTCTCATCGAATACAATGTCCATTAAAATTGCATCACCTGCACGTAATGGATCACTCTCGGGATAAATAAATGATGCAATTTCAATGGTGAACATTGTATTTACCATTTGACTCTCAGTCACATAAATGTTTTACTTGGTCCAGGGATATTTATGAGCGAAATTCGCGAATTGTGACGTTTTTTGATATAGGATGCATTATTGCCTTTAGAGAATATGAAAAGCTCGTTTTCAAAGAAGTTTGTCATTCTCTGATTTTTGCACCCTCTAACGGTGGAAATTCAAATTAATGGATGATTCGAGAAATGCAATTAGTATCAACAAAAAATATTGTTTTATTTTTCTATATAAAATCAAAATATTTCAATATCTGCAGATGGACAGACGACGGACTATAAAGTGAAAACAACAGCAGTTTCTTTTTCAGGAACGAACTAAAAAAATTCTAGGAGATGTAGGATGCCGCATATATTGATATATACTTAGGAGGGAATGGGTTGGTTGTTTTTACTCTGAGGGCGCTTTCTTTTGCACACAAATAGCCAGGTCACGGTGACTCCCAAGGACTCAGAGAAGGTTGGGGAAGGGGCCCAATGAACAGCTGTTAGGAGACGGAAGCTCCTGTGAAGATCATCCAGCCTGTTCTTTTACGTAAACTGGTTACGGCTCTCTTGCATATAGAGTCGACTTAAAGTCGACCTATCTGATTGACGGCCACCTTTCCAAGTCCATCGGTGTTCCCTTCCTCACCGAGGGGAGAACGGCAGAGAAAATCCTCAATACTGACCTAATTGGGACTCGAACCCTAACCAGGGAATGCCTTCTTAGTTCAGTTGTTGGGTCACATCAGCACATTTTTGCTTACGCGGTGGTCAAAATGGCCATTTTTCAAGAAGCCCAAGGTTCAGGAACGGATAGGAGAAGAGGTTACACTGACAGCGGTTAGGAGACAGACTACTGACAAGGTAATCCAATGTGTTCTTTAATGCTCACAGGGTATAAATTTATGCACCTCAATGGATAAAATTAACGACCTTTCCAAGCCAATCGGTGTCTCCTTTCTCATTAAGGGTAGAGTGAGAATTCTACCCCCTCAAGCAGCTGCTTGCCACAGAGGTCTGACAGGAGCCTGTCAGTTTATATGCCAAAGTAGAAGATCTGAGAGGATGGCAGGAGAGGAGAAAATCTCAGTGTCCCCGCATTTGGGACTCGTACCAAGGAACATTGCATTACGATTCAGGAGAATTACTGACTGAGCCTGAATCGTAATGTTCCTAGGTTCGAGTCCCAGATGCAGGTACACTGAGATTTTCTTCTCTAATTCTCATTCTACCCTTAATGAGAAAGAAGAGAAAAAAATTATCAGTTTAGTTGACATCTACGATATGGGTGAATCAAAAAATATAAATCTTAATATCCGTCAAGGCCATCCAGCGTGTTCTTTAACGTGCACAGGGCATGGCTCTCCCGCACACGGGGCCACGGCTTAACGTCCCATCTGACGGACGGCGGCCTTTCCAAGCCCATCGGTATACCCCACTGACCGTGAGCAGGGCGAGGAGTTTTGCGGAGATAAATCTCAACGCTGACACAGCTGGGACTCGAACCTGGGAACTACAGATTTCGAGCCTGGCGCGCTACCGACTGAGCTACCCCCCTCCTCCACCTTTGAGCGGCACATTTTTTTCACACATTGCGCTAAATGGCCAGGTCACAAAGACCCCATGGACTGAAAGAAAGTTAAGGGAAGAGGTGCAGCGGACAACTGTTCTGAGACAGATGGAAGCCACTCGTCAAGGTTGTCCAGTGGGTTCTTTAACGTGCACAGGGTATGGTTGTCCTGCACACGAGGAAAATGATTTACATTTCATCCGACGGGTGGCGCTCTTTCCAAGCCCATCGGTTTTCTCTTTCTGACCGAGGCCGGGGGCGGGGGTGGCTCAGTCGGTAGCGCGCCAGGCTCGTAATCTGTAGTTCCCAGGTTCGAGTCCCAGCTGGGTCAACGTTGACATTTATCTCCGCAAAAATTCCCCGCTCTGCCCACGGTCAGTAGGGGACACCGATGGGCTTGGAAAGGCCGCCGTCCGTCGGATGGGACGTTAAGCCGTGGCCCCGTGTGCGGGAGAGCCATACCCTGTGCACGTTAAAGAACACGCTGGATGGCTTTGATGGGAGGCTACCATCTGTCTCCCAACAGCTGTTCCAGTGGGTCCCCTCCCCCAACCTTCTCTGAGCCTTCGGGGTCCTTGTGGCCTGGCCATTTAGCCCATTGTGTGCAAAAAAGTGCCGCTCAGAGGTAAAACAACCCAATCTGACCGAGGCCAGGTGGGACCCGAATTGGTAACTACAGACTTAACCAACCTCCCTCTTATTTCTCTCTTGTTTCTAAAGTTAGGAAGATTTAAATGTGATTTTCCATTCAGAAAAACACGAAAGCGTTACAATATTTTTGTAAATGTACCATTTCGCAATAATAACCGAGGATTAATTTGGAATATCTTGTTTTCTACTTTCTAATATTAAAACACATATAAACTGCTGTTGAATTAAAACCGAAGAATTAACTGAAAAAATTCAGTTTCGTCGGGAGTGGAAACCGAACTTACAACCTCCTGAAAATATGTAAGCTGACCTTCCTACTGATTTATCCCAAGCTTAGTTCTGATGGCCGAGAAATCCATATAATGCGATTGATTTCGCCTCCGTATACATGACTACATTCACAGATTTGTTGAGAGGCTATTTTTACGTTATTGGTCCTGTCTGAGTAACACTGTGAACAAACAACATGCTTAACTTAAAGCTTAACTTTCCCTAAGAGTTCCGCGTAAAGTGGCCAAGTGTGTCTGAGTGTTTTTATAGTAACCCTTACGTTTCCAAGGGAACGCCCACATGTATTGCGTTTCTGTGTTTTGTGTCTCGAGCCAGAAACAATCTCTGATTCATTTAGTCGCCGTTTCATCTGCAACTGAACTTGATACGTTCGTAAAAGAAGGACGACGTGCACGGGAATGGCGGATGTTTGCGTTTCGTTCTTTTGTCCAGTTGAAACTCTTAGAGGGCAAAAAATTAATATTCATGGAAATTATCTTTCGTTTACTGAACTTTTACTTTAAAAGCTGCAAGAATTAAAATTTGCATACCTTTTATATTTAAATTAAAGGTCAAGGTTCTAGGATTTTCTTTCAGAAATTATTAATGATGATAAAGTTATGACTAAAACTTCAGATAATTAAAAGGAATCTTGAATGTTATAAACTGTGACAATCTAAAGGCTAAGAAGAAGGTTTGGATTTTCTTATCTCTGAGCAGAGCAGGATTTACACCTCACGCGCCCCCTAGGCATAAGAAACGGTATTGCGCACCTATAGTCGATGCCCTCATTTTTCTGTAAAATGTTTTCAATTTTTTACATTAATAATCATGGAGAAAAAAAATGTAATCCAAATATATGTGGGAATTTTAAATAAATAATAAAAAATAAATACCTCCTCAAGCAGCTGCTTGCCACAGAGGTCTGACAGGATCCCATCAATTTATACGCCACAGTAGAAGGTCTGTGAGGATGGCAGGACCTCAGCAGAAAAACAACACATGCATCCATGCCTAACCAGGGACTCGAACCCAGGTCCCTTTGATCAGTAGCCAATCGCGCCACGAGATTTTAATGATGAATAATATAGCTTTGTTATCAAAAAAGTACTATAAAACGGCAATAAATTAACATATATATATTATAAGTTGTAACATTCAGTATGCAGTAACCTTTTAAAAATCAGTTATTCATTTTGAAATTTTATAGTTTTTTTTACCAGTTGTATTTTTCTCTAGAAAGCTTAATTTCAAAGTTATGGAGATTTAAATGTGGTTTTCCATTTCATAACATGGAAGTGTTCCAGTACATTTGATGATGTAATGTTTATACTTACAATGAATATCTTTTTCTGTTGTCAAGATTGAGAGTGCTTTCAACCACTTTTGAACTATGATTGAACGATCAAATGGTCTAAATACCATTGTGTGATCCGTGCAACAGGAAAGGACTTAACGTATTTTAACGTGTATAAGGAACCCCTTTTTGCCAAAAATTGGGTCCCAAAAATAGGGGGGTTTCTTATACATGGATAGTATTATAGATACTAACAAATTACTCAATTCCTCAAACTTTGATGAAAAATCAGGGGGTTCCTTATACACGTTAAAATACGGTTGGGTTGTTTTATGGGTTGTTTTACCTCTGAGCGGCACTTTTTTGCACACCATGGGCTAAATGGCCAGGTCACATGAACCCCGAAGGCTCAGAGAAGGTTGGGGGAGGGGACCCACTGGAACAGCTGTTGGGAGACAGATGGTAGCCTCCCGTCAAGGCCATCCAGCGTGTTCTTTAACGTGCACAGGGTATGGCTCTCCCGCACACGGGGCCACGGCTTAACGTCCCATCCGACGGACGGAGGCCTTTCCAAGCCCATCGGTGTCCCCTACTGACCGTGGGCAGAGCGGGGAATTTTGCGGAGATAAATCTCAACGCTGACCCAGCTGGGACTCGAACCTGGGAACTACAGATTACAAGTCTGGCCCGCTACCGACTGAGCCACCCCCGCCCTAAAATACGGTACTTCAAATATTTCGACAAGAAGTGAATAACATCCCTACTATCCTGTATTCACCGATCAAAATGCTGTTTTGATCTACTGGAACAATAGTAAAACACCTTGGATAGAGATTAAGTTTTTAATCAAATCAGATCTTTGTTCCTTCTAAGAAATGAAAAGGACATAATTTTGTTACAACTTTGATAAACATAAAGTAACACTTGAATTCTGGTGCCCCTAGACACCAACCTAACGTGCCTTAGGGGAAATCGGGCCCTGCCTCTGAGCGACGTATATGCGCACAGTGGGCTAAATGGACAAGTCAGAAGGACCCGAGGTAGATTGGGGGAAGGGGCCCACTGAACAGCTGTTCGGAGACAGATGGAAGTCTAACATCCCACGTGCCCATCCAATGTGTTCTTTAACGTGCACAGTGCATGACTTTCTTGATGACCCGATCTTGCACCATGCGATTTTCGGTTGTTTCCAAAAATTAAAAAGAAAATTGCTGGAAAGTCTTTTTCGAGGGTACAAAACCTTGCAAAATACGTTCACTGAGCTTTGCAGGGTATTCCCCAACAGGGTTGGGTTGTTTGGGTTGTTTTACCTCTGAGCGGCACTTTTTTGCACACAATGGGCTAAATGGCCAGGTCACATGGACCCCGAAGGCTCAGAGAAGGTTGGGGGAGGGGACCCACTGGAACAGCTGTTGGGAGACAGATGGTAGCCTCCCGTCAAGTCCATCCAGCGTGTTCTTTAACGTGCACAGGGTATGGTTCTCCCGCACACGGAGCCACGACTTAACGTCCCATCCGACGGACGGCGGCCTTTCCAAGCCTATCGGTGTCCCCTACTGACCGTGGGCAGGGCGGGGAATTTTGCGGAGATAAATCTCAACGCTGACCCAGCTGGGACTCGAACCTGGGAACTACAGATTACGAGCCTGGCGCGCTACCAACTGAGCCACCCCCGCCCCTTCCCCAACAGAAGCACCACCAAGCGTTCCAGAATTGGCGTAGTCTGAAACTTTGAATAGATGCAGAGTTTCAGACTACGCTTTACTTCTTTTAATTATCTGAAGCTTTAGTAATAACTTTATCATTGGTTAATAATTTCTGAACGAAAATCCTAGAACCTTGACCTCTAATTTAAATATAAAAAGTATACAAATTTTAATCCTTGCAGCTTTTAAAGTAAAATTTCTGTAAACGATGCATAATTTCCATGAATATGAATTTTTTGCCTTCTAATAGCTTCAACTCGACAAAAGAATTGATTGTGATCACCAATTTTTCTGCAGGGACATTTTTTCCTAATTTTTTTCATTAATTAAAAATTTTTTAAATTAGAATGCAAAGACTGAATTATTACTGATTAACTGCCTAGATCAGGCGTGTCCAACCCGTGGCCCTGGACAGCTAGTAATGCGGCCCACAAAATCGTAAAGTTTACGACATAAGCTTTCAACATGATTATGTGATTTTCAGCGAGTTTTTGATATCCCACTAACTTTATGTTGCCCTTTTTTAATTTTAAAATAAAAAACATAAGAAAATAAATGAAATTCCATTATTCATATACATTAACTCTATTATATATTTTATGAGCGGCCCAAAACAATTCATCTTCACTCAATGTGGCCCAGGGAAGTCAAAAGGTTGGACACGCCTGGCTTAGATCATTGAAGATCCGAAATCAAAATTACGAGAGACGTTCAAAAATATGACATTCATGATGACATTCTTGGCATGCATCTGCAGAGAAAAAAAACAATGCACTGAATTCAACAAAACTTTTACTTCCCTTCGAAGCACTCCCCCCCCCCACCAGCATCTGTGAAAAGTTGCAGACGTCTACGCCAATATTGGAAAGTTTGGTGGTACAGTCGCTCAAAAAAGTATCCGAATACTATGGTTGATTACAGAATTCAGAAAAAATATCTGGCAACGATTTTTTTAGAAATTAGTGCCAGATCACTAATTTCTAAAAAAAAAAATCGTTGCCAGATATTTTTTCTGAATTCTGTAATCCACCATAGTGTTCGGATACTTTTTTGAGCGACTGTACTCCTGTTGGGGAATACCCTGCAACTCTCAATGAACGCATTTTGCAAGGTCTTGCACCCTCGAAAAAGACTTCCCAGCAAGTTCTTTTTTCTTTTTTGGAAACAACCAAAAATTGCATGGTGCAAGATCGGGTGAATATGCAGAATACGGTAGCTGTTTAATTTTTTTCCTGCTCCAAAAAACAGGATTTTTTTCTGCTAAAAAATTGTGAACATCCTCTTACTTGAACGAAAGAAAGTCTTGTTGGAAGATTAGGGGACGAGTTAGTCTTCCGCAACTTATAGTTGTCGATCTTTCTGGAAGTGTTATAGTAAATAAAACCAGGTCTCATCATCTGTGACAATGTCTGTTAACCGTTTGAGGCCACTAGGCTCAAATATTGCCAGCATCTCCGTGCAAGAATTGTCTCTAGCCCTTTTTTGCTGCTCTTGCAGTTTGTAGAGTACCCATTTGGAAAAGATCTTTCGAAAATTTAAATGTTGATGAACAATTGTTTTCCTCACTGGCAATCGATACACTGGCATCTAAACTTATTACCTGGGTCCTAAATGAGTTCATCAAACAGCAGCGACGGTTCTCTGATTCACGGCCTCTTTCAATCTTCCTACACGGGGAGGTCTTCGAAGCTTCTCCGTCTTTCTCTGAATTTGTGCATCCATCTCGTAACAGTGCCATCTGAATAGGCATGATCCCCATAAGCTTGTGATAAATCGCATGAATTTTTTTCGCGTCGTCCCAAGCTTCATCCTTGTGATAAAGTAAAATCTTTCCCGTCTTTAGTAGGCTCCATAACAATAACACACAGATTTCACAGACGGCGAAGAGAAATGCCGATGCGGCCTTTGCTTTTAACACGTAACGACAAGGTTAGACAAGCTTTGAAATAATTAGTAGCTCGTAACTTCGGAGAAAAGAGTTCAAATCTACAGACACGTGTCAAGAACATTTTGAACGCCATCTGTACATGCAGATTTATCGGACCACCCATCTTGGAAGAGTCTGTTATGCTCGAAATCCAGATTGCCTCTCACCAGTCACTCCGATGGTGTATGGATCCACCAATGTAGTCCGTGGAGGACTGGAGACGTATGGTTAGACGAATCACGTTATACACTGTTTTCAACAGATGACTGACGTATACTGTGGCGACAACCCTATGAAGCAATGGACCCATCATGGCTTGGCTGACAAAGCCGAGGAAGCAGTTAGACAGCACAAGAGCAGAGAGCTGTACCAGATAGTTAATGTTTTGTGTGGTAGAAAACGGACAGGTTTACAGGGATTGAAGGATAAACAAGGTAAGGATTCTGTCATGGCTAGGTGCGCTGAGCATTTCAGTGATGTTCTAAACAATGTGGCTAGTTCTATTCCCATTGTAATGATCATAAATGCATTACGGGCTTTAATGTTATCCCTATAACACAGTCTGAAGTTATTTTGGCTATTTCTAAACTTAAACTTCATAAATCCCCAGGGGTAGATGAAAGTACTACGGAAATGCTTAGAGCTGGGAATGTTTCTGTTACCACTTGGATGACTGAAATTTTTAATATCTTTTATGATAAAGTCATGGTCCCTAAGGATTTTACCAGAGCTATTTATTATCCTTATTTTTAAAAAAGGTGATCGCAGTTCTTGTGATAACTATAGGGGTATCAGCCTACTCTCTGTTAGGTAAAGTTCTTTCCATGATTATGTTTAATAGAATCAAGAATCTGGTTGACAGTCAATTGCGTGATGAGCAATGTGGATTCAGAAGTGGTAGGGGATGTGTGGATCAGATATTTTCACTTAGGCAGATTCTTGAGAAATGTTTAGAGTTTCAGAAACCTTTGGTTGCTAGCTTTGTTGATTTCAAAAAGGCTTTCAACTCTGTTGATCATCATAATTTGTGTTTGATTTTGAGATCCATGGCCGAGTGTTTAGCGCGCTTGGCTACTGATCTAAGGGACCTGGGTTCGAGTCCCGGTAAGGCATGGCTGTTTGTGTCGTTTTTCTGCTGAGCCTGCCATCCTCTTAGACCTTCTACTATGGCATATAAACTGACAGGCTCCTGTCAGACTTCTGTGGCAAGCAGCTGCTTGAGGGGGTATTTATGGCATACCAGTCAAGTTAGTTAACTTAATGAAAGCTCTCTATAATAACACTGAGTCGTGTGTGAGAGTTGGTAAGGTATTGCTTCTGGTGTTCTATACAAGAGTGCATTTTGTCTCCCTTTCTCTTTAGTTTGGTTATTGATTATGTAATGCGAAATTCACTGCAAGGGAAAGATTTTGGCCTTAAATGGTCTGGAGATACTAAAATTTCTGATTTAGATAATGCTGATGATTTAACCATTTTGGCAAATGACGTTGATGAGATGAACTCTTTCATTCGAGCTGTTGATGAGACTGATAGTAGAGTAGGTTTGGTTATAAACAGAGAGAAAACTAAAGTGATGAAAATTGGTCAGGCAGGTTGTGATTCAGTTAATCTGAATGGTTGCAGTCTTGAGCAGGTGTCACAGTTTAATTATCTTGGGAGCTATGTAACAGATAATGGTGATGTGCGGGAGATTAACAGACGAATAGGGATTGCTGCCGGGACTTTTAAGAATCTATGGAGAGTGTGGAGAAATAGGCGTATACACCTAAAGACTAAAATTAGATTGTATAATAGTTTGGTTCTTTCTTGGGTTAGTTATGGTAGTGAAAGATTGACGCTTCGTAAACAAGATAACAGGAAATTTGATGCTTTTGATTCTGAATGCTTACGCAATATCCAACTTTGTAAGTAATGATGAGGTTAGGCAAAGGAGTCGGCAACCTCCTTTAAGCAGCATGTTGTGTAGAGAGAGACTTCTTTGGTTTGGCCATGTTGCCCGTATGGTTAATTATAGATAAGTGAATAGTGTTATGAAGGGTGTGCCTAAAGACCTCAGAAAGAAGGAGAGACCTAGGATGCGGTGGGCAGGTAGTGCCAAATAGGATCTTGTTAGAATTGGTGCACAGTGGCCAGATGCAGCAGATGTATAGGAAGGACAGATATGCTTGGAGAACTAAATTGCACGGTCTGGATGAATCTCCGTAGCCCATGGCTGCTTGAGGATGATGATGATCTCATTTTCAAATGACAACATAACAGGACAATGTTTTTGTCCCATAGTGTGGCCTGTAAATGCCTAATTACTGGGAGGATTGCTCTGTGTACTATTTCTCTTGTGACAATCAGTAAGGTATCTATGTCTCATAAAGATTAATTGTGCCATCTAAAGCTGTGGCCCCCAAGTGTAGGAAACATGTTTAAAAAAATGTCTCTTTATATGTCGTTCCACAGTTTAACAGCACATACGATGGATGGGCAGTCTTTCGAGCCCATCAGTGCGACTTTCGATATTTATGAAAAATATAGTTCCTTGAATTTTTTCCAGAATCTAAATGAAAGACCTTTTTATTAAATCACTGAAAAAAAATTCTGCAAGTCTCCGGCTGATTAATGACCTCGGTGTTTGCATATTTATTGAGAAACTAAGCAGTGCCTCGATGCTGCTGAGTGACAAAGTCCCAATTTCTCTTTCCTGCTTTTTTAATCTTTTTTAAAAATGTATCGAGCGTTTTAAAACATAATCAGGGTCTGATTATTCTTGCGTGAAGGGATTTATTTCTGGCATGTTCGGCCGTTGTACTCGGGAAGCAATTAAAGCGAGATCAGATTGACAAACACTTGAGCCTCTTCCCAAGAGGCCGGCAGAAGGGATGACAAAGAATGTTAAGTCATCCACCACTGATGTACCAAGTGGTCCAGTTGCGCATCTCACCGCCATCCCCTGGCACGAAGCCCGCTGGACACAATCCACACATAAAGACACGTCATGCACTGCGCAGGCCATTCAGCGTCTCAGTGGAGGATGAGGAGGGAGCACAGGGATCGCCATCCCTCCCAACGCCACGGAACGAGGTCACAGCCTACCACCACCGCTGCAGCCGATTGTCTGGTGAATTCTGCTTCTTCTACGAGCTTCTGTGCATACGACATCCCCGGAAACAGCTTCGAGGAGCCGCTTTTTCTTTCAACCCTTCAACGTCACTATCTCAACACAATGTTGTCGCTGATATTCATCATGTGCCTCGTGCGAACATCGGCGCCGTCTGTATTTCCTAAAGATCTTGTCCTTTGCGCTACGGCCACACATAAAGTGGGTTCAGTGGTTCTTCTTTATGAACATTAGCAAACGGCAGAGAGTTAGAAAACGTCGAAAACGCTCAAACTGTTCTCTGTGTGGCCGTAGCCTTCGAATAAGAAGACAGAGACGCATCAGGATAGCTAGACAGACTGTCAGAGATCACGTGATGTCCGCTACAGTGCTGAACAAGGAAGGATTTATTTGTTTCTGCTGGCCTGCTTTCTCTGTTGTATATGCTGCGAGGCGCATAAGAAATGCTCGTTAATACTCATTGTTCTGTAGTCATCGTTCAAAAGCAAGAAATGCAATCAACCTTTTGCAAACAAATCACTTTTCTTTCGTTACAGTTTAAAGACTAATCGCACGCCAGGCGTTATTTTATGTAGTAGGAAGCTGGACATAGACATCTTTAATACTTCCGGCTTTGCATAACTGAATGAAGTTTTCTTTTGGAAAGCCTTTTCCAATTTTGATGGAAATAAGCAAAGTAAATAAGGATAGACATTGCTGCGGTTAATTTCTCGCTGCTCGAAACAGAGGACTTTTCCGTCTGGGTCCATTTCATCCGTTCCCCAACAGTCATACTCTCAGCCAGAAGCAGAACTAGAATATTTTCACTTGGCTCCCTCCCTAGTGCTTTCCCACTTATGACTTGAAGGAAATGGAAAAGCTGCAGTCCGTCTGATGGCCCCCACTCAAGCTCTCGACGAGAAAGGAGACACAGGTGGTTTAGGAAGGTAGTCGTCCTTCGGATGGGAAGTTAAGCCGTGGCCCATATGCACAAAAGACATACCCTGCCCGTTAAAGAATACCCTGGATGCCTTGATAGGAGGCTTCCATTTGTTTTCTAACAGCTGTCCAATGGGTTCCCTTCCTGCAACCTTCCCTGAGCTTGCAGGAACTCGGTCGGCTAGAGTGAAAGAGAGGAATTAAGATCGCCATTTTTGGCAGTAGGAACCTTTTTGCCTAACAACAAGCACTCACAAAGGATTCAGTTCCGAGGGTTGGGTTGATTTACCTCTGAGCGGCACTTTTTTGCACACCATGAGCTAAATGGTCAGGTCACAAGGACCCGAAGGCTCAGTGAAAGTTGGGGGAGGAGACCCACTGGAACAGCTGTTAGGAGACAGATGGTAGCCACCCGTCAAGGCCATCCAGCGTGTTCTTTAACGTGCACAGGGTATGGCTCTCCCGCATACGGGGCCACGGCTTAACGTCCCATCCGACGGACGGTGGCCTTTCCAAGCCCATCGGTGTCCCCTACTGACCGTGGGCAGAGCGGAGAATTTTACGGAGATAAATCTCAACGCTGACCCAGCTGGGACTCGAACCTGGGAACTGCAGATTACGAGCCTAGCGCGCTACCGACTGAATCACTCTTGCCCCTTCAATTCTGAGGACTGGATGAAGAAGATAAACACATGTATTTTGGATTAAAGCCCCAGCGCCTCGTAGCTGGGTTTAAGAATGATGACTTCGACTAGTGCGTCGTATCTGCCTCCCTCCCATTGGACGAAATACCCTAGGGCCCCCGGAAAGGTCATCACGTGACGACATCCGGCGGTTCTTTCTAACTTGAGAACTTTTGAACTGAAAGTCATTTGCGTGCCGACATCAAGACCTTCCTTTTGACGGTGGCTTCTCTGAGGCTTCTATTTTAGCCACTTTTTCTTTAGCAGTGAGACCGCTGAGGTTCAGTTCAGGCTGATTGTTCATCGCATCGAGTAATTGTATCGGGTGAGCAGTCACTGCTTATTGCATATAGATTTAACTGTGTACTAAATTCCTTGTATATAGAATTACCATGTACTTGGCTACTGATCAAAGGGACCTGGATTCGAACCCCGAGTAAGCATGGATGTTTGTGCTGTTTTTCTGCTGAGGTCCCACCATCCTCACAGACCTTCCACTTTAGCTTATAAACTGCCAGGCCTCTCTGGCAAGCAGCTGCTTGAAGGGATTCTTTTTATTTTATTTTTATATCTATAGTACATCTGAGTCCATTATCATTATCGACCACTTATCCAGTGTGATCCTGAAGAGAATAGTAACAGGTACCTTCTAAATAATAACTCTCACGCACTGTCGACTAAAGCACCAATTCCTACCGAGCTCTTGGAGTGCTTGTGATCTTACCATTGAGCTCAATGTGTGCGAAAAAAGTTCAGCTTTAAGGTAAAACAACCTAAATCCGTCGGATGGGACGTTGAGCTGTGACTCTGTGTGCAGGAAAGCCACATAAAAAAGACAATATTGATATGAGGCCTCCGTTTAGCTAACAACTAGAACAGATATGGGCAAGTGGTTCAGCGAAAGGTTTGTGCAATCATTAACAGGTCCTCTGTGTACGAATAGAAGAGGAATTTTCAGCAAACTTGGTATTGTGTCATACATAGTAAGGAAGCGATAGATTGACTGTGAGCGACGGAAAAATGGAACAAGTCGTGAAACAAATCTCCGAAAATCGAAAAAAGTCTAGCCATAAGTTTAAGTATTCCTCAAACTACTTATTTTTTACAAGTTGTCAAGCTACTTTGCAATTAACCTTTATATGAACAAGGATCGCTCTTACATAGAGTTACGCATGTTTTACAACCTCAGCTGTCCAGACTAAGATTTAAGTTAAAATGCACATTGTCTTTATTTATTTGGTTTAATTGAGTCTGACGAGCCATGACTCTTAAGGCCATCCTCATCAGTTCCATCTTGTCACTTGTGAACTCCTATCTCCGACCGATCAATGGAAAAGGCGCTGTCTCGTTTGCTCTGTGAAATCGTCATCAATCAAGGAAAACACGAATTCTGACAATCGACAACCTTCAGTTGAATACTTCCTCATTTGATTGTATCTTCTTTCAATTTGCTCTATCTGCTGTTTCTAGTGCGAGTAATTTAACCACTCACTTCTTAACCGTATTTATCTGCACGGGAGGAATTCTTTACGTCGTCTGACAAAAGTTTTTGCATTAATTTCACATTTCCCAGAAGTGAGAACATTCCATTCATGTATAAAATTTCGTTTTTTCCTCATATTAACATTTACTGCATAAAATGCAAGAAAAAAAAAAGAAAAAAACACCAGTGGGTTTAAATTTGTAAAGAAAATGTCCAGAGTTTGGCGCACTGAGCAAGTTTGTTCGAGTGATGAAGGCACGAGGACAGTTCTCCATGACGACAGAAGACAAATGCGCGCATCCATCCTCCTTTTCCTCTCTCGTCCCAGCGATGACGAAAGGCGGGACGAGTGAGGCGCCTCTGACTTAATTAAAATTCCCATTTATTCCCTCATAAAATAGATGTGTGGTCGTTAATGCGCGGAAATATTCGGTTTTCTCGCCTTCGTCTCTTTACTCTCATCCGTTTCATCCATCCAAACTTTCTTCCCTCCCTCCCCACTCGCCATCCCGGGTAGTTGACGTTAACAATAGCGAACTAGGCCGCAGCCAAGTGACCTCGACCGCCACATCCCTCGTTTACGGGAGGATGAGGAAGAGGAGGATGAACTAGTGCAAGAGAAAGGTTCTGCATCGTGTTGGTGGCACTTTAATACGCGGAGTTGGAAGCAATGGCCGACGAAGATGCGCTCTGTGGAGCGAATATTACATCAAGAAACAGCAGGGATGCTGGGAAGAGGAGAAGATGGGGAGGAGCCACTTAATATGCCTTGCGAGAAAAATCCCGGAATAGAGAAACTAAATATTTACTGCAGATGGTTAATAATCATTTTTTTCCCTTAATAGTGGAACATGATGTGCATGAAGGGAAATGAATTTTAGTTTGTCTGTGTCTTTCTTTGAGTAGGTTATAAAATGATGGGTGGGATAAATGAGAAAAAGAAGTGCCCGAAAGATTTTCTTACACATCTATCACAAAAGAGGATGGATAGCAACATCTCTTGCAGCAGTTTAACAAGTTTGCCTTACAGGCTATGCATAAATCATTTCGGATTTTCGCCTTGACGGATATTGTGCAGTAGTAACTGGTATAAAGCTACTTCTAACAAAGCCCGCTTTTAAAAGTCAGTTCGACTGAAGGCGTTCAGTAGCCTCGTAAAATTAAATTTCTCTTCAGACTTGCCAGTGATGGGTTATAAATTAGAATCCCCACGAAGAAGAAACTTCCTTGAGAGGCGAGACCTCAGCAGAATGACAAATCGATCATTCAAGCGTCATCCGTAATTCTTTTTGCTCCTCAGCCAAACATGCGAACAATTCGGTCTATGCATGCCAAAAGATTCAGTCGGCAGCATGCCAGGCTCGTAACCCTTGGTTCGCGACGAATCCGAGAGCCAATTGGGCCAGCGTTGCAATTTTTCTCTCCATATCACCATTCTAATGTTAATGAGAAACGGCCTCTCCAATCCCAACGATGTCCCATGACTGCAATTCAAGCACAGCCAAGGAGAAGGGGTGATATCCTCTCTCCCATTGACTCCTTGAATGACATATATTTTCAAAAGAAGCCCCTGAAATCAGAGATTCGAAACGTTCCACCCCCCCCCTCCCAACAGGAAGTTTCTGTGTACTCTACTGCTGTGAGCGACGGTTACTTGCTTAAGAAGTCCTATACATGTTAATGAATACATTGGATGGACCCTTTGTCGTTTACCATGGGCATCGAGACGACAATTTTGGGGAAAGACGGGGAGGGGGAAGAATGACTTTTTAGGTATTTGTAAATGAGATATTTACTCTTATCCACCCTTTGCCTGCTCCCGTGACTCGTACTATTCAATTCATTTGTTCCGAAGTTTTGTAAGCACACAACAATTTTTTTTTTTTGCCTAGGGTTGGGTTGTTTTACCTCTGAGCGACACTTTTTTTGCACACCATGGGCTAAATGGCCAGATCACAAGGACCCCGAAGGCTCAGAGAAGGTTGGGGGAGGGGACCCACTGGAACAGCTGTTGGAAGACAGATGGTAGCCTCCCGTCAAGGCCATCCAGCGTGTTCTTTAACGTGCACAGGGTATGGCTCTCCCGCACACGGGGCCACGGCTTAACGTCCCATCCGACGGACGGCGACCTTTACAAGCCCATCGGTGTCCCCTACTGACCGTGGGCAGGGCGGGGAATTTTGCGGAGATAAATCTCAACGCTGACCCAGCTGGGACTCGAACCTGGGAACTACAGATTACGAGCCTGGCACGCTACCGACTGAGCCACCCCCGCCCCCTTTTTTTGCCTATAAACGCTTTGAGGCACATTGAAGCATTTAATTACGATGGAGAAGGAATCACATTGAGGAAAGTAAGAGCCTTTTTAGAATTCTGAGAGACATCCACGAACTCGCTCTAGTGCATTGATATAGTTGGCTTCGTTCGTCAGACCTGTATCAAGTCTTGGGGTTATTGCGACCTGTCATTGTGCAGTAAAAACATTTCTCTCACTGCAAAAAGCAACCGACACAATATAAATCTGTGTTGATATCATAACTTCACCTTCTAATCTTCTCAAATCATGTGGGAAGCTCCAAGTAAGTGTCTTCTTTTGGGGTTCTTCATCATTTACTGTCAGTAATTTCGGATTTAATTGAGGCCCGAGGGGCTGCGTCTAGCACGAGGTCAGAGGAACACTCTGCAGCTGATTGGCTAAACCGCAGTCACATGGGACGTCGCTGTTGAGTCGCCGAGTATCAGCAAAAAAAACAAAAGACGCTCTCTCAAGGCCATGGCGCATGTAAGCAACAACTCATGAGATTATATATTTATTTCAATCAGTTGTTTTGCAGAGTGAAGCGATCGTCTCTCTTAATGAAAACAAAGGCGTTGGGAAGTTTTGGAAACTTGCGAAGGTTCTGAAAGCAGGTCTGGTTTTCCCGCCTTTGAGTGATACTTTTCTCCACATAAACGGTAAAAACGGCCAGGTTAAAAGGACTCGGAGAAAGCTGGGAAAAGGGGAATCGCTGGACAGCTGTTAAGCCTCAAGGACATAGCCAGAGTGTTCTTTAACTTACACAGAGTAGGGTTCTTCTGTACAGTCGCTCAAAAAAATATCCGAACACTACGGTTGATTACAGAATTCAGAAAAAATATCTGGCAACGATTTTTTTAGAAATTAGTGGTCTGGCAACCTTCCTGTCATGTGACACGAAGGTTGCCAGATCACTAATTTCTAAAAAAAGCGTTGCCAGATATTTTTTCTGAATTCTGTAATCAACCGTAGTGTTCGGATATATTTTTGAGTGACTGTACATGGGACGAAACTTAACATTCCATCCGAGGGACGGCAGGATTTCCCATTCCCATATCTGTCTCCTTTTTCACTGAGGGCAGAATGGAGTTAACTGAGAAAAATTTTCAAAGCTGGAACAGTTGGGACTCGAACCTTGGAATTGCAGATTACTCACCTAGCGCGCGATCGACTGCCCTTGGATAATGGAAAATCTTTTGTGGGATGGAAGCAAACTTCAATTTGTTTTCTCGAACTTCTTACACAACGGGGCCACGGCTTAACGTCCCGTTGTGTAACGTCCCGTTATTTATGTTGCACACAACGTGTGCAACATAAATAATTTCATTTCAGGTTTGACAGGGCTACAAATCGTCATAAAATATTGGCTTCAGTTTACCTTATCAAAGGAAGCACACGACAAAAAAATTAGGGGCTGGGGTGGCTCAGTCGGTAGCGCGCCAGGCTCGTAATCTGTAGTTCCCAGGTTCGAGTCCCAGCTGGGTCAGCGTTGAGATTTATCTCCGCAAAATTTCCCCGCCCTGTCCACGGTCAGTAGGGGACACCGATGGGCTTGGAAAGGCCGCCGTCCGTCGGATGGGACGTTAAGCCGTGGCCCCGTGTGTGGGAGAGCCATACCCTGTGCACGTTAAAGAACACGCTGGATGGCCTTGACGGGAGGCTACCATCTGTCTCCCAACAGCTATTCCAGTGGGTCTCCTCCCCCAACCTTCTCTGAGCCTTCGGGTCTTTGTGACCTGGCCATTTAGCCCATGGTGTGCAAAAAAGTGCCGCTCAGAGGTAAAACAACCCAACCCAAACAACAAAAAAATTAGAGCATTTCCATGTTAAGCCAGTGGAAAGCCGAATTTGATGATTTCGTAACTTATAAGAACAGCTTTATTAGAAAATATGTGACTGAAGATCAAAATTTTACTCACTCTATGTCTATCACTGTCCTGCCCCTCTACATGGCATTGACGGTAGCGCTTATCTAGCTCCTAATATCTGTGGAGAGCACGAATAACTCAGTGGGTAGCGTGTCAAGATCGTAATCTGCGGTTTCCAGATTCAAGTCTATAGTGTACTAACGTTCAGATTTACCTCAGCTAAACCCGCACTCTGCCCTCGGTGAGAAAGGGAACACGATGGCCTGGAAAAGGTTTGCCGCCCATCGGATGGGACGTGATGCGATGGCCCCTTGTGCAGAAGAACCATATTAACGTTAAGGAACACGCTGGATGGCTTTGAGGGGAGGCTTCATCTGTCTCCTAACAATTGTCCAGTAGGTCCCTCCCCCCCCCCCCCCCCAGCTTTCTCTGAGCCCTTAGAGTAGGGGTTCTCAACTTGGGGTACGCCGTGAGAGCTCAAAAGTCGCTAGATCTAGTAACAAAGTAAAAATAGCCATTGTTATACTATAACTATAGTTTTATCTATCTATAGAAGGGATACGCCAGTTACATACACATTTCCAGAGGGTACGTGAAGCATAAAAGGTTGAGAACCACTACCTTAGAGTCTTTGTGACCTAGCCATTTAACCCAATCTGAGGAAAGAAGTGCCGATTATCAGACGTACGTAAAACGACCCAACGACCGAAGTGTCAGGCGTTGCAAGCAATTATTTTTCACTCGAGACTGTTGACGATGTAAAAATAGAAAAATTCATATTGTTCCCACAATTGTTCACATTTACATTAAGGAAAACGTTTAAAAAAGAAAAAATGAATTTTAACATTTTCATCTATTTGTTATCTGTGACTCGTTTTAACATTCAGTAACAGCAGATCTATTTGCTGCTACAGTGAAAGTGGCAAATCTGGAATATGAAAAATGCGCAAATCCTTTCAAACGAGCGATTTGCAGCCGAAAGCACATGCGCAAACTTTTTCCCACTTCCGACAGCAAAAGATTCGTCGCATCATTAGTCACTTGTTGCCATAGTTACCGACTGTTTCTCTGATATTCGCTTCTGTTGTAGCAAATGACGGTGAAGCTACATTAGTCACCACCGTGATAAAGAAATGACATTGAATTCAACTAAATTGTGGCAATTTCAAGACGAAAAACTTTTATGTTCGCTTACACATTAATTCGACTCTATCCACTGCTGTTTGCGACTTTCCAAGTGCATCTAGTCAGCCGACTAACACAAATTCTACCAACAAGATTCCAGTTTCACCTGCTACTGAGGGGACTCCCAAATTGTTCTATGAATTTATAACCGTTTGTTTCTTAAAAATCCATAGGGTCCCTAAAAGTTGTTCCTCTTAGATTGGTTGGTTGTTTTACCTCTGAGGGACACTTTTTTTTGCACACAGCGGACTAAATGGCTAGGTCAAAAAAAACCTAGGATTCACAGAAGGTTGGGGAAATGGGACCCACTGGAACAGCTGTTGGAAGACAGACGGAAGCCTTCCGTCAAGGCCATCCAGCGTGTTCTTTAACATGCACAGAGTATGGCTCTCCCGCACACGAAGCCACGGCTTAACGTCCCATCCGACGGACGGCGGCCTTTCCAAGCCCATCGGTATCCCCTACTGATCGTGGGCAGAGCGGGGAATTTCCCGGAGATAAATCTCAACGCTGACCCAGCTGGGACTCGAACCTAGGAACTGCAGATTACGAGCCTAGCGCGCTACCGACTGAACCACCCCCGCCCCTATGCTCCGTTTGGAGTCCCTGGACTTTTAAATCCGCTACTAGGTTTCACGTGGTTCTTAAAGTAGGAATGGTTTTCGACTAACATGACTGGTCGTTCGATGTAACACAATTTCCCAACTACATACTTCTCTACGATCGTTTAAAATAGGTTATTTATCATTTAAGAAGGTCGCTTGGGTTCCCTGCTATTGAGAGAGTCCCAGCTATTTGCCTTATTTCACCTATCTGACGTATCCTTCACAATTTCAACCCTTCAAAAAGGTTTTTTCACATTTGCTTATACAAATAAATGCTTTTAAATACCTAAAGCACGTATTCTATTTGTAAGCAATTATAACTTGTCACGTGTAGAGTAGAAACTTTGGTAAATATAAAATTCTCATCGTCATTATACGAAAATAATCTGTACAACTATATCATCGTCAACTATACGAAAATAAATTGTTCAATTTCCCATTTTCAGTCTTCATTATTAGCCAATCATCTGTACGGATTGCATTTTGCCCTGTTTAGTTTATACTATGATAGTTTTCTTCTTTAAAAACGAGTTATATTTATAAAATATACATTAAAAAATTAAAAAAAGACAGAAAGCATTAACTAAAGCATAGCATAATAAAGAAATAAAATTACAATTATGCCAATCACGTGAGATTGCAGAACGCATCTCCTTCTTCCCCCATATCCTATTCACCATTTCTTATGGAAAAATTCTTGTCCGACTAACAAGATTTATTAACCTTACTTCGCAGGTATGTGGACATGTAACACTTTGACATATCTCCGCAAAATTCCCCGCCCTGCCCGCGGTCAGTAGGGGACACCGATGGGCTTGGAAAGGCCCCCGTCCGTCGGATGGGACGTTAAACCGTGGCTCCGTGTGCCTGAGAGCCATACCCTGTGCACGTTAAAGAACACGCTGAATGGCCTTGACGGGAGGCTACCATCTGTCTCCCAACAGCTGTTCCAGTGGGTCCCCTCCCCCAACCTTCTCTGAGCCTTCGGGGTCCATGTGACCTGGCCATTTAGCCCATGGTGTGCAAAAAAGTGCCGCTCAGAGGTAAAACAACCCAACCCAACCTCTATGACACTATAAAGTCCTTCTCTTAGCAATTGTTGCTGTCCGTGCCATTGAAACTTCTACCGTTCAGTTTCCACCAGAGTAATCAATGGCAAAAGAATAACTAATAACTGCGATACTTATGTCTTGGGCGATCCGCTTCTTCCGTCCATGCTTTTCAGCGGTTATTTTTACTGGCGTTCTCTTGTGTCCGGTCATTTGCTGATTGCCTTTCGCATAAAGGGGTCACTTTTCACTCTGCAGACTAATTCCACGAACCATGGTGTCGACGCGTTTCAAAGCCGTAGGTTCATTTTCTAATTATTAACCTAAAATGAAATTTTTTTTTGAAGAATACTTAAATCGCTTTAGTCGGGGACTGGGTGTATTACATTTTTTTCCGCATTTATTCCTATTTCTTCGCGGTAATCGTGTTAATAGTAGACCGTGCTAACCTATGACCCTCACTTCCTTTTTCTTTGCCTCGGAAATAAAGGAACTAAAAACATATCTTAAAGGGCGACAAATTGGAAAGATTCGCAGTCTAAAACGTATGTAAAGTAGTAGAAGAAAGTTAGAAGAAACACATTCGTTCTACGAAAGATAATTTTTTTATCCTGTTAAGAATTCTTTTTTTTTATTCTTATTTTTCCAAATTGATTTTCCTTGCATAAAATTAATTTCCGGTTTCTTTTTAGCGTCCCACCCATCACTTTGCCGAATGATGCGGGGAGTTGTTAATCCATCTTCCTACTTTAAAGGAAGATAACAGAGCCATTCCGTTCGCCAAAGATAACTTAAAACAAATGCTTTAATACTTTGTATTCCCGAGTCCCATTATACTCAGGCATCTTTTATCAGATCTCTCTTTTTTTTAACGGCGGTCTTTGAGTTTTTATGTAATTAATTTTAACGTATTTAATGTTTTAGCTTTGCGGTTTGTATTTTAAGTTTGTTGCTTTTTACACAGGTTCTATACACCCATTGTTGATTTTTAGTTTTATCTCGTTTTCAAAAATAAAAGTAAAAACGAGATAATGTGTTAATTTTGTCATCTGTCTGCCAGCCCATTTCGTAGACATTGAATCTTTTTGCTTTTAAAGAGAAATTAAAAATTCTCTTTCGAGTTGGACAGGTATTGATGAAATATTACGATTTGAACTGTCGGAATCTCCCAAAAGCTGTAATCGCGCTCTCTAACGGTGGAAAAAAGTTTAAAATTCAAATGAATATTGCAAAAGATGTATTCCGGTAATGCAATGTGAAAGTCATGAAGTTTCTAATGACCACAATGTTGCCCAAAAGCATGAAAGTTCTACAATGCTGCCCTTAAACCCAGGATGGGTGGGAAACGCAACTGTTTTAAGAGATAAATGGAAAACTCTTTTTCCAGTTGGATTGGTATTAATGATATAATTCGCATTTCAATTCCTTTTGGCAGTTTTAATTTATATCGTTAGAGATCACTAAATATGAAAACGGCAAAACTTTTAAGGAATGTTTCTAGAGATCTGTTTATGGTAGAAATTTGAAATTTTGGTGGTAGAGTGCCAAGAGACATTCCGCTGACAGAAACCGTCTGCCCCCTTTTCTCACATGCATTCGAGAAAAATGAAACAAATTTTTAAAGAATAAAAGACAAAATCTTTTTACGTTTTATAAACTCCAACGAAATATTACAATTGGCAGTTTTTTCCTTTATCGATTTGTTCGAGTTAAAACTTAAGGAGTGAAAAAGAAAATAAATGAAAAATTTCATTCTTTTTGAAAACGAGATTCCCTTATGTGGTAGAGGCGACATGCGTTCTGCTAGTTCTATTACACAAGTTGTTATCTATTTTTAACACAGGGGGTTTCTTACATCTATTGTTATATTTTACACATCTAAGTGTCTTTATAATTGTGTTATATTACATCTTTATGTTTTACTTTTATAATATGTATAAAATATGTATATAGTATGTGTTCTTTATGTTCCGTTTCTTTCTTTTTACAAATTGAATGAATATAAAATAAATTAATTGCTGCTCAAGCACTCCATATGTCACAGAAGTCTGATAGGAACTCGTCGATGCGCCACAGAAAAGAACTGTGCGGAACAGAAAATGTATCCAGAAAATTCTAATGAGTCAAGAGTATTGAGTTCCATGATATTCTAATATTAATTTAATGAATTAATGAATTGATCACATTCCCATCAAATACATAACTTTCACTTTGAAAGCATTTATATCATTTTCCTACAGCGCAGAGTGAAATAGTCAACGTCTGGCAGAAATCTGTTCTATCCTTCCTGCATATTATTGTCCAATTTGAGTCTGATATTTGGATTTCTGACATGTTTGAGTCTCTGATTTTCGGTAACTGCCTTAAAAATATACATTATTGAAACCTCCGTGTACCTGCTGGTGAGGAAGGCAAGAATTTCATTAGTAAAGGGCCCCACAAATGTCAGTTTTGCCTTCAGATCTAACTGAAAAATCGAGGGCTGATCCGGTTTACCGTACGTGTGTGCAGAAGCCAGGTGGATTGTTCAGGCAAAAAAAAAGACCTTAGAACTTTTTAATTGGCAGATCTTCCGAACTGAAGTGTCATCGGACGTTTGTGGCGCTACCTGCAGGCAGATCCTCAATTCACTCAAGTTTTCGTAGCGTCAACCTCTGTCTTGTGTGCTGTTGCCAACATCCTTTGGTTTGTGTTTTTGTGAAGACGGCCCACTGTGCGAAAGAATTTCATATTGGAATTTATTGAACTGTTTCGTGAGAAGAGTCTTCGTGTAAATAAATGAAAAGATTAACAGAATAAAAAAAGAATCTTGACGTGCTGGTCGCAAAGAAATGGAACCAGTGCAGACGACATCTATATCTATATTCTGGTACTACGATTATTTATTGTTTGTGGCCGATCAGAGTGTTCCCATGAGTTGGTCATCAAGTGTAGAAGAACAGTGAGAGCAAGTTAAGTGTAAGCACACGATAATAAGTTAATGGTGGGTCATTCATTCAAAAAAGTTTTAATTGTAAATTACGTATTATTTAGAACATCGCCCTCCAATGTTTGGCGGAATGGGAACCCATATTTAATTCTGCAGTCTCAAAGTGGAACTTGGGTTCTGTTGTAGATATAAACTCTTATTTTTTAATACAACACGGTTATTAAAAGAAAATATTTTTTTCATAAGACATTCGGGAGAGGGCTCTTACGGCAGGCCCAAAGTGCTAAATATAGAAACGCAGAAAAGCAGCAACAGGAGAATGGTAAAAAAGAAAATGTCGTCTGAAACTCTATCACGGGTTCTACAAAAGATGGAGACTTCAATTTCGAACGCAATACCGAATTGCCCAAAGGAACCCTGTAGGAAAAATCTGGGACCGCTCTCGCGATTTTCTGGGATGTGACAAGAGAATATTTATGTTTTGAAAAATTTATTGTTTTAAAGATATGATTAATGTATGCATATCATTTGTTTCATGAAAAAGGTTTCATTCAGACAGCAAGTAATAACTGCAAATTTCTAATTTTCGGGGTACTTTTGATATTTTTACGAAAAAATCCCTCCGGGGTCTCGTCGTCTTATACGAACTCTCGAACTTCTCTACCTGTTTTGAAAACAAAACAGGTATCTATCTTTGCATAGTTTTAATCCCATGTTATATACCCGAAACTAAAAGCAAATTTAAAAAATAAACAAATGTAAAATTTTATTCCACACACTCTATCATTTTAATGTGTTTTTGTGAGTGGGAGCAGTTTAGTATTTTAATCATTAGGAATGCTAAACTGCTCCCACACACAATTTATTTTTATTTTTCCGGTGGGAGCAGTTTAGTATTTTAATCATTGGGAAACCCTATTCGACAAAAAATATTTTGTTTAAAGTCTAACAGTTAATTGCTGTTGCATAAGTTTGTTTCTTTATGGAAGGTTTCTAGTACTTGCAAAATTAGAATTCTTTTTGAAGGATTACGAAAGTTTAATAAATTACCAGTAGTAAGTTGTTTAAGATTAATTTTTTTCAAATATTTTGCAGTTTCATAAAGCATGATGTATTCTTTTCTTAGACATGTTGCTCAGTTGGAAGAATTTTTTTTTTATTTTAAAAAGCAATGGTTTAAAGCACATATGGGCAACCCCCAGCCCTTTACTTCTTTTGATCCGGCCCTAATCTATTTCAGCGAAGTTTATCTGATTCATGGTGGGAGAAAACATGGTGTGTTCTACTAACTCACATTAAGCTGACGCCATATGACTTGCGCAAAACTCACCATGTTTTCTCCCCCCAAGGTCTCTTTCTCACTTTGACTAGCGGCGTGTGCGAACGTGTTACAACGTGTCAGTTCGGTACTTGCGTTGGTGTTGTGCTTTGTTCAGCGCCTGCATTGATGTTGTGTTCTGTTCGGTGCCTGCGTTGATGTTGTGTTCTGTTCAGTGCCTGCGGTGTAGAAGACAGTTTTGTTTGAAAGCTCTGAATATCGCTTATAAATTTCGGACAATGTCAGTGGTTATGTCAAAAAAAAGAAAAGTATATTCAGAGAATCGTTAATTTCAAGACAACTGGACGGAGGATTATTATTTTATTCTGAATAAACGTTTGCCTGCATGTTTGCTGTGCAACGAATCCGTATCCGTCAACAAAGAATACAACTTGAAGAAACACTTTACTTCGAAACATGTGGATCACCAAAAAATTGATGGACAACTACGAAAAGATGAAATACAAGAGTTGAAGAAGAACTTGGATACCCAGCAGCAAATGTTCAACAAGCAAAGAACGCAGCACCACAGCATTGTCAAAGCCAGCTTTGTGGTAAGCGAAAAAAAAACGCTAAGCATTCTAAGTCATTTGGTGAAGGAGAATTTATCAAAGAATGTCTGCTGGATGTTGCAAGTATAATATGTCCTGAAAAGAAAAAAGACTTCGAGAATATTCGTTTGTCGAGACGTACTGTTGTCCGACGGATAGAAATTATGGCTGATGATATCGAAAAAAGTTTAAAAGAGAAGATTGCTAGATTGGAAGCATTTTCAATTGCTTTGGATGACAGCACTGATGCCTCCGATACAGCACAACTAGCAATATTTATTCGAGGAGGTGATGCGGATTTCAACATCACAGAAGAATTATTGGCGCTTCCGCCATTAAAAGGAACAACTACCGGTGAAGATATATTTGAAACAGTCAACACAGTCTTCGACAGATTTAGGCTTAAATGGAGTTCACTATCTGACATATGCACTGATGGAACCCCTACAATGGTTGGTGCACGGAAGGGATTTATTGGAATAGTTCATGAAAGAGCAATAGAATTACAGATCCATCCGGAAAATTTAACAAATTTTCACTGCATTATCCACAAACAAAATCTGTGTGCAAAATCGATTAAAGTCACAAATGTTATGGAGGTTGTAGTAGCCAGTATTAACTTTATTAAGTCACGTGCACTTAATCACCGCCAATTTAAGGAGTATTTGGCAGACCTATTTTCGGATTATGAAGATGTGGTCTTATTATTGTGAAGTGAGGTGGTTGAGTCAAGGTAAAATGTTAAAACGATTTTATGATCTGAGACAAGACATTGCAGATTTTATGGACATAAAAGGAAACACAATTAACCAAGTAAAAGATGATGAGTGGGTGTGTGATTTAGCATTCCTTGTAGATGTCACCGGATACCTAAACGAACTGAATCTTAAATTGCAAAAACGAGGACAATTGGTTCATGAACTGCATGGACATGTCAGAGCTTTTTGTGATAAACTAAGATTGTTGGAAAGTCAGATAAGAGCTAAAAATTGTTATCATTTTCCTACTCTATCAACTCATAAAAATATCCCTTATAATTGTTATGGAGATGAACTGAAGGCACTAATAGAGCAATTTGATACAAGATTTGCCGACTTCCAAAACAGACTCCACATTCGCTATATTTGCTCGTCCGATGGATGCTGATGCAAATAATGTGCCAGAAAACTTGCAGATGGAACTGATTGAGCTTCCGGCGGATTTAGTGCTAAAATCACAATTTAACAACATTGCTTTGACGAATTTTTAAAAATTTTATTTGGTGGAAAAAAAATATACAAATTTACGCGCCTTTTCAAGAAAAATCATTTGTCTTTTCGGCAGCACATATATAGGGTGTCTCAAAAATATAGGTACAAACTTTCAGGGGAGGTAGATAACATCTAAAGGAATAAGAATTGCATAGGAACCCATAACCGGAAATGTCATGGGAAAGTGGTAGCAGAGTTACAAGATCTGAAAGGACACAAGACAGTGATTAATGGGAAAACATTTATTAAATATAATTATTACAAATGGCGTACTAGATGATACATTCATAATGTTGCAGCAGATGCTCGAAGTTTGACCCATAATCGCACAAAGTTTGATGCGCACGCGCAAGCAAACGGTGGCCCGGTACATGTCTGTGTGGGAAGCGTTCTTGATACATTCGTTGAGCGGCTCGTCCGTTGCCCTCAGCTGTTCCATACACTAAGTGCATGTCTGCCAGCTCCCTGTTCGAATACCTTTGCATGCTCTGCGTAAGCCGACTACCGCTCGAATGAAGAAATCCGAAATTTCCCCTCTAGCGCACTGATGAACAGCGCCACCTGTTGACTTACGGTGACGTTTCCGGTTATGGGTTCCTATGCAATTCTCATTCCTTTTATCTTACTCTATAAAAAGTTTGTTAAATAATTAATAATTAAAAGTTATTATCTACCTCCCCTAAAAGTTTGTACCTATATTTTTGAGATACCCTGAACAATTTTTTTTGAGGATGAAATACAATAAATCAAAAATTCGGACAAGAATAACGGACGAAAACCTCGAAAATTCTATGCGATTATCCTTAAGTAATATTAACGTCAATATTGATAATCACGTAGTTCAAGTACAGGCCAATCTTCACATTAAATTGTTATGTCGTTCATTATATTATAAAATTGATGTAGAGCTGTATACCAAAGCATTATATTATAAATAAATGAAATATGAAGTAGCAACTTTTTTAATTCATTTAATATTAATTTATTTTATTTAATAATTTGGTCCGGTCCTTGACTCGGAGACAGAATGATAATTTGGCCCCCGAACTAGGAAAGGTTTCCCATGCCTGGTTTAAAGGAACGTGTTGGTGTTCCGAGTACAAAAATTCTACTTAGAAAATGTTTTGGTAGAGGAAAATTTTGAATGAAATAAATTTGATTTGAAAGAAAAAACCTGATATTAGTTTGATGGGGGCATAGGTTATAAAATATTGATTTGTTATATCGAATTCCATTTTTTTTAAAGATTTATTTATCTTCTGAATAAAAGAAAGAAAATTCATTAATATCTTGTAAATTATCCCCCCCCCCCCGAAACTGAATCCTGGATACGTTCATGTTTCCGTCCATATGGAGAATATAAATATATAACTGGAATTAATATTAGCTCTACTATCTTAATGTTACATAAACTAAAAAAATGTGCATACACATACAGGAATTTGTTTCCTGTGGGAGAATAAAATGCATGAGGTCATTTTCAACATCACTAGAGCAACTGCATTTGATAATTTAACCAGGTTGGGTTGTTTTACCTCTGAGCGGCACTTTTTTGCACACCATAGACTAAATGGCCAGGTCACAAGGACCCCGAAGGTTCAGAGAAGGTTGGGGAGGGGACCCACTGGAACAGCTGTTGGGAGACAGATGGTAGCCTCCCGTCAAGGCCATTCTACATGTTCTTTAACGTGCACAGGATATGGCTCTCCCGCACACGGGGCCACGGATTAACGTTCCATCCGACGGACGGCGGCCTGTTCAAAGCCCATCGGTGTCCCTTACTGACCGTGGGTAGGGCGGGGAATTTTGCGGAGATAAATCTCAACGCTGACCCAACTGGGACTCGAACCTGGGAACTACAGATTACGAGCCTGGCGCGCTACCGACTGAGCCACCCCCATAATTTAACCAGATTAGATAAGCTTCAAAAGTAACATCTAACTTCGACAGAAAATTAAAAAACAATGCAATCCTGCGTGATGTTCCGTCTTTTCGTGCAAATTTTTAGGCATAGCTTTCCTAAGTGCGTTGAATATGTCTGACTGATAACGCTCACAGCCTCCCCGAATAACAGCTTTCAATCCCAGTACAGTTTTTATAGGTGCAAAAAAAAATTCCTTGTTCCCTTATCTCCATTATGAGAGATAAATATTGGAAATGGGATCGTAGGCAGAAGTGATTGGCTGGCGATTAAAATAGCCGATCGTGCTGTGCGGAAATTTGCCGAAAGGAAAGATGAAATCGCTCGACGATTCTTGACGTCATCGCTCGAAGTGAGAAAAGTGCCAAAGATAACACGACAGGAAAAGGTCACAAAGAAAGGAAGTTCAGTCATTTGCTGTGATCGGATCGCGAAGGATGTTCGCTCATCGGTGGGAATGGGGCAAGATAAGAGATGCTCTTAACACTGAAACAAATAAGCACGACCACAAGCAATTAGAACATCAATGAGATAAGAAGTTTAATTTTATATTTTGCGTAATAGTTTGAAGTTTGCGAAGTTGATTATGTGTAAAGATGTCGGCAGGCAGGGCATTTGCCCTTCCTCGAAGTCACCAATTGTCTTAATAATAATAAGTTCATTACTGGCATCGATACTTTCTTCTAGAAAGAGTTAAAATCGCCCTCTCCCCTCTTACGCCTGAAAATTTTGTTGCTGATGTCACTGGTATTGAGATGTAAAAGGAAAAATCTTCAAAAATACTTCGAATAGATCGCTTTAATTCCATACAAAAATGGAAATGTTTCAGATTTCTCTTGGTTTCATTTTTTGTTTTCCTTTTGTTTAAGAGGTCATCAGTCAATTTTCTAAAGATGTGAAAAAACGAAGTCGGTACAGATTCAGGGCCGTGAATACAGGTTTTTAGGTTTGAGACTAAAAATTTTCCGTCACTTGTTTGCCCCTTTGCCCATCATTTCATCAAAGAGTTAGATTTTGGTGTTTTATCTCCAAGTGACATTTTTTTTCTTTGCGTATAATCGATTAAATGAACAGGTAACAAGGACCCAAGGGTCAGAGAATGTTGGGGAAAGAGGACCCACTAAACAGCTGTTAGGAGACAAATGAAACCTCCCGTCAAAGCCATACACCATGTTCTTTAACATGCATAGAGTATGGCCCTCCTGCATGGCCTCCTGCACAAGGGACCTCGGCTTTACGTCCCATCCGACGGAGGGCGGCCTTTCCAAGTCCATCGGTGTTATCTTTCTCTCTGAGTGCAGAACGAGGGTTAGCGGAGATAAATCTTAACTCAGGCACATTTGGGACTTGAGCCTAAGAATTGAGTTTTTACGAGCCTGGCATGCTACCAAGTGAAAAAAATACCCTGTTGTTCAGCTGGGTGAGAAAAAGAGCAATGGTCATGCAAAGGCTCATTGCCAGTCCGAAGGAACGCTGAGGTGCGTTGCTATTAGAAGAGTCATGTTCTGAACACTTTAGAGGAGAAGCTGGATGGTTTTTCGTTGAAGATCTGTCATTAATTTTGAAAAGCATTTTAAAAACTATCCAGTTGGGCATCTTTTCCATCTATCTAGGACAGCGTGCAGCAAAAATGTTCACCAAGAACTGAACGCAAATCCTTATGCCAAGATTTCACGCACGATTTTAACAAATAACAGTATTTAATTTTTATTAAGCGATTTTGTCAGCATAAAAGGAGTGGATATATCTGTGGTCAAAGATAACTTAAAATCGCGAACGATAAAACCACCAAAAAACTATTTTGAGAGAATGCAAAATTTGCACTACTAATGCTAACACGAATGAAATGCTAAAATTATGAAAGTGGTTACAGGAAGTAAACTGTTCAACTGTCCACGCACACGAACTTTAAAATCTGCTAAATTAAATATTGTTTTCAAACTTCATAATGAATTGCAAGTTAAGTGAGTCGTATGATTAGGAATACAGAAAACTTATCGGCTGCTGCAGACTGAAATATGCATTTCACGAGACAATAAAAATAACAAGAATAAATCAAATAGCTCTAAAGCCAACAAAATAATTACTTGATCATCGCCACATTTTCAAAAAAATACATAAATTTCGCTTTTAAAAGCACTTAAATCTTTTTCCAGACCACTCAGAATGAAACAGTGAAAGTCTGGCAGAAATCCGTCCGTCCGCCTTTCGCTGCATTTTGTTTATCTTCTTCATTCCGATGCGAAACGAGAATTTCTAATCTCGTGAAGCGAAAGGAATTGGATCTCGGAACTGAAAGGCGAGAAAAATGAAAGCTGATGGAATTGAACTCGATATAAAATTTTGCCTTTCGTCATGGGAAGGGAAGGTGTCGAGACAGAAGGATAAAAAGCAATCTGGTTTTGGCGTTTGCGCTGATGATGACTTCTAAAATTCACTCTGGCTACTGCTTCAGGTGAAATGAAGAGAATCTCTTCGTTGGCAAACGTGCTAAATTTTATTAAAACGTTTTGTGCCTTAAACGGATATACGGACGACCAATTCAAATTTTTTTTTAGGTACCTATTCTAATGCACAGCCAACAAGGAATTTTGTTAAAATGATGTTCTGCATTCATACGAAAGGCGGAGACTCCTATAGTTTGGGGGGCGGGGGTGGCTCAGTCGGTAGCGCGCCAGGCTCGTAATCTGTAGTTCCCAGGTTCGAGTCCCAGCTGGGTCAGCGTTGAGATTTATCTCCGCAAAATTCCCCGCCCTGCCCACGGTCAGTAGGGGACACCGATGGGCTTGGAAAGGCCGCCGTCCGTCGGATGGGACGTTAAGCCGTGGCTCCGTGTGCGGGAGAGTCATACCCTGTGCACGTTAAAGAACACGCTGGGTGGCCTTGACGGGAGGCTACCATCTGTCTCCCAACAGCTGTTCCAGTGGGTCCCCTCCCCCAACCTTCTCTGAGCCTTCGGGGTCCATGTGACCTGGCCATTTAGCCCATAGTGTGCAAAAAAGTGCCGCTCAGAGGTAAAACAACCCAACCCAACTCCTATAGTTTATTATCATGTGCGTAATATAAAAAGTTATCTTTATTTTTATTCGTCTCGACATGTTAGTGAAAAATGAAACAAATTTCCAGGAATCGTGATTCTTTTAATATATTGTGGTTGTGTGGAATTGGAATATTCTCATTCTTTCTCCAAATCGGATTAAATTAGAGATATCACAGCCTTTATATCAGTCAGGTTATTTTATCAATGCATATACATATTCGTTTAATTTTCATCGGGATATTTGCTGAAATATCGCGGTTTCCAGATTTGGAAAAATGGTCACCCTGTCTTTATCATAAGAAAACATTCACCCCATTCAAATTTTGAATTTCCGCTAATGCTGTATAAGAAACGAATTTCGAATTAATTTTTTTTATCTTACATTAGCAGAAATTCAAAATTTAACTGGGATGAATTTTACAAAATCAACTAATTGTGAATTTCTGCATTAGTTAGATAGACGTTAAGTCGTGGCCCTGTATGCCGGAGAGGGGGACATACAGGGCCACGGCTTAACGTCTATCCGCGTTGGCTTAACGTCTATCTTAACGTTATCCATGTTGGCTTAACGTCACGGCTTAACGTCACGGCTTAACGTGTCTATCCGTCTGTCTTGTTCGGTTATTTTACCTCTGAGGGGCACTTTTTTTACACACAATGGGCTAACCAGGTCACAAGGACCCCATGGGTTCAGAGAAAGTTTGGGGAAGGGGACTCATTGGACACCTGTTAGGAGATAGATGGTAGTCTCCCGTCAAGCCACCTAGCGTGTTCTTTAACGTGCACAGGGTATGACTCTTATGCCTACGGAACCACGGCTTAACGTCCCACCCGATGGACGACGGCCTTTTCTAGTTCATCGGTGTCCCCTACTGACCGAGGGAAGGGCCCGAAGTTTAGCGGTTTTTAATTAATTTGCATTTAACGTCTTAAATATCTCATCCCTTTTTTTTTTAACCGATACATGTAAAAGTTGTGAGAATATAGGGAAACCAAAACTATATATATGTCTGCCACTCATCAATAAGTCAAGCCATGGCAGGATTCTTTGTTCTGTGAGAAATGAGACTTTAATAATGAAAAAAAACACCTTTTTCTGTCAGATAAAGCATTAAAGCCATTAAAATTCGATGAAATTTAAACGCGCAATAGAAAAAATATTACATAGCACTTTCGTGCGTTAAAAATAATTGACCAAAGCAAAGAATTAAATTAACAGTACAATATTTTATAACACAGTAAAACATTAAAAAAAAGTCAAATACAAACATGGAAAAACATTTACATAATAAAATATTAAACACACGTTGACAGTAACGAAACGCACAGTAAAAAAAATCATTAGCACAAAAAATTATTTGCAACTGTAGATTACAGAAACGAACTTAACAGCACGGGGCTAATATTTTTTTTCTCCCTTCTAATAAATTGGTTTACGACCGGTAATTGATGAAAAGGGTGACAAAAGATGTATCAGGAATCTTTTTGGGGCCAATCAGGGTATCTTATTGTATATGTATTTGATATCTAAAAAATCTGTATTAAATTTAGTGTTAAAACATCTGAAAAAAAAATTATCGTTGACGCGGCGGGAATCGAACTTACAACTCTCTAGATACATGCCAGAGCGTTCTAACCGTTAAACCTCGCATCAGACGCTAAAGCCTTCCAGAATAAGATCTATAAATCTTTCACTGAGATGTGGCGGATCTTGCGCCATCTATACTTCAGGAGAGGCAACTTTTCCTATTGTTGCTAATGATATAGATGTTAATGAGCAGGTCAATCACGCTTAAGCGTTTATTATTAAAAATCCATCCATAGTAAATACACAGATTACCTGTAGAAATAGACTTCAACAACAGTTAAAACGTTTGAAAAAAATTATCGCTGACGCCGCGGGAATCGAACCCGCAACTCTCTAGATACATGCCAGATGTTTTAACTATTGTTGAAGTCTATTTCTACAGGTAATTTGTGTATTTACTATGACTGTACTATATTTATTTACCTTTTTAACTTGAATTTCTTTATTCCTAACTGGGCTTTGTAATTCTACTCAAAACAATTGTAAAGCGACCTACAATTAAATTGAACACGTGGCTAATTGCATATGATGGGGTGAAAGAAAATAAAAAAGGAAAATCAAGGAAAGGTGAGATGAACTTTTATTACACTTTGCCTGGAGGATAAAAAGTCCCCATAGCAGAAAATTTGAGACCTGTTGAAGAATGAAGACCTTTGAAAATTTCATTGAATTCTTTCGCGAATTGAACAGAAAAACTGATGAGCAACACTGAATTGATGGAACGTGAAATTGGTCCCTCACATATGAGACGAAAAAAAAAATGCAATGTCAGCATTTGACGAGCTGACAATATGTTTAAAATACGTTAAACCTCCGCTAGCCGAGTGATGAGCGCTCTTAGATACTGATCAAAGGGAGCTGGGTTCAAGCTACCTGGGTAAGTCAGGAGGTTTGTGTTGTTTATCTGCTGAGGTCCCGTCATCCTCATAGACCTTCTCTCTTGGGGCGGGGGTGGCTCAGTCGGTAGCGCGCCAGGCTCGTAATCTGTAGTTCCCAGGTTCAAGTCCCATCTGGGTCAGCGTTGAGATTTATCTCCGCAAAATTTCCCCGCCCTGCCCACGGTCAGTAGGGGACACCGATGGGCTTGAAAAGGCCGCCGTCTGTCGGATGGGACGTTAAGCCGTGGTCCCGTGTGCGGGAGAGCCATACCCTGTGCACGTTAAAGAACACGCTGGATGGCCTTGACGGAAGGCTACCATCTGTCTCCCAACAGCTGTTCCAGTGGGTCCCCTCCCCCAACCTTCTCTGAGTCTTCGGGATCCTTGTGGCCTGGCCATTTAGCCCATGGTGTGCAAAAAAGTGCCGCTCAGAGGTAAAACAATCCAATCCATAGACCTTCTCTATGGCTTATAAACTGACAGGCTCCTGTCAGACCTCTGTGGCAAGCAGCTGCTTGAGGAGGGGAAGACAAATTAGCAATATTTGGGCAAAGAAAGAATCGTGGACGTCCAACAAAAAATAAGAAAGCACTTATTGTCTGGAAATATTAAACGATTTTTAATCAAATTTACAACTTTATTAAATTTTGAACTTTTTTGTTTTTTAATTAAAAACATTTTTTTTCTGAATTGCTTTTACCGTGCTGTTTTCTTTTAGAGTGATTTCCTTATAGAGACAATAAACATATTTGACTGGAACTATTTCACTCAGCATTTCATCATTTTTTACTTTGCGACTATATATATATTGCCAATTTAACTGTGTATTAAATTATTTCTTTACTATGCAAATAATCTTTTTCTACTCTTAATTTATATACAGTGGACCTTCGTTATAGCGCTGCTCGCTATACCGCGCACTCGGTTATAGCGCGGGCGATGTTCGCGATAAGTTCAAACATGTTTATACAGGTCCGTGCGGCGTTAGTGAGTATCGCATTTTATTGTTACTGCGTATTGAGTAATTGTGTATGTATTGAGTTCCTGCATGTATTTTGAATAGTGTTTAATTATTGTATGCATGATGAGTAAAAGAAAAGTTACATTGTATCGCTACCGCGCCGCTCGGTATAACGCGGTTCACCTTATAACGCGGGTGTTGTTTCCCGCCCGACATGCGCGTTATATCGGGTGTCCACTGTACTATGTATATTTTGCTGTAAAAATTTGTTTTTCTACTGTATGCTTAATTTTTTCCTTGAATTTCTTTATTCCTAACTTGGCGTTTTAATCATATCCATTAAAATCACTTTTCTAACCAGGCCTGGATCTAAAAAAATAATAACGATAATCATGAAAAAAAGTAAAAGGGAGCCAAGAGACCAGATTTCCATTTCAGTATAACATTTCCTTCTCTGTTTTAGAGGTTTTAGAAGAAGAAAAATCTTGAATAATGGAACAAATATAAATAAGTTGAATAATTTGGTAACTCAACTGTGGCAATGAAGTCATTCAGCACAAAAGTAATATCTTTCTTGAACTTACTTGAATGATCAGTGGGTGCATGACAGAAGATAGCATTTACGACCTTAAAATAAAAAATAAAATAAATACCCCCTCAAGCAGCTGCTTGCCACAGAGGTCTGACAGGAACCTATCAGTTTATATGCCAAAGTAGAAGGTCTGTGAGGATTGCAGGACCTAAGCAGAAAAACGACACACACATCCATGCCTTCCTTAGCCGGGGCTCGAACCCAGGTCCCTTAGATCAGTAGCCAAGCGCGCTAACCACTCGGTCATGGGACGGACTTGTTCTAAATTTAACTGTAAGAAATTTTTCTTTAATGCAGTTATCTCTTGAGAGAACTTTGCACAGTGGAAGTTATTCTTTTTTCGCTCGTCATAGGTATTGTTTATTCGACCCTTTCTTCTTCGATCGGACGACCAACCTCTGAGCCAGGTTTGTGATGCCATTCCATCGATTCTCCATATTTAAATCGATTGTCCTTCATTTTACCAAAGAACTTTTATCTATTTTAGTTCTCACTGTTCACTGTTTAAGCCTCCCTTCTAAGCCTCTTACATTCAGTTTTTTTTTTTATGGTTCTTCTTTTATCACTTGCTTTTCCCTTTTTGAGTTTGAACTGGCTTTTTATTTTTAGACAGGATTCGATCTTCTTGCAGTTGTGCTATTTTGTTTATTACTTTTATCTGGCTACTTTATATTGTTGTATTTTCTTCGTACAATGCTATTCATATTTACAAGTCCTTTTATCCTCCTCTATGTTACCATTGCTTTTATTGTGTTATTCTGGCCTTTGTACTTTAACCTTCTGATTCGGGTTCTGCTTCGTATATCTGCTTTTTACATTTTATCCTATTTGGCTCAATGAAATCTGACTGCTAGTGCACTATAAAAATACCTAAAAACCAACTTAAAAGAACACTACTATATCTCGGAAAGTCCGCCGTCGGATGGGATGTTAAACTGTGGCTTCAATTGCAGGCTTGATACAGCTTAACATGCCATAGCTATCCTGCACAGGGAGGCACAGCTTAACATCCCATCCAACGGCGGCACTATCCACTTAAGACGCTAGACGAAGGCACTGGATGATCCCGATGTTACTTCTTATCTTAACAGCTGCTCATTAGATCCACTTTCTTTACTCATCTCTGAGCACTTGGAATCCTTTTGACCTGTTATGTCAAATGGGTACAACTCAAAGTAAAATCCAACTTTGCGCTGTCCATTTCTCAGAGAAAAGACCTAAGTTTATTACCCATTTTATTACTGCTTTTCGTTAAACATTTGACAGCTTATAGATTAGTGGTTTTGTTAGAACATTTCTTTCATCCTATCTTCCCAGAACTATGACCAATCATAATGAGTTATGCATTTAAAGAAGCTGGTAACGTGGGGAGTGACTGCAAAAAATCACTTCCCCCCCCAAAAAAAATATGTAAATGGTTTTTCACTATATCTTCCGAGCGTAGCTACATCTTATGAAACTTTGCACTCTGGCTAATGTCATGAGCTACCACAAATTATGTCCCATATTCCCCCCCCAACACACAAAAAAAGGGGGGGAAGGGAAACTTAATTGGAGTCGATCGTCATGATTCATATGTCAAATGAAAGTTTAAGACGGCAGAATTTAACCCAACACTCAAGCAACTGCTTGCCACGGAGGTCTGACATGAACCTGTCAGTTTAATACGCCATGGTAGAAGGTCTGTAAGGATGGTGGGACCTCAGCAGAAAGACAACACAAACATCCATGCCTTACCCAGGACTCGAACCCAATAGAGACTAAGACTATATTCTTCTCCGAAAATAAGGAAAGATAAATTGGGTTGTTTTACCCCTTAGTGGCACTTTGCGCAAGCAATGAGTTAAACGGGTATGGGAATTTTGTATATAATTTGGTATGGGAATGAGACTCATTGCAAAGCTGTTAGGAGACAGACGGAATCCTCCCTTCAAGGCCATCCAGGTTTCTCTAACGTATAGAGGATATGGTTCTCCTGCACACGGGGTCACGGTTTGATATTCCATCCAATGAACGGCGGCCTTTCCAAGCCCATCAAGTGTCTCCGTTCTGATCGAGTGCAGGTGAGGATTTGAATGAGGCAAATAGGGAAGAGAGGAGTTTTTGGCGATTAAAAAGAAGAAATAAGGAGAAATTGGTGTTTTTAGTGGAAATATTATTCACAACATTTTTTATATATTATTACTATCTCCCCAAAAATGCCGTAAAAAGTAATAAAATAGGTTTCAGTTTTAATCGTAATTCAATGTGAGCACCAAGAAAAACTTTGTGAAGTTGATCACCCCTCTGCAGAATGAAAAAAAAATTTTCAAAAACATCCATAGAAGTCCAGATCAATAGATTAAACTGAGCTGACAACCGACTTCCTCTTCTGTATTCCTTCGGAAGATCGCCTTTAAAAGATTACTAACGGCGTGCACCGCTAGGAGGCGGACTTTAAGTGTTGTAGTTTATCGTCTCTGCGCATCATCACAAGGGATTGGTGCACAGCTTTTCTTCCAGTGTATGCCTATCTGCCATTTGTTTGTCAGTTCAGTTTTTTAAACATGACTGCAAAAAAACAGCACAGACTACAAACTTGAGTTGAGTGGTGCAGGGGTGTGTCCCACCTCTAGATAGAGTTCATAAACTCCTTCGAAAGTGCTCCGTCTTCTTTTTCACCAGATTACGTAGCAGAAAGGATTCTTTTTCAAATGCTCTCTCGAGGACATTTTTCGTCTTCTTGCTTCTCGCGTGCCCTACTGCTCCGCAACCAACTAATCCTCTTGCTCGCCACGAACTGGTATCATTCTTCATTCCTGTTGTTGATGTTGCTTCGAATTCCATTAAAAGTGCGCAACGAGTCTTTGATCTTCACCGTAGAAATGAAGATTGAAAACTTGTCATTTCCGTTTCCTTTTAATAGCAATTAGAGCGACTGTTCGAGTTTCCTGTCTCGGACAGGTTCCAAACATAAATCGGTCGCATCCGGTCTGTCTGCCCTCCACTTTGCCATTGGCCCCACTCCCACCTGCCCCTACAAGATTTCAGTTTGCTGCTGTTGCTGTCAACACGTAAGAGACGCCTGACAGTTTTAGAATGTGACCACTAAAAGAATCATTTCCGTAACGACGATATATAAAAAGCTAATCATTTAGCCAAACCGAGTGGGTCCTGCAGCAAACACATTATTGTAAAATAGAGTTCAGTTTTGAAGTGAATCTAAATTAAACTTAATGTGTAAGAATATTTAAAAAAAAGAAGCTAATTATGAAATGATGATGGAATATTAAGTTCGGGTAATTTTTATGTAATTATCAGAATTGTAAAGGAATTATCTGAATTCAATATTGGTTAAAAATGGTAAGTTAAAAAAAGGGGGAGCTTGATTGTCTTCCTTCTATCTCAATCCTTAAGAAGAAGAAAAACGTTTTAGAATGAAAAAGAAAATCGGAGGATTTATATTTTTAGAGAAGAAGATAAAAAATCTCAGTTTCCTTTTCTCTACGAGAAAGGAAAGGCAACGAAAGAAAATTGAAAAACAAAAAGTGGGACAAAATAATGAATTTTTATAATTGGTTGATTTAAATAATCTTTTATGTGTAACGAAAGAGCAAAATGGGGTTGGCTCAATAGGTGCAAGCATTGCTATTTATCTCCGCTAAGCGCCGCTCAGGGGTAAAACTACCCAACACCAAATAACGATTTAAAAAACTGGAATAACGTAAGCAACATAACGTAAGTAATATAGTTTCAGAGTGAAAGGATAGAAGGAACAGAGTAGAAGAAGAATAAAAGATTTTAAGTTCGCAGCTTGTTTTTATTAATGAAATGGTATAAAAGCATTTTTTTTTTCCAAATGAGAATTAAGGGAGTGGGCAAATGTGATGGTGATGGGAAAACTATGGTCCAGGGGCCAAATGTCCCCCACGGAAACATTTTATCCAACCTCTCTAAGATTTTAATAGAAATAGCTTCTGAACTAAAGTTGTATTTTATTCTTGAGAATTTTTGAAATGTGCAGCGAAATAGTAAATAGATTACCGCCAGAGACTGTTATACTAAATAGATTTTAAATAAAGTGGGAGGTGCGAAAATTTGTGAGACTTAGTTTTCGTAATTTTACTCCGAATGACAGGAGGCGTTTTAGGTCAAAGCATAAACAGACGTTCAGAATCTAAAATATATACTTGAAGAAGAATCTGGTTTCGTCCAAAGTGGTATTCGAACCCACGTCTACCAGAAGCATGATAGGCGTCATAACGCTAGACATCGGAGACCAATCGTTTTCTTCAATAAGTTTTTTCCAGCAAATTATTTCAAGTATTTCTTGTCTACATGTCACTTTCATGCGATGCTTTATTACTGAATTATTTATATAATTCTGTGAGCTCATGTGATACTTTATTACTGAATTATTTATATAATTCTGTGAGCTTGAATGACAAATATTACTTCCGTCATATGAGGCAGCTTGGTTGCCCATACCCAACATGACGGCGCCAGTGGCGAATCAACAAACTATGAGGGAATGCTTATATGTCTTATTGTTGAAGAGAATGTTAGTCTCTGGTGGTTCAGCCTGTATGACGCCTGACATGCCTCTTGGAGACGTGGGTTCGAATCCCACTCAGGAAGAAATTAAATGTTTTCTTGTCTACAAGAACATTTCCTATAATAATCTATTACAGTCTGAACAGGTTTTAGGATTTAATTAGGGTTTGTAACATTTATGAAAAAGAAAGCAAAATTACATCGATCCAAACATTTTTCTAAAGCAATGACCGATGAAAAAAATTATATAATCTAGGGGTTCTCAATGTGGGTACGCGGTAAAATTTTTTGAGGTACGCCGTGAGAGTTCAAAAGTCACTAGATCTAGTAACAAAGTCAGTGTTTTATTTTATTCCCATTGTTATACTATAACTATAGTTTTATCTATCTATACAAGGGGTACGCCAGTTACATACACATTTCCAGGGGGTACGTGAAGCATAAAAGGTTGAGGAACACTGCGGTTGGAAGCCCCCAGGAAGAAGGAGCCCTGATTACCAATAGGTGTTACGGGCCTAGTTAGTAAGAGTCGGGCCTAGTCGGTTATTGTTAAAAGTATGCAGACCATATTCAAATAGTTGGAATCCTATACTCTTAAGTAATAATCGTAATATTTAGCGATTTAGAGCCAATGTTCGGTGATAAAGTGCCTGTTGGAAAGGAGGAGGTCCGTCGAGTGGAAAGTTAAGCCGTGGCTCAGTGTGCAAAAGAATATTGCCCTGTACACATCAATGAAGACACTGGATGGCCTTGAGGGGAGACAAAAGCTGTTAAATTGATCCCTTATACACAGCTCTGTGACGATAGGGTATTTGTGACTGACTATTAGCCGTGCGCAAAAAATGCCGCTTAGAACACAGTACAATCCAGTTATTTTAATCCGTGAGAGTAATAATAATAAAATTCTTTTTGGAAGGGGATCACTTTTCGGTACTCTTTTTTTTTGCTGGTAACCTGAACGACCAGGGCCAGGTTAATGCATTGAAAGCCCTTAGCCTATTTTTTAGTTATTCATCATAGAGAATAGAAGCGGTAAATGTTCCCTCCTCATGCAGCCATGGGATCCAGACTGTGCAATTTTGTTCTCCAAACAAGTCTGCCCTGAGCAACAGTTGCTGCATTTCACCACTGTATGCAAACTCTAGCAAGGTCCTGTTTGACATTTTCTGCCCATCACATCCTAGGTCTTCCCCGTTTTACGAAATCCTTAGGCACACTGTTCATAATCCTATTTGTCAATCTGTAGCTATGCATACGGGCAATATAGCCAAACCAACGCAGTTTCTCTTTGCATAATAAGCTGCTCAAAGGATGTTGCCTACTCCTTTACCTAACTTCCTCATTACTTACGAGATCAAACCACCTAATGCCCAAGACACTGTATAAACATCTAGAATCAGAGGCATCAAGTTTGCTATTAACGAAGGGTTCAAGTTTCACTACTGTAACTAACCCTAGAAAGAACCAAACTATTATACAGCCTAATTTTAGTTGTTAGGTATATACCGTTATTTCTCCACACTCTCCAAATATTTTTAAAAGTCCTGCCCTGTCCACGGTTAGTAGGGGACACCGATGGGCTTGGAAAGGCAGCCGGGACGTTAAGTCGTGGTACCGTGTACGGGAGAACCATACCCTGTGCACGTTAAAAAATACACTGGATGGCCTTGACGGGAGGCTACCATCTGTCTCCCAAAAGTTGTTCCAGTGGGTTCCCTTCCCCAACCTTCTCTGAGCCTTCGGAGTCCTTGTGACCTGGCCATTTAGCCCATTGTGTGCAAAAAAGTGCCGCTCAGAGGTAAAATAAACCAAATCAAACACGGTAGCAATCCCTATTCTTCTATTCATCTTATACCGCATGTCACCAGTATCTGTTACATAGCACCCAAGATAATTAAACTGAAACACTTGCTCAGGAGTGCATCAATTCAAACAACTGGAGCACCATCTGCCTGACCAATTTTCATCACTTTAGTTTTTTCTCTGTTTATCACCTTAACCTACTCTATTATCAGTCTCATCAACAGCTTTAATGAAAGAGTTCATCTCATCAACATCATTAGTCAACAAGGCCAAATCATCTACATAATCTAAATCAGAAATTTTGATATCTCCAGACCATTTAAGTCTAAAATCTTTTCCTTGCAAAGAATTCCGCATAACATGACCAATAACCAAACTAAAGCGAAAAGGAGACAAAATGCACTCTTGTCAAACTCCACTAGCAATGGTCAAAGACCCGTTCCCTTACCGCTAAAAGCTGAGGTCACCCATGCTGGTAGGAACTTCTTGCACCACCTTTTCAAGTGGACCATTCCAAGAACCAGAATCTGGATGGAAACTGATCTGCCTGAGTTACATTACTCCAGGGTAGGATTGGTGATGCCCAACTAGCTAAAGTAAGGGTTTAAGTACCTGAGATGTCCTCTGATCAGGATTATCCATCATCTGATATAAAGTATCTTGTGCCTCTGATCACCTTGGGCTGGCAACATAAAACACAGTGGCAGATTTTCCCTCAACAGAAGTCCATCAGTACAGCAAATCCAGGATTCTAGGAGGTTAATTTTCACACCTAATAAACATTTATATTTGTATAGTCAATCCACCATCGTAAATGCGGAAGGCGTATTTTACTGTCCATAATAAATACACAGATTACTTGTAGAAATACACTTCAATAATTATTAAAAATTCTGAAAAAAATTATTAAAAACGTCCCGCCGTGTCAGCGATAATTTTTTTCAGAAGTTTTTAGTATTTTGCTGTATCGTGACTTGCCGTCCCATGGCCGAGTGGTTAGCGCGCTTGGCTACTGATCTAAGGAACCTGGGTTCGAGCCCCGGGTAAGGCATGGATGTATGTGTCGTCTTTCTGCTGAGGTCCTGCCATCCTCTCAGACCTTCTACGATGGCATATAAACTGACAGGCTCCTGTCAGACCTCTGTGGCAAGCAGCTGCTTGAGGGGGGATTTATATTATGTATGAGACCTGGGTTCGAGCCCCGGGTAAGGCATGGATGTTCGTGTTGTTTTCTGCTGAGGTCCTGCCATCCTCTCAGATCTTCTACTGTGGCATATAAACTGACAGGCTCCTGTCAGACTTCTGTAGCAAGCAGCTGCTTGAGTGGGTATTTATTTATTTATTTATTTATTATTATATCGTGACATGATTACATTGAATTACATCCCCCGGGTTAAATTCGCTAACAGCAAGATTTCGTCCATCTTTCGGTAACAAGCAAACTCTCGTAACCTATTTGAAGTATGAACTTACATAACACGGCCGAGTCACTAACCACTAGATCACCAATGTATTTTGAGAATGCAGCCGATTGATAGTACTTCGCTAAATGAAACCTGGTTTATGAGCTTTGCATTATCACGGCATCGTCTATGCATCGACGCGCTCGCAATATTCATTCGGTGGTCGACGAAGCAAGGCAGAAACAAGAGAGGAAAACAGATGATAAAACCGCACGTGTGCATTCCCAGAAGAGATGGGAAAGTAGCTCTCTATTTTTATAGTCAACAGGAGAAAGGGAGAATGCGAGAGAACGAGAAGCGAACAGATGGGAAAACGGAGAGTAGACGGGCACGGTGCAGATTGTGCATTGTGTTGCGATGGAGTGGACGGTGGGAATATAAGTAGCCATTGGGGAGAAGGAATCGTTCTGTAATTAGGAAGTGAATGTCGCAGGACGCATAAAGAGGCGGATGGGACTGAAGGCGAACAAAAGAAGGACACTTTCACTTCGCGCACAGAAAGCTGCTCGATTTTTAGGCACTTTGAAGAATATTTGGGATTGCATAAAAAAGTATGGGGAGTATCAGGAGTGCTTCTCTTTCAGTCAAGGACAGTGGAAAGCTTTGAAAAACTTCCAACGCTGAAGAGAATTATTAAAGAAATATGAAACTTGCGCAGCTGGAAAGTATTCATAAAGTTTGGGAGTTGAGTAGGACCAGTCATAGAATTTTGTTCAGGAAGGGGACATTGGCAAAATAAAAGAATGCATTTTTTCAGCAAGGGAGCAAAAACACGATTTTGAAATTCGTAGCTTACTTTTGTATTGATTAATATATTTATAAATGCTTTCAAATTACTGAAGGGGAAAAAGCACTCCTTTAGCGCACTCCCCTCCACTATCCCCATACCACATGCACACACACAACAGCTAGGAGTGCCCATGGCTGTGAGAATTTAAGTGGTGAAAGTTTTCGCAACAAGTTCGTTCTTCTAATAACTTCACGATTCTTCGGTTGGATATTTTACCTACGACCGACACGTTTTTGCACACAGTAGGCTGAATGGCCAGGTCACAGTGACCCCAAGAGTTCAGAGAAGGTTGGAAAAGAGGAAGGGGGCCCAGCTATTAGGAGACAGATGCAAGACTCCCGTCAAGGCTATCCAGCGTATTATTTAATATGCACAAGGTATGGCTCTCCTGCACATGGCCCACGGCTTTGCGTCCCTTTCGATGGACGGCGGCCTTTCAAGAGCCCATAGATGTCCCCTTTCTGACTGACGACAGGATGGAAGTTAGCGGAGATAAATCTGAACGCTGCCTCAGTTGAGACTCGAACCTGGGAACTACAGATTACGATCCTGACGCGCTACCGACTGAGCCAGCCTTCTCCACAACGTGAAAGAGAAACAAATGACATTAAATAAAATAAAAAATAAATACCCCCTCAAGCAGCTGCTTGCCACAGAGGTCTGACAGGAGCCTGTCAGTTTATCCAGCCACAGTAAGAGATCTGAGAGGATGGCAGGACCTCAGCAAAAAAACGACACACACATCCATGCCTAATCCGGGGCTGAACCCAGGTCCCTTAGATCAGTAGCCAAGCGTGCTAACCACTCGGCCATTAACAATAAGGAAAAAAAAAAGATATATACCAAACGGTTCCCTGCCGAGTTATTGCACATTTTGAGAGTGCAAGTAAGAAAGACTGCGAAATAATTAGTTTGTATTCCAATTATTACAGCACACTGTAAATGACAGATGAGAAAAATTATATACGTCTACATCAGAGCAAGTGTTCGAAATGGACTCCCTGAGCAGCAAAATGGGAACCCTGAGTTCGTGGATGCCTCACAGCGTCTTCGAATCGACTGTTGAGCACTTCGAAAAGTCCCGGAATGTTCTGAATTCTTTTACAACCATCCACAATCCATTCGTGGAGAACTTCTGTATTAGTCACCGGTGTAATGGAAACATCAGCCTTAACGTGTCTCCGTAAGATGAACTCCAGTGGATTCAAATCGGGAGAGTGTGCAGGTCATGAAAGTTGGTCCACTTCTAACGATCCAAGGCAAAGATATGTACGATTGAGATCACCCAGGAGTGGTGGGACCAACATTTGCATACAGCTACTATGACGACAGATGTGCAAATGATGCAAATTTACCTAGCATCGTACCTTTTGACAGGCTTCTTGCACTCTCAAAATGGACTCTATCTCGGAAGAGAAGCGTTTCCGGGCCAATGTTCATAATGAACTTTTATCATCACTATGCATAATAGAACACATTTCTAAAGTTTGACTAGACCTTTTGGAACACCCTGCAGAACAGGCTCGTTCAACCTACATAGTACGGTCCAATCTAAAACAATCAAACACTGAATTTTCCAATTTTTGGATCAAATATATGTATAAGTAAACATTTGCCAATTCACAATATGCATGAAAAATATTTTTTTTTCCAATTCAATACTCATTAAGAATGTATGTTTTCTTTTATAAGTAGAAAAATTTTCCGGTGGCTGTTTAAGAATATGGTTCTTTTCCCTTGGTAGCTTTTCATTAAGTTTGGATTGGACAAGCCTGATGTAGAAGATCGAGATGATGATTTAGCAAACTTAGATGCCAATTAAATAATAATTTTTTTAAACCAGAATACCATGTTTTAATGATTATATAACTATATATTTCACTACAAACTGTTTAAATTTCAAGAAAAGAATCCGTACAAATATCTTGGTTTGCAGAATATTTGTCACCACCTTCTGCAAAACCATTTATTACTTTTTTAATACTTAAATCCATTGTTTATAGGCAAAGTAAAATTTGACCATGTTTGACTGATTTTTCACCAGTTAATTGACCTCCCTTTTTCCGTTATATCCTGACTGTTTTTTCTTCCAGGGCAAGAGTGAAGAGTGGCCTTCGGATCCTAGGTGCGCAGGTATCGCAACCCTCTCAATGGAGCATCTCCGTAGACTTGAATGCTCGTCAAACCATTGCTACAGTTACAGCATTTGTAAAGGACACGTCCACCAGACCACCTGGAGATGATCCCCCAGCAAGGTAAAACTTTTCTCCCTAATTCTCTTATTAAATTATTAATTTATTATAATACCAGAACCCTTGGCTTATTTCATTACGTCATGATAATCACGAATAATAATTCTCAGAGGCCATGATCAAGCACAAGCGAAAAAACAAAGTAGAGAATACAAAATTAGAGTTATTACTTTCAATGTTATTTACACTGCTCACAAAAATTAGGGGATATTTCAAAATGAATATGAAGCGATAAAAAAAAGAAGCATTTGAATTATTTTTATTAAACAGGAACATCAGAAAAGCAAACGACAAGTCAAAGAAAGTTGTTCGATTATGCAAATGAGATGCAAAACCAACTTTGATGTCATTGGTGAAAATGCACTATACAAAAGGCTGAAAGTACTGGAGTATCTGCACGTTCCCTGATCTTGAAAGTGCACATCCTGCAATTTCCCAGCCCTTGCAATGTTCCTGCAACACGATTTGCCCGAATGCGAAGCCTGGAGAGCCATAGGACGTCTTGAAGCTGGTCAAACACAGACGACAGTGGCAACAGTACTTGGAACATCCCAAAGCGTGATTAGCAGACTGTGGAATCGCTTTCAAGAGACTGGCACAGTACGAAGAAGACGAGGGCAGGCAGGGTCGCCCATCTGCCAGAACAGCAAGTAATGACCGCTACTTGACCTTATTGGCAAGAAGGCCTCGTGTAGTATATGCGCAGCAATGCAACAGAGCTGTGGGGACAGTTTCTTGCTGCCACTAGACAACGGATATGCACCCAGACCACCAGAATCGGCTCCATCGTGTTGGACTGCATTCCTGGCGACCAATGGTATGCATTCCGTTATCTGCTGAACACCGTAGAACCCGTAGAAGGTGGGCTGATGAGCATCATCATTGGACCCGTGATGAGTGGTCAACTGTCCTCTTCTCTGATGAGTCACGGTTCAGTCTGCAGCCTGACAATCATCGTGTCCTGATCTGGCGTGAACGAGGAACACGGGAGAATCCACGTTTCATGCGAAAAAGGGACTCCATCGGTGGTGGGGAATCATGGTGTGGGCTGGCATCAGCATTGGTGGTCGTACCGACTTCCACGTCATCAGAAACGGATCGCTGACTGCTCTCAGATATCGAGATCAGGTCCTGCACCCTATAATGGTACCCAATGCTCGAGCAGTTGGAAACAACTTTCTTTTCATGGACGATAATGCAAGGCTCCACCGTGCAGATCTCGTCAACAACATGCTTCAGGAGGCAGGAATCGAACGCATGGACTGGCCTTCACGTTTTCCAGACCTGAATCCCATTGAACATGCTTGGGATGCACTGGGAAGACGTCTAGCAAACCGTCCAATGCCTCCCACAACACTTCTTGAGCTAGAAGTTGCCCTGGAGCAAGAGTGGCAGAGGATCCCACAAGAACTGCTGGACATTCTGATCTGTCCTTGCCCCATCGCTGTCAGTGTGTTTTGGCAGTCTTGGGTGACCATACACTCTACTGAACAGTCAATGTATGCCACTCTCGTCCAGTTTGACATGCTTCTGTTCACCCCCACCGATATGTCATTTCCTACTCAATCACGACAATTGAGTTTGCATCTCATTTGCATAATCGAACAACTTTCTTTGACTTGTCGTTTGCTTTTCTGGTGTTCTTGTTTAATAAAAACAATTCAATTGCTTCTTTTTTTTTATCGCTTCATATTCATTTTGAAATATCCCCTAATTTTTGTGAGCAGTGTAATTAATGACTAATGTTCATTGATATAATATCAATTGCTAAAGAGCCAATTTCGTAACGAGGAGATTATTGAAATGAGCTTTTGTAGTTTTCATTTTTCAGATTAAATCCTTTATCACGCGAACTTGCTCATCCAAACTACTGAAAGTTGAGCTTTTATTAATAATCGCTTTAACTCCATTACAAAGTTATTAATCTTATTAGAGCCAAGTGTTTATATTATATCTTTAATAACTGTATTTTTCTTATTTAAGCCTTTTCAAACCATAAATTACTAGTTTCAGTTACTGCCATTATCAACGCAATATAAGGTTTTATTTAGACATATTGCCATTTGTTATTTTAGCCTAACTTAATTTTTTTTTCACTTATATTCCCTATTCACAAATAATCGCAACTGCTAATTATTTTCATTATTAGCAGCTGATTTACTCTGGATGTGATTTATATTTGGCTACCCATTTTAACACAATTACGGTTTAATGAATTTAAATTAACCGAAACTTAATTCCACTTTTACGGCAAGGTTTTATCTCTGCTCAGTTTATCGTTATGCGTTTTCTCTGAGCTTTTTTTGAACACAATAGACAAATCTATCAGGTCACAAATACCCCAAGAGTTTAGAGTTGTGTAGGAGAAGGAGACAGACGGAATCCTGTCGAAGACCATTCAGCGTGTTTTTAACGTTCACAGGGTAAGTGGCTTTCCTGCACACGGGATACGGCTTAATGATCCATTCGATGGATCCGGCCTTTTCAAGTCCATCGATTTCACCTTTCTCACCGAGGACAAGGTGGAAGTAAACGGAGATAAATCTCAACAAAGGCAGAGTGGGGAGTCGAACCTTGGAACATAAGAAGATTACGAACCTTGCGTGCCCTATCGTCTGAGCCAATCCATCGCCACTGGTTTTTCATAACCTATTGTTTATTCTCAATCCACATGACTTGGCTATAGCCCCAATTCTCCCTTGAAGGCTTGGATGTTGTATAGTGTCTAAGGTCGATGATGAAACTCGAGCATGTCACCCACTATGTCATCACACCTCATCTGCTGAACCTGATCATATATGAAGATCATAAATAAATACCCCCTCAAGCAGCTGCTTGCCACAGAGGTCTGACAGGAGCCTGTCAGTTTATATGCCATAGCAGAAGGTCTGAGAGGATGGCAGGACCTCAGCAGAAAAACGACACAAACAGCCATGCCTTACCCGGGGCTCGAATCCAGGTCCCGTAGATCAGTAGCCAAGCGCGCTAACCACTCGGCCACGGGACGGCTCATACAAGAAGATTTATTTATCTATCTTTACACGCTAAATGGTCTTGATAGGATTCCGTCTGTCTCCTCCTCCTACCCAACTCTAAACTCTTGGGGTATTGTGATCTGGTCAATTTGCCTATTGTGATCAAAAATGCGCAGAGGTAAAACAACGCATAACGATAAACTGAGCAGAGATTATTTGCAGATCTTAATATTTTCTTATATTGAAGTAGTGCCTACCAAACGCAAATGAGAAGTGCAGAGTGGGCGAAAACATTCGACACCCAAACAGCTTAATTCGTTTTGTGGTCAGTGGGAAGAGGCACATTAAACATCGTTACATTTTCTTCCATAAATGTTCTATCAGATTAAGGATGGAGAGTGTGAGTCCAAAGAAGAGCCGCTATTCCTTTTTCTCTCAATGTTTGTGCAGAGCAATTTGAACAGATAAAGAGATGATCAGCCAGTATCAGGAGTTAACAGAAACCCCAGACTGTCAGAACCGGCAAAGAGATTTAATGAAGACAATGAAGTTTGAATTTAATGGAGACATGAAGATTGACAAGAAGACAACAGGTAGCAGCTACTATGTTGCTTCGAATTCCATAAAAGTGCGCAACGAGTCTTTGATCTTCACCGTAGAAATGAAGATTGAAAACTTGTCATTTCCGTTTCCTTTTAATAGCAATTAGAGCGACTGTTCGAGTTTTCTGTCTCGGACAGGTTCCAAACATAAATCGGTCGCATCCGGTCTCTCTGCCCTCCACTTTGCCATTGGCCCAACTCCCACCTCCTCCTACAAGATTTTAGTTCTTTATATCTGAAATCTTCGATTTTTTTTCCCCGTGCTGAAATTTCGAAGAGCCGAAGGAGCGGAATCATTGAAAACATTCACCCCCCCCCCTTCCCTATGGCTTGGAGAATACATTATCAAGGTGTTTGATAATATATTATAAACTTGATGATAATCTGTGCATGTGCTATAGTCATTTTTCAGGCTCAGTGAATTAAATATGTAGTGACGAGAGTTCGCAGCGATAAATAAATCTCCTTATTTATATATATGCACCAAACTCTAGCCATAAAATAAACAAAATTCTCTTCATGCTATAGTGTCTCCCAACAGCTGTTCCAGTGGGTCCCCTCCCCCAACCTTCTCTGAGCCTTCGGAGTCCTTGTGACCTAGCCATTTAGCCCATGGTGCGCAAAAAAGTGCCGCTCAGAAGTAAAACAACCCAACCCAACTCCATACTATAGTAAAACACATCCATAAGGATAAATTTGCTACTAGAGGGATCGGTAATCTGCAATTTTCAGGTTACAGTCCGAAATGTGCTAGCATTCAGATTTATCTTTGTTACCTCCCCCCTGCCCTCAGTGAAAAAAGCAACTCCGATAGGTTTGGATAGGTCACCTTACATCGAATGGGAAGCTAAGCCGTGGTTCCCTGTATAGGAGAGCCATACTCTGTGTGGTGCACGTTAAAGAACATGATAGCCTTGACGGGAGGCTATCATCTGTCTCCTAACAGCGGTCCAGTGGATCTTCTCTGAACCTTTGGGGTCCTCGTAACGTGGTTATTTAGCCCATTATGTGCAAAAGTGCCGCTCAGAGGAAAATAACCCAATCCAACTTGGTCGAGGGCGAGATGGCTGACGTCCAGTATGTGTCAGTCTACCACCAAGTCACACCAATTCGGAACTAGTTGTTGAAAATCCGAACTTCATGACGGATAGTCCAGTTAATACGATCAAGAGCCAATTGTAATCCAACTGCATGATTTCCGTGACAGACACAACCGAGTGGGCGATGGGAACAGATCCCTATTTCATGCAAACAGTTCCTAACGATCACAGTCTTAACTGTTAAATTATAGACCCAGATGGTAACGCAACTGTATACCAGAATGTGTATACGGTATTGGAGTGCTTTGAAAAGTATGCTGTGATTTTGATTGAATGTTGTGGTCTTCTTTATCTTGTATGTTGTCCTGAGAGGTCACAGGCTTTTCATTTCAAAATACCTCCTTCAAAGTCTGCTGATCTCTCTTTTTTGAAGAGTTAAGAGCACGACCAACGTCCCTTATCTAGCACTTTGCAGCTTTCTAGGAGCTCTAAAAGTCTCTCCTTTCGTTAAACCTTAATCACGGGAGTTCAACATGCGACCCGCCTCTGATCTGTAGTTAAAAACGCACATGAACCGATAGTGCCTAACCAGAGGCGTATTTAAGGGGAGGTTTGGGGTATATAAACCCCCCTCCCGCTAAATTTACGTGTTTCAATTTCTTTGCATTTTTATGCTTTTGAGATATTTAGTAACGTCTAAGCACTGATGCAAAAAAAAATACTATTAGGTGCTTTTTTTAATATTTTCTTATTGATTACCTATTTTTTAATCTTCTGAAAAAATCCAATTCCCTCCAACGTATTTTCAAAATATACTACTGGGTCTAAGCACCTGCCTGTCGGCACTCTGTGTAACTGACGTTACAACTGTTGAAGTTTAATTCGGCTATATCATCAACCTGGTGCATTATGAAGATTTACTGACAAAAGGAAAATAGGTTATAAAATTCATGCAGCACGCACACATATGGAATTCTTATCATGTGTGTCCCACTATTGAAAGAACTTAAATGACATTGCCTTAAATGGTTGCGTGACATGACATCCCTAATGCACTTTGTAAATGAATTTTATGCACCCCATGATCATATGCCCGTACCTCTCAGAGACTTCTTGTTTGGTTATCACATCAAACCAATAAAACTAATTTTCTTTTCATCGATTTGCATTAAGGCGTATTAAAAGTATCTGGCGTATTGCAAACACCATTTATAGCGAATAATAATTATTTTTATGAAAAACCTTTCTAAGGACATTTGAACATTAAATCTATTCGATTAGTAATGTTATTTGGAAGAATGGCCTGCATTAAAAACTTTCAACTGTCAAAAATAGTGTAATTACTCCAGATGGGAAATAAGGAATAAAAAATGTCATTTTAATATAAATGCATTAAAAAAATATTTCGTAACTACTGTAGGAAGCGAAGTCGTTCTATCGCCTGTATATGTGAGAGCTTTAATACGGGAGAATACTTTTTTTTTTTTCACCTATATCAGGATAACTCTACCTCAGTTCATGTTATGTGAACGGGAAGTCCCAGTCAGAGCTCCCTAATTTTGAAAATATGAGTTTTAGGGAAACGTGTCACTGGAGATAAATCGAAGCTCATTTAAATCTTCCAAATTCTCGATTTTCAACAATATTCTTTTAATATTTAGTTATTACAGTAATATTTACAGTTAGAAACAGTTCACAATAAATGCTTCTGTTATACCCATTCTAAATATTTTCGTAATTAATTTAAAGAATCGTTACACCTTCTTAATTTGCATTTACACTACAGGAAAAAGAAATTGAAACACCTGGAAGAATTAATGCCATTTTATTGAAACGCAGGCAGCTGTTAGCATACACTGAGATATGCGATTGATTACATTATGAGAAAAAAAGTATATGGAAAAGTACCACTTTATGCGGAGAAGTGGTATGATGTTGAATCGCCCCGCTCAGTAATGCATTCATGAACACGGCGGGGAAGGCTATCGTGCAGCTCTATCATGTCCTCCTGAGGGATAGAACGCCAAATAGCGCGAAGTCACTGTTGCATTTCAGTGACAGGTGGTTGGCGCACTTCTTGGGTGTTGTTCGAGATGACGACCCATTGTGTCCCAGACGTGTTCAATAGGTGAAAGGTCGGACGAGCGTGCTGGCCATGATAGTACCTGAACGTTTTGTTCGTGTAGATACTGCAGACTAATGCGGGCTGTGTAGGGACGGGCGTTATCTTGCTGGTAAAAGATTCAGTGCTGCTGAACAAAAGGGATAGCCACTGGCTGCAAAATGTTGGTAACATATCGTTGGGCAGTTAAAGATCCCCTCATGATGACCAGCTCTGGCCAAGATGTCCGACTAATGACACCCCACACCAAGACACCAGATGCTGGAACTGTGTGACGATGTCGCATATACTGGGAGGCGTTCCTTTCCCCTGAATGACGGCGAACACGTTGTCTACCATCGTGCTGACCAAGACGAAAACGAGATTCATCACTAAACACCACGGTACTCCACTATTGTTCATTCCAGTTCTGTCTGAGGAGACACCACTGAAGACTGTTTGCATGTGGGAAGATGTCAGAGGTCAGTGCAGTGCCGAATGATAGGTTCGCAATGAAAACTGTAAAAGCCTGTTGTTTACCGTCTGTCTGGTAGGTATTCGATATGTTTCCTGTTGCCAGTCTCTTTGCAGTTGCGTTGTAGTCGCGAATCTGCCACGCTATGTCATGCGTCGCAAGTGGTGGTCCTGTCGCTCGTGATCATACGACGTCTTCTTGATCCTTGTCGGCGTGTGGTGGATTCTTCTTGAACCCACTGGCGCAATATGTGTAAGATGGTGCTGGGATTGTAGACAACAAGGTTGGTCACATCTTTATACGACAAACCAGCTTCTCTAAAGCCGATGATTCTTCCACACTCAAAGTCTGTTAACTGTTGGAACGGCTGTCGACGTCTGCGTAAGGGCATCTTTAACGATTTAGAACAATTTCCACAACGTCTTGTCAACCAAGGGAGCTTTGGTTGCCTTTATCTGTGTTTGACTGCTCCGCACCTGTGACGTCAGCTTGCGCCTGTCCATTCGTTTCGATCGTCTTGCAAACCTAATCATTTCCATGCATTTCCATATACTACCAGCTCCCTAAATTTCGTCACATTTGCATAACTTCTTGCAAGTATTGTATTTTTTATTTCCTGTAGTGTATTTTAGTAAGCCGTTTGTTATGACCTATAATTTGTGTTTAGAGGAGGCGATGGGGGTGGAAAGAAACTCAATTCAGTCCGAAAAAAATAAGGGGGGTGGCAAGAGACTGGATTTCCATTGTAGAAGGGGGCTCCAAAACAGAGGGCGAATATAACATTTCGCCCTCCGTTTCAGAGGTCTTTAAAACCTTTCTTGAAAAAAAAATGCATGAAGTATGCAAAGATTATAATTTTTTTCCTCTATTTCCCTTACTAGCAATTCCCAGGGTGTGTTCCCCGCTTGCACCCCACCCCCAGATCCGGCCCTAGTTATGAACAATGCTTCAGGCTCCACAGTTCTTTAAATATCAGAAGAATATTGTTGAAAAACGTGAATTTAAAGGATTTGAGTCAGATCTTCAATTTATTTCCAGTGACATGTTTCCGTAAAAAACTTATTTTCAAAGTTAGGGCTTCCTGAATGGGGCCTTCCGTTCACATAATATCATGGAAGTGTCCAGAAACGTTTCCTAATATAGTGTATACATATCTACATTTATTCAAACCGTCTATGCAGTGCACAACCAAATGTGTATAAGGAAACAGTGACTGCCCATTTGGCACATCAATAGCCGTTTCAGGGTTCCCAACCCCTGCTAAAACAGGGCTACTCTAAGCAGGCTCATAACCAGGAATGTTTCGTTAACTCCCATCTTGCTCTCAGCGAGAAAAGAGACACCGAAGGGCTGGGAATAGCCATTGCCCATCGGATGGTATATTATGTAGTGGCACACTATGAAGAAGACGGATGATACCTTATGTCGTGGCACCATGTGCATACGATGTGAACACACTAGATGGCATTGATGGGAGGTTACCATCTGTCTCCTAACAGCTGTCCAGTAGATCTTCTTCAACCTTCTCTGAGCCCTTTGGGTCCTTGTGACCTGACCATTTAGCCCATTATGTGAAAAAAAGTGCAGATCAGAGGTAAAATAACACAACTCATTCGAAGCATTTTGTGTAGAAGAATCTTGTTCTCTTCTTTTAATCATTAAAAGTGGTTTGCCTTGTTGAAAACCACGCTATCTTTGCTAGTGGCTTTGACGGGAGGCTACCAGAGACAATGGTAGCCTCCCATCAAAGCCATCCAGAGTGTTCTTTAATGAGCACAGGATATGATTTTCCTGAATTCAGAGCTTTGGTTTTATGTTTATCTGACGGCCTTTGCAAGTCCAATTAGTGTGGAGCCCCCCTCCCAACCCCAAATGTATATGTTTCAGTAGATTTTACATTAATTATGAATTTTATTCAATGTTCACACAAAGAATTAGTGCATATGTTTTTATTTATGGGTTGTCTTTTTTAAAATATTTGTGCTTCTTTTTAAATAATTTTTTGAAAAAAAAAAAAACAATGATCCCCAAATATTTTTAAAATATACTACTACACCATTCATCGTTGTCACTTTTCTAACTGAAACTCTTAGCCTTTAAGTTTCGTAATAATTCACACATAATAACATGAAACTGCCTTTCAAATATATCAGACTTTTGTTTTTTAATTAAATGAAATAGCATTGCTGTGACAAACTTTAAACAATTTCGATCTATAATCAAGTTTTTTCTGCACCATTAGAAGAACTCCAACTGACCTCATCTCTCACTCTGAAATCATTACAAACACCACTTATGGAATTGAAAACCCAACCATATACAGATCAGTGTGAAGTCTGTTTTCATTCTCATCCTCCTAACCGAGTGAAATAGAAGTTACTGAAGCAGTTACCGGATTTCACGGCCACACCTGAGACTTAAACTGTAGTTAAGGTAGAGTCACGTATCGTGAAAAATTCCACCGCCGTTCATCAGACTCCAAGAGGATGACCGCTGCTGCTGGTCTATCTATCCCTCTCCTGTGTGTTGTTGTCGTGTGCAGTCGGTATTCGCCGTGCGATGACTAGCTCCAGTGGCAGAAGAGTTCAAGGTCGGAGCACTGTGCCAGCCCACATCTCGCACGTCCGACGTGGCTCCCGCCCTAATCACATGTTGCGAACCGAACCCGAACGTGACCTGTTGCCCGCACACTCCCGATAGGGAAAAGGAGAACTCCTGCTTGCGAGTTTTTTTTTCTCTATCTGAGGTTTCTCGTTTATAAACGCGACATACATTAAAGCAACAAGGCCCTCTGGGGTTGAAACGTTTCTTAATACTCTTCAGAACTGAGCCAATCAGTTTAATGAAGTAAAAGCAAAAACGACGCTGAAAAAAGAATCATATCAGGCATAAATATTTGATTCACCTGCTTACTAAGAGAATTATCTTTGCAATTTAAATCAACCTGGAAGTTAACAACTTTCGAAACACAGGTTATTCATTTATCAAAAGGTTTCTTCGAATTTCAGTTAAGCCTAATACAGAGAACATAATTTTAAAAAAATCATTGTGTATTTTGGTGATGTTTAATTGATGCACTGTATTTTTGTTTCTTTCCCCCCCCCCCGGCAAATTCTCTCTTTCATTTCAGTTATTAATTACCACTTAGGTCTTGAAAATATCTTTCATTAAAGTTTCCTAGGGGCGGGGGTGGCTCAGTCGGTAGCGCGCCAGGCTAGTAATCTGTAGTTTCCAGGTTCGAGTCCCAGCTGGGTCAGCGTTGAGATTTATCTCCGCAAAATTCCCCGCCCTGCCCACGGTCAGTAGGGGACACCGATGGGCTTGGAAAGGCCGCCGTCCGTCGGATGGGACGTTAAGCCGTGGCCCCGTGTGCGAGAGAGCCATACCCTGTGCACGTTAAAGAACACGCTGGATGGCCTTGACGGGAGGCTACCATCTGTCTCCCAACAGCTGTTCCAGTGGGTCCCCTCCCCCAACCTTCTCTGAGCCTTCGGGGTCCATGTGACCTGGCCATTTAGCCCATGGTGTGCAAAAAAGTGCCGCTCAGAGGTAAAACAACCCAACTCATTAAAGTTTCCAAATTCGTAATCATTAAAGAATCGAAGAAAACAGTCATTTGTCTCAGCGTTATGTGCGATTAGAGAACATAGTTTAGAAACGTTTTCGTAAGATCGAGTTTCGTAGGTCGTCCAAAAGTTTTTTTTTTACTTTCGCATATTATTGTCACCTCATGTTGCATGGCAGCGGGGGTTGATTCAGTCGGTAGCGCGCCTGTATCGTAATTTACAGTTCTCAGTTCGAGCCTCAACGGTGCTAGAATTGATATTTATCTCCTCCAGTGGCTGAGAGACGGGATACCTCTCTCAGCCACTGGAGTCTCAGTCTCTGAGAGCCACTCAGTCTCTGGCCACTGGAGCCAGTCTTAGAAAGGTCACCGTCCGTCGGATGAGACGCTAAACTGCGGCTCCGTGTTCAGGATAGCCATACCCTATGGAGTTAAAAAATACGCTGAATGGACTTGACGGGAAATTGTGTCTCCCAATGGCTGTCGAGTGGGGCCCTCTTCCTCCGACCTCCTCTGAGTCCTTAGGGTCTTTGTCCCGTGATTATTTACCCCACTGTGTGGAAAAAAATTGCTGCTCAGAGGTAAAACAACCCAATTCGTGTTGCATCATCAAAAATCTGCCCTGACAATATGTTTTTCAACAACATTCAAAACAGTCACTTCAATATGAAATTTGCATACCATTTCCATCTAGTTCCAGAAGTATCTTCTGTACGAACTGTTATAAACACCTCATAATGTCATCATCGAAATATTCATCATTGTAGGATCATCCGTACTAACAGAGAGTGTCTGGATAATCGAAAATTCAATTGACGGATTATTTTTTTAAAAAAGGGGCCTTTTTAGACATCAATTAGCACGCTTGGCTACTGATCTAAGGGACCTGGGTTCGAGCCCCGGGTAAGGCATGGATATATGTGTCGGTTTTCTGCTGGGGTCCTACCATCCTCACAGACCTTCTACTGTGGCATATAAACTGACAGGCTCCTGTCAGATCTCTGTGGCAAGCAGCTGCTTGAGAGGGTATTTATTTTATTTTTTATTTACAGTAATTGCAGCCGCTTCACTATACTTAGCACAGTACATTTTTCTCAGAAAGTAGTCATCTGTATTAATCTGTTTTAATGAGATATTTTTCTTTTTCCACAATTAAATTGCATAAATGTGTCACGACCTGTAGAGAATACTATCACTGCTAATAAGCAATATTTTTTTCCATCAATCCAGTGTCTTGCGCATAATAACTACTCTCTTTACCATAACATAGTTCACATGAATGCGATTGTAGTGAGGCGTTTTCCCTTTTTTCTATCAGCTACTACTGCAATCTGAATTATTTTCAGTTCGTATGTGTGTCAATATGTTTTCATTATTTTGCTGCGGTTTTCCCATTTGTGATCAGAACCGCAAAGCTTACAGCTTTTCTGCAAGTTATAACAGAGCAAACGGCCATGCCAGTCAGTAACACGATACAACTTTGCCACAAAAGAAAACGTTTAGTTCAAACAAAACACAATTCTGAAGACGCATTATTCTCGCATGCTTTGGAATCCATTTCATCTCAAGACACATCAATAGGCAAAACGTGTTGAGTTCTTATTTCTTCTGACACAAAATCCTAAGGGATCTAGGGGGAGCTGAATTTCATCCGTTGAGGATTTCAACATCTCAAGCATTTGTGAATCGCCTCAGCAATCGAAAGAATGCAGATTCTCACCTTCGAAGTACGCCACAATATTTTATTTCCCTTTCTTTTCTTAAAGTGTCTTACACTTAAAAGAAATTCTTCGTGGTCCATCGAACAGAAAAAAAAGGACACGTCCCAGAATTAGGGATTGTAAATATTTAAATACGCAGTGCTTTAATAGCGATTAAAGATGAATCTGATGAAAATACAAATCCACCCTGTTGCACCGACTATATTTTTAGCTCATTTGAAAAAAAAAAACGAACTAGAGTTTTTATTTTGTCGACCATCTGTCTGTCCTGTGAAATTTGAACTTTTTTGTTTTTAAAACTAGATTAAAAATTCTTTTCCAGTTGGATAGCTTCAATAGTGTCCTCTAGCGGAGGAAAAAAGTTGAAAATTGAAAACCTTTAATGAATATTGCAAACGATGTATTTATTTTAGGAATTGAAATTTTAATGGTGGAATGTGAGAGTCAAGGTTTTGCACTGACAGCAGTTCTCCAGAAGATTTTAATTTCCACCTTTAGAGGGCGCTAGATGTGCAAAATCTAAAACTTTAAACAAATATAGCAAATGATCCATTTACTCTAAAAATTTGATATTTCGCGGTAGTGATGACGGTCAAGGGCATTTACACTGACAATAATAATTTCCCCCTTTTCACACAAGGGATGAGAAAAAGAAGGCATAATTGAAAGTTATTTTTATGTTACCTAAGTACTAATAAAACTTTACTAATAAAACTTTACTGTTTGCATTCTTTCAATCATCCATTAGTTCGAATTACCACTATTACAGGGTGCCAAATCTGAGAATGAAACAAATTCTTCTCTTTGAAAACGAACATCGTATATTCCTCGAAAGGCGACATGTATTCTTCTAATTAAATTTACTTTCAGCACTAAATGTGGGTTTCTCGAAACAAATTGTTCGCTCAAATTGTTATTTACGGTAGAGAAGTGATTTCAATGGCGGTCTCAACAAGGAAAAGGTAATCGAAAAGAGGGAGCCAGACAATAAACTGTAACAGTCCAATTAATTCCATTTCCGAGAGTTGCTTATCGACCCTCCTCCCACCCCCCCACCCCCAAAAAAGTGCATCCTGAAGAGTCGACTTAGTAGTTTACAAATTCTTTAAGCCACGCCTCCTATTTTATTCTGCTCAATGGTCGACTCGTCTCCTCCCGTTTTTCTGAGCATTTTGCCAGTTTTCCACAGTTGAATGGGGTGAGGGGGTTGGTCCAGTCGGTGTCGCTCCAGTTTCGTAATCTGCAGTTCCCACGTCGAGTCCCAGATATGTGAGCGCTGGCAGTTTTCTCCTCTTAACTCCCGTTCTGTCCTCGGTGAGAATGGGACACTGTTGGTCTTGAAAAGGCGCCTTCTGTTGGATGAAACGTTAAGTCGTAGCCTCTTGTGCCGAAGAGCCATACCCTGTCCACGTAAAATAACACGTTGAATGATCCGGACGAGAGTCTAACCATCCCGTCATATACATATCTGACCGGTGGATACCCTTCCCTTACCTTGTCAATCCAGTGGGTACCCTTTCCCTACCTTGTCTGAGCCTATGTGACCATTTAGCCTATTGTGTGAAAAAAAAAAAAGTAAAGCTTAGAAGTAATCCAATCTAACTTCTAAGTCAGTGTCTCGCAAACTTTTTTACTCTGCGGCACACTGAATCTAATTTTTTTTCCGCGGCACACTGAATCTAATTTTTTCCCCGCGGCACACTGAATCTAATTTTTTTCCGCGGCACACTGAATCTAATTTTTTCCCCGCGGCACACTGAATTTATTTTTTTTTTCGGCGGCACACCTAAAAAGGAATAAAAGCAAACTCTATATAATCGTCATTATATTTGCGCTTTGTTGAAGTCATCAGCCTGGTTTTACTTGAAGATTTGCTCTCGTTCTTTAATTCATAACTCGGTGTTTGTTTTAAATATTTGTCCATTCTATGGCTTGAAATAATAAAAAATTAATACAAAAATTTGGAAAAAGCTTGATAAATACTTACAAGATCCCAGTTGATAAAATCTGAAAGATTTTTATTAAAGCACGTCGATAACACAAGTCAAGTCAAAATGAAATCTTTGGAATATCTAGTGTCAATTTGAAAATCTCTCGCGGCACACTTGGAATCTCTCGAAGCACACTACTGTGCCGCGGCACACAGTTTGCGAGACACTGTTCTAAGTCCTAGCCCCTTCGAATCGACATTCTGTGACAGTTCTCAGAAGGCTCCTATCGAATTTTTTTCGACAGACTGAAAAATGGATGATGCTTCAGAAGAGATTTAACTTTTTATTTATGGCAAGTGGCCGACGATTTGCGTGTTTCGTTGCAGAGCAAACTATAGTTAAGCTCGAATGTCAGGAAAGGCATTATTTTTGTGTTGTCTTTCAGCCGATGGTTCATCTCTCATGCTGACATTCGCTACTGCAAATTATACTGACAGGTTTTTGTCAGATCTCGTGACAAATTGGCTATCTAAAGAGCAATTTATTTTTTATTATTTTTTCAATAAATTCATTCTTAGCAATTGAGCTGAAAGAAGTTGTCCAAAAAGAGAAATTGCGAGGCTTTTATCTTCCAAGTTCCTTTCATTGCAGATGTATTAGAAAAGGTATAGGAGACAGGGAGGGAAAAAAGTACAAAGGATAACATCGAGCCAGTTAAGAAAAGGTAGAAATGATTTGGTGCAATGAGGCGTGGAAGCGAAACTCTTCATCTGCTGCTCATCGATCGGCATCTGCTCCCCAACCGCATCATCGCAGATAATTTCTACATCAGCTGCAATCGGCAACTCACGAGGTGAACACAGAATACATCAATCATACTCCTTAGGTGGAGGGAAATAAAAGAGGAACTTTTTTTATTTATGTAGTGATATAAAAAAGCTGCCATGATTTCAGCTAAGAATAGTCCATATAAGAAGCAGTGGTATCCTAATGATTAAACCTAGCTAGCAAATGGACAAAGTATGCGATATCCTTTACACTGAGCGCATATTACAGCTACCTGCAAAAGTGGCAAAACCTTTTCAAATGACCTACTTTTGTATTTCAGAGCAATGGAAGTTATAAAAAGTTCATTCTAATGCACAAAGCTGCATAATATTCTGAATTCAAATTGCGAATTCATCATTAAATCATCTTTTCTCAGATTGCTAATATCATTAGCAGATCTTGAGTTATATGCACAAGTTTTGTTCTAAAAAACAACTGAACGCAAGTTCTTTTTAATATCCTCTCTATCGACCGAAACTCGAATATTGTGCTTCCACTTTTTTTTTGGCATCAACAAAAAAGTTTCTTTACAACTTAAAAAAAAGTTCAAAATGAAGCTCTCAGAATCATCAGCAAAATCAATTTTAACAAAGGAGAATCTGTAATCCTTACTGATATTCGTTCCATCTATCAAATTCCTACCTTTGAGTTTAGAATGAGGGTCTCGATCTAGAAGAAAGCTACAATTTATTACCTTACGACAATATTTATAACAAGTCTCACCCACTTCTTCCGATTTTGACATCCTGTATGCGATTACCATATCGCCATATCCTCTGATAATTCCTACTAATAATAAAAAATATTTTGGTGAAATTTCTTTTGCTTTTCAAGCAACCTCAACTTGGAACTCTCTAACGATGAATATCACTTCTTAAAATTCTAAAACAAATCTCTCGACTCCTATTAGAATAGTTTGACCATCTCCTCGTCCGTCGAAGATTGGGGGGGGGGGGGACATCTTCCTTTGTTGGTTTTTTTAAATTATTTTCAATCCTTTTTTCTCTCTTCATTCATCTAATGTTCCTTTCTGTTGTTTTTAAATTTTGTATTTTTTTATCCTGACGTGTGTAAGAATAAGAATAAGAATGAGAATCGCCAAGTACAAGACACCGTTTAGAAAAGGTTATCTGCCGAATTTTACAGAAGAGATTTTTGAAATTGCTCAAGTTCTGAATACAGATCCCATAACCTATAAGATCAAGGATCTGAAAGGAGAACCAATCATTGGTAGTTTTTACACCCAAGAAATGGTGAAATACGAAAAGCAAGATGGCATTTATAAAGTTGAAACCATTCTAAAAACTAGAGTGAAGAATAATAAAAAAGAGTATTATGTTAAATGGTTTGGTTATGGTAATACATTTAATTCCTGGGTCAAAGAGGATGATCTTTTTAAATAAAGCAACTGGAGATTCAAAATTTTGACTTTGAAGAAGATGAGAAATTCTTGAACAGAAACGTATTAGCACATCACTGGCCTTTTAGACTTTTAATCTGTGGTCCATCGGGCTCAGGGAAGACGAACCTTTTGTTGAACTTAATATTTAAACGTCTCTACTATAATAGAATCATTTTATACGCCAAAGATTTAACCGAACCGAAATATCAGTTTATGCAAGAAATATTCGACGATTTGCATGATATTTTGCAGAAAACATTTGGCGAAAAAATCTCAATTGCAACTTTTTCTTCCAGTAAAGAAGATATCGTCAAGGTCAACGAACCGGATCTCGACATGCAAAATTTAATTGTTTTCGACGATTTCGTAACGGAAAGAGATCTAAAACACATCGAAGAATTATTCATCAGAGGAAGGAAAAAGAACATATCATTGATTTACCTGACACAGAGTTATTTTTCGACTCCCAAAGACATTCGACTACAGTGTAATTATTTTATATTCTTTAATATGCAGAACAAGAGAGAAATGTTGCAGTTACAAATGGATCATGCAACAGAAATCAGGAAAGATATTTTTATGCAGTTTCAAAACCACACGATTTCTTATTAATCGATAAAAAACCAAGCACATGCCTCTCAAGTACAGAAAATATTTTGGTAAATAAAGATGAATTACTTGACAAAGTTTGGCGTCATCAGCTCTGAGACCGGTTCCGAAAGAGGACCAGCAGGAATTCCAGGTGTCGGTTTTAAATTGACACACGATGGAGACTACGACATGAGTAATAAAAAATTGAGAAATGTAGCCAATCCCGAAGAGGTTTCGGACTCTGTGACAAAACAATATCTGCTTCAAGAGTCTATAACACTGAATCACACGGGAAATTATGACGCAAATGCTAAACGAATAACGAATGTAGGCAGACCTATAGAAAATGGAGATTCCGCTACCATTCAATACGTTAATAATAGTTCTTTAATTTTTCGGAAGAATCGCTACGATGCGCGAAACAAACAAATAATCAACCGGATGCAGATTCTGTAGTAGTTACAAAACGATATTTGGAAAAAAGAGCACTTTGCAATGACGATGATAATTACGATGCAAGCAATAAACGCATTAAAAATCTTGCAGAACCAATCGATTCATCCAATGCCACTACGAAACACTACGTCGACAACTTGACCACTGTTCAAAATAATCCAATGAAATATATTGGTGAGAAATAAAAATGGGCTTTACGTTCCAAGAAGCATTGCATTCGACGGGCATAGTTCAAAGAAAAAAACAAACACTTGGTATTGCCGATCCCGAGTCTGATTCTGCTGCTGTAACTAAGGGATATTTGGAAAAAATCGCATTAACTGGCGAGGATGTCTTTAATGCAAACAATAAGAGGATAGGAAATCTCGGGGAACCGAGGCACAACAGAAATGAGACAACAAAAAGTTACGTTGATGGCTTGACAAAGTTAGATCCTAACCATCAAATTCTCTATTGAGAAATGAAAATGGACTTTTTGCATCAAGTGGGAGCAGTTTTAATGGCGATGCAAAGGGAAAACGAATTACGAATGTTGGCACCCCAATTGGAAACAATGATGCTGCTACAAAACTATACGTTGATAAAAATACTGTAATTTGCCTTACCTATTGTGATAAAGAAGAGAAAAAAGACATATTGCAGTCTCCTCCAATTATACAGATAAACACAAAATTCGACCTACTAATTCGCCACCTATTTTCAAAGATAATTACCATCTATGCATTTCTAATGGATATATAAACAAGATAATCTGCTGCACAACAAATTCCTCTTATATAATTAATTTATTAATTATTTATTTATTATTATTTATTTCTTTATTAATTATAGTTGATACTATAATTTATACTAAAGTATAAATTATAGTATCAACTTGGACGATCAAAAATTCATTGAAGTAGTAAGACCACGACTTTTTTTTCTGTTACTCCAGTAAACAAGAAATTTGACAGGGGCAGCAAGTTGTGTTTCACTTGCTTCACACTATCCAGATCCAAAAGAAAGAAGAAAAGTACCTGGAGGTCTTGTTTCAGACTTTCATCACTGGGTATATGTCTTTATTGTATATGAATAAAGATGAAAGATCTTAAGCAATTACACAGTATTATAGACGAAATATTGAAATCACGAGCTACTACAAAATCGAAAATTGAAGACACTATTTTGGGAGACGAACGAGTTAAGGAAACGCTCGAAGAATTTCACAAGCCAGTGGTGGAACGGTTAAAAGGCTGGAAACTGTGCGTGAAGAAACCAAGAAAAACATACAAGATGTAGTGAAAACTTTAGAGCCAGAAAAGCCCACTGAGATGCCAGAAAAGACGTTCGTTTATAATCCAGATTCCAACTTGCAAGATGAAATATTAAACCAATATAAACTAAAACTTCCGAGTGATATCTTACAGGCGAGAAACCCCATTCTTGAGCTGAAAGAAATGATTTACCAAGCAATCGGGCATCTTAAACTACTGAGAAATATCAAATTATCGATAATCACATTGAGGCACTTAGAAAATATTTAAAGTCGATTAAAATGATTCTCACAGTAATAGAAAGTCAACAGTTTGGTTCTGGACTATACAAGAGTTTCGACGACATATGCGAAAAATTATCAATCTTGGTTGCCAGACGAGCTGGAAACACCAGTACAGAAGTAGTAAATGAAATTGTCGAAATTTTGGATATTTTGCTAAAAAACGATATTATTGACAAAAAGGAACATAAAATTATGTTCAATAACATCGGTATTATTTAGAAATTTGCTCTTGGACGCACACTACAGTCATGTCTATTTCAACTTCGGATTAGACATGACTATAGTGTCTTCCGATTTATTTTCAGTTCAAAGTTTTGTAAATGGTATTGCCTGCTTTACCATACACATCTGAGATTCTATAATTTCCAAAAGCATAAGTTTGAATTCCATTGATATGTCGTTTTGTGTATTCTTGGGATAAAGCAATTTTTTTAATTTGGTATACATGTATATCATGTTGTTCCGATCGAAATTCCGTTTGTTGCGTATATACGATTTTTCCATCAAACAGACATTCCCGATAATCATCGTGACTAAATTCATTTGTAACTCCATTAGCTGCTTTTTTGCGAATTGGAGCATCAATAGAATGCAATTTTGGACGTAAAGCAACAACTTCTTTGATTGGAAGACATTTTAATTCGTCTTTAAATTTTCCTGGAACCATTTTATTTAATTCACTGTATACACTGTGGGGTAATCTGAGAAATCAAAGTACTCTGAGTTAAATTTCTCATATATGTCATCTCTCTGGATATCAACACAGAAGGAATCAGTATCGGTAAATAACAATTCAGCATTAAATTTTGGTTTCAGAAAATTGTAGAAGAAATTATACATGTGTAATTTACTCAACTCCAAAATCGTTACACCAATGTAATATGGTTTATCTAATATAATATTTTTCCTTTTCATATGGAGAATTACGAAATTTTCTGCAAGTTTAACACAAGAAACGTACCTAGGATTTGCAATTAATTTTTTAAGCTTTTCTTCAGTATTCACAATGTGACATTTTATTCTCTTTCTCTTATTTTCTAAACATTTGCCATATATAGCATTCTTCATCAGTTTGAAAGATTATTAATGGCATTAATTCAAGATTATTTATGGCATTAATTCGTTTTGTTGTATTAAAATCTATGTAAGGTTTCAGCCATGGTTTTTGATCAAATTCCAAGATTCTATGCACCTGTTTCACCCTCAATCCCAGTTCCACATAGAGTTTAAGTAACCTATAGTGAACGACATAATTTTGCTTGTCGAACAGATTTGGAATCAAGAATGACACATTACTATCAGAGAGTTTCAACTTTTCAGGAGCCAAGGGGAAATCATTGTGTAAATCGTGTAAATGTGCCGGATATTCTAGATCAACTTCGAAGAAATAACCCTTTTTGCTGTCGTCTGGAATATTAAACAAGTCAATATCATTTACCCATTTGAAATTACCAGTTGGAAGAGGTTGAGACATTGCCCAGCCATATAAATTGTTTGCATCAAAGTACATGATATAGTTTTGTGGTTTACTTCTCTCATATGGATCTACTAAAGGATTGTTGGCCTGTGCAAACCTCTTAGACACTAAAGATATTCCTCCTCGCAGAGCTCTTTCTATGAAAAAATACATATCACCTTTTATAAGTTTCAGCTCAATTTCTGTCATTTTTAAACAGGCAGAATAGGATAAGCCAGGAGAGCTAAAATAATGACAAGGATCGAGTTGATAGTTATTCATACACGAATTTCTGTAGTTTTCAAATATATCTCCTAGCAGTAATACATCAGTGATCATATACAGATCGTGATATTCCCCAAAGGTAGAAATAGAAAAGGCTTTCCACAAAATTTGAGCTCTTTCGTATTGTTCATTGTTTTGAAAATTCTCTTTGGATGGAAGTAACGTTTGCAAAAACTGAGCACTCTGTTGCAAGTACTCATATGGAAAACTTCCTTTGCTTTTCAAAAGTTCTTTCTGTGAGTCATTCAGATTATGTTGTCTGCAGTATTGACTTAGGATGTAGAAATTTTCCACATTTTTCGGCAGTGAATCCAATGAAGAGCGAGGGCACAATTTTAGCTTTCGGGAGATTCCGAAAATGCGAATCGTAATATTACGTCAATACTTATCGAATCGAAAAAGAATTTTCAATTTATCTATAAAACCAAAAAAGTTCGATGTCTATTGATGGACAGACAGACAGACGGTAAAAGAAAACATTTGCTCGTTTTTCTGCAAAAAAAAAAAAATAAAAATAAAATAAATACCCCATCAAGCAGCTTCTTGCCACACAGGTCTGACAGTAGCCTGTCAGTTTATATTCCATAGTAGAAGGTCTGAGAGGATGGCAGGCCCTCAGCAGAAAAACGACACAAACAGCCATAGTAGTAGCATAAATGAGAGTTCTGGCACAGTAAAAGGGGCTCGAGAATTCTATGAAAATCCATGGGAAAAGTTCTGGGGGTGAGGTAAAAAGTATGTTTCTTGTGGTTTTTTGTGGAAATATGTCTGAAAATTAGAAAAAACGGGGGTGTTTTTTAGCATGTGAAAAACTAATTTAAGTTTTTTTGGGGGAGATGAGGTTTAAACTAATTTGTAAATTAGTTTAAATGAATTAGGTTGAAATGAGGTGTGTGTATGAGATAAAATGAATTAGGTTGAAATGAGGTGTGTGTGTATGAGATAAAAATGGATGTGTTTTGTTATCATACACTTCACTGGATACAGCAGAATCAAAACTTTTATCTAAACAAAGTCCAAAGTATTAATTCTGTTACCAAAGAAGAATATTAAAAGTTTTATCCAAAAGTGAATAAATTTCTTATCATAGAAAAATATTAAAACTTTTAATCAAGGTACAAAGTAATTATTTTGCTACAAGAATGTTAAAACTTTTATCTAAGCAACGTTCAAGTAATAATTTTGCTATTAAACAATAATATTAAAACTTTTATCTAATAAAAGTCCAAAGTAATAATTCTGTTATCAAACCGAAACTTTGTGAAGTGTATGATAATTTAACATAGAATAATATTAAAATTTTAATCTCATCAAAGTTCAAGTAATAATTTTGCTATAAGAATATTAAAACTTTTATCTAACTAGAGTCCACGTAATAATTCCCGTTCCAGCTTTACAATTAAATCTATTTAAATCGTATTTACCTTAGATTGGGACTCTCTACCGGAGGAAAAAGTCAAAGTGACTTGGAATCGCTTGAGACCTTCTTAAATACTCAACAGAACAAAAACTGAATCTTGACTTTGGTTTTGGATAAAAAAAATTTCGGTTTAATAGCAAAGTCCAAGTAATAATTTTTGCTATCAAACCGAAATGTTTATCCAAAACCAAAGTTCAAGATTCAGTAGCAAAGTCCAAGTAATAATTTTGCTATCAAACCTAAATTTTTATCCAAAACCAAAGTTCAAGATTCAGTAGCAAAGTCCAAGTAATAATTTTGCTATCAAACCGAAATTTTTAACCAAAACCAAAGTTCAAGATTCAGTAGCAAAGTCCAGATTCAGTTTTGGTTCTGTGGAGTATTTAAGAAGGTCTTAAGCGATTCCAAGTCACTTTGACTTTCCCTTCCTGAAGAGTAAATAGTTATTTTTGTTTTTTCAAAGTTGCTTAGTTGAATCGCTGGTCGCCCGTTGGTCGCCCGCCAATTTTTCTAGTCCAGATAGAAGTTTGAAAAGAATGTCTTAATGATCAGAATTTTTAGGATCTTCAACAATATTTGAACGGATCAATTGAAATTTTCTCTTAAAAACGTTTCATCAGATTCAATTAGAAGTTTAAAAAACGTTCCTAAAGAAAGAATAATTGAAACACTTACGTCAACAAATAATAACTGACCGCACCCAGCTGCCGTCACGTCAGAAATATCCTATCGAGAATTTGGAAAGTCGTGGCACACGTTATTTGGATGTTTCGTAATCAGGTCAAAGTTCGAGGTCACGAGACGAGGCGTACTGCAGGATTTATCGAAATAAACACAGCTGAGAACTGATAATGAAATGATAAGTATAGCAAATCTTCTTTTTGAACGGAATTAAATAGTTTTAAATACTAAGATTTATTCAAAGTTTTTTTATTTAAGGGGGGGGGACCCCCACCCTGACGGTAAAAAAAAATGCTTTTTTTTTTGCATTTTTCGAAAGTTTATGAAGTGTAGAATATGGTCTTGAAACAGTTTTTCAAAATTCGAACTCCTTCCGAAGTTACAGCGACAAATATAAGGTCATGTCAATCCCGGTAAAAAGGCAGCTAAATCTTTAAACTCGTTTTTCTCGAAACAACATTTTTTGAACTAGTAGAGTGTGGATCTTGGGAATCATTCATCCGATTTACATATTTTTTTTAAATGCGTAGGAACGAATTATCTAAAACCTAGAGTAGGATTTTTTTTGATATTTTAATTATTCGATTTTTAGTGAGCAATTTAGTGCCATTTATTTTTCAAAATGCCGTCATTCTCTCAATTTTCGAATTTCGAAAAAATCATACGCTACGCTATAGCCAATGTCTCAAAGTTTGTAAAACTGTTAATAATTTTGTTTTCAGATGTTCTTGCGATGTCCGGTGCACTCCACCAGGAGAGCGCGTCTTTCGCGCTGAGGTCAACCAATGAGGAGCCACAGAACGACCGTTACAATATTTTTACTTAAGAAAAGAATTTTTTTTATACAATAAACATGCTTTAACACACATGCAAAAAGTTTGGAATCATTGCATTGTTTATTGTACCCAAAAGAATTCTCAAAGTTTGACTATTTTTAGAGCGCTTAGGGTGGGGTCCACCCTTAAGAGAAAATTTTCAATGTTTCACTAGTGAAATTAATTAATTTCAATAATTTAATTAATTCGCTTAATTAAAAATTTCAATTTTTTGCATTATCGGACCATGATTTTTACCAACTATATATATAATAAAGAGGGTATAACTGCTAACTCAAAGATGAGCGCAACTATTCAATGTACCAAATGTGGGAAATCTATTCGCAAATCCAATATGAATCGTCGTGTGAAAACTGCATGCACTTGTCGCACATTTGGAAAACGCGAATTTTGCAATTCCAGCTTTAACTGAAAAGACAATTACAATCATCATCTGAATCAATATCATATAAATAAAAGCAATGCTTTTCGGAAAACGTTTCGCACATATAAAATTGATAACATAAATGTCAGAGAAGACAAAAAGTTTCCTGGAGAAAAATAACAATAAATGGAAACTATAATTCACAAGAAACTCAGTCAGCCTCTAAAAGTTAGATTCATATTACAAATAAAATTTAAAAAGCAAACTGATTCTGAAGGACAGAAAGAAATATATGCACATTTTTCGACATGTAACGAAATAATGAATTACTAAAAAATGCTTATGAGAAAATTGATAACGACTTTGAAAATTTTATACAAAAGGGAAGTGGATGGGTTGTTTGACAAAATAATTTCTATGGAAATTCAAATGTCTCAGTATAATGCAGTTGGAGCATCTGCTTTCGTAAATTTACCAGAACATTTGAAATCTACAAAAGGAATAGTGAATGTTAAAAACTACGACAACAAATGTTTCTTGTGGTCAATATTATCAGCTCTACATCCTGCTAAAGACAATCCGCAACGTGTGGAAAAATATAAAATATTTGAAAACGTCTTAGACACATCTTCATTGACTTATTCAGTAACCCTCGATCAAATCCCGAAGTTTGAGGTTTTAAATAATATTTCTATAAATGTTTTCAATTCTAAGAAAGATGGTTTTCATACGTTATATATTTCACAGAATCCTGTTAAAGAACCCATACAACTTTTACTTTTAAAAGACGGCAATAATTCTCACTATTGTTGTATTAAAAATATTAGTAGGGTTACAGCATACCTTTCATGACATAAAGGTAAATCCTCTCTCTGCCCATACTGTCTTCAATTATCACGTAGATAATTGCAAATCAAACACTTTTCAAACTATCAAGTTTCCCAAAGCGAATAGTACGAAATTCCATACAATTAGAAACGGTTTGAACCATCCATATGTGATTTATTCAGACTTCGAATGCTTTTCGAAATGTAGAAGAATTGAGAATAATCCATGTAGGGTGCGAACTAAGTATTTAGTAACGTCAGGATTTGCATATATTATAGTTGGACCGAAAGGTAAACTGATCAAAACCAGAATATACAGAGGGAAAAATGTAACAGAACAATTTTTGAATGAAATGATCGAAGCCGAAACTTTGATCAATGATTTGAAGAAAAGAAAAGTTAAGATGACTGATTTTGATTGGCAAATTTTTACTGGAGCAAAATATTGTAATATTTGTGGGAAAATTCTAGTAACTGATAGAGTTAGGGACCACGATCACTTAACTGGAAAATACAAAGGTGCTGTTCACAACAAATGTAATCTTCAATACAAATTCTCACTTGAAAAACCATTGTTGTTTCATAATCTCAAAGGATTTGATGGCCATTTTATAGTAAAAGATTTGTGGAAATTTAAAGATAAGAAGAAAATTTCTTGTATTCCACAAACTACAGAAAAATATATATGCATAAATTCTGTCAAATTAAATTTATTGATTCATTCATGTTCCCTCTGATGATGGAAGATTTTGAAAACACGAAATTTCAAACTAATATTGCAAGCGATATAATTACGTTACATATTTCAAATTTTGGTTGTGAGATGTGAATAACACGAAGTTTGCATTGGCAACAGTGATTTTCACCTTTACCACAGAAGGGGTGGGAAAATGAAATTATTTTGCTTTACGCGATAATTGATTTTTTTTTTTAGAGATTAATTGAAAATTCTTTTTGGGTTGGATGGGTATTGATAAGTTATAATATTTTACATTTTTAAAATCTCCCCAAAGCTTTAATTGCTTTTTCTGAAGGTTTCAAATCTTGTAAAACTTCAAAATTTTAAACCATCTATTTGGGTTAGAAATCTGATATATTAGTGGTGGCGCAACATTTGTCCCTTCACTTCCAGGATGGGTGGGGGAAAACGCAACTTTTTATTTTGAGAAATTAATGAAAAATTCCGTTTTCAGTTGAACAAGTATTAACGAAATATGATGATTCATAGTTTTCAAATCCTCTAAATGACCTTAATTTATCATCGTTAGAGAGCGGTAAATGTACGTAATGTGAAACTTGAAGTAATATTGCAAACGATATATTTATGCTAGAAATGAGAAATTCTGGTGAATGCGTTAATAAAAAACAGAATTAGTTAGTCATATACATTGAAATTAAAAGTGATTAAAATTCAAAGGGTAATCCTTATTTTCATCAAGTAGTACTTAATTTTAAATAATATTTCAATATAGGTATAGTAAATAATTATTGCCCTATAACCCTAGGAGTAAGAAAATCCATCTTTTTATTTTAAGGGATAAATGATATATGCTTTTGGCGTTTTGTAGGGCTAATAATCTATTACTATTTACACATTTTCCAATCACCCATTAGTACAAATTTCTATTATTAAAGGGTGCAAAATTCGAAAAATGAAAAGAGTTAATTTTCTCCAAAAACGAGCATCCCATATTCGCCAGAGGAGATATGCTATCCTTCTAGTTGTTTAATAGAGTGGAAAATTAATAGTATTCATACAAATTTTGTTTTCACCCGTTTGGAAACAAATGAAGTAATATTTTATACAGAAAGTGGTAAAAATTATTCATTCCGGGACGGATCTAGAAAAAATTAAGGGGGGTTAAGCGACGCAGTCGAGTCACAGAAAGGTAAAAGGGGTGAAGGAGGGTGGGGGCAAGACACTGGAATTCCATTGCAGTGTAACATTTTCCCTTCGTTTTAGACGTTTTTAAAAAGTTCATGAAAAATGTGTGAAATATGCCCAAGTTTAATAAATTTCGGCCTCCATTACACATACTAGCGTTCTCAAGCGATATGAGTGTACATCAAGCGATCTATGGGGAGAACTCAAGGGTCATGTCCCCTTGCGCCCCCTTCCCCTATAGATCTGGCCCTAATTCACTCCAAAATGTTGAATTATGAACTACAAAATCCGAAATACATGTCAGATAGTATGTACGTTTCCAAAAAGTTAAAATTCAAGTATATGATAGTGCCCCTGAGACATTTCTTGCTGGAAGACCCCAATGTTTTCCGGTACGCTACTGCTTTGGTTGCACTGGTATCGACACCAGGGCTGGAAATTGGAGGGAGGGGGACGCCGTACCCCTAGTTCCATAGCTTTTTTATCCCATATATTAAACAATAGGAAATAATCCCCTGTATGTATGTATGTATGTATGTATGTATGTTTACTCCTTTATAAATCTTTTTTTGCATAATTCCTGGACTTTTAGATAAAATTTTTATGTGTTGTTTAACGTCACCATGCCAACCAACTACAGGTCTCTTTTCAACTGATTCTGGAGCGTCCATGTAGTTCTGAGAGTCCATTTCCATCCCTGATCACCACTCGAATAATCGAAAGTTTTCCTGCGCTTGAATGTATACTTAAAAATTCTACAAGATTAATATAAAATAAAAACTAAAAAAACGTGAAATATTCGTTGTTTTTATCACGAAGAGAATCACAAAGAGTCAGTTATCGACAAAATAAACTATTCATTCCCTGCGTTGACTTGAAGTGGACCGGCTACCTACTTAAGAAAATAACTCCATTCAAAATAAACGTTTTACAAAGAGCTTCAAAACAGTGTATCGTATTCAGACTTCTGTGGGTGGCTTCAGTCTGGCATCTTACTCTGAAAGGCTCTATTCCTCAGCTCTTCTCTGCTATGCATGGATGAAGTAGGGACTCTCTGCCCTCCATCCCTGAGAGAAGCCGACAGGAGGTGGGTGAGTTGTCTGGACCCCTGAAGTGCCGACAGATGCCGGAAGTAACAGGTGTGGCGTGTCTTTGGCCCGCAGCTGGCAAGAGGGCTGCGACGCGGCCTTGAGAAGCAGACCCCACACGTCTCAGGACAGTGTCTGGCTCATAGCAGATTATGTCATTCATGGAAGAAGTTGCAATCACTTGATGCTACTCAGCTCAACATTAAAAAACACGAGAGGTTCCAAAACTGCAGTAAGTTATGGGAAAGTGTGCTTCACGGCACATACAGAGAAAACTTAGATGTAAACAGGATTTCCTGTTTCTTGGCTTGGCGTTCAATGTTAACTGCACTTTGTATAATAATAATAAAGGATAAGCTGGTCTTTTCATGAATATTTAAAGTTTATGTCACTATATCGGATTGAAATACTGTGAATGAATATTAATGTAAATTTATCAAACTGGGAATAATTTGAGAACTAATATTCATCCGTATGGATTTTATAATTTGCTGCAGTACTAGGTTGTGTGTGAGTGTGGGTAGCTTTTTAATTAATGCGGCAGATGGATTCATATGAAACAAGAATTCATGACTATATGATTAAATATTTTAAGAAATTTAATATAAACTTATTAACACAAATGATGCTTATTCCATGTCGTCATTGTTCGATAAATAACGAGATTAGAGAACGCATCACAATTCCCAACAGGCTGAAAGTGCAACATTTTCAATAATCAACAGATTAGTTAGTTCTTTTACTCTTGTCAATTCTGCAGCACCATCTTTAAGACAATACAAGTATTTTCAACCGAATGTTAAAAAACGTACAAAATAACCAAAACAACCACAATATCCATGAAATATTCATAAGATATCCAAGATGATCAGTAGGTATCCAGTCGGTTTCATAGATATCTTATGGACATATTCTAGATATTGTGTGGAATATTATGTTAGTGCCCCAAAAAGTAACTGATGCAAAATAATAATAATAATAATTTAAATTTAATATTCAAATTTAAAATGGGTATATATATATATAATTCGGGAGAATCATTTAGGAGGCCACCGGGACAAGCCCAGTCATCCAGGGCAGTAGTTACACCACTGCCTATTAGTACAGAGGCTGTGCAATACTCATCATTATGACAGAGCAACTAATTCATGACTAATGTAAATCTAATTTAAATTTCATGTACACTGCATTTCATACCACTCTGTAAATGGTGAGAGGAAAACAAAAATAAGGCAATCAGAGCCTGACTTACACATAAGCTACAGCTCAGGGCCGCAAAAAAATGTATTTCAAGTTTTGCTGCACTATGAAAACATTTTTATTATTCATTCTATTGTGCAAACACAGTTGATCTTTGCTTACCAATGCTAGCATTTTCACCACATCAATTTCATGTTTATTTTTTAACATTCCCTTGAATCAGAATAATCATATGTATATTGAATTTTTGGGGCCTCTTAAATATGCCTTAGCTTAGGGCCTCAGAAGGTCAAAGTCTGGCCTTGAAGGCAATCTAAAAAAAAATTAACAAATACTCTGGCAGTCTTAAAAACACCAAAATAATCTACTTTGCTCAGAATAAAATTTGAAAGTTTCTTAATCATTCTAGTAGAAAGCAAAATTCAGTTACTCTCTGAAACTTCTAACAGTGGTCTATCCAGAGAGGCCATACTAAGTCCATTCTCCCTCTCTTGGAGATTTGAATAACATATATTTTCGAAGGCAGTCCCCAAAAAGCAGATCAGGCTTACCAAGTTCCCTTTTGGAACTTCCAAGGTAAGGTGGGGTAGACTGCAGTTTTCCTTTGGTCCTTGCACAGGTGTTAAATCCAAGGTTGGAAACAAGTACATCAATTTTGTTTCATTAAATTAACTATTTACTTTTAATTACTGTAAAACAAATATTTTTTCCCCTTACATAGTTGCTATTAAATATGCTACTTTTCAATACATACCTTTCTGGTCATCATTATACTTTTCACCCAAATCTTGACCAATATTTTTTTTGCTGCTGCTATTTCCTGCTAGTAAGAAGTCATAAAGTTTTATATCTTGTGTGTAGTAAACAAGTTGTGGTTCATCCAGAAAAAATTTGTGGCTATCCTTAGATATAAGATTGATTTCTCACCAATTACTTTTTTAATTTTAAAAGTTAGTAATACTGTTTATTATTAATCAACAGATGGATGTGTATGCTGTTTTTCTGCTGAGGTCCTGTCATCCTCTCAGATTTTCTACTATGGCATATAAACTGACAGGCTACTGTCAGACCTCTGTGGCAAGCAGCTGCTTGAGGGGGTATTTATTTTTTTTTATTTATATTCTTTTCTGTCATTCCAGTGCCCAAGAAGTGTTCACTTGGCTGTTTGAAGTTGAAGAGGATGCTGGTTACAATGACAATGGCCGTATTATGTGGCAATTGCGATATATGCTGGACTCTAGCATGGCAGAGCAGTATGACTTTGATGATGACAATGGCAAGATCACCTCTCGTCTAGATATTCAAAAAGATGATGTTCAAGCAGTACTACCAATAGCCAAGGTAATTTTTAAATAACTATAGGAATAAGTACATGCAGCCAATATGACCATAAGCATGCACATTAGGATTACTATAAGAGAGAATGTATCTTTAAATTCTGAGTGAATAATTTTCGAAACTGAGATTTAAATATAATTGAGATCCACAATTTATATATATATATAATTATCATAAACGGCTTATTTTGGAAGTTCTAGAGTATCAATATTAGCTTTCCATTAACCTTATGGAATTGTATAATTCAATAACACTAAGTGTACGTATTTCATTATAAAAGGGTCAAACAGAAATGTATTGCTTGTAAGGCTGCAATAGGTAAAACAATAGCTGTGTGTTGAAGCACTTTGTAAGATATGTAAATTGCACATTCTTGTGTCTTTTGTATTGTGTTTTCAAAAGATCACTGATGATGAATCGGATCATCAACTGCAGCCACTGATGACAACCCAAAACTGCTCACCACAATTTTTCCAAACAGAATTCCAGTCTTGAATTCAGTGGTGATTCAAATGCAATTGCATGTGTTAGAGATTACTTTGAAGGACAGTATTGTGTAGCAAACAATGGATGTACATATATGTGTGTAACTGGACCTTTTATTCATTAATGCATATGTTACACTAGCCGTCCCGTGGCCGTGTGGTTAGCACGCTTGGCTACTGATCTAAGGGACCTGGGTTCGAGTCCCGGTATTAGGCATGGATGTGTGTGTCGTTTTTTTGCTGAGGTCCTGCCATCCTCTCAGATCTCCTACTGTGGCATATTAACTGACAGGCTCCTGTCAGACCTCTGTGGCAAGCAGCTGCTTGAGGGGGTATTTATTTTTTTTTATATTTATGTTACACTATCCCTTTGATCCTTTTTCTAATTTGAAGACAAAATTTGAAATGATATTTATGATGAAAAAAAAAACATCCTCAAGCAGCTCCTTGCCACAGAGGTCTGACAGAAGCCTGTCAGTTTATATGCCATAGTAGAAGGTCTGTGAGGATGGCAGGACCTCAGCAGAAAAACAACCAGGACTTGAACTTAGGTCCCTTAAATCAGTAGCCAAGCACACTAACCATTCAGTCACAAGATGAACTGAATACAAATTAAGCATTTGTACAATACTTAATGCTTTATTCTGTAAAATTAGTATTTATGACATTTTACAAAATAGTGTACTTACAAATCAATTGTACTTAACATTTGTTTTTGCACAGTTCTTAAAGTCTAAAATATTTACTGTTTTTACACTGTATAAAGCCTTACATATGCACCTCATGTGTGACCTTGAACTACAGGCCTTGACAGCCGAAGATGACATCATCCTTTTCTTCTGATTGGAGAATTGCTTGCTTGGTAAATACAACCTATTGCATGCTTAAAAGTAGCAAAGGTGTGAGTTATCACTCCACATTTTTTTGCATTTTCTGTTATTCCTTTGCTATCCTTATATCATTTTCCATGCAAGAAGGCAAAAAAAAAATCCCTGTTCAAAGTAATTATATCAAACTACGTAATAATAGTTATTTCGTATAATAATAATACAAAAAATAATAATAATAAGGATGACTCATACCTCCGTCGCTCAGAGCTGTCCAGGCCTTGTAGTTCACGAAGGTCATGCCTCATGCCACTCCATTAAATAAAAAAGAATGAAGAGAAAAGAGAATGGATGATAAAAAATAAAATGGCTAAACCTTTTGCTTAGTTTTCATATCCTAAAGGCTTGTGCCTCGGTCCTATTCTGCAGTGCTTCCACTTACTGTCTCTCAGGTGATTAGGGATAAAGGTGCTGACTGCAATGTTCACCTGCAATAATCCGAGCCAACAAAGTAGCCTTTCTTGCTGATGGCACTATTCCAATCAGATCACTCTTGATAGTTATATTAAAAATATTAGATTCAACAGTTTCTTTCATGAAGCACATTATCTGAAAGGTTTTCATTATATATATATATTGTCCTTATTATATATAATATTGTCAGTGCTTTTTAAATAAACTTCATTGCTTAATAAAACCTTGTGACTCAGAATACTGCAGGTGAACATCATAGTCAGCACCTTTGCCTCCAGTCATTATGGAGACAGCAAGTAGAGGCACAGCAGAATGGAACCAAGGAGGCATAGGCCATCAACAGCCACAGGCCTTGAGGATACGAAAATTGAGCAAAGAGTTATAGTCATTTTAATTTTTACTTTGCAGATTTATCTAGCATTGCTTGGGTCTGAACTCTTTAGAATATAGAGTAGATGGCACTCCCCATATCGCAAGCTTTCATTTGGCATAAAAATCGTTACAATCAATCCGCTTCAGTTTAATTTTTCTCCCTGTCTTTCAGGGAAGGAAAGAATTGGCATATTTGGAGATACCATATGATCCTCCCCACGTCAGAAGTTTCTAAACCAAAAAATGGAATTCCCTCTCTCAGATAATCAAACTTTTCAAATAATTTCATATCCACCAGAGTCCCCCTGGATACAGTTTGCCAGGCATATTAACTTATAGAAAAAGAAAATTAAATATGGTGTGAGTTGCACAAAACTGTATAGGTACTATAAAAAAATTATTATTATTAAAAATAATTTTTTATTACTTAACATATTAAAGCTTTTTTTAATTAACATATTGCATTTATTAACTTTTGCATATTTTTCAATTTTAATTTCCGCTATGAATTCTTAGTTTTTGAAGCTTTCATTTCAACAAAGAATCTCATGTTCTGCTCTTGCTTAATTAGAAAGACTTCAATATCCGTGGACACTCATGCTCTTGACCCTACCAACTGAATAATGACTTAATCACACAAAATCAGAAAGAAATTAGTTTCATGCATTCCTTCTTTCAAATTATTTGGTGGCAATAGTTATTTTGAATGGCTTTCAACCATTAATATTTAATCATGTAAAATCAGAAATTAGTTTGATGCATTCCTTATTTCAAATTTGTTGGTGGCAACAGTTATTTTGAATAACTTTCAACCGTTAATGTTAAGTCTATGGGGTTTTTGAAAAATTAAAATCCATCCACCCCAATTTTTTTTTACCCCAGCGGATTCCCAAATAGCCTATATTCTTCCCATGGCTGAAGGGAACATTCATACAAAGTTTGGAACCTCTAACTGGAACTCTTCTGGGGTTCTGGGGGCCAAATGCATAAACAGACAAACACACCAAACTTTCTTCTCTATATATTAGATTATCCATTTTCTTTTCTCTTCACTCCTTTTTTTGAAATGGAGTGGCATGAAGTGCATATGTAAGAGATGTAACACATTTGAAGGCAGTGAATATTTTATACAGCTGTATTTAACTTTATATAATTTGATCATGTAAACCCAAGTTTATCATTGTGTAATATGAAACTGGTTGCATTTTCTTGACAATGTAAAACTGAAACCATAAATCAAAGGATGTGGTGGCCAGGTCTAGCACCTAATGTCTGACCCCGCCTTCTCGTGGTGCAGGCCGTTAGTACCTTTCAAAAGAGATATTCTCTTTTGGAAGGGAACGGAAGGGGAGGGCTGCCAGTTCAGTATGGCCTACTGATCTGGTCATCTATGGCCACTTTTTTCTTTTTTTTCAACCCTGCTGAGGAGTGGTCAACTTCACAGGGTCCTGGTGCTGACCATTTATACCTACTAGACTGGACTTGTTTATGGATTGGAGCTTGATTATGGATCCTGGACTTGCTGCACTGGTGGGCCTCTGTTGAGGGAGAGTCTGCTGCTGTGTTTTCTGTTTGCTTCTGGGTTGCCAGCTCTAAATGAACAGAGGCATGGGATACCTTATATCAGCTGGTGGATAATCCTAATCAGAGGCCATTGCAGGTACCTGAACATTACTTTGCTAGTTGGGCATCGTCAAGCCTAAACTTTAGTAATGTGTCTCAGGCAGGCCATATGGCTCTTGAAAAAGTCCACTTGAAAAGGTGGTGCCTGAAGTTCCTACCAGCATCGGTGACTTCAGCCTTTAGCGGAGGAGGAACAGGTCTTTGCCCCATGCCTGCGATCAGGGGGCTGTTTGATATTGTTGGCCCTACCAATCTCAATAAACCCAATTTCTTTAAAAATCCTACTAATCGTTTTCTCTCTGCAGGAACATGGAACATGAGGACATTACATAGAGATCATTCTCTTGATGTCCTCATGCAGGAATTCCAGCGCTATAACCTAGATATTCTAGGCTTGCAAAAGACCAGAAGGACAGGTAAAGGTGAGATACTAAAAAATAACTTTAAATTTCTCTTTACAGGGAGGGAGGATGGAAAGCATCACCAAGGCGTGGGTCTGCTGCTCAGCAGACATGCTAGTGATGCTCTTCTAGGATATGAGTACATTAATGAAAGGTTTCTTACAGCAAAATTTCAGACAAGCATTAAAGACTTGAATGTTATCTGCTGTTATGCCCCCACTGAGGATGCCGATGAGGATGAGGATAGGTTTTACGGACAACTTCAGGATATTTTGAATTCTGTCAAGAAAGGAGATATTACCCTTGTTCTTGGTGACTTCAATGCCAAAGTTGGTACCGACTCTGACCTTTGGGGAGGAGTAATAGGCCCTTTTGGTATTGGCAGCTGCAATGGCAATGGGCAACGTCTCCTACAGGTAAGTAAACTCAATGGTTTCAGAATAACTAACACATATTACAAACACCGCGACATACATAAATACACATGGGTTTCACCTGATGGGCTGCATAGGAATATGATTGATTATATATTAATTAATAGCAAATGGGCTAGTTCTGTTAGGAATACCAGGGCATATAGGGGAGCTGAAATTGGATCTGACCATTACCTTGTTAAAAGTGTCTTGCAACTTAAACTTAAAAAGTGTTGTGCTAGGGTTAAAAAATTTACCTTTAATACTGAAGCTCTGAAAGACCCAGTTATAGCTAAAGCTTACCATGATAGGTTACTTAGTCATTATGACAGTCATGGTTTGCTTAATACTGAAGTTGAGGAAGAATGGGGCCATTTTAAACAAGCTTTTTTGGAAACTAACAGTACTCTTTTAGGGAAAAAGGAGCAGAGGAGGCAGAATTATTTAAGTGATAAGGCACTTGAGCTTATTTCAGAAAGAAGGAACTGCAGGAATGTCCTTAATCAGTACCCTACTAGTCCTAATAGAAAGCATGACAAAGAACTTAATAAATGTGTAAAGGATCAGTTAGCTACTGATAAGAATCTTTGGCTTGATGGCCTGGCTGACAAAGCTGAGGAAGCAGTTAGACAGCACAACAGCAGAGAGCTGTACCAGATAGTTAATGTTTTGTGTGGTAGAAAACGAACAGGTATACAGGGATTGAAGGATAAACAAGGTAAGGTTATAGAAGGTGAGGATTCTGTCATGGCTAGGTGGGCTGAGCATTTCAGTGATGTTCTAAACAATGTGGTTAATTCTACTCCCATTGTTTGCAATGATGATAGATGCATTGTTGGCTTTAATGTTGGCCCTATAGCACAATCTGAAGTTAGTTTGGCTATTTCTAAACTTAAACTTCATAAATCCCCAGGGGTAGATGAAATTACTACGGAAATGCTTAGAGCTGGGAATGTTTCGGTTACCACTTGGTTGACTGAAATTCTGAATATCTTTTATGATAAAGGCATGGTTCCTAAGGATTTTATCAGAGCTATTGTTATCCCTGTTTTCAAAAAAGGTGATCGCAGTTCTTGTGATAACTATAGGGGTATCAGCCTACTCTCTGTTCCAGGTAAAGTTCTTTCCATGATTGTGCTTAATAGAATTAAGAATCTGGTTGACAGTCAATTGCGTGATGAGCAATATGGATTCAGAAGTGGTAGGGGATGTGTGGATCAGATATTTTCACTTAGGCAGATTCTTGAGAAATGTTTAGAGTTTCAGAAACCTTTGGTTGCTAGCTTTGTTAATTTCAAAAAGGCTTTCGACTGTTCGTCATAATTTGTGGTTGATTGTGAGATCATATGGTATACCAGACAAGTTAGTTAACATAATGAAAGCTCTCTATAATAACACTGAGTCGTGTGTGAGAGTTGGTAAGGCTTGTAGCAATTGGTTTAGCATTACTTCTGGTGTTCGACAAGGGTGCATTTTGTCTCCTTTTCTCTTTAATTTGGTTATTGATTATGTTATGCGAAATTCACTTCGAGGGAAAGATTTTGTCCTTAAATGGACTGGAGGTACGAAAATTTCTGATTTAGATTATGCTGATGGTTTAGCCCTTTTGGCAAATGATGTTGATGAGATGAACTCTTTCATTCGAGCTGTTGATGAGACTGGTAGTAGAGTAGGTTTGGTTATAAATAGAGAGAAAACTAAAGTGATGAAAATTGGTCAGGCAGGTTGTGATTCAGTTCATCTGAAGGGTTGCAGTCTTGAGCAGGTGTCACAGTTTAATTATCTTGGGAGCTATGTAACAGATGATGGTGATGTGCGGCATGAGATTAACAGACGAATAGGGATTGCTGCTGGGACTTTTAAGAATCTATGGAGATTGTGGAGAAATAGGCGTATACACCTAAAGACTAAAATTAGACTGTATAATAGTTTGGTTCTTTCTAGGGTTAGTTATGGTAGTGAAACTTGGACGCTGTGTAAACAAGATAACAGGAAACTAGATGCTTTTGATTCTAGATGCTTATGCAGTATCTTGGGTATTAGGTGGTTTAACTTTGTAACTAATGATGAGGTTAGGCAAAGGAGTCTGCAACCTCCTTTAAGCAGCATATTGTGCAGAGAGAGACTCCGCTGGTTTGGCCATGTTGCCCGTATGGATAATTATAGATTGGCGAATAGGGTTATGAACAGTGTGCCTAGAGGCCTCAGAAGGAGGGGGAGACCTAGGATGCGGTGGGCAGACAATGTCAAACAGGACCTTGTTAGAATTGGTGTACAGTGGCCGGATGCAGCAGATGTAGCTCAGGACAGATATGCTTGGAGAATTAAACTGCGTGGTCTGGTTGGACCTCCGTAGCCCATGGCTGCTTGAGGATGATGATGATGAGACTCGGTTTACATGGTTAAGAAAATGTAGTTTCATTTTATGTGATTATAGGTTGTTTATCTATATATGTATTAAATAATGAATAAATACCCCTCAAGCAGCTGCTTGTCACAGAGGTCTGACAGGAGCCTGTGTTTATATGCCATAGTAGGAGATCTGAGAGGATGGCAGGACCTCAGCAGAAAAACAACACACACAACCATGCCTTACCCGGGGCTCGAACCCAGGTCCCTTAGATCAGTAGCCAAGCGTGCTAACCACTCGGCCATATTACATATTATGAAATAGCAGTGGCATTGTGTCAAGGGAGATTAGTAGACTGTTATCTCAAAATAGAAACAACTAAATAGTTTTAGTTGATATCATTTAGTTTCAAAAATAAATAGATAATAGTATATTCCTATATTAATTATCATATGTAATATTTATATTTATATTCTTTCACTATAGTTGTAATGCACTCTGTCTTATGGCAACTTAAAACGGTTTATATTAGCAACAAGATCCGACTTTTCTAGACTGAAGTCTTTCAGGCCAGTAAAAACTGTGTTTTATCTCATTTTAAGCAGCAAGTTTAAACACGAAAATGATTCATTGTGGCAATTATGACCACACAGTATATCCTACCTATAGCTGAAGGTGGTGGTGGGGGACTATAACAGAGTGATATTAACTCTTAGGCTATTTTTCCATGTATGGAGAAATAAAAATGGATAATTTTTACTGCTTCTACTTGTAAATTTAGTAAGTATCGGCCTACAATTAAAGTGGAGCTTTTGTCATTTCGTAGAAATCGTAGAAATTAAATAGAAAATTTTTGTATGAAAAAATTATTCACAATATATGTAATACATTACACTCTTATTTTTGACCCATTATCCTTCACTAATTATAGCATCTTTTATGTTCTCCAGTCAAGCCAACTTTTGAATACTGCAGTTCTTAATGGAAGACAAGTATCACAGCCAATGAAAGTGTTTGTTGTCAGTCAGGCAGGGAAAGTAGGAGATGTTACTTTGCAATCATCTTGTCACGCTGCAGATGAATCAATACTCAAGGTGAGTAAAAGTTAAGGGGCCTGTTTTTACAGTTGATTTTTATGAGCAGCTATTATTTTATATTCAGTTTTTTGCATATTTAAAAGGACAATTCTTTTGCTCTTATGCAATGAACCAGCCATCACTGAAATTTCTATTTATATTTTTCTATTTGTCTTGCTAAAGTATTTTAAAGATTTTTCTTATTTTTGATTTTTTTTCCTTGTTTTTTAATTGTATTATACCAAAGTTAAGCAATAAAATTATTTTTCAGATAGAATGTGAAGTGAAAATATTACATTCTACATTGAAAACTTCCACAATATTCACATATTCTTGGGTAATATTGGCATTCCTTTAATATTGACATATATCTAATTCTAAGCAAAGGCAAGAAAATGTGAATGAACTCGACATTTTAAAACACCTTATTTGTTAGATAAAAAAAAAAGATTTCAGAATTTTTTTAAATATCTGTCAGGTCTTCAAGTTTTATATAATTTTTTGTTGTATTTTACTACAAAGAATGTCAGTGCCTCTTGATTTCTAGACCATCACTCTAATCTCATAATATTTAAGCAAGTTTTGTGATAATATACTATTAAAGCTGTAGGGCAGTTTACACATGCATTGGTTAGATACAAGGTTATAAATACCTTTAGATAGTGTTTTGGAATATTCCCAAAAACCCTACAAATTTAATAGTGCATTGTCACAAAACTTGCTGAAATGTTAAGTAAAAAAACTGTGAAATTATTCTGCTTAAACAAATTGTTTGTTTAAGCAACTATTATTCTGACCACAATTTTATCTTGAACATGACCCTGCATCTGAAATTTCCTAACATTACCGAGATGTAAGGCCAGAAATAGTTTTATGCACCAATGTTTAACTCTCTAACACCAGTATACAGATATTTGACTTCAAAATATCCACTGCATCCAAAATTTCACAATATTTCCAAGATTTACAACCTGACACAGCAGGTATGTTTGTACTTGCCAGGGGCTGTCATATGTTTCAAGTCAGTGTGTATGGGTGTGTGTGTGTGTGTGTGTGGTGGTGAGGTGGAGGGACATTTAGAGATGTATGAAGGATTTTGTAGTCCAGAAATAACACTCTTTAATATTAGATTATTTAGTAACCAAGATCCTTTCAGCAGCTTCTCATTTGACCTCTGAGGTGTACTGATGGTGTCGTTTTTCTTCCTGGGAAAGAAAATGGTGATGAAACCTTGTGTCCCTTTGAGAATTCAAAAGTCACTGGTTGGTAAAAAAAAACCTTCAAGTATCTTGCAGGGGTCATGGTGTTCTTTCCCCCCCCATATTCCCCCCACTGGTTCTTTCAACCTGATTCAATGTTCCTTTTCAATGCCCCTGTTCTGACATTTTACAGGCATTGCATTGTCAAAGGCACCAATTTGGAGAAGGTGCCCCAATGCAATGCTTACCTCTCATGCCAGTCTTGCCCTTAGACACCAATTTTAATGTTTCTGGCACTTGTAGATTTGACCTTGAAGAACATAGAGGTCAAATTTCAAATTTTTTTCTGAGATCTACAACCCAGATTACCCCTAAGAGCAAATTTTCAGAACTCTACCATTTCTACATCACAGTTAAAATTAATGTTATCCCTTACCAGTCACTCACAATTGTTTTTATACAGGGTGTCCAGGACAAAATCTACCAATGAAAGAGTAATACAATTTTCTATTTAATGTAGTGAGAAATTCACCAAGTTTTGTTGATAGAATTGTGGCACCATTCTTCTACATGTCAGCTGCATTGCAGTTTTTGGAAAATGTCACTGTTCACAGTGCAGCAGAATGTGGACTGTTGTTATTGGCTTGCTAAATTCAAGTTTTCAGTGACAGTGCAGAGGAAATTCAAAGAAAAGTACCAACAAGGACCATGAAGGAGAGAGAAAAAGAGATAATAAAAGCATGACACAAAAAAATTGTTTGAAGCACACTCATTCATAAAGAAAAGCGAGAGCTGTAAGAAAGTGTCAGACCATTAAATTGATGGCATTTGTGAGGCTTTCCATTTCATCCAAGGAAATCCATTCATCGTGTGAGCAGAGAATTAGAAGCCCCAAGTCAACTGTCCATAATGTTGTTGGTCCACTATTGTTTGTCCATGATGGATGTGTCTTGGTGCCTAAAAAATCCAAATGTTACAGGAGCCAAAACCGAATGACATCCCTAGAAGTTATGAATTTGTATTGACTATGCTGTATAAGATAGACATTTTGACATATTGTGTTTCTAGAAGGATCAACAAACATAATTGCCAGATATGAGGTTCTCAAAAACCCCATGAAGTGAGGGAACTTGAACATGCTGGCCAAAGATCAACATGTGGTGTGGCCTCAATGTAAACAAAGTGATTGATCCAGGTTTTTTTATTTCCATTGAGAATAGCATAAATGGAATTATATCTTGGATATGCTGGATAACTATGCCATCCTCCAACTTCCAGAGGAATGCAACAAGGGTGCTCATGTGGAAATTTATTGAAGTTCACTAAAACTTGGTGAGTTCCTCTTTTACCACAAGCTGCATTAAACAGTGAATTGTGTTACTTTTTTATTGGTAACTGCTATGTTCCTAATCTGGAACTGCCTAAACTTGAACTGCAATGTTTCCTGTAGGTTACAGGAATTTGAATTCGTACCTTTTTTTTTTATCTCATACAGGATTGTGAACTTTTACATTATGGCTGATTCGAAGTCTCATGTTCTAAGAAATAGTATTACAGTGATATTTGAGGTAGGGCCAGAATTTTGGGGGGATTGGAATCCCCCCCCCCTTAAGAATGCTAATTAGGGTAATGGAGGCCAACAATGATTAAACTTGTGCACATTTCATGCCTTTTTTCATGAACATTTTAAAGATCTCTAAAACAAAGGGCAAAATGTTACAGTGCAATGAAAATCCAGTTTCTTTCCCCTCCCCCTTTTCAATCTTTTCCCACCTCAATTGTGTCATTGCCTCTCTCTTTTACTTTTTATAGATCTGGGCCTGCTTGCAAGCAAATTTATAATATTTTCTCTAAACTTAGTAAAAAGAAAACTCTACAAATTAAAAGGCATGTAAACTTCCTTTAAGAACAATTGATTGAGCATGCTATAACTATAAAGAAATTAATGGTTGTTTTGCACTTGTAATGCTCCAAAGATTATTAACTTTTCAAGTTGGACCTTTTGTCTGATCCAAATTTATTCAAACTTTTGGATAGCTTATCAGGCACCAGGCAATATTAACTTGCCAAATAACGTTGAAATAAGGTTCGTTTTGTATTTATAGTGTTACTTATCTAATATGAATTCAAAAAGGATTGTCAATTTTAAAATTTAATTGATTTTGGATTAGATTTAATGTTGCTCAAGAGAAAAATTGCAAAAATTCAAAAGTTTCTAAAACAAACAAAGTTTATTTCAAAAAAATTCAAAGACTCACCATTTCAGTTGATGAATACAAAAGTTGGAGTATTAACAACTCACATCTATCTAAATCTCTGCTAACAACTCTTTCTATCTACACATACTGATTCAACATACTACACGTACTACAACTCTACATATTACTTCAACATACTTCAGCTCTTATTAACAATTCCAATTCTCTACTCAGCTTCCACTAACAACACTCCTCCTTACTCAACATACAACTGACTCTGTGACCTAATGTCATTTAGTTATAATATGCAGCATACAGTATCTATGTGTCTGTTACACACCAGAAAAAACATTTGCATAATCTGACTATCACGCTAACTATGATGCAAGAGGAGTCGTGTCCTACACACACGCATTAACGGCTGACAATTAAAAGTCAGAGTTGTGCATGCGCAACTCCTACAGCTCAGAAGTAAGAATTGTGATCAGTCCAAAAATGAAATAATCCCCAAAATGATAAACGTAAAGTTAACGTAAATAAAGCATAATAAAAAATAATTTAAATAAAAAAAAAAAAACTAAAAAATAGAACGTAAATAATATAAATATAATGTAAATAAAGCAAAACTGGTTAAGTAAAAGTGAATGGGTGGACTATCACACACTTATGTTTATTATCACATATGCATTACATAACTCACAAAAACTCATAACCACAATGCTTAATATAAGCCCAATGTGATGCCCCATCTTTCACTTTTGCTTTACCTTAACCAGTTTTGTTTAATTTACGTTATATTTATCATTTTGGGGATTTTTATTTCCTTTTTGGCATCACAGCACTCGTTTTCAAGATTCTAGGAGTTGCGCATGCGCCGCAACTTCGATCTTCCGACTGTACCGTTAAAGCGCGTGCCAAGGACACGTCCCCTCTTGCGTCATAGCTTTTGCGTCGTTCGTCATAGTATGTTAATGTCTTTCCTGGCAAGCATTGCCGGCTCATGTCAAAGAAACCGGTGACCTGCGAGTCACATAAGGATACGCGAAGCACAGCACAAGCACAAGTGAGTGCACGAGCACAAGGTGCATAGCACCAAACACAGTGCGTGTAGCACAGGAGTTGTATCTTCATTGATGTCTTGGTGAGTTGAATTATTTTGGAAATAAATCTGTTTTGTTATATTTAAAACCTTTTGAGTCTGTACAGTTTTTTTCTCTTGAGCAACGCGAATTAAGGATTTTTGAATTATATTTAAAATTACTTGACAATCATTTTGATTCTTACTCATTAACGCTCGCTGGTATTTGAACCCTAAATCAACTTATTATCAACTTATTCTACTTTTGGCAATTTGTTAAGTATTGCCTGGCACCCGTCTAAGCTATCCGGAGCATAAAACTTCAAGTATTTTGCATTTGTTTGGAGCGTTACACCAACCAGATTGCAAAATTTAGTCTTCCAAACTCACCTATCGCAAGCTACAACTGTTGCATTCGATTATTGCAGAGCTGATTCTAAAAAAGGTCTTGTTTAAAATTAAGTTAAAGGGAATTCTAACATTACTAATGCAGTAGAACTAATGTCACAGAGTAACACATATGTACTAGATCCTAAGAATACTCCTTGAGACTTGCTTCTTGGCCTAGCTGTTCTAGTTACATTGCCTTTTTCAGTGGCATTTGTTGACTTCCATCAGGCTCTTCAGTTCAATCTCAAGTTGCGAAAGCCTCATCTCAGCAAAATCTGTTCTCTACTTCAAGCAGAACTGTTTAAGTCTAATTTGACTGATAAGCAGTGATGTTCAGATATTGGTTAAAAATTACTCTCATACCTCCAAGTTAACTGAAGAGATAAATAACACCCTTTTAAATTCAGATGTTGGTTCCCTGCTCTGTCTGTAGATGGTAGCATGGATTTAAAAAAAATTACCTCAATAAATAGGTGGATTTCTGATGTATAAATTGTAACTGTGCTTCAGCTGATAGATGGCAGCACATTGTAAGGAAAAAAGCAAACAAAGCTGGCACCAGAATGAGGCATCAGTAGCAGGTTTTTGATGGTTGCCACTCTCACCATTGAGGGGCATCATCCAGTGCCAGATTTACACCCCAAGCACACAAAGCAGTAATGCACCTTTTTTTTTGGTAGTTCTTAAATCTCATTTTTGCTTTATAAGCTAATAGGCTCCTGTCAGACCTCTCTGGCAAGCAGCTGCTTGAAGATGTATTTATTTTTATTTTATTTCATAACCATGGGTTGTTTTACCTCTGAGCGGCACTTTTCTGCACACCATGGGCTAAATGGCCAGGTCACATGGACCCCGAAGGCTCAGAGAAGGTTGGGGGAGGGGACCCACTGGAACAGCTGTTGGGAGACAGATGGTAGCCTCCCGTCAAGGCCATCCAGCGTGTTCTTTAATGTGCACAGGGTATGGCTCTCCCGCACACGGGGCCACGGCTTAACATCCCATCCGACGGACGGCGGCCTTTCCAAGCCCATCGGTGTCCCCTACTGACCGTGGGCAGGGTGGGGAATTTTGCGGAGATAAATCTCAATGCTGACCCAGCTTGGACTCGAACCTGGGAACTACAGATTACGAGCCTGGCGTGCTACCGACTGAGCCGCCCCTTCATAACCATGAAAAAAGGAACTAGCATGATCGAAATGGATGTACAAATTTTAATGATAAGCAATATAGTTTTATTTTTATGAGTTTTTACAAATAGTAAAATTAACGCAATAAATTAATATTATACATAACTTATAACTTATAATATTAAATATTCAGTAACATTTAAAGACCAAATTATTCACTTAAATTGTGAACAATTTTTACTCTTTTTCTAACTATGGGAATGAATAAATTGCACCAAATTATCAATTATGTTGGCTGTTCCACCATATATTCCCAACCCATTGACTGATCACAATGAGTTTGTATCAAATGAAAGTTTGTGACTCTGGGATTGTCAATGATTACAAAAAAATTTACTCCAATTGCTTTCTTCTATAAAAAAGGGATATGTATGAATGGTTATTTCCCTGTATATTATGATTGCAAAGGCTGAGACTAAGTAGTTATGTGTCAAATGAAAGTTCATGATGTGAAGAGTGTCACAAGTTGCAAAAATTCACCCTCATATTTTCTTCCCCCCCCCCCAAAAAAAAAAAAAAAAACGTGGAAAGAAAGTAGCACTCTATCTCCTGGATGCAAGGGTAGGCTTACAATAATTCTTGGTTTAAGCTTTTATCCTGATTTGCAATTCTTTCTGTCTACAATTTTCTTACTCATTGGCAGAAATCTTGTGACCTTGTTGTGCCCCACATTGTTACAAATTGTATATTTGCAGACAGTTTGAGGAACAGATAGAAATGGCTAGAAGTACATAACCCGAGACAAGCATGAGTCACAATGGATACATCTGATCTGCTGCAGTGGCAATGACATGAATCCTTCAAGATTTCTTGTCAAGTCATAAGCTTCTGATCATGTCTCTAGGTCTCTAGCTTTTTTGATGAAGTAACATTTTCAAAGCAATTTATGTTTGATTGTGATAGAAAGAAAACTGGGAGAAGAAAGGGACCACATGAAAAGGGAAGATGTGAAGAAAAATTGTTTGCTACATACCCATTTTTTTTTATATACTACTCAAAACATGCATGCGACCCTCATTTTCAACTTTTTTCCTAAATGCCCTGGTTTGGTTGTATGAAAATATGGTAAGCCTAATCTTAAGCATTAGATAGTTTGAATATGTAAATAATTCTCAATTTAGAAAGAGCAGTCAGTAACTACCTTTATTTTGTGTAGAGAGAATTTGCAATGCTTTGGCCAAGTTGCTTGCATGCAGCTACAAATTAATGAAGAGGGTTCTGAATAATGTGACTGAAGTTTTCAGAAAAAGGGGAGAATTCAGTGGGTAGATAATGTCAAATAATACCTTTTTTAGAATCAGCCTGCAGTGATCAAATGCAACAGTTGTAACTTAAGATAGGTAAGTTTGCAAGACTAAATTTTGTAATCTGGTTGGGCCTCTCTAGCTTATGTGTGTTTATATTTATCTGAGTTTACATAAAATATGTTATATTTAAAACATTTTTTAGGCCAGCTCATTAATTAATTTTGCTTTTAATAGCTTCCTCCAATTATTATTCAATCTCATTCTTATAAATAATTAAAGATGTGTTTTGGATGGAAATTGACTTCCTTCTTGATAAGTTTTAAAATGAAAATGCTTGATATGTTCAGATCAAACTGCTTTCCATTTCAAGTATATATATCTATTTCTTTTTTCTGAATGTCTAGGTGTCTCCCTCATGTACCTCTGTGTATTTAGATGGATCTGAAATTCGTGGTTCACAGAATGCATCTGTTTTGGTGAAATATGGGACTTATACTGGTCAAGCACACTTTCTTGTGTGGATGCCAGAACTTCCATTGGTAGTTCGTCTATCTGACACTAAATTAAGCCAGATAAAAGGATGGAAGACACCGCAATTACAGAGAAGGTAAGAAATATTTTTGTTTTATTAAGAAAGTATTTTCTCTTTGAAGATGCCCATACATCCCTCTTCATACAACTACATCTTGTTTTGCTTTACAAGTAAACAGTGGTGTTGCATTCATACAATGTTCTACAGAGTTAGAGTGGTTGGAAATTCAGTATAATGTAAAAACTACAAAATACAATAATAATTTACTTATTTAATTATTTATTGTTATATTTTAAATACACCTTATTATTATTATGTATGAAATTAATATTTGCACATGCATTCAAATTGTAAAAAATGCATTATGTTAAAATTTTCCTGTTTTCACTTTGTTGTTTTAGTTGTATCCTAAATCAGAAAGCATTTCATCAGTATTTCAGCTGTAATTCAAGTCCCTTCCAAAATGGGTGATGTTTGTAATCTGCTAAGATATTTTTTCTCATCTCTAAGAACCTATTATATTCAAATAAGATGTGTACTCTTCTTGCTGTCATTGGAACATTTTTCTTTTGCATTTTGTTATTCCTGACAACAGACTTTACTAGCAAAATCCATATATACAGCATCCCATTCATGACCATTTCGAAATAGTATAGCCTATGTTAAAAATATTCCCCCTTTAATAATATATATAATATAGTGGTTGATGATACAGAAATTGAATTCCACATAGGTACTAATTTTGAGTAGGACACAGAAATAATTCTTTCCAGGGTACCAGTTTTACTTGTTGCAGCTTCACTAGAGTTCAGTGTAGTGATGATGGTCTTTACACTAATTGCAGTGCACCCCCTTTCCTAATTTTTTAAAATTAAAAATAACAAATTACATTGCAAATGAAATTATACCAGTTGTATTAGAGTATTAAGATTTTTTTTTTCCATTTATATTTTTTCATTTTCAAAAAAAAAATTGCAAATAATTACATATAAGTGATTTTTAGTATTTCAATTAATACAGATTATCATTATTAATGAAAAATTATAATACAGTGATTGCTTAAATCATCCTCCCCAAAAAAGTTCAGATCTGCCCATAGTTTAAATTAGCAAGATATTTTTCTTAAATTGCAATTTTATGTTTATTTATTTATTTATTTTTGTTTCTAGGAAAATGACCCCAGTGCTTGGTGGGAACTTAGGAAACTCTGCTAATCGAGCAAGCGCAGGTCGCTTAACGAACTTAGGAAATACTCCAAGCACGCGAAATGACAGATGGGATGATAGAGAGGTATGTAACTATGAGGTTTTATTTTTTGTAAATGCAAAAAATAGGTATGCAGTATTATACTTTTAAGGTATGAATGAGATTAATAATTATTTTTTTAACTAAAATCAACTTACTTATTATACTATACTGCCAATGACACATTCATTTAGTTTAGAAGTATTCTAGTTTCATGATGCATGGTTATATGTGCTCTATTTCCATTGCATTTTCTTGCATTATTATTTTTATTACACTTCTGGTGGGATGATATGTGGATTAGGTATCTGGGGACCATATTAATTACAGACCTGGCTCACAGATTTGTATCTCAACTATTCCAGCATTGGGATTTTCCATTACTTGCCCATCCCTGTCCATGGTGGAAAAAAAAGACAGTATTGTGTGTGAAAAACCAGCATTCATCAGATGAAACTGTAAGCAGATCCAAGTGTGAAAGAATTCTATTCTATGCAGTCAATAACTTACTTCATTGAATGTTTATGTTAGATGCTTCCCATCATTCCTAACACCTTTGTAATGAATCCATTTCCAACCTGCCATGAGCCTTGAAGTGCTTGTAACCTGGGGATTTATTCCATTGTGCAGCAAAAGCACTGATCAGGAGTAAAACAACCCAATTAAACTTCTGGCAAGTCTTCATCCTTATCCTTTAAGTATTTCCAATGAAATCCACACACCTTTTAGATGTTCCAGTGACAATGTTAATATCTAATTTAAAACGTTGAATTATTTTTTCTCATAATATATTATTGATAAACATTATATTTTAGCTAGTTTCCAACCTCTATACTATGTCATAAAGGGAAAATTTATTAAATGCCTAAGAAAATCCTAAAGCAAAATTTCAAGAGCCTAATATTTAAAAAATGGTGATTAAAGGAACAAATTCAGTAAAGGTGCAATATTTTTTATTTGCTGTTAGTAAAGTATAAAATTACATGTAATACAATATTGTATTAAAAACAATTATTAAGCATAAATTTTTTTTCTTAAATCTTAGATTAAATTTTTATACCATCTTAAAAGTCCAAGGGTCAACCCTTGGTTATATGTTATTTCCTGAAGATTCTGACATATTGCAACATATTCCTCTCATGTGAAATACTTTCATTATTATATTGTTAATATTAATACAATATAGTAGCTTTGCCTTTTCAAAATCTTTAAAATGCTACCTTTCATTAATTGATGAGAAAGAAAATTAAAGTTCTGGATAATTTTTCTTCATATTGTGTCTATACAAAAGTTCTGACTGGTTTGTAAAGTAAAAACTCAAATTATGTTTTAAGGAAATGTTTATTAATCAATCATATAGTCTCCATTGTTTTCTACATCCTTTGCCCATTTTTCTATATGCTTATAAATTTCATTGTAGTAGAAACTTTTTGACTTTGAGCAAGCAAACACCAGCAGTGACTTAGACACCCTCAAAGTTATAAAATGACTTTTAAAAAATTGTTCAGATTCTTGAATAAATGAAAATCCAATGATGCAATATCTGGGAAATAGAATAAGCAAGTTCTTTTGTGACAAAAAAGATTAGCTTAAGTGCCTGGTTTCAGAAAACCAGACACTTAAGCTAATCTTGAAAAGTAAAATGCAAGTTACATTCTCCCAGAAAACATGAAGTTTAAAGTTCAAAATTTTTCATCTCCAAGAATAATTTAGTAGATTAGACTTATTCCAAAACAGATTTATATATGTTTCTGAACTATTCATTTTATCATCGCTCCCAAGTTCAGCCACCCTTTTGCACCATTATTTGTGATACTCTTTGCATTATTGTAATTTAATTATGCTCTTGAGTGGCACATGCATCTTTCTTCAGTTTTATATTTTAATGGGTTCCCTTTACACATTTTCTTCCACATTTCTATTTCACTGAACAGGTTATATAGAAATGAGCAAGGAATTCATATCGCTTTTAATTTTTACATGCTATCTGTATTAACTATAAAACACTTAAAACTTTTAAATGCTACAGCTTATTAACAATATTTTATAAACAGCATATATTGATTAATTTCATCTGGCAAATCAGTTCTTTAAATGCAGAAATGTAACCATGAGTAAATTTAATAACAATGAAACAGATTTTTTAAAATAATGTAAATTTGTTTTACACCATTTTGAAATTTTTTTAATAAAATCTGTATTTCCATATTGCAAAAGGCAGTCTAGAGCAAATTTTTAACAAACATTAAAATTGCATTAAATATATACAATTTTTGCAGTCAAAAATGTAAAATATAATTATAAGAACTTGGTGTTATTAGATATGAAGTAAAAGATCACTTTAAAATGTTGCAAAGTGATGGAAAGCAAGAATGAGTACATAATTTTAAATAATAAAAAAAGTTTTTTTTACATCAAAATTAGAGCAATCACGAAAGAAAGAAGAATCATTTAGATAACCTTAGATAACATTCAGGTGTTGTTTATTCCTGAATTTTCATGAGATGCACAATGAGATAGAGATGTACACATGAAATTTTCAGAAAATAATAATCACAACTAAAAATATTCACAGTTGTAACAATTTCTGTTTGTTGTTGTAGCAGTAATTATACTGATATCTGTTTCATAGAAAATGTTACTCAATCAAGCAATAGTAAATACACAGATTACCTGTTGACGTAAAATTCAAGATATAATTTTGCAGAAAAAATGAGTTTTGCCATGAGTCTGCAACTGCCATCTCCCAGTTACATGCTGGATATTCTCCTCTAAACTAGCAATGGCTAGTTAATCTTATCAGCTAATGTGACTTTAAATCTTGTCACATATGGTGCCATCTATGATCAGGAGCAGAAACCTTTCACTATTGCTCAGAATTAGATGTGAATTGGAACTCACTCATGCTAAAGCAGTATTAATGAAATAATCAATTAATAATAAATTCTCAGATTACCTGTTGACATAGAATTCAGGAAATAATTTTACTGAAGAAACGAGTTTTGCCACGAGTGGGACTCAACCCTGCCTCTCCCAGTTGCATTAGTAATTTTTTCAGCAACATTATTTCTTGTTATTCAAATAGTTTCAGCACAACAATATCTCTTTTCATAGCCTAATTAATAGCAGCATTTAAAATTTTAACCAAGGTCTCTCAAACTGAACAATATTCAACTGCAAATGTGCAGGTATGCTTTGAACCAGCATTCATTAAAAGAACCATATGACAGCACATACACTTCTACTATTTCTTTTATTTGAAACATGTAGAACAGAGGAATATTATATAAGCTGCTTCTAGCTTTAACAGGCCTTCTCATACAAACACATGTCCTAATAAGAACAAAGACACCACCACACTTAGGATTAACACAAGATGCAAATTATGATTGTTGGAATAGCAGATAGCTCTTTAACTGCTACACCAGTTAAGGCTAACTTTCTTGGATTCTGCAGACATAAAAAGACTTAATTTAAAATATTCAAGGTAGAATTATATAATTTTAATGTCTAAATCTGAAGAGGATTTTTTTTAAAGACCCAAAATTATGATCATTATAAAGTTATGATTATTAGTTTTGAAACTTTTTATGCTCCCATGTCTATATTGTTCATATTGCCTTGGGAAGATTCAAGAATAAGACATATGAGTGTTATCCAATATGAATTAAGTAACTTTTTTTCCACAACTGTTCATATTTCAATATATAAAATAATAAATCATGTTAAAGAGAACTATTTTTCCAGTGAATTTTTTTTTATCTTTTATTAGAGTTTATAAGAGCAAACCTTTACCTCACCTGTTTAAATTTTTGTAACAAAGAACAAAAATGGAAGCGTACTAGACTTTACTAAGTTACATCATTTTTCACTTAAACTCTCCTAATTAGTTAAATGTATATAATTTAATTGAAAAATATTCTTTATTAATTATACATTACTTCATTTATGAAAAAGTAAATCTGAAAGTTTTTTTCACTTTTCACAAATCTAACAAATAGGCTATGTGATATAAAAAAATGGCAGTATCCATTCTTTGATCCAGTTCTTAATCTCAATTAAGTAATTTTTATATATTGTTAGCTATTTTAATACCAAAATAAAGACAAATTTATGACTAATTTTCAATTTTGATGGTTTGTTTTAACATTTTGTTACATTGTAATTTGGAAAATTTGTTACCACTTATGTCTCCTATATAAAATAATATATATATTTTATAGGATCTTGATGTAGTTTGCAGATTAAGATACCAACAGGCAAATGTAGATGTCTACACCAGGTTCTTTAGTGTTGACCACAACTCTGGGCGCGAATCATATCTTCTCAGCAGAAGAGCAGAATTACGTATAACTGAATTAGTTGCTCCATTTCTTCGTGTTGCAGATATTCGCATTGCTGCACTAAAAGGCAGTGTAGTACAAGGTCAGCAAAGTGGACGAACTGAAGTTCAGGTAAAAACATGTAAATATTTATATTTACAAAAATGTCTAAACAATTCCATGACTGCTATTCAAAGGTTTTACATAAACAAAGTTAGTAATTATTTTTGCAAAATCAACTATTTTAATATTTTAAATACTTGAAAATCTGTGGTATTGTAACATTGTAGTGTTTCTTTTTTTTACAAATTTTTTTATTTTTCTTGAAGAATAATTTGTTTTTATTGTGTTCTGCAATGCAATTTCATGTGCATTATAGTCTATTCATAGAACTTAATTATGTTAGAAAGTGTGGCTTGGGTTGTTTTACTCCTGAGTGGCACTTTTTTTGCACACAATGGGCTAAATGGCCAGATTACAAGGACCCCAAAAGCTGAAAAGAAGTTGGGGGAGGGGGACCTATTGGAACAGCTGTTTGGGAGACAGATGGTGGCCTCCTGTCAAGGCCATCCAGTGTGTTCTTTAATGTGCACAGAGTATGGTTCTCCTACACTTGGGGTCACAGCTTAACATCCTATCCAATAGATGGTGGCCTTTCCAAACCCATAAGTGCCTTCTACTGACTGTGGGCAAGGTGGAGAGTTTTGCGGAGATAAATCTCAATGCTGACCAAGCTGGGACTCCAACTTGAGAACTGCAGGTTATGAACACGGTGTGCTACCAACTGAGCCACGCCTAGAAAGTGTGGCATTTCTTGAATCAACTTTCAGAGAAACCTAGAATGTTAGTTCACTCCTAAGGTCACATGCAGAATATATCTGCTAGCTCTTGAATGACTTTTATTTCTTTGTGAAGGCTGATTGCACTGAGAGAAATGTACTGATTGTTTACAATAGATCTTCACTAGTGTGCCTCTTTTGCCTTTTTTTGCACATTTTTTATATTTTATCCATAAAGATTTACCATGGCTGTTACTGTCCTACTTGATTAATCAATTGAATATTTATTCATAATAATAGCTTTTTTATGAGTCTTTTCAATTATAAGACATTATTGAAGGATAAATTCTTTATTAATTACCCAAGCTATCTTAGTTACAATTATGCTGTTGCTACAGCAAAATTTAAAGTAGCTTAAAATATTAAGATGCAATAAGTTATATCAATAATAATTTCTTTCAAAAATGAAAAAAGAATTAAAATATTGCTTAATTAAGCGTTTTGTTTACCTATCAGGTGGTTACCTCATTTTTGTTGACCTCCTTAACATTCACAGGATAAGCTCTCTGCATGTGATACCATATCTTAATGCCCCAGCTGAAAATTAACTTCTTAATGTCCCAACCTTTTCAAGGTCTTCTAGTGTCCCCTTTCTCACCTGAGGCCAGGGTGGGGTTGGCAGAGATAAATCTTAGTGTTGATACAGCCTGGACTTAAATCTGGGAACATCAGATTATAAGCTTGGTGTACTACCAACTAAACTGACCTCATCGATTATTTTCTATTTTTACCAATGTACTGATACAATTATTAGGTTCATTTTTTTTCTTGATTAAACTTTTATTTACCATTCTTTCTAAGCTTATCTTTAAATGCAAAGGAAACTATTGTTAATGTTTGTATAACTGATAGGTTTTCTTCCTTAAGGCAAAGTCTGTATATCCTGTATAAACATCCTATTCCATTAAGTTTGGTAATACAGTTAGAAATTTTTTAATTACTATCTTTGAAATATAGTATCTCTTTATTAGTTTCTCCTGTTATAATTTTATTCTTCTATAATCCAGATTTTTCACATGTTTGTGAACCTAATGTTTGTTGATTTTCATTATTAACAATTCCCATATTTGTTACTATTTATCTATTTCTTTTACTTTTTTTTTTGTCTTAGATGGCACCAACAGACTTAATTACACTTCTTCCATATGCTTTAGGTATCATAAATTATTTTCTAACATGATCTTTTCCTTTAAATTCTGATAGTAATAGTATGCTAAAAAATCTGTCAGTTTTTTTGTATAGATTTTAAATGTTAGTGATCACAATATCTGTGCTGGAAATTTAATATAAATAATAATAAACCCCCTCAAGCAGCTGCTTGCCACAGAGGTCTCACAGGAGCCTGTCAGTTTAATACGCCATAGTAGAAGGTCTGTGAGGATGGCGGGACCTCAGCAGAAAAACAGCACACACATCCATGCTATACCCAGGGCTCAAACCCATGTCCCATAGATCAAGTAGCCAAGCGTGCTAACCACTCGGCCAACTGTTTTCAAATGCATTTAACTGTATCAATCAAAGATTTATAATTTTCTTCTGAATTCTGCACTTTTGTCATATGTCTTCCACAATATACTACAGTGATTATACTTTCCACATTTTTTGCACATTGTTCTATACACTGAAGATCCAAAACATTAGGACCAGTGCATTTTTATGCAAATTGAAGCAACTGCAGGTAAACGATGACATGTGTGAAGGAATAAATGATGCCTGATACTAAGCTCTGTCAATCAGTATTATTCTTTTTCTTCAGATGGGAAAGGAGAGAACTTAAGTGAATTTGACAAAGACCAAATTGTAATGGCCAGATGACTGGGTCAGAGCATTTCCTTCTTTGTGGGATGCTCACGGTCAGCCATGGTTAGTACCTTCAAAAAGTGGTCCAAGGAGGAAAAAAACCATGAATCACCAGCAAGGTGTGGGCTGACCACGGTTTATCGATGCTAGAAGTGAGTGAAGGCTATCCCGTATGCCAACAGAAGGGATACTGTGGCACAACTCACTCATAATTTGAATGCTGGTGATGGGAGTAATGTGTCACAACACACAGTACATCAAACCCCACTGAAAACAGGGCTACATAGCTGTAGGCCGCTCTAAGCACCCATGCTAACCTTGGTTCACTATCAAAAGCACCTACAATAGGCACACGAGCATCAAAACTGGACCTTGAATGATTGCAAGAATATCGTCTGGTCCGATGAATCTCATTTCTGTTGCACCATGTAGATGGCCGGTACATGTGTGTCATTAATCTGGGGAAGTGTTGGTACCAGAATGCACTGTGGGACAAAAACAAGCCTGTGGAGGAAGTGTAATGCTTTGGGCAATGCTCTGCTGGGAAACCCTGGGTCCAGTCATTCATGTGCTGGAAACTATGACGTCATCTAAACATCATTGCAGACCAGGTACATCCTTTCATGGCAACAGTATACCCCTCTAGTAGTGCCTTCTTTAAGAAGGATAATACGCCATGCCTCACTGCCCAGATTGTGTGAGAATGATTTGTGGAACATGAGGAAGACTTCCAGGTATTGCCCTGGCCTCCAAATTCTCCAGACATCAATGCAATCGAGCATCTGTGGTTTGTGTTGGAACAGCATATCCAATCTGCAGCAGCTCAACCATGTAACTTACAAGAGTTAAAGGATCTGCTGGTAACGTGTAGTACCAGATACTACAAGACACCTTTAGAAATCTTGTAGCGTCCATGCCTCGCCAGGTAAGAGCTGTTTTGGTGGCACATGGAGGACCAACATCATATTAGGCAGGTGGTCATAATGTTTTGGCTTTTCGGTGTATATGCAGAACATTTATTATAGTCACAATTCTTATCACACCTTAAACACTTGGCCATTTAGCCCATGGTGTGCAAAAAAGTGCCGCTCAGAGGTAAAAAACCTTAAACACTTCCTATTCCTTTTTTTTTTGGTATATGTTTTAAAAATATTGGAAGAATCCACAATGTATTAGATTAAATTTGATTTAATTACAGTATCATAGTGTCATAAAATGTACCATAAAACACATCAAATTAGCAGCTTACAACTTAAATGTAAATGTATTCAATTTACATTATATACCATATGCAAGGAGATTTCACTCTATCCATTAACACGGTGTCAATGGTAACTATCCAATTAGTTAATATTTGTGAAGTAATCTTATCACCATTGATGAGCTGTAATTTGTTCTAGGCCAACAGTAGAGATCAATGAAAATGTAGTTGAGATGGTAAGTTCTGTTTTAACCAGTCTTTGCTGAGGTACTGAGTGTGATATATAATGCAAGTGCTGTTGTTAGCATGTAACAGTGCACTAAGGTCAGATGTTAAGTCCACATTTTTATATTGAAGATTCACATTGTGTACTGAAACTGGCAATGAATCTACTCTGATAAAACAAAAATACACTAGTGAAACACTAAACATGTAAATTCTGATTAAAAACATTTTAAACTTTAGTGTCCCAGTTCTATCTGTTTTGTAATATCACAACTTGCTGCTTCATCAGGTGGTGAACACTGAGTTCTAATGCCTTCATCAGGCAATAAATCAGAAATGTAAATCAAATGTAATTAATTTTCAGTAACAGTTTTAAAAATTTTAATGAAAGCTCCATCTTAGGTTGTCAAACTAAAATGTTTTAAATGTCTTAAACTGTGCACAGTCCACAATGAGTATTAATCTTATTAGACTAGAAGCAGGAATTGCCTCGGTAGCATGCCAAGCTCATAATCTGCAGTTCCTGGATTGATTTCCAACTTTGTCTATGTTGATATTTATCTCCACTAACCTCCCCCTCCCCCATCCTACCCTTGGTGAGAAATGAAACACTGTTGAACTTATAAGGGCTGAAAGGTGATGGGGGAATGGGCTTTGTGTGTTGGAAAGCCATACTCTATGCACATTAAAAGAATGTGCTGAATGGTCTTATCAAGAGGCCTCCATCTCCTAACAGCTGTCCGATGAATCCTGTTCCCTAACCTTCTCTGAGTACTTTGGGGTTCTTGTGACTTGGCCATTTAGCCCATTGTATGCAAAAATGTGCCACTTAGAAGTAAAACAACCCAAATTTATTGGACTATTAAACTGTTCTAAACGTTAATTAAAACATTTCTGTGTGCAATTTTAAACAGTTAAAATCTTGTGACATAAAACTTGAAGTTTAAACAGTGGCTTATAAAGTTTTATTTAACAGATATTCCAGCTGTTTTAAAGTTGTGTGTTGAATGCTTTTAATAAATATTTCAAAATAGCAGTTAATAGTCTCATAAAATTGACTGTGATTACCAAATTGTAATGTGAGTTAGAATAGTAATGATTTGCAAAGTAATTTTGGTATAATATGGGCTTCAACAACTGTGTCAGTATCATCTGGACTTATTGCCAGTTACAAATAGCCTTCTTGTGGTAATACTTCCCATAGCTCCTATACTGATAACTATTGTGATAACACTGTAACATAATCAATAAACAAACTAAAGTGAAAAGGAGACAAAATGCACTTTCTGAACATCAGTGGTAATGCTGAACCAATTGCTATAAACTTGACCAACTCTCTCACGTGATTTAGTGTTCTTATAGATAACCATCATTTGTTATCAGATATGCATTGCGATTTTAGAATCAAGCATAAATTATGAGGATCATCAGAGTCAAAAGCCTTTTCAAAATCTACAAAGCTAGTAACCACAAGTTTTTGAAACTTTAAACATTTCTAAAGAATCTAAGTGAAATATTTTATCTCTTCATGCCCTACAACTTCTGGAACTAGCACTCTTCTTGAAATTGTTTATCAATCCAGTTCTTAATTCTGTTAAGCACAATAATGCAGTAAACTTTGCCTGGAGCAGAAAGTAGACTGATACCCTTGAAATTTTCACAAGAACTGCAATAACCATTTCAAGAAAGTAAAGATAATAATAACTCTAGTAAAATCCTTATGAACAACACCTTTATTACAAAAAAAAAATTCAGTCAGCCATGTTACAACAGGAACATTCCCAGTACTAAGTATTGAGCTCGTTGTAATGCTGCCTGTTAGGACTATTAGAGTGTTGATTCAGCACTAAGTATCTTCATTACAAACAATGGGAGTTGAACTAACCACAACGTTCAGAATATCTCTGAAATCCTCAGTCTACTTTGTTAGAATACTTATTTTCAGTAATCTTAAAAAAAATTGATCCCTCAATCCCTGTATGCCATTCTATTTTTTCTGCGACAAAATATTTATTGCCCAGTACAGCTCCCAGTTGTTGTGCTGTTTAGCTACTTCCCCTGCTTTTCCAGCTAGGCTGACGAAAAATGGCTTTAGTTCTGGTCATTGATTATGCTATGCAGAATTCATTGATAGGAGGAGATTTGGGCCTTAAATGATTTAGAGGATTAAAAAAAATTATTCAGATTATGCCAAATCAAAGATTCTTTTGTTTATTGAGCTTGATGTAATGTTGTCTGTTAGGACTAGTTTAGTGTTGATTAATATTATCTAAAGACGTCTTTCTTTCAGAAATAAGCTCCATTGCATTATTACTCAGCTGACTTTGTCTCCTCTGCTCCTTTTTACTCAGAAAAAGTACTGTTGTTTTCAAGAATAGCCTGTTTAAAATAGGCTCATAATTCCTTAACTTCAGTAGTGTACAAACCACATTTGCCACAATGACTAAGTAACCTATCATGGTAAACTTTGTCCCTTTCTGGATCTTTCAGTGTTAAAGGCAATTCTTTTAACTAGCACATTTCTTAAGCTTTATTTTCAAGAGATTTTTAACAAGGTCAATTTAAGTTCTCCTGTATGGCCTAGTGTTCCTAGCCTAGTGTGTTGGCCTAGTGTTCTACCAGAGCTAGCCATTTTTTGTTAATTATATATAATATACAGGGTATCCCATAAGGCCTTATACATAAGCATGGGTGCCCCATACATTCATATACATGGTCATACATTCATATACAGGTCAGAATAGCTATCATGTATTCTTCTTTGTTGTTTCAGATGAGTTGACACATTGATGAATGACAGAGTAATAATGTATCATATCACACCACCAGAGAAAGTGAAATTGGTACTTATTCCTATTTCTGGAAAAGTCAGCAAGAAGCATGTGAAGAATTTAATAGGTATGTGCAAACAAGCTAAAGCTATGTGACATGTCCATCAGTAATATTCTGAAGAGACTGAAGAAGATTGTTTCAATGATAGATAAATCTATACCAGATCATCTGAATAGTACCACAGATGTGGTTGTGGTTATCACGCTGTGGTTGTTCTGACTAAAGTCAAAGTTAACCCTTTCCAGTCTAAAGAAAAACTGCACAGGAGGTGGGAATTGGAAAATCATCTGTATCAGAATCCTGAGAAGGAAACAGGCTCTGCCCAACAAAATGCAAAATGACATGTACTGCAGAGAGCAGTTCTGTGATTGGGTACTAAAAAGACTTCAGGAACAACAGTCTCTCTTGGGTGACATAATCTTCAGCAATGAACCAAGCCTTCACTTGAATGGGACAGTCAACTGCCACAATTTTTGTTACTGGGCTGCGACACAATCACACTAGGTTGAAGATACACACATACAGAATGATTCCAGAGTATCTGTTTGGTGTGCAATTCATGGTGACAACATCATAGGACTTACTTTTATACTGACACAGTCACCAGCAACTCTTATTTGCAAATGCTAAATGTCATTTTGGTATCCTACTTAGAGGACATACCCTTACTATGTTACCACAGTTTTCTTTCAGCAGGATGGGAAATTGCCTCACTGTGGTTAGATGAAACAGTACTCAACAAAATGGATAGGCCAATGTGGAGTATTGGAATGGTCACCTCAACCACTGAGCCACCCCCACCCCATGGGAGTAAAGATAATAATAACTGTAGTAAAATCCTTATGAACAATACCTTTAATTACAATAATATGTATATAACTAGCAGAATTGTCCAACATTGCTTAAGCCTTGATGTAGTATAGTATCAACTCAGAGTAGCAGGTATATTCTGAAAGGTACATGGACACTCATTTATGTTCAGGGTGACATCAGTAGTAATAGAAGATTTTGCACCATAATTCCACAGGCTCTTGACTTTTTTTTTTGTGATGTGCCCACTATCATCTTGGTGTGTAGAGTTTTGAGACGGTTCCTAGCTGCTGTGGATCAGAATTAAACCCTCCACAATGTCTAAAATCTCTAGGGGAGCTGTTGTTGCCTACCTTATTCATTAACTTATGAATGGAGAGGTGAAAAATTATTAATGGAGTAGTACATTATCGTTACCAGAATATATCAATGGACTGATGTTTCATGGACCTAATTTTCTGAGGTCAAAAACTTTACAATGCACTAATTTACAGTGAGATGAAACTGTAGAAGAAATTTGGTGGTCTTAGCTCTCACCCTCTAGGAGGATATGTTGAACAGACAAATTCTTTAAAAATATGTAATAAATAATGTAATTGAAAGGAATTATATATTTATTTGTTACTATTAGTGTTAAAAACTATTTTTTTAAATTCATAAAGGTCTAAAAGATATTACCAATATGTAGAATTTTTTTTCATTTGTTTTACTCATTATAGGTTTATTTTAAAAGATATATATGTGTGTGTGTTATTATAGGTTTTGTCACCAATTACTGGCAGAGTCATTGGTGCCAAAGAAGTAAGAGTTGGAAATGACAAAGAGACAATAACACACCTAGAAGTGACTGTGGTTACTGGACTTCAACTGTCAGTGATTTCAGATGACACCATGCCTGGAGTGTTTGTGGCACAGACAACTGTGAGTCACAAGTTGACCTCTCAGTATCAGGTGAGTACCAATTATTCACACTAAGAAAGCTGTTTCTCAAGTGTTTTATCCAGTGGTGGAAGTAAGCCAGTATGTGCTGATACACTGTACTGGCAAAAAATTATTTGCCAGTACTGTGTACTGGTAAGACATTTTTCAGTAGTGGGTGAATTAATGATTTCTTTTAACTTTAAATGCTCTTTCAACTCAGCATTTAATTTTTAAAAAAATACAGATCTTTCCTTTTAAGGAACAGTCCTTGATTTTTTAATTACATTAGTATAGTTTAACCCTTTATATACCAAGTTGTTTGAAAATCCCTTACTTGAAGTTTCATTTTTACCAACAGAGTGCGAAGGAGAGTAAATAATGCTTTCTCTCTTTGAACAATTAGCAGGGATACTGGATAAAGAATACAGAACTAAACAGATCAAGGTGACCCTAAACCAAAGCAGTCTCTTGAATAGTCATGAAATGTTCACAGACAATTCACATTCATATCCACCATAGCTGTCTCGGTTTGGTCTTAATTACCACCAGAAGCAGAACTGTTAAAACGGATTTGTGGATTTCAATTTCTTATTTTGACTTCTACTCGATCTGTTGTGAGGTGCATATATATTCATGTTTTCTTCTATCATCTATACATATATTTTTTTGTAAATAATTTTACATTCTGCTGAATTGAAAAATCTAACATTTCTGAGAACCACAGAAGGCAATTTAATGGGATGATTGGGTTCAGGAGTCAATCCATTAATAATGGCAGATTTAAGCAATGAGTTTGAAAGTTGAGGGGGAAGGGGAATTGAAATTTAGTAATTTTTTGTTAATGCAATTCAAAGAAATTAAAAAATATATATCAATTTTTGCCAAATAATCACCTTACATTACACTATTGGTGTAGCATAATGCAGAATCTATGTTCCTTTTCTTTTACCTTTCCACAATAGTTTGCAATTATGTTGGTATATTTTTAGTTTTCTTGATAATGCAGTTTTTTGATGAGAGTCCTAGGAGAGTCCTAGCTTGTACAGTCCTTCTCATACAAGGACAAACAGCCATGCTTCCAATTTAATTAGTGCACCCAGTTAAGCAAAAGGTGGCACTGCCTTCAAAATTTGGGAGTTTTGCATCTGTTCATTTTCCCAATCTGTCTATTGGAGTGGGCTTCGTATTTCAAACAAAATATTCAATCTGCTACTCAGAAAATTCTAACCACAAAGGTTCACATTTTGAGTTGATTACTTTCACATGTCAACATTCTGAATGATGGCCTCTACTAATTTTTTAATTTGCCCTTTAATGTGTGTATTCCTCACATGCATGCTTTTTTGCTCTCATGTTTCAGTACCACTACAGATTTTGCCCTCTGTGGAATCAAGCAGTATTTGCTTCTGATTAGTGCTGCCATCTATGACAGGACATTACAACTACAGTTTTTTTTTTTATTGATTTACTCAGAATGACAGTTAATTTTATTTATTCCACAAAAAATTTAATTTCGAATGATATATCTTATGAGGTTTCAGAGTGTTTATATCAACGTTTTACTCAATAATCCTGGGAATTAAACTTAAGACCTTTGCTTGGAAAGTTAACTTCCACTAAACTAGAGGTCAGCAATCTTTCACAATATACAGTCATTATACCATATTTATATTATATCTTCGACCAAATTATATTGAAAGCTACAGTACATATATGTGAACATACACATATGCATAGAACCTAATCCTAGTAAAAGCAGTAACTAAAACAGTAATGATAAGGATTAACAGAATAATGCAGGATTAACAGTAAACTCCATTCTGTTTGTTCATATAGCAATTATGGCTTTCAAAACTGACATCACCCACTTCTGTCACATACTTACACTTGTTGGCGTTTGTGTTCACTGCTTACAGTATGAGATATATCGATTGTATTTTTCTTTTTTGGAAAGGCATAATTAATATTGCTTATGACCCTTATAGCATCTCTCTCTTACTCCTGATCAGACTGAAATTATAACATATTTTTAGACTGAATATTTCATTAATTCTAATTTATTTCATCAATGTTGTTATTCTGATGGTAAATGTAAATTTCAGTATTATTGGCAGTAATAAAGAGCATGTGTAAGTACTAAAAACCCATGGATTGCTGATCCCTGCACTAGATCAAATAACTAGCTCTCTTAATTGTATTAAGCATATCCTCTGTAGCAGGACATTGTTGCATTCCCATAGGAGAAAGAGGAAGGATAAATAAACCCTGATGAGAAATAGTTTAGGAGGAAGCTGTAATAGGGTTAGTGGGAAGTATAATTATTGTCTTGTCCACAGCACTATATCTCAGACCAGTATACATGGGTCAATGGTTGTGGCAGATTTAGTGTTCTTTTGAATTGTAAAAAAAAACTGAAAAAGAACTGTTGATCTTTACTATCAGCAGCTGGTTTTTTAATTGTTTTTTGCAGTAATTATTTGTGGTAGCGTTCTGAATTCAATTTAAATTAAACTACACTTCTTATTTATTGTATTATTGATTAAAAAAAGACCTCTACAATATGTAAATAGCATTTTATGTTATTTAAATCAATAAATATAATTTTTTTTAATATAATTGAATTAGATATTATTTTAAAATGCAGTAGCAGTAACAGATAATACTACAAACTTTTAAATTTGTATTATCTGTTTCTGCTTTATGGCTTCACAAAGGATAACCACTTGTGCAGGATTTCCCCGTGTGAGGTTTAGGGTCTGGTGGTCTAGTTCAAATCCCATGTAGAGTGTCATTATAACATTGTTCTTTCTTCTTTGAATACAAAAGGCATCCCTGCAGGCAGCATCGTTCCTTCCATTCAGCCCATGGTCATCGAGGATCATTTCAATTTAAAATTCTGCATTTCTCTACCTTTTTTTCCCTCTTTTGCTTTTATTTAACTTTGTGTCATCCGTCTTATCTCAGGAGTAGTCACACACTGGTGGTTTAGACCAGTGTTTCTCAACCTTTTTTTTGCTCATGGCCCCTTCTTAGTTTCTTCATTTACCACTCTGTGGAATCCCCCCACCCCCCAATAAATGCTGTTAGTTGGGAAAAAAGAGACGTTGTTAAATAATTAGCAAAAAGGTAGCTAATTAGCGAGAAGTTTGAAGCTGTTTAAAAGTTATCAAACAGTGGTTGATATTACATCTGTCAATCTTCTATAAATTTCATGTTATCTCAGGAAGTTTTAATGGATTTGATTCATCGGAGAGTGGAAAAATTTTGCGTTAAGGATTTCTTTTTTGTGTTATCCGTTTCGCATTAAAAGAATATTCTTACACGTAAAAATTTTTGAGCCAACGGCAGTACCAAGCTGAAAACACCGATTCTCGTCCGATCACCGAAGTTAAGCAGCTTTGGGCGCGGTTCAGGTCAGTACCTGGGAGGGTGACCACCTGGGAACACCGTCGTGCAGTTGGCAAAAAATCTACTGAGGACCCGCCATCTTCACAGATCCCTTCTATCTGCTCACAAAAATTAGGGGATATTTCAAAAATGAATATGAAGCGATGAAATATCCCCTAATTTTTGTGAGCAGTATACTATGGTGTATTAAACTGACAGGTTCCTGTCCTTCTACTATGGCGTATTAAACTGACAAGCTCCTTCCTATGGCGTATTAAACTGACTGTTCACTGGAACAGTCCAAACTTTGGTTTCGTGTTAATCGATATTTCGTCTTATCCGATTCCCTGTTGTTTTCCACTGTATACATCTGCATTTTTCAAGAAATTTTTTAAAGACCATTAAAAAGGAAAAAAATTCATTTTCCCCCTCATGCTTTCCCTAGATCCGTGCATGGCTTTGATGCTCTTACAAATGAGAATGATTTAAGAAATATGCGCATTTATATGGGGAAACTACAAGAAAATTCTTGCAACTGTTGAAAAGAGTCGAATGAGACATTGGATAATCCCAATAGTTAATCGATTAAAAAAATGACTTCTAGTAATATTCATTTCGCGCTAGATTCCAAGAAATAACACTTGCATATTCAGTTATGGAAAAACATAGTTCTCGGACCTGATATGTGTGGTTTTATTTTTATGACAAAGATAGATTTTTTTTTCAAGTTTTTACACGTTTTATTCACTTTTTTCAGCGTCGAATTATTTGATACTCGCGCTTGACATGAAGTGGGAAATAATAATTATATCACATATCAGTGAATTTAATACTTTGAGTTCAATGCAAAGAGAGCGATCTGCAAGATATTTTTGATTCTAGAATATATTAATACAGTATACTATTTCTGTAGGCCTATTCGGTTGTTCGGTCAAGGAATACGTCTCTCGTTCGACTATAAATATTTGTCCCAGCTGATCTTATTACCGAAACGGATTTCTATTCCATCCGGAAATCCGCATCACTGTGTTCCTTTTAGGGTGGTGCTATACTTCGCAGTAAATGTGTGGATAGTTGTGAATCTAAAGAAAAACAAAAAAAAAAAACTGGTTTTCGAAAAATGAAAAATTAATCAGATTTTCGGTTTCGAAAAATAAGGACTGTGACAGAAGAAACAGAAATCAGTCTGTGAAGTAGGAGGAAAAAAAACCAACCGATTATTTTAAGAATAAATAGACTGTTCCGAGTGGTTAGCGTGTATGGCTACTGATCAAAGAGACCTGGGTTCGAACCCCGGGTATGGCATGGATATCTGTGCTAACTTTCTGCTGAGGTCTCTCCTTCCTCACACATCTCTATGACGAATTCAACTAATAGGCTCGTCAGACCTTTGTGGCAAACAGTTGCTCGAGGAGGTATTTATTATTTAATGTTTAGTAGCGGCAATTCTTCCTCTAGTATTTAAATTTATTTGCATAGTTCATGTGAACGTGAATCCTCGTGTTAGTGCATTTTTGGATAATCCGCGTTTTCTCTCTGTACTCCTATTTCTCGTCATTAATCCCATCACGATTACGATTAATGATATTTTCGCTCATCGTCCTTTTTTGCACTCTTCTGTATAATGGCCATTCAGATTCTATAATCCTGTGATATAATCATGGTAGTGATGTAATAATCAACCCCCCCCCCCACCAATTAATTTTAAAGGTATATCAAGTAAGCAATATTTTGTCGTTACTTTTAAGAAGGGAACTCCCTCCCCCTTAAGAATACTCTCAGTGAGGAGAGGTGGTATGAAATCTTTTGATACTGCTATAAATAGAGTTTGGCTATGGAGCCATAATTTTTCAAGCATATTAGCGGGTGCCATAATACTTCACTTTGTGGCATATTTCTTCCGGTAAAGAGGTATTAGCCGAGTGGTTAGCGTGCTTGGCTACTGAACAAAGGGACTCGGGTTCGAGCCCCAGATTCAGTATGAATCTTTCCTGTGTTGTCTTTCTTTACTCACAGATCTTTACGTCAGTCTAATACTGACAGGCTCCTATCAGACGTCTATGGCAAGCAGCTGCTCAAGGGGTAATTTATTTTTGGCTACTAATCAAAAGGACCTGGGTTCGAGCCCCGGGTAAGGCATGGATGTTTGTGTTGGTTTTCTGCTGAGGTCCTGCCATCCTCACAGAACTGACAGGCTCTTGTCAGCCCTCTGTGGCAAGCAGCTGCTTGAGGGGGCATTTTTTTTAATATATATATATATTTAAGATATCGGAAGTGGCGGATTTCAGCATATGTACGTAAAATAAATTTTAATGATATATCGATGGTCAAACGGTCAACATGTTTACGGTGCAAAGGTTGCTTCAGATATATATATTTTAACTCTCTCTCTATATATAAAGCTACACCGTCACCGCAAAAGATGTTAATCCAATTTAATAAGAATATCAGAACATAAGTGTAATACTCAATATGAGCATATACGAGCCCGATAGTACAAGTATTCGAGCGGGCGCTTGGAATAGCCCAGATTTAAGGGTAGTATGCTAGGAAGGAATGAGCTTGCTGTATTCTCAATTCAATGTAAAATGCTAAAATTTTTACGTGACTTTGCTAGCATAATAATTTTAAAATCTCATTGATTATGATTTATCTGGCATTTTATTTCAAGTGGAGACGAAAATTATACTCGCTTAGAAACAGCAACTATAGTAAGATTTCTTGAGGCAGAAAAAAAGCAGTTGGAGCGGAACAAAATTACCCTGGGGTTGGCAAAAAATGTGGGTGTCATGAAATAATTTGGGTTTAATAAAAACCTACTTCGTAAGTCCATTTTTTATCTGCTAACCGCTTTTTGTTTACATATAGCCTGTGGCTGATCGATTGGCTTGCACACCTTGATTATTTGGGCATTATGTAAATATTGTCGTAAATAATAAAAGGTTTTTTTTTCGTTAACGCCTAAAACCCACAAAATTTGAATTTCACCCATGGCCTTACGGGATTCTGCTTCTGACTGCAGCGAATCTTGTTTCAAGCCCGAGGGAAGTTGGTAATACATAATATTCTGACTTCATTTTAGTTTTGGTGGTGTTGCAACTGAATTAGTAATTTTGGTTTTACCGGAAGATTATGCAGTATGCGCTGCTGATTTATTTTCTAGCTGTCGCTTTTAAATTAAAGATTGTATATCTGCATATTTAAACCAAACTATCTGAACATTTGCATCGGACTTTTTATCATTATTATATCAAAAGAAAAGTAAATAATGCTGTAATGTTCCGATTACAGTGAAGACATTATTCGCTGTGAACTCGGATTACTGTTCCAAAGTCCGATATTTAGTGCAGTGAATTCATTCTTCGGGTGTTGTCTCTTCCCACGAGCTTCTTTCGCACTGCTCCAATCGCTCTGGCTCATGATTTGTCCTGCTGATGGTATGATGTTGCCGTTGTCATGGTGACGACTAAATTGCCTCTTCCTGTCGCAGGATCATCCATTAACGTTAGCGCTGCCCTCATCTGTCACCCGACTTGTCAGTGCCCTCGTGTCTCCCTCTGGAGGCGGGGTTGGTTGCACATTGAACGTCATTCACAGCGGACGAAAATAGGTTGAAAAGAAACGACACTCCGGTTCTTATTTTCGGTTTCTTTTTTCCTAATGACAGTTAGCATCGAATCTTAACATCTCTTTATGAAAAGAATCGAGGAAAGCCGATTCGGAGACTAAAGAAGTCGTTTATTATATGCTGGAAAAAAAATTATGTGTGCTTTTCAACTGCAGTTTCCTGCACAAAAAAGGAAATGTTCCCGAAAACTGTTTCAATAAAAAAGAAACAATGCAACCATTATCGATGATAACCTTATGAAAAATGTAACCCAAGTCCAGTGGTAGAAGTAAACCGTAGGGTAAAATGACTGGGAATATTTGGAATAGCTGCATCTGGAGTACTTACTAGTTGAGCTACTTAATCATGCAGTGTCATACACACTCTTGTGAGAAACAGAATAAGTCAACAAAATTGAAGGTGAAGAGAATGTATGACTGAAAGGTCCTCCAAGTGACTAAAACTTCTTTTTAAAGAGCCCTCAGAGATGGGAGATACTAGAGAATACAATAGGTTGTTCCTTGCATAGCCTATCAAAAACAAGATGGTCTGCTCGTTAACAGTGTTAAACCATTTTCCAAACACCTATCACTCATCAAACATTCATTAAATCAATGCAAAAATTTTAATCTCTCAGCTGAGTGTAAAACGGAATTGATGGGAATAAAACGATACCTTGAATCATTTAAGTGCACTTTGATGGCAACAATCTGGTTCAAAATTCTCTCGGCAATTGACATTCGCAACAAGGTTCTACAAGCTCGTGATGCAACTCTTGATGTAGAGATTGATAATATTCGCGATCTGATCCAGGAACTGAAACAACTCCGTGATAAATGGGAGAACTTATTAAATGAAGCAAAAGTAGTGGCCACCTCATTAGCAAGTGATCTTCCTGCAGAGACAGAACTTCCGAAGACGAGAGTGAAAAGAAGGAAAACTTTCTTGGACGAAATAAATGAAGATGTTCCAGAGTTTCGAGGGAATGAGGGGGAAACTAATGAAGAATGGGAGTTCAGAGTAAATGTGTTTTATAGGGTAATTGATTCTGTTGTTTGTGGACTTACTAATCGTTTCACTTTGGCGGAAAAGTTAAATGATAGATTCAAGTGCTTATGTCTATATCCAGACATTGAAGAACGTGACATTGAAAATATGGGTGTTACTTTGCATGAACAATATTATGAAGACATTAATAGAGAGATCAGTAATGAGCTGAAATATCTAAAATCAATTCATTCTTCTAATTTAGGGACAGGCCCATTGAAACCACTGCAGCTCTTAAACAGTCCGAGAGAATTCAAACTGGACAGATTATTTCCAAATATTTGTATAGCCATTAGAATATTCTGTACAATTCCTGTGTCAGTTGCTGATGCTGAAAGATCCTTCAGCAAAATGAAGGAAATAAAAAATGTATTCAGATCAACAATGTGTCAAGAAAGACTGAGTAATCTTGGTTTGCTTAGTCTGGAGAGCGATCTTGTTAGGTCTTTAAATTATGATGACATAATTGACGATTTTGCATCAACGAAGGCAAGGAGAGTTGTTTGTTGACATTGATCTACTGTATAAGTTAGAAGTTGCAACTTTTTGGGAATAATGGGTTATATTATATTTAGTGTTGAATCTGCTATTATGCTAATGTGAAGTTTAACAAATACTGTTGCCTATTTTTCAGTACTGACAATTAAAAATGAAGACTCGCAGAATTGCATAGTTTTTCTCCATGATATGTTATGTAGCCTATATCAAATTTACTCAAAAATCCTAAATCTTGCTGTGAGCTTTGCAAAATATATTCCCTAAAATAAATGCTAAAAAGTTTTATGTGACACAAACTGTGTAAGCCTATGTTTTTGCATGCCTGACTGCGCAACAGGCATTTTTTCCTCTGAATGTTATCATTGTGTCCAGAATAATTGCTATTAATGATTTTTAAAGATAAAAAGTTTTCAAGGGGCGGCCCCGAGCATAATATTACATCATCATCATCATCATCATCAACCTCAAGCAGCCATGGGCTACGGAGGTCCAACCAGACCGTACAATTTAGTTCTCCAAGCAAGTCTATCCTGAGCTACATCTACTGTATCTGGCCACTGCACACCAATTTTAACAAGGTCCTGTTTGACATTGTCTGCCCACCGCATCCTAGGTCTCCCCTTCTTTCTGAGGCCTTTAGGCACACTGTTCATAACCCTATTCGCCAATCTATAATTATTCATACGGGCAACATGGCCAAACCAACGGAGTCTCTCTCTGCACAATATGCTGCTTAAAGGAGGTTGCAAACTCCTTTGCCTAACCTCATCATTAGTTACAAAGTTGAACCACCTAATGCCCAAGATACTGCGTAAGCATCTGGAATCAAAAGCATCTAGTTTCCTGTTATCTTGTTTACAAAGTGTCCAAGTTTCACTACCATAACTAACCCTAGAAAGAACCAAACTATTATACAGTCTAATTTTAGTCTTTAGGTGTATACGCCTATTTCTCCACACTCTCCATAGATTCTTAAAGGTCCCGGCAGCAATCCCTATTCGTCTGTTAATCTCATGCCGTACATCACCATTATCTGTTACATAGCTCCCAAGATAATTAAACTGTGACACCTGCTCAAGACTGCAACCATTCAGATTAACTGAATCACAGCCTGCCTGACCAATTTTCATCACTTTAGTTTTCTCTCTGTTTATAACCAAACCTACTCTACTACCAGTCTCATCAACAGCTCGAATGAAAGAGTTCATCTCATCAACATCATTTGCCAAAAGGGCTAAATCATCAGCATAATCTAAATCAGAAATTTTCGTATCTCCAGCCCATTTACATAGGGGCCCATAAATTCTCTCGGCGGCCCTGAGTATAATTTTCGTGTCCATTTGAAATAAAATGCCAGATAAATCATAATTAATGAGATTTTAAAATTATTATGCTAGCAAAGTCACGTAAAAATCTTAGCATTTTTCGTTGCGTAGACAATCGCAGCATTTACTTTGCGAATCATCGGCTGTTTTCATATTGTCAATAGGAATTTTAACTTTATGTCCACCATCGGAAATCTTAAAAATAAATATCCCCTTAATCAGCTGCTTGCCATAAATGCCTGACAGTTGCCTGTGAGTTTATACACTATAGTATGGTGTCTGTGAGGAAGGTGGGACCTCAGCAGACAACACAAATATCCATGTCTTACCCGGGGCTTGAACTCAGATCCCTTTGGTCAACAGCCAAGCACGCTAACCACTTGGCCTATGACAGGAGCCATAGATACGGTAACCGTATTTTTTTGGAGAAAATAAAGGACAAATCAGAAATTGTTTCATAATAAAAAGCTGGTTGCATTTATTTGTTTCACTAAAACTAAAAAGCTTTATAACATTTATAAAATATAAGCATATACATAGCATTTTAAACAATAATATTATTACTTAAATTTTAATTTTGATACTTTTCACAATAAGGAACTTTTTTTAATAAATCAGGTTTGTGTTTTCAAAATTGATAAAACTGTGTACAATTCATGTCAAAGTTGCATTTGGTATAAATGCATGCTTTCAATGTTTGGATTTTTAATTGGATTTTTTCCCTGGTCCACATATTGTTCACAGTGAAAATACTTGTTCAGTGGGGGCATTCGATCCAGGGAGACATAAGCAAAATTCAACGATTTTTAAAATGTTTTTAAAAAATACGTGTTGATCTGTGAAACATTTAAAAATTTCAACCCATATACGTTGGCAGGACTTGTCATTTTGTCGCCATTCTTCGATCTTTTCACTGGTGGCATAACTTTTAATACAAAACTTCATCAAATAGTTCGCCGTCATTGATATTTAAATTCCAGTGACTGGAAATGTTGTACAGAATGATAATACCAAGTTGATTTTTTTACTGCTAACTGTTTTATTTTGTCATCGAAAATTTTGCTAACGAGGAGCGAGTTTAACGATTTACTCGATGAAGCCCTGACTTCAGCTTCTTTGATGTCTGTAAACGCTGTGTAATTGCTGATCTGCCACTGTTCGCGATATTAAAATTTGCCGATCATTATTCCTCTTTTAATGAAAGGAAATTCTTCCTCCAATGTTTTGTTGAAAATACATTTTCGTTTGGGTGCCATGACAATGGGTCTAAAAATTAATATATAATAACAAAAACAATATTAAGCTTTACCTGCTCTAAAATGCAATACGTTTTGAACGAACTCTCTATGTAAAGAATTAATGTTGAGCCAAAGTACACCAGTAACAACGCAACGTCAAAACTTCAAGACATCCACTCACTCCTACCATAGCTTCTACACTACACACACAGTTAAATACAATTTGTACGCAGCCATAGATCCCGTGCCGCTAGCGAATGCCGGTGAAATGACAGTTCCATGTTTCTATGGAACAAAAGACATGTCATGTGAGAGACATGCGTCATGTGAGAGACATGAGAGCGCAGCGTGTGCTGCGCGCCAATATTCAATTTACTATTTTAATTCACAAAATAAAGGACAAAATGGCCATTTTAGGAAAAAAATAAATCTAAAGGACACAGCAGTGAAATAAAGGACTGTCCTCTTAAACAAAGGACGTATGGTCACCGTAGCCATAGACGAAGACTTTATTAGAGAATATCTTCATTTGACTGTGTCAGGCGCAGCAGGCCTAAATTTTCCAGACAAGATGTGTTTGTACTGGGTGACAACTTTTTATTTTGCCAAGGAAGGATACTTATGTATGAAGAATTTAAGAACAACATTAGATATCGAAGTATAAAATATGTTGAACTCATGATCTAGAATGCTAATATTACATTTTAAAGTAATTTCCATTCGGCGATCCCTAGCCGAGTTGACAAACTCGTTGCTTATATTTCGATTTGTAACTTGAAGGTCGAGAGTTCGACCTTCAGTTACAAATTTATCAGATTATCAGTCGTATCCGCCGAATACAACATCCTTAATATAACCACTAGACCAGGGTTTAATTGCCACATTCAAAACTTACTACGTAACACGAACATTCCAATACATTTTGGATATAACAGTTATTGATGTGTGGAAGAAATTTTCTATTTTAGATTGTATCAGACATGCTGGATTGACGTTATCAGAATTAAAACCATCAACCTTAAACGCATGCTGGAAATCTATTTGGCCAGAACGTGTAAAAAGCAAAGATCCTGTACCCCCAAATACGACTGAATATCCTAATATCATCATTTTAGCACATGCAGTTGGTGGAGAAGGATTCAATGATTTATCGTTTGCAGATATTGATGAATTGATGGTTGACAAAGCTCTTAGCGAAGATGAAATAATAGAAGTTGTCCTTGAGACTCCTGTTGAAAGAGAAAAAAGTGATGGTGATGAAGAGGTTCCACTCACTGCAGGTTTAATTAAAGAAGGGCTTCAAATGGCTAGTAAATTGGAAAGTCATTTTCTTACACATGTTCCCATTGACAAACGAGCTGAGCAGTTTAAAAGTGAACTGAAGTCATGTATGGTGCGTTATCAAGAAATGTACAAAGATCTAGTCAAAGCAGGATCTCAACGATTGATTACAGAGTTCGTTGTCAAAACTAATCAAACTTCAGAATCACTGGAAACAAATGATAATTTGGTTCTCCATGCCACAGAGAGCATTTCACCATTGGAGTATGAACACGATGGCCAAAATGTTTCAAGCGATGAAAGTGATTTAATTCCAGTCTTACGCAAACGAATGCGTCTATTGTCAGAAAGTGACAACGAATAAAATCTAGTTAATTATACATATGTAAGTCATATTTTTTTGCACTTCTGTATTCTTGAATTAGTGACATATTATTTTCTTTATGAAGGATAATTTACTTTATATATGTACATATAATTATCTTTATAAGTTTATATATAAAATAAAAAAAGTGTTTAAATGAATAAAAATCAAATAAAGATTTAATTAAAGATTTTGATATGATTTGTTTGAAAACAATTATATTTTTCATTTTCTATTCAATTTTTTTTTTTATTTTTTCATGTGCACTGTATTTTTTTACACGTTTTTTTCGGGAACCTGTCTACCACGTAAAAACAGAATTGGGTGTACAATGGTATTTCGGTCAGATTTCTCCCACAAGTAGCCTGATATTTAGCTTGGGAATCGTTCGGAATTTTTTCTGTTTTTCACTTTACATGAAAGGTTATCCTTTTTTCACTATATCATAAAAACTTCCCCCAAAAAAAACCCTCACCCGCAGCACGCGAAAAAATATTGTTTTCTGTTATCGTAAGGAGTAGGAAAAATACTGGGACTCTTTTAGAACAATTCGCATAGTTAGGAGTAAAGAATCTGAAATTAATCTTGAGTTCACTGTTTTAGTCGGAAAAATTTCATTTCTGAAAACCTAACCTTTAGGAGTAAATAATATTAAAAAGTTATATCATTTAAGAGTAAAAAAGAAGTTTCAGATACACTGGCTAATATGACATAATTTGTGCGAGTCGCAAAAAAAAAAACGATCTTAGACTTTTTTCCGAGGATTTTTCCCGTTTTGCGACATGTAGGGTATTAAGAAGGATATTAAACTAAATGAAAAAAATTACTCTAAAAAGATTTTTAAACTTCAAAGTCCTTTAAAAATCCTTTCACAGATTTTTCTTAGATGAAAATTTATCGATCATCCTTAAACTTAATTTACCTAGGAATTTGCATTGCATTATACATAAGCTAATAATTGATAATATAGATCTAAATAGTTAGTTACATAAAATGGGCAAAGTTAATTCACCTCTTTGTACTTCCTGTAATACTCAAGAAACTGTCACTCATTTTCTGTTAAACTGTAAAAAATATGAAAATGAACGCACTAAACTTTTTGTAAATGCCTAATATTTGGCATTCAAGAATTTACTCTAGAAAATATTTTAAGTCACTCTGACCTAGCTATTAGGAAAAGCTGTTTCCTTATTTCACTAATTTTATATTAAGCCTATTCTTATTCTTATACTTCTTATACTTATTCCTTACGTTTATAATTTGTTCTGTAATTTTGTATTTAAACACGATATCCAATAGATATAGCTTTTGTAATTATCTGTTTGGCTTGCTTTTTAGCACTGTTACACTCTTTATAATTTATTGAGCGAGAGAGCTAAGAACATCGACTGTTCTCAGTGTTTGTAACGTGTAATAAATAAATTAATACTGTGAGGTCGTAAGCGCTTCGAGGTCCCCACAAATCTCTGACGTGGGAGCGAAGGACTGCCACATCAGTGTGGCTACTCATCTGGACTACTTAGGTCCTTTATTAGACGGGGCGGGGGTGGCTCAGTCGGTAGCACGCCAGGCTCGTAATCTGTAATTCCCAGGTTCGAGTCCCATCTGGGTCAGCGTTGATATTTATCTCCGCAAAATTCCCTACCCTGCCCACGGTCAGTAGGGGACACCCTACTGACCGTGGGCTTGGAAAGGCCGCTGTCCGTCGGATGGGACGTTAAGCCGTGGCCCCGTGTGCGGGAGAGCCATACTCTGTGCACGTTAAAGAACACGCTGGATGGCCTTGACGGGAGGCTACCATCTGTCTCCCAACAGCTGTTCTAGTGGGTCCCCTCCCCCAACCTTTTCTGAGCCTTCGGGGTCCATGTGACCTGGCCATTTAGCCCATTGTGTGCAAAAAAGTGCCGCTCAGAGGTAAAATAACCCAACCTTTATTAGACGCCAACCACGCTAACCATTCTGCCACGGTTGATAGTATTTCTTATTGAAAAATTTATATTAGTATGTGGTAATGTTTATATATTCATAACGCGAAAAAGTGTTTTGTGATAGTATTTATCACAAAACATTTTTTCGAAAATTGGACAAATTTATTTCACCCATTGTATTATTAGGTGAAATAAATTTGCTTCATTTTATCTTTCTTAAGAATAATGAATTCATTAGATTTGTAGGGAAGGGGACGCATAATTTTATCTACCATTCTACAGAGACGCATTATTTATCTGCGACTTAGTGGTCGCACAAATTTCTTACTATTCTAGGAGGTTGCAATATCAAAGAAATTAATAACTTCAGCATTAAGTAATGTCCTGTGGTTTCATAAAGGCATTAGGTCAAATGACTATATTCTGCTTGGATTGGATTCAAATTTCTGTACTTAAAATTGGTAAGAAATCCTGTGGCCCCGAAAAAATTCTAATGGCTCTCTATGAATATAGGTTTTTGAATTTAAAGGCTCTTTTATATGTTTGGGTGTCCTAATACTGATCTATATTAACTGATATTATTAGTGTTCTAAGCATATGCCTAACTTTTGGCGTTACTAGCTGAGAAAACAGTAGAAAAGGCCACATTGCAATATAAGCTGAAAAAAAAATAAAATAAATACCCCCTCAAGCAGCTGCTTGCCACAGAGGTCTGACAGGAGCCTGTCAGTTTATATGCCACAGTAGGAGATCTGAGAGGATGGCAGGACCTCAGCAGAAAAACGACACACACATCCATGCCTAATCCGGGGCTCGAACCCAGGTCCCTTAGATCAGTAGCCAAGCGTGCTAACCACTCGGCCACGGGACGGCAATAAGCTGAAAAGTTAGTTATTATCTCATCAACTCGTGAATAAGAACGGTCAGCTCTTATTCACTTTATTCTCATCAACTCGTGAATTGGCACGGTCGGTCAGTCATTTAAATGTTATTTTCTATATCTGCATTGCATGCACAGTGAATCAGATGAAGCGTGGCTGCATCAGACAAGTCTGTTCTTATAAGGGAAGAGATAATTTGGAGATGGCCTCTGTCCCCATTACACTTGCTGCTTAGTTACCATGGGAACAGCCTATTAACGAATTTTGTCATGCACCGAATCTATTAAGAGAGCTGCATTATTTAAAGAAATTGCCCTGCGATTCTCAGTGGACCAGCTTGCCAGAAGTTCGGTTAAAAACGGCCGCTTTCATTAGTACTTCTGTCAGAAAACGACTTTTCCTTGATTATAAATGGAGAAGAAATTTGCAACCAAAAAAGGTCATCAGCTTCGTTGGGAAGTTTTTATCTTTAGGTCTTTTAATCCTCTTTGCTGAAATTTTAGTTTCGGACTGCGACTCTCCTCACTTATTGGTTTTTTTTTTCCTTGTAATGGTAGCTAGGTTGTCACTGGCTGGAAGGAGAGCTATGCACCAATCCCCTGTGATGATGCATAGAACCGGCCAGGCCTAGCACCTAATGTCCGACCCCGCCTTCTCGTGGTGCAGACCGTTAGTAACTTTCAAAAGAGATACTCTCTTGTGGAAGTGAACGGAAGGGGAGGGCTGCCAGATTAGTGTGGCCTACTGATCTGGACAACTATGGCTACTTTTCTTTTTTTTCTACCCTGCTGAGGAGTGGTCAACCACAGAGGGTCCTGGTGCTGACCATATAAACCCACTGGACAGATATATGGCTCTGAGCTTGATTATGGATCCTGATTTTGCTGCACTGATGGGCTTCTGTGGAGGGAAAATCTTCCGCTGTGTTTCTGTTTGTTTGTGGGTTGACAGCCCCAAGTGAATAGATTCACAGGATATGTTTATCAGCTGGTGGATAATCCTGAGCAGAAGTCATCGCAGGCACCTGAACTCTTTGCTTCTATTGCAATCGTCAAATTCTACATTGGAGGAAGTCTTCCAGTGTAGATGGCTTCAGCCTTTAGTAGTGAGGGAACGGGTCTTTGCCCCATGTCTGCGATTAGTGGGCTGTTTGATATTGTCGGCATTCCCTCTCTCAATAAGCATAGTTTCTTTAAACATCCCACTAACCATTTTCTCTCCATAGGTAGTTGGAATGTGAGGACTCTGCACAGAGCTTTTTCTCTTGATGTCCTCACACAAGAATTCCACCATTATAATTTAGATATTCTCGGCTTGCAAGAGACCATATGGACAGATAAAGGTCAGATTCTTAAAAATAATCTTAAATTTCTCTTTTCAGGGAGGGACGACAATAAGCATCACCAAGGCGTGGGTCTGCTTCTCAGCAGACACGCTAGTGATGCTCTTCTAGGATATGAGTGCATTAATGAAAGGTTTCTTACAGCAAAAAATTTCAGACAAGCGTTAAAGACTTGAATGTTATCTGCTGTTATGCCCCCACTGAGGATGCCGATGAGGATGAGAAGGATAGGTTTTACGGACAACTTCAGGATATTTTGAATTCTGTCAAGAAAGGAGATATTACCCTTGTTTTGAATTCTGTCAAGAAAGGAGATATTACCCTTGTTCTAGGTGACTTCAATGCCAAAGTTGGTACTGACTCTGACCTTTGGGCAGGAGTAATAGGCCCTTTTGGTTATTACATAATCAATAACCAAGCTGCAATGAGCAACGTAGTAATGGGTAGCTGCAATGGGCAACGTCTCCTACAGGTAAGTAAACTCAATGGATTCAGAATAACTAACACTTATTATAAACACCGCGACATACATAAGCACACATGGGTTTCACCTGATGGGCTGCATAAGAATGTGATTGATTACATATTAATTAACAGCAAATGGGCTAGTTCTGTTAGGAATACCAGGGCATATAGGGGAGCTGAAATTGGATCTGACCATTACCTTGTTAAAAGTGTATTGCAACTTAAACTTAAAAAATGTTGTGCTAGGGTTAAAAAATTTAGTTTTAATACTGAAGCTCTGAAAGATCCAGTTATAGCCAAAGCTTACCATGATAGGTTACTTAGTCATTATGACAGTCATAGTATGCTTACTACTGAAGTTGAGGAAGAATGGGATCATTTTAAACAGGCTTTTTTGGACACTAACAGTACTCTTTTAGGAAAAAAGGAGCAGAAGAGACAGAATTATCTGAGTGATAAGGCACTTGAGCTTATTTCGGAAAGAAAGAACTGCAGGAATGTCCTTAATCAATACCCTACTAGTCCTAATAGAAAGCATTACAGAGAACTTAATAAACGTGTAAAAGATCAGTTAGCTGCTGATAAGAATCTTTGGCTTGATGGCTTGGCTGACAAAGCTGAGGAAGCAGTTAGACAGCACAACAGCAGAGAGCTGTACCACATAGTTAATGTTTTGTGTGGTAGAAAACGGACAGGTATACAAGGATTGAAGGATAAACGAGGTAAGGTTATAGAAGGGGAGGATTCTGTCATGGCTAGGTGGGCTGAGCATTTCAGTGATGTTCTAAACAATGTTGTTAGTTCTACTCCCATTGTTTGCAATGATGATAGGTGCATTGGTGGCTTTAATGTTGGCCCTATAACACAATCTGAAGTTATTTTGGCTGTTTCTAAACTTAAACTACATAAATCCCCAGGGGTAGATGAAATTACTACCGAAATGCTTAGAGCTGGGAATGTTTCGGTTACCACTTGGATGACTGAAATTCTGAATATCTTTTATGATAAAGGCATGGTTCCTAAGGATTTTACCAGAGCTATTGTTATCCCTATTTTCAAAAAAGGTGATCGCAGTTCTTGTGATAACTATAGGGGTATCAGCCTACTCTCTTTTCCAGGTAAAGTTCTTTCCATGATTGTGCTTAATAGAATTAAGAATCTGGTTGACAGTCAATTGCGTGATGAGCAATGTGGATTCAGAAGTGGTAGGGGATGTGTGGATCAGATATTTTCACTTAGGCAGATTCTTGAGAAATGTTTAGAGTTTCAGAAACCTTTGGTTGCTAGCTTTGTTGATTTCAAAAAGGCTTTCGACCCTGTTGATCGTCATAATTTGTAGTTGATTGTGAGACCATTTGGTATACCTGACAAGTTAGTTAGCATAATGAAAGCTCTCTATAATAACACTGAGTCGTGTGTGAGAGTTGGTAAGGCAATTGGTTTAGCATTACTTCTGGTGTTCGACTAGGGTGCATTTTGTCTCCTTTTCTCTTTAGCTTGGTTATTAATTATGTTATGCAAGGGAAAGATTCTGGCCTTAAATGGACTGGAGATACAAAAATTTCTGATTTAGATTATGCTGATGATTTAGCCCTTTTGGCAAATGATGTTGATGAGATGAACTCTTTCATTCGAGCTGTTGATGAGACTGGTAGTAGAGTAGGTTTGGTTATAAACAGAGAGAAAACTAAAGTGATGAAAATTTGTCAGGCAGGCTGTGATTCAGTTAATCTGAATGGTTGCAGTCTTAGCAGGTGTCACAGTTTAATTATCTTGGGAGCTATGTAACAGATAATGGTGATGTGCGGCATGAGATTAACAGACGAATAGGGATTGCTGCCGGGACTTTTAAGAATCTATGGAGAGTGTGGAGAAATAGGCGTATACACCTAAAGACTAAAATTAGGCTGTATAATAGTTTGGTTCTTTCTAGGGTTAATTATGGTAGTGAAACTTGGACACTTTGTAAACAAGATAACAGGAAACTAGATGCTTTTGATTCCAGATGATTACGCAGTATCTTGGGCATTAGGTGGTTCAACTTTGTAACTAATGATGAGGTTAGGCAAACTAGTTTGCAACCTCCTTTAAGCAGCATATTGTGCAGAGAGAGACTCCGTTGGTTTGGCCATGTTGCCCGTATGAATAATTATAGATTAGCGAATAGGGTTATGAACATTGTGCCTAAAGGCCTCAGAAAGAGGGGGAGACCTAGGATGCGGTGGGCAGACAATATCAAACAGGACCTTGTTAGAATTGGTGTGCAGTGGCCAGATGCAGTAGATGTAGCTCAGGAAAGACTTGCTTGGAGAACTAAATTGCTCGGTCTGGTTGGACCTCTGTAGCCCATGGTTGCTTGAGGATGATGATGATGATGTTAAATTATGTGTTATTGTTCCATTTATAGAGTGTGCGTTCAAATGAGGCAAACGGAAGACCATTGTGTTTTATAGGCTAAAAGATATGAAAGCATTATTATATTGCCTTAATTTACAAATACTTTTACTAATAAAACTGTAGATAAGCTGTCACCCTTAACTAATGATCAATTATTTTTTGGATCTGATAAACAGCTTATCGGTGATGGCCATATTTTTTACTAGTTTGTCTGTAGATTAACCAATAATTACAAGTAACCCTATTTGGAGTAATGGTTAACGAAGTTGTCTAAATAACCAATGGGCATGTCGTTGTATATAAATTGTTTTCAACTCAATTTTTCAAGTCTAATGCTTTAAAATTATCCTTTCCTTTACTATTTCATCTGGATAGTTACTAGATTTTCGTTCGATTTCTGTTAAAGTGAAAAGAAAATAAGTTGTATCGATTCAATATTATTGCTGTCTTATATCAGGAGAGACATGAGCCTCGAGGGTTCATGTTAACCCTCGAGGCGGATGGGACGGATTCTCTCCCCCCACAGCAATATGGTCTCGTAGTGATTGACGTATGAGCACCGCTACAGGTCCATTGCTTACGACTTACTGTGCGTTTAAGAGCCCAACAGAGGAATAGAGGATATATAGGACATAGGAATCACCTGTGTATATGAGGATCACCTGTGTATATGAGGAAATCTGATATGTATCCACTTTCTGCTTCACAAAGAACGAAAAACTTCAAGCCAAATCTTGCTCTTTTCTTGGCAATAAACATTTTCCAGTTCAGCCTGCCTTTGAACCGCATCAAACTTTCATCTAAACTAAGATTTTCCCCTGGTATATAGACTTCTCGAAATTTGCATTGAAGATGTTCCATTAGTTCATAAATTTTATTCAGTTTCGGCCATGGGTGTCGGTCTTTATCAAATTCCTCATTATTGGTAAAATGAAGAAACTTCATAAGCAATAAAAACCTATTTTTTCCCATTACGCGCTACAGGTCCATTGCTTACGACTTACTGTGGCGTTTAAGAGCCCAACAGAGGAATAGAGGACATAGCTTAGAGGGTTTTAAGGAACTCGTTTAATGGCCTTGACAGAAGGTTTTTATCAACTAGCATCTGTTCAATGGGCCCACGTTCCTTTCCTAAGAGCCCTTGGAGTCTTAGTGACCTGGACATTTAGCCCATTATATGCAAAAGTGTCGGTCAGAGATAAAACAACCTAACTTCCCTTATAGTTAGAGTTCCCACCCAACCTGCTTTGAGATTTTTCGCAGCTAACCATCACTCTGCCCTCGGTGGAAATGGGGACATTAATGTGCTTCGAACTGCCGTTTTTCGGATTGGATTGAAAGTTGTTGCCTGTGTGCAACAGCCATACCCTGTTCACGTTAAAGAATTCTCTGGATGGCTTTACACGTGGCTTCCATCTGTCTCGTAAGAGCCACCCAGTTGATTCTCTTCTTCTAATATACTCTGAACCCTTGGGGTCTTTGTAATCTTTCAAATCGCATTGTACGATGTTACTTTGTGCTTAGATCTTATTTCTAATTCTCTGTGTTTATACAAGAGTGTTGTATATGTCCTTTTGATTTTTCTGTACTGATTTGTATATGTATCTCTATATGTGCTAATTTTGAATTATTCTCTTTGTATGTGTCCCACTGTTATTGGATCATTGATCTGCTGTGAGAACATTAAATAAATAAATAATATGTGAAAACTCTCTCAGAGGTAAAACATCCCAACTGTTCCTATGTACGGAGCGTTGCGCTAAGATGGCAAAAATCACGCTGTTGTACATCTTACTGAATGACCTTAATTCACCAACAATCGTAACAACGGTTTACTATGAGCATTGTACGCATCTATAAGCTATAACATATAAACATAATATATATATACAGGGTGAATCTGAAAAAGTGGGCAAAACTTTACGGGGTGGTAGAACGCAGCTATACGAGCAATATTCGTCATAGAATGTATGGTCGGAACGCAAGCGGTGAGAAGTTAAAAGGTAGTTTTCCACTGTCACATTTAATGTAGTTTTCCACTGTCAAATTTACCTCACTTGCATTCCCGTCCGCCGCACCGTACACAAAGTGCATATCCGCCATTTCGTGGTTAGTATAACCAGCCATCCTCTCGGCAATCCACGGTAGAAATGCCGTTGGGTGCGAGGACCGACCCATTTATACCATTTCCAACGCCACCTAGCGGCTCGCCGTTTGCGTTCCGCCCATACTTTCTATGACGAATATTGCTCGTATAGCTGCGTTCTACCACCCCGTAAAGTTTTGCCCACTTTTTCAGATTCACCCTGTATATATGTAATATATATGTTATCCCATGGCCGAGTGGTTAGCGCTCTTGGCTACTGATCTAAGGGACCTGGGTTCGAGCCCCGGGTTAAGGCATGGATGTATGTATTGTTTTTCTGCTGAGGTCCTGCCATCCTATCAGACCTTCTACTATGGCATATAAACTGACAGGCTCCTGTCAGACCTCTGTGGCAAGCAGCTGCTTGAGGGGGTATTTATTAATTTTTTTTATTTATATGTTATAACATATAACATTATAGCTTATACCGAAAACTAGTTTATAACCTATGTTTTTTAAGGAAGTCCTTGAAAATCAGATTCAATGGTGAGGACTGTCATATCCGCCTCCCATTTGAAATTTTTTAATACGCAAGTACTGTATTCTTTCTTTCTTTTAAAGGAGCTGAAGATAAACTGTCATAAAATCCTCATTTGCAATGACTGGCTTTCCTGGATCAATACTAGGGTGATTCAAAAGTCTACGTTTTATTGTCTATTTGAGGAATGATTATTATAATATAAATAACGAAGTTTTACTCAGCGAAATATAAACCATCATTTTTTACAATAGTTCGTAGACATCTGTCGGCAAATTGTTCCATTCCTCTTCGAAAACATGCTTAGTCCTTAGAAGTGAAAAACTCCCGACATCCGTTCTCGACTTCCTGAAATCTTTGAAACAGTCCACCTCTAAGATATTTATCCGTGTAGTCAAACAGCTGGTAATAAGAAGGTACTGTGTCCGGACTATACGCTGAGTGAAGAAAAAGCTTGAATGCCAGTTCTCGAAGTTTGGTTTCGCCCGAAATGCGGTTTTGTATTGTTTAGTTAGAGGAATACCTGATGTCTGTTTGCCAGTCCTGGATAACGTCGAAACATCACAGAGTGCAGGAACTCCAGTTGTGCTGAGAAGAGATCGGCATCGGTGGCACGTCCTTGGGGAAACAGTTCGAAATGCACTACAACCTCAATATTTTGCCAAACACACACAACATTTCCTTCGTTTCGAATTCTCCCCTCTTTCGGATAGGAAGTGCTGGCTGGAGTGCGTGAAGCCACTGCTTTTGAGTGTTCTAATTGTTGAAAAAGATTCATTTCATCTCACGTAGCAGTTACTTTGATGAAAAGTGATCTCATGGATTAGCGAGGAGTTTCCTGCATACTTCGTACAACGGTTTGCTCGTTAAGTAAGTTCATATTGGAACACTTCAGCAGCTCCTGGCTACCTTACCTATGCGTTGTAGATTCCACACTATAGTTGCTTGTGAGCAATCGGACTTACCGTCGAGGCTTGTATCACTATCCCTGAACTTCTTGAACCAAACTTGAGCAGCGCGAATGGAAACTGCCCCTCCCGTTCCACTTCATATATTTCTCAAACCGCTTCAGTAGCTTTTTTTTTTTCGGTAATAACGTAAAATTGCACGAATTAACTCACTCACATTTCTAGCGATGGAAACCAAGACTTTGATACTTGTAATATTTATGGACTGATGCAGTAGACTTTTTACTTTCCCTTAGTACTACGTTCAGAGGTATGCAAATGCAACACGGTTATGTGTTACTGTACACATTTTGCATTTCGAGAAACGCAAAGACTTATGAATCACCTTAGTATTTATCCTCCCTCCCCGATGGGCTTCGAATGGTACCGTCCGTTGAAGGGGACGTTAAGCCGTGGGCCCCTTGTGCAGGAGAGCCATACCCTGTGCACATTAAAGAACACACTGGATGGCCTTGGTGAGAGTTGCCATCTGTCTCCTAACAGCTGTCTAGTGGATCCCTTCCGACCAACCTTCTCTGGGTCCTTGTGATCTGGTCATTTAGCCCATTGTGTGCACAAAAAAAACATGCCGCTTAGAGGTAAAACAACCCAACCTTCCTTATCGAATGGTTAAAATTCATTTGCGTTGCATAGTCTGCCAATTTTTTCATTATATTCTCATTTTTTAATAACATTCTTTTCACATATCATACATGACCACATAGTAAAACTAATTTGAGCTGAAGAAATAGTATTCTTAAGGAGAGTGTGGTGGTAACCACATTGCAATGATCTATGATGCCCCTTTTTCCCCCGTGAAATTTTCCTAGGTGTTCTCTTGAGTCTTCTGCGGATGATGCTTTTTTTTTTTTGCCAATGCTCTAAAGCTGATCCTCCTCTTCTCCGAGATCACTCACTGCGCTGTATGCTAGGTACGTCGCTTCAAGCCTTAAAATAATGCATTAAAAAATGCATACCTCTTCTTTAAATCCTGATGCACCACTGTTATATTGGCAGTATTTTCTTTTATATAAGATGCATGATAAATACTCTCTACCTATCCAGCATCGGCTCAATAAAGGAGGTTGACACCGATTGGCTTCGAAACTCACCGTATATCATATTTGACGTTAAGGCATGGTTCGGTGCGCAAGAGAGCTATACTCTGTTTGTATTATAGAACACACTGGATGGCCTTGACGAGAGGCTTCTATCTGTCTAGTGGATCCTCTTACAGTTTTTTCTGGGCTGGTGTGTGTGTGGCCAGTCTCTGGAATTACCTAGAAATTCATTGGTATTTCATTGCTATATTTGTCGCTAGATATAGCGATAAATTCAGTAACGACAACAGTATGTAATTTACCGGGGGGGTTTTTGTGCTTTTATATTTTTTTATTTTTTTTAATATATACTTTTATATTTTTTTTAATTTTTAATTTTTTTATAATTTTATATTTTTTTTAATAATTGCTTATGACCTGGATTATTCTGCTAAATCCAATTAAACGATGAGGTTCTGTTTCAGAGGCTTTGGGTTGTTGTTTTACCTCTGAGCGACACTTTTTTGAGCCTTCGGGGTCTATTTAGCCCATTGCGTGCAAAAAGTAGCCTCTCATCAAGGCCATCCAGCGTGTTCTTTAACGTACATAGCTTATGGCTCTCCCGCACACGGGACCACGGCTTAATGTCCCATCCGACAGACGGTGGTCTTTCCAAGCCCATCAGTGTCCCCTACTGACCGTGGGCAGGGTGGGGAATTTTGCGGAGATAAATCTCAACGCTGACCCAGCTGGGACTCGAACCTGGGAATTATAGATTATGAGCCTGGCGCGCTACCGACTGAGCTATCCCCCGCCCCGGTCTCAGAGGCCTCACCTCACAGTTAATATAATTCTTTGTGTATGTACATTTTACCTGCATGTTTTCGAGGGGAAAAAATCAAACGGATGCTGTAAAGGAAATGTTTATGAAATATATAGTTCGAAAGCGCTTTATCTATTCAGGTGATTTTCAACCTTCCAGCCAAGATGGAATTCTTTAAAGCGCCGATATCTAAAATTAAGTCGTCGTTACTTTATGAAACTCTTATTTGCGTTAAATTCTAAAATACAGGGTGTGAACTTTATTGAATTTTGTGAATAAGACCTGATCACCAGGAGTTTTACAATTTCAGAAGCAGCATGAACAGGACGACAAAAGATGTCGCGATCGTGATAGAGTGCCTGAAACTAAATGTAAGGAACGCTTTAATTATTCTAGCATATAAAACTATAGATAATTCCAGTATTCATTCCATCGCACAGTGATACCTTTGTTAAGTAAAATGCGACAGAACGGGTAAATTCAAGTAACACTTCCGAAAGTGTTTATAACATTTAATGATTTTTCCCTTGTCAAGCACATGTGTACCTAATAGAGATTGACTTAATATGCTATTCCTTATTATACGTACTTGAATTGGTGTTCTGTGACGGCACCCGCACAAAAGAGACATGCCTGTTGTTTTCTGAAATTTCGATACGTTTTATTTTTATTAACAGCAAGTTTCCAAATAATTCTCAATATGTAGATTACTGCCTCAGGTAACTTCCTTTTGCTAACTTTTATTAAATTATTATTTCATGTTTCATATAGAGAAGGAATTCGTTTGTTTTAGAGACGGGAAAAAATGTCCAATTTTCCTTTTTCAGTTACAACAAAGAGTATTCATTTTTTATCGGGATTGTATTTTCATTGCAATACCTTTAGGTGTATAAATGTAAAACATTTAATATCTTTTGTCTGATTTGAGTTTAAGTGGGAAAAACAGTATTCAAATCTACTTACTCGTGTTTTCAATACAACATTCATTAGAAAAATGAGTATTTACAACTTTGGATTCTTCAATTACTTCGCTTCAAAATTCCCCCCAAAAAACATTTAAACTATGTAGTTTGAAAAAATATAATACCACTGTTCAATTAAATCAAATAAATACCCCCTCAAGCAGCTGCTTGCCACAGGGGTCTGACAAGAGCCCGTCAGTTTATGTACCAAAGTAGAAGGTCTGTTTGCTCACTTGAAAGTAGAGGAACCATAAGAGGCGGAGACGACTTTTAGCTCAAACGAAGAGGATTCAAATATGTTATTTTCACACAATTTTGAAATTAAATATCTAGAATTTTTTTTTTCATATGAATATAATCAATTGCCTTGTTTATTCATAATATTTTGCATTAGAAACAAGTTCACTTGTGTATTATTGTGTACTACATCAGCTATAAAATATACTGTTGTTTTTGTGATACTTATAAATATGTACATTTCTTCCTAACATATGTTTTATCTTTAGTATTAATTTTTATAATTAATCAATTCCAGAATTTTTTAAAATAAGTTGTAATTGATACACCAGCAATTATTATTGTAAATTTTTGGATTATCGGATATTTTATGCTTTAATTTTTCCGTGAGAAAGATTCCCCTTAAAATTTTGCCTTTGAATAGCGTTAATGCTTAAAATTCAATTGATAATTACTTGGAAAATATCCAATACCGTGGACTCCCGCTTTACGATATTATCCGTTCCAGGAACCCCATTGTATTGTGGAAATATCGTGAAGTGAACCCAACTGCCATGAACCCCATATTGTTTTTGGTAATTTGTTCTAAGACCTCGGAAGTTGGAATTTTCGCCATATAACTAATGCTATTCCACCTCAAAAAGGTGATTTTTACAATGAAAGATATTTTCATAGAGAATCTAAATAAATAAATATTAAAACATGATTAAAACTGGAAAGAAAGGGAAATAGATAAAAAAAAAAATGCCGAGGGAGGGAGTTACTTTTTTACATTTTTTAACCAAAATGTCATTTGAAATGATAAATGCAGGTTACAAACGTTTAAAAAACAATAAATTAGCATATGACTTAGACTGGAAGGTTGCTCCTTCTTAAAAATCAATGGTGGTGTGGTGCATGCTGCCTGGAAGAAGAATTTCCTTCCATAAGATGTCGGATATCCTTCAGGATCTTGTGTTCTTTCTGATCGCTTTGCTACTTCTGGTTAAAAAAAACTGTCCAAAGTCATTTGGTTTTGGCGTGTTACAATTTTTCCCAACAATCGTAAAAATACGTTTTTCCCAACAATCGTAAAAGTACGTACTTATCGTACAGTAAACCTTATTTTGTTATGGAGAGTTCATCGTAAAGTGATTTGATCATATGCTGAACCAATCGTAAAGAGGGGATATACTGTATATACCCACCAACCAAATTGTGCCAAATTTTAGGATGATCACATATTTAATGTTTCAGTAATTCAGCTTAGGAAAATTCTTAAAATTTTCCCTTTGAATAGCATTAGCGCTTGAAGTTTTTATAATTATTTCGTAAATATCCAGTATATTCCCATCTTTTTCAAATATATTACGGACTAGTGCAAAAATGCAGTGTAGAAGTGATATTTATTGCTAGTGCAAAAGCAATTTTTGTTTCCAATTTCAGGATAACTGGATCATTTTGATGTGAATTTATTAAATTTGACCCTTTATTCCTGCTTTTTGAACCACTGTATATCACTGTGACCACTCGTCCTGTCGGCCACAGTACATGTGGCTTGGCAGTCTTCCAAGAGACACTCTTAGAGAAAGCGCTTCGTTCAGCGTTGTAAATGTCTGATCTTTTTCTTAACAGATTTGGACCCCTTGTAATTCTTTAAATATCCACCTTGTCCCAAATTTCTCCTATGGGTTTCCTCTTAGTTGCCATGAGTTCTGTTAAAAAGAGTCTCTATCTCTGATAGAACAGGACCATCCCTGACCATCCCGTTTTGCAGATGTTTAGGCAATCTTTCTGAGATATTGGTAGTGCCCTTATAATATGCAGTGACTATTAGCAATGCCGTCGACAGGGTGTAGCATTAGAGGCATCCTGCCTCACGGCCCCTGTGATGGTTCACCCATTCACTTTTACTTTTCCTTAACCACTTTTGCTTAATTTACATTATATTTATCATTTTGGGTATTATTATTTCATTTTGTGGACATTGCAATCCTCGTTCCGAGCGTATGGAGTTGCGCATGCGCAACTCCGACCTTTTGAGGGGCGATATTTAATAGTTTGCCTCAGGGCGCGATCTAATCTGACGACCGCCCTGACTATTAGAGATGGGTTCAGACACGGATCCAATTTTAAGTTTCCAATTTTGCTTACAATTGTGAAAAAAAGTTTAAAAAGGTAATTTCTTTTATTATGATTTTGGCATGTATGCTTTACCATTAACGAATCGTCCTAGTGTTTGTAGCAATGTTACTCAAGATTTATCAGTTTCTAGGAAATTTATTTCTAGTATTTTTCTCCTCAAGTAACATTAAGATTGTAATTTTATTTTCAAATAAAGCAAACTCACTTCCACGCAGGGAATACATTTCTCGAAAGCTGCGGATTCAGTAAATCTACGTCGGACGACTTCATATTGTACGGGATTAATAGGGATACGAGAACACTGCCATAGAAAGTCAAAATAAATAAATAATTTAATCATAAATTATACTACAATGATAGTTATTTATGAGCAAACTTTGTACTTAGTATAAAGTTGAACATTAAAGTAAAATATCAAAGTTGGACTTTGAAATAATACATCAGCAGAATGTTAGGCATTAAAATAAAGTATTAGCACAAAGCTAGACATTAAACATCTGTGATAATAAATTATGTAGCCAAACTGTTGTTTCACTATATTGGATATCTTTTTATTAATGTATAAAATATTGTTTTATGAAATGTAATACATTTTTGAAACAACGTATGTATTAACGAAAATGAGCACGGGGAAAAAACGCACGAGGTTCGAGAATATTCAGAAAAAACATTTATTTGCACGTTACATTTTAATATTTTTGAACAATTGAAAAATATTTATTTACACGTTACATACATTTTTTTTATTACGCGTGTTTGGCAAACAGCGTATAATCAAACTTTCCGCGTTCTACAATTAATGTTTCGCATATGTATGCGTATAATCGAATCACGTTTGGACAAATCTATCTTGGAGGATGGTTTGCAATAATTATAATCATTTTAAAATTTGTAATAAACTATAATACGAAGAATTAAAAAATGATTTAGCTCCATGTATTTCGGTAATCGGGCATTGGCTCAGTAATTATGTAAATGATTCTGGTCGGACTAGCTGACTCGGAATTCGAAAATTTGAGACCAAATTCATCTCTAGTGATTACCGTAATAATCGTAATTGAGAGAGAGCTGTCGCATTCTCTTAGTAAGGGCAAGAGACTGGATTTCCAGTGCATTATAACATTTCCCCCTCCTTTTTATAGGCCTTTCAAAATCTTCTTGAAAAATGGCTGAAATGTAAATAAGTTTAATACATTTTTTGCACCTATTACCATTATTAGCAATCTGGGGGAGTGGGGGCATGACTCCCCCCCCCCCCTCCTAGATGCTGCTCTTCAGTTATGCTACGTACAGAACAGAGAGAGAAAAGAAGAAGCAACTCCTAACATGTCAAGATTTTCTCATATAAGGCTTTATCCACAGAGACTAGTCAGGTTCTCTGTCTTAGAAATACATTTTATTTGTATTCAGTTGAATTGATAACATATTTTTATATTTTGGAGAAAAAAATTCTTTGCTTAATATGAACATTAAAATACTCATATTTGCAGTATTATAGGCAAAAACGTATGATTCTGATTTCTAAACTCTTCATTCTTTTCCAGGAGGGTCTCTTAGACATCCGACTGCATTACTCAGATGGCTCAGCCTCATCCCTGGCCGACATCACGGACACTGATTATCACCTTTCAGTAGATACTTTTGATAGTGGTGTAGTGGCCTTCGCTCCCATGGCTGGTCTGCATCATCCAAGAGTGATCGCCATTGGTGAAGGAAAGGGTGACCTACTTCACGTCACTTTAGAACTAGCTGAACGATGTCAGAAGCGAAGAAGCCAACCTCTCGCCATGGCCTACGCCTATATTGAAGTGGATTTTAGCACCTCCACTGTCGTTCAAAATGACGCACGTCTTAAGGGACTCAAAGGACTTGCAGATCCGAGCAGAAATCGTGGAGATCGCATAGGTTCACCTCCGTCTTCAGGCCCTGCAGATGGAGGAGATGCACTGGTTGGTGTGCGCGATGTAAATTCTATTTTGTATCAAGATGCGATGAGTCCCCGAGGCAAGTCTCACTATCATGAGCCTGCCGTTCAGGCGCGACAAAACCTAGTGCATCCATCAGATCTGACTCCATTAGAGATTGGCATGTATGCACTCCTTGGAGTTTTCTGCTTAGCTATTCTTGTCTTTCTTGTTTCCTGCTCAGTGTTTGCTGTACGTTATCGTCGCAAACAAGTGCCCCCTGCAGCCACTGGAGAATCTGTGGCACATGCTCATGACTGGGTGTGGCTTGGCAGAGCTACTCTCGAGCGCAATTCGGTAAATACGCGCTGCTCTCAGACTCTGGTGCCAATGGCTGACTTCAATGGCAACCACCCTTCTGGCGGTAACAACACCAATCCAAAAGTTCAGCGAAGAGAGAAGAAGGCAGGGTCTCGACAGATCGGCAGTGGATGTCGTGGCAGCAACCTTTCCTTCCCAGGTTCTGAGATCAGTATTCGTATCACAACTAATCCACAGGAGTTACAGGAGGAAGAAACTTCCATGATCGAAAAGGGCACCGTCACCTGCTTGACCAACCATAATGCTCTCCATCTTCCTTCTGTAGTTGATGTTGGAAGTGCGACGACAACGAGGGAAAAACGAGTTCGAATCGTGACAAATCCCGTCCCTCCGCCCCTCCCTCCTATAAATCAGCTGAAGCAGTTCCCTGCCAATCCACCTCCTCCTGTTCCCCCTCATCGCAACTTCGCCCCACCTGTGCCTCCCCACAGCCGTCACCTGCAGGACATTCCCAACTGTAGACTGCCTCGGGGTCACCCCACAGACACGGAGTGGGAGGCCGTGGCTCAGGGTATGGACTACGATCAGCTAATAGAGTACTTCGAGAACCTTAAGGAATCCAATGCATGAGGACAAATAAAGAGATTTCAGTATGTTCAGGCAGGTCTACTTCGTCTTGGTTGACGGAGTGCATTATGGGCCAGCTGGATAGCAAAAGACGTGTTGGTGGCAGGAAACAGGAGTCAGCTGCCAGTTGATCTAGTCTACACGTGATTTCCGTTTCCTCTTGTGTTTGTGCATGTGTGAATGTATGTGCATATGGAAGAGCGAAAGTAAATAAATGGACTTTCTGGTGCTGCCCCAACTGTGAACTTTTGTATGGATCCCAGGCCAATAAACGGTATCTAAACTGCCTGTTATTATTGCATGCGCAAAAGTTATTAAGATGCATCCCAGCTACTGGGATTCACTATCACCTGCTGCAAGGTGCGTGGACCTGGAAAATCCTAATGCTCGCAGTTGGGTATAGTACGAAACAGAAATTTTCTTCTGTTGACTAGTAAAGAATAAGTGATGACTGGTCATCTGAGAAAGAATGACTCACAGCTAACTGTGTCCTCTACTCAAGCACGGTTAGTTGTTCTCTAAGATGTAACTATGTCATGTACAGCATGCCATGATTAGCCATAAGAAGGTAAAGTAGTATATATATTTGTTCAACATTTTGAACTATTAATCATCATCTTGGTCACACATTTTATTTCTGTTGATTCCTCTGTAGCCTAGCTATGTACAGTTTCCTGCAAGAGCTCTCAACGTGTTTCTAAGGTAATGCAAAAACAAACTGAAAAATATAATTCCGAAATAGAATAAGAAAACTGAAGCATTTAATTCAATATTCGTAAGTTTTTCTGCCAGTTTTACTTTATATTTTGCATTGCCATTTAAATAGACATCCGATTTTCAAGTCATTATTTCCATATTTAAAATTCTGTGAGTTTCTTTCGATAGCCAAAAATTTCCATTGCTTCTCTAGAAATATCTGCCACGAATAACATTGTTTTATTCTCGACTAAGGAAGAAAATTGTCATATTCGGCAAAGAAAAGAAGGGGAAATATGCCGATCCAAGAGCAATATAATTACTGCATGTTAGCATTCGAATAAGTGGCAGTGAGGCATAGTTAGTGAGAGTTGATTGAAACATTCAAGAACTTCTACTCGAGAAAAAAAACAAAATAAAATGTGCACTCAAGTCCATCGGCAATTATTTCTGTGGAGGAAGCAAATTTAAAGGGAGTGATGCAACTGAACCTCCTCGACTATTCACATTGCCTAACAATATTAGTCTGTTGTAATGATAAATTTCTAAATTACTACTTAACAAATTGTAGGTTTTTACATTTTAGTCCACCCGATCCAGTAACCAGACAGGCAACAAGTGTAATTCATTGACTCGAATTTGGTAACATTTAAACGAAAACTGTTTGTTATTCGACAACTTTTAAAGTATATTTAAATGCAACATATTCGGGAGTACGTATATAGATAGTCGGAATACGTAAAGTAAAGATGGCAGATATCCTATTTATATCACTCGGATTTCGTGAAAATAGTGGCTATTGCACAAATTTCCTTTGCCCTCGATCAACCTCGTTGAGAGTTCGTTTCTGTAATTACTCGCTGACTATATACATACTGTGTGTCTGTAAAGTACTGTAGCATCTTGTACTGATTGCTTATGACTTTCACTGTGACGAGAAAGATTTGTTCTATTTGTAAATAGTTGTGTAGAAGTCAATATTCCTAGTTCCTATGTATTTGAATTGCAGCTATCCCTGATCATCTTGCACCCATACTAACAGTACTCTGGTGACTGTTGTGCCTACCAGGGGGCGGATGGTCCTTGACACACTTTCTCTCTCTTGCCATTGTGTCACTTCCCTTCCACGCTCTCGGCATTTCGTCAAACTGAGGCGCCATATTGCCTTATTTGCGAGTTCATTGGAACAAATCCATGCCTTGTCAAGAAATGTCCCATCCTGGGCAGACCACAAAGGATTCTGATTCTGCCGATTACCTTAACTTTTTTTATCGAAATATGTTACCTGTCTGATTGTTCTTTTTATCAAATTTCTAGATTCTTTTCTACAAACGTATGAATGAATGTAAGAAAATAGCAGAGCTTGGTTCTCCTAAAACAAAGGTTTAAGGGGGGAGTATAAAATACAACTCCGAATAAGAGGCATTGATAAAAATGTGAAATTTATATCAAAATATCTAAATTTAGAAAAAAATTATTAGTAGAAATTTTAAGATATTTACCAGCGCACCTTACCAGATCTTAGAATAATCGTAGATAGGAAGAATACAATATTAGGGTATAATGTGGTGATTAAATGAATTTTCGACCCAATCAATTTGGGTAATTGACATATCGACTGAGAAGCATAATGAGTAGGCGGATTCCTAGGCTGTCGCCCAAGATGCCTATAGTCTTGTATAGAAGTTGGGGGGGGGGGAGATTCATACAATCCATTTGCCCACAAGTTTCCTGTCAAAGTTATGTTTCATTATTTATTAATTCAACTTTTATCATTCTTAGCTAATTGATAACATGAGCCAAATGTTGATGAATATATGTTGTGGCTTTTGTTTTAGGTCCAGAGTCTCATACTTATAACCCTTGAAGTCATTTTGTGCAGCCCGCAACCAGTACGTTCTATCATAATCATGGCAGCAGACTGGCATACTTGCTTGGTTTTGGCTCAACCAAAACATCCCCTGCGAGTATGGAAAATATGGTCGCGTTCTTCCGAAGATGAAGCCACTACAAACGAAATTTATGTTTATGTTTTGGTGTTTCAAGTATATAATATTTAAATGCTAAAACAACAATATAAGCAATTATGTTTTGCATTAAATGCAGCCCGTCACATGTTGAGAAATAATTGATTTGGCCGCTATATGATTTGAGTTTGAGACCCATCGTCTAGGTTTCCAAAATTACATCTGTGTCCATGCCCCCAACACGTAAACCTTCTGGATTAATATATCATCTAAAGTCGTCCTTCTTTGAGAACAAGTTATCTTAATTTATGTATACCGAGAATGGTTGCCGTTCTGGATTAATATATCATCTAAAGTCGTCCTTCTTTGAGAACAAGTTATCTTAATTTATGTATACCGAGAATGGTTGCCGCGTTATCGTGATTTGTATCCTGTGCTAAAGGTTTCGTCATATAGTCCAGAAAGTTTTTGGCTTATCCAGCGGAACCAGATTAAAATGTAATTACTGATAATTCTGGGCTCTAAATAATTAATTTTAAATAATCGCTATTATACCAGATAGACTTTTTTATTCTTCTGTTTGTAATGCAGTATATTGGCGAGTCTTAGGTGCAATACGGTGTATTTTATTCAAAGCAGCTAAATATACTTTATTCAAGCAGCTATATAATAATATACAGAGTATGCTGTTTTAATATCTTAAACAGCAGTCTTCATTCATATTAAGTTAAAATAGGATTATGCATGTTGTGTTATTTACTTCGTCTAAGATGAGCTTACTGTCGCGAATGTAAAATCTATTAAATATATTACAACACTGTATGTATTATTTTAAATCGGTTCTTCAGAGTAAAGCAATAAGAAGGCAGTTTTACGGTTTAATGATTCGTAAATAGTTCTGGTAGCTACAGTATGTCAACGTTAAAGTTTTTTTGTCTTTCAGTGCTTATGTTAATGCCAATATTTAACTGATGACAAGATAAGTTTATCACGGAAGGGTAATGCGAAATTAAAAAGGTTTTCTGCTCTTCGAGTTAATTTTAATGAAAGGGAGCATAGAGATCGGTCTCATAAAGAGCAGAAAGTTAGGTATTTTAGTACACATATATATACATACATTTTCATAGTAAAATTAGAGCATTTGAAAGGTGCAGTGGCGAAGCTGTGAGATGTTGAAAGAACGTTGGACCCCGAAGCTGCTTTTCTTTTTATTAGCAAAGATACTAATTCATTTAATCAGCTAAGTTCTGCCAATATAAAAGGAAAAAGCTGATTTTTAACTCCTTTGCTATATTAAAAACGAGACTCCAGATTATTAAACTGGAGAGGCTTAAGAAGAGCAGGATTAGTATTTTTTTTTGTGTTTGTACATATTATAATCATAATTCTCGAATTTTCTAATACCCAACTGACCCTATGAATCTAAAAAAAATGACGTTGCATTACTTTATGTAGCACATTATCTTAACACTTTTACGTTACTTGTTGTTCAACTGCTCTAATTTTATTATATTTAAAAGTTATTGAAATTACAGGGAGCTCCAGTTATCTTTACATAACAATATATATATATTTTTCAAAATTTTGGTGTTTCAGAATTTATGCTCTAATCTGTCTATCATTCTGTTTCGACGAGGACACACGGGAATTAAATTTGGAAGTTAAGTTTATTCTCATTTGCCTGTATTAGTGGTAAATGAACTGTGATAGATATACGGATCACTGATGTTTTCTGAAGATTTCTACAGTGGTCCGAGAAGGTGCTGGAACTAAGGTGGGGCATTGGAGCCTCAGCCCCCTGGGAGCAAAATTCTAACTTTAAAGATTCAGTCAGTATATTCCGATTTTCACTGCACTAAAAATTAGTTTTGTGAGTACCACTCCATGCTCCCCCCCTCCCCCAGATCCAACATATGTATAAGTTGGTGTTATAAAACGATTAAGTGCAGTATTGCCAACTCGGAGAGAGAAAATCACGCCCAAACTTCAGAAAATGTCAAAAATGGAATTCGTAGCGAATACCGTTTTCCTTACGAATAGCATGGTAAATAATTTTGCGTCTAACAAGCTCCCCTTTTGGAATATATACTTGAAACTGCCCAGCAACTTGGACGACAACCAAAACACTGTCAAAGCAGCCGCTTGAGGGGGTATTTATTTTTTTTTTTTATTTATGGCTGCCCCAGACAGACATCTGTTATTACAGTATTTTCTTTTTTACATGAACTTCTCGGTAACAATTTTTTATGGTAAATTGCAAATTTATATACGATTGTACTATTTTATTAATCTATAATGATTGACTGTATATATATATATGGGAGGGAGGGGGTCTAATTCAACATTTTTTCCTGGTGAGAGCCCAGTTAATTCATGGTTCCGGCAATGCTCCGAGAGCTTGAAGTTAAAACTGTTAGCAGCAAAATTTTATTATAGAGCAGTGTAACTAATTTTTCGTAATAAGTAGTATATAAATATAGCTTAAATTTATACTTGATAATATAAGAAAAAATATATAAAAACACTAGACTCTCTGAGTAAGTTTACGTAGGGAATTCTTGCACACCCCACTTTATTGTTACTTTATTTAGAAAAAAAGATATTTTTTGTTGCATAGCATTATTCTTTGGACATCAAGCTCAAGGACATCTGTGATACGTTACCATTGAATCAAATTGATGTTTCACAACGACAAAAATCAACTGTAAACAATGGCATAGACCAGTGGTTCTCAACCTTTTATGCTTTACGTACCCCCTGGAAATGTGTATGTAACGGACGTACCCCTTGTATAGATAGATAAAACTATAGTTATAGTATAACAATGGGAATAAAATAAAACATATATATAGATACATATTAAATTTTGTATTCATAAATTACTTATATCGATAAACAAATGATTTGTTAAATTGATTATGTCATTTTATTAAATTATAAACATTTTACTGGGTAATCAGTAAATGATTGCGCTTGTTTACGCTTGCACAATTCATCAATGGTGGGGTTATCTTGCTAAGGTAGAGTCGCAAGTCATCTTCAACATCCAGCCTGTTCCTATATTTATTTTTTAAAGCAGTTAAAGATGAAAAACCAGTAGCAGTGTTGCGAACTTAGCGACTTTTGAGCTCTCACGGCATACTCCAAAATGTTTTACCGCGTACCCCACGTTGAGAACTAGCATAGAGTATAAAACACTTCGCTTTATCGTTTATAAGGCGAACTATTTGATGGGTGAAGCTCTACATTTTAAATCTCTTCTCGACGCCAAGAAACGTTACTTCTTGATATGCTAATCATGTGATTGTGAGGTTCAATAGTCAGACATCCATCAGTAGAATTCAACTTTTTAAAAATAAATAGTAATTTGACTCTTATAATAACCTAAATCTATATAGAACATAAATTATGTAAAGCTATAGAGACGAGTTCATATGCTTTTCCACTGTCTTGCAGAGATTTAAATCGATATTCACTGAATATAATCCAGTTAATGCCCCAGGCAATAAATTCATGGATGTTGTCCGATCGACTTGAGTTTTCCGATCGGCATTCTCTACAGCAGAGGATAAGCATCTATGCGACATCCTGCAATGCTCGTTGTAGTATCAGTTGGTTGTGGCAGTGGGTGCATAATAGGGGATGTAGATTGTCTGGTTGAGCAGGAAGTAGCTCATTTAAAAATTCCTTTCTACAGTCCTCCTCTTGTTAACAGCTGTCTAAACCGCGAGTGGGTTCTAGTTCATTGTACTAACTCTTCTCTAGTACTGAAAAGAAAATAAATACGTTTCACGTCTCTATACGAAAACCTTGATTGGCACAAGTGTTAATTATCGTACATAATGTATTCTTGCAAATCCATTGGATGTTCACAAAACAAGTAACATACTCTTGATAGTAAAACATGTGGTTTTTAGCTATCAATTTCTAATTTTTTTAATGAAACAATGACAAAACAATAGAGATCTTTGTTTGACCTTACCTTTAATTCATCTTTAGAATGGAAAGAGGTTTCCTGAATTTAATTCCTAAGAGTCCCTGGGTCCAATTTAGACAATTAGACACTCCGAGTTAAAGCCTTATAACATGTGGCATCCATGGGCGCCAACAGTAAAAGAAATTCCCCCCCCCCCCCCCACAACTGAGACAATTTAATAAATTAAAAATTACGCTCCCCATAAACAGAATTGTTTCTGCTTGCAGAATGTGTATATGAAGAGCATTTCTCCCATATGATATATACGTAATAGACTTGCCTTAGTCTCGTTCGCCATTCCCTCCAGGGTCAGCCCTGCCAATGGAAGTCCCTCAAAAAGCAGTCTATACTAGAGCTGATTCGTGTTTAAGATTTTTTAACCCGAACTCGATTGTGTCTCGGGTTCATTAAGCCGAGTTAAAGCCTTATAACATGTGGCATCCATGGGCGCCAACAGTAAAAGAAACTCCCCCCCCCCCCCACAACTGAGACAATTTAATAAATTAAAAATTGCGCTCCCCATAAACAGAATTGTTTTTGCTTGCAGAATGTGTATATGAAGAGCATTTCTCCCATATGATATATACGTAATAGGCTTGCCTTAGTCTCGTTCGCCATTCCCTCTAGGGTCAGCCCTGCCAATGGAAGTCCCTCAAAAAGCAGTCTATACTAGAGCTGATTCGTGTTCAAGATTTTTTAACCCGAACTCGATTGTGTCTCGGGTTCATTAAAGTTAGAAGTCAAATCTTCATATCTAGTTCCATACTGTGTTCTATTCCATTCCATACTGAGGATTAATAACAGAAGCATAAGAACTAAAGTTTTTAATAAATTATTATTAGACATTAAATTGACCTATAATTTCTGGAAAGAAAATAAAAAATATGCGGTTAAGTTACTATTTAGATATAAATAATATGTGGAAAAAGGGGTGAATTTATTTCTTTGTTAACAGTTCTTGGAAATTGCGAATCGTCTTTTTTTTTTTTGTTGATCCTCCTTATGACGTTCTGGTTGTACTTGAGAAATCTTGGGCTTAGAATGAGTTGCATGAGAAAATTATTGAAGCCGAAGTCTTCCACAAAAATCTTTTTTTGTGGGGGGGGGGAAGAGCAAATCAGAAAAAAATTACAATTAATAAAACCTAAAGAATATTAAGTTTAAATTAATTAAATATTTAAATAAAATTTTATGTTTTTGTTATTAAAATTGAAAATTTGATGATTAAAATATTATTTAAAAATTTTTAATTAAAAATTTTATGATTTAAAAACTATTAATTAACATTTTATGTATATCAAATTAATTATTCGCTTAAAAATTGTAGCTAAATATTTAAAAGAACTTACTGAAATTTGACATGAGAGAGTAATTTTATCTGTATCTCCTCCCCATTTTCACTAACAGTATTTAGCAGTTTTTTTAGTGTTTTTTAGTTTGGACACAGAAGAAATAGGTTAAAAATTTTGGCATGCGTTTTCACGATTGTTATAGTAACTTAGCAAAGAAAGTATTGTGACCTTTCACTATTTGAAGATTACACTTAAGTATATATATAAATCTCGCTACGAAAAGCAGCGACGGAAGTTCGTGGAATCTTTCTGATTGCATAAAAGCAACACTGATTCGGAAAAACTAGGCTGAAGGATACCTTTTTTTAGCAGATTGGGTTGTCGAGTTCACCTAAATACAGCAATCCTCCGTTATAACGCAGTTCGCTATAACGCTGTCATTGTATTATAATTATCGTCACGATAGCCCTGTCACAATTCTCTATATGTCTTATTTAATCAATGGTGTATGAAAATTCCTGTTATCTTCAGAGGGATATGCAATACAAAATTATTTTGGGCACTTCGCTAAGTAAATGAATGGGAAGCAATTTTGATTAAAATTTCTTTCCGTTTCCGAAAGTTTTTTCTCCAAAAAAAAATTCTTTTTTTTAAGTTACGAACAAAATGCTGTTATAACTCTCTCCCGACATAATAGAATAACAACTATGGATCTGGCTATAGAACAGGGGGAACTGAGAAGAAGTCTTTAGTAAGGTTTCACAATTGCTAAAACCATTCCACCGGATTGGAAAGGTTAAAATGATGTTCTATATGGAATAAACTTTTATAGTTTTTTTTACTGTATTTTTAGTGTTGGACATATGGGGTTAAAATTATACAAATTTCAGAGCAGATAGACAAATTTTAGATTTTGTATAAGACGACCGGATTTTCTTGGGGGGGTGGGAACCCCTGGTCCCCACCCTTGGGTACGTTCTTGGACCAGGACCATCAGGTGAATAAATTCACCTGTAAGTTCATCTTAATACAGTATGTAATGTGTGTAGAACATTGTATAATGTTTAAATATTTCCGAATGACACAAGCGTGTTTTCACTTTTCAATTGGTTATATTTGTATATATACACACCTTACTAATAACATAACTATCGAAAGGGCCTATCGCAATGACCGGAATTTACCTAATTAGCACATATATTTATGCAAATACTGCGATCGTTTAGCGCTCTGTTTTGCTGCAACCATTTAACAGCGTTAAGCGAGGAATTCCTGTACTCTCAACCAAATTGGGAAATATTTTAACGAAAGCTCTGGAAGGAAAGTTTTCGAGGAATCGAAGTAATAACATTCGCAACCGCACTGCTTAGGAACCATAATTTCGTATTAAAAATCCATCCCAGGACTACTCATTTACATTTGAAGGGGGAAAAGTTGCTTTTTTTTTCTTTAACTTTTTAGAATTTTTGGCCGATAAGAAATTAGAAAAACACTCAAAATTGCATTTAAGTTTCATACTTTTTTACCCATTTGTTTCTATACCGTTCCGGTGGCCGAGTAATTATCCAACTTGTTACGAAGAGTTCCTTATAAGTACGAATAACAACTGGTTCTCTTTGTGAGTATTTTTCTGATTTTTACCATGATAGGAAGCGTAATTAGGAGAATCAGTTTTTCAAGTGAGTAAATAAAGAAGCAACCGCAGTGGTTTTAATGCATATATTTATTTTAAAAATGTGTTTATAGCTTTCCCCCCCCCCCATTTTTGAGAACCACTTCTGCGATGAAAAATATTTTTTACAACTGGCTGGGTCAGCAGTACACAGTGCCGTGTAATGTAAGAGGCAGAGGCTTAGTGCCAGAAAAAAAGGATATCTTTTTTTGTGTGGGGAGGGGGAGCAGAGTCCAGAATAATTTTATAGCCAGGCACTACATCATTTTGAAGCTTCGGTGTTATCGCAAAACTAGTATCACTACATTAGTTTATTTAATATACACTCGTTTCATACTTAAAGCATTATTATCTTGGGAACGTTTGCAATTTAGGATTGACAGAAGCTTCTCAAAATACGAGATGATGATCATGATTACTGTAAAAAGGGCACTTCTGACTTGGGAAGGGAAAATGACAGGGGTTCAAGTCCCTGTAGCCCTTTTCCTCTGCACTGCTCTGGCACTTTATATGAGGGAATTATATTTACAGACAGCAGAAGTAGAGGAAAATTCAAATAATTTTACTGATAGCAGCAAAGTGTTTTGTAGAGTAAGAATATATTAAGCAGTGGTAAAGTAAAATTTATGCAGAAATGTTTGTTTATTGAAAAAAATATATATCTTATGTTTGGTTTCGAAAGGTAGTTTTGGGTTTTTTATATTTGCTGAATAGCAACGACTGTCAATCAGGCAAAATTATAAAAGGTAATTTGATATTTCTAGAAATGCACATATATGTACTTGAAGGAATTCACTATATTGTGAAATCAAGCTTTAGCTGAAAGTCGATGATATAACCAGAACATTTTATTCGAGTCAGTTTCAGAGGAAAAACATTTTATCGGTGTTCATGTTCTCAGGATAAATTACCCCCCCCCCCCCTTCAGCATTAAAAATCTCATTTTAAATAATCCATTTTAGAACACGTTAATAAGATTTTGTATAAACAAAGATGTCAGATTTTGTATAAATTTGTGGTTATTTTGTAAATAACACTGCATTGCTAAGTTGCATCTTGAAAATTGAAATTAGTAAAGTTTATACAGATTCTATGAATCGTAATATACTTATGTCGAACTTTGGGTCAAAGCTTTGAGATTGAAAGTTATGTATTGCATCGTTGTTCACAGGTTAATTACTTCTTATCTTTCTAGAAATGGACCAGCGAGAGAAAATTTAAATTCACCACTACTTTCTCTTCAGACTGTGTCTTTTGTTTTTGTGTAACATTGCCACAAATGTGACAAATTGTCAGCTGCTGGTCAAACACACTCCTTTATGCGTTAGACTCTGTTTCTGTTCCTATTATGGAAGCAGTAGACTTATTTTTTCATTTTATATGTTTCTGAGTTATTTCTTGTGTGTTATATACAGTTAAATGTTTTATGTGCAGTAAAAACTAATGTACAAAATATTTATTTCTAGACGGTTTTCCGTTGCTCGTTGCTGCTTTACGTATTTTTTTTCTGGTTTTCTAGATCAGAATCTGCAGATTGCATAGTAAGACAATACACTTATGTTGTTGCGGAATATGTTAAAAGACACACGAGTTTGTTATTTGAGCAAACTTATCCATTTTAAACTAGAGTGCATTAGTTAATAATGCTATCTTGTGTGATTTTGTATCTGTTTTCAGTTCATTTATTTCCCAGCCCAATCGTTGACCGCCCCTGGGATGTGGCCTGCAGTATTCAACACGGACTTTGCAGGACAGCAAAGTTGTCCATCTTCTAGTCTGATGTTGCACATGATTTCATTTGGTGTGTTGTGACCTTGCAATCATGTTTCTCAATAAACGTTTATAGAAAAAAAGTGTCAGGTGTTTTTTTATTTTTGATCCCGTGGCCGAGTGGTTAGCACGCTTGGCTATGATCAAAGGGACCTGGGTTCGAGCCCCGGGTAAGGCATAGATGTTCGTGCTGTTTTTCTGCTGAAGTCCTGTCATCCTCTCAGATCTTCTGCTGTGACATATAAACTGGCAGGCTCCTGTCAGACCTCTGTGGCAAGCAGCTGCTTGAGGGGGAATTTATTTTTATTTTATTAATTATTTCAAATATACATGAAACGTATCACGATTTGATACAACTATAAATGCAATAATTCATAGATGAAATTGAAACAAACAGATTATGAACTAATCAGCAGAATTTATTTTTTTTGTCCTGAAGAATACTGGTTGTTAGTAGTGGTATTACATATTCCTAAACTAGTCCAATGCTCGTTAATAGTAAGCACGGATCAGTAAAATGCGTATCTAGAAATATATTCGGTGAAATTTCAGAGGAAGGTAAAAGATAACATTTAAAGTCATGAAAATTTGGGCCAAAATGAATTGCACATATCTTTATAAAAAGGAATAAAGGAAAGTACGGGAAAAAGGAAGTAGTTTTGAACACAAAATGTATAATCTATAGAGGATGTAGACTCTTTAGCACTAAAACAGACCTGAACGATTAATATCCCCAGTAAGATAATCCAGAGAATGGAAAGGCAATAGAGCCCACTGAGCAATCCTGGAGGGGGTGTAAGAGAGGCAATATGTCTCCCTAAGGGTTGAAATCAGGAGAGAATGATTTATCTCCTTTAACCACTATCCTGCCATTGGTGAAAAAAGTGACGCCCATGGGCTTGGAAAGGCCGCTGTCCAAGCAGAACAAAAAGTCCGTCGGATGGGATGTTAAGCCGTATGCAGGAGAGCCATACTTTGTACATGCTGGATGGGAGGTTTTTATCTAACACCAGTCTAGTGGGTCCCTTTCTCCGAAAGGGGCGGGGTGGCTCAGTCGGTAGCGCGCCAGGCTCGTAATCTGTAGTTCCCAGGTTCGAGTCCCAGCAGGGTCAGCGTTGAGATTTATCTCCGCAAAATTCCCCGCCCTGCCCACGGTCAGTAGGGGACACCGATGGGCTTGGAAAGGCCGCCGTCCGTCGGATGGGACGTTAAGCCGTGGCCCCGTGTGCGGGAGAGCCATACCCTGTGCACGTTAAAGAACACACTGGATGGCCTTGACGGGAGGCTACCATCTGTCTCCCAACAGCTGTTCCAGTGGGTCCCCTCCCCCAACCTTCTCTGAGCCTTCGGGGTCCATGTGACCTGGCCATTTAGCCCACGGTGTGCAAAAAAAGTGCCGCTCAGAGGTAAAACAACCCAACCCTTTCTCCGAGCTCTTCGGATCCTAGCGATCTGGCTATTTAGCCTATGAGTGTGCAACAAAACAAGTGCTACTCGGAAGTAAAATAACCTAGAGTGAATGCAGGTAACTCTTCGTTGGATATCTTCTTTTTAAAGATATTGGTCGTCTTGCTTTATATGGATGTACATTATAGTCCATTAAAAAGACATTGTCCCCTCGTCAACAAATAAATATTTTCATTCCAATACCTCAGAGCACTTACGGGAACCTCTATCAGGCAAGTGGAGGTCAGTATGGCAACTCAATGAAAATCGAACCGTCACCAAATGGGCTTCCCAGATCATTAAAATGTTTGTAGTCCGATTAAGAGAAAATATAGATTTGTCGGAAAACAGAAGTGATTCTATTGTTTTCGGATCCAGACTACTTAATTGTGACACCGTTACAAACGGGTGTGTATCTGATATTAAAAAGACTCGTACAATAGTCCACATGGCTGCGGGTTCAGAATTTCAAAAGTATCTTGGACACTCGCTCATCCACAATATCCCGATAATAGGAAAGGAATTAATATCGCATTGGTCCACCCTTTGCAACTATCACAGCCTCCACTCTGTGAGAAAGGCTCTCCACTAGATTTTCATACGTTGCTGCGGGAATTGCCCGCCATTCTGCCACAAGAGCATTAGTGCAGCTGGTTACTGATGCAGGCGGTTCGGCCTGGCTCAGTCGGCGTTCCAAGTCATCCCAAAGGTGTTCCATGGGGTTGAGATCAGGGCTCTGTGCAGGCCAGTCAAGTTCTTTCACACCCATCTCATCAAATCATTTCCTGCACAGTTCTCGCTTTGCGGCTGGGGGCATTGTCATGTTGGTACAGAAAAGGGTCCACCAAACTATTGCCATAAACTTGGGATAATAGAATTGTCGAGAATGTCATTATAGACTATAGCATTCAGACTCCCGTTCACTAGAACTAGGGGGTCAAGCCCGAACCATGAAAAACAGTCCCAGAACATGATGCCTTCACCGCAGTTGGCACAACACAGTTAGGCAGGTATTCACCTGACATCCTCCACACCCAGACTCGTCTGTCGGACTGCCAGATGGTGAAGCGTGATTCATCACTCTAGAGAAAACAGTTCCACTGGCGCCGTGCTTTACACCACTCCAACCGACACTTGCCGTTGGTTTTGTGTGACTGCTCGGCAATTGAAACCTGCAACTCACAACGAACTGTTATAGTGCTGGCATTGCTTCCAGAGGCATTTTGGAACTTGATGGCGAGTTTTGCAATTGAGGACAGGCGATTTTCTCTCACCACCCCTTCAGCACTCGACAATACCGCTCTATCATTTTACATGGCCTACCTGAATGCTATTGCGGTGTTGTTGCTCCTAGGCATTTCCACTTCACAATAACATCACTTACAGTTGATCGAGGCAGCTGCAGAAGGCCCGAACTGACTTGTTGCTAAGGTGGCACCTTATGACTATGCCACGTTGAAAGTAACCGAGCTCTGTCATACGGCCCATTCTTCTGTTTGTCTATGAGGTTTGCCAGGCCACTGCGTCCTTTTATACCTATTTGGGCCATGGATGTGGCGTAAATGGGTGAATCCACTACGTGTCTGGATACTTTTGATGAGATAGTGTATATACGATTTATTCTTGCTAGAGATTTGAAATTTTGGTGTTAGAGGTGTGACAGTAAAAGGGTTTGCTATTGGCAACAGCAATTTAGTGAGGATATTCATGGGGATGGGAAATAATTTGTTTTTTGTTTAAGAAATAAATGGAAAATTATTTGTATAGATACTAAGGAAGTACTATTTGCATATTTCAAATCATCCAATAATTTGAATTTCCACTATTACAGACTCTAAGTTTTAAAATGGCGAACTTGATTCTCTTTTACACAGAGCATTCCTTATTCGCAGAGGCATGATTTTGAGAGCCCTGCGCAGATGTGAATATCCGCATTTAGAAGCTCTCGGCGGATATAAGATTAATGTATATAGCGGATAAAATCTCGGATTTGATAACATATACAGGAACAAGAGCAAATATACTGCGTTGTTGATGGCTGACATGAGTGAAAAAAAATCTGATTTGAAAATTCAGCGACATCCACTTTAAAAGGGGGGGAAAACCATTGTGATAAAATAGGCCCAAAAAAAAAAATCCTTTGTGAAAGAAACGATCTTTTTGCAGACAAAGTAGAATATAAATTTAAAATAATTCTTTGTGTTACGTAAAAAACAGGAATTAAATATATGAAAATTTCGGTAGTAAAGTTTGTATAGTGATGTGTAGATGTAGAAAGAAGTTACTGGATTAAAAATATAAATAAAAATTTAAAAAATATATTTTTCTTCCTATAGGGCCCTAAAAAGTAGAAAATAAACCTAAAGCATATCGATGGTGCAATCAGCATTCACTTCAAAGGAAGATAGGATGCCAGCAATCTAGTTGAGTATCTTTCTTCGAGGCGAATACGAACTCAGCGACCGATTGCACCATCGATATACTTTAGGTTCATTTTCTACTTTTTAGGGCCCTATAGGAAGATAGTTTTTTTTTAATTTATATTTATTTTGTTGTCACTAAAATACCTATATTCAAAAACTTTGATACATGACTCATAAACATCGAACACATTTACTACCCTTTTAGATTCAGGTTTGAGATAGTCCATGACGGAGACATCACAAGCTTTAATTTGAGATACGACTCGTTATTAAAGTCAACACCAGCGAAAATCCGTCCCCCCCCCCCACATTTTATCATGGAAGAATAGGTGGGGACGAAATTCGAAATAGTTTAAGGCAGTCATTATGCGAGCTTTCATTGACATCTAACTCGTACCTGTAGGCTCCTGTGTTTCCCGATGATATAGTAGAACGACTTTGAGATTTCCTGTTTTATAGGCGGGAAGAAAGCATGGGTTAATTTTTTTTTATAGCCTACGATACTCCCTGCGTCACAAGCTTTCATTTGACACAAAGCTCGTTACTTTCCGCACTCGCGTTCAGGAGATAAGGAGGAATAATCATTTTCATATTGTCCCCCTTTTTACGGAGGAAGAAAGAACGAGGTGTGATTTTTTCGTAACCTACGACATTCCACGTGTCAAAAGCTTTCATTCGATGTATATAGCTTGTTACTTTTGGCATTCGCGTTCTAGAGATATAGCTTAAGAATGGTTTTTACATTACCCCCTTTTTTAGGGAGTTAATTTTTTTTTATAGCCTATGACACTCCCCGCGTCAAATCCCCAAACCGATCGAACGACCAACCGACAAATGTTAATGGCAAAACAAAAAGGAAGATGGTAAAAAGAAGAGTCTTCCCATAGTCGCCAAAAACTGCATCTAAAAAAGTATAATACTCGGATGAATTTACAAAATTAGATTTTACTAAGTTTTTTGGCTAATATTTAGTAAGGTATATATCGTTATGAATTAGAGGCTTATTATTTTTATCACAATATATTTTTTCGGTTAACACTGAACAATAAATTTTGACTTTGGTGTGAAACACACATGTCAAACAGCCGTTTCTTATATAAATCGAGATGCTAAACACGAAAATGACGCAAAAATATTTGATTAGCAAGCATGGGCGTCCGCAGAGAGGGGCAAAGGGGGCACTTGCCCCCCCCCCCCCCCCCCCCCCCCCCCCCCCCCCCACTGGATCGAGTAAAAAATTCCACAAATCATAATCTTAACAATTTAAACGGTAACATTTCCTTGTTCAAGGAATTTCGGAAAGGTAGCATTTTCATTTAATTTATTCATTTCTAATGAAATTATTCTCTGATTATTTAAAAAGTCCTAATGAGTTATATTAATAACCAGAGAAGAGAAATATGAAGCAAATTCTTCAGCCAAGTCTGAAAGTGATTCAATTACACTGGTCTGCAAAAAAAACTTTTTTCCCTCCCTTCCAAAATTTTGTTTGATATTAATGATTTTAAGGGTGTTGAGTCCGAATCTGACAGCCGATTTGTTCTATCACCTATAGTTTTCTAGTGATATGGGTTTAATTTAAAAAAAAAAACACTATTTTACTTAGAAAAGATAAATAAATTTTACCAAATATTTATTTACATCATAAAAAGTTAAAGCTGACACAATAAATCCTGATACATTTAAATATTTACACAAAAAATTATTTTGTCTTCTGTCGCTTATATTTTATCTCTGGACCCTCTCGCCGCAGGGACTCTAAGCCAAAACTGCCAACATACTCTCGTTCCTTTGCCGCTATATCGTTTTTCCGTTTCTGATATGTCTTGATAGTTTTGAGATATGTCTCGCATAATAAAACTGACACTTTCAATAATTTGAAATCATCATCATCATCATCCTCAAGCAGCCATGGGCTACGGAGGTCCAACCAGACCACGTAGTTTAATTCTCCAAGCATATCTGTCCTGAGCTACATCTGCTGCATCCGGCCACTGCACACCAATTCTAACAAGGTCCTGTTTGACATTGTCTGCCCACCGCATCCTAGGTCTCCCCCTCCTTCTGAGGCCTCTAGACACACTGTTCATAACCCTATTCGCCAATCTATAATTATCCATACGGGCAACATGGCCAAACCAGCGGAGTCTCTCTCTGCACAATATGCTGCTTAAAGGAGGTTGCAGACTCCTTTGCCTAACCTCATCATTAGTTACAAAGTTAAACCACCTAATACCCAAGATACTCCGTAAGCATCTAGAATCAAAAGCATCTAGTTTCCTCTTATCTTGTTTACACAGCGTCCAAGTTTCACTACCATAACTAACCCTAGAAAGAACCAAACTATTATACAGTCTAATTTTAGTTTTTAGGTGTATACGCCTATTTCTCCACACTCTCCATAGATTCTTAAAAGTCCCGGCAGCAATCCCTATTCGTCTGTTAATCTCATGCCGCACATCACCATCATCTGTTCAATAGCTCCCAAGATTATTAAACTGTGACACCTGCTCAAGACTGCAACCATTCAGATTAACTGAATCACAACCTGTCTGACCAATTTTCATCACTTTAGTTTTCTCTCTGTTTATAACCAAACCTACTCTACTACCAGTCTCATCAACAGCTCGAATGAAAGAGTTCATCTCATCAACATCATTTGTCAAAAGGGCTAAATCATCAGCATAATCTAAATCAGAAATTTTCGTATCTCCAGCCCATTTAAGGCCAAAATCTTTCCCTTGAAGTGAATTTCGCATAACATAATCAACAACCAAACTAAAGAGAAAAGGAGACAAAATGCACCCTTGTCCAACACCAGACGTAATGCTAAACCAATTGCTACAAGACTTACCAACTCTCACACATGACTCAGTGTTATTATAGAGAGCTTTCATTATGTTAACTAACTTGTCTGTATACCATATGATCTCACAATCAACCACAATACCTACTAGACTGGACTTGTTTATGGATTTGAGCTTGATTAATTTGAAAACGAATAAATTAATTTATATATATTCACAAAAAACGCCATTTTCCCCAAAAATGTTGACCTCCCACGAAAATAGTGCCTGATATAAACATTTGGATGCCAGATTCAGATTCGGCACCCTCAAATCTATAAAGTATACCCATTTTTTTTTCGAGGGAGGATTTTCATGCAGACCAGTGTTATTATCTGTAAGTATCTATAGTAAAGGCCCCCATGAAAATGTAGGCTTTACAGGTGCCTATGTAATGGGAATGCCTGCCGATTTCCACGAAGTTCCGTGTTAGCAAGCACGCATAGGAAGCTTCAGAACTTGCACATGAGGGAGCACCGTTCCGCTGTAAGCTAGAGGTCCTGTATTGTTAGAGTCTAACATCCTTCTTTAAAAAACTGGACCATTTTGTAAAAGGGACCTTGGCCCCTTTATCATCTGGTCCACGAGAAAAAAAATTTTTGTGTGCGTCAAAAAGTAGGGACCAGTACAGTGAAGTGCTAGCGGCCCTACATGTTGGCGATAAGCTTTTGGCCGCAGGCCGCCTAATAATGAAGGAGGTGGTTGAAGTTTGGTGCCAAGGAAGTGCTGCGTCGTAGTTCAGTGGCAAGGGGATGGGGAGGGGAGAGATTTGGAGTAAAATTCTTCTGGGAGTGAAAATTGTAGCGTGTGTGGCCCATGTTGGCCGCAAGTTGTTAAGAAGGGTGCAAGGTAAATATTCAAAATCGCCCCTAATCTCTTACAATTAAAGATGGCCTAATATGGTCTGCAGATCGTAAAATTTCTGATTTAGAATATGCTGATGATTTAGCTCTTTTGGCAAATGATGTTCATGAGATGAACTCTTTCATTCGAGCTGTTGATGAGACTGGTAGTATAGTAGGTTTGGTTATAAACAGAGAGAAAACTAAAGTGATGAAAATTGGTCAGGCAGATGGTTTGCCACCACTAGTAATCATTTTTGAAAAAGGGTACTTTGGGAGTTGTAGTCTATTGTTACAGAATATAATTATGTATCTATATATTTTTCTGAAAACATCAATACAATTGCACTAGGGAAATAAGCTGGTGCAGTAATGTGTCCAAAATGCTTCCTTTTTGTCCCTGTAATGGATCCTTTTTGTTCCTTTGGATCTTTTTGGCATCTGGAACTTTTGGTGTCCAATGGATCTTTTGAGTAGGAGGTGTCTGCAGGAAGGAGAGTCATATTCCACGTATTGAGATGGAGAGTCTGCAGGAAGTTGGAAGGTTAAAGGATTTTGCCAGTACTTTGTATGAAATGGGCCAGGGCCCTGAAATATGATTTTGCCTTTGTATGGGTGGGGTTTAGGATGGTCTGTAAGGTGAATGTGGTGACTCCAAGTGTAGCAAGTTTGTGATAGAGGGTGTGTCTTTGTGTGTTGTATATTTGACAGTGTAGTAGGTAGTGGGGGATATCCTCTATCACTTGGCAGTTTGGGAAGAATACAGAATGTATTTTTCTAATCATAAATAAGTCTTTGTTGATGTTCGCTCTGCCAGTTCGGAGTCTGTGTATTGCTGTTTGGGCCCTTCTGGATAGGTAGTTAAGATGTAGTGTGTTTGGAGAGGGTGCTATTGTGGCTCTGAATGTGTTTTTATCTGTAGTGTGTTGTACCCAATTCTCGGTCCATGTGTGATAAAAAATTTTTGTGTATTCTCTTATGTGATGTTTGCATGTAGTGACATGTGGTAATTTGGGGTTGTGAGTGTGAGGCCTTGTTTAGCAAGTGAGTCAACAGTCTCATTATGGATGATGTTGCAATGGGAGGGAATCCAGTAAAATGTTAGGGTGTTTCCCTTGTCTATAATGTTGTGTGCTATGTTTTGTATGTGGAAAAGGGAATGGTTCTGTGATGGATCTTCTGTTAGTGTGTTAATGAGTTGTAATGCAGGCCTTGAGTCTGTGATTATGTTAATCTGTTGTTTGTTGAGGTGGGTGGCCCAGCCTAATGCCATATGTATTGCTGCTAGCTGTGAAGAGGTGCTATTTTCAGCATGATTTAATTTTATAACATAAGATAATTTGGTGGAAGGGGTGTAAAAAGCAGCAGAGCCAGAAGTGGTGTGTGGAATATGAGATCCATCAGTGTAAATTGTATGGTCAGTGTCTGATAGTTGTGTGATTAAGTTGTCTGCAGCAATTTTTAGTTCAATGGGGAGGTGAGCTTTTTTTTTGGTGATGTGTGGTTGTATTGTTAGAGGCTGACCATTTCGGTGATTCACTGCCATTGGTTGATTGAGTCGTGTGGTTTTTGGGTACCATGTTTTGTTGTACCGTGAGACGAAAGCCTATGAGTTAGTGTGTGTACAAAGTTAAAACTTCTCATTTGTTATAGTTTTTACACATTTCTACCACTTTTTTTTGTCTATAAAAGCTGTCATATTTTATGAATGCCTCACTGCGCTGTATTTGGGTGTAAAAATTTTACTCAAAGAAAAAAAGTAATGAATATTTTTTCCGACAAACTCCATCAGAAGACGGCAATCGGCTGCAAAATTGAAATGAGCTAACTGAACACCAACAAAATATTTCTTTTAAGGATCGTTTGAAAAACGAGCTAATGTTTTCACTTTGTCGTCTGCTTATGCCAATATTTCTTCGTCTGTCTATCCGTCTTTCTGTTAACTGTTGTCTATCCATCTGTCTTTCCACCTGTCTGTCCGTCTATAGACAATCAATTTCTTTTTACTTTTAGAGCTAAATGAAAAATTCTTTTTAGGTTGGATAGGTGTCGAACAAATATTGCGATTCGCAATTTTGAAAATTTTTAATAGCGCCCTCTAGCGATGGGAAAAGATGGAAATGCTAAAATTTCAAACGAATATTACAAACAAACTATTTACACTAGAAATCTGATATTTTGGTAGCAGAGTGTTATAGTCAGAAAGTTTACAAAGGAAACAAGACTTTGCCGTCTTAGCCAAAAGAGGGTGCAAAATTAAAGCTTTTTTTAAAGAGATAAACGAAACAATATATATATATTTTTTGTTTTACAGGCACTAGCAAAATATTAATGATTTAAACAATATTTGATAACCTCAGAGTTACCTGTAGACATTTAAACGTCTATAAATCAATAAATGTTTTTTGTGGAAAAAAATTCGTCGACATATGTGATTCGAACCCGCATCTCTCCAGAAACATACCAGAGTATTCTTACCCATTGAACTAATGCCATCTCAGTCTTTTTTCCACTATTAATGACTATCACTCCTCACGTGAATTTTGGGCACCTCCTTATGGCGTCATCTAAGATCTTAAGTGGCAACTATTTCTTTTTTAGTGCTCTGAGTAAGATGGAAATAAATAATGAAATCACATCACCCTATTTAGCGTTATTAATGATTTAAACAATATTTGATAATCTCAGCGTTACCTGTAGACTATATATCAATAAATGTTTTTTGTGAAAAAACCCGGCGTTAGTTCAACAGATTAGAATACTCTGGAATGTTTCTGGAGAGATGCGGGTTGTATACAGCCCATCGGTGCTAAAGGCGGTATATAAAAACTCGAAAGGTGACCTCTAGCGGCGGAAGAAAGCTGGAAAATAACAAAAATATTGCAAACGATCTATTTTTGCTAAAAACTAAATTTTTGGTAATAGAGTTTAATGATAAAGTAGTTTATCCTAATAGTAAAGATTTGTCCTGTTGGTAAAATGCAACTTTTCTGCTTTAAGAGATAAATGAAAAACTTTTTTTGCACATTACAGGTCCAAATAAAATATTAATAGTTATTTTCTCAATTATACAGTAGTTCGAATTTCCACTGTCAGAGGGTACTGAAAGTGCAAAATAACTAGAAGAATGCATCTCGCTTCTGGCGCATATGGGAATCTCATTTCCAAAAAGAATGATGTTATTCCTTTGCCTACTTTTTCACTCCTTAAAAGTTTTGATTACGGATGTTCTTGTTGTTTTTCTCCTGGGTCCCGCCATCCTCATGGACCTTCTACTATGGCGTATAAATTGACAAGCTCCTGTCAGACCTCTGTACAAGCAGTTGCTTGAGGGGTTATTTATTTAGTTTTTAATCTATGATGAGGGAAATGCACATAGTAGTATTTAATTAGTAATTATAAAACATAAAAGGTATTTGTCTGTTAGTTCTTAAATTTAAAAAGTTACTTTTCTCTCGCTCCTCTGAAAATACTGGGCAGATCATTGCTGTCAGTGGAATTTCTACCATAATAGTACTCTACAAGCCGAAATTTCTATCATAAACAGATCACTAGAAATATTCGTTAAAAGTTTTGCAGTTTCCATATTTAGTGATCTCTAATGATATAAATTAAAACTACCTTTGAAAATGCGAATTACATTTCATTAGTAACCAACTAAAAAAGAGGTTTCCAATTATCTCTTAAAACAAAACCGTTCCATTTCTTACCTACCTTGGGCCTAGGGTCAACTCATGTTGTCAATGGAATTTTCAAGACTGTCACATTCGATGATCAAAATTTCAAATTTTTAGCATAACTACATCGTTTGCAATATTTGTTTTAAATTTTGGGATTTTTCGATTTTTTTCCACTGTTAGAGCTTTTGGGAAATAATTATAGCTTTTGGGAAATTCGCAAAATGCAAATTGTAACATTTCATCAGTATCTGTCCAACCCAAAAAGAATTTTTAATTTATCTCCAAAAACATACACTTGTCTGTTAAAACAAAAAAAAGTTGCATTCACCTCCCCCTGGGTCTAAAGGGTCAAGTGATTGTTGCCAATGGTAACTTCGTAACCTTCACATTTAAACATCAAAATTTCAAACTTCTAACATAACTACATCGTTTGGAATATTCGTTTAATATTTTGGAAATTTCAAAATTTTCCATCGTTAGAGGGCGCAGTTAAAACTTTTAAGAGATTCGAAAAATGCAAATTGTAATATTTCTTTAATACCTATCCAACACAAAAAGAATTTTTCATTTTCGTGTATAAACAAAAAAGTTCATTGTTTACACAGGACAGACAACAAAGCGATATTATTATCTCTTTTCTTAAAAAAAAAACGTCCTAAAATTTACTTTTCCTTTTTTAGCCGTTTTCTAAAGTGCTTCCAATCATGAACACTGAAATCTGTATCAAATATTACCCTACCCTTTTCCGGAATCCATAAGTACTGTGCAATACCATTCAGCTATGCATGCTAAACAATCCGAGTGACGACAAAACATGGCGTCCAATTGTGAGATAGCCAACCTCTACTTATATAGGGCCTCTACAGTAAGCCAGCCTACGCTAACGGTAGGTATATAGCTATCTGGTCGAAGTCATATGGTAAAGAATCAGATAGATGGTTAATCAAATAAAATAAAATAGAATATTTCTTAGAAATACAACGGGAATAATGATTTAAACTCCTCATAATGAAAATTATATTTAAAAATAATCGTATTACATTTAAAAATTAAAAATAAATAAATACCCCCTCAAGCAGCTGCTTGCCACAAAGGTCTGACAGGAGCCTGTCAGTTTATATGCCACAGTAGAAGGTCTGAGAGGATGGCACGACCTCAGCAGAAAAACGACACATACATCCATGCCTTATCCGGGGCTCGAACCCAGGTCCCTTAGATTTGCAGCCAAGCGCGCTAACCACTCGGCCACGGGACGGCAATTGAAAATAATATCCATTAAAATCGGAAATTTTCTAGTGTTAGCCAATAATATTATTTAACGGTAATTCTTTCCTAAAACAATTCTTTATCTAATTTAATAATTTTAATTACTATTGCAATAGAGCTTATTGTTAAGAGAAATGCATAAGCGATATATTTAAACAAGATTATTTTGATATTAAAACCCGATTTTTTTAATTAAGCATGAAATGGAAAATTTGTTAAAAAATAATGATTAAAAGTAATAATTTTTAAATGCAAATAGGTGCAAAGTTTATGCTGAAGTACAGATTTGACTCTTTATATGTTAGTCTTTTTATTTCAATTACTTCTCCCGATCTACAGAGACCTCCATGTTTCTTTGCCTTGTTTTAAAATAATGTTATTTGTTATTATGTCAATTAACGAGATAAAAAATTTAGGGCTCTATTTAGAATATAGCTCTAAGGCTCCTGTTTAGAAAACTTTGTTCCAGGGCACCCATTTAGAATTGGCTCCAGGTCTCCCAATTGCTTAATCCATCCTGGTTTATACATCTATTAGTGCAAATATATATAACAATTAATGTGGAAGTTTATAACACTTTCTGAGCAAAACGCTCACAAAGTGATATAAACTTCCACATTCCATTATTTATATACATACAAGACTGTTTTAAGAAGAGATCAGGAGGGGGGGGGGGCGAAGAGTGTCCAGGTCAGAAGTAAATGAGCGAAATTTTTACTATTATACCTAGCACTACTTTTTTTTAAAGTAACATATTATTTGAATTAGTGAAATTTTTAAATTGGTAATAAAAATATTATGTTGAAAGAAAGCTATAGCATTATCTTTCCATGTTATTTCAACAGGAATCTAACTGTGAAGCTCTATAACACAGAGGGTCAAACGTTTGGACTCTGCAATCGACTTTTAACACAGAAAATCTTTCGTGATCGACCAAAGTACATAACTCATAACAATGATTTAACACTGCTTGACCAGCTAAGCATAAAATAACAATTTAACATCAAACATTGTGGCATTGTTACATTATTTAAAATACAGTCTTTTCCACCTAAAAGTGGCAGCTTCGCAATCGACCAAACCAATGGGCCAAATAGTCGATTTGGATTTATACATTTAATCAAACGCATTTGATGCATTTAATGAAAAACTGTGACTGAAGTTGAAGATAATCAAATTTATTTAAATCTCGATTTATCATCAATATTCATTCAGCATTTAAAGAGTTACGGAAGCTGGAAAATTTAATATTAAATTATTTTGTTTGATAAAAAATGATTCATAATTATCCGTCAGGCTCATTCGATACTTTCGTGTTGTCGTCTTTGGTACTTTCTACATAGTTTACAACTTCGGACCAAAGTTTTCTTCATGACATCACAAACATTGTAAGAGGCATTTCTTGAAAAGCTCTTGCAAACATGTAGATCGCATCTTGATATTTATTATTTTCAAAGAATTTAAAAGTCCTATTCCGTCATTTTCGGTTCGCTGTAGAATTTCTAAAAGAAGCTTTCTCTTGTATCGCCTTTTTAAACTTACAAGGACTCCTTGATCCATTGGTTGCTAACGATTTTACATTAGGTGGCTAAAACATGGCTTTTATGTTGTTAGAAATGAGTTCGCTTGGGTGTGTTGGAGCATTGTCAAGAATGAATAGAGCCTTTACAGGCATTTTAAGACTTGTAAAGTGGTTTTTACTTTTGGAACAAACTCTGTAAAGAACCACTCTTTAAAGAAATACGAGTCTATCCAAGCAGAATTTTGAGCTTTGCAGTAAACTGGCAGAGCATCTAAATTTAAAAGCTTGAATGCTCGGGGTTTTGCTGATTTCCCAATTACAAAAAGTGGAAGTTTGTGCGTACCTGCAGCATTGGTATACACAGCCAGAGTGATTCTTTGTGTGTTTAAAATCCTGATGCTCAGGTTTCTTGCGCTGTCAGAAACGTTTTCGTTGGAAGAAGTTTAAAATTTAACCCAGTCTCATCTACACTGTAGATTTGTTCTGCGCATAGGTCTTATTCTTCAATAAGCACTAAAAGTTTTTTTGAAAATTCCTTTGCTGCTAAAGGATCAGCTGACAATTTCTCACCACAAACACCAAGGTAATAAACACCATGCCATTTTTTCCAGCGAGAAAGCCATCCCTTGCTTGGTGAAAAATCTCCCCCATTATCAGTTTTAGAATGAAGGATTGATGCTTTTCTTTGAAGATTGGCCCACTGATTGGCGTTCCTTTTCGACGCTCTTGCATGAGCCATAACCAAAGCGTACCATCGACAATTTCATTTTTCGGCTTTTTAAAAGTGCACAAAGAAGAATGCGTTTTTTTCAGACTCCACTTGACTGTAAAAATTTTGTAAAGATTTTCTATTCCTTCTCCAGTCATTTACCGTCCCGTGGCCGAGTGGTTAGCGCGCTTGGCTACTGATCTACGGGACCTGGGTTCGAGCCCCGGGTAAGGCATGGATGTTCGTGTTGTTTTCTGCTGAGGTCCTGCCATCCTCTCAGACCTTCCACTGTGACATATAAACTGACAGGCTTCTGTCAGACCTCTGTGGCAAGCAGCTGCTTGAGGGGGTATTTATTTATTTTTTATTCTCCAGTCATTTACCGTGGTATTACCAATACCTAGTTCATCACAAATATGGTTTACTGGATCACCTTTGTCAATACGTTCTAACGCTTTACGAAGTTAATTTCATCTCCATCGTAACGACATTACGCTTACGTTTGCACCCACTGATTTTGAATCACACAATAATTAATGGATCACAACACACTCTTCTTCTTATACATCCTTCTTTCTAAGCTGGACCTATTTGTAAAGGTCACACACTCCTATGTACGCACAGTACACTGTACACTGTAATATTCACAAAGAGGAACTGAAGCAAATATGTAATGTACTATAAAAAAACACGCGGCGACTTGCCTCCACTTCTTGGAACTGAAGCAAATAAACAAAACAAGTGGCGACTTGCCTTTGCTTCTTGGAACGACCGGTAATGTGAGGCCGGTTGAGCCGAGACCGGATAAGAGAGAGTCTGCTGTATTATATGATCTTTAATTTATTTTCAGTTACATGTTTTTCATTAAATGAATATTTTAGAAGTTATAGAACTTTGAAGTTAGATTTCCATTCACGTAGCACGGAAATTCTCTAATATTTTGTTAAGCAGTATAATTCAGTTCCGCATATTTGAAAGATATTCATCATTTTGACCTAAGGGAATAACTTTCTCTTCCTTACGATTCCTGCGATTCCAAAATATTATTTATTCAAAAGCGACTCTGAAAATTTTTCCAATTACTCATGTCAACGTTACGTTGCCGACAACGTAATGTAGCCACCTGTTTCCCAGATCCAGTTTGGCTACTACTTTTCGATAGAAACTGAGTTTTGTTTCATAAGTTTCGCTTCTGCAAAACATCACACAATACTGCATCATGACTCGGACTTCAAGTTAAAGACGGCAGAAAGTAGACAGAACAGTAAATAAATTACATATGAAAAAATCCGTATCAGAATCCAATTTTGAAACTAGCGGTAAACAGCGTAATATACTATACTGCTACGAAGCAAGTAGCAAGCTGGTCGAGGCAGACATTGACTATTGTAATAAACAATTACGATGGCTTGGCTGGCCTCGACAAAAATTACGTACTTTAATTTTATTTGAAACACATTCTTATAAATTTATGCAAAAAAAGAAGGGCATTTTCGTATATTTTTTTTCAAATGTCGGGAGGACATAAATTTTGAGATAAAAAAGAAGGATATGTGTTCCATTTGGAGCGTTGTTTTGGAGGATGTATGATAACCCTATGTGATATACACGGATGCCGGTCAAGATTTGCTGATGCGGATAGGCCATTTGCTATCATCGCAAGACTCTGTGTTGTTTTTGCAGCTGAAAAATATGCCTCTTAACCACTTTCCTGTAATAGCACAGGGTAATAGGGCCTAAAGAAGTATGCCTAGGGAGCAAGAAAAGTTCCATACTATCCTGAATATAATGTAAATATATTTTTCTGTCATGTTCTAAAGAGGTCCAAGCACACTTTTTCAATCTAAAAATGCTGGATCATAGTGTTTACATGTTTTATTCAGACGAAAAGTAAGAATTTGTATTTTAACAGATAGATATCCTTATAATAAATTTAATTTTTTTACCAATTCACGTAGATGTTATTTAAATTTTTCTTTAAGGGTTAATTCCCATTAGACCTTTTGTAAATTCAGCATTACTCGCGGTCAGTAATCTAAGATTTGCATTGACCTGATAGCACTTTAGAATGATAGAATACATTGTGTGTGTGTGTAGGACGAGACGACATACATACAGCACCAGTGCATGGTAGTCGTTAAGAAAGCATAAAATAAAAATAAATACCCCCTCAAGCAGCTGATTGCCACAGAGGTTTGACGAAGGTCTGTGAGGATGGCAGGACCTCAGCAGAAAAACAATACACACAACCATGCCTTAACCCGGGGCTCGAACCCAGGTCCCTTAGATCAGTAGTCAAGCGTGCTAACCACTCGGCCATGGGTCGGCTTAAGAAAGCATACCAAATTTTTTTATGTATATATGAAATTAAGAAATTAGTTATTGGCAACACCGTTTCCATAATGGTTGAGGTAAAGTCTGGGAGGTTTGGTAGCTGGGTAGGTCTTATAGTCGGGTTTTAATTATTTGGTAAGTTTAATATTTATTAGTGAATAAATTTCTCTGTGAATGAATAGTTTTGTTTTGAAGTGAAATCTATGTTTAATGGTTTTTTAAGTGCTGGATATAAACCAACTAAAGAAGTGAAACGTATGTCGTTGTGGAATTGAAGAGCGTGAGATGTAAAATTATTTACCAAAATTCGCATTTAACTTTAAAATAATTTAAGTCTTACCACAGTTCCATATTTTTTGTCAATATATTTAGTAAGTAATGCAAACTGTTGCATCAATGATTGCCTGTTTTGAGAGATTTTAAAGTTTTGTACAAATCGATGAGAAGTTAGATAAAGCAATATCGAAGAAACTGCTACTTTTAACTTTTTTAGGATTGCAACCTGTACTAACCATCCAGTTAACGTTTTTTAGGCAATTTTGTTTACTTTTAAAGTTGTCAAAGCAGGAGGCAGTCCATATTTATTGCATAATAGTTCAGAATCCTTAACCCTGAAATGCTAATCTTCTAATATATAATCATGATGATAACACATGAATACTATATATGGTAAAATTTTACTCCATTTTCCTATCTAACATATCCACAAACTTAGTGACATTTGTATACAGGGTATTAATGTTCTACCCCCTCAAGCAGCTGCTTTCCACAGAGGGCTTGACAGGAGCCTGTCAGTTTAGATGACATAGTAGATGTTCTGTGAGGAAGGGTACACCACTGCAAAAAAAAATCAACAATACAGTTATATTTCCAAAAAAAGAAAAAAAAAATTACATGTAGCAGTGCAAACAATTAAAATTGTTCCATAAATAGGTTTCTGAAATAGCTACAGTAAGGTGTTTGGCACATATTGAAAATTTATGTTATGTATTCCAGGCATGCTAACTAGTCTGCCATTACTATTTAACTGTTAACTGTTCTATTATCAATTATAAATATTTTCTTGAAATATTAATTCAAATATAAATAAAAAAAATGCTACATAAAATTGTTCACTAACTTTAGTTTAAGCTATAAAAGCTTGTGAAATTATTCATCTAAGAGTTTTTGGAATGAACAATGGAATTTTTTAACCTTTTTTCAGTGCTAGTTGAGATAAATGTCATCTATGCATGACCTTTGTAATTGCTATTGATATTAATTATAGTTTCAACTCTGGTCTGCCCATTTATGCCATTTCTTAATATTGAAAGAAATTACATATGAAATACAGATTGTTTACATATGAATACAGTTAAATTGCCAGGACCAATCCTGGCAATTTAACAAATTTTCTTATCATTGATTTAATTGATTCTGGTACTCTAAGGGGGTAATATTCGTAATTCTTTACACACTGAATGAATATTGCTGAACATAAACTAATTAGACTTTAGCTAGGTATATTATTTAACATAATTTTTCCATAATTGTTATTTTAGAAATTATAGAATTATAAATTTGACACCATTTAAAGGGCTTGACACTATTTTAATGGTGATTGAGTACAGTTTCTCCACAACATTCCTTCTGTATACAAGCTTAAAGGCCCATGATTAATAACAGTAAACCTGCAGAAGATTCCATTCAAGTTGCTGCTATGTATTCCGATAAAGTCATTTTTTCGGTATACATAGACCTGTCGTAATAATTAATAGATTCTATCATATTTATCATTACTGTTTTTTGTATTTTTGAACAATGAACCTGTCTTTACACACACACACACCAGCCACTGATTTAGAAACCTTTATTCAATACCGAGTTGCACCTCTTTTAGCCTGAATTACAACACATATGCGGTTTGACATAGATTTCACAAGGTGTTGGAGTGCCTTTACATCTCCAGCATACCCAAGCATTCATCAGATAGTCCTTTAACTAGCTCAGATTTGACACAAGAGCTCTTCCATCGAAATTCTCCTGGATCTGTTTTTCTAACATGTTCCATACATTCTCAATGGGGTTCAGATCTAGGCTTTGTGGTGGCCAGGTAAGATGATGGAAGTCGCTGTCATGCTTGCTGAAACACTATTGATCATATCTTGCACAACGGACAGTCCATGAAACAGCCATCACCTGCTGGATAAAAAGTCAACATAGCAGGATAGACTAGATTGGCAACAATGTTTAGATGATTCTTGGAGGACACCCGACCTTCCAGCAATATCAAGGGACCCGTTCCGTACCAACAGAATGTGCCCCACACCATGACACCATTTCCAGATCCTTGAGTTATGTTTACAAGGTAAGCTGAGTCCATTGTTTCATGAAGCTCTTGCCAAACTCTCTGCCTATCGTTGGTACAGAACAAGGTGTACTGTGACTCATCAGACCACATGACTTTTTTCCAGTGTCCAGTCACGGTGTTCTTGACACCACTGTAGATGACTTTTCCGGTTCTTTGCAGAAATTGGTGGTTTCTGTATAGGCATGTGACTGCTAATACTGATCCTCTTCAATTCCCTTCGCATATTTTGCTGAAATATTGGTCGGGAACAGCCTTCATTGAATGCTTTGGTCAATTGCTGCACACAGAAAGTCCTGTTTCTCTGTACAAGCCTTCTCAGATGATGGCAATCTCATTCCTGACAGATTGTTGTTGCTCTACACTTATGCCTCTTAGACAAGCAATGTGGGTTATTTGTCCACTGATTACAAATGTGAGATATCACCTTTTGAGAAACCAGTCAACTCTGCTGTTTTTAAAATCATCGCTCCAGCCAGATAGGTACTCACAATAAGCCCTTATTGAACCCCGAAAGATCCTTTGTTTTTCCCATTGTGATCAATATTACTGATGAGCAGCAGGCTTAAATTGTTGCCTAGATCACATGGTGATGCATGTGACCACATATTTTGTATACAGGGTGTCCCTGAATTCATGGCCCAAACGTGAGGGATGGTAGTACACATTGAACCCACCAATATTCATCATAGAATATGCGGCCGCAAACGCAGCCCAGTGCTGGTAGGGGGTGTAGAGAGGTGGCACGGCTTAAAAGCGCTGGATCGGCCAAACCCCAGCATTCTCAGCAACAACTGTACACAAGAAGGAGCAGTTTACGAACGCAGAGAAAGCTGATATGCACCTGATGTACAGCATAGCCAAGGGCAGTGGTAGAGAGGCGCAAAGACTACTGTGAGCTGGATCATAAAATGTTTGCGCAACTGCACCGCCAGCTGTCTGAGGCAGGCACCTTCCACGTCAATCGACATGATGCTGGACAAGCACGGACGGTCAGAACACCAGCTATGAACGAGGACATCTTGCGTATGGTGACAGATAACCCAGGTACAAGCACGCGATCTGCTGCCTGGAGCCTGGGTGTGCATTGGAACAGTGTCTGGCGAGTACTGCATGAAGAAGGGCTACACCCCTATTACTTGCAGCGAGTGCAGGCATTGACAGCTGTTGATTATCCTCTGTGCATGGATTTCGCCCAGTGGTTCCTGCAGCAAAGTGGTGCACAACCTGATTTCCCTGCGCATGTGCTCTTTACAGATGAATCAACATTCTCACGTCAAGGCATAGTGAATGTCCATAATGCGCATTTGTGGGCGCTTCAGAACCCCCATGGTACATGTCCAAATTCAAACCAGCAATGGTTCTTATAAATAAGACAGACCAAAGACAGGTTCATTGTTCAAAAATACAATAAACAGTAATGATAAATATATATTGTTAACAATGTCTGGGCAGGGAACGTGCATGACTACTTAATTGTACCCTACCTACTGCCAGACTGCCTTGATGGGCAAATGTACCGTATTTTTCTGCAATAGGTTTTGCTGGAATTGCTTCAGGATGTTCCAGCCGCAATCTGTGTCCATATGTGGTTCCAGCACGATGGGGTACCAGCCCATTTAGGCATGGATGTGCGTCAGCATCTTCATACCACCTTTGGGAACCGATGGATTGGGTGCGGTGGTCCCATCTGTGGCCCCCCAGATTGCCCGATCTTTCTTATATTGATTTCTTTCTGTGGGGATATTTGAAGAGTGTCATGTACTAGACGCCTGTGCAGTCCATGGAGGATCTGGTAGCCCGACTGTCCATCACAGCCACTGATGTGCACGACAAGCCCAGTGTTTATGAGCAGGTATGCCGATCACTACTCTGCCGTTGTGCCGCCTGTATCAATATTGGTGGGCAGACGTTTGAGCATTTGTTGTAATGATCTCCAATAAATGTCACTCTGGAAACCTCTGTGTCTGTCCTTCATTTCCGACTCCTCACTGCATTTGCGGTTGCATATTCTATGACAAATATTGGTAGGTTCAGTGTGTACTACCATCCTCTTACGTTTGGGCCATGAATTCAGGGACGCCCTTGTATATGCTGTGCAACTGATGTTTACGTACATCTGCATATAGGTTTCTAATTCAGTAGCCGGTGTGTGTATATATATAAACACCAAAACTAAACCCTCCAAATAATTTATTGAAGTTCTATTTACACTTGATTCAAACTTGACTAATTCATTACAATAATGATATCAGATCTTCTACTTAGCATATAAACTGACAGGCTCCTGTCAGACCTTTGTGGCAAGCAGCTGCTTGAGGGAGTATTTATTTATTATTTATTTTTAATGATCTGTTTGATTTTGGTGGGTTTTCTTAATGCAGATGACAAATTTACAGCAACCACTGATTTTATTATTATTCCATTTACAGAAGCCTGTCATTATTGTTTGACTAATGTTTGAGTAAAAATAAAACTTCCAATGAACATGTTATTCTTAATGTTTGCCAGTTGTTTACCTGTTAAAATTATAGGTGCAGAAGTAACAGTTGGTGTATTTGTTTTACTCTGAAAGTATGGTAATTACTTCCTTATTTAAATATAATAACCTTCATATAACCTCATAGAAGGATGCTTCAAAGTTGGCACTTCATAAGGTGTTTCATGCTGTAAATAAATCAATTCATCAGATAACTGCATCAGAAAGATGTAGTGGTTTCAGGCTATTTGAACATGCAATTTGGGCATCGATATTACTAGCATTTATACCAGCTCCCTTCACCACGTAAAAACCGTTAAAAGTAATAAAAGTGATTAAGGCATAAAAATAATGTATATTGAAGCTTACTCTCTCAAATAATTTGTTGAAAATTTTTGGTTTCATTCTTGGGATGAAACCAGATTATTTCAATTGTTTCTTTTCAACATGGCATTTCTGTGATTCTTTGTTACTGCATTACTTTCTCAAAGCTGTTGAACTGCGTCAGCTGCAGTAAAATAAGAAACTTGTATATCAACATAGATTGGTCTAGCTTGCCTGACATAGATATTAATTGCCTGAAAAAGACCGAAAGAAAGCATTAATCTTACATTTTGAAGAATTCTTTTATATTTATTGGAATAAGTGATAAAATTTACTATTCCCAGATTTATGAGCTGGTCAACATTGACTCCCCACTCTGCCCTCAGTCAGTAGGAAACAGCTTGGAAAGTCTGTCAGATGGGATGTTAAACCATGGCCCCATGTTAAGGAGAGCAATACTCTATGCACATTAAAGAACATGTTGGATGGCCTTGATGAGAGGCTACCATCTCTCCCAACAGCTGTTCAGTGGGTCCCCTCCCCCAACCCTCTCTGAGCCCTCAGGGTCCATGTGACCTCACAATTTAGACCAATGTGTGCAAAGTGTCTCTCAGAGGTCAAACAACCCAATCCTTTTAATGAAGAATTGCACTTAAAAGCAACAGTGTCAAATTTTAAGAATTGAAGAATAATAGCTTTAGAATATAAAAATTACTATATTCCTTATGAATTATCATATTGCTTCATAATCTGATCCAATGCCTGTGCATTTTTAAATTTGTGTATAAATTAATAAAAGACGTTTTAAGTATGTGATTAATTCTACTGAAGTAAATTTAACAGAATAATATTAAACTTATGCTAATAAATAATGGTGAACTGTTTTGTAGAAAAAAGTATAAATGCTTTCAACCTGCTTATCAGCCAAAAGTCACCTGTTCTAAAAGTTTAAAAGCAGATAAATTATTATTATTAATGATTAACTGGTATACTTTATATAGTAATAGCAAAATATGAACACGAGTCAGTGCTGATCGTAGTTTACTAATTAAGGATTAATATTTGAAAATTTTACAGAAATAAGACTAGTCAGAATAAGACTATTCTGTTTTACAGAATAAGACTAGTCTGAGTATTTTACTGAAGTAAGACTGTCTTGTATATGAAAGTTGTATATAGAGCATATAGTACAAGTATTTGAATGGGGATATAAAGAGCTGCTTTGGACCAATGGCTCTTGTGTGTGAAATTATCAGAGCAAATGATTAAACTGGAAGTATCTTGGAAGATCATAGTGTATTAAGTAGGTTAGAGGCTGAGCAGAGAATGATAGTTCATGGTTGGCTTAATGATCTGAGAAGAAGCTTTGAAATAAGAAAAGGGAATGCTTGATCTCAAAGGTGTGCTGCAAAAGAGTGAATTCTAAAGAATTGAACACTCCCTTCCCCCACATCAAAATGTATTTATGATTTTTTGGAAATTAATCTTAACAAAATATAATGGTTTAAAAAAAAACACATTTTACTATCAGCTACAAGAATGGTAAGGTATCAGGTGTAAAATGTGCAATGGAGTGAATTAATTTTAATGTGAAAACAGCATTACTGCATATTTGTAACTTCAGAAAACTAAATTTAAAATCATAATCTGAAATTGAAAGAGATAAATAGGCTCTTAAACAACTATAAATTGTTTACTAGTTACATAAAATCATTTTAAATTCTTTTAATCAGCAGGTGTTACAGCTAGAATATTACTAATGAACCTGAAATGTTTAACCTTTTCTTGTTGAATAAATTGTTTCAATTGCACTTAAAACATTTAGATTTGATCAAGAAATATTGCTTTCTGTGTCACAAAAATCTAATTTCTTTTTTATGCAATTATACTATTGATTTAAAAGCATAGTTTAAAAATTACTTTAAGTAGATTTTTAGTTGAAATTATGTCACAAACTTATTTTTTTTCAGAAATGTCTGCTTCCAACAGAAATCTTATCCAAAGAATTAGATTTATATATTTTTTTTATTAATTCCTGCATGATATAAATCCTGCTTTGATAAGTTTATTCTTAAGGCCAAATTTATATAAATAAAATAATGAGAGAAGTGGCATTTAGTTTTTATAGTAAAAAAAAAATTATTGATAAGTTAACTGAATATGCATTTCCAACAGATAAAAAAATTACAGTTCACAAGATGCCAGTTAGAGACATGAAAAAAATTAGTTTGCATCTAAATAAAGTTTTAAATAATTTTAGACCTGCTGAAGCAAAGAAGCAAAATACATAATGAATTCAAATAAAGTTAACCCTTTCAGGATCTGTGCTAATTATACACATTGGCAAAATCCAAAGTGAGAGGCCAAAAATGGCTATGTCCATTTTTAATATAACCAACTTTTTGAAAACAGAAATTGTAGTTTGAATTTTTTCACATATATTTTATAAAAAAAATATGATTCATGTGAAAATCAACACTTTTTCCATTGGATGAATATTTTATTAAGTGAAAAATTATATTGAAAAAATTATAGTAATAAAATAGCTTGGCCTCTGGATATAAACCAATTTTTCAGGCTGGACCCTGAAAGGGTTAATAAGTAATGATAAAACAAAGGGTAAGAAAATAATTTTTGTTTTTAAATCTGCATATATGAATTTTCTTTCTAGAAAAATTTGAAATATGCAAACAATTGTAGAAATTTAGGGGATAATGTTAAATTGATGTGTTTACAAAATTTTAACACATGAAAAATTCTGAAGCAGCCAAAAGGTTTGGAGCTCAATTCTGATTGCAGTTTTGTTCTTAATTGCAAGGTTATTTGTAACGATTTTTGAAAACCATTTAATCAGCTCTTGGTACTGTAAGGGTTAACCAGTTTAATCTGTTTTTGTGGAAAAAATTTTGCCAACATATGGAATTCGAACCCGCATCTCTCCAGAAATATGCCAGTGTATTCTAACCGTTGAACTAAAGCCTGCTCAGTTTTTTTCCCCACATATTATGACTTTCGCTCTTCCTGTGATCCCATATGTCGATAAAATTTTTTCCACAAAAGTATTTACAGATAACATTGGGGGAAAAAAAATGAGGAAGGATTTCTCCTAAATGGTAAAAACTAGGATGACTAAATTCCATATGCTGCTTCCTTGCATCATATCTTTAAGCAGTGTAGTGGTTTGGCCTTTCCTTCCCTCCACATACAACCAAGGAAAGAATTTCTCCTAAATAGTAATAGCTAGGATCACTGAATTTGGTATATTTCCTTTCAACATAACTTTAGCAATGTAATGAGTTTTATGTCAGATGGAAGCTTGCAACATTGGTGTCTCATCTATATATAGTTTTGAATATGTAGGGTTCAGAAATGATAGAGATTGTATAGATCAAATTTTTTTCCCCTCAGATCATTAATAAATTTTTACGATTTCAGAGACCTAATTCACTTTGATAATTTAAAGAAGGCACTTGACTGTTGATAGATGTAATTAGTTAGTGATATACAGGTTTTTATTTGGTATATCTGAAAATTGGCCTTCTAATAACACAAATCTGTTTTACCAATTCTCATATAGTACTCTTCTGTAAGGATATATCAAAAATTGCAAATGTTAAGGCTATATTTTGTCATCTTTCCTACATAATTGATGATAGCTTATTTAATCCTTTCAAGATCCAGCCTGGAAAGCTGGAATGAATCTGGAGCCCATCTATTTTACACTTTTTGAACCATAAAAAAAATAAAAATACTATCAATCATTGTTTCTGAGCATTGAAAAAATCTTAAACCAGATATTTAAATTTTAAAAAAGAAATCATGAAGTTTTGTATGTTAAATAAAAATGTTTGCATCTATTTCTAGCTCATAGTTTCATAACTTATCAATGTCTGCAGACGATGAGTAGCCTGGAAGGGTTAATGAGAAAATCCCTGGATAGATGGTAAAAAATATCAAGCTTAGATAATTCTGACACTTTGACCCTAATTGACAAATTATGTTCTGGGTATAAATTCTCATTAATCTTGATTAGGCTGATAAAGAAGCAAGATAGTGAACAATATAAGAAACCTTAAATAATGAAAACCAAGTGATGCTCAAGTCCTAAATGGTTATATATAGCAAGACTCAGTTTAATTATCTTGGGAATTTGTAGGGCTGATATACATTGAAAGTGCAATTTATTATACATACCACACCCATGTACAAACCTGCCCTACTCTGCCAAAATAATGCAGCCAGCCAAAGCCCCTTGCAGGCTATAAATAGGTCAGATACTTACTTACCTGCTGCATAGCATATCTGCAACTGTTATTATTGGTAAACACTGCGACCTGGGCGAGTTTGATCATGGGCAGATAGTTGATACAAGAAAGATGAAGTAGTACATATTCGTGACTGCAGAATGTCTGGGATTTACCCATGTGACCATTGCATATATGTACCAGGACTACATCAAAACTGGTGAAATCTGCAACTTCCAGAAAAAACAAGTCCATTACCAAGCTGTTGATGTTCAAGGTGAGCACTGCCTCTCCTGTCTCATAACAAAGGTTTGCAGTGCAGATTAGGTCAGCATTCAATGACAGAACAACTTCGAAATTTGTGCAAATACTATTCAATGTACAATGGCATGACTAAGTTATGGCAGCCAATGTCCACATTGAGTACCCTTATTAACAGCACATCACTGAGCTATGAGGCTGCAGTGGGCGAAGGAACATTGCCAGTGGATCGTGAAAGACAAAATGGGTAGCTTGATCTGATGAATCCAGGTTTCAACTACAACACATCAATGGGACGTGTGTGGCTATGGCATAGACCACATGAGACAATGGCAACTGTTGAGTACAGTTCTTATATGCCATTGGAGGTAGTGGGGTATGTTTATGGAATAAGATGAGGGCAAAGGGTGGACTCACATTAGGTGGGTGTGTATAGTAAAGTGTTTTAATGGAAAGCCACATTCAAAAGCTTCCTAACTTTAAAAATGTTGGCATTAGTTCAATGGTAGAATACTTTGGCATGTTTCTGAAGAGATGCGGGTTCAAGTCCCGTATGTTAGCAAAATTTTTTTCACAAAATATTTATTGTTATATAAAGTCACTGAAGATAAATTGAAGATTTTATTAAAATCATCTAAATCTTGATTTTTTGAACAATATCACTGGGCAACAAATTTTCATAAAAATCATGCCTCTGAGATAAAAGTAGCTATTTTTTAAAGATTTCAAGGTGCTAAACACGAATATGACAATGAAAATTGGCTACGATTTCTGAGAAATCTGCAATAGTTCCTTATATACTAGAGTAATACGTACATGACTCCGCTTCTACTTCTGATGTCACTTTGCCCGTCGCTTGTACAGCTGTTCAGGATCATCTCTGGTGAGCATCCAACAATAGTCGGTCAACATTGAAGTGGACCAGTTTCCCTGATACCGTTTCTCCATCGTTGCATTGTCCTGTTGAAAACGTTCAACGTGCTCATCACTAACCATGCCGAAGTTGGCAGGGAAGAAATCCAAGTGGTAATGGAGAAATGGATCTTTTATTGCAGCCAAGTTTGTGATACAGAGATAACATGTCCTTAACCAATTTCTTGTAGTTGTCTGCTCTGACATTCCTGAGAAATTTAGTTGACACCAGACGAAACACGTCCCAAGCCTTTTTCTTGTCACCGTGACAGGTTGTCGAACATCTGGTCTCTGAACAGCTCGCAGATCTGAGGACCCACAAAAATCCCCTCTTTAATTTTCGCTTTGCTGGGTTGAGGGAATTTGTCAGCCAAGTACTTGAAAGCTGATGCAGTCCGGTCCATGGCTTTTACGAAGTTTTTGATCACACCGAGTTTGATATGTAGGGATGATAGCAGGATTTTCTGCGTTTCTGCCAGTGCCGGGTGTTCCACATTCTTCTCTCAGACCTTCAGAGATTTCCTCTGAGGCCAGTTTCTCTTCACATAGTGCAAAGTCTGCTCAGCTGTCCCATTCACATAAGAAACAGCAATATTTTATATATTCCAGCTGCAGATCCATCAACAGAGCCACTACCTTCAAGTCACAACAGAGATGCCAGCCATACTTGCTATATTGAAGACAGTTCATCAGCTGTTTTAGGTGGTGTTAGGTGTCTTTCATGTAGACAGCGTGTCTGACTGGAATGGATGGAAGTCAATTTCCATTACGCAGAAACACCGCCTTGAGACTCAATTTCAAGGAGTCTATGAATAGTTGCCATTCTTGAGGGTCATGATTGAATCTGAGGGCATTCATCAGGCCATCTACATCGAAGCAGAACTCAAGGTCATCTTCCTTTCTGAAGTAAGGCGCAAACTGCTCACGACGAGTTCGAAACAAAGTCACTTGGGCATTTTCCTTGAGAAGATTCCATTGTTTAAGTCTTAATCCAAGTAACTCTGTTTTGGCCTTGGACAGCTCCAGATTGCGAACAAGATCGTTCATTACTTCAGTGAGAATGTGTGATGCAGATGATGTACTGTGGCAGACGTATGGATCATCATTAGACACTGAAGGCTGCAGAGAACCCAATGTCAGTTTGCCTCCCTCCTCATCATCTGAATCGATGGAAAATTCTTTAAGAGGTTCGGGAATGGGAAGGCCTTTATCATGCAGAACAGGTCAGAGAACAGATTGTATATTCGAGTACGCTATTGTCCTCTTTTTTTTCCTTGTGATGCCTCCTTGAAATAGGTGGAACCATGCTGAAGTAGCAGTCATTTGCATGATTGCTTGGCTCTCTCCAAACATAGGAACAGCCAATGGCATATTCATTTTTTCGCCTTTCAGCCACTTCGGAAGATTTTTTCCACACGTATTACAGCATATGTGTGGGGTCCTGGTCCCCCGATCTTGCATCCAAAATAAAACTTGTATGCCACTTTCACTATTGGAGTGATGGCCCTTTTCTGGCTTGCAAACGTCACTTCCCCACAATGTAACAAAATGTATCTGCACTATTAACACAGTTATGAGGCACCACTACTGCTGGATTAAAACTGCAAGGATCACTTGTTTGTACTTATGACTCAGGGGTAAATGGGAGTCGCTTAAAATACTTGCTCACCTTTCGAGACATTGCTTACAACTAATGATTGCATCATTTTTTGTCCGCGTTCATAAAGCTGTGATGTTATGATTCAACTACATTGCATCAGACGATGTAATACTTCGTGGGTTGTATGTATGGTGGACTGATACAGTAAACATAATATGTTGCAATCTTAAGTTTAAAATACAGCGTTGCGAAATGGTTACCTATGTACTCAATGCGGACTGTGTTGTTTATACATGACCATCTCTGTCTCTCCTAAACAAGAGCCAATCTACAAATTTTATTGCCATTTTCATGTTCAGTACCTCAAAATTAGTAAAGATTGGCTATTTTCATTTCAAAGCCTTTTTATGTGTTGCCCAGTGTATTTAATAGTTAAAGAGCTATTGGAGCTGGAATGTTGAACAACAGATACTACTGATTATGCTAATCTTGGAACAGTTTTCTTCAAAATGGACAAGAACAAAATCGTTGTAAAAACTTACAAAATTACATTTAAGTAAATGATTTGCATTAAGTTATTATTTGCATTTTAATTAACTTTTGAGAAACACAACTCTTTAAATATTAAATGGACGTTGTTAAAATCAAGATTTTGGGAGATTTGAATGAGTAATTAATTTAGATTAATTAGATTGTTAGATATAATTTAGTAACAATTCAGAGGTTTTTTGGTATAGCTGAAAATTGATTAATATAATGATGGCTCTCTAATCACACTAATCTGCTTTATGAATACTCACACATTACTTATTTTTTGATGATTGATTCAGCATTTCAAATATTAGACAAGGCAGCATTTTGTCACCTTCAGTTTATCTCCAGGGACATATTTCTGTAAAAATTTGTGTTCAAGGTCAGAGAGCTCTGAATGTGACTTTCTATTCAATAACAATGGAAGTGATCAGTGACTTTTGGTAATTAGTGTAAAGGAAATATCACCATCACCCTCAAGCAACCATGGGTATGGAGGTCCAACCAGACTGTGCAATTTGTTCTCCAAGCATATCTGTCCTGAACTACATCTGCTGCATCTGGCCACTGCACACCAATTCTAACAAGGCCCTGTTTGACATTGTCTGCCCGCCACATCCTTGGTCTCCCCCTCTTTCTGAGGCCTTTTAGGCACACTGTTCATAATCTTATTCGTTAATCTGTAATTTTCCATATGGGCAACATGGCCAAACCAACGGAGTCTCTCTTTGCACAATATACTGCTCAGAGGAGGTTGCCAGTTCCTTTGCTTAACCTCTTCATTACTTACAAAGTTGAACCACCTAATACTCAAGATACTGCGTAAGCATCTAGTATCAAAAGCATTAAGTTTCCTCTTATCTTGTTTACAAAGCTTCCAAGTTTCACTACCATAACTAACCCTAGAAAGAACAAAAATGATTAGTGGGGTGTTTAAAGAAATTATGTTTATTGAGAGAGGGAATGCTGACAATATCAAACAGCCCCCTAATTGCAGGCATGGGGCAAAGACCTTGTTCCCCCACTACTAAAGGCTGAAACCATCTACACTGGAAGACTTCCTGCAATGCAGAATTTGAGTGTTCTTCATCGCAGGAAGTGACTTTTGGTAATTAGTGTAACGTTGATGTAACAAAAAGTTGATGATGCCCATAGAAGCAAGGTTTAGGTTCCTTGCGATGACCTCTGCTAAGGATTATCCACCAGCTGATAAAGCATATCCTGTAAATCTATTCACTTGGGGTTGTCAACCCACAAACAGAAAACACAGTGGAAGATTCTCCCTCCCCAGAAACCCAGCAGTGCAGCAAATTCAGAATCCATAATCAAGCTCAGACAAAAAGATTAAAGAACAAAAAGAAAGGCTCAGAGCCTTTCTGGTGTCAGTGGGTAGAGGAGGAATGAACTCACCGACATGAGGGATCTCAGTGGCCCTGTCACACAAACGAATGAGAGGACAGACATCTCATGCGCATTGCTTTGAATGATCATACAGCCACATCAAACACTTAACTCAACAGTTAGGGTGTGTTGCACATCAACCAGTGTCCATATGTACAGTTTGACATCTGCAGCATCGGGACATCTTTGCTAGGCAGCCATTGCTCCAGCTACCATTGACTCTACAACACAGGCATATGTGACTGCAATGGTGCCAAGAACGTTGTGCATGGATGTGTGAATGGCATCGCATCGTTTTTTCAGATGAATCCTGCATCAGTATGCAGCACCATGATGGATGAATCCGTATCTGGCGGTACCAAGTGACAGGCTCAGTGAGACATGCATGATGCAGTGCCTTACAGATCCCTTGGTGTTATGGTATGGGGTGCCATTGGACTCCACTCATGCATGCACCTTGTACATATTACCAGTACTTTGAACATCACTGAGGTGTTGGAGCCTGTGGTTGTACCTTATCTTCAGGGGCTCTCTGGTGCCACTTACCAACAGGACAATGCCCAACCACATGTGGCCTGCATCATCCAACAATTCCTGGATAGCCACCATGTGACTTTTCTGCCTTAGCCTGCATATTCGCTAAATCTGTCCCCAATTCAACATGTCTGGCTCATGATCTCACGATGACCAGCATACCAGACACCAGCGGCTGATACAACAGATGAACTTTGGCTATGTATCGAAACTGTATGGACTGACATTCCTCAAAGACACATCCGATGTCTCATCCTCTCAATGCTGGACTGTGTAGCAGCGATTATTGCCGCTCATGGTGGCTACACAAGAAATTGATTTCTTTGTATTCCACAAGTCTAACGGAGTTGTATTTGTAATCATTTGATCCTTGTAACATAAGCTATGCATTCACTAAATATGGCTTCGATATCTCTTGCCTTTCCTGGTGTTGCACTATTAATGGCCAGCAGTGTAGTAGTGGCTTGATATAATCTAAATTATTAGATTACTACTCAATTACATTTTCTAGCAGGCTAGATTTCTTTAATTTTGGATCCTTTGTGGGTCAGAGATGAATGCAAAACACATGCATGCACACTAATCATATCTATATGATTTTTATTTTTTTTGTGGGGAAAAAAAATCTTTTTTGCCCATTTTTCATAAAACACATAATTGTTTTCTTGGTCTAAGAATGACCTCTAAGCTACTCTGCAAACATTCATGGTCTGAGTAACATAATTAATTTTTTAAATATTTTATACATATTTTATTAAGGTATATATTATGCTGGTTGTCAAGTGGTTAGCATGCTTCACTTTAGATCAAAGGGACCTGGATTCAAACCCTGGATGAAGCACAGATGTTTTTATTCTTGTGTTGGCTTTCTGCACTGAGGTCTCACTGTCCTCACAGACCTTCTCTGTGGCATGTTAAACTGACAGTCTTCTGTCAGACCTATATGGCAAGCAGTGATTTCAGAGGCAAATTTTTTTGCAAAATTCAGAAATTTCAAGGGCCTGATATGTCAATTGATCTTACTACAGTTGTGTTTGGGAAACAAAATTGCAGTCTTGTTGAACCTCCATAGCTTTTGGTTACTCAAAGGTTTGGTATCTATGTGTATTATGATATTGCATATACAAAGCTACATTGCTTGCAATATGCTGTAATTTCAATGTTTGTTTCCATTCAAATTCACATGAATGTCATTAAAGACTAACAATTTCAATATCTTTTACAGGACCATTGTTCAACATTATCTTTTGAATCAGTCGTTAATATTTGAACCAGGATATGAAAATATATAAAGCAGAAATTCATCCATTGTTATTTTACAATTACTAAGCAACAGGCAATGTATTATGGCTAGCTCTTTTAATGACGATTCCATTGATGAAAGTGATGGAGATACTACTGGCAGTAGCCTTGTTATGGTGCAGAATGGTTCATCTGAATCAGAGCTAGCTACTGATCGCTTTGGTTTCATTGGGGGAAGGAGCCCAAATCTGTAAGTAATAAATATGTGTTGTTATCTCATTAAAACTATAAATTTTGTGAAGAAACTTGAGAATAATATAAATGTTTATCATAATTCAAGTGTTTTCCCCTAATGCATAATTATTAGTTTCATTGTTCAACAACAATGCATTTTTCCTTTTTTAATTACTGATTATATCCACCAAAGCTAATAGTTTAACTGCAAGTTTTAATGGAACTTATAACAGTGCTTCCGACTCCAGTGTCGTGTGCCATCATGGTGATAAAATTAAAATCGTACCGAAATAAACAATTTTGTATTTTTATGTTCGTATGTGTATAAAATTGTAGATGGAAATCTAATTTTTAGATTATAAGATAGCCTACTGCACAATTCTAAACAATTAATAAAAATCATAAAGCCGAAAGTTGCAAAATATTTTTTCATGTTTTTGAGCTTGAAGAGCCAAATTTCTTAAATTTATTAGAAAAGAGAATTGCTTACTTTTTGACCTCAGTGCTTAGAGGAACAAAAAGGTTATTGAATGCTAATGCAAAGCTAGGTTACTTCCTTATATTAAAGAATATGGTGACAATTTAGGGCTGCTTTAACAGTTGATAACAGCCATTTCAACATTTATGTTTGTTAGAGCATTGATTTTGCATTCATGATGAGTAAAGGCAATCATATAAATTGCATCAAAATTTTAATAGAGTTAAACTGTTAAAAGAAATATAAGTATAAACTCTTTATTATCTACACTTAAAAGGCAAAAAATAAAACAGAACCAAATTTAAAAAGTCAGTAATAGCAATCAGTAATTAACAATGATAATGTACACTGCCTGGACAAATTATTTTTGAACACCTACCTAATATTTTGGGCTGTTGTCTCTGCCTGTGTAGGTTCAATGGACTTGGCATGTTTCCCACATACTTTCAAAATACAACAGGAGAAATTTTTAACCACTCTTCCTGCAAAATGATTTGAACATCTCAAAGTTAACAGGACAGAGGTCTGTACATTGATAGAAATTCCAAATTGTCCCATATGCTTTTGATTAGATTAAGATCAAGTGATTTTGCAGGTTGGGAAGGCAATAAAATTCCATTTTATGTTCCTCAAATCACTGCTGTATGATTCAAAAGTGGTGAATCAGTGCATTATCATCTTGGAATTTGTCATTTCCACTTGGGTAAAAATGATATATCGGCAGCACCTGATTGTTCAAAATCTTTTATACCTCCTGGAAGTGATGCAGTCCTACTAGGCAGTGATTCAATCCATAGCAGAAAATGCCATCACACTGCCTCCAGCACCGTTGAGCAGTAGTAGCTACACATGTATTCAATGCTTCATGGGGTCACTACACTCTAACTCAGCCATCTGTTGTAAACAGTGAAAGGCTTTCATATATCAGTCCCCAGATTTCATAGTTTTCAATTCTCTGTACATAGTTCTAATTAAAATGGGTTTTGAAGTGCTGCTAGCAGTCATCTCTCTCAGTTGATGAACTATAGCAACTCTGTTTTTCCATTCCATGAAACTATAGCAACTCTGTGAGCCAACTCATTGTGATGTCAATGGAAATTTCATAACAAATTACCTGTCTCTGTTTGTCAGAGCACTTTTCCTCTCACATTTGCCAGAAGTTTTTTAGGCCATTGTCCATACAGTTGGGAGATTCTGTCCCCTGATTTTCTGTTGAGTTCCATTAGGAAATCTAATTTTTATAGTAGATTGTAATGGAACTATTACATATGCTCCTGCTCATCACACTCCAATGAAGAGACCTCTTTCAAAGTCAGATCAGCCTTTTACCTATATTGCACTTTGCTTTTCATCATACCTTTATGGCTTTTATAAAACTTCATAGTGACATAGAATAGTAACATAAGTAAGAAATTTTGCATACATTGGCATGTTCCATGGCACACACAAGTCAGTGTTCATAATAATTTGACCAGGCAGTGTATCTCCTTTCAGTATGCTTAATTGAAATGATTTCCAAATTGCTGGAAGTAGCTTGCTAAATAATATTAAAGAAACTTTGCAATGAGATTTTTATGTTATTTGAGATTTTTAAATATTTATTTCTTTTAAAGTTTTCTTATAATAGATTATCTTCAGAAGATACATGCAATATTTCAAATATAATATTTATAATTTGAAATTGAAGGTTCAGTAGAGCAACTGTACCAAAAATAATTGTAACTTAAATAAAAGCAATTTTTTTTATTTTTAATTTAAGCTTACTTTGCCAGTGACCTAGTAGTATGTGCTTGGCTACAGAGTAAGGAGATTTGGGTTCCAGTTCCAGATAAGGAATTCATGTTTTCTTTCTAATATGTCTTTCTGCTGAGGTCTCATTTTTCTCATATCTCTGTAAATTATATTTAATATCTTTTTAAATTTAATACTCTATAAGCTCTGTAGGGAACCTTAAGTAAAACAATATCAGCCAATCTACTAGCTAAATGGTGATAAGTAATAGAAAAGTATGTTTATTCTTGAATGGTGAGATATTCTAGTTGAATAAACAGTTTGTCATCCCAACAATGACTGATGTGGTGAACTAATGTTTATCAGTTGATATCACCCATTGTTGAAATAACAGAAAAGTGAAATGAGATGTGAAAAACTGTGAAGGATTATATTTTTTGCGAAAAATAACCACCACTTTTGTTACTATAATTTGTACAATAATTCAGTTATCCAATACAAAAATCTTACTGTATAAATATTTTTTCCCCATTACCTGTTACTTATTCACAGGTCCAGAGGAGCTCAGACCACGTCCATCTTTCGAGGCCTCTAGCCAAAATAAAAATTTTCATCATTATTTAAGAACATTTTTAATTCTAATTTGGAAAAATCTGTGTAAAAAAATTACATCTCAAGCAGCTGCTTGCCACAAAGGTCCAACAAGAGCTTTGTAAGGCGAAACCTCAACAGAAAGACATGTCGGAAAAGAAACATTCAAGCCTTATCTGAGGCTTGCCTGTTAGAAAATTGTATCTTTCACTAAATCACATTTTTTACTGTTATAGCTAATATTTAAATAGAATAACACATCACCTCTGGCACATATGGGAATCTTGTTTTCAAAGGAAGTAAAGTTTTTCATTTACCTATTGTTTTTCACTCCTTAAAAGCTTTAATTTGAGCTAAAGAATGATGAGGAAATGCAAATAGTAATATTTTATTAGTAATTGTACAACATAAAATGTATGTGTCTTTTATTTCTTAAATTTAAAAAGTTGCTTTCTCACTCCCCTCTGAGAAAATTGGGTAGATTAATGCTGTCAGTGGAATATATGTTGACACTCTACTATCGAAATTTCAGATTTCTACAATAGGCAGATGACTTGCAACATTCATTAAAAGTTTTGTCATTTTCATGTTTAGTGATCTCGAACAATATAAGTTAAAACTATCTAAAGTATTTAAAAAATGTGAATTATATTTCATTAGTACCAATCCAACTAAAAATTAGTTTTCCAATTGTCTCTTAAAACAAAACAATTGTGTACCCATCTACCCAGGGCATAAGGAATCAACTCATTGATGTCAATGAAATAATAAAGAATTGTACCACCACCACCAAAATTTCTAACATAAATACATCATTTGCAGTATTCATTAAAATGTTTGGAATTTATTTTTTTTCCCAATGTTAGATAGTGCAGTTATAGCTTTTGAGATATTTGGAAAGTGCAAATCATAATACTTCATGATGCATATTAAACCCAAAAATAATTTTTAATTTATCTTAAAAAAAAACAATTATCTCTTAAAACAAAAAAAGTTGTATTTTTCCTCCTACTCCTGGGTCTAAGGGATAAACTCATTGACACCTTTGAAAACTTTATGATCATCGTATTCCACCTCCAAAATTTGTTGTTAGAAATATTAGTTTGAAATTTTGGAATTTTTCCTCCAGTAAGGCACACAATTTTAGCTATTGGGAGATTTTGGAAAGTGCAGATGGTAATATTTCTTCAGTACCTATCTAGCACAGAAAGATTTTTTAATTTATCTCCATAAACAAAAAAAGTTTGAAGTGTACTGACAGATGACTAAGTGAAATTATTCTCTATCTTTATTTAAATGAAATAAAAATTAACAAATGTACAATGAGGCCCTCTTTGAGTTTGAGGCTTAAGCCAAATGGCCCTCTTGCCCCATCCCCCAATCCTAAAGTTCCAAACGCCTTTTTTATTCACAGAACTTGATGTTCAACAATAAAGTGCAGACAGCCACTTGAAAATAACAAAACAAGGAATATGTCTATGGCTAATTATTTGGTTTCTTTATACCATGTATTGAATAAACTCATATGAAACTAGTGAGCCATACCATCTACCTGTTAGCTAATTTATGGCCATCAAGAGAAAGCACAAAAGTATTGTTTATTTATTTATTTGTATTCCTTATGTTCAGTTTTTATTTGTTTTAGCATATTTTAACGAGACTATTATCAATAAATGTTTTTGTGGAAAAAAATTTCGCCGACATACAGGATTCAAACCCACATCTCTCCAGAAACATGCCAGAGTATTCTAACCTGCTGAACTAATGCTGGCTCTTTTTTTTCAGTAATAATGACTATCACTCTTCCTGTGAAATTTGGCACCTCCTTTTGGTTCCATCTATGATCTTGGGTGGCAACTATTTCTTTTTAGTGCTCTCAGTAAGATGATAATAAATAATGAAGTCACATCACACTATATAGCATTATTAATGATTTAAATAATAATTGGCAATCTCAGCATTATCTATAGATGTTTAAACATCAATAATTCAATAAATGTTTTTGTGGAAAAAATTTCGCCCGCATCTCTCCAGAAACATGCCAGAGTGTTATAACCTGTTGAACTAATGACCCAGAAGGAATCTTGGATCCAATGTACATCTTCTATCACCTGCATGACCAGTTCTAAGATAGTGTGGGATAAAGTCCGGCAGATTGGTGGGAAGTACACCTCCCACTCATTGTCGATCCTGGAGCACAATGGACAGTCAATTGCTGACACTGGCAGAGTCATTCTCCTCCATCTCCTCTTTATCTTCATACTCCCCTGAGTAAGGCCAAATACTCTCCACTGTCCTTTTGCTCAAATGGCCTGGAGCCTTACAATAGGCCATTCACAGCAGAGGAGCTTCACCTTGCTCTGCACACTTCTTGTGCATCTACTGTTGAGCCAGACAACATCCATTATGTGATGCTCCAACATCTCTCCCCATCAAGTAAGGATTAGCTTCTCCTGCTCTTCAACTGCATTTCCATCGAAAGGCAGTTTCTGGACTCCTGGCAGGAGGCTATCATTTTGGCCTTCCCCAAGCCAGGCAAAGATTCCAAGATTCCTTCAAATTATCACCCAATTGTGTTGACGAGCTGCATCTGCAAGGTGTGGAATGAATGGTAAATATGAGGCTAGCCTGGTATTTGGAACATCATGACCTTCAGCATTTTCTTTCCAATACCCAGTGTGGCTTTCGCAGGCAATGGTCTACATTAGGCCATCTGATCCGACTCAAATCTGCGATCAGGAATTCATTTTTACATAGAGAGCATCTGGTGTCCATTTTACTCTACATCGAAAAAGACACAAAACTCGCATTTAGGTTGATGTCAGGCAGATGACGAGCCTAAGTGCGAGTTTTGTGATACTATTTTACACCTAAACACATTTTAATCGATTGTCCCACTTTTGATCTAAAACATCATTTTTATTTTAGCCATGTTGATATTATGTCCGAGCCCCTTATACTTGGATATCTTTTATCTGATGCCTCAATTTTAACTCCTGTGTTCAATTTTTTGCATTATACAGGTTAGTTTATTAGATTGTAATTTTATGGCTTTATTTAGATACTTTCCAACCTGGGTTGTTTTTAATTTTATATCTTTTTATCTAATGCTTTATACATATTTATTGTTTTTGTTGATATTATGTCCGAGTCCCTTATACTTGGACATCTTTTATCTGATGCCTCAATTTTAACTCCTGTGTTCAATTTTTTGCATTATACAGGTTAGTTTATTAGATTGTAATTTTATGGCTTTATTTAGACACTTTCCAACCTGGGTTGTTTTTAATTTTATATCTTTTTATCTAATGCTTTATGCATATTTATTGTTTTCGTATTTTTATATCTGTTGGTTTTGTCTTGTACCCTTTATTGTATTACTTTTTAACTTTGTTTTTTTCCCCAAAAAAAGGTCGAAAACTGAAAAAAAAAATCATTGCACAAACTTCAGATATTGCATTTATGTTAGTGAATGATTTGTTATAATAGTTTTCATGAGTAGGAACAGTTAGGTGTTTCAGCTTCCATAATTCTTTAAATATTAAATGGATATTTAGTGAGATTTGAGTGATATCTTTAGTTTATCTCCAGTAACATTTTTTGAATAATAAACTTATTTTCAAAGTTAGTTGAATGTGGCTCTCTATTCTCATAACAGGGAAGTATTTAGTTACTTTTTTGTAATTTAGTATATATATACTCATTTATAGTATTAAAGAGTATTATAATGGAACTGTTCAGTGTTAATAATGATAATATAAAGACTTACACATCTCAGTGCCTATTTTTTTACACCTTAGTGCTTCTGAGGCTTTGCCTGTAGAAGTTTTAAGACAACGGGAATTAAAATGGCTCGAAATGCTGGAAAACTGGGACCTATTTATGACAAAAAAGTACAAAAAGGTAAGTGTAAAGAGCTTAAAGTTGAGCAGTTTTTGGTGACTTGATATCTCAAGAATGCTTAGTGAATTAGTGAAATTTATTGGGCATTTTTATTCCTTCCTCTTCAAGGTCCGAGATCGATGTCGCAAAGGAGTTCCTCCAGCATTACGAGCTCGAGCTTGGCAGTATCTTTGTGGGGCAAAATTTTACATGGACAATTATCGACATAAATTTACAGTATGTATACAGTTGCTTGTTTATTGTTCAGTACTGAAAATTTTGTTTTCAACTTTCAAAACAGATAAATTTCATTGTCTTAAAAATAATTTCCTTCCATGCCATATTTACACAGTTGTAATATTCTGTTATAAAATGCTTAGCTCTAATTAGTACCAGTGAGATAGTAGTTAGGCTAATTGCACATATATCGTATACAGCATGTCAAAAGAAACAACTTTAAAATGGGAATGAGAGAAGGGACAGAGTTGGGAGAATAATTTCACTTATTGGAATAAAAAGTGGAAATACAAAATATAACATTATCTTTTAATGTAAGCTGAAAATTGCTTGCAAATAAGATAGGTATAGAACTGTTCAAAATGTTTGAACATGTGACTTCTGAACAATTGCCCGAACAATGTAGACAACAGAAGACATGGTAAATGCCAGGTCAAAATGAAGACAATACAAATGGTTACAATAATAAAATCCATTATGGTAATACTGAATAAATATGCATCAAATTCCCTTATGTGCATGAATGTTATTTGCAACAAATAATTTAACATGTAATGTAAATCATATGTTTTTTCATCAAGCTAATGGCAACTTTAGACTGAACACCATATGTTGTGGCATATAAGTTGACTTTTCGAGCATTGAAAAATGTTAAGGTTGACCTACACATCAACTCTTTAAATTTGAATTTTTAAGGCACGTATTTAAAGGAAGATACAAATTAAGACCCTTATATTCATAATTTATTACAGATCAACTGAATAAAATTATGTATCATTTATAAATGGTAACTAGGTAATAGGAGACCTATGCACCAGTCCCCTGTGATGATGCACAGAACTGGTCAGGCCTAACACTTAAATGTCTGACCCTACCTTCTCGTGGTGCAAGCCGTTAGTACCTTTCAAAAGAGATACTCTCTTGTGGAAGGAAACAGAAGGGGAGGGCTGCCAGATCAGCGTGGCCTACTGATCTGGCAGCCTGAGCTTGATTATGGATCCTGAATTTGCTGCACCGGTTGGCTTCTGTAGAGGGAAAATCTTCCGCTGTGTTTTCTGTTTGTGGGTTGACAGCCCCAAGTGGATAGATTCACAGGATATATTTTATCAACTGATGAATAATCCTGAGCAGAGGTCATCACAGGCACTTGAACTCTTGTTCCTATGGACATCGTCAAATTCTACATTAGAGGAAATCTTCCAGTGTAGATGGCTTCAGCCTTTAGTGGTGGGGGAACTGGTCTTTGCCCCATTCCTGCAATTAGGGGGCTGTTTGATATTGTTGGCTTCCCTCTCTCAATAAACATAGTTTCTCTAATCCCACTAACCATTTTTTTCTTCATAGGTAGTTGGAATGTGAGGACTCTGCACAGAGATTAATCTCTTGATGTCCCCACACAAGAATTCCATCATTATAATTTAGATATTCTTGACTTGCAAGAGACCAGATGGACAAATAAAGGTCAGATTCTTGAAAATAATCTTAAATTTCTCTTTTCAGGGAGGAAAGATGATAAACATCATGAAGGTGTAGGTCTGCTTCTCAGCACACACACCAGTGATGCTCTTCTAGGATCATCATCAACCTCAAGCAGCCATGGGCTGTGGAGGTCCAACCAGACCATGCAATTTAGTTCTCCAAGCAAGTCTGTCCTGAGCTACATCTGCTGCATCTGGTCACTGCACACCAATTCTAATATGGTCCTGTTTGACATTATCTGCCCACTGCATCCTAGGTTTCCCCCTCTTTCTGAGACCTTTAGGCACACTGTTCATAACCCTATTCGCCAATCTATAATTATCCATATGGGCAACATGGCCAAACCAGCGGTCTCTCTCTCTTCACAATATGCTGCTTAAAGAAGGTTGTCAACTCCTTTGCCTAACCTTATCAGTAGTTACAAAGTTGAACCACCTAATACCCAAGATACTGCATAAGCATCTATCTTCTAGGATATGAGTGCATTAATGAAAGGTTTCTTACAACAAATTTTCAGACAAGCATTAAAGAATTTAATGTTTTCTGCTGCTATGCCCCCAGTTAGGATGAGAATGATAGGTTTTACAGATAACTTCAGGATATTTTGAATTTTGTCAAGAAAGGAGATATTACCCTTGTTCTTGGTGACTTCAATGCCAAAGTTGGTACTAACTCTGACCTTTGGGGAGGGTTGATGTGCCCTTTTGGTATTGGTACCTACAATGGCAATGGGCAACATCTCTTACAGTAAGTAAACTTAATGGTTTACAAAAACTAACACATATTACAAACACCACAACATACATAAGTACACATGAGTTTCACCAGATCGGCTGCATAAGAATATGATTGATTATATATTAATTAACAGCAAATGGGTTAGTTCTGTTAGGAATACCAGGGCATGTAGGGGAGCTGAAATTGGATCTGACCATTACCTTGTTAAAAGTGTCTTGCAACTTAAACTTAAGAAGTGTTGTGCTAAGATTAAAAAATTTCTTTTAATTCTGAAGCTCTGAAAGACCCAGTTATAACTAAAGCTTACCATGATAGGTTACTTAGTCATGGTTTGCTTACTACTGAAGTTGAGGAAGAATAGGACTGTTAACAGGCTTTTTTTGGAAACTAATGGTACTCTTTTAGAGAAAAAGGAGCAGAGGAGGCATAATTATTTGAGTGATAAGGCACTTGAACTTATTTTAGAAAGAAAGAACTGCAGGAATGTCCTTAATCAATATCCTAATAGAAAGCAGTACAGAGAGCTTAATAAATGTGTAAAGGATCAGTTAGCTGCTGATAAGAATCCTTGGCTTGATGGCTGATAAAGTAGAGGAAGCAGTTTGACAGCATTTCAGCAGAGAACTCTACCAGATAGTTAATGTTTTATGTTGTAGGAAATGGACAGGTATACAGGGATTGAAGAATAAACAAAGTAAGGTTATAGAAGTTGAGGATTCTGTCATGGCTAGGTGGGCTGAGCATTTCAGTGATGTTCTAAACATGGCCGAGTGGTTAGCACGCTTGGCTACTGATCTAAGGGACCTGGGTTCAAGCCCCGGGTAAGGCATGGATGTGTGTGTTGTTTTTCTGCTGAGGTCCTGCCATCCTCTCAGATCTTCTACTGTGGCATATAAACTGACAGGCTCCTGTCAGACCTCTGTGGCAAGCAGCTGCTTGAGGGGGTATTTATTTTTTTATTTCTAAACAATGTGGTTAATTCTACTCCCATTGTTTATAATGATGATTGATGCATTAGTGGCTTTAATGTTCGCCCTATAACACATCTTAAGTTATTTTGGCTGTGTCTAAACTTAAACTACATAAATCCCTGTTTGTTTTGCACTATAAATTTGTTATAATTTGTTAATTTATAGCGTTGTTACACTTTAAAATAACACAATTTTAGAATAACAATTTAGATAACAAATTAGATAGTCCCCTCTCTGAAAACAGTGATTTATTGTATAACCAGTGTTACCAATATTGTGGAGATAAAATACTATTTTGTTATTTGATACGAAATGATAAAAAGTAGCTGATCATATGCAGTGCATAGCTTATACTGTTCATACTTATTATACAGCAAATAACAGTACACACAGGACCAGATCTATAAATATGTGCCGGAACTATGGATGAAATCATTTGTACAAACTAAATTCAACCAGTGCTAGCAAATCTAAAATATATCGAGAATCTCACAAACAACTAAATATAATGATATACCAAGTGATGAACTTACAGAAAAGTTAAGACCAGCTCTGTCTACTCGACTAACATATTACCTCTTCATTTTGATTGCTATGTCTCTTCTATAACCTTCAAAAGATTATTGTAGTTTTTGTGATAGCTATAGGGGTATCAGTCTACTTTCTGTTCCAGATAAATTCTTTGCATGATCTTCATTTTGATTGTCATTTCGTACAAGCACTAAACAGTATTGCTGATTTGCTTGTTAACATTCCTATTTGCTGAAGCAACCTTCTGATTTAAGTTCACAAGTTTGATTTGAACTATTATCAACAAATTTTTCCTTTAATATTCTAAAATCTCCTAAAAATTAACAAAAAGAAAAAAAAACTGCTATTTTTAAAAACGGTAAATTTTGGAAGTGATTACAAAGTACATACCACCATATTTTCCCCCCTGTTCCACACTCTTTTCTGTCATAAACCTATTTCACTAGTCCCAAAATTATTTTTATCATTTTCCCCAGCATTCTATGCATCTTTCCTGCTCTTAAAATCGAAACTTGGAAGTAAACACATCCTTCTTAGAAATTCTTGGTGCAGCTTCATTTAATTAGTTATGCTTCACTGAGGCAAACAAGATGCAGATGGCTGACATATGCTATTTCTGTTTCATGTTCTATAAGTGTTTTTTTACAGTTTTGGTCCAGCATATTGGATAGCCTTTGTAAAGTTATTTACCTTTTTATATTTAAACCTTAGTTTTCATTTCAGTAGATTTATTTTCGGAAATTAGTGATCTTTTGGCCGATTGATAAGTATTGATTTTTTCATAGTTATCCTACATCATATGGCTGGCCTACAACTTTTTGCAGTGGATATTTTAATATTACATTGGGCTAATATGTTAATTTTTTTTATTATTTATTACTTTTCCAGTAAAACTTTGATCTGGTATCATTTTCTGAAAATAAATCAGATCTTGGATATGGAAGCAAATTCATTTCTGTTAGTTAGTGATCTTTCGATCAACTGATTTATCGATCTTTCCAAGTTAAAAGATGTTGCAGATTTATTTAACATCCCATTAGGTTATATGTAATTTTTCTTTTATTATTTCTTGTTTTTTGTAAAAAAACTGAACTTGTATCATTTTCTGAAAATGAATGTCTTGGATACGGAAGCAAAATAGACTTCCTTGCTACAGAAATCAGTCATGTGGAAGGTCAATTTCAGGAAGGTGTCCCCCCTGCTAAGCTCACAGTGAAAGTTTCAACTGCCAACCCCCCCCCCCACCCCCCCACCCCACCACCTCCCTAGTACCTTGGCTGTGCCACACAGACGATATAATGCTGTTTTTTTTGCTTTGATGCACAAACCTTGCTGCATTTAGCCAAGATCATCAAACTTCAACACCCAAAGAAAAAATTCACGATGTTTAGCAAAAAAAAGCAGCTAAGGAAGTTTTTTTCTATTTCATAATCGGTTCAGAAAATCCGATGAATGTGAGTAGTCCAAGTCACTTTGTATAACACTGGCTGTGTTTAAAATATATGATACTGAAAAGAATCATTAAAAGAAATAAAAATCATATTTCAGGTTTGATTTTTATTTGGGAGGAAATTTCCTTTCGATAAATATATAATTTAACTATTTTATTTCATCAGATTTTCCAAAATGAAGCCTTAATTGTATAGTGCAATCTTTTTTTTTTTACCATATCACATTGAAAAAGGCTTATTAAAATCAATATGCTTGCAAATTTATTTATATTATTTATTTTCATAAAAATTCGTAATTAAATTCTGTTTAATTTGATATATAACATGACCTATTTCCATTGATTAGTTATTTTTTTAAAAAATTCTAAAACTGATTTGACTCAGCAAAATTGGCTAAAAGCCTGTAATTTTCTCAGTATGGTACCTAGAAAACAAATTGCAAAATGAGAGGAATATTTGCTTAAAACCAAAAAAAAAAATTTTTTTGTTATTCAGAAATATATAGCCATTCTATTCACATGCATTCTAATCATTTCTGTCTATTAGTTTTTTTTTTATAAATTTTTATTTGCATTGCCAGATGCATTTTTTATTATACGACTCTGAAAATGTTCTATTAAAATAAAACATATCTTTTTTATTAAATACTTTATTTTCAGAAAATCCAAAATTAAATGCTGATTAATTTGGCATACAACATGCATAATTCCTTTCATTAGTTATTTGACAAAAAAGTTCTAAAGTTAAAGTTTATTTTTGACTGAGCATAGGGAGAAAATAGCTTGGCCTCTGGATGGAAACCTGTTTTTCAGTCTGGACACTGGAAGGGTTAAGAATCTATGGAGAGTGTGGAGAAATAGGCATATACACCTAAAGACTAAAATCAGACTGTATAATAGTTTGGTTCTCTCTAGGGTTAGTTATGGTAGGGAAACCTGTATGCTTTGTAAGGAAGATAGCAGGAAACTAGGTGCTTTTGATTCTAGTTGCTTTACACAGTATCATGGGCATTTGGTGGTTCAACTTTGTACGTAATGATGAAGTTAGGCAAAGGAATCGCAACCTCCTTTAAGCAGTATATTATGCAGAAAGAGACTCCATTGGTTTGGCCATGTTCTCCATATGGATAATTATAAATTAGCAAATAGGGTTATGAACAGTGTATCTAAAGGGCTCAGAAAGAGGAGGAGACCTAGGATGTGGTGGGCAGACAATGTCAAACAGGACCTTGTTAGAATTGGTTGCAGGGACCAGATGCAGCAGATATAGTTCAGGACCGATAAAAAAAATAAAGTAAATGCCCCCTCAAGCAGCTGCTTGCCACAGAGGTCTGACAGGAGCCTGTCAGTTTATATGCCACAGTAGAAGATCTGAGAGGATGGCAGGACCTCAGCAGAAAAACAACACGAACATCCATGCCTTACCCGGGGCTCAAACCCAGGTCCCGTAGATCAGTAGCCAAGCGCGCTAACCACTCGGCCACGGGACGGCTATGCTTGGAAAACTAAATTGCATGGTCTGGTTGGACCTCCGTAGCCCATGGCTGTTTGATGATGATGATGCAAATTTTAAAATCCAGAATTTTTTCATCGTGTGAATTCTTGGAATTCATCAGTAGTTGAAAACCTGGTATGTGGGTAAACAGCCATTTCATGAGGGAAATAAAGCTAGATTTAAGAAACAGAATGTCCAGCAAATTATGTTCTGAGTCATCAAAATTATCTTTTATTATTAATTAATTTTACCTAAATTGGAATGAGTGACACAAATTTAATATTTTTAGGAACTTGATAGTGCACCAGGAGATCCAAGGTGTGTAGATGATATCAAAAAGGACCTTCATCGACAGTTTCCTTCTCATGAAATATTTGTAAAAGCCCATGGCCATGGGTATGTATTTACTGTTTGTTTGTATTTAATAATTTTCAGTGTTTTAAAAGCCAAAAAATTTATTTGGTACAGTATTCAGATGTATTATGCTTAAGAACTTGCAAGATTAATACTTTGCAAAATGAGCAAAGTGGTTAAGCGAGCTCTGAATAAGGGATGGATTTTTCTTTTATTCTGTTTTCCTGCTGAGGTCTCACTTTCCTCAGATCTGTATGGCATGTTATACTGGCAGATTTCTGTTAAATCTTCATGGCAAAAAGCTGCTTGAGGAGTAGTTTATTTTTTAAAGAAGAATTTTACAAGGCAAAACGTACTGCTCTATAGGTTTAAACTTGTGATATTTTTCAAAATATTAAGTGTAGTATTTTATGAAAAATATAGTTTAAGTCTACTATTTAATTGTGTAAGTTTAGGTTAGAAGAGAGTAACACATAACTATTAAACATATAAATATTTAATGCACAACAGTTAGGCACTTAATCGTGGTTGCTTGTAAAGTCTACCAGGGTGAGGTTCAAGTTCTGAAAGGTTGGACTCTGCAAGTAATCTTATCATTTTATTGTCAATTAGTTAATTGGAAACTGAAATATTCTAAAAGCCTATTTTATTCCTTGAATCACAAAGCAAATAGATGAGTATGTTAATGTAACACAATCCTTTAATTAGGACCTTCAGCTTTACATTGAGCTCTGCTCTAGGTATGGGGGTGCCCCTATGCAGATGTACATGCAGTAAAAACTCAATTATGTAAATCAGTGGTTCTCAAACTTTTATGCTTTACATACCCCCTGGAAATGTTTATGTAACTAGCGTACCCCTTGTATAGATAGATAAAACTATAGTTATAGTATAACAATGGGAATAAAATAAAACACACACACATATATATACACACATTAAATTTTGTACTTAACTTACATCTAGCGACGTTTGAGCTCTCACGGCATGTCCCAAAAAATTTTACCATGTACCCCACATTGAGAACCCCTAATCTAGATCAGTTGGGGATTAAATTACTAAAATAAGATTTAATTACCAAATAAAGTTGAAATAAGGTTCGTTATGTATATAGCATTACTTATCAAGAAAGAATTCAAAAAAGATTGTCAAATTGTTAAAGTTTAAATTTAATCAAAAATCAATTAATATTGCTGAAGAGAAAAATAGCAAAGGTCAAAATATTCATAAAACAAAATTTATTTCCAAAAAATTCAAAGACTCGCCAATTCAGCCAATGAATACAAAAATCGGAGTAACTAAAAAAAAACTCCATCTCTAAATACAACTCACAAAAACTGACTACTAACATCTTCCTCCTTCACCACTTTCCTACTAACTCCATATTATATTCCACTCCATGACTTCATTTTGCTTAGATACACGCAGCATAGAAACTGACAGGTGTCTGTTGTACGCCAGGAAAAACATTTGCGTAATCTGATGATTGCACTAGCTATGATGCAAGAGGGTTCATGTCCTAAACGTGCATATTTAACATATTTACATATCTTTCAAAAGTCGTTTAAAATTACCATTTTTAACTTTTTCCGATGTTAGAGGGTGCAATTTTAGCTATTTTGTAAGATTCCCAAAATGCAAATCATAATATTTCATCAATATCTATCTAATCAAATGGAACTGTTAACTTTAAAAATAAAGAAGGTGAATGTCTACAGAGAGACAGATTACAAAATGAAAACAGCACATTTTTTTAACGAGCTAAAGGAAAACTTCAGTCCTTGTGTTTCTTAATGTTACTCTCATTCTCTAACTCATGTTTATCTTTTCACCCTTTAAAGGTAAAAAATAATATTCTATAGAAATCTGCAGTGTGTAGTAATTTAAATTGCCTCTCAAAACTAAATTCTTGGAAAATTGTGCAAGTTTGGTGGGTAACAATCGCTTGCTGAAAATTGTAATTACTGATAACTGGGGAGCTACGAAAGCTCTAACATGCACAAGAAGCTATTGTTTTTTTTGACAAATAAACTGCATTAGGCAAGCAGTTTTGAAACCTTATGATACAGTGCACTATAGCATAAATGTATATAGATGATAAATATCCGAATGTTTATGCATATTCAAAAATTGAAAAATGAGTTATTGTACCTCAGTTATGCATTTCAATATTTGAACAAATGTTGCTCATCATGGCTACTTGTTTAATAATCAGATAAAATGTTACTGTAGTTCTGAAAGTCAATTTTTTAATATAATTGTTTCACAGCATAATAAAAATATATTTCATGTTTATTTTAGGCAGGCAGATTTGTTCCGAATCCTGAAAGCATACTCCATATTTAATCCAGCAGTAGGTTACTGCCAAGCTCAGGCACCTCTAGCTGCAGCTCTGTTAATGCACATGCCAGCAGAACAGGCTTTTTGGTGCCTAGTAGCCATTTGTGAGAAGTATCTTCCTGGTTATTATAGTCCTGGGTTGGTAAGTATTATTACCTAAAGTACAATAAACATCTCATATGTGCTTTTACCATTGTCAAGCTCTTGTTGCTCATTTATAATTAATTATGGAAACTTTGTATCTTTCTATGAGTACTGATTTCTTCAACATAAACAATGAAAATTACAACAGTGTACTTCATCAATATTTTACTGATAAATGGATATTAACATCATTAAAGATTTAATGCATAATAATATTGGTAAATACTATTGAATGCTTCAGTTTTCCATAATCCTGAACTCAGTTATACATGTTAGTGCTAATACAACTCTAATATATTAAGATTGCTTTGTTGCTCCATAGATGTAACATTATATTTTGGTCTAGCAAAAACTAATATAGTCTTAATTGGTATTAAATAGTACAAAGAGTTTGAATTATTTTATTACCTTTTTGATATTATTCTTAACTGGTGGTGGGGGATCAGTTGGTAATGCACTAGGCTCGTAATCTCTAGCTCTCAAATTCAAGTTCTGCTTGTGCCAGTGATGAGATATATCTCTCCAAAACTCGCACCTTACCCTCAATCAGTAGGGGACACCGATGGGTTGGAAAAGTCACTGTCCTTTGGATGAGATATTAAGTTGTGGCCCATGTGTGGGAGAGCCATATCTTGTGCATGTTAAAGATTACTCTTGATGGGAGGCTACCATCTGTTTCCTGAGGCTACCATCTGTTTCCTAACAGCTGTCCAGTGGTTCCCCTCCCCGAACCTTTTTCTGAGCCTTTAGGGTCCTTGTGACCTTGCTCTTTAGCCCATTGTATTCAAAACAGTTCTGCTCAGATGTAAAACAACCCAACCTCTTAACTGGTGCAGTTAAAGCCCTTTTAGTAGTTGGTGTTATGCTGCATGATGTTCAGAAAAGTTTAGCATAGAAGCCTTAACTGGCATAGTAGTTAGTACTGTTCCAGCAGGGCAAACTTTGTGTTTTGTGTTAGCTCAAACTGAGGCAGTAGTCAGCAGTGACTTCAGTCTTAGTGGGGCATATCCTTGTATGAGAAGGCCTGTAAAAGCTATGAGTAACTTCTAGGATTCTTCTCTGTCTTATGTGTCACAAAACGAAAAAAAAACGAGGCCACCAGTCATACTGAGTTAGTTGTTAGAAGAGAGGTTTGTATATGCCGCTGTAGTTGTCACAAATCACTGCAGTCTTCTGAAATGGTATATATAAATAATGAATCTGAAATAAATGGACAATTACCATATTTAGATATACTACTAACTCAAAAATACTCCCTATCCCCATTGTAAAACAATAGTATACTGTAAACCCACATATACTTCTAATGTAATACCACAGAACTCCTCACATCCCATTATTTAGAAGGAATACGCTATATGAGTGCACTACTTAAGAGCATGCTGATATTGCACAGATAACATCGATTTAATTAGTTAAAATTTATTCATGAAATCAGTAGGCAAGCAGGTTATGATAACATTACTGATTTCATATAAAAAGCAAAATTTCACAATAAATCCAATTCACAATTACCACCCACAATACACTATAAGCATACCTTATATAGAAGGTTTTTTTTTATGCAATAAAAAATAACTTAGTAAATTCAACCTGACAGTACCATTTACCATTACCAGCAATATAAAATCTCTCATTCATGATGATAGAGATAAATTATCACCCGTGGGAGGGATATATATACCATATTTCTTTGATTCTAAGACGCACTTTTTTTCCCATGTAAATGTCTCTAAAAACGGGGTGCGTCTTGGAATCACAGTTTTTTTTTTTATTTTCCCCTGCTTTGCACATGGCACCACATGGTTTGTCTTTATGCTGACCCCCCCCCCCCCCCCCCCCTTCAAGTTTGTCTGTTATCTCATTCTCCAATTCCATTGGAGAATAAAGTGGCGGTATTTTCCCGTGCTTTCCAAATGTGAAGCCACCATTATTCATTATAGTGGAGCTCTGTGAGTGAATTATAGTGAGCTTGGAACCTGGCTGTTGACTGACAACCTCAACCTTCCGCTGACACCTTCCGGAAAAATTAAAGCGTCACTCGCATTATGCTCAAAATTGGCGTAATGGGTATCAACAGCTTGAAAGCTAATCCCAGAAAGAATAGTGCAGCACTCAGTTAAAAAATGTTGCATCACCAACTCTCGATGGCTCAGAAGATGAGACATTATGGAATAATGGAAATAAAGATGGCTCAGAAGAATCAGACTCTGATATTTATTCAGTAGTGATGAATAACATACCTACTGATAAATAGGTACTATTGTTGTTAGTAAATTGAATTCTATTACAATAAAAATACTTGTTATGTATTTTATCATTTTATTTATTCTTTTTTTCTTAGAATCGAAGTTTTTTTTGTTGTTGTTGGTGGTGGTGGTAGTGAAATTAAGGTACGTCTTGCAATTGATGGTGTCTTAGAATCAAAGAAATACAGTAGTATAGAAATAAATGACCCCCAAAATAAACTAGAAACTAAGAATAGATATGGGTAGAACATATTTGTAATAGAAGAATATATAAAAGAACATCAACAAGATATAAATAACTAAAAACCCATTACAGCTTTAGCCTATGTTATAATAGATAATATGTTAAAAATAACCACCCAGTTAAAATTTTAGATTTTCCCACACTAAATTCCAGCTTAATTACTTAGAAAATCTGCTTATCAATTTACATAAAGACACTATTTATAGCACTGACCTCAACCATCTGCATGGAACTTACTCTTACATGAGCAGACTTCTAATACCCCGCAACACTGCTATGGGGTTGTCGCTATATAAGCTGGCTGCAGTACTCAGTTGACTGAGTATCGGGGGGCGAAACATGTTGCCATCAATGTAGTTAATGATTTTAACTTATCATTTAACTTCAAGACCAATCTATTTAGTTTAATGCTTCAACAGTTTGAGCATTCCTTTTAACTTAAGTTGCTTAAAGAGTTTAAGATAGATGTGAATAAGAATTACCCAAAAACATTCAAATCTGAAGAACAAAAAGTGGTCTTTTAGGAGAGAACAATATAGTCATCTATGTCAAATTTAACATCACCAGTGTGATTTTAAGTATAAAACATCAGCAATGAATGGTTTTACCAACTTTATGCATAAAGTTGCAAAGGACTGGTAGTCCATTAAACATCAACAACTACACTAGCTTCACAACTTAAAGAATGCAAATCTGGCATCACATTTTAGAAGAATGCAGTGACTTGTGACAACTACAGTGGCATATGCCTACCCTCTCTTCTATCAACCAACTTGGTGTAAGACTGGTGTCTCCTATCATCATTCTCAAGCAGCCATGGGCTACAGAGGTCCAGCCAGACTGTGCAATTTAGTTCTCCAAGCATATCTGTCCTGAGCTACATCTGCTGCATCTGGCCACTGCACACCAATTCCAACAAGGTCCTGTTTGACATTGTCTGCCCACCACATCCTAGGTCTCCCCCTCTTTCTGAGGCCTTTAGACACACTGTTCATAACCCTATTCACCAATCTATAATTATTCATACAGGCAACATGGCCAAACCAACGGAGTCTCTCTCTGCACATTATGCTGCTTAAAGGAGGTTTCCTATACTGAACTTTAAATTCATGCAGCATAATGTCAATTACTAACATCAAGAAGAGTTTAATGACTGCACCATGTAAGAGTAACATCGAAAGGGTAATAAAATAATTCTAACTCTTTCTATTATTTAACAGCAGTTAAGATTATATTAGTTTATGCTAGACAAAAATATAATGTTATGTCTATAGATCATCAAAGCAATGTTAATATATTAGAGCTGTTTTAGCACTAATATATATATGTATAATTCAGTTGAGTTAAAGATTATGATAAACTTAAGTATTCAGTAGTTTTTAACATTATTATTGTGCATGTATTATTTCTTTAGTGATCAAATACTGTCTTCTTTATATATTTTGTATTAATATCATACTATATCAAATCCATTCCACTTCTAAATTTTTGTTACAGAATTTTGTAGCTTCTTTATCACCCAAGTTGGTATAGTGATAAAGTAGTTTTTGTCAGTATACAGAAGTTAGAATTAAATATTTGCTGTGTAACCCTTAACTACTCTGGTAATTTTTCCTTTCCATAATTGTAAGGTATGTGTCATTTTGAATCATTCTCTTTTTTCCACTGTCCATGAGCTAAAACAAAATTACCCCCCCCCCCCCCCCCCACACACACACACAAGATCCAGTCCTGGTCATACCCAACAACAGCCAATCAATGTGCCATTTGGTTGCCTAATGATTGATGGGATGGATGCCTTGAAAAGAGAGGAATTTATATCAAGAAGTTGATATTACACAGGAAATAAGGAAGATATACCAGATTAAAATTGTCTGTGGGTAATTTTTGACATGGCACCAAGTTGTTTTTATTTTTCTTTAAAATGAAAACGAACTTTTGGGATTCTATTACAAAAATATCAAACTCATAATTGTTCCGAAAGTTGAGTACATATTCTGCAATAATTTAAGGACATGATTTTTCTCCAATTTATAATATGTGTTAAGCATTTTATCTTTTAAGTTTTTACACAATTATCTGTTTGAATAAATAAGAGGTATTTATGCATTGCTTTGATTCCATACTTATTAATATACACTGAAAGGATAATTTGTTACACACACCCACTAAAATAACATTTGAGTCCTCCTTTCACCCTCACAACAGCACAGGGATTGGAAATATTTGGGTTGTATTGTGGCCCATAATTCCAGGGCAGCCCATCAGTAAAGCAGCGAGAGTTGCCAGTGTTATGTTTCAAGCTTGAATGCATTACTCCACTTCCTACAGATGTTCAATAAGGTTCAGATCCAGAGAGTGAAGAGTGTTATTTGAGAGTTGTAAACTCATTGGAATGCTCCTCCAACCAGTCTTGTACCAAACAGGACTGATGTGATGGATCATTGTCTTGTTGAAAGAAGGCATCTTCTAGTGGGAATGAATAGTCATGAATGGGTATAGATGGTTGGCAAGTATGTTAACATAGCATTGTATCATGATGGTGGTCTCAATAGGATGGGGCCTGTGTAAATGTGCCCCAAAACATTACACCCTCTCCACTGGCCTGTAATACCCTGCCTTGATAGTTGGGGTCCATGGCCTTGTGTAGCCTATACCATACACCACCCTCCCATTGGTGTATTATACACTGGTTTCCATAAATTAAGGAAAATTCCTATGTTAAGTCAATGGGAAACTAATGTCAAAGCTCTATAACTTCTAAAATAGGTTTTTTTATTTTGAAAAATGTGATTGCAGATAAAGACCTCAATCAAATAAATCAATATCTTGATTTTCAACAATATTTGTTCAGTATTTAATGAGTTATGGAAGTTTGAATATTTAACAACAGCAATGCCAGTCTTAAGAAACTTATGCAAAACTGAAGAATAGTGAAAAAATTCTTTACACAAAGTTCTAAAATACAAACTTATTTTATTACACACTTTGATACAATACTTATTACTAAGTTTTAATTAACTTCTGAAGTCAATTTTTGTGGCTGGCATCATTATTGCTAAATATTCAAACTTCCACAACTCATTAAATACTGAACGAATATTGTTGAAAATCGAGATGTTGATTTATTTGATTGAGATCTTTATCTGCAATCACATTTTTCAAAACAAAAAAAAAATTATTTTAGAAGTTATAGAGCTTTGACATTAACTTCCCATTGACTTAACATAGGGATTTTCCTTAATTTATGGAAACCAGTGTAGTTGGAACCTTGATTCGTCAAAGTGAGCTACCAATTTTGTTTTCCATGGCCCATTGGCAATGTTCCTTCACCACTGCAGCTTCATATCCCAGTGATGAGCTGGTAATAAGGGTACTCAATTTGGGTGTTGGCTGCCATAACCCAGTCGTGCCATCATACGTCGAATGGTCTTTGCCCAAACCTTTGTAGCTGCCCTGTCATTGAATGCCAATGTTATTATCTGTACAGTGACCCTTCATTCTGACATTATGATGCGGAAAAGGTAGCACTCAATGCAAACATCAATGGCCCAGTTATGGCCACTTTTTTCTGGCAGCCGCAGGTTTTGTCAGTTTTGATGTATTCCTGGTACACATGTGCAATGTTCACACATAGCAATCCCAGTTATTCTGCCATCATGGCTATGGAGCGCCGATCTTCCTCACACTGACTATCTGCTCATGATCGAACTCACTCAAGTCACTATGTTTACTCATTATAACAGTTGCAGGTATACTCTACTGCAGATAGATATGACCTATTTATAGCCCACAAGAGGTTTCAGTTGGCTGCATTATTGTGGCAGAGTAGGCAGGTTTTTGGTGCAGTGTGTATAATAAATTGGGCTTTCAGTGTACATTGCTTAAATTCAAATCACTTTTAAACAGTAAAGTCATCAGTATTGAAAGTTTTAATAATGCGTTTAATGGAGTGCTTTATCCTAACATATGTTTTGTATTTGACAGCATAATGCAAACTTAAAACAACTGGATGGGCATTGTACTTTCCAAGTACAACTTGAACAAGAAATACAAGAATTAAAAAAAATTATATCACATCTTGCTGAAGGAAACTAAATCTGTCATATCCAAAAAAGAATCTTGATAAGACGTATTTCATTTTATGAATTACTTTTAGAGGATACCTGTATTGCATAATTTTCTGTAATGTAATGCTGCTTTTAACAATTTTAAAAAGTTTTTTTTCTCACTGAATTGAAGTAGATGTAGTACATTTTGCATATAATTAATGATTTTTCAGGAAGCAATTCAGCTAGATGGAGACATCCTCTTTGGACTTATGAAAAAAGTAATTCCACAAGTCTACAAACATTTGGTAAGAATTTGATGTTTATGTTACAGTTATTTAGTGATTGGGGAGTTAGGACAGTGATTATATATATATATGCCATCTCATGGTCGAGTGGTTAGCACTCTTGGCTACTGATCAAAGGGACCTGGGTTCGAGCCCTGGGTAAAGCATGAATGCTTGTGTTGTCTTTCTGCTGAGGTCTCTCCTTCCTCACAAACCTACTACAGTGTACAAACTGACAGTTTCCTCTCAGACCTATCTGGTAAGCAGCTGCTTGAGAGGGTATTTTTTTTTTCTTTGGAAAAAATTGCTTGTAAATGCTGATTATAATTGTATTGCAAAATGTAGAACTTGAGGGTATTCTTTTTATTTTGTGAAAAATATGTTTTCATGACTAAAGGTATTAGATGAATTATGCAGAAATTTTTCATGTTTTAGGATTTTTTGCATCTAGAAATATTGTTGGGATTTTTTTCATAGCAATATTTTAAAAAGTGAATTCAATGTTAAAATAAATTTTTGAGGTAAAGATTTCAGCTGTCAAGTGCATTCTGCTTGCATAAATTGTTCTCATAAGTATTCTGCCAAGTTCAGTTTTGTTCAGACATCATTCTATCCATAAAGCTTAGGTATAACTTCGCAAAAAAATAACACCTGTATCTTTAGAATTTTTTTTTGTTGCATTCAGTGTGAATCTTCTTTTTGACAAATTCAAAGTGGGAATTTTTTTCCCCAATTAAGGGATTATTTAATAGAGTTCATCAATATAACGAGTAAATTATATGTAATTTGTTATATTAAAATTTGAGTATTGAAAAAAAAATGCAGATTTTGGTCTTTTATTGAATCAAGAGATGGTTAGTTAGATATTGTTTATCTTATTGCAGTTCTTGTAATAATTATAGGGACCTCAGTCTACTTTCTGCTTTGGGTAAAGCATGATAAAAGTTTTCATTATTATGCTTAACATAAACATTTGGTTTATGGACAACTTCAGAATGTACAATTTGAGTTCAGAAGTGGTAGGGGCTGCAAAGACCAAATCTTTTAGACCAGAGTTTCTCAAGATGGTCAGTAATGACCCCTTGTCTGCTGATCAAAGGGACCTGGGTTTGTCCTGGGTAAAGCATGGATGTTTCTTTATTTGTGTTTGTTTTTCTACTGAAGTCAGTTTGCTCACAGACTTTCTCTATTAGTGTATTATACTGACAAACTCTTGTTAGACCTCTATGGCAAGCAGCTTGAGAGGGAATTTATTATTTTTATCAGTATGAATTGATAAAATTGTTTAGTGTTGCAGCTAAAAACATTTAGCTAAAAAATTGGAAGAAATGAATGAGATTCAATATATTAATGATTTGTTTTATGAGCTGCAGGTTCTTTTTCATTGAGAGGTGCAGGTTAGCCAGATGTGGTCTACAAATAGCTTTAGATTATGCTGACAATTTGTCCTTTTGGAAAATGATGTTGATGAGATGAATTCTTTCATTTGACACTATCGAGAGGCTATTAATAGAGTAGGTTTGATGATAAATAGAGAGAAAACTAATGGTGAAAAAATGGTTGTGGGTGGTGCTTCAGTACTTTGGAGCTGGTTTCTTAGTATAATTATCTTATGATTTGTGACAAACTCTTAATGTGTATGACATAAACAGGAGAATAGGCATTGTTGCTTTGACTGTGAATCTGTGGAGTTTTGGGGGAAAATAGGTGTATATATCTGAAGACCAAATAGGCTGTACAATAGTTTAGTGCCTTCTAAAGTTTGTTATAGTTGCAAAATTTGGACTTCTGTTAGCAAAATAACAGAACACTGGACACTTTTGATTCCAGGTGTTACACAGTAGCTTGGGTATTAGGTGGTTTGATTATGTAAGAAATAATGAGGTTAGACAAAATTCATCAACCACCAATGAGCAGCATCATGTGTAGAGAGAGACTCCATTGGTTTGGCCACATTACCCACATGTAGATTTGTGAATAGAGTTATGAATAGCATGCCTAGATGCCTCAGAAAAAAGTGGAAGACTTGAAATGCAATGGGTGGACAATGTGTGAAACAAGACATTATTAGAATTGACTTTCAGTGGCCAAGTGCAACAGCAGAAGCTGAGGATAGATGTGTATGGAGAACTAAATTACACAGTCTGGTTGAACCCCACTATGGTCCATGTTTCTTGAAGATTATACTTGTATATGCATAATTTCGTATGGGCACTTTGTGTAAATATACATATTTCATAGAAAATATTTTATTCAAATTATTGTTTTACTGTCTTCAAGCTAACCATTAGGGTCTAGCTATCTGGGTAGCAGTCAAATCTTTAGCTAACCATGCTAAAAGATTTGACTACTACCTAGATGCTAACTTTAATCTATTGTTGTTAGTCATAAAAACTAAAACATAAATGCAGTCTTCCTCTTGATGTTCATATTTGATATCTTCCCAATACCATTCCTCACTATTTTATACCACATTTTCTGCACAGTGTTATACTTATACCTATTACCTCTTATAACTTACACTCACTTTATGTAACTTGTTAAATATTCAGGGATAATATGTCACATTTTGTACTACACAAAATGAATAATTCATATTTAAACAAAATTTTTGATGTGCCATCCTATTCACACTTTTACAGCAAGATATTTTACCTCATATCTTATTTTTATTTTTTATTTGTGTCTTATTTTTTATTTATTTTTTAGAAGAGTACCATAAATCAAATTTCTGACAACTCATTTTATTTCTGTAGAAAAAACAACGAGTTGAGCCAATCTTATATATGACAGAATGGTTCATGTGTGTATTCTCTCGGACTCTTCCATGGGCTTCTGTTCTCAGGGTTTGGGACATATTTTTGTGTGAAGGTAATTATAACATATCTTAAATAATTTTTCAGTAATATGTAAAATTCTGATTGTAATATATTAGAGTGTGTATTAAGAAAACACTTGATAAAGAAAATCGTTTTATTTAACAAGTATTCAATGGACTTTGTACTTTAATATTTAGCATTGGCAAATATTAGAGCTGAAAAATTTCTGCTGCCACTAAATGACTGTGACAGTAACTAAAATATAATTAAACCAAAAATGATTGTGTTTTTCAAAGCTGTGGAAAAAATAATGAAAAAGCAAAGTAATTATGTTAACAGTATGATGATATGTTAGGAGGGAAAGTAAAATATTGCACTTAAGAAAACACAACTGAATTGTTGATGACATTAATAGAAATTTTATTGAAGGTGTTACTGTGTATCTGAACCCTGAAATTGATAATCAGTATGAAGTTATTCATGTGATATAAATTGTATATCACACTCTCTTTATATGGAAATTGTAGAAATTTGCAAATAACTTGCAGCATTGAGTAAAAATAAAGCCTCAAGGTATGATGGTATTACAGTGTTCATGTTGCAAATTGTTGCTAAATATAAACTTTTTACTTATTTAATTAACTTTATTGAGTAACTAAAATGTGCTTTAGTTTCCCCATTTAACAAATCGGGTGATAAAAGAACTGTTAATTAATCGTAGATCAATCTCATTGTTGTTGGTGTTTTCTAAATTAATTTAAAAAATTGTTTAAAAAAATGTACATTTTTTAAATCAACATAACTTTTTTTCCCAAGAACCAGTTTGGTTTTAGAGAAGGGAAAAACATTGAACAATGAACATTGAACAATACTAAGACTAACGGAAGGTGTTTACAAAAGTATTGAACTAGTAAAAAAGCACTGACACTGTTTTTGGATCTACAAAAAGCTTTCAATACAGTGGATCAGTAAATACTGTTAAAAAAAACTCTTTGCCAGTGATATAATGGAACATATGTATAATTGGTTTAAAAGCTATCTTTTAGCTTGAAGTCAGGTGGTAAAGGTGAATAAGGCAATAAGTTCATTTTGGGAAATTAAAAATGTGTACCTCAAGGCTCTGTATTGGGTCCCATGTTTCTTTTGCGGATGGCCATAATGCAATCTGCATGTGAAGGAGGTGAGTAAGAGAGTGTGGAATTATGGTAACTCATCAAGATTTGAGAATTTTGAGGAAAATTTCATTTTGTAAATAAACTAAAAATTGCTCTTTTGCCCGTTGCTTTGGGATTACAATGGGTAGGATAATTTTATAACACTTGTCTTTATGTGTGGGATTAATAATAAACATGTTAATGAGGACATTAATAGTGGCAATCATATCAGTAGGGATAGGGGATATTGGGAAGTGTGTGTGTGTGTGGAGGGATTCTAATTGTAATTCCTAGTATTGAATTTGTGATAGTTTAAGTTCTTTAATGGGGTCTGGGGGGTATGTATGTGATTGAGGTGGGAACAGTGATTGGAGGTAGTATGGGGAGCATGTTTAGCAGGACATTGTATTTCCAAGAGGGTAGTTTATATCCCCTAAAGATCATTGTTGGTGTGTGCTTTATACTGATTCACTTAGCTTGCTACAGGCTTTGATCTTGGTGAGGCCTCACTCTGTTCTTTCCAAGATCTGCTGGCAGCTCCAACATCTGACAGCCACCTTGGACATCCTTTTCTGTTGGGCATTGGATCATGTTGGTATCAGGGGTAATAATTTGGCAGATACCACTGCCAAGTTGGCCACGCCCCTTTCCAGGTGCCTCTTCGCTGCAGTTCCATATTTAGGCTTTCAGCAGCATTTTACCATCAAGCTCCAGGCACAGAGGCAGCAAGCTCAGTCAGAACAGCTTTGCAAACAAACTCTTTTAGATAAAATCTATTGCAAACTCTGGCAGTCGTACTTTCACAGGAATTGCAAGGAGGAAGCTGTTCTTGCTCAACTCCTCTTAGGTCATTTATTATATGTTCTTTTCTTCTAAGGGTGGATGACAAACCTAAGTGTGAGTTTTATGACACCATTATAACCATTAAACATGTATTAGTTGATTTTCCTTGTTTTAACCTGGAATGACATTTGTTTTGCCTTCCATGATTTTATGTCCAAGTCCTTTACACTTGAACATCTTATATCAGATAATTCATTTTTAGCTCCTGTCTTTACCTTCTTTGCATTTTACCTGATACTTTAGTCATCTTTAATGTTTTACATTTAATTTTGATTTTTGCATTGGTCCTCTACGTCCATTTTTTTTTTTTACACTTCTTACTTCTTTTTACATGGGTCTTTTAATGCCCATTTTACTGTCTTTTACAGTTCAGTTTTTTATATTTTGTGTTTAACTACGGTTGTTGGGTATCAATGATTTTTATTGCTTTATTTTTCAGATGTCTTGTTTGGAGCATTAGGGCCTAGTTGCTCTTCCACCATAAAACTCCAACCAACCAAACAATTTTCTCCTAATGGATAATAATGCCCAAATCATACAAGATGGGCCAATCAGTATCTTGAGGAAGAAGGTATCCATCCACAAATGGACTGGGTGCATTCTCTTTGGATCTCTACCCAATAGAGCATCTGTGGGATGCCCTGAAGGACATATTGGCACCCTTCAACCTTCTTCCCAAACCCTCCTCCATGACTCAGGACTGCTCTTATTGCTTGGTTGATTTTATTGCTCTACCATTCTCTGGATTAGCTTATTAAAGGCATGAATGAATATTGTCAGGCCTGCATTAGTGCTAGAGGGTGACACATCCTCTATTGACATATACATTTTGTATTCAATCTCATCCACCCCTTTATCATCACATGCTTTGGTTTTTTAGAGTATATGAAATCGTTTTGGCCAAATTTTTTGACTTATCACAGCATCTTTGTATTTTCTTGTGAAATTTGATTAAATTTTCCCGAATATATTTTGAAATATGTGCATTTTATTGATTTATGCTTATTTTTTTTTATAAACAATGCATTTAATTGTAGTGATCCAAAAGTGGCTTATCTCTGATTTATCAAGTTTTTATTTTGGGCAGACTTCTAAAAATTTCCATGCAAATACCAGATATTTTACATAATCAAGCATAAAACAGCCATAAATTGGTCACATACATTACAAGCATACCTCATGGCAAGTTTTCTGTTAAAATATATATGGTAATTTTTTTTTATCTTAAGTGAACAGAATAAGTTTGGCCCATGTTATTGGGAGAGTGTATTGATTTGGCCCATGTTATTGTAAAAGTCAAGTATTCATAAATATTCTGAATTTTTAAAGAAAAATGTAACTTAAAAATTTTTGATTTTTGCATTAACTGACGATAATGAGTTTTTAACATATTCACAGTTATATTATTGCATATATATTCTGTGTTATAACACTGAATGTCATTATATATTATCTCTTAACTTTACAAACTGCATATGCATGCATAGTTTCATTCTAGAATATATATCTAAAATATATAGTATCATTCTAGAACCAGTGGTACCACTATATGATCTGGGTACTCTGTTATTATATTCCAGTGTATAATGAGAATATAAGTAAGAAGTAAAGATCTGCACTTTGGATATATTTTTTGCAACTGATATCCAATTTGATGCAATATGTTGTTAACTTCATGATTTATTCATTTTGTATATGCTCAACTTCTTCATGACTACTTTTTATGAAGATTCAACTGTTTATTAAGGCTTTACATATTTTCTGATACCTATTCAAACCAATAGGTCATCTTCCTAAACAGACTTAAAAACTTCTTTACATCTGATCTGTTAAAATACTTTAACTCTCAACTGATATAACCCATTATTAAAATTATATGTTTTATAGAATTTTTAAATTTTTAATCTATACTAAAATTCTTTTAAATTAAAAGGCATATAATTTCATAAAAATGTTTCACTGTGATAACAGTAAATGTATATATTTGCTGTGCTCTTAATTTCACAAACTGCATTCATATGTAGCCAAAAATTTTGATATTATTTCAGAAACCATTGTATTATGCCCATACCAGCTGAATATTTTTTATAAAATTATTTTACACTTCTCTCAGATCAATAATTTATATTTGTTATATAATGCATTTTATTCAACAACTTTATTCTTTCTGATTATATTCCATCATTGTCTAAGTCTTAGTGTATAATGGCATGTTTTATTTACATATGTTCTTTTAGGTGTTAAGGTGTTATTTAGAATAGCTCTTGTAATTTTAAAAAATGTTCTGGGGAAACCCGAAGTTCTAAAACAGTGCCCTACAATGTATGAAACCCTTGAACATCTGAGGCATATTCCACAAGAATTTTTACAGGAAGATTTTCTTATATATCAGGTTAGTAAAACATTTTTCAGATTAGAGTATGCAAAAAATAATTTTTTTTAGAATGATTTATTGTTTATGCTAGTCTTATGATAATCAGCCAGCAAAAAGAAAATGTTATGCATATTTTATTGCATTTAGAGCCTCATTAGCCATTTCGATTTCACTTCAAAAGTAATATATGTTGTGTTAAAGCTAACAGTTGGGAAATGTATACAAATTATCAGCAATTGTATGCCAAAAAATTTTTCACAAATGTGAAATATTACACTTTTTTCTGGTTAATGTGTATGTTGAAAATATTAATTTTTGAGGTAACATCGCATTGTGGGAATCCATATATTTTTTAAAAAATTCATTGTAGAATCCATTTAAATTTTTATTTTTTTTATTTGTATGTAATAAAAATAGTGTTTTTATATTTTGTAAGGTTTTCTGAAACTTGTTTTTGATTCTCATGAGAACTGTAGAAAACACTGGAAAACATCTTAGTCAGTCAGTATTTAATATCAGGTGGTATCATGCATTTATAATGGGGTGGCTCAGTTGGTAGCATGCCAGGCTTGTAATTGCAGTTCCCAAGTTTGAGCCACATCTGGGCCAGCATTGGGATTTATCTCTGCAAAATCTCCACCCTGCTCTGGTCAGTATGGGACACTGATGGGCTTGGAAAGGCCATCATCCTGTGTATGGGGCGTAAAGCATGGTCCCATGTACAGGCCACGCTTTTTTTACATTTTAAACTTTTTTTTGCCTTAAACCTACTTTAGTATTCCTGTAATTATTTTTATGATATATATATATATCATTTAGCTCAGCATTCTATGCTGGTTCCTGCTCATCAAATCAAAACTATAAGCCAGAGCAAACCCAGAGCCTGTTATTGTGAAACTGTCTGCAGCATCACAGGAGATAGGAGAGCCAGGTGCTGTGACCTAGTTAATTGCCGACACATGTGGCAGTCAAGTGGGTTGCTTACATCAAGCACTGTTCTCACACTTTGGATAAATTCACCATGCATCTAATTTGTATTTATACTTTTATATTTGAACCTTTGTTTTCATTTCTGTAGATTTATTTTATTTTTGTAAATTACAAAAATCTTTCAGTCGATTGATTATTATAGATTTTTCACAGTTACACTACACCGGATGGCTGGCTTACAATTTGTTGTGGATACTTGATTTAACATCTCATTAGGTTATATGTTAAATTTTTATTTACTATTTCTTCATTATCAGTAAAAAACTTTGATCTTGTATCATTTCCTGAAAATGAATGAGGATTTGGATGGAAGTAAAAAAGACTTCCTAGGCCTGAAAATCAGTCCTCCCGTGGGAGGGCAATTTCTGCAAGGGTTTTAACCTCCCCTCCCCACCCTCCCAAGGCAGAATTCTTTTTTAGTTGTAAGTTTTTATTCAATGGTTTTAAAAGATCCCCCCTCCCATATAGAATTTTTTTAATTATAAGATTTTAAGTTTATATTTAATGGTTTTAAAAGATTCCCCCCCCCTCCCTTAATATATTTGCTGTGCCACTCTGACAATATATGCATTTGTTTTTTACCCTTGTTGCACAAACCTTTCTACACTTAGCCAAAATCACCAAACTTCAACACTAAAAAAAATTCCTAATGTGTAGCAATTTTAAAGGCAGCCAAGAAAGTGTTTTTCCATTTCATGCACAGGACAGAAATTCCATTAATGCAAGCAATCCAAGTCACCTTGTATAATGCTGGCCCATGTTTCAAAATATACCACACTGAAAAGAATCATTAAAAGAAATAAAAATTATGTTTCAGCTAAATATTATATTATTCATGAAGAAATTTGCTTTTGATTAAAATATAATTTAACTATTTTTATTCATCAGGTTTTACCAAAATTAAGCTTCAATTTGCATAATCTGATTTATTTTTTCACTATCACTGTTAAAAAGGGCATTTAAAATTAATATGTTTATAAATTTGTTTAAATATTTTAATTTCATAAAATTCATAATTCTATTTAATTTGGAATGTAGCATGTCCTATTTCAGTTGTTTTTTTTTTAATTCCAAAATTAGACAAATGAATTCACAGCTCATCATTGATTTACAGAGTATATAACCACTATTAAGCTGTTTTAAATAACAGGATGAAGGACAATTTTCCATCTACACCCATCCTTCCTGTTACTTAAAACAGTGGTGCAATATGGCCTTAGCTGTTATTGCACCATAAAACCCCAAACATCTACTTAAAACAGCTTAATATTGGTTAAATAGTCTTTAAATTCCAAAGTTAACTTGTTTATATTATTCAGCACAGTTAGCAAGAAGCCTGAACTTTTCTCAACGCATTGGTACTGAAAAAAAATACAATAAGGGAGCAATTTTTTTGTTTTAAGTAAAAAAAAAATGTTATTTAGAAATAGTTTTTCTGTTTGTGTGCATTATAATATATATATAATTTGGAAACAGTGTTTTTTCGCTGATCATAGAGTAAAAATAGCTGGGCTTTTGGATGTAAACCTGTTTTTCAGGAGGAACCATAGAAGGGTCAAAAGGGCGAGTTGTTTTTACCTCTGACTCCAAGTGGCATGTTTTTGCACACAATGTACTAAATGGCCAAGTCACAAGAACCCATGGCTTCTGAGAACGATGAGGGAAGAGGACCCACTTAACAGCTTTTAGAAGACAGATGCTAGTCTCCTGTCAAGGCCATCCAGTGTGTTCTGTACCATGGGACGACAAAAGAACTTTCCATCAGATGGATTGCAGCCTTCTGAAGCACAAGGGTGTCCTCTTTCTCACCAAGAGCAAAATGAGGGTTAGCAGAGATAATTCTCCCTACTATTGGGTGACTCAATCTAACCTGGAAACTGCAGATTGTGGTGGTGGTGGTGGGGGGGGGGGGGGAATCACTACATAGAGTTAAGAATTAAAACAAATTTGCGGAACAGAAATGTCCCCACTGAAACTGTTGGTTTTCTCCACTAAACCTTTGCTCTGTCCTTAGAAAGGGATTTGATGAGACATTTTTCTTACATTTGGCTTTCATCTTACTTGTAACAGCTGGCATTTCTATTTTCATCCTCCACTCCTTAAATAGAATAAAATTGAATTTGTTTGTGGTATAAAATAAAATAATCACATTTCATTTTTTTTTTTTAGGAACAGTAACATTCATGTTGTATTTAAAATTTTGAGAATTTTGGGAAATTTCTTTGGGTAAGGCTTTTGCAAAAACTAAGATTGGGGATCATCATTTTGAAAGTATATTATCATAAATACTTTTAGTTCAATTTCAGTCATATATATTGCATTATGATTATTCTGAGTTTTGCATTGCAGCTGTTCAGTTGAAACAAAGTTTCATAACTATTACATTTTTTCCTAAAGATTATATTTAAACTATTTTTGTATTAGTACAAATATAATTTGCTGATTAAATATATATTTCACTGACACCTTTGTTAGAGACTTTGTTGTTGTTTTTTTTCAGTGCTTGAGGCTGAATCTTACTGAACATGATATGGAAAAAGAGCATCAGAAACAGATTGCCAAAAGACGAACCATGAGAGAACAACAGATCATGCAAGAGCAAGCAAATGGATCAGCTAAGAAAACAAGTAAAAAAGGCTCCTGATAAATGGGATCTGTGATCAAAAATGTGACAGCTTGTAAAATAGACAAAAAAAAGCAGTATTATTGGGTTGTTTCTTTGTATAGTCAATAAGTATATATATATAGATAGTTATGCATTCAGAGGTGCTATAATATAATTTGGCTTTTTATGCATTGTTTCAGATTTTCCAAGAACAGCTTATATATTTAAGCCTATGGAGTGTTAATAGTTGCATGTACAGACAATGGATTAATAGCAGTTTTTTAATTTTTGAAATGTTATAACCATTTGAACACAGTATTTTGCAGCTCTTGTTTTATAAGTTATAAAAGCTGTGAATATTTTGACAATGTAGGTTATATAAAATATTTATTATTGGGATTTTTTTTATTTATTAACTAGAAGTTGTTTGCCGATCTGACCAATATTTATATCAACCACCATCCATGTATACTGAAGAGGAACTTCAGTGTGCCATCAGGAAGAAATAAATGGTGGTGAATTATTCTCAGGTGTCAGCTGTTTGGAAAGAACTTAACCTCTTTTCCAAATATGGTTCTGGTTTCAAAATATTTCCTATAGCTAATCCAGACCTTCCTTTAAGGGAACAGTATTTTTATTTTCCGTTATTTTATGTTTTGTGTCTTTAACCTTTTTAGCATTCTTTGGTATATATTTACATTTTCATGTCTTCATTCATTTATTGCCATTGCTTTCTAAATCATGAATCCTAACTCTGAGTGAAACTGTGAAAAGAGAAATATTTTTGCACTTTTTATAGCTATACAGACAAGTTTGCTAAGCATATGTTTGCCTTAGCTAAGCATTTATTAAAAAATTTATATTCTAATGATAAGGAGCATACTAATTTTATAGTAACTTAGGGGAAAATGTTTAATTGTGAGCAAAGGAATCGTGTAGCACAATTGTTTTTTTTTTTTTAAATGTGCAACAGGGAAAGTATCTGGTATTTTCACTCCTTACTTAATGATGCAAAGTGAAATTTTGAGATATGCTTATAAATCTATGTATATGTTGTTTAGGAAGTGCATGCAAGACACCAGTAGTAATGCATAAATAGGCCAGAATTTTACTTTTTTTTAAAAAGAATGGGGTTGTAAAAGCTTTTAAAAAGCAATATTATTTGTGTATTGATTATTTAAAATTTAAATCTTTCTTAGTGTTTTAGTTTTTATATGTACTTATTTAGCCTAACTTGGAACAACTTTGATTTGGCCTAACAGATACATTCATTGTTTTAAGAAATTTGCATAATATTCTGGATTCTGAGCAATTTGCATAATATTCCAATGCAATATATAAGAAGTTTCTTATTCCTATTTATAATTCAATGTATTGAGGATTAAATATCTTAAATTTCTTTTTAGATATGGTGGTAATATCACCATAAAATATTTAATGCTGACATAGCAACTATCAAATAGTCAATAAATATAAAAAATAAAAATAAATACCCCCTCAAGCAGCTACTTGCCACAGAGGTCTGACAGGAGCCTGTCAGTTTATATGCCACAGTAGAAGATCTGAGAGGATGGCAGGACCTCAGCAGAAAGACAACACGGACTCCATGCCTTACCCGGGGCTCAAACCCAGGTCCGTTAGATCAATAGTCAAGCACGCTAACCACTCAACTATGGGACGGCAACAGTCAATAACAGAGCAAAATATTTCTCTACAAGTTTTCAGTAATACAGTTAATTATGACTGATGAAATGTTATCTGCTATGGCACAAATAGTTTGAATTTTAAGAATATAATTGCTATTAGTTGCTGTGATGTAATATGGATATGTACTCAGCTAAGTTTAATAATTCAAATAGCATTAACTTTCATGAAATGCAAAGAACATATACAAATTTTATAGACATGTTTTGACTGAATTCATCTTATTGCCAATGTAAAATAATTAATCTGTAACACAGATACTTTATACATCTTAACCAATATTTAAATTGAACTGAATATTGTCTAGGCCTGGAACTCCTTATATGACAAAAGACTCAAAATCCTCCTTTTGAAATCACATTTACAGCATAGATAATGATGACTGGTCTATATGCATATACAGTCATTTTTAGTCATTACTGTGAGGATAAATCTGCTTTTAGTATTTTCTTTTATTATTACAATCCAAAAGTTCTAATTCTTGTGATGTGAAGAAACACTCCATCCAGTTTTCAGCTGAAATTGTTAAAAAATAATTTGAGAAAGTTTGCAGTCATTATACATATTTCTTGTCTCAGTTTTCTTTGTATTAAGAGTAAAATATTTTTCCATAAATGTTAAGTGTGGGTCTTATGTTAGTATTTTATTATTACAAATGAGCAGGAATGAAATGCATAACTTTACAGGTAACTTTGTAGGTTCCTTTGTGCTAGGGATTGATAAATATTTTTTAGATGCTTTCAATTTAAAAAAAATTCTCTTAACTAAATGTTAATGACAACATAGTTCAGGGAGGTGAAAATGATACATGAAACAGGTCAGATAATGTCTTATACTAAGTGATTGGCCATTGTTTATTTAGAATTAGCCAGACCTTCACAACTAAATATATGGTAAAGGGAAAAGTACAAGGTAAATCATGAAAACCATAGATCATGGTTGTAAATAACTCAAATACCTATGTGTGACTGAACTTTATTGGACATGGAATGGAAGAACAAATATAGGAGATTACTTCTGGTGTCTGGTACAGAAATACATCTTACAGATGGCTGCCATCATGGGTAAGACATTTTTGCCATATTTGAGCATGTTGTTCTTCATGCATATTGCAGCTGGAATTTCTGCAGTTTATGAATACTCATAATTCTTCACAAGTGGCTAGCAAAGTACAATACGCAACACTCTTAAAAAATTTCCTCAAGAAGAAGTCTGGGACTGCCAATTGGAGGCCAGCCTAATTGCATGTCACATTTCTGGAAGATTAAATTATTTGGTAACATGTTGCTTACAATAGTCATGCTTATGTGTATAGTGTTGGCTGTGGCCTCACCCTGCTGAAGTGCTGAAACCACATACTGCTGGGTAGCTGAAGATGGTCCACTGCTGCTGGTAGTAACATCTTCACATAACACTCTGAGTTGGTTGTAGCCAGCAGACTATGTGAAGAATCCACCCAAGATGCCTTGTGCATGTATCCCCTATCATACTGTGACTTTTCGACTGTATAGTGGCCTTTCATCCAGTTCACAGGGGTTATTGGGAGGCCAGTACTGATAATTCTGTTTATATACCTTACCATACAGCTGGAAATGTGCCTCATCATTCATGATCAACTCATCCATTAATCTTGATTTGCTGCTGCCATCCCCAGAAGCCATTGGCAGGATAATATGATCATCATCCTCTGCAGTGAATTTTTGTCCAGTCTGAACTTGTATGGATAAAACTTCAGATCTTTATATATGATGCAGCAGATTGAGAAATACTGATTACCTGAGCCAACTGACTTTTTGATAATTTTTACACCTCATGACACTGTATAAACTTTGATGAAAACACTCTTAGTATTCTGTCAGCTTTAGCTAGTTCTGGTAGGCTAATCAAATACTGACTCCATCTTTTATTGAACAGTTACAGTTTGCTTTCCAATGCCTCAGGTTGTTGGTAGAAAGCATTTTGAGTCTGAAATCTTAGTTTCAATATAAAGTTCTGCTCTCACACTTGAATGGTTGAACATTCCATGATAAACTGATTTCTATACTGGTTCCTTTTACATCATACAGGATTCTTGTTTACCAAAACTGGCAAAAAAACCTGGAATATTTCCCTGACTTACCCTGTATAAAAAAAAGCTTATGTTCTTCTGCTGGCTAAATTTCATTTTTTACTCATTTCAAGATGATATGAACAGTTCAAGAGAAAAATAGTTGAAGTCCACTTTTTTGTACTTTGTTTTTTAATATTAATATGAAAACTAGAAAAAAATTAGATAGTTACAAAATTTAAATAAAAATAATCTTATTTACACTTGCAATTTAGCACCACAATTGTAATAAACGTAAATGCAAATTAAACATTTCTCTTTTTAAACTTCGTAAAGAACTCATAAACGTACATAAAAGCAACATGAAAACAATTATGAGATGGGCATTGGACTGTTTTCTGGGATATTGGCCTTTTTCATACCAAATGGAAATTGTTCTGCAAGCCGCAGAAAATGTTTTCATGAACCACTTTGTATGTTGTGTAGGTTTGCCTAAAGGTTAATAATGAGCAGATTATATAGACTTACACAATCCATTTTTCTCATTTATGTGAAGGTAAAGTGCAAGATATTCACCACACAAAAAAAATTATTGTGGGATCAGGGGTGAGGAAATTTTCTCAAAACTGTAAAACTTTTCACCCTAATGGTGAAGATGAGAGTGGAATTTCTCACACCTTAAAAATAGTAAATTGATTTTGTCAGTGTTTTCATACAATTGTCACATTTCTTTCCTAGCTAACCATAACATTGAAAATGCAGTGATGTACCGCAGTTATCTGATAAGCATGCCACCAACACCTGTGACAAGAAATTTTCAGTTGAACTTCCCAATGAAAAAGCAAGTTTTTTAAAGTTTGAATTATTTGTTGGATAGAAAAAAAGTTATTGAGCAGACTGTCTTTGATCAATCAGTTAGGCATTACTAATAAGGATTATCTTTCAAACTTTTCAAAATAAGAAAGTTTGCAAGCACAAAAGTATACTACTTTGTTTCATACATCTTTAAATATTGGCCTGACTGCCACATAACACTCCCAAAAGGAGAAGACTAATTTGTGAAATATATACTTATATAAAGTAATGACTTTTAAGATCATTAAAAAAACAGATCTAAATATAGCATTGTTATGCAGAACAAGAAATAAAGAATGAGTATTCATACTGCACAGATGTTAGAAATAACACAGAGAAGCAGAATTTTTTATGGGTATTTATTTTCGAAGCCTTTGAATTATTTCTTAATTGCAGTGGTCAAAAGTATTTTTTACAGATTGAAATTTTTTATGTTATTAAACTTTAGCTAATGAACATTGCACAAAAATCTATGCTGTTAATTCCATGAGAACTTTTCTATTTTAGCAAATAGAGCTATGTGCATTTTCAATTGTGTTTGTCTTTAGATTATATGATATTTCCTGTGATTAGTAACCTATTTTAGGGAAATAAAATTTTCTTTTGCCAGGTTGATAATACTTCTTTGATTGTTAAATTAAGGGACACAGTTTGTTACATCAGTAGTTACAAAATACAGAAAGTGAAATTATCTCCATTATGATTGCTGGTGTTTCCCTATTTTAATGCTTTTGGATAATAATAATTCCATAAGTTTATTCTTTCCTTAACAGTTCTATGAATAAATGATGCATTAGTTAAATTGAAACTTGTTCTTTGAAATTAAAGGTACTCTTGATGATACACTACTCTACATTGAAATTGCTCCACCTAGAAGGAGTTACATATTGTAGATGCTGTTTTTGTCAATAAAAGAGTAAAGATTAAATAATAATAATTACAAACCCAAACAAATTATATTCATGGACAAAAGTGGGCCAACAGTAGTATTGAGATGACCATCACAAACACTCTGGCATCAAGTCAGTAACCCTCCATACAGCCTATGATCAGTTGTGCAATTCAATAATGAGCTGATTAAATAAATTGCTCATCCCATCATATCCTAGATGCATTTGATTGATGTTATCTGATGATGCAAAAAGCTCAGAAGGAACATTGCTTACTGTGTGAGGGCAAACAAACTTTGTTGGAAAATGGCATGTGGCACTGATAGAGGAATGGCAGTTGTGTAGACTGAAAAAATGCTATCCACATAATGTAAGGTAGTTGAAATCTTATCAGTGTGTACCAGAGGTGTATAGTTAGACCAGGCATGGCCAACATACGGCCCGCGTAATGAATTTATGTGGCCCGCGAACAATTTTTCAATATTAGCATTTAACTTCTAGTAATTAATCGAATGAATTCCCGATACTTCTATAATTTTTTAAAAAGATTCCGTTATAAAGAATTAAAACTTTTATACTCATCTGTACTCGATATGATCTGTTTGATGTTCAAGCGACGTATTAAAACGAACGATAATAAAAAAATAATAAGCGATGCAAACCGCCTCAACACGTCGCATTAGTCATTATATTAATTTGTTGTATTGATTTACTTACAATTATTCATAAACAAATTTCATAATAAAATTTTGTTTACTTAAAGAAATAAGTGTTTTGCTTAACATTTTTCAATTTCAATATTTCGTCCGGCCCGTGAAAATATTTTTTTTCCAATCCGGCCCGGGGGCCAAAACAGTTGGCCATGCCTGAGTTAGACTAATGGTACCTAACAAAGACAACGGGTGATTGATAAAATATCACTCTGGAATGCAAGAAGGATCTTTCTTCAGCTTGCTGCATATCTTGCCTCATAAAGCATGTATCCAGGGACATATATATATATATTTTTTTTTTTGGGGGGGGGGGTGTTTTTTTTTTGCACGAGGTGTGACATACTATCTTGAGAATTTTATAACTGGAACAGAGGGGTGATAAAAGTTAAAAAAATTGATATTACATGTATTTTTCAAAAAATATTTTAACCACTAAAATGAAAGAGAATTTTTTTTTACCAGAATGGTGTTTTTGTTTGATCTTATCTCCACCCCCACCCACCCCTCTGGGGGTCAGGAGTTGGCCATACTTATAATCTGATGTTCCCAAATTTGAGTCCCAGCTGGACCAGAATTGAGAATTTTCTCTCTTGACTTTTGGTGAGAAAGGAAATACTGTTGGGTTTGGAACTATTGTATAGAACATTAAGCCATGGCTAATAGATAATAGATATAATCAGAACTATATCCTGCACATTAAAGAGCATGCTGAATGGTCTTGATGGGTGGCTTCCATCTGTCTCCTAACAACTGTCCATTGGATCCCCTTCCCCAACCTTCTCTGAACCTTTGTGGTCTTGTGGCCTGACAGTTGAATGCAAAAAAGTGCCACTCAGATATTTACCTGATTTATATATTACCTCAGATTTATATTATTTTTGGATGGATTATGATCCATCCAAAAAAATCCAAAAAAACTTATTTTTATCTGAATTTTATCCAAAAAAAACTTATTTTTATCTGAATTGTGCTTGCTTATATCCAACCCCTTTTGAAAGTACTGAGTTCATGAATATCTAGGATGTTCTTTTGGTATTGATCCACTACCTCTAAAAATGGGTTATGGAAATTTAGTTTTTATAAAACTGTATAATGAGCATACATATGTGTATCATGACCCTTAAACTTCGTTCTATAATTTCTTTTTTTGTATTATTTTCATAGAACATAAATTAACATTATAGAATTGGATAAAATTTGATGTTTCTGCACTATTTTTATTGGACATTCATTTGCATATCAATGTAGGTAATTTTTTTTTTATCAATTCCACTATCAAGTGGGTAGTACTAGTTTCAATGATGAGTAGTGAATATATTCCAGTAAAGTTTTTTAAGTAATATAAGGTATTGCTGTTTTTAGCACTGCTGAAATATGTATATAGCTTTTTTTTTTGTATAGAAAAAGAGTAATATGTTAAAAAGTAAAAGTTTTTGTAAGTATAGTGAGAGTGTAAAAATGAGATGTAATGAAATCAAGTTGCCTTAGAATTTTCTACAAACTTTTTTCTTCTGAGTAAAAGGAACATACTGTGAGTGGATCAGAAAGTAAAGTTACGAGGTCGATGTGACATACCCATTATCTTTAATTTACACAGCCAACCATACGAAGTGAAACCTCAGCCAATACAATAATTTTCAACATAATCACCACAATATATTCAAACACTTATTGCTATGTGTAATGAGTTATCCATTCTGTCAGCATAAAAGTCCTGTCCCTGATGATTCAACCATAATATTGATCATGTGCTCTCAAAGGCTCAAATCATCAGATGTAAACTTGCACCCCTGATACGTAGGGTGGAGCTCAAATGCCTCCAGAAAAGAAATTATTTCTTTATAAGACTCTTCTGTGGCAAGTCTTGACATATGCCTCACCAGTGTGGGGTAATACTACCAACACCAATGTCAGGAGGCTTCAGAGCTTCCAAAATAAAATCCTCAGATCTGTGGTCAATTCTCCCTGGTTTGTGAAAAACAAGACCATTCACACTGATTTGAGCATTGACCATATATACACTCATATTCGGAAGCTCACACAGCCCTTTTTGGAGGCAGTGGGAGATAATCCTTATGATATAATTAGATCTTTGATTGATTATGATCCATTGATTTTGAACCAATTCAAGCATCCTAAGATTGTGGTGTTCGACACCCGCATGTTTTACTTTTAGTTGTGCTTTTTATAGCAAATTTGTTTTGCCCTTATGACCCCTTTGGGGTTTGTGTTTTAACTTTGTTATTGCCAATAAAGCACTAATTTAGACTTCGAGTTATAAGCCCTAAGCTTGGAGCTCAAAAAATTAATTCAACATATCAGATATCATTCAACCATGCAATGACGGTGCATTGCTCCTCTTCATCTGATGCAAAACAATGTCCTCCCAAGTGATCTTTCAAGTGTGGAAAGAGGTGGAAATCATGTAGTGCCAGATCGGAACTGTATGCAAGGTGACTGTGAACCACCCACTAAAACTAACATAGCAAGTCCTGAGTTCTGTTTCCTGTATGCAGACTGCCATCTTGAATGAGAAAAATTGCCTTGGCTAAGGAGACCAGAGCATTACCTCCTAATGTCTTCTCATAAGCATTTCAGTGTGTCGCAGTGTCATTCAGTGGTAATGGTGTGTCCATTTCCTTAAATTCGACCAACAGTTCACCACAGGCATCCCAAAAGATTGTAGCCAGCACTTTTACAGTAGAAGATGTTACTTTGGCCTTCTTTTGAGTTGGTGATATTTGGTTATTTCTACTCCATCGATGTACACTTACTGCTTGGCATGTAATGTGGACCCGAGTTTTGTTGCATGTCACCACTTGATGAAAAAAGTTGGTTCCCTCTGTTGCATAACATTGCAGCAATGTGAGACTGGTCGCCATTTATTGTGCCTTGTTTTCTGTGAATGCATATGGAACCCACCTTGCATTAACTTTACGGTACCATAACTCCTCCATGACAATATTCTGGATGATGCCATGTGGCAGGGCCCCAGCTTGGATGCAATATGCCGCAAAGTGACATGTAATCCTGTTGAGTAATCTCCTGAATGCATTCTGCATTCACTTTCGTTATGGAGCTGCTGGGATGCCCATTGTGATTGTTGTCTTGTACAGTATCCATGCTTGCCAAAAACCTCTGATACCAATTGGTGACATGTTGATGCGATATCACACTTTCCCCTGTACACTCCAGCAAGCTGTTGGTTCCCTCTGTTGTATTTCTTTAATTTAAAAAAAAAAAGTATTTCTTTAATTAGATTTTGGTTGTACAAACTTTCCTTGCCCACAGAAAATGAATAACTGCTCAGACTTCTTCACGAGACTATCTTTGCAACATCATAGCCATTTTGAACTGTCACATCTCCACTCCTATACACACGTGCATCTGTAAACCCTGCTATGTTGCCAATCAGGTGCACTATAATATATATAATGCTCTCCTATGTCTTTGGGATTTCCTTTGTGATATATTGAATAAGTAACCTTACTTTCTTATCCACCTAAAACCAATTATTAATTATGCAATAATTTGATATTAAATTGCTCCAAATGTGCTATTTACTATTATTTAAAACTCATATACTTTAGAAATTAAGTATTGCATATACCTTTTCACTGAATGATCCCTAAAGCTCAAGTATGAAATGTTTATTTTTAAAACTATCTTTGTAACTGTTTAATTTTTAACATAATAATTCTTTAAAGTTGTTTAAAAAATAGTCCTACAAGCTATAAGGTTATGTCCACACAGAATGCAGTTTGGGCAGAGTAGCATTGTTAGCATTTCTATTTTTTCTTGCCTTAAAACCATGAGCAGCAATGGAATTGACTTTACAGCAAACTGGAGTATATGTAACCGATTTCAGCATATTTCCAATGGTTTTAAGGTGCCAGAAAATTTACTAATGCTATTAAACCAGTTTCTGTATGGCCATACCCTTAGTTATGCTTCATCAAAAGCTTTTTTAGATAGATTGAGTACCCTGCTTTAGCAAAAGATGTAATTTTCACTGATGACAAATTAAAAGATTGTAAATATTTTATAAGAGAGACTAATTAATTTTGGTAGGAAATGAAATAATAAAACCAAAAGAAACCAGAAAAAGTAATAGGTATAATCAATAATAGATTGCCACAGGTCTTAAACAAGACCATAAAACAGAATCTTTTTGCATTATCTCTGTTAACATATTTTAAAAGAGTTGTCATAATAAATATTATATGCTAAACTAAGGTTCTTTTTTTCAAAATGCACAATCAGAAAAGCAAAATTACATACATGTAATATTATTGCCGTGATAAATCTTAAACTTTATGATTTTTAGTTGTGAAATCAAAATAATAAATGAAGGCAACTTATTATGTAAAAAAGAACATTACAGTACTTTTGTATGATTTAAGTTTTCAACTCTACTTATATTCATTTTGTCCAGTGAGTGTTTTTCAGTTATGTGCAAATATTATACATTTTATGAGCATTCAGATTTTGATTTAAGAATAATATTTCAAATGTTTTTTTATGTATATATATAATACCCTTTCAAGTAGCTGCTTGCCACAGAGGTCTGACAGGAGCCTGTCAGTTTATACGTCATAGCAGAAGATCTGTGAGTATGGTGGGACCTCAGCAGAAAGACAACACAAACAACCATGTCTTAGCCTGGGGCTCGAACCCATGTCTTTTGATCAGTAACCAAGCACACTAACCAATCTGCTATGTGATGACTACATGATAAATAAAGCAACAAGCATTATTATTATTATGATCATGAAAGAAATTAAATGTAATTGATTAATTTTTTTATTATTTTTATTACTTTGAATGTTGCATGCAATTTTTTCAGATTCAGATTAAATTTGAAACACTACTTTTTCTCTCATTGTATTTGCAGCTTTGAATGCACGTTTAATCATTACTACTGCCTTAAACAGTTGAATAAATTATTCTAATTCTAATATTGGTAATAAAGCAGTGAAATTAGACAATTTTTCACTTCTAAACCTTGAAAATTCTGTCATTATAGCTCAAATGGTAAGAAAAACTTCTGTAATCATTTAAGTCCGAAAGCCTGTTGATAACAAATCCTGATTTTTTCAATGCAGGTTAATTATGAATAACTGAAAATTACTCTCTCAAAATGTTTAATTTGCAATCTGTATTTGTCAAACCCAGTAAATTTATAATGGTTTAAAAAAATGTGAAAATGAATTTAAATTTCAACCATAAGTGCATTTTATTCATTAATTATTATTTATTAAAAATAATTGTTTTAATCTATATGACTGATTTCAGTGAAAATAAAATGGAAACATAACTATTATAACCAAAATTTGTGCTTTTATTAACTTATTCACAGACACTTTTGTGTAGAGGCATAATTGTAGCATATCTTGGTGGGAAAAGTCGCCATAATTACAAAAAAAGAAAATTGCTTTTTTGTTTTAAAAACATTAAAAAGTTCCTTGTTCTAAATATTGGAAGCTTCAGGACGGCTGAGTGGTCTAAGGCACCAGTCGGTAGCACACCAGGCTTGTAATCTGTACGAGGTTCGAGTTCCACCTGGGCCAACATTGAGATTTATCTCTGCAAAACTCCCCATCCTGCCCTTGGTCAGTAGGGGACACCGATGGGCTTGAAAAGGCAGCCATCCATTGGATGGGATGTTAAGCAGTGATCATGTTCACATCAAAGAACATGCTGAATGGCCTTGATGGGAGAATGCCATCTATCTCCTAACAGCTCCAGTGGGTCTTCCTCCCCCAACTTTCTCTGACCTGGCCATTTACCCCATTGTGGGCAAAAAAACTTGCTCATAGGTAAAACAACCCAATAAATATTGGCAATGAGTTTCCAAATTTTTTATTTGAGGTGTCTTTGATGATTTTATTTTGGAAAAATATTTTCTATAAGTATGCACAAATAAAACCACTAACTCTTGTGAGGTACATGACTAAAAATACTTTTTCCAACTTGCCTGTTTGGAGTGAAATGTTCTTGTAATTTTTTTAACAACCACAACATGCTCTGCCTCTCTTATAAAGTAATATAAAGAGCCAGTTTTGAAAATGCACCAAAGGTGCAATTCATTATAATACACAGTGTGAAGAAAATCATCGCATTTAAACTTAAAAAGAATTTGATAAGAAGCAGTCATCACTTAAAAGTTCATTAAAATAAATGGACTTCCACTTGATTCAGGGAAGCAGCTCCCTATGTGGAATATGATTAGTTCATCATGCTGATGAAGATACATAGTCACAACATGTCAGCATTGGCTACACATTTAAAACATGAAAACTTTGGACATTATTTTGAGACTTAATAGGTGTATTTTAAAAAATTATATGGCAATTTTTTTTTCTCAATATGAGTGTTGTGTATGAAAATTTTGAACAACTTTGTTCTATTTCTATTAGGACCTTACTATTGCTTACAGTTGCATCTTCATTATTGTATAAAGAACAGTGTAAGCTTAATTTGTTGAATTGATGAATAATGTTTCAGAAATTTTTAACCAGGTTAATAAAATTTTTTATGTGCAATCTTATTGAAAAATGCTTTTATTTTTTCATTTATATTGTTGGTATGCAAAATTAGGCATTTGATTGCTGTCTTAAATATCACTGCTTTCTCCTAGTTTATGCAATTTCAGCCTTTTATACTTCCAGCCTTTCGCTGTTAATAACGCTTGATTTCTTTATTGAACCTATTTATGAGGCCTATTTTATGAGTTTATGAATTGTATTAAAGCAAGGGGGCGGGGGTGGCTCAGTCGGTAGCGCGCCAGGCTCGTAATCTGTAGTCTCCAGGTTCGAGTCCCAGCTGGGCCAGCGTTGAGATTTATCTCCGCAAAATTCCCCGCCCTGCCCACGGTCAGTAGGGGACACCGATGGGCTTGGAAAGGCCGCCGTCCGTCGGATGGGACGTTAAGCCGTGGCCCCGTGTGCGGGAGAGACATACCCTGTGCACGTTAAAGAACACGCTGGATGGCCTTGACGGGAGACTACCATCTGTCTCCCAACAGCTGTTCCAGTGGGTCCCCTCCCCCAACCTTCTCTGAGCCTTCGGGGTCCATGTGACCTGGCCATTTAGCCCATGGTGTGCAAAAAAGTGCCGCTCAGAGGTAAAAGAACCCAACCCAAAGTATTAAAGCAAATATTATATAAATGAATTGCACTTATATATTTGTTCACACAGATATCTACAGGAATATGCTTTTGAAATTATGAACAGAGCAATCCAGTATGATTCTTTCATTAAGTACCATTCATAAAATATCAGAAGCACTTTTTGCACCATGTATTTTTTATTGTTTTCTTAAAATTTAGGTTTCAGGAAAATTTTCATTTCAATGCTAAAATCTCATAGTTATTAGTATATTTTATTTTTACATAATTTATTCGAAGTACAAAAATTGCTTCAATCTGCTAAAATGTATTTTTTAACACTCCTTCCACAATATGCTCATAGAGTAATTAAGAAATATTTTTGCTGAAAATTAGTTTTGCCATGAGTGAAACATGAACCCTTTCAGTATGTATGTCCACTCACCGTGAAACTGTTTTTTCAGCAAAAAGTATTTCTTTAATTCTACATTACAGGTAAATTTCTTCCATAGAGTAATAGTTTTGTTTAAGGGCAGAAACTTTATTCTAATTTCTCATACAACGTGCAAACACACAAGTAAGTTATCAGTGTTTATCTCAGCTAAGATCTGACTAAATTTATCCTAATATAATTAGACATACTCAACACTGAAACCTAGCCATGAAATTGTTTTTTTTTTTTTAATTTATATATATCTATTATATTTAACCATTAGAAAAAGTTGGCCCTTGCCTATTAATATAATATTTGTATTTTTATTAAAGTGCTATATTGCAGTAAAAAGGGATTGAAACTAAATACACTAAACTGATCAACTGATGCATATTATTAGGTAAAAGTAAAAAAATATGCAGGAAATTACTCCTGATATGCCACAGATGCAAAGAAATAACTATATTATCTTTTGTTCCACAATAGCCTTCTGTCTGCCTGGGAATGTGCCAACCTTCTGGTTGGTTATCCTTATGGTTCAATCCTTTCTCCTCCATAGTCCTTATGGCCTAATCCTTTCTCCTCCATAGTGGGCAATTACTGTTCTACTCGAGTTTCAAACTTTGTGAGATATTGTCTGGCTTGTCCAAAGGAAGCTTACTCCTAAAATGTTTGCAGTGAATGTGTAAAGTTATCTAAAAATTGATGCAAATTATTCCTTAATAAGAAATTAACAATTGATTTAAAGTAATTAATTGGACCACATCTTTCAAAAAGTTCGGTAAACCTTTTTTCATAGAGTTTGATTCAGAACTTTTATCCTTTTTGGAAAAGTGCTTAGCACAATGAGAATATGATTATGGTCAGTTGCCTGCAGTGCTTAGTTGGTTTTTGCATAAGATTGAAACATAACATTCCACAATTTTTCAGACTTTTGCTTTTCAAGTGTTTGCTAAACCCCCCCCCCCCCTCGATTGGAAGAGGATGAACTTGGAAATGCTGCCATCTGTCAGATGGGATGTGGCCCCACTTGCAGGAGAGATGTATTCTTTGCACTTCAAAGAGCATACTGCATGGCCCTGAACAGGTGGCTACCATCTGTCTCCTAACAGCTGTCCAGTGGATCTCCTTTCCCAACCTTCTCTGAGCCCTTGGGTTCTTATGACCTGGCTTATTGCTGCAGAAAAGTGCTGCTCAGAGATAAAACAATAACTCTATTTCCAAGTGAATATCAATGGTGTAAGAATGAATGGGAAGATAGTTCCCTTGCTGTTTTTTTTAAATGCAAAATGAAACTACATTGTTCCTACTGTATTTGATTTTCATGTACATGCAGCATAATAATACATCCTTGTTTGTGATGCATGTAGGGTGACCAGAGTCCCAGTTTGAGCCTCTTTTTGTGTGTCCCCCCCAAAAAAAAAAAGTCTTTGGGATACTGATTTGTTTGATTTTCTCAAAGCTGAAAAGTTTAAAATGTAATTAAAATATATTATCCTCAATATCGAAAAAAATAATGTAAAAGAATCATAAAATCTATTGAATACTAGTGAACAATAGTGAACTGCATTTAGGCATTGCTATGATGTGTTTGAGTAATAGGCACTTCTACTACGCTGCAGTTTCCATCCAGTTGAGGTCTGTTCCAGTTCTATGTAATGTTCTCTTTTTTCTTGGAAAGATAAGTTTTGCTTAGAAATGGCTACATTTTATTCAAGGAGGTGCCATTATGTTGAATAGTAATTGGAAATTTTAAATAAATTTCCTTCTCAAAATGGCAATATAAAGATAATATTCTTTCTGATGAATGTCTAGTGGACTGATGAAAGAAAGCCTCATGGAGGTGTGTGCACTAGAGCAGACATGTCAACTTGTTAGTGCATCAAGGACCACATTGGGATGTTAAACATTTCAAGTAGGTCGAATGTAATTCTGATGCATTTAAACACTGTTTCTTTTATTAAAACAATCTATATTATATTGCATAAAAATTAATTTAAAATCGCTGTGAATAGAATAAAGCGAAAAAATATATTTTTATTTAATTGAATGATAAACTAAAATGATGAATATGATAAACTTAGCTTGGGTACAATATATAGGTAGACTTATCGAAACAAGTTCCATCTTGCATGAAACGTGATCGTAAATTAGGTAGATGTACAGTAATTAGTTCCCACTCTTCAACTGCCAAAGCAGTTGGAAGCGATTACTTGCAAATCCCTTTTCATAAATGCATCGGGTATTTCTTACCCACACACGGTTTGATACAATTGGTCACTTTTTCGTTAACATGCAGTACAATAACGGATGTCAGCAATCTCGGTCAAGCTTTCAAAAAGTCTTGAATTCCATGATAGCTCTGCAGAAAGAAATACTAAGCACGTCCAATCCAAAGCAATTTTCTATTTATAAATTTCAGGTCGTCACATAAGTCCCTATCCATATGTACTTGCAAAGAATCGCTATATTACAGCCTCGAAACATTTTGCAGAATTTGCGTAAGTACAAATTAAAATAAGTTTAATGAAACGTTCATTTTATTAGCGCATCGTAGATTTTGACGCCTTACTTTCATTTCTGAAAATGTTTTAACAATCTCGGTCAAATCAATCAATTTTCGTGCTTGTTCATTTTCAATAGATAAAATGACAAGTCTTGATAACCTGTCATTTTTCTTCTGAAATAATTTTTGATCAATTTTAATTATGAAATGAGCGTTCCGATATTTCTACAGTTACCGTTTGCGTTAAAAAGCACAAGAGAGCAATGTACACATCTGGAAAAACTGAAATAGAGAGTAGTTTTAAATAATTAATAAATTTGCCATTTCCCTTACTCAGAAATTTTTGCTATTTCCGGTTTCGAACTAGTCCTAAATGATAGAAACAGCATCAAATGACGATGTTAAGTCGGATATATATTTCCTCTGTAGCTTCGTTTAACTTCTCATCCGTTACTGCTTATAAAGTTTTTCGGATGCAGGGCGACGAAGTAGCCGGTGATCTCATTTACACTCTTAAAATATCATGAAATCCATGATGACTCTGTCGAAAGTAACATTGAATATCTATTTTGAAGCCATTTTGTGAATTCTTAAGCCTCTGTTACTCGCATAGTTCACCATCCAGACTTTTGAGCTTTGGCATGAGAGAAGTCTGGAATCTTTGTTCTGCGTCCTCAATTCTTACAAACCTTCTAATACAGTGGACAGCAATTAGTAAGATTTTGAAAGGTCGACATCTGAAGATTGCAGAAATTTAAAGACGGTATCTGATATTGATTACAATATTTTTAAGAGCATTTCTAGGAGAAAACGGTGAGAAAATATCTTTTGCTTAATCAATCTCTGTTATTTCCTTTGTACGGCGGAAATGTAAAATTACCCGTTTTCCTTTTGCAATTGTTTCCCTTGTTCTGAAAACTGACATGTAAAAAGATATTTGCTATCAGTACTTGTAATTTTTTTTTTAAAGTTAACTTTCTTCATATCTTTTTTATACCCTGGTGCAGCTATACGACTGAATGAGACGTCTCTGGCTTTGGATATGTAAATGCACATATGTATTGCGAACAAGACCGTCCCAAATGTATATCTGTTATAAGCCATTGTTTGATTCAGTATGGTTTTAGAATTTGCAGAGGATTATTCTGCATTTGAGAAATAGATTTAATCTGATATTGTGCTTATTCTGCTACTTTGTTCTCTATTCATTTCAGAAAAGTGGTTTGAAATCATGAATGTATCAGTAGCGAGTATTGGAGATTGCGTAAGTTGTAAATAAAAACGAAAATCCTGAATTAGGAAGTTTTTTTAACTCTTATGCTTCTAAGAAACATCAGGAAAGACTATTCTCTCGAAATATTCCAGATATTATTTTATTACTTTGAAATTTGTCCATTTTATTTAAAGGCAGTTCTTTAGTCGACGAGCAAATTCAAAAATTTGCAAGGTTTAGAGGGGGGAGCGTTAAAAATTGAACTTAGGCAGTGAAAAGGTACCTGGTAAGAGTAGCAAAATGTTTTGAGCCGGCTTTGGTAGTATACAGGCCGTCCCATGGCCGAGTGGTTAACGCGCTTGGCTACTGATCTAAAGGACCTGGGTTCGAGTCCCGGGTAAGGCATGGATGTATGTGTCGTTTTTCTGCTGAGGTCCTGCCATCCTCTCAGATCTTCTACTGTGGCATATAAACTGACAGGCTCCTGTCAGACCTCTATGGCAAGCAGCTGCTTGAGGGGGTATTTTTTTTTTATATTTTGGTAGTATTTCCAACCAATTACCGTTTGAAATGCTACCAGTGTGTTAAGGTAGATGAATACTATTATGTAAAACGAAATTGATTTAACTCAAGTGTTTCTCAATAGGGCAGGATAATTTGTAACGTTTTTCAGCAGAAAAACTTTTAAAATATGAGTGGATCATGTTACATACCAAATGAAAACGAAATAGTTCTGGAGGATAAATAGAAATTCAAATTAAAATTCAGGTACTTAGGCTTAAGTTACAAAAACTGGCTTTGAACATTAAAAGAGTTAAGTAGAAGGTAGAAAAAAGCAAAGTATTTTAACTAATGCTATATACAGTAAAAGAAAAAAATTATTTCAAAAGAAGTGTAAGGAGTAATGCACGAAGAAGCACATGTAATTAGCATATTTTTGTATTTTAATAATAGGATTTAATAATAGAGGTTGATCTGGAACTCGTATACAATTCCTATACACCGCACTTGATTTTGAAGTAAAGGAGTGTGCTTCAAAACTTCTCAGTTCATTTTCAATATTTGTTGCCATTATGACTAGAGTTATACCTATTTCATCTGAATGCCACTAGCTAAAAGAAATGTTTAATGTTAGTAATCGCCACTGACATCATCGGAAATTACGATAATAATGAATAATCGAAGTAATTTAGTCCCGTGATGGTATACTGAAGATTATTTTAATCATGATAAGAAACAAGCGAACTCCATCGTCGTACAATGGTTATACTTATGGTAAAAGTAGCCAGTTGGAGAGCATTTTCTAGGTTTCATTTATAATCATGAACATTGAGAATGTGAATGCCTCCAAAGTGTTGACCTAAGAGTACGCCCAAACAAGCTTTGTTGATGTCAAACTTTCTGCTATCTTAAAATATTCCTCCGTTCTCTCGGTGAGAAAGGAATACCAATGGGTTTGGAAAGTCCATTGAATGGAATGCTATGGCCTTGTGTGTGGGAAAGCTATTCCCGTGCATATTAAAGAACATGCTGGATAGGTTTGACTTGTAACAGCTGTCTAGTTGATTTCATACCCCAATTTGCTGTGAGCTCTTGGGGATCCTTGTAACCTGACCATTTAGCCCACCGTAAAGGGAGTGACTCAGTTGATAGTGCGCGAGGCTCGTAAGCTTCAGTTCCCAGGTTTGAATCCCAGCGGTCCCCTCCATCCTGTCCTTGGTCATTTAGGGGACACCAATGGGCTTGGAAAAGTCGCTGTCTGTCAGATGGGACTTTAACCCATGGCCCCATATTCGGGAGAGCCATACATAACATGCTCTGTGGCCGGCAGGAGGATACCATCTCTTAACAGCTGTCCAGCGAGTCCCTTATCCCCAATGTACTCTGAACCCTCGAGGTCTTTGTGACTTCGCCATTTAGTCCATTGTGTGCAAAAGAGTACTCGGAGGTAAAACAACCCAACTGTAAGGTAAAAGAATTTAAAACCATTACCAACAATGAAGGTGGCTTCCATTGGAAATGGTTTAAAGACACCAGAAAGTTTAACAGTCGTAATGCTAAACTGTTTTCTATTTGGCCCTACCCTTAGGATTGATTAGAATCCTAAGGGTAAAGCTAAATATGCAGATCCTTTGTTTTCTTAAGAGAAACTATTTCTGTGTCAAAAAACATGCTTTATAGGTTTATTTTCATGTAATTTATATTGTGCACATTGTGTTACTCGGAACAATTTTTTTGTATAATATTTTTTTCTGTGGTAAAAGTTTCAGAAAATTTAAGAAAATTCCTCGATACTCTTGTTTTTGACTGTATCAACTTGAATTTCTGAAGATTATAATATTATTACCTTAGTTCACTCAAAATGTATTATAATTTCATGTTTGTATTATTTCGTGTTATGCTTTTTAGGTACAAATGTATTTGACGGTAACGATGATATACAGGATCGAAAAAATTTATTTTCCCCTCTAACCCCTTCAGACCATATATAAATTTTAGAATTTTTTTAAACACATGAAGAGGTGCCTGTGGTCTTGCAATGCTTGCAAAGTGTAGAACCAGACTATAGTATTCAGGAATGAACTGTATGGATATAATAGAAACTACATTCAGTAACATCGAAGGTAACCGCGACTGACACCCAACAAGAACTGTTTTGCTACATTTCACAGGTATCATTCATTTGATGTGTTTATCAAGAAAAAATGCACATAAATTGTAATTCTTTTATGTGCTGTTTTTTTTAACTGAGATTTCAGAATTTTGGAACAGTTTCTATATGTAATGTATATGTGCTGAATTTCAGTGAAATGCTAAAAACGAACGTGTTAGGTTCCGACATACTGTTTATGAGTCGAAATTATTGCATTGTGACGAAAACAAATGTGTATAAAGTGAACATAGCATAATAAGTATTACACAAAAATTTTGCTTAAATTGTTTAAAAAGTTAAAAAGAAAAAAAAAATATGGAAATCAGATTTTTTAATTAAATTGTTTTACATAAACATAAGCAATTTATCATTAATCATCGTCAGGAGAATTGTAGAAAGGTGAAGAAAGTGCTTCTTCTAAAGTTGGCCCAATAACACCTTAAAATGTTGTTGGTACTGGATCTACATCTTCCTGTTTCTTATTGGTTATCTTGAAAAAAGAATCCAGTGAAGTTTGCATTGTGGCCTTTTCATCATTAATAACTCTATAACAAGATATTGCTTCATGTACAGCTGCAGACACCATAAATCTGAGTTTGGTTCCTGGGACTCTAATATCGATAGTGCCTTTTCCATCAAACTAAATCTTTTGCCATTTGTTTAGTCGTAAATCTTTTGTGTTTTTCAATTTTTCTTTAGTAGCATTGTCCTTAAGCCTCTGTGATTCTAGTTCCATTAAATCTTCATAAATTCCCGGGTATGTGAACATAGCAACTTATTAAAGTCCTGTCAGATTTAGTTCAATCTGTGTGACAAGATCCCTTAATATATTCGTCTCTCGTCCTCCACTTTCAGTAAGATGAGAATTGTTAAAGTACATGGGGAAAATTTTTTTCAAGCACGATTCATGTTCTTATTTGGTACTTCACGCCAGGAAGCATCAAAGTTCTTTACTGCCTTGTAAAACTTTCAATGTTACTCTATTATTGCCTTCAGTTCAGTGGCGGTCATAAGAAGGGGGCCATGGCCCCCTTCAAGAGACTCGTAACTGTTTCATTTTTACATTTCAACAACCAGCCAATTCCTTTTCCAAGAAGGCAAACACCTGTCACCTTCATTCCCCCTTATGAAGGCAAATGTAAGGATAAAGTATTTTGTACTCCAGAAATGACACTTCACTACAAAATCCTTATGTCCCTAAATGGCCCCTCCAGGATTGAGCCTTTTGACTACCCCTGCTTCAGTTGCCATTACTGCCTGTCTGAAATGATATTTCTTGAAGGATGCAATAACCCCTTGATTCATTGGTTGAAGTATCGAGGTGGTGTTTGAAGGCAAGTAGATTACCTGGACGTCTGGATATAAATCATCCAGAACTTGTGGATATCCAGGGACATTATCAAGCAAAAGGAGAATTTTAAAAGTCACCTTGTTCTGGTGTAATGTTTTCCAACCTCAGGAATTAAAGGATGGAAAAAATAATCATTAAAAATAGCAAGTGTAACCTAGGCTCTGCTGTTAGCTTTCCAAATTACAGGTAGTTAAGCTTTTTTAATGTTTTTAAGTGCCCTTGGATTTTCGGACCGATGAACTAATAGGGGTTTGCAATGGTTACTGATCTACGGGACCTGGGTTCGAGCCCCGGGTAAGGCATGGATGTATGTATCGTTTTTCTGCTGAGGTCCTGCCATCCTCACAGACCTACTATGGCATATAAACTGACAGGCTCCTGTCAGACCTCTGTGGCAAGCAGCTGCTTGAGGGGGTATTTATTTTTTTTTTAATCTCCTGAAGCATTTCCACCAAGTGGGACAGTTATTCGATCTTTTGAAGCCTTAACACCATACATACTCTTCTCCTTGCTTATATGTGTTCTATCAGGCATCTTCCAGAATAAATCACTCTCATCAACATTTAAAATTTTTTGAGGTAGATAATCCTTTTCCTTGATCATTTCCACAAGTATTGCATTAAATTCTTTTTTAGCTACGGTATCCGCACTCGCCATTCACTTTGACGTTATATAGATTTGAACGAATCATAGATTTATGAAACCAACCGTGGCCTCCAGTAAATGTTTCATCACAAATACTTTTGCCTTGCTTGGCCTTCAAGTCTTCAAATAAACTCTTAGCCTTCTCTTGAATTAGCATTAAACTAATAGGCATTCGACGTTGATTCTGATCCTCTAGCACAACCAAAAGCTTTTCCATTTCATCCATCACTTTTTCCCCTCACTTCTTTCTAATTGTATATTGTATTAATAAAAATAAATAAATACCCCCTCAAGCAGCTGCTTGCCACAGAGGTCTGACAGGAGCCTGTCAGTTTATATGCCACAGTAGGAGATCTGAGAGGATGGCAGGACCTCAGCAGAAAAACGACACCTACATCCATGCCTTACCCGGGGCTCGAACCCAGGTCCCTTAGATCAGTAGCCAAGCGTGCTAACCACTCGGCCACGGGACGGCTAAAATAAATACCCCCTCAAGCAGCTGCTTGCCACAGAGGTCTGACAGGAACCTATCAGTTTATATGCCAAAGTAGAAGATCTGAGAGGATGGCAGGACCTCAGCAGAAAAACGACACATACATCCATGCCTTACCCGGGGCTTGGCACAATGAATCTCTTTTGTTGCGATCTTATGCAACCACGACAATTCCCGGTTCCGCTTGTACAGCACTACCTGGTTATGAAAAGCCATGACCATCTAGAGCCGGGGGCAAGGAATATGCCCTACAGGCGCACATCAACCCCAGCCTCACATGGCAGCAGTCCTATAGAAGGAAAGCTGACCACCGGAAGAAACCTTACTTTAATCTATTCTCCGGTTTGCAAATGTGCAAGGATATATAGATCCAAGCTCGATCGGCACCCGGGGTGGAGACTCTTAGTAAGACTCAGACTTTTGTGAGGGCTCTGGCTTACTAGGAATCAATCCGTTCTGCCGAGCCCTCGAACAGCTCCACTGAGCTCCTGATAGGTGAGGTCTCCGACGCCGTCACCATCCGACCGGCAATCAAGCCGGCCAGCAGCATCTTCAACCTCGGTTGGCTTCAGCAATGCTCCAGCCGGGGACCACCGCAACCGGCAAAACCTTGGCAATGCTCCAGCTGTTGCCCACTACAGCCGGCAAAGCCTTCGGCATGCTCCAGCTGGGAATCATCCCGACCAGCAAAGCCTCAGCCAGGTTGCTGGGCCCTAGGCCCCCCCCCCACCACCACCACCACGACAAGGTGGTCCCCTATCGGGGGGGGGGGGGGGTATCGTATTGGCACAGCATTTTTACGTGTTCCAAGATTCGTTCATTGTCCTGCAGAATCGTTGCTACCGTTGATCGATTCATGCCACATATACGCGCAACGCCTACCATTTTCTCACCAACTTCACATTTCTTTATGATTTTTTTTTTCCATTGTGTCTGTACGACGCTTCCTTTAGCACCTTCAGTATCCTTACTATTGTGTTTATCGGATATGATATGGGTTCGTATTGTTCAAATAAAAATTACTACAGCACTAATACTCCGACGCGTCCGATCAAATGCGCTAACGTAAGAAATTGCCGAGCCGAAAGTTCTTAAGTCGGGAACTGCCTGTATTCTTGTTCCTATGGTCATAAATCACATTTAAAAGGGAAGCTTTTTTTTTCTCTATAAACAAAAATTCTGGTCTGAAGGAGTTGAGCAGTTATTGACATTTCGTTGTTTCCAATCCCATTTTAATTTACAGTGCATGCTTTTTTTTTTCACTTTATGTTATGAACAGGGCCGTTGCACATGTGAAATAAAATGGATTGGCCGAGCAGAGTTATACTGGAACGGAACTGTCTGGAGTGGAAATTCTCTTCCAGTTTGGAAGCAAACGTTTGCTACAGTTGCAAGTCGTTCCTCTAATGGTCTTCTCTAAACCTTAATTCTAAATATGAGAAATGTTTCTTACCTGGATTATTTTGCTTTCAGTGCATCTATAGTTTCGAATATTGGGAAATTTCTAATTGGCTAGTAATGAAGCTTAGAAAAAATAGCATCTTTAAATGTAATGCCAGAGCCCTAGTATATTGAATTGCAAATGCTAAAATAAGCTATCTATATATATATTCGAATTTACAAGCGAATATACTCTGGGCCTACCACGGTGCAACGGTCCTAGATATAAGTGAACAAGCTTTATTATGGTACCAGTCAAAGCATTTGTCAGGGAATATTTGATATGAATAGCCAACAGTATTCCTTTTCATTTCAAACCATTTTTACAGTTTTTTTTAAACCATAAGATATTCTTTTGTTGGACTGGTTTATACAATATTTGTCGTATATTTTTTGTTCGTTACAAGCTGGTAAAATATAACGGTGCAGAGTGTTCAGTCTTCCTTTTTTATGTTTACACATAAACTTAGATCATTATTTGTAATAAAACATGGTTGTGATGAATATACTCTGTAATCTCTGATTTAAAGTTAGCTACTACAAAAATTGTAAATTCAAATACATTTTTGTTTTTGAGTTCTTAAATATATTTCATGAAAACGTGGCCTAAATAAAATGATTGGCAGATTAGTATATTCTTTTGTCTCTTTTTAAACGGAAAAAGTCGGATAATCGCAGATACTTTTGCAGTTAAAAAATATACGTGTTTTAACTGCTTCTACACGTAAGCCTATATAGGTAGAGGTTGGCCATCTCAAAATTGGACGCCATGTTTTGTCGTCTCTCGGATTATTTAGCGTGCATAGCTGAATGGTATTTCACTGTACTTAATGGATTCCGGAAAAGGGTAGGGTAATATTTGATACAGATTTCAGTGTTCATGATTGGAAGCAATTTAGAAAGCTGCTAAACAAGGAAAAGTAAATTTTAGGGCTTTTTTTTATATAAAAAGGTATAATTTCGTTGTGTTGTCTGTCCGTCTGCAGACATCGAACTTTTTTGTTTATACAGATAAATAAAAAATTCTTTTTGTGTAGATAGGTATTAATGATGCATTACGATTTGCATTTTTCGAACCTTCCAAAAGTTATAACTGCGCCCTCTAACGGTGGAAATTTTTGAAAACTCCAAAATATCAAACGATTTAGTTACGTTAGAAGTTTGAAATTTTGGTGCTGAAATGTGAAGGTTACGAAGTTACCATTGGCAACAATCACTTGACCCTTTAGACCCAGGGGAGGTGAATGCAACTTTTTTTAACAGAAAACTGTTTTTAGAGAGAAATTAAAAATTATTTTTGGGTTGAACAGGTATTGATGAAATTTTGCATTTTGCGAATTTCTCAAAGGCTATGATTGCGCCCTCTAACGGTGGAAAAAATCTAAAAATTTAAAGCTAATATTGCAATCAATGTAATAATGCTAGAAATTTGAATTTTTGGTTCTGTAATGTGATAGTCACCCACAGGTATTTGTAATAAAACATGGTTGTTATCAACCATGTAAAAAAAATACTTATTTTTTAAAATTCCATTGACAGCAAGGAGTTGACCCTAAGTCCAAGGTACGTAAGAAACGGAACGGTTTTGTTTTAAGAGATAATTGGAAATCTCTTTTTTTTTAGTTACTAATGAAAAGTAATTCGCATTTTCAAAGGTAGTTTTAATTTATATCATTAGAGATCACTAAATATCGAAACTGCAAAACTTTTAACGAATGTTTCAAGTGATCTGTTTATGGTAGAAATTTCGCCGTGTAGAATTCTGTTATGGTAGAAATTCCACTGACAGCAATTATCTGCCCACTATTTTCAGAGGAGCGAGAGAAAAGCAACTTTTAAAATTTAAGAACTAAAAGACATACTTTTTATGTTTTATAATTACTATATGCGTTTGCCCCATCATACATTAAAAAATAAATAACCCCTCAAGCAGCTGCTGTACAGAGGTCTGACAGGAGCCTGTTAATTTATACGCCATAGTAGAAGGTCCATGAAGATGACAGGACCTCAGCAGAAAAACAACACGAACATCCATAATTAAAACTTTTAAGGAGGGAAAAAGTAGGCAAAAGAAGAACTTCATTCTCTTTGAAAATGATATTCTCATATCCACCAGTTGAAAATGATATTCTCATATCCACCAGAAGTGATATGCGTTCTTCTAGTTGTTTTACATTTCAGTATCCTTTGACAGTGGAAATTCGAACTACTGTAAAATTGAGAAAATAAACTATTAATATTTTATTAGTACCTGCAAAACAAAAAAAGTTTTACATTTATCTCTTAAAGCAGAAAAGTTGCATACTACCAACAGCACAAATCATTATTATTAGCGTAAATCACTTGATCATTACATTCTATGACCAAAAATTTAAGTTTCCAGCAAAAATAGATCGTTTGCAATATTTGTTTAAAGATTTGATATTTTCCACCTTTTTTCCGCTGCTAGAGGTCGCCTTTCGAATTTTTATTTGCCGGCTTTAGCACTCTCCAAGTGGATTCGAAAAACGTAAATATTAATATTTTTGTGAAAAAAAATTTCGTCGACATACAGGATTCGAACCTGCATCCCTCCAAAAACATGCCAGAGTTTTCTAACCTATCGAACTAACGCCGGCTTTTTCACAAAAAACGTTTATTGATTTATAGACGTTTAAACGTCTACAGGTAACGCTGAGATTATCAAATATTATTTAAATCATTAATATTTTGTTAGTGCCTGTGAAACATATATATATTGCTTCGTTTATCTCTAGAAAAATTTCATTTTCGCATCCCCTTTTGGCTAAGACGGCAAAGCCTTGTTGCCATTGTAAATCTTCGGACCATAACACTAGTACCAAAATTTCAGATTTCCAGTGTAAATAGTTTGCAATATTCGTTTGAAATTTTAGCATTTTCCATCTTTTCCCATCGCTAAAGGGCGCTATTAAAGCTATTGAAAATTTTCAAAATTGCGAATCGGAATATTTGTTCGACACCTACCCAACCTAAAAAGAATTTTTCATTTAGCTCTAAAACAAAAAATTGATTGTCTATAGATTGACAGATAGGTGGGAAGACAGATGGACAGTTATCAGTCAGACGAACAAATATTGGCAAGGCAGACGACAAAGTGAAAACATTAGCTCGTTTTTCATAAGAACCTTAAAAGAAAATATTTGTTAGTTTTCAGTTAGCTGGTTTCACTTTTGCAGCCGATTGCCGTCGTCTGACAGTTTCTTGGAAAAAAATATTCATTATTTCTTGAAGTGAATTTTTTACACCCAAATGCAGCGCAGTGAGGCATTCATAAAATATGGCAGCTTTTAGACAAAAAAAGTGGTAAAAATATATAAAACTATAGCAACAGAAGTTTTAACTTGATACACACACTAACTCAGACTTTCGTCTCACGGTACGACAAAACATGGCACCCATAAACCACGTGACTCAATCAACCAATGGCAGTGAATCGCCGAGATGGCCGGCCTCTAACTATATAGAATAGCACCCTCTCCAAACACACTACATCTTAACTACCTATCCAGAAGGGCCCAAACAGCAATACACAGACTCCGAACTGGCAGAGCGAACATCAACAAAGACTTATTTATGATTAGAAAAATACATTCTGCACTCTGCCCAAACTGCCAAGTGATAGAGGATATCCCCCACTACCTACTACATTGTCAAATATACAACACACAAAGACACTCCCTCTATCACAATGGGGCGGGGGTGGCTCAGTCGGTAGCGCGCCAGGCTCGTAATCTGTAGTTCCCAGGTTCGAGTCCCAGCTGGGTCTGCGTTGAGATTTATCTCCGCAAAATTTCCCCGCCCTGCCCACGGTCAGTAGGGGACACCGATGGGCTTGAAAAGGCCGCCGTCCGTCGGATGGGACGTTAAGCCGTGGCCCCGTGTGCGGGAGAGACATACCCTGTGCACGTTAAAGAACACGCTGGATGGCCTTGACGGGAGGCTACCATCTGTCTCCCAACAGCTGTTCCAGTGGGTCCCCTCCCCCAACCTTCTCTGAGCCTTCGGGGTCCTTGTGGCCTGGCCATTTAGCCCATGGTGTGCAAAAAAGTGTCGCTCAGAGGTAAAACAACCCAACCCTCTATCACAAACTTGCTACACTTGGAGTCACCACATTCACCTTACAGACCATCCTAAACCCCACCCATACAAAGGCAAAATCGCATTTCAGGGCCCTGGCCCATTTCATACAAAGACTGGCAAAATCCTTTAACATTCCAACTTCCTGCAGACTCTCCATCTCAATATGTGGAATATGACTCTCCTCCCTGCAGACACCTCCTACTCAAAAGATCCATTGGACATCAAAAGATCCAGTACAGGGACAAAAAAGAAGCATTTTGGACACATTATTGCACCACCTTATTTCCCTAGTGCAATTGTATTGATGTTTTCAAAAAAATATATATATATAATTATACTCTGTAACAATAGACTAGAACTCCCAAAGTACCCTTTTTCAAAAATAATTACTAGTGGTGGCAAACCATCTGCTTGACCAATTTTCATCACTTTAGTTTTCTCTCTGTTTATAACCAAACCTACTATACTACCAGTCTCATCAAAAGCTCGAATGAAAGAGTTCATCTCATGAACATCATTTGCCAAAAGAGCTAAATCATCAGCATATTGTAAATCAGAAATTTTAAGATCTGCAGACCATTTTAGGCCAGCCTTAATTGCAAGAGATTCGGGGCGATTTTGAATATTTTCCTTGTACCCTTCTTATCAACTCCCGGCCAACATGTACCACACAGTGATCACACACGCTACAATTTTCACTCCCAGAAGAATTTTACTCCAAATCTCTCCCCTCTCTACCCCCTTGCCACAAAACTACGACGCAGCACTTCCTTGGCACCAAACTTCAACCACCTCCTTCATTATTAGGCGGCCTGCGGCCAAAAGCCTATCGCCAACATGTAGGGTCGCTAGCACTTCATTGTACTGGTCCTTACTTTTTGACGCACACAAAAAAAAACTTTTTCTCGTGGACCAGATGATAAAGGGGCCAAGGTCCCTTTTACAAAATGGTCCAGTTTTTAAAGAAGGATGTTAGACTCTAACTATATAGGACCTCTAGTATTCACTTCAAAGGAAGATAGAATGCCGACAATATTGTCCAATAGCCTTATCTTCCTTCAAAGCGAAAACGAACTCTGTGACCGATTGAACCATTGATATGTTTTAGGTTTATTTTTAGGGCCCTATAGAAAGCTAGGTATTTTTAAAATTATTAATTCATATTTTTTTTTGTCATCACTAAAAACGCCTGCCTTTAAAAACTTTGATAGATGACTCATAAACATCGAAAATATTCCCTCCCCATTTTTGGAATCATTTCCCTCCCCACTTTTGGAATCATGTTTGAGGTAGTCCCGACATTGAATACGTCATAAGTTTTAATTTGAGATACGAGTGAGTAAAATCGAACTCCGCGAAAATCCGCCCTCACCACCTTTTATCAGGGGGGAGGAATAGTTTACGGCCTTCATTTGACTCATAACTCTAAGGCCTTGCGTTCAGAAGTTATAGTAGAACAACTTTCACATTTACCGTTTTTTAGTGGGGAGGAAAGCACGGGGGTTAATCTTTATAGCCTATGACACCCCGCGTCACAAGCTTTCATTAGACAGCTCGTTACTTTCGACATTCGCGTTTAAGAGATATAAGGGAACAATCATTTTTCATATATCTCCCCCGTTTAGGAGGGAAGAAAGCCTGGGGGGTCAATTTTTCATAGCCTACGATATTCGACGTATAGCTCATTAATTTCGGCATTCGCGTTCTGGAGATATAGCAGAACAATATTATATTTCCCCTTTTTAGGGGGGGGGGGGAGAAGGCATGGGGTCTTTGTTTTTTATAGCCTATGACACTCCACGCATCATAAGCTTTCATTTGGCACATAAATCATTAAGTTTCTCCATCGAATTCGAAAGATATGGTGGAACAACGTTTTGTCAAAGCCAAAAGCAATAGGAAGATAAGTAAAAACAGTTAAAATTCAAAAGGTATATTAAAAATGCATTATTGGCTTATTTGTTTGGAGCGAATTGGTCTTGAGCAATTCTTTGCATTTCCACTAGAGAGGTTAGATTCGACAACAAGTTGAAATGACCTTGATTTCGTTGGCTTCGATTCACTGAAGCTTTTTTTCAATGAAGATGTCTAGGGCTGCTACCTTCCGAGATTTAAAAATCCGGAGATCGTAACGTCAACGTTAAGTAAAGCCACTGCCCCTCTCCTAAAAAGGGGTAGCAGAACGATGTTCAAATAAGTCATGGCATTCAGATGTCCTTCGATGGGTATCAGGGATTCTAATGTGTGCCAGGAAAACATTCTGGTGTCAACAATACAGGCCGGTGGTGGTTCTGGTGTATGTCCCTATATACATTCCCCATGCCATCACACCATCGCCCTGTATTGTTGACACCAGACAAGATGGCTCCATGGCCTCGTGTTAATTATGCCAGATTATGAACCAGCACCATGATAAAAAAAAAAAAGGAACCTTGATCCTTCCGACCAGACTACCTTTTTCCAGTCAACGGTCCAGTATCGATGCTTCTGCTCCCACTAGAGACTGGCTTTCGTATTCTTCACTGACAACATTGGCACTCGACATGGTCAGCAGCTATTGTAGCCCATTTGCGACAAGGTCTGATGCGTTTGGAGATTACCTGCACACTAATGTTTAATTCTTCTGTGATTTGCTTGTGGCATGTCTGTTGGCTTTCACATTTCTCACCAGTCTCCTTTAGCCCCTCTGATCCACAAGCTCTTCTCCTCCATAGGATCGCCAATCACTGGTAGGTTTTTGCACCATTCTCGCTAAACCCTTGAAATAGTTGTGCATGTAAAGCCTAGGAGGACTGCCGTTTGGGAAATACTAGGACCGGCACACCTAGCACCAACTATCATGTCAAGGTAGTTCGTTTTGCCCATTCTCACGCTCAATCCAACTTGAACTGTTGCTTGAAGAGCTGGTCTGCCTGACTTGTACCGCACATCACGGTCACGTGATGTATTACGTGTTGGAATGAACCATTTATGTGATGAGGGGTGATGTACCAAATAAACTGGCATCTCAGTGTATAATATACATTATTTCTTATTAAATTTAAATCCTTTTTAATAATGGTTCTGTACGAAAATTAGAGGAAGTAAACAGTGATCTGACACATTCGCAATGAGTGGATATGAGTAAAGGGGAATTCCACATAATCTACTTCTACCGGATTATCAAACAATCAGCGTGGCCAGATTGGCCCTTCTCACACAAAATCAAAAGGATCCGTTTTTGAATAGAATTGTAACATGATGAAAAAATGGATCCTAAATGACAATCGTCGACATTCTGCTCAATGAATGGACATCGCAGAAGCACTCAAACACATGACTAAGCATAATCTTCACCCGAAGAAGGTTATGGTGACCGTTTGGTAGAGTTATTCACTCCTAAAACCTGATGAAACAATAAATGCAAAGAAACATAGTGAAGAACGCCAAAAAAAATGCATGACAAATTGCAAAAAGACATGCAAGAAGCATTGGCAAATAGACATGGCATCCTACTACTCCACGATAACGCTCGACCTCACATCTGACAAATGACGGCCAGAACAGTATCAGTTACAGTATGAGACTCCTGCTCACCCAGCGTATTCACCAGATCTATCGCGAACTGACTATCATTTCTTAGTGGGGAAAACACTCAGCCGCGAGACAGCAGTTAAAAACGCCTTCGAAGAAATCAACGCTTCCAGGATTTCAGTTTCTTTTTTCCAACGGCATAAATGCACTTGTTTCGCAGTGGCAGAAGTGTGTTTAATCTGTTTGTGCGTATTTTGATTAATTAAAGAGTTATATTTAACAAAGTTATAGCTGTTGAATGTTTCACTAACAAATCGGCCATTTCATTTGCAACAACCTAAAATTTGATCATTTGAAAACATTAATTATAAAAATCGGAGATCCTTTAAAATTATACATTATTCACAGAGGTTATTTGCTTTTAATACTATTTAGTGCGCTTGGCTACTGATCTAAAGGACCTGGGTTCGAACCCTGGATAAGACATGGACGTTTGTGTTGTTTTTGTGCTGAGGTCCCGCCATTCTCAGACCTGCTCTGGCCTATAAACTTACAGGCTCCTGTCAGACCTTTGTGGCAAGCAGCTGCTTGAGGGGGTATTTATTATTTATTTATTATTAGTGTTCACTATTGCACCGTAGCTGCAATTGCTGTGCCTGGTGGTGTAATGTGGAAAGATTTCTCACCATAAAAGCACAGATGGGCTTCCTGCTGGGTGCCTTTCTTCTGGTGTTAGGGTGGGGCGGTGGAGTGCATTCAATACACTGGCCCTAAGTCCACTCCGCTGCGATGATGTTCACACAGACTTATGGCTATCGGGATGTAACTAGACAGTCCTTTGTTCTTATCACCATCACCTGGAGATATCAATTTGGTACAAACTCAGCACTCATCATTTAAAGCACTTGTCTTTAAAAACCGCAGTCTGGAGATGAAATCTGCAGTCTATGGACGAAAACCAGAGAGGTGGCTGCTCTACCTAGGTCCCAAAATCAAATCTTATTTTAATGTTATGGTTTTATATTCCAAAAAGTGAGTTTACCAGCAAAAAAAATGGTGGGGGGTGGGTATCACTGTAGCATGCCTGGTTCGTAATCTGCAATTCCCCGGTTTGAGTCCCAGCTGAGCCAACGTTGTTTATCTTCGAAAAACTCCTCACCCTGCCCTTGGCCAGTAGGGGATGCAGATGGGCTTGGAAATACCGTCCATTGGAGGGACGTTAAGCTAGTGGCTCCGTTGCGGCAGAGCCATACCCTGTGCACATTAAAGAATATACTGGATAGCCTTGACAGGAGGCTACAATCTGTCTCCCAAGAGCTAAAAATGTCACGTGTCCCAGATGTTTTATCAGGGTTATCCTGGTTTCTCTTGTGCAAGGCCCTACCAAGCCTAATAGCAAGGTTCGCTGACTACTAGTTTGTTGCGCAGTGCGAATATAGGGACATCCAGAATTTAGACAAGGACAGGTACGTACCTTGGATTTAATTTCGGAGGGTGGGGGGGGGGGGGGGTCCGAGAATAAAACTTGAATAGTTTTCTGAAGCACTAAAATATTCCACTGGACAGGAAGGGTTAAAATTATATTTTAAATGGAATTCTTTTTTTTAATCCATTTTTACTGTCTGACATATAGGGCTAAAATAAAATTATATAAAGATCTGTTTTGGAATTCGAAGCAGGTAGACAAATTTCCGATTTGGGGAGAGGGATCTGGACCCCCTGGGTACGTTCTTAAGGCTTTTTCGCTATTAAAATGGTACATCAAAGTAAAATGCTGAACGTCCTCGGTTTAAGTAGATTTAAATGAGCCTCTTTCACTAGTTTGTCTATTTGCAGGGGCCACCTGGGGCGCTGCCCCACCAAAAATAATCACGAGATAATAAATAAATTTTAAATTTAGAAGGATGATCTGGATTTGAAGCCTAGAAGAGTAATAATTTTTGTTCTGGTTTGTGCAAATCATATTTATAGTAGTAAACAGAATCAAAGCAGTGGAATTTGTATACAGTGCAATAATACTCAGTATCTGGAAAATGCATTTTTTTTTTGTCTTCCATTTTAGTTTGCCGAGTTTTTGTACTAATAATAGTAATCTCTAAATGGGTTTTCATGCAGTTTCAAATAATTTTATAATATATACACAGTTGTATCAGAGCCGTCCCGTGGCCGAGTGGTTAGCACGCTTGGCTACTAATCTACGGCACCTGGGTTCGAGCCCCGGATTAAGGCATGGATGTGTCGTTTTTCTGCTGAGGTCCTGCCATCCTCACAGACCTTCTACTATGGCATATAAACTGACAGGCTCCTGTCAGACCTCTGTGGCAAGCAGCTGCTTGAGGGGGTATTTATTTTTTTTTATTTGTATCAGAATAATATGACCACCTACCTAATAATGGAAATAACCACCCTTGGCACGGATGACAGTGGCATGGATGCAATGAGGCCTGGAAGGTTGCCAGAGGCACACGGGCACATTCAGACTCCAGCAGAGCACAGAGTTCAGGAGATGACGTGATTGTGGGTCCACATGCTGAACCTATCGATCCAAATGGTCCCATAAGTGCTCTGTGGGATTGAGGCGGGCAATTTCGTCGGCCAAGGGAAAACAGATACATCGCTGTCATGTTCCTGGAACTATTCACGCACCACTTTAGCGACATGGCAGGGGACATTGTCCTGTTGGTAGACACCATCACCACCAGGGTAAACGTCCAACATGAAGGGATGCATGTGGTTAGCGAGGATGGACTGGTGACCATTGGCGTTCAGGGACCCCATCCAGTGGTACCAGCGGTCCCAGGTCATACAAGGAAAACATCCCCCAGATATGCAAACTGTCACTGCTGGCCTGTACTTGACTGACAAATATGTCTGGGTGTTGGTTCTCGTGTCTGAAGCCGTATTGCCACCGCCCGTCACTTCTGTGGAGTAGAAATCTCGTTCGTCGGAGAAGGCAACCTTTTCTACTCTTCCACTGTCCAATGTCGATAGTCCCGGCAGGCGTCGTTGCCGATTGACCTTGGTTAACATGGGTGCCTTTACACAGCGTCGACATACCCATGCGTAACAGGTAACCTTGGCCGGGGATATGTACCTGGGTGCCCCAGAGTTCATTAGAGTGGTCAGTTGCTGCACTGTTGCGACCCTTTACCAGTCGACATTCTTTTTTTTAGCATTGCTTTTGAGGTTCGACAAGAGTGCATTTCGTCTCCTCTTTAGTTTGGTTTTGATTATGTTATGCGAAATTCACTGCAAGGGAAAGATTTTGGCTTTAAATAGAGTAAAGATTTGAAAATTTGATTTAGATTATGCTGATGATTTAGCCCTTATGACAAATGATGTTGATGAGACTGGTAGTAAAGTTTGTTGATAAAAAGAGAAAACTAAAGTGATGAAAATTGGTCAGGCAAGCTGTGATTCAGTTAATCTGAATAATTCCACTCTTAAGCAGGAATTCTAGTTTAATTAGGGGAAGGTGGGATGTCTCAGTCGGTAGTGTGCTGGGTTCATAATCTGCAGTTCTGAGGTTTGAGTTCCAGCTGCGTCAGTGTTGAGATTTATCTCCACAAAACTTCCCGACCTGCCTATGGTCAGAAGGGAACACTGACGACTTGGAAAGACCACCGTCCATAGGATGGGACGTTAAGCTGTGGCCCTGTGTGCAGGAGAGCCATACCTGTGCACGTGAAACATGCTGGATTGACAGGGCTACCATATGTCTGTCAACAGCTGTTCCAGTGGGTCACCTCCCACAACTTTCTCTGAATCTTCGAGGTCACAACCTCGAAGGCTCAGAGATGGTTGGGGGAGGGGACACAATAGTTGTTGTTTCTAGGGTTAGTTATGGTAGTGAAACTTGGACCCTTTGTAAACAACATAAAACTTGCTTTTGATTCTAGATGCTTACGCAGTATCTTGTGCATTAGGTGGTTTAACTTTGTAAGCAATGATGAGGTTAGGTAAAGGAGTCGGGAATATCCTTTAAGCAGCATATACTCCGTTGGTTTGGTCATGTTACCTGTATGCATACAGATTAGCCAAATAGGGTTATGAACAGTGTGCCTAAAGGCCTCAGAAAGAATCACTGACCTAGGATGTAGTGATCAGATAATGTCAAATAGGAGCTTGTTGAAATTGATGTATGATGGCCAGATGTACTGGTTGGACCTCCATACACATGGCTGCTCGAGTATGATGAAGATGATAGTCGATTCTTGATAGGCTTTATATACGTAGAGTTTTTGTCTGTCAGCTATGCACTCAACTGCCTACAGAGATAGAAGCACCAAGTATTGCAGATTTTCTCTTCACCCAGTGTATTACAGGCTATGTGTGAACCAGTTAGGATCAACCAAAGCCAGTATGATCGAGTTGAATTTGTCTGCTTTCTGAATTACCAGCAATTCGGTACAGCATATTCTCATCATAAATACGTTTTGGACTTTGCATTTATTCCTCTCCCCACAAAAAAGGGGGACAAATGCAGCTTTTAAACAACAGGATCACCAAATTCGGTTTACCTGTTCTAAATTTAAAGAAACAAATGTTCAGCCCTAATATTTTCCCTTCCTCCGAGAAAAACGAGTTTTTAAACAGTAAACAATATGATCATGGAATTCGGTATGCAGCTTCCTCTCACAGTAGGTTAAAGAAACATACAACAAATAAAATTCGACCTCCCCCCCCCCAAAAAAAAAAGGAATTCGTTTCATATCGTGGCTTTAAGCAACACCTCGTCTAACAGGCCGGTGGACAAAGTTATGACGTCACCATAGGTAGTCGTGTAATGTAGATAATTCTTATACATTTCCATTATTATTAGTGTACTTTTATACTAATCTTTTTATTAACGTTTATTTATAAATATATCTATTTATAAATAAACGGATAAAATATATATAAATACTATTTATAAATAAACGGATAAATATATATAAATACTATTTATAAATAAACGGATAAATATCTATTTATAATTATTCGGATTGATTAGCAATTATCATAACGCTAATAAATACGAATAATTTTTCTTCTGAATAAGGTATATTATAAATAAGCATTAACATAAAAGTACACCACTAATAATAAGAAATATGTAAGAAATATCTACGTTACAGGACTACTTATGCTGACGTCATAACCCGCTCCACAGGCCTTCTGTTGCAGGTGATGCTTTAAGCAGTCTTTTTAATCTCCCCCCCCCAAAAAAAAAAAAAAAAAAAATCGGGGAAATACGAAAACGATGAACGAGTTTCAAAAGTTATTTTTAAACGAAAGCTTTCAATATAGGGATTATCATGGGATTCTTCGAATTTTTTTTTTCTGCATCACCCACCTCCTAAAGAGGGAGGAAAATCTAATGAGTGGATCATAACGAGTTTTATGTCAAATGAAGTTTTAAAATGTAAGGTGTTTCATGTACTTATATAAAATATAAGAACGATATAAGCTGCTAGTGGTTTATAAAGCATTGACAAAAGTCCGTTAAAAAGCGGTCTTGCTTTGACTTAGTTGGTTGGTTGGGTTTTATGGCACATGGACCACTATAATATGGACCACTATATATAATGCGCCAAACAAACAATTTTCGTTCAATATTAAAAGCTTCACATTCAATTAAAACATGTTTAACGGTTAAAAGGTGTCACAAAACTCGCACTTAGGTATGTCGTCCGCCCATAGAAGAAACCAATGACCTAAGCGGAGCCGAGCAAGGACAACTTCCTCCTTGCGATTCCTGCGGTAATAAGACTGCCATGGTTTGATCTCAAAAAGCTTGTTGGTAAGCTGTTCTGACCAAGATCTCTGCCACTGTGCCCGGAGCTCGGTGGTAAAACGCTGCCGGAAATCCAGATATGGAAACAGCAGCGGAGAGTCGGACAAGGGCGTGGCTGACTTGGCAGCAGCGTCTGCCAAGTCATTACCTCTGATCCCGACGTGACCGGGGACCCAACAGAAGAGAACATTGGTTGTGGCTGCCAGACGATGTAGCTGCTGGCGGAACTTAGTAAAAACTGGGTGAGGCCGATGCCTCACCGAGATCAAAGCCTGTAGCGAGCTAAACGAGTCGGTGTAAAGCACACACCGACGATGATGCTTAGCCGCCACGTGGTCCAAGGCGAGACTGATAGCGTGCATACTTTGACTTAACAATAATCTTTATTTGCACACATGTATGGAGATAAACATCCCGCTCTCTTTCTCTGAAGGCTCTGAGAGCTTTTCCAGTCAGGGTTAGGCACGAGGAACAGAATAATTGCGTTTATTTCCACGAGACCATGACACTTTTTTTGTGGTCAGGGAACATTTGGAAGATTGGCAAACAGTTAGAAGATTCCCATTATTTGCATCGACAGAATCATCTCTTGTGTGCAAAAAAAAAAACAATTTTTTTTCTTTGACATCCCTGATAATAAGGCATCAGATTATTTTTAATTTGGGTTGTTTTACCTCTGAGCGGCAATTTTTTGCACACAATGGGGCTAAATAGCCAGGTCACAAGGACCCCGAAAGCTCAGAAAGGGTTGCAGGAGGCGACCCACTGGAACAGATATTGGGAGACAGATGTTAGCCTCCCACCAAGCGTGTTCTTTAACGTGCACAGGATGTGGCTTTCCCGCACGCGGGGTAACGGCTTAACGTCCCATCCGACGGACGGCGGCCTTTCCAAGCACATCGGTATCTCCTACTAACCGTGGGCAGGGCAGGGAGTTTTGCGGAGATATATCTCAATGCTGACCCAGCTGGGTCTCAAACCTGGGAATTGCAGATTACGAGCCTGGCGCGCTACCGATTATTTTTAATGAAAGCAAACTATGATATTAGGGCCTGACTTTGATTTTCTGTTGCCCTAAGAATGTCAAGTCTAAAATGCCCCAAAAATCGAAATATATATTTATTTCGACTGAATTATTACAAATACCATTAAAAGGTATAATTTGTAATTACTAATACAAATTCGTGTTGCAATGTACTTCATTGAGTTAGCTTATGCCTAAGTTCGGCCCCCGTGTGGCGTCCCCCCTCCCCCCGGAAATCCAACTATAAAAACTTATTACATATACAATATCGTTTTATATGTAGAAGATTTCTATGAATCTATATAAGATTAGAATATCATTTTAATCTTTCCTGCTCGGTGAAATATTTTGGTAATTGGGAAACCCTACAAACAAAATCCTGGGTGCGTTCCTGGACGTTCCCACTTACGATAAAGGCTGAATATTCTCGTTTTTTCGAAGTGTGTAAAAGAAGTCAGTGAACACATTTCTAAGTGACCTCACTTAAAACAAAGAACCCACTACCGCAAAAACAATATAAATTGTATTATAAAAAATGTAATTAACATGTACAACCGGGACAAAGTCCTCAAAAGAGACAGACCACGAACCTGCGGCGCGCAAAATGATCCGCTTGCACAACGGGGAATAATTTACCAATCGCGCACGGAGGGTTAAAATTGCAATTTTGCCAGAGGAGGATTTAATCTTTCACTGGCTAAGCTACTGATGAGAGGAATATTTGTTTTTTCTTCTACTAATGCAATTTTATGCTAAAAAAATGGTAACTTTGAAGTATCTATTGAACTTATATTTATAACAATATTTAGGTCACACAATTATCATACAATGATTGGAACAAGTTTGATTTTAATTTACCTTTAAATTTACAGATGTCTCGTTGCACGTAGAATTTAGATTTTACATTTTTCTTATACATTTAGTATATTTCTCTTTAACTTGTTATAATTTTTGTACAATATACAACATATATTTAGCAGCAATTTGTGCAATTAATGAAACATTACCTTTTTTCAATAATCATCTAAAAATCTGGGCTGTGGTTAATATTTAAACACCTAATGATATTAAAAATTTCTAATATTCATGTATAAATGAATTAGTTTGCAGAGTAAATGTCATATATGTACTACACTTGGTATGAAATTAAATAGAAACAAATCCTTTCATAACATTCAAGTACAAAATTATGGCGTTTAAATACACAACATTGGACATCATAAGTTTTGAATACAATATAGATATATAAATCAGTGGCATACTCAGACGTTTTCTTAGGTCCAAAATTTACAGAGTATGTCAGGAATTTACAATAAATATTAATCTAAATGAAAAACATATCAGGCAGCAAAATTTTATTAAGTACTTGAAAGAAAGCATTAATCTTAAATTTTGAAGAATTCTTTTTTATTCAATCTTTATCTTACTAAAAAACATATCTTATTTTAAGGGGTATGTCCATACCCCAAGGACCCCTCCCCTGCATAGGCCACCGATACAAATATACTGATACCTAATATTATTATTTGCAACACAAGTCGCAACGTATAAAACTAAGCCTTTAGTTAAGGCAAGGACGTGTTGGTTAGTGCAATGCCTCATTTTGAATTGTATGTATATATGCTTTCACAGATCTAAATTTCTAAGAGACAAAGAGAAAAGCAGTAGTCCATATTCTGGCATGGTAGCAATATGAGGCTACAACGTGGGATGGCAGGAATTTGAATCGTACAGTAGAATCACGAAAGAGAGGAGGGTATTTGAACCTGAACAAGACATAAGTTTCAGTTTATGAATTTATTTGTTACTCAACGTAGCTTTGGGTCTGAATTTAAACGTAGTTGATTCTCGATTTACCTGGGGATTGCGTGCCTAAAAATAGTCGCTTAAATCGAGCATAATTTTCCCGTAAGTAATAAAGGAAATGGTAGGTTAAGGGGGAAGAACTATTTCAAACTCATACATATCCTCTGATTTTTCCCTATACAGTATTTGTCACAATAATAAAGGCATTAGAGTAACACTAAAAACGAAAGACTAAGAAACACAGTCTATCCACAATAAGAAAATAATTGTTTATAAAAATTTTCCCTAACATGCTAAGAGCTGTCTCAGATGGTTTGCTGTTGATTGTGGTATGGTCACCTGGATGAGAAGACTGAGTAGGCAAAAGTGTACATGCTTCCTTATCTACTGGCAGATGTTGGGCCGAGGTAGTATTGAGGTTCTGGTTTTATGATTTCCTTTTTCTTAAAGTAGGAAAGCAGAAATTTTGCAACGTGAGGTGTGTCATCCACCATATAAAAAACAGAGAAACACTGGGTAAAGCTGTTAATGGTTTATAAAGCACCGACAAAAGTTCCTTAAAAAACTGTGTTTGAAAGGCTTTCAGTTTCTTTACTTTTAAAATTTTTGAATTCAAACTGCATTATTCTCCCCAACAAAAGTCTACGTAAATTTTAGAAAAGTTGTAAATACAGTAGCGGAGTTATTCCCAAAACGCATTAATCCACGTAATTGGAGAACCGACTATATTTAGTTAAAAACATTTAAAAAAACAACAGACGCTATAAAACAAGTTCTGCAGTCTAATTTGAAGTAAAATAAATTTTGGTTCAAATACCAGTAGTGTGAAAATGTTTATGGTATAATGCATATCAAATTCTTTTGTAGGAGCCCAATTAGATATCACAAACTTGGCATTAGCTTGATACATTCGAACTTCTAATCCAAGACATTATTGTATCTACTTTGATTATATCATATACATTTTCAATAAAACACTGTCAGATTGCTCACTGTTAAAAATTTTCAAATAGACTTGATCAAAGATTGCCTCCAATGCGTAAAATAAATTTGTGAGATCTGTGGGCTGGATGGAACTGTTCTAAGGGCATATGTTTAACAGCACTACACTCTATTTTCCTTAGATTATTTTGCTTGTTGGCAATTTACGAAAAAAATACAATTTTCCGAAAATATTTTGAATTTCTAAATGAAAACCACGTTACGCAGAACAATAAATATAGTGACCATGATTACAAGCCCATTTCTTAATATTTATTAATATCAGTTTTACCTGTTTAAATTTAATGATTATTAATTTTACTTCACAGGTGAAATATTAATGTTTAATACATACATTAAACAGTAAAACTGTATTAGTATTATGACACGATGCAAAAAAAATGTGAGTACAAAAACCTTATAAGGTTACATAACAGAAAACATTTTTAGAAACTTCCTAATAATATATTCATTCAATTCAAAAAATATTTTTCATTAAAGGTGAAAAGATATAAATCTGAATACAACAGAAATGAGTTATGTTGATACAAATATGTACTATTCTTCCGTAGTACAAGTTTATGGTAATGCTTATACATTACTCTTGGACAGGACGAATAAGTTGTCATAACTAGAAAAGCTTTAGCAAATGACTAGCAGTGGACATAGCGAATTTCAACAGACAGCTGCAAAAGTAGTAGTCCAGACAATGGACGGCTGCAGTATGAGACTAGACGGTAATCTATATTTTTCTTCTCTATATGCTGAATAAGAGCGTTTTCATGGTACATGTTATAATCTTTTTTCCACATATAGGGTGAATCCATTTTACAATCGTAAGACTGATATGTGAAAAATAGTTTTTCTGGTTTTATTGCGAATTTCGTATTAAAAATCTGGAAGAATCAATGATACTCCAGAAGTTTGACTGCCAGCAAAAATTCTCGCGATTTATTAATGCCATTATTTAAAATTTAATTAGTATTAGTTTAACTGCCCAGTCGAAACATTTTAATATATACAAATAAAATATTTGAAATATGACACGGGATAAAAAATTTTGAAACAAAAAACTTACAAAGCTATATTAACCAAAGAAATCTTCCTAAACCGAGAATTTTAATACAAAAGTTTAATATAGCTTCTTTCATATATTAGTAATATCTGTGCCAGATCTGGGGGGAGTGGTCATTCCCCCGCCCCTCTTGCGAATGCTGGTAAGAGTAATAGAGGCAAAAATTAACTTCTTTATATTTCATGCATTTCTCATGAATTTTTCTTAAAGGTCTGTAAAAAGGAGGGGGAAATGTTATATTGCATTAGAAATTCAATCTCTTGCCCCCACCCTTATCAAAGTCACACTTTTGAACATTGCTTTAAAACAATATATGACTGCTTCCCAAACTTTTATTGATTGTGTTCAGTAGCTCAGTCGGTGGTAATCTAGACACATTACTTTTAGATATGAAAAAAAAAAATTTAAATAAAAATCTTGGCTGTCTGAAACACATTACAATGATTACTATATCAAAATTTGCTCTTTTTCTACTTTAATTATTATTTGTTACAAGGTATTTTTACAATTGAAATATAGTAAATTTATTTTTGGACTTGGCCATTTATTGCACCATATATATATATTCTGCAGTTCTTCCCTTCATGAAGCTTTACAATTGAATGATCATTAGCAAAATATGTTAAACCAAGTATTTAAACAATAGTTTTAAAAAGCAATTACAGAAAATTTCTCCCTCAAAAATTTAATTTTGGAATCCAGTACATTTAAGTCTATTTAGAACAGCAGATGGTCAGCAAAGCCATTCTTTGACATTTAAGTATCATGCTAAGATATCAATAAATATATTCATCAACCAAAATTGTTACCTGTTAAAGCTTTATATCAATACTATACAACTTTTTTATTGTCTTTTTGTAACTCAATGTTTTCGGCAGGGCATTTTATTCTAAACGCTCAGGTTCTTTTTCATTTTCATTTTGTAAATGATTATGCTATACCTAAAATATAAAGATTTTTTAAGCTTTATGTAACAGTAAAGTTTAGCCCACATTGTACCACACTCTTCTATATATTCGATCTGTTATTATTTATTTTACCGAAATTTAATTCTCTATTGACACTGGAAGGGAAACAAAACATTTATAAATGTTATTAATATAGGTATTCTGTTCTGTAAATACTACCATATGGAAGTGCATGGCTCATCCTTCAACATTTTAACTTGACAACACAAAAAACTACGCTAAATTTATTTTAATTAAAAAAATAAATTTACTTATTGTCACCATGATGATGAAACAGCCTAATAGTGATTAAATGACTAGTAAACCAATGATGTGCTTAAGCTTAATTTGAATTAGTAGTTTAAACTGGCCTGTATAACTATAATGCTGAGCTGGTTTATACAGTATATAGAACACAAAATGTTTTAGCAGAATGTACAATACCAAACTCACAAGTCACCAGAAGACCAATTAATTTAGATTAAACTGATTCTATAGTCAGTATATTTTTTTATAATTAAATCTAGTGAAATTTCACTTTCCTCTTTAATTTCTAAGTAGGTAGATCTAAACTATGTTCCTTTTATCTTCATGAAACTTGCAACTTTCCAGAGTAGTCCGAAAGTATTATTTACAACCAAATTATTTTATAAAGTAGCAATGAAGCTCTGTAGCTGCCTAATTTTTCTGTACATTATGCAGCATTATAGTAAAACATTAATTCAGTTGTAAAATTGCAAAAAAGATTCAAATCCCAATTTTTCTTAGTTATATAAGCAAAATTTAGCTAAATGTTTAGTGAAATAACACAGCAACTTGACTAGAATATTGCTAGACTTTACCAATGATATGCCCCCCTTGCATTTTAGCACCTTACACACTTGTGTCAAATGATGATTGTGTTAAGTTACTGTTTGGCTAAAGAATTCAAAAGACATTAAAACATTTTAGACACTACCATCATTCACTCAAATGTTGAACTTTTGGTAACAATACCATTGGATTGTTCTAAGTGGATGTGTATACAGAAAACTCAAAAATCTGAACTCTTCAATACAGCTATATCCAATCTTACTTGTGGCACATTTGTCACATATATTTTGCTTTAATAATGCAAGGTTGAGCAAGTGTGCTATAAGCCTATTTCTCTTTGTATTTTATATGTACAAAACATTGCTTTAAAAGCAATGACTATTAAAGCTATTTTGAGGTAGGAACCACATAACACAAAGTTACTCTTTGTAAATGCAACCAGACTTGAAGCAACCGCACAAGTACTTGATTGATATCACAATAAATAATTTATATTATTGAACAGTCAATAATCTGTGACCATAAATGACTCTTCAGGAGATTATGTGTCATACTGTCAAAAATTTGCAATTTTGTGTGTTGAAATGACATAAATGGCTTCAATGTGATAGTCACTGAATGATTGGGAATTCTTTTTATTTGGTTTGTTAAAAATAATAGAAAATGTTTCTTCATGTTATTATTTCATTTTTAAGAACTGCACATATGAAACTCTTTTCCATATTTTGCTAATAAGTCACTGGATTAGGGTTGCCAGGTTTTCAAAGCTGGAATTAAGGACATTTAAGACAATGGCCCAGAATCATGGCTCATGGCACTTAACATGATATCCCAGATTAATAAAAGGTGAATCCAGAACCTTAGTTACTCCACAATGCTAGCACCATTTAAGATAAATTTACTAAATCTTTAGAGAATTAGATAGATATATGTTATCACTTACATGAGTAGACAATTGAATCAGCTATCACTAAAATGACCATTCATATATCAGTTTTGGGGAAATTAAAAAGAACCAATTATTTTCTCTTGCATTTCTGAAACTTGACTAAAATTGCCATTTATGATAGCTTCTGGTATTGGATAATTTCCTTTTGCAACCTAAACTTATACCTACATGTACAAAACATAGAAACAACCAAAGCTCAAAAAACAAAAACTTGTGGACTTTTAAATCACTAATCATTTTTTAACACTAACTGATTTAAATGTTAGTAGTTGTTTACAGAGTTTAACATGCCTGAAAAACTTGTGCCAGCTGATGGTCAGATAATTTGACTACTTTGAACCAAAATTCAACTGATTAAAGATGACAGGTGAAGATCAAGTGTATTTAGAATAAACTGATGTGGAAACTAATTATAAAATAAATAGGCCTGTCCCATCCAACCTAACTTAGTGTGACATTACAAGTTTTCATTTTCTCATTTATTAGGCAAATGGAATCCCAGGCAACTCTTACTCAGGAGTCAATCAGTTTCCTGGACAATCCTAGCTATCTGCCAACCCTCCACTAGATATATGTATAAAACTTACAATTATAAATAAATAAATAAATACCTCCTCAAGCAGCTGCTTGCCACAGAGGTCAGACAGGAGGCTGTCAGTTTAATACGCCATAATAGAAGGGATCTGTGAGGATGGTGAGTCCTCAGCAGATTTTTTGCCAACTACACGTGGTATTCCCAGGTGGTCACCCTCCCTGGTACTGACTACGCCCAAAGCTGCTTAACTTCGGTGATCAGATGAGAACCAGTGTTTTCAGCTTGGTACTGCCGTTGGCACAATTATAAGCCAGACCAGCATTCTTTAAAATATAAATGAGTAATGATTTTTAAACTGCTATATTGATGTATAGATCATCTAGTATATGGTGGGAAATTGCAATCTTGTGTTCAGAGTTAGGGTAGTGATAGTACATATCTATCTTTGTAATGCCTTAACAGTCTTTGGAACCTTGCAATAACACTACAATATTTGTGATGAACTATTTTACCTATTGACATGGGTACTTCCACCATGAAACTTAGTTACAGACATGACTATTCATCTTATTGTACTTAAGAATCTAATTCAAGAGTAAATATCATTCTTCACATTATTATAATACTTTAATATAGTTTGTTACAAAGAATATGTAACTTTTATTTACTGTAACAGCATATAATTTGATTCATCAATAATACTGGAAAATAAATATGGTTTTAACCAATAAACACAAAAATTATTATAATCACTAAGCAAAATGAGTATTACGTGGAATGGATGCTACAGATCTCATCTCTCCATCTGACTTTTAAGATTGAAAAAAAAATTTTTTTTAAACAATGTCTTACAATTACTTAAAACAAATAATGCACTTAACAGGAAATGAAAACCATCCAAAACTGAATTTTAAATAATGAGAGCACGACAAAAAAATTACATTATTGTCACATCCACAAAAGTAAATTATTTGAAACTACGATTCATTTTGCTGTCACTGAATGTGGTTTTTATTGCACTAATGATACTGCACATAAGAAATTCACAGAAAATGTTTAATTAGATGAGTGAGCACATTAAAGTTTTAATTTATACAGGGTTCTTACCTAAGACTGCAACTTATAATAATTCTTTTATTTTAACATTAATAAAAAATGCTTCAAATGAATTTTATAGTGTTCAATGAGCTATTTATTAAGCTGTAAAATATTAATTATGAAATTGTTGTTGTCAATATATCAAAGTCAATTTTATTTTTAAAAAAAGTCCTATTTTTTCAGCTAGAATTACAGCCAGATTTGGGACAAGCTCAACAATACATTTATTCATTGGTGATGAACCACTATAGAGATATTACCACTTTTAATGTCAACTAGAATACTTTTCTCGTTAGTTGTATATAAAGGCCAACTTCATTAAAAAAAAAGTCTCATTTTTTTCACATAACTCACAGTTGAATGCAGTACTTAATACAGGTCTAGTAATACTTAACACAATCTAGAGCAAGAGTTTAGCATTATGTACACTAAACCAAGAAAAACTGGATATGATTCTCATAATGCCCTGTCTCATTTATGGTAAACGTAGAATAAATGCTGTACAGGAAAAGATATCCTGAATGAAACATTCCATCGATTTGTACAATATTTGTTGAAAGCTCTTGGCAATAACAAGTTGGAATACACTAAATCACCATAGTAATTCCATAACACATGAAGTAAATGAAGCTGCTGTCCTGACAGCTATTGCAAACAATCCACACCTGAATGTAAGGCAAATTTCACATGTTCTGAAATCAACCATTCAAGTGTCAGTTGTATCTTGCAAAACCACAAATATCACCCACACCACCTTTCATTGCATTAAGAATTAAATGTAAATGACTTCAGTGCTCAAGTGGAATTTTGTGAGTTTGCAATTAACCACAAATATTGTTGTATACAAAAGAAGTTGCAGAATAACAATTTCTTTTGAAATGTTTTGTTTACTGATGACATCTTCTTTACAAACTGTGCTCAAGTCAATTTGAAGGACATGCATTACTGGTCTGCTGACAACCCTCACTGACTTTGGCAAGTTAACTCTCAAGATGGAGAGTGAAGGTCTGATGCAGCATGATTGGTGATCATCTTCATTGAAGGATGGTTAACAGGGGTACACATATGTAGCCTTTGTATCAAAGACCCCATCTTTTTCTAGATATACATTGAAAACTCATCAAACAATGTGGTCCCAATATGATGGATGTCCCATATATTTACACATAGCAAGACAAGCACTTAAAGAACAGTTTCCTCATCACTGGATTAGACATTGTAGACATTGTTGTGGCCACCACATTCACTAGACTTAATCCTGTTAGATTTTTTCTTTGGGGAACCATAAAGGATAAAATTTATCAAAAGCTGCAAACCACAGAAGACATGCAATAACTCATTATTGCTGCTGTATCACTCCAAACATTACAATCTGTGCATTGTTACTTAGTTAAAAAGTTCGAAAAGTGTATTGATGCCAATAGTCACCATTTTCAAGTTATTACTGTAACCTTTGCATAAAAATAAAACATTTTCAATGTAAAGTATTGATAATTTTGCATTTCATATACTGAGTGGTAATATGCATGTAATAGTTCATCATAAATGAATAAATATGTTGTAGCTGAACTCATTTCAGATTTAGCTGTAATTCTAGCTAAAAAATAAGTTTTTTTAAAAATGAAGTTGACCTTGATATCTTCATAACAACAATATCTTATAGGTTAATAAATAGTTTATTGAACATAAATTTTATTTGTAATTTTTTAAATGTATGTTGAAATAAGATAATTATTTAAAATTACAGTTTCAAGTGAGAACTCTGTATATAGTGCCTAAAGCCTGTTCAAATGGAGAGCTGTATATAAACTTTGACAATATTAAAAATGTGCTTTTTGTCTCTCAAATTCATATACAGTATTGTAGTTGAATATAATTCACACTATCTAAAACAAAAATTTAATATACTGATTTAAATTCTTATCTAGAAATAATAGATACAGCACTATTAATTTTATTATTGTTAAAAGCAAGATTGACATTTCATTAATAACAATAAAAACTAGTAAGTAAGCAACAGAGTAGTTCAATACTATGTAGAATGCAATAGCAAAGATGTTTATTATTTAAAAAAAAATGAATTATAAGGTATATATACATGTCTACTTGAGTTATTCCATTTTTTTTTCTGTCACTAATGTTTTTACTTTGGTAACAACTGAAGTTACAGCCCTCTTAGTCTTACCACTAGCCACATTGCTTGTCACATTTTCCTGAAAAATTTGAAACTGCATACAATACAGAAGGTAAAACCAATAAAGTAAACTTACTAAACAAAGTTGTGCCTGAAGACCTTGATGAAAGTTCAACGTTTGCCATCAGCAATTGTTGCTCTTGAATATTTTCTAGTTCGACAAATTACCTCATTGTACTAGTACAGCACCATAATCTTGAAAGTTATGGCCACTGCAAGAGGATATGGCACTGTCACTTGACAACTAATGCTTTCAATGAAGGATTAACGTATAGCCTTCTCTCTCCTATCAATAGAAAATTTCCAGATTGGTTTAATAACAAAGCTTTTATTAAAGAATGCCAACTTTTGTGCTCCCTAGAAAATTTGTATTCCTGATAAAACATTGAAAAGCAATAATGCTAAAACTGAGCTTAACACAAAAGACGTTGCAATAGGCAAAAAGAAAATAATAAATTACCTCTCAAGCAGTGCTTGCCACAGAGGTCTAATAGGAGCCTATCAGTATAATAAGTCACAGAGATCTGTGAGAAAGACAAGACTATTAGAGAGAGAACACATGAAAAGAAATGTCCATGTCTATGTGGGAGACTCAACCCTAGTTCCATTGATCAGTAGCCAAGCATGCTAACCACTCAGCCACTGGGATGGCTATGTTGTAATAAGTTTGTTAGTATTAAATGGTCTTTTGCCAGGCTATGATATTCATGTAATAACTGAAATGGCTTACCGATTGAGACCATTATAAATGAGTTCTGCTGTACACAGGATGTTCCGTTAATGGTTGATACCCAGTAGATAGATCTGTTATTAAAAATAATATACTAAATGTTCTGAGGTAATTTTGCATCTGAGGCTTAAGTACACATTAACATATATGCATAGCATGAAAGAAATGTTACTAGGGAATTTAACAATTGGTATTTTATTGCCCACAGAAGTACAAAAGTGCTTTTATACTTCTCTGGACAACACCAACTGTTGAATTCCTCAGTAGCATTTCTTAAATAGCATAAATACACTGCTCACAAAACTTAGGGGATATTTCTTCGCTTCATATTTCGAAATATCCCCTAATTTTTGTGAGCAGTATATATGCAGTGGGTACCGAAGCACTGCCAACCCCACACCTTCTTGTCATTTTTCTTGATACCTAAGCCTTAGATACTTTACCTCAGAACATTTAGTATATAATTTTCAATGACAGATCAATCTAAAGGAAGATTATCCACCATTAATTTTGCAACATCTTGGATGTATATATATATATAACTCTACAATGTTACTAGAATTAACACCTGGTATATTTTTAGATTATATAGATAATCTAATAGACAGTTTAGAGCTGGGCAAACATATTCAATAGAAAAAGTCATTGAGAGAATGCTGTTTCTAAATTGAATAAATCAAGATAATATCAAATTAATAATTTCTGCTAATTTAACACTTCATATGCTTGTTTTTAAACAGATATAATTACGTATTCTTAAGAACAATGCTTTTGCTCAAAAATTTGGATACAATATTATTTACAGTTTAAATAGCATTTTCATTGTGCTGCAAAATTTAGAGATTATATCTTGAAAAGAAAAATTATTCTCTGAATAATATCAATAGAGGATATTGTGAGCAACAGCCAAAGTAGTAAACCTACTTATCAGCTGTTTACTTACAATCTACTATGTACATTTTTCAACAAAATTTACAAAGTGAATATGCAAAAAGGGAAAAGAGAAGTTTAAATATGCACACAGATAGATGTAAGGAAATGGTGACTAGAATGGGAATGAGATGACAATTTTCACAGAGGAATTTCCAAAGAAACCACAAAATCATCCTTGACACTCCATAGACTTTCATCTTTACATAAACAGGCAAGGCATCCCAGCACACCATCAACAGCTTTTCTCTGAGGGTTTAGCTCCTAAACACAAAAACAAAGTTGTATCAACCAAACTAGGAAAATCATTTAGCATATTTAAATATGAGAATTATAACTTTATATTAATAACACAAGAAAGTCATTTATTGATCTTTTATGACACTTTTCAGTTGACTTTTGCTTGGTTTTTACTAACTTGTCTTCACTGGAGAACTTTCAGTGCAATCAACACATCATCAGCAACTTGCATTTCTTCAAATTCTTCTATCCATGCTCAATCAAATAAAACCTCAACTTTATCATTTTACTTGAGTTAAAAAAAATATTAATTAGTTTTAAAAAAGGGGTGGTTAAGAGAATTTAAAATATAGAAAAAAAAAAAAGAAAAACATTTCCCCAATTCTGACAAACACCACAACTTGAATCATGGTAATAATGGTAGTAATTATCACTTATGAGTTGGTGATTGGTAGTTAATTCAAGTACTAAGAAAATGAAATAATACGTTAATATTATTTAAGTGGTTAATTATATAATACTGGCTGACTTGCTTGGAGAACTAAATTGCACGGTCTGGTTGGACCTCCGTAGCCCATGGCTGCTTGATGATGATGATGGCTGAATGGTACCCAGCACTGCCCAGCTGTCACTTTTAGTCTGTATATTATTATTTTCACCGCACTAAAGGTAAATTTTGTAAGTACCCTCTCCCCTCCTGACACTTTAGCACAGATTTTCAACAGGAAGAAATTTGCCTGGTGTTTGATTGGATCATTGTTATCAGTGAACTCTCTCAATAGACCATGGCTTAGTTTCTGGGTAAGCTATTGAGATTTTTATTTCTGTTACCACAGATTTGCTGCCCTATGGCTCCTGTGATATTCATCTGCATGGTCCAAATTTCCTGCACAGTGTCACCTGTGTGCCCCAGAGATTGGTTTAAAAATCAGGTTCCCACTTGGCCCATGGCCTTGTTTCTGCACAAATTGTGACAGTTCGTGTCTCACTTTTAATCTGCATATTCTGTTGTTTCCTGCACTAAAGGTTAGTGCAGGAAGAATTTCCTGGTATTGCAAAGGTCATTTGCTGATTTGGCGTGTGCTCTCAGAGCCCATGGCAAACGATCCAGATACTTATTTTGTCAGATTTTGGCATTCTTTAATTCCCAATGTACTTCACTGAAAGGTCCCAAATTTTGTAGGTGGGTTTCCCCTGCCTAACACCATATTGGGTTAGAAAATCAGGTCCCTAGCTGCAATGGAACGCCTCAATAATGCCTTTGGAAATGTGGGAAATCTGCCAACGGCAGATTTAAATGCTATTTTAACACTTTATGTTCACAGTTAGGAAGCAATAAAAGGCAACAATAAATTTATCAGTGATTCTCATTTTCCATAGGTATAGCATGGTAAATATTTTTGCTTCTAGCATTTTTAGGATTTTCAACTTCAAATTTGACACTGCAATCCAGACCACAACCAGAAACATTCTCTGAAAATCTGAAGTGTGTACGTTGATTTCCCGATGAGTTATCACTGCCACAGATATCTTCTTTTATTATATACATATTGGTATTTATGTAATAATACATTGGTGAAAAAAAAATGACATTATATTTAGGTATGTTAAAATACTTTAGCTGTTGCATTATAAACTTTTTCAATTAATTTCTATATTGGTGGATCTTAAATTTCCATATTTTACATTTCATCTCTGTTTAGGTAGATTTCTAGTAGTTCTTTATATTTCAGTTGATTTAGAGTGCATGGGGTAGAAATTATTTTTATTTCTTCCAAGTTTAATACGATTTATTATTGGAGTAAATATATATATGAATTCCTGAAATCTTTGGATATGCCAATATTTTTCTTATTTGGGTTGTTTTACCTCTGAGCAGCACTTATTTTGCACACAATGGGCCAAATGGCCAGGTCACAAGGACACAAAAATCTCAGAGAAGGTTGGGAGAGGGGACACACTGGACAGCTGTTGGATTTGTGCAGATGATAGCCTTCCATCCAGGTATGGCTCTCCCACACAAAGGAACCATCCAATGGACAGTGGCCTTTGCAATATATATCTTACATCAATGTTTTTCAAATAAACCTTCTCATAATAGAATTTTATATAGAACTAACCATCATTTTACTGATGAAAAATGTAACATACACTTCGAAATCTAGATACCTTGATTGTAAACGATACATTTATACCATATTTTCACGATAAGATTTAATTGCTATTCTGTTTTTGCAAATATTGTGTGTGTGATGTTGCCACAAAATTGTTCTTCAGCAATTCAGAATAGTAGCATCAAGTCTGTTTATCTAGGATTTACCTTCATTCCTACTGCTGTGAACTGTAAGTGACATTAAATGGACTTTTACTGATTGACCTTCATCTTGACTTTGTGTCACAATTTTACCAACAAGATATTGATTTATATCAAACTACAAGTTTTTATACAAGTGTTTAAAGGTGATTTTAAACTTTTTATTCTTTCCATGTCCATCAGTGTCTCCTACTGACTGAGGGCAAGGTGGAGATTTTGTGGAACCTTATTAGAAGCATGAGAGCTCGTTGGGCAAGCTGTATTGCTTTTAAGGGAAATCATACTCCTTACTAAATAGTGTTAATTTAAATATCTCCAGTGATCTATAATTTTCAAAATTGGAAATTTTTCAGATATATTCTTTGATTAGAAATTTAATTTTATAATTGGACAAGTGTTCCAATATATATACTCTTTATTTCAAATGTAAATATTAATACATGTGACATTAAATATCCTCTGAAACTTCTATTAAATTATGAAAAGGATTTCTTGAAATTTTCACATTTTTCCTTTAAATTATGAATAGTAATTACACAAGATATATTTTGAGAAAAGTATGCAGAATTTGCATAAAAATCCTTAAATCCTTGATGTAAATCCATCAACTTGTCATAAAAGGCTGATATCAGGTAAAGAAATATCATGGAAATAAATCAAATGGTATCTGGAATGTTTGCCAAAAATCAGTATGTGGAGAGTGCACAGCCAGTATATAAATAAGGAAAATTTATCTGTGTCAATTGCACAGCTACATAATATTTAGCAGTTAAGCAATATTTAATAAATTTATTATTTCTTTATTAGTTCTTTCTCAGAAATAGCCTTTTTCCTTAATATATATTTTATTAGTCATTCTATATGTATCTTACAAAAAATTGTTAAATTTTACTAATGACCCAAGCTTCTCTAACAGATACAGAGTAATTTCAGCAACAAATCATTTTCAGTCTTTTGTTTCTTTTTCTTTTATATTATAGAGCACTGAGTTTCTATACACTATCATACAATTTCATATATTAATATTACAGCCTTAATTGTAATTTTCTCAATGACACAATAGTTGCAGCATATTTTGTGTAAAACATTTAAAACCAGTCAAATAATTGTTTTGCATTTATTAAAAACAATGTCATAGTAATTAATGCTATATGAATTATATTGAGATTCAACATTAAATGCCAGCAATCAAAATGATCATTATGGCTATTCTAGGTAGTAAATGTTGTGTGGCTATTAAAAATAAAGGTATTATATGATCATAATAAAGGTATTATATGGGTAAAGAATTGCTGCCTGTAGATATTACTATTTTAGGAGGCAAATTTAAATTACAATTTAGAGCTATTCTATTGTGTATAGTTCTACAGAGAAGACTTTCATAATAGTCTTTAATTGGACTGATTCAAAGTGTGGGGCTTCCAGACATAAAAAGGCAGAATCAGCTTTTCTCTGGATTATCTAAAAAAAACTTCACAAAAATCTTTAAATCTAAGATTAATTTTTTTAAAAAAGAAATAATCATTTCTTTCTTAGTAGAAAATCAGTGTTATTAAAGACACAGTAGAGGCCTACTTGTACAGGGACATGCCCTTTTAAAACAGAAGTCACTGTTGACCACCATCTCAGTTAGAGCTAACAACACGCAACACAAAACCACTACACCACTAAAACAACTTTAAATCTATATTTTTAAAAAATAATTTCAAATTTTAATTAAGGCTGACTCTCAAGCAGGGCTGTGCTAAGGCATGGGTGAGAGAGGCATCTGTCCTGGGTGCAAATCAAACCTAGGACACAATTTAAAATTATTACATGGTCAGTTCCTATTATTATGGGCAAAAACTAACTCTTTGATAGGCTGAAAAATAACTCTTGCCCTGGTGCCAATATCTTTCCTTGCTTGCCCACAATGTAAAATTGGTTAGGCAATGCCCTCATCCCAGAAACAATGCTGTTTTACTGTTCAAAGTTGATTCAAATTTTTCAAATTTACAGTTAAATTTTTTTATAAAAGTAGAAAGTCATCACAACTATCTTCTTTGACAATATCCTCAGGATCCAATCTTGAAATAAGTATACATTATGTTGAAAAAAGTGTCAGACACTTCCATGTTATGTGAATGGAGCCCCACTTTCAAAGCTTCCTAATATTAAAAACAAACCTTTTATGCAAAAACTGTTATTGGCGATAAATTGTAGATCTTCAAGTATATTTCCCGCAATATTCGTTTAATATTTAAAGATGAATGGAAGCTGAAGCATTTATCTTCAACTTTTGACACTTATGAAAAAATACTTTAATAGATAAAACACAACTCTTGTAACAATTTGTTCACTAACATAAATTAAATATCTGAAGTTTGTAAGACAATTTTTTAAGATTCCATCAATTTGGAGGCAATGTGACAGTGTCAATTTTCAACAATTTTCGATCAATATTTAAAGAGTCATTGAAACAGGACCATTTAACAGTGACGACACTGTCACATTGCCTCCAAATTGATGAAATCTTAAAAAATCGTCATACAAACTTCAGATATCTAATTTATGTTAGTGAACAAATTGTTACAAGAGTTGTGTTTTATCTATTGAAGTATTTTTTCACAAGTGTCAAAAGTTGAAGATAAATGCTTCAGCTTTCATTAAATATTAAACGAATATTGCGGGAAATATATTTAGAGATTTGAGTGACATCTACAATTTATTGCCAATAACAGTTTTTGCGTAAAAGGTTTATTTGCAATGTTAGGGAGCTATGAAAGTGGCTTTCCATTCACATAACATGGAAATGTCCGGACACTTTTTTCAACATAGTGTAGTTTATTGAAGCATTTTGACCATGTGAACATATTGCACGAATATTTTCAAACGAAACAAAGGAATGGATTAAGTTTTTTTAGCGTGCACTCAATATTTAGTGGTGCTTTTTCTTCCATATTTCAGATACTCCTTTTTATTTTCATGGGGGGAGGGGCTGTTAAACTGAACTACTGAGCTTAAGAGAATAAAAATAGAGCAATATAAAATGCATATTTAACACCTTAGTTTTCAAATGGAATTTCATAGTTGTTTTACAAGTGCTAATATATTAGATAATTAATTCTTGTGACTGACCTTGTTTACCATTAATTTAGAAGAGGGAAGGAATTATTTTAAATTTAGAAACCCACAAGCAGTGGAGAGGGAGTGTAGAGAGTTTTAGTTAATATAAGCCTTTATTTTGCTACCTTAAACAAAGCATTACATAAAGATGATTTAATTAATGCAGACATGAACTGAATCAGTCTAATTATGATAATGGAGGAAAGTGGAAAGGAAGATAAATAAGTAAATTGGTAAAATTAGCAAGATATTTAGTATACCCAATTTTAGGTATATGCCAATGTAAGTTTTTTGACTGCCAGTGTTTAACAAATTAATGGTTTACAACTATTTTAATAATTATTAGAAATAAATTTCTGCTCAAGCAGCTACATGCCACACTTTCAATCAATTCTAAAAAAATTACCTGCTCTCTCATCAGCCTTTGAAACTCTCTGAGTGCATTCCTTGCTGTTCGAAGTGCTTTCCTCTTAAGCAGAAGAGAGGATTCCTATGTTTAATAAATATGATTTTTTTTAAAAATGAGCAGAGTAAAATGTATACTATTAATACTGTACACATATAAAATATAAGAATAAAAATCATTTACAAAAATAATTATTAAAATGTAAACTAAAAACAACTGTTTACATTAAAGGTGCCCTGTTACTTCATGCTTCTTTTCAAACTCAATGTTTCATAATTTTTTTCCTAATTATTAAATTGCACCAACTATACAATGCCATGACTATGTGGGCTGAGCATTTCAATGATGTTCTAAACAATGTGGTTAGTTCTACTCTTATTGTTTGCAATGATGATAGATGCATTACTGGCTTTACTGTTGGCCTTATAAAAGTCTGGTCATTTTGGCTATTTATAAACTTAAACTATAATAAATCCCCAGGGGTAGATGAAATTACTACAGAAATGCTTAGAGCTAGGAATGTTTCTGTTACCATTTGGATGACTGAAATTTTGAATATCTTTTATGATAAAGGCATGGTTCCTAAGTATTTTACCAGAGCTATTATTATCCCTATTTTCAAAAAAAGTGATTGCAGTTTTTGTGATAACTATAGGGGTATGAGCCTACTCTCTGTTCCAGGTAAAGTTCTTTGCATGATTGTGCTTAATACGATTAAGAATCTGGTTGACAGGCAATTGCGTGATGAGCAATGTGGATTCAGAAGTGGTAGGGGATGTGTGGATCAGATATTTTTACTTAGGCAGATTCTTGAGAAATGTTTAGAGTTGCAGAAACCTTTGGTTGCTAGCTTTGTTGGTTTCAACAAGGCTTTCTACTCTGTTAATCGTCATAACTTTTGGTTGATTGTGAGATCGTATGGCATACCAGACAAGTTAGTTAACATAATGAAAGCTCTCTATAATAACACTGAGTCGTGTGTGAGAGTTGGTAAGGTTTGTAGCAATTGGTTTGGTATTCCTTCTGGTGTTCAACAACATTTTGTCTTTAGTTTGGTTATTGATTATGTTATGCGAAATTCACTTCAAGGGAAAGATTTCAGCCTTAAATGGTCTGGACATATGAAAATTTCTGATGTAGATGATGGTGATGATTCTGCCCTTTTGGCAAATGATGTTGATGAGATGAACTCTTTCATTCGAGCTGTTGATGAGACTGGTAGTAGAGTAGGTTTGGTTATAAACAGAGAGAAAACTAAAGTGCTGAAAATTGGTCAGGCAGGCTGTGGTTCAGTTAATCTGAATGGCTGCAGTCTTGAGAAGGTTTCTCAGTTTAATTTTCTTGGGAGTTATGTAACAGATATTGGTGTTGTGTGGCATGAGATTAACAGACAAATAGGGATTGCTGCCATGACTTTTAAGAATCTACGGAGAGTGTGGAGAAATAAACATTATACACCTAAAGCAGGCATGTCAAACACGCGGCCTGCCGGGAACTGTTCTGCAGCCCGCCAAGATTGATAACCAATACGTTTATTTAACTTTTGACAACACTGGATTCTTTAATTAAATTATAAGTACGTACACGGTACATGAATTAAATAAAAGTATTTCAGAAAACATTTCCATTTATATATAAGGGAAACTATTGCGCATAAATGTATATGTCGGAGCCCGATCGTAGAATTGCTCATATCATGAAATGCCCGATCATTTCATGATATGAGCAATTCTACGATTGGGCTCCGACATGCATACATGTCTCGAGGTCATTCAAATGTACGTACTTTGCGCATGGCAATGAGTCACAAAATGCCAGTAGAGTTGGAAGCTATTCGTTAGCAGTCAGTGAACGAACACTGCGTTCTAGTCTAGTTTGCACATAACAATTTTCATCTGGTTTTTTTTGTTTTGCGGCCCACAATTTAATATATAATACTTAATATGGCCCTCGGTGGTTAATGAGTTTGACATGCCTGACCTAAAGGCTAAAATTAGACTGTATAACAGTTTAGTTTTTTCTAGGGTTAGTTATGGGAGCGAAACTTGGATGCTTTGCAAACAAGATAACAGGAAACTAGGGGTTTTTAATTCTAGATGCTTACACAGTATCTTGGGCATTAGGTGGTTCAACTTTGTAAGTAATGATGAGGTTAGGAAAGGAATTGGCAACCGCCTTTGAGCAGTATATTGTAAAGAGAGAGATTCTGTTGGTTTGGCCAAGTTGCCCACATGAATAATTATAAATTAGCAAATAGGATTATGAACAGTGTGTCTAAAGGCCTCAGAAAGAGGGGGAGACCTAGGATGTGGTGGGCAGACAATGCCACAGAACCTTGTTAAAATTAAATGGTTCTGTTTAACAAGCAAACAGAAGCAACCTTTGCAAACAGAACCTTGTTAAAATTAATGTGCAGTGGCCAGATGCAGCCAATGTAGCTCAGGACAGATCTGCTTGGAGAACTAAATTGCATGGTCTGGTTGGACCTCCGTAGCCCAGGCCTGTTTGAGGATGATGATAATGATGATGATAAAATATATAATAATAAACATGACAATTACCTGTTTTGACATTACCACTCTGTGAAATGCTCTCAGCACACTGAAAGCAATATGTTTTGGCTAAAATTGTTCCAACAAGTGATATGTAATGCAATATAACTTCTTTCTCAAAAGAAATCTACTTTCTTAACCGTTTCTGAGGCAAAACAACTCAACCTTAAAATAAACAATTAAATAAATACTTCCTGGAGTAGCTACTTGTCATAGAGGTCTTACATGAGTGTCATTTTATATATCATAGAAAAGGTCTGTGAGAAAGGCAAGACCTCAGCAGAAAGACAACATAGACACCCATACCTTACAGGTCCCTTTAACCAGTAGACCAGTGAATTAACCACTCAGCCATGGGTTTGGATTGTTTTACCTCTGAGCGGCACTTTTTTGCACACCATGGGCTAAATGGCCAGGCCACAAGGACCCCGAAGACTCAGAGAAGGTTGGGGGAGGGGACCCACTGGAACAGCTGTTGGGAGACAGATGGTAGCCTCCCGTCAAGGCCATCCAGCGTGTTCTTTAACGTGCACAGGATATGGCTCTCCCGCACACGGGGCCACGCTTAACGTCCCATCCGACGGACGGCGGCCTTTCCAAGCCCAGCGGTGTCCCCTACTGACCGTGGGCAGGGCGGGGAAATTTTGCGGAGATAAATCTCAACGCTGACCCAGCTGGGACTCGAACCTGGGAACTACAGATTACGAGCCTGGCGCGCTACCGACTGAGCCACCCCCGCCCCACTCAGCCATGGGACAGCTCACCTTAAGTTATTTTCAATTCAGTCTAAAAGTTTACAATTGTAGTTCAAAATAAGAAACTATTTGGCAGTTTATTTATCCAAAAAGTGGATGAAATCTTGAAAATAATTTGAGCAGAAAATCTTTGTCAGTAGGTCACTATTGTTACAAGTTTACTTGGTACAGTAATGACTTGGGCTATTTCTTTCTAACTTCAAAAGTTTTGAAATTTGAATTTCAAAACATGTTTCTCTGAACTGCTGGCAACAGAGAAGTTTATGCTCATTAAATGATCCATAAAATTATGCATAGTAGTGTATTCTACTCATATGGCAACAGTGGTATGGCAGAGTACAGATACATATAAAGTGAGCTCCTACGTTTTTCTAACTATTTTGATATGATTTGGAAATCTTTGGATGTGATGAAATCAGCATTAATAGAGAGATATAATGCTTTTTCAGCAAATTAAAACTCAAAACAGTCCAAATAAATTACTTGTATGACAGCTAGTGCTACTAGAGAGAGAAGTTTTTCCACTGTCTGCCAAGTACATGAACTTTGAAAGACAAGGTTACTTATGCACATGAGTGAGATAGGTAAGAATGTTCGGTAATTGTGACAGAGATATTACTGACAGTAAAGAAAAATTGCATTCTTAGTGCAATTTTTTTGGTTACTTCGGAATGAATTTTGTGATAGATATTTATGATCCTTGACTATTCGCCCAAATGGGACAATTTGTCTAATCCTGATTGGTCTGAAGGGGATGGGGCAGTGGTGGCCAGTTGGTAGCACGCCGGGCTCATAATCTGTAGTTAGTAGGTTCAAGTCTACTGGAGTAGTGTTGAGATTATCTCCGCAAAACTCCCTGCCCTGCCCGTGGTCAGCAGGGGACAGCGATGGGCTTGGAAAGGCTGCAATCCGTCAGATGAGACATTAAATCTTTGCTACGTGTGTGTGAGAGAGCCATACCCTGTGCATGTTAAAGAACACACTGGATGGCCTTGATGGAAGGTTACCATCTGTATTCCAACAGCTGTTCCAGTGGATTCTCTCTCCTAAATTTTCTCTGAACCTTCGGAGTCCTGGTGACCTGGTCATTTAGCCATTGTGTGCAAAAAAAGTGCTGCTCAGAGGTAAAACAACCCAATCCAATCCGAAGGGGGCAATTCATCTAATCATGACTGGTCCAATGGATTATTTGTCCAATGTTACAATTCATCCTATACTGATTAGTCCAATACCCATTCACATAATGGTACAATTCATTTGTCAAACTGGATGGTTTGGCTGATGGATTGGCTGATTGGTCTAGAGGTGCTGTTCGTCTAATGAGATAATTAGTCTAGTGCCAATGAGTGTAAATCATTCATTGTATTCAGTATTTTATCATACATATAAGCAATGGCATAATACCAATTTTAGCTAGGGATTTTTTCAAAGATGGTTTTATGATTTTCTGGCAGGGTTTTAATCATTCCTATAATTATTGCACACACACACATATATACCATGCTTTAAATAACAATTCAGAGGGTTTTTGAGTCCCAGTTCCTCCTTGTTTATTTCCATTGTAATGAATATTTAAAAATTTTTACACATATTTAAAAAACAAAAAAAGCTAATTAGGAGGAAATGGAAAAAAATAAATGTTACACCAAAAAATAGAGAAATTGTCATTCACAGGTGGATGAGAAGGCACACTGCCTTGATATATTTGACTTTGAATAGTCAAAACTTAGAGATGCAACAGCTCTTTTAGGTGGCAAACCCTATTGGGAAACTCAGGAACTAAAAATGTGGGCATGCAAAACAAGGAAGTTTCCTCTATTGAACACAAACAAAAAAAAATCAAAATTGGTTGATTAGTTCCAGAAATATTGTGTGCAGACAGATATAAAAATATCCATGTGGAAACAACCTTTTCTTCCATCCAATCAAGAAGAACAATCGAAATAGATTGATGGACAGACCTGGTAATAATATAATATAAACAAGTTAAAAAAATTTATTCGAAGTAATACACATGAACTATAACATTATTTTATACTGTTATTGAATGAGTTGTTTCATTGGATGAATTGACTTTGTACAAATTGCTCCCTTTAGATGAATTTGCATTGGATCAGTTGGCATTGCTTGAATAGTACCAGACCCATATATTTGTGCATATATTTTGTGATAGATATTTGTATTGCATTAAATAAATATTTATAGGAAGGTATAGTTTAATTTGCAGAAATTTCAGAAGTATTTAAAAGCTTAAAAATATGATTGCAGCTGATACTGGAGTGTTATTTAATGGTAACTCTTCACTTTAAAATGAATTATTGAGGTTGTTTCCATATACTGATTTTAACTGGCTACAGTGAAGAGTATTGTAGTGACTGTGGTTAAGTGTTTTTGAGCCATCTTGAACTTTTGCAGTGCTTTGTATGTCTATATAAATTTCATTTTTCATTGTCTGGGAATTAAATAGTAATCTAATGGCAGAAAATTCGAAATTCAGAGATTATATCAAGATGGATTGGATAAGTTTTGAAAGAGTGTAAATTTTTGCTCTAATAAATTGGATGAATATACTACAAGAATGAAGGAAATGTCAAAAAGCATTAAAGAAATTTCAATATAAACTTCAAATTCAAAATTTTATTTTTGTACAATAATTCTGACATTTTAATGTCAGAATTATTGTACAAAAATAAAATTTTGTCAAGGAGAAGGGGTAAAACCCCCGCAGTAAGGAAGGGGGGGGGGAGCTTTATAAAGTCCTTGATGAAATTATATCATCTTCCAGCCATAGGAGGAAGGAGTTCTGATTCCTGTGCCAAAGAAATATTTTTTGCTTCCATATCCAAGACCTCGTTCATTCTCAGGAAGAATAACATATCAAAGTTTTCTTGACGGCAAAATGAAGTAATAATAAAAGAAAATTAATATATAATCTAATGTAATGTTAAAAAAATATCTGCAGCAACAAGTTGTAAGCCAGCTAGCCATAATCATAACCAGTGATTAGCATAACTCCAAAAGATTGAAAGGCATATAAATCTATGGAAAAAAAGTCAAAATCTACAGAAATATAAACAAAGGTTGAATTATCTAAGTAAAAATAAAATACTGATTGAATGAATAGAGATGATATCCAATAGTGGGCTGACACATAAACAACTCATCATACAAGCCAATAAATACACACTCACATGTAAGCAATTAGTGAAATCTGCACCTTGCACTCAGCTGTGAACTACTTTTCATGTAGAAAGAAAAATTTGATCCATTTTAAAAGAAAAGAAATTTTTGGAATGCATATTATAGGAAAATTGAATAGAAATGGAAAAAGCATATTATAGAACAATCTCGATTTTAAAAAGTAAATTCCACATGGAAGGATTGTTTAATGCAGAAATGTCAAAAATATGACCTTGTGAGACCATTTTATCCACTCTGTGATAATTTTTTATCACATGAATAGAATAAGGCCCAAGGACCATTAACAAAGAAGATGAAATAAAGAATGGAAACTTCCTTTTAGGAAGCTTTAGTAACACAATTTTAAATCTGTATATCATCCTGATTAAGAGCTAATGGTTTCCATAATTATGTTGTTTAAAAAGAGCTGCAAGTAAAATTTATAATTACAACAATTTTTATTTTTGTTTCTTAACCTTGAATAGCATGAACTTAAAAAAGTCACTCAGTTGTATAAAAACATTTTGTTTCACTTTTTTTTTTTTATAAATATATGCTTGTTTACTATATTCCACTTATTAAGATGGCAGCAACAATGCAATCCCTTCCATGAAACTTAGCTAGGAATTGGCCAGTAACCTTTGTTATCTAGTTCCAAAGACCACAACAAAACAGTTCCTAAAATAAACTCATCCACAATCAATTATACAAATATATTTAAGCAATGATATGCAAATAAGTTAAAAACTTCCCTTATGTTCAACATAAACTGAAAATCTGAAATGTAACCATTGTAAATTAGGAAATTATTGCATCAATTATCAAAATGGTAGGTGAAAGAATGGTAGGTAAAATTGAACTTTTTGTAGCAATTAGAGAAGCATGCTTTGAGATTTATAATTGCATTTCTTCTCCATTAATATTAGTGACATTTGCAATAATTTTCAAATTCTGATTCCAAACATTTACTGAAACACAGCATTCCCCAAGGTTAAATAATATTTTAAGTCATGATTTAATCATATCTCACTCATTTAAGGACAAGTTAAATTTCATTAAGAATGGGACAAAATCATTTACTATTTTAAAATGTGCTGACTGCAAACTTGGAAGAGTACAAATGTTTCAATTTTGCAGTTATAGAAAGATAAGCCACAGTTATAACAAGATATAAACATTAATTCTTGTTTCACAAAAATAAAGAGGAAGACCAGTTTAAGTTGCATTATAAATAGTGTAATACAATTTTAAGGCATTGATTGCTGTTTGGCTGTAGTACAATAAAATGATTTTGGTCCTTTTTTTAATCATGTTTATTAGTGTTTTAAAACATGAAGACAATACTTTTAGAGCTAATTTCCCTCGATACTACCAACCATTATTTTTTTGGACATCTCTAGCTGTCAAATACAGGATTCGAAATTCATCTCTTTCAAAAAAAAAAGGTGAAAATTCAAAAGGTTTTTCACAGTTGTAAGAACAATACCCGTCGATGATTACAGTTGATAAAAAATTGAACTCGAAGGTAAATTGAGTGTCTTAACAAATCTGAGTGACAAACCTACCCATAACAGGGGTGATACTTATTGAAAAGGAGAAATCTTTGGCAGGGAAAATGAATCTCCAAGATTTTAAAGCACCCAGAGGACGACTCAAGGACTGTGAAAAATGATTAACATTTTTTTTTAGTCTTGTGATTCGTGGTGAAGGTTTTCAAAAGGTTAACAAAGAAGCATCAACTTGGCTATAATAGGTTATTTATAAGGAAAAAGCTAAAATTATTTATAATTTGGATGAAATGGACATGGTTTTCAGTATGTTATCTCAACTTACTTTGTCTCTCAAGGATGAGAATTGCCATGGCAGCAAGTGCAATAATGTCTTACTGCAGTAGTATGTATCAATTCAAAAGGTCTGATATAGCTAAACCTTTGGTAAATACACCAAACCATGGTATTTTAAAAACATATTGACAGCTTGCCAGTGACATACGAATTTTAATAAAATGTGTAGATTTTAAGGAATGTTTAAAAATGGCAGTTTGTAGTCAATGACCAAAAGATTTTACTGGTTTTGAACGAGTGTTCTGCTCACCAAGTGCCTAAAATGGAAACTCCACAAATGTTGATTTGTTGTTCTTGCTGCCTAATATGGACAGTATTCTCCAGCTGCTCGACTTAGAACTCATCCAAAGCCTTAAATGCCATTACAGAAAGACTTATCTTCATGTTTAGTTCAGCTAAATAAAAACTGTGCTTAAAAAAATACAAAAAATATATATTAAAAGATGTAAAAAATACCTATTTTCCTATATGCACTCTAAAAAGCATAAAATCAAACTAAAGCATGTGATGATGGAATCTGTCACTGAATTTGTATTCACTTCAAAGGAAGATAGGGTGCCAGCAATCTTGTTAAGTAGGTCAATCGGTGCCCTATCTTCCTTTGAAGTGAATGTGAATTCAGTGACTGATTGCACCATTGGCATACTATAGTTTTATTTTCTACTTTTCATAGTGCATATGAAAAGATACTTTTTTTTAACCGTTTAATTTATTCATAGTTTTTTCGTCATCAAAAACACCTACCTTCTGAAATTTTCATTATAAACTCATAAACATCGGTCACATTTTCCTCCCCACTTTTCGAGTCATGTTTAAAGTAGTATGTGACATTGGGGCATATCAAGACTTAATTCAAAATATAATTCATTAAGGTCTACCCCTGTGAAAATATATTATATTTTTGGAAGAAGAAATTGGAGGAAGGGGGGGCAAAATTTTAAATAACCTATGATGGTCTTCATATAAGTTTTCATTTGACACCTAACTTGTAATTATAGATCCTTGTGTTCAGATGATATAGCAGAACAACTGTTTTCATATTTCCCCTTTTTTAGTGGAGAAGAAATGGAGGTGTATTTTTTTTAAAGCTGTAACATTTCCCATCTCACAAGCTTTCATTTGGCATATAGCTTGTTACTTTCGGCACTTTTCTGGAGATATAGAGGAACAGTCATTTTCATATTTTCCCTTTTTTAGAGGGGAAGAAAGCACGAGGGGTAAATTTGTTAAAGCCTGCGACATTCTCCACATCATAAGCTTTCATTTGATTATAGTTAAATTTTATCATCGTGTTCAAAAGATATGGTGGAACAACTGCTTTGACAAATTCACAAACTGACAAATAATATATAAATTGATCTTTTTTTTTTGGTTTGTGACATATAGGACAGTGAAGAATCCTAGAAGCTACTCCTAGCTTTTATAGATCTTCTCATACAAGGACATGCCCCATTAAGACTGAAGTCACTGATGACCATTACCTCAGTTAGAGCTAACACAGGACACAAAGTTTGCCTTGCTGGAATAGTGGCTAGCTCCCTAATTACTATGACAGTTAAGCGAGTGAAAAGCAATAGGAAGATTAGTAAAAATGGAAAATTTTGAATTCTTGTTGGTGCGTGTCTTCAGCATGGAAATTAGTGACTTCCCAAATGATCTGTAATTGCTTTAAAAAGATTGGATTAATTTTGCAGTGAACAGATGAGCTTGATGATGCAGAAGTAAAAGAAATTATTGAGAATAAAGTTTTCGGGCCCAAAAACTTCAAAGACTGTTCCTTTGACAACATGATAACTTTAACAATTCATATCTTATGGCCAGCAAATCAGAAATTGTTATGAATAATGATATCATAAACAATGAAGCCACAAGCAATAAGAAAAAGATAATAATGAAACATCAGTTAAGCCACTGCCATCTCAGGAAGATGTATTTTATCTTTGGACATATTCTAGCAATACTTGTCAGGGACACAAGATATTTCAGTGCTAACATGTGAAAAATTTGATGGTGTTATGGAACATCTCACACTACATAATCTCCAGAAAATGAAAAAAGGCAAAATTAAATTATTTCAAAAGTTTTCTTTACTGAATGTACAGTATTTATGATTTTTGTAACTATTTTATATTATGTATTATTAAGAATATAGCTGGTAACAGTAATAACATTAATTTTACTGTTTATTAGCAAAATAAAATTTTGCATTCGATGTTGAATATAAATTTTTTCGATTGGATTTAATACAAGATTAAAGGTATGCTATATATATATATTTAATTTAACTATTTTTGGGACAAGAAGGTCTTCTTAATTGTGTATTTAACAGATAGTCTTTCATTTTCCTAAATGTTGAATTAACCAGGTTTACTGTAATTTGAAGTTTTGCTGCTGTTAACTAAATAATAATAATAACCCAGTCTCACAAAAAATACTAAATATCATGTGTCATAAAAAGAAATTAAAGTGCATATTTATATATAGCTTATACAATATCATCTCACCAATCAAACAGATTCAACACCTTTTTAAGCTGGATTTTTCTGGTTTTAACTGCTCGCATGTTCGAAATGGGTGAATAAGGTCTATGTTATGGCTGTTTGTGTAAGACGTGCATTACAGCCCTTGCTGAAAAATGTGTGATTGAACAGGCATTCATTGATAAAAGCATTCATCATAACAATGATCTTTCTTATTCACCACTATCAGTCAACCATATTTGGCTCTAAACAAATAACAATGGAACACCCATTGTATTCACCAATTCATGAAAGAGACCCATTTTGATGACATGGAGCAATGAGATGTGTGACAAAACACCTAAAAAGGACTTCCAAAAACTTTTCAAAGCATGGAAGATGAGAATAAAGAAGTGTATTAGGGCCAACAGTGAGTGCTTTGATGAGGACAACCTTTGATTTTTGCACTTTTTTAACGTTTTATTCATATAGTCTTGTTTGTTTTTTGCTACACCTTATCAAGCCAACGGCAGTACCAAGCTGAAAACACCAGTTCTCATCTGATCACCAAAGTTAAGCAGCTTTGGGTGCGGTCAGTACTTGGGAGAGTGACCACCTGGGAACACCGCGTGCACTTGGCAAAAAATCTGCTGAGGACCCAGCATCCCCACAGATCCTTCTACTAAGGCATATTAAACTGACAGGCTCCTGTCAGACCTCTGTGGCAAGCAGCTGATTGAGGAGGTATTTTTATTTTTTATAGAGCACCAAACCATCATTATAGTGTTAATAATAATAATGATCTAGTTAGTGTTCATATATATAAACCCTGAATTTGTATGTTTTAAGCAATGTCTTACCTCAGCATCTTCTGATGAATCTTTCTTACTAAGTTCAGCAGTGAAATTCCCATCTCCAGAAGCACCATTTTTTGAGCAGTAAATTACATAATGTTCTGGGTTGTTGCTTTGATTGCATTCTACACTTAGTTTGTTTTCTACTTTTGTTTGCTTCTCTAAATCTGTAAATTCTTCCTTTTCAATTACTACATCAGAGTTCTCAACATTTAATACACTATCTTCATTAATTGGACAGGTTTTGCACTTGGACATCACAAGAACACTTTCAGCATCTAATGAAGTTTCATCTTCGATAGTGCCACAATGAGAATGATTACCGCTTGCTACATGGGGCATTAAATCATTAATTAAAATTCCGTTTATAGAAAAGTGATCTTTTAGTACATCATTTTCTTCCAAATGTGCAGTGTTAACTAAGCTACTGTTTTGTCTTTCTTCAGAACTACTACACTTACACAAAACATTTTCCTGAAAAAGAAATCATTTGTGAGAGCAAAAAGTAACAAAACAAAGATTAGATGTCTGTATCTGATGATTAAAAAATGAAATACAATTTAATCAACTTGCAACAATTCAATCACTTGCTCATTGCAATTATTTAAAAAAAAAAAATCACAATAATAAAAAGACAAATTTTTTTTTTGAACATTGTAGAACAGTAGAATTAGTACAGAAGTAATTTTACAAAAGTTCTGTTTAGACCATGTTCTATTTGATATAATACCCACCTTGGAAGCATTAAAAATGTAAATTGAAAACTTAATGATTACAGGGATCAAACTCAGAATCTAAACTATGGTTATTAATTAGAGATGGGTTCACTATTTACATAGATCATACATATTTACATTAGATTATCACATCTGTTTGTTTGAAATGCTCAAAGAAACTTTTGTTATTACTAGTCGTATAATAGAAGTGCTGCAAGGAATCACCTTTCTTCAACAATATTTGAATTCCACTAAGTTCTTTATCAATCACCAACCAGAAGTGGTGAGTAGTTAGAGAACAGTGCAAGTTTTAATGCAAAAATTTATACAATTTACTAATTAATAATAATTGAAACAAAATAATTTGTTATAACAAACATTAAATTACGGTTAACATTTTATAACTTTATTTAAAAACTCAATATCACTGTGAATACTAAAAAGGCAACATGATGCAGTACTTAAAACTTATTAACTATAAAATATAACATATTGTTAAAAGTTTAAAGACATATCCATATGCTTAGATGAGATGTTACATGAACATTATAAATGACATAGAAGTGTTACATGGACATCTATGTTGAACCTTTCTACTAATTATGTATTTTATTATTAAGCATTTTGATAATCAGTTTTTGGATTTCGAAACGTTTGAAATTAACATTCGTTATTATATAATACTGCTGTAAAAGATTATGTGATAGCAAGTCTGTTCTGAAGGTCCAATGCACAAATGTGCTATTACCTTATCAAGATTTTCTGGTTAAGTTAAATGATGCAAACAGAGTATCAGTTACTGCATATACTGGTAGGACTATGAGAACACTTTAGTGAGATATTATAACTCGTTATATTTTTACCTATCTTCCTAATGCTTTTCGCTTGACATTTGTCAGTTTGTGGATTTGTCAAAACAGTTGTTTCACCATATCTTTCGAATGTGATGGTGAAACTTAATGATTTGTGTGTCAAATAAAAGCCTGTGATGAGGGGAGCGTCATAGAATATAAAAAATTGATCCCTCATGTTTTCTTCCCCTCTAAAAAAAGGAGAAACATGAAAACTATTCTTCCACTATATCTCCAGAACACGAGTGCCGAAAGTAACAAGTTGTATGTTAAATGAAAGCTTCTAATGTGGGGAATCGTATAGGCTATAAAATATTGACCTCCCCAGAATTTCTTAACCCCCTAAAAGAGGGAGAAATATGAAAATGATTGTTCCCCTATATTTTCCTGAATGTGAGTGCGGAAAGTAACAAACTATGGTCATAAACTATAAAAATTAACTTCCCATGCTTTATTTCCCATTGAAGGAGGGAAAATATGAAAAATATTCTTCCATCTCCAGAACACAAATGCTGAAAGTTTCCAGCTATATGTCAAATGAAAGCTTTTGATGCAAAGAGTGTTATAGAATATTAAAAGTTGACCCCCCCCCCCCCGGCCGTGCTTTCTTTTCCCCTAAAAAACAGGAAATGTGAAAGTTGTTCTACTATATCTTTGAAGGTAAGGGCATACAGTTATGAGTTAGGTGCCAAATGAAAGCTCATATAATGACCATTGTAAACTATTTCAATTTTTCCCCTACTATCTCTCCCATAAAGGGGGGCAGATTTTTGGAGGTTAAGTCTTTAACAGGGTCATATCTCAAAGCTTGTGATATCTCCAATATCATAGGCTACCTAAAAAAAAACTCCAAAAGGGAGGAAAAATGTAGTCAATTTTATTAGTCATATACAAATGAAAGGTAATGAAGTTAGACGTTTTTAATGAAAAAGAAAAAACATAAATAAATTGCAAAATTTAAAAAAACCTATCTTCCTACATGAGTTCTAAAAAGTAGAAAATAAGCCTAAAGCATATCAATGGTGCAATCAGTCACTGAGTTTGTATTCACTTCAAAGGAAGATAGGGTGCTGGTAATCTTGTTGGTAGGTAAACTGGTGCCCTATCTTCCTTTGAAGTGAATACAAACTCAGTGACTGATTGCACCATCGATATGCTTTAGGCTTATTATCTACTTTTTAGAGCTCAATATAGGAAGATAGGTATTTTTTAAAAAATTTTCAATTTATATTTTTTCAACATACCTTGCAATAATACCCAATCGAGCTGATGACATAATATCTGTAGTTTCGTTGAGACAAATGGAAAAACAATGGCATGAGTTCAAGTCTTGTTGTATTTGATTTTCTATACTAGCATTCATTGATATAACTCTGTCTTTAATAGTATTCCTACTTAATGGCAACTCTTTCATGCACTTTACAATAGCTTCCTTATTATGAAAGTCCTCAAATAAAAATGGTGCACACTTTACAAAAGCTTCTTTAATATAATCACCATCACTAAGTGGTTTCCCATGTTCAACAATAGTATGTGAAATACTGTAACTTGCAGCTACTAAATTTGAAGGTCCTGAAACAAATTTAATTAAAGTCCCTGATTGTGATTCTGCCAGTTTTAGATGTTGCGATATGTATTCTTTGTGTTCTTAAAAAGTTTTTTCTAGGAGTCATTTGTGCATAGTTTCAAAATGTCTTCTTACATTCCAAGTTCTACTCACAGATAGCTGCTCACCACACAATTTACAGAGAACTTTATCACCTCTATCAATAACACCATATTGTTCAGTCCAGGCATCTTGGAAATTTCTTCCACTTCCTTTCTGTGATAATTTTAGTTTCTTATTAGTGCTAGCTGTCATTGTAAAAGGGTTCACAAATTGAAAAAGAGCACAATTATATACAGCGGTAATTAAGCAGTAATAATTAATAAGAACTAACAATTACTGGAAATGAATTATACACCATCAACTCAAATTACTCAAGTGGCAGACCATGCAAGACTACCGCTACTTCTTTCAGCAGGGTTGCCAGATTTATTACGGGATAAATTCAATATTTAATGCTGCGAATTATATTTTCTGTTAAAGTGGTTTTAAATAAGTTTGGAACTTGTATTACTCAGTCGAGAGACTTGGAATGCATGCATGAACAAATTTCACACAGAAGTCAAATGAAAACTTTAAAAATCAATCCAAAGTGAATGCACAGTATTCCCTGTTAAGATAGACACCAAACATTAATTAATAGATTCTCTGGCACGAATCTGGAGAGATGCGGGTTTGATTCCCGCCGTGGCGGCGATGAATTTTTTTTCAGAATCTATTAATTAACGAAAACTTTAAGTTTATAATACATAAAGCATGTATTTATAAGTTTGTATCATATAATATTGATAATAATTTTTATAAGTTTTTATAATATCATATGACTGTGCAGAAATTATAATGATTAAGAAAGAAAACAAACTTAAAACGCTCGATTTATCGCAGTTTTTTCATCAGAATACCAATATTTTTCAACATCCAAGGTGTCGCCTGAAACCCTCAAGTGTGTCAGTGGTGATATGCGTGTCATAGGTTCGCAATCACTGATCTAATGTGTATAACATCTACTTGCAGCTTAGTCCTCACAATCAATTTAAGCCATTAGTGTTGATTTCTTTGTACAACACTATACTAAACCTATGTATGATACTACCACTGTTACCATCTACCTCAAACCTGGAACTTCATAACATTATATGGTCTACAAATGGTAACTAGGCATAACTGAAAGGTGAGCTGTATAATATTCCCCTGTGATGATTAACAGCACAGGCCTAGCATAACATCTAAAATTCTACCCTGCCTTCTCAAGGTATAGGATTATTTTTCAGGGTTATATTCTCTCTACTAACTAACCTGTTCAGCCCAAGATCTCTACCACTGTTCAGCCCAAGTTCAGCCCAAGATCTCTACCTGGAGCTCAGTGGGAAAACACTGCTGGAAGTCCAGGTATGTAAAAGGAAGTGGAGAGTCAGACAGGTGTGTGGTCGGTGTAAAGCACACATTGACGATGTGCTTAGCCGCTATGTGGTTCAAGGAAAGGCTGATAAGCATGCAACTCTGCAGTGAAGATGGAACACTACTGTGGAATCTGATCTGCAATGATTACATCACAACAGACCATGACCGATCCCACTGAAGTACCGGACTTCAAGCCATCTGTGAAGACAGGCAAGAAATTGAGGTGCTGAGCACGATGGCTGGTAAAGAGTTGCTGGTACATGCAGTTCAGAATAACATTGACTAAAGAATACTTGTATGCTCTGGTAAAGAGTGTAATAAAAGAAGTATGCTTGTAGTCCATAGTAAATACACAAATTATCTGTCGAAATAGATTTCAACAATTATTAAAACATCTGAAAAAAATTATCACTGGCATGGCAGGAATCGAACTTACAGCTCTCTAGATACATGCCAGAGCACTCTACCAGTTAAACTACATCAAACGTTAATAATCTTCCAGAATAAGACCTATAAATCTTTCACTGAGATGTGGTGGTCCTTGCACCATCTATACTTCCGGAGATGCAACTTTTCCAATTGTTGCTAATGAGTAGGTCAATCACGCTTAAGTGTTATTATTAAAAATCCATCCATAGTAAATACACAGATTACCCATAGAAATATACTTCAACAATTATTAAAAACATCTAAAAAAATTATTACTGATGTGGCAGGAATCAAACCTGCAACTCTCTAGATACATACCAGAGTGCCGTGTCAGCGATAATTTTTTTTCAGATGCTTTTAACAATCGATGAAGTCTATTTCTACAGGTAATCTGTGCATTTATTATGAATGGATTTTTTAATAATAATGCTTAAGCATGATTGACCTCCTCATTAACATCTAAATCATCAGCAACAATTGGAAAAGTTCCCTCTCCTGAAGTATAGATGGCACTAGGTCCGCCACATCTCAGTGAAAGATTTACAGATCTTATTCTGGAAGATATTAATAGCATCTGATGCATGGTTTAACTGGTAGAGCACTCTGGCATGTATCAAGAGAGTTGCAGGTTCGATTCCCGCCACATCAGCAATAATTTTTTTCAGATGTTTTTAATACCATATTTCTTCGATTCTAAGACGCACTTTCCCCCCATATAAATGTCTCTAAAAACAGGGTGCATCTTAGAATCGCAGTTTTTTTCTTTTTCAAAATTTCCCGCGCTTTGCACACAGCACCACATTTTGTTTTTACGCAGAAACCCTTCCTTCAAGTTTGACCGTTATCGCATTCTCCAAATGTGCGTATTTTCCTGCACTTTCCAAATGTGAAGCCACCATTATTTCATTATAGTGGAGCTCTGTGAGTGAATTATAGTGAGCTTGGAACTTGTCTGTTGATTGATAACTTTCTGCTGACACCTTCCGAAAAAATTAAGAAATTGGGGGAATGGGTATCAACATCTTGGAAGCTAAACACAAAAGAATAGTGCAGCACTCATTTAAAAAATGTTGCATCACCAACGCTCTTGATGGTTTAGAAGACAATATATTATGGGATAATGAAGATAAAGATGGCTCAGAAGAATCAGACCCTAATTATTGATTCAGAAGGAAGTGATGAATAACATACCTACTGATAAATAGGTAATATTGCTGTTAGTAAATTGAATTATATTATAATAAAAAAAATTGTTAGACATAGTTTAGCGTTTCATTTTTTTTTTCTTAGAACCAAAGCTTTTTCTCTGTTGGTGGCACTGAAATTAAAGTGCATCTTACAATGGATGGCATCTTAGAATCGAAGAAATATGGTAATATGTTTCTAGAGTTTTGGATGATGTGAATCTAAAAATATCATGAAAAAAAATTATTTTGGTTTCTTGTTAACCTCTGTTGTTAAGTAATGATCATATTTTATGGTTGAAACATCCAAATTGTTTTTCTTTTCAATGCCTAATAGCAAAATGTGTGTGTGTGTGTGTGCATGTGAGGGAAGAAAATACAGAATTAAGTTGGTAAGAAAATTTAACTTCTAAATTGGCATATGGCAAAAATCATCATCTTTCTAGATAAAAAAGTTTAGATTTGGTAGTTAACAGAATTTTTTTTTTAACCTAGTGTAATAAATGTGAATCAACAGGCTTGCCATCAATTTACAAACTTAAGCACTTAGTTGCAATAAATTTCTTTTTTCAATCATATTAGCTTATATTAACATTTACATACAAATTATGTACAGCATTTCTGAAATTAATGCAGTGGGTTGAGTTATTTTCACCTGAGTGGTACTTCTTTGCACACTATGGATTAAAATGGTCAGGTCACAATGTTCCTAAGAGTTCAGGGAAATTTGGGAAAGGGATCCATTGAACAGCTAAGATATAATGAAAACTTCCTATCAAGGCCATATGTTGTGTTATTTAATTAACATGCACAGGGTATATGCTCTTTTGCACATGGGTCACAACAACATCCCATCAAATGGATGGCACTTTTCCAAATACATCAGCTTTCCCTTTTTCACCAAGGGGAAAATGGGAATTAATGGAGAAAACCTCAATGCAGGCAAAGTTGTGACTTGAATCTGGGAACATCAGTTTACAAGACTGGCATGCCAATGACTGAGTCAACACAACCCCAATTCTGATTGAAAGTTTTCTAAGGCAGGTAGTTAATCTTTAGATAGCAATCAATGGAATAATTTTTTTCCTACAGATTTTGAGAAGAATCCAACACACTGATTAATTACTTGATAATATTAGGTGTGAATTCTATTCCTTTCTCAATGTGATGTGAATTCTATTCCTAATGTCTGTTAAAATTAATTGGTAATATTTAAATATATGCAATCACCTGAAAAAGAATTCGATTCATATAATAAAATATCACTTTCTAACACTTTTATGTCTTAAAAATTAATTAATAGAACTGTGATTAAGAATTGGATTTAACTCTTCCAAGGTCCCTGATGAACATAGATGTTGACAGAATCCGAAATGAGAGGCCCAAGATGAATATAGAACATGTCTTCGTACAACATATGAAACCTCAATTTTTTTATATTAGAAATTGCCGTTTGAAAAATTTCTTATACATATATCTTTTAAAAATACATAATTCAAGTTTGAAATATATTTTCTTTCTTCATTTGATGCAGGTTTTATTAAACTACAATATAAATAATTTGTTAAAGCCATCTGATTGCCATTTCTCAGAAGTGCTGTATAGTATGCTGATTTGTTTGTTAATGTTACTCTATGCTGAAGCAACCACTTGATTCAAGCTCACAAGTTTGATTTGAATTATTAACAACAAATTTTTCCTTAAAGTTTCGAAAATCACCTGAGAATTAACAAAAAACTGCTATTTTTAAAAATGGAAGTGGAAGATTTTGGAAGTAATTATGTACTAGTATTGTCCCATGGCTGAGTGGTTAGCGCGCTTGGCTACTGATCTAAGGGACCTGGGTTCGAGCCCCGGGTAAGGCATGTATGCATGTGTCGTTTTTCTGCTGCGGTTCTGCCATCCTCACAGACTTTCTGCTATTGCATATAAACTGACAGGCTCCTGTCAGACATCTGTGGCAAGCAGCTGCTTGAGGGGGTATTTATTATTTATATTTTTTATTACGATCAGTTCAAAATAAATAAATAAATAAATAAATAAATAAATAAATAAATAAATAAATACCCCCTCAAGCAGCTGCTTGCCACAGAGGTCTGACAGGAGCCTGTCAGTTTATATGCCACAGTAGGAGATCTGAGAGGATGGGAGGACCTCAGCAGAAAAACGACACACACATCCATGCCTAATCAGGGGCTCGAACCCAGGTCCCTTAGATCAGTAGCCAAGTGTGCTAACCACTCGGCCACGGGACGGCTTCAAAATATGGTATCAAGAAAAAAAATTACAAAAACTGGAGTAATTTTCTTGTTTCAAGTAAACTTTTTTTTTTGTCATTCAGAAATAAATACCCATTCTATTCATGTGCATTATAATTATTTCTAACTATTTTTTTTATAAATTTTCATTTGCATTTTTACTACATGCCTCTTTAAAAGCCTTATTAAAATAAAGCTAGTTGTCTTTCTTTGTAAAATATGTTATATTAAAAAAAATCCAGAATGCTGATTAATTTTACATATAACATGCCAAAATAATGCATAATTCCCTTCATTAGTTATTTGGCAAATATTTCTAAAGTTAATTTATTTTTGGCTGATTATAGTGTAAAAGTTGCTGGGCCTCTAGTTGTAAATCAGTTTTTCATATGGGACTCTGGAAGGGTTAAAGGCATTTGGAGGTCAGTCATTTTTAAATCAGTTTTCCTACCTCAAAATCAGAAGCTTTATTCACAGCCTGGTGATCTGAAAAATGCAATATTACACTAAAATTAACACTCATTGCTATTATGCACACAGGAGAAGAAAAAAAACAACAAAAAAACAAGACACTGCCATATTACATTATAAAAATATGTTATATATAGTTCTCAGTACATGAAATTTCATGCTATTTTTGAAATTGTATGATGTGGTAAATTTCACTCTGGGGGAATTTTTTTTTCCGATAGTGCACTTTAAAATCTATGCAGAAAAATGTTTGTTTCATATCTTAGGCTTTTTCCTATTTTAAGGTTGCTGTATCTACACAGCATTACTCTACACAATATTTCCAACTCTTCCTTTTTTTTTAGTAGGTTTCCATTTCCATATTTTCTTTGGCCATCTCCCATCCTATTCATATGCTAATAAACATTTTGGTCCTCTAAACACTTCTGTCTTGAGCTACAGCTGCTGTATTTGGCCACTGTTCAAGTCGAGTTTTCGTGTTCAATTGAATCATATACACAAAAAGTGATAGATGAAGATGAATTGACATCCAGTGTTGCCAACAATTAACATATCTCTTCAGAATGACAAATAAGGTGAAGTTCTTTGGTTTTAAGATTATATGCCCTGTCAACTTACATTATATGATCAAAAGTATCTGGACACTCGCTCATCCACAATCTCCCGGTAATAGGAAAGGAATTAATATTGCATTGGTCCACCCTTTGCAGCTATCACAGCCTCCACTTGTGTGTGAGGAAGGCTTTCCTCTAGATTTGGTATATTGCTGCGGGAATTGCCTGCCATTCTGCCACACGAGCATTAGTAAGCACTGACGTCAGGCGGTTCAGCTTGGCTCACAGTCGGTGCTCCAATTCATCCCAAAGGTGTTCCATGGAGTTGAGATTAGGGCTCTGTACATGACAGTCAAGTTCTTCCACACCCATCTCATCAAACTATTCCTGCACGGTCCTTGCTTTGTGGACAAGGGCATTGTCATGTTGGTACAGGAAAGGTTCTTAATCAAACTGTTGCCATAAAGTTGGAAGAAGAGAATTGTCAAGAATGTTATTATAGGTCGTGGTGTTCAGTTCACTGGAACTAGGGGGTCTAGCCCAAATCATAAAAAACAGCCTCAGAGCATGATGCCTCCTCCACCAAACTTCACAGTTGGCACAACAGTCAGGCAGGTAGTGTTCACCTGGCATCCTCCACACTCAGACTGATCTGTCAGACTGCCAGATGGTGAAGCATGATTCATCACTTCAGGTTCCACTGCTCAAAAATCCACTGGTGCCATGCTTTACACAACTCCAATTTTCAACTTGGCCTTGATATTTTGATGTTAGGCTTGTGTGTGGCTACTCGGCCTTGGAAACCCATTTCCTACAACTCGTGACGAACTGTTATAGTGCTGGCATTGCTTCCAGAGGCATTTTGGAATTTGGTGGCAAGTGTTGCAACTGATGACAGGCAATTTTATTGCACCACCCTCTTCAGCACTCAATGGTCCTGCTGTCATTTTTTTTTTGTCAGCACTCAATGGTCCTGCTGTCATTTTACATTATTACTGGGTCGCATACTGTTGTTGCTCCTCGTCATTTCCACTTCAAAATAACATCACTTACAGTTGATTGGGGTAGCTGCAGCAGGGCCAAAATGTCCCCAAACTGACTTGTTGCTAAGGTGGCATCCTATGACTGTGCCACGTTGAAAGTCACTGAGATCTGCTGTAGGGCCCATTCTCCTATTCATTAGTGTCTATGAAGTTTGCCAGGGCAAGTGCATCCTTTTTTTATACCTGTTTGGGCCATGGCTGTGTCACATATGGGCGAATCCACTTCTCAGAAGAGGTGTCCGGATACTTTTGATCAGATAGCATACTTTCTGATGGTGCCTCATATAATGTATCAAAACTTGGCAAGTTCCAAAAATTCTTCAAGTCATGGTAAATTGGGGATTTGAGTTATGTTACAGACTAAAAACTTTACAGACTTTGGCTGTTTCCTATCCAAATAAAATTTAGGAAAAGTCAATGTTACTGTATGAATACACAAAGTAGGGCACACACATACATAAAAACAATATCTTAAACCACCAATCATGCATTCAAGCAATATTTTTCAAAACACATTAGACTGAAATTTTATTACTTTGTTATAATATTTATTGCAAATGAAAAAACTTAGAATACATGTATGGAGTAAGAAAAAATTATATTGGCTAATAAAACATTTTGAAGTATGTTCATATCCTTATAATATCAAATATCAGTTTCAAATAGCTGTCAATATCAATATACTTATTGTTTTACAAGTCTTGTTAGTTGTCATAATTAGAAATCAGATTGCCATCAGAGAGGTCTGCTTTCAATACAGCTGAAACTGATCTAAATTTTGATTATATGCAATTAATTGTTGTTCATGAATTTGATTATATATATATTAAATGTATGACACTTATTTGTCAATAGCAGAATTTTTTTATTATACACGGTTTAATATTTCACATCTAATACAAGCCATGTAAATTAATACAATACACGATGCAAGTTTGTTGGTTTGTGTCTATCTGCTTATGTACTCAGTCTCCAGAAGAGATATAGGCACCAAACATTGCAAGAATGTTCCCTTCACCCAGGGGAAGAGTATAGGCTACGTGCGAACCTGCTGGGGTCAACCAAAACTGGGGTGGGTGGGTTTGAATTTCTCAAAGTCCCCACAGACTTAACATAAACAACAGTTATCTCTCATAGAATTAATATTAACAGTTATTCAAAATCACACAAGGAGTGCCATCTATTACAACTTTAGAGAGTTTCAGGCTTCCTCTAAAGAGGATAAAAATTATACTGAGGAGGGGGGATGAATTGATTGTAACGAGTTTTTATGCCAAATGAAAGCCAGCAAAGTGGAGAATGCCATCTACAATATATTTTAGAGTTTCAGACCACCCCTAAAAGAGGGAGATAATGAAATGCTCATAATGAGTTTATACTAAATGAAAGTTTCCAGCATGAGTAATGCCATTTACTATACATTTTAGAGAGTTTCAGACTGCCCCTAGAAGAGGTAGATATATTTTTTACCAGGGGAGTAGTGTGTGTGCATGGGATGAGTGCAGGATTAATACGAATCAATACCCTACTAGCCCTAACAGAAGGCATTACAATGAGCTTAATAAATGTGTTGTTGCAATGAGTTTTATGCCAAACGAAAGCTTGCTACATGGGAAATGCTATCTACTATCGACTTGTCAGATCTGAGCAATGCTGGATAAATTTACTATACTTTATATTCAAGCATTCATAATATGACAGAAAGCAAGCTATAATCTTGTGAATCATTGTTGTGGTCATATATGGCTGAAATGTACATGTCACATGTTTTGCAGCTATGGATTTAGCATGCATATAATAAATTAAACTTTTGTAAGCATGGGATGTCACAAGTGAGCATTGTTTCTAGTTACAAGTGACACTAAACTGTTTCTTTGTGTTCTAGATACAGCTTAATTATTGTCTTATTTCATTGAGGGTGTAATTCCTTTGTAATTTCTGTCAGTTCATTTTGATTTTTGTGTTAAATAATAGAATTAAAACTCTAATAACTCCTGGGGATTTATACAGCTTTAATTTAGAGATAGCCAAAGTGACTTCGGAATGTGATATAGGGCCATCATTAAAGTCAGTAATGCATCTATCCTCATTACAAACAATGGGAGCAGAAATAATCACATTATTTAGAACATCTCTGAAATGCTCAGCCCACCTAGCATCACAGAATCCTCACCTTCAATTACCTTTCCATGTTTATCCTTCAATCCCTGTGTACTGTATGTTTCTTCCCACATAAAACATTAATAATCTGGTACAAACCCCTGCTGTTGTGCTGTCTAACTGCTTCCTCTGCTTTGTCCGCCAAGCATCAAGCCAAAGATTCTTATCAGCTGTTAACTGATCCTTTACACATTTATTAAGCTCATTGTAATGCCTTCTGTTAGGGCTAGTAGGGTATTGATTCATATTAATCCTGCACTTCCTCCTTTCAGAAATAAGTTCCATAGCCTTATCACTCATATAATTTTGTTTCTTCTGTTCCATTTTACACAAAATAATACTGTTGGTTTCAAGAAAAGCCTGTTTAAACTGATCCCACTCTTTCTCAACTTCAGCAGTAAGCAAACCACGATTGTCATAATGTCCTATTTGACATTGTCCACTCATCAGTCTCTTTTTTCTGAGGCTCAAAATGCATAAAGCAGGTTATTCATTTAGACCATTGGTTGGCAAATGAAAAATCACCAACATATAACCTGGAAAGAGCCTTATCTAATTTTTTTAGTCCGTATTTTCCACCCACGCAATATACTTTAACTTTATGTTTAGCAGCAGCTGAAATTATTCAAAAGACACCAGTTTGAGGTACAACCGTTCACTCCCTTGATGTCATATCACTGTATCCAAATACACCAATTCTTGATGCAGCTCAAGTTTAAATGGTTGAAGATTGCCAGGCACACGGTTCAAGAACACTTTAGAACCTGCTGGGGTCAACCATTATTATTAAGAGCGTACATATATTTGTGATGCCCTGGAGCTGGCCACCAGCATGAACTGGTTTATAGTAAATAGACAATCATGGGTGCATGGAGAGGGAGTCCCAATGAGCTCACCTCTCTCTGGGCTCATGGCCAACATTGTTATGAAACCTGTAGAACACATCGCTTTACATTGATGACATAATAATTTATTAGGATCCCTCTATATCACAATTGAAGAATTAATAAATACATTTAACCCTTACAGTGCATGTTTTTTTTTCCCTAAATATGCAACTCAACTTTTAAGCCATATTACGGAAACAGCTAATTTAATTTTGAACAAAAAATATAAAAATTAAAAGGAAAAAAAGTAAGTAAGCATAAAAAACACATTGCAAGGTCATTTGGAGTGATTTTTGAAAACCATTTAATCAGCTCTTGGCAATGAAAGGGTTAATAATGTAATGACTACTATATAATTTACTTATGAATAAGAAATGAAAAGAGAATTACCCTATTTAGATATATTAATAAAGCGTAAAAACAACAATTGTATAAAACTAAAGCATACAGAAAATAAACTTTTATGCCTAATACTATTCCATAAAACTCAGAGCACCCAATAAATTATATATATATAAAAAAAAATCGACAATGAATGCATATCTATTAAGAGCGTACATATATTGTAAAAAAAAAGATTTCATATATAGTATTAGTTTAGAGGATGAATACTCAATAAATTTCATAAATGAAATAATATACGGATCTGTAATATACAAATTAAAACAAGATTTGCAACCAATATCAGCCCAAAATAATGAAAACTTCCACTACACATGAAATTTTCCATATATACCAGGAATCTCCCACATTAAAAAATACAGTATGAGTTGAAATTACCACATACATAACTAATGTTAAAAAACCTGTAATAAATAAGTAGAGATAAAATTAAACCAACAGGAGGAGTGTATAAGGTTAAAATCTTGGACCCAGAAAATATACTACCAGGAAGGAAATAATTATGTAGGGAAGATGTACTGAACAACAGATCAAACATTAACAGAGCATAAAAAGAGATATATTAAAAAAAAATCCAACAACTGCATTAATACAAACAATAATTGAAAATAAAATAGAGGTAGAAGATTTATTGAATACACTATTAGTCTCCTCCCCCCAACAAAATTTCCATTAAACCACTTCACAAATATTTTAATGAATTCACAAAAAGAACACACCTGCAATACCAACATACCCCTCCCCCCCCCCCCACCTCCTGGTAGCCTGGAACTTATTACCCAGTGAGTATAGCCCTAGTGACAGTTATCACTGCCTGGAGAGAGTCACAACAATCCCTATATGTCATTCTGTATTTTCATACAGAAAATAATTACTGTCTGATATAATTCTCTGTTTCCTTTCTAGCACCTTTCTCTGATCTGTCAGCATAGCTACCAAGTCAAAGTATTAGCATTCACCTGATCATTTATACATTTCGTAAGTTCTCTGTAATGATGGCTGTTAAAATCATTAGGGTGTTGATTCAATTCTTTCCTGCTTTCAGAAATAAGATGCATAGTTCTATTAGTCAAATGACTGTTTCCTATCTCCACTTACCCCCAAAACAGTATTGTTGTTTTCCCGAATAGAATGTTTAAAATGGTCAAATTCATTCTCTACCTCAGCAGTACACAAACCATAATTATAATGATTGAGGAACCTATCTTGATAGGTTTCGTTGTCTTATGGTCTTTAAGAGCTTCAATGTTAAAAACAAATTCTTTTAACTTTGTACAAAATTTTTAATGCTTCAATCGAATGAATATTATGTTTAGAGTATTAAAGTTTTTCCATTTTCCTACTTTATCTCTCTCTAGCTGTAGAAATTAAAGCTACTGGAAAATTCAGAAAATGCAAATCCTAATATACCTCACAGAGCTTCTCTATGACCTATAAATAGTCAGGCTCCTGTGAGAACTCTGCGGCAAGCAGCTGCTTGAAGGGAAATTTAATTTATTATTTTTTTTATTAGTACCTATCCAACTAAAAAAAAGGATTTATTTACTTATTAAAACAAAACAAATTATTATCTACAGATGAACAAAAAAAAAGGATGGCAAAGTAAAAGAAACAGCACATTTTTTGAAAATGAGCTAAATAGAAGACATAAATGAGTGTTTTTTTCATGAGTTACACAGCCTAGTGTACTCAAAAGATTAAACTGTAAAGGTTATAAATACAAATAAACAGGACAAGAGTAAGTTCACCATTATAGCAAATACAATGGCACATAAGGAATATTTAACAATAATGGATATAAAAGGAATTCACTATAATATCACACCAAAGGTTTTTAAGCACTGTTAAATTTCATCATTGCAACAGTTATGATAAAAATACATTTTTATAAGTTCCTGGTGCTAGAAATGAAAATGGAGCAACAGAAATCTGGGATTAAATTAGTAACTAGAACACATATCACCTCTGGTGAATATGGGAATTTCATTTCCTAAGAGAATGAAGTTTTTCATTTACCAGCTTTTAAACTATTAAAAGTTTTAATTCAAACTAAAGAATGATTAGGAAAATGCATAGAACAATATTTTATTTGTGTTTATACAACATAAAGCATTTCTCTTTTCAATCAATAATAAATTCATAGAGAGAGCACAACAATATTTTGACATATAAACTCAAGAAATAATTTATGGGAAAAATGAGTTTTGCTGATGAATGGGATTGGAACCTAAGTCTCCCAGTTACATGCCAGGTGCTCTGGCATCACCTAGCAAGTAAATGGGAAGTGTGGGTTCAAATCCTACTCAGCTGCAAAACTCTTCTCCAAATTATTTCTCTCTTATTCCTTAAAATGAAAAAGTTGCTTTTCTCACACCCCTCTGAGAAAAGGGGACAGATTGTTGCTCAGAATGGAACATCTCTCGACACTCTACTAACAATATTTCAAATTTATATCATAAACAAATTGCTTGCAAACTTCTTTAAAAGTTTCACATTTTCCACATTTAATGCCTTCCAACAACCTCATTTTCAAAGAAAATGAAGTTTATAATTTTTTACTTTTTGCAATCCTCTAACTGGAAATATGAACTACACTGAGATACCAGTTTATTAGGTATGCCACCCCTCATCACATAAATGGTTCATTCCAACACATAATACATCACATGATTGTGGTGTGCGGTATAAATCAGGCAGACCAGCTCTTCAAACATCAGTTAGATATATATTGAGCAACAGAATGGGCAAAATGGGCAACCTGAATGACTTTGAACATGGCATGATAGTTGGTGCTAGGTGTGCTGGTTCTAGCATCTTCAAAACAGCCATCTTACTAGACTTTTCATGCACAATCATTTCAAGGGGTTACCAAGAATTGTACAAAAAGCAAAAATCCACCAATGATTGGCAATTCTGTAGAAGGAAACAGCTTGTGGATCAGATGGGTCAAAGGTGATGCAAAAATTGTGCAAGCCAACAGACAAGCTAAAACCAGGCAAAATCACAGCATAATTAAACATTGGTATGCAGAAGGTCATCTCCAAATGTATCACATATTGGACCTTGTTGTGAATGGGCTACAACAATCACAGATCACATCGAGTGCCAATGTTGTCAGCAAAGAACATGAAAGCGCGTCTCCAACGAAAGCATGTTAACACTGGACCATTGAGGACTGGAAAAAATATCCTGGTCGGAAAAATTGAGGTTCCTTTTGCATCATACTGATGGATCAGAATTTGGCACAAGCAACATGAGGGTTGGGTTGTTTTACCTCTGAGCGGCACTTTTTTGCACACCATTGGCTAAATGGCCAGGTCACATGGACCCCAAAGGCTCAGAGAAGGTTGGGGGAGGGGATCCACTGGAACAGCTGCTGGGAGACAGATGGTAGCCTCCCATCAAGGCCATCCAGTGTGTTCTTTAACATGTACAGGGTATGGCTCTCCCGCACATGGGGCCATGGCTTAACATTCCATCCGATGGACAGCAACATGAGGCCATGGAACCATCTTGTCTGGTGTCAACAATACAGCCCAGTGGTGGTGATGTGATGGCATGGGGAAAATTTTCCTGGCACACATTAGGACCCCTGATACCCATTGAAGGACATCTAAATGACACAATGTATTTGAACATTGTTGCTGACCAAGTTCATCCCTTCATGGCTAGTTTATCCTCACTAGGTAGACACATTCAGCATGATAATGCACCTGCTCACAAGGCACATATCGTCACCAAATGGTTCCAGGAACATGCTGATGAGTTTTCCTTGCTTTATTGGCCTGCACACTCCCCAGATCCAAACCCTATTGAGCATCTTTGGGATGAAGGGGTAAAGGCTGTTTGCAGCAAGACTATGCTGCCATCCAATCTGCAGCAACTGCATGGTACAACATTCCTGCACAATGCATCCAGCATATCGTACATTCCATGCCCTGACAAATTTGGGCTGTTCCCAAGGCCAAAGAAGGCACAACTATTACTAGGTAGGTTTATCTAATAAACTGGTACCTCAGTGTAATAGATGATTGTTAAATATGCAAATAGTAATATTTCATTACTATAATTTATATATTTTCAGTTATCTCTTAAAACAAAAAAAAAATTATTTTCCCATTCTCTTTCTGAGATTAGAGGGCATATAATTACTGCCAAAGCAAAACTCTTGACCATCACACTATGCAAACAAAATTTCAAATTTCTAGCATAAATAGATTGTTAGCAATAATTATTTAAAGTTTTGGCAGTTTACAGCTTTTTCCATCATTAGAAGGTGCTTAAACTACAAGGGAATTTGTAAAATGTGAATAATAACATAATATTAATACCCATCAAACTGAAAAAGAAATTTTCATTTAAAACAAAAATATAAAAATTAATGCCATGACAGATGATAAAGTGAAAACATTAGCTCATTCTTTCTAATGAGATAAAAGCGACAATTTCATCAAAGGTGGTTTATGAAGGAGAGAAATAGAATTCCCAAAATAATCAGAAGCTGAATAAAAAATACTAAGTTACCCCTCAAACAGCTGCTTGTCACAAAGGTCTGACAGGAGCTTGTCAATACAATATGCTGAAAGGATATCTGTGAGGAAGGGAGACTTCAGCATACAGATAAGAGAGAAAAGAAACATCCATACCTTATCTGTGGTTTGAACTCTGGTCACTTCTATTAGTAGCCAAGAATACTAACCACTCAGAAACCATGAAGTTCTTAAGAGTGTTTATTATTTTTAATTACTATAAGCTGATTAAATGGTTGAAATCATAATCAAAATAATTCTTTTGACTTTTTTTCCCATGATTATAAGAAATATTGGAAGTTTATAACCAAGTCCAAGCTTGCCTTCATCTGAACTCGTCTCTAATAGCAACCAACATGCCTTTGAAAATAGTAGGTTAAGATAAGTTTAAATTATGAAATGACATCTTCATATTATAAGAAACATACTTAATGGTTAACTTACACTTTATGGTCATGCTATCTCGCAGTACTGTGTATGAAATAAAATTACATGGATATCACACTAGTTATATTGTTGTGCTTGTGATAAAATCAATTAACTATTCAGCAAGGCCTTGCATGCATGTAACTCTGCAAACAAAACTAACATAAAGGGTGGGGGAGGGAACAAAGAAAGAAGGGTGGGTATAGAAAGCTACGCACCCCCAATATCCCTTTGTGGCTACTGGCTGTAAGTACTCCAGTCATCCTTACTTTTGTGCTCACTTTGGGCATCACATGGTGGATCAGATTCCACACTTGAGCCTTCATCACTTTGATTTTTCAGAGCTGCCACAACCTGAAGTGCTGACTTTAAACTAGCTGCATGCTGAAAAGAAAATTATACTTAGCCCATTATGTAAAAAAGTACATATTACAACAAAAACAACGACATAAAATGGTGATATATTGAAGAAATTTTGCATATTTTATAATCAATTAGTGAAACAATTTTTAATATTCATACTGTTATTGCTGTAAATATAGATTTGTTAACTGATAATATAAATAAAATTGGTGTGTTACCCTTCCCCCTTCACATTATGAGTCACCTAAGCCAAGTGAACAGTTAAGAGGTTAAAAAATAATGATAGCACCCAGTTCCATGATTTTGTATCAATAACAATTATTTATACATATACAGTACAGCCCTACTTAAGAAAAACTTGATGGAATGAAATTCTGGTTGAATGGAAATTGGAAATAGGACCACTGTGATATTTTGTTTCACTTGAAATTACCCTATAGATCACCTCCTGAAGTCTGGCAGACTGGTAATGAAATACATTATATAATTTTATTAGTTTTATATATTAATAATTTTCAAATGGTAATTTAAAGAAAAAGAATTTTTTTTGTGCTAACAATACTCACTAGCAGCATAACATCCGTTCAAAATTCAAAGTGCCAGGTTTCATACAATGTATGCAATTGTGACCAAGATAATTGGCAACAGTTTATATTAAACTCATGAGCTGAAATCAGAGGATTACTTGAATGTGGTTTAACCTTTCCAGTGTCCCAAGTCGTCTGTATATGTTCACAGAATCCAAAATGAGGGGCCAAGGACTATGTATATGTTTTTAGTACAAAAAAAAAATTGATTTTTTTTTTTAAATAAAAATTGCTGCTGTAATTTTTCTATATATATCTTATAAAAATATATAATTCAGGCTCGAAAAATAATATTTTGTTTTTTAATTTGATGCAGATTTTATTAAACTACAATATAAATAATTTTATAAAGCCATCTGATTGCCATTTCTTAGAAATACTAAATGGTATTGGTGATTTGCTTGTTAACATTCCTATTTGCTGAAGCAACCTTCTGATTTAAGCTCACAAGTTTGATTTGAACTATTATCAATAAATTTTTCCTTAAATATTCTAAAATCTCCTAAAAATTAACAAAAAAAAAAACTGCTATTTTTAAAAACGGTAAATTTTGGAAGTAATTACAAAGTACATACCACCAGTTTTTCCCCCTGTTCCACACTCTTTTCTGTCATAAAACTATTTCACTACTCCCAAAATTATTTTTATCATTTTCCCCAGCATTCTATGCATCTTTCCTGCTCTTAAAATCGAAGTTCAAAATAAACACACCCGTCTTAAAAATTCTGGGTGCAGCTGCATTTAATTATGTATGGCTCACTAAGGCAAACAAGAGGCAGATGGCTGACACATGCTATCTCCATTCTGTGTGCTAAAGTGGCTACCATATTATTTTGGTCCAGCATATTGGATATCCTTTGTAAAGTTAGTATTTACTTTTTTTATATTTAAACCTTAATTTTCATTTCAATAGATTTATTTTTTGGAAATTAGTGATCTTTTGGCCAACTGATAAGTATTGTTTTATCATAATTATGCTACATTGGATGGATGGCCTATAACTTGTTTGCTGTGAATATTTTAACATCGCATTAGGATACATGTTAATTTTTATTTTATTATTTATTACTTTCCAAGTAAAACTTTCATCTGGTATCATTTTCTGAAAATAAATGAGGTCTTGGATATGGAAGCAAATTCATTTCTGTAAATTTATTTCCGTTAGTTAGCGATCTTTCGGTCAGCTAATTTATCAATCTTTCTGAGTTATGCTACATCAGAGGTCAGCTTAAAAGTTGTTGTGGATATTTTATTTAACATTCCATTAGGTTATATGTAACTTTTCTTTTATTATTTCTTGTTTTTTTAGTAAAAAAACTTTGAGCTTGCACCGTTTTCTGAAAATGAATGTCTTGGATACGGAAGAAAAATAGACTTCCTTGCTACGGAAATCAGCCATCATGTGGGAGGGCAATTTCAGGAAGGCTTCCCCTCTGCTAAACTCACCCCTCTGGAAGAATATAATATTTTTTAAATTCGAGTTTTTATGTTTATATTGAATGATTTTAAAGGCAACCTACCCTCAGTACCTTAACTGTGCCACACAGATGATATAACGCTGTTTTTTTTTTGCTTTGGTGCACAAACCTTTCTGCACTTAGCCAAGATCGCAAAAATTCAACACCCAAAGAAAAATTCATTATGTTTAGTAAAAAAAAGCAGCCAAGAAAGTTTTTTTTTTTCTATTTCATAATCAGTTCAGAAAATCCCATGAATGTGAGAAGTCCAAGTCACTTAGTATAACATTGGCAGTGTTTAAAATATACAATACTAAAAAGAACCATTAAAAGAAATAAAAATCATATTTCAGGTTGAATATTATATTATTCGGGAGGAAATTTCCTTTCGATTAATATAAAACTTCAACTATTTTTATTCATCGGGTTTTCCAAAATGAAGCTTTAACTGCATAGTGCGATCTTTGTTTTCACCATATCACACTGAAAAAGGCTTATTAAAAAACAATATACTTGTAAATTTGTTTATATTATTTATTTTCATAAAATTTGTAATTAAATTCTGTTTAATTTGGTATATAACATGAACTATTTCTTTTGATTAGTTATTTTTAAACAAAATTCTAAAGTTGACATGTTAATCTGACTCAGTACAATTGGCTAAAAGCCTGGAATTTTCTCAAAGTATGGTACTGAGAAAAAAATTACAAAACCAGAAAAATATTTACTTGAAACCAAAAAAATTTTTTTTTTTATTATTCAGAAATAAATAGCCTTTCTATTCATTTCATTATAATCATTTGTATCAATTAGTTTCTTTAAAAAAAAAAAAATTATTTGTGTTGCCAGATGCAATTTTTTTACTACATGACTCTAAAAAAGTCCTATTAAAATAAACAAATTTTTTGTTAAATATTTTATTTTCAGAAAATCCAGAATTAAATGCTGAATAATTTGGTTATAACATGCCATTAGTCATTTGGCAAAAAAAGTTTTAAAGTTAATTTTTTTTAGCTGAACATTGGGAGAAAATACCTTGGCTTTTGGATGGAAATCAGTTTTTCAGGCTGAACATGAAAGGGTTAATGAACACAATTGATGCTGAATATGGGTACCAAGGAATGGCGATCAAAATATCAAGAATTCATTATTTTATAACATACCAAAAGTTCAACCAACTTGAAAATGTATACATTAATTTATAAACCTTAAATATATATTTTTAAGACATAAGAAATTTTCAAACAAGAATTTCAATTAAAAAAAATAACTTTTTTGTTAGCAATGCTCACCAGTGAGAGACAATGGTTCAAAATCCTGAAATGCTGATGCTCTAAGAAGGTTTAAACGGTCAAGTTTCTCACTAAACTGTTTTTTTTACTTTTTTGTAGTAGAAAAACAACTGAACATTAGAACTTTGTTCTGCTGGGTTGTTTTACCACTGAAACAGCCTATTGCATGGAAATTTTTTACACACAATAGGCTAAATGGCCAGGTCACTAGGACCTAAAGGGCTTGGAGAAAGTTGGGGAACAGGAGCTACTGGACAGCTGTTAGGAGACAGATGGAAGTCTCCCATCAAGGCCATCCAGCGTGCTCTTTAATATGTGCACATGGAGTAATGGCTTTATGTACCATCCAACAATGTCAGCCTTTCCAAGCACTTGATCAGAAAGTAAGTAAGCCTTCCATTGTGCTTGGAAAGGCTTACTTACTTTCTGATCAAGGCAAGGACTTGCTTTCTTACTTTCTGATCAACTTGATACTTACTTTCTGATCAAAACTTTACTTTCTGATCAAGGGCAAGGTGAGGTTTTAGCTGGGATAAAACTCAATGCTGGCCCAGGTGGGACTCAAACCTGGGAACTACAGATTACAAACTGGGCACAAAACTAACTGAACCAACCCCTGCCCACTTTGTCCTGTATTTAATTCGGGTGTTGTACCCCTGAGCCCATTTTTATGCAAACAATCATCTAAATAGGTTAAAGGACCCTAAGAGCTTAGAAAAGTTGGGAAACAGGACCCATTTGATAGTTATTGGGAAACAGATGGAATACTCGCATCAAGGCCAACTGGCACATTCTTCAACGAGCAAGAGTATAGCTGTGCAGCACAAAGAGTTATGGCTTAATGTCCCATCTGACAGATGGTGGTCTTTACAAGCCCATAAGTTTTCCTCTTTGATGGCAACATGAAGGTTAGTGAAGATAAATCTCAGTGCTGGAACAGTTGAGATTCAAACCTGGGAACTTCAATTGTGTGTTTGGTGAACTATACAGTGAACTAAATCTCTGTTTCCTGTCCTGCAGTGACTAGCCAATATTTGAAAACTATATGATTTATTAAATGAGCATTTGATTTAGAAAAATAAATAACATAAATTTTAATTAAAACAAAGGCTAGTTAGGCCTGATTTAAAAAAATGGATAACTGGCTTTGGAAATTTAAAGGGTTAAACCAAAGCAATAACATATATATGTAATGCAAGAACAGTTTTATATTTAAAAAAACTTCAATATAAAGCAATGCCAGTTTTATTTTTCATGATTTTTTTTTTAATTATTCAGATATAGTTTTGAAAATGCTATGAAGGTGAAAAATATCTTTTGAAAATATTTGCAATTTTTGGAAACACTGCCAAATAGACTACTACACAATTGTAACTTTTTTTCCCAGTTTATAATACATAAGTTTTAAAAATGAGCATTTATTACCTATTTTTTCATTATTTTTAGTGTTTATATACTGATTCATATTTCACTGAAGCTTATACTACAAACATTTTATTCAAATATCTGCAAGAGCTATTGCACAATACGAATAACAATATGATAGACTCAATGACCTCCATTTACCTTTAGTGCTAGAAGAATATCTTACTTACCAGTTACAGGTTAAGGACCCTCAACATATGTACTTTCGCTATAACATACATCAATAAATATTTAGCGGAAAAAATTTTCGCCGACATACGGGAATTGAATCCGCATCTCTCCAGAAACATGCCAGAGATGCGGGTTCAATTCCTGTATGTCATTTAAAATTTTTTCCACTAAATATATATTGATTTATCAATGCAAAAAAAGAGCATCAGGTCATGTTGTGATTATCATCTATGCTATAACATACTCAATGAATTTATACCAAGTCCAGTTTGAGGACTGAATACCCTGCTATATTGTACTGTACAGTCAAACAAACTAAAAGGAACTATTGCTGTATTTTATGAGTTTTCATACAATAATTGTTCTGTACTGGTATATTCATCTATCTACATAAAAATTACCAAACGCACTGTAAAGGAAAAATATATGTTTTGTCATAAGCCTGTTAAGAATTACACCCAGATTATATTATTCTTTATGTAAAAAAATGTTAATTAAAAAGAAAGTTTTCAAAACTGCATCATGTTTGCAAACTGCAGTATAATTGTATATATGTATATATAAAATACAGTCACTTGCCTCTAAAATAAAAATATAACAGATAATTTAGGAATATTAAATCATATTACTGAGTTTAGCATAAGACTTACATGTTCCAGAGCAGCAAGATATTCTGTTCCACCAGAGCCTGGACGAGTTCCCAAAAGTCCAGGACCAGAACCAGGTGGTCCAACATATGGAAATACTATACTCTGTGGTACAGGTGGAGAAACTTGTGAAGAACCAGTACCAAACCTTCCAACGTCAGAAAGTTTTTCATCAGAATATAAGAATGATGGGCCCCGCTCCTTAATATTGCCATAAGACATTGTCTGTTACAAATAAATTAAATTGTAATTTTTTTTTAAATATGCAACTAAAATTGTAAATCTATCAAAAACTTAATATTAAAATCTTATATCTTACTTAAAAATAAAATTGTAAAAACTTAAAAATAAAATTGTAAGGTTAAAAAATAGATTTAAATAGAAATTAATCTTTTCCCATACAATATATACTGCTCACAAAAATTAGGGGATATATTATTGCTTCATATTCATTTTGAAATATCCCCTAATTTTTGTGAGCAGTATATTATCTGGGGTATGACTACTGGAGGCTGCTGAAATTTTGCAAATTATTGGAGAAAGGAATTTTTTTATAATAAATAATAGATTTTAAAAACTTCACTCTGAACTTTATTTTCCATAATGATATAAACTTCAATTTAAAACAGTGACATTAAATTAATTAATGTAGTAGATATTCAAAGATGTTTATGCAGCTGTAATGAATGAATATAGTGACTATAAATTGGGATTCAACAGCAAAAATCTCAACCCTCAGAGATCAAGTGGCTTCATAAATGCTAGCAAACTCTAAGATAAAAGGCAGCACAAATACCAAAAAGCATAAGAGAGTAGGGATTGAATGAATATTGGCAACCTCAAAAGAAGTGTGTGAAGCCCATCAAGCTCAAGGTAGGAGAGGGGGGCAAATTGTGGAACCATAAGTACTTCCACAATTTGCCAGGGTTATCTTGGTCAATTTTATCTAGACAATTTTTTGTGGGCTTTTTTGGCATTTCAATACTATATAAAATTTTGACACAATATATTTTTTTCTTTTATTAGAAAAAAATTTTGGATGGCAATATTGTGTTAATTGTAATGACACATCTATTGTTGTACTAGTAAGGTTATATATTAGGTGAAACAAACAAGCAAAATAAAAATGTGTGTATGGGGGAAGTCAGTAAAGTAAAACAAAACCTATCAGAACTGTGGAAAAAATATTAAAAACATCTTTTCCCTTTACTAGCAGGCTTTGCAGAATTCAAATGTTGTATTTGCAAGCAAGGACGAAAATGTCATTTATATTGTAAAATTACACAGATTATTAACTCTCATAAATTTTTACTATTTAGCAAATATACAACATTTTAATAAAATAAATTCAATTACATGAATATCCTGCATTTTAAAATGATAAAATAATCTGAATGCACCCTTAGGTTCTTATAAGGAAACACTGCTTATGATAAATTTCAGGTAAAAAATACCTTACACTATGATATCATAATTGCAATGGTCATTTAACTTAGAGACTTAATTTACTAACTTTTATATCTTGTAAAAGTGAAGAACGCCTACAATTTCCCATTATTTCTTAGTTTCAGAATTGTTAACTACCTTACTAGCTCATTCATCACTGATAAAGTTGTTATATTTTGTGCAAATAACAGTTCAGGTTACTGCAACTGCAGAAGTGATGATGTGATTAGGTGACCCAGTTCTTTGTTGAATCCCGACATTGTACAAGCTTAGAGATGTACAAGATTAGATACATTGATAAGCTTGGTATATATTCAAATACCAAGTCCCAAGGGCATGTTTTAAGCATGGCATGTCTAGTGAAGTAGTTGTATTTATGGTGAAGTTTTATTGAGGCAATGTCACATCCACATTGTTGACAAGGAACATCCAGCAGTTTTCCATTTGATGAATTTTGAGCACTTTTTTTTCAGATTTTTTTTTGGTTCATTTAGCCTAACTGTAACTAATAACTAATACATTACACTTCCTCCACTGGCTTGTTTTTGTCCCATAGTGCATCCTGGTGCCAACACTTCCCCAGGTAAACAACACACTCATACCCGGCCATCCACATGGTGCAACAGGAAATGAGATTCATCAGACCAGACGACCTTCTTACAATCATTCAAGGTCCAGTTTTGATGCTCAAGTGCCCACCATAAGTGCTTTTGACAGTGAACCGAGGTTAGCATGGGCACTTGGAGCCTGTGGCTACACAACCCCATTTTCAGCAGTGTTCAATGTACTGTGTGTTGTGATACATTACTCCCGTCACCAGCATTCAAATTACAAGCAAGTTGTGCCCTTCTGTTGGCTCATATCATATGTGATAGCCTTCACTCACCTTTAGCATCAACGAGTTGTGGTCAGCCCACACCTTGCTGGCGGTTCGTGGTTTTTCCCTTCTCAAACCACTTTTTGAAGGTACTAACCATAATTCACTGTGAGTAACCCACAAGCCTTGCCCTCTTGAAAATGCTCTGACCCAGCCATCTGGCTATTGCAATTTGGCCTTTGTCAAATTCACTTAAGTCCACTGCTTTTCCCACTGAAGAACAAGAATAACACTTATTAGCAGAGCTCAGTATCAGGTATTATTTATACAGTTTCACAACCTTCACACACATCATTTGTTTACCTGCAGTTGCTTTGATTTGGATAAAGATGTGCTAGTCATAATGTTTTGGCTCTTCGGTGTATAATGCAATTAGAAAGAATAATTATTTGAAACAATTGACAATCAATTAGGCATATCAAATTTAAAATGGTAGCTACTTTGGGAGACATCAGATTAGGACATTACAAGAAAAAATTAAATTTTTAAATGATACAACTAAGTTTAGTACCATTTTTGATTAAACTGAAGTAATTTGATAACTAGCATTCAGAATTTGCAATTTCTAAGTCAAGTTTTTACTGTTTTTGTAAAGTTCAACCTTTTCATAGTAGTCAGTACATAATGCAAATTGATCTGAAAGGATTTGATCTCATTTTCAGTGGTTAAAATAAACTATATTTGAATTAAAACATTTTTATTTAATTTCTTCACAGCTTTATTCAGTTCTAATTATTTTAGAATTTTTCTTTAAATTATCTTGCTTTTAAAGCAAACTAGTTATAGAGATTGCTGATAGCAGAAAAAAAAATCGCATTATATGTTGTCTGCATAAATGACCAAATAATTTCGAAAAATTTATATAAATGAAAGATTTAAGTAATAAGAGATATATTAAAGTAATAAAATACTTTAGTCCAGTGTGTGAAATGTATAATACAAGAATAATAACACCTTGAAAAACACTGATGTATGTTGTAAAAGCTTCTTGTCAATAAAAGTGCACAGATGAGATAAGCTGAAGACAAGTCGGCAAAGTTAGGTTTAATAAAGTAGTATTCACATTTACAGTTCAAACAGATGGAAATAAAAAGTGGCTTCATGATCGATGAATTTGATGGTAATAATTCAGCAACATTGCAGAATTACATGGTTTTAGAAACAAACCAATATTAACATAGAATTTTTGAAGTACATCATATAATGTAGTAGAAGGATCTAGATTTTGAAACACAATATGTTGTTCTTCAGCAAAATGGTGGTAGCTTCTGTGTTAAATTATGTTTTGAGAAGGTTGGGTTGTTTTACCTCTGAGCGGCACTTTTTTGCACACCATGGGCTAAATGGCCAGGCCACAAGGACCCCGAAGGCTCAGAGAAGGTTGGGGGAGGGGACCCACTGGAACAGCTGTTGGGAGACAGATGGTAGCCTCCCATCAAGGCCATCCAGCGTGTTCTTTAACATGCACAGGGTATGGCTCTCCCGCACACGGGGCCACGGCTTAACGTCCCATCCGACGGACGGCAGCCTTTTCAAGCCCATCGGTGTCCCCTACTGACCGTGGGCAGGGCGGGGAAATTTTGCGGAGATAAATCTCAACGCTGACCCAGCTGGGACTCGAACCTGGGAACTACAGATTACGAGCCTGGCGCGCTACCGTTTTGAGAAGGTATATTTGAAAAAAAAAACATTGATGTAAGAGATATTATTATTGAGATGCATATATGCATGAGATGTAATATCAGATGATTTGCTTGATGGCACGTTTTTATTACTGTATCTTATTAGAAAATTAGCAGTAATTTTTGTTGTTAATGAGGATATTTGGAATAGGGTAATCTTTTATTAGGAATTTCCAAGCTTCTGGTAAAATCGGTAGTTCATCATTACAGCAAAAATCTTTGTTGATATGAATTATTATTTTTTCACTATTTTACCGTCCCTTGGCTGAGTGGTTAGTGCACTTGGCTACTGATCTAAGGGACCTGGGTTTGAGCCCCAGGTAAGGCATGGATGTGTGTGTCGTTTTTCTGCAGAGGTCCTGCCATCCTCTCAGACCTTCTACTCTGGCATATAAACTGAAAGGTTCCTGTCAGACCTCTGTGACAAGCAGCTGCTTGAGGGGGTATTTATTTTTATTTTTTTTATAAAAGTTTAAATTTAGTATTAGGATTTGAAATAATTCTGGCATTGTCGAAGATTGGAGTAGCATTGTGGTTGATAATGGTGCTGGATAAAACTGTTGTTAATTTTTTCTTGATATGAAATTGATGTTCTTTAATTCTTTCTGGTAAGTTTCTTGTAGTCATACCGTGTATCCATGTGGTGATTTGATGTTATTATTAGGAATGGTATCTTCTTTGAAAGGAATCAGATAAACACCTCCTGTAGGAGTGTAGCAGTCTCTGTCATTCAAGATGGATTTTAATAGATTGGTGGAAGGTTTGCTAGGTATAGGTCTTAGTTATAGGTTTTTATATTTTTTATGGTATTATTCAAAGCAGGTAAATGTGATATAGAATTGGTATATTTAAAGATCTTTAAGTTTTGAATATTTCCATACAATAAATACAGTACATCATCGATGTATCTTTTCCATAATCAAGGCTTTAATACTCTGTTGTCTAGTATTTTATTTTCAATGTCTCTCATTATGACATTAGCAAAAAAGTCCTGATAGTGGTGACCCCATTGGAGTACCAAAATTTTGCTTGTAGAATTTTTTATCAACATGAAATAAGTACTACCTTATTTTCATGTTGATAAAAATAAGGATAAATATGTATAAGATGCTTTAACAATTGCAAAAAAATTCATAAATATTGTATTTGAATAATTCAAGTATTTCTTTTCTGAATAAACATAACTGATTCAAATATTGGAGTATTGATACAGGCTGACAACATCCAAGGAATATAGTTTTGCATACTCAGGTATGTATAAATTTTTAATGGATTCAATGAAATCATATGAGGAATTAGGTATATATTTAGTTTTTGGAAGTATAGTTAATAATTCTTCAAATAGTTTTCTTTGAAGTAAGTATGTAGGGCTTTTTAGTTTGGAGACAACAGGAAAAAGTAAGATGAGAAGAGTAAAACAATCATTACTTGATTTAATATCAGAACTTAATAATGTATATCCTCCGATCGTATTATCAAATTCACTCTTGAAAGTGAAAAAAATAAAAAAAAACTTTCCTCAATATTCATATCCAAAGATGTAATAATGAACTCCTAACTTCTGTATACCACAAACCTACCTTTAAAAAATAACTTAATACCTTATAATTCATCGCATCCACATCAATACCTACCTTCATCTCTTAAAAATTTATTTACTAGAGCTGCAAAATTATGTAAAACAAACTATCATCTTCAAACTGAAATCAAATTCATATATATTCATTAGGAAGAGCTGCTTGCTATCCACTAAATTTTATTCAAAAATGTCATTCATCTACATTTGGATTAAATAAGCCCCATACCAACAACAAGTCAATGACAAGATCTTTAAATATATCAACTCTATATCACATTTACCTGCTATGAAAAATACCATAAAAAATATCATGAAAACCTACAACTATATAGTACCTATCAAAACTTCCACCACTCTATTAAGATCCATCTTGAATGACAGAGACTGCTATACTCCTACAGGAGGTGTTTATCTGATTCCTTTCAAAGAAGATACCATTCCTAATAATAGCATCAAATCACCACATGGATACATGGTGTGACTACAAGAAACTTACCAGAAAGAATTAAAGAACATCAATTTCATATCAAGAAAAAATTAACAACAACAGCTTTATCCAACACCATTATCAATCATAATGCTACTCCAATCTTCGATGATGCCAGAATCATTTCAAATCCTAATACTAAATTTAAACTTTCATATAGTGAAAAACTAATAATTCATATCAACGAAGATTTCTGCTGTAATGATGAACTACCAATTTTACCAGAAGCTTGGAAACTCTTAATAAAAAATTACCCTATTCCTAACATCCTCATTAACAACAAAAAATACTGCTAATTTTCTAATAAGATATAATAATAAAAACGTGCCATCAAGCATATCATCTGATACTACATCTCACACACATGCATCTCAATAATAATATCTCTTACATCAATGTTTTTTTTTTTTCAAATATACAATCTCAAAACATAATTTAACACAGAAGCTACCACCTTTTGTATGTTTCAAAATCTAGATCCTTCTACTACGTTATATGATGTACTTCAAAAATTCTTTGTTGTTAACATTGTGTGTTTCTAAAACCATGTAATTCTGCAATGTTGTTGAATTATTACCATCAAGTTCATCGATCATGAAGCCACTTTTTATTTCCATCTATTTGAACTGTAAGTGTGAATACTTCATTAAACCTAACTTTACCAACTTGTCTTCTGCTTATCTCATCTGTGCACTTCTATTGACAAGAAGCTTTCACAATGTACATCAATATTTACCAGTATTTTTTAAGGTGTTTTTATTCTTGTATTATAATATACTTCAGAAAATACTGCAAAATTATTTTCTAAAATTATTCCGGAATTTAAAATGCAAAAAATATTGTGAAACCTTGCAATTTTCTTAAAACATGGTTGTAAAATTTTATTTATTTTCTTAACCCCAATTAAACGTTCTTTCTTTTGGTATATAACACAACCTATTAATTGATTGTTTTTTTTTATTCTAAAATTGACTTGTTTGACTGGCCCCAATGGTGAAAAACCTGGAGTTTTCTCAAACTATAGTACTGAGAAAAAAATTGACAAAAAAATGGCAGAGACTAATTTTCTTGATTTCAGTAAAAATTTATTTTTCTGATATTCAGAAATAAGAAGCATTTCTATTCATATGCAGTAGAGTCAATTTTGTTTACTTTTTTTAAAATAAATTTTTATTTGCACTGCCAGATGCATTTTTTTACTATATGCCTCTGTAATAGAACTATTAAAATGAAACTAGTCGTCTTTTTCGTTAAACATTTTCAGAAAATCCAGAATTAAATGCTGATTAGTTTGGCATATAGCATGCCACAATTCCTCTCATTAGTTATTTGGCAAAAAAGTTCTAAAGCTAATTTTTTTTTGTCTGATCAGAGTGAAAAAATAGCTGGAACTGGGAAGGGTTAGGGTCAAAATCTTTCCCTTGCAAAGAATTTCCCATAACATTTAACCAAACTAAAAAGAAAAGGATACAAAATTCATTCTCGTTGAACTCTGCTAGCAATGCTAAACCAATTGCTACAAGCTTTACCAACTCTCACCTGTGATTCAGTGTTATTAGAGAGAGCTACCATTATGCGAACTACCTTGTCACTACCATAGTCAAAAGCCTTTTCAAAATCTATAAAACTAGTAACCACAAGTTTCTGAAACTAAATATTTTTTTAACAATCTTGCCTAAATGAAAATATTTAATCTATATATTCCCTACCACTTCTGAATTCACACTGTTCATCACACAGTTGTCCATCAACCAAATTCTGAATTACGCTAAGCACAAAAATGCAAAGAACTTTACCTGGAACAAAAAGTAGGCTGATACTCCTATAGTTATCACAAGAACTGTTATTACTTTTTTTACCTTTTCAGTACTATATTGGCCGAAAATGACCAAGATTTTAAATGGACTTGTCCAATCAATCCTATTCTTCCTCTTCAATACCTCCTACCTGCAGTTTGGGCCATTTTGGGTTGGTATGGTAGAGAAAGGGTTAAAAATAGGGATAATAATAATAGCTCTGGTAAAATCCTCAGGAACAATGCCTTTATCATAAAAGATATTCAAAATTTCTGTGAGCCATGTGATAACAAAAACATTCTCAGCTCTAGGTATTTTAGCAGTAATTTCATCTACCTTGGGGATATGTAGTTTTACTTAGAGATAACCAAAGTAACTTCAGAATTTGATATATGATCAACATTAATGCCAGTAATGCATGTATCCTCATTACAAATAACGTAAGTGTGGGGATTTCTACTTTATAAATGCATCCTGGTAATCCCCAGATATGATATTGATGACGGTGAAGATTGTGTATGAGTTGTGGCTGATTATTAATTATTTTCTTCACTCTTGTTGCTTAACCCTTAGTGTGTTGGGTTTTCCTCTAAAAATGCAACAACTTCTGACCCTCATTATGAAACAACTAATGACTAAAATAGTTTACATTACATACTAATGGAAAGAGTATTTAATTCTGAACAAAAAATATATAAATTAAAAGAAAAAAAATGGTAGTAAGCATAAAAAATATCGCAAGTCCATTTGTAGTAATTTTTGAAAAGTGATCAATCAGCTTCCAACAACACTTAAAGGGTTAATAGGCTGGAGATAGCGAAGATAATAATCTTTCACAAAAAAAAAAATGCCTTTACTGCTCAAGGTATTTACAGTTTTTATTACATATTTACAAATAGTTTGACTGGCTATAGTTATGCTTGCCGCATCACTATACCTTCCAGTATGCAAGGAGATGTCTCTTACCACTGAACAGTTTCATAATTGATTCAATTCCTAAGGAGAAATTAATCGAGAGTTTAACTTATTTCCTCTCAAGAGTGATCTCCACAGCTCATTGTCTTTCCACCTAGGTCCAACAGAAGCTTTCTCCTTTTTCCCAACATTGACAATTCCTGTCATACTTTCACACTGTACAACAACCAAACCACCACTGCCCCACCTCTCACATTCCCACAGTCTTCTCACTTCCAACTCACTCCCCTCAGTGATTCAAGGGTGAGGGATGGTGTCCAGAGCTGCAACGGTGGCTGGACAGTGGGAACTGAGGTCACTCTCTGAGACCTTCCCCCTGCTGCCTATACTGCCAAGGTACAATGATGAGCCTACACGAAATTGACATAAGGAAAATTATATAAGAAACAAATATATTACTATTTACCTAATTACAATAGGGGTTGGTGATGGGGAAGAAAGGCCCTGGCCTCACAGGGAATAAAACTACACTAGAATATCTTTGAAATGCTCAGTCCACCAGCCATGAGAGAATATTCACCTTCAACAACCTTACCATTTTTATTCTTTGAAATCTGTGTACTTGTCTGTTTCTTCCCACACAAAACATTAACTACCTGGTACAACTCCTTGCTATAGTGCTGTTTAGTTGCTTCCTCTGCTTTGCCAACCAAGCTAACATGTCAAAGATTATCTATCTTTCACAAAAAAAAAATCCTTCGCTGCTCAAGGTATTTAGCTTTTATTACATATTTACAAATAATTCGACTGGCTATAGTTATGCCTGCTGGGGAGTGTGGGGATTTTTACTTTCAAAATGTACCTTGCATTGGAAAGCATGTTAACTGATGTTTTACAAATTTATTAAGCTCTTTGTAATGCTGTCTGTTAGGTTGTTTAACCTCTGAGTGGTACTTTTTTGCACACAGTGGGCTAAATAGCCAGGTCACAAGGACCCCAAGGGCTCAGAGAAGGTTGGGGGAGGGGACCCACTGGAACAGCTGTTGGGGGACATATGGTAGCCTCCTGACAAGGCCATCCAGTGTGTTCTTTTATGTGCACAGTGTATGGCTGTCCCACACATGGGGCCAAAGCTTAATGTCCCATCTGACAGACAGTGGCGTTTCCAAGCCTATAGGTGTCCCCTACTGACCGATAGGGTGGAGAGTTTTGCAGAGATAAATCTCAACACGATTCAACTGGGTCTTAAACCTGGGAACTGCAGATTATGAACCTGGAGTGCTAGCGACCAAGCCACTAGTAGGATGTTGAATCAATTATCCCTGAAATTCCTTCTTTCAGAAATAAGCTCCATAGCCTTATTGCTCAAATTCCTCTATTCCTTTTCACGAAAAACAGTATTATTACTTTCAAGAAAAGCCTGTTTAAACTGATCCCATTCTTTCTCAACTTTGGTTGTAGCAAACCAAAATTGTCATAATGACTAAGTAGCCTAGCATGGTATGCTTTGGCTAAATCTGAATCTTTCTGAGTTTCAGTGTTAAAGGGAATTCTCTTAACCTTAGCACAACATTTCTTAAGCTTCAGTTGTAAGACACTTTTGACCAGGTAATGATCAGACCAAATATTGGCTCACCTATATTCAGTTAGGAATACTTTATCACCTATATGATCTGGTATTCCTAACTGAACTAGCCCATTTGCTGCTAATTAATATATAATCAATCATATTCCTATGCAACCCAGTTTATCTTGGGAGCTATGTTAAAGATACTGGTGGTGTACAATATGAGATAAAGAGAAGAATAGGGATTGCTTCTGGGACTTTTAAGAATCTATGGAGAATGTGGAGAAATAGGTGCATACATCTAAATACTAAAATTAGGCTATATAATAGTTTGGTCCTTTTAAAGTTAGTCATGATAGCAAAACATGGAGCCTTTCTAAACAAGATAACTAGAAACTCGAAGACTTTTATTTTAAATGTTTATGCAGAATCTTGGGTATTAGGTGCTTTGACATTGCAAGTAATGATAAGGAGTCTGCAACCTCCTTTGAGCAGCATATTGTGCAGAGAGAGTCTGCGTTGGTTTGGTCATGTTGCCATAAGCATAACTTTAGATTGGCAAATAGGGTATGAATATTATGCCTAAAGGCTCAGGAGAAGGGGGAGGCCTAGATTGCGGTGGGCAGACAATGTCAAACAGGACCTTGTTAGAATTGGCCTACAGTGGACAAATGCAGCAGCTGTAGCTCAAGACAGACATGTTTGGAGAAGTAAATTAAACAGTCTGGTGAATCTCTGGAGGGCAGGAGGGAGGGAGAGAGCAAGCAAGAGTCCATGCATATGCATGTTGGGAAAATAATCATAATACAGGGTGTTCCAAAAAGGACGCAACCCTAAATATAAAAGAGTAGAACTTACGTGCATGTACATTTTATGCCATAATATTAGTCAGCTGGCATTACTGAACTCAATGTTAACAGCCTTTAGCAGTTGAAATGACCTTGTCACGAACTAGTCTCGCTCAAGCATTCATTCCTTTGTGTTGTGTCAGTCATGTCATTTTCCAAAAACAAACGTGTATTTATTGTTGCGACTTATTGTGCGCACAAATCTTACAAACGTATGAGATAGGAGTTTGAGTTGTAGTTTCCTCAGTCTGCAGTTCCCAACAAGTCAACAATATTTTGTATCTCGCTTGATCGATAAATTTCGTGACACTGGGTCTGTACAGGATCGAAAGAGCCCAGGAGACGGCCATCACTGTTAACTGCCGAAGTTCTTGATGTGTACAAATCTTACAAATGTGTGAGACTCTCTACACGTTTGTAAGATGTATCTCAGCATTTAACTCGCTCACCCAGAAAATCTCTTAGAAAGTTATCTTCACAGGTTGGACTGTCAACAGCTACTGTTTTCAGGGATACAAAGAAGTTAAAATTTCATGCCTAATGCATTGGTGTCGTTCATGAACTGAAAGAACCAGACCATGAAAAACGTTTACGATACTAGCGTTGGTTTTGTTCTTTTGTTGATGGAAATGGAATTGATTTGTTGGAACATGTTTATTTCAGTGACTAGGCTTGGTTTCACTTGGATAAGTATGTGAACAATCAAAACAGTCGAATATGGAGCAATGAAAATTCTTACATTTTTCACGAATGGCCATTACACGCACAGAAAATTGGTGTGCAATTTCTCATCGTTGTGTGATAGGGCCTTTATTTTTTGACTAAACTGTAACTGGTGAAGTTTATTGTAACCTTATCCAACAGTTTATTGCACTATTGGATGTGAATTAACGAGAGTGTTGGTTTCAAGAAGATGGTGTGACTGCCCATACTGCAAATGACACAATGGTCACATTGCAGGAATTATTTGGTGATCATTTGATTAAAAAAAAAATTGTGGCTCCCAAGATCTCACTCCTCCAGGTTTTTTCCTTTGGGGATATCTCAAATGTGTAGTGTTTCAAAACAATCCTCATACACTTGAAGACTTATCGAGAGATTTTAAACGTAAGAAAACAAACATTACGAAACGTGGCTGCAAATGTCATGAAATGGGTATGAACCTGCATCCAGGTTGCAGGAAATCCCTTTCAACATCTGTTGTAAAGGTATAAAAATAAATAAATAAATAAATACCCCCTCAAATAAATAATATACCCTCAACTGTTGGGAAAAGAATGTCGGCCTCCCATCAAGGCCATCCAGCATGTTCTTTAACGTGCGTGGTGTGGCTCTCCTACACATGGGGCCACAGCTGACTTATTTGTGCAAATGGACTTTTTCAGCACTTTTATAGACCAAGTTAAAATATAAAAACATACTAAATGCAGAAATTCATTTGAGAGTGTAAGTTGGCACAATTGAGGCAAACACTTCTGAACTTGTTTCAATCAAACATCAACCTTCACACTAACTAAAAAAATTAATGTTTTTAATTTATTGTAACTACATATTAAAAAACTAAAGTTTACTTTTTTTTGATGATATACTTTCTTTTTTTATAAGACCTGTTCCCTTTTATAGTATTTCAAGTACCGGATGTAAAAACATGGCCATAATTGAAGATAAAATTAGTCAACTCCAATCCCCCTCCACAGGGGTTTTCCATAGTTTTCAAATTAAAATAGGGATCCTCTGCTTTTAAAAGGTTGGGAACTGCTGGTCTAGAGACTTGAAATTTTTTGATTTAGATTATGCAGATGATTTGGCCCTGTTAACTAATGATGTTGATAAGATGAACTATTTCATTAGAGCTATTGATGAGACTGGTAATAGAGTAGGTTTGATGATAAACTGAGAGGAAATTAAAGTGATGAAAATTAGCCAAGCAGGTCATGCTTCCGTTATTTTGGATGGTTGCACCCTTGAGCAAGTGTCTCGGTTTAATTACCTCAGGAGCTGTTTAACCCTTCCTTTTTGTTTGTATACGCCTGGAGAATCTGAATAAATGGACCAAGGATGTATGTATATGTTTTAGTAAAACAAAAAAGATTTAAAAAAAAAAAATAAATAAAAATTGCCTTTGTAATTTTATATAAATAATAATAATAATAAATAAATAAATACCCCCTCAGGCAGCTGCCTGCCACAGAGGTCTGACAGTAGCCTTTCAGTTTATATGCCACAGTAGAAGGTCTGAGAGGATGGCAGGACCTCAGCAGAAAAACGACACATACATCCATGCCTTACCCGGGGCTATATATGTATAATTTGCATCTTTTGAAATTTGTGTCTTTTGTCAAGTTTAAATAGAAAAATACAATAGAGGGTTGCATATTTTTTGAAACACCCTGTATAAAGATTCCCTAGCAGCCAGTATCAAATTTTTAGTTCTCTAGGTGACTGGACTCATGGATTTTTTTTCCCTTGCTCATTTGTAAAGTAATTTTAATATCTTATTACTCAGGTACCATATAAAACCATTAAACATTGGTGACAATCAACCTGGGTGACATTTTAACATAGTTCAATTGGTAAGAATACTCTGGCAGGTTTCTGGAGAGATGTGGGATAAGTCCCATATGTCGGCGAAAATTTTTCCACAAAATATTTATTGATATAAAACCATATTATGCAACTTATTAAATGTAGTACCAAAAGCTGAAAAACAGAGCTAAGGTGAATAAACTTTTAAATTATGTGTTTATCTAAAAAACTCATTATTTGTAACAATACTATAAACTATATCTGAAGGAGAAGTTTAACCTTGAATACTGATCATAATGGTAATGATTGAATTATCTGCAAATAAAAAAGGAGTTTGGCCAATATTTTTGATTTTATTTACTATACTGGTGTTCAAAAGTTAAGCATAGTCGACAAAATAGGCTACATTGAATAATGAGTGAAAACAGCAGGCAAAAGGCACATGCAGTAACAGCAAGTACATACAAATGTGGGAGAATGATGCAACAGCATGTGACCATATATAATTTGTATAAGAGACAAGAGCTGCAAACCTGTAACGATATTAAAAATGAGATAGACATGGAAAACCTCATTTCTTGTCCCAGCACATTTTGTGTTCGAACTGATTTGTTGCTGTACCAATATGTCATACACACAACACATGGATGTCCTTACATGTGGTTGGGCCATAAGGATGTTGGAATCAGGCTGAAAACAGTGATGCTGCCAGGGCAATAGGTGTACACCAAGCAGTAGTGTCAAGACTGTAGAGAAGGTATACCAAGAGCTAGAAAAGGTTAGTTGTCATGTGCAGGGTCAGCCACAACTTACAACAGCTCAAGATGACTGCTATGTGGCACTAACAGGGAAACACATGCCAACAAAAGAGCTGTCTGTGCCTCATGGATGAACAATTTCGAGGCAAATGATATAAAGAAGGTTTCATTAACAAGGACTTCATGTGAGACGACCTATAGTTTACATTCCACTCACTCTGTCAGAGAGAAGAGGCGGGTTGTTATGGTGCAGGCAACATCAGGACTGGACTGCATATCAATGGGTTAATGTTCTCTTCTGTGACAAATCCAGATTCAGTTTACAGAGTGATTGTTGTCATCCTCTGGAGAGAACCCAGAACCTGTTATCAACCCTTAAACATCAGAGAAATGCACCATTACAGATATGGTGGTTTACTGGTCTGGAGTGGCATTATGCCACATGGCCATACCCTACTCCATGTCTTCTGGAGGAATTTTGACATGCCTCAGATATAGAGACAAAAGCCTTGAATGCCATATGACACACATCCATATAGGGCTGCTTTTTTTCCTATTTGAGACATCTAGGATGATCTAAGGGTTTGAGCCCCAGGTAAGGCATGGATGTGTGTATTGTTTTTCTGCTGAGATCATGCCATCCTCACAGATCTTCTACTATGATGTATAAACTGGCAGGATCCTGTCAGATCTCTGTGGCAAGCAGCTACTTGAGGGGGAATTTTATTATTTATATAGGACAGAGAAGAATCCTAGAAGCTAATCCTAGCTTTTACAGGCCTTCTCATACAAGAACATGCCCTACTAAGACCGGAGTCAGTATTGACCACTGCCTCAGTCAGAACTAACACAGCACACAAAGTTTGTCTTGCTGGAATAGTCACTAGCTCCCTAACCACTAGCCAGTTAAGCCTTGAAAATGAAGACATCCAGTATATTTGCATGACCTCACCGCTATAAAGCATATATGGGATGTATTGAGGAGACAGATTAGAGATTGTCAACCTCTTCCCAGAACTTTCTTGGAACTCTGATCTGCTCTTGTACGTGAGTGGTCCAGTTTATCCTGTATTTTGTAAGTTACATTGCAAGTTTTTTTCTTCCTTCCATATTCCACCTGCACTATACAACCCATGTCATTCTATTCTCTCGTCATTTTCATTTCATCCATTTGTCAACTATGCTTAACTTTTCGAAACCAATGATTCTGATTTTCCAATAAATAATATTGGTTCCAAAAACCAATAATTCTGATTTTCAACAAAATTCTCTCCTAGCATTGCAGCTTCTATCATTTACAATAGTTCCGTAACTTATTTTTGGTCATGACTCAAAATTCAAACTCCCCTTCATCTTCTAAATGGTATCACTATGTACAAGATAACAGCTTTAAATCAATATTTGTTTTCTGGTCAAAAGCTTTCTCAAACTATCAGAAAATCACTGCAACCCAAGTTTGCATCACAACCCAGGATTTGGTAACCACTGATTTAGAAGAAATGTAACCTATTATAAAAAATTTACTGAAAAAAAAAATAAAGAAAACTTAAAAATTAAGGCATACTAATTTTCTGAAAATGTCAACATTCAAGGAAAAAAATATCAAAAAAAAAAAACGCCAAAGAAAGTACCCAGAATGTTTGGTTACAAACATTATTCTGGGTACTTCTGCAGTTCAAATTGCTCAGCTCACTATAATTCTGGTTGGCACAAGTTATCACTCATGGTATAAAAGAAAGTAAGATTTGTAAATTAACTAAGTGAAAAAGAACAGTATGTCAGCATCATAGGGTATTTTCACGGTTTATTGGGTTGTTATTTGTACTGTTTTCGTTGAGATTTAGATTTATTTCTTTATATGTAGCATTAAGGTGTAAATTTTGGCTCTTTAGTAAGTGTACACATTGCAGACAATTTTCTTAGTTAAATATGTTTATTGCTTATGTGTTAAGCAGGAAATGTGGGATGGGATTTATAATTTGTGTCTGTGCTTTAGCTTTCTTCAATTGGACTTATTCTTGGGGTTACTTTGCTACTGACAATACAATGCAATTTATGGCACCCCACCCCTTCCCCATGCTCAACAACCAACTGCCTCTCATGCAATATCTAAAGCTGCTCAATTCCCACTTGATGAGGCACCCAAGTAAGAGTGTGAAATACATGTTGTGGAACTCAAGCATTTTACGCACTCTATGCTACCAAAAGTATTATTGGCCATTTCCGTCACTAAATCTTAAGTAAATAAATTATCAGTATCCCTCATTGCCTTCTCAAATTCTGCTGAGGTGTCACTTGCTGGCAAGAACATCGAAGATTAAACTTGTCACTCACAAGCATCCCAGAAGTTCCTCTTACTACCGATCCTCTGTGATACAGTATGTAAATTTCTCCTTAATAACTTTTAATACTTGATAGCATAGAACATTTGTTGAAATGTTTAAAAACATTTAACAGTGTCATGGAGAATTAAAGATTTCAATTTAATTTTAATCACTGCACTGTGAACCTCTACTGCAATTTTGGCTACTTTGATGATATTACCATTTTTTTTTTCTTGGGAGGTTGGTTTTGCTCATACATTGTTGAAATTAGTTTGTCTCCTACAAGATTGTTTTTGGGTTTGCTTTTTTACAATGTGGATTGGCAGTTCATTATTTATAATATTTGTTTTTCAGATTTGTTTCTGATGTGATTATATAGTTCTGGGAGCTTCTTAATACTCTGAATCAGTGCAAACTGTTTACGATTTTCTTCTTTTTATGTTTGTTGTCCGGATCGGATTATTCAGTTCTGGGGACATTTCTTTATAATGCAAATCAGCAACAAACTGTTTATGATTTCCTTATTTTTTATGTTTGTTGTCCCTGATGCGATTATTTAGTTATGGGGCTTTTTTTATAATGAGAATCAGCAGTGAATTATTTATGATATTTATGTTTTTTATGCTTGTTGTCTCTGATGGAATTATTTAATATTTTGCAATTTTCTTGCTGTTTTAGATTGTTCCTTATGGGAATATTTAAATCCTGGGGCTTCTCTAAACTGCATATTGGCAATGTACTGCTTAGCGATTCTTTTTGTTTTTACACTTCTCTTCGATGAGATTATTTTATTCTGGTGGCTTTTTTTTATACAGTGGATCAGTGATGAATTATTTATATTTTACACTTGGTTCCAATGACACTGTTTCCATGTGAGGTTTTCTGAAAATGTGGAAGGGCAGTTCATTGTTTACTGATACGCTCAGATTAATATGGTTGATTCCAATAAAATTAGGATCAGCGTTGAGATTTATCTTCCATCCGTCGAATGGGACGTTAAGCCATGGCCCCGTGTGTGGGAGAGCCATACCCTGTGCACATTAAAGAACACACTGGATGGCCTTGACAGGAGGCTACCATCTGTCTCCCAACAGCTGTTCCAGTGGGTCTCCCTCCCCAACCTTCTCTGAGCCTTCAGGGTCCATGTGACCTGGCAATTTAGCCCATGGTGTGCAAAAAAGTGCCACTCGGAGGTAAAACAACCCAACCCAATAAAATTATTTTATAATGATTTTTTCAAAATTGTGGAATTGCAGTTCGTTGCTTAGCATTATGCTCTTTGAAAAATAGCTGTCCCCGAAAAGATTATTTTTAATTTTTTTTAAACTGCCAAACATTTGTTAGCAATAATATGGTGTTGAAAAATAGCCTCATTTTGTATTGACCGGCATTCACTGTATTGCGATTTAAGCATGAAATATTGTCTTAGGTACTATTAATTTGGCTGGTTTTATGTGTGGAATCAAAATTTTACATTTAATAACAAAGGTTTATGATTAAATGCTTTATCTGATGTGTTCTCATTTTGCAATGTCTTCATTGCTAGTAATGCAATTTTTTTAGTATTGACAGAACATTTTTTGGAAGTTGAATATTCTTTTTAATGTGAAAATTCAGCCATATTTCATTAGTTCACATCCGGTATTTAGTGCTGTTTTTTATGGAAGTAATAAATTAACAATTTTTACACAATTCTTTTGGGAAAAGGAAACATAGTCATTGGCTATTCATGGTCGTCAGCCAACAGATGGAACTGCTTAGGAAATAACAAAAGAATCATTACATTGTCAAAACAATACAGTGGTACAGATCTGTACTATTCTGAAGGAACTTAAATATGTCTATTCGAACACTAAAGTTTTTCTACCCAACACATTAACTTAAATATATAAATCTAGTCAAAGAGCTGAGAATTTTGCTTGAAAATGAAACAGGATATTTAGAATATATATAAAATAGTTTACTCTTCAAGCAACTGCTTGCCACAGAGGACACAGCTGTTCACAGCACAGGTTAGGGTAACTATGTACAGATAGGACATTTCAGCTTGAACAACGGATTATGAACAATCGCTTTGCCGATCTCAGCGATACTAGTGGCAGTAAACTAGGCTCAGAGGTGCGCATGAATGCAATCCATACGAGCAGCTTTCTCACTTAGTTTCATATTTTCTGCCCAGCATTTCATTTAGTTTCATACTTTTTACCCAGGGTTTTTTGCTTTCAATTCCAGTCCAAGGCAAAAAGATTCTATTTATGTTAATGTACCATTTTAATGAATCATTTTGGGTAACTTTATTAAGGATAAATCATTCCCCCCCCCCCCCCCCCCAACCAGAATTTCTACTATATCACCGTATATTTTATTATTGGTAATTAAAATGCTTTTATTAACACGTTATATATAAAGTATTTAACTTTTTCTCAAACCATTCCATATGAAATACCATTTTTCACTCAAGATGAAATCTTGTTTTACACCATTTTCATTGGCCTTTACATTTAATTGAACTTTTTATCTATTACCTTCACTTCAAAGTAACAAAAAGAAATCGGCATTGCACAGGATTAAAGTGATCTGAAAATATTACTAGTTTAAAGAGCTACTTTATTTATATTAGCATCAAAAGCAGAGTTTTTCGAATCGCAAAATCTATTTATTCAATAAGAATATTGTTTGAAAATCTTAACAGAGAAACATCAGTATTGCGACTGCTGTTCCTACATGAAACAGCTTCACAAAAACGAATATTCTTTGACATAGCTACAATTCCATATATAATTAAAATTAAAACAATCATAATTCCTTGCCCATACATCTAAGTTCAAGCTAATATTAGCTCTTGATGAAATTAGCCTCCTATTTGAGGCTCCCTATATCAATATCGCAAGCATTAGACAGGTACATTCAACCGGTTCAATGCGCTCACACAAGAAAAAAGACGCTCACACACGAAGAAAGACATGCGTACCCACCAATGTCAAGTATGAACTGACTAACTTGGTATCACTAATGATAGAAGCACAGAGGTCAACCTGGTAGAATTTTAGGCAAAGTGTCCTATCTGTACACAGTTACCCTAATCTGTGGTTCACAGAGGATATGAGCCTGTCAATTTAATAAGCTATAGAGATCTGTGAGGAAGGTGAGACCTCAGTATTGTATTGAGACACAAACTTGTATTTTTAGTTATTTAAAATTTTTAATTTTATTTAAAATAGACTTGTAATTTTAGACACAAATAGTTTGGAACTGGAGGTTAAATTTTCACAACTATGTAAATCTATACAGCATTATAATATTGACAGAAATCAAGTTCTATACGTTTATAACCATGAAATTGGCTTTAACAAACCATTCAGTACTTGTAACAGCGTTAATTCATAACCCGTAAACGAGTTAAAATACTTTATTTCCCATAATATTGCGAATACAGGCATTTATAATGAGTTAGGTTAGTTAACTATATATTATTTAATCTGATATTATCATTTAATGCTGTTCAACATTTGGCAAGTTGCCATTCTATATTATTTAACACAATTTCAAAAGTGCAACTAATGTATACAAATTTTTAAATTTGAAAATGCTGAATTTGAGGAAAAATTGTACCTGAGACATGAAAGTCACAATTGCTTTAACTAACAAATACTATAATAACCATATTTTTAGCACTTAAAACCTGCAACTAACATAATATACTCAAAGTAGAACCTAAATAAAACACGAAAGTTAAAAACAAAACACTAACACGGTTACGGAAATTAGATGAAACTTTTCTTTCATTGAAATTGAAGGAAGTGAACTTTATGGCATTACCGTTACTGCTGCTCAGTTAGCCATCTGGACCATAGACGTTTACCACTAACTCTGACTGTGTGATGTGTTTATCAGTGGAAATGTTCGCTAATAGCGATGATGGGCTGCACATTGTGTTCATGACACTGAAGTTGCTAAGTCTCGAAGAGAGAGGAAAAAAAAAACAGTTTCCAAGACCGGTTTCTACATCAAGAAATAAAACTCAATGCATAAAAATAAAGCGTATACAGTCAAACACAGGCCGCTCGACACAGCTTATGCGGCAATAACACATATTTCGGATCTGAGGGCCATAGCTATTCATTTGAACTCAGCTTTGAATGCAGCACTCAGCTCAGTCGGTAGCACGCCAGGCTCACAATCTATAGTTCCCAGATATCGAATCCCAGTTGGGTCAGCGTTGAGATTTATCGCCGCTAAACTCTCCGCCCTGCCACGGTCAGTAGGGGACACCGATGGGGTTAGAAAGGCCGCCGTCCATCGGATGGGACGTTAAGCAGTGGTCTGTGTGTGGGAGAGTCATAAATTGTGCATGTTAAAGAACACACTGGAGAAGAGGCTACCACTGAGCTGTCTCACAACAGCTGTTCCAGTGGGTCTCCTCACTCAACTTTCTCCAAGCCTTTGGGGTCCTTGTGGCCTGGCAATTTAGCCCATTGTGTGCAAAAAAAGTGCTGATCAGAGTTAAAACAACCCAACCCAACGCTGAAAGAACTCTTGTCTCCTCACCTTAGAACTATTGCATGTTTAGAAGTCATTGTAAACAACCCACACAACCACAATATCCTGAATATAGCCAAACGATATCAGAGATAGCTAATGGATATCTTATAATCATCTTAGATATCTTATGAATATTCTTTAGATATTGTGGTTGTGTGGGTATTGCATGAAACTTGATCAGTAGCTAATAGTCCCTAATAATGCAATGCATGCACCATTCAATTTATTCAACATGTTAATTATTTATTAATAATTGCAATAAATAATTTATTTCAAATTGATTAGTAACTTTTATATATCATTGATCAATTATTGAACACATTTTTATTAACAGAAATTCTTCCCATTTGAAATATACTTTTACAAGCCGTACTATCATACTTAACAACTTGTGATTTTAAGTGCATCCGTATCGTGTTATAAGTAATAATCCTTGGTAACAGCGGTAACGAAGGTAACACCAGAGACGGTCATTCCCGTAACATTCAATGCCATGTGTAATGTCAACTTTGGCCAGTCGGCTGCTTACCACAGATCCTTATTCTGTGACTGCTTACAGAGTCAAGAACATCAATGGGCACCCCAGAGCATCAGGGATCCACCTCCATCCTTCACAGTCGGAACCAAGCAGTCGGGGTGGTATGCTTCTGCAGGTTTCCGCCAGACGTATATTCTACCAGTAGTGGGAAACAATGTGTAGCATGATTCATCAGACCCGATGATACGTTGCCAATCTTTAACTTCCCAGTTTTTATGTGCTTTGCACCACCTTACACATTTCGTTGAATTGATATTGGCAATCAGAGGTTTGTGGATTGCAGCACTGCCATAAATACCGGCACAATGAAATTTCTGATGAACTATTATGACGGAAACGGGATCATTCCTACTGGTGTTCAAATCTGCTGTTATTTGCGATGCCGTGGTCTAGTGCTTCCGTTGTACAATCCGTGTCAACATTCGCCTATCCCTAGCTGACAACTTTGTATGGTGTCCACAATTTGCACGTTTGGAGGCAACGACCTGTACTTTTTGATAGGAAATCATAACCTTCAATACAGTTCCTCGTCTTACACCTATTATTTCCGCCGTTTTGGTTACTGAAGCTCCTGCAAGACGCGTACCATTGATCATGCCTTTTTGGAGTCACTCAGATCTGACATTGTGGACAATTATACCACAACAGTTGTTTCACCTGCGCCATAGAGTATCTATGGTAACTTCTATTCCTTACTTCATAGTTGAATTTAGTGTTTTAAAGTAATCAATTTTTCAGATTTCAAACCTCTAATAATATTACCTCGATGGTCAAGAACACTCATGATGCCTTGAAAACGGGTTACAGGGGAAGGATATACGTTCTGTAATATTGAAATTGCAATGCCAGAAGCGGTATTAGAATTCAACTGATATTCACTTTGAAACAAATGGACAATTTCATTATCATAAAAATAAGGCAGGTCAGTAGGAGGTACAACCATAGCTATTGGCAATCATCTGCCCACATATCTGCTAACCCTACCGTGGACAACAAAGGAGCAGCAAGTTGGGCAGAAAGGATGATTGTATAAAATATTTTTAACGAATTTAAAAATTATTCAGTATCATGTTTATAAAACATGATTCAAATAAAGTCAGTTTTAGGATGCAGAAAATGCTATAACGAATTTTTCAAGTAAGCTTATAGTTCATAATTAGTGTTAATTAATAGTAAATACAAATATTACCTCTAATTTTGTTTAAAGTTTCAATTTATATGTCACAAGACTATATTAAAAATTATGTTTATAGATTTCCTATTAACCAGCCATTATTAAGGCGATGTTTAGTAACATAAATCGTCTGCAGAAATGAAAAAAAAAAAAAACAAATTGTGGATGGATGAAAGAAAGTTGTGAATATTAGTCTAATGTTTCAAGAATTTTGGATTTAAGCAGTAGAGCCACTCATAATTACGAATTATACATTTCCAACTACCATAATTCTCTTAATTTGAAACGAATAGCGTTGAAAATTGAGATTTAAATAGATTTGACTGACATCCTTACTGTAACAACAATTTTTGGATATTAAAAGTATTTTAACCGTCTCATGGCCAAGTGGTTAGTGCACTTGGCTACTGATCTAAGGGACCTGGGTTCGAGTCCCAGTAAGGGTTTGTTTGTGTTATTTTTCTGCTGAGGTCCTGACATCCTCACAGGCTTTCTACTATGGCATATAAACTGACAGTCTCCTGTCAGACCTCTGTGGCAGTGAGCTCTGTGGTTTGAGAGGGTATTTATTTATTTTATTACAAGTTCTAAATTATTCCACAGATATAACATAGAAATTAATAATGAACAAAATTCCCATTAAAATGAGGTTGAAATTCTCTAACCAATTGAAAGGGCCCTCTACTATGTAATGCCCAGTGCCATGCAGAAAACATCTATTTGTAACGGTTCTCCGTTACAACAGAGAACGTATATGTACTTGATCGTAAGGGCCCCATCCACTTGTCAGAATGCATGTTAAGTACGGCAAAGACAAGTTTACTTCAATCCAAACTTCGCGTGAATGGCAACAAGAACAAGCTCGCTCAGTGCTGCTCGCCGTGAACTTGCATATTATAGGCTTGTGATCACGATAGATACCTGAAGTACTCCTATATCTGACTAGTGCACATGCCCAAACTATAGTCGTCTGTGATCTCTTGTATACATCGATAAGTCTTGGCGCTGTATTTGAAAATATGTCAAAAAGTTTCTGAAATGCATATATTTCCATGCCGTGTCTGTGGAAAATGAAATCTGCGGCAATGATTACAGCAATCGAGAAAAGAAGAATATATAATTTTAGTATGTAATTGTTAGATATGTGCCGCAAAGTACCCAAACCGACAAGAGATTTCATAGTGGAAAAAACCAAATTCCTTCCTGACTAGCTTACGTAAAGAAAACAAGAAACTGACTGATACAAGGCGAACTGGTATTGGAACAGATAATATTTATATTCCAACATTGTGATATTACGATATACGTTGTAGTGCAGTTTGTGGTCTAACGGCCGCCATTTTGTTTTTGACGCAAGATATTTCTACATTGTACTTTTACATAACTCACGGTCCCCTACCGGCTACCGATGAAAACAGAAAAAGTTTTCGCACTTAATAAAAGGAAAAGTCTAATTTACTTCTATAAAGAAAATTATTACTATATATATATACAATATAATAAATAAACCTCGCCGAAATAGAACATTATCAAGAATATTAAAACTTGCAAAAACAGGCACAGTACAATGAGAATACACCAAAAATAATTTAATGATAAATGTTTATTTACGACGGTAAAATTTTGCTTAGCATATAAAAAATATCAACCAAATTAACTTTATCTAGGGTATATATTAACAACTACGCATATCGCTCAATAGAAACTTTCGTTACACACTATAAAAAAACGCCCTAAAAATATATAATCTCATCGGTGACAATAATTTCAATTGGATCACAATGCTAAACAACAAATTTTCATTCCAAACGAAAAAAAGAAAGCCCCAAAATATATATATAATCTTGTACGAGACAGCAATTTTTATCTGCACATATCGCTTAATAAACAATATTTGCTTCACACATAAAAAAAGCCTCCCCCCCCAAAAAAAAAAATCCACGTCGGAGTCAACTATTTTAACCAGAATTTCTCCATAAACAACAATTTGGGTTCTGCACTTAGATATGCGCCTCCTCCCCGCAAAGTAAATATTCTTATCAAAGACAACTATTTTCGACTTCAGCACATCACTAAACAACAGACTTTTATTTCGTACTTAAACGCAAAGAACAACAACTCGAAATCAAAGGATAAACACACATGAAACGCTTACCTAAAAACACCTAAATATCCAGAAATTTTGGTTACTAGGAGGTATACGTAGATACTCTGCATTGCTAAAAATATCTTTAATTTGCAGCATTCCAAAATTCACAGGATCCCCACCTCCCCATGATAGTTGAAAAAAAAACATATGTATTCATTTCAGATCATACCCTAGCCGCTTTATGAACCTAAAAAATATCGAAATTTGATATTTACATGCCACCACAAATCTCAGCAGCAGACGATATTTTCCGTTCAATTATGTTACAACCTCTAATTTGTGTGTCATACGTTATGCTCCCATTTCTTGCGTTTCATTTATTCTGTAGCGCCATGTTGCCTCGTGAACTGCGCCGTGTCACTTTTAATATATTATACGTTTCTTGACTCATTCGCAAATATACTGCTTACAAAAATTAGGGGATATTTCAAAATGAATATGAAGCGATAAAATATCCCCTAATTTTTGTGAGCAGTATATTTGCGATTGTTGTGAATCGTTAAAACGCATTTCATTTGACAAATTCTTGCTTTTCTTGTAGCCATTTCCGACACCAAAATCTGTGTTTACTCTTCTTCTTTTTCTTTTTCACACAATAAGACAAAATAATTCTTTAACATGTTATTCTATTCTTATTAGAAAAAGGAGCCATTTTATATTAATGAACTAATTGCCTACCAGATGGCAGTAATTTCTCCATGCAAGAAAACTGACAGTTGGATGGCCGATTCTTTGAGAACTTTTGACGAAGCACTGTAGAAGCTTGATGTGAATATCAGGCAAGGATGCACGGCACGTTTTAGCACACATGCATTCTGACAAGTGGATGGGACCCTTTACGACGCTCTTCAGCGTTGTGAATCAAGTCATCACCTCTCAACACTGCTTGTCGACTTCCCTCGGGGTCCCAAGTTCGTACCCAGCAATGGAAAGTCTCATCTCGGCGTGATGCGTTCTCTGAGCAGAGCTGCCTTTGGCTGATAAACAGTAATAATCGGAAGAGATTTCTCTCATAATGCAAGATGATAAAGATCTCATAATTCAGACGTTGGTTCCCTGCTGTGTGCCTAGATGGGAGCACGAATCAGGAAGACAGTATGAGAATTCACCTCGTAAAAAAAAAAATTAATAATCACAAGCATGTGACTCAAGGAATATAGAAAAGAGAGTTCGGTACTCTTGCGTAGCCCTAAGCGAGTTTTGCCGTAACAACAGGTGAAGCATAGGACGGCCATATATTTGCATAAACATTGTGCCAAGTATGTGTCAGATATCAAGATACTTTATTTTTTTACTTTACATGATGAAAAAAATACTCCAGTGGAAATGTTATTAACTGATTATGGTCTAAAAAATGATATACAAAATACACTTAGAAAGAATAAAATATTGCAAAGAAAAACGAAACTTTGGAAAGTTATAGAGGAAAAAAATTAAAAAAATTCTACCGCATAATATGTTGGATAAATAGATTGGTAAGAACTTATTTAACAAAGTTATTAATTCACGTAATTTTATAATGATTCTATGCTTATTGTTTGGCCAGATATGAAATATCCCGTAGCCTTCAGTTATGTTGCGCATGTCAATGCCTTCGCCTTCTATTACCCATAACGGGAGTTGACAGGAAACAAAATTGGCCTCCTCACGCCCAAAGTGCATATTAAACTTGCATGTTTTTAAATATAGAAATAGAATTAGACTATTTATGTTTGAGTCGAATCTAAAATTCTAATATTACTCTTAAAATTCTATTTCATAACTGCAAAAAAGTAAAGAGAGAAAGTTGTTTTAACGAACAAATTTTTTTTATAATAGTCTTGAGTCGGACAACCGGTACCCTTGCGGTACCCATTGCTTCCCGGTGCCGCACACAAAACACAGCTTCATCATCATCATCATCATCATCATCATCATCATCATCATCATCATCATCATCATCATCATCATCATCATCATCATCATCATCATCATCAACAACAACAACAACAACAACAACAACAACAACAACAACAACAACAACAACAACAACATCCTCAAGCAGCCATGGGCTACAGAGGTCCAATCAGACCGTGCAATTTAGTTCTCCAAGCAAGTCTATCCTGAGCTACATCTACTGCATCTGGCCACTGCACACCAATTCTAACAAGGTCCTGTTTGATATTGTCTACCCATTGCATCCTAGGTCTCTGCTTCTCTCTGAGCCTTTAGGTACACTGTTCATAACCCTGTTTGCTAATCTATAGTTTTCCATATGGAGAACATGGCCAAACCAATGGAGTCTCTTTCTGCACAATATACTGCTTAAAGAAGGTTGCCTAACCTCATCATTAGTTACAAAGTTGAACCACCTAATGCTCAAGATACTGTGTAAAGCATCTAGAATCAAGGGCACTAGTTTCGTGTTATCTTGTTTATAAAGCATCTAAGTTTCACTACCACAACCCTAAAAAGAACCAAAATATTATACAGTCTAATTTTCGTCTTTAGGTGTATACGCTTATTTCTCCATACTCTCCATAAATTCCTAAAAGTCCCATAGGCAATCCCTATTTCGCCTGTTAATCTCATACCACACATCACTAAACACATTCAATTTTATTTTCAAATTTGTATATTATCCACTTCAAAATGCTGGCCATAAAGGAGAAAAAGGAATATTTCAAATATAGAAAGCAATTCTTACATCATTTGGTACAGGTTTCATGAACATTGTCTGCCAAGGATATATTATAATTTATGGAATGGATATATATAAATAAAATCCTCTCAAGCAGCTGCTTGTCACAGAAGTCTGATTGCAGACTGCCAGTCTAACACACCATAGAGCTGTGACTCAGCAGAAAGACAACACAATATCCATGCCTTACCCAGGGTTTGAAACCAGGTCCAATAGATCAGTAGTCAAGCATGCTAACCACTCAGCCACAAGACTGTTTATACAAGTAAAAATGAAATTTACATCATAAATGAAGTGCCAGTAGCAAACAATAATCATATGTTATTTGTTTCTCAGCTTTACTCCTTATGAATAGCCAATATATATTTTTCTAAAATAAAATGATAAACCTAGAAATGGCAGGATTTATCCTTTTCAAATTAATGGTAGTAGCAAAATTCTACTTGTGAAAACAGGACGTAGATCAGGGGTAATTCTCCTACTTAACCAAAAACTAAATAAAGCTTAGAAAAAAAAAAGTTAGGGTATGACATTTGAAACATAGATATCATTAAACATGATATTAAGCAGTTAAGAAATTTCATTTTGCAAAAACTAAAAGCAAAATGAAACTTATATCATTTAAAAGAGCCACTAAAAAAGTACCCCATTGAAGTTCAATATATGTTCTGTTACTCTGCACACATCTAATATTCATTTTTCTGTCAAACATTTTTCAGCACATAATTAATTTTTGTATGATAGATCCTAGGGCGATCAACCTTAATAGTAATCATTTCTTATTGAATTAATATACTATCTTAGATTTTTCCCAAAAAATATAAACGCTCATGATAAGAAAAATTATTAACATAACGAAACTGAGGACGACAAAAAAAATGGTTTAACATGCTTTTATAAAATAAATAAATAAATACCCCCTCAAGAAGCTGCTTGCCACAGAGGTCTGACAGGAGCCTGTCAGTTTATATGCCATAGTAGAAAGTCTGAGAGGATGGCAGGAACTCAGTAGAAAGACGACACAAACATCCATGCCTTACCCGGGGCTCGAAACCACTTCCCTTAGATCAGTAGCCAAGTGCGACTCATCAGAGTCTCAATGAGAAAGATAAGCTTTCAGCATCATTTCTGTCTGAACACTATGGATTGAAGGAACAACAGTGCAATTTATTCTGTTTCGAAAAGTATCAACTAATATCATAAAGGATTCGAGCTTAAAATGCAAGCTGCAGAACTTAACTGCACGTAATTTCTGCCAGAATCATCCATTGTAATGCTGCATTCCCATAAGTGTAATCTGTAATAATGCACAAAATATCGCAAAAATATTTGGTTCCCGAAGATAAAACAAAGGCATACTTAAGGATAATAACACATTATAAATTCGTTTTTACTTATTCTGGATTCAACAGCTGATAGTAAATTAAGCTTTTTTGCATACCACTGGATAAGACTAGTTCATATTCCAGTGTTTACTGCAGAAAATGTTATGCAGCTGAGTAAAAAAAAATAGTAAATACTCCCTCAAATAGTTGCTTGCCGCAGAGGTCTGACACGAGTCTATCAGTTTATATGCCATAGATAGATCTGTGAGAGAGGCAAAATATTATTTATAAACACATTATATGCCACATATTATATATATATTTGATACATATTTTTGTTCTTTCATTACCATTATAAAATCGAAAAGAATGATTAATTTTTTTGGAAGTATATGCAAAACATAACTTTGATTGAAACAAATAATATATTTAATAAGAACGGAGGTACTGAAAGAATGAAACATACGAAGGAAAACGATTTCAAAATCAGCGTTTAGAACAAATCATTTTACGAAACAGCTTTCAGTCAAAAAGACTAAAACATGGTCAATTCAGCAACGAAAGAAAAAGCAACAACCTACAGAAATATCTCCATTCCTTTATAGGCATCTGAAATATATCTATTAAATATTAAAACATTAGTTATGCAGAATATTTCTTTACCTAAGCTACCATTTCTAATAGAGCTTAAAAGAACATTACCGGGTTACAAAGAAGTTAATATTACTGTAACAATAATACTCTGCATCACTTTTAATACTTCATTACATATGTAACTTTCAGCTATATTAACAGCAGCAAAATATTAAATAAGTATGTAACAAACACAAACTATTCGAATGGCTAACAGATTTCCATTGTGTAATGTACAGTGATATATTCAGACCCAAAACACAATGGAGATTTTACTGAAGAAAAATTTGAAATGCACATTAGCTTTATTGAAGATAAATTACAATTTCCTTTTAAGGTTCTAGGTGTTGTAAGTTTTGGTGAAATTAGCCTCCAATAAGGGGATCTCTACACCAGTCACAACAAAAGGGCGAGATAGCGGATCAGAAGAATCCGGTTGTGTTCAAGGTGTTGTAAGATCATTTCTCTAATCTAAAAAATTCTTAATCTAATCTGAAGTCTCCATTTATAAGCATACTACACGTGCTCCCTGAAACTTAACCATAGCTCTTGCTGAGCTGCATCAACGACAGCGTCTCGGGTTCAGATAGGCAGCATTGTATACATGTTGTGAAGGCGCCACCTTCACCCTTCAAGAGTCTGGCACTCAGCTACAATTCTGATGTTTTGCCCAAGTATTCGGCCATGACATTACCTCCTTATTGGTCCATGGCGTCCAATGGCGCATCCGTACGAGTTCTACCTCTAGTATACATAAAACTCTGTGAACTAATGCGATTGATGTATGTCAGTTGAAATGATAGAATTACCATTTTTTTTTTCGTTTTATACTAGTCGATTTCGAAATGGAATTGCCGATGGTGACGTCTACTTCGAAGTGAAAGTAAATATGTGATGAACCGTAGCCGCATATTCAGTTAACTATTGTAAGATATTGAGGTTTTTTCGAAGTTCAGTTAATATTATGTCATTTTTTTATAGGTTTGTGTTAATGTTGTGGATATGTTTCTATCTTTTGCAAAGATGCGTATGTAAATAATTTTTCTCAAAATTTTTACCGTAAGTGTTCGTTTTTTGTGCTGCAGCTTACCATTTGTCAACCCAGATTGGATGCTCATTCTCCACATTCTTTTGACTTCGTGCCTCATTTGCTGTTCCGTTTAATGTTTGCACTCCTGTGTATAAATTTCCGTAATCATGGTAGATAATTTTAAAAATACAAAATGCTTGATATTTGTGGTTGTATGAAATCAATGATATTGATAGATTATCATCAGAATTTTGAAATGAACTGTAAAGTGCTTCGTATTACTTTTTTTCTATGAATTTATCGTCTGCTGGCGACGCTGGTACTGTACTTGCAAAATGGCCGGGTAGGATCTACAGGTGTGCAAGCCACAAATCTTGAGAAATTCGTGAGTGCCCCTCTTTTAAATTGTTTGAGATCCGAAATTTTAAGACATGAAACCAAGAAATACATGGAATAAAAAATCCAGAAATGGAGGTTACGACGCAAAGAGATACAGAAGAAGTAAGTATTTTGATTTATTTAAAAGTTTTTTAATACATTTTAGGAAATTAAGGAAGACTGTTCACATCATACTAGGAACATGCTTAGAAAAATACATATGAATGCGAAATATATAGCCGTAAGCAAAATATTTGCAAATCCTTTTTGAAAATAGCATATTGAAACTTGTTGATAAATTCAGGGCTAATATTTGCTTGGAAATTTCTACATGTTTTGTTGGCTGCTATTCAACTTGAGCAATGACAAGTATAAGAAAATAATAAGTAGATCATGTCAAAGTGATATTTTTTAAGCCCTCTGGAACTTTTAAGATATCATCATACATGTAGCTTATACTGAGTAATTTATCAGTAGCAAACACTGAAAATTTGAATGAATTTTTTTTAATGTTTACAATCTCAAGTTGATTTTTAATTATGTAGAAATGTTTGTAATGTTTTCTTGTTGGAAGGAATGAGCTGAAAACACCCCTCAGCTTGTGTACATCACGAAATTTTATGTATATTACATTTTACATACATTATGGAAGCTGATGTCCAATAGCTGATGCTCTTTCTTAATGTAGAAATATGTAATAAAACACGGTAGAGCTTCACAGTTCAATTATAAATTGATAACTTTGGTACTCTGTTAAATATTTTAAAGCTTGCTTAGATTAGAATTTTTGCTTAGAGCTATAAATTTTCAACAAAAATCTATGCTACCTAGTATCAAAAGTAATGAATGAGATTTTATGTGCTGTAGACCTTCTACTATGGCATATAAACTGACAGGCTCCTGTCAGACCTCTGTGGCAAGCAGCTGCTTGAGGGGGTATTTATTTATTTTTTTTAGAGGTCATTTTATAAAATCTTTGCTATAAGTTGGTTGTTTACGGTGAAATTTTCTTATGAAGTTTGTGACTGCACAACTGTGAATAATTAATGATACTCTATGCAACCATAAGTATTGTTAGTTATTATTGACACTACTGCAGCCACAAAACGTTTGATGAAAATTTCACTGTAATCAACCAACTCAACATACCACATCATGCTGTGACTCATTACTTATTGGCAAGGACTATAAAATGAACTTGTCACTCACTATCAACTTTCATTTATGAAGTTCCTCTCACATCTTACCTGTATGGTATGTAAAATCTCATTCGGTACTTTTGATTCTAGGTAGTATAGAATTTTGTTAAAGTGCTTTAAAACATTTAACAATGTCATAAAGTACTAAAGGTATTAATATAATGTAGAAATATTTGCTCTATTATCAAAAATTCGCTCAAAATGTGTTTTACTGTCAAACAGAATCATTATTGCAATACCTGTCGTCAGTTATAAAATACATGATATCTTGTAACTCTCTTTTTCAGCCACTACCTGTGTGAGTCGCTAAAAAAGTTGTGCTCAGTATCAAAAGTGGCTTGCCACATAGCCTTTTCAGCCATCATAGTTCTAACATTCTAGTGTTTAGCAGGCTGAGTGGTTTTCACTTTAAAAGTGTGAATCATTAGTAACCTGTCACTTGTTTATTAAATGATATGAATATGTTGCATTCTTAGCATGCTTTAATAGCAGTCCATTTGTTGGATTTAGTTTCAATGCATGCTTTCTAAATTGAAAGATTGGCAAAAATGCACTTAAAGCTTTCAGGCGGCATTATTTTACGCAATGTAATGGTATGTTTGGATAATTCCTACAACCCCCAGAACCTGACTGAAACAGCAGTTTTGAAAAAAGATTTTTTTTTGTTAACTGCTTGAGGAGTAATTTTTTTATTTCCCTTATTTTTGATAAGCTCAACTGCATTGATCCTGAACCCTTCCTAAAGCAATAGCTCTGAACTTTTTTCGTTGGGGCTCTCCATCTTTTTTCTCAGTGGAAGCATTAGTTACTCATCAAAGAGACATGGGTTCGAGCCCCGGGTAAGGCATGGATGTTTATCTTGTATATTTGCTGAGGTCCCGCCTTCCCCACAGATCTACTGTGGCCTATAAATTAACAGGCTCCTGTTAGACCACTGTGGTAAGCAGAAGCTTGAGAGGGTTTTATTTAACTGATTTAAACTGAAATCCACGAGAAAATATTGATGTCTCTTTTCATTCAGTTTGCGGATCTTAAATTGCACATTCCTGCTTTAAAGAAACTGGAAGAGCTGTTCTTTTTCATTTGATCCATCTTCTCTTAGGATAATGTTAAATGCTCAACCGCACCATCAAAAGTTAAATTGTCTGACGTATACTGACTGGATCCTGTCAGACCTGTGAGACAAGAAACTGACAAAGACCAGTTGCCGTCCTAATGACTGAATAGTTGTTAACTCTTGAACCGACATATTTTTGAGAGACTATTTAACTAACAATACTTATGGTTGCATAGAGTATCACACTAAGATAATTTGAACTTTGCTTAGCAGAAACGAACTACAACCTATGTCCGTTTCTTATTTACTTCAGGATAAGTCGCTTAATCCTAGAAGCGAAAACCAGACTGAAGATTCGCTGTTTCCTATTTTTCTTTTGCTTTTTCAATCATTTGTTGCAAAACATTTTACAGTTGATAGTGTTGCACGTGTAAGATAAGCAGTCTTTGCTATAAACAAGAAAGTGAATAAAAGTCACATGCTGTTGAAGTTTTAGGGAGATTTCCTCTTCAGTTTGAATTTGATACTTTGTTTTCGTTTTATGGATTACTTGGTTTATAAATTCAATCCTCTCTTGGCAGAGGATTAGGTCAATTCTTATTGTGTCAGTTGTCATGTTGACTAAATTACGATAACACAGCCAGTGACATAGAAGGTTCACGGAATTCAGTTCTAACTTGGGCATGGTAAAACATTTAAGGGAGACATATTGGCCTCTCAGTATGTTCCGTCTTTTAATCTATCTTGGGCAAATTGAGGAAATCGTGAATTCAACTGCGCAGCACTAACTTGCATCGTCGCCAGTGTTGTCAGTTGGTAATGATATTTTGAGTTTTTGTCAAACACAATGCACTATTACCACAGTAACAATAATTTACATTTTAAGCAAATGCAATGTAACAAATCAAACTGTCAAAACCCCACTCCCCCCCAAAAAACACTGTTAATTGCTAAGAATAAAATTCCTGTAAAATAACTCGTAAACAACACAAACCACGTTAATATAACAATTGCCCTCCCACTACTTAAAAACCAATTGCACCAATAACATCTTTCCCATCCTATTCAATGTCCTTGGTGGGAGCATAGCATCACATAAATATTTTATGGAAAAAATTTTCGCTGACATACAATCCCATATGTCGGTGAAATTTTTTACACAAAATAGTTGTTGATATTTTGACATTAAAATGTTGCCCAAGTAACACACTGTGATTGTCACCTATGTTTAATAGCATCACATAACATTAAATAAAATAAATAATAAATGCTCCCTCAAGCAGCTGCTTGCCACAGGTCTGACAGGAGCCTATCAGTTTATAACATTGCAAGATTTTAATTCCTGTTTTAAATTTTATCTGTATGAAAGCTTTCATTAATGCACTCATATCTAGAAGAGTATCACTTCATGTCTTCTGAGAAGCAAACCTATGCCTTGAAGATGCTTTCCATCTTCTTTCCCTGAACAGGGAAATTTAATAATATTTTTAAGTAAAATTCAATGGTAAAAACACAGTGTGCTGAATTATATAAAGATTAAGTTAACTAGGTGCTGGACTAGTCAGGTGGATTGAGGAAGACAATTAGCTCATTGACACTAATGGCATAACTGATAGTCGTAGCTCAGTGTGGTGAAGTTTAGGTTACTTAGTCATACCTTCATTGATTTTGTTACTATGTTTTAGAGACAGCCTCTTCAGTTGTGCAAGGAGGACAAGCCTGGAATGTGTGCTGTTCTGCACGGGAGTTGTTGCTTCTCACTTGTTGGTGACTGAGAGTTCTCCCATGTGGTGGTGTTATTAATCAGCACTTTGCTGTCTATATGGTATGAGTCGTCCCGTGGCCGAGTGGTTAGCGCGCTTGGATCTACGGGACCTGGGTTCGAGCCCTGGGTAAGGCATGGATGTTCGTGTTGTTTTCTGCTGAGGTCCTGCCATCCTCTCAGATCTACTGTGGCATATAAACTGACAGGCTCCTGTCAGACCTCTGTGGCAAGCAGCAGCTTGAGGGGGTATTTATTTATTTATTTATTTATTATTTATGATATGAGTTACTGAATGTCATAGTATTCTAAATTTTTCGTTCCTGTCATTCCATGCCAATTCACCAGGCTAGTTCACCACTCATAACAGATTTCAATGATCTTTGGCATAAATGTTAGTACACATAAGATGTCTGATTGTCCAAAATATGTTGACTCAAAAATTTTTTTGTAAGGAGTTTTAATCGTTTAACCTAAGGGGAAAATATACAAATTGCGACAAAAGGTTTTTCTTTTTTTTTCATTGTTTCTAAGGTAAATGAGAAGACCAAACTTGGTGTACTGATGTAGATATTCCTTATTAATTCATTAAAAAATCAAATTTGAAAAATTTAAATATGATTTTGAAAAAAAAATTGAAAAAACTGAATTTTAAAGTGTGAAAAAAAAGTGATGTGGTCCCCATATATAAAAAATGACATGTTATACATTATACTCTATAGAAACGTTGTACAAAATTTGGAGTATGATCATTTCTTTTGATAATGAGGAAAAAAAATCGAATTTATACCAATGTTATTACTAATAATGACCTTCAGGGGACTGCACTGACGTTCTTGTGCATGCACACTGAAGGAGAGGTTACCAATGTAATTGCTGCTTGCACTCAAGTGCAACTTTGTAACTCCAATCACTCCAACTAGCATTTGGCTGCTACTTACAGCTATAATGCTGCTATTGATAAAAGTTTATATCCTTTTTTACAAACGAGTAAATGAAAAAGCTCAAAATTTAGAGGACAAATTTAACAATACAAATGTTCAGTGATACATAGGATGACAAGATTGCGATTGGTAAAAACTAAGACATGTTATTAAATGTTCTGACTTCAGTTCATATAAATTGAAAATGGTAAATTATGCTTTATTTTTTGGTCAACTGTACCTATATATATCACTCTATAGTAATTAAGGAAAAAAAAAATTCTGAAATCTGAAAACTGATGGTATAATCGTGATTACCTTCATTTTTTAATCTTTGAGGAAAAATATTTCTTTGCTGATATTATCTTAAGAACTGTGGAAGGCAGAAGTGGGCACCGGATTTTTTAATCCAACAATAGAAACTGTAATTGTTTTCATTTACTAGACTTCACAAAATTAATTCACAAAGTTGCATAGTACTTGTACTTGGTACTTCTAAAATATATTAAAATATAAATCAGTTCTTTGATCACTATGTCAGTAACTTAGCCCTTTTCAGTTTAAATGATTATTAATTCTTTATGACTAAATTCTTTATTATCAATGCATTTTGCGATAACATTTATTTCATCAGCAATGAACATGACCTTAAAACTTCTATTTATTATTTGAAAATATTATTTTAATTTTCTATTATTTTTCTATTATTTTAAAACATGACTTTGTTAAAATGAACTAAATTCAAACTTGCATGTGTGCAATGTTTTCTGCTCATTAAATTTGAAGGAGCATCTTTGCTTATTACCATTAAAACTTCATTAATTATGATAGAGCAATTGATCAAAAATAAAGCATAATTTACCGTTTTCAAGTTATACAATTTGAAAATTTGTATTTGCAACACAACATTTGTATTGCTAAATTTGTTCCCTCTAAATATTGAGCTTTTTTGTTTGCTCATCTGTAAAAAAGGATATGAACTTTTATCAATAGCAGCATTATAGTTGTAAGTAGCAGCCGAATGATAGTTGGAGTGATTGGAGTTACTATGTCGTGCTTGAGTGCAAGCAGCAAACATCTGTAGCCTCTCCATGTATCTCCTCCAGTGTGCAGGCACAAGAGCATCAGTGCGGCCCCCTGAAGTGCATCATTAGTGATAACATTGGTACAAATTCAATATTTTTTTCCCATTATCAATTTTGTTTGATTTGATATGGAATTACTCTCCTATTAGTGCACTGAGCTGGATATTTGAGACTTGGCATTGCTGCATTTTGTGCCATTTGCTTTGTCATGTTATCAAGCAAGCATTGTCCTGGCTGTGGGATGTGTTCAATCATTGAATGCACATATGGGCTGCACGGGGTCGTCGAGGTCAGTATATGGACGGGAATGCTCTATGGGATACCCTGGGCATATTTGTGTTAGATTTTAAAAGGAGAAAATCACATAATGGATATGATATGATATAGGATAGTAGAGATATATAATGGTAGAGCTCTGAAAATTTGCACCATGTATAAACTGGTTTATAGATCTTGGAAAAATCCGAAATTTGAACTCTGACATGTTTTTCAGGGTGAAGCAGAGGTCATGTAGAGGCAGGGGCATTTCGTCATTTAGGGACCAGAGGGGCTTAACCTCTTTCCAATCTGATGTCAGAATGGACTTAGTATTTCTAGCTGGAGTCAACGTTTCCCTTACAAAGAATACTAGAGTCTACTGTTGATGAAGTTGCTGCGAAACATCATAGCAACTAAAATGCAATTTTTGAATAATTTATGTTGAATAAATTTCCCAAATTTAAAATTAATGAGCTATCAAGTGAATTTTACTAAAAATATGCATCAATAAGACAAGGTTATATATTACAAAATTAATTTTGTTGACTGCACTATCCTGGGTGGTATGCTTCATTGGCAATTCATTACCCCTGTCATTTAAGGTGTCCTCATCTTGTTGTTATTCCTTTGTTTTCGGCAGCAGTGTCAGGGTGCGAGCCTTGGCCTAATTGTCGGCAGGGCCCTGGGTTCAGCAGATGTGCAGAATACAGCTAAATGAGGAGTTTGTCTCTGGTAATATGTCTGTTCCAGTAAGTTTCCAAGCTGAAGGGGGCAGAATTATATCCATGTTGCATATAAGATTTCTATTGATATAGATGAGGAAGTCTATTATTTTCAATTGATATTTAGTAAGTATTGAGCTTAGTATTTTGTCTTTGTCGAACTGTGGAGTAGTTTCCTTAGTGATAGCAGTTGTTGTGTGATGACTGTGAGTTGCAACTTGTTTCAGAAGTCTCGCTGGTGCATCTCCAGGTGAGTTTCGAAGTTTCGGAAGATTTTGCCACTATATTTGTCTTTTTCAAGCAGTACTTTGTTTGGGTCATTTAATGGTATATAAATTTTGCCAGCCAGTTTTTTTAGACCGCTATCTTTCTTTACTATGTTATTTTAAATTGTTCTGCTTCTTGATGCTGCTTAGGGTGTTCAGTAACTGGGGTATGTCTGGAAATGCTATAGTGTAATTAATTTTCGGTTGTTGGGCAGGTGGTGCTGGCTGAGAGTTTTGAAATTGGCCCTGATTTTTTTGATAGATTGCTTCTATAAACTTGTCAGTTTGTCTGCTTATTACCATTAAGTGTCCCTGTGTTCTTAATGTATTTTATTACTATTTGTAGAAGTTCTGTTGAGCAGTATCTCAGAGCTTGTAAAAATAACTCTATAAATGCTGACTTTTTATATAAGTTGGGGTGGGCTGAGTTTGGGAGAATAAAATTAGGGATGGAGTTGGGTTTACAGGAGAGTGTAGTGCTTATGGAGTTCTGGAATCTCTGAATAAAATAATAAATAAATACTCCCTGAAGCAGCTGCTTGCCACAGAGGTCTGACAGGAGCCTGTGAGTTTAATACGTCATAGTAGAAGGTGTGTGAGGATGGTGGGACCCCAGCAGGAAAGCAGCGCACACATCCATGCCTTACTGAGGGCTCGAACCCAGGTCCCTTACATCAGTAGCCAAGTGCGCTCTGAATGGTGATATCCAAAAATCTATGCTGCTGTCGATTTCAGATTCGTGAATGAGTGAGAGAATTACATTGAGAATTTTATGGTGAGAATTACATTATTCAATCTGTGTAAGAGTTCCTCAAGTTTGGATGTGGTCCCTCCCCAGACAAGAAAAATGTTGTCAATGTACCTTGCCCATAGCAGTGGTTGAGGGCGTGCCCTCTGAGGACTGAGTCCACAATGTGGCAGAGGATCACATCTGCCATCAGGCCCGAAGGTGGAATTATTGTGTAAAGACATCGAGAATAATCTATGCATTATATTCCAAGAACCTGTGGAGAGAAAATGGATAGTGTGGACCTGTGGAGTGAAATGGATAAATTTACCTGTGGAGAGAAAAAACTGTATTTATTGAGAGAGGAAGTGCTCACAGTATCAAACATCCCCCCCCTAATCACAGGCATGGGGTAAAGACCTGTTTCCTCGTCACTGAAGATAACCATCTATACTGGTAAGACTTCCTCCAACATAGGTCTGGTGATACCCACAGAAATAAGGATTCAGGTACCTGTGATATCTTCTGATCAGGATTATCCACCAACTGATGACACATGTGAATCTGTTCACTTGGAGCACCAGGACCCTGTGTGATTGACCACTCCTTAGTGGGGTAGAAAAAAAAGTAGCCATAGTAGTCCAGATCAGCATGCCACACAAATCTGCCAACCCTTCCGTTCTCTTCCACAAGAGAGTATCTCTTTTGAAAGGTACTAACCGTCTGCATCATGAAGTTAGGGTCAGACTTTAGGTGTGAGGCCTCTCCAGTTCTGTGCATCATCACAGGGGATCTCCTTCCATTAAATACCCAACTACCATTTACAGACAGTATAGTACTGAGAAAAACTTGCAAAAAGAGTAATTTTCTTATTTCAAGTATGTTGTTCAGAAATAGTCTTTCTATTAATATCCATTATAATTATTTCTGTTAGTATTTTTTTTTATAATAAATTTGTATATATTTCTCTTTAGGAGGGTAAAAGAACTGCCAGTACATTTGACATATACCGTGTGTTCTTGACTAATTAACACATAAACAATGTCGTGCTTTTATTTTATTGAGATGCATATGCATTTCAGTAAAAAAAAATGCACAGATATAGATATTAAATGCTTGAATAACAACATCTAGAATTATTTTTAACAAAGGTCATATGTGTTCTAAAATATGTGGTGAAACTTGCCAAAGGGTTATTGCAGTAGTCTTCAACATGGTTGTTTTAGGGTTTTTATACTGATGTCAACATAATTCTCACATTTAATTCAATGTTAAATTTTTAAGTGAAAATGAAGAGAGTCTGTGGTGTTAAAGTTCAAAGAATTATACTACCACTTAATATTGCACTGGCTCACTTTAGAGCCACACTTATGCATTGGCTCACTTAATGCTTTAGTTGGGCTTCCAATAGTTGAAGCTAGGCAAGATGATGATTTAATAACAGGCAGATAACTTGTCCAATTTGATGCAATTGTCGAAGGATGCACTGCAATGGGTGTCTTCAAGTGAGCTATTGGCAGGTTGCCTACTCCTTTTAATGTTATGGCTTAAGCTTTAGGTTGTATTTAAGTTAATTTTTTTTTAATATGTGAATATTACAAAATTTCTTAAATAGTAAAAAAGTTGTGTTGCTCATTTAACATCAAGGTCTACAATACTTTTTGCAGTCATTCACCTTGTATGTTTGATGTATCCATTCATCATGCACTGCTGAAAGATGCAAATTCCAGCAGCCTTCAAGTTTCAGCATAACCTGATAGTGGTTCACATGATGACAGTGAATCATCACTTCTTGTCTTGTTTCTACATAAGTCTGCCAATAGTTCATTTGAAGCCTCCATTGCATCCTTCAACAGTTGAATCAAATTAGACTGGTTATCCACTTGTTATAAAATACCATCTTGTCTAGCTTCAACACCACTGTAAGCCCAACTAAAGCATCAAGTGAGCAAGTGCATATGCATCGTCATCTCAAGTGGTAATATGATTCTTTGAGCTTTAACACAGCTTCTTGATACAGTTTCTTCATTTTTACTTGCTAAAAGACTCAATTATTTTTTGCCATTAACTCTATGAAAATTATGTTGATATCAGTGACTTAAGCACAGAATTTTATCTAATCTAACCACTGCCATGTCCGTGGACATGTTGAAGCTTATAGATTTAAAACAAACAGTATAATCATGTAAATTGAAGAAATTTCTTGATATTTTTGTTCAACTGTCAAGGAAGTTATCACTCTTAATTTAATATTGACATTAAATTTAGAGGAAAAGTTGTCTTGAGCCAGGGGGATATGAACTCAGCACCTACTGATAATGTCAGGTGCTATCAGAATTATGTGGAGGTTGTGGGTTTGTATTCCACCAAGCCTAAGACAATTTTTTCTCTAAAAATTGATACTGGCATTAAACTAAGAGTGATATCTTTCTTAACAAGTGAACAAAAACACTGAGAAATTTCTTCAATTTATCCAATGGTATATTCGTGACATAATACACCTGACATGTTATCAGGAGGTCATGAGTTCGTATCCCACCCAGCTCAAGACAATTTTTCCTCTAAAATTGAAATCGACGCTAAAGTGCCTATTTATTTGAATTTGATTCGAAATAAGTCGAGTTACTTCATTAATTATTTATTACTAGTCATCTGCTTTGTGAGGCTATTTGTGAACGGTGAGGACACTGCCTTCATAAGACACAGGAAATTGTTCACTTTAGGTAGAAAGTTTATTATAACATCAATTAGAGGAGATCTTGATCTGCATCCGATAATGCAGCGGTCAGAGCTCTTGATAGTTATCAGGAAGTAGTGAGTTCATATCCCACTCAGCTCAAGATAATTTTTCCTCTAAAATTGATATCGACTTTGAGTGATGCCTTCCTTGAAGTATAATTGTGTATGAAATTATTTTGTAGATGAAGTTTTAACATATTACAAATGTTAGCCATTACTTTTTAAATTTCATACTCTCTGTGGCAAGCAGCTGCTTGAGGGGGTATTTATTTTTTTTGAAATCCTGTTACACATATATTTTGTAAGCCTAAGAGGGCTCAGACTTTTAGAATAAGTACATTATTTTAATAAATTGAACAGCAGAAAGTAATTTTTAAGTGCTATGGTAACATGGGATTTGTTAAGCCTTGTAAGTAGTTTGTATTAATAAACCTTACATCCCTATTAGTACTCATTCAAATCAAAGAATTTTCCATTAATCTCTGAAAACAAAAAGTTGCATTTTCAAACCACCCTTGAGGTGAAGAAAGAAATTGTTGCTGTCAATATGAATCATACTCCACCATCAAAATATCAAATTTCTAGCTCAAAATTCAAGCAATTAAAGCTTTTGGGAGATTTTAAAAGTGTGAATCATAATAGTTTATATAATACTTATGCAACCCAAAAAGAATTTTCAATTTATCTCTTAAAGCACAAAAATTGCATTTTCCCACACACACTTGGGGGTAAAGGTGAAAATCATTAGTTGTTGATGCAAACTTCATTACATTCACATTCAGTTGTTATATAAGCACAATATAAATTTCAAATATCTAACCTAGTTACATTGTTTGCAATTTTAGTTTGAAATTTTGCATTTTTCAGCTTTTTCCACCATTTAGAGGATGCAATTTTAGCTGTAGGAAGGCTTTGGAAGTGTGAATCTTAATATTTCATCAATAATTGTCCAACTCAAAAATAATTTTTAATTTATCTATAAAAACAAAAGTTCGATGTCAACAGACGAGAGAGTAAAAATCATTAGCTCTCTTTTTCCAAAAATGAGCTAAACTATTAGATTTTATAAATGAAATATTTAATTTCTGATGGGGGGGGGGGGGGAGAAACTTTAATTCCCAGTTGTCTATTTGAAGGAGGCAAATGGAGTTTAGAGAATGTGGATATTAAAGTGCATGATACTTAGCTGCTCTCCTCAAAAACGTGTAATCTATACAAGACAGTAGCAGCATGACTTCATCGTTGGACATGCCTGCTGATGAGGCCTACTTAGGGTTACCATATGTCCCTCTAAAAGGAGGGCATGTCATCCTTTTTTATCTCATGTCCTGGAATTTTGAAAAAACACATGAAATATCCTCTTTTTGTGTAAACTCATAATATGTCTTAAATTAATATTAAGGCCCTCATTTTTTGTATTTTCCTTTTTTTAAATTTCTTGAACCATGACTGGAATATAATTACTGTTAACCATTAAATATTATACTGTAAATGCAAATCATAAATGCTAAATTAATTTTCTTATTGTAAAAGTTACTATTTTATGTAATCTCAATAAGTGGCATTTACATGCCAGATTAAAAAAACTACGCACTGTAGAAAATTGCATAAGATTTTGTGTCTGTCCACCGATAGTTGGGCTATGAAAGTTGACAGCAGTTTTATTTTTGCAAAATAAAAGGGCAGCGAAGGAATTAAGGAACTACTCCTAGTTTATACAAGCATTCTCATACGAGACCAAGTCACTTCTGACCACTACCTCAATTATAGTTAATGGAAACACACAAAGTTTGCCTAAAGCTTGCACAAAGTTGCTGTGACAGCAGATAGTTACTAATCACTATGCCACTTAATAACCTCGGATTGCTTATCAAGTATGAATAAAAATTGGCATGTCATAGATATAGTTTGAAGTGTATTGAATAATTAGAATTATCCCTTTTTCTGACTAGACTAAAATGTTATTCTGTACTTGAAATAAAACTTGGTGGGAAAAAAATTAATTTTTTCACAAATTGAAAGCCTGTCCTTCTTTTCTACCTCTATTTCTACCTTTTCTGCCCCCCCCCCCCCACTGTGCTCCATTTCTACCTTTTCTGTCCCCTTTTAGAACACTGTCATCTGGTAACCCTAAGCATACTTAGTATCATAGCCTAAATGCCTCAGTGGTTACATTGAGACATTGTCAAAAGATTAAAACTAAAGCTTACATTAACCATTGCTCACAAGTTGTTGGAATACAATGCTGCAAAGTGTTGCATAATTATGGTATCAAAATAGTTATGCAATAAGTAAAAAATAAATAAAATAAATACCCCCTCAAGCAGCTGCTTGCCACATAGGTCTGACAGGAACCTGTCAGTTTATATGCCAGAGTAGAAGACTGAGGATGGCAGGACCTCAGCAGAAAAACGACACATACATCCATGCCTTACCCGGGACTCGAACCCAGTAAATTGGAAAAAAAATACTCCCTCAAGTAGCTGCTTGCCACAGAGGTCTGACAAGAGCCTGTCAGTTTATAAGCCATAGAAAAGGTCTGTGAGGAAGGCGAGATTTTAGAGGGAACAAATGATCTCAAGTAATCAAAGTCTGTGGATTAGTGGTGTAGCTGCAGGTAGTTCAAATGGTGCTGTCGAATCAGGGCATTAGCTTTAAAGGGAGTGAACTGGCCCGGCCCGTCAGAAAGTTTAACCTTTTAAATCCTTAAAAAAATAATGTGAAACAGGAATGATTTTAAACTTTAACTTCATTTCAAAAATAGTGAAGAGCAAATAGCATAAATAATAGGACAGTATTATATAAAATATGCATTTATAGTAGTAGCCTGTGACATAGCATTTTTAAGTACCTTTCATTAAATTTTTTTTCTCCTCCTTGAAGCAAAGCTCTCCTGGGCCAGCATTGAGATTTTATCTCCACAAAACTCTCCGTCCTGCCCTTGGTCAGTAGGAGAAGCAAAGTTTTGGGAACTGTGAGTTGTTATATAAGCAAGTTTTATGGAGGTAATTTTATGCAAATAGGTGCTTCAACAAAAGAGAATAGGATAATGTTTTATTAGTATTATTACTTTAAGCAATTCATCATACCCATCAAATCAAGTCTGATTCCAAGGTTGGAAATCACTGATATAATAATGTTCACTGCACTCTGTATTTTAGCATTCTCTACTACAGTGGTTTCCAACTTTAAGAACATTACACCATTTGGAGTCTCCAATAAGTTCTGATAGTATCATATGATGGAGTGGTGGATCCATTTTATTTTCCATGTATTATTTTCACTAAGCTGTAAATTATGTTGAAAACTTTTTTGATCACTGCAATATCTTTTTCATTAAATTTTGTCAATTATTGTATTTATTTTTTCTTATTTGGAATCATCCAAAAAATTTGTCATTGTTAAATGAGAAAATTGTATTAAAATGTGTATTTTGTTTTGTTGAATTTTCATCTCCTTTCCACTTATTGAATAATAATATTTTATCATCCCAGAAAAAATGTGTATGAAATATATAAGCACAGGTATTTTTCTTTACAAGAGAGCAACTCAAATTCAGAACTTTGTCTTCAAGGAACTAACAAATAGGAAAAGCTGATGTTACCTACCAAAAGAGCATTTGATTCTGAACAATAAAATATAAAAAAAAATATGCAAAGGGGGAAAAATGGGGGAGGGGGTATATCAGCATGAGTAATATATTTCAAATCCATTTAGAAGTTTTTGAAAAGCAAAAAATTGCCTTCTGGTACTTTAAAAGTATGCTCTGACCACCACAATTTAAGTATTTCTATAAAACAAATATTTGAGAAAATTGCTGTTGGGAATTAATTTCTTTAACTTTCGTTTTTAAAAATAAAGTATCAGCACATCTTGGAGTTTGAGACATGTAAAGGTATTCTAAGCAGTTATAATCCCCCCCCCCCCTCAATTTTTTGGACTATGATCGATCACTTGTGCTCTGAACACCCCAATTATTATTTCATTAAATATTTCCTAAATAATTTGCTTGCCCAGGGTTCCAATAATCAGGGATTTGATTTTCATTATCAAGAAGACACATTTCTCTTAGTACAAATTCTGACTATGACAAAAATATTAAATTTTCATCATTAACATTTTTTGGCATTTGCATCATTTAGATCACCATTTTCTCTATCATTTATAGTTCTTGAAAAATCAATCGTGAATATCATTCTTTCACATCAATTAGAGGAAAATGAACAGAAGATTATCTGCCAAAAAATTAATTTGTATAATTGTAAATAACTGCCATGAATTCATAATTGCAGAAAAAAATACTAGATTTAAATCATGTTCAGTAGAATAGTTAGAAAGAAAAACTTAGCAGAGCTTAATCTACTATTCAAATAAATTTGTGCAGATTCCTTATGCAACATATGAGAAAAGTAAAGTGAAAAAAAAAGAGCATTAACAAGACAGATTTTTTAAAATGATATCTATAACTCTGTATAAATTTGACTTTTTGAACTTTACATAAATGAATGTGTGATGTGCAGTTGATAGTAACAAATTGGTTATGTTTAACTTTTATAATTATATGTAAATAGGTGGAAATAAACTTTGAAGCAGAACCATCAAATAAAACTTTATTCCTGGAAAAAGTCCGTCAATCCAATGCTGCATGCCAGAGTGGGGACTTTACAGCTGCAATCAGGCTGTATACTGAAGCAATTGCTCTTGATCCAAGCAACCATGTGCTTTACAGTAATCGTTCTGCAGCATACATTAAAGTGGGAAAATTTGGCCGTGCTTTGCAAGATGCTATCAAAGCTCGGGAACTCCATCCTAAGTGGCCTAAGGTATGTAATTTAATAAACATTACTGATAAACACATGCATGTGATTAGGTAAATAAAACAATTAGACCAGAATAAATCATCACATTTTCCAGGATTTAGGATAATTTGTGCTTTGCAATATTGTTTCTTTGTGGATATTGTAAAATTTATTAATTATATAATTTTATTAAGTGATGTTAGTTTAGAACAAAATATCTAAAGTATGTGAGTAAATATGAAACCTCTAAACTTAGGGAACAAAAATTTATTACAATGAATAGTGTGCTCAAAATTTTCGTGAACTGGAAATACTGTTGCTTTGAAAAAATTGATTAATTAGGCTTTTATCTCTTATAAATTGTACATCTAAATAAAAAAAATCCAAACATTCTTGTAGGTTAAGTAGGGTTGCAAAACATTTTTCTTTAAAGTAAATTATGATATTTGATGTAGGAAAAAATTATTTTGAACTTTTCTGGGATCATAAGTATATAGCTATCTACCTTTTGCAGTGCATTTGGAAAATACATGTTGATAAATCAATAAATATTTTGTGGAAAAAATTTTCGCTGACATACGGGATATGAACCCGCATCTCTCCAGAAACATGCCAGAGTATTCTTCCAGTTGAACCAATGCCAGCTCTGTCTTTTTTCTGCTAATTTTAAGACTAAACTCTATCACCTAGATTTTCGGGCCAACCATTGGTACCATCTTGGGTGGCCAAATCAACACCACAAAAGAGCAGCAGGTAACGCTGTGATTATCATCTATGTTGAAATACATGTTTATTCAATGGTAGAGTACATTAAATAAGCCAATTATTGGAAACAATATCAGAACCCAGTTAACTTTTCCTCTGTTTTGTGCAATGTGTAGATCAGCTATGCAAATTCCTGCAAAATTGTTATGGGAACAATCCCATAAATGGGTTTTTCTGGATATTTGCATATATGCAGTGATAGACCACATATGTTGAGTGATGGTTAGGGCTGTTCAACTTCTAATCACTTAAGGGCTGCATTGTATTTATCTACCCTCAAGCCATATTGCACTTTAGAGATGTACACATGAGCTACATTGCAGGGAATTAAATATGTGTCTGAAACCATAAATCACCATTTTGTAATGATCAGATTTTTGAAATTTGAGCCCACAACTAAGATTACACACAAAATTAGAAACATTAATTTAAGACATATATTACATATTAATTTTAGCATTTTTTGTATGTATGCTGTATAGGATAGTGACTTCATAAGTTCTTTACAGTTTCAATGTGGAAAGTGTGTTAGCTAATTCTATTATATATTGGAAAAACTATCCTCATATAAACATACAATGGGAGAACATTTGCAGACTGCAGTGTAAACTATTTGAGGGAAGCTAATTGAACAGCTTATGTTAGGGAAATTCCCTTGCATGGGAAATGGATGATGCCTTTACTGTCTCATTCGATCTCCATGCATCATGTACATTATGTTCTAAGACATTTTTCATAAGCATTATTATATGGCTACTAGTTTCAGCAGACCCTTGTGCAATATTCAGGATATATCAAGATGAATAAATCATTCCATTGCAGACCAACAACTCTGACTATCCAGTCGCCCAACCAATGCCTCACCACACTCAAAAATGAAATCATGCTTTGTTGTGGCTTTCAGGTGCTTTAGAGAAAATTTGTTTGAAAATATCCAAAACCACTGTCTGAATTGAGCAAATTGTCTCTCATTAGTGAAAATTGCAGTGTTATGAAAAACAGGTATCTATGTTATGGAGCATCCCATTCTTATTATTTCTATTAAGCTATATTCCACTGTCTCAAGAGGCTTCTGTCTCAGCTGTACCATGACAACTTCTGTGGAGCTCTGACCTGAATGTTTTGATGGACACTGGAGCCTTTACTTCCAGTAACATAGCCACTTGACTAAACTTTTTTCCCTATACTTCTGATTGCATTCATTGTTTGTTCTGCTATCTGTGGACAACTACACCTCAATGTTTACCTTTTTCTCTTCTTGAATAAGACTACTCATTGATGGAGGGGGTGGGGGGTACAATGACACTGAATTCTCTAGAGATTACTCACTAATATTGTCCTGCCTATCACTCATTTATAGGGATGAGGATAACTCAGTCAGGAGCATGCCAGGTTCAAGTTCCATCTGGGCCAGCATTGAGATTTATCTCTGCAAAACTCTCTGCCCTCTGTCAGTAGGTACACTGATGGACTTGGAAAGGCTGTCATTTATCGGATGGGACATTTAGGCCATAGTCCTTTGTGCAGGAGAGCCATATGTTGTGCACATTCACCTGACCATTTAACCCCTTGTGTGTGAAAAAATGCTGCTCATAGGTAAAACAACACAACCCATTATTTATTGTGATTTCTTCAGTGGGGCTTAAGTGAGCCATGTATTACAGCCACTGATGCAAATAATATTGGTCTCCTTGATTTAGATGGATGTTGCCATTTTGAAGTATTTGCACAGGTGCAAAACTTTGTTGTTTGAGTGTAACCTACTTTTGTTTTTCATAGTTGTTTTGATCCACCCATTTTTGTCAATTAGCCTGTTCAATAACTGGTGAAATTTTCCCTTATCAATGCATGCTATTTCTTTATTGGAATAGATTACTTTTTACTCATACTACTCAACTAGAAATAGTTACTCAACTATTTCTAGTTGTTTACAGTGTGTGAGTGGGGTTTTAAGTTCCTCTGGTGGTGTTCTACTCTTTTTGTGTATTCTATTTTTAGTGAAATAATTTAATTTTTTTACTCTTTCTAAAGTCACACTTGTACACCTCCAGATGTTTTTTTTTAACATTATAATAGTCATAATATTTGATTTTTTTTGACAGTTTTATAGTTGATGTTATTTTATTCAGCTATACTTGTGTAATGGAGATATACTGTCTTAGGATAGCTATATTAAACCAGAATATTCAGATAATAAATTATAAGCATTTCCTCATAGAAGCAGTAATAAAATATTCTGATTTTATGTAGGTCAAAACATGTTTTCTGAAATAAGGTGTTTATGAAAAATTATACTGCAGATAAGTTATGTCTATATTATGTGAAGACTAAGTTTCATATTACATGAATGGAAAGCAAAATTAAGGGAAAAACTTCCAAAATAAAGTGTTTTTGAAGAATTGGATTGAAAATATTACATTTTAAGCAAAAGTCATTACATATCCTTCTAAAATTACATTTCTTATAATAAACAATTCAATATAGCAATTATGTTGTGTAAAAATTTTTGAGTTTTGCTTAAGAAATGAGAAAAATATTTTATTGGCAACTCTAACATAAGGTACAAATATTATTTAAAATCAGAATTTTGGTATGTTAAGTGGAGACACAGTCATATATTGGCTCATGGAGACACTGCAACTGTCGAAGTCGAGGTTTGAATACCACGCTGATGGCACAGTCGTTTGTTTTTTAATGACTTGTAGATAAGCCACAAACTTTGTTGTTCTAAGGGACAAATATTCCTCTCTAGTCTCATTTTTCTATGAAAAGCGTATTTTAGAAATTATGTAGCTTTGATATAGTATGAAAGTGTCCCAATAATTTTTTGAATATAATATAAATGAAAAAATCTTTCAAATGAAGCAAAATTTTTTGTCAATTAGTGACAATTTAAAATGGGGTAAAAATTAGTAACACATATGAATATTATCTCTTTTGGAAATTAATAATCCTTAATGCATTTAGATGGACCCTGTGCACATTAAAGAACACATTGAATTGTCTTGAGAAGCTATCATTTGTTTCCTGAAGCTGTCCATGGATCCCCACACAAATTGAGAACTACCTTATATTATTTTACTGCACACAATAAGATAGCTCAGTAATTCAGCCTTTGAGGTTAGCAAAACTTATTAAAAGAAAAATTTGTCAGCCCTGACTGACAGGATGCATTACAGGTGAAGTGATGTGTAGATCAGAGGTGGCCAAACAGTCAATCACAATTAACTGATTGATCACATTCAACTGTTTGGTCAATCACGTAGCTGCCATAGTGGTTATCAGGCTTACACTAATGTGAATGCACTGGTCACTACCACTATTGTATCACGTCTTAGTGTTTGTGAGCAAATTTGCAGCTAGATTTAATGGATTTTTTTTAATAAAGTGTATAATTCTAGTATAATCATGTAATTTATTATTTTATTAATTATTTTATGCTTAGTTGGTCAAGCAGCATTAAATCATTATTATGACTTATATACTAATGGTCGATCATAAAAGATTTTTACTCTTAAAAGTCCATTGCAGAGTCTAAAAATTTGGCCCTCCGTGGTGTAGATAAAGTCTGAGCCTTCAAGGCTGAGGCCAGGGCACTGGTTTTAAAGAACTCATAGTAGAATTTTTTGTTCCAATTGATTTATTATTTTCTTTTTCTTTGCCATCTTTATAGTAGACATTTCTGGTTTATTGTATAAGATATGCCTATATGTAATACCTCATTAAATGCACAAAATGTGTGATCAGTATTCAATGTGGTCATTAATAACATATTTGATATGGAGATACCAAATATATTATTAATGATATGAGGAAAAGTAGTGAAGACTTAAGATGACTTGTGCTACCTTACACACTTCAGTGATTCCAGGAGCCTAGCAGTGATATTTTTTACATACACTGGTAGAAATTGAAAAAAGAACACCATTAACAATTGAAGCATAATCTATAAGATTTATTTAGTAGAAACAACTTGTTGAGAAAGGACAGTGTTCACACATGTGAAGTTATTCAATGTTTATTTTTCCTTTTAATGAGTATTACATTTTACAGAAGGCACAATTTTTTAAGGTGTTGAACCTCTTCGAGCAGCAATACAAGCTTCCACTCTGGCATACTATTGGTTGTACAAATGCTGGATATTATGCTGGGGGATACCATTCCATCTGCTTTCAACTTGGACATGTAATTCAGTGATGGTCATTGCCTGCTGCGGTCCACAGAAGAGTCTTTGTCCAATCCAGTCCTAGATGCTCGATTGGAGAGCGTGCTGGCCAAGGGAGTTGGTGCACTGCCTGAAGAGCATGTTAAGTTGCCCAGGCAGAGTGTGGGTGGACATTATCCTGCTGGAATATTGCATTTGGGATTACACTCAAATATGGCAGGATGACCGGCTGTACGATGTCGCTGACATACATATTGCTATTCAGTGTACCCTATACAAACACCAGATGTGTATGAGAGTGATAGCTAATCACTCCCCACACCATGATGCCCAGTGTGGGTCCCATGTGCCACTGGTGGATGCAAGATGGAAGAAGCCACTCACCTTGTTGCCTTCAGATGTGTAAATGACAATCAGACGCTCCTAAGCAGAATCGGCTTTTATCACTGAAGACCACAGACTGCCATTCTTCCCTCAATGAACTCGTTCTTGACACCACTGCAAATGTGCTCGACAGTGATGAGGTGACAGTGGTAACCATGCCCATAGTCCTGCTTCCAAAAGACAATTGCATGTCATTCTTGTAGAATCCTTGGTACAACATAGGATTGAATTTGTGATGCCTTAGCCTTCCACTCTGCCACCACCGCCCTCTTGACCGTAACTCTGTGACTCTTGATCGTAACTCTCACCGTAACTCTGTGTTGCCTGGAACCACATCTGTGAGTGCAAATGCTCTTCTGACCATTGATGCCACCATCATACCACTGCTGATACCTCTCGTTCCACTTGGTGTGCAATTTGACAAAAAGACCAGTCTGCTTCCCGAAGACCCACTATACGACCTCACTCAAACTCCGCTAACTGCACATATATTGTGTACCTGCATTGTCCAGGCATGGTAGTTTCTTCAAATAGCACTGAACAACACAGCACAAGACGAATGACTTCTTTCTTCATGCCCTAGTCCTTAAATATGCGCTGCATACATTTGCGTGTTGTCATCCTTAGGTCATTATTTCACCCAATGATTTTCAATCTTGGATCACAGTTTCTGCTGCCCTTAAATATTAACATATTATAATATGATGTTCCTAAAGGAATTCCTTCTAGGTATTCTTTTTTCAATTTCCACCAGTGCATAAGTAACACATGATATATAATTTGGCTATTAGAACACACAGATAATTGTTTAAACAATACTGGAGCCCTAAGGTGGGGGAGAATTATAACCCTCTCACCTTTAGGGCTTGAATAGTTTATTTTTTATTCTCTGAAAATCAGACTCAAGATGTCACATTAGACTCAACATTAGACTCAAACTTGCACACAAAAATTTTTAAACAGGATTTTACAACACTGACTCTGAGTTTATGCAAACACATAATACACTGCAATATCATTTATTAATCTTTAGAAGATAGCTAGTACAATAGTTGTACCATTAAGAAAATATGCCAAAAGGATGGTACAGGTTACAGCAGTTATATCAGGTACTTCTTTTCCCCAAGGGCAGGTCAGAAGGTAATTTGATAACATGAGAGACTAGTGTTTTTTGCTGCATCCACTGTTTGAGAGTGTACATGACTCGATTCTCTGAAAATCATGAATGAGTCATTCTCAGTCTTTGAATCACTTTTAGTAGCTGCTGTTTGCTTAAAGTTAAGTTGATATGCAGAGCTGCTATTTGCTTAATTAAAGGAGATATGCAGAGTTGACTGTCTTGTGTTTCTTTCTTGGAGCATTTCTCTATAGCAGGAGATGCTGTTGGAAAAGCTTCTCTTGATTTCACAGTTCTATCCCAATCAGAATTGTTATTAGAAAATAACTCCAGTATCTTGGTGATACCTTCATTCAAAAATTACAGGATTAGATTGAGCAGAAATTCCCTAATTTAGTTTCTTTTATTTAGATTTGTTTTTGAATTGCTTTCTAGAGTCCATCATGTGCACACGTGCAGAAAATATTGTTTGCTTATAGCTATGGCCACCTGCAGAAATTTTTTGAGCAAGTAGGACCATTGTGTTATAGCTTTACTTTTGCATTGCTAAAATAATATATTTAGAATGGCCAGAAATATTTTTTAAAGAATATTTAATGGGGTTGAATGAAATATTAGCTTTAGAATGAAAATTGTAACTTACGAACAGATTGCAAGCATTTTTGTAAAATGTAAAGGGTCTTTGGCCTTTTTACCCCTTTACTGTGGTGACAAGATCCGGATTTACATTTTAAATTCCCTGTAGGCACACACACAGTAACAGTGCCTCTTTGTGAGCCATCATTTTCCTAATTTTCTACAAAAGGATATAAATTTGTTTCATTTTGCAACCATAAAGAAAGGGAAAAAATATAAACAAAATGGGTGTGATATTTTTGAAAATATAAATACAATTACGTAATAAAGTTCCATAAAAATTAATGTATACTTAAGAATAGATATGCTAGTTTGTTGGCAGCCCTAGGTAATTGCCTATTCCCAAATTCACCTTTGAGGGCACTTAAGCTTGCAGCCACTATTATGTTTATGTTCGTGGAATTAGAGGTTTTAAATTATGTTAACTCTTTAGTGAAAACTTAGCTCCTGTTTTATGATCTTTCAGAGTATAATACTTTTGTAAGAGCTATTAATTTAATAGTGAATCAACATTCAACATTGTAATTTTCAATGCGGTATTATTGTACTTCTTAAATATGGTGTTGCTAGGTTTATACATGAAGTATAAGAATACTATTCTATTTTAAAGTTTTATCCAAGTTTTTGTTTATGAAAATAAAATTTTTCATTATTTGCTATATTTCTTATCCAGTAACATTAAAGAATCTTGTTTATTTTTTTCCAAAAAGTATTTCTAGTTGACAATTGTAATTTATGTGTATTTTCAATTTCATATTTAGGCATATTATAGACAAGGTGTTGCATTGCAATGTCTTGGACGCCATGCTGATTCTTTGGCTGCCTTTGCTTCCGGGCTAGCTCAAGATCCAAAGAGCCTGCAACTCCTGGCTGGTTTAGTGGAAGCAGCTATGAAATCACCATTGCGAGGTAAATTCCTGAAGTAATATATTTTTTTAGAAAACGTTTGAAGAAATACACTGCATGACATGAAATTGTTCTACTTGGAAGGAGTGTATGTGTCATGATTACACTGTGCATATTAATAGGGAAAAGAGGAATAAATGATTATCATATGTTCGAGTTAATAATTTTTTTCAATGACAAAATAGCGCTAAATTAATATCTGGTATCATCACCACAGGCAATAATATAGGCTGAACTTTTCATCAATTGGGTTTGAATGAAATTCTGAGGAATATCCCACTGTTCAACCAGCAAGCAATTGGCTATGTAGTTCAATCCTAGTCTGTGTAGCAATTGTCTATTCTGTTATTTTCCAAATGTATTCAATTAACAACAGATCTAATGACTAGAAGGAAGACTTGGTACATATTTTTGTGGTGCTGGGTGTAGTTTGCCATCATAAAGCCTCACATGATAAAGCACAAAAAGTTAGATATGAAATCCATATAAAAGTTAAAAAGAGCAATTTTCAAAAATGCCAAAAGGTAATGAATATTCAAGCTATCTCATGCAAAATTTTTCCTGAAATACCTCTTTAATTTCTTGAGTCATTGTTATACCTATAGAGTAGTTCAATGGAATGATAATGTTTCTGCTGAAAAACTTTCAGTATTTTAAGAGCTGAAAGTTAAAATTCATTCCACTGAGGCAGATGTTCCTGTTTGTGTAATTATGTACTTTCTGTTATTAAACCTTAATTAGGTTTAACATTTTTTGCTCTTTATATCCTGTCAGACTTCTGTGGCAAGCAGCTGCATGAGAGAATGCTTATTTATTTATTTATGATTCATTTTAAGTTCTTGTTTGACACTTTTTATTAGCATTTATTTCTAGGAATACTGAAATATTCTTTAATAATTTTATAGCAAATGATTTTTTTTCCTACTTTCAGCAACTTTAGAACCCACATATCGACAGCTTCAAACTATGCGATTAGACAAGTCTCCTTTTGTGATAACTTCTGTAGTTGGTCAAGAACTACTAGCTTCTGGTCATCATGCTGCTGCAGTCGTAGTACTAGAATCTGCACTTCGAATTGGCACATGCAGTTTGAAATTGAGGGGATCTGTCTTTTCTGCTCTAAGCTCTGCATATTGGGCATTGAATACTTTAGACCGGGCCATTGCATATATGCAGCAAGATTTGGCAGTAGCAAAATCTTTAGGTGAGTATTTCAGGTTATATTAAGTGCTAAGATAATAATGTAATTAAACTTGAGAGGAAACTGTTATTTAAGAAATAGTGTTTAAAAAAATTATAAATTTTTCAATATAACAGTTTGCTTAAATATGAAGCTCACTATAGGATACTATATACACTGCTTACAAAAATTAGGGGATATTTCAAAATGAATATGAAGCGATAATATATCCCCTAATTTTTGTGAGCAGTATATATATATTAATAAAATAGCTTTTGTGTCCTTTTGACTAAAAAAAAGACTGCAGTAAAACTTGGCTGAAGTAATCAGTTGTTGTTAACCCTTCCAGGGTCTCCAATGAACATAGACATTGACAGAGACTGAAATGGGAACCAAGATGTCAGTTCTTTTTTAGTACAACAAAACAATCATATTTAAAAAAAAAAATACGAATTACTGTTTAAAAATTTTTTTTACAGATATCTTTATAAGAATACTAATTCGTTTGAAAAATAATGTTTTCTTATTAAAAACATCTGAAAAAAATTATTGCTGATGCTGTTGGAATCGAACCCACAACTCTCTAGATACATGCCAGAGTGCTCTACCTGTTAAATCATGTATCAGACGCTAAAATCTTCCAGAATAAGACCTATAAAGCTTTCACTGAGATGTGGTGGACTGTGCCATCTATACTTCAGGAGAGACAATTGTTGCTAATGATTTAGATGTTTAGGTTAATGATGCTTAAGCATTTATTATTAAAAAAACCATCCATAGTAAATGCACAGATAACTTTAAGAAATAGACTTCAACAATTATTAAAAATATTTAAAAAAAATTGTTGATGTGGGGAGGGGGTATTGAATCCTCAACTCTAGATATGTTCCAGAGAAAAACAAACTATTTCCTCAGTTTTACACTCTTTTCTGCCTTAAACCTATTTCAGTATTACTAGAATATTTTTATCATTTACATCATTTATCCCAGCATTCTATGCACAGTTACTGCTCTATCAAAACTGTAAGCCAGAGCAAGGCCAGAGTTTGTTATTGTGAAACTGTCTATAGGGTCATGGGAAACGGGAGAGCCAGTGATATGACCTAGTTAATTGCTGGCACATGTGGCTACAAAGTGGATTGTTTACAGCAAGCACTGTTCTCATGCTTTGGATAAATACACCATGCATCTAGTTAGTATTTATACTTTTACATTTAAATTTTCATTTTTGTAGATTTTTTTCCTGTAAATTACTAATCTTTTGGTTGATTGATTATTATCAATTTTTCACAGTTACCTGCCTACAACTTGTTACTGTGGATGTTATAATTAATATTTTGGAATTTGTTAAAAAAATTTTACTTTTATAACATTTGTAATTAAATTCTGTTTAATTTAGCATGTAATATGCTATTTTGGTTGATTGGTTATTTTTTTTTTAAATTCCAAAGTTGGTAATGCATAAAGATTTAACGTTGCATTAGGTTATATGTTAATCTTTCTTTTATTATTTCTTTGTTTTCTAGTAAAAAACACTTTGATCTTGTATTGTTTCCTGAAAAATGAATGAGGTCTAGGATGCAGAAGCAAAAAGGATTTCCTTGGTATGGAAATTAGTCCTCCTGTGGGAGGAGGGACTAATTTCGGACTAATTTCGGACAAGGAGGACTAATTTTGGCAAGGGTTTTTTACCTCCCTGGTAGATTATTTTTTAATTATAAATTTATATTGAATGAATTTATATAAATTTATATTGAATTATCAATTAATATATAATTTAACTATTTTTTATTCATCAGATTTTCCAAAATTAAACCTTAATTGCATAGTCTAATCTATTTTTTCACTATATCACTTAAAAAAAAGTGTTATTAAAATTAATATTTTGGAATTTGTTAAAATTTTTTACTTTTATAACATTCGTAATTAAATTCTGTTTAATTTAGCATGTAATATGCTATTTTGGTTGATGGTTATTTTTTTCCAAAGTTGAAATTCTAAAGTTGGTAATGTGACACAGTACAGTTGGCAAAAAGCCCGGACTTTTCTCAAAGTATGGTACCGAGAAAAATAATTACAAAATGGGAGTAATTTTCTGATGTATTTCAAGTAAATATTTTTTTGTTATTCAGAAATAGCCTTTCTATTCATGTGCATTATAATCATTTCTGTATATTAGTTTTTTTTTAAATAAATTTTTATTTGCTTTACCAGATGCATTTTTTTTTCTACTACATGCCTCTATAAAAGCTCTATTAAAATAAATCTAGTTGTCTTTTTTTTTGTAAAATATTTTATTTTCAGAAAATACAGAATTAAATGCTAATTAATTTGGCATATAACATGCCAAAATTCCTTTCATTATTTTTTTGACAAAATTTGTCTCTTTTTGTTGGTTGATTATAGTGTAAAAATAGCTTGGCCTCTGGATGTAAAACAGTTTTCTAGGTGGGACCCTGGAAGGATTAAAAAACTTATTTAAAATATGGCTATTAGTTACAAGTTTTAGCAGCAGTGGCAGCTTGTGCAGTGGAAAAATTATGAAATCCTGAATTGCACATCAACAATTAAAGATGTATTCTTGTGTATGACTTTTGTAAAACATAAAGTCAGTTTAATACTTGTACATGTCCAAGTCTAGGGGAAAACTGAAAGAATTCTTCCAGTTCCATTAAAAGACTGGTGTTGCATCTGATCAATTAGTTTCCTTTTAAGGGGGAAAGGAAGCAAGCAAGCATGAGAGATCAGGAGGCTTTGGGATGCAATGGTCTTTTGCGTATCAGGCCAAAATGATAATGAAAGGGTAAAAGCATGAATGCACAACCAACCCTTGGCCAACGTAATATTTTAATTCTATGGTTTTAGGTATGCTAAATTGCAAAACATTTTTCGTTAAAGTGAACACAAGCATATGCAAAATTAAGCACGCCAACAAATATATCTGTCATGTGTAAAGGTAAAATTAATTTTACCTATTATTATGATATTTCTGTTTGTTTTTTTTTCTCTAAAGGTAAAATTCATTTTTTACCTTTTCACATGATGAAAGGTAAAATAAATTTTACCTTTCTGCAGATATCGCCTGCAGAATTTTTTTTTATACTGCAGGTAAGGCTAACCTATGGTATCCCATGACCAGAGTGGAAAGCTAGATGATTATGCTTGGCACTAAAGAGTGCCTAGAAAAATCATCTTGCATTCTTTTTTGGTGAAAGTCATGTTTTTCTTACCTCATTTTGGATTTGCGAACGCTGCAGTTTTGCATATGTTGTCGGGATGCCACAGAAATGAAATTTCCATACTTCTTGTAATCATTGATTAAACTTTATGAATTTTAAAGGTTACTCTGAATCTTCAATAAATGTTATTCTAAAAAAATGTTATATTTGGCATTTGGATTTAGATTATGCAAGTTGAGTGATCATAATTACAATATCAGTCAAAAGTTTATTTTTCTTTCTAAAAAATTGCTTTAAATACTAAAATAATTTTAAAAACATCTACCTATTATTTTTTTTCAATAAGGCTGGAAACCAAGAATAGAACAGAATTAGTAAGTGTTTAGGTATATTAATATTTTTTCACATTAAAATTGCATAAATTATTCGCTATTTGTGGAAAACAGAGTGAAAGACAAAATAGAGGGACACTACTTTTGCTGCCACACAGTCATTATTACCTCTGTAATATGGCTTCAGTGGTGTGGTCACCTGCATGTGATTTTCCACACATAGCTATGCTTTGAAGCATATCGATAAGAAGTGAAATCTATTTTAATCACTGTGAACAGCTTAACATCTGTCCATAGCACAAGCATTTTTATGGTTTAAGCTAGGGTTTCTCAACATGGGGTACGTGTACTCTATGAGGTTTAAATTCAAATCAAATTTATTTTCAATAAGTATTTATCTATAATTATTTTACATAAAAAATCCCACTATGCCGAAGCTTATCAGTGGGATGTTGTTATGTGGTAAAATTTTTTTGGGTATGCCGTGAGAGCTCGAAAGTCATTAGATCTAGTAACAAAGTAAAAAAAAAACATTGTTATACTATAACTATATTTTTATCTATCTATACAAGGGGTACAGTGGTTACATACACATTTCCAGGGGGGTACATGAAGCATAAAAGGTTGAGAACCACTGGTTTAAGCATTTTCAAGAAGGTAGAGAGGATGCATGGATGCCCATGCAGTGGATGACTGAAAATGACTTCCAACCCAGATTGGTGGACAAAGTGTGCAAATTACAAAATACCATGATTGGCACTCGGAATGATGACAAGTGAACTAAATATGAAAAGGAATTAATAAGGTCCATAATTTTCATAGACTTTGGGAAGAGAAAAATTTGTGCAAAGTTTGTGACACACTTTATGGCCAAAAAATGTTGTAGTGCTCTATCACCTCCTTTATTCCTTCAACATGTCTCCAGCAGACTTTTTCTTCTCTGTTTTGCAAGTTGCTATTGAGATTGAAAAGTCACTGATTTGATATGGGTGATAACATTCATAAGAATGTGGTGGTAAAACTGAATACCATCACAGTAGACAAGTTTTTAAATCTTCACAAAATTTATATTAGCACTTAATAAGTGTATTCAGTCCAGCACTTAATAAGTGTTTTCCTCCAGACCCCAAGTGGGTTTGGAGGAAAATGATTAATAAATATGTCATCCTAAGCACCAATGTTTTTATGTTACTTCAGTCTCATTAGTTTCTTTCTGAACTCTGTACATATCATACACATCATGCCTGAATAGCAGTGGAACCGACTTAAAACTAAGTGTTGAGGTAATAGGTAGTGTGTGTATGGTGGTGTCTGTTTTATTGCAAATCTATAAAAGATATAATAAAAGAAATGCATAGAAAAAGAGATGTTTGAAGCTTGCCCAGGAATGATCTCTCTGATGAAGGGAGATACTTAGATGTCACCTGAGTCTGTTGGTTCAACAAATTATTGACCTTAAAATAATTACTGAGTTTGGCAAAATCTAGTACTACAGAAACACAAAGAAATTGAGAGTACAGAGGCCATCCCTCTCTACGTATAAATCTTCTAATTTGTATTTTATAATAATTTGATGTTGCAAGACATATGGGGTAAGGAATGAGTGGACTACCAACATTTGCAATGGGGGTGGCTTAGTTGGTAGTGTACCAGGCTCGTAATCTGTGAGGTTCAAGTTCCAGCTGGGTCAGCATCGAGTTATCTCCACAAAACTCCCCACCCTGCCCATGGTCAGTAGGGGACACCAATGGGCTTGGAAAAGGCCGGCGTCCATTGGATGGGACATTAAGCTAGGGCTCCGTGTACAGGAAAGCCATACCCTGTGCACATTAAAGAGCACACTGGATGGCCTTGACAGGAGGCTACCATCTGCCTCCCAATAGCTGTTCCAGTGGGTCCCCTTTCCCTACCTTTGAGCCTTTGGGGTTCTTGTGACCTAGCCATTTAGCCCATGGTGTGCAAAAAAGTGCCACTCAGAGGTAAAACAACCCAACACTTGCACAGGGCAAACATAGTTTTAATAGCAATAAAAATTATTACTAGTACATAACGTATAATTCTTTTATTATTTTTTTCATCATTTTTCTTTTTAATGGAAATGTTAAACTTCTGCTAGAAATAGGCAGAAACTGAAATATCTGGTCCAGCTCAACATAGATCTGGAAAGGGGTAAAGATTTAAACACTTTATAGAATGAAGGAGGGGTGGGGAGGTAAAATTGAGATTGTCATCTGTTTCTTATTCTTAATCAAGGGTGTTTTTTTATAAAGTTTTTAAAATCTTTCCAGGGGATCAAGCTGGAGAATGTCGAGCCCATGGTAATCTTGGTTCTGCATATTTTTCTAAGGGCAACTATAAAGAAGCCCTGACTAGCCACCGCTACCAATTAGTGCTAGCAATGAAATGCAAAGACACTTATGCTGCTGCCACTGCACTTACCAGTCTTGGTGAGTAATCTAATATTACTAATAAAATAATCACATAGTAATTTTTTTTATTGTTTTGTCAGAATGTTAAAATGAAATACAGGAAATGTGAATGCAATAAAAACAGTCATAGGAATTGAATTTCTCTTGTGCATCAGGTCAGCTGTAAGTTGTTTTTTTCTTAAGCTCATAAAAAATATACAGGGTGATTGTAAACTCTTTCAACGAAAAAAGAGGGGTGATAGTACACATTAAGACGATCAATTTTTGCAGTGAAACCTAGGGTCGCATTCCACTCCTTCCGCCAGAGAAGTGTAAAGTTACATATCCACGTTGATCCTTCAACAGCGAAAGCAAAGGCACCTAACCAATTTATGAGTTGCTTAATTACATTTGCATCAGAGAAAGACTCAGAGTAGCTGCTCAAAGTGGCATCCGAGGACGTTGTTGCACAGCCCACACTGGCGAATGAAGGACTGTCGCACCCTCTCGTAGACTCCTGGTGTGGGTCTTGTCCGCTGCAACACCGATTCTCGTGACGAGATCTTCCAGGGAGTCCACAGGTGTCTCGTACACAAGTGTTTTCATGTTCCCCCAGTATAAGAAATCTAGTGGATTGAGGTCCGGAGAGCGTGGAGGCCAAGTCACAGGTCCACCACGTCCAATCCACCACTCGGGATATGTTGCATTTAGGAAGTATCGGACCTCGATGGAAAAGTGTGCTGGGGCCCCCATCATGCATAAATCACATCCCTCTGCGTGGTGAGCAGAACACTGCAACAGACCGGGAAGCACTTGCTCCAGAAACACACGGTACGCTGTGCCGGTCAGTCGTTCTGGCAAGAGGTAAGGTCCCACCAGACAATCACCCAGGATACCTGCCCAGATGTTAACGCCAAATTTCTGCTTGTGTTTACGAGGGTCAGTGACGCTTGGATTTTCTTGAGCCCAAGCGTGCTGGTTGTGATTGTTGAAAATGTGTTCCCGGGTAAACATGACCTCATCATTAAATAACACAAATGTGGGAAATTATGGATTAACATTGTTCATCTGGAGCATCTGCCTAACAAACTCTACCCGGCGGGGATAGTCATCTTCGTTCAAAGCTTGGACCTTCTGCATGTGGAAGGGATGCATGTAGGACATTCCATACCGAGGTTTGACAAACTCCCATTTCGGATGACACCACTCGCGTACTTATGGAAGGAACTTCTGCAAATCGCTGCAAGACATGTTCTTCCATTTCCGGTGTCCGCACACTTCGCAAACGTCCAGTATCACTCATTGAGATAGCCAACGAGCCAATTTCACAGTCTTTGATCAACACTGGTGAAGGTCGAATTGTAAGGAATACGACGATTCGGAAATCTCTCACGGTACAATCTTTGTGCTTCATGTTCCTTACCACCTGCTTGGCCGTACATCAGATGCATATCTGCCAATTCCTCGTGTGTGTAGTCTTCCATGTCCTTCATGAATACATCACTTATCATGTGATGTTATCACGGTAATGTCGATGAACGGGTTCAACTGTGTTTTTAAATGTTTGTTCTTAATCGTCTACGCACTTGCTCAGCGCACCTGATTTGCATCTTGTGCTTTTCATTCACCGGTTGTAAATACTTGTGCATGTGTGGCGTTTTTCGAAGTGCTCTTTTCTGACAGAAAGAGTGGAATGCGACCCTAGGTTCAATTGCAAAAATTGTACGTCTTGATGTGTACTATCACCCCTCTTTTTTGTTGAAAGAGTTTACAATCACCCTGTATATACACCGATCAGCCAATACATTAAAACCACCTCTGCATTATGCAAAGAAGTGTGCGTGCAGCCAATCAGTGTCACATGCGAAGGTTGCAAATGATATATATAATATTTGGGTTGGAGCTCTCACAGGCAGTATTTTGTTTTGTCTCAACATGGGAAAAGCAAAGTATTTATCTGATTTTGACAAAGGCCAGATTGTTGTGGCAAGGTGCTTTGGTAAGAGCATCTCCAAAACAGGGCCATTGGTAGGCTGCTCACGCTATGCAGTAGTTAGTACCTATCAAAGGTGGTCTAAAACAGGTGACACTTTGAGCCGTCGATAAGGCACAGCAACAGGAGGGCTACTGTGGCAGACATTACCCATACTTTCAATTGCGGTGAAGGGCCAATGTGTCTGAACACACAGTTCATCGTAAGCTCTTGAATATGGGTCTCCGTAGCTGCAGACCCATTCATGTGCCTATGCTCACATCTGGTCACAATCATCAACATTTGCAGTGGGCCTGTAATCATCAACATTTGCAGTGGGCCTGTAATCATCAACATTGGACCATAAAAGACTGGAAGAGGGTGGTATGGTTAGATGAATCCCATTTTCTGTTACAGCATGTGGATGGATGAGCTCATGTGCAATGTTTACCCACGGAAGCCTTCTCACCTGGATGCATTGTGGGACAGATCCAGGCAGCTGGAGGAAGTGTGATGGTCTGGGCAATATTTTCTTGGGGAACACTTGGAACAATTATCCCTGTAGAGTAAACTCTGACAGCTGTCACCTACCTGAACATTGTGGCTGACCAAGTACACCCCTTTATGGCGACTGTATTCTCTGGCTGAGATGGCGTCTTTCAGCAAGACAATGCCCCATGTCACACTGCGAAGAAGATTCAGAAATGGTTCCTAAAACCTGATGAGGGATTCCATTTATTACCATGGCCCCAAATTCACTGGACATGAATCCTATCGAGCATTTGTGGTTTGAGTTGGAGAAATGGGTACAAGCAGCATGACTCCAACCACATAATTTACAAGAACTGCAGGATCTTTTGCAGTCATGGTACCAAATATCAAGCGACACCTACCAATATCTCGTTGAATCTATGCCTCATCAGGTGAGAGCTCTTTTGGCTGTGAGAGGAGGACATACATCATATTAGGTAGATGGTTTTAATGTTTTGGCTGATCGGTGTATATATATATATACAAAATTACAAAAATTATACATTGTTACAAGATTTTCAATCATTGATTACTTAATTGTAAGATAATGCATTTTGGCTTATTAGTGTAAAATGTTTTAAACTTATGAATAGCTATATTTATAATTTTTTGTTTTGTGTAGAAAAAATTATTTTAAAAATTTGTCTTTATAGGTCATGTATATACAGCTGTTGGTGACTATCCTAATGCTTTAGCAAGCCATAAACAATGTGTGCAACTAGTACGGCAAATAGGGGACAGATTACAAGAAGCTCGGGAGATTGGAAATGTTGGAGCTGTTTATTTGGCTATGGGGGACTTTGATCAAGCTGTTGAATGCCATTTAGAGCATCTTCGATTAGCTAAACAGTTGGGCAACAAAGTTGAAGAAGCACGTGCATACAGCAATTTAGGATCTTCTCATCATTATAGACGTAATTTTGAACAAGCTATAACTTTCCATAATCATGTTTTACGAATTGCTCAAGAACTGGGTGATAAAACAATAGAAGCAAGAGCATATGCTGGCCTAGGACATGCAGCTAGGTGCATGGGTGATTATCCACAGGCTAAGAAGTGGCATGAAAAACAGCTAGATATGGCTCTTAGTACAAAGGTAACATCAAAAAATGATTTTAGTGTAATTTTTTCCAGTAATTTTATGACTTATTTAGTGTAGTTTTTTTTTCAATAATCTTATGACATTATCAAACTTTTTAGTAAAAAACTTCATATATTTTACTTCATATATTTTACATTATCAAACTTTTCAGTAAAAAACTATCATATATTTTACTGAAGCCTTGCTGATAAATGTATTATTTACCTGCTGCCTGTGAGCAATTAACATCAAAGTGTGCAGAGTTGTATCTAGACTATGGTCACGGTCATGAGCATTAGGCACCAAATGACATTTTCATGTATATGTGTAAACTTTTCACATATTACAGTCTTTTATATATAAATATATGAACTAATAGAAAATCACCTCTGGGGAGTATGGAATGCTCATTTTCAAAGAAAATTAAATTTTTCAGTTTCCAAATTTTAAACGTTTTCCAAATTTCCAAAGTTTAACAGTAGTAATTTGTACTAATGGATGATTGGGAAAATTTAAATAGCAATATATATTCTTAGCCTATAAAACACAAAAAGACTCATTATCCCTTAAATTGAAAGAGTTCCATTTTATGACTCTATACATATTAATAAAGCCATTTTGCAGATGTGAATATCCCCATTTAAAAGCACTTCACTGATAAAAGATTAATATTAATGTGGATGGTGGAAAAAAATCACAGGTAAAAAAAATGATATTAATGCTGATAGTGAATAAGATCTGAATGGCTGTGCATAAACATTATTGCATTATGTATTATTTATAGCTGACATCAGCAAAAGAAAAGGACTACTGGAATAGAGGGCTTTACAGGCCCAAATTATCTTTTTGATATTGAGTGATAGAGTGAAATAAAAAAACTACTTGAGATATTGAAAAAATTGTATTTACATACCAGCAGCTAATATCTCAATGGTTAGAGCACCTGCCACATTATTAAGTCTTGGGGTTCATATCAAACAGCTCTAGACAGTTTTTCTCCCAACTTAAAAAACATGTAAAACTAAAATCTGTACACAGTGCAAAGTCAAGAGCAGTGCTCTAGGTATAGCAGACCAAGATTATTTTGCTTCCAGAACTGCTCCTAGATAGCTAGCTGCTACATATTTCTTTTTAATGTCTTCTTCCCACTCACCCTCCTTTTCTGGCCAAATAGATCTACCCATTCTTGGCACATGATTCAGTTTCACAGGCCATGTGTGATCATTGACGAGGACTGCATTTACACCTCTGGTGCCCCTAAGCACATGAATGATAGTGCATCCTTATGTGCAATAGTGTCTTTTATTTCTTATAAAAATACCCTTTTTTTTTTGCTTTCACAACCATGAAGAAAGGAAATGTAATTAAAATGGATATAGGAATTTTAATGATAAGTAATATAAATTTAACAAATAGTAAAATTAATATAATTAATTACACTAAATTATCAAAAGTATTTGGACATTTCTGTATTGTATAAATGAAAAACTCTATTCAAAGCTCCTAACTTTGAATTAAGAGTTTTGTAACAAAATCTCATACGAATGTGAAACTCAAAAAGAATTCCCCAAATCTGGATTTTGAGCAATATTTGCATGCTATTTTAAGAATTTTGGCAACTGGAGCATTTAACATCAGTGTTGCTCCTCATAAGAAATTACCTTTATAACAAATTATTTAATGAAATAAATGTAATTTTAAAAGTTTGGGTAATGTTTTCACTTTGTATCAATTTTTAAACAGTGTCTTGGACAAGCAAAAACAGCAGCATCTGCAGTCAAATATTTCAGCTTCAATAAATCTTCAAATATTAAAAAATACTTTTTTAAATTGAAATTTGGATAAATTTGATTGAAATCTACAGTTTAACTTCTCCAATAGTTTTCTGCAAAATAGTTTATTTTCAAAGTTAGTGTGTTTTAATATAGTTTTCCATTCAGGTAACATGGAAAGTATCCCAATACATTTGGTAGTACAGTGAAATGTCAGTGTAGCAAAATCAAGTAGGTAATAAAAATGTTCGTTATATTGAAATTTCATTATGCTGAAATGCAATGAAAAACATGCTATGATAGTTACATACTACAAAATATTCATTATGAAAGATATTTACCATGTGTTAGAGTTTACTTCTTAAAAAAGTCGGTAATTTTTCTGTCTCTTCCAACAAGCATCTCTCCGTGAATTAAATGATTTTGCAACTCTCCAGCATATTTTCTGGGATATATTTCTGTGTCATTACAAAACGGTGAAGACTTGGTGCCCTATTGACTACTAATAATGAAATTAAACTAATTAATGAACTTAAAACAACAATAATAACAAATATAACAGTAACTTGAATTCAGTAAATGATGATGATGATAATAATAAGATGCATGGATTGGAACTGCTTTGAAAGATTTTTCACTGACATTACTGTTGCTTGCAATGCAATACAATCAGTTGCATGGGTCTCTTAAGTTTGAAAATCCCCTTTTATTTTAGGAAAACTTGGCAATACCACTTTTTAAAGCATTATGCCAGGATGTGTAGAGCACACAGTGAGATCGGCAAAAGTACATGCCAGGCTATATACAATAGCACATGATTCATAGCACTGTGATTGGTTAGACATTTCAGTGTTTAAATTATTGCAGTGTTGCTAGATGCTAAAATGTACATTATAGATATTGTTTAAGTATTTCTTTTTTTTTAATTTTGTTATATCGGTCATATTTTTTTACCAGGATAAATGTTTATTTCATAAAACTGATATTTTTGTTATAGTGGTATTTGTTAAAATGAAACATTTGTACAAAGAGATACATAGTAAATTGGTTGGGGTCAGAAAAATACCGTTATATTGAATATTTCATTATTTTGGTGTTAAATGTTTTTAAGCACTTCGACACATGGACTATGCTATCAAGTATCAATAATTATTGAAGAGAGATTTACATACCATGCCGTAGACGATGGGAAGTAACAGGAGCTTCTTGGAATGCTTTCGGTGAGAAATTTAAAATTCGATGTTCTTGCTGGCAAGTGACGTCTCAATGGAGATTAAAATGATGATGGCTGCCAATGGTCTACCCGCATTGGCGAATGAAATAACCATTTATTCTTTTAATAGTATAGAGTGCTTAAAAAAGTTTTAGATCCACGATGTGCATTTCGCGCCATTCCTATCGGCACTTCATCAGGTGGGAAGTGAGGAACTTAATGCAAAAGAGGCAGTTGGTGAGCGCGGGGGAGGGGTGGGGTGCCATAAATTGACATAATGGTTCAGCTCTGAGGATCGGAGTGGTTGGCGGAAGTGCGGGTGGCCCTAATGCGATCTGCATGTAACGGAGGTTGGGAGAGGGTGTGGGATTATGGGAAATTGCCAAGATCTGTGTATGTCGAGGGAAGCATCACTATTTGTGGGTAGTAATTTATATTTATAATGAGTGGGGTACTTTTAGTGAATTAATAAATTTCGTAAACTGAAATTTGGGGTTAAGATAATTGTGTTATTAAGGGACTGAATAATGGTTTTCTTATTGATATTACTATTGGGAGTTTTTGTGGTGGGGATTATGGGGGTGTTCTAAAGGGTTAGGTGGGTGTGTATTATTGCAGGTGGCAAATGGGGATCAGTGATGAGAGAGGAGAGTGTTTAGGGGGGCGTGGAATTTACAAGGTGTATGTTATATCCCCTAAGTATCAGATGTCATGTTGGGGGGAGGGGGGACAATATCTATGTTGCAGAGTTTGGTCAGTTTTACATTAATGAGGATATTTTCTGTGACAGCTAGTTGGAATTTGGTAGGTGGGAATACTATAATTTTAGCGGAGTGAAAATCGGTGGGCAGATTGTTTTCGGTGATTGCTTGAGATAGTGCGGTTTTTTGTAATTTATTTAAGATGTCTTATTTGTGCTCTTTAAGTCGGGTGTTAAATGGGCGTGAGGTTTTACCCATGTGTTTTTTTTTTTTTTGGGGGGGGGGGGGGAAGATTTTACCTGTGGGGTCATTGAGTTGGATGAAGTAAACTCCTCCAGAGCTGGGTATATGGTCACAATCGTTTCGAATGAGTTTGGATAGAGTGTGAGACATTTTAATTGGGGCTTTATAATGGAAAGGTTTTAGGTTATTTTTAAGAGAGTATGTGAAATTATTATTTATGTATGGTAGGGTAATTAAAGTTTAATTTTGGAAAACCTGATGAATAGAAATAGTTAAATTATATATTAATTGAAATGAATATTCTTCCTGAATAATATACCTGAAACATGATTTTTATTTCTTTAAATGATTCTTTTCTGTATGGTATATTTTAAAACACTGCCAATGCCATACAAGGTGACTCAGATCTCTCACATCAATGGGATTTTCTGAATTGGTTTATGAAATTGAGGAACACTTTTCTGGCTGTTTTTTTTTTCTTCTAAATGCGATGCATTTTTCATTGGGTGTTGGATTTTAGAGAATATTGGCAAAGTACTGAAAAGTTGGTGCACCAAGGCTAAAATATGTTAATATCCTTAGAATGGAACACCAAGATTTGGGGTGGCGGGTGGGCACAAACTATTTTAAAATTATTCAATGTAAACTCAAAAAGTAATTTTTAAAAAATTTTTTCAGGGATTTTACAATTACTTAAAATATCTGTTTTTCAAAATAGCAGTTTTTGATTAATTTTCAGGAGACTGGAAACTCCAAGGAAATTTTTTTTTAATAATAGTTTGAATCACATTTGTGAACTTAAATTAGGGGATTGCTTCAGCATAGAGTAACATTAACAAATAATTCGGCATTAATGTATATTGCTTCTGAGAAATGGCAATCCGATCTCTTTAACAAATTTATATCATAGTTTAATAAAATATGCATCAAATGGAAAAAGAAAATATTATTTTTCAAGCATTAGTAATGTATTCTTATAAGATGCACCAAAGAGCCAAAACATTATGACCAGTGCACCTTTATGCAAATCGCAGTAGCTGCAGGTAAACGACGGCACGTGTGAAGGTCATGAAACAGTATAAATAACACCTGATACTGAACTCTTTTAATCAGTGTTATTCTTGTTCTTCAGATGGAAAAGGCAGTGGGCTTAAGTGAGTTTGACAAAGTCCAAATTGTAATGGCCTGACGACTGGGTCAGAGCATTTACAAGATGACAAGGCTTGTAGAGTGCTCACAGTCAGCCGTAGTTAGTACCTTCAAAAACTGGTCCGAGGAGGGAAAAACCCATGAAACACTGTCAAGGTGTGGGCTGACCACAGCTCATCAATGCTAGAGGTGAGCGAAGGCCATCCTGTATGGTACGAGGCAACAGAAGGGATACTGTGGCACAACTCACCCGTAATTTGAACATTGGCTACAGAAGTAGTGTCTCAACACACAGTACATTGAACCTTGCTGAAAATGGGACTGCATAGCCAGAGACCATGAAAGTGCCCATGCTAACCTCAGTTCACCGTTGAAAGTGACCACAATGGGCATGCGAGCATCAAAACTGGACCTTGAATGAATGGAAGAAGGTCATCTGGACTGATGAATCTCATTTCCTGTTGCACCATTGGATGGCCAGGTATGTGTGCGTCATTTACCTGGGGAAGTGTTGGCTGAAGGATGGACTGTAGGATGAAAACAAGCCAGTGGAGGAAGTGTAATGCTTTGAGCAATGTTCTGCTGGGAAATCCTGGGTCCAGTCATTCATGTGCTTGAATATGATTGAATGATACCATCTGATGTTCCACTATACAGGACAGTACATCTTATGGATGGCACCAAAAGCCACCTTTGTGTGCTGGTTGAGGCCTAACAGAACACTTACATTAAGGCTGCAAAGCAGTGGAGAGAGTACCTATCATCTACATTACTATAATATTATCAAAATCTGTCGGTTCATTCATATCTGTAATTTTGGAACTTTTGAATTTTGATCCGTGCCAAGAATTTATTGCCAATGTGGTTAGGTAGCATTATGGTCCAATTTTTTACTGCAACTCCATACATGAATTGTGCCGAAAGTCTTCCATTTTTTAAGGGGTAAATTCGAGCTCTGTTATTTTTAAAAACATTCATGTGTAGGAAACTACAACGTCTACCATCTATGTAAACATCATTGAGACCAGGTACATCCTTTCATGGCAATGGTATTCTAACCATTCTGTAGTAGTGCCTTCTTTCAGCAGGATAATGCGCCATGCCTTGCTGCCCAGATTGTTTGAGAATGGTTTGTGGATCATGAGGAAGACATTTCCGGTATTGCCCTGGCCTCCAAATTCCTCAGACATCAATCCAATTGAGCACCTGTGGTTTGTGTTGGAACAGCATACCTGATCTGCTGGTAATGTGTTGGTATCATACCACAAGACACCTTTAGAAATCTTGTAGGATCCATGCCTCGCCAGGTAAGAGCTGTTTTGGTGGCACATGGAGGACCAACATTATATTAGGCAGGTGGTCATAATGTTTTGGCTCTTCAGTGTACATGTAAGAAAATTTTAAATGACATTTTTTGTTAAAAAAATCTTAAGTTGCATTTGTTGTGCTAAAAACTGATATATAAGCATCATTGGTCTCTCATTTCAGATTCTGTCTGCTTGTATATAAGATGTGAGCCCTGGAAGGGTTAATAATATAGCATAAAATATTTGCTTCATGGATGCATATGAGTTTTATTCAAGCAATCTTAAAGTTGTGGATGCATTTTTTTTATGAACAATCTCAATTTATGTTGGGAAATGGCTGACTTATGTTTCTATTCCATACAGTTGTGCTTCCAACAGTAGTTACATATGTCAGTTCTATTGGGGGGGGGGGGGGGGGGGGCTCAGTCGGTAGCACTCCAGGCTCTTAATCTGTAGTTCTCAGGTTCGAGTCCCAGCTGGGTCAGCGTTGAGATTTTTCCCTGCCTTGCCCACAGTCAGTAGGGGACACCGATGGGCTTGGAAAGGCCGCCGCCCGTCGGATGGGACATTAAGCTGTGGCCCCATGTGCAGGAGAGCCATACCCTGTGCACATTAAAGAACACGCTTAATGGCCTTGACGGGAGGCTACCATCTGTCTCCCAACAGCTGTTCCAGTGGGTCCCCTCCCCCAACCTTCTCTGAGCCTTCGGGGTCCATGTGACCTGGCCATTTAGCCCACGGTTTGCAAAAAAATGCTGCTCAGAGGTAAAACAACCCAACTTCTATTGCTGGGATGGATTTGATAAAAGATGCTGGTTTCTGATGTTTGCTGAAAGATTCCTATGATTGCTATGCATTCAGTAAGAATTTAAAAATTTGATTCTTTTAAAATTTGCTACCATATACCTAATTTTATATGAAAGCTCACTTTCCTTTAATAGTCAATTGCAGTTGGGATTGCTTGCCAAGTTAAGCAATCATGAGTTGAAATTGAAAACTGAAGAAAAATCAAACTATGATATAAAATTTAGTTTCGGTAAATGAAAAGGTAGAATTGATAATTACAACAAGACCAGCAACTGAACACATTACCTAGTGAAGGGCATTAGTTCCCAGAAAGTAACTGATACTCCTTGAGGATTAGGTTTCATTCCTGTGGTAGTGGGACAATATTTGTGTTACAAATTCGCATATTTTATGTTAATGAGGATATGTTTTTTTATGATGGTAAGTTGGAATTAACCTCAGGTTCCAGCATTGCAGCAACTTAGCATCTCTTGTAACATGACCTTCTATGTATTTGAACTTTACACTTAAAGGACTGCAGGATACTGAAAGGTTTGAACTGTTACCTACTAAAAAAAATTATCTCATCATGACTTTCTTTTTAACTTATACCACAGTATGTTCCTTTACTTGTGAAACTTAAGGCAATTACATTAGCCTTTGATACTAAGTAGCATATTTAGTTGAGGTCCTGTGTTACATAATATCACAGTACCATTAAATTATTTAACAGTGGCAGAGGATTTAATTAATTATTGTGCTGTAAATTCCCTCATTCTTTTTAATTAAAATTGATTTCTTTTCAGGATAAAGTTTCAGAAGGCAGAGCTTGCTCTAATTTAGGCATAGTTTATCAACTGCTGGGGGATTTTGATGCAGCTCACAAATTACATCAAGCTCACCTTAATATTGCTAGAGCTCTTGGTGATAGAGCAGGTATGGGAAGAGCCTATGGAAATATTGGAAATGCTTATAGTGCTATGGGACGTTATGAGCAAGCCATAAAGTTTCATAAGCAAGAACTTACAATTTCCAAAGAAGTTAATGATAGAAGTGCAGAAGCCTCTACTCATGGTAACTTAGCTGTAGCTTATCAGGCACTAGGTATGCATGAAATGGCCCTTTTGCATTATCATAGTCATCTGAACATAGCTCAAGAATTAAAAGACACTGCTGGAGAAGCTTGTGCACTGTGCAATCTGGGAAATTGTCATAGTTCTCGTGGTGAATTTGCTCAGGCTGTGCCTTATTATGAAAGTTTCTTACGTCTTTCACAAGAAATAAGTGATGTTGAAGGAGAGGCTAAAGCTTGCCATTTCCTCGGTTATGCTCATTATTGCCTTGGGAATTACAAAGTAAGTGTATTTTATGCTTGTTGCGCACAGAATAATATTAAAATAGTTGTATGTTATTAAAATTGTTGCCTGATTCATACTATTGCATTTATTCTAGTATCTTTAAGAGATTTAAACAAGAACAAATGAATGTTTTAAAAATGTATTAATGCCATGTAAAATAAAATTTCATTGTTCATTATTATTAAATTTGTTAGTTGTGGGGCACATAAATTATTTAAAAGTATTTATTTAAAAATATTCTCTGAGGTACATTACATTAACGCTTTTATTCAAACTACAAGATATAACTTCCTTTTTTTTTGTTTGAATGCTACGGTATAATTTCTTAAGTAGTGGCCTCTGCTGAGGGAAAAATTAATGGAATTTTTTTAAAATGTTTATTGCTCTGTCCCAAGTGGCAAATAGCATATATATATATAAACACACACAAAAAAAAGAAATCCTCACACAACCATGGGCTACCGAGCTCCAACCAGACTAATATTGTTCTCCAAATGCATCTGTCCTCAGATGCTGTATTTGGCCACTGTAGGCCAATTATAGCAAGATCATGTTTGAAATTGTCTGCCCACTGCATCATAGGCCTTCCCCTTCTTCTGAGGCTTTAGGCACACTCTTTATAACACTATTTGCTAATCTGTAATTACGTATGTAAGCAACATGGCCAAACCAACACAGTCTTTGCATACTATGCTGCTCAAAGCAAGATGCTGACTGCTTTGCCTAACCTCTTTATTATTAGCAAGGTCAAACCACCTAATGCCCACGATAGCATGTGTCATCCATCTGTGTCTTGTTTGACTCAGTGAAGCATAACTAATTAAATGTAGGTGCAACCAGAATTTCTAAGAAGGATGTGTTTACTTTCAGTTTTGATTTGAAGGATACTGGGAAAAATGATAAAAATAACTTGGGAATACTGAAATAGGTTTATGACAGAAAAGAGTGTGAAACGGAAAAAAAAAATTGCGGTACTTATTTTGTAATTTCTCCCAAAATCTATCTTTTTTAAAAATAGCAGTTATTTTTTTTGTTATTTTTAGGGGATTTTCGAAATTTTCAGGAAATATTTGTTGATAATAGTTCAAATCAAACTTGTTAGCTTAAATCAGAAGGTTGCTTCAGCAAATAGGAACATTAACAAGCAAATCAGCAATGCCATTTAGTGCTTGTAAGAAATGGCAATCAGACGGCTTTATAAAATTATTTATATTGTAATTTAATAAAATATGCATCAAATTAAAAAACAAAATATTATTTTTGAAGCCTGAATTATATATTTTTATAAGATAGCCAAGTGGTTAGTGCGCTTGTACTGATCTACGGTATCTGGGTTCGAGCCCCGGTAAGGCATGGATGTATGTATCGTTTTTCTGCTGAGGTCCTGCTATCCTCACAGACCTTCTACTATGGCATATAAACTGATAGGCTACTGTCAGACCTCTGTGGCAGGCAACTGCCTGAGGGGGTATTTATTTATTTATTATTATTATATATATAAAATTACAAAGGCAATTTTTATTTTTTTTTTTAAATCTTTTTTTTTTGTTGTACTAAAAACATATACATACATCCTTGGCCCATTTATTCAGATTCTCCAGGCGTATACAAACAAAAAGAAGGGTTAAACAGCTCCTGAGGTAATTAAACTGAGACACTTGCTCAAGGGTGCAACCATCCAAAATAACTGAAGCATGACCTGCTTGGCTAATTTTCATCACTTTAATTTCCTCTCAGTTTATCATCAAACCTACTCTATTACTAGTCTCATCAATAGCTCTAATGAAATAGTTCATCTTATCAACATCATTAGTTAACAGGGCCAAATCATCATCATAATCTAAATAAAAAAATTTCAAGTCTCTAGACTAGCAGTTCCCAACCTTTTAAAAGCAGAGGACCCCTATTTTAATTTGAAAACTATGGAAAACCCCTGTGGAGGGGGATTGGAGTTGACTAATTTTATCTTCAATTATGGCCATGTTTTTACATCCGGTACTTGAAATACTATAAAAGGGAACAGGTCTTATAAAGAAAGAAAGTATATCATAAAAAAAAAAAGTAAACTTTAGTTTTTTAATATGTAGTTACAATAAATTAAAAACATTAATTTTTTTAGTTAGTGTGAAGGTTGATATGGTTTGATTGAAACAAGTTCAGAAGTGTTTGCCTCAATTGTGCCAACTTACACTCTCAAATGAATTTCTGCATTTAGTCTGTTTTTATATTTTGACTTGGTGTATAAAAGTGCTGAAAAAGTCCATTTGCACAAATAAGTCAGCTGTGGCCCCGTGTGTAGGAGAGCCACACCCATGCACGTTAAAGAACATGCTGGATGGCCTTGATGGGAGGCCAACATTCTTTTCCCAATTGTCCAGTGGGTCCCCTCACCCAACCTTCCACGTAACCATGAGAGCTTCGAACTTGGACATCTGTCCCAAATAACTGATATTTAAGTAGTGAATATCATGTTTTTAAATTTAAAAGAGCTCAAATTTACCCCTTAAAAATGGTAGATTTTTACAGATTTGCAGTAAAAAAATAGACCAGAATGCTACCTAACCATATTGGCAATAAATCCTAGGCACAGTTCAAAATTCGAAAGTTCCAATATTACAGATATGAATGAACTGATATTTTTAGATAATATTATAGTAATGTAGATGACAGGTACTTTCACTGCTGCTTCGTGGCCATAACGTGAATTTTCTGTTAGGCCTCAACCAGCACACGAAGGTGGCTTTTGGTGCCATCCATAAGACGTAGTACTGTCCTGTATAATGGAACGTCGGATGGAATCATTCAATCATACTGAAGCACAAATAAGTTGTAGCAAAGCATTAAATGTTTCAATGCCTTGTTTGATAGTTCTGCATATTCAAAGTGTAATTGTAACCTGTAAATGGTAGCTAGGCATAAACTGGAAGGAGAGTTGTGCACCAATCCCTAGTGATGATGCACAGAACTGGCCAGGTCTAGCACCTAATGTCCGACCCCGCCTTCTTGTGGTGCAGGCCGTTAGTACCTTTCAAAAGAGATATTCTCTTTTGGAAGGGAACGGAAGGGGAGGGCTGCCAGTTCAGTATGGCCTACTGATCTGGTCATCTATGGCCACTTTTTTTTTCAACCCTGCTGAGGAGTGGTCAACTTCTCAGGGTCCTGGTGCTGATCATTTATACCTACTAGACTGGATTTGTTTATGGATTTGAGCTTGATTATTGATCCTGGACTTGCTGCACTGGTGGGCCTCTGTTGAGGGAGAGTCTTCCACTGTGTTTTCTGTTTGCTTCTGGGTTGCCAGCTCTAAGTGAACAGAGGCATGGGATACCTTATATCAGCTGGTGGATAATCCTAATCAGAGGCCATCGCAGGTACCTGAACCTTACTTAGCTAGTTGGGCATCGTCAAGCCTAAACTGGAGTAATGTGTCTCAGTGAGGCCATGTGGCTCTTGAAAAAGTCCACTTGAAAAGGTGGTGCCTGAAGTTCCTACCAGCATCGGTGACTTCAGCCTTTAGCAGAGGAGGAATAGGTCTTTGCCCCATGCCTGCGATCAGGGGGCTGTTTGATATTGTTGGCCCTACCAATCCAAATAAACCTCATTTCTTTAAAAATCCTACAATCATTTTCTCTCTGCAGGAACATGGAACGTGAGGACATTACATAGAGATTATTCTCTTGATGTCCTCATGCAGGAATTCCAGTGCTATAACCTAGATATTCTAGGCTTGCAAGAGACCAGATGGACAGGTAAAGGTGAGATACTTTAAAATAACTTTAAATTTCTCTTTACAGGGAGGGAGGATGGAAAGCATCACCAAGGCGTGGGTCTGCTGCTCAGCAGACATGCTAGTGATGCTCTTCTAGGATATGAGTGCATTAATGAAAGGTTTCTTGCAGCAAAATTTCAGACAAGCATTAAAGACTTGAATGTTATCTGCTGTTATGCCCCCACTGAGGATGCCGATGAGGATGAAAAGGATAGGTTTTATGGACAACTTCAGGATATTTCGAATTCTGTCAAGAAAGGAGATATTACCCTGGTTCTAGGTGACTTCAATGCCAAAGTTGGTACTGACTCTGACCTTTGGAGAGCAGGAATAGGCCTTTTTGGTATTGGTAGCTGCAATGGCAATGGGCAACGTCTCCTACAGGTAAGGTAAACTCAATGGTTTCAGAATAACTAACACATATTACAAACACCACGACATACATAAGTACACATGGGTTTCACCTGATGGGCTGCATAGGAATATAATTGATTATATATTAATTAACAGCAAATGGGCTAGTTCTGTTAGAAATACCAGGTCATATAGGGGAGCTGAAATTGGATCTGACCATTACCTTGTTAAAAGTGTCTTGCAACTTAAACTTAAAAAGTGTTGTTCTAGGGTTCAAAAATTTACCTTTAATACCGAAGCTCTGAAAGACCCAGTTATAGCTAAAGCTTACCATAATAGGTTACTTAGTCATTATGACAGTCATGGTTTGCTTAATACTGAAGTTGAGGAAGAATGGGGCCATTTTAAACAGGCTTTTTTGGAAACTAACAGTACTCTTTTAGGAAAAAAGGAGCAGAGGAGGCAGAATTATTTAAGTGATAAGGCACTTGAGCTTATTTCAGAAAGAAGGAACTGCAGGAATGTCCTTAATCAGTACCCTACTAGTCCTAATAGAAAGGATTACAGAGAGCTTAATAAATGTGTAAAGGATCAGTTAGCTACTGATAAGAATCTTTGGCTTGATGGTTTGGCTGACAAAGCCGAGGAAGCAGTTAGACAGCACAACAGCAGAGAGCTGTACCAGATAGTTAATGTTTTGTGTGGTAGAAAACGGACAGGCATACAAGGATTGAAGGATAAACAAGGTAAGGTTATAGAAGGGGAGGATTCTGTCATGACTAGGTGGGCTGAGCATTTCAGTGATGTTCTAAACAATGTAGTTAGTTCTACTCCCATTGTTTGCAATGATGATAGATGCATTGGTGGCTTTAATGTTGGCCCTATAACACAATCTGAAGTTATTTTGGCTGTTTCTAAACTTAAACTTCATAAATCCCCAGGGGTAGATGAAATTACTACGGAAATGCTTAGAGCTGGGAATGTTTCAGTTACCACTTGGATGACTGAAATTCTGAATATCTTTTGTGATAAAGGCATGGTTCCTAAGGATTTTACCAGAGCTATTATTATCCCTATTTTCAAAAAAGGTGATCACAGTTCTTGTGATAACTATAGGGGTATCAGCCTACTCTCTGTTCCAGGTAAAGTTCTTTCCATGATTGTGCTTAATAGAATTAAGAATCTGGTTGACAGTCAATTGCGTGATGAGCAATGTGGATTCAGAAGTGGTAGGGGATGTGTAGATCAGATATTTTCACTTAGGCAGATTCTTGAGAAATGTTTAGAGTTTCAGAAACCTTTGGTTACTAGCTTTGTTGATTTCAAAAAGGCTTTTGACTCTGTTGATCGTCATAATTTGTGGTTGATTATAAGATCATCAGGTATACCAGAGAAGTTAGTTAATATAATGAAAGCTCTCTATAATAACACTGAGTCATGTGTGAGAGTTGGTAAGTCTTGTAGCAATTGGTTTAGCATTAAGTCTGGTGTTCGACAAGGGTGCATCTTGTCTCCTTTTCTCTTTAGTTTGGTTGTTGATTATGTTATGCGAAATTCACTTTGAGGGAAAGATTTTGGCCTTAATTGGGTTGGAGATACGAAAATTTCTGATTTAGATTATGCTGATGATTTAGCCCTTTTGGCAAATGATGTTGATGAGATGAACTCTTTCATTCGAGCTGTTGATGAGACTGGTAGTAGAGTAGGTTTGGTTATAAACAGAGAGAAAACTAAAGTGATGAAAATTGGTCAGGCAGGTTGTGATTCAGTTAATCTGAATGGTTGCAGTCTTGAGCAGGTGTCAGAGTTTAATTTCCTTGGGAGCTATGTAACTGATACTGGTGATGTGCGGCATGAGATTAACAGACGAATAGGTATTGCTGCCGGGGACTTTTAAGAATCTATGGAGATTGTTGAGAAATAGGCATATACACCTAAACACTAAAATTAGACTGTATAATAGTTTGGTTCTTTCTAGGGTTAGTTATGGTAGTGAAACTTGGACGCTATGTAAATATGATAACAGGAAACTAGATGCTTTTGATTCTAGATGCTTACGCAGTATCTTGGGTATTAGGTGGTTTGACTTTGTGACTAATGATGAGGTTAGGCAAAGGAGTCTGCAACCTCCTTTAAGCAGCATATTGTGCAGAGAGAGACTCTGCTGGTTTGGCCATGTTGCCCGTATGGATAATTATAGATTGGCGAATAAGGTTATGAACAGTGTGCCTAGAGGCCTCAGAAGGAGGGGGAGACCTAGGATGCGGTGGGCAGACAATGTCAAACAGGACCTTGTTAGAATTGGTGTGCAGTGGCCGGATGCAGCAGATGTAGCTTAGGACAGATATGCTTGGAGAATTAAACTGCACGGTCTGGTTGGACCTCCGTAGCCCATGGCTGCTTGAGGATGATGATGATGATGAATTGTAACCAAAAGCCAATCAAATTATATTTGCTAAACAATAAGTTTAACAAAGTGTCACAAGAAATCTCCACCAAGCTGTTTTCTTCATTACTTGTTAAGCCTTTTATGATTTTTACATTTTCATTAAAAGAATCCTTAGTCCATATATTATTGGAATCAGGGGATGGAAAGTATTTCCTAAAATTACTTTTCAGTGTATTCAAATGCTCAATGAAAACTTTTTGTATGTTGTCAGTAATCTTTTGTCATCATCATCATCATCCTCAAGCAGCCATGGGCTACGGAGGTCCAACCAAACCGTGCAATTTAGTTCTCCAAGCAAGTCTATCCTGAGCTACATCTACTGCATCTGGCCACTGCACACCAATTCTAACAAGGTCCTGTTTGACATTGTCTGCCCACCGCATCCTAGGTCTCCCCTTCTTTCTGAGGCCTTTAGGCACACTGTTCATAACCCTATTCGCCAATCTATAATTATTCATACGGGCAACATGGCCAAACCAACGGAGTCTCTCTCTGCACAATATGCTGCTTAAAGGAGGTTGAAAACTCCTTTGCCTAATCTCATCATTAGTTACAAAGTTGAACCACCTAATGCCCAAGATACTGCGTAAGCATCTGGAATCAAAAGCATCTAGTTTCCTGTTATCTTGTTTACAAAGTGTCCAAGTTTCACTACCATAACTAACCCTAGAAAGAACCAAACTATTATACAGTCTAAATTTAGTCTTTAGGTGTATACGCCTATTTCTCCACACTCTCCATAGGTTCTTAAAAGTCCCAGCAGCAATCCCTATTCGTCTGTTAATCTCATGCCACACATCACCATTATCTGTTACATAGCTCCCAAGATAATTAAACTGTGACACCCGCTCAAGACTGCAACCATTCAGATTAACTGAATCACAGCCTGCCTGACCAATTTTCATCACTTTAGTTTTCTCTCTGTTTATAACCAAACCTACTCTACTACCAGTCTCATCAACAGCTCGAATGAAAGAGTTCATCTCATCAACATCATTTGCCAAAAGGGCTAAATCATCAGCATAATCTAAATCAGAAATTTTCGTATCTCCAGCCCATTTAAGGCCAAAATCTTTCCCTAGAAGTGAATTTCGCATAACATAATCAATAACCAAGCTAAAAAGAAAAGGAGACAAAATGCACCCTTGTCGAACACCAGAAGTAATGCTAAACCAATTGCTACAAGCCTTACCAACTCTCACACACGACTCAGTGTTATTATAGAGAGCTTTCATAATGTTAACTAACTTGTCTGGTATACCATATGATCTCACAATCAACCCAAATTATGACGATCAACAGAGTCGAAAGCCTTTTTGAAATCAACAAAGCTAGCAACCAAAGGTTTCTGAAACTCTAAACATTTCTCAAGAATCTGCCTAAGTGAAAATATCTGATCCACACATCCCCTACCACTTCTGAATCCACATTGCTCATCACGCAATTGACTGTCAACCAGATTCTTAATTCTATTAAGCACAATCATGGAAAGAACTTTACCTGGAACAGAGAGTAGGCTGATACCCCTATAGTTATCACAAGAACTGCGATCACCTTTTTTGAAAATAGGGATAACAATAGCTCTGGTAAAATCCTTAGGAACCATGCCTTTATCATAAAAGATATTCAGAATTTCAGTCATCCAAGTGGTAACCGAAACATTCCCAGCTCTAAGCATTTCCGTAGTAATTTCATCTACCCCTGGGGATTTATGAAGTTTAAGTTTAGAAACAGCCAAAATAACTTCAGATTGTGTTATAGGGCCAACATTAAAGCCACCAATGCATCTATCATCATTGCAAACAATGGGAGTAGAACTAACTACATTGTTTAGAACATCACTGAAATGCTCAGCCCACCTAGCCATGACAGAATCCTCCCCTTCTATAACCTTACCTTGTTTATCCTTCAATCCTTGTATGCCTGTCCGTTTTCTACCACACAAAACATTAACTATCTGGTACAGCTCTCTGCTGTTGTGCTGTCTAACTGCTTCCTCGGCTTTGTCAGCCAAACCATCAAGCCAAAGATTCTTATCAGCAGCTAACTGATCCTTTACAAGTTTATTAAGGTCTCTGTAATGCTTTTTATTAGGACTAGTAGGGTATTGATTAAGGGCATTCCTGCAGTTCTTTCTTTCCGAAATAAGCTCAAGTGCCTTATCACTCAGATAATTTTGCCTCTTCTGCTCCTTTTTTCCTAAAAGAGTACTGTTAGTGTCCAAAAAAGCCTGTTTAAAATGATCCCATTCTTCCTCAACTTCAGTAGTAAGCAAACCATGACTGTCATAATGACTAAGTAACCTATCATGGTAAGCTTTGGCTATAACTGGATCTTTCAGAGCTTCAGTATTAAAAGTAAATTTTTTAACCCTAGCACAACACTTTTTAAGTTTAAGTTGCAACACACTTTTAACAAGGTAATGGTCAGATCCAATTTCAGCTCCCCTATATGCCCTGGTATTCCTAACAGAACTAGCCCATTTGCTGTTATTTAATATGTAATCAATCATATTCTTATGCAGCCCATCAGGTGAAACCCATGTGTACTTATGTATGTCGCGGTGTTTGTAATAAGTGTTAGTTATTCTGAATCCATTGAGTTTACTTACCTGTAGGAGATGTTGCCCATTGCCATTGCAGCTACCAATACCAAAAGGGCCTATTACTCCTCCCCAAAGGTCAGAGTCAGTACCAACTTTGGCATTGAAGTCACCAAGAACAAGGGTAATATCTCCTTTCTTGACAGAATTCAAAATATCCTGAAGTCGTTCATAAAACCTATCCTTCTCATCCTCATCGGCATCCTCAGTGGGGGCATAACAGCAGATAACATTCAAGTCTTTAACGCTTGTCTGAAATTTTGCTGTAAGAAACCTTTCATTAATGCACTCATATCCTAGAAGAGCATCGCTAGCGTGTCTGCTGAGAAGCAGACCCACGCCTTGGTGATGCTTATTGTCATCCCTCCCTGAAAAGAGAAATTTAAGATTATTTTTAAGAATCTGACCTTTATCTGTCCATCTGGTCTCTTGCAAGCCGAGAATATCTAAATTATAACGGTGGAATTCTTGTGTGAGGACATCAAGAGAAAAAGCTCTGTGCAGAGTCCTCACATTCCAACTACCTATGGAGAGAAAATGGTTAGTGGGATGTTTAAAGAAACTATGTTTATTGAGAGAGGAAATGCCGACAATATCAAACAGCCCCCAAATCGCAGACATGGGGCAAAGACCCGTTCCCCCACTACTAAAGGCTGAAGCCATCTACACTGGAAGACTTCCTCCAATGTAGAATTTGACAATGCCAATAGAAGCAAAGAGTTCAGGTGCCTGCGATGACTTCTGCTCAGGATTATCCACCAGCTGATAAACATATCCTGTGAATCTATTCACTTGGGGCTGTCAACCCACAAACAAAAAGAAAACACAGCGGAAGATTTTCCCTCCACAGAAGCCCACCAGTGCAGCAAAATCAGGATCCCTAATCAAGCTCAGAGCCATATATCTGTCCAGTCCAGTAGGTTTATATGGTCAGCACCAGGACCCTGTGTGGTTGACCACTCCTCAGCAGGGTAGAAAAAAAAGAAAAGTAGCCATAGTTGTCCAGATCAGTAGGCCACACTAATCTGGCAGCCCTCCCCTTCCGTTCACTTCCACAAGAGAGTATCTCTTTTGAAAGTTACTAACGGTCCGCACCACGAGAAGGCGGGGTTGGACATTAGGTGCTAGGCCTGGCCGGTTCTATGCATCATCACAGGGGATTGGTGCATAGCTCTCCTTCCAGTGACTACCTAGCTACCATTTTTCTAAAAAAACATTGAGCATTGGAAAATGCGAGTAAATATTGTTGGAAAGATGATGGGACCATAGGCCTAATTTCTTTATCATCAACATTAAATATTGTTACAGATGCATCCTGTAGGCATGCATCCTGTTCATTCATATATCTGAAAATATCTGCCAAGTATGCGATTGCACACAACTGTTTGAAATCATTGAAACGATCACTCAAAGAATATGCATCATTAATTAACAAAATTCGAATTTCATCATGCAAATCAAAAATGTAATTCAATACTTTTGCGTGCAATAACCAGCGCACTTCTGCATGTAGGAGAAGTTGATTGTGATCACTGCCCATTTCTTGACAAATTGTATTGAATATACAATAATTTAGTGATTGGCCCTTAATATAGTTGACAAATTTAACTGTTTTCAATTTTTAGCAATGTCTCCTTCAGGTAAGTAAACTCAATGGTTTCAGAATAACTAACACTTATTACAAACACTGCAACATAGATAAGTACACATGGGTTTCACCTGATGGGATGCATAAGAATATGATTGATTATATATTAATTAACAGCAAATGGGCTAGTTCTGTTAGGAATACCAGGGCATATAGGGGAGCTGAAATTGGATCTGACCATTACCTTGTTAAAAGTGTCTTGCAACTTAAACTTAAAAAGTGTTTGCTAGGGTTAAAAAATTTACTTTTAATACTGAAGCTCTGAAAGATCCAGTTATAGCCAAAGCTTACCATGATAGGTTACTTAGTCATTATGACAGTCATGGTATGCTTACTACTGAAGTTGAGGAAGAATAGGATCATTTTAAACAGGCTTTTTTGGACACTAACAGTACTCTTTTAGGAAAAAAGGAGCAGAAGAGGCAGAATTATCTGAGTGATAAGGCACTTGAGCTTATTTCGGAAAGAAAGAACTTCAGGAATGCCCTTAATCAATACCCTACTAGTCCTAATGGAAAGCATTACAGAGACCGTAATAAACATGTAAAGGATCAGTTAGCTGCTGATAAGAATCTTTGGCTTGATGGCTTGGCTGACAAAGCCGAGGAAGCAGTTAGACAGCACAACAACAGAGAGCTGTACCAGATAGTTAATGTTTAGACAGTGCAACAGCAGAGAGCTGTACCAGATAGTTAATGTTTAGACAGCACAACAGCAGAGAGCTGTACCAGATAGTTAATGTTTTGTGTGGTAGAAAACAGAATGTAAAAGTAAAGCAAACACACCAAAGGGGCATACCCTCAAATCTCCTTAACTATGTAAAGTTTTAGCCTTCTATTTTATTTTTTTAGAGTTACAGCATTGACACACAAACACACATTTTGTTTTATTTATATGATTGTTACAAATTATTACCTAATTTGTGGGTGTTTTCAGAATCCCTGAAAATGGCCTGTGGTTCCACAGGACACAATTTGAATGCCGTTGCCCTCAGTAATGCTAATACAGTATTATTTTTTTTTTCATTATTAATATTTGTAAACGTTTTTAGCAATAACTCATTATATAAGTGCCCACTGAGCAGTTCTTGGAATGTTTAGAAATAATTGTGATAACAGTAAAATCTTGTTTTTTTTACACATTAAAAATAAATTTTTTATCAGGAAGCTATACATTATTATGAACAAGATCTGGAGCTAGCCAAAGACTTGCAAGACAGATTAAGCATGGGACGTGCGTATTGTAATTTAGGTCTTTCACATCTTGCTCTTGGCAACTACCAAGCTGCATTAGAATGCCAAAAGTATTTCCTTGCTGTTGCACAGATGATGAAACATATACAGGTATGTAACTATTAGTCATAAGTTTCAGTATTCTTTGGTAATTTTCATATTTTTCCAGTTTGAATATGAAAGGCATCAGCTGATGATGATATTTGGGTAACCTAAGTAAGATATAAAGCCAATAAACAATATTCTTTTAATCAAAGCAGTGAAAGAGTGATCAAAATACTGAATCACGTGTTATTAGTGTGCAATACTAGACATCCAAAGTTTATAAAAATGCATAGAATGTCCTATTTTTTTTTACCTTTCTGCAGTTTTCCTTTGTTAAAAGTTATTACATAGAGATGGATGTGTAATCCTTGCATAGAAATTATTCAATAAAACTTTAATTTTCAAAATGGTTGCAATTTTCATTTTATAAAATAATAACCCAGTATTTATGTCCTATTTTGGTATAGTTGTCAAATTGATCTAGCATAAAATTTTTTGTTGATATATGAATAAATTAAAAAATTTTAAACGCCTATTTTCCCATATGCATCTAAAAAGTAGAAAATGGAACTAAAGCATTATCAATGGTGCAATCAGTCACTGAATTCATATTCACATCAAAGGAAAATGGGCACTGGTGATCTTGTTGTGAGTAGGTAAATCAACTCCCTAACTTCTTTTGAAGTGAATACGAATTCAAGTGACTGATTTCATCAATATACTTTAGTTTTATTTTCTACTTTTTTAAGGTTCAAATGTGGGAAGATAAGTATTTTTTTTTTAATTTTCACTAAAAAGCATTACCTTTAGAATATTTTATTTGATGTATGATTCATCAACATCAACCACATTTTCCCTCCCCCTGCTTTTGGAGTTGTGTTTAAGATAGCCGATGACATTGGAGATATCACAAGCTTTACTTCGATAGGTAACTTGCTAAGCCCCCCCCCCTTTTTTTTTGGGGGGGGGGGTAAATTCTAAACAGTATGACAATCTTTATATGAGCTTTTATTGACACCTAACTCATTAATTTTGGTCCTTGCATTTGGAAGATATAGTGGAACAGTCATTTTAATATTTCCCTGTTTTTAGGAGGGAAGAAATGGAGTGGAATTTTTTTAACCTGTAACATTCCCCATGCCACAAGCTTTCACTTGACACATAGCTTGTTACTTTCAGTTATCACTTTCCAAAGATATAGCAAAACAATAATTTTCATATTTTCCTCATTTTTAGGAGTAAGAAAGCATAAAGGGTCAATTTTGTATAGTGTATGACACTCTCCATGTCATAAGCTTTCATTTGAAGCATAGCTTGTTACTTTTTGTACTTGCATTCTGGAGATGTAGAGGAACAATCATTTTCATATTTCCCCTTTTTTAGGGGGGAAGAAAACAGGCAGCAAATTTTTATAGCCCATGACACTCCCCCTCATTGTAAGCTTTCATTTAATACATAAATCATTAAGTTTGTCCATCGCTATCGAAAGATACGGTGTAACAACTGTTTTGACAAACCAACAGCTTTTTGAAAATCCAAAAAAGTAATAGGAAAATAAGTCAAAATGAGTATTGCCTCAAGTGGGATACGAATCCATAAATTCCTGATAACATTCCAGGTACTCTACCACTGAACTGTCAAGAGCTAGCTATTTTTCCATCAAATTGGGACCATAAGCTTTTCCAGTGCAGTTGCTCATGGTGCCCTCTATGATTGGGAAAGGGACAGTCAAGCTGCCTCAGATGTTGAAATAATTATTTTTAGAAATATAGTCAACATGCTTTATTAGTATTGCTCAATATAGGTTTAATAGTAGAGAAAATCACAGGTAATGTTTTCATTGATATGGTACTCAAGAAAGGTTTTGTTGAAAAAATGAGTTTCACCTTGAGTGGAATATGAACCCATGACCTCCTGAACATGCCAGTTGCTCTACCACTGAGCTGTTGAGAGCTAGATGTTTTTTCAACAAATTGTGATTATAAGCTTTCCCTGTTCATAGATGGTGCCATGAGTGACTGCTTTGGGAAAGCTTGTAGTCACAATTTGTTGAAATGATTATTAGCTCTTGATAGCTTAATGTTAGAGCACCTGGAAAGTTATCAGGAGATCATGGGTTTTTATTCTACTCAAGGTGAAACTCTTTATTTCAGTGAAACTTTTCATGAGTACTATGTTGACAGCAACATTACCATTTTATTGTTGACTATATATCCTAGCTCTTGATAGTTAAAATAATTTACAACTCACAGTAAGAAACTAATATTTAATTCCATGATTAATTACTGTATAACTAAAATTTAAGCCCAGAGGAGTGCTTCTCAATACCTTAGAGTCACAAATTCTTTGAACTGGACTGTTCTTACATTAAGTTTCTAATGCTGTCTTCTAACAGCAACCTTTTCCTGATAAAGGTGATGTAGAAAAAGAAACCATATTTACCGGTTCAGATCTTATCACAGTGGATCTTATCACCACTGGCACAGGTACAGATTGGCGAAGCTTGTTTCTGTTGACGATGTAAGTCCAACAGTTGCTCACAATGTCAGGAGACATCAGTTTTATGCTGTTGTTGCTCTTTTCAGTCCTTAGTTGTTAATAGTGACTGCTTTAGGACATTCCTACTCACTGACAATTTCTGTATACCAGTCCTTTCACATTAAAGCATAGTGGTTGCCTCAATTGAAGTTCACACTTTATATGCTACGTGACATTATGACTCAGTGATTGTTAGAGGAAAATTTTAATTATATTGGTAAAACGTATTGCACCTATGAACAGAGAATGAATGAACACTATACAGATATTAAAAATCCATCAACCGCATTTGCACAGACAGTGTTAGAAAATAAAATTAAAATAAATTAAATTAAATATAAAACTTTGGCAACTCTGCAGACAAAATTCCAACTCAATAGCACTGAAAATATGTTAATGTATGTTAATCAACATCGGCTATGTAACACAGAGATTCCACCCCTACCAGCGGCATGGAATATCCTGTTGCGTGAGCAGCAGTGCAAATCACGTGTAGGGTTAACCTGACATCAGTGAGAAACAGGTATAAGATAGCACATGACCACTGAGTAATTGCCTGATGACGCCAGCAAGAGAGTACTGGTGAAACGTGTAGCTAGCTGGGAGGGACCTATGTTTTTAAGAGTTCTTTTAAAGGTTGAGAATGTTTAAATTATTTAAGTCGGGAGGATGTGCTAACAATCGCTGAGTCATAATGTCATCGTAGCATATAAAGTGTGAACTTCGATTGAGGCAACCATTATGCTTTAATGTGAAAGGACTGGTATACAGAAATTGTCAGTGAATAGGAATGTCCTAAAGCAGTCACTATTAACAACTAAACACTGAAAAAGAGCAACAACAGCATAAAACTGATGTCTCCTGACATTGTGAGCAACTGTTGGACTTACATCGTCAACAGAAACAAGCTTCGCCAATCTGTACCTGTGCCAGCGGTGATAAGATCCACTGTGATAAGATCTGAACCGGTAAATATGGTTTCTTTTTCTACATCACCTTTATCAGGAAAAGGTTGCTGTTAGAGATAGCATTATAAACTTAATGTAAGAAAAGTCCAGTTCAAAGAATTTGTGACTCTAAGGTATTGAGAAGCACTCCTCTGGGCTTAAATTTTAGTTGTACAGTAATTAATCATGGAATTAAATATATACTCTTGATAGTTCAGTGATTTTCTTTACTACTGAAAGGCTTTATATATGTGATAATTGGTATTATAATTTTTTATTCTTTGATATATTAGATTGGGAAGAAAGTCATTTCCTTTAAGAAACTATTATTGAATAAGTGAATGAAATAACTTTAATTTGAAAAATAATTTCCTTCCTTCAACTACATCTCATGTATCAACCAATTTTTTTGAATATCTATCCTTGACTGGTTTTGACTGTATGAAAGTTTTAATGCTTTCTTTTTAATGGTAGATATACTCAAAGGAGAGCTATATACTAATCTTTGTAATGTTGATCTTCTCATTGTACAGGCTGTTAACACCTTTCAAAAGAGCAATGGCAGCTCATGAGCTACTGAACAGAAGGAGCCAGTATATATTGGAAATCAATTATGCAGGGGTGGGGCTCAGTCTTCCCCGACACATTAATGTGAGAGGAGAGGTAGCAAGCTGAAGTTTTAAGCAAGGCAGAAGTGGGTTTTTTGTAAAAAAATAAGTTACCACTCAATTAGGACAGGGGTTGGCTCAATTGGTAGTATGCCAAGTTTGTAATCTGTGGTTTAGATATTCAAGTACCAAATGTTTCAGTGTCGTGATTAATCTCTGCTCTTCTGCCCATAGTGATAAAGGTGTCACCAATGGGCTTGAAAAGGCCATCTTCTGTCAGATAAGGAATTAAGCTGTGGCTCTGTGTGCAGAAGAGCCATACCCAGTACATATTAAAGAACATGTTGGATGGCCTTGACAGTAGCCTTCCATATGTCTCCTAACAGCTATCTAGTGGATCACCTTCCCCAGTCCTCTCTAGGTCCTTGGGGTCTCTGTGCCCTGGCTGTTTATCCTATTGTGTACAACAGGGCTGTGGAGTTGGCACACAAAAACTCCGACTCCCCAATTTTTTTTTCTATCTGGCTTCGGCTCCAACTCTGACTCACTCTGTTCTGTTTGTTCTGTTTAAGAATCATTTTCAGCCTCAGGGATGTAATCTTCATGATGAAAAAGATGTTCTCTTTTTCTTAAGCAACTTCATTCAGATTTTCTATCATGCTTATCATGCTTAGCAAGTGTTATCTGTGAAATACATAGAATCTGCTCTTTCTTAATTTCAAAATCTTGTAAAACTTCTTCCACTAACTTCTGAAGATAGTTGCTGTTGTGATGCACCTTAGTGCCCTTTATTCCCAATGTCCGAGACCATTTTATTGTTTTCATCAACAAATCTAGCATTGATGGCAAAATAGTTAACTCTGTGATGCATGGCTCCATCCATTTTAATAAACATGAAGCGTCCCTTAAGAGTTCTTTGAAGTTCTTCCTTTTTATTTGTGGCTTCTTCAACTATAATTTTTCTGATACTTTGTCTTTCCAGAGAAACTCCCAAGTTTCTTGGCCATTTGATTTAGGCCTAGAAAGCCTGGTTGTGAAAATAAAGATAAGACTACACCATTTCTTACCACCAGTTCGATGATGTGCTTCTTGAACTTTTCTGTGGTCATTGTTATGGTAACTTTGTCTATAGTAAAGAATCTTTTAGTGGTGATTGTTGTTCAGTAGATACCTGATCATTTGTTAACTTTGAAGTACTTGGAAGGTTTTTATTACTATCTTTCTCAATGACAACTTCTAAAATTTTGGGGTGGCAATTTGCTGCAAATGTCTTTTTAAATTTGTTGCTCTGGTTGGTGCATTTTTACCGCAGCCACTAAAACCACTGATTTGTGCTTGACGTAATTTTTCACCATCATCATCATCTATTATACACTGACACATGAAATGTTTCCCATCTGTGGTTATTGTAAAATATTCAAAAACTGCAGACTTCATTGGAACTGTCTTTGCCATTGTGGAAGGGGTTTTAGACTTGAAAGTTTAAAACTTGTAAAATTTAGGAAGAACTCAAAATTAAATAAGCATTAAATATCAAAAATATTTTTTGAAAAGAAAAAAATGAATTAATGGCATTAGTGTCTGAAATGGAAAACATTGTGTTTATTATTTAAGTGATTTAACCACCATAGCTGCCAGTGATGTCACACACAAAAACGTATTTTATTAAAATTCATATTGGAGTCAAAGTCTGTAAAAATACACTGCTCACAAAAATTAGGGGATATTTCAAAATGAATATGAAGTGATAAAAAAAAGAAGCATTTGATTTTTTTTTTATTAAACAAGAACATCAGAAAAGCAAATGACAAGTCAAAGAAACTTGTTCGATTATACAAATGAGGTGCAAACTCAATTGTCATGATTGAGTAGCAAGTGACATATTGGTGGGGGTGAAGAGAAGCATGTCAAACTGGACGAGAGTGCCACCCATTGACTGTTCAGTAGGGTGTATGGTCATCCAAGACTGCCAAAACACACTGAGAGCGATGGGGCATTGACAGGATCAGAATGTCCAGCAGTTCTTGTGGGATCCTCTGCCACTCTTGCTCCAGGGCAACTTCCAGCTCAAGAAGTGTTGTGGGAGGCATTGGACAGTTTGACAGATGTCTTCCCAGTGCATCCCAAGCATGTTCAGTGGGATTCAGGTCTGGAGAATGTGAAGGCCAGTCCATGCATTCGATTCCTGCCTCCTGAAGCATGTTGTTGACGAGATGCGCACAGTGGGGCCTTGCATTATCGTCCATGAAAAGAAAGTTGTTTCTAACTGCTCCAGCATAGGGTACCACTATAGGGTGCAAGACCTTATCTCGATATCTGACAGTAGTCAGCGATCCGTTTCTGATGACATGGAGGTTGGTACAACCATCAATGCTGATGCCAGCCCACACCATGATTCCACTACCACCGCATGAAACATGGATTCTCCCACGTTCCTCGTTCACGCCAGATCAGGACACGATGATTGTCAGGCTCTAGACTGAATCGTGACTCATCAGAGAAGAGGACAGTTGACCACTCATCACAGCTTCAGCATAGTGATTGATATAGAATTCTGGGCCCACTTTTGAGATCCCTGAGTGTGAAACATTAATTTTTAATATAATGCTTCGTTTAATGCATTATGAATGGGAAAACAAGGCAAAATTCTTTAGTAAAATTTTTTTTTCCTGAAATGTTTTGCCTTTTTTTTTCACTCAATATGTAAAAATTTAGTGAAATTTTTATAAAGCACTTTTTAAAATTATGTTTAGTGTGTAAAGAAAATTTAGTGAAATTTTTATAAAGCAGTTTTTAAAATTATGTTTAGTGTGTAAAGAAAATTTAGTGAAATTTTTATAAAGCAGTTTTTAAAATTATGTTTAGTGTGTAAAGTTTTTGCACAATATGTATTCATTGTCAAGTAGCATTCATGTTTTAAAAGTAAACTTATTTTAATTAAGGGTAAATTTCGAGCTCTTGGAAATCTGGGTGACGTTCTGATGAAAATGAAGAATCCAAGTGAAGCTGTAAAAGTGTATCAAAAACAGTTGCTACTAGCCAAACAGAGTCGAGACAGAACTCTTGAAGCTGCTGCTTATGGTGCTTTAGGATTATGTCACAGGCAAATGCAATGTTATGATAAAGCTCTGGGCTATCATACTCAGGTTTGGAATTCTTCATTATTTTATGAAAATATTACTAAAATTTCAGTTTGATGTTTTCACCTTTATAAACTAGTACACATGTAAGCTATATAGAAGTTGAAACTGCAGAATTATAACAACAACAACAAAAAAAAGAAATAAATATATGTAGACCTGATGGGCTATTTCTTAAATAACTATTTTCAACCTGGATTTTTTTTTTTTTTTTTTTTGGGGGGGGGGGGGTGTATCCTGAGTTGGACTAAAGCTAAAAATCCTCTTGCAGTATGAGGGCTTCTACTATCTGTTTGGCACACTTAATCACTTGGCTGATTTTGATCCATTCACATAGGATACCTCCCCCATATATGATAGCTTCATCTGGAGGGCACATACATTTTTTTTCCCTGAAAATTTTAATCATGACCATCTATTTTGACTGGTTTTTAATGGTGATGTAAAATACTATAAATTGTAGGAAATTTAGTAAAACTCTTTTTTAGTCAACCAGAAGAATTTATACTGGCCTTAGTGGGTTGCATAGGAATATGATCTATTATACTGTTGCAAATTAAAATGGAGAGCACTGAGCGTGAGTTCAAGTAAAAATATGTCAATGAAAATTACAATACAATGCAATTTATTACAAAAGCATGGATGAAATTATTTATAAACAAACTTAGTCAACTGACATGAAACTCTATAATAATACAGAGAAAAACTTTCAGAAGAATCCTTTATCTCAATTCTATTCACATCCAAATCACAAAACAAGGCTAATATCATTCAATGAACAATAAAATCATGTTGGTAAATAAATATTCAATCTAATGAGAATATCCTTACCAATTCCTAAACAAACTAATTATACCCTAAATGACTTCCTTCTTAGGTTTTAGTCCTCAAGTACTCCAAAACTGTGGCTAAGTGTACTGGTTTCTCAGAACCAATTCTTTTCAGACGTTAATCACCACACACAAAATGACAAATTCTTCTTTTCCTTTACCAGCTTACTAACATGATCCACACCAATAAACTAATCAACCTTCCACACACTCACCATATAAAATGCTTTTTCACTTTATACACCCATCCACCATTCACGTACATACTGAAACTACTTATGCCTCCTTTCGGATATCCATAACTCCAACATAACAATTCTATCTTTCCTATTTTTCAGATTGGTTCTGTATTCCATTCATTGGTTACATAATTCTCATGCAGAAGCATATGCGATGTATATGCAGAAGTATATGTTCATGACATGTTTATCATAAATTCAATGTAGTACGTTCATCTATCGTAACACTATGTTAATAGAAAATGGGCTAGTTCAGTTAGTTCTTTATAGCCTCTAGGACCTCCTAATTGAGTCTGACCATTACCTAGTCAAAAGTGTCTTACAACTGAAGCTTAAAAAATTTTGTGCTAAGGTTAAGATAATTCCCTTTAACACTGAAACTCAGAAAAATCCAGATGTAGCCAAAGCTTACCATGATACTCTACTTAGTCATTATGACAATTATGGTTTGCTTACTACCGAAGTTGAAAAAGAATGGGATCAGTTTAAACAGGCTTTTCTTGAAAGTAATAGTACTGTTTTGGGTTAAAAGGAACAGAGGAGACAAGGTTATTTGAGTGACAAGGCTATGAAAGAAGGAATTGCAGAGATAATTTGATTCAACATCCTACTAATCCTAACAAACAGCTGTACACAGAGATTAATAAATGTGTGATCAGTTAACAGCTGAAGAATCTTTGACTTGTTAGCTTGGTTGGCAAAGCAGAGGAAGCAACTAAATAGCACAATAGCAAGGAGTTGCACCAGGTAGTTAATGTTTTGTGTGGTAAGAAACAAGATAGGTACACAGATTTCAAAGGATAGAAATGGTAAGGTTGTTGAAGGTGAGTATTCTGTTATGACTAGGTGGACTGAGCATTTCAAAGATATTCTAATTAATGTAGTTTTACTCCCATTGTTTGTAATGAGGATAAATGCATTTCTGACTTTAATGTTGATCCTATATCACATTCTGAATTTACTTTGGCTATCGCTAAATTAAAACTGCATAAATCCTCAGGTGAAGATTAATTACTACTGAAATGCTTATTAATAATTGTAATGAATTTGAAATATTTCAAATTCAGCCATGCGATATTTGAATGTTTCAAATATCATATTTTTTTATATATTTGAATGTCAAAAAATTTTGAATATTTTTTATGATAAAGGTATTGTTCCCAAGGATTTTACCTGATCTATTATTATCCCAATTTTTAAAAAAGGTGATTGCAGTTTTTGTGATAATTATAGGGGTATTAGCCTACTTCCTGTTCCAGGTAATGTTCTTAGCATGGTTATGCTTAATAGAATTAAGAATTTGGTTGATGGACAACTGCTTAATGAACAGTGTGGATTCAGAAGTGGTAGGGGATGTATAGATCAAATATTTTCACTTAGGCAGATTCTTGAGAAATGTTTAGAGTTTCAGTAACCTGTGGTTACTAGTTTATAAATTTCTAAAAGGCTTTTGACTCTGTTGATTGACATAATTTGCAGTTGATTGTTGGCTCATATGCAATACCTAAAAAGTTAGCATTAATGAAAGTTCTATGATAACATTGAATCATGTGTGAGAGTTGATAAAGCTTGTAACAATTGGTTTAGCATTGCTAGTGGAGTTCGACTAGGGTGCATTTTGTCTTCTTTTCTTTTTAGTTTGGTTATTGATTATGTTATGCAGAATTCTTTGCAAGTGAAAGATTTTCAAGCAAGAAGAAATGGTCTAGATATCTGAAAAATTCTGATTTATATTATGCTGATGATTTGGCCCTTTCAGAAAAATTATGTTAATGAGATGAATTTTTTCATTAGGACTGTTGATGAGACTGTAATAGAGTAGGTTTGGTGATAACAGAGAGAAAACTAAAGTAATAAAAATTGGTCAAACAGATGGTATTTCATTTGGTTTGAACAGTTGTGCTCTTGAGCAAGTGTCAAAGTTTAATTATCTTGGGAGCTGTTTAATAGATACTGGTGATATGCATCATGAGATAAAGAGAAGATAGGGATTGCTGCTGAGACTTAAAAATCTATGGAGAAAGTGGAGAAATTGACATATACATCTAAAAACTAAAATCAGGCTTTATAATAGTTTGGTTATTTCGAGAGTTAGTTATGGTAGGGAAACTTGGACCCTTTTGTAAGCAAGATAACAGGAAACTTGATACCTTTGATCCTAGATGCTTACACAGTATCTGGGGCATTGTGGTTTCATTTGTTAACACTTCTAGGGTCAAGGACATCTATAGACCTTTTTTGTACAACACACGAAACTTCGATTTAAAAAAAAAATGCCGTTTGAAAATTTTCTTACATATACCTTTTGAATATGCATAATTCAAGCTTGAAAAATAATATTTTCTTTTTTCATTTGATGCATATAGAATGGCTTATATAATAATTCAATAAAGCCATCTGATTGCCATATTTTAGGAGCGCTATATAATATTGCCGATTTGTTTGTTAATGTTACCCTATATTGAAGCAATCACCTGATTTAAGCTCACAAGTTTGATTTGAATTATTGTCAACATATTTTTGAAAATGAAAGATTTTTGGAAATAATTATGAAATATGTACCCTTTTTTTGGTATACCACTGTAAAAAGTGTTATTAAAATTAATATGTTACTACAATGTTCATATTTTTTACTTCAATTAAATTCTCTGTAATTTGGTATTATAACATGACCTATTTCTGTTGATTAGTTATTTATTAAAAATATCCTAAAGTTGACTTGTTTATTGGACTCTGCAACAAGCCTGGACTTATCTCAAAGTATGGTATGGAGAAAAAAATTGCAAAATGGAACAAATGTTTACTTTAAACAAGAAAATTATTTTTTGTTATTCAGAAATAGCCTTTCTATTCATCTGCATTATAATCATTTCTATTAGCGTTTTTTAAATAAATTTTTGTGTTGCCAGATGTATTTTTTACTACATAACTCTAATAAAGTCCTATTAAAATAAAATTAGTCATCTTTTTTGTTAAATATTTTATTTCCAGAAAGTTCAGAATTAAATGCTGATTAATTTGGCATAAAACATGCCATAATTCCTTTCATTAGTTATTCGGCAAAAAAGTTCTCAAGTTTAATTTTTTTTGCCTGATCAGAGTGAAAAAAAAAAGGTTGAGTAATGATGAGGTTAGGCAACCTCCTTTGAGCAGCTCATTGTGCAAAGAAAGTCAACATTGGTTTGGCCATGTTGCCCATATTCGTAACTTTAGATTGATAAATAGGGTTGTGAACAGTATGCCTAAAAACTGCAGGAAAAGGGGGAGACCTAGGATTTAGTGGGTAGACAAAGTCAAACAGGACCTTGCTAGAATTGTCCTACAGTGGTCAAATGCAGGAGCTGTAGCTCAGAACAGACATGTTTGGAGAACAGAATTGCACAGTCTGGTTGGACTTCTGTAGCCCATGGCTTCATGAGGATTTTGTATGTATGAGTGGGACATTCTCTGGCTATTTATTAAATGCCCCTGCCAACTGAGCTATTGGGCACTGGAATTCCTTACCACCATATATTTTTCATGATCTCACTCCTACTCAACTGCCAATTTTGTTTCCCTTTAACCTCTCTACAACCTTTTTTTTTTTATCTTGCTCTTTCTGGATTTTGTAGAAAGTACTTCCTCATGTTGGTTGTTTGAACAAGCTATCAGCATATTTGTCTTTCTCTCTCCATGTTGCTTAACATTTCCTATTTAAAAGAGGTGGACTCTGGATGTAAACCAGTTTTTCAGTCTGGACCCTGGAAGGGTTAAACTATGAAGTTAATGAAATAATATATATTAAAATATTCTTATTTAAGCGCATATATATATATAATTTGCTGAATACTTTAAACTATAATTTCCTATAAACATCATAGTTTTGTCAATGTATGCTGTTTTATTCCTGTAAAATCTTCTTTCAAATGTACGAAATTTGTCACAGTCAGTAATTACTAATATGTTGTATTTAACTGCATAAGTAGTTAAGACAACTAGTTCCTTTTTATAGCCATAAACACAGAGCAAATTAGTTCCATTAAGTTTTGCACTTCAAATAAACATTCTGTGGAAGACAAAGTTAATCACTTATTTAAAAAATATTCTTACTAAGTATATTTTTTTTTTGTTTGATTCCATCATATATATTGTTTTCAAAGTTTTTTTTAGCTGGTTCACTCTTTTTTACACAGAGTAAATATTTCTGCACATACTGATGAGCTCTGATGATACTAATAGCTTTTGTGTTACCATATCCTAAATCTTTTCATATTGCTAAATATATAAAGCAATTCTAAGCAGCAATGTTACTTATTTTAAGCCACCTGAATGTTCAATCACACTCTGCACCATTGTATCTGTTATATTTTTGTGTTTTTCCAAGAAATAGCATAGAATTATGAAAATGAAAAGGTTCAGAAATGAGTTTTAGTGCAAAATATTTTGAAGAACGTAGCTTACAGTCAGTGGCAGCCAAAAGGATCAAAGCCTCCACACTAGTTGTAATAAAAAAAGCTCAGAATAAACAAAGCATGTAAATTATATTCTTTTTCACACAATAACCAAAAATCCTGCTGATAGGAAATTGTCAACAGGCTGCTTTATTTTTTTCTTTAATCTCTCCCTTTTTTCTTTTATGGTAAACAGAATGAGACTTAATTTTGAAAGTTTTCACTTTTAATGCATGTTTCCATGGCTGAATGGTTAGCACGCTTGACTAGTGATCAAAGGGATCTAAGTTTGAGCCCCAAGTTTTTGCCATGGATGTTTGTGTTGTCTTCCTGCTAAGGTCCTGCCATCCTCTCAGACTTTCTACTGTAGTGAATTAAACTGATAGGCTCCTGTCAGACCTCTGTGGCAAGCAGTTGCTTGAGGAGGTATTTATTTTATTATTTTTAACCAATCGTTGTTGAAAGAATTTTTTTGGTCAGTGATACAACCTATTCTTAAACTTTAGTCTGTAAATGGTAGCTAGGTAGTCACTGGAAGGAGAGCTATGCACCAATCCCCTGTGATGATGCATAGAACCTGCCAGGCCTAGCACCTAATGTCCGACCCCGCCTTCTCGTGGTGCGGACCGTTAGTAACTTTCAAAAGAGATACTCTCTTGTGGAAGTGAATGGAAGGGGAGGGCTGCCAGATTAGTGTGGCCTACTGATCTGCACAACTATGGCTACTTTTCTTTCTTTTCTTTTTTTTCTACCCTGCTGAGGAGTGGTCAACCACACAGGGTCCTGGTGCTGACCATATAAACCTACTGGACTGGACAGATATATGGCTCTGAGCTTGATTATGGATCCTGATTTTGCTGCACTGGTGGGCTTCTGTGGAGGGAAAATCTTCCGCTGTGTTTTCTGTTTGTTTGTGGGTTGACAGCCCCAAGTGAATAGATTCACAGGATATGTTTATCAGCTGGTGGATAATCCTGAGCAGAAGTCATCGCAGGCACCTGAACTCTTTGCTTCTATTGGCATCGTCAAATTCTACATTGGAGGAAGTCTTCCAGTGTAGATGGCTTCAGCCTTTAGTAGTGGGGGAACGGGTCTTTGCCCCATGTCTGCGATTTGGGGGCTGTTTGATATTGTCGGCATTCCCTCTCTCAATAGACATAGTTTCTTTAAACATCCCACTAACCATTTTCTCTCCATAGGTAGTTGGAATGTGAGGACTCTGCACAGAGCTTTTTCTCTTGATGTCCTCACACAAGAATTCCACCGTTATAATTTAGATATTCTCGGCTTGCAAGAGACCAGATGGACAGATAAATGTCAGATTCTTAAAAATAATCTTAAATTTCTCTTTTCAGGGAGGGACGACAATAAGCATCACCAAGGCGTGGGTCTGCTTCTCAACAGATATGCTAGCGATGCTCTTCTAGGATATGAGTGCATTAATGAAAGGTTTCTTACAGCAAAATTTCAAACAAGCGCTAAAGACTTGAATGTTACCCGCTGTTATGCCCCCACTGAGGATGCCGATGAGGATCAGAAGGATAGGTTTTCTGAACAACTTCAGGATATTTTGAATTCTGTCAAGAAAGGAGATATTACCCTTGTTCTTGGTGACTTCAATGCCAAAGTTGGTACTGACTCTGCCCTTTGGGGAGGAGTAATAGGCCCTTTTGGTATTGGTAGCTGCAATGGCAATGGGCAACATCTCCTACAGGTAAGTAAACTCAATGGATTCAGAATAACTAACACTTATTACAAACACCGCGACATACATAAGTACACATGGGTTTCACCTGATGGGCTGCATAAGAATATGATTGATTACATATTAAATAACAGCAAATGGGCTAGTTCTGTTAGGAATACCAGGGCATATAGGGGAGCTGAAATTGGATCTGACCATTACCTTGTTAAAAGTGTCTTGCAACTTAAACTTAAAAAGTGTTGTGCTAGGGTTAAAAAATTTACTTTTAATACTGAAGCTCTGAAAGATCCAGTTATAGCCAAAGCTTACCATGATAGGTTACTTAGTCATTATGACAGTCATGGTTTGCTTACTACTGAAGTTGAGGAAGAATGGGATCATTTTAAACAGGCTTTTTTGGACACTAACAGTACTCTTTTAGGAAAAAAGGAGCAGAAGAGGCAAAATTATCTGAGTGATAAGGCACTTGAGCTTATTTCGGAAAGAAAGAACTGCAGGAATGCCCTTAATCAATACCCTACTAGTCCTAATGGAAAGCATTACAGAGACCGTAATAAACTAGTAAAGGATCAGTTAGCTGCTGATAAGAATCTTTGGCTTGATGGTTTGGCTGACAAAGCCGAGGAAGCAGTTAGACAGCACAACAGCAGAGAGCTGTACCAGATAGTTAATGTTTTGTGTGGTAGAAAACGGACAGGCATACAAGGATTGAAGGATAAACAAGGTAAGGTTATAGAAGGGGAGGATTCTGTCATGGCTAGGTGGGCTGAGCATTTCAGTGATGTTCTAAACAATGTAGTTAGTTCTACTCCCATTGTTTGCAATGATGATAGATGCATTGGTGGCTTTAATGTTGGACCTATAACACAATCTGAAGTTATTTTGGCTGTTTCTAAACTTAAACTTCATAAATCCCCAGGGGTAGATGAAATTACTATGGAAATGCTTAGAGCTGGGAATGTTTCGGTTACCACTTGGATGACTGAAAGTCTGAATATCTTTTATGATAAAGGCATGGTTCCTAAGGATTTTACCAGAGCTATTATTATCCCTATTTTCAAAAAAGGTGATCGCAGTTCTTGTGATAACTATAGGGGTATCAGCCTACTCTCTGTTCCAGGTAAAGTTCTTTCCATGATTGTGCTTAATAGAATTAAGAATCTGGTTGACAGTCAATTGCGTGATGAGCAATGTGGATTCAGAAGTGGTAGGGGATGTGTGGATCAGATATTTTCACTTAGGCAGATTCTTGAGAAATGTTTAGAGTTTCAGAAACCTTTGGTTACTAGCTTTGTTGATTTCAAAAAGGCTTTTGACTCTGTTGATCGTCATAATTTGTGGTTGATTATAAGATCATCAGGTATACCAGAGAAGTTAGTTAACATTATGAAAGCTCTCTATAATAACACTGTGTCTTGTGTGAGAGTTGGTAAGGTTTGTAGCAATTGGTTTAGCATTACTTCTGGTGTTCGACAAGGGTGCATTTTGTCTCCTTTTCTCTTTAGCTTGGTTATTGATTATGTTATGCGAAATTCACTTCAAGGGAAAGATTTTGACCTTAAATGGGCTGGAGATACGAAAATTTCTGATTTAGATTATGCTGATTATTTAGCTCTTTTGGCAAATGATGTTGATGAGATGAACTCTTTCATTCGAGCTGTTGATGAGACTGGTAGTAGAGTAGGTTTGGTTATAAACATAGAGAAAACTAAAGTGATGAAAATTGGTCAGGCAGGCTGTGATTCAGTTAATCTGAATGGTTGCAGTCTTGAGCAGGTGTCACAGTTTAATTATCTTGGGAGCTATGTAACAGATAATGGTGATGTGCGGCATGAGATTAACAGACAAATAGGGATTGCTGCCGGGACTTTTAAGAATCTATGGAGAGTGTGGAGAAATAGGCGTATACACCTAAAGACTAAAATTAGACTGTATAATAGTTTGGTTCTTTCTAGGGTTAGTTATGGTAGTGAAACTTGGACACTTTGTAAACAAGATAACAGGAAACTAGATGCTTTTGATTCCAGATGCTTACGCAGTATCTTGGGCATTAGGTGGTTCAACTTTGTAACTAATGATGAGATTAGGCAAAGGAGTTTGCAACCTCCTTTAAGCAGCATATTGTGCAGAGAGACTCCGTTGGTTTGGCCATGTTGCCCGTATGAATAATTATAGATTGGCGAATAGGGTTATGAACAGTGTGCCTAAAGGCCTCAGAAAGAAGGGGAGGGAGACCTAGGATGCGGTGGGCAGACAATGTCAAACAAGACCTTGTTAGAATTGGTGTGCAGTGGCCAGATGCAGTAGATGTAGCTCAGGATAGACTTGCTTGGAGAACTAAATTGCACGGTCTGGTTGGACCTCCGTAGCCCAAAGCTGCTTGAGGATGATGATGATGATGAGTCTTTTGAACAAGCTAATGGATGTAGCTTATAATTTATATATACATATAATAAGTAAAATTCTGATGTTTTGCAATATTGGATGCAGATGAAGTTATGCCAGTTGTAGACACAGAAAAAAAAATATTACCCAGAAAAATTATTTAATGTAATTAGACTAGAAGATGCTAGTGTGTAAACAAGTAAGTATAATATAAAAAGGTTTATGTTCTATTCAATTTAAAGTAAGCCAACAAATTTTTCATATTTCAGGAATTAACTCTTCGTCAAGAACTAGGTGATGTTCGTGGTGAATGTAAAGCACATGGCCATTTAGGCGCTGTACATATGACACTTGGAAATTATACTCATGCTATGAAATGTTATGAAGAACAACTGGAGCGTGCCAAAGAACTTCGTGATTGTACTCTTGAAACTCAAGCTTTAGGGAATTTAGGCATTTCTCGTCTTAATATGGGACATTTTGAAGATGCTATTGGGTATTTTGAGCAACAGCTAGCATTGCTGGAACAGGTAATTTTTTTATTTTACTAGTTTCTATAAAATTTTATGCACATCCTTCAAATGAGCAGTAGCAGATTCATCTGACATGCTTTAAATTATTAATAAATAATTCATCTATTAAATAAGTTGGAGATACCATATACAGAAATTTTACATGTTTCTCCAATCTGATCAAAAGCTTCTAGCAACCCAGAAATTCCACATACCAAAAAAAGCATTTGAGATATAATTCAAATGAATATTTTCTTTAAAAATCTTTCAGGAAAAATGAAATTGAGCATATTTTCAAAATTATCAGAGAAGAAAGATATATATTTTCATAAATAGGATATTTAAATGAAAATAAACCATGCTTAAATTTTCAATGTACCACATCTCTTTCACATATCCCCCCAATTAGCCAAATGATTCTAAAATTTTGTTAACCCCTTATAGTGTTTGTTACATCTTAATAATAGCACTACTATAGCCAAACTGGTTAAAGATGGTAGAGATTATGTTCCAAGTACAAGATATGTATCAGATACCCCTGAAACATTCCTAATTAGACCATGAAACTATTGTGGAAAATTTTAAAAATGCTGGAGAAATAATACTGATGCATAAAGAGCATGAAATGAATATAACTAATGAATTATGCTACATAACCCTTTAATCCTTCCACTGTTCACATCGTCTGTATATTTTTCGAGAATCTGAATTGAGAGGCCAAGGATGTAGTATACGTTTTTAGTACAACAAAAAAAAGATCGATTTTTAAAAAATAAAAATTTCCATTGTGATTTTTTTATATATATAACATAAAAATATATAATTCAGGCTTCAAAAATAATATTTTGTTTTTTAATTTGATGCATATTTTATTAAACTACAATATAAATAATTTTATAAAGCCATCTGATTGCCATTTCTTACAAGCACTAAACGGTATTGCTGATTTGCTTGTTAACATTCCTATTTGCTGAAGAAACCTTCTGATTTAAGCTCACAAGTTTGATTTGAACTATTATCAACAAATATTTCCTGAAATTTTCGAAAATCTCTTAAAAATAACAAAAAAACTGCTACTTTTAAAAAAGATAGATTTTGGAAGAAATTACAAAATAAGTACCACAATTTTTTTTTCCGTTTCACACTCTTTTCTGTCATAAACCTATTTCAGTATTTCCAAGTTATTTTTATCATTTTTCCCAGTATCCTTCAAATCGAAACTGAAAGTAAACACATCCTTCTTAGAAATTCTGGTTGCACCTACATTTAATTAGTTATGCTTCACTGAGTCAAACAAGACACAGATGGATGACACATGCTATCTCTGTTCCGTGTGCTACAAGTGTTTTGTTTTTCAGTTTTGGTGCAGCATATTGGATACTCTTTGTAAAGTTAGTATTTTTTTTACATTTAAACCTTAGTTTTCACTTCAGTAGATTTATTTTCAGAAATTAGCAATCTTTTGGCCGATTGATAAGTATTGATTTTTTCATAGTTATATCGTATGGCTGGCCTACAACTTGTTGCTGTGGATATTTTAACATCACATTAGGCTCTATGTTAATTTTAATTTTATTATTTATTACTTTTCCAGTAAAACTTTGATATAGTATCATTTTCCGAAAATAAACGAGGTCTCGGATATGAAAGCAAATTCATTTCTGTAGATTTATTTCCGTTAATTAGCGATCTTCAATCGGCTGATTTATCAATCTTTCCGAGTTATGCTAGATCGGAGGCTGGCTTAAAAGTTGTTGCGGATATTTTATTTAACATCCCATTAGGTGATATGTAATTTTTCTTTTATTATTTCTTGCTTGTTTAATAAAAATACTTTGAGCTTGTACTGTTTTCTGAAATTGAATGTCTTGGATACGGCATCAAAATAGACTTCCTTGCTTGCTACAGAGATTGGCCATCATTTGGGAGGACAATTTCGGGAAGGAATTTGGAGGGTCCTCGGTGCACAAACCTTTCTGCACTAAGCCACGATCACCTAACTTCAACACCCAAAGAAAAAATTCATAATGTTTAGTAAAAAAAAAGCAGCCACAAAAGTTTTTTTGTATTTCATAACCTGTTCAGAAAATCCTGTGAATGTGAGAAGTCCAAATCATGTTGTATAACACTGGCCGTGTTTATTGAAAATATTTTATAAAAATATGATACTGAAAAGAATCATTAAAAGAAATAAAAATCATATTTCAGGTTGAATATTATATTATTCGGGAGGAAATTTCCTTTCAATAAATATATAATTTAACATTAATTAATAGATTCTGAAAAAAATTCATCGCTGCCATGGTACAATGGTAGCGAGCTCTGGCATGAATCTGGAGAGATGCGGGTTCGATTCCCGCCGTGGCGGCGATGAATTTTTTTCAGAATCTATTAATTAATGTTTGATGTCTATCTTAATAGGGAATACTGTGCATTCACTTTGGATTGATTTTTAAATATAATTTAACTATTTTTATTCATCAGGTTTTCCAAAGTGAACCCTTAGTTGTATAGTGCGATTTTTTTTTTTTTTTTCATCATATCACATTGAAAAAGGCTTATTAAAATCAATATGCTTGTAAATTTGTTTATATTATTTATTTTCATAAAATTCGTAATTCTGTTTAATTTGGTATATAACATGACCTATTTCTGTTGATTGGTTATTTTTTTTTAATTCTAAAGTTGACTTGTTTATCTGACTCAGCATAGTTGGCTAAAAGCCTGAAACTTTCTCAAAGTATGGTACCGAGAAAAAAAATTACAAAACGAGAAAAACATTTACTTAAAACCAAAAAAATTTTTTCTATTAGTTTGTTTTTTTTAATAAATTTTTATTTATGTTGCAAGATACATTTTTTTTACTACAAAACTCTAAAAAGTCGTATTAAAATAAAACATATGGTATTTTTTTGTTAAATATTATATTTTCAAAAAATCCAGAATTAAATGCTGATTAATTTGGTATACAACATGCCATAATTCTTTTCATTAGTTATTTGGCAAAAAAGTTCTTAAGTTTTTTTTTACCGGGCATAGTGAGAAAATAGCTTGGCCCCTGGACGGATACCTGTTTTTCAGCCTGGACACTGGAAGGGTTATAGGAACACAACTCATTTCCAAGAAGCAACTACAATATGTAAATACCTCCCCCCCTCATTAAATATAAATTTAAATATCTGTGTTAACCGGTAGAACTCCTGTATTTTTGATACATTTACCACTACCTCATTGAAGTTGAAAATACTAGTGTAACATTGCGATACCCAAAATAATTATATCTCCTAACTGTTCCATATTAGAAGAAACTGCATGATATACAATTTCAGTGATCACATACTTGACAAATAGCTTCTCAATAAGTGCATATTTGCCTGAATGTGACTGTGTGAAATGCATGCATAGTTAATGCATTTTCATTCTTCTCACTACATGTGACACTTCAATTGCCATCCGAAATCTTCAAATTAGCAAGCATTATATGTACATCTGTAAGGAACTAAAAATAACTGTTTGCCTGCACTTACAGTGTCAAATTCACAAGTTTAAATTCAGGACTGTCTTGTATTGACTGGACTGCATGTCATCTTCCATGTGAAGTATGCTTATCAATGGAAGAGAAAAGACAGCACACTTGGAACATAAAAAGTCATAAATAGTAGAAATGTTTACATGTGTCAAATTGACTTCAATTGTTGTGTAAGTGTTTAACAGACATAGACAATTATAAACTTGCAATGGATTCTTTTCTTGCAGTCATATTGCAAGAACTGATATTTTTCAGCCTTCATGGATTTTATACTTTTTTTGTTGTACAACTTGAACTGAATACTTGTGATATTTAATGAATTCATGGAGCTTAGGTTATGGAACAGTATAGTTCATTTAAATAAAAAAAAATATGGAAATTCCTATGTAATTATGGAATATTTAATGGTGAATTTATATATATTCTAATATTTTAAGAGTGTACATATATCTCTAAGAAGAATAAACTCAATTTACAGTAAAATTAACCAGTAAATATAATTATATATGATAAATGATGTAAGCTTGTTAATTTCTGTTTTCAGCTGGGTAGCAGTAGTGCACTCATAGACAAAGGAAGAGCATATGGTAACTTAGGTGATTGCTATGATGCTCTTGGTGATTTTGAAGAAGCGGTGAAATGTCATGAACAGTATTTGGCAATTGCTTTGAAAGGACAATCCCTTCGTGACCAAGAAAGAGCATATAGAGGTCTAGGCAACTCTCATCGTTGTATTGGTAATCTTCAACAAGCTTTGGTATGTGTAAATTCTGTTCTCATTAGCTTTTAAAATAACATCAAATTTTTTCTTTATTTTTTTTCTTCAAAATAAGGCCTTATAAGCAATAATGCATAATAATTAAAGTTTGGGAGGTCTGCCATCCTTCAGGTGCAATGTTAACACCATGGACCTGTGTAGAGATGGAGAGTCATATGCTGTTCATATTAAAGAACATTATGGATAGCTTTTGATTGTAGCCTACTATATGTCTCCTAGATCAGTGATTCTCAAACTTTTCCAGTCACTATCTCCCTTATCTTTGATAGAATATTTTGCAGCTCCTTTTTACTATTAATGGAATTTGTTACCACCACCCTCTTATCATTGAAGAAATTTGTTACACGCATTCCTTTACCATTGATGAAAGTAATTCGAATTGAGATTAGAATATTCTCATAACAGAATGCTCCAGACAAAGTATATGGTGCAGCACCAGATAGTTCTAATTAACTAAGGAATGAACAAGAAAGGCTGGCAATGGTAGTGGAATACTTTCAGAGTAGTTCATATGGCTCGGAAAATCCAGGATAGACAAGCACCAACCACCAGGTAGATGGTTAGCTCACTTGTGACAATATTTAATCATTTTAAATATTTCTTCATAACTTTCTTGTCCACTTCCAAGTTCTTGCTACTGCCCTAGGAGTTGCACCTTATGCCTTGAGAGCCTCTATTTTAAATAATTAGGATTATATTTTTGAGTTTTCCATGTATATATTTTAGTGTGCTTTTCTTACCTTCAGTTGATAATGCCAACATTAGACAGTCCTGATGAAGTTGAAACTGACGTTGGCAGTACTTCTGTTGAGTTTGCAATTTCACAGCTCCCTGACTGCTGCTCAGTTGTAGAAGCACTGTTCTGGATTATCTTTCTCTAAGTTCTTAATATCCCTGTGATTTGGCTGTTTAGCTCATTGTTTACACAAAAATTCCACTGAAAGATAAAACATCGCTTCTCATTACGTTGATTTAATATTATTTGTGGAACATTATGTGTAATTTTTACTCTTTTTTTTATTTGATTTTCAAAGAAAACGAGATAATAGTTTCACTTTGTCGTCTGTCTGTGCATCCGTCCATCTGTAGACATTGAACTTTTTTGTTTACAGAGATAAATTAAAAATTCTTTTTGTGTTGGATAGGTATTGATGAAATATTACGATATGCACTTTCTGACTCTCTAAAATTATAATTACGCCCTCTAGCAGTTGAAAAAGTTGAAAATTCCAATATTGCAAATGATGTATTTATGCTAGAAATTTGAAATTTTGAATATGTGAAAGTTGAATATGTGATGAATTGATATAACCTTTTTGAATATGTGAAGGTCATGAAGTTTCCATTGCCAACAATGAGTTGGCCCCTTAAACCCAGAGGGGGTGGAAAAACACACCTTTTTAGTTTTAGCAGATAATTGTTTGTTTTTAGAGATGAATGAAAAATTCTTTTTGGGTTAGATAGTAATTGATAAAATATTATGATTCACACTTTTTAAATCTTTTGAAAACTATAATTGCATCCTCTAACGGTGAAAAAGATTGAAAATTCGAAAATTTCAAACAAATGTTACAAATGAAGTATTTAAGCTAGACATTTTATATTTTGATGGTGGAATGTGAATGCCATGATGTTTCCATTGGCAACAATGAATTTGACCTCTTAGACCCAGGGGGGGGGGAGGAATTTTTTTGTTTTAGCAGATAATTATTTGTATTTAGAGAGAAATGAAAAAAACCTTTTTAGGGTTAGATAGGAAATTGATAAAATATTATGATTCACACTTTCAGAATCTTTTGAGCATTATAATTGCACCCTCTAATGGTGAAATATTTTGAAAATTGCAAAATTTCAAACGAATATTGCAATGATGTATTAATGATAGAAATGTGAAATTTTGTTGGTGGAATGTGAAAATCATGAAGTTTCCATTGGAAACAATGAAAATGATAATTAGAAAACTTTATTAATTTGATTGGTACTAATGAAATATTATAATTCGCATTTTTCAAACATCTAATAGTTTTAATATATAGATCTTTACAGATCACTGAAATGATGAAACGGCAGAGCTGTTATCAAGTTTTACAAATAGTACATGTAGAATAGAATTTTAAAAAATTAGTGGTAGTTTTTAAGAGATATTCCACTGAGCAATAATCTTTTATGTTGTATAATTACTAATGAAATACTATTTGTATTTTCCCCCATCATCCTCTACCCAAATCCTCTACCAAAACTTTTAAGGAATGAAACAGTAGGTAAAGGAAAAACTTCTTTCTCTTTAAAAACGAGATTTTCGTATGTGCCAGAGGTGATATGCGTCCTTCTAGTTTTAAGTTATGTTGTGTAATTTTATTAAAATTAACTAGTTTTTTTATCAAAATAATTATTTTATAACACTGTTGTTTAAATCAATAAATGTTTTTGTGGAAAAAAAAATTTCCCCCACAAAAACATTTACTGCTTTATAGATGTTTAAATGTCAACAGGTAACACTTGTTTAAAAATTAAAATACCCCCTCAAGCAGCTGCTTGCCACAGAGGTCTGACAGGAGCCTGTCAGTTTATATGCCAGAGTAGAAGGTCTTGAGAGGATGGCAGGACCTCAGCAGAAAAACAGCACGAACATCCATGCCTTACCCGGGGCTCGAACCCAGGTCCCGTGGATCAATAGCCAAGCGCGCTAACCACTCGGCCACGGGACGGCACTGTTGTTTAAGCCTGTTTTAAATGGTAATTGATAAAAATATGATTTCACATGTCTAAAGTATATATGTAATTAAAAAATTAAATGTAATATTTATACTGCAACAATAAAATAATATGAAAAAAAATAGCTAAATTACTCTAAAATATAACTTTTACTTAAGTTAAAATTAAAAAAAAAAATCAATGAAATGTTTTCTTAGAAAAATAATGTAAAAAATTTAACCTTCTTTTTTTAATTAATGTGAAAGATGAAGACAACCTAGAAAAGGTAATCATTTTTGTCCTGGTTTGTGCAAATCATATTTATAGTAGTAAACAGAATCAAAGTAGTGGAATTTGTATACAGTGCAATAATACTCAGTGTCTGGAAAAAGCATTTTTTTAGGTCTTCCATTTTAGTTGATGAAAAAGAGTTTTTACTGTATCTGTAGTTTTTGTACTAATAATAGCAATCCCTAAATGGGTTTTCTTGCAGTTTCAAATAATTTTATATAAAATATATACACAGTTGTATCAGAATAATATGACCACCTACCTAATAATGGGAATAACCACCCTTGGCCCGGATGACAGTGGTGAGACGGCATGGATGCAATGAGGCCCTGGAAGGTTGCCAGAGGCACACGTGCCCATCGGACTCCAGCAGAGCACAGAAGTTCCAGAGATGACATGGTTGTGGGTCTGCATGCTGAATCTGTCGATCCAAATGGTCCCATAAGTGCTCTGTGGGATTGAGGTCGGGCGATTTCGCCGGCCAAGGGAGAACAGAGACATTGCTGTCATGTTCCTGGAACCAGTCACGCACCATCTTAGTGACATGGCGGGGCACTTTATCCTCTTGCTAGACACCATCACCACCAGGGTAAACGTCCAACATGAAGGGATGCATGTGGTCAGCGAGGTTGGACAGGTAGCCATTGGTGTTCAGGGACCCATCCAGTGGTACCAACGGTTCCAGGTCATACCAGGAAAACATCCCCCAGACATGCACACTGCCACTGCCGACCTGTACTTGACCGACAAGTGTGTCCAGGTGTTGGTTCTCATGTGTCTGATGCCATATCTCCCACCACCCATCACTTCTGTGGAGTAGAGACCTCGATTCATTGGAGAAGGCAACCTTTTTCCACTCTTCCACTGCCCAATGATGGTACTCCCGTGCAAATTGCAGGCATCGTTGCTGATAGACCTTGTTAACATGGGTGCCTTTACGCAGTGTCAATTCTGGAGACCCATGCGTAATAGTGTTCACTCTACTGTTATCGGGGACACATACCTGAGTATCCCAGCATTCATTTGAGTGGTGAATTGCTGCACTGTTGCACGTCGATTGCCCTTTACCAGTCGATGGAGGCGACATTCTCCTCTGGGGTCGATGGCCTTTGGGGCTCCACTGTTATGATGTCTGGAGGTACTCAGTGTGCCTGTGGTCCATTCTTGGTACCCCCTTACTACAGCACCTTGTGAATAGCCCACAAGTCTGCTGTTTCCAAGACGCTTCCACCCTTGGCGCTGTAGCCAATGATCATTCCTTTTTGAACATCCGTCAAATCAATACGCTGTCCATTGTGCTCACATTACGCACTATGGCTCATCTCTCCTGGTTGGCCGCTTATATCTCTGCATGGTCGACCTTGTCATGTGCACTCTGTGATGCGCCTGGGTGGGTACACTGTGATTCCATGGGTGATCATATTATTCTGATATGACTGTATGTATATGAGACATATATATGCTGGTTTTCATAAATTAAGGAAAACTTGGAAAAATTATGATAAACGAAAATCTATAGGAATGATTTTAATGAAACTTGATGAAAACATGAATTACAATGCAATATTTTACACCAGAAACATTTTTCATCAAAACAAACAACAACACAGGAACTTGTCCAAAAATGAAGTGTCAGAATGCAATAGGCAAAGTTCTTTAATAAGGAATGTGTCACCCCTTACAGCAATGCAGGCACGACAGCAATGTTCCATGCTGCTTATGATGTTGTGAATCAGCTCAGTAGGGAGTAATGACCATTGTTCCTGTAAAGCAGTAATAAATTCCCCATTTGTTTCAGGTGACAGGTTGAGGGCAGCAACACATCTCCCTAGAGCATCCCACAATGATCAATCAGATTTAGGTCAGGAGATCGAGCTGGCCACTCCATGCACATAATGATCTCCTCTTGAAGGTACTGTTCTACTAGTCGAACTCTGTGTGGACGAGCATTATCTTGTAAGATGAATGTTTCACCTATTGCATAAGCTTAAGGATGTACATAAGGGTCCAAGGATATCATCTCTATATCTTTGAGCATTGAGGTTCCCACTCATCAACACATAGAGATCTGTGCATCCACTTAAGGAAATGCTACCCCAAGCACACACTACCTCCGCCGTAACTGTCTCTTTGATGGATGTCATTGGGATGATAGCGGGTGCCTCGTTCTCTCCATATCAATGTCTGGAATCACTCTGCAAGCAATATCTGGACTCATCTGTGAAGAGTACAGACCTCCATTGCTTTTCTGTCCAGTTAAGATTCATGCATGCCTAATTCAGTGCTCTCTCCTGTGACGTGAGGTGTATACAAATTACTGGTCTTTTAGCGTACAGACCTCCTCCATGAAGCTTTCTACTCCCAGTAGAAGCTGATATAACTCTCCCAGTGGCTGCTGCAAGAGAGGTTTGTAGCTGACAGGGAGTAGACATTCCTGCTCCTTCATGCTGTTAATCATAGACATCGGTCTTATACAGTGGTCATAACTCTAGTCCTTCCTCGGCTAAACCTCCGAGATATGGAATCCGTGCTAAACATTGATTCCACAGTCTATGGACCACAGAAGGACTCATATTCAACCATCGTGCCACATCTGACCGACTTTGACCTGCTTCGAGCCGGCTAGTAGCTCTCCACTGCAGTTCATTTGGCAAATGGTGTTTTGAGGTCATTCCTACAAAATGGCTATTTCGAATTCCTTTACTCACATTTACAACACAAAATAACAATCCACTCCAAAACACCATTTGTATACAACTATCTGATTACACAAATTGACACAACCTAGACTAATTTGCATACAATATGCTCACTAGGCATTACTTTACTGGTTACATGAACAAGTTTGATGAGGATCACATTATTTTTTGATGAATTATTGTGATTTTTCTCATTTTTCCTTAATTTATGGAAACTATGTAGATGGACCAAATACCCTGTGCACGTTAAAGAACACGGTGGATGGCTTTGATGGAAGACTTCCATTCAAAGCCATCCATAAACAGCCGCTAGGGGACACTTACCCAAACCTTCTCTGAGCCATTGGGGTCTTTGTGACCTGAAAATTTAGCCCATTGTGTGCAAAAAAGTGCTGCTCAGAGGTAAAACAACACAGTTATATATATATATATATCTAGAGAGATGTTAGTGAGATGTTTAATAATACATTTATTAAATGATTTTATTTGCAGGTATGCTTTGAGAAAAGGCTCGTGGTTTCACATGAGCTGGGCAATATAGGTGCCAAAGCAGCAGCTTATGGGGAATTAGGTGGAATTCACAGTCAGCTTGGTAACTTTGAGCAAGCAATTTCATGTCTTGAACATCAAATGTCTTTGGCAAGAGAACTCAGAGATCGTGGTGCAGAAGCTGATGCAACATGTGGGTTAGGCACTGTATATCAACAAATGGGAGATCATCAAAGAGCCCTTAGATACCATCAAATGGATCTGGACATAGCTGAAGAAACAAGCAATATGGCAACCCAGGGTCGTGCCTATGGAAACCTAGGAGTAGCACATGAATCTATAGGAAACTTTGAGCAAGCAATTATGTACCAAGAACAGCATCTCAGTATAGCAGCTCAAATTAATGACAAAGTAGCTAAAACGCTTGCATATAGTAGTTTAGGTAAGTAAATTTCTTTTTAATGTGTTATTACATTTTACCATATGTTAAAATCAAGTACATTCAAAAGTGTTAGATGAAAGTTTGCAGAAGAAACAAAATTCTGTTTAATTTTCATGTTCATTTTTATATGTCAAAGCAGTTTTCCACATTTATTTTTCCCACTCTAGTGATTTGATTATGGTTTATTGTGTTGTAGTACAAAGTTAAAAAAAATTCCCAGTAAAAAATCTTTAAGGTTAATTAAAAATAGCTCAAAATAAAAATTTATAAGTCTGCAACTAAAAACCACCAAAATACTGTAATCTAACCAGAAAAATTGGTGCTACAGTATGCTGCACTATTATAAATATCAATCTTGATGTGTTAAAAGTTAATCTACCTTATTTTGAGGCAAGTCAGCTCTGCATTATCTTCCATGTTTACATTGTGAATTGTGGTCATTGTGTAATCATTGTTTTCTATGGATACATTTGAAAAAAAAAAATTATATGTTCAGTGTAATTTATTTTAATATTAGCATTTATATGTTCAAGAGTTTTAAAGAAATTTTTTACTGTAATTTTGAAATAAAACTTTACTGTAGCGATAATGTAAACTTGATCCAAAGTGGTATTGATTTCAAATTCAGTGCTTCATTTAAGCTTTTATGTGCAACTTTTTTTTCATTTAGCAAATTTTAGATTTAAATATAAAATTTTTTGAGTAATAATTTGCACTAGTAGAAGCTAAAAACTTTCAAATAAATACAGCAGTGATTGGTAAGTGATGTAATATTACTTGATTAATTTTAATTACTACCCCTCTTTAAAATGGAGTGAAGGTTGCATTAGTGTGCCGGCTTGTACTCTGCAGCTTCCAGAATGTGATTAAAAATAATACTGAATTTGAATTGTTTTTGTTTTAATATTATTTTTAAGTGTTTAGCAGAAAAATAAGTTATTTTTAATATCATGGATTTATGGGATATATGATGTATACATTTTGAGTATCTTGACCCACACCAGACTATTGCACTGCAGAATTTCACCTGACTACTTGACAGTTAATATGCATTTAATATCATTAATTTAGCTAAATTAAAACCAAGATTATATTACTATACTCGATATATATTTGAATTTCCTGTTCATTTTTAATGTTTTGAACCTCTAGTGTCAATACCATCATTTATCTCCTTTTGCCAAGACATGAAAATAGTGTGAGTGCATACTCAGCAGTCTCAGATGTTTTAGCAAAAGAAGATAGATGGTAGAGGTTCATTTCTGTATTCAGAATGGTTAGGCAATTTTTTAAGGTTGAGATTTGTGTTTATATTAAAGCACTGAAAGTTATAAAAGAATTGCAATTCTGAGATATTTGTGTGCTCATCATTGCCAATTGGATCTGAAATGATTCTATTATTATTATTGATATTAATGTTAGATAAGTTAGCTGAAGTTTAGTTTCACCTAAAGAAGCCACCTCTGCTATTTTGGTAAGCCTAGGTTGGCGATTGCTAAAATTTTAATACATAAATATTGCACCAAAAGTACATTAAAAATGTGTAAACGAAAGGTTTAAGTAATAGTAGAATTGTTGTGTAATGCTTATTTGGAGTAATGAAATAGAAAAGGAGGAAAATGGGGAATATGAAAATTTTCCTTAGAAAAATATTCTAATGAAATTCACTTGCTTTATTCATTTACTTTGTATACTATTAATTGTTCTGTTATTGTTAATTTATTTCTTGGAATTAATTTGTTTCTCTATTGTTATATAAAATAAAAATGAAAATAAATAAATAAATACCACGTCAAGCAGCTGCTTGCCACAGAGATCTGACAGGAGCCTTTCAGTTTATATACCATAATAGAAGGTCTATGTGGGTGGCAAGACAGCAGAAAAACAACAAGAGCATCCATGCCTTACCCAGGGCTCAAACCCAGATCCCTTAGATCAGTAGCCAAGTATACTAACCACTTGGCTATTAATGTTTTGCTGAAAATTCTTCAAAATGATCACCAGAGAAATTTTAGTTTCAGAACTTTGCACTCTAAGGGTTTAAGTTATCTTTTTTTTTAAGTTTAACCTTATTAATATTTTAGCCATTATTCCTTTCTCAGTATTTTTTTTGTTCTTACTAATTGATTAATTTTTTTGAATCACTTTTTTTCTTATATTTTAATTGCTTTTTAAAAAGTAATAGGAAGTGCATATTAAGTTTCATATACTTTGATTCAATAGAGGGTTTGTTTCTGCTTACTGTTCCAGGATCATTCAGTATAAAAAGTAATATCACTTATCATCTTTACTATTTTCTAAGAATAATACAAAGTCTTTTGATGTAATAATACTGCTCCATTAACACTTTAATACCTAAGAAATCTCAGGAAAGGATAGAGTGTAGTTAAAGGCAAAGTAATAGCAGTTTTTGAACTAGTTCATTTCAAATTTGGGCCATTATGTTATTTGGGCCTTAGGGTTAAACTGAAGCATGAATCAAAATAGCCTTTGTCAACATTTCTGATGTCTCTCTAAGCCAATCTCTCCCTTCCTCATCCCTCCCTCCCTCAGAATGACTCATATTCATTGAAATTATTTTTCTTGATAGTATAGTAGAAAGTTGATGAGGAGACGGATTACAGTTTCCATATCTTTTGTTTATCTACGAGTCCAAAATTTAGAACCTGTTTAAAAAACTGAAAAAGAAAAAAAAAAAACCACTCTGGAGGCCTTGATGGGAGGCTACCATCTCTCTCCCAACAATTATCCATGGGTCTCTACTCCCAACCTCTGAGCTCTCACGGTCCTTGTGACCTTCCTATTTAGCCTGTTTGTTCAAAAAAGTGCAACTCAAAGATAAAACAACCCAACCCTTTAATTATGTACTTGCTGTATGGCAATATGCATCAACTCAAATAAGTATTTTATAATGTTATGCAAAAGAAAAAACATTACAGTCATTTCTATTGCAGTGTGAGTTTTTTGTATGCAGATTTGTTATAATTCAACTGAAGAATAGAGGAAACAATTGCTACAATGCAGCTGAATAGAAAAAGAATAGGCATAAAGGGATTCACATACAAAAACAAGCAGAGTAAAACATGAATTATGTGTACATTTCATGGTGTTCATCAATAGTATTCCTGCCTTAGTGCACTGAGGATGAAATCCTAGGATAGTAATTCAGTTTAAAGTTCAGTGTTACTATTTAGCTTATTGTCAAGTTGGCCAAATATAGTGCAGGCAGTGAGATAGTATTTATTTATTATATTACTTTTTGTGTTATATGTTTATACATGTCTTTTCTATCTCTCCCTAAACATTGCATATAATCTCTGCCATCAATGATAAATTAGTATCTTGGGCTTTGAAATGTTACTGTCCATCAGATAGGAAATGACCTCTTTGAGAATTTTGTTAATTAAAATATGTATTACATAACATTTTTGCTTTTTTTTGTCAAAATTCTGTAGAGAGTTTCTTGCCATTAAAGGCTATTTCGTTAATAAAAATGTTTTGTACATCAGTTCAGTATTTTTTTTTAATTTCTACACTGGGTTTAACCTTTTTCTTAAAGTTATAAAATAATAGAGTAATAAGCAATAAATAAATCTTAATTTTTATTCATTTAAATCATTTTTTTTTCTATTTTTAGGACGTGTCCATCATGCCCTTGGCAATACACCACAAGCAGTAGCTTATTTACAACAGGGTCTTCTCATAGCTGAACAACTTGGTAGAAGGGAAGATGAAGCAAGAATTAGGCATCGTCTAGGTCTTGCACTTTGGGGAAATGGTGACCTGGAAGGAGCTCAGCAGCAATTATACCGAGCCACAGATCTTTTTGAAAGTATTAGAAGAGAAGCCCGTGGAACAAGTGACTACAAACTCTCATTATTTGACCTTCAAACTGCATCTTACCAAGCCCTTCAGGTTTGTACTTTATATACTCTGTATGTGTTTGTAAAAAAAAATTATAAGTTTTTGCAAATGATAGCACAAGAACTATTGAAGAACTTAATATTTATATTATCTGACAAGTGTTAATAATTTTTTTAACTATTTAGAACCATTTCATGACTAGCTTAATCTTGTGCTCTGGAAAAATGGTTATTGAACCCTTCCAGTGTCCCACCTGAAAAACTGGTTTACAACCAGAGGTCCAGTTATTTTTACAATATGATCAGCCAAAAGAAAATTAATGTTAGAACTCTTTTTCAAAATAACTATTGGAAGGAATTGTTGTATGTTTCATGCCATATTAATCAGCATTTAATTCTGGATTTTCTGAAAATGAAATATTTAGCAAAAACGATACTAATTTTATTTTAATAGGGCTTTTCTAGTACCATATAGCAAAAAAAAAGTGCAATTACTTCCAAAAATCTTCCTTTTTTGTTAATTTTCAATAGGTTTTTGAAACTTTAAGGAAAAAATTGTTGATAATAGTTCAAATCAAACTTGTGAGTTGTAAGAGTTGTCAAATCAGGTGGTTGCTTTAGCTTAGAGTAACATTAGCAAACAAATTGACAATGCCACATGGCACTTCTAAGAAATTTCAGTCAGCTGGCTTTAACAAATTATTTATATTGTAGTTAAATAAAATAAGCATCAAATGAAAAAAAAAAAGAAAATATTATTTTTGAAGCTTTTAATTATATATTTATAGGAAAATATTCAAACAGCAATTTTTATTTTTCTAAAATCCAATTTTTTTGCTGTACTAAAAACTGATGCATACATCCTCGGTCTCTCATATCGAATTCTGCTAATGTATGGACACTGGAAGGGTTAAAGTCATTTAACATTTAATATGATTTTATAAAAAAAAATCGTTTAATTCAGTTTCATCTGAATCTCCATAAATGTAAAATAATTTGAAGTGAGCATTGAATTAGTAGTTGACTACACCAATCAGTTTCACTTAGTGCAATCTGTTAACTGAATTGTGCTCTTCTAAATGGGTGATGATCTTTATGTGTATGTGGGGTGGGGGACTGAGATTGGTAACTTTCACAATGGTAGATGCCGTCATAATGATAGTTTGCATTCTGAAGTTCACAAAATTTTTCTGAGTGAAGAGTCAGCTGAGACAATTGCATAATGGCAAAGGTGGGACCAAATCCATGGCCTGATAAATATGCTAGCTGCTCTTACCAAACACGCTATCCAGTTCATTTAAACCTAAGCTAATGGAAAACTGTGAAATATTTCCATGATTGAACAGGAATTCCTCATGTCAACAACTTTCAATCAGAAATTGGATGCATGTTCTCAAAACGATGTTACATTTATTGCCAAGCATGCAAATCCAGGATTATCAGTGAAAGATTTGCTAATATTAAATCAGAAGAGTTCTGTTAGAACAAGAGATGGCTTTAAAAAATTTTTGGCAGCAGTGAGATATGAACCTATGACTTCTTGATAACATGTCCTGTTAATTTAGAACAAGGGAAGACTTAAATATTTCCATCTGGATGTTTTCTGGTAATTTTCTGTTATTAAATTTCTTGCTTTGCATTGTGTTTGTCTATTATAAAGATCTTTCTTTGAGTATTAGATGTACAGCACTACTGGCACCTCCAAATCATGGAATATCTTCAAATCTTCTGTTAGCGGATGATTCAATGGCCAGGCTAGCTCAGTCAATTAAAGCCCTGATATGTTATCAGGAGATCTATGACCTTCTGATATAATGTCATTTGCTTTTCATTTCACTAGATTCGTATCCCACTCCCATGAAAACACTTATTTTTTAAGTTAATGGGACATTTCTTTCTGTGAGTTACTCTTAATTTGTAATTGAACCCTTTGAATTCCAATTATGCTTAGAATAAAATCATAGTCTAATTTCCAACTGTTGCAATTCTTAATTGCTAATAGTTGGAACTATTCCACTACAGATCTTGAAATGAAACAGCTTACATAATGAAAACATCTTTTCTGGTTCTCAGATAGAACCCCCTCGGTGCGAGTGCCTGTACGCAGTGAGGGGGACCACCCTGTGAAGGTTCTGCTGGCTCGGTTACCTTCACAGGGTCCTAAACAGTCGCCTGCGTGTTTGCCGTGTGCGGAGACCCGTGTCCTGGGAAATGAGGATCGTGGTAATTGCCTCCTCAGCTCGTGACTGGTGGGCTCCCCATTGGCCGCCTCGCCATTGGGGAGCCTGTCTGTCGCGGGGCTGGGCAGTGGATTCCGGGGCCTCTGTTGTACACTGCTTTGGCCTCTGTTTCCTGTAAATGGGAGCTCCTGGAGTGGCCACCCCAGGAGCAATCAGCTGGTGGGCAGGTCCTGCTAGGGTCAACCGTGCAGAGCAGTGAGTAACCTTGCCCATGGTTCGGGTACAGGTTCGCAAGTTTCCTCACAACTTATTTTCCTTTTGAAGTTGTACTTTCTTTGTGAGGCCAGTTTGGTCTTTCACAATTTTCTTATTTTACGCTTTGTTCCTTTTGTGTAGAATCTTTTTGTTCTGCACATTTCACTTTTTATTTTCCTTTTATTTATTTGTGAGGGCTTGGCTCATTGTCTGTGTGGGTATAGTGCATGCATAGCCCTGGCGCCCGACTGGGCGTCCCCTTGTTGGGCTCCATGGAGGGTGGGGACAGCGGGCACTGAACCACACAAAACCAAAAAATGAGAGAATGATGAAATTAATGCTATCGGTGTCAACAAGAGGGCTCGACATGAGCCCCCATCTTCTTCATCTCCGTTATCTCTGCCATCGTCTTCTGTGTCTGTGTCTTCGTTCCCAAGATTCCTGATCGTCCACTCCACTGGCAATAAGGTACTTGTTGACATGTCCTCATTTTTCGTGAATAAAGGTTTGAAAGGTCTTGCGGGAGAGCCGAAATCTGTAAAGCGCTTACGATCTGGCGACTTACAAGTTGAGGCCGCTTGTTCTAAACATTCAGAACTACTCCTTAAGGTTACAGAGATTGGTGGGGGGTGGCTGTCGAGGTCACTCCGCACAAAACTCTGAATTCCTTTCGGGGTGTGATCACTGAGTTGGGCCTCCTCAAAGTCACAGAGGAGGAAATCCTCTCAGAGCTCACACCTCAAGGAGTAACAGCTGTCCATCGGGTTTTGACATACCGTGATGGGAAATTGGTACCCAGCCAGGTACTGATTGTCACATTCAACTCGCCACACATGCCTTCTTCCATCAAGGCAGGTTATTTACATTGTGAAGTACGGCCATATATACCAAACCCTCTGCACTGTTTTCAGTGTCAGATATACGGTCATGCGCGCACAGCTTGCCGGGGCAAGCCCACCTGTGCTCGCTGTGGCAGTAAGGATCATCTGGATCCTCACTGCATAGCAGAAAAGGCAAGCTGTGTCAACTGTAGTGGTGAATATCTGGCATACTCCCATGACTGTTCGAAGTGGAAGGAAGAAAAAGAGGTGCAATGCTTGAAAGTAAACAACATCTCTTATGCTGAAGCAAGAAAGCTAGCTGCACCGCCCACCTGGCAAGGTATGCCAGTGCAGTCATTGGAAAACCCATCGTTCCAATGACTTCGGTTGCAGTGTAGACTGATATCAGTGTACCACCAACTGAATCTTTCTCGTCAGCAGCGAAGTATCTCCTCATGCAGGCAAAACCGAGGGTGACCCCGATTCAACCCCGATTTCAACCCCGATACTATCGACCGATACCCTGATAATTCGACATCAACCCCGATTTCCATTCCTGCAACTCAGTCTTCCACCTCCACTGGAAGGCCTCCTCCTCCCCGTCCTCAGACAGCAAGACCTTCGAAACCTAAGGGGCCCCCACCGGGGCCAAAAAAGAAAATAACAGCACCACAAAGGGCGGTCACTGATCCATGTCCCTCGGACGATTCTGAGGACGTGGATACCGACCGCCCCCTATTCACTAAACCGTCCTCTGCGGCAGTTAAGCTGAATAGGAATTCGTCGTCCACCCACTCTTCTAAGTCCTGAGATGGCCACACTCCTACAATGGAATTGTCGTGGATTCCAGAGGAATCTTGATGACATCAAGGCTCTCCTTCAGGCACACCAGCCCATCTGTGTATGCCTGCAGGAGACATACTTGCAGGCAGTCACAGATCCCATGATCCGGCACTTTTCACTAGTTTGCCGGGACCAGGATGGAGATGGTCCAGCTCGGGGGGGGGGGGGGGGGGGTCGCCATCCTCGTGAGCAACCATTCTCCATTCTGGGTCGTACCCCTCACCACCAACTTGGAGGCGGTAGCCATCCGTCTCTTCGTGGGGTTCTCGCTGACTGTCTGCTCTGTATATCTTCCACCTGGGACCATCGTCTTCCAGGAAGACCTTGATGATCTCGTCTCGCAGTTGCCGTCCCCCTTCCTCATTATGGTGGACCTCAACGGACACAGTCCACTTTGGGGCAGTGCTGACACCAACGGGAGGGGCAGGGTCCTGGAGCAGTGGCTCCTGGATCCTTCTCTCTCCCTGTTGAACCCCAGTGTCAGTACTTACTTTCACTCCCCAACCCGCACTTTCACTGCCATTGACCTTACTATCTACTCCTCCTCGATCCTACCACTCTTTACATGGGAGGTCGAGGACAACCCTTATGGAAGCGATCACCTCCCCATGGTGTGCACCATCTCCCGTGGGGGGCCTTGCAGCCCTTTATGCGTCTCGCGGTGGAGGCTCGATCGGGCTGACTGGGGTGGTTTCGAGCTGCTCTCTGAGCTCGATGACCACTCTATCAGCCAGGAGCCAATCAATGTGGCAATAGCAGAGACAACGGATTGTATCGTAGATGCAGCTGCATCAACAATTCCTCAAACTTCGACACAGTTTCCTCGTTTTCAGAAACCGTGGTGGAATCCAGATTGCACCGCAGCTCGTAAGGCTCAAAACAAGGCTTGGGGGGTGTTTCAGAGATATCCAATGACCCCAACCTCGAAACGTTCAAACGCGCCAGGGTGAAAGCTTGTTTCGTCCGGCACCAGAGCCAGAAGGAATCTTGGATCAAATATACATCTTCTATTATCTGCAAGACCAGTTCTAAGGTCGTGTGGGATAAAGTCCGGAAGATTGGTGGGAACTAAACGTCCCACTCGTTATCGATCCTGGAGCACAATGGACAGGCAATTGCTGATCCCAAGCATTTGGGGGAGTCATTCTCCTCCATCTCTTCTTCTTCCTCTTACTCCCCCGAGTTTCTGGCCCAGAAGAGTAGGGCAGAACGTACCCTGCTGTCCTTCCACTCGAATGGCCTGGAGCCTTACAACAGGCCATTCACAGCAGAGGAGCTTCGCCTTGCTCTGCACTCCTCTCATGCATCTGCTGTTGGACCCGACAATGTCCATTATGCCATGCTCCAACATCTCTCACCATCGAGTAAGGATCGACTGCTCCATCTTTTCAATCGCATTTTTCTCCAGGAGCAGTTTCCGGACTCCTGGTGGGAGGCCATTGGTCTTCTCGAAGCCAGGAAAGGATTCCAAGAGTCCTTTGAATTATCGTCCCATTGCATTGACGAGCTGCGTGTGCAAAGTGTTGGAAAGAATGGTAAATGCCAGACTCATCTGGTATTTAGAACACAACAACCTTCTTTCCAACACCCAGTGTGGCTTTTGCAGGCAACGGTCAACTCTTGACCATCTGATACGCCTCGAATCGGCTATCAGAAATTCATTTTTACGAAGAGAGCACCTAGTGTCAATTTTCTTTGACATCGAGAAAGCGTACTTGGAGGTTCAGCATTCTTCGTGACCTTCACAGCTTCGGCTTGAGAGGTCACATGCCGATCTTCATCTCCAACTTCTTATCGACACGTTCTTTTCGTGTCCGTGTCGGCAACACTCTGTTGCGGCCGTACCCCCAAGAACAGGGGGTGCCTCAAGGCTGTGTTCTGAGTGTTACGCTTTTTGCTGTCAAGATTAATTCAATTACTAGACAACTTTCTCCATCAGTAGGCAATGCCCTCTATGTTGATGACTTTAGCATCTTTTGCTCTTCGTCCAGCATGAGGGTCATTGAAAGACAACTGCAAATTTCCCTGAACAATCTTTCGATTTGGGTGATGGCAAACGGGTTTCGGTTCTCCCCACAGAAGACCGCTTGTGTGCACTTTTGCCACAAGCGTAATCTTCACCTGGATCCCGAGCTCCAGCTTGCGGGTAACATCATTCCAGTTGTGGCGGAGACCAAGTTTCTTGGTCTCGTATTCGATCGGAAATTGACCTTTTTACCACACATACGTCATCTTAGGTCCAAGTGCACGCGGGCATTGAACCTTGTTCAAGGTCCTCTCCTCCCTTTCTTGGGGGGTGGACCGATGTTCTTTGCTCCGCCTCTACCGTACATTTGTCCGATCGAAACTGGACTATGGATCCGAGGTGTACAACTCTGCCCAGGATTCGGTGGTGAAGGTGCTGGACCCCCTCCATCACCAGACTCTCTGTGTTTGCACAGGAGCCTTCCACACCTCACCGGTCCAGAGTCTTTATGTCGAGACCGATGAACCTTCTTTATCTCTTCGCCGTCAGCAGTTGTCCCTACGATATGCGTCTAAATTGCGATCCCTGCCTGGCCATCCCACTTGGGACTGCATTTTCAGTCCGAAATGGGAAATGCTTTACACAAATCGTCCGACTGCCATTCGTCCTTTCGATTTATGAGTCCGAGGCTACTTAAGAGACATCACCACCAGTCTTGATAGCATTGCACAGTTAACAGCTGAGCCACTTTCACCATGGCTCGCTGTTTCCCCTTCCTGTGATTTTTTCCTGTGCAGAATGGGGAAGGCCTTTACACCCGACTGTGTGTACCGGCAACTCTTTGCCAGCCATCGTGCTGCGCACCCGGACTTCTTGCCTGTCAGATGGCTCGAAGTCTGGCATATCAGTGGGATCGGCCATTGTCTGCTGTGATGTAATCATTGCAGACCAGATCCCACTGCAATGTTCCATCTTCACCGCAGAGTTGCGCGTTATCAGTCTCGCCTTGGACCACGTGGCGGCTAAGCATCATCGTTGGTGTGTGCTTTACACCGACTCACTTAGCTCGCTATAAGCTTTGATCTCGCTGAGGCATTGGCCTCACCCAGTTCTTGCTAAGATCTGCCAGCAGCTACATCGTCTGGCAGCCACAACCAATGTTCTCTTCTGTTGGGTGCCCGGTCACGTCGGTATCAGGGGCAATTACTTGGCAGATGCTGCTGCTGAATCAGCCATGCCCCTGTCCGGATTTCCGGCAGCATTTTACCATCGAGCTCCAGGCACAGTGGGAGAGATCTTGGTCAGAACAGCTTACGAACAAGCTCTTTGAGATCAAACCTGTCATCAAACCATGGCAGTCTTGTTACCGCAGGAATCTCAAGGGGGAAGTTGTACTTGCTCGGCTCCGCTTAGGTCATTCGTTTATTACTCGTTCATTTCTTCTACCGGCGGATGATGTACCTAAGTGTGAGTTTTGTGACGCCATTTTAACTATCAAACACATTTTAATCTCATGTTCATGTTTTAACTTCGAACGACGTATGTTTTTTAATTTTCATAATTTTACGTCCGAGCCCCTTACACTCAGACATCTTTTATCTGACCATTGTTGTTTTACCCTCATATTTAAATTTTTACGGTATACTGGTTATTTTAATTGCTTGTAGTTTTACTCCCTTTTAATTACTCTATATCTTTAACCCAGGTTGCTTACACCTGGGTTATTTTTATGTTTTTATTGATATAACGTATTTTTACATTTATTCATTGTTGCTCTACATGTTCTATTTTACTGAAATCTATTTTTTGTTGGTCTTTGTAGTTTATTTTTAACTTTGGTTGAGGGGTAACATGATTTTTATCCTTTTACCTTTTGGACATATGTTTGGCGCATTATAGCCTTAGTTGCTAATGCGCCAATAAACCCTAAACAACCAAACCAATCTCAGATAGAAACAAAACAGAGCCTGGCAAAATGAACAGCTTGGTTTCAGAAAGAGTGAACATATTCAAATTATAATAAATTAATTTTAAATTTGTCATTAAAGTTTCATATTTTTTAGACATTTTTATGAAGTTAATATACAAGATTTTGATTTTTATGCAGTTTTAAAATACTAAAAGTGTAATGTATCACAGCATATGTATACTATGTTTATGATATATTTTGTTTTGCAGCGAGTTCTTGTAAGCCTTGGCAGATATCAAGAAGCACTAGTAGTAGCAGAAAGAGGGCGAACTAGAGCTTTTGTGGATCTTCTGTTAGAAAGGCAAACAACTACAACACATACCATTTTGAACTTTACACCAACTAACGTTGAGCAAATAGGAGAAATAGTTAGCAGACAAAAGGCCACTGTCCTGTACTATAGCATTGCTGCAGGATATCTGTATACATGGCTTGTTGTCCCCAATAAAGGTATGGACCATTGATATGATAAAGTCAGAATAACTCCTATATGTGTAAATATTATATGATAAAGTCAGAATAACTCCTATATGTGTAAATATTATATGATAAAGTCAGAATAACTCCTATATGTGTAAATATTATATGATAAAGTCAGAATAACTTCTATATGTGTAAAAGCTCACTGGACAAAAATTAGTCATCTCCCGCTGAAAGAGGGTTACACCCAATCGACAGCAACATAGGGTGCACCAATGATAAATGTCCTATAAATAGCTATTCCATGCGCTACAGGCTTCATACAGTGACAAGAAGTGGTTGTGTTTGTTAGTCACTCCGTGAAACGGGTCACACCAAAGATGTGAACAAGTGACAAAAAAGTGTTATTGCATTTGGCCAAGCCAAAGGACATAGTGTACAAGAAGTTGCTGCCTTTGCAGGTGTGACGAAACGTACTGACCAAAGGGTCTTCCAGCAGTGGCGTACATTGCAGTCCACTACTAATCGTTGCCAGAACTGCGGCAGAAAGACTGTGCTCACCAATAGGGACTGCCACAGTGTGTCGCATTGTTAGGGCAAACCACTTTACAATGAAGCAGGAATTGCTCCAGTCAGTCAATGCTGGCCTACAACAAGATGTTTCTGAACGAACACTCCGAAGGGAACTGTATGCCATGGATATCTGGAGCAGAGTACAGTGGAAGAGACCCATGCTAACAGCTCTGCACAAAGCTGCACGGCTACAATGGATGCAGCACAACAAAGACGACTGTCGACTCTTGGAAGCATGTGATCTGGTCGGATGAATCACATTTTTGCTTACTCAAATGATGCGAGGTGTCAGGTACATCGTAAGCTGTATGAAGCCTTCCTTGTGGACTGTGTACAAGGTTCTGTTGAAGCTGGAGGAGGCTCTGTGATGTTCTGGGGGTGTTTTACATATGAGGAAATGGGTCCTTTGGTTGCGGTGACATCACACTTGAACCAGAAGGGTTATATGGAGCTACTGGATGACCACATGTTGCTTTTTGTGCAGCATCTCCACAGTGAACACCAGAAGGATACCCCAGTCTTCCAAGATGACAATTGTCACGTTCTCAGGGCTCGAACTGTGTCGGATTGGCACGATGAGCATTCTGAAGCCTTCAAACATCTCAACTGGCCCTACAAATCCCCGGATCCGGGCCCTACAATTCCCAGCCATCTGGTGAATCTGGCCGAACTGCGGCATTTGCTGCTGGAAGAGTAGATGAATATTGATGTGCACTACATCCACACAACTGGTGGCATCCATGCTATACAGGATTTTGACTGTTCTTCAGTTACACAGAGGTGTTTCATGCTATCAGGTGACATTCAGCCAGGGATGACTAATTTTTTGTCCAGTGAGCTTATGTTAACAAGGTTTTCAATGAAACAAGGGAAATGCTCAGTAGTAACAATGTTTAGTTTACCTTATAAACGTCATAATAAATTAGTCTATTTTAACATTATTCAGTTATTATTCTAGAATCTGGTAACTTTAAATTTCCTTTGATGAAGATTTTTATTAATTGCTTGATGAACTTGGTTATAGTAACTTTAATCCTTTTCTTTTTTCGAGTATTAAACATTTCCACACTTATTTCTCAATTTAAATAAAATGCATCATTTGATTGCAGTTTTGATTGGTCTTGCCTTAAGAAATGCTTTAAAGTAATTTTTAGTGCATATAATTTTAGTAATATATTATAATTAGTTAATGTAACTGTGAATTTTGATTTTTATAATAGTTTATAGTGATAATTTTGCATTATTATTAATATTCTATGAATGAAAATTAGGTAAAGTTGCATCTGAAAATCAGGATTTTTTTCGTGGAGCATTTTGTAGAATCCTGTGGAGGAATCCTTTTTTATATATTTCTCAGAGTTTTTAGAATCACAATTATAAAAAAAATAATAACACCCTCTCAAGCAGCTGCTTGCAAAAGAGGTCTGACAGGAGCCTGTCAGTTTATATGCAATAGAAGGTCTGAGAGGATGACAGGACTTCAGCAAAAAACAGCACATACATCCATGCTTTACCCAGGCTCAAACCCAGGTCCATTAGATCAGTAGCCAAGTGTGCTAACTACTCGACCATGGGATTCTGATGAAACTTTCAGCTGTACTATACTGCTGTATAGAATAGTATAGACATGGAAATATGTAATTTTGCTGTTTCAAGTAAATCTGTGTATATACAGTCTGCTCCTAATTTGCATGGGTGTTGTTTTCTTAATGGATGCATATGTCAAAAGTGCTTGGATCAAGCATAATTTTCCCATAAGAAATGCAGCAAATAGTAGGGATAGGGGATGAAATGCTGCCCCAAAATGTATATACATTACAGGAAATAAAAAATGCAACATTTGCAAGAAGTTATGCAAATGTGATGAAATTTAGGGAGTTGGTAGTAAAATGGAAATGATTAGGTTTACAGGATGAACGAAATGATTGAACAGGTGCAAGCTGACGTCACAGATGCGGAGCAGTCAAACACAGATAAAGGCAACCAAAGCTCCCTGGTTGACAAAACATTGTGGAAATTGTTCTAAACTGCTAAAGACGCCCTTACAAAGATGTAGACAGCTGTTCCAACAGTTAACAGACTTCAAGCATGGAAGAATCATCGGCCTTAGAGATGCTGGTTTGTTGTACAGAGATGTGGCCGCAATCTCAGCTAATTAAAAAAACATATTCTCATATATGAGGCCTAGATAGGAAAAAATAAAACTTATTGCCAAGTCATTTGCTCAATTCATATTAATTCAGAGAAAGATAGGACACCAAAATAGATATATTTCAACCATGAAAAAAAATCAGGTGGCATTCTTTCTCTAAAGTTAATATGGATTGAGCAAGATACTTCATCAATCATAATATCCAGTAGTAGGCACTTGGGGCCAAAAGCTAGATTAGTACTTCATACAGGTTCAAACAAGGGTAATTCAGATATTCCTGATGAAAGACATTAGGTTCCAGTGCTTTTTTCCTTTCAGTGAATTGCACATAGGAGTGGAACAGTGAACCATGATTTAAAATAACTGATGGAAAGGTAAAAAAAAGCTTCTGTAGGAAAAAAAAATGCAATTTCCATTGTGAAATTGAGAATTAACATCACTTCCCACTAGTGTTATCTTTTGTAAACAAGAGTCAGGTTACAGTTTGGTAGCAGACCTACAACTCAGCTTTGAAAATTGAATATGCACTCTTTGGGTTAGTGTGCAAGCCTGTACATTAATCTCAGTTGCCAGTAACCTTTCCAGGGTGCAACCTGAAAAACTGGTTTACATCCAGAGGCCAAGCTATTTTGCATATGCTCAGCCAAAAAGACAAAATTAACTTTAGAACTTTTTTTGCCAAATAACTAATGAAAGGAATTATAGCATGCTTTATGCCAAATTAATCTGCATTTAATTTTGGATTTTTTGAAAATAAAATGTTTAACAAAAAAGACAACTTATTTTAATAGGACTTATTTAGAGTTATGCAGTAAAAAAATGCATCTGGCAATGCAAATAAAAATTTATTAAAAAAACCTAATAGATGGAAATAATTATAATGCATATGAATAGAAAGGTTATTTATTTCTGCATAACAAAATAAATATTTGAAACTAGAGCAGTGTTCTTTTTTTGTAATTTTTTTTCATGGTACCCATACTTTGAGAAAAGCTCAATCCTTTTGCCAACTGTGCCAAGTCATGTCAAGAGGTAAATTGAAAATCTTGATCTCTGAATTTAATTATATCGAAATACATTTTTAAAAGAAAATACGAATGATCATTATTACAGCAGCTATACCTCTTGTCTTTTTTGATTTTTTATCATAAGACTTTTTTTCACTGTGATATAGTGAAAAAATGGATCGGACTATGCAATTAAGGCTTAATTTTGGAAAAGTTGATGAATAAAAACAGTTAAATTATATATTAATTGAAATGAATGTAATATAATATTTAACTAAAATGTTATTTTTATTTCTTTTAATGATTCTTTCAGTGTGTATATTTTAAAACATGGGCCAGCATTATACAAGTGACTTCGATTGCTCACATTAATGGGATTCTTTGTACTGGTTATGAAGTGAAGAAACGCTTCCTTGGCATTTTTGTACTAAATAGGATGCATTTTTCCTTGGGTGTTGAATTTTGGGAATCTTGTCAAAGTGTCGAAAAGTTGGTGCACCAAGGCTAAAAAATGTCAATATCCTCAGACTGGCATAGCCAAAGTATTGGGGGGGGGGACTATTGTAAACAATATAAACTCTGAAAGTAATTAAAAATTTCCCCAGAGTGGGGGTAAAATGCCCTCAGCTTCGTCAGAGAAGATGGGAGGGGGGTAATAATACCTTTGACGAAATTGCACTCCCCAACCATAGGACTGATTTCCGTGCAAAGGCTTTTTGCTTTCACATCTGAAATCTCATTAATTTTCAGGAAATGATAAAAGATTTAGTTTTTTTGACTGGATGATGAAGAAGTAATAAAAAAAATATAGCCTAATTTGATGTTTAAAAAATTTCACACCAAGAAAGCTGTAAGCCACCTATCATCATAGCCATAAATAAAATCAGTGAATCAATAGAAGTAAAAACAAACAAGTTATAAGCCAGCCATTGTCATAATTGGTGATGTATCTAACTCTGAAAGATCTGCAAGAATAAATATGAATAAATTGATAGAAGTAAAGACAAGAAGTTGTAAAGCAGCCATTTTCATACCAAATGATGTAGCATAACTGTGAAAGTTGAACAAATCTAAATCTACAGAAATAAAATCCTAAATAGATCTATAGGAATAAAAGCAAAGTTTTAATTATAAAAGTACAAATAATACTAACTTATTTTAAAGGTTATCCAAATCTATTGATGCTACAGGCACAGCCTACAGTTGCAGGCAGACATTTGCTACTAATTAGTATCATCTGCTTTGCTGGGCTGTGATGTATTTACCACCAGTTTTGCACAAACAGGTTATTTTTAGTTGTAGTTTTGGTTTCAGTACCAGAGAGCACTGATGAATGATGGAATGAATGATAAAAATAATTCTGGGCATATTGAAATAGTTTTAAGGCAGAAAAGAGCATAAAATGAAAAAAAAAATAGAAGTATGTACTTTGCAATTACTTCCAAAATCTGCTGTTTTTAAAAATAGTTTTTGGTTAGTTTTCAAAAGCTTTTCAAAACAGGAAAAATTTGTTGATAATAGTTCAAATCATACTTGTGAGCTTAAATCAAGGAATTGTTTCAGCAAAGAGTAACATTAACAAATAAATCGGCAATACCTTATGTCACTTCTAAAAAATGATAATTAGATGACTTTAACAAATTATTTCTATCATAGTTTAATAAAATATTAGTCAAATGGAAAAAGAAATTATTTTTCAAACAAACTTCTGTGGCAAGCAGTTGCTTGAGGGGGTATTTATTTATAATTTATTTATTTGATGTTTTTTATAAGATATATGTAACAAAATTTCAAAAGACAAATTAAAAAAAAGTTTTAAGTTTTATATGTTGTACCAAAAACTGATGTAGGCTTCTTCATTCTCTCATTTTGTATTATATCAACTTGTATACAAGATGTGATAAGTTTTTCTACTTCGATGTAGGTACATTGAAGTAGAAAATTTAGCAAATAGGATTAAACAGGAAATTTATATTGTTAAAACTTCAGACACCTACCTACAATGAAAACATACTTGGAAACTTCCTCTATTCTGTTTGGTTTGCCATTTTGAATATTCAGTTTTTGACCATTGAATTTTATTGGCTCGTACACTAGTACTGTTTAAAAGTTCAGTTTGAATTTGCATGCAAAATGATTTTTACAAAAATGCATGCAAAATAAAAATTACAAAATTTTTACTCCTCAGGTATAGTGAAATTTCACGAGAGTAATATCAGTGATGTGGAAACTGATTCCAATTCTGAGCAAAATGGAGCTGTACCAGCTACTACCTCGCTTCTTGAACAATACATTGCACATGTAAGAGAGGCACTTGGAGTGGATGTGTCTTCATCTCATGGAACTGGTGCACTGAGTGAGACTGAGAGTGAAGCTGGAGATCTTTGGAATCATCATCTTGAAGAGTTAGGAGACCGTTTAAATCAAGTAAGTAGCGTTCAGTCTGTTGCTTTGTAATCCTATATAAGCATCAAACTCTATATTAGTTGCCAAAAAATAAAGCTGCAAGAACTATGGAGATATTTTTGCACTTGTTTTATTAAATTTTATATTTTTCCATAGTACAATTCAAGAAAATAAATTCAATTTGTAAGTTAAATATTACACTTGTGTATGTACTACTCATAAACAGGGGTTGGAAAATTCAGGAAAATCTTGCCTGCTGGCATTTTTTACCACAAGACAAAGCAAAAGCATATACCAACAATGCAGAGCTGCCAACTATTCCATTTTTTTTCCTCCAGTTTTTGGTTTAAAATACGAAAATCCAAATTGATCTTTGAAAATTCGATTTTTAGGTGTTTTTTTTTTTTTTTTTTTTTTTTTTTTTTTTTTTCAGGTTTACACTTACAGAAATCTGCTCCAAAATTTTACAGCATTTTTGCTCTTTTCCTAAAAAGAGAATGCTAATGAAAAGGAAGAATTTTTATGATTTAGTTCTTTTAATGTATCAAAGGTGCAGCTGTGTCCCCACTCTAATCTATGCTTGCTTGTGGGCTCACCTGCACCCACCAATCAGAGGAAATCTACAAGACTTCAGTTGACCATTTCCAGACAGAATACATGACAATAAATCAAAAGGGGGCACTGTTCATCAGTGCGCTAGAGGGAAAATTTCGAATTACCTCATTCAAGCGGTAGTCGGCTGATGAAGAGCATGCAAAGGTATTCGAACAGGGAGCTGGCAGACATGCACTTAGTGTATTGAATAGCTGAGGGCAACGGACGAGCTGAGCCGCTCAACGAATGTATCAAGAACGCTTCCCACACAGACTCCATCAATGCTCCGTCGGTGTCATGCATGCATCGCATCTCATGGTGGAAACTTCGAGCATCTGCTGTAACATTATGAAATGTATCATCTAGTATGCCATTTGTAATAATTATGTCCAATAAATGTTTTCCCATTAATCACTGTCTGGTGTCCTTTCAGATCTTGTACCTCTGCTACCACTTTCCCATGACGTTTCCGGTTATGGGTTCCTATGCAATTCTCATTCCTTTAGATGTTATCTACCTCCCCTGAAAGTTTGTACCTATATTTTTGAGACACCCTGTATATGTTTTATTATGACAAGAAAACCTCTTAAATTCGTGGATCAAAATATGCATATATTTGTATATGTAGTAAATTTGTTTTCGTTTAGTTTTATCTCAAAGTTTACAGATTATCTCAAATCATGCCCTCTCTCTCTACCACTAAAAAGTGGGAGGAGAAAGGTTTAATAGTCCTATGCCAAATGAAAGCTTCTAAAGATAGTGTTTTTAGTGGCAAAGTGGAAAATATGAATTATAAAAAAAACTTCCTATATTTAAATATAAAAAACCTTCCTTCCTGAAAAGTAAAAAAAAATAAAACTAAAGCATATCAGTGGTGCAATCAGTCATTGAATTTTTGTTCACTTCAAAGGAAGATAGGTTATGAATTTACCTACTCAACAAGAATTGCTGTGCCCATCTTCCTCTCCACAAAACTTTCCATTCCACACTTGGTAAGTAGGGGATACTGGTGGGCTTGGAGAGACCACTATCCATCAGATGGAGCATTAAGTTGTGGAAGGCCATTTTACACACACACTGAAGAGCCAAAACATTATGACCAGCATGTCTTTATGCAAATCAAAACAACTGCAGGTAAACGACAATGCTTGTGAAGGTCATAAAATGGTATAAATAAAACCTGATACTATGCTCTGTTAATCAGTGTTATTCATGTTCTTCAGATGGGAAAGGCAGTGGACTTAAGTGAGTTTAACAAAGGCCAATTGTAACGGCCAGACAACTGGGTCAGAGCATTTCTGAGATGGCAAGGCTTGTGGGGTGTTCATGATCAGCCGTGGTTAGTACCTTCAAAAAGTAGTCCTGAGGAGTGGTCATCCCATATGGTATGAACCAACAGAAGGGATACTGTGGCACAACTCACCCATAATTTGAATGCTGGTGATGGGAGTAATGTGTCACAACACATGTACATCGAACCCTGCCGAAAATGGGGCTGCATAGCTGCAGGCTGCTCTGAATGCCCATGCTAACCTTGGTTCACCATCGAAAGCACCTATAATGTGCACACAAGCATCAAAACTGGACCTTGAATGATTGGTAGAAGGTCGTTTGGTCCTATGAATCTCATTTCCTGTTGCACCATGTGGATGGCCGGGTACATGTGCGCCATTTGCCTGGTGAAGTGTTGGCACCAGGATGCACTGTGGGACGAAAACAAGCTGGTTGGGGAAGTGTAATGCTTGAGCAATGTTCTGCTGGGAAACCCTCATCATAATTCATGTGCAGGAAACTGTGATATCTACCACCTGCCTAAACATCATTGCAGAGCAGGTACATCCTTTCATGGTAGCTGTATTCCTCTCTAGTAGTGTTTTCTTTCAGCAGGATAATGCACCATGACACACTGCCCAGATTGTTCAAGAATGGTTCGCGAAACACAAAGATTTTCAGGTATTGCCCTGGCCTCCAAATTCCCCAGACATCAATCGAGCATCTGTGATTTGTGTTGGAACAGCATATATGCATGAGTGATACATGATCTGTGGTGGCTCAACCACATAACTTACAAGAGTTAAAAAATCTGCTTGTAATGTGTTGGTACCAGATACCACAAGATACCTTTACAAATCTTCCTCGCCAGGTAAGAGCTGTTTTGCCTCGCCAGGTAAGAGCTGTTTTGCCTCGCCAGGTAAGAGCTGTTTTGGCAACATGTGGAGGACAACATCATATTAGGCTGGTGGTCATAATGTTTTGGCTCTTTGATGTATATACATATCTGTGCATGTTAAAGAACACACTGGATGGCTTTGATGGAAGGCTACCATCTGTCTCCTAACAGCCCAAGCCATCTTCCTCTGAAGTGAAAATTAATTCAATAACTGATTGCACTACTGATATGCTTTAGCTTTATTTTTTACTTTTTAGGGTGTATATTGAATGATAGATATTTTTAAATTTGTAATTTTTCATTTCATTTATAAAAATTGCAATAGACCCACATTTACATTAATTAGTTTTCACTCGCATATACAAATTGCACACAATTATGAAGATAATAAACTTGGACACTTTTCCAAAGTAACTGTTCAATATATTAGACCAATTTTCATCCCTATACCATTTCAAACCTTATGAATGGCATTAGTAATAGAGTTCATTTTCTATACATCATTAGCCAAGAGGGCTAAAATCATTGAAAAAATAAGAACACATATTTTCAAATCACTACTACCATAGTACTTACTCTTTGAGATAAGCAGTTGTGTCGAAATTGTGTTTTGAAGAAATAAATGGTTGCCCATTACTTTGTGGTTATGGACGTATATATATATATCAACATAATAATATTACTATAACACACATTGTTCAGAATAAATGTTCTTTGGTACATGTAATTACTTATTTCTGTTCATTATTCTTTTGAAAGGGTTAAGCAAAGTTACAGTTTTTTCTTTGTATGTGTAAAGAATCGAAACAAGTCAGTCAGCATCATAGTAAGTTCATTGAAAATTATTTTAGGATCTTTGCCTTTTGGTGAATATGATCATATCCATTTGTAAATTGTTCAGTCTGAAATTTATAAACAATGGTTCACAGCTGTAGTAGACCTGAATAAATAGCTACTCCATAAACAAGAACTATCAATTTTTTATTAGTTATAATTTTGGTGAAAAAATTAGTTTTGCCATGAATTAGGACTCAAGCCCATGTCTCCCAGTTACATGCTTGATATTCTGACCACTGAACTATCAATGGCTAGTTAATGGCCTCAACTAATTATGACTATAAATCTTCCCGACTCTATCACTCGTGGTACCATCTATGATTGGGAATGGCAACTTTTAAATGTTGCTCAGAAGTAGGTGTAAATTGTAATAGTCACTCATGCTAAAGCATTATTAATGAAATAATTTGTTTTTATTAGTTAGCTGCAAATTAAAATTATTTTGTTTCTAATTTTTTTAATTAGCAAAATTTTTTCTGTTTTCTTTTTAGGAAAATGACCGAACTGGATTCTTAAGGATGGTAAATAGGAACCATTTGTTCAATAGTAGCAACTATAGTTTGAGCAGTTTGTTCAGTGTAGGCAGCATCAGTGGCAGTATTGCTAGTGGCCTTACAAGCAGGCCAGGTAGTATTCGTTCACGACGATCTCAATGGCAAGGTCCAGCTCCACTTCATGCTCTGTATGATCTACTTATAGCTCCAGTGGAGGAAAGCCTACCAAAAGAACCTGACCCTCCTGAAGTATTGCTTGTATTAGATGGTGACCTTTATTTAGTTCCATTTGCTATCTTGAAAAATAGCAGTTGTGATGAATACCTTTGTGAAAGGTTTAGTTTGACTGTATTGCCTTCTATAAGTGCTTTGAAAGCAAGCCAAAGATCCAAAGTCATTAGACAACAAGGAAATAAAGACCATATTTCTTCCTTAGTTATTGGTAATCCCAAAATTCCAGCTGCAGTATCTGAACAGTGGGGATGGAATGATATACCTCATGCAGAGCAAGAAGCTAGTCTTGTAGCAGATATATTAACAACAAAAGCAATTACAGGTAGCAGTGCTACAAAAGAAAATGTTCTCAGTCAATTATCACAAGCAGAATGTATTCATTTTGCTACTCATATTTCATGGAAACTTTCTGCTGTAGTATTGTCTCCAGGAGAGTTTGTTGAATCTTCAAGACACTTTTCCCATGGCTCACAGTCTGAAGCCAGTCATGACAACATTGATTGTTGTGAAGAGCCAACATCAGAGCTTTCATCAACGACAGATTTACCTCCTCTATCAGAGTTCCTTCTTACAGCAGCAGATATATTAAATCTCCGTCTTTCTGCTCGCCTTGTTGTTATTAGTTCATGTCATACAAGAAACCACCATGGACGTGCTCATTCTGATGGTGTGGTAGGTCTTACAAGAGCACTTTTGGCAGCAGGAGCTCAGTGTGTTCTTGTATCTTTGTGGCCAGTTCCTGATGCAGCAGTCAAGATCCTTCTGCGTACATTTTATTCATCATTGCTGCAGGTAATTGTGTTTCAGTTAATTTGAGTTTTTACAAAATATAATTTTTATTTCCTTATATGAAATTTTTGCTAGTATTTTATTATTTACAGTTACTATCAGGCATAATTTACATTGTATTAATTTTTGTTTCATTATCAAAGGATCTTTATATTAAGAAATTTTTCATTATTGTTCTTTATTGGAATGATGCTTTCATATAGTGAGATGTTACATTGAAAATGATATCACCGTTGTTTAAATTAAAATGTATTTTGTATATGAGCTATATAGATTCAAAGGCTACATAATTCATTTTCAAAATTTTACAAAAATTGGTTTTGGTAAAATTGAATCTTTGGAAACTTTTTTCGTAGCTTTATCAACGATATTTATCAAAATGACATATTGCTAATGTAATTTTTTTAAAACAGAAAAAGTGTGTTATATGTAAAAATTCAAGAAAGAAAGATAATTTTGAGCATCATTTTGCAAGTTAGTAGATTTTTAAATCACTGGATTAAAATTTTAAAATGATGATTCGATAAAATATAAAATCCCTATTCAGATTATTAATTCATAACAGTTAAAAATTAAGTTTCACACAGATATTTTTTAAAATAAAAAATCCTTAGGAAGTTAAGCAGATATTGAATAATTGATAAATTCTTAGTCGTTTAGTAATTGCATTAAAAATTTTATTTTCGAAATTCAGTTTTAGTTTTTTTATTATTTTACAATTGAACATCATTAAAAATATTTTACCTAACTCCCAAAGATGCAATCAGTAATTTTAATAATGGGAAGCATAGTAATTTTAATAATGGGAACATTCATATGATTAGAAAAGGAAAGTTTGTCATGTGACCTGTATTATTATGGTAGGGTTAAAAAAAGAGTCTTAACTATATGTGCCATGCATTTTTTTGCATTTTTTGCTTTTTTTAATTCTCATCCCACTGCATAATTTGCAAAGTTCATATGAAATGGAAATGGAATTATGTGCTGTTTGATATTTCAAAAACTTGTAGAAAATGGCACAATTCTTGAAATGGCATACTCTAACCTCTGTGTTAGGTACAGCAGAATGGTGACATATACAGTTTAGAAATATGACAAAAAATGATGTAGCTTACTTTTTTTTACTAAAACATCTTGCAGTGACAGTGGAATTTTGTTCTCTTTCTACATAGTGGCAATTTGAAACCAATTTTAGTTTCAATTGCAATGTTAAATAACATTTTTTTCCAAGTAGGTATTTTTTTAATAAAAAAGTTTATTCACTTAGCAATGAACATGCCACCATATACAAATAATCTCAAGTATACCAATTTCTTGGCTAACCAATTACCCATTCTCAAATCAGCATCAACCTTTAAAATAAGATTTTTTAGACATTCCTGGGTCAACATCAGTCCTTATAAAACAGCAGAGTCTGATCATCAGTAGAAAAATAAAGTTTTGATAGTTTGTTATAACAGCTTTATATTTCAGTTGTTAGTTATATAATATTACTTATTTTTAATTATACATTCAATTTTTTTTAGTGTATTATTTGTTAAAATTAATCAGTAAAAATAATAATTGCGTGGATTAGGCTTGAATCACTGTTTTATGAAAGCTTGCTGTCCTGTGGCCGAGTGGTTAGCACACTTGGCTACTGATCTAAGGGACCTGGGTTCGATCCCTCGGTAAGGCATGGATGTTTGTGCTGTCTTTCTGCTGAGGTCCCACCATCCTCTCAGACCTTCTACTGTGGCATATAAATTGACAGGCTCCTGTCAGACCTCTGTGGCAAGCAGCTGCTTGAGGGGGTATTTTTTTTATTATCAGTAAAAGCGGTAGGGGAGTTAAGTCTAATGCTAGTTTTAGTATCCAAACCATGCTGCTACTTACATACCTTTTCTGGTATTTCCCAGCCACAGTTTCTTTTTGCCTTTGCCTTTCCCTAATTACACCAACATTTTTTGTATATTTAAAGAAATTATACTGTTTTTATAAAAAGAACAATTTTGGGAACAAGAATTGATAGCTACTTGCTGAAATAATAAAAAGCTGTTAATCAAGTAGATCATGATAATCAGTTATTGATCCATATTGGCTAGAATGAGCATAGTGATTTTTGAACGATGTGAAATGGATCTTAGTGATTTTTGATGATAATAGTTTATTTGGTGTAAAAAGTTGTTTTTAATAAATTTTCAATAAACAATTTCCACTTTCTCTCAGAGCTTCAAAAACAATAAAATGACGTATGTTTCAAAATTTTTAAAGTGTTTTACTAGAATTTTAATTTTGATGCTTCATATCTTATATATAAAGAAGAGTGTCTATCATTCAGTCTTTTAAAGAGCCAGAGGCACTAAACTTTGCATAAGTTTTTCCTTCATCCAGGAGAAGATTATAAAATACAAGTGAATCCACTGGGACCAACCAAAATAATTGTGGACTGGGTTGAATTTCCCATAGATTTAATATTAGCAGTTAAAACTGGTGTGTCCCATAAATTTAACATTAGCAATTTTTGAAAATTGTTGCCATCAGCAAATTTAAAAGGAAGAAATATTTCAGTTAAATTTATTCTTCTTCATGATAAAGCCATTATTTCAGAAATAAGTAAGTAAATATTTTAAGTGTAGAGGGGAAAGAAAGAGAAGCATGAGGAGGACACAAGCTTTTTTGTGGAGATGAAAAGTTGATAAAAAAAAACTAAAACAATTAAAAAGCTGGAAACAGAAAATTTGGTATACAGCTCCTGTATGCAGAATTTGTCATTTCTAGCTCTTACTATTTAGTAATAATCTGTTGCCATACTGGTACTCTGATTAACAGAATAGTTGAAATTTTGGGAAACAAAATAATTTTTAAGTAATATAACTTATTTAAAATGATAATAGCTTGATGGTATGAGATGAAATCCAAAATCTAATTTACTTATCTAACATAGATTACTATAACAGCAATATGATATTTGAAGGTGATACTTAATTTTCATTTTATTTAATACTCTTTACTCCCACTTCCACCTAGTTGGGGAAAAAAGGGGATATTTCTGAAGTGGTAAAAGTTGCAATCACTATTCAGCATATGGCTTTCTTTTTTCTTTTTCCATTTGCAATATCATAAGACAAAAAAGAATCATAAAAGTTATTCCTAGTTTTTACAGGCCTTCTCATATAAGGACATGCCCTACTAAGACCGAAATCACTGCTGACCATTGCCTCAAATAGAGCTAAAATAAAGTTTGTCCTGCTGGAACAGTAGCTAGCTCCCTAACTACTATGCCAGTTAAGGCCAGTTAAGCTCTCATTTGTAAGTTAAGATATACACTAAGGAATTACCACTTTTTAAGTTTATTCAAATTTTTAGAGGAAAAATTGTCGAGCTGGGTGGGATACGAACCCATGAGCAGAGATACGTGCCCAGAGCACCTGACATATTATCAAGAGGTTGTGGGTTCATATCCCACCTGACTCAAGACAATATTTTCTCTAAAAATTTGAATTGACTTAAAAAGTAGTAATTCCTTAGTGTATGCCAAATAAAGTCAAGTTTATTCAATATTTAATCAATTGTATACTTGTAAAATATACTTTCCATCTATATGGCATTTATCTGCCGCTTGCGGCTAGATTGCCTGAACTGCGCCTACATGTGACATAATGGAATATGTACTGTGGGTAGAAATGTTCATATCATCAATTAGAGGAGATCTTGATCAGCTTCCGGTAGCTTAGTGGACCAGAGCACCTGACATGTTATCAGTAGGTCATGGGTTCGTATCCCACCTGGCTCAAGACAATTTTTCCTCTAAAAATTTGAATCAACTTAAAAAGTGGTAATTCCTTAGTGTATATCAAATAAAGTTGAATTTATTCAATATTTGAGTAAGTTAAGTTTTTTAAGGTTTCAACCTTTAACTTTTCTTTTGACCCCTCCACATGAAAATGGAGGAACAACTGCTCCTAAGCAAGAAGAGCTAAGATCCTAGAATTTGATAGATTTTTCTCACATTATGACAAAAGCAAAGCAAGGGTTTGACCCTTCACCCCCACCCCCACCCCCACCCCAAAAAATATATATATATATTTATAATAACAGATAAATTATGTAAGTAGCTGCCAAGCATAATGAGTTATATTTCAAATGAAAGCTTCTGACATGTAGAGTACCATGCACTGCCTCAAATTATGTCCTCATCTTTCCTCATCTAAAAGAAGGGGAAGAAAATTTCATAAGGGGATCAATTATAGTTAATTTTATGCCAAAACTTGCAATGTGGGAAGTGCCATTTACCATACATTTTCAGACCTGAGCAGTGCTGGGGTAATCTGCTAGTATTCTATATTCAAAAGTTGTTTAAAGGCAATGATATTCAAAGCAATGTAGTTTTTTTTAGTGCAGAAGTTACATTGATAAATTGCCTTATTTATTTTTTCACAGCTTTGGGGACTTGTGTGCCAGTAGGTACAGTGCGATTTTCTCTTTGTAATCTTGCATATTTGTTACTATTTTGACATTGTGAAATTTGTAAAAAATTGTACGCATGGACTTTTATATTTTCAACTTTTTCATTTCTTTTCAAAAATGGATAAAATACTTCCCCCAGATCAGTCTATCCAAAGGCATTAGTGTGATACAAATGTACATTTTGTAGTCTGTGGTTTGTTATTGAGATATTTGTTATTCCATGTGCTCTGTTTTTTCTGCTATTTTATCGGGGCGGGGGTGGCTCAGTCGGTAGTGCGCCAGGCTTGTAATCTGTAGTTCCCAGGTTCGAGTCCCAGCTAGGTCAGCGTTGAGATTTATCTCCGCAAAATTTCCCCACCCTGCCCAGGTCAGTAGGGGAGACCGATGGGCTTGAAAAAGGCCGCCGTCCGTTGGATGGGACGTTAAGCCGTGGCCCCGTGTGCGGGAGAGCCATACCCTGTGCACGTTAAAGAACACGCTGGATGGTCTTGACGAGAGGCTACCATCTGTCTCCCAACAGCTGTTCCAGTGGGTCCCCTCTCCCAACCTTCTCTGAGCCTACGGGGTCCTTGTGGCGTGGTCATTTATTCCATGGTGTGCAAAAAAGTGCCGCTCAGAGGTAAAACAATCCAATCTGCTATTTTATTTTTACTATATCAGCATTGGCCCACTCTAGTTTTGTTCAGAAATGATTACAAGAATTAAATCCAGTCAAATTAACTGGAATTAATTTCCTGATTTTAACATTCTAAAAGCTGCATTCATGTGATACTCTGCACATTACAATTTATCTGCCAGCATTGGAAAAAATTATATTCAAATTGTATTCAAATTGTTATATGAACTTTATTGTCAAACAAATCATAGTTAACTGTCATTGAAGTGGTGTGTGTGGGGGGAGAGAATAGAAATAAAGAATCAATAGTTAGTTAATATTCTATAAAGTAGTAATATTTTGTGTTCATAATTTTTCAGGGATCAAGAGTGAGTTTAGCACTTGCTGAAGCAATGAGGACTATTCAGACTACAAAGCATTTTGCACATCCAGCAAATTGGGCAAGTTTTCTGCTTGTAGGAAGTGATGTTCATCTTAGTAACCAAGTAGCACTGATGGGCCAAGCACTGGCAGATCTTTTAAAGACACCTGATAAATGTAGAGATGCACTAAGAGTAGTGCTGCATTTGGTAAGCTTTACAAACTATGTGCTATATATATGTGTGTGTGTGTGTATCGGGGGTGGCCTTAGCATCTAACAATGAGACCCATGTGCAGGATTCTTGAAGCAAGAGAAAGCAACATTCACAAGTCTCAAAGTTACTTTATACCAAACATTGAGATTGACTTATACAGGGTATTTCAAAACTTTCTGTACAAATTTCAATGGAAGATAGGGAACACCAAGACAAACCTTTTTTGTCTATGAATGTATGTTCACTGACATATGACATATGTTCACATTATGACACCTTTAGTGTTAGAGGGCGCTGTTTGGCAATTGGCTAGAGGGGCAAATGGAGAATGGACTTGTGTTTGCTGTCAGCATTTGTAAATCAGACATATTACGTGTAACATGGAGTGTTTCATGATTGCTGAGATGGCTGACATTCATCTGGCATATGGGGCTGCCAATGGAAATGGAAGAGCTGCTGTGAGGTTGTACTGACAGCGTTTCCCAAACAGATGTGTGCCAAACCACCAAACATTTGCACTGGAAACTTCAAGAAATTGGAACATTTCATGCAAACATGCATGACACTGGTTGGGAGAGAACCATGCACACTCCTGACATGGAAGAAGAGATCCTGTGGCAGATTGAGGACAATCCAGGCACAAGCATGCAAGCTGTTACACATAGCCTCGATGTTACACATGCCCTCATGTGGAGAGTGTTGCACAAGCAGCAGTTACATCCATTTCATTGTCAGAGAATCTAGACATTGTAATCAGGATTACCCTCTTCAAGTGGAATTCGTGTGCTGGTTTCTGCAGCAGACTGTGGTGCAGCCCAATTTTCTGGCTCATGCTCTTCTCAGATGAGACCTCTTTCACATGTGAGAGTGTGTTTAATGTGCACAATTCTCACGTTTGGGTGCACAGAAATCTACATGCCACAATGGCGCATGCTGATCAATAATGGTTTGCCATCAATATTTGGGTGGGCATCGTCCATGACATTTTGATTGGGCCATACTTGCTGCCTCCCCGACTCAACGGGCAGATTTATCGGGTATTTCTTGAAGAAATGTTGCTGGGACTGATGGAAGATGTTCCTGTGGCTATTTGCAGAAGAATTTGGTTTCAACAAGACGGGACACCAGCACACTTCAGCAATGATGTGTGCTGGTGTCCCGTGTGCAGAGTATCTGAATGCCACTTTTGGGGGCCGATGGATTGGCCAGGGTAGACCCGTTGCCTGGCCACAAAGATTGCCTGATTTAACATATATTGATTTCTTCCTCTGGGGACACATGAAGAACCTTGTTACGAGACTCCCATTGACTCAGATGAAGATCTGGTTGCAAGAATTGCTGTCACCGCCGCAACTGTTCACAAAATTCCGAGAATCTTTCAACACGTGCGGCAATCAATGCTTCAAAGCTGTCATACATGCAGTGCTGTTGCCAGTCACAACTTTGAGCACCTTCTTTAAATGAACATGCTGTTCACATTTGTTTCTATTCATTTATATACCAGCTCCACCGATATTTCTGTCAGCTTCCTCTAGCACCGAAGAGTTACATCAGCTGACTTACATTCATAGACAAAAAAAATTTGTCTTGGTGTTCCTTATCTCCCGTTGAAATTTGTACAGAGAGTTTTGAAACACCCTGTATATTATGATTATTGTTATTGCACTTCTAAATTTTTATAATTTTTGTTTAAAATCTATTCAATGTAGAACTTTTCCATTTTTATTGCAGTTTTGACACAGATTCAACAAAAATTTTTATTTTTAAAATAACAAGAAACAAAAAGTTATATAATTAAATATATATATATACAGTCGTATGAGAATAATATGACCACCTGCCAATAATCAGAATAACCACCCTTGTCCCAGATGACAGCGGCGAGACCTCATGGCCTCATGACAAGGGCCTCATGGACGCGATGAGGCCCTTGAAGGTTACCAGAGGCACATGTGCCCATTCAGACTCCAGCAGAGCACAGAAGTTCCGGAGATGACATGGTTGTGGGTCTGCACACCGAACCTGTTGATCCAAATGGTCCCACAAGTGCTCTATGGGATTGAGGTCTGGCGATTTTGTCGGCCAAGGGAGAATGGAGATATTGCTGTCATGTTCCTGGAACCAGTTACGCACCACCTTAGTGACATGGCAGGGCGCTTTATCCTCTTGGTAGACACCATCACCACCAGGGTAAACATCCAACATGAAAGGATCTCAATACTGAGACCAATTTTCAAAGGAGGTGATAAATCCAATATTGCCAATTACACTGTTCTACAAGGGAAAATTTTCTTTGGCTAACTGATGTGTTCCTAGAGTATTTTGGTGTGGGAAATTGAAATCTGCAATCAGAATTGGCCTATCAGGGCTAGTTTTAAAGTTATGGAGATACAACACATCAATTTCATACATATTTCTTGAAGAATGAAAAATCAGGAAATGTTACATCAAAAATGTTACAACTGACTTGTTTGCAATAGTTTATACTCACATGTTGGCAACAATGTCATTCTATTCATAGTTTAGATAACTACTAGTCTGCTTCTGTACAGTTTATTTTAAAAACGTATAAGTGACAAGATATTTGGGGAATTAACATCAGTTTTTTCAAACTGTATTCTAGGATATGTAAAGATATTTTATGACAATATTTGTGTAGTTAACATGACAGGTTTGTGAATACTTCTGTTATTTTTTTTTTCTTTTGTATTCTAGAAAATGCCCCGCCGAAAATGTCAAAATAAGGCACACAACTTCTGTTATATTTGCGGAGAATTCACCTTTGCAAGACAGAAGAAAAAATTGTCACTATAATAAAGAGAGCATGCAAACATCACTTTGGGTGTAAAATAGGAGATCACGATAAGTAATGGGCCCCTCACATATGTTGTGCAACTTGCTATGTGAAATTAATAAACTGGTGGAAGGGTAAAGGTAGCACCATGTTATTTTGCTGTACCCATAATATGGGGGGAACCAAAAGACCATTCCACAGATTGCTACTTCTGTATGACTAGTATCCAGGACTTTACCAGCAGAAAATCGAAGAGACATATCGATTATCTCAACTTATCTTCTGCAATACAACCAATACCACATTCTAAAACTTTGCCAGTTCCACTAAATCCAGGTCAGGAAACAGAAGATGAAGAAAGTACTGATGAAGAGAGTGTGACACTTGAATCACCTCCAGAAAGAAGTGATCCTTCCTATGAGGTTACCATGGATTCAACTCCACATTTTTTAACGCAGGTAGATCAGATTGATTTGGTTCATGATCTAGGGCTAAGTAAACATAATGCTGGGCTGTAGGTTGCAAGAATAGAATCTTCTCCAACCTAGTACAAGTATAACTTTATATAGAAATAGAGAATGGAATTTTGTTGCATTCTTCTCACATGATGGCCAATTGACTTTCAGTAATGATATTTCCGGTTTGACGACAGCTTTAGGCTTTATTCATCACCCACAAAATTGGAGGCTCTATATAGATGCATCCAAAACTAGCTTGAAGGTAGTTTTACCATATAATGGTAATTTAATGGCTTCTGTTCCAGTTGCCTATGCTAGTATAGCAAAAGAATCGTGAGATTCTAGATATAATGCTCAAATCCATTAAATATACGAATTTCAATTGAAAAATATGTGGGGATTTAAAAACTATTGCCATGATATTGGGAATGCAACAAGGGAACACAAAATTTCCTTGTTTGCTTTGTGAATGGGACAGTCGTGACAGAGCATCCCATTACTTAAAGAAAACTTGGCCAATACATAATTGGAAAGTGGGAGCAAAAATTTTACAGAAGCAGAGACTTATAGCTTATGAAGATGTGATCCTTCCTCCTTTTATATAAAACTGGAACTTATGAAGCAATTTGTCAAGGCAGTGGATAAATATGGTAGAGGATTTGCCTATCTAACAACAAAATTCCCATCTTTCAGAAGCAAAGATAAAAGAGGGCATGTTTGTTTGGCCCTCAAATAAGACAATTGAAGAAAGATGTGAAATCTGAAAAATCTCGAACAGAGAAAAAGAAACTTGCTTGGACACGTTTTTAAAAAGTTAGACAATTTTCTTGGAAAAAAAGAGGTCTAAAGATTATAAAGAAATAGTAAATCAGATGCTACATGCATATTGGGATTAAGGATGTAACATGTCTTTGAAAGTGCACTTCCTGCATTCACATCTGGACTACTTTCTGGAAAGCTGCAGTGACGTCTCTGATGAACATGTGAGAGGTTTCACAAAGATATTTTGACAATTGGAAAAGTGATATGAAAGCTAAGAATAATCTCTTTTTCACTATTATTATCCATTGTAAATCTAGGAATAAAATTAAAAATTAAAAATTGTCTAACTTGAAAACTATCCCTGATAGAAAACATCTAAGCATAGATCTGAAGTCTGCACTAAAAAACCTTTAAGAATCACACAACTCTTACTTAGAAAAAAGAATTTTTTTTGTAGAACAGTGTTATTGACCTGTTGCAATTATGCCCATAATGCATAAGATTCTAAAAAAATACATGCATAACATCCTATACATATTTCTCACAAAACATAAAATACTAAGTCATAAATATGACTTCCAAAAAGGGAAAACCACTATAAAATTGCTAACAGATTTCACAGACACACTTTATGAAGCTTTGAATCTGGGGTAATAAGGTAGCAACATTGTTCCTTGACTTATAAAAAGCATTTGACACAATAGACCATAACATTTTATTAGATAAATTAGAGAACTATGGGGTTAGAGGTATCCCACTACTCTGGTTTTGGAACTACTTAGCAAATAGAATCTCTATAACAAAAATAAGCAAAACTTTTAGTTCTAGACATCATATCAAACAAGGTGTACCCCAAGGATCTATTTTAGGGCCTTTACTCTTTTTGATATACATTAATGACCTGGTGGACACTAATATAAAAAATCACTTATTTATGTATGCAGATGATGCAGTAATCACCACTTCGAATAAAAACCAAGAGAAAGCTGTGAAAGTTTTACAAGAAGAATATAATACTGTTATACATTGGCTTAATTATAATAAAATATATTTATACATTAAAAAAACCAAATGGATGCTTTTTGACTCTCTAGGAACTCGCATCAATAGCCATATGCATATAAAAGCACATAAAATCGACTGCATCTACAAGAGAAGCATTCTTAACAGACTAACTTTACTAAGATAGAAACTATAAAATACTTAGGTCTACACTTCAATAGCATATTACACTGGAAGACATACGAAAAATATCTGTGGAAGTTTAAGATTCTGCACTTTGAAACTGCATCAATTAAGATATATTTTAAAAACGGTAACATGTTTAATAGTTTATAAAGCTATCTGTGAATCGGTCATAAACTATGGTATAACAATTTATGGCACAACACACTTCTAAAAAGATTGAAGGAATTCAATCCTCAATCGCCAAAATCTTGTCAATTACCGTTCACATCTAACTGCAGCTAAAGAAAGATTTGATTATTTAGATATCTTATCCTTTCAAAATTTATATAAATACAACCTAACAGTAAATATATTTTTTTGGTGATAAACAAAGTAAAAATCCAACACAAAAAAAAATACAAGACTGAAACAGAAAAACTATTTTCAGTTACCAACTTTTAGAAACAACTATGGAAAATATAAAAGCAATTACAAAATACCACATACTTTTAACCTCTTACCAAGAGAAATGTTTTCCATGAACTCTTATTTTATTGAAACCCAAATTAAAAGATGTCTGTAAATAAAAGATTCAAAGAAATGAACAAAAACATTCACTATAACAACTGCTCAACTCAAAGAAACTTTACATATCTGAAGTAAAAAAAAGAGATTTTTTGTATTTTACCTGGAAAAGGTTTTCTACAGTGTAAAATAGATTATTGTTAAACAAGAAACACTGTAAATATGAAATACCCTATATATATATACCAGGAAATTCACTTTTGAATTAGAGCATTGATAGTAAAATAAAATTTCTATGTCAATGTAATTAATTTCTTTGTTAAATATTATAAATGTCACATTTCAATGTCAATATTACATTCTTCGTATACCAATGTCAAACAATATTAATGTCGCATCAGATGAAAGAAGGCTAAACATACTGTTGTAACAAATTATAAATGTAAATATTCTGTGTCCTGCATGTAAGCTTTAAACTTTGCGGGTCACCTGTAGCAATAAAATTTATTTGTACTATGATCAAAGAATAGTAAAAAAAAAATCCTGCTCCTGCAAGCCTCCCAGAGTCAAGTGAGTGTTGGCTCAGTTGGTAGCATGCCAGCACTGTCCATTGGATGGGACATTAAGCCATGGTTCCATGTGCAGGAGAGCCATACCCTGTGAATGTTAAAGAATATGCTGGATGGCTGTGACAGGAGGCTTTCATCTGTCTCCTAATAGCTCTCCAGTGGATCCCCTTTCCCCAACTTTCTCTGTCCTTGGGGTCTTTTTGACTTCGCCATTTAGCCCATTGTGTGTAAAACATTGCCATTCAGAGGTAACCCAGCCTCCTATAGCTTCAACATGTTCTAGAGCATTGGTTCTCAACCTTTAATGATTCACGTACCCCCTGGAAATGTGTATGTAACTGGCATACTCCTTATATAGATAGATAAAACTGTAGTTATAGTATAATAATGCCAACTTAGCGACTTCTTACTAGATCTAGCAACCTTTGAGCTCTCATGGTGTAACCCAAAAAATTTTACCACATACCCACGTTGAGAACCCCTGCTCTAGAGGTTCAATGGAGATTACTACCCACAGCGTTGCTGGACACTCTTGTTGATAGCATGAGACATCTCTGCAAGGCCTGCAGAGCCGTAAAAGGTGACCATACTCCATATTGAACCACTTTGTTATCTTAGTTGACCTCATCTTTTTTACCATGTGTCTATATGTATGTAATTTTGGAAATAAAAATTTTTTTATTCCATATTTCAACTTATTTTTATACACAGTATTTACATACAACTATCTTTTGATTCACATTAAGCAGATCCAATAGGTTTTCAGTTTCTTCCTTAATTTATGGAAACCAATATATATGCAGACAATTAATGTAATAAATATATCAGTGTAAAAACCCAATACAAAATAGTTGTAGGTGGTCTCAGAGTTATCAAGATTCAGAAGTGAAAATTACTTTGAAAAAGTATGTTTTTATCTTTGTAATAAGTATCTTTTGCAAGCCACAATTTGCCATACCTGATATATATAATATGAATAGAGAGTTCCAGTAACTAGATTACTTAGAATTTGAGTACATTCCAAATAATTTTTTTTTTTTGCAAAAAAGTAGTATTTCCTCTTAGAAAAACTTTTTGAAACCCATTAAATTTTTTTTATCGTTTTATTGAAAACTATGCAAAATTATATATATATATATTAATTTTACCTTCAACTAAATGTCTGCATAATATTATATCCAACTAAAAGAAAGCGAAGTGTTTCTCAATATTTCAAGGATAGCTACTTAATGTTCTCTTGTAAATAGTGTTCAACAGCTTCTCATATCTTGCTTGTGAATATAACAAGATGCATTATGGCTCTGTAATTGTTAAAGCTAACAAGACTCAAAAACTCATAATAAGTATTAGATAGAAAAAAAACTAAAAATAAAGATATAAAATCAAACAGATTAAAAATATGTATTGTAAAACTACAATCTACTACTCCCAATTTAAATGATTTGTTTATTAATGCCAAAAATTCAGTATAAATGGTGTATTTCAGAGTTAAATAATTTGGTGAGAATGAAGTAAGCACCTGATTTTCAGAATTTATGCCATGGGCAGGCAACCCTGCAACAAAGTTGTCAACAGGTCTACCCTGTGACCTAGTTTTGTATCCTTGATCCATGGTAATTGTTTCTGATCTGATAAATAAGCATATATAAATACATTTTCCAATGGAAATGCTTTTGATAGATCATAAATGTTTACAAGCAGTAAAATTTTGTTCCATTAGATTTGCTAACATAGACTGAAACTGAAATGAGAAAAATATAAAACTGATTGTTACCAAGCAACAATCAACTCTAAGCATACACTCTCCATTTTCAATGTTCCTGAGACACCAGACAATGCATAAAAGATTGGAAAATGAATCTGTAAATAAAAGTCATCTCAAGTCAATAGACTGATGAGAAAGGGAAAACTTTTGGTGAATATCAATTTATACTGTATTATAGTTGCTTTAAATTACAGTATATACTCTTCTTGCACATTAGCAAATACTGATGCATTATTTATGTTCACTACGTCAGTGCAAAAGCAGTGGTTAGTCTTGATCAGGATTTCACACTTAATGTCAAGTTTTTTTTATTTTAATTTAAATCCCATTTTCCAGGAGTAAATGCTTTATTTAAGTCAGGGAAATACTGTACTGAAATGAGAAAAATGTGAAATTGATTATTACCAAGCACCATTTGTTGTCCAACTCGGACGTATACTATTTTATCCTAATTTCAAAGCTCCTGAGACTTTTTATAGATTATTTTCTTTTTCAGGAAAGGAAAATTACCTAACCTCAAATTATTGTATTTAATGGCAATTTTAAATTGTCCTTTGAAGTCTGCATTGCTCTTTTTTCCCCCAATAGTTTTTAAATGTATTTTTAGAAAATAAAGGTATGTAATTTGGCTGTCTATTTGCTGCAATTTCAATGGAAAAAATTACTAACTTTTTGTTACCTGCATTGTTTTACAGTTTTTTTTAATCTGTTCATTATAAAGTGTCATATGATATTTAGGTTTAAAATGGCCTTTTCCCACTGAGCAATACTTATACTTTCTTATATTAGTTCATATAAGACAAAATAATAAGCAATTTTGGATGTGGTTAGACTTCATAAATTTATCATTGGTGACAAGATCAATGTTCTAACTCTTACATTTTGATATTTTGTTAATTATGTTAATAAGCAAGCAGTAATTGTACAGCTCTGTAAAAGGAACAGGTCAAAACCATCTGATTGTATTTTTTAAAGTTTATTCTTTAAGATTCCTTTTAGCTTTTTTAGGTAAGTTTATAATTTGTTGAAATACAGATAATTCCTTTGATATTGGACAGGTATTAAGTAAATTCTACTTTCATAAGGAGTTCTATTTATTATTTTATTTATAATCATTGGATATTTTTTCAGGAATTCTGTAATTGTAAGCATTTATGATATAACACCAAAATGTTTCAAGCTTAAGTTCTCCCAATACTTTGTTTTTAATTCAAAGATCACTTATTTTTCATTGCTTTTGAAAATATGTCTGATAATCTGTAAAGTATTGTTTCATAAATTTCATTTCAGGTTGAAAAATCATTACAGCGCATTCATCGTGGCCATAAAAATGCCATGTATACTACTCAAAAAAGCATTGAAAATAAAGTTGGACCAGTTATTGGCTGGAAAGAGTTACTTATATCAGTAGGTTTCCGCTTTGAACCAGCATCTAATGGCCTTCCTGCATCAGTTTTTTTCCCACAGTCAGATCCTGGTGAAAGATTAACCCAGTGTAGTGCCAGTTTACAAGCTTTGTTAGGTAAGGATGCACTGATATTTTAATTAAATTCTATTGCTATTTTTGCTTTAAATGTATTGCAATCTTGCTCACATTTTATTAGATTTCAATAAATTGACAATGTAAAAATGCATCTATTTGCTAAATACATTTTTTAAGAATTTGTATTAAATTGGCAAGTGCTATAGTTTGAAGTAAATATGATTTTTGAAAGAATAGGTTTCTCTACTCTTTCTTACATTGTAAATATTTCAATTTAGAATGTGCTGTATGAACTTTGCAGTATAGCAATTATTTTGTTTTCTTCAACTAGAAAGTTAATTGTAATAAGGAAAAAAAAACTGTTAATTTAGAAAATAATGTTAGTATTGCATTTGTTAACTTTTCAGTTTTATGGTATATGCAATAACTGCAAACACTAAGAGCAAATCAGAGATTTCAGTAAGCATTCATAATTGTAAATGTTTCAAAATTGGGTATTTGTACATATGCAGCTGATTTGTTATAATTGTTTTCCAAACTTTGAAAATGGAATATTTTAAAATTTGAAAACAGTGTTATAGCATTATCTAAAATTAAAGGTGATATTTAAAAAATCATACTCCAGTTTAATATGTTAGAAAGTTTAGAGTTCACTGTGCTTTCACTGAAGTCTTCAAAGTTTAGTTGCCTATGATATCTACTGATAACTTTAGTATTGTTTGAAAACAAGCAATTTTTAAGACTATCCCCTCTCTCAAAAAAAACTGAAATTTATTTATTGCTATTCCCCAAAATAAATCAGTTTTTTTTTTCAATAATTGATAATGTAATCAGAATCCACAAAATGTTGTGGGTGTTGGATCCCACTCCAGGCAAAACTAAAATTTTGCAGCTAGCATTTTTTTAAACTGATTTTTATTCATAAAAGTAAACAATACAGCACATTTACCATTTGTTCCACAAAGCTAAATAGCTTATCTGCAGGAAAATACAATAATGGTTTACATCATAAATATTTCACAAAATACCACATATCAAATGAACATTAATCTTTTGAGAAAAGCAAACTTTGTGATGGATTTTAAAAGTGACCTTAAAGAATTTTTTTTACCTAAGTTAATACTAGTTGAAAGTAGCTTTTTGAAATTTGAAAATAACTTAATGGAATTCAAGTTTTATGTTTTCAGTACTCTTTCCAAAGTCTTGAATTTTTTAAGGTTATGTTTACTTTGAAATAATGATGAATAATAAATAATGGAGAGTAGATGTAGAAATTGGATCTGTAGGTAAAACTTGTTTGCCAGTCCTTTCATTTTAGAAGAAGCAATATTCTCTTGGGAGGTTCATATGATTTACATTCTCTCAAGGCAGGGTCAGATTTAGTCTAAGAATAATACTAATTGGTTTCACACTAATCTCATAAAATAGTACTAGAGTTCTTCCAGAGCATATTAATATACATACAACCAGTGGTGTAACAAGAATATTTGGAAGTGGAGAGAGTGTTGAAAATCTTTTATTGTATTTATTAATGTGAACTGATATAAAATAATGTTTTTTTAAGAATACTAGGAGTTTACTAACTGAAAGGATGGTAATCTCCTCTGGCTATTCCACTATATACAATTATTTATTTCTTCTGCCTACAAGGAATGGATGGCCTCTCAGTATATTCTGTGCTCATACTCGTGTATATTAGAGTATTGCTTTTGTGACTGTTGAAATTTTCTGTTAAGGTCACTATCAGAAAAATATTGATCCATGATCACACTCTCTCTATGTTAAAATGTGAGTATGTTACATGGTTTCAAGGGAAGGGGATCCATATTCCAAATTAATATTTACTTTAAGGCTCTGTAACCTGGTTATTTGGTCCATTATGCAGAAAAAGACAGCTGTATCACAGTTTATAAATGTGTTTACTGATTAAATTATGCATCTATAGCATATTATTTAAAGGAAGAGGTATTTTCTGGAAAAGTAACCATATAAAATTAATACAGTGGAGGATATGATTCAAATATATCATGTTTAATACAGTAAAAGGATATGATTCAAATATATAATGTTTTACATTAAACTAATGTTTTCTTAACATTTTTAAGGTTTGTCTTCTGTATCCTTGAGTGCCATAACTAAGTTATTGTCTAGTCCAGAATATGCTGATGACATCATCCAGTTGGTAAGTAAAAATGGCTTTTTTGAATGAATTGAAACTCCCCATATAAAAAGCAAAACCTATAATCTTCATACTTATGTGCACAGGGCCGTTTAAAGTGTCAGCTTTTGTAACTGAACTTCTAGTAATTACTCTAATTTAAATTTGAATTAATCCAAGACACTAGGAGACATGGGTTTGAGTCCCACTCATCAGCAAAAATTATTTTTTTTTCACAAGCATATTTCTTGGATTCTATGTCAACAGGTAATTCTATGTATTTGCCATTGATTGATTCTTGCATTAAAAATGCTTTAGTCTTTGATCCCTGTTAACACTTATATTGAGTAATAATAGAAAGTTGCCATTTCTAAGCATAGATGGTGCCACTGGTGACAAAGTCTGGAGAACTGAAGTTAAAGAACACATTGGCCATCCAGTGTGTTCTTTAATGTGCACAGGGTATGATTCTCTCGCACACAGGGCCACGGCTTTACATCTCTTCTGATGGCAGCCTTTCCAAGCTCATCCCTGCCTTTTACTGACTGAGGACAGGGCAGGGAGTTTTGCAGAGATAAATTTTAATGCTTGCCCAGGCCAAACTCGCACTTGGGAATTACAGATTATGAGCCTAGCATACTACCAACTCAACCACTCCTGCCACTAAGTCTGGAGATTTAAAGTCACAATTAGTGGAGAAGTGAACTAGTTGGTGATATTTAGTGGTCTAGAACACTTGACATGACATTGGGAGAAGTGGGTTCGAGCCCAACTCATATACAAAACTCACTTTTTCCAGAAATGCATATTTTTTCCTTAAAGGTTAGATTTTTCATTGTGTATGCAATATTTAGATATGATGTGTATTTATTAGATTTTCAGTTATTATCAATTTGTAACACTAAAAATAGTACTACAAACATTTGTTTTAATTCAAAAGCAAGACTGTTTTTTTAAAAAAAAAGATATATATATATATCAAAAAGAACTAACTATTACTACTGTACTTGCATTCAGATATTCTACACCACACCTTATCTGCTTACTATATCTATGAGAAAGAGGACACCACTGGGCTTGGAAAGACTACTAAACTTATCTGTTAGATGGAATTTTAAGTTTTGGTCCCATGTACAAGAAAATCATAATCTTTGTGCATTAATGAACATGCTAGATGACCTTATCCAGAGGTTTCTCATCTGTCTTTCTAAAAAGCTTCCAGTAGATACTCTTAACAAACTCTTGAGTCCTTTGGGGTCTTTGTGACTTAGTTGTTTAATCCATTGTTTTCATGAATTTGTACTCAGAATTTTGGTTGTTTTACCTCTGAGCTTTTTTGCACACCATGGGCTAAATGGCCAGGTCACATGGACCCCAAAGGCTCAGAGAAGGTTGGGGGAGGGACCCACTGGAATAGCTGTTGAGAGAGAGATGGTAGCCTCCCGTCAAGACCATCTGGTGTGTTGTTTAACATGCACAGGCTATGGCTCTCCTGCACATGTGGCCATGGCTTAACATCCCATCAACGGATGGCGGCCTTTCCAAGCCCATTGGTGTCCTCTACTGATGGTGGGCAGGGAATTTTGCGGAGATAAATCTCAACGCTGACCCAGCTAGGACTCAAACCTGGGAACTATTCAGAAGTAAAATATCCAACCACTGTAGATAAATAAAAGTTTAATTTCATTCAAGCTGTTAAACATAATTAAGTACAATTTATGTAGTCCTAATGATTGCCATATTATGGAAACAAAATCCAGCATGTTACAATCAAAGATAGTTTTTGATGTAGTAGAATTAAAAAAAATTATTTTACTTTAATTGCAGAATATGGTGCCCTTCTAAGTTATTAGAGAATTTCTATGTTATATCAGTAGAAAGCTAATTTTGAAACTCTATAACTTCCAAAATAAAAAATTCAGGGAAAAATGTGGCTAAAGATGAATTAAAGATTCCAATCTGACCTATATAAATCTTGATTTTAACAATATTTCTTTATTTTTATTGAGTTGTGGAAGCTGGAATATTTGACAGCACCATTGAATTTTAAGAAACTTGTAAAAACTGATGAGTGTAGAAAAAATTATTTACACAAACTTCAGACTATGCTTATTGAATGGTTTTAACTCTTCCAATGCCCAGCATGAAAAACTGGTTTGTAACCACAGAGCAAGCTGTTTTTCCACTTGGATCAGTCAAAAGGAAATTAACTTTAGATTTTTTGCCAAATAACTAACAAAAGAAATTATGGCATTCTATATGCCAAACTAATCAGCATATGATTCTGGATTTTAGGAAAATAAAATTCTTAACAAAAATGACAAGTGTAATTTTAATAGGGCTTTCTTATAGTCATGCTGTAAAAGAAAGAATCTGGTAATGCAAATAAAAATTTACTTAAAAAAATTAATGGACCAAAATAACTGTAATGCACATGAGTAGAAAGGAAAATTTCTTTTTGAATAATAGGGAATAAATTTTTACTTCAAACAAGAAAATTACTCTCTGTAATTTTTTTTTCCTTGGTACTATCATCATCATCCTCAAGCAGCCATGAGTTAAGGAGGTCCAGCCAGACTGTGCAATTTAGTTCTCCAAGCATATCTGTCCTGAGCTACATCTGCTGCATCTGGCCACTGCACACCAATTCTAACAAGGTCTTGTTTGGCATTGTCTGCCCACTGCATCCTAGGTCTTCCCCTCTTTCTGAGGCCTTTAGGCACACTGTTTATAACCCTATTTGCTAATCTATAATTATCCATATGGGCAACATGACAGAACCAAGAGTCTCCCTCAACACAATATGCTGTTTAAAGGAGTTTGCCAACTCCTTTGCCTAACCTTATCATTACTTACAAAGTTGAACCACCTAATGCCCAAGGTACTGTATAAGCATCTAAAATCAAAAGCATAAGTTTTCTGTTATCTTGTTTACAAAGCATCCAAGTTTCACTACCATAACTAACCCTAGAAAGAACCAAACTATAATACAGTACTAATTTTAGTCTTTCGGTGTATATGCCTATTTTTCCACACTCCATAAATTCTTAAAAGTCGAGGCAGCAATACCTATTCGTCTGTTAATCTCATGCCGCACATCACCAGTATCTGTTACATAGCTCCCAAGATAATTAAACTGTGATACCTGTCAAGACTGCAACCATTCATTGCACTTATTCAGATTCCCAACTGCACCATTCAGATTAACTTAATTACAGCCTGCCTGACCAATTTTTATCACTTCGGTTTTCTCTCTGTTTATAACCAAACCTAATCTACTACCAGTCTCATCAACATCATTTGCCAAAAGGGCTAAGTCATCAGCATAATCTGAATCATAAATTTTTGTATCTACAGACCATTTAAGGCCAAAATCTTTCCCTTGCAATGAATTTCACATAGCATAATCAATAACCAAACTAAAGAGAAAAGAAGACAAAATGCACACTTGTAGAACACTAGAAGCAATGCTAAACCAATTGTTACAAGCCTTACTGACTCACACACATGACTCAGTGTTATTATAGAGAGCTTACATTATGTTAGCTAATTTGTCTGGTATGCCATACGATCTCACTACAACCACAAATTATGACTATCAACAGAGTCAAAAGCCTTTTTGAAATCAACAAAGCTAATAACCAAAGGTTTCAGAAACTAAACATTTCTCAAGAATCTGTCTAAGTGAAAATATCTGATCTACAACCTCCCCTCCCCCCTACCACTTCTGAATCCACAGTGCTCATCTCGCAATTGCCTATCAACCAGATTCTTAATTCTATTAAGCACAATTGTGCAAAGAACTTTCCCTGGAACAGAAAGTAAGCTGATACCTCTAGTTATCACAAGAACTGTGATCACCTATTTTAAAAATAGGGATGATAATAGCTCTGGTCCTTTTATTGTAAAAGATATATAAAATTTCAGTCATTCATGTGGTAACCGAAACATTCCCAGCTCTAAGCATTTCCGTGGTAATTTCATCTATCCCTGCATATTTATGTAATTTAAGTTTAGAAAGGTCTGTAAATGATAGTTAAGCATAAACTGGGAGGAGAGCTGTGTACCAATCCCCAGTGATGATGCACAGGACCAGCCAAGTCTAGTATCTAATGTTCAACCCTGCCTTCTCATGGGGTGCAGGCTGTTAGTACCTTTCAATAAGATATTCTCATTTGGAAGGGAACAGAAAGGGATAGCTGACAGTTCAGTGTGGCCTGATCTGGTCATCTATGGCCACAATTTTCTTTTTTTTTTCTTCCCTGTTGAGGAGTGGTCATCTTCACAGGGTCCTAGTGCTGACCATTTGTGCTGACCAGACTGGACTGGTTTATGGATTTGAGCTTGATTATGGATCCTAGACTAGCTGCACTGGTGGGTCTCTATTGAGGAAGAATCTACCACTGTTTTTTTTTCTGTTTGCTTGTGGGTTGCCAGCCCAAAGTGAACAGAGGAATGGGATACCTTATATCAGCTGATAATCCTGATCAGAGGCCATCACAGGTACTTGAACCCTCACTTAGCTAGTTGGGCATTGCCAATCATAAACTGGATGTGTCTCAGACAGGTCGATGGCTCTTGAAAAGGTCTACTTGAAAAGGTGGTGTCTGAAGTTCCTACCAGCATGGGTGGTTTCAGCCTTTAGCTGTGGGTGAACCTTAACCCTCACTTTGCTAGTTGGGCATCATCAATCCTAAACTGGAGTAATTTGTCTCAGGCAAGTCATGTGGCTGTTGAAAAGGTGGTGCCTGAAGTTCCTGCCAACATCGGTGACTTCAGCCTTTAGCAGAGGATGATCCGGTCTTTGCCCCATGACTGTGATCAGTGGGCTGTTTGATATTGTTGGCCCTACCTCTCTCAATACACCTAGTTTTTTTTAAAAAATGTACTAACCATTTTCTATCTGCAGGAACATGACCACATTTGAACATAGAGATTATTCTCTTGATGTCTTCACACAGGAATTCCACCGTTATAACCTAGACATTCTAGGCGTGCAAGAGACTAAATGGATAGGTAAGGTGAGATACTTAAAAATAACTTTAAATTTCTCTTTTCAGGGAGGAAGGATTGAAAGCATCTCCAAGGTGTAGGTTTGCTTTTCAGCAGACACGCCAGTGATACTCTTGTAGAATATGACTGCATTAATGAAAAATTTCCTACAACAACATTTAAAACAAAAATTAAAAACTTGAATATGAATAAATGAATGAATTGAATGCCATCTGTTGTTATGCCCCCACAGAGGACTTTGATGAGAACAAGAAGGATAAGTTTTACAGCCAGCTTCGGGATATTTTAAATTCTGTGAAGAAAGGAGATATTTTTCTTGTGCTAGTGACTTCAATGTTAAAGTTGGTACTGACTCTGAGTTTTAGGACCCTTTGGCATTGGTAGTTCCAATGGCAATGGAGAATGTCTTATACAGGTAAGTAAATTTAATGATTTGCGAATAACTAACACGTACTACAAGCACCGGATATACTAAGGGGGAACTATATCAACTAACACATACTACAAGCAACCAATATACATGGGTTTCACCTGATGGGTTGCACAGGAATATGATAGATTATATTTTAATTAACAGCAAATGGGCTAGTTCAGTTAGGAATTCCAGATCATACAGGGGAGCCAAAATTGTGTCTGATCATTACCTGGTCAAAAGTGTCTTGCAGCTGAATCTTAAGAAATGTTGTGCTAAGGTTAAGAAAATTAACTTTAACACTAAAGGTCCTAAAGATCCAGATATAGCCAAAGCATTCCATGATAGGCTACTTAGTCATTATGACAATCATGGTTTGCTTACTGCTGAAGTTGAGAAAGAATGGGATCAGTTTAAGGAGGCTTAGACCAAAAGTACTCTTTTAGGTAAAGGGGAACAGAGGAAACAAAATTATTTGAGTGATAAGGCTATGGAACTTATTTTTGAAAGAGGGAAGTGCAGGATTAATATGAATCAACACCCTACTAATTGTAACAGAAGGCATTACAACAAGCTTAATAAACGTGTAAAGGATCAGTTAACAGCTGATAAGAATCTTTGGCTTGATAGCTTGGCTGACAAAGCTTGAGGAAGCAGTTAGATAGCACAACAGCAGGGGGTTGTACCAGATTATTAACATTTTATGTGGGAAGAAACAAACAGGTACATAGGGATTAACATGGCGAGGTAGTTGAAAGTGAGGATTCTTTGATGGCTAGATGGGCTGAGCATTTCAGAGACATTCTAAATATTGTAATTATTTCTACTCCCATTGTTTGTAATAAGGAGAGATGCATTACTGGCTTTAATGATAGCCCTATATCACATTCTGAAGTCACTTTGGCTATCTGTAAATTAAAATTGCATAAATCCCAGGGGTTGATGAAATCACCTTTGAAATGCTTATAGCTGGAGACATTTGTGTTGTCACACAGCTGACTAAAATTTTGAATATATTTTATGATAAAGGTATTGTTCCTAAAGATTTTACTAGAGCTATTATTGTCCCAATTTTAAAAAAAGGTGATCTCAATTCTTGTGATAATTATAGGGAAATTAGTTTACTTTCTGTTCCAGATAAAGTTCTTTACATGATTATACTTAATAGAATTAAGAATTTTGTTGATGGACAATTGCATGATGAACAGTGTGGATTCAGAAGTGATAGGGGATGTATTGATCAAATACTTTCACTTATATTTGATCAATACATCCCCTAAAAATGTTGTATACTTTTTCAAAGTCATAATTAGGGTTCAATTTCAGTGCTTTATGAGAACTGCAGTTGTTTAATTCTTTTAAAATTAGTACTAGAATTGGTCCAAGTATTTGCCAATTATTTAGTATATTTTTCTATTGAATATTCAGTACTCAGCTAAATGTACTATATAACTTGAAAATTACATCACATAGTTAATGAGGGAATTCTGTGAAATTACTACATATATGAAGGGCATCCTAGAAGCAAGTGTTTAAAGTTTCAATGTAAATGTGCAAAACACTAGGCTTTATTAAATGAATAGTAGTCCAGCCGCTATCAGTGATATAGGCATTGAGACTTCAAGATGTACTCTCAGTCAGACTCTAATAGGGCTCTAGGAGATTTTTGTCCATACAGCATTGGCTTGTATTTGTATAGCTTATGTAAAATGTGAGCAGGAGTGTCTGTGCAAAGTAGTCATTCATTATGCACCCAGCACACTGCCTGAAACATTCCAGAGTATTGGTAAGAATACAAATTGTACAACATTCTATCATACTTTCAGACAGTCTCAATGCTTGAAATGTGTACCAGGGATGTTTGTCTGCCATACATGACCACTTGACACCAGTATACCAGAAGCTGCTCAATTTATCATTGGGCAATAAACACTTCCATAAGTCTGTCATATGCATGTCTTCAGATGTGTGACCTGTATCATTCCATTCAAGATAAAACTGGGAAATGTTGGTCTTAACAAACACCAGCAAATGTATAAATGACATTTGGATTGTTTGGATAGACATTTGGGTAGACAATGGCATTGGATTGTTTGAGATTTTTACCATTGGTACTCTCTATGTGACTTGAATTGATTTTCAGGAGCAGTCTCACAATGCCATTTACCAAAGATAGCAATCCTTGTGAGCTCTGGTCCTGCATCCTAAAAGTAGAGGTAGAAACATGCAATTTGCATATCTCATCCAGTTCAATTCTTGCACTGGATGAGCAATTTGGTGCAAATTGCATGTCTCCACCACCTGCTCCTGACCACCATGTAAATTGATATGCTCCAACTAATTGACCCTAACAGCACTGTATAAAGTTCAGCATCATGACCAACCTTCGTGTCGCAATGGCTCTCATGCACAGTCTTACCTGCTGCAATTTGGTGCTCTTTGCATTCTCTGTTCGTTATTTGACAATATGCGATGTTGCCTCTAGGCATATCCTGTTCTTTCCACAACTGAGAATAGGCTGTGAAATGTTCCTTAATCAAATAGCCAATATACCTTACTGATGTTCTCTTTACCCTCATTACCATGTGACCATTACATGCAGAATTGTAATCATTTGCATATCTCATCTTGGTGCAAATTGCATGTCTCTACCTCTATTTTTTCATGGTGTTGTAATTTCTATGTTGCATAATCTTTATGCTGAGGCCCCATTTCTGCTGAGGCCCCACCATCTTCACTGACCTCTATAATGTATAAACTGACATGCTCCTGTCAGATCTCTATGGCAAGCAGCTGCTTGAGGTTTTTTTTTTTTTATTATTTTTATGTTATTCAAACTGTCAAATATTCAGCTTCACTACACTAAGTTGTGAGAAAAAATAAATGTTATCTCAAGTATTTTTGTTAGTTAATTTTAATAGCCAAGAAGCATTTTTCTTTACATTTCAGATTAATTTAACAGAACCATGTTAAATGTGCAAATGCAAAAAAAAAAGCTTCTATGGTATCAAGTAAATGTTTTGTACAAATCTATACTGTAATATTGTAGCATCATCCCTCCCTCCAATAGTAAACCATTTTCCAGAGATGGGATGTATTGTTTTATGGCTCATGTATCCAGTGCCCAATACAGTATTTTTTTTTAATTCGACATATGTGTTCTGTTTCACTGGCAAAGGTACCTTCTTGCACAGCAACAATCCTCCTGGCAACAAGTATGTATATTAAGGTGGAGTAAAAAACATTTTAGCTCAGTTTTTCATAAAAAATTCCATACCTTTCCCTCATTAATACAGTCTAGAAAAGTTTGCATTTTCTGATGCAGCTCTCTGTTTGTTTAAGTTTTCACTGAAACAGGTCCAAATTGGTTTGTCTGTGTAATTTAGCACTGCTGGTGAAATGTACTTGGAAGCTTGTGAATGGATTTTGTTGCCAGGTGGCACAATAAGGAAGTGTAGTTGGGACTGCTGAATTACAGAGATCACACTCCTACTTGTTTAGCTGTTACCCAATTGCTAACAGTTTTCAGTTCAGCTACTTTGTCATACTGAGTATATTGCTTTTCTATCTGGCTTGTTTTTTTTTGTCACATAGTGTATCAATTGACACAAGAATGAGCAAAGGCCAGAAGAGGTACAGCATATTCAACATTTGGGGCACCAAGAGATGATTAATCAAGTTTTGCCTATGTCTAGTGATGTCATGAACCTATAAGCTTGCAAGAGCTGAAGAATAAGTCACAATCTTATGATTTATACTATTGGGAAAGATAACTGTTGTAAAGGTAGAAGAACTATTGTGTATTGTGTCTTTTCTATCATGTTTCATGATTGTATAAGAAAGATATTATGAGATAAGCATAATAGTAATACAGTATATTGCAAGATAAAAATATACTGTGTTGAAAGGAACATTAATTGTAAAGACATCTTTTGCAGGCCAAAGGGAAGTGTTCACATATGGTAGTGATGTTCCAAATTGGCACAAGAACAAAACTGTTTGACATTTTTTCATGTAAATGAACAGATTTCTCCTCTTATCCTTGACCAAGATCTGTTAAAGTATCTTCTCTGTCAGAGCAGTATTAATCAGTTTCGCCTTTCAAATTCTAGTGACCTAGTAAGTTAGCATCATTACTGTAGTACAAGGTTGTAAAAGAAAATTTTCCTGAATAGAAATCAGCATTTTTTTTTTACTTTTTCTTATCAAATATCTGAAATAACATTTAAATCTGATATATATATATCTTTGCTTGTTGATTCTGCTTGAAAAAATTATCATAAAGTTTAAATCTATTTCAGCTTGTAGTGTTCATATGCGCATGTTCAATCATCATAAATAGCATCAAATAATGATGCTTTAGTTTGCACCTTTATTCTGCCTTACCTTATATGTATGGTGAGGATTTCTGGTATTCTGATCTACTTATTGCTTTAGCACAGTTGTAATTCTTTCTAAACTCTTTTAACATAAGATATTGATTTTATTACTACCGAAGTTGCATCGTATGAAAACTATATATTCATAATTTTTGGTCAATATTTTAGCAGGCTAGATTTTAAAGCCTTTTTTACTCTAATGATTCCAGATTTATTTTTTATTGTTCTTAAATATGTACAGAGATTATAAGGAATAATTAAATTTGAAATGATCAAAATCGAAACTGCTACTGACCTCATTTTTAGCAGCAAGTTCAACTTTGTTGACTATTATATAAGCTAAATACATCTAATTTGTAAGTACACTGATTGATAGAAGAAAATCATATAAATGCTAATTCTGCAAAATAAAGCACTAAGTGTTGATGCAAATACTTAATTTATAATTTATATTTAGTTCACAAATAACCTTTCAGATTTCATCTTTAAATTTGGTAGTGTACATTTACGTTAATGGTGAATATTTTTTGTGACTAAAAAGAAATGTAGGAGAAATTAATCTGAGCTTATCTGAATTAGTGCAAATAAAGTACAGAATAATGTTACATTAATGCTTATTATTACTGCTGAACTGAAATTTTACAAAACTTGTATAAATAAACTTTCAATCTCTGTTTTATTCATAATAAGGATTTTTTTTTCTGAATCTAACACTTTTTTTCCATAAGTTGTTGGTTTTGATTTGCATGCTTTCGATTTACACTTTGATTTTCCAGAACCTATCTACCATATAAATCTAGGATGGGTGTATATGCATAGATGATTGCAGCAAATTTATTTGTGATCAAGGTATTTTATATGTGATTATTAAAATAGTCATTTGGGGGAAATAAAAGTTTTGGCAAAATATTATATGACATTCATTGCCAAATATTTGGCTATTGATGCAACTCTTATTATTACTTCTGAAAACATTTTTAGTGTACTCACAAAATTTTTAAAAAGGGGGAAGAGCAAAACTTAATTATATCATGATATGTTTCTCATTTTCAGATGCGTCAGGTGATGTCCCAGTTCCTACATAAAGACCAAGAGACAGACAGTATTGAATGTTCTGTGAGTGTTAGACTGTGGAGCATTCCTGGATGTCATGAGCTGTTGGCTTCATTAGGTAAATAGTTTTTGAAGTTATCAGTGATATTTGTATTAAATCACTGGCTATGTTACAGTAAAAAATGAATTGGCAGATATGTAGGAAATATTTCTTCAGTTCTTGATTTTTTTTACACTACTTGGGTATATGATAGTACAATTAATTCATTATACCATCAAGACAGTTGTATTGATAAAAAAAAAAACTGAAGCTTTAATGAAAAATGCTTATTTATCAGTTCATTATCATTGGGTGCTCCTACCCTTAATATCTTTCACTTGGATGTCCCCTACAGTTTAATCAACTTAGATATTAATCTTATGCAAATAAAAAAAAATACCAGTATTTGATACAATTTATATAATGTATTGATTATTAGTTAATGCAAGATGAATGCATATTGACTATTGATGACTTATTAGCGATTGAGTTAAATTTCAATATATAAATTGAAAATTATATATATAATTATATATTGAATATTATATATATATTTTGGTAATAAATATACCAAAATATATAATTATTGATATACTTATTTGCAATTGAGTTAAATTTCAAAATTATGAATATAATTTCAATTATATTATTCAATTAGTGTACTCATAAAATGACCACTGCTTCCTTCACTCATATTGAGAGTCACAAATACTGGTCAAAGCACTTTCGCAAAAAATTCGGGAGGATTGGTGTTCCCGTTCCTTCTTTAGCAGTGTTAATTTATACAATTTTATTAACCCTTTGAGTGTCAGGATCTGATTAATCATTTTCATTTTTAGAATTGTAGTGATCTGAAAATGATATATCTATAATATAATCTTATATGTTTTAGCTTGTTTACAGAAGAAGAAAAAAAACAAGCTAATATTTTTACTTTGTCATCTGTCTTGTCTGTAGACATCAAACTTTTTTGTTTTTAGAGGTAAAAGTTCTTTTTTGGGTTGGATATATGTTGATGAAATATGATTCACACTTCCAGAATCTTCCTATAGCTGTAATTGTACCCTCTAATAGTGGAAAAAGTTGAAAATTGCAAAATTTCACATTAATATTGCAAGTGAAGTAATTATGTTAAAAATTTGAAATATTGGTTGTAAAATGTGAATGTTATGAAGTTTGCATTAACAACAATGATTTTCACTTTTATCCTCAGAGGGGATGGGAAAACTTATTTTTTAAGAGAGAAATTAAAATTTTTTTTGGATTGGATAGGTACTGATAAATTAATATGATTCACACTTTTAGGGTCTCCCAAAAGCTTTAATATTATGCCCTCTGATGGTGGGTTGGCATGCTATTAGCAAGGGTACTTGATATGGGCATCGGTTGCCATAGCCCAGTGATGCCAACATACTTTGAATGATCTTTGCATAAACTTTCATTAATGCCCCATCATTGAATGTCGATGTTATTATCTTCACTGTAGTCCTTGATTCTGTCACGATATGGGATAAGTGGTGCTCACCTCAAACATCAATGGCATGGTGGTCATGGCCACGACCACATTTCCACCAGCACCAGCTGGTTTTGAAGTACTTTTGGTACAAATATGCGACTGTCACAAGTGAAAATCCCAGATATTCTGCAGTTTCAGATATGGAGTCATATTAGCTTTCTGAAATATGTGAATTTGATTACTACTCAGGGCAAAACAAATTTTTTCAGCTAATTATTTCAAGTGTTTCTTGTCTACAGAGAATTTTCCTGTGATACTTTATTACTGAATTATTTATATAATGCTAGGGTCTGTAAATGTCAGCTAGGTAGTCACTGGAAGGGGAACTGTGCACCAATCTCCTGTGATGATGCATAAAACAAGCCAGGACTAGCAGCTAATGTCCAACCCCACCTTCCGTGGTGTAGACCATTAGTACCTTTCAAAAGAGAGATTCTCTTGTGGAAGTGAACAGAAGGGGAGGGCTGCCAGATCAGTGTGCTTACAACTACACAGGATCCTGGTGCTAACATATATACCAATCTGAATGGAATAATAGCTCTGAGCTTGATTACGGATCCTGAATTTGCTACATTGGTGGGATTCTGTGGAGGAAAAATCTTCCACTGTGTTTTCTGTTTGTGGGTTGAGAGCCCCAAGTAAATAGATTCACAGGATATGTTTTATCAGCTGGTGGATAATCCTAAGCAGAGACCATTGCAGGCACCCTACTGAATTATTTTTTCTCCATAGAAAGTTGGAATGTGAGGACTCTGCACAGAGATTATTCTCTTGATGTTCTCATGCTAATTCCACCATTATAATTTAGATATTCTCAGCACAGATGGATAAAGGTCAGATTCATAAATTTCTCTTTTCAGGGAGGGAAGATAAAAAGCATCTCAAAGACATAAGTTTGCTTCTCAGCAGACAAGCTAGGGATGATCTTCTAGGATATGAGTACATTAATGAAAGGTTTCTCACAGCTAAATTTCAGACAAGTATTAACCCTTCAATGCCCAAGAAATTTCATAAAAGGGTAGAGGGTATTAAAGACAAAGGAATAACACTATTTGGACGAATCCGTTTCAAAATGTTGGCTGTTATGGGCATTAAAGGGTTAAAGACTTGAATGACATCTATAGTTATTCTCCCACTTAGAATGCCAATGAGGATGAGAAGGATAGGTTTTACAGACAATTCAGGATATTTTGAATTCTGTCAAGAAAGGAAATATTACCCTTGTTCTAGGTGACTGCAATGCCAAAGTTGATACTGACTCTGACCTTTGGGGATGGGTGATAGGCCCTTTTGTTATTGGTAGCTGCAATGGCAATGTCTCCTGCAGTAAGTAACCTTAATGTCTTAAGAATAATTAACATTTATTACAAACACTATGACATACATAGGTATCTGGATTTCACCTGATGGGCTGCATAAGAATTTGATGATTATATATTAATTAACAGCAAATGGGCTAGTTCGGTGTCAGGATCTGATTAATCATTTTCATTTTAGAATTATAGTGATCTGAAAATGATACATCATATCCATAATATAATCTTACCAGGTCATATAGGAAAGCTGAAATTGGATCTGACCATTTCCTTGTTAAAAGTGTCTTTCAACTTAAACTTAAGAAGTGTTGTGTCGTGCTAAGGTTAAAAAATTTACTTTTTATTCTGAAGCTCTGAAAGGCCCAATTATAGCTAAAGCTTACCATGATAGGTTACTTAGTCATTATGACAGTCATGGTTTGCCTACTACTGAAGTTGAGGAAGAATGGGGCCATTTTAAGCACTCTTTTCTTGAAACTAACAGTACCCTTTTAAGAAAAAGAGCAGAGGAGGCAAAATTATTTAAGTGATAAGGCACTTGAACTTATCTTGGAAAGAAAAAACTGCAGGAATGTCCTAATTCAATACCCTACTAGTCCTAATATAAAGCATTACAGAGAGCTTAATAAACGTGTAAAGGATCAGCAAGCAGCTGATAAGAATCTTTGGCTTGGCTGACAAGGCTGAGAAAGCAGTCGGACAGCACAGCAGTAGAGAGCTGTACCAGATAGTTAATGTTTTGTGTGGTAGAAAATGGGCAATATACAGGGATTGAAGGATAAACAAGGTAATGTTATAGAAGGTGAGGATTCTGTCGTTACTAAGTGGGTGAGCATTTCAGTGATGTTCTGAACAATGTGGTTAGTTCTACTCCCATTGTTTGTAATGATGATAGGTGCATTACTGGCTTTAATGTTGGCCCTATAACACAGTCTGAAGTTATTTTGGCTGTTTCTAAACTTAAACTTCATAGATTCACAGGGGTAGATGAAATTACTATGGAAATGCTTAGAGTTACGAATGTGTGGTTACCACATGAATGACTGAAATTTCGAATATCTTTATTTATATTGTGCAAAGAGAGACTCCATTAGTTCAGTCATGTTTCCCATATGGATAATTATAGATTAGCGAATAGGATTATAAATAGTGTACCTAAAGGCCTCAGAAAGAGGAGGAGATCTGGGATGTGTGGTGGGCAGACAATGTCAAACAGGATCTTGTTAGTATTGGTGTATAGTGGCCAGATGCAGTAGATGTATCTCAGGACAGATATGCTTGGAGAACTAAATTGCATGGTTTGGTTGGACCTCCATAGCCCATGACAGCTTGAGGATGATGATGATGTGAGTGTCAAATGTTATTTCCATCATATGAGGCAGCGTGATTGCCCAATTCCTGACATAGATGACACCTGAAGAGAATCAACAAAAATATGTGATAATGTCTATTTGTCACATTGCGAAAAAAATGATTAGATACTGATGGTGTAGTGATTTTTACACCTAGCATGTTTCTGGGAGATGTGGGTTCGAATCCCACTCGGGCCAAAACCAAAGTTTTTTTCAGCTAATTCTTTTAAATATTCACTATATCAATTTTAAAGGTATTTTATTGAAATATTTGTTCTTGATTAAGACCCCTACAATGTTTGTGAGCAAACCTCCTTGTTAACAAATTGGCAGTGCATCCCCACTTTAAATTAATATGTAATTCTAAATTCATACTTGTAAGAAATTCAAATGGCATGGATGTTCGTGTTGTTTTCTGCTGAGGTCCTGCCATCCTCTCAGATCTTCTACTGTGGCATATAAACTGACAGGCTCCTGTCAGACCTCTGTGGCAAGCAGCTGCTTGAGGGGGTATTTATTCATTTTTTTTAATAGTAGTAATTTCAACAAATAGATGAATTGGAAAATACACTCATATCTTCCTAGTGATCATAAAACACAATTTTTTTTAAGTCACTAGGAAAATATTATGCTTTTTTTTTCTCTCTTAAAGTGAAAAGGAAAGTTCCTAGACAGACAAAAAAATTGAAAACAACTTTTTTCTAATGAACTAACCAATAGCCATAATCGAGGTGTGTCCCTCTCTTTGCCTACATTTGCATCAGGTCAGTGTCAACAGTGAAGAAGATATTTTGTCATCAGTGTCACTGAAATTACGATTCATTTCACAAACTTTTAACAGATTTCAGAACCCTGTAGTTTCACAAAAAAATTGTGATCAGTTCCGAATGGCATTCGCTTAGACAATGCTGAATTACATTCAAAAATGAAATTCATCTTTAATAGAGCCAAACATGGAGTTTAAGTTGACATTTTTTTTTTGCCTTCACCTGTTTTTGCATTTTTATATTCAGCAAGTTGGGGCACCCTTTAAGTACTCAAATACTTGTTCCAACATTCCCAAATGTCATTTAGGTATGTAGATGTCTGCATTTTTTTCATCTGTGTGATCAGTGTCATATGGTTCATTTTTCTTTATTCTGTTAGTCTTTCGATTTTATTTTCCATGATGACTCATTCTCATAAAACAGTTCATTGTATTTCCAACATGAAATCCTTTGTACACTTGATCACCTTTACAAAAGCACAAACCAATGAATATAGACAACAGCACATAAGATTGATATTTACACTGTGAAAATGTGATCTGACTGTAGGTGGGTCATCAGGTAGTGTCACAAAAGTAGATGACATTTCAGTTCAGGTGGCCTGCGATTTGATCTTCTGCCATTCCAAAAGTACTGCAGGCCAGTATTTTAGCCTGAATAGTCTCTCTGGCTTCCACACACAGGTACCATATATTAGATCAGTTTTAGACTGTTCAGTTAGACCTAATGGCAAAACTGAACATCTTTGGGAGCCTTTATAAACTCCACATACAACATATCTAATGGAAGAAACATTTTTTAAAGACATCTTTGTATTGAATATCATGTTGTTTTCAATATTGATTCTTTTTAGAAATGCAATTTTAAAATGTATATACATATACTTTAAGGATTTGATTTAATGGAAGTTGGAAGAGATGAAGTGACTTTGCGCATGGGAAAGCAAGCAAACAGAAGAACAATTCAATTTGCCTTACAAGCATTATTAGCAGTTTTTGGTAAGTGATATTTTATCTTTGGGCAAGTTTGAATAGATGGATAGTGATAGTGTATGATTTTTTTTTGTTCCTCTGTGAATGTCAGTTGTATTATTTGTTTTTGTAAGTAAGCATTAAAAAGGGGTCCCAACAGGTTTTAGATTTGACCTTCTGCTACTCTTAAAAACTTACTGAATAATTCTTTGCTAATGGGGGGGGGGGGGGGGGGGGCTCAATTGGTAGTATGCCAGGCTTGTAATCTGCAGTTCCCGGATTTGAGTCCCAGCTGGGTCAGCGTCAAGATTTATCTCCACAAAAGCTTCCTGCCCCTGCCCATGGTCATTAGGGGACACTGATGGAATTGGAAAGCCCACTGTCCATCAGATGGGACATTAAGCTGTGGCCCTGTGTGCAGGAGAGCCATACCCTGTGCACATTAAAGAACATGCTGGATGGCCTTGATTTGAAGCTACCATCTGTCTCCCAACAGCTATTTCAGTGGGTCCCCTCCCCCAACCTTTTCTGAGTGCTCGGAGTCTTTGTGACCTGGCCATTTAGCCCATTGTGTGCAAAAAAAGTGCTGCTCAGAAGTGAAACAACCAACCAACCAACCAGATCTTTACTAATAGCTCAAAAATAAGATATTACAAATTGTTCATTGTGATATTAAATTTTCCTAAATTTATATTTCTTTCCATTCTTGTGAAAGTTTTCAAAATTCTAAATTTCCTGAGTGTTTTATAAAAAAAAGCTCTTGATTTCTATAAGATTGATACTTGCATGAATGTAAATCCATTTACAGAAGGACTTACATTCCTGCATTTAAGGGTAATGTACATTTTTTTATATTAATTTTTTTGAATAGGTTTATACAGTTTTCCTTTTCAAGATGCAGCCTTCTGTTTGATACTTTAGTGTGGCCCATTTATATATTGCTATATTTACGTTTAAAAAAAATTTCACATCATCTAATTTAATAGATACATTGTTAATATTGATGTTGTTTTGGTAAACTGAGGCAGAAATATTAATAAAATGATTATAGAAGTTCATACATGTTTCATCACTCCTCGACATTATCACTAAGTTATGCTATCTGAACTATTTTGTTATTACCTATCTTCCTATTGTTTTTTGCTTAACATTGTCTGTTTGTTGGTTTGTGGATTTGTCAAAGTAATTGTTAATGTTAGTTTAATGATTTATGCATCAAATGAAAGTTTATGGTGCTAGGAGTGCCATGAGCTATAAAAAAATTGACCCCAGTGCTTTCTTCTCCCCTAAAAAAGGGGAAATATGAAAACTATTCTTCCGCAATATCTGTGGAAAGTAACAAGCTATACCATGCATTAAATTAAAACTTCTGATGTGGGGAGTGTCATAAGCTATTAAAAAATTGACCACCCATGCTTCCTTCCCCTTTAAAAATTTAGAAATGTGAAAATCATTCTACTATATCATCTGAATGCGTAAGTGTCTACAGTTACAAGTTAGGTGTTAAATGAAAACTCATAAATAGTAATAATAGTCAATAATGACGATCATAAACTATTTTGAACTTTTCCCCCACCATTCTCCTCCTGATAAGGATGGGGGGGGGGGGTGCAGGGGTTGACCTTAAATAATCATATATTAAAGAATGTGACTCCTCCAATATAATGGGCTACCTCAAACATGACTCCAAATGAGAGGTAAAATAGACGGACGGACGGACGGAAGGATGGACCGTAATTTTCCTCTCCAGACTTCCCTTTTGAGCTACAGCTGCTGCATTTGGCCACTCTAGGCCAATTCTGGTAAGGTTCTGTTTGACATTGTCTGCCCATCGCATTCTAAGTCTCCCCCTGTTTTTGGAACCCTTAGGCACACTCTTCATAATCCTGTTTCCAATCTGCAGCTATGCATACAGGTAACATGGTCAAACCAATGCAGTCTCTTTCTGCACAATATGCTGCTCAAAAGAGGTTGATGACTCCTTCTTCTAACCTCATCATTACTTACAAAGTCAAACTACCTAATGCCCAAAATACTGTGTAAGCATCTAGAATCAAAGACATCAAGTTTCTTGTTATCCTGCTCATAAAGGGTCCATGTTTCGCTACCATAACTAACCTTAAAAAGAACCAAACCATTATACAGCCGAATTTTAGTCTTTAGGTGTACACGCCTATTTTTCAACAATCTCCACAGATTCTTAAAAGTCCCAGCAGCAATCCCTGTTCTTCTATTTATCTCATGCCGTACATCACCAGTATTGGTTACACAGTTCCCAAGATAACTAAACTGAGACACTTAAGAGTGCAGCCATTCAAAGCAACTGAAGCACCACCTGCCTGACCAATTTTCATCACTTTAGTTTTTTCTCTGTTTATCCCCAAACCTACTCTAATACCAGTCTCATCAACAGCCTTAATGAACGAATTCACCTCATCAACAACATTAGCCAACAGGGACAAATTATCTGCATAATCTAAATCTGAAATTTTGTAATCTCTAGACCATTTAAGGTCAAAATCTTTTCCTTGGAAAGAATTTCGCATAATATAATCAATACCCAAACTAATGAGAAAACAAAATGCACCCTTGTCTAACTCCACTGCTAAACCAATCACTACAAGCCTTATCAACTCTCACACACAATAGTGTTATTATAGAGAACTTTCATTATGCTAACTGTCAGGTATTCCATATGATCTAACGATCAACCACAAATTATGATGGCCAACAGTGTGAAAACCCTTTTTGAAATCTACAAAGCTAATAACCTAAGGTTTCTGAAACTGAAACATTTCTCAAGAATCTGCCTAAGTGAAAATATTTGATCAATACATCCCCTACCACTTCTGAATCCACACTGTTCATCACACAGTTGTCCATCAACAAAATTCTTAATTCTATTAAGTATAATCATGTAAAGAACTTTACCTGGAACAGAAAGTAAACTAATGTAGTTGATGTTTATTAGTCATATATCAAATGAAATTTTCTGAATGTAAGTGTTTTAATGATAAAGGGGGGGAGGAAATAAATTGATTAAAAATTTAAAAAAATACAAATCTTCCGATATGGACCCTAAAAAGTAGAAAACAACCTTAGAGCATGTCGATGGTGCAATCAGTCGCTGAATTCGTATTCAGTTCAAAGGAAGATAGGATGCCAATTTATGTACTCAACAAGATTGCTGGTGTCCTATCTTCCTTTGAAGTGGATACAAATTCGGTGACTGATTGCACCATTGATGTGCTTTAGTTTCATTTTTTACTTTTTCGGTCGCATCTGGTATGATAGGTATTTTTTTAAAATAATTTATTTATATATGAAATATGTGAATGATTTAGCATTTAGTTTAGGCAAAATGAAATGTTAGATATAATAAATATTCAAATTGTTTTAAAACTTTTGCTGTCTGAGCATGTATTCTGTAAAAAAAAAAGAAAATTTTTATTTTATATCATGAATTTTATGGCTTGCTCTACCCTTGAATGGCACCTATTTTCTGCACAGTATGCTACATGAGCATGTTGCAAAGATCTCAAGGTGTAGAAATTTTGAGAAAGAGGACTCACTGGACAACTATTAAGGAGAGATATGAGCTCATTGAGTCTATTCAGCATATTATTATAGTTCTCCCATAAATACTTATGTTTAGAAATTCATATTTTAAAATTCCGTATGATTTAGGGTGGTCTTTTAAAGTCCAATGCTGTCCCCTCTTCCAGGCTGCTGAGCACAAACAAAAGAGAAATGTGGCCCTAGGTCTACCTTCACCCTGACTGTTATAACTTTGTGCAAAGTCTGTGGGCAGTAGAATGATCAATATTGATTCATCTATTAATATGCTTTAGACAGGCCTTCTGATGATTCTCCATCTCTTACATTCTGCAAGTAGTTTCTGGAAGAAACTGTTGTCTGGAAGAGGGGACAGCATTGGACTTTCAAACAAATTAGTAATCATAATTTGAATGGTTGATTAGCAAAAGAACAATTAAGCTCATCTGTCTTGCCACTTATAAAGGAAATTGATTTCTAAGTTAAATCAGCTCTAATATCACCTTGTAGTCAAGCAACATTAATTTGCACATGATATATAGTTTCAATGTGCTCGTTTGGTATAAGACAATATTTTATGAGTAAAAAAAGTTTATGCATGAAGGAATTGTTTAATATTGATATAGGTTCAGATTGTGCTGATAGGTTGCTCACTTTCTTACAATGAAATAAAGATGCAACAAATAACACTTGTTTCAATAGCTAATTTTGGGATGTGATGTAAAAAAAGTAAATGTTAAATAAAAGTTAAAAAAAATTTTTAAGCCCTGCCAGGCCTATTGATTAGCATACCTGACTACTATTCCAGTGGGCATGTCTTTGTTTAAGTGTTCGTATGTTGTATTCCTTGTGTATTTGTATAGTGTATGAGAAAAGAACACAAGCCAAAAGCCTACAGGTTATCTCTGTCTCTTTTTTTTAAAAAGAGCAAAATTAAATTTTTTTCTACAGAAATAAGCAGCATACCAATGGAGGGGTTAACTCTAAAGAGGACAAGTACTTCATGGTTTTTAATAAAATGAAACTCGCATATTACAAGCTTCTTTTTTTTGAGGATCTCACTTTAATAGGATATTTTCAAACATAGATTATTATATATTATAGAAAATATAGATTAATTTATCAAATTTGGGTTTAGTGAATACTTCACTATAATGAATATATAGAATATTCTTGAAGTTTCATTTTGTTTAGACTTTACTGGTAGTTAGGTCTGTTCAAATTCTCTTTTGCTCAATGAATGTGTATAGATATAATATTTATTAAATATTTTAAAATTGTATTTTCAGATACACAAGAAGCTCCCAAAAGTTTAACATTTGAAGATTCTAGCTCACTGGAAAGTTTAGAGAGTGTCCCTAGTGATTCACGAACTATGTCACCGCCTCCTGCAACAACCCCTACTTTAGCTTACCCAACATGGCGGCCTGTTGTTGGCAATCAAGTGCTTGGTAGGAGTAGTACAGGTGCTTTCAGCACTTATGCCCGAACTCGAGGAGAACCTGATGGCCGCACAGCCACTATGGGTAGTGACCAAAAGGGAAGAGACAGTGATACTTTCACTCCAAGCCCTGTAGATACAATTGCAAAACCATATTCAGCTGCTCAAGCTCAGAAACAGTCTCCTCAGCCAAGTCCTCATATAGCCATTGCCCTTTCTCATCAGAATAAGATTCGTTGCATGTACAATAATGATAGCCCAACCAGTGATAATAATGCACGCAGACCTGACAGCTCCTCATCAGCTAGTTCAGCAACAGACTGGGACACTGGTCAATCAACTGTTCGGAGGCAGACTACAACTCGAGATTGTGAATCTTCAAATTTAAAAGAAGGTACCAATCTTCACACTCATGTTTCCAAAAAGATTAGTGGACTAAGTGGGACTTCTGGACCAACAAGTAGGCAACATACAATTATTTCCTCTCCTTTGAATGTTCCTACTGGAATGAATGTGCCTCTTGCAAATTCTGCATTTGAATCACAGAGTAATGATTCTGATTCAAATGAATTTTCGTTGCAGTTGCCAAATTTTGATTCATCAGTTTCACCACTAAAAAACAACGCTTTCAAAGGTAAGTCTTGTAGATTTTCTGCTGCTGTAAATAAAACAGTCAACAGTGATTTAAGCCGAAAAGGAGCTTGTAGAACAGATGCAGATAGACATTTTCATAAAGGGCGAGGAATTCTTAATGTGGTAGAAACAAAAGCCCAGATTCATCAGATGGATTCTTTAAAAGACTCCCATAACATTGAAACTGGTATATATGCTCCATGTTTGGAAGGTCGAAGGCAAGAAAATATTGATGTTCTTGAAATTTGCGTTCCATCAACAGTAAATGCAAACACTCATGACACTGTTTTGTATCCTCCTCAGTCACTCAGTGATAACATGGTAGGGAAGAGGGAATATGTTGGAGAACACATTCTGAACACTCAACTAAGGCATTTAAGTCAGGAGCCACCTATTTCTGATGTGTACCATGATCGCAACATGGGACTTGGTCTTGCACCATCTCTTTCAAAAATATTAGCTACTGATAGTATCCATGGGTTAACAGAAGATCAGAATTCAGATAACTCTCACCATGCACGACTTTTATCATTTCCACCATGTGTCATTAGTAAGAAACCTTCGGGTATAAGACAGAAGCCACCAGTTCCTCCAAAGCATGTAGCTGCTATATTAACCCGTAGCCATCCTCATAGAGAACATGGAAATGCAATTGGAGAAGGTTTAAAAAGTGATGATCCATCACACATTAATTCTGATTCAGTTGATGCTCCAGACAGTCCACTTAGTTGTGGTGTTAGAGACCAAGGTGATGGTGGCTCTTTTACAGAACTTAGTTGTCCTAGCCAAAGTCAAGACCTTTTCCCTCCATCATTAAAAGTGTTTTCATCATACTTGAACAGCATTGAAGATAATCAAGGAACCAGTTATCAGTTAGAGGATGATAAAAAAACAAAAACTGATGTAATACAGACAGAAAACTTAATGTCTTTTAGATCTGATGCAGTGTTATCTTCTCTAGAACCTAAGGCCCCATCAATTGAAAATTCATGCAATTGTGATAGCACCACAAAATACTCAACTTGTGATTGTGGTTTCGAAAATGATATGGATTGTACATCATTTTTACCTAATGATAATCTCCATTCACAGAAGGATGGGCGTATTATTGACACAAATAGAAATAATTTCTTTAGTAGTGCACCTACTTCTGATACTGAAGGCAGTGATTTAGATAATTCCCAGAAAAACATTTCAACTGTGAAAAGAAATCCTAAACATGGTATAATAAATCCTTCAAGAAACAAAATGGTAGAGAAAACATGTAATGTTAAGCCTTCAAAATGCTAATAGTGAAAGTTTGTAAACTTTTTAATACAATTTTTGACATGATGTATATTCAAGAGTAAATGAATCTTTTTTTTTACTTGCACACATCTAACTGAATGTAAAAGAAGTGTTATGAGCTCCTCTACAGAGCATTTATTAAGGGAGAATGTGTCCTTTTTGTATGCATCGTGTTAACACTTCCTGTTAATAATTTTATATATTTGCAGCTTGTTGAAAACAGTGTAGCTACATATTTCAATGTTCACCATGAGATTTATTTTCTCTGTATATTTTGATAGTAAATTTTAACTGTACATTGCCTTTTATACAATTCATAAAGTACATTGCTATAAATATACAGTGTTTGAATATGTAAGATTTATATTTATTAAACTTATATGCATTGAATTTTCATATTTGCATTTCACTGAAAGGGGTAGTATATTGTTTGCATATACTGTAATAATATCAGTGTAGAGTTTAAAAATGATTTGGGACATTATTTGCTTAAATTTATAATATTTGAATCTATGAGATGTTGTTGGATATAATGGGTTTTCTACAGAATTTACCTATTTTGTAATTATATACCTATACAGCATGAATTCTAAAAGCCGATGCATTTGATATTTGTCAATTGAAATTATAGAGGTTTTCAAAAAATATACATCAATGAATTCATCAAATAATTTTCTTTTTGTTAAAATTAGCACAACATGAAGCTAAGGTTTCCAGATTTATTTTTATACATGTATAACAAAATGCAAAATATGTATGAAATGAATTTTTTTTTTTACATTTTACCTTAAAGTTAACTCTTTTAGGGTTCCATTGATTATGCACAACAGAATCAAAAATCAGAGGCACAAGATGGCTATATCTGTTTTTAATATAACACAGTGGTTCTCAGCCTTCTATGCTACAGGTATCCCCTGGAAATGTGTATGTAACTGGCGTATCTCTTGTATAGATAGATAAAATTAAGTTATAGTATAACAATGGTTATTTTTACTTCTAGCGACTTTTGAGCTCTCACTGCTTACCCCAAAAAATTTTACAGTGTACCCCACATTGAGAGCCCCTAATATAACACATCAAACTTTTATTTTTTAAAAATAGAAATTTACTTACATGCATCTTACAAAAAAAAAAATACACAATTCAAGCTTGAAAAATAATACTTTTTTTATTTGATGAATATTTTATTAAGCTGTGATATAAATAATTGCTTAAAGTAATCTGATCATCAATTTTTAGACTATACGGCAAAGCTGAATTGCTCGTTTCCTTTTTTTTTTTTACAATGAAGCAACCTCCTAATTTAAGCTCACAATTTTGATTTGTGCAAACTCATTTTTTCTTAAAGTTTAAAAAATTCTCCCAAAAAAAAATTTTTTTAAGCAATTGTGACCATGTTCCTCTATTTTATTTTTCGTTTTATACTCTCTTCTGCTTTTAAACTATTTCAATATGCCTAGAATTATTTTTATCATTCATCCCAGCATTCAGTACATTATTTCTTGAGATTGAAACCAAAACCATGCAAGTCGCAGCAGAGTATAAAGTGCAGAGCTCAGTAATTACTTACACATGCGAGCTGTACATTTAACCTTCGAGCGGGCGCTATATAACTTACCATGAGCGGGCGCTTGTCGTATATTTTACGACTAGTGACATCGAATGTATTTCCAACGTATTTGTTACTGCTTAGTCACTATAAATACGGAATATGGTTATTAATTAATTATTAAAACAAATATTGACAAGACAAGTAATTTATTTCTTTGAAAAACACAAAAAATTTTAATTATTAACAGAAAAACTGACAAAAAAGTAAGTTATTTGTTTGTAAAACACACAAAAAAAATATAATAAAAAGGTATATATTTATAATTTTAATTTTCAAGTGAATCGCTGCTCTCTTTACGATTCAAACAAATGGTTTCAGCGACGGAATGGTGCTTGCAGGTAAACAAATTGCATTTGCTGCATTTCATAGATGCTGATGTGCGTTTTTTCTCCATCACGCATGAACGACAAACTCCACGTTTTGGAAGAGGCTCTTGTGCATCAATTTCTTCCGCTTCGGGTTGTGGATATTTCATTTTTAAAAATGCTGCGATATCTGATGGTAGGTTTTTCAGTTTTGACCTAAAATTCAGATGTTCTTCCATCATACTAAGTGATAAGTTTTTTAAAAATATTCTTCGAAATTTGCTTTCCTTGGGTCTAGAATATGAATATGAGATATATGCATTTACTCCAGCAATATTCATCAAAGTGAAGAATATTGTACATGGCCATCTCGTAATTCTGGCAACCGTATACGCGGCACATAATTTGTCAACTGTATCGACGCCACCTTTCGTTGCATTATAGTCCATTATAATTTCAGACTTCTTTGTAGTTTCATTGATTTCTTCTTTGTTGTGCATTGTTGAAAGAAGTATAACGGCTTTATTCTTTCTAGGAATATATGAACTTATCATTTTATTTCTTTGAAAACCAAATAATGTTGAATGTACAACTTTGTTTTTATGAGGCAGAAATTCTGGTGGGATTTCTCTTTTTTTTTTTTTCAGAGTCCCGATCAAAGTAATTTTCTTTTCCAGAAGGTAATCAGCAAGAGGAATACTGGTGTAATAATTATCGGTCGTTAAATTTCTGTTAGAATTTTCTATTGGGGCAACTAATCTTTTTACAATGTCCATTGCTGCATTTGATACCACATAAGGGCCAGGGGGTTGGACACCACAGTAAACTTCTAAATTGAAAGTATAAAAAGTTTTGGCATCGCAAAGAGCATACATCTTTATGCCATACTTCGCTGGCTTATTAGGCATATACTGAATAAATTGACATCTGCCTCTAAAAGGATGCAGCATCTCGTCAATTGTATATTCACTAAGGTTATAGCAAGCTTGGCTATTACTTACAAAGCAATCCAGGAATTTACGAATTGCCGCTAATTTGTCAGTTTTGCGTCTTTCTTCTCTGGTGAATTTATTGTCAAAACGGAGACATCGGGTTAGAAATAAAAAACTTTTGTAACTCATTACTACTCTGCATATCTCTATTCCAGTTCCGTCACCTGCCCAAATCCCCTTTACGTTGGCAAAATGTGATTTCTTTATACCAATTAGAAACAGTAACCCCAAATAGGCCATAAATTCACTTTTAGTCATTTGTTTGCAATCTCATTCTCTCCTGTATTCATAGTGAGATCTTAGGTAGTCTATATATATGTTCGTGCATGCCACAATTTCGTCAATCATGGTGGCATCAATTATTTTAGAAAATGCATCTAATTCATTAGATACGTTTTTTGCGCAATGTTTTGGGCCAGGAGTAGCTTTTACAATGTTGATTTTTTCCGTTTTACCTGAACAAGCATAAGCGTACTTGCACCATTTTGTGGTTTTATCTTTTCCCTCGTAAAAGTTCTCATCGTCAGAAATTTCTACCTCCTGTTCATCATCCGAAATGTCTTGTTCAGAAACACTAACTAAATTGTCAAGTTCAATATTTTCCTCACTAAGATCACTTTCACAAACACTTGTGTTATCTTCTACTTTCTCTTCTTCAAACATTTTTTTAACTAAATTTTCAAGTTCTACTTCTGACAATGGTCTTTGAGTCGACATGATGTAGCAAATTATATAAAAATAAATATAATAATGGAAAGGTGAAAATAAAATAACATAGTATACTTACATAGTATACTTACATAATTTGGTGCACGCATTGTAAAGTTTACGGCAAACCATCTTGATACTAATACGTCGTAACTGAGACTAAATGGTAAATACCCGGTATATCACATCGCCGCCTATTTACCCATAATGCATCGTTCAAAGTATAGAATCGTATTTGAAGGTCATAATTATTTCGAGAAAAACACAAATTGCGCAGAAGTAATTTTGTCGTGAAATTTACAACAGCGCGCCCGCTCGAAGGTTAATGGCTTTAATACTGGATTGTTTACAGCGTCAGCCTATTGTATTGCAAATTGGATATCATCTGCATTCATTTAGTATTTTATTTATAATTGAACTTTTGTTGTGATTTTTGCAGATTTTGTTTTTATTTCTCTAGATTTATATTTCATTATAAATCTTTCAGTTATATCACTAGTTATGAAGATGACCAGCTTGCTGCTGTAAACAGATTTATTTTGATTTTATTTCCATAGATTTATATGCTATTATTGATCTTTCAGAGTTATTCTGCATTGCTAGTTATGATGATGGCTGGCTTGTTGCTCTGGATATATTTTGAATTTATTTTCATAGATTTATGTCACTGATCTTTTAGGGTTATGCTACATCATCATGATGACGCTTAACTTACAACTTGTGTGCAGATATCTTTTTTTAACATCTCATTAGATTATATGTTAATTGTTTTCAAGTTAAAAAACTGATCTTTTATTGCTTTCTGAAAATGAAAGAAATTTAGGATATAGAAGGAAAAAAGACTTCATTGGCATGAAAATCAGCCCTGCTATGGTTGGGAGGGATATTTTTTTAAGGGCGTTTTAATTTCTCCCCCTACCACCACCACCAAAAAAAAAAGTTCTTTGCTGTGCCTCTCTAAAGATACTGAAATTTTTTACTCTTAATGCATTAAGTCTTTGCATTTTGCCTAAGATCCCCAAAATGTACCATCTATATATAGAAAAAAGATGCAACTGTTCCCAGAAAATATTCCACTTCCTTAAAAAGGACAGAAAAGTTCTGTGAATTATGAAGAGTGCAAAGTTGCCTTATGCAATTCTGGCCCATGTTTTAAAGAATTGCAGTGAAAAAATTAATAACAGAAGCTGTTAGGTGAAATTTTTTTATTGTTATTCAGAAATTCAATTTTTTTTAGCCGTCCTGTAGCCAAGTGGTTAGCGTGCTTGGCTACTGATCTAAGGGACCTGGGTTCGAGCCCCAGATAAGGCATGGATGTTTGTGTCATTTTTCTGTTGAGGTCCTGCCATCCTCACAGACCTACTATGACATATAAACTGACAGGCTCCTGTCAGACCTCTGTGGCAAACAGCTGCTTGAGGGGGTATTTATTATTTATTTTATTTATTCAGAAAGAAATTTCCTATCTTCATGTATAATTGTTTTTATTCATCGGGTTGTCCGAAAATAAGTCTTTAAATATCAAGGTAAGGGTTGTCCAAAAATAAGCCTTAAATATCAAGATAAAGCTGGTTTTGCTTAGTATCACTGCAAAAAAGTTATTAAAGTTAATATGTTTGTAATTTTGTGCAATTTTTTTATTTTCATAAAAAACTAATTAAATTGTTAAATAATTTAATTTAATTAACTTGTTTAATTTGGTGCTTAACATGGTCTGTTTTTGTTGATATTTTTTTTCTTAAAAAATTTTAAAGTTTACTTTATTCAGCACAGTTGTTAAAAAAAACTGGACTTTTCCAAAAGTATAGTACCAAGAACAAAATTACAAAAAAGAGCAATTTTCTTGTTTTAATTAGAAATTTATTTTCCTTTTATTCAGAGATAAATAGCTTTTCTACTCATATGCATTATAATTATGTTTTCCTGTTAATTTTTTTAATACATTTTTATTTGCATTGTCTTATGCTTTTGTTTTTACTACAGGACTCTAAAAAAAGACCATAATAAAATAAAACTAATTGCATTTTTTGTTAAATGGTTTATTTTCAGAAAATCAAAATTAAATGCTGGTTAGTTTGACATATAACATGCCATAATTCCTTTCATTAGTTATTTAGCAAAAAGTTCTAAAATTATTTTTTTTGGCTGAACATAGTGAAAAAATAGCTGGACCTCTGCATGTAAACCAGTTTTTCAGGCTGGACCCAGGAAGGGTTAACATTCTTAATTTAAATTATTAATAGAGAAACATAGACTATGGAAATAAAAGATGTGAAAAGAAGTTTAAATATGTTCTAAAAGTAGACACTTTTATTCTTTAGTCTATATATATATATTGAAATATACATTATTAGAAAATTACATTATTCTTGGTGTTTCTCTTTAAAACTAAAGTGCGAATATGAACTAAATAATAAATTCAAGAAAATTCCAGTTACATGATTGATAGAATGATACTAGACTAATACAAAGTCAAATCTTGATGAAATCTGCAAATGGAAATATAATGCTTGAAATAATTGGGGCATTTCTGCTTTCTTAAAATGTGCAGTTTAAAAAGGCACTGATTTACTTAAACATAAAGTAGTGGCTCATATTGTAAACAATATATAAGGGTAATTGTAATAATATTACATATATATTAATTTTAATACAAATTAATCGTACTAGCAGCAGAATGTCCTCATATGGAAAGCAAATTGAGCTTTGGGAATTTAGATTAAACAATTGTTTATTTTTACATTTACAATTTATTTGATGTAAAATATGCAACTACTATTTATGTTATATATAAATACTTTAATTATGTAAGAGATGTATAAGACTACACTTTTATTCTTACTGTTGGACAGACTACTGTATGACAGACTTCTAAACTCTTCAAGATGATGGAAATTGAGTGCCATGCATTTAATACTGCCTTGTGTTTATTCCATCAATGTGCAATTTTAACGTTGCTGTGGCAACAGTTCATGTTCTGCTATGTAGTAGTTATAAGACTGCCAGAAACCAGCCTTTAATAAATAGGCCATGAGGATAAAAGGCCTTTATTATCCCCAAAATATCCTTCAGTCAATAATCTTAAATATAAGTTTGCACCTAATCAGTCATGTGACATTGGAAATTAACTAGAACCAGCATGGAATGATGTGATAAAGCATTTGTTCCTTGTGTGATTCAACCAGTTAATGACCAAAGTTTTTTTTTCATCTATTCATTTTCCTGTAAAAATTTTCTTTTAGAATAATCTTCATTTTTGAAGACATAAGATGGCACTTTCTGACAATTGGTTGCGATGTCTAACATGAATGTACACTTACTTTTCATTGTCAATTTCCTAAATTTCGACTGCCCTTTCATCAGCTGAGTTCATGATATACTCCTTCATTTCAAGCCATAAGGTGTCTTGTCAGTTTTGCTGATTTAAGAAAGTGAAATACCCATGGAAATTTAAAACTTTTCTTTGGGTAGTATTTGCAAAACTTCCTCCTTCATATCACAAGTTCATGTTATTTCCCGAAACATACCCAACTAAAGCTCACTTTAAATTTAAATGCTGAAAATATTTACTTTCTATCAGCATTTCCATTGATGTGGTTGTCTATTACATATTTAATGCAGGTCTTCGATTTCCCGATCTATTGCAGAACTACAATGAAGATGACATTGGTGTCACTGTATAGGTATACATGTGATATTGCATGTAATGTGATTGGCACATTTGTTACTGTGGGTTCTGATTAACCAATGGCAGTATTTTAGACATCTTTGAAGCTATGATTAATACAAAACATCTTGAATAATTGAAATATTTATGACATGTTGTGTTAAAAAGTTCATTTATGGTGGGCTTATTATAATATTTCAGTTACAAATTTCAAATGTTGCTATTATATAGCTAATTGTCTGAAATTTTCTTATAAAATCTGGCTGATAGGAGTATACATATCAATCATCATATTATATAATTGCCATAATTCCAGGCAAATGGGCGGGTGGACACGTGACATCATTGGTGGTAGAAATTGGCAGTTTCCCCATGGTTCCATGGCTACTTGAATGATTGATCCTGAATTTGGTGGAGTGACCACACTTAGTTCTGACCCTCTTGGTGTGACAGATAGGGTTCCTAGCTGCTGTGAGTCAGGAGTGATCCTTCGAAAAGCATCCGAGATTTCTGGGGCTCTGCCACCATCTATCTACCTTGTGAATGAAGTTATCAATCAAGATATGTATGGCACCAAACTTTTTCTGGGAATTGTGATTCGTTGAAACCTGTGAATGAACTTATTGAAGAGTTATCAATCCGTCCACACTAAACATTTGGCGTGGGTATAACTAGTACATTAATACTACTTGTTTTTTTGCCATGAGCACATTCTTAAGAGCTGGAACAAAGTATGCAATGAACAACCAAAGTAAATTGCAAGGTTCTGCGTATTTTAAATTTTTATTATTTGTACAAACAAAATGCTTATTGCAAATTTAAACTAAAATGTATGAATAATTTAGCATCACAGTTTACACAACCGGTTTTAATGCCAGAAAGACGATGCAAAGAAAATTAAATCTGATGCTAAAAGGAAATACAGTGCATAAAATTAAGATATTTTAGTTAAAATCAGACTTCTAGTAAAATGTTTTTTTTTTCGATTGTAACAGTTCTGGTTTTAGATTTTACAATATAATTTTGGAAAGATTTGAGAATTTATAATGTTTTTATGACCACCGTGAACAGATTTAATGGACAGAACAAATTAGTTGTTCCGATTCCTGAGGCAATTTTATTTATTTTTGTGTAATAGGTATGCAAAATAGAAAAGTTGACTGTTTTACTTAAACCTCAATAAACAGAAAATGCATTAATAATTTATTTCATAAATAATTTTTTTTGTAATGTACTTGAAATTCATACTTCAGTGTTAAATATTTTAATTTTTACTTTTTGCACACAATGGGCTAAATGACAAGGTCATAACGACCTTTAGCTTAGAGAAGGTTGGGGAAGGGGATCCACCTGGGCAGATATTGGGAGACGTGTAAGTGTCCTGTCAAAGCTGTCCATCATGTTCTTTAGCATGTACAAGTTATGGCTCTCTTGTTACTCACTGAGTTATGGCTTAATGTTGCTTCCTATGGACAGAAGACTTCTCAAGCCCACTGGTGTCCATTTTCTCGTCTAGGACTAGGTGAGGGTTTTTAGCAGAGATAAATCTCAACACTGGCACAGTTGGGACTCAGACCTGTAAATTGCAGATTATGAGCCTGGCACAATGCCAAACCTCCCCCTTCCCATAAAGTTCAGATATCACGGAAAGAATTTAGTTACAATTTGTATTTTCTGTTTGATGGAATGACCTCAAATATAGCATTATGACTGAAACCTTTAAACCTCCCATTGTAAACTGACAAAAATAATTTACTACACGATTATGCTGTTTTCCTCAGAGTACAATTCTTAGTCTATATATATATAAACCCCCTCAAACAGCTGCTTGCCACAGAGGTCTGACAGGAGCCTGTCGGTTTATATGCCAGAGTAGAAAGTCTGAGAGGATGGCAGGACTTCTTAGTCTACTGCAACCAATTACACAAGACTATATATAGTCTAGGTATGAGCTACTAGACCTAGTAAAAAGTTAACTTAAGGTTTTTTTTTAATCTAGTTAAAAAGTCCAAAGTAGAGTTGTAAAACATTTACCATTATATAAAAGTCCAGCTGGCTTCAGCTACCATTGCACATCTTGATTAATCTTCGAAGCTTTTTTCTTCTTGCTGATACTTGAAGAAATGATGATAATACTTAGAAGATTTCACAATATAATTGCCGTGCACCGTAGATACCAGTCCGGATGATGTTTTGTGATGTTATTTCCCTTGATATTTCGTCGATAATGATCGACTATATAAGGTCACTTATCCGTTGAGTAGTAGCTCATTACAACTTAGGAAGAGTAGATTTTCAAAGACGGTCACAATATAACGTTCAACATAGCTCACAATAGCGTATACTTAGTGATTAAGCCACATTTGTGAACAGCGTATTTATTTAAAATAACAAACAATAAAAGAATTAGCTATTTAAACGTTAAAATCGTAACGGTACTCGTCTTTCAAGACTTATAAGGCGACTAGTTTCGCCCCGAACGCGTGCGGGGCCTTTTCAAGCAACGTGAAATGAAATTGTGAGAGTATATATGTTACCGCTAAAGCTCGAAAGCCGTTAATGTGCACATTACCTAGCTAATCTGCAGATTAACTGATTTGCTCCGTTAACGTGCGGAATCAAGAGTTTTCCGCATTTTACCTAGGTAATGTGCACATTAACGGCTTCCGTATCGTTAAAGTTCAAAAGTTTGTTTCTCTCATAGTGGTGAATCTCTTGAATATGAATTTTCGTGTCACGTGATTCACTCGACCGCATTATAAAAACGCCCCGGATGAGTGGAGGCCAAGTGAGAACGAATCGGTAAAGTGATTCATTCTTGATAACGAATCACTAAAATGATTCGTTCTCACTTGGCCTGCTCATTTTGGGGGCGCTTTTTATAATTCGGACGACTGATTCATGTTGACAGAGGGATGACCCTGGTTTCAACTCTACTCTCGGACACTAGATAAATAACATTATGTTAATTTAAGCGTACAGAAACGTTCCTGTTGTTCCAGCAAGATCTTATTTTCACTTTAACGAGTGCCTAGTAGGTAATGTGCAGATTATCCAGGTAATTTGCAGATTACCTAGGTGATTTGAGAAATGAAACAATTTTCGCACGTTAACGGATCACCCTAGTTAATCTGCACAATACCTAGATAATCTGTAGAATAACTGATTTCTGCACTTTAGCGGTAAGATATATAATGGTCTCCCTTATCGGTGATTCAATACATTACCGTGATGCTCGCGCAGCAGGGAATTCCACGCCGCAGGTAAGGGTGGAATCTCCGTGTTGCACAAGTGGTCTTATTTAAATTAATTAGAAGTTTTTCAGTGTATTGCAATTGGAATTTACTGGGTGGTGCAACTAAAGGTTTACATGTTAAAGTGTCACTTTGATTATGTATGATAGTTTGCGATAAAGCAGTATTATCAGTTTTATTTTTAACATCCATTTGATGTTCATTCATACGCTGTTGATATGTACGGTAAGTTTTTCCGATATGTTTATTTTTCCCTCCTAATTTATCATCAGCATCAGGTATTTCGATTTCATCCCCCCCCCCTGTTGTACTTCGTTTATCCCGATCATTAATTAATAAATTTCTAACTGTATTTTGGACAGTGTATGACATTTTTATATTATATTTACCCATGATGTTTTTAAGTGTTTTGTATACTCCTGGAATGAAAGGAAAACTATGCGAATATTATCCATTATCTGTGAAAGATTGGGTTGGAATGTTTTTTGTGTACAGAATTTGGCGTTTTTTTTTGCACTTTCATAACAAATGCATCCGAGTATCCTGCCAATCTCGTTATGTCGTATATAAAATTTAGGTCGGTATGTAATATATCTTTATTGGAGGAATATCTATAAGCTCGTATAAAATAGGTTTTTATGGCAGATTTTTTATAACTAATAGGGTGTGCTGAGTTAAAGCGGATAATAGGAATAAATGTGGGTTTACGGTATACGGCGGTTGGGTTGTTTTACCTCTGAGCGGCACTTTTTTTGCACACCATGCGCTAAATGGCCAGGTCACATGGACCCCGAAGGCTCAGAGAAGTTTCGGGGAGGGGACCCACTGGAACAGCTGTTGGGAGACAGATGGTAGCCTCCCGTCAAGGCCATTCAGCGTGTTCTTTAACGTGCACAGGGTATGGCTCCCCTACACATGGGCCATGGCTTAACGTCCCATCCGACGGACGGTGGCCTTTCCAAGCCCATCGGTGTCCCCTACTGACCGTGGGCAGGGCGGGGAATTTTGCGGAGATAAATCTCAACGCTGACCCAGCTGGGAACTACAGAATACGGCGGTACTACAGGATAATTAACTACGTTTTATTAATATATCAAGGAATGGCAATTCACCATTCTTTTCTGATTCGTGGGTGAATTTAATAGTAGGTAACACTCTGTTAAATGCGTCTATTAATCGGTTAAGTTCTGAAATTGAATGGTCCCAAAAAATTCATGTGCGTCCACGTACCTGAGGTAAAGAAGGGGTTTAAATTTTGCGTTTTTTAGAACTATCACCTCAACATTGCGCATTACAACGTCGGCCATAAGTCCAGACAAAGGGGAGCCCATTGGGACACCCTCCGTCTGGACCCAGGGCCGATCGCCAACGACGAACCAATTAGATGAAGTAGCCAGGTCCAGGGCCTCATGCATACTAAAGTACTGTTAGGCCGTGGGCCTGGCGACTCTTAACCACTCCGCTTTCAGTTGCATCGCCGCATCCAAAATAGGCGTATTCGTGAAAAAAATCCTTTCCAGTGTGCAGTTAAACTGAACAAACTCAAATATTAGAAAAAGGGGCTAATTTTGCATATCCACAACTTGTATCTAAAGCAACCGGATTAATTCCGCAGATAGAACAGTCGATTCATAGAATACCTCTACTCGATAAGGATAAGCAGAGATTTAAATTATATCGTAGTATTAAAAATCGGGAATTGGTTCAGGAACATGAAAAATTCAAAATTGTAAAAGAAACTACCATTTTAAAACAAAACTAATCTGGATTTAAAATTTTTTTTTGGCTGATAAAACTGAACAAATTATACTTATGGATAAGACGGATTATGATAGTAAAATATCTCAATTATTATCTGACTTAAAATGTAAACCATTACTAAAAACCCTTTAAATAAAACTATAAATGTTTGGCCAATTTGAGAAATGATCCACATTTACCTGAATCCATTACTAAGGCATGTATATTACCATTATACCCTGATTTACCCCAGATGTTCGTAAAAGTTAAATTGCACAAGAAAATGCACCCTTCCGACCTTTGATTAATAAGCGTAAATCAACATATGCATTAGAACGTGCTCTGTTTGATTTTTTCAGCCCTTTCCACCAACACCATATACACTAACTTCTTGTCATGACGCTATTCAACATATACAACAGATTCGCATTAGCGAGACAACGACCATCCACTACCTTGACGTTGTACCCGAATACGCCTATTTTGGATGCGGCGATGCGACTGAAAGCGGGGTGGTTAAGAGTTGCCAGGCCCAACAGTACTTTAGTATGCATGAGGCCCTGGACCTGGCTACTTCATCTAATTGGTTCGTCGTTGGCGATCGGCCATGGGTCAAGACGGAGGGTGTCCCAATGGGCTCCCCTTTGTCTGGACTTATGGCCGACGTTGTAATGCGCAATGTTGAGGTGATAGTTCTTAAACCCCTTCTTTACCTTAGGTACATGGACGACACATTGATTTTTTGGGACCATTCAATTTCAGAACTTAACCGATTAATAGACGCATTTAACAGAGTGTTACCTACTATTAAATTCACCCACGAATCAGAAAAGAATGGTGAATTGCCATTACTTGATATACTAATAAAACGTAGTCAATTATCCTGTAGTACCGCCGTATTCTGTAGTTCCCAGCTGGGTCAGCGTTGAGATTTATCTCCGCAAAATTCCCCGCCCTGCCCACGGTCAGTAGGGGACACCGATGGGCTTGGAAAGGCCACCGTCCGTCGGATGGGACGTTAAGCCATGGCCCATGTGTAGGGGAGCCATACCCTGTGCACGTTAAAGAACACGCTGAATGGCCTTGACGGGAGGCTACCATCTGTCTCCCAACAGCTATTCCAGTGGGTTCCCTCCCCCAAACTTCTCTGAGCCTTCGGGGTCTTTGTGACCTGGCCATTTAGCGCATAGTGTGCAAAAAAAATGCCGCTCAGAGGTAAAACAACCCAACCGCCGTATACCGGAAACCCACATTTATTCCTCTTATCCGCTTTAACTCAGCACACCCTATTAGTTATAAAAAATCTGCCATAAAAACCTATTTTATACGAGCTTATAGATATTCCTCCAATAAAGATATATTACATACCGACCTAAATTTTATATACGACATAACGAGATTGGCAGGATACTCGGATGCATTTGTTATGAAAGTGCAAAAAAACGCCAAATTCTGTACAAAAAAAACATCCCAACCCAATCTTTCACAGATAATGGATAATATTCGCATAGTTTTCCTTTCATTCCAGGAGTATCCAAAACACTTGAAAACATCATGGGTAAATATAATATAAAAATGCCATACACTGTCCAAAATACAGTTAGAAATTTATTAATTAATGATCGGGATAAACGAAGTGCAACAGTGGGGGGGGATGAAATCGAAATACCTGATGCTGATGATAAATTAGGAGGGAAAAATAAACATATCGGAAAAACTTACCGTACATATCAACAGCGTATGAATGAACATCAAATGGATGTTAAAAATAAAACTGATAATACTGCTTTATCGCAAACTATCATACATAAGCAAATTAAAATTGACACTTTAACATGTAAACTTTTAGTTGCACCACCCAGTAAATTCCAATTGCAATACACTGAAAAACTTTAATTAATTTAAATAAGACCACTTGTGCAACACGGAGATTCCACCCTTACCTGCGGCGTGGAATCCCCTGCTGCGCGAGCATCACGGTAATGTATTGAATCACCGATAAGGGAGACCATTATATAAATAAAATAAATAAATACCCCCTCAAGCAGCTGCTTGCCACAGAGGTCTGACAGGAGCCTGTCAGTTTATATGCCATAGTAGAATGTCTGTGAGGATGGCAGGACCTCAGCAGAAAAACGACACAAACAGCCATACCTTACCCGGGGCTCGAACCCAGGTCCCTTAGATCAGTAGCCTTGCATGCTAACCACTCGGCCATGGGACGGCCGACCATTATATATACTCTTGCAATTTCATTTCACGTTGCTTGAAAATGCCCCGCACGCGTTCGGGGCGAAACTAGTCGCCTTATAAGTCTTGAAAGACGAGTACCGTTACGATTTTAACGTTTAAATAGTTGATTCTTTTATTGTCTGTTATTTTAAATAAATACGCTGTTCACAAATGTGGCTTAATCACTAAGAATACGCTATTGTGAGCGTCTTTGAAAATCTACTCTTCCTAAGTTGTAATGAGCTACTACTCAACGGATAAGTGACCTTATATAGTCAATTATTATCGGCGAAATAGCAAGGGAAATAACATCACTAAACATCATCCGGACTGGTATCTACGGTGCACGGCAATTATATTGCGAAATCTTCTAAGAATTATCATCATTTCTTCAAGTATCAGCAAGAAGGAAAAAGCTTCGAAGATTAATCAAGATGTGCAATGGTAGCTGAAGCCAGCTGGACTTTTATATAACGGTAAATGTTTTACAACTCTACTTTGGACTTTTTAACTAGATTAAAAAAAACCTTAAGTTAACTTTTTACCAGGTCTAGTAGCTCATACTTAGACTATAGACTATATAGTCTTGTGTAATTGGTTGCAGTAGACTAAGAATTGTACTCTGAGGAAAACAGCATAATCGTGTAGTAAATTATTTTTAACCTATTTGCTGTGTTTTAAATATTAAGTAAACTGACATATGCCATTAATCACCATTCCCTCTGAATCATAAATAAAAGTGTTGAATTTTGAATGAATGATGACTAAAGATATATATTTTGCTTTTATTAAAATGTTTAAGCTTAGCTTTTCGAGAAATTACCAAAAAATAATTATGTAAGTGCTTTCGATTTACAGTCAAAATGCATTTTCTTTTTCCATCCCTGAAGTAGATTCATGGCATGCCCCTTGATAATTATCACTTAAAATTTGTAACTATCAAAGAAAACTTAATGTCAGACTTTATTGAAATGCATGAAGGAGATGAGGGAGAAAAGAACATAATTCATAAATCTCCCAGTTAAACTCTTCCTCTGAACCAATTCCAACATTATTTTTATAAAAATTCCATAAATCTTTCCCTCTCCTTTTCATTTTGTACTTAATTCTTAATTTTCTCTAACTCTATAATATAATTAAAGAATATATCACTCTGAATTTAATATCGATTGGTTTTAGAGGAAAAATTGTCTTGAGCTGGGTGGGATACAAACCTATGACCTCCTGATAACGTCAGGTGCTCTGGACTACTGAGCTACCGGCCGCCAATCAAGATCTCTAATTGCTGCTATGAACTTCCATGTTATCAGGAGTCATGGGTTCATATTCCACCTGTCTCAAGACAATTTTTCCTCTAAAATTGATCAACATTAAATTCAGAGTGATATCTTCCTTAATATATAAATAAATATGTCAAAAAAATATGTTCAATCTATAATAGAATTTTTTTGAAAAATTGGGTGTATATGTTTAAATTGCTTTCGTTTCCTGCACTATTTTGTTAGAAATAATATTGATTTGTTATTTGGTCTGTATAACTACTACAGCGGTTGTACTGATTTAAAATAGTGCAAGCTGAAATTCAAAAATAAGTTTTTTTTAGTGTATTTCTTATCACAGTAGATAATTTTAATGCATTAATACATATTTCATAACTAATGTGAATGAACATTCAAATAATGTGGCCTTGTTATATCACAATGTTAACGAAAAACTTTTTTTAAGAAAGTAATTTTTTTGTACTACTAATATGGTATATTTTTCCTAGATTTGCATTATGAAAAGAATAGGTTAGAAAACTATTCTTTGTCATACAATCTGAAGCTTAATCCCTCTAGGAATTGAAATGTTTCTGGTTTATACTTCTCTGTCTCATTTATAATTTAATGTAAGTTTTTCTACCCAGAATTTAAGCATATTAAGATTTCCAGAATTCTAAATCATGCTAATATCATCTGCAAACACAGATGAAAATAAGGGAATTCATTTAAAACTACTCCGATTTGCTAATCTTTTTAAAATGCTCTTTGCTAAACTCTCTTCAATTTATATTTGAAATCTCTTTTAGTATATCTACATTTTAAAAATTTTGTCATCCATTTTCACAATATCCCCAATTATTCTTGCATTGTAATTTTGAAGATTTTCATTTCCAGTTCTAAAATTGCTTTAACAACTTTTTGTCCAATTTTTACCTTGTTATGAAAGTGCACATATATATTTACATCTCACTCTTTGTCCAAGTCATTTTGTGTTCCACATTGGGATCACCAGAGAAACCTATTAACTACTTTTGTGTTTAAGATGTACTATTGTATCTGACCCAATCATAGTTGCTTAAAATGTGTTATCCTGAATTATACATTTCAAGCCACTCTTTTGTTACGTTAAATAATAGGACACATGAGGTGCGGCTTGCGAAAGGAAGCATTCCCTCAAGACAACCTTTTATTTACCCAGGGTACAACTTTCCAGCACATAAAGATGCAGTTTAGTTCAATGAATTGTGGCCTCATTTATATTAGAAAACAAAAAAAATTGTTCATAAAGTACTTCTTTTAATTTTCATAATTATCAACTTTCACACTTGCAAAACTACTGTTTATTTATGGTTTGACTAAAAAAATTTAGGTTAAACCTCGTAACAATATACCATTTAAAATTTGAAGCATTCATAAAAATCAATGCATAAAAATTTATGAAATCAGTAACCCCCCAGCAGCTATACTGAATATCACCAGCCAATGCATTACCATTGTACCACCAAGACAACATTATTGATCTATTGTATTGATCCTTAGGTATTATAATTTTTTTATATAAACCAGTGTCCAATAAATAAAATTTGCAGCATAGATTTTTGTGGATACTCAGTTACAATAAATATTCGGGTAAGAACACTCACCTGTTATAGGTATCTATATTCTACTAGTACAGGTGGGTCTCAACTTATGAACAACGTTCATGACAATAACACCAATCAAAATGTATTGACACCTTGTTCAATAAGGAGAGTTGTGAATCTTGTCAGCATTGTACTATTCCCAAAAGAGAGAAAACAGAAGAGGAATTAAAGTTAAAATTTAATCACTGTAGGATACCATAAATAGTTGTGCTTGGAAATGGGGGGGGGGGGGAAGTTTCAAATTATCGCACCTCCTGCCGAGTTAAATTTGTCTTGTGGAAGTTATGATAAGTTTTTCGTATTTCATTACAATGAAATTAAACGTACCTTATATGCTTTGAAGGAAGAAATCTGTGACCTACACAAACGCTTTGCTACCTACCACACTGTTGCTGTGACAGTCACAGTTCACAATGTAAAATGAAGGGAATGGCATTTTAGGAAAGTGTGAGATAATTTGTAAAGATGCCAGAATTATTGTTTCAGCTAATGTGAAAAACGTTTACTAAGGTGGTCAGAAACATGAAAGTAAAAAATAGAAACGATTTTAAATAGAGAAAGTGTTTTTATTGGGTTTTTTTTTGGACTACACTGTATTGTAATAATAAAGCTTTATATTTTGTAATTATGCATTACTTCTACGTGAAAATGAAAAAATGATTTTGAATATAAAATAATAATAGAACTAACACTGGTAAAATATTTTTAAAAAATAAATAAGAATAAAACATTTAAGTATAATGGCTATAAATGAAACATTTTGAAAATTGTAAACTTAGACGTGTAAATTGGTAGCATTTGATGAATATGCTCTCAGCATCAAAGTTCAATCTTCAGTATCAGTTCTTTATTGTTTAGTCTTTCCATTAAATAAAATACCAATTACAGTTGCTGTTAATACAACTTTTAATTCTTCTACTCAAAAGTAACTTTTCTGTAATTCCCAACTTTTAATTCTCTTTTCTACTCTTCAGTTTCCTGCACTCAAAAGCCATTTTGCCAATTGATGAAATGTTTTCATTTGTCGTCTGCCTGTTGGAAGCAGCCCTTGTTTTGCGTGATTGAAGGACATTTATTGCACAATACTAGGGAGTAGTTACTGGAAACTGGTGAAAGCCAGTCGTGAACCAGTGAGTGAAGTTTTAGGTCTCGTGAACTCCAAGTGTTAAGCACATTGACTTCATAATACCCCAATTTGTATGACAGTACAAAACCAAAAGTGTAGTGCAGAGCAAAAAATTTGCTTTTAGCCAGTTGAGATATGAACTCTTGACCTTCTGATCACACGTGGTACAATTGTAAGAAACATTTTTCTTTGGATTTTGAACTTTGCGCTACAGAAACTTACCAGTAATATATATTCCTTATAATACAAAACCTTTTTTCTCAAAGATAAGTGAACTTTAAAAGCTAATAACCAAACAGTTCAAATATAAGTTGTGGGTTGAAATAAACGCCTTATTTTTAGAAAAAATATTTCGGTTAATAATTTATGAGATGTGGTGGTTAATTCATAAAGTTTAAAAGACATTTACTTGAAATAATTCATATTAGCCTAATATATTTCTAAGGCATTCATCTTCATGGAGGGGGGGCAGTATAAATAGGACATATTTTTATTGTCTTATCAGTTATCATATATTTTGGAATGATTATATTTTTCTGACGGACAGGAACCTCTCATGATGTTTGTTTGGGTTAAAATTATTGGGTATTCAACTGTTTTGTTTTCTTCAAGTGTATCAAACCCAAAATTTTGCTGGGGACAAAGGCTTGTTTAACAAATTTGGATAGCCCCTAAGATTTATGTACATGATAAATTTTAGGTACTTTAGTAAAATTTGCTAATATTCAAATTTATACACAAAACTTAATCACTATAGGATACCATAAATAGTTGTGCTTGGAAATGGGGAAAAAAATGTTTCAAATTATCACACCTCCTGGTCAGTCAAATTTGTCTTGTGTTATGATAAATTTTGTTCATAGAAGAATTCGTGCATTTCATTACAATGAACAATAAAATTAAACGTACCTTATTTGCTTTGAAGGAAGAAATCTGTGAACGATGCATCGCTTTGCTACCATCCACACTGTTTTCGATTTTATTTTTACGTTACCTAATTAGGGAAAAACCAAGTTCAGATTTCTAATTGATGTTAGAACCAAATTGCAGGAAATAGCATATTGTGGAATTTGTTTTTCTGCATCTTCAAAGTAATTATTTAATTTTGTTTCATAATTTAAAACACCAGGCAGAAACAGCTCTATAAAAGCAAAATAATGTCTTTAAGGCATGGATGTTCGTGTTGTTTTTCTGCTGAGGTCCTACCATCCTCTCAGACCTTCTACTCTGGCATATAAACTGACAGGCTCCTGTCAGACCTCTGTGGCAAGCAGCTGCTTGAGAGGGTATTTATTTATTTTATTTTATTAGTCCTCAATAGTGTACGTTTACATATTCTGAACTTTTATTTTCAGTCTTTATTTTATCTGGTTTTCTACATGACGAGATTGCTGTTCTTGAGTATGTCAACTGCGAAATGGTGTTCAGTTTAAGGTTAATTAACTAATAGTGAAGATCTTAGGGTGTGTTACGATAGTTTTCATAATGTTTTGTGATTTTCACCCAAGTACGATATGTGTTGTGCAGTGGGAAAACACCGTCGGATCTCGGATCATTTTGAGCTGTATGATGAGAGCAAAGTGCCAACGAAGCTATAGAAGGATACTTGTGTGTGCAGCCAACGACATGCGTCTCGAAAATAACGCATTCTCTGTGCACCACAACAGGAACCGAAAGATGATACCAAATTTACCCTTTGACAGTCAACAACAGTTTCATGCTGGTCCGGATCTAAACAAAAAATGAGAGGGGGGGGGGGGTGTCAAGTGGCGCAGTTGAGCTGGAAAAAGTTTTAAAATGGGGACAAAGACTGGATTTCCATTGTAATAATAATATTTTCTCCATTTGAGAGGTCTTTTAAATTTTTGAAAAATACGTCTCGTATACAGAAGTTTAACTTTTTTTTTTATTTACATTATCCTTATATATATATACACTTCCCTTTCCCCTGACCAGCACTTGTTGCATATAACAGTGTAGCAGTGATCAGCAAGAAGAGTACTTCATCCTCGCTCAAGTATGGTACTTATTGCTATCATTTATTTCAATGTTTGTACCTCAGGTTTTTATATTACGAGTGTATTTTTTAAAACAAAACTTCCGTTTACACTAAGATTGGAACTAAAAACATTTTGAAAATAAGGTTCTTTTTAATTCATTTTGAATTGAGCTAAAAGTGTTTCACGCTTGTGAATGATTTGTTTTACAGTTTCCTGTTTTAACGTAATGTTTTTATTAGGATGATTTTCGTTATAGAAAAGAGACGAAGGAGGTGTCTTTGTAAATATTGCCTACTATTGTACAGTTTTTATGTAAGGCTGTTCATCATGTTGAACAATGCCATGTTTGCATCGTTTAATACAAAAATATATTGTTTTAGTTTTTTTAGCGTGTGTTTTTTCGCTAGTCTTTGTTTACTACGGTAAACCAAACATTAACCCATTAAAGATCAGGATTAAAAATAATACTTTTTGGGGGAGAAACATTTATTATTTATTAAGATATAAATCAAAAATAAAAATTTCAGCTTTATCAAATGGTGTTTTCGTAGTAATGGCACCCAAGAGGTAATTCACGAATTCTCAAAATTAAAGGATACAGGACAAAAGTGTATATAACTTAAATTGATTTTCAGCGAATACAATTAAATGTTTCCAAAGGTATTGTGATATATCGATTAATAGCGAATGGGATAATGATTTGTTTATGAATATTGCTCATATATCTAGGGTTAAAAAAAAGGTTGGCAATTTGTATACCCAGACCAAAAAAAAAACGAAGAATCCATCCTATCTATCAATCTCCACTGTTCACAATCATCCTATGCCATTGGCATAAGATTTCGGTCTGCCCTAGCGAAGAGAGGAATGTATTATGATTAATAAAATTGCTACCCGAGAGTTAGGTTTTTCCAGTCTGGCTAAGACAGAAATGAGTGGCGACACCAGCCACGCATGGTTGGAGCAACACTAATTTTGCTTGTTTATGGTAGCGTTGGTAAAATTGCACCCATTTTCTTCTGCATTGCAAAATTTACACGTACGTAACATTTCAAGTCATTTCATTATATACTTTTTGGATACATTACCCTTTTTAGCACAAGTGTGCATAAAGTATTTGGCTACATCATAATAGTAAAATAAAAGAATATACTGTTAATGAAACATGCCTTATATGTATACAAATATGTCCATCTCTACGGATGTAACCATCATAGAGCAAAGGGGTGGCGCTAGCCCTGAGCATTTACCAATAATTTCATTTCTACTGTTCTAGGGTACTAAAGGTGGAAAATGGCAGAACATTTGTAAATCGTTATTCAAGACAAATTTGTCTGGCAATGTTGGTCAAGGAAACCCTTATTCCCAGTTTTGTATAAATACGCAGTTTATTGCTTTAAGCGAAACTTTAGATCGGGTAGTACTACATTATGGTCTCGGGAGTATGTGACTTCCGTCAGGTAGGTGGCAAAGGATATAAAGACATGGCAGACGATATAGAAGAGTACTAAATGCTGAGGAGCTTACAAGGACTTGTTGAGAGTGCTGAGGACAAATTGGAAGAGATCGAATAGGAATCGTGGGACCTCCATAGGTTAGCGAAGTCTTTCAATTCAAACAGTTGGCTGACTAGTTACACGCATATTTGATGGAATTCGATCCACCTGTTCCAACTAGAAAATTTATCTCCACTGAACTCCCACCCTAGCCTCAGTCAAAAAGGAAACACTGATATTTTTGGAAAGACCACTGCCATCGAATGGGGCATTGTGGCCCCATGCAGGAGAGCAATATCTGTATGCTGAATATATATAATATCTGTGTGATCTTGATGGGAGGCTGCTATGCCTCCTAACACCTGTGGAAAGGGGACCTATTGAACAACTTCTGAGCCCTTGTGACCTGGCCCTTTAGCCCATTATGTTTCAAAAAAAAGTCTGCCCAACCCAATCCTCTGCCCTTACGCAGTTTCCTAATGTATCGCCTTAAACATATTCGTTTTCCTGTTTTGTCCAAGAAAAAAATGTGAAATCGCCGCATAAAACACCTGTCAAACTTCAAGTTGAAGTCCATCTCAACATTGTTCATAAAAAAAAAAAGCTATTAAGGGGTCGAAGGAAGAGACTCGGGAATAAAAAATGAGTGTTCAGGTACAGTGTTTCACTAGGGTGATACTTATTAATTCTGCACTTTACGCTGTGCAAAATGTGTATGGTGACGTCACAGTGTTGCATTACATACCTCTGAACGTAGTACAAAGTCAGCTTATAACTGTCGTATCAAGTCCGCAGGAAACTTCTCGCTAATACACGCGACCACCGTTTTATATAAAACGAATTACTACTGCGACAATTTTTTTTTATCATTTTCAACAATCAACACCCGGAAGCAGTCAAATTAACTTGCGTTTCCTGCCCGAAAGAGGGAACAATTCGAAACGAAAGTAATATATACTGCTCACAAAAATTAGGGGATATTTCAAAATGAATATGAAGCGAAGAAATATCCCCTAATTTTTGTGAGCATTATATGCTCGGTGCATACACCTCGTTGGGTGTATGTACTTCGAACTGGTTCTCGATGGACGTGCATTCAATTGCTGATCTCAGCACAACTGGAGCTCGTGCACTCCTTAATGTTTTAACGTGTGGTTAGCGCGCTCGGCTACTGGTCTAAGGGACCTGGGTTCGAACCCCGGGTTACGACATGGATATATGTGTCTTTTCTACTGAGGTCCTGCCATCTTCTCATACCTACTATGGCATATAAACTGGACTGGCATGCTCTTGTCAGACTTCTGTGGCAAGCAGCTGGGATACCGAGGATTGATAAACAGCGCCGTAGGAAGGTACGAGTCGGTCCCAAAAATATTGGTGCAAATACATATAATTTGCTTTTTACGTAGTTCCGACCCCCGCCTCCTCGTGGTGCAGGCCTTTAGTACCTTTCAAAAGAGATATTCACTTTTGGAAGGGGAGGGCTGCCAGTTCAGTATGGCCTACTGATCTGGTCATCTATGGCCACTTTTTTTTCAACCCTGCTGAGGAGTGGTCAACTTCACAGGGTCCTGGTGCTGATCATTTATACCTACTAGACTGGACTTGTTTATGAATTTGAGCTTGATTATGGATCCTGGACTTGCTGCACTGGTGGGCCTCTGTTGAGGGAGAATCTGCCGCTGTTTTCCGTTTGCTTCTGGGTTGCCAGCCCTAAGTGAAAAGAGGCATGGGATACCTTATATCAGCTGGTGGATAATCCTAATCAGAGGCCATCGCAGGTACCTTAACCTTACTTAGCTAGTTGGTCATCGTCAAGCCTAAGCTGGAGTAATGTGTCTCAGGCAGATCATACGGCTCTTGAAAAAGTCCACTTGAAAAGGTGGTGCCTGAAGTTACTACCAGCATCGGTGACTTCAGCCTTTAGCGGAGGATGAACAGGTCTTTGCCCCATGCCTACGATCAGGGGGCTGTTTGATAGTGTTGACCCTACCTATCTCAATAAACCTAGTTTCTTTAAAAATCCTACTAATCATTTTCTCTCTGCAGGAGCGTGAGGACGTTACATAGATTATTCTCTTGATGTCCTCACGCAGAAATTCCAGCGCTATAACTAACTATTCTAGGCTTGCAAGAGACCAGATGAACAGGTAAAGGTGAGATACTTAAAAATAACTAAATTTCTCTTTACAGGGAGGTAGGATGGAAAGCATCACCAAGGCGTGGGTTTGCTTCTCAGCAGACATGCCAGTGATGCTCTTCTAGGATATGAGTGCATTAATGAAAGGTTTCTTACAGCAAAATTTCAGACAAGCGTTATAGTCTTGAATGTTATCTGCTGTTATGACCCCAGTTAGGATGAGGATAAGGATAGGTTTTATGGACAACTTCAGGTTATTTTGAATTCTGTCAAGAAAGGAGATACTACATTTGTTCTTGGTGACTTCAATGCCAAAGTTTGTACTGACTCTGACCTTTGGGGAGGAGTAATAGGCCCTTTTGGTATAGGTAGCTGCAATGGCAATGTCTCCTACAGGTAAGTAAACTCAATGGATTCAGAATAACACTTATTACAAGCACCGCGATATACATAAGTACACATGGGTTTCACCTGATGGGCTGCATAAGAATATGATTGATTATATATTAATTAACAGCAAATGGGATAGTTCTGTTAGGAATACCAGGTTATATAGGGGAGATGAAATTGGATCTGACCTCTACCTTGTTAAAAGTGTCTTGCAACTTAAACTTAAAAAAAAAGTGTTGTGCTAAAGTTAAAAAATTTACTTTTAATACTGAAGCTCTGAAATACTCAGTTATAGCAAAGCTTACCATGATAGGTTACTTAGTCATTATGACAGCCATGGTATGGTTACTACTGAAGTTGAGGAAGAATGGGGTCATTTTAAACACGCTTTTTTGGACACTAACAGTACTCTTTTAGGGAAAAAGGAGCAGAAGAGGTAGAATTATCAGAGTGATAAGGCACTTGAGCTTATTTCGGAAAGAAAGAACTGCAGGAATGTCCTTAATCAATACCCTACTAGTCCTAATAAGGATTACAGAGATCTTAATAAACGTGTAAAGGATCAGTTAGCTGCTGATAAGAATCTTTGGCTTGGTGGCTTGGCTGAAAGCCGAGGAAGCAGCTAGGCAGCATAACAGCAGAGAGCTGTACCAGTTAATGTTTTATGTGGTAGAAAACGGACAGGTATAGAGGGATTGAAGGATAAAAAAGGTTATAGAAGATGAGGATTCTGTCATTGCTAGGCCCTATAACAGAATCTGGTTATTTTGGCTATTTCTAAACTTAAACTTCATAATCGCCAGGGGTTGATGAAATTACTACAGAAATGCTTAGAGCTGGGAATGTTTCCGTTACCACTTGGATGACGGAAATTCTGAATATCTTTTATGATAAAGGCTTGGTTCCTAAGGATTTTACGAGAGCTATTATTATCCCTATTTTCAAAAAAGATGATCGCAGTTCTTGTGATAACTATAGGGGTATCAGCCTACTCTCTGTTCCAGGTAAAGTTCTTTCCATGATTGTGCTTAATAGAATTAAGAATCTGGTTGACAGTCAATTGCGTGATGAGCAATGTGGATTCAGAAGTGGTAGGGGATGTGTGGATCAGATATTTTCACTTAGGCAGATTCTTGAGAAATGTTTAGAGTTTCAGAAACCTTTGGTTGCTAGCTTTGTTGATTTCGACTCTGTTGATTGTCATAATTTATGGTTGCTTGTGAGATCATATGGTATACAAGACAAGTTAGTTAACATAATGAAAGCTCTCTATAATAACACTGAGTCGTGTGTGAGAGTTTGTAAGGCTTGTAGCAATTGGTTTAGCATTACTTCTGGTGTTCGACAAGGGTGTATTTTGTCTCCTTTTCTCTTTAGCTTGGTTATTGATTATGTTATGCGAAATTCACTTCAAGGGAAAGATTTTGGCCTTAAATGGACTGGAGATACAAAAATTTCTGATTTAGATTATGCTGATGATTTAGCCCTTTTGGCAAATGATGATGAGATGAACTCTTTCATTCGAGCTGTTGATGAAACTGGTAATAGAGTAGGTTTGGTTATAAACAGAGAGAAAACTAAAGTGATGAAAATTGGTCAGGCAGGTTGTGATTCAGTTAATCTGAATGGTTGCAGTCTTGAGCAGGTGTCACAGTTTAATTATCTTGGGAGCTATGTAACAGATACTGGTGATGTGCAGCTTGAGATTGACAAAACGAATAGGGATTGCTGCCGGGACTTTTAAGAATCTATGGAGAGTGTGGAGAAATAGGCATATACACCTGAAGACTAAAATTATACTGTATAATAGTTTGGTTCTTTCTAGGGTTAATTATGGTAGTGAAACTTGGACGCTGTGTAAACAACAGGAAACTAGATGCTTACGCAGTAGCTTGGGTATTATGTGGTTTAACTTTGTGACTAATGATGAGATTAGGCAAAGGAGTCTGCAACCTCCTTTAAGCAACATATTGTGCAGAGAGAGACTCCGTTGGTTTGGCCATGTTGCCCCTATGGGTAATTATAGATTGGCGAATAGGGATATGAACAGTGTGCCTAAAGGCCTCAGAAAGAGGGGGAGACCTAGGATGCAGTGGGCAGACAATGTCAAACAGGGCCTTGTTAAAATTGGTGTGGAGTGGCCAGATGCAGCTCAGGACAGATATGTTTGGAGAATTAAACTGTACGGTCTGGTTGGACCTCCGTAGCCCATGGCTGCTTGAGGATGATGATGACCAATGCAGTAGTATTTTATCAAAGGATTCTAAAGTCAGTTGACCACAAATTTGCAAATTTACTTGTTTGAATTCTGTTTTATTTCATTGTTACCAAGTTTTTTATTCAAAGGAGTAGAAGGAATTTTAAGCACTGCCTGGTATAATCTACACTTTAATCATGGCATATATCAATAATTTACAAACCATGGTAAAAAGAGTAGAACGTAATAAAGCAAAAACTTACATTAGGAATTTAAATACAAAAACGCGGATAAAAATATAACAAAATACTTGTTAGTAGTACTAAGGTAATCTACCACGAAACTATATGTACAAAATAGTGTTCACGGAAGCTTCTAGTCTTCTTATCTTCACCGAGAGCTGTTTTTAGCCCATAGATCACATGAAAAGAAACTTCTCTTCCTCTGCAAAAAATAAATATTTTATTCATTCCTAGTGGACATCTAATTAACTAAATTTGAGTGCAGTAAAATTTTCAATGAAACTGAAGGAAACAGAATTTGATGCAAGGGATAGCAACTCACTCTTCAGATAAAAAAAATCTACATCGGCTAAACAACTCAAAACTAATAACAGAATAATGATTCATGAACGAAAAATTTTTTTACAAAATACGGGAAAGAAAAATTATTTTTGGATGCTGGAATGCTCAGGATATTAGTGCAAATTAAAATTTACTTTTCAATGAATTATCACGTTATTAGAAATATCAATTTATGGTAGAGAGATATGGTAATTACAGGCACATATGCTCCAACTAATGATTCTAGATAACAATTAAATATGATTTCTAGAATTAAGTTCCTGTTCTTTCCAGCCAGCTCAGTATGTGTAATGGAAGTATAACGTTGTGTCAAGTAACTCATAGTTGGTAAGTTGTAAGGGAATACAGACTGCTCATATCGCTGCTATAAGCACGACCACTACGTGATTTCCGGAAACTTGGCATCCATGACACTTTAGGGAACTCATTGGCAGTTGCATTTGAGCTCCATAGATAACGAGTGTTTCTTTCATTTTAATATCTCTTTGTATTTTTGGTTTAGATAACGAGTGTTTCTTTCATTTCATTATCTCATTGTATTTTGGTTTAGAAAACACTTTAAACTCTCAGACAATATCTAGTTGTTACTGTGCAAGTTAATGTTTCAAAAGATATAAAAAAGGAAAATGGAATTACGTTTAATGAGAAAATGAAAGTAATAAAAATTTGCTTGCAGAACAAGTGAGAATCAATAGTTCACTATTTTGAACAATATTTTTGTTAATCGATTTAATTTTTCTATTGTAATATAATATCTGTTACGAAAAGAAGATATATACCAAAATGGATACATGCAGTAACACAAAAAAAAAAATTGGACCGCTATAAAAAACAAATATTTCTTCTGTGCATTTCAAAACCAGAATGCTTTACTGCCATCAATTAATCCATAAACACACGATATTGACAGATCTTTTGAATGTTTTATCAGGGAATTAAAAATGCAAAATTGAAATATATTTTAATATTCAATACAAAATTTTTTAAAATGAATATAAAATATTTTTGATGCATTTAATGAGTTCAATGATAAAGTTCATTTCTGTCATAGTTTAATGTCACCCCTCATTAACAGAAATTAATATTTAGGAATTTATCAGCGGTAGTTACCGAATGAGGAAGTAAATATATGGAGTAAGGCGAATGCTAAAAGACAGATTTTCTTTTTTCAATTGTCTACGAAAAAACCGTGGTATGTGTTTTCCTTTTTTTTCTCACTAGCATTCTAGTTGTTAAAATTCTCCCGTGGATGTGTCTAAATCAAAAGTTTGTGTTTATTTTTGTTCTTGGAAATTGTTTTTTAAATGAATAAAGCAGAAATTAAGTCATAAAAATATTTGGATTTTTGGTTTATAGCCTATTCTTCAAATGTAAAGTGTTTGTTTTGCTTTAAATAATTTAATTAATTAAAAACATGTAAGGGAAGATGCAAATGTTTAATCTTTTGCATGACTAGAACCACGGCTACCAAGCTTTCAGTCACTCAAAACCAATGTAAGTGCTTTTATGAACATTAGATAGCTTGTCGTATACATAAATGAACATGGCTGCAGAGTAGTTTAAATTGTCTCACAATGGTCACCATATGAGCAATCTATGTATTCTAATCATTGGGTGAAAGGGCAACTAAGGCTATGCTACACCAAAAAAAATAGGGCGTAAGAGAACAAAGACATAAAAGTCATGCAAACCTGAAACTAAAGTTAAAAGCAAAAGGTAAAAATTCATACGATACAATAAAACAGTTACTAAAGTGTATAAAAAAAAATGGGCATGAAAAAACCACATATAAATAAGAACGAACAAATATCTAATACAGTAATAAAGTATCATAGAAAAAAGTTCTGTAGACAAGAAAGACTTGAAATAACTAGTTGAAAAAAATTGGTTGTTCTGAGTGGGATTCGAACCCCATATGTCTCTCAGAAGAATAACCACCAGAAGCTAATCATTTCTTCAACAATGTGATATATAATCATTCCCGCAATTTTTGCCAGCGTTGAGATTTATCTCTGCAAAACTCTCCACACTGCCTTTAGTCAGTAGGGGATACTGCTGGGCTTGGAAAGACTGCCATCCGTCAGATGGGATGTTAAGCCGTGTCCCTGTGTGATGGAGCGCCATACACTGTGCACGTTAAAGAACATGCTGGATGGCCTTGATGGGAGGCTACCATGTCATCTGCCCACCAGTGGGTCCCTCCCCCAACCTTCTCTGAGCCTTCAGGGTCCTTGTGACCTGGCCATTTAGCCCTCGAATGCAAAAAAGTGTTGTTCAGAGGTAAAAACAACCCAACCTAACCCACAATTTTTGTTGATTTGCCAGTGGCACCATCTATTACCAGGAATCGGACAGCTAAGCTGCCACATATGATGGTAGTAATATTTGTCACTTAAGCTCATAGCGTTATATAAATAATTTGTTTGGTAAAATTTGTTCCACAGAAACTTATTTGACGGAAATTTGTTTGAGCAATATTTTTTAGACAGTTTGAGAGGCCGATAAGTTCTTCTCGATAAGGCTTTTTCTGCTTTGTTACTGGGGATTATTAGAGAAGGAGTGGATCTAGGAAGGCCAGTGACAAAAGAGAAGGCTTTGTTTTAGATTAGGTAGAGTAAAACACTTGTTTCCCAGACAATCTAGGTCCCATTTAATTCCTTTCAGTTTTCATTATTCTTAAGCTAGGCTGAGTGGTTAGCATGTTTGGCTAATGATCAAAGGGACCTGGGTTCGAGCCTTGGATAAGGCATGGATGTTTGGTTTGTTTTTCTGCTGAGGTCCCGCCATCCTCACAGACCATCTAGTGTGGCTTATAAACTGACAGGCTCATGTCAGACCTCTGTGGCAAGCAGCTGCTTGAGGGGATAATTAATTTTTTTTCATACTCAGATCTTTGAAATATAGGAATTTAAATCTAGATTAATTTTCAAAATTATATATCTTTTCTAATAGTGAGACCCAGACCTTATATGGATAATTATTTAGGGGCAGGATCAAGTTTAGTGTAATTTATATATTTCTTTCATGGAAATTTGTTCGAGAGGAAATGTAATCAACCAGCATTTATTCGAACATAAATATTTTCGACACATTTTATTACAATTTCCTTCCCCCCCCCCCTGGTAATAATAACATTTTTCGCATTTTGCTTTTGAAATTTCGCATTTATTTAGCATTTTTATCTCGAAATATCGCATTTATCAGCACAAATATAAATATGTAAAATTACCCCATAAAATTATTAGCTTTATTTTCAAAGACGTTTCAAGCATTTCTAAATACAAAAAATGTGAAAAATTACTTCTAATATATGTGCTACTGATAGAAAGGAAGCGTTGTGTAATTTTGTTGTACTGTCAATTATGTTCCTTTGAAGATTCGTCACGACAATTGTATATAGACTAAAGTAACTTCCAGATCAAAATTGTCTAATCTTGTCGATATCAATTGAAAAGCTGCTTCAAGGGAAATTGGGTCTGTCTGGTTTTTCCATCCTCCCTGATTGTTCTCCCTGATTAATTTGATGTGAAAATGCTGTTAACAGTCCACTATATCAATTTCATTGTGTGCGTTAGAATAGAATGTTATTTCGCAGTAAAGAGGAAATATCAACCTTTGCTACCCAGAGTGAATAGGTTAAGTAAATTTCAGATTTCTTTATAACAGTCGTTACCTAGATGAATTTTTGTTTTTCTGAATGGTCAGCTTTTATAGAAATTTGCTTGTTTCCATAAGCTGTATTACGAAGCTTGCTTCTGACATGGCCAACTGAGATTAGTCTATAGTCTTGTTCACGAGTGCAAAAAGTGTGTATTCAATTTTCAAAGCCGAGAGTTGTAAGTGGTGCCACCATCACACTGTAGCCACGGCCAACCTGTAGCCAAGGAGACTGTAGCCTGTCCTTTATTTGTAGAAGATAGTGTTGGCTGGAAGTGATGGTAGTTCGTTCTCGATTTTACAGTGAAAATTGCACGTTTTTTTTCCTTGGCTGAAATATATCTGTTTTGGTGTCCTATTTTTTTCTTTTAATATGAATTGGGCAAATTATTTGGCAATATGTTGCATTTTTTTCCTATCCAGAGGCTTAGCTATGGGGTAAACTCCCCCGTCTTAAGTAAATCGAGGTTGGCAAACTCTAGAGACATGCTTTGATATCAGTAACTTTTAAGCAACTTTGTATGGGAAGTAAATTACATCACACTTGGTAGCATTTTATGCCTCTACTCACTAAAGGCTCTTTCGCTCTCTCTCGATTTTCAAAACGTTCTGTCCTCTCCAGACCAAACACTTGTCTGCTCTATCTTCACTTCCAAACCGTTGTCCTGTGTTGTCTCCATCTCCCAAGCTAATCTTCTCTTCTTTAAAATTTCAAAAATAGTATCTCCGAGTCCTTCAATGTCGAACAGTATAAACTGCTCACTTTCTCGTCTTGCTCTAATCCTAGAGGGGTAAAAACGGTTGCCACCATTCGAAGAATGTCAAGGTCTTCTACATTACTCCAATACATGGGGGGTGGGGGGGTGGGGGGTGTCCCAGTTCAGCTTCCAAAGCTTGATACAATGGGGTTTGCCTAATTAACTGACTAAGGGCTTCTTCATGCTGGTTTCTCTCATGGTTGTAGTATTCTAAAAGTTCTGAAAGGCAAAATGCTAAAGTTTCAGATTTCGAAATTATTGATGGATTAATGAAAGCCTGATTTTGTACTATGTAAGCAGAGTGTGGAGGGCAGTGCTCTGTGTAACTGTTGGGACCATTGTATCTACAATGCTTTGAATTTAAATTCTTCCTCGTGGGGCAGTCTCAGGCAAAATGGCCAAAATTCCCACACTCAAAACATTCCTTCTGGTGATGCCTAGTATTCCTACCGAATGAGTCCCTATGATTCTTATCTGAGGATTATATCAATGCTGTCCTTGTGCCATTTTAATATTTTTAAATATATATATTATACCAACAGATATAAATAACACTAAAGAGTTCAATATAAACTTCTGGTGAACAAATGTTGTCGAACAAATTTCTGGATACCAAATAATTGAGTAAAACCATACCAAATAATTCAGTATCACAGGAAAACGCCCTGTAGACAAGAAACACTTGATTAGTTGAAAAAAAAATTGGTTGTTCTGAGTGGGATTCAAACTCACATCTCCCAAAAGTATGCTGGGTGTCATAACCACTAGACCACCAGAAACTAACCATTTCTTCAATAATGTGACACATAAGCATTTCTGAACAAATGTCTAATACCATAAAAATAAGAATGAACAAATGTCTAATACTATATATATATAAGAATGAAGAAATGTCTAACAATATAAACAACAATAGGTTTAAAGAACCTATCAAACAACAGGAAAAAGTCTAAAACAAAGAGAATGTCAAATGTCAAATTCTATTAAAATAGCCTGTGTACTATAAAAAAATCGAAGACTGGTTTTAAAAATGACATCAGATAAAAGATGTATGAGAGCAAGGGAGAGTGACTCCAGTCTCATGAGTACAAGCAATATTTTATAATGCCAGCTGCTCCTGGCAAAGGAATGCAAAGGGTTAAAGCAATCATATTCTAGAAGGGTATCACTGGCATTTCTGAAGAGAAGCAAACCTACACCCTTTCTCAGGTATGGTGTATGGCTATCTATCATCTATAAATTAAAGATGTTTGCTATCCTTTTTATCTGAAACAAAAAATCACATTTATTTTTAAATATTTTAATTTTACATTCTCATCTGGTCTCTTGCAAGCCCAGAATGTTAGGCTAAAATATTACAATTCCTGTGTGAAGGCATTAAGAGAATAGTTTTCATGTAGTCTTTAGTGGTTCTCAAGTGCAGCCACCAGAATTTTATTTATCATACAGATTCTCATCAAAACGAACATTTTCAAATAAGTGCATCAGCATATATTCAAATTTAGAGCATTCCTTATTTTATCATAAACATATAAAATATGGTGGTTGTATACAGTCTGTGCATATTCCATGATGATTGATTACTATGAATTAAAAATTAAAACTGAAAACTTCTATATTAAAAAAAATGTTTTTCTACAAGTTTACCTTACAAAATCTGTCTTCCAAGACAATATTGGGTTTCATTGCCAATTTTCCTAAAATTTTATATTAACCCTTTGTGATCTGGGAGAGGAAATGGTAGGCTTCCCGTAGACCCAAGAGGTATAAAATTCAGAAGTATACCATTGAAATTGCCATTTTCAATAGATTACGAAGAAAACGGAAACATAACCAAAACTTCTTTTAAACAAGTACGGATGATGCAACTGGACTCTGCAACATCACTCTTCATGCAGTACACACAAGTTACGTGCTTGCGGTGGTAGCAGAACATAATTAATAACTGACTTTTGGAAACAAATCCCACAAACAAAGTATCCCAATCTTCAGAAAACTGGCCTCTGACTACTCTGTTTTTGGGACAACTTACTGTTGTGAATCTCTCTTCTCTGTAATGAAATTTGTCAAGTCAAAACATCGTGCTATCCTCACTAACAGCCATGTTACTGAGCTTCTTAGAACAGCTTTGACATCCTACCAGCCTGATTTTAAACTATTAACTGCAAAAATGAAGACTCAATCAAAGTCTTCAAAGAGAAGAGATTAAACATATTCTGTTTTGGTGAGTAGGACTACTATATAGTTGCATTTGTTATTATTTATAAATACAATTTTAAAATTATATTTTTTGTGGCTCTTGAACATTCAAAAATGTATTAAAAATATTTTATGTGGCTCTTCTTATTGAAGAACTTGCCCATCCCTGGTATTAGAGCTCTCTTTCCAGTGTATGGCTACCTATCATTTAAAGGCTCAAAGTTATTTCAAATGAAATCTTACATTGGGGTTTCATTGTATTATATCCAACTAACTTTATCTTAACCATTAAAGTATTGTAATATGGAAATTTTATAGGGTCAAAAATACTATCATTACCTGTATACATAATTTTATATCATAATACCATATTCGAAACAAAAACATTTTCACATGAAATTATTCTTCTTTGATATTTTTTTAAACTGAATCTGAAAGATAACAAACTGAATTTCAAACTAAAAATTTACTTGTTGGTATATTAATCTAATTATTTTATGAAATATATAAATTCATACAATGACGTTAGCAGTTCCATTTTGGCAAGCTGCTGATACTCTGTTTTTCATGGAAGACAAAAGTTCCTTAATGAAATGAATTAGAATTTATTATTTTCTATTATTTTTCTACACCATAATTATTTTTATTCATCAGACATACAGTATATTGCTGCTTCATGACATGATATTCTTTTTAATCTTATTGGCCATGAAACTAAAAACAATTCTGGAAATGTCATGGGCTTAACAACATACTGCCTGAGATAGACTGTGAGAGAACAGAAGCAGCAGCTGCATACATGATCAGCTGTGGCAGGAACAGTTGTAAACAAGGACTTCAATGTTTATTAGATTTAGCTAAGTATAGTGTTCCAAACTTTATTGGATGTTGGATATATGCATTTACTCGGTAAATATTACTTTATATTTTTTATTATAATTGTGCATCTTTTTTTTTTATAAATACATTTTTTTTTTGAGTAATCACTACATCACTTAGGCAAATTTTCTTATGATGTCCTACAACTTGTTGCTGTTAAAATCAGAATTTATTTAAACTCAACTTTAAGTTAGTCTTACCCTTAAAAAAAGTATTGGCTGCACCACTGTGAGAATAGTATAGTTTGCAGAGCAAAAAACACATTAGTGCCAATGAATGCATACTATCAAGTGACCTTGTGAATTCACTCAGAGGTGCCATAATAGATATTCATGGCACGACTATCTTATTTCAGTTAAAATTATTGAATATTTTAATTCAGAATTAAGTGCTCTTTAAATTCAAGATATAATATGATATAATTCTTTTCTCTATATTAAAATAAGATTCCAGTTGCAGAAGAAGCCTACATAACTCCATGCTAGCTCCATGCTCCATGTGTAGCTGCATGTGTCACAAACCATGGGGGATTTACAAGGTATTAACTACCGTCATCTATCTGTCTGTGTGTGAAATAAATTTCTGCTTTTGCTCTGAAACTGTAATCATGTCTTACTCATCTGCAAACCTGTTGTCTGGGATTTTCATACGATTTCAACCACTTCTTTTTGAATACAATTTCAATGTCAGAGAGTGTATTTTGTTTAATTACTATTCAGAATTAAAGGATTTTCTTTTGCTGTATAATATTGACATACTTTTGTTTGTTAGCTATTTTGGGCTCCCAAGTTCTTTCTCTGCTGAATCCATTTGAAAATTAATTTGGCCACTAGCCAGAGTTTGTTGTTAAGAACTCAGTGCTTTAAGGGTTAATCAGTTTTTCCTTCCTCATTCTACTATGCTTTACTCTTAACTACTTACTTTACTATGCTGTTGTACTGTTTCAAAAGAGAAATGATACAATTAACTCTTAATGTACCAGTAAGGTTGGTTGATTGGGGTTTTATGGCACAATGGCAACTAGGGCCATATTGCACCAAATACATAATATACAGTAAAAGATAAACAGATAAAAGTCATGGAACCCTCAACCAAAAGTTAAAAACAGGTTAATTGGAAAAAGGTGTAAAATAACAAAGAACAGGTAAAAGAACAAAAGATATATAACAAAATAAAACAGACCAAGTGTAAATAACCCAGGTCAGAAAAAGTATAAACAAAGCAATAAAATTATAGTCTATTAAAATACCCAGTAAAAACAAAATACAGAGATAAAACAGAGTCATCAGATAATGTTTGAATGTAAGGGGCTCATATGTAAAATTGTGGAAGTTAAAAAATTGTGGATGTCACAAAACTGACTTAAGTTTGTTGTCCACCCAAAGAAGAAAGGAATGAGCAATAAACAAATGACCTAAGCAGAGCAAGTACAACTTCTTGCTTGCGATTCCTGCAAAAACATGACTGCCACAGTTTGACAAGAGGCTTGATCTTGAAAAGTTTATTACCAATCTGTTCAGACCAAGATCTCTGCCACTGGGCCCAGAGCTTGGTGGAAAAACACTGCCAGAAATTCACATATAGAATCAGCAGTGGAGAGTCAGACTGGGGCATGGCCTATTTGGCAATGGCATCTGCCAAGTCATTGCCCCTGATGCTGACTGACATGACTAGACACCCAACAAAAGAGAATGTGGTTGTAACTACAATATAATGGAGCTGCTGGCAGATCTCAGACAGAACAGGGTGAGGCCAATGCCTCAACGAGATAGATCAAAGCCTGCAGCAAGCTAAATGAGTCAGTGTAGAGGACATACTGATGATGATGCTTAGCTGCTATGTGGTCTAAGGTGAGGTTGATAGCATATAACTCTGCAGTGAAGTTGGAATGTAAATGGTAGCTAGGTAGTCACTGGAAGGAGAGCTATGCACCAATCCCCTGTGATGATGCATAGAACCGGCCAGGCCTAGAACCTAATGTCCGGCCCCGCCTTCTCGTGGTGCAGACTGTTAGTACCTTTCAAAAGAGATACTCTCTTGTGGAAGTGAACGGAAGGGGAGGGCTGCCAGATTAGTGTGGCCTACTGATCTGGACAACTGTGGCTACTTTTCATTTTTTTCTACCCTGTTGAGGAGTGGTCAACCACACAGGGTACTGGTGCTGATCGTATAAACCCACTGGACTGGACAGATATATGGCTCTGAGCTTGATTATGGATCCTGATTTTTCTGCACTGGTGGGCTTCTATGGAGGGAAAATCTTCCGCTGTGTTTTCTGTTTGTTTGTAGGTTGACAGCCCCAAGTGAATAGATTCACAGGATATGTTTATCAGCTGGTGGATAATCCTGAGCAGAGGTCATCGCAGGTACCTGAACTCTTTGCTTCCATTGGCATCGTCAAATTCTACATTGGAGGAAGTCTTCCAGTGTAGATTGCTTCAACCTTTAGTGGTGAGGGAACGGGTCATTGCCCCATGTCTGCGACTAGGGTACTGTCGCCAATTCCTCTCTCAATAAACATAGTTTCATTAAACATCCCACTAACCATTTTCTCTCCATATGTATTTGGAATATGAGGACACTGAACAGAGCTTTTTCTTTTGATGTCTTCACACAAGAATTCCGCCGTTATAATTTAGATATTCTCGGCTTGCAAGAGACCAGATGGACAGATAAAGGTCAGATTCTTAAAAATAAGTTTAAATTTCTCTTTTCAGAGAGGGACGACAATAAGCATCACCAAGGCATGGGTCTGCTTCTCAGCAGACACGCTAGTGATGCTCTTCTAGGATAAGAGTTCATTAATGAAAGGTTTCTTACAGCAAAATTTCAGACAAGCGTTAAAGACTTGAATGTTATCTGCTGTTATGCCCCCACTGAGGATGCCGATGAGGATGAGAAGGATAGGTTTTATGGACAACTTCAGGATATTTTGAATTCTGTCAAGAAAGGAGATATTGCCCTTGTTCTTGGTGACTTCAATGCCAAAGTTGGTACTGACTCTGACCTTTGGGGAGGAGTAATAGCCCTTTTGGTATTGGTAGCTGCAATGGGCAACGTCTCCTACAGGTAAGTAAACTCAATGGATTCAAAATAACTAACACTTATTACAAACATCGCAACATACATAAATACACATGGGTTTCACCTGATGGGCTGCATAAGAATATGATTGATTATATATTAATTAACAGCAAATGGGCTAGTTCTGTTAGGAATACCAGGTCATATAGGGGAGCTGAAATTGGATCTGACCATTACCTTGTTAAAAGTGTCTTGCAACTTAAGTTAAGAAGTATTCTGCTAGGGTTAAAAAATTTACTTTTAATACTGAAGCTCTGAAAGACCCAGTTATGGCCAAAGCTTACCATGATAGGTTACTTAGTCATTATGACAGTCATGGTATGCTTACTACTGAAGTTGAGGAAGAATGGAATCATTTTAAACAGGCTTTTTTGGACAATAACAGTACTCTTTTAGGGAAAAAGGAGCAGAAGAGGCAGAATTATCTGAGCTTATTTCGGAAAGAAAGAACTGCAGGAATGTCCTTAATCAATACCCTACTAGTCCTAATAGAAAGCATTACAGAGAACTTAATCAACCTGTAAAAGATCAGTTAGCTGCTGCTAAGAATCTTTGGCTTGATGGCTTGGCTTACAAAGCCGAAGAAGCAGTTAGACAGCACAACAGCAGAGAACTGTACCAGATAGTTAATGTTTTGTGTGGTAGAAAATGGACAGGTATACAGGGATTGAAGGATAAACAAGGTAAGGTTATAGAAGGCGAGGATTCTGTCATGGCTAGGTGGGCTGAGCATTTCAGTGATGTTCTAAACAGTATGGTTAGTTCTATTCCCATTGTTTGCAATGATGATAGATGCATTGATGGCTTTAATGTTGGCCCTATTACACAATCTGAAGTTATTTTGGCTGTTTCTAAAATTAAACTACATAAATCCCCAGGGGTAGATGAAATTACTACAGAAATGCTTAGAGCTGGGAATGTTTCGATTACCACTTGGATGACTGAAATTCTGAATATCTTTTATGATAAAGGCATGGTTCCTAAGGATTTTACCAGAGCTATTTTATCCCTATTTTCAAAAAAGGTGATCGCAGTTCTTGTGATAACTATAGGGTTATCAGCCTACTCTCTGTTCCAGGTAAAGTTCTTTCCATGATTGTGCTTAATAGAATTAAGAATCTGGTTGACAGTCAATTGCGTGATGAGCAATGTGGATTCAGAAGTGGTAGGGGGATGTGTGGATCACATATTTTCACTTAGGCAGATTCTTGAGAAATGTTTAGAGTTTCAGAAACCTTTGGTTGCTAGCTTTGTTGATTTCAAAAAGGATTTCGACTCTGTTGATTGTCATAATTTATGGTTGATTGTGAGATCATATGGTATACAAGACAAGTTAGTTAACATAATGAAAGCTCTCTATAATAACACTGAGTCGTGTGTGAGAGTTGGTAAGGCTTGTAGCAATTGGTTAGCATTACTTCTGGTGTTCGACAAGGGTGCATTTTGTCTCCTTTTCTCTTTAGCTTGGTTATTGATTATGTTATGCAAAATTCACTTCAAGGGAAAGATTTTGGCCTTAAATGGGCTGGAGATATGAAAAATTCTGATTTAGATTATGCTGATGATTTAGCCCTTTTGGCAAATGATGTTGATGAGATGAACTCTTTCATTCGAGCTGTTGATGAAACTGGTAGTAGAGTAGGTTTGGTTATAAACAGAGAGAAAACTAAAGTGATGAAAATTGGTCAGGCAGGCTGTGATTCAGTTAATCTGAATGGTTGCAGTCTTGAACAGGTGTCACAGTTTGATTACCTTGGGAGCTATGTAGCAGATAATGGTGATGTGTGACAGGAGATTAACAGACAAATAGGGATTGCTGCTGGGACTTTTAAGAATCTATGGAGAGTGTGGAGAAATAGGCATATACACCTGAAGACTAAAATTAGACTGTATAATAGTTTGGTTCTTTCTAGGGTTAGTTATGGTAGTGAAACTTGGACACTTTGTAAACAAGATAACAGGAAACTAGATGCTTTTGATTCCAGATGCTTACGCAATATCTTGGGCATTAGGTGGTTCAACTTTGTAACTAATGATGAGGTTAGGCAAAGGAGTTTGCAACCTCCTTTAAGCAGCATATTGTGCAGAGAGAGACTCCGTTGGTTTGGCCATGTTGCCCGTATGAATAATTATAGATTGGCGAATAGGGTTATGAACAGTCTGCCTAATGGCCTCAGAAAGAAGGGGAGACCTAGGATGTGGTGGGCAGACAATGTCAAACAGGACCTTATTAGAATTGGTGTGCAGTAGCAAGATGCAGTAGATGTAGCTCAGGATAGACTTGCTTGGAGAACTAAATTGCACTGTCTGGTTGGACCTCAGTAGCCCATGGCTGCTTGAGGATGATGATGATGATGAAGAAGTTGGAACACTGTTGTGGGATCTGGTCAGCAAGATTGTATTACAGCAGACCAAAGCTGATCCCACTGATATGCCAGACTTCAAGCCATCTATGAAGATGGGCAAGAAGTCTGGATGCTTATCACGGTGGCTGGTAAAGAGTTGCTAGCACATGCATTTAGGTGTAAAGGCCTTCCCCATTCTGCAAAGGAGAAAAGTCACAGGAAGAGAAAACAGTGAGCCACAATGGAAGTGGCTCAGCTGTCGACCGGGCAATGCTATCAGGATTGATGTTGATGTCTCTGAGTTAGCCTTGGACATGCAAATTGAGAGAATGAATGACAGTTGGGCAATTAGTGTAAAGCATTTCACACTTAGGACTGATAATGCAGTCCCCTATTTTGATGTGTATAGTATGGACAACTGCCAATGGCGAATAGATAAGGATGGTTTGTCAATCTCAACGTAAAGATTCTGGACCAGTGAAGTGTGGAAGGCCCCTTGCAAACACAGAGGGCCTGATGGCAGAGTGGTCCAACACCTTCACCACCGAATTCCGGCCAGAGTTGTACACCTGGGATCTGTAGTCCACTTTCGACAACCACCGGACAAGTGCATGGTAAAGGAGGAGCAAAAAATATTCCATTCCCCATGAGAGGGAGGAGAGGACCTTGAGGATGTTCAATGCTCACACCAGTAAGCGATTTTTCAACTCTGCATAGTGATTATTTTCTTGATGTCTTCACACAAGAATTCCACCATTATAACCTAGATATTCTTCGCTTGCAAGAGATCAGATGGACAGATGATAAAAGTCACATACTTAAAAACAATCTCAAATTTCTTTTTTCAGGGAGAGAAGATGAAAAGCATCTTCAAGGCATAGATTTGCTTCTCAGTAGACACACTACTGGTGCTCTTCTAGGATATGAGTACATTAATGAAAGTTTTCTCACAATTAAATTTGCAACAAGATTTAAAGACTTGATTGCTATCTGTTGCCCCCCACTGAGGATGCCGATGAGGATGAGAAGGATAGGTTTTACGGACAACTTCAGGATATTTTGAATTCTGTCAAAAAAGGAGATATTACTCTTGTTCTAGGTGACTAATTTTAAAAGTTGGTACTGACTCTGAACTTTGGGGATGGGTGATAGGCCCTTTTGGTTTTGGTAATTGCAATGGCAATGGGCAATGTTTCCTACAGGTAAGTAAACTCAATGGTTTGATAATAACTAACACTTATTACAAACACAGTGACATACATAAGTACACATGATTTCACCAGACGGGCTGCATAAGAATATGATTAATTATATATTAATTAACAGCAAATAGACTAGTTCTGTTAGGAATACCAGGTCATATAGGGGAGCTGGAATTGGATATGATCCATTACCTTGTTAAAAGTGTCTTGCAACTTAAGTTAAGAAGTGTTGTGCTAAGGTTAAAAAAAGTTACCTTCAAAACTGAAAGACCTAGTTATAGAAAGAGCTTACCATGATAGGTTACTTAGTCATTTATAACAATCATGGTTTGCTTATGCTGTCCTGTAGCAGAGTGCTTAGCACACTTGGCTACTGATTAGAGGGACCTGGGTTTGAGCCCGATAAGGTATGGATGTTTGTGTGGTTTTTCTGCTGAGGTCCCACCATCTTCCCAGACCTTCTACTTTGGCATATAAACTGACAGGCTCCTGTCAGACCTCTGTGGCAAGCATATGTTTGAGGGTTATGGTTTGCTTACTACTGAAGTTGAAGAATGGGACTGTTTGAAACAGGCTTTTCTTGAAACTAACAATATTTTTGTGGGGGAAAAAGGGGAAGAGAAAACAAAATTATTTGAGTGTTAAGGCACTGGAGCTTATTCTTTAAAGAAAGAATTGTAGGAATACTCTTAATCAACACCCTACTAGTCCTAACAAAAAGCATTACAAAGAGCTTAATAAAAGTGTAAAGGATAAGTTAACAGCTGATAAGAATTTTGGCTTGATAGCTTGGCTAACAAAGCAGAAGAAGCAACCAGAGAACATAAAAGCAGAGATCTGTATCAGATAGCTAATGCTTTGTGTGGTAAGAAATGGACAGGTATACAGGGATTGCAGGATAAACATGGTAAGGTTATTGAAGAAGAGGATTCTGTCATGGCTAGATGGGCTGAGCATTTCAGTGATGCTCTAAACAATGTAGTTAGTCTACTCCCATTGTTTGTAATGATGGCTACATCAGAGTTTGAAGTTATTTGGCTATGTATTTCTAAACTTAAACTTCATAAATCCCCAGTGGTAGATGAAATTACTACTGAAATGCTTAGAGCTAGGAATGTTTCTGTTATCACATGGCTAACTGAAATTTTGAACATCTTTTATGATAAAAGCATTGTTTCTAAGGATTTTACCAGAGGTATTACTATCCCTATTTTTAAAAAAAGGCGATGACAGTTCTTGTGATAACTATATGAATATCAGACTACTTTCTGTTCCAGGTAAAGTTTTTTGCATCAGTGTGCTTAGTAGAATTAAGAATCTGGTTGACAGACAACTATATGATGAGTAGTGTGGATTCAGAAGTGGTAGAGGATGTGTAGATCAGATTTTTTTCACTTAGGCAAATTCTTGAGAAATGTTTGGTGTTTCAGAAACCTGTGGTTACAAGATTTGTTGATTTCAAAAAGGCTTTTTACTCTGCCGATCATCATAATTTGTGTTTGATCATGAAATTGTATGCACACCTGACAAGCTAGTTAACATAATGAAAGCTCTCTATAATAACATTGAGTCATGTGTGAGAGTTGTTAAGGCTTGTAGCAATTGATTTAGCATTGTTTCTGGTATTATGTGGTTCGACATGGGTGCGTTTTGTTATTTTTTCTCTTTAGTTTGGTTGTTGATTATGCTATGCAGAATTCACTGCAGTGGGAAGATTTTGGGTTTAAATGATCTAGAGCAGTGGTTCTCAACCTTTTATGCTTCACGTACCCCCTAGAAATGTGGATGTAACTGGTGTACCCCTTGTATAGATAGATAAAACTATAGTTATAATATAACAATGGGAATAAAATAAAACAAACTTTGTTACTAGTAGATCTAGCAACCTTTGAGCTCTCACGGTGTACCCCAAAAAATTTTACCGCGTACCCCATGTTGAGAACCCCTAGTCTAGAGGTCTGAAAATTTCTGATTAGATTACGTTCATGATTTGTTTTTTTTTGACAAATGATGTTGATAAGATGAATTCTTTCATTAGGACTGTTGATGAAACTGGTAATAGAGTAGGTTTGGTGATAAACAGAAATAAAACTAAAATGATGAAAATTGGTAAGGCAGGTTGTGCTTCAGCTGTTTTGAATGGCTGCACCCTTGAGCAAGTGTCTCAGTTTAATTATCTTGGCAGCTAAGTAACAGATACTTGTGATGTGCAGTATGAGATAAACAAGAATAGGGATTGCTGCTGGGACTTTTAAGAAGCTATGAAAAGTGGGAAGAAATAGACGTATACACCTAAAGACCAGAATTGGGCTTATAATAGTTTGATTCTTTCTAGGGTTAGTTATGGTAAAGAAACTTGGACCCTTTGTAAACAAGATAGCAGAAAACTTGATGCAGATGCTTATGTGGTATCTTGGGCATTAGGTGGTTGAACTTTGTAAGCAATGATAAGGTTATGCAAAGGAGTCAGCAACCTCCTTTGAGCTGCATATTATGCAGAGAGAGACTGTATTGGTTTGACCATGTTGCCTGTATGCTTAACTATAGATTAGTGAATAGGGTTATGAACAGTATGCTAAAGGCCTCAGAAAGAGAGGAAGGCCTAGGATGAGGTGGGCAAACAATGTCAAACAGGACCTCATTTGCTGGAGACTTTTATTATTTACTTTTAGGACATCATTAGAACTGGTCTACAGTGGTCAGATGCAGCAGATGTAGCTCAGAACAGACATGTTTGGAGAAATAAATTGCACAATCTGATTGGTCCTCTGTAGCCTAAGACTGCTTGATAAAGATGGAACCCTTCAATTTCCTTGATATAATCAAATATATAAGCAAGTACTAAATTACCTTTAAATACCTCAATAGATATCACATATAAATGATGAAGATATAAATTTATTGACATACTAATTTAACTGTAGGCAATTATTACTAAAATTAAAACACAATCGATAAAAAAATCTCAATTACTCACTTGAAAGAATATGTTCATACAGTTGAAATGACAAAGTTTATTTGTTCAAAGTGATTTTCTCATAGAAAAGCATGTATGCACAGTCTTGAAGAACTTTAGATAAAGATACTTCTTTGACAGTTGAATCTGATGTACAGAACCATTTGTGGCGAGCATGACTGTCCACTGGACCACGCCGATAGGTAATAAAATGCCCAGAAAACATATCACCTAAATGCACAATCACTGCTTTTAACATGTACATGTGCTCAGATGTTTGGGAGCCAAAACTGCAATTCACAAACAAAACAATTATAAAATGAAGAAAATTTCTAAAAAATATAGTTATTCTAAAATGTTATAGGAAATGCACAGATGTAAATTTTAAAGAATATGATTTTATTATTATGTTGGACAACCTTAGATAATTACCACTTACCAGTGTTTCATCCTGAACTTTGTAATGAGGTTAACAACAACTTATGCCCATGTCTGAATATGCTGCCGATGATTGAAGCAAGAGTTAAAATCCGAGATCAGCATAAGTAATGATGTTTTATATACATGGTTATATCTGTGAGCCGTCCCATGGCCGAGTGGTTAGCACGCTTGGCTACTGATCTAAGGGACCTGGGTTCGAGCCCTGGGTAAGGCATGGTTGTGTGTGTTGTTTTTCTGCTGAGGTCCTGCCATCCTCTCAGATCTCCTACTCTGGCATATAAACTGACAGGCTCCTGTCAGACCTCTGTGGCAAGCAGCTGCTTGAGGGTGTATTTATTTTTTTATTTATATCTGTGACATGCAAGCTTCTCAATAGAACAATGAGTTCAGTAGTCAGCAATCAGGATCCTAACTATGTGTATATCGGAAGATAATCAGACGGCGGCTACTTCTAATGAATACTAATAGAATATGGACAAAATACCATTTGTCTATGTATTAATGTATGGAATTTATATACTGATGGAGTTAAAATCATATGGATAGGAAAGTAGTGACAAATGAACTCTCATCGAAGGCATACACATCTCATATGGCCTAGTATTACAGATTTTGTTTAGTAGACAAGGACTGGTAGCTTAAAAATACCTTGGCAATGATAATTCCATCATGTTACATCTGAAGCCTTAGGACATAGCAATTGTACCAGCAAATGGAAAATATCTATGTATTCCTTTTAGATCTAATGTACCTTAACAATGTTTTAAGGTTATATATAGACTTTAGGTTACTCTAATAATAACGTACTATTGCTATTTGGTTTCCAAAGCAAGTATTATATACTTGGCAGTTCTTTGGTTAGGAATTGTAATACACTGTGCTATCTAAATGTAAACAGCTTGATCGTGTTATTAAATTTTATATTATTTTATTTATAAAGAATATGAAAATAACACTGTCATTTCAAGTAAAAAAAAACTGGAACATGACAGTGTTTATTTACAAGAAATCCAGAATAAAGAAATTTTATAAAATATTTAAAGCTTTTTTCTTTAATATAAAATTGGAATGCAAGGACTTAAATCTTTTTAAAACCCCTACTTTCATCTACTCACTTTTTTAAAACAAGAAAAAAAATAACATCCAAGCGTTAGAGATTGACATTGTTAAAAGACTACAACATGGCTGATATGTTTTTTTAAAAAGAAATTCACAAAAGTTGAAAATAAGTTCAACAGATGATTCTCGTAATCTTTGAGGTTTTTCACATCTCCTATCAATATCAGTAGAATTTGAATTCTTATGAAACAATTCTATGAAAGAGTCCTTGATTTTATCTTTCAATTAAAAAAAAAAAACTACTTATTTCCAATAAAATTGTGGATGAAATCAATACAAAGCTCTTTGACTAAAATCCCAAACTTGGAATATAAACATTAACATTTATATACTCCTAGCCATTTCTGAAAACGATGATACAGTGGTAATAGACTTATAAAGCTGGAGAGGATATTGTGCTGTGGTTCCCTATCACAAGTGCATTTAAACTGTGTTTACAAACACACTACAGTATAACTTGTTTATAGTGTCATGGAAGTAACCAACATTATGTTCATTATTATAACCAGTTGTCCCTATTAAATATATAGAAAAATCCCTCGTAAGACCTCTGTGGCAAACAGCTGTTTGAGGAGTAATTAATTTTTTTATATATAGTTGCCCACTGATCTTGTCAGTGCACTAAAACTCTGAAAAACGTAAAATTCTTAATGTGGGGCAGAAACGTGAATCATAAAAATTTTCAGGAAGGTAAAAAGAAAGCTGATGTTGTCAAGGTATAAAGACTTCCACTGAATTCTTTATCTAGAATTTTAAAAAATAAAAAAAAAAATGTTGGGAGGTTGCAAAATCAAGATGTGCTACTTCAAAAAAAAAAAATTAAAAATTAAATCAGCTATATACTCGAATATTGAAGAAACTCTTATCCTTTGGTTCATACAGTCAGAACTTAAAATTTACCACTAATCGGTCCACTGCTTCAAACGAAAGAAAAGAAAGCAGTGTTCATTAGATGCATGGCTTACTAAAAAATAAGCAATTCTTCTTTATTATCTTTTAAGTACTATTATTATATTTACAGTTGTAGTCTTTATTATTTGGGCTTAAATTCATGGTTTATATTTTTTCTTTAGATAACTTTCACTATAATAAATATTTCTCATAACGAATTTACTGGTAAATTGAAGTTTTTTTTTCTGTCCCTTCAATATCATTATAAACAAGTTCGACTGTACATTTATTTTAGCAAACGATTTGTTATAGCTTTTAAAGTAAATTCTTGCAATTAGCTGTTGTTAAATGTTTCAGCAGCCAGAACCCTTTAAATAATAAATATTGTTCAAAATCGAGATTTGGTGAATATTTTCAGTTTTCTATAATGTTTTACTAAAACAATTCTTTATTTCATGATTAGGGAACTTTCAATATACCTTTCCATTCACATAGCATGGAAATGTCCCAATACTTTTGATAATTTTGTATAACTTGCTCATTCCAAGAGCAAAAAATAAAAAGTTAAAGAAAATGTCTGAATAACAATAATTTGATTTTAAATGCAATTTCACATTGAATACTACATATCATGTAATGCATATTATTTATTACTTTAATTTTGCAGCATTTGGTAACAAAACTGTTACAAAACATCAGGTATTTCCTATTGTTATGGATATAAACGTAAACAAAGTAAATAAATTTCTAGAAAATCAAAAGCATACCCCATTAATTGTGCAATACTGCTATTTGTGCCTAAGGGTGCTTGAAGTGTAAATCCAGACCCTGTAGACAAAGATTTTATAATACAAAGAAAATAACTATAATTATAACAGACAACCAGTTTTTTTTTTATTGGAAATAGTTTCTGGAGGAGGGGCAGCAAAATTTTGTTTCGCCAGCTGTCATATTTACTGTCATATTTAGATTACAGTGTATGGATAAGAAATATTATGGTGATCAAAATACATAAAATTTCTTTTATTTACAATTCACTAATTACTATAATTGATATAAGGTAATAAAAAAAATTGATGAAAATTGATACAGTATTGTTTTTGATTAAATTCATGTTTCAGTCATCCTCTTCTTTGACAAATTCAATCTAACATTTGATTTTTACACTTGTGTCATTATTATACATAATGAAAAATAAGCTTACATGTCATCAGTTGTCATGCAGACACATATCATCACCTTTCTTGCATAATTATTTATCTCAGCAAATATGCCAAAAATCAGCTGTACAAAGTGCCAGAAGACCAACCAGAAGAGTTATAGCACAAATATCAGATATTGCTTCAATTTTACTTATTTGCAAACTTGTAATAAATTCAACTTTGACATCAAAGTGTCTGGAGCCTATTGGGTACATTGCAATATCTTCAATTTCTTTGCTTACATATTCCATTCATCATCCTGCAAGGTTTACTTATGAGCTTGTTTATTGATACTATGCCTGGCAATAATACTGCCACATTGTCACACATATTACTATTTTGCACATCACTATCATTATACCATTCATCCACGGCCAATCTCTAAAGAATCACTTTTTTGGGAGGGAAGGGGGGCAAAAATGCTGCAAAAATTATGCTGCCAAATGCTGCAAAATTGGGGGGGGGGCAGTCTCCCAGGGACTGCCACTGCCTTCATCACTATTTCCACCATTTTCTGATTCACTATAGCTATCTCCATTGTTACTTTCACGTAAATATTCATTTATTTATTTTCTGTAAGATGTTTACATACCATTTGTTGTGTAAAAATGTCAATTTGTTCTTGATTTGGCAAGAAAAATCATATGAATTTATTTTATTTTTTTGGTAATATATATTATAATTTTGGCAATAAATTATAATTTATTGTCATAAAAATAACAATAATTACACCTGTTATTATGTTTATGTTATAATGGAACTGGAATATCTTTTAACAGCCAATGCATTGAACATGTTCAGCTATTTGGATTTTTTGCCTTATAAAGTATGGGACACAACTGCTTGGACATAATGAGTTAATTTATTAAAGCAAAATAGATCATTCCACTAATAACAATCAAAAAACATGCACATATTCTGATTGTTATTAGTGTAATGCATTCATGTAGGCATTAATTCATTCTTGGGGTGCTATCTGTCTTATGGGTAACAACTGCAAACAATACATGATGACATAATGCTTTGCAGATTTCGAACAAAGGCATGTGTAGTTTAACTGAATGTTATAAAGATTATATTTTAACATATTTAGATACCCTGTACTCCCAAATACTTAATAGCCTGGTCCTAAATTTTGAACATGGATATTCCCTATGCACCCATGTTGTGTTTAAAAATTGAGTCTATCTCTGATATTATTTGTTTATTAAATTATTAATAATGCTAATAGTGTGAAATGACTTATTTTATTAACATCTTAATAAGTGTAACATTAAAAAAGAAATAGTTGCCATGCCCAATCATAGATGGCACCAAGCCCAGGTGCAACACTTATGGGAGATTGATAAAGTCATATTAGTGGGAAAAAAGACGGAGTCAGTATTAATTCAGTGGTCTCAGAACACACTGGCATGTATCTAGAGAGACATGGGTTTGAATCCCACACATCGGCAAAACTTTTTTTCACAAAACCATTTTATTTTCCCATTTGGAGGATCTGTTGAATTTCATTAGGAAATTTGCTAGCATTACATTATACAAATCATTACTGATCATTAAAATAATTGTTAAAAAAAATATTAAAAGAATAAAAATTAGCATTAGAAAACTATTATTAATGCTGAAACAAATATGGGCATATAAAAATTCATTGTGGTTGCTTCTTCTCTGATTCTAAATAAGGTGATTTTCCAAAATGCTTTTCATATCATTATATCCCTTAACTGGGAAGATGTGGGCTGCTTAATTCATATAAGTACTAGTGCTAATCAGTGGCATCGTGTGAGCTTCTAAATAGGTGGGGCCAATATACCATCAGTGAAACAAACTCTCAGGGATAGAAAGATGGTTGTCAGTAATGCTCTAAATTCAAACAATTGGAAGTTTTGGTTTTACCAATGATTAACTCTTTTAAACTGTTTTATCTTTCTATGTATCATTTGCCTTTTTTGATATAGCGATGTAATAATTTTGAAGTATTTTTCTAATTTTATTTCCATTCAGTGAATATTTGGAGATGCTCATCTAATCTGTCATATTCTCAGGTTTGAGTACCAACTATGCCTACATAATTTTTTTGCCACTAATTCTTGTAAGAAGAACCTTGGTAAGAAAGGAAACACCAGTGTGTTTGGTAAGGTTATGTATAGCATAAAAAATGGGTGTAAATGAAATTTTGCTCAAAAATTTGTGTTGTTTGAACTACTTGTCGCTGGTTGATTATTCTGATTTGATGTTACAAGGTAGTTACTCAAAATCCTTGAAGACTATGAAATGCATCTCCAAATATGCATTGAATGGAAATAAAATGAGAAAAATATTTCAAAAATATTTCATCACTATATCAAAAAAGGCAAATGATTCATAAAAAGATAAAACAGTTTAAAAGAGTTAATCATTGTTAAAACTATTTTTTTTTAAACAAAAAGTTACTGTTTTCACTATATTGTTTGTCTATCCATCTGTCTGTAGACATTGAACTTATCTTAAGAGAAAAATTCTTTTTGAACTGGATAAGACCAATAAGAATTTAATATCATATAATATAGAGTTTCACATTTTTTTAATCTTCCAATTGTTTGAATTTTCATTGTTAGAGAGTGTTAAAGTTGGAAAATGGCAAAGCTGCAAAAAAATAATATAAACAATCTGTTCATGATAGCAAGTTTAATACTTAGATGATAGAGTTTGGTGGCCATGGGATTTAGACTGACAAAAGCAATTTGCCTCCTCCCTTCTGGGTTGTTTTATCTGTGAGAGGCACTTTTTTGCACCCAATGGGCTAAATGGTCAGATCACAAGGGCTCAGCAAAGATTGGGGAAGGAACCCAATGGAGAGCTGCTAGGAGACAGATGGTAGCCTCCATCAATGCATGGGGTATGGGCTCTCCTGCACATAGGGCATGGCTTAATATCCTTCTGATAGATGGTAGCCTTCTGAAGCCCATCAGTGTCCCTTTTCTGACAGAGGACAGGGTGGGGATTAGCAGTGATAAATCTTAATATAGGCATAGTTGAGACTGAGACCTGCAGATTATGAGCTTGATGTGCTACCAACTGCACCACACCTGCCCCTCCTCTCCCCTGAAGAAGTGGGAAAAAACTAAATTTTTTGAGATAAATGAGAATCTCTTTCTGAGTTGAATAGGGAGCTAATAAAATATTGCTATTTGCATTTCCTGAAACTTCTATTAGTGTGAATTTCCACCATCAGTAGATGCTAGATTAGGAAAAAACAAAACAAAAAAACTTTCTTTGAATGAGTATTCCATATTTGATAGGAACAATTGGATTTTTCTATTTTTTTTTATTGTATAAGGCAATCAACATAGAAAGAGAAAAACACTTTTAACAGCAGAACTATGGAATTTATTAACCACATCATTTTTGGCTTTAGTCACTTTTCCTGCCAACCATTTAAGGTGAAAGGTTTATCTCCAATAATGAGATTTTTGTGATTGTTAATCTATTTACAAGCTCATGCAGCTTGCATTTGTCTATTAACCTTTTGCACTCCAGATGTGTTGTTATCTAGTATTAGAATGTTGCCAAAGCAGCATCTATGGATTGGATTGGATTGTATTGTTTTACCTCTGAGCGGCACTTTTTTGCACACCATTGGCTAAATGGCCAGACCACAAGGACCCCGAAAGCTCAGAGAAGGTTGGGGGAGGGGACCCACTGGAACAGCTGTTGGGAGACAGTTGGTAGCCTCCCGTCAAGGCCATCCAGCGTGTTCTTTAACGTGCACAGGGTATGGCTCTCCCGCACACGGGGCCACGGCTTAACGTCCCATCCGACGGATGGCGCCCTTTTCAAGCCCATCGGTGTCCCCTACTGACCGTGGGCAGGGCGGGGGAAATTTTGCAGAGATAAATCTCAACGCTGACCCACCTGGGACTCGAACCTGGGAACTACAGATTACGAGCCTGGCGCGCTACCAACTGCCCCCCCCCCCCTCCGCACCCAGCATCTATGGAGTGCAAAGGGTTAAATAAGAGTATTTAAATATAATTTTTATTATATTTTTACAATTTGCATACAGTTCTTTCCAAATACTGCTAACACCTGAAATTGTTCACCAACCTTCATGATTCCAATATCATCTGCTTTAAGATACAATTTCTGAATCTTATGACTGACATAACAAAATTCAAATTTGTTTTTATTAGGAAATTTTTCCGATTTATTGTATGCAGTTAACACTAAATAGGAAGTAGATTACATTAGTTTAAAAAACACTTTAGATTATAGACCTATTTTTATTAATTTCTTTTTTTATGTACCTCTTTCATTACAGTAAAAACAATTCAATTCCATTTTAATAAAAGCTGTTCTCATAGCTCTTGCCTTTGAAACAGTGCAATAATTTCAGAAAATGAAGTACTTTTGTTTAAAATAAGAATCTTTTTTTCATTTTGTATGTGACATCATCCATATGACGTGGCAGTATTCAGCTCTATTTTTAAAATTTTGCAGGGAATACTATTTAACTTAGAAGCAGCAACCTATCAATTCATCGAGACATGCCAATGTCATATAAGTTCTAATATTGTGCTAACATCTGTTGACAGGATACTACAACTTTTTATAGCTTAAAATGTGTTAAAATTGACGGCCCCTACAAAAGCAGATGGTGTTCCAATGAATTAATAGGCTGCCACATCTAGGATTAATATATATAAATTAAAATAATAAAACAACCTATGTATTTCCTATGTATTTCCTATGTATTTCCTAAAAAGTAAAATGACAATGATGAAATCTCTCAATTTTACATTCACATCAGAGGAAGAATGGTGCCAAAAATATTTGTTCAATTGGAAGATAACCAGATTTGGCCATCTACCTTTCTTTAAAGTTAGAATGAATACAATAAGCAATCTGATCATTTCAAAATGTTTTACTTTCCTTTTTCACTGTTTAGGGCACATATAGAAAAATAAGTGTTTTTAAAATTATATATTTTATTTTTTGCTTTTTCATGGCAGCTTCACAGAGGAGACTACTAAAAACACTTATTTTTCATTTGACTTGGAGGAGAAAACTGCTTATATTCCTTATGTCGATCTACATATCATAAGCTTTCATTTCATGACTCATTACAATTGTCTCCCACTGGTCCCTTTTCTGAACTAAAATACCTGTATTTCTTTTGGGGGCAACAAAAAGTTAGTGCATGATTTGTGCTAGACTATGGCATTCCCATAACAAATTTTCATTTGCATATAACTCATTATAGTCAGCTCTGGGTTGGGTTGGGTTGTTTTACCTTTGAGCGGCACTTTTTTGCACACCATGGGCTAAATGGCCAGGTCACATGGACCCCGAAGGCTCAGAGAAGGTTGGGGGAGGGGACCCACTGGAACAGCTGTTGGGAGACAGATGGTAGCCTCCCGTCAAGGCCATCCAGCGTGTTCTTTAACGTGCACAGGGTATGGCTCTCCCGCACACGGGGCCACGGCTTAACGTCCCATCCGACGGACGGCGGCCTTTCCAAGCCCAACGGTGTCCCCTACTGACCGTGGGCAGGGCGGGGAATTTTTGCGGAGAGTCAGCTCTGGTGTTTGGAACATACAGTGTGACAACAACCTCTTTTTTTGATAGGGAATAAAGAAGGTTGGTAAATTTTTTACAGACTATGAATCTCCATATATCATTATTTGACATATAACTCATTAAGCTAAGTTTTTTCATTCAAAAGACAACAGTAGAACAATCTTTTACACACACACTTATTTTTTTTTTTGGGGGGGGGGGGGGGAGAATGAGGTAATTGTTTTATAGTCTATGACACTTCCCATGTCACTAAACATTCATTTTTAACTAACTCAATACAACTGACAAACAGGTTGGGAAGACATCTGCTACAACTATTTTGACAAATTGAGGGATAAACAAACAAGTAAAAAAGCAATAGGAAGATAGGTATAAAAATTATGTTATGGCTATGAATGCAACCCCAGACTACTGGCAAATACTACCCTACTGACAGAAATGTGGTTTAACAAAAATATACTTTAAACTCCTTTCAAGCCCTGTATTCAGCACAGTCCACAATAGGAAGACTTCAAAAGAAATAAAAAATATTTCACACCAATCCATAAATGTAAAATTAAATATAACAAGCTCTCAAACTTGAAAGAAAAACTCGACATGAAGGAAGGTTAAATACTCAAAGCTCTCAAACAATTAACATGCCAGAAGACCTCTAGGTCTTGGAGTGAATTTCAGTCCCTTGGTCCCAAAACCTACACAGTATTCAAAAATACAATGCTGTTTTCATAATTTCTTGAAAAAAATCTCGTTTTAAAATCAACCCTGAAAATTTACAAATTACTTTTGGTATGTAAATATACAATGTACTAAAATCACAATGTACATATCATAATTTTAATAAAACTCTATAACATTGTAGTATATAAAAATAAAACATAGCAGAAGCAAGGGTGTAACTATGGTGAGGTGCTCCCTTCCAAAGAAAATCAGAGTTGGCAAACTTTGAAGCAGCTTGGCAAAATCCAGGTGAGTTCTGAAATTTTTTTCCCTTTCTCAAATTAAGGGGAGTTGGCAAAAATCTAGGCAACTTGATAAAATCTAGGAGAGTTGTGAAAATTGATATTGTTTTTTGTAAAATTAATGGGAGTTGACAAATTGGAAAAATATTGGTAAGTTGGCAAAAATCGAGTCAGCTTGGTAAAATTCAAAGCAATTTGATAAAATCCATGTGAGTTGGGAAAATTGAGATTGGTTTTTGCAAAATTAACAAAAGTTGGGAAAAATCAAGCCAGCTTGGCAAAAATTCAAAGCGATTTGGTAAAATCCATGAGTTGTGAAAATTGAGATTGCTTTTTGCAAAATTAACAAGTGTTGGCAAATTGGAAAAATATTGACGAGTTCACAAAAATTGAGTCAGCTTGGCAAAATTCAAAGCATTCTGGTAAAATCCATCTGAGTTGTGAAAATTGAGATTGTTTTTCATAACATTAATGGGAGTTGGCAAAATTCAAAGTGACTTGGTACAGGATAAAGGACTTAGTCCCTTTGCTAAGTCCTTGAGCAGAAGTACAACAGTATAATCTAACAGTAATGGTGTAATGGCATACATATGATATATGATAGGAAGAATTTTCAAGATGGATGCCAAAATGGCATATTTGTCTATATTTCAGATACAGAGGTATCCCTTTAATGTAGAATGTCAATTTCTATATCTCTATATAATGAAATTCTTTAAGTGAGATAATAACAAAATTTGGGATTTGTAGGTAATGGTAAATGCCATATAAGGTGAGTTGTTAAATTTGATGTTTTTACAGCTCAATGATTAAATTTCAGGTGCACAAGAAGCACTAACTAAAAAGGTTAGTATCTTAAATGTTATAAAGATACCTTAGAACAGTTCTGTTCACTCAACTGTGGTCTATGTGGCATGGCCAAATTACTTTACCTAACCAAAATCTGCTTACCTGGCCCTTTACCTTACCTTACCCAATTCCTGACTTGCGCTACCAATTTTATAGGACTAGACTAGTGACTAGTCATTGGAGCTTAAGCAGACAACAAGTAATGTATTAAGATATATTTTTGCATTTTATTTTTACTGCAATTAATGCTTACTGTTGTAACTTAGAATATTCTAGTTGAAAAAAGATTTCATGCATTTTCTGTGGCCTTTCCCCCTCCGATTAAAAGAACATAACACTAATCTAAGTGGCATATATGATAGGAACCCCTCACAATGAGGAGGCATATCCCCCTGATACTTATACAAATATGAAAACCTAATACAGCTGAAGCTTATACTATTATTACTAATAAATTACTTGTTATGGATAATAAAATAATTTTAATATTTAACTATTTTCAGCAATTTACATTGTATGATTATCAGGAGATGTACATCCTCATTGTGAGGAATCGACTCTTCAGACAAAAGTCAGCTGCATTAACATTATACCAAAATACTAGCAACAATGTATATTTCAATTACCTTTACATACTTTAGAGAAACAAAATCACATAAATAGTAGGCTTAAACAAGTTATTATACTTACTTAATATAATAGTAAATGTTAGACATTACCTTCTATGCTGAAAGCAATGTTTCAGCATATAGATCAGTCTACTGATTTACATCTATATCAAGTATACTGTTTATCTTATATTTACATAGTATATGACTTTGTTACATAACCTTAATATTGGTCTGTCTGTCCATGCTGATAGTTAATGTCCTATTTCAGCAAATTTATAGCTTGCTGGAGTATGTTCTGTTGATATTTGCTGAGACGGCAGTTGTTAACATCTGCATATCTGCAGTCTGTAGATGTTGACTTGTACAGGTCGTCTGACAGGTTCACGTTAGTCCATTTACAGGTTAACCATGCAATACTAACTCTATCATATATTGTTGCATTTACTTAGTAGATAGTAACACTAATCACAGTTTCTGCCTTTGGTGCAACTGGCACTGTGTGAATTACTTAGCCAGGCGGTATTGGCCAGTTTCCCAACTGCTCATGTTATACTAACATTTAACAGATGTACATTTGAACTTAAAATCTAAAAGATCAACTCAAAAGTTTAAAAATTATGTTTACTATTATCATTAGGCCGGTATAAAACTTGCTAAGCCTACTGTTTATGCGATTTTGGTTCTCTAAGGTACGTAAAAGTAATTGAAATATACATTGCTGCTGATTGGTATAATGTTAATGCAGACAACTTCTATCTGAAGAGTCAACCTCTCACAATGAGGAGGTATATCCCCTGATAATTATACATTGTGAATATTGCCTATCTTTTATAAAATAATTATTTCTCCTCTAACCAGGGACAGATCTAGGAGGGGGGGGGGGAGGGGGGGGCAAAGGTGCCATGCTTTCCCCTCTTTCAGAATACTAGTAAGGGTAATAAAGCCATGGTAAATACACAGATTACCTGTAGTAAAGAATTTAATACCTATGCGGAAAGATTACTTTTGCCAACAGTACAGGACTTAAACCCATAAAATAATTATTTCTCCTCTAACCAGGGACAGATCTAGGGGGAGGGGCAAGGGTGCCATGCTTCCCCCTCCTCTTTCAGAATGCTAGTAAGGGTAATAAAGCCATAGTAAATACACAGATTACCTGTAGTAAATAATTTAATACCTATGCAGAAAGATTATTTTTGGCAACAGTACAGGACTCAAACCCACGACTCTCTAATACATGTCAGAGTGTTCTAACCACTAAATCAAACATCATATCCATAATTTTTTTCCACAATGACTTTTATATATTTCACTGAACGCGGCAGACCTGGTGCCATCTATAAATAGAAAAGGCAACTTATTTTTCCAATTGTTGTTAATTAATACGATGTAAATGAGAAAGTCACCCAAACTTAGCGTTATTAATGAAAAAAAATCAATCCTTAGTAAATACACAGATTACCTGTAGATAAAGAATTCGGTAAATACTTGTGAAAAAAATTACTTTTGCTGATGGAGCAGTCTAAACCAGTGCTTCTCAAATGATGTGCTGTGAAATGAAATATTTACATTTACACAAAATTTTCATCACCTTATTCTCTTTATTAAAATTATTGATATTCAAGTAGTCAAAAGTAGAAATTTTCCTCGTTATTTTATTGAGACAAAGTGAAAGCCCTTTATCAGGAGAATATGCACAATGGCATGAGAGTGCTGCAAATTGTTTGCTTACAACATCAAAGTCAAGCTTACTAAAATTTACAAAAAAAATGCATAAATGAATTTTTTTTATATTTATGCCAATGAATTTCCATATATGCTTTAGCTAGTTAGCCTTGTCAGATAAATATAAAATATATATTTTTAAATCATTTATTGTAGTTGTTTTTAAAATATAGAAGTGCATATGTTTCTTTTTTTTGGTGTGTTGTAACAATTTTGAATTCTCAAAAGTGTGCCTTGAATTCAAAAAGGTTGGAAAGTACTGCTTTAAACTAGTAGTGTTTTATGCAATAACTACAGAGGCTGGTACACAGCACTCTGAAAAGTCTTCATCTGGCCCACTGAGAGAAAAAGTTGCTCATCCCCCCCCCCCCCCATAAAAAAAAACACTTCAGAATTAAATTGGTTACTTGACCGAGTTCAATTTTTAGACTTTGGCACATTAAGGATTAAAAAAACCTACTTTCTGCATTATCTATATGCACCTGAACTCTTTCCTTATGCTTTCTTACTTCTTTGTTATGATTTGGAAAATTTTAGAATTTGAAAAGATAATCACTGAACTAAAAAATTTATCAATGCAAATATTCCATGACTGAGATTTAAAAAAAAATGAACATAAAACATTAGTTACTGCTTTTTTATAAACTTATTCCAAAGGCAGCTGAACTACTCATTAATTTCTTTAATCATTTCAATATAATATTTCAAAGAAATAAAAATTTTATTTTTCTCAATATATAATAGCTCAGAATTATGACTTATTATATTTCTTATCATTAATCAATGGCAAATTTGACAAAAAAATTACAGTAGAGGTTCACAGTACAGTAATTAAAATTAAATTGAAATCTTTAATTCTCTATGACCCTGTTAAATGTTTTTAAGCATTTCAACAAATGTTCTATGCTATCAAGTACTAATTATCTGGGAGGTATAATTTTTCTTTACCTGCAATGAATAATTAAAATCAATACATTATTTTGAAAACAGCAGCTGAAATCTAAAACATTTATTTACAGCAGGGGTTGTTAACCCTTTTTCAGGCCCACACCTTTGTAGCAATATATGGAAGTCACACTCTCGTTAACTGATCTCACATTGCTTATTTCTAAAAATAAATAAAATTTAAAAAATCCAATTTCCAAATGGTCCTTCCACAACCTTCTGGGTGTGCTGGCACCCCAGGTTAAGAACCTCTGATTTATAGGAATTTAAAAAATATTACCAATATTCAATTTTAACACAATATCAAACCTTTTATCAACTGGAAGCATACAGGAAATGGTATTTCCTGCATATTGCGACTGATTTTGAAGGGTGCTTAGAATAGCTGGCTGGCTAATAACCATTTTGCTTGGTGACAAAGGAGAAGTCAATGGAATTTGATGTCTGGAATAGAGTAAAATTGTCTGATTATAAAAGAAAAGCAGTCAATGTTAGCAAACAATGATAAACTTATACAAAGTTATTAAATATCATCATGTTACCGAATTTGTCACTGGGTTATGGAAGAATGAAATGATCTATGATTTTGGTTTCCATCATTTAACCCTTACTAGGTCACCACCGAACATAGATGCTAACAGAATCTGAAATGAGGGGTCAAGGATGTCAATCACTTCAATTTTAAAAAAAAAATTGCCGTTTGAAAATTTTCTTAAATATATTTTTTAAAAATATGCAATTCAAGTTTGCAAAATAATACTTTCTTTTTTCATTTGATGCATATTTTATTAAACTATAATATAATTTGTTAAAGCTATCTGATTGCCATTTCTTAGAAGCGCTAAACGATACTGCGGATTTGCTTGTTAATCTTACTCTTTGCTGGGGCAACCTTCTGATTTAAGCTCATAAGTTTGATTTGAACTATTATCAACAAATTTTTCCTTAAATTTTCAAAAATCTCCTAAAAATAACAAAAAAACTGCTATTTTTAAAAACGGCAGATTTTGGAAGTAATTAAGAAGTACATAGCTCCCCCCCCCCCCCCCCCCGTTTTACGCTCTTTTCTGCCATAAACCTATTTCAGTATCCCCAGAATTATTTTTATCATTTATATCATTTATCCCAGCATTCTATGCATCTTTCCCGCTCTTAAAATTGAAACAGAAAGTAACACGAGCCTTCTTAGAAATGTAGCCAGCAAGCTGAGTTGGAGTTGTTGTTGCAAAGTATGTCATGGCAGCAGGTGCAAGTTGTGCAAGTTGAGTGCAATGACCTAGTTATTGCTCACACGTGCAGTCAAATGGCTCTATGGTGGATGTTTACAGAAAGTGTTTTCAGATATAGGATAATGTGATCATGCATCAAGTCAGTTTAACTTTTGTTTTCATTTCCATGGATTTATTATTTCTGTAAATTACTGATTTTTTTGTCTGCTGATTTTCACAATCTTTTGGAGTTATACTACATCGAATGGCTGGCTTTACAAGTTGTTGGGGATATTATTTAACATCACATTAGATCATATGTTAATATTTCTTTTATTATTTCTTACAGGCTGATTTTGTTCTGATTTGTTGTGTGTGTAATTTTCTGATTTGTTGTGTGTGTAAAATTTGCTCCAAGGCTGACACTCACATATTTCAATGGCAGAGTATCACAGGATTCCTGTACATATGGGACTCATGAATAGTTAGATGAAGAACAATGAGCTTCGCTGTAAGTGGGATTTGAACCCATGCCTTTCAATTACATGCTTCCCTTACATGCTGGTATTGACCACTAAACTATCAGCAGCTAACTGTTTCTTCAGCTAATGTGATTTATAAACTTTCCTGAATATTGATGGATTTGATTGTGGCACTATCTATGTTGGGAATGGACAACCAAGTTGCCTCATATGATGGAATTAATGTTTAGTCACTCACACTTTTGGTGTTATATCACTAATTCAATGGTAGAGTATTACAGGAGATATCCTGTACACATGGGATTCATGAACAGTTAGCTGAACTGGAGGCATGGGTCCAAAATCATATTCATGGCAAAGCTCAGTTGATACACAGTTGGATAAGTCATGGTACCAAGACCCTATGGTGTGACCTGAGAGTTGCTGAACTGCAATCTAATTAACCTTTCCTGTGGGAAGAGCTGAAGAATACTATTTATCATAGAGAACTAGTGGTTACATGCAGGATGCAGTGGATGGTGTCTATCACACTCTGCCACTGCTGAACATATGTAAACCTTATTCTTACACCACGAGTCCACATTTGCACTACGGGAAACCATAGAGTGCATGCACTGACCAGTACATTATATATCACAGTCGTAGTAAATAATAAACAGTTTTTGAATACATAACAGTGATGTTTCATTTATCTTTCTATCTGATAAAGCTTGGACAATATGATGGGTGTAAAGCTAGTAAAAAGGCATTTCTAGCACTCATATTGAGGAAGACTTTTTGATTCAGCTCTGTACCCTTCTATTACTCCTTGAATAAAGTTACACCATTCAGTTCCTCCTTCTACACTTTTGCAGCTACTCATTACAGAGAACTAACATTTGGTGCAACATTTTTATCAACATTCACTTTAGATTTCTGAAGATTATATGCAGTATCATAAAGATTATCTGGTCACAGAATATAACATGTTATATTATAGGTATATATATATACATATATATGTTACCGGCAATGTATGAAAAGCCGGCATTCTATAGAATACCCGGCGTTTTTAGGCAATGTATGAAATATGAGAATTATTACATACTTTCCCTAGGCATTGTATAGAATACCTAGGCATTCTATAGAATGACAAATACTATTTCGGCAAAGTATGAAAAAGGCTTTTATTGAAAAGATGCATGTGAAAATGTAAGAAGTACAAAATATAAGATTCGGGATTTTTCTACAAAAAGAGAAAAATACCATTGCTGAACTACCGCCAGAAATATTAACATCATAACCTGTAATAAATCTGTCGTCTGCATTATAAAAAAACGCCCCAAATGAGGTAAAGCCAAGTGAAAACGAATCAGTAAAGTGTTGAATATTCGAAGTTTGGAATTCGAGTTAGGATACTCGTATTTCACTTTACTACTTGTCAAATCTATTTCAGTGGAGTTCCGAGATGCTTGTGATATGTCGTTTTTTGATGACTTTTTTTAATCTGTTTTTTGACCTTAACTCTCCTTCTATGGAAGCTAGGGTTCTCAAACTTTGGGATCCCTATTGAGGCAACCCTCTTTTACACTCTTACAACGCTAAAGGGCACTTTTCCGAATGGAAGGGTGTCTTTTTGGTGACCAAAGTGACCAACTATAGCGCTCTTTTTTACCGAAACTAGGGACTGGCGGATCTGGCAATCAAAGTGAGCCTATAGGGGACCCAGGGGAACATTTACTGGTCAATTCGAATTGGACTGAGTGCTCTGGCTCTCTGTTTGAGGTGAGCGTTGAGAGTCACGTGACTCGCATTGCGAGTGCCGCTCAGAGGTAACACAACACAACAACGACTCGCATTGCGACATTAAACATCACTGCCAGGAGTATTTTATACTTTGCCGATTTGCCTTTTGGCATGAAAGCCTAGGAAATGTGTAGGAAATGTGTGAAATATGAATCGTTTCATACATTGCCGGCTAGTTTTAGGCATTATATACAATGCCTAGGCATTCTATAGAATGCCGGATTTCAAACTTTGCCGGTGACATATATATATACAGCTTCATTTTCACTCATCTCTCTCCCACCTTTCCTTGAAAACATTTTTGGTAACAATTATTTAAGTATAATAAAACAACCTGTATGCAACTGCTTTGTTGCTTATGTATTATAATAGTTTGATAAAAAAATTGAGTTACCTGTATTAATATTTTGCAAACTATATTTGAAATAAAAATTCTAGCTTATTTATAAATACACCCAATTCTGTTTTTACATGATAGATAGGTTCCTGAAAAAACTGTGTAAAAAAAAAACAGTAATATGAAAAATTAGAAGATTGGTTCCAGACGAGAAAACCCAGTACAAATAATAAGTTTCCGAACATATATAAAATAAATTATCCTTCATAAAGAAAATATATGTCACTAATTCAAGAATACGAAAGTGTAAAAAACTATGACTTACATATGTTTATTAACTAGATTTTATTCATTGTCACTTTCTGACAATCGACATATTCGTTTGTGTAAGACTGGAATTAAACCACTTTCATTCATTATTTCATTACTTGAAACATTTTGGCCATCGTGTTCATACTCTAATGGTGAAATGCTCTCTGTGGTATGGGGAACCAAATTATCACTTGTTTCCAGTGATTCTGAAGTTTGATTAGTTTTGACAACAAACTTTGTAATCAATTGTTGAGATCTTGCTTTGACTAAATCTTTGTATAATTCTTGATAACACCCCATACATGACTTCAGTTCACGTTTAAACTGCTCAGCTTGTTTGACAATGGAATCATGTGTAAGAAAATGACTTTCCCTTTTACTAGCCATTTGAAGCCCTTCTTTAATTAAACCTGCAGTGAGTGGAACCTCTTCATTACCATCACTTTTTTTTTCATCAAGAGTCTCAAGGGCAACTTCTATTATTTCATCTTCGCCAAGAGCTTCATCACCCAGCAATTCATCAATATCTGCAAATGATAAATCATTGAATCCTTCTCCACCAACTGAATGTACTAAAGTGATGATATTAGGATATTTAGTAATATTTGGGGGTACAGGATCTTTGCTTTTTACACATCCTGGCCAAATAGCTTTCCAGCATGCGTTTAAAGTTGATGGTTTTAATTCTGATATCAATCCAGCATGTCGATACAATCTAAAATAGAAAATTTCTTCCACACATCAATAACTGTTATATCCAAAATGTATTGGAATGTTTGTCTTACATAGTAAGTTTTAAATGTGGCAATTATACCCTGGTCTAGTGGTTGCATTAAGGATGTTGTATTAGGCGGCAGAAAACAAAATTGCACATTTGGGTGTTCCAAAACAGGATAGCCAGGTGCATTGTCTATAATCAACAGAACTTTAAATTTCAGATTTTTTTTCTTCAAATAGCATTTAACTTCTGGAACAAAACATTTATGGAACCATTCATTAAATTTTTTTTTTGTTTGCCATCTAATACACTGGCAATTTATTAAAATCTACATCTTTCATTGACTGTGGTCTTAGTGATTGATTGATGAGCAGCGTTTTAACATACGATCTTCTGAAGTGTTGCTGAAAAATAGAAAGGTCATATGATCCTTACCTGCTTTAAAGCCACCAACAGTTTTTTGTGATTTTGCTAAGTAGGTTCTACTCGGCATATTTTTTTCCAAAAAAGACCAGTTTCATCTGCATTCCAAACTTGATCAGGAGTGTATCCACTATCTTCAGTGATTTGGGCCAATTTTGGACAAAATTCTTTAGCAGCTGGCTCATCTGGATATGCAACTTCACCTTTTATCTTTACATTATGAAATGTGTGTCTTTGAAGAAATCCTGCAAGCCAACCTGTACTTGCAGAAAATCATAATTTTTGTTGATGTAGTTGGTTCCATTTCTTGTATCTGCTTATATATTCATAATGTCATCTGTTTGATGGTATTTCTGTCTAAAGGTATTCTTTTTTTGTGAGTTATCTTCTATCCACATTACTAATACCTTTTCAATCTTCACTTTTACAATATCTCTTGTATACGGTGACAACTTAACACTCAATTTTGCTCCAGAAAAAAAAAAATCTTCCCTTTTCTTGATAGTTCTTATGGTAGTTTTGTTCAAACCAAAATATTTACCTATGGATGTTAAACCTTCTCCAGTTGCAAGACAATCTAAAATTTGAATCTTAGTATCCAAAGAGATAGCTTTCCTTTTCTGCTTTGTGCAATTAAATTATCTGACATCGTGGTAAGGCTTACGAAAACTATTTGAATTGTAATTAATAAATCAGATGATGAAAAATTGTAAATTACCTATCAGCAGAATTTAATAAATTTATATTACACACACAAAACTTCAAAAAACAAAACAAAATTTTTTTCGATTTCTTCTATTAAACATCTAAACACTTCTAACTTTAAACACGAAATGAGAAACCAAGACTAACGTATGTATTAAAGATAAAATTGAGGGGAATTCCCAGAACTTAATATTGCCACTTTATTCCGAATGAAGTAGGTTTTGTAAAAAATTTCCATAAAATAGAGAATAAAATAGAGAAAACTTGTTGTGTAGTTATGTTAGTGTAGTTTTTATTTTGGGGATTTTAGTGAACAAAATGTGCATCGATAGTGCATTTTCAAAGTTAAAACTACTTCAAAAAATGTGACCATAAAAGCACATCTTTGTTATAAATGTAAATTCTAGGAATTTTTTTCTTGAATAGGAATATTTTTTCAGAATTAAATTCAAATGGAGATTTTTAAAAGGTGCCATTTAAACCATGTCAGATCAAAATAAATCATGTAAAAAGAGAACTGGAATTTTTTTCTAAACTGTGTTAAATCAAAATTGTGTAAAAAAAAATCTTTGTAAAAACAGAACTGGTTGTACTTATATACAAAGACAAGATTTAATTAACAATAATTTTGTCTTACATAAATGCAACTCAGAGGCAATATAGTTTTGCTGACCAGTACAGGGTTGCAACCAAGGCTGTGCCAAGACAGAGGTGAGTGGGCTATCTGTCCATAGCACAAATCAAACCTAGTACAAAATTTCAAATTATTACAAGACTAATTTTTATTGCTATGCACAAAAGCTGACTATTCGACATGTTGCAAAATAATGTTTGCCCTAGCCACTAAATTAGCAAAGCATGACCCTAGTTACAATCGTACTGTGTAAAAAACTAATATGGAAAAGCTTATCAAAAATTTATTTACAGACTTGACAGTACTATGTGAAGAAAATGAGGTACAGAAATGAAACATCATTCTGATGCATTCAAAATCTGCATACATCAAGGATACAATCTACTAAAAAAATCTATCATCACTCATCAAATATGGTAATTCAGAAACAAGCATACTTATAGCATTTAATATTCTACAACAAATATGTCAACATTAATACCATGCAGATTTTAAAATTAGCATGTAGAAGTTTAGCAGGAAATCGGTTTTCAGCCATGTTGGTGACCACAATCCTATGACCCCTTGATAATATGTGAAGTATTGTGAATACTTAATATACTATCATTGAGGCATAGCACTGTAGGTATTATTAGAAGATTCAGGATGGTTCCATCTGGCAACAAACAAAATTTCCAGCAAATGTTTCTATGCTGAACTTATATGTCAAAGATGTTATTAATGTTCTGCATTATGTCAGTAAATATAAGTTAAGAAATTTTTACTTACAGATTTCAGTAAAATATATAAAATATATTTTTGTGTGAAAATACAATTAATTATAATTTAAACTTTGTAATTTAAACTTTGTAATGTTTTAAAATATACTTAGAGCCAATACAGTTAAATGCATACCCATCATCTTTTAAACAACCTCCACCAATTAATCTTGCCCAAGGATAAACCATTCCCTCATTCTTGTTTTTCTTTCTGGAGCTGTAAACATAATCATCCATTGCCAGAAATTCTGGAAAGGCTATATGGTCAAAGCACTTCATGGGCATGCCATTGTTAAGCCATACTGTTCTTTGAATATGGATGCATAAGCACTCAGGCAGCTAGAGGACCAAAAAATTTTCAAAAATGAATTTTATGTTAAGCTAGTAAATATGGAAAACAGCATATATAATAAATATTATAATAGAATATAAGCAAATGAGATAGCATATTGAACCACATTAGAAAGAAAACACCCCACAAACCATAAAATGTTCAGATCAGTAAACAAAGGAAAAAAAATACAAGTTATATTTATAATATGAATTGTTAAAATTATTATAACAAATAATAACAGTATCTGAATAAACAATTAAACACTGATACATGCATTTCTAATACCTTAATATATTGGGCAAATTTTTGGAACAGTTTTATCTTTTTCAACAGATTTCAGTGACCTGTAATTGGTGGATCTCAAATTTAGTATACTAGTTCCTCTTTTGTGACTATGTGTTGGGTTAAAATATTAGGTCTCTAACTGTAATGGGATAATATTAATGACCTTGCAAAGGTGGGTGATCTAGCAATCATGTGTGGTACTTGCAAATGCCATGGCTTTCTTGGCTGTAAATTGTGAATAAAGAAGTTATGGAGAACAGAGGAGAAATTTGTTTCATGCCAAACTTTTGGCAGTTAGTACTAATTAACAAGTGGCATATTCTTCATGAAAGCAATGAAAGTATCACCACGTTTAATTCATTTTACCAATATTTTGAATTTTTTAAATGACATTAAATATTTTATTTAAAACAAGCGAACATGATTTATTTATTTTTAGGTACTTAAAAGTGAAAGTTCCCCTTTCAGTATAAACCTTCTCTATTTATGGGAATGAGGTTATTATTTCAAGTTACCATACTGTTACTTTAGTGATATCTATGCTAATTAGTATCCATTGCAATGAACTAGGTGCATATGGACAAAATTATAAAAGTGGATTACATAAATGTGAAAGAAACTTATATTCTTCATTGTTTATGTGACTGATCTCAGGAGAGGAAGAATGGAGCTTTAGAAAAGGCATCTGCAAGTTTTTCTTTTTTGTACCTAGCAATAGTGAAAACAAACATAAAATATGTTTCAAATGTGTGTTTCATAACAGGCTGAAAATAGCTAAAAGTTAAAGTGTTAAAGGCTATTTTTATATTCCAAAGTGTTTGTCTTTATTTTTAAGCTTCTTTATGTTACTTCAAGAAATATTTCTGGGTTAATATGCTTTCAGAATTTAAAAATTTATATACTCTGGATAAATGCAAAATGAATGATGCTGTTAACAAGCTTTTTTCCAATTTGGTTATGTAATAATTTTTTACATTGCATTTTATGCTACATTTTAAAAGGCTAATATAATTTTAAGTTTGTAAAGTGATTAATCATTAATTTTTATCAGCTGATGTGTGAATGAAATGAAGACAAATTCTAATACAGGGGTCACTCAGATCTTCAGAAGTATCACTCAGAGGTAAAACAATAGAACATAACCACTTTTATTTAAACAAATATTAAATATAAATATACCCCCTCAAGCAGCTGCTTGCCACAGAGGTCTGACAGGAGTCTGTCAGCTTATATGCCATAGTAGAAGGTCTGTGAGGATGGCAGGACCTCAGCAGAAAAACAACTCATACATCCATGCCTTACCCGGGGCTAGAACCCAGGTCCCTTAGATCATAGGTTCTTAAACTATGGGTCTCAACCCTATATGGGGTCGCGTAACTGTATGTGGGAGTCATGAAAAATTTTGCAACAGTAAAAGGTTTATGAACACACAACGACCAAAAATTAATTCATAATGAAACGCGTAATGATTCTGAGGTATTTCTGGCAGTGCAACTTCACTACAGCCTTGTTCTTAACACACAACATGCGCACTTTGAACTGCGCATGCTGCCATGCAACGTCAACGACGCTGCCAGAAACACCTTGGCTCGGATTCGAGACTATTGTATTTTATGATTAGCATTGTTTTGTCAGTACATATAAAGTTTTCTGCTCTTATAAAAACATAATAGTTTAATTACGGAAAATAAAGACTTTTAATATTTTCCTACCGTCATTCCTCAGCATATAAGCATCAAAATAGTATATCTTTGGATTGTATTGGATTATGGAGAAGCGGCTAAATTTAGACAGAAGAGGTAAAAATACTGATGACAATGTGGCAGAGTCTTCACTACCAGGTTGTAGTACACCTAAATTAACAAGAAAAAGAAAATATGTCGAATCATTTTTGTAATATTGATTTACTTCTAATAATCATCATGGAGTGGAAAAACTTCTTTGCTTAATTTGTAATGAAGTTTTGGCTGTGGAGAACATGAAACCAGTCAAACTAAAACGACATCTTAATACCAAGCATGCAGTGTATTGCAATAAACCAAAGGAATATTTTGAAACACTTGTAAAATCTTCAAATAAAGAAAAACAATGTTTTGAGAAATTTGTTACTGTCAATGAAAAGTATTTACTTGCATCTTACAAAACTTCTTATTTAATTGCAAAAACTAAAAAGCCCTGCGCGATAGGAGAAGATCTCATGTTACCTGTGCATAAAATGTCAATACATTAAAATGTCAGAAATAGTTCATAGGAAAAAGTATGGGGATGAAATTCGTAAAATTCCTTTATCGAATGATACTGTTTCCAAAAGAATTTCTGAAATTAGTAAAGACCAATTGCAGCAGCTCATTATCAGGCTTAAGGGCAGCCCAAAGTTTGCAATTCAGTTCGATAAAGCAACTGATATTTCTAAAATGGCACAGTTGTTACTTTACGTAAGATATCCTTTGAAGGAAGCATACATGAGGAATTATTGTTTTGTCACCCTTTGGAAGGGCACACAAGAGGGGAAGATATATATCTTAAAATTGATGAATTTTTACAAGCTGAAGCTTTACAGTGGAAAAATTGCGTTTTATCGAATGAAGCTTTACAGTGGAAAAATTTCGTTGGAGTCTGTACAGACAGTGCTGGAGCAATCATGGGTGAGAATGTTGGATTTGTAGCAAAAGTTAAAGATGGTGGCAATGAACATATCCTTTTACTCACTGCATGATCCATCGAGAGGCACTCAGAGCCAAAAAAATATCACCAGAGTTAGATGTTGTGTTTCGCAATACTATCAGAATCATTAACTTCATTAGGCTCGTAATCTGTTGTTCCCAAGTTTGAGTCCCAGCTGGGCAGCGTTGAGATTTATCTCCGCAAAATTCCCTGCCCTGACTAAGGTCAGTAGGGGATACCGATGGGCTTGGAAAGTCTGCCGTCCATCAGAACCCCCCCCCCCCCCCCCATCATCTACTAGCTCAAATTAACACTTTTAAGGAATGAAACAGTAGGTAGAGGAAAATCTTCTTTCTCTTTGAAAACAAGATTCTCATATGTGTCAGAGGCCACATGCATCCTTCTAGTTATTTTATTCCATTCTTGTTGTTTTCTTGCCACATTGTATGTACAGTCGGTAGCACGCCAGGCTTGTAATCTGTAGTTCCCAGGTTCAAGTCCCAGCTGGGTCAGCATTGAGATTTATCTCCACAAAATTCCCCGCCCTGCCCACGGTCAGTAGGGGACACCGATGGGTTTGGAAAGTCCACCGTCTGTCAGACTCCCCCTCCCTCATCATCTACTAGCTCAAATTAACACTTTTAAGGAATGAAACAGTAGGTAGAGGAAAATCTTCTTTCTCTTTGAAAACAAGATTCTCATGTGTCAGAGGCTATATGCGTCCTTCTAGTTATTTTATTCCATTCTTGTTGTTTTCTTGCCACATTGTATGTACAGTCAGTAGTACACCAGCTTGTAATCTGTAGTCCCAGCTGGGTCAGCATTGAGATTTATCTCCACAAAATTCCCCGCTCTGCCCACGGTCAGTAGGGGACACCAATGGGCTTGGAAAGGCCACCGTCCGTTGGATGGGATGTTAAGTCGTGGCCCCGTGTGCAGGAGAGCCATACCCTGTGCATGTTAAGAACACGCTGGATAGCCTTGATGGGAGGGCTACCATCTGTCTCCTAATAGCTGTTCCAGTGGGTGCCCTCCCCAACCTTCTCTGAGCCTTCGGGGTCCATGTGCACACCATGGCCATTTAGCCCAAGGCATATTTTTTTTGCACACCATGGCCATTTAGCCCATGGTGTGCAAAAAAAAGTGCTGCTCATAGGTAAAATAACCCAACCCATTAACTTCATTAAAAGCCGTGCCCTTAACAGTCATTTGTTTTCAAATCTTTGCAAAGATATGGACTCTGATTACAAAAGCTTATTACTACATGCAGAGGTAAGGTGGTTCTCAAGAGGGCAAAGTTTAAACAGATTATTGAAATTGAAAGATGAAGTTGCTAAATTTCTGACAGAGCAGAAATTCGATTTGGTTAATTTCTTTCATAATGACTTATGGCTTTCAAAACTGTGTTATTTGTCAGATATTTTCGAAAAACTGAATGATTTAAACATGCTGCTTCAAGGAAAAAATTGTAACATATTTATGTTAAAAGATAAAATTGAAAGTTTTACTAAAATAGTTAACATATGGAAGAATAGGGTGGAAAATGATTCTTTAGAAATGTTTACAGCTACAGATAATTTTATAATTGAAAATAATCTTCCCAAAGATTTAATTGCAAGAGTTATAATTGATCATATGAAGTGCCTGGAGACGATAGTTTCACAAATACTTACCTTCAAATTTTGATTCTAAAAAAACTAAGTTGGATTCATAAACCATACTCAACTGAAATCAAAAACGTCAGTCATGTGCCATTAAAAGTTCAAGAAGAATTTGCCGAGTTATCAAGTGACACAGGTTTAAAACTTGAGTTTCCTAAAAAAATGTTAAATGAATTTTGGCTTGGGATTAAGACAGAATTTCTAACAATTTCTGAAATGGCCCTAAACATACTTCTCCCATTTTGTACTTGTGCGATTATGTATTTATGCGAAGCGGCGTTCTCAGCATTGAAGATTATAAAATCAAAATATCGATCAACTGTGAAAAACGTTGAAGATGCTCTACATCCTGCAGTGTCAAATATTCAGCCAAGATTTAATTCTTTATGTGAAAATAACCAAGCACATCCATCTCATTAGTATGCCAATTTGCTTTCGTCTTTAATAAATGGTAAAATTATATGTATACCAAAGAATTGTTTTAAAATAAATTTCTTTATGATTTATTATCAGTAAATGTTTGATTTGTATATCTATTTCATATACCTATATACCTGGGTCGCGTAAAAATTTCTTGGGCGAAAAGGGGTCGCGAGTGGAAAAAGTTGGCAAAAAGGGGTCACGAGTAGAAAAAGTTTAAGAAGCCCTGCCTTAGATCAGTAACCAAGCACGCTAACCACTCGGCAAATATTACACTTATTAAACGTTGGGTTGTTTTACCTCTGAGTGGAACTTTTTCACACCTAATGAGCTATGTGGCCAGGTCACAAGGATCTTGAGATGATTGGGAATGAGATTCAGTGGACAGATGTCTTAACCCTTCCAGTATGTAGCCTGAAAAACAGGTTTCCATCCAGGGGCCAAGCTATTTTCTGCCTATGCTCAACCGAAAAAAAAAACTTTAACTTTAGAACTGTTTTGGCAAATAACTAATGAAAGGAATTATGGCATGTTATATGCCAAATTAATCAGCATTTAATTCTGGATTTTTTAAAAATATATATTTAACCAAAAAAGACCACGTTTTATTTTAATAGGACTTTTTTTAGAGTCATGTAGTAAAAAAAAATGCATCTGGCAATACAAATAAAAATTTATTAAAAAAAAATAGAAATGATTACAATGCACATGAATAGAATGACTATATATTTCTGAATAACAAAAAAATATTTTTTTGGTTTTAAGTAAATATTTTTCTCATTTTGTAATTTTTTTCTTGGTACCATACTTTGAGAAAATTCCAGACTTTAGCCAACCCTGCTGAGTCAGATAAGAAAGTCAACTTTAGGATTTAAAAAAAAGTAACCAATCAATTGAAATTGGTCATGTTATATATCAAATTAAATAGAATTTAATTACGAATTTTATGAAAATAAATAATATAAACAAATTTGCAAGTATATTAATTTTAATAAGCCTTTTTCAAAGTGATATGGTGAAAAAAAAGATCACACTAATTAAGGCTTCATTTTGGAAAACCTGCTGAATAAAAATAGTTAAATTATATATTTATTGAAAGGAAATTTCCTCCCGAATAATATAACCTGAAATATGATTTTCATTTCTTTTAATGATTCTTTTCAGTATCGTATATTTTAAGCATGGCCAGTGTTATACAACATGACTTGGCCATCTCACATTCATGGGATTTTCTGAACTGGTTATGAAATAGAAAAAAAAAACTTCCTTGGCTGCTTTTTTTTTATTAAACATTATGAATTATTTCTTTGGGTGTTGAAGTAGTTTAACAATCTTGGCTAAGTGCAGAAAGGTTTATTTAATAAGGTTTGTGCACCAAGGACCAGCCCTTCCCAAAATTGCCCTTCCAAATGATGGCCGATTTCTGTAGCAAGGAAGTCTATTTCGCTTCCATATCCAAGTTATTCAATTTCAGAAAACTATTTCAGAAAGAAATAATAAAAGAAATATTACACATAACCTAATGGGATGTTAAATAAAACATCCACAACAACTTTTAAGCCGGCCTCCAATCTAGAATAACTCGGAAAGATGAATAAATCAGCCAATTGAAGATCGCTAAATAACGAAAGTAAACATACAGAAATGAATTTGCTTTCATATCCAAGACCTCATTTATTCTCGGAAAATGATACTATATCAAAGTTTTACTGGAAAAGTAATAAATAATAAAATAAAAATTAACATAGAGCCTACTGCGATGTTAAAATATCCACAGCAACAAGTTGTAGGAATGCAATACGATATAACTATAAAAAAACACTACTTATCAAACGGCCAAAAGATCGCTAATTTCCGAAAATAAATCTACTGAAATGTAAACTAAGGTTTAAATGTAAACAAATACTAACTTTACAAAGAGTATCCAATATGCTGCACTAAAACTGAAAAAAACACTTATAGCACATGGAACAGAGATAGCATGTGTCATCCATCTGTGTCTTGTTTGGCTCAGTGAAGCATAACTAATTAAATGCATGTACAACCAGAATTTCTAAGAAGGATGTGTTTACTTTCAGTTTCGATTTGAAGGCAGGAAAGATGCATAGAATGCTGGGAAAAATGATAAAAATAACTTGGGAATACTGAAATAAGTTTATGACAGAAAAGAGTGTCAAAAAGGAAATAAAAATGGCGGTACGTATTTTGTAATTACTTCCAAAATCTATGGTTTTTAAAAATAGCAGTTTTTTTGTTAATTTTTAGGAAATTTTCGAAAATTTAAGGAAAAATTTGTTCATAATAGTTCAAATCAAACTTGTGAGCTTAAATCAGAAGGTTGTTTCAGCAAATAGAAACGTTAACAAACATATCGGCAATACCATTTAGTGCTTCTAAGAAATGGCAATCAGATGGCTTTATAAAATTATTTATATTATATGCATGAAATTATTAATATAATATGCATAAAATTAAAAAACAAAATATTATTTTTGAAGCCTGAATTATATATTTTTTATAAAATAAATAAATAAAAAATTAAACAGCAATTTTTATTTTTTTTTTAAATCGATATATTTTTGTTGTACTAAAAACATATACATAGGTCGGTCTCTCAATTCAGATTCTCCGTACGTATACAGATGGCTTGGACACTGGAAGGGTTAATGTGTATGGGTATGGTCCTTCTGCCCAAAGGACAATAAATGTCTCATCTGATGGACAGCAGCCTTTAGAAGCCAACTAGTGTACATTTTCTCACTGAAAGCAGAACAGGGGAAGAACACAGAGGATTTTCACACAGTTAATATATTATTGTTGTTGTTTTCTAGTAAACTAGTATTTTAAAGTTATATTAGTGGATGAATGATAGAGCAAGCATTAGTTTAGTGGTCTTAGAACACTCTGGTATGAATCTGGAGAGAAGTGGGTTCGAATCCTGCACATTGGTAAAACTAATTTTTTTCACAAAACTATTATTGTTATATTTCAGTTTTCTTTTTAACATTATCTGGTTTCCGAAGCAAAATACATTTTCTGTTGCACTAAAATCTTAGGCTTATTTTAGGATTGGCTAAGTAAATTATGAATTATAAACAATATTTAAAAAAATTGAGAAAAAGAACTAAAAGATTTAACTATTAAGAGAAATATTATGCTTTCCACAGACCTTCTTTATGGCATATTATAGCGACAGACTCTTATCAGAACTTTGTGGAAAGCAGTTGCCTGAAGGGTAATTTTTTTAAAAATATTTTTTGGAAAAATAAAATGAATTAGAAAAATTTAAATAATTAAAAAATTTTATTGCTGTCAAAATAGAAAAAAAAATTGCTCTTATTAGAAAAAACATGCAAAAAAGTTTCTTTATTTAAAAATTTCCATATTTTATTGTGAAGAATCAATTGTTCTTTACTTAAGAACATGACTTACTCTCTGTTATTTCTGGTTAATGTTTTGAAGATCAGTTTTTTACATGAAAACAATTAAAAATGGCCTGGTCACTAGCTACAGTTTTCCACATGGGATATGTAAAGGATTAAAACAGTTATTTTTTTTTAATCAAATACACCTATTATTTGTATAATCTTATAATTTGCTAATAATTTATAACTAGCAAAAATTATTTTTTACACCAGCTAATGAAATTAATCTGCATATGTTACATTTAAAAATTGATTAACCTCACTGGGATTTGTAGAGTTAATTGTTATTATTAGGAAAAGGTTACAATGGTGAAGTTGGAATTAAAAGCTTATAACAAAAAATATTAAAAGAGCAAAGATATTCATTCAGGGGAAAAAACTGGAGAATATGTAACAAAGAAGAATGTAAATTTTATTCACCTACTCACTTTTCCAAAGACAAGTTGCTTAATAAAAGTAGTTTTGGCTTCATGCACTTTTGTGTCATCTGGCAGTTGAAAATGTTTTGTACAATCATCACATGTTACATCATCCACTAACTCACATGTGATGAATTTTTGCAAACAGTCTTGGAGTTGAAGTTGACCCTAATAATAGAAGAATAAAACAATAATAAAGTAACTACTAAGAAACTGCAGGTAATTACATTTAGATCAAAGATCTAGATGATGAGACATTGTCTTGGGCCAGGTGGGATACAAACCCAAACACCCTGATAATATATAATCAAAACATAATATTTAATAAATTATATATACAAAGTAAGGTCCAAAAGTTTCTGGCCCAAGGGTATTAAAGAGGTAATAGAATCAAACAATAATTTTTATTTTTCAATATTATCACCCTTTATTTCAATACATTTTTTAGAATGGCTAATTAACTTCTCTACACCACTGAAAAAATAATCTGAATTTTTGCTCTTAAAATGGTCTAAAACTGCAGAAATGACTTCTTCATCACTTGTAAATTTTTTTTCCCCACGTAGATCTGACTTCAATTTTGAAAACAAAAAAATAGTCGCTAGGAGCTAGGTCAGGACTGTACAGTGGGTGATTTAATTCCTGGAAACCACATTGATTTGATGAATAGCAGCCTTCACACAACTGAAGTGTGCACTGGCGCATTGTAGTGCAATAACCTCACTTGCCGGGACAGCTTTCCTCGGAGTATCTCTCTGATGCTATCCTTCAATTTGTACATTAATGATGCATAATATTCACCAGTAGCTGTAGTATTTCGTTCTTTAAAGTCGACTAGCAGAATCCCAAGAGATGGTGGCCAAGATCTTTTCTTGGGATTCTGTCACTTTTGTTCTTTTTGGTCATGGGATCCAGGATGTCGCCACTCCATAGATTCCCGTTTAGACAGGTGATCATGGTACAGAACCATAGTTTCATCTCCCGTGACAATTGAATCAATCACTTCTTTATCTTGTCCCTCACAGAGTGCTAAAAATTCAGTACAGCATTCCGTGCATCGTTGTTTTTGGACAACACTCAAAAGTTTTGGGACCTATCTCACACTCACTTTGTTCATATCAAGATGTCATGTAAAATTTGAAGCACCGTGGTTTTTGAAAGTCCACACCTTGCTGATAATTCTTGTTTTCAGTCGCCCATCCTTTAGCACCTCTTCTTGCACCAGTGTAATTGTTTCCAGAATGAGTGTTTCTGCAGGTCTGTCTTGACAAGGTTCATCTTCAATCGTATCTCTTCCTAAGTGAAACTGCTTAACCCATTAACTGTCAAATATGACGGGGAAGATTCGCTGCACACAGCATCTAAACATCGTTTAATTTCTACCGGGCTTTCGCTTTCTTTCATAAAAAATTTAATGAATGTGCGATACTCAAGTTTAAAATTTTAAAATATTGGGCAACAGCACTTCTATCTGTGATGCTAGCTGGAGTGCTATTGATGCTAGAGCTGCAAAATTTTAACTGCAGTACAACAAAACATAGGATAGTTGATGGAGTTAGACCTGTCAATTCTTGTTCTAACATGTTCGGGCCAGAAATTTTTGGACCTTACTACATATATATATATTCATAATTCCTCATTATCTAATAGTTGATTTAAGTATGATGATTATAATAATACCATTTCCAGTGAAGCTGAGTGTTCCTCTGGATGACAGACATGCCAGGAATAATAATTTATATTATATCACAAAAGTGTCTGGATACCTCCATTTTCAAAGTTCTCAAACTCTGAAAATAATTTTTTCCCCATTAATGATTAAATACTTAGTAAATAAATGATTCATTATTTTCTGCCTTTTGGACATCTGCTTCATGATACATTACTCCATTGTTTACTGACTATACCTATTGCATCACTATAACATCTACCTGTGACTAGTGCAAAGTGCTTTTTCATATACATCTGAAGAATGGAGAAACCTATTTGCTTTATCTAGTTTATACATTTTGCTCTCTCTAATATAAGGTAAGTGAGGTCCATTAACCACATTATCAATCAGAACACAGCTTAAATTGAAGAGTTTGTATGTTTCATGACACTTCATTAATTGCAAATTTAAAGTAAAAATATTTAGTACATACCCAGTGTGGGGTAGGAATGGCAAGAGAAATACTATCGAAGGTGTCATATCTTACAGGATACTGAAAAATAACAATTAATATGCATAAACTTTTTTTGTTGTATGAAATGTGACATATTAAACTTCACAAAAATACCGATAGACAATACCGAAAATTACAGATCAACAATGCAGTAATATCATTACTGCCCAATGATATAAATTAAGTGGATGTAATGAGTGAATCAAGTAACAAACTGGGGGAGATTAGGGGCTTGAATCCTTTCCACAACTTTAGAAATTTCATATTTAAGAAGTTATTAGTTCATGAATTTGCATAAACAAAAACACTATCAAAATTAAAAATAAAACACTTTAAAATCCTGGTATGCCACTTGGGTGGTGTACAACAACATAATAGCAGAGAAGAGATAAGGTACAAAGAATGACGAATATCCAAGAATGACCATATCCTTTGTCACACTGAATGGTAAGTTTCAATGATAAAGCTAAGGAATTTATGTTAAGATATAAACTAAGTCCTTAGTTAGTGCCAACAAATGCAATGCAGGGATGATCAGAAGTATTCTCAGATGATATTATAAGCCATTCACAAGTAACTTCCTTTCAACTGGGAATGTTGCGATTCAAGTATTCAGAAAGGTCCTCAAGATAGGACAACTACTACTAATTTAACCTCTCTAAACAAACAACAAAGAATATTTAATACCTTGAAAACTTTTTCACATAACTGTAGAGTATTCTAACATGGATGCTGACAGAAAGATTAATACTTAGAGCAAGGATTAGTTTTCTGATATAATTCATTTTCATTCTAATATAACTTTACATGAAAATGATTATTATTTTTTTGCTATTTCTTGCCATGTATGGCAGGGGTGGGGGTGACTCAGTTGGTGGTGTGCCAAGCTCGCAATCTGCAGTTTTCAGGTTTGAGTCCCACTGAGCCAGCATTAAGATTTATCACTGCAAAACTCCTCGCCCTGCCCATGGTCAGTAGGGAACATCGATAAACTAGGATAGTTTGCTGTCTGTCAGATGGGACATTAAGATGTGGCCCCATATGCGGGAAAGCCAAACCCTGTGCATATTAAAGAACACATTGGATGGGCTTGAAAGGAAGCTACCATCTGTCTCCTAATAGCTGTCAAATGGGTTCCCTCCCCCCACTTCTCTGAGCCCTCAGGGTCCTTGTGACCGGGCTTTTGGGTTGGGTTGTTTTACCTCTGAGTGGCACTTTTTTGCACACCATGGGCTAAATGGCCAGGTCACATGGACCCCGAAGGCTCAGAGAAGGTTGGGGGAGGGACCCACTGGAACAGCTGTTGGGAGACAGATGGTAGCCTCCTGTCAAGGCCATCCACCGTGTTCTTTAACATGCACAGGGTATGGCTCTCCCACACACGGGGCCACGGCTTAACATCCCATCCGACGGACGGCGGTCTTTCCAAGCCCATCGGTGTCCCCTACTGACCGTGGGCAGGGCAGGGAATTTTGCGGAGATAAATCTCAACGCTGACCCAGCTGGGACTTGAATCTGGGAACTACAGATTACGAGCCTGGCGTGCTACCGACTGAGCCACCCCTCCTTGTGACCTGGCCATTTAGCCCATTGCATGCAAAAAAGTGCCACTCAGAGGTAAAACAACCCAACCCATGTATGGTATGCAAATGGTCCAATCTATGCAAAATTGTAAAATAAATGGTTCAATAAATCATTTTTCCATTGATATTTTCTTAGATCTCTTGCTACCAATAATTACTGCAGACACCTACATGAATACAAAGTCTACAATTTTTATAATATAAATCACTGTTATAAATTACAGAATAAGATATTTAAATTAATACTTATAAAATAATTATATTAAAAAAAGTACTTTATTACCCATATACTTCTATGTTATTAGAATGGTGAATTGGGAGGCTAATGCCCATTGACCTACCCCCACTTCCACTAATTCCCACACCATTCTTCCCAGAGATGGCCTGCCAAAAACTGGCACATCTAAATACAGCTCACTGAAAGACTAGCACATCTTATGCAGCTCACTGAATGAATGGCATACCTTATGCAGCTCACCAAACAAAATATTTGCCTATCTATGCCAGCCGAGTCAGCATTGAGATTTATCTCTGCAAAACTCCCTGCCCTGCACATGCCCCCCCGGAGTGGGATCTCCTTGACGAGGGGGGGGGGGCTTACGGTGCCTCTGAGAAGTTGGGCTCGGACCGCTGGCTCTCTGGGGTTCGGAAGTCTGGTGGCCCCCGGTGGAGGGGCTTGTTGAGGGCTGGCAGACAGTTTCTGGTTCCTGGCTTGTCTTGTCGGCTTATTGACTTGTCCGCTGAGAAGCTGGGGGTTGCAGCCCCGATTGATGGGCCGGAATGAGAGCCACAATAGGGCGTGGTGAACCCTGTTAGCTGTGGACATGCATTGGGGGTTCCCGGGCTGAGCTGTGTACCTACCCGCACACTCGTCGGGGGGCTCTTCAGTGGTGGTCTGTGTGATATTGGGGTGGACCTATGTTCACTGGGGAGTTTCGACCCGTTCACAATGGAGAGGACGAAGTTGGAGGCTCGCGGCCCTTGTTGGCCACCTGTGGCCAGCGGGCTTATCGATGGAACAGCCAAACTAAGAGTCCCACATGAATGAGATTTGGACTTGTTGGCTTTTGCAGTGGAGGAACTTGGTTCCTCTGTGAAGTGGGGTCCGGGTGCTGCAGTGTTGTGAGCCCCGGTAGGCAGATGGCTTTGTCGCGGTCGTGGGAGGGGTGCGGACCGGTTTGGTGGTGCTGGTCCAGTATCCCCCGAAGCGGCCCGGCACGGTGTGGAAGCCGAGACGGCGAGCGGGCTGTGGTGTCCGGCTCGATGGAGAGGATGAAGTTGGGGATCATGCTGAGAGGATTGGAGTCCCTCGAGGTGTGGCTCTTCGACGGAAGTACCTTGGGCCTCTGCTGCGGAGGACCCTAAAAGTTAGGACTTCCTTTATTTTTCTGGCTCAAAATTCAAAAGACTAAGATCTTTTTATTTATATATTATGGCTCGTTCTGGTCTAAATTCAGTGAGTGTTGGGCATATTCCTTGGCACCACTCAAAATTTTAAAAGATCCCACTCTCACTGCACCTCAATGATTATATCTTCAAGCAGACTAATAAAATCCCAAGTAGTGCTTCTCTCTTAACATAGGGTCTTCTCCCGCTGTAGGAAGGCAAATGTTAAGGCAAGCTAAATTGATAGGAGCCTTTTTAGTTTATAGTGGTTTCAGTGGCAATCCCTTAAGGTGATATGCAGTCACAGTACTGCGGTGCACCGGGGTTGTTGCGAATATTATTCGTTGCCCTGCACATGGTCAGTAGGGGACACAAATGGGCTTGGAAAGGCTGCCGTTCGTTGGATGGGACATTAAGCCGTGGTCCCATGTGCAGGAGAGCCATACCCTGTGCACATTAAAGAACATGCTAGATGGCCTTGACAGGAGGCTACCATCTGTCTTCCAAAAGCTGTTCCAGTGGGTCCCCTCCCGCAACATTCTCTGAGCCTTCGGGGTCCATGTGACCTGGCCATTTAGTCCATGTTGTGCAAAAAAGTGTCACTCAGAGGTAAAACAATCTGACCTGACCCACCTATGATTGAGAACAGTGGTTCCCAACAGGCACATTTTAGAAATTTTGGGGCATTTTCATAAATTCCTATACATAGAAAACATCTTTTCAACTGGTTTTAAAAGGGGATAAATCATTTAATTGTCATGAATGATTCTTTAGTCCAAAAATTTGGGCCCAAAAAGCCACTGGTCTAAAATGACAGCTGTTGAAATTGAATTCTAGAGGTATGTATGGAAAACAAGAATGAATAATATGAGAAATGATGAAATTTAAAAGAACCATAGGAGAAAAGGAAGTATTGAAAAAAAAAAAAAATCCAGAATTTGAATTTGAATTTTTGAGTGGTGCTTAGGAAATGCCCAACACTCACTGAATTTTGTCCAGAAACTTGCCAACACATAAAATAAAAGATCTTGTCTTTTGAATTTTGAGCCAGAAAAATAAACAGAAGTCCTAACTTTTGGAGTCCTCTGCAGCAGAGGCTCCTAGGCACTTCCATCGATAGGCCACACCTAATCAGAGCTCCAATCCTTTCGGCATGACCTTCAACTTTGTCCTCTCCATTGAGACGGGCGACCACAGTCCGCTCACTGTTTCGGCCTTAACCCTGCCAAGGCCGCTTCGGGGACACCTGGCCAGTAAACCAGAAAACCCAGTCGGCGGCCCTCCCACAACCCCGACAAAGCTGTTAGCCTATCAGGCCTTGCATCACCACAACACCCGGACCCCACTTCGCAGAACAACCCAAGTTCCTCCACTGCAAAAGCTATATTTGCCAAATCTAATTCTGTGGGACTCTTAGTTTGGCTCTTCCATCGATAAGTCCGCTAGCCAGGGTAGTCACTCCCGGCCGCAAGCCTCCAACTTCTACCTCTCCATTGTGAACGGGCAAAGCCCCCCGGTGAACATCCGTCCACCTCGATATCACAGAGACCGCACTGAAGAGCCCATGGACGAGTGTACGAAGAGGTGCACAACTCAATCCGCAGAACTCAATCCGCGAGCCTCCAACTTCTACCTCTCCATTGTGAACGGGCAAAGCCCCCCGGTGAACATCCGTCCACCTCAATATCACTGAGACCACACTGAAGAGCCCATGGACGAGTGTACGAAGAGGTGCACAACTCAATCCGCAGTACTCCCCGGTGAGCCTACAGAAGACAGGGTTCCCCAAGCCCTGTCCGAGGCCCTTTGAACGGTCCCTCAATCTCGGCTGCAACCCCCAGCTTTGCTGGGGACAAGTCAATAAGCTGGCTGGACCAACACAGCCCAGGTAGTCCGCCAGCCCTCAACAGGCCCCCTCCACCGGGGGCCACCAGACTTCAAGAACTTCAGAGTGCCAGCGATCCGAGCCCAACTTCTCAGAGGCACTTTGTAATGCTTTCTATTAGGACTAGTAGAGTGCTGATCAAGGACATTCCTGCAGTTCTTTCTTTTCGAAATAAGACCAAGTGCCTTATCACTCAAATAATTTTGCCTCCTCTGCTCCTCTTTATCTAAAAGAGTACTATTAGTTTCAAGAAAAGCCTGTTTAAAATGGCCCCATTCTTCCTTGACTTCAATATTAAGTAAACCATGACTGTCATAAAAGTAACCTATCGTGGTAAGTTTAGTTATAACTGGGTCTTTCTGAGCTTCAGTGTTAAAGGTAACTTTTTAACCTTAGCACAACACTTCTTAAGTTTGAGCTGCAAGACACTTTTAACAATGGTCAGATCCAATTTCAGCTCCCCTCTGGCCTGGTCTTCTTAAGAGAACTAGCACAATTGCTGTTAATTAACATATAATCAATCATCTTCGTATGCAGCTCATCTGATGAAACCCATGTGTATTTATGTATGTCATAGTATTGTAATAAGTGTTAGTTATTTTCAAACCATTAAGCTTACTTATCTGTAGGAGATGTTGCCCTTTGTCACTGCAGCTACCAACATAAAAAGGGACCTATCACCCCAAAGGTCAGAGTCAGTACCAACTTTAGCATTGAAGTTGCCTACAACAAGGGTGTGACTCCACCATATAAGAAATGTCCACTCTAGCTAGAGACAGAAATTGAAATGTTACATACAGCCCAATACAGAAATGGAAAAGCTATGGTGAATCACTTATAGTATCCATTTTGAAAATGCATGATAATGCCTGTCAATTAAAAATATCAATACTCGATTTAAACATAAGTGACAATCACAGAATTACCTGTTGACTTTTTAATGTCTATAAATCAATAAATACTTTTGTGGAAAAAATTTCGCCAACATAAAGAACTCAAACTCACATCTCTCCAGAAACATGCCAGAGTATAGAAAGAATGACTCCCCAGAATATACTCTGGCATGTCATCAATGACATCAAATACTCTGGAATGTTTCTGGAGAGATGTGGATTTGAGTCCCATATGTCAGCGAAATTTTTTCACAAAAATATTTATTTATTTATAGATGTTAAAAAGTCAACAGGTAATGCTGTGATTGCCATTTATGTTTAAATCATTATAATGCTAAATAGTATGAAGAGACTTTATTATTTATTTCCATCTTACTCAGTGCAATATAAAATAGTTGACACCCGGGATCATAGATGGCGCCAACTGTAGGTGCCGAAATCTTGGGAGAGTTTAAAGTCTTAAAAATAGTGGAAAAAAGATAGAGCTGGCATTAGTTCAACTGAGAATACTCTGGCATGTTTCTGGAGAGATGACGGTTCAAGTCTCGTATGTAGGCAAAGTTTTTTCCACAAAAGTATTTATTGACCCATATTTATATTGTGTGTCAATGTATGATTTTTTTTTTTGGGGGGGGGGGGTAGGGTGAACAGTCAATAAAACTATTTTTAAAAGTTTTACATATGAACTTGTCTTAGAAAAATATTGAGTGCTCTTTTACCTGACAGCTAGCTACAGATGCATTAGTGTAATGCACAGGGGTTCTACCAGCTATTAGGAGAAAAAAACTGCACAGGTAGCCAAAATATATATTTTTTTAAACTTCCAGTTAGATGCCAAACATTTATGCAAATTGTAATAGCTAGACTACAGTAATTCACAACCATGTTGTCTATGAATACTTTTACTGTTTTTCAGTAAACCATACAACTTTGTTAGCATATTTCAATGCAAAGGTATACAGGTTAAATTTAGGTTTTAATGAATTGGCTTCATTCTCATACAGCGTGATTTTTCCCCCCTTAAAATATATATTATTCATATAATCCTAATACAAATGGTTTGTTTAATGTTACTCAAGAACTGAAAAGCTAAAATCTTATCTGAAGGAGAGAACGTTATATTTACACAGTTTGTAAGCCTTTTTGTCTTCTATTTGTCTGAATATATTTATACAATTAAATATCTAAAACTACATACTTTACACATAACTCGTTCATGAAATTTTGTTATTTCAAAAAAATGTGACATTTTCATTTTTGTTGATATTTTATAATAAATATCACTTTACTTTTACCCAGTAACATAGTCAAGAGGTTGGGGGTTTAAAGCCTCTCCTTGCAAAATTTATTCTTCAGACATCCTTAATTCAACAATTTATATTACCAAAACAATTTTTATTTTTTATATTTTATTCAATTCAAAATTCAAAAACATTAACGAAATGTTTCAACTCCCATTTCCACTATAAAAAAATTCTGGCACTGCTTTTATTAATATGCACATTAATTAGGATAATTCAAGCAATTCAAAATGTTGTAAAGATATTAAGTTTTGGCATCTTTACTTTCAGAAATATAAAATGATGAAAATTTTATGTAGATTTATAGTACCTAAATCTTGCTAAAAACAACATACAATTCAAATGAAATGTTTTATTATGAAAAAGTTACACACTGGTTGCAAACAATAATAAAATTTGTGTTAAAGTATGTATAAAATAAAACCTTAAACTGAAAAAGTGATTGGTAGTTTACAGTCTGAAAAGATTAATTGCTGTGTTATGATTCTTTATATTAATTACTGTAATGTGGAAGTACAATCATTTTAGCAATTGTTACAAATTCAGAACTACTAATTTCTGGTTAAAAAAGTTTTTTCTTAAACAGAAATAATTCACTTTTACTACAATTGCATTTCATTTACAGTTTTTTTTTTATAAATATAATAATTCAGGTGAATACTTTACCCTAAAACCACATCGTTTGCATTTGAGTTGACTGGCCAACAAACCTCGAGTAGGTGATGTATATTTAACAGCACTATTAACTGATGGGGTGATGAATGTTTTTTGTGAACATCCTCCATGTAGTGCTTTAGAATTTTCCTGAAAAGAAAAAAACATTAAAGATACATGCACAAAATCAACGACTTTGTATAGGGTAGGACTGGCTACAATGGCCTAGTTTGGGATTTCATCTTGGCTATTTCGTTCCGACCAAATTTTATTTAACTCTACAAGCAGCTGCTTGAGGGGGTATTTATTTATTTATTTATTATAACTACCTGCTTATAACAACACACATACTTTTGGATCAAACTTGGTTATATTTAATATTTTTCTATCAAGAAAGCAATTTTTATGTGGAAAACTAAAATTGACAATCTTTAGTAAAAGCTTTTTTATTAAACTAATATTAACCTTTTGCATCTGAGGGTGACATCTTGATTTAATCGTAAAATTCATGTGTCCCACAGAGACAACATGATACAGTCAGTCTGGCGCTAATGTCCGTAGTGGATGGTTGTGTGTCGTATCTGTGCTACATATTATTATTTGTGATCATAATTTTTATCCATAAACATGGCAGATAAAATAAATACCAGTGATAGAAGTTATAGCACGATTTATAGCAAGTGACGATGAATTTGTTTTCAACAACTGTGATAATAAATACCAGTGATAGAAGTTATAGCACGATTTATAGCAAGTGACGATGAATTTGTTTTCAACAACTGTGATAAAAGCGGAAAACATGTTAAAAAATTATAAGGTTTTTTTTTCTTTCTGTATATGTATATTTTTAATTGTTTCTTCGTGACGTCTGTTTGTTTTGTATTGACATTTATACATATTTATGGAACAAAAATAACAGTGATTTACAAAAAATAAATAAAAACAAATCCAAAACATATCAATAAAAAAAAGTTTTGCAGGCAAGTATTTTGATATTTAATTTAAAAAATTTTAAGCTGCAATATGAAAAAGTTATTTTTAACCAATATTGCTTTGAATAACTAGTAACACCTATAAAAAAAACTTCGAGTGCAAAGATTGTGCTAATTTTGTGATTTCCTAATAACAAGAGAAATGAACTGAAATTAATCCTTCAGTAAAAGTGTCTGCCTGGTAACAATACAAACTATTTGTCGTGACCTTTAGCAGATATTAACCTTTCAATGTTATGATACTTACAGTAGAGTAATTCTTCACTATAGAATTTGGCTGGTTGGAAAGGAAACTCTTATTATGACCTTAAGTCGCAGGGTTGTCCAGAAAGATCACATTGTGAGCTCTTCCTTCTGTTCACATATGATTCAGCAAAGTAGCATAAGTGTGATGATCAACATGACTAGTGGTAAGAATGAGAGGTCAGCAATTTTAACTGAAACTACAGACCTCTTTCAATATAAATAAGGTTCTTTACTATCACTTTTTTAATGATGTTGCACTGTATGCATTTTCAATTTCTGGTTTATATTGTTATGTAATATCTATTGTGCTTTTTTCATTTGAAATAACAGAACTGCACATATTATAGAGAGAAAATAATTTACAGATTACTAGAAAATAGGAACAATTGCTTATAAGCATTTCAATACTTTTTAAACATTTACATTGCACTATTAGAATTCATTTATTCACTCACAGATAGTTGTTTAAATAGAAACCAAAAACTTAACTTTCAAAATATGAATGTTTTCCTATTTTACTATGCATTTTCATAATGACATCATCCTCCTCCTCCTCCTTAAGCAGCCATGGGCTACGGAGGTCCAACCAGACCATGCAATTTAGTTCTCCAAGCAAGTCTATCCTGAGCTACATCTGCTGCATCTGGCCACTGCACACCAATTCTAATAAGGTCCTGTTTGACATTGTTTGCCCACTGCATCTTGGTCTGCCCTTCTTTCTGAAGCCTTTAGGCACACTGTTCATAACCCTATTCGCCAATCTATAATTATCCATATGGGCAACATGGCCAAACCAACAGAGTCTCTCTCTGCACAATATGCTGCTTAAAGGAGGTTGCAGACACCTTTGCCTAACCTCATCATTAGTTACAAAGTTGAATCACCTAATGCCGAAGATACTGTGTAAGCATCTAGTTTCCTGTTATCTTGTTTACAAAGAGTCCAAGTTTCACTGCCATAACTAACCCTGGAAAGAACCAAACTATTATACAGTCTAATTTTAGTCTTTAGGTGTATACGCCTATTTCTCCACTCTCTCTATAAATTCTTAAAAGTCCCGGCAGCAATTCCTATTCGTCTGTTAATCTCATGCCGCACATCACCAGTATCTGTTACATAGCTCCCAAGGTAATCAAACTCTGACACCTGTTCAAGATTGCAACCATTCAGATTAACTGAATCACAACCTGCCTGACCAATTTTCATCACTTTAGTTTTCTCTCTGTTTATAACCAAACCTATTATACTATCAGTCTCATCAACAGCCCTAATGAAAGAATTCATCTCATCAATGTCATTTCCTAAAAGGGCTAAATCATCAGCATAATCTAAATCTGAAATTTTAGTATCTCCAGCCCATTTAAGGCCAAAATCTTTCCCTTGAAGTGAATTTCGCATAACTCTAAACATTTCTCAAGAATCTGCCTAAGTGAAAATACTTGATCTACACATCCCCTACCACTTCTGAATTCACATTGCTCATCACACAATTGCCTGTCAACCAGATTCTTAATTCTATTAAGCACAATCATGCAAAGAACTTTACCTGGAACAGAGAGTAGGTTGATATCCCTATAGTTATCACAAGAACTGCGATCACCTTTTTTGAAAATAGGGATAATAATAGCTCTGGTAAAATCTTTAGGAACCATGCTTTTATCATAAAAGTTATTCAAAATTTCAGTCATCCAAATGGTAACCAAAACATTCCCAGCTCTAAGCATATCCGTAGTAATTTCATCTACCCCTGGGGATTTATGAAGTTTAGAAATAGTTTAGCCAAAATAACTGCAGACTGTGTTATTAGGGCCAACATTAAAGCCACCAATGCATCTATCAATGGGAGTAGAACTAACCACATTGTTTAGAATCACTGAAATGCCCAGCCCATCTAGCCATGACAGAATCCTCACCTTCTATAACTTTACCTTGTTTATCCTTCAATCCCTGTTACCTGTTCGTTTTCTACCACACAAAACATTAACTATCTGGTACAGCTCTCTGCTGTTGTGCTGTCTAACTGCTTTCTCGGCTTTGTCAGCCACACCATCAAGCCAAAGATTCTTATCAGCTGATCCTTTACACGTTTATTAAGTTCTCTGTAATGCTTTCTATTTGGACTAGTAAGGTATTGATTAAGGACATTCCTGCAGTTCTTTCTTTCTGAAATAAGCTCAAGTGCCTTATCACTCAGATAATTCTGCCTCCTCTGCTCCTTTTTTCCTAAAAGAGTACTGTTAGTTTCCAAAAAAGCCTGTTTAAAATGGTCCCATTCTTCCTCAACTTCAGTATTAAGCAAACCATGACTGTCATAATGACTAAATAACCTAACATGGTAAGCTTTAGCTACAACTGGGTCTTTCGAAGCTTCAGTATTAAAGGTAAAATTTTTAACTCTAGCATAACACTTTTTAAGTTTAAGTTGCAAGACACTTTTAACAAGGTAATGGTCAGATCCAATTTCAGCTCTCCTATATGACTTGGTATTCCGAACAGAACTAGCCCATTTGATGTTAATTAATATATAATTAATCATATTCTTATGCAGCCCGTCTGGTGAAATCATGTGTACTTATGTATGTCACTGTGTTTGTAATAAGTGTTAGTTATTCTCAAACCATTGAGTTTACTTACCTGTAGGAAACATTGCCCATTGCCATTACCAAAAGCAAAAGGGCCTATCACCCATTCCCAAAGGTCAGAGTCAGTACCAACTTTGGTTGTTGGGTTGTTTTACCTCTGAGCGGCACTTTTTTGCACACCATGGGCTAAATGGCCAGGTCACATGGACCCCGAAGGCTCAGAGAAGGTTGGGGGAGGGGACCCACTGGAACAGCTGTTGGGAGACAGATGGTAGCCTCCCGTCAAGGCCATCCAGCGTGTTCTTTAACGCGCACAGGGTATGACTCTCCCGCACACGGGGCCACGGCTTAACGTCCCATCCGACGGACAGCGGCCTTTCCAAGCCCATCGGTGTCCCCTACTGACCGTGGGCAGGGCGGGGAATTTTGCGGAGATAAATCTCAACGCTGACCCAGCTGGGACTCGAACCTGGGAACTACAGATTACGAGCCTGGCGACCAACTTTGGCATTGAAGTCACCTAGAACAAGGGTAATATCTCCTTTTTTGACAGAATTCAAAATATCCTGAAGTTTTCGGTAAAACCTATCCTTCTCATCCTCATCAGCATCCTCAGTGGGGGCATAACAGCAGATAACATTCAAGTGTTTAACGCTTGTCTGAAATTTTGCTGTAAGAAACCTTTTATTAATGCACTCATATCCTAGAAGAGCATCACTAGGGTGTCTGCTGAGTAGTAGACCCATGCCTTGGTCACGTTTATTATCGTTCCTCCCTGAAAAGAGAAATTTAAGATTATTTTTAAGAATCTGACCTTTATCTGTCCATCTGGTCTCTTGCAAGCTGAGAATATCTAAATCATAATGGTGGAATTTTTGTGTGAGGACATCAAGAGAAAAAGCTCTGTGCAGAGATTACAACTACCTATGGAGACTCAGTTATTAATAATTATAAATACCCCCTCAAGCAGCTGCTTGCCACAGAGGTCTGACAGGAGCCTGTCAGTTTATATGACATAGTAGAAGGTCTGAGAGGATGGCAGGACCTCAGCAGAAAAACAACACAAACAGCCATGTCTTACCCGGGGCTTGAACCCAGGTCCCTTAGATCAGTAGCCAAGCGCGCTAACTACTCGGCCATGGGACGGCTAGACTCAGTTATAATGATCAATTTAAATTATGTTGCTTACAAATGCATTCTACTGTACATAGATGATGTGTATGTTTAGTCCCAGTAACCTACAATGTATCATTGTATAATAGCTGTAATTCTGGGAGAATGAACGAGCAAATGGGTATGCATGTGTGACGCCATCGGTGGCAGAAACTGTCAGCTTTCCTGTGCTTCCATGGGTACTTGAGCGATCTGTCCTATGTTTCATGGGTGGTTACACTTAGTTCTAGTCTTATTTGGGTAACAGATTGGATTCCTAGCTGCCTTGGGACAGGTGTGATTCCCTGAAAAGCATTTAAAATTTTCTGGAGGAGCTGCACTCACCTAACTTGCAAATGGTAAGCAACTTGCCTTTACCTGCCCATCTGGTCTCTTGCAAACCTAATTTCTAGATTATAATGCTGGAATTCCTGTACAATGATGTCAAGAAAATAATCGCTATGTAAAGTCCTCACACTCCATGTAGCTGCAGAGAAAAAATTATTAGTAGGATTTAAAAAAAAACTGGCTTATTGAGAGAGGTAAGGCTGACAATATCAAACACAATTCAGGCTGACAATATCAAACACAATTCAGGCTGAAAATATCAAACAAAATTACAGGCATGGTGCAAAGACCCATTCCCCCCACTTCAAAAGGTTGAAGTCACCCAGCTGGTAGGAACTTCAGGCACCACTTTTTCAAGTGGACCTTTTGAAGAACCAGAATCTAGATAGAAACTGACCTACCTGAGACAGTGTAGGATTGTCGATGCCTAACTAGCTAAGTGAGGGTTCAGGGACCTGCAATGGCCTCTGATCAAGATTATCCACCAGCTGATATAAGGTATCTGTGCTTGTATTCACTTAGGGCTGGCCACCCACAGGCAAAGAGAAAACACAGTGGCAGATTTTCCCTCAAGAGATAAACCAGTGCAGCAAGTCCAGGATCCATAAACAAGCCCAAAGTCATAAACTAGTCCAGTCTAGTGGGTATAAATGGCCAGCACCAGGACCCTGTGAAGTTGACCACTTCTCAGCAGGGCATAAAAAAAGAAAAAAAAAAATACTCATGGATGACCAGATCAGTAGGCCAAACTGATCTAAGCATATTTAATATTTCCATGACTAAAAATTTATAAAAAAATAAATGAAAGATTTAAGCATTAATGAAAATATTATGAATAAATTATATTAGAATAATAAAATAATTTGAAAAAAAAATGGAAAAATACCTGTTTTTTATTTTTTACTAAGGTGATAATAGAAAATTTTTTGAAATATTTTAATAAATGTTTAAGAACTTTGATTTGCATTTTTTTTCAATGAATTTTAGCCAATACATTAATCACAATTCAATGCTCTTTCCTTCAACATATGAGTATTTCCCTTATTAGTTATTTCAAGATGATATTCTAAAGTTTCGTATTTTATTTTCTTCAAAATTCTTCAAAACACTTCAAAATTAACTTGGCCACCAGACTGAGACCAGTTTAGAAACCTGGCACTTTAAGGATTAAACAATAGTTTTATATAAAAGTTCTGCATCGATTGCCAACAACTGTGTGGTAATTTTAACTAATCTTGAGGTTAATTTAATTGTGAAAATGCTTAACAGTATGGCTACAGAATGCCATTTTATGATTCAATTATTCAGTTTGATATAATTTCAAATAATCTTTATGTACAATCTGCTAATGTTGTCATGAGATTTTCTCATTGTGGAAATCTGACCAAGCACAATGATAACTATGAATGAGGCAAAAAAAGATGCAATAACTAAACTCACCTCTAACTTCCCAACTTCTAGAAGAGATAAAACTGGTGGAGTGGCTGCAAACTCCTCTTCTAAGGTAGTTGTTAATACATGAAATAGCTCATGAGCATCCTAATAAGTAAAAATATTTATTATCATGTTCCATGCTACTTCTACCATACCAAAGATCTCATAAATCATCTAAATTCATGAACTTCAATAGAAAAAATCCAAACAGTCTTGTTGTGCTTCAGTCTTTTCATATTTATTTAATTTAGCAGGATTAATAAATTTTATAATTACAGTATAACAGTAATGGCTTATAATTAAAGTGACACTACTTGGTGACAGCTAATCTAAATGAAGGATTGAATAATGGAGATATTTTTTAAATAGGTGTATCTGGGTATGTATAAGAGAATTATGGTAAAAAGATTCTGAAAGATGCCAATATTTAGTACGGATTAGCAGATGAGAATTTACAAACATGAGATACATGGTAAAAAAAAGAGGCACTACAGATGTTGCAGGTCAAACTGTTTGGTGGCAGACTCTTTATAGTTAAGCAATAGGCAACACTGCAACTCCCTCATGACCTCCTTCACGAAGCCTTCTATGCAGAGTAGAAGCTGATACAACCCTTCCAGTGGCTGCTGCAAGAGAGGATCATAGCTGAGATGGAGTAGACACCATGCTCCTTTGTGCTGTTAATTGCAGATATCGGTCTTGTACAGTGATTGTAACTCTAGCCCTTCCTTGGCTAAACCTCCGAGTAGCAAAATCCATACTAAGAAATTGATTCCACAGTCTATGGACCACAGAAGGACTCATATTCAGCTATCATGCATCTGACTGACTTTGGCCTGCTTCGAACTGGCCAATAGCTCTCCACCACAGTTCATTTGGCAAATGATGTCTCGAGGTCATTCCTAAAATATGGCAATTTCGAATTTCTTTACTCACATTTACAACACAAAAAAAAAATCCACTCCAACACACCCATTTTTTATGCCACTATCCGATTACACAAATTGATGCAACCTAGACTAATTTGCATATGATATGCTCACTCGGCATTACTGGTTACAAGCACTAGTTTAGTGAAGATCACACAAATTTTTGCCGAATTATTGCGATTTTTCTCATTTTTCCTTAATTTATGGAAACCAGTGTATAAAATTTGATTCCATATACACTGCTCACAAAAATTAGGGGATATTTCAAAATGAATATGAAGCGATAAAAAAAAGAAGCATTTGAATTTTTTTAATTAAACAAGAACATCAGAAAAGAAAACGACAAGTCAAAGAAAGTCGTTCGATTATGCAAATGAGATGCAAACTCAATTGTCATGATTGAGTAACAAGTGACATATTGGTGGGGATGAACAGAAGCATGTCAAACTGGATGAGAGTGCCACACATTGACTGTTCAGTAGGGTGTATGGTCACCCAAGATTGCTAAAACACACTGACAGCAATGGGGCGTGGACAGGATCAGAATGTCCAGCAGTTCTTGTGGGATCCTCTGCCACTCTTGCTCCAGGGCAACTTCCAGCTCAAGAAGTGTTGTGGGAGGCATTGGATGGTTTGCCAGACGTCTTCCCAGTACATCCCAAGCACATTCAATGGGATTCAGGTCTGGAGAACGTGAAGGCCAGTCTATGCGTTCGATTCCTGCCTCCTGAAGTATGTTGTTGATGAGATGCGTACGGTGGGGCCTTGCATTATCGTCATGAAAAGAAAGTTGTTTCCAACTGCTCCAGCATAGGGTACCACTATAGGGTGCAGGACCTCATCTCAATATCTGACAACAGTCAGTGATCCGCTTCTGATGACGTGGAGGTCGGTACGACCACCAATGCTGATGCCAGCCCACACCATGATTCCACCACCACCGAAGGAGTCCCTTTCTCGCATGAAACATGGATTCTCCCAAGTTCCTCGTTCACGCCAGATCTGGACACATGATTGTCAGGCTGTAGACTGAACCTTGACTCATCAGAGAAGAGGACAATTGACCACTCATCACAGGTCCAATGACAATTCTCATCAGCCCACCTTCTACAGGTTCTACAGTGTTCAGCAGATAACAGAATGCATATCATTGGTCGCCGGGCATGCAGTCCAACACGATGGAGCCGATTTTGTATGGTCTGGGTGCATATCCGTCATCTAGTGGCAGCAAGAAACTGTCCCTACAGCTCTGTTGCATTGCTGCACCTGTTCCTTCTTGCCAATAAGGTCAAGTAGCGGTCATCTCTTGCTGTTGTGAAAGATGGGCGACCCTGCCCTCGTCTTCCTTGTACTCTGCCGCCTCTTGAAAGCAATTCCACAGTCTGCTAATCACGCTTTGGGATGTTCCAAGTGCTGTTGCCACTGTCGTCCGTGTTTGACCGCTTCAAGACGTCCTATGGCTCTCCAGGCTTCGCAATTCGGGCAAATCGTGTTGCAGGGGCATTGCATGGGCTGGGAAATTGCAGGATGTGCACTTTCAAGATCAGAGAAATTGCAGATACTCCAGTACTTTCAGCCTTTTGCATAGTGCATTTTCACCAATGAAATAAAAGTTGGTTTTGCATCTGATTTGCATATTCGAACAACTTTCTTTGACTTGTCGTTTGCTTTTCTGATGTTCTTGTTTAATAAAAAAAAACAAATGCTTCTTTTTTTTTATCCCTTCACATTCATTTTGAAATATCCCCCTAATTTTTGTGAGCAGTGTAGAATATCATTCTAACCTTTCCTGTCCTGTGGAGTATTTCAGTAATTGGGAAACCCTACTCAAATCTTTTCCTCAGAACCTCCTGAAACTAAATCCTAGGTATATTACTGATGTAAAGGTTCCCCCACCTGAGAAAATGGAAAAATGCATAAATGACTGTTGAACATAATGAGCTAGATTTGAAAAAGTTCTGATATGTGGGGAATATTATGTTCTTTCCACTCCTCCTTCCCAAAAAGAGGGAAATTTTGTGAGAGGGTCAATCCTAATGAGCTATATGTCAAATGAAAGTTGGTGACATGGGGAGTATCATTTACTGTATATTTTACAGTGTTTTGTCGAGTTAAGGACCTAAGCAACAGCAGGGAAATCTATCTCATTATATGGTATTTATCCTTTATTCAATAATTGCATTTTCCAACATGTATTCTGTTTCTTGAATTAATTTTGTTGATGATACACGATGACTATGGTAATAAAAAAATTACAAAAAATACAGTCAGGAGAGATGCAAAATATATTTACTTGTTCTTCATTCGAAATAACCCATCGCCGAGCTCTCAGTGCTTTAATAACAGGTGTAGGATCACACAGCTCTACATTTTCACAAGTTTCTGTCTGAATATTTAATTCTGCAAATAGTAATAATTCATATACTGAACTCACAGATAACTAATTACAGATGATAATACAAAACTTTAGTATTATAAATACTTCAGTACTCTATTACTGTCAATCCTGGTTTTCAAAGACCAGTGGCTAATAAAATGAAGACCCTCCCCCCACTCTTAATTTCTTATTAGCAGAAACACTTGAGAGAGAGAATAAAGATTTAATTACAAATACAGTAAGCATCTGAAAATCCGGACTACTCGGGGATTGTGATGGTCCAGATTCTCAGGGGTAACTTTGAGATTCAAATTTAAGGAGAGATGAAGAAAAAGAAAACAAGTAAATTATGATAAGTGTTTTTATTATGAAATAATACAGTACAAATTTATTCTGGAAATCATTCACAAAATAAATATTTTTTATTAAAAAATTTAAAAGAAATTATTCCTTCATTTTCACGATTTCAATTGTTTTTCATCATATGCACATGCATGACATCTTACAAACTGAAGCAGTGGTTATGTTCCGCAAATTTTATGGCATTTTCTATACTTATTTCCGCACAATACCAAGTTATCCCATTCATCACTAAATGAATATTAAGATTTAATGTTCATTTGCTCCTTAAAAAAATTTGCTTTAGCAATAAGAATAGTCAAGAAATTGCCATACCTTCTGATCGTTTTAGCAAAAACCATTCATGCAAACTTTTTCTTTCAGCAATTTTATTGTTAGGTTCCAAAATGCAGTGAATTCTAAAGTTTTCTCCTTTGCATCCTTTATATCGTAAATTGTTGACTTACCTATGTTGTAAGTATTATTAGAACAGCATTGCTTACACCACACTCTATTTTCTTAACTATTTCAAGTTTTTCACTCAGTTTCAATGGGGTTTTCTTTATTTTAACACCATGAATTCTATCTACTTTTGAAGTCATTATTATAGGATTAATAAAAATTTGCAAATAGTAGGTGTATGATGCATATGTAAATGAAAGCAGTAGGACAGCAAATAAAACACTACTGTATTTAGCATTGCCACAGATCAACTGACCTATATGTTTCAAAATTGTGAATCATTACAGATGAAAAATAGAGTTGCCACAAAGCGCCATTGGCACTTCAACCAGAATTCTCTAATACGTGGGAAAACAGACCACGAAATTCACAAAAGTTTGCTAGTATTTTAAAAAGTCCGGATTCTCAGGTTGTCTGGATTTCTGGGGTCCAGATTTTCAGACTATTACTGTATATAACAACAACAAACAAACAAACAAAATATAAACTACAACAATGTCAAGGTCCCTTTATATCGATAAAATTTGGTGAATTCCTAGTCAAGGTCATTATTATATCTCTACTGTTCTAATTCATAAAGCATTTTGTTACTCATCACTGGCCTGCTGACTTTTTCATAAGACTGAATGGTTTTCTTTCATGCTATACTACCAAAGACTAGAATGTACTAGTATTACAAATAACTACATTTCAAACTTTTATTTACAGTGCAAGAAGGTATACTATCATTCTTAGGAAAAATGCAAAAAATGTGCTTTTAAAACTTTTAATTCACAGAACTGACTGCATTTAGGAACTGCAATACATTTAAAATGCAAAATTAAAATATGAAAAACTGGTTGCATGTGTTTTACCAACTGTTCCAAAGAACTATTAATTGTTGCACAAAACTATATAATTATTAATTAATTATAATTAATAAAGTATTTAATTTCTTTCTTTCATGAACATATTTAAAATCATTAGACATATGTAAAATATGAAAACAAAATTTTTCTAAAAAGGATTTGAGACCCCTATTAGTCAGTATCACTTTTCTACATTGTTAAGGTGGCAGTGCAGAATCAAAAGAGTCTTATAAATATTATTAGCTTCACCTTTTATACTATTAACCAAACTAGGCATATTCAGAGTTTCAATTCAAATGATAGACTAATTCATAATAAAGTATTTATTAGAAAATGTTTCAAACTTACAGCACATCTAGTTGTGATGAGCAATAGTCTTAATGGCAGCCTAATTTTGTCTCAGAGATAAAACACTGGATATGGCAAGCACCACACGGAGCAGAGAGAGATTTCTTAAACATACAGAGTAGGAGGTTGGAGCAAAAGCAAAAAATAATAATAATTGTTTCATTGGTGGTGGTGGGGGGGGGGGGGGGGAATTCCGGACCAATGAATGATTTGAAGCTTCATCATAACTGGAGGTTGCAAGCTTTGACAAAGGTTATGAGAATGAGTGGATGCATATGCAGATACAATCATTTGTATCCCTAACATTATCATGCAACTATGAAGGGTAAAACACAGTGTGGTGAATTAAAGATAGATGAAGTTAACTCTATAAACACTGTATGTGCCGGACTAGTCATGTGTTATGGAACCTGCCTGACAACGTGCCATAGCAGGCAGCAGAAATGCATCACAATGCCTGGTCACCAACATCTCATATAGGCAACCGGCTCAGCACACTAATAGAAGGGCAGAGTTTAGAATGACACCCAGTGATTCATACCAGAGAGGCAGCAAAGTGCAACATCACCACACTTAAGAATTCTATCACCAAGTGAGAAGCAACAATATTAGACCTGTGAAAACATCAGCTACTTAGAACAGCATACAACCTGGAATTGTCCTCTTTGAACAACCAACAAAGCTACCTCTAGAAGAATGAAGAAAAGCAGGTATGACTATTTAGCCTAAATTGCATCACCCTGGTCAACAACCATCAATTAAATTACCAAATTAGTGTCAATGAGCCAACTATTTGTCATGCTAACATGTGACTAGTCCAGCTCCTATGGTGTTTATAGAGTTAACTTCATCTATCTTTATAGTGGACGTCACATTATAGGAAGATTTTAGTGGAAAAAATGCAACATACTCATTGCTGATCTATTAAGACTGGTCATGCTACAGTAGGATTATATTTGATATCATTACTGTGACATTTATATAAAATAAATGCAAATGATGAGATCCAGTGCTTTCTTCCCCCCCCCCCCCAAAAAAAAAAATGGTTCCTGGTATGTTTAACAAGCAGATGGAAAAGTAAACAAAAGGTATACTAGTTCTGTGATCAGCACACAACCTGGAATTGTCCAGGAATTATCTCTAAGAAATGTAAAGATATTTGCTGATATACCTGCTGTGTTAACCATTACATGTACCAGCTGGAGCAAAAATGCTGATGAGATCTACAACCCACCAGCAGCACAGAAAGTCTTAACCCTTTTCACTCTTATATCAAACTGGATTTGATATTTCAATTTCTATCTAAAGTCAATGTTTCTCTTATATATAAAGAAAAGAGATCTCAGTGAGAAAAATTTTAAGACCAATGCATGATTTGAAGCTTCAACACAATTGGAGGTAGCAAGTTTTGATAGAGATTATGATGATAAATGGGTACAGGTGCAGATACAATCACTTGTATCACATGTTATAATACAGCTCAGTGATAAAAGGCACATCCACTGTTGAAGAAGTATTTGAAAAACAGATTATAACATGTAAAATGTTCCTAACTCATTTTTATAAAATATCTGAGGTCATTAAGCTTTGTTGTTCAATGCGTCAACAAATGAGAGTGGAAAATTAAAGAAATAATTTAAAATTCTCTGTCGTTGAGGAATAAAATTTAAAAGTTTATCCTTCAAACTATTGCAATAGTTCACTACTATAGTAGTGTACTACGTGTAGTCACTATATGCAAATAGTTTGAAGGATAAATTTAAAATTTCATTGCTCAACGACAGAGAATTTTAAGTTATTTTTAATTAACTTCTGAGCAAAAAGGTCCTTTTTAATTGTGATGGTGGAAAACATTAATAGTTCAATAATGAGAAAAATATGCCTCCCCTGGCTCTACGCCACTGAAAACTATGACAACAGTTATTCAAGTGATTGTCTGCACCTGCACCCAAGCACTTTTTAATCTCTGATCAAAACTTGCTATCCCAGTTCCTGATATAAGCTCAAATGTTGAAACATGTTGGCCATTCAAATTTCGAAACAAGTTGTTTCAAACTTCCTGAGCCCAATGATGAGTTATTTTTGCTCAGTCTTCTACACTCTATGCACTTCAAAAACTATCTTTCTCTCTGTACTATACCTTCTATATCCATTCATTTAGTTCTGTAACCTGGAACAGTATGAACTACCAGTGTACTGACTGGCAGTCTGGGATGACAAAGTTTTAAGCGCATTTTATTTATAGAATAATTTGAGGTTAAAAAGAATACTGAAATTTGTTTATCATCATAATTTCAATTTTTATAACTTGCCAAAAAATAACAATGAATACAAATTTTAAAATAATAAATAAATATCCCCTCAAGCAGCTGCTTGCCACAGAGGTCTGACAGGAATCTGTCAGTTTATATGCCATAGCAGATCTGGGAGGATGGCAGACCTCAGCAGAAAAACAATATAAACAGCCATACCTTACTTGGGGCTCAAACCCAGGTCCCTTAGATCAGTAGCCAAGCATGACTTTATAAAAATTTTCTGAAGGAAATGGAATGCTAGTTTATTTTATTGTCCAGGGTTCCAAAATATCTTAGATAAACTTTGTCACTTCAAAAATATCATTAGAGCAGATGGACATATTGTAAGATTGGAAATTTCCACTTAATATTTCGCTTTGAATTAGGATGTTATTCAAAACTAAAAAAAAAAAACTCTGATCTCTACCTCATCTGTGCTGCCATGCCTTAGGTTATCATCTTTGGCAGGCTATAAAAAAAATAAAGTATGAAAATTTTAAAGTAATAATTTTAAAATTTATTTTGAAGTATGTTTTTGGAAGCAAAAATATCTTTTAACATCAATTTATTATCTACAGTATAACTTGTTTAATTAAAAACCAAGGGACAAACAAATTTTAAATACAAATCTTAAAATAAAGAAAATTTTTATATTCATTTTGAAATGGATATTCCAATGAAACCCATCGCTAAAGTAAGTGTTATGTAAAAAAATGCAATAGGTAATTATTTTGTAATGATTACAATGTAACATAAAACAAATTATACTCAATAGGTAATCATAATGTAACATAAAACAAATTATCTTGAAGAAGAAAAAACAACACAATTCTAACTGAACATGAAATCCTCTCTCTCTTAAAAAAAAAACTTGGGTGAATTAGGAACCCATGAAAAAAACCTAAACTGTTGTCATCAACCAGATTGCTCTGTTGTAGGAAGTACTGACTTATTTAAAATGCTACATTGTAGGAACAAGTCCCTAAATGTTTAGAATGCTACAATCATGACAGTCTCATTTTTAACAAAGAGCTATGTACATATATTGTAAGTGAAGCAAATTCCACTGTTAGGCTGGCTCAGGTGAATCAACTCAACTCTAGCTGTATCATATAGTCCAGAGGTAGCCAACCTGTTGCATGCCTCCCAATTTTTTTTTTTTTTTTTTGCTCTTCCAAATTTGATTTGCCCTGTGTGGCCTTTGGATCTGTCCCTATGTAACCTATGACACATTTTCAACATATGTGATACACTGCAGAAAAAGTTTGGCCATCAATGATATAGTCCCTTTCTTGGCAAAGAGCCAAATACTTCACACTTGTGTGTGATGCTGCAGTAAGAAAACCACTAAGCGAAAAAGCAGGGCATACCTCTAATTGGCTAACATATAGTTATAAGTAATTTAAATCATTTTACTTTATTCTTATGTTACCTTTCTTGTTATTGCTGTGTTGCTCAACTGTTCATTTCTTTCAAATTTTGTTGGCCATGATGTGTGTTGTGCATGCCTAGCAAGCCCAGAATATTTGCCCTTCCTACTCTGGTTTAAAAAACTATTGAGATGAAGCTAATAATATTGATAATATTTTGTTACATTATCATAGCTAAACAGAAAAATAACACTAAATAAGAGTTTTAAAGTTTTATAAAAAAAATTCTTTTACATTGTACAGCGATTTTAAAAATATTAAACCCCTAAGCTATAACTATGTTGCAATTTACGAGAATATATAATTTAACAAACAATTTAACTGCCAATTTTTTTTTCACCTAAGTACACAAACTTGCAATTTCCTAGATTTTAACAATATTGGGATTATGTCCATTAATTCTACATTACAGTGTAATAGCTAATATCACATTGCAGTACTGAAGTATTTCAAACAGTATGATAACATAATACTGACGTATTCTGAATACAACTGTGATAGAGGATTTTCACTCTGGAAACTCATAATAACATTAAAAATATTTCAAATATTTTGTTCCCTTACGCAATATATAAAATACAATTTTGTAAACATAGCTGCTAATGTCTGTGCTATCTCTTTTCTGCTGACTATGTTTTCTTGTAAAAAAAACAGACTATTCAGAATTATAAGGTATTGTATTAGTTACAAGATTGAAATAAATATGTAATTTTTTTTCCTTATTACAAAAACGTTAATTTTTCTCCATATTCTGGGGACTTGCAAAAATGGTGCACACCGATTGCACCATCTTTCTGCGAGCCTCTGGCTATTATTGTATATGATTTGTGCTATGGTGTGTCAGGAATGCAACAACATTGTCTAAAGGTAATAAAGAGTAATCCTATTAGTTTTTGCCTAAGAGTATTGTTTATGAAAATAATCATGTAAAAAAAAAGTTTACAGCACTGATATAATACCAGAATATTTGACTAAATTATTCCTTAATTATAAGACTAATGAATTATAAAAATAATTGTATAATTTGATTAATTATCACTTCAATACTAAAAATAAGCGAAAGCTACTGGCCAGTATGCATTCATCAGATTATGGCCAAAACCTGAGTTCAATTTGTCATATTTTACTACTAGTTTTAAAAAAGGGATTTTTTTGTTGTATTAATATTAATACTTAATATTCAAGATAAACCTGAATGCAGACACTTATTTTTCTCAAATGTCACTTTTAAGACATTAAAACAGACATTTTTACCTGTTAATATCGACAGAAGAGATGTTGCTAAATTGTTGCTGTTGCCATTTTCATTTTCAGCAGTTGTGCTAGTTGCACTTTTGAGCCATCTAATAACTAATGGGCAGGATGCTAAGGCCTGGAGTACTGCATTCAAAAAACAAGAGTTCCCAAGATTTTGCAAACCTGGTACTGCATCTATAAATAAGAAATAATTTCTTAACAGGTATGAGATAATAATAAAATAAGATTCAGCATACTACTATGGATGCGAAAATAAATTGGTAAAACACGTTTAATTTTATTTACATTGGCTGTAGTACAATATTTGTAGAATACTTAAATCAGGAATCTCAAACACATGGACTGCAAAGTCATTTAGTGCTGCCCATAAGCAATATATTCTGTCATAATCATGGCAACAAACTGTTATTAGCTTAGCTATAATGATCTTAGGTGAATATGTAGAATATGGTCATGTTCAGCAGAAGATGAAGTCACCAAAAAGTTTGGTTTATGTTTTGATATTAAAAGTATGTAACATTTAAATATTAAAACAAAAAGTGTGACTAATTATATTAAGATAATATAAGAAAGATCCAAATATAGCCAATATCACAAATCGTGGTTTATTTACTGCTGAAGTTGAGAAAGCATGGGATCAGTTTAAACAGGTTTTTCTTGAAACCAACAATACTCTTTTGGGTAAAAGGGAACAGAAGAAACAATTATTTGAGTGATAAGGCCATGAAACTAATTTCTGAAAGAAGGAAGTGCAGGTTTAATATTAATCAATACACTAGTTGTCCTAACAGATGGCATTACAATGAGCTTAATAAATGTGTAAAGGATCAGTTAACAGCTGATAAGAATCTTTGACTTGATGGCTTGGCAGACAAAGCTGAGAAAGCGGCTAGACAGCATAACAGCAGAGAGCTGTACCAGATACTTAATGTTTTATGTGGAAAACAATGGAACAGGTATACAGGGATTGAAGGATAAACAAGGTAAGGTTATAGAAGGTGAGCAGGCTTGATGAGAGGGGGGGGGGGGGAAGCCGGGACAAATTCCCGGATCCTGTGCAGCCTGCACAGGTCCTGGAAAAAAAAGAATCCGGGTGTGGATTCCCTTTTTTTTTTCTTACAAATCACTATCCAATTTTATTATTTATGATTTTTTGCATAATTTCTTTAATCTCTTTGTCAGTAATCGTAATACATAGTAATACTTGTAATAACAGTGTTTATAGGTCCAGGCCCCAAACCTGATTTGATTGCACACTTTGTTTATGTATTTTAGCTATTATCAGTATTTTCAGCCCCTTTGTGGTGTTTCTGTCGGTAGCTTGTGCACGAACAGTGGGCACATCACGTGGACATATCATGCTGCGCGCTGCATGAACATATTGCACAAGCTACCCATTATGTTGAATTTGTGTGTGTTAGTTGAGTCAGTTACTCAACTAACAACTAAGGCAGTGCAATTTTGTTTTATTTTATGACAGTGAATGCAGTTGTTCAAAGTATATTTTCTTTTTTTTATCTGATTTTCATATTTTTTGTCAAAGGTAAACTTATAAATATGCAATATTATAATTATTATTAAAATAATTTTCATAATGTATTTTAAACCTTAGGTTGTGTTTCTTCTTACTCAACCCTTCATTATGAATTACCATCATAAATCTGGAGCACAAAAAAGAAGAGAACGAGATGCAAAAGCGAAAGAAGCTGTTAAAGGTCGAAGAATTCTTTAAAGCCTTGGTGTTACCATTTCTCCTCGCTTGCTTGAAAATCAAGCTGGAAATATCTCAATTAAAGAAGAAAACAACAATAATAATGAAAGTGGTTCTTGTGCATCAGGTAAATTTGATTATGAAATTGAACAATCTGCTGAATCTGAATCACCAAGACCAAGCTCATCGCAGCTGCACGAGGAAGTAAATCTGATGCAACTGAGCTGTATTCTTCTTCTTGCTTAACAGAAAAAACATCGCTGACATCTGAAAATGAACAAAATAATGAGAAGTTATTAAATTTTGATAGTGGCCTTCTAAAATTATACTTCACCACCAAAAAAACAGAAGATGCTGTTTCACAAGGATCAGAACCATACCCAAAAATTTTTCCTCCTGACCATGATGGAAATACATTTTCCATGTATGTGATGAACTGTCATTTAAGGAATAATGAAGTAGTTTCTCAAGACTGGCTAGTTTGAGGTAAAACCAAATAAGCTTTATTCTACTTTCTGTGTTGTCTATTTTGCAAATTACCTGAACCATAGCGATCTATTTTTACAACAGAAATTGGCTGGGGACCTTCCGAAAGCTATAAAAAGCTCTACGATAGAATACCTGATTATGAAAACAGTAAAAATCACAGAGTGTGTAATGTATAGTGGTGAAATTTGGAAAACAATCTGAATAAAAACATGACAGTGAATTGTTTGTTATTGCACACAAAAAAGTGAAACACAAGTATGGAAAGATTTACTACGGCGATATTTGCATGTAGTTTTGTTTCCTTCTGAATGTAGATTAGCTTTTAAGAGGAGCAGCAACTTGAATGGTGATTCAAGAAATGGAAATTTCTTAGGAATGCCAGAGATCATGTCATTATAAATGCTAAAAAATCGACAATAACACCGATTGAAGTATTCAAGTTTAATGTGTTTGAAGTTTAGACAGTGTTATTGGCAACATGACAACTCGATTTGATGCAGTGAAAGAAATAAACATTGTACTCAGTGTGCTGTGGTTATTTCACGACTTAAATGAGGTAGAAATTCGAGAAAAATGCAAGAAAATTACAAAACAAATATGAAGATGATATTAGTGAGCAGTTTTCTGAAGAACTAATATAAATATATGAAGCAAATATACAGGAAGAAAATCTTTCACCTATACAGTTGTTCAAATAAAGTAAAACATCTGAATCTTGAACCACTATTTCCCAATATTGTTATTGCTTTAAGGTTGTTTTGTACAATATCAGTGACTATGGCTCAAGCAGAACGATCTTTTAGTTGCCTATCAAGGATTAAAAATGTGTTACAGTCAACTATGTGTCAAAACTGACTTTTGTCTTTGGGCTTATTACCAGTCGAGGCTGAGCTAGCCAAACATTGTGAGTTTTCAAAAGTAATAGATTTATTTGCAAGTTGTAAGGTACCTTTGTGATTAGTGTAGTTTAGATTTTTAGACTCAAGCTGTGATTTTTTTGACTTTGTGATCTAATATGAGAGTTCATTGAGATTACCCTTATTATACGAGTGTAAATTTTTTGTTAAACAACTATTGTATTTACTCAATATTGTATCACTATTATTCAATTTTCATATTATTATATTACAGAAAATATAAAGAACAATTTCTATCTACACACAGTTTTTTTTTTCTGTCATCGAGTCCAGAATCATAGTTTTCCTGAGGCCCGGGCAAGCTGTCGGTGGCCCTGAAGGTGAGAATTCTGTCATGGCTAGGTGGGCTGAGCATTTCAGTGATGTTCAAAACAATGTGGTTAATTCTACTCCCATTGTTTGTAATGATGATAGATGCCTTACTAGTTTCAATGTTGGCCCTATATCACTGTCTGAAGTTATTTTGGCTATTTCTAAAGTTAAATTGCATAAATCCCCATGGGTAGATGAAATGACTACTGAAATACTTAGAGATTGAAATATTTCTGTTACCACATGGCTGACTGAAATTTTGAATCTTTCATAATAAAGATATTGTTTCTAAAGATTTTACCACAGCTATTATTATCTCTATTTTTAAAAAAGGTGATTGCAATTCTTGCAATAACTATAGGGGTATCAGCCTACTTTCTGTTCCAGGTGAAATTCTTTGCATTATTGTGCTTAATAGAATTAAGAATTTGGTTAATGGAAAATTGCATGATGAGCAGTGTGGATTCAGAAGTGGTAGGGGATGTATTATCAGATTTTTTCACTTAGGCAAATTCTTGAGAAATGTTTCAAGTTTCAGAAACCTTAGGAGTTTCAGAAACCTTCTTTGTAGGTTTCATAAAGGGTTTTCACACTGTTGGCCGTCATAATTTGTGGTTGATTGTCAGATCATATGGAATACCTGACAAGTTAGATAGCATAATGAAAGCTCTCTATAATAACACTATCGTGTGTGAGAGTTGGTAAGGCTTGTAGTGATTGGTTTAGCAGTGGAGTTAGACAAGGGTGCAGTTGTTTCGTTTTCTCATTAGTTTGGGTATTGATTATGTTATGCAAAATTCTTTCCAAGGGAAAGATTTTGGCCTTAAATGGTCTAGAGATTTTAAAATTTCTGATTTAGATTATGCAGGTGATTTGGACCTGTTAGTTAATAATATTGATGAGATAAATTCTTTCATTAGGGCTATTGATGGGACTGGTAGTGAAGTAGGTTTGGTTATAAACAGAGAGAAGACTCAAGTGGTGAAAATTGGTTTGACAGATGGTTCATTGGTTACTTTGAATGGCTGCACTCTTGAGCAGGTGTCTAAGTTTAATTATCTTGCGAGCTAAGTAACAGATACTGGTGATGTACGGCATGAGATAAACAGAACAGGGATTGCTGTTCAGAATTTTAAGAATTTACGGAGAGTGTAGAAAAATAGGCATATACACCTAAAGACCAAATTGGGCTGTATAATAGTTTGGTTTTTCCTAAGGTTAGTTATGGTAGCAAAACATGGACCCTTTGTCAGCAATATAACAAGAAATTTGATGCCTTTGATTCTAGATGCTTGTGCAGTATCTTACGAATTAAGTGTTCCGACTTTGTAAGTAACGATGAAGTTAGAAGAATAGTCAGTAATCTACTTTAAGCAGCATTCTGTGCAGAGAGGGACTGCATTGGTTTGGCCATGTTACCCATATGCATAGCTGCAAATTGGCAAACAGGATTACAAACAGTGTGCCTAAAGGCTTCAGAAAAAGGGGGAGACCTAGAATGTGATATACAAAAAAAGTCAAAAAGGACCTTGCTAGAATTGCCCTACTGTGACCAGATGCAGCAGTTGTAGCTCAGGACAGACATGTCTGGAGAGGAAATTTACACAGTCTGGTAGGATCTCTGTAGCCCACGACTGCATGTGGATTTTGCATGTATATATGTGTTATTGTTTAAAATAATATGTGGCTGGCCCTATACTGGGAGGTAACTGATTTAGTTTGACCCCAATATGACTACTTAAAATAAAATGTGGTCTGCCCTATATTGAAAGGTGCCTAATTTAGACCCTATATGATCTGAGTTTGTGAACCCTGACTTAAGTGATAATTAAAAAGGTCTGTGACATTATGTGTAATCTGAGATATTAGACACGTCTAAAAAACACTCAATTTTGGAAGATACAAAATACCAAAATATATTTCTTAAAACAATAATATTTAAGTGGTAGCAATTGCTCAAAGAACTAAAAGCTGGCGATTTTTCCGTTGTTCTATAAAGTGTTAAACAACGTTATATGAGTGTTTAAGCTTCTTTTTATTTTGCTTATGCAGAATAAATAAATAAATAAATACCCCCCCCCCCCCCCCCCCCCCCCCCCCTCGAACAGCTGCTTGCCACAGAGATCTGACAGGAGCCTGTCAGTTCATATGCCATAATAGAAGGTCTGTGAGGATGGCAGAACCTCAGCAGAAAAACAACACAAACATCCATGCCTTACCCAGGATTCCAACCCAGGTCCCTTAGATTGGTAGCCAAGCACACTAACCACTTGGCTATGGGATGGCTAGTGTTCAAGAATTGTTGTTAAATACATTTCCTGATTTTATTACCCTTTTAATTTAACAGTGAAAATTTGACGAGTAATATTTCATTATTACCTCCCAAACTCCATTTATGTTTATCTCTTAAAACAAATTTTTTAATTTTTTCACCTTCTTGGAGGTAAGGGGGCAAATCATTAGAGTTTCTGTAAACTCCATACCACCTCATTCTACTACCAAAACTTAAAATGTCTAGCATATATAGACTATTTACAATAACATATATACAATGATTTCAAGTTTTGCATTTTCCAAATCAGGGCATTCTAATGGTGGATATTCAAACTATTGAAAGATTTGGAACATGTGAAAATCATATATTATTAGTACCTCATCATCATCATCCTCAAGCAGCCATGGGCTACAGAGGTCCAACTAGACTGTGCAATTTAGTTCTCCAAGCAAGTCTGTCCTGAGCTACATCTACTGCATCTGGCCACTGCACACTAATTCTAACAAGGTCCTGTTTGACATTGTCTGCCCACCACATCCTAGGTCTCCCCCTCTTTCTGAGACCTTTAGGCACATTGTTCATAACCCTATTTGCCAATCTATAATTATTCCTACGGGCAACATGGCCAAACCAACGGAGTCTCTCTCTGCACAATATGCTGCTTAAAGGAGGTTGCAAACTCCTTTGCCTAACCTCATCATTAGTTACAAAGTTGAACCACCTAATGCCCAAGATACTGCGTAGGCATCTGGAATCAAAAGCATCTAGTTTCCTGTTATCTTGTTTACAAAGTGTCCAAGTTTCACTACCATAACTAACCCTAGAAAGAACCAAACTATTATACAGTCTAATTTTAGTCTTTAGGTGTATATGCCTATTTCTCCACACTCTCCATAGATTTTTAAAAGTCCCGGCAGCAATCCCTATTCGTCTGTTAATCTCATGCCGCACATCACCAACACATCACCCGCACATCCCAAAATAATTCAACTGTGACACCTGCTCAAGACTGCAACCATTCAGATTAACTGAATCACAGCCTGTCTGACCAATTTTCATCACTTTAGTTTTCTCTCTGTTTATAACCAAATCTACTCTACTACCAGTTTCATCAACAGCTCGAATGAAAGAGTTCATCTCATCAACATCATTTGCCAAAAGGGCTAAATCATCAGCATAATCTAAATCAGAAATTTTCATATCTCCAGCCCATTTAAGGCCAAAATCTTTCCCTTGAAGAGAATTTCGCATAACATAATCAATAACCAAGCTAAAGAGAAAAGGAGACAAAATGCACCCTTGTCAAACACCAGAAGTAATGCTAAACCAATTGCTATAAGCCTTACCAACTCTCACACACGACTCAGTGTTATTATAGAGAGCTTTCATTATGTTAATTAACTTGTCTGGTATACCATATGACTCACAATCAACCACAAATTATGACGATCAACAGAGTCGAAAGCCTTTTTGAAATCAACAAAGCTAGCAACCAAAGGTTTCTGAAACTAAACATTTCTCAAGAATCTGCCTAAGTGAAAATATCTGATCCACACATCCCCTACCACTTCTGAATCCACATTGCTTATCATGCAATAGACTGTCAACCAGATTCTTAATTCTATTAAGCACAATCATGGAGAGAATTTTATCTGGAACAGAGAGTAGGCTGATACGCCTATAGTTATCACAAGAACTGCGATCACCTTTCTTGAAAATAGGGATAACAATAGCTCTGGTAAAATCCTTAGGGACCATGACTTTATCATAAAAGATATTCAGGATTTCAGTCATCCAAGTGGTAACCGAAACATTCCCATGTATTGTGTTGCCTCGAATGATGCAATAGCTCCCAGGTATTGCGTTACCTCGAATAATGCAATAGCTCCCTCATATTGTGTCACCTTGGCATTTCACAGTGTGCGAAAGGCTCAAATCAGTATACACTGTATATGGACATAGCCTCCCATATTTTCGAAACAAGAGCCAATCACCAATTCTTACACCACCTTAAATTGGTGTAAGGTAATGTTTTTTTTACAATGAATGAACCTATATTTCTAGTGCCAAAAAAAAAGTCTATCAAGTGTGGAATGCACTTGATGATTGACTATGGATAGGAAGTGGGAGGGATAATATAGCAGAACCAAAAATGCTTATAAACTTAACTCTAAACTCAATGCTTTTTACTGGATTTATGAAAATAATTTTACATCTGCTAGTTCTGAGTTTCATAAACCAGACTAAAAGACGAACATACTCAAGATGTTTTAGTTGCTACTTACTTGCTAAATTTTACAGGGCAAAGTAAAAGAATGAATTTTAAATTCACTTCTAAATCAGTATTAAAAATTGTAATAGATAAAAAATTATCATTGAAAAAATAATAAAGAATTGATTACAAAAGGATTTTGACAACTTCATGTTACTCTATCACCATACTGGAGCTCTACGAGAATAATAAAAGAAATATCAGCATCCACGTAGATTGGCTACTTAATATCTGTCAAAGTTTTGCAAATACTTGAGGTCTGATGAATGTTTCACAGAACTTCATCATTTTGAAAGAAATCAGCCAAATGGTTTATTATTGACTAAAAATTAAATAAAAAAATTACTGTGATAAAAAAAAGGCTTTCATTTCATAAAAATATGATTCCCTAAATTTAGAGAAAAATTTACATAAATTTAATTTGCACACAATTTCCGATTTAATTTTGCTCTTAAATACGTTATCCTCAATTATAGGAAGACACTCCCTCCTTTTTGTTACCCAGAAACTCCCCTCTATATTTCACAATGTAAACTTCATGATCTCCATGACCGAAATTTTTGCAAACTTAATTCCAATTTTCTACGTAACATCCAGTATTTTTTTTTAACTTATATTCTGCTTTGTTAGCAAAAATATCACTTATTTTGCACACAATAAGTTTTCTTAAAATTTGGGTTTATCTCAATTTTTAACTTAGCTCTTTTACATCGTATCTTATTTGGCGCAGCATGGCCTTAGTTGCCCTTGCAGTGTAAAACCCCAAACAACCACCCAATCAATCCTAGAAACTGTAGCTGCTGAATATTTAGTATATTTTAGCTAGGAATAGGTATCAATAATTTGGCATCTGCTAGTTCTAGGGTTGAAGTGAATATCATTATTAAATTATCAGGGAACTATTCACTTTTAATTTAATGTCGATATGAAATATAAAGAAAAAAATCATTTATGTATTATATTGGATACCGATGCTAAACTAAGAGTGAATATTTCCCTGACAGTTGAACAAAAACATTGAGAAATTTCATTCATTTATTAAAGTCATCATTAAATTTTCAAATAAGATTTTTTTTTCTTCCATTGTCTCAAGCAGCTTTTTCACTCATGGCAGCCATTAGTAATACATTAATGTTTGCTTATGTTCCTGCATATCTTATCAAAACTGAGATTTATCTGCTGAGATTAAATGGTATACATACCTGGTAATACATTAATGTTTGCTTATGTTCCTGCATATCTTATCAAAACTGAGATTTATCTGCTGTTCATGTTAATATCAATCTTTTATCCACTATCTACGTTAACACTGTTTCATCTGCAGATAGCTTTGAAATATGGATTTCCATAGATAAAACTGAATATCCACATCGGTGAAGGTCTCTAATTGTAAGTTAAATGAAATCAAGATTCAAAAATGATGTGGAGCAAAGATACACGATTGTCAATTTTTCAACTTACAAATGATACCTAAAAAACTATGAGCTACCAATGACATTTCTCCATTATGCACCATGTCCAGGCCAATTAAATTTTTTACTTGTTTTCAGCTTAGCTGCTACAATATATGCATCTAGTATTTAGAGTACAAAAAGGCAGGATATGATATTATAATGGGACTGAGACAGATTCACTTTTTGAATGTGCATTTTTAAATATCACAGTAATAAATTCACATCCACCCAAAAAACAACTACTATTCTTCAAGGTACTCAAGCCAATTGCATGCCACTCAGATTTACGGGCCCTAGGCACATGCCTAGTTTGGCTTTGCAAAGATTTGGCCATGAACACTGCTATAAAAACTTTTGGCCAGTAATGCAAGTGACCAAAAAAATTGAGGCTACAATTTTACAATGAAAGCATTAGTTGTGAGCTGTCAAACTAGGGTGACAAGACATCCTGAATTTTTTGGAGATGTCTGGTCACCCTAGGTTAATCTTCAACTTGAATCATCAAAAGTTCCAGATCTTTTGCACTAGATCTGGTCACCCTAGATTTGTCTGGAATTTTATGAATAAAAAACACTGAAGAGCCAAAACATTATGATCTGCCCAATTTGATGTTGGTCCTCCACATGCTGCCAAAACAGCTCTTACCTGGCAAAGTATCGATGCTACAAGATTTCTAAAGGTGTTTTGTGGTATCTGGTACCAACATGTTACCAGCTGATCCTTTAATTCTTGTAAGTTATGTGGTTGAGCTGCCGCAGATCGGATATGCTGTTCCAACACAACAATCACAGATATTCGATTGGATTGATGTCTGGGGAATTTGGAGACCAGGGCAAGAACTGGAAATCTTCTTCATGTTCCACGAACCATTCTCAAACAATCCAGGCAATGTGATATGGTGTATTATCCTGCTGAAAGAAGGCACTTTTTTCATGGCAATACCATTGTCATGAACCTGGTCTGCAATGATGTTTAGTAGGTGGTAGATGTCATAGTTTCCTGCACATGAAATCCTGGACCCAAGGCTTCCCAGCAGAACATTGCCCAAAACATTACACTTCCTCCACCGGCTTGTTTTTGTCCCACGGTGCATCCTGATGCCAACACTTCCTCAAGTAAAAGATGCACACATACCTAGTCATCCACATAGTGCAACAGGAAACGAGATTCATTATACCAGACAACCTTCTTCCAATGATTCAGAATCCAGTTTTGATGCTCGTGTGCCCATTGTAGGCGCTTTAAACAGTGAACCGAGGTTAGCATGGGCAGTCGGAGCAGCCTGCAGCTATACAGCCCCATTTTCGACAGGATTCAATGTACTGTGTGTTGTGACACATTACTCCCATCACCAGTATTAAAATTATGGTTGAGTTGTGCCATAGTAACCTTCTGTTGGCTACCATACGGGATAGCCTTTGCTTACCCCTAGCATCGATGAGCATGGTCAGCCCACACCTTGACCAGCGGTTCATGGTTTTTCCCTCCTTGGACCACTTTTTGTAGGTACTAACCATGCTGACTCTGAGCACCCCACAAGCCTTGCTGTCTCGGAAAAGCTCTGACCCAGTCGTCAAGACATTACAATTTGGCCTTTGTCAAACTCACTTAAATCTGCCGTCTTTCTCATCTGAAGAACAATAACACTGAACAGAGCTCAGTATCAGGTGTTATTTATACCATTTCAGGTATAAATAACACCTTCACACATGCTGTTGTTTATCTGCAGTTGCTTCAATTTGCATAAAGATGCACTGGTCATAATGTTTTGTCTCTTTGGTGTAGTTTCTAGTGAAAAATATGAATGGTTTTTAGAAAAAATGAATCACACTTTTTGTACTGTCAAATAAATTTAAATAACTGATTTGTTTCCTCATACACTCAGATTTTGATATTTTTTCAAACAAGCATGCAACCTTTATTTTCAACTTTTTTTCCTAAATATTACATTTTGTATGAAAAATATGGCACTATGTGAAATAGTGTATTGTAAGCAGAGGATACAAGAATAATCACAATGTAAGTAAAAAATACATGAATAAATGCAATGTAACTAGAATGAAAGAGTAATATATATTATACAATTGTTGGAAAGTTTTCACAGAATTGAACCATAAATATCATCTACTGCTGAGTTTGGAGGACATGTTTCAACTTGTGAAATAAGTTTTTCCTACCAAGTTTTATTTCAAGTACCAACATTTTAGTTAGAAAAAAGCATGTCAAATTATTCAGTACACTTAAAAATATATGTGCTGTTTTTTATTCATACTTGATAAGCAATCAAGTTATTTGAACTTAACTGGCATAGTAATTAGTAACTATCTGCCGTTGTGGGAGGCAAACTTTGTGTGTTTCTGTTGAGCATAATTGAGGTAGTAATCAGTAGTGACCTAAGTCTTGCTAGGGGGACGTTCTTGTATGAGAAAGCTTGTACAAACTAGTAGTTATTTAATTCCTTTGTTGTCCTTTTATGTTGCAAATAAAAAAATAAAACTGCTGTCAACTTTCATAGCTCCAACTATCAGTGGACAGAAGCAAGATGTTATGCAATTGAACATAGATAGCAATCACAGCATTACCTGTTGATTCATTAATAATGCTAAATAGTGTGAAGACACCTTTATTATTTATTTCCACCTTACTCAGTGCAATATAAAAAGAAATAGTTGCCACCCGAGATCATAGATGGCACCAATGGTAGGTGCCAAAATCATCAGTGGAGAGTTAAAAGTTTTAAAATTAATGGAAAAAAAGATGTGCTGGCATTAGTTAAATGGTAGAATACTCTAGCATGTTTCTGGAGAGATGCAGGTTCAAGTCCTGTATGTTGGCAAAATTTTTTCCACAAAATATTCATTGTTATACAATTTTTTAAAGGACGTAATTTTTTCAATCTGACATGTAAATTGCACATATTGAGATTAGAGAAAATAGTAATTTTCACAATAAGAGAATTAACTTAGCATTCAAGTTGCATTTACGGTATATTATTTTACAGTTAACAGTAAATTATATTCTAGTCATGGGTTCGAGAAATTTGAAAAAGGAAAGTACAAAAAAATTGCTTTAATTTTAGTTTGAAACATGCTATGAGTTTATACAAAAGGACATTTCATATTTTTTCAAAAATCCAGGACACGAGATAAAAAAAGAGGGCATATGGTACAAATATCTGAAACAAATATTTGTGGGTTTCTTTGAAGCATTATGTGGGGTAACTTAATCCCGTGGATTTTAAGTGTGAATTCGAATGCTGTGAATTAAAAATGCTTTTAGCATGCAGATGAAGTAGATCACTGGTAAATACACAGCATTTACTGTTGGCACAAAAGTCAATTATAATTGTGGAAAAAATGAGTTTGCCAAAATTATCTAGTGACCCCCTACTAATGGAAAAATCTTGGATTTTTAGGCATTCAGATGTAAATGATTTTATGTGTTTATCATTTGATTTTATAGTTTTTTTTCTTATCTGTTTTTGTATCAACAAATGCAGAACTCATGTTTGTTGTTGAGTGATAATCTGTGGTGAAATACTTGTCTTGGATTCAAAAATTTTTTTTTTTTTGGGGGGGGGTATCTATGTGTAGTGTGAAAATCCACAGTGAAGTTGGGTTGTTTTACTACTGAGCAGTACTTTTTTTGAACACAATGAGATAAATGGCTAGTCACAAGAGCCCCAGGGAGGGGACACACAGGACAGCTGTTGGGAGACATTGGCAACCTCCCATCAAGGCCAACCAGTGTATTCCTTAATGTGCAGAGGGCATGGCTCTCTTCACATGGGGCCACAGCTTAATATCCCATTCAACGGATGGTGGCCTTTCCATACCCATCAGCATCCCCAATTGACCAAGGGCAAGGCAGCGAGTTTTGTGCAGATGAAACTCAACACTCAAACCTTGAAACTGCAGATTATGAGCCTGGCAAGCTACCGACTGAGCACCCCAACTGTTTAGTGATATGCTGTAAATGCAAATAGTTGTAGGATAAACTTCCCAATTTTATTTTTCAACAACTGACAACGTTCAGATATTTTAACTAAAATTATTATCTCGGATGAGAGTACATATATTGTAGTTTTTTTCAATGTGGAACAAAAAATTGCTGTTTAGCTATATGCTCCAGTTAATATTGCTATCTTCGAGATTATATATTTTTTGGGGCCTTTTTACGCAGAATGGAAATTTGCTGTTTAGTGATACACTGCAGTTAAAATTGTTGTCTCTGATGAGATTATACATTTTAGGAGCTTTTTTGGTGCAAAACCAAAATTTGTTTAGCAGAAATGCAGTAGTCTAAATTTTGTAATATTTTTCGGAGTTTTTTTTTTCAGCAAGGAAGGTGCAGCTATTGGTTATTGATATATGCTACTGTAAGAAGTGGCTTCGCTTGGTATTGTTCTGCGATATGTCCAAAATAATTAATTTCTTTGGAATTCTTTTTCACGTATTCTCGTCATACTGTGCCTTCAGTGGCTCGTAGTACGAGTTTTAATATCATTATATGTATAACTGTTATTTCTACGCGTTTTTCTTGTTGCAATTTAGCGTTAATTGTTGGGTCAAAAACAAAATGGCGGCTGATATACCATGAACTGCAGTAATGGTTAATAATTTTATTTCCATTCTATTTTGCACTACAATAATGTAATTTATTGTATTAGTTATTGTGCACGAATAAACGTACAGTAAAAAAATGCTGTTTTTATTACCGTTGTTAATGATAGCACGAACAGTCAAAGCTTGAATATTTCGATATAAATAATATATAAAAATATATTCCCTCAAACAGCTGCTTGCCACAAAAGTCTAACAGGAGCCTGTTTAATATACAATTTATAAATCTTTTAAAACGGTCGGGGAGGCTGATTGCAAGAGGCTATGTTTTATCTTGAGCAAGTCCTATTCACCATAATAACGATTATTTAGATTTTTTAACAGCAATCTTATTAAACCATTACTTTCATCATTAATATCAAATTAAGAAATAAAACAGAAGTCGAGAACAGTAGTATATCTTTTTTCAGCTTGAATGCTGCATTTATTTATTTATTTATTATACATTACAACAATGGGAGGTCCTTCCACAGGCTTACCCAAAAATATTTGAGGTTACATAAATGCTGTAAATGGATGGATTTTTACTCCCTCTATACAACGGTAAATACTGCGGTTCCCCTGCTCCACGAATGAGAGCAGCCCACGACTCATGACGCTAAAACGCGAATGGGTAAGGGCTTTGATTCGAAGTTGCCATTAATACGGATTACTACAAGTTTTTGCATTAGTGTATGCCATTAATACGGATTACTACCAGTTTTTGCATTAGTGTATACCTATCGCATACTGTTTATTCTAAATTGTTCTGTAATATTATATGAAGGATGTCACCGAAACTATCAAATAACAAAGGTGTTGCTTGGCTATATAGTGAAGTGTGCGCTTTACTGGACGTATGGGCAGATCATGATATACAACAACAACTGGCTGGAAGACTTCATAATATGTGTGTTTATGATAAAATATCAAAACGACTCCTTTCACTTGGAATTGACCGTACTGGTGAGCAATGTCGTGAAAAGATAAAAAAACTAAAACGTGATTATAAGACTGTTGTAGATAACAATTATGCCCCGGCATTTGCAAGAAAACTTCTCGGCTGTTACGATAAGGTGCACGAAGTATTTGGTAAATGTGCCGTGGTAAAACCATCGTCTGTTATTGAAAGTCTTGTTATAGCAGAAAATAAAACTAATTCTACTAATGAACCACGTGACAGTGTTTCTTCTTCGCTGTTTGAAATTCAAAAGTTCATGGCTCTCGCCTCCCCAGAAATGGAGGTTACAGTTTCTATGAAGGAGAGAAATGCTGACACAAGCAATGAAAATACGTTAAATAATTCAGATTTATCACGTGATAATTTATTTCAACCAAAAGGTAATCACGAAAATTCTCAAGGTTATCATTATGACAGTGATACAGAAAGTGGTGAAATTTCCGATACTAATTACTATCACGATCGTTCACATGCAGCAGAAAAACAGTCTAGAAAGCGAAAGTATATGGAAGCAATGTTCGAGTCTTTTACAAAGACACAAGAAGATATGCGTGCGAGATTTTTACAATTTGAAGAAAAGAGACTTAAACAGGAACTTAAGTTAGAAAAATTCCGCTTGCAAATGGTGGAAAAGAGAAGACAGCAAGAACGACAACACGAGTTACGAATATTTCAAGCTCTTTTATCTGTTCTCTCAAATAAACAGAGAGAATCGGTGTTAATATTGAATGGCAAGGAGTTACAAGACGGCGGCAAAATTCTTACAGAGTATGAAAACACCAAGACTGATTCATAATATTTTACTTGTAACAAATCAGCTATTGAGTAAAACATCAAATTAGTATTATCCTGTAGACTGATACTAAAAGATTTCCATAACTTTGAGAAATCCCAATATTTGAATTTAACACATATCAAAATAGACAATATAACTATTTCAATGAAGCCTAGTAATCGCAATTTTTAATTTGAAACATCCATTATTCGTAAAACAAAATAGTTGGCATCTACGAAAAAGAATATTTATAAGCGATATCTTGTCATTCTATATTGAATGACAATATCAGTTGTAATGTATCTTGTAATGATGGCTGTGTAATATTCCAGTTTACTACAATTCGCTTGTTTCCTCCAGGCTTTATGGGATATAAACTAATAAACTCCTGTCAGACTTATGTAGCAAGAAGCTGCTTGAGGGAGTATTTTTTTTTAGTGCATGCATATGGTTCTACTGTCAATGGTATACAACAAAAGGTTCAATTAACATTTAAAAAAAAGTGACTTAAGGTTATCTTTTAAATGCAGTTTTCCACCTATGAACTTCATAATGTTAACTACAAAATGAAAACTAATGGAACTGAATGATGTAAGCTTAACAACAGAAATGTGTGTCATAATTAATAGTATGCCATCATCTTGTTCATTGTTAACTATTAAAAAAATACATTGTGTTTAAGGTTGGAATTAGACATGCCCATTTGTAAAGTAAACATTTGCAACATTACAAAACAATAATTTATGTACTCTTATTTTATTTTTAATAAACATGCAAAATAATTTTAATACTTGCTGAAACAACAAATTTTTTCTTTTTATTAAAAATTGACTTTCATATTTATTTTAGCTGAAGAATACCTTGAACTATAAATAATCACTTATCAAGCATATTATTCCAATATTACCTACAAATTATGCATAAATTTATAAATAATGTTAACATCTTAAAAGTATTAATCTGTAATGGGTGAAGTGAGGTCTTGCTCTGAGATCTGTAAATTATTGAATTTGTGCCAGTCATTTGAGTTACAGATACTTGGCCTTTTCAATACCTTTAAAATTGACAGTTTTAAAGGTTCCATATGAAGTTGTAACACATTTGCACAAATAGAATTTGGATTACTGTAATTCAGTTTCCAAACAGTTTCAGAGGCTCACCATTAATATAACTACTATTCTAAAATTTGACTGAAAAAAAATTTTTTTGGAAAAAAAGGAACATTATTTAAACAGCTCAGAAAATATATATTGAATATAGCTTAAAGAAAAATTGCAGAGAATATTAAAAAAAAAATACCCCCTCAAGCAGCTGCTTGCCACTGAGGTCTGACAGGAGCCTGTCAGTTTATATGCCACAGTAGAAGATCTGAGAGGATGGCAGGACCTCAGCAGAAAACAACACGAACATCCATGCCTTACCCGGGGCTCGAACCCAGGTCCCGTAGATCAGAAGCCAAGCGCGCTAACCACTCAGCCATGGGACGGCTCAGAGAATATTAAGTAAGCTTTAATTTTGATATTCTATTAACCCTTTGTACTCCAGGTTTTTTTTTTTAGTATTTAGTAATCAGAATGATAAATAAAAATTATCATTAATACCTTATTTCAATTATCCAAATTTTCTGGTGGTCACCAGTGATGGCTAATGACTAAACTTTTTGGTGCAGCACTTTACTACGGGAGTGCCCAGATGTAGGGAAAAAAATTTGGGAGATGACTGATATTGAACCAAACAAAACTAAAAACATTTTGTTTTTTATTTTTTTAGAAATTTTCAAATATCAAAAAATTTTGGAAAAGAAAACGAAAAACAAATTCAAAAAGGAGTCCTGTCCTTTCTACTTCAATTTGGTATTTTGCCCCTCCATTGTAATAATTACCTATACCGTATTTTTCCTCTCTGCTCTACTGATGGTTTTTTTTAAACATGTCTAATATATAGATTGATTATTTTTTGACTCTGTTCTGATTATAAATTTATATTTATTTTAAACTGAATTACTTGTTGTAAATTATCACTTGAAGAGTTGTGTTTTGGTTATATTTAATTTACAATGTTAATTTATTATATAATGAACTGAAAAAAAAAAACCAATGAGAGCAGCTGAGATCGAACCAAATATCTTTAAGTTGCAAGTCAAAAGTAAACAATTCATTTAGCCAACTGAGCTATGAATTGCTGATGAAGTACTATGTTAAAATATATTATTAATATTCTTTTGTAGACCAATTTCATATCTAAAGTTGTTCTCAGTTCAAATGGGGGCGAGGGTGGCTCAGTCAGTAGCGAGTCCAGGTTCGAGTCCCAGCTGGGTCAGCGTTGAGATTTTCCTCCGCAAAACTCTGCCCTGCCCACGGTCAGTAGGGGGCATCAATGGGCTTGGAAAGGCCGCTGTCTGTCAGATGAGACGTTAAGCTGTGGCCCCGTGTGTGGGAGAGCTATACCCTTAACTGTTAAAGAACAAGCTGGATGGCCTTGATGGGAAGCTACCATCTGTCTCCCAACAGCTGTTCCAGTGGGTCCCCTCCCCCAACCTTCTCTGAGCCTTTAGGGTCCTTGTGACCATTTAGCCCATGGTGTGCAAAAAAGTTCCACTCAAGAGATAAAACAACCCAACTCTCAGTTCAAACACATCTTTGTCAGGATTAAGCTGCCACTGTCAAATGAAGATATTTGCTTCGCTAAGTAACAACATCTTCAACTATTGGTTGCTTTGGTAGAGTCAGCCAATCAAGTGTGATAGGCCACTGCAAAATGGTAACTAACCTACTGTATTTCAGCACATGCACATTTGTGTCATTGCTAAAATAGATAATGCTAAGATTTTGGGTGGTGGCCATAACATTAAAATTTGCATTGACAATATGAAAGCAGCTAATGACACCTGATTCACAAAGTAAATCTTTTGATTTTCTACATAACAAGGCAAATAATGATATGTTGATTTAGATATGACAAATAATGAATCCTAAATTTTAAATTGGTTTATTATTTTTTATGATTATTTTTAGTGGGGCAGTGCCCTAGGTGATCTAATGGACAAGCCACCCCTGGTGATTACACCTAAATTGTTTGATGGCCACACTTGAGAACCACTAGGCTATATGCTCAGATCAGGAGTTCTGCTTTATTTCTTACATGAATATGTTGTCTTTCAACTGAAGCCTACCATCATCACTCTGTTTCTTTCAGTTGTGGAAACTGAAAATTAAGATTACCTATTACAGAAAATTCTCTAATGAAATCATATAAAATGGTAACCACAGCAACCAGTATTGTAAGCTTCATCTTACATAATTATTACCCAGTAGCAAAAATGTACTAGTTGCAATCTATTCCTAATTACACATTTTTAAAGTTCTACATTAATCCTATATACTAAATAAACTCTTTACACATATAAAATTTACAATAACTGTACTAATATTTACACTTTTTTTTTACATTCTCTTTGTTGCTACTTCAAAATTTTCAGTGTGATGTTTGAAACATGGAACAGCAGTATGTCACTGATATGGCTGCAATCACAATAATGATTATTTTATTTTTTAAAGGATAGTTTTTTCTCCCATATTTTTGTTTATGTAAGCTTTTGTATGTATTCAAGCTGTATCTCTCCTATTGGGTGTTTGTTGGATATAGAGCAAGAAAGCAAGAAGAAGTCTAACTCGAATATAGTCTGTTGCATTAAATGGAAGAAAGCATTGTCTCTCTCCTGTTGACTGCATGCAAATTTATATTCTAAGAAATAAGCTACAGAAAACCCACATGTGTGCGAGTACCATTTGCATGAAATTGAATATATTCAAACTATTTTTAATGTCGTATTTTTTTTTATGTGAACCAATATTCAAATAAATGCGAGTTAAGCCCAATGTTTAACTGCCACTGTTATAATAACAAGTTTAGCTACTGCTGTCATAACAATGAAAATTAGTTAGGTACCGCTGCTATTATAATGAAATTTAGTTAGCTACCACTATTATTATTAATGAGAAAAGTCTGCACATAAAGTCGTGTCTACAAATGCTACATTTTTAGGCATGTTTACATTATGGTCTAAGTTAAATTGTTTGCATCATGTGAACTTTAAAAAAGTGCAATAATGCCTGGAGCCATGAAGGAGAAGAATCTTGAGATATTCTCAAGGATTGAAGCTGTTGAAGGTGCATTGGCCATAGGATATGCATTTGGAATTAACAATTCACAGTGAGCACCATTTGCACAAAGAAAGGCCATAAAGGTCTCAGTGCAGCAGATTAAATCTATGTGACTAAAAATTTTTACAAAACAATTTCCATTTTATGTACCTTTTGCAAAAATGTCATTTCTCCTAAAACTTTGCTTTTCATCATTTTACTAAAAAAGTATATAGATGTAATTGCAAATGATCCTGGAACCTATTGTTTTTTAAGCTCCATTTGCACAAATTGAATGTGGCGAGGTTTTCGGAGAATGAAACCCTCGTTCATTCTCCAAAAACCTTGCCATTTAAAAGAACTTTTAAGACACTTAAAAAAAAAACCTCGCCACATTAAGGATCAAGTGTACTTTAAAACTGAGTTCTTGTGTCTTATCATTACATTGTGATGGAGGGTGCATATTTCATGCTTGATCTATCCACAATGCCTTTGTGTTGCCAGCATGCTGTGCTTCAACCTCCCCATTTTTGATTCCAATATGGGTTTATTGAAAATTGCCATGATTTTTCTTTTTTCTAAGCAGTTCCATAAATGTGTCCATTTTTTTCAATTTGTGATCAGATCCACGAAGCTACTAACTTATCTGCAGATTACAACAGAACAAATAACCATGCTATTCTAAGAATGAACCTCCTCAAACCTGGACCCCAGTAGTTGCAGTGCCACTGTGAAGCAATGCAATACCACTGATGCAGCTAAATTGCAAAGATAATCTAGATGAAACAGGCTGCTATATGAGCTACACTGTAATACATCACAAGGTATCAGATTTTTGTAAAAATGAAACAACTTCTGATAAAAAAATGAAAGATAATAAAAACAACTTAATATATTTAAATTTTACGGTCATTTTACATACATAAGAGCCAACAAGGGCTCTTATGTTGTACACTTTAAAAGCTTGGAAGAAGAATTTTTTAACCTGTTTAAAAATCTTCCAAGTGAAGAATTTAAATGAATTTTTGAACCCATTTGAAAAAAAAAATAGAACAACGTCTGATCGCTACCCAAAAACAGCTGATTGACATCAGAGAAGATACAATTTTACGAACCAAATGTGAGCAAAATCTCTGCATAATTAGTGGATGGGATTGCAAAATTAGTACCCAGATTTAGTAGGCACAGCAAACGATACACTCCTTCCATTTGGAACTAAGTATCTGTGTAAGTGTCTTTTTTTATGACTGCATTCAAACCAAGTATTGAAATAAACTGAACTTAGAACCAAACCTTTGAATTGCTGATCACGAGGTGTCAAACCATTCAGTCGCACTGTTCTCATTAAAATATATTTTCTATATTTTCATCTTATTTCAGTTGTATACTTATAAATAAATATATAAATCATACATATTGTGTTTATTGATAATTTTTTTTTTTGCTGATATATAGATCCATGATCAAAAAGGTTTTGAAGATCACTTTCAATTATCAGGATTGAGAGTGCTTTGAAACATTTCTGAACCATAAATATTTACAATTAGTTTTTTTGTTCCTTCTAAGAAATGAGACAATTTTTCTGCTATTTAAATACATAAAATGTAACAGTTGAACACTTGAAATAATTTGCTGAAAAAAATTTGGTTTTGTCCTGAGTGAGATTTGAATCCACAACCATCTGAGTGTGTGTGTTTTCTAGTGGTTATGATCCCTGGCATACTTCTGGGAGACATGGGTTTGAATACCACTCAGGATAAAACCAAATTTCTTTTCCCAGCAAATTATTTTAAGTATCTTGTCAGCAGGGCATTTCCTGTGATACTTTATTACTGTAACAGTTGAATTCTGGTACCTCAGTTACATTGGTCCCCAAAGCAAGAGCCTAATGTGCTTTATGGAAAATCCAACCTTGGCCGTATGCTATACAAAATCAAGAATATATTGTCTCCACATCACAAATAGCTTCACTTTAAATCTGTGACATTTTGATGTGATGTATACTGCTTAAAGGGGAGTTGTCTCTTTAAAGTACAAGTGGCTTTAAAGCACAAATGCATAAATTAGTGAATGACCCTGAACTTTCATTGAAGTTCACCAGTTTTCTTACAATGAGAAGCAGGTCATATGATATCTGCTCATGACTGTTACAAATAGGTAACATTGACGGCAGAACTGGTGTGCATTTTTGCAGGGCCTGGTGCAGCTTACTGTTGTGTGATCTGTTTGTCATCTGATAAATCATAGTAGGCTAGAAATTAAATCAGCATGAACATATAAAAGTTTTATTTAAAAATAAAGCTGAGCATGTTTCAAAAATGGCCAAAGATAATAACAATATACTGGTTATCTAATGTAACCTTTCCCCTGGACTATCTCCTTTAATGCTTGAGCTGTATTTTTTAATGTTATCATTTTATGGCTACTTATTTAGAAATTATGCAGAAAAGTTACTGTTTAGCTCATTTTTTGGGGGGGAGGGGAGGGGGATGAGCTATTGTTTTTATTGTGTTGTCCATCTGTTGGTGGAAATACAAAATTCTTTTTGGGCTGATAGGTACTAATATAATATCAGGATTTGACTTCTCAGAATCTTCAAACTGTTTTAATTTTGACCATTAGAGAGAGCTAAAGTTAGAAAATGGCAAAGCTGTAAATGGCTATTGCAAAATATTTATTTGCACTTGAAATTTGTGTGATAGAGAGGTCAAGGGGTTTCCAATCACCCCAGTGATTCACCACCCTAAGGGTGGGTGGGATAATGTGACTTTTTAAGAGATGAATGAAAAATAGTTTTTGGGTGATAGGTAACTGAATAATAATATTTAATTTTTCAGAATCATCTTTTAGTACAAATTTCCACTGTTAGAAGATGTGAAAGTCTGGAAAATAAAAAATTTCATTCTCTTTGAAAACGAGCATCTTATATTCACCAGGGACAATGTGTGAACATGGCAATCTGTTTCTTAGATCAAATAATTTATTGCCTTAATATAATCAACTGTTACTTAAAATATTTATTTAGATTGTTTTTGACATAATAATTTTCTAAAATGTTAATTTGAATAAACAAATAACACTAAAACAAAAAATTTCTACCCTCATTAAATAGTGAGTGAATTTTGATTTTTATGAAAGAAGGGTATATAATACATTTTAATAGGCCTCCTCTCTTCCTACTTTGTTGTAATTACATCAAAATTAATTGATTTAGCCACATCCCTTTCAACTGATTTTAGCTAGCTATTGAATATGAAATTTGCAATAAAACAATTTATATATCCAATATTTTTTATGCATAAATAAAATTTATAGCAATTTGAGCATAAGAAAAACTATATTCCAGAGATGAATTTGAGCTAAACTTTTTGATGGTTTACATTTCCAGCTCTATTTGTGTACTGCTAAAGAAAATAGTCTTTGATAGTGTAGTGATTATCATACTTGGCATGTTTCTGGAAGATATGGGTTCCAATTCCACTCAGGGCAAAACCAATTTTTTCAATTAATTATTTCAGTGTTTAAAGTAAATTTATCCTAAAAAAATTATTCAAGAGGTTATGTATGAAAAGTATAATAAGAATTTTTTTGTTGTAAATTTAATGTTCGTTTTTCATAGTTTTACCCCTTCAAAATTGTTTAGGTTCATCCCTGCTGCCTGGCATCAAAAGTTCATCTAGTCGAAGCCTGAACTCGGATCCATTACTAAGAATATTAATTGTGAAACTTCCTAATGAAATTATGCAAAACAATCTTTTTAATTAATGCTACACATTAATAAATGATTATTGATACTCAAATATATTTCATTTTGACCATTTATTGACTTATCCTTACATGTTTTCCACACGTTATGTATGAGACTATCTCTATACTCATCTACAATAGCAAATTTTGCTCCTGCAATACTCAGTTGAAAGAAATTTCGTTATAATTGCATATTACATCAATGAATTAGTAGCTAAAGTTATAAATAACCCAACGTTTTCAAACTGAAATATATACAGATATCCCCCAACTTGCACAGATTTTGTGTTAACACAATTTCCCCACAGACATTGGTATGAACAAATGGTTCCCAACTTTTTTTGAGCCCAATTCCCCCTTTCATGAAGTATTGTTTTCAAATGCCCCCTATTAGCAAGAATTATTCTAATACTTCCTTCTTGAAAATCAAATTTACTTTTTCTGTAAAATTGGTAGAAAATTAGATGGTGGCAGAACCTCTGTTAATAGTTTGATAAACCAAATGCCCCATTGGGAGCAACAGATACAGAGAATGTTCAAATAGTTTTTCACGTGTGATTTTCACTCGTTCCTCTAAAGTTAATAAACTCCTTGTTTGAAAGCTCATTTAAACTTGTCATTATATGCTAAAAACAGAGGCTGTATCATCATTTCTCTACTGGCAGTGCATAAAGTTCGGTCTGTGAAATCTGTGCATTGTTGCTATGTAGCATACTAAAGACTCATCATCATCATCATCTTCAAGCAGCCATGGGCTACGGAGGTCCAACCAGACCGTGCAATTTAGTTCTCCAAGCAAGTCTATCCTGAGCTACATCTACTGCATCTGGCCACTGCACACCAATTATAACAAGGTCCTGTTTGACATTGTCTGCCCACCGCATCCTAGGTCTCCCCTTCTTTCTGAGGCCTTTAACACCCTGTTCATAACCCTATTCGCCAATCTATACGGAGTCTTTCTCTGCACAATATGCTAATTAAAAAAGGTTGCAAACTCCTTTGCCTAACCTCATCATTAGTTACAAAGTTGAACCACCTAATGCCCAAGATACTGCGTAATCATCTGGAATCAAATGCATCTAGTTTCCTGTTATCTTGTTTACAAAGTGTCCAAGTTTCACTACCATAACTAACCCTAGAAAGAACCAAACTATTATACAGTCTAATTGTAGTCTTTAGGTGTATACGCCTATTTCTCCACACTCTCCATAGATTCTTAAAAGTCCCGGCAGCAATCCCTATTCGTCTGTTAATCTCATGCCGCACATCACCATTATCTGTTACATAGCTCCCAAGATAATTAAACTGTGACACCTGCTCAAGACTGCAACCATTCAGATTAACTGAATCACAGCCTGCCTGACCAATTTTCATCACTTTAGTTTTCTCTCTGTTTATAACCAAACCTACTCTACTACCAGTCTCATCAACAGCTCGAATGAAAGAGTTCATCTCATCAACATCATTTGCCAAAAGGGCAGAATCATCACCATCATCTACATCAGAAATTTTCATATGTCCAGACCATTTAAGGCTGAAATCTTTCCCTTGAAGTGAATTTCGCATAACATAATCAATAACCAAACTAAAGACAAAATGTTGTTGAACACCAGAAGGAATACCAAACCAATTGCTACAAACCTTACCAACTCTCACACACGACTCAGTGTTATTATAGAGAGTTTTCATTATGTTAACTAACTTGTCTGGTATGCCATACGATCTCACAATCAACCAAAAGTTATGACGATTAACAGAGTAGAAAGCCTTGTTGAAACCAACAAAGCTAGCAACCAAAGGTTTCTGAAACTCTAAACATTTCTCAAGAATCTGCCTAAGTGAAAATATCTGATCCACACATCCCCTACCACTTCTGAATCCACATTGCTCATCACGCAATTGACTGTCAACCAGATTCTTAATTCTATTAAGCACAATCATGGAAAGAACTTTACCTGGAACAGAAAGTAGGGTAATACCCCTATAGTTATCACAAGAACTGCGATCACCTTTTTTGAAAATAGGGATAACAATGGCTCTGGTAAAATCCTTAGGAACCATGCCTTTATAATAAAAGATATTCAGAATTTCAGTCATCCAAGTGGTAACCGAAACATTTCCAGCTCTAAGCATTTCTGTAGTAATTTCATCTACCCCTGGGGATTTATGAAGTTTAAGTGTAGAAACAGGCAAAATAACTTCAGATTGCGTTATAGGGCCAACATTAAAGCCACCAATGCATCTATCATCATTGCAAACAATGGGAATAGAACTAACCGCATTGTTTAGAACATCACTGAAATGCTCAGCCCACCTAGCCATGACAGAATCCTCACCTTCTATAACCTTACCTTGCTTATCCTTCAATCCCTGTATACCAGTCTGTTTTCTACCACACAAAACATTAATTATCTGATATAGCTCTCTGCTGTTGTGCTGTCTAACTGCTTCCTCAGCTTTGTCAGCCAAGATTCTTATCAACTAACTGATCCTTTACAGGTTTATTAAGCTCTCTGTAATCCTTTCTATTAGGACTAGTAGGGTACTGATTAAGGACATTCCTGCAGTTCCTTCTTTCTGAAATAAGCTCAAGTGCCTTATCAATCAAATAATTCTGCCTCCTCTGCTCTTTTTTTCCTAAAAGAGTACTCTTAGTTTCCAAAAAAGCCTATTTAAAATGGCCCCATTGTTCCTCAACTTCAGTAATAAGCAAACCATGACTGCCATAATGACTAAGTAACCTATCACGGTATGCTTTAGCTATAACTGGGTCTTTCAGAGATTCAGTATTAAAGGTAAATTTTTTAATTTTAGCACAACACTTTTAACAAGGTAATGGTCAGATACAATTTCAGCTCCCCTATATGCCCTGGTATTCCTAACAGAACTAGCCATTTGCTGTTAATTAATATATAATCAATCATATTCTTATGCAGCCCATCAGGTGAAACCCATGTGTACTTATGTATGTCGTGGTGTTTGTAATAAGTGTTAGTTATTCTGAATCCATCGAGTTTACTTACCTGTAGGAGACATTGCCCATTGCCATTGCAGCTACCAATACCAAAAGGGCCTATCACTCCTCCCCAAAGGTCAGAGTCAGTACCAACTTTGGCATTGAAGTCACCAAGAACAAGGGTAATATCTCCTTTCTTGAGAGAATTCAAAATATCCTGAAGTTGTCCGTAAAACCTATCCTTCTCATCCTCATCGGCATCCTCAGTGGGAGCATAACAGCAGATAACATTTAAGTCTTTAACGCTTGTCTGAAATTTTGCTGTAAGAAACCTTTCATTAATGCACTCATATCCTAGAAGAGCATCACTAGCGTGTCTGCTGAGAAGCAGACCCATGCCTTGGTGATGCTTATTGTCGTCCCTCCCTGAAAAGAGAAATTTAAGATTATTTTTAAGAATCTGACATTTATCTGTCCATCTGGTCTCTTGCAAGCCGAGAATATCTAAATTATAATGGCGGAATTCTTATGTGAGGACATCAAGAGAAAAAGCTCTGTGCAGAGTCCTCACATTCCAACTACCTGTGGAGAGAAAATGGTTAGTAGGATGTTTAGAGAAACTATGTTTATTGAGAGAGGGAATGCCGACAATATCAAACAGCCCCCTAATCGCAGACGTGGGGCAAAGACCCATTCCCCCACCACTAAAGGCTGAAGCCATCTACACTGGAAGACTTCCTCCAATATATAGAATTTGACGATGCCAATAGAAGCAAAGAGTTCAGGTGCCTGTGATGACCTCTGCTCAGGATTATCCACCAGGTGATAAACATATCTGTAAATTTATTCACTTCGGGATGTCAACCCACAAACAAACAGAAAACACAGCAGAAGAGTTTCTCTCCACAGAAGCCCACCAGTGCAGCAAAATCAGGATCCATAATCAAGCTCAGAGCCATATATCTGTCCAGTCCAGTGGGTTTATATGGTCAGCACCAGGACCCTGTGTGGTTGACCACTCCTCAGCAGGGTAGAAAAAAAAGAAAAGTAGCCATAGTTGTCCAGATCAGTAGGCCACACTAATCTGGCAGCCCTCCCCTTCCGTTCACTTCCACAAGAGAGTATCTCTTTTGAAAGGTACTAATGGTCTGCACCACGAGAAGGCGGGGTCGGACATTAGGTGCTAGGCCTGGCCGGTTCTATGCATCATCACAGGGGATTGGTGCATAGCTCTCCTTCCAGTGTCTACCTAGCTACCATTTACAGACCCACTAAAGACTAGGAAAGATTTTACATTTTCACAAGGACCCAGCTTGGGGACGGCACGAAAAAAATTCATGGCGATTTATCACAAGTATATGGGGATTATGCCTATTCATATGACACTATTATGGGATGGATGGATATTTTCATAGAAGGATGGCAGAGCTTTGAAGATCTCCCTCATGCAGGAAGACCAAAAGAGGCCATGACGAGAGAACCATTGCTGCTGTTTGTGAACTCATTAAGGAAAACCCACACATAACCATTCAGGTAATAAGTTTAAAAAAATAAATACCCCCTCAAGGTGCTTGCTGCAGAGGTCTGACAGGAGCCTGTCAGTTTATATGCCATAATAGAGGGTCTGTGAGGATGGTAGGTCCTCAGCAGAAAACACGAACATCCATGCATTACCCAGAGCCTGAACCCAGATTACTTAGATCAGTAGCCAAGCAAGCTAAACCACTCAGTCATGGGGCGGTTTAGATGTTGGTATATTGATTGGAAGTGTGGAAACAATTATTTATCAACATTTAAAGTTCTGAAAGATCTGTGCCTAATGGGAACACCATAAACTGACTACAGTAGACTCATGCAAGGAGATGCTGGCAACGTTTGAACCAAATGGCCCCAAACGATTAACAGACATTGTCACAGGTGATGAGACAAGGTTTCATTGCTATAAATCTCCCAGAAAGATCAACAACTATGTTTGGGTTGTGGAAAATCAACCACATCCCCAAATTCTCCAACAAGACTCACTCAAGGAAGATGTTCACAATTTTTTTCAGTTCCCAAGGAGTTGGATTGTGTTTCAAGGAGTGTCACTCTTTCGCACACAATGGGCTAAATGACCAGGTCACAAGGATTCTGAGGGCTCAGAGAATGTTAGGGGGAGGGGACCCACTGGACAGCTGTTGGAAGACAGATGGTAACCTCCCATCAAGGCCTTCCAGCATGTTCATAATGCACAGAGTATGGCTCTCATACACAAGACCACAGCTTAACATTCCATCTGACAGATAGTAGCCTTTCCAAGCCCATCAATATCTCCTACCAATCAAGGGTAAGGCAGGGAATTTTGTGGAGATAAATCTCCATGCTGACCCCAGTGGAACTCGAACCCGGTAATTGCATATTATGAACCTGGCACACTACCAACTGAACTATCCCTGCCCCTCCCAAGGAATGATAGCTGTGGACATCTTACCTGAAAAAAAAAATATATATATATATAAATGACCAATACTACACCAAGATTGTTTTGCCCAAAATATTTAAGGAGATGAAGGAGCAGTGTCCAACAACAGATGTGTCAAGAGTTCAACTTCTTAATGATAATACCAGCGATTACAAAACCTGGCAAGTTGTGGCCTATCTGGAGCAGGAAATAAATTCAAACGGTTACCCCATCCTACATATTCACCTGATCTTGCACCATGTGATTTTTGGTTGTTTCCCAATATTAAAAAGGAATTTGCAGGCAAGCTTTTTTTTTTATCAAGGGTTCAAGACCTTGCAAAATACATTCATTCAGAGTTGCAGAGTATTCCCAAACAGAAATACTAAAAGCATTCCAGAATTGGAGTAGACATCTGCAACTTTGCATAGATGCTGGAGGGGAGTACTTTGAAGGACAGTAAAAGTTTTGAGATAAGTGCAATGTTTTTTGTTCTGCAGAGCCATGCCAAGAACTTTTCGAATGCCCTGCATATAAACAGACACAGATGGGTAAGACAGCATCCTCATATCAATTTCCCTTTAAATTTTGAATGAAGAGTGAAAAATAATTATGTGTCCAACACTAAAACTTAGCATTGTTAAACAGTTAAATTGAATGGTATTAATTAAAAGTTAATTCAATTACATATTTTGCAATGGAAATTTAAGGCAGTGAAACCATAAGGAGTAAAAAAATTATAATAAAAAAAAAAATTCACACAAGAACACTCTCACACACAAATATCACTAGGATACTAAAGATATTTAAATACTAGAAAACAAATGGTGCCTTCGGCATCTCTTGATTTCCAGCCCTACTCAGACCCATATTCGACCTCGAATGTGACAATGGATCTTAAAATCTCTCTCATTTCTGAATTCTACTGCCAGAAATAGGTCCTATTCATCAATTTTTAATCTCCAGTCCCAGTATATCAACATTTGACCTGTAAGGAGCCATAGCATCTAAAATTTGATATATTTCTGAGATCTAAGACTCAAAATACCCCCAGGCAACGATGTTTAGCCCTCTACCACTGGTAGATATTTGATCTCTGACCTTCAAGGACCAATTGCAACCAAAATTCAACAACATTTCTGTGATCTATGATCCAAAATACCCCAAGAACTAATATTTAGCTCGCTAGAATTGATAGATCTAGATTTTACCTTTGACCTCGAATTACTTGTAGATCAGGATTTGACTACTTGACCCTAAAAGGGCATGTCAGAGTTCAAATTTCGAATTTTTCCCGAGATCTTAGATTCTGAATTACCCCTACGTGCAAATTTTCAGAGCTCTACTATTGCATTATAGTTAGAATTAGTGTGATCCTATGTCAGTCTGACAGCTGTAAATCGTTCATAATTGTCTATATATATATATTAGATCATCAAAAATCACACAGGAAGAGTTAGACAAACCTGATAGAAATGTCAGACCTTCATGCAGAAATGTGAATTGTAACAAAATTTTTCAGTAAGTGACTTGTTTATAAAGCTATTTATAAATGAGATTATAAATAATTAATAAATAATAGATAAATAGAAAATAATAATTATAAGTTAGTAGGAAAACAATTTTGCAAGTTGATTTCAAGTTATGTGGCCTACCTTAAGATAACTGTTTCTACAAAAAGGTTATCATCATCATCATCATCCTCAAGCAGCCATGGGCTACAGAGGTCCAACCAGACCATGCAGTTTAATTCTCCAAGCATATCTGTCCTGAGCTACATCTGGCCACTGTACACCAATTCTAACAAGGTCCTGTTTCACATTGTCAGCCCACCACATCCTAGGTCTCCCCCTCCCTCTGAGGCCTCTAGGCACACTGTTCATAACCCTATTCGCCAATCTATTATTATCAATACGAGCAACATGGCCAAACCAGCAGAGTCTCTCTCTGCACAATATGCTGCTTAAAGGAGGTTGCAGACTCCTTTGCCTAACCTCATCATTAGTTACAAAGTTGAACCACCTAATACCCAAGATACTGCGTAAGAATCTGGAATCAAAAGCATCAAGTTTCCTGTTATCTTGTTTACACAGCATCCAAGTTTCACTACCATAACTAACCCTAAAAAAGAACCAAACTATTATACAGTCTAATTTTAGTCTTTAGGTGTATATGCTTATTTCTCCACAATCTCCATAGATTCTTAAAAGTCCTGGTAGCAATCCCTATTCATCTGTTAATCTCATGCTGCATATCACCAGTATCTTTACATAGCTCCCAAGGTAATTAAACTGTGACACCTGCTCAAGACTGCAACCATTCAGATGAACTGAATCACAACCTGTCTGACCAATTTTCATCACTTTAGTTTCCTTTGTTTATAACAAAACCTACTCTACTACGTCTCATCAACATCTTGAATGAAAGAGTTCATCTCATCAACATCATTTGCCAAAAGGGCTAAATCATCAGCATAATCTAAATCAGAAATTTTAGTATCTCCAGTCCATTTAAGACCAAAATCTTTCCCTTGCAATGAATTTTGCATAACGTAATCCATAACCAAACTAAAGAGAAAAGGAGACAAAATACACCCTTGTCGAACACCAAAAGTAATGCTAAAGCAATTGCTACAAGACTTATCAACTCTCACACACAACTCAGTGTTATTATAGAGAGCTTTCTTTATGTTACCTAACTTGTCTCATATACCATATGATCTCACAATCAACCACAAATTATGTCGATCAATAGAGTCGAAAGCCTTTTTGAAATCAACAAAGCTAGCAACCAAAGGTTTCTGAAACTCTAAACATTTCTCAAGAATCTACCTAAGTGAAAATATCTGATCTACACATCCCCTACCCTTCTGAATCCACATTGCTCATCACGCAATTGCCTGTCAACCAGATTCTTAATTCTATTAAGCAGTTTTAATTTAGAGATAGCCAAATGCGACTTCGGAATGTGATACAGGGCCATCATAAAAGCCAGTAATGCATCTATCATCATTACAAACAATGGGAGTAGAACTGGCCACATTGTTTAAAACATCACTGAAATGCTCAGCCCACCTAGCCATGACAGAATCCTCACCTTCTATAACCTTACCTTGTTTATCCTTCAATCCCTGTATACCAGTCTGTTTTCTACCACACAAAACATTAATTATCTGATATAGCTCTCTGCTGTTGTGCTGTCTAACTGCTTCCTCAGCTTTGTCAGCCAAGATTCTTATCAACTAACTGATCCTTTACAGGTTTATTAAGCTCTCTGTAATCCTTTCTATTAGGACTAGTAGGGTACTGATTAAGGACATTCCTGCAGTTCCTTCTTTCTGAAATAAGCTCAAGTGCCTTATCAATCAAATAATTCTGCCTCCTCTGCTCTTTTTTTCCTAAAAGAGTACTCTTAGTTTCCAAAAAAGCCTATTTAAAATGGCCCCATTGTTCCTCAACTTCAGTAATAAGCAAACCATGACTGCCATAATGACTAAGTAACCTATCACGGTATGCTTTAGCTATAACTGGGTCTTTCAGAGCTTCAGTATTAAAGGTAAATTTTTTAATTTTAGCACAACACTTTTAACAAGGTAATGGTCAGATACAATTTCAGCTCCCCTATATGCCCTGGTATTCCTAACAGAACTAGCCATTTGCTGTTAATTAATATATAATCAATCATATTCTTATGCAGCCCATCAGGTGAAACCCATGTGTACTTATGTATGTCGTGGTGTTTGTAATAAGTGTTAGTTATTCTGAAACCATTGAGTTTACTTACCTGTAGGAGACATTGCCCATTGCCATTGCAGCTACCAATACCAAAATGGCCTATCACTCCTCCCCAAAGTCAGAGTCAGTACCAACTTTGGCATTGAAGTCACCTAGAACAAGGGTAATATCTCCTTTCTTGACAGAATTCAAAATATCCTGAAGTTGTCCGTAAAACCTATCCTTCTCATCCTCATCGGCATCCTCAGTGAGGGCATAACAGCAGATAACATATATATACCCCTCAAGCAGCTGCTTGCCACAGAGGTCTGACAGGAGCCTGTCAGTTTATATGACATAGTAGAAGGTCTGAGAGGATGGCAGGCCCTCAGCAGAAAAACGACACAAACAGCCATGCCTAACCCGGGGCTCGAACCCAGATCCCTTAGATCAGTAGCCAAGCATGCTAGCCACTCGGCCATCTGTAAGAAATTAATGCACTTTCATTAATGCACTTATATCCTAGAAGAGTATCACTAGCATGTCTGTTGAGAAGCAGACCCACGCCTTGGTGATGCTTTCCATCCTCCCTCCCTTTAAAGAGAAATTTAAAGTTATTTTTAAGTATCTCACCTTTATCTGTCCATATGGTCTCTTGCAAGCCTAGAATATCTAGGTTATAACGCTGGAATTCCTGCGTGAGGACATCAAGAGAATAATCTCTATATAATGTCCTCATGTTCCACATTCCTGCAGAGAGAAAATGATTAGTAGGTTTTTTAAAGAAACTAGGTTTATTGAGATAGGTAGGGTCAACAATATCAAACAGCCCCCTGATCGCAGGCATGGGGCAAAGACCCGTTCCTCCTCTGCTAAAGGCTGAAGTTACTGATGCTGGTAGGGACACTTCAGGCACCACGTTTTCAAGTGGACTTTTTCAAGAGCCATATGGCCTGCCTGAGACACATTACTCCAGTTTAGGCTTGACAATGCCCAACTAGCTAAGTAAGGTTCAGGTACCTGCAATGGCCTCTGATCAGGATTATTCACTAGCTGATATAAAGTATCTCATGCCTCTGTTCACTTAGGGCTGGCAACCCAGAAGCAAACAGAAAACACAGTGGCAGATTCTCCCTCAACAGAGGCCCACCAGTGCAGCAAGTTCAAGATCCATAATCAAGCTCAAATCCATAAACAAGTCCAGTCTAGTAGGTATAAATGGTCAGCACCAGGACTCTGTGAAGTTGACCACTCCAGCAGGGTTGAAAAAAAAGAAAAAAAAAAGTGGCCATAGATGACCAGATCAGTAGGCCATACTGAACTGGCAGCCCTCCACTTCCGTTCCCTTCCAAAAGAGAATATCTCTTTTGAAAGGTACTAACGGCCTGCACCACGAGAAGGCAGTTCAGACATTAGGTGCTAGACCTGGCCGATTCTGTGCATCGTCACTAGGGATTGGTACACAGCTCTCCTTCCAGTTTATGCCTAGTTACCATTTACAGACCCACATAGATTAAGGTTAACTCTTATGTAAAATGTAAAATTTACTATAAGTATAATGTATTAACAAATTTGCTGCTGAGAAAAGTACAATTAATATAATAAAATGGCAGCCAGGAGTGGACTATGATTAGGAGGGGGGTGGAAGAATAAAAATTTTCCAACTCAGAAATCAAATTTTGCCAACTGAGAAATTAAGTACTTTACATAAATTTAATTATGTTCTCTGTCAAGGAGGCATACCCATAATTTAGTTCCTAGGAGTTCCTCAAGATTTTGCAAAGTTGCTCGATTTTGCTAACTCTCCTTAATTTCACAAAAACAATCCTAATTTTCACAACTCACCTTTATTTTATCACTTGGCTTTGAATTTTGCCAATTCCCATTAATTTTACCAAAAAAAAAAATCCTAATTTTCACAACTCACCTGGATTTTACCAAGTCGCTTTGAATTTTCCCAACTCCAACTTATTTGGAGGGAGAGGAGCCTCCCAGCCATTGCTATGCTCCTGATAGAAACTATAAAAAATTATAAAATCTGGGGGAAAAAAAACATTAGCTTAAAGTTAACAGTTTAATGTGGTAGCCTACCTTACAACTTAAAGAACTTATCACTTAAATAATTTTGCCTCCTCTGCTTTTTACTTAAAAGAGTAGTGTTAGTTTCAAGAAAAGTCTGTTAAAAAGGCCCCATTCTTCCTCAAATTCAGTAGTAAATAAACCATGACTGTCATAATCAGGGTGAATGAAGGAAGGGTGGTGCTACTCTGCAAGGAAGCATTCCTTGACTAGGCATTTAGACATCACAGTGGGGAGAAAGTGTATAAGAAGTGTAGGTAAGATAGATTTCTGTTGGCAGAAAAAGTGTAAAATTACAATTTCAGTTTTTTTTAGGTCTATCTAGCTATCAGGAAAATATTTATTGTTATAGATAGACACTCAGCAGCCACTTTATTAGGTACAGTTCCATGTTATGTCAATAGTAACTGAGATACAGAACTTGGAGACATCTTAAATAATAGTTTTTTGAAAAATTTTTACTGAAGACAATTGAAAGATCTGATATCTATTTCAACCTAAATAAAACAACTCTAAATAGAGAAAGAATCTTTAACAATATTCATTCTCTGTTTAGAGTTAAGGAATTGGAATTATTGCTGTTAAATAGCCCAATTTAGGAAATTGCTCTCAAAAGTTAATAATAAATAAAAATAAATATAAAATAAATAAATAATAAATACCCACTCAAGCAGCTGCTTGCCACAGAGGTACGACAGGAGCCTGTCAGTTTATATGCCATAGTAGAAGGTCTGAGAGGATGGCAGGACCTCAGCAGAAAACAACACAAACATCTATGATTATGTAAGTACATTAGTTGAGCTCTCCCCACTGTGACGTCTAAGTAATCTATTATGATAAGCTGTAGTTAATACTGGGTCTTTCAGAGCTTCAGAATTAAAGGCAAATTTTTTAACCTTAGCACAACACTTCTTAAATTACCAAGACACTTTTAATAAAGTAATGGTCAGATCCAATTTCAGCTCCCCTATATTACCTGGTTTCCTAACAGAACTAGCCCATTTGCTGTTAATTAATATGTAATCAATCATATTCTTATGCAGCCCATCTGGTGAAACCCATGTGTACTTATGTATGTCGCAATGTTTGTAATAAGTGTTAGTTATTCTCAAATCATAAGTTTATTTACCTGTAGGAGACATTGCCCATTGCCATTTCAGCTATCAATACAAAAGGATCTATCATTCCTCCCAAAAGGTCAGAATCAGTACCAACTTTGGTATTGAAATCGCCTAGAACAAGGGTAATATCTCCTTTCTTGACAGAATTAAAAATATCCTGAAGTTGTCCGTAAAACCTATCCTTCTCATCTTCATCAGCATCCTCAGTGGGTCCATAACAACAGATAACATTCAAGTCTTTACTGCGGGAGTTCTTTAATGTGGAATATAGCATGCATGGGCAGTGAGACTTAATGCATCAAGGCAAGGGAATCTCTGCCAATGAGTGGTTCCCTAAAATTCGATGCAGATCAACTGTGTTGTGATTTCTCACTCTGATCGTCTTGAAGAGCAAACTCTCACTTGCGGCTAAGCGACCATCCAACCCATAAGGAGATGACCCAGCGAACTCCCACTTGCTGCTGAGGGTCCATCCCCATATCAGTTTCACATCAACATAGATGTTTTCCCCTTCTTCGACAAAAGGATGCCATAAGGAGATGACCTCCACCCAGTGCTGAAGCATCGCCTGACCCCAGCTGATGACACAGCTGTCAAACAAACTAAGGAGGACATATAAACATGGTACGCTTATCCTTCCTTTGATTTAAAGGTTGCTATCCTTAATTTTATATTTAAGATTAAAATTTAAAGGGGTTCCATAGTTCATTTAGTTGCATTGTAATCTTAAGTTCCAAGTTAACATAAATGATTTGTTATTGGAAGATTAATTGTTTTGACCTGTACTTTTAGATATTTTATTTCTTATTAAATTTTCTTATTATTGTGTTTTTCGTAAACCTGAGTTGTATTCATCATTGGACTTCATCAGGAAATATCTTACCCTATGGAGATGACCTGAGATTATAGTGGCCTTTATCATCTAATTAAGGGAATGAACTGTAATTGGGTAATCCTGGAAACACAAACATATATTTAAGTTTTTACACTTCTCCACACAACCAGAAAAGTGCTTGCAACTGCGAGGTGCACACAATAGGTGCTGCTCAGGGAAATGTATGATGTCAAAATCCAACCAACACAGTCTCTCTCTGCACAATATGCTTCCCAAAGGAAGTTTACACCTCCTTTGCATAGCCTCATCATTACTTACAGAGTTGAACCACCTAATGCCCAAGATACTGCAAAAGCATCTAGAATCAAAAGCATCAAGTTTCCTGTTCCATCAAAATAAAAAAATCAATATGTTTACTGTTTACAAAGGGTCCAAGCTTCACTACCATAACTAACTCTAGAAAGAACCAAACTATTATACAGTCTAATTTTAGTCTTTAGGTGTATACGCCTATTTCTCCACACTCTCTGTAAATTTTTAAAAATCCATGCAGCAATCCCTATTCATCTGTTAATCTCATACTGCACATCACCAGTATCTGTTACATAGGTTGGATTGTTTTACCTCTGAGCAACACTTTTTTGCAAACAATGGGCTAAATGGCCAAGTCACAAGGGCCCCAAGGGCTCAGGGATGGTTGGGGGAGGGGACCCACTGGAACAGCTGTTGGGAGACAGTTGGTAGCTTCCCATCAAGGTAATCCAGTGTGTTCTTTAACATGCATAGGGTATGGCTCTCCCATACACGGGGCCTGGCTTAATATCCTATCCAACACACAGTGGCCTTTCAAAGCCCACTGGCATCCCCTACTGACTAAGGACAGGGTGGGAAATTTTGCAGTTATAAATAGCGATGCTGACCCAACTGGGACTTGAACCTGGGAACTGCAGATTATGAACCTGGCATGCTACTGACTGAGTGACCCCTGCCACAGTTACATAGCTCCCAAGATAATTAACTGAGAACCTGCTCAAGAGTATAACCATTCAAATTAACTGAACCACAGAGTGCCTGATGTGAGGTTAGGTAAAATATCCAGATCAGCACATTGCAAGCTGGCCTCCTACATCGGGTGATGTAGGAGCCACCGATGACGATTCAACTCTGCAAAAATTGATAACAGTCAATTGACCAAAAGATCAATAATTTACAGAACTAGAGTAAATCTACAGAAATGAAAACTAAAGTTTAATTATAAAAAAGGAATATATCAATTTTACGAAGGGAGTTTATAATGCAGTTTGTTGGGAGGAAGTATCTGACTTAAATCTTTCATATAAACAACTTGACATGCAGCCACTTAGCAGATGGCTCTCCCCACTCTGGCATGTGTGAACATGCCAGAGTTTGACTTTCTGTCCCATGACACTGTAGCCACTCTTGAAGAACTTTTTTTTTTATAGTTTTGTTAAAGATAGTAATATAAAATGCTGGGATAAATGATAAAAAATAATTCTAGGAATAGTGAAATAGGTTTGTTCCTGGCCATTCTGTTCAAGTGCCAATGAAAATTAAGCATTTAATATTTTGTTACATTCTGCTTTCAACAATATTCCATGGCAAAATGGAATTCCATTTGGCACCAAATATTCAATATGCAAGAGAGATCTTTGTTACACAACATACAGCAGTTACCAACAAGGAGTCTTCAGGTAGCATGATACTTGCCAAGGTATTCAAGTGAGTATGCAGATATTAAAGATTGTAAATTACACACCACATAATAGGAAAGCAAAGCAATCTGATTATACTGCTATCCCAAATTTAATTACATGTATCAAAATGAATCAGTCCAGTGATGCTTCTAGTTTATTCAGTAATTTATATTACATGGTTGCCAACAGTTTAAGTGTATTTCAAAGTTCCTTATTTTTTCTCATGTAGCATATATTTAAAAAGGTAAAATATGTGTGACATTCTAATTAAGTTTTAGTAGTAAGGAAATATACATAAATTAGTTAACCTTCAATATTTATTATCATTAGCATACTTGTAAGACATGCTTTCCATCTATTGGCAAATAAAAAGCCACTAGGGCTAAAAATGGCCTCAAATAATGCCTACATGTGACATAAAGGGAATGTTCATATCATTAATTGAGGAAATCTTGATTGGCGGTCGATAGCTCAGTGGTCCAGAGCACCTGACATGTTATCAGGAAGTCGTGGGTTCGTATCCCACCCGGCTCAGACAATTTTCCTCTAAAATTGAAATTGACGTCAAAAAGTGCCTATTTATTATTACAAAATAACCTGTACATTGATTTAATAGTAAATGTCAATACCAACAGTGAAAGTATACAATATAATGAATCTGATGAAACCTTCATCAGTATTGTACAACTAAAAATATGGAACTATATAATTTTCCTGTTTCAAGTAAATCTGGGTATTGTTTAAAATAAGCACAATTAAAATTAATATGTTTACTGTTTTTCATAAATATTTTAAATACAATATATAAATACTCTTTCATGCAGCTGCTTGCCACAGAGATCTGACAGCAGCCTGTCAGTTTATATGCCACAGTAGAGTCTGTAAGGATGGTGGGACCTCAGCTGAAAAACAACACAAATATCCATGCCTTATGTGGAGCTTGAACTCAGGTCCCTTATATCAGTAGCCAAGCATGCTTGGCATTTTCTAAAAATTTACAATGCTTTTATCTTGGTATTAAACATTACCTATTTCTATTTATTAGTTATTTCAACATACAATTTGTTTTTTCTGCTAGAAGCACTTGCAGCAACCAGAGTGAACTCGGCTTTACGAATCCAGCACTTTAAGGGTTAATAAATATTGTTTTTGCTACACTTGTCAGACTCATAAATTAAGGGCATTATTCAGATAACTACTCAAAGTGGGCTTTCAAATTTTCATTTCATATTCAGATGTGTCTGTGGCCTCATAAATGTTAAGAACTCATGGCACACAGGAAAGCTTATCCAAATACAAACCTGGGAAAAAAGATTACACCATACAACTAATGTAGAGTTCAAACAATGTGCTATTGTATTTAACTTCTACCATAAAATACTTTTAACACTCACAGTGTCAGAAACTGATTAATCGGTTTTCAAAAAATCACTACAAATGAACTAGCAACATGTTTTTGTTTTGTATGTAAATTATTTCATTAATTAATTACTATATAACAATGCCCAGATTTCTTTTGGGTGTGAAAAAAACATTTGGGATGTACTTGCTTCAGTCTTATGCTTCTTTATTACAAATTCATAAGACCATGCCACTGGTGCTTTTTCCTTGCAGAGATGGCCCATTTCTGTAGCACATAAATTAAAGCAATATGCAGTATGAAAAGAATTATTAGCCACTTGTGCTAAATCTATATGGTACTTATATCCTTAAATACCTATTTGACACTTACAACATAAAATTTACACTATTTTAACATATAAAAATCGGTTAGTATTTACAAATTTCACAAATGACTTCTAAATATCTGTTTTTGAGCGCAAACTCAAAAAATTGGTGAATTTATTACTAGCGAAATCTCCAAAAGATGGTCAACGTAAAAAAATATTAGGCAGAAACGCTGTTGGCGTACGCCATGAGAACATTAAAGAATGTTTGCTAATAAATACACTGACGACTCACCTTTCCTTCTCTTTTTGGGTCTCTGCGACGGTCCCCATAGTATGTAAACACCAGTTAGAGCAAAAATACTTGCTCCGACAAACAACCACCATCGAATATTTTCCATTGCAATAAATAAGGGGGTAAATACGAAAGCTGTTCAATTTTTCTTATACAAAATTGGCCATTACTACAAATTGGTTTTTGTAAACCTGTTATATCATTACATGCCTCAAGTTTATTTGGTAAACACACGACTTGTTGCTAGAAAGCTGTTGCCAATATAAGGAAATAAAATAATTCCGTTCATTCATCAATTGCTAGTCTCTGATAGAGGCCCTATATAGGTAGAGGTTTCCCATCTGATAATTGGACGCCATGTTTTGTCATCGCTCCTATTGTTTAGCGTGCGTAGCTGAATGGTATTGCATAAATGCTTATGGATTCATGAAACGGTAGGGTAATATTTGATACAGATTTCAGTGTTCATGATTGGAAGCACTTTAGAAAACGGCTAGAAAAAGAAAAAGTAAATTTTAAGGTTTTTTTCTATTAAAATAAAGATATAATTTCGCTTTCTTGTTTTCCTTCAGTAGACATCTAACTTTTTTGTTTATACAGATAAATAAGAAATTCTTTTTGTGTTAAATAGGAATTAACGATTTATTATGATTTGCATTTTTTGAATCTCCCAAAAGTTATAAAAAACCCCTCTCATATTCCACACACCACCTCATATTCCAAAGTTGAAAATTCCAAAATATCAAACGAATATTCCAAACGATGTAGTTATGTTAAAAGTTTGAAATTTTGGTGTTGAAATGTGAAAATTACGAAGTTACCATTGGCAACAATCACTTGACCCTTTAAACCCAGGATGGGGGAGGTGAATGCAACTTTTTTTGTTTTAACAGAAAATTGTATGTTATTAAAGATAAATTAAAAATTCTTTTTTGGTTGGACAGGTATTGATGAAATATTACAATTTGCATTTTACGAATTTCCCAAAAGCTATAATTGCGCCCTCTAACGGTAGAAAAAATCGAAAAATCCCAAAATTTAAAACGAATATTGCAAACGATATAGTTATGTTTAAAATTTAAAATTTTGGTGGTGGAATGTGACAGTCTTGAAAATTCTATTGACAGTAATGAGTTGACCCTAGGCCCAAGGTAGGTAAAAAACGGAACGGTTTTGTTTTAAGAGATAATTGGAAATCTCTTTTTTAGTTGGTTACTAATGAAATGCAATTTGCATTTTCAAAGGAAGTTTTAATTTATATCGTTAGAGATCACTAAACAACGAAACTGCAAAACTTTTAACGAATGTTTCAAGTGATCTGTTTATGGCAGAAATTTCGGCGTGTAGATTTCTGTTATGGTAGAAATTCTACTGACAGTAATGATCTGCCCACTATTTTCAGCTTTTTAAATTTAAGAACTAAAAGACATACTATTTTACGTTTTATAATTACTAATAAAATACTACTACGCACATTTTCTTCATCATATATTAAAAAATATGTAAATAACCCCTCAAGCAGCTGCTTGTACAGAAGTCTGAAGGAGCTTGTCAGTTTATATGCCATAGTAGAAGGTCCATGAGGATGGCGGGACCTCAGGAGAAAAACAACACGAACCTCCATAATTAAAACTTTTAAGAAGTGAAAAAGTAGGCAAAGGAAGAACTTCATTCTCTTTGAAAATGAGATTCCCATATTCGCCAGAGGCGATACGCGTTCTAGTTATTTTACATTTCACTACATTCTAACAGTGGAATTTATGAACTACTATATAATTGAGAAAATAAACTATTGATATTTTATTAGTACCTGTAATGTGCAAAAAAATTTTTTCATTTATCTCTTAAAGCAGAAAATTTGAAATTTACCAACACAACAAATCATACCATTAGGGTAAACCACTTGACCATTACACTCGATGACCAAAAATTTAAGTTTCCAGCAAAAACAGTTTTTAATTTGCAATATTTATTTAAAGATTTGGTATTTTCCAGCTTTTTCCGCCGATAGAGGTCTCCTTTCGAATTTTGATATACCGCCTTTAGCACTTTCTAACACTGGAATTTCCACTGAAGGGGATTCGAAAAATGTAAGTATTAATATTTTTGTGGAAAACAATTTCGCTGACATACGGGATTCGAACCCGCATCTCTCCAGCATCATGTCAGAGTATTTTAACCTGTTGAACTAACGCCGGCTTTTTTCTCAATAGATATTAATTGATTTATAGACGTTTAAACGTCTACAGGTACCACTAAGATTATCAAATATTGTTTAAATCATTACTATTTTGTTAGTGCCTGTAAAACAAAAAAAAATTATATATTGTTTTATTTATTTCTTAAAAAAAGTTTTATTTTCGCACCCCTTTTTGGCTAAGACGACAAAACCTTATTGCCATTGTAAACTTTCTGACCATAACACTCCGCTACCAAAATTTCAGATTTCCAGTGTAAATAGTTTGCATCTTGAATATCCGTTCGAAATTTTAGCATTTTCCGTCTTTTCCCATCGCTAGAAAGCGCTTTTTAAATTTTTCAAAATTGCTAATCGCAATATATGTTCCACACCTATCCAACCCCAAAAGAATTTTTCATTTAGCTCTAAAAGCAAAAAAAATTATTGTCTGTAGACGTACAGACAGGTGGAAAGACAGATGGACAGACAACAGTTAACAGGTGCTGGCCAGTCTTTGCTGTTTTCATCCGCACCCACTGCCCTTTATGCGTATGGACTTGATGATAAGGGGGCCGAGGCCCCCTTTACAAATAGGTCCAGCTTCGAAAGAAGGATGTATAAGAAGAAGAAGGGAGATTCCCCTAAAGCCTCTGCATCTCCAAAGGCCTCTACCTCACTTTTAAAAGATCTTTAGGACACTAAAAGATCCAGATGCAATAAAAGATCCCCATAGGACATCAAAAGACGCATTTTGGACAACTTATTCGATAGAAACTAACTCAAAATAAAAATAAACATATATATAGTATAAAATCATCGAAATAAAATCAATCTATCAAAAATAAAGTCACATAAAGGAAAACTTTATTTCTATATTGGAAATTTTTATATTTCTCTTTAACCCAATAACTTATATGGAATCTCTCCCAGAGCATAACATCTCTATACACATTATCATACTTAATATACATATGCAATCTCACATCTCCCACTACCCTTTGATGGGAACCTTAAACTGCACTCCTGCCACACATCCCAAGCTCCTGACTGATCTTCCACTGGCTCTACAAAAATAAACACTGACCACCACACACTGAACACATAAATTTGATTTCCAACTCATATAACGTAGCTATATCATTTTCTTCCCTTCTCCTCCAAAAAAAAATTATCATACTCCTTCCCATATATAAGGCTGTCACTGAGCTGACTTTTCCCAGATCCACCACTGCGCAACATTTCACTGCATGGCAGGGCAACCCAATGCTAACCTCTGGAGTTAGATAAGCAACCATAAATATTTCCTCCTCCATCTTCCTGACACAAGAGTATTACCTATCCCACCGTCTCAGCTCCCCCACAAAAATTTCAGCCCCCTCCATGCTCTGCAACCCATCTTGGGATGACTTTAAAGAAAAAAAAAATTATTTTCTCTTCTCCCCCCCAAAGGGATTTCTCCCTAGCACCCCAATTCTCATCTATTCCATGGACATGACCACTCTCGCCCCCCCCAATTTACCCCCCCCCCCATGAGTAGGGGTCAATTTTGATTGACTCAAATCTACCATACTGGCAACCAACCATGGCCACAACTTCAAAAAATAACACATAACATTCGCCACTCGGAAAATTATAAAAAAATAAATATATATATATACACTACTTCTTCCGCCATCTCTCTCCACACCCCTTCCCCCCCTTCACATGACATGCAACTGGTATTTATTCTCCTTCACCTTTCAACATCAGCCTCTCCACCACTGGACGGCCTGCGGCCCAAACCCAATTGCCAATATGTACGATTGCCAGTCTTCACTGTGCTAGCCAGTCTTTGCCATTTTCATCCGCACCCACTGCCCTTTATGCTTATGGACCTGATGATAAGGGGACCGAGGCCCCCTTTACAAATAGGTCCAGCTTAGAAAGAAGGATGTATAAGAAGAAGAAGGCCAGCCTCTAACTATACATTGTGGACCAGATGATAAAGGGCCCAAGGTCCCTTTTACAAAATGGTCCAGTTTTTAAAGAAGGATGTTAAACCCAAATATATACAGGACCTCTAGGCTCTGCTTGGCCAAGTGGCCAACAATGGCAGACCTTGGCCAAGGGTAGACTATAGGGCTGCCCAAATACTCGAAAAAGATAGCTTTTCACGTAGTATCCTATAACCCGTGCTCAAAAGCAAAAAAATCCACTTTTCTTGGTATAATACTTTGCTACGTTGTTAACACATCGAACACATGTCTGCAAAGCAAGTAGCTTGAGTTTTGAATACCTCTGCACTCGTCTATAGAGAAACACGTCACAGGGGATCATATAAACTTCAGTTCTTTAACATTTATGCGTGATGTCGCTACTGGACATCACGCATAAATGGACTGGAGGTCGCTCGACTCTCGTTGGACATGTTTTGCTTTGACCTTAGGGTAGAGGAGGACATGTTTTTAAATTGCGAAATAAAATAGACTAGGGGGGAGCCTACTGGTCCATACAGGTCATACTCAAGCGATGTCTCTCCCCTTGCACTTATCAGCATCTGCGAGGTACGAGAATTGATCGCAGGTATCGTGTTAGATCCGAACTCAGTCATGTACAATATTTAATATTAGTGACATATCGCTTAATTATTAAAAAACACTAATAATTAGTCAATGAGTATCATAAACTAATCAATTAATGATACAAATCAGTTCCAGAAAAAAGAGGAAGTAGCAATTACGTACTACCCTTTTCGAAAGAGGCAATCAATGCCAGTGTAAACTGGGCTTAAACTTTGTTCGTGTCAGCACTATCTGAGGTATTGCTCGTATTTTACTTCATTTTCTTGTGTGAAACGTTTTGTGTAAACATAGAGTAGTTTCCAAAATCTTACACTATCCTTTTTGTTGCAAATAAAAATAATGCTGTCATTTTTCAAAGCGCCATCAATTCATAGGCTGTGCAAAATTTAATGTAATTTTCTAAAGTGCGCACTTTTTTCGATCTGTAATATCAATTGCTGATATTGAGTACTACAGAAAGTAGTAAGTATCTTTTATAACATTAAGAAAATGACTTTAGATTCAGTATTTGCATTTACAGAAAATTATTTAACAGTAAACAGTAAATTACGTGATAATAATATGCAATTGAAAAAAAGTACATTATTGTAGATTAGAACACGTTCTTATCAGTTAATAAGAAAAAGGCCATTTCGTGTTTTTCAAAATTCCACTTGTTTTAACTAGTGTTTCTTTATTACACTATGTTAGTTGCCTATGTGAACATCTTCTTTCTTGAACGAAAGCCTTTACCGAGGATATAGTGCCTATAAGTATAGTGTGGCATTCGCCTATTAAAAACTGGCAGAAAAAGTGTCCCATACCAGTATAGGGCGCTGGGAACGATAGTCCTGCCTTTTTAACATTACCCTCTATGGACGTTTCGCTTTTCAATGACTTTTAAACATAGAAGCATTTATGCGATGAATTTACCATTCAAATGCACATTATTCCTAAGTATTTTAACTGAACTAGTAAAACTTAGAGAACGCTTGAGCAAGTATATTTTGTTAAAACGAAGAAAATTGATGGCCGTTCGATCAAAACAAACCGCATTCCTCTTTATGTATCAGAGCGCTGAAGTGATCGTTTTGATTGGCTCTTTGGCAAACTCTTGGAATGACACTTGATGTAACATATGTTCTAACCATTGAGGTAATATTACTAGAGACAGGACTGGCAACGGACGCCATGAACACATACAGATATTAAGCCTAGTCGATAGTGAGGAGAAAGATGGGTGTTTTTAAGAAGTCAACAGTGAAATATCTACTTCATGCTCCGTACGAATGCAAAAATATATTGCTGTAAAGGAAGTAATTTGACATTTCATAGGTTAGTACTTTACGAAAATTACGAGATGTGTTCTTTGTGATAAATTAAAAATTGAAATTGTTTAACTAAGGGATTTAAAAATAAAGAGTTGTCAACTTTTCAATATACCTTTTTGTCTAAGTCGAATGTAGTTCAAGAATTTTTTAATATATGAAACTAATAATATTTGTATATGTAAAGTAGGTGATTTAAAGCCTGAATTAACATGAAATTAAAAGAACGTTTTCGTACATTTAAATTTATGAGACGTCTGCTTTGCATTTTTTATTTTGCCAAAGTGTAATTATTATTTAGGTAACATATTATATATTGTGCAAGCTTATAATATTTGGGGTTTTTTATAGCATGAAATTAAATTGTCATTTATTGGGAGATTTGATTTCCTGCCTCGGCTGAATTAAAAAAAAGTTTACACTCTCTGATTGTTTCTTTCAATTTTTAATCAAAATTAATATTTTTAAATGAAAGAAGAAATAAATGTGACTTTTCATATTTTTTTAAATGAGGCGCGGATTTGCACTATTAAGGTCTATAAATTTTGAGGGCTTTTGCTTAAGCTGAATGATTTGATCATGTATTAGATTTTTAAATATGTTTACCATTGTTCCTGTTTTAAACGGGCTCAAATTAAAGTCTGCTAAGTTTACAGTCAATTTAGTTCAGCTTTAATCACATATTATGAACATATCGAATTTTTTTTTAATTTTCATACAAAACCTCGATTTGAAAGAGAAACAGTTTCCAGCGTCTTTGTTTTTCATCCGATATAAATCAGTAAGTGGGTATTAATTAAATTTATTTTGCTTTAATTACTACACTGGAATAACCTCATTAAAATAAAAAACAAAAAACAGCAAAGTTCTGCCTCATTTAAATCATTTGTTAAGCATTTTTAAATAGCCTTCATCGTTGTTCGCAGCCAATTCGCAAGGCATCATGGGTATCTTTCCTCACTAAGCAGTCGGCAGACACAGCCGTCTGTGATCATGGCGGTCAATGCTACGGGAATCGAAGTCCTGTCTCTAGTATTCCTACGCAATAGTTCAACATGTGATGTTTGGACTCGCCAATTCTAATAGAAGGCTTATGGCGTAGATATCCTTGTAAATTGCAAAAGCATTTTTAAACGTTGTAATTGACTAAACAAGAATGCAAGTTATTAGTATCATGATTATTCTTTCTTGTTTAGCCAATTATAACGTTTTAAATTGCTTTTGCAATTTACAAGGATATCTACGCCCGGACTTCTATTACAGTTGGCGAGTCCAAACGTCACATATTAGTGTCACATATTAGTACGTATGCTATTTGTCACATCTTCAAATTATAAAACATACTTCAAGTAATAAAAATTTGAATTAACCGATAGGTTAGATCATTTTAATACTGTAAATTATTAGTATCATGATTATTCTGTATTAAAATGCTCTAACCTATAGATTATTTCAAATTTTTATTACCCCCTCTCAACCCCCAACCCCCACTTCACCACTCTGAATACACCAATTGGTCATAAACAGACCCCCATAACCCCCTTACCCCTCACTATAAGGAGAAAAAAATTTATGGTATCAAATATCCTTTAATTCACAAGAAATATAGTTTGCACTGGACCCCTTCGAGTCTACTTTACTGCATTCCACTTCATTATTATTTCTAATCTAACTGGCTAACAACCATCTCCTTACCCCCATATACCTCAATTCACATCCCCATTAAATTAATGGCACATTTTAAAATTTCTAAGGGTAGTTAATTAAATGCCCCTCTCCCCCTCACCCCTAAAAATTAAATTTCTACAGTTAACTCCCTCCAATGCAAGAGGATTTAAAGAATATAAAAGTTCTATCTTAGCCCCCCTCCCAGGACACAAATTTCCAGCCCTATTCAAGACCCCAGACCTCTCCTCCCCCACACCATTAAAAATTTATAACTATTTCAATCCCATACCTTTAACTACAGTCCATCCTATTTCCTAGGTAGTTACGCTACGTTGTGTAACGCAACGCAAGCGTTAAAATCTACCTTATTTACACCAACTCGCAGCATGTCCCACAAAAAGCATTATATATTTCACCCTCCATCATGGAAGATATTTTAACTACTCCCCACTAGAGGTCCTGTATAGTTAGAGTCTAACATCCTTGTTTAAAAACTGGACCATTTTGTAAAAGGGACATTGGCCCCTTTATCATCTGGTCCACGAGAAAAAGTTTTTTTTGTGTGCGTCAAATAGTAGGGACCAGTACAATGAAGTGCTAGCGACCCTACATGTTGGCGATAGGCTTTTGGCCGCAGGCCGCCTGATAATGAAGGAGGTGGTTGAAGTTTGGTGCCAAGGAAGTGCTGCGTCGTAGTTTTGTGGCAAGGGGGTGGGGAGGGGAAAGATTTGGAGTAAAATTCTTCTGGGAGTGAAAATTGTAGCGTGTGTGATCACTGTGTGGCCCATGTTGGCCGGGAGTTGGTAAGAAGGGTGCAAGGCTGTATAGTTAGAGTCTAACATCCTTCTTTAAAAACTGGACCATTTTGTAAAAGGGACCTTGGCCCCTTTATCATCTGGTCCACGAGAAAAAAATTTTTTGTGTGCGTCAAAAAGTAGGGACCAGTACAATGAAGTGCTAGCGACCCTACATGTTGGCGATAAGCTTTTGGCCGCAGGCCGCCTAATAATGAAGGAGGTGGTTGAAGTTTCGTGTCAAGGAAATGCTGCGTCGTAGTTTAGTGGCAAGGGGATGGAGAGGGGAGAGATTTGGAGTAAAATTCTTCTGGGAGTGAAAATTGTAGCGTGTGTGATCATTGTGTGGCCTATGTTGGCCGGAAGTTGGTAAGAAGGGTGCAAGGTAAATATTCAAAATCGCCCCTAATCTCTTACAATTAAAGATGGCCTAATATGGTCTGCAGATCTTAAAATTTCTGATTTAGAATATGCTGATGATTTAGTCTTTTGGAAAATGATGTTCATGAGATGAACTCTTTCATTCGAGCTGTTGATGAGACTGGTAGTACAGTAGGTTTGGTTATAAACAGAGAGAAAACTAAAGTGATGAAATTGGTCAGGCAGATGGTTTGCCACCACTAGTAATCATTTTTGAAAAAGGGTACTTTGGGAATTGTAGTTTATTGTTACAGAATATAATTATGTATCTATATATTTTTTTTGAAAACATCAATACAATTGCACTAGGGAAATAAGGTGGTGCAGTAATGTGTCCAAAATGCTTCTTTTTTGTCCCTGTAATGGATCTTTTTTGTCCTTTTGGAACTTTTTGGCATCTGGAACTTTTGGTGTCCAATGGATCTTTTGAGTAGGAGGTGTCTGCAGGAAGGAGAGTCATATTCCACATATTGAGATGGAGAGTCTGCAGGAAGTTGGAAGGTTAAAGGATTTTGCCAGTACTTTGTAGGAAATGGGCCAGGGCCCTGAAATGTGATTTTGCCTTTGTATGGGTGGGGTTTAGGATGGTCTGTAAGGTGAATGTGGTGACTCCAAGTGTAGCAAGTTTGTGATAGAGGGTGTCTCTTTGAGTGTTGTATATTTGACAGTGTAGTAGGTAGTGGGAGATATCCTCTATCACTTGGCAGTTTGGGCAGAGTGCAGAATGTATTTTTCTAATAATAAATAAGTCTTTGTTGATGTTCGCTCTGCCAGTTCGGAGTCTGTGTATTGCTGTTTGGGCCCTTCTGGATAGGTAGTTAAGATGTAGTGTGTTTGGAGAGGGTGCTATTTTGGCTCTGAATGTGTTTTTATCTGTAGTGTGTTGGACCCAATTCTGGGTCCATGTGTGATAAAAAAATTTGGTGTATTCTCTTATGTGATGTTTGCATGTAGTTTCAGTGTGGTAATTTGGGGTTGTGAGTGTGAGGCCTTGTTTAGCAAGTGAGTCAACAGTCTCATTATGGATGATGTTGCAATGGGAGGGAATCCAGTAAAATGTTAGGGTGTTTCCCTTGTCTATAATGTTGTGTGCTATGTTTTGTATGTGCAAAAGGCAATGGTTCTATGATGGATCTACTGTTAGTGTGTTAATGAGTTGTAATGCAGGCCTTGAGTCTGTGATTATGTTAATGTGTTGTTTGTTGAGGTGGGTGGTCCAGCCTAATGCCATATGTATTGCTGCTAGCTCTGAAGAGGTGCTATTTTCAGCATGATTTAATTTTATAACATAAGAGAATTTGGTGGAAGGGGTGTAAAAAGCAGCAGAGCCAGAGGTGGTGTGTGGAATATGAGATCCATCAGGGTAAATTTTATGGTCAGTGTCTGATAGTTGTGTGATTAAGTAGTCTGCAGCAATTTTTAGTTCAATGGGGAGGTGAGCTTTTTTTTTTTGGTGATGTATGGTAGAGTGAGGTGAATGTTTGGTTTTTTAAGTAACCAATAGGGAAGTGTTTGTGTGGGTTTATAGGGTTTAATTTGTTGCCAAGTGGGGTAAAGTGTGTTTTTTTTTATTATTTGTGCTGTGGTAGTAGAGTTAGTGGTGGATTCAATTCTAAGTATGGCTGGGTGAGTGGGATTGTAGTGTTTAAGTTTGATGTAGTGTTTGCATGTGAGGAGGTGTCTTTTGATTGTTAGAGGTGGCATGTTAGCTTCTGCCCAAGTGGCGAGGTTTGGGCAGCCAGCTTTAAGACCCAGGGCAAGTCTGATGGCGCGTGTTTGCAGAGTTTGAATTTTATTGATTTGTGTGTTTGAAGCAGTGTTGAGTGCTGGGAGGCCATACTCTAGTCTACAGTTGATAAATGCTTTGATGAAAGCATTACTTTATCGCTGGCCCCCCATGACACTCTTGTGATGGAATTTAATATGTTGTATGCTCCAATGCATGTGGTTTTAATGTTATTATTGTGTTGTTTCCAGGTACGCTTACGGTCTATTTTAGCCCTAAATATTTGTAATGGGTGACAGTGGGAATGGTGCAATTGTCAATTGTAATATTTGGTGAATTGGTAGGTAAGTGTTTACGCGTAATGGGTAAAACCGCAGATTTAAGTGCTGAGATGGCAAGTCCCTATTTTGTAGTAAAGTCAAAAACCTGGTTGACTGCATTTTGTAATGCGGTTTGTATGCTGTTGATGTTAGTTCCAAAGGTCCAGAGCACTATATCATCTGTAAAGATGGAGCATGTGATTTTATTGTTGAAAATAGTTGGGAGGTCATGTAGTAAGATGTTGAATAATGTGGGGGAAACCACACTGCCCTGTGGTAATCCTCTGTTGAGTTTATGTGGGTCAGATAGGGTAGTCCTCAGCTTGACTTTAATTTTTCTGTGAGTGAGGAAATTTTTAAAAAATTCAAAAATGTTTCCTGTGATGCCTAGTTGATGTAATTTGTAGTGTATGCTGGTGTGTGAGGCAGTATCAAAAGCAGAGGTGAGGTCTAGAAAGACACAACAAAGAATTCCTTTTTTATTTAAGGCAAGTTCAGCAGATGTAATAATGTCAAAGAAATTATCTGTGGTTGACCTGTGCTCTCTAAAGCCAGTTTGGCAAGTGGGGAGTGTATTTGTTTGTTGGAGGAAGAATTTTAGTCTGGAGAGCACCATTCTTTCTAGAACTTTGAGTATACATGATGTTAATGCAATAGGTCGATAAGAAGAAATTTCTGATGCTGGTTTATGTGGTTTCAAAATTGGGATAATGTGTATGTCTTCCCATTCAGTGGGGAAGGTGTGAGAGTTCCAGAATTCATTGTATATGTTAAGCAATGTGCTTAGTGTTTTTGTGCCAAAGTTTTTTTATAGTGTTATAGGTGATGTTGTCAGGGCCAGGTGTGCTTTTTTTATTGGCCTGATGTATGGCTGTGATAAGTTCGTTGGGTGTGATGTGTTGAGTGCGGGTAGTTTGCATGGTATCATTTGTTTAATTGTGTCATTCATGTGGGTGCAACGGCTGTATAGTTAGAGGCTGGCCATCTCGGTGATTGATTGTCATTGGTTGATTGAGTCACATGGTTTATGGGCGCCATGTTTTGTCGTATCATGAGAAAAAGCCTATGAGTTAGTGTGTGTACATAATTAAAACTTCTCAGGTATTACAATTTTATGCATTTCTATCGCTTTTCTTTTGCCTACAAAAGCTTCCATATTTTATCAATGCATTACTGAACTGCAGTTTGGTGTAAAAATTCCACTCATAGAAATAAATTAATGAATATTTTTTCCAAGAAACTCCGCCAGAAGACAGCAATCGGCTGTAAAAGTGAAAGGAGCTAACTGAAAACTAAAAAATAATTTCTTTTATGGTTCGTTTGAAAAACGAGCTAAGGTTTCCACTTTGTTGTCTGCTTATGCCAATATTTGTTCGTCTGTCTGTCCGTCTCTCTGTTAACTGTTGACCATCTGTCTGTTTTTCCACATTTCTGTCCGTCTATAGACAATCAACATTTTTACTTTTAGAGATAAATGAAAAATTCTTTATGGGTTGGATAGATTTAGAAAAAATATTGCGATTTGCAATTTTACAATCTTCCAATAGCTTTAATAGCGCCCTCTAGCAGTGGAAAATGATGTGGAAAACGAATATTGTAAACAAACTCTTTACATTAGAAATCCAAAATTTTTGTGATACAGTGTTATGGTCAGAAGGTTTACAACGGCAACAAGGCTTTACCCTCTTAGCCAAAACGAGGTGCGAAAATGAAACTTTTTTATTTTAAGAGATAAACGAAACAATCTTTTTTTGGGGGGAAGGGGGTTTAGAGGTACTAACAAAACATTAATATTTACATTTTTCGAATCCCCATCAATTGGAATTTCTACTGTTAGAAAATACTAAAGATGGTAAATGAAAACTCGAAAGGCGGCCTTTAGCGGTTGAAAAAAGCTTGAAATACCAAATCTTCAAACGAATATTGCAAACGTTCTATTTACGATAGATGTTTAAATTTTTGGTCATCGAGTGTAATGGTCAAGTGGTTTACACTAACGGTAATAATTTGTCCCGTTATCGTTTCTGCCTTAAGAGGTAAATGAAAAACATTTTTTGTGTTTATAGGTACTAATAAAATATTAATAGTTTATTTTACCAATTACGCAGTAGTTCGAATTTCCACTGCCAGAGGGTACTGAATGAAGTTCTTCCTTTGCCTATTTTTGCATTCCTTAAAAGTTTTAATTATGGGTGTTCAGCTTATTTTTCTGCTGAGGTCCTGCCATCGTCAAAACTAAAAGGCTCCTGTGAAACCTATGTGGCAAGCAGTTGATTGCTGCTTGAGGGATTGTTTATTTTTGTTTTTTTAATTAATGATGGGGGAAAATGCATATTGCAAGATTTTATTAATAATTATACAACATATAAATTATTTGTTTTTTAGTTCTCAAATTAGAGAAGTTGCTTTCCCACCACTCCTCTGAAAATAACGGGCACATCATTGCTGTCAGTGGAATTTCTATCAAAACAGAACACTACCGCCGAAATTTCTACCATAAAGAGAACGCTTGGAACATTCGTTAAAAGTTTTGCCATTTGGATATTTAGTGATCTCTAATGATATAAATTAAAACTACCTTTGAAAATGAGAATTATATTTCGTTAGTACCAACTGAAAAAGAGATTTTCAATTATCTCTTAAAATAAAATCGTTTTTGTTTCTTACCTACCTTGTGCAAGGGGTCAACTCATTGTTGTCAATGGAATCTTGAAGATTGTCACATTCCACGACCAAAATTTCAAATTTCTAGCATAACTACATAGTTTGGAATATTAATTTTAAATTTTGGAATTTCTGGATCTTTTTTCCACCGTTAGAGGGCGAAATTGTATTAAATGTCACCTGAGGTTAAATACGAGCAAATATAAACTATATAATTCTCTCCTTTTTATAACATTAAACACAGCAAAACTGAAATTTACAACTGCCCTGAAACTTCTATAAACGATCAATTATGCTAAATAAATCAAACAAATTAAAGGTTTATTCACTTTATACTTACCAAATGAAAATGGTTGTAGGCATGTACAAATGGGATTTTTGAGGATGCCACCCCAATTAAACAATTTTTTATTATGTAAGCTAATTCTTAATATTTAAATTTCTGGAGGAAACTAACGAAACATTTTAGCTGCTTATAGAGTATCATGTTTTTTCATGCCCATAATGTTTCGCGATATCATTTTTTATGTAGAACTACTTTTTTCTCATCTAGAACTTCTTGTGGCGGAGTAAATTGGCGAAAAACGGTATTATACTAATATCTTTTCACTGCGCATATATGAAGTTATGATGCGACTGTAGTCCCCCTGTCGGTAGAGGACCATTATTTGGACCACTTCTAAATAGTGTGGCTATTGACGATTGCCACACTACTACTTATAGCAACTATAGCTACACTATTACTTATAGGTAATATAACTGAGGATTTGGAGATGTGGTTCCTGTTTCGCAACGGAAACATAGTTATTGATCTTTCTGGGAGTTGTATAGTAATAAAACCACGTTTAAATACCCATAACAATACCTGTTAGTCGTTTGGGACACTAGGTTCAAACATTAACGGCACCTCCTTGCATGAATCTATTCTAGCGCTTTTTTGCTGTTCTGTCAGTTTGTGGGATATCCATTTGGCACAGATTTTTCGGAACTTTATATATTGATGACAATTTTTTCCCACACTGTCAATCGATGCACTGACATCTAATCACCTGAACTGTGATGTGCAGATTTTCCTTAATGAGCAGTGGCGGCTCGCGTATAGGCACTGTGGAACTGCAGCACCCCCAATTTCAACTTGATATTATCAATAACGTTTAATATAATGAGTCCTTTTTTCTTTAATTCTTTCTTTATACTTGTACAATATATAATCCTTAAGCTTAATGTCAGTAGCCATCCCCCAGTTTATGAAAAAGATACAAAAATCTTTGTATGGAACTGTGCGCTTCACAGTACTAGCGGCGAGGTGTTTGATTGTTGTGCGCATGCGCACATAGGAAGCTACACACGAGGCTGCAAGGGAGAGAGAGCACTAGCGGCGAGGTGTTTGACTGTTGTGCGCATTGCCGACCCTGTTGTTCCCGCAGTGCCGACCCTGGAGTGCTGGTTGAAGGTAGTTTTTTTTTACTCCGCGTGTGTTGTGCTTAAAAACCGTGTACCATATTGTTGAATGTGATAAAGTGTAGAATTAGATTATTATCCTGCTTCCAGCTATTCTATTCGATTCATTTTTTTTTGCGCAAATTAAAACAAGAAGAATGAATTTCATTTTTATATGAATAGATTAAGCTTGAACTGTAACAATTTAGGTTAAAGTAAGTAAAAAATGTTTGATTTTGTTCTTTTAGGATTTTATCAAGTTTCTGAATAAATTTTCTTTTTATACATGTTTGTTTCCTTTTGCACAATTTTAAAACAAAGGCTAAAAATTTTCTGGAGCAACACCCCCACTAATTTTAGCTACGAGCCACCACTATTAATGAGTTCACAAAGAGCAGGAATAGTTCTCTCGTTCGCGGCCTCCTTCAGTCTTCCTGCATAAAGGAGGTCTACGAAGCTCTGTTGTTCCTTTGAATTTGCACATCCATCCCCTAAGAACGCCATATGAATAGGCGTGATTCAGAAGTGGTTGGGGATGTGTGGATCAGATATTTTCACTTCGGCAGATTCTTGAGAAATGTTAGAGTTTCAAAAACCTTTGGTTGTTAGCTTTGCTGATTTCAAAAAGGCTTTCGACTCCATTGATCGTCATAATTTGTGGTTGATTGTGAGATCATATGGTATGCCAGACAAGTTAGTTAACATAATGAAAGCTCTCTACAATAACACTTAGTCGTGTGTGAGAGTTGGTAAGGCTTGTAGCAATTAGTTTAGCATTACTTCTGGTGTTCGACATAGGTGCATTTTGTCTCCTTTTCTCTTTAGTTTGGTTATTGATTACGTTATGCGAAATTCATTGCAATCGAAAGATTTTGTCCTTAAATGGTCTGGAGACACTAAAATTTCTGATTTAGATTATGATGTTGATGTGATGAACTCTTTCATTCGAACTGTTGATGAGACTGGTAGTAGAATAGGTTTGGTTATAAACAGAGAGGAAACTAAAGTGATGAAAATTGGTCTGGCAGGCTGTGATTCAGTTAATCTGAATGGTTGCAGTCTTGAGCAGGTGTCACAGTTTAATTATCTTGGGAGCTATGTAACAGATAATGGTGATGTGCGGCATGAGATTAACAGACGAATAAGGATTTCTGCCGGGACTTTTAAGAATCTATGGAGAGTATGGAGAAATAGGCGTATACACCTAAAGACTAAAATTAGACTGTATAATAGTTTGGTTCTTTCTAGGGTTAGTTATGGTAGTGAAACTTGGACACTTTGTAAGCAATATAACAAGAAACTGTATGCTTTTGATTCTAGATGCTTACGGTATCTTGGGCATTAGGTGGTTCAACTTTGTAACTAATGATGAGGTTAGGCAAAGGATTCGGCAACCTTCTTTAAGCAGCATATTGTGCAGAGAGAGACTCTGTTGGTTTGGCCATGTTGCCCATATAGATAATTATAGATTGGCGAATAGAGTTATTAACAGTGTGCCTAAAGGCCTCAGAAAGAGGGGGAGACCTAGGATGCAGTGGGCAAATCATTTCAAACAGGACTTTGTTAGAATTGGTGTATAGTGGCCAGATGCAGCAGATGTAGCTCAGGACAGATATGCTTGGAGAACTAAATTGCATGGTCTGGTTGGACCTTCGTAGCCCTTGGCTGCTTGAGGATGATGACGATGATAACTCCCATATACTTTTGAAAAATCGACATGAATTTTTTTGTGTCATCCCCAAGCTGCGTCCATCTGGAAATGTAAAATCTTTAGTAGGCTGCATAGCAACAATGCACCAATTTTGCAGACCGAACTTTACTTACCAATTACAAAGAGAGCATGATGTTAAGGCTTTTGCTTTTAACATGTAATGACAAGTTTAGAGAAACTTTCAAACAAGTCATAGCTTATTAACTTCGGAGGAACAAGGGCAAATCTATAGACACGTCTGAAGAACTTTCGAACCACCACATCCAGGTGTCCTGGCACGTTTGGATGTGGAAGCATTTTCTTACTCTAGTGGGACATCTTGAGACTTTCAAATGTCTGACCTAGATTTTCTTCGACGGAATCCCACTGCAAGGCATGCTACTTCCCAGCCACTTCATCTGATTTCTATCGTTTTTGTCTGAACTCTGGCTCAAGTGCATTTTTTCTGTCAGGTGCATGCAGATACGATAGTCTTTAAAATAGTCAGGCTGATGTCATTCCCAAGTGAATCTAATGGTATTTTGTATTCAGTTTTCTTTCGTCCTATTTCCTCGTGTGAGACTACCAAAATTATCTTTAGTGTTGTTACGTATTCATGATATTTAGTCACTGATGTGGTTGTCTATTATATGTCTTTGGACTTGGAAGATTTTCGAGTCTTCATGTAACCTTTGACCCTGCAAACCGTTTCTTACGATATTACTTTGACAATCATCTTACCCCAAATGGTACTTTGTGATATGGTGGGTATCTATCTAAAGAGCACCTGGTTCATTTCCCTTTAACCTTGATTTCGAGTCTTATGATAGTGCTATCATCTTAGTTCCTATTCTGTACTTTAATCTTTCATTTTGTGCTACAGGCATGGTGGCTTTTATCTACAGATCTCCTGGCTCTTTTTCATTTTGAAGGTTATTACATATTCACACTTTTTAGTCACTAATGCTGCATCCTTTTATCGAAACAGCACCCTGGCTCGTTTTCTTTTCATCCTGAGTGCAATCATCTTAGTTCCTATTCTGTACATTTTAATCTTCCATTTTGTATTATCGGCATGATGGCTTTTATCTCAAGGCTAGATGGTGAAGATATGAAATTTCCGCAATTTATGATACTCCACAAACTGCATCTTATCACCTATATAAACATTAACCAGTATGAAGTCGAGCAATCAAAATTTTAGAGTTCAAAGGATTGAAGCCCCTCCCCTGCCCTCGAGGTTTCATCCTAGGTTTCCACCGTCAAGAATGGAAATGGGGAGAACAAAAATGTTATAAAAGAGTCCCTACTACTACTGTCGCTGTTGTTGTGAAGACCCGAATTAATAATCAAAATATTTTTATTGGGTTTCCAATGATTGAATCATTGTTTCATAAATTATTTTTACTAATCAGTTAGCCACTATTCATCAGATATCAAAAATTGCTACTTAATAATGACAGATATTAAAAAAAAATCCGGATATTTGGAAGCCCTAGGAGTGTGATTTTATGTCAGTTTTTTCAGGCATTTGATTTTTGACTGAAATTACTGACTGAAATTGCTTGTTTTTCTCAAGCTAATAATCCATGTTATTGTGTTATTTTCTGGGAAAACAGAATAAGAAGCCAGCTTCGGGCTACATCTGTAAAATTTGGGTAAATAAGTGTAAATCGTATATATTTTCAATGTTCCATTTTATAGTTAAAAACTGGTGTGGAGAGCCATAATTTCAAGAGTATTGAGTATTTTTTCTTACTGTAGGAGTTGTCACATCGAATGGTGTGTCAAGATTAGTTGCTACTACAGTAGCAAAGTACCAGAGTAGATGTCCTACAGACATGGAACACATGAAATAATAAACTGAAAAAAATTGGCTTTACCGTGAACTTGTCAGTCCTGACCTTGTTCATCATTTTACTGCACAGCCATATCATTCTAAGAGGCAAAAAAAGTGAATTGCACTTCAGGAAAAGAAGATATACAGTTATGGCTCCCTTATCCTTTGAAAAGTGAGATTATATGAGACTGAATATTTTAAAAGTTGACCAGTAGAAGATTGGAAACACAGAATTGCTGGTAACAGGTCAATTCTTGAAATATCTTTAAGAGTAAAATTTTCTTAACTATTAGCTAAAAGTGTGGAAAGTATTATTTAACAGTATTATGTGAAATAGTAAGTGAAGTAACTACACTTTCCATTTGCTGCTCCTGGGAAGCAACCATAAAAGGGGTTTGTTGCACTTGGGAATCACAATGCCCCCCCCTCCCCTCCCAATGTCATGTTTAGAGTATTTTAACCTTTTGACCTACTTCATGATCTATGAGATACATGACAAATGAAAGCTTGTGAGGTGGAGAATGTCATAAACTAACTCAAATTATTCTCCCTCTTTCTTCCCCCCCTCTTCCAAATAAAAAAAGAAAGAAGAAATTTTAACGAGGGTCGATATTTACTAGTCACATGTCAAAATACTCCCTCAAGCAGCTGCTTGCCACAGAGATCTGACAGGAGCCTGTCAGTTTATATGCCATAGCAGAAGGTCTGAGAGGATGGCAGGACCTCAGCAGAAAAACAACACACACACATCCAAATGAATGCTTATAACGTGCAGGGAATGTAATAGTTTTGACCTCCAAAGTAGGGGAAGGTAGGTACTTTTAGTGACAAAGTTCCATGTGAAGTTGCCATTAGAAACAACAACGACAAAAAAAAAATACATATAAATTAAAAAAATATAAAAAAAACTATCATCTTATATGCACCCTAAAAAGCAAAAAATAAAAGTAATATGTACCAATGATAAAATCATGTGCTTAGTTCATAATAATTTCAAAGGAAGATAGGACACTAAAAACTGATAAAGAAGCTCCAAATGAACAAAAAATGATGGGGTCCAATCTTATATTAATATGAATTCAGTAAGTGATTTTATTATCACTACCTGGGGCGGTGATGGCTCAGTCGATAGCACACCAGGCTCCCAGATTCGAAACCCAACTGTGTCTGTGTGGAGATTTATCTCCACTAATCACACCCATCCTCAGTGAGAAAGGGAACACTTATGGTGTTGATAAAAGAAGCGTCCATCGGATGGGATATTAAGCTACGGCCTCTGTGCATGCTAGATGAAATGCCGGATGGCCTTGATGGGAAACGTTGATTTGTCTCCTAACAGCTGGGTAGTGCGTCCCGTTCCCTCTTCCTTCTTTGAGTCTTTGGAGTCCTTATGACTTGGCCATTTAACCCATTTTGTACAGAAAAGTGTCACTCAGAGATAAAGCAACCCAAACTACGAATGAATCTAAAAATTTAAGGAACATTTAGGCTGGCTGAACACCTGTCTTACCAATCACGACCCTTATATCATATCATCTGCATATCATCTTTTAAAGTTAATATGAATTCAGTAAGTGATTCTGTTATTGGTGTGTTTATTTTTATTTTTACTTTATAGGATAAATATAAAGACAGAGTTATTTTAAAATATTTAAATTTATGTAGTTTATTTCCATCTTTCTATTGCTTTTTTTTTAATTTGCTGGTTTCTTTGTCAGTTTGTCGGCTTAACATGTCTTTGAAAATAGGTTTTCCCAACATATTCTCAACTCTTTGATCGATTGCAACGAGTTTGTACCGAAGAATAGCTTCTAATGCTGACAGTGATGTAAACCCTGAGCTTTCTGCTCTCTGAGAAAAATGGAAACGTCTAAACGATTGCTTTACTGTATCTTCCAAATTCGATAGTAGAGCGGAACGAGTTATGTTACAAATGAAAACTCGTAACGTTGGGAATCTCACAGGCTCCTTCAGATTATCACTTCCCCCACCCTTTTTCTCCTTTCCCAAAAAATGGAAAGGGAAATTTTACTGGGGTCAGTTTGTAATGAATTACACCACAAAGGGAAGGTATGTGACACCAAAAAAATTCACGGGCCCTCTTAGATTACACTGGTCTGCAAAAAAAAATTTCCCTCTCTTCCAAAATTTTGTCTGATTTTTATATTTTTGAGAGGGCTGAATCCGAATTTAACAGACGATTTTTCTATCACCTTCAGTTTTCTAGAGGTATGGGCTCAATTTAAAAAAATACTATTTTACTCAGAGAAGATAAATATATTTTACCAAATATTTATTTACATTATAAAAAGTTAAAGCTGACACTAATAAATCATGATACATGAAATTATTTACACAAAAAAATATTTTGTTGTCTTCCGTCGCTTACATTTCATCTCTGTAGCCTCTCACTGCAGGGTTCAACAGTAGTCCGTCAACATAGAAATCTCGTTCCATTTGCCGTTATATCGTTTTTTTCATTTTGGATATGTCTTGATGGAACCTTTCTCCAAGCTCATCCGAGACAGCTTCCATTAATCGTGGAAATAAAATCAGATGTGAATGTAAGAAACGCAGCTTTAGCGACATATTACCTCTTAATACTCTATATGAAGGAAGTAGTTCTTCGATGATTTCTTCGTTGTTATCTGCCCTTACATTGCCTAAAATACTGTGGCAAACATTTCTGAATGCATCCCATGCTCTCTTTTCATTGTAGTTTGATTTATTTTGGAATTCAGGTTCTTCAAACTGTCTGATTTGAGGACCAACGAAAATTTCCTCTTTTATTTTTGCGTCGCTAATCCGAGAAAATTTTCGCCTTAAGTAAGCAAATTCATCACCCTCTCTATTCATCTCATCTCACATAATAAAACTGACGCTTCCAGTAGTTTGAAAACGTATAATATATATTCACAAAAAACGTCATTTTCTCAAAAAAAAAAACGCCCTCCAACGAAAATAGTGCCTGATATAAAAATTTAGATGCCAGATTCGGATTCAGCACCCTCAACTCTGTAAAGTATACCCATTTTTTTCGAGGGAGGATTTTCATGCAGACCAGTGTTATGTTTCCACTTTTCCCAGTGGTGAAAGTAGTTTTATTTCTTACCAGTACGCTAGCTATGGAAAATCACGCACAAGATGTCACTCCACTGAAGCCATTTTACAGGGGTAATAATGTGAATTGTATGGTATTAAAAAATTATAGTGTCCAGTATTTCTATTTCTCCCTATGTTTTCCGAAAAGAGCGAATGATTTATGGATTTTTAATGTGAAATAAATATTAATATACCTGAATATTTGCTGATTCCATTGTATTCGCGGATTACGGCTTTATCGGAAAAAATAAAAACCAATTCTTAGAAGTAGGGTTGTTATGTAGTATAAAGTTTTTAAACTAATTTTAGATCTTAAAATTAAGCAAATTTTTCAGAAAGAAAAATAAACTTTTCATTTTTAATTTTTATCGTTCAATTTCCAAATTCTAAACCCAGAATGCCAAATTTAAGCATTTTTTTTTTGAATAACATAAATTAGAGATTTATCAAATCAGAGTAACTTTTAATATTTTTGTCAAGTGTAATCAATGATTACACGAGGTACAAAAATTCCGCATCTGCGATATCCGCGACAAGAGATGCAAGATTGCAGGATTCTCGCATCCAAAATGCGGTAGGAAAAGAGTGACTTTTGCCAAAGCCACAAAATCTGAAATATCTGGATCTTTCAGATTTTCAGTGTTAAAATAATTTTCTTAATCTTTAGCAGAACGTTTCTTAAGCTTGACCAGGTAATGGTCAGACCCAATTTCGGCTCCCCTGTATGATCTAGTATTCCTAACCGAACTAGCCCATTTGTTGTTAATTAAAATATAATCTATCATATTCCTGTGCAACCCATCAGGTGAAACCCATGTGTGTATATATAAATAAATGTTTCTTTCGTTCTGCAAGTCGCGTTATTTTAACAGGCAAGGAATGGTGTACTCTTTCAGCTTGAGCCCAAAGTTGACCATATTAGGTAGCTACATAGTAAGTTGTTAAACGCTTCCACTCAAATATTTTTTCAAATTGTTTTGGTCGTCCGATTTAGCCAGTTTTTTCGGGTAATTGATGCTCTACTACATAGTCTACTATGAAGATATCGTTTCTTGTTTTTGCTACTGCCCACATCACATGATCTATTCAATAGTATAAATTTTTTTGTAGTGTTATAACAATTTACACACCACCTCGGTGGTACAGTGAGGCCTCGCGATGACGCTGCTGCATCTAGGCTCCGGGTTCGAATCCTAGGTGGTAGCATGGCTCTTTTCTCTTTTATTATCCTTCTATGAGAAGACCTGTACAAGCTAGTAGTAGCTTTTGGGATTCTCATCGAAAAATTACGCTATCACAAAAAATAATAACGTACCAACAAAGTGCAAACTTTTGAAACTGGTGTAGGATGATAAAATAAAAGGAATATGCAGAGTTGGTGTCCGCTTACCGTGATTTTTCGAGGCATGCGAAAAATATTTTTTCCAGTTCAAACGAGTGAAACTTCACCATGACAGAACATTCAAGGCTTTCTTAGGAATGGACTCCCATATTGAGCCATACGCATTTATCCTGAATGAGATGACAAAACAAAAACACACGTAACTTATTCCTTCTTTAAGAAGAACGAGAATCAGTCGTCCTCACCTTCCGAAGAATGTGAAGAATCTTATCTCCTCCATATCAAGCATCCAAATTTTTTTACTCTTCATCTAGTAAATAAACTGTAATTCCATAGATGGGATTGTGCTCTTTTTTTTTAAAGAGAATGCCAAATAAAACATTATTTTCACTTAATTTTTTTATTACTATAATTTTCAAGTTGTTTTTTAATTTTTAAGTATGTTTCAAAAAACAGACTATTTTCATTTGTCTTACCGAAATATTTTTTTGGTCTAAATTAATCACGGTAAGCAGATACCCATAGCATTAGATTTTGTATTATGCTACCACAGTGCGTAAGGTGATTGATTGGTAAAATCGATTTTTTCAAAAAATTTTATGAATTATTCTGAACAAAAAATTATTTAATTTTAATTTTCTATCGCCCTTCCGCCAGCCTTCAAATCCATTACGTACTTAAATTTGTGAAGGCTTGTGCCCAATCGCCTCCATTAAACTACTCTCCATGGTTCTCAGAATTGCTAGAATTTTCAATTGAGCAGAACATAAAATTTTTTACAAAAATATATTTAGAAAACGAAAGCATAAAACATGAATATATAAATATCTCACAATAAATCGAGTAAGAGTTAAAATAACAAATAAAAATCACAGTTCGGCCTCTGGCTCCGAACCCAAGACAACTGCGGCGGATGTTGAACGTGCATTGTCCTCGAACACTTAACGACTCCCAGACAGACGGCTTTGGTTGGTATTTCAAACAGGGTTTGTAGTTTCTTTAAACCCATTAATTTTAACTAAACGATTAAATTGTAATAGTGTAATTGAAATTCGAAGAAACTTTCGTAAAAAAAAATCCGCTTTTTTTAAATAAATGCTCAGGTGAAAGAACATTAAAGTGTAATAGAAATCGTTAATCGTACCATTACTGAAAAATGTCTTACCGGTACCTTGTACCGGCGCGTACCACCTACTTTCACCACTGCTCTTCCCTAAACAATTGAAAGGGAAATTTAACGATGATCGATAATATCGGCTCATATGTTAAATGAAAATTTAAGAAGCGCAGAGTAATTTTTCTCCCCCAAAGCAGTGGAAAGATAGGTGTTTTTAGTGACAAAGTTTTATGAAAAGTTACCATTAAAAAGCAATAAGTAAAACATAAAAATTTGAAATTTTAAGAATAGATATTTTTAGGACTAGGGATCCGTAAAATATTTCCAGGAGAATATTTTTCGCTCCGAATAAATTTCACCTTTAATTTTTCTCCACTGAATGCGGAATATTATTTTTCAACTTTAATACAGTACTGTTAACACATAATTAGGCGCGCTGTTGCACAGAGTGTAGCATTGAAGGAATAAGAGCGTGTAGGAATAGAAAAGGAAGTTATGATAGTTCTCCCTACATGTAGCCTGTCACTTTGCCTAAATTCCTGCTCTGACTCATTCATATTGAATTCGGAAAACCGTGTCATATATGGACAGAAGCTTCCCAAGATACGACTGCTATTCTACTAAAACCAGTCTTGGATGAATGATGTAGATGGAATAAATGACTTAGTCTTCATTCCATCTAGGTCGGGTTGGGCTGTTTTACTTCTGGGAGGCACTTTTTTTGCACACAATGGGCTAAATGGCCAGCTCAAAAATTCGAGGGTTCAGAGAAAGTTGAGGGAGGGGACCCAATGGACAGCTGTGAGGAGACATATGGTAGCCTCCTCTCAAGGCCTTCTTTAGCCTGCATAGAGTATGGCTCTCCCATACACGGGAACACAGCTTTACGTTTCATCTGACGGATGGCGGTTTTTCCAAATCCATTGTGTTCCCTTCTTATAGAGGGCAGGGTGGGAGTTTTGCGGAGGAATGTCTCAACGCTGGTCCAGGTGGGACTCGAAACGGGAGTTCATTCCGCCTAAGTTGATATCTAATGTAAATAAATACATAATCGTTATTTTTTCCTAGTATTATTATGAGAAAAATAGGTCTAGTTTCCTTTCTGAAATATAGATGCAGGTAACCCTACTTAATACGGTGGATGCGTTCCTAGTAAATCCGCATTTGCAGGAGATTTATGTTTTCGATGTAGAGGGAAAGATCATTAACCCCAAGTAAATAATTATAATTAAAAAATTGTAAACATAGAGACACATGGAAAAAAAGTAAATAAATAAATAAATTAAGAGATTAGTTTTTATTTCGTTTATGTAAAAATTTTACTAAACGTATAAAAAAACACACTATGAAGTCTCTCGGAGCTCACTGCTTAACAAAATAATTTCCTGCTCATGGCCCTCATCTGAAACAAAAAAAAATCTCAAACTTGTCTACCTGCTTTGAAATCAAAAACAGTTGTCGTTGTATATTTTATTCTCTTCGTATACGTCCGACACTAATAATAGATTTAGAAAACAACTATAAAATTATATTTCATATAGAATGTAATTCTGACATTTTAATCTTTCCTGTCAGGTGGAATATTTTAGTAATTGGGAAACCCTACTCAAGTCTTATTCTCACATCCCCCCAAACTAAATTCTCGGGACCCCCCCCCCCCCATCCCTAAACACACACACACACATCCCTAAACTAAAACCTGGGTAGATCATGCCGAGTGTCATATACAGGGTGATTCAGAATTCATCATCAATATTTGGTGGGGAGGTAGGTAATAAGAAACGAAGGAGATTTCACATAGGAAAGCATGGGCGCATATGCCATGTAGTAGGGCAAAATGACCCCAGTTCAATGATGGAAAGAACACATAAGAAGGAAGTGGTAAGGAAAAAACATTTATTATCTTACATGTGCCTCCCTCGATTAACATTACTAGCAGCAAACGATCCTGTTTCACGCAGTTGGCGATGAATACGTGAAAACATTTGATGCTGTGGCACACGGCGGTTTGGGAAGCGCGCTGCATACAATTGCCTGGCTCGAAGACATCTTTCTTCTGCCGCACCGTAAGTTACATGCATATCTGCACATTCATTCCACGTTTACCGGTTCATGTTACTTCTGCAAATTCACCTTGTCGAATGACAACTGACTGCACGCGTCAAACAGCTGTGCTTCTGTATGAGAGGTGTGTACACACAGCGCCCTCTACACCACCATGCGTTCGTCTGCCCCCATACTTTCCTATGTGAAATCTCTTTCTTTTCTTATTCCCTTCCTCCCCACTAAATATTGATGATGAATTCTGAATCACCCTGTATATGAGAATCAGGAAGTGCATAAATTTCAACAATGAATAAGAAATAAATGCAACTTTATGCAGACATTTTTTTGTCAAGTCTCGACTGAAGTTAATGGAGAGAGTTAGGGACCGCTCATCATTATGAGCTGCAAGGGCCAGGTGCACCAACGCCGCCCAGAGGTAAAACAACCCAATCTAACCCCACCAACGTTTCAGTAATATACACCATAATATTTAAATTTGAATTAAAATGAGTATTAAAAACTGTAATTCGATGAAAATCAACTCGAGCCTCAGGTTGAGCTGCCATTCAGAACAGGGGTGGGGTGGCTCAGTCAGTACCACGCCAGGCTAGTAATCTGCATTTCTCAGGTTCGAGTTCCAGATGGACCAGCGTTGAGATTTATCTCCACAAAACTCCTTGCCTTGCCCTCCACAGGGGTCACCGATGGTCTTGGAAAGGCCACAGTCCGTTGAATGAGACGTTAAGCTGTGGGCCTTGTGCTGGAGTGCCATACCCTGTGCGCGTCAAAGAATATGCTGGATGACCTTGATGGGAGGCTACCATCTACCTCTGAATAGCTGTACAGTGGGTCCCCTCCCCTAAACCTTCTCTGAGACCTCGGGTCCTTGTGACCTGGCCATTTAACCCATTGTACACAAAAAATTGCCTTTCAGAAGTAAATCAATCCAACCCAACCGGCTAAGGGCGTCCAACATGTTTCATTATTTTTGAAAGAAAGGATTTTCTCCCAATCTAGCTCCAAACTTATTCAATTATTTCCAACAAATGATTTTTTTTCCGTGGCTTTTTGAACAATGCTTCTTTTTCTTTGGTATATAATTCAAAACTGCATCTTGATATTTGATTTGCTTCCGACATTCAGCTTAATTTTGGCAATAATTTTTTATAAAGATATAATAAATTCTGCTTAATAAAATTATCTTTAATAATCTTAATGCTTTCCTTGACCATTGTATTGACTGTCTTGTACTCGAACTCAATTCTGAAGTTTCAATTTTTTTCTCGTTTTAAAAAAATACGAGAAAATAATTTCACTTTGTCGTCTGTCTATTCGTCTGTAGACATCGCACTTTTTTGTTTACAGAGATGAATTAAAAATTAATTTTGTGTTTGATAGGTATTGATGAAATATTACGATATGCACTTTCCGAATCTCTCTAAAGCTATAATTTCGCCCTCTAGAGGTGGAAAATTTTGAAAATTCCAAATTTCAAACGAATATTACAAACGATGTATTTATGATATAAATTTGGAATTTTTGTGGTGGAATGTGAAGGCCAAGAAGTTTTCATTACTAACAACGAGTTCGCGCTTTAGACCAGAGGGGGGAGGGAACATTACTTTTTTTTTGGTTTTAGCATATAACGTTTATTTTTAGAGATAAATGAAAAATTCTTTCTTCGAGTTAGATAGGAATTGATACAATATTATGATTCGCTCTTTCGGAATCTTCCAAAACTATAACTGCGCACTCTAATGGCGGAAAATTTTAAAAATTCTAAATTTTCAAACGAATATTGCAAAAGCTGTATTTATGCTGGAAATTTGAGATTTCGATTGTGCAATATAAAGATCACGGAAATTTTATATTGCCAGCAATGAGTTGACGCCTTAGGTGGGGAAAAAGATTGAAAATTTCAAAATTTCAAACGAATGTTGCAACAATGTATTAATGATAGAAATATGAAATTTTGGTGGTGGAATGTGAACGTCATGAAGTTTCGACTGGAAACAATGAAAATGATAATTAGAAAACTCTATTTTAATTTGATTGGTACTAATGAAATATTATAATTCGCATTTTTCAAACACTTAATTGTTTTAACATATTATATATCATATTTATGTTTTAACATATTATATATTTAGAGAAACTTATCTTTATTTTTTTTCTTATCTTTATTTATTATCTTTCGCAGAAACAAACATGAAAACATATACACACAAACATACGTACACGCAACGTACGCACACACAAACATACAATTACAGAGACGAAACATGAAACAAGTATGTGACAAAATAGATATGAAGAAAAACTTAGTCAATCGCATTCGTGAATGCATAGAGACATACACTTAGAAAGACATCCGTTGAATATGTATAATGCCATTCATCTCTTGATTTGAACTTGAATACTCATATTTCAGTAAGTATTTTTCAACACGTTTGAATATTTTTTGAGTACGCCTATCTTACGTTTTCTGTCAGATGCCTCGTAACAAGAAAATGGTTTGAAATACATGAATATAATAAAAAATTAATGTCATGGACAGTGATTTTTCTAGTACTGTTCATAGATTTCCCGTTACTAGAAAGACGTATTTGTGTCTTAGTTTTGAGGATTCCTGTACCCAATAGATGGCGCTGGTTAAATGCCCAAAACGCCGAAAATCGCTTATTTACAGTTTTTTAACTGCTCATGTATCATCTTGCTTCGAAATCTTTTAACATTTGTGCTCGAAAGAATAGAGATATGAAGAAGCAGACACGATATACGTTTGAACCGGTTTGCCTTGTACCAGCTCTTAAAACTCTGCTAGTACTGATACTGGTAATTCACCAATAAATACCATCGCTGCCCGCTACCGGTCCAACCCTTCTACCTCAGTCTCTTCCCCCCCAACCCCAACCTTCTGGTCAACCTTCAGCTATTGATCTCGAACTGTAGGATTTATCACCTATTTCAAACGTGAGTGCCTTGTCCTGTGTGAGGATTTCATTGTAGTTCCCTCCATTGGAGCGATTTCACCCATGTTCAGAAAAGTGAATATTTGAATCACATACAACTGAAATGTAATATTCACATGGTTGCACGAAAAGTGAATGTTCCATCTTCACTAGAAATGAACGTTGATGTAAGAAATTACCACCCTAATACTTAAAAAATGATTACTTGTGGTTAAACTATTGTTACATGTATTCTCCTTGCCGCCTTTCAAGCTGGAACAGGGCGCCCTCTGTCTGGGATGTTTTGAGGCGAACCGATGAACGTTACGCTTTCTTTTAATGTGAGAATGCTGGGTAGGGTGCTTTTCTTTCGCTCTCCTATCGCTTTTCCTTTTCAATCTTACTTCTGCAATATTGATTGTCTTGATGAGTGTTTGAAGTGTGAAATAAGCATTGAAAGACTTAGCGCTTTACGCGTTAGGTCCGGAAAACGGTTGAAACGCAAAGTATTGTCTAACAGATCGGTTCTGGGAGCCCTCAGAATCGAGACGCATTTAGTACACACTAATGGAATTTAATGGAGTAATGCTCTATATGTAGTGTTCTTTGGGGCGGGGGTGGCTCAGTCAGTAGCGCGCCAGGCTTGTAATCTGTAGTTCCCAGGTTCGAGTCCCAGCTGGGTCAGCGTTGAGATTTATCTCCGCAAAATTCCCCGCCTTGCCCACGGTCAGTAGGGGACACCGATGGGCTTGGAAAGACCGCCGTCCGTCGGATGGGACGTTAAGCCGTGGCCCCGTGTGCGGGAGAGCCATACCCTCTGCATGTTAAAGAACACGCTGGATGGCCTTACGGGAGGCTACCATCTGTCTCCCAACAGCTGTTCCAGTGGGTCCCCTCCCCCAACCTTCTCTGAGCCTTCAGGGTCCATGTGACCTGGCCATTTAGCCATTGTGTGCAAAAAAAGTGCCGCTCAGAGGTAAAACAATCCAATCCAGTAGTGTTCTTTCATATTTCCAAACAAGTGAAACACCATAACATTATCAAAAAACGTGTCCTTGCAGCGAAACATGAGAATTCACATGAGAATAGTACCACTTGTTCTAAGAATTCCACACTAGTGTAGAAATATTCTCATGCAGGAAAAATAACTAAGCCGATTCTTAGACATGAAATGCGTGTGTTAGATTTCCTCGTGTAGTGAAAAACACGAATACATATCGTTGTTGAAAAAACGTGTGCTTGCAGCTAAAAATAACCACCTTCGCCCTTATACACGCAGTTTACTTACGCGCTTCAGTAGGGAGCTGTAGAAATACAAACAGAACCCTGAAAAGAGCATGAGGGCTGATCCGAAAATATAGACATCCTTAGTACAAACCTCTATTGATTGCCTATAAGAATCTTAGTGAGTTCGAAATCAGTGTATCTTTAAATATGGCTTTATGCAACTATTTGTCATAGCGGTTACAGAATCCTTTCATACGCCATAGGTGCTCAGTAGAAAAACAACACTCATGTCTTACCACGGATCTCTAGGTTTCTTAGATCAGAAGCTGAGCGTGCTAACCTACTTCTATGAGATAAATCTTTTAATATGTTGATTATCATAACTTATAGCTGTATCGTGGGTAAAGCACTGTCCATTTCAGGCTATTGTGAGATTTTCAACGTAAAGAATTAGCAGATATATGGAAAAAATAATAATCTGACTCAGATGATGCTTGCGATTTTACCTTTTTCGGCAAATGTTGCTATGAAAGTAAATATGCACACAGGGAAGATGAATCAGTGTTTGAGCAAGTTATTTTAATTATCTTGCGAGATTATTAGAAAATGCAAAGAATAGATATTGAGAAACATGCATCTGAAGATTAAGCTATATAATGAGTTTATCTCTAAAATTGTATAACAGTGAAGCAAACTTGCAATCAGTTTTTCATTCTAAATACTTGTTTGCATATCACTGAAATTCCTCCTCTTCCAGGAAAAGGTACATTGTAGGATCAGTTATCAACTCTAGATTAACATTTGTCATCTTCAGGCATGCTTGCCAGGCTAGTCCAGGAGCTGTGTAAACATGACATGGATCAATTTCATAGTATCTGACACATAGTTTTCTCAAACACATCAGCTAAGAGAAGCACGTTTGTGTACAAGTCGTGATATTGGCCTAGGTTTTTTATGTCGAATGAGTTTCATTGCATGGATAGAGTGTTCTTCCCCCTAGCGCTTCCCCAAGGAGCCTCTCATAATACGTGTAATCTCAATTTTAAGCTCCCAAATAAGATTCCAGTTATATTTCATAACCTAAAGGACAGCCATCTGCAAGGAATGATCAGAAATAAGAAGGTTAATTGCATTCCCAATAATATGGAAAAATACACAGCATTCTCCCTTGGAACTTTGAATTTCATAGATTCTTATCAATTTTTAAGTGCATCTCTTGAGACAGCAGAAGAATTCCTTATTTTGCATTTCGTCATGAAACGAGTAATTATTTAACTTTCTCATTAGGATTGAGGAAGATAAAGCACGGAGCGGTTTTCACAGGGAATTAGACATGCTTCTAGTTTATCTGCTTTCCATAGGTCAGCGCGTGAGTTGACCCGTGACCTTTACCACCGGTTGCCTGTTGTTGCGCGCACATATCATTTCTTTCAGATCACGTGACAATGATAGTAGGAGCTTTTGCTTGTCGCTTCTTGTACGCTCTACGTGAGAACATCGATTTTTTGTGACAAAAGTGCAGAATTATTTTACTGCGGCCCGATCACAACATATATGTCAGAGCATAATTAGAAGGATTTTTATGCTGCCGGCAAAGCTTTCCCATGTAGCTTGTTCCATAGATATACGGATATAGAATTAGCTCAGGTAAGTTGAAAGGGTGTGATCGAGTGAGACTTATGTATTATTTTTTATAGTAGGTTAGTGTATTTGTTAATGTCCCCTACTCCGTTAACTCATGTTGGAACTAAAGTCTTTTATGCACCTTAAGCAGAAACGCAAGTGGAAACGTGTGAATTCTACTTTTAGCATGGCTTACTTTCTATAGCATTCTGCTGTGTACAGAAACTCTTTACAGAATTTACCCTATGAAAACAACTGACCTTGTAAAGAGTGTAACTAAAGCGAATTTCATCAGCGTCATCACGTTCACCGGTAAACAGTGGAAGAGACGATTTTTAAAAACTGTGAGAGCGTTTGTAGATTTTTAAAAAATGATTACTCCCATAGCTGATTTTTCTCCGGAAGAAGAAATTGTTATCTTACTGAGTAGTGTTACTTCCTAGGAAAGAGTTTGCATCATGTACTGAGAATACAGTGGTAATAAGTATTAGGAATAAAACCATGTTGTGTAACGGATATACTTACGGAGAGAGTAATTAATTGAGACATGGCAGATTTGAAATAAAACCACTTACCAAAACTAGTCCTGATGTGGAAACACAGATATCTGATGGCAACATCCTTCAACCCTATGGAGACTAAATAAGAGAAGCTCAACTCTTGGAGGTTTAGGGGCTCGAAGGGATATTCTTCCGACGGGGTAAACAAATAGCTGACCTATCATAAATGGGATGTTTCGATAAGAGGATGGAAAACATTGTTTCCATATCCTGTGATGGCCTGAAACGAAAGGAGATTGAAATGAGGTAAATAATATGGGTTTAGTCAGAGGGGCTGGCAACCGTGTCTGGACTAGGAAAAATTTCGAGTCCGAAAACTATGATCAAGAGTGCCAGTGGGTTTTCATGTTGTAAGACATCACACCTGATACGGAAGCAAAGGGGTCGCCATTGCAGGGGGGGATCCGAGATTCATCCGTGAATAAAACCCTTGTGATTCCCCGTTTGGAATAATATTTTTTAATTTCGCAGGACTTTTCTGATTGTAAAACCATCCGTCAGTAAAATGTGGGCCGGGGGGGTGAGGTTCTGCACACTTGTTGCGTGTTCTAAAGTGGGTCTTTTATGTCGCCCATACAGGTCATCAGACCATATTACCTCTCAATATTTTTAATAATTACGAATAATTTGTTTTTAAATCAGATTTTTTCGCCGTTTTCCTTTTATTAATTTTTTTATTTTTACCCAATAGCATTTTTTGCATTTTTTGCAGGACAGTCTTTTAAAACAGTTACTGCGGGATAGTCCTTATTCTAGTGAAGGTCAAATTCGCAAAATATGGGACCTTGTAATTATTTTTGAGGATTGCATCAGCCATTCTGATCGTTGCCACCAAAAAAGTTTAGTGGACTTGGAAAATTTCAGATGAGGATAGACACCAAAGGGATGGGAGTTTGTGATCGGCGAGGGGGAGTTTAATAAAGGGGGGATTAAAAAATACATATCAACCAGGGGAGAGTTTTGATAGGGTTTTTAATAAAGGGGGCTGAACTTTTGATAAGGGGGAGTCAAAAATTGAAAAAATTTCAATTAAAATAAAATACTTACTAAAGTATACACTAGATGGCGCCACCAAAAATCTTTTTTCAGGTGTTAGGAAATTCAGGGGGGCTTAAAAATACAGGGGGATCAACTAGGGGGGCTTAAAAATACAGGTGAGTCAAACAGGGGGTCTTAAAAACACAGGTAGGGTTTTTAATAAAGGGGGAAGGAATTTTGATAAGGGTTTTTTTTATGAGGGGGAGTCAAAAATTACGACTAAAATTGAAGGTTTTTCTAAAAAATAGTACTCATCATACACACTAGATGGCGCCACGGGTTTTTCATAAAGGGGAGGGATTTTGATAAGTGGATTTTTTTAATGAGAGAAAGTCAAAAATTGGAAAAATTACGTCTAAAATTGAGGGTTTTTTTCTAAACAATAGTACTCAACATATACACTAGATGGCACCACGGAGTGGTTTCATAAAGGGGGAGGAATTTTTAACAAAGAGGGGGTTTAATAAAGGGGCATTAATTAATTGTCAATTAATTATTAATTATGAATATTAATAAGGGGGCATGGTCAGTGACGTCATAGGGGAAAGCACTGTGCAAAGGGGATCGTTATAGTGGGAACAAACTACTCACGACCCACCCTTACGCAGGGGCGAGAAGGGTTCCTACGGTATAGCGAAATATAAATATTAGTAGACGAAAAACAGAAAGAACGGAAGAAAAATAGCGTGAGAAGAAAAAGTGAAATTACTTCCCCTTCCCCCGAGATTTCTTCTAGTTCAAACGAGAAACAAGGGGCCGTCGAATGCTAAGTGTGGCACTGCACTTAGCAATGTTTCTGTTCTTGGTTATTTCGTTTTAATTTGCTGATCAGGACAACTTAAAGGAATATTCTAATCGAATTATTAAATTTATGATTAAATTATAGATTAAAATTTGTTTGGTAGACAACAAAAGGAATTTACATTGTCGAAATTTTATAATTATAACATAGAAACGAAACAAGTTCGGATAAACTTCTCAGTCAAAATTAAAATTTCCGGTTTTTTTTGTAATTTTAAACGCAGTAGAAAACAAGTTCTTTTCATTATAATTTCAGCTTTTAATGTCTTTAGTAGTTAAAAGAAAAGTACCATTCATCTTTTTTTTAGGTATTCTCATTTGATTAAATAAATTGAGCTTCACGTTTATAATGATATTACTCAAAAATTTTTAGTTTCTATGAATCTATCATATTTCATTACAAATAATATTGCGATTTTAAATTATCGTCAAATAACTATAATCACTTTAAAGCATGCTTCCGGTGGTCGAGGTTAGGATGCTTGGCAATTGATCAATGAGACCCAGATTTGAGTCACGGATAAGGCTTGGATGTTTCCTTTCTGCTGAGGTCTCGCCTTCTTAACAGATCTTCTCTTGCGTATTTTACTGATAGGTTCCAGCAGGGACGTACCCAGGGGTAGGGGTATGGGGGGTACCCCTCGAAAATCCTGTCGTCTAATATGCAATCTCAAACCTGTCAGTCTGCTTTGAAATCCAAAACTGTTGTCTTTGTATAATTTTATTTTAGCTCTATATTTTATGTCGGACATTAAACATAGAAAAAAAAACATCAACTATAAAATCTTATTCCATATAGAATATTACTCTAATCTTTCTTATCCGGTGGAACATTTTAGTAATTGGGAAACCCTATTCAAGTCTTATTCTCAGATATCTTCCCCCCCCCCCCCCCGAAACTAAATCCTGGGTTCCAGTCACCCTTTTGCAGCAAGCAGCTATTTGAATAATAAAAATAATAATATAATGCAAAATATTTAAAAAGAGTTTCGAAATAGCATCTCTTTATATATGTTTTAGTCAGGATTAGAGAAATCCACTTTGTCCACTCGCAGAAAAATTACGATAGTGAAAAATATTTATGGGAAAAAAACAGCAACTTTAATTTTTGATTATTACATTAGTGCGCCGCCTTTAAAAATCAATGCTATAATGATTTTAATACAAAAAAAAAAGCAGGAAATATTTTTTGCACTTCCTCCACGTTGGCTGGCTTGTGATAAAAACTGCTGGGTGGTCAGATTTTTCGAATTTTCACATCTCTGGTTTTACGATGCGTCATAACCTGGTTAGGGAGAAAAGATAAAAGATTTTCTTCCTAACCGGGCTCAATAATTTCGGATTCTGGATGGAAATATGAGCCCAAAGTTGTCTCTAATAGAAACATAAACGTTTGTAAGCAAATCTTCTGCATTTGATGTACCTCTGTTTGTCCTCCATTCGATGACATTTTTGAAAATGTGTAAAAATTAGCGAAATATTTCCTGATCATTTATTCTTCTACAGAGGCGTATAGAGATGTAGCTACCTAACTTCCAACTCTCTTAAAACTTATTTTTTTGTAATCTGTAAGCAATAATTTTTGCTACCATGCAGCAAGTTATTTCCTCTCAGCGTTAAGCAATAGCAAGACATTACTAATTTATCACGAAGAATACTTGCCAATACTAGTTTTTCTTACAGCATAATCAACGATTCCGAAATGCTAGACAGCCACACGAGACAGTCACATGTGACAACGTAGCTTGTCAGATCTGCGTTTCAAGTGGACCAATAATATTCTGCAAGAAATAGGGATGTGACGTCAAGAAAAACGTAACCACATGACCGGAAGCACGTTTCATTCTGGTGCAAAGTACGAAAGTACACGGACGTACAGCAAATATTACTGTCATTTAGCAAGTTAAAAACGTGAATTATTTCCTCATTTAGCATTTTTCAAAATATTATTTAAAACTGTTGTACATTTTTGGGAATCAGTTCATTTTTAAAGCCGATAATCTCTTGCATTAAACGTTATGAATGCTAGGGAATGGTGGCAATAGATAGCACGACAGCTAAACGATACATGTGGCATTAGCTCCGCCTACAGCGTCATGAGCTGAAAGGCTATTGGTGGAATAAATATAGCTGCTGCAAACATAATAATTGGAGCCTTATACTCTGATCAACAAACATTTAATAAATAAAGAGCTATCTCGATAATATTATACTAAATATGCTATTCACATGGTGTGCAATGATGAAATATCACCTTTCTTCTTAAGGTTGACAGTACATTTCCGTATAACTATGATTCAAAAGAGATGTGATGTTTCATCGGATTTTACAGGTGAATTTGTCTGTTATAGGTGGAAAGCGTTAAAAACAAATTAATTTACACATACTTGCTTAATTTATTTTGTATTTTAAGCATATAGTATACATTACATGAATTGATACTTTGAAATTTTTTACTTATATCTATACTGTTGTCAAAACAACTAAATACTGACTGCTAATGTCAAGACTAGCAAGCAAGGAACTAAACGTCAATCACGGTTACCACGTGGTGCTTCGACAGTGCCTTCCCCTCACACGGTGACTGTTTTGATGATATCCCGCCATCTTGGGAGTAAAGAGCTCGATGAATGCGTGGTAATTTTTTATCGTTTCTAAAGCATACAGAAAATATATAGCAATCGAGCTATCCGTCTGAGTGCATGGAAGTGAGGGAATAGCAATGAGCCTAGAAACCTTGTTGGAAGCAGCAAAATATTTAGAATACAGATCTGAAGCAAAAGCACGTGGTAAGTCTTTTTACAATCTGTTCTTGTTCTTGAAGATCCTCGCAAATTATAGTAATGTTCCATGCTCATTAATAAATACTTCTATATATTAGTTAGTTGATCAGTGAATAAACCTCTCAAACTATTATAATGATCACGTTAATTTCAATATGAAATGCGTTATTACTTCGTTGGAAATGCTGTCTGAATTACCGTACTTCACTACAATGCAGTATAAAATTATTAAAAAGGAAATCTTGTTATAGTTCATTGCTTTCATTTCAAAGGCTTTCTAAGAGGTTTTCGTGTGGGAATGTATTGAAGAATTCGTTTTCAATATTTTGCAATTTCTAGTATTTGCAAAACATCGACAGAAAACGATAAATGGCGTAGTAAAAGTGTAATTTTTCACATAAATAAAATCAATAATACTTCAACTTCGTAGATCTGATTATTATATTCGTAGTAAATTTCATTTTTTAGTGGGTTTTATAAATACTTTTTGAAGTGAACAGCAAAATTTATAGCATCCCAGTTTCTTGTCATGCGATTATGTACTGCCGTCCATGTTTTCTGTCGGCTATTGTCAACTTTCAGACTGTGCTAATGCAGTAAAATATTTTAAACTCTGTTCGCCGATCACGAATTACCATTAGTTATCTGTATGGAAAAATCAATAGTTAAATGCATTAAAATGAAACAATAATCAATTGTGATCTTATGCAGTTTGTTATTTTAATGCCGAGTTCTATTGTTGATACAAACGCATTACGGAAGGAGGGGGGTATTGGTGTTCATTGTCCACGTGACAAAAACAATTCAGTGTATAGCTTCTCTGTATTTCTCGTGAGTGAGTAGTTTGAACGATGAAATGGAACGAAGAAACAAAAAATAAAAGCGAAATTATAACTAGTAGAAGCAGTTTTTTGTAACTTTTTTTATTGCAGCAGTTGTCTGGTACACAAGAAGTGTCATGGAATGAAAATGGAAAAAAATGATGGTAGTCGATTTTTTTCCGTCGTAATTTAAATGTCTCAGCTATTCAAGAGTTATGCTTTCAAATACATTATGATTCAGATTCAATAGTTTAATAAGCGTAAATTTTTTCCGACTGTTTCGTTGTGGATATAATTCTTTTGGTATATAGTAATATCTGTGAATCACAAAAAAAAATGCATAAAGATTTCAAAAATATTTTTTTTAATAGATGGGGAAGGTGCTTAAGATTTTTATTTAAGGAACTGTTGTTAATTCAGTTTTGGAAAATGAATTTACTTTCAAGCAGGCAATTACGATCTGCATCTGATAAAAGGAAGAGATAGAATATTTGATAAAGATAAAAAAAGATGGCATAAACTATGTATTTTATAATAATAGTAAGCTTATTTTCGGATTTCTTTATCGCATTGCCAGCTAAAATGATTAATTTGTTGCATGTACAGTAATTTAAGTTGACTTATCTTTAAAAATATTGTGTTTGAAAAAAAAACAGGTAATTTATAAATACCTATTTTGTTATTGCGATAATAAAGGGGATCCAGTTAGACAAACAGATATATAATATTTCAGTGCAGTATACAAAAATTATTGAAAACAGTATGTTTATAAACACTGTTTTCAATAATTTCTTTCACATAATATGCAATAAAGAACTTAAAGTGACTGATTCATCATTTAATTCTTGAATAATGAGCAGTACAAATACTTCAGAACTTGTAATTTATATAATTCTTTTCAGCAGTTTTTAGAATTTAGGGGAAGGTGAAAATGCACAGTTTTATATTTTCTCATGCGATTTGATTACCTATAAACAGGTGAAGAGATAGCTGGAAAAATTGAGTTTTCCAAATATTGGTTTGATAATTTTTCTTCAGTTAATACTTGCCATTGAGGCCTGTCAGGAACAGCAGGGGTTGATGCAATTTTTTTCTAGGACAACAGGAAGCCCAGGCTGCGATAAAAAATTGGGACTTTTTTTTTCAAGACTTGAATACTTATTTTTTCGAGAGTTTGTATGTGAAGCTTACTGTGAAATATCTGTAAAATAAAAATTATTATTTAAAAAAACTCCTGCTTCTACGAGGTCCTAAGGGCCCATTGATGTTATGACATCCCTTACCAGTCTGCACCTGAACATCAGTATAAATCACTATAGAGAGACCTGTAAGGGAATATCTTGGCAGGAATACAAAGCCAATAGTATATCTTTATCTGATAAAATTTAAGATTCACAGTGCAGTAATTAATATTAAAGATATTTAATTCTAGAGTACACTATTTAAATTGAAAGTTACAGTTCAGAGAAGAACAAAAGACTACTTTGCAAGCAGGCTAGATGTGTGTAAGCAAATGTATCAAGCAGAAAAACTGAATGACAAAACACAAATATGTGCGCAAGAAGACTAAAATTAGACTATACAATAGTTTGGTCTTTTTTCAAGTTAGTTATGGTAGCAAAACAGGTAACATGAACTTTTGTACATGATGAAGCAAGCTATTGATAATAAGTAGTATATATATATTTTGTGGAAGTGTTTTTAAAATAAACAGTGCCATAGAGGTTGTTCATAATTAACATAAAATTTTGTCTTTATCTGTATATGATCTAGCTTTATTCTGCAGTGAAATAGACTAACCACTTGGGTATTGGTATGGTTAAAATATAGAGTATATTGTAGCTTTTAATGAGATGAAAGGTGTTGAAAGCTGTGCTATTTCAGGAATAAACGGTCTCTTCAAATGTTTATTTTTGATTCCTCAAGTGATAGGAAAGGCCCCTTGATCTAGATAATTTCCTTGCCTCTTTAAATCTTTTACTGATTTACCAAAAATTACTCAGAATTGTATAGAAACTTTAGTTGAGACACTAGGGAAAAAATTCTCTAGTACGTTGGTTAAAGATGTTCACCATTTTTCTAGCTCTAGCCAAGAAACTAGAAGAAACTTTTTTTTAATAGTTCTTTGGCTAGAGCTTCTTCCATTAATTTTGAAAAAAAAATATATATATATATTCCATCTTTTGCACACTTATTTGCTTTTTCCATTAAAATTTTTTGCCTTTGATATATTTTGTTTGCACATATCTAACATGCTTGCAGAGAGTCTCTTATTCTTCTTTAAATTGTAATTATCAGTTTCATGCTTTTTTTCTCTTTTGGCATTTTTCTGCATTTGTCTTTTGTTGTTGTTTTGCCTGACTTCCAAAACTAAAATGTTGCTTTTTGCAGCTCTCTTGACTTTATTTTTCTATAAAGTTTTTTACTCCACCAGGTTTCATAATAAAATGCATCTTTTTAAATCTTTTGTACTTTTAATATCTTTTTATATTATCATTCATTCTTAAAACCTAAGTTCATTTGATGTTATTTTCCAGTTTGTATTCTTCTAGACTCTTTGGAGAGTGTGGAAAAATAGGCATTAAAAGCTCAAATCTAGAAATATATAAAGAGGGAGGGGGCAAGTGACTGGATTTTCATTGCAATATAACATCCCCCCCCCTGTTTTAGAGGCCTTAAAAATTTCTTGAAAAACTGAAATATGCACTACTATAATAGTATAGTAATTTTTTGCCTCCATTAGCATTCTTAAGGGGGCATATACACCTAAAGAGTAAAATTAGGATATATAATATTTTGGTCCTTTTTAAAGTTTATTGTGGTGGCAAAACATGGACCCTTTGTAAACAAGATATGAAACTTGATGCCTTTGATTCTAGATGTTTATGCAGTATCTTGGGCATTAGGTGATTTGATCTTGTAAGGAATGATGAAGTTAGGTGAAGGAGGCTGCAACCTCCTTTGATCAATATATTATGCAGAGAGAGAGAGACTACATTAGTTTGCCCATGTTGTCTGTATGCATAACTATAGATTAGTGAAGAGGGTTATGAGTAATGGGCCTAAAGGCTTCAGAGAAAGGGGGTAGACCTAGAATATGTGGTGGGCAGACAGTGTCAAAAGGGATCTCATTATAATTAACTGACAGTGTCCAAATGCAGCAGCTTCAGCTCAGACAGACATGGTTGGAGAACTAAATAGCACAGTTTGATATAGTCACTAAATAGCACAGATTTCACTCTCATTTTCCTATGCAGTTCTAAACTGCATTTCTCATGATGACTAAGTAATACTCAGGTCCAGTATAAGCTGCATGAAGCATTCCAGTATTGGGATACACCAGGGGTGGCTAACCTTTTTCAGGAATATATTAACAACTCTTCGATTATTATTATGCCGTAGATCAATGCAGGAATAGAGGAAAATTGTCTTGAGCCGAGTGGGATTTGAACCCATAACCTCCTGATGACATGTCAGGTGTTCTGATCACTGAGCTATCGGCTGCCAATCAGTTATCTTCTATTTTGGATGTGAAACCCCATCATTGTAAAATCAGCCACTGATATCTGTCTTATAACTGCAAGTTAAAGATCTTTTATTGCAGATCTTCCAAGTTTGGGCCATAGCAAGCTGCACTCTATGAGACAATTCATTGCCATTTTTTAACAAGTTATCCTCAATCCTCATGCACAGTTCTTAGTTATCTCTAGTACATACATCTAGTATACATTATCAGCATTTTAAATCACAGCACTTCATAATAATTACTTTTTGAACAATATTATGCTTTAGATCAAGTGGGCATAGAGGAAAATTGTCTTGAGACTGGTAGGATCTGGACCAGTGGTCTGGGTCAAGGCAATTTTCCTCTTTGCCCACATTGACCTACAGCATAATAGTGTTAAAAAATTATTACTATGAAGTGCTGTGATTTAAAACATTGATAGTGGCCAAATGGTTAGCACATTTGACTGCTGATCAAAGGGAATCTGAAGCCTGGGTTTGAGCTATGGATGTTGCTATTGTTTTTCTGCTGTCTCACCTTCCTCACAGACCTTCTACTATGGTGCATTAAATTGACAGGCTCCTGTCAGATCTTTATGGCAAGGAGCCTCTTGAGGTGTATTTTTTTAAATGTATACTAGATGTATGTACTAGAGGTAACTGAGAACTGTGCATAAGAATTGAGGAGAACTCACAAAAAAAAAGCTAGACAATTGCTCCATGGAGTTCTGCTTTTTCATGGGCCTGAGCCTTGGAAATCTGCAATAAATCATACTTCACTTGCTGTTATGTGGCAGTTACCAGCTGCTGATTCTACAGTGACATGGTTTAACATCCACGGTTGAGGATAACTGATCGGCAGCCGATAGCTCAGCTGTCAGAGCATTTGATGTGTCATTAGGTGGTCATGGGTCAGATTCCACCCAGCTCAAGACAATTTTGTTCTATGCCCACATTGGCCTACAGCATAATGGTGTTCAAAAAGTTGTTACTAAGAAGTGCTGTGATTTAAAATGTTGATAATGTATACTGGTGGTGCATAGTATGTTGGAAATGTGTAGTGTATCATCCTAGGTGCTCTGGCCACTGAGCCACTGGCTGCTGATCAATTATCCTGTTATCCTATTAATTCAGAAGCTAAACACAGCAAAGCATGTTTGGAAGAGCAAAAAAAAAAGGGGGGGAGATGCCACTGACAAGCAAGGGCATAAATGGAAGGGGGGAGGGTGGGGGTGGTTGACCCAGGCACCACAATCTAGAGGTCTGCAAATAGACTTTAACAAGCAAAATTTCAGAATTTTTTTGGTGTGCATGAAGTCATGAAATGGTATAAATAACACCTGATACTGAGCTCTGTTAAACAGTGTTATTCTTGTTCTTCAGATGGGAAAGGCAGCAGACTTAAGTGAGTTTGACAAAGGCCAAATTGTAATGACCAGATGACTGGGTCAGAACATTTCCTAGATGGCAAGGCTTGTTGGGTACTCACAGTCAGCCATGATTAGTACCTTCAAAAAGTGGTTCGAGGAGGGAAAAACCATGAATTGCCAGCAAGGTGTGGGCAGACCACGGCCCATCGATGCTAGAAGTGAGTGAACAGAAGAGATACTGTGGTGCAACTCGCCCATAATTTGAATGTTGGTGACGTTAGTAATGTGCCACAACACACAGTACATCGAACCCTGCTGAAAATGGAGTTGTATAGCCGCAGGCCACTCCAAGTGCCCGTGCTAACCTAGATTCACTGTCAAAAGTACCTACATTGGGCATACGAGCATCAAAACTGGACCTTGAATGATTGGAAGAAGGTCATCTGGTCCAATGAATCTCATTTCCTGTTGCACCATGTAGATGGCCGGATACTTGTGCATTGTTTACTTGGGGAAGTGTTGGCACCAGGATGCACCATGGGATGAAAACAGGCCGGTGGAGGAGGTGTAATTCTTTGGGCAATGTTCTGCTGGGAAATCCTGGATCCACTCATTCATGTGCAGGAAACTATGATGTCTATCTAAACATCATTGTAGACCAGGTACATCCTTTCATGGCAATAATATACCCCTCTAGTAGTGCCTTCTTTCAGAAGGATAATACGCCATGCCACACTGCCTGGATTGTTTTAGAATAGTTCGCGGAACATGAGGAAGACTTCCAGGTATTGTCCTGGCCTTCAAATTCTCCAGACATTTAATCCAATCGAACATCTGTGGTTTGTGTTGGAACAGCATGTCCGATCTGCAGCTGCTCAACCACGTAACTTACAAGAGTTAAAGGATCTGCTGGTGACATGTTGGTACCAGATACCACAAGACACCTATAGAAATCTTATAGCATCCGTGCCTCACCAGGTAAAAACTGTTTTGGTGGCACGTGGAGGACCAACATCATATTAGGCAGGTGATCATAATGTTTTTGCTCTTTGGTGTATAATGTTGTTGGTAAAATTTGCTTTCATTGATACCTCTTAAGATTTTTAACTTTTAGCTTTGTCCTCTCTATATTCATTATTTTATATGCATCTCTTTTCTTCCCCTACTCTTTTATACATTTATCCAATGATTTACCCAGTTTTACTTTTATATGAGTTTTAATTTACATGACATAAATATATTCAATTCATAACACACTGGAAACAAATTCATGGAGATATGGCAACACCAGACTTTCCTTAAAGCAAAGGTTTTTTGCTAAATTTTAGCATCAAATGACTATAATTTTGAATGATATTGATGGCTATATATTTATTAGTATTATGTATATTTATATAAATGATTGATAAATTGTAATAATTGTAATCTTTAAATTGTATAAGGAATGAAGATATAAACAAAATTTTTATTAAATATTCACTTCATCTGAGTTTGATAATGATAAACAAACCTCTGGGAACAAAGATATACAATATTTTTTTAACATGTAATACACATATTTAAAATATATCAAGGAATACAAAATTGGAACCTATACCCTTATTAAAACCAAAGGTATAAACACAGTGTGCAGAATTAAATTAAGATTAAAATTACTCTATAAACACTGTAGGTACTACACTAGTCACATGATATTGGTAAGAACAATCAGCTCATTGATAACTAATGGAGTAATTTATAGTCATATATTGGTGCAGTTCAGGTTAATTTGTCATACCTGCATTGGTTTCGTTGCTGCATTCTCCTCAGTGGTGGTAGTTGTGGCATGAGTCACTGTGCATCAATGGATTCTGAACTTCACACTCCTATTAGTGTGCTGAGCCAGTTGATTATACAAGATACTTACGATTAGCAGCTACACCAGACCTGTGAAGGCACCAACTTCCACGAGGAATGGCATACACTCTGGACTTTTCCTCCTTGTACCACAGAAGAGGCTGTCTTAAGAAGAATGCAGTAACAGAACCAATGCAGGTATGACTATTTAACCTGAACTACGTATATACTTCTTAATTATAATTCCCATTTTGTACATAATATTGGGTCAAGTTATGCAAAAGTTATCCATTAAAATTTACTTCCACAATTATGTTTTGCACTTTTTGGGCCATGCAAGTTGTATGTCACAGAATGTATATAATCAATATCAGTTTTGCTTATTAATAATAATCAATATCATTAGTTGTCAATTAGCACTATCATTTAGTTGTCAAATAGCATTAGTTGTCAATGAGCTGATTGTTTTCCCTGATACCACATGCCAAAGCAGATGGCATGAAATGCATAGCAATGCCTAGTCAAAATATCTTGTATAGGCAACTGGTCCAGGCATACTAATAGGAGCATGAAGTTTAGAATCCTATGATACCCAGTGATTCATAACACAGAGGCAGCAAAGTGCTGATCCACACGAAAGAACTCTCAGTCACCAACAAGTGAGAAGCACCAACACTGGACCTGTGAAAACACCAGCTCCCTTGAAGAACAGCACACAATTCGGACTTGTTCTCCTTCTACAGCTGAAGAGGATGTCTTTAGAAGAACGCAGTAATGAAACTAATGCAGGTATGACTAAGTAACCTAAACTTCACCGCATATATCTACAACTATCAGTTACTCCATTAGGTAATGAGCTGATTGTTTTCCGATACCATATGACTGGTCAGCACTACAGTGTTTATAGAGTTAACTTAATATTTATTTAATATGTTTCTAAATTATTAAATTATAGGGATCTGCTATCCATAAATTTATTTTCATTTTTTCTCATTTATTTATTTCCCCTCTTCATTTATTTTTTTTTTACATTTTTATCTGCCACTAGTCATAGTGTTTTTGAATTCATTATTTGGTGTAGGACTAGAGAAAAAAAGCCAGTGTATAGTGACTGCATTTTACTCGAGGATGATTTAAAAATTAAGGATTACCATCTGCATGGATGGATAGATATTTTTTTGTTGCAAACTTTCCCAATTTTTTCCTTAAAGAACTTTTTTGCATTCTTGTTTTGTTTTCTACTATCATTTTAGCAAAAGTAATAAAAGTACAACATAAACAGCAGATAAAACTAGGAAGCCTAAAATTTCCTAACACCCATCTTAAACATGTGTGAAAAACTCCTGTTTTTGGGCAACAGGTGGGTGTGATCTGTTTACAGATTCCCCCCATAAAGGAAAGACTTTCTTTTTCCCACTGATGAGGCTTAGGTTATGTTCTCACTGGAGCTAGTCCATTGCATGGAACAAAAAATGAAAACATAATTGTGGAAGTAAATTTTAATGGATAGCTTCACCCAGTTTTATGTACAAAACGGGAATTTTTGTAGGAGAGGTAAAATTTTTTGCTACCTGTCCATGAAGATGGTTTTTCTAAAATTTTAATCCCTAATTTGGGACAATTGATTCAGACTTTTGTCCTAAGTATTATTGTAACAGAATCAGTGGGGGAAAAACCCCACAAAAAAGTCATATGTTAAATTTTTGACCCAATTTGCTTGAGCTAATGCCCACCCTTCAAAACCTTAGATGTGATGTCCGAAAAATTGGATAAGTAGATTTTCTTAAGATGACAATACTGATGATTGCTAAGATTTACAGTATTGTTATAATTCCCCATCAATCATAATTTTCAATAGTTTTACTCAAGCACAGTGTATCTAACCTATACTTTATGATGTTGCTAATCCATTCTCTTTCCTTTCCTTTCTTTTGCATTGTATTAACTATTTATTATTTTATACCTTCATACTATGATACTAGTTTTAATATTCATTTCTCAGCTCAGTTACCATTCTGAACTTTTAACTGAGTACCAAAAAATAAGAACTCTAAGGTACATGGGGTCAGTGTAACCCCAATTTTAAAGTTACAAATATACAAATTATTATTTTCTGTAGTGATCTGGTACACAAACCAAAAGGAAAAAAAATGGTAATTTTGTATTCATCTTTAAAGAAAACAACAATAAAAACATTAATCCTTAACTACACATTTATAGTCAGAGAGAATATAATGAAACTAAATATTGCTGTAAAATTGCTTTTGTTCAGGATAATTATTTCCTGTCAACAGTACCTTTAAATGTCACCATTACCAGCTGATCAGCATTGGTTCTGGGATTGACTCATCCTTCAGTTTATGAGTAATGATCATTAAAATAACATCTTGGTTTATGAAACCCACTATGTATGTTTTAGTTTTTTTAATAGAATCAGTATAATTACTTCATTAGTTTCATAATGCTCCTTTGGTTGAAAGGTTGTGAAGTCACTCTTAACATCAATAACAAAGAAGAAAAGACAATTTTTTATTTATTTTTCATTTTGGAAGGAAATTTTCTATGTTAAGAGTGACTTTGTAGTCTTTGAACTGAAGAAACATCGAGAAATTTATTAAATAAATAGTTAAGTATGCTTGTAACATACACTGATCAGCCAAAACATTAAAACCACCTACCTAATATGATGTAGCTCCTCCTCTCACCACCAAAAGGACTGCAACAGAAGATCCCGCAGTTTCCATAAATTACATGGTTGGGGTGATGTTACTTGTACCGGTTTCTCCAACTCAAACCACAAATGCTCAATAGGATTCATGTATGGTGAATTTGGGGGCCATGGCAATAAATGGAATTCCTCATCATGTTCTAGGAACCATTCCTGAACCTTCTTTGCAGTTTGACATAGGGCATTGTCTTGTTGAAAGACGCCATCTCCATCAGGGAATGCAGTTGCCATAAAGGAGTGTACTTGATCAGCCACAATGTTCAGGTAGGTGACAGCTGTCAGAGTTTGCTCTACAGGGATAATTGGTTCAAGTGTTCCCCAAGAAAATATTGCCCAGACCATTACACCCCCTCTCACTTCCTGGATCCTTTCCACAGTGCATCCAGGTAAGAAGGCTTCCATGGGTAAATGTCGCACACAAGCTCATCCATCCACATGGTGTAACAGAAAATGGGATTCATCCGACCATGCAACTCTCTTCCAGTTTTCTATGGTCCAATGTCGATAATTACATGCCCACTGCAAGTGTTGACGATGGTGAACGGCTGTGAGCGTAGGTACACAAATGGGTCTGCTGCTGCAGAGACCCATATCCAAGAGCTTACGATGACTGTGTGTTTGGACACATTGGGCCCTTTACTACAGTTGAAATTATGGGTAATGTCAGCCACAGTAGCACTCTTGTTGCTGCAAACAAGATGAGATAGCCTGTGCTGACCTCTGGCATTAATGAGGCGTGGCCGGCCCACGCCTTGTCGACGACTAGAAATGTCACCTGTTCTAGACAATCATTGATAAGTATTAACTACTGCATAGTGTGAGCAGCCTACCAGCATCACTGTTTCAGAGATGTTCTTACCAAGGTGCTTTGCCATAATGATCTGGCCTTTGTCAAAATCAGATAAATCCTTTGCTTTTCCCATGTTGAGATGAAACAAAATACTGCCTGCGAGTGCTCCGACCCAGGTATTATATATATATCATTTGCAACCTTGGCACCTGACACTGATTGGCTGCACGCACACTTTGCATAACGCAGAGGTGGTTTCAATGTATTGGCTGATCAGTCTATATTACCATCTACTTCAGAATGCTATCTGGAAGCAGAGAAGACACTTTCTTCAAGTGGCACAGATATATGTGTTGTGTGTTAAAGGTAAATTATTTCATATCATTAAATAGAGACCATCTTGATTGGTGGCTGTAAGTACACAATTAAAAGGACGTTCTTTCACGGAAATTAATTAAAAATAACTTAAAATTCTCTGTCGTTGAGCAATAAAATTTTAAAGTTTATCCTTCAAATCATTTGCATGCAAAAAAATTTTAAGGAGAAACTCAGAAGCTTTTCAGAACAATGACAGCGCACCGTCTTCAGTGAAGTGACACTGTGTGGTGACATTAGGGCTGTTACTTCACTGAAGACAGAGCACTTGTCATTGCTCCGAAAAGCTGCGTTTTCTCCTTAAAACTTTTAACATACAAATAGTTTGAAAGATAAACTTTAAAATTTTTATTGCTCAATGACAGAGAATTTAAGTTATTTTTTAATTGGTGGCTGGTAGCTCAATGGGTAGAGCACCTGATTTGTCTTCAGGTGATTATGGGTTCATATCCCACCCAGCTAATGGCAATGTTTTCTCTGTTATCGATATTAAGAATGACTGTCTTTGTAGTCTGTCTTCATAGTCAGTTTTTATCTAGTGATATTTTTCCAATTAAACATCAGTTTTGTTGTAAAATTATTTTTAAATTTTTAAGTCCACCTATCAATTTTTTAAAAATTCTAATGTAAGCATTTGTTGCATTTTAATTGTAAGTAAAATATTTTACATTTCTTAAGCTTTAATTAAAAAATGAAATAAATATTCTGCTCTGAGTAATTATTTACTTATTAATTTTTTTGTATGGATTTTCTAGAAAGAAAATATAAATGCACTTTTGCCTAAATGGTGTTATACTATTCATGTTATGTCTGACCAAATTAATCTTTTCATCTTTTATCTGACCCAATATTAATTTTTTTACAGCATATGATGTCTGAGACCTTATGTATGTAGGGATGTTAGAAAAACTTTGTGGGCAGTTAAGAGTTAACAGGGAAAAAATGCAATTTTTTGATAAAGTCAGTTTTTAAACACTGAAATGAAAACAGATGAAATAAACACAGGAAATCTTTACTATCATAATAAAATTTCATTTATTATGACAATACATTACTAAAAAAAAACGTTTATGAACAAAAAAGACACTCATTTTGAGCTTTTTTTGCACATTCTGTACAAATAGTTTCTTACACATCACTGATGTGTTTTTGTTTGTATCCCTTGGACAAAAGTAACACCTTTTCTTCACCTGAAGAGGAGGAAGATATTTCTTTAACCCTATTCGTTCTGCTTCAGCATATTTTTCCAAGCATATCATGGCCAAATTTTGATTTTCATTATGCTGTAAATTTTTTATACCTTCATCAAACTTACTCCCAGCTGTGTTATGAAATCATACCAGGAAAATTTTTCCACTCTTTCAAAAGACTTGTGCACAATATGTCCATTTGGATCTGAAGAGTGAAGAATCCCCCTCTGTAACTTACCATAACCAATGTTATTTTTGTGGGGAAGTGCCCATGTGTATTCATATCATTATATAAAAGATAAAATACACAGGATCGTTTTTCTGATAATTAAATCTTTGTGTCTATTCTACATCTGTGTGATTCATCTGTGTGATTCAATATTTCTATTCTACATCTTTATATCACAATGATCAGTTTGAAATAACATTCCAGTAAGAGCCAAGTCTAACTATGATTAGTTAGATTATTCATTATAATAAGCACTATAATTGAAAAAAATTAGGCCATTTCCAGCAAGTAGTTGCAATTTTTTTCATCAGAAGCAGAGATTTTTACAGGGCCTTGAAAAATGCCTCTGATGCTTTCACTATATTCAAATTAGTATCATTTTAGTTTTTTTTTTATGGAAAAATAAATTACATGGAAAAATTATTTTATCTAGTAGCATAGTCACTGCTATAATAAACTATCCCTTGAAGAGATCACATCTTATAGTTGATGAGCAATGATTCATTTTCATTGCATTACACTGAGTGATATGTTAAAGGGATGCTAACTTGAAGATCTATAACTTTTAAAATAACATTTTATAGAAAAATGTCACTGAAGGTAAAGACCTCAATCAGTTTCATCAAATATCGATTTTCAGCAATATTCCTTCAATATTGAGAGAGTTATGGAAGTTTGAACATTAACAACAGCAAGGCTAGATAAAATAATTTTCCTTTGAAATTAATTGAAACTGAATATGAAGTATTATTTCGAATCATTTCATAAAAAATGTTTTAAAAGTGTGTGTAAATAACTCCATCAGTATTTGTTGAATTTTTTTGAATAATTTCTTGGAACATATGCTGCTCTTAAATGTTTGAACCTCCATAAGTGTTTAAATACTGAAAGAATATTATTAAAAATCCAGATTTAGATAGATTTTATTGAGATTTTAAAAATATTCCCAGCAACATTTTCTCATAAAACGTTTATTTTAGAAGTTACAGAGCTTCAAAATTAATTTCTCATTGATGAAACACGGAATAGATTGGTCATAATTTAATGACCACTTATAAGACTATAAGGTTGGTGCATTTATGTTCTGATGCAAGTGTGAAACAAACATATCTTGATCAATCAATTTAAAAAAATTGAAACTAATGATGGACCATTCCTGTAATTTAGCAGCTTAAACACAACAATATATTGCAGTAACTTTTGACATTCTTGAGTGTAACATTGGATGCATGCTAAGTGAACATACTGTGAGAAATATTTGAAGAGATGTGATGGATTTTTTTCCAGCATTTATCAATTTTAGTTTTTTCATTTTAATTACTCAACGATGCTTGCTATTCATACATTAATTATTTATGTATTTACTTGATTCAGTTTGTCATATATTATTTTTGTTTTCAGAATTTTGTAAAATATAAACATTGTGCTTGAATTAGGATGAATTTTTTAAATTGATAGTATATAATTATAGGCTTTATGTTGTGGAAAAACAACTGAATAATAAGTTGACAACAAAATCAGTCTATTTTTATTACAGAATCTTCTGAATCTTTATGTTAGAATGCGTTTGAGGACAGGCAATCAAAGCTGCTATAGGTATGTGTGAGATGTACATGGCAAATTGGCAATAGTAATAGGCAAAATGGCAAATAGTAGTTGATTTTAGAAGAGGCCAAAGACTTCCCATGTGCTTTTTGATTGCATTTTCTGCCCTTAGCCCTACTATAAAAAGGTGGCTTATTTTGCTTCACTAAGACCTGTGGGTCTGGAGGTAACTATTGACATTTGGCCACTTTGGGAGCAAACAATTGTAATATCTGATCTGAATGACATAATTGAAGTGGCTTTTCTGAGGCAAATGGTTTCTGTGAATACCTTGCATTTAAATATTTTAAATTCTAATTATTAAATTTTACATTTAAAATAGAAATTATTTGTATAAAGAGCCATTGTGAATGTGGCTCTACATTTTTTATGACATTGCTAATTTTTAGAGTTTTTATCAAGCAAATGGCAGAATAATGTTAATGTTAAGTATGTTTTTAAATGCTTGGACTGTATGTATATAAAGAATTAGGAGAGAGGAGGAGAGTCAAGCAAAATTTTGGAGTGGCCTCACAGTGAAAACATCAGTTATATGCCTGCTGAAAAGTACATAGCTGTTGTGTCTGTGATTCATTAAGGAGGAGCTCCAAACATTGTGCATAAATGTATAACTAATGCTCCAAACAGTGAAATGTGTAATTAGGTTTATCCAAGTGAACTAAGAAGTTAAATTTAATATTTAAGTAAATAATCTTTGTAAAACCAGCAATGTATGTGTTTGATTTAGGGTAGCTGGATCCATGTGGTTTTCATCATTTTTTTGCCAGTGGTATGTAGTTACCCATCAGCTTACGTGAAAAAATGGATTGCTGCTTTCAACCACTAAAATTTTTTCTTTGATAATATGTTTTTTAATATTAGTAGCTGTCCCGTGGCCGAGTGGTTAGAGAGCTTGGCTACTGATCTACGGGACCTGGGTTCGAGCCTCGGGTAAGACATAGATGTTCGTGTTGTTTTCTGCTGAGGGCCTGCCATCCTCTCAGATCTTCTACTATGGCATATAAACTGATAGGCTTCTGTCAGACCTCTGTGGCAAGCAGCTGCTTGAGGGGGTATTTATTTATATATTTTATACTGTTTTAGAATAATTTCTAATAGAACACAGTTCGCATAGTATTGAGATAATAAAGTGTGTTTCACATTTAAGCAAACATTAAGTATCAGTAATAGTATTAAGGACGCTGCAGTTGGTGCAAGATATTTTTATACTCTATTATTGTTACACTTTGATTTTTGTCCATTATTGACTACCGTTGTGTTTATCTTTACAGAAAGTAGAGTCACAATTCTTCTTCTGACAATTATTCTGAATTTCATCTGCAACAATATTATTAAAAGATGTTTAATGCAAGTTAAACTTTGCCTTAAATATTTTGATCACTGAAAATGAAATGTAGTTGATTGGTGTGAGCCATATAAGAGTGTTTCCAAAAGGTCTAGACAAATTTTGGGAATGTGTTCTACTGTGTATTAGTAATGAAAAAAGTTCCTATGAATGTTGGGCCAGAAACTTCCCTTCTGAGTTATAGCACATTTTGGGAGTGGAAGTATGAAAGCCTATGAAGTTAATTAGTTTTTTTTTCAGTTATAGCTGAGTGATTAGTGTGCATGGCTACTGATCAAAGGGACCTGGGTTCAAGCCCTAGGTAAAGCATGAATGTTTGTGTTTTTCTGCTGAGGTTCCACCATCCTCACAGACGTACTACTACAGCATATAAACTGACAGGTGCCTGTCAGACTTCTGTTGTGACAACCATCTGCCTGAGTATGTATCTATTTTTTTATTACAGCACACTGTAAGTGATTGATGCGAACAATTATGTAAGTCTACGTCAGAGCAGTGCAAGTATTCAAAATGGCCTCCCTGATCAGCAATATATGCCTCATATCTTCTTCTCATTGATTTGAACACATTCAAAAAGTCCCAGAGTAATTAGGTTTATCCAAAATAACTGAATTCTTTGACAACCATCCATGATCCATTCATGGAGAGCTTGTGTATTGGGAATTGGAGTAGCATAACATTAGTTTTAACATATCCCCATAAGAAGAAATCCAACAGATTCAAATCCAGAGAGCATGCAGGCCATTGCAGTTAATTCACCTCTAGCAATCCAATGGGTAGGACAGGTACAATTTAGATGTTTTTGAACAGTGGAGCTAAAATGTGCTGGAGCTCCATCATGCATGAACCACACATGTGACAGTGTGTTGCTAATGGAATGTTTTCCAGCAATGCAAGTAGTGCTGCCTCCAAGAAATGTGTGCATTGCTGCCCATTACAGTATTGGTGGCAGAAAAAATGGACCGATTAAGTATCATCAATGCCAGCCCAAACCTTCCCGTGAAACCTCTGTTGATGCCAAGACTAGGTGGTTTCACGAGGATTTTCACCTACCCAGTGGTGAATGTTATGAAAATTCACAATGCCATCTCTTGTGAATTGCAATTCATTGGTGAAAAGCAGACAATGGAGAAAACCAGGTGCAATACAATGCTGCCGAATCCACTGCAAAAACGTGATTCATAAATGAAAATCAGCTGGTGAGAGAGCCTGTACTTACTCGATGTGATATGGGTAGAGTTGATCCTGACAACAAATTCTCTGTACAGTTGAAATTGAAACATCTATGTCTGCTGTTACTCTTATTGTGCTAGTCCTGGGATCCTTCATGACCATGTCCAGCACCTGTTCCTCTAAAGCAGATGTTCAAACACATCTGGCCCACCCCCAATCTGCAGCAATGGGAGAAAAGGATCCTGTATTTTGGAGACACTGATGGTGGCTGTAAAAAGTATCCCTGGATGGACATCATTGGTTTAGAAAAGCCATGTTATAGAGACATTGAGCTTTATTGCAGTTTCCATTTGCTTGTTCATAAATGAAATGAATGCCTGCCATTTCAGCATTATAGAACTGATTATTCATGGCCAAGGTAGAAAATAACACATGGATTGATAGTAACAAGACTACTGATTTACTTACACATAATTTAAGAACAACTACTGATTCCCTTTTATGTAGCATTACCTCATCTACGAGTGATGGGATTTTGTTCAATATTTGTATACATCTACTATGGCATCAGACATGCAAATTTACCTAGCATCATCATACCTTTGACAGGATTCCTTACTTGCACTCTCAAAATATACTTGGAAGAAAGGTGTTTCTGGCCCAATATTCATAGTAGAATAATAATGTGTTCACTATGCACAGTAGAAACTCGTTCCCAAAGTTTGACTTGGAAATACCCTCTTTCATTGGATACCAGCCAAAAACCAATATAGTTGTTATGAAGATAAAAGCATTACTTAAAAGAGTTACTTTTAACCTACCTGTGATAGTGACATTGCTTTTATCATTTTTGGAGATCTCCAAATGTTAGAAAATTTCTAAAGTATCAAATGATTTTATTACAATTATATTAATATAGAACCCATATATCATTTCCTTAACATATAACACAAAAGTTGGGTTCATGTAAAAAACTTATGGTTAATCTTAAGAGTTATTAACTGTTATTCTTCTACCTAATACTTGAAATGTTATTAATAACTCTTGGGATGTGTAATCAATGGTTGTATAGATTGAATCCTCACCCTGGTACCATAGAATTTTTAGTTACAGAAAGCAGTAATTCCACTTAATATAAGATTTTTTAAAATCATTATTACTAACAAGTTAAATGAGAAACTTGCTTTAAGATTTACTATCATGGGTGATTGAATACTTTTTTCTTCATTGGCTCTTTCTACAATTATCATCTTTACTCACAACTGATTCTGCAACTTGTTCATCAGTTGGGTGTCTCATTTTTTTGCTTCTGTTATATCTGGGCCATATTTCAAAAACTTTGATTTTTTTTTTGTGTGGTACAGACCAAATTTCCTAATTAGCAGGTGACAGTTTGAAGCAAGCTGAACTTGTAATCATACGTTACCAGGTTTTGCCTCCCAATTATGCCATCATTAAGTGATTAAGATATTTTCTTCTCTGAATTGTTTAATACCTCACAGTACATATCTCTATTTGGTGCACAGTGGCTATATTGGTCAGAGGTTACAAAGATGCTAAAATAGGAGAAAATAGGCTCATGAACAGCTTCTAAGAAAAAATATCCATTACAACCTTGATGATAACTCATTGGAGTTATTCAACATGTTTTTAAGGTGCAGAAAATATGCCTGCCTTGCCAATAGGTAATGGCTTACCATTTTGTGAGACAAAGCCCTGTCTTAGCTCAATGGTTTTCTTTTCTAGTGACCACTATAATGGAATAATCTGGGTGCCTTGCAGACACTTCCTGGAGATGGCAGCAATATGTGGATGAGCATTATCTTTCTGGAAGATGGTATTAAGAATACCTGTCAGAAATAGTAATGTAACTGTTCATAGGAAATTGTTGAGATTATTGCTGGGCATTCAAAATACTGATTACACACACCAGAGGTGACCTGTTGTCATAATTGATGGCTTCCCAAATGAGGATATCTTATGGGTTAGCAGTATGGTGGAGCCACCTTCTGGTCACATCATCTCCAGACATGGATGTGACAATCATCAGCACTTGATCAGAACTAGGACACATTGTTGAAGACAGGTTTCCATTCCTTATTCCAGATAGCTCTATCCCAACCAAAGTCCAGCAGAACCTACTGGTAATGTATGGTTGAGATTGGTTTATAAAAATGGAAGTGAGACCATGCAGCCCAGCATCTGCCAGTCTCCTGATAATGTAGTAAGGGCAGCAGTTACAGTTCATCAAATTGTAGCTACAATTGGGTCTGCTACTGCCTGTTACAAATCCAGTGATCCACCTGTGGTTCTGAGCCTGACCCTGTGCAATGCTCTGGATACCTTTTTAAGACCATTGATTCAACAATATCCAACTGTCATTGCATTGCAGTCACCATGTGCAGTGATACAGTGGGTAGACCATCTGAGTTCACACAGCTCTTCAATCCACCATGCTCAAATGCATCCAGCTGCTGATATGATGGGTGAAATGGTCATTGTGGTATCTTCTACACTTTGTTCACATTACCTGCTGTCAACACTTTTTTATAGCTGGTTGCAGGTAACTACAGCACCTAAAGCATTTAGTGTAGCCACTCAGCATTTGCCCTGTGATCTCCTGCAGATACTGTATGTTTATCATGGAAATGTAATCATTTGCATATATCACCTCCCTTCACTTGCATACTGATTTGCATGCAAATCTGATGCTCCTTCTGGGGGAAGCAATTTCAACCTCAAGTAGTGTATGTCCAGCAGAAGCTTTAAAGGGTTTTCAGTCTGAGTATTTTAAGTTAAATAAAAATTTGCTGTAAGTAGTGAAAGTATTTTGGATTTAATGAAAAGATACAAGCATAGTTTTGATTTTTTAAGACTTTTCTGAATGCTCTTTAACTGGCTCTTTTAAGGTTTATAGGTTAATGATAGTACCTGTCAGCTTATGTGTCAAAAACTTGTAGAAATTTCTGCAGGAAACTTAATTTGTAACAAGAAGAATAATGTATCATTTCTGGTGAATATGGATGCTTGTTTTCAAAGAAAATGTTCTTCATTTTATAAATATGGCACCATTTAAAAGTAGTAATTCATATCAAGGAGTGATTAGATAATGTAAATAGTAATATATTATTCGTCCTATACAATGTAAAAGGAATTTCTCATTTATCCCTTAAAATAAAAAAATTGTTTCCATAGGGTTAAGAGGCAAATCAGTCAGAGCATGCCAGGTATCATGGTGTGGAGAGCGATAGCTAATCGCTCTCCACACCATGATACCTGGCATGGGCCCTGTGTGTCGCTGGTGGATGCATGATGGAAAAAGCCACTCACCTTGTTGCCTACAGATGCGTAAACGACAATCAGATGCTCCTAAGCAGAATTGGCATTTATCACTGAAGACCACAGACTGCCATTCTTTCCTTCAGTGAACTCGTTCTTGACACCACTGCAAATGTGCTCGACAGTGACGAGGTGACAGTGGTAACCATGCCTGTAGTCCTGCTTCCAAAAGACAATTGTGTATCATTCTTGTAGACACCCTTGGTATGACAGACGATTGAATTTGTGATGCCGTAGCTGTCTGCTCTGCCACCCTCCTGATATGCTGATGCTCTCGTGCATCCGTAACTCTGTGTTGCCTGGAACCATGACTGTGAGCTTGCGAATGCTCTTCTGACCATCGACGCCACCATCATACCACTGCTGATAATATGGTGTGCAATTTGACGAAAAGATCAACCTGTTTCCCAAAGACCTACTCTACTACCTCGCTCAAACTCCACTAATTGAACAAATGTTGCATGCCTGCATCGTCCAGGCATGGTAGCTTCTTCAAAAAGCACTGAACAACATGATATTAGATGAATAACTTCTTTCTTCATGCCCTAGTCCTTAAATACACATGGTGTACATTTGCATGTTGTCATCCTCATTGATGTCATTATTTCATCCAATGACTTTCAATCTTGGATCATGGTTTCTGCTGCCCTTAATTATTAACATATTATAATATGATATTCCTAAAGGAATTCCTGATGGGTATTCTTTTTTCAATTTCTGCCAGTGTATATATTTGGATATTGGATGCTAAGTTAAACTCTTTATATATCGAATTTTTTGTTAATTTCTTAAAACAAAAAGTTGTGTATAGTGTAATGAATTATTGGAAAAACTCACAAATGCCTTAGGAATGTGAGAAAATTTATAGTATTTATAAAGATCTAAGCTGAATAATTATACACCTGTACACCATCCCTTGATTTACACAGGAGATGGTTTCCAAGAAATCATCATATAAATCAAAACCAACAACTTCTGAAAAAAGGGGAATAGGTTCCAAAAAAAAAAAAAAAAAAAAATCCATGTAATGAATGAAACGTACATTAAAAGTTTTTATTTATACATATTTATCTCAAATTTTAGTTCAGCAGTAATAAGCATTAATGTAATGTTATTTTATACTTTATTTGCAATAATTCAGATTAACGTAGATTAATTTCTCACAAATTTATTTTTGGTCATGAAAAATACTCATCATTAATGCAGAGTACACTATCCAATTTGAAAACGAAATTTGAAGAATATTTATTCACTGAATATAAATTAAAAATTAAGTATTTGTACCAACACTTAGGACTTTATTTTGTGATATTTGTATTTATATGATGTTTCATGAAAAAATTATACTTACGAATCAGGTGTATTTAACTTATATAATAGTCTGCAAAGTTAAACTCGTTGCTAAAAAATATATTAAACATGGTTTTTACTATGCTGAAAATTTTAGTCTACAAAAGTCAGATCTTGCTGTTGATTCAAAACAAGCTTCATTTCATTAAGATGCTGTGAGACAGATTGCATTATAATGGCAAGAATATATATATTTACTTTTTTTAAAAGGCAGAGATAACCTGTAAGCTTTTTGACTTGTGTTGGTTTCCTGTACACAATACAAACACTTAGACAAGGAATACAACATAGAAACACTTATACAAGGATATTCCTCCTGGAATAGTAGTCAGGTATGCTAACCACTAGGCCAGGTAGGCCTATAATTTTAATGAAAGAATATTAAAATAACTTGTTACAGATGACAATTTTATTAATATAGGAATTTACTATTATCTCTTTATTCTTGAAAATAAAGGATATGCATTAAAACAGTTTAGTTAATTTATACTTTGGGATGACATTCTAATAACCATCCTTGATGTTATACCACAGCTACTTCATAATATATATTAGATCTACATACATAAAAAAAATTCAATCCGTACCATGTAAAACTGAGTCTATAATCATGTAAAATGAAACTGGTTGCATTCTCTTGACCATGTAAAATCAAGTCTATCAACGTGCAATTCAAAACTGACTGTGTCAACTGAGTACTGTGTAAATTGGGGGATAGATGTATTTAGCCAAGAGCTGTTGGTGGAGAAAAGTGCTTCATGATGATCCCTTGAATAACTTAAACCAAAATGGAGGGGAAACATACACTCAAGTGTAAAAGTTAAGCTAACAAACTCAAAAATGGCAATTGCTCAAACGGGCCTCTGTGGATTTTAAGAAAAGATTTATGTGTAGGAATGTTGCAATATATTGGAATTCTGCATAAGAATAAAGATTATAAGATAAATAGCTGTATGATTAATTATAATATTTACATAACAGTGTAATAATAAGCCAAAAAAGATTAATAAAAACTAATATTAATTAATAAAAGATCTTCTGATCAGAGCTTGCTTGAGGTACCATATGCAGTTGCCCAGAGCCATGAACCATAGAGCACTAAATGCTCAAAGAAACGCAGAGAAAAATAGTTTTGCTCTGTTTTATATTCCCGTTATTAAACAGTCAGAATATGAATATTTTGAAGTGACTACATAAATTTTTTCAAAGAGCAGGGACACTGAAAGCAGACTTTGGGGTTGTGTATCCTCTCAGACCTTCTACTGTGGCATATAAACTGACAGGCTCCTGTCAGACGTCTGTGGCAAGCAGCTGCTTGAGGGGGTATTTATTTTTTATTTAGGTGACTTCAATGCTGAAGTTGGTACTGACTCTGACCTTTGGGCAGGAGTTTTAGGTCCTTTTCACATTGGTAGTTCCAATGGCAATGGGCAACGTCTCCTACAGGTAAGTAAACTCAATGGATTCAGAATAACTAACACTTATTACAAACACCGCGACATACATAAGTACACATGGGTTTCACCCGATGGGCTGCATAAGAATATGATTGATTATATTTTAATTAACAGCATATGGGCTAGTTCAGTTAGGAATAGCAGATCATACAGGGGAGCTGAAATTGGGTCTGACCATTACTTGGTTAAAAGTGTCTTGCAGCTGAAGCTTAAGAAATGTTGTGCTAAGGTTAAGAAAATTATCTTCAACACTGATGGTCTGAAAGATCCAGATATAGCCAAAGCATACCATGATAGGATATTTAGTCATTATGACAATCATGGTTTGCTTGCTGCTGAAGGTGAGAAAGAATGGGATCAGTTTAAACAGGCTTTTTTTTTAAACCAACAGTACTCTTTTGGGTAAAAGGGAACAGAGGAAACAAAATTGTTTGAGTGATATAGCTATGGAACTTATTTTTGAAAGAAGGAAGTGCAGGATTAATATGAATCAACACCCTACTGGTCCTAACAGAAAGCATTAAACAAGCTTAATAAACATGTAAAAGATCAGTTAACAGCTGATAAGAATCTTTGGCTTGATAGCTTGGCTGACAAAGCAGAGGAAGTAGTTAGACACAACAGCAAGGGGTTGTACCAGATTGTTAATGTTTTATGTGGGAAGAAACAGACAGGTACACAGTGATTGAGGGATAAATATGGCATGGTGTTTGAAGGTGATGATTCTGTGATGGCTAGGTGGGCTGAGCATTTCAGAGATGTTTTAAATAATGTGATTATTTCTACTCCCATTGTTTGTAATGAGGATAGATGCATTACTGGCTTTTATGATGGCCCTATATCACTTTCCAAAGTCGCATTGGCTATCTCTAAATTAAAACTGCTTAAATCCCCAGGGGTGGACGAAATCACCACTGAAATGCTTAGAGCTGGGAACATTGTGTTGTCACATGGCTGACTGAAAATTTTAATATTTTTTATGATAAAGGTGTTGTTCCTAAGGATTTTACTAGAGCTATCATTGTCCCAATTTTTTAAAAAGGTGATCTCAGTTCTTGTAATAATTATAGGGGAATTAGTTTACTTTCTGTTCCAGGTAAAGTTCTTTGCATGATTATACTTAATAGAATTAAGATTTTTGTTGATGGCCAACTGCGTGATGAACAGTGTGGATTCAGAAGTGGTAGTGGATGTATTGATCAAATATTTTCACTTAGGTAAATTCTTCAGAAATGTTTAGAGTTTCAGAAACCTGTGGTTGCTAGCTTTATAGATTTGAAAAAGGCTTTTGACTCTGTTGATCGACATAATTTGTGGTTGATTGTTAGATCATATGGAATACCTGATAAGTTAGTGTAATGAGAGCTCTCTATTATAACACTGAGTCATGTGTGAGAGTTGGTACATCTTGCAGCCATTGGTTTAGCATTGCTAGTGGAGTTAGACAAAAGTGCATTTTGTCTCCTTTTCTCTTTAATTTAGTTATTGATTACGTAATGCGAAATTCTTTGCAAGGAAAAGATTTTGGCCTTAAATGGTCTAGAGATTTCAAAATTTCTGATTTAGATTATGCAGATGATTTGACCCTGTTGGCTACTGATGTTGATGAGATGAATTCGTTCATTAGGGCTGTTGATGAGACTGGTAATAGAGTAGGTTTGATGATAAACAGAGAAAAAACTAAAGTGATTAAAATTGGCCAGGCAGATGGTGCTTCAGTTGCTTTGAATGGCTGTACTATTGAGCAAGTGTGTCAGTTTAATTATCTTGGGAGCTATGTAACAGATACTGGTGATGTGTAGCATGAGATAAATAGAATAGTAGGGATTGCCGCTGGGACTTTTAAGAATCTATGGAGAGTATGGAAAAATAACCTATACACCTAAAGACTAAAATTAAGTTGTATAATAGTTTGGTTCTTTCTAAGGTTAGTTATGGCAGTGAAACATGAACCCTTTGTAAGCAGGATAACAAAAAACTTGATGCCCTTGATTCTAGATGCTTGCGCAGTACCTTGGGCATTAGGTGGTTTGACTTTGTAAGTAATGATGAGGTTAGAAGAAGGAGTCATCAATCTTATTGTGCAGAGATAGACTGTGTTGGTTTGACCATGTTGCCTGTATGCATAGCTGCAGATTGGCAAAGAGGATTATGAACATTGTATCTAAGGGTATCAGAAAAAGGGGGAGACCTAGGATGCGATGGGCAGACAATATCAAACAGGACCTTGCTGGAATTGGTCTAGAGTGGCCAAATGCAGCAGCTGTAGCTCAAAAGAGACTCGTCTGGAGAGGAAAATTACACAGTCTGGTTGGACCTCTGTAGCCCATGGCTGCATGAGGATTTTGTATGTATGACCCAACAGTGAAGAGAACAGTTACACTGTTCCTGGGTATCATGCACATGTTGCTGAGACCAATTGAGATAGGCTCTTTTGTGGAAAAGAATTAAAAGGACATATACCACTTCTTTTTCTTATTCTGAAGCCTTCTGTAAACGGTTTGCTTTGTAAATAACCCCCCTGTAGATAAAAAAAAAGCTCTACAGCAACTGGAGTAACTGTCAGTTCTTTATGACACTTGGCAATTAAAACTAAAATACCAATTATCTTGTTTTTTTCACCACAAGTAATATATCATTTTTTTGAAAAAAGATAAAAAAGAACAACCTCAAGCAGCTAATGTGGTAACCACTTGGGGGCAGCCCTCCATGTACTTGTAACTGAACATAAAGGCTTAGTTAGGTACTTTCTGATACATTATTAATAATTAAGTATAATTTACAATAAGTAAAATTTATTAACACTTTTTTATGCCAGCTGCTTGAATTTAATATGAAGTAAGTGGAGAAGTAAAATTTTTATGATTTCTGTATTATACATTAGGAATAAATGTGATATGAACTAATACAAATTTCGTATCAAAAGTTATTATGTTAATACATCTTGTCAGTTAATATAACTTACTTGCAAGAAATAGAAGTGGGTATCAATTCGGATGGTGGTGATAATGATAGCTGGCAGCTGCCAATTGTTCATAGTTTGTGAGGGGTCATCAAGGTCTTTGTCCACGATACATCAATTTCCATATCTTTAGTCAAACTTTTTGATGTAGAAGGCTACAAAGAAATTTTTTAAATGTGGTTTGTTTGCAGGCTGCTTTTTTATTTTGTAAACTTCGCAGTAGTAGGCAAGGGAAGCCTTTAGGTAACAATTGAAAGCAAAATGTCTTTCCCAATTTAGATCATTTTGACCTAAAATTGTTATTTGCCTGTTTACAAACATTTGAACACTTGGTAAAGGGTTTTGGTATTGCCTATTTGCAACATTTTAACTCATGGTAAAGATGGTATAAAATTAAAATTACTCATGGTAAAGATGGTATAAAAAAATGGATTGGTATAAAATATTCTTAGGATGCACTATTGATCAAGAGGAGCGAAATTTATTTCAATATGCTGGCAGATATGCCACTCACTTGGAGCATGTATTAGTGGGGCAGTTCACTCATCTAACAAAAATGGGTATGTATATGTATCGCTCATTTTAGCGAATATTCGTAAAGTGCTCACTTAACAAGGATTATGTGTATATATATTTTTAGAGAGTACAACCTAATTGAGTTAAGAACCTGAGCAAGGTAGGGTTAAATCAGCTAGTAATATGTATATAGGAGTGGAAATCACATTATATATTTATGTGTTTATTCTTTAGATATAAATAATATGCCTTGAGCAGAAAAATAGCAGTGCTTAAGTGACAGTGTTATATAATCAATCAAAAAACCCACTCATCAGCAAAACTAATTTTTTTCTTCCAAATTATTTCTTGGATAATTTTTAAATACTGGAATATCACATATAAACCAGGGCTCCAGAAATACAACTTAAATCTAACCAGAAAAAAAATATTAATCCCCCACAGTATGTTAAACCAAGGGTTTGGAGAGACTGCCCTCAAAATTCACTCGCCACTTGTCTCTGATAACTTGCCCATGGCAAGTAGGTGAGTGGATTTCTGGAGCCTTGATATAAGCAATTCAAAAAATTGACTCTGAAAATCAGTTTGTTAATCAATAGCAAGCAACATTGCTCATAATGGTACGAGATTCCACATTACTCCATTCCACATTACCATGGTAGTTGAGTGTTTCTTGGACATCAGAAATGGCCCATTAGTTCTTAGGATTGCAACATACCACATAATTGATCCAGTGCAACACAAATAATCTCTTCAATGAAAATAAAATCTGTTTCGTTGTTTGTGAAATTTTACAATCTGTTTACATAAAAAATGTGAACAAATTGTGAAATGTTTACAACTATACTCATGGATACAAAAATTGCAACACCATGAAGTACCTTGAATTTTGGAGAAACAGAGCATTTTACAAGGAAGTAATGATGAATTGCACAGTCACATATGTGCGCATTAAGGGTGTGTTTAGGAGCCCCCAATATGCACTCTCAGTATGGGGTATGATCTGTGGTGGCGATGCATGCAGCTACGCGTCAAGGCATTGATACATACAGGTCCCTAATAGTGTCTTGAGGCAATTTCCAAAATATTGCTCGAAATTGAGATGCAGGGTATCCAATGTGTGTGCTGGCTGTGGATACTGTCAGAGATGTTGATCCAGCACATCCTATATATTGTGCTCTCTAAAGGAGAAATCCATAGACATACTGGGACAATGTAGGGTGTTTGACATCCTGTAGACACTACTGTTGGACAATATTTGCCATATGAGGACATGAGTTATCTTGCTGAAAAATGGCACCAGATGAACTCCTCAGGAAAGGTTGACAATGGGGACCAGAATGTCATCGACGTATTGTTGAGCTGTCAAAGTTCCCTGGAGAAATACTAAAGGTGTTCTGGAGATAACTGATGGTACCCCACATCAGAACGGCAGGTATATGGGCACTGTGGTGCTCCTGGATGTGTGCCAGATCATGATGTAACCAACATCTGCACCCAAGCAGAAGTGTGACTCATACAAATTAAGCATGTCGTGGGAGGGGGGAATGGCACCACATCTACGATGTGCCATTCCCCCTCCCACGACATTCTCAATACACCACAGATGATGTGTCTGGCATTGATTAGTAGTCAGAGGCAACCTTGTGTCAGAGATGCCTGCTTGTAATTCAGCTTCATTCAGACATCGTTGGATGATGCATGTGGACACTGGTGCATGTATTGCAGGTACCACATTGTGCTGAATTGCTGTAGATGTCTCGTATGGGTCAGAGGTTACTAGTCAGCCAATATGGTGATCTCATGGTGTGTTATGTCTACAGGGACCTGAGCCAATGGCAATGTGAAGCAGTACCTGTCCTCATCCACTGCTTCAGTGTTACAATGCTCACTGCATGACTGGTATGGTAAGCTATACAACAGGCAGACTCATCCATGAACCTGCCTCGCATCTCTACGATACAGCTATTGAATGGGCCAAGCTGCTGGTAACGTGCTTCCATTCATTGCCTTGGCATATATGAAACACGTGCACTGTTTCACTTCCACTGACTTACCTGCTGTTTGCTGCAGTGGCATTTAGTGGAGTATCAGGAACTACAGTGCTCCCTCTTTTTCAGGTTCCATGTGATGTCATGCTGTTGTTACTGGAATCTGCGTAGGATCTCTGGTACTATGTGTGGTAATGATTTGGTGTCACTGCATTCATCCTTTATGGGCGTTGCAATATTTGTGCTCATGAGTGTGTCCCTCTTGTAAATGGTAGCTACGTAGTCACTGGATGTGAGCTACTGATTTGGACAACTATGACTACTGTGTTTTTTCTACCCTGCTGAGGAGTGGTCATCGACACAAGGTCCTGGTGCTGACCATATAAACCTACCGGACTGGACTGAAATAAGGCTCTGAGCTTGATTATGGATCCTGAATTTGCTGCACTGGTGGGCTTCTGTAGAGGGAAAATCTGTTGTGTTTTCTGTTTGTTTGCGGGTTGACAGTCCCAAGTGAATAGATTCACAGGATATGTTTTATCAGCTAGTGAATAATCCTGAGCAGAGGTCATCGCAGGCACCTCAACTCTTGCTACTATGGGCATCGTCATATTCTACATTGGAGGAAGTCTTCCAATGCAGATGGCTTCAGCCTTTAGTGGTGGGGGACAGGTCTTTGCCCCATGCTTACGATTATGTGGACTGTTTGATATTATCGGCCTTACCTCTCTCAATAAGCATAGTTTCTTTAAACATTCCACTAACCATTTTCTCTCCATAGATAGTTGGAATGTGAGGACTCTCTACAGAGCTTATTCTCTTATATACTCACAAGAATTCCACCATTTAATTTAGATATTCTCGGCATGCAAGAGACCAGATGGACAGATAAAGGTCAGATTCTTGAAGATAATTTTAAATTTCTCTTTTCAGGCAGGGAAGAAAATAAGCATCACCAAGGCGTGGGTCTGCTTCTCAGCAGACACACTAGTGATGCTCTTTTAGGATATGAGTGAATTAAAGGTTTCTTACAGCAAAATTTCAGACAAGCGTTAAAGACTTGAATGCTATCTGCTGTTATGTCCCAACTGAGGACGAGAAGGATAGGTTTTACGGACAACTTCAGGATATTTTAAATTCTGTCAAGAAACGAGATACTGCCCTTGTTCTTGGTGACTTCAATGCCAAAATTGGTACTGACTCTGACCTTTGGAGAGGAGTGATAGACCCTTTTGGTATTGGTAGCTGCAATGACAATGGGCAACGTCTCCTACAGGTAAGTTAACTCAATGGATTCAGAATAACTAACACATATTACAAACACCACAACATACATAAACACACATGGGTTTCACCTGATGGGCTGCATAAGAATATGATTGATTATATATTAATTAACAGCAAATGGCTAGTTCTGTAGGAATACCAGGGCATATAGGGGAGCTGAAATTGTATCTGACCATTACCTTGTTAAAAGTGTTGTGCTAAAATTAAAAAATTTACCTTTAATACTGAAGCTCTGAAAGACCCAGTTATAGCTAAAGCATACCGTGATAGGTTACTTAGTCATTATGGCAGTCATGGTTTGCTTACTACTGAAATTGAGGAAGAATGGGGCCATTTTAAATAGGCGTTTTTGGAAACTAAGAGTACTCTTTTAGGGAAAAAAGAGCAGAGGAGGCAGAATTATTTGAGTGATAAGGCACTTGAGCTTATTTCGGAAAGAAAGAACTGCAGGAATGTCCTTAATCAACACCCTACTAGTCCTAATAGAAAGCATTACAGAGAACTTAATAAACTTGTAAAAGATCAGTTAGCTGCTGATAAGAATCTTTGGCTTGATGGTTTGGCTGACAAATCCGAGGAAGCAGTTAGACAGCACAACAGCAGAGAGCTGTACCAGGTAGTTAATGTTTTGTGTGGTAGAAAACGGACAGGTATACAGGGATTGAAGGATAAACAAGGTAAGGTTATAGAAGGTGAGGATTCTGTCATGGCTATGTGGGCTGAGCATTTCAGTGATATTCTAAACAATATGGTTAGTTCTGTTCCCATTGTTTGCAATGATGATAGATGCATTGGTGGCTTTAATGTTGGCCCTATAACACAATCTGAAGTTATTTTGGCTGTTTCTAAACTTAAACTTCATAAATCCCCAGGGGTAGACGAAATTACTACCGAAATGCTTAGAGCTGGAAATGTTTCGGTTACCACTTGGATGACTGAAATTTTGAATATCTTTTATGATAAAGGCATGGTTCCTAAAGATTTTACCAGAGCTATTATTATCCCTATTTTCAAAAAAGGTGATCGCAGTTCTTGTGATAACTATAGGGGTATCAGCCTACTCTCTGTTCCAAGTAAAGTTCTTTCCATGATTGTGCTTAATAGAATTAAGAATCTGGTTGACAGTCAATTGCGTGATGAGCAATGTGAATTCAGAAGTGGTAGGGGATGTGTAGATCAGATATTTTCACCTAGGCAGATTCTTGAGAAATGCCTAGAGTTTTAGAAACCCTAGGTTGCTAGCTTTGTTGATTTCAAAAAGGAATTCGACTCTGTTAATCGTCATAATTTGTGGTTGATCATGAGGTCATATGGCATACCAGATAAGTTGGTTAACATAATTAAAGCTCTCTATAATAACACAGTTGTGTGTGAGAGTTGGTAAGGCTTGCAGCAATTGGTTAGCGTTGCTTCTGGTGTTCGACAAGGGTGCATTTTTGTCTCCTTTCCCCTGAATGGATATTGATTATGTTATGCGAAATTCACTGCAAGGAAAATATTTTGGCCTTAAATGGCCTAGAGATATGAAAATTTCTGATATAGATTATCCTGATGATTTATACCTTTTGGCAAATGATGTTGATTGAGACGAACTCTTTCATTCGAGATAAGACTGGTAGTAGGGTAAGTTTCGTTATAAACAGAGAGAAAACTAAAGTGATGAAAATTTGTTAGGCAAGCTGTGATTCAGTTAATCTGAATGGTTGCAGTCTTGAACAGGTGTCACAGTTTAATTATCTTGGGAGTTAAGCAGATATTGGTAATGTGCGGCATGAGATTAACAAACGAATAGAGATTGCTGCCGGGACTTTTAAAAATCTATGGAGAGTGGAGAAATGGCGTATTCATCTAAAGACTAAAATTAAACTATAGTAGTTTGGTTCTTTCTAGGGTTAGTTATGGTAGTGAAACTTGGATGCTTTGTAAACAAGATAACAGGAAACTAGATGCTTACGCAGTATCTTGGGCATTAGGTGGTTCAACTTTGTAAGTAATGAGGTTAGGCAAAAGGAGTAGGCAACTTCTTTTAAGCAGCTTATTGTGCAGAGAGAGACTCCGTTGGTTTGGCCATGTTGCCCGTATGGATAATTATAGATTATCGAATAGGTTATGAACAGTGTGCCTAAAGACCTCACAAAGAGGGGCAGACCTAGGATGTTACAATATATTGATTATGTTAAGATAGCAGGACCAGTGGGCAGACAATGTTAAACAGGACCTTGTTTAGAATTGGTGTGCAATGGTCAGATGCAGCAGATGTAGCTCAGGAGAGATATGCTTGGAGAACTAAATTGCATGGTCTGGTTAGACCTCCATAGCCCTTGGCTGCTTGAGGATGATGATGATGAGTGTATTAAACCAACCTTTGACGAATTAAACGGTGTTAGTGTTAATCATAAAGGTCTCTAATTGCATCTAGTCGAGATGTGCCCCATTTCAAACTTTCGCTCAATGCAAAACTTATTTATGTAGTCTATTTCTTGTGCCTTGTGATTGTAGCTTAGTAGAGAAAACCTGATACTGGTCAAAGGGAGATATGAGTGGAATTAGCACAAATTTACATGTTAATGAACTATGCATATTCCTGAAAGGTTATATGTATAACAAACGTAAATAATGTGTAAATTGTGAAACACTAGATTTGTTTTTATACAATTTAAAATTTCTTTTAATAAGTAATAGAAAATACGATTTTTAAAGTTTTTATTGTATATATTCATGTAATTATATGGGTTTCGGAGTGAAGTGCGGTTCTCACATTTGTGACTGGCTCGCACCCCATTTCACCTCTTTTGGGCTCTGAATATACTGTAGATAGTTCACGACACATTCTTCAATTCTGCAAGCATAACAGAAACGAACTATTTTGACCGAAATAGTCTTGTTCTGCTGGTAATCTAAGTTTCACCGCACTTCTCTTGGCTGACTTCCAAAAAAAAAAACCCACTGTAGTTAGTAGTTTTGTTTGAATGCATGATTTGCTCTATTATCTAAATTGATATGTTAAAGATTTGTTATTCCAGGCAATATTAATGAAATCGAATATGCTGAATGGAAGTATCTCGTTTTTCGTATAATTAAAACAAGCACGATACAATTCGTATAATTTATTTGATTTGGAAAGGAAACGGATCTAATTGAATTCACGATCGAATAGTTGCATACATCACATTCTTAAATGATGAAACATTGCGTTCAGGTCTCGGACCAGGCAGGTTTTTCTTTTTTCAGGAACAGGCTTTAGTTACCTAGAGCCGGTTTTCTTCTTTTCAAATTATGTCAGCCGTATTTCTGAATCCAGTAAAAACAGCACATTTTAACATACAACTCGTTTTTGATGAGGGCAAATGTTAAAATCTTGAAGATGGTTAAGGACAGGGGAATATCTGCAGCTAATATTGGTATAACTACAGCGCTGTTTATCAGTAAATTCCTGTCTGACAGTGCATCGTTCAATAAACCATTCTTTTTTCATAAATCAGGAGGTGATTTAGTCGAAACTATGATTCGCCCTTAACGAAAGTTTCTCGTACGAGCCGGTATGCAGGTATTTTCTTCGCTTCTCTGAATCTTTGCCCTTTATAAGAGAAAACCAGAAGCCTGACGAATATGGGATGCTCGTTTTCAGAGAAAATGAAGTTTTTCATTTTCCGAATTTTGTACCAAATAGATTGTCAACGATCAATTTTGGATAGAATATTATCCGTCAGAGGGCGCAATTAAAGCTCTTGGATGATTCTAAAATCATATGGTTTATCGATACGTAACCAACCCAAAGGGTTATTTTTACCTCTAAAACAAACAGTATTCTCTTAAAGCGAAATCTTATCGTCAATGCAAACTTCATTACATTCACATTTCTCAACCAATATTTAAAATTTCTAATGCAATTACATCGCTTGCTTCCACCGTTAGAGGATACAGTTATAGTTATAGGAATATTCCGAAAGTGCGAATCGTAATATTTCATTAATACTTATCTAATCCAAAAAGAATTTTTATCTCTAAAAACAAAAAACCTCCGATGTCTACAGACAAGCGATAAAGTGAAAACATTAGCTCGTTTTTTTCTGTAATAATAAAAATAAATATCCCCTCAAGCAGCTGCTTGCAACAGAAGTCTGTCGGTTTATACGCCATAGTAGAAGGTCTGTGAGGATGGTGGGACCTCTGCAGAAAAACAACACGAACAGCCATGCTTTACCCGGAGCTGGAACCCAGGTCCTTAGATCAACAGCCAAGCGCGCTAACCACTCGGCCACGTGTGTAAATGAGCTAAAAAGAGACACCAATTTTTTTGGGAAGATTAGCGACCGATTAATAGGACTGTTGAGACTGCTTTCTGAGGAAGTGAGTATCATCTAGAAAATATTTAAGAGTCTCGCCTTCCTAGGCAAATAATGATTTAGATTTCCCCTTGCGCCTGTTCAGTGGTTTATTAATTAATAAAGTTTAGATTATCATTTTTTTTAAATTTAATGTGAAAATTCGAAGTCAGTACAGCTGCACATATTTCACATTAAATACTTTTGATTAAGCGTATTAAAATAATTTTGATCACAGCTGCAAAAATACTATATCATGCATTCCAATATAAGTTACGGACCATTTAAGTACTAACAGTAGAATTCTTAGAGTACTATGAAATGGAAAGATTACGTAAAATAAAAATAAACTATGACAGTAATTTGTTTTTTGCAATTTTTATGTAGAATAAATATTTTGTTTTATTATGTATTAACGGCAATTTTTTTTTTGTCCCGGAATATTATTAAAAAAATAAATATTGCTAAAGCAGCTGCTTGCTATAGAGGTCTGATAGGAGCCTCAGTTTATACGCCATATATACTAGGTCTGTGAGGATGGCGGGACCTCAGCAGAAAGATAACACAAACATCCTAAACACGGGACTCGAACTAGGTCCCTTTGATCAGTCTTACACCTGGGTTCTTTTTATATTTATTACATATTTATACATTTGTTTCTTGTTACCAATGTTTCCTTTTTTTGTTTTACCTTTTTTGTGTATGTGTATTGTACATTTTTAAATTTGGTTGTGGGCCTTATGACTTTTAGCATTTATTTTAACATTTGTTTGGCGCATTATAGCCTGAGATGCTAATGCGCCATTAAACCCAAAACCAACCAACCAACCAACCCTTTGATCAGTAGCCAATAATGTTAATCACTCGACCATGGGACTGCTGGAAAATTATTAACCACTATATTAATATAGCTGTCTTGTGGCCAAGTGGTTAGCGCGCTTGGCTACTGATCTAAGGGACCTGGTTTCGAGCCCCGGATAAGGCATGGATGGATGCTCGTGTCATTTTTTGCTGAGGTCTTTGCCTTCCTCAAAGACCTACTATGACATTTAAACTGATAGGCTCCTGTCAGACCTCTGTGACAAGCAGCTGTTTGAGGGAGTAAAAAATATTAATATAATCGGATATATTATTAACCACGAGGAGCAGGGGTGGCTCAATCGGAGCGCACCTAGTATGTAATCTGCAGCTCCCAGGTTCGAAACCCACCTGGTGCCAGCGTTGAGATTTTCCACAAAACTCCCTGCCCTCGGTCAGTAGGGAACACCCATAAGCTTGAAAAGGCCGCCATCCGTCGGATGGAACATTAAGCCGTGGCTCCTTGTGTGGGGAGCCATACCCTGTGAACGTTTGCTAGGTATCAACCATGTCCAGATGGCCATTTCTTTTTGAGGAAACTAAGACAATGAGAAATATTTTTCTGGCAATTTTTGATATTAAATACTATTTGCTTGTCAATTTTTGTCATGATATTATTAATTTTATACTATGTAAGTGAAATCAACCTCAAAAAGTGATAAATATTTTAAAAGCTGTAAAATAAAACAAATGAAATGCAGACATTAACTTTATTACAAAGCAAAATATTATTCAAAAACGTTAAAAATTCCGAAATCACATAAAAAATAATAAGAAACGTTTATTAAAATTAGTGACAAAAGAGAACGATTTTTATCTGGTATAAAAATATAGAACTTTTAAAGGACAGAATTAAAATAATAGACAAATTTCTGAAACTTTATATAAATATATAGGACTGTCCTTCAAAATATAAGACGAATGGTCACCGTACACTTAACCTATAATCTTTCCCTGGGTGAAAGTTAAAGTTCATGCAAAGTTTTGCGCCTCTAGCTCTTAAGGGGATTTGAGTACATAAGTGGAAAGTCAAACTCTCCTTTATATATCAGATAATTGCTATTATTTTCTGCAACCTTGAATTATTTTAATTCGAATAGTTTCGACTATATATCTTTGCGTAATTCTTTTTCTTTTTTCCAGAGCATCCTTTCCGAAAAAGGTTAAAATGATATTCTATATGGAATAAGATTTGATAGTTTCTTTTTTCAATCTATTTTGTTTTCTCGAACATAAAATATAAGGTTAAAATAAAATTATAGAACGAAAACCGTTTCAGATTTCAAAGCAGGTAGACAAGTTTGAGATTTCGTATAAAGATGGCCTGGGATTTTCAGGGGAGGGGGACATACCCATTGTGGGCAATTCAGCATGATCTTTAAAGAACACAGTTCTTATTCAGTGGACGAAGGAGAATTTGGGTCACGATGCCAAAATTATGCCCTCTGCGCTAAATAGTTCTTTGTCTACATTAAGTGGTGTATTGCATTGGTTCATTATAACACTGACGACAGCGATGGGCAAACATAACTATTTTTGTAATAAATAAGACTTTGTGATACGAGGAGTGTCTTAGGCTATAAAAACTTGACCCTCCATGATTTTCCCCCCAAAAGTGGAAATATGAAAACGATTATTCGATATTTTTCCATATTTTGTCTCATTTGTCAAATGAAAGCTTATGACATTAGGAGTGTCACAGGTTATAAAAATCCCCTTTCCTTCCCCACTCCCGTAAAGAAGCGGATATATGAAAACGATTTGTTCCGCTATATCTTCGGAACACGAGGGCTAAGCGTAACAAGTTACATGTCAAATGAAAGCTACATTGGGAATGTTGTGGGCAATAGAAAATATACCCCACTCCCTTGGTTTATTCCTCCCAAAAAGGGGAAATGTGAAAGTCGTTCTTCCACTATATTTTCCGAATGCGACTGTCTGCAGTTACCAGTCAAATATAAATTTATGTGAGAACAATCGTAGACTACTTCGAATTATGCCCCCCTCAGAGTTCTCCCCTCTTCCAAAAAAGGGAAGAAAATTTGGAGGGGGACTTTAACGAGTTATATCTCAAGTTAAAACTTGTGACATCTCCAATGTCATGGGCTTCCTCAAACATGATTCCAAAAAAGGGGGAGGGAAAATGTGGTCGATGTTTATGAATCATATATATCAGATGAAAGTTTCTGAAGGTAGGTGTTTTCAGTAACGAAGAAAAATATAAATAATTAGAAAACTTAATATCGATGGTGCATTCAGTCACTGAATTCGTATTCGATTCAAAGAAAGGTAGGACGCCGATTTACCTACTCAATCGGATTACCGGCGCCCTGTCTTCCTTTGAAGTGAATACGAATTCACTTACTGGTTGTACCATCGATATGTTTAAGGTTTATTTTCTACCATTTAGGGTGGTATATGAAAATAGATATTTTAAATTTTTTTTAATTTATATTTTTTTACTTTTTACAGGCAATTTTATCTTCAAAAACCTATCTTTCCCCTGCTTCTAAGAAGAAAAACGCTACATTCCCATTGGTTTTAAACGTTTCTTGCAACTTATGATTCGTTATTGTCAAATTGATATTAAATTTCCTTTTTTTTACCTATCTTCCTATCGATTTTCGCTCGTCATTTGTCGGTTTGTTGTGGCTGCTCGTGAGTTTCTCAATAGATGGGGCCAGCATATTTTTAAATGCAAAGTAAAGCTATACAGGGGCAGTGATGCTAAGGTGATAGTACGCCAAATGCGTAATATGATGCTTGCAGGTTGAGTCCGAACTTGATCCCATGGGCGTCCGCAGAGGGGAGCAAACGGGGCACCTGCCCCCCCCCCCCCCTGGGATTGAGTAAAAAATTCCACAAATTATAATCGTAACAATTTAAACGTAATTAATTTATATACATTATGTGTTTTTGTATTGATGCAATATTGTATTCTATAATCTACTTGTGAAAAAAAACCCCTAAAACATTAAATAATTAAATAAAAATTTATTGATATAATTATTATTTGTCTCCAAGTTTTGCCCCCCCCCCCCTGGAAAATTTTCTATGGACGCCCATGCATGAGCCTAAATTATGATTTTCTCCGCTAACTCCGAATCTGCCCTCGGTCGGAAAAGGAACATCGTTTCGCTTGGAAAATAATATATATGTGTGTAATAAAATTTTTGCATATATATATATTTGTTTATGTTATATTAGTTTATAAATATTTCTTTATGTCCGAAGTAGAAGGGATGGCATATATAGAATTTTTTGCACTTTGTACATATACAGGGTGATTCAAAACTCTTGTGCCAAACTTTAAGGGGTGATAGAACACACCTAAACAAGCACTTTTCGTCATACAATGCATGGTCGGAACTGAAGTAGTGAAGCGCTAGAGGGCGCTTTCTAGTGAACACTTATAAGCGCTGGTTTTCGCACTCGTCGCATTTCTACCGTGGATTGCAGAACAGATGGATTGTTTCACGAATCAGGAGAAGGCGGACATGCATTTCACGTACGGAGCTGCAGACGGGAATGCGAGGGAAGCCCGAAGACTGCAATCCACGGTAGAAATGACAATGAGTGCGAAAACCAGCGCTTATAAGTGTTCACTGGAAAGCGCCCTCTAGCGCTTCACCGCTTGAGTTCCGACCATGCATTGTATGATGAAAAGTGCTTGTTTAGGTGTGTTCTATCACCCCTTAAAGTTTGTCCCAAGAGTTTTGAATCACCCTGTATATATCATTTATATTTATTATATAATTTTTCTTATGGCCGAATGGGTAGCGTGCTTGGCTACTGATTTAAGGGACCTGGGTTCGAGCCCCGGATAAGGCATGGACGTTTGTGTTATTTTTCTGCTGAGGTCCTGCCATCTTCACAGACCTCTGTGACAAGCAGCTGTTTGAGGGAGTATTTCTTTCTATTATATCCAAATTTTGCATTTGGTGGCCGAGTGGTTAGCGCGCTTGGCTAATGACCTAAGGGACCTGGGTTCGAGCCCCGGTTAAGGCATGGATGTTCGTGATGTTTTTTTCTGAGGTCCTGCCATCCTCACAGATCTACTACTATGGCATACAAACTGACAGTTTCCTGTCAGACCTCTGTGGCAAGCAGCTGCTTGAGTTGAGGGGGGGATTTATTTTATCAAAATGTTTTATTACTCCCAAATTCCTCACAGAGTACACACCCATGCATCCCGTATTGCGCTAAAAATTCAAATCTCTACCAATAACAAAACTGGTTCGAATTTAAAACCATTTTTATTTTTACATTTGCTTAGTTGCAGTAGGAGGGGATATTCATGGTAACTTTAGACCTTGAACAGGAAATTTACCATTAATACTGGACTAGTGAACTGCACAAGAGTGGTCGTAAGACTGGCCCTCCTGTACAGCTATTTGTGCTTCCACCATCATTTTTTGTCGAAATCATTTTTATTGTTCTAAATCTAAATATAGCGCTAACATTTTAAGCAAATACTCCCCCTATAAACTCAACATTAAATCCAGATACAAGCTCACATTCTCCTTCAGTAAAATCAAAAGAAATAAAACATTGCTGCTGGGGCTGGGTGGCTCAGTCGGTAGCGCGCCAGACTCGTAATCTGCAGTTCCTAGGTTCGAGTCCCAGCTGGGTCAGCGTTGAGATTTATCTCCGCAAAACCCTCCGCCCTGCCCGCGGTCAGTAGGGAGAATTGAATTATTTAGCCACAGTGGTTAAATAATTCAATTCTTCCTACAGATGGACTTGGAAAGGCTGCCATCCTTCGGATGGGACGTCAAGTCGTGGCTCCCGTGTACGGGAGAGCCATACCCTGTGCACGTCAAAGAACACGCTGGATGACCTTGACGGGAGATTGCCATCTTTCTCCCGAAAGCTGTTCCAGTGGGTCCCCTCCCCCAACCTTCTCTGAGTTTTCGGGGCCCTTGTGACCTGGCCATTTAGCAATTGTGTGCAAAAAAGTGCCGCTCAGAGGTAAACAACCAAACATTGCTACTGTTTTTGAGTTGATGTGATTGATTTGAGTTCATTTACATTATTCGTATCGTACGTAGTTATACATTTGGTTGAGTTGTTCTGTAAATTTGCAATGGTTGTCTATAATGACTTGAGGAGCATTTACACGTTACTATAATTTATTTCAGGAAATCGTTAATAAATTCTAGAGATTGAATTATTTAACCTTAGTGATTTTAAGTGCGGAACAAAGCTGCCTTACGGCATCATCATATCAGAATAATCCAATCAGAGACTAGGCGAAACAATACAAATTCGTAAACAAGACGCTTCCTTTTCTCAATAAAGAAAACCATCGAGACTACAGACAACGAACACAAATCTGTAGCATACCATTAGTAACATTATAAACTCAAAGCAATTGTATCAGTGCGCAAATATATATAACCATGTGCCTAATCAATTGCCAAATAGCATATAAACTGACAAGCTCTTGTCAGACCTCTGTGGCAAGCAGCTGCTTGAGGGGGTATTTCTTTCTATTATATCCAAATTGCCAAATAATTCCAAATTGTCAAATAGCATATAATTATAAAATTGACACTCTTTATTATTAGTATAATAGAAGCAGCAATGTTATTTTGATCCGTAGACTAAGCATCAAATTAATGGTATTCTACCGCGAGAAGGAATCCGTTACAAAATTTTCCTAAATACATAAGTAATGACAGCCTATAAAAGATCTTTTTTATCCACGTTTACAATTCAAACACTAAAAAAATAAATAAACACCCCCTCAAGCAGCTGCTTGCCACAGAAGTCTGATAGGAGCCTGTCAGTTTATATGCCATAGTAGAAGATCTGAGAGGATGGCAGGACCTCAGCAGAAAAACGACACATACAATCATACCTTTACCCGGGCTCGAACCCAGATCCCTTAGATCAGTAGCCAAGCGCTCTAACCACTCGGCCATGGGACGGCCAAACACCAAAACGCCATCCCAAACACCAAAACGCCATCCCAAACATCAGTAAACCATTCTAAACAAATTATAAAATTGACACACTTTATTATTAGTATAATAGAAGCAGCAATGTTATTTTAATAATTAAATTTTACTGCATTTTACCTCTGCTGTAATTATTGACAGATGTCATTGTATCTAACTTGTTTGAATTCTTAAGCATAAATGAAATTGATTTCTTTTAAAGACTTGAAACTAATACCCAGTATAGTTAAGGTTACGGTTTCGATTTCTAACATCTGAGAGAGCTTTCTCAACTAATGAGAGTTGTTTTAAAAATTTTTCTCTGACTTTGTCATAAAGTGGTGTACCGGAAACAGAAAATAGAACTATGTAAAGTTACGATACTAACGACTAGGGTTCCTGTATAGTTAAAGGCTGGCCATCTCGGTGATTGGCTGCCATTGGTTGATTGAATCATGTGGTTTATGGGCGCCATGTTTTACTGTACTGTGAGACGAAAGCCTATGAGTTAGTACCTAATTAAAACTTCTCAGTTGTTATAGTTTTATATATTTCTAACACTTTTTTGTCTATAAAAGCTTCCAAATTTTATCACTGTGCTCCATTTGGGTGTAAATATTCAGCTCATAGAAATAAATTAATGAATATTTTTTCTAAGAAACTCCGTCGGAAGACAGCAACGGGTTGCAAACTGAAAAACCAACAAATCATTTTTATTAAGGTTCGCTTGAAAAATGAACTAATGTTTACACTTTGTCGTCTGCGTATGCCAATCTTTGTTGTTCTGTCTGTCCGTCGGTTTTTCCACCTGTCTGTCCGTCTAGAGATAATCGACTTCTTTACCTTTAGAAATAAAGGAAAAATTCTTTTTAGGTTGGATAGGTGTTGAAGAAATATTGCGATTTTCAATTTTAAATTCTTCCAATAACTTTAATAGCGCCCCCAAGCGCTGGAAAATGCTAAAATTTCGAACGAATATTGCAAACAAACTACAATGGAAATCTGAAATTTTGGTAGTAGAGTGTTACGGTTAGAACGTTTACAATGGTAACAAGACTTTGCCCTCTTACTCCCAAGGGGGTGGGAAAATAAAACTTTTTATTTTAAGAGATAAACAAAAAATTCCTTCTTTGTTTTATCAACAAAAATATTAATTTTTACATTTTTCGAATCCCCATCAGTTAGAGCTTCTACTGTTACAGAATGCTAAAGGAGGTAAATTAAAACTTGAAAGACTGCCTCTGGCGGCGGAAAAAGCTGTAAAATATCAAATTTTTAAACGAATATTGCAAACGATTTATTTATGCTAGAAACTTAAATTTTTGGTCATAGAGTGTAATGGTTAAGTGGTTTACACTAATAGCAACGATTTGTCCAGTTATACCAAGGGGGTGTCGGTAAAATCAACTTTCTGCTTTACGTCATCATCATCATCATCATCATCAAGCAGCCATGGGCTACGGAGGTCCAACCAGACCGTGCAATTTAGTTCTCCAAGCAAGTCTATCCTGAGCTACATCTACTGCATCTGGCCACTGCACACCAATTCTAACAAGGTCTTGTTTGACATTGTCTGCCCACCGCATCCTAGGTCTCCCCTTCTTTCTGAGGCCTTTAGGCACACTGTTCATAACCCTATTCGCCAATCTATAATTATTCATACGGGCAACATGGCCAAACCAACGGAGTCTCTCTCTGCACAATATGCTGCTTAAAGGAGGTTGCAAACTCCTTTGCCTAATCTCATCATTAGTTACAAAGTTGAACCACCTAATGACCAAGATACTGCGTAAGCATCTGGAATCAAAAGCATCTAGTTTCCTGTTATCTTGTTTACAAAGTGTCCAAGTTTCACTATCATAACTAACCCTAGAAAGAACCAAACTATTATACAGTCTAATTTTAGTCTTTAGGTGTATACGCCTATTTCTCCACACTCTCTATAGGTTCTTAAAAGTCCCGGCAGCAATCCCTATTCGTCTGTTAATCTCATGCCGCACATCACCATTATCTGTTACATAGCTCCCAAGATAATTAAACTGTGACACCTGCTCAAGACTGCAACCATTCAGATTAACTGAATCACAGCCTGCCTGACCAATTTTCATCACTTTAGTTTTCTCTCTGTTTATAACCAAACCTACTCTACTACCAGTCTCATCAACAGCTCGAATGAAAGAGTTCATCTCATCAACATCATTTGCCAAAAGGGCTAAATCATCAGCATAATCTAAATCAGAAATTTTCGTATCTCCAGCCCATTTAAGGCCAAAATCTTTCCCTTGAAGTGAATTTCGCATAACATAATCAATAACCAAGCTAAAGGGAAAAGGAGACAAAATGCACCCTTGTCGAACACCAGAAGTAATGCTAAACCAATTGCTACAAGCCTTACCAACTCTCACACATGACTCAGTGTTATTATAGAGAGCTTTCATTATGTTAACTAACTTGTCTGGTATACCATATGATTTCACAATCAACCACAAATTATGACGATCAACAGAGTCGAAAGCCTTTTTGAAATCAACAAAGCTAGCAACCAAAGGTTTCTGAAACTCTAAACATTTCTCAAGAATCTGCCTAAGTGAAAATATCTGATCCACACATCCCCTACCACTTCTGAATCCACATTGCTCATCACGCAATTGACTGTCAACCAGATTCTTAATTCTATTAAGCACAATCATGGAAAGAACTTTACCTGGAACAGAGAGTAGGCTGATACCCCTATAGTTATCACAAGTACTGCGATCACCTTTTTTGAAAATAGGGATAACAATAGCTCTGGTAAAATCCTTAGGAACCATGCCTTTATCATAAAAGATATTCAGAATTTCAGTCATCCAAGTGGTAACCGAAACATTCCCAGCTCTAAGCATTTCCGTAGTAATTTCATCTACCCCTGGGGATTTATGAAGTTTAAGTTTAGAAACAGCCAAAATAACTTCAGATTGTGTTATAGGTCCAACATTAAAGCCACCAATGCATCTATCATCATTGCAAACAATGGGAGTAGAACTAACTACATTGTTTAGAACATCACTGAAATGCTCAGCCCACCTAGCCATGACAGAATCCTCCCCTTCTATAACCTTACCTTGTTTATCCTTCAATCCTTGTATGCCTGTCCGTTTTCTACCACACAAAACATTAACTATCTGGTACAGCTCTCTGCTGTTGTGCTGTCTAACTGCTTCCTCGGCTTTGTCAGCCACACCATCAAGCCAAAGATTCTTATCAGCAGCTAACTGATCCTTTACAAGTTTATTAAGGTCTCTGTAATGCTTTCTATTAGGACTAGTAGGGTATTGATTAAGGGAATTCCTGCAGTTCTTTCTTTCCGAAATAAGCTCAAGTGCCTTATCACTCAGATAATTTTGCCTCTTCTGCTCCTTTTTTCCTAAAAGAGTACTGTTAGTATCCAAAAAAGCCTGTTTAAAATGATCCCATTCTTCCTCAACTTCAGTAGTAAGCAAACCATGACTGTCATAATGACTAAGTAACCTCTCATGGTAAGCTTTGGCTATAACTGGATCTTTCAGAGCTTCAGTATTAAAAGTAAATTTTTTAACCCTAGCACAACACTTTTTAAGTTTAAGTTGCAACACACTTTTAACAAGGTAATGGTCAGATCCAATTTCAGCTCCCCTATATGCCCTGGTATTCCTAACAGAACTAGCCCATTTGCTGTTAATTAATATGTAATCAATCATATTCTTATGCAGCCCATCAGGTGAAACCCATGTGTACTTATGTATGTCGCGGTGTTTGTAATAAGTGTTAGTTATTCTGAATCCATTGAGTTTACTTACCTGTAGGAGACGTTGCCCATTGCCATTGCAGCTACCAAATACCAAAAGGGCCTATTACTCCTCCCCAAAGGGCAGAGTCAGTACCAACTTTGGCATTGAAGTCACCAAGAACAAGGGTAATATCTCCTTTCTTGACAGAATTCAAAATATCCTGAAGTTGTTCATAAAACCTATCCTTCTGATCCTCATCGGCATCCTCAGTGGGGGCATAACAGCAGATAACATTCAAGTCTTTAACGCTTGTCTGAAATTTTGCTGTAAGAAACCTTTCATTAATGCACTCATATCCTAGAAGAGCATCGCTAGCGTGTCTGCTGAGAAGCAGACCCACGCCTTGGTGATGCTTATTGTCGTCCCTCCCTGAAAAGAGAAATTTAAGATTATTTTTAAGAATCTGACCTTTATCTGTCCATCTGGTCTCTTGCAAGCCGAGAATATCTAAATTATAACGGTGGGATTCTTGTGTGAGGACATCAAGAGAAAAAGCTCTGTGCAGAGTCCTCACATTCCAACTACCTATGGAGAGAAAATGGTTAGTGCAGGCATGGCCAACATACGGCCCGCGTAATGAATTTATGTGGCCCGCGAACAATTTTTCAATATTAGCATTTAGCTTCTAGTAATTAATCGAATGAATTCTCGATACTTCTATATTGTTTAAAAAACATTCCGTTATAAAGAAAATCTTATTATTATCAAAAATTATTATCAAGATTGAATGATTTACATTTGGAGGCTGTGTTAAGAATAGCTACTACAAGTATAGAACCAGATATTAAAAAAATAATAAGCGATGCAAACCGCCTCACACGTCGCATTAGTTATTATGTTAATTTGTTGTATTGATTTACTTAAAATTATTCATAAACAAATTTCATAATAAAATTTTGTTTACTTAAAGAAATAAGTGTTTTGTTTAACATTTTTCAATTTTAATATTTCGTCCGGCCCATGAAAATATTTTTTTTTTCCAATCCGGCCCGCGGGCAAAAACAGTTGGCCATGCCTGGGTTAGTGGGATGTTTAAAGAAACTATGTTTATTGAGAGAGGGAATGCCGACAATATCAAACAGCCCCCTAATCGCAGACATGGGGCAAAGACCCGTTCCCCCACTACTAAAGGCTGAAGCCATCTACACTGGAAGACTTCCTCCAATGTAGAATTTGACGATGCCAATAGAAGCAAAGAGTTCAGGTGCCTGCGATGACTTCTGCTTAGGATTATCCACCAGCTGATAAACATATCCTGTGAATCTATTCACTTGGGGCTGTCAACCCACAAACAAACAGAAAACACAGCGGAAGATTTTCCCTCCACAGAAGCCCACCAGTGCAGCAAAATCAGGATCCATAATCAAGCTCTCCGTTCACTTCCACAAGAGAGTATATCTTTTGAAAGTTACTAACGGTCCGGCACCACGAGAAGGCGGGGTCGGACATTAGGTGCTAGGCCTGGCCGGTTCTATGCATCATCACAGGGGATTGGTGCATAGCTCTCCTTCCAGTGACTTTACGAGATAAATGGAAATTTTTTTTGTGTTTTACAGGTACTAATAAAATATTAATATTTTATTTTACCAATTATGCAGTAATTCAAATTTCCATTGTCAGAAGGTACTGAATGTGTAAAATAACTAGAAGAACGCATATCACTTCTGGCGCATATGGGAATCTCGTTTTCAAAGAGAATAAAGTTCTTCCTTTGCCTTCTTTTTCACCCCTTAAAAGTTTATATTATGGATGTTCGTGTTGTTTTTCAGCTTAGGTCCCGCCATCCCCAAGGACTTTCTACTATGACGTATAAACTGACAAGCTCCTGTCAGACCTCTGTGGCAAGCAGCTGCTTGAGAGATTATTTATTTTTTAATGTATGATGGAAATGCACATAGTAGTATTTTATTAGTAATTATACAACATAAAAAATATTTGTCTATTAGTTCTCAAATTTAAAAAGTTGCTTTTCTCTCGTTCCTCTGAAAATAGTGGGCAGATCATTGCTGTCAGTAGACTTTCTACCATAAGAGAACTCTGCCGCCGAAATTTCTACCATAAGTAGATCACTTGAAACATTCGTTAAAGTTTTGCAGTTTCGATATTTAGTGATCTATAACGATATAAATTAAAACTACCTTTGAAAATGCGAATTATATTTCATTAGTACCAACTAAGAAAGATATTTCGAATTATATCTTAAAAACAAACCGTTCCGTTTCTTACCTACTTTGGGCGGAGGGGTCAACTCATTGTTATCAATGGAATCTTCAAGACTATCACATTCCACTACCAAAATTTCAAATTTCTTGCATAACTACATCATTTGCAATAAAAAATAAATAAATATCCCCTCAAGCAGCTGCATTCGTTTTAAATTTTGGGATTTTTCGATTTTTTTTCACCGTTAGAGGTCACAATTATAGCCTTTGGGGAATTCGGAATATGCAGATTGTAATATTTCATCAATATCTGTCCAACCCAAAAAATTTTTTTAATTTATCCCTAAAAATATAAAGTTTCCTGTTAAAAAAAAAGGTGCATTCACCCCCCCCCCCCCCCTGTCTAAAGAGTCAAGTTTTTTTCCTTCTCTTTTAGGGAAGGAAAGAAATGGACATACTATGTAGCTCGAGGTACCCATAATCTTCTCCATTGCCAGAAGTTTCTAGACCGAAAAAACGAAATTTCCTCTCTCAGATAATTGAACTTTTCAAATCATTTCATACCCACCAGAGTTCCTCAGATTCAATGCTCAGGCATATGTAACCTTTTAACAAAAAAAAATTAACTATGGTCTGAGATGCATAAAAAATGTAAAGGTATTAAAAATTTGATTATTGAACAAAATTATTTATTACTTAATATAATATTTAAAACACTTATTAATTATTTGTATATACTTTTATTAACTTTTGCACATTTTTCAAATTAAGTTGAGGATTTTAACTTCCAATACGAATCTAGTTTTTGGAGCTTTGATTTCAACAAAGAATCTCGTGTTCCACTTATGCTTAATTAGAACTTGAATATCCATGTATGCTCTTGACCCAACAAACTGAACAATGAGTTTATCATGTGAAATTAGAAAGAAATTTATTTGATGCATTCATTATTTCAAATTTATTGGTGGTAACAGCTATTTTGAATAACTTTCAACCATTAATGTTAAGTCTATAGGGATTTTGAGAAATTCAAACCTTCCCATCCAATTTTGGTTGACCCCAGTGGGTTTGCAAATAGCCTGTATTCTTCCTTTGGATGAAAGGAATGTTTATGTAAAATTTGTAGTCTCTAGTTCTTCTGGGAGCCGAGTGCATAAGTGATACACACACAAACAAACCTTCTTCTTATATATTAGATTGGTTACTATTTGAAAAAAATAAATATTTTATAAAGATACCATTATTTTTCAAAGTCTTTGGGTATATTTCTGTAAAAAAGGATAAATAATGTTTTACTGCTATTTGTTTATTTTATTAAAAAATGCCCAATTTAAATTTTAGGTGAAGAACCTTATGATTACTATACATTTGCCAAACTGTGTGCTGTTGGCAGTGACATTTCCAAAATACACCCAAAACCAGCGACTAAACATCAGCTCACTCCTAATTCTTCACAGCCCACCGAAGAGAGTAAGGAAAGAAGACGGGCTAGCACCCCTCTGACACGAGAATCTGTACTATCCTCATCTCAGGAACAGTCAGGGTAAGTTTTTCTTTCTATTTCTTCTTTCAAACAAAACTTTTCCAAAATGTTTTTGCTGCTCGTAATATATTGTAAGTTATAAAAAAAATTTACAATGATGGATTTCAGTTTGAATAAATGAAATATATAGCTAAAAAAGTACATTCTCTTTACAAAAAAAAAATTACTTAAAGTATTAGCTGGAATTGTTTATCTGTAATAGTTATTACTGTTCCATTGGCTACTTTATCCAATTTTTCATTGCGAGAACACACAAAGCCAATCAAGCACACTAGCACCATCAGTATCATTGTAACAATATTGCAAATGCAACAACTTGTAGTCACATTATAAGTGTTACTGAGAGGGTATAGTGAATGATAAACGAAAACCAGAGATTAATAATAACTGTAATTTTTTAATATAAAATCAAATATAAATATAATATTTTGTATAAAAATAGTAATATACTACAGGGGTTTGTTTGCTATGTAACCCACCAGTACCTGGTATTTTAGAAAAATATGTGTTCAAACAAATGAAATTCTGACACAATGTATTTTCATACATTTAAAATAATGTGATTATGCAGTTGGTGCCATCATAATCATAATACCACCTGCAAGTTCCACTTTTTTGTACAGGTATTGTCATTTTAGCATTGTTTCCTGTTCAATACAGATAGGTTTCATGTAGGTTCAGGTCTGGATCTTGCTTGGAGGTTATACCACCCTCCCTGGGAATGCCAGTAACCAGAATGGAGGAGAAACTAATATTAAAGTTATAAGTATACATTACGTGTGTTTTTTTTTGTCCCAGATATTTTTTAAAGATCACTAAAATGTAAAAGAACTCTGCCAGAATGACATTTTGGTTCATTACTGATTGATCTCAGCTCCAACCCCTTTGACTTTGATTACTTGGACCCCCCCCCCCCCCTTTCCTTTTATTTTTAGTAGATCCGTGACTGGTTATAATTATGCAATACTCAGTGGAGGAGCATGTGTTTTCACACATGCTCCTCCACTGAGCATCTGACATAAAGTGACAGCACTTGATATAGGTATTCTACACAGAACATCCAAATATATGCTTTGTAGAGTTCAGGTCTCTCTGGACAATGCAGGTGACCAATTGTAACATTTGCTGTGATTGGCCATAACATAAGCCATATGGAAGCAGGTATGTTGAAGTTTAATTTCATTGCTTGCCATTAATATTTTGTGGATATATACATGTATTAATGGGTTGCATGGCCCTCTCTCCCTATATTATAACTAATAGAAGACACTCCCTACTAAACTGAAAAACATAGCATAAGAGACATAATATACTGTTTTTATTTGTTGTTTGTTTAAGTTGACATTTTATTTCAAATAACATTATTTAGGAACATAACCATGTTTGACGTAAACTCAACTGTCAAGTGGCAGTACTGGACAACTGCCACTACTGGACGTGGGGTGGCATATACACATTTTACATGAATTTGGATAAATGTTACTCCTTTCTAGTACCTTGGTTTAATCAGACTCGAAACCACTTTACTTAAGTAACAATAGAAAAACAATTTATTTTCCTTTGTCAAGATACACAGCAAATTACCCTGTCAGAGATTACTATTCTCTTGTTCAGGTTTCTTGCTAATTTTTACTTTTTACAATTTATATCTGGTGCCTGTATGTAGGATCACCAGAGCTAACTTTGCTGAGCACGACTACCCAGCAGACTCTACCTCAAGTTCTCTTTTTTTATTGTTCATAGATGGAGTTTCCCTTTGTCCCTTCTGCCCCCGCTATTGGGCCTGTCCAACTCTGCTTGTGTAATCTGCATGCCAGAGCTAATTCTCATGAAATGCAGGTAGGGCATGACCTTCCCTGCTCCTGCTGATTCGGAAAGAAAGGGGGGTGGACATATATTGTCCCAACTGATCTGGTTGATCCTGACATCCCCTACCAAGATTCATATTGCCCAGTCACTGCTGTGCGATATTAATTCCAAGTTCCCCCTGCAGAGGAGCGACCAAAGGTAATGTTCTATCATGCAGTCGATTCCTCTTTTCCGTCATGATGCTCTATTGTGCACTGATCACGTACACAAAAAACATCAAACTCATTTTACAGCTGAAAAAATACTGTTCATATTTGTGTTCACATGACCACACCTTGATGAAATACATGCACAAGAAGTGCTTCTGGAGACGGCCTAAAGTCCTATCATACTTCCTATCACTTCATCATGGGAGGACCTGTAGCTGAAAATGTCCTAGCTCTCCCGACACACTTACAGTTCCACTAATCAAAGGCTAGTAGATCCAGAGCTGAACCCGGAGCCTAAGGCTGAACCACTTATATGCCACCACTGGGAAGTGGTGGCATATAAGTGGTTTGGGCTCCCCATTCCTTGCCTTAATTGACTGGAAAATGGCTGAAGGTTTGTCATTCCCATTTTGCTTATACCCTTCTGGTATTTCGGTTTGTAACCTGCATTTCTCTAGTTTGGGTTCTAGCTGGGCTAGTGTAAACTCTCTTCCTACCCACAGTGATTAGGGGTCACTGTTGGGCTTGAAAAGACCCCCGTCTATCAGATGGGACGTTAAGCTGTGGCCCTGTGTGTGGGCGAGTCACACCCCACGAATGTTAAAGAATACACTGGATGGCCTTGACAGGAGGCCGACAACCTTCTCCCAACAGCTGTCCATTGGGTCCCCTCTCCCAACCATCCTCGAACCCACAAGAGATCGGAACATGGACATTATTTCCAAATATTTGATCTCATGGTTGCGATAATCATTTTTTTAAAATATTATTATATAATGAAAAACAAAGCTCAAAACTCCCCCTTCAAAAATAGTCAATTTTGGGCTCAATTCAATTACAAAGTTACAATATATATTCTTAATTTATTGCTACCAAATCCTATTGGCAATAATTCCTTGTCACAGCTCAAAATTCAAAAGTTTCCATTTTCTTGAAGTGAATGAACAGACTGAATTCGACAACTATTGTGTAATGCAGATCTTTTCAATAGGTTCCTCCTCCGCTGCTTCGCAGCTTTACTGTCAGGTTTCCTTTTGCATTGATCAGCACATGAGAGTGACATGTGGTGCCTTCCATTAGATGTAGTACTATCCTGTATAGTGGAGCATCGGATGGCATCACTCAACCATATTTCCACCTGGTATCACTTAAGCACCAGTGACCACCTTTGAAACTTTGTTTTTGAAAAATTCTCGTGCCTGACATGCAAATGATCGTGATGATGGAAATTATTACGTCTGCATGTGAATCGCATGTAGTTTGCTTACTAGTGATGTCATCAAGCTGCTGTCTTCTGAGTTTCCCAGCTTTCTTTCTCACAAAATTGTACGTCTCCAGCAATGTCTTCTTGCTCTTACTGCTGTTTGCCATAGCATCACTTCTGGGAGCAGTCAAAACGTTGGCTGCTGCTGCAGCCTTATTTTCATCCACATGCACCATATTTTTAAATATGTATCGTTCAATAGGAAACATACTGGGTTTGATATAAGAAATGAAATGCCAAAATAAATTGAACAATCAAAGAGTTTAAACATAATCTGATTCTCTTTGACTTTTGGTTAGAATGTCTTTTATTTGGTTTTGGAATTATAGGAAACACTTATATTTTTTTCTTCCAGTCAAATTAAAAGAAGTGTATTTTTATTAATAATTAACTTTGTAATGTTTGAAATGGAATAGATTATTTTGCACCCGGAATATTAATAAGGATGAGATAATTATCATAAGGAAGGATTAAGTGTGAAAAATAATTTAAATAAGTAATGTACTATTTTTTGCAGTATTGATAACTAAATGAATTTTTTTCTTAAATTCTAGAACTGGAACACGAGAAGTACATAATAAGTTGGAAAAAAACAGGTGAGTTGCTCTTTATGCTATTAACCATTTTTTACACTAAAGCATTTTATTTTGCAATTTACTCTTTACTACTTTTATTGCATTTTTAAAGTCTGCATATATACAGGCACTGGAGAGAAAAATGGAAACATCCTCATCTTATGTAAATGGAGAATCAAAGACTCAGTAACTGGCTAAATAAATTTTTATGGAAACATATGACTGAAGATAAATATAGGATGTTATTTAAACTGTCTAAATTTCGATTTTGTACAATATCCATTCAGTAGTTAAAAAGTTATAGATGTTTGTATAATGAATAACAGAGATGTCAATCATAAGAATTTACCTCAGAAGGTAATTAAAAAAGTATTGTTTCAAGCCATTTAGTAAATAAGTATGTTTTAGAATATTGTGCAGATAGTTCTTTCAATAATTGTCAGTTTTACAAAAGTTTCTTAGGCCTGACTTTGCTGCTTGTAAGCATTCGAGCTTCTGTAGCTCTTTGAATATTCAGCAAATATTGTTCAAAATCAAGATTTAAATAGATGGGAATGAGATTTATATTTATCTAGTCCTATTTTCGTATAAAAAGCTTATTGTAGGAATTATGGATCTTCAAATTTGACTCTAAATTTACTTAACATGGGAATGTTTCCATATTTCTTTCCAGTATCTGTACATCCCACAAAAGAATTTGTGGTGTATACTTACTTATATTGTACCCTGCTGCTCTTTCAATTGGCAACTCCTGCATTCATAAAACATAAATGATTTATAGTGACCTTCTACTCTGGCATATAAACTGACTCGCTTCTGTCAGACCTCTGTGGCAAGCAGCTGCTTGAGGGGGTATTTATTTTTTGAGCCGTCCCGTGGCCGAGTGGTTAGCGTGCTTGGCTACTGATCTACGGGACTTGGGTTTGAGCCCAAGGTAAGGCATGGCTGTTTGTGTTGTTTTCTGCTGAGGTCCTGCCATCCTCTCAGATCTTCTACTATGGCATATAAACTGACAGGCTCCTGTCAGACCTCTGTGGCAAGCAGTTGCTTGAGGGGGTATTTATTATTTTTATTATTATACAGGAAAACTCAGAAACCAATTATTTTTGTACACTGATGCTCTAACTCCCTTCTACTAATGCCAGATCCCTGACTGAGGCAAAACTTTCAAGGTTCTAAACCATATTCTATTATAGGTAGGGACTTGAATTTTTAATGCAACACAGGATGGCATAGGGTAACCTATATGCAAAATTTGCGAATAGTCAGTGAAATATCTAGAGAATTATAAGGAATTAATAATTCAGCAGTAAAGTATTATAGGAAATGTCCTGTAGACATGGGACTCATCCCACTCATGGCAAAAATCATCTAATTTCTAAATCATTCTAAATCACACTCATCTAAATTTTGATCTTGAACAATATTCACTCAGTTATAGAAGTTTGAATACTGAATAACAGATAAGCCAATCATAAGAATTCACCATAGAAGTTAATTAAAATTAAGAAAAAAAAAAGTATTATTTCAAATCATTTAATAAAATAACTATCAATAAATATTTTGCGGGAAGTATTCTGCTGACATGTGGGACTCGAACCTGCATCTCTCTAGAAACATGCCAGAGTATTCTAACCATTGAACTAATGCCAGCTCTACCTTTTTTCCACTAAATATGACTTTTCACTCTTTCCCATGATATTTGTCACCTACACTTGGTGCCATCTATAATTTCGCGTGGCAACTATTCCTTTTTAATAAGCTGAATAAGATGGAAATAAATATTGAAGTCCATCACACTATTCCACCCAAGATCATAGATGGTGCCAAGTGTAGGTGCTGAATATCATAGGGAAGTGTGAAAAGTCATAGTGAAAAAATGAAGAGCTGGCATTAGTTCAATGGTTAGAAGACTCTGGCATGTTTCTGGAGAGAAGCGGGTTTGAGTCCTGTAAGTCGTAAAAAGTTTTACCTCAAAACATTTATTGATTAATAGATGTTTAAAATACAACAGGTAACTCTGAGATATCAATTATTGTTTAAATAAGTGTATGTTTTAGAATTTTGTACAAATAGTTTTTTTTTTCAATAATTATCAGTTTTATACAAGTTTCTTAGGCCTGATTTTGCTGCTGTTAAGTATTCAAGCTTCCATAGCTCTTTAAATATCCAACAAATATTGTTGAAAATCGAGATTTAGTAAGATTTGAATGAGATTTAAATTTATGTAGTCCTATTTTCGTATAAAAATCTTATTGTAGAAATTACAGATCTTCTAATTGGGCTCTTCATTGACTTAACATGGGAATGTTTCCCCATTTTTCTGTCTGGTATTTGTATATAAGGGTTGCTCAAATGAAAAGTGGACAACCCCTATATCTGGATAATGGACTGAGTGATCCTTGTGCCCTCACATGGGGAAACAGGTATGCCAGAAGGCATACATAGAAGGAGCTTTTCAACACCAGAATTAGTGGCAAATTATCAGCTTAAACGTGATAAGCATTATTTTAATTCCAAACAAACCCCGCACAGAAGCATCCAAAGTTGAAGAATATGCAGTATCTTGGTGTTTTAATTTGATTATCAGAATTTGCTATTAATCGAATTTCAGGTCTGTGGTGACACCATCAACTTGCAATGATATTGTGAGACTATTGGCATTTGAAGGCAGGGAATAAAGTCGAAGAACTAAGGATTTTTGAGCAGGAAGGTTGTTTTATTGTATGACCACATCTGCTTCAATGCTTCCCAAGTAGCATAACAGCATTTCTCCCTGTAGTTGTGGCATCTCCCCTGCTAGATTTTCACATTTCTTGATTTCTAAAAAATGCCATGAAAAGAATGAAGTTGAAATTGGATGACGAGGTGCAATGCACTGCCATAGACTTCCTTATGCAATAGCTTAAGTCACTCTAGGAAAGAGGGTATCATGCTGCTAATTTCATATTGGAACAGCTCTCTCAATAGGCATGACAAAGTTGAATAGATCTATAAAGGATTTATGTTCCATTTCTGACTAGGCCATTCTTCATTTGAACAACTTTTATTATATATAGTAGAGATGAGTTTGGGCTCTTGAAATTTAAATTTAAATTTTGCTCATTGTGAAAAAATTATAAGCAAAAGAACTTATCTATTTTACTTTTTATTTCAACCTTAAATTCCCCATTGAGTATTTAAAGTTAATAAGTATTTAATGCACGATTATGCTGTTTTTAACTGAGTAAAGTTCTTAAACTACTGTCTCAAATTACTCAAGACTATAAAGTATATAGTCTGGGTATAAGCTGATACACTTGGCAATGATTAGCTTAGGGCATTTTTACACTTTTAAAAAGTCCAAAGTAAGGTTGTAAAAAAGTTACCATTTTATAAGAGAGTCCTGCTGGCTTCAGCTTAAAGTGCACTTCTTAGATAATCTTCAGTAATTTTTCTTCTAGGTGACGTTTGAAGACATGATGTTAATCAGTAGAAGATTTCACAATGATATAGTTGCCATGCACTTTAGATACCAGTCTGGATTTATGATGTTTGAAGCTGTTGTTTCCTTGATATTCTAGTGATAATGGTAGAATGCACAAGATGTTGATTAGCAGCTCATTTATGTTAGAAACAGTAGGTTCACGGAAGAACTCATGATATAACGTTCAAATATAGTTCACTAACAGCAGATTCACAGTGATCAGGAAGCACTCATGAACGGCATATTCAGTGCTGGTTTAAAACAGCAACCAGTAAAAACATTAACCATTTAAGCGTTAAAATCATAGAAGTACTCTTCAGTCTAGACTTTCAAGGCGAGTAGTTTCACCCCGAATGCGTGCGGGGCTTTATCAAGCAATGTGGAGTGAGATGGTAAGAGCATAAATAGTAGTCTTCCTCTATCGGTAATTCAACTGATTACAATGCTGCTCTCACAACAGGAGATTCCATGCTACAGGTAGGGGTGGAATCTCCGCATTGCACAAGTGGTCTTTATGCAAGTTGATCAAGAGTTTTTTGGCATATTGTAATTGAAACTTGCTGGGTGGTGCAACAAGAGATTTATACAACAAAGTATCCACTTCAATCTGATTTTGTACAGTAGTCTCTGATAAAGCAGTGTTATCAATTTTATTTTTAACGTCTGTTTGATGTTCGTTCATACATTGTTGGTAGGTTCGATATGTTTTTCTGATATACTTATATCCCCCCATTATGATATACTTATTCCCCCAACGTTGGCCATAAGTCCAGACAGAGGGGAACCCATTGGGACCCCCTCAGTCTGGACCCAGGGCTAACCTCCAACGAGAAACTAATTAGATGAAGTCGCCAGATCCAGGGCCTCATGCATACTAAAGTACTGTTGGGCCGTGGGCCTAGCGACTCTTAACCACTCCGCTTTCAGTTGCATCGCCGCATCCAAAATAGGTGTAGTTGGGTACAGTGATACGACATCAAGGGAGTGGATAGTTGTTGTATCGGTGACGTGAACCTGTTGTATGTGTTGAATAGCATCATGGCAGGAGGTTAATATATATGGTGTTGGTGGGAAGTAGGGGCTGTAAAAATCAAACAAAGCACGTTCTAATGTGTACGTTGAGGATTTACGTTTATTTATTAGAGGTCGGAAGGGTAAATTTTCCTTATGCAATTTAACTTTTACAAACATTTGAGGTAAATTAGGGTATATTGGTAATATACATGCTTTAGTGTTGACGTTGTGATGCGCCATGTTGAGGAAATAGCTCTAAAAAACGCAAAATTTAAACCCCTCTTTTACCTTAGGTATGTAGACAACACACTGATTTTTTGGGACCACCCAATATCAGAACTTTATAAATTAATAGATTCATATTAATGCAGTTTTACCTACCATTAAATTCCCCCTGTGAGTCTGAAAAGAACGGCGAATTACCCTTTCTTGATATATCAATTAAACATAACCAACTGTCTTGCAGTATATGTCTTGTATATGTCTTGCAGTACTGCGGTATATCGTAAACCAACATTTATACCTAATATTATTCTGTATAACTCAATACATCCTATTGGCTGTAAAAAGTTTGCTATAAAAACGTACACATATTCATCTAATAAAGCTACAGAGCCTACAGATATTCATCTAATAAAAGTATATTACACACTGAATTAAATTTTATATATAATATAACGAGACTTGCAGGATACCCTGATGCTTTTGTTATGAAAATTCAAAAAACCACCAAATTCTGTGTACAAAAAACATTTCAACCCAACCCTTCACAATTAATGGGTAGAATTCAATAGCTTTCCCTTTATACCGAGAGTATCTAAAACATTTAAAAATATTTTGAGTAAATATAATTTAAATATGCCATATACAGTTCACAACACAATTAAAATTTTTTTAACTAATGATCGGGATAAACGTAATTCAACAAGGGGGTGTACAAAATTGTAATACCCGATGCAGATGACAAATTGGGGGGGGGGGGGGGATAAGTATATCGGAAAAACATATCGAATATACCAACAATGTATGAATGAACATCAAACGGACGTTAAAAATAAAATTGATAACACTGCTTTATCAGAGACTACTGTACAAAATCAGATTGAAGTGGATACTTTGTCGTATAAATCTCTTGTTGCACCACCTTGCAAGTTTCAATTACAATATGCCGAAAAACTGTTGATCAACTTGCATAAAGACCACTTGTGCAACGCGGAGATTCCACCCCTACCTGTAGCATGGAATCTCCTGTTGTGAGAGCAGCATTGTAATCAGTTGAATTACTGATAGAGGAAGACTACTATTTATACTCTTACCATTTCACTCCACATTGCTTGATAAAGCCCCGCACGCATTCGGGGTGAAACTACTCGCCTTGAAAGTCTAGACTGAAGAGTACTTCTATGATTTTAATGCTTAAATGGTTAATGTTTTTACTGGTTGTTGTTTTAAACTGGCACTGAATATGCTGTTCATGAGTGCTTCCTGACCACTGTGAATCTGCTGTTAGTGAACTATATTTGAACGTTATATCATGAGTTCTTCCGTGAACCTACTGTTTCTAACAAATGAGCTGCTAATCAACATCTTGTGCATTCTACCATTATCACTAAAATATCAAGGAAACAACAGCTTCAAACATCATAAATCCAGACTGGTATCTAAAGTGCATGGCAACTATATCATTGTGAAATCTTCTACTGATTAACATCATGTCTTCAAACGTCACCTAGAAGAAAAATTACTGAAGATTATCTAAGAAGTGCACTTTAAGCTGAAGCCAGCAGGACTCTTTTATAAAATGGTAACCTTTTTTACAACCTTACTTTGGACTTTTTAACAAGTGTAAAAATGCCCTAAGCTAATCATTGCCAAGTGTATCAGCTTATACCCAGACTATATACTTTATAGTCTTGAGTAATTTGAGACAGTAGTTTAAGAACTTTATTCAGTTAAAAACAGCATAATTGTGCATTAAATACTTTTTAATCCAATTGCTGTGTATTTAAATTCTAATAAAGTTAATAAACACTATTGAGTTGTTAATAATTTTTTTTCAGGAATGATTTACCTCAAGAATTTTAATTCCTACAAATTATTTCTAATATTTTTAGGTTTAACTAATGTTAAAATTTTAATTTTATCTTGAACTAATTATAACTGTTTTAAAGTTTGTAATTTCTTGCCCATACCTGATCTAGTGGTTAGTATACCTGACTACTAAACCAGCAGGCACATCCCTCTGTATGTATTTGTTTGTTGATTAAGAACCCAAGACATGCCCACTAGAACTTTTAGGTTATCTCTGTTCTTTGTGTAGGGGAGTACTTTCTTTCTTTTCCTTTTTCCCTTTTTTTTAAATAAAAATGTAAAATGCATTTCTGTATATGTATTGTAAAGATTGAGTAAAATTTTTATTTTTTCCTAATCAGGCTTGATACTAATCAAAATATTATAGCCTCGGGGTTGAAAATTTGATCCCAAACCCATCTTTACTACAAACTGAAAATTAGAGTCACTATTGCTGCTGCTGTCTTTGAGAAATTTTATACAAAGTTAGATTAATATTCAAAAGGGCAGAAATTTCTTGTTACAGGGCATTCACAATAGTGTGCATGGGATGGGTCTTTAAACATGAAGCTGATGGCCACAAATGATATACAAATTTTTACCTCTAGGAATGCTTCATAAGTGATTGTACTGAAAGTACTTGCCATCTGTTTTTCTGTGTGCAAAATTAATTTTAGTATTTGTGCATCATTTTTGACTTTAAGTAGTGTTTCAAGATATTCCACTAAACTTTTCAAAATTTACTTGTTTCATTTTCCCAAGGAGTTTTTTTTTCCTGAATACCTATTATCATGAGTTCAACAAAAAAATCAAAGTACTGTTAAAACTTTTTAACTTATTACTGACAGTAGTGATAATAATATATTCAGTATTCTCATATCACTGAGATTCTTTTCCTGACTTTAAGCATGTAAACTAGTTTATTTCAGTAGTGTAGTGAAAAATTGAAAATGATAGTATGAATGAGAAAACATTTTTTAACCATTTTTTGGAATGGGATGGGCATGAGGGGTTGAACTTATAAGGGTGTCTTCCGTTCTTGTGATGACACTGCAGAATTTGTATATATAATTTGAAATGTAACATTAATAAGTAGTAAATCCACAGAGTTACCTGTTGACTCTGAGTCAATAAATCAATAAATATTTTTCTGTGTCAATACAGATAATATATTTTAAAAATGCCTGTTTTAATATTACATGAACTAAATTCATAGAAATACATACAGAAGAACTTATCAACATCAGAATTAGTGACAATTATCAGCTTAAATGTGATAGACATTGTGTCAATTCCAGACAAACCTCCCACAGAAGCATCCAAAGTTGAACAATGTGCAGTACATTGATGTTTTAATTTGAATATCGGAGTCTGTTGTTGAATGAGTTTCTGAGTACTGTTTGATATATTATAAAAAATAAAATAAATGTCCACCCTCAAGCAGCTGCTTGCCACAGAGGTCTGACAGGAGCCTGTCAGTTTAATATGCCATAGAAAAGATCTGTAAGGATGGTGAGAGCTCAACAGAAATATAATACAAACATTCATGCCTTACCCAGGGCATGAACCAGGCCCTTTTGATCATTAGCCAAGCATGATAACCACTTGGCTAGGGGAACCAACGAAATTCAAGTACAGTATGAATTAAATTTACAATCCTATTGAAACCAATATATATATATACTTCAAATAATATGCCAAAAAATTTGGTTTTGTTTTGAGTAGTATTCAAACCCATGTCTCCCAGATTTCAACAATGACATATAGGCATTCCCACATATTTTGTTGATTTCCCACTGGCACCATCTATGTCAGGAATCAGGCAGCCAAGCTGCCTCACATGATGAAAGCAATATATCACTCATACTCACAGTGTTATATAAATAATTCAGTAATAAAGTATCAGAAAAATCCATGTCTCCTAGATCTGGGAGACGTGGGTTCAAATCCTGCTCATGATGAAACCAAGTTTTTTCAGCAAACTATTTCAAGTGTTTCTTGTCTACAGGACATTTCCTGTGATATTTTATTACTAAACCGCAATATATATAAGTTTTGAAATTTAATTTGTTGCATAATATTAACTCTTTATGTCCTGAACTAATTTGGATAACTAAGAATATTTAAAGCATTATTATTTGGACCCTAATAAATATTAAAAATAAAATGAAAAATTTTAAATGAAGAAAAAAATATAAATTGTTACGACAGATGAATGTGCTACAATGAATTTACGAAAAATGAATGGATGCTCATGTATGCTTCAGCATGAGAGTTAAGTTTCCAACAACATCAAACAAACTTGACTTCAAGAAGAAGGAATAAGTTGTCGGAATTAAGAAGAAATAAAATGTGAAGGAACACGTAGTTTGTCTTTGTACACTAAAGTTTAGAGAAGTAGTAATTTCATTTGGTGTGTGCACGGGAGCTTAATTAGTTTATTAGTGTGGATCCTGTTAGTAAACCTTTAGAGAAAAAGAATTCATTGTCTGAAGCATAGTGATCGACATCTGAAAAGAATTGGTCCTGAGAAACAAATATACTTAGTTGCAGTTTTAGAGTACTTGAAGTCTAAAAGCTGAGGAAGAAATTATTTGATGTATAGCTATTTAGTTATTTAGTAATTGGAAAGATTATTCTCGAGAAATTGCAGGTTTATTCACATAAATTATTTGAGTTGATTGACTTTAATTTATATAAATGTTTTTATCCATACTTTTGTATTAAATTACATTATTTTAGATTTATTGTTACTAGTTGTTATTTTTGAACTCACTCTAAGTTTTCATTTATTTGAATCCATATCAATATATTTATACAACATAAAACAAGAATAAAGAATTAAAAAGCAAAAAACTTTGTTAACTGTAAATATGTTATATATTTTCATATGGGAAACAGTTTTCAAAAGTATATTTTATTTAACAGTCTTATATTAAAAAAATATATATTTCCGTTTAAGTGTTCCAGTGTGGCACGCGGGGACTGAAAGGGTTAAAATTTTGAAGAGTAAATTCTATCGATATTTCTCAATTCCTTTGTTGTTTAGAACTGCAAATAGTTTCAGTTATGGTAATTTATTGTTAAATTAGTCAAAATATGACTAATTTAACAAAAATATATATCCTTATAAAAAGGAAAAAAAAAATCCTTTTTATAAGATTAAATGAAAGAAATTTGGGGATAGTAAAGAATAAATTATATTTAATCTAGTTGAAGATCATCTAAAAATATAGTTTATGAGAAGACAAAAAAATTAATGGTATTACTTATTTAAAAATGTATATATATATTATGATTAATACTTTTCAAGCTTTTTTGTGATACATTTTCAGCTTTTTTGTATATTTCAAAGAAATTTTTATTCATTCAGATTTTGGATTTTATTATACATGCTACCGTTAAAGCTCGAAAGCCGTTAATATGCACATTACCTAGCTAATCTGCAGATTAACTGATTTGCTCCGTTAACGTGTGGAATCAAGAGTTTTCCGCATTTTACCTAGGTAATGTGCACATTAACGGCTTCCGTATCATTAAAGTTCAAAAGTTTGTTTCTCTCATTTCCTTTCCCTACTCCTTCCCCCCTCTCCCTCCACTTTTAGTTTCATTTCGCCAGTGTCTTGTCGTCACCAGTTGTTTTTATTTCTCATAATTTGCGTCGGCTGCTAGTGCGTAGCATAGCTAATTCTGTTTTCAAATTCGTTTCTGCCTGTTAGCGCATGAATTTGTGTCGTGATTTTTTTTAAAGCAGATAAATTTAGCTCCTATTATGCAAGCAAGCACCAAGGACCCTTCTACTGTCCAAGTGACCTAAATATTCATACTTAAGAGATTCACCACTTGATGGATTCGTTCTCACTTGGCCTCCGCTCATCCAGGGCGTTTCATGATAATTCGGAACACTGAGTCACGTGACCTGAAGATTGAGACTCAAGAGATTCATCACTTGACAGATTCATTCTCACTTGGCCTTCACTCATTTGGGGCGTTTTTTATAATGCGGCAGGCGTGTGCTGTAGAGCTAGATACGTTATCTGAATAATAGGATAGTTAAAAAACTAAAAAGTACAATGTACCGGCTATTACCAATTCCGATAATAGCCGATACGCCATATTTTATTTTCACTTTAACGAGTGCCTAGTAGGTAATGTGCAGATTATCCAGGTAATTTGCAGATTACCTAGGCAATTTGAGAAATGAAACAGTTTTCAGCACGTTAACGGATCACCCTAGTTAATCTGCACAATACCTAGATAATCTGTAGAATAACTGATTTCTGCACTTTAGCGGTAACATACACACTACTAAGGTAAATTTATTCATTTTCATAAAACCAGTATCAACCATTCAATTATTTTTGGAAACATTATGTATTCCTAAAGGTTATGTATATTTGTTTAGCACTTAATATCTTCTAACTTTCAATAATCTGCAAGAAAGAAAAGTCTTGAGTTTCTTTTAAACAACACAAAATGCACTTCTCATCAAAAATTAATCATGGATCACCAAAATATGAATAAAAAAGAGTCTAAAATATTTTTAATGTACATGTTAATTTAATATGTAGTTTGGAAAAAGTCAACATCTAAATCTTGTATAATGTTACAGAATATAAAACAAATACTCCTTCAACCCCTTCCCCCACACACAAACCCTCCAGGACCTTAACGCTGCTCCTATATCTCTGTGGACTTTATTGCCCTCCCTTCTAGTATTATCTTATTGTTGGTATGAATTGACATTGTCAAGCCTGTATTAGTGCTATAGGGACATTTCATATTGACTATGCAATTTGGATTCGAAATTACCCTTTTTTCAGTACAGTCAGAACCCATTTAATATGGGGGATGCTTTCCTGAAAACCAATTGTAAAGCAAATCAATGTTAAACAGGTTGTTTTGTATGGTGCTTATAGTGATGTGCTTCTAAAATCGTAATTTATTACAGTTGTATGATAAATAAAATGGACAAATTTAGTTCAAATTTAATTTGAAATTCGATGCAAAATGTGTATAGTGTAGAAGAAGGTCTGGTTATGGTTCATCTCCAAGTAATTAACCATTTTTCCGCTTGGAGATGGCATCAAGAGTTTTTTTTGACTTATCCAAAGTTTTTCTCATGAACCATTTCTTTGTAGTAGGATCTCATATCAAGAAGGCATTTCTTCACTTTAGTGATGCATCTAAAATGCACATCATTTTCAGTTATGATATCTATGGTATCGTAAATCTTCTTAATAAAATTTCTCAATAAACTTATTAATATTCTTTCCACAACATCAATATCATCAGTTTTGGAGTCCTCATTATTCTCGACAGCAGAATTTTTCTGTTCCAGTTCCATTAATTCTTTGTTAGTCAGATTTGTCTCTAAGATTGTAGTAACTCTTATACATTGTCAATATTATCCATTCCTAGTTGATTGACAAATTGGATGATATTAACAACCAGAATTAAATTTTCTTCTAAATTGTTGTAATCATTACAAGCCTCTGGCCATACATTTTTCCATGATCTTTTCATGTAGCTGTTTGACGCATTCAAAATATTGTAAGAGTTTGAAAATTCACTAGCTGATTGTAAATCTTGACCATCTATTTCTTTGGTCAGTTTCTTGAAGGAAGCAGAGCTTGAAAGTACACAACTCGATTGAAGCAATGCTCAATGGCTGTCAGAGTAAATGTAGAAACATTAAACTATATTTACTCAACATACACTTATTTTTAAGGTCAACAAATAAAACAAGGTAACTGAAATAATGAGAGTATGAATCTCTCAACTTATGATAACATATTCTGACAAATGATACAAATTATATATTGTATCATTTGATATTTAAATTTTTGTTGTTATTATATGGAAGTGGTGTGTTGCTTGAAACAGAAAATGAGATACTTTAATAAAATCTAAACATTATGTATTTAATACAAAATTTAATACTCGAAAAATGTCCGAGATTTTTGGAGTGCTACTGTCACCTGCCTTGTGAATGAAGTTATTAATTGATGTGCGATTGTGAGTGGAAACCTGTGAATGAACTAGAGTTTGCATTTTGCACCAATGTTTGGCATAGGTGTTACTAGTATATACAGGGTGATTCAAAACTCTTGGGCCAAACTTTAAGGGGTGATAGAACACACCTAAACAAGCACTTTTTGTCATACAATGCATGGTCGGAACTCAAGCGGTGAAGCTCTAGAGGGCGCTTTCCAGTGAACATTTATAAGTGCTGGTTTTTGCACTCGTCGTCTTTCTATCGTGGATTGCAGAACGGATGGATTGTTTCACAAATCAGGAGAAGGTGGACATGCATTTCACGTATGGAGCTGTGGATGGGAATGCAAGGGAAGCCCAAAGACTGTGCAATCCATGGTAGAAATGATGACGAATGCAAAAACCAGCACTTATAAGTGTTCACTGGAAAGCGGCCCCTAGCACTTCACTGCTTGAGTTCTGACCATGCATTGTATAACAAAAAGTGCTTGTTTAGGTGTGTTCTGCTGTCACCCCTTAAAGTTTGGCTCAAGAGTTTTCACCTGTTCTGTCACCCCTTAAAGTTTGGCCCTAGAGTTTATCACCCTGTATAAAATTTGATTTAATTGCTTGTAGAGAGTCATCTTGGTAATATTTAATTAATAATGCATAAAATTTTCTCCCTTTTTTAATTTTAAACATGTTTCTACACAGTGCAAATGATACATGCCATAAATCGCTTTTTTGTATTATTAAAAACAGTAGTTAAATGTTTACCTTTTACTTCCTAGTTTAGCTTTAATATTGTGTAGTGTAGATCTTGTAACTGCAATTTCATTTGAAAAGTATTGAACTTCAGATAAGAATCAAACTGTTTAGAATTAACAAAGTTAGTTCCAGTTGTATGGATGTTATAAATTAGTGTTATGTATTGTAATCAGAGTGATAATTTAATTTTTGATACATTAAAATAAATAAGTGTTGGCTCAGGATTAAAAACTTTTTGGGGGGCACTTTGACAACCACAGCACAGGATGGTCAGGATGTAGGAAACTATTTTGGGGAGATGCCTGACATTGAAATGGACAGGAAATGCATATATTCTTTTTTTTTAAGTTATTCTTTAAATGTATTTAGCAAAAATTTTTGGATAAAGAAACTTGGAAGGCATCATGGTCCTTTCTAGTTCAATTCAGTAGTTTTCCCCTCATCTATAATAATTACATATATACAGGGTGTTGGAGAAAGAATGGATACATTTCAAACATGTTTCATGAGGAAATAAAAAAACAATTAGGAGAATACTGTTTTCATCATATGAAAAAGCAACTCGAAAAGTTTATAGCACTTCAACTTGAGCACCATTTGTTGCTCTCACAATGCCCATCCAGTATTCAAATGCCCTTAAAGCATTGGTACACATTGGAGGCATGATGCCTTTTACATCATAGATTTAGTTTTTTTCCTCGTGAAACATGTTTGAAATGCAGCCATCTTTCACAGGTTGAAATTAAATATACAGTTTGAGTTGCTTTTTCATATGGTGAAAACTGTATGCTTCTAATATTCTTTATTTCATCACGAAACATGTTTGAAATGTATCCATTTTTTCTCACACACCCTGAATATGTATTTTTCCTCTCCATTCTAATAGTATTTAAAAAAACTATTCATGAAAAATATGTCTAATATACAGGGTGTTTCAAAATTCTCTGTACAAATTTCAATGGGAGATAAAGAATACAAAGACAAAACTTTTTTGTCTACGATGTATGTCCGCTGACTTACATCCGTACTTACATTACGAGTGTATGTCCGCTGACTTACATCCGTACTTACATTACGAGTGTATGTCCGCTGACCCTTTGGTGCTAGAGGGTGCTGACAGAAATATCAGTGGATCTGGTACATAAATTAATGGAAACAAATGTGAACAACATGCTTATTTAAAGAAGGTGCTCAAAGTTTCGACCAGCAACAGCATTGAAGCATTGATTGCCATACACGTTGAAAGATTCCCCAAAATTTCATGACAGTTGCAGCAGCGACAGCGATTCTTGTGATTAGGTCTTCATCTGAGTCAATAGGAGTCTCGTACACGAGGTTCTTCATGTGTCCCCAGAGGAAGAAATCGATACATATTAAATCGGGCGATCTTGGTGGCCAGGCAATGGGTCCACCCTGGCCTATCCATCAGCCCCCAAAAGTGGCATTCAGATAATCCCGCACATCATTACTGAAGTGTGCTGGCGCCCCGTTGTGTTGAAACCACATTCATCCCGAATAGCCACGGGAACATCTTCCAGCAGTCCTGGCAATGTTCTTCAAGAAATACCCGATAAATCTGCCTGTTGAGTTGGGGAGGCAGCAGGTATGGCCCAATCAAAATGTCATGGATGGTACCCAACCAAACATTGACGATGAACCATTGTTGATGACCATGTGGCATGTGGATTTTTGTGCACCCAAATGTGAGAATTGTGCACATTAAACACACCCTCATGTGTGAAAGAGGCCTCATCTGAGAAGAGCACATGAGCCAAAAAATCAGGCTGCACCGCAGTCTGCTGCAGAAACCAGTGCACGAATTCCACATGAAGAGGATAATCCTGAGGTAACAATGTTTGGACTCTCTGATAATGAAACGGAAGTAAATGCTACTCGTGCAACATTCTCCACATGAGGATGTGGTTTGCACCGAGGCTACATGCAACAGCTTGCATGCAGATTGTCCTCAATCTGCCATAGGATCTCTTCTTTCATGTCAGGAGTGTGCATGGTTCTCTCTTGACCAGTGTCGTGCATGTTCACATGGAATGTTCCAGTTTCTCACAGTTGCTGGTGCAAACGCGTAAATGTTTGGGGGTTTGGCACGTCTGTTTGGGAAGCGCTGTCATTACAACCACACAGCAGCTCTTCCGTTTCCATTGGCAGCCCCAAATGCATATCAGCCATCTCAGCAGTTGTGAAACATTCCATGTTACATGTAATGTGTCTGATTTACGAACGCTGACAGCAAACACAAGTCCATTCTCTGTTCCCACTTCACCCCTCTAGCCTATTGCAGTGCCACCAAACAGCACCCTCTAGCACTTAAGGGTTACATCAGTGGACATACATTCATAGACGAAAAAGGTTTGTCTTGGTATTCCCAGTCTCCCATTGAAGTTTGCACAGAGAGTTTTGAAACACCCTGTATAGGTTTTGCTATTTTTTTTAAATTCTGTTCTGCTAAATTGATATTTTAAATTTTAAACCAAATTACTCAAAGTAAATTATTATAAAATGAAATGAAAAAAATACCTAAATAAATAAACACAGCTATTATGAGAGTGGCTGGTGCAATTATCGAACTAGAGACCTTCAAATTGCAAGTCCAATGACACTGCATTGAGTTAAGCATTAATAACAAAATGTCTTGTTAAAATGTATTATTATAATTCCATTCTAGACCAAATGTTCAGCAATTTATATTTACATATCTAATGTTCTTAAACTGTTTATACACAAATATCATTTCCTGGCAAAATGAAAAGTTGGCAATTCAGTTAAGTTCAATTTAAACACATTTTGCCAAGAAAGTTTAGCTCTGTTGAGCCTAGCACAGTCAAATAAAGTTTTCACTAACTAACAAGATCTTTGTCTATTGGTTTTATTGGTAGAATCAACTAATCAAGTATTATGGTCCACCTTGAATCAATGATAGATTTCTTGCAGTTCGTATCTGTTGTATTTCAATGCATTTTTATAATCACTATAAATGATGTTAAAATTCTGGTCAATTACTGTAAGGGAAAATTTATATTATTTAAATTAAAGCAAATGCCATAGCAGACTCACAAAGTAAATACTGTGATTGTCTACATAACATGGCAAATAATTATTGCAAAATGAATATAGAAATTATATTATGTTCATAAATAATATGTGGAAAAAATTAGTTTTGCTGATGGTGCAGGACTAACTATTCGGCAAAACTAATATTTTCTACATATGTATTTATTAAATTCTATATCTACAAGTAATCTGTGTATTTACTAAAATTAAAATGGCTGACCTAATAATTTCTATTGTAATAGTTACATCCAAAACTTTTTGTTGGGATCATGCATTAGTTTTATAAGTTTTATTTTTAATATAAAGACAAATACTTTCTTGAAGTGAAAAATATGATTTTCAACATTTACTGATCCTGATGTTTTTTTTTCCTTGCAATTTTAAATTTTTATTTTTAATGTCCAAAAGGGTGGTCATTGGTCTTTTCTAAGGGTACTTTTTTATTGCTGGACTTTTCTACTTATTTAGCCAACCCTGAACAAGGCAAGGCTGTTCCAGTGGGTCCCCCCCCCCCCAACCTTCTCTGAGCCTTCGGGGTCCTTGTGACCTGACCATTTAGCCCATGCGTACAAAAAAGTGCCGCTCGTACCCTTTGGCACGACCAAACACAATAACACCTTTTTGCCACTCATTCACATCTTTGGCGCCACCCAGTTTCACAGAGCGACTAACACACACGTGGCACACAACCACTTCTTGTTACTGTATGAACCCCATAGCGCACGACACATCTATTTCTAGGACGCATTTATTACTAATGCACCCTCTGTTGCTGTCAAACGGATGTAAACTTCTTACGGAAGGAGATGACTAATTTTTTGTCTGGTGAGCTTATAATAAAAACGAAATTTTTAAATATTAATTTTTTTTCAAATTTTAATGAAATTTGTCAAGCAATTAAATGTATTTTTATTCTTCTCAGATGTTCCTTATCAGAGAGTAAAAGAAATATTACTAATTTTGTGGTAAAAATTAGTGAAACTAAAATCTGTATACAAATTACTTGTGGAATGAAACGAAACTAATTAACGCATTTTTTTAAAATAAGCTACGTTAGGTTCTCAGTAATAATAAAAAAAAAACTGAAAGAATTGAAGATAATTTGTTTTAGATTTGTTTTTGATAGAAATTCGAGTCCATTTCATCAGTAAATTTCTTGTATGTACTGGAAGAACTGCCATCGTCGATGGACATTAAACAATGACCCTGTGTGAGAAAAAATCACCTATGCGTGTTAAGTGAAACGCTGAATAACCTTGACAAGAAGCTTCTATCTGTTTCGTAACAAATGGACTTGTGGCCTAACCCAGTGGTTCACCTTCGCCAATCATCTCTGAGCACTTGATGTCCTTATGACTTAACCGTTTACCCATTGTGTTCCAAAAAATGGCGCTCAAGGGTGAAATAAAAGGCAAAATCATATGTGAATTTGTATAAAAAAAACGCACTCTGAAATTCCAGAATCAAATGAAAATATATTTTATATAACATTACAATTTCTTGCTTAAAGCAAATATATCTGCTTTAATCAAGGGCCACAAAAAATTTCAGTTATCAAATAAAATTATTTACTAAAGTATTTCTGCACATATCATTCAATGAGAAAGAGACATCTTCATTCTTGAAATACAGCATCTCTTTAAATTTAAAATGAAAATTAATATAAAAAAAATATATTAATCATTGATTCATTAGTGCATTAAACATAAAGAAATGGGAAAATCTGCTTAAATTCAAGACAGATTCTAAACGGAATTAAAACTCATATTTCATAACTACATAAATCAACAGAAAGATGTGTCGCGTTTTATAATTTATTATATTTTGATTATTTTGATAAATTTACTAGTGAAATATGATTTCTGATACCTGCTTTGAAGGGCAATTTGTGCAGGATAATGCTGAACAGGAAACCATAATGTAAAAATCGCGAATTGTTAACTTTTTACAGAGAAGAAATTGTTCTTTTACTACAGTAGCTAATGTTTTGAATAGAACAACATGGCTGCCACGCAGTCGCTCTAGCATCAACTTTAAGTTCTTAGGGCGTCTCCTCTCTCTTTCTTCCTCCATGGTCTAACCATGGGCTCCTTGTAGGCCAGTCATCAGGACAGAGAAAACAGCAAGATGGAGGAAATTTTAGGCCAGCTGAGCCTTCTATTCCTGGTCATGAGGACATCAGCTTTGTGGTTTTATGGCTTGCACGGGGAAATCCGGGCGGAGTGTAGGGGGAGAGAAGGGGGTCTAAAAATGACACCAGAAGAGACGGGGAGTATTAGTTTTCATTGAGTAAATATAAACTGACAGGCTCCTGTCAGACCTCTGTGGCAAGCAGCTGCTTGAAGGGGTATTTATTTATTTTATTTTATTTATAAATACAATCACAGCTTGTTTTCGGACGAACTAGGGACTCTTTGTTTCCTTTCAGAATTCACCATTCGTATAAGCTATAATCAGAACTTTAGTAAATGAGATAAAGCGGTTGTGTGTAGAATTTTAACTAGAATATTTTTCAAAACAATACAAGTTTTTTCCACTTTAACTACAGCTGAATCGCGATTATGTAGAATGAATGGAAAACAACAATTCCATATAATGTAATTCCAGGTTAATTCACCACTAATTATTCAGGAAGGTAAAGGTCATACCTCCTTACCAATTTCTTAAAACGTGTTTTCAGATATTTCAGAAAAAATGGCATAATTTAAAACAATCATAAAAATTTGTATATTTTCCGAAACTGACTAAATTTAAAACATTTAAAAATTAGAAAAATTATGTTAAGTCATAGGATTTTATAAAACAAAACACATTAAAACTCACGGAATGGTAAAAAAATTAGAAATTCGCGGAAACTTGAAAAGCAGTTCGCGTCGCGAAAAACTTACAGCCTTAAGATGAGTGATAGAGATCCTGCTGATAAATCACATAATGCCACAGTGCTTCCAAAGTTGTTCCAACACGTGCTTTGCACGTGAGTCTGTTACCCCCCAAACAACTGAAAACACGAGTTTCATATTAGCGCCACCTGGTGAACTATTCTTATAACTAGTAATTCAGACTTTCCTACTTCGTAATGCTTTATTTTAATTCTGGACACCATATAATGACGAGTCCGCGTTGGCCGTGGCTTGTTAAACGGAATGGATCTTCGTTTTGAGGAAAGCTTGGACGGGGGTTATCTGTATTTATAAATGCATTGCTTCTAGAAGTACGGGTAAGTTATTCTCAACCTTTAAGTTTACTTGTAGGACAGTGATTTTCAAATTGAAATATGGGTAATGTGGGGAAGATATGGCTCAGCCAGAAGTGTGCCACGCTCGTAATCTGCAGTTCCCAGGTTCAAGAAAATTGCTAATTTCTTACTTGATTAACTTTAAACCCAAGAGATACTGGAATGTTTCAGAATTGGTAAAGGAAGAAACTGCAACACGTCCACGTACAATTTTAACAAAGTGTAGAAACCGAGCTTTAAGATATATTTGACAAAATAAAAGAATATTGTGATTTGAATACCAGAGATGTAGGTATTGTTAATAAAAAGCATGTAATCTACATCAACGATTATTTGTCAAGATTTTATAGCGCGTGAATCTCTTTCATAAGGCAAGAAAGGCCAAAAGGAGAACAATACAAATATATATATGTTAAAATAAAGGAAAATATTTCTAAGAAAGGAAAACGAAGCACAATGCCACCTTGTTAAACCTGAAGGATATAAAATAGTAAATGAACGAAACAGTTTATATGTAAGGCCCTGATAACGACTGCCACACGGCGAATCAAGGACTCCACAAGCTTGCATAAATGTTCCACAGTTATGGCGACCCGTAGATCCTCCAGAGCTGTCCACAATTCTCTGAAGGTCATCACTGATGGGACACAGGTCCGAAATTCTGCTCGACCGTATCCCAAAGATTTTCGATGGGATTTAAATCTGGGCTTCTAGGTGGCCAATTCATTATTTCAAAGTCAGCAGAATTCTGCAACCATGCAGTAGACAACCTGGACCTGTGAGATGAGCAGTTGTCTTGCTGGTAGATGCCATCTCCTTTGGGATGCATGATGGCCATAAATGGGTGTAAATGATCAGCCATGAGTTCTACATATCAGGATGCATTGAGAATCATTGGTACACAATCACCAAAGGTCCCACAGATGTCCAACTGAAGACACCATAGGCTATCACTGAGCCACCACCAGCTTGTACTTACTGTTCTGACCTGACATACAGGATTCATGGCTTCATGGGGTTGGCGCCATACCCTCAGTCTTCCATTGGTGTGATGAAGTTTAAATCGGGATTCATCAATCCAGGCTATCCGTTGCCAATTTTCGATAGTCCAGTTTCGATGTTCTCATCATCCATCCCATCCATTGGGCACCTACGATCTGCCCTCTGTCAAATGCATCTAAATCCCGTGCCTTTCACATTACATTTCTCACGACGAATGCTTGGGGAAGCCAAAGCTGACAGCTATATATGACCAGAGTTTCAGCCACGCATGCGCGCAAATGCGGGACTTGCGGTACTGAATTAGATAACGTTTCCTATCCCTAATTCAATGGCACTTCAGCGTATTACTTGGTCGATGAGTTGCAAATGTCGTAACGAGAAGTTGTCTTTTTATGCGTTGGTTTTTGTCCACAATGTTTTTTTTTCCTGTGCACGATACGTACCCGAAAAGAGTGCTTTTCTCTAGCTAACAGCAGCCATTAATAGCTGCTGTTTCTGGTGAACGTTTATGTTCTATCTCTATCATGAAGCGACTGACTATAAGCGGAAATAAATTTGTTAGAAATGCTGTTATTCAGCCGATATTAGGCTTGTTATAAGTTGTGACGTTCAGCCAAAATTGCTATCAGCTAATGGCAGTCAGTCACTGAATTCCTATTCACTTCAAAGGAAGAGGGGGCGTCGGCAATCTTTAAGTTATTTATATTTTTTCTTTTTCAATAGAAACACCTATCTTCAGAAACTTCCATTTAATACATTACTCATAAACATCGACCACTTTTTCCTCTCCCTGTTTTTGGAGTCCTGTTTAAGATAGTCCATGATATTAAAGACGTTAGTAACTTTAATTTGAGATATAACTCGTTGAGGGCCACCTCTTTTTTTTTTTGGGGGGGGGGGTGAAAGGGGAATGGTGGTAGTGGTGGGAATTCGAAAGAGTCTATGACGACTTAAATAAGTTCTCATTTGATATCTAACTCGTAATTGTCCGAGATATTGTGGTACAATGGTTTTCATATCTCCCCTTTTTCAGGAGGGAAGAAAGCATTCGGAGGTAAATTTTTTACAGCCCATGGCACTTCCCGCATCACAAGCTTTCATTCATTTGTCGCATAACTTGTTACTTTCGGACCTCGTATTCCAAATATGTAGTATAACAATCCTTCATATATTTATCCAATTTAGGGGGAATGCTGGGCCCGTTACTTTCGGCTCTCGCGTTTCGAAAATATAGCGGAACAATCTTTTTATATTTTCCCTTTTAGGGGAGGAAGAAAACATGGGAGGTAAATTCTTTATAGCCAATGACAATCATCGCGTCACAAGCTTCATTTGACAAAGAAATCATTAAATTTGTCCATCGCGTTAGAAGATATGGTGGAACAACTGTTTTGACAAATACACAAACGACGTTAGAAAAGCAATATGAAGATATATAATTAAAAAGAAAGAAATGGCCGTTGAGTTTGAAGTTTTTCCTTAGAATGCTTTAAAAAAAAAAAAGCATATATTTAAAGATTTCGTGACCTCAGAATTTTTGAAAATCCCTGCTATATGAATCAAACACACTAGTGGGTAAAAGATGCATCCGGTCACGTTTTTGGTTGCCGATTGTGGTCTGAAAATGTTTTTCTTAAACCTTTCATTCCCGAATGTGGTTAATCCAAAAACGTTTTGAGCAGAAATATCAAATTGTAATTAATATTTAATCTGTAGGGCATTCTTTCTAAATATTAGATATTCTTTTATAAATAATTGAAAAAAGATTTCAGGTGCAAACAGGAAAAGATACTGATTCAGACACAGATCTAAAAAATGGGGATTTGTCACGTTAAAATAATAAATATGCCACTCTAAGATGAGGGATTAAAAGAGTAACCATGTCTTGTTTCGTACGTTATGTCTTGTTTCTACAATGCAAGAGCATTAACTATATTGTTAGTCCTAGAATCAATGTCATGATGAATCGATAATTAAAAAAAATCAAAACACATGCTGTACCCTGCCTTGATTTAGTTGGCGTCTCAAATATTTTTGCAAGGCAATTGATATTGTTTGTTTTAAAAGGAAGGAGCAAGCGATGATTTATGAGGTGAAAGCTTAATTGGATTTACTCGTGATGCCACTGATATTCTCTTACAGTATTTTAGATTGTCAAGTGAGTGAATGATGTGATGATTTAGCAATAGGTTGGTGGCTCTTTTTTGGAGAGAGAAAAATCTACTTATTTCTAGCACAAAGACGTTAATACTTATATTGCAAAAAAAGTATTCTGAAACAAAAGCATGATTGATGATTTGGCTGCATATAAAGAAAAAGTTCAGGACTCTTAAGAATGATGCGAAATGTCGACGTGAAATTTAATCGTCACATTGCTCTTTTGAAAGTAAACATTAGATGAAAGAAGAAAAATAATGTAGATTTTATTACAGATCGGGAAATTAGCTTAAGCATATATAAATATGCCACCCTAAGATGAGGGATGTAGTCCATTTATCAAGAGGTATGCTTTACATGTAGCTAGCAGAAATAATTTCTGGATTTAACAGGAAATTTATGTGAGCTCACTGCAGTACAGTTCTTTATCAGACTAAGATAAATATTTAAATTTTTAGTATTGAAATTCATTTTTAAAAAATATAGGTTACAGCTGATACTGATATCATGTCAACATATATTTTTTAAATGGATGGACAACGGGAGAACACAAAATGCAATTATTTTAAACGCTTTCAAGCAATGTGTGGAATATATATATGTTATGTGAAGTATTTTGTGCCGTATAAGCTGGATGATTCAGCAAAACGCTTAAAAACCTGATAATAACCTGATATAGCTGGAAGTTACATAAAGCTTATATTTAGAGCCCTTCGCTGAGAAAAGTTTGATGTTAATGCGGCTAAAATAGCGGATTTGATAACAATAAAAGGAACATGGGTGAAAAAATGTGAGTGAAAAAAATTACTTGAGATAATGAAAAAAAGTATTTGAAAAACTCATGCTGATATTCCCTTTAAGAAAAAAACAACAACAATAAAGTGACAAATTAAAAAAAAAGTATCCTATGTGGAAGCAACGATAATCGTGGATAGCTGCAGAAGAATTTGCAAAACTGTAATAATTTTAGGTAAATTTTGGTCTAATATGAAGGGCGTTCAAAAAATTCTTGACAGGTATCTACAGAACAAAAATCACTGAACTTACCTCAATAAAACTTTTACTGTTCAAAATACTCCCTGCATCGTCTGTGCAAAGTTGCAGACCTACGCCAATTCTGGAACGCTTGGTGGTACTCCTGTTGGGTAATACTCTGCAACTCTGAATGAAAGCATTTTGCAAGGTCTTGCACCCTTTAAAACACTTCCCAGCAAGTTCATATAAATTTTTGGAAATAACCAAAAATCCCATGGTGCAAGATTGGGTAAATATGCAGGATGGGGTAGTAATTTGATATCTTCTTGCTCTAGAGAGGTCGTAACTTACCGGGTTTTGTTAGCACTAGCATTGTCATGACGAGGGAGAATCTTTGAGAAGCCTATTGTTGAACACTGTTCCTTCATCTCCTTAACCATTTTGGGCTAAACAGTTGGTGTAATTTTATCGCTGGCTACATATTAAAATATAGTGGGCCGTTTATAGTCATTTTTTTCAGGTAAGGGTCCACGGCTACCACTCCTTGGGGATTGAAACAAAAATTGTGAGTATTCTCTTCCTTGAGAGAAAGTCTTGTAGGAGAATTTGGGAACGTGCTCATCTTCCGCAACTCAAACATAATTGTCGATCTTTCTGGGAGTTGTCTATATAATAAAAGAAGGTGTCTGTCTGTCTGATTCTCTCTGTGGTAGCCATAACTCATCGGGAAATCAACGTACACGCTCCAAATTTTCAGAGAACGTTTCTAGTTGTGGTCCGGATTGCAGTGCCAGATTTCAGGTCGAAAGTCCAAAACCTACTATTACACGGGAAACGAGAATCGCTGTCAAATTTACTGTTGCCATTTTCTGCTCCCTAACTGTGAAAGTAAAGTGTTAAAATAGCATTTAATCTTCTGCTGCAAATCTGATGCCGTTGCCAGATTCCCCACATTTCCAAAAGCATTATTTAGACGTTCCATTACAGTTAGGGACCTGATTTTCTAACCTAAAATGGGGTCAGGCAGGGGGAACCCGCCTACGAAATTTGGGACCTATCCGTGAAGTATGTCGGGAATTACAGAATGCCAAAATCTGACGAAATATCTCGATGGTTTGCCACGGGCTCAGAGCGCTCGCTGAGTCAGCAATGACCTTTGCAACACCGGGAATTCTTCGTGTTCAAACTGTGATAAAATATCGGGGGTGGGAGGGAGGATACTCACAAAACTAACCTTTAGTGTAGGAAACAATAGAATATGCAGATTAAAAGTGAGAAACGAGCTGTCACAATTTGTGTAGAAACGAAGCCACGGGCCAAGTGAGAACTTGTTTTTTAAACCAATCACCGGGCCACACGGAGGACGCTGTGTAGGAAATTTGGACCATGCGAACGAATATCATAGGAGCCATAGGGTAGCAAAATCTGTGGTAACGGAAATAAAATCTCGATTTCTTACGCAGAAACAGTCACGGGCTATGAGGAGTGCTCGCTGACGTCAAAAACAATCCAGGCAAATTTCTTCCTGTTGAAAAACTGCTGGGGGGGGGGGAGTTCTTACAAAATTTACCTTTAATGCAGTGAAAATAAGAATATACAGGTTAAAAGTGATACCCGGGCAGCGCCGGGTGCGTTCAGCTAGTAGAGTAATAAAACAAAACCACTCTCATCACTTGTGACAATGTTAACCGTTTGGGGCCACTAGGTTCAAACATTGACAGCAGGTAATTCCGGACCTCCTCTTCTCCAAAATCCTGTCGTCTTCTACTGACTCTCAAACTTGCTTTTGAAACAACACATTGTTTTGAAATCCAAAACAGTTGTCTTTGTATAATTTTATTTTAGCCCCATTTTTTATGTCCGACATTAAAAGTATATTAAAAAAAAACTGTAAATTCTCATTCCATCTAGAATACCATTTTAACCTCTCCTGCTCTGTGGAATATTTTAGTAATTTGGAAACCCTACTCAAGTCTTATTCTCAGACAAATATTCTCTCCCAGAAGCTAAATTCTCGAAGGGGCGTTCAAATTCCCCCTTCCAAACTAAATCCTGGATACATGCCTGATTGCCAGCATCTCTGTATACGAATTGACTCTAGCCCTTTTTTGCTGTTCTGTCAGTTTGTAGGGTACACATTTGGCACATATCTTTCGAAACTTTAAATGTTGTGAACAATTGTTTCCACACTGTCAATTGTTACACTGACATCTAAACATATTATCTGAACAGTGATGTGTGGGGTTTCCTTAATAATTTCATGAACAACAGCAATGGTTCTCTCGTTTAATGCCTCCTTCGGTCTTCCTGCATGAGGAAGGTCTTCGAAGCTCTGCCGTCCTCTGAATTTGCTCATCCAATCTGCATATGGATACTTGTGATAAATCGGCATGAATTTTTTTTCGCCTCGTCCCAAAGCTGCATCCTTGTGAAAATAAAAAGTCTTCCTCCATATTTAGTAGGCTCCATAGCAACAACACACAGGTTTCGCAGACCGAACTTGGTGCACCGCCAGCGAAGAGAGAAACGATAACATGGCCTTTGTTTTTAACACGTAATAACAAGTTTAGAAAAGCTTTCAAACAAATTGTAGCTCGTTAACTTTCGAGGAACGAGTGCAAATTTAGACACATATCAAGAACTTCCATCGTATTTTTTTGGAAACTTCATCGTATTTAGTAAGGCATATATTGTGAAATAAATGCTCAGTAATTTAATTTTTAGTCATTAATAAACCATTAAACTGATTTCTTTTCGCAAACATACATCGGATATCAAGCATTTGCAAAACGACGGTTATTAAATAGCCAATGTACTAGGTCTGTAAATGGTAACTAGGTAGTCACTGGAAGGAGAGCTATGCACCAATCCTCTGTGATGATGCATAGAACCGGCCAGGCCTAGCACCTAATGTCCGACCCCGCCTTCTCGTGGTGCAGACCGTTACTACCTTTCAAAGGAGATACTCTCTTGTGGAAGTGAACGGAAGGGGAGGGCTGCCAGATTAGTGTGGCCTACTGATCTGGACAACTGTGGCTACTTTTCTTTTTTTTCTACCCTGCTGAGGAGTGGTCAACCACACAAGGTAATGGTGCTGACCACATAAACCCACTGGACTGGACAGATATATGGTTCTGAGCTTGATTATGGATCCTGATTTTGCTGCACTGGTGGGCTTATGTGGAGGGAAAATCTTCCACTGTGTTTTCTGTTTGTTTGTCGGTTGACAGCCCCAAGTGAATAGGTTCACAGGATATGTTTATCAGCTGGTGGATAATCCTGAGCAGAGGTCATCGCAGGCACCTGAACTCTTTGCTTCTATTGGCATCGTCAAATTCTACATTGGAGGAAGTCTCCCAGTGTAGATGGCTTCAGCCTTTACTGGTGGGAGAACGGGTCTTTGCCCCATGTCTGCGATTAGGGTGCTGTTTGATATTGTCGGCATTCCCTCTCTCAATAAAAATAGTTTCTTTAAACATCCCACTAACCATTTTCTCTCCATAGGTAGTTGGAATGTGAGGACTCTGCACAGAGCTTTTCCTCTTGATGTCCTCACACAAGAATTCCACCATTATAATTTAGATATTCTCGGCTTGCAAGCGACCAGATGAACAGATAAAGGTCAGATTCTTAAAAATAAGCTTAAATTTCTCTTTTCAGAGAGGGATGACAATAAGCATCACCAAGGCATGGGTCTTCTTCTCAGCAGACACGCTAGTGATGCTCTTCTAGGATATGAGTGCATTAATGAAAGGTTTCTTACAGCAAAATTTCAGACAAGCGTTAAAGACTTAAATGTTATCTGCTGTTATGCTCCCACTGAGGATGCCGATGAGGATGAGAAGGATAGGTTTTACGGACAACTTCAGGATATTTTGAATTCTCTCAAGAAAGGAGATATTACCCTTGTTCTTGGTGACTTCAATGCCAAAGTTGGTACTGACTCTGACCTTTGGGGAGGAGTAATAGGCCCTTTTGGTATTGGTAGCTGCAATGGCAATGGGCAACGTCTCCTACAGGTAAGTAAACTCGATGGATTCAGAATAACTAACACTTATTACAAACACTGCGACATACATAAGTACACATGGGTCACCCGATGGGCTGTATAAGAATATGATTGATTATATATTAATTAACAGCAAATGGGCTAGTTCTGTTAGGAATACCAGGTCATATAGGGGAGCTGAAATTGGATCTTACCATTACCTTGTTAAAAGTATCTTGCAACTTAAACTTAAAAAGTGTGCTAGGGTTAAAAAATTTACTTTTAATACTGAAGCTCTGAAAGACCCAGTTATAGCCAAAGCTTACCATGATAGGTTACTTAGTCATGACAGTCATGGTATGCTTACTACTGAAGTTGAGGAAGAATGGGATCATTTTAAACAGGCTTTTTTGGACACTAACAATACTCTTTTAGGAAAAAAGGAGCAGAAAGACAGAATTATCTGAGTGATAAGGCACTTGAGCTAATTTCGGAAAGAAAGAACTGCAGGAATGTCCTTAATCAATACCCTACTAGTCCTAATAGAAAGCATTACAGAGAACTTAATAAACGTGTAAAAGATCAGTTAGCTGCTGATAAGAATCTTTGGCTTGATGGTTTGGCTGACAAATCCGAGGAAGCAGTTAGACAGCACAACAGCAGAGAGCTGTACCAGGTAGTTAATGTTTTGTGTGGTAGAAAACGGACAGGTATACAGGGATTGAAGGATAAACAAGGTAAGGTTATAGAAGGTGAGGATTCTGTCATGGCTATGTGGGCTGAGCATTTCAGTGATATTCTAAACAATATGGTTAGTTCTGTTCCCATTGTTTGCAATGATGATAGATGCATTGGTGGCTTTAGTGTTGGCCCTATAACACAATCTGAAGTTATTTTGGCTGTTTCTAAACATCTACATAAATCCCCAGGGATAGATGAAATTACTACGGAAATGCTTAGAGCTGGGAATGTTTTGGTTACCACTTGGATGACTGAAATTCTGAATATCTTTTATGATAAAGGCATGGTTCCTAAGGATTTTACCAGAGCTATTGTTTATCCCTATTTTCAAAAAAGGTGATCGCAGTTCTTGTGATAACTATAGGGGTATCAGCCTACTCTCTGTTCCAGGTAAAGTTCTTTCCATGATTGTGCTTAATAGAATTAAGAATCTGGTTGACAGTCAATTGCGTGATGAGCAATGTGGATTCAGAAGTTGTAGGGGATGTGTGGATCAGATATTGAAGAGAATGTTTAAGAAATGTTTAAGAAACCTTTGGTTGCTAGTGAGATCATATGGTATACCTGACAAGTTAGTTAACATAATGAAAGCTCTCTATAATAACACTGAGTCGTGTGTGAGAGTTGGTAAGGCTTGTAGCAATTGGTTTAGCATTACTTCTGGTGTTCGACAAGGGTGCATTTTGTCTCCTTAGCTTGGTTATTGATTATGTTATGCGAAATTCACTTCTAGGGAAATATTTTGGCCTTAAATGGACTGGAAATGCGAAAATTTCTGATTTAGATTATGCTGATGATTTAGCCCTTTTGGCAAATGATGTTGATGAGATGAACTCTTTCATTCGAGCTGTTGATGAAACTGGTAGTAGAGTAGGTTTGGTTATAAAGAGAGAAAATTAAACTGATGAAAATTGATCAGTCAGGTTGTGATTCAGTTCATCTGAATGGTTGCAGTCTTGAGCAGGTGTCACAGTTTAATTAAATTGGGAGCTATGTAACAGATATTGGTGATGTGCGGCATGAGATTAACAGACGAATAGGGATTGCTGCCGGGACTTTTAAGAATCTGTGGAGTGTGTGGAGAAATAGGCGTATACACCTAAAGACTAAAATTAGACTGTATAATAGTTTGGTTCTTTCTAGGGTTAGTTATGGTAGTTAAACTTGTACACTTTGTAAACAAGATAACAGGAAACTAGATGCTTTTGATTCCAGATGCTTACGCAGTATCTTGGGCATTAGGTGGTTTGTAACTAATGATGAGGTTAGGCAAAGGAGTTTGCAACCTCCTCTAAGCAGCATATTTTGCAGAGAGAGACTCCGTTGGTTTGGCCATGTTGCCCGTATGAATAATTATAGATTGGCGAATAGGGTTATGAACAGTGTGCCTAAAGGCCTCAGAAAGAAGGGGAGACCTAGGATGCGGTGGGCAGACAATGTCACACAGGACCTTGTTAGAATTGGTGTGCAGTGGCCAGATGCAGTAGATGTAGCTCAGGATCGACTTGCTTGGAGAACTGAATTGCACGGTCTGATTGGACCTCTGTAGCCCATTGTTGCTTGAGGATGATGATGATGTACTCGACTGCTGATAAAGATTTGCGGATAAGACCTTGCCTTCGATGCAGTAGCGGATGGGGATAAAAACCTTGCGGATAGAACCTATGTTATCCGCATAGGGCGCTACTGATCAGGTTTTTAAGATTTTCATTGAATATTTATATAACTTATAAATAAATAAATACCCCCTCAAGCAGCTGCTTGCCACAGAGGTCTGACAGGAGCCCGTCAGTTTATAGTCAGAATATAGTAGAAGGTCTGTGAGGCTGGCAGGACCTCGGCAGAAAAACAACACGAACATCCATGCCTTACCCGCGGCTCGAACCCAGGTCCCTTAGATCAGTAGCCAATCGCGCTAACCACTCGGCCATGGGCTTTATCTAAATATCGCATAAGGTTAACTCACATTTGTGTAATGCATGATTAATTAGTTGTTTGTGTTGTTTTTCTGCCGAGGTTTCGCATTTATCATAGATCTTCTCTATGGCGTATTAAAATGACAGGCTCCAGTCAGACCTCTGTGGCAAGCAACTCCTTGAGGTTTTTTCTTTTATTTACTGCTTTATCAGTTTGTTAAGTTCGAGTCCCAGCATTGAGATTTATTTTTTATTTCTGCAAAACTCCCCGCCCTGCCCTCTGTCAGTAAGGGACTCCGATGGCTTGGAAAGGCAGCCGCCCATTGGATGGGACGTTAAGCCGTCATCCGTGTGGGAGAACCATATTCTTTGCATGTTAAAGAACAGGCTGGATGGCCTTGACGGGAGGCTATCATCTGTCTCCTGACAGCTGTCCAGTGGCTCCCCTCCCCCAACCTTCCCTGAGCCTTCAGGGTCCATGTGACCTGGCTATTTAGCCCATGGGAAGCAAAAAAGTGCCGCTCAGAGGTAAAGCAACCTATGAGCTTGACCTATAACCCTTCCCCCAACCTTCTCTGAGCCATTGGTGTCCTTGTGACCTGTCCATTTAGCCCATTGTGTGCAAAAAAAAGTGCTGCTTAGAGGTAAACAACCAACCAAGACATCGCGGGGTTTAAACATGGAGACAGGTGGATACGAGTCAAGCGCACTACCAACAGCAAAGGAAGAGACATTTTATATTTTGAGAGCTAATTTGTCCATATTGGAGAGGATCAAAGCTATTTTTTTCTGTACAGTGAAGGATGGGATGATCAAAACTATTATTGCTGTACATTTTATGAGAGGCGGCAAAATATTGGCGTTATTATCTGTGTGCTACCTAGGAAAGGGCAAGAAATCAAAGCTATTTTTTCTGTCTCACAGCTTAACTTCGTGTATTCGGGAAAGTAAGATGTCACATAATTTACATTTAATTAGTGCTATTAAATTCTGTTAATATTATTTTTATTCAAATATTGTTTCAATAATGATATTTTCTAAAGCTTGCTCTATAAATTTAAGCTTTAAGTTAATTTCTTTATTATGTTATTGACCGAGCATCTGTTCATACATTGCTTTTTAATGTGTATGTATATGGTAAGTGTTGAATTCAGGTATGTTTCATTGGGGCACTGTTCCCTCTCCCTTTTTGAAATTGTCTAGCTGTCTTTGAGATAATTATTATATTGTTATCATGATTATTCGTCTTTCCAGCTGTTATTTTGCCTCTAATGAAAAGGTCTGTATTCAATACTGGTAATCAGTGGGCATGTTTAAGCCATAATTTCATTCCATAATTTCTAACATTGCCTTTATACAGGCGAGCCCACCTGAAAGAATGTTTCGAAACATTGAAAAAACAGTTGCCCAACATGGACGATCGCAAGACTTCCAACTTGAGCATTTTAAGAGGAGCTCTTCGACACATTCAGGTTAGTGTGTTGCGATAATAGCCCCAATTGTTGATCTGTAGTCAAAACGAGCACGCTACAGGGCTGTGACAAAACGGGCGGCGACGCTGACGTCACTTGCTGCATGCTGTTCCGTTTGTTGACGTTCTTCCCACCTAAAGGACGTTGAACGTTTAATAATGAAAGTTGCAACCACTGTGCAGGATGTTATTGTTGTCCACTTTTTTTCTCCTACTCTTCGTGAGGTCTTAAAATTCAACTGATGCCCTTATATGCAGTGCATATGCGAAATCAAATACAAATTAAAGAATGTGTTACTCTTATTACTTCTACCATGTGTGCTGGTACACGTTAGGCAAAATATTTGCACATGCTCGCTACAGGGCTCCATTTAGCACGTGCAGCGAAACGTGGACATTGTGGTATTGGTTGCAAAGCTGCATTTCAGACAGCTACTGCTACAGGATGTCTCTTGCATTGATAAGAGCATTAAATTTCATGTTTATTACTTATCTTCGAGAATTATATATTACATTAATACATGTTAATAGGAATTAAATTTAAGAAGTATGTAATATAACCAGGAATTATTCTGCAGTAATATGTGCTAAATATTTGTAAAGGATATAATTCTTAATGTTTGAATATAATAACGATGTAAAGTTACTCTTTTTAATATTGAAACATTATATTTTATAATAAAATAATAGTGAATTAAAATTTGTGAAAGTTTTTAAAACATTTAAAAGAAATTAAAGTAATAGATGTTTTTGATAAATTTTTTTATCAAAAATTTTAATTGCATTTATGTATTTTGTGTTGTTTTTTTGCAGATTTTAAGTTTTATTATTCACTTGCCCTTTATGTTAAATATGTGTAGTAAAAGTTTGTGCACATAAATAAAATTTGATAAAATGCAGTAATTTATTTTGCAAAATTTAATTAAGTTGGCTGAAATATATTTTAGTAAAAATTTTAATCATACTTTAATATAATAAAATATTTTAAGCATGCTATAAATTTATTATTGAAACCTGATTCTCGTCTTTTTATACCTCAGAACTGAGATGTATAATCCAACAGTTTACATTTTGCTGTTGCTTCAAATAAAATAATAATATTTGAACCAACAGCAAAGTGTAAACTTCAAAAAAGAAAAGAAAAACGATTGTGTTAGTGATAATTTATTATAAAGAGATTTCCCCCTCCTCCACTATAAATGTTCTGGGTGCAACCCTGGCATAGAGTATGATTGTCAGACTGAGAGATCATGGCTTAACCCAGTGTATTCAGAAAAATGAGGTCTCATCTAATTTACATTAAAGCAGTGTGTTTAAAATTGAAAATTTTTTTAGAGGTTTGTTCCAGTTTTTATGAAAATTTTATATAAAGTTTTAAGATATATTTTATGGGTTGTTTTAAGTTTTAAGATAAATTTTTGATAATATGATGAATTTGAGATGGCACTATCATCGGAGATTCAGCTTTTAAAATAAGTTTAGAATACCAACTTAATGCAAATATAGTTTTTACTATATTTGAGTTTATTGTATTATATTGTACTAGAGTAAAATGTTGATATAACAAATGCCAGAATAATGAAATATTCAGTATAAAATTTTATTTTTGACTACTGTTTATCGCTATGTAAAATATTTCATTTTAACAAATAGTAGTATAACAAAAATATCAGTTTGATAAAATAAAAATTTAACTTGATTAAAAAAAAATAATCAATATAATGAAATTTGTAAAAAGATAATCCATAAAAAGTATGTACATGCACATTTTCCTATCTTTATATGCTTTGGTTTTTAGCATCTGGCAATGTTGCAATGATTTAAACACTGTGAAATATCCAATTAATCACAGCACTATGATTCACATGCTATTGTACATTGCCTAGCACACATTTTTGTTTGTCTTACTCCATAGCGTAGATGCTCTCAACATGTGGCAGCATAATGCTTTAAATTGGCATTAGCACATTTTTCTAGCATAAAAGAGGATTTTCAAACTTGAAGATCTACATCATTCTGATTGTATTGCAAGTAATTGTGTCAGTGAAAAGTTATTTCCAAGCAATTTCAATTCACGTGCTTTATTTTATCATTCATTAAATATAAGTTGTTATATTTGTTCCTTATTATTATTTTTAACTTAAGTTCATCAGTTAATTTAGTTTCATTATTAGCAGCTAATATGGCATGAGGTCTTTGGCATATCATATGATTATTTTGTAGTATGTAACTATCATAGCACTTTTTTATATTGCATTTCAGTATAATGAATAAATTTTTGTCACCTGTTCGATTTCATTATACTAACATTTCACAATTTTGAATTGGCATTGCGAATTATTCACTTATAATGATTGATTATCTTTTAATTTTAGGATCACATACAAATAACATATGTAAAGGCAATATTATCATTTCCAGGTGTTAAAGAGAAAAGAGAGGGAACATGAACATGATATGGAACGTTTAGCTCGAGAAAAAATAGCATTCCAGCAACGCTTAGCCTCGTTAAAAAAAGATTTATCTACACAGCTTGACCACATAGATGTTGGCGTTCTTATTCCAGATGGAGATAATGAAACAACAACAACAGCATCAGGTAGTGTGATATTTCTTAAACTTTGTGACCACTCGGCTTTTTCAAAACTCCAAATTTCAAATTTCAAACATTCTGAAGAAACAAATATGGCATCATCCTTTAAATCCAAATAAACCTCCTCAAATACTTAACAAATCCCCTTCAAATATCTTCTCAAATCATCTTGGGGGTTCAACATCTTCAGTGACGAGGCCATATGTTACAATGTGAAGTAGAAGGGAGCCATCTGAAGACTCATAACTGTACTAATTTTATTCAGGTCACATGCTTGTGACTATCCTTCTCTTCTTTTACAAGGTAAGTTCTTATTCCCTCTTCTTGATTCGTGCTGCCATCTAGACACAGAACAAGGAACCAGCATCTGAATTCAACTTATTAATTTTTTTTTATCTAATTAATTCTCACATTTATGAAAGAAATCTTTTTCCGAATCTCCAAACATCACTGCTTATTAGCCAAATCAGACTTGGGCAGCTCCGCTCAGAGATGAGAATGCATCATGCCTAGATGAGGCTTCCCACTGCTGGGATCGAACTGGGGACCCTGAAGGAAGTTGGCAAGTACTGCTGAGAGGTGATGACTTAATCCACAATGCCAAGAGACTAGCCCTGAAGGGTGTTGCTAGGATTAAGTACATATGCTTTCTCTGTCATAATGGAGAACTGTTATAACTTGTATGGAATGTTTATCAATAATCATGATCAAAAATATTATAGAAACACTATTTTCACTGCATAAAAATTCCCCGTCCTGCCCACTGTCAGTAGGGGACATCGATGGGCTTGGAAAGGCTGCTGTCCGTCGAATGGGACATTAAGCCATGGCCCCGTGTGCGGGAGAGCCATACCCTGTGCACGTTAAAGAACATGCTGGATTGCCTTGACAGGAGGCTACATCTGTCTCCCAACAGCTGTTCCAGTGGGTCCCCTCCCTTCTCTGAGCCTTCGGGGTCTATGTGACCTGGCCATTTAGTCCATGGTGTGCAAAAAAGTGCCGCTCAGAGGTAAAACAACCCAACCCAACTGTATAAAAATAAAACCAGTTCATAAAACATTTACCTATAAATGTGGCCAGGTAAATATGTGATATAATAATTCTTGATTCTGGGTGCTGGTACATGTGTTTCTTCCATAGCATTATTACATCATTGTGTACACTCATTGTTGGTGATAGCTTAATTACTACACAAACTTTTTGGAAGCATTTTAACTCCGTTTTAATAGATTTTGGTTCCCTATGAAGTAATAGAAAAAATTCAGTTTTGCTGTGAGTGGGATGCATCCCATGTCTACAGCACATCTCCTATAATACTTTACTGCTTTGTTATTAATTCTCTAGATATTTCACCAACCATTCCCAAATTTTGCATGTAGGTTACCCTGTGTCATCTTATGTTGCATTAAAAATTCGAGTCCCTACTTGTAATAGAATGTGATTTAGAACTTTAGAAGTCTTTGTGGATGGGAGATAGGGCCTCAGTGTACAAAGAAATTGATTTCTGATCTTTCCTGTATACTATAAATCATTTAAGTTTTATGATTGCAGAACTTCAGAAATTTGAATGCTTAACAGCAGCAAAGTCAGTTCCAAGGAACTTTTTAAAACTGATGATTATGGAGAGAACTATATGCACAAAATTCTAAAACATACTTATTTATTAAATGGTTATTTTTTAAGTTTTAGTTAACTTCTGAGGTGAATTCTTATGATTGACATCTCTGTTATTCCTTATTCAAACATCCATAACTCATCAAGTAATGAATGGATATTGTTCAAAATCAAAATTTAGACAATTTAATTGACATCTATTATTTATCTTCAGTCATATGTTTCCATAAAAATTCATTTAACAAGTTAACAAGCCTTGAATTTGATTCTCCATTGACATAAGCTGAGGATGTTTCCATTTTTCTTTCCATTGCCTCTTAACTAATGGCCATTAAAATTTTTAAAAGCAAACTGAAAAGTTAGAGATTTTTCAAAACATGGTTATCTTTCTGTACTTCTATGCTTGCATTTCTAGGTGCTGGCACTGTCCCTGCACATTACACTGGTGCAATTGTAGCTGGCTCTCATGCAAGAGTCACATAATAATCTTTTTTGATGTATTCATATATAGAATTTTAAATAAACTTCTGAAAGAAACTTAAAAAGAAGCTATGTTGACTGTTGCAACTTAACAGCTCAGTGTAAACATTTGGTAAAATTATTACTTTCACCCATTTATCGATTAACAGATATCATCTAGGTTGTTGCTCTATGTAATACTGTGATGCCCTCTTGTTCACTTTTACTTTACCCTAATTAAACTTTATTTTTTTTACTTTACCCTAACCAGTTTTGCTTAATTTACGTTATATTTATCGTTTTGGGGATTTTTATTTCCTTTTTGGCATCACAGCGCTTGTTTCCAAGAGTTAGGAGTTGCGCATGCGCAACTCCAAACTTTCGATTGTCACCTGCTAAAGCGCGTGCACAAGGTCACGCCCACTCTTGCATCATAGCTTGCGCCGCTCGTCAATTTGTGCAAATGTCTTTCCTGGCATGCAACATGACACGTGCGGGCTTTGTACCTCTTGTTATAACCTGGTGACATGTCACAGTAGCACAGAAGATAGTAGAGTAGAGAGAGTAATAGAGCACAGCACAGTTTAGAGATCGGTTTTAGTTTGGAGTTTGTTGAAGATGTTTGTAGTAAGAAATGATGTAGTATCTTCTTTATTGAAGTTTTGGTGAGTGCTTTTTGGAAATAAACTGTTTGTTATTTAAACCTTTTGAATCTTTACTAATTTTTTTTTCTTGAGCAACGTTAGTTTGTTTTGATTAGCATTAACATAAAATTTTGACAATCATTTAATATTTTTGAATTCTTACTCATTAATGCTCGCTGGTATTTCGAACCCTAATTAAACTTTATTTTTGGAAATTTGTCAATTATTGCTTGGTGCCCGACTCAGCTATCCGGAGCATGAAAATAATTGGATCAGACAAAGGGTCCAAACTTTGAAAGTATTTCATCATTTCTTTGGAGCGTTACAATACATCTGAAATACTTGTTATCTAGGAGAGGATTTTGCTGTCTAGTATATAATTTGGAACACATATATTGAGTTGATGCAAAAGTAATGGGAAAAAATGGGAACCACGCATTTGCCATTGTCAGGAAATATGCTTGTGGTCTTATAAACAACATAAAGACAGTGCATGCATATCTCTGGTGCTGTGCAGGTTCGAATCCCATATGCTGCAAAATTTTTCCATGAAAACATTTATTGACCTATTTCTATTCATTTGTTATTTTTTTAATTCTAAAGTTGACTTGTTTATTTGACTACTCACAACTGGTGATAAACCTGAATTTTTCTCAAAGTAGAGTATTGTGAAATTTTTTTGAAAAAGTGAGTTATTTTCCTCTAATACATAAATAGCCTTTCTATTTATATGCAATATAATCATTTTTGTCTATTGTTTTTTTTTTTAAATAAATTTTTACTTGCTTAGCCAGATGCATTTTTTTTACTACATATCTCTATAAACCGCTATTTAAACAAAACTAATCTTTTTTTTTAAACATTTTCTTTTCAGAAAATCCAGAATGCTGATTAATTTAGCATACAACATGCCATAATTCTTTTCAGTAGTCATTTGGCAAAAAAAAGTTCTAAAGTTTGCTTTTTTTTTTTGCTTGAACACAGTTGAAAAAATAGCTTGGCCTCAGTGTACAATTCAGTTTTTCAGGCCTGGCATTGTAAGGGTTAAATTAAGTATGCACAATTACTTTTTGCTAAAACCTGCACCAATTTTGTACATGAAATGACATTCATACTGCATAGTGGTGATGTGTTCTTTAAATCTGCTGGTAATGACCCAGTTTTAGCAATAATTTGAATAATCATTTGCAAAATTATAGATGGGTGGAATGGGAAAAAAGTAAAGCATAATATGGCAGAAAATATATACTCAGTAGGCTATGGTCCTTTGGACTGGCCGTAATTTTTCCACACCATGATAATAAAATACATTGTCCATTTGACAATATATTTTTATGTCTATGCAGTGGGAACATCCAAGATCAGCTAGATCATTGCACCTGCAGATAAGATTAATAATTGATTTGTGGCAATCAGAAAATGCGCATTGGTAGAATAAAAGATCAATGCATGACCACTCTGGGTTAAGATTATGCTTTGCCCTCCAGTTGTTTACTTGTGATTTCTTAGTATTAATCTGTTTTTTTTTAATATCTTTGTAAATGAACATAACTCCCTTCAAGCAGACTTGGGATATTAAGGTCCAACCAGATTGTGCAGTTTAGTTTGCCATACATGTATATCTTGGGGGTTTGGTTGAGTGGCTTCTTCAGTAGCCTGCTAGGCTTGTAATTTGCAGTTCCCAGGGTCGAGTTCCACCTGAGTCATTATTGAGATTTATTTTTGCAAAACCCTCAAACTGATGATCAGTACCCCCTGCGCTCAGTCAGTAGGGGGCTCCGATGACCTTGGAAAGGCCACCATCTGTTGGATGGGACATTAAACTGTGACCCCATGTGCAGGAGAGCCATACTCTGTGCATGATAAAGAATACACTGGATGGTTTTTACAGGAGGCTACCATCTCCTAACAGTTGCCCAGTGAATCCCCTCCCCTAACCTTCTCTGAGCCCTCGGGGTCCTCATGACCTGGCCATTTATGCCGTATTATTAGCCAATTGTGTACAAAAAGTGCCCCTCAGAGGTAAAACAACCCAACAACCCACATATGTATATGTTGAGTTTCTGTTGCATTTGGCCACTGCAGGCCAATTCTAACAAGGTCTTGCTTGACCAGTTTTTCTGAGATCATCAGGCATAATGTTCATAAATAATTCAGTAATAAACTATCACAGGAAATTGTCCTGTAGACAAGAAACACTTGAAATAATTAGCTGAAAAATATAGTTAGCCACTGATGGTGTGGTTGTTATCATACCTGGCATGTTTCTGGGAGATGTGGGTTTGAATCCCATTCAGGATAAAATCACATTTTTTTCGGCTAATTATTTCAAGTGTTCCTTTTCTACAGGACAATTTATTGTGATACTTTATTACTGAATGTACATGCTCCTATGTAAATATCAGATTAAATAATAACTACTCTAACTTTACAATATTTTTAAATGAATGTATTAAATGAAATTTGGTTATAACTAATTAAAGCCTAGTTAATAGTGTTTGAAAAAACAGTATTTAAAATTGTGGATCCTGGGGTATTTGCTACTATATTATTATTTGCTGCCAAATAAATGCTTTTTTGCTCTCATTTTTGAAACTATGAACTTTTATTGTTAACTAGAATGTGGAGTTCTCAGTGACTTTGATGATGATATGCCTCGTGAAGTTTCTTCCACATCTAATCACAACTCCACATTGGCATCTGATATGACAAGCTCATCATCTTCATCAACTGTTGGCAGTGTGGTACACACCAGTTTTCCTAGTGCAGTTACAGCTGTTGGTACATCTGCATCATCAACATTAACATCAGGTGTGTGTTCTTTATTGAAACTGGGATTGTAATTTTCTAATGAGTCTTCCTTTTTCCTTGCAAATATAATCTCTGAGGACCATAAAAAATAATCTATAATTATTATTCATATTAATTAAATAAAACTAATTGCCCTAGAGTCCTTATATAATGTGGTCAAAGAAATGAATGTGAAGCAAGAACAAAGCAGTTTTCAATAATTATTTCACTGCTCAAATGTAAAAAAAACCTCATCATATATTAAACTTGTAAATTAAGTCCTTGACTGTCTACAGTGTTACCTAGTAAATCACTGATTTCTGGAAACATCATTGAAGACAAGTTTGTCACTATTAGCACAATAAATCAATGTAGATAAATTGGTTTATCTAAGAAAGTCATCATTATTCTCTCTTGGTGTTCTACTAAGAGAGCTGGAGAAATGAAGCTGGAAATTTTCAGTTTGTTATGCTTGATCTTTTGATTTGGATTGTGTCACTCACTGTATGACATTTTGCCACAATTGTCATCTCTTGATATAGATTTTAAGCATAGTGGATAGAACATCTTTATGCTGTCAGCATGATGCTGTGGTTCTTGTGATGTAGGTGATCATTGTTGACAGTCACTTATTTCATTTACTTGCATAAAGTTACATGTGATACACTACATCAAAATTAGTAAGCTTCTCAAAGATAAATCAATCTTGGCATCATTTCGCCAAGTGATATCACTTTGGTTCATGATGATACTGCAGTTGTTGAAATCCAGGTTCAAATCCTGGTATGTTTTTCATGGAAAATGAAATTATTTTGGTTATTTGTTCTGTCATAAACTGTAGGTAAGGTAGTAGCTTTGTGGGTGTGATCACAAATGGAAAAAATTTCTGTACGTTGCCATTTGAGTCTGTGCAGCCTCCTCTTGCATAGTTAGGCTCTGCTACTCATCAAGCATTCTCCATGTAAGTTGGGAGTTGAGCAATATCTTCTGTTATGCAGTCATGCTTACTTTGGTATGTGACTAATTGTCATACAATATTTAATTGATATTTCATGGGGAAGTCGCTAATGTTTTGGATTAATGGAATATTGGTATTTTGCTTTTTTTTTTGTTGCAGTTTTTGCTAGGGTGTATTTTTTTTAACTATGTCTAATGTCCTATTGATGACCCTGTATCTTCATTGAGCACATCAGTTTTAATTTGCCACAGTAGTCAGCTGGGGGTCAATTTGTTGCCCACAGTCTTCCATAAGAATTTTATAAATTCCTCTTGAATGCTTTATTGTATCCCATTTTTGTGATATTTGTTGGTAAAAAGTTTGACTTGAAATTGGCATTTTTTTGGAATGGAATGACTGCTCCACTGTAGGACTTCATGCACCCATATGATATTGGGTTGTACAGTGAAATCTCCCCATAATAGACACTCTTTGGGATTGAGAATATGCCTTGTATTGAGAGGAGTCCAATATTCAGAGGTGGCTGGTATCTAAGGAATAAGAGAAAGATCAGAAATGACAATTTTGTTGCTAAATGTGCACAATGTAATAAAATAAATTGAAAGGATCTTTTTTAATTCATAATACTGTGCATAATCATATTTATATGCAACATAACTTATTGCATTTGAAAAATGTCCAATATTGTAGGTTTCTTTAAGTTCTCTCCAAATTGTTTCTTTCAAATGAATCTTGATTTCAGAAGGTAGTTTCAAACCAATGATATCATGTTTCTGAAAGAAAAAAACTTTCAGGTTCTTCAGATGCTCAATGGTATTTTTTCCATTATTGGTGCCTGATTGAAATCATTTTCATCACTCTCATCAACTGCAATGTTTTTGCTTCAGTCTTCCCATTAACCACATCTATCAATTCAGTGATGTTGGGTAATTATTTCTTTGTAATTTTTTTGATCGATTCATTTGTACTCAACCTTCTTCTCCCCATATTCATGCACTAGTTACTGCAAGTGAGACTAGGCATCACAGTAGCACTTATCATTGACTTGGGTAGACTATTTTCTGGGAAAGCTGCCTTTAAAATACAGTTTTCAGTTTGGGGAAAGATCTTCAGCAAAGATGAAATTCAGAGAATTGTATTTAAGACATTTATGTTGCTGAAGAACTGACTAGTTGCTTTTGCTTCATTCATTTTTGCCAAACAATACCTCATCACAAATTGTTGACAGTAGATCTTGAAGTTTTTTTGCAATTCCATGACCTAAAAGTTTGGCCATGACTTAAAAGTTGGCATGACCTAAAAGTTTGAAGGAAGAAAAATTTGTTTTGTGTTTTGAAAAGAAAGCTCTCAATGAGAGGAAGTGTCAAGAAATAAGACTCAACAAAATTAACCATTAGTACAGTGAAAATAATAATATAAAGTGTGATCTGGGCAGCACTGGTATATTTCAGCTAATATATATATAAAACCATATATAATATCTCAGTCTCTAATGTTTTCAGAGTTTGTTTTGTAATGCATTGTCTTACAGTGATCTACCAAAAGAAACCAAAAGAATGATGTATCTTAATCCTTTCTTGTGAGTTTGAGATCTTGATGAGTTTTAAATTTATGTACCTTGAAATCTGAACACAATTGACCGAATTGGATGGGTTGGTTATGGATTGTTGGATATTATTATATTAATAAAAGCTTTTAATGCAATTGACTCTTGTATTTCCCATTCAGTGGCATTATATTTATGATGGAGTAGTGCCCTTGGCTAAAAAGCTGAGTTTAGACTAATATCTACTAGTGAGTTTGGAAACTCTTATGGATATGTTTTGCATATGTATTATCAGAAGCTAGATAAAATTTTATTGTATTGTATTAAGTAGCATTTTTTAATTATAAAAATTATTTGAATGCTAAACTTTAAATTTTTTGCTGTATTCAGGGAACTGTGGCTTCTATCAGTCATTAGCTCTCTAATGTTGGTGAAAAATAAATGTAGTCAATATTTTTCATGAACATTTTCTTTTGTAATAAGAGATAATATTATTTACACTTTGAAAAATTAAAGTAGAACTGCTTTTATAAGAAGTGCAAACAATTTAAGATTGTAAAAGAAATGTGACTTTTTATCAATAGTATTCTTAATGCAATCTAAATTTGCTACAGCTCCTGCAAGGCCAATATCAGGCACTGCTCTTCTAGCAGCAGCTATTGATAGTCAAGCATCAACACTTCCTCCAGATGGTACAACACTGCCTTCAGATTCACCTCTATCTGTATCTGGGAAGGCATCAGTTTCTATATCTGCAACTGTAGCAACACAAAATTCACCATCAGGAAGTTTAGAAAACTCTGTTACACAAGGTGCACGAGTAAGTAATATGAAATCAGCAGGTTTTATTTAAATATTAACCTTTTTTTGGGAAGAAACTATTTCTTGTTTATTGTATTGTTTGCATATGATCATCTTAAGCAGGATGTGTATCTAAAATTCTTTGACATATTAAAAATATCAATAGAAATAATAATTTGAATAGCTGAGATGTAATTAAAATCATTAAAAGTAGATAATGGTGAAATAGAAAATGTGAATACATATGGCCGACTGGTTAGCGTGCTTGGCTACTGATTTAAGGGACCTGGGTTTGAGCCCTGGGTAAGGCATGGATGTTCGTGTTGTTTTTCTGCCGAGGTCCTGCCATCCTCTCAGACCTTCTACTATGACATATAAACTGACAGGCTCCTGTCTGCATATATTCACCCACCCACCCACCCACCCACCCACTCACTCACAAACAGACTGACAGACAGACAGACAATGGTTCCTTTCTGAATATATAGTTTCTCTCTTTTATTCCTTTCAATAATCAATTAAAAATGAATGTTCCTTTTAATTCTTCTAAGAAGGTACTAGGCTTAATTTATGTTGGCTAAGGAGTTTTTTATGGGCCAATTCTGTCTGCCAAAGAATAACCTGTTAATTTTCCAGACACATTATTAACAGATATTGTTTTTTGTTTGCTTTCTAAACTAATAAGTAAAAAGAGAAGCTTCTACCATAAAATGCTTCTAAGTAATGTAGATCATTAATTATGGAATCTTAATTCCTCACTTAAAATCAGAAAGCTAAACAGATCTGTTTAAAGATAATGGTTTTGAAACAATATATATCACTAAACTTGGAAAGTTCAGTTGAAAACCACCAAAACTTAATAAATGCAATAAAGCATAGTACAGAAAAGTGGTGAGTGTAGAATTCTTGTACTGGATATTTCATTAGACACCTTGAATGAGCTACATCATGACAGTGCTACAGAGAATCTTATATGCTTCTATGGTATGCATGTTTACATTTTAGGAAGAAAATGAAGCTACATAGTATTATTGAACTTCATATTATTTCTGTAATGTTTTAAGTTATAAGCTATAAACCTTTTACTGTAAATAAATAATATACTCTTTATTATATATGTATTGTTAAGATTCTACAAAAATCCAGAAACTGGCAATTTCAGAGTTGGATTTGGAACTTTGTACTGTATATGATTGCACCCATCCCTTAATTTACATGGTACTCAATTTACCAGTTTCATTTTGCTTGGTAAAAAAAAAATGCAACCAATTGCAATTTATATGTTAATAGACGTTTTACATGGTCAAGAAAATGCAACCAGTTTTGTTTTACATGATTATAGACTTGGTTTTTACACTGTATGGATTGAGTTTTTTTATATATAGATATAATACATATGAAGTAGCAATGGTGTAGTATCAAGAGAGAGAGAATATTAGACTGTCATTCCAAAGTAAAAATCAACTAAATGGTTTTAACTGATATCATTTATTTTCAAAAATAAATAGCTGATACTAAATTTTGGTAATAAATTGTTGTCTGTAAAAAATAATATTTATGTTCTTGCCATTGTAAAGCAATACCTTGTGACATCATACTGAAATGAAGCCTGTTTTGAATCAGCAGCAAGATCTGAAGTTTTCAGACTAGTAAAAACCGTGTTTTATCTCATTTTTAGCAACAAGTTTAACTTTGTAGACTATTATATAGGCTAAATATAGCTGATTTGTAAGTACACTGTTTCATAAAATATACAAATACTAATTTTACAAAATAAAATGTTGATACAAATATTTAATCTCTAATTTATATTCAGTTCATAAATATCTTTCTTTCAAATTTCATCATCAAATTCAATATAGCATGTCTACAATAATGATGAGTATTTTTCACAATGAAAAAAATGCATGAGAAATCAATATAAGCTTATTCTAATTAGTGGAAATAAAGTACAAAATAATGTTACATTAATGCTTATTACTTTCACTGCATTGAAATTTGTGATAAATGCATGTAAAAAGGTGTTTTCATGGGATCACAAATTTTATGAACTGGCGTGGATCCTGAGCATTTGATTCAAAAGGTACCTAATAAATTGAATATGTTAGGAAAATGGCAAGTTGGGTGGTTGCATAAAATATCACAGACTATATGATATGTACAACACATTTATTAACTATAGTATTTACAATAAGAGTATAATACAAGATCAGCATTTCACTAAGGCCTCTCACTTGACAACAATCCACAGCAGTCTTGCCTATCTGCACACAAATCTTGGCCAAAAAACACTGGTCTTGGCTGGGATATCCCTCTAGCTGAATTCTTATCCTGGTGCGAGCCTGATCTCCAACCAGCATGCTCTAAGCAGAAGGACCCAGGAACGAAGTCTTTTCTTCACTCCTTATCTCAGGGTGGTCACGAGTCTTTTCCACATAAAAGGGCCAATAGGGAGACATGCCAATCCTGGTGCCTGACAGTGAACTATTGATGACCCTTGAGCACCCTCACATCTGGTCCGAAGGCTCTTTGACCTTTGGTTTTGGTGGGGTGGGGTGGGGTGGGGGGCAGACTCGCATCATCTGACAGTTACAATATGTATATACAAAAGTTTCACTGTACATAGTATTCAGAACAAGGATTTGTTTCAGAATCTATCCTCCATTTTCCCATAAGTTGTTGGTTTTGGTTTACTCAGTGATTTCCCAGAACCTATCTGCTATGTAAATCGGGGGATAGGTGTATATGTATATTAGTATATCGAGGGATAAGTGTATACGTATATTAGGTGTATTTAGGTATCAGTAATGGAAATTTAAAAAAAAAAATACATTTCTGACATATGTATATTAAGCCTAGTATGTTCTTGAAAATAAAAGAAAATATCATTATTAATTGGTTATTGAAAAGAATAAAAGAGAAAAGTTAAATTTGGAAAGAAATCATATTTGTTTTAAAGACATAATAATAATTGAAGGTTTCTTTTTTGGGAAATTTTTAATAGAAATTTTGAGTACAAATTTCTTTTTTTATTGGTAAAGTGTATGCAGTTTGCAAGTAATCATTGAAGGGTACTCTTCATTTATTCATTTGGTTTGAAACTGTAGGCAATTTATTCCCAAATTCAAAGTTTAAGAATAAAATTATATACAGAAATTGTAATTTAAACCTTTTGAAACATGGATAAACAAATGCAACATGGAAATTGTAACATGATGAAGTTAATGAGGTAATGAGTAGGGAATCACATGAAATTGCATACACATAGGAATACATAATGAGAAAAATGATTAAAGTTGGAGACAGAAATATGAAAGCAGAAGCCTTTATTCAATAAAATTATGCCCACTTCTAGGGCAGATACAGTTACATTGTAACGAAGTAAATCATACTGCTTGATGCTCATCCTTAGAATTTGTTTTTGTGCTCATTCTTAGAACATTGATCTTTGCTTGCAGTACCTATGAGTAAGAGTCCTGGGCAGATACCAGAAGTTCTATCTGTATATGTATGGACTTATCTACAACTACACTCCCATCTATAAGGTCTTATCTGCAAAACTTGATCAGTATATGCACTTATTGGCTACTTGATAACCATTAACATTTTGCAAATGCACGAGGTTTGATGTATGTTTGTGAGTAAAACAAATCATTCTTATAGTTTATTAGTGAGTAATAATTAACTGCAAATAATATGCTGTGATAAAAAGCCTGTATTTCAGAAAAATATGGAATGTTATAAAAAATTTATGAGAACTTTAATTTTGCAAATTCTTTTGAGTAAATTTTGTTCATTCAAATGCAGTTACCTTAAATTAGGGAAACACTCCTTATCATTACCAGTACCTTCCCTCTACATTTTGCTATGCAAACCTCATGATCTCCATAGCTGACATTGTCAGCATAAAGATCTCTTCTTTCACATAATTTTTTTTTTAATTTGTGGCTTTTCCCAATGTATTTTGTTAAAAAGTGAATATCATCATTGAATTTTCAAAGCAGTTTTTATTTTATTATATAAAGTAGTTTTCTTCACTCATGTCTGTTGGTAATAATGCAGTAATATTTTCTCATGTTTCTACAGATTATATCTACTATCTGCATTAACATAAGTTTATTATCTGCAGTTTTATCCACTCTCTGTATCAACAGTAATCTTTTATTCACAGAGTGCTTTTAAATGCCAATATCTGCATCTGCACAGGGCTCCATCTATGAGATGCAAGCAGGAGTGACCATGAATTGTTATGAAGAATAGTACCAGATATATTCACTGGAGGACAGGACCAGCAATTGTGATGTCCATGGCAGGTGTTCACACGATGCTGGCTGTCTGTGGTAATGTGCAGCAATAAGTGGATGGTATACTCCCCAGACTGTTCCACTCTACTATACTGCCCTGAATTTATCAAAGGGATGGCAGGAGTGTGGACTGCACAACAAGTTTTGTGTACCATCGAGGGATTTCAGTACCCAGAATGCGTATAAGCTGTACATAATGCCATTCCATACTGGTATATACTAGGAACTATCTTGACATTGCCATTGGACAATATTTGCTTCTACAAGTTTCTCATATACATGCCTCTAGGTATGTGTCATCATTCCATTTGAGACAGAATTGGGTTCCTGCTGCAGGGGGGAGGGGGAACAGTTATAGAGGCTTCTGAAAATCTTTTAAAAAAAATTTGAGGAAATTTGATATACAACTATTTAAAGGAATAACCCAGAGCTTTTTTTCTGTGGATTTGAACAAATTGTGAGCAATCATCAAATTAAGATAGATCATGACCAATCAGTTTCATTTTCCCAACTATAAATTCATCTCCTTGCTGCCTGTAGGGCAGAATTCATTATCTCAAAGTGGACCATGAATTAAATGATCCACCTATGTATATATAATATTTTACTTTACCATCCACTTTTGCAATTCATAATTTTGAATTTTTGCTTATTTATACACTAAGTGAATAAGGTTTCTGAGAATGAGCTCTCAAACTGAACGTTCATGGGAATAATTTTACTTATTTCCTAGGGTTACTTTAAAGAATCCTATCAATCTACATGGATTTATTATGAATTATTTAATTGTATAGTTAGCTTGCTAGCATAAATTATATCGGCTTTTTACTATTGCTTATCCCCCCCCCATTATTACACAGTCATATCAGAATAATATGACCACCTACCATAGTATATGTATAGTAGGTGGTCATATTATTCTGATATGACTGTGTATTTCATTACAGCTATGTTTTATTCATATTAATGTTTATTTCTAGTGCATAATAATGCAGTAATATTTTCTCGTGCATAATAATGCAGTAATATTTTCTCATGTTTCTACAGATTATATCTACTATCTGCATTAACATAAGTTTATTATCTGCAGTTTTATCCACTCTCTGTATCAACAGTAATCTTTTATTCACAGAGTGTGAATAACCTTTTTCATAACCTTTTTCACAATTCTTAAACTTTGTTATCAATGGAGTTAGTATTTCTTTAAATTTTTTGTTGTTGGAGTTTAAATGAACTTTATTATTAATATAGGTAAAACCCAATAGGTTGAATTAATAATATTCAGAAAATTTTGGCATTCATATCATTTTGCCCACATTGATGTTTAGCGACTAACTTAGGATATGCATAAGCAAATGAGGCTGCTTAGTTTCTAGGAAAAAATATTTTGTATTTGAAAATCTAAGAAAAATTAATCACGATTTTCAGTGATTCTCATTGGTTTTTAATGTTTTGATACGTAGTAAATGAATTAATGGAATATTTATATATATATATTAATATTTTTTTCATTTAAAATTCTTGGTCCTGGTATTGCATATTATCCTTTCATGTATAACAGATAATTTATTTTGTGCCATCTTTTTTTATTTGAACTTGATACTTCTTTCCAGCAGTTTTTTTTTATCCTTTTCCATCAACTAGACTTTTCCACTTTTAGTTAGCATGTAATTAAGGCATGCCAAGGTATGTGTACATATTGCTTTTGCAACAAAAACAATTATTTTGACATTGTATTCATAAACACAGCAAACAATTTTTTAACTAGTTTAAACTTATTTTCCTTTGAACCTGAAATAAAAATGAAACTTTTGAAACTTAATGTAAGATTATCTCTGGAAATGACCTCTATGTGGTTGATTGACACTAGCGAAGATTTTGTAGCATAAAAAAAGACTGATAACATTCTCAGATACTAATATCGTTACATGATCAATATAAGCAAGAGTCAAACACTAATATCGTTACATGATCAATATAAGCAAGATTCAGTTAAAAACAGTTATCTGAATTCAGAAATTGCTCACCTTAAAATATTTCTTATTGTGTAATGAAAAAGTTCCTGAATGTAGGCAAACCATGTATTTGCTGTTAAGTGCAAGACTTATCAATGTTTTTCTGTAATATAAATGAAAAAGTCAATTTTCAGTATGCAATCATTTAGGTTGGATATCTACAGTAAGAGTAAATAGCACTAAACTATTCAAATGATAAACAGTGGTTGATTGTGTTGGGTTATCTCTGAGTGGCACTTTTTGCAACAATGGACTAAATGACCAGGTTAAAAGGACCCCAAAGGTTCAGAAAAGGTTGGGAAGGGACCCACTGGTCAGCTGCTAGGAGACAGAAGGATGCCTCCTTATCAAAGCCATTCATTGTGTTCTTTATTGTGCACAGTGTATGACTCCTACATACAGGGCCATAGCTTTATATCCCATCCGACAGACAGTGGCTTTTCTAAGCACACTGATCTCCTTTATTTTGACTGAGGGCAAGGTGGGGGTTTAACAGAGATAAATCTCAGAGCTGACAAATTGGGATTCGAACCTGGGAACTGCAGATTACAAGTCTATTGCCTACTGACTGAGCCAACCCCCCACTCCTACAGTGGTCCAAATAGTGTATATCAGGTGGATGTAATCTGATCATGAAGCATATTGCATATATAATTTATTCCAAGCAGGAGGGGTAAGGTATAGCCAAGGTATAGGTAATTTTAGATATTAATTTAAATGTTCAAGTGGCTTGATGCTCCAGTACATTTGGGAAATTAAGAAGAAATATTAAGGACAGTACAAAAATACAGACATGTACAGAAATTGCATAATTATTTCATACTGTTAATAAAATGACAAGAAGTGGCACAGATGAAGACAAACATATAATATGAAATATGATAAGAAGCATAGTAAAATCAGGGGGAAAAGAAAGTTTTAAACAACAGAGAGTGTAGTATTTGATTATTGACAGGGGAAAAAGGATTATGAATAATCCAGAAAAACAGCAAAGATTGGGAGGAGGAAGAGGGGTGAAGAGATATTGTTGGTCAAGCATTTCAATATTCTAATAGGAGTGGAGTAATATAGTTTTTGAATTTTGTTTTAGAATTGAAAGAAGTGATATCACTCAGTAGGAAATTCCAAGTTGAGGTTGTTTGAAAAGCAAAGAAATTTCAGCATAGTTAGCTTTGAAAAACTTGGCTTGAAAATTTTTATCAGAGCAAAGTATATGATGTGGTAATCTCATATAGGGTGTAATAATGGATGAATGGGGTGAGACTTATTGTAAATAGTGTCGTGAATAAGGGTAATAAACCGCAACTTTCTTCTAAATTCAAGAGTGGGAATTTGATAGTTGTAACGAATATCAGTAAGTGTTACAGATTCTTATTTGTTAAAATTTTGCTGATGATTTTGAGAGCTTCATTTTGAACTTTTTCTAAGAATTCTTTTTGTTAATACCAAAAAGAGTGGAAGCACAGTATTTGAGTTTCAGAAAAATGGCTTTCCTTGGTTCTTGGTTTAATAAAATTTACATGATATGATTAACATTTGGTATATAGTTATTTAATGCTTTGTAGGTATTTAGTGTATATAGGATTTTAGTACAGGTATAAACCTAAGATAATCATTTGAATCAAAATACACACATTAGTATTTTATGCCACCTCAATAGCACAGTGGTATTGCATTGGTTTGTGGTGAACTCCAACTGCTGAGGTCTGGGTTTGAGTCCTGGGAGGGTATGGTCATTTATTGTCATAACCTGCAGATAAGCTATAAGCTAGTAGCTTTGAGGGTTTGATCACAAATTTAAAAAGAAAAAAATGCAGCAAGTATAATAATTTGTTTTTATGTAAAATATCTGAGTTCTAAAAATTTAAATTATTGCAAACTCCAGAAAATCTTATTATAAATCTAATTATAAAATTTAAGTAATTGAAAATAGTGGATTTTCAGAAAAGGGCTCCGAGACTTTTTTTGTGCTGGGGAAGGGGAGGATTATTTTGTTTGCCACTAATTGGAATTTGTTGTGAACAGCACAAATATCCATTTGTATGCTGTGGTAGTAGTGGGGCTATCAGAATGGTCTAAATGTTTAAAGATCAACATGACATTAATAGTATCTGATCATTAGGTAGACACAGGATCATTAGATAGAGACAGTCATATCTCTGGTCACTCCTGAGCTAGCTCACAGTAGTAAAATAGTCCTTTAATGCCATTATTGAAGTTAATGATTCTCACAAGCTGAAGTCCTGTATTATGGCTCAGTTCCTGCCCATTATGTGCTTTGGTGTGCTCTAATCCAGTGGCACCAGTAGCTTTATTTAGTTCCAACATTATGACCAATGCATGAAGCTATGGCTCTCAGGAACAGTGCTACTGTTAGATGCTGCAGTTTGATGATCCTCACATGCTTGGTGTTTATCACTTGGTGATTTGTGATACTGTCATATCCTAGGTGTGTCCTGTTTTTACCACAATCAAGAATGCACTGTAAAATGTCTCTAATTAAACTGCTGTTAAGCCTTGCTGACATTCTTTCCACACATGTAACCAATTTCCCATGGGTCTTTTGCTATAAAATTTAATTATTTTGGATCTCAATCAGCACAATGCTTGGTGCTTTTTGCATGGGTCTGCTTCATTTTCTTCACGGTTTTGTAATATCTTTGTTGTGTAGTGTATTAGGCTTGATTTTATTTTGATTAAATAAACTGCTGTATGTAAGCTAGCTAAGTTATTTTCCTGTTTCATGGTTGCAATATTAATCATAATCTGTTTATTTTTAGTGAGATGTAAGTCATATTGCTGTTTTATGTTACATATATGCAATTGCTTTTTTTTAAAATATTAAATTAAATTTTTTTGCAGGTAGTATCAGCTAGCAGTCTTCATGCTATGGCTGGCATTCTAACTACTCCTCATACAGTGCAAGTAATTACACAACCATCTGGCATTAAGGTTATCACAGCTCCAAATTCAATATCTGCATCCCCATCAGTTCAGCATCTTCCAATGGGCCATCATCCGCAAGGTCCTATTCATGTTCTAACTCCAGCTACTACCTCATATGTGTCAGCAGCATCAAATGTTACAGTAACCACTTCAAAATCGCTTGCTACAGAATCGCTAGTCCAAGTAGCCTCCAGCTCAGCAATAAACTCTTCTAAACAGCAGCTAGTTTCACCAGTTACTTTGGTTTCACCCCAAACATTGGTTGGTATAACCCAAGTTGCAACAGTAACTAAACCAATTATCATCAATCAAACTTCAGCCCTTTCAGAGCTCATTACATCTTCCGTTACTTCATCTCCATTAACTATTTCACAAGGTTTAGTTAAACAAACTCCTGCATCTTCTATCCTCACAAGCAGTATAACTCCAACCCCTGTGGCATTGGCTATGAAGAATGCAGTGCAAAACAGCATAGCTCCTGTTACTCCATCCTCAGCCTCTCAGTCCAACATGGTTGCTACTCTCCATGTCACCAAATCCCACCCACAAATTATCCAGCCTTCTTCAACTGCTCAAACTGTTTCCAGTCTAATTCCTACTGGAGGTATGAATGGCAAAATTTATACATTGTATACAACAACAGTAATGCTTCTACTAATTGCTGCATAGTTTATTTTCTCTACAGTAGTTAACATACATTATATGATCAAAAGTATCCAGACATTCACTCATCCACAATCTCCTGATAATAGGAAAAGAATTATTATTGCATTAGTCTACCCTTTGCTGCTATCACAGCCTCCACTCTATGAGGAAGGCTTTCCACTAGATTTTGGTACTTTGCTGTGGGAATTGCCTGCTATTCTGCCACAAGAGCATTAGTGAGGCCTGACTCACAGTCAGCATTCCAGTTCATCTCAAAGGTGTTCCAGCTCTGTGCAGACCAGTCAAGTTCTTCCACATCCATCTCATAAAATCATTCCCGCATGGTCCTCATTTGTGGACAAGGGCATTGTCATGTTGGTACAGGAAAGGGTCTTCACCAAATTGTTGCAATAAAGTTGGCAGCACAGAATTTTTGAGAATGTCATTATAGGCTGTGGCGTTCTGAGTTCCATTCACTGGAACTAGGAGGCCTAGCCTGAACCAGAAAAACAGTCTCGGAGCATGATGCATCCTCCACCAAACTTCATAGTTGGCACAACACAGTCAGGCAGGTATCATTCACTTGGCATCCTCCACACCAGATTCATCTGTTGGACTGCCAGATAGTGAAGATGATTGATCACTCCAGAGAACGTTGTTCCACCACTCAAGAGTCCACTGGCATCGTGATTTACACCACTCCAACTGATACTTGGCATTGGTCTTGTTGATGTTAGGCTTGTGTGCAGCTGCTTGGCCAGGAAACCCATTTCCTGCAGCTCGCAACAAACTGTTATGGTTCCAGAGGAATTTTGGAACTCGGTGGTGAGTGTTGTAACCGAGAACAGTGGATTTTGTCACACCACCCGCTTCAGCACTCGGTGATCCCACTCTGCCATTTTGCATGGCCTACCTGGTCGTGATTGCACTGTCATTGCTCCTAGGCCTTTCCACTTCACAATAACATCACTTACAGTTGATCAGGGAAGCTGCAGCAGGGCCAAAATACCCGAAACTGGCGTTGCAAAGGTCCTATAACCGTGCCACATTGAAAGTCACTGAGCTCTGCCATACAACCCATTCTCCTGTTCATACATGTCTATGAGGTATGCCAGGCCACATGTGTCCTTTTGTGTTTGAATGTTTGGGCCATGGATGTGCTATATATGGGCAAATCCACTACTCAGAAGAGGTGTCTGGATACTTTTGATCAGATAGTGTTTAATAAATTGTAGAATTTGATTTTTATCTTTAGGTTGTATCTTTTTTTTAGCATTATTGATTAGTTTATTTAAGAACCTGTAGTGTCATAGTAGTAATATATTTTAGTTGTAATCACACTGCAGTAATTGGGTTGAGATTGAAACATGAGTTGTGATATGATGTTTGGATTATTTACTGTCTAGATCAGAGATACACAACATTTCCAAGAGGAGACCACCAAGGAGTCCAAGGGCAGATTTGATGAACACGAAATATTTCTTTATAATCCCTTATTTAAACAAAAGTAATATAATTAAAATTTTAACAGTTTAACTGTTTTTTACAACTGTTATTAATAAAGGGTGAAATGGCAAGCACCTTTAACAACTCTGTGAACACTCAGTTTGGCTTTGCCTGGTGTAGAGGTATCACCAATCTCACATTCCCTTTCGATGAAATAATTCGTTTTTAAGATCCTGTCATGCCTGATTCCACGTGTTTTCATGTGTCCAGCATCACCATTTGAAATAGGCACTAAAGATAATTTAACTAGAATTAACAGGGAAATTTTTCTAATAAAGCACTTTATGGAGGGCATTCAAAAAGTTCTTGACACATGTCTGTAGATTTGCACTCATTCCTCTGAAGTTAATGAGCTGCAACTTGTTTGACAGCTTGTCCAATCTTGTCATTATGTATTAGAAATGATGATAGTGCATTTTTTTTTCTCTTTGCTGGCGACACATAAAGTTCAGTAGTGCAAAATCTGTGTGTTGCTGCTATAGGGCGTACTAGAGACAGGGAAAATTTTCCATTTTCACAAGGATGCAGCTTGAGGACGACACTAAAAAAATGCCAATTTATCACAAGTATGTGGGGATCATGCTTGTTCATATGGCACTGTTACAGGATAGATGCACAAATTCAGAGAAGGATGGCATAGCTTCAAAGACCTCCCCTCTTGCAGGAAGAGCAAAGGAGGCTGTGAATGAGAGAACCATCATTGCTGTTTGTGAAGACATTATGCAAAACCTATACATCACCATTCAGATAATAAGTTTAGATGTCAGTGTATCAATTGGCAGTGCGGAAACAATTAGTCATCAACATTAAAGTTCTGAAAGATCTGTGCAAAATGGATACCCCACAAACTGATAGAATAGCAAAAGCAACTCCTTGAGAAACTCCTTGAGAGAAACCTTGAGAGAAACTCTCTCAAGAGTTTCTCTCAAGGAAGAGGATGTTCACAATTTTTTTTTCAGTTCCCAAGGAATGGTAGCTGTGGACACCTTACCTGAAAAAAAAAAAAAACTATAAATGGCGAATACTACACCAGCATTGTTTAGCCCAAAATGGTTGAGATGAATGAGCAGTGACCATCAACAGGTGTGTCAAATGTTCTTCTTCATGACAATGTCAGTGTTTACAAAACCTGGCAAGTTATGGCGTATCTGGAGCATGAAAAAATCAAACAGCTACCCCATCCTGCATATTCACCTGTTCTTGCACCATGCAATTTTTGGTTGTTTCCAAAAATTAAAAAAGGAACTCCTGGGAAACCTTTTTCAAGGGTGTGAGACCTTGCAAAATGAGTTATTCAGATTTGTGGAGTATTCCCCAACAGGATTACTACCAAGCTTTTGAGAATTGACATAGACTTCTGCAACTTTGCATAGATGCTGGAGGGTGTACTTAGAAGGCAGTAAAAGTTTTGTTGAGGTAAGTGCAGTGGTTTTTGTTCTGCAGATGCATTTAAAGAACTTTTTGAACATCCCTTGCATGTGGAAAGTTTTAGATAGATGTTAATTATAGCACCCTAAAGCCAGTTTTGGGATTCAGAAATTTTAGCAACCAGTTCTCTCACACCTTACTGCCCTTTCACAGTGAAAAATAAAAACCAAAAATATTTTACTGAAATTGTGATTTGAGCAATAATCATCTGTAGAATAGCGTGAGCAATAATTGTGACCCCAGAATGTGAATAGTAGCCTATCTGAAAGAATTAAAGACTGGTTTGGTGAACTTGGGAAATTCTAGGAACAGGTTCTCATGAACCAGTGCAAACTGTCTGAATCTCACCACTGCCTAAAGGTGCAATAAGTTGAAGCTACTCTTACTGTGAAATCATTTGACTTAAAATCAGTTTATCCTAAAAGAAAATGGCAAAAAATATGTGATCAATATATGGCTATGAAAAATGTACTACTAATGTGATTAAATCCACTTACAAAATATCAATAAAAGATTACACTTTTTATACATAAAAATTTTATGCACATTTTATTAATAGTAACTTTTTACTGTGCATATTCATTTATTGTGTTTAAAACTGAACTAGTAATATGAGGAATGGTCCAAAAGTAAGTTTACAAGGCACATAATTCATTACAACTGGTCCTAGACTCATCAGATATGTTGCAAGGTGATTGGTTATTTTCAGTTGGCAACACTGTATTGAAAGTCATCACTTTGCACCACATATGTGATGGCAGTCAGTTAAACATGGCAGTTCGACTGAGAGGGCCAAGCATGAGGTCCTGGCAGTAATTCAGTTTTTGAATGCAAGGAATGTGTCTGTAGCAGAAATTCGTTTCAGCTGGCTGAAATTTATGGGAATGATGCAATGAGTCAGCAGAGTGTGACAAAGTGGTGTTACACTTTAGAACCAGATGAGTCAGTACAGACTATTGTGATATAAGTGTTAGAACTTATATCACAAGCACACCAAACAACAAGATATGTGGTGTATCAAAATTCTTGAAAACAGAATTACAGTGAGTGAAGTACAACATGAATTGAGTCTGTCATATGGAATGATTGTCAGGATCATTCAGGGGTTAGGATTCCACAAGGTGTGTGTGCAATGGTGCCATGAGCATTACATTGTACAACAATGAACAACAACATTACATTGTACAATGAAAATGTTTCAAGAATCAAAACAGCCATTTCTTTTACTAATTTTGATGCACAATTATTTATATATTATTAAACACGATTATGAAATTAAAAATTGGTGATTGGCTCTTGTTTTGAAAATACAAGGGGCTGCATCCATATACAGTGTATACTGATTTCAGTCTTTTGTGTATTGTACAAAGTGCCAAGGTGGCACAATACAGGGAGCTATTGATTCATTCAAGGTAATGCAATGCCTGGGACCTATTGCATCATTCAGACATTACCTTTCTTCAGTTATCATTCGTTCATCATTGTACGTGGGTGCTGTATGTGAGTGATATGCCTCGTTCTTGTGTGAACAATGCAGGCCATTTTTGTTATATTTGTGGCAAAGTTACTTTTGTGTCACAGAAGCATGAAATAATACCTGCTCATGAAAAGGCCTACCACATTTACTTCAGGTGTAAGTTAATGTAAGGATCAATAGAGGAGCTGGGCTCTGCATATAGTGTGTAATAGTTGTATAGCATGTCTTCGTAGCTGGATGTCATTTGCCAGTCCTATGATATGGTGGGAACTGTCTAACCATGTGAGTGACTGTTACTTTTTGTATGACACCTCTGCTGAGAAGTGGTATTAATAAAAAGAAAATGCAGACAATAAACTACCCCAGCATACCATCTGCTATCCACCCAGTGCCATATAGGGAAACTGCCTGTCCCAGAGTCACCAAAATAGTATGATGTGGACTCAGAGGTAGAAGAGGAAGAGAAGGAAGAAACAGGAACACAGGAAATAACATCTGTAGATCCCAAACTCACACCCACAACATTGGATTCACCATACAAGATCACACAGAACTAGTTGAGTGACCTTGTTAGAGATCTGTAGCTATCAAAAAGTATAGCAGAACTGCTAGGATCCAGACTTCAGCAGTGGAATCTCCTTGACGTGAAAGTAATTGTGTATCATAGCTGCCAAATAGATCTGGTATTGTTATTTACCATGGTAAGTAACCTGGTTGCTTGCAAAGATGTTGAAAGTTTATTCACATCCCTCCACATGACACATACTTCAGAAGAGTGGAGATTATTTATAGATTCCTTGAAATTAAGTATGAAAGCCATTCTTCTACACAATGGGAATGTGTTTGCCTCTGTTCCAGTAGGCCATGCTGTTAATATAAAGGAAACTTATGACAATATGAAACAATTACTTCAATACATAAATTATGACAAATACAAGTGTCATATTTGTGCAGACTTAATAGTCAATTGCTCTTTTGCTTGGATATACAAAATTCTGTTGCTTCCTTTGCAAATGGAATAGCACAGACAAAGTATTATTGGAAGAAGATTTGGCCTTCTCGGCAATCACTGGAGCCAGAGATAAACGAATACAGCATCATCTGCTAGTACAATCCACAAAGATTTATTGCGACCTGTACGCATAAAATTAGACCTAATGAATTTTGTCAAGGCTATGGATCAGATGCAAACTGCCTTTTTGCACCTTCAACAGAAATTTCCAAGACTTAGTGATGTGAAGATAAAAGGGGGTGTTTTTACCAATCCAGATATTCGCTCATTGCTACATGATGAGGTATTTGTATCATCACTGGTGGTGAATGGAGAACATGGCATGCCTTCCAACAGGTAACAGTTGGCTTCTTAGGGAATAAAAAGCAGAAAATTGCTAGAACTGTATGGAAGAACTACTGTCTTCATATCACAAATTGGGATGTAGTATGCATTTGAAGGTACATATCTTAAGTTCTCATTTGGATTTCTCTCCAAAAAACTGTGGCATTGTTAATGATGAGCATGGGGAACATTTTCATCAGGAAATTGTTACAGTGGAAAAGAGATATCAAGGAAGATGGAGCCCATCAATGTTAGCAGATTACTGCTGGAATGTGATGCGAGATTCTCATGATTTTTTTTATAAGCAGCAATTTGAAGATGTGACAGTTACTGTAGACCACGTTTTTTTTTTGCTAAAAATACAACTCAACTTCTAAACCTCATTATGAAACAACTAATCAATGAAATGGTTTATATTACATACTGAAAGAAAAAGCATTTAATTCCCCCCCCCCCCCCAAAAAAAAATATTTAAAAATTACAAGGGAAAAAATGGTAGATAAGCATAAAAAAAGTTGCAGGTTTATTTGTAGTGATATTTGCCCGTGGTTCTGGCAACATAATCAGAAAGCGTGGGTGGCAGCCATTTTGTTTATGGAATGGTTCCACCAATGTTTCATCCGAGAAGTGAAAAAATACTTGGAAGAGGAAGGGTTGGAATTTAAAGTCCTATTAATAATAGACAATGCACCTGGCCATCCTGAATCTGTTTGCTATGAAAATGAAAATGTCAAGGTCGTATTTTTATCTCCAAATACAACCTCATTGCTTCAGCCCCTTGACCTGGGCATCATTCAATTTGTCAAGACAACATACACCCGCCTGGTATTTGATCGCATTCGATCAGTAATTGATGCAGGATCTAATCTGTACATAATGCAGTGCTGGAAATCATTCACTATTGCTGATTCATCAAAGCTGCAATGGATGAATTAAAACCAGAAACTGTAAATGTCTGCTAGAAGAACTTATGGAGTGAAGTCGTGAATGATTTTAAAGGCATCCCGGGGATCGATGGAGAAGTTAGGAAAATCATTCATGCAGCAAGACAAGTTGGTGGAGAAGGATTTGCCGATATGCTTGATGAAGAAGTGGAATAACATATTGAAGGCCATCGAGAAGTGTTAACAAATGAGGAATTGGAAGAACTTGTTGAATCATCTACAGAGGAAGATGAAGAAGAAGAAACTGAAGCAGAACCAGCAATGTGAACATTACCAAAAATTTCCGAAGTGTTTCGAATTGCACAGACATTAAAGGACAAAATTATGGAATACAGCATTAAAGTCACCTGTATGATCACTGAAGGATTACAACCTCTGCAGCAACAGTTTGATGAGTTAAAAAGAGACAACAACTTCTGATTACAATGTTCTTCCAAAAGGTTTCAGCAAAAAAACTTCAACTATTGAGGATCCCCAACCATTGACATTGTCATGGCTTGTGAACCAGGATCACCCAATGCAGATGATTCTCCTCCTGATATATCATCAGAAGGTCAATAATAACCTAACACTACATCACAATGCCTACGTCATTTACCTCACTTCACCTCATCACATAGGCATTGTATCATCTCACATCATCACAAGAAGAGTGAGGACAGTACAATAAGATATTTTGAGAGAGAGAAAGAGAGACCACATTCATCTAACTTTTATTACAGTATATTGTTATAATTGTTCTATTTTATTATTAGTTATTGTTGTTAATCTCTTACTGTGCCTAATTTATAAATTAAACTTTATCATATGTATGTATAGGAAAAAAATATACTATATTTAGGCTTTGGTACTATCTGGGGTTTCAGGCATCCACTGGAGGTCTTGGAACGTATCCCCACAGATAAGGGGGGACTACTGTACTTCTCAATTCAGAATAGAGACAGATTTCTTAAATGGATTTTTATTAATCTGCAAAAAAAAAAAGTTTACAGCATGCTCTACAGACATGCACTAAGGCCAGCTAATGAGCCACACTCATGCACTGTGTTTGCTTTGGTTAATAAACTAGGCAGTGGGGAAGAATACACTGGTCCTCAACCTTGGCAATTGTTCAAAGAACAAAGGATGATCAAAGATGATGAGTGCCAGTGAAAGTATGTAACTTGGAGCACATTCCGTAATTTTAATAAAAGTTGTTTCTCTGTCAAATTTTATGTTTTGGTCTTTGAAACACAATTTTAATTATTTTGTATTGCTCTGCTAGTAGTATGTTTTGGTTGTGGAAACATTGCAGTTTTACATCTCTTGTCACATATATCTAAATGCAAAATTGCTGTACCTTTAATAATTGTACTAGAATTTATAGAGTATGCTCAATGCAAGATGTAAGAATTTTTAAAAACACCTAAGGATATATTTCTGTACTCTTGAATAAGTTGTTCAGTATATTTAAGCACAACTTATATTCTGAGAACTTAATCATGTTTTATTCCAAAAGCTTCTTATGGTTAAAAATTGTTATGATTCAAATTACAGACTGCCTTTTTAGTAAATGAAAACTTTTCTCACTCATTATGAATTCAAAATGTGAAAAGAAGTAATAGTAAAATTATTTGTAGAAAAATGATGCTTTTGTCTCTTTTTTTTTGCAGTATCTCAGATGAATAATGTTGGGCGACATGTTGTTGCAGCTGCTGTGAAACCAATTTCTGCTTCCACTACGGCACGTTCATCTTTACCACATATTGCAGGAGTGGCACATGTCACACATGTCATGTCTCAGTCACCAGTTGCAGCTCCAGTTGGTCAGCTGGTCTCACCAGGGAGCCATGTATCTGCAGTAACTCCACTAGTTGGTTCCGTATCTGTTGTTTCTCATGCTGCTGCAGTGCATCATCCTCAAATTTTAACACAGCCTCAACCTCTAGGAAAAGTTTTAGCATCTCCTATACTTAAGTCAGTAAATCAAATTAATCAGATCCCAATAATTCAACAACAATTTCTTCAACAAGCTGTTGGATCTGCATCAGCACAGCCTGTTGTCAAACCAGTTGTAGTAGTAAGTATGCCTAACATTGTTCCTTCAAGCAATGTAGCATCATTACCCCCTGCATCAGTAGCTTCTGCAAATGATCAGCAGGGTACAGTTCGAGGCCCTGGTCCAGGTTCTCAACAATAAACATTGTTAATTTTATTGCTACTTTGTTATTGCAGTTGATGCTGCAGTTGTCTTGTACAAAATGCCAGTGTTCATTGTTGGTTCTCTATTATTATGTTGTACACCCAAATATTTTTAGCTGTTGATTGTTTTATGATATTACAGATATGTTCTGAGTTTGCCATTGAAAGAGTGAAAGAACCTTAGTAATAGTAAATTTTAATATTTCTTCAGCAAAATTATGTTTTATATATTTATGAAACCAATGTACAGATTTGGCTGATTGGTGATTTAAGTTATATCTTCTTAACAATTGTGTTTAAAAGTATTATGAAAGAAAAAGTGAGGTTCAAATGTATTGTGTAAATTTTTTGTCTTTTAAACTATTTAAATGTGTAAACAAACAATTTTTTTCCATTTTGTGAAAACTTCATTATTTATTTACTATGAATGCAAAACTGTCCATTACAAAAATAATATGATGCCAAAGGCAAACAAAAAATGTTTTTATAAAATATATAATTACAAAAGAACTTACATACAAGGTAGAGTTTGAAAATATAAGTATTTCTCTTTTAATTTTAATAAAATAATGTATTTTATATTTTTAGCAGTAAATACTGTTTTTTTGGATTTAAAATTCTCCTGGTGATATAATTTTTATGCCTCCATTACATAATTAGGTAAACTTCTTTTATTGTACTTTTTTTGTCTAAGAAAATAATTTTTTTAGCATTATAGTATTCTAGCATCTGAGCTAAGCTACCCTCAGGGATAATTTTATTTAATTTGAAATGCTGTGCATTGAGGTATAAAGTTGAATTTTTTTTTAACTTATTGTGTTTTGATGACACAGTTATTAATGGTACATTTTTATTTCTCCTAGAAACTATTATATATATTGTTTTGATATTCTAGCATGTTTTTTTAACATTCATATTGCAAAATTATGCCAAAAATTTTGAATTCTCCATAAAGGTATCCTATATGTTACTTTATATAGTACAATAACATTTATTGTTTAAATCCATTCTTAAATGTTGTTTAAATTTACCTTGACATATACAGGGATCTGTTTATTATTAATCAAAAGAATTTTTTTTATATTGAGTAAACTTGAATTATTCAAAATTTAAAAATCTGTAAGTAAATACAAAAACTTTTCTTTTTAAATTAAATACTGATTAGTCATTACACAATATAGATATACCAAAATAAAAAAATTGCTGTATTGTATGCATCAAATTTTAATTTGGTTATTTTTTAGTAAGATCTGGTGGCATTTTAAAAATAAATCTTTTCAATATTATAACTAGTCCTTTTAAAAGTCTTGTATTAAACAAGTCTTTTTAAAAGTTTGAATATTAATACCTACTTCGAAAAAACAACAAACTCTTTGTTTTTTATCTTCTAGAGAAGGTGCCCCAAATTATTTTATCCATGGGTTACATTTAAAATATAACTCTGGTCTTTGGACACATATCATTAAAATTATATATATATTTTCATCCAAAACAATCATTTGTGAGATGTATCTCATGACATGTCATATACAATGTTTATTTTAAGTGATTAATTAATATTAATTTTTATGTTTGGAGTTTTCATCAATTTGCAAAAATGAAGTGAGAAAAAGTTTACTCTTCAAACAAAAATATTCATTAGCTACCATTCAAGTTACAATTTAATTAACACTTTTTAATTCACACTTTTTTTAAATTAATTTTATAATACACTTCTGCCTTTTAAAATAAAAAAAATTAAAATCAAAATTTCTAAAGAAAGTTCCTTGTTTTTAATTTTGAAAGCTGGTTTTTGGATTTTAATGTTTGCCTAAGAGTGGCCATACATGATCATACCATATGATCATGCATATGAAAGATGGGTTTCGGGTTTTAGTGGCCCAGTTAACAATGCCCCTTTATGGAAAGCTGTTAAGTGAGTTTCTAGGCTTGGTAAGATATTTTATATATAAAGAAAACACTATTACCGTTATATTATAACTCGTCTTTATGCAGCCTCCTATTCATTTGTTTTTCTACAAATGTATGGAATGTCCATTTTGTTGCTCACTGCAAAAAGAATCCCCCCCCCCCAAAAAAAAAAAAGTATTAAGGTACTTTTTAGGCTGCTGAAGGAAAAAAAGGCAGATTGAATTTAAGTATTTTCAATATCTTTAATGTCTTTTATGACTTGACTGTTTTTTTTTATACTTTTGCAGCCAATGACAGGATAGACGTTCCATAAATAATAAAATGAACTAGCTTTCGATAGTTTAGTGGTGAGAATACCTGGCATATAACTGGGAGATGGGGAGCAAAACTCATTTTTTCAGCAAAATTATTTCTCAAATATATATATTTAGAAAATTGTTTACTTAGGATGGCAAATAAGGCATTTTGTATTTTAACACAAGTGGTCCACTGTTGAATATGTTCCTCAGTAGGTTTTATAGACATTATTCTATTCTAAAAATCTACTAATGTTTATCCTTAACAAAAAAGTACAGTGCATATTGGAATTCAATGCAAGAAAAAAAAATCCCATCAGAAAAGATTTATGACCTACTTTTAAAAATAAGGGCTTAATCTATTTTTTTTTATCTGCTTAAAGTGGAAATCCAGATAGTAAAATCTAGTACAGATAAATGTAATTTTACTGTGTTCATTTTTTTTCTGCTTTCCAAAAATATATTCATCTGCATATTGCTGTGTATATCTGTTGCAGTGTTTTAAAATAATTACTGTTTTGAATACATGAGCTGGATACTATAGTTGGTGACACAGTATACAATTTATTAACTGTAGTCTGTTGAAACAGAGGTTGGACAGCAATTAATTTTTTAAAGTATGCACTTAATTTGTAAGATTTGTAAGTTTCAGTATGTTATATATTTTGAAAAGTTTAAAAAACTATAAAATATAATTAAAGTCAGAAATCTCATAGCAGTAAAATCTGCAATATCATAGAAAAGTTTATATTGTTTTTTTATTCTTAATACAATTTGTAGCTTCTGGTTATTAAAATATACTTCAAGTGAGTAATATACCAGTGATTTATATTAACATTTAAAAATAAAGGAAGATCATAGATTATTACTTTTTTTACATGTGTATATTATGTTTTTTGAGCAGAAAAATGCTTTCATAGTTGTAATGAAAATTAATTATTTTGTAGTTATACATAGAAATAAATCCATCAAAGTGTGCTTGTATAATTCACAGTAATTGTGAGAAAGCAACAAAAATGAAAAAGAGAAAAAAAAAACTAATTGTAAGAAACAGAACCAACAAAACTGCCAGATCTTGATGTCATAAAGCTTTTACAGTTCTCATATAACTTGTTGTCCACTTCAAAATTTTGATTTCTTCTCTCTTCGATATTTTTTGTTCAGTCATTTCTAATTCGAATTTATTTTTTGTTTATCTAGAACAATGTATTTCAGCCTTTTATGGATGATAGACCATTTACTTTTATTGTTGTGTGGAGCAGGTTGCTTTCTAAGCACTTACAGGGAGTATCAAATTTAAAATTTCAAGATAAAACACTAGAAATCTGCAAATGCTGATCCCTCATCCCCTAAAAAATAGCCAAAACACTAACTTTCTTGCTACTAGTCAAAAACATTTGGACTGTTTTTGAATGATTGTGGTTTAGCCTAGAAAAAGTTTGAAATGACCATTTTTAGCTTATTTGTATGTTTGCTACATATTTATGAATCATTCTCAAATCCACACCATGTTTATTTGTAAAATTAGTCTCTTTCAAGCTTTGTTGATCAAAATTAGCATTTGTATTATTAGCATTAAAGGCATAAACAGTTGATATGTTCAGGCCATATTTTGATAATCTTTATGATGCATTTCTAGTCTACTTGGTGATTTCTGACATTTCTTCCAAAACCCACCAACTCTGACACCATATTTCAGTGAAATATATTGGACACAGATGCATTTTTCATTTCCTTTATTTTACTCTTACTGTAATTTATTTAAATTTTGATTTTATTTGGGGTATCTGCCATTAAGGGAAAATACATTTCTCTATTAGAAGAGGAATATTTTGATTATTGTTTGTTCAACTTTAGGACTAAAAACTTCTTTGTGATACTTTCAACCTTTGTATGACTACAACTTATTTTTTAGCAATAACAAAATCTAAGTAAAGTTTTGGCAAGACTCACAATCAAGAGTTTTATAAAAAAAATTGTTTTTAACACAAAAGAAAACATCCTCAACTCTGCTAAAGTAACTTTGCTTGATTCATTGCAGTTGGTTACAACAAATATATTTTTCATTTTCACTTTGAATATTTTCATATTTTTGGCAGTTTTTCTTCTGCTAAATAACATTTGCAATCAGCTTGATGTCAGATAATCTTCCATACACTATAGAAAATATTTATTGTAAACTTTACAACTCACCTAGGATTCAGCATACTTTGTGTATAATTGAAATTCATTGCCTCACTCATTGTGACATTGACACAAGAATTTTGCCGTTTTCTGTAAATAACTCATCATTATCACTCACACTTGTTGATAATAAAACTGAAATGTGAATGATAACATAGAGCTAAATACTACAAAATTAGCCATTATTTATCTGTGTTAAACTTTACAATTTTTATGTGATGATGATGATATATACCTGTTACATTACACAGTGTTGCCTGCACTTACATTTTTTACATGTCAGTGAAACATGTCTACTGCATTATAGTGCTGCCAAAATGGAAATTGTAAATATGATGCATAGAAGAATTGCATGGTATTGCTCGGGTCTTAATATATGGCAAATGACTCAAAAGTAGCAAGCTTCCATTTATTAATAGGCATATTCTGAATGGGTGTGTGTACAAACATTTATTGTATGTCTGTGGTGACATCATTGGTGGTAAAAGTTTTCAGCTACCTGTAATTCCTTGGATATTTCATCGATCAGTCCCAAATTTGGTATGGGGATTTCACTTGTGTCTTCCTGTATGGGGTTTAGAGATCAGATTCCTAGCTGTGGTGGGTCAAGGTGAAACCTGCTGCAAGTGTCCGATATCTCGGGACACTGTTGTTGTGTACCTTGTGAATGGAGTAGCCGTTATTGATGGGAAAAGTTGTCAATGGACAGATGTTTGATAAAAAAAAATAAATAAATAAATACCCCCTAAAGCAGCTGCTTGCCACAGAGGTCTGACAGGAGCCTATCAGTTTATATGCCACAGTAGAGGTCTGAGAGGATGGCAGGACCTCAGTAGAAAAACAACACATACATCCTGCCTCCCAGGTCTCGAACCCAGGTCCCTTAGATCAGTAGCCAAGCGTTCTAACCACTCGGCCATGGGATACCAAACTTTTTTTTTTTTTTTTGGGGGGGGGGGGGAGTAATTTCATGGGTTTAAACCTTACAGTACACTAAATTATGATGAGATCAAGCTATATACCAAATTTTGCAGTCCTGACTCTTACTGTTTAGGAGGAGTTTTCAAAGAAATAGACACACAGATAGACAAACTCTCTAAAATAAAATATATAGTAGACGGAGTTTGACAAAATGGGAAACCTTCACCAACTCTGCTAAAATTGATTTGATTGCAGTTAAGTTGAACGAAATGAGTATTCATTATTAACTGGGATGTTTGTATTTGCAATCCATCATTTCTTTTTACAAAAATTGCAAACGAGAAAATTCAGACATTTTACATCCTGAATGTTGTCTGTGCAGGACAAAGGATTCAAATTCAGGATAGGTGGCAACCCTCTTGTGAGTTACTACTATTGAATATTTAAATGTTACTATAAGGAAGAGAGAATTTAAGCTTAGAGCAGTTTACCCAATCATTTAATTAATTTTTATTCACTTTGCTAAAAACAATGTAAGTAGGATCAAAATTCCAGTAAATTACAGTGTTGCTATATTTGATTTGCAAGTATAATGCAGTAAAAATTCAGTATTAAGAATGGTTATAAAACCTATTGTGGCTTTAATATCATCTGAGTACTGGTTAATAATATGTATCATGTGATGCATGTTCATTTTAGCATTTTTGAATAGGTGAATAAATATACATTTTTAAGTTAACTCTTTATCCTTCAATGCATCAGCAGCTAATGTGTGTGTTGTTTAGGGAGAGAAGATCACTTATTTAAAATTCATTTGAAACCAATATTTTGAAGTTAGTGAAGAAATAGATTAACAAATTTTAGAAGTTTTAAGTATCTAAACAATGTACTAATATTATTTTTATCTGTCTGTTTGGGAATCAACTTATAAATAATTATGATTGATCTTTAAAGCATGTTTTTAAAATATTTTAACTATTGTTTATGGGATCAGCTATTATATTCCTTGTCTCTCAAAATCTATACAGATAATATGTAATAAAAATGCTTATGCAAAGAAGGGCAAAATAGCAATTGCCTACAAAGATGCTTTGTATCTCTTTTTGCATTTATCAGTTATTCAGATGTGAGAAATTACACAATGATACACATTAAAAATATTAATGTTATTAGTTTGTATTTTTTTTACACAGTAAAATGGATTTCTTAATCCTGCCACAAAATATGTTAATATGTATAGCAATAAAAGAAAAAAAATGTTGAACATTAAGGACATTGGGCAAATGTATCACAGCATCTTTGCTGTTAACATAGTTTAGATTTTTTCTCCCCTTAATTGCTGTGCTTCACCTGATGTCAGCTTGTGCAAAAAAAAGGTATATATCCTTGATGTGCATCCTATCATAGCTAAGCTAAAATATTTATTAAAAAAATGGAACAGTCTTAACTGTTTTCATTTGGTTTCATGCATACTCCCAAAATAGAGCTTATATTATTATCTATGATATGCAGTGCATTTTATATCTTTCAGAAATTCATATTTTCATTTTAAGAGTTAAGATAAAAATGCAGCAAAATAGTATTTTTATAGTTTATGTTAATACTCTTTTCTTTACCTGATATTAAGATAAAATATCATAATGTAAAAACTGTCTAACATTAATGCACTGTTTATTGTCTTACATTGATGCTTTAAGGTAAAGTTAGTGTAGACAAATAAACTTGTTTCCATTCCAGTGAACATTACATTGCATATTTTACCCTAATTGTTGTCATTCCCTTGATGTATGTCTTTTCACATTTTGTATATAAGGCTGATCACTGTACTTTAAAACCTTGCAGTGCAAGTTGTAGAAAATAATTTTAGTGTACAGTAATTTTGTTTAATGTAGTATTTTATCAGTTGATATATTTTTTATAGTTAATGTTTGTCTGAACTAGTTGTAGAATTTTTTCTTATGTTGACATAACTTCTAATGTATGTTGTAGGTTTAAAGAAAGTGAGTCTGTATGTAAAGGGTCAACATACAGACCTTTCTACCATATATTAGAAGTTATTTGTGCAGCAGTTACACTAGTAGTTAATAATGAGAATTCACTGTGATTTGTCTTGTATTTATTCATTTTATTGTGTTCTCTTCATTGTTAAATGTAAAGAGCAAAGAAGTTGGGGGGGGGGGGGAGTGTTCTACCATCCTGAACATTCAAAATGGCATGGATGATAAGCTGTTGAAGAAGGTTCCACTGTGAAAAAAAATGTAATATTAGTAAGTTGCACAATGCTGAAATAGTGCAGAGAATGTTCTCACAAAGGAATGTTAGATATTGTTCTTCCATAGAAAATATTTATGTCTGCAAAATACGAACAAGGATGTTTAATCATGTTATGTTACTTATAGTCATTTTTATATTATCATTTCACATAATCTTAATTTTCCATAGAAGGAAAACTGAATATCAGTTATTTTAGTAAACATTTATCTTTAAGAATGTTATCCACATTTGTGGTTTTCAGATGATTCCATCAGGAGAGAAATTTGAAAGAATGAAACTGTGAATATAAAACAAATATGAAATCTCTCTCTCTCTCTTGATTAACTTTCAGTATTAAGGAGAATGAATTTTTTTAACAGTAATCAATTTGTAAAGAGGGATATACTCACCCAGTTAAGTCATTGGTTGGGAGAGGTGGAAAAGGATTGGCATGTGATAATTGGTGGGGTTTGATAATGGGAAGAAAGGATAATGTGAAACATATATTAATAGTAGTGTCAGTAGCCAACAAAGCAAAAGGCGTTATGGGGGGATAACTCTCAAACCATCTGGCCACGTTCCCTGCATGTAACTGAGAGAACCAGATATTTGTCTCACCATTCAATAAGTTCCATATTTTCTTAATGTTCTACATTAGTGATGTCTGGCCTGCAAAACTATTTAAAGTGGACTGTGGAATATTGCATCTTTTAAATTCAGTTGCAATGGTTACTGTATGCTAGTGTCTATAGTAAAGTCTGTCTAGAGTCATTCAGGTCAGCTCTATCACTGCATATCCCACAGCAATGTTCCCTCTAATGTTTAGAGAGAGTGTTTGGAAAGAAAATTATCTTCCTTTGGAAGAAATTTCAAGTGCATAGGCCATCATTTGCTAAATGGCAAAAGGGACTTTTGTGCATGGAGAATGGAAACATTGGTGAAGTTGTGTGGCTGTTCAGCTTAGAGGGAACATTGGTCCATATTCTTACTTAAGATTTAATTTTAGCCACTAGCAATAAAAAAAGTTGTGCACTGCTTTTCTATGCTGTAAATATTATATTAATGTAGCTTTTGCTAGCTTGTTCATATAAAAAAAAGGCTTCAAAAGGTAGCATTTTGAAAAATCTGATGACTTTTATATTTTGTATAATAAATAATTAGTTATAAAATAAATGGAATAAATTACAGAATTTGTGAAATGTAAGAAGGAAAGAAATCACTATATGCTCATATTTTGTAGTTTAATAATAATAATGCTGTTGAGTAAGAAAGTCATAGACAGAAGGAAATTACAAACCAGATGGGACAAGAGCTCAAAATTGCGTTATGTGGTAAGCCTATTTATAATCAACTACAGCTCACATTCTTTAAATTATAAGCATGTAGCCTTTGAGGCTAAAATATGTAACACTAAAAAAATTACAATTACTACTATACATATATCAGTATAACTTACAAATAAACTATATTCAGAGTTAAATTTCTCCAGGTTCTATATTCATACAATATCATCAATATCTTTTCAATTTACATTATTCTGTCATTCCTGCCACGGTACAAGCTATATTACAGAATCCTTTATTTGTGAATGTTTGTTTTCTTGATTGTGAATGTAAAGAGCATTTTTTTTTTCACAATAAATACTCCAAAGAGGTTTCAGTGCTTAACCCAAAAAGTTTTGAATAGATAGGCAAAAAGCAATAAAAATGTTGTGAGAGATGCAAAGAGTCAAGTGTATTTTATATATAGACATAGGCATTTGATCTTTTTCTATGTGGCAGACTAAGCAGCTTTCTAGGGCAGCAAATGTTAGGGGACTGTCTATTTTCAATAGCAGATAATATTCAGGGAGAGGAAAATGTGAATGTGTAATGAAACAAAAACACAAGTATTCTACACAGATGGTGTTGAATGATTTAATATTTGGAACAAAAGTCTCTGCTTTGAATCCTCTATTTAGAATCCAGAAACTAGTAGAACTGTCTGGTAAACTGGGACATGTTTGGCAGAATTTTTTCTGCAAGTGAAAAAAAACGTGGGTTCAGAATAATTTTATTATGCTGAGAAAAAGAAAAAGAATTAATCTAAAGCATGTGCATTTCTACTTAGATATACATTTTTGTTGGGGGTGGGAGCGGATAAAACATTTTCTTAGGGCAGCATGAACTTTTAATGCACATCTGCATTTGCATGCTTAATGAAGAAAACTATTACCAGTTTCCGAGCTATGTGGGGAACAAAGATCATTTACATTCGTAGGATAGAAGTCTCTTCACCTAGTACAACAGACTCAAACATAGAAACTATTTTCCTATCTATTGGATTAATGACTGTTTTCCATTAAACTTCTTCCAAACAATATTCACCAAAAATGAATTTTGTATAGCAGTAAGAATTGGAAAATTATTTTGATGGATATGATACTTTCTCTTAAATACATACATGTTTATACATGCTTACAAGGGCTGATATAAGATCCCTAAGCAATAAAAAAATTTGGAATCCTTACTGATAGTAATATTACCAGTGGCGAGCTTTCAAAATCAGCATTTGATTCTCCAGAAAAATCATTTTCTGTCAGAAGTGTGGAACTGGCAATGAAATTAATCTTTAGAATGCATAGGATACTTTAAAATTCAATTTGTAATATGAATCCTACACAAAGAAATTTGAGAATCCACCCAAGTTGTTTTGTTCTCCATAAATAAACATTTTTCATGCTCATTAAATTCAAAGATGACAAGTTCTTTTTTTTTGTTGTCACTTGTACTCATGCTTTTAACTATTCAAAAGCATTTGACTGACTAGCTGTAATCTGAATGTGGTTTTGCGTTACTAATATTAAATGGGGAAAAAAGAAACAGATCGAAGTGCAGACCTTAATATTATATTCTCTTTATCCACAAATAAACCAGTTACATAGTTATTCTGAATCTTGGTGCAGGAAACTAGTTTGAAAATATTTTCGTGTTCGTAACATTTGCATTAGGCATTAAAGTTATTTGCTAACAATGATGGGAAGTGTTTAGATTTCTAGTTAGTTTTGATGAATATTTGAAGTTGGAAACTTGAAGTAAAAGTTTTTTTAATTATGGTAATCTTACATCATTACCAAAATACTATTAAAAAAAGTTAAAACTTGACAATTTTGGAAACTCAGCTGTTAGCTTAAGACATTTTCTATGCTGCTTTTGAAACAAGAATTCGATGCATAGGCAATGGTGTCATCCGAATTTATTAACTGGTTCTCTTCCACTGCAACTTTTATTTTTTTTTAATATTTTAACATATAGTGGAATTATCTTTTTAAGATTAAGTAAAAGAAGTAGCAATCCTGATGTTTCCCTTTATATGTGTATATTTGTTTCAGTATTAGTAGTTGCTATTTATATATATATATTTATTTTTCTATTTGTTTTTTTGTAAAAGGCAATTTGGCAGTATTTTTAACAATTGGTGGGAAAGAACCAGTGTGAGCCAACTGCATGACATTACCAGCAAAATGTTAGTGAGAGTGGCACTACATGCACTCAACCTCACCCCCTTATGTCATTTTTTATTTCATGCATATTTTTCTCCTTCCATTCCTATGTGACCCTGGATCTCCTAATTCAGTTTCTGTCAATTTCTAGCGAGGGTTCCTAGCATTTTCATTAGAAAGAGAAAGAATCCCCTGTTGTTGAAGAAACAAGTACATGATTGATTGTAAAAGTGAAATGTGATTGACATCTTTTCATAAATTGAATTGAGTTGTTGCATTGTCCAATTGCATCCAGTACCCAAAAACATAGAGTGAAAAAGATTAGAATTATATACTTGACAAAATTTCTAGCATTAAAATTCTAAGGTCATTTTACCTTAAAATTTGACCTTAAATATTTCAAAAATCACCTCTTAAAATTTCTTGACGAACTAAACTATATTGAGGAATCAATAGTTTGCTAAAAAAATTGAGTTTCACTGAGAATATTTGTAATTTTTTTTCTGCTAACTGTTCATGAGTTCCATGTTTACAGGACATTTTCTCTACTATTCTGTTCCATTAAATGCATATTTTAAAAAAGTTATGGAGCTTCGAAGTTAGATTCCCATTGACATAACATGGAAAGTCTCTTAATATTTTGATAGGGCATCCATCATACTTGTGTATTATTGAATTAAACTTTTATATTATTCAAAAAATTTAATAAAATTTTGAAGTACTGCATGAAGTAGTTTAACTATGAGGTCTTTTAATTCGTAAAATTGTTTGTAAAGAATGTATGAAACAAAAATATAAAATTAAATCACATGGTTTCGTTGTGAACCCATTCATTCAAAAGCTCCATTTGTGAATTCCCGCTAGCAAGTTGAGCACCCTTCCCCCAAATATTATTGCTATGCCAGTCATATACGAAAACAGAAATTGCAGATTTGTTTTTCTGTTCAAACTGTGTGCTAAAACATTACTGAAACTGCCTGACTAACTAAATTACACTGAATTTGAGCAATTAAACTCTAAGCATTTGACTGAAATTCAACTTATATTACAGCATTAAAAGTAGTCTCATTTTAAAGTTGTTGATAGCACTAGAGTAATAATCTGAAGTGTGTTCGATGGGCGACAGATCCTGTGAACAGGTGGGCCAAGGAAGGAAAAACCACATCACAGATGCACTGCAGGGAGACCCGGGCGGTATGTGGTCGTTCATTATTCTGTCGGAAAATAGTATTAGGCATGATATGTAGACAAGATCGGACTTTCTTTCTGAGGCCCTAAGCTATGTCAAGTTTAAGAGGCCCCATAAATTCGTAATTTATGTATTTATTATTCTGACTATTCTACTTAAAAAATAAGCATAAAATTGGTGTGGTAAAACATTTATTATATAATACATAATTTTATTTATAACTACTAACACAAAATCGCAACTTCTATACAATAAAACTTGTAATACATTCTTTTTGAGGCCCTAAGCTGTAGCTTAGTTAGCTCATGTATAAGTGCGGCCCTGTATGTAAATATGACAATAGCACAGTTTCAATATATAACGTCGCTGTCAAGCTGCCATGAATAACAACCAGAAGTGACTGGCTATTGTAATTAATGGCTCTCAAAAATTATGCCAGGTTCGGTATGGCACTCCCGGATATATGCATGTTATGGGGTGTGGGGCAGCGGACTATCCATTCCATCAATGGCACTGGACGAAAAAATTGAGAACGTCGGCACTGCTAGACTACTGATTTCGACAAAATACTTAAAAAAATTTTCTGAGCTGTTAGTTAATATACATTATGATACATTTTATTCAAAGAAATGTACAAGTTTTTTTTTTCTTGGTATTCAAAATAAAAAAAATTATGGTTGATGAAAATATTACATTAGCAGAAAAAAATAAATTAGTTTATACACAGAGATCTATATATACTAGAGGGAGAACACGTACGTCATGGGCCAGTAAGGAGGTAGTGCCAGGGACGAATAATTGGGCAGAACGCCAGAATTATAACTCATGTACATGCATCTGTTTCAGGGGCGGAGGTGGCTCAGTCGGTAGCGCGCCAGGCTCGTAATCTGTAGTTCCCAGGTTCGAGTCCCAGCTGGGTCAGCGCTGAGATTTATCTCCGCAAAATTCCCCGCCCTGCCCACGGTCAGTAGGGGACACCGATGGGCTAGGAAAGTTAGCTGTCCGTCGGATGTGACGTTAAGCCGTGACCCCGTGTGCGGGAGAGCCATACCCTGTGCACGTTAAAGAACTTGCTGGATGGCCTTGACGGGAGGCTACCATCTGTCTCCCAACAGCTGTTCCAGTGGGTCCCCAACCTTCTCTGAGCCTTATGGGGTCCTTGTGACATTTAGCCCATGGTGTGCAAAAAAGTGCAGCTCAGAGGTAAAACAACCCAACCCAATGCATCTGTTTCAGTTCCTGTACATGTGAAGGCATTATATGGATACATTTTTTGGCTGAAAAAAAAGAAACCGACGTAGCTATTATGAAGTGCTTGATAATGCAGAAATATTTTTAACTCTAGAAAACTTTTTTTTTCTCGTGTTCCAATCGAGTGTTAGTAACAATAACGTCATCGCTCCTCTGTGTTTTAATACATACATTGTGCACCTGATAACAAATAGTCCCCCTCCCACCCACCCCAAAAAACAATAATTTCTATGCATGTATTAGATAATAAATGTGCGAATAAGTTAAAAACTTGCATTATAATTGACACAGAATGGTAATATAAAAAAAATTGTAAACTCAAGAAGATATTAATATATGCACATTCGACTTTATTTAGTATTGACGGATAATTATCCCTTTAACGCCCAAGAAATCTGAGAAAAAGGTAGAGGGTGGTAAAGACAAAGAATTATACAAGGAAATATGTCGCAAAGGTAAGAAAATTTGAATGTAAAATTCTCTAGATTCAGTCTTGACGCACCACCGCAGCAAGGAACCCAATCTCTAAACCTAAGGTAGCTAGAACTAAGTGGGACCACCATACCAAATTCGGGAATGATGGCTCAAAAACCTGCGGGATTACGGAGAGTTGATAATTTCTACCACCGGTAATGTCACCGCGGACGTGAACGAGTGTCCCCGCAACCGTTATGAATACTGCTACTCCTAGTCATATCAAGGCCTGAGCAATGGCGGGAAATTATGCTAATACAAAATAATTCTGGTGGTGCTTCTCAGTTACTAACGGAGACGAAATGTATCGGACTTTAAGAAAAATGATCTGCTGCTACCATTAAATTTAACTGGAATTTCTAAACATTATTGCAATAACGGTCTAATTGTGTATTTCAAAGAATGCGGCATCTTTGTTACGTCCTTAATTCATATATAGATTACCATCCAGTCTTGCATGCTTTCCTCAAGTATGAATAATACTTTTATTCATGATTTAGTAAATTCTCACTGTAAACTTGACTGCTTTCTTGCTTTGCGAAACTAGGGAAACATTAACATGCATTATAAATAGCGTAGTGAGTTCAAAATGTATGTGGGATGGTTTTTGTCGCCTATGTTTATACTTAGCTTCTAGTAGATTGATGTCTAAAATATTTTCGGAAATGATTTCATAGAACTAAGATTCATTCTAAGGAACAGCTAAATTTTTAACCATGAAGTAGAATAAAACAATTCACTGTTACCACTTTAAAAATATCTGTAGACTTAGTAGAAGTTATTAGTAACAGATATAAAAAGAAGCCATTAAAAACTATTGAGGTAAATAAATTGTTTATATTTATGAATTTTTTATATAATATTTCACTGTAATAATTTAAATGTAATACATATGAAACTAAAAGAATGGTAAAGTTATAAGCCACAGTTGCTTTGAGTAGCGGGAAGACTAAAACACCTTAATCATAAACTACAAAGTTAATTTGTTTAATAGAGATAAAATAATTTTAAGAAATTGAGATTTGATTTGTTTGTAACGATTTGTGCCACCTATATAGAACTCTGGTTATTTCGGCATTTTTTTTATGTATCGTTGAAGTTTTGCCGTACTTTCCCTCTTTCAAACGAAAGAAAAAGTGCGTCTATTCTCGCATACCAAGTCAGTAGACGACGGTGCAGAAGGCGAAGGGCGGAGCTCTAGCAAAGAACGCATAAGGAAAAGTTCAGCTTTGACAAAGCGTAAATTAGCGACCTCAAGTGGTGTTTCGATTCGTATCGTGCATTTGTTTAAGCTGGGAAGCAAACAATAAGGTGCAAAGGAATTATGCATCAAAAAATTTATATTTTAAAAAAGGAAAAAAAGTAACTGCACTTTGTATTTGAAAAAAATAATATGATTTTAATAAAGGTTATTTTCTCCATTGGAATTATTTTTCGTTGAACCAACAATTATAAATTGAACGGATAGAGAAGATTTGAAATTAGCCTGAAGTTAATTTATAGAATAAATTATTACAATTAGAAGCTTTCTTGGTTGCATAGAAACAGGAAACAGAACTGATATTAATATACTCTGTAGGATATCAATGGGAAATTATTACATGGGAAAAGCGAAGAGAATGGAAGTTGACAGTAACATGTAATTACAAAAGCGTTCGTCCCCTGTAATGTTCGTTTCACCTCTACGCCAAATGCACGATATTCGATTTTACATTAATCTCTAAGGAAGCTTAACTTCTTCTCCCTCTACATTCTTTGGCTCTAGCCATCAACTTGAACCAACCAGTTTCTGGCGGCTGCTCTGAACAAGAGCAGTGTAAGCTAATGAATGTGTGACTGATTATTTCAGTGGCAGGAGTGAATAGAATAAACTTAGATGAAGTTAAAAGATCTACTTTGGTTGTAACAATTATTGCATCCTGCTGCAAAACACGATTGTACCATGTTATATAACGACTGTGCAAACTCTCCTTATCAAGTACGGTAAAAATGCATAAAAAGGCATACTTTCTGCCCAACTTTTTCTATTGTCGCTCATGTAATGGTTGCCAGATATATCTGTAGTATATGTAAAACTCTGTGAGTTTATATTAAATAAAAATTCAAATTTCATTCACAAAATCTGTCATGGCCATTTTAAAGCTTTAAAATAACTTTTAAAAAGACCTTTAAAATGGATCACTTAACGTTGAAGTCATTAATGGGGTTGGAATATAAACGTTGAAAAGCTTATCACTCAATTTAGAAGGTTTTAGTTCGGCAAATTTGAACTTTTATAACTTGAAAGCTACTGAGCATAAAAAATAAGACTTTATTTTTTTCAAGTACACTGAATTTCATTAAAATCGGAAATTACTTACTCTGCTGATTTAACATGGAATCATCTGATGCAAAATTAATTAGCATTTTTTTTAGATTTATATTTGCTAGCAGAGATGAGTTCGGGTCCAATTGACTGACTGGACTCGAGCTATGCCATAAAGTTGTGTTTTGTTTAAAATTAAATAAATAAATAAATACCCCCTCAAGCAGCTGCTTGCCACAGAGGTCTGACAGGAGCCTGTCAGTTTATATGCCATGATAGTAGGTCTGAGAGGATGGCAGGCCCTCAGCAGAAAACCGACACAAACAGCCATGCCTTACCCGGGGCTCGAACCCAGGTCCCTTAGATCAGTAGCCAAGTGCGCTAACCACTTGGGAGAAAATATTGAAATAATTTCTCTTGATTATGATTTCAACCTTTTAATCAGCATTTAGTAATTAAAATTAATTAGCCCTATTTAGCGTTTGATTATTATGAGGTATTCTTTCTCTTAGTGAATGACTTTTACGTTCAGAATTATTTTACTCAAAATTTTTTATTTCTGCTTATTCTAGTATTTTTCAAATAATATTGAGATTTTAATTTTATCTTCAAATAATTATTTCAGTTTGTAATAGCCTAAAATATGAAGATTTAAAATGGTTTAACGCTATTTATAATTGTATGGATTATTTTTTTCCTACTGGACTAAGGACAAAATTTGAACCTGAACTCATCTCTATCTGCTATGGTGAAAATTTCAAAATATAACAGGTTAAGCAGAAATAGGTTAATTTTAAATATAGTTTTCGCCCAAGGCTCATTTTAAAACTTCTAAATAGCCAGGAGGAATTCTAATTACGCAATTAACAAAAATAATATCTGAACTTTTGGTAATAGAAGAAGAAAAAAAATGAAATGGCTAACCATGCGTATTTACTCTAGTGATGAAAGGCTTGCAAATTTTATAAGCCCCTTAAATATATCAATGACAGAATTTGCAATAGTTTATTCTGAGGATAAAAATGTTCGTGGTAGTATCTATACGCAGGTAGTCGGAATTTTAATAAAGAAATGCTCCAGAGACATGAAAAATGTATACATTGTGAAGTTATTTAATTATTACTCTGTTTGCAAGGAAGCTTTTTATTAATCTTATAGTGTGTAAAATCAACTTCTATTTCTGTAGTACAGTCCAAGACTTTTTGTATTGATATAGACTAAACGTTATGTCATGTCAGCTTCGATTATAACACAATTCAAGTACCTAGAAACTTCCAATTTTGCGGAGGGGGTTATTTTCGAGTGTTATGTAGTTTACTTGGGCATTTGAGTTCAAAGACTACCTTAAAAAATTAAAGCCGTCGAAACCTTCAATGTCGTGGTTTATAACTCTCCTCGAGATTTTTTTTTTACCGTATATAATTTTGGAAATTTGGTAGTTTCGATATTGTTAAAGGTATTTTTTCTCAACAACGATTTACGAAATAAGTAAATAACTTATTTAGTTTCCATCGCAATTCTAAGTATCATTATTTGTTTAACGCAATTGCTAAACAAAGAGTGTTTCATAATTATAAGCACTAAATTGCTTATATTTAGTTGGGTAGCAACTGTACGAAATTAAATGTACAGAATTATACGTCGAAGCCGACGTAAAGCAAATGATATTCCTATGCACTATTTTAATGACAAAATCGGGGTGTTAAAAACTCACAAGGTGTGCAACAGTTATATTTCGATCTTCCGTTATAATTCATCTGCAGTCGGCCACTTTTCTCAGTTGTGGTGGTCTACTTTTATCCCTGTTGCCAACTCAATGTTTGAAAACTTCTGGGAGTTTAAATCAAGTGACAAATTTTCTTGCTAACGCAGTGGAAATGTTAGTTGGCAGTTGGTGTTAGGAAGAAGTCTCAGTTCTTTCCGTGAGTAGAATGTTGAGTGCTATATTTTGAATAATGCAAGCAACGAATCAACTGCTTACATTATGCACAAATATGCAAAAGGATGTTTTTGTTAAGTAACTGTGCTCATAAAAGATCTGAAACAAATATTGTAATAGTGTCTAATATCCAAATCTGCTGCATCGAGCATGTTCTTTGATATTAGGGCCAATAAAAAGATGTAAATGAACATGCATATTTATATAGTTAAAAATTGATATGCTCTATGGATGTGGCTTTACAATGTCCCTTCTGTCAACCAGCATTTCAATATTTGGACCTATGACTTATTCTGTCAATAATGACAACTTTCAGATTACTTATGGCTCTAGACTCTGTGATGTACATAGCTGTGCTCAGTGATTGATGCATGTAATATAGTGCATGTATGGTTACTTCATGAACAAATAAAGCTTTATATATTTCATTGTGTTAGCTTCTTATTTCTCCCGCTCTTTTTACGAAAGAGTACAATTGCGATTTAAAATATTCAAAAAAATACGTTTTTAAAAGACGTCAAATTCTTTGTGAAGATATGCATAATTGTTTCAGTGATGGACTGCGACCTATTTCCGATGTGTGTAGCCTAACAATTGTTTTAAATAATAATAAATTACCTCACAAGCAACCACTTGCCACTGATGCCTGAGTAGAGTTGAGATTTGTGAGGAAGGCGGGATCACAGCAGAAAGACGCAGAAAAGAAACATCCATACAACTGTTGAAGAATAATCGAAATTTAAAAGCCGGGTTTAAATCGATCGGTTTTAACCGGTTTTGTCCAAAAAGTATAGTAATTTTTAAAAGCCAAAATGAAAGATACTGACTAACAAGCATAGCTTGCCTATTTTTTGGTAAAAAAAATGCATCATAGCATACATATGAAAAAGAAAATGACAACTTTGACAATTGACAGATTTTATTTTAGCCAAAGTAATACATCATTCAAACAATTTAGAATTGAAAAAATTAATTTAAAAAAATCTATACTTAGAAAACAAAAACTGAAAAAATATAAACAACAAAATTATTCTCTTATGGAAAAAAACATTGAAATTAAAAAAAATTACCTAGAAAACAAAAAAATAGACTTATTGCAAGAAAAGATATAAAATTAAATTTACATTTTATCGCTATGTCGAAAATGACGTAAGAAACAAAGGGTATTATCTGCCATTCTTGAACGAAGCTTAGAAAAAAGCCAGCAGCTGAAAAGCTTTCTGATTCAACACTCGTTGGTAAGTAACATAAGTAAAAGCTCAAAATTTTTACTCTCTTTTTTTTTAATGTGGCTTCAAAGTATTTAAATTCATCGTTGACGTTAAAATCTCTGTAATCTTTCAATAGGCAGCTTTTCTAATTTCATTTAGCTCAAACATTCGTGCATTAAATTGTCATCTTCATTAGTTTTAGCAATGCTAGCTGCACCTTGTACTCACTCTGCGATGGTTTGACATTCATTAGGAAAAAGCCTAAGAAATGTATATCCTGCGATTTCTTCACTGTTTGCCTGGATAATAAAGGGAATAAATCAGACAACTCATTTGAAAAATCCTCTGGTCAAATATCAAGAATGAAATGACATGCTTATGGAACTTACAAATATCAAGAATGAAATGACATGCTTATGGAACTTACAAATATCAAGACCTTGCATGTGTTACCGTTAAACTAACGAGTCCGAAAGAAACTTCAGCTGCGGGCTTTTATCTAAGCTTCGTTCAAGAATGGCGGATAATACCCATTGACACTCTCGTCACTTTGGAATGCAAAATATCTGAAACAGATAAATGAATGCAATGCGCAATATACTGTTGGTGAACTGAATTTTTTTTACCAAATTTAACCATTACGGCTGCTCCATCAGTCGTACATCCGACAACACGGGTGTTAAAATCTAACCCAAACATTTCTAAACTTTTGCTATCTGTACAATTGTGGCCAATTTAGAGAGTTAGATACTTTAATCATGCCAATAGACCAATGATGATTCTCTCATGAACATTTATATTCATGTATCGTACATTTTGTGAAGAAGTGTACTCATCTAAGGTCAATGAGAAACGGATACCTTTACTCACTTGTTCCCTGAAAAAGCTAATAAGCTTCCTGTTTCTTTTTCTCACAAAAACCGAGCAGCAACTTTCTTACACCAGTATCGGATGTTGGGTGAGGTTTGTCATATTTAGTTTCCTGTAAACTCTCTTGAATAAATTTACTATTAGCAATGCAATGAAAACTTTATCCATCAGCGGGGCGGGGGTGGCTCAGTCGGTAGCGCGCCAGGCTCGTAATCTGTAGTTCCCAGGTTCGAGTCCCAGCTGGGTCAGCGTTGAGATTTATCTCCGCAAAATTCCCCGCCCTGCCCACGGTTAGTAGGGGACACCGATGGGCTTGGAAAGGCCGCCGTCCGTCGGATGGGACGTTAAGCCGTGGCCCCGTGTGCAGGAGAGCCATACCCTGTGCACGTTAAAGAACACGCTGGATGGCCTTGACGGGAGGCTACCATCTGTCTCCCAACAGCTATTCCAGTGGGTCCCCTCCCCCAACCTTCTCTGAGCCTTCGGGGTCCATGTGACCTGGCCATTTAGCCCATGGTGTGCAAAAAATGCCGCTCAGAGGTAAAGCAACCAACAACCAACATTCATCCATCAGCACTAGCAAGTCTCGAAATTTCTTCATCAACAGATTTTCTTTACATATATTCTTCCAAAGTCCTTTGCTTCTTAAATGCAGAACAATCTCTTTCGTTGCTGCTAATACCAGGAACCTTTTTAACGTGCGAATTCAAAGTTGACTTTCACCCTCCACAACACTTTCAAGTCTTGTTGCATTCAGCAGTTTCTTTTGTCCTATGCACAAAATAATTCCATATTTTAGATATATTCGACACATTCCACAAATTTATAAGGGGTTTCGATTTTTAAATTAATAAAATCCACGTTTTAAAATTTGTAATCGATACTGAACATTTCAAAATAAGTTACATTAGTCCACTGCCGCTACACAACAATCTACATGATGATGAAAAAACTAAAGAATGATTTGCCAAGTAGGCAAAAATTATAATGAAGAGCAGTTGCCAGTTTCTCACAAATCAACTTAGTAGGCAATGCATTCAAAGTTGTAATTTCTTTATCGTGTTTTAATTACTGCATTGTAATTTTCAAAGCACCACAATTATTTATAATTAATATTTAAAATATAAAATATTACCATTGCAATCTATTTCATGAAATGAGGATTTGTTCACTTAGGCATTCATTCTCATTCTCTCTCTCTACCGTTTATAAAATTGGAACGGAATAAAATTTGGTGGGTGCTTCGTTCATTATTTGAATGACTTTAAAATGTGTTCATTCCCTCATATTTTTTCTTTCTCTCCCCACCCTCTCTCTCTTTCTATAAAAAAAAATAAAAAGTTGAACGTTATTGTAGCCAAGTAAGGAATTAATCTAAAAAACCGTTTTTTTGTTTTCGATTTTTGGGATAATTTTAAAAACCGTTGCTGAAATTCGATTTTTAAACCGGGTTTCAACACTAATCCATACGTTATATCCTGAGCTCGAACTCTGCTGTCTTTGATCGGCAGCCACGCGCTAACTACTCGGCCAAGGCTAAAAAGAATTACTCCTTTCCAGGGGTGGAACAAGTTGGCCACGGGCCCTGGGGCAGGACATTTCTTTGGGTTCCCAAATTTTTCAATACCAATAATTTTGTATACTGCTAAGTTGTCAATTATACTCCTATTTCAAACGATATTTCTAAACTTTCATTGATCTAAAGCTACTTTTGAATTAATTATAAGCCTATATTTTTTTATGTCGCAAAAACTTTTCCGTCTAGATGCAGTTGTTGAAGACTGAATGTTACAAATTATTATACTAAGAATATGATGTGAATTTGAAATTATGTAGTATAAAACTATGATTTTAAGGATTTAATGGAGAAAAGTATATTACTTTTTATAGAGTTAACTAAATGTCAAAAGTCTTCATCATTCTTGTATTATTTTTCTGCTATCTTTTGTATGACCCTATAATGCAAATATCTTCATACAATCGAAAACACGTACAATCGAAACACAATGCAAACAATGATGTTGTCCGATATTTAAATGTATAAAAGAATAATGTGTTAAAGTAAATATTATAACGTAAAGGTAAGTCTTTTATTTTCTTGAATTACTCGTCAACGTGTGTTTAATTATTTCACATTTATTTCAGTAAGTAACTAAAATCATTCAGTCAATTCATTCAACAAAAAAAAAACCCGGATAATTTAATTCGTAATTAAAAATTGTTACATTTATATATATATATGATTGTTATAACGCAAAAATTGCAAATTTTATTTTCCACTTTTGGTTAAAACAAACACTTCTAGATCATTATTATCTTTATAATCTTATCTAAATACAGAGTGATAATATACGTAACAGCTGAGATTATCTTGGAAATTAATTCTAGCTTTCTTTTCGGCAAAAACATAAATGAACTCTTTTCACGTCTCTTGCCGTCTCCTCAATTGATATTAACGACAATCCATTCACTAATACTTGTGCATTGTACTCAGGTAATTGTTTTATTTTAGAAAAGCTTCGTTCAGCGCTAACAACAGTTAGTTACACGTACGGTAAAAAAAATATAATATGCACTTAGTAAATCAAGGAAATTCGACGATAATGCGATGTTATCGTGCATAATCATCGCAACGATGGTTATAATTTGTTAAAACAAGTGCGGAAAGTACCTAATTATCCGAAGACTCCAATAAATGTCCCTGCAACACTTACAGTACTGTGCAAATTAGTTGGGACAATAGGAAAATCCGTAACAAAGACACAACTAAAATATTCATTTGTTTAATAGTGTAGTTAATAGTGAATGTGACCCCCCTTAGCTTTAATTACTTCTTTCACCCTCTCAAACTAGCTTTCCACACATCTCTTTCACTTCAGGGTCGTGGTACCACACTTTCTATCATTTTGGTTTTCGTCGTGCAATCCATCTTAGATATGCGCGCTTTAATATTGGCCCACAAATTTTCTATGGGGTTTAGATCAGGTGAATTTCCTGGCCACTCGAATACCTTCAAATGTTGCTGGGTAAAGAAGCTCTTAGCAAGCTTAGAATTGTGGCATGGAGCCAGATCTTCTTGAAATTCCCCATCGCCATTAGGAAACAGCTTCTGCAGTGTTAGGGCCATTTTCGCCTCCAGAACGCCTATGTACTTTTTGCTGTCCATCATTCCTTCAATGGGGTGAAGCGTCTGTGGTCCAGAAGCTGTGAAACATCTCCAAAACATGACCTTGGGTGGGTGTTTGGGGTATTGCCGAATGTGGCCGGATCAAAGAGGTTCTCCAGGCGAGCGGCAGACAAAATTTGACCTGTAGCCATGCACCTCAAAGTGTGTTTCGTCGGAAAATATCACTTTTTCCCAATTCTCCACAGTTCAGTCTCGATGTTTCTTTGCCCATGATAGCCTTTTTTGCTTCATAGCGGGCGTCAAAAGCTGCTTTTTGGAGGGGCGTCGAGCCCGGCAACCACACTCCAGAAGGCGACGACGTACGATGGAAGCATCTATATTAACCCCATGAGACGCAATCTCCCTTTTGATGTCTCCACTGGTCTTCTTCGGGTCTATGATACTAATTCTTCGAATTAGACTATCATCTCTAGGGGTAGTTTTTCTTTTTCTTCCACATTGTCCTTTACGGGACGTGTCCACGGACCCTGTCTCCTTATGCAGCTTCATGATGCTTGTCCCAACTAATTTGCACAGTACTGTATTTGCCAAATTATTCACTTTCCTACACAGTTCTTCGTCCATAGCAGCAAATAGGTTCCTTGGGAATAGAATGCTAAAATAATCATGCACATTTTGTAGATCCTGAAATCGTGTTAACTGAAAAATTGTGCAATCTGAAGACGCGTAGAAGATTGACTCTGAAATTCCTTTCATAATTGGTGAATCTGTTATCTGCGCATAATTGATCAAATTGTCTTTTTTTTTCGAACTCTGGCACTTTGTTTCGATTACCCATTTTATCACTGTTTCAGTTGCTGCCTTTATATCATCGAATTTTTTTCTTACAATAGACATTCGATTAAGTACCGAAACATTTGACTGCTTTGTTTAACTGGTTTTGGAAACATTTTAAAATGGTGTTCATAATTTGCAAAACTTTATTAAAAATTGAAACTGATTTCAATCCCAGTGCTTCGGTACATTCTTCATGTTTTATAGAAAAAAAAGGTATTCTTTTTGTCATTCCTTTTAAAATATCTACGTACCGACAACGAATAACAACCAAACTTGCCACATCTAGATGACCATCTACTCGAGCAAATTTTTTCAATGTTACGTTTTTTGAGTGCATCAGATACTGAACCTAGTTCCTCTAATGTTTCTATATTATGTCTGAAACGTATAAAAGTTTTTTCAATAATTTCGTACAAAATGTTTCAATTTTGAAACGTTTTTAACAGAATGATTAACGGCGATGCTTATATTACGAGCCGCACAATAGGCATGTTCAGCTAAAGATTGTTTCTTGGAAATCCTGACTTGAACTCCCAAATAACACCCTGCCTACAATATTTCTTTATATCAATGCCCTTCAACGAAATCAACTGCCTATTCCTTTCAGCAAGAGGAAGATTGTGCAATAGCTAGCCAAAATCCTAAAAATGATTCTTTTATTTCTAAATGAAAAGAATTTTCATTAGAGGATGAAACTTTTACAGAGCGAAAATTAAAATTTATTTTAACTCTGAAATATCTAGTGTCAATAGTGAAAAAAGATCACAATAGAAATCATAACATAGGGCCCCGAAGATCAAGTACTAGATATATACCTTGTCTTTAACAAGTTCTCAGCCCAGTTCGACTTATAAATAAAAATAAATACCCCCTCAAGCAGCTGCTTGCCACAGAGGTCTGACAGGAGCCTGTCATATTCAACTAATAATTTCCATTAAAAAATGTTTCTCGAAAATCAACCAGAGCCCTCTCTCCGGGCCATGGGGCACTGTTCCCGCCTTGTTCCGACACTACTCCTTTCCCTGCTTTGTTCAAAAGTAGTATATTTTCTTCTAATATATTTTCACTAGATGTCTTTTGTTATTGTTAGCTTGTTAATCTCGGGTCCTGTTAAACTTATTCATTTGTAAGCTTGTTAATCAATCCCTAAATTTAAATTAAGTTTAAGACCTACGGCGCATACAACAAATTCTATATTTTACATAAATCGCTCCAATGTTGGTTACAGGATCCTGAAATTAAAAGGTAATTTCATACAAACTAATTAGGAACATTTTGTTAACGCTCTTATATAAATCTAATCTAATATGAGGGTCGTCCATAAATTTCATAACGCATTTTTAGCCGAAATTTAACTCTTCCCTTTTGCAACGCTTAGCATGATATCATGTAAGTTGTAAGGGCCTTCACTTTTTGTAAGATAATAAGCATTAAGGGTGTTATGTTAGTAGTAAATTATAAGACACTAAGGGCTCTGTATCCTTGGAGGGGTGGCTCAATCGATAGCGCGCCAGGTTCGTGACCTGCACTTCCCATGTCGAGTGCCACCTGGGTCAGCATTGAGATTTATCTCTGCAAAATACCCTGCCCTCGTTCAGCAGAGGACCAATGAGCTTGGAAAGGCTACCATCTGTTGGATGGGAAAAGTGTGGTCATGTGTGTTGAAGCTTATTATACCCTGTGTACATTAAAGAACACGCTGGATGGCCATGACGGGAGGCTACCATCTGTCTCCTAAGAGCTGTCCAGTGGGTCTCCCCAACCTTTTCTGAGCCTTTCTGGTACTTGTGACTTGGCCATTTAGCCCATTGTGTGCAAAAAGGTGGTGCTCAGAAGTAAAACAGCCGTCCCTGGACCCAACCCCCCCCCTCATTGTTCGCTTTTTCCTTAAAGAGACCGAGACTCGTCAAACAAAGCCATATCAAAATTTGCATTTTTTGGATACACGATTGCAGTATCGTTTGCATAATAATCATAAATACGTTGGGAAAATTATAACCCTTAAAATTTTAGTTTTTCTTGGGTACAAACATTTAAAGCACTTCACTCAATTAGAACTAGAGGTCCTGTATAGATAGAGTCTAACATACTTCTTTAAAAACTGGACCATTTTGTAAAAGGGACCTTGGCCCCTTTATCATCTTGTCCAGATAGAGGCTGGCCATCTCGGTGATTGACTGTCATTGGTTGATTGAGTCACGTGGTTGTACCGTGAGACGAAAGCGTAAGAGTTAGTGTGTGTACCTAGATAAAGCTTCTCAGTTGTTATAGTTTTACACATTTCTGCCGCTTTTATTGCCTATAAAAGCTTCCATATTTTATCAATGTCTCACTGCGCTACATTTGGATTTAAAAATTCCACTCATGGAAATAAATTAATGAAGACTTTTCCAAGAAACTCCTCCAGAAGACAGCAATGAACAGCAAAAGTGAAACGAGCTAATTGAAAACCAACAAATAATTTCTTTTTAGTTCATTTGGGAAATGAGATAATGTTTTCTCTTTGTCGTCTCCTATGCAATGTTGGTTGGCCTGTCGGTTTGTCTGTTTGTAACTGTTGTCCATCTGTTTGTCTTTCTACTGTCTGTCCGTCTATAGACAATCAGTTTCTTTACTTTTAGAAATAAATGAAAAATTACTTTTGCTTTGTATAGGTATGCTAAAATTTCAAATGAATATCGCAAATGATCTATTTATATTGGAAGTCTGAAATTTTGGTAGTAGAGTGTTATAGTCAGAAGGTTTACAATGGCAACAAGTATTTGCCCTCTTATCCCCAAGGGGGTAGAAAAATAAAATTTTTCAATTTTCATAGATAAACGAAAAATTCTTTTTTTGTTTTAAAAGTACGTTTAAAAAGTTAGATTAAAAGCTACGTTTCAAAAGCAGTTTTTAAAAATAGGTTTTAAAGGTTTGTAATAGCAAAATAACATATTTTTCAAGAAACACATGAGTTGGAATTTCCATTCTTAGAGAGGGATAAAGGAGGTAAAATCTCAAAAAGCGGCCTCTAGCGGTGGAAAAAGCTGAAAAATACCAAATATTTAAACGAAGACCCTATCTGGTCTAGTGGTTAGCGTACCTAACTACTAGACCAGACAAGGAGATGTTGGTAAAATGCAACTTTTCTGTTTTAAGAGATAAATGAAAAATATTTTTTGTGTTGCAAAGGTGCTAATAAAAGATTAATAGTTTATTTTTCCAATCATCGATTAGTTCGAATTTTCACCCTTAGAGGGACTAAATGTGTAGAATAACCAAGAAGAACCCATATCACCACTGGCGCATGTGGAAATAGTGTTTTCAAAAAGAATAACTACTTTTAAAATCCTTAAAAGTTTTAATTCGAGAAAATGGATGATGGTGGAGGGGGGGGGGAATGCACAGAGTAGTACTTTATTAGTAATTATACAATATAAAAAGTATTTGTCTTTTAGTTTTTAAATTTAAAACGTTGCTTTTCTCACACCTCTCTGAAAAAAAGGGGCAGATCATTGCTGTTAATGGAATATCTCTTGATACTCTACAGCTCAAATTTCTACCATAAAGAGATCACTTAAAATATTTATTAAAAAATTTGTCGTTTGCCTATTTAGTGATCTCTAACGATATAAATTAAAACTCTCTTTGAAAATGTGAATTATAATATATCAATAGAATCAATTGAAACGTTTTCCAATTATCTCTTAAAATCAAACAATTACTTTTCCTACCTACCCTAGGTGTAAGGGGTCAACTCACTGTTGTCAATGTAATCCTCAAAACCATCACATTCCACCACCAAAATTTCAAATTTCTAGCATATATACATCTTTTGATATATTTGTTTAAATTTCGGAATTTTTCGATTTTTTTCCCCACTGTTAGATGGCGCGATTGTAGCTTTTGAGAAGTTTGGAAAGTGCAAATCGTAATATTTCATCAATACATGTCCAATCCAAAAAGAATTTTTAATTTGTCTCTAAAAACTGGCAACTTTCTGTTAAAAAAAGTTGCATCCCACCTCTGGTCTAAAGGGTCAACTGATTGTTGCCAATGGTAACTTCGTGACCTCCACATTCCAACACCAAAATATCAAATTTCTAATATAAATACATCGTTTGGAATATTCGTTTGAAATTTTGGAATGTTTAAATTTTTCCACCGCCAATGGGGTACAATTATATTTTTTGGGAGATTCCGAAAATGCAAATCGTAATATTTGTTCAATACCTAATTAGCACAAAAATAACTTTTTTAGTTATTTAAATAAGCAAAAAAGTTCAATGTCTACAGGCACACAGACAGAAGTGAAATTAATCTCTCTTTTTAAAAAAAATTTCCATAAAATTTGCTTTTCCTTTTTAGCCGTTTTCTAAAGTGCTTCCAATCGTGAATACTGAAATCTGTATCAAATATTAAATAAATAAAAAATAAATACCCCCTCAAGCAGCTGCTTGCCACAGAGGTCTGACAGGAGCCTGTCAGTTTATATGCCACAGTAGGAGATCTGAGAGGATGGCAGGACCTCAGCAGAAAAACGACACGCACACATCCATGCCTAATCCGGGGCTCGAACCCAGGTCCCTTACCCTACCTTTTTCCAGAATCCATAAATATTCGTGCAGTGCCATTGTGCTTTGCTAGTGATAGTTTTAAAAACTCTTTGTAAAAATTATGTCTAATATATAGCTTTACTACTTTTTTGACTCCGTTCCGATTGTAATTTTATATTTATCATTTTAAATTGGAATACTCATTGTAAATTATCACTTGAAAAGTTTTTTATTTTGGTTATATTTAATTTACAATGTTAAATTATTAAATATTTTACATATATTAATTTATGTTACAACGAATTGTAAAAAAAAAGTGATATGGTTATTAAATGAATTATAAAAAAAGCTGAAAAGAAAAATAATAACAGTGACTGAGCAGGAAATCTTTAAGTTGCAAGTCAGAGACTGGCTTTAGTTGACTGAGTTATGCATTGCTGATAACATGTTAAAATATATAATTAGCTTTCTCTTGTGACCAAATGTTCAACACATTCTATATTTTCATATCTAATGTTCTCAAAATCTTCATACGTAAGTATCCTTCCTTGACAAAACAAAAAGTTGGCAACCCAGTTCAAACACATCTCAGAAAAGTTTAGGATTGTTGAGCCTGTCACAGTCAAATGAAGATATTCGCTAAGTAACAAGACCTTCGAGAACTGGTTGCTTTAGTAGAATCAGCCAATCAAGTGTCACAGGCCATTACAAAATGGGGACCCACCTCCTACACCTGATCGCTAATGTAGTTCAACGCATGCGCATTTGTGTCATCGCTATAATAAATAATGTCAAGATTCCGGACGGTGGTCATAACGATAAAATTCGTATTGGCAATGCGAAAATAACCGACGTAACTCTGATTCGCAAAGAAAATGATGTCTTTGTCTATACCAGTGTTCCTCAACCTTTTATGCTTCACGTAGGGCCTGGAAATGTGTATGTAACTGGCGTACCCTTGTATAGGTAAATAAAACTATAGTTATAGTATAACAATGGGAATAAAACTTTGTTACTAGATCTAGCGACTTTTGAGCTCTCATGGCGTACCCGAAAAAATTTTTACCGCGTACTTCCGAGGGGTACGCGTTATACAATGGTATAGACTAGGGATTCTCAACGTGGGGTACCCACGTTGAGAACTAGTCTATACCATTGCATAACGCGGCAAATAATGATTACAAAACGAATATAAAAATGATATGTTGATTTAGATATGAAAAATAATGAATATTTGTACGTCAAACTCACTTACGTCGCTATAAATTTGAAAATATGCATCGTTACTAAATTACGTTCACAATTACGTCGTTACAAAACTTGAAATTGGTTCGTTATTTTTTGTGGTTATTTTTGGTGGGGCAGTTCCCTAGGTTCTTAATAGACGAGCAGCCACTCATTTTAATTGTGCATATTCGGGTCTTATTTCCCGAAAACTATGAAAAGCGAATATTTCTAATGGAGGTAGAAATATAACTTTAAGTTTTTGAATCTTACAGTACATAATGTATAACTTTTCATGCTATTTCACTCCTACTTGAAACAATCAAACGTTGGAATAAAATCTCAATCTAGGATGTAGAAAAGAACCGTTTTGGAATTCTTTGGATAATTTTATAGGTACATTGCAACAATATGACACAATTTAAATTTCATGATATGAAATATGAAAAAGTAACCCAATATTATAGAAAAAGAATTTTTTTGTGCAAACTGAATCAGAGAGAAACTGAAAAAAAATTAAATACTAATGTTTAATAATTAAAACCGCTTTTGCCATATTTTTCCTTTTTTTTTAAGAATTAATATTTGATGTTTCAAACCAAGGCTAAAGGTGTGTGTTCTTCATATTTAACCTATATTCGTAACATTTGCTATCTGCTAAGGATTTAGTATCATCATCTGCAAACATAATTTTTCGTCAAATATTCGAAGGAAAATTTTAAGCATTATTTATTGTATGCAAAAATATAATGAACATCTCAATTTCGAGTGTTTTTTTTAAATTAAACAATTCGCCACTTGCGTGATACGAGTATTCTCTGGTAAATAATGCAAATAAATAATAAAAAAAAATAAATACCCCCTCAAGCAGCTGCTTGCCACAGAGGTCTGACAGGAGCCTTTCAGTTTATATGCCACAGTAGAAGATCTGAGAGGATGGCAGGACCTCAGCAGAAAAACGACACATACATCCATGCCTTACCCGGGGCTCGAACCCAGGTCCCTTAGATCAATAGCCAAGCGCGCTAACCACTCGGCCATGGGACGGCTAAATAATGCAAAGCACGTTGCAAAATATTAATGTCGTGAGCAACCTAGTTCAAACACATCGTTTCTAATCGTTTCAAAATTTGCGATTATTTAAATTTAATGCTAATATTTCAATCTTTAAATCACCCTTTCATATGAAAGTATTAATTTCGTTATATAACAATAATTTGTGACCTACATTTAATACCGTATCTGTGATGAAAGAGGATGTTGAAGAGCTACAATGTTTTATTTATTTAAATGCTGTGCTTTAGCATTTCAAAAATAAAAGCTTTTAACAGCTTTGTAAAGTAGTAACTAGAGAGGAGTTTGGGCTTTGTCGGGCCAAAAATAATTTAAATTTCAAATATTTCTCGCAGTTGTGAAAAAAATAATTTTGATTATAATTTCAACCTTTTAGTCAGTCTTTAGTAATTAAAAATAAGTCTCAAGCTTTTTTTTAATTATCTTTTACGTATTCTCTATCTTTAATAAATGAATGGCTCTTTGCGTTTGTAATGATGTTGTTACCCAGGAACTTTCGGGCGAAGAACGGGGGAACACCTGTGACGTCATCGGTGGCAAAAAATGGCAGTTTTCCTGTGGTTCCGCGGCCACTTAAGTGATCGGTCCCAAATTTGGTGGGTTCAGCTAACTTAGTTCTAACCCTTTTGGCGTAACAGATCGGGTTCCTAGCGGCCGTGATCCCTCGAAAAGTGTCCGAAATTTCTGTTGGGTTGGGTTGTTTTACCTCTGAGCGGTACATTTTTTGCACACATTGGGCTAAATGGCCAGGTCACAAGTACCCCGAAGGCTCAGAGAAGGTTGGAGGAGGGGACCCACTGGAACAGCTGTTAGGAGACGGATGGTAGCCTCCCGTCAAGGCCATCCAAAGTGTTCTTTAACGTACGCAGGGTATGGCTCTTCCACACACGGGGCCTCGTCTTAACGTCCCATTCGATGGACGGAGGCCTTTCCAAGCCCATCTGTGTCACCTACTGACCTTGGGCAGGGCGGGGAGTTATGAGGAGATAAATCTCAACGCTGACTCATCTGGGACTCGTACCTGGGAACTGCAAATTACGAGCCTGGCGCGCTCGTAATTTGCAGTTCCCAGGTACGAGTCCCAGATGAGTCAGCGACTGAGCTACCCCCGCCCCAGTTGTGACTAAAGTGATGAAAACCTCTGAATAATCGAAGAGATCTTCGTCATAGGGTATTGCACAGATGATTGTGATATTACATAAGGTAGATCGACCATATAGCAGAAAGTAGTTTGTCTTGGGTGTCTTTCAAATAATGGTAATGTGGAGCGTCATTTGCCACTTTGATCTTTGAGGATATTTAAAATTTTGTCGAGGAACGGATGATTGTTATCAACTCATCATTCTGACAATTTTATTTTGATAAACAAATACTTCATCTGCTGAATTTCCGCTTAGTGAAAGCCACTTTTAATGACTTCTTATCCGCGATTTTAACCGCTATCCGCATGGCGTTAACGTAAACTTTTTACTTCGGTTTTATTCACTATCCGCGTTAACATTAATCTTTTATCCGCGGAGCCCCGCAGAACTCTAAGGATAAGCATTTAAAAAATAATAATTTATATATTTAACTTTATCACCAAAAACATCATCTTCGGAAGAGAAAATTGTTGCACTACAAGTCTTAACCTTTCAATTGACAAATAACTCGTAAAGATCGATCGCTGCTAAATTTCCTTCCACGTATTTAATTTTTTATTGAGGGGGGGGAGGAAGAAAGAGAAGCAGAGATTTAGGAGACCACGACATTCTCGACTCCACATGCTTTCATTTGAAGTATAACACGTTGCTTTGGTAAATAGTTTAACTAGGTAATTTTCCGCCCGGGGCCAGTGACTGCTCCTGTATGCCCCCATAGTCCAGTGTACTGCAGTGCGTAAGTTCTGCCTCCCTCTGAACTGCGGGAAAATATCGCAAAATCTCGAAAATGCGCAAAATGAAAATAAATTCCTGAAATTTTGCTTCTTAAAGGCTTTTTTTGCCACCCTTTGGATTTGGTTCCGGGAGCCATCACAATCCCGGGACAATCTAGTTATGGTCACCACTTCGGAAGAGAAAAATTGACGTCGAAGATAAATTTTCTCTACCGAAGACGTAACCATAGTAGTCAGACATGAAATTTACGTCTCCATTTTACGGGAAAAGAGGTAGTCTTGGTCTACGACAGTTCCCAATATCACAAGTTTCCATTTGACATCTAACTCGTTACTCTCGGCCCTCCTGTTCGAAAGATATAGACAACGATTTTTACAATTCGTTATTATGGGGGATGAAAGCGAGAGGGGAAAATTTTATAACCTCCCAGCGTCACAGGCTTTCATTTCACACCCAACTCTTTATTCTCGGTACTCGAGTTCAGAAGATGTAGTGGAACAATGATTTTCGCAATTCCCGTTTTCATGGCGGAAGAAAGAACAAGAGTAGATTTTTATAGCTTAAAGCACTTTCCCTTTCACAAGCTTTCATTCGACAGTCGGTAGCGCGCCAGACTCGTAATCTGTAGTTCCCAGGTTCGTATCCCAGCTGGTCAGCGTTGAGATTTATCTTCGCAAAATTCCCCGCCCTGCTCACGGTCAGTAGGGGACACCGATGGGCTAAGAAATGCCGTCCGTCGGATGGGACGTTAAGCCGTGACCCCGTGTGCGGGAGTGCCATACCCTGTGCACGTTAAAGAACACGCTGGATGGCCTTGACGGGTGGCTACCATCTGTCACCCAACAGCTGTTCCAGTGGGTCCCCTCCCCCAACCTTCTCTGAGCCTTCGGGGTTCATGTGACCTGGCCATTTAGCCCATGGTGCGCAAAAAAATTGCCGCTCAGAAGTAAAACAACCCAACCCATAACTCATTGAGATGGACCAACGGACTGAGAAGGTATGGTGGAACAATGGTGTTGACAAACACAAGCTAACCGACAAATGAACTGAAAGCAATAAGAAGAAAGATAAGTAAAAATGAAATATCTGAAAAGGTACCGTTTGACAGCAAGAGACTAAAAGGTAATAAATTTAAAAACATAAAATTTCTAGTTATCCCTTTTGAAGACAGAGTACGAATTCTTTGTCCCTCTCTACTCTATGACTTGAACAATTCACATTATGCCACTACGTTATACGGAGTATATAAAAAAAATACTTCCTCAAGCAGCTGCTTGCCACAGAGGTCTGACAGGAGCCTGTCAGTTTAATACGCCATAGTAGAAGGATCTGTGAGGATGGCGGGTCTTCAGCAGGTATTTTGCCAACTGCATGCGATAGTTCTCCAGAGTGGTCACCTTCCCAAGTACTGACCGCGCCCCAAGCTGCTAACTTCGGTGGCAATATGTAGATTACGCATTAATCGAATAGTTATCGCATGATGAAATAAAACTGCATTTTCTAAAAGCAATGATTAACCTTTATTATAGAATAGCTTTGAACATGAATCAGGGTGTGTGGGGTAAGAGGTCCTCTTGCTCAGAGCCGGATCTAGGAGGTGAGACAAGGGGGTAAACGGAAGCAAAAAATTATTACACTTATATATATCTATTTCATGCATTTTTAAAGACTTCTAAAACAGAGGGTCAAATGTTATACTGCAATGAAAATCCTTCTCTTGGCCTCTTTCTTTTACTTTTTTCCGGCTCAGTCGCGATCTTTATTTCTCTTCTAGATCCTGACATGCGTTTATTAATCTGCATTCGGGCCATGACAAACTTTGTCACGCTCATGAAAATGATTACGTTATTTTAATTGCATAGGCTTCATCTATTCCAGTATGCATCCAGCTGTGTTTCAACACCTGCGTTTTCAGCACGTTACTAGTGTAGGTACAGGCGAAGCATTACGTCACTGTGTGTTCTATGGGTGAAAATTCAAGATTTCTACAGTGGAAGATCTACATGTAAGCTACTACAAAACACTTAGTGCCTTTTCAAAAGTATTCAAAAGAAGTGTCCCCTCTTCAGTTTTATTGTAAGTACATTTTTAGTTTTGATCAATGACGGATTAAAGAAGGGGAGGGGGGAACCTCGGACTTTTGAGCTTCCTCCTGATTGCCGGAGTCCGAGAACGAGGTTAGGATTGATACCGGTACAGATCAAGGGTACTCCGAATAGAAAAAAATATTTAAATTTCTTCAATGTGCTTTTAGAATCATATTTCAATGATTTTAAACAGACTCGGATCTATGAGAAAAATAAGGAGGGGGTGGGGGGTGGCAAGAAACTCAGTCGAGTCAGAAAAAAGCAAGGGGATTGGTTTTCCATTGCAGCATAACATTTCTCCCTCTGTTGTAGAGGTCTTTAAATAATTTATTAAAGAAACGCATGAAATATACTTAATTGGAACAATTTTTAGCTTCTATTACCGTTATTAGCATTTTTAAAGGGGGTGGGGCCATGCTCCTCCTCTTGTGACGTTTGGGGCCACCTCCCTAGATCCGACTCTGATTTGAAATATGGTTTTAGTAAATTAAGAATCTACATTAAAACGATATTTTTAGGGCGTTATCAAAAAATTAAGTATTGTTTTCACTTTGTTGTTCTGTGTGCCCGAGTGGTTAGCACGCTTGGCTAGTGATGTAAGGGACCTGGGTTCGAGCCCCGGGTAAGGCATGGATGTGTGTGTCGTTTTTCTGCTGAGGTCCTGCCATCCTCACAGACCTTCTACTATGGCATATAAACTGACAGACTCCTGTCAGACCTCTGTGGCAAGCAGCTGCTTGAGGGGGTATTTATTATTTTTTTTTATTATTCATCCATCTATAGACATTCGACTTTTTTTGTAGAGGTAAGTAAAAAAATTGATTTTAGGTGGTTGGGGAGATAATAATAAAATATTAGGATTCGCAGATTGCAAATATTTAAACGACTGTTGAAAACGATCTCTACTTGGCAGGATTTTGAAATCTCGATCTAAATGTGATCTATATTGTGCTGCAAATATGAGAATTGTTGCCTTAGAGTAATTCGGGTTGTACAACAAAAGAAAAATTACGAAAATCGAGATCCGGCGTCAGAAAGGGTCAGAGCTCGATCTAGCAATGTTCTATACATGCAAGGCAGATTAAACAAGATTGGGACCCTGGGCACCTCAGAATTTTAGGATTGCTGCTGCTACCAGAAATGAATCATAAATTAGTAAATTACATTATGCTAAGAATAATTCACTTAGTGAATTTGTTTTTCTCTGAGCAAAAATTTTAAGACACTTGTCACTTAGTATCTTAATAACCAACTGAGAAAAAGTTAATTCAATGGTTTTATACCTCATAGCTGATTAAAAGCTATCAATTTAATTTAGGTTTCATAAATTTATTTTATTGCTACTAATTTCAAAGTTGCATAACTTCGAAGGCCGTCCCGTGGCCGAGTGGTTAGCACGCTTGGCTACTGATCTAAGGGACCTGGGTTCGAGCCCCGGATTAGGCATGGATGTGTGTGTCGTTTTTCTGCTGAGGTCCTGCCATCCTCTGAGATCTCCTACTGTGGCATATAAACTGACAGGCTATTGTCAGACCTCTGTGGCAAGCAGCTGCTTGAGGGGAATAATTATTTTATTATTTATTTATTTATAACTTCGAAACCAACTTTTAGGCCCCAATCTTCATCGGGCCTAGTCTATATATATTAAAACTTTGGAAACTGGTATATAGAGATAATCTGTAACTTACATCCCAAAAACAGTCACGAATGAAATTTCTTTATTATTTTAAAGAGTGGGGCTCTTGGTCTCTCAAGAGTTGAGAAACACAGAGGCGGCGATTAATTTCTTGTAGATATATATAAGTAGAAAAGTAACATAACGTCTCTGTAGAATATGTTTTTTTGTTTGTTTGGAGTTTCAATTCATTGTCGAAATTTATTGTGTAAAATATATGAATATCGGAAAACTGTTATCAACTTAAAAAACTAAGTTGTATTAATTCTTTTTGTACTAACATTGGTGATAGAAAATTAAACTGTATATGTGTATAATGATGGCAATAAATAATTCAATTTAAGATGGATTTCACGATTGGATTTCTGCATAAAGTTACTGGAGATAAAAAAAATTAAGTCAGAATTAAGTATTGTTTTGCTAAACTTTATGAAGCAATAAAAAGGAAACTATTTAAAATTACTGTGTTCTCTTCTTCACATGAAATAATAAACATATTATTCAATACTAAACTTTTTTTTTATTCTCTCCTCAAGGCGTGCACGAGAACTACTGTCCGGAGAAGGAATTAGTGGAATAGAATTTCGTCTGCCATGGGAGCTTTCTTAGCTGTTCCTCTTGGCTACTTCATCAGCTTGTTAACCACAGGGACATCAGGTAAACAATTTCATTCAATACTTAGACAATAGTTTAATAATTTTTAAAAAAATGGCGATTTTTCTAAAAATGAGGGAGTAAGGAGAATGAAGGTAAATAGCGTTATGACTTCTGAACAGTGTCGGATCCACGGTTCCTGGAGCATATGGCAAAAATCGAAACCGAGACTTTAACTTAACCCTTCCAAGGTCAAGGATGTCTAGAGAAGTTTTTTGTACAAAATACATGAAACTTCGATTTTTGTTTAAAAAATTGATGTTTGAAATTATTCTATATTATCTTTTAAAAATACGTAATTCAAGCTTTAAAAGTAATATTTTATTTTTCATTTGATTCATATTTTATTAAACTACTATATTGCCGACTGGTTAGCACGCTTGGCTAGTGATCTAAGGGACCTGGGTTCGAGCCCCGGGTAAGGCATGGATGTGTATGTCGTTTTTCTACTGAGATCCTGCCATCCTCACAGAGCATATAAACTGACAGGCTCCTGTCAGACCTCTGAGGAAAGCAGCTGCTTGAGTGGGATAAATAATTCGATAGAGCCACCTGATTGCCATATTTTGGAAGCGCTATACGGTATTGCCGATTTGTTTGTGAATGTTATTCTGTATTGAAGCAATTACCTGATTTAAACTCAGACGTTTCATTTACTCTATTAGCAACAAATTTTTCCTTAAAGTTTCTAAAATCTCCTGATAATTAACAAAAAAAAATTATTATTTTTAAAAATGGGATTTTTTGGAAGTAATTATGAAATATGTAGCTATATTTTCGGTATACAACTGTAAAAAGTGTCATTAAAATTAATATGTTACTATAATGTTCAAATTTTTTACTTCAGTAAAATTCAGAATTAAATTCTCCTTAATGTGTATATAACATAATCTCTTTCTTTTGATTGTTATTTATACTCTGCAACAAGTCTGGACTTTTCTCGAAGTATGGTATGGAAAAAAAAATTAGAAAACGGAAGAAATGTTTATTTTAAACAAGAAATTTTTTTGTTATTCAGAAATAAATAACCTTTCTATTTATGTGCATTATAATAATTTCTATCTATTAGTATTTAAAAAATTTTTTTTTATTTTTCTTGCCAGATGCATTTTTTTATTGCATGACTCAAAAAATGTCTTCTATTAAATTAAAATCTCTCGTCCTTTTTGTTAAATATTTTATTTTCAGAAAATCTAGAATTAAATGCTGATTCATTTGGTATATAACATGCCATAATTTTTTACATTAGTTATTTGGCAAAAAAGTTCTAAAGTTAATTTTTTTTGCCTAAAAATTCATAGTGAAAAAATAACTGGACCTGGGTAGGGTTAAAATATTGACTTCTAAAATTTAAAAAATACGTTTTTTTTATAAAAGGAAACTTTTAAATGTAATTCTATGGTACGTAAGAACAACAAATAAAAATATTTTATATATTTTGATTCAGGCCTGAATCCAAAGAAAAGTGGGGTTGGGGGAAGAAACTGAATTTTCATTGCAATGTAACAGTTTTCTCTCCGTTTCAGAAGTCTTTAAACATTTTTTGAAAAAATGCTTAAAATATGCACAATTTAATAATATTTTGCCTCCATTCTCCTAACATCATTCTTAGGGGTATATTTACAATGATTATTCTTACACCCCTAAAACAAATTACCTTCTGTTTTAGGTGGTGTTGGTTAAGTTCTCTCCCCATTTTAACAGATTTCGGCATCCTGTAGTTCCCAAATACTTGACCGACAGGTCTCAAATTTGAAACACAGGTGTCCCCTATGTGACCTTGTATTGGGTTAAAAAAATTGAGTTTCAGCCTTTAATGGGACGGGGTTTAGAAACTCGAACGGCTAAGTGACTGTTGGAGATCTGGTAACGGTGCGGCAACTGACATCGTGCTGCTGCAATTTTCTCAGCTTGTGAACGAAGAAATCAGTGAAAAAAGCTGCCAGAGGAGAATTTTCCTTTCCATCCAATTGAAAGAATTTTTTCAAGCATGAATTTAATATAGACGAATGAAAAATCACCTATAATAGTGCACATCGTGAAAGCTTTGCTGCAACCAAAATAATTTTTCTTGTCTCTTGTGAAATATTTAGTGCAAAACTTGCCGAAAATGAAAATTTTTACGAAAATTCATTATTAGGAAAAATACGCACAATAACACTGATTTTTTGCTAATTAACCTATATTTTTCAAATTTTATTTTGTGCTACTAGATATTAAAGTTATTTTTATGTTTAATAATGCATATAATACACCGAAGAGCCAAACATTATGACCACCTGCCTAATATGATGTTGGTCCTCCACGTGCCACCAAACAGCTCTTATCCAGTGAGGCATGGACACTACAAGATTTCTAAAGGTGTATTGTGGTATCTGGTACCAACACGTTACCAGCACATCCTCTACCTCTTGTAAGTTACGTGGTTGAACTTCCGCAGATCGGATATGCTGTTCCAACACAAACCACAGATGCTTGATTGGATTGATGTCTGAGAAATTTGGAGGCCAGGACAATACCTGGAAGTCTTCCTCATGTCTCCAGAACCATTCTCGAACAATCCGGTCAATGTGAACTAAAAATAAAAAGGTAAGAAGAACTTAAAATACAATGGTAAGAAATGGTTTTAAGTGAATAACTTTTTTAAAAGTCGTTAGAAATGAAAAATTGCTACCACAATAGTTTGCAGCTACAGTACACAATTTACATAATCATATTTGCCTCATTATCAATAATTTTAATTTAAAATGTTAATTATGCTTTATTTAATTTTTTAACTGTGTTAAAAATTGGTTCACGGTTCAATACCCTCAAGTGCAAAAGATATCATCTACTAAAGAAGAAAGGAACAGTTTAAAAATTTAGATTAATATTAATTAGAAAAGTTAAAAGTTTGATGCAAAACTCGATATTTCTGTTCATATATATTTAAGTTTTACTAATGAAATTTAATTAGAAAAGTTTAGGAATGTAAAAAATTAATACTTTTATGTCTCCTCAAAGCTGATGTTTACTAAATTTGTATTATCTTTGTTGCTGAGTACTATTTCTATCGAGACAGTATTATAAAATATTACGATTGGTATCATCAAAGGTGTACTGATATGCACTGCAACGCCCAAATCCTCCAGAGCAGAAATCAAATATTTGACTGTTACCGATGGAGCCCCATTGCGGAATTCTTCAACAGAATCTATGTAGTCCTCGTTTACATTTAAGTGGTGTTTACTTATATATATTTATTTTTTTCAGATATTTCTTACTGGTTGAGAACAGTTATTTGTTACATTTACCTTCGCATTTACTACCGTGCAAACGGCCGAAGGTTCGACTTATATGACAGTACAGCAGTAAATGACCCATACAAACTGGGGTTTCTGGTGCCTCCTCTCGAAACTAAACTCGAATCGCCTCACTCAGAAGCTCATCTGCATAATGTGAGTAATTCATTTTTTTTAAGATTTATTTTCATGCTGATGCAGAGCTATGTAGCTCAATGTATTCCCCATTGAGTAATATACATTTTTAATAGTGCTTTAAAAATAGTATTGATTTTTTAATTTTATTTAATATTTCCTTTCATTAATAATTTAATAAAAGTAGGGTTGTAACATCTGGTTATTTATTTCATTCCACTAAGCCAGTGGTTCCTCACCAGTACGGTCATTAGGCAAAAAAATATTGTCAGTTGAAGAGGCTTCTTTCTGTATAAAATTCTGTCCTATACGGCAGTGATATCCATTAATTTTCCTGATTAAAACTCGGCAAAGCTAGGCTAAAGATAAAACTATACGACAGTATAGTAAAAATGCGTTCCGCGTTAGTGACCGATAGCAGTGTCACCTACCATAATAGTAGCAGTTAGTACTTAGGTAGAAATTTTTTCTCAGCTTGAAACCTGCCTTTGAAAGTATTCATATTACACTACATTTAATAAATCATATACCCTACTGTTCCTCATCCTTCGGAAATCTACATAACTTTTCACTTTTATTTGTAGTAGCAGAAGTAGTCACACAAGCAACAAATCTACATTTCTTTGCAATATTTCTAACATGTCCGCCCAACGTGAACTTCGTAAACAAGGTCTGAACAGCTTTGAGAGATCGCAACCAAGTACCGATTGTTTCTTTGCGGCTCTCTAGCTTGCATATCGTCAGTTATTTCTGCAAATTTACAAATGTAATAATCTAAGTTTTTATCGCTTTCAAGTTTTAAAACGTGATGTCCCCATTTTTTTTACTGTGAAGGCTTTAAGTTCCTTTTGTATTTTTTTGTGTTAATTCAAGACACTGGCGTTTGTGATTTTGAATTATTCTCTGTCTGTAATCTGAATAACTGAATGCTTGGGAAGAAATACAATAATGCAGAAAACGTTATGCTTTAATATCCTTCAGTTCATTATGCTTGATCATTTGTATAACAGAATATTGGTTAAATTATCAAAGTAAAGGTAACATTGAATTTATAATTCAAATTCAAATTTATTTTCTAAAAGTATTATTATAATTATAGGTTAGAGTTCTCCGATTTCCAGTGAATGATGAGATAAAATAAATTGGCAATGAAAATTTCAAGATGAAATTATTACCAGGAAAAAGTTTGGGAAAACATTTTCGCGAGCAAAGTAGAATTAAATAAAATAAATTTCCCATAAAAACTCGAAATTGTAAAAATATTCATCGAAAGTGACCAAATTTAAAAGATAATATTTATCCCTGCATATTCATAGGACGTCATATCTCTCGAAACAAGCACCAAGCAGAAAAAATATTGCAAAACGAGAGGCGATTTTGAAACATTTTCAAGAGACCTTTTTACTTAAATAGAGACATTTATTTAAATTGCAAATGTGATCGTTCATAATACAAAACAGAAATCTATATTTTGTTCATGAGTTTCATTACATTCTCCAACTAGTAAAAAGCTAAAAAACTGATAATGAAGGTATACATTTTTCAGAGTGAAAAACCTATACCAATGAATGCAGTAAACCATATTTTAAATGACTCACAAAGTCTGTATATGGAGTTGGGTTGTTTTACCTCTGAGCGGCACTTTTTTGCACACAATGGGCTAAATGGCCAGTTCACAAGGACCCCAAAGGCTCAGAGAAGGTTGGGGGAGGGGTCCCACTGGAACAGGTATTGGGAGACAGATGGTAGCCTCCCGTCAAGGCCATCCAGTGTGTTCTTTAACGTGCACAGGGTATGGCTCTCCCGCACACGGGGCCACACCTTAACGTCCCATCTGATGGACAGCGGCCTTTCCAAGCCCATCGGTGTCCCCTACTGACCGTGGGCAGGGTGGGGAGTTTCGTGGAGATAAATGTCAATGCTGACACAGCTGGGACTCAAAACTGGAAACTACAGATTACGAGCCTGGCATGCTACCGACACCCCTGCGTGCTACCGACACCAGGCACCCCCACCCCTGTTTCATCATCATCATCCTCAAGCAGCCATGGGCTACGGAGGTCCAACCAGACCGCGCAGTTTAATTCTCCAAGCATATCTGTCCTGAGCTACATCTGCTGCATCCGGCCACTGCACACCAATTCTAACAAAGTCTTGTTTGACATTGTCTGCCCACCGCATCCTAGGTCTCCCCCTCCTTCTGAGACCTTTAGGCACACTGTTCATAACCCTATTCGCCAATCTATAATTATCCATACGGGAAACATGGCCAAACCAGCGGAGTCTCTCTCTGCACAATATGCTGCTTGAAGGAGGGTTGCAGACTCCTTTGCCTAACCTCATCATTAGTTACAAAATGAAACCACCTCATCATCATCATCATCATCCTCAAGCAGCCATGGGCTACGGAGGTCCAACCAGACCATGCAATTTAGTTCTCCAAGCAAGTCTATCCTGAGCTACATCTACTGCATCTGGCCACTGCACACCAATTCTAACAAGGTCCTGTTTGACATTGTCCGCCCACCGCATCCTAGGTCTCCCCTTCTTTCTGAGGCCTTTAGGCACACTGTTCATAACCCTATTCGGCAATCTATAATTATTCATACGGGCAACATGGCCAAACCAACGGAGTCTCTCTCTGCACAATATGCTGCTTAAAGGAGGTTGCAAACTCCTTTGCCTAATCTCATCATTAGTTACAAAGTTGAACCACCTAATGCCCAAGATACTGCGTAAGCATCTGGAATCAAAAGCATCTAGTTTCCTGTTATCTTGTTTACAAAGTGTCCAAGTTTCACTACCATAACTAACCCTAGAAAGAACCAAACTATTATACAGTCTAATTTTAGTCTTTAGGTGTATACGCCTATTTCTCCACACTCTCCATAGGTTCTTAAAAGTCCCGGCAGTTCCCCTATTCGTCTGTTAATCTCATGCCGCACATCACCATTATCTGTTACATAGCTCCCAAGATAATTAAACTGTGACACCTGCTCAAGACTGCAACCATTCAGATTAACTGAATCACAGCCTGCCTGACCAATTTTCATCACTTTAGTTTTCTCTCTGTTTATAACCAAACCTACTCTACTACCAGTCTCATCAACAGCTCGAATGAAAGAGTTCATCTCATCAACATCATTTGCCAAAAGGGCTAAATCATCAGCATAATCTAAATCAGAAATTTTAGTATCTCCAGCCCATTTAAGGCCAAAATCTTTCCCTTGAAGTGAATTTCGCATAACATAATCAATAACCAAGCTAAAGAGAAAAGGAGACAAAATGCACCCTTGTCGAACACCAGAAGTAATGCTAAACCAATTGCTACAAGCCTTACCAACTCTCACACACGACTCAGTGTTATTATAGAGAGCTTTCATAATGTTAACTAACTTGTCTGGTATACCATATGATCTCACAATCAACCACAAATTATGACGATCAACAGAGTCGAAAGCCTTTTTGAAATCAACAAAGCTAGCAGCCAAAGGTTTCTGAAACTCTAAACATTTCTCAAGAATCTGCCTAAGTGAAAATATCTGATCCACACATCCCCTACCACTTCTGAATCCACATTGCTCATCACGCAATTGATTGTCAACCAGATTCTTAATTCTATTAAGCACAATCATGGAAAGAACTTTAACTGGAACAGAGAGTAGGCTGATACCCCTATAGTTATCACAAGAACTGCGATCACCTTTTTTGAAAATAGGGATAACAATAGCTCTGTTGAAATCTTTAGGAACCATGCCTTTATCATAAAAGATATTCAGAATTTCAGTCATCCAAGTGGTAACCGAAACATTCCCAGCTCTAAGCATTTCCGTAGTAATTTCATCTACCCCTGGGGATTTATGTAGTTTAAGTTTAGAAACAGCCAAAAGAACTTCAGATTGTGTTATAGGGCCAACATTAAAGCCACCAATGCATCTATCATCATTGCAAACAATGGGAGTAGAACTAACAACATTGTTTAGAACATCACTGAAATGCTCAGCCCACCTAGCCATGACAGAATCCTCCCCTTCTATAACCTTACCTTGTTTATCCTTCAATCCTTGTATGCCTGTCCGTTTTCTACCACACAAAACATTAACTATCTGGTACAGCTCTCTGCTGTTGTGCTGTCTAACTGCTTCCTCGGCTTTGTCAGCCAAACCATCAAGCCAAAGATTCTTATCAGCAGCTAACTGATCCTTTACAAGTTTATTAAGGTCTCTGTAATGCTTTCTATTAGGACTAGTAGGGTATTGATTAAGGGCATTCCTGCAGTTCTTTCTTTCCGAAATAAGCTCAAGTGCCTTATCACTCAGATAATTTTGCCTCTTCTGCTCCTTTTTTTCTAAAAGAGTACTGTTAGTGTCCAAAAACGCCTGTTTAAAATGATCCCATTCTTCCTCAACTTCAGTAGTAAGCAACCATGACTATCATAATGACTAAGTAACCTATCATGGTAAGCTTTGGCTATAACTGGATCTTTCAGAGCTTCAGTATTAAAAGTAAATTTTTTAACCCTAGCACAACACTTTTTAAGTTTAAGTTGCAACACACTTTTAACAAGGTAATGGTCAGATCCAATTTCAGCTCCCCTATATGCCCTGGTATTCCTAACAGAACTAGCCCATTTGCTGTTAATTAATATGTAATCAATCATATTCTTATGCAGCCCATCAGGTGAAACCCATGTGTACTTATGTATGTCGCGGTGTTTGTAATAAGTGTTAGTTATTCTGAATCCATTGAGTTTACTTACCTGTAGGAGACGTTGCCCATTGCCATTGCAGCTACCAATACCAAAAGGGCCTATTACTCCTCCCCAAAGGTCAGAGTCAGTACCAACTTTGGCATTGAAGTCACCAAGAACAAGGGTAATATCTCCTTTCTTGACAGAATTCAAAATATCCTGAAGTTGTTCATAAAACCTATCCTTCTCATCCTCATCGGCATCCTCAGTGGGGGCATAACAGCAGATAACATTCAAGTCTTTAATGCTTGTCTGAAATTTTGCTGTAAGAAACCTTTCATTAATGCACTCATATCCTAGAAGAGCATCACTAGCGTGTCTGCTGAGAAGCAGACCCACGCCTTGGTGATGCTTATTGTCGTCCCTCCCTGAAAAGAGAAATTTAAGATTATTTTTAAGAATCTGACCTTTATCTGTCCATCTGGTCTCTTGCAAGCCGAGAATATCTAAATTATAACGGTGGAATTCTTGTGTGAGGACATCAAGAGAGAAAGCTCTGTGCAGAGTCCTCACATTCCAACTACCTATGGAGAGAAAATGGTTAGTGGGATGTTTAAAGAAACTATGTTTATTGAGAGAGGGAATGCCGACAATATCAAACAGCCCCCTAATCGCAGACATGGGGCAAAGACCCGTTCCCCCACTACTAAAGGCTGAAGCCATCTACACTGGAAGACTTCCTCCAATGTAGAATTTGACGATGCCAATAGAAGCAAAGAGTGCAGGTGCCTGCGATGACTTCTGCTCAGGATTATCCACCAGCTGATAAACATATCCTGTGAATCTATTCACTTGGGGCTGTCAACCCACAAACAAACAGAAAACACAGCGGAAGATTTTCCCTCCACAGAAGCCCACCAGTGCAGCAAAATCAGGATCCATAATCAAGCTCAGAGCCATATATCTGTCCAGTCCAGTAGGTTTATATGGTCAGCACCAGGACCCTGTGTGGTTGACCACTCCTCAGCAGGGTAGAAAAAAAAGAAAAGTAGCCATAGTTGTCCAGATCAGTAGGCCACACTAATCTGGCAGCCCTCCCCTTCCGTTCACTTCCACAAGAGAGTATCTCTTTTGAAAGTTACTAACGGTCCGCACCACGAGAAGGCGGGGTCGGACATTAGGTGCTAGGCCTGGCCGGTTCTATGCATCATCACAGGGGATTGGTGCATAGCTCTCCTTCCAGTGACTACCTAGCTACCATTTACAGACCACCTAATATCCAAGATACTACGTAAGCATCTAGAATCAAAAGCATCTAGTTTCCTGTTATCTTGTTTACACAGCATCCAAGTTTCACTACAATAAATAACCCTAGAAAGAACCAAACTATCATACAGTCTAATTTTAGTCTTTAGGTGTATACGCCTATTTCTCTACAATCTCCATAGATTCTTAAAAGTCCCGGCAGCAATCCCTATTCGTCTGTTAATCTCATGCCGCACATCACCAGTGTCTGTTACATAGCTCCCAAGGTAATTAAATTGTGACACCTGCTCAAGACTGCAACCATTCAGGTGAATTGAATCACAACCTGCCTGACCAATTTTCATCACTTTAGTTTTCTCTCTGTTTATAACCAAACCTACTCTACTACCAGTTTCATCAACAGCTCGAATGAGAGTTCATCTCATCAACATCATTTGCCAAAAGGGCTAAATTATCAGCATAATCTAAATCAGAAATTTTCGTGTCTTCAGCCCATTTAACCCTTTAACTACCACGGGCGTTGGAAAACGAAGTACCTCAGAATACCAAACGGGCCGAGTTTTGAAATGGACTCTTCCTGGTTTGTCGTCCCCCCCCCCCCCCCGTCCTCCATCCGAAGGGAGAACGGAGTTAACCGCAGCCGAGCCAAGCAGAGCTCCCCTCCACTCCGTAAATTGACTCTCATTAAGCTGAGCCCCCCTTCACCTCGAAACCCATATGGTCATGAGCTACATAAACCCATTGAACATGAGATATCAGACTCCTGTGACTTTTGCTCTTAATTCCATTCCCAAAGCAGTTTTTAAAACGCATGCATGTGTCAATTTTTGAAAAGCTTTTTCATTATTATTTTTTAATAACAACTTTTAAAAGATATTTAAATTTGTTTTTCTACTTAAAAACTGGCATAAGATTGTAATTTCTTGGATTATATCTTTTTACATAAAATAGATGTCATAATTAGAAATTTTTCAAAGAAAAAAGTTTACAATGTTTCCATTTTTTGGATTCTGATGTCGGTTTTTTAACACCCAACAAAGAGAAAGCTGTTATTAATAGTGGAATGTATGATGAAAAAAAATTAAAGAAAGATTATTAAAATAAGAGGACCAAAAATAGAAAGCAGTAAGAGTGCTGAATTGATTTTTAAAGAATAGATTTTAATACAATTGTAGAGTACTCTAACATAAGAATCAAAAATGATTTTGTGAGAAAGGTTTGCAACTGAGATAAAAGTAATTGAAGTGGATATTGCAAAAGATATCCGAGGAAGCAAAGACTAGATAAAATGAGAAATAAAGAAACTAAAGCAATCAGAGATTACATAAAAATATTGGAGGTGTAAAAAATATTATCAAAATGAGAAAGACTTATGAATATGATGGATAAAGGAAGATGGATAAATTTAATATGGAAATGAGAACCCGCTGGAAGAAGACGGTGAAAGAGATGGAAAAATGGTATGAAAAAAAGAATGCCGAAAAGAGGACTTCAAGAGCAAGATTGCAAAGATAAAAATAAGTGGATAGAGAGAGCTGACTGGGACCACACAACTTAAACTTTGGAGGGTGAAAAGAATAAAATTTTGTATCTAAGTTTTATAGAATACATTGTTAAGTAATTGAGTAAGTGATTCAATTCGGCAAGTGATTAAATCAAAAGTAGTCTGTTCTATTTTACATTTCAGATCATCAGTAATGTGACTAAAAAAGTCTTATGGGTGGAGGGTTACATACTCGAGTCCAAGGACAAGATCTAGGGAGGGGGGGGGGCATCTCCTATTCCTTTTCAGAGTCCTAGTAAGGGTAATAGAAATAAATATTACTAAACTTATTTTGTTTCATGGATTTTTCAAGAAATATAAAAAAAATTTATAAAACGAGGGGAAAATGATATATTGCATTGGAAATACAACCTCTTGCCCCCCCCCCCCCCCCCGTTACGTTTTTTCGGCTCGATTGTGTTTCTTGTTTCCCTCTCTTTTTTTTTTCAGATCCGGGCTTGCTCGTGTCTATTGGGGTGAGGAGGATGGAATGATGCTTGAGTTAACACATTTCGTCTGAGCGGCTCTGTTTTCTGCACAATGGCTAAATGTCCTGGTTACAGCAAAGGCCCACTGTACAGCTGTTAGGAGAAAGATGGAAGCCTGCCTCAATCTTACTGTTTTAATGGCACAGGCTATAGTTATCCTGCACACAAGGCTAAAATTTTACTTCCCATTTAACTGACGTCGGCCTTCCCAATCCCCTCAGTGTCATATTTTCTCCCCGAGGGCAGGGTAGATATTATATATATACCCTCGTCAAACAGCTGCTTGTCACAGAAACGCCATAGTAGAAGGGATTTATGAGGATGGCTAATCCTCAGCAGAAGAACAACACAAACATCCATGCCTTATCCGGGGCTCTAAACCTAGGTCCCTTTGATCAGTAGACAAACATGCTAATAAATAATAATTAATTTTTTTAGTTTTTTTTAATCTACTTTTAGTATTCCAAATGTAACTCTATCTATTTTTAGTTCCAAATACAAATGTTTTGGATTTCAAAGCAGGTAGAGAAGTCTGAGATATGAATAAGACAAGACCAAGATTGCAAAGATAAATATAAGTGGAGAGAGAGAGTTGATCTGTACCACACAGCCTGAACTTGGGAGGGTGAAAAGAATGAAATTGTGTATCATTACTTATGAATTACATTGGAAAGTAATTCAGTAAGTGATTCAATTAAGCAAATGACTAAAACAAGCAGAGAGGATGGGAAAGGACAAGAGCATGGCCCATGCCTAAAGCGGTAACCATGGCAGAGTGTGTGTGTGTGTGGGGGGAGAGTCAGCGTGTACCAACCTAAGACCAGGGACCATGGAAAACAGAATGGGTGGATAACAATACAAATTTGTGCGCACAAAACAATACAATATTCCGGGCCCCCTGGGTACGTCCTGTCTCTCTCGTTACACAAGAAGCTAGTCAAAAGTTGTTGATGTCTCCATCTGCTAACCACATCAGTAGTGTAGTGCCAACCTGGGGCACCACCACGCACTGTGCTTCCCCCCCTATGACGTCACCGACCGGAAATTGACCCGTGTTGCAATCGTCCACGTTGCCTTCTCAGATTGAACTTTGACTCCTATGTCGCAATCGACCGGAAATTGACCCGTGTTGCAACTGTCCACGTTGCTTTCTCAGATTGAACTTTGACCCCTATGACGCAATCGACCGGAAATTGACCTGTGTTGCAATCGTCCACGTTGTTTTCTCAGATTGAACTTTGACCATTATGTCTCAACCGACCATATTTTAAGCCCTCTTCATAGACCCCCTTGGTCGACCTATATTTTAAGCCCCCCTTCTCGAATAGTCTCGATTTTCCCCTGATTAACCCATATTTTAAGCCCACCCATCTTCATAGACCCCCTGGTTGACCCACCTATATTTTAAGCCCTCCCCTCTTTGAAGCAAATCAGTTTTCTCTATACACGTTTAATCGGTCTCATCCAGCGTCCATACTATTTTTAGTACGTCTCCTGTATTTAAAAAAAAATTCCTTCCGACAGCGTGATTTGAACCCTCTACCTCAGTGCCGATAGCGTCATTGCTCTCGGCTATACCTTGTTACTTGATGGTGTGGTTTAGATGTGTCTCAAACGGGTATAACCATATAAATCAGGGTATAGCCATATAAATCACGTATCTCTTTATTAAGCTTGAGTTTTATATTTCAGATATTAACCTAGGTTTTTTATTATCCTACGTTTTTTTACAACCTTCGTATTCTTTATAACTAACTTTTTTCAGCGTATTTCCTATAATGAACTCCATGACTAGAAGAAGGACAAATCTACAGTTTTAAAAGACTGTCCCACAGAAAATACCAATGGGCAAAAAATTAATAAAAGGAAAAAAAAAAAACTTAAAAACTTATTCGTCATTATATAAAAAGGGATAATATGGTGACCTATAACTTTAGTACGTCTCCTGTATTTTAAAAAAATTTGCTTCCAACGCAGTGATTTGAACCCTCTACCCCAGTGCTGATAGCGTCATCGCGCTCGGCTATGCCTTGTTACTTGACGACGTGGCTTAGATGTGTCTCAAACGGGGTATAAATCACGTATCTCTTTATTATAGCTTGAGTTTTATATTTCAGATGTTAACCTAGGTTTTTTATTATCCTACGTTTTTTCACAACCTTCGTATTCTTTATAACTAGCTTTATTTTTGTGTAACCTTCGTTTATAACCTACGTATCTAAGGGACCTGGGTTCGAGCCCTTGGTAAGGCATGGATGTGTGTGCTGTTTTTCTGCTGAGGTCCCGCCATCCTCACAGATCTCCTACAATGGCATATAAACTGACAGGCTCCTGTCAGACCTCTATGGCAAGCAGCTGCTTGAGGGGTATTTATTTATTTTTTATATTTCTTTTAACTCCGTGACTAGAAGGACTATTCTACAGTAAGACTGTACCTCAGAAAATGTCATTGGATAAAAAAATTTAATAAAAGGAAAAACTTATTCCTCATTATGTATGATATGGATTGACCTGTATGGGTGTCATAAAAGTCCCGCTTTAGAATACGTGTTCGGTACCGGACCACGTTTTTATTCACGGATGTCCTGTGAAATTAAAAGATATTAAACGGTGAATCACAATGGGACCACGATTTACTGATTTACTGTTCCATCTTCACTAGATATGAACGTTGTTGTAAGAAATTGTAACATGAACGCCCTAATACCTAAAAATGGATGGTTAAACCATTGTTACCAACCTTCTTGCTGCCTTTCAGGCTGGCACATGGCGTCCTCTGTCTTAGTTGTTTTGAGGCGATGAATGCTTACGTTTTCCTTTAATGTGAGAATGCTGGGTAGGGCACTTTTCTTATGCTTCTCTATCACTTCTCCTTTCATTTTCAATCCTCTTTCTTTCTGAAATGTGATGATTGAGTTTGAAGTGTGAAAGACTTTATGCGTTAGGTCCTGTAAATGCAAAGTATTGTCTATCAGTTATGGGGGTCTCAGAATCGCGAAGCATTATGCTTATGGAATTTACAGGAGTAATGCTCCATAGACAGTGTTCTTTCCAAACAGGGTGCATAACATTATCAAAAAACGTGTGCTTGCCAGAACCACTTTCACACGAACATAGTACCACTTGTTCTAAGAATTCCACACTAGTATAGAAATATGCAGGGAAAAATAACTAAACCGATTCTTAGAAGTGAAAATGCGTGTGTTAGATTGTAGTGAAACATCCTATCTTTGTCGAAAAACTTGTGTTTGCAGCGAAAAATAGTCACCTTCACACACTTATGCGCTTATTGAAACGTAGTAGGGGGACCAGGAACTCTGAAAAGAGCGCGTGAAAGCGCTTTGGAATAACCGCCGAGAGAGCTTACGTTACGTTTTATCGGTGGTTGAAGTCAGAGAATGCAAAGTTAGGTCTAGCGGATCAATTCTGGGACCCAACTTTTCATGGAAATACTGAAAATATTGTTGTTTTCTTATAAACAACGAGTTTTCAGATTTTAAATTTCCAAACTTCTGTGGTTCTTTACTGATGTTTTCTATATGCAAAGTATTTTGTAATATTCATCCATCCGTGTGTACGCAGTGGACCGTGATTTACTAGAGTGGGACCTTAATATTTTATGATTTTCCTGTATTACTCCTTCCGCTAAAGAGTGACTTTTATCAGTTACTCCTTAGGTTCACTTATTTTACACACTGGATGGCGCTTGTTAATAGTCGTTTTTTCTATCTTACAGTATTTGCGCTGTAATTTGCTGTTTTGAAGCGATTTTTACGACCATCCCACTGCATTTTTATACTTTCTCTCTCGTCACTGTATGTTTTACAGTTATTGTGTCTTCCTCTTCCAAACAATTGTGAAAATATTCACCTATCCACTGAAATGTGTGTGCATTTACAGATATTCCAACGCCCTTTACATTTTAGTGATTCTCATTGAAAATACCAACCATTTCGTTGTTTTTCTAATTTTCGTTTATGCATGTAATTTGATTAAAGACCTAGTCACATGCTGTGTCGTAGGTAAAGTACTGTCCATTTCAGGCTATTGTGAGATTTTCGTCGTAATGAATTAGCAGATATATGGAATCAGATCTGAAGCAGATGATGCTTGCGATTTATCTACTTTGGTCGTATGGTTTATTAGAAAGATACACATAGGGAAGATGTATTAGTGTTTGAACTTTAATTACCTTGTGTGATGTGTGAGAGAAAGCAAAGAATACATAATGAGTTTTACGAATCTATGGAGAAACGTGCATCTGAAGAATTAGTTTAAACAAACTTGCAATCGGTCTTTCATTCTAAATGCTTGTTGCTTGCCGTGCTAAAACAATTCACTGAAATTCCCCCTCGTATGCCTCCCAAAAGGTACATATTTGTCATCTTCAGGTATGAAGGCAGGAGTTGTGTAAACATGACAGGAATGAATTTCATAGTATCTGACACATAGTTTTAGCACTTCTCCGAGGAGGCGCTCATAATACGTGTCATCCCAATTTTCAAGCTCCTAATAATGTTCCAGTTATATTTCATAACCTAAAGGACAGCCATCTTATTACGCAAGGAATGATCAAAAATAAGAAGATTAATTGTGTTCCCAATAATACGGAAAACAGCATTCTCCCTTGGAACTTTGAATTTCATAGATTCTTATCAATTTTTAATGGAACAATAATGCTGCTTTTCATCATCTGATAACAGTAGGAGATTTGCGTGCGCTTTAAATCTGAATGGTGTGATGTAGAGTGGGAACACCTCTTTCTCGTGTCCAAAAACATTGACAGAAATGTTGTTCATTTTTACGAATTTAGATATATTTTTCTTCTAAATGTATGTAGTTGTTAAGGCATTCAATTTATTACAGGCTCATTCACAGTTAATACAGGATTTACATATGTGGAAAGTAGTCCTAGTGGTAATGGAAAAAAAAAGAGTTAATTCCTAGTTCATTGGTAGCAAAATATCCCGTGCTTTTCCCGGTTGGTGCCGTAGAAGCTTCTAATAGCATGCTCAGGGTAGGAGATCATTTGACAGTCGAAGTAAACACAAGACGGCTCTGTGTAAAGCAGAGAAAAAAAAAACTAACAAGAATTGTGTGTACTAAATGTAACTCTTTGAAAAAAAATTGTTTTGCACTGTTTCATCAATATTCATGTTACTGCATTCATTCCAATAAATAATTCAGCGAAACATTAATATATACATCAACTATTGATTTTTCTTGGCTGATTAACTGGTTTTCCATGGTACAAAATAATAATAGACCGTAGATATGTAACTTTTTGAGGGTACTGAAGATGTAAAATGAAAACATTCATTCTCTTTGGAAACGAACATCCCATATTCCACCGATATGTTATTTTTCTCAGTCTGCAAATCTCCTACTTCTCGCCTTCCTAACGGCTACTAAAGGACTCATTGAACTATGCAGAATCACACCCTGCTTGTCACTTTGAATGAATTTTCATACCTTGACCTTAGTTCTCGTACCTTTTACAGTTTTCATCCTTACGAATCTTTTGAATAATGTCGTGTGTTTCTTCTCATCAGTTCTGGAAGACTATGTTTTAGCACGAAATCAGTTTGTGTTCTTAATGAATGCTGTGGAATTATTTACCAAGTTTCTATTTTTAATGAAGGAAATAAAAATAAAACTCTTTGGAAGTGCATTTCGGACAACAATGAAGGAAATAAAAATAAAACTCTTTGGGGATCTGGGGGGAGGATCTGAGTACATGAGTACTCTTTGGGGGATCTGAGGGGAGGATCTGAGTACATGAGAACTCTTTGGGGGGATCTGGGGGGGAGGAGAGAGAGGAAGAGATGGCAGAGAGGAGGAGGGGAGAGAGATAGGAAGAGAGGGCAGAGGGGAGGAGGAGACAGAGACAGGAAGAGAGGGCAGAGGGGAGGAGGGGACAGAGAGAGGAAGAGAGGGAAGAGGGGACAGAGAGAGGAAGAGGGGGCAGAGGGGAGGAGGGGACAGAGAGAGGGAGAGAGGGCAGAGGGGAGGAGGTGACAAAGAGAGAGGAAGAGAGGGCAGAGGGGAGGAGGGGACAGAGAGAGGAAGAGAGGGCAGAGGGGAGGGGGGACAGAGAGAGGAAGAGAGGGCAGAGGTTAGGAGGGGACAGAGAGAGGAAGAGAGGGCAGAGGGGAGGTGGGGAGAGAGGGAGGAAGAGAGGGCAGAGGGGAGGAGGGAACAGAGAGAGGAAGAGGGGGCAAAGGGGAGGGGGACAGAGAGAGGAAGAGAGGGCAGAGGTTAGGAGGGGACAGAGAGAGGAAGAGAGGGCAGAGGGGAGGAGGGGAGAGAGGGAAGAAGAGAGGGCAGAGGGGAGGAGGGAACAGAGAGAGGAAGAGGGGGCAGAGGGGAGGAGGTGACAGAGAGGAAGAGAGGGCAGAGGGGAGGAGGGAACAGAGAGAGGAAGAGAGGGCAGAGGGGAGGAGGGGACAGAGAGAGGAAGAGGGGGCAGAGGGGAGGAGGTGACAGAGAGAGAAAAGGGGCAGAGGGAAGGAGGGGAGAGAGAGAGGAAGAGAGGACATAGGGGAGGAGGGGACAGAGAGAGGAAGAGAGGGCAGAGGGGAGGAGGGAACAGAGAGGAAGAGAGGGCAGAAGGAAGGAGCGGACAGAGAGAGAAAAGGGGGCAGAGGGGAGGAGGGGAGAGAGAGGAAGAGAGGGCATAGGGGAGGAGGGGACAGAGGGAGAAGGGCCGTGCATCGAACCGAATAAGATATTCGGAATGAATACTGGTCCGAAGTGCAACTTCTCGAACCATTTAGTTCAATGAAAGTAAATCTCAACCCCGTTGTTCTTTTGTAGAGATCGAGACTGATTTCCGTTTAGCACAACATAAAACTCTTCTCTCTCTTTGCAAACTTCATACATGTTCAAAATTATTCTAACCTACATTTTTTTTTTTGATTTGCGACATATAGGACAGAGAAGAATCCTGGAAGCTACTCCTAGCTTAATACAGGCCTTCTCATACAAGGACATGTCCTACTAAGACCGAAGTCACTGCTGACCACTGCCTTAGTTAGAGCTAACACAACACACGAAGCTTGCCTTGCTGGAACAGTCGCTAGCTGCCTAACCACTATGCCAGTTAAGGCATCGCTTTTCACTTCAAATTCTTTCCGACTATTTAAAAAAAATAACCTAAATTACTTTTCACTTCAAAAAAAATTTTTTTCCATCTAGTACCCTCTCTTCATATATTCACAGATATTCAAAGTCTATCTTTTCATCAGACCCCGTCCCCGAAAATGTCATTTTACCGGTTGATTTTGTCATATGTTTCAAACAAATTTCTCAAAACTGTCTCGATTTGTCAAATTCTCCGATTTACCTGGCTTTCTACAACCGAAAAATCCAGTGAAGTGTATGATAACTCAACAAACCACATCATTTTTTATCTCTTTCACACACACAACTCATTTTTGTGAAAATTTGTAAATATCTCGTCTGCCCGAAAAACTTAAATTACCTTTTTTTCACATGAAACATCCCGGTTTTTTCTGATTTTCACATATATTTTCACAAAAAACAACACCGATTTCCATGGCTTTTTACAATCGAATAATCCACTGAAGTGTATGATAACTCAACAAACCATATCAATTTTATCTCATATACACACACCTCATTTCAAACTAATCCATTTAAACTAATTCACAAATTAATTTAAACCTCATCTTTAAAAAAAAACTTAAATTAGTTTTTCACATGCTAAAAAATACCCCTGTTTTTTCTAATTTTCACACATATTTTCACAAAAACCCACAAAAAACATACTTTTTTCCTCATCCCCCATAACTTTTCCCATGGATTTTCACAGAATTCTCTGGACCCATTTACTGGCTCAGAACACTCATTTATGCTACTACTATCAGGAGCCAAACGTGATAACCGCTTGGCTACAAAGAAATCCAAAGGACAAGCTTTCCAGAAATGAGGTTTCCCATATTTCTTCCTCTGAATTTTCGTTTAACAAGACCAAGATACTAGAGATGTTTCAAAAGGTTTCACATGTGAGGTAACGCATCTGTGTCTACTTTAAATTCTTAGTAAAGCAATTTTTTTGTGATTCAAAGTAGCAAATCAGTACTCTCTAGAGCTACATTAAACCATACCAGTTCTTACAGTAATCTACAATAAATATGGGAGTAAAAATAGACCTAATTGCCAGACAGTAAGAAATATTTCCATGGGTTTCCCTTATTAGTGCTTTATAAGAAATTTCTACCTTTAGAATCATTATAAAATCATTTTGAAACTATTTGTAATAATTCAGTAGATAATATTTGTTTCTCTATGACCACTACCAAATCGTGTCTGGATAGAAATTGTAAAGGAATGCGTCTAGATGTAAAGAAAAATCACCAGAACACCTTTTCGAAATATTTTTTTAGAAAACTTTGTTCTGCATCGGTACTTTCATGTTGCCTCTCCGATGTATGCTCTATTAGGCGAGAATGTTGTGTGACCCAGATGATCTGCGGAACTCTGACGGCGCATCGTGTAACACCGTGACGCGGGATTTGCTGCGTGCTTACAGCGGAAAGTAAATGGGGAGTGCAGCACATTTAAAAAAAAAGCAACTTCTTTCCTGATCATTGAAAGAGTCCGAAGTAAAATGGTTTACTATGCTCTTGGAGCTAGAACATTTGATAGACTTTTCAATAAAGTCGGGTCAACGCTTTTGGAGCGTGTCACTGGATATTATTGGTGGGGCAGTGGATTAAAGCTGCGCCCTTATTAAATATGTATGTAGGTAACGTAAAATGCTATTCATTAAACGCATTATTTAACCAAGAGATACCGAGTTGATGGGTTTATTGAGTACCTTAACTACTGTGTGATTAAGATCGAGAAAAGACATTTGGCTAACAGATCTCTCAAATAAATAAAATCAATCTTGACAGAGATCTTTAAAATATTACTGAAAAAATGCACGAGAAATTCATAATAATAATAATAATAATATTTCTTCGCTCAATTACCATTAAAAGCATTCTCAAATGGTTGGTAGATGACACCCCTTGGACCCCTTGGATTCACAGCTGGAAACAAATGAATTTTAATTTATTTTCTTACGTGATTTTAGTCTAATGAAATAAGAAAAGTCATACATTTTAGAGTCACATTCTTTTCAGACAAACAAATAATATCTAATACCGAAACAAAACACGTAACCATGGAAACCATAAGCTTCCTTGTTTAGAAAGGTGACCATTACTATTATACGTTGATTTTAAAGATTCACATTCACTGAAGGTTCTCGAAATAAAATTTCCCTTACTTTCATTTTTGATTTGTTAATTAACAAGCCCATGGTCTTTAGCTATCGATATTTTAAAAATATCTGTACGGTGGATATAACCAACATCTTGACAGTCAGTAGAATGCCAGTTCTACTGAATGGTAAGAAAAGATAAACATGAAGCAAAAACTAATCAGAGAGCAAATAAAATATCAGTTATTTTCTACAATATTTGTTTTCTGAGCCACCTGCGGAGCTAGCGTTGTTTAAGCATAAACCCCTTAGGTTCAGCATCCCTCACCCATAAAAGAACTTAGGTTCAGCATCCCTCACCCACAAGAGAACTTAGGTTCAGCATCCTTCACCCATAAAAGAACTTAGGTTCAGCATCCCTCACCCATAAGAGAACTTAGGTTCAGCATCCCTCACCCATAAGAGAACTTAGGTTCAGCATCCCTCACCCATAAAAGAACTTAGGCTCAGCATCCCTCACCCATAAAAGAACTTAGGTTCAGCATCCCTCACCCATAAAAGAACTTAGGTTCAGCATCCCTCACCCATAAAAGAACTTAGGTTCAGCATCCCTCACCCATAAAAGAACTTAGGTTTAGCATCCCCCACCCATAAAAGAACTTAGGTTCAGCATCCCTCACCCATAAAAGAACTTGGGTTCAGCATCCCTCACCCATAAAAGAACTTAGGTTCAGCATCCCTCACCCATAAAAGAACTTAGGTTCAGCATCCCTCACCCATAAAAGAACTTAGGTTCAGCATCCCTCACCCATAAAAGAACTTAGGTTCAGCATCCCTCACCCATAAAAGAACTTAGGTTCAGCATCCCTCACCATAAAAGAACTTAGGTTCAGCATCCCTCACCCATAAAAGAACTTAGGTTCAGCATCCCTCACCCATAAAAGAACTTAGGTTCAGCATCCATCACCCATAAAAGAACTTAGGTTCAGCATCCCTCACCCATAAAAGAACTTGGGTTCAGCATCCCTCACCCATAAAAGAACTTAGGTTCAGCATCCTACACCCATAAAAGAACTTAGGTTCAGCATCCCTCACCCATAAAAGAACTTAGGTTCAGCATCCCTCACCCATAAAAGAACTTAGGTTCAGCATCCCTCACCCATAAAAGAACTTAGGTTCAGCATCCCCCACCCATAATAGAACTTAGGTTCAGCATCCCTCACCCATAAAAGAACTTAGGTTCAGCATCCCTCACCCATAAATGAACTTGGGTTCAGCATCCCTCACCCATAAAAGAACTTAGGTTCAGCATCCCTCACCCATAAAAGAACTTAGGTTCAGCATCCCTCACCCATAAAAGTACTTAGGTTCAGCATCCCTCACCATAAAAGAACTTAGGTTCAGCATCCCTCACCCATAAAAGAACTTAGGTTCAGCATCCCCCACCCATAAAAGAACTTAGGTTCAGCATCCCTCACCCATAAAAGAACTTAGGTTCAGCATCCCCCACCCATAATAGAACTTAGGTTCAGCATCCCCCACCCATAAAAGAACTTAGGTTCAGCATCCCTCACCCATAAAAGAACTTAGGTTCAGCATCCCTCACCAACAAAAAAGCTTAGGTTCAGCATCCCTCACCCATAAAAGAACTTAGGTTCAGAAACCCACTAAAAATTTTTGATTCAACACCCCACTAAAAAAATTTGGGTTCAGCAACCTCCTAAAAATAATCCTTCATGGGGCCATGCCAAACGTTACGATTATTGCTGATTGTACAACTGCCTTTGTTAATTTTTTTCTGTGCGTTTACAACTTCCAAGGGAAAATGACACTAATTCATTTAAATTAAATAGGAATCATAACTAAACTGTACTAGTTTAAGCTTTCTAATGTTTGGATATTTACTTAAATATCCTGGTTGATATTATTATGCTTAAATATCCTGGCTTTTATTACTTACTTAAATATCCTGGTTTTTATTAAGTGAAATCTGGACACCCTAGGTATAACAGAATATTAGTTACTCATGCTATAATAGATTAAGATATGCAGTATATTTCAGTGAACCATTATTATGTGATTTAGAAATTGCATTTTCGTAAAACCCTTTCTCTCCATTTGCACCATCTTCAACAAATATGTAACAAACTGTAATCCTCATCATCCTCAATCAGCCATGGGGTACGAAGGTTCAACCAGAACGTGCAATTTAGTTCTCCAAGCATATCTGTCCTGAGCTACAGCTGTTGCATCTGGCCACAACTCAACAATTCTAATAAGGTCCTGTTTGACATTGTCTGCCCACAGCATCCTAGCTCTCACCCTCTTTCTGAGGCCTTTAGTCACACTGTTCATAACCTTATTCACCAATCTATAATTATTCATACGGGCAACATGGACAAACCAACGGAGTCTCTCGCTGCACAATATGCTGCTTAAAGGAGGTTGCAAACTCCTTTGCCTAACCTCATCATTAGTTACAAGGTTGAACCACCTAATGCCCAAAATACTGCGAAAGCATCTAGTTTCTTGTGATTTTGTTTACAAAGCGTCCACGGTCACTACCATAATTAACCCTAGAAAGAACCAAACTATTATACAGTCTAATTTTAGTCTTTAGATGTATACGCCTATTTCTCCACACTCTCCATAGATTCTTAAAAGTCGCGACATTCCCTATTCGTCTGTTTATCTCATGCCGCACATAACCAATATCTGTTACATAGCTCCCAAGATAATTAAACTGTGATACCTGCTCAAGACTGCAACCATTCAGAATAACTAAATCACAGCCTGCCTGACCAATTTTCATCACTTTAGTTTTCCCTCTGTTTATAACCAAACCTACTCTACTACCAGTTTCATCAACAGCTCGAATGAAAGAGTTCATCTCATCAACATCATTTGTCAAAAGAGCTAAATCATCAGCATAATCTAAATCAGAAACGTTCGCATCTCTAGACCATTTAAGGCCAAAATCTTTTCCTTTGCAGTGAATTTCACATAACATAATCAATAACCAAGCTAAAGAGAAAAGGAGACAAAATTCACCCTTGTCGAACACCAGAAGTAATGCTAAACCAATTGCTGCAAGCCTTACCAACTCTCACACACGACTCAGTGTTATTATAGAGAGCTTTCATTATGTTAACTAACTTACCATATGATCTCACAATCAACCACAAATTATGACGATCAACAGAGTCGAAAGCCTTTTTGAAGTCAACAAAGCTAGCAACCAAAGGTTTCTGAAACTCTAAGCATTTCTCAAGAATCTGCCTAAGTGAAAATATATGACCTACACATCCCCTACCACTTCTGAATCGACATTGGTCTTTATGCAATTGCCTGTCAACCAGATTCTTCGTTCTATTAAATAGAATCATGCAGAGAACTTTACCTGGAACAGAGAGTAGGCTGATACCCCTATAGTTATCACAAGAACTACGATCACCTTTTTTGCAGATAGGGATAATGATAGCTCTGAAAAAATCCTAAGGAAACATGCCTTTATCATAAAAAACAAATAAATAAATATATAAATACCCCCTCAAGCAGCTGCTTGCCACAGAGATCTGACAGAAGCTTGTCAGTTTATATTGCATAGTAGATGGTCTGAGAGGATGGCAGGACCTCAGCAGAAAAACAACACAAACAGCCATGCCTTACCCGGGGCTCGAACCCAGGTCCCTTAGATCAGTAGCCAAGCACTGTTACCACTCGGCAGACTGTTATGGGTGCCTATTCGTGGGGAGGGTGCTAAAGCATTTCCCCTAAAAAATCTTTGAAAGCTCAATTCATTTGAAAAGCTCAATTCATTGAAAGCTCAATTCATTGAAAAATGATAAAATTATTTATAGGCACAGTTCATTGTTTTGGGAAAAACTCTATGTTATTTGAAAGTGCGTATGAAAGAAAACAAAGAAGTTGCAGCTTGTCAGCTGGGGCGGCGTTGTTCCACGGGTTGCCCTTTTTAGGGGCGGCAAATTTGCATGCAAATTAATGACCATAGCTGTAGTAAGATTAAACAGAATGAGTAAGACCTATTTTTTAGAGAAAAATTTCAGTCTGTTAAAAAATCACATTAAAATTAATTAAATTAAACTTTCATGTCTAAGATGAGATCTGGAGAAAGGGGCGGCAGAGTCCAAGCAAGAGAATTGATTTCCATTGCAATATAAAGTTTTCCCATCCCCATTTGATTAGAGGATTTGAAAAATTTTCTTGAAATACATGTGAAATATGCACGATTTTAATAATATTTTGCTTCCATCAGACTTACTACATTTTAAAGGGGGAGGCATGCCCCCTACACTCGACCCTGATTGATCACAATGTCAGTTGTTTTCCCCAAACCCTTCAGTTCAATATTTTACTACCACAAGGCAGGACATAACTCGATTTGGAATATCAAACAGATAAGCATTATACATGGAATTGATATTCGTAAGCAACGACCGAAACTGCTTTTATATATAAGCAATCAAATTTCCATTTTAGTCATAATTTTTAATATCTTCAAGACGTTGCAATCCAAATTATGTGTAAAAACAAATTGTTTGAGAAAGATGCACTTGAGTATTAAAAAGTTCAAAGTTTAAATACTGGAAATTCTACCTCAGTTGCATTTTAATTCGAAGTACCAAATTTATTACTTTTCCAGTAATCTTTGCTCCTTACTAGTTTTTGTGGAAGGCATGGGGATTAGCAAGGGAACTGTTTCATAATGCCATTCAAAGACGCAGGTCGCTTGTGTATTAAAATTTATTATTTGAAGTTTTACAATTATCAGTATTTAGGAGTGCAGTGGCTAAGAAAGTTTAATAAACTTTCTTAGCCACTGCACTCCTAAATGCATTATCTGAGCAATAACTAACATTTTACCATTAATCCTTTGTGCATTATGCTTCATTCGGATCTATAAAAACTAATAATTTCGGAAACTGGCTTTAATGCTGTTTTTCGTAGCAAGTGCAAATGTACATTAAAAAAATCACGATGTATTTAAATGTAAAAGTGCTACTTTTTAAAAAGTACACGATTATTTACTTCTCATAAAGTTTAATCTAAACACTATTTTAGTTTAAATATATTGAGCCGTCCCGTGGCCGAGTGGTTAGCGCGCTTGGCTACTGTTCTACGGGACCTGGGTTCGAGCCCCAGGTAAGGCATGGATGTTCGTGATGTTTTCTGCTGAGGTCCTGCCATCCTCTCAGATCTTTTACTGTGGCATATAAACTGACAGGCTCCTGTCAGACCTCTGTGGCAAGCAGCTGCTTGAGGGGGTATTTATTTATTATTTATTTTATATTAAGGAGAAATGTTAACCAAGCGAAGTACAAAGAAAGGAACGAAAGAACAGACGATAATGTAAATCCTTTAGCTCAGCTGTCCCCCGCTGACCATGGGTAGCTCCGAGTGACGTTAAGGTAATATTATTTCCTCGTTCATGTTTGGGCGCATGGGCAGCGGCCTGAAGTAGGTTGCCCAACAGTGCATGGTTTTCCCACATGGTGATATAACTTTTTGAAGTTTTCCAACGTGCACTAGCTTCGAATATTATCAGTGAGAGGTCAATAACTATACAAACTGTCGAAATATATTTACCTTTTTTAAACAGAATTCGGCCCTTCCAATACCTAAAATACTTGATCTCTTGTCCGCAATTTTGCAATTTTTTTTCCTTCTTCCACCCCGTGTTGAATTAATATTCTTTGTCTTTATCTGTAGCAGTATGAGATTTAGATTCAATAATACTTTTTTTTACCCCTTTTGTACATTTGTTTGATTAAACATTTTAATTCGCTCTTTTCCTAACCTTGTAGCTACACAGAGACTTGTCTGTGCCTCCCCCAAATTCCTTCTATGATATCCTCTCTGCCATCCCATATTGCATTATAACAATTGTGCTTCTATCATAAAACCCGAGTTCAAGACAGCTAATAGTTCTGCAATTCAAGAATGTATTGTACAGTCGCTGAAAAAAATATCCGAACACTATGGTTGATTACAGAATTCAGGAAAAATATGTAGCAACGATTTTTTTAGAAATTAGTGATCTGACAACCTTCGTGTATTGTACACGAAGGTTGCCAGATCACTAATTTCTAAATAAAATAGTTGCCAGGTACTTTTCCTGAATTCTGTAATCAACTATAGTGTTCGGATATTTTTTTGTGCGACTGTACTTCAACGGAAGAGATCCTAGTATGAATCCAACCCTGAGATACATTGAGGAAGTGAAAAGGCTACATTTTAATGAATGAAATATACATTTATTTCAAAATATCGTATTGTACAACACTATTACACTTAATAAGTTGTCGGTGTCGGTTCGTTGAGGTATCCGCTTGCTTCAAATGTGGAAAATACAGAAGATTCACATGAAATTGAGTGTTGAAACAAATGTACGCAGGGTTAGGTCGAGAGATGGATTCAGAAATGTTGAATTACCTTTTTGGCATCAGGACACTAAAGGATCTCTTCAAAGATGTAGAAAAGGCTTCCTCTGCTTTATTTTCTAGCTTCATTGCGAATTCATTGTTGCCGATGGAATAAAGGTCCAAGTCACAAGACTCCAATGCTCAGAAAAGAATATGGAAATGGAAGAATTACATTGAAATTAATTATATGCTTATAATTTACTAAACTATGTTAGTTATTATTATTATGGTTATGAAAACAAAGGCTATTGAAATACTTTGCTTATTACAATTTAAGCGTAAATCCCTGGATAGAAAAAATGAGAAAAGTTTTATGATAACAGTGGGAACGAAGAAAAGTCTATTATGTCGCGTATGCCTCAGCTTTGGAGTATGTTGAAGCACGTTAAGTGATTTGATGTGGAAGCGTAATAGACGTTATCAATAAAATTGAAAGCGAGGTTTATAGTTATAGAGAAAACTACAAACAAGGAAATTACCATTAAAAAACTTGCATAAAAGAATGAAAAGCGACAATGCATAGCTGTTATAGTACTTTTAGTGTAAAAAGAATATTTACTCTACGATAAACGACTTTTCATCGAGATATTGCTTTGTAACGGGTGGTGTCTTCAAAGACGTAAAGAGAATCCATTGTATATGGGTTTTGTTTTTGAAATATATTATTTTCGTGTTTACACATCAATTATTTGATGTTTAAATCGGAGATAACCTTTATATTCATTGCAAACACATATTATATATAATATTCTCCGAATCAATTATTTTGTTATCTCAAACAGCTGAATATATATTTTTATCACCTTCACCTAAAAGTTATATAGACATTAAGAGTGTTAGTTCGAATTAACCTACCTATAGTCACATCATAGGGAAAAGGAAACGGTCGTCACGGCATCTGATTTTGGCCATCATTTGACTACACTAACCTACCTAAACCCTCCACTCATTTATTTTAGACAATGAGTGCCTTATCTATATCTAAACAATGTTAATTGCAATAGCAGTTACCCATAGACCCTCGCTAATACAGGTCCGAAACGAAACTTGTTAAACCAGATGCTGTGCTACCTAACGATTCATTATCTTTAATTTCTAAAGTGACATACACGGAAAACGACTCCCAATCAATTATTTTGTTATCGTAACAGCTGAATATATATTTTTATCACCTTCACCTAAAAGGTATATAGACATTAAGAGTGTTAGTTCGAATTAACCTACCTATACTCACATCATAGGGAAAAAGGAAACGGTCGTAACGGCATCTGAATTTGGCCATCATTTGACTACACTAACCTACCTAAACCCTTCACTCATTTATTTTAGACAATGAGTGCCTTATCTATATCTAAGCAATGTTAATTGCAATAGCAGTTACCCATAGACCCTCGCTAATACAGGTCCGAAACGAAACTTGTTAAACCAGATGCTGTGTTACCTAACGATCCATTACCTTTTTTTTCTAAAGTGACATACACGGAGAACGACTCCGAATCAAATATTTTGTTATCGCAAACAGCTCAATATATATTTTTATCACCTTCACCTAAAAAGTATATAGACATTAAGAGTGTTAGCTCGAATTAACCTACCTATAGTCACATCACAGGGAAAAGGAAAAGGTCGTCACGGCATCTGATTTTGGCCATCATTTGACTACACTAACCTACTTAAACCCTATACTCATTTATTTTAGACAATGAGTGACTTATCCTATCTAAACAATGTTAATTGCAATAGCAGTTACCCATAGACCCTCGCTAATACAGGTCCGAAACGAAACTTGTTAAACCAGATGCTGTGCTACCCAACGATTCATTATCTTTTATTTCTATAGTGACAGAACGACTCCGAATCAATTATTTTGTTATCGCAAACAGCTGAATATATATTTTTATCACCTTCACCTAAAACGTATATAGACATTAAGAGTGGTAGTTCGAATTAACCTACCTATAGTCACATCATAGGAAAAAGGAAACGGTGGTCACGGTATCTGATTTTGGCCATCATTTGACTACACTAACCTACTTAAACCCTACACTCATTTATTTTAGACAATGAGTGCCTTATTCTATCTAAGCAATGTTAATTGCAATAGCAGTTACCCATAGACCCTCGCTAACACAGGTCCGAAACGAAACTTGTTAAACCAGATGCTGTGCTACCTAACGATTCATTATCTTTTATTTCTAAAGTGACATACACGGAGAACGCCTCCCAATCAATTATTTTGTTATCGTAACAGCTGAATATATATTTTTATAACCTTCACCTAAAAGGTATATAGACATTAAGAGTGTTAGTTCGAATTAACCTACCTATAGTCACATCATAGGGAAAAGGAAACGGTCGTCACGGCATCTGATTTTGGCCATCATTTGACTACACTAACCTACCTAAACCCTCCACTCATTTATTTTAGACAATGAGTGCCTTATTCTATCTAAGCAATGTTAATTGCAATAGCAGTTACCCATAGACCCTCGCTAATACAGGTCCGAAACGAAACTTGTTAAACCAGATGCTGTGCTACCTAACGATTCATTATCTTTTATTTCTAAAGTGACATACACGGAGAACGACTCCCAATCAATTATTTTGTTATCGTAACAGCTGAATATATATTTTTATCACCTTCACCTAAAAGGTATACAGGGTGATTCAAAACTTATCGTTCAAATTTCGTGGGGAGGTAGGGAATACGTCAGGAAACCGATTTCACATAGGAGTGTATGTCCGCAAATGTACGCATGCGCATGTAGAGGGCGCTGTGTGTACCCAACCAGTGTACAGCTCACCCGACCACTCCCGCTATCATCAGCGATCGCTTGGCCACCCAAGTCACCTGATTTATCGCCCATGGATTTCTTTTTGTGGGGTCCATGAAACACCATGTGTACGAGACCCCCGTCGACAGTGAAATGGACCTTGTTGCACGAATAGTGGCTGCAGCAGGCATTGTCCGTGATATGCCAGCGTTTTTGAAAATGTTCGGCGGTCAATGCAACGGCGCTGTGAATCCTGTGTCCGTGTAAATGGTCGCAATTTTGAGCACCTACTGTGAACCTGTACTTTACCTTGTTGGAATAAAAGTCACATTTGTTACCACTTAACTGTACTGTTTCCTTGTGTTCACTTTACTTGTCCATTTTGTTCATGTAGATGACGTTTGCAGACATACTTTCCTTTGTGAAATCGGTTTCCTGACGTATTCCCTACCTCCCCACGAAATTTGAACAATAAGTTTTGAATCACCCTGTATAGACATTAAGAGTGTTAGTTCGAATTAACCTACCTATAGTCACATCATAGGGAAAAGGAAACGTTCGTCACGGCATCTGATTCTGGCCATCATTTAACTACACTAACCTACCTAAACCCTCCACTCATTTATTTTAGACAATGAGTGCCTTATCTATATCTAAACAATGTTAATTGCAATAGCAGTTACCCATAGACCCTCGCTAATACAGGTCCGAAACGAAACTTGTTAAACCAGATGCTGTGCTACCTAACGATTCATTATCTTTTATTTCTAAAGTGACAGAACGACTCTGAATCAATTATTTTGTTATCGCAAACAGCTGAATATATATTTTTATCACCTTCACCTAAAAAGTATATAGACATTAAGAGTGTTAGTTCGAATTAACCTACATATAGTCACATCATAGGGAAAAGGAAACGGTCGTCACGGCATCTGATTTTGGCCATCATTTGACTACACTAACCTACCTAAACCCTCCACTCATTTATTTTAGACAATGAGTGCCTTATCTATATCTAAGCAATGTTAATTGCAATAGCAGTTACCCATAGACCCTCGCTAATACAGGTCCGAAACGAAACTTGTTAAACCAGATGCTGTGATACCTAGCGATTCATTATCTTTTATTTCTAAAGTGACATACACGAAGAACGACTCCGAATCAATTATTTTGTTATCGCAAACAGCTGAATATTTTTTTTTATCTCCTTCACCTAAAAAGTATATAGACATTAAGAGTGTTAGTTCGAATTAACCTACCTATAGTCTCATCATAGGAAAAAGGAAACGGTCGTCACGGCATCTGATTTTGGCCATCATTTGACTACACTAACCTACCTAAACCCTCCACTCATTTATTTTAGACAATGAGTGCCTTATCTATATCTAAGCAATATTAATTGCAATAGCAATTACCCATAGACCCTCGCTAATACAGGTCCGAAACGAAACTTGTTAAACCAGATGCTGTGCTACCTAACGATTCATTATCTTTTATTTCTAAAGTGACAGAACGACTCCGAATCAATTATTTTGTTATCGCAAACAGCTGAATATATATTTTTATCACCTTCACCTAAAACGTATATAGACATTAAGAGTGTTAGTTCGAATTAACCTACCTATAGTCACATCATAGGGAAAAGGAAACGGTCGTCACGGCATCTGATTTTGGCCATCATTTGACTACACTAACCTACCTAAACCCTCCACTCATTTATTTTAGACAATGAGTGCCTTATCTATATCTAAGCAATGTTAATTGCAATAGCAGTTACCCATAGACCCTCGCTAATACAGGTCCGAAACGAAACTTGTTAAACCAGATGCTGTGATACCTAGCGATTCATTATCTTTTATTTCTAAAGTGACATACACGGAGAACGACTCCCAATCAATTATTTTGTTATCGCAAACAGCTGAATATATATTTTTATCACCTTCACCTAAAAAGTATATAGACATTAAGAGTGTTAGTTCGAATTAACCTACCTATAGTCTCATCATAGGAAAAAGGAAACGGTCGTCACGGCATCTGATTTTGGCCATCATTTGACTACACTAACCTACCTAAACCCTCCACTCATTTATTTTAGACAATGAGTGCCTTATCTATATCTAAGCAATGTTAATTGCAATAGCAGTTACCCATAGACCCTCGCTAATACAGGTCCGAAACGAAACTTGTTAAACCAGATGCTGTGCTTCCTAACGATTCATTATCTTTTATTTCTAAAGTGACAGAACGACTCCGAATCAATTATTTTGTTATCGCAAACAGCTGAATATATATTTTTATCACCTTCACCTAAAACGTATATAGACATTAAGAGTGTTCGAATTAACCTTCCTATAGTTACATCATAGGGAAAAGGAAACGGTCGTCACGGCATCTGATTTTGGCCATCATTTGACTACACTAACCTACCTAAACCCTGAGACTCATTTATTTTAGGCAATGAGTGCCTTATCTATATCTAAGCAATGTTAATTGCAATAGCAGTTACCCATAGACCCTCGCTAATACAGGTCCGAAACGAAACTTGTTAAACCAGATGCTGTGCTACCTAACGATTCATTACCTTTTATTTCTAAAGTGACATACACGGAGAACGACTCCCAATCAATTATTTTGTTATCGTAACAGCTGAATATATATTTTTATCACCTTCACCTAAAAGGTATATAGACATGAAGAGTGTTATTTCGAATTAACCTGCCTATAGTCACATCATAGGGAAAAGGAAACGGTCGTCACGGCATCTGATTTTGGCCATCATTTGACTACACTAACGTACCTAAACCCTCCACTCATTTATTTTAGGCAATGAGTGCCTTATCTATATCTAAGCAATGTTAATTGCAATAGCAGTTACCCATAGACCCTCGCTAATACAGGTCCGAAACGAAACTTGTTAAACCAGATGCTGTGCTACCTAACGTTTAATTATCTTTTATTTCTAAAGTGACAGAACGACTCCGAATCAATTATTTTGTTATCGCAAACAGCTGAATATATATTTTTATCACCTTCACCTAAAACGTATATAGACATTAAGAGTGTTAGTTCGAATTAACCTACCTATAGTCACATCATAGGAAAAAGGAAACGGTGGTCACGGCATCTGATTTTGGCCATCATTTGACTACACTAACCTACCTAAACCCTCCACTCATTTATTTTAGACAATGAGTGCCTTATCCTATCTAAACAATGTTAATTGCAATAGCAGTTACCCATAGACCCTCGCTAATACAGGTCCGAAACGAAACTTGTTAAACCAGATGCTGAGCTACCTAACGATTAATTATCTTTTATTTCTAAAGTGACAGAACGACTCCGAATCAATTATTTTGTTATCGCAAACAGCTGAATATATATTTTTATCACATTCACCTAAAACGTATATAGACATTAAGAGTGTTAGTTTGAATTAACCTACCTATAGTCACATCATAGGGAAAAGGAAACGGTCGTCACGGCATCTGATTTTGGCCATCATTTGACTACACTAACCTACCTAAACCCTCCACTCATTTATTTTAGACAATGAGTGCCTTATCTATATCTAAGCAATGTTAATTGCAATAGCAGTTACCCATAGACCCTCGCTCATACAGGTCCGAAACGAAACTTGTTAAACCAGATGCTGTGCTACCTGACTATTCATTATCTTTTATTTCTAAAGTGATATACACGGAGAACGATTCCGAATCAAAGTGGGAAATCAGATTAATAAGTATTTTAATCTGTTAACATATATCTGGGGAGTCACTGGTTGAATAAATGACTGCGTTCAGCCCTTTCTCGAACACCAATCACCCTCAATAGAAGATATAGAACGCGTGCAGCCATTATAGCGCACAACGTAATAATTAATTTACTCTATTAATTGGCGATTTAGTGTCTTGTTTTGTACGTAGTGGAGAAGGTTAAAACTGTTAATCAAAATGTGAAATCAGACAAATACGTATTTTAATCTATTAATATGTACCTGGGGTTCACTGGTGGAATAAGTGACTGTGTTCAACCCTTTGGACGAACAGCAATCACCCTCAACAGAAAATATAGAACGCGTGCAGCCATTACGGCGCACAGCGGAATAATTAATTTTTCCCTATTGATTGGCCTTTAAGTGTGTTGATGTGTACCTAATGGAAAAAGTTAAAGTTGATAATCATAGTGTGAAATCAGACAAATGCGTATTTTAATCTGTTAATATGTACCTGGGGGTCACTGGTTGAATAAGTGACTGCGTTCAGCCTTTTGGAAGAACAGCAATCACCCTCAGCAGAAGATATAGAACGCGTGCAGCCATTATAGCGCACAGCGGAATAATTAAATTATCCCAATTAATTGGCGTTTTAGTGTGTTGTTATGTACCTAGTGGAGAAGGTTAAAGCTCTTAATCAAAGTGCGAAATCAGACAAATACCTATTTTAATCTTTTAATATGTACCTGGTATAAAAGTGTTAATATGTACCTGGTGGAATAAGTGACTGCGTTCAGCCCTTTGGACGAACAGCAATCACCCTCAACAGAATATACAGAACGCGTGCAGCCATTATAGCGCACAGCGGAATAATTAAGTTACTCTATTAATTGGCGTTTTAGTGTGATGTTATGTACCTTTTGGAGAAGGTTAAAGCTGTTAATCAAAGTGTGAAATCAGACAAATACCTATTTTATTCTGTTAATGTGTTCCTGGGTTATTGGTTGAATAAGTGACTGCGTTCAGCCTTTTTTGACACACAGCAATCACCCTCAACAGAAGATATAGAACGCGTGCAGCCATTATATCGCACAGCAGAATAATTAATTTACTCTATTAATTGGCGTTTTAGTGTGTTCTTATGTACCTAGGGGACAAGGTTAAAACTGTTAATCAAAATGAAATCAGACAAATACGTATTCTAATCTGTTAATATGTACCTGGGGGTCACTGGTTGAAAAGGTGACTGCGTTCAGCGCTTTGGACGAACAGCAATCACCCACAACAGAAGATATAGAAAGCGTGCAGCCATTAGAGCGCACAGCGGAATAATTAAGTTATCCCTATTAATTGGCGTTTTAGTGTGATGTTATGTACCTAGTGGAGAAGGTTAAAGCTGTTAATCAAAGTGTGAAATCAGACAAATACCTATTTTATTCTGTTAATGTGTTCCTGGGTTATTGGTTGAATAAGTGACTGCGTTCAGCCTTTTTTGACACACAGCAATCACCCTCAACAGAAGATATAGAACGCGTGCAGCCATTATATCGCACAGCAGAATAATTAATTTACTCTATTAATTGGCGTTTTAGTGTGTTCTTATGTACCTAGGGGACAAGGTTAAAACTGTTAATCAAAATGAAATCAGACAAATACGTATTCTAATCTGTTAATATGTACCTGGGGGTCACTGGTTGAAAAGGTGACTGCGTTCAGCGCTTTGGACGAACAGCAATCACCCACAACAGAAGATATAGAAAGCGTGCAGCCATTAGAGCGCACAGCGGAATAATTAAGTTATCCCTATTAATTGGCGTTTTAGTGTGATGTTATGTACCTAGTGGAGAAGGTTAAAGCTGTTAATCAAAGTGTGAAATCAGACAAATACGTATTTTATTCTGTTAATATGTACCTGGGGTTACTGGTTGAATAAGTGACTGCGTTCAGCCTTTTGGGCGAACAGCAACTACCCTCAACAGAAGATATAGAACGCGTGCACCATTATATCGCACAGCGGAATAATTAAATTACTCTATTAATTGGCGTTTCAGTATGTTGTTATGTACCTAGTGGACAAGTTTAAAGCTGTTAATCAAAGTGCGAAATCCGACAAATAGTTATTTTAATCTTTAAATATGTACCTGGGGGTCACTAGTTGAATAAGTGACTGCGTTCAGCCCTTTAGACGAAGAGCAATCACGCTCAACAGAAGATATAGAACGCGTGCAGCAATTATAAAGCACAGGGGAATAATTAAGTTATCCCTATTAATTGGTGGTTTAGTGTATTGATATGTACCTACTGGAAAAGTTTAAAGCTGTTAATCAAAGTGTGAAATCAGACAAATACGTATTTTATTCTGTTAATATGTACCTGGGGTTACTGGTTGAATAAGTGACTGCGTTCAGCCTTTTGGATGAACAGCAACCACCCTCAACAGAAGATATAGAACGCGTGCAGCCATTATATCGCACAGCGGAATAATTAAATTACTCTATTAATTGGCGTTTTAGTATGTTGTTATGTACCTAGTGGACAAGTTTAAAGCTGTTAATCAAAGTGCGAAATCCGACAAATAGTTATTTTAATCTTTAAATATGTACCTGGGGGTCACTGGTTGAATAAGTGACTGCGTTCAGCCCTTTGGACGAACAGCAATCACCATCAACAGAAGATATAGAACGCGTGTAGCCATTATAACTCACAACGGAATGATTAAGTTATCCCTATTAATTGGCGGTTTAGTGTGTTGTTGTGTAACTAATAGAAAAAGTTAAAGCTGTTAATCAAAATTTTAAATCAGACAAATACGTATTTTGTTCTGCTAATATATATCTGGGGGTCACTGTTTGAATAAGTGACTGCGTTCAGCCTTTTGGACGAACAGCACTAACCTTCAAAAGAATATGTAGAACGCGTGGAGCCATTATAGCGCACAGCGGAATAATTAAGTTATCCTTATTAATTGGCGGTTTAGTGTATTGTTGTGTCCCTAGTGGAAAAGGTTAAAGCATTTAATCAAAGTGTGAAATCAGACAAATACGTATTTTATTCTGTTAACGTATATCTGGTGGTCACTGCTTGAATAAGTGACTGAGTTCAGCTCTTTTGGACGAACAGCAATCACCCTCAACAGAAGATATAGAACGCGTGCAGCCATTATAACGAACAGCAGAATAATTAAGTTATCCCTATTAATTGGCGTTTAAGTGTGTTGTTGTGTACCTAATGCAAAAGGTTAAAGCTGATAATCAAAGTGTGAAATCAGACAAATACGTATTTTATTCTGTTAATATGTACCTGGGGGTCACTGGTTGAAAAAGTGACTGCGTTCAGCCCTTTGGACGAACAGTAATCACCTTCAAGTGAATATATAGAACGCGTGCAGCCTTTACAGCGCACAGCAGAATAATTAAGTTATCCCTATTAATTGGCGTTTTAGTGTGTTGTTACGTATGTAGTGGAAAAGGTTAAAGCTGATAATCAAAGTGTGAAATCAGACAAATGCGTATTTTAATCTGTTAATATGTACCTAGGGGTTACTGGTTGAATAAGTGACAGCGTTCAGCCCTTTGGACGAACAGCAATCACCCTCAACAAAAGATATAGAACGCGTGCAGCCATTAAAACGCACAGCGGAAAAACTAAATTATCCCTATTAATTGTCGGTTTAGTGTGTTTTTATGTACCTAGTGGAGAAGGTTAAAGCTGTTAATCAATGTGTGAAATCAGACAAATACGTATTTTAATCTGTTAATATATATCTTGGGTTCAGTGTTTGAATAAGTGACTGCGTTCAGCCCTTTGGACGAACAGCAATCATCTTCAACAGAATATATAGAACGCGTGCAGATATTATAGCACACAGCGGAATAATTAAATTATCCCTATTAGTTGACGGTTTAGTCTGTTGTTGTGTACCTAGGGGAAAAGGATAAAGCTGTTAATCAAAATGTGAAATCAGAGAAATACGTATTTTAATCTCTTAACATATATCTGGGGTCACTGGTTGAATAAGTGACTGTGTTCAGCCCTTTGGACGAACAGCAATCACCCTCAACAGAAGATATAGAACGCGTGCAGCCATCATAGAGCACCGCGGAATTATTACTTTATCCCTATTCATTTGAGTTTAAGTGTTTGATGTGTACCTTGTGAAAAGGGTTAAAGCAGTTAATCAAAATGTGAAATCAGACAAATAGGTATTCTAATCTGCTAATGTGTGCCTGAGGGTCTCTGGTTGAATAAGTGACTGCGTTCAGCCGTTTGGACGAACAGCAATCACCCTCAACAGAAGATATAAGACGCGTGCAGCCATTATAGCGCATATCGGAATAATTAAGTTATCTCTATTCATTGGCGATAAAGTGTGTTGTTCTGTACCTAGTGGAAAGGGTTAAGGCTGTTAATCAAGAAAATGAAATCAAACAAATACGAATTTTAATCTGTTAATATGTGTCTGAGGGTCACTGGTTGAATAAGTGACTGCATTCAGCCCTGTGGACGAACAGCAATCACCCTCAACAGAAGATATAGAACGCGTGCAGCCATTACGCGCACAGCGGAATAATTAAGTTTTCCCTATTCTTTGGCGTTTAAGTGTGTTGTTGTGTACCTAGTGGAAAGCGTTAAAGCAGTTAATCAAAATGTGAAATCAGACAAATGCGTATTTTAATCTGTCAATGTGTATCTGAGGGTCTCTGGTTGAATAAGTGACTGCGTTCAGCCCTTTGGACGAACAGCAATCTCTCTCAACAGAAGATATAGAACGCATGCAGCCATTATAGCGCACAGCGGAATAATTACGTTATCCCTATTCATTGGCGTTTAACCGTGTTGTTGTGTATCTAGTGGAAAATGTTAGATCTGTTAATCAAAGGGTGAAAGCAGATAAATACATATTTTAAACTGTTAATATGTAGGTGAGGGTCACTGGTTGAATAGGTGACTGCGTTCAGCCCTTTGGGCGAACAGCAATCTCCTACCGCAAATCTTATAGAAAACGTGCAGTAATAAGAGCGCACAAAGGAGTAGTTATTTTGTCCGTTTGGATTAGCGTCGGAAGTGTGTTGTTTTGCATATAGTGCAAAGTGTGAGAGGTTATTAATAGGAAAGTGAAATGAGTCAAATACCTATTTGAGTCTGTGAATGGATTTGTTATTCGAGAGACACTGGTTGAATAGTTGTCTGCATTCAGCCATTTCAACAAATGGCAATCACTCTCATCAGAAGGAATAGATCACATTCAGTCATTAGATCACAGAGCGGATTAATTACTCTGCTTCTTTCGATTACGTCATCTATTGTGTTCAGTGTGTGCAGAGTGTAGAGTGTTAAAAGTTGTGTATTTAGAAAGCTGAAACGGTCGGAATATGTACTTGAATATATTCTCCCTCCACTTCTCTAGGTTGCACCCTCAGCCGTAGTGGTGCAGTGTGATATTTGTGTCAGTGCCGAATTATTGTGTGTTATCCGTTGTATTTGAGTGTGTTTCTTGTCTCAGTGTGTAGAGCTACATCTTGGATCGCCCTATACGTCTTTTGGAATTTTCCTGATATTTTACAATAAAATGTTGAAATTTTAATCAATCATGTTTTGAAACGTAGGCCTAAAAGGCAAAGGAATAGATTGAAATGTAAAATAGAATTAGAATTAATTGAAAATTTAGAACCAATAGATCCGCTGGACGTGTTTGTAAATACGCCTGGTTACGTAAATACATAATTAATTACTTTGAACTCACTATTTCGAATAATATTATCAAATATAAGTAGTAAATGTTTATTATTCTGATTTGTATAGAATTCAGAAAAAATATCTGACAACGAGGTTTTAGAAATTAGTATTCTGGCAACCTTCGTGAACTGTACACGAAGGTTGCCAGATCACTAATTTCTAAAAAAAACTCGTTGCAGATATTTTTTCTGAATTCTCTAATCAACCATAGTGTTCGGATACTTTTTTGAGCGACTGTACATGGTCACTTTTGTTATTGGTGATGTTTTTAATTTAGAGTAAAAAACTAATGCGCAGACATTTCACTAATATATTATGCATGCTTTAATAGGAAAATATGTGTTTAGCTAAAGATTTAATTGCAGTAATAAACTACTTAAATCTTGATTTTATAGAAGTTTTTGTTCAGTATTTAAAGAGTCTTTGAAACTGAAACGTTTAGCAAGTTATCTCGTTCTGCAAAAAAAATTCTAAATTGGAGAAAATTTAACTAATCAGTACTCGATCTACTGAAAATACAGCTACATATCTAGGTAAGGTTTCTATACCGCTTATTTCTTTCGTTTAACCTGTTTAAATTCTCTCTCCAAATGAATTATTTGCGTACAATAGCTCAAAAAAATATCCGAACACTATGGTTGATTACAGAATTCAGAAAAATATCTGGCAGCGATTTTTTTAGAATAGTGATCTGGCAACCGTCGTGTCACGTGACACGACGGACATTTCACTCTTATATTATGCATGGATCAAACCTATCAGTTCATCATACAATGCAAATCGAATAGTACAAAATTTTAACCGTTCAAATATAAGGATACGGAACACTAAGTTTTAGGCTCGCCATTATACAAGTGAAAATGAAAATCATTCCTACACACGCACAAACTCACATACTACTTTCAACTCTTGTGCTCAACGCATCGCTGACATTTCGATGCCTTTACTAGAATGAAGTGAATTTTTATAAGTCAAGCAAAAACAGAAACCTTAAATAAATTTTAAGTTCTGCAGAAGTGCTTTAAAGGAAATCAATGATCAACTAAACTAAAAGCTGCATCAAAAACAGACGTATTAAAGCTATCAGTTGATAGCTTTAATACGTCTGTTTTTGATGCAGCTTTTTGAGAAATGTGTAACCAGTTATTTGGCGAGATATTTTAAACATATGGATGCACAATTCAAATTCGTAATGAATAAGTAACTAATTATAACAACCTAGTCGTCATCTTGCTACCAATGATTAATCCATAAACATATATTGAATTGCTGTGGTTATTGTTTCTAATTCTCTATACTAGCCGTATTCACTATTTCTCTTCACCTCTCAAGGGAGTGCCAACACAAATCATCGTGCATGTTACCTTTGGCACGCGTGTCATAAAATCGCCATCACTGCTATGAGGGCACCAACCTGAGTTTTGTTGTTAAAGGTATTGGGTTGGTGGTGGCTCAGTCGGTGAAGTGCCAGGCTCATAATCTTATGGTCTCAGGTTCGAGTCCTACCTGGGTCAGTGTTGAGATTTTTCTCCCCAAAACTCCCCGCCCTGCCCTCTGTCAATAGGGGGACACCGATCGGCTTGGAAAGGCCGCCGTCCGTCAAATGACATAACAAATGTTATAGACCATGTTGGATGGCCTTGACGGGAGCTACCATCTGTATCCTAACAGCTACCCGGTGGTTTCCCTTCATACAACCTTCTCTGAACCTTTGCGGTCCTTATGATCTGATCACTAAGTACATTGTATGTAAAAAAGGTACAGCTCCTAGGTAAAACAGTTTGTACTTATTTACATACCTGTAATAAGCATCGGAAGGAACTTCAGGTCAAGGTCGCACGTCAGAGGACACGTCAAGGCACGGTCGCACGTCAGAGGACACGTCAAGGCACGGTCGCATGTCAGAGGACATGTCAAAGCACGGTCGCACGTCAGAGGATACGTCAAGGCATGGTCGCACGTCAGAGGGCACGTCAAGGCATGGTCGCACGTCAGAGGACACGTCAAGGCACGGTCGCACGTCAGAGGACACGTCAAGGCACGGTCGCACGTCAGAGGACACGTCAAGGTACGGTCGCACGTCAGAGGACACGTCAAGGTACGGTCGCACGTCAGAGGACACGTCAAGGCACGGTCGCACATCAGAGGATACGTCAAGGCACCGTCCCCCCAGATCCAGCCCTGGGTCTTCTGACCTGATCATTTAGCTCATTACGCGAACTAAAGTGCCGTTGACAGGTAAAACAACCAAAGTAGACCAACGGCTCGGGTCACGTTAGAGTGGGAGGGGGGGGGGGGCGAAGATTGCTCAGTTAACGTCTTGAAAATTCTCATAGGTCATATAGGTCGGCACGATCGCTTTTCCTATTAGTGGACCAATGATCTACGAGAATTTTCGAAAGCGTCAACTGCGCAGTCTCATCTTAGGCTGAATGATTGCCGCCACTCTGAAAACGGATATTCTCTGATTGTAATTCTTGCGTTACGACAGAGTGTGATCGCATTCTAATAATGGATCTGTTGGCTGTTACGTGACATTGTTCTACACTGATATTGTTGGTCAATTGCGTGAATTAGAATATCCGTGTTTTTGAATTATTCGGGCTTCCGTATGATTTGAAGAAATCAATTGAAATATTTAGATTAACGTTGGAATAAAAATAATAAATAAAAAAAAAACATTTTTTCGAAATTTTTTTCTAAAAGCTTTCAAAATGGAAACAAATTGTTAAATTATTATTATATCATTCATATCCTATTGATTTCAAAATGGAAACAAATTGTTAAATTATTATTATATCATTCATATCCTATTGATTTCAAAATGAAAGGTCTTAATTATTATTTTTTGGTTGGGTTGTATTAATTGTCAGCATGATTTTTTTTTTTACCTTCACTGGCCAAATGAAGTCACTAGGACTTAATGGCTCAGATGTAGATACAGGAAAGGGTTGAATTGTTTTATCTCTGAGCGGCACTTTTTTTGCTCACAATGGTCCAAATGGTCAGGTCGCAAGGACTCCGAGGGTTCAGAGCAGGTTTGGAGGGAGGGGAATCATTGGACAGTTGTTACGAGATAGATGGTCGTTTCTCGTAAAGTTCACCTAACGTGCTCTTTAACGTGCACAGGTTATGGCTCTCAGGTTCACTTGGCTACGGCTTAACGTCCCATCCGACGGACAGTTGCCTTTCCAAGCCCATCAGTGTCCCCTCCTGACCGAGGGAAGTGTGGGAAGTTTTGCGGACATAAGTCTCAACATTCGCCCAGCTGGGACTCCAATTTGGGAACTGCAGATTACGATCCAGGCGGGATATCCACCATCAACACCACCTTCGAGTGGCACTATTTTTTTTTTGGCTCACAACTGAAATTCTAGGTCCCAAAAAACCAGTTTTTTAGAATTGAACAGTGGAAAAGTAGGCCCATGACGCTGTTTAGGGGACATTAAAACGGATTTTTCTTTTTGGTTTAATTAGGATCACAGGAATTTCTTTCCAAATAAGAAAAGGATCGCAGAAATTCGCTAGATTTTGCCTTATTTTCAGCGATCATTCTCGATCGGAATACTTTAATAGGATATGTTTTTTACCTATATATTTTCTTATAGACATCTATTTCGTGAATTTCAGTTGACAATTAAAAATTAGCTGATTGTGAGTTAGTGCGTGACAAAGGATGACGCTAATTACGACCATCATGCAGAAGTTGTAAAGCTCTGAAAATCTGCACTTAGGGGTAATTCAGATCGTAGTTCTCGGGAGAAAAAATCCGAAATTCGATCTTCGACCTGTCCTTCAAAATCAGAGAGAGGTGAATCAGAGATCAAAGCTTGACGTAAAAGTGCTAGAAATGTGAATATTGGTATATAGGAGTACTTCGGATCCCAGATCCCAGAAGCTTTAAAAATCTCGGATTCTTTGTGTGTTAGGGCTTCGAGATCAAAAATTAAATTTTAATTTACCACTTTTAGAGATTTAATTTGATGCCTACGGGCAAGGATGTACCTAGAATTTAGTTCGGGGTGGTCTGAGAATAAGCCTTGAGTAGGGTTTCCCAGTTACTAAAACATTCCACCGAACAGGAAAGATTAAAATGATATTCTATATGAGATTTTATAATTGTTGTTTTAATATATTTTTAGTGTCAGAATAACATATGGGGCTAAGATAAAGTTGTATAAAACTTCCAACTGTTATTGTTCAATTTCTTTTTAATATTTTTAAACTGAACGAAATAAAGACAATTGTTTTGGAGTTCAAAGCAGATAGACGAGTTCGATATTTAGTAGAAGACGACAGGGTTCTCAGCGGACTTATTTTTATTGAGGGAGGGTGGGTTAATGAAAACCCAGAGATAATGAAAAAGGAAATTCTACACAATTCATTAATAATATTATTTCACAAATATTTTTGCAATTTTTTTTTTGTAGTTCGTTTTTCAAACGAACTAATGTCATCATTTTGTTTGTTTTATCTGTCTGTACACTTTCATCTTTTTAGTTTTAACAGATTAATTTAAAATTCCTGTTGAATTGGATGGGTATTGATGACACCCCGTAGGCAGGGACGTACAGTCGCTCAAAAAAGTATCCGAACGCTATGGTTGATTACAGAATTCAGAAAAAATATCTGGCAAACAATTTTTTTTAGAAATTAGTGGTCTGGCAACTTTCGTGTACGTACACGAAGGTTGCCAGTTTTTTAATTTCGAAAAATATCGTTGCCAGATATTCTTTCTAAATTCTGTAATCAAACAGAGTGTTCGGATATTTTTTGAGCGACTGTACCTCCCCTGCCTACGAAGATATTTCTTGTCGTAGATCTTAGAAAGCTTATGAAAAATTGGATCCGACGTCTCCATTTAGAGGTCATATTTCAGTCAAACTGTAATAATAATAATAACTACACCTAACAGAAACGTGGAACATCATGTACAGGGGTATTCGAGTCCTGCATCTCTGAAGAGTTGCGAAATTCTGGATACACCAATCCGTTGAAGTCGACCAGAGGTCGAATTTCGATCCACGTGGGAGTTTGAAATTCCAAATGATGTCTGCTGGTTTCTACATCTTGGAAACGGCACTGTATTTCTGATCCTTCGAATACCTCGAGTTTGTCTATGTATCTATCTGCTAGTAAGTGAATTGGTGTGTCGAGTTATTTATGGTCGTAGAACTCAGGACGGTTAAGAAATTTCCGTTACGATTTTGTGTTCAAGGTCACATAAGGGTCGATTGGGTTGTTTTACCTATGATCGGAACTTTCGCGCGTCCTATTTAACGGCCTCTAACGATAGAAATTCAAACTACGAAAATTCAAAAACTTTTCAAAGTTCGCGGGCACTATTAACACCTTTGGAAGATTCTGAAAGGCGAATCGTATGATTTACCTATCCAATTCAAAAAGAATTTTAAATTTATCTCTTAAAACAAAAAAGTTGAATGTCTACAGACGGAGAAAACAAACAACAAAACGATGACATGAGCTCGTTTTTTAAAAGAACTACAAAAAAAAATTGTGAAATATTTTTTTAAATATTTTTACTGAATTGTAGAATTTTCTATTTCATTATCTCAGTTTTTATTAACCCACCCTCCCTCAACAAAAATAAGTTCCCATTCTTATTGTAATAATCTAGTCCCAATTTTCTCCTTATTTCTATTATAGATATATTAAAATAGTAAAATAATATAATATAAAAATGTATAAAAATATATTTTATTACATATATATTATTTTGGCAGGGCAGTGTATATCAAAGAATTTCCAGGTTATGTCAATGGGAATCTAACTGCGAAGTTCTGTAACTTCTAAAATGTGTATTTAATGGAAAAAATGTGACTGAGAATAAAATAAAGAACATGATCAAATCTGCATATTTAAATCTCGATTTTCAACACTATTCGTTCATTACTTAAATAGAAGATGTAATATTTCAAAACAGTAATAAATAAAAACTAAACTAATAAATATTGTTCCAAACCAAGGAATAAAATAAATCTTCATTTTTAAAAGTTTGCGTAATGATTTAATTAATATTTAATTCTTTTATAGGGCAGTATAATATCCTTATTAAACTGCACCGAATTGGTTGCTTCATTTTCTCTGGACTTCCCAAATAAAAACAAACCCCTTCTTATCCTAAGACCTAGTTCCCGTTTTACCCTTACACATGTTCGCTTTCAAAAATGCAGCACTTGTGCTGCAAATGCTTTTTTTGGTTTATATATATAATAAACCAAAAAACCGCAACCGTATCTTCCAACCCACTATCCTTTCAGAAGTAGATGACACCCAATAATAAGTTGGTCCTCTGGTTCACTTTCAGCCGTATTGCGTCTGGCCGTCTTCTCCATAGCTGGCCAAGTTCGGGCACGGCAATCTCATTTCCTTTCTCGTAATAGAGACCTACGTTATTTCCTCTTCTGGCGCAGTCTATTTTTAAGTCAATTCTTACCGGGATTTTTCAGTGTTCCAATGACTTGCGGCTGCAAACAAGCAGTAGAAATGGTTTAATGCAGGGGTGGGCAAATAGCGGCCCGCGGGCCACATTCGGCACGCTAAGAGTTTTTTGTGGCCCGCCAAGACAGTCAGAAAAATCCGCCTTGAACCGAGATTTCCTTCCCGTGCGCGACCGAAGATTCGTCTCGTATTTTCCACTAGGACGGCCACGTCAATACGCATGCGCAGTGTAGATACGAAAACAATTGCCCACCCCTGGTTTAATATAATGTTGCAATAGGAGCGCAAATAAGAATGCACAAGGAAAAAAATGGATGTGAGGATTGGAAAAATAGCAGCTGGAAAAAAATATCCACAGGCGATATGTTATCCTTCTATAGTTTTCAAAGAGAAAGCAGTTCGTAATTGTTCGATTTTAGTTTTCTTCAAAAGCGAATGGACATTCCAACTAATGTGAGGGAGGGATTGGCTCAGTGGGTAGAGAGCCGTAATCGGCAGTTCGCAGGTTCGACTCCCACCTTGGTCAGCGTTGACATTTATCTCCGCAAAATTCCCCCGCCCTGCCCAAGGTCAGTAGGGAACACCGATGGCCTTGGAAAGGAATTCAGGACGTTAAGCCCTGGCCCCATCTGCGGGAGATCTGTGGCTGGCCATGACGGGGGCTACCATCTGTGGCTGGGTCTACGGGGCCATCTGTGGCCATCACGGATTAACGGCATTCACGGCATCTACCATCTGTGGCTGGCCATGACGGGGGCTACCATCTGTCTCCCAAAACGGCTGTTCCAATGGGTCCCCCCATTTAGCCCATCGCGTGCAAAAAAAAAGTGGCGCTCAGTTGTAATAAGATCAAACCAACCGTTTCTTCCAACTAGTGAGAGCTTTTAACCTCTGGGTTTTACTAACTAATATCAGAAGGGCAATGCCTGTCGCTGGAATCACAGGACTCAACTCATATTATGGAGCACCCATTTCTGATCGACACTTTTTTGCACACAATGAGCTAAACAGCCAGGTCACAATGACCCTAAAGGCTCAGGGAAGGTTGGGGGAAGGGCGTGCACTAAACAGCTGTTAGGAGGCAGGTGGAAGCCTCCCGTCATGACCATCCAGTGTGTTGTTTCACGTGCACAAGGTATGGATCTCCCGCATGCGATGCCATGGCTTAACGTCCCATCCGACGGACGGCTGCCTTTCTTTGACTATCGGTGTCCGCTACTGACCAGGAAAGGGAGGAGAGTTTCGAGGCTGTAAATCTCAACGCTTGACCAAGGTAGAGCTCGAACCGGGAAATGACGATTAGGAGCTTGGTGCGCTACCGACTCAGCACCCCCCCCCCCCCGGCCCTCGTAACTAAAATAAAAGTATTCTATGCTCCAAAACGTTTTCCTGACACTTCCATATTATTATGTGAATAGAAAGTAACATTCAGAGCTCCCTAAATTTGAAAATGATTTTTTTTACGGGAAAACGTCACTCGAGATAAATTGAAGATTCCCTCAAATCTTTCTAATTCTCGATTTTCAACAATTTTCCTCAAATTTTTACAGTTATTAAGTTGGATACGTTTAACAGCAAACTCTGCTCTTAAATTCGTTCTAAAAATTTTCGTATGAAGGTAATCATACCCTCTGCACGTTAAAGAACACGCTGGATGGCCTTGACAGGAGACTACGTCCTATCTCCGAACTATCCAGTGGGTCCCCTCCTCTAACCTTCTCGGGGCAAGCACCCCCCCCTCCCGGCCCTCGTAACTAAATCCGCTGAATATTAATTACTGGACTGATAATTAATTAATTGCAAGAATCATTACACCAACATCTAAATTTGCATTTATTTCAGTAAGCGGCTTGTTGTAACAAATATAATTTGTGTTTTAATGGGCTTTTGGAAGTAAATTGTTATGTTAGGTGACGCTGATTTTAAATGCTTTGGGCTCCAAAACTCTTTAAATATCAAAAGAATATTGCTGAAAATTGAACTTTAGAGAGATTTGAATGAGATCCTTAATTTATACTCAGTGACATTTTCCAGAAAAAATATTATTTTACATTTAGGGATCTCTGAATATGACTCTCCATTCGCATAACATGCAAATGTCGGAAAACATTTTGTAATATCGCATATATCGATTGGGAGTTATTTTAATTTCTAGATATGCGTATGCATATACACTGCTCGACATTGAAAGTGCCCCACCCAGAAGAACATGTACAAACATGCAAATAGAAGGGTGGGTGTGAGCAGTTGTGATGTGCAAATGGTGATAATCCAGAGCCAATGATGTGTGTGGCTCAAGAGAAAAGGTGCAAGAAGAAACAGGGATGGTATTGTGTTTATGCAGGTGGAAGTTGTGCGAAAGGTTGAGATTCGGTGCTGGAACGGTTGAGATTAGAATTCTGCTTAGAAATTGTTCAGCGAAGGCCGAAAATGCCTGGTACACGCCATCATCATGTTTATTAACATTTAGATGCATTTGAGAGAGATGAATTATAAGCCTATGTGAAGCTGGATGGACTACAGGTTGTGTCGCTGTCCATGTTCATCGGGATGCACGAACTGTTGAATGCCGTTGGCAACAGTGGCGAAATGAAGGTTCTAGCATGTGTCACAGAGGGAGTGGTACCATCCGACAGACGTCAGCCCTGCTTGATAGGCACATTGTTCGACATGCTCGTTCGTCACCCCAGAGCACTGCAGGCGATATTCGACGGACTGTGTCAGCAACCATGGATGTCCCCACAACCACCTGAATGGTAAACCGAAGGTTACATGAGGCACACCTGTGCTCTGGGCAACTATTACGTCCACTGCCATTGACTGTAAACCATCGCAGCGCTCGTCTGGCTTGGTGTCGAAGTCGTGTGAACTGGGCCATGAATTGAACACTGTTGTGTTTAGTGAAGAATCCCATTTTTGTCTGGGAGCTGACTATCGATGGGTCCATGTATGGCAAGAGGATGGATCCAGCTTTTGTTCGTGACTGGCACACCACCCGTCAGCCAGACATAATGGCATGGGATGCTGTTGGATATGACAGCAGGTCACCTCTTATCCGCATCACGGGAACACTGACAGCTGCACGATATGTTATCACGGTTCTGCAGGCCGTTTTGTTATCGTTCCTGGGAGCATGCAGCAGCCCGTTTTGTTACCGTTCTTGGGAGGCAGGCAGCAGCCCATTTTCCAGCATGACAAAGCCTGTGTACACTGCTACGATCTCCAGACAATGTTTACAACATGTTCAAGTATTACCGTGGCCAACACGATCTCCAGATATATCCCCAAGTGAAAATCTGTGGGACCACATTGGACAACGTTTGCAAACCTCTCAGCGGCTGGCGCAAAATCTCGATGAATTATGGGAGCAAGTCAACGCTGCTTGGTGTGCAATTCCTCAGGACCATATCCGTCGACTGTATGACTCCATGCCACGCCGTATTGCTGCCTGTATTGCCATTCACGGCGTGCAACCACCTACTGAGGCAGTCACATTGTGTTGCATGATCTCATCTTCTAACCACTGTAAATGGTTGCAAATTAAATCATGGTATGCCAATATATATTGCTATGTGTGTGCTACATTTCACCCCTATTCCCTCACTCCTTCTGGTTAGGGCAATTTCAATATCGTGCAGTGTATATATGTATAAGTTCCTTACGCATTGTTTCTGTTAAATATTCCAGCATACAAAACTCCTTAAATAATAAGAGAATATTATTGAATTTTAAGAATTAGCTCCACTAAATGTAGATCTTCTTTTTTGTTTTGTTGTAGCATTTTACCATAAAGTTTAATATTTCAAGTTAGAAAGCTTCAAAAGTTAGCATTCTGTTAATAAAATGTGGAAATTCTTTTATATTGTTGTCTAAACATTATATCTATACGTAGGTACTGAACAGAAAAAACGTTTCATGTTATTTGAATATGGAGTCATATTCAGATATCAGTAACATCTTAAGTGATATTAATATGGTCAAAATATGACTATAGTTATACTTGAGGTCTCTATCAAATCTCTTTAAATGTAGAATTATTCACAAATAATTGTTCAGTATCCAAATAATTTTGTAAGCTGGAAAATGTACTCAATTAAAACCTGAAAAATTATTGCAACATATTACAATGAAAAAGAAACATTCTGTAAAAAATAATACCCCCTCAAGCAGCTGCTTGCCACAGAGGTCTGACAGGAGCCTGTCAATTTATATGCCACAGTAGAAGATCTAATGATTGAACAGTATATGAATTTTGAATGATTTTTGGTTAACAAGGTAAGTAAATGTTAAATATTCCAGATTCTATAACTCATTAAATATTAAAAATATCAAAAGCAGGTATTTAGGCAGACCGCAGTCAGATCTTCAAATATGATTGCCAAATAATCACATTTTTCTATAAAAAGCGCTTTTAAGAAATTGTAGAGTTGTGAATTTGATTCCCTCTTGATCAAACATTTAATATTTCAACTGTTTCTACTTTCTGTTGAGAAACTATTAATGCATGAATTTTTTATTCAGACCTAAGACTTTTTGATCTCCCCTTCAAATCCAAAAGAATTATTCCATGTTTCCTTTGCTTTTTGCTGAAATACAAGTTTCAAAAAGGAAATAAACACACCACATTCTGCAGTCGACTCCTGTTGCCTGGAGAGTTGTCCTGTTGCCTGGTTGCCTTTAGAGTCCCCCTGTTGCCTGGAGGGATGCAGGCAGTTTGTCATTTAAACGTTAATTGATGGTCGTTTGAACCCTCTGAGCGGGAGATGCACAAAGAGGGGAGGAAGAGTTCACCCGTTCAAACTACCTTCTCCCGGCTGACGGGCCGGTACGGTAGCGAAAGGGATTCGGCCGGTACGGCCGGAACGGTAGCGAAAGGGTTAAGGTCAAAATCTTTCCCTTGAAGTGAATTTCGCATAACATAATCAATAACCAAGCTAAGGAGACAAAATGCACCCTTGTCGAACACCAGACGTAATGCTAAACCAATTGCTACAAGCCTTACCAACTCTCACACACGACTCAGTGTTATTATAGAGAGCTTTCATTATGTTAACTAACTTGTCTGGTATACCATATGATCTCACAATCAACCACAAATTATGACGATCAGCAGAGTTGAAAGCCTTTTTCAAATCAACAAAGCTAGCAACCAGAGGTTTCTGAAAATCTAAATAATTCTCAAGAATCTGCCTAAGTGAAAATATCTGATCTACACATCCCCTACCACTTCTGAATCCACATTGCTCATCACGCAATTGACTGTCAACCAGATTCTTAATTCTATTAAGCACAATCATGGAAAGAACTTTCCCTGGAACAGAGAGTAGGCTGATATCCCTATAGCTATCACAAGAACTACGATCACCTTTTTTGAAAATAGGGATAATAATAGTTCTGTTAAAATTCGTAGGAACCATGCCTTTATCATAAAAGATATTCAAAATTTCAGTCATCCAAGTGGTAACGGAAACATTCTCAGCTCTAAACATTTCCGTAGTAATTTCATCTACCCCTGGGGATTTATGAAATTTAAGTTTAGAAATAGCCAAAATAACTTCAGATTGTGTTATAGGGCCAACATTAAAGCCGCCAATGCATCTATCATCATTACAAACAATGGGAGTAGAACTAACCACATTGTTTAGAACATCACTGAAATGCTCAGCCCACCTAGCCATGACAGAATACTCCCCTTCTATAACCTTACCTTGTTTATCCTGCAATCCATGTATGCCTGTCCGTTTTCTACCACAGAAAACATTAGCTATCTGGTACAGCTCTCTGCTGTTGTGCCGCCTAACTGCTTCCTCAGCTTTGTCAGCCAAGCCATCAAGCCAAAGATTCTTATCAGTAGCTAACTGATCCTTTACACGTTGATTAAGCTCTCTGTAATCCTTTCTATTAGGACTAGTAGGGTACTGGTTACGGATATTCCTGCAGTTCCTTCTTTCTGAAATAAGCTCAAGTGCATTATCACTTAAAAAATTCTGCCTCCTCTGCTCCTTTTTTTCTAAAAGAGTACTGTTAGTTTCCAAAAAAGCCTGCTTAAATGGCCCCATTCTTCCTCAACTTCAGTATTAAGCAAACCATGACTGTCATAATGACTAAGTAACCTATCATGGTAAGCTTCTGCTATAACTGGGTCTTTCAGTGCTTCAGTATTAAAGGTAGATTTTTTAATTTTAACACAACGCTTTTTAAATTTAAGTTGCAAGACACTTTTTATGGAGTAAAATTCAAAATATTCGGAGGTTTTTAAAAAGATTTCAATAATAGTTATTAAATCATTTTTGATGATAATAGTTTTTAAAATGTGTATCTGCATGGAATACATTGGCAGATTAAGCTATGATTAGTACAGTTTTTGTATTTTTGCATCCCATGGCCGGGGGTTTTGCGTGCTTGGCTACTGATCAAAGGAATCGGGTTCGAGCCCCAGGTAAGGAAAGGATAATTGTGTTATCTTTCTGCTGAGGACCCACCATACTCACAGAACCATACTCACAGTCACTTCTACTACGGCATATAAACTGACAGGTTCCTGTCAGATCTCTGTGGCAAGCAGCTGCATTAGGGGATATTTATTATTTTATTTAGGAATTTTGTTTTGCCTTCTGGCATGGAAAACTATGTAGTAGTAAAAGAAAAGGAATAAATTTTGGAGCGATTACTCAAACCTTTGCTACTTTGAAGCATGCAATAAGTTGCATTTACCGAGCAAGCAATCCCCTAATCGGATGGAAAGGATGACTTCATCTTCGGCTGTCATGGCCTGTACTTCACGAAGGTCATGGTCCAACATGTCTCCAAAGCAAGCGGCCTCAGTTTTGCATAGCTTTACACGCTACAAGAGAATTGCGTCACAGGAGATCGTAACTTTTAGTTCTTTACCATTTACGTTTGATGTCGCTGCTGGTGGTCGCTCGACTCTTCTCATTGGACATGTCACTCTTCCCCTTTACTCAGTTTTGAAAGTCGGTTACACAGTTCCGAAAACTTAGCACGAACTGGACAATAAAAGGTATTTTGACTTCATGTAGAAGAGTTTGAAACTAAAGATGATTAATAATTTCTCATGGAAAAGGAAGAAAAACTACTTTGTTACTATTAGTGTATCGGATGATTAGCAATGATGTTATAGTGAGTTAGTATTGATGTGACAGATATGGATCGCATGGTCTGAGATATAGATATTGGAATCGTGATGTTTCAGACACATATGTTGGGATTGAACAAGGTAAAAAGTTTTAAAAAGCCGCAGTAAGACGAGTACTTTTTTATTGTAATAGCAGCTGTGTTTAACATCAGTAGAAGTGTGTTGCAGTGGGCTTAATTAAGATTATTTTGATATGTCGATTGCATCGAGGTAGCCTTGGTTGTAGTGCCTATAAGTATAGTGTAGCATTTGCCTATTAAAAACTGGCAGAAAAAGTGTCCCATACCAGTAGAGGGCGCTGGGAACGATATTCTTGCCTTGTTAACATTACCCTCTATGGACGTTTCGCTTTTCAATGACTTTTAAACATAGAAGCATTTATGCAATGATTTTACCATTCAAATGCACATTATTCCTAAGTATTTTAACTGAACTAGTAAAACTTAGAGAACGCTTGAGCAAGTATTTTTTTTAGAACGAAGAAAATTGATGGCCGTTCGATCAAGCAAACCGCATTCCTCTTTATGTATCAGAGCGCTGAAGTGGTCGTTTCGATTGGCTCTTTGGTAAACTCTTCGAATGACACGTGATGTAACATATGTTCTAACATGTGACGTTTGGACTCGCCAATTGTAATAGAAGTCTTATGGCGTATATATCCTTGTAAATTGCAAAAACAATTTAAAACTTTGTAATTGGCTTAACAAGAATGCAAGTTATTAGTATCATGATTATTCTTTCTTGTTTAGCCAATTATAACGTTTTAAATTGCTTTTGCAGTTTACAAGGATATTTACGCCAGGACTTATATTACAATTGGCGAGTCCAAATGTCACATATTAGTAGGTATGCTATTTGTCACATCTTGAAATTATAAAATATACTTCAAGTAATAAAAATTTGAATTAACCGATAGGTTAGATCATTTTAATACTGCAAATTATTAGTATCATGATTATTCTGTATTAAAATGCTCTAACCTATCGATTAATTCAAATTTTTATTACCCCTCTCAACCCACAACCCCTACTTCACCACTCTGAATACACCATTTGGTTATAAACAGACCCCCATAACCCCCTTACCCCTGACTATAAGGACAAAAAATTTTTATGGTATCAAATATCCTTTAATTCACAAGGAATACAGTTTGCACTTGACCCCTTCGAGTCTACTTCACTGCATTCCACTTCATTATTATTGCTAATCTAACTGGCTAACAACCATCTCCTTACCCCCATATACCTCAATTCACATCCCCATTAAATTAATGGCACATTTTAAAATTTTTAAGGGCAGTTAATTAAAGGCCCCTCACCCCTAAAAATTCAATTTCTACAGTTAACTCCCTCCAATGCAAGAGGATTTAAAGAATATAAAAGTTCTATCTTAGCCCCCCTAGGGCACACATTTCCACCCCTCTTCCAGACCCCAGACCCCTCCTTCCCCACACCATTAAAAATTTATAACTATCTCAATCCAATACTTTTAACTACAGTCCATCCAATTTCCTGGGTAGTTACGATACGTTGTGTAACGCAACGCAAGCGTTAAAATCTACCTTATTGACACCAACTCACAGCATGTCCCACAGGAAGCATTATACATTTCACCCTCCATCATGGAAGATATTTTAACTACTCCCCATCAGTCTCTAACACTTTTTACGACATAGCAGCTTCCATTTGCTTCTTTTTTTTTCATTTTTCAACTAATCTAGGAGGTCTGCGAGCTATTAAGCCTAATTGCCGAAATGTTGGATAACCAGCACTATACGATCCTGGTCCCGCCAGTCGTTGCTTACAGCGCCCAAAATTGAATTTTGCGATTGGACCAGATGATAAAGGGGCTGAGGCCCCTTTTGCAAAGTGGTCCAGTAAAGAATGAAGGATTGTTAAACGCTGTTACCATCCTGTGCTGAATGTCACAGTATTTTATTACCGTTAAGTACTGGAACATAGGTCATGGAGTTGACAGGAACCAATAACAGCTTTAACGTACCCACAATGCATATTAGACTTGAATGTTCTTAAACGTAAAAACAAAACCTCAGTAATTTATTTATATTTGAATAGAATCTAAAATTCTAAATATTACTCTTAAAAATTCTCGTCTTAACTGCACTGTGCAAAATATAGTTGTTATACTGAGAAAAATACTTTTAAAACTTTCGTTGCAATCGTGAGGCTAGCGGTTGATATCGCTTCAAAATGCCGCATGCAAAGCACACCTTACTACGTTAAAAGTACAACGGACGCGATCATGCCTTGCCGCTTTATAATTTAGCAACGACGAGCTGAATTTCTTAGGGCGACACAGTATTCAGCAAGTTGTACTTGAAATTGTATTAAATGTCACGTGAGGTTAAATACGAGCAAATATAAACTATATAATTCTCTCCTTTTCATAACGTTAAACATAGCAACACTGAAATTTACAACTGCCCTGAAACTTCTATAAACGATCAATTATGCTAAATAAATAAAACAAATTAAAGGTTTATTCACTTTATACTTACCAAATAAAAATGGATGTACAATTGGGATTTGTGAGTATGCCACCCCAATTAAACAATTTTTTATTATGTAAGCTAATTCTTAATATTTAAATTTCTGGAGGAAACTAACGAAACATTTTAGCTGCTTATAGAGTATCATGTTTTTTCATGCCCATAATGTTTCGCGATATAATTTTTTTATGTAGAACTATATTTTTCCTATCTAGAATTACTTGTGGCAGAGTAATGTGGCGTAAAACGGTACTATACCAATATCTTTTCACTACGCATGTACGAAGTTATGATGCGACTCTATTCTCCCTGTCGGTAGGGGATCATTATTTGGACCACTTTTTAAAGGCTAGGCTATTGACGATTGCTACACTATTACTTATAGGCACTATACCTTGGTTTTATCGCCAGCTCCAGCTATTTTGCCGTCACGAGGCACATTTAAATTTTACCTCCACCTTAAAACCCTTTTTTTTTCTAGAATTTTCTAGTATAGTTTTTTTTTCTGTTGTTTGTTGGGGGGGGGGAGGAGTTTTTTTGAGTAGTAAGTACTGCCAAAGAAGGAAATGCGGTCCGCGTGTTGGCCCCAGAAAATATATTTGATATTAACATAAAAATGGAATGGTTTACCTCTTAGAGGCTATGCCCGTATTTGATAACATAGTGCGTGAGCGGATAATATGATCGATAAAGAATGCTCTGTACAATACAGAAAACCGTTTCCGAATTTCTTTACTGGTTTAGCAGCTGAAATTAAACGATTTATAATTCGAATATTATATTTTGCTCATATGATTACCGTTACCATTTTTGTTCTAATCAGTAAATCTATTTCAATTCCGAATTTCGAATCTTGAATATATTCGCATATTGAGAATACTTATAAATACTTCCCTGTTTGATATGGCTCCTTGTCTGTTTCGTCCACCGAGATAAGTCTCGTTTATCTGACGCTAAGCCATGTAGTCATCATAACTCTGTCGGCCGTATCACGAACTTGCCCACTGCTGATCATCTTCTGCACACTAGAGGAAGCGGACTTTTTCGTTTATGTGGTGGCAATGGCCAAAGCTTAATGGCGGCCACGTATGCAATATGTGGGGTGTGCCGGTGAGTGTTGTAGTATAAACCATGTGTAGTGCTTGCTAATTTAAACTTTTAAATATGGAAATAGACATTTTAATGCTGATTACCATAGCAGCTGTGCTTCTTTGCTTCTTGATTGGAATTTTATGCGCTTTATTAGTAATAACCAGCTCACCAATGCCACGTATAATTCGCTTCGAAGATGAAAAATACTATCTGGATCCGTTGCAAGACCCACTTATTAAAAAGAAGTTTCCTTACATTACTGAGGCACCTTCAGTAGACTTGTCGGTTGTTATTCCCGCGTATAATGAGGAAACCAGACTTCCTCCAATGTTAGATGAATGCATAGAATTTTTAGAAGAAAGAATTAAGAAGACATCATCTTATTTGTATGAAATAATTGTTGTTGATGATGGTAGTAGAGATCAAACGTCTGAAGTGGCTATGAATTACGTGAAAAAATATGGAACAGAAAAAATTCGTGTCCTGAAATTAATCAAAAATAGAGGCAAAGGTGGTGCTGTGAGATTAGGAATGTTAAGTGCAAGAGGAAAGAATCTTTTATTAGCTGATGCAGATGGAGCTACAAAATTTTGTGACATTGAAAAGCTAGAAGGAAAAATGGGTGATTTAAGTAAAAACAATACTAATATTGTAATAGTTGGATCAAGAGCACATTTAGAGCAACAGGCTATAGCAACACGTTCCATATTTCGTACAATTCTTATGTATGGTTTCCATGCATTGGTATGGTTATTTGGTGTTCGCAATGTTCGTGATACACAGTGTGGTTTTAAATTACTTAATAGAGAAGCTGCCCACCAACTGTTTACATCGCTTCATGTGGAGCGTTGGGCATTTGATGTTGAGCTCTTGTATCTTGCACATCAAATGGACATGCAAATTGGTGAGGTTGCTGTCAATTGGACAGAAATTGAAGGTTCCAAGTTGGTACCATTTTGGAGTTGGCTTCAAATGGGTACAGATTTAGTTATAATTTGGCTGCGATATCAAACTGGAGCATGGAAAATAGCACACAAAAGTAAAGATAAATAGGTCAAGAATAATATTTCAAAATATGCAATATAATATTTCTTGACTAATGTATTCCAGTAATTATAGTTTTGTAATCACTGATGTAGTTTTATGCTGCATTTTTTTGTTATACTTTTCATTGACCACATATGTGCCTAATCTTCCTTATGTAATTGCATATTATATCTGTTTAGAGTTAAATATAGCAAAAATACTGTTTTAGATATTCATAATTAGCATATACATAGCTATTTTGACATGTGCAAAACATATGCTTTCCATGGACATTTTCCCATCACTAATAAGCCAAATAGTGTTAAAGTACTTCAAAAATTTCAGCTAATTTCAAATTTAAGTTTGCAAAACATCAGTAGCTAGAAAGGATATATAAAATATGACACTTTTTTACTTATAATTATGTATACACAAAAATACGTTTTTAAAAATCTCATAAATCTGGAACTAGGTGTTTCTGATTTAAATAATAGATTCACATATAAGCTGTTTGGATTGTCACAGTAAAAATTTGGCTATTTAAATTACTATAAAATTTCATTAGTTACAGAAACTATGATTATGCTTTATATGATAATTAGCATTTACAATTAATTCAAGTATCCTATTTTAACTGTTTTTCCAAGTTTTATATTAAAGCATTATCTGTGAGAAATATACATCAAATGGAAGTTTTTGTAGCAGCAATGCTAACATTCATTTCTTACACACTGGATGCATGTTTTTTAATATGCAAATTTTTTACTCGCTTTTAGTATTGCACTTATGTTTAGGCCAGGCACCCTAGCTTGCTTATTATTAAGTTATATTTTGTTAATTTTGTATTAAACAGAAACCAAGTGAGCATTATTTTTTTTGAAAACATTTTTTGCAGCATTTATAATATTTTTTCCATATGGAATACATTCAGTGTAAGAAATAAATTATGGTTCCTATTACAGTAATTTTTAGATTCATGGTATAATTTTTTACCAGATGTACTGTTGAAAAGACTTCAGTGGAAGTTTGAAACTAACTGTATATAGCATGCTACTTTATTGGTTTCAATGTATGAGAATGATTGCTTAGGTGTTTGTAAAACTGAACCAATTAAAACTTTGCAGAATTAACAAGTTTCCAAATTCTATCTCATATATCACCACATTATTCATTGTAGCTTGTTTAGCATTGGCTTTGAAACTAAGGGTGATCTAGACTGCGGGTGCATGTAACAGTGTCATAGAGTATTATAGGTATTTAATTTTAATTACTGTGCTGTGAAACAAGGGCTGAGTAGTTGGCACACAAAAACTCTGACTTCTCAACTTTTTCTATCCAACTCAGACTTCATAGTTATATTAATTCTAAATCTACTATAATGATAATTACACAAGAGGCATTTCATTGCCACTATGGGAATTGTCAGGCTAGTTTTTAAACTCATAACCTACAAAGTTTGAGTCTAATAGTTGTAGCTATACCATTATGGCTGCTTTATTTTTTATTCATAAGAAAACAAAATTCATTGAGCATAAAAAAATTAAAGACTATGACAAAGTAAAAATTTCATTAAATGCAGTCCAAAATATAAAAATTTCCTCTGAAATTCATTAAACTAAGGCCAAAGGTCAAAATCTAAAATTTACGAATAACTTGTTCTTAGTTTATTTACCAGAGCCACTAAAACCACTGATTTGTGCCTGACATAATTTTTCACCATCATCATCATCTATCATACTGACACATGAAATGTTTTCCATCTGTGGTTATTGTAAAATATTCAAAAACTGCAGACTTCATCGGAATTCTCTTTGCCATTGTGAAAGGGGTTTTAGACTTAAAACTTTAAAACTATGAAATTTAGAAATAACTTGAAATTAAATAAGCGATTTTCTGAAAAGAAAAAAATGAATTAATGGCATTAATATCTGAAATGGAAAGCATTGTGTGTATTATTTAAGTGGTTTAACCACTATTATCTGCCAGTGATGTCCACTCAAAAATTCATTTTATTAAAATTTATATTGAGGTCAGAGTCTGTAAAAATGTACCGACTCCGACTCCAGCAGCACCAAAATTGCTTTAGACTCTGACTCCACAGCATCATGTGAAACTGTACTGTAATTTTTGTTTTGTAGAAGGGTAGTTGCCAGTACCAAATTTAAAGGTTTAAGTGCCCTAGGCCAGTGCTTCCTAGCTGGTGTGCCATAAAAGAGCCTTAAGTGTGCTGAAAAATATTTTTGTTTATGCAAAATTTTCATCACCCTATTCTTTTGTGAATTATATTTGTGATATTTAGGAAGTTGAATATAGAAAATATCCTCAACTTGATTGAGAAAAAGTGACATATGAGAAATGAATATCCATCGAATAGAGATAAATATTCTAGTGCCATTTGCAACTAATTTTTTTTATGAATTTAGTTTTTCTTCAGTAGTTCTTACAAAAAAAAAATTACAGAAGATCTTGTCAGAAAAATATTGATCAGGATGTCCATGTGGCTCTTCTGAGCATCAGGTCAAATATTAAATAGTTGTGTTTAAAAAGATATTTTTCCTATTAAAAAATAAGGAAAATTATTGCAGAAAAGATGATTTTTATTAGCTTTAGCTCTTTTGGTCAATATTAATAGGAACCTCCTTGTAATTTATATTAAAAATTAAAATAAATATCCCCTCAAGCAGCTGTTTGTCACAGAGGTCTAACAGGAGCCTGTCAGTTTATACGCCATGGTAGAAGATCTGTGAGGATAGCTATGATTGATTGGATCTGTTCTAAATCTAACACAGAAATTATGTACTATTTTGAAGTATAAGGGTCATTCAAATGAAAAGTGGACAGGTTAGAAATTAAGCATAAATCATTGATTTGTTTAAATTTGTGAGACCTATTGACATTTGTTCCAACATGAAATTAGCAATATGATATCTTTTTTGCAGAATGACTTTGGCTGTTGTATGTGACAATACACTGCATCTCTTCATTCAACTTCTTTTCATGCTAATTTTTACATGTCCACTTTTCCTTTGGGGCAGAGGTGGCTCAGTAAACAGTGGCCCAAGCTCATAATCTGCAGTTCCCAGGTTTGAGTCTCACCTGAACCAGTGTTGAGATTTATCTTTGCAAAACCCTCCTGCCCTGTCCTCGGTTAGTAGGGGCACCTATGGGCTTGGAAACACCACCATTTATCAGATGGGACATTAAGTTGTGGCCATGCGTATGGGAGTGCCATATTCTGTGAACATTGAAGAACATGCTGGATGGCCTTGACCAGCAGTCTATCATCTGTTTCTCAACAGCTGTCCAGTGGGTCCTCTCCCTCCCAACCTTCTCTGAGCCTTCTCAGGTCCTTGTGACATGGCCACAAAGTCCATTGTGTGCAAAACATGCTGAATGGCCTTGACCAGCAGTCTATCATCTGTTTCTCAACAGCTGTCCAGTGGGTCCTCTCCCTCCCAACCTTCTCTGAGCCTTCTCAGGTCCTTGTGACATGGCCACAAAGTCCATTGTGTGCAAAACATTCCGCTAAGAGGTAAAACAACCCAACCACTCACCCACTTTTCAATTAAATGCAAAATTACATACAAAAATATTTAAATGCAAAAAAAAATTAATAATATCAACAATTGACAGGACATTCCTACTATAAATTTTTTATATTCTAGTTTATGGGGTTGCAACAGTTAAAATATTTTTTATTGTATATTAATACAAGCCATCCCATGGCTGAGTGGTTAGCACTCTTGGCTACTGATCTAAGGGACCTGGGTTTGAGCCCTGGGTAAGGCATGGATGTATGTCATTTTTCTGCTGTGGTCCTACCATCCTCTCAGATCTTCTACTTTGGCATATAAACTGACAGGCTCCTGTCAGACCTCTGTGGCAAGCAGCTGCTTGAGGGGGTATTTTTTATTATTTTATATTAGTACTCATTTTAAACTTTTCATAAATATATTAAACACTGCTTGGGAGACAAACATATTGCCCACTACCCCACTCTGTTTATAAGTAATCATAGAATTATAACAGTTTATAACATACTAGAATTTTCTATAAGTTTTTTTTAATATTTATTTTTGGTGTGTACTGTGCAAAAGAGTTAACATGAAAGCCAGGGGATCAATGTAAATATTTTGTATTAATAGAATTTTGCATTAGCATTATATTGATTAATGCATTGTATTGTTGACTCCTAATGCTATTCATATAATGTATTTGTAACCTTTACAATGAATTTAAATTGATAAATGAACTACTTTATTACAGGGAAATATTATTTTATCTATAATATTTTTAATTGAAATAAAATTTCAAATTTAATCAAATTATTATGCTAAAAGAAGAGAATAATAATTTGTAAACTGAAAAGTCCAGCCTGTTTTCTTTTTTGGCATACTATTATTTATCCAGCATACAATTTTTTTTTCCAATGCAGGATTTCTTAGGTTTTTATCTAAACTGAGCAGAAGACGAATTTTTTGTTGAACAAATTACACTGGTTAGTCCAATGTGTTGTTCATATTTTCTGCTTCTAATTGAGTGTTTCTAAAAGGCAACAAATAGTTTTCATTGTGCCATGGATGTTGGTAGTGGTGTTGGTTCATCATTTATTTCATTGTTTCTATCATCACTGTCATCTATACATTCTACAGGCTTCTCTGGTGTAATAAATTCTACAATGTCGTAACCTGTTAAAAGTTTGTGCAGTTGGCGCTGTATTATGAACCGAACTTGATTCTTCATAGCAATATCTGAAAAATTCAATATGGCTTACACCCATTGGAAAAATGTGTCTGAAATTTAATTCAGCAGATTGAACTTCGGACATAATCAGTGTTGTTGCTATTCCTTTTTGTGTAGCTCAAGTTTGTGCTAATACAAATCCAGCGTGTCGGATACAATTTCCTCTTGTCTGTGGTGTAACTGCTTTCCATTCAGTATGTAACAAGTGCAAGGCAACCAAAATTGAAAGTATTTCAAATTCTTCTTTCACTTCAATGATAGCCAAATATTTCTACAGATAGAACTTTTGGTACCAAAATTTTGGACACTGAATTGTGCCCTGGTCACATGATTGCATGACACTCATCTTTAGGTGGCAAGAAGATCAGTTAAACTGCATTCAGGTTGTCTACATCTGGATGAGCTGGAGAGTTGTTGATTTTCAAAGTTACTTTGTCTTCCAGGCTTTTCTGTTTGCAACATAATGTACCAAAAGTGTCTTCTGATAATAAAAATGTGCAGCTTTTCAGATCTCTCCACATTGAAAGGTATCATAGTTGTGAGATGTTGCTTTGACTTCTTTCCACTAGAACCTCCTTTAAAGTCAAGTGTTTTATTCGGTAGGTAAAAATTTTAAAAGTTCATTTTTCATCAGCAATGTAAATATCACTGGCTTTGTACTTTTAGCAATACTATCAAAATTGAGATCGGCCATTCGAATGTCATGCCACCAAAAACTTGATTAGCTTTGTAACAAATGCTATTGCAAGTTATGTCAGTCCTTTGCTTAAAACTATTCATCCTGTGCTATATTTGAAAATAATTCCCAACTCTTTAGCCGACACATCTGCTTTTCCATCAAAATGAAACTTGCAAATGGCACTTTATATCTTCTGGCTTGTTTGAACCATTCGAATGGTCTAAATCATTGTACTTTGCCATCCATAAATGCTTCCTTTCAAGTTTGAATTTACTCTGTTTAAATGTGGAATTACATTTTGCTAATTTTTCAGAACTGTTGATAGTGTTGAATTCAGAATTACAAATCTCTTGCAAATTTCAGTTTTAGATTCTATCTCTTTGTTCACTGTTTCTAACAGCTGCTCTTTATATTTGATGACAATGCATTTTGCTTATCAGCTTTATAGGAATTTTTCAGATACTGTTGCCAATGAAAAATTAAACAATTTTTTAAAAATCTGCTGAAGATCCGCCATCCTCACAGATCTTTCTACCATGGCGTATTAAACTGACAAGCTCCTGTCAGACCTCTGTGGCAAGCAGCTGTTTGAGGAGGTATTTATTTTATTTATTTATTGGAATGAAGTTTAACATAAATCTGTTAACTAATAAAAATTTGAACTAGGAATTAATGTTTCATTTGATTGATTTTGAGAGTGAAGATGAAGACAAAATTTAAATGAGACCTTTATTGATTAAAGGTTTGGATTATAATCCCATCTACCTTCATTACAAATGCTAATCCCATCAAGGATTAACAAGGTTTACAATCTGAATGTAGGACAGGAAACTATCATCATAATTGGCAGACAAAATTAAACGAAGTCGGAAACACAACAGTATATTTAAAACTGTTAAATAATAAATTAACAAGAAATTTGAAATTCAAATTTATCAAAGAGTGGTTGGGATTATGTTTATCAATCCTGTAGAATTTTATTTGTGTGATCATGGAAAATTTATTAAGTTGATTGATAATGTTAAGGGATATTTTTATCCATTGTGTGTGAAAATAATATATGCATATAAAAGTATTGCTGCTAGAATGAACCAAACTTTACTGTTAAGTGATACTTCATCGTATTCATTTTCATGTAAGTGTTTTGCCATATTAAGTATTTAATGTTAAGTGTAAACAGTTATTAAACTTTTAAAAAGGTGGTGAATGCACAGTATTCCTTGTTAAGATAGACATCAAACATTAATTAAATGATTCTGAAAAAGATTAATCGCCGACACAGCGGGAATCACTATGGATTGATTTTTAATCATATATACGCTTTAGCATTAGCAACCTTCTCATGAACATCTGATAATCAATAGCAACAACTGAAAAAGTTGCATCTCCTTGAATATAGATGGCGCTGTGTCAGTCACGTCTCAGTGAAGAAGATTTATAAGGTCTTATTCTGAAAAATTTCATTGTCCGACACGTGGTACAATGGTAGCGCACTCTGGCATGAATCTAAAGAGATGCGGGTTCGATTCCCGCCGTGTCGGCGTTGAATTTTTTTCAGAATCATTTAATGTTTAAAAAGGTGTTTAGAATAAAATTTGGAAATTAATTTATAGTCAACAAATAAATAATTTTTAAATTGTGAAAATTTGAAAAAATATGTGAAGGAAAAGTTTTGGGTTTTTACCTTCAAATATAATTTTGCATTACCATCAGATTATTATCCACACAAAAAAAGTTTATCTTGCTCAAAACAAAAAATAAGCAACAACATTACAGAAATTTTAGTTGGATAGTGCTAACTATTAAAATAAGTCATTTTATGGAGCAAATACTATTCTATGATTAAATTATTGTAATCTGCATTAAAATAAACTTATTCTGAATGAAGAAAATCTGTTTTAGTTGTACCCAAAAGGAAGGGTGAATTCTTGATATGTATGAGAAACATATGATACTTATATATTATTATGCAAAGTTTTGTGTGAATTTTAACTGGAAATTTTATTTATAATATCAGTCTTGGTAGTGGTTAGCATGCTATGCTACTGTTCAAATGGACCTGGGTTTGAGCCTCAGATAAAGCATGGTTGTTTATGTTTTTGTTTATCTTTCTGCTGAGATCTCATTTTCCTCATATACCACTCTCTCACGTGAAGTCATAGACCACTATGGCCTATTATATTGGTAGGCTCCTGACAGATTTCTGTGGCAAGCATCTACTTGAGATAATATTTTTTATCAACTACTTTCAAAAGCAATGTGAGAAAAGGGAAGATTCATGATATTGAGAACACAATTTTCCAGATTTCATTTAACAAGAGTCTCAGCTTTGAGATCTCAAAATTATACTATTCATAAGCCCCTGAATTGTGATACCCAATTTTGATCAGTTTTTATCCACAAGTAGAGTTTGATGAAAAAAAAATAGACTTCCCAAAATAGTTTCACAGACACATTTCATTTGTCTGCTAGAAAGGGTCAAGGGTTCACTGAGTCAAGACCTCATATAATAGAAACCTGGCAACTAAGTTTTGATGTCGCATAGGTAGCCCAAAAATCTAGACATTTCATATATATTTATTTCTGTTATTACTACTGATAGATTTAATACTTAAGAAAAAATCGCATGCATTAGCTTTATAATAATGCTAATGTGAATAATTTTTCTAAAGTATATTTGTAAATAAACATTGAGTATAAATATTAGTGTTAAAATGCACCGGTAATAATATAAATATATAACAAATATCTAGATGTTAGGACTACCTATGCTGACGTCATAATTTGTACGGCCTTCTATTATTGTTTGGAAATGTAAAGGAATGAAATGGACAAAAATAAAATATAAGAAATATTAAATATTTCAGCAAAAAATGACACAGGTGATAGTCACAGAATAATAAAGTTGATAACCCAACGTTGATAAACAAATTGACGAACAATTGGACTATTTTGATCAGAAAAGGAAACCGAGTTCAAAATCACTTTTAATATCACTTTGACATAAATATTATGTATTATTACAATAAAGGCAAACCCCATTTAATGTGTCCCTGGCTAATGCGGATTCACTATAATGCAATGTTAAAAATATAATCTTCCCCCATTAAATTGAAAAGAATTATTTATCAAAGAATTTCTTACGCACAATGTAATTCATAATGGTTGTCATGAATGAGAGGCGTGAAAGTTGACTGCAGAAGTCATTGAAGAAGAGGCATCAATCTTTCCACATCAATGCATAGCCTTGTAGAAGTGGCACAACCATGACTTCACGTGAGAGAGAGGTGTGAAATATAGTTGTGACGAGCTGTTGAAGTGTTATAAAAGTATTGCATATCAAGAGAAAAAAGCCAAATAGTTGATATTCGACTTTTTTTTCAGGTGAGAGCTATGCCGAAGGCATTCATCTCCGAGAGACTTCATGTGTTTAACTTGTTTTTGAAAAAAAAAGTATGTTTTCACTTTTTCATATGTCGATGCCAAAAAAGATTTCTAAATCATATACCTTCTTTATTTTTGGAGATAATTCATTAGATCTTTTTGGGTTCGAACTGGTGTTGGTGAAATATTATGCTTTATTCTTTTCAAATTTGAAAAAGTTTTAATTGTGCCCTCTAATGGTGGTAAAAATTGAAACTTTTGAATGAATATTGCAAATTATGTATTTGTGGCAGAAAATTTTGATAGTGGAGTGTGATGGTCATGCGGTTTGCATTAACAACAATGATTTGCTTCTTTACTCCCACGCAGAGGTATAGTTATGGGGGGGAATGGTCCCATCCCAAAGGAAATCGGAGTTGGCAAAATGTAGGAGAGTTGCCAAAATTCGACCGACTTGGTAAAATCCAGGTGAGTTTGCGAAATTTGAAGCGACTTGATAAAATCCAAGTGAGTTGTGAAATTAGAGAATATTTTTATTGTAAAATTAAGGCGAGTTGGCGAAATCGAGACAACTTGCAAAATCTTGGTGGATTGGCAAAATCAAAAGACTTTCTAAAATTATGGGGAGTTGGCAAAATCGACGCAACTGGCAAATTTCAGTTGTGTTGGTAAAATTCGAAGTGACTTGGTAAGATTGAACTGAATTGTGAAAATTAGATATAATAAAGGGAACCTAGAGAGTACACCCGCCAGCATTCGCTTGCTGGAAAAGGGAAAATTTTTATAACCTTGAGCAGAGTTCGCCACCAAAATGGCGGGTGTTTTTGTATTTGCGTTTGTATTTATGTTAGAATACGCGAGTTTCCTTACAATATCGTGCCTTTTAGCATTTTCGTCAGTAAAATAAAACGCTTTCCAATAATTGTTCCATTAAAGATCTGGAATGTAGCAAAAAGTCTTTTTTTTTTATAAGTAAGTACTTATATTTTGTTTTAAAGCCTTTTTTGACTGATAAAAGTTTTTCATTTTAGTCATACTTAAATAGGATAAGCTTATATATGTAAAACAAACAATGCATATCGGACAGTTGTATTCGCTTTGTAATAAATGTAACAGTGTTTGAAAAGCATTTTGAAAGTAAAGCAAATATAGATCTGCACAGACCATTCTATTTGACCGTAACCTCCCCTTTTTACCTCTAACGCATTTAATCCATCCCATATCTTTAGTAAAAAAAAATTTTTTTTGGCAAATTCCGTCACTCAAAAAGCAACAAATATTTGAAGTGAAAATCACGATCTAATATATTCCAGATTTATCGTATACGAGATGTTTCATTTAATGCCACTTTCATAATATTGAATTCAAAAGTTATAATGATCAAAAATTAAAAGGTTAAACTTATTTCGCAAGCAATTCCTTTCTGCTACGAAAATGGCGATCGCTAGCAAGGTCACAATTTTCTTGCCAATGCACTACTCGTTCCCCTTTACTAGAGTTACCACACGTCCGCCAAAGGGAGGACATTCCTCCTTTTTCATCTGTCATCCCAGAATTTTGGGGAAAAAAAATGCCCTCGTTTTTGTATAAACACAAAACGTTTAAAATTAAGGCTCTTTTTTTTCGAATTTTCCGTTTTTAAAATTTCTTGAACCCATGACTATAATACAGTTTACTGTTAATCGTGAAATAATTTGCGCTAAATGCAAATCGTAAATGTTTAATTCTGTTAATTTAAAAGTTACTGTTTTCTGTGATATCAATAATGTTCAACATATATGCTAGAGTGAAAAAAGTACGTGCTTTAGAAAATTGCGTAAAAATTTGCTTCTGCCCGCCGATAGTTGGAGTATGAAAGTTGACAGCAGTTTTTTTTTATTTACAAAAAGACTGATGCAACTTCTCCTAGTTTACAATCCTTCTCGTTCAAGAGCATCCTCTAACAACACAGAAGTCACTGCTGACCATAGAAAATATTAACAGAAACATGCAAAGTTTGCTTTCTGGAACAGTAGATAGATACTAACCATCATGCTACTTAATGACAAGTAGTTCTTGAATGCTTAAGTATAAATAAAAATCGGCAAATCGTGTTTTGAAGTGTACTAAATAATTAGAATTATATCTTTTTCTGACTGAGCTGTTCGTAGGTACTTGAAATAAACTAGTAGGAAAAAAAATTGTTTTATTTCACATATTGAAAGCATGTCCTCCTTTGTCTTTCTAACTTTTCTGTCCTCCATTTCTATCTTTTCTTTTAGAACACTTGCATCTGGTAACCCTACCCTTTACAATATCTATGGTAGAAATTGAGATTGTTTATTGTAATATTAAGAGAAGTTGGCAAAACCGAGGGAACTTGCGAAATCTTGGTGAATTGATAAAATTCGAAGTGACTTGGTAAAATCCAAGTAAGTTATGAAAATCGAGATTCTTTTTGTAAAATTAAAATTGGCATAATTGATCTCAGTTGGCACAAAGATTTATCCTCTCATAGCAAAAGTGGAAAATTTCACTTTGGTCGACACAGACTTAACGGCTTTCTGGTAGCCGAGCAGTTAACCACCCACAAAGCAAATCTTTTTTTTTCTCTATCCAGTCAAAAAATATGTAATGAGAAGAATGAAAGCTTCCATAAGCGTAATGTAAGACCGGTGCCTACGTAATGGGAATGCTTGCCGATTTTCCCCAATCCCCGTGTTAAGAAGCGCTTGTCAGAAACTTGCCACACGAGGACAGTACCGTTCCACGGTAAGCTAGAGGCCCTATATAGGTAGAGGTTGGCCATCTCAAAATTGGACGCCATGTTTTGTCGTCTCTCGGATTATTTAGTATGCATAGCTGAATGGTATTGCACTGTACTTATGGATTCCGGAAAAGGGTAGGGTAATATTTGATACAGATTTCAGTGTTCATGATTGGAAGCATTTTAGAAAACGGCTAAACAAGGAAAAGTAAATTTTAGGGCTTTTTTTTATATATATAAAGATATATTCGCTTTGTTGTCTGTCTGTCTGTCTGCAGACATCGAACTTTTTTGTTTATACAGATAAATAAAAAATTCTTTTTGTGTTAGGTATTAATGAAACATTACGATTTGCATTTTTCGAATCTCCCAAAAGTTATAACTGCGCCCCCTAACGGTGGAAACATTTGAAAATTAAAAATATCAAACGAATATTTCAAAAGATTTAGTTATGTTAGAAGTTTGAAATTTTGGTGCTGAAATGTGAAGGTTACGAAGTTACCATTGGCAACAATCATTTGACCCTTTAGACACAGGGGGAGGTGAATGCAGCTTTTTTTTTGTTTTAACAGAAAAGTGTGTTTTTAGACATAAAATTTTTTTTTGGGTTGGACAGGTATTGATAAAATATTGCATTTTTAGAATTTCTTAAAGGCGATAATTGCGCCCTGTAACGGTGGGAAAAAAAAAACGAAAAATCTCAAAATTTAAAACGAATATTGCAATCAATGTAATTATGCTAGAAATTTGAATTTTTGGTCGTGTAATGTGATAGTCTTGAAAATTCCACTGACAGCAAGGAGTTGACCCTAAGCCCAAGGTAGGTAAGAAACGGAACGGTTTTGTTTTAAGAGATAATTGGAAATCTCTTTTTTAGTTAGTTGCTAATGAAAGGTAATTCGCATTTTCAAAGGTAGTTTTAATTTATATCGAGATCACTAAATATCGAAACTGCAAAACTTTTAATGAATGTTTCAAGTGATCCGTTTATGGTAGAAATTTCGGCGTGTAGTGTTCTGTTATCGTAGAAATTCCACTGACAGCAATTATCTGCCCACTATTTTCAGAGGAGCGAGAGAAAAAGCAACTTTTAAAATTTAAGAACTAAAAGACAAATACTTTTTATGTTTTATAATTACTATGTGCGTTTGCCCCACCATACATTAAAAAATAAATAACCCCTCAAGCAGCTGCTGTACAGAGGTCTGACAGGAGCCTGTTAATTTATACGCCATAGTAGAAGGTCCATGAAGATGGCAGGACCTCAGCAGAAAAACAACACGAACATCCATAATTAAAACTTTTAAGGAGGGAAAAAGTAGGCAAAATAAGAACTTCATTCTCTTTGAAAATGATATTCTCATATCCACCAGAAGCGATATGCGTTCTTCTAGTTATTTTACATTTTCAGTATCCTTTGACAGTGGAAATTCGAACTACTGTAAAATTGAGAAAATAAACTATTAATATTTTATTAGTACCTGCAAAACAAAAAAAGTTTTACATCTATCTCTTAAAGCAGAAAAGTTGCATATTACCAACAGCACAAATCATTATTATTAGCGTAAATCACTTGATCATTACACTCTATGACCAAAAATTTAAGTTTCCAGCAAAAATAGATCGTTTGCAATATTTGTTTAAAGATTTGGTATTTTCCAGCTTTTTTCCGCTGCTAGAGGTCGCCATTCGAATTTTTATTTACCGGCTTTAGCACTCTCCAACCCTGGTAATTCCACTGATGGGGATTCGAAAAACGTAAATATTAATATTTTTGTGAAAAAAAAATTTCGTCGACATACGGGATTCGAACCTGCATCCCTCCAAAAACATGCCAGAGTATTCTAACCTGTTCAACTAACGCCGGCTTTTTTCACAAAAAAAATTTATTGATTTTTAGACGTTTAAACGCCTATAGGTAACACTGAGATTATCAAATATTGTTTAAATCATTCATATTTTGTTAGTGCCTGTGAAACAAATATATATAGTTTCGTTTATCTCTTTAAAAAAATTTCATTTTCGCATCCCCTTTTGGCTAAGACGGCAAAGCCTTGTTGTCATTGTAAACCTTCGGACCATAACACTCTAGTTCCAAAATTTCAGATTTCCAGTGTAAATAATTTTTTACGATATTCGTTTCAAATTTTAGCATTTTCCATCTTTTCCCATCGCTAGAGGGCGCTATTAAAGCTATTGAAAATTTTCAAAATTGCGAATCGTAATACTTGTTCGACACCTACCCAACCTAAAAAGAATTTTTCATTTAGCTCTAAAACTAAAAAAATTGATTGTCTATAGATGGATAGACAGATGGAAACACAAATGGACAGACAACAGTGAACAGAGAAGACAGATGAACAAATATTGGCAAGGCAGACGACAAAATGAAAACATTCGCTCGTTTTTCATAAGAACCTTAAAAGAAATTATTTGTTGGTTTTCAGTTAGATGGTTTCACTTTTGCAGCCGATTGACGTGTCTGACAGAGTTTCTGGAAAAAAAATATTCATTAATTTATTTCATACAAATGCATCGCAGTGAGGCATTCATGAAATATGGCAGCTTTTATAGACAAAAAAAGTGGTAGAAATATATAAAACTATAACAACTGAGAAGTTTTAACTTGGTACGTCACTAACTCATAGGCTTTTGTCTCACGGTACGACAAAACATGGCGTCCATAAACCAGGTGACTCAACCAATTGCAGTGAATCGCCGAGATCGCCAGCCTCTGACAATACAGGATCTCTATGTAGAGGTTGGCCATCTCAAAATTGGACGCCATGTTTTGTCGACGTTCGGATTCTTTTGCATGCAAAGCACAATGGTGTTGCACGAATATTTATGGATTCTGGAAAAAAGGTAGGGTAATATTTGATACAGATTTCAGTATTCACGATTGGAAGCACTTTAGAAAACGGCTGACAACGAAAAGCAAGACTGCGTTGCCGTCCAATTTGCAGCAACTGCGTGACACAACCATTTCTCATGGAACAACATTCCTGCACAACATATCCAGCATCTTCTAAGTTTCATACCTCAACGAATTTGAGCTGTTCTGAAGCCCAAAGGAGGCATAACACGCTACTAGTTAGGTGTAGCTAACAACTGGCATCTCGGTTTTATAACAACATAGAAATAAAATTTTGTGAACAGGTGCAATAAAATGTATTTAATATTTCTGTAATTTCACAGAAAGAATATGAACGAAAAATCTTTCATTTTTAGTTTTCTTGAGCTTGCGTTAAAAAAAAAGCACAACGTAGTGATCAGAGTTAAAACTTTTTCTCATAAAATATTTCGTGGAATATTGACAGTACTTTATAGAAGAAGTAATAAATGGAAATAAGAGAGTTGTAATCGCCGTGTAATGTACCTATGTCACTTCTTACTGAGTGTTCCTTTTGAAAGCATTTCGGAAGTAAAGCAGATATATTATACGATTACGTTCCGTTACTCATAAGTTCCCATCTCTATTATTGATGCGTTTAATCCATCCCATTCTTTTTAGTACAGTAAAGAAATATTGCGAATAAATTTTATTGGAATATTGCATTATTCAAAGTTGAAAGAAAAAGCAGTAGGAAATCCGTAAAAAATGCTAGAGAAAAACACTTCTTTTGTTCCAGTATTATCCGGATTTATCGGCGATGAAAAATATTTCATTTTAATGTCGATTCAATAATATTTAAACTTCTTCAATAAATAGGAATAGCTTACAAGAATGCGTTACCACCAAAATGGCGGTCGCTAGCAGAGTAGGCTGGAGTCATGGTTTTATTGCCAATGCACTATCTAGTTCCGTTTTACTATAACTATGGATTAAGCAAACGTTTTTCAAACTGCGGGTAGCGACCTATTAGGTGTCGCGGCCAGCATTTTTTTAATGAAATAAAATAAAATATATCAGAGTCTGGGTCGCGATGTAAAACGTATTCCTTATTGTGGGTTGAGGATGAGAAAAGTTTAAAAAACAGGGTTTAAGCCATACTAAACTTTTAGTTCACTCGGAAGGAAACCAGCAATGTATCAGGAAGGTAGCGTAATTCTAATAATAAGGAACAGTTATTAGTCCTGATCAGGGAGGCACCTAGAATACTTTGTCTATGGAGGTCTCTTCAAGTGGCCGAGTGAGTTAGGGGAAAAGGCTGAGTTTGTTTCATTGGCCAAGCATTTAATGAGAGGCGTTTAATGAGCGTTTAATGAAATGTCGTTTTCCATTCTCAGAAAAAATGAAAGGAAATCTTATCAACACTCCACATACACTTTGTTCTTACATGTGCAAAAATTATATTTCATTAAAAGACTTAGGAAAATTCCTTAATATCGAAATATTACTGAGCATATTATGCCAAAAATAAGAAAATAATGCTTCAGTAGTGAAAGGCAAAATTTTTAGTTGTTGCATAAGTAAGTAGTTCTTTATATACTAAAAATATTAATGTTTTGAAAGGAAGGGTCCAGTTTACCTGAACCTACTGTACAGCTCTTCTCTTGATACATTAATTTCTAGATATAAATATAACGTTAAGATATTTAATTAAAAATATCTTTGCCCCATGTAGGCCATGGAACAGTAACAGATGTTTCGTGCTCACATTTTGAAAAACGCTGACAGAAAGGACCTTCGGTATGGATGCAGGTGACGCTACGTCAGTAATTCAGTATCATTTGCTCAGATGTATTTTTTTCGTTGGTTCCTAGAGTTTTGATGGAACTACTTTGATTTTCCCTGAATGATAAAAAAGCAAGTTGTGTTGTTTAACCTCTGAGGAACACTATTTTGCCCACAAAAAGCTAAATGGCCAGTTCACAAGGACCTCGAGAGCTCAGTGAAGGTTGGGGGAAGGTGACCCCACTGGACAGATGGATGCCTCGAATCAAGGCCATAAAGTGTGTTCTTTAACGTGCACAGGCTAATGGCTCTCCACACATGGGGCCATGGCTTTACTCCCATCTGACGGACGGCAGCCTTTCGAAACCCATCGGTGTCAGTTACTGACCAAGGGCAGGGCGGGGAGTTTTGCGGAGGTTTTTACCTCGCAAAAAACTGCATTTGGAATTAAAATTTCCAATGTGCAAGAAACAGATTCTTTTATGTTGTTTAGAAAAATATTCTTTTCAGATTTGCAATTGTAGTGTAAAATGTATTCATGAGAAACGAATCCAAAGAAGAAGAGAAACAAGCCTTTGTGTAATATATCTTTTCAATTTTAGGCAGCCGATGAGGCGTTTTTCTATGGAGTGAATTCAAAGTCGGAGTGTTTGGTGGCTCGAGTGGCGAGATCGAGCAACGATGAAGCAGAGGCTTGGATTTACTTGAAACTCGCCAATGGCAAGACTTACCATTTGCCTCCTGAAGTGGTGCATCAACAGTCAGGAGATAAGAGCGTATTCAGCAGTGGTGGACTCAAGATGCATTACTTAAGTCCTATGAGGAGATGGAGGATCTCTTATAACGGACTGCTCAGGTAATTTTAACATACCTTCAGAATGTTAATATACATCACCTTGTTTCGTGGGTGTATCTGTAATCGCACAAGGAACAAGGACATAAGGGAGTATTCAACAGTGGTGGACTTATAATGCATTACCTTATTCTTACAAGGGCAGGGCTTATACTCACTTATAACGGACTGCGTAAGTAATTTTGCCTTAACTCATTTATAGAGTGTTGGTACATAGTACTTAGTTTAGCGGATGCCTTAGCAGCTAAGTGATAGAGCGTATTCAGCAGCTGGGTGCTGAAGATGCATTACTTACGACAATGAGCAGATGGAAGATTTGTTTTAATGAGTATCTCGTACTTTAGGCTAGAACTCCACGTTTTCCAATATTATAATGCGACCTCGATGGAAGTTTACCGATGAAATTGTGTGAGAAAAGTTTCGAATAGTGTGTTGAGTAAACCTTTTTCTGGAGGCTTTCTGGTGTCACAAAGTCTCATGTCTATTCATGTTGGAAATATCGAGCCTCAGGTATCTCTATTAGAATCTTAGTATAGATAATTGATTTCCTTTTCTCTTACAGAATGTAGACTGCCTCATTTGTTTAGAGATAGTTTTGTATTTTCAGGGAAACTTCGAAGGTTAATCCAGACGAAGAAAGAATAGTACACGTAAAATTCGGCTTTATGTAAGTTTTAATATTTGCTTTGGTTTTTAACTAGTTTAAAAAAAAGTGATATATTATTCCCATTTTGTATGTTTGTCTGTCCATTCCTATACATTCAACCTTTTAGTTGTAAGAGTTAAATGAAAATCGCTAGGCATTATTAACGTCCGGGTAGCAGAGTTTCAGCTTAAGAAAATTACACTGAGATGTCAGTTTCTTAGGTACATCTCTAGACCCCTAGCCTAGAGCGTTCTTTTTGGGTTTAAAAGCTATGCTTTATATTTTAGCAAAAAAAGGACAATTTCGAAATATAAATTTTGGGCCGACTTTCTGGCCTATATCAACAAGAACAAAGTTTTGCTTTTTAAAGATTTGTTTTCGGGTCAGATCTTCGCAGTCTTTGAGTTCTCAAGAACTTTGTTTTTATATATGATTTATGGCAGGTGCTACATCATTGGTAACAACAGCTATGCACTGTGAACAATTGTAATTTGACCAAAAGCATGCTTTCAATGACTCTAAGGTTCAAATTTCTTTCTTTTCAGATGGGTTGCATCTTCTGAAGCTTTCGATATGACTTCTGATTTGAATCCTTTGCAGCTCGCTAAGGCATTAGCAGCAGAGAAATGGAAATCTTTTGTGCCTCCAGTCAAATTGTATTTATAAACTCTTCTTTTTTTTACTATATCCATAAGTAAATATAGAGGGTGTCCGAAAATTATTTGTACAAATTTTATCCAATAGAAAAAGTCAACCAGGAGGTGTAGAAATACTGGGGTTGTCTCATTTTATAGGGAAACTCATTAGGTTTCTCTGAATTCCAAGTTTTGAGAAGTTTTCCTCATCTTAATTTTTTTCGAAGCTTCATTCCTCCACTCAGTCACAATGAATCAACAGGAGAAAATATAGCGTGTTGATTGGTTTATTCAAACACAATCTGATACACAGGTCCAACGAAGGTTTAGAACTCGTTACAACAGATCTCCCCCATCAGACCAACCATACGAATTTGGTATAAAAAGTTTATGGAAACGAGAAGTGTGGCACACAAGAAAGGAGCAAGGCGGCCTCGAACGTCTGAAGAAAATGTCGATCGTATTCGAGAGGCCTCATTTGCCTCATTCGACATTGCATGATGTCTTGGGAAAACGTTTGAAGTTGCATCTTTACAAGTTGCAACTCTTGCAAGAGACTACGCAAGATGATAGGGTCGCCCGTAAGGAATTTGCAATGAAATTACTGGACATAGTCGACCAGAACAATGATTTTCTTGCAAGAATAATGTTTTCTGATAAGGTAACATTTCATGTTTCAGGGAAAGTTAACAAACAAAATGTGTGCATCTGGGGGTCAGAAAATCCACATTGCACGGCAGAGCACATTCGAGACTGTCCAAAAGTTAACGTGTGGTGTGGCCTGTTACATGACCACGTGATTGGACCCTTTTTCTTCAATGAACCAACAGTGACCTCCAACACCTACCTAGACATGCTGCAACACTTTGTCTATCCACAATTGGAAGAACTGCAACCAAGTATCATCTTTCAGCAAGATGGCGCACTGCCACATAATCTCTGAATAAGACATTCCCAACAGGTGGACTGGCCATGGAGGTGCCATGCATTGGCTGCCTAGATCGCTCGATATCACACCCAGCGATTTCTTTCTTTGGGAATTCGTCAAGGATCATGTATACAACACACGAGTGACAGACATTGATGATCTGAAGGCAAGAATCGCAGCTGCTATTGAAAGCATTGATGTGGATATGTTGCAGCTTACATGGCAGCTTTTGAATTATCGCCTGGTTGTTTTGCGAATCCCTAATGGTGCTCACATTGAATGTTTGTAACTTCGTTACTTTAATAATATAATTAATATACTTATATATATATATATAACAAGCTTATATATTGTAATATACTTAGTTAATAAATATTTCATTTAATATCAGTTGTAAAGATAATTTTCGGACATCCTGTATACATTGCTTATAGTGATTTACAAAATAAAATTTCATAACAAACGGTCATTTGCTTTACAATAAAGGGTTGCCCATAAATTATGTAACAGTGCTTATGTAGAATTTTAACTCCCCTCTGCCTATGTAATGCTACGGAAGGCTTGCCGGACTTCCTTATCCTAATATTTTTATTTTTTAAAAGTATTTTTTGCTTTTTCATATGGGAATCAGCATTGCAAGTGTGATAGTAGCAAATGTTAATTATAAGTGATTACATTAAAAAGAGATGATTGTTGTCGCCGAAAAACTGAAAATAGAAGTAACTAAATCACAGAAATGAGTATAGGATTTTAGCATTACGCAACATCACCTCCGAAACCTGCCTAAAATGTTTAACGCAGAGAAATGGAATCATAACCTTCTTTCCCCCCCCCCCCCCCCCCCGCCACTTCAGGGCGTTACATATTTTATGGACGACTCCAAAATCGCAGTGTAAAGATATTTGGAAACTGTTTTGTTCAGCTGCGTGATTTTTCGGGAGGTGTAACTTTTGATGTAATTCGCATTTTTTTTCCTTTTAGAGTATACGAAATATTCGATTTTTATGCCCAAAGTGGAATGTTGATGGGTACTGCGACCATAGAAGATGAGGAAGAACGAGAAATTACACTGTGGGGTTTAAGGTCCAGATTTTTGGGTGAGTAAATTGAGTAAATTGCTATTGGATAGTATAACGTTGTAGCTGTTTGAGTCAAATCGTACTTAAAACAATAACCTTAGAATTGTGAAACGTGTTAATAATGTTTGCAACTGAGAATGTGAGATCTTTCAACTGAGAATGTTATTGGTCATATGTTTTGCCGAGAGCATTTAACTTTTGACAGGAAACCTTTTTTAAAATATCTTCTTTAGATACTCACTGGCCATCAGGAACATTTTAACGGTTCGTGTCCCACTGGACAAACAACGTTCCCCCCTCCCCCCTTCCTCACCTATTCAGTTGCTTGATTATTAATATTGTAGATGAAGAAATTGTTAGCTAAATGTATGCACAAACTGTCGGTCCCTGTGACAGAGTGCTTGACTATTGATCAAATTATCGGAGGTGTCGCCTCCCTCACAGACCTTTGTTATGGCGAAATACACAGTCGTATCAGAACATGACTACCTACCATAGTATATGTATGGTAGGTGGTCATATATATTCTGATACGATTGTGTATACTGGCTCCTGTTAGACCTCTCTAGCAAGCATCAGTTTGAGAGGTGATTTATTTAGGTACAAATTGCGTGACCAGTGCAGAACTGTAGATTACGTGAAATATTTTTGTTTTTATCTCGTAATCAAAGAAAAAGAATAAAAAAAAAAGATATAATGTTTTTACCCTGTCCGTCTGTAGACGTCCAACCGTTTTAGAGATAAATCAAAATTCTTTTTGTGTTGGATAGGCATTGATGAAATATTAGGATTCGCACTTTCCAAACATCCCAAAAGTTACAATTGTTCACTCTAAAAAAATACCCTCTCAAGCAGGCCTCTAACAGTGGAAAAAGTCGAAAATTTCAGACGTTTAAACGAATATTACAAGCGATGCATTTAGGCTAAAAATTCGAAATTTTGATGGTGGAATGTGAAAGTCGTGAGGTTTTCATTGACGACAATGAGTTAGCCCCTTATCCGCAGGGTGGGTGATAAAATGAAACTTTTTTGTTTTATTAGATAATTGGAAAGTTATTTTTTAGTTCGATTGGTACTAAGGAAATATTACAATTCGCATTCTTCAAATTCTCAGGTAGTTGTAATTTGAATTGTTAGAGGACTGGGTAAATATGGAGGATGGCAAACTTTTAACGAATCGTTATATGATGATCTATTTACGGTAGAAATATGAAAATTCGGTGGTAGGGTGTCAAGCTCCCTTTTCTCAGACAGGTGTAAGAAAACAACTTTTTAATGTTAAAGTATAAAATACAAATACGTTTCATAATTTTCAAGCTAATCGCAGCTGCTACGTATCACTACCACGTTGTATTTAGATATGACCAACACATTTTTGACATACTTTTGCACAATTTTTCTAAAGGATATATGTTTTTATCTCACCATAGAAGTCCTTATGATTTTGCACTGATATTAAATCTCTATGTATGCACCAGTTTGAGTTTCTTCTTTCCTGCGGTGGTAGTTTGCAGAGCCGTCTTCAGTTGGGATAACCTACTCAAAACGCGAAGAAGCCAGGGTTCCTGCGAAGGCTGACCAGCAACCGAAACGTGTTGAGTTAATAAATAATAATTTTGTTTTTTGTTATTGGATATGCAGGCATCCCAAGACTGAGCAAAAGACCTATACTGTCTCATTACCTAGTGCAGCGCTATCCTAACTGAAGACGTTGTAGCAAACTACCACCGCAGGAAAGACGAAATCCAAACTTTGGATACTTATGGAAATATCATAAGTTAATAATCATAAACGGATTCCGTTGTGGGTTGGGTTGTTTCACCTCTGAGCGGCACTTTTTCGCACATTATGGGCTAAATGGTCAGGTCACAAGGACCCTGAAGGCTCAGAGAAGGTTGGAGGAGGGGATCCACTGGAACAGCTATTGGGGGACAGATGGTAGCCTCCCGTCAAGACATCCAGTGTGTTCTTTAATGTGCACAGGGTATGGCTCTCCCACTCACGGGACCACTGCTTAACGTCCCATCCAACGGACGGAGGCCTTTCGAAGCCTATCGGTATCCCCTATTGACCGTGGGCAGGGCGGGGAGTTTTGCGGAGATAAGTCTCAATGCTGACCCAGCTGGGACTCGAACCTGGGAACTGCAGATTACGATCCAGGTGCGCTACCGACTGAGCCCCACCCCTCCGTTGTGGGATCGAGGTATATATCCTTTAGAAAATTGTGCAAAAGTGTGTCAAAAGATGTGTTGGTAACTACATCTTTATGATCTTATATTTAAATACAATGCGATATTGGTAAATTACTGAAAATACTTTTCATGTCGTAAAAGTACTAATAAAATATTGGTGTTTGCATTTTTCCACTAATCAATTGCTTCACACAGAATTTTTAAGGTGCGAAAAAGTAGGTAAACAAAAAACGACATTCTCACATGTGCCAGAGACGATATGAGTTCTTTTAGTTTGAGAATAATAACTTGTGCAATTTTGAGCATAACTGAATAAATGTTAAATTATTTGCTTAAAAGTAAACTTCAGAAGTACTAATAGTATACTGCTCACAAAAATTAGGGGATATTTCAAAATGAATATGAAGCGATAATATATCCCCTAATTTTTGTGAGCAGTATAGATCACCAGGTTGAAAAGAAACCAAAATGATAATAAATCGTAACGTTTCATTTTTCAAATAGAATTTCTTTTCTTGACTACTATTTTTTTTTATCGTGTCTTAACAATAATTTACCAAATCGGAATGGTTAGCTCACAAGATTTCTTATTTGGTTAGAGGAAAGAAATTCAGTTGATAGCTGTAGATGTTAGGAGCGAGAATTTTCCTTGTCAATATCTAGTATGCTATTTAACGAGTACAGGGTCTCAGTCTGCAAAAATCAGAAACTAAAGTGTGTCCTTTAGACTCTACATTCCATTATTCAACTACCATTATCCACTAGACTGAATATCAACCCACTTCCATCAGAACTTCCTGGGCAAACAGTTAGCACTTCCTGGATATGCCACTGGCACAGAGTTGGCATTTCCTGAGTACGTCATTGGGCAAATTCTGCAATGCAGTCATGTCTTAATGCCCCTTCTGATGGAGGGCAATCTTTTCAACCCCATTAGTGTCCCCTTTCCTACTGAACACGTAATGGGGTCAGCGAATAATCCCAATGCTGATAAAGTGAAGACTCGAACCTGTTTTGGGTTGGTTTACCTCTGAGCAGCACTTTTTTTGGCACCCAGTGAGTTAAATGGCCAGGTCACAAGAACCCTAAGGGCTCAGAGAAAGTAGGGGAGAAGGAGACCCGCTAGATAGCGTTAGTAGACAGATAGTAGCCTCCTGTTAAGCCTATCCAGCATGTCTTTTATGTGCACACGGTATGGTTCTCCCGCACACGGAGCCATGGCTTTAAGTCCCATCTGAGGGACGGTGGCCTTTCCAAGCCCTTCGGTGTCCCCTACTGACCGAGGACAGGGTGGGGGTTTAGCGGAGATAAATCTCAACATAGACACTGGTGGGACTCGAACCTGGGAACTGCAGATTACGAGCCTGGCACGCTATAAACTGAGCTAATATCTATCTTTAGTGATCTTATAGATGAAGAGCTTCATTTGTTGAAAATCAAGTAATTGTGGAATCACTGAGATTTTTACCAATAATAATAATGATATAATTTTTACCTTTAAACAATTTATTTGTTAAAAATAAATGCTGAATAATGTACTTCATCCTACTTTCCTTTTTATTTGCTCTAATTCAGGTCAAACAACTCATACAGAAGGGTCACAATTTCTTCTCATTCTTGGAGCGGTTAATGTAAGTTTCAAAAAATTCACAGTTTTGTAAAAAGCAACTTTCTTTAGACTATATAACTAGAACATACCTCTAAAATAGATCTCGCGGATAATTAGAAAAAATAGGAAATAAGAAACATATTTGTTTTCGCAAAAGATTCATAAAAATAAACGAACAGATGAAAAATATGATACATTTCATACGAGAATCAACTAGAAATCAATCGGGGCCTCTTGAGTCCTAAATCGTCATTTCGACTGCTACTTGACCTTCAACGTGGCACCGGATCTGAATTTTCTTAACATTCCTAAGATCTACGAACCGAAACACTCCTAGACGGCAGTTTTTACCGCTGTAGCAAGGGTATATCGAAATTTGATCTTTGACCTCAAAGAAAAGCTAGATCCGAAATTTCGCAGTATTTTCTGAAATATGCAACCGAAACTACCATGACACTAATTTTCGCGTCAGTATCTTGTAGACTCTACCCCCCTCCATGGTTATATCTTGTTAGAAGTCGTTAAGGCCTGTTCTTGAAATCATGTTCCATTTTCATACCGCATTCGTAGCACAGTTTAGTTATACATCATACTTCCAGAGGATTGTTGAGATGAGATTTCCATAACAGTTACACTAATCATTTGCCTCTGTAGGCGCCATACTTTGCATATGCGTGTAAAAGTTTCCATTTCTCTTACCAGATTAAGGAATAGTGCGAATGAGCAGTTTAAAACGGGAGACAAAACTTTTCACCTCCAGAGATTAATCTTAAGAATATTATTTGTCAAGATCAATTGAATTATTTTGCTAGTGAATATCATATTGCAATATAAGTCTTTAATTTGTGTTTACCTACTGATTTGTTCCATTTCTCTTCCAGAACGGAAGCATAATTCATTTAGGGAAAATGTCAGTCACAAATATTGCGAAGGAGTAAGTTGTCATTTTGCTGTTAAACTTGATATCCATTGTTTCGTGAGTAAAACGTTGGTTTCTTGGTAACTAACTTTTAAACCGTAAAACGCGGCTTAATAAATAGTTGGAAAACAATTAATTTTGTTTCATTAAAAAAAAAAGACTGTATAAGTAACAGATTTCCTTACAAATATATCATATATGCGATGTTTGCAACATTTTTTCTTTCTGTGCATCTTAAATATAGAAATATAAAAGTGTTGATTAGATAATCACCATAAAATAGCATTTCTAATTGAAATTCAAAAATTGATATCTGATTATGAACTGTCTGTCCCAGAAAAATGTGTTTTCCAGGGTCTGATCTAGGGGGGCTTTGGCCCCCTTTGGGAATGCCAGTAAAGGAAATGGGAGCCAAAATAATTAAATTTCTGCATATTTCACGCATTTGTCAAGAATTTTTTCTTTAAACCTCTAAAACGAAAGGAAAAAAAATGTTAGATTTCAAACTAAATCCAGCTTTTACCTTTTTTCTTACAGCATTTACGTTTTCCGGCTCCATTGCATCACTTTTTTTTTAGTTTTCCCCCTTCCTTTTTTAGATTCGGGCCTGGTGATTGCTATGTGTGTGTGTGGGGGGGGAGGCAAATAATCAAATCATTTTTGTATGAAAGTTTTTTTATGTTGAATAAAACGGAATGCTTGTTTATATTGAAATTGAACAGAGAGCAGATGTAAAAACTCGATTTGGTTGAGGGGAAGTTATTGTTTTATGGGTTTTATATATAGTTATCTCCTTAATACGAGTACATTTGCTTCCTAAAAGCTAAGGTGTTCGAAATGATTCCATTCTCATGTGCTTCTTTGATAATAGGTTCAGGTAGACATCGTTTTTTTTTCATGTTGAAGTAGCACACAATTGGTGACTAAGCAGATGAATCTAGAAATAACAAGCGCATTTAGGGCTTTAGGTATTTACTTCCATTACGTTGTACATTGCATAACTTCTAACGTATGCCAGCAATGGAATGGATTTTGCTACTTATTGGATAAGTATTATTCTTTCGCATGTATTGTGTAAAACATTGCATAATAAATAACCAATTTGTTAGCGAATTTCTTATCAATTTCAGTTTACATTTTGGCTTTGTCGTCCAGTCCAGCGGCAATCTTCGGACTCTGGAAAAATCTGAATTCCTCTTCAAGGATGCTGAGCAACAGGAAGAAGGATGTCAAGACATTAAAGTCAATTTCACCGCTGGTAAGTAGTTAAACGAAATAAGAATTTGTTAAAGTATCTCAAGTACAGAGGAAAAATTGTCTTGAACCATGTGGGATTCGGAACCATAACCACCTGATGACATATCAGAAGTGAAAGAGATACTTATTTTTTATATTGTCACGGAAGTCTGACATGAGACTGTCAGTACAGTATGCAATAGAGAAGATCGTGAGGAAATCGAGACCTCAGCAGAATGAGAGAAAACATTCATTCCTTACCCGGGGCTCGAACCTGGGTCCTTTTGATCCATAGCGAAGTACGATAACCATTCGGCTACCGGCACTGTGACAGACTGGTTTTTCACTCTGTTAATATTTCAATAAAACAATCCTAATTTTTTTACTTCACGTCTTTTCTGAATACTCACTTTTGGTCAAAACTGAAAAGCTTAAATTGAACTTTGTACAGTCGCTCAAAAAAATATCCGAACACTACGGTTGATTACAGAATTCAGAAAAAAAATCTGGCAAGATTTTTTCAGAAATTAGTGATGTGGCAACCTTCGTGTACAGTATACGAAGGTTGCCAGATCACTAATTTATTTAAAAAGGGGGACTCCGAAGGGTGTGGAAAGATCTTTGGATGGGGACCTTAAGCCATGTAGATGGGGAGACGCACTTTATGTACGTTAAAGAACAAGCTGGATGACTTTGATAAGAGGTTTCTATCTGTTACCTAACAGTTGTCTAGTGTATTTCTTTCCATAATATCATCTGAACCTTGTATGTGTGTGTGTGTATCCTTGTAACCTGGGGGGCGGGGGTGGCTCAGTCGGTAGCGCGCCAGGCTCGTAATCTGTAGTTCCCAGGTTCGAGTCCCAGCTGGGTCAGCGTTGAGATTTATCTCCGCAAAATTTCCCCGCCCTGCCCACGGTCAGTAGGGGACACCGATGGGCTTGAAAAGGCCGCCGTCCGTCGGATGGGACGTTAAGCCGTGGCCCCGTGTGCGGGAGAGCCATACCCTGTGCACGTTAAAGAACACGCTGGATGGCCTTGACGGGAGGCTACCATCTGTCTCCCAACAGCTGTTCCAGTGGGTCCTCTCCCCCAACCTTCTCTGAGCCTTCGGGGTCCTTGTGACCTGGCCATTTAGCCCATGGTGTACAAAAAAGTGCCGCTCAGAGTTAAAACAATCCAAACAATCCAATCCAATCCTTGTAACCTGGCCATTTATCTCATTGGGTGCAAAAAAGTAAAGCTCAGAGAAGAACAACCCCATCCCAGATACATGGTGAAAATGTGTACATAACAGTTATGTACTCGTGGCTGTAGAACTTTTGATATTCATGTTATACTTTTCTTTTTACTGTATATGTTGTCGTTTTATTTGTAAGTCTATTGAATCTATATATGATTCTTCAATATCTAATAATGTTCTTCGTTATTGAATTGTATTTATTGGGATTACTTAAGAGTTTAGATAAGAAGTAGGAGTATTGTAGAGTATTAACTTATTTTAAGTGTTTCTTTGGGATATAAGAAATCAGGCCCTGATCTGGAAAAATATTATGGGGGGGGGGGAGGGCAAGAAACTCAATAGTTACAGGAAAGAAGTAAAATTGGGAGTACAAGAGACTGAATTTCCATTACAATATAACATTTTCTCCCCGTTTTAGAGATCTTTAAAAAATATTTTGAAAAATTCACAAGTTAATAATTTTTGCCTCTATTAACCTTATCAGCATTCTCAAGAAGGGGGGGGGTGACATGACCCCTTGTTTCCTGCCACCTGAATTCCATCCTGTAAATATTCAATTTTGAGTCATTTCGCTTTGCGTTTTCCAGGAACGTAACTAAGGTGTCGGTGTAGATACATTTTGCACATTGTGAACAATGAAGACATGGTCTTATTTCTTTTTTATTCCGAGGTCTAACTTACGAGTTGGAAGCGAAATTTAGAGAACATGCAGCATCTTTTCAGAGTGGTAAACGATGGAGTGGATTTGCTGCTTTCAATCACGTTGATCTCACCATCAATAGTTACCGAGGAAACGGGATTATCATTATCGGGTAAGTTTTCTCTAGTCTAGATTTTGAATATTTTTTAGTAGAGCTTGTATTTTTCTTTTCAGCGGGGGACAAGTAAAAAGTGCCGTATAATAGAAAATGATATAACCGAGATCTTTTATATACTTGAAAAATATATTTTTTTAAAGGTTCTTAAATTTTAATATCCAAAAAGAGTGCATCCATCCCTCGGTTTACGCGGTTTCTGTTTTACACGGTCATCAAAATGCAGTCACTTTCGTTTCAAAATGTCATAGACTCTGTTATACACGGTGAAGGAAACGCAACCAGTTTTTTTAATACGATTATTGAATCGGCTTTATGCCGTACGGATTTACATTTTTTTACATATGTAGATAGTGTATAATATATATTATGTAGTAGTAGTGGCCTAAAGTTAATGGAAACTACTAGACTGTCATCAGAAAGTAAAAATTAACTAAATGGGTTTAGTTGGTATCATTTATTTTTAACATAAATAAATTGTTAATAGTAATTTTCTAAATTAATAAAATCGTTATCTCTAAAATAGATATATTTGTATTCTTTCGCCAAAATTATATTCTTGCCATTGTAATGCAATCTGTCTCGCGATATCTCAATGAAATAAATTCTATTTGAGACCGGCAGTGAGATCTGACTTTCCTAGACTGAATCACTGTTTCATATAAATAATAATGTTTCAAAATAAAGCATTAAGTGTCGGCAATAATGCTTAATTCCTAATTTATATTTAACTCATAAATATCCTTTTTTCATATTTCGTCTTCACATTCGATAGCGTACGTTTACATTAATGATATTTTTCATGACCAAAAAAAACTGAGAAATTAAGCTTATCTGAATTAATGCAAATATAGTACATAATTATGTAACATTAATTTTATTATTACTGCTGAACTGAATTTGAAATAAATATGTATAAACACAAAGTTTAACGTACGTTTTATTAATAACAAAAATTTTTTTTATCCCCCCTTTTTTTAGTCAGTTGATCTCAGTTTTCCCTTTTTCTATTTACACTGCGATTTTCCAGAACCTATCTACCATTTAAATCAAGTGATGGGTGTAGTTAGAAGGTATGAGATACCAAGAAACAACTTAAAATGAAGTCGTTGCTTATAAACATTGTGGTTACCGATAATGCTATGAATTTTTGTATTTGAATTATTTTTATGTTTTGAGGATTTCGGATGTTTTAAATTTTATGTTTATGGTTTTCAATGTGTTTACTGTGGACTAATAGTTGAAATAACCAGAAAAGTTCAGAATTTGGGTTGTTTATGAAACACCCTTCTTTCTTAACTATGCTTATTTTTCGCATAGTTATTATAATAATAATAATATTCAAAAGAATACATAATTTTTTTAACATTTTTATGAATATAGTTTTAAAACCGATTTTAGTTTAAAAGAGCAGGCATTGATTGTTACCTATATTGCTTCATTCGTTTATTTGTACTTTTCATCGTGAATTTTTTTTACCTTTTTCAGGAAGATTGACAAAGAAGCTCCCAGATCAAAGACATGGATAACTCTGCCTCGCATTCCAAAAGGTAAAATCTATATATGCATGTGGATTTCTGATTTATATCTTAAAGATTGTTTATATTTTAAAGATTTATATCTTTTTTTTGTTAGTCAGTGGCTTGCAATTTTTTTTCCCCTGCTGCAGTTGCACCCTTCGTTGTGCCATTCACAGAGGATATCTGTCAGTTGTCGGAGCTGACCGGTGGGAAAGGATCTTCATTGGGGAAGCTGACACAAATAAGCCAAGAAGACCGAAGGGTAAGTAAGATAGAAGAAATCTGGAACTCTATCTTGGGTATAATGTGAAAAGGATTAAGTTATTTAAATTTCAATGGAATAACTATTAATTTATTGTGCTGTATTTACAGTATAATAAATAAAAATAAATACCCCCTCAAGCAGCTGCTTGCCACAGAGGTCTGACAGGAGCCTGTCAGTTTATATGCCATAGTAGAAGGTCTGAGAGGATGGCAGGACCTCAGCAGAAAAACGACACACACATCCATGCCTTACCCGGGGCTCAAACCCAGGTCCCTTTGATCACTAGCTAAGCGCGCTAACTCTACTTGGCCACGGCAGTACATTGTTATATTTTATAGCAAAAATTATTCAGGTATTATGGCTAATGAATAATTTCTTACGATAAAGAAGTAATATGCAAATGGTAGAAATTAAGTAAGAGATGATTATTTGCAATGAATTCTGAAAACAATTTTATTTAAATAGTTTCTTTTCACAAAAATTCAATCAAATACTCTAAAAACTATGAGAACATAAATTTGATAAATAGTAGTGAAATATGCTCAACAAGAAAGTAATAAGAATATGTTAATTCAAGAAACAGATTAGGAATGTTCTCAATCAATCGAAAAGTCCAGTAACACTTTAACTTTCAAATATTTGCAAAATAAGATTACTAAAGTTTCTATTGTTTATTATATGTATGAAATTAATAATATATTTTTATATTTATCAAAAGTGTAAATACTAATTATATAATCTGCTGAGAACCCGCCATCCTCACAGATCTCTCTATTATGGCGTATTAAACTGACAAGCTCCTGTTAGACCTCTGTGGCAAACAGCTACTTGAGGAGGTATTTAATACACATAGTATAAATTTTCGTATTTGAATTATTTTAATATTTTGAGGATATCGGATATTTTTCAGTTTTATGTTTATAGTTTTCAATGTGTTTACTGTGGACTAACAGTAATATATGCATTATAACATGTGTATACTCTTAGACCACAGTATATACATTATATTATAATAGTACAATATATATTATAACAACCAGAAAAGTTCAGAAATTGGGTTGTTTATGAAACACTCTTCTGTCTTAACAATGTTTATTTTTAGCATTAATATTCAAATGCATACATAATTTTTTAAAATATTTTATGAATATAGTTTAAATACTGTTATCGAACTTATATGCAATATGCTCTATAAAACTGTATGTAAATATTTTTACTCATTTAGTTTGTTGTTCCAAAAGGAGTTGTTGTTACAACAACCTCTTACAACGAATTCATGAAAGGAGACATTCTTGAAAGTATCACAGAACTGGAAAACATTGCATAGTAAGTTAATGAATCTATTTCTTTAAAAAAATTGTGTCAGTAATGTAGATAATTAAAATTTATCATTTGCTAGCAGGCATGTAAAGGTCAGGATCTAGAAAAATGAATAAAGGGAGGGACAGGCGATCGCCCTCACCAGAAGACAAAGAGACAGAAAACATTTGCGCAGTCACATTGGGCCGTTTCTGAGAGTTGCTCACTGCCCCCCACCCCCATTGGGGACGGTCTCAGGAATTTAAAATAGATGCATGAATTTAAAGTCAATTGTAAGTTTTATAACAGTTTTGATATTTTCCAAAGTTACTATTTTGGTAAAACTTGAATCCTGTGTGAAAGCTTGATTTGACATTAGATGTGTTAAGTGGTTTGGCTCTTTTGTCGAAGAAGTAATGAAGTATTTTTTTTAGCAGCATCTTGTGCAGGAAGAGGTTGTGTTGCTTGATTATGTTGTCCACAAGCAGGATGATAGTGAACAGAGTGATGAACAATGTTCTAAAGACTTCAACAAGGAGGAAGACGAAACTGTCAAATAGAATCTTACAGAATTGGCTGTTAGTGTTATAACGCTGCACCCGTTGTTCTGGATACACGTTTCTATATACAAAATTATACAGTTTGTTTGGACCTCCAAAGCTTTTCGGTTTGTTAGTTTTTTTTCCTGCATATATATGAAGTCACTAAAAGATAAATGTTTGGAATTTAAATGCCACGAAATTGATATATCGTACTCCAAACCAAAGGTTCTCTCAACTGGTGTTCTGCGAACGCAATGTAGGTATTACACAAGTTTTTGATAACATATTTCAGTAATTTAGTAATCGATGATCTTGATAATCATAAAAGTTGGAGATTTCCAAGGAGTTGGTAACATTGGCGGATCTTATAGATGGTAATATTTTTCTTGACGAAGCTTCTTGATAAGTCTGTTCGAACATGTAGCAGATTCAAAATTCCTATTTATCTTGAATAATATTAATGTATAAGCGTTATTTATCCCTTTACCAGAAATAGGTAGGTGAGATGTACGAATAATATTGTATACTATTCGGTTTCATGAGTCTTTTCATATGAATTCTTAACATGCAACTATTAACAGCATTGAGCAGGTATGTACCAAATTTTTCGTGAAGATTTTCGTCAGATTTTCCAAATAGATTAATATTTTTTAGTGTTCTCCTGTTCGCAAATTTGCTGATAAACAGTGTTCTTAAGAATGTTCCACAAAGAAAGAATATGAAATAGGAAGTTACACACAAAGATAGCATCCCCAGTGACCTACTTATTTTTTCGTATTTATTCTGTTTTATTCCCCTCCTTATTCTAATACTCCTAAAACTTCTTGATTCCGTTACATTTAAAATTTAATCTGAATATTTGAAAAATGCTTTTGAATATCTGAAAAATGCTTTCCTCAATTTGTAGCAATAGCCTCGGCTGCCAAACAGGGTTCTAAATCGTTGAAAATTATTTTTATGGTCATTTATAGAAGAAAAAAATAGTATGGACAGCGAAACGTATTACGGATATGCAATATCAAAAAGACTCGAAAATGTAAATGAGATATATCAAACGTTTTCGTATATGAACAGAGCAATATTGTTGATGTTAGTTACGTTATTTATTTGGTAGGATGACCAGTTGTTCAGAAGTAGTGAAAAAATGGTGGGAGAGATGGACACATATACGTTGAAGGTGCACGATTAAGTATTAGACCACAGCTGATTTTTCGCTCGTTTTCATAAAAACGATCTAAACTGGCAACCTTCGTGTACGTACACAAAGGTTGCCAGATCACTAATTTCTAAAAAAATCGTTGCCAGATATTTTTTCTGAATTTTGTAATCAACCATAGTGTTTGGATACTTTTTTGAGCGACTGTAGATATTAAGGATTTATGTGTTTATGTTTTTTTATATATTGATGTTTGTTATTAGTAGTTTTTAGGACGAGATATTTATCGAGGGTCTTTTTTTTCGGCTGGTAGGAGTCGAGACGCGAACCGGATAACGAAATAGTTGTTCGATATTTTTTACATTTCGCACTATAAGCCAGTACCAAGTACGTTGAGGGGATCCGAACCATTTCAAAAAATCTCATCGTCTTGTACGAACTCTCGCACTTGTCTACCTTCTTTGAAATCCGAAACAGATGTCTTTGTATAATTTTTATTTCAGCGCCATGGGCTACAGGTCGGCAATAAAAACTGATTTAAAAATAAACTATTGAATGTTATTCCATGTAGAAAATCATTTTAACCTTTCCTGTCCCGTGGAGTATAATAATAATAATTGAAAAACCCTACTAAGTCTCTTCTTTGAACCTCGCTTTCCACCCGAAGGCTAAATCCTGGATATGTGCCTGTCCGGTACACTAATTTCAAACTTCTGCTGATTTCTCTATCTCTATTTGCGAGTACACAAGAAAACGTTTTTTTTAATAGAAAAAACAACTGCATTTACAGTATATATGTATTTATTGAAAATGAGATACTTTAAAGTATGTTCTAATAGTCATTCCTACGCTTTCTTGTCTTTTCAGCGGTAAATCTGTAGAAGATCTGAAGTTGACCTGTCAAAAGTGAGTTGCGAAATAATTTGTATTTACTGATTAAAATGCCAATGCTCATATGTAAAATATACCCAATACTCTCTAATCGTTGAAATATAAATCCGAAATGATTTATTGGGGCGGGGGTAGCTCAGTAGGTTGCGCGCCAGGCTCGTAATCTGTAGTTCCCAGGTTCGAGTCCCAACTGGGTCAGCGGTGAGATTTATCTCAGCAAAATTCCCCCGCCCTGCCCACGGTCAGTAGGGGACACCGATGGCCTTGGAAAGGCCGCCGTCCGTCGCATGGGAAGTTAAGACGTGGCCCCGTGTGTGGGAGAGCCATACCCTGTGTACGCTAAAGAACATGCTGGATGGCCTTGACGGGAGGCTACCATCTGTCTCCCAACAGCTGTTCCAGTGGGTCCCCTCCCCCAACCTTCTCTGAGCCATCGGGGTCCATGTGACCTGGTCATTTAGCCCATGGTGTGCAAAAAAGTGCCGCTCAGAGGTAAAACAACCCAACCCAACCCGAAATGATTTGCTGATCTTCAAAAATGTTGTGGATATAGAAAATTAATGTAAGTCGTATATGATTATAAGAATGTTTTTATTTTCCCATTATCATCAGCATTTTATTAATAATTCACAATATTGTAACATATGATGAACACGTGTGATAGCGTTTTGCCACCAAGTTTAAATCAACCAATGATCTCAGTTGAACTTCTTGTCACAAAGAAAGTTTGAATGATGTTGACGTTCTGGATCTCGGATATGATAAAGGGCAGAATCATCATTAATTCCTTATTTACAATTTCACTCACGTAATTAACTATATCAAAAATTTTCGCAAATTAATGAACAGATTGTTGTACTTTTGCTTAGCACCTGAAATATGTCGATTTTTTGATCACTCGTAAATGCTCTTTGTCATTGAATTTCATTGATTTTAAAAGCGATTGATGAATCTTTCAAAATCTTTGCATACGTTTGAAGATTTGTAAGAGACTTGAATTTTTAAATGCCATTCTAATATGTTGATCAGAATTTTACATTTTAAATGCAATATAAATCTACAATCCTATTTGTTCCGTCATTTCAAAATATCTTTTTTCTAAATCTTTTTCAAAATTATATCCGGGCTTGAACATTAATGTGGGCGGGGGACAGAATCAGATTTCATTCAAAAATGTTAAACAGAAGCTGAATTATTAAATTCTACTTAAATTCTTGCTGCCGCTTTCATTTGATATCATTCAATCATTTGATATATTCTTCTGCCGTTTTCATTTGATATCATTCAAAATATTTCAAAAATGATTCAATGGATCTTTCCAAACTATTACATGCACAATAATTTGGCAGAGACATGGAGAATCATAAGTATTAAAAATTTATGAAATTCCATTCAATTATATCAGTCGAAACTGAAATATGAATTTAACATTTTTACCCATTTGTTTTCTCCCATTACTTCAAAGCGACTTTGTCAATTATTTCAAAATTGGTCCAGATATATATACGTAGATACATAAGTTTATGTGCGTTGCATATTTCATTTAAAAATGCGAGTTCAAAGTCGAAAAAAATATTTATCTATGTAACAATATGATTATTTATCGATATAAATGCACTGAAAGCACAATTTATTATACACACCGCATCCATCCACAAACCTGCCCTACTCCACCACAATTATGCGGCCAACCAAAACTCCGTGCGGGCTATAAATAGGTCCTACCTGCTGTATAGTGTACTTGCAACTGTTATGATGAGTAAACACAGTGATCTCAACAAATTTGATCGTGGGTAGATAGTCGGTGCAAGGAAAATGGGCTGATCCATATATGCGACTGCAGAACGTCTGGTATTTCCGAATGCGACCATCGTACATGTGTACCAAGATTATATCAAAACTGACAAAGATTGCAGCTGCCAGGAAAAAAGTAGCTATGACTGGGTCATCTGCATTATAAAACGCCTACTACATACTACTACATTTGGAACGAAGGCTTACAGTGCAGATGACAAAGTCGGCACTGAACAATGGGGCAGCTACGAAATGTGCAAAGGCCATTCGATGTACAATGGAATGACGGCTATGATAGCCAACGCCTACCTACATCATCCATTAACAGCACATCACCAGGCCATGAGTGCAGTGGGTGAAAGTATATCGTCAGTGGACCATGGAAACCGGTACTTGGTGAGATGAATCGAGGTTCCAACTACACAACACATCAATGAGAGGTTGCATGTATGGCATAGCCCATATGAGTCCATGGACCTCAACTGTCAAGTTGGGGCGCTATAGGCCAGTGGAGCCAACGTAATGTTCTGGGACATGTTTATGTGGAAATTGTGCTATTGAGACCACCATCATCACATTGACGTAATCACTGATCACTTACACCTGTTTTAAGACTATTCGTTTCTCACAGCAGGATGCCTCACAGATCCTTCCTATGTCGTATTAAACTGACAGGCTCCTGTTAGAGCTTCGCAGACATCAAATCAAGGTAACAGAACCCACCAATAACACCTAACTTTACCCTAACTTTACCCACTGCTTTTATACCGAGGGTCTATAGGAACTTTTGTAAAGCATCAGATCTTGAAAAAAAAAGAAACCTTATTTGTATAATTTAACTTGTAATTTGATAGTCCCATGATAGACTACAATATGTATTATGATTTTCTGCACTAACCCTATATGGGTTATATGCACTGGTTGGTTTTCTATATTCTTTATGGTTTTCTGCACTACCCTATCCATCGGTGAGAAAGTGGATACTGATTGGCTTGAAAAGGCTGTTGTCTCTATATTATGGAATTTACATATTAATTTATATGTTTACTGGCTTAGTTTTCAATATTTGGAATATCACAATACATTTTGTTCGATAGATTTAAAACTCTCTTTTAACAGTTGCAACCTCTGAACGGCACTTTTTTTGCACACAATGGGCTAAATGGCCAGGTCAAGAGGACCCCAAAGGCACAGAGAAGGATGGGGGAGGGGACCCATTGGATCAGCTGTTGGGAGTCAGATGGTAGCCTCCCGTCTAGACCATTTAGCGTGTTCTTTAACATGCACAGGGTATGGCTCTCCCGCACACGGGACCACGGCTTAACGTCCCATCCAACGGACGGCGGCCTTTCCAAGCCCATCGGTATCCCCTACTGACCGTGGGCAAGGCGGGAAATTTTGAGGAGATAAATCTCAACGCTGACCCAGCTGGGATTCGAACCTGAGAACTGCAGAATACGAACCTGGCGCGCTACCAACTGAGCCAACCCCGCCCCACAGTTCAAAGAAATTTTAAACAAAGCGGACACGTGCCCTGAGTGCCATGAATATTGAAAACCACCCTTGCTATGCTACACTGAGTTGCCCCTTGAGTTTTGAATTGTAGCAGAGTAACATTAAAATACAGTTTTATAGGTTGCTTTATACATATGGTGCAGCTTTGTTTCTGAGTTATGCCAGCTTGAGAACCAAGTGCAGTATTATGTATGTCTGAAATATAGTTTCTATGAATTCTTTATCACTGTGAGTTTAACGGCATAATTTTATATTTCTTTTTCGCAGAGTATCAATGCAGGTGATTAACATGCAAATACCAGCTGAAATATGCAGCATGATAGAATCATCTTTACACCAAGTGTTTGGGAAGGTGTTAGATACGTTGAAGTTCGCGGTAAGATCTTCAGCCACAGGTAAGATCTTCCACTCATTTCTTTGAATATCTTTCATTTAAAACAAAGTTTTTATAAACCGTGGTCACCGAATCATTGATAGTTCGTCAAGACTTCAGTGATGTTTCAAATGACATTCAAGCTAAGGCTAATGAGGAAAATCTGTTTGTAGATATTGACCAATCACTACAAAATTATGTTTTCGACAAAGAAAATTTAAACTATCTTAATATTTTCGTTTTTAATTAGATATTATAAATTTTAATCAATATTCTGAAGGAATTGACGAACATGGATTGTATCATTTTAGTTTAACTTTAAGCGGCACTTTTGCGCACACAGTAAACTATATTAATCAGACCACAAGGATCACTAAGCCTCAGCATTGGGTGGGGGAGGAAAACTCACTGGAAGGATGTTAAGAGACAGATGGAAATCTCTCGTCAAGGTCATCCAGTATGTTCTTTAAAGTTCAGAGACCACAGCTAAAGTCCATCTTATGGGCTGCAACTTTTCCAAACCCATCGGCATCTCCTTTTTGTCAAAAGGCAGAGTTGAAATTACCGCAGAAAATTTCAATGAAAGTACAATAGGGATTCGAACTTTGAGAATATCAGATTAAGAATCTATCATATTGCCAAATGAACCAATCCCTGTCCTAGAGAACATGATCAAGAGAAAATTAGGATGGTAGCAGTGTCGGATCTAGGGGGAGGGAGAAGATACTTTGTGTGCCCCCCTTCCCCCCGTTTGAGAATGCTAGTAAGGGTAATAAATATGTATATAATATAATAAATGGAGGCAATATATTATTAGACTTATGTATCTTTTATGCATTTTAAAAGAAATTTTTTAAAGATATCTAAACTGGAGGTAAAAATATTATACTGCAACGGAAATCCAGTCTTTTGCCCTAACCCCACTTTATCTTGACCGATCGAGTCACTTGGCTTTCCACTTTTATTTTTTTTCTGGATCGGTTTGGATGATAGTATGCAATGCTAATATTAGCTCTGCAGATGATCTGTTGTGCTCATTATTATCCCATCTGGTGGTCGCAAAATAATGAAAAGCTTGAAGTCCACCTTTATAAAAAATTGTATATCACTTTGGTAAAGATTTGAGAGTAATGTTAAATGAAACTACGATATAATTCAAACTATACTCTGTGAATTTAATTTAATGACGTTAGCGTAACGACCCTCTCATAGAGTACTTTTCTTCCTTTTCAATAAGTAGTTGATAAAAGCTTATTTGAAGAAGATAATTATGGTATAAATTTATTCAGAAAAAATGTTGAGTTGGATTGCCACAGAATGCAACATTAATCCAATCAAAACAAATCAACCCACAAAATTTGTTGTTTTTACTTACAAGGTATAAAACACATACAATTGTATAAAACTTTAAATACCCATATTTCTTTAACATTTTTATTTCCAACAGAATCATCCACATTTTTTTGCTTACTCGAATTTCGATAATTCTGATCGCTTCTGCTCCTCCTATGCTCAGCTATCAATATCTCAACAACCAATATCAGGTCTGGTGTGCTACAGTAAAACACATTTTTCTTCATCTCACAAATGATTTCAAGTCATGTCATGATATCTTAAAAAGATAGAGGTGGAAAAAATGAGAAAGAATATTGGTATTCTTTCATGGTGGACGTGATATTTTAATACATAAAATCAATTTTAAATTTTGTAACGTGTTCCGAGAAAATTCTCCACCTCTTTATAAAATTAACCAACCAGGTAGCTGAAACCGCTGGCCAGAAGTTGCTGCACCTACAGAGACTGTACCATGTATTTTTTATTGATTGGGAAGCTCGGTCAGCAGACCACTACTTTTTTAAAAACTATGCTATAGAACAGAAAAAAATGCAAAGCAACTTTGTCTTGTTATTATTATACACAAAATAATTGCTTTTCAGGTGAAGATACCGTACAGTTATCTGCTGCAGGCCAGATGGAAACTTATCTGGGAGTAAAAGGACTAAAAGAGGTAATTTTGATGTTCAAAATAAATTTTCCACTTTCTTTGCTGCTCATACATTTTTTCAGACATTTTTAACATTGCTTACGGTGTCTTAATTAAAAATTATGATGCGTTAAATTGAACAAAGAGATAAAATCACCCACCGATAAATAACTTCTCTGATTAATAAGCTGAAAAAAAAATGGAAACATAATTGTATAATATACTAAGTGCAATTGCATTTTATTGAGTTTTTGTAATTTTTTGTACTAAAAAATTTAAACTTTATCAACTGTCGTCAGTGTACAATATTATTATGCCGTGATCGCTTCGATATATATTTTGAAGCTGCCATCGTACATGAGAAGAATTTAATTAATCCACAGTAGTCAGCCAATCAGAGACAGCTACTGATTTAGTTTTTGTTCAAAAGGTGGATGGAATTTGTGTGCATTTTTATATTTGCTTTCTTTTTTTGAGGGCTTTTTTTAAGATAAGAAAATGATTCTTCACCTGCCATCAGCAGCATGTTTTTTTGTAGTGACAAGAAAGTGATTAAGTTTAATTCATGTCGTTATAAAAAGAGTGGTCGTCACAAACTGTATCATTTGCATGACATGACAAATTTTGTTTTCTTTTTATGTAAAAATATTTTATTTTTCAAGCTTCTTCAAAATGTATAAGATAGGTTGAAAATGCTATTTTTTTCTTAAATTATTAGGCAAAAATTTGGTTTATAAATCTGATGAATGTGACATATTCCTTTTAGATCCTCAATGCTGTGAAAAAATCCTGGGCGTCACAGTTTGGATTTGTGGCAATTCAGTATAAGAGGTACGTTGGATTCCAGGATGTTTCCGTCGATTTCCAATAGTTTTTCATTTGAAAACTAATTTGTTACGTTAATTATCAATTGCTCTTTCATATTTTGATTTATATAAACCTACATATTTATTGGTATTTTAATTATATTTATTGCAAAAAATTCGTTTAAACGCGACCGCGGCTATTTATTTTTAAAACCACTTTTTAGTTTCTAAGACTGTTATCTACAGTACTGTGCAAATTAGTTGGGACAATAGGAAAATCCGTAACAAAGACCAAATAAAATATTTATTTGTTTAATAGTGTAGTTAATAGTGAATGTGACCCCCCTTAGCTTTAATTACTTCTTTCACCCTCTCAAACTAGCTTTCCACACATCTCCTTCACTTCAGGGTCGTGGAACCACACTTTCTATCATTTTCGTTTTCGTCGTGCAATCCATCTTAGATATGCGCGCTTTAATAATGGCCCACATATTTTCAATGGGGTTTAGATCAGGTGAATTTCCTGGCCACTCGAATACCTTCAAATGTTGCTGGATAAAGAAGCTCTTAGCAAGCTTAGATTTGTGGCATGGAGCCAGATCCTGTTGAAATACCCCATCGCCATTAGGAAACAGCATCTATATAACCCCATGAGATGCAATCTCCCTTTTGATGTCTCCACTGGTCTTCTTCGGGTCTATGATACTAATTCTTCGAATTAGACTATCATCTCTAGGGGTGGTTTTTCTTTTTCTTCCACAATGTCCTTTACGGGACGTGTCCACTGACCCTGTCTCCTTATGCAGCTTCATGATGCTTGTCCCAACTAATTTGCACAGTACTGTAGAATAGCGGTTCTTAAATTTTGGCCAGGGAAACATAGTTAAAATGATCGATTGTAAAAAATAAATATCATTAATAAAAAAGTGTTCACACATGAATTAAAATGTAATATCATTTGGCCTTCTATAAAAAAGCGTAAAATTCTGTGGTATAGAAACATGTTAATATAGACAAATAGAAACTTGGTGAACATTTTGAAATCCATAGTAAATACTTAGCGACCAATTTGTAAACTATGGTAATGTCAATTTTTTCAATATTTTGAATTGCTTTTATGATAAGGAGAATGCATTTGGAAATTTTAATGCTTCACATGAAAAGTTTATCTGCTGATCAAATCAATGTTATCAATTCTTCTTGGAAGAAAAACGTTAATCATTATAGGAGTAAATCGGACCATTTCCAACTCAAGTTTTTTTTTGTTTCCTATGACTTCATTTTGACCTAAAATATGAATCAACTCGGTGATTAATTATTACTTTTCTCTATAAACTATAATATGTAATTAAGTTTTTTTGTACATTTAGAAATTACATTTATTTCAATATCTCTATTTTTTAGACGCTACGGACAAGTTTTGAATTCCCCAATGGCTGTGGTAATCCAAGAGATGGTTCCTTGTGAAATAGCAGGAGTAATGTTTACTTGTGATCCTGTCACTTGCAATCCTACATGCATTAGCATCTCTGCCAATTATGGCTTAGGGGAAGTAAGTTTTATTTAAAAATGCTTTTCCTTTTTTTTGGGATTAAATTTTGATTATTTACCTCTCTTAATTTCATATTGCATTATATTGAATAACACCAGGGGCAGGGTGGCTCAGTTAGTAGCGTGCCAGGCTCTTAATCTGTAGTTTCCAGGTTCGAGTCTCAGGCTGGACCAGCATTGAGATTTATCTCCATACAACTCTCCGACCTTCCCACGGTCAGTAGGGGACACCGAAGGGCCTGGAAAGGCCACTCTCAGTTGGATGGTACATTAAGTTGTGGCTCCGTGTGCGGGAGCCATCCTGTGCACGTTAAAAAACATGCTGGATGGCCTTGATGGAAGGCTTCTATCTGTCTCCTAACAGATGTCCAGTGGGTCCTCTCCTCCACAACTTTCTCTTAGACCTCAGGATCCTTTTGCGACCTGTCTGTTTTGCCCGTTGTATGAAAAAATGTGTCGCTCAGAGGTAAAACAACAACCCAATTGAATTACCATAAACATATATCCTTGGATTGTTCAAGTATGCTGCAAGAGTCCAAATGTGGCCAGAGCTAGAGAAAATAGGGGAAGGAGAAAGTAAGTTATTGATATTTATTAATACTATCCAGCTCTGCACTCTGGTTTTTTAGGATGATTAAACTACAGAGAGCTATTGAAATTGGACGAACATATTTAAAAAAAGGAATAAAAATTCATTATTTTCATTACGATTTTGTTGAATTTCTATTACTGAAATTGTTAATAGATTATGATGAAAAGTAAATATATATCAGGAATTGGTGATGAGCTTTTGTTACAACTTCTCATATGCGTCTAAGATGAGGGGTTCCGAAACTTTTCAGTATCACGCCCCCCCCCCCCCCCCCGCTTTTGATTTTTGAAAAACTCTCACTCCTCCATATCTCTCGTTTATCATCAGATGGTTTATCATTAGCCCTTTTAACAATTTAAACTCCTAACTAAAAGTAAACGAAAAAAACTTTCGCATGCTAGGGCTCCCTTGGAATGTTTTCACACCCCAGAGTTTGGGAACCCCTGATCTAGAGTATTGGTATATCAGTAGCAGAGAAACACACTAATATTCTTTTGTTCATAATTCTATCTAGGATAAAACTGTATAGTATACGTTATGGGTAGCAATCTTATTTAAGAGTAATAAAGTGGCTTAGGAATATAATATAACGCATACATTGGAAACTTTTTAATAATGAATTAATTTCAGAAATCTAGTAATAACTAAAGCGAGGTATTATATTTCATTTGGGACAAAATAAAAATCTCAATAACCAAAAGTAGTTTAGAAATATTAATTATAAATATGTTACATATTTGTCATACGGCAAATCATTTTTGAAATTTAGTTAACAGTTTTTAAATTTATTAAAAATAGTTTTACAGTTAGTGTTCTAATATGGGCCTATACGAATTGAAAGGGTTAACGTTATGCATACTTCATGTAATGAGTTGTTGCTATTATAATTCATAATACACATCGTTTTTTAAGTATGATGTCGGGAAATGGGGTGTGTGGGGTGTGTGAAGGAATTACTAAAGACAAGACACACGAACCTTAGAACTGAATATAAGAACAGCGGCTACAGAGTGTTTGAGCCTTGTAAAACAGTCCTTGATCAAAACAGCATTGCCTGTTGTTGATTTTATTGTTATTTTTTGTTTTATTTATTTATATTTATTATAGTTTATTGTTATTTTCAACCGAATAAAAATACATGAAACATACTGGGATCAGCAGAACCAAGCATTTAAGAACGTTGTAGACGAGGGTATCTAAACACAAGGTTTGCTACAACCGAATTAGACTATACAGGGTGAATCTGAAAAAGTGGGCAAAACTTTACGGGGTGGTATAACGCAGCTATACGAGCAATATTCGTCATAGAAAGTATGGGCGGAACGCAAACGGCGAGCCGCTAGGTGGCGTTGGAAATGGTATAAAAGGGTCGGTCCTTGCACCCAACGGCATTTCTACCGTGATTGCCGAGAGGATGGCTGGTTATACTAACCACGAAATGGCGGATATGCACTTCGTGTACGGTGCGGCGGACGGGAATGCAAGTTATATTCCTGTTAATAAAATGTTTTCTGAAGTATCTCCTCTCCTTCTTGTGTTCATTCTTTAAATGTGACAGTGGAAAACTACCTTTTAACTTCTCACCGCTTGCGTTCCGACCATACATTCTATGACGAATATTGCTCGTATAGCTGCGTTCTACCACCCCGTAAAGTTTTGCCCACTTTTTCAGATTCACCCTGTATATTAGAAAATATATTTTTTATAATTTAAAGTTGCATTTCAGTGAGAATGGATTAAATTTTGATGAATTAGAAAATGGTAACAAAGATTTCACACACCATTCCTATGCCAATCCTGGGCAAATGTTTATGTCGGATTTCAGTTCTGTTTTGAATTTTAAGAAGCTTGTTAAATGTTCAGTTCAGCAGGTGAAAGAGTTTCGCTCTGTGTGTCTGCTTTAACTGGAACAGTACTGCTTAGACATTTTCCAAACGATAGCCACAATTTGTGATTAGTCTTTTGGTGAGCATTGCTAGTTTTCGGGGTCGGATTTCCCATAAGGCAAGTCATGCATTTGCCTAAGGGAGCCAACGAATAAAGTGCCAGTGTTTGTTTAAGTAAAAAGAAATAACCATTTCTAACTCTTATGAGCTTTAAAACTACACATTTACAAGGATCCGTATTTGAAGAAGGGTAAAATTCACTTTCCTGATAATCGGCAGTAAACACTTAAAGGATATGGATTGTAAGGATACAATTCTTTTATTTGCAGAGCAGAGAAGAAACGAAAAAATAGTATAAATTTAGAAAGGAGGAATTTGATTTGTGTATAATACTGTATATTGAACATTATAAATTCTATATTTTAGAAAACATTAATTTATTACATTATTTGTTGTATATTTGATAACGAAATTTTATTTCTTTTTCATTAAAATTATTTAAACATTTGGAATAACTATTTTGTTTCTTTATGTTTTGACAATAAAGTAAAAGCTTTTTATATAGAAGATTTTAAAAATATCGACTATACTGAAGGGGATGATGCCGTTACTTCTGTTTAGAGGCACATGGGGCGTAAATTCAGATATACTAGTTATATCGATATTTTGAAGAGAATTGCAAATTGTACCTAACTTCCTGTGATAGTCGCAAAATTGGGTTTGATTTGAATGAGATGACAAGATACTGTTGACCCTTTCGAGGTCAAGCGGCAACTCTTTGCCTCTCCCGTTGTTGCTTTTGATAATTAATCGTCGTCAGGTTTTTACCATACCTCTCGCAGATTTTGTGCCTCTTATCGTGCAGTAAACGCCAATAGCTTTTGACATCTCTTGAGGATTATTTTGAAGATTTAGCTTTCCTTAGATGACAGCAGATGTCGAGTGAGGCTTGAAGATTTAGAGCTGTGAACTAAAAACTTGACCTTCAAAGCGTTAACAGGGAATTACTTCTGAAATAAAATTTGTGTTTATATAGGATTAAAACTTATATCATCATCATCATCATCATCATCATCATCATCATCATCATCATCATCATCATCATCATCATCATCATCATCATCATCATCATCATCATCATCATCATCATCATCATCATCATCATCATCATCATCATCATCATCATCATCATCAAGCAGCCATGGGCTACGGAGGTCCAACCAGACCACGCAGTTTAATTCTCCAAGCATATCTGTCCTGAGCTACATCTGCTGCATCTGGCCACTGCACACCAATTCTAACAAGGTCCTGTTTGACATTGTCTGCCCACCGCATCCTAGGCCTCCCCCTCCTTCTGAGGCCTCTAGGCACACTGTTCAATACCCTATTCGACAATCTATAATTATCCATACGGGCAACATGGCCAAACCAGCGGAGTCTCTCTCTGCACAATATGCTGCTTAAAGGAGGTTGCAGACTCCTTTGCCTAACCTCATCATTAGTTACAAAGTTAAACCACCTAATACCCAAGATACTGCGTAAGCATCTAGAATCAAAAGCATCTAGTTTCCTGATATCTTGTTTACACAGTGTCCAAGTTTCACTACCATAACTAATCCTAGAAAGAACCAAACTATTATACAGTCTAATTTTAGTCTTTAGGTGTATACCTAAGACTATTTCTACAATCTCCATACATTCTTAAAAGTCCCGGCAGCAATCCCTATTCGTCTGTTAATCTCATGCCGCACATCACCAGTATCTGTTACATAGCTCCCAAGGTAATTAAACTGTGACACCTGCTCAAGACTGCAACCATTCAGATTAACTGAATCACAACCTGCCTGACCAATTTTCATCACTTTAGTTTTCTCTCTGTTTATAACCAAACCTACTCTACTACCAGTCTCATCAACAGCTCGAATGAAAGAGTTCATCTCATCAACATCATTTGCCAAAAGGGCTAAATCATCAGCATAATCTAAATCAGAAATTTTCGTATCTCCAGCCCATTTAAGGCCAAAATCTTTCCCTTGAAGAGAATTTCGCATAACATAATCAACAACCAAACTAAAGAGAAAAGGAGACAAAATGCACCCTTGTCGAACACCAGACGTAATGCTAAACCAATTGCTACAAGACTTACCAACTCTCACACACGACTCAGTGTTATTATAGAGAGCTTTCATTATGTTAACTAACTTGTCTGGTATATCATATGATCTCACAATCAACCACAAATTATGACGACCAACAGAGTCGAAAGCCTTTTTGAAATCAACAAAGCTAGCAACCAAAGGTTTCTGAAACTCTAAACATTTCTCAAGAATCTGCCTAAGTGAAAATATCTGATCTACACATCCCCTACCACTCCTGAATCCACATTGCTCATCACGCAATTGCCTGTCAACCAGTTTCTTAATTCTATTAAGCACAATCATGGAAAGAACTTTACCTGGAACAGAGAGTAGGCTGATACCCCTATAGTTATCACAAGAACTGCGATCACCTTTTTTGAAAATAGGGATAATAATAGCTCTGGTAAAATCCTTAGGAACCATGCCTTTATCATAAAAGTTATTCAAAATTTCAGTCATCCAAGTGGTAACCGAAACATTCCCAGCTCTGAGCATTTCTGTAGTAATTTCATCTACCCCTGGGGATTTATGAAGTTTAAGTTTAGAGATAGCCAAAATAACTTCAGATTGTATTATAGGGCCAACATTAAAGCTGCCAATGTATCTATCATCATTACAAACAATGGGAGTAGAACTAACCACATTGTTTAGAACATCACTGAAATACTCAGCCCACCTAGCCATGACAGAATCCTCACCTTCTATAACCTTACCTTGTTTATCCTTCAATCCTTGTATGCCTGTCCGTTTTCTACCACATAAAACATTAACTATCTGGTACAGCTCTCTGCTGTTGCGCTGCCTAACTGCTTCCTCAGCTTTGTCAGCCAAACCATCAAGCCAAAGATTCTTATCAGCAGCTAACTGATCCTTTACACGTTTATTAAGCTCTCTGTAATCCTTTCTATTAGGACTAGTAGGGTACTGGTTAAGGACATTCCTGCAGTTCCTTCTTTCTGAAATAAGCTAAAGTGCCTTACCACTTAAATAATTCTGCCTCCTCTGCTCCTTTTTTCCTAAAAGAGTACTGTTAGTTTCCAAAAAAGCCTGTTTAAAATGGCCCCATTCTTCCTCAACTTCAGTATTAAGCAAACTATGACTGTCATAATGACTAAGTAACCTATCATGGTAAGCTTTAGCTATAACTGGGTCTTTCAGAGCTTCAGTATTAAAGGTAAATTTTTTAACCCTAGCACAACACTTTTTAAGTTTAAGTTGCAAGACACTTTTAACAAGGTAATGGTCAGATCCAATTTCAGCTCCCCTATATGCCCTGGTATTTCTAACAGAACTAGCCCATTTGCTGTTAATTAATATATAATCTATCATATTCCTATGCAGCCCATCAGGTGAAACCCATGTGTATTTATGTATGTCGCGGTGTTTGTAATATGTGTTAGTTATTCTGAAACCATTGAGTTTACTTACCTGTAGAAGACGTTGACCATTGCCATTGCAGCTACCAATACCAAAAGGGCCTATCACCCCTCCCCAAAGATCAGAGTCAGTACCAACTTTGGCATTGAAGTCACCTAGAACAAGGGTAATATCTCCTTTCTTGACAGAATTCAAAATATCCTGAAGTTGTCCGTAAAACCTATCCTTCTCATCGTCATCAGCATCCTCAGTGGGGGCATAACAGCAGATAACATTCAAGTCTTTAATGCTTGTCTGAAATTTTGCTGTAAGAAACCTTTCATTAATGCACTCATATCCTAGAAGAGCATCACTAGCATGTCTGCTGAGAAGCAGACCCACGCCTTGGTGATGCGTTCCATCCTCCCTGTAAAGAGAAATTTAAAGTTATTTTTAAGTATCTCACCTTTACCTGTCCATCTGGTCTCTTGCAAGCCTAAAATATCTAGGCTATAGCGCTGGAATTCCTGCATGAGGACATCAAGAGAATAATCTCTATGTAATGTCCTCACGTTCCACGTTCCTGCAGAGAGAAAATGATTAGTAGGATTTTTAAAGAAATTAGGTTTATTGAGATTGGTAGTGCCAACAATATCAAACAGTCCCCTGATCGCAGGCATGGGGCAAAGACCTGTTCCTCCTCTGCTAAAGGCTGAAGTCACCGATGCTGGTAGGAACATCAGGCACGACCTTTTCAAGTGGACTTTTTCAAGAGCCACATGGCCTGCCTGAGACACATTACTCCAGTTTAGGCTTGACGATGCCCAACTAGCTAAGTAAGGTTCAGGTACCTGCGATGGCCTCTGATTAGGATTATCTACCAGCTGATATAAGGTATCCCATGCCTCTGTTCACTTAGAGCTGGCAACCCAGAAGCAAACAGAAAACACAGCGGCAGACTCTCCCTCAACAGAGGCCCACCAGTGCAGCAAGTCCAGGATCCATAATCAAGCTCAAATCCATAAACAAGTCCAGTCTAGTAGGTATAAATGGTCAGCACCAGGACCCTGTGAAGTTGACCACTCCTCAGCAGGGTTGAAAAAAAAAAGAAAAAAGTGGTCTAAGATGACCAGATCAGTAGGCCATACTGAACTGGCAGCCCTCCCCTTCCGTTCCCTTCCAAAAGAGAATATTTATTTTGAAAGGTACTAACGGCCTGCACCACGAGAAGGCGGGGTCGGACATTAGGTGCTAGACCTGGACGGTTCTGTGCATCATCACTAGGGATTGGTGCACAGCTCTCCTTCCAGTTTACGCCTAGCTACCATTTACAGGTACCATTTTCAAAACTTATATAATATATGCTATATAATCATGCTAAATTCATCTCTGCAAGTTTTAAACACTTATTGGGTATTTTGAAAATAGAGATTTGTGATGTACAGATATATAAATTTTGTTGCTAAATATCCCTTCCCACCAACAGAAATTTTTTCCCTTTAATTGAAACAAACATCTGTTAATAATAAATCATAATAGATTGTCTGTAGAATATTGTACAACGCAACAGATTAATATGAAACAGTTTTTTTTGTAGTCCGTTGTGTCAGCAACGTCAGAACCAGATACTGTGACACTTCGCAGAGATATCAACAATAAATTGTCATTGTATTTTGTTACGATAGGAAGCAAAGATCTGAAGATTGTCATGGATGGTAAGTTTAATGTTACGATTCTTTTCTGACACTTTTATTAGCTCGTTTTCAAAAAGGAGATATTGCTTGCACTTTGTCGTCCGTCCTTCTGCAGGCATTCAACTTTTTAAGTTTAGAGAAAAAATGAAAACTTGTCTTCCACTGTCCTCCATTTTTACTTTTTTTGTCGTCCTTTTTGAACACTGGCATCTGGTAACCCTGCCTGGATGACAATTTCATTTCAATTTGCCACAAAGACGACGTATGGATGATTGTGTGCGGTAGAGACGTTAGGAAGAATGAATGCTGGTCAAGCCCAGACTTAGGTATGTGGGGCCTTAATATACTTCAAAAGGACCTCTCAAGCTTTTGGATGCAATTTTAAGAAACGGGAAGAATCAGTCATAGACCATGACAAGATTGTGCTAGGGCAACAAATGCTTAGGACGACCATCTTTAACAGCAAGCCGACATAGGAAGATGATAATTAGGCAACTCTTTTGCGATCTGTCGGCACTCTCAGTGACGACTGTTTCAATACATATTGTGCATAGGAAGGTACAAGAATAAGGTCTGTATGCACGAAGACCAATTGTTTGTGTACCCCCCAAATCCCCTTCAACAGAAGAGCTCAATTAACGTGATGCAAGCATCACTTTTGCAACCCACTCAGTGGATAAATGTGCTCTTCACAGGTGATTCCAGTTTCAGGTATTTTCATCGCAAAAATTAAACTCCCGTTAAAATGCTGTAACGTTGAGAGAAGGGACCTTTTGGTGTGTTTGTCAGGGCTGGGTGGCATCATGAAGACTGGTCGTAACGGAGAGAGTCACTTCTTTCAAGAAGGTACAGTCGGTCAAAAAAGTATCCGAACACTGTGGTTGATTACAGAATTCAGAAAAAATATCTTTAGCGTGTACAGCAACTGTACACGCTCCAGTTACCGTTCACAGCAAACTGGAGCGTGTGCAGTTACTGCACACGCTCCAGTTTGCTGTGAACGGTAACTGCACACGCTTAATATTTCTGTGAGTGGGCCCACACGATCCAGGTTTTTGTGAGCTTACATGATCCAATGTGCTGTGAACATTAACCGCAACCGCTCCAGTTTGCTGTGAACGGTAACTGCACACGCTCAATATTTCTGTGAGTGGGCCCACACGATCCAGGTTTTTGTGAGCTCACACGATCCAATGTGCTGTGAACATTAACCGCAACCGCTCCAGTTTGCTATGAACGGTAACTGCACACGCTCCATATTCATACGCATTATATATTCATACGCATTATATATATTAAAAAAAGTATCCGAACGCTATGGTTGATTACAGAATTCAGAAAAAATATCTGGCAACGATATTTTTTAGAAATTAGTGATCTGACAATCTTCGTGTCACGTGACACGAAGGTTGCCAGATCACTAATTTCTATCACTTTCGACCCTGATTTCATATTTATGGGCAATAATTCCCTTTCTGAAAGACTCAAATGGTCGACGATTTCTTCGAAGGTGAAGATATTCACTGGAACCAGATCTCCGAACCTGAACTCAACTGAGCATGTTATGAATGCCTTGGGGAGTCAAATTGCACTACACCAGCTCCTTCCCTGAACACTCCATGAGCTCAGATCTGCCATTGGATTTGAGCTCAAGGAATGGGCTTTATTACCAGAAAAATGAGACCACAAAATCATCAAGAGCATTGTCAGTAATATGGAACCCTGTTGCGTGAGTTGTAAGGCTGCCAGGGTTGATCATACTCTTTATTAGATTCTCCTGTCCCCTAATTCCAGTACCTCCATTATGGGAACTCATATTCTCATAAGCAATATATACAGTCGCTCAAAAAAATATCCGAACACTATGATTGATTACAGAATTCAGAAAAAATATCTGGCAACAATATTTTTAGCAATTAGTGATCTGGAAACCTTCGAAGGTGAGCATGTCTGATTTTAAGTTTTGTGCGACTGGATCCTTTGAACCAAGGAATAAACTCAGTAAACAACTTCCAAAATATAAATATTAATCGTGATTCTTCGGAATTATTGAATAGAACATTTGGAAGGAAATTTCAGAATTTGAAAATTGTCTTATCAGTTTGAAATTAATTTTGAGTAGCAAAATATTAAATTATGGATTGAACGGTGAGCTGCCGATTCTTTTCTGTTGAAGACTAAAATCATTTTCGCTTTCGTTTTTTTTTTATAAATGTAAATCGAGTCGATAATTAATGAAAATCGAAAATTTAAATATTAGTCAAGGCATACGGTCAGTATTATTTTTCATTTGTTGTCTGTGAGTCAAAATAATGAGGGACACCTGATTTAGGTAATGGTATAATAATTGTTATTTTCTTTACAATTTTTTTTCTCAGATTCTGGCGGAACCAAAAAGGAAATAAATTTGAACTGGGAAAAGCAGAAATGTTGTTTATCAGAAGAACAAGCTTTAACGTTAGGCAGAATTGGAGTTAATGTAAGTATGTGATGAAACTTGGTATCAATGATGAAACTAAAATCATGGTACTAGTAGTATTATTTTATGGAGAAAATATTTTAAGAATGATTTCTTAATATGACATAAGTAAAATTCTAAAGACGAAAAGAACTTTATTTTCATACTTTTACTAAAAAGTCGTATATCTGTCAGTGGGTAGCACGCCAGGCTTGTAATCTGCAGTTCTCAGGTTTGAGTTCCCGTCGGGCCAGGGTTGAGATTTATCTCTGCAAAACTCTCCATCCTGCTCTCGGTCAATAGGGGAACCGATGGGCCGTTAAGCCTTGGCCCCGTGTGCGAGAGAGCCATACCCTCTGCCCTTCAAAGAACACCCTGGATGACATTGACATGAAACTACCATCTGTCCCCTAACAACTGTGCACTGGGTCCCAATTTCCCAACTTTCTCTTGGACTTCTTTCTGCTCTGCCCTTGGGGTTCTTGTGACCTTGCCACGTAGCTCATTGCATGCAGAACATTGTATGAGTGCCACTCAGAGCTAACCCTTGGGTGTAGTGAATTGACTCTGGATGTCCAACATTTTGAACGTATAGACAAACGGAGAAATATGAAAAGTTTTAATTGTTTATTCGCGATTTGGTGGGAACTTCTGTTCATTTTTCCGTTAAAAACGAAATTCGAGCAAAAACTTTCATTCATATGAGAAAATGGCCACAAAATTTCGGTTTATTCTGTGTTGTCTTTAAATTAAAAGTTTTCAAATTGCAAACAGAAAGTTTTTTTTCTCTCATCGCATATTGTTTGTTTAACTGTTTATCTCATTGTATTTCAACAAATCCATTAATTCATCTTATTAAAAGAATACAAAAAATATGTGGTCCTCAATCTAACTAGGTCTAACTTGACAACGTATTTCAATAAATATATTGTTTTCTAATCTAGGACAAAATGTTATTCTGATTTTTTCTGCTAATTTTATTTTTAAATGGATTGCCGGTTTTATGGTCAAATAATTATACTATAATTAATGTTCAATAGTTTTTTTTTATTCTCATTTACTTTTTGAACTAAAAATTATTTGTTTCAATTATTTCAAATTTTTCGCATTGATTTAGGAAAGAACAAAATGATTTCACTTTTTACTTTTAGTGCAGAATTATATTTTAATTCTTTAAAATAAAAATATAGAATATTCATTCAAAATAATCAGCCTCTATTGAAATTCAACATATCGTTATAATATATATTTCATTTTCCGATGGATGATAACATTTGTATTATATATTATTAGATTACTATTCAATTCATATTGCAGATTAGTGTTTGTTCATATTATGTAAATGAAGTGATATTTTATATTGTTAGATGGCTGTTCAACTTATATTACAAATTAGGTATTATTATAGTTTTTTTAAGGTTCTTTATGTTTATTTTATGGATTAGATATTAGTATACATTAGGTGGAGTTTCTATTTATTAGGCTATTATTATTATTAGGCTATTCATATTTAAATTATAGATAAGAAATTATTTACGTTATTAGATGGTTCTTCATTATATATATTCTAATTTTACTTAATTTTTGTGTTTTTAAACATTTTGTTTAGTATTTTAAACTTTTTTTGCCACTGACTATTTCAAAGATTTTAATGAGAAATTGTTTCCATAAAATAATAATTGTGAAGAAAATGCTGCCTCAATACATATTCATATGTATTTTGTTTTTTTAAACAGATAGAAATGAGTTGTTGTTCACCGAGAGATATTGAGTGGGGAATTCTAGGAAACAAAATCTACCTGCTGCAGGTAAGTCTCTTTAAGAGTGATGTTTACATTTTCTTATGAAAATCTCTAAAAACTTCGTTATTAATTAGTGGGCTATGGACAGTCATAGAATTCGCGCAATTTGAACTTTTTATTATATTTAAATGTTCTCATTTTGAGGGCTTGGAAAGGCATTCTTTGCCTTATTAATTAATCATCCTGCTGGAAACTGATGTTCCAAACAAATATCAGTTAACATGAATAGATCATTCACAATTATGATTTTAAATTTTGCCATTTTTTACGTTTAATTCTTTTTATTTTTCCTCAACATAATTTAACTTAAAAATATTGCTTAAATGCAATTTTTTGAGACTAATTCAAAAGATATCGAAAATGAAAACTTTTCTTTCTGAACAGCTTTGTTTATTACAACATTTTAAATATAATCACATCATATAAAAATTTTAACTTAAAAACTATTTGACTGATTACTATTTGATGTACTGTAAAATATTTTTTCTCAAATCGCAATATGAATTAAGTGATTTAAGAAAAGTAAAATCAACTGAACTTGAAGCAGTCAGCAACTCCAAAACCAACGGCACTGCGCGGTCTCTTCCTACTCTTCGCGTTCGGCAGTCTTCGTTTACCATTTCGCCGTGCATTTTGAATATTCTCAAAAATAAAATACAATTTCAGTTCAGAAGCTATTCTTATGAACATCTTAGAGGCCGGATAAAATATCTCGGCTGGCTGTACTTTCCCCATCACTAGTCTAGGCCTTCCTTTTGGGGTTGGGGGAGTCAGTTCCTGGAGCCATGGCTCGCCCTTTCTCTCCACATGACTTATCCACACAAACTCCGCAGCTAGACTGTTTCTGGATCCAAGGCATTTTCCCGTTCTTTCCTTTGTTCAACTCTTTCATCCAAGTGACGTTGCCTATTAAAATTTTTATTTTACTCTTCCTCTTCTAGGCTGGCTTCTGCGATCAACCTGCGCTTACCCTGTTCCTGCAACCGGAGGGGAAATACTTCCGCAAGATGGCAGCATCAATCTAAATATTAATCTTCGATCTAAGGAAGTGAATACCACATTTTCCCTCTGAGCGAATTCCATTTTAAAATTATAACTTCTATGACAATCATACACACATATATATTACAGGCATGATATAGTTCAGGGCGGGGGTGGCTCAGTCGGTAGCGCGCCAGGCTCGTAATCTGCAGTTCCCAGGTTCGAGTCCCAGCTGGGTCAGCGTTGAGATTTATCTCCGCAATAATTCCCCGCCTTGCCCACGGTCAGTAGGGGACACCGATGGGCTTGGAAAGGCCGTCGTCCGTCGGATGGGACGTTAAGCCGTGGCCCCGTGTGCGGGAGAGCCATACCCTGTGCATGTTAAAGAACACACTGGATGGCCTTGACGGGAGGCTACCATCTGTCTCCCAACAGCTGTTCCAGTGGGTCCCCTCCCCCAACCTTCTCTGAGCCTTCGGGGTCCTTGTTACCTGGCCATTTAGCCCATGGTGTGCAAAAAAGTGCCGCTCAGAGGTAAAACAACCCAACCCATGACATAGTTCTTTTTCTTTTAATAGAAAATAAGTAGATATATATATCTGTATTTATTAAAAACCTGTATGTTGGGTTGGGTTGTATTTACCTCTGAGCGTCACTTTTGCACACCATGGACTAAATAGCCGGTCACATGGACCCCGAAGGCTCAGAGAAGATTGGGGGAGGGGACCCACTAGAACAGCTGTTAGGGGACAGATGGTAACCTCTCGTCAAGGCCATCCAGCATATTCTTTTAACGTGCACAGGGTATGGCTCTCCAGCACACGGGTCCACGACTTAACGTCCCATCCGACGGACGGCGGCCTTTCCAAGCCCATCGGTATCCCCTACTGACCGTGGGCAGGGCGGGGAATTTTGCGAAGATAAATCTCAACGCTGACCCAGCTGGGACTCGAACATGGGAACTACAGATTACTAGCCTGGCGCGGTACCGACTGAGCCACCCCTGCCACAAACCTGTATGTATGAGAAATAAACTTTATTAATGGACATATTAAAAAATTATACATTGAAATCAAATGAATGAAATATAATATAATCAATGAGACACTTAACTCTGCAAATTCTCAGCCATTATAATTCCATACGTAACGTGAGTGTTTTATTATTAGGTAGTTGTCTGAATTGTAATTAGTGAGTCTAAATCGAGATTTGGATTGCAAATATTTCATGTTTGAAAAAAAGGGACTTTCAACAGTGTGTTGTATGGCACAGTAAGAATATGTTTCTAGGGCATATTTTCTTAATAAAGAATATCTTTTTACATCAACTAAATTCTGACTGGCGTCTGGCGAATGTCTTGCGGGCACTACGCTACTGACCTCTGCAATATACACTACCTATCAGCTGCATACGGAGATTACCAGTCATCAGGAGTGGTGCTGTACGGAGATTACCAGTCATCAGTTCATGTTACATTCTCAAAAACTTTTAGGGACTGATAAAATTGCCTTAACACACGTTTAAGGTGGCCGTTTGTAAAGGGCAGTAAATTTTGAGTAATATAATTCATAATCAGTCATTCCTGAAATATAATTACTCTTAATTTTGGTAGCATTTTTTGTCGATAAAGTGAATACATGGGAGAATTAAAAAGTAGTTTTATAATTTAAAACATGCACAGCTGCTTTGTTTGTTGCACGAAAAGGGAACAACTGAAAATGAATAGAAACAAATCAAATTTTTAATCCGTTGCAAAAATTGACAGGCCTTTTTAATGAAAAGTGAGCTATAGATGTTTCATTTATCTGGATATGACGGAGAACGTTTTTTGTTACTAAAAGAAATGAAGACAACCCTGAAGGAAAAAAATTATTTTTCAATAACAGTATTTCAATAACCCTTTATTTGTGTGTGAAATTATTTAAATTTCCAATTCTCAGGCTTTCGATTCGATTGTGATGTTTCACTTAAGTGGTGTTCTCATTCACTAGATCTAACTCCACTTCATTTCTTTCTTTGGGATTTCTTCAAAGATGATGTTTATCATTTGTCATTACCATAATTTATGAATGAATTGAGGAACAGGATTACTATTGCCCACTTACCTCCTGCTCAGGGCTGTAGTGGACGTTATATGATGGCATATGCCATATACCTTCTATATTGTTTTTGAAAATGGGGGTTCTGAGCCAGAGGCGGAGCTATGTTAATCCTATGGGCTCCGCCTCCCATGTGTTTCAAGCTGGAGGCGGAGCACATTGGTCAGAATTCTCACATTTTTTTTAAGACTGGAGTCGGACAATGGTGAATAAAATACCTCCCTCCAGATCTTGGTTTCTACCCTCATCCGAATTTTTTCGGTCCAGAGCCGCCATTTTGAATCCTGACGTCACACAGGCCGTGTGACTCATCTCGTAGTTAACAACTCTCATGGTCTCAGAATTCTCCATCGTAATTATGGAGTCATCTAGTGTTTAACGAACGTACCCATATTAAAAAAAAACTCTTTCACCAGGCGAGCTTTGAACGCGTTATCTTATGGGTCAGAAACTTAATCTGCGCGCTAACGCAACCGGCTACAGCTTGCTACTTACTGGGATTGCTTAGATGTGTCTGAAGTGGGGATAAGCGTTCTTTATTAAACAATCTCGGTTGGTTCTATTTTTCTATTTCCTTCACGAGTTTTATATTGATGTATTTTTATTTACTTTTTTTATTTTTATTAGCGTGTTTTTTTTTTGTTTTTTTTTTTTATAACCAGCGTATTTTTATTTTTTTTTCTAATTCGTGATTATCCTCGTAAATCAACCCCACATATATTTCTATACTTTAATGTGGTAGTTGTATATTTCCTGTATCTATTCCTTATTAATTAAACATTTATCCATAACTGATACCTCCTTTATTAATATGCAATCTCTTTATTTAACACTTATAAAAAAGTTCCATCCCCATCGCACGGCTAACCTCGTAATTTCCACCCTCAAAATATTTAAGTCCAACCAAACTTTCGGTGGCAACCCTTCTCAGAACGGCTGATGCAATCCTCCAAATAATTACAAAGTCCCGTATTCATATAATTCTAAGTCCTGCAACGTGCATTTCGCAACAAACGTTCGGTACCTCACACCTACAGAGGACCACGTTTTACTGTCGGATGTTTTTACAAACTTAAAGGTCATACGTATTTAAAACAAATATTATTCCAAACGGAGGAATCACACATCTCTCTATAATAATTCGTATTTTTTAAATATCTACATATTTTAATCTTGCATACTCATGCCAGTGGTCTTATCGATTCATTGCTAGAGGGTGAGTGGAGATTGAACTCGGATGAACGCTATTTGCTACTGATTAATTATTTCCTTCATTTAACGCAAGAGTTTGAGTAAATAGTCCTTTGAACCAAATGGTGCCACTATCGTTTTTTTATTTCCTCCTGAAAATCATTAACTTTCATACTAAACCATTTCAAAAAAACATCGTAAACGGTTTTTAACATAGTCCTGTGTAAATTGTGGGGGGAGTCCTTACTCTTAATAATTATTATCAGCGTATATGGATATACTTTTCCCATTTTGCATCAACAGACGAAGCAATAAATTTATATCTTTCTCTCACATTTTTATTCTCAAGCACCTTTCATAGGAAGACATCACAGTAATCATTGCTTGAAAAAATAACTGTTTTCAAAAAGTCCCATTTATCGAGCCCATATTCTGCCGGTGGCTGATGTTTTCCCTATCATTCTGCATTTTCACAGAACCACGATTTATTTAGAGTCGTCGGTATCATAAGCATTATTTCAACAATCTGAGAACAGTCCTACCATTTACGCAACATAAAATAAACATTTTTTTCAAATTCACTTATTCTCTCTGTATATTTCATTAGGAGTAATTTTTTATCTTCATCACATACCCTCCTGCAGACCACGTTTTATTGACTTTTGCCAATAATCTGAGAATTAAATGTAGCAGTAATGAATATATTATACCACAGGTTTTACACAGTTTGCTCTGTATAATAATTATCAGCGTTATTTATTTGGAAATACTTCCCCACTCTGTGAAAACAGTCCACGCAATATATTTTTAACCTCCTCCCAGATTTACCACGTTTCATAGACAGTAATAAATGTTTTAAGTTCCGAATAGGGCATTACACTCCTTTCTCTGAAGGAGGACTTTTTTTTTACTGCTTATCTCACTCATTATGAGGGACCACGTTTCATTGACGGATGACACCACGTAGTGACCGTGAAAATGTTTGTAATATTACTCCATATTGGGAATTCCTTGCTTTTGTCGGTGGCTAAATTCACTCGTGCTGTGTTTAAAAATATTTATACCTGCCGGGCTGTATGAAATATTTACATTGTATCTCACACTTCCTTCATTTTCTCGCTAGGAACCATGTTTTAATGACAGATGGTACCGTGAAAGCAACCTAGTAATTCTATTTTTCCATAATGGAATTTACACTCTTAACTCTGTATAATGCAGATCGCAACAATATACTAGCAATATACATTATTTCTCATATCTGTGAATCACATTCTTCGCATATCTGTCTAATACCATTCTTAGCGTCGAAAAACACTCTGAATGACCTTGACAGGAGGATTTCTCTCCTAACAGCGGTCTAGTACCCTTTCTCTATCGAGCTATGAACCCTTTGCTACATGTACTAGGCAATTTAATTAAATTGAATGCATAAAAGACCCCTCAGAATTGAAAAAACCAACGAAATGGTTGGTAAAATTGCTTTGAAAAACAGTAAAATGAATGGCAGAATATTTGTAAATACGCACACATTGCAATTGTTGGTAGAAAGACACTATATGCAGTGAATTTGGAATAACAGTAAATACGCACACACTGCAGTGGATGGAAGAATATTTTCAAAATTCTTCTAAGTGGAAGGCATTCCAGCATATTTTGAAGGTATTCTATCATCTCCAGTACATTTTGTTTGATTATGCATGCTCATAGGTATCAGCTTACGTAAAGAAAACTAGCTCCAACACGAACGCGTGTTAATAGAGGACAACAGTCAAATACAATAACCTACTATAAAAATAATACATAAGTCTCACTCGAACATATCCTCTCAACATACCTGGATTAATCCAGCGAAATGAGAAAGCTTCGGCGCAACATAAAAATCCACCTAACTATGCTTTGACATATATGTTCTGATCGGGCCTCTGTACTTATGCCGTTGTTCTCACGTAGAGCGTACAAGAAGCGACGTGTCTTTGCAAACTAAGAGCATGAAAAAAAAAAACCCTTCACTCCCGCTTCGACTGTGTTCACGTGATTTGCTGAAATGACACATCACGGCAACCAGCTGGCCAGCTTGTTGGCTACTGTCATTAAAACAAGCTGGCCAGCTTGTTGCCCTGATGTGTCATTTCAGCAAATCACGTGAACACAGTCGAAGCGGGAGTGAAGGGTTTTTTTTTTTCATGCTCTTAGTTTGCAAAGACACGTCGCTTCTTGTACGCTCTACGTGAGAACAACGGCATAAGTACAGAGGCCCGATCAGAACATATATGTCAAAGCATAGTTAGGTGGATTTTTATGTTGCGCCGAAGCTTTCTCATTTCGCTGGATTAATCCAGGTATGTTGAAAGGATATGTTCGAGTGAGACTTATGTATTATTTTTATAGTAGGTTATTGTATTTGACTGTTGTCCTCTATTAACACGCGTTCGTGTTGGAGCTAGTTTTCTTTACGTAAGCTGATACCTATGAGCATGCATAATCAAACAAAATGTACTGGAGATGATAGAATACCTTCAAAATATGCTGGAATGCCTTCCACTTAGAAGAATTTTGAAAATATTCTTCCATCCACTGCAGTGTGTGCGTATTTACTGTTATTCCAAATTCACTGCATATAGTGTCTTTCTACCAACAATTGCAATGTGTGCGTATTTACAAATATTCTGCCATTCATTTTACTGTTTTTCAAAGCAATTTTACCAACCATTTCGTTGGTTTTTTCAATTCTGAGGGGTCTTTTATGCATTCAATTTAATTAAATTGCCTAGTACATGTAGCAAAGGGTTCATAGCTCGATAGAGAAAGGGTACTAGACCGCTGTTAGGAGAGAAATCCTCCTGTCAAGGTCATTCAGAGTGTTTTTCGACGCTAAGAATGGTATTAGACAGATATGCGAAGAATGTGATTCACAGATATGAGAAATAATGTATATTGCTAGTATATTGTTGCGATCTGCATTATACAGAGTTAAGAGTGTAAATTCCATTATGGAAAAATAGAATTACTAGGTTACTTTCACGGTACCATCTGTCATTAAAACATGGTTCCTAGCGAGAAAATGAAGGAAGTGTGAGATACAATGTAAATATTTCATACAGCCCGGCAGGTATAAATATTTTTAAACACAGCACGAGTGAATTTAGCCACCGACAAAAGCAAGGAATTCCCAATATGGAGTAATATTACAAACATTTTCACGGTCACTACGTGGTGTCATCCGTCAATGAAACGTGGTCCCTCATAATGAGTGAGATAAGCAGTAAAAAAAAAGTCCTCCTTCAGAGAAAGGAGTGTAATGCCCTATTCGGAACTTAAAACATTTATTACTGTCTATGAAACGTGGTAAATCTGGGAGGAGGTTAAAAATATATTGCGTGGACTGTTTTCACAGAGTGGGGAAGTATTTCCAAATAAATAACGCTGATAATTATTATACAGAGCAAACTGTGTAAAACCTGTGGTATAATATATTCATTACTGCTACATTTAATTCTCAGATTATTGGCAAAAGTCAATAAAACGTGGTCTGCAGGAGGGTATGTGATGAAGATAAAAAATTACTCCTAATGAAATATACAGAGAGAATAAGTGAATTTGAAAAAAATGTTTATTTTATGTTGCGTAAATGGTAGGACTGTTCTCAGATTGTTGAAATAATGCTTATGATACCGACGACTCTAAATAAATCGTGGTTCTGTGAAAATGCAGAATGATAGGGAAAACATCAGCCACCGGCAGAATATGGGCTCGATAAATGGGACTTTTTGAAAACAGTTATTTTTTCAAGCAATGATTACTGTGATGTCTTCCTATGAAAGGTGCTTGAGAATAAAAATGTGAGAGAAAGATATAAATTTATTGCTTCGTCTGTTGATGCAAAATGGGAAAAGTATATCCATATACGCTGATAATAATTATTAAGAGTAAGGACTCCCCCCACAATTTACACAGGACTATGTTAAAAACCGTTTACGATGTTTTTTTGAAATGGTTTAGTATGAAAGTTAATGATTTTCAGGAGGAAATAAAAAAACGATAGTGGCACCATTTGGTTCAAAGGACTATTTACTCAAACTCTTGCGTTAAATGAAGGAAATAATTAATCAGTAGCAAATAGCGTTCATCCGAGTTCAATCTCCACTCACCCTCTAGCAATGAATCGATAAGACCACTGGCATGAGTATGCAAGATTAAAATATGTAGATATTTAAAAAATACGAATTATTATAGAGAGATGTGTGATTCCTCCGTTTGGAATAATATTTGTTTTAAATACGTATGACCTTTAAGTTTGTAAAAACATCCGACAGTAAAACGTGGTCCTCTGTAGGTGTGAGGTACCGAACGTTTGTTGCGAAATGCACGTTGCAGGACTTAGAATTATATGAATACGGGACTTTGTAATTATTTGGAGGATTGCATCAGCCGTTCTGAGAAGGGTTGCCACCGAAAGTTTGGTTGGACTTAAATATTTTGAGGGTGGAAATTACGAGGTTAGCCGTGCGATGGGGATGGAACTTTTTTATAAGTGTTAAATAAAGAGATTGCATATTAATAAAGGAGGTATCAGTTATGGATAAATGTTTAATTAATAAGGAATAGATACAGGAAATATACAACTACCACATTAAAGTATAGAAATATATGTGGGGTTGATTTACGAGGATAATCACGAATTAGAAAAAAAAATAAAAATACGCTGGTTATAAAAAAAAAAAACAAAAAAAAAACACGCTAATAAAAATAAAAAAAGTAAATAAAAATACATCAATATAAAACTCGTGAAGGAAATAGAAAAATAGAACCAACCGAGATTGTTTAATAAAGAACGCTTATCCCCACTTCAGACACATCTAAGCAATCCCAGTAAGTAGCAAGCTGTAGCCGGTTGCGTTAGCGCGCAGATTAAGTTTCTGACCCATAAGATAACGCGTTCAAAGCTCGCCTGGTGAAAGAGTTTTTTTTTAATATGGGTACGTTCGTTAAACACTAGATGACTCCATAATTACGATGGAGAATTCTGAGACCATGAGAGTTGTTAACTACGAGATGAGTCACACGGCCTGTGTGACGTCAGGATTCAAAATGGCGGCTCTGGACCGAAAAAATTCGGATGAGGGTAGAAACCAAGATCTGGAGGGAGGTATTTTATTCACCATTGTCCGACTCCAGTCTTAAAAAAAATGTGAGAATTCTGACCAATGTGCTCCGCCTCCAGCTTGAAACACATGGGAGGCGGAGCCCATAGGATTAACATAGCTCCGCCTCTGGCTCAGAACCCCCACTTTCCCCCTACTTACCTTCTATATTGTTTTTGAAAAATTTGTATTTAGCCACTATTTTGATTGATGATTTACTGATATAAGTTGTCTAGATCAATAGTTGAGGGTTGTTGGGTTGTTTTACCTCTGAGCGGGACTTCACACAATTTGTAAAAATGTCAAGGCCACAAAGATCCCAAAGACTCGGCGAAGATTGGGGAGGGGACCCACTGCACAGCTGTTAAGAGATAAATGGCAGTTAGTTAGTGGTGGTTAAGATCAAGGCCATCCAGCATTTTCTTTAACGTGTACAGTGTATTGCTCTCCTGCACACGGAGCTACACTTAACACCTAATCCAAAGAATGGCGGCCTTTCTAAGCCCATCGGTTCCCCTTTAGAAACATTTGTAGGGATAGATAGCCTGTAGTTTCCTCCATTGGAATTGCATTGGTAATTTTCTGTATATGCGTTTCAGGAATGACTCCCAGGGATAACACAAAATTCAAACTCTAGTTATGCCATTGCTCCTCAGATAAGGAACCCTGTGCGCCCTATCCCCATGCGAAAAGACCCACCTCACAGTGTATAAATATCAAGGCACTTCTAGGGATTATGAAAGAAGTTGTAAAGACTGAGAAAATAAAAAAAGTTTCTGATTCAGTCTAATCGTTCCTTATTCTCTTTCGTCGTTAGTCTCGTCCTGTTACATCTGGAGATGCCGAAAGTGATTTCGAAATTATCCACGAGTTTAATTCTGCTCTTCGAAGCGAAAACGAACATCTGACTGTGTGCAATATTGGGTAAGTTAATTCAGTTTATAACTCTTATTAAAATGTGTTCGTCACTATTAGCTTAAGGATTATTTAGAGATATTTGGTCTAAGCTACAGGAGACCTTCACATATCACTGTTTAAAGATTTGGATATTTGCTACAAATATTTAGTTTTCTGGGATGAAAAGCGGTGAAATATTCACATTTTCGGAGGAAAAAAGCGAGCAAATACTTTTCATTTCGGGAGAAAAGCCTGTAAAGAGTTCTTCTTTTCTTTTTGTGAGGGAGACAGAAGCCTGCCAAAGGTTTCACGTGTCAACTAAGATACATGTACTTAACCTTATTTTTCCAATAAGCCTTTAATCTTCCGTGATCTTAGGGAACACAAACCCATGCAATGAGTGAGAACCTACTTGGTTTGAGGTTGTGATTCGCCTGGCGCCAAAAGTGGTGAGGAAAGAATATTTATACTTGAAAAAATAGGAAATCACAGGTGTGCACCTGTTGGTGATATGTTGAATGAATATAGATGAGAAATTGTCTATTAGCCGGGTGGGATCCTAACCCACGGCCTCCTGATCAGATGTCAACTGCTTTCTTTAATTCGTCTGGGAAGATACCATTTTGAAATAACGATTAAAAGTGAATTTAAGAGGATTAATAATGTGACTTAAACATTTCTTTAATATGATTGCACTAAATCCATCTAAACCCTAACTTGTATTGTCATCGAATTCTAAAATAAGAATTAATTCTAAAATAAATTTTCAATTTCAGTAATTGGTTGCAGAAACGTGTTTCGTGCTTCTGCAACCAATTAGTGAAATTGAAATGAAAAATATTTCTTTAAAATTAAACAGTTTTAAAATTATAAAAAAAAAACGCAAAACACACACACACACGTGCCAAAAAATCAGTTTTAAAATTATAAAACTGTTTGTGCTGGCGCTTCGCTTAAAAATTGTGGTTCTAGCCTTGTGTGTTTGGCACTTAATAATATACTCTGCAATTCCGGTAAATAAAGATGAAATTAGTAATTAGGCAAGAGTGAAAAAAAAAACCATCACCCATCCACCTCCCGGACACGGGATCTCGTGGTTACGCGCCCTTTGCTCTACCATTTGATCAAAGGCGGGGGCAGTTTACACTTGTTAAAAAAGATTGTGATGGTTGTGCTGGGAAGCTTTACCAAGCGATTTAAGTGTTGGGGGCGCTCATGCGCGATTTTATTATTTTATCATGCTTTTCATATACACAGTCGTATCAGAGGTTATATTATTCTGATACGACTGTGTATATCATATATATCATATTATATTACCCAGGTGAGAATCAAGTTTTTATAACCACATGACAAGTAATATAGTATCGATTATTCAGATGCTCAGCATCGAAGTTTTGGATGGAAATAACCTCTCCGCCGTAAGCCTGCAACCGATTGATACCAAGGAATGAATCTCAGTACAGTGATAGTCATTTTGAAGTAATTACGAAATCCTTCGTATCAAATTGATTGCCGGCTTACGGCGGAGAGGTTATTTCCATCCAGAGTTTCAATGATGAGATCTGAATAACAGAAAGTATATTACTTGCAGCGTGGTTATAAAAACTCGATTATCATCGGTGTAAATAGCGCATGAGCGCCCCCGACACTTAAAATCTCATGGAAAAGCTTCACAGCCAAACCTCATACCCTTTCTTAAGCAATTGTGAATTGCCCCAGCCTTATCTCAAATGGTAGAGCAACTGGTGCGTAACCACGAGATCCCGAGGCGGATGGCTAATGGCCAAATTACTACAAATGAACAGCCCTGCAGTGAGCGTCATTCCTCCCTATTAAAGATGAAATTAATTTGCTGTTTTTAACGAATCGCCATCAGTGCTTCCTTACCAATATTGAACAATTATGGTGTAACAGCTATTTCTTTTTTTAATCAGTTTTTTCCATTGTTTTTCACTATGGCCATTGCATTTCTGAAAATTTCTTCCCTAATAAATATTTCTTGTGTCTTTTGCTTTCAAATAAAGCTGATTTCTTAAATTTTTGTAATTCGCTTCATATATATTAGCACATGGATAAGGGGCGGGGGTAGCTCAGTCGGTAACGCGCAGGCTCGTAATCTGCAGTTCCCAGGTTCGAGTACGAGCTGAGACAGCGTTGAGATTTATCTTCGTAAAATTCCCCGCCCACGGTCAGTAAGAGATACCGATGGCCTTGGAATGGCCGCCGTCCGTCGGATGGGACATTAAGCCGTGGCCCCGTATGCGGGAGAGCCATACCCTGTGCACGTTAAAGAACACGCTGAATGGCCTTGACAGGAGGCTACCATCTGTCTCCCAACAGTTGTTCCAGTGGGTCCCCTCCTCCAACCTTCTCTGAGCCTTCGGGGTCCTTGTGACCTGGCCATTTAGCCCATTGTGCGCAAAAAAAGTGTCGCTGAGAAGTAAAACAACCAACCAACAAAGTACATGGATATCTTTTGAATATCCTATAGTATTTATTTCTTGTTTTAATAAGGTTTTTAATTTCATCTGTTATTCATTTGTTTTTTAAGTAATACTGTTTGGATTCATTAATTGCTTCAGAACATTTTTCTATAAATTTCCTGTATGCCAAATTTGTATCACCTATATTTTTAATGTCATCCCAAATATTAAAATTCGTTTAAATGCAAAATAACAAAAAAAAAATTCTGCCCGAACTAAATTTTGTTAAGAAATAATTATTTATTACTTTTGCTCGCATATCACTAAACCCACGAATGAAACTAAGCTCCAATTCTTAATAGGCAGTGTATAGTCTGTTTTATATGCAAAATTATTTAGATTTTTCCTTAGATATATTACTGTTTTGGCTAATTAGATCAATTTTAATGTATTCGTGTATTATTTTGTTATTGCGCGTATAGTGAATATATATTATTTATCAGCAATGTGTGCGAAGTTTAAGAAAATATACAATGACTTGGAAATTGTGCTGCACTTTTTGGGAAGGTGCAAGGTATAATGGTAAAGATTACAGAGTATAGAATTATCAAACATCTTACTGGGAAAATAAACTTCGCAACAGTGTGTGTTTTGTGTATTAATGCTTTTTATTTTATGATTTTAGTAGTTTATTAATATTTAGAGTTATTCCTTAAATTTATTTGCAGAGAGGTATTACCAGGAGCCACGAGTCCACTGGGTCTGGATATAGTCATGAAATATTTTGCTATGGCTTTCATGGTAAGTAATGAAAATAATTCGCATTCCTTGAGACATTACTATATTTAGCACATCTCTCTTTACCTAGTGAACAATGAATTATAATAATTAATAAATGAATGAAACGGTGTGTACCTTAAATGACACACTTTGTTTATTCTTTCGAAGTTTTCGAAACAACATCCCACTAACAGATGGTTTGATTTTAATGATATTCAAGGTATAAATGAAGGAACTGAAACTTTCTAGTGAGCTGTATTAGAGGAACATGCAGCAGTGCATCTAGGAATTTACTTTGGAAAGTAGATGGGTTGGTGTAAGAAACTTTATCTCCATGTTTTAGGAGTAAAGACACACTGCTACAATGCGATAATTGGGTTCTGAGAGAACTTCTCGTTCTGGTAATCATTGTTTCAATGGGAATTAATAGGCAAAGGGGGATCGTACGAAGATATCACTATGATCAAATTATTTTGAACCTGATTCCTATATTATTCCCATTAGAACCTGATTCCTATATTATTCCCATGAGGAGGTGCAACAAAGCAAATTTAGTTCTTCAGTTTAGTCTATTGGCAACTGCAGGCCAATTCTAACAAGCCTGTGAACAAACGGTAACTATAATAAGACTACTTAAACACAGAAAATAAAGACTATATATATTTGACCACCTACCACATTCTAGGGTTGGGTTGGGTTGTTTTACCTCTGATCGGCACTTTTTTGCACACCATGGGCTAAATGGGCAGGTCACATGGACCCCGAAGGCTCAGAGAAGGTTGGGGGAGGGGACCCACTGGAACAAGCTGTTGGGAGACAGATGGTAGCCTCCCGTCAAGGCCATCCAGCGTGTTCTTTAACGTGCACAGGGTATGGCTCTCCTGCCATACCCGAGTTCATCTCTAAATGGGTACCAAAGAATACACAGCTTAACGTCCCATCCGACGGACGGCGGTCTTCCCAAGCCCATCGGTGTCCCCTACTGACCGTGGGCAGGGCGGAGAATTTTGCGGAGATAAATCTCAACGCTGACCCAGCTGCGACTCGAACCTGGGAACTAGAGATTACGAGCCTGGAGCGCTACCGACTGAGCCACCCCCGCCCCTCCACATTCTAGTCTGTCCCTTTTACTCAAGCCTTTAGAGGCACATTGTCCTTAACTATTCACAAATAGAATCTATTCAAAGGTAATCTGCATAAGATGCTGTTTAAGGATTCTCCGTCTAGCATCATAATTATTTACGTAAATCACATAATACTGCGTGAACATCTGGGATAGAAAACATCACATTTTCTGTCATCCAGTTTCATTCACTGCAATACCAAAGTTTGAGATGACTCAAGTTTGGTTTTAAGTATGTCTGTCTCATTGCTGGACAAAATATTAAACATTCACACTTGTGTATGTCGGTGAAATATTTTCTAAGTACCTCCCAAATAATTTATTGACATTTTCAGTCTGCCTTTCAATTTTCTGTCTCCGCGCGGTAAGGACGTTGGTTAAACGTTAGGCCCAGACGTTGCAGCAAAATGTACAGTGTGACCTAGGAACAGACATTCGGGTTTTTGAATTTGCGCACTTATGGAAATTGTAATGACCAAAATATTCATGATACGGATCATAAAGTCACCTTACCGAAATGATAAAGTTATGTGTAAATATTAAAATTCTTTTAAACACAAAGTGCAAAATAACAATAAATTCTGCCAAAACTTTTTTTGTTAAGAAAGGATTATTTATGAAGAAATTCTGATCGCATATTACCAGACCCACGGGAGAAAAGATGCTGATTTACAGGGTGAGGCAGACTTCAGTATTATTTCAGAATTTCCCACTCTCTCATTTTAACATTTTACTACTACCAGCTCACCTACTAATGAAAATTTCTGGAGTGTAAAGTTTAAAGTTTTTTTTAGCTTTGTGTATATTTCTGACGGGTAAAAAATTTTTTATCAACGAAATAAAGAATCTGCACAGGAGCTCGTCTTCATTAGTAATATAAGAATAAATGCAAAAATAAGCTTTTCATCAGGGAACTATTATTCTTTGGTACCCATTAGAGATGAACTCGGGACCGGGCTTGTTCGGATCGATCCCGAGCCGACCGTCGGGCTCAGTCAATATTTTCTCGTAATTGTTCGAGGCAAATTAGCAGAAAAAGATGAATAATTTCTTTTGGTTAAAATTTCACATTTTACACAGTCTTTAATAATAATAATAAAAAAAAGACCATTATTTATCTTTTGATTATTTTTCATGTGCTTTCTTTTTTTTATTAATGAATCGCTCTTAACGTTTTCAATAACATTTCTCAAGGATTTTAAGTTTCTACAATTATTTCTAGTAGTTTTCATTCTGAATAACATTATGATTTTAATATGGTCTTCAAATAATTATATTATTTTAAAGTTTATAATAGCCTATAATACAAAGTATTAAAATTGGCTTAGCTGAGTACATTTATATATATTTAACGATGGAATAGAGAAAATGTTTTTCCCTAATTGGATTCGAGCTCGAAAATTTGAGTCCGAACTCATCTATAGTAAACATACACTGTATATTGACAGTTTTCTTCAAGCACGGTTATTAATTTCAGAGTCCTGCACTTCTAAATCGAGAAAATGAGAGGATACCGGTGAGCAGATATTTTCAACCTACCATGATCCCTTGGTATAACCATGTGATGTTCAACATTATTGAGGTATGCAATCTGAATATATATATATATAATTTATGTATTGTTTATTTATATTTTTCATTTAAATTGACATTGATATGTATACGATTGGTAGTATATTAAAATCATACGATGGGCTTTCCAAAAAGTTTTTGATATATATCTGCAGAACAAAAACCACTGCACTTACCTCAACAAAAGTTTTAATGCCCTTCAAAGTACTTCCCTCCAGCATGTTACTTAGTAAATGCTTAAGCAATTACCACTCCAGGATATTCCCTCCTGGCCTTACTTAGTCAATTTTGTTGCCTGAAGTGGAACATCAAACTCTCCCGCTGCTAAAAATTGATTCATTATATCTTTATACTTGTTTCTACAGTTGTCAATTTCAACACAGTTGTCATTTATAGTCCTAAATTATTGCACACATTGACTGGTCATTCACCAGAATCAATTCTTTTCAAAACGTCTAATTTAGTATCTAAACTCAGGCTTTTCCTTTCCTCCTTAGCGACACTAGAAGCTGATATCTCGTGCACTCTTATCACCTGTTGCCACAACTAAAAAACCGTAATAATCAGTGGTGGGGATTCATAAATTTTAGCAACCGGTTCTCTCTTACCTTTCCGCCCTTTCATACTGAAAAATAAAAGCCAAAATTATTATATTGAAATTGTGATTTGGGAAATAATAATCCTTGGAAAGCGCGAGCAATAATTGCGACCCTGGAACGTGAATAGCAGCCTATCGGAAAGGATTAAGGATCGCTTCGGCGAACTTGGGAAATTCTAGGAACAGGTTCGCACAAACTGGTGCGAACTGGCTGATCCCACCATTGGTAATAACTGCTAATTATGTCCGAAGAAGCACAAAAACACATGTTGCATGCGAATCAGTGCCTGTCAGATCTGTTTTTATGAAACTAGAAGGCTTCAGTTCTGTTGCCAGCATAGCTATTGCTTTTTTATTAATATTGAATACGAACCCCTCGCTTAACGATGTTAATTGGGTCCAGTAAAACAGAGAGCTAGGTGAATCAGTGCATTCCATAAAAATACATATATGGTCCTTCGCTACGCGGGGCGGGGGGGGGGGGGGGGCTCAGTCGGTAGCGCGCCAGGCTCGTAATCTGTAGTTCCCAGGTTCGAGTCCCAGCTGGGTCAGCGTTGAGATTTATCTCCGCTAAACTTCCTGCCATGCCCACGGTCAGTAGGGGACACCGATGGGCTTGGAAAGTCCGCCGTTCGTCGGATGGGACGTTAAGCCGTGGTCCCGTGTGCGGAAGAGCCATACCCTGTGCACGCTAAAGATCACGCTGGATGGCCTTGACGGGAGGCTACCATCTGTCTCCCAACAGCTGTTCCAGTGGGTCCCCTCCCCCAACCTTCTCTGAGCCTTCGGGGTCCATATGACCTGGCCATTTAGCCCATGGTGTGCAAAAAAGTGCCGTTCAGAGGTAAAACAACCCAAAACCCAACCCAAACCCTTCGCTACGCCCTTGTCCACCCTGTATTCGCAAGAGAGTTATAAGAGCGTTATAGCAAGTTGAGACAGCACTGTCGTGAGGTGTAGTTATAATACAACGACATCGTTATAACGAATTAGCGCTCAGCGAACCGCTTTATAACGAGGGATTACTGTAGTTATAATTTCACAACACAAGGAATAAAAACATTAGTAATACCAACAAAGATTAATACAAAACCAATCTTCCATTTTTTGAAAAAGAGCTTCCAGGAGACAGATGATGGCCTCCCGTTACGACCATCCAGGGTAGCGTGCATAGGGTATGGCTCTTCTGTATACGGGAACAGCGTGGCTTTACCAGGCCCATCGGTGTTCCCCTTTTTGATAGAAGTCAGGGTGAAGGTTTAGCAGAGATAAATATCAACGCTAGCACAAGTGGGATTCGAATCTGGGAACTACAGATATGAGCCTGGAGCGCTTCCGACTGAGCCAAACCCCACCCCACCCTGGTTTAGAGGATGGAGTGACGTCATTATAAGTTAACCACTGAAGAATAAAGTAAAACATTCTTTAGAAGATTTAATTGACATATTTTCGTATAATGCTGTGATTCTAAGCAAATGTTTAGTTTAATTTGCAACTTATAGGACAGAAAAGGATCTAAGAAACTACTCCTAGTTTGTAGACGTCTTCTCTCACAAGGTTCATGCAATAATAAGACCGAAGTCACCGTTGACCATTGCCTCAGACAGAGTTAACATACAAAATCAGACTACCGCAACAGTAGCTAGTTCCCTAACCACCATATCAGTTAAGGATCAACATTTATATTAAAAAACATTGTTTTTGACAGGAATTAAAATCAGAGAATGTGTTTCAATTTTAAGGCACTGAATGGATGTTTTAAATGGTTAAACTGACTAAATAAAATAAAATAAATAAATAAAATGAATACCCCCTCAAGCAGCTGCTTGCCACAGAGGTCTGACAGGAGCCTGTCAGTTTATAATGCCATAGTAGAAGGTCTGAGAGGATGGCAGGGCCTCAGCAGAAAAACGACACAAACAGCCATACCTTACCCGGGGCTCGAACCCAGGTCCCTTAGATCAGTATCCAAGCGCGCTAACCACTCGGCCATGGGACGGGCATTTAATAATGCTGGTTTCCAAAATCTAAGCAATACTCTGTGCTCAGGTCGTGTGGTATTTGTATTAAAGCTTGATTAAGGAGATATTCATGAGGCCCAGATTTTGATTTCCAGTGTACCATTTCCTACTATTTTTTACCCTTTAATACAATGGCGGACACGTCTGTAATAGACGTCATTTTTAATTGACTTTTTAGGACACATCTGAAATTGCAGATACAATGCTGATATGGGACATGTCTTCTACTGCACACGCGTGGTAGTTTCACTAAGTGCAGTTTCATTTTTTGCTGTTTAGTCTCTTGTCATTTGTGTTGTCTATCTGGATCAGCAATAGATAGGGTCGAGAAATAATGAAGCCCAATGGAAATTTTTGGACTATAATATATAGCAGGGGTTGACAGGACTGATAACTGATATCGTATTATTCTTGCCCTCGTAAAACAATAAGATGTTATAAGAAGGTGCTATTTCATATTGTGTGCTGGTGAATGCTTTGAAAAATTTCATAAAAATGATAATTTTTAGTTATTTTATATAGGGAATTTTATTTTTTATTTGACTGAATATTGTAATTTATAATGCTTGAGTTTTTTTTATTTGTATAATTATTGTAATGTGTATTGCTTCCATTTTTTGTAGTGTTCCTGGAGTGACTGCATGCATATTGAAAATATCCGCGAATGTATTAATACTCCCTTTAAACATTTCAGATGTTTTTTCGATTTGAAGACATTCAGGGCACTTTCATGAAGTCTTGCATGGTTAGTGTATTCGGAAAGATCCTTACCGATGAAGATATGCTTGCTGCTGCTGCTGATCGTCACCGAGGTGTAAAGAGCAAAATGCCACTTTGGGGGGTTGTTAAACTTCTGTGGGTAAGTTATAATAATGGAAATATTTTAAATTTAAACTAAATTGTACTAAAGCTTGATTAAGGTGTGAACTCCAGTGCAGTGAATATCAAGGATAGTGAGACAACTCCAAATGTAGAAAAAAGTGAGTCAAAAGGAAAAAAAAACATCTAACAATTGTATTTATAGTGTGTTTCAAAATTCCACCATTCATTTGTTTGCTTCTCATATTTCTTTAGCGGAAACAAATACAATGCCTATTTTTTGAGATTTTCACACACACTTCACAGTCACTGACCTTTTTTATGACTCGCTGGCCGCCATTTCAGTAGCCTTGGTCGAATCATTTTTAGATATCTCACATTACCTAACCAAGAAGCTGACAGTGATAAATAAGAGGTATTCAAGTTGTCGTGTCACTTAAAATTAGACTTTTGCATTATTCTAAGAAACAACCTGACCAGCATTCCCTATAATCCTGATGAGTTTAACCCAATGTACTTGTCGAGTCTGATACTAACAGTATATTGAAGCAACCAAATTATAAGTTAAAATAAAGGGTTGGATCCTTGCTAATCCTTTTGTTTGTCATTTTGTAGTACTGCTGTAAAATTAGGGATAATTATTCATAAATATTTTAATTGCATATATTGAATATTTCATAAACATTGGCATGACGGATGGATTGGTCTTGGATGACAATATTTTGCCCAGCGTCTGAAACGGATACGCATTTATTTGTAACAAATTCGACACTTATTAATTATTATTAGTTATTCGATTATTTAATCATTTATTATGGCCTAAATGTAAAAAAAATCTCTCATTATTTGGTCATTTTATAGAAATCGGCAAAAAAGTTTTTATATATTTTTTGATTCTTTACTTTTCAGCACCAATGTATATCAACCAATCATTTCTTTGAATATAATATTTCTATTTCTTTGAAAATATTTTCGCTTTTATAATGCATGCAATGTAGTTATTTGTTATTTTGCAAAAATTGTTAAAAGCATTGTTTGTTAAATGCAGAAGCATTGCAAATTAAATGCAAAAGCATTGCATTAAATGCATATGCAAAAGCATTGTTTGTTGTAAATGCATGCACTGTAGCTATTTCTTATGATTATTTTTTTCTTTCAGGATATGTTTTTTATTGGATATGGAATAGAAAAGTGTAAAAAGAAATATGAAAATTATCGCATTCCAGTTGAAAATGTTTCTAGTGCTAAAGATCTTTACAATTCTTTAGTTTTTCGTTGCAGTGATTTGAATGAGGTAAGCAAACGATAAATTCATCTATTCTTATGCGGTTTTAAATGAACTCGTAATCATTGTTCTCACAATAAGTTCCACTAGAAAATAAAAAATTGGCTGATTTTCCAACTCCAATCACTCTGATTCTCATCAGTGAAGGGGCGGGGTGGCTCAGTCGGTAGCGCGCCAGGCTCGTAATCTGTAGTTCCCAGGTTCGAGTCCCAGCTGGGTCAGCGTTGAGATTCATCTCCGCAAAATTCCCCGCCCTACCCACGGTCAGTAGGGGACACCGATGGGCTTTGAAAGGTCGCCGTCCGTCGGATGGGACGTTAAGCCGTGGCACCGTGTGCGGGAGAGCCATACCCTGTGCACGTTAAAGAACACGCTGGATGGCCTTGACGGGAGGCTGCCATCTGTCTCCCAACAGCTGTTCCAGTGGGTCCCCTCCCCCAACCTTCTCTGAGCCTTTGGGGTCCTTGTGACCTGGCCATTTAGCCCATGGAGTGCAAAAAAGTGCCGCTCAGAGGTAAAACAACCCAACCAACCCAACTCATCAGTGAAATTTGTATTCTTAGTAAATACCAGCAGACATTTCTGTTCTATAAAACTTTAACGTATCTCTGTAATGTTCTTTATCTAATATAACATTAACATCACAAAAAAGTTATCTAATCACAATGTTTCTGGTAAATACTTTCTGATCATTTTGGTGTTCCTTGATTCTTTTTATTGTAGTCTTTCAGTTGTGTATGAAAAAACATGAGAGTCCTGGAATAGGCCCTTCTACTGTGACGGAAATCAAAGTTTATTTTTGCGTATTGAGAAGACAATAGTGAGAGGATATGTGCAAATTTGAGGTGGATAGAATTAAACATGGTTGAGATAGAAAGCGTTGCGGGGGATAACGACCAGAAGATAGAATATGAATTTTACAGTTTGTTGTAGACAGTAGAGGTTTTTAGAATTTAGCAGACGCAGATGCAAGGAGTAAGGATTAAACTTCTCTTCCGTATCTATTATTATTTTAAAAGAGATCTGATGATTAGCAAATTTAAATTTAATTCTACGCTTATTGAATGTGATAGATAACAATAAGCTGGGATTAAAAACTGAGCAGTGAAGTGATTAATTCAGTTTATTCAAAGAACAGGAATGGCAATAACGAACACGATTCTGCTTTATTTTTAGAGTATTTTAAATACAATATATTTTCAAAAGAAAATAGTAAAGTGATGTGAAGTAATCATAGGCGCATTTTAAGATAATGGTCCATATTCAGTAAATATTTAGGGTCCAGATTGGGTCCATATGTGCGTGTTAAGAATATATACCCGCTGTCATCCCAAGACAATTTAAAACAATCTTCATTTTCGTGTTGGCTCCCAACATGAAAATTCAGGAGTGAAATAAGGGAGACAGAAAGATATTTTACATTTCTCGGGACTGAGGGAGAAAAAACGATATTTTGTATATTTCCGAAGTGGGGAGGGGAGGGAGGGATTAAAACCTTATTTTACATATTTCAATAATCGAGAGGGGGGGATTTATTTTACGTATTTCCGGAATGCAAGGAACCCAAAACCTTCTTTTGTTTTCGTAATTTCGGAATTAGGGGACCAAAAACTATTTTGTTTATTTCTGGTTATTGTAGTCGTCGTCATCATCTGTGAGACTTTAAATACTTAACGAATATTGTTGAAAATCGAAGAATTAAATAAATTTGTTTTATTAATCCTCAGTCACATTTTACTATAAAAAGCTTATTCTAAATGATATCGAGCTTTTTCCTGTAGAAATAAAATGGGCTTATTCTTAGCCAAGTCGTTATTGAATGCCACTGGCGAAACTAGATTATCATCGACGTAGTACAAAACATTCTATTGTGCCCCTATCATACAGTTAACAATTTATTATCATGTCGTACCAATATTGTAATTAGTATGGATGTAAATGAACTGATTAAAGTACATATGAACAAGTTTTTGACTCACGAACTTTCAGAACTATCAAACGGTGACTACTGACCAGAGAAGAGTTGCCAGTAATCACCCCAGCCTTAACACGAGAAGAACCGTTTATGACCTGTGCTTGAAATGTTGATAGATAATAGCCCAGAATTTATAAATAGTTGCCGGGTCTCAAAAGGGATGCTAGCTAGAGTCCTGGAATTTAAAATGAACAGTTAGTAAGTGAAAGTGATCGAGGAGATACTAGTGACTGTTCATCTGATGATGATATTTTTTTTTAAAACGTTTTCTTTTACTTTATTTGGACAGAACAATTTCTGAAAATCAGTATGCTATAACTGTTTTAATATTAATAGAAGCAATTTTTTTAGTTTTCCTCAGAGATTATTACTGTATTAAAATTGAGTTCTTACTTATATCGGTGAACTGTTACATTTGACAAGAGTTAAAAATCCATGTGTTACTTATATTGTTTTTTATATTAAACTTTTTTTACTTTATTTGAAAACATTATATCAGATATATCAGAGTATGGGTTTGTTTGTTTGGATGTGCAGATTCTCTTTTCGTGAAAATGAGATTGTACAGTTGTAAATGTTTGATTTGACATCGAACGCTTTATAAGCTTTTTATATAAAAAACAAACAGTTTTCTGTATATTTTTATACTTAATTATATGTTTATAAAATGAAAACACTCAGCACAATAATAGTGTGGGTCTCAGCTTGTTATAATTTAACTTTTAGCCTAGGTTCATATTGTAGCCTGGCTGAAGCAAGAAATTGTAAACTGTAGCCCTGGATTACAATTCTTCGAACATTTATGCTATGTTGAAATTAGAACTGTGTGGAGGTTGTGAGGCAAATGACTTCTTTCAACTAGAAATGGCTACGTTAATATCCTAAGTAATGCATTTTCTGTTTTTTCTTTTAGTAAGAAGTTAAGAAGTTCAAAAATAAATATATAATTTTATGTTTACAATGCATAAATTAATTGAAACTGGAATGTGAATGGGTCCCCAACCCTATTGGTTTCCTGTATGATGCACTGATTGTACCTCCGGTAATTTCGATCCCGATAAGTATATAATGAAATAAGAAATGAAAGTAATTTTCAAAACTTCGTTGAAGAAACAATATTTGGTTACATAAGGGGAACAATAAATGCTTAGAAGTCTAACCATGAATTTGTATCTATGTTTCGACAAATTTACTTTATCGGAAACTACAACGATGATGAGAAAAATGACAGACGTCCATCAAACGGAAAGCTGAGCTGTGGTCTCTTATTCAGTAGAGTCATAATCTTCTCAGATTCACTGAAGGATGTTATCTTTTTATACATTTTTTCCAATGTTTTTTACACACCCTTTGTGTATCTGTCAGCATATTTTCAATAAAAACACCCTAGTTTCACTGCGCGTTTGTATATGGAGTGAAAGTCTCTACGTTGGGAGCGACATAGCTTATAAATTTTCCATTAGTTCCAATTTCCACTACTAGAGGTAAATTCAGGACGGGAAATAAAAGCTTCTTTAGCACCCTCTAATGGTGAAAAAAATTTGGAAATGCCCCAAAAATATGAACGAATATTGCAAACGAAATATTTATGAGAGAAATATGTAATTTTTGTTGTGGAGTGGAGAGGCAAGCGGTTTATATCGGAAACGATGATTTATGTTCTTACACCTGGAAGAGATTTTTTTTTGGTTTTAGAGAAAAATAAAACATCCCTTTTTTTTCCCCAATCATCCATTGGTTGGAATTTCCATTGTTAGAAAGTGTTAAAGGCGGTAAATGAAACTTTTTCTGAACATCCCATATTCGCGATAAGTGATATGTTATTCTTCTATTATTGATTAACAAAATAAGCATAAAAGATATTTGTACGATGCATGTTGTATTTTGGTTCATTTATTTCTTTTCTCCATAGAACCTAATTAAACACATGGAATGTAGCTTTTCAACATCAGTGTGGAATATGTGCTTGCTGTCACTGTTGGCAGATGCTCGAGGAGGTAAGCAGCAAAGGCACCTAAATTGGTGTACTTCTTAATAAAAGCATACTCAGAATGATAGATTAACATACTTGCGATGCATGACTTTTTCTGTGTTGTACAGTCGCTCAAAAAAAGTATCCGAACACTACGGTTGAATGCAAAATTCAGAAAAAATATCTGACAATGATTTTTTTAGAAATTAGTGACTGGCAACCTTCGTGTCACGTGACACGAAGGTTGCCAGTCACTAATTTCTAAAAAAATCATTGTCAGATATTTTTTCTGAATTTTGTAATCAACCGTAGTGTTCGGATACTTTTTTGAGCGACTGTACAACAGTTTAATTAAAACTTCAAATAAGTAACCCATTTCACACTGCACATAAGTATGAGTTTTGAAACCAAATTAGAGTATAACTCAGTTACAAAATCATCAAGATTTCACTCAGGAAACATACTGTAAATAATCGGAAACTCAAGTATAATGAAATTCAACTACCCACCCTATATAGGGAAAGAAGTTCATTGGACAGTTCGTAAATAAGTTAAAGAACATGTAAATAACGGCTGTAATACCTATTTAGGATTTCTGTCTTGAAAATATTCGGTACAGGTAAAGTAAAAAAAAATGAACCGAAAAATACTGTAATATTAAAAAAAAAGCAAATATTAGAATGCAATATTGGGACTTTTATGTAAATGGGAAAAAATTAATATATTGTGCAATGCGAAATTACAAACAATTTTAGGCAAATATACAATTCAAAAAGCGTTGATTTATGCGTAAATAATCTAATCTAAATTATATAAAAAGGAAAGTTTGTTTGTGTGTTTGTCCACTTATGCACTCGGCCCCAGAAGAGCTAGAGGCTCCAAACTTTGCATGAACGTTTCCTTCACCTAGGGGAAGAATATAGGCTATTTACGAACCCGCTGCGGTCAACCAAAATTAGTGATGGCGGATTTGAAATATCGCAAAATTCCCCTACACTTAATACTAATGGTTTGAAGTTATTCAAAGTAACTGTTGCCACTAATGAATTTGAAAAAAAGGAATACATCAAACTAAATTAATTTCTGGTTTCGCGTGATTAAACATTAACGGTCCTCATATAACACAAGGCCGATGGACCAAGTTATGGCGTCACCATAGGTAATCCTGTAATGTAGATAATTCTTATACATTTACTGCTATTATTATTATTACTGGTGTACTTTTATACTAATTTTTTTCATTAATGCTTATTTATAAATATATCGTATTTAGAAAAAATATTATTTGGATTTATTAGCAATTATCATAATGCTAATAAATACGAATAATTTGCCTTCTAAATGAGGTATATTTATAAATAAGCATTAGTACAAAAGTACACCACTGCTAGCAATGGAAAGAAATATATAAGAATTATCTAAGTTACAGGACTACTTATACTGACGTCATAACTTGGTCCACAGGTCTTCTCTTACAGGAGGTGTTGGATAAACTCATTGTTCAGTTTGTTGGGTCAAGAACGCGAGTGTCCTTGAATATTCAAGTCGTTCTAATTAAGCACGAGCGGAACACGAGATTCATTGCTGCAATGAAAGCTTCAAAAACTATCAATTCATATCGGAAATTAAAATCATTAGCTTCATTTATAAAATATGTAAAAGTTAATAAACCTAATATAATAATTGATAAAAGTTTTAATATGTTAAGTAAATAATAATAATAATAATAATCCGGAAAAAATGTTTTCACAGAATTGGAATTGCAATAATTAGAGAAACTGACAAAAGAGGAACCAACACAAGATAATGAGCAAATCGTGGAATGCTCCTTGACAGTTGAACTGGAAAATCCAGTTGAGGAACATTCTGCACCTGAAGAACAACCTTTGGAAGAACCTGACAATCATGAATTGATTGAGCAGCAGAGTCTTCTGAAAGAGAATATTTTAAATCATTTCAGTCAAGGTGTAGCTAGAGAAAGGCTGCCTGTAATCCGCCAAACCCGAAGCAAACAAGTGAGTGATCTGTTAGCAAATACAAATGAAATAATTAAAACAATTCCAACCAATACACTAAAAGAAACAAATCAGCTCTTGTACAGTACAGCTGCAATAATAACTGAAGAACTTGGTTACAAGATGCCAAAAAAGAAAACACCCGGTACCCCAAAGTGGAAAATTCGACTTGAGAAGAAAATTAAGAAACTCCGTGGAGACCTTAGCAACCTGAAATTCTTAAAGGAATGGGAATTTGAAAAATGAAAAAGTCAAACATGGGTTATCGAGAAGATATGATTTGGAAAGGAAAACAGTTGTTGAAATTATGGAAGAATTAAAACAATGAGTAACAGCAACTGCAAAGAAAATTGAAAGATTTGATGGACGCATAAAACAATTCAAAGAAAATTTGCAATTTCGAAGTAATCAAAAACTATTTTATAAATCTTTGAATGAAAATGGAGTTCAAAAGAACATTAGCCCATGTAAAGAAGATACTCTAAAATTTTGGAAAAAATTATGGGAAAGTCCAGTTGAACATAATAGAAAGGCCCCTTGGATCAAAGATATTTGCAATGAATTGAAAGGAAAAAACATGGATGATTTAGTGATCACAACTGAAATGGTTTCAATGCATGCAAAGAATGTGAAGAACTGGGGTGCACCTGGGCCAGATGAATTGCATGGATTTTGGCTAAAGCATCTGACAAGACTCCATCAACGTTTAGCTATACAATTTAACCAAATGCTTCAAATTTCAACTAGTGAAGAATGGCTAACAAGAGGTCGCACATTTTTAATAATGAAAGATCAGGGAAAAGGCAATGAACCTAGCAACTACAGACCAATCACATGCCTCCCAACAACATTCAAGCTGTTCACAAGAATTCTTGCAAGGTCAATTTATGACTACTTGTGGGAAAACAACTTATTTCCATTTGAACAGAAGGGAAACTTCAAAAAGTCAAGAGGCACAAAAGATCTGCTGCTAATTGACAAAATGGTACTGAAAAACTCTAAAAGAAGTAGAACCAACTTGAATATGGCATGGATAGATTATAAAAAAAGCATTTGGCTCATTGCCTCATAGCTGGATTAACAACTGCTTGGAAATTTTTGGAATCAGCAAAAACATTTGCCAATTCCTTAAAGAAAACATGCAAAAATGGAAAACATTACTGCTTGCATTTGGTGAAGAACTCGGAAAAGTTAGCATCAAAAGAGGCATTTTTCAAGGGGATTCTTTGTCTCCTTTTCTGTTTAACATCTCTTTAATCCCCTTGTCAATGATTTTGAATAAAACAAAAATGGGATACAATATTTCAGATCAACATGGAAAAATAAACCACCTGCTATACATGGATGACCTGAAACTATTTGCAAAAAGCCACACTGAACTGGAATCATTATTGAATACAGTGCAGATATTTAGTGATGATATACAAATGAAATTTGAACTAGAAAAATGTGCAATATTGTCTGTGCGCCAAGGAAAAATCCAGAACATGGATGGAATAGAACTAGAAAATGGTAATATTATGAAATCAGTATCAGAAAATGGAAATTACAAATACCTCGGAATTCTAGAATCAGATAATGTCTTGCACACAAAAGTAAAAAATCTAACTCGGAAGGAATACATCAAAAGAGTACGAAAAGTACTAAAATCCAAATTGAATGGTGGGAATACAATTAAAGCCGTAAATACCTGGGCCATTCCAGTCATTAGATATCAAGCTGGAATAATTGACTGGACAAAAAATGAATTAGAAACATTGGATCGAAAAACTCGAAAGCTTTTGAACATGTATCATGCACTCCATTCAAGAAGTGATGTTGATAGATTATATCTACCACAAAAAATTGGAGGAAGAGGACTACTACAAGTACAACAGGTAGTAGAAGAAGAAGAAAGATGGTTGGGTTGTTTTACCTCTGAGCGGCACTTTTTTGCACACCATGGGCTAAATGGCCAGGTCACATGGACCCCAAAGACTCAGAGAAGGTTGGGGGAGGGGATCCACTGGAACAGCTGTTGGGAGACAGATGGTAGCCTCCCGTCAAGGCCATCCAGTGTGTTCTTTAACGTGCACAGGGTATGGCTCTCCCGCACACGGGACCACGGCTTAACGTCCCATCCGACGGACGGCGGCCTTTCCAAGCCCATCGGTGTCCCCTACTGACCGTGGGCAGGGCGGGGAGTTTTGCGGAGATAAATCTCAACGCTGACCCAACTGGGACTCGAACCTGGGAACTACAGATTACGAGCCTGGCACGCTACCGACTGAGCCACCCCTGCCGCGAAGAAGAAAGAAGCTATATGACTATATCAACAGAAGTAAGGAAAAGTTACTGCAGGCAGTTAAAACTGAAAACATATTAAAAACAGCAGAAACCAAGGTTGAATTTAAGAAAAAAAAAACAGTTCGGAAATAGACTAAATGGCTGGAAGAACAAGCCACTACATGGACAACATCTGAAGAATATTGAAGGGAAAAGGTATAACAACTTGACATGGGCATGGCTGAAACAGGGTACTTTAAAGAAAGAAACTGAAGGTCTGATTTTTGCTGCACAAGAGCAGGCATTACAAACAAATGCTATGAAAGCTAAAATTCAGAAAATTAGTAAAAATTCAAAATGTCGACTTTGTCAGAAAAAAGGTGAAACTCTGTCTCATCTTATTTGTGAATGCAGCAAAATTGCACAAACAGACTATAAGAACAGGCATGATAGAGTTGCGAAGTTGATTCACTGGTCTTTATGCAAAAAATACAATTTGCAGTATCAGAGAAATCGTGAGAACATCAGGTAGAGAAGGTGGTTGAAAATGACCAAGTTAAGATCCTGTGGGACTTTAGAATCCAAACTGATCGACATCTCGAACATAATACACCAGATATAACTGTAATTGAAAATAGAAACGTGTAGATAGTCGACATTGCAATTCCAGGTGATGCCCGAATTGAGGATAAAGAGCAAGAAAAATGACTATGAAAACAAAAATGGCTAATGCTAATTAACAAAATGGTACTGAATATAGAGATTTAGCAATTGAAGTTACTAGATTGTGGGTTAAACACACTTCTGTTGTCCCGTTGTCATCGGGACCCTTGGCACCATCTCAAAATATTTTATAAACCATCTCAAGAAGCTTCAGATTTCTGATATAACATCCTCAGAACTACAAAAGACAGCACTACTTGGAACTACATACATCTTACGACGATACCTAGTTGATTCTTAGGTCTCAGACTGAAACTTGTATCAACTCAAACCGCCATCCAATGGGTTTTTTGTTTCTTTTTTGTGTCATTGACTGTGTTTCGAATATTTCGATTATATGTGTATAATAAAAATAATAATTTTTTCATAGTACCTATATATTTTGTGGGCAGTTCAGACCGTATTTAATTTCCTTTTTCTGTAAAGTTACACATGCCTGGAAAACTCTATCCGAGGGATTCTGGTGGGTACGAAATGATTTCAAAAGTTCGATTATCTGAGCGAAGCAATTCCGTTTTTTGGTTTAGAAACTTCTGACTTGGGGATGTTCATAAAGTATCTCAAAATATATCCATTTCGTTCCTTCTCTAAAAGAGAGGGAGAAAAATTTCCACCTTTTTTCATTTAGAATATTTTAACTAATATATATATTACTTTATCTTTTATCTGTCTTTCTGTCTTCAGATATTAGACTATCTTTTTAAATAGATAAATTTGCGAATGGATTAAATATGGTAGAAAATAAGACTTAACAAATAAGCTGCATGTATTAATATATACACACACATATTATATATATAAATCAGTGGTGTACGCAGGGGGAGTATCAGTGGAGTGCATGGGGTCTTGAACGTAAATATGGTATTCGTTTTTAGTAAAAGAGAGAATGAAAAAAGAAATGTCTTCAAAATTTAAAAGATTAATGCTTTTGATTGTTTATATTAATCAGATTTTACTACCTGATATATTTTCTGTTTGGATTGTTATCGATATTAAATTCCTGACATACTTTCTAAATTCTGGACCTTCCCCAATAAGAAAATCCTACCAGCATCACTGTTATATATATATATATGTATTAATATATTTATATATATTTATATTCATATTTTCCATCAATATAATACATTCTTCTAATTATCTCTTAGATTTGAATAATTTTAAAATTTTCTGTATCCTATTGTAAAGAGCAAAACAGCTTATTAATCAATTGTTAACCTACTAAATCAGGAAATACCTACATTATCGTTTTCAGGTTTTGATACCGAGGTATATAGTAATTTTGCTCATCTGTTGGCCACTTGTACCAACGTAGAGAGTGCAGATGTTCCTTCTGCTATCCAGGTAAGGAGAAAACTGTTTCCCATGATGCAATAGAACTAACTCTTGTGACAGTCATAATGGATATTTAATTTCATTATTATTATAGCAAGTGTAAATAAAATGTGATTTGCGTTTTTTTCCACACATACCTAGTTGTTGAAACTATGTTTTTCATACTTTTGGAAAAGGAACATGGAAGGATATCACAGAAGCTAGAAGTATATATACCTGTGGCTCCTCAGTCACTCACAGAGGAGAGAAATTTAGCCGAAAATAAATATTTGAAGTTATGTGTTTCTTTTACAAAAATTCGAGATTCCCAAAAAATTGTGGACCATAGTAGCGCATCTGAAAAAGATAGCACATGTTGGAACCTTCCGAAGAACTTTGTCAAATTATTGTAAGCGTACAGCCATAAAATTGCAGGAATTTTGAATATTTCACATAGAAAGTGCAGAATATTGCTTATATTCGATAGGAACTGAAGAACATTATTTATATATGTCATAGGAAGTGCAGAATACCCTCTTTTGTTTAAAATAGCCGATGCGATCGAGGCGATCAATCACTGAATGGGAATTATAGGTACCGGACAGAAAAATGGAAACAATTCCATGTTATCTCAATAGAAAATCACATTCAGATCTCAATAACTTCTTCAATATGATTTTTAATGACTAATTTTACAATAAAAATAAACAATCCTACGCATGATATTGAGATTGTTAAGATGGAAGGACTATTAAATTGTAGATAGATGATCAGTGCCAAAAACATGTCCCTATTAGTTAGTCTGTAATTTAAAGACTATTAGTTAGTCCGTAATTTAAGGAAAAAAGATAAGGTTTAGGGAATGATTTGGAAGAAAGGATAGGGGAAAGGTTTAATAGTGAGCTGTCTTTAGTGCAAATCATAGCTGGTTGGCAGAATTAAGAGAGTGGCAAGTTTATATAATCTAAATTAAACAAGTGATGTTATCTTAAATGGCTAGATAAATTGGAATAAATTGGATGAATTGGTTGAGGATTGATTCATTGTTCTTGTGAGGTTTTATTGTGAAAGAAACGGAATGTGGTAGAATGGAAGGAAATGGCAGATAGAGCTTACCTTGCCCTAGAAATAAAGCTATCCTCTGGATTCAAGCCAGCAAAGACTTGCCATATCATAAGATATATATATATATGAATAGTAATGAATGACTTGTTTCTTGGTAAAAATGCTGCAGGTGATTATAAGCTGAAGTTTCTGTTATTGTCATTTTGAAAATCCTAAGGGTTTTTAAAAGCTGTTTAAAGAATTATGATATCAGTCTTATGAAAGTGAAACCCAAAGCTTGAGATGTTGGTTTGTTGTTTTCCGTTTAGCGCTATCGGTGGGTACTTTTATATATAGGGCAGTTAAGGACAGTAATCTACCATTTAAAGCTCCGTTAATTGTCGATAATGCACCCCTATATATCCTCAAAATTAAAATGACATAAAATCAAACGTGAGATTGCAGTTTCTTTCTCGTAACACTATATCATCGTCCTAGCCTGTGAGCCAAACGATGATTGTGACCTTCAAGCGGTATTTTGCATTTCGTACAATGCAGCAAGCTATTGCAACAACTGATTATAAAAGTGGTTCAAACCTGAAGCACTTCTCAAGAGGCTACAACGTTTGAAATGCAGTCAACAACACACAGGAATTCTTGGACTAGATCAAGCAGTAAGGGGTTGTCAAAACTATGTGATGCCTTGAAAGGGGAAAGAGGATTAAGGATTCCATTATGTCTCGTTTACAAGGGGAAGCAATGCTGGAGTTTATCACTCCCAGAGCAGGAGAACTATACACTGTGGACGTTAAAGAACAGATTAGATGGCCTAGTCGGGGAGATCGAGGCTCCTTTATACAATGGATATTCTTCTCCAAACTTCTCTTATCTCTTGGTGATCCTTGTGACCTGGCCACTTAGCTCCATGTATGCGAGAGAAAAAAAGTCACTCAGAGATAAAACATTCCAAGTTCTGCTGATAATGTGTTTTATCATTATGCTATTTACTCATTATGTACATTGCGAATTTCAACTTTTAATTTGTTGAGGAACCCTAACAATTGCGTAGTCAATAACAGCCCTTAAATAAAATAATCAAATAATTTTAATTATAGTTAGATGGAACATATTTGTGATTAAAATTATTGATTGTATATTTCTGGCATATCCTAATAATTAATTTGTCATATTTTGCGTAAGGTTTGAGGAAATTTCGTTTCCATTTCGTACAGTTTTCAAATCAGCTGAAAATTGTCCGGAACGTTTTAAAGATGTCTTTTGAACCCTGTCAATATACATGATGAGAAGTTCAGTAAAAGTGAGAAATTCAAAAACAATGAATTGAAATGATTTTGAGCATATATTAAATTTATTTATATTTTTCAGAGTCTGGTGTATACCATAACTCAAAATATCGAACCAAAGAAGTTCAAATCAATGGAACCTGAGGTAAGTTATTATGAAATTCTTGATTTCAGTTTTCATGTAAAAGCATGTAACAATTCTTTTACGGACTAACGTGAAATTTGCTGAAAATATTTCTATTTGGAATATGACTGATTTTTTGCATTTGCAACCGATATGTTTTGCTAGTTGATCTTATACCACAGAGTATTCTTATTCAAACCTCAATAATTAAGTGTGGATGACTTGTTGATAAATTCATTGTATGACTTCAACAGCATTTTCCATAGAAATTAAAACCCAAGAAGATAGAATGTTTCAGTTTTAAGCAGATGAAGGAGGTGGTAGGAAAATCCGTGATCTTAGAAACAAAATCTCATAGGCAAATACGCCATGTAGAATTTAGAACAAAAGTGAGTTAGAAGCATGAATGTTAGCATGAATTAACTCTCATTACTTGACAGTTAATGTCAAGTAAATTATGAGACATTTTAATGCTTATATAAGACAAGCTGTGGTCTTCAAGGTAATATTTTATGTAAATGACAGTGGCCTATCATTAAAGGCAACAGAAGTGGATATGGTGAGGCTCCTTAGTTGACCTTCATTAGTTCTCATTGACTGACTGGTGATTGACAAGTCATTGACTCAATATTACAGAAAATTGTTAAAGGGCCAATTGCCTAGTCTCCGCAGTCTTCTCAATATCCCTTTAAATTACATTTCTGAAAGTTGTCCCTTTTAATGTGGCCTTGCAAATGGATATACTTGCGAAAGAAAAGGCAAAAAAAGAGGAAAGAAGGAAACCGAAAGAAAACAAAATATTTTGAAGTAGTACTACGGAGAGCTAACGAAAGTTTTAAAAATATACATAGTTAAAAGGATAGTTAACATTCACATGTAGGCGTTGACTACAAGCCAAAGGTTGGGGACGTTGTCGTCCCTACGGCTTCAACTGATGAGATTTCTCTCCCCTAAGTTGAATCCAGAGATACATAGCAATAATTTATATTTCAAGGATTGTGGTAAAGTATAATTAAAGCATTGCCTCTTTTCATGTGTTACAAGCTCTGATTTGACTCAGTGATGGGAAAACTATGGCCCGTGGACCAGCGGAGCATTTTACCCGCTAAGATTTTCATAGGACTACTTTCTGAATTGAAGTTGTATTTTATTCTTGATAATTTTTAAAATGGGCTTCGGAATAGTAAACGAAGACTTTGGTGAACGCGACTGCTTAATTTCAAATTCATTTTGAAAGTGATACATTTCTTGTTATGACCGATAGATGGCAGCACCGACTATCGGCTCATCGAGTTTAGAGGTTATTCCTGGTTGGCAGTAATAGAAAAAGTTTTCCCCACCATCAGTGTGACTTATAATTTGTTATTCTAGGCCCTCGCGTTCGGATGATATAGTCGAACAATCATTTACACACAACACACACACACCTTCTTTTTTGTGTGTGTGGGTGGAGCTTAGGGATACTCTCCACTTCACAAGCCTTTCATTTGTTACATAGTATATTTGTTACTCTCTGCCAGTGTGTTGGGAAGATATGGTGATATATATTATTTTGACAAACGCAGATAGCAAAAAAACTGACAAATGAGCTAAAAGTACATAATAGGTAAAAAAAACTCAGAATTTTAAATATTTAAGACTGGCGTCAAAAGAAGAAAGATTTATAGAGCAGATGAAGAGTAGAGCTATGTGAAAAATATGGGAAAAACCAGAGACAGGTGGAAAAGCTTTAATCAGTGGAAATGGATATTTGGAGAAGTTTCTGGTAAAATTAAGCAAAATTAGAAATGAAGAGATTTTAAAAATAATGGAAGTTAAAGAAACGGTGGATATAGGAATTTAAAAAAAAAGAAAGGGAGATCGAGCATATTCGCCACGAAATCGAACTTGTAATATGATGGAATGAAGATAATAATGGTCAATTAAGAATTTGGTAATGAGAATCAGAGAGAAGACGAATGTGTGTGTGTGTGGGGGGGGGGAGACATACGAGGAACTGCATGAATGTAATAACTTTAGGGGGAAAAATTTGGAACAGGAGGACTGGAATAGTAGAGAACAATGAAGGTTTAAAATTTCTAGCAATGGTCTCAAGGAATATTTTCTCGTGGCCGCATTAAGAAAATGGAATTAAAGGAAATGCAAAACATGTACTTATGGACTTGTAAGGTAAACATATAAACATTTTTTAAGAATATGAGTACTATTAATTTCCATCTTTAGCACATAAATAGTCAATCATCACCCCATATGTAAAGCCTGTTTCAGGCCAAATATACATATATATGCAATCTTTGTTCATTTGCATAAATATACAAATATATATATGTAATCTTTATTTCTAAAACTATACGTATACTTTATATATATATATATGTAATCATTGTTCATTTGCATGAAAATACAAAATATATGAAATAATAAACTTTGATTGATTTAAAATAAAAAGTGAAACATTGTAATTCCATGAAATGGTCAAGTATATAGAAGAGATGATCCTATATTTCTTATATTGCCTGTCCTCACTCAGGAGGAGACTGTAACAATATTTTTATTGTGAAAGCCTCATTAAGGCTTTAAATAATTTTATCATTGATATTATTTTGACTGTAACAAATGTAAGTTTTGTGATTAATATTGTATAGTATTGCAGTGTTGTATAGAGTATAGTAATTAGTATTGTATAAAGAAGAAAATTTTCTTCTCGAAGATAACTTCAAACAAAAAGAGAACTCAAACTTGAAAGATTTGGAACCCTCTGATATATATCATTTACATTCAAAGGAAAGGAAAAGTTTTTACGACGTATTTCCTTGTTTCGTTTTTCAGGAAGCACTGAAATGGCTTCACACCTCATCCAACATGGCTGCCACGAAATTCAAACAGTTCATATCGAAACATGGATACAGATGTTTGAAAGAGGTAAGTGGAGATTATTTAGTATAAGGAAATTATATTAACTCACACCTAAGTGTATACGAAAATATTTCTGCGTCCGTTACACTGTGTAAGCGCGGGTCTAAAAAAAAAGAAACGTGGGGGCACAATCGAGCCGGAAAAATCTAAAATGTAAAATGGGGGGAGGGCAAGAGATTATTTCTAAAGTAGTATAACATTTCTTCCTCCATTTTTTAGGTCTTTAAAGATTTCATGAAAATGCATGAGATATAAATAAGTTTAATAATTTTTCGCTTCTATTATTCTTATTAGTATTCTGAAAGGGGTGGGGGTGGCATGATCCCTTCCCCCCATAAATCTGGCCTTGACACTGTCACTTCCCGCCGAATAATATGCATTACCTCAATGACTGAGCTTGAGCACAAGCAGTTTCTGACAAATGTATTTCCAAATACGTGTAGGACTAAGACTATAGATGAAAGGCAGATAAATATAACTATCGCGATTATCGTGGCTGTTTTGAACATCATCTAAGTACATAAGTCGCTATAGCATAAGGGCCGGTTTGTTCCCTTCATCATACCCTTCCATTGTAGAGGGCCTCTCAGACTACTATAACAGTGGAATGTGCGCTGTAGGGCATTTGCTGCATAACAAGGCCACGAGATCGAGAATATTCGATGATGACGTAAAGGTATGTGGCATTCTACGAGTCTCTCAAAACAGCGCCATGTTTAATGTAATCGACCTCAGTATTATTAATTATAATCATTTTAATGAAAAATTAAAATGTTAAAGCTATTTGGAAAGAAAAATATTAGAAATACTAGAAGAAACTGAAATTTCGTTGGTAATATAATTATAAACGTAAAGAGCCATTCATTTATTAAAGATAGAGAATCTATATAATAAAAGAAGGTGTCTGTCTGTGATAGAGAATCTATATAATAAAAGAAGGTGTCTGTCTGTGAGTCTGTCTGTGGCAACCATAACTCATCGGGAAATCAACGTACACGCTTCAAATTTTAAGAGAATGTCTCTGGTTGTGGTCCGGATTGCAGTGCAAAATGTCAGGTCGAAAGTCCAAAAAGGGGGTTTTGCTAGAACGAAAAATATTTACCATGTTATTCCTACGGGAAACGAGAATCACTATCAAATTTACTGTTGCCATATTCTACTCCCTAACTATGAAAGTAAAGATTTAAAATAGCATTTAAATCTTCTGGTGCAAATCTGATGCCGTTGCCAGATTCCCCACATTTTCAAAAGCATTATTTAGGCGTTCAATTGCAGCCAGGGACCTGATTTTCTAACCAAAAATAGGGTCGGGCAGGGGAAACCCGTGTACCAAATTTGGGACCTTTCCGTGAAGTACGTCGGAAATTACAGAATGCCAAAATTTGACCAAATAAATATATGGATCGTTTGTCACGGGCTCAGAAAGCTCGCGCCGAGTCAGTAATGACCTTTGCAACACCGGGAGATTCTTCGTGTTCAAGAAATTCTTCGTGTTCAAACTGAGATAAAATGTCGCGGGAGGATGGATACTCACAAAACTAGCCTTTAGTGCAGGAAACAACAAAATATGCAGATTAAACGTGAGACACGAGCTGTCACAATTTATGTAGAAACGAAGCCACCGGCTAAGTGAGAACCTGATTTTTAAACCAATCACCGGGCCACACGGGGGACATTGAAAGGAAATTTGGACCGTGCGAACGAATATCACGTGAGCCATAGGGTGGCGAAATTTGTGGTAACGGAAATAAAATCTCGATAACTTACGCAGAAACTAAGCCACGGGCTATGAGGAGTGCTCGCTGACGTCAACAACGATCCGGGAAAATTTCTTCCTGTTGAAAATCTGTGCTAAAGTGTTAGGGGAGTGGGGGGGGGGGAGGCTCACAAAATTTACCTTTAATGCAGTGAAAATAAGAATGTAAGGTTAAAAACATCCGGGCGTTCAGCTAGTATGTAATAAAAAGAAGTCCCATAGGGCTTCTTTTTATTACATACTAGCTGAAATGGTGAATATGTAATAAAAAGAAGTCCCATAGGGCTTCTTTTTATTACATATTCACCATTTTTAAACACCAGATTCTCTCCTCCGGGCGCATAACACCTGTCCTCCGTTGGGGTTGTTGCCCATCGTCATCCGCTACTGAATCGTCTGGATGCATTTTGTTTTTGTTGGAATCTCTGCCAAAATCTATGCACCGCTGAACTACTCATATTAAGTCATCTGACAACATCTGGTTGAGTTTGGGCTGCCTCGAGCTGACTTATAGCTCGCACCGTACTTCTTACGATAAATGATGTCTGGTAGACATCCCCAACAAATCTGCTATCTTGATTTCGCAAGAGAACTGGAGAACAGCTTCGAAAAGCCCGCTTTTAACGCTCAACGCATTTGCATGTACTGCTGCCAACGCCATTCATTTGCATCAATTCATTCGCGTTTTTTTCCATTTGTTTATTAATTTATGGAAACCTTCGAGTTATCCGAATCTCTCAATAGCTTTAAGAGTGTCCGCCAGCAGTGGGAAAAATTGGAAAATGCCAAAATTAAACGAATACAGCAAATGATCTATTTAGGTAAAAAAATTTAAATTTCAGTGGGCTACAATGATTGGCCCTTTTACCTCCCCCCAGGTAGGTGCGAAGCGTAACTTTTTGCTTTAGGAGATAAATGAAGTGTTTTTTTATGGGTAATAATAAAATATTATTACTAGTTTTCTAATCATCCATTAGATCCATTACCACTGTTCGTGGTTGCTAAAGGCAATGAAAAAGCTTCATTCGCTTTGAAAACGAGCATCCCATGTTTCCCAGAGGCAATATGTTATTCTTGAAGTTTGAATTTATGTATATTGTCTTGGTTTATATCAGGTCTTAAGAGTACAAATTTGGCAATGATATCCACAAAACCTAACAGAAGGGTTTTATGCTAAGGATTTTGTGATGTGAAAAGTGCAATATTGGTCGCTCATTGTAGAAATAATAGGCAAACGGGTCACAATGTCAGAAAGGTTAAGAACTATTCTACTGTAAATGCATGAATTGCTTTTAACATGTGTAGTTATTATCTCTCTATTCAGTGCACAGATAGTGACTACGATTTGTGCACTGAAAAATGTTTCAAGGAAAATTTTAATTAGGAAACTATACTTAAAACTATTTTGTATTTCTGTTTTTTTTTATTTTTATATTTATTTTTATTTATTTATTCTCTATTTTAGCTTTTATATTTATTTTTATTTATTTATTCTCTATTTTAGTTCGATCTATATTCTGTGCCTTGGGGAACAAACTCTGTGCCATTGGTTAAAATGCTACAAGTAAGTCATCGTAAAATTTTGAAAACAAATATTATTGTAATTTTTGTTTTCCTTGAAAAATAAAATTTAACAAAGAATGGATTCATTTCATTGAAATTATAGAATGTTTAGCTGTTTGGAATTAAGCATTATATGCATTATTGTCTTAAATTAAAAATGAAATTCTCGTAGATTGATATGTATATATAATTTTTGAACATATTTTAAGAAAAAAAAAATAAAACAGCGAGATAATGCTTTCACTTTGTCCTCTGTAAATAGTCAACTTTTTTAGTTTTGAAAGATAAATAAAATAATAAATTAATAAATACCCTCAAGCAGCTGCTTGCCACAGAGGTCTGACAGGAGCCTGTCAGTTTATACGCCTTAGTAGAAGGTCTGTGAGGATGGCGGGACTTCAGCAGAAAGACGATCCACACATCCATGCCTTACCCGGGGCTCGAACTCAGCTCCTTTTGATTAGTAGCCAAACACACTAACCGCTCGGCATAAGTTTTTTTGGGATGAATAGTTAACGAAATTTTACGATTCGCATTTTCCAAATATCCCAATAGTTTTAATAGCGCTTTTTAGCGGTGGAAAAGTTGTAAAGGACCTGAACTTTAAAAGATTATTGAAACAATATTATGATAGGAATTAGAATTTATTTTTATGATGCATAGCTACTAAGAAACATATCACTATTGCATTTTCACAATCATCCATTAGGAACATCTCTTTGGAAAACGAACATCCTATATTCGCTGGAGTTAATACGATAGTTATGTTATTCTTCTTTAAGCATTCTCAAATCTTTTTTTTCCAACCTTCATAATAATGAGCATTTTTTTTAAATATGAGAAGCTGGAAAATATCATTTATTTTAACTCAGTCGTGGATGCAGGGAAAAATTAAGTTGGGTGATACCACCTCCTAAAGGTTAAGAGAAGGAATCAGAGAGTTCATTTGAGCAATTCGATTGGGTTTCGTTTTTGAAAGTTGCTCACTTGAAAGAAAGCCCATTGGCATCTGCCCACGGTCAGGGAGGGGTAGTGATCGTGGGCAGGGAGGGGAGTTTTGAGGAAACCTACAGTTTGTGTCGGGACCTGTTACAGAGACACACTGGACAGGAGACAGATGGTAGCCTCTCGTCAAGGCTTTTTACGGGTTATAGCTCAACATCCTATTCGCGAGATTCAATAGTGAGATATAGAGATATTAGCTGAAAACACAATGAGGTGAATATTGCCTATTAATTTTAATTTGTAAATGTTAATTGAAAGGTTAAAATCATAATCAAATGAAATTATGTATTCCGTTTTTATTACTTTTCATAATTTAATCGCATTTTAAAATGTAAATTATGGGTTAAATGCAGCTCGAGCAGGGGCGTCGGAAAACCGGAGAGAGTGGAGATGGAGTCACTCCCCTTGGGCTCGGACGCAGAAAACATGTTTTATTTTTCATAAACGTAATATGTACGTAATATGTTTAATTTTCCATGAGGTGTTCCGTAATGTCCATAATATGTGTTATTTTCCATGAGGGATATTCGTTATACAGGGTGTTCCAAAACTCTACGTACAAATTTCAATGGGAGATAGGGAACACCAAGACAAACCGTTTTTGTCTATGAATGTTTGTCCGCTGACGTAACTCTTCGGTGCTAGAGGACGCTGACAGAAATATCAGTGGAGTTGGTATAATAATAAAATAAATACCCCCTCAAGCAGCTGCTTGCCACAAAGGTCTGACAGGAGCCTGTCAGTTTATATGCCAAAGTAGAAGATCTGAGAGGATGGCAGGACCTCAGCAGAAAAACAACGCATACAACCATGCCTTATCCGGGGCTCGAACCCAGGTCTCTTAGATCAGTAGCCAAGCACGCTAACCACTCGGCCATGGGACGGCACGGAGTTGGTACATAATGGAAATAAGTGTGAACAACATATAGATTTACAGAAGGTGCTCAAAGTTGCAACAAGCAACAGCATTGCATGCATGACAGCGTCGAAGCATTGATTGCCATACGTGTTGAAAGATTCCCGGAATTTCGCGAACAGTTGCAGCGGCGACAGCGATTCTTGCGACGAAGTCTTCATCTGAGTCAATGGGAGTCTCGTACACTAGGTTCTTCATGTGTATGGTTATAGCTCAACGTCCCATTCGAGAGATTCAATAGTGAGTCATGTCTTTCTCTAGGGACATGTAAATAAACATGTCTCCAGAGGAAGAAATCGATACATGTTCAATCGGGAGATCTTGGTGGCCAGGCGAAGGGTCCACCCCGGCCTATCCATCGGCTCCCAAAAGTGGCGTTCAGATAATCCCGCACATCATTGCTGAAATGTGCTGGCGCCCTGTCATGTTGAAACAACATTCGTATGCGAATAGTCATGGGAACATCTTCCAGCAGTCCCGCAACGTTTCATCAAGAAATACCCGATAAATCTGCCCTTTGAGTCGGGGAGACAGCCGGTATGGCCCAACCAAAATATCATGAACGATACCAGTCCAAACATTGACGGCGAACCGTTGTTGATGACCATGCGCCATTGTGGCATGTGGATTTTCGTGCGCCCAAACGTGAGAACTGTGCACATTAAACAAACCCTCATGTGTGAAGAGGCCTCATATGAGAAGAGCACATGAGCCAGAAAATCAGGCTGCACCATGGTCTGCTGCAGAAACCAGCGTACAAATCCTACACGAAGAGAGTAATCCTGAGGTTGTAATGCATGGACTCTCTGATGATGATGTAACTGCTGCTCGTGCAACACTCTCCACACGAGGGCGTGGTTCACACTGAGGCTACGTGCAACAGCTCGCGTGCTTGTGCCTGGATTGTCTTCAATCCTCAGCAGGATCTCTTCTTCCATGTCAAGAATGCGTATGTTTCTCTCCCAACCAGTATCATGCATGTTTGCATGGAATATTCCAGCTTCTCGCAGTTGCCGGTGCAAATGCGCAAATGTTTGGTGGTTTGGCACACTTCTGTTTGGGAAGTGCTGTCGGTACTTCACAGCAGTTCTTCCGTTTCCATTGGCAGCCCCATACGCCAGATGCAAGTCAGCCATCTCAGCAATTGTGAAACACTCAAGGTTCAAGGTGTTAGTTCATGGTGAAATTAGCCTCCACTGAGGGGCTCCCTACACCACACTCCATGTTACACATAATGTGTCTGATTTACGAATGTCGACGGCAAACACAAATCCGTTCTCCGTTCCCACTTAGCACCTCTAGCCAATTGCAGCATCGCCAAACAGCGCCTGCTAGCACCGAAGGGTTACATCAACGGACATAATTCATAGACGAAAAAGGTTTGTCTTGTTGGTGTTCCCTATTTCCCATTGAAATTTGTACAGAGAGTTTTGAAACACCCTATAGATATCATAAATTTTGTAAGAAAGACCCGTTTGAGCACTTCGTTTGCTCATTTTTCATAACAAGTGAAAGAAACTAATACGAAATTTGCTTCTTTTTGTTTCGATTAAATGCTACCCAAGCATCACTTTTTATATTCTAGTTGTACATTATCGAATTATTCGAAACAAAAAAGAGAGCCCGAGAAAATGCTATCACGTGGCCCAAGTTGACTCTCGACATCCCTGCGACTGAGCCCAATGACATCTGTACTGAGCCAAACCTGGTTACTGAACGCAGCCCCGGCTCGAATTCCTCTTTGCTCTATGTGCTAAGACAGACTTTTCAAATGCTTTTAAAAGTTTGTAAACATTCATAACATTAAATCGTTAAAATAGTTTTCTGTTTCGCTGTACAGTCGCTCAAAAAAGTATCCGAACACTAAGGTTGATTAAAGAATTCAGAAAAACTATCTGGCAAAGATTTTTTTAGAAATTAGTGATCTGCCAACCTTCGTGTCACGTGACACGAAGGTTGCCAGATCACTAATTTCTAAAAAAATCGTTGTCAGATAGTTTTTCTGAATTCTTTAATCAACCTTAGTGTTCGGGTACTTTTTGAGCGACTGTATCATAAATAGCTGTGCGATGTTTTCTTTAGAATAATGGCAAAAAATGGACAAGTTTTAATGATTTTATTTCAGAATTTTGCTGGCAGTGTTATCAAAGACTCGGAGGTGAAGGAGCAGGTAAAAGTTAAGGAAGTTATTTCGAAACTCCACATCCCTTTGACGTTTAAATCAAAGTGAGTCAACATCATATTCCATATTTAATATATTTTTAATGATAAAATGATACAAAAAACTGTTGTCGTTCCTAGAATTTGTGAAAAGATTATTTCTCTCCCCCTGGAATTTATAGAAACAATTTAAAATATATATTAATTAATAAACTGTAAATTTAAACGTTAAGTAAATGGAATCGTACTTTAAACGTAATGTTAAATAACCAAAATTGCGAAATTTGGATTAAATAATAATAAAATAATTTTTATCTCAAATCCCTTTCAAAATCAAACTTTTTATTTTGCTTTTATCCCACTCCCTAGATATAATTTAGTGATTGTTTGAAAGCAGCATGCCTGTCTATTGATGACCAAGTAAAAGTAGGTTAGTATTAATTATGGCTTAAAGGGGCGATGGAGCGAAATGAGAGAAAGCGCTGATTCCAGAATGGTTTTAACATGTCTTGCCGTCAACATATCAGAAACTACCAGACGTGAACTGCTATTCTAACTGATGGCTTCCCATAGCATGATTCCGGGTGTTAGCCTAATGTGATGCCCCCTAATGCAGGCTGGATTACTTCTGTCCCCAGCATGTCCAGATGAACACACGGTATCACTAGATACCAAACTGAAAAGTTATTCGTCGCTAAAGACACATGATGCCAATCTTCCACTCCAGTAGCTCTCTCTCCATACACCACTGGGACGCAGACGATAATGGGATTGCTTCAGAGGTAGATGAACCAATAGACGGCCTGAATTCAACCCCAGTTCTCGCAGTAGTCCCCTATTCATACTTCTTGACAGACACAGACAAGGAAATCTGGCAGCTTTGAAAAGATCTGTTTCCTGTCATTTGCCGGCGGAGATTCTGACGCCACCAGAGCCTTGGCGACATGTCCAGGTACCTTCTTGTATCCAAAGTTACTAATAGCGTCCAACCATGCAGGCATCACGACCCATACGGAGAGCAATTTGTCGTGTTGGCCATCCAGCTTCTGACACAGAATGATCCGGCCCTTTAAAATTCTGTAATCTCTTCATAATGTCACCTTATGCGTGTTAAAGGACACAGTGGTCACAGGTCATTTGCTCACCATTTTGTTTGCTCATTAACGTTTACCTCTCTTTTTGTAGTTCCTACAGATTCCTATGTCAGCGCAGTACCGGACGGATCATTTGGATGTTCTACTGCGCCAATCAGATTGATGTTACGTGTACTTCTGTTGTGGGTTTTGAAACTGAAGAATTTTATGATGAGGAGTATAGAAGTCGACCATTCTAAAATAATTTGGATACATGATATAGAAAGTAGTATTATGTAATATTGTTTCGTAATTTGTGCATCAAATATTTATAGCTTAAAAGTTATGAAATATTTGCAGTAATTTTCTTCACCATATGGAATTAATAGTTACGTTTACGTCTTTATTTTTTTTTATTTCTATCCTTACATTACAAATCTGCATGTAAATCGTCAGATTAATCCGTCTATTCTCTCTACATGGTTACAGTTTCAACGAACGATGAGTAGGTATAATACTGTTTTGACTTCGGAACTTTCAGAACTTTAAGAGTTTTTGGAGGATTGCTTGGTCATTAAGGTTCGAAAAGTATACCATACGTAGAAATAAAAATTTAACCGTAAACTTTTGTGAGAAGTATTACTATTTTGTTGGGCAGTAAATTTGAAAGGCTTTATGTGATACATTTTCGTTTCTTAGATTCAGAAAAATAAACCACCAGTCTTATCATTTGTCAGTAGTGTAGATTAGTGGCAACTAGGGAGACTACGACACTGCGCAGTTAGCTCTTTTACAGTCGCCATAGATCATGGATTGATTGACAGATGACTGATAGGCTATTGATCTATGAGAAGTGCCTAAGTGTCAACTGCGAAGTTTCAAAGTCTTCTAACCTGACACTCATACTACGACACTGCAGTTGTAAAAGATTAGCATCTTTTGAGACAGCAGTATTTTAGTTTCACTACTCCCATCTATGTAATGGTGTTTCCTTTCTTAGAATATATCATAATTCATTTATTAGAGCTAACATTACGGCTTTAGAAATTTGTCATAGCTGATGAACTTTTTTTTAATATCTGGAATAACTAAATTCTTGAATATAAATTAACTAAATTCTTCTCGATCATTTTTCTTTGGAGATGACCTGTCTCCCCTGACGTTTTGCTACTGATTTAATTATTTTTTAAACTGGTTATTTCATATGTTAAACCTTAAATGCACTCAGGTTTAACTTTTTTTCGCGTTTAGTGAAAAGTAATAAATGACAACTTGTTCATATGTCCACTTTTGTTTTTTCAGGTTCTTTTTGAAGTTTTTGCTACCTCAGTGCCATAGAGGAGTTAGAGAAAGAGAAAGTTCCAAGGTGAGAATTCACGAGCTTTTCTAGGACCAGAGTTATGGGTCATACCTAATGATATATTTGTGGAGTTTATCAGAGGGGATGGCAAAATCATTCACGGGAAAAGCGATGCAAATGTTTTATTATGGTTAACAAAGGAAGAGGAGGTATCAAAAAGGGAACTGATGCCAAGTAACTTCGAATTTTGCCAACTTATTAAGATTTTTCCAACTTTCCTTAATTTTGCAAGACCAAAATCCCAATTTTTACATCTCACCTGAATTTTACCAAGTCGCTTCGAATTTTTCCAACTCCCTTAGATTTTGCCAAATTGCATAGATTTTGCGAACCCACCATAATTTTACAGATTATCTCTTTCCCCCCTTGCACATTAATTTTAAAATTTACCCATTGCCCCCCCAGAGCCGGTCCTGATAGCTCTTGTTATATTAATGAGTTTATATATCAAATCTATAGTACCAACAGTTATAATATTTTCATATGATGTTTAGTCTTTAGTAATCAAAGGAATCGATTCCTGGCGCCAGGGATATTATCATCTTGCAAAGCTCATGGTGTTTGAAGGTCGTCTTCCTGAAACTGATATTTTCTACTTCTTCACTGTCGACGAGCTGGGAGAATTACTGGAGACTAGATCGCCGAAATTGCTAGCTAAGTGAGTATCTCTTCTTGTCATATAAGTTGATGTTACGTGTACTTCTGTTGTGGGTTTTGAAACTGAAGAATTTTATGATGAAGGAGTACAGAAGTCGACCATTCTAAAATAATTTGGATACATGATATAGAAAGTAGTATTATGTAATATTGTTTCGTAATTTGTGCATTAAATATTTATAGCTTAAACTTTATGAAATATTTGCAGTAATTTTCTTCACCATATGGAATTAATAGCACCTTAAATTTGATATTTAACACTAATTCGGACATTGTTTTATGGATGTAGCAATATGGCCGCTTATCAGCTTCATTACTTGCTACGGTGCAATGCCAGACACTACCACTTCTTCAGTACTCTTTGATTACAGTAATAACACTCGCTGCCAGATTCAGGTTTAATAAATACTGGTTTTTCTTAATCTAGCCTACGACCACGATTCCTTTTTTGACAGCCTTTTAAAACGTATCGTTATAAGCATAATGCATGGAGACCAATGGCATAACAAGTGAGGAGACTATGAGACTGCGCAGTTGACACTTTAACAGTTATCATAGATCAATGACTGTTAATCAACCAATGAATTATGAGAAATGTTGAAGCCTCAACTGCACAGTCTCATAGTCTCCCCTTTATTTCTTCGATTTCCGCTCACATTATACTGCTAGTGTAGTCGGAACATTTCATACGAAATAACTTTCTCTGCTCTGAGTCAGAAAGGTGACGTCTTTTAAACTGCAGTTCCAACGACGCTTATGTTCAGGTAAAATACTTGGTGGTAAAATTATGTGAAATTACATAAACTCAGAATAATTATTTGGATCTCAGAATTAAATACAATGATACCTTTCTGATACCGAGTCTGAACATTGAGTTCAATCCAAACTATAGAAGAAAAATTGTTTTGAAACAGCCTCCTGATAACGTGTCAGGTGCTTTACTGCTGAGATACCAGTAGCCGATTATGATTTCTCCCTATTAACAGTTGTGAGCTTCGTACCTTATAGTCAGTTAGTAGAAGTCTATCCCACTTTGATCAAGATTATATGTCCTCTGTGCTTAAGATTGTTTTTTCGTTCTATAGGTGCTTTCATGAGATTTTTTAGCTGTGTTGATCGAAATACTCAGTTCCAGTCAAAGTACTTCTACGGAATAACTGTATCGTATAAAGATTATAGTTGTTAATTGAGAAAATTGTGCCAATGGCCAGCAGTTCAGCGATAGAGCATTTGAGGTGTAATCACAATCCTTGTTTTCGTATCCCACCAAGTTCAAAGCATTCACTATACTTAAGAACACCTTACCTGTGATTTCTAGTATTGAGAACTGAAGTATCAAGATTTTGAAAATCGAGAGTTCTAGTCTCATACTTTTCACCTAAATACTTTGATGTTAGGTCTCTGATTTGGAACCGATGAAATGGATTTCGAAGCGAAGTTTCTAAATACAAGAGTATGAGCGTGAGATTTGGAACTCTGATTTCAATTTCTGAGTAGTCTAAACAGTTTAAAAGATCTCTACTCTTGCACCTCCCTAATAGTATTCAGTTTCCTGCAAAGAATATGGGATGAAGTGTTGGCTCAGACGGTAGCACTCCAGGCTCGCAATCTACAGTTCCCAGGTTTGAGTACCAATTTTTCCAGTACTGAGATTTATCTCCATTAATTTGCATCGTGCTCTCAATGAGAAAGGGCACTGATAGACTTTGACCATCGGATGGAAGGTTAAGCCATTACCTGTGTGCAGTAAAACATACCCTGTGCGCATTAAAGAACATGCTCGAAGGCTTGATGAGAGGCTCCCATATGCCTCCTATCAGCTGTCTAGTGGATTCCCTTTGCGGACATTCTCTGAGCTTTTTGGGTCCTGCAGGTTGCGACTTTTGAGCAACATAAAAGTGTTGCTTAAAGGTAAAAGAACCCAAACGAAACTGACTAATTTAAATGTTTTTGCTACTATTCTTTCTACGATGATAGCTATCATTAAATGTCGTAATTTTAACCAAAAAAATTTTTTTTCAGGGCATACCATCGCAAGCGTTTGTTTCCTGAATTAGACAGATATATGTTTCCCATGATCCTGAAAGGAATTCCTAAACCTGTGAGTATAATTTTCAAAATTGAGTGTTCAGTATTTTCTTTAAATGTTCTAAGTTGTAAAATATTAGGCTCACTGAATAATCCAAATGAATAGGAATGGTATTGAGGATAAATCTTGAAAAAGGCATACGCTTAGTGAATTTATCTGTTATCTTTAGGAGGTACGACAGTAAAGAGAGAAAAGTCCAAAGGCGACTGGGAGAGAGTATGTCTTTCCTCTACTTTGTAAAATGTCCCCTTTACACAAAGGATATACTGTATTAAATAGGATGGAAACTAATTGAAACTACTTCTGTGTTTCTAAACTCATTCGACATTCATGTTTAGTGGTAATTTTTTAAATTTCTTTCAATTTGAACGAATTCCTAATGAGATATATTTTATATTTTTCTTTAGATCAATGTAACTTCTTATGCAGAAAGCAGAAACGATGCTACAATCATTATGAAAGGTAACTATATGGAATATGATAATAGATTTTTGGTAGTAAGACTTAACCAAACATCACAGTCTAAGTGGAAACTGTAACACTAGGATGGATTATGAAATTGGGCGTTTGACGGTTCTGTTTTTCATAGGTCAATGAATTGTCAATCACCTTGTAAGGGCTCATACGCAGCATGGGACGCGAAGAGAACTAGTTGTAGAGGCCATTGCTCCTCACGTTTTCTCTCCAAATGACAACTGAGAAGTCAGAGCTACGGCGACGGCCAGGTGATGCAAGCGATAAAAATAACTACGTGAAGGTACACTACTCAAAGTGGAAATCGCAACACCGCAAAGAAAGTGATGTATACGTTCTCGAAACTGACAGGATGAAAGCTATGAGGGTAGATGTGCAAATGATCAAAAAACGGAACGTTAGAACGCAAGATACGTGCGTTATTGCAGATTCATCAGTACATAATAGGCCCACCTTGGGCGGTAATACAAGCAATAACACCTTGACCTGTTTGGTTCACCGACAGAGAGAGCTGGTAAAGGCAGTGACCTATAAGGTCCCACACATGCTCAATGGGCGACAAGTTTGGGGAGTATGGTGGCCATGGAAGAATATCCACATCTTGAAGATTGTCCTTTGTTGCATGTTCAGTGTGTGGGGTGGCATTATCCTACAACAGAATCAGTTCAGGCACGGTGGTAAGGACATAGGATTAACAATGTCATTGATGTAACATCTTGCCGTTAGCACATCAGAAACATGGAGCACTGGCATATATGATGCCACTCAATACCATTGTACCATGTTGGAGAGCTATATGGCGGCTAATGGAATAGGCTTCCTCATGTCATTGACGCCGCTGATGTCATGTGGACAAACGGCGTGACAAAACAAAATAAGGACTCGTGTGTGAACAACATTCTTCATTTTCTAGTCCAATATTGCCTCGCCCAACACCAATGGAGACGGCGTAATCGGTGATGTCGCTGCAATGGCAGATGACGGACTAGATGTCTCGGCCTCATTTCTGCGTCATGTAAACATTGTCTAATGGTTTGCGTGGAGGCCATGGTGCCCATAGCGGTCTCCAAATCACTCCGCAGCACAGTTACTGTAGTGAAAGGGTCGCGAATGACTCTCCTATTGAGCATGCTATCTTCACCTGGTCTCGTACCTATCCTTCGTGTCATTTGATGTTCCATGTTGTTGCATCATATGCACTTTGCACTGTGTTCACATTGCACCCCATGCATGCAGCGATCGTTTGAAGCCTTAGTCCGAGTTCTTGCATATTGATTCGCTCACTCTCAGAAGGCATCAATTGCGATAAGGGTCCACCGGTGACTCCAGGGCATATTCCGAACTTTTTCGCAGTATGCACTCCAACCCCACTGTGGGTCATGCTATGATACTAGCTCATGGGCTCCCGGTATTTATCCACGGCTTGGCTGGGTGTCACGTGTGCATTCGCCGCAGAACTTGATCATTTGCATATCTCTAATGGTCGATTGCCTCCTGCCATTTACATAACTCTGCTTCATATCCTTCCCGGTGTCGCGAGTTCCAATTTGAGCAGTGTACGACACTTTCATAGGTAGCAGTAGCCGAGTTGTCAGCGGCACTAGGGACACGCGGGAAAAATTAACATTGTCGCTAATACTCATGCGCATCATGGGCTATTCCTCTATAACCTCCTTGGACATGATGTAAACCACACGATGACAGCCGTATTACAATTAATGTAAAGAAAAAATGTTTCATGCTTTCAAGTTATTCTGAAAAGTAATTTGGCAAGTAATGCTACATCGAATATTGGCAAATATTTGCCACGGCCCAATATACCGTTCCCTTGCAATAATTCCATGTTGCAAAAGGAACAAAAATGAAAACAAAATTGATGAGAAAAAAAATGCCCAGTCGCACTGGATATCGAACAAGTTATCTTTTCCTTATAAACCAAGAGACATACCACTAAGTTACTGATTACATTTTAGTAGGACTATTAGAATTGATGCTAATATTTCATTAGAGAACAAATGCAGAATACAAATAGTCTTATGATATTCTCATATGTCGTCTTATAAGATAGATTATGCATGTAAACTGAAAAGTTTTATGAAGTAACTAATCGAAGCATTATTTTGTTTCTTACTATCTCATCACTTGATAGCACCACAATAGATTTGCTGCCGCTATGAGGAAGTTCGCTATATGAAATGAATCCGTTCAATGTAATTGCATTATCGTGCGATTAGAAATATCTCAAGCTTGGCTATCTTCCTTTAATATCATCGCAACAAGCATATTTTACAAATTAACCTATCAGATTATCGTTGCTTACGTAAACAAAAAAGTTTCAAGTGAAGGAGCGTATAAAAATAACTAACGTTATCAACAGAGTGAGAAAATTAACTGATCCTCATACTGAGCACTCTCAATAGTCTTTAGTGTCTTATCTTTTTTTAGTGTCTTTTTTTACGCAGTTATACATATTTATCTACGGGTGATAAATTCCCTATTTCTTAGAAGCCAAGTTCTGTGACCTTGATCTTGAGTTCTTAGAATCAACCGAGAGCAAAGAGACTGCCGAATGGTCAAGGCCCTACATGTGACCCTTGCCTTGTCAAGTGACAGAGCAAAAATGGAATGATTCCTGCGCTCTCTGTCTTCTTTTTCAACGTCTTCCTGGAGGTGAAGTCTAGATGCTAACCTCTGCATAGTTTTGACTGTTTCCTGTGTCTGCTTGTTGTTGTTGTTGCCTTGTGAGACTTCTTAATTTTGAATATATATGTATTGATTAAAGTGTAAATAGTGTACGTCGGGATTTTATTAATGCGATCAAGCGTTAGTTTTCCTCACCCTGACTATATTAAACAAACCTTATTTTTTTTTTCTCATATCCTCAGCTGGGCTGGGATGTTTTTTACCTCTGAGCTGCACTTTTTTTTGCATACAATGGCAAAATGGCCAGGTCATGAGGACTCCGAGGACTCAGAGAAGGTTGGGGAGGACAAACTGGACTGTTGTTAGGAGACAGATAGTAACCTCTCTTCAAGCCCACCCAGCATGTTCTTTAACGTACGTAGGGTATGGTTCTCCTGTCCACGGGGCCACAGCTTTACGTCCCATCCGACGAATGGCAGCCTTTCCAAGTCTATCGGTGTTCTCTATTGACTGAGGGCAAGCGGGAAGTTTTGGGAAATGAGTCTCAACGCTAGCTCAAGCGTAACTAGAACCTGGGAATTACAGATTACGAGCCTGGCGCGCTACCAACTGAGCCAGCCCTTACTCTCAGCATAAGGCAGCTTAACGGCTGTCATGAACCAATGGTCAATGAGAACGATAGAAAAGTAAGCCAATGATTCAAAAGAACTATCGGAGTGCCAACTACGCAGCTTTTCTACATCCGAGTCTGCTTTACAATAATGTGTTTTACTTCATATTTTAAGAGTACAGATATTTTCTAGCCTCACCCGATGCTACTATCTTTATAATTTCTACAAATGCTCATCCATAGGTTTATCATTGTATAATTTGTTTAAATTTATAAAGTTTCATTTACACGTCTCTACCGATTCCAGAAGAAACTTACCTTGAGGCAGGTTTCTTTATTCAGCTCACAAACTTTCTGATGAAAAGTCAGGAGCTCTATAGTTGAGTTCCCAGATTCTGATCAAGATTAAATTAATCTGATCAAGTTTAGAGCAAACCTACACACAGAACACAAGTCAGATTTTGTGTAACATTCAAGACAATTTCTTATCTTTTTCTACTAGCTAATAAAAATATATTGTATATGTGTCTTGTGTATACATACATTTCGACTGATCAAAGCAATTTAATGACAGTATCAGCACACTTCGAAATAGGGACGTACACGAAGCATATTAAAGCTGTCTTTATCAAAACTTTTTTTGTTATTCATTAGCATTGATTTGTATCTCTTTTCCCATTCCCCTCCCCCCACCTCCGAAAATCCGGCCATTCTTATGCGAAATCTCAAACTTGTCAATCTGCTTTGAAAACTCAAACAGTTATCTTGGTATAATTTTATTTTAATACCAATTTATATGCCCGATACCAAAAACAGATTACGAAAGAATTATAAAATCTTATTCCATATATTCCCCCCCCCCCCCCCCCCCCCCCCCCCCCCCGAAACTAACTAAATCCTGGGTATGTGCCTGATGCGAAAGCAGCAAACTGATGTGACTTAGTATTCGCTAATAAATTTCTTAGGTCTTTAGAATTGAAAATTTATTAAACTGATATATGTAACATAGTTATTGACTAAATCTCCATTACTTTATTCAACCATTTAAACAACACCATTAATTTAGATGTGCCACTAAACTTCCAGTCAAATATTATTGCTTTATTTCTTTGAAACATATACAGTGGATATCCGATTACCGTGTTTTTCCTTTTGGAACGTATTAAAAAACTCTCAAAACCGTTTGACAGTGATTTTCCAAGGCACTTTTTGTTTTTTTATCGTGTAAAACGAGTGAAATTTGACAACTCTTACAGCGACAATTTATTCTAATTACATTCATTGCATAAGTAAACAATTAAAAAAAATCGACGATGTTAAAATTCTAAAGATGGGTCTCAAATTGTGCACGACTTTGAAAGGTTCGAAGACATTGAACAACTGCAAAAAGAAACTGGAGAAGTGGCAAGCTTGGAGATAATCTCGGTCTTCAGATGACATCGGTAGATGTGGAAGAGCTTACCCAGTCTCATTCCCAGGATCTCTTTGAAAAAAAAAATCCTCGAAATCGACGAAGAAGTTGGATCAGAACCTGTATATTATTTTAGTATATTAGAAGCTACGAAAGAACTCAAGATGCGAAATCGGAAGGAAATTATGGCTGAGGCATAGAAATGGAAGTCATTATGTCTTCATATGACCTTCACCATGACAGAGCATTCAAGGCTTGTTTAGGAATTGACTCTCATATTTAGCTATATGTTTTTACCATACCACCATTTCTACATGTTTACCTTGAATGAGATGACAAAGCCGAAACTGGCGTTTTCTATTTAAATATGAAAACACACATTTTAGTGAGCCATGAATTGTAAAAAAAAACCACTCTATTTAAGGAATCAACAAATGTCTTGAAACAACTATCTCCTTCCTCCTTCAGACGAATGCCAATAATCTGTTCCTCGACATTAGGCAAATAATTTTTTTATACTGTTTATCGAGTTGATGAACTGTGATTCCACAAACGGGGTTGTGTTATTTTCTCTCAGAACTGTTTGCCAAAAAATAAAAACAGTAGTTTTCCTTAAAAAATTTTGTTATTATAATTTTTTTATTAAAATGCAAGGATAGTTGTGCTTATAAGTGTTAATAATTTTTGTTTTTTGAGCAGGTTTCCAAAAAGGAAAGGTCATAAACACAAATTTCTACATATTATTCATTTAAACATCACCTATATTTAAAATTATAAAAGCAACATAAAGCAACATTTAGATAATTTTATTGAAAAAGAAAAAGTCTTAACCCCTTTACTCGCCGACTGTAAAATTCGCATACCGAGATGTTTTTTTTTATTCCCAATTAATCAGGATAAGCGAACCCCACTGTAATATCTTTTTAAACTATGATTATCTGTATTTTAATGATTTATGTTACAGAGTGTTTATAAAGTAACTATCCATTTCTGTGAACAAACCTTTTAATAATCTCTTTGTGTTACAAATGAATCAAAAATGAAAACAACAAAACATTAATACGATTCAACATGATCCCTTTGCATGTCAACATATAATCCAACGTTCAGTGGTAGCACGATAAACCCTTTCCAAGATATCAGGTGTAATCTTAACCACTGCAGCTGCGATCCGCTTCTTCAGTTGATTAATGCTGTTGATCTTCACTTTGTACACCTATGATTTAATATAACACCACACAAAAAAACTAGAGGTGTGAGGCCAGGTGACCTTGGAGCCCAAAATCTGACGGAACCTCTTTCGATCCACCTACCCGGAAAGGTTTCATGCAAGTAGTCACGGACAATTTTTGCAAAATGGGGTGGTGCCCCGTCTTGTTTGAAGACAACAGTGTCGACACAAGTTGCGGCACCAAAAAGATCTTCAGCATATCTCGGTAAATGTTGCCAGTAATTGTATTCTCAGAAAAACAAAAAAGGCTATACATCTTGGTCTTTGTGATGCCCAAACAATAACCTTTGGAGAATCCCTGACTCACTCCGACTTTGATGTGGATGCTCGTCAGCCCAAATCCTGCAATTGTGCCTTTTGACAGGTCCACATGTGTGAAACGTCGCCTCATTTCTGAACAAAATGTTATTCATGAGATCTCGTTCCACGGCTTCCAAAAGACCATTACACATGTCCACACGAGCTGCATAGTCCTCCTCGTGTAGCTTATGAAGCATCTGTAGATGACAACACCATTTTTTCGATGTTTAACGTATGGTTTTCTAAAGAACCGTTTGCGTTACACCAAGCTCCCTACTGCAAGCAAGTCTCCTTGTTGATGACGAGGGCTACGATTGATTGCATTCTCGATGAGTTCCACAGTTTCTGGTGATATTGGAGGTCGACCAGAACATTTCTCATCATGAACAATTTCCTCCGAAATATTTTCACCAGGGATCTGATTGCTGCCCTTGTTGGCGGTGGGTTATGGAATTTACGAGTGAACTCTTGTCTCGCCCCTTCGAAGGACACACCTCTCAAACGTACCTCAGCTACTGCTATTCATTTTTCAGTCATCAGCATGATTCACAAAACATGGAACAGAAAATGATCAGTCAGCGTTTTCAGAAAAATGGATAGTTACTTTATAAACACCCTGTAGAGTATATGCTGCTCTTGAATAATATAACAAACTTGTTTGCAGGAATTCCAGTTAGCAATGGTGTGGCTAAAGGATATGTTAGAGTGGCAATGACTCTGGAGGAAGCTGCATTTTTAAAGGTAAAACTGATATATTTAAGTATTAACATAGATTAGAATTTTCTGTACTAAACGTGTATAGAGAATAGCTGCTACATGTGTATATGGTGTGGGAAAAATGGAGAAACCTTTAGGATAAAATGCTGGAGTATTAAAAGCGACAATATCTTAAAATGTTTAAAAAGTGCTTTTATGTCAAATCTGAAGTCGACAGTTATTATTAAGTGACAGTTGAAAGTGCAATGAAGACCAGAGGGATGTTTTCTAGCTTGAATACATAATCGATATTGAAAATAAAAATCGTTGCCTATTTATCAAGTAACTACTTAGTATTTTTTTGCTTCATGTATTTCTGACCATCTACACAATTTCAAAAGAGTTTTATACGCATGCCACTGATGAAAGTATTTTGAAAAATTTAAACCCTTAATCACTTTTCTTTCGCTACTGCGTTGAAATCCAAAAATGGTGTTGCGGCTCTCATAATGCTATGCATTTTGCATAATTAAGTGGTTTTGAAAAGTCGCACGCGCCAGGTAATTTCATATTCTCTCCATGGGGAGTTGGGTTGTTTTAACTCTGAGCGGCACTTTTTTGCACACCATGGGCTAAATGACCAGGTCACATGGACCCCGAAAGCTCAGAGAAGGATGGGGGAGGGGACCCACTGGAACAGCTGTTGGGAGACAGATGGTAGCCTTCCGTCAAGGCCATCCAGCGTGTTCTTTAAGGTGCACAGGGTATGGCTCTCCCGCACACGGGACCACGGCTTAACGTCCCATCTGACGGACGGCGGTCTTTCCAAGCCCATCGGTGTCCCCTACTGACCGTGGGCAGGGCGGAGAATTTTGCGGAGATAAATCTCAACGCTGACCCAGCTGGGACTCGAACCTGGGAACTACAGATTACGAACCTGATGCGCTACCGACTGATCTCCCCCGCCCTCCCCCCCATGGGGAGAGCGTACAGCTTTTCTAAAGCATCTTAACTCTTTGTTTTCTCGCCATCCTTGGGTTCCAATGTTAAGCCATGTCCTAGTGTGCAGGAGATCCACATACTGTGAACGCTAAAGAATACACTACACGGTTTTGACGGAGACTTCCATCTGTCCCCTACAGCCGTATAATGGATCCCCTCCTTCAACCTTCCCTGAGCCTTTAGAATCCTTGGGACTCGGTCATTTAGTTCCTGTAGAAAATAGTGCCTCTTAGTGGGAAAGATAATCCAACTCATCTTTTTAATCATCCAGTTACGTGCAGCAAGTTAACTTAAAGATGTCATTATTTATTTCCCCTCTGGTGAAGAATGAAATATGTTTCCGGTTTTAAATTTCTAGCTGACAAACGTACACTGCACAAAAATATACATATATATATAAATCTATGGATTTCATTCCTCATTATTGTCCTTAATACCATCCATCCCATTGCGGTTTCATCCTACGAAGTGTGAGGTAAGGGTTTTTGTTCAGTCACTAGCGCACCAAGTTCTTAATCTGTAGTTCCCAATTCTAGTCCCAACTGTTCCAGCATTGATATTTGTCTCCGCTAACACCCATTCTACCATTTGTCAGAAACAGGACACCGATGGGCTTGGAAAGGCCGCCGGCCCTCTGATGAGACGTTAACCAGGTCTCGCGTGCATCAGAGCCATACTCTGTTTACGTTATAGAACATGCTCAATGATATCGACGGTAGGCTATCATCTGTCTTCTAACTAAAGTGGTGGGTTTCTTCCCCCAACTTTCTCTGAGCTTTAGTAACCTCGCTATTTAGCCCATGATGTGCAAAAATTGCAGCTCAGAGGCAAAAACAAAAACCCAACAAAAACCTGGGATAGGTAGTATCCACTGAATTTATTTAACACTTCCCATACATTTTGATTAGTGAATGCAATGCTGTACAGGCAGTCATTTCATACCTCATTTCAACTTCTTAAAAATTTAGAAGTCATCTAGCACTCATTTCTATTCCCGGGATATCGAGGGGAAGGATTTCTGAATAGACAGTACCGAAATGTGTATGTCTAAGAGACTGTTCAAAACAACTATAGAAGAAAGATCAGTATTATATGGGTAGGAAAAGAAACCAGTACGATATAATAAAATTTCCTTCGGATTTCATAGACGGTGGAAAGGGTGTCTGGAAAGTATGATAAAGACACATCTTTCCACAACAGTTTAGCAAGTTTGACCCTGCAGCTACGTAATGGTGGCAAACGATAAGCAGAACAAAATGAATAAAGTCTTAAAAACAGGAAAACCCTGAAACTGCGTTTGAGCCGAAAACCCAACAGGTGGCACAAGTAACACATGTCTGATGGCTGAGAGAGCAGATTCCTAGTATAGGAACTTGATTCAAAAATGTAAAGGTATTTTTTTTATCTATATAGATGTTCTTTTGAAGAATATCTTAAATTAAACCTAAATTTCTATTGATTAAAAAAATGTTAGAAAGTGGATGAAAACGTTGTTGACTGGAAGAAACACACATCACTTCTGATGAATATGGGATGCTCATTTTCAAACAGAATTAAGTTTTCATTTACCTCTTTGCAGTCTTCAGAAATTTTAATTCGAACTAATGGATGATTGGAAAAATGTGAACCCAGTCCCTTTATTTTTTTCCCATTTTATACGGCAATTACTGCCCTTTTTGATTAATGTGCTCGTCACGATTGCTGGCATAACTTTCCGATATTTCCTTAGATAGGTCATTCTCAAGGGTTGGGGAGGCGGCATCGGACATCTAACTCGTTTTATGTCCAGCAAACCGACATTCCAAACTAAGCATGCGCTACACGTGTCCAGCGGTATTTCGAAACCCAGAGTCGGATTTTGACAAATCCTCTGTGATCGTTCGCCTGTGGTGTCAAGAAAAGTCACTTTATAGTCGTCCCGCGGTGCTTCGTGTCAGTGGGGGCTTGAGTGTGCTGGTGGTCGAGTCCTGTATTGTTTATTCTGGTGCCGCTGGACAGTTCCGATGGGGCCCAATGTTGCATCGTGCATGTGTAGGGTGGTTAATTTTGTATTCCTCGAATGTAGCTGCCCTGCCATCCCCATCCTTTTGGGTGGATGCTACGCGTCGGAAGAATTTGGATTTAATTTCATTACGTTCGTTAGGTCGAAAGAATAATTGAGGAGTAACACAAACTCACTGTCGGTCGTGCTATGATAGTGCTCATGGTCGCCTGGTATTTATCCACCGTTCGGCTGATTTGAGGTGTCACGTATCTATTCGCTACAGAACTTTGATCATTTGCATATCTCAGATGGCCGATTGCCTTCTGTGATTTACATATCTCTGCTTCCATTCCTTTTTAGTGTTGCGATTTCAACTTTGAGCAGTGTAGTTTTTCTTTTGGAGTGGCTCTTCACTAGGTTCGAGTTGGATAGGCCTGCTGTTGATAAATATAGAAATTTGAAATTCTACCAAAATCAGATCGCTTGCAATATTCGTTAAAAATGTAATTTAAATTTTCAAGGGATTTAAAAAAATGTGAATCATAATATTTTATTACTGCCATTCAATTAAAAACGATTCTTCCAGTCATCTCTTAAACCGAAGCAATTGCGTTTTCCCATCACCCTGGGGGTTAAAGGGCAATTTGTTGCCATCAATGCAAACCTCATGATCTTCACATTCCACCACCAAAATTGCAAATTTCTAGCTTAAATGCATCATTTGCAATATTCGTTTGAAAGTTTTAATTTTTTTCAACTTATTCCATCGTTAGAGGGCGCAATTTAAACTTTTGGGAGATTCGGAAAGTGCGAATCGTAATATTTCATCAATACTTATCTAACCTGAAAAAATATTTTTTTAATTTACATCTAAAACTAAGAAGTTAAATGTGTACAAAATGACAAACAGACGACAAAGTGAAAGCATTGTCTCGTTCATTTTGAAAAGGAGAATAAAAATCAACGCTAATGAATATAAAACAGGTTTTGATAAAGATATAGTTTTAACATACTGCAAACATTCTTTTTATAGTCAATAATTGAACTAATGGAAAGCTGATACTCTTGATGCAAAATCATGTAAACAGAAGAGGACAGATTGAATGACCCTGGCAGGAGACTCTCATCTGCTCCTAGGGGCGGGGGTGGCTCAGTCGGTAGCGCGCCAGGCTCGTAATCTGCAGTCCCCAGGTTCGAGTCATAGTTGGGTCAGCGTTGAGATTCATCTCCGTAAAACTCCCCACGGTCAGTAGGGGACACCGATGGGCTTGGAAAGGCCACCGTCCGTCGGATGGGATGTTAAGCCGTGGCTCAGTGTGAGGGAGAGCAATACCCTGTGCACGTTAAAGAACACACTGGATGGCCTTGACGGGAGGCTACCATCTGTCTCCCAACAGCTGTTCCAGTTTGTCCCCTCCACCAAGCTTCTCTGAGCCTTCGGGGTCCATGTAACCTGACCATTTAGCCCATGGTGTGCAAAAAAGTGCCGCTCAGAGGTAAAACAACCCAACCCAACTCATCTTCTCCTAATAGTTTTCGCGGGTGCTTTCTTATTTCATCATGTTCTCAGCCTTAGGATCCTTGTGACCAATCCATTTAACTTACTATGCACTAAAACAGCGTCGCTCCAAGATGAAGTAAATAAATAGGATCTAGATATACTAATAAGCTGTTTCTGTGAAACTGAGTTATAGCGCCATTGCTGGGGTGTGTAGAAACTGAAATTAAGATACATAAAAATTGGCGCCCCATTTAATTGCTTTGCTTTATTTTCAACCGTCCACTTCTCAAATACTTGATCGCCGGGTTTCAAGAATTCTTCTATTCTAGATAAACGTTATCGCACATAGAGCACAAAGTAGCGCATCTATGCTGTTACGATTGTTGTAGTTATAGCAATTGACTTCTTAATATTGGAAGCGGAAAAGTAAGCACGAATATTCCTCATAGTCAGAGCAGATGCAAAGAGTGTGTAAAAAAAAAAAACTACGACTGGGCGAATAATATATGCCAAATTCAGGCTATGCAAAAAACAACAACTGTTAGGCGCTCTCTGTTGTATTATAATAATATTAGAGTGTTTTATGAAAATATATTACTATGTAAACTGGTAACCTCTGTTTAAATATAAAAAACATTTTTTAATTATGTTAGATTAGTATTTCCATACCCATATTTTAAATTTTTTAGTACTACTGTTACTACTTTTTTAAAAATATTTATTATATAAAAATAAAATTGGAAATGAAAAATTTGTCTTAATTTTAGATTACGGATGTAGAATTTTAATTCAATGATTAAAGAGGGAAGGCAACCAAATCGCTTTTTATTATGACAGGATGGCTTCACTGTAATGCAGGAATTGGGCGCATCTAGAGGGCGGTACAGTCGCACAGTTTACATTGTGTCTATGGAATTTGCACTCTTCTCCCACAGACACTCTTTGGCGGATATTCAGTCATGGACAATTTTATGTAGCTTTATACATTTACACAACGGAGGAAAAAATTAAATAATCCATTCCAAACTTCAGGAAAAATTACGAAATTTGATAATCGTAATGTGATTTTCACAGCAAATTTTGATTTCAGTGCGATTTCATATCTGCTACCAAAATTATGGTGTAAAATAAACTGTTTGACAAAATTAAGGGAGCACTAGCAAAATGTGACATAACTTTTTAATTGTACGATGTACTGAAACGAAAATTTTTCCAGAAATACATTTTAGTATAACGAAGAATGGGTAGGAAACGAGAACCCTCAGAACGAAAACGAACGCATTCAATGAGAAGAAAATATTATAAATCACAGAAGTTAATTTCGGATGCTCCAAAATATGCACATATGACGTCAATATGGAGTGTGATCCCATCTGAAGGCTAAACAGATCTGATAGCATCGATCCATGCTCAATATAAGATTGTATCAGAAGAGCCTGAGGGAAAAAATTCCATTCCTCCATAAGAGCTAACTTTACTCCGCAGACCTTAATTTTGTCAATCAGCGTATGTTAATATTAAAAAGTTGTATTCCCGTTAACGTTGATGGCCATACATTTCAGTACGAATAAATATCAAAGGCAAATGTAAATCTAGGTTAACGGCAATAACTTTAAAATATGTGCATTTCAAATTATAAATAGTGGAGAAGTATCTTTCAAGAGAACGAAGAATTGGGTAAGCTTACTAAATGTTAGAGAGGTCGGGAAAAATGTTTTGGCTCACATTTGTTTTTCTAGCCAGATAAAATTCTTTTCCTCTCTTTGCAGCGAGGGGAAATCCTGATCACCTACAGTACAGATATTGGCTGGAGTCCTTACTTTCCTATCCTGGCAGGGGTTGTTACTGAACTTGGAGGTCTCGTTTCTCACGGTATGATCAGAATGCCTGACATCTGCAGGTGCATTTACTCTTATTTTTTTGCTACAGATTTCAGAACGGGCTCGGATTTAGAAAAAAATAAAGAAGGGGAGGGCAAATTTCGTATAAAAATTTCCCTCCGTTTTAACGGTTTAAAAAAATCTTTAAAAAAAATTTAATATATAAATATATATATTTTAAATTTTCTTCGTCTCCGTTTCGGTTGCTATCAGTCTTAAAGGGATGGACCTCTTTCCCTCTACATCCAGTCCTGATTCAGAATAATAATGCTTTAAAGAGACAAGAAGTGTCTTAAAGAAATTTAGATAAATTTTAATAGTAAGCGAACCAAGTAATTTCTTATTTAGATGCCTACAGATTTTGCTAAAAACAAAGTATTATTTGGCTTTCAATATGATTCCCCAAAGAAATGTGGTTTCAAAGATCTAACCAAAATTTATGAAAGAACGTTTAATATGGCATATGTAATATGCGTTAGTTCTGAGCGAAACTCCGTTAAAAACATTTTTATTATATCGTTTAAGATAATAATGTACAATATAGTACTTTCAATCAGACATTTCCAACTCGAGACAATGCACATTTGTGGGCTGTAAAAAATTTGTATAAATACTTTAAAAATTATAAAATATATAACACATAATTTGTAACAACATATGCCAAATTTTAATTTAAAGTTGATATTTCAGTTTATACAAAAAAGAAGCACAATGAACTATCGAAAAAACGGTAAAGACGTGCAATAGTAAATAACAAATTAAATACCGAAGAATTCCTCAACCTCAAAACTGTAAACAGTCCATTCCATGATACTACGTAAAATAATATTTTAGAACAGTGATTCCCAACCTTTTGGAAGATACGGTTGTTTTTGGGTTGTTTTACCTCTGAGCGGCACTTTTTGCACACCATGGGCTAAATGGCCAGGTCACATGGACCCCGAAGGCTCAGAGAAGGTTGGGGGAGGGGACCCACTGGAACAGCTGTTGGGAGACAGATGGTAGCCTCCCGTCAAGGCCATCCAGCGTGTTCTTTAACGTGCACAGGGTATGGCTCTCCCGCACACGGGGCCACGGCTTAACGTCCCATCCGACTTACGGCGACCTTTCCAAGCCCATCGGTGTCCCCTACTGACCGTGGGCAGGGCGGGGAATTTTTGCGGAGATAAATCTCAACGCTGACTCAGCTGGGACTCGAACCTGGGAACTACAGATTACGAGCCTGGCGCGCTACCGACTGAGCCACCCCCCCCCCCCCCCCCCTTTGGAAGATACCACAGAATAGAAGAGATAAAAAGGTTGTCACAGAAAATTCCATTAAACTTATTTATTTGACTGCCCCTCTTGACTGCCTCAACGCCCCCCATTTGCCTCTGGATACGCTACCGCCCCCACTGGGGGGCGGTATCGCCCCCGTTGGGAATCTATGTTTTAGAAGAATGAAGAAAGCAGCAAAAGAAGTGTTTATAAGCTGAATTTCGGTGTAATTTCAGGTGCTTCGCTTTTGAAAAGAATTGACTGCTTCTTCTGTTAGTTTGCAAAGTTTTACACAGATTGATGTTTCGTGCTATGATATTTCAAATGGTTTTATTTGCAACACTTTACGTTTAGAGTGAAATTGAGATTAGCAGAAACGCTTCAGTGCAAATCCGAGAGAAAGCAGAATTTGGTCATTTGAAATTATGTCGCTAATCTGCTGAGATTTCGCCTCCCCTTATTGCTATATGGTATCAAGTCTCTTGACACCAATGCAGCATCTCGCGAGATTTACATAATGTGAGATACACTAAGAGAGACATTAATTTCACCCTCTTTATGGCAAAATGAGCATCCCTTCCAAGTAAATGTAAAATCAAATGTCGCTCGAGAATTTGAGTCTAATATAATCTTTGCTAGACATAAAATCCGAAAAATGTATTTTTTCGTATAGTAAAACAGTTTTATTCTAATGAAGTCTTTTATTAAAATATTTTCTTCTTCAAGAAAATGGACTTCTCCACTCTAATATTTTTTTGTGATTCAATATCTACGGCAGAGTGAATTTATTTTCATTTCTGTCGAGGATCCTAAACTTTATTTCTGATTGATGATAATTTTGATCCCTCTTCACCTGTGGTTATCTGTAGGTGAAATTACAGATCCCCGAGATTGTTACACCGGTACTTCGGTGTGCACTAGAGGTGATGCGTCTTTGATCTAATCAATCAAATGTCCACTGCAATACATAGAGGAATATGTAGAGAACGACGCGAACATTTATTTTCTATACAGACTTGCCCATATATACATACACACAATGACAATGCGCTTGATTCTGTGGGCCTTAGCCATACTTGACAGTTTGCTGACGATAGCAGATACTATTTAATGGTTTAAATAAACGGAAACGTTCTCCTGTCAGTTGAACAGAGGCTGAATGCTGTTCTATTTCACACAGCATTCACTACAATGAGGCAGAATTCTGACCTTTTTTATACGAAAAATCGTTTGACTGACCTCAGAATTCGGCGAGAGGATATGCTAATCTCTGCCTATAAACCGTGCTTCCCTCTTTAGAAATAAAACCATTCACTTTAGGTTTGTGAAAAAGGGCAAAATCACTTGTTGTCGCGCTAAACAAGTGGTTCCCAATTTTTGGGCTGAACATTCCCTTTAATTTTTCTAACGCTCCCTCTTTATGGAAGACTATGTTAATATAAGAAGTATTCGTTATTCTATTTTATGTATTTCGAGTGCTATTGATATTGATATTTATGCTAAATGAAAGCTTGCGACGTGGGGAGTGTCATCGACTCTACATATTAGAAAGTTTCAGATCCGAGCAACGCCGGGTAAATCTGCTAGAACTAAATGCAAAATTCATTCATAGGTATATATGTGTCGGACGCTGTTTTCTGCATAAGTGAGGCCGTGACAACGTAATCATAACTTCATAACACTTTTTTTTACTGTTAAAATGGTTTTTAAAAATATCTCAAATGACAGAAAGAGCGAAGGTCAAGAACGCAGGTAAAAAGCGAAGGTCAGGAAGATTGACCTTCTCTTTTGCATTACTGGGATAGTTGTGACTTCTTTTGACTGCGTAAGATGTTGTTACCTTTGCTTTTGAGAGTAAAGGAAGACATCTTTGTTTTTGAATACAAAGGAAATTGTTATATTGGTTTTCGAGCTCAAAGAAAAGGTTTTCTTTGCCTTTAAGCGTAATAGAAGTTGTTACCGTTTGCTTCTGGTCTAAAAGATTTTGTTGCCTTTGGTTTCGCGTACAAAGTAATTTTCTGGCTTTGCCTTTGAGCGGAAAGGAATTTGTTATGTTTCTCATAAAATGATGAGCTGGAAAAAAATTATCCAGTGATTATTTACTATTGTTATGTTTCGTTTTTAGCCCAATTTCTACCTTGTTTTCGAATTACATAAAAGCTGTTTTTCACGTTTAGTATAAGAATGGACCTGTTCTGGTCAAATAGATAAATTGCCATCAAAAAACGGTTTTTACATTTTTTTTTACTACAGAATGGAGTCAATTTATTTTCTACAAATTCCGTTTTTTTTTGCAAGCAATTTTCAAAAGGTTAAAAAGTTTTCTTCAACAACTGTAATTAATGTAAAACGTAACAATTATTGTGAAATATAATTTTTTGTTAAATTGGCACTAATTGTTTTTAATTTTTTAAGACTCTTTTTCCCCATTAATTTCAGGTGCTGTGGTTGCACGAGAATATGGTCTTCCCTGCGTTGTGGCTCTCCAAGGAGCGATCCAAACGTTTCGCACAGGTTGGTTTGAATTAGAAAATTTATCTTAATAGGTATTTCATTTTTTTAATTCTAAATACAAACACGTATAGGAAAAAAATTACCATAAATTTAATATTTTCAATTACCCAACATCATTAAAATTTGATTTTCTAAATTTTAAAATGTTTTTATAATTTAAGTTTAGGGGAAAAACTTTTTTTGCTGGGGGTGGAAGTAAACCATTACGCTACTTAATCATAATGAGAGTAAACTGATACTGAATTTGGAGATCGTAGCTGTTACTGTTTAAGAGAAATAATTTCTCCCATTTCATGTGGGAGACGTTTTTGGAGGGGGAAGTAGGATTGGGTAGGTCAAACGCTTAAAGTTATGAGAGAAAGTCGTTACAAGGAATCGCACAGCTATCGTGGAACAGATAATGCCGGAATTGAATGAAGGTGTGTCCGCAAGCTTATGCACAAAGACTAGCCGTCATACCATGGAAGAAATAGGCTACAGCAATCGACGTCAAAATCGTGTTCCCTTGTTGACTGCAAGGCACCGAAAGATTAGTCTGCAGTTTGCAAAGGCCTACCGCAACTTGAGTGTTGAGGACTGGAAACATCATCTGGCCTGATTAATCACGACGATGGGAAGGTACGTGTGTGGCGTACACCACACAAATACAGGTCGGTAGAGGCAGTGTAATGGTTTGGGGTCTGTTTACATGGGCTTCCTTGGGACCCCTGGTACCCGTTGAGACCTCCGTTCACCTGCACAAGGTATGTGAACATCCTCGCCGACCATCTACACCCGTTCATAACGATTCTCTTTCCACACCATGACGCCATCTTTCAACAAGACAACGCCACACCGCATACTTTCCGAGTGGGGACCAATTGGCTCCAGGAGCATTCAAGTGAGTTTGCCACACTCGAATGGCCCCCTCGATCGCCGGACCTCAATCACATTGAGAATTTGTGGGATGAATTGGAAAGATATGTTCGAAGATGCCAATCCCCACCGGCAACTCTACGACAGGCGATCCTCGCTTCATGGACTGCAATACCACATCTGTGTTTTCAACACTTCATTGAGTCTTTACCAAGATATCTGGCTGCTGTTGGGAAAGCAAAAGGTGGGACAACAGGTTATTAGGTAGGTGAATATAATAATTTGTCCATTCAGTGTAGTTTCATTACATATAACTCAAAATCTACTCATGATATGAGGAATCTGTAAAATGTTTCGAATTTAGGGTTAAATTTATATTTGAAATATATGAATATATTACAGTTTTGTATATTAGAATGGGATTTTCATAAGTCAGAGCTCTGAAATGCAAAAATATCTTCTTTGTAATAGTGTTGTGGGACTTTTGCAAGCAGTTGCACTTGTATTATCGTATCAGCTTATCAAATCCCTCTGTTTGAACTTTTCTATTAATGTCAAGAAATATGAATAAATCATGTAAAATTTTCAGCAGCCCGAACAGGATAAGAAATAGGTAGTGAAGTCAAGATGCTCCCCTTAAATCTGAAAGACGAGGAATATGAACGAATTAAAGACAGAGGCTCTAATATTTTATTTATCATTTTAATACTTTTCAGGCACCAACTTGGCACATAGGTCTGATGCCAAAGAGATCTGGGAGGAAGGCGAAACCTCTATAGAAGGACAACATAGGGAAAGAAACTCCCATGTCTTCTTATTCAGGCCTCTTTGATCAGTAGCCAAGCGCTACCACTATACCAGCGGAAAATATGCGCAAGTAACATCACTCTATAATTAAATTAAGTTAGCGTCTTTTTGTAATATGATAATCTGTTCATTGTCATATTCATACCACAATAAAATTGGTTAGCATATTAAAATTTTTATTAAACAAAAATTTTCTGTTTCAATTGCTAATATTACTATTTTTTTCTTTGCATTTTTAGGTGATTTTGTTCTCTTGGATGGAAACCGAGGCACACTGCAGAAATTATCTTCTTCTAAAGAAGATACGTAACTTCCGATTGGCCCGTCAACCAAAATCTTAAAAAACATAAGGAACTGTACTGCAATTATAATATTTTGCTGCCTTCAATAAGGAATCGACACACATCTAAACAGTCATCACATCTCTTTCAATTTTGCTTTTGAACGTCTTTATACAAAATTCTACTTTTTAAACTAAAATACATTTAAATACGCTAAAATTCTTACTATCAGTATATCACATTAGCACTATAAATTGTGTAAGAGGTCGTCCATTAAATTACGTAATGATATCTTAGTGGAATTCTAACCCTCCTCTTTCATATAACTTACGTAACACTTTGCTTAAACCTTTCTTCCCCGTCGTAGTACAATCGCTCAAAAAAGTATCCGAACACTATGGCTGATTACAGAATTCAGAAAAAATATCTGGCAACGATTTTTTTAGAAATTAGTGATCTGGCAACCATGTCACGTGATTACAGAATTCAGGAAAAATATCTGGAGCATGTACAGCAACTGTACACGCTCCAGTTACCGTTCACAGCAAACTGGAGCGTGTGCAGTTACTGCACACGCTCCAGTTTGCTGTGAACGGTAACTGCACACGCTCAATATTTCCGTGAGTTTTCCACACGATCTAGTATCAAAATAATATGACCGCCTACAATCGCTCAAAAAAGTATCCGAACACTATGGTTGATTACAAAATTCAGAAAAAATATCTGGCAACGATTTTTTTAGAAATTAGTGATCTGGCAACCTTCGTGACACGTGACACGAAGGTTGCCAGATGACTAATTTCTAAAAAAATCAATGCCAGATATTTTTTCTGAATTTTGCAATCAACCATAGTGTTCGGATACTTTTTTGAGCGACTGTATGTAATGTTTTTCCTTCTAAGGGTGTTCACTTCTTTGCACTCTTTATTTACGATTAAAATCAGTAGTAGTTCGAGTCATAATATAAGAAATTTGAGGAATTTTTATTATTGGAAATGGAAAACAAATCGCTTATTGCAGAAATAAGTATTGAATTTAAAATGTTACATAATAGCACTTCTAAACACCCCTCCCTTCAAGTAATGTGACGTAACGTAATCCCTAACCATTCCTCCCCTCCATAGATGTTACGTAATTTATGAACGACTTCAAATCATAATTTGTGTGACGTGCATGTTTCGCAGAAAGTTTTATGCAGATGTCGCACAGATATTATTGTTAACTATGTGATAACTAGTTTGAGTATTTCTCAAAAATCTTTATTTCAAAAGTAGAATAATAATAAAATTGTTACACGAGTGAAGTTTCAATTCTATATTTTGTGCTTTCTTCATAGCTTGGTAGCTCCTATATTACTAAAGAAAAAAAAAAGTGTTTCGTAACGTATAAAATATTAAACATTTTCACGTTTAGAGAAATAAAAGTTCATGTTTTCTTTTTCTCAGTTTCGAATAAGGGATCACTATAAAATTTTGAATTATCCGTTGTGGATGTCATTTGAATAATTATCCTCTTAGTATCAAGTGGATTTAAAGCGAATAGTGGATAGAATTACCAACAGAAGTTTCAAACGCCCCAGAAAGCAGAATTAGACGACAGCTGGGACTCAATGTATGGGACTCAATTTTACCCAGCTGGGTTGGGTTGTTTTACCTCTGAGCGGCACTTTTTTGCACACCATGGGCTAAAATGGCCAGAGTCACATGGACCCCGAAGGCTCAGAGAAGGTTGGGGGAGGGGACCCATTGGAACAGCTGTTGGGAGACAGATGGTAGCCTCCCGTCAAGGCCATCCAGCGTGTTCTTTAACGTGCACAGGGTATGGCTCTCCCGCACACGGACCACGGCTTAACGTCCCATCCGACGGACGGTGGTCTTTCCAAGCCCATCGGTGTCCCCTACTGACCGTAGGCAGGGCGGAGAATTTTGCGGAGATAATTCTCAACGCTGACCCAGCTGGGACTCGAACCTGGGAACTACAGATTACGAGCCTGGCGCGCTACCGACTGAGCCACCTCCGCCCCAGCTGGGACTCAATTAAAGTGAGAGAAAACTAAAGTACATACATAGTACGCCTTATGCAATCGGAAGGTGATCTGTATACTGTATATGCTTTGATTGATTCTTGCATTAATAGCTCTTTCGTTTGACTTCCTAACTTAAGTCTTATTCAGAGTAATATTGGATAATACAATGAATACATAGTACGCCTTATGAAATCAGAGCATAACACTGCCCCTGAGTAAATTCAGATTTGAGTTTGTTCCAGTTTCATTTGAATTTCTTGGTTTAAAGATAACTAAATAAAAATTTATATAGATTGCCAATAAAAATAATTTTAGTTTAGAAAATTAACTTGTTTTATTAAGAAAACATTATTGAATATGATTTTTAAGTCCAGATAAATAATTGCAGAAACTGTTTTTGCTAAAGCAATTTCGTACGTCTCAAATTAGGTCAACCAAGAAATCCTTTGGAGAACAAGCATTTCTCAAATCAATATCTTTGTGGCTGATTGATCCATTTTCTTCAATAATAAAGAATAAATTACCTTTCAAGCAGCTGCTTGCCACAGCGGTCTAAGAAGAGACTATTAGTTTATATGCCATAAAGAAAGTCTGTGAGGAAGGCCAGATCGCAGCAGAAAGACAACATATACATAGCACAATTTAATCTGTAATTCATTTTTTTCGTGTATTTTAGTACATTGTACTATAAGCAGATTAGTCTGTAAGAAGAGTATTGTGCTGGGATTGTATTTTCTTTATGAATTGAAATAACGTACCGACTTTCTAGTTCATTGTAATTTCCGTAGATTTCCACGTATTGTTGAATATTTCAAATAATTTAAATTGAACTCTTCTATCTGGCGTCTCTGTGGTCAACCAGTTGATAAAGTAGCCAAGAGGCATTGTTAATAAAGTTTCCATTATGACAAGACCTCATCAGTGGTGAAATCAATGAGAAACTCATCAACTCCACGGCTAGATTGTACACAGAATAGATTGTATATCTTATGAGATCCTTTGCTGATTGTATATCTTCCCCAGGAGAAGCGTTACCTCTATTATTGTTTGAGTTAAAATATATTTATATCTTTATTCAATTAATTTTGTGTAGCAGCTGGATTGGTCATGTAGTTGAAAACGTTTGTCAACAATTTTCTTTTCTAGAAATTTTAATATTTTTAACAAAAGGCATAATGCTTTTTTAAATGTCATTTGCAGCTATATTTGAATTTTATCTCTAATTACAGTTTGCTGTTAAGACTGCTATGTTTCATTATAGGATGATATATACCTATAATATTTCCTTAGATTAGAATATTTGGAATTAGTGGATAATTTTTTGAGACTTGTTGCCATTTCATTTTAGAGACGTCAATTATTTTCCTTTTTAAAAGAGCTTTGATTCTTTTAAATCTATCTCGAAGACTACTTTGTTTTTCTAGTTTTTCTTTCTGTCTATCGTCGAATAGTTATTCTTTTATTTATACTTTGTAAAGATTGATCCATCTCGGTGGCCGAATGGCTAGCGCACTTGGCTACTGATCAAAGGAACCTGGGTTCGAGCTCCGGGTAGGCATGGATGTTTGTGTTGTCTTTCTGCTGAGATTTCGCCTTCTTCACAGATCTTCTCTATTACGTATTAAATTGTCAGTCTCCGTGGTAAGCAACTGCTTGATAATGTATTTTTTTTAAATAAAATTTGACATGCAATTTGTTTTTGGTATTGTAATACAAACAGGTAATATCTGTGACTCGACGAGCCTATAGTTTTATAATTTATTAAAATTTTGATGAACAGAACCACACCGAACCCAAAGGCTTTCGGTGTGGAATAGAAAAAATTTTCCTTTCGGTGTGGAATAAATTTGTTTAATCTAATAGGGTTTTGGAGCAGAATATAATTGCTATCTGAACCAAATCATAGATCTTTGGAAATAAATAATTAAACAAATAAATAAACAAATGGAACAAAAAATTAGTACGAAATTATAAAAACATGTTAATAATTTTAAATTTATGACGAACAGTACTAAAATGGCTCATTATTGTGGTATGAAAGCAGCGACGAGCAGATTGCGAAACCCTGAATTTCGTTCCCTGTAGTCAGTTGCTGTGCTCAGCTTCCTCGGCTAGGCAAAATGAAACGAATGATTTCATAACTCAATTGAACCTTTCTGCAAACTCATCCAACTCGATGACGAGTTTCTGTTTCCCATTTCAAAAGAAGCATCACTTTTTTGATCAGTTGATATGCCTGGTGCCTTTATCGCAAGATTTTCCTAATCACTCAATCAGTAACAGTGCCCAATCTTTCTGTGCAGAAAAGATTTCTTCGATATCAAATTATCTCTTATTTTCGCTTCAAGGTTTGTGAAATGCTATTGCACTTTCATTAAAGTACTTAGCCGTAGAGTTGATGAGGGTCTTGGGATCATGGGAGCTTTATTAGCAGTGCCATTTGTCTACTTCATCAACTTCTTGACCATAGAGACACCAGGTAAAAGAATTCATTCAGCTATATTAGTATATAAACAGTTTTCTGAACAATGGTAGCTAGGTAGTCACTGGAAGGAGAGCTATGCACCAATTCCCTGTGATGATGCATAGAACCGGCCAGGCCTAGCACCTAATGTCCGACCCCGCCTTCTCGTGGTGTAGACCGTTAGTACCTTTCAAAAGATATAGTATTTTGTGGAAGTGAACGGAAGGGGAGGGCTGCCAGATTAGTGTGGCCTACTGATCTGGACAACTATGGCTACTTTTCTTTTTTTTTTCTACTCTGCTGAGGAGTGGTCAACCACACAGGGTCCTGGTGCTGACCATATATACCAACCTGAACGGAATTATGGCTCTGAGCTTGATTATGGATTTTGCTGCACTGGGGGCTTCTGTGGAGAGAAACTCTTCTGCTGTGTTTTCTGTTTGTTTGTGGGTTGACATCGCGAAGTGAATAAATTTACAGATATGTTTATCAGCTGGTGGATAATCCTGAGCAGAGGTCATCGCAGGCACCTGAACTCTTTGCTTCTATTGGCATCGTCAAATTCTATATATTGGAGGAAGTCTTCCAGTGTAGATGGCTTCAGCCTTTAGTGGTGGGGGAACGGGTCTTAGCCCCATGTCGGCGATTAGGGGCTGTTTGATATTGTCGTCATTCCCTCTCTCAATAAACATAGTTTCTTTAAACATCCCACTAACCATTTTTTCTCCATAGGCAGTTGGAATGTGAGGACCCTGCACAGAGCTTTTTCTCTTGATGTCCTCACACAAGAATTCCCCCATTATAATTTACTAAATATTCTCTACTAAATATTACTAATATTACTAAATATTCCCTACTAAATATTCTCGGCCTGCAAGAGACCAGATGGACAGATAAAGGTGAGATTCATAAAAATAATCTTAAATTTCTCTTTTCAGAGAAGGAAGACAATAAACATCACCAAGGCGTGGGTCTGCTTCTCAGCAGACATGACAGTGATGCTCTTCTAGGATATGAGTGCATTAATGAAAGGTTTCTTACAGCAAAATTTCGGAAAGCGTTAAAGACTTGAATGTTATTTGCTGTTATGCCCCCACTGAGGATGAGGATGAGAAGGATAGGTTTTATGGACAACTTCAGGATATTTTGAATTCTGTCAAGAAAGGAGATATTGCCCTTGTTCTAGATGACTTCAATGCCAAAGTTGGTACTGGCTCTGACCTTTGGGGAGGAGTAATAGACCTTTTTGGTATTGGTAGCTGCAATGGCAATGGGCAACGTCTCCTAAAGGTAAGTAAACTCAATGGTTTCAGAATAACTAACATTTATTACAAGCAAGTACACGGGTTTCACCTGATGGACTGCATAAGAATATGGTTAATTATATATTCATTAACAGCAAATGGGCTAGTTCTGTTAAGAATACCAGGTCATATAAGGGAGCTGAAATTGGATCTGACCATTACCTTGTTAAAAGTGTCTTGCAACTTAAACTTTAAAAGTGTTGTGCTAGGATTAATAATTTTACCTTTAATTCTGAAGCTCTCAAAGACCCAGTTATAGCTAAAGCTTACCAAGATAGGTTACTTAGTCATTATGACAGTCATGGTTTGCTTGCCACTGAAGTTGAGGAAGAATGGGACCATTTTCAACAGGCTTTTTTGGAAACTAACAGTACTCTTTTAGGAAAAAAGGAGTAGAGGAGACAGAATTATTTGAGTGATAAGGCACTTGAGCTTATTTCAGAAAGAAAGAACTGCAGGAATGTCCCTAATAATCCTAATAGAAAGCTTTACAGAGAACTTAATAAACGAGTAAAGGATCAGTTAGCTGCTGATAAGAATCTTTGGCTTGAGGGCTTGGCTGACAAAGCCGAGGAAGCAGTTAGACAGCACAACACCAGGGAACTGTACCATATAGTTAATGTTTTGTATGGTAGAAAACAAACAGGTATACAGGGATTGAAGGATAAACAAGGCAAAGTTATAGAAGGTGAGGATTCTGTCATGGCTAGGTGGGCTGAGCATTTCAGTGATGTTCTAAACAACGTGGGTAGTTCTACTCCCATTGTTTGTAATGATGATCGATGCATTACTTGCTTTAATGTTCACCCTATATCACAGTCTGAAGTTATTTTGGCTTTTTCTAAACTTAAACTATACAAATCCCCGCGGGTAGATGAAATCACTACTAAAATGCTTAGAGCTGGGAATGTTTCGGTTACCACTTGGATGACTGAAATTTGGAATATCTTTTATGATAAAAGAATGGTTCCTACGAATTTTAACAGAACTATTATTATCTCTATTTTCAAAAAAGGTGATCGTAGTTCTTGTGATAACTATAGGGGTATCAGCCTACTCTCTGTTCCAGGGAAAGTTCTTTTCATGATTGTGCTTAATAGAATTAAGAATCTGGTTCACAGTCAATTGCGTGATGAGCAATGTGGATTCAGAAGTGGTAGGGGATGTGTGGGTCAGATATTTTCACTTAGGCAGATTCTTGAGAAATATTTAGATTTTCAGAAACCTTTGTTTGCTAGCTTTGTTGATTTCAAAAAGGCTTTCGACTCTGTTGATCGTCATAATTTGGGGTTGATTGTGAGATCATATGGTATACAAGACAAGTAGTTAACATAATGAAAGCTCTCTATAATAACGCTAAGTTGTGTGTGAGAGTTGGTAAAACTTGTAGCAATTGGTTTAGCATTACTTCTGGTGTTCGATAAGGGTGCATTGTGTCTCCTTTTCTCTTTAGTTTGGTTGTTGATTATGTTATGCGAAACTTACGGTCAATTTCAAGGGAAAGATGTTGGCTTTAAATGGACTGGAGATACGAAAATTTCTGACTTAGATTATGCTGATGATTTAGTCCTTCTGGCAAATGATGTTGATGAGATGAACTCTTTCATTCGAGCTGTTGATGAGACTGGTAGTAGAGTAGGTTTGGTTATAAACAGAGAGAAAACTAAAATGATGAAAATTGGTCAGGCAGATAACAAGATAACAGTTTTGTAAACAAGATAACAGGAAAGTAAATGCTTTTGATTCTAGATGCTTACGCAGTATCTTGGACATTAGGTGGTTCAACTTTGTAACTAATGATGAGGTTAGACAAGGGAGTCGGCAACCTCCTTTAAGCAGCATGTTGTGCAGAGAGAGACTCCATTGGATTGACCATGTTGCCCGTATGGATAATTATAGATTGGCGAATAGGGTTATGAACAGTGTGCCTAAAGGCCTCAGAAATAGGGGGAGACCTAGGATGCGGTGGGCAGACAATGTCAAACAGGACTTGTTAGAATTGGTGTGCAGTGGCCAGATTCAGCAGATGTAGCTCAGGACAGACTTGCTTGGAGAACTAAATTGCACGATCTGGTTGGACCTCCGTAGCCCATGGCTGCTTGAGGATGATGATGATGAACAATGTTAGGCGGTGATTCCTGGAGAAATATTGCGATTCATTCTAAAACTAGAAGCACTACTTTATCTTTTAATTGCTTTAAAAGAAATATTTTTTTTTCTCCCTACTGAAATCAAAATGGGAAAATGATAATCAATTAATGGGATATAAGAATAAACAAATATCACTGAAAATATTTTTTTAATCTGAACTATAATACATGTCATTATTTAAAAAAAATCGTTTCGAGTATTATTGAGCAAAAATCATATAAAAATCTTCGTACTGTCATGGAATCATTAACAAACCGTCGAGATATTATGACAAGCCAATAGAATGACTGAAATACTATTTTAAATTTATTATAATTTTTAATATATTTTAATGGAGATTTGGAAAGATCTAAAGATTTAATGGCCGATGGTACTATACCATCGGCCTCACCCTATATAAGGCCTCTCAAGTGAAGTTCACACTTACTCTAGAGCAGGCCTGGGAAAATTACGGAAAATTACTCTTTTTCTGCTGCCCACGAGCTACTGATGACAAATAAATTTGCTAGATGGGATAAAGAACGTATAGGGGACAAGAAGTCCAACTTCAGCGGAGCTAATTTCTATAAAATAATTAACTTTAATCCAATTACATTGGCTATGTTTCCCTTTATATTTTTTGCGTATACATACGTTGCATTGTATTGTATTAATGGTGAGAAATTGGCAGAATAGATCCAGATTATGGTTCTTCATAGCCAGATGAAAGTTGAGAAAACTCAAATTATATCTTGAAGCCAAAGAACTCAGAAAGCCTGGCGAAACAATGAAGACAATAGAGTGAAAAAAAAAGGAAAGAATACAAGAAACAAATTAGGAAAGATCTAAAGTTGTATAAGTTGAAGTCTTATGAAGAAGTAATTAGGAAAGATCTAAAGTTGTATACTTGTTTCCTTAATGAAAGTAGACAAAATTGTCCACTTTTTGAAGTTAAAGGTGCCTTTTGTCGGGAAATCGCGGATGCTCGCGACTGCGGGAGTATTAATTCCCATCCTGTTTAGATTCTGGAAGGAAATTTCCCTTTCTTTTTCATATTTTGAACAATGAAGTAGAAAATGATTGATATCCACAACAACTCCGCATTTGCTGCACAGTGGAGAATCTGCTTTTTTTTTGGGGGGGGGGGGGCTCAGTCGGTAGCGCGCCAGACTCGTAATCTGTAATTCCCAGGTTCGAGTCCCAGCTGGGTCAGCGTTGAGATTTATCTCCGCAAAATTCCCCGCCCTGCCCACGGTCAGTAGGGGACACCGATGGGCTTGGAAAGGCGCCGTCCGTCGGATGGGACGTTAAGCCGTGGCCCCGTGTGCGGGAGAGCCATACCCTGTGCACGTTAAAGAACACACTGGATGGCCTTGACGGGAGGCTACCATCTGTCTCCCAACAGCTGTTCCAGTGGGTCCCTTCCCCCAACCTTCTCTGAGCCTTCGGGGTCCTTGTGACCTGGCCATTTAGCCCATGGTGTGCAAAAAAGTGCCGCTCAGAGGTAAAACAACCCAACCCAACCCAACTGCTTATTTTCGAATTTGATGTTGTTCAAATTTGCTGTTCCAGTCCTCAGTCTTCTGATCTGAATTTGTTCTTTCCTGGAAAGCATTTTTGAAGAAGGCGTGTGGTGTTTAGGATCAATTTGAAATCGGTAGTGATTTTTACCTTGAGATAATAAAGTCTAGGTGTTTTCCCATTCTTGATTGAAATGGTCAAGGAGTTTCTTGTTGATATCACTAATATTCTGAATATTATACTCATACGTTAATGAATATATATTTCTTTGGCGCCCTCTCCTTCTATTTCATTTCTCTCTGACGCCCTTGATTGATTGATTACACTTCACAAAAATTGGGTGGTCCTTCTTCAGGCTTACCCATTTAAATTATGTGGAAAACAAAGTATATATAATCACTTCCTTTCTTGAGGAAGTCCTCTTTCCCCTTTCCCCCCCTCTCTCAGTCTTTTGATTTTTTTAAAAAATTTTTTGATACATTTTTTTATTCATTTTTCATTTTTTTTCAATTTTTTCTTTTTTGAGGAAGTCAAATACTAGATATGAGAAATTAAAATAAGTTTAAATTAAATTCTTTAGTTTTAAAAATTATTTTTGATTCTTTAGTTAAAAATTTTTTTTCCGATATATTACTTTAAGTTCTGTTTATTAAAGAAGTATAATTACAATTATTTATTAAATTTTAATTAAAGGACTATTTTAATTAAATTCTAAAAACTTTTTCGAAAATTTCGAGATTTAATTTAAATCTTTAATTAAAAAGCAAGCAAAGATTTTTTTTTCAATATATTACTTTAAGTTCTATTTTTAAAGAAAGTATCATTACAATTATTTTTGAATTTTGAATATAGAACAATTTTGGTTAAATTCTAATTAAATTTCCAATATTAGTGAAAGTTATAAGTTAAATAACTTTAACCTTTAGTAAAGCATAATAATAAGTGAATAAATTTCTTATTTTAATTTTCAAAGTAAATACTCTCTGACGCTCTTGAGATAAAACGTTTGCCCCAGGCGTGCTGTAGAGCGATTTTATTATTTGGCAATTTTCTCAAAAAAAAAGTTTGTAACGATTTTCATTAGACTATATTCATTAGGTGTTCAACTATTACATATACAAATTATATATATGGTGCAAAAAATACTACAATTTCTCTGCTGAAGTTTGGATCAAGCTGTAGCGGGCATACAAAAGCAAAATTGCATATTTGAGCTGTCAATGGGCCTCCTGTATGACTGCGAACCTTGTCCTAAATGACTTATTGAGTAGTGTAAGTATTCGTATTATTAATAATAATAAGCAAGGCAGCATCTTCCCAAAGGCAAACTTGGCATGTGTCTCGGGCCCGTAAATCTGATTACCCGAAATGTACCCCGGAGTGTCTCGAAGAATAGTAGTTGATTTATTTTTTTGTGGCATGAATTTCGAACTGTGATACTTAAAAAATTCCCATGCGATAACCGAATTGGTCCTTGTCTCATTATCGCATAGCGAAATAAACATATTATGTCTCTCTGTCTCTCATCGTACTGACGATCTGAGACTCCCTAACCGTGGGTCACTGCTACGTGCTGTGGGACGTGTCCACTCATGGAGACAGGGGTGGTCACATTGATCTGGTTGATATTGCAGAAAGTATTGCAGCAAGAGTGACACAGATTGTTAAGAAGGGGAGAAGAATAAATGACAAAATTTTGTCCATTTTGTCATTGAATATTTTTAGATAAGTATTATTATTTTTATACATTAGGGATCCAACAACAGCTGTCTGAATCAGGGCCGGATCTAGGGAGGGGAGAGGCAAGGGGGCCATGTCCCTCCTTTAAGAATACGAGTAAAGGTAAAAGAGGCAAAAAATTATTAAACTTATTTATATTTTATGAAATTTTCAAGAAATTAAAAAAAATTGTAAAACGAAGGGGAAAATGTTATAGTGCATTGAAAATCAAGTCTCTTGCCCCCCAATTTCGAATTGTGATGCTTAAAAAATTCACATGCGATAATCGAATTGGTCCTAGTCTGATTATCACATAGCGAAATAAACATAATATGTCTCTCTGTCTCTCTTCGTACTGACGATCTGAGAGACTCCCTGAGATAATATGATGAATGGGTTTGTTACAAAAGCAAAATGTAAAGGGAGGTGGGCTTTACATTTTCTCGGCTCGATTTTGTTTCTTGCCTCCCCCTCATGATTTTTTTTCTAGATCCGCGCCTGGTCTGAACGATTGATAGTTTTTCAACTTTCCTTTCAGTTTGCAGCAGAAAACGTCCTTTGACTTTTAATCGAATTTCTCCAATATCTAATGTTCAGTAAATAATTAAAACATATCTATTGAAAAGGCAATGTCATATTAGGGACCTTTAGGGATAATCAGAGAAATGAGTCAGTTTCACCCTCAGGATTCTGATGGCAGAAGAATTTCTTTTATCCCACTCTCACAGTGCTTCAATTTTTACGCAAAATTTAACTTGGCGTTTGACTTCACGATTTGCGAAACGTTTTTCGTGATTTTTTTTATGTTTCAGAACATTTAGTCTACATGAAAGAACGAACTGAATATCAAAAAATCTGTTATCGACTTTTACAAAATCTCCAATTGTTGGGGTTATTTTGGTCGAACTGGCCTCTATGAAACATCGCGATCTTCTGTCCACTTTGTCCGTTTTTTAGAAACTCCGTCACATGCAATTGATTCCCATTATCGTCGTCCATCAAATGTTGGCAGCTATTCATTGAACAAAACTGGGTCAAGTACTTACTATCATCCACGTGACTATTAATCTTGCATTTTTTATCAACAAATTCCAAGATAACAGATGTCTGCTCTGAACAGCATAGAGTTCTGCGAATTAATAGTGAAGAAAAATATGAAAAGTGGACCTAGATAATCGCTTTTCTCATGTCTGTTTGTTTAGTTTTCCTTTTAATATTCATATTAACTTAAGGAATGTAATACAATGTATATTTGAAGCAAGTTTTATCAGTAGCATGTTCAATTTCACTTTAATAATCTGTAGATTTAAGGCTAAGGGTTAAAGGGAAAAAAAGCATAAAACATCAGGTAAATTATTAACTGCTTTCAGCATCATCCTTTCTCATTAAATGGTAGGAATTCACTTAAAGGTAGTCTAAGTGTAATCGGTAGCACGTTAGACTCGTAATCTGGTGTTCCTAGGTATCAGTCTCACTTGTGCCTGCATTAAGATTTATTCCCTAATCATGAGAAAGGCGAGGCCAACGGAATTGAGAAGGTCGCAGCAATAGTTAGGCATGGGATTCTCGGAACCTTTGGAGGGTCCGTGTAATTTTTACGGGAGCAATAAAATTTACGCTATCTCCAGCGAATAAACACATTGCATCTTTTGTACATGCTTATTCCATGGGGATGTCGAAAAAACTCCCCTAGTCATCACATCTGAACACGTATGGTCTTAACCTTATGCAATGCTTTCCCCCCTCCTCCAATGGATGGGCTCAGAATGACGGCACATGGAAATTTGTTGATTGGAAGCATTACGTCACAGGATAAAAGTATTTATATCGTGTGTGTGTGTATGTGTGGAAGGGGGGACTCGTGGACTGGCGATCCCCACTATTGCTTTCTCCTCTTCGGCAAAGATAAAGGAAAAAACGAATTTTCATTCCCTTGAGGCATCTTAAAGATTAAATTGTTCTTCTGGTTCTCCTTTCTGCATTGTATCGAACAGTTATTATTGTATTTATATTTTAGAAAAATTAATATGCGATTTCTTTCGGATTGTTTAATACTACAAGCATTATCTGTGAACTCGACTTTACTTTTTCAATTCATTTATATTATTGCAGAATAGTCAGTCGCCCTTAGCTTATTTTTTGTGAAGGGTTAATTTTAACCCTTTCAATCCCAAATAATTTGGTTATTCTAATAAAGTGTTCAGCAAAATATTATTATCATTCGGACCCAAATAAACATTTTTCTGAAATTTAATAAATAAATAAATAAAGGAATATATAATTCGAAATAAAAAAAAATCGTTATTAATTGTAAATATATTACATGTTTTCATACGGAAAACAATTTTCGGAACACTATGTTAACAGTTTCATAATTATCATAAATACTTTTACAAATAGTTTCTTTTATAAGCACATGACAAAAAGTTTTGAAATAAAGAGATTATACTGTACCAAAATTATATATTGCTTACTTTAAGTACATTAAGTACTGCTTTAAGTACTCTTAATTGGGAAAACGCCTATTTTAACTGATGGATAAGCGTAATAAAAATATCCCGACAGATATTGTTTAGAGTTATAAAAGAATCACAGTATTTTCACAGTTATAAAAGAATCACAGTATTTCCGGTGACCAAAAATGTTCGTGTTGTTTTTGAGGTTAAAATTTAAACTTTCGTAAAAAGTGAATGAGGATATTTTACTCAGTGTAGAAAGCACCATAATAATCTATAATCTTTTTAAAACGAGATACAGATTTGTAAATACCATTTAGAAAACCATCCCAATCTTTAGAATTGGAGAAAGCAGTCAACTCCGTTTCCAGCGTTGTCTCTTTTAGAAATCTTCGGTTGCACGTGTGATTGTTCAGCGCAGAAAAATATAGTAGTCGGATGGGGAGATGTCTAGTGAATAGGGGCATAGGGTAGAATTTTCGACCAAGGCTGTGGAGTTTTCCCTGTCCTTGGCGCTGTGTGAGGTCGTGCAGTACAATCCTGAAGGAACACACTTTTGCAATGAATCAGCGCAAAATAAATCATTTGCAGCTAGGCTTAGTAAATAAATCTTAGCGGTGATTGTTTGGCCAGCGACTTGGATTGTTCTACCTCCTGAGCGGCACCTTTTAGAACACAAGGGGCTAAATGGCCAGGTCACAAAGACCCCGAAGGCACAGAGAAGGTTGGGGGAGGGACCCACTGGAACAGTTGTTGGGAGATAGATGGTAGCCTCCCGTCAAGGCCCTCTAGCGTGTTCTTTAACGTGCACAGGGTATAGCTCTCCCTCACTCGGTGCCACAGCTTAACGTCCCTTCCAACGAAGGGTGTTCTTTCCGAACCCATCGGTGTGTCACTTACTGACTGTGAGCAGGGCGGGGAATTTTGCGGAGATATATCTTAACACTGGCGCATCTGGGACTCGAATTGGGAACTACAGTTTACGAGCCTGGCGTGCTAGCGACTGAGCCACACAGTCCTTTGGCGAGTGGCAAGAATTTCATAATGCAGTCCATCAAACACAGCAAAATTTTCTCTTGGCGGATGTAGGGTTCTTTTGTGTACTGCGCAAATTTACCGGGCAACAATCAATGATACAAACGTTTGGTATGTTCCTGTACATCATCTATTTTTCATCACACATAAACACTCGGTACTAAAATGTCTCATTATTATGGTGGGAAAGCAGAGACGACCAGATCATCAAAAGCCTCTGGAGTTTGTTACCGGAAGTCAGTGTGGAATTCATTTGCTCAGCTTCTAGACTTTTACTAGGCGATGCTAATACAAGCGGATGATTTCACCACTGACATTGAACTTTTATGTAAGTTGTGGGAACGTTTTATTTGATGGCAACTTTCAGTTACACATTGTAAAAAACGCAAACTCTTTTGGTCTGTTGATGTATCTAGTACTTTATCACAAGAGGCCTCTTATCACTCATTCAGTAACATACCTTATCACTCTGTGCACAAGAGAATGCGATAAGCTCTTAAATATCAAATTACATCTTATTTTCGTTTCAAGGTTTGCGAGACTGTGTTAATCTCGCAGACGCTGTTAAGCTCGCTGAAGTACTTAGCCGTAGAGTTGATGAAGTCTTGTCATCATGGGAGCTTTATTAGCAGTGCCTCTTGCCTACTTCATCAATTTGTTAACTACAGAGATACCAGGTAAAAGAATTCACTCTGTATAGGTATTTGTGTAATATATATAAATAGTTTTTCTGAAGTATCCGGAATCATAACGAACAACAGTTTTATGAACAATATTAAGGGATCCCTCCTACATATATATTTAGATTCATTTGCTAAAGCTAGAAGCACTACTTTATCTTTTAATCGCTTTAACGAATTAATTTGTATTTGTCCCCTTGCTGAAATTAAAATATTGGGTAAATGAAACCATTAATGAAATATCAAAATTAATAAATATCACTAAAATGTTTTTAAAAACCTCAAAATAAAATATATTATATCTCAGAATTAGAAAAAGGCTCTTTTCGAGAATTATTGTGCAAAATCATGTAAGCAATATTCGTATCTTATTGACATTATGACAAGACTATGGAATGACTGAAATACTATTTTAAACAGCTATTTAGAAAGCGTATACTGTCGGTCTCGTTCTATATATGCGGCTGCTAAAGTAAAGTTTACATTTACTCTAGAGCGAGTCTTATTAGTTGGAAGTTCTCTCAAAAATAGTTGTAACGATTTTCATCAGACTTTATTCATTCGGCGTTCAAATACTATTAAATATTCCAAATTATATATATATGGTGCAAATATATCTATTATTCGTCCATTAAAGTTTGGATGAAGCCGCAGCGGACCGATGCATACAAAAATCATCAGATTCATAATGAAAATAGCATATTTGGGCTATCGAATATGATCGTGTTTAAAAGCAGATCCTAGATGATTCATCCAATACTGTAGTACTCATATTATTATTAATAATAAATATAATTAAGTCAAATTAAATTATTGAAATTATTAAATTAATTAATTATTAATTATTAATATAAAACACACCAACCGGAGTGTAATTCAACTCTAAAGCTAGAACATTTCAGGATGTAGAGAACCTTAAAGGGAGGCAATAATCATCTTTTACAATTCAGGGAAACACATACTAAATGACACTTCTAATAGAAAATTCGAGATGTTTTTTAAGCTCACACACTTCATAGAATAAAGCAATGAAATACACTTAGGGTAGTTTTGTCACTTTCTAAATAGGTAGATAAGTATAGTAAACATATATGTCAATTTGTGAATTAATATCGACTATTACTGTAATGCAATAAGAATATTATATTTCCTTAATAATCAAGTTTACATACATTATGCAGTTAATTTGTATTATCTACAAGGTAAAATAAAACTGGAATTATTAACTAGAGTTATAATTTGTTTGTATTTAACAAACGGTAATTTATAGTAGTATGAATTTCATATATATTTCATTAACTACGATATGAGGGTTGAGAAAAGAAGAATAGCAGTTTATGATAAATTAAAAAACCTAAAAGGGAGGAAAATTGACGTAAAATATCTATTTTGTTATGCTATTTAGCCAATTGTAAACCAATTGTAAATGTATTTAAAAAAACTGACTTACTTAAGGGGAGCTAAAAATAAATTTCAAACAATTTCATAGTACAAAAAATTTAAAATTTCAGAAATTGCTAAATGATTTTATAATCAAGTATGTTGAGCGAGGAGCACTTTTCAAGAGTAAGTATGACAGAAGTGATTAGAAATAGGAAGATTATTGAATAGTATTTCGTTTAACTATTTTGTCACTGGACATTTTGAAGTATTTTTATTTCCATATATATATCAGAGATCCCACAAAGCTATCTGAAGAACTGACAGATTTTCAACTATTCTTTAATTTCGGTTCATATCAAAAAATGTACTTCGACCTTTAATTCAATTCCTGCAATATTTGACGTTCAGTAAATAACTGAAACTTATCTGTTGAAAATGCAGTGTCATATTAGGAATACTAGGATACCTTTAGGAAAAAGATACTAGGGAGCTTTAGGAATGAGAGAAATAGAATCAAATTCATCTTCATGATTCTAATGACAGCTGACTTTCTTTTATCCTACTCTCACGCTACTTTCATTCTCTATAAATAATATAACTTGGTGTTTTGACTTCACAATATTTTTAACCTCCACTAGTCTCAAATATGTGAAACGTATTTCTTGTATTGTGCTTCATAACGTTCAGTCTTCATGAGTTGTTTTACCGCAGAGCGACACTTTGCACACAATGAGCTTAATGATGAGGTCACAAGGACCCAAGTGCTGAGAGAAGGTTGGGGAAGGGAACCCACTGGACAGGAGACAGATGGAAGCTTCCTTACAAAGCCATTCAGTGTGTTCTTCAACGTGCAGGGTATGGCTCTCCAGCACACGGGGCCACGACTTTACGTTTCATCCGACGGACGACGGCCTTTACAAGCCCATGATTATCTCTTTTTCGCCCCGAGGACAGTGTGAGGGTTTAGTGGAAATAAATCTCGACGCTGGCCCAGGTGATACTCGAACCTGGGAAATACAGATTATGAGCCTGGAGCGCTACTGACTGAGCGAACTCCTGCCCTGGTCTGCATGAGAGAACAAACTGAATATTGAAAATCTGATTTTTACAAAATCTATAATTTGTGAATGAAATATCGCGATCTTCAATCTACTCTGTCCATTTTTTATAAACTCGTCAGATTTCATTAATTCCCATTATATTTGATGACATCAAATGTTGACAGCTATTCATTGAACAAAACTGGGTCAAGTACGTCCATGTGACTATTGATATCACAATTTTTTTTACCAAGCAATTCCAAGACGATAACAGATATCTGGTCTGAACAAGTGCAGCGTTCCGCTAACTAAAGTCAAGAAAAATATGAAAGGTGTTGATGGAAAATTGCTTTCATCTTCTTCTGTTTGTTTAGTTTTCCTCAGGACCAGATTTACACTTCACTCGTCCCAACACACTCGAAGTGATACTATGCCCTTATGTACAGTCGTTTTGAAATTTCGTATTAAACAATATTGGATTTTTTGCTCTCACGATGATGAAGAATGATGATAATGTAAATTAAATTGATGGAGAAATTTTAATAATTAGTAATACAGGTTTGCGACCAAATACTGCAAAACTAATGTAATAAATTACTGTTATACACAGGATGAAATTTGTAATACTCAGTATGTAATATCATTTAAAAATCTAGCTGTTCATTTTGAAATTCAAGAAATTGCCTTCCTCGCTTTTTTTGTTATGAGAAGGTAAGAATTTCACCATAAACTAAAATAAGAGTTTATAGATATATATACGAAGTTATGTCAGAAAGTTAGACTCCCAGTTTGTTCCCCGTTAAACTAACGAACAACTGTGTCTGTGCCGCCACCATATGTTAATGTCAAATAATATCGCAATTAACACCTATGCTATGAGTCGCAGAGTCGGAGTGAACTTCAGGAAGGTAGAAATCCAAGCAGTAATTCAGTTATTGTGGGAATACACGATAGAACGGGTGGAAATGAATCGACAGTTTGTGGCTATGTACGGCTCGGATATCCTGTTTATGCAACATAATAAGAATAAGGCTGAAGTATAAAGAGTAGAAGAATGATATATGTCGAATATTGGATGCTCAATTTCGAAGAGAAGGATTTTCTTTTTTACTTTGTACTTTTAGCACTCTCTATCAGTGGAAATTCGAAGCAATGGATGATTGGGAAGCTACCAAGAGTAATATTTTATTTGAACTCATAAAACATACAAAGATTATTTTTCATTAATCTCTTAAAACAAAAAAGGTGCATTTTCCCACACCTCTTGGAGATAAGAGGGAAAAATTTGTACTGCCAAATTTGAACGTGGTGTAGTGTAGTGTTTATGTATGTAGATTTATAATCTATGTATAACAACGGATTCAGTGCACAGTTAAATGTATATACAATAAATAGTAACTTTCATCCGGCGCAGTCATTAGATGTGATAAGCAATCATTCTGCACTGAGCCTCAGCTAGAGTATCTCGGCGAATGAGACACGTACCCTCTCTTCCGCCCTAGCTGATCGAGTCCGAATAATATTTTATGTAATTTTAGATAGACACAGGTCTACCAAAATATTTCGAGAAAATTTAATGAATAAAAAAGAATTTTATTTGTCAGGGACTTTAAGTTCTATTTTATTTGTATCCTGTTGGCCAGAAGGACTGGCTTGATTTATTATAATATTTATTTAATGAATAAAAAAGAATTTTATTTGTCAGGGACTTTAAGTTCTATTTTATTTGTATCCTGTTGGCCAGAAGGACTGGCTTGATTTATTATAATATGCCGTAGAGAAGACCGATGAAAGAGGCAAGACTGGAGCAAGAAGACATGTCTCTTCTGGTATTTGAATTTTTCGACCTTTGATCGGCAGCCAAGAAAATATCAGAGAATGTTTTTTCTTCATTGAACACGCAAGACACATAGAAATTACGTTCGATTTGTTTCATTTTTTTCCAGCTCTTTTTTAAAAAAGAGCTGGAAAAAACACATATTCTAATGCATTTATATTACAACTGGTGCTGCAACATTTCCTATTCATTAAGTCCTTTTACGTTCCAGATATTTTTTACTGGTGGAAGAAGGTCATCTCATATATTTACCTGCATATCTACCATCGAATGAATGATCGCAGATTTGACTTGTACGACAATGCAACTCGGAATCAACCACATAAAGTTGGGTTTCTGATCCCGCCTCTGGAAACTGAATTGGAATCTCCTAAATCCGAAGCTCATCTACACAATGTAAGTGATTTTCATTTCCTTAGAAATAATCTCCTTTGAAACTCGCTTCTGCAATAACATTAAATATTTTGTTTTCTGCTCGAATTTGTCTCCGTTTACAGTTATTTTCTTTAGGCTCAAGGGAATCAGAAGGTATAGAGCATGTACGTATTGAGTTTATGGCCACTAGAGTTGCTTGAGTTGTTGTTTTAACTCTAAACGGTACATTTGTATAATGAAATTAGCTAAATGGCAAGGTCTTAAGGACTTCAAAAGCTCCGATCAGGTTGTGGAATGGGACCCACTGGAGACTTGTTAACAGACAGATGAAAGCTTCCTATCAAAGTCATACAGTTTTTTAAATTTAAAATTGACGACGTATTTACGTAGTGTTCTCAATAATTTCGCCAGGCAGTGTATATATCTTGATATAAACTTTAAGTTCCAGTTATTACATGTTTGGTGAAGTAAGTGAACCTTTTGTTGATGCGAAAGGGAAATATGGATTCTAAGGAAAGAGATCGAAACCGTGAACATCATGTAATGAACCCTTCATGGTACTTACTGATACGAGGAAACATAATGATGGTGATTGTGAATGAATGGTGATGGTGAATGGGAGATAACCTCTATTTCTTACTGTATCTAAAAATAATTTTTAATTCGTAATCTGTAAACATTTGTTTAACAACTTTTCTAAATCAACTTGATAAAGGTGTAATATGATAAAGGTAAGTTAGAATAGTTTGATCCTCAGAATGAGAAAAATTACTATTCGGAGTTTTCATAGAGTTCATATTGCACTGAATATATTAATATTTAAATGAAATGTTCACGTACAACAATGTTAGCGTGACTGATTTATTAAGACATACGCGAGATAGGCACGTAGTATGGTACTATACGTCATAGTCAGGATAGAACAAAGTTGATTTTTAAAAACGCTGGAAGACTACAGAAGAGTTATTAGTTGTAGAAATATTTTTTTTGTTTTGTATAGTGCACGGTGACAACTTAGTTGTCGATGTTTGTTTAGAAATTTTTATGACCAACACAGCATCTTTAGTTATTGGAGGGAGGTAATTTCCTGCAAACATTTTGTATAATTAGTAGAAAAGTTGATTTGTAAGAGTTGAATCTATGATTTATTTGGTGGTTAGGATTTCTAGTGTTGTAATCATTTAACATTTGATATTTAATGAAGGTCATAATAATAAGTCATTGGTCAGTTAGTCTGTTTGTATTTCATGTAAATTAATTGCTTCAGTTTTTAAATCAGTTCATTTAAATTCTCTTTGGTTATTTCGAATTCAATGAATTATTTCGAAATAATATGAATTTATTGATGAAATTCAGTAGAAGTAACTTTATGGAATTTCTACATTTTTTATTTTAGGCAGTCGATGAGGTGTTTTTCTATGGAGTGAATTCAAAGTCGGAGTGTTTGGTGGCTCGAGTGGCGAGATCGAGCAACGATGAAGCAGAGGCTTGGCTTTACTTGAAACTCGCCAATGGCAAGACTTACCATTTGCCTCCTGAAGTGGTGCATCAACAGTCAGGAGATAAGAGCGTATTCAGCAGTGGTGGACTCAAGATGCATTACTTAAGTCCTATGAGGAGATGGAGGATCTCTTATAACGGATTGCTTAGGTAATTTTATCTTAACATATTCAAGCATATTGATATATAATACCTAGTATCAAAAGTCAGAGGCTAAGAGCGTATTCAGCAGTGGTAGACTCAAGATGCATTATTTAAGTCCTATGAGGAGATGGAGGATCTCTTATAACGGATTGCTTAGGTAATTTTATCTTAACATATTCAAGCATATTGATATATAATACCTAGTATCAAAAGTCAGAGGCTAAGATCGTATTCAGCAGTGGTGGACTCAAGATGCATTACTTAAGTCCTATGAGGAGATGGAGGATCTCTTATAGTGGATTGCTCAGGAAATTTTATCTTAGCATATTCAAGCATATTGATATATAATACCTAGTATCAAAAGTCAGAGGCTAAGATCGTATTCAGCAGTGGTGGACTCAAGATGCATTATTTAAGTCCTATGAGGAGATGGAGGATCTCTTATAACGGATTGCTTAGGTAATTTTATCTTAACATATTCAAGCATATTGATATATAATACCTAGTATCAAAAGTCAGAGGCTAAGATCGTATTCAGCAGAGGTGGACTCAAGATGCATTATTTAAGTCCTAGGAGGAGATGGAGGATCTCTTATAACGGATTGCTTAGGTAATTTTATCTTAACATATTCAAGCATATTGATATATAATACCTAGTATCAAAAGTCAGAGGCTAAGATCGTATTCAGCAGTGGTGGACTCAAGATGCATTACTTAAGTACTATGAGGAGATGGAGGATCTCTTATAACGGATTGCTCAGGAAATTTTATCTTAGCATATTCAAGCATATTGATATATAATACCTAGTATCAAAAGTCAGAGGCTAAGATCGTATTCAGCAGTGGTGGACTCAAGATGCATTACTTAAGTCCTATGAAGAGATGGAGGATCTCTTATAACGGATTGCTTAGGTAATTTTATCTTAACATATTCAAGCATATTGATATATAATACCTAGTATCAAAAGTCAGAGGCTAAGATCGTATTCAGCAGTGGTGGACTCAAGATGCATTACTTAAGTCCTATGAGGAGATGGAGGATCTCTTATAACGGATTGCTCTGGAAATTTTATCTTAGCATATTCAAGCATATTGATATATAATACCTAGTATCAAAAGTCAGAGGCTAAGATCGTATTCAGCAGTGGTGGACTCAAGATGCATTACTTAAGTCCTATAAGGAGATGGAGGATCTCTTATAACGGATTGCTCAGGAAATTTTATCTTAGCATATTCAAGCATATTGATATATAATACCTAGTATCAAAAGTCAGAGTCTAAGAGCGTATTCAGCAGTGGTGGACTCAAGATGCATTACTTAAGTCCTATGAGGAGATGGAGGATCTCTTATAACGGATTGCACAGGTAATTTTAACATACTTTTAGAATCTTAATATACATCACCTTGTTTCGTGGGTGTATCTGTAATCGCAGAAGGAACAAGGACATAAGGGAGTATTCAACAGTGGTGGACTTATAATGCATTACCTTATTCTTACAAGGGCAGGGCTTACACTCACTTATAACGGACTGCTTAGATAATTTTATCATTATATAATGTTGATGCATAATATTTAGTTCACTGGGGAATCAACCTCTGTGGAATAAGAGCATATTCAGTGGCACTGTATTCAAGATGCATTATTTAAATCCTTTGAAGAGAAAGAAGATCTCGTATGAATGAAGTTCTTAATTAAGTTCCTTTTAACGCATTCAGTTTTGATATAGAGTACCCAGCCAGTTCAGTGAGTGCATCACAGCATTCAACCAAGGAAGCAGAACGTATTCAGTTGTGGTGACAATTAACAGGAAAAGTTAAGTATTGAATGTATAATCAAAGTTTGTTTTCTTTCTTTATATTATGTTGCGTCCTGAAAAATTGAAAAATTTCTTAAAAATATCCTTCGAAAATATTACTTTCATCTCTATAGGGTCTCAGCCGAAAGTGTGATAGAATCATAACCCGATGTTTTCAGGTTGGAGTTCAACTCTGGATCCTTTGATATTTTCTCCACTTAGCTTCAGAGTGTCACTTTTTGACTTATCAAGAAGTGTGAAAAATAGAAAGAAGTATTGGTTTTTTTGCAAAGAAATGGGAAAAGAAAAAACAAGTGAAACGTATGAAGGTAGTAATTCTGAGGAATTTATTTTTAATTCTGCTTTGCACCTTTCTTGATTTCTGATCGTTACGTTTTCTTTTTCTATTCATTATTAGTACATAAAAGACTGATATTCAAAATTTGAAAAATTCTGAGCTCTTGAAAATGTAACTGAGTGTCCTGCTTTATAATATTGAACTGAATTCTATAAGTTGTTAGAACAATCCCTTATGTTCAGTTTCCTATAGTGATAAATAGAGTTTATCTCATTATTTATGTACATTTGATTTCCAGGGAAACTTCTAAGGATAATACAGAAGACAGAATAGTGCATGCAAAATTTTGCTTTATGTAAGTACTTCCTTAGGAGTAATCATTTAAGAATTAGTTATTTCTCCATATATTCCTGTTTCTTCGGAATTTGCATATATGTAATCAACAATTCAACATAACGTAATACATGTCGCATGTAAAACATGACAAGCTTTATTAATATTCGAAAATTTTAAAGAAAATTATGAAAAAAAAATGAAAATTTCTCATATTCATATGCATTGCGTAAATAGTCAAAAATTGATAAAAAATTTGATAACATTCATTTTCTTAAATTAATTCCCAAAAGAAGAGAGAAACAAATTTTTTCTACCCATCGAACAGATTACTGACGCCATGTTTCTTTTTGAATATAATTTAAGGAAAGGATTGTTTGTAGATGAATGTTGGGTTAAATATATAAATTCCTGAACATTTAAAACGAAATAAGTTGAATATCTCTAAGCAGCAGAAGATATTTGCTTTCAGACATGAATTTATCTGTAAACTAAATCATGCAGTTTTGGAGGAAATGTTCAAATAATCATACGGCAAAAAGTGAATTGACCGTTAAAATTTTTTACTATGCTATAATAAAAAAAAATATTTGGAATTTCTATAACGATACCTGGAAATAAAACACAGGTAAAAAAATTATACCATAACTATGTTTCCATTAAGTAATTTCACTTTTAAATGTTCTATCATCTCGATTGAATGTATCTAACAATGTTAGATATAGTGTATTTTATTTGGAAGAAAAAAATCTCTCACGGAAAAAAATAGAAAATAATGAAAATGAAAAACAACAATAACAGAAACAAAAAGAATATGCAAAATAAACCTGAAACGAAAAATAAAAAAACCTTGCTCACTTATAAATATACTGTATTTCAAGTTTTCAATCCGGAAATGTGTTTTACCCTGACAGGGTTACATTGATTAAAAACAGCATTTAAGTTACTCGATATTTAACCACTATTACGGTGTTGAAGAATGATGATATCAATAGGTACGATTGTTTTGAGCCGAGTGGTATCCGAATCCACGACGCCCTAATAATATATCAGGTTCTCTGACCGCTGAGCTACCGGCTGATGACCAATCTCTCTTCTGTTTTATATGTTAAGGCCATGCCATAGGTCAATCACAAAGAACTATTTTAACCACAGTTGAAGAATTTATTCACCGACCTCTTCCTTGCAGATGCGTAAGACTGACATTTTTTATTTTGAGCATTAAAAAATGTGCCCGAATGTAACTAATAATATCATAGATACCAAAAGAGTCTATTGGCCCATAAATGAGATCCGATCAAAAAAAATGTGGGTCGAAGTGGCGGCTGGTTTTACGCACCTGTAATGGAAGAGCTCTGCTAATACAGTTTTCAACTGCGGAAAAAAAAAACAGTTCTATGCGATTGATTTATGGTATGGGCTTAACATTTCAAACAGAGGTGAGCTTTATCATCAGCAGCTAGCTTATCAATCAAAGCAACTAACATGGTATCAGGAGGTCGTGGATCCCACCCGGCTCAACACAATATTTCCTCTGTACAGTCGCTCAAAAAAGTATCCGAACACTATGGTTGACTACAGAATTCAGAAAAAATATCTGGCAACGATTTTTTTTAGAAATTAGTGATCTGGCACCCTTCGTGACACGTGTCACGTGACAGGAAGGTTGCCAGATCACTAATTTGTAAAAAAAATCGTTGCCAGATATTTTTTCTGAATTCTGTAGTCAACCATAGTGTTCGGATACTTTTTTGAGCGACTGTACCCATTTACATCAGTATATCTCAACAGTGTAATTGTAGTTAAATACTTTTTAATTGTACAGTGCTGTAGATTAAAAACGAGTGTTTAAGAGCCACATGGGGATGATAAATTAAGGATTTTATTACGATTTCGGTGTAACAAACCCTAATAAACTCATTTTAAATTGAGAAAAAATCTAAACTGATATGAATATTTAAGGTACAGACATGATGAAGCAGTATGAATAAACATTCTTTGAATGCAAAATTTATAACTCAAATATTTTTTATTTCAGATGGGTTGCATCTTCTGATGTGTTTGACGCTACCACTGATTTAAATATTTCAGAACTTTCTAAAGCATTGGCAAGAGAGAAATGGAACTGGCCTCTGCCTCCAGTCAAACGGTAATTAAAGCAATTATTAATGTCCTTAAATAATGGTGACGATACATTATAACCATTTATAGTAATCAATTAATGACCAAAAGTTTAAAAAATTTTGAAATCTTTTAAATGAGTGAAATTCAATTTGCTACTAACCAGCAACTTTAATTACAATAAGCTCAAGTAAAGAGTCGTCCCATGGCAGAGTGGTTAGCACGCTTGGCTACTGATCTAAGGGATCTGGGTTCGAGCCCCGGGTAAGGCATGGTTGTGTGTGTCGTTTTTCTGCTGAGGTCCTGCCATCTTCTACTTTGGCATATAAACTGACAGGATCCTGTCAGACCTCTGTGGCAAGCAGCTGCTTGAGGGAGTATTTTTTTTCAAGTAAAGATACCCTTACGAAACTTACAGACTTGTTGAACTAAAGAGACTGTCTCTGACTTTGTCTGTGCTAATGAATTGTAGCTTATACTCTAACCAGAGAAATATTGCATTAATTGCGAATGCTGATAAAGTAAAAGAATTAATTCTCTTCTCCTTTCCTCTACAAAAGTACCAGATATTACGAAATCATTGCTTTAAATTGACTCGTAAATTCTTCCAAAGCTTTGACTTACTTCCCAGAATTTAGAATTGTTTAGATCTTCTTGAAGATTGAAAAACAAAAAGAATGTTCTTCGCATTAATTAGCAAATATTCTCGAGGGAATCGATAACACTCGATGTACCAGAGTAGCTTTATTATATGTGTTACTATTATGTCAGTTTGTCTCGTATTTTGAGTAGTTAGATTTATTGAATGTTTCAAGTACACTAAACGGCCACTTTTTTTTCATAAAAAACTTATTTACGAAGTTACTGAGTTATGTATCTGATACATAAAACAGCAGCGAATTTACAATTATGTAAGATTTAAATTTGCGACAAACGTATTATTATCATTTTACAAAATTAAGAAAAAAGATTTTACCCTTTTTAAACGGACTTTTTGCAGCTAGTAAAATAGACAGAGCCGTCCCTTGGTCGAGTGGTTAGCGCGCTTGGCTACTGATCTAAGGGACCTGGGTTCGAGCCCGGGGTAAGGCATGGTTGTATATGCTGTTTTTCTGCTGTGGTCTTGCCATCCTCTCAGATCTTCTACTATGGCATATAAACTGACAGGCTCCAGTCAGACCTCTGTGGCAAACAGCTGCTTGAGGGGATATTTTTTTTAAAATAGACATTTTTTGTTTTGGTTGGAGGACTAAAACTTAAATCAATATTTTGCTAATTCGTATAGATAATTGAAAAAATAGCATAAATATAATTTTACGGTCAGTTTGATTTTTTGATCCTAGCTCTTGTTCTTCTAGATTGTACGAATTGCTCGATTTTTACGCCCAAAGTGGAATGCTGATGGGCACAGCAACAATAGAAGGGGAGGATGAACGTGAGGTTTACTTGTGGGGTTCAAAATCAAGGTTTTTAGGTAAGCAAATTTTTATGCATCATTAAAATTTCGATTATCTTAGGAAAAGTAAGGGAACTCACATCTACGAATGCAATGAATTTCTCAATGCAACAAAATATAAATTTGAATTCATTTATTGCAATTTACAATCAACAGAAATAAGTTTACAGGGATTTGCAATGAGTAACTACAAACGCGGAACTCAGTCAGAGGTATATTTATATATACATACATATTGTTTTGAATATATCGACACCTTACGATTATTTGTATATGGCTCTCCATATATTTTAAAATTGAAGTGGGTTCTCATTATCGGCAAAAGATTTGTAGACATAATTTAGTAGGAAAAAGTTTTTTTCTTTCGTGTTTAAGAACTTTCTGCAGAACATTTGACTATTTACTGATTAAGGCCCAGATCTTTAAAAAATCCAAGAACTGGGAGGCAAAATTTATTGAAAAATGCTTGAAATATGTACAAGATTCTTAAATTTGTGCTCCATTACCTTTAATGGCATTTTCAAGGGGGGAGGCTGGGACATGAGCCCAGCCTCCCCCCTTGAATTGCTCTCCTGATCCGGCTCAATACTGAATATTAAGAAAATTACATGCTTGGAAAATAATGATTTAACTTTAAGTTTACGATAACTAAGTTTAAGGTAATGGTGCTCCGAAATCCTATTAGCAGGAAGTGAATGATAGGTGTATAAAAGAAGAAATAATCCTTTGTTTTCAAAGGCTTATTAAATTTGCATTTCTTTCCATTGAATCATCCGCTACAAGTATATTTCAAAATCAGGAATCTTGTGGACAGACGTTGAAAGCTGCTTTCCCTTTAGTTTCTGTAAGTTCGTCCCATGGCCGAGTGGTTAGCGCGCTTGGCTACTGCTTTAAGGGACCTGGATTCGAGCCTCGGGTAAGGCATGGATGTATGTGTTGTTTTTCTGCTGGGGTCCTGCCATCCTCTCAGACCTTCTACTATGGCATATAAACTGACAGGCTCCTGTCAGACCTCTGTGACAAGCAGCTGCTTGAGGGGGTATTTATTTTTTTTTTATCTATTTGGTGAGGAAATAGAACTTCTCCTTTGTTTTTGGTGAAATATAGCGATCTCGTTACTCATATGCACTTTTCATTCGCATCCTGGTACTTCGCAATTCAATTTTAGAAATCTGTTAGGTCTTTTTCTTTTTTCCAGAGTAGAACCAAGTACTATCGTGAAATACGAAGATCTGTCTGAGAGCACTTCATAGAACCAAGTGTAAATCATGAGTGCGTGCTGAAGTCAAATACAGTTAGTCTTCGATTTACGGGGCCACCTATATACGGAATTTCACACTTATGGAAATTATATGTCAAAACCAGTTTCGTTATACCGCAAAACATTCTGCAGTTATAGAAATATTTCGGACACCTTGCACATTACAGAATTTATATTTCAAAGCTGTTTTTAGTATAGGAGAGGATTTTTCATTTTAAGTATTATTAGGTGCGTTAAAAATAGAAACTTTACACGAAAACTTGAAATGCTCGAGCACGTGCTACATGTATCTTCACTTGATTTTGTAAGTAATTCAGTGAATTTAAATGCAAGTTGTCTTCAATTTACGGAAAGGTTACGTTTATGAAAAGTTTGCCGTAAAACGGACCCTGTTTTCCCATTAAATACCGTTATGTAATGATAAATGTGTTCTTAAAGAAATTTCCTTCAGGTCCGAAATTTCATATGAACACAATTTTTTATCCTTTTAATACATTTGAATAAAAAAAGCAGCAACGTCTGAGCGCTTTCAATGCTGAAATAATAAGGAAATCACAAATATTCACCTTTTGGTGATATTATTCAACTTTCGATGCTCAGTGGGTTTTCGATTGTTTATACGATACCTCACGTCACGTAACTCGCATGGAAAGAGTTATTTTTGTGTATATCCATATTATCTTATAAACCATTGCAATAAGTTGCATATACACAAAGGTACATACATTGTAACGAATGAAATGCAAAGTCGATAGAGTAATATAAAAATTTTAATTTAAAATAAAATTTAGTTCGCTGTTATAAACACCATCATGGTGGTTTGACCTATTCCAATAAACATGAGCAAGGCGAACCGACCCGACCTGTAGCGAGCAATAGAACTGTTAATATATTTTATAAATCACAATACTTGAGAAATAAACTGCAAAAATGATTCTACTCACCCCAAAACTGTTGACCAGTGTTTCAGCTATATTAGGGTCATGGAAAGAAGCTAGAAGGTGGTTAAGGATGGGACACCACATTCTTCGGCCATGTCATCCAACACAAAGCGATTAATTGTGAAAAGGTTTTGAATAATCCTTGAATGTACAAGGAAAAAAAAATATCAATGTTTACTTTAAATTTCAATGCTTTTTCTTTGTACGAATTGTAAAGTTGAAAGGTTTGAAATCTTTTAAACGAAAAGGCACATTTATTTTCAGCCTGTTAAACAAAAACGTCATGTTTATCAATCATAGCCTCACTTTTCTCAATTTAATAATTAATATAATAACGAATGCATGAGTCCATACTGCTTAAATATTTTGTTTCCATTTGTTTAGTCTATTCTTATGGGAAAACTTCAAGTATTGCTATGATTTGAAAATTCTTAATCTCTTCTCTTTATTTTAATCCAGGGCAAGCAACAAACACGGAAGATATGCAGTTTCTACACATTCTTGGAACCACCAAAGTAAGTATGATTGAATTCATTTCGCCAGAAGTGTTTTAAAACAGGCATTTTGGAACCTTGACTACATAGTTTCGACAAGTGCTATTTTGCCTGCGTCTTCGAGTACAAGGCGCTTTTTTGTCAAATTATATGACAGAAGAAGAAAGTTCAAAAGTTGGGCTCCATTTGGGAGACTAACTTTACTCCTGGCACTTGAACCGATCAAATCTTGAACATGACATTCAGGGGATTCCGACTCGTTTTCCACTCATGGATCAGTTTTAACATGTTATAAAGGCCAGAATTACACTGCAAAGTTTTTTAATTATATTTATGTTCTTATCTCCTAAAGGATAATCACTATTTAGGCGCCATCCATTGACACAAGAAATGAAAATTTATAATTGTTTTCGAAAGATAATTTGATAGGTTTAGGAATTAGAGGCTGACACCGAAAATAATAATTATTTTGTAGAATGATTTTATTCATCATAAAAGTTGTGTCCAAAAATGGGACGTTGGCCATTAATGGGTGTTAATGGGTATTAAAAGTCAACCATTTAGGAAAAATGCATTTACAATTATATTAAAAATAGAAGTGATCTGTAAATAAAATTTAGATTGCAATTACTTTGTCCAACAGGAAAAACATAAATGTAATTGTTTTTCTGAAGTGCCCAGCGTTTTATATATACAGGGCGTCTCAAAAATATAGGTACAAACTTTTAGGGGAGGTAGATAACATCTAAAGGAATGAGAATTCCATAGGAACCCATAACCGGAAACGTCATGGGAAAGTGGTAGCAGAGGTACAAGATCTGAAAAGACACAAGACAGTGATTAATGGGAAAACATTTATTGGACATAAATATTACAAATAGCGTACTAGATGGCCTGCCCTCACTTCTGCTACCTTTTAATGACCCGTAATTGCACAAAATTTGATGCGCACGCGCAAACAAACGGTGGCCCGGTACATGTCCTCGGACAGAGTTTGGCTCAGTCGGAAACAATATAGGCTCGTAATCTGATATTCTTGGGTTCGAGTCCTAACTGCATTAGCACTGAGCATTTATACTCTAAACCCCGTTCTTCCCTCGGTGAGTAATAGGGCATCACTGGACTTAAAAAGGCCGCCATCCGTCGAGTGGGAGGTTTAGCTGTTGTTCGGTTGCAGGAATGGTGTATCCTAGAGACACTAAAGAACATACTGGAGCCTTGTCGGGAGGATTCCATCAGTCTCCCAACAGCTGTTCAATAAAGATCAAATCTGTGATAAGATGTAGATCCCCTTCCCCAGCCTTCGCTGAGCCCTTCGTGTCTTTATGACCTGTCCGTTTAGTTCATTGTGTTGAAAATAAAGTGCCAACCCAACCTTTGGCTTACAATATATTTATGAGTACAGAGAGATACCTAGCTGTATCATTCCCAACCTCATACTGTTCATCTTAACTGATCTTATCTACTTAAGTTTCATTTATTCAAAAGGGATCATTTAAACTCTGTTACATAAATAGAATGTCGAAAAAGTTGCAAATGGTTTCTTAAAGAGAGCATTGATATTTGATGCAAAGGTCCAAGTGCCACAACCTGTTTTAGAGTTCTTAGATAAACTGTAAGATATAGTAAGATAAGTAAAGAATAAACTAATCATAACATACAGATTTAAAATCACATTCTCTACTCCATTTTAATTAGATTAGCATCATTTTAGGTAGCCGATAGCCCTCCCGCTCTCATAGTTCGGACATTTTAAATCTTTTAAAAAATTGTTCAATTTTGAATTATCCTTTGGCCCGAGTATGAGCTGCAATCATGTGGTTCCGACACTTGTTAAGAAAGGAGGAGAGTGTTAAGAAAAACTTGATGTACCGTCTATATACAAAAGAGTGTTCAAATGATGCAAACAAAGCTTGGCATTTCATTCACTTTACTTCCTTGTTTGGAAATTTCCAATTTTATTTACAGTCTTCCATATTGACATTTAATACTGTAAACGTCTGAATAGTAGCCAGGCCTAAAATATATAATTTCTGACTTGTGTGGCCGAGTAGTAAGCGCGCTTGGCTACTGATTTAAGGGAACTGGGTTCGAGGTATGGATGTTTGTGTTTTTCTGCTGAGGTCCTGCCATCCTCACAGACCTTCTACTTATGGCATATAAACTGACAGGCTCCTGTCAGACCTCTGTGGCAAGCAGCTGATTGAGGGGATATTTATTTTATTTTTTCATTCATTTGATTACAATTGAGCCTAGGCTACTTATGAATTAAGGAACAAATGCAAAACAAACAAACAAACAAACAAAAAAAAAAACCGCGGTACACTAAAACTTTGACGATGGAAAACGTATGTCATCTGTGGTGTATAAACTGCGTCTCAGGATTGAGGTATGGTATTAAAATGAATGGTGCTGGCAGCGTGTATGCGAATGCGTTGAGCATTAAAAGAGGACATTTGAAATGTATTTTCCAGTATTGTTATGAAGTAGAGGTGTAGTTTTCGAGAGAGCAGATATCTACCAGACATCATACATCAACAGGGGGCGGGGGTGGCTCAGTCGGTAGCGCGCCAGGCTCGTAATCTGTAGTTCCCAGGTTCGAGTCCCAGTTGGGTCAGCGTTGAGATTTATCTCCGCAAAATTCCCCGGCCTGCCCACGGTCAGTAGGGGACACCGATGGGCTTGGAAAGGCCGCCGTCCGTCGGATGGGACGTTAAGCCGTGGCCCCGTGTGCGGGAGAGCCATACCCTGTGCACGTTAAAGAACATACTGGATGGCCTTGACGGGAGGCTACCATCTGTCTCCCAACAGCTGTTCCAGTGGGTCCCCTCCCCCAACCTTCTCTGAGCCTTCGGGGTCCATTACCTGGCCATTTAGCCCATGGTGTGCAAAAAAGTGCCGCTCAGAGGTAAAACAACCCAAACAACTCATACATCAACTATTGGAAGAATTGCTGTGGAAAGGTAGGCTCGACGCGGGACAAAGAAGATGTTTCGAAATGACTTAATGTTAATCTTTCAATGCTGTCTGTACTTTGGCAGATATTCCAAAAAAGAACAGATTTCATCCAGATAATTCAGTAGTGGACAATAACTGGCAACAACCAAAAGGGAGGATCGCAATCTGATGTCACAAGCCAGGATGAGCAAAATGTCTACAAGTGCGTCAACTGCAATTGGACCTCGGAGCAGGGAGTGTAACGGCGATATCTGCTACCACCATATATCACGGAATTCAAGTGGTGTGCCTTATGCTAGGCGACCACTGGTGTAGGTGCCTCTGATCTGTGGGTCCATTGACGAATGTCTGCACCTGTTTGATCGGAATTAAGATTTGGCTTCAACGTACTTTGAAGGAGTTGGGTTGGGTTGTTTTACCTCTGAGCGGCACTTTTTTGCACACCATGGGCTAAATGGCCAGGTCACATGGACCCCGAAGGCTCAGAGAAGGTTGGGGAGGGGACCCACTGGAACAGCTGTTGGGAGACAGATGGTAGCCTCCCGTCAAGGCCATCCAGCGTGTTCTTTAACGTGCACAGGGTATGGCTCTCCCGCACACGGGGCCACTTCTTAACGTCCCATCCGACGGACGGCGGCCTTTCCAAGCCCATCGGTGTCCCCTACTGACCGTGGGCAGGGCGGGGAATTCTTGCGTAGATAAATCTCAACGCTGACCCAGCTGTGACTCGAACCTGGGAACTACAGATTACGAGCCTGGCGCGCTACCGACTGAGCCACCCCCGCCCCACTTTGAAGGAGCAATGGATATAACCATTCACAGCACTGTTGGACAGTGTTGGCAACAGTATAGGGGATTGCTGAGAAACCTGCATAATGGAAGAGGTGGTAACATTCCACTTGAAACATATGTGCTATCTCATTTCACTTTCACCTTTTTTAACGTGTCTGAATTCGTATATAATTTTGGGAATTAAAAATGTTATTTCATTTTTCAACTGTTATTCTTACGCGCAAAGTTTATATACACCTATCTTCCGATTCATATTCAGCAGATTCAGAGGGTTTTCATTTTTTTTTCTTCATTTATGGAAACAAATGTATTTTGACCCCGACATTTAATAAGTTTTAATATCTGATATATGGTATAAGGAGTTAGATTGAAGAGCGAAGATTTGTATAGAAAAGACACACACACACTAAGAGAATATTGAAGGTTGTTGGGGAGAGGGGGACGTTAGAAAAATTGGTGCTCTGCGGGATTGTGCTACAGATTTCGGAAAGGCTGGCATCACTGTCCCAGAACCTTTCAACTATTTACAAATTTTGCTCTATTACCGAGTTAAAATACAATACAGGTTTGTACTGTAGCACCTGGCATTTATATGGTATATAAATATTACACTTGGGACCCATTTTGACATTTTACCACCATTCGGATGCGACCCGTAGATTGGGAATCATTTCAAGAGATGATAAATATTATAATACATTCTCCAGATGTGTACGACAGGGGCTATAAAAAGAATAGGATGAAGATGGGAATATCCTGTCAAGGTCATCCAGCGAGAGTTTTTTGGAAACATTTTAGTGCCTGATGATTCTGCCCTTATCTACCGATATTTATTTCAGTAATAATACCAAAATAATGTTTTCCCTATGTTTGCACATTTGCTTTGTTTCTAGAACCGCCACTAGACGAGGATTTCGAAATTGTGTTGCCTTCAGGACCGTGAGAAATGCAGACTACGTCCAGAGCTTTTGAAAATCGTGAAGAAACCGTGTGAAAAGTTTGAAAACCAAAGCTTCCAGACCGTGAAGAATGCAGACTACGTCCAAAGCTTTCATAAACTAGAAATGGTTTCTACTCATATGGCCTGTCTCTTACTGTGGTGAATTTAAGAGTTTAAGCATGAGGGAGTCGGGCGGAGATTGGGATCCTTGCAACAAGAGACCCCCAAAGCGAAATAAATACTTTTATTTCAACTTATTAGAGAGATTCATATTCCTTTATTATGTATGAGTTATAAAACACTGCCAAGCGCAATAATCTCACTTCTCTCAACTGTATTTGTCACTATATTTTAATTATGCTAAATGAAAAATTTGGTAAGGGGTGAGAGCTATATTAAAGGTTTTTCTGGAGCTGACAGGTGTCTAGGTGCAACACCTGTCGCTTATATATACGTATATATAGTATCATAATGTCATACAACTAGCGCACGATGATAGATAATTTTAACAATAACTTTATTAATCCTTGGTGAATGTATATGGTTTTTCTGTATTTGCAAAAGAGAACATTTTTTACTGATGCACTTTTGAAATTATTGATCACAATAAACGATTAATCTTAGACAACACAATTTGAATGAAGGAAAGAAGAATTTAACATATTATCGATCAGTTAACCACTTAAAGGTTTTGAGTAGAAACAAATCAGTGCTTAATTTATGTTGGGGAGACAGGCGATGGAATTGCTTGCTTCTTCTGTACTTTATATTTGGTATACAATCCTGTACTTTGAATTTGGATTTAAACATCCTATTTCAATGATCTTCGAGTGCTAACCAAGTGGAACTCTAATGTGCATGTGAATGTCACGTTTTAATGTGAAATTTGATATTCATTTAATAATTCGTTTCATTTCATTTCCAGAATGGAACCGTTATTCAAATCGGGAAAATGTCTGCGCCAAACATTGTAAAAGAGTAAGTTGTTATTTCAGAATTAAAATTACTTTAATACACATATATTTTGTTACGAGTAAAGTGCTTATTTAAAGTATAACCCTATTTTTATATGGTTGGCTCCCATGAATTTTTATATCTAGTTTTTGTTTATGTATAATCACTCTTCAATTACAGTGGTGTTATGTAAGCAACATATGAGGATATGGGTTACACTCCTATTAGTATGCCGGGAATCGAAAGGCATTTGAGTATGTCGACTCAAATGCCCTAAAAGAATAACTAGAAGACGGTTTATTTCTCCACATATTCACCAGAACCAGTGAAACATTTTTCTCAGCGATACACCGGCTGTTCGATTCCCGGCATTTAACTTATGGGTTCGGTGTGTGAACACATTGGTATTCCTCGACTGTCGCCTCTTCATTTTGTCGGCTAAGTTTGTCTTCGAAATGTGTTTTCAAATGGTCCTAAAGGGAAGTTTCTAAGAGGAAAGTCTAGAATGGGTGAAGGATGAGCGAGAGATTCTCACTCACACGAGCTGTACGGTTGGTTGGTTGATTGTTTAACTTCTGAGCGGTAATTTTTTGCACACAATGGGCTAAATGGCCAGGTCACAAGTACCCCGAAGGCTCAGAGAAGGTTGGGGGAGGGGACCCACTGGAATAGATGTTGGGAGCCAGATGGTAGCCTCCCTTCAAGGCTATTCAGCGTGTTCTTTAGCGTTGACAGGGTATGGCCCTCCCGCACACGGGACCACGGGTTAACGTCCCATCGACGGACGGCGGCCTTTCAAAGCCCATCGGTGTCCCATACTAACCTTGGGCAGGGCGGAGAGTTTTGCGGAGATAAATCTCAACGCTGATCCAGCTGGGACTCGAACAAAGTACTCTTTGTTGCTGCACAACACAGCAATCACGGCAATCCCTGTTCCGTCTTTCGATACTACCAAGCTATGGAAAGCCGCGACTATCTACTGTCAGGGGCAAGGCTACACCACATAGATGCATCTCATCCACAACAATCCTATGGCGAGCAGTCCTATAGAAGGAAAGCTCATCCATCGGTCAAAACCTGGAATTTACTCTGTTCTCCGGTTAGACATGAACAAGGATATATGGATCCAAGTTCGCTCAGCACCCGGGGTGGAGACTCTTAGTGGGACCCAGACTTTGAAAAGGGCCCTTGCCTACTAGGGCACCACTCCGTTCTGTAGGGCCCTTGAACTGCTCCACTGAGCACCTGATTTTGAGGTCTTAGCACTGTCCAACCGGGCCACTAAACCGGTCAGCAATGCTTTCGACCTCGGTTGGTCTTGGCTCTGTCCAACCGGAGGACCAGACCGGTCAGCAGAGTCTTCGACCGGTTTAGGGGCCTCAAACCCCCCCCCCCCCCCACCACCACCACCACGTCAAGGTGGTCCCCTATCGGGATCACGGCTTAACGTCCCATCCGACGGATAGCGGCCTTTCCATGCCTATCGGTGTCCCATATTGATCTTCAGCAGGGCGGAGAGCTTTGCGGAGATAAATCTCAACGCTGATCCAGCGGGGACTCGAACCTGAGAACTGCAGATTTCGAGCCTGACGCGCTACCAACTGAGCCACCCTCCGCCCTCGACTGTACGGAGATGGGAGTTTTCGTTATTACTGATACCAATATTCGAGATCATAATATAAATAAACATTAACAAGCGGAAAGTAAGAAAACTGTCTTTCTAAATAGATATAAAAAAAAATCATGAAATCCAACCATATAAAAAGGGTTATAAAGACATAAAAGACTTTAACATACTCTTTGATGCTGAAATTCTCAAACATTTTAACAGTTATTTGTCATAAAACTATTTTATTTTCTAATAAAATTTCATTGCTTGATACTAATACAAAATAAGAATCACAATTGTAAAATAAATGCCACCATACCAGTCTAACTGGTATTCCGATTGTGTATGGAACTTCCAAAAGGAGACCTGTTAGTCATAAATTCATGAAGCTCTTTAACACTCTAATGAGATAATGTGGTAGACCGGTAATATCAGAAAGCAGCCAAAACTGAACATTTTTTGTTCAAACGTTAAAGCTTGAATCCCACGTTATGCCTGTTGGTAGGTAAATTTGATGCTCCATGATTTTAAAATAAACATTTTATGTAAAAATGTGACTGAAGATAAAATTCTAATCAGCTTTCTCTAAGTATATATATATATTTAACAATATGCGCTCGGTACTTGTAGAGACATGGAAGCTGGAATATTACAGCAGCAATAATTTTCAATAAAATACACAAAATTGATGAAATTGGGAACATTTCAAAAAATTTTTGTAAAATATTCATTTATGTTATTAAATGATTTGAAGTGGAATATTTTTATTAATAAGTTCTAACTGTCTTCTGAAATAAAATCTTCATGACTGACGCTTGTTGGTTGTTGAATATTGAACCTTTCATAACTCTTTAAATAAGGTGAAACAATATTATTTAAAATCACACTTTATAAAGATTTGATTCGAGTTCTTCATTTATTATCGGTTATATTTTGCTATAAAAATTATTTCTGAAGTTACGGATTTCGGAAACTAGTACATCATTGATGCAACATGAGGTTGCAACTTTTTGGATACCCTTTTTGGATTCCATTATTGACCAGGGTTTCCTCATGTAGAGAGAGAGCAGTGAGAAATTGTATGATTGAGCTCAAAAGAATTGCCTTTTGAAAAAAGAAACAAACAGAAATTCAGGTATACCCTGTAGTTTTTAATGACGTAAACCTTCAATTCTTTTCAAAACTAATTAACACTCTTATTAAATTCACCTAATGGTAACTATAGATATTTATAAACATAAATACATATCCAACGAAGGGTGGTGGCAGATTCCTTCAGAGATAAACGGTGGAGAATTAAAGATTCGAGAACCTCTATATTAGATGAGGATTAATGGTTAATCAGAGGTTGACTTGGTCTTACTGCTTTCTTCTCTGTTGCAGTTTGCCTATTGGTTACGTCGTCCAAGCCAATGGTCATATTCGAGTTCTGAAAGAGGCAGATTTCATTCTTAAGGATGAGGAACATCTCGAAGAAACACACAAAGATATTCAAGTCAATTTCACCGCGGGTAAGTGTAGTTAAATTTATTATTATTAAGAAAATGAAACTAAGTGTATTATGACTTATTCCTAATAGGGGAAATATCATAAAGCATTAGACAAACATTCTGTTATCTTCTTAAAATGGAAATAAAATGCAAAAAAAAAATGATATTCTGAGTTAGATATGTACAAACCGAGGAAAAAGGAAATTAATTTTCGTGATTTCTGAATTTCGAATGGTGAGAGGTCCAATAGTTAATTGTTTTTTATACAATGGACTAAATTGCAACTTAGAAATACCAGAATGACGTCAAGTTGATTAGGATACTCCCTGGATATTTGCTAGGTGGCAGATGGAAATTTTCCGTCAAATCTATCGAGTATGTTCTTTAACGTGCACAGACTATAAATCTTCTGACTCCTGCGACAAGGAGTAATGTCCCATTTGACGATCTTTCCAAGCTCATCGGTGTTCCCTTTCTCTACGGGGGCATAACAAAGGTTAGAGGGGAAAATATGAGTTGGGACTCGAACCTGTGACATCAGATTACAAGAGTGCTGCACTACCGACGGAGCCAACAGCGTTCCAATTATAAGAGCGTTGTTCATACAATATATATTTTTATGTTTTTAAAGGATCCACAATATCCAGAAAATATCTAAAAGATATAAAAGACGTAAAATGGACCATTTTAGATATCATATGGATATATGCCGGAGATTGCGGTTGTGTAAGGAGTGTTTTAGAAAAAGGAGGACAATGTCTATACATTATTTCCATGATGAGATAGATGACAGATGATAAGAACGTTTGACAGACTTATTTTTAATGTTATTTTAGTTTCAAAGGGAAGGAGGCCATATACATATATGAGTGGCGCTCAAGAACAAGTGATAAAATTCTACAGCAGAATTTTAAACCGAGGCACCGTTGGCAATAACTTTTTCCAAATTATTTATTGAATTATACATTGGTTTCCATAAATTAAAGAAAAATGAGAAAACTCGCGATAATTCGTCCCAAAATTGTGCGATCCTCACCAAACTTGTTCATGTAATCAGTAATGTCGAGTCAGCATAGCGTATGCAAATTAATCTAGGTTGCGTCAGTTTGCGTAATCGGATAGCGGCAAAAAACTGGTGTTTTGGAGTGGATCAAATGTGAATAAAAAAATTCGAAATAGTCATTTTGTAAGAATGACCTCGGGACATCATTTGCCAAATGAACTGCTGTGGAGAGCTATTGGCCGGCTCGAAGCAGGCCAAAGTCAGTCAGACGTGGAACGATGGTTGAATGTGAGTCCGTCTGTGGTCATAGATTGTGGAATCAATTTCTTAGCAGGTATTCCGCGCCTCGGAGGTTTAGCCGAAGAAGGGCCAGTGTTACGACCGCTGTACAAGACCGATATCTGCGACTAACAGCACGAAGGAGCAGGACTTCTACTTCCTCTCAGCTACGATCCTCTCTTGCAACAGCCACTGGAAGAGTTGTTATCAGCTTCTACTGTGCGTAGAAGGCTTCATGAGGAAGGTATGTACGCTAGAAGGCAAGTATTTTGCATACCCCTCACGTCACGTCACAGGAGAGAGCGGTTGAATTGGGCACGCACGCATGTTAACTGAACAGAAGAGCAATGGAGATCCGTACTCTTTACAGATGAGTCCAGATATTGCTTGCAGAGTGATTCCGGGCATTGTCTGATATGGAGAGAACGAGGTACTCGTTATCATCCCAGTGACATCCGTCAAGAGACAGTTACGCAGGAGGTAGCGTGTGTGTTTTGGGTTGCATTTCCTTAGGTGGACGCACAGACCTCTATGTGTTGACGAATGGGAACCTCAATGCTCAAAGGTATAGAGATGACATCCTGGACCCTTATGTACGTCTATGCTGGTGCAATAGGTGAAACATTCATCTTACAAGACGTTACGATCGTCCGCACAGAGCTCGACTAGTGGAACAATACCTTCAAGGGGAGAGCATAATGCGCATGGAATGGCCAGCTCGATCTCCCGACCTAAATCCGATTGAGAATGTGTGGGCTGCTCTAGGGAGACGTGTTGCTGCCCTCAACCCGGGGGAGCTTATTGCTGCTTTAAAGGAATAATGGTCGTTACTCCCTACTGAGCTGATTCACAACATCATAAACAGCATGGAACATCACTGTCATGCCTGCATTGCTGTAAAAGTAACACTTATTATTAAAGAACTTTGTCCATTGCATTCTGACACCTCATTTTTGGACAAGTTCCTGTAAGTGTTATTTTTTTGACGAAAAATGTTTCTAGTGGAAAATATTTTATGCCATTCTGAAACTAGCATTGTAATTATGTTTTCATTAAATTTCCTTGAAATCATTCATATAGTTTTTTGTTTATAGTAATTTTTCCGAGTTTTCCTTAATTTATAGAAACCAATGTATATCTACAAGTAATCTGTGCATTTACTACGTCTTTGTTGGAAATTTCATCAAGCGATAGAAACAGAAATCATTATATTTTTTTCTCAAGGTCTTACTTATGAGCTGGAAGTGAAATTCCGAGAACATGCAACATCTTTCCAGAGTGGCAAAGGATGGGGTGGATTTGCTGTTTTTAATCACGTCGATCTTGCCATGAACATTCATCATGGAAGTGGCGTCGTCATCATAGGGTAAGTCCTTTTCTTGTAGAAATGATATTTCTTACTGTTATCAAATGATTCACACACAAACAGTTAAAAGTTCTGGATGGTTCATTATTTGATTGTGAAGGTTCATTGTTTCATTCATATTGGCATATGAAATTGCACAAGTAAAATTATTTTGCCATCATATAAAATTAGACTCAAAGTGAAACGAGCTATAATCTATTTGCAAAACAAATAATTCATAAACTTATTTACATAAACTTATTTAACACATTTTTTATAATATATAAACCTATTTAGATTTCACGAATTCTTGAAGACATTTGTTACAGACCTGTAAAAATGTGGGGGAAATGTTATACTGCATTGGAAATCCAGTCTCTTGGTTTCCCCATTTACATTTTTGTATGACCTAAGATCTTTGATATTAATCAGAAAACTCTCATTTAGCTAAATATGTTATTAGTTTTGCAAAGTAAGGTGCAATGAAATGCAAATAGATACTACATGAGTCCGTTGCACTGTGCGATTTATTATGGCCAGTGCAGAATATGGTATACAATGAAATGCCGCCTTTCTCAAGCAAAGAGTTAGTAAATCATTGATTTCTTTATGGATTGATATCTTAAATAGTGTGAAATTAAATCATATCTCTCTGTATAAACATATACAACTTTTTTGTAGAAAAAATGGTTTTTAAATTTAGAAATACGTAAAAACGTCATGAATTAAACTTTAGTTATTGTACGTAGCAAATAATTGGATTAGAAGCCTATATCTGATTTAATGGTCAGCGTACCTGACTACTAAACCAGAGGCCATGTCCCTGCGTATGTGGGGCGGGGGTGGCTCAGTCGGTAGCGCGCCAGGCTCGTAATCTGTAGTTCCCAGGTTCGAGTCCCAGCTGGGTCAGCGTTGAGATTTATCTCCGCAAAATTCCCCGCCTTGCCCACGGTCAGTAGGGGACACCGATGGGCTTGGAAAGGCCGCCGTCCGTCGGATGGGACGTTAAGCCGTGGCCCCGTGTGCGGGAGAGCCATACCCTGTGCACGTTAAAGAACACGCTGGATGGCCTTGACGGGAGACTACCATCTGTCTCCCAACAGCTGTTCCAGTGGGTCCCCACCCCCCACCTTCTCTGAGCCTTCGGGGTCCATGTGACCTGGCCATTTAGCCCATGGTGTGCAAAAAAGTGCCGCTCAGAGGTAAAACAACCCAATCCAACCTGCGTAAGTATTTGCATGAGAAACCAGAATAAGCCCAACAGAGCTTGTAGGCTGTCTCCTTCCTTTGTGTAGGGGAGTAGCAGCTTTTCCTTAATAAAAAGTACAGTAAGTTGCAGACCGACCGCGGAGGTTGCGTTGCTGATCTCTTGCGCGAACGGCAAATCTACCACATTAAAGAGTTACAGGAAAAGCAGGATTGAACAAACATTTTAAGTAAACTAATAGAGGACATACAGATCTTTGTCGGTTTTTCTACCTGGAAAATCATAAACCTTTATGGGCTCGCTTGCTTTATTAAAAAGAGATCTTTGCTGGATTTTAATTACGAAAACTGTTTTTCAGAAACAGCAGCAAAACTTTATGTAGTGTATTATATTTTTTAACGCCTATTCTTCTGATGCACTCAAATCTTACTTATTTAAATAAAAAGAAAAACAAAAAATGTTTTCCCTGTGAACGTATGGCTTTAGAACATGGAGAGCAGAAATTATTGATGGATCTTTTCCTCAATGGATATCATGAAGCTCCTTTCCGTGCGTAGCACCCGCTATACTCTGCCTTTGTAAATGCCGTTGCAACTCGCGCGGTACACGTAACTTCATCCAACGATGCGCCTCGTTGTTTAATCTAATGATTTAACATACTGTTTCAATAAGTTACGCGAAAACTTTGCGGAATATTTATTGCATAAATATTGGTGTGGGTTTACTGTACTTTATTTTCCTCAAAGTATTAAACAAAGCTTATAAAATCAAGTCATTTTTTGCTGTGAAAGACATAAGCTGCTGCATTTCACCATTGTTGGCCAACTCCAACAAAGTTCCGTTTGACATTGTCTGCTCACCAGATCTTGGGTCTCCCCCTTGTGATGTGGCCTTTAGACACACTGTTCATAATTCTCTTCACTAATCTATAGTTATGCCTACGGTCAAATGGCCAAACCAATGCAGGTGCGTTTTGGCACTACAAATAACTGCACAAAAGAGTTTGCGAAACCTCATCGTTATAGATCTAAGCATTTCAATAGTATTTTATCTACCCATGGCAATTTGTATAAATTACGCATTATATAGTGAGTAGTTTTCATACATAAACAAACACACGAAAGTTTATATAGGTATATATGGTTTGCATTGCCTTGATTTTACCAAAAATAATGTTTCTTTTTATTTTTAGAAAGGCTGCGAAAGTACCTCAGAGGAAAAGGGCAATAGTAAAGGCACCTCATATGCCAAGAGGTAAATTGAAGCTAAATGTATTTCCTGCTTATTTTAATACTTAAAAGAAAAGAGGTATAACATACAGTATATTGAGCGAACTTTCTGGTGTACTTAAATGTTAACGTAATTTGCGATCTGCTCGAATAGAAGTTAACCGGTAAAGTAAACTTTACTGAACACTAGAATAGTTATTTTTTGGAAATTGTAAGTAGTGTTTGTGACTGAACTCGCAGACTCGATCGAAATTGTTTTTGCACAAATCACCCACTTTTGAATTGGTTCTATCTAAGGCCGGAACTGAGGGGCATTGCTGAGGCATCCGCTTTTCATCATGAGGATTTTTAATTAATGTTAAAATCTTTGCGATAGAAGAAAGCCAATAAAGTTTTTACCAAGCGGTAATAAAAAAAGCCAATAAACGCTTTTTTTATTACCGCTTGGTAAAGGACCCAAGAACTCAGAGCAGGTTGGGGGAGGGGAACCATTGTATAGCTGTTCGGAGACAGATGATAGCCTTTTGTCAAGGTCATCTAATATGTCTTTTATTCGCTAAATATTTCGCTTTCAGGATGCTAATAATGGTAATGAGGAAAAAAATTATTAAACTTATTTAGATTTCATGAATTCTTGAAGACATTTTTATAGAGCTATAAAAATGTCGGGGAAATGTTATACTGTATTGGAAATCCAGTCTCTTGGCTTCCGCATTTACATTTTTCCATCTCGATTGAGCTATTACCCCCCCTCCCTCTCCGCTGATTTTTTTCCTTAAATGTGGGCCTGTTTCTACCCCTTAATTATATCATATTAAGCCCCATATTCTTAGGATAGCCAGTCGTGGAATAGAATTATGTTCAATTTTCAGTTAAATAGCTTAATCGAGAAGGTTGGGTGGTTTTATCTCTGAGCAGTACTTTTTTGCACACAATGGGCTAAATGGCCAGGTCACAAGGACCCCAAGAACTCAGAGCAGGTTGGGGGAGGGGAACCATTGTATAGCTGTTCGGAGACAGATGATAGCCTTTTGTCAAGATCATCTAATATGTCTTTAACGTGTACAGGGTATGGCTCTCCGACCCACGGCTTAACGTCCCACCCGACGGACGACGGCCTTTCGAAATCGCGAAGGTGCTAGCCCGATAGAGACAGCGAAAAACTAAAGAACTCATATCGTTTCTGGCGAATATAAGAATCCCGTTTTCAAAGAGAATGAAGTTTTTCGTTTACCTACTTTTACAATCTTCAAAAGTTTGAATTCTAATTAATGGATGAGTGGGAAAATGCAAATATCAGTATCTTATTAGTACTTATACAGCATGAAAAGTGTTTGTATTTTATTCCTTAAATTTAAAACATAGCGTTTCTCACACCCCTCTGAGAAAAGTCGGCAGATTGGTGCTGTCAGCGGAATATCTCATGACACTCTACCAAGGAAATTTGAAATTTCTGCCGTAAATAAATCACTTGCAATATTCGCTAAATATTTCGCTTTATCTTTATTTATTGTCCTTTAGCGATATAAATTTAAACCACCTAAGGATTTGAAAAATGAGAATTATAATGTTTCATTGGCACCAAACCAACAAAGAACGAAATTTACAATTACCTCTTAGAGCAAAAAAACAGTTGTTTTCCCACTCCCCGGTGTAAGAATCCAACTGGTTGTTGCAATTCCCCGATCATAGATGGGGCCACGGGCGACAAAGTCGGTACATTTATAAATCATATTAGTGGATAAATAATGGACCCGGTGCTAGTTTAGTGGTTAGAACACTCTGTCATGAATTTGTAAAGACATGGTTTCACGCATCGGCAAAACTTGTCTTTTCCACAAAACTATTTATTGACTTTTTATGTAATAATCTCAAAAATCTGAACGGGTTAAATATCCTTGAAATTTTAGCATCGAAATTAAAAATATTTTTAATTTCTTCATTTTTTTTTATTTTCTGTCTTGAATTTTGATCGTAAACTATTAAGAAGCGTTTAATTGAATTTTTGTAATGCGATTTTAAGCATCAAAAAAGTAATTATACTTTATCCCCTGCTGCAGTTGCTCCCTTCGTGGTGCCATTCACAGAGGATATCTGTCAGTTGTCGGAGCTGACTGGTGGGAAAGGATCTTCATTGGGGAAGCTGACACAAATAAGCCAAGAAGACCGAAGGGTAAGAAAGAAAAGAAACAGCGATTTTAATCTCTGATTCATTACATAAAATTTTGGAACTTGTGTAATACTTTATTTGCAATTTTTTGCGTATTTTATAAAAAAAAAATCTGGCTCATTTAAAAGATCAACATTAATTCAGAAATATTGATTTATCTAATGATGAGTGCTTCACTATTGCTGAAAAGTGATCTGTGACTGAAGATGATTTGTGAAATCTATGAGAAAAATAATACAAAAATTGTTTTAATGGGCAAAAGAAAACTGTGACTTCATTCATATTCTCAGAGAATTAAGGCCATTATAAAGTAAAGGGTACTGGACGTTGGTTGTGATGTCAGCATAGCCGTTCAATAATCCATCATTGCAGAGCTTTTCCTTAAAATGTTATTTCTATTATTATTTTGATTGTTTTTTTATAGTGCATGTATTAGAAAAACCTTTCACTAGCGGCAAAAATACAGGCAAGATTTCCTGGCAGCGCTCATGTCAGACCTCCGTGGCAAGCAGCTGCTTAAGGGTTTTTTTTAAATCTTTTAATTAAGAAACAATCTAAATGCTGCAGTCCGTTACATGGATATTTATCAATATCGTCAGGGATGCCTATCTGTTAGGCAGTGACGACAGTTGCAAATGTGACAATGTTAATAAATACAAATAATTGCCCTTCGAAATAGGGTATATTTGTAAATAAACATTAGTATAAAGATTAGTATAAAACTACATAGTAACACAATTAGAAATAGATCAGAATTTTTTTTTGGATCATAGGACTACCTGTGATGAAGTCGCAACTTAGTCCAATGTCCTTCTGTTATAGGAAGTGTTGGGCACACTCATCATAAGTAGTTTCGCAGTTTTTTTGTAGAAAAAAAAAAGACTAAATTTCGCAAGTTTTGAGTTAGAGAAAGTCCGGGGAGGTTGCAGATTTTGAAGACAGAATAAAAGTCTGCGTCTGTCATATCCTAATGAATTGGAAATATGTTCCTAACTGTGGTTTTTCCATATACTTTTAATCTAATTGATCTAAGATTCGCTATTCATGGCGATTTCGGGAATTCCCCGAGATCAGTTAGGATCAATTATAATTTGTATAATACATGTATTTTTTATATTAAATATTACGTTATTCTTAAACATTTATTTATTGCTGCATTTTTTGCATTTAGACAAAGTTATTAAGTAAAATTGCATATATCCCGGTTTCCTAGGTTTATTCTCTGTCTTCGTTGCTAAAGCTTTGTTTGCTTTTGGTATTTTGCCTGAGTTGTCTATGAAGTTCTAATTTTCTTTATGTGTTTAACTACGACAGTACCCACAAGAAATGTATATTGTAATGTTAATATCTTAAAGGTATTATACATCTAAATGTATTAAATTATTTGCTATAATTACTTTCTGTCAAAGAACTACTACTAATTTAAAAGGTTGACGAAAAACTACTGGTGTGATATAGAATGTCCAGAGAGTGGAAAGAAGAAGATGGTATATAATAAGACTCTAAAAGTATATAAAGAAGAGAACTCTGAGAAAAACGCTATGAAGAGATCCTTCTGGAGAGCATGGATTAGATGCAAACACTCCGAGCTTATTCTTGAAATTCCCTTTAGAGATATCAGATACACATATCTAAAATGATATATTTCACACCATGATATTTAATTGTATTTTATTTTTTCCTCAGTTTGTTGTTCCAAAAGGAGTAGTTGTAAGCACTGCAGCTTACAAGGAATACATGCAGGAAGACATTCTAGAAGGCATTAGAGCACTGGAAAGTGTGGCATAGTAAGTAAATGTTTTGATTTAACTAAATGATTATTTGTGATTTCTCTTTATGCCTGAACCATTATTTTTTGGTGGTAATTTTGCATTTTGTTTATTGCAGCTTCAAAACAGCAAGTGTGTGTTAATAAAAAAAAGAAATCATTGCCTATCGTTTACGAACAAAATAACGAAGTTATTGTGCATATAAATAACGCTGACGAATTACGTTGCTAATGTGTTTATGCAATCAGAAAAAAATAGTAGTGAAATATAAGTTAAATAGCAGCAAAATTGGGCTATTTGACTGACGTTGAATAGTGGATAATACGGTTACAGAAAATGCAAACTTTATTGGCTTTCTTCTATCGCAAAGAAAATTAGTACTTGATTTTCATAATTTTATAAAGTGTAACATAAACAATATCGATGGATTATTGATTTAAATTTAAATTTGCTTTCAAATATATAGTTTTTTGTTTCAATTTTTTATAATATTATTTTACAGTTAAGAAAGACATTTTATTATCCTTCGTTATATGATAAAAGTAGGTATATGCAGTTTAGCAATACAGTGAATAAAAATGAAACTCCTTAAGGATTAGAGTGATTTCTTTTTCTGTATTTGCAGTGGAAAATCTTCAGGAAATCTTAAGGCGATATGCGAAAAGTAAGTTTTTAATATAAGGTTTTTCCCAAAGGTGCGTAATAAACGTAATACCTTGATATTATTAATGCATCATAATTGGGAAGAGATGGATTGATGATTTGCATTTGCAATCATCAATCCATCAATCCAATTTTGCTAAATCCATTCGATAATTTCACTTCTTATACAATAAATGAAAGGAAGAAATATAGAAAAAAATTATACTTTTGCTGCATTTGCAAAATTAGGAAACACTTGGTTTCAGTGTTAATTGTTTGCTTATGTTTTTACGTTTCCTGTCGAACGTTTCCAAGCATTCATTAATCCAGGAACAATGACGGGAATAACATGAAAAATGTAGATCTTGTTCAGTAACTGGTAAATCAGTAGAGAACATATAATCTGAAGGTTATGGGATCGAATCGCACACCGTGCTCAAAATAGTTTTTCTCTTTATACTCATGATAATTGTACAACATAATAGTGGCCCATACTTAGTCGATGCATTTTATTTTTTAACTTTTTAACCCTTCCAGCAATATCATCAGCTATACAAGTGGCTAAAACTGTAATCTTATCAGTGTAATGTTTCTCTTTGATGAAATTATAAGCGGAGCAAACGCAGTCACGAAGAAGGAGAAAACTGGGACTGAGGTACTTAAGTCTAGAAAGAATTGCTGTAGCGTTAACTGCGCAGTCTCATAGTCTCCCTGCACGCTTCGCTGATGGTGGAGGGAGTTTCCGATATTTAAAGAAGGCGGAAGTGTTCAACAGTTTTAATTTTTTTAAGAAGGGGAAATGAGATCTGAAAATGGGTAAATTGACAGTGTTTGGTGTTACTACATAGTTGATCACTGGGAACAGGAGTGGTTAAGAGAATTTGGTTGCGGGGGGGGGGTAGAGAAATTTCAATTTAATATTAAATTATATGCTATTTAAGCGGTTTACGTGCATTTTGATTCTTACATGTTCGTAGCTGTACATTTAAACCTAAATTGCACTTATTATAAAATTGCTTAGTGTACATTATCTGTTGCATTTGATAGGTCGTGGAACTATTGGTATTTGTAATTTCATGTTTTTACTTTTGGGATCTGGCAATAAGACTCCGTCCCACTTGGGAAATAACTGTGGACGTTGTGTTTACCCGGGGATGGCATCTGATTGGCCCCTAGTATCGGAGAATTCCCGGGGTTGCCTGAGTTATTGTCTCGCTTCAGCCGGCTAGGGGATTCTGTGCGGGGTGATGGTGCTAATAAGACCTTTGTTCTGTCTCCTGTCTTCGAAATAATTGTTTATTATTTCCGAGTGCACAACTGTTGTCCAGCGGAACTCCATTTTCGTTGTGGATAAACCTTCAATCAGGGTATAATCATTTTAATTCATATTATTCTGATTGTTGTCACTTTTCTTTAATATTTTGACTGTCACTTTTAAATTAAATTTATTTGAGTGGATTGGAAATGTGATAATGTATTGTAATGTGAATTTATCCACCTTTATAAGTTGGTGGAGGTATTATGTTGATTTTGAAAATTTAAATAAATTTAAATCTTTTGTTTCGTTATTGTTTAAACCAAATTTGCATTTGTCTATTATTAAATCCTCTACTCATCAAAGCTACAGTTAGTGAGTACATGACTGTGTATTACTAGCTTGTGGGTTGTTCCTGGTTCGAACTCGAATCTTCTGAGCCACTCTTTCAGAAGTATCTGTTAGAAAGTAATTTTTTGTTTGAAGTCAGATCGACAAGTAATGATAGAACAGTTCTAGATGTGTTATAACTATGTATGGATAATTGTTTTTGATAAACGCAGAATATAATTGTAGTTCATGACTCATGCCTTGAAGAGGAAAAGTTGCGGGTGACACATGAGTAATATTTTATATCACAGCACTTCATAGTAACAACTTTTAAACACTCTTAATGCTGTAGGTCAACCTGGGAATAGAGGTAAATTGTCCTGAGCCAGGGAGGGGGGGAGGGGGATTTGAAATCACGACCTTTTTACGATATGTGAGGTGATCTGAGCACTATGCTTCCGGCTCAGGAAGTCGTGGGTTCAGATCCCACCCGCTCAAGACAATTTTCTTTTACGCCCATTTTGATTTACAGCATAATATTGTTCAAAAAGTTGTTATTATAACAATTTTTTTAAATTGGATATAAGTCTGATATTTATCGCAAAATTGCGTACATGGTGATATTTACCGATGTGACGTTTTGCACAAGACAAATGTAAAGCACTTAAAAGTTTTTGGGTTTTAGCAAGAGTTAAACCCTATCACAAGCGATTAAATGTTTTCTGCAAAAATCGGAAATATTTATGATTAAAATAGGTATTTTATTTTTTGCAGCTGTTATTGATTTATTTCTGCAGCATTTCAAAATTTCGAATCTTTTTCAGGGTATCAAAAGATGTAGCTGACATGAGAATTCCTGATAAAATATGTAACACGGTAGAAACTTCTTTACACCAAGTATTTGGCGAAAGATTAAATACTTTTAGGTTTGCTGTAAGATCTTCAGCGACAGGTAAGTTTCTTTTGCTCTTGGTTAGGTTAAAACCACTTCCTCCGAGGAGTAGTTATGGCGAGCAGTAGCAAAAGAGGATGTCTCTCTACAAATGTGAGGGGTGGGGGTGGCTCAGTCGGTAGCGCGCCAGGCTCGTAATCTGTAGTTCCCAGGTTCGAGTCCCAGCTGGGTCAGCGTTGAGATTTATCTCCGCAAAATTCCCCGCCCTGCCCACGGTCAGTAGGGGACACCGATGGGCTTGGAAAGGCCGCTGTCCGTCGGATGGGACGTTAAGCCGTGGTCCCATGTGCGGGAGAGTCATACCCTATGCACGTTAAAGAACACGCTGGATGGCCTTGACGGGAGGCTACCATCTCTCTCCCAACAGCTGTTCCAATGGGTCCACACCCCCAACCTTCTCTGAGCCTTCAGGGTCCATGTGACCTGGCCATTTAGCCCATGGTGTGCAAAAAAGTGCCGCTCAGAGGTAAAACAACCCAACCCAACTCTATTAATGTAAGAAAAACATTGAAATATAGGAATATATTAAAAAGAGATGTGAATTTTAAGGTTATGCAATGGGTACAGGCCAGGATCTATAAGGGAAATTGCATACAATGGAATGTGTGCAAGTGGCGAATTGGAACGCCGTGCGGTATAAACATTTTTTCTCCGTCTTCGTCGCTTTTAAAAATATTCTTGAAAAATGTTACCGTTAATTACCTTCTGGGTATAATCCAGAACGTATAACATCAGTAGTATATCAAAACAGAATGCCCAAAGTTTGTCAGACCTGACTGGCAGTTTTATTTCACTGATAAGTTGTAGATGGAACATAAATCTTGAACCCTGTTTCAGAGAACGAACAATATAATAACTTGGTAACCATATTGCGCTCGATTTGTGTCTTTGTGTGATCGTTGAGTCCTGTTTCATCTTTAATATATTCTATTCGAGTGGTTTGCGTTTGGTTTTCCATTGTAGTGGTTTGTGTTTTGTTTCTTTTGCAGTGGTTTGTGTTTGGTTTTCCCTTGTAGTGGTTTGCGTTTTGTTTATATTTTAGTGGTTTGGCTCTGTTTCACACAGTACAAGTGTCGTATGTTAGATCAGGAAGTTTTCACCCATTTCTATTGTCTCTGATTTTCTAGAAAAATAGATAATGAATTAGTCACTAATATATATGCAATACTTCACTCATTTTAAAGAGAAAGATTATTTTCTTCCTTCTCTTTTTTCCTTGGTGGAGCTAACAGTGGCAAATCCGTGCCAGGGAGTATTTATTATGCGATTATAATCTTGAGGCAGTTTTATGTATTTTCTAGACAGTCTCATAAAATCACACACTCAACTCCTAAACCTCTATTAGATCGATTAGGCTCATCATATGAACCCCATTATCTCCCATTTAAATTAAGATACTTTAAAAAACCCAAAGATCATTCCAGCTACCACTGGTAAGTATTCTTAATTGTAACGTCATCTCATTATCGGAAGAGGAAGGCAGAGATATCTAAGTTACAAATGTGTGAAGGACCTAATACTGATACTTATCCATGTCCTAGGCTTTAATCACCCAAATTCACTCTTGGCAAAACTATCAGTAGGATGATCTAGCGTAATTTAAACGTTTCAATAATTTTCCATAGAGTTGTGCTCAATATATGTGGGTACATTCAAAATGTCAGATTATTTATTTTCAAATAAGAAAATTATTTTCAGGTGAAGATACTGAGCAGATGTCTGCAGCAGGTCAAATGGAAACTTTTCTTGGAGTACAAGGACTAAAAGAGGTAAATTTAAAAAATATCCATAGAATTTTTAATGGTTACTTGATTTTGTCCTTGATGAGAATGACTGGAAGACTTTAGTTACTTAAATTAATTGATTTGGCAGGATCGCAGTAACAACTTCTATAATATTAAATCCTCGTCGTAAGGAGCTTCTACTTTAATATATACATATTAAAAGACTTTTCCAATATGTATTTCCACCCTAAATAGTTTTCAATGTACTTAAATCTATGCATTTATTTTAGAATTTTCGGTTTATTTGATTCAGAACTCCCCAGGTTCGAGTCCCGCCTGGGCCAGTGTTGAGATTTATCTCCGAAAAACTCCCCTCTCTGCCCTCGATCAGTAGGGCACACTGTTGGGCTTGCAAAGGCCGCCGTCTGTCGGATGGGACGTAAAGCCGTGGCCCCGTGGGCGGGAGAGCCGTACCCTGTGCACGTTAAAGAACACGCTGGATGTCCTGACGAGAGGCTACCATCTGTCTCCTAACATTTGTCCAGTGGGTCTCCCAACTTTTTCTGTGTCCGCGGGATCCTTGTGACCTGACCATTTAGCCCATTGTGTGCAAAATAACTGCCGCTCTAGAGGTAAAACAAGTCAACCTACTAAACGGAATATATAATTTTTTTAAGCATTTGCGTGTTACAGAGAGGTAACAGGGTCCTGTCACTTTAATACGAGATAGTTAAGATGCATGAAGAAGTCGAGATCTCAGCAGAAAAAAAACGTATGAACATAAACATCCATACTGTATCCAGGACTCGAACCAAATCTCTTTGATAAGTAGCTATGCGCTAAACACTCGGTCATCATGAGGACCGTTAAATTCTATACTGAGCTTCCTCTTACCGTAACGTAAAGATAACTCCCCCCAACCATAATTGCAAATCAGCTATTATGTATGACTCTTTCACATCTTAAACACAATTTCATTCATCCAATCATTATAAAGAATATTATCACTGCAGAGAAAAATAACAACGAAACAAAAATAATATATATATATCTATAATAAATTCCAAGCTATATTGGATTATATGACAATGAATTTTGTATTCATTCTCCAAGGAAGCTCTTCAATACAACATGTATAGAAAATGTCGACGGTGCATCAGTGACTGATCAATATTAATTCAGATCAGCGGTTCTTGAAAAATACACTTTATAATTTAGTACAAACAGATACAGTATGTACTATGTATTTACAAGAAGGGGGTAAGAATCTTACTGTTAGTAACTAATTACTGTTGATGTGCCAGTAACTAATGCAATTTGACTGCCCATATTCCTGTTGTGGATAAAGTTCATTTGAATATACCTACAATAAAGGGTGATTCGCTCAAATATAGAAATAGTAGAAATACCAATTATTATAATTTTGAAAATTATGTCAAAAAGCAAAATTTTGCAGAATTTATCATATCTGATAATGACATTGATAATAAGTGTTGTCTAAACTTTTTTCACAGGTTTATTGATAATGCTTACTTATTTACTAGTAATGAAACAAGGAACAACAAGAAAGCAAAAATGTGTCACTGATGAATTAATAAAATGTATAGATAAGAAAATATTTTTTAAATAATACCTATCTTCCTATATGAACCCTAAAAAGTAGAAAATAAACCAAAAACATATCGATGTTGCAATTAGTAACTGAGTTCGTATTCACTTCGAAGAAAGATAGGGCGCCAATAATCTTCTTGAGTAGGCAAATCGGGGCCCTATTGTCCTTTGAAGTGAATATAAACTCAGTCACTGATGCACCGTCGACATGCTTTAGGTTTATTTTCTACCTTTGAAGGTCCATGCAGAGATATATGCATTTTGATTTTTTTAAATTTATTTATATTTCTTCCTTGTCACTGAAAATACCCACCTTCAAAAATTTTATTTGAATAAATATAATATAATATAATAATAGGTTTTATATTATATTTATTATTAATTTGAGATATGACTCGATAAAGTCTAACTCCCCACAAAATTCACCCCTCCCGTTTTATCAGGGGAGTGGGAGAATAGTAGGGGGAAATTCGAAATAGTTTACGACGGTCATTATATGAGCTTTATTTGACACTTGTAAAATTTTAGGCCCTCGCGTTCGGCAAATATAGTGGAACGACTTTCATATTTACTGTTTTTTAGGGGGGGAAAGTATGGGGGGCTCAATTTTTAATAGCCTATGACATTACCCGCATCAGAAGATTTCATTTGACTACATCTGATTGCTGTCGGCATTCACATTCTGGTGATATAACAGAAGAACATTTTTCATATATTCCCTTTTTTTATGGGGGAAGAAAGGATGGGGCGTCATTTGTTTTGTAGCCTTATGACACTCCCTTCGTCACAAACTTTCATTTGACGCATAGCATATTACTTTTCGCAGTCAGTCAATGTTTAATATCTTATGATACTCCCCGAGTCAGAAGCTTTTGTTTGACACATAAATTATCAAGTTTCTCCATCGCGTTCGAATCATATGGTGGGACAACTGTTTCGATAAATCCACCTAACCGACAAATGCCAAGCGAAAAGAAATAGGAAGATAGGTAAAAAGGAAAATTGTATATTAGATATAGGAAATATCCTGGTACTGTGCAATATAAAACAGACTACAGAAGCTATATAAATATGTTAAAAACGCATTAAAGACTATATATAGGTATTTCAGAGATAAATTCGATTTTTCTGAAAACAACACTGTCCCAATGGAGGCTTCGGAATAATTTGTTTGGCATAGAAGAAAAGAGGTACTATATTCCTAATAATAGTAACTTAAATATGTTAGTAAATGATATGAATTTAGATTTTGTAAATGAATTTTGTGAAGATGAGGATATAAATATTTCACATTCAATCATGCTTAAAGCATGTTTCGTCTTCAATATCTGTGCGAGGTGCTACTGAAGTTGAAGTTTCAAATATTATTAACAAATATTTTTATAAAACAACGAAAGAGCCCTTGGATGGCGTTAATGCACAAATTTTTAAAATTATAAATCTCTATCATTTGGATATGTTGACATATTCAGTTAATTTTTTTTGTAAAAATGAGATCATATATGATATATGTGAATATAATCATATATGATATATGATCATATATGTGAATATGAACTAAATTAGTGTAATAAATTATACCAATTTTTCGCAATTTATTGAAGTTTTGGAAATGATTATGAAAAGTAGAATTTTTGATTTTTATGAAAAAAAAAATGAATTTTTTTAATAAGTCACAATATGTGGTTAGGGAGAAACTAAATTCTGAGCACGCAATTTTAGATCTAACAGGAGGTAAAATTTTAAATATGTAAATGATAACAAAAGAAAAACTATAGCGACACTCACAGATATAGGAAAAAGCATTTTATTCTGTTCATAATAATATACTCATGAATATACTACATAGAGTGTAATAAGCGGTAATTGTCATATCATATATAGCTCAAAAGCTATTTAGGAGGAAGAAGACAAGTAGTTCAATTTAAAAATGTTATAAGTGATTTTCGTGTTGTTACGAAAGGAGTTCCTGAAGGACCTATATTGCTTTTGAAGTTTCCTTAAATTTTTCGAAGAGCGTTACATTGAAACACCTCCTACGTTATAAAAGTGTGTACCAAATATGTGTAACGGAGGAAGAGTTTCGCACTACATAGCATTTTTGAAAATAATATTTTGGATTTTGCTGATCTTATGAATATAGTTTTCTTTGTTAGCACTTTATGAAACATCTGCCACTGTATATGATTATGTGAAGCAAATTTAGTTCATGAACTTAATTTGTGATTTCCTTTCTAGATTTTTACAGCTGTGAAAAAGTCTTGGGCTTCGCAGTTTGGATTTGTGGCAATTCAGTACAAGAGGTAAAGCTTTATCTTATGTTCATTATTTGATTGAAAGTAAAATTTCGATATATTTAAATGCGAACAAAATGAATTCATCACACTTTACTAATCCTGACTGATCACCAATCTCATGTCAATGACTCTGGTGTTCAATTTCTATTCAATGACACTCGGATGCATCTAATATTTCATTCTTTATAATGTAACAAGCTTCTTAAACCAAGATGACTTGATGTTTTACCAGAGCTCTGGGGCTCTGGTAAAACATTAGTTGCTAGGTAGGTCAAGGTTTTCTTGCTTAGTAACAATATTGTTGCGGATTTCAAAGAAATGGATAGCCACTGAGCGTGAGTATTAAAAGCTATATTTCAAAACCAAATTCAATACAAGGTAAATTGTTAGAAAGGAAATATGGATGAAGTATCTTATTAACAAATCAACTATTAACATGCACAAGTCATCAATCTTCCTGCGTAGAGCACACAATATCAGCTCTGTGTATTTTACTAAATACTACCTTTTACTTGATTTACCAGGTCACCCGAAGATCTTCACTCGTAAACCAATTCTCGTCCTGTGCTAATAACTTTTCACACACTAGCCGAACAAAAAGACAGTCCGTGTAGACATTCGAAGTTAGCCATAAAAGTTCCCACTTTTATACTTCCGCGTATACACAACACATCAAGTTACTTCTTGATACTTAACGATAAAAGATCCCACTTTTATCCTTCCGCGTATACACAACACATCAAGTTACTTCTTGATACTTACGCGCACTGTCTCAGAACAGCTCACCGTCCATTTTCTAACTCACCGACCGTTACAATACACAACGACCGTTACAATACAAAACCGTTAACGCTCCACTCTTCTCCAAATTCTCCCAAAGTTCAATTCGTTGGCTGAAACTTTGCTTTCGGTTGCCAGATTCTTCTGTCGTAACACTGCCCCCTTCCTAGGTCTTGTTCGTCCCGAACAATTCTGGATTCCAAAGCTTCTTCAGTTCTTCGATGAAACGATGCCAAATGATCCACGTGAACCACCTTGCACTTTGTAGCTGGACATCGACGAATGCGATATACCACGTCTGTGTCAAAATGAAAGCGAATCTCATTATGACGTAGATTTCTTTTCTGACTGAAGCCTCGTCCACAAACATAATACGTGTAAGGCCTATAGCCCTTGTGAACACGTTTATGTCTCTGCAGGGAGAAGAATCGACTAAGAGTTTTCGTGCAAAACCTGTAAAAAGTTTTCTTCTTTGTCGAAAGTTTCCTTCTTTGGATTTTTACTTCTATCAACAGTAACAAGGAATGAAAGTCATTAGTGATATAAAATCTAGGGAGGAGTTTCATCCTCCAGTCTGACCCTTTTGTCAGTTGACTTTCACTTAATTCAGAACTGTCGTGATGAACCTTCAGCCATATTTCACCTGATTCAATTTGATCCCCAAGGTGCTTCACAATTATATCAGCTCCATAATTCTTTTTAGCGCTTCGGTCCATCTCCTCCTTCCATACTCTTGCTAGGACTGCAGCTTCTAATCCGACAACCTTACCTGTTTCTCCTGTATAAGTGAAATCAGTGATGTGTCGGGCTGCTAGCAATATTTTTTCTGTTTTATCTTCACATAGCCAGCTTGCAACATCTTCAGATACTCCTTGTTCTATTAACATGTTACGAAACTTGTTCAAAGCATTGCCGTTATGCAGAACCTTGCGGACACGTGATGCTTCATCTACCCTATTATCCACAATGTTCACCAAACGCAGAAGTTCTCCTCCTAACTCTTCGACGAGCTCTTGCAGTTCCAAGGATCCGTCACCAAGGAAACACTGAACAGCTTCCATCACTTCCAGAGAGTTGTCAACAGAGTTTTCAAGAGGTGAATCCATGTTGCTGATAACAGCTGAACAACTCAAACTCTTCATTCCACGAGCTTGTGATGCTGCAACCATTTTCTTAACTAAATCAACAGCAACATCTTCTGTACTGATGAGATCAATAGCTCCTTTTCCGAATTCAACATCATAAACCAAAGCGCACACTCCTTCAGCCAGCTTTTTGGACACAATTGAGCATCTCCTTAGAGGAACGCTATCTACGGTAGCCGTCAGATCCTTGCAGCGGTAAATCTCCTTATCTGTTGGCACCAGCTCCTCTGTCTGTCCTACGATGCAGCATCCGACGTCTTCCATCATCTGCTCGATTTTATCTTTAGTGCAGTCGACTGTGAAGCCAGGGATGGATTCCAATTTGTCCAGAGTATCTCCCGTCAATTGGAGAGCACGACCGGAGATCATAGGGACCTTGAGACCTAAAGCAGCAAGTGCAGGAGCCAAGACAAGACTCACTTTGTTGCCGACACCTCCTGTGCTGTTTTTATCTACCATCCGATGGCGCCACTCGGGTCTCCAGCAAAACACATGACCCGAGGAGGTCATATTTGCTGTTTCTTCCGAATTCACTTTCTTGGAGCTCTCATTGTAATTAGCCAGGGAAATATCAGTCATGATTGCCAAATTGTTCATTCTGGAGATCAGCGACGAGTTCTGTAACATGATATTGTCCACTTTAGAGCTCTTGTAGTCGTGATAAAACTTTTCTATATCCTTATAATCTAAATGGTTATAATGTCCAAATCTGCACATTGACTGTTCAGAAAAGAAATTCAGCATGGTTTCGTTGAGATTGTCTGAGGGCTTTACTTCTCTCTGATCGTAACTCTGAGGCTTAGTTTCATCCAGAAAGTTAGTCTTTGAAGTACTGTCTCTGCCTGAAGCTCTTTTACTAGCATCACCTGTTATGCTTCTAAGCCATCCTTCGGAATTCCTCTTCCTTAAATCCCCACTTTCTATAAACGATTCGAGTGTGGCTATATGCTTCGGAAAAATCTCTCCGACTTCCGCGGTAAAGTCGAATGGCACTTTGTATCTATGATGAATGGACGCCTCTTCTTTACTCGGACCACTCTGCGAAACGTAAACTCTGTTTCGTTCCCTTTCATTACCACTCGTTACTCTGCCTTTGCGATAATTGTCCATGACGCATTTTGCTGAGAGCGAGGAATAGAATACCTTTCGTGTGGATCTCTCTTCAGATCGTGCCAGACTTGTATACCTAGGTATTTTGAAGTGCAAAGCGTACTGTATAGTCTCGCAGCTCTCTGATCTGTGTGATTGTTCTTCACAGTTTCTAGACATGTCACCAGCGACATAGACACTCTGCCATGCATTACCAGTAGTTGCGTGGTCAAAGGCATTATCTGCGCTATCTCTACGATTCTTGATTTCCAGTAGCAGATCCACATTTTTATATGCGTTGCCTTTCTCTTTTTCTTTTCCATGTTTACAATCTAACTTAACACTATCAAGATCATCTTTTTCACTGACAAATTCAACATTTAAACTATTGCATTGTCTATTGAGTTCGGTTTTACTATCCTTGAACTGATCAATAATCTTACCAAATTGAGGAGCCACTTCATCTCTCATCTCAGTATTTTGTGCCGCTATTTCGGCTTTCAAATCATCTTTTTGAGAAACTATCTCCGTTCTCAACTCATTATTTTGTGCGGCCATTTCGGCTTTCAAGTCATTACTTTGACTTTTAATGTCATTCATCTGTGTAGCCATATCGGCTTTCAAGTCATTATTTTGACTTTTAATGTCATTCAACAACTTTACCAATTCATCCATACTTCTAGTTAACGGCATTCAATAAATTATCCCACTCCTGACACCAAATGTTGCGGATTTCAAAGAAATGGATAGCCACTGAGCGTGAGTATTAAAAGCTATATTTCAAAACCAAATTCAATACAAGGTAAATTGTTAGAAAGGAAATATGGATGAAGTATCTTATTAACAAATCAACTATTAACATGCACAAGTCATCAATCTTCCTGCGTAGAGCACACAATATCAGCTCTGTGTATTTTACTAAATACTACCTTTTACTTGATTTACCAGGTCACCCGAAGATCTTCACTCGTAAACCAATTCTCGTCCTGTGCTAATAACTTTTCACACACTAGCCGAACAAAAAGACAGTCCGTGTAGACATTCGAAGTTAGCCATAAAAGTTCCCACTTTTATACTTCCGCGTATACACAACACATCAAGTTACTTCTTGATACTTAACGATAAAAGATCCCACTTTTATCCTTCCGCGTATACACAACACATCAAGTTACTTCTTGATACTTACGCGCACTGTCTCAGAACAGCTCACCGTCCATTTTCTAACTCACCGACCGTTACAATACACAACGACCGTTACAATACAAAACCGTTAACGCTCCACTCTTCTCCAAATTCTCCCAAAGTTCAATTCGTTGGCTGAAACTTTGCTTTCGGTTGCCAGATTCTTCTGTCGTAACAATATTTTATATTTATTTAAAGAGAAACTGAAACGGAGCCCCTTTAATTGTGCATTGTTTGAACGTTATGGTGCACCAGAAAATAAAGACATAATGGGCAAACTATGACTTTACTATGGTTTAAAAAAGAAACGCAAGAACAAAACTGAAAATCTAATGTCACAATTAGAATAAAAATACAACAATGGTAAAAAACAACAAAAGTAAAAACGAACCAAAGGTGTAGAGAATTCTATTTAAAATTAGTCGACAATAATCAAAAATAAATTTAAAAGCAATAAAATTTAATTCATTGTATCTTTTCAGTATCGATATGCCCATACGGAAACACTAACTGAAAAATTATTTCTAATCAATATAAAACTGTTAAATAACATATGTTTTCGAATATTGTTTCCCGTATGAGAAATTGTACTAAATGTGCAATTATTTATGGAGTTTTTTTATTTTTCAGTTCACTTTTATTTTGCAGTTCTTTTTTCGTTTTCATTATTTGAATTATTGTTTTCGCGAAAGACGTTTCTTTGGGTCCAAATAACAATAACGTAATGTTTCAAACATTGCTAGATGATCCAAATTTTGGAACTGAAAGGTTTAAAATGACTAATAGAGGATAAAAAGTCAAAGAGAGGTTTTATGAATGAAACATTAGATAAAAAAATGTCTACGTGCAAGAGCACGCTCGGGTGGTAAAAGATGAAAGAGATCGAACGCTCAGCCTTATAAGATGGATAAATGATCAAAAGATATAGTATGAGAAATTCTAAATGATGACATCATAAATTCACACAGCAGCTTGTCGTCTACCCTAACAAAAAGACCGAGTAAAAAGACGTGACCAATGGACAGTCGAGTAATACAACTTCCTCTTAGCGATTCCGTCATAATCGTGTTGCTGATTATATGGCAGAGTTCCTGTTGACTTTTGGACAGAGGAAGGTGAAGACCACGTTTCACCGAAATCAAAAACTGGCACTAGGCAGAATCCGTTGCACTAGAGGAAGAAGATCGTAGAAAAAGAGGACATATTTCACAACGTTCACCAAAGTTCAGAAACTATTGGGTCTTTGGACCCAATAGTTTCTTGTTTTGTGTTACATAAAGAACATAGTGTAATGCTTATAGGTGTTTTCATCCAAGATATATGGTTTTTATTTTCATTTCAGACGCTACGGACAAGTTTTGAATTCCCCAATGGCTGTAGTAATCCAAGAAATGGTTCCGTGTGAAACAGCAGGTGTAATGTTTACTTGTGATCCTGTCACTTCGAATCCTACATGCATTAGCATCTCTGCCAATTACGGCTTAGGGGAAGTAAGTTTAATTATAAGAATACTTCCTTTTACTAAGTTTTAGAAACTAGAGTAAATCTTGTTGAGAAATTAAAAAAAAAATAGCAGTTCAAAAACTTATTTGTAGATGGTGACAATCATGAGTATAATTAATGATTAAGATTAAAGGAGTGAATTGATTTATTTTTGGAGAAAATATTTTTATGAAAATAGTTCTACGCCGAAGCAGCTAAATTAATAAAGTGAAAATAACTTCATTTTAGAAACATGACCAATTAATAAAATGTGAGCGGATTGAATAGAAATGCCTTATTCTCAGATTCTGAATTGTATATAATAAGTTACTAATTATTTCCTGTTTCTGATAAATCTTAAAATGTGCTGTATATTCTATTTTCCTTTGTGTAGTCCGTTGTGTCAGCAACATCGGAACCCGATACTGTGACACTTCGCAGAGATATCAACAATAAACTCTCATTGGATTCAGTTACGATAGGAAGCAAAGCTCTGAAGATTGTCATGGATGGTAAGTAATAAAGGTTTTATTTCTTAGACATTTTTAAGCTGCTATAGGATGTTATAAAATAGACGTAAACCGGTGGAGATTGCTCACTTCGTTAGAAAGAAGGCAAAGTAGTGAATTAATATATCGAAAATAATTGTGAATCCATGAAGATCATCCAGTGTGCTCTTGACATTCATAGAACATGCATTTATCGGCACATCGCTTCTTGGATTAATATTCCACGCTTTACGTATCTGTCTTTAGAACCTTTGAAACTCAAACGAAGTTGGAGAAAAAAATATAAATTAAAAAATTAAAAAAGTACCTATCTTTCTATAGGGTCATAAAAAATTGAAAATAAACCTAAAGCATATCGATGTTGCAATCAGTCACTGAGTTCGTATTCACTTTTTATCCGGCAATCTTGTTGGGTACGTAAATTGGCTCCCTATCTTCCTTCGAAGCGAATACGAACTCAGTGACTGATTGCACCATCGATATGCTTTAGGTTTATTTTCTAATTTTTAGGGCCCTATAAGAAGATAGGTATTTTTTTTTAATTTTTAATTAATATTTCTTTTGTTGTCACTAAAAACACTTACCTTTAAAACATTTGTTATACGACTCATAAACATCGAGCACATTTACCATCCTTTTTTAGTCACGTTTGAGGTAGCCCACGACATTGGAGACATCACAAGTTTTAATTTGATATACGACTCGTTAAAGTAGAACTCCGCGAAAATCCGACCCCCCATTTTATCAGGAGGAAATAGTGAGATCAAAATTCGAAAGAGTTTACGACCGTCCTTATACGAGCTTTCATTTGACATCTAAATCATAACTATAGGCTCTCGCGTTCGGAAGATATAGCAGAACGACTTTTACAATTCCCGTTTTTTAGGGGGGGAAAGAAACATGGGATCAATCTTTTATAGCCTAGGACACTCCCCGCTTCACAAGCTTTCAATCGACACATAGCTCGTTACTTTCCGCATTCGAATTCAGGAGATATAAGGGAACAAATCAATTTCATATTTCCTCCTTTTTAAGGGGTAAGAAAACAGGGGGGGGGGGGGGTAATTTTTCATAGCCTAGGACATCTTCCGCATCAGAAGCTTTCATTTGACGTATAACTTGTTACTTTCGGTTTTTGCGTTCTGGAGATATAGCTTAAGAATTGTTTTCATATTTCTCCTTTTTTATAAGGAGAAGAAAGCATTGGGTTTCAGTTTTTATAGCTTATGACACTCCCCGAATCATACGCTTTCATTTTGGACATAAATCATTAAGTTTCTCCATCGCGTTCGAAAGATATGGTGAAACAACGTTCTGTCAAATCCACAAGCCGACAAACGGACAAATGTCGAAGCCAAAAGCAATAGGAAGGTAAAAAAAATAAAATAAATACCCCCTCAAGCAACTGCTTGCCACAGAGGTCTGACAGGAGCCTGTCAGTTTATATGCCATAGTAGAAGGTTTGTGAGGATGGCAGGACCTCAGCAGAAAAACAACACATACATCCATGCCTTACCCGGGGCTCGAACCCAGGTCCCTTAGATCAGTAGCCAAGCGTGCTAACCACTTGGCCATGGGACGGCTAAAATAGGAAGATAGGTAATAAAATTTCTGTTTACGGAGGGTAAAATAAGAGTGTAAGTAACGAACTATGAAATATATATTAAAATTTGCTAGATTAGTATGATTTTTAACAAAATTATTTTTCAAAAGAATTTTGATATCCTAACTAATGCGATGACTGAATAATCACCAATCACAATTAGCACGTTATTGTAGCATCAGGAAGTCTCTAATTTCATCATTAAAGCTTGGGGACCTGTTTTCTCATTTGAATTCATCCAATTTTGATTGTTGCGAAAACGTTCCTTATTCAGATTACTGCATTTGAGGACACTTAGCGAGAAGTTATAAATTTTAAACTTTAGCATTCAGTGCAATTGAGGTTTTTTGAAAAATAAATATTGTTACGACAGAAGGAATCTGGCAACCGAAAGCAAAAAGTTTCAGCCAATGAACAAGAACGTTGGGAGAATTTGGAGAAGAGTGGAGCGTTAACGGTTTTGTATTGTAACGGTCGTTGTGTTGTAACGGTCTGTGAGTTCGAAAATGGACGGTGAGCTGTTCTGAGACAGTGCGCGTAAGTATCAAGAAGTAACTTGATGTGTTGTGTATACGCGGAAGGATAAAAGTGGGATCTTTTATCGTTAAGTATCAAGAAGTAACTTGATGTGTTGTGTATACGCGGAAGTATAAAAGAGGGAACTTTTATGGCTAACTTCGAATGTCTACACGGACTGTCTTTTTGTTCGGCTAGTGTGTGAAAAGTTATTAGCACAGGACGAGAATTGGTTTACGAGTGAAGATCTTCGGGTGACCTGGTAAATCAAGTAAAAGGTAGTATTTAGTAAAATACACAGAGCTGATATTGTGTGCTCTACGCAGGAAGATTGATGACTTGTGCATGTTAATAGTTGATTTGTTAATAAGATACTTCATCCATATTTCCTTTGTAACAATTTACCTTGTATTGAATTTGGTTTTGAAATATAGCTTTTAATACTCACGCTCAGTGGCTATCCATTTTTGGTAATCCGCAACATTTGGTGTCAGAAGTGGGATGATAATTATTTAATTGAATGCCTTTCACTAGAAGTATGGATGAGTTAATAAAGCTGATGACTGATATGAAAGCCGATATGGCTAATAAAATAGGTGAACTTTCTAGTGACCTAAATAATAAAATAGGTGACCTGGCCGCACAAAATACTGAGATGAAAGCCGATATAGCTGCCCAAAGCGATAAAATAGGTGACTTGAAAGCCGATATGAAAGCCGATATAGCTGCCCAAAGCGATAAAATAGGTGACTTTAAAGCCGATATGGCTACGCAGATGACTGATATGGCTACACAGATGAATGACATTAAAAGTCAAAATAGCGAAATGGCCGCACAAAATACTGAGATGAGAGCTGAAGTGGCTTCTCAAATTGATAAGATTACTGATCAGTGTAAGGACATTAAAACCGAACTTAATAAACAATGTGATTGTTTAAAGGTTGAAATTGACAGTGTAAAATATGATCTTGATAGTGTTAAGTTAGATTATAAACATGAAATAGAAATTGTAAAAACTGATTGTGAACGCCAGTTTCAGATTTTGAGAAATGAAATGTTACCTTCTGCTTTTGATAATAATAATTCTAGTGGAAATAATGTTATTACACATATCGCTAAAAATACAACTAAACCTTCTACATATGATGGTCAATCATCTTGGACAGTATTTAAAACACAATTCGAAGTTATCGCTACAGCCAATGAGTGGAATGAATTCCAAAAGGCCAGTTTTCTTGCAGCTTCCTTAAGAAATTCTGCTGCGGAAGTTTTGCAGTCTGTTCCAGAAGAAAAACGACTTGATTATCAAAGTCTAGTTTCTGCATTAGAACTAAGGTTTGGTGATAGTTATTTAAAACAATATTACGTGACTCAATTTAAACATCGCATGCAGAAAAGTGGTGAAACTTTGCAAGAGCTTGCTAGTGATATTGAGCGTCTAGCTAGATTGGCTTATAGTAACTGTCCACCAGAAATTCAAGATAATTTAGCTCAATTACAATTTATTGATGCTATTGCTGACCCTGACACTCAGCAATCTCTGAGGATGTTGGAAGGTGAATCCTTAAAGTCAGCTGTGGTACATGCTATGAAATACGAGTGCTCCAGGCTTTCCTCCCGAGCGAACAAACGTGCAGTGAGATTTGTGAGTGCAGAAGAAACTGTAGAAAAGGATAATGAAATGAAAGAACTAACCAAAGCCATACTATCCGTTTTGAAAGATATAAAAGGTTCTTCTTCAAAACCTACAACAGACCTTCAGTGTTGGAATTGTGGCAAGACCGGACACATTCGTACCAACTGCACTAGGAAACGAATGAGGAGTCCAAGTCCATCAACTAGACAACAGGATCAGGGAAACAGAAGATTAGTCAGTCTTGCGGGGCAAAGGCTGGCAGTTGATTGGTTGGCCCCAGGGGAAGTCGCCCACGTTTCAACATTACATGGCGATAATAATGGATTAGTAGCTGATGGAGCCATAAATGGAATACCTTGCCGTATGATAGTCGACACTGGTGCAAATGTAACTTTACTCAGAACGGATATAATAAAGAAAATAATACCTCACCCAAACTTGAATATTACACAGTCTAGAATAAGCCTACAAACGGCCACTGGAGATCGTGCAAAGGTTCATGGAAAAATAGAACTAAATATTCGAGTTGGTAGCTGTCTGGTTCGCCATCCTGTTTACATCGCTGACATCTACGACGAATGCATATTAGGCCTTGATTTTCTTAAGAAACATGGATTCAACATTAGACCCAGTGATAACCTACTCATCTATGAGACAGAAGAGATTCCTCTGCTTAGCCGGACGACTGATTCTTTATCAAGCGTAACTCCAATATTAGTGACGGAAGACACAGAGATCCCAGCACAAAGTGAAGTTATAGTCCGTGGACATCGGGCGGAGACTTCTGGGGCCTTCCGATTGGCAGTTACTGATGCCTCTGGTAAAGGAGCTTTGGTTCATAATATCCTGGTTGCAAGGACTTTAGTCAGAATAGATAAAGAACAGATCCCTATCAGAGTGATGAACTGTAACAAATCCAGTAGAATGTTAAAAAAAAGGTGAGGAATTAGCAATATGTGAAGCTGTTACCTGTGTAACAAGTATAAATAAAATAGAAGTTACCGATTCATATCAAAATCATACAGACATCCCGTCTCATCTTACTGAATTATGGAGAGAAACAAGACAAATATTAACTGAAAACCAAGCTGTTAAGGCCGAGAACCTATTAAAAGAATTTTCTGACATTTTTTCTGCCACATCAAATGATTATGGCCGTACTAACCTGACAGAACATAAAATCAACACTGGTGATTCTCCTCCAGTCCATCTGCCGGCAAGAAGGCTTCCATTGGCAAAAAGAGAGGAGACGGAACAACTCATAAAGGACATGGAAGCTCAGGGCATTATAGAACCATCACAGAGTCCCTGGACATCACCAGTAGTTCTTGTCAAGAAAAAAGATGGATCTACACGATTTTGTGTAGATTATCGCAGATTAAATGACGTAACAAAGAAAGATTCCTTTCCTTTACCCAGGATTGACGATACACTAGACACTTTATCTGGGTCAGAATGGTTCTCAACATTAGATTTAAAGAGCGGCTATTGGCAAGTTGGTATACGTCCTGAAGACCGTGAGAAAACAGCTTTCAGTACAGGGAATGGACTTTGGCAGTTTAAGGTGATGCCATTTGGACTTTGTAATGCACCTGCCACATTTGAGCGACTAATGGAGTCAGTGCTCAAAGGTTTGTCTTTGGAGGTCTGCCTGGTTTACTTGGACGACATCATAGTTCTTGGAAGAACTTTTGAAGAACATTTGAGAAATCTTCGTCAAGTATTTGAAAAACTTAAGGCAGCCAAGTTAAAATTGGGACCGACAAAGTGTAAACTGTTCCAGCAAGAAGTTCATTACCTTGGTCATGTGATCACTACAGCAGGGATTAAGACTGATCCTAGTAAGATAGAAGCTGTAAGAGACTGGCCTCCACCACAAGATGTTCATCAACTTCGTAGTTTTATTGGACTTTGCACCTACTATAGAAGATTTGTCAAAGGTTTCTCCAACATCGCAAGGCCATTACATCGTCTGACAGAAGAGGGCCAGCGGTTTATGTGGACCACCGAATGCGATATAGCCTTTCAACAGCTGAAGAAAACTCTTTCCACAGCACCAGTGCTAGCGTACCCACAAACTGGAAAACAATTCGTAATAGATACTGACGCAAGTAACACAGGAGTTGGTGCTGTGCTTTCACAAGAACAAGACGGGCAAGAGAGAGTTATTGCATACTTTAGTAAAACTTTATCCAAACCAGAGCGGAATTACTGTGTAACACGCAAAGAACTGTTAGCAATAGTAAAAGCAATAGAACATTTTCATCATTATCTCTATGGCCAGAAATTCCTTATACGTACTGATCATGCTGCACTTAGATGGTTATTAAACTTCAAAAACCCTGAAGGACAAATCGCTAGGTGGATACAACGGTTACAAGAATACGATTTCTCCATCGAACATCGAAGTGGTAAAATGCATAAGAATGCAGATGCTCTTTCCAGGCGCCCATGTATTGACAATTGTAAACATTGCTATAATGCAGAACTGAAATTTGAAACTAAAGAGATAATGCCCATAAGACAAATAGTATCGACACAAACAAACAGTGACACCCCTAACATCTGGAATCCAATTGAAATCAGGAAGGCTCAACTAGATGATGAAGACATAAAACCAATATTAGAATTGATTGAAAAATCTGATGTAAGACCTAATTGGGAGCAAATCTCGAGGTATAGTCCAACTACTAAAAGTTACTGGGCACAGTGGGACTCCTTAAAAATGGAAGACGGAGTATTATACAGAAGATGGGAGAATCCCACTGGACGACTGATCCGTTGGCAGATAATCCTTCCTCGATCCCGAGTGGAACTTGTGATGAAAGATGTACATGATAGTGCCACTGGAGGACACTTCGGTGTTAATAAGACATTAGCCAAAGTCAGGGAACGATTTCATTGGTTGAAAAGTAGGGCAGACGTTGAGAGATGGTGTAGGCAATGTGAAGCCTGTGCAGCAAAGAAAGGCCCTAAGACTAGGAGTCGGGGTAAGCTGCAGACGTATAACGTTGGTGCCCCTTTTGAAAGAATAGCCATTGATGTAATGGGTCCGTTTCCTAGAACTGATGATGGAAATCGATATTTATTAGTGGTAATGGATTATTTCACAAAGTGGCCTGAGGTATATCCCATCCAAGACCAGGAAGCAACAACAGTGGCTGAGATGATAGTTAATAACTTCATTAGTAGGTATGGAGTACCTTTACAACTCCACTCTGATCAAGGACGGAATTTTGAATCCAATGTGTTTAAAGGCATCTGTCAACTATTAGGCATTCAGAAAACCAGAACAACTCCCTTACACCCTCAGTCGGATGGTATGGTTGAAAGGTTCAATAGAACAATTGCTCAGCATTTAGCATTATTTGTGAACGACCACCAACGTGACTGGGATCGCCATGTACCACTCCTTTTGCTGGCATATAGAACGGCAGTGCATGAGACAACTGGACAGACACCTTCCATGATGATTTTTGGAAGAGAGTTACGTCTTCCCTGTGACCTTTTATATGGTCGGCCCGAAGCAATGCCTGTGTCCACTCCACAATACGTACAAGAATTGCAACAACGACTAGAAGAAATCCATCACTCCGTTAGACATAACATCGACATAACAAGTGACAGAACCAAAACAAGATATGACAGTAAAATAAATGGAACTATTTTCAATCAAGGAGATCTTGTCTGGCTATACAGTCCACATAGAAAGAAAGGACTATCTCCAAAACTTCAGAAACCTTGGGAAGGTCCATATACAATAGTTAACAGGATTAATGACGTGGTATATCGCATTCGTCGACGTCCAGCTACAAAGTGCAAGGTGGTTCACGTGGATCGTTTGGCTCCGTTTCATCGAAGAACTGAAGAAACTTTGGAATCCAGAATTGTTCGGGACGAACAAGACCTAGGAAGGGGGCAGTGTTACGACAGAAGGAATCTGGCAACCGAAAGCAAAAAGTTTCAGCCAATGAACAAGAACGTTGGGAGAATTTGGAGAAGAGTGGAGCGTTAACGGATTTGTATTGTAACGGTCGTTGTGTTGTAACGGTCTGTGAGTTCGAAAATGGACGGTGAGCTGTTCTGAGACAGTGCGCGTAAGTATCAAGAAGTAACTTGATGTGTTGTGTATACGCGGAAGGATAAAAGTGGGATCTTTTATCGTTAAGTATCAAGAAGTAACTTGATGTGTTGTGTATACGCGGAAGTATAAAAGTGGGAACTTTTATGGCTAACTTCGAATGTCTACACGGACTGTCTTTTTGTTCGGCTAGTGTGTGAAAAGTTATTAGCACAGGACGAGAATTGGTTTACGAGTGAAGATCTTCGGGTGACCTGGTAAATCAAGTAAAAGGTAGTATTTAGTAAAATACACAGAGCTGATATTGTGTGCTCTACGCAGGAAGATTGATGACTTGTGCATGTTAATAGTTGATTTGTTAATAAGATACTTCATCCATATTTCCTTTGTAACAATTTACCTTGTATTGAATTTGGTTTTGAAATATAGCTTTTAATACTCACGCTCAGTGGCTATCCATTTTTGGTAATCCGCAACAATATGTTGAGGTAGTCTCCTTATTTGGTTCGAGTTGACATTGGTATTCTCCTTATTTGGTTCGATGACAAGATGTCAGCTTCTTCTTTCAAAAAGAGGATTTTATTAAATCTTAAATGCTTTAGGACTACAATAAATTTATTTTCTAATTTTGTTGATTTTTTTTTCTTAAACTTCGATTAAAAAAATTAAGAAAATTGCTTATTGCTACTGGTCTATCGTAATTTTTGAATTTTGCAAAGAGGGTAATTAATTGTAGTAATAAAAATATTAATTAAAAAAGTGTTATTTAAAAGCAAAATCTGTAATGTCTTAAAGAGTAAAAGCAAATTATATCTGCACAATTGTACTGTTGAAACAAAGGTTTCCAGATAATCTAGTCTTTTAATGCATTGACAGAAAACTATTATATTGAATAAAAAGGAAAAGAAATTATTGAAACTTAAATATTGATTATATTCCCTTTAGAGTATTTAAATACCTCTGCTTGACCTTTAGTTGATAATTTAAGAAGCTAAAGTGCTTAATTAAAAACCGAAACCTTAAAAATTCCATTGCATGGTTAATTGAAAGCGTGGAATCTTCCTCAGAAAAGAAAAGATAGCACCAGTAAAAACAATAGAGAATTTCATTTATTTACTTAAATAAAAGTATAAAAAAGTTTTTTTAAGTTGGAAAAAGTATGTAAATGTTTTACAATAAAGCAAGTAAATTGTCTTTAACTATGAGGCTATCTAGTAATAACATTTAGAACGCTTTCAACAGATCGTATTCAATACCTAAATATACTATAATTTTTTCGTGAATTTCAGATTCTGGTGGAACGAAAGAAGAAACCATTTCTGAAGAGGCCAAAGAGAAATGCTGTTTATCAGAAGAATCTGCTTTGCTGCTGGGAAACATTGGAGTCAATGTAAGCATCCTAAATCTGCTGGCGTTATCACACAATCATGGGCGTCCGAAGAAATTTCTCTGGGGGAAGAAGGGGAAAGAATCTTTGGAAGAGCATCATTGCTCTTTTTTAGATAATGGCTGTGGCAAAAAACACATTTGCAGATTTCCGTGGGAGAGAGGGTTGGGGGTGGGAGGAACTACGTATGCATGTAGTATCTTGTAATCTCAAAAAGGTATCATCAATCTGAGGATCGCGATTAAATATCAGTTAACCTAGCTGAATCATCTAGATAAAACCGGGCCGGGACAACTCGCTAATAGAAGCAAAATTTAAATTTATTTGTGTTTCAATTAATATAATTTTAATTAAATCTTTATATATATAAATTCGATTATTAATAAAAATTACCCCTCAGGCAGCTGCTTGTCATACAGATCTGAAAGAAATCTGCCAGAATAATAAGGCATAGTGAGGATCGGAGGGGAAATCGAGAAGTCGAGACATCTGTGGCTAAATATCGAATTTTTCTATTGACGCTAATATCCAGGGGCGGGGGGGGGGGGGGGGGGGGGGCTCAGTCGGTAGGGCGCCAGGCTCGTAATCTGTAGTTCCCAGGTTCGAGTCCCAGCTGGGTCAGCGTTGAGATTTATCTCCGCAAAATTCCCCTCCCTGCCCACGGCCAGTAGGGGACACCAATGGGCTTGGAAATGCCGCCGTCCGTCTGATGGGACGTTAAGCCGTGTCCCCGTGTGCTGGAGAGCACGTTAAAGAACACGCTGGATGGCCTTGACGGGAGGCTACCATCTGTCTCCCAACAGCTGTTCCAGTGGGTCCCCTCCCCCAACCTTCTCTGAGCCTTCGGGGTCCATGTGACCTGGCCATTTAGCCCATGGTGTGCAAAAATGTGCCGCTCAGAGGTAAAACAACCCAACACAAAGCTAATATCCAATTCTTTAAAAACGTGTGTTTTAATTAAAATCCACTCACCGACTATGGGATTTAGAAATTTTCTTCACAATCAGGTGCTGCCATATTCAGATTTTGACAGATAGTGATTCTAATTAGAAGTGCGAGGGGATACCCTTGTTGCTGCTTGCGTATAGAGGACCTTTAATTATTGGTATATGCACTCTGCTTTGGTAGAAATGTTTTCATCATCATCATCATCATCATCGTCAAGCAGCCATGGGCAACGGAGGTCCAACCAGACGGTGCAATTTAGTTCTCCAAGCAAGTCTGTCCTGAACTACATCTGCTGCATCTGGCCACTGCACACCAATTCTAATAAGGTCCTGTTTGACATTGTCTGACCACCGCATCCTTGGACTCCCCCTCTTTCTGAAGCCTTCAGGCACGCTGTTCATAACCCTATTCGCCAATCTATAATTATTCATACGGGCAACATGGCCAAACCAGCGGAGTCTCTCTTTGCACAATATTCTGCTTAAAGAAGGTTGCCGACTCCTTTGCCTAACCTCATCATTAGTTACAAATCTGAACCACCTAATGCCCAAGATACTGCGTAAGCATCTGGAATCAAAATCATCTAGTTTCCTGTTATCTTGTTTACAAAGTGTCCAAGTTTCACTACCATAACTAACCCTAGAAAGAACCAAACTATTATACAGTCAAATTTTAGTCTTTAGGTGTATACGCCTATTTCTCCACACTGTCCATAGGTTCTTAAAAGTCCCGGCAGCAATCCCAATTCGTCTGTTAATCTCATGCCGCACATCACCATTATCTGTTACATAGCTCCCAAGATAATTGAACTGTGACACCTGTTCAAGATTGAGACCATTCAGATTAACTGAATCACAGCCTGCCTGACCAATTTTCATCACTTTAGTTTTCTCTCTGTTTATAACCAAACTTACTCTAGTACCAGTTTCATGAACGCTCGAATGAAAGAGTTAATCTCATCAACATCATTTGCCAAAAGGGCTAAATCATCAGCATAATATCAGAAATTTTCGTATCTCCAAACCATTTAGGCCAAAATCTTTCCCTTGAAGTGAATTTCGCATAACATAATGAATAACCAAACTAAAGAGAAAAGGAGACAAAATGCACCCTTGTCGAACACCTATTATTAAGTTATTTTTGGCTGTTTCTAAACTTAAACTTCATAAATCCCCAGGTGTATATGAAATTACTACGGAAATGCTTAGAGCTGGGAATGTTTATTTACCACTTGGATGACTGAAAATTTGAATATCTTTTATGATAAAGGCATGGTTCCTAAGGATTTTACCAGAGCTATTGTTATCCCTATTTTCAAAAAAGGTGATCGCAGTTCTTGTGATAACTATAGGGGTATCAGCCTACTCTCTGTTCCAGGTAAAGTTCTTTCCATGATTGTGCTTAAAAGAATTAAGAATCTGGTTGACAGTCAATTGCGTGATGAGCAATGTGGATTCAGAAGTGGTAGGGGATGTGTGGATCAGATATTTTCACTTAGGCAGATTCTTGAGAAATGTTTAGAGTTTCAGAAACTTTGGTTGCTTGCTTTGTTGATTTCAAAAAGGCTTTCGACTCTGTTGATCGTCATAATTTGTTGTTGATTGTGAGATCATATGATATACTGAGAAGTTAGTTAACATAATGAAAGCTCTCTATAATAACACTGAGTCGTTTGTGAGAGTTGGTAAGTCTTGTAGCAATGTTTTCATGGCAATAAAATATTTCCACATCAGGAAAGATAGCATATATAATTATAAATAACTTTATATGTAAAACGATGGTTTATATAGAGTTTTCCAAACCTTCTTGATCGTGACCAAAATTCAAATATCTATTCACCTAACTATCCAAAATTCAAAATCCCAATCATCTTGAGACCTAAATGTTAGGAGTATCTAGAAGCAAATTGTCAGAGCAATTGTCAAGAGCCCTTCGCTACCCAAATTCGAATATCGACCTTGGTTTAGGGAACTCTTGATTTATAGCCTTGGATCGCGATCCTTCTGGGTCAGGGTGTGATTCTGATAAGGTCACAGCGGAATTGATTAAAATGCTAATAATTAGAAAAATTTATACTTTTTCCAGATTAAAACCTTCGATAACATTTTTGCAACATAGAGGCAGTTGACATCTATTAAATTTTAGGAATAAAATATAGTCACACAGCAGTTCACGAATTTGGCATGAACAAGATGACAAAAATGTATCTTAAGTAGTCCGACATCGTTTCACAATACTTGAAACTAAACATGATTAATTATTGCTAATGCTAGATAAGTAAACGTTGTGTGGTGTGTTAACATTCAAAACTGCGGAAAAGGTGGAGATTATGACGATGAAATGAATTGGTCAAATATCGAAAATGTAGAAGGCTGAGATCGTGATTGTCTCGAAGACATATACAGTATTAGGATTGAAAACAACGAGTTAGAGTAGATAGAGTGCACAACTTGTTCCAGAAGTTAAAGCAATTTGAACGACGTTTGCCTTCCCTTTACATGGCCGCCGTAATGTAAAGTATTGGCATTAAAGCACTAAGTCTAGGTAAAAGTTTTGTTTTTTAGCAAATTACGTTAAGTTTTCGTATTAGACTAAAATTGAATCAGTCATATTAGTTGAACCTTTGTATTTAATAAAGAAATCAATAAAGTGCCGTTTTATTTCTAGATTACTTTGAAGGTAAACATTTTGTTTGACACTACAATTTAATGAAAATGTGATGTAGATTGTAGATGATTGTTTACTAAGTCATGTAAATACAATACTAAGCAATAATCGCTTGCTACGTTATCGCCTATACTTTACATGCTGGCGGCCATGTAAAGGGTGGGTATTAATGAGTTTACTTTGACTTCAGCCTGGGGGTGCTGTAAGACAGCTATTGCTCATTCTGTCTCATTGATTGAAACCTAGTAAAGAAAGGAAGCCACCGATTTAAACTAAATTTCGTTCAGCCCACAATTTTTTCCTTTTGATGACTTGGTTTTGGGGACAACTCACTTTTTGTACCTATGATAGCTGCGCCACTACTTCAGATAACCGAATACAATAGTAATTTCAAAATGATCTGCTTTTGAAAAACCATATTTATTTCTAAAAGGTTTCCAAAAGTTTGTAATTGTTTTACCCAAATAAGAACATTAAAATTTAAAATGTCATCATAGTAAATAAAAGCAAGCAAATCCAATTAAAGTAGGTATTTAACATGCAAATTCAATTAGTCTGTTTTAAATATTTTCAATTTTTGTTTTATTTCATTTTACATACAGTTATTAGTAACTTTATTTCTTTATTCCTTGATATTATTATTCTTTTCTTCTGTAATGGAGCAGAAAACAATTTGGTATATGATAATATTCGTTGTTCACCTAATTACCTTCGATTATCTATTCCATTAAATTCTATTTCTTTTTTCAAATAGGTAGAAAAGAGTTATGGTTCGCTGAGAGATATTGAATGGGGTATTTTAGGAAACAAAGTATATCTGTTGCAAGTAAGTATAATTTCTTTGTGCATGTTTTCAAAATCAGAAATGCTAAGGAATTGAATAATGAATCAATGTTTTAATCATATAGGGAATATATATAGGGATATTATCATATATAGGATTATATATATATTAATCTTATATAGGGATAATATAGGGAATTAAATGTGTATTGCTTTCTCTGTAGTTCTGTCCGCTTTTCGTAATTTAGGTAGTGATGTAGTTTATATGAAGTGGGAGGACGTTCAAAAGCAGTGCACCGTGTCTTCTAGTTATTTTCTTCGGTTAAGTTTGTTGCAATCTCAAACAATAATAAATCCAAATGACGAGCTCATAAATCATAATCTTTATATATTTATAAAGAACAGTTAATTTTACCGAGATTTTGTTCAACAGTAGATGGGTGTTTGTGAAAAAAATGCTGAACACATTTAGAAAGTTTATGCTAATTATATACATTAGAAACAAATCATGATCTAAAAAAAATAAGTGTATATGTGTGGGGAGTTAGATTTCTACTGCAGTATAACATTTTCCCCTTTGTTTTAGAGATCTTTAAAAATTTCTTTAAAAATTCGTGAAATATGCACAAGTTTAATAATTTTTTCCTCCATTACCCTTACTAACATTCTCAAAGAAACGGGGCCTCTTTTTCCCCCTGATACTTCCCAGATTAGAAACATTGTTTGTAATTTAAATTCGTATTAAAAATTTTGGAATAAAAAAACGAGCGCTTTCTTACCCCGAGTATCATAGTAAGGGTGTTCCGTTCCCACATCACTGCAACATTGAATATTAGCATAAAGATATTTAAATTCTGTCATGCTTACTTTATTTATAAACAGTCGTTTAAACTATATTCTATGCAATTATTTTTTCTATATTTCAGTCTCGTCCTGTTACGTCCGGAGACGCAGCAACGGAATTTGAAATGAAACACGAATTTGATGCAGCTCTTCGATGTGAAGACGAATATTTGACTGTGTGCAATGTTGGGTAATGGATTATTTCTCATTTGCATTATCGACAATAACATGAATTTTTGATGATGATACATTGAAGTTTAAATGAAGTTAGAAACAATCCCATTCGACATATATTTAACTAATTTTCAAGAAAGGAGTTTTTTTCTCTTTTTCTTCCGTCTCCTCCAAACCATCTGTTGGTCTGTATACACTCACCTTTTCAGTTTTTAAATATAACTAAAACATTCTATTTGGATTGAATAAGTAGTAACGAAATATTAAGATTCATATTTTCTGAATCTCCTAATATTTTAAATTCCACCGATAGAGAACATTAAATCTGAAAATAATTTTAATGATATTGTAAGCGACTATTCATGCTGGAATGCTTGAAAATTAGTTGATAGAGTGTGGTGGTCAAGGGATTCGTCTGCCACGACAGAAGGGATTCGTCTGCCACTTACCCGAGTGGTTACTGTGCTTGGCTACTGGTCAAAGGGACCTGGGTTCGAACCCCGGGTAAGGCATGGATATTTGTGTTGTTTTTCTGCTGCGGTCCCGCCATCTTCACAGACCTTCTACTATGCCATATAAATTGACAGCTCCTGTAAAACCTCTGTGGCAAGCAGCTGCTTGAGGGAATATTTATTTTTAACCTCCAGGGTATGGTAAAATTAATGTTTTTGTTTGGAGATATAATTGAAAATCCTTTTTTTATTGGATAGGTCCTAATGAAATGAACTACGATCATCTTTTTTTGAAAACAGCGATAATAATAGCTCTAGTAAAATCCTTAGGAACACAACACCTTTATTGTTAAGAATATTCGATATTTCAGTCGAATTCGCAGCCCATGCTGCATGAGGATTTTGTAGGTATGTATGTATGAAATGTTATTATTTGCATTTTACGAACCGTCCTTCAGTTGGAATTTCCACCATTAGGGAGCGAAAATATTTGGAAAATTGCAAACTTCAACTACATTTTTTTCTCAAAAAGAGCATTCCGTATTCTCTACGACAATATTGTTGCGACAGATGAACGTGCAACAACAAGACCATGATGTAATATATCATTTATGATGTTCGCATGTGGTACAGCGTGAGATTTACGTCATTAACCGTTTGGAAAGGAGGAACTCGAAAATAATAACGGTGTGTTTTAAGAAGGATTTGGTCTGTGCAGTTAGTTTAAAAGAAGAGTTTTTATTGCAGTATGCGCGGAGTCATAAAAATCGTTTAGTAAGTTATAAAGTAAATGACAAAAAAAGTTATTTGAAATAGTTGATAGTTTATTGTTTAGAAAAAGCTGAGAAACCAAGTGATAGTAATATGTCCACGAAGTCTTCTAGTAGAAATGAAAAGAGATTTAGTGTCAATGAGGTGTTAAAGGTAAAATGCTAGAATTGGAAATGTAAATGATAGGTTTATTTTCAAAGATGACTGTGTCGCTATTTGAATTTTAATTAAGATTCTTTTTATGTTTTTAATAGAATCTGTTAGAGTTGTAGTACGACTGTTTCAAGTGTGGTAGAGAATTGCTAGACTTTGGATTGTTTGGATTGTTTTACCTCTGAGTGGCACTTTTTTGCACACTATGGGCTAAATGGCCAGGCCACAAGGACCCCGAAGGCTCAGAGAAGGTTGGGGGAGGGGACCCATTGGAACAACTGTTGGGAGACAGATGGTAGCCTCCCATCAAGGCCATCCAGCGTGTTCTTTAACGTGCACAGGGTATGGCTCTCCCGCACACGGTGCCACGGCTTAACGTCCCATCCGACGGACGGCTGCCTTTTCAAGCCCATCGGTGTCCCCTACTGACCGTGGGCAGGGCGGGGAATTTTGCGGAAATAAATCTCAACGCTGACCCAGCTGGGACTCGAACCTGGAAACTACAGATTACGAGCCTGGCGCGCTACCGACTGAGCCACCCCGCCCAAAATTGCTAGACATTTTTTCAGGTTTAATTTTATGAAATACACATGTGATTGGTTTGAATTATTATATTTGTGAACTGTTTGCCTAAATAATTAAATCGGTTTATTTATAATTTTGTTGGTAAGCATACTTTTGAACTCGCGCTCAATTTTCGTCTAATAAATTTATAACGTTATTTTTCCATTGTTTCTCCTACTCAGATTAGTATTATTAGAAGCAATATCGAATTAGCGATACTGGGAAGAAAAAGCCGTCACTTCTAGCTTTAACATAAATTATGTTTTTTATTTCATATTTTGAAATTATACACTAACCGAAGAATTAAATATCGTTTTTTGCAAATATGGAATACTCGATTTCAAAGAGAATGAAATTTATCATTTACCGACTTAACTTCTGATCATGGAAATTAGAATTAATTTGTGATTCGGAAAAGCGAATGATAATATTTCATTAATACCTATCTAACCAAAAATTAATTTTTCTTTTATCTTTGGGACGGGGGTGACACAGTCTGTTGCGCGCCAGACTGGTTATCAGTAGCTCCCAGGTTCGAGTCCCACCTGTGCCAGCGTTGAGATTTATCTTCTTAAAATCCCCAGTCTACCCGTTAGAAAAGGGACATAGGTGGACTTCGAAAGGATACTGTCCCTTGGATGGACGTTAAGCCGTGGCTCCCTGTGAAGGTGGGCCGTACCCTGCACACGTTAAAGAATGAGCTGAATGGCCTTCAATCCTCAAAAAGAATGTACTGGAGCTACCATCTGTTTCCTAACAACTAACCAGTGGGTCCCCCTCCTGCAATCTTTTCTGAGCCCCTGGGGTCCTTGTGCCCTGGTCATTTAGCACATGTGTGCAAAAAAAAAGAGAGAGTAGTTCAAAGGTAAAACAACTCAACTGTAGCCTTTTAGAAAAGTTGCTTTACCAAAGGGGTCAAATCGCTGATGTAAGTATAAAACCCTTGATTATTCAAGTTTTGTTCTACCAACCGAAGTAAATTTTCTAGCATGAACAAATCTTTTAAAAAGGTGGTTTAAAAAGGTGGTTAATCAAGTTTCGATACCTCTGAAGTTGGAAATTTGAACTATTCGGAGATTCGGCAAATGCGAATTCAAATTTTTCGTTAATACTTATTCAACACAAAAATAATTTTCCTAGGGAGAAAAAAAAGTTAAATGTCTATAGACGGAAGAAAAAGTGAAAAACTCGTTTCTGGAAACGAGTTAAAAACAATAAATTTTGTCCATAGTGAAATTTCGTAGCGAGAATTTGTGTCTAAAAGCTTTTGCTGTTATAAAATTATCTTCTTAATCAAGATAATCCGGTACAAATCTGGAAATGTCTGCAATTCTCCGGAACGTTTTAATGTGATTTTTCGTGAAAGCGCAAAACTCCTTTTGTGTATTTGTAATATTGTAATATTGTATATTAACATGTACTTTAATTTTACGACAAAATCTTTTTTCTTACTATAAACTCCAAGAGTCTAGCAATGTAGGAAATATGATCAGTTTCAAAACTCTTTGACTACTGAGTTAGTCATAGCTTTGCTGTTATGCGAACAGCCGTTGCAGGTCTCTTTTCGTTTTGCGCTATTCGTATGCTTGGGTTGGGTTGGGTTGTTTTACCTCTGAGCGGCACTTTTTTTGCACACCATGGGCTAAATGGCCAGGTCACATGGACCCCGAAGGCTCAGAGAAGGTTGGGGGAGAGGACCCACTGGAACAGCTGTTGGGAGACAGATGGTAGCCTCCCGTCAAGGCCATCCAACGTGTTCTTTAACGTGCACAGGGTATGGCTCTCCCGCACACGGGCCACGGCTTAACGTCCCATCCGACGGACGGCGGCCTTTCCAAGCCCATCGGTGATGCCTACTGACCGTGGGCAGGGCGGGGAATTTTTGCGGAGATAAATCTCAACGCTGACCCAGCTGGGACTCGAACCTGGGAACTACAGATTACGAGCCTGGCGCGCTACCGACTGAGCCACCCCCGCCCCACTTTTCGTATGCACTTCGGTATCCAGCAGCATTTGGTAGACTTTAGAACAGTGTTATCCAACCTCTTTGGGAATGGGATGAAACTTTCCAGACAAGGTGCTGGCATACCTTAGCATCAAACGTTTATTGAACAATTAATTTTCCAATATTTCATAAGTTTTATACTTCAGTTGGAAATGTAAGGTTGTCTGACTGATTTGCAGATAACCTGGATAAAAACGAAATGTTCGAACAATTTTTCCCATACCTCACTGGTCTTAGGCTGGACATCGCTGATTTAGAGTAATGTTAGATTTGCAATTTCTTTATCTCCTAGAAATCATAAGCATATAGAAATCTATTTGTCAAATTCATGTTTAGGGTTGTTTTACTTCCGAGTGGCACTCTTGTGCACACAATGGGCTAAGTGGGCAGGTCACACAACACTTCAAAGGCTTAAGGAAAGGGACCATTAGACAGGTGACGGATGGAAGCCGTCTTCACGGCCATCTAGCATGTTATTTGGCTTGCCCAGAGTATGACTCGGGCAGCGGCCTTCCCAAATCCATCAGTTTTCTTCTTCTCACAGAAGATACGGTGGAGGTTAGCTGAAATATATTTCTAGATAGCAAGTTGGTATTCGAACCAGAGAGATGCATATTTCAATCCTGTCGTGCTACCGACTGAAAAACCTCGCCCTTATTCATGTTTTGCAATTTTTCCGTTGTCTTTGTTCAGTGATTTGCATTTTCATTTCGCATTACAAATTGAATTTACATTTTGCATTACGAATTGAATCTTATTCCATAGCTAAAAGGATTTTAGCTGTGGAACAAGCTTCGCTATATTGGCTTTCTAGGTCTAATATACACTGTTGTCTTTTGAGGGGAAACTTGTGTTATTTCTGGTCACATTTTATTTACGTTTTAACTACCCGGTGGCCGAGTGATTAACATGCACATCTGTGATTAAAGGGACCTGGGGTCGAGCCCTAGAGAAAATATAGATACACGTGCCTTTCTCTGTTGTGTTTCTGCTAAGGTCTCTCGTCACTCTAATGAGTTACCTATTATACTGGGAGTCTTCTTTCAGAATCTATGGCTAACAGCTGCTTTAGGGATAATTTTTTAATACGAAAGCATTTCGAATCGACTTATTTTGTTTTGTAAGGAAAAAATTACAAACTTAAACAAACTTCTGTAAGTACAATAATGATATATTTAAGTATCCAAAGTTTAGTGATACGTTGAGGTTTGCTCTGATATTGGCATAAATATTTTTTATGCTCATTGCATTTTAAAATTCTTTGTATGTTTTAAGATTTCTAGCTCTTTTAATATTTTGATGTTTTATACTTTAATATATAGAGAGGTACTACCAGGAGCTCTGAGCCCATTAGGTCTGGATATAATAATGAAATTTTTTGCTATTAGTTTACAGGTAAAGTATTAGGAGTTTTATATTCTTGTTTGATATATTTGAAATAGTTCCATTTAGACAGAAACCTGATCCAACGTTTTTTATTAGCAAGCAGGTTCAGTGTTTTCCATAAGAGTTTCTGGTAGTACGATTAGCAGTTATGGGTTGGGTTGTTTTACCTCTGAGCGGCACTTTTTTGCACACCATGGGCTAAATGGCCAGGTCACATGGACCCCGAAGGATCAGAGAAGGTTGGGGGAGGGGACCCACTGGAACAGCTGTTGGGAGACAGATGGTAGTCTCCCGTCAAGGCCATCCAGCGTGTTCTTTAACGTGCACAGGGTATGGCTCTCCCGCACACGGGGCCACGGCTTAACGTCCCATCCGACGGACGACGGCCTTTCCAAGCCCATCGGTGTCTCCTACTAACCGTGGGCAGGGCGGGAAATTTTTGCGGAGATAAATCTCAACGCTGACCCAGCTGGGACTCGAACCTGGGAACTACAGATTACGAGCCTGGCGCGCTACCGACTGAGTCACCCCCGCCCCCTTAGCAGTTATGAATAAGATTGTAGCTCTCATACTGATCATTGTCGTTCGTAACTGATTAGTTGATTTGTTAATTAATTATCAATATTGTTGCCTCTTAATTAATTTTTTTTCAGTTTTAAAATTTATTTTAAATTTACTTTTTCTACTGTCAACGTAATATCTGCTGTAATAATCTAGTCAAGATTTTGCTATTGGGTTGTTTATATGTTGACTAAATTTAATGTAGAATTTCTAACGATAATAAACTTGAAACTTGAACGATGTATTTAATCTCTTCTTACAAAATCCAAGCGAAGCATGTGTATGCCAACTTTGGAGGCAATCGAGACAATGTTATTGCGCAGTTGACTCATTGACTCCCATAACATCGGTTAATTCATCTATCAGTCTCTTGTTATTTTTGGTAAAATTAAATTTTTATTCTCTCATCTAAATATGACAAAACAAATCTCAGTTGTTCCGAAAAGCTATATAGCTTGTCTGCAGGAAATTGAATAAAATAGTTTCGATATTTATTTCAATCTATTAGTTTCTGATAAGCAAATTTAATAATGCATATGCGTAAAACAAAAGTATAGAAAGATTATCTGCATTTAGAGTTTTTAATCAAAAAAGCAAAATGCAAATGCATGTATGCGATATTATTAATTTTTGTCATACATATTTCGCGCTATAAACAAACAGTAAACAATTGACAAAATTTTAACATATCAAACTCTTTCGTGAGAAAAAGCATATATATTTATAATTATAACTGCAGTTATACGTATTATTTTACTTAATAATTAGTTTTTATTTTCCTTTCTTAATGTGTAAAGTTGGCTGATATCGAGTATGTTTTCTCTTGATATCACTTAATTGATATAAGGCATTTATAACTACGTATTCATTTTCTATAATTAGTTTTGACATTTGATTATTTAAAATGTTCATTTTCTTTTAATCTGGTATCTGTCTCTTGGTTTATTTTAATCTTAGATGCATTATTATTTAAATTTAAATTTTTTATTTAAATTTTTATCTTAATTTTAATCTTAAGTGTATTATTGGAATAATAATGGATTTAAATAAATTTATACAAGAGAGAATATTTTTTAAAACTAAATTGTTTTGTCACTCAATGTACATTTGCATTGTAAACTATTGTAGCTTTCTTACTGCTGATTGTAATTTTTCAATCTCATTTATGATTGTGATACTTGTAATATTTGTATATTAAAATATTAAAACAAATAGCATTTTTTCACATATTATATATTAATAGCCTGATATTTTAGAGAAATTAAAAAGCAAGATGCAAAATTTTACATTGAAATCCTTTCCCCATTTATGTATTACACATATATATATATTCTCACTTTTTTTTAAGGATCCTCAAGTACAAAAACGAGAAGGGGACAGAATGGGAATGAGCCATTATTTCCCAAACGCTGTTTATCCATTTTATAATCACATGTTGATTAATGTTATTAATGTAAGTTAACTCAAGTATTCTTTAAGCTTCAGAGTCTAACAACTTTCTGTAATGTTCTAGTTCTATTGCCTGTTTCAGAAATTAAAGTATCGCCACATGATTTTGTATATTACCTAAACAGTTGTATTCAACATTTTGGCTAACGAAATTGCCTTTTTCGTCTCATTTTCCTCATTAATCCTTCAACCAGATCTCATCCGAAGAGTTATGTTGTTTCTAAAGTAATAGCAAGCCTATTTGGCAGTAGATAACGAAATTGACATCTTAGATTCATTTTGTGCATTATCGCTTTATGGAAGTGCCACCTGTATGGATCTCGTCTTTCATCTCTATATTAACTTTCGTACTAATTAAATTTAGAAAAATTTAAAGCGACAATCCTCAACCCCGTTCAGTCTTTCACACTAGTACACATTCAAGGATACGTGATAATGCTATTTTAGCAGAGTCTCTATTTACTTTAACAGTGAATGAATCAGTTGCACACCAGGCTCATTACCTGATGTTCCAATTGTGTTGGCCGCGGATAACCCTGAGCAGAGGTCATCGCAGGCACCTGAACTCTTGCTTCTACGGGCATCGTCAAAATGGCTTCAGCCTTTTAATAGGGGGGGGGGAAGTCTTTGCCTTATGCCATCGATTTGGGGGCTGTTTGATATTGTCGGCATTTCCTCTCTCAATAAACATAGTTTCTTTAAACATGGAACCAACCATTTCTTCTCCATAGGTAGTTGGAATATGAGGACTCTGCACAGAGATTATTCTCTTGATGTTCTTCCATAAGAATTCCACTGCTTCAATTCAGATATTTTCGGCTTGCAACAGACCAGATGGACATATACTTAAAAATAATCTTAAATTTCTCTTTTCAGGGAGGGAAGATAAGAAGCATCTCGAAGACGTTTCTTCTTAGCAGACTGGCTAGTGATGCTCTTCTAGAATATGAGTGCATTAATGGAAGGTTTCTCAAAGCTAAATTACAGACAAGCATTAAAGATTTGAATGTTATCTGTTGTTATGCCTACACTGAGGGAGGATACTGATGAGAATGAGAAAGATAGGTTTTACGGACAATTTCAAGATATTTCGAATTTTGTCAAGAAAGGAAATATTACTCTTGTTCTAGGCGACTTCAATGCTAAAAGTTAGTGCTGATTCTGATCTTTGGGGAGGGGTGATATGTCCCTCTGGTATTGGTAGCTGCAATGGCAATGGGCAACGTCTGCTACAGGTAAGTAAACTTAACAGTGTTTACTTCTGTTTTTACTAAGTATTACTTCCGGAAATATACCTTCCACTTTAAAAATTGTAATACTGAGATCTATCTATAAAAGTGGTGTTAAAAGTAATTATAGGAATTATAGGCCTATTGCTATTTTGTCCACCGTACACAAAATTTTAAAGAGGTACACCGATGACACTCTCCGTAGCTTTCTCTTAAAGCACAACATTATTTCTAATAGGCAATATGGCTTCCAGAAGGGAAAAAGTACTACAACTCTACTGTCCAATTTTGCAGAATATGTTAATAAAGTCTTGAACCGTGGAGAAAAGGTTGCTGCTCTCTTTCTCGACTTTAGTAAAGCATTCGACACATTGGATCACAATATACTTCTTTCAAAACTTGAAAACTATGGAATTAGAGGGACAGCTCTTATATGGTTCAAAAATTACCTAAGTAATAGGACTATTATAACCAAAATTGGAAATGCATTAAGTAGCGAAAGAAAATTAAATGTTGGAGTTTCACAAGGATCGATACTTGGACCCTTGTTGTTCCTCCTGTATATTAATGACTATGACTAATTTAAAATTAAAAAAGTAAATTATTTCTTTTTGCTGATAATATTGTTATTTTAAACAGTAATTGCGACGTGGACGCGGCTATAAAAGAATTACAGGATGACTATAATTGCTTGGTGAGATGGCTGAATATTAATTTAATACATATAAATAATGATAAAACTAAATGGATGATTTTCCACTCTCCAGGTACTTTGAAAACATCAAACCACGCAATTAAGACCCACAATATAAATTGCATATATAAATCAGAAACTTATAAAAATATTTGTGATTGTCATAGCATTGAATTGGTGGATAATTTTAAGTACCTGGGTTTATATTTGGATTCAACCTTTCGATGGAACACTCACGTCTTGAAGTTATGTGAAAGTCTCAGATATCGCGCGCTAAAATTTACAAATTGCAATTCATAGTCGATACCGACGTTTGTCTTATGGTCTACAAGACAATTTGTGAATCCTTAATTAGGTAGGGAATTACAATATATGGAACAACTGGCATCATTAACCTAAGAAAATTTTAAAAATTGAAATGATCTATAGCAAAAAATATAATTCCATACAAGCGTAGAGATAATTTTTCAAACGCAAGTGAAAGATTTTCTTTCCTAAATATTCTATCAGTCCAAAATCTCTATAGATATGGCATTATTCTGAACAACTTTTTCAATGACACATATAAAGTACAAATTACACATGATAAGAATACCAGACTTCAGACCAATAATTATTTTCAAATCCCGAATTTTGTTAATAATTACGGTAAAAATCTTAAAGAGTATAAAGTGCCGGAGATCTTTAACCAGTTACCAAGAGAAATCATATATCTAACTAATTTTAGTGAGATTAAGTTAAAGGTTAAAAACTATTTAAAGAATGTCTGTTTCTGCAATCCTGAGAAAACCTGTATCTATATGACTTTTGTGTTCTTTTTTGCTATGTTCACTTATTTATGAAAACTAATGCTCATCAATATTTCCTGCAGAAAAGCTATTAGCTTTGCGGGTCAAATGTATAAAATCTCTCTATATCTGTATTTTGTGAGATGACGATGATGATGAATAAATATATTATTATTATAAAAAAAGAGTAACTAACACTTATTACAAACACCACGACATGCGTAAGTACACACGGGATTCACCAGATGGATGCGTAAGAATATGATTGGTTATATATTAAATTAGCAGCAAATGGGCTAGTTCTATTAGGAATATCAGGCCATATAGGAGAGACGAAATTGGATCTGACCTTTACCTTGTTAAACGTCTTGCAATTTAAACTTAAGAAGTGTTGTGCTAAATTTAAAAAAAAGGTTACCTTTAACACTGAAGTTCTGAATGACCCAGTTAAAGCTAAAGCTCACCATAATAGGTTACTAAGTCATTATGACGTCATGGTTTGCGTACTACTGATGTTGCGGAAGAATGGGACCGTTTTGAACAGGCGTTTCTTGAAACTAATGGTGCTTTTTTAGGTAAAAAGGTGTAGAGGAGGCAAAATTATTTGAGTGATAAGGCACTGCAGTGTATGTTTGAAAGAAAAACTGCAGGAATGTTCTTAATTAATACGCTACTAGTTCTAACAGAAAGGGTTATATAGCATAAATAAATAATAATGAATAATAACGTAAATGTGTAAAGAATCAGTTAGAATATGATAAGAATATTTGGCTAGATAGCTGGCCGAGAAAGCCGAGTAAGTAGCTAAAACAACGTAACAGCAGAGAGCTGTACCAGATAGTTAATGTTTTGTGTGGGAAGAAAAGGACATATATACAGGGATTGAAGGATAAACAAGGTAAGGTTAATTAGGGTGAGGAATATGTCATGTGTTGATCGACTGAGCCTTTCAGAGATGTTCTAAACAATGTGGTTAGTTTTACTCCCATTATTTGCAATGATAAATGCATTGGTGGCTTTAATGTTGGCCCTATAACACAATCTGAAGTTATTTTGGCTATTTCTAAACTTAAACTTCATAAATCACCCAGGGGTAGATGAAATTACTACGGAAATGCTTAGAACTGAGAATGTTTCGGTTACCACATGGGTCACTAAAATTTTGAATATCCGTTATGGTAAAGACATTGTTCCTAAGGATTTTACCAGAGCTATAATTATCCCTATTTTTTTTTAAAAAAGGTGATCGCAGTTCTTATGATAACTATAGGGGTATCAGCCTACCTTCTGTTCCAGGTAAAGTTCTTTGCATGATTGTGCTTAACAGAATTAAGAATCTGGTTGACAGTCAATTGCTTGATGAGCAATGTGGATTCAGAAGTGGTAGGTGATGTGTAGATCAGATATTTTCACTCAGGCAGATTCTTGAGAAATGTTTAGAGTTTCAGAAACCTTTGTTGATTTCAAAAAGGCTTTCGACTCTGTTGATCGTCGTATTTTGTCGTTGATTGTGAGATCGTATGGCATACCAGACAAGTTAGTTAACATAATGAAAGCTCTCTATAATAACACTGAGTCGTGTGTGAGAGCTGGTAAGTCTTGTAGCAATTGGTGTAGCATTACTTCTGATGTTCGGTAAGGGTGTACACGTAATTCCGTTTTATATCTCGAGTTCCTCGAAATACTTCAGTTCCGGTTTCACTGTTGCACATTTTCCTTTAGTCACAATATTTTATATTCCTGGCCTTAAATTTCAGTTACATCCTGTTGAAATATACTCTGTTGGTTAGAACCGGTTAGAAATGTGAATTGATAACTGGTTATAACTTTTTCTTTTTTTCAAATAAAACGCTCATTTCTAATTCAGTAATTGCATTAATTGCATATAATTAATATATATCTAAGTGTTGCAATTGAACAGTTTTTGGAATGTTTTTAATAAATATTTCAGTTGATATTCCGATTTGATGGCAAGCAGGACAACATGATAAAAGCTACCATGATTGGGCTGTTCGGAAGGATTCTGGATGATGAAGAATTGTTTGCTGTTGCCGCTGATCGCCACCGTGGCTCAAAGGGAGCTTCTTCACTCCTGCAATTGCTTAATTTGACATGGGTAGGTAAAAACCTGGTTTTTTGTGTAATATAAAGACATGTGGTCATGCTTCGATGCAACACTGATTCTATAAACTCATTTTCCTTTTCAGGATTTATTTTTTGCTGGATATACTTTGCAGCGATCCAAGAAAGCTTTCCAAAATTATCGCATCCCTATGGAAAATTACTCCACCGCTAAAGATCTCTATGACTGCTTGGCCCACCACTGCACTGATCTGAATGAGGTAAGTACATATAACAATATTAATATTTCGTTTGCCGAAGTAACAAAACATCTAAACTAGAAGGAGGCATATCGCCTCTGGCGCATATGATAATCTAGTTTTCAAAGAGAAAGAAGTTTTTCTTTTACTCATTGTTTAATTCCTTAAAAGTTTTAATGTGAGCTAGCTGATGATGGGAAAAATGCAAATAGTATTTTATTAATAATTATACAACATAAAAGTATTTGTCTTTTAATTCTTAAATATAAAACGTTCAATTTCCCACAACTGTCTTAGAAAATTACGAACCTGCCGCGCTACCGACTGAGCCACGCTCGCCCCATTGGAAATGGGATACAGAATGGATAGTCAATGGGGAATGTGGTGTTCCCAAATAACAATCAACATTGCGTTGGGAATTTCAGTTAATGGTTTCAATAAAAGGGGCGGGGGTGGCTCAGTCGGTAATGCGCCCAGGTTCGTAATCTGTAGTTCCCAGGTTCGAGTCGCAGCTGGGTCAGCGTTGAGATTTATTTCCGCAAAATTCCCCGCCCTGCCCACGGTCAGTAGGGGACACCGATGGGCTTGGAAAGGCCACCGTCCGTCGGATGGGACGTTAAGCCGTGGCTCTGTGTGCGGGAGAGTCATACCCTGTGTACATTAAAGAACATGCTGGATGGCCTTGACGGGAGGCTACCATCTGTCTCCCAACAGCTTTCCAGTGAATCCCCTCTCCCAACCTTCTCTGAGCCTTCGTGTCCATGTGACCTGGCCATTTAGCCCATTGTGTGCAAAAAAGTGCCGCTCAGAGGTAAAACAACCCAACTCAAGTTTCAATAAAAGGATCTAAATGAGGGCAGTGAAATTCAAATGTTGATAAAATAACATTGCTGAGGGTATCGGTTGTTCGGAAAGGGGTTCAAAGACAGCAGCTATCCGTCTACCGAAGGATCCCATAAATTTTCGATGAGGTTGAAGTGGGAGAACACATCCAATCCACACGTTCGATACTTTGACGTAAAGATAACGGTTGGCGAGTCGTACGGTGTGTGAATGAGCATTATCATCCATCAGGAAAATTCGTGATTCACTTCACCTGCATAGAGTTTAACAAATTCGTCGGGCATCTTCCCGCAATCTTTGAATACCGAGAATACATTCCTAAAGCATTAAAATAAAAATCGTAGAGTTCTGGTAAATATCCTCTTCGTTCTCCCTGGAACATAAGGGGAATCTGTTCGATGTTCTACTCAAAATCCAGACCATCCCACCATGAGAGAGAGCTCTTCTATACTAGAGGTCTTCACACCTTTTTATCGGCGGGCCTCAATGACAATTTTCTATAGTAATTACTGGCCGAATGGTCGTTTTACAAAATTTCTGGAGCGTAAAGGCTTAAATAATGTGGCTTATATAGATATTACATAACATTTTCCTGAAAGGGTTACAAGTGGTATTAAAATTCAGTGGAAAAATTATGTACCCAAATTAAAAAAATTAAAAAAAAATGTTAAAAATTAGAAATAATAAAGAAGTAGAAAATACCTTTCAAACTAATGAAAGTTTACATATGACAAGAACTATGGAAAGTGCACAAATGAAAGCGTGATCGCTTTACTATTAGACGAACGTGAAAAATGGATTGAAAAACGATTGATTTTAAACAAGGGGAATACAGTAGAGAGTTGAAAATAGTGAGTAGAGGAATGGTTTCCTTTGTGTCTGCGGAGAAACGATAAATTGTCGATTTATGGTGTAAAATTCTTTTGATGATTTATGGCGATAAATTGTCGATTTATGGTGTTAAAAGTTTTCTTAGGTAGCAAAATAACTGTGCATCCATAAAAGTGTAGAGGGCGTCCTCTCCTTTATATCTGATGGTAACTAGTGGTAAGGTGACTGGTCAACTTTCTACCTTTCATTTATGAATCGATTTTCGAACGTTCTATTTGGGCTATCAGTTAGTTTAGTTTATTTATAATTGTCAGGATCATTTAGTATAGGTGAATAACATATTGGTGTGTCGAATGACTGTACTCAAATTTGTATATATTTTATATAAATTATTGTCTTAGTTATTTATATCAATTCGTTTACAGTGTGTTAATTACGAATTCATTCTCGGTTGTCAAATATTCAAATAGAACAAAAAATATTGTTATAGATATTTTTTTAGTGTATTTGATTATGGGGCAACTGAGGGTGAATTCGAAATAAAGCAAGAAACTCTGATTGAATTGATTTAATAATTAAGGAAATAAAATTACAATAATCAATAACAAGTTTCTGTACTATTCTGAATAAACACCGATATCCTTTCTATGAGTGTTGAATTATTCTAACGATCATAAATAATCTAGCACAGGTGAGAAACTGATTTTTCTAATCAACGTGTAAGCATAAGTTTTACAACCACATTTCAATGTTTAAATAACGTTTTTTTTAAAGAAATCTTATCAGTGACATAGAACTTTGCTCATATTTTCAGTTTACCTTATTTTATCGATTCAACAACGAGAACTTACTCAATAAAATCTTTTAACACTCACGCGCACACTCTAACGAAAGCATTTTTCTTCTAGATTAGGAGTTCTCAACGTGGGGTACAAGGTAAAAGTTTTTGGGGTACGCCGTGAGAGCTCAAAAGTCGATTACCCAGAAAATGTTTATAATTTTATGAGATTTGTTAAATTGTTTATGTCAATTTTTTGTGTTTATCGATATATGTAATTTATGAATACAAAATTTAATGTATATATATATACACAGTCGTATCAGAATAATACCCATTATTAGGTAGGTGGTCATATTATTTCTGATACGACTGTGTATGTTTCATTTTATTCCAATTGTTATACTATAACTATAGTTTTATTTCTCTATGCAAGGGGTATGCCAGTTACATACACATTTCCAGGGGGTAAGTAAAGCATAAAAGTTTGAGAACCACTGCTCTAGATCAACTCGTATAGACTAAGTCAAACCACCTTCTTCTTCACACTAATTCTTCCTAATTATAACTAGGCATGCAACTATCTAGTACACAATCGCAGGCACAGAGAACAACTATTGGAAATCCCTTTTTTTAAAGTTAACTCCTCGTTCAAATCGGTAAGTGATAAGTGACGTAATTCACGTTCTCAAATGCCTCGTAATACCAGTCTCATTTTAATTGTAAAATAAACGAGACTTTAATTGTTGCATGTGTTCCGTTTCAATATGTAACAATATTTCAGATTGTAACGAAAACTATGTGCTTGCTTCTTACGCCGCAAATCCAATAATATACACTGCTGGCCATTAAAAGTGCAACACTAGGAAGAATTCATCAGATTGTCCCGAAATATGCAAGATGGGTAGCCCATGGGAGAATATGCAAATGATTCAAAGCGCAGCACATACGAACATCATGTGTGACAGTAACGCCCCCTGGAAGTGGTATAAGAGGAGATTACAAAGAGCCAGTGTAAGCACTGGAATTGTGTTTGCTCGCAGTTCTGCGAGCGCACTAAAAGATCAAATATGCTCCGTCGAAGAACACGGCATCCATATGACCAGGTTTCCGACTTTGATCGAGGGAGAATTGTGGTATTGAGGGAAGGCGGATTATCGTACCGAGACATCGGTGCTCATGTTGGGCGGAATGCTGCCACAATAATGAGAATATGGCATCAGTGGACAGATGAGGAACGAACTCACCGACGTGAGGGATCTCAATGGCCCTATCACACAAACGAACGAGAGGACAGACATCTCGTGCGCATGGCTTTGAATGATCGTACAGCCACGTCAAACACCTTAGCTCAACATGGCGCGCATGGATGTACGAATGGCATCGCATCGTCTTTTCAGACGAATCCTGCTTCAGTATGCAGCACCATGATGAACGAATCCGTATCTGGTGGTACCGCAGCCACATGCTCAGTGAGACATGCATGATGCAGCGCCATACAGGTCTGGTGTTATGGTATGGGGTGGCATTGGAATTCACTCACTCAAGCACCTCGTATGCATTACCGGTACTTTGAACAGCCAACGTTACATCACTGAGGTGTTGGAGCCTGTAGTCGTACCTTATCTTCAGAGGCTCTCTGGTACCATTTACCAACAGGATAATGCCCGGCCATATGTCGCATGCGTCGTCCAACAATTCCTGAATAGCCGCCATGTGACACTTCTGTCTTAGCCTGCGTGTTCATCGGATCTGTCCCCAATTGAACATGTCTGGTCCATGATCTCACGACGACTAGCACACCAGACACCAGCAGCTGCTACAACAGATGAACTTTGGCTACGTATGGAAACTGCATGGACTGACATTCCCCATACACACACTGCGTCTCATCGTCTCAATGACGGACCGTGTAGCAGCGGTTATTGCCGCTCATGGTGGCTATACAAGAAACTGATTTCTTTGTATTCCACAAGTCTAACCGAGTTATATTTGTAATCATTTGATCCTTGTAACATAAACTATGTGTTCACTAAACGTGGCTTTGATATCTCTTGTCTTTCCTGATGTTGCACTTGTAATGCCAGCAGTGTATTTGTCGCAACATTAATATGAATTGTTTAGTTAACTTCGAGAGTTATTTTGCAAGCACAACCAGGACTCATATGTGAAAAGGAGATGACTGCAATCGCTAAAGTCTAGACTATGCTGTCTATATACAATTTCAACACCGTGCTTGCAGTAGTGGATCGTGACAAAATATTTGGTGAGCCACTTTGACTACTATAGGAAGCGACGGGATGTAGGTTAAGTTTGTCGAAGCCCATAAATGTTCCCTTTCTCACAGAGGTCAGAAGAAGTTATTGAATAATCTCAACGCAGACACAGGACTGGAACCTAGGAACATTAGATTGCAAGCTTAGTGCTCTACCGATGTGTTAGCCTTGCGCACACCAATTGTAATTGCTGGAAATAAAACGAAGATATTAAACTTATAAATTTTCTCAGTTTCAAGTACCGTATTTTTCCGTGTATAAGATGAACCCATGTATAAGACGAACCCTACTTTTTCGAAGCCAAAATTAAAAAATCAATATTTTAAACATAAAACACAACACATTTGTTGTGTTTTATGTGCCCCAAATTGTTTAAATATTCGAAGTATATTTAGTAATTTGGTAATATTTTTAAGATAATATAAATAAATAAATACCCCCTCAAGCAGCTGCTTGCCACAGAGGTCTGACAGGAGCCTGTCAGTTTATATGCCATAGTAGAAGATCTGAGAGGATGGCAGGACCTCAGCAGAAAAACAACACGAACATCCATGCCTTACCCGGGGCTCGAACCCAGGTCCCGTAGATCAGTAGCCAAGCGCGCTAACCACTCGGTACATACTAAGAAAATATGCACCATTCTCAGTTCCGAGCATATCACTTTCTTCATCACCATTAGTTCCAGACATATCACTTTCTTTAACCTCTACTGCATCACTGCTCTCTTCCGAGTCACTGTCCAGCAGATGCTCGAAGTTTCCACCATGAGACGCGATGCATGCGTGACACCGACGGAGCATTGATTGCCGGACACGGTCGAACACACCTGGAGTTTCTTTGGTAGTAACAGCAGCGCAGACGAGCCTTGCCACGAGATCCATGTCAGACTCCACAGGCGATTCATACACGGTAGCTTTGAGGGCCCCCCACAGAAAGAAATCAACGCTCGTTAAATCAGGTGAGCGTGGGGGCCAGGCAACTGGTCCAGCATGCCCAATCCATCGTTGCCCAAAAGACATGTTCAAATGCGCACGAACACACCTTCCATAATGGGGAGGCATCCCATCATGTTGAAACCACATGTTGCGTGTCACATTTGCTGGAACATGGACAAGTAAGCCTGGTAGAACCTGTTCCAGAAAGATCAGATTCTTCGCGGAAGTCATGCGGGATGGTAAAAGGTATGGCCCGACTAAGCAGTCGCCGACCAAACCTGCCCACACATTTACTGCGAAACGAAGTTGTGCCGCATGGGTGTGCACGCCGTGAGGGTTCTCGTGAGCCCACAAATGCGCATTGTGCTGATTGAATACGCCATCTCGAGTGAAACTGGCCTCATCAGTAAACAAAACATAAGCTGGGAAATTCACATCTTGAACACTTTCTTGGAAATACCACTGCGCAAAACGCACACGTGCAGAATGATCTGCGGGGAGAAGTAACTGAACCCTTTGGAGATGAAAGGGGTGAAAGGACTCGTCGTGCAAAACACGCTGTGCACTGCAACGAGACACTCCTAAGGCAGAGGCAATGGCACGTGTGCTGGTACTAGGATTAGTCTCCACGGCATCCAACACACTTTCTTCCATGGCGGGAGTACGCGTCGATCGTGGCCTGCCCTCACTTCTGCTACCTTTTAATGACCCATAATCGCACAAATTTTGATGCGCAGGCGCAAACAAACGGTGGCCCGGTACATGTCTGTGTGGGAAGCGTTCTGTTGAAGACGCTTTCCTTTGGTAGTCATTCGTTGAGCGGCTCGTCCGTTGCCCTCAGCTATTCCATACACTAAGTGCATGTCTGCCAGCTCCCTGTTCGAATACCTTTGCATGCTCTTCGTCAGCCGACTACCGCTCGAATGAGGAAATCCGAAATTTCCCCTCTAGCGCACTGATGAACAGCACCGCCTATTGACTTACGGTGACGTTTCCGGTTATGGGTTTCTATGCAATTCTCATTCCTTTAGATGTTATCTACCTCCCCTAAAAGTTTGTACCTATATTTTTGAGACACCCTGTATATATGAGATCATCCTCAGTTTCAGAGTTCTGATTGGTTTATTCAGAATCAGCTGTTAATGACGTCAATCGACAGAGTTAACAAAGGATAGTGATTGGCGGAAGCCTGTTCGCGGAGACATGGTACCGGCAGTTTTGCCACTGCAACCGCGGAGTCTCTCAACCGGTTACCCCCGTGTGTAAGACGACCCTGAAATTTTAGGCTAAGCATTTTAGAAAAAAATGTCGTCTTGTACACGGAAAAATACGGTATATCCTATTATATACATATTTATGTTATGATTACTACCTGTGCTTTATTTATACATTTTGTCATTTGGTTTTGAATGTAATCAGATTGCTTACCATACCTCAGAGCCATTCCCTCCGCTAAGGAAGATTTTCATCCATTAGGCCAGCTAACTGGCTAATAAGAAAACTATAGCTCTTGAATCAACGTTGCTGTTACTTCGCAAACTTTTGGGATTTGTTTTTGTGTTTTTTACCTCTGAAAAGCAGTTTTTTTTGTACTCAGTGGGCTAATTGGACAGGTCACAAGGACCCTGAAGTCTCAGAGAGGGTTGGAGGGAGGGGACTCCTGAACAGTTGTTAGGTGACAGATGATAGTCTCCCGTCAAGGCCATCCAGCGTCTTGTTTAACGTGCACAGGGTGTTGCTCTGGCGCACACGGGCCATTGCTTTATGTTCCATCCGACCGACGGCAGCCTTTCCAAACCCATCGGTGACTTTTTGGCAAATCAAGTAAATATATCCAAAAGTTAAATATAAGTTCTATGGCAAAACAGTAAGAAATTTTGATTGCCAAATAATGGGTATGATTATATTTTGTAAAGACCCCTTTGAAAGCTGTGTTCTACAGGTATGCATTCAGAGAAATATTACTGAACATATGGAATTTTAATGATTTACCGCACTATGTCGTCGTTACAACGGAGCCGCTGTACTAGATGTTCTTACATGCTTCACTTCTTCATTAAACTTCTAAAAGTGAGCATGTCTAATGAAGAGATGAAAAATGTCTGTTAATTTAGCTTATTTTGCATATTTTTAAGTTTTATCTTATTTTAACTTACATTAACGTAATTTTGTATAATATAAGGAAAGTTTTATTATGGAGTAAAAAAAGTGCTTTATGTGAGGAGTGTTATGTGGCTTTCAAAGGAAAGCGTCTTCAACAAGCAGTGGATATTAACAACGTATACAAGGACTGTCTGGTGACATGCCAGCAGCCATGCGGCTGTGACAAAATTTGGAAGCAGCTATGCAACTGTGAGAAGACCCTGAAGCAGGTGAAGTGTAGTGTATAACGGACTCCACACCACCGAAAGGGTGCATCAACAGGTAAAGTCTTGTATGTACCACCGGAAGAAGTTAATTCTTGAGGAAACATCTAGTACAGCGGATCCATTATAACGGGGACATAGTCATTAAGTTTCGTATAATAGCACCGTGATATAGGTAGGTCATTAAGTTTCGTATGATAGCACCGTGAACAATGTATTACTGAGTGTATGGTTTTTTTTCTTGTTTTGGGACTGGGATAGATCACTGGGTAGCATACCACGTTTTTAATCTGAGGTTCCCAAGTTCGAGCCCCAATAGTGTCACTTTAAGATTTATATCCGCTAACCTGCACTCTTTTCTCGGTGAGAAAGGGAATAGCGACGGCTTGGAAATGCCGATGTCTGTTGGATAGACAGCAGAGTATGTTACAGAACACGTTGGTTGGCCTTGACGGGAACTTTCCATATGCCTTTTAACAGCTTTTGGGTCAGAGAAAGGTTTTTTTTTCCATTTAACCTATTGTGTGCACAAAAGTGCTCATTTGAAGCAAAACAATCCAAACTCTGTTGTTTTCTTTAGACACTGATAACGTTGTTGAAGAGTAGTTTTCCTCCGTTGAATGCCTTAGAGTTCCTATCATGTATGAAATCTATGTATGTTATGTGACTTGTGAGCTATTTTGTAAGGATGTATTAATATCTCTAATGTCTCCTTCATTTCGAATATATTTATCTCATTTCTTAGCTTTATCTCTTCTTACATTTCTCTTCAGAGTCTTCATCGACTCATGGAATGCTCTACTTCATCATCACTGTGGAATATGGGTTTGTTGTCAACATTGGCCAGCGCCAGAGGAGGTAAGTGAAGAAATAGTCATGGTAAACTCTTACTTAAAAAAATTAAATTGAAAGCTGACAAATAAACACACAGATGCTAAACGTGTTCAATTTTATCCACATAAACAAATTGCCAGTTGGTGTCGATAACGTATCAGGTTTAGATTTAAATTACCAGGTTGCAGATTTAAATATGTTAAGACTAAGATTTTCTTATGTTTTCCGTTCCCTGTCTTAGATAAGCAAAGATACCCCGAAGGAATTGTTAAATCATTCAGCTCAACGCGTTCTTTGTTGTGATTTGGAATTTAATGGCGCACCAGCTAAAAAACGATATAGTACATTTTATTATGTATTTAGATAGCCATGTAAGATGACATGAACAGATTGCAACCTTTAGACGAAAATTAACTTCTTCATGGAACACCATTGCTGTAATGAAGATATACAGACATACACATAAACGGGATCATTATAAAAGAATACCCAAATTTAAATCTGATTTTATTAAATAATTAAGTAGTAAAAGTGCAGGGAATGGAGAGAGAAATGAAAACATCCTCATGTTGTGTCAATTGAGAATCAAATTCGAGACTCTGTAACTGGTTAAAAAAATTTTTGTGGAAACTTATGACTGAATAATATATATATATTTATAGATATCAAATAAACTATCCAAATTTCGATTTTGAACAATATTCATTCAGTACTTCAAGAGTTATAGAAGTTTGAATATTGAATAACAGATATGTCGGTCGTAAGAATTGACCTCAGAAGGTAATTAAAACTTAAAAAAATTATTTCAAATAATTTAATAAAATAAATGTATATTTTAAAATTTTGTGTACATAATTCTTTGAATAATTATCAGTTTTGCATAAATTTCTTAGGACTGACTTTGCTGCTAAGTATTCGAGCTTCCATAGGTCTTTAAATAACCAAAAAATGTTGAAAATCGAGATTTAATTAGATTTTAATTACATTTTAAATTTATCTAGTACTAGTTTTCTATAAAAAAGCTTATTGCAGAAATTATGGATTTTCGAATTGGTCTCTGACTTAACTTGGCACTGTTTACATTTTTCTGTCCAGTATCTGTATTTGTGTGTACAAAATGTCAAGAAATTCTCAAAGGTTCGTTTTAATGTTCAATCGATTTCAATGTGTGGCGCTATTCCATGCGATATTGAACTTCCATATTCGGTTCATCATAAAGTATCTGACGTAACACTTGCAGCAGCTGCAGTGATTTTTTTTCCTTTAAATGCTGTAAATAACGATTTTTTTCTTGCGGTATGATCAATATTTTTAATATATCCCCCAAGAAAGAAGTCCAATAGTATCAGATAAGAACTTCTCTCGGACCACAAGACGGTCTCCCTCTATCAATCCAGCGGTTTTGAAATTTGGATGAAATTGATATTGTTTACGAAATTAACTCCACTCCGTCATACGAAGGAAATTTTGAAAGTTTCTTGATATTGTTACGACAGAAGAATCTGGCAACGAAAGCAAAGTTTCAGCCAACGAATAAGAACTTTGGGAGAATTTGGAGAAGAAGAGTGGAGCGTTAACGGTCGTTGTGTTGTAACGGTCGGAGAGTTCGAAAAAATGGACGGGGAGCTGTTCTGAGACAGTGCGCGTAAGTGTCAAGAAGTAACTTGATGTGTTGTGTATACGCGGAAGTATAAAAGTGGGATCTTTTATCGTTAAGTATCAAGAAGTAACTTGATGTGTTGTGTATACGCGGAAGTATAAAAGTGGGAACTTTTATGGCTAACTTCGAATGTCTACACGGACTGTCTTTTTGTTCGGCTAGTGTGTGAAAAGTTATTAGCACAGGACGAGAATTGGTTTACGAGTGAAGATCTTCGGGTGACCTGGTAAATCAAGTAAAAGGTAGTATTTAGTAAAATACACAGAGCTGATGTGTGCTCATGCAGGAAGATTGATGACTTGTGCATGTTAATAGTTGATTTGTTAATAAGATACTTCATCCATATTTCCTTTGTAACAATTTACCTTGTATTGAATTTGGTTTTGAAATATAGCTTTTAATACTCACGCTCAGTGGCTATCCATTTTTGTGATCCGCAACACTTGGTGTCAGAAGTGGGATAATTTATTGAATGCCGTTAACTAGAAGTATGGATGAGTTAATAAAGCTGATGACTGTTATGAAAGCCGATATGGCTACACAGATGAATGACATTAAAAGTCAAAATAATGATTTGAAAGCCGATATGGCCGCACAAAATAATGAGTTGAGAAATAAAATAGGTGACTTGAAAGCCGAAATGGCCGCACAAAATACTGAGATGAGAGCTGAAGTGGCTTCTCAAGTTGGTAAGTTTATTGATCACTTCAAGGATCATAAAACCGAACTCAATAGACAATGCAATAGTTTAAATGTTGAATTTGTCAGTGAAAAAGATGATCTTGATAGTGTTAAGTTAGATTGTAAACATGGAAAAGAAAAAGAGAAAGGCAACGCATATAAAAATGTGGATCTGCTACTGGAAATCAAGAATCGTAGAGATAGCGCAGATAATGCCTTTGACCACGCAACTACTGGTAATGCATGGCAGAGTGTCTATGTCGCTGGTGACATGTCTAGGAACTGTGAAGAACAATCACACAGATCAGAGAGCTGCGAGACTATACAGTACGCTTTGCACTTCAAAATACCTAGGTATACAAGTCTGGCACGATCTGAAGAGAGATCCACACGAAAGGTATTCTATTCCTCGCTCTCAGCAAAATGCGTCATGGACAATTATCGCAAAGGCAGAGTAACGAGTGGTAATGAAGGGGAACGAAACAGAGTTTACGTTTCGCAGAGTGGTCCGAGTAAAGAAGAGGCGTCCATTCATCATAGATACAAAGTGCCATTCGACTTTACCGCGGAAGTCGGAGAGATTTTTCCGAAGCATATAGCCACACTCGAATCGTTTATAGAAAGTGGGGATTTAAGGAAGAGGAATTCCGAAGGATGGCTTAGAAGCATAACAGGTGATGCTAGTAAAAGAGCTTCAGGCAGAGACAGTACTTCAAAGACTAACTTTCTGGATGAAACTAAGCCTCAGAGTTATGATCAGAGAGAAGTAAAGCCCTCAGACAATCTCAACGAAACCATGCTGAATTTCTTTTCTGAACAGTCAATGTGCAGATTTGGACATTATAACCATTTAGATTATAAGGATATAGAAAAGTTTTATCACGACTACAAGAGCTCTAAAGTGGACAATATCATGTTACAGAACTCGTCGCTGATCTCCAGAATGAACAATTTGGCAATCATGACTGATATTTCCCTGGCTAATTACAATGAGAGCTCCAAGAAAGTGAATTCGGAAGAAACAGCAAATATGACCTCCTCGGGTCATGTGTTTTGCTGGAGACCCGAGTGGCGCCATCGGATGGTAGATAAAAACAGCACAGGAGGTGTCGGCAACAAAGTGAGTCTTGTCTTGGCTCCTGCACTTGCTGCTTTAGGTCTCAAGGTCCCTATGATCTCCGGTCGTGCTCTCCAATTGACGGGAGATACTCTGGACAAATTGGAATCCATCCCTGGCTTCACAGTCGACTGCACTAAAGATAAAATCGAGCAGATGATGGAAGACGTCGGATGCTGCATCGTAGGACAGACAGAGGAGCTGGTGCCAACAGATAAGGAGATTTACCGCTGCAAGGATCGGACGGCTACCGTAGATAGCGTTCCTCTAAGGAGATGCTCAATTGTGTCCAAAAAGCTGGCTGAAGGAGTGTGCGCTTTGGTTTATGATGTTGAATTCGGAAAAGGAGCTATTGATCTCATCAGTACAGAAGATGTTGCTGTTGATTTAGTTAAGAAAATGGTTGCAGCATCACAAGCTCGTGGAATGAAGAGTTTGAGTTGTTCAGCTGTTATCAGCAACATGGATTCACCTCTTGAAAACTCTGTTGACAACTCTCTGGAAGTGATGGAAGCTGTTCAGTGTTTCCTTGGTGACGGATCCTTGGAACTGCAAGAGCTCGTCGAAGAGTTAGGAGGAGAACTTCTGCGTTTGGTGAACATTGTGGATAATAGGGTAGATGAAGCATCACGTGTCCGCAAGGTTCTGCATAACGGCAATGCTTTGAACAAGTTTCGTAACATGTTAATAGAACAAGGAGTATCTGAAGATGTTGCAAGCTGGCTATGTGAAGATAAAACAGAAAAAATATTGCTAGCAGCCCGACACATCACTGATTTCACTTATACAGGAGAAACAGGTAAGGTTGTCGGATTAGAAGCTGCAGTCCTAGCAAGAGTATGGAAGGAGGAGATGGACCGAAGCGCTAAAAAGAATTATGGAGCTGATATAATTGTGAAGCACCTTGGGGATCAAATTGAATCAGGTGAAATATGGCTGAAGGTTCATCACGACAGTTCTGAATTAAGTGAAAGTCAACTGACAAAAGGGTCAGATTGCAGGATGAAAATTCTCCCTAGATTTTATGTCACTAATGACTTTCATTCCTTGTTACTGTTGATAGAAGTAAAAATCCAAAGAAGAAAACTTTCGACAAAGAAGAAAACTTTTTACAGGTTTTGCACGAAAACTCTTAGTCGATTCTTCTCCCTGCAGAGACATAAACGTGTTCACAAGGGCTATAGGCCTTACACGTATTATGTTTGTGGACGAGGCTTCAGTCAGAAAAGAAATCTACGTCATAATGAGATTCGCTTTCATTTTGACACAGACGTGGTATATCGCATTCGTCGATGTCCAGCTACAAAGTGCAAGGTGGTTCACGTGGATCATTTGGCCCCGTTTCATCGAAGAACTGAAGAAGCTTTGGAATCCAGAATTGTTCGGGACGAACAAGACCTAGGAAGGGGGCAGTGTTACGACAGAAGAATCTGGCAACCGAAAGCAAAGTTTCAGCCAACGAATAAGAACTTTGGGAGAATTTGGAGAAGAAGAGTGGAGCGTTAACGGTCGTTGTGTTGTAACGGTCGGAGAGTTCGAAAAAATGGACGGGGAGCTGTTCTGAGACAGTGCGCGTAAGTGTCAAGAAGTAACTTGATGTGTTGTGTATACGCGGAAGTATAAAAGTGGGATCTTTTATCGTTAAGTATCAAGAAGTAACTTGATGTGTTGTGTATACGCGGAAGTATAAAAGTGGGAACTTTTATGGCTAACTTCGAATGTCTACACGGACTGTCTTTTCGGCTAGTGTGTGAAAAGTTATTAGCACAGGACGAGAATTGGTTTACGAGTGAAGATCTTCGGGTGACCTGGTAAATCAAGTAAAAGGTAGTATTTAGTAAAATACACAGAGCTGATGTGTGCTCATGCAGGAAGATTGATGACTTGTGCATGTTAATAGTTGATTTGTTAATAAGATACTTCATCCATATTTCCTTTGTAACAATTTACCTTGTATTGAATTTGGTTTTGAAATATAGCTTTTAATCTCACGCTCAGTGGCTATCAATTTTTGTGATCCGCAACAATATATTGGAAAAGAAAAGAATGCTTTCTTTCTGCGAGGTCTCACCTTCTTTACAGATCTTTTCTTTGGCGTATTATACTGACAAGACTCCTGTTATACCTCTGTGGCAAGCAGCTGCTTGAGAGGTAATAAAATATAACTCTTTAAAACATAGGCGAACTTTTATAAGGACTCTGAAGTATTTTTTCAATATCACGAGAACCGGCTGTAAAGTTCTAAACCTAGATAGTAAAAAAAAGCGTATTATAAGAAAGAACTTACAGTATTTTTCCTCATAAGTGCTCTGAACCTCAATGCACTTAGTTCATCGGTGCTACAGTTTATTGATGAGCGTCTGGAAAACGAAAGTAAAAGTATCCCTTCCTATATTCGCTGCAAATGTTATCTGAATATTATCATTGTCCACTTTTTATTTGCATTGCGATGTCGGGGAAACCAACGAAGTGACCTTTCATCATACATAGCTCTTGATGAATGAGGCATTCCACTCTTGGATACCTGCAGTCGTTCGGCAGTGGCTCGTGTCGTCGCTTTGCGACCTTTGGAGTCTCAAGAGTAAGGCAAATGTTAAGCTGCAGAAAGCATTGAAGCCATAGCCTTATACATAAACAAAATACTGCACCGAGAAAATTACAGAAATAATTGTACTACTTACAAATATGGAGCAATAACAATAATATAAAAATAAAAATAAATACCCCCTCAAGCAGCTGCTTGCCACAGAGGTCTGACAGGAGCCTGTCAGTTTATTTGCCAAAGTAGAAGGTCTGAGAGGATGGCAGGACCTCAGCCGAAAAGCAACACATACATCCATGCCTTACCCGGGGCTCGAACCCAGGTCCCGTAGATCAGTAGCCAAGAGCGCTAACCACTCGGCCATGGAACGGCTAACCAATAACAATAAGACAAAAAAAATAATGTAAATTATTGTTTTTAAATTTTTGACATCAACGTAAGGGGTAGAGGGCCGCTGGTTTTACACAACTGCTCTGTGATCTCGAATTAGAGCCTTATGCGGATATTCTCACTTAAAAGGGCTCCGCGGTTAAAAGATTAACGCTAACGCGGATAACGAATAAAACCACGGGTAAGAAAAATGATGTTAGCGCGGATTGCGGATAAAACCACACGTAAAAAATTATTTAAAAAAATATTACTTCAAACATTTAATAAACTAAAGGTATATTTTAAATTTTAATGTGGATAGCGGATAAAACCGCAGGTGAAAAAATTGATGCTAACAGGTATGGCGGATAAAATCTGTGAGAACATGAGGAAATATTATAGCATTGTTGAAGACTAACATGATTGAAAAAATCGATTTGAAAACTAAGTGGCGATATTCACTTTAAAAATGCATTGGGAATAAAGCAACGAATTTAAAAATAACACGTGAAAATAGCGATCCCTTGGCTAACAAAGCAAATATCAGTTCAAAAAATTGCTCGAGTGTTGTTTATAAAACTCTTTTGAGCAGCATCGTAGGCAAAGAAACAATCTGCTGTTTTGGCCATTTTGATTTCATGCAGAACTGCAGATAAGAGATCAGGATTATGAATGGGATTGGCTAAAGTTTTGTGGGAGTGGATGAATTTGTGACAAATATTTGCGGAAGGTATAGAATGAGGTGAGTGGATATTTTCAAACAGTATCTTATTAGAATTGTCGTGCAGTAGCCAAATGTAATAACTGTTGTGTAAAACAATGACCTGGCCTAGCCAGTTTGGCGCCGGGGTCAACCAGGGTTCGTGTTTGAGACTGGGGCAAGAGTTACTTTGAAACCTGTTGAATAGTGTTTAGTACATGATAATGAGAACGGACAGTGTAATAATTTGAAATTGCGCCCATGGCAGATGCCCCATTAGTCTTTGCCTTCACACGATACTACTCAAGTTAAGACTTAGTTGGATAACTGATTACCCACTCTGACTGACTTGCATAATTCATGAGAGCTTAAGAGTTACGAGTATTGTGATTTACAAGGATTTTTAATTCTTATAACATAATAACTAGAAAAAGCTAAGCATAATGTTATATATTCTTTGCAGATTTTGATAATGTGGTGTACAGAGATTTTGCCGAAATGTTGTCCACTTGTACCAACGTAGAGAGTGCAGATGTACCAGCGGCGATGCAAGTAAGAAAGGAAATATTTTACTCTTTGTGAAAAAAAAAGGCATTCGCAATTTCTAAATGCTTCTCAATATACATAATTTATAATGATAATTGCATTGTAGCATCATATTTGTTTGATAGTAGAAGGTAAACGTAATGAAAGTGATTATTTTATTTAAGAGGATGATGTGGATTTATTTTCTTCCGTCGGTAATGGGATTGGGAGCCGATATGTGTAAGCAATAAAATTGGATTTTAAATAATCGATAACGGTGTAAAAGGCCCTGATCTAGAAATCTAGAATATATATATATATGAAAAAAGGGAGGGGGGTAGGGAAGAAAACCGAATTCCGAATGTAAGGGAGGGGCAGGATTGAGCCGAAACCCCATTCTGGTATAGTATAAAAGTTTTCCGGCCATTTCATTGCTTTGAAAGAAATTTTTGAAAAATAGATGCAATATATATATATACGTTGAAGGTAAGTAAGGAAGGTAGTGGAGGGCAAAAATTAATCAACTTGTGTATATTTCATGTATTTTTCATGAGATTTTTAAAAATCCTCTTAAACTAAGGGGAAAATGTTACACTGCAATGGAAATCCAGTCTCTTGGCTCCACTGTTTACCTTTTTCTGTCTCGATTGTGTCGAGTGCCCCCCTTCCCCTTTTTTTCTAGATCCGGGCCCGTATATATTTAATATTTTTTCGCTTCCATTACAGTTACTAGGATTCTCAAAGGGGCTTTCCCCCTCACGAAAAAACCCGGCCATGGGCATGGACTGAAAGAGGTTGTCCAGGAACTCAGGAACTGCTTTTGATTAGAATGCCGTAGTTTCCTCCTTTTTTCAAAAAATCAATTGCTATCATCTTCAGTATGTTATCTTATTAAATATTTTATTTTTTCCTTTTCTCTTTCAGAGTTTGGCTTACACTATAGCTCAAAATATAAAGCCAGAGAAATTCAAATCAATGAAGCCCGAGGTAATTTTTCCATTTTTCTTATTGGGATTTTGATAATATCTGACAAATATTTGCTTCACGAAAGAATAACTGAGTAATAATAAAATTTACTCATGGAGAGAATTCTCCATTATCTGATGTACACATTTTTCAAGAATTTAAGAGCGATTTTTGTCCAAACTTTTTGCAGGATGAAAGACAAATTTAAATAGGTTAATTTTGTAATTTGCAGACCAGTAACGTAGGGGCAATAATCACAGAAGCTTGTTATATATATTTTATATGCACAGTTATTCCAACAGTATTCGTAAATAGCTCATTAGAACACTCGAAGCAACTTAATTTGTTTATGTAAAACTGATGACAGAACATGGTGCACTACTATCTTATTAAAGTTAATGGGATACTTGCGTGTTAAGTTAATGGAGAGCCACATTCGAGACTCCCTAACTTTAATTTTTTTTCAGAAAAATGTCACAGCAGAAAAGTTCAAAATTTCATTTATATTTATCGAAATCTCGTTTCAATTAACGGTAGAAGCGGCAGCTGTCGAATTTTGACATAGTTCTAATATTTTATTTCTGTAATAATGTTTTTTTAATTTTGTATCATTATTATTCATAATAATTTGTTTTCAAGTATTTATCAGTTTAAAGAGTTTAAATACGTTCCTCCCCAACTAATTAAACAATTTTGTAAAGTTGATTGTATTCATGAATAATAAAGAATTATGAGAAACGAAGTACCTACAATTTTCTTTAGATGATACATTCTAATTAAGAAATACCCTAATCGTTTCGCAATCATGATTGTCTGACTATTCCATTTTAAAATATTATCAGTATTAATCGCCAAATATTAGAATGTTTTAATTTGTTTAATTTCTGGACATGTACAGTCGCTCAAAAAAGTATCGGAACACTATGGTTGATTAGAGAATTCAGAAAAAATATATGGCAACGTTTTTTTAGAAATTAGTGATCTGGCAACTTTCGTGTCACGTGACACGAAGGTTTCCAGATCACTAATTTCTAAAAAAATTGTTGCCAGATATTTTTTCTGAATTCTCTAATCAACCATAGTGTTCGGATACTTTTTTGAGCGACTGGACAGGGATTTTTATTATTAAAAACAGTTTGATGATATTTGATTTTTTCCTTAAAATTGTTCTTGTCAGTTAAAAACTAAAATACGTATATTAAAGATGATTTTTCAATATTTGGTTTCTGATGATTTTGATGAAACCATAATTGGATTTGTTTAAGTCATGAGCTATATTGTTTTACAATTCTTGGAACTTCTTGCTTCTGTATACTAATAGCAATACTATCAACATTGGATATAGAATATCCTTTTAAATCAACGAATATAAAACGATTGAAATAACTCAAGGCAAAATATGCCCCAAAATCGAAGCTTAAGGTACTCGTTTATTAGGCAATAAGGGTAAATTCTTTGCATTTGCTATATCAACAAATTTTTTCTATCTGTAATATACGATTTAAACCATTTTAGTGTATTTTGTTTAATTCGAACGTAATTTCGTTGCTGTAAAGAAATTTTATCATATACAATGTCAAATGCCTTTGCAAAGTCTGAAAAAATTACCATAGTTTGGGAATTATTTATTCCATGTAAAACAGAGGTGGTGATTTTTAACTGCGTTATCTGTTCTGATATGTTCCCTAAATCCGTATTGCAATTTATAATAGAGTGATGGATTATTTAAAAATTTCATAATTCTATTTTTCATAATTATTTCAATAACATTTGAAAATATAACTAATATAGGGATTGATTTATAGTTATTAAAATATTATCTCCTTTTTCTGTATATAGGCAGTTTTCAATAGCATTTTCTATTGCTTTACAAATTAAAAGGTTGCATTTTTTCTCATTAAATGTCTGCTGTTTTAAAGTATTTAAGATGCCGTTTATAGGCTTCTATGGTGCTTTTATAAAGGTCTGAAGTAATTTTTGTAATATTTTGTGAAAACCTAATATCTTGACCTAAATTTTCAGGAAGCATTAGAATGGCTTCAAACTTCATCGAATCCAGCTGCTATCAAATTCCAAGAATTTCTGAAGAAACATGGACACAGATGCTTAAAAGAAGTAATGTTTTTGCTTTTAAAAAATAGAATTATTTTTTTCTTCAAGGTACATTTTTCAAGGTACATTTTAAAATTTTGTCAACCAATATGATACATGTTTCTCAAATGAATTATTTTTATCTCGTTAAAAAAAAAACGAGATAATAGTTTCGTTTTGTCGTCTGTCTGTCTTAGAACTTTTTTCGTTTACAGAGATAAATTAAAAATTCTTTTTGTGTTGGATAGCTACTGATAAAATATTAGACATGCACTTTCCGAATCTCTCAAAAGCTATATAATTGCGGCCTCTAGCGGTGGAAAAATTTGAAAATCCCCAAAGTTTCAAACGAATGTTGCAAACGATATATTTATACTAGAAATTTGATATTTTCGTGATAGAATGTTAAGGTAACGAAATTTTACCCTGTCGAAAATGAGTAAGCACATTAGACCCAGGGGCGGGAAACACAACTTTTTGTTTTAACAGATAATTGTTTATTTTTAGAGATAAATGAAAAATTATTTTTTGGGTTGGATAGGAGTTGATGAAATATTATGATTCGCTCTTTAGGAATATTTCAAAAATTATAAATGCACCCTCTAACGGTGGAAAAATTTGAAAGTTCTAAAATTTCAAACAAATATTGAAAAAACTGTATTTATGCTAGATATTTGAGATTTTGGTGGTGGAATGTGAATGTCATGGAATTTTCATTGCCAACAATGATTTGGCGCCTTAGACCAAAAGGGGTGGGAAAACATTTATTTTGTTTTAGCAGATAATTTTTTGTATTTACAGATAAATGAAAAGTTATTTTTTTGGTTAGGAATTGAAAAAATATTTTGATTCGCACTTTTGGAATCTTTCGAAAACTATAATTCTAACGGTGAAAAAATTTGAAAATTCTATTAACGATAGAAATTTGAAATTTTGGTGGTGGAATGTGAATCATGAAATTTACTTTGGAACCAATGAAAGTGATCAGAAAATTATTTTAGTTGCATTGGTACTAATGAAATTTTATAATCGCATTTTTAAATACTTAGGTAGTTTTAATATATCTTTACATATTATTAAATATCGAATATCAGGCTATTAATAGATCGTTACATCATAAAATGAAATACCAGGTACAATAGTACCCATAACCTTCATCTGGAAATATGCATAATTGGCATCAGTTTGAAAAAACAAACAAATGTAAACCACACAATGGTAAGCCCCAAATTGCAAAATCAGGCTATTAATGTTTTAATGTTTTACAAATAATAGGTATATGATAAAAATTTGAAATTATAGTGGTAGTTTTTTAAGAGTTATTCAAGAAACAACAATAATTTACCCACTTTTCTAAGAGAAGTGTGGGAAATGCAACTTTTTAAATATAAGAATTAAAAGACGAATACTTTTATATTCTACAATTAATAATAAAATACTCGTTGCATTTTCCCCATCAGTTGCTAACTCAAATTAAATCTTTTAAGGAGTGAAAGAGTAAAAGGAAAACTTCATTCTCTTTGAAAACGAGATTCTCATATGGGCCAGAGGCGATATGTCTTCTAGTTTCTGATTTTTTTTGATAAAGATATTTGAAGAATTGAGTACATATTTACATCCTGGTCTTTCCACGAAGTTTGCACATTTATTGCAAATGTAAATTGCTTAGATTAGGGTTCTCAACGTGGGGTACGCCGTGAGAGCTCAAAAGTCCATTACCCAGTAAAATGTTTATAATTTTATAAGATTTGTTAAATTGTCTGTCATTTTTTGTGTTTATCGATATATGTAATTTATGAATACAAAATTTAATGTGTGTGTGTATATATATATATATTTTATTTTATTCCCATTGTTATACTATAAATATAGTTTTATCTATCTGTACATGGTGTACGCCAGTTACATACACATTTGCAGGGGGTACGTGGAGCATAAAAGGATGAGAACCACTGACTTAGATGTTTATAAGCTGCCTATTAAAAGAAAGATTAATTATTTTATTAGATTTATTATCAATTAATAATTGTTTCTGATATACTGATATATTACTGCAGCATATTGAGAAAGGAAATATATTTGAAAAATTTTTTCAGCGAAAGCAAATAATAGCTTCTTTAACCGAAGTACAATTTTCGTGCTTCCTGAAAGAATTATAGTTTTCATGCTGTATGCAAAGGACGAAAGAAATATAGAATTTTTCTTGTCTTATTTGCACGAATTTTTCTTGCACCTGCAAGCGTTGCTACCTGGTAGTGAGGGTTGACCAACTACAATATCAGTTATGGTTAGGGTGACCATGTAGTAATGGAAAAAAAGAGAAAACTCTTTTTACACGGAAAATGAGTAGCCTTTTTTCAATTTCATGCTGAAAATGCAAAACTTTGCCACGAAACTTTTATTTGACTAGAAGAATGCATATCGCCTCTGGTGCATATGAGAATCTCGTTTTCAAAGAGAATGAAATTTTCCTTTATCTACTCTTTCACTTTTTAAAAGTCTTAATTCTGAAGTTAATTCTAAAAGTTTAATTTCTCGGAAAAGTGGGTAAATTATTGCTGTCACTTGAAAAACTCTGAAAAAAATACCATTGAAATTTCAGATTTCTATTATGTACATATTATTTGTGAAACTCGATAACAGCTCTGCCGTTTCATATTCAGTGATCTGTAAAAATATATGTATATATTAAAACTACTAAGTATTTGAAAAATGCGAATGATCATATTTCATTATTATCAATACAACAAAAATAGTTTTCGAATCACTTTCATTTTTTTCCAAAGAAAACTTCTTGACTTTCACATTCCACCACAAAAATTTCAAATTTCTATCATATACATCATTGCAATATTCGTTTGAAATTTGGAATCTTAAATTTTTTCACCGTTAGAAAACACAATTATAGTGTTCGAAAGATTCCAAAAGTGCGAATCATAATATTTAATCTTTTCCTATTTAAACCAAAAATGAATTTTTTTATTCATCTCTAAATTTAGAAAATCATCTGCTAAAACGAAAAAATTATGTTTTTCCACCCCCTTTTTTGCCAACAATGATTTGGCGCCTTAGACCCTTTGATCTAGGCGCCAAATCATTGTTGGCAATGAAAATTCCGTGACCTTCATATTCCACCACCAAAATCTCAAATATCTAGCATAAATACAGCTTTTGCAATATTCATTTTAAATTTTAGAATTTTAAAAATTTTCCACCGTTAGAGAGGGTAATTACAGTTTTCGAAATATTCCGAAAGAGCGAATCACAATATTTCATCAATTCCTGTCTAACCGAAAAAAAGAAGCTTTTCATTTATCTCTAAAAATGAACAATTATCTGCTAAAACAAAAAAGTTGTGTTTTCCCACTCCCCTGTGTCTAAAGCGCCAACTCATTATTGACAAGGGAAATTTCGTGACCTTCACATTCCACCACCAAAATATCAAATTTCTAGCATAAATACATCGTTGGCAATATTCGTTTGAAATTTTGGGGATTTTCAACTTTTTCCACCGCTAGAGGCCGTAATTATAGTTTTTGAGAGATTAGGAAAGCGCATGTCGTAATATTTCATTAGTAGCTATCCAGCACAAAAAGATTTTTAATTTATCTCTGTAAACAAAAAAGTTCGATGTCTATAAACGGACAGACGACAAAACGAAACTATTACCTCGTTTTTTTTTGAAAACGAGATAAAAAAAACTAGTATTGCACAAATTTGATCATTATTAAAGATATATTTATAACTTAGAATTAAGTCTTCTGCGGAAAATTCATATTGGATATGGAGCAATCACAGGTGAATCAAGAATCACTGTGAAGAAATAAGAATAAATGCCATTTGAATTTGACAATTTGAATATCATCAAGTCTTCAGGTATTCTGTTTAATTATTAATGTCCGTTCAGTAATTTTTACAATTTTTAAATTTTTTTGTAAAATATTAACTTTTTCCTATCCTTTAATATTTTGCACTGAAAATTTTGCTAGTAGTTATAAGAGGGAATATTTCGTTTACAAAGACGTTAATAAGAACCGAAGTAAAGGAAGATGACATGTTCCTTCTGAAAGAGATCGTCGGGCAACCCTAATTATGGCATTCTTACAGGAACCCAATGAATACCAGAATTCGGTTCTTGACGAAGTTTGGAGCACATTTTTTTTTATCTTCCTCCTAGTGATATATTTTTTTTAATTCTGCCAAATTGTGTAATAAATATGGTTACTTTTTATTTTTATCATAATTTCTTTGTTAAAAATTTCCAAAGGTGGGACTATGACCTGCTTCGGCACAATATGTATACAAGACATTACTTATGTAGTTAGAACCAATGGTATATTTCACTAATGTTTTATTATAAACTGATTCTTAAAGGTAATTCTTATCCTTTTTATTTTAGTTCGATATGTATTCTGTGCCTTGGGGAACAAATCCTCTTCCATTGGCCAAAATGCTGCAGGTAAGGATTGATAAACTTTGTGACATAAATATGTGCATACTCTTAATAATGGATAATTCTAAATTACCTACTTAGATTAGTATCACTCAACATTTTGGCTGCTTTCATATTTTGAGAAATGTACTGGAATATATTTTTCCCTCGGTTTGGGGCGGGGGTGGCTAAGTCGGTACCGCGCCAGGTTCATAATCTACAGTTCTCAGGTTGGAGTCCTCTCTGGGCCAGCATTGAGATTTTCTCCGCAAAACTCCCAGCCTTACCCTCGGTCAGTAGGGGACAACGATGGGCTTGGAAAGACCATCGTCTGTCGGGTGGGACATAAAACCTGGTCCGTATGCGGAGGAGTATTTGGTAGAGAACTACTCTACAAGTTAAAGAACACGCTGGATGGCCTTGACGGGAGGCTACCATCTGTCTCCAAACAGCTATTCACTGAATCCCCTCCCCCAAACCTCCTCTCAGCCCTCGGAGTCCTTGTGACCTGGCCAATTAGCTGTTTCAAAAAAAAAGTACCGCTCAGAGATAAAACCAACCGAATCCTAGGCTCCAAACACAATTGTATTGGTGCCTAGTTATACGGCTTCACTTCCTTGTTCCTATCAATTGATGTCTTACAGAAAAAAACGAGTGTAAGCGTACTAAATTATACAATATAATAAATATTCTACGAAAAACGAGTCTTTTCGTAGGATATTCATAGGATACGACAGTCGAAAACTGTCACTTTTCGTAGGACGTTTGTTACATGATATAACATCATAACTGCGCAAAGTGGAAATCGCAACACCAAGAAGAAATGGAAGTAGAGATATGTTAATCCCAGGAATCAATCGGTCATCAGAGATATGCAAATGATCAAAGTTCTGCAGCGAATGGACACGCGATACCCAGCCGAGTCGTTGATAAATACCGGGTTCTCACGAGCGCGTATCATAGCATGACTGACAGTGAAGTTGGAGTGCGTGCTGCGAAAATATTCGTAACATGCGTTGGAGACGCTGGAGGATCCTTATGCGCAATTGACGCCTTCTGAGAGAGAGCGAATCGTCGATATGCGAGAGTTCGGATTGAGCATTTGAGCAATCGCTGCACACATAGGGCCAACGTGAGCACAGTGCAATGGTATGCCTCACGCAACATTACGGAGCACCAAATGACATGAAGGACAAGTACGGGACCAGCACGCTGCACCATAGGACGTGAAGATTGCGTGCTCCATAGGAGAGCATGTGGAAAGAGTTTACGCTGCTACGCCAGCTTCCACAACGCTTTAGATATCAACGAATGCAACCAAAATGTGTTTTCAGTGGCAGCTTCCATTTATCTTAAAGGACATTTCTCCGTAAAAAAGGCTATATCCGACGCTATGAAGTTGCAAGTTATGTTTTCTACTGGCTAAATGAGAATATTCCAGATGATTTGGTAGAGAACTATTCAGAAATTATTAGTAATACTTCAGCAGAAGAAACAGATTCGAATATTGAGAATAACTATATTTCCCGAGTTTTTAAAGATACAGTTAAATTCAACCCGATCTTTCTAGAACGCTTTCATTGATTTCCCATTCTTTGCAGAATTAATGCAGTCGAAGGCAGCACAATGTGGCATTTAACAACTTAAAAAACTTATGTTTATCGAAGAAAACAAATGAGGATTGTAATAGGCGATTAATATTAAAACATAGCGATCGAATTCAATATAGAACCAGCACACATGTAAACTTTAGCTATCACAGAACTAAGGAACAATCCAACAATCGAAGCCCAGCAATGGCGCCCATGAGACACGTGACAGCGGCAACCAATAGAAATCGACATCGCTGTTCGGCAACCTCTCCCTATATAGGGCCACTAGGTCGCCGTTATCGCCAGCTCCCTTCGGCGGCGAACTTGATACAACTGCATGCCCAGTTGGGTGCTGTTTGGAACGCTTACTTCAGGACATCGGTAAGCACCTGATTGATGGAATGCCGAGACATCTAGGCTTGTGTAACCGCCCGAGATGGGTCTACTATGTACCGATGAATCTGCAATAAGCGCACGTACATTGCTTTCTGAAGTTCCATTTTTTGATCATTTTCACATCTACACTAATAGCTTTCGTCCTGCCAGTTTCGGGCATAATACATCATTTCCTTTGCGGTGCTGCGATTTCCACTTTGAGCAGTGTACTTTAGTATAACCGTACTAATAAAGTTTTATATGTTACATTGCAGGACACTGTGTATTTAACAGGCAGTAAAATTAATATTTATAGTTTTTTTTATAAAAACCATAAAGCAGTTTGCCATTTGTACAGTCGCTCAAAAAAGTATCCGAACACTATGGTTCATTATAGAATTCAGAAAAAATATCTGGCAACGATTTTTTTTAGAAATTAGTGATCTGACAACTTCGTGTCACGTGACACGAAGTTGTCAGATCACTAATCTCTAAAAAAATCGTTGCCAGATATTTTTTCTGAATTCTGTAATCAACCATAGCGTTCGGATACTTTTTTGATATATATAATGTGTATGAATATATAATGCAATGAATATGGAGTGTGTGCAGTTACCGTTCACAGCAAACTGGAGCGGTTGCGGTTAATGTTCACAGCACATTGGATCGTGTGAGCTCGCAAAAACCTGGATCGTGTGGGCCCACTCACAGAAATATTGAGCGTGTGCAGTTACCGTTCACAGCAAACTGGAGCGTGTGCAGTTACCGTTCACAGCAAACTGGAGCGTGTGCAGTTACCGTTCACAGCAAACTGGAGCGTGTGCAGTTACCGTTCACAGCAAACTGGAGCGTGTGCAGTAACTGCACACGCTCCAGGTTTCTGTGAACGGTAACTGGAGCGTGTACAGTTGATGTACACGCTCCAGATATTTTTTCTGCGTTCACAGCGTTCGTTTTTGCAACCACAGCGTTCGGATACTTTTTTGAGCGACTGTACATTGCTATACATGCTCAGAGGAAAGAAATGGTAAGTGTGGTGTCAACGTATTTATTTGCATTGGAAGTAATTAAAAAGTACAAATAGTTAAGAATTAAAAGCAAAGCAGAAGTTAAATTTACCATTTGCTTTTTTTTTCTTCCAAAATTACTGTTTTGCAAAAGTTGCTAGATATATGTATAAATATATATGTTTTATTTTATTTCCATTGTTATACTAAACCATAGTTTTATCTATCTATACCAGGGGTACGCCAGTTACATACACATTTCCAGGGGGTACGTGAAGCATAAAAGTTTGAGAACTACTGCTTCGGGATTTCTAAAATTCACCCAACAATTACTCAAGTTAATTTCAATTAAAAAAATTCAATTTAATAAAAATTCAGAAATTCACATTACGATTTTTGTTGACTTAACTCTGTGAAAACTTTTGCAATTGAAAATCGTCCTATTTGTAGTTTCAGTGTTATCACAAGATTGAATCAGTGATATTTAAAATTTTCGGCTCCTTAAAAACTTGCTTTTTTGTCTACGTGATAACACGATTAGGATTGTTAACAGTGGAAATGAAAGCTTCTTAGTGACGTAATTTTTCTTACCACATATGATAATTTCGTACAACCTGTATCCGAAATGATTTGATTGGTTCTGGAATTACAGATTATGTTTTAATTCTAAGTTTTATTAATCATCTCTCCAAGCTAATTTATTGATATTCCAGCACTCTAATGATGGTTAATTTTAACAAGCATAATAACTTTAATTTCTGATGTCTAAATCTCTGATTATTTTGATTCATTTACATTGGAATTAATATGTGAACAGTACACTATTGCGATGCTGAAGACATTTTACTGCAGAATGTATGTAATACATGATTTTAACAAAATTTAATTATTTTTAGGGATTTGCAGGCAGCATAAACAAAGATTTTGTGGCGAAGGAAAATGTCGATACTAATAAAGTGATTTCCAAACTTCACGTGCCTTTGAATTTCAAATTAAGGTAAATTGATGTTTTAATCTTGTGTTCATGGTATAGTTCGAGAATTAATTCTTGAAACGAACTGTGTATGTGGTGGGATAGATGCATTTCAGCCAGAAGAACACCCTTTCGACATGAGTAGGTCTGTGCCATTTGACTTGTAAGCCACTTAAGAGTCGGTAGAAATGTGTGCAGACAAGTGTTTCTGAGAGTATATATGTTGCCGCTAAAGCTCGAAAGCTGTTAATGTGCACATTACCTAGCTAATCTGCAGATTAACTGATTTGCTCCGTTAACGTGCGGAATCAAGAGTTTTCCGCATTTTACCTAGGTAATGTGCACATTAACGGCTTCCGTATCGTTAAAGTTCAAAAGTTTGTTTCTCTCATAGTGGTGAATCTCTTGAATATGAATCTTCGTGTCACGTGATTCACTCGTCCGCATTATAAAAAACGCCCCGGATGAGCGGAGGTCAAGTGAGAACGAATCGGTAAAGTGATTCATTCTTGATAACGAATCACTAAAATGATTCGTTCTCACTTGGCCTGCTCATTTTGGGGGCGTTTTTTATAATTCGGACGACTGATTCATGTTGACAGAGGGATGACCCTGGTTTCAACTCTACTCTCGGACACTAGATAAATAACATTATGTTAATTTAAGCGTACAGAAACGTTCCTGTTGTTCCAGCAAAGATCTTATTTTCACTTTAACGAGTGCCTGGTAGGTAATGTGCAGATTATCCAGGTAATTTGCAGATTACCTAGGTAATTTGAGAAATGAAACAATTTTCCGCACGTTAACGGATCACCCTAGTTAATCTGCACAATACCTAGATTATCTGTAGAATAACTGATTTCTGCACTTTAGCGGTAACATATATACAGTATTAGCCAATACAAGTTTTCGTCGCTAACATACGCAGTTTGAAAGATAAGGATAAACAAGTCAATAGTAGTCAAAAGTAGGATAAACAAGTCAATTAGTCAATCTAGTCAGCGTGATTGCATTTCCAAACCAAGAAGACAATTTCTCCTTATATACGATACTGATTCATATATGTAGATAATTCCTTTTCTGTTGTCATTGTTTTCAAAATAATCAATCTACAAAAGATGTGGAGAAAATATGGGGATTCAAAAGTATCAACTCTCTTCTTGTCTTGGTTACGAAATATCTAAGTCTCCTTTCTTTAACAAATTTTAAAGTGGACTAAATTTGCTTTTAAGTGCATACATCTGTTTTATAACACTCAACAAAAACTGCTAAAAATTCCGGTAACAATACCTATTTTCTTATTAACCGCATCGCATGTTGCATATTATAAATGTCTTAAAACTCCCGAGAAATTAAACTGAAGACTTTGCTCAAACTCAGAACCATTCTACAGACATGAAACATTACACTCAAGTTTTCAACTCTGTTTTTTATCAACAGGTTTAATTCAGCAGTTCATCTTCTAAGCATCATTTGTCAAGGTGAGTCATGAACTTAATCGAAGTCAGATATTTTCATAACTCTGTACCACCTAAGGCCCCAGTCATCGCCTTGCAAACTTTCTTAATATCATTACTGATCACCAAGACTCAATGTTCTTATAGAGAGCCATCATTATGAAAATCAATTTCTAATGTCTCCCGTAAGTAAAATCTATATTCTTATGTCGACATGACTGAAAGATACATGAATGCTGTAACGCAGAATTTTATAAGAAAATATCACAATAGTAATTTCCATTATATTATAATAGGAAGCTTGAATATTTATTTTTAAATTAGTGAGTTGTGTTAATATGCATTAATTTTTTGTTAGATTTTATAATTCTGATATATTTTGAATATTTTGGCTTTTAAGTAGCATTATAAGATTTTTCTAAAAAAAAACAGCCTAATTTAGCATTTCAGTTATTATACATTGCAGTGTGTTTTTTTCTCTAATCACCATATCGATGAAATTCTTTAATTGCTTAGTAATAGCATTATATTGAAGAATTTTTAAAAATTCCGTAATTGGTACATATTACTCATTCAGCTAACTAAAGTTATAGTGCAATGGAACATTTGAAGAATGTAACTGATATTGTCTTAATGCTCGTTTAACAAGAACGTTTTTTGGTCGATGATTATTTGTGCATTGTAAAGCATTGCATTTTACCTTTGACAGAATATTTTTTGGAAGTTTCAGAAACCAACTATCAGTGCTGTTTTCCCTTCCATGAAAAGTAATAAATGAGTAACTTATGAGATGTGCATTCATGTGTATTTTTTTATCTTTCAGGTTGATTCTGAAGTTTTTGTTGCCACAAGCTCGTAGAGGAGTACGAGAAAGAGAAAGTGCTAAGGTAAGAATTCTAATTATTATTCCTAATTATTGAAGAAAACACATTGGAAGAATATTTTATTACAAAAAATGTGTGTTATGATATTTTTCATTTGCATACAAAAAATCTTCCCTAGGTGTAGGGTAGTTGTGGTAGACTAAAAAATAATTATAATTTTCCCCGTTTCAGTCATTAATGATCAAAGGTTTCGATTCCTGGCGCCAAGCTTTACATCGGCTTGCAGAGTTAATGGTCCTCGAAGGAAGAATTCCAGAAACAGACATTTTCTTCTTCTTCACTTTCGACGAGATAGGAGAGTTGTTGAAGACCAGGTCACCAAAGCTGTTGGCAAAGTAAGTGACAGTGATGAAGCTTTGATAAAAATAATTACTGCAAATTCTCCTGTAACAAAATCGCTGGGTGTCCAAAATATTAATGAAACACCCACGTTAGTTCAAGTCATTTTTCCAGAATAAATTCATATAATTCATTCTCAAATAAAATTGTCAAACGAATCTGCATCGAGGCCTACTACTAGCTTCGTGACAAAAGGATTCTTTTCATGTTGCCCGCTTTCCTGATTATCCTTAATATCATAGCACTATCGCCTCTTATTCTTTTCCATGGGTTGGTATATTATAACCTTTGAGTAGCACTTTTGTGCACATATGAACTAAATGGCAGGGCCATCGCCAGATTAGATCGCGCCCTGAGGCAAACAATTAAATGTCGCCCCTAGTGGATTATAAGATAAAAATATAAGAAAATCTCCAATTGCTATTTTGTTTTTATTACAAGAGAAATAATGCAAAACAATTAAATAATAATATTAATTAAATGTTTGTTCTACGGGGATATCGCACAATAAAACTGTTTATAAGCTCTTCTAATTCATTTTCAGCCAATGTTTCTTGGGTCATTGCTGTTCGCAAATAATTTTTAATCAGTTTAAGCTTGGAAAAACTTTTTCCGCACTTGCTACGCTGACAGGATTATTCCACAAAATGAAATAATAATCCCCAAAATGATAAATATAACATAAATTAAGCAAAACTGGCTAAGGAAAAGTAAAAGTGAATGGTGGACCATCACAAGGCGCCGTGAGGCTGTCTGCCTCTATGCTACACCTTGTCGACGGTACTCTAAAGTGCCAGGTCACAAGGACCCCAGAACTCGGAGGTTTTATGGGAGAAGGTGGTTCATTTGACAGCTATTAGGAAACAGCATCCCCCCCATCAACTTCCACACAGCAACATGGCTTTACGTCCCATTCAAGAGACGGCGAAATTTCTAAGCCCATCGCTGTTTTCCTTCTCACTGAGAGCAGGGTTGGCAATTAGGAAACATAGAGCTCAACACTGTCACAATTGGGACTCGATCCTGGGAATTGCTGAATAAAAACTAGGTGTTACAGAATGAGTCAGCCCCCAAGCCCCATTTTTGATGATTATGGGAGAAACAATATTGCATTTTATTTCAATCCCATTAATTTAATCGAATACCATGTGTGTTCTATCTGGGCAATACATAAGTAAATGATGGTTTAAAAGATACAAATAAATGGCACTTTTGTAACTCGCTAGAATTAGATAGATCGTTTACATCAGGGATTCTCAAAATGCTGTCAGCACATTGTTTTTGAATACACTCTTTTACTCGACATTGCTGATAAAAATATAATTATAAATGATTTAAAACAAACGTTTCCGTCCACCTTAGGAAGTACATATTTACTATTAATCGTGTTTAGCAACCATCATAGGAGCTTTTTTTTTCAAAGGATAAATATTTCGGATTCCTGGATTATATAAAGTCATCCTATGTACTTTCCCGGTCTGATAAAGCAATTATGGGGCCTAGAAATCTTAGGATTTTTGCGGTCCTCCTGCTGACAGAAACGAATCATAATTTAATTAGTAAATAAATAAATTAATACATAACGTTAATAATACTGATTTAATTTAATTATGTATTCCCCCCATTCTTTGAGTATTCTTGAAATTTGAAACAAAAAAAATCATAGACTATATAGCTAGTATCTGGTTCAGATGTATTACTTAATAAAAGTTTCAGATATTATTCTATTCTTGCTAATTACAAAATTTGAATAAGTTTGAAAAAATAATATCTGTTTAAAATACTACTACCAGTTAATAAACAAGAAGCGCACTACGCCCCCATCTTAATCTGTCTTAGGTACCTATGCAACAATACGGTTAACACTACCTAATACGGTTCACTTTTTATTATAGTGCATGAGATTTATTTTATATATTTATTTTTTAAAATGTTTTATGCAAAGAAACTCAGAAATATATTTCTTATAGTTACATAATTTTTTTTTCAGAGCAAATCATCGCAGACGTATATATCCAGAAATGGATAAATATTTATTTCCGGAGATTATGAAGGGAGTTCCTAAGCCTGTGAGTTTCTTAAAATTTTGCTGTTTAGAATTCTTGGTTCAGAAGTCATTTTGGTGATGTTAAAATTAAAACTATCTAAATCACCAGGGATGCATAAAATTACTTCTGAACTTTTGGAAACACAGGATAAATCTGTTATCATATCGTTGACTGAAATGCTGAATATTTTCTGCAATAAAACTGATGTTCCTAAGGAATCTGAACGACATATAATTATTCCTTTGTTCGAGAAACACGATGGCAGTTCTCATAATAATTGCAGCTTAAACGAGACAGAATTTTATCACTTTTCATTTCTTATAAAGATTTGGCAATATCTCTCTACACGTTTCTAGATCATTATGAGAGTTGGATAGCTGTATCTGTCTATATTATGTGCCTAATAAAAGTTTTTTGCATGATTGAGGGTGAAATAATTAAACCTTTGGATAAGGAGCAATTTCTCAATGAATAGTGTAGTTTTTTTTAATGTTCGAGTGTCCTTTGACGTATTGAACATTGATTTAAATGACTTGATTTCATTTGGATTCAATATTTGTTTTTCTTAAGTAAGTGCTGATACGGACATGGATTATCCTCACCTCAATTAGTTGAAATAATCAATGCTCTGCTGTAACTATTTACGTTATTAAGATTTTATGACTATCTTAGAGCGAAGATTTTTTTCCTTTTTAGATCAACTTAACTCCATCTATAGATACTGGAAACGATGCCACGACCTTTATGAAAGGTAACTGCTTGAATTATAATTTTTCTTAATGGCAAAGCTTGCATGGAAGTAAGTGAGACAATGGGATTTCACAGTTGGAGAAGCGACTGTTCTTGCAGATCATTGGTTGATTGAACTGTCATTATCACTTTAGAGCAATTAACTATGTATGAGATCGCTGACTGATTGGCAAGTGGCTGATAACTCAATTAACCAATGACCTATGAAAATAGTCGATGAGTGAAGTGTTCTTGTTCATCATCTCAATTTCTTCATCATCTTCAATCTTGTTCATCATCTCAATCCTCCCGCAGTTGTTCATTAATCTTTCGTGATAGCATTGTGCTCGTCCTTTGGTATTTAGCCCCCTCCAAAGGTTCAGATAAGGTTGTGGGGAGGGGACCCACTGGACAGCTGTTGGGAGACAGATGGTAGCCTTTCGTGAAGACCATCCAGCCTGATCTTTAACGTGCACGGATCCATGGCTTTACATCCCATCCGACGGACGGCGGGCTTTCCAAGCTCATCAGCATCCCCTACTGACCGAGGCCAAGGTGGCGTTCTACTGACTGAGCCACCCCCGCCCCCATCAAGCCTGGACAGCCGTTCAGTAAAAGGAGGAAAGAAAGTAAAGAAATTAAACATGCAAAGGAATTTAAGAGATTCAATTTGAATAAAATTTAGCTGAAAATTTTAACAATCTATTTTATATTAAAAAATCTATATTTTATAATGTAAAAATCTATATTTTATACCGTCCCGTGGCCGAGTGGTTAGCACGCTTAGCTACTGATCTAAGGGACCTGGGTTCGAACCCCGGATTAGGCATGGATGTGTGTGTTGTTTTTCTGCTGAGGTCCTGCCATCCTCTCAGATCTCCTACTATGGCATATAAACTGACAGGCTACTGTCAGACCTCTGTGGCAAGCAGCTGCTTGAGGGGGTATTTGTTTATTTTTTATTTTTTAAAAATTTACATTTTATATTATAAAATCTATTTTAACTATTTTATATAGTTTAAAATAACAAGTTATTTTAAACTATATAAAATAATTTGTTCATTACGACTTTAACAAAATATTAATGAATGTTTTAAAAATTAATAGCTACCAGTTCAATTTTAACAAATATAGACTAAGTTGAAGCAGCTGTTTATTAAAAATATAATTCATCTGTTATTTCAATACCCAGGCTTAGTATGATGTAGGAGGCTTCGGTCTGATGCGCTTCCGACTAAGATAACAACGACTCAGGGGAAGTGGTCGAGGAAATATCCACAAATTTTAATATGCTAAATAAAGACAGCTTACTACGTCATACAGATTTCAGTTTGAGTTGAACCACTTCAAATTTAGTTTTTTCTGCAACTTTGTTTCTTCGATGTTTCCAGAATCACAAAGTGTACTACTTGGAAATGCAATGCTGATCTTTGTGTATCTTGGAGAGTTTCTTTCTGCCTGTTTGTCTGTTCGAGAACTCCTTCTGAACGGTAAGCGCCGGTGCCATCAAATTTGGTATAGAGCCTCATCCCATCGTAACGTAATGCAACGTAAGGGTTGGATCCAATGAAATTAAATCTCCTCCCAGAAAGAAACGGATTAATAGGTAATGATTACGTGTAAACGAGTTCTTAATAACAGCTTTCATTTTCTACACTAGGGGTTTTCAGCGTGGGGTACGCGGTAAAATATTTTGAGGTACGCCGTGAAAGCTCAAAAGTCGCTAGATCTAGTAATAAAGTCAGTGTTTTATTTTATTCGCATTGTTATACTATAATTATAGATTTATATATCTATACAAGGAGTACGCCAGTTACATACACATTTCTAGGGGATACGTGAAGCATAAAAGGTTGAGAACACTGTTCTGCACAATGCCCAACAATGCACCTCGACGTAACAATTTGGTCATGTTCATAAGAGACTCACGAATTAATGACGTATCAAAAGACTGACGTAATTTTAACTGTTTCGGATCAATTGGTGCTTCGACGTTTTTAGTTTGGTACTTTTGGAATCTTCCCAACTTCCCAAATACTTGGATGCTTGTTCCCAAATTTCCCGTATGGATTTCCCCCTTGACACTCGGTTGTTACATTAAAAACAAGAGTCAAGACTTGGATGGATTGCATGGAGGTAAGAGAGACAAGGAGATTTCACAGTTGGAGAAGCGAGTTTATAATTCAACTCATATTGAAATCTGTGTGGGGCGGGGGTGGCTCAGTCGGTAGCGCGCCAGGCTCGTAATCTGTAGTTCCCAGGTTCGAGTCCCAGCTGAGTCAGCGTTGAGACTTATCTCCGCAAAACTCCCCGCCCTGCCCACAATCAGTAGGGGACACCGATGGGCTTGAAAAGGCCGCCGTCCGTCGGATGGGACGTTAAGCCGTGGCCCCGTGTGCGGGAGAGCCATACCCTGTGCACGTTAAAGAACACGCTGGATGGCCTTGACGGGAGGCTACCATCTGTCTCCCAACAGCTGTTCCAGTGTGGGTCCCCTCCCACAACCTTCTCTGAGCCTTCGGAGTCCATGTGACCTGGCCATTTAGCCCATGGTGTGCAAAAAAGTGCCGCTCAGAGGTAAAAAACCCAACCTAACTTGAAATCTGTATGACGTTGTAAGTTGTCTTTAATTAGCATATTAAAATTTGCGGAAATTTCCTGGACCATTTACCCTGAGTCAATCCTCATGCCTATTTTTGTAAGAAATAATTACATTTATTAGCCATAATTGTTATCGTTTACATTCCTTAATGCTTGAATCGAGCTGACTTTAGGTGTTCTTGACAGTATTCCTATGTCTTATGGCCTTTAAATTAAAACTTGATTCATCGAACCCCCTAGACTTGCGAACTACGAAAAAATGAGAATTACGTAAGCGATTACAGAGCCTAATGAGCTACATCCAAAATGAAAGCTATTTATGTGGAGGGAATATTTTGGGCTATTTCGAATTATGTCCTCAATTTTCTGACGCTCACAAGAGGGGAAAATCTGACGGAATCGATCTACGTAAAACAGAAGCTTGCTACGTTAAATCGTTTACTATGTATTAAAACCTCGAGCAACCTGTGAAAGTTTCTAGCTTTAAATGAAAAGAATAATTTACCCTTCAAATAGATATTTGCCACCGAGATCTGACAGAACTCTGTCAGTATAATACGCCATGGAATAGGTGAGTGAGAAGGCAACTCCTTAAAAGAAAATGAATACAAGGAAGGAAACACCCGTACATTATCCAGAACTCTAACTAAGGTATTTGTGATTCGAAGTAAAACATGCAATCTATGGTTTGCTTACTATCACATTCCAAAATCTATTATTCCTTTTGAAATATTTGATTTCTGATATGTATAATTTGCATTCCTATGTTTGGGAATCTTTACATAAATATGAGAAATGAAATAGAAATTTTTCTATGTTATAAATATGTCATTTTGAGAATATAGTGAAATTATACAGGATTTGGAAGCGTTAAACTTTGTGTTAAAATGCAGATTTTGCCAATACTTCAAAATATGCTTTTCAATACATTTAAAAAATTTTTTCAGGGATTCCAGTTAGCCAAGGTGTGGCCAGAGGATATGCTAGAGTCGCAATGAATTTGGAAGAAGCTGCATCTATAAAGGTTAGTTTCTTTTAATAAATAATTGCAGCAGTTTGAATAAATAGTTTTTGCACCAAATGCTGCATATTTCTGCAACATCAAACATGTCCTGAAATCTAGGAAAACTACAAGAAAAATGGAAAATTGAAAACGTGGCAGTTCATTCTTTACGCTTCTGAACATTTCTGATGTTATATCGCTTTAGGAAATGAAGGGACAACCTTTCACTTTATGATAATATAAATCAAAATTCACTGTCTTAAACTTTACTTTATAAATACGTTTGCATGAAGAAAGGTAAGTCATAAGAATAATTTAGCTTTTAAAAGGTTATTGATGATAGAATAATTAACACAGTTATTGAATTCGTTATATACAAACGTTTATTTTTCAAAGTGATTAAACGTGAAAATATTATTCGGACTTCTAATATACATTTATTTCAATAAATGGGTTGTTACAACTATTATTAGTCGAAATCAGTTCATTTACTAATGTTTGATTTAGGGATTTTATTTTTAACAGCATTAAGCTTTTTGGACACGTGTTTTCGCTTTTCGAAATAATAAGTGTAAACGAAATTTCGCTTTAGGCACAGATGTTTGACAGCAGTTTGTATTAATCTGACACAAAACGTACATTCCATTTTGTTAAAATAGTTAAACAAGCGAGTGTAATTTATACAGGTCATCTGTTATTCCATAAGAGCCTCTTGATTTTAAATTGCTGAGAAATTTGGACAAAAAAATGATTGATTTGATTCTGATTCAATGTTTAATGATAAAGGTGAATCATCTTCTAACAGACATGCATTTTTCTCTTTCTGTAGCATGGAGAAATCCTGATCACTTACAGTACTGATATTGGCTGGAGCCCTTACTTTCCTGTCCTGGCAGGGGTTGTGACAGAGCTAGGAGGACTCATATCTCATGGTACGATTATGATACGCATCTTTAGTGGGAGACATTGGCATCCTTTTGCTGTAGATATTGTGAAAAATATTTTATTCTAAATCTTAATATGAGAGTTAACAAATGATTGATAACTCAACTAACCAATGATCTGTGAAATCTGTTGTTGCGTCAACTGTTCAATCTGACTGATTGCATTATTGATGCGTCGACAGATCTCATAAATCATTGGTTGCTTCAGCTATTTCAATTATAGCAATTTTTGTCATATTGTTTTATGAATAAAAAATACCATGACGATTTCCTTTCATACTAGAGATGACTTCAGCCTTGGCTTGAAACTATAATAATCAGAGTTTAAATTTAAAATTTTGAATTTCGTCAGAATGGTTTAAGTTATGGAATATAAATTTTATACATAAGTAAATTTTTCAATCGTTTTATTATTTTATATAAAGTATGCACTTCTGTTGAGACTAGTGGCAAGCAGAATATGAAATTTCTGACACAATAATTAAACTTTTTGTTACATAGAGATTGTTACGGAAATGATACATTGGTACTACTAGACATTTTCATTTAGCACTTTTTATTAGGAGGGATTTGGGTTCGAAACTCTACTACATTAATAATATAGTTCAAAAATATAATTATAGAAATCGAAGAAAGTTTGCCTACTTACTAATCTAACATTATGTGCAACTATTGCAGAGTATCCAGAAGAAACATACATAAATGCATAGATACATACATGCCTACAAAATCCTCATACAGCCATGGGCTACGGAGGTCCAAACAGACTGTGTAACTTTCCTCTGTAGACATGTCTATCCTGAGCTAGAGCTGCTGCATTTGACCACTGTAGGCCAATTCTCGCAAGGTCCTGTTTGAAATTGTCTGCCATTACTCTAAGGTCTCCTCCCTTTTCCTGAAGCCTTTAGGCACTCTGTTTATAATCGTGTTTGCCAATCTGCAGTTATGCATACGAGCAACGTGGCCAAACCAACGCAGTCTCCTCTGCACAAAGTGTTGCTCAAAGGAGGTTGATGACTCCGTCTTGTAACCTCATCACTACTTATAAAGTCAAACCACCAAGGGTTAGTAAAATTTAGATATGAATCATGACTGTGGGAATTTTTTGTTGAGTAATAAAGTGTATGAGAAAGTTCATATAATGCAACAGAGTTGCACGGACAATTTATTTACGCAAGCTTTTTCATTGTTTGCATAAAGATTTTTTTTTTTATATAATTTCAGGAGCCGTGGTTTCCAGAGAGTATGGTCTTCCCTGTATTGTCGGTCTTCATGGAGCAACCAACATTTTCCGTACAGGTTAGTTTTTTTTTGAAAAATGAATTTTTGTCAAAACATAAAATCACCTTAAATATGTTAATCAAAAAAAATAATTAAATATAAAAATAAAAAATAAATGTAAATAAAAACTATGAAGGATACGAATTTTACAAAGATTGGAAGATTCATCCAATCCAAAAAATAATTTTTCTTTGATCTATAGAAACAAAAAAATGTGTGATGTCCACAGACCATCTCACAAACATCAGAGTAAAAGCAATATCTCGTTTTTTTAAAAATGACCTAAAAACGAAAGCAATCAAAAGTTTTCCTTTCAAGAGAAAATATTCGTCAGCCACATTTTAATTAAAATCAGTTCAAACTGAAGTGTTCAGTTCTCATTAAATAATTTTTTTATCTTTATTTAAACTACTTAATTGGGTAGAACAATTCTAATAGTCGAAAATTCCGAAAAATCAGCTGATGAGTTTCAATTTGGAAGCCGTTGTCCGAATTTTAATGCTAATTTCAAAGTGGTATAAAACTGATAGGCTTAAGAATACCAGAAATGGGCATCAGGGTTTAGTGGCACGATCAATAATGTCTCTATAATAGGAATTCATTTGATGAATTTTTAAAATTTAGTTGTAGTTGCGAATTTCATAAATCAGTGTCGTACAGTTACTTATAGGGTACTTTCAAAGATGTTCACTACAGAGGGAATTTATTTTACCCATCTTTGAATGAATGTGTCTGGAAATTTTATGACAATCACCCCAGAGGTAGGATAACAGTTTTTTTTATATACCTTGTGAATTTATTTTGACATTCAGATATTTTGTGTTTTACAATACATAAATAAAATTTTAAACTTTTCTGCAATCTTTTTGTTGGGGACCACTGTTGTAGATTATATTAGTCTCTATATAACAAGAAATCACTTTTCAGTTACATGAGTAGAAGCAAATTGAACGCCCATGTCTTTGATATTATCAAGAAGTTTGAGAAACTAAAGGATGCATTTTCAGAATTTTTAAAATATTGTCAGCGTGCTTAAGTATTTTTCTTCCGAAATATTTTAGCTTAAAGAAAAAGAAAAAAAATTAAGGTTTTTTTTTTAATCCGTCTAGTCACGACTTTCCACACCAAAATTCAGTTGGGTTGGGTTGTTTTACCTCTGAGCGGCCTTTTTTGCACACCGTGGGCTAAATGGCCAGGTCACAAGGATCCCGAAGGTTGGGGGAGAGGACCCACTGGAACAGCTGTTGGGAGACATATGGTAGCCTCCCGTTAAGGCCATCCAGCGTGTTCTTTAACGTGCACAGGGTATGGCTCTCCTGCACACGGGAGCACGCTGAACGTCCCATCCGACGGACTGCGGCTTTTCCAAGCCCATCGGTGTCCTCTACTGACCGTGGACAGGGCGGGGAATTTTGCGGAGATAAATCTCAACGCTGACTCAGCTGGGACTCCAAATTTCAGTGTTTAGGGATCTAGCTTGCAGTTGGCCAAATGTGGTGGGAACTGCACTGCCATCCCATTAGTGACGAATCAGATAATTTTGTATAAGTTTTGGCAAAATCTCTATAATTGATCATCTCTGTTAATAAAAAGCGTGGTGGAAACTCTATCACGGAAAAAATAAATGAATAAAATTTAAGACATCAATTATTGAGTTTAATCTCTTGACATTTATCATGACATATGTAATAGAATAGTTATCAGAAAAAAAAATAGTTTATGTATAATAAATATTTTTCCCCATCCAATCTCAGCCTTGAAAATTATTCTGGCTGCATCACTGGTCTCATTGCATTTTAATCTTTAATCAAGTGGAGCTAATGCTTTTATTTCTATATTTTTAGGTGATTTCGTTATTATAGATGGCAACAAAGGCATTCTGCAGAAAATATCACCTCCTAATGAGGAAGAGAAATAACTTCTGTTTCAAAGTCATCAACAGCATGAGAGAAACAATGCTGTAGTGTACAGTTTCTTGGTGTCAAACGACACAGTCATCATTTCCCATTCAATTTAACGTGCGAAACATTTCATTAATCACCTTGAAATTATACAAATACCTCCTGTTTCTTGACTGAAAACTATTAGAGATTAGCTTAGTCTGGATTTGCTTATAATGCTTATCTGTACTTGCAAGTATAAATCACATAGCTGAAACATCAACATTTTTATTCATAAACTCTATTGATGACCACAAAAGGATTTGTGACATTTCTTCTAATATCCACTAGAAGTACTCTCCCGAAACATTCTTCAGCTTCATTTATTTGATTGCATCAGAAATGTGAAGTAAACGTGTATAGATAAATTAAATGGTAGTTTAAATCATTTGTCCTGTGTTTGTTTCTGTTTTATTTTTTTATTTACACATTGATATCCAATATTAAGGGTTGGGTTGTTTTACCTCTGAGCTGCACTTTTTTGCCCACAATGGGCTAAATGACCAGGTCACAAGGACCCCGAAGTCTCAGAGAAGGTTGGGGGAGGGGACCCATTGGAACAGCTGTTAGAAGACATATGGTAGCCTCCCGTCCAGGACATCCAGTGTATTCTTTAACGTGCACAGGGTATGGCTCACCCGCATACAGGGCCACGGCTTAACGTCCCATCCGACGGACCAATATTTAAGGATCTGGTTTAGAGTCGGTTGATGAATATATAATAAGTGGATGGAGTACTTATAGGCTAACTGATCGGGCCAAAAGCTTTTCATGACCCATCAAAAGATTCTCGCTACCTTAGGTTATGAAACTACTGATCTAAGTAAAAGGGAACTAACGCTTATGCCCACTTTGTAATTGAAACTTCAACATCAATAACTAGAGAAGTGTGAAAAAAAATCACAGAAGTGAGATCAACTGTATCAAATGTCTGCAGCCCATATGTTGGCAAAGTTATTAGCATCTAGTGCTCCGATACTATTTGTATCAGAATAACCATGGTACATTAATACTTGATACCTTATTAAATGCTTAGTTCACTATTGGTATAAAATAGCCTATAGGTGCGCCCTGACAATTTGAACTAAATGATAGTGCTTCGTAGCATCTACCATCAGGTCTGCTGGATCTAGAAAAAAAAATAATGGGCAATGGGGTGAGTGACCACGCTCTGGTATAATTAATTCTCCTTTGTTTTGTGGTCTTTAAAATTTTTTTTGAAAATTATGTCCACTATTACGTTTAGTATTTTTGTCTCCTTTCCGGTTACTATTATTCTCAAAGTGGGTGGTGCATGACCCTTACCATCATAACCTTATTTAAGGAAGCGTGAACCGATACAGCAGTATCTGGTAGAGCAACTGGTGGTGACCAGTTCACCCCGCGTTCGATTACGGGAGGTTTTCTTCAATTTGCCCTCATTATCACAAAAGTGAGTTCTACATCAAAACTGTGACTAAGTTTATTTGTTTTCGAATAATTATGTTTAAGGTAAGGGTTTATCCTATATATATACTTATATAACCATCGGTTAACGAAAGCAAAGGTCACCAGTTCTAGATCAGGAACTAAAGAATTTTTACCAAAATGAGGTTTTTGGAAATTGAACCAATGCCCTCGAGTAGTTGACAAATGTTGAAAAGCTAGCGCAATAGAGTCTTGGTTATCGGAATTTCGGCTCATCCGAGGTAGCCTCCTCTTGAAGACTTTTTGGCTTGAATACCTCCGAACACAACACCCTGAGATTCTTGTAGGGAGAAATCTCTATTCCTAAGCACCTGGGAACCTAATTAACGTTGCTAAGAAAATCCCAAATGAAACCCGAAATATTTATAATTGAATTAATTTAAATGCCTTATGGTTAATCGGTGGCTCGGAACAGATCACTTTGAGCAGTAGCCAAGCACGCTAACCATTCGGCCAGTCCCTACAATGTACATAAATGCTACATACAGTATATATACATTAATGAACTGTGAATTTCAAATATAAAGGTAAACAGATGGAATCGTACTTTAAACGTAATGTTAAATAAGGGAAAAATTAAATTTTAATATCTATTATAAGGTAATTTTTGTTTTGCCAGTTATCCAATTAAATTTATTGTACATGACTTCAAGGTTTTTGAAATAGAATATAAAAGTATTGGCAATTAAACTTGAACCGAGTTCAATTTTTTTTATCAAAAGAGTCATTTACATAAGATATTGATGAGAACTAAATCGAAATTAATGAAGCCAGATATTTTCCAAAATTTATGAATTTTTAGGGAGGCAATTGTTTCGTAAATCTTTTGCAAGTTCAAGTTGTAATCTAATATGACGCCCAAATATGTGTGAAAAGTAGCTTGTGTGTTTTCACAATTTATTATAAGATTCAATAAATAGTAAATCCACAGAGTTACCTGTTGACTTTAAATTCAATAAATAGTTTGCGGAAAAATTCAGTTTTTCTGAATGCGCAGTGTGTACCCATGTATCTCCAGATTCATGCTAGAATGTTCTAAGTGGGAGAACGTATTGGAAAACAGGCGGAGCCAGAGTTAGTTTAGGGTCTTTGAACATTCTGGCATGAATCTGAAGAGACGGGTTTGAATCACGCACGTCGACAAACTCATTTTTTCCACAAAACTATTTATTCGGATTCAGTTTTAGTCAATAATGGTAAAGCACAAAATATATCCTGCAAGCAGAGAACACTTGTAGAACAAGCTGAAAAACACATATTTTGGCAGGAGTGATATCCGAATCTGAAACCTCCTGAAAGCATGTCGGGTGCTCTTCTACCATTGAGTTAACCCAAGGTCGATTCAACTTCAGCTAAAGGGGGTTATAATTACCTATTAACTACAGAAATCAGAAGCCTACAGTGGTCAAATGCAGCAGCTCTAGCTCAGGAACAGACATGACTAGAGAGAAAAGTTGCGGTCTGGTTGGTCCTCCGTAGCCCATGGCTGTATGAGGATTTTGTAGGCATGTATGTATCTATGCATTTATGTATCTTTCTTCTGGATACTCTGCAATAGTTGCACATAATGTTAGATTAGTAAGTAGGCAAACTTTCTTGGATTTCTATAATTATATTTTTGAACTATATTATTAATGTAGTAGAGTTAATTATACCAGAGATACGGGGTGAACCCAAATCCCTCCTAATAAGAAGTGCGAAATGAAAATGTCTAGTAGTACCAATGTATCATTTGCGTAAAAATCTCTATATAACAAAAAGTTTAATTATTGTGTCAGAAATTTCATATTCTGCTTGCCACTAGTCTCAACAGAAGTGCATACTTTATATAAAATAATAAAATGATTGAAAAATTTACTTATGTATAAAATTTATATTCCATAACTTAAACCATTCTGACGAAATTCAAAATTTTAAATTTAAACTCTGATTATTATAGTCTCAAGCCAAGGCTGAAGTCATCTCTAGTATGAAAGGAAATCGTCATGGTATTTTTTATTCATAAAACAATATGACAAAAATTGCTATAATTGAAATAGCTGAAGCAACCAATGATTTATGAGATCTGTCGAAGCATCAATAATGCAATCAGTCAGATTGAACAGTTGACGCAACAACAGATTTCACAGATCATTGGTTGGCTGGAAAACGCTTCCTATCGTGCTCTTTACCCTCATAGAAATTATGGCTTTCTGGATACGGAAACATGGCCTAACTTAATTTGTTTTCGAAGCTTTCATCATTCTCAGGATATCAGTCCGTCCACAATCTATGTGTTACATTGCCCATTATATATTACTAAGTAGGCATAATTGCTATTGACGTTCATTTTGATATTTGTGGGGACTCTAGCTGCGGATATTTACATTAAATAAAGGCAAGTCCCAGATGTACCTCAGCATATCGCTGCACACCATCTATGGGGAGAATGCCATGAATACCACTACCTACTCCGGGGCAAGACCAATAATATCTAACTGGCCTGTAGGGGGGACAGTTAGACTCCACCCTACCGGGGGGGGGAGTCTAACTGCGGACAGTATTACTTTAAATCAGATGTTCCCAAACTTTTCACATCACGCCGCACTTTAGATTTTTGAGAAACCTCCAATCATCATTTCAGCAAATATTTTATTTCATCGTTAAAAATTAAACATAAAAGGAGTGTATTTCACACACTCGTGCTCCTCTTGGAATGTCTCTCTTCATGCCCCACCAGAAGTGAGGAAACTCCTGGTTTAGATGGTTCCTCCCTGTGAAAAAATCAGCATTCTGTGACCGTCTCTGTGACCGATGCTTTCATATTTTGTTAAATTATCCCGTAATGTGGAATTAAGGGTTCCAATGTTTTTCTAAATATTACTACTTATAATTCAGTCTCAGCATTGTCGCGAGTTGTTCTCTCTATCAGTTTTCAACGCCAATCATCTACTTCGTATCACATTTTAACTTTTCAATCCTAACATAAGAATTGTCGACGGTGGCGACACAAAATTAAAATATCATTTACCTTGCGACCCAAAAAGTGGCAGTACCTTCAGGCTAACTGGACTGGCCAAAAGTCGTTCTCGACACATTAGAAGTCTTGGGGACCCAAGTCCGGATCGCGACCTGAACTTGGGTCATACTTCCCTAACTTTTACTTAGATCAGGATTACCTTACCTGTCTCGGGATCGCGAAAGACTTTTGGAGTCAAAGAAGTGAGTTCCATTGCATCAAATGGTTGGCGCCACCCGAGATTATTAACATCTAGTGCTCTGATCTGTTTGCATTAGAAATTACCCAAGGTGCATTAATACACTGCTCAAAGTGGAAATCGTAACACTGCGAAAGAAGTGATGTATACGACCGAAACTGACAGGACTGGAAGCTATAAGGTGTGCAAATGATCAAAAAACGGAACTTTAGAACTCAAGATACGTGCGTTTATTGCATATTCATCAGTACATAATAGGCCTACCTAAGCCTGTAGACGTCTCGGCATTAGAGGGCGGGGGTGGCTCAGTCGGTAGCGCGCCAGGCTCGTAATCTGTAGTTCCCAGGTTCGAGTCCCAGCTGGGTCAGCGTTGAGATTTATATCCGCAAAAATTCCCCGCCCTGCCCACGGTCAGTAGGGGACACCGATGGGTTTGGAAAGGCCGCCGTCCGTCGGATGGGACGTTAAGCCGTGGCCCCGTGTGCGGGAGAGCCATACCCTGTGCACGTTAAAGAACACGCTGGATGGCCTTGACGGGAGGCTACCATCTGTCTCCCAACAGCTGTTCCAGTGGGTCCCCTCCCCCAACCTTCTCTGAGCCTTCGGGGTCCATGTGACCTGGCCATTTAGCCCATGGTGTGCAAAAAAGTGCCGCTCAGAGGTAAAACAACCCAACCCAACCCGTCTCGGCATTCCATCAATCAGAAGGCTAATGGTGTCCTGAGGTATGACGGCCCAAACAGCTTCCAAGTGGGCACGTAACTGTACCTGTAGAGGTACTGTAGTGGTCCACGGTACCTGTAGTGGTCCGCAAATCACTCTGCAGCATAGTCGCTGTGGTAAAAGGGTCACAAACGACCCTCCTAAAGAGCATGAGATCTTTACACCTGTGGTGCGGCGTGTTGGTCTCGTACCTGTCCTTCGTGTCATTTGGTGCTCTATGATGTTGCGTGAAGTGCTCCATTGCATTGTGCTCACGTTTTGCCCCATGCGTGTTACGATCGCTTAAAAGCTCAGTCCGAGCTCTCGCGTATCGACGACTCGCTCTCTCTCTGACGGCGTCAATTGCACATTAAGGTCCCACCGGCGTCTACAAGGCATGTTCCGAACGTTTTCGAGCATGCACTGCAACATTGCATTGTCGGCCGTGTTATGATATGAGGTCGTGGGCTCCCGGTATTTATACCTTGCTCTGTTGGGTGTCATGTCTTCATTCAATGTGGAACTTTCTCATTTGCATATCTCAGATGGCCGATTGCCTCCTGCGATTTGCATATCCCTACTTCCATTCCTTCCTGTTGTTGCGATTTCTACTTTGAGCAGTGTATTTGATACATGTTTATTAAATATTTAGTTCACTATTGGTATATAATGCCTCGTGGTTGCGCTCTGACAACTTGAACGAAATGCTATTGCTTCGTAACATGAAACTACCATCATAAACTTAATTGACTTTGAAGATCAAAGAATTGTATTTGCCATTAAGCCGACGATTTTGATAGTCCAAACAACAACTATTTGTCGCTAGGCTTTTACGATATCCTGCGTGGATTCTATGCGTCGTGTCGTTATTTATTAAACAGCAGTATAGCTTCCATCTCTTGGGAATCATCCTGAATTATTAGATTTAACATTTAACTTTCCTTAAATGTCGCCTTAATTCATGTGGTAGCCAATTGGCGCATAACCAGGAGATCCCCGGTTCGGTTCTGGGAGTCTGATTGGTGGTGTCTTTGACGCTTGTTAAAAAACAAAATTGTTAAAAAAACAAAACAAAATTTTGTTAAAAAACAAAATGCCTATTGTGACTATCATAGAAGTAAGTTACATTACATCATATCCAAACTTCAATTAATTTTATTAATTCCGAATCATCCCATGTGATATTTATATGTATATATATACACATACCTATAATAGCAGACGTCCCACTATCGAATGGTTAGCGCGCCTGGCTATCAAAGAGACCTAAGTTCGAGCCCAGGGTATGGCACGGATGTTTGTGCTCTTTTTCTGCTGAGGTCTCAACTTTCTCACAAACCTTCTACTATGGCATACAAGCTATCAGGCCTCTGTGGTAAGCAGCTGCTTGAGGAGACATTTATTTATTACTTTCGTTATAACCATTTTCTTAACAAAAGGCAAAGATCGTATTGATATATAGAAGTTGGGTTGGGTCGTTTTACCTCTGAGTGGCACTTTTTTGCACACCATGGGCTAAATGGCTAGGCCACAAGGACCCCGAAGGCTCAGAGAAGGTTGGGGGAGGGGACCCACTGGAACAGCTGTTGGGAGACAGATGGTAGCCTCCCGTCAAGGCCATCCAGCGTGTTCTTTAGCGTGCACAGGGTATGGCTCTCCCGCACACGGGGCCACGGCTTAACGTCCCATCCGACGGACGGCGGCCTTTCCAAGCCCATCAGTGTCCCCTAGTGACCGTGGGCAGGGCGGGGAATTTTGCGGAGATAAATCTCAACGCTGACCTAGCTGGGAACTACAGATTACGAGCCTGGCACGCTACCGCCCCCGGTACATAGAAGATCGTCAGTTCTGGCTCCGGACGGAAAGTGTTTTTCCTAAGATGACGCTTTTGGAAATGAACCGACATCCTCGAGTTGTTGACAAATGTTGGAAAGCGAGTAGTCTTGGTGAGTGGCGCACCCAGAAGGGGGGGATCAAGAGCCCCTGGCACCCCTCAAAGAAAAAGTAAAAAAAACACTAGAAAATTTTCCAAAAATCTTTTCATTATTAAAATTAATTTTTTATATTTATGTTGTGTCGTGTCTTCTATTTCTATACTACTTATGAATTAGCGGTCACATAAGGTGGGAATACCCTATAGCTCTCGGGAATCACGGTCGCGGTGAACACAAGGGGAACGAAGTAGTGCTCGGGCGGAACCGAGCGCTACTTCGTTTGCCCGAGACGGGCCAGCGGCCACTTCGCCCCCCCCCCCCCCAATATTAAATCCTGAATGCGCCACTGGTCTTGGTTATCTGAGTTGCTATTCAACCGAGGTAGTTTTCCTTAATATTTTTTGACTTCCGTAAGTCCGAACAAAAAATTCTGGGATCCCGCAGTGAAAAATCCCTGCGCCTAAGTACCTGGAAATTCAATTAACGCTGGTAAGAAAATTTTAGGGAATCACTCTATTGAACAGAAGTAATCGGCGGGTCTGTGTTATATATATATATATATGGGTATAGTCTGTGAATATTACCTAAGTTTTAGGTCAATCCCTTAATTCCAAATCAAGTGGTAAATAATGAGGTCAACATGTATTATTATTATCATCATCATCATCCTCAAGCAGCCATGGGCTACGGAGGTCCAACCAGATCGTGCAATTTAGTTCTCCAAGCATGTCTGTCCTGAGCTACATCTACTGCATCTGGCCACTGCCCACCAATTCTAACAAGATCCTGGGTCTCCCCAAGATCCTGGGTCTCATCCACATCCTAGGTCTCCCCCTATTTCTGAGGCCTTTAGGCACACTGTTCATAACTCTATTCGTCAGTCTATAATTATTCATACGGGCAACATGGCCACCTGGTTGGAAATAACGGCTATTATTGAGAATTGATTATGCTTATCATTACATATTAAATGTTCTATTTGGTAGGGGCGGAAGTTAATTTAATGAGATCGAAACCCTAACACTGGACTAAATCACGATGGGTTGAAGCTGTATACAGAATTTTTTGGTCATAGCTCTTAGCGTTTAGATGGAATTCTCTAAAATATACAGTAGATATATACTATCATGGTAATGGATGAGATCTGCATTTTAGTCTTTAGAAGGGAACAGCATTTAGACCAAAATTTAGAGAGGGAATGCTTTTTCAAAACTTTCATCGAAAAAATTTTAAAGCCTGAATAATGCCTGAATATTATAATATTTAGACATTATTTATTACCTTAACAGAAATCTATTGGAAGGTTGGGTTGGGTTGTTTTACCTCTGAGCGGCACTTTTTTGCACACCATGGGCTAAATGGCCAGGTCACATGGACCCCGAAGGCTCAGAGAAGGTTGGGGGAGGGGACCCACTGGAACAGCTGTTGGGAGACAGATGGTAGCCTCCCGTCAAGGCCATCCAGCGTGTTCTTTAACGTGCACAGGGTATGGCTCTCCCGCACACGGGGCCACGGCTTAACATCCCATCCGACGGACGGCGGCCTTTCCAAGCCCATCGGTGTCCCCTACTGACCGTGGGCAAGGCGGGGAATTTTGCGCAGATAAATCTCAACGCTGACCCAGCTTGTACTCGAACCTGGGAACTACAGATTACGAGCCTGGCGCGCTAGCGACTGAGCCACCCCCGCCCCACTCTATTGGAAGCACCTATGCCTCAGCCAAATTCGAACCAATGTACCGTAAAAAAAAGCGCGGATCTAGATAAAAATAAGGCCCTACCCAGAAACCTTCAAAGATTTTTGCTTTGGCATTTTTTAGTCTAATAGGAGGTGATTGATATTTTAAGTCTGTGATTTTTGGAGACTTCCTTAGAAAATACACGTTATTCCCACAGAAACACAATCTCCAGAAAATTTCCTGGATTTTGGGGTTGTGTGGGTTTAAGCCTTCAAGTGAGTGTGGTAAATATCATCTCCCTTTCGATATGCCAGGTGCATTGACATAGCATGGGGATGAAACAACCTTTGGACACTAGTGTAAATTTTCGTAGATGCACTTGAACTTCTTATTGCAGCAATCGTGGGATATGGACTGTGTAGAAAAATGGAATTTTTCGGATTATGGGAGGTACCTTGAACAATGAGAGGTGCATCAGTCTTAAGAAATTAAAAACGTTATGCAAAGTATTGAAGTACTGGTTTGCATATATGAGTAAATTACAGCCAAAGAATACGAGTATTATGTTCAATATGTAGTTGTAAACGAAAATACTTTGTTGAAAGTTAAATATATCTTAAGTGGTGATATAAAATGTTCAAATCACAAAACATTTTTTAATACGAACGTCACTCAAAAAATATCCGAACACATATCTCAGTTGTGTTTGGATTTTTTTTTTGCATCTAGCGCACGTGATGCATGCGCAAAGGCATGCCTCAAATCAGTTGAACGGCGCCGTTTTCAGTGACGCATACAGTAGCACACGTGCTTCCACCAGTAGTGGATTTTTGTTCAACATTCCGTGCAACTTCATAGTTTGTCTAGAAGGTTCGTTCCGTTTTTTGTAATTATTGAGCTTGTGTTTTTTGTTTACCATGTCGTCAGAACAAACATTGGCCTTTATTGAAGATTATAGGTTAAATAATTCATCAGATATATAAATTAATATAAATAAATAAAAAATTAAATAATTCATCAGATCATGGTTTTAAATATTCATCAGAGACCTGAACGAATCACCAGTAGCCAAATATCTAAGTGTGATCGCTAATTTCACTTCATCTGGTATTGCTTCTCTGAAACGAGTATTTTTTTTTTCGATCTTCGGCTCTACCATCCCAAAAGCATGTAGAAGTTTGATCTAGACATTCGCGTAAAGTTCTTAAAAAGAACGTTTTCATTTAATTCCAGTTCCCTCATTATTCCAAAATTCCGCGTTTTAAAATAATCTTTCATCCATGTCGATCGCCGGTATTTTTTACGTCTTTCTCTCACTTTTTTCAGCACTAAAATTACAGCATTTATACCCGCTAGCATAGCAGCATCAGCTACGTCCATTTCAACTTCACGTCTACACTGGTGAAAAACAGAAATATTTGACGCACAGGTGTAGACAGTTGAAGGCATGCGTCCAACGCATTCCATCTGAGGCATGCGCTAGACTACTCGGTGTTGAAAAGCGGAATTGAATGTTGAAAGGAGAGTTGAAGATGAAAGCGCACAAATGTGGACATAGCCATTGAGAAAGCGGGATGCAAAAGCTCGGAGCGACACTCGTTTCGGTAATTTATAGTGAATCCCAAGAATTATCCCGAACCAAGGGAATTTCCAGACCATGAATATTAAATACGAAATGGAGGATAAAAGAACTTCAGCTTTATATTAAGCCAACAACGTTTACTCTTGCTTATTTTTAATTTTTATTTTACAATGCATCCATATGACTTTATGATTGACAGATATATCCAAAGTTTGCTCAGGGGAATCATGCTGAACTAAGGGCTATTCCTGATTAAGGAGTTTACTAGAAGTAAGTTTTAATGTGAAAAAGGAATGGGTCAAATCAAAACAAGTGCACGCAGTGGGTTAAAACTACCATTTAATTTATCTATGCCCGTATATTTTACACTTGTGATCCAATTAATGCTGAGGAACGCTTCTGGAAATATTCCAGCAATCGTGTTTGCTATGTTTACAGTGTTGAGGTACATATGCAAATCTAAATTATTTCTATTTTCGATGAATTTCAGTTAAGAGATGGAAAACGTTTCGTATAATTTCAAAATGAGGAACTGTCGTGCATCTCTGTAGGTAGTGCATATGCACCAACCATTTTCATAGAATAGTTCAGGGATTTTCAAACTTTCTGAAGTCGCGAAACTATTTGCATCTATTTTCTCCCCGAAATCCTCGATTTGTTTTCCTTCTGTGGAACCCTTAATTTAAAATTTTTCCCTGGAACTATAATCAAGAGTGGTAAACCACATGGCAATAGAGCAAAAGTAAAACTCATGGTGTACTTCGTAATTCTTCTGTTGTTCTCGAAAAGACATTTGAAATATATCAATTAATAGCGCTTCTTCTTTCAATGGCAATTGAGAAACATTTTCAGATGCAAGAAAAAATTCTGAACTCCCTCAATGTTTCTTTTAGATGCATAAATTTCCTAATTGTAGGCAATAATACAATTGTGACAAGTGTTCAATCCTGAAATTTTTGTTGGACCCTTTGTATCTCACGAATCGATAAAAGCTCTGCATCCATGTGTTCCTCGGAAAATAACTTGAAAACCTTTGGAATTGCCAAAACTTGTTTCCAGCGCTTATTCTGCTAGCGTATTTATTAAGGAGTTTCCATATTTAATAAAGTTCTTTTCGCATAGAAAACTTTAGAAACATACTATAGCAAAATTAATTTAAACAACAATGATCAGTTATTCCTTCGAAGATTTTGATTGCATCCCAACTTACAGTTTCGTAACAACAATTTCAACCTCTCCACTTTCCGTGTTCATACGAAAATCCTATTCTTTTTAAAATATTTTTCATCGATTTTTTTTGCCTGTATTCTAAAGTTATTCACCTTCTCCCTCACCCACAGCGATAGCCTACTTTGCTGCATACAAGGGGTCACTAAAAACAAGAAAACGACGTTCTAAACAAATGTAACTCCACTTCTAGAATTCCTGGGTGACGAATGATGTTGTCAAGTTAAAATCCAAAGGTAAAAAAATGTTTTGTTTTTGTTTGGCATGAAGTCCTCAAAAAACTGTACGCTGAATTAATTTCTTCATGTTCAATTTCTTCGTTCTTGAGATGGATGTTATTGATCTTCTTCGCTAGGAGGCAATATTTTTTGCAAAATACCTTTGGTTCCATCCAAAAGAACGAAATCACCTAAAAGTAAACAAATATAAGCTTCACTTGTTACTTTTGAAATCGATTTATTTTAAGCATGAATATTTCTCTTAACGTGTTTAAAGTCACTTGTTTTGTGAACAGAATCATTTTCAATTTAAAACTAACCTGTACGAAATGCTTGGGTGGCTCCACGAAGACCCACGACACATGGAAGACCATATTCTCGTGCAACAACAGCGCCTAAATTAAAATAAAGGTTTAAATATTAGTCAATAGCACATTTTTAAAATACTACTCCATAAAATATTCAGCTGAAAAAACTGTTTTTTTCGTGACACACTGATATTTTTCAGCTACATATTTCATGAGTCCAATGTCGATACTTTACTATACTACTCCATATTTGCATCTTTGCATAACACATAATCAATTCAGAATAATAAGAGGGGAGAAGAGCAAAAGGGAAAGTCCTATCCGAAAATTTTGATATTTTAAAGTAAATGCAAGTTCAGTTTGGCTTGCAATTATTGTAAAACGGGAAATAATGGGTAATTAGCGGTAAAATGGTGCCAGGACGTTTGCGTTTTAAAACGATGTATCATAAATATGGAAATCCCTTAATAAGAAATAACTGCTAGGCATAAATTGTAAGAATTCTGAATTACTTCAACCCTTAGTTTCAAAATCTTACTAATTATCACCTGAATGCTTTTTGCATATTGATTATTCCTTGTTGTATCTCATTTTAAATGAAACAAAAACTTTCAAATTGAAAATTGAATACAGCGGAAGTTTTTTCGGTTATTTAACTCTGAGAAGGCACTTTTGCACACAGTGTTAATGGCTAAGTCATAAGGACCCTTAGGGATCAGGTCTAAGTAAGGGAAAGGAATATACGAAACAGGGAGGGAGATTCTCCGAAATCAGAAACTCAAGCATATCAACTCTCTTGCCCATTAGGCTCAAACAAATCTACCTCCCCAATAGAACTTTCTGGGTATGCTCTGTAATAGAGTGCAATGTTTATAATATACAAAAAAGCCTTTCAAATGGAAACCGAATAAGTTAAATAATACTTGTTTTAGCCGTCCTGGTGACAGAGAGAATACTAATCAAAGGGACATGGGTTCGAGCAAAGGGTAACGAATGGATGTTTGTGTTTTCTTCTTGTTGAGGTCTCGCCTTCCTCATAAATCGTCTCTGTGGCATATTAAACTGGACAGGCGCCTCTCAAATCTCTGTGACAAGCAGCTGCTTGATGGCTAATTTTTTATTCAAACGAAAAGGAAAATACGCATGTCAGTTTTTAGGTACAGTCGCTCAAAAAATATCCGAACACTATGGTTGATTACGGAATTCGGAAAAAATATCTGGCAACGATTTTTTTCAGAAATTAGTGATCTGACAACTTTCGTGTCACGGGACTCAACATGTCGAAATCGAATTGCAGATTATACCTCTATCTATCTTGGTGCATGATTGTGAGGATGCCGCCATGTTTAAGATTGATTATTTACCAATAACACCAGCTGATAGAGCCACATGTGCGTTCACTGTTGCCAACGAACTGTAATTAATAATGTGACGCAAGATTATCATTCCTTATTCAAATTATGCATTTTGTTATGGTTTTGCAGCTTTCATTTGAATGATACTATTCAGGCTTTCTTTCAGGAGTGCTCCTAATAACGATACAGAAAAATAGATATAGCTGAGAACATTCATGTAACTGTACCATGAGATACGAGACCTCCTAGTTCCGTGACAACCCCTGCCAGAACAGGGAAGTAAGGACTCCAGCCAATGTCAGTACTGTAGGCGATCAGGATTTCTCCAGGCTACAGGACGAAAAAGAAAAAGTTATTATTAGAAGAGAAAATTGGACGTTTAGTGTTAAAACACTAAATTAACAGTATAAAATATTAGTTGCTTCTATATCTGTCAGTTAAAAATGTTAGTTCTTCTATATCTGTCAATATTGAAGAGATTTACAGGATAACAAATGTCCTGTGTGTAGAGATGTAGAGATTTACAGGTGTAGAGATTTACAGGATAACAAATGTCCTGTGTTCAAAGCGGGGGGGGGGAGGCGGTCAACCCCCCCCCCCCCCCGCTTTGAACTGGCCCTGATTTGGGTATCTATTTAGTAACGGGGTCGATTTTTAATTTCGGAAATATTCAGTAGCATAAGGGATGAGGTTTTGTCGTTTCGGTTTTTACATATTATTGTTACGACAGAAGAATCTGGCAACCGAAAGCAAAGTTTCAGCCAACGAATAAGAACGTTGGGAGAATTTGGAGAAGAAGAGTGGAGCGTTAACGGTCGTTGTATTGTAACGGTCGTTGTGTATTGTAACGGTCGGTGAGTTCGAAAATGGACGGTGAGCTGTTCTGAGACAGTGCGCGTAAGTATCAAGAAGTAACTTGATGTGTTGTGTATACACGGAAGTATAAAAGTGGGAACTTTTATGGCTAACTTCGAATGTCTACACGGACTGTCTTTTTGTTCGGCTAGTGTGTGAAAAGTTATTAGCACAGGACGAGAATTGGTTTACGAGTGAAGATCTTCGGGTGACCTGGTAAATCAAGTAAAAGGTAGTATTTAGTAAAATACACAGAGCTGATATTGTGTGCTCTACGCAGGAAGATTGATGACTTGTGCATGTTAATAGTTGATTTGTTAATAAGATACTTCATCCATATTTCCTTTGTCACAATTTACCTTGTATTGAATTTGGTTTTGAAATATAGCTTTTAATACTCACGCTCAGTGGCTATCCATTTTTGTGATCCGCAACATTTGGTGTCAGAAGTGGGATTATGATTAATTAATTGAATGCCGTTAACTAGAAGTATGGATGAATTAGTAAAGTTGATAAATAGCTTCAAAGCCGATATGACTACGCTGATGACTGATATGAAAGCCGATATGGCTACACAGATGAATGACATTAAAAGTCAAAATAATGACTTGAAAGCCGATATGGCTAACAAAATAGGTGACCTGGCCGCACAAAAAAACTGAGATTAAAGGTGCTATAGCTGCCCAAAGCGATAAAATAGATGACTTGAAAGCCGAAATGGCCGCGCAAAATACTGAGATTAAAGGTGATATAGCTGCCCAAAGCGATAAAATAGATGATTTGAAAGCCGAAATGGCCGCGCAAAATACTGAGATTAAAGGTGATATAGCTGCCCAAAGCGATAAAATAGATGATTTGAAAGCCGAAATGGCCGCACAAAATACTGAGATGAGAGCTGAAGTGGCTTCTCAAGTTGGTAAGATTATTGATCACTTCAAGGATCATAAAACCGAACTCAATAGACAATGCAATAGTTTAAATGTTGAATTTGTCAGTGAAAAAGATGATCTTGATAGTGTTAAGTTAGATTGTAAACATGGAAAAGAAAAAGAGAAAGGCAACGCATATAAAAATGTGGATCTGCTACTGGAAATCAAGAATCGTAGAGATAGCGCAGATAATGCCTTTGACCACGCAACTACTGGTAATGCATGGCAGAGTGTCTATGTCGCTGGTGACATGTCTAGGAACTGTGAAGAACAATCACACAGATCAGAGAGCTGTGAGACTATACAGTACGCTTTGCACTTCAAAATACCTAGGTATACAAGTCTGGCACGATCTGAAGAGAGATCCACACGAAAGGTATTCTATTCCTCGCCGTCAGCAAAATGTGTCATGGACATTTATCGCAAAGGCAGAGTAACGAGTGGTAATGAGGGGGAACGAAACAGAGTTTACGTTTCGCAGAGTGGTCCGAGTAAAGAAGAGGCGTCCATTCATCATAGATACAAAGTGCCCTTCGTCGTTACCGGGGAAGTCGGAGAGATTTTTCCGAAGCATATAGCCACACTTGAATCGTTTATAGAAAGTGGGGATTTAAGGAAGAGGAATTCCGAAGGATGGCTTAGAAGCATAACAGGTGATGCTAGTAAAAGAGCTTCAGGCAGAGACAGTACTTCAAAGACTAACTTTCTGGATGAAACTAAGCCTCAGAGTTACGATCAGAGAGAAGTAAAGCCCTCAGACAATCTCAACGAAACCATGCTGAATTTCTTTTCTGAACAGTCAATGTGCAGATTTGGACATTATAACCATTTAGATTATAAGGATATAGAAAAGTTTTATCACGACTACAAGAGCTCTAAAGTGGACAATATCATGTTACAGAACTCGTCGCTGATCTCCAGAATGAACAATTTGGCAATCATGACTGATATTTCCCTGGCTAATTACAATGAGAGCTCCAAGAAAGTGAATTCGGAAGAAACAGCAAATATGACCTCCTCGGGTCATGTGTTTTGCTGGAGACCCGAGTGGCGCCATCGGATGGTAGATAAAAACAGCACAGGAGGTGTCGGCAACAAAGTGAGTCTTGTCTTGGCTCCTGCACTTGCTGCTTTAGGTCTCAAGGTCCCTATGATCTCCGGTCGTGCTCTCCAATTGACGGGAGATACTCTGGACAAATTAGAATCCATCCCTGGCTTCACAGTCGACTGCACTAAAGATAAAATCGAGCAGATGATGGAAGACGTCGGATGCTGCATCGTAGGACAGACAGAGGAGCTGGTGCCAACAGATAAGGAGATTTACCGCTGCAAGGATCTGACGGCTACCGTAGATAGCGTTCCTCTAAGGAGATGCTCAATTGTGTCCAAAAAGCTGGCTGAAGGAGTGTGTGCTTTGGTTTATGATGTTGAATTCGGAAAAGGAGCTATTGATCTCATCAGTACAGAAGATGTTGCTGTTGATTTAGTTAAGAAAGTGGTTGCAGCATCACAAGCTCGTGGAATGAAGAGTTTGAGTTGTTCAGCTGTTATCAGCAACATGGATTCACCTCTTGAAAACTCTGTTGACAACTCTCTGGAAGTGATGGAAGCTGTTCAGTGTTTCCTTGGTAACGGATCCTTGGAACTGCAAGAGCTCGTCGAAGAGTTAGGAGGAGAACTTCTGCGTTTTGTGAACATTGTGGATAATAGGGTAGATGAAGCATCACGTGTCCGTAAGGTTCTGCATAACGGCAATGCTTTGAACAAGTTTCGTAACATGTTAATAGAACAAGGAGTATCTGAAGATGTTGCAAGCTGGCTATGTGAAGGTAAAACAGAAAAAATATTGCTAGCAGCCCGACACATCACTGATTTCACTTATACAGGAGAAACAGGTAAGGTTGTCGGATTAGAAGCTGCAGTTCTAGCAAGAGTATGGAAGGAGGAGATGGACCGAAGCGCTAAAAAGAATTATGGAGCTGATATTATATTTGTGAAGCACCTTGGGGATCAAATGGAATCAGGTGAAATATGGCTGAAGGTTCATCACGACAGTTCTGAATTAAGGGAAAGTCAACTGACAAAAGGGTCAGACTGGAGGATGAAACTCCTCCCTAGATTTTATGTCACTAATGACTTTCATTCCTTGTTACTGTTGATAGAAGTAAAAATCCAAAGAAGAAAACTTTCGACAAAGAAGAAAACTTTTTACAGGTTTTGCACGAAAACTCTTAGTCGATTCTTCTCCCTGCAGAGACATAAACGTGTTCACAAGGGCTATAGGCCTTACACGTATTATGTTTGTGGACGAGGCTTCAGTCAGAAAAGAAATCTACGTCATAATGAGATTCGCTTTCATTTTGACACAAACGTGGTATATCGCATTCGTCGACGTCCAGCTACAAAGTGCAAGGTGGTTCACGTGGATCGTTTGGCCCCGTTTCATCGAAGAACTGAAGAAGCTTTGGAATCCAGAATTGTTCGGGACGAACAAGACCTAGGAAGGGGGCAGTGTTACGACAGAAGAATCTGGCAACCGAAAGCAAAGTTTCAGCCAACGAATAAGAACGTTGGGAGAATTTGGAGAAGAAGAGTGGAGCGTTAACGGTCGTTGTATTGTAACGGTCGTTGTGTATTGTAACGGTCGGTGAGTTCGAAAATGGACGGTGAGCTGTTCTGAGACAGTGCGCGTAAGTATCAAGAAGTAACTTGATGTGTTGTGTATACACGGAAGTATAAAAGTGGGAACTTTTATGGCTAACTTCGAATGTCTACACGGACTGTCTTTTTGTTCGGCTAGTGTGTGAAAAGTTATTAGCACAGGACGAGAATTGGTTTACGAGTGAAGATCTTCGGGTGACCTGGTAAATCAAGTAAAAGGTAGTATTTAGTAAAATACACAGAGCTGATATTGTGTGCTCTACGCAGGAAGATTGATGACTTGTGCATGTTAATAGTTGATTTGTTAATAAGATACTTCATCCATATTTCCTTTGTCACAATTTACCTTGTATTGAATTTGGTTTTGAAATATAGCTTTTAATACTCACGCTCAGTGGCTATCCATTTTTGTGATCCGCAACATTATGTATGAGTGTTGCTAGAGCTGAAGACAGATTTAGATTATTATATTGTAGAAATGCCAGTATTTGATTCGAAAATATTATTTACTTCCATCCGTATATATTGAAAAAGAGGATTAACCTTTAAGGACGCAGCTTCATCCAGATTCATTGCTACTCTAGCATATCCTTTGGCCACTCCTTGGCTAACTGGAATTCCTGCAAAATAAATAATTCATTCTAAGAAATCTAATATGTTCACAGCTCTATATTTTTGCACGGTGTTTTATGGTTTCAAGTCAGTTTGAATTATACCACATTCCACATACTACAGTATAAAAATAAACGGCAAAATTCTCTTTTATTACTCATATTTCTGAATTTATTTTAAAAATTAATATTTTATTCCGGTGTTTCTCAATCGGGGGTACGTGAGTTTTGCCTAAGGCATGCCTGGGAAAACTACGGCCCACGGGTCGCATGCGATCTGCCACGTCTCTTTTTGGTGCCGCTCGCGAGTTATCGATGAAATATAAATTAAATTTGTAAATGAGAAAAAGAACATGTAGAGGTTGGTTGGGTTGTTTTACCTCTGAGTGGTACTTTTTTACCCCCAATGGGCTAAATGGCCAGGTCACAAGGACCCGGAGGGCTCACAGAAGGTTAGGTGAGGAGATCCACTGGAACAGCTGTTGGGAGACAGATGGTTCTTCCATTCAGCGTGTTCTTCAAACGTTCACGTCCCATCCGACGGACGGTGGCCTTTCCAAATCCATCGGTATTCCCTGTCCTCTGGCAGGGCGGGGAGTTTTGGAGAGATAAATCTCAAATCTGGCGCAACTAAGATTCGAAACTGGGAACTGCAGATTACGAGCCTAGCAAGCTACCGACTGAGTCATCCCGACCCCAGGTGTAGAGGAAGAAGTTCAACTTCTGCGAAGCGAATTTTCATCAAAATACTTAATTTTGATAAAGTTATATCGTTTATGTTTCACTTTTTTTCGTTATGCATCATAAGTTATTGGTTAAAAATTCTTTGGCGGTCTGCCATTTAATTTAAAAATTTTATACGGCTTCTCAGCTAAAAGCTTTGTTTAGGCCTGGCTGAGGTGTCTTCGAGTTCAGCAGATTCATCTCTGTAGAATCATTCAGTATTTTTGGAATTTTTAAACTGTTTTAACTCTGTATTAACTGTTTTAACTTCAGTATTTTTGAAAACTTTAAATACTGAATGAGAAATGCATCTTTTAATACTGAATGAAAGTTTTTTCCTTTTTTTTATTGTTATTGCTGCTCGGAAAATTGTTGTTTTGTGTGATAAATTTTTTGCATGGACTTAATAAAGAATTTTACAATTTATAAATATTTTTTAATTTTTTAAATATTTAAATTTTAAATGTTATTTTTAAGCTTTTTTTCATCTCTTTCGTTACTTCCGTATGGCAGTAAAAAAACTGATGAAAAAAATGTACTTATATGTATTTATATTTTAATTAGTTTATATTGTGTTGAATCAAAATTTATAAGATAATTTTGGGAACATAGTTCGCAGAATGAGTGAGACTTCAAAATAACTCCTCAGAGTGAATAAAACTTTCTAAGGAGGCTGCAGAATGTGTGAGACTTCGTAAAGAGTTCATAGTGTGAGCGAAACTTTGAAGGAGTCATCAGGATAAGGGAATTTCGTAAAAGTTCACAGAATGAGTGAGACTTCTTAAAGTGTTCGCAGAATGTGTGAGACTTCATAAGGAGTTCACAGAATCAGTGAGTCTTCGTAAGGAATCACCAGAATATGTGAGACTTCTTAAGGAGTCCTCAGAATGAGCGAGGCTTCATAAGAAGTCCCCAGTACCAAAATGGTTGAGAAGTACTGTATTAGACAATAAAAAAAATAAAAATAAATACCCCCTCAAGCAGCTGCTTGCCACAGAAGTCTGACAGGAGCCTGTCAGTTTATATGCCACTAGAACTGAAATATTTCAAAAGGAATAATGAAACCTGGATTAAGGTGATAAGCAAAGTATAAATATTATAATAAACATAATGCAGAATGTAAAAAAGAATTCACTTAAATAAACCTAAAATTTAAAGTTATTTAAAATCGACAAAATAAATGGGTTTAAATGTAAATAAAAACAGTTTTCTAAGTGGTAATCCTTCGGATTCCTCTGAAAATAATTAGGAGTCTTATTGCTACTATTATACGTGGTTGAACTCGTATTCAAATATAAGTAAACGTATGAAAATGCCTTTGAAACGCAAACTAAAATGTCTTGAAATGTTTCGTGCGGGCGACATCTTCCTTCCATTATTGTGGAAATCAGCAATTGAACCGTAAAGTTAAAAGTGAACGCTCTTTACGAGTTTGTAGACTGATGGAAAATGATCACGTAAGTCACCAAAGTGTTGATAACAATAGGTGTTAGTGAACGAAGTAAAGGAATGGTGTGCCAATTTAAGTGGCACACCATTCATTTACTTCGTTCACTGTTGACGGTGGTTTGTTTGACACATTTGAAGCTGAGACTTTGGGAACTTCTTAGGTAATATGTACACTACAGAAATATTCAAGACTTTCCATGTAATGTCAACAGAACTTTAACTTCGAAGCTCTGTAACTTCTAAAACATTCATTTAATGGAGAAATGTGATTGAAGATAAATTAAAGATCATAATCAAATGTATTTAAATCTAAATTTTCAACAATATTTGTTCAGTATTTAAAGTGTTATGGAAGCAGGAATATTTAACATTAAAATGTGTGGGCTTTTAAGAATCATTCAATACTTTTATAATATTGAAATCTTTATTACGCAAACATCTAAAATATATAATAATTTTATTAAATACATAGTTTGAAACAATTTTAATGGTACAATACTTCTTATTTAAGTTTGAAGAAATATTTTGAGGTAAATTATTATACCTTACTGTTGCGAAATATCCTTGTTTCCATAAATCTTTAAATACAGAATGAATGTTGTTGGAAACAGACATTTGAATAGATTTGAATATGATCTTCAATTTATCTTGTCACATTTTCCTATTAGATGCAAAATTGAAAAGCTACAGAGCTTCGAATTTAGATTCCTATTGATCTAACATAGAAACTTCCTAATATTTACCCGCCTTGCCCACGGTCAGTAGGGGACACCGATGGGCTTGAAAAGGCCGCCGTCCGTCGGATGGGACGTTAAGCCGTGGCTCCGTGTGTGGGAGAGCCATACCCTGTGCACGTTAAAGAACACGCTGGATGGCCTTGACGGGAGGCTACCATCTGTCTCCCAACAGCTGTTCCAGTGGGTCCCCTCCCCCAACCTTCTCTGAGCCTTCGGGGTCCATGTGACCTGGCCATTTAGCCCATGGTGTGCAAAAAAGTGCCGCTCAGAGGCAAAACAACCCAACCCAAATCCTAATATTTAGGTAGAGCAGTGTACTATTCAAGTTTTCAAAGTGTGGTGGAGAGAGGGAACGTGGTCTTAATATCGCGTAATTCTCACTTTGATACGTCACGGAGGCAATGTCATGTTAAAATTTATATACTCTTACTTAAAACCCGAATAAAGATTCTGATATTCGCTTTAGGCCTGTCATTTTATGAAGAATAATATTACAATTGAAGTATCACCTTTCATAAGTGTCATATCATCAGTCCCAGTGTCTATAGATGTAGTTACATTAACCTGAAAAGAGAAAAAACATCGCTATAAGGAATCATAAAATATTGTTATAAAATAAATTAGCCGTTGATGGATAAAAAATCGATTTACTGACAGAACAAAGTCTTACATATAACAAGAAGACAAAAATAGAATTTCAGACATTATTAACTCAATTGGAAGACAGTTTGTCTATATCGCTCAAACGAATTAAACAAGCAGGAAGATCTATGTTTACTACAGTAAATTTTATATCACATTAAAAATTAGAGTAGACTAACAAAAAAAAAAAACGTTTTAGCAACTTATAGCAAAAATCTTTCCTGTCTATAACTGAACTAAAATTTCGCTATAATTACATAAACGGAAGGAGGAAAAAAAAATCGTTTATGCATCTTAAATTCTGGCATGTTATTCGCAGGACTAAAGAATAAGCGAAAAGAAAAGAATATCGTAAAATTCACAGCAGCGCATAATTAAGCAGCTGAAATTCCAATCATTTCCCTCTTTCATAAAATTCTGTTATTTTTTACTCGAAAATTAAAAACAAACAAACAGCACTTTAGAAGTTCATTAAGATTTAACCTTAAATTAACTCAATTGCCAACTAACTGAAAGCTTAGCTTTATTGAAAGAACGAAAAAAAAAAGAACTCATACCAGTAATCTTCACATTATATACTTATTAAAAACTATCGAACTCAGAACGTTTGCTTTTCTCTTGCCTCTGTTACAAATATTCCAATTTCTACACAAGCTTTTGTTTTTCGTCCAAAGACGTCAACTTCAAATTAGTTTCCGTTCCACGATTCTCGACATCTTCAGTCTTTTTCTCGACTTTAAATCTCGTTCAGTTTTCGTTTCCCTCACGTTCCGTTTGGAGTAAAATAATATATTCCTACGAGAATAGAGCCAATGTCGAGTAGTGTCCTCATTTCTGCTGGACATTGGCTCTATTCTCGTAGGAATATATTATATATATGCAGAAAAGAGTATTCTGCATGCAGTTATTGTCGATGAAATGCCTTAAAATGCATCCTGACCAAGTACATTTGCTCACTTTTAACAGCACATAATGAGCATATTAATGCCGGAAATATCGGTAAATATATGTCATAAATATTTTGGATTTTATTAGAGATATTGGTTACAGATATTATATCTATTAAAGACTGTACTTCAGTTAATCTGAATGGTTTCAGCCTAGAGCAACTGTCTCAGTTTAATTATCTTGGGATCTATGTAACAGATATTGGCGCTGTGCGGCATGAGATAAACAGACGAATATGGATTGCTGCCAGGACTTTTAAGTATCTATGGAGAGTGTGGAGAAATAGGGGTATACACCAAAAGGCTAAAATTATTCTATACAATTTAGTCCTTTCTGAAATAGTTATGATAGTGAAACATGGACCCTTTTAATTTTTCTAGATGTTTATGCAGTATATTGGGCATTAGGTGTTTAACTTTGCAAGTAAGGATGAGATTAGGCAAAGGCGTCAGCAACCTCCTTTAAGGAGCATATTGTACAGAGAGAAACTTCGTTGGTTTGGCCATGTTGTCCGTATGCCTAACTATAGATTAGCGAATAGGGCTATGATCAGTGGATCTAAATGCCTCAGAAAGAGGGGGAGACCTAGGATGGGGTCGTCAGACATTGTCAAATAGAACCTCGTTAGTAGGAAATGTAGCAGCTTAGAGCAACTGTTGTGTAACAAACGTGTCTGTCCTGACACTAAACCTGTCAGGACAGACACGTTTGGAGAACTAAATTGCAGAGACTGGCTGTGACTCCGTAGCCCACGGCTCTTTGAGGATTCTGTATGCATGTAATGTGTTGTAAGAATTTATCACAGTAATTGACTTAAATGGCCAATAAATTTTGAAATCATTTAAAAAAAACTATACATTTTACATGTTTGTGTTATTGATTATTTCAATATTAGACAACTAATGAATGATTTTTGTAAAAGACGATAATTTACCTATAAACATTCTCAACTTCCATAATAAATATATTGTTAAAAATCGAGTTTTAATTAGATTTGATTATGATCTTTATCTCCAGTCACATTTTCAATTAAATCCTTTCTTTTCAAAGTTATAGAGCTTTGAAGTTGGCCTCCAATTGATGTAGCATGGACATTCTCTGATATTTTGTCAGTGCTGTGCATATTCCGTAGTCAGACCCCTGCATGTGCTTAATTTGGCCAAGATGAAGGTATCGTTTACTGTTCTTTCGCTGTTTGATTTCTTTCATGCTCTTCCCAATACTTATACACAATCTCTTTTACTTTAATAATTAAGTGCATATTCATTTGGAATGTTCAAACATAGTAAGAAACAGCTAACGTAGAAAACTCACAGGTCTAGGTACTCCTTTCATGATCTCTGGAAATATGTAGCTGTTTAGTTCTGGAAATACACGTCTGCGATGATTTGCTCTGGGAAAAAAAAGAAAAATGTTGAAGTAAATAAAACATAGTTTTGCATTTTGGGCAGGACATATATTTCCTAAAATATAAAGGTAACAATAATACACTATAACTCAAACAACAACAAAATCCTTTAATTTGTTGTTTTCACGCAACAAAGCTACATATGATATTAATAAAGCAACGGGTTTTTGTTGTGCTTCAAGGATCTCCAAGGACCACCTAATGATTACCAAGACGTTTTTGCGCCGAACAGTTTTCCTATACAGATATAGAGAGCTTTTGTACTTTCTCTGATTCTTTCACAAGTCCCATCCTCCCTCTCGGGGTGATCATTAAATAGGATAATGATCAGTACAGTCATCTGTGTCTAACATTTAAACCACAAAGATGAAACTTCTCTTTAAACATTCGAAAGCCTCTCTCATACATTACTATAAAATACACTCCCATATTTCAGTTTTCATACACCTTAAAGACCACACTGGATTTTTGTTGGCCTTGACGGGATGATACCATCTGTCTCCTAACAGCTGTCCAGTGGGTTCCCCTTTACCAATCATCTCTGAACTCTTAGGGTCTTTGTGACCTGGCTATTTAGCCCATTGTGTACAAAACGTACGTTCAGAGATAAAACAACCCAATATATTGTTCTTGTCATAAATATGTTTGTAGTTTTGAACCATGAACAGTGGCGGAACAAGGAGGAGGGTACATGCCTCCCCCTTGAGATTGCTAGTAAGATAATGGAGGAAAAAATGTTTTAAACTTGTGGATATTTCACGCATTTTTCAAGAAATGTTTTAAAGATGACAAAAACGGAATGTGAAATGTTATACTGCAATGGAAATGCAGTCTCTTGCCTCCCCCACCACCCATTTTACTTTTGTCCGGCTCAATTAGGGGGACTGGGTTACCTAAGTTGGTAAGAGCGCCAGGCTCGTAATCTACAATTCCAGGTTCGAGTGTCGCATGGACCAGCGTTGAGATTTATCTCCGCAAAACTCTCCGCTCTGCCTTAGATCAGTAGGGGACACCGATTGGCTTAGAAAGTCCCGCTTTCTGTCGGATGAAACATTAAGCCGGGTCCCCTTGTTGCGGGACAGACATATCATGTGTACGTTAAAGAACGCGCTTGATCGCCTTAATGGGAGACTTCCATCTGTCTCGTAACAGCTGTCCAGTGGGTCCCCTCCCCCAACCTGCTCTGAACCCTCGGAGCCCTTGTGACTCACCCATTTAGCCCATTCTGTGCAAAAAAGTGCCGTTCAGCGGTAAAACAACAGAACACCTCTCGATTGTTCTTTTGTTCCGTTCCCCTCCCCTTTATGTTTTCTAGATCCGGGCCTAGTCACGAACTTCTCTTATCTTTTTCTCTTTAGCAAAAACCGATTTTATATTTCCCATAAATCTTTTCTTTTGGTATTAGCGAATGTGGCAGCCTTGAGTTTTCCGCAAACGTAAACCCCACGAATAGAGTGGCCTTGATATATTTCTTTTATTTCTTTAGAAATGATTGCTTAAAGTAGGTTACATATTTGAAAAATGTTCTTATTATAAGTTAAAATAATATTATCAAGTATTTAATAACTGTTAAACTAATTTTATTAAAACTTAAGTGATTTGAACAAAACCTCACAAAAGTTTTCCGCAACTGCACCATTCATGGGTAATGTATATATTAGATTTATGAAAATGATCCAGTTATCAGCATATTCGGTTCTGATAGTATTCGTTCGTACATTAGGTTCCGAAAGTTGATACTGTACATCCGGTTCTTACCTGTGGTTCAGTACATTCATTTCTGATAGGCAGACTTGTAAATTTGGATCTGAAAAATACTGAAAAATACTTGCACTTTCGGTCCTGAATGGTAATCTTGTATGTTCTGTACATACTGTTCTAAAAAGTTGTCTAGGATGCATATTTGATCGTCCAGTATACATATTTGATCGTCCAGTATATATATTTGATCGTCCAGTATACATATTTGATTTTGAAAGGCAGTCCAGCACATTGTGTTCAGTAAGGCGGTTCTGCACATTCGGTTTTAGAAGGTAGTCTGATAAATTGGATTTTTAAAGGTTATTGGTTTTTTAAAGGTTCTAATATTAGTTTAGTATATTTGGTTCCAAAAAGTGGGTTAGTACACTTGTTGGTTTAGGTGTTTGTTACATTCAGCTCTGAGAGGGGATCCGTTTATATTCGCTACCTCTGATGACAGTTTTTTGCACATAATGGGTTAAATGGCCAGGTCACGAGGATCCCAAGGGCTCAGAGAAAGTTGGGGAAGGAGATTCACTGAAAAGCTGCTAGGAAGCTTCTCGTCAAGATATCAGTGTGTTCTTTAATTGCGGACTAAATATAACTCTCTTCCACATGGAGCAACGGCTTAACCTACCATCCAATGGACAGTGACCTTTTGTACTCCAACGGTGTCCCCTTTCTCACTAAGGAAATATAATTTATGACAAAACCCAGATGCTCCGCAATTCAGAGACTGCACTACATCTATCTGGATAATGACGTGTTTAGCACTATCCACCGTCGGGGCTGAACAGTACTATAGAAGTAAAGTCCAGCACTCGCCAAAACCTAACTATAATCTTCGTCCTGGGTCGCCACAAATAAGGATATTGAGAATCTAAGTTGGCGCGGCCCCCGTGACGCCCTTTCTCACTAAGGGTAGAACGAGAGTTAGAGGAGAAAATTCTCAACTCAGGAGCAATTAGGACTCGAACCTGAGAACTCTAGATTACGAGTTGCGACCGCCATCGACTGATCCAACCTCTTGCCCCAAAAATCTCTGGTTCATGGGATTTTGAAACATTGCTTATAAAACAAAATAAAGCTGATAAAATCTGATTTAATATTCTAAGATGGCTAATTTCTTACCGTTAAATAAAAACATTTCCGTTTAAAATCTTTAGTACTATATTGCAGCCGTCCCGTGGCCGAGTGGTTAGGACGCTTGGCTACTGATCTAAGGGACCTGGGTTCGAGCTCCGGGTAAGGCATGGACGTGTGTGTTGTTTTTCTGCTGAGGTCCTGCCATCCTCACAGACCTTCTACTATGACATATAAACTGACAGGCTCCTGTCAGACCTCTATGGCAAGCAGCTGCTTGAGGGGGGATTTATTTTTAATTGTTTTATTACTATATTGCAAATCTTTCTTGTTTTGGCTAGGTAACGTTATTGGAATAGCTTCGAAGAAATATAATTATATTCACCCAAAATCAGGTAACTTACTTAGCTAACAGTTTTGGTGATCTGGTTTTCAACAACTCGCCCAGTTCGTTGAAAGTGAAGAAGAAGAAGATATCTGTGTCAGGAATTCGTCCTTCGAGGACCATTAGTTTTGCAAGGTGAAAATAAGCTTGGCGCCAGGCATCCATACCTTTGATTGCCAGCGACTGAAATAGGAAAACATAAGTTACAGTTAAACTTAAAATTGGAGAAGATTCTTTACATGTTAATAAAAAACATTATATATTATACTAGAAACCTCTTGATTTATCACTATGACGTCTATTTGTTCTTGAATGCGACACCGGATGTGTAAATTACTCTCTTTCTGAGTTCTACTGCCCGAAACAGCCTTATTCACTACTTTTTAACTCTAACACCAGTATATCGAAATCTGACCTTTGACTTACCTTGAAGGACATCACATCTAACAATTGACCTAATTTCTGATATGTATGATTCAAAATACTCCCAGGCACCAATTTTTAGTTCTCTAACACTGGTAGATAAATATTTGACCTTTGACCTCAAAGGACTTTTTACATCTAAATTTTCTAACATTTCTGAGATCTACGACTCAAAATCTCCCCAGGAACCAATTTTTAGCTTTCTAGCAATGGCAGATTTAATTTTACCTTTGACCTCGAAGAACACTGCAGATCCGAAATTTCGTAACGTTTCCGGCTCTTACAAGCCGAAACATCCACAGACCCCAATTTTCACGTTTCTAGCACTTGTAGAATTTATGTAGCTTTTATGTGACCTCTATTTGATGTTGAAAAACAGGTCGGTGACCAAATTTCGGATATTTCCCGAGATCTATGATCCGGATTACTCCTAGGTGCAAATTTTCAGAGCTCCACCATTTCTGCTATAGTTAGAATTAGCGTTATTCCCTATTAGTCAGTCAGCAAATCCCTCACAATCGTCTACATCAGTGGTTCTCAACCTTTCATGCTTCACGTATCCCCTGGAAATGTGTATGTAACTAGCGTACCCCTTATATAGATAGATAAAACTATAGTTATAGTATAATAATACCAACTTAGCGACTTTGTTATTAGATCTAGAGACTTTTGAGCTCTCACGGCGTATCCCAAAAAATTTTACCGCGTACCCCACGTTGAGAACCCCTGGTCTACATATATTAGATGAGAAATTCTTAGTAGTAAGGCTTCTCTTCCAATGTTATTTCCACAAATTATACGAATTTCCTACCTTAGAGGTCTCCCTGTCTCGAACTCCTCTACGAGCTTGAGGCAACAAAAACCTCAGAATTAACCTGAAAATTAAGAACAGTTATGAAATATATTCTTTTGATTTAGCATTTTCTGTCAGAAGAAAACAGCATGTTTTTTTCGAAAAATGCAACATATACTCTAACAAAGGTAAAGAAAAATATAATAGCAATTCACGGGAATGTAATCCTGTGACCTACCGAATCCAAGACTGGAAAACATGTCCGATGCTCTTCCTACTGAGCTATCTCAAGCATGGTTCAACTCCAGTTAGCACGCGACTAGACACTTTGCACGAACGATCAGCAGGTGCTGATGGCGTCATCTGTTGATCAGTACACAGAGCATCATTTGGTGTCACCGTTTTGGAATTTCTCACTAATAAAGCTGCTTCAATGGGTTTGACTATGAACATTAACATCTTCCTGTGAAGAGTCAGTCTGTCCCGTTCCCGGTTAAGAGGGGGCGTCACGATCACATGACGATCACGGAATCAAAGTTTGTAGCCCTCTGCTAGCCGGAGTTGAACTAGGCTAGCTTGCAGTCATCGTTAAACTGGACTCATTTGGAGTCATAGTTAGACTGGGATAGCTTATCATCAATAGGGAGAGCACCTTATGGGTTTTCAGGAGTCGTTGGTTCGATTCCCATTTCCTCGGAAACTTTATATTTTTTGACTAACTTATTAAGGTAAATGAAATGGATGAAAAGCAGAACACAATGCAACTTGGGTAGGAAATCTTTAACATCTTTTTACACAAACATTAGAGGCAATTTCAATCATTTTATTTGAATATCCATTTACAACAAATATTATTCAGTTCAATGAGCTATAAGCACAATCTATAATAGTTTCAAACAAATACTTCAAGATTGTGCAAATAGCTCAGTCAGCAAAGTACTCTGTATTTAGCTTCGAGGTTGGGCAGAAAATAAGGGAATATTCTTCAGGGAAGAAAAAATGTCTTGGATCTGAGCTGAGTGAAGGGATATTTGGAACAGGTCAGATATTTCCCTTCCACATATTCTGCACTCGATCAGAGGGGATGAGAGAGAGATTATGAAAGTGGATGGTGGATAAAAGTAATATAAGAGGTAGATAATGGCTGGACAGGATTCCTTCGAAGCTGAGAACGAAAAGGCAATTTGCCACAATTTAAAACAGGATATTTATACCTCTTAATATACAATAATGAAGTTAAGAAGATTAAATTTTTCTATTTGAACTCTTCATAATAATACACATAAAAATCTCATTTACACTAATACAATGTAAAATTTACATTTCTCATTCTGTTAATGTAAAGAAATTAATTCGTTGCTTTAACGTGCCCAAAAAATACTGGAGAATACTCTTTAAAACTATAAAAGGCACCGACACTGTTTGGACATTTTAGTAGCTCATTAAATGATTTTAGTTCTATATTCAGGGTTTCTTCTTCCGTTAGCTCGCTTTGTCAGAACTTTCTCACTTTTCAAGTGAAAGCGGTTTAGCTATGCATTGAATGCGCGAAATTAGCGATCAAACATGATGGCATTAAATGCAATATTTTATAACATTATAGAGAATTTGTAAACAAGGCATTATCGGCCAAATTTTCTGTTTCGTTGGCAACGCTTATTATTTAAATTTAATTAAAATATTAATGTTATATTTTAAAACTCTCTCACCTAAAATACATTCGTTTGAATCAAGGTTTAAATATTCAGCTACCAAGATTTTAATGTACTACATTATTTAATCTTGTCCCAAGATCATCAGGACCACCGCATCATCCGATATGCTATTCAAAATATCATCAGGACCACCGCATCATCCGATATGCTATTCAAAATATGCATTTTCCTCTTCATGTCGCTGCTTATAATGTCTCTCCGTTCTGACTTAGAAGTTTATTTTAGATAACTCTCTGAATATTTATTTCATAAGCTTGAATTAAAATGTCAATTTACCTTGATTTGAACGTCAAAGGCACTTGAAGTTTGGAAATCACCTCTTTGCTATCAATACTAACCTTTGCTTCAGAATCTTTACTAATATTACCAGCAAATCCCTGCAAATAAAAATAAGAAAATTTTAAAAATCGAGTTTACTTTATTACGTATTCTGCAGAGAAAGGGTTCTCTCTCCGCTGTAAACAATAATACTCACTGTGATATCACAAAGAAAAAGCAAAAGGCGCACGAAAAGAGCAGAATGATATAAATCACAGCGCCATTGTTAAAGAAACAATGCAGTTATGACGTGTAATGCTGTTTGTTCCTAACCAGACTTTTCTCTTTTTTCCATAGGCCTTTAGTATTTTGGAACTCGTATTTACCGTACACTGCAATCTTCATTATGCATAATCAGAATGATGGGCGAGTTCAGCTGTAGAAACTTTGCAACTTGAGTCTCAGGTAAAAAATTAAAAAGCAAAGTTTCCAAAGAAAAATTATAAATCTAATAAAGTTCATAAACATTGATTTAATACTTAGAAAGAACCGTTCATTAGATTGGTACAATTCAGAAATTATTTAAAAATATACAACACTTGCTGAAAATAAACAACCTCAGTTTCCTATTACGAAAAGAAAAACAAACATAATTTTTCAAAAAGAAACTGTATCAGACAACGCTGGACTTTACAGTTGTTTGCTAACAATACATTGCACTAAAATATGCATAGAAGCCTGCCTATACGCTCTATAGAGCTCAAACCTTAGATCAAAATTTCAATGCAGTCTTCATTTACAAAAAGTTGGAGAGCCTTATTCTGAGTAATATGCAATTACCCATTGCTATAAAAACATGCATTTATATATTACAAAGTTTATCGATTGTTACCTGTAGCATTTTCGCCAATGGAAGAGGATTTGTTCCCCAAGGCACAGAATACAAATCGAACTGAAATAGATGGAAAAAGATTAGAATTAGTTTTAAATATAACTTTAGAGAAAATTATTGACAAAATATTCCGTTGGCACAACTACATGTTACCTCGAATGCAAATCAGGTTAAAAATACATTATTATTGTTATTATAGTTAATCATTCTAAAATTAATTTGAAATTTTCTTTCTTTGGAAGTTTTGTTTTATTTACTCTTTTAATGTATTATTTACATCTCTGACTCTCATTAGTACGATGATTTAACTTTCAAACTGTTGACATTGTTCAGTCACATAAAACATAAAACAATTAGTGAGTGACCCTCAAAAAATTTAAAACTTAAACCTTTTTAAACTTCTGTCAAAGTCGACAACTACTATATAGTATGTTAGTAAACTACTTTATTAGTTACCGAAAAAAGAAAAAAAAATCTTAAAACGGAATAATACTACTTTTTAAAAGCATAAAAAACTTACTTCTTTCAAGCATCTATGTCCATGCTTTGTAAGAAATTCTTTAAATTTGGTAGCAGCTAGGTTCGATGAGGTTTGAAGCCATTCTAATGCTTCCTGAAAATATAAGTCGAGAAATTTTACGCAAATACTATCTCAATTCTTAATGAATGCAGTTGCCTATGTCATAAATTCTCGAAAATCACATGTAAATGAGCACTTTAAAAATTTTGCTTTAAAATTTAAACATATAGAGATATTGTAGAACAGTAAGAAATATATTTCATTTATTTCACTTTAGAATTAAACAAATTGTTATTGGACTTAGGTTAAGTTCATTTTGCAAATACAGAAACCTAACAATAGTTGCATTCCAATGGATGGTTGTGTAAAAAGGAAATCTTTCCATCTTGCAATGGGGCAGGGGTGGCTCAGTCGGTAGCACGCCAGACTCGTATTCTGTAGTTCCCAGGTTCGAGTCCCAGCTGGGTCAGCGTTGAGATTTATCTCCGCAAAATTCCCCGCCTTGCCCCGGTCAGTAGGAGACACCGATGGGCTTGGAAAGGCCGCAGTTAGTCGGATGGGACGTTATGCCATGGCCCCGTGTGCGGGAGAGCCATACCCTGTGCACGCTAAAGAACACGCTGGATGGCCTTGACGGGAGGCTACCATCTGTCTCCCAACAGCTGTTCCAGTGTGTCCCCTCCCCCAACCTTCTCTGAGCCTTCGGGGTCCATGTGACCTGGCCATTTAGCCCATGTTGTGCAAAAAATTGCCGCTCAGAGGTAAAACAACCCAACCCATCTTGCAACTCAGTATCGAACCATCAAATTGCTTCTACTATTTCCCTCACTTTCTCTTCGACCAATTGAAGCGAACATTTTGGATTGTTACCAGCTCTTTCGGCATTTATCGTTTGTTTGCAGTTTTGTCTCTTAATAAATCTCGAAAGGTTTCATTGAGTTGATCATCTCATTTTTAAAAACGGAATTCTTTGTATAAAGCACGTCTGAAATTCGAACAGTCATTAAATTCGTATCTTAGAATAAAAATGATGACAATAATCGATCGAACGTCTGGCGATAAACAGTCAATAGTTATAATCGAATTTGTTATATAGCCATATTTATGGGAAAGAAGTTTGTTATGGTTTTTAAACATTTTGTTCAGTCATCAGTTTTATTGATGACAAACTAGCTGGTAGAGCAATCCAGTCTCGAAATTTGGATATTTGGAAAAAAAAAGAAATAATATTTCTCGAAGTGTTTTAGGTCACGATCCACTAGTACAGTCGCTCAAAAAAGTATCCGAACGCTATGGTTGATTACAGAATTCAGAAAAAATACCTGGCAATGATTTTTTTAGAAATTAGTGATCAGGCAACCTTCGTGTCACGTGATTACAGAATTCAGGAAAAATATCTGGAGCGTGTACAGCAACTGTACAAGCTCCAGTTACCGTTCACAGCAAACTGGAGCGTGTGCAGTTACTGCACACGCTCCAGTTTGCTGTGAACGGTAACTGCACACGCTCAATATTTCCGTGAGTGAGCCCACACGATTTACTATCAAAATAATATGACCACCTAGTACAATTGGGGAAATTGTGCGCACAAAGAAATTTTAAGTTGGATTGTTTTTACATCTTTGCGTGCAGAATGAGCTAAGCAATCAGGTCACAAGGACCCTAAGGGTTCAAAGAAGATTTGAGAAGAGAATCTACTGGATAGCTGTTAGGAGATAGATGGAAATCATCCGTCAAGGAAATTCAGAGAGTGTTCTTTAACATGCACAAGGTATGGTTCTCTTGCGCACGGGGACCCCAGATTTACGTCCCATCCGACGAAAGCTTTTCCAAGCCTATCAAAGCTGACACAGTCCCACTGTGTCACCTCAACTTTTTACTGCAAATTACGATTTCGCGCTATGGACTGAGCCAACCCGACCTCCCACAAAGAAATGCAACAAGATTCTGTGATCCTTATATGTTACTGGATTGAAAACTAAAGAATGCGCCATTTGCAAGGTTCTTTCACAAAATATTCGGTAAGGGATCTGGAGCAAGCTTCCTCGAAATGTTTCTATATTTTGAAGGAAGGAATTGTGAACTTGGCACAATCGAAATATCGAGAATTATAGCTCCTCTCAAAAATTCACTTTGAATTTTTTGTGTTGGAAAATATTCGCTTCGCTGTGGAATAATTCCTGTCGACTCGTATGCTCTAAAATCGCATGCAAAAAAATTATCGGAAGGGAATGCTAATCAACAGGTGACTGAGTTGCGCAGTGATATGCAAATGATTAAAATTGGGACCAATCCGGCTGCAGCGTTGCAAATATCAGGAGAACGTCTCCGCCATAACGGGAGAGAATAATCCGGATTCGCGCTGCGAGCCCTAGGAGTAAGAGAAGTATGTGTGCAATGCCAAAGCAACTGGTTGGCCGATCATATCGTAAGCTGAGAGAATTTAGGAGAGAATGGATTATTTGGTGGTCTCCACTCTATTGCGCAATATTTGGACCGTGACGACGCAACAGTGCATCGATTCTGGCAACAGTTTTTGAGAGAAAGTATGACCTCTCGTCGGCCACGATCTGAAGCATTCAGAACGACCATAGAACAGGAGGACCGTTTGCTCCAGCTACAAGCTTATGCTGCACCTACAGCCATTCTATCTGCTATAAGTCGTCCTGTCACAAGACAATCTATATCTCGAAGAGTACTGGTGGAGGCAGACTTTATGCACAGCTTCCACTGGGCCGCCTGCCCCTAACTTGCGTCGACAGCATCTGGAGTGATGCAGTGCTCGGGTGAACTATAACACAGAATGGTATCGTGTGGTGTTCTGTGGCGAGTCTCGTTTTTGTTTGGGGTCCAATGATCTATGGGATCACATATGGAGAACGGACAAATTCAAGAGTAATTTCCGAGCTGCATGCAGCGTGAACGGCCGGCGCCATGGTCTGGGTAACAATTAGCTCTGACAGCCGAACACCTTTAGTGTTCTTCACAGGCAATTTGATAGCTCGGTGGTGCTTGAAGCATATCCTGTATAGTGTTGCTATCCCTTTCGTAAGAGGGGTGCCTGGCAGCATGTTTCAGCAAGACAACGCATGTCCGAATACTGAAAACATAGCCAGGGAACATTGATGCAATGTCAACGTCATGGAGTGTCCAGCAAATACACAGATTTGTTCCCACTAGAATATATAGAGACATAGTTGGATGACATCTCAGCACCAACCACAACCAGCGAAGACAACGGCCATCCTGCAAGACCAGGTGTAGGAAGCGTGATGGACATTGCCACAGGATGCTGTCTCACTGCCATGACCCTTGCTCAATGTATTGCCCAGAGTGGTGGTTGTACTTCCCACTACTTGCCTTATTTTTCTGGTAATAAAATTGTCCATTTGTTTTGAAAACTTAATGATGGCTTCTTTGTCTCCCACACGTCTCCATACATGAATATTACTCGAATTTTCCCACTGCTTCTGGGTGTTTCAATTTCAATGTTATAGAGTATATCTACACGCTGCTCATCAAAGGCGAGCAGGGATCAATAAAATGCGTACATCTCTAAATACGAGTATATTCGAACAAATTCATTCAAATTTCACAGAAAGATACAAACTAATGGTGTGATAAGCCAGGAAAAGTTTGATCAAAATAATATAAATATACCCTAAAAAGCACGAATAAAGGAAAGTTCGTGAAAAAGTCGTGGTAGTGGTTTTGAATGCAAAATATATAGTCAGTAGGCGAAGTGGCCCCTCTAGTGTCAATGCAAGCCAGACAACATCGATCTGTGCCCTCAATAACGTAATCCAGGGAATGGAAGAGAAATAGAGTCCACTGAGCAATAAAAGCAGATTTGAAATATTCAAGGATTTGCGGAGGGTGGCAATACCTTTCCTCAGAGCACTCCATAGATGTTCTATCGGTTGAGATTCGGAAAGAATGTAGGAGGTCCATTCATTGCATACCTTCTTCCTCAAGATATTGGCTTTGCTATATGTGCAAGGGCATTATGGCCCATTAAGAGGAAATCGTTACTTGCTGCAACAGTTTAAGACTTGACTAGGGATCAAGGTCTCATCCAGATATCTCAGAGCATTCACAGAACTTTCACCTAACATATGGAGGCAATACGTCCAAGCAATAGAAACAGGGCACATCAACCACTATTACTAACGCATTTCTCAGAACGATGTCATGAGGCTGGTTACGGGTTCCCACTTCTCTCCAGAGCAGTACACGTCTACTTTCCGATTGCAGGGAAAATTTGACTAATCGTGCACATGATTTGACTTCATTGTTCTCGAGTACAAGCTGTATGATCTTGACACCATTTCAAACGGATTTTCTGTGTCTCTTGGGGCACATACAACGGATTGACTAACATTGAGCCCGGCTTTATGAAGCTTTTAGGTCACAAGTGAGACAGATTACTTTTTTATTTCTGCAATGAGGCCTGAAGGCAGCGATTATATTATTTTTCTCCTGTTTCATCGGGACAGAGGTCGAATAAGGCGATCGTTTTGAGGGACGATCATCTTGAACAGGCCTTCTGATAACTGTTTGGGTTGTTTGGAATTACTATTACAGACTTGAGATAAAGGTGAACACCAAAGAATAGCCTCCATCCTACCAACTGCAATTCATGTTTTCGAATATTCTAAGCGTTTTCTATGAGGCAGCATTATTTTTCCAAATTGTCAAAGTAGTGTTTCATTTGAAAATGATAGAGCATCCAAGACAGAAAACGTTTTTCTAGAGTATCCGTATTGCATATTCCGTGATGTTATACGGGATTTACTGGTGGATCTTTAAATTACTCAGGAATCTTAAAATATTTCATTCATCTCTAAAGATTTTTTTTATTCGCATGTTGGTGATCCCGTGCTTAACTTTTGGCGAGAAATGTATATAAGATATCTAGCATTACGAAAAAGAATAATCACATGTAGAGTGGTTACAAATAATCCATTTGATTGTATCTTTCAGTGAAGTTAAGTCAAATATGAATTTTAGAATGAAAAAACAACATTTTTGTTTAAAGTGGAATAGTTTTGTAAATGTAGGGAGGGGCTGATGCCTTCTTGCATTTACACGCCCCTTACTGCGCATGTTCATGAGGGAGAATGATAAATTACCTCAGGCTTCATTGACTTGAACTTCTCTGGTTTTATATTTTGAGCTATGGTATAAGCCAGACTCTGAAAAAATAAACAGTAATGTTATATTAAAATATGAAGAAAAATGTTTTATGCAACCTAATTTTTTTTAAAATCTACTGTTTTCAAGACACAAAAGGATATTATTAATTGCACATTTACGCCCTGAATAGAGAAGACATATTGACCCATTTGCTTCAAAGAGGTGGTCCATAAATTATAGTTTAAAAAAACTAAATTACGGCCTTGAGGTGGAAAGGGAATTAATGATTCTCTTAAATTGCTTTATACGGAAGAGGCATTCGGGATGACGTTACCTAACACTAAAATGCAAAATCTACTTATGCAATTAGCATTATTTTTGTTTATGAAAAAGAACAGTTTTTATGATATCACCACTACCGTAACACTCACAGTTGCGGTTACTGCATGCGAAGTGATGAATTTTAGAAGATAAAGCTTCATGTAAAAGGCGCGCGCGAAAGGTGAGTGTCCAGCCAAACCTTACGCAGGGGAAAAGTTGGTGAGGGTGGGTGGGTAATACTCAGGTAAAATAGTTATGTGATCTTTGAACAACTGTAAAGCAGAGGTCCAGAGTTAAAAAAAAATCATTAGGTGCTCTTTTACTTCTAGATGTCACTACTGAAGATAGCTATAGTAGAGAAAGCATTAAATATATTCCATGCCTACTTGTAGTAGATAAGGCATTACTCTATGGTAGGGAAGGTAATAGACGCACAGTTAGCGTAATAGAGGGATATCTCCAGTGGCGATAGAGTGAGCCACACCACTGGACGTAATACTCTGTACTGTAAAAAGTGAGAAACCCTTTTTTACTTACAAAAGTGAAAACTCTGAAAGTGAGAAGCGAGTAAAAAGTTCAGGGAGGAGGGCTATAATCCCTTCCCCCTTGAGGAGCTGAATAACATATAGTTTCTTAAGAAACCCCTGAAAAACAGGATTTTAAGCACATCAACCCTCCCCCCCACACCATTGAACTGAAACATGTCAATCCCTCCTGCTCCTATTGGAAGTTTCCTTAGTGTTCCAGTTGCGACAGGTTAGCTCAATGATTTTACTAGCGTTAAGACATAGAAATACGGTAGCGTGGGTCAGATGACCCGCGAAGTAGCACGAGGTAGCTGTCAAGCAGCCGAAGTTGAGCGTTGATTATCAACAACATCAATCAAGAAAGCCAAATCTGGGAAAGCTCAGTTATAAAAACTTCTCGTCCAAGAAGCGATCTATGCCAAAGCTGATGTCGTTCCAAGAAGGAATTTTGTAAAAAGTGAGAAAAAAGCAAAAAACGAAGCTTATATAAGACCACGGCGGAATCTATAGAAGATAGAAAGGGGGTGGGAAGATTTTTATTTATTTATTTATTACATTACACTCATCTGGGACTTCGGTGAGCTAGCACCCTCCTACCCACATATGGTTTTGTCTTAGCTACATACATTTTTGTACAGTAAAATAGAAAAAAAAAACTGTTGGTATCAAAGTTTGTTGACTAAATTAGTAGCAGACAAGAAGCAGAAAAGTTGCTTCAGTTGATTTTTTTGATTCTGAGTTTTTGGTATATTGAGGATATTTTCTAGTGTTATGTCTGTAAGTGATAGCTTTTCTAAGCTGTCAAAATATTTTTTTCTTTCTGTGTTGCATTTTTTGCAATTTAATATGGTATGCTGGATTGTTTCAGGAACTTTGCAGGTAGTACATTGGATTGTGCATGCTCTTTTTAATGAGTATAAATAGTAATTTAATCCTACAGAGCCTATTCTTAGGCGATAATATGTTGATAAGAGTTTCCTGGGAAATTTTAGATTTTGTATAGTTGTGATTTCTGAGTTTAGGAAGTATCTATGAAGACAGGTAATTGGTCCATTTACTGTAAAGAATTTTTTTAGATTATTGATTTCAACAGTTTTTGTTATGTTTTTTAAAATATTAAAGAAATGGTGTGTTGGGGTGATGATACTTAGTGCTAGGCCATTTTTAGCACAGTAGTCTGTCTATAATCCCACAATGGCTAGGGATCCATTGTAGGGTGATTTTGTTATTTAAGTTTTTTGTGATGTGTGTATATAGGTATAGAAAGTCAGTGATTATGGCAGGGTAATTTGTGTAATAGTAATCTTGTTGTAAGGTTTGTAGAGCAGCTTTTGAGTCAGAGTAAAGAATTATGTTTGTATTAGTTAGATTATCAGATATCTATTTTATGGCAAATAATATGGCATACAGTTCTGCTTGTAGTATGTGGGTGTGGGATGCGAATTTGAAGTTTGAATATATTTTATTATTAGGTGAGAAGAAGGCAGCAGCAGCTGTCTGTGTGCTTTGGTCATATGAGCCATCAGTATAAATTGCATAATAATTTTTGTATTGATTATTACAGTGTACTTCAGTTAGGGTTTTTAGGCTTGTTGATGCCTGTGATGATTTGTGAGTTATGTTAGGGATGGAATCATGTATGATAGGTTGGCTATATGTCCAGTATGGTTCAGTGATCATTATATCTCCTTTGTTTATGATGGATGTGATAGTTTTGAAGAGTGTTGTGCGTTGTATGCATGTTTTGTAAAGGTGCCTTTAGTTTGTTGTTTGAAAGGGAGATGAGGATTGGGTGATGTTTGTGTTTGAGGTGTAGTCTCATGATAAGTTTTAAGAGTAGTGATTGTGCTCTTATGTTGAAGGTTGGGATTGATGTATCAGCCAATAGTGCTAAAGAGGGAGAGCGTTTATAGAGGCCTAGTATTAGTTTTAAGAATTTATTTTGTGCTGTATTCAAATGTTTGAATTTGTTGTCTGAGATACCACTCAAAAATTCTACTCCATATTCAATTTTTGGTCTTATGAGATTTTTGTAGAAATGAATTAAATTGTATTGTGATGTGCCCCAATTTTGCCCAGCTATGCATTTTGTGGGATTTAGTAGTTTTGCTGCTTTGTGTTTAGCATCATATATAAATGGTGTCCATGTGAGGTTATGATCTATGGTTATGTCTAGGTATGTGTGTGATGTTTTGATTGTTATTAGTTCATTATTTATTTTTATGTTTGAAATTTTTTTTTTCTTTGTGATAGGAATGGAATAATGTAGGTTTTGTTTTGGTTTATGTTTAGATGTCATGTTTTAAGGTAGTCAATTACTTTTGTTAAGTTTTTTTGTGAGGTCCATAGAAGATCGAGTTGGAATAAACTTTTCCCCCTACATTTGGTTAGTTCTTGAAATATATGAGTAATAAATCTTGGGTGAATATTTTTTCGTCTCTGTTCCGATTATTAGTATTCTGAAAAGTGGGGAGAGACATGGAGCCCCTTCCCCCTAGAATCCGTTCCTGGATAATGAACAATCGCAAAAGATGAATTAAAAGTAAGGGAAAGTTACATTATGCTGCTGAAAATCTACTGTTGAAACTTTACAATCTGCGTAAGATGATTAATACAACAATGCATAAATCAAATAGAATGGAGGAAGTAGAAAACGTATATCGTCTTGTTTGGTAAGAATATTTTAAAAAATGCTGAGAAGCCGTTCCAAACTAATCCATTTACTTCTGTCCTAGATTGTTCGCAGATTTGACTTTGCCCCTTCCGTATGTATTCCTCGACTGAAATAAAATACTTTAATTCGCACCCTGATCTTAAACAGAATACCAATGAAGATGATTCTTCTTATTATTAATTTCAAGCATATTTGAAGCTTTACTTCATTTAACAATATAATTTATGTTATAAAATTGATTGGAAATTTCAACGAATCTTTTCTACGAGAAACGAAATTATTTTCTTTTACTTACTTGTATCGCCGCTGGCACATCTGCACTTTCAACATTCGTACATGTAGACAACAGGTCGGCGAAGTCGCTGTACACAACGGTATCAAAATCTGTAAGTAGAGAATATCATATTGTCTTTTTTTCATCGTTTAAAACATCAAAGGAAGAATTAAGAAATCTTTCCTTTGTGGACAAGAACAATACATATGTATCATGAGCAAGCATTGGTTGCGGAGGTTTAACTAGACTGGATAATTTCGCTTTTCAAGTACAATGGTGACTCGTGAATTGCAACTGGAGAAACAATTTGGAGACGATAAGATTGCGCAGTTCACTCTTTGACAGAATTATAGGTTAATGACCCGTCACTCACTTATCAATCAACCAATGATTTACGAGAACTATTCAAAAATCAATGTGCAGTCTCGCTCTACCCATTGGTTTCTCAGTTTTCATTCACGTTTTGTCACAGTCCAAATATGTCTATTCTGAGAAACAGCTATTGCATTGGACGCTGCAACGAAATTCTAACAAGCTCTTGTTTTACATTGTTCATTGCAAGGAAATTCTAACAATTTCTTATTTTATATTGTTCATCGCTAGGAAATTCTAACAAGTTCTTATTTTACAATGTCCATATCAAGGAAATTCTAACAAATTCTAATTTTTCATTTTCACTCATCACTTTCTAGGTCCTATTTTACATTGTACATCCGTCACTTTCTAAGTAACCCAGGAAAGCAAAGTAGGAAAACTGACAAAACTTCTTCCTACCTAAAATGCTGTATAAATATTATTAGTATGCTGTAGATAAAAATGCATTTTATGCTTATATTGACAGCAATTGATCTTAGAAACTACATGTCGATTATACTACTGACAATATTGAAAACAAAAATTGACAAATATTTATACATTTAAAATTCACTGGGATATAAAAAGCTTACGATAAATTTTTACCTTGCATGTGCAGAGAGTCATTTTCAATAAACTACACGACTTATGGGAAGATATATTGTCATAAATTATTCTCATCTCCATTTACATGTGGATAATAAACTTCTGGGGCCTCCTATCTAAAAGGTGTTACTAAAGTTAAACAATTATATTGGAAAGTGAATAATGGACTTCCAACATACATTAAAATAACTTCTAAACATATTTTCAAGGAAAAAAATGTCATGACTGGGTAAAGGCATACGAATGGAAAAATGTTTGAAAATCGGTATTGAAGTACATGATAAGGGATTAATACGTTATATGTTGTTGATAATCCAAATATTGGCCTAATTATGTTTATCAATACACCAGCGCACAAGTAATAAACTATTTAATTGGGTTCCTTACAAGATATCTATATATGACACTGATATTTTTGGGGGCGGGGGTGGTTTAGTCGGTAGCGGGCCAGGGTTGTAATCTGCACTTCCCAGGTTCGAGTCCCAGCTGGATCAGCGTTGAGATTTATCTCCACAAAACTCCCCACCTTGCCCACGGCAGTAGCGGACACCGATGGGCTTGGAAAGGCCGCCGTCCGTTAAGCCGTGGCTCCGTGTGCGAGAGAGCCATACTTTGTGCTCACTTAAAAAAAACACACTGGATGGCCTTGACGTTAAAGAACACACTAGATGGCCTTGATGGGACTCCATCTGTCTCCCAAAAGCTATTCCAGTGGGTCCCCTCCCCTAATTTTCTCTGAGCCTACGAGGTTTTGTTACTGCCCATTTCGTCCATTGTGTGCAAAAAAGTGCCGATCAGAGGTAAAACAACCCAACTGATTTTTTGAAGCGTTTCTTAAAAAATGATACATTATTATCCTCTTAAGCCACATTTTCTCCCAAGAGCTTAAGTTACTGAACTCTGAATCTGACTCCTTATTAACATAATATGGTATTGTTCCTAATAAAGTGTGGGGCGGAGGTGGCTTAGGCGGTAGCGCACCAGGCTCGTAATCTGTAGTTCCCAGGTTCGAGTCCCAGCTGGGTCAGCGTTGAGATTTATCTCTGCAAAATTCCCCGCCCTGCTCACGGTCAGTAGGGGACACCGATGGGCTTGGTAAAGGCCGCCGTCCGTCGGATGGGACGTTAAGCCGTGACTCCGTGTGCGGGAGAGCCATACCCTGTGCACGTTAAAGAACACGCTGGATGGCCTTGACGGGAGGCTACCATCTGTCTCCCAACAGCCGTTCCAGTGGGTCCCCTCCCCCAACCTTCTCTGAGCCTTCGGGGTCCATGTGACCTGGCCATTTAGCCCTTGGTGTGCAAAAAAGTGCCGCTCAGAGGTAAAACAACCCAAATCCTAATAAAGTGCCAGATTTTCACAATGTGCTAGTACACAAACACTCTGATCATATACAGTGGCGTAGACAGAAGATTTAAATGGAATGGATTTTTGAAGGATTTTTCAAATGATTCTATTTTTTTAAAGTACTGAATGAACAATCCTTAAAAACAATATTTGCCGAACAGAGAGGGCTGCTTAACTTCCAATCCTTACTTTTAGCTTCGTGATCATATTATCATCCATAGTGTTTGTGTTCCACGAAGCAGATGCTATAATTATTTACCTAAAAGAATAATTCTCAACCATTTTATCATTTGTGTCATCCCCTTTTCCAGTTTCGCTATCTTCACATTATCTATAAAAGTAAACTGTACCTAATAAATATGTCTCATATCTAAATAAAATTGAGCAAATTAATATATCGATACTTAATTTTTATACCTCAAATATCGCACTTTTAATAGAACATTAACGTATCCTGTCAACATAATATACCCTGGAAAAAATATGTGAGGAAGGCAGCGCTCATCCGATAGGAAACATCTATTCTTTATTCAGAATACGAATCCGGATTTCTTTATTAACATCTAAGAATTCTAATCATCAAAACATTGGAATGTTTTGTCATTCATGTGTGAATAACAAAACCTAAGACACACTAAAAACTAAAGTATCTTTAGAGAATTGGAGTCTAAGTGAAAATATATATTCTTTTGAAGTTTTTAAGTTGATAACCAACTGATATAAGATAAGGGTCGTTCAAATGATAAATGGATAGTCCCTATTACTGGGTAGTGGAATGAATGATCTTTGTGGCCTTACATACAAAGAAACAGTTATATGTAGAAGAAACTCATCAACACAGAATCATTGGCAAGTATCGGCTTGAACGTGATAGACATTACATGGATTCCAGACAAACCCCTCATGGAAGTATCCAAAGTTGAAAAATGTACGGTGTATGCTGACCTTTAAATTTGACTATCAAGGTCCGCTAATGATTGAGCTTCTGGACCATGCGACACCGTCAATTCGCAATGATATTGCAAGACGATGGGTATTTGTAGGAAGGCAATACAGCCGAAGCGCACAGGGCGTTTGAATAAAATGGTTGTTTTGTTCCATAAAATCGCTTGCTGGCACACTGCCGAACAGAGGCGTAGGAACATGTTGGCATCGGAGCAGTTGCCAAGGGCTCCGGAATCACAGGGCGGTGCTGGGGCGGCACGAGCCATTCCACGATATCTGACGTTTATGTGCAAAATAAAATCGAATGATTAGCCTCCCGTAGTTCGTTGAATTTAATATATATTGTTTATACCGCCTATCGTCAAGACAGCATATTATAGATTTTCGTTATTTCCTACAAAAATAGGTTTTTCCTTTTATCGGCGGACAATTAGCCGCCCCCTTCCCCCCCTGTACCGCGCATGCCATAAAACAGCTTTGGGGCGCAATTTTCAACTGTTCATATTACTTTTACAAATCATGCCATTACAAAATAAAATTCTGTTACATAGGTTGTACATTGTATTGAATTATTATGTTTATAAACCCCGGATTATTTAAGATCAACATCAGGACAGGAGCGTACATCATAACTTTGTTCCTTTCAATCGAGCGAGAACTGACTCAAAAAATTAATTTTAATAACGATTTTGCCAACGAGAAAGTAGGAAAAATTTAAATACTTTAAAAAAATAATTAATTGCAATTTCTTTGGCAATTATTTATGTACAATTAATATTTATTCATGTAACTGTATTAAAATAATGACAATAAGTTTATATAATATAAATAACGTGCATTTTTTTATCAATAACTGAAAATGGGCGGACAATTACAAATTTGCCAAGGGCGCCAAAAGCCTAGCTATGCCTCTGTGCCCAAGTAATAATAATGTTATGACAGATGAACGTGCTACAATGAACCCGTGATGTGATGTATGGTCTTGATGCTCGCGTGTACTGCAGCGTGAGAATTAGGTCACCAACCACTTCGAATGAACTTAACTTAAATACAAAGAATAAGAGAGTTATATTAAGAGGAATTAGAGTGTGAAGGGAAACACAGTTTGTCTTTGTCTGTGCACTAAAGTATAAAAAAGAAATGATTTTATTTGGTGTGTGCTCAGGAGGTTGAATAAGTTTATTAATGTGGATCCTGTTAGTGATCTGGTAAGAAAAAGAAGGATGCTTAGTACACTTAAAGATGTGACTGAGGAGGTTTTATGTTAGTGGAACAAGCAGAGATGATCTCAGTTTTTCTGCAGGAAGAGTTCATCGTTTGATGCATAATTATCTTTAGTTTGTTTACAAGAATTGGTAAGGTTATTCTTGGTAGATTACAGTTTTGTTCACAAATATGAAGGTGTAACGTAATGAGTGTTGTACAAGCCTCAGTTTATGCTTTGAGTAGAGATAGTAAGAATTTATAGAGAAACAACTCTTTGTAGGAATAGTGATATAGTGCTATGTTCTTCTGAAGATTTATTTTCATACTGATATAAATTTATGTTAGTTGATTTGAGTTTATATAAATGTTTTAATTCATACTTTTGTAATAAATTACATTATTTTAAAACTATAATTGTTAAATAATATTTTTGAACTCACGCTCAGTTTTATGACAATAATAATAACGCTGAACAGGTATTGCTGGAAATGCCTGAAACATCTTGCAATCCTTGGCATTTCTCGCATTAGATTTTCTCATTTCTGGACCTGTGAACAACGCTATGAAGAGAAGGAAGTTGAAGCCGGACGAAGAGATGCATTGCACTTCCTCATACAACAGCCAAAGTCGTTCTAGGAAAAAGGATATGATGTTTCTAATTTCAAGTTGGAACAAATGTTTCAACAGGCATGGCGAATGTGACTTGTTCACTTTTATTTGGAGGACAATTTATATATATACCGTAATGTTAATGTTCACTTGGTGCTCAACTGCCTAAGAAAATAAAGCATTAAGTGGTCAAACAGAGTGAGTGAACATGAAGTCTTCTTTTTCATCTAGGAAAGTGTAATTGAGAAAATCCCAATAGTCCATAGCCGTAGTCTAATCTTGAACCTCAGAATCTTAGTTTATGAACTTCGTTCTCTTATCAATAACTCAAGCCTCGTTATTGCGGATAAACCCACATATTTAGCGTGTGCAGGCTCGGATCTAGAAAAACAAAAATCGTGGGTAGGGGGAGGGCAACATTGACAATCGAACTGAGAAAATATAATTATATAATAATAATTTCCAATGCAGTATAGCATTTTTCCCTTCGTTTCACAGGTCTTTAAAAAGAAAACTCTAAAAATTGAGGAAATGTAAATAAGTTAATAATTTTTTTGTCTCTATTAGCAAAATGTTAGAAAAGGTGTATTGCCCTTTCTAACATTTTGAAGAGTTGGGAGCAAGGTCTTGTAGACCCGACCCTGTTAGCGAGCGTGTGCATTTATTAATCACATCTGATGGCAATTTTGGAGTGATAATATACCGCATGAATATTTCTTCACTCACCTCCTCTGGCGCTGGCTAATGTTACCAACAGACTCATATTCCACATTGATGAGGAAATGAAACATTCCATGAGCCGATGAAGAGACTGTAAAGAAAAATAGAGCGTAGATGTGAGAAATGAGATGAAAAATTACGAAATGAAAGATATCAGAGTTAAGATATTTGACTGCAGAAGTACTCAAAAAGAGAAACTCAAAAGTCAAAGAATAATCAAAATTCGAGTAATCTAAGAGGAAATAGAGTCATGCAACGTAGAAAAATTGCGCTGATCGAAACTTTATCAGGACTTATATCAGTGACAGAAAAAAGTGAATCTAAACTAATGGTGGAATTATTTCAAATGGGATAAACGATTATTGAGATCAGTACTGAAAAAAGAACACCGTTCTGCGCGACTAAATTATTATTTTTGAACTTTGATTTGCTGTATTTATATTTTTTTTCGCATTTTTAAAAATAGTTTCGCCCGATTATTTTTTAAACAATTATCTGTTATATTACTGGAACAATTATTTGAATTACATTTGGCAAAATAATAATAATTAAATTTCTTTAACAAATTAATTCATAGCATCGCGGAGAGATTTCTTACAGTAACAAAATTTTCTGATGAAGAAATTAATGGTCTCGTTATTGCTTATTTAAGAAACGTTTTCGGATATTTCCAGTTATTTGAATCGAAATCGACATTCAAAGCTCCTTATCTTCGAAAATAAGCTTTCTGCAAGAAAATACTCATGTATAAGTTAAAATATTAATTATTTATAACCATATATTTATATAAGAATGGTAATGGTAAAATATTAGAGCTGTATGATTTCCAGACTTTATGATTCTGAGATGTTGAATTCTTTATTTGAACAATCATCGAGTTCTTTAATTTTAATCGCATCGGCTGTAAATGCTTGGGGCGAGGTTTGCTCAGTACGTAGGGAGGCAGGTCTGCAATTCTCAAGTTCAAGCTCCAGTGTACCTGAGTTAAGATTTCCTTCTCTGATACTCACTATACCCTCGCGAAATATATTTTTGGTGAGAAGCTTAACCAAAAAAAAATAAAAAAAAGGTTTAAAAAAATAAGTACTTACCTCAGTCAAATCGGTGCAGCGATGAGCCAAGCAGTTATAGAGATCTGTAGAGGAAGAGTAATTTTCCACCGGAATGCGATAATTTTCGTAATTCTTTAGAGATCGTCGTAATGTACGTCCAGCGAAAAATAAATCCTGAAATTAAAAATTCATTTAAGCAATTAGGGTTAAACTGAAGAAAAAATATTTGTCCTCGCGCTAGGGGAGGTACTCAGGATTTCGTGACGGGGCGGGGGTGGCTCAGTCGGTAGCACGCCAGGCTCGTAATCTGTAGTTCCCAGGTTCGAGTCCCAGCTGGGTTAGCGTTGAGATTTATCTCCGCAAAATTCCCCGCCCTGCCCACGGTCAGTAGGGGACACCGCTGGGCTTGGAAAGGCCGCCGTCCGTCGGATGGGACGTTAAGCCGTGGCCCCGTGTGCGGGAGAGCCATACCCTGTGCACGTTAAAGAACACGCTGGATGGCCTTGACGGGAGGCTACCATCTGTCTCCCAACAGCTGTTACAGTGGGTCCCCTCCCCCAACCTTCTCTGAGCCTTCGGGGTCCATGTGACCTGGCCATAGCCCATGGTGTGCAAAAAAAGTGCCGCTCAGAGGTAAAACAACTGAACCCAACCCAGGATTTCGTGAAGAAAGGGTAGTCATGATCAAAAGTTTCTTAGATGAACCCCTGTCATACTACAAACTAACAATTCCTCATTCCTATGGGCGGGGGTGGATCAGTCGGTAGCACGCCAGGCTCGTAATCTGCAGTTCCCAGGTTCGGGTCACAGCTGGGTCAGCGTTGAGATTTATCTCCGCAAAACTCTCCGCCCTGCCCACGGTCAGTAGGGTACACAATGGACTTGAAAAGATCACCGTCCGTCAGATGGGATGTTAAGCCGTGGCCCCGTGTGTGTGGGAGAGCCATACCCTGTGCACGTTAAAGAGCACACTAGATGGCCTTGACGGGAGGCTACCATCTATCTTCCAACAGCTGTTCTAGTGGGTCCCCTCTCCCAACCTTCTCTGAGCCTTCGGGGTCTTTGTGACCTATCCATTTAGCCCTTGTGTGCAAAAAAGTGCCGCTCAGAAGTAAAACAGCCCAACCCTCATTCCTCGAAATGGACAGAGAGAAAATGTATCCCCCCCCCCCAACTACAGAACAATGTCTTTGAACAGTTCCCACAGGGAGGAAGAGGGGTGGCAGATGTCGTGTTTATGGGCATCTGGAAGGCTCTGCAGCGACCTGGATTGTACGAACTACCTCCTAACCGGATTCGTGAAGCAAGGTCAACTTGAGATATTTTGTAACAGCATGCAATACTTACAGTATTCTAAGCATGAGATAGCAGTTTGGTATTATGTTGTACTGAGAGAAGTAAATTTAAGCAAATAAACCTGTACATATCTATGCAGGTGTAGCTGAGTTCTTAAGTGTCATCATTACTTGTGCATATATCTCACTCACGCTGGCGAACATGACGGCCATTCGTGACATATTGTGGTGTCACATATTTCATGAGAGGCATACGTATTTTCGGAAAGGTCATCCAAGTTAATACGATAAACAAAGCATGTGACAGCAAGATTGAAGCAGAAAATAAAAGTCTTAGAGAAATAACAATTCAGCCCGGAGAAACGCATCTGGGACAGTAAACAATGAACCTTGATTATGAGAATTTTGTCTCTGCGGAATTCGTTGCATCTAAAATTTTCTCAACGAACATAAGGACAATACCTTGGCTACCTTGGGCTAACCAGCTTTCATGAACTCAACTTACCCGTGCCATAGCAATCATCGCCTGCCATGTCTTAATGCCCTTAAAGCCTCGGTGACGTTCAGCGACAATGGCAAATAATTCTTCATCATCAAGAATCCTTCCAAACAGTGAAATCATATTGGCTTTCACTCTGTTGTTGGGTTTTCCTTGAAGTCCAAAAACCGACTGAAATATGAAAATATACAAATCAATTAAGAAATAATTCGTTAATAGAAATTTAAATATAGATTAAAGCACATAAAATGATCTAGACAATAATTTTCTGAACAAAAAGATTTCATATAATAATATGATTACAAGATTGTTATAGGCAGGTAACATAATAATATAAGTTATATCCATATTTTAAAGTATTATACTGTATTTTATTACATATATAAATCACAAAAGTAATTTGGGATATAAAATGCCATGATTAACTCTCAAAGTTTTGATTTTTATTTAATAGACTTATATGTGTGGTATTTTTCAAATTACTTACGTTAACGACACTGATGACCATATGATTATAAAATGGGTACAGAGCGAATGGAAAGTAATGGTTCAGATTCACTTTAGTAGGTAGCTTTCGATGATCCTAAAAATATAGAATAAAATGCATAATCAAAAGGAAATGAAGAAAAAAAAATCATATGAAGTTTTAGATAATGCCTTTCAGTTTGTTTAAAGTACAAAACTGTTACACTTTAATTCTTTAAACCGCTATAACTACAGAAACCTCCAAGGTCTGTTAATTACCATTTCCTCTAAGAGCTCGAAGGGAAGAAGTTCTATTCGTTTTCATTCCTAGGTTGTTCCACTCTATTCTGAGGACAGTTGGACCTCCAAATCTCTAAAAGAGATACCTATAAAATGCCTTAGGCTACAGGCATCGTATATTACATGGCCCCGCAACCCAAAGTTAGGGAAGAGCCCTTTAATCAGGAATCTGATTTTTAAAGTGCTGCAGAAAAATTCTTATGAGCTATAAAATTCCTTACCATTCTCTAGTATTGAAATTCGAAATTGTATTGAAGCAAAACCTGGTCATCTGACCTTCTGCCTTTACAGAACAACAGAACATAACGGAACGTTCTACCTTCGCTGAGAAAGAGGATGATTCGCCGTACATCTGATGGGATTATAAGCTCTAGTTCTTTGCGCAGGAGATCCACAATCCGTGTATGACAAAGAGCATGCTGGGAGGGGTTACCTGTCGCCTAACATGAGCACAGTGGATCCGCTACCTAAATATGAATCTTTGGTGTCTTTGTACATAGAACATAGAAAAATCGGGAGACTCTCAAAGTTCTATAATCATTACAGAACTAAGTACGACAGAAAGTAAAGTGAGCTATTCCGTAAAATGTAATTTCATAGATTGCAGAGAAGTGGGAATGAGAAGCGGAAATTTTAGAAATATTATGCATTACGTGATTATGTAGGTAGGCCTACAGATTTATTGCAGGAGATAAATACCTGTATCAAATATAAATAATAAGGACTCTGGCGTTCCTTCAGACAATGCATGTTGCAATACTTGCTGGTTTTTAAACGGGACACACTTTGAGCCCATTGGTATGATATTTTCCATGTTAATGTAATAATTATTATGGTCAATGGATTTTAAAAAAATGTATAAATTTTCATTCTTGTGAGGAATATTTTTTCTACCTTCTCAGAATATAGCAAAAAATACTGCTAAAGATACCTCTGGAGTAAATCCGAATTTCGTACAGAAGACTGAAATAAAAATGAATGCAAACCATTACAACAATTAAAAACTTCTAATTAAAAAAAAATCTCATTAGGAACCTCGGTGCGCGAATACGAGACTGTCGCGTAGGTCCAGGCCAAAGAGTTAATAGAGCTCGCGACACGAGTGAAGTTAGAAAAAGTTTGTTCTTTTTAATAAATTCGGGTCCCCTCCCATAATTTCCAACCACCGACACAACTCAATATAGTAACACAATATAGGAGCACAGAGTAAGCAAATTTTAAATATGTTCCAAAAGTCATCTCCTGAAAAAAAGTTTAACGTCTCTAAATTTTTTTCGAATTAAATAACTCCTCAGGGATATTGTTTACATAAGTGAAATTACTAGATTTCTTCAGTGGCACGTTACGAAACATTTAAAAGAAATAAAATTCAAATTATCAATATCTTACCTGGAAGCCGATCGAAAAATATTTATTCAATATATCCAGACCTAATGGGCTCAAAGCTCCTGGCAACACTTCACTGGAAATAAAACAAAATATTAAAAATAAACAAAAGAACCAAGAAATAAAAATTTTAACATATTTGGAAACCTAAAGAAAAAATATTGTTACGACAGATGAACGAGCAACAGTGATTTCATGACTTAACGTGACTGGAGCCCTCGTGTGTTCTTCTACGTGAGATTCAATTAGCCAACGATTTGGAACTTAGAACGATTCGGAAGAATAAAAATATAGCAGTGCAGTGTGAGATCTGAAATGACGTTCAGATGTCTGAGTCAGTACGCGTTAAGTGAAAACAAGTATTTTTTTATGTGATGTGTGCGCGGGCGGTCGTTTTGTTTTGCTAGTGTGAAAAGTTTAGTGAACTAGCACAGGACGAGAGTTTGTTTACGTCTGATGATATTCAAGTGACATGGTAAACTAAGTGAAGAGGTAGTATTTAGTAGAACAGACAGAGATGGTATTGTATACTCTGCAGAAAACGATTAATGACTTATGCATGATAGTAATTAATTTGTTTATAAGGTACTTCATCCATATTTTCTTTGTAATAATTTGCATTATATTGTAATGGGTTTTAAAATATAGTTATTAATACTCACGCTCAATGCCTATCCATTTTGTAATTCGCAAAAATATAAAATGTAAATTACCCCTCAAGTTGCAGTATTGTTTAAATTACATTCATTTGGAACCCTAACATTACAGAAACGAATTATAAATAAAAGCAAATTTTACCATTATCAATTTAAGGGCGGTATTCTATAAAGCGCTAGACTTGTAAGCTAATGTCCTAAAGCTCGGATCCACTATTCTTACTTTGAGATATTCACTGCTAAATCCCGTTCTGCCTTCGCTGAGAAAGAGGATGATTCGCCGTACATCTGATGGGATTATAAGCTCTAGTTCCTTGCGCAGGAGAGCCACAATCTGTGTATGCCAAAGAGCATGCTGGGGGGGGGGGGGTTACCTGTCTCCTAGCATCTGCACAGTGGATCCGCTACCTAAATATGAATCTTTGGTGTCCTTGTGAACTCGCCATTTAGCCTGTTGGGAACAGAAATCAGTGTCTCTTCGAGGTAAAACAACCCAACTATGAATTTAGGGTTGGGTTGTTTTACCTCTGAGCGGCACTTTTTTTGCACACCATGGGCTAAATGGCCAGGTCACAAGGAAGGCTCAAAGAAGGTTGGGGGAGGGGACCCACTGGAACAGCTGTTGAGAGACAGATGGTAGCCTTCCGTCAAGGCCATCCAGCGTGTTCTTTAACGTGCACAGAGTCTGGCTCTCCTGCACACGGGACCACGACCTAACATCCCATCCGACGGACGGAGGCCTTTCCAAGCCCATCGTTGTCCCCTACTGACCGTGAACAGGGCGGGGAATTTTGCGGAGATAAATCTCAACGCTGATCCAGCTGGGACTCGAACCTGGGAACTACAGATTAGGACCCTGGCGCGCTACCGACTGAGCCATTCCCGCCCTATGAAATTAGTGATCCATTTTGGGGTGAGAGGGATTTCTCTAACTCTGCAATTTTGCCCTTATATTGTTGAAAAAAGAATTAAAATACTTCGTAATTAAAAGTACTTTAATAATTGTAAGCAAATGGGAAATATTGACGGAATTATAAAGGTCCAGATAAAGAAAAACGATCCCAGAGATCATGGTTCGATATACCCAGATTCTAATCCCACTGTGTCTCTGTTGAGGTATTCTCCGCTCATCCCTGAAAGGCCGCCGTGGGTTACGGCTTAAAGTATATGACTTTAAGCCGTAACCCATGGAGATGATAGCAATACACTGTAACAAATAAAAGTTTTCTGTGATACAAGTGAAAGAGTAAATCAACGATTAGAAACAAATGAGAAACAATGGCGGAATTATGCCTCAGAGATATGTGGCTGCAGGATACCATACAGTTTAAGGACTTCAAGAACAAGACTGCAGGATACCATACAGTTTAAGGACTTCAAAAATAAGGCTGCAGGATACCATACAGTTTAAGGACTTCAAGAACAAGGCTGCATTTAGGCAAAAGGTCCAAAAGTCACAAAATATCGTCAGAAAAAAAAAATATGCGAAGGAAAAGTTTCAGTCCTTAAAGTGAAACCAGCGACTACAGGTAAGTTTATATTTAAATATAATGCTACTTTCAGAAACATTTTAGCAATTAATACTGCATGCGTATCCTTTAATAAGAACTAAATTATATTTATCACCTATTGATGCTATGAAATAAATGAACTTCTCTGTCCAATCATATCACTTTTATAGAGAAATTTATCAAATTCAGTAATAAATTATCACAGGAAGGGTCCTGTAGAGCGTGAGTGACAAATATTACTACCATCAAAAATGTGGCGGCTTGGCTGCCCAACTCCTGATATAGATGGCACTACTGGTGAACCAACAAGAAATCTTAATATGTTACTTAGTTGAAGAAACGGTCAGTTCCTCGGTAGTCTGGTGGTCTAGTGGTTAAGACGACTGACATGCTTTTTGTGAGACCTTGATTCAACTCCCAGTCAGACCAACCAATTTTTTTTTCAACTCATTGTTTCAAATTTATCAAAGATTCGTTATATAAATATAGTTTTCTATTTCTTGGTTTTTTGGTATTCTAATTATATGGCAAATACAAAACGATATCTATTTACGTAGAAAAAGTCCTACATTGCATAATTGTCAAATAGGGCATTAAACAATATTTAATATTAATTTAAACGGAAAATATATTCATGTGCAAGGCCTCACTTAATTATTTAAAAATAATCAATTCTGAAAACGTATCTAATATGGATTTATCATAAAACATTTTGCGCATTAATTCATTTAGAAAGAATCTAAAAGACTTGCAGAGTAACTGAATTGAACCAAATGTACACTGCCGTATCAGAATAATATGACAACGTACCATAGTATATGTATGGTAGGTGGTCATATTATTCTGATACGACTGTGTATTTGCCTTTGGTAAAAGCAATAAATGCAGAATAAAGGCATAATATGTTATGTAAAAATATCCTGTATCCTACATGATAATTTACCGCAATGCTAAAATCTTATTTTTGTAGCATTTAGCATTGCATGACTTATAAATATAAAAAAAATATTTGGATTGTAAATGATAGAGAACGGATAGTTAATAAGATAACGCGATCTGATTAGAATTCGAATCACTGTAATGTGATTTAGTGTAAGGCCTCAAAAAATCAGATGTATTAGGTACCATTTACATGTTACTACTGCATTTTAAATGTGAATTATACAGAATTAATTTACCCAACGTTGCACACACTCAAATATTCGTTCTCGCATCGAAGAGCTGCATCAAATTCGTGTTTGATTTCAAATTCCGTTTCTGCATCTCCAGATGTCACAGGACGAGACTGGAAAGAAAAATTAGATTTTATTTTAAAAAATAATCTATGAAGTGACGTAACAAACACTGGAAGCAAATTATATTGTTAAATAAAATATTTTATTGCTTGTTACAAAAGCACAGAGAATTAGAAACAAACAATGATATATATATATATCTAATTTTAATTGCGATGCTATAAACGATACTCATTAATAAAATCAATTTGTGATAAGAGAATTTTTACAGATGCTTAAATAATTAATCTTACTTGCAACATATAGACTTCATTTCCTAATATACCCCACTCGATATCTCTCAAGGAACCATAACTCTTTTCTACCTATTTTGAAAACAAAAACAGACATTGATGTAACAAATAGTCTTTGATAATTGAATTAAAAACAGAAATAAATATTCTAAATAAATTTTTTCTCCCCACTACACTTAGGAATAATATTATGGAAAAGGATACAAATTTACTTAACTCCAAATCAAAAGACACAAAAAAGTAAAAGTGAAAAATATTAACTGTATGTGATCTGCATAAAAATAAAACACCTTCATTATGAGGAATATAAATATATTAAGTCAGTTGGAATTATAATCCACAACCTCCTAATTTTATAGCAGATATTCTGTCACTGAGCTTTGATCCGTTCTAAATCTTTTATCGATGAACTATTACGGAATACAGCTCGTATAAGCTTTGTACCATTTAGACATTAGTAGAAACACTTATTTGACTGGAAGTGAACACACTGGTAAAGAGTGTCCCCACTACTTTTCGACAGTCTTCACTAACGTTGAGACACTTATATCGTGGGATAGATTTTTATCTTCCTTGTCGGTAGAAGTCCGTGTCCTTTGTTCAGCCATTATTTCACTTCTGCTTCCACGTCGAAATCACTTTTAAACTTATAGACTCCAAGATGTTCTTCAGCGCTGGAAAAAGATAGTAATCAATAGGGTTATGCACAAGATGTTCCAGCGTCTCTCGCACTGGAAACGATAAAAAAGTTGTTGGGTTGCAATGGCCGAGAGCACAGAACAGTTGAAGTGAAGAAACAAAACAGTTTACGGGAGAAGCCCGGGGACCTTTCGTTTAATAGCCGTGCTCAAAGAGGTGAGAGTTGTTTGATAAGTTCAACATTGATTTTTGTACTATGTTGAATAACTGAGGGGAAAAAAAAGGGTTGTTGGGTTGTTTTACCTCTGAGCGAGGAAAAAAAAGGACATTGACTTCAACCAACATAGAAAAAAAGTCGTCTCACGATATCTCAATCATTATGGAGATTATGTCGAAAGGTAGTTGGATGACAGTAGAATTATCCTGCCTTATTGAACTACATGCTTTGCAAATTTACTTTCTGATCGACCCTCGTATTATCTTACAGATGTGACATTTCATGATCACCATATTTATAAATATTTATGAATTCATTACTTATGTAGTAGCAACGATTTTCCTATCTGAAGACTGTAAAAATAAAGACAAGGCATTTGCACAAAATTTGGTTTAATTATTTCACAGATAAAAAGATTGATCAGCCAGGTTGCTGAACCGGTTGAGGATATTGTACAAAAATTTCCACCAACTTACATTGATGCCAATGTTCCCTAGTAGCAAAGCCCATTCTTCTGATAAACAACATTTCTCTCTAGACTCTTCGGAAATGGTTTCTTCCTTCGTTCCACCAGAGTCTGAAATTCAGCGAAATTATAAAAATTAATACTAGACTATAAAAAATAATAATATATTTTATTAAATGTTGTTAATAAACATTTGAAATTCTTATACAGAAGAAATCATAAGGCTCTTTAACCTGCAATCGCTAAACAGATCTCATTAGGGTTGGGTTGGGTTGTTTTACCTCTGAGCGGCACTTTTTTGCACACGATGGGCTAAATGACCAGGTCACATGGACCCCGAAGGCTCAGAGAAGGTTGGGGGAGGGGACCCACTGGAACAGCTGTTGGGAGACAGATGGTAGCCTCCCGTCAAGGCCATCCAGCGTGTTCTTTAACGTGCACAGGGTATGGCTCTCCCGCACACGGGGCCACGGCTTAACGTCCCATCCGACGGACGGCGGCCTTTCCAAGCCCATCGGTGTCCCCTACTGACCGTGGGCAGGGCGGGGAATTTTGCGGAGATGGATCTCAACACTGACCCAGCTGGGACTCGAACCTGGGAACTACAGATTACGAGCCTGGCGCGCTACCGACTGAGCCACCCCCGCCCCGATCTCATTAGGAGTTGGAAACTATTTTCTCTGCGGTTCACTAAAAAAAAGTTCGATATTAAGGGGGCCGTATTGAAAACACTATGAGAGTATATATTATAAACATAACTTCGGAAAATAATAAAGAGATGATTATATCGATCTTGAAATAATATCATTTACTAAACAATGGTAAGAAAAAATTATGTTTAAAGAATATATATAGTTAAACTCATGTTTTAATAATAAGGATGCAGCTGTGTTTTCCTGACGATTTCACCAAAATTTGGTAGTATATCGACATTCTTTTGCTATTTCAATTATTTTTTTAATTATATTTTCAAAATATAATTTTATTATTATTTTTTATTTAATTATATTTTCAAAATCTATTTCAAATTGTATGTCGACATTCTGAGCTCGTTCACCAGTTGCCAGTGGAACAAAAAAAAACATCTTGCGACCGAAATTTCCCCATCCCCGCATTAGATAAGCTTAAGCAGTTTCCTAGAGCAGTAAATTTTGTGGCAGCTATGTTTTATACAGTGAATAACATTCCTAGAAACAAAATGGTGGTTTATATATAATAAAGTAAAAACTGAGTATTCTCGAAGAAATTATTCCATTAAAATATTAAATGCCAGAGGTGATTATGCTGTTCTTCTGATTTTTGTTTATTTTCCAAAACGAGCTGTTATTTGCTGTTTATCATCCACATGTTCATCCGTCTATAGACATTTAACTTTTTTTTTTGGTGATAAGCCGAAACTCTTTTTGTGTTAGATAGGTGTCGATGAAAGATTGCGATCCAAATTTTCTAAATTTCCCAAAAATTTTAATACTGCCTCTTTAAAGATGGAAAAAAGTTGAAAATGGCAAAATTTAAACGCACATTTCAAACGTTTTAAGTTAAAAAATTTTAAATTTAAAATACGTCAATGGTCAATGGAGCATTCAAGAGATAGTGTGAGTGCATTTGTTCATATGCATCCCCTTTCATCTAACATTCGAAAGCTATTTCAATTTGCAAATTTTGCCAATATACTGATTTCTTCAAATTATATTTTACGAAATTTGGTAACCTCTCTATAAAGCACACTCATCCTTCGGTTTTACGAACGTTGGCAATAACTAACTATGCCTTACCTGGCATAGTGGTTAGGCAGCTAGCGACTGTTCCAGCAAGGCAAACTTTGTGTGTTGTGTTAGCTCTAACTAACGTGGACAGCAGTGACTTCGGTCTTAGTAGGGCATGTCCTTGTATGAGAAGGCCTGTATTAAGCTAGGAGTAGCTTCCAGGATTCTTCTCTGTCCTATATGTCGCAAATCGAAAAAAAAATTATGCCGATATTTCGGTAAATGAAGATATTTTCGCAATAACGGAGTTAACGCACGTATAAATACAGAGGGCCCGCCTCGTTCGCCGCCGTTTGAGCAGCCGAAGATATTTTTCGGTACACGAAAAATATTAATGTCTGCAATAGAATCAGCGTACAATTCATGTGATATTGGAGGATAGAAACTGGTTGACATTTAAACAACCGTACGTCACAGGATTGTTTCCAAAACGAATTGCTCGAGTTCGACTATATGGATATCTTCGGCGATACTACACAGTACAGTAAAACCTCGAGTCCGTGGAGTATATGGAAAGAAAATTACCCCCATAGTAACGGATAATGTACATGATCAAGGGTTTTTTCTCAGTCAACAGCATAATCCTTTTTTACATTTATTCACTGTAGTTTATTGTGCAGTGAAATAACACATTATTAATAATAATAATAATAATTCAGTAGCAATAAAATACAGACCAAACAATAGCGTAATGAGAATGCTAAAGCCCACATTTATCACCCGAATATACTGCTAACCATAATGATGACGACGACATATATTGCAAATACCAGTAATGATGACGACGACATATGCTGCAAATACCAGTAATGATGACGACGACATATGCTGCAAATACCAGTAATGATGACGACGACATATGCTGCAAATACCAGTAAGGATGACGACGACATATGCTGCAAATACCAGTAATGATGACGACGACATATGCTGCAAATACCAGTAATGATGACGACGACATATGCTGCAAATACCAGTAAGGATGACGACGACATATGCTGCAAATACCAGTAATGATGACGACGACATATGCTGCAAATACCAGTAATGATGACGACGACTAATGCTGCAAATACCAGTAATGATGACGACGACATATGCTGCAAATACCAGTAATGACGATGACGACTAATGCTGCAAATACCAGTAATGATGAACCATTTCATACATCTTCTGTGGTAGTGCAATTGGAAACCTGATGCTTCCAAGAGATGTCGATCTTGAAAGATGTATAAGCTTGAGGGACATAAGAATATATCACTTTTCATTTAGATAGATTTTTGATGATGATCATGAATTACAATCTCCCTTAGGTCCTAAAATGCTGATAGTAAAACTATTTCCTTATCTCCTATCACACTCCTGAAGTTTACAACTTTATCCATGCTGTCTCTGATATCAGAAAGTTTGCCTGTTGTTTTCCTTCTCTTCATCACTGTCTTGTTCTTTCAAGACAGCAGGTGAGATATGTGTATATATCATAATATATAGATCGAATTGACAATATATATATATATATTAATTTATTGATTATAACAGAATATATATATTTATATGTATCAGTAGCTTAGCAAGATGACTTCGGTCCTGACAGACCCCCCTCCCTCTTCTTAATTATAAAAAAAAGTGGATAAAAAAGAGCGAAAAAAAAAACCCTCATTTTTTTGCTGAGGGAGTTATCAAAGGCCACCTTCAATCAATAATAAAAAATTAAAATAAAAACAGCTTCTAAAACGAAAAAAAAGATAAACTTATTGAACGCTGGGTCTGTTCGGTTGAACCAAATGGAGCAATGCCGCTATTTGCGATATCTTCTCTTGAATCAGAATGTGACTCAGCGATTTTTTTCAAACAAAAAGCAACTGAAACCATTATGGAGCGGTGACGCTGTCCGTAAAACCTAAGTTTGTAAAATCGGAGTCAGCAGAATTGAAGTTTTACTGTATCCTGGTTTTGGACCACTGGAATAAAGGATTTATCGTAGTTCTGTGTTAACCATTCAGTTTGAATTCTGATTACGGTGGATAATGGGAGCTATTTTTATACCTATTTACTCATCTTCTCTAAATCTATTTGATCACAAAATGCTCCACAGAGAGTCATATGATGAATGAGAGTTAATCCGTGTTTTTTGTGTGGAAATAAGACGTATTCTTCGCATGTCAAGAAAATATTAGATGGATATCATAGATTGGCAATTTTATTTTTATCTATTACTTTTTAGATTTTGAGTACTAGCTGATTACCTTTTCGGAAACGAAACACACAATCTACAATATCCCATAACAAACTTTAAAATGGCCAGGTCACAAGGAAGCCGAGGGCTCAGAGATGCCTAAAAGATACCATGGTCAAAAAGAGATTTTTCGTACTTACCATCCATGACAATCTTCAGAGCTTTGCTTCCTACCGTAACTGAATCCAATGAGAGTTTATTGTTGATATCTCTGCGAAGTGTCACAGTATCGGGTTCTGATGTTGCTGACACAACGGACTACAGAAGAAAAAATAAAGTATACAGTTCATTTACTGTTTTATCAGAAACAGGAAAAAATTATAATATTACAAATTCTTAAATTTTCCCATTGAAACTGTTCACAGCTTAATAACTTTTTTATACATTTATGAAATATCACGGTTTTTTTCATTCATTTAAATACTACTTGAATAACTATTTTGGAAAATATATGTATATTGTATTTTATTCCTACAAAAAGACGTAGTCTCTGAAATTTAGTAAATGAAAGAAACTATTCTTTTGATTCAACTTACTTCCCCTAAGCCATAATTGGCAGAGATGCTAATGAATGTAGGATTGGAAGTGACAGGATCACAAGTAAACATTACTCCTGCTATTTCACAAGGAACCATCTCTTGGATTACCACTGCCATTGGGGAATTCAAAACTTGTCCGTAGCGTCTGAAAGGAAAATGGGAATTTATTTCAGTGAAATGAAACTCGAATGAAATTTTGGAGCAACTCTTAGATTTTTAATAAGCATAAATTCCACCATCTAGTCTTTGATGAAAATCCTTACCTCTTGTATTGAATTGCTACGAATCCAAACTGAGAAGCCCAAGATTTCTTCACAGCAGAAAAAATCTAAAAATGAATTCACAAATTAAGTTCATGAGCTAAAATTGTTTAACTTAGTCAATGTGGAACATTTCTCAAAATTTACTTAAAAGAACTGAATGACACAGAAAAAACAATATTGAGATGATTAATCAATTGAAAAACATTCTACATAAAAGATGCCACTTGTTGCTAGGTTCGAGTCCTAGCTGGGTCAGCGTTGAGATTAATCTCCGCAAAACTCCCCGCCCTGCCCACGGTCAGTAGGGGACACCGATGGGCTTGGAAGGCCGCCGTCCGTCGGATGGGACGTTAAGTCGTGGCCTCGTGTGCAGGAGAGGTATAAGACCCTCGTGTGCAGGAGAGGTGCAGGACCCTCGTGTACAGGATCCTGTGCGCGTTAAAGAACACGCTGGATGGCCTTGACGGGAGGATACCATCTGTCTCCCAACAGCTGTTCCTGGGTAACCTCCCCCAACCTTCTCTGAGCCCTCGGCTTCCTTGTGACCTGGCCATTTAGCCCATAGTGTGCAAAAAAAGAGCCGCTCAGAGGTAAATCAACCCAACCCACATGTTGCTAAACACTTCCTATGTTACAAATGTAGAATTCTTAAGATTCTTATCATAAAAATATATCTTTAGGGATGTTTTCAATATGTCTAAAAACTCACATAAGTAAATTTAAACAGTCTCCTTAAGACAAATAATGGGAACGGCCTACAAGAAGTAAACAATTTCAGCATCAGTAATAAATTTTTCTAATTGTAATTAATTTAATTCATAGCAGACACTACCGATTATTCGAAGGAGGCAGAAGTTGGCTCAGTCGGTATCGCGCTAGCCTCATAATCTGATGTTCTCAAGTTATAGTTCACCTGTTGCACATAAACGTTCTTAGCCCAGACCATGGGTTTAGGATAAGTTTTCAGGGAGGAGGACTTTCAATACTCCATTTCTCATAACTGAGCCATGTGCGTTTGCTACAATCTATATTAAATATCAGAAAATAAACAGCTACATAGACTGCTTCACTATTAGCCAACATCACTATCTGACCTTTCATTATGTGATAATAATAAAAGTTGAACCATACAAAATGGTGCGCGCATGCATTGTTTAATGAAAGGGTACAAACACTGTTTAATGAAGAAGCACATGGCTTTAAAAAGGGGGCTTAGGGAATGATTGGCCCTATAAACATGAAGAACAACTCTTCTAGGCCCTCAGATGATTCCTACAGTGGACACAAAACATTTTGTTAAATAATATCCATATTTACGTAGTCATGCGGACAGAGTATTGCACAGTAATACAGACTATTAATGTAGGTGATTTTCTTCGTATAAAAGAGAAGGAATGCAGAACATGAGTCCTAATAAGGATCGATCATTCACTATTCTTTTGTTAACAACTCTCGACTTCTGCATAATATTTCAAAATCATATATTTTTACTAGACTTTATATGGTTTTGTCTGGTGTTTGCACAAAGAGTTGTTCTAAATGTACTTTTTTTGAATGAAGTTTCATATAATTTTATCTGCTGAAAATTTAAAGATACATTTCATGTGTTTTAAAAAAATCAATTTCCACAAGGATCCTGTAAAACTGAAGTATAGCATTCACATTAAGGACAAATTAATTAACCAGGAAAAAATTATGTTCGGTATTTTCTGTTTACCTCTTTTAGTCCTCGCACACCCAGAAAAGTTTCCATTTGGCCTGCTGCGGACATCTGCTCAGTATCTTCACCTAAAAATGCAAAATCTTTTAATTTGTAAACAAACATATTTTGTAATGTGTATAAAAGTTATCAGTTAAGAAAAAATTTCTTTCCGGACGAATTTCTAAATTATTATCAAATGGCACAATTGTTGTGCTTCAGCTGTAGCTGGGTTGTTTTACCTCTGAGCGGCACTTTTTTGCGCACCATGGGCTAAATGGCCAGATCACAAGGACCCCGAAGGCTCAGAGAAGGTTGGGGGAGGGGACCCACTGGAACAGTGTTGGGAGACAGATGGAAGCCTCCCGTCAAGGCCATCCAGCGTGTTCTTTAACGTGCACAGGGTTGGCTCTCCCACACACGGGGCCACGGCTTAACGTCCCATCCGACGGACGGCGGCCTTTCCAAGCCCATCGGTGTCCCCTACTGACCGTGGGCAGGGCGGGGAATTTTGCGGAGATAAATCTCAACGCTGACCCAGCTGGGACTCGAACCTAGGAACTACAGATTACGAGCCTGGCGCGCTACCGACTGAGCCACCCCCGCCCCTTTCATCTGTAGCATCTAAAAGAAATTTAGATAGACTTGTCAAGTGAGAGAAGAGAAGTGGGGTGAGAAAGTGACAGAATTGGTACAGAACGTATTAGAAGAGTTGTTTTGGAGCATATCTTTCTTTTAAATAACGCAATCTCTTCTTTACCTTCTGTTCTGGGGAACTGGGTAGCTCAGTTGGTAGCACCTCAGGATCTTAATATTCAATTCCCAGATTCGAGTCCCAATTGTGCCAGAGTTGATATTTATCCCTGCTAATACCCCCCTATCCTCGTTCAGAAAGAAGACACCGGGGGGCTTGGAAATGCCGCCGTGATCTTTTACCTTGCACTAGTGGGGACAGTATTCTGCTCTCTGTAATTCCACAGGTATTTGACCTATCGGTCCCTAATTTAGCGTGCTGGCACCACTTGCGTATTCCTGTGCAGTGCTTAGTGATCGAGTTCCCGGCTGTGGTGGATCGGGATTAAACCCAGTGCCAGTGTGTGAAATCTCTTGGGAAGTTTCCATCACCTGGCATGTAAATGTAGTAGTAGGTTGAGAAAAGTTATTAATGGGCAGATGCTTTGCGCCAGACTTTTGATGGGCTTAATATTATGGGGTCCAAAACTTTAGAGTGCACTTAGTAAGAATGAGATGAAGCTGTATATGAAGTATGATGGTCGTAGCTTTTACCTTTTTAGGAGGAGTTATCGAACACGCCGACAGACAAGGAAACTTTCTAAAATAAAATATATAATAGGCAGCACGGCCGGATCTGGGGTGGGGGGGGGAGCGGAAAGGGGCCATGGTCCTCCTTTGAGAATGCTAGTAATGGTAATGGAAGAAAAAATTATTAAACTTGTGCATATTTCGAGCATTTTTCAAGAGTTTTATTTTTAAACCTCTAAAAAGAAAAGGGGAATTTGTTACATTGCAACGGAAATCCAGTTTCCGTTCTCTTTACCTTTTTCCGGCTCGATTGTGTCATTCTTCCCCCCTCTTAATTTTAGTTCTAGATCCGGGCCTGATAGAATTTGGTGAATTTGAAACCTTTAAAAAGAGTTCCTTGAGGCTCACACACCCCTTTGCTCTATGATAACTACTTCCCTATCCACAGAATTTCTAAAAGAAGAACGGCGCAATGTTCATAGGGAACAATTTCAGACTCCTGTTGAATCAGTGCAGCCGCATATTCAAGAACTTATCTGATTGTGCAAACATTTTGTAAAATTAAAAGCTTATCTGCAGGAGATTATATATATATACACATATATACACCATTCATACATGTTATAAATTTATAATTTCAGCCTTGAATTTCTTGTGCACTTTAAGGTTTCTATCCTATTCTTAGGGCAACATATTTCCTTCAATCTTTTCAAAAGTTGCAAAAGTTAACAAAATTTAAAATTTCTTAGAGAGTGAAATTACCTATATATATATTAACAATGACCGTAGGTAACTGAATTTGAATTATGTTGAAACACAGCATGGAAAACAATTTATGAAATAGTCAGATATTTTATTCATGGACGTCACATGATTTGTTTTCTTTGGGGAAGGTTGGGTTGGGTTGTTTTACCTCTAAGCTGCACTTTTTTGCACATCATTGGCTAAATGGCCAGGTCACAAGGACAACGAAGGCTCAGAGAAGGTTGGGGGAGGGAATCCACTGGAACAGCTGTTGGGAGACAGATGGTAGCCTCCCGTCAAGGTAATCCAGCGTGTTCTTTGGGAAGGAGCAACAGCAAAGTACAAAAGAATACTCTCTATATGCATTCATTTCAGTTTAATATATTTCTTCATTTTTAAGTACTTTTACAATAAAGTACATACATTACTCACAGTTAATCTTTTTTATTGCAATTCATATATATATATAACATCTTTCTTAAATTCCAGAGGGTAATGCCCACGAAGGATATTAACCCAAAGCGAAAAACTTTACCTGTGGCCGAGGATCTTACAGCAAATCTTAGAGTATTTAAACTTTCGCCAAATATTTGGTGTAAAGAAGTTTCTATGGTGTAGCATATTTTTTCTGGTATTTGCATGCCAGCTAAATCTTCAGATATCCTGCAAGAGAAATTAGAAAAATATGCAGTGTTACAGCAATAAATCAGTAATAACTATAAAGAGTAAAAAATATATATTTCAGTCAACAAATACAGTCTTACAGAATATCAGTCCTTTCAGTCAAATCACAATCAGGTCTTACAGAAAATCTTTTGTCTTCTCGTACAACATAGAAACACTAAACTTCTCGTACAACATAGAAACAACAATCGCCTAATTAGTTTAATAATTAGGTTGTCTAATCTCTATACCAGTTAGGGCTTAAAGACTTTAAAACAGTAAACACATTAATTGATTTAGTTATTTTTTCAGAAGAAAAAGAGTAAACATTTTGCAATACACACACACACACATATATATATACTGGGTATATACAAATTTATAAAGCGGATTATTATAAAGCGGCATATCCTAATTTTGTCTTAAAAGATACTTATTATGGACGTGCAAAACGAAAGAACAACTAGGAGACTTACATGTTGTCTCTGGCAAATGTGGGATTCTCATTTTCAAATAAGAGAATGAAGTTTTCATTTTCCGACTTCTACAGGCTCCAACAAATAGAAATTCAAGTTAAAGGAAGATTGAGAAAAATCCAAGTAGTAATATTTTATTAGTACCTATAAATCCCAAAAAGAAGTTTTAAATTTTCTCTTAATAGAAAAATATTGCGTTTCACCCCTCCCCCCTCTGGAGATAAGGGGAGCCAATAACCAATGCACATTGACATAGGGCTTGACAGGTTTCTAAAGGGACATGAAGAATAAAATCTCACGCTACCTTTGACTGTTGAAAAGGTCATTTTTAGGAGATTTGGTTCTGAAATACTTGATCAACGGATCCCAAATGCCATCCATGGATTTCCCCATGCTGAGTTAAAAATTCAAGTCCTATCTACATTATTTGATCAAAAGTATCTGGACACCCCTTCCGAGTAGTGAATTCGTCCATATATGCCACAACCATGGCCCAAAAAGGGTAAAGGAGGACTCACGTGGCCTGGCAAACCTCATAGATACGCATGAACAGGAGAATGGGCTATACGGCAGAGCTCAGTGTCTTTCAACGTGGGACGATTATGGGATGCCACCTTAGCAACAAGTCAGTTCGGGAACATTTCGGTCCTTCTGCAGCTGCTCCAATCAATTGCAAGTGATGTTATCATGAAGTGGAAACGTCTAGGAGCAACAAGAACGCAATCGCGACCCGTTAGGCCACCTAAAATGACAGAGTGGGACCGCCGAGTGCTAAACCGGATGATGTGACAAAATTGGCTGTCCTCGGTTGCAATACTCACCACCGAATTCTGCAATGTCTCTGAAAGCAACGCCAACAACGTTGGACTGCCAGATGATGAATCACGATTCATCATCTGGCAGTCCAACGAACGAGTCTGGATGTGGAGGATGCCAGATGAACGCTACCTGCTTGACTGTGTTGTGCCAACTGTGTGTGGAGAAGGCACCTCCTCCACACACAGTTGGAAGAACAATATATTCTGGTGCTATGCCCCCTAGTTCCAATGAACAGGATTGAAAGTCACGACCTATAATGGCATTCTCGACACTTCTATGATCCCAACATTATGGCAACAGTTCGGTGAAGACCCTTTTCTGTACCAACATGGCACACAATTACACAACATGACACACAATGACACAACATGACACACAATGACACAACATGACATTCACAAAGCGAGGACCGTACGGGAATCGTTTGATGATATAGGTGTTGAAGAACTTGACTTGCCTGCACATAGCCTGATTTTAACCCTATGGAACGCCGATTGCGAGCCACGCCGAACCGCCCGACATCAGTGACCGGCCTCACTAATGCTCTTGTGGCAGAATGGCTGGCAATACCCGCAGCAACGTACCAAATCTAGTGGAAAGACTTCCCCGCAGAGTGGAGCTGTGATAGCATCAATGGGTGGACCAACGAGATATTAATTCCTTTCCTATTACCGGGAGATTGTGGATGAGCGAATGTCCAGATGCTTTTGAACTTTGGAAAACCCTTATCTCCCATTTTCATAGTTTGTGTTGTTTGAAATTTAATTAACCCTTTTAGATCCACCCATAGCTTTCTAAGTTCTTTGTCGGTCAGTTTCAGATTTATCCTTTGAATTCCCGTTTTGTCACTCCATGTTGCATTAAAACTTCAAGTTTCTATTTACAACAAAACCCGAGATTGAGTTTAAAACCACTTTTTCTTTACTAAGTTCAATAAATAAGGACTGAGGAGATCAAGCGACCATATTTTCTGAAAGAAATTTGTTCCTTTACACTTTAGTTCCCTACCTTTAACATAATCTGATTTGGAAACACAGAAATTCCTTTTTTTTCCTCTATTCTTTTCAATTATCCATTTTGAATTTTCAAACTTTAACCACCGAATTTCAACGGGCTGTCTACTACTAACTTTGAACAATGTTTTAATTCTTCCCTTCTTTGTGTGAGAAATCTCGGGAAAAAAAATTAATCGCTTTTATAAATCCTGTATTGTTTTTGTTTATTTTTTCTTTATGTAAAGTTGAGTGTCAATGTTGCCAAAATTATGTATTTAAATAATTTGTAAGTTAACCTACATGAGCTTAGATGCTCTTGGGTTAATAAGAGTATTACAAATATATGCTGTTGTAACCTTCTTATTATAATAAACTGATAATGATGATGACATTAAATGGAAACATCTTTATGGGAATTTTTGCCCTTACGTCTTAGGTATTTGGCGTACCGGGCAGTGACGCAAAGTAACGTCCTGTTTTCTTTAAAAAATTCTTTAAAAGATATTTTTAAACATTTATATCACAATTAATGCACTCTTAAGATTTGGAATCCTCATGCCATTCCGTATTGCATTAAAAATTCCAAGTCCCTATGTATAAAAGAACCGGAATACATTATAATTTTTCTTTTAATTTTATAAAAATTTAAAAGAGATTATTTCTCTTTATCTTTACTCCTAGACTCGTTTTGTTATTACTTTTTCTTTTTCTATCAGAATTTTCATTTCCGTCTAAACATCGTTTCGAAACCTGACATCTGGGTAGCTATCCGATTCCCCGGCATCTGGCACGATCCTGTTTTTATAGAACATTTTCCGTTTCCATCATTGAATTTTGAATTCTTTGGCAGTCTTGTATATAAAAATGCAAAAAAAAAGCCGCTCAAAACTTAAATCAAATATATCTGTAAACAACGGAATAATTTTGCAAAAATGAAATGTTGCTTTTTTTTTCTTTTGAAACAGAGAGCATTAGAAGTTGTTCTTAGCATTTATGGAATCACTCATACAAGGATTTGTCCTATTAAAGACTGAACTCAGGTTCAATCGAGCGCTTCCTCAGCAAAGATAACACACAAAATATGCCTATTGGAAGAGTAGCTAGCTATTAACTACTATGCTATTTAATGCTATTTTCTTTTGTTTATTTCTTGTAAGAAACAATGAATTGGAATTACTTTTTTTTTCAAAGCTAATTGCAGAATAAAAGTCGTATTTTTAATCTGTATCTTGCCGCTGTTCACACAAAAATGATGTTAATAAACAAATGAAATGATTGAAATTCAACAAGAATTAGCTTTCATTTAAATACTTACCTCTCACATATCGCCTTAAGATTTCCTGCAGATTTGCCACTGGAAAGACAGAAAAAAGATATCGCTGTAATCATACGGTGCTTTTTTTTTTCACCATATCGCTAAAACTACACATATATATAACAAACTTTTCAAATTCTACTTTTATGATATAACGAAAGCATTAGAAATCTATTCCTCAATTTCAAAATAATATTGTATGAATTTTAAGCAAAACTACATATTTTAAAGAAAACTTAGACTTAAATCAATAAAGCATAGCATATATCTGAATTGTCACATCCTATAAAGTTTGAAAATCAAGTATTATATTTTTGCAATAGAAGAAAGGAATCAAGTTTCTATTTTCAACCGTATTACCGAAAATAAAAATTCAGTAAATTTTTTGACGGACCCTGTTCGATATCCGTCATCTAAACTTCTTTTTCTGCTGTTTGTAAGATTATACATAAAGGTTGGCAATATAATTTATCATTCTTATCCGCAGGAAAGATAGGCTATTGCATGCATAATGTTACGACAGAAGGAATCTGGCAACCGAAAGCAAAAAGTTTCAGCCAACGAATAAGAACTTTGGGAGAATTTGGAGAAGAAGGTGGAGCGTTAACGGTCGTTGTGTTGTAACGGTCGTTGTGTTGTAACGGTCGAAGAGTTCGAAAATGGCCGGTGGGCTGTTCTGAGACAGTGCGCGTTAAGTATCAAGAAGTAACTTGATGTGTTGTGTATACGCGGAAGGATAAAAGTGGGATCTTTTATCGTTAAGTATCAAGAAGTAACTTGATGTGTTGTGTATACGCGGAAGGATAAAAGTGGGATCTTTTATCGTTAAGTATCAAGAAGTAACTTGATGTGTTGTGTATACGCGGAAGTATAAAAGTGGGAACTTTTATGGCTAACTTCGAATGTCTACACGGACTGTCTTTTTGTTCGGCTAGTGAGTGAAAAGATATTAGCACAGGACGAGAATTGGTTTACGAGTGAAGATCTTCGGGTGACCTGGTAAATCAAGTAAAAGGTAGTATTTAGTAAAATACACAGAGCTGATGTTGTGTGCTCTACGTGAAGATTGATGACTTGTGCATGTTAATAGTTGATTTGTTAATAAGATACTTCATCCATATTTCCTTTGTAACAATTTACCTTGTATTGAATTTGGTTTTGAAATATAGCTTTTAATACTCACGCTCAGTGGCTATCCATTTTTGTGATCCGCAACAATAACAATAAGCCTTATTCAAGCTTCGATATCTTCTTAGTATACTGCAAGCACTGATTTTATTATTGTTTAATTTGGATGCATACTTATTGTTCTTGGATTGTAACTATTCAACAGAAACATTCAAAATGTAACATTAACACCAACAAGTAATCAGTTGAATTATAATTCCATGTACTTAACACTTAAAGAGAAGCCATAATAATAATTTCGTTAAACAAAATCGTTGACTTACTATGCAATACTTTCCAGTGCTCTAATGCCTTCGAGGATGTCTCCCTGCATAAATTCCTTGTAAGCTGCAGTTGTAACAGCTATTCCTTTTGGAACAACAAACTAAGCAAAAAAACAAAAACGCATTTAAATATTATGGTGGGAAATTAAGCGTTTTAGATCAAGAATATCAAATTCTTACAAATATGCTCACCAATTAGAGAAACTAAAGGGACTGTGGGTCAAAAGTTACTTACATTAATCTAATTAGCTTTTAACAACTTTCAGTCAAAAACATGCTGAACATAACACACATAAGAAGCTAATTTAAAGCAGATATGAAAATGGTGTTCCGCTGAAATCATTAAGCTTTACTTAACGGAAGTTATTTTTTTTTTAAATAAATAATTAAAAGAAAGGAAAAAGTTTATTGAAACTTTTACTGGAAAACAAATACGTATTTGATGTTCAATAAAACCATGAAGATTAAAAACCCTATTAATAGTTTTTCGATTGAAATACTTTTATAAGTTCTTATTTGAAATCATTTCTATGAAATAAAAATTTTAGAAATAAAAATTGCGCAATTTTAATCATAAAATTAGGCACAGTTATTAAAAACACTTTAACAATGAGATATATTAGCACATGGTGATTACATATGATTTACATTACATAAATTTGAAATAATAACTGTTACTTAGTCTCGAAAAATAAGGTTCCAAGGTTTTTCAATACCAATTTTTCATTAACAAACCTGGGCGAATAGCGTCTGTCCCTAACAGCAATTGTCCAAAATGTAAAAATTATATCTGGCCAGATAAAATAGTCTCTCTGGTAATATGTGTGAGACCACTATTCCAGATATTTACTGATTGCAAAATTAATAAAAATTTAATAATTCAATTTAAAATTTTAAAATTGCAAAAATGTCATTTCATAGGCTTAAATTACTTTACCGCAAAAATATGTAAAATCATAGTCCATTGACAATGAAGGAAAACGTTTAAAATAAATACCAAAACCAAAATTAAGCACAAAAAATGTCTATGGTGAAAATGTTACTGATTAATCAAAGAACATAATACTATTGTATACATAAAACTATAATAATATAATACTATTGTAATACATAAAACTATTGTTAAATTCATAAATATATGAAAAATGACAAAATGTTACAAGACATTAAAAATGAAGCAGGGAAAGAAATAATTTATGCTAACTTTATTTTTGAAAGTTTTTAATTCTGAAAATTGTTTTATTAGATATACATGAACAATACAAAAAAAACCTCATAAATTTAAAATAACTGAAGTAAAGGCCACAGAATTTTAATAGTTTATATCAGCTATTAAGACTCTTACCCTTCGGTCTTCTTGGCTCATTTGTGTCAGCTTTCCCAATGAAGATCCTTTCCCACCGGTCAGCTCCGACAACTGACAGATATCATCTGTGAATGGCACCACGAAGGGAGCAACTGCAGCAGGGGAAAAGGAGTTGTTAGAACTACAAAGCTTAAGAAAGAATTTGAAATCATTTAAATTATGACTAAGTACGAAAGATAATGAAATGTTCACCCGAAAGTTCTTTCACGCATTTGTTCATCATAGCATATTAGCAAAATATATTTCAGCTCTCAAGTCAAAGAATGTTTTTGGTCTTTAGGGGAATCTTCGCGAATCGAAAGAATCTATTATAAATAAGAGATATGAATACTTTCCAGGGACTGAATACTTTTCGACAATGCATGCTGACGCAATACACGGTACGCAAAGAACGGTACGCAATACACGGCACGAACTACAAAGCTTAAGAAAGAATTTGAAATCATTTAAATTATGACTAAGTACGAAAGATAATGAAATGTTCACCCGAAAGTTCTTTCGCGCATTTGTTCATCGTAGCATATTAGCAAAATATATTTCAGCTCTCAAGTCAAAGAATGTTTTTGGTCTTTTAGTGAACCTTCGAGAATCGAAAGAATCTATTATAAATAAGAGATAAGAATACTTTCCAGGGACTGAATACTTTTCGACAATGCATGCTGACGCAATACACGGGCCATTTCTTACGTCCATTAGTGGCACGTCATTTTATTGATTGTTGAACATGTTGTTTGACTTTTCATAATTTCGAAAATACTTGAGAAAACATTTCCCAATAATTGGTGTCCAAAAATTTGCATACAGTTAGTTTATTTCCATTCCATCGATACTTAAAATAAAATCCGATCTGAACTTCGTATGTTTTTTCCATGTTTTAAGAGCTGAATGTTTTTAATTTTAAATGAACACTTATCGACCACCGTAACTTCATAAATATTTCACAGCTCGGTATCCTGCATTTTGTTAAAAAATTCAAGTCCTTACTTAGTTAACCTGATTTCGAACTGGAAACACATTTTTTCCACATTTTCGGAGTTCCATTTCGAATTTTAATTTATCACTTTTTGATTTCCACCTATTCCATAATATCCAACCACTTGATCACTTCGTTCAAATTTAAAGATGTGTTTGAAGACTGAGCTGAAAAAAGAAACGTGTTCCAGCGGAGTGAGAACCAAACATATAGCCTTCTGAATATATGTCATTTGCCCTTCCAGTTCAGTTATCTCTGCTAAAGGGCCTATAAACTGGATTGTATGATTCGGTGGTGCTCTTAGCTACCTTTGGAGCTGGAACGGCAGAGAATAATTGTCACAGAAAGATGCTATTATTTTATAGGTAAATACACTGATACAAGGTTATTAAAGTATAACTTAATACAATAGTACAGAATGAGTAATTTAGAGGAAATGTCTTGTTGTCTTAAAAGTTGCATATATACTGAGATGCCAGTTTATTAGGTATTTCTACAGAGTAGCGTGTTGCGCCTTCTTTGGCCTTCAGAACAGTCCGAATTCTTCAGGGCATGGAACTTAAAAGATACTGGATGCGCTGTACAGGAATGTTGTACCATGCATAAATGATTGTGTCGCGCGTTGCTGCAAATTTGACGGCGGCATAGTCTCATTGCGATCAGCCCTTTCCATCTCATCCCAAAGATGATCGATAGGGTTTAGATCGGGAAACTGTGCAGACCAATGAAGCAACGAAAATTCATCGGCATGTTCTTGGAAGCATTCAATGATGATACGGACCTTGTGAGCAGGTACATTATCATGCTGAACGTGTCCATCTGAGTGAGGATAAATTGTCACCATGAAGGGATGAACTTGGTCATCAACGATGTTCAGATATGCGTTCGGATGTCCTTTGATGGGTATCAGAGGCCTACTCACACCATCACACTGCCAACACCGGCCTGTACTGTTGATACAGACAAGATGGTTCCATGGCCTCATGTTGCCTATACCAAATTCTGATTCTTCCATCAGCATATTGGAAAAGTAACCTTGATTAGTCCAACCAAGCTACTTTTGTCCAGTCCTCAAGGTCCAATGTCGATGCTCCTGCACCCACTGGAGACGCGATTTCGTGTTCTTCGCTGATAATATCGGCAATCGACATGGTCCGCGGGTGTTGTAGCCCATTCACGAAAAGGCGCGATACGTGGAGTGTTCGGAGATAACCTTCTGCACACCATTGTTTATTTCTGCTGTGATTTGCCTGGCTGTGGCCCGTCGATTCGCTGGCATGATTATCGCCAGTCGTCTTTGATCTTCTGATCCACAAATTGTTTTAGGCCATGGGATCGCCGATCACTGGTAGTTTTTGCTTTTCGCATCATTCTCGGTAAACCCTTGAAACGGTTGTGCATGAAAAGCCTCTCAAGTCGTTCGTCTTGCACATTCTGACACCCAATAAAATTCTGACTGATGCTCTAAGAGATAGTATGCCTGATTTACACCGCACTCCGAGATCATGTGACGTATTACGTGTTGGAATGAACCATTACGTGATGAGAGGTGGTGCACAGTCGCTCAAAAAAGTATGCGAACACTACGGTTGATTACAGAATTCAGAAAAAATATCTGGCAACGATTTGTTTTAGAAATTAGTGATCTGGCAACCTTCGTGTACAGTATACGAAGGTTGCCAGATCACTAATTTCTAAAACAATCGTTGCCAGACATTTTTTCTGAATTCTGTAATCAACCGTAGTGTTCGGATACTTTTTTGAGTGACTGTACCTAATAGACTGGCATCTGTGTATAACTATGCAAGTTTTTTAGCAATTGAGTTGAAAACATTTGCAGCCATTTTCGCTTTATGTCCCAGTGAGAACATGCGTTTTTTGACAATATTGAACGTGCTGAAAGAGGGGCAATCACAATGCATATGACACTACCCGGGTTTTTAACCTGGATTCCAATCTTTCAGCGCCATCACACCTTCGCGCAATACCACTACACCCCCAGGGAGACTATAAGGTTGGATCTGTCCACAAGGTTCTGCATTATTGTTTGGTCTTAAAGCTAGTTCTGTTCCATTTCCTATTAACATATGGCAACACGAGCACTTCTCTATCACGGAAACACATTTATAATCTTCATTAACTAGAACATTACTAGGTTAGGATAGCTTAATAGGAAGAATAGCTGACATTCTTTCAGGATGTCAAACCGATGTGGGGAAAAACCGATGTGGGGATGTCAAACCGATGTGGGGAAAACCGATATATATACATATGCATTCCTTAGCTCAGCACTGCAGCTATCAATCAATATATTTAGCTTTAATTTACCTCTTGGCATCTGAGGCGCCACGAGCAGTGTTCTTTTCCTGGGAGGTACTTTTGTAGCTCTTCTGTTAAAGACAAAAATTCATTACCTTCAAAATCTACCAGGCTACATAAAGTGTAGATATAAAACGTTTTTCCTGTTAATCTAACTAATCAATGTATAATGCATCATTAAAATAATAGTTATACGTTTAATAAACAAAGTACATATTTCTAAACCAATTATTTTTTACACATTGAAAATAAAGTTTAATTCATGGAGATTTAGTTACTGCTAATTCTAAATTTTTTGCAAATAAAGAAACAGAAAAAAATTAATATTTAGAAACCAAAAATATATAATAAAGTCGGCTCTCGCCTATTATGGGTTTGGGATCGGGGGGGGGGGGCAGGAATATTTTGAAACACTCCACGCAGATCATTTATTTAGAGTAGGATTTTTCAGACCAACCGGTTTTAAGTATACTCGCTGATCATCATCAATATATTATGATACTTAGTCAAACTTTACTTGCTACCTTATTTTAAACATGGATATTTTTAACCTAATTTTAAATGATGTTATACACCATAAAAAAAACCAAATGATGGACTATTTACATTAGAACTTTGAACTGTTTGTCAAAGAATTATGAGAAAATTCAATTCCTTATTCAATTCCTAAAATCGATAACTTACCCTGTGATGACGAAGCCACTTCCAGGATGAACATTCATGGTGAGATCAACGTGATTGAAAGCAGCTACTCCACTCCATCCCTGGCCACTTTGGAAAGATGCTGCATACCCCGTGAATTTCACTTCCATCTCGTAGGGGAAACCTATAAATAAAATGAAAATTTTTAAACAGTTATTTCGGTTTCTTTGCTGGAATTCCAATCTTAACAACTAAATGCTGATTAATATATTCAGAGATCCGAAATATATGTTGGTGTGAAGGAATGGCGGAAACTGTTTACATCGGTACGACAACGGAAATTTTGGTCAGTGGATTGAGTTGTTTTACCTGTGAGCGGCACATTTGTACATGTAATGAGCAAAATGGCCAGATCACAAGAACCTTAAAGATTCAGAGAAAGTTACGAAGGGAACCCACTGGACAGCTGTTAGAAGACAAATGGAATTCACCTGTCACGTCCATCTAGTGGGTTCTTTAACATGCGCAGGATCTGCTCTCTCGAAAAACAATGGCATTGGCAAAACAGCAAAAATGCGAATCCGGAGTCTTGTGGTCCGTTAAAGTAAAGTTGAGTGAGTTGCATTTTGCGGTGAGGAACTCCGTGTCACTTATTGGCCTTGCAATCTGTTTTTGAAGGAGTGCAGAACCGTCTTCGAGAGATTTCTCTGTTGTCACCAGAAACGTGGTAGATGCTTTGGCAAGGATACGCCTTCTGCATTTGGCGTACTTTGGTTTTAGCGGCATTGACCACCGGTCGGAGATGTTTGAGATTAAAAGTAATTTGTAAAGAATGTTGGCATTACAGTGTACATATGTGTCACATTGCATTATGTGTCTCTGCATGCCACCAGAGAGAGATATGGTATAACGCTTTCCACTCGGCAGCTCTTGACAGAGAAGAAGGAATTTCTACTGTGTGGTTTAGTCAACAGAGGCAATAATAAGACATGCGTTTTTTCAGCTCATTTACAATTCATTGTAAGTTGTCTTTGACATAATCACAAACGAAAGACTAATGGAATTAAAACAGGCGACAGAAGCGGTCCAAGAGTTTGAAATACCATGTCCAATCAAGTTCCTCTCCAGCACTGATGTGCCTTCTGCACTCCTAGTTGGAATAGATGTCCATTGGGAAAGTTCTTTTCAATTGAATGAGGCTTAGACATTAGTCTTCTAGAATAGTGGTCCCCTAATTTTTGTGAAATGAGACACAAGCCACCAGTGAGGACCACAGAATAATACCAATGTGAAATATATGATAAATAAAATTTTCCTCTCATTTCGCTACTACGGAGTAAGAATAATACGCTTTAAAAGCAAAGAAAAATATCAGTTTGAAAATATAATACCAATGATCTGAAACATAGCTATGTAGCCATACAGTAATCTGTAGTTCCCAGGTTCGAGTCCCACCTGTACCAGGGTTGAGATTTATCACCTCTAAGTCCCCATCCTGCCCTTGGTCAGAACACGGACACCGATTGGTTTAGAAAGACCGCCGTCCGTCGGATGTGGCGTTAAGAGGTGGGCAGATGTGCACGTTAAAGAACACGCTGGATGGCCTTGATGGGAGGCTACCATAGGTTGCCTAAGAGCTGTCCAGCAGGAACCTTTGATACAATATAAAAAAGATATACATACAATTAAATCAGAAGGGGTCATGATCATTGCAGAAGGTACATCAGTGCTGGAGAGGAACTGGATTGGACATGGTATTTCAAAATCTTGGACCCCTTCTGTCACCTGTTTTAATCTAGTGGGTCCCCTTCCCACAACCATCTCTAAGTCCTTGGGGCCCTCATGACCTGGCCAATTAGCCTATTGGGTGCAAAAAGTTCCGCTCAGAAGTAAAACAACCGAACTCATAACCTTGCATTGAAATGGTGAGATCTTACAAAATTACTCTTGGGCTACATGTAGCCCTTAAAACAAATTTTGGAAAAAAGTTGCACCACTGCTTTAGAAGACTCAGGTCTATGCATTATTCATTTGAAGAGGACTTTCCTGATGGATATGTGTTCCAACAAGAAAGACATCAATGCTGGAGGGAAACTGAATTTGGCGGGGTAACTCATAATCTTGACCCCTTCTGATTTAATTGTATGTATCTCTTTTTTATATTATATCAAAGGCAAAGTTCTACAGGCACAAAAACAGGTTCAATTTAATGCTATCTCTAATATGTTTCCCAACATCCTTAGGACTTTTTAGTACGTTAAGTTGTGAAACCTCAGTTTATGATTGTCTCAAATTGTGCCCAAATTGCGATTGTCCGTGATTCGAAATATTGCTTCATCAAAGAAGACAAACTTCGCATCAAGCCTTTCATCGTACTCGAGTCATTCTCGGAAGACAAAGAAGAAAAATCGTTTCCATCATTGAGCAAATGGAAATCTAGGTAGTATTCACTATACTGTGAGCCCTCTGTAGTGAAATCTTTTAAAATTAGTTATGTAGCAAAAAATGCATAAAAATAAATACCCTCTCAAGCAGCTGCTTGCCACAAAGGTCTGACAGGAGCCTGTCAGTTTATACGCCATAGTAGTAGGTCTGTGAAGATAGCGGGACCTCAGCAGAAAAATAACACAAACATCCATGCCTTACCCGGGGCTCCAACCCAGGTCCTATAGATCAGTAGCCAAGCGCGCTAACCACTCAGCCACGGGAAGGCTATATGCAGTAATAAAAATTATCCATAGAAACATCGATATAATAGTTGTTTATAGGAAAAGTACATTCATTCCGTGAGAAGTTTTTATCTTTAGAATTTTTTTGTTTATTTTTGTCAATAGAGATTGGGATAATATTAGAATACTTAGTCATTTACATAGGAATGACGCTTCTAATATTGTTGTACCAAAGACGGAAGAAGAGATCGAACGTTAACCTGTAATTTATTTAGTCCACGAAGCATTTCATGATATATCTCACAGAAGAAAAAATGAAAACAATTTCCAAAGCTTAAAAACAAATATTTTTTTTTATATAACATGCCAAATATTGGAGGTTGAGAGAATAAGAGTAAAAAAGTAAAACTAAATTCAATTGTCATTGACAACGTGAATTTTAATATGTAATTAAATGCATCAATCCAAAATCAGCAGGTCTGTCTTAAAAGTTGCTTTTATTTTGTCACCCTGGGGCAGGGGTGGCTCAGTCGGTAGCGCGCCAGGCTCGTAATCTGTAGTTCCCAGGTTTGAGTCCTAGCTGAGTCAGCGTTGAGATTTATCTCCGCAAAATTCCCCGCCCTGCCCACGGTCAGTAAGGGACACCGATGGGCTTGGAAAGGCCGCCGTCCGTCGGATGGGACGTTAAGCAGTGGTCCCGTGTGTGGGAGAGCCATACCCTGTGCACGTTAAAGAACACCCTGGATGGCCTTGACGGGAGGCTACCATCTGTCTCCCAACAGCTGTTCCAGTGGGTCCCCTTCCCCAACCTTCTCTGAGCTTTCGGGGTCCATGTGACCTGGCCATTTAGCCCACGGTGTGCAAAAAAGTGCCGCTCAGAGGTAAAACAACCCAACCCAACTTTGTCACCCTAAAGCTATTTACTTATTTTTCCTTTGTTTCGGCTGTAAAGATTTTATTAGCATTGTGTTCCTTGTATGGGTTTTAGATGATGAGGTAATAATTGTGGAGTTTGAATTTGTGATTGTCTCAAATTGTGCCCAAGTTGTGATAGTCTCTTTTATAAACGATTTTACAGCAGTGTGGAAGATAGTAATAATAATTCTCGGCGAAATATCCGATATTTTAAAATACGTAACAATTTCAGTTTTACTTAGCCACACTTACCAGCAGTGAAATGAACTTTGAAATCTTTGTATTCTCTTTCGAATGGCTGTTCACCCTTGAAATTGAAATCTGCCTTTTCCAGAGCCTGAATATGGCCGTTGGATTGGACGACGTAGCCAACAGGCAAACTGTAAAGGAGAAAATAATCAGCAATTCATTTCAACCTTCGATTAAAATCCGACAAGCAGGAAATTTGCCGAAGAAATGTAATGCATAAGGGGATTTCCTCACTCATCCATCTTAATCCCAGACTTTTAAGTACAGTCGCTCAAAAAATATCCGAACACTATGGTTGATTACAGAATTCAGAAAAAATATCTGGCAACGATTTTGTTTTAGAAATTAGTGATCTGGCAACCTTCGTGTACGTACACGAAGGTTGTCAGATCACTAATTTCTTTTTTATTTTTTTTAATTCTGTAATCAACCATAGTGTTCGGATATTTTTTGAGCGACTGTACCATTCATTCGAAATGCCTTGTTAGGAAGGTGATGCACTGGACACACACATCCATTCTTCAAAACGTACAGTAGTAGTGCTAAGTGATTAGACGAAAGGACTAGAAGATGAAAATTGGCATTATGAAATGACTTTTTCGAAACAAAGTTTCATCGATAGAAAAAGAAGACAAAGACATATGAAGAAGTAAAAATGAAAAGACGTTTCTGGGTAACCCTTTAAAGGCTCTTCGATTAATGAACCCACACAACAGATCTTTAAGTTTTTGCAGAAATAATTTTCTGGAAATGGCACATAGAAAAACCACATAATTCGACAACTTTCTGACCTCTTCGAACTGGCAGAAAAAAAATAGAAACTGACATAAACTTTCCATCAATAGTGGAAACATTATCTTTGATAACTTTCTGACCTCTTCGAACTGGCAGAAAAAATATAGAAACTGACATAAACTTTCCATCAATAGTGGAAACATTATCTTTGATAATAATAAACATTTTTGATTCCCAGAACTACTCACGTTTTCATTACAAAATTTCCTTACTTTACCTATTAAGGAAAAATTAAAAAAAAAAAAACTTTACAATATTTTGAACCTCTGCAAGAAATTCTAGAACACTTTTAAGATGAATTTATTGATACCAGAAATGATACTTTGATCGCTTTTACAGAATTTGATGCAGAAATTTCATACTTTCTTCGTACTTCATCGCATTCGGCACAAATGTAGTATACAGAATAATAATAATAATTTACCACACATGCAGAAAAGAAGAACACTTGCAAAAAAAGAAAAGCATAAATCCGGGCAAATCTATTTCCTTCGCTGTCTCTATTTTACAAACTTTTACCGCTTGGTTGACTATTTAATTCATTGTTTGCCACTTCAAAAATCTGTTGGATCTTAATTCGAAACATTTTTATGAACTTTGGAACTTTTCTCACTATAAGATTAACAAAATGACAAAAAAAGAGATAAAAATTCCACATTTTCATTTCTTTTCGAATAGTATAGAGAGCTTAATAGGACTGAAAATTTCAGACTGGAATGCTGTTAATGGAAATGAAAAAAAGAAAGGTTCCTTCCATTTAGCTCAGTAGTATTTCTTTAAAACAGGCTTTAACATTAATTTCTGTTTCAAGAACTCTGCATTCAGAATCAAACGTTGAAATAACGAGAAATATTTTCAATAATAATGATTTTTATTAGTCATTTCTTTTCAACTAGTATGGATCTAATAAGTATTCTAAATTATTTTATTCCTGTGTGCTAAAACTTTCCCTTGATATAGGTGTGACAGGATTATTTATACGATGTTTTGTCATCAGATAAAAAGTGGACAACTACTATATCTGAGTAATGACTATGTGATTTTTGGGTCCTCACAAAGGGAAACGGGTTAAAAATAGAAGTCAACATTAGAATCAGTAGCAAGTATCGGCTTCCTGTGTTAATGCCTAGAAAAGAAGTGGATTTCAAACTCGGCTCCAATGAAATAAACAGGATCTGAAGCAGATCTCGGATTGTAACTGTTGCCTATTAATCCTAAATTTAGAATTTTATTCTAATTGAAACAAAGGCATTCTTCTTCTCACTGAGAAATTAATATACAATAAACTTTAGTTTATGTCTTCATTCAGGAAACGTTTGATGGTTTTTAATTCTTGTTATTATTTGCATTTTTATTTGTATACGTGTGTATTTATGTTTGTATGTATTGCAAATTGTAGAAAAAAATTGGCATTATAAGAAAGTTTTGAGGGCGGAAAAATGTTGCACGCCCAGAAAATTTTAAAAGTACTGGCTTAGAAGCACTAACTCTAATCCCGAAAACCAAAGACGAATGTATTAAAGTAAATTTATTCTGAAATGACAACTTACTCCTTTACAATGTTTGGTATTGACACCATTCCTATCTGAAACACGCTTCCGTTCTGGAAAAGAAATGGAACAAATTATTAAGTGACAATCGGATTATTGATTTCAGTATGATATTCATATTAACTTTAAATTTCGAAAATTCGAAACTTTAAATAGGAATTTTAAACTTTCTAAGCTGGCGATCGAAGATTATGCAAACTCATCCAAAAGTTCGCACTTGTCGAGAATTTAAATAATAATACACCAGAGAGGACAATCGTTGTCTGGCTAATGTGGAATTCTTGTTATTACAGTTTTCTTCATTTTTAATGCACTTTAACTTAGAAATTAAAATTATTGGAAGATTCTAAAACTACGAATCGCATTAATAAGTAGGATCACGGATCCTATTAATAAGTATGAATTTTAAAACGTATTTCTTTTACTTATCTCTTAAAAGAAAGGTTTGAATGTGTAAGGTCGGTTTAGACGACAAAGTAAAAATAATAGCTCATTTTTGCTGTTTTTTCAAAACGAACTAAAAAAATTTACAATTGTTTCCATTTGTAATCTGAATTAAAATAACGAGGAAAATTAAACTAAAAATGTTAAATAACACAAGTGCATTCTAAAAACGATAAAAAATTGCTAATGACCACGAAAAACAGAATTTTTCTATCACATCAGAGATCATTGATTCACTTTTCTTCTTTTGAAATTAATTTCAGAAACCTGTATATCGTATTTTTCTTGTTTTACTTCACTTTTCTCATTAAAGTTTACTCTGTATAATTAGGTTACTAAATATTAATTTATACATATAAAGTTTACTCTGTATAATTAGGATTAAAAACGAAACAAAAAAAATTCTCTCTGTCCCAGTTAATGAAGTTAATGCTTACCAGAACTCAATAATCATGTGAAATTCATGTAGACACACGGAAAAAAAGCTTTAAAGCATATGCTACCTTACAGTTTTAGTGAAATCGGTCGTTTTTATTTTCGAAGTTCTGCTGAAATCGAAAATTGCGCATTTCTAAAACTGTCCGCTTTTAGGGGAGTTTATTGATACAACTTTGTAAACACAAGCTTACTTTACTGATAATCATGTATTAACATTGAGGTGATGTATTTAAGAAGCAAGATAACTGATACAACCTAAGATTCCTCAGAGCGAAGCTATGCACTATGGATGTAAGGTGAAGCGATATTAATGGCTACAACAGACTGCTTCACAACATTTGCCTCTAAACTACGCACCGGGGCCAAATCTGACCCTCAAAGATTGGTAATCCGGCAAACGATAAACAAAAAAATTCAAATCAATATGCTGACAAATATAGGTTGGGTTGTTTTACCTCTGAGCGGCACTTTTTTGCACACCATGGGCTAAATGGCCAGGTCACATGGACCCCGAAGGCTCAGAGAAAGTTGGGGGAGGGGACCCACTGGAACAGCTGTTGGGAGACAGATGGTAGCCTCCCGTCAAGGCCATCCAGCGTGTTCTTTAACGTGCACAGGGTATGGCTGTCCACGCACACGGGGCCACGGCTTAACGTCCCATCCGACGGACGGCGGCCTTTCCAAGCCAATCGGTGTCCCCTACTGACCGTGGGCAGGGTGGGGAATTTTGCGGAGATAAATCTCAACGCTGACCCAGCTGGGACTCGAACCTGGGAACTACAGATTACGAGCCTGGCGCGCTACCGACTGAGCCACCCCCGCCCCCTGACAAATATATCGTTGGATTTGCCATTTAAAAAGCAGTCACCCGTGTTCAATCGCAATTTCGAGACGCTCTAACCCGGGCAATGAAATGTAATGAGTTGATTTGAAAGCTAGTATTGCCACGCTCAACTGACATCATTCCAGTCAAAAGCAATAAAACGTGTCACGGTTATACATTTTAATCGAGGTAAATATATTATTTCCGTTAAGAACGTTCTGAAGTATCGTAAATAGCAGGTGAACCCCCTTACTACCTTCGTGCACCTTTAGTGGTCCGTGGACTACAGGCTGGGGACAACTTATTTTGAAAATATTTCAGTTTTTATCATTTTCCACATTTAGCGCTTCGAACTGTGAAAATTCAAACTAGTGGATCAATCTCAGAGAAAACTTAGCTTTCAAAACTGAATTAAAATAAGAAGGAAAATAAAAGGAAAAGTTTTGAAAGCCTTACCTATAGTGTACCTAAGTTATCCTTTAGTACACTAAGTATAGAGTACACTAACCTATCCTTTATCGTACTCTATTTACCAACGATAAATATAGTCCGGAACTTTTGATTAGACTGCATATTATTAACATGTCTTTAATCGTATAATTTGTACATAGTTTATTGTCATATTCTGTTGTGACAACTGGACAATGGATGCGAAAGGATTTCAATTCCCTTTAGAGTGGCGCATTCAGAGTTAAATTGGCCCATATGCAAGAAATAAGTTAAGCATCTAAATTCCCAAGCTTTCTCCTTAACTTTGCTAGTGGAGTCCATATTTATTTTATTACCGTGCAAGTCGCGCAAATGGGCTCCTTTTGCTTGTGAGTTCAATCCAGATGCATATTTTGAACCAACGGAGGATAAAACAACGAAATCCTTGTTTTAAAGCATTTCTTACCAAATAAATACAGTCATAACTTACTTTGGTGTTTCCAAGAATTTGAAGAAACTGCATACCTTCCGTATGTATTGTTTGTCCTGGATTAAAGTAGGCAAAAGAAAAATAAAAACATCTATTTGTAATAAAAAATGTTAAAATATTTACGTACATGAATTTGCCGAAAACATGAAAGCACAACATTTAAGCAGTAAAAAGTCGTTGTGGTCTTGATTATCACATTTCAATATTAAAAAAATTCAGTGAAATATCATTATAGCCAACGCCAAAACAACGCAACATTCAGTATATTGAAATTTTTTCACACCAATTTACTATGTATCTCTAGGTAAAAATATTTCATTTAAAAGAATACCGGTATAACGAAAATATCAGTTTAACAAAATGAAAATTTATTCCAATAAAAAAAAGACTATTGTAATAATTTTTTTAAAAAGAATATCCTTAAATAATATATACAGTGTACATTTTAGCATTTGGTAACGCTGCAATAATCTAATGCTGGAAAATAGCTAACCAATCATAGTGTTATGAATCACGTGCTATTGTATTGAACCACATGCAAGTCTTTAAATTTTTGTGGTGTTGTGTATTTCTAAAAATAGCTTATAAATGTTATATTGTATCATAAATAATATGAATGGAAATAAAGACTACTACTATTACTACTACTATCATTCTCAAAGAGCATGACCCCTTGTTCTTTCACTTGCTCCGACCCTGCTTATAACACATCAAAGTGAAAAGCGTCAGTTGTTTCTTCGTTCTTCAGGTAAGGAAAAATTATGGAAAAATTTCATTGGTAGTCAGGTAATTTTCATAAAGTTCTGAGAATATATTTGTTTCAGAAATCTCAAGAGTGAAGCAGTTCTGAGAAAAGAAAGGATAATAAAATTTAACACGTTGTCTTTTTTATTGGATTTAGAGACTAATAATTTGTTTGAGTTTTCAGTGGTTTCCCTTTGTCGAAGTGAGAAATTCGTTAAATTCTATGAAGTTATTTTCCAGTGTCGTTAAGAGATGGAAAACAAGCATTTTCCTACCCAAAAACCTTGATCTTCCACCCCATAAGTAAATTTCTCTTTCATCTTCTCCTTCTATCGTTGCCGTACCCATAAACATTCCGCTTTGAGCGTAAAAATCGAGCATTTCGTAGAGCCTACAACAAGAAAAATACATGTAAAAAAACTGATTATGAAATGATATTTTAATTGATAATTTTTTGGTATAGTGTACTTAGAACTATATAAAAATTGCAAATTGGTTTAACCGCGGTTAGTAACAATCGGAGAAACGGAAGCTTTATGTTTGCTTTAGATGAATTTTTTCCGGCACAATAGGCTAAATGATCAGGTAACAAGAATCCATTGGGTAGCAAATCTTTGGAAAGGATCAGAGCACATTAAATTTTAACTTTGAATTTTCTTACTGTAAACAAAAGATTGAAAGTTTATGTTTTGAAACGCATTCGTGTCATTAACAAAGTAACAAATGAATAATTAAATAAATCGATTTAATGAAAGTTGAAAGGAATCAAAAAATGTTTTACTAATGTTGAAATCCATGCTACTTATATTTTTATACGCCTATTCACTCAACAATGTGAATAGTTTATTTAATTTATATATAATTATACAATATTAAGTAACAAGTATACTAAATTATGTAAAATATAATAACACTAAAATTTTGTTTCATATTTACTGTATTTACATTGCCATTTTGGATTTTTCACAATCTAAGGGCCACGGTAATAGCTACTTTTAATTTGAGAGACACACAGAAAATAACTTGAAAAACCCTGACTTATATAATTAGCTGTTCATTAGTTTTAATCATTCAGAGTAATATTTGGGGAGGTTAATAAGAAAATAAAAGTTTTTAATTACCGTTTGACAGGAGGAAAAGGCGATTTCCATTTTTCTCTTGCCAATGCTTTAGTAAGTTCGGAAATATTTAAATCACAAGTTGTGTCAAACACAGAGGAAGATGTAACCCATCTGTAAAAGGAAGACACTGAAATTTCAAACCGGATCAAATGAGTATTTTCTTATACAGTATAACATCGTTTCATTATCGCTGGGACAAGTAGGAAAATAAGTTTTTTAAATTTGAATAAAATTGAATAAAATTCTTAGGAAAATTATTTTGTTTCTTTAAAATGGAGAAACATGTTTATTTTGCTTTTGGTATTAAGTTGCTGTAACTCATATTATCTAGATCTTGTAAAATGTTTGAATTTATCATTCAGTATGGCATGATACAAGAAATTTAAAGATGAAGTTTAATGTACACATATTTTTGTAAAATCTTTTCGTTACGTTTTCCCTTTCATTGTTTCTTCATATTTTTGGCTGAATTTAAGAAAAATATTATTTGAAATGAATATATTCTGTGGGTTCAATATTAACGAGGAAAAGCTAATATTACTATACAGATAACAGCTTAATTCTTTTTTATAGCTCTTATTTCCAGAATCGCGCTGCCTTAAAACCTAATCGGTTACACTTGGGATTCTCAACGTGGGATACGCGGTAAATATTTTTGGGGTACGCCGTGAGAGCTCAAAAGTCACTAGATCAAGTAACAAAGTCAGTGTTTTATTTTATTCCCATTGTTATACTATAACTATAGTTTATCTATCTATACAAGGGGTACGTGAAGCATAAAAGGTTCAGAACTACTGGGTTATACATTTAATCCAAATTAACCGATCAGGATTTTTAACACTTTTAACTGGTTTTTAACGATATTTTTTGAATTCATTAAGGAATAAAAAGTTTGTTAGAAATTACGTCTACCGTATTCCTCAGTCAAAAATTCACTCTTTTATTTTATCCCTAACACTGATATAATATCTATATTACACTATCATTGAGCCTTCATCTGATGATATATAACTAGTTATGATTCGCTCCCGAATCCAAAAGTATGCAGTGTAGCAATGACTTTGATAGATCCCTAAAGAGAATCTGTGATAAATATTGAATACCTTTACTAAAAGCGATAGTAAAATACGTAAACATTAAGTCTTAAGTAATTATTCAAACTCATAATGTAATACTTACATAAGGGCAAATTTTCCGTGCACTATTCTTCCTTCAGGATCGTTCTTAGAAGTTTCCCTGAAAATATTAAATAACAATTCGTAAAGGGGAGAGTCCAAATTTAATAACACAGATCATGCATATTTATAGTTGTTTTAATAATACAATATTGAATACCTATTCGGGAGTTCTAAAACCTGAAAAGACTTGACACCTGTACGTGTTTTAAACTGTTGCATTTGTTCAAAATCTCGTTCTGATCACATTTAAAATTGTTTCCTCGTTCGTGATTCTCCAAATGCTATTTATTTTTCCTCCATAGAAGTGAATGATTGTGTTCTGTAAATTTTAACAAACAAAGCACACTTCGATACAATAATTTTTCCTAATCGTGTTATATGCACTTTACTTCGTATAAAGCCACTGAAATTTTAAAACCTTTCTCTTTTCAGGGAGGGACGACAAAAAGCATCACCAAGGCGTGGGTCTGCTTCTCAGCAGACACGCTAGTGATGCTCTTCTAGGATATGAGTGCATTAATGAAAGGTTTCTTACAGCAAAATTTCAGACAAGCGTTAAAGACTTGAATGTTATCTGCTGTTATGCCCCCACTGAGGATGCCGATGAGGATGAGAAGGATAGGTTTTATGAACAACTTCAGGATATCTTGAATTCTGTCAAGAAAGGAGATATTACCCTTGTTCTTGGTGACTTCAATGCCAAAGTTGGTACTGACTCTGACCTTTGGGGAGGAGTAATAGGCCCTTTTGGTATTGGTAGCTGCAATAGCAATGGGCAACGTCTCCTACAGGTAAGTAAACTCAATGGATTCAGAATAACTAACACTTATTACAAACACCGCGACATACATAAGTACACATGGGTTTCACCTGATGGGCTGCATAAGAATATGATTGATTACATATTAATTAACAGCAAATGGACTAGTTCTGTTAGGAATACCAGGGCATATAGGGGAGCTGAAATTGGATCTGACCATTACCTTGTTAAAAGTGTGTTGCAACTTAAACTTAAAAAGTGTTGTGCTAGGGTTAAAAAATTTACTTTTAATACTGAAGCTCTGAAAGATCCAGTTATAGCCAAAGCTTACCATGATAGGTTACTTAGTCATTATGACAGTCATGGTTTGCTTACTACTGAAGTTGAGGAAGAATGGGATCATTTTAAACAGGCTTTTTTGGACACTAACAGTACTCTTTTAGGAAAAAAGGAGCAGAAGAGGCAAAATTATCTGAGTGATAAGGCACTTGAGCTTATTTCGGAAAGAAAGAACTGCAGGAATGCCCTTAATCAATACCCTACTAGTCCTAATAGAAAGCATTACAGAGACCTTAATAAACTTGTAAAGGATCGGTTAGCTGCTGATAAATATTTTTGGCTTGATGGTTTGGCTGACAAAGCCGAGGAAGCAGTTAGACAGCACAACAGCAGAGAGCTGTACCAGATAGTTAATGTTTTGTGTGGTAGAAAACGGACAGGCATACAAGGATTGAAGGATAAACAAGGTAAGGTTATAGAAGGGGAGGATTCTGTCATGGCTAGGTGGGCTGAGCATTTCAGTGATGTTCTAAACAATGTAGTTAGTTCTACTCCCATTGTTTGCAATGATGATAGATGCATTGGTGGCTTTAATGTTGGCCCTATAACACAATCTGAAGTTAGTTTGGCTGTTTCTAAACTTAAACTTCATAAATCCCCAGGGGTAGATGAAATTACTACGGAAATGCTTAGAGCTGGGAATGTTTCGGTTACCACTTGGATGACTGAAATTCTGAATCTCTTTTATGATAAAGGCATGGTTCCTAAGGATTTTACCAGAGCTATTGTTATCCCTATTTTCAAAAAAGGTGATCGCAGTTCTTGTGATAACTATAGGGGTATCAGCCTACTCTCTGTTCCAGGTAAAGTTCTTTCCATGATTGTGCTTAATAGAATTAAGAATCTGGTTGACAGGCAATTGCGTGATGAGCAATGTGGATTCAGAAGTGGTAGGGGATGTGTAGATCAGATATTTTCACTTAGGCAGATTCTTGAGAAATGTTTAGAGTTTCAGAAACCTTTGGTTGCTAGCTTTGTTGATTTCAAAAAGGCTTTCGACTCTGTTGATCGTCATAATTTGTGGTTGATTGTGAGATCATATGGTATACCAGACAAGTTAGTTAACATTATGAAAGCTCTCTATAATAACACTGAGTCGTGTGTGAGAGTTGGTAAGGCTTGTAGCAATTGGTTTAGCATTACTTCTGGTGTTCGACAAGGGTGCATTTTGTCTCCTTTTCTCTTTAGCTTGGTTATTGATTATGTTATGCGAAATTCACTTCAAGGGAAAGATTTTGGCCTTAAATGGGCTGGAGATACGAAAATTTCTGATTTAGATTATGCTGATGATTTAGCCCTTTTGGCAAATGATGTTGATGAGATGAACTCTTTCATTCGAGCTGTTGATGAGACTGGTAGTAGAGTAGGTTTGGTTATAAACAGAGAGAAAACTAAAGTGATGAAAATTGGTCAGGCAGGCTGTGATTCAGTTAATCTGAATGGTTGCAGTCTTGAGCAGGTGTCACAGTTTAATTATCTTGGGAGCTATGTAACAGATAATGGTGATGTGCGGCATGAGATTAACAGACGAATAGGGATTGCTGCTGGGACTTTTAAGAATCTATGGAGAGTGTGGAGAAATAGGCGTATACACCTAAAGACTAAAATTAGACTGTATAATAGTTTGGTTCTTTCTAGGGTTAGTTATGGTAGTGAAACCTGACACTTTGTAAACAAGATAACAGGAAACTAGATGATTTCGATTCCAGATGCTTACACAGTTTCTTGGGCATTAGGTGGTTCAACTTTGTAAGTAATGATGAGGTTAGGCAAAGGAGTTTGCAACCTCCTTTAAGCAGCATATTGTGCAGAGAGAGACTCCGTTGGTTTGGCCATGTTGCCCGTATGAATAATTATAGATTGGCGAATAGGGTTATGAACAGTGTGCCTAAAGGCCTCAGAAAGAAGGGGAGACCTAGGATGCGGTGGGCAGACAATGTCAAACAGGACCTTGTTAGAATTGGTGTGCAGTGGCCAGATGCAGTAGATGTAGCTCAGGATAGACTTGCTTGGAGAACTAAATTGCACGGTCTGGTTGGACCTCCGTAGCCCATGGCTGCTTGAGGATGATGATGATGATGATGTACTTTTTAAGCTTGCCTGATACAGGATCCGATAACTGTATCAAGTTTTACATTTAATATTCAAAACACGAAATTATAAGTATGTATATTTTGAAACGAATCATAATTTAACCCATTTGATACACAACATTCTTAAACTCCATTCTAGTAGATTGGTATTTAAAAAAAATAGCAAAGTAACACGGTAGTGAAGGCTCTTTTATGAGACCCTCATAGGATATGAATGATTCATCTGAAGTCCATCATTCTGAATATGCTCTTATTACCTAAATGGTAATCCACCCCTGAAGGTCCTGAATCCACCCCTTACTATGCTTCAATATTCTGTGAAAGTATAACGATAAAATTACCTAAGCAATCCGTTATAAGAGATCCTCCATCTCCTCATAGGACTTAAGTAATGCATCTTGAGTCCACCACTGCTGAATACGCTCTTATCTCCTGATTGTTGATGCACCACTTCAGGAGGCAAATGGTAAGTCTTGCCATTGGCGAGTTTCAAGTAAATCCAAGCCTCTGCTTCATCGTTGCTCGATCTCGCCACTCGAGCCACCAAACACTCCGACTTTGAATTCACTCCATAGAAAAACGCCTCATCGGCTGCCTAAAATTAAAGAGAAAGCGAGTTTTTGAAAATATATTTGCACGTGGGTGCAAATATATTTTTAAAAACGAGGTATTATTTAATTATCAATCTATTGAAATCAGTATTTTCAATATAATATAAACTATGTGAAAACTCGACAGAAACAAGTGTGTGTGAAAAAAATCTCCAAATGTACGAAATGGTCATTATGTTTTCACAATTAGTTGATTGGCATTGGTGTGAGATACTAAACCACACCTTTGGAGGCGGAGTGCCAAGGCGTTTCACTTAAAAAAAACAAACAAGCCTCTTCTTTCGCACAAACGTTCAGTAGAGTGATATTTTTCAATAAAAGGTAGCTATTATTCTGGTATGGTGTCACTTGTCGCCTGGTAACGAGGCTGCATACTAAAGTACTATATCTACCTGTCACAGCTTCCTGTAATAGCTCATTAGAGGGTAATGAAAGAGAGAAACCTTACTTTATGACTTCCTCCAGTACAAATTTTAGTTCATTTCGTTGAATATAAAAGATCTTCGGTTTTCTGAATGCTATCCAAGATGATAAGAAAATACGAAAATCATAAGGCGTAAATTACTGATCCTTCCTCACTAGAAAAACTGATGAAGTACCATTAGGAATCAGACTAAGAAGTAAAGTACATCATACTTTGGAACGACTGCTTGAGAAAGGTCAAAATTGCTATGGCCATTCTTCTTCCTTTCACATTCACCTGGAAAATATTTGTAGCACCTGAAAAGAATATCATTTTACTTCGAAGAGTGTATATGTGCACTTTCTACGACTTCGCATAAACGACGTCATTATACCTTCTTCAGTGTTTGCAGATTAACCTCTTAACGATCTAAGCCTCGTCTAAATTGATTTTAGTGTTTCTCAGTATGCTTTATATTGTTTTTTCTACTTAGCGGTAGAAACATGAAATTGCATGAAGTACTGTGGTACAAATGTAATTTGCAATTTAAAATTCAAATTGGATACTAAGCAAAATTATCAGCAAAAAAGTATTTTTGTCAAAAATGAAATGATCATATAAATCTTTTTTTAACAAGTGTTAGAGTGACGCTAGCAAAAGGCCCAAATCTTGGACGTAGCTACTCAAAATATTTGTTTAATTTTGCTGCGTTATAACGACTTTAACATTTTTTCATATTTTATTTATTTTCATTTATTATCTTATTTTTATATTATACATTTTTTTCATAATTTTAAAATAACTTTCAGATAAATAAACTGAATGGTCGTTTCCTCTTATACGAGTTTAAATGTACAATATACACAGTCGTATCAGAATAATATGACCACCTACCATAGTATATGTATAGTAGGTGGTCATATTATTCTGATACTACTATGTATATGCAAACGAAATGAAACCACTCACATATTGTAAATGAGCTTCGGGTTGAGGAGATTCCAGTTCAATTTCTAAAGGTGGGGCCAGGAACCCAGTTTTATATGGATCATTCATCGTTGCATTGTCATACAGGTCAAATCTGCGATCATTCTTTCGATGGTAGATGTTCAGGTAAATGTAAGAGATGAACTTTCTCCACCAGTAAAAAATATCTGAAAAGTAACAAAATCAGAATGAGGAGGAGATGTTGTAATCAGTTTCATTACTAACGTATAGATTGGTGAATTTTCTACTCTTGAAAATATTTTATGCAGAAGTTTTCTATTTCGCAACGAACAATTGATGTTTGATTACAATTTTTTTTTTGTTTTGCAAATTGTGCGTATTTAATGTGGTCTGAGACTAACGTTTCCTGTTCTTTTTGAAATTGTTTCTATAGTCTTTAGGGGGTATTGTCTGGTATATTTTAAGAGCCTAGACACTCCGGACTGAAATTGATCTTCTCCCATGCTGCCCAGTACTGGGGTAGGGGGGGGGGGGGGGTAGGGCAGGGAAGCCTATCTACGGGGGGAGGGCAGGAGAGCCCCTTTGAGAATGATAGTAAAGGTAATGGATGTAAAATCTTTAAACTTCGCTATATTTCACGCATTTTTCAAGAAATTTTTGAAGACCTCTAAAACGGAGTGGGAAATGTTATATGAAATGAAACTCCCGAATCTTCACCCTTTTGCTTTACTCAACCCGGCTGAGTCAGCTGCCCCTTCCCCCTTTTGCTTTTTTTTTTTGACTCAACTGCGTTACTGTGGGGCGGGGATGGTTCAGTCGGTAGCCCGCCAGGCTCGTAATCTGTAGTTATCAGGTTCGAGTCCCAGCTGGGTCAGCGTTGAGATTTATCTCCGCAAAAATTTCCCGCCCTGCCCACGGTCAGTAGGGGACACCGATAGGCTTGGAAAGGCCGCCGTCCGTCGGATGGGACGTTAAGTCGTGGCCCCGTGTGCGGGAGAGCCATACCCTGTGCACGTTAAAGAACACGCTGGATGGCCTTGACGTGAGGCTACCATCTGTCTCCCAACAGCTGTTCCAGTGGGTCCCCTCTCCCAACCTTCTCTGAGCCTTTGGGGTCCATGTGACCTGGCCATTTAGCCCATGGTGTGCAAAAAAGTGCGGTTCAGAGGTAAAACAACCCAACCCAACTGCGTTACTTGATCCCCGTTCCCTATTATTTCTTTTCTAGATCCGGGCCTGCTCCTGCCTATAACTCTATACCAGTGGTTCACCTGTGATTCGCGAAATCTAGAGGGATTCTTCTAAAAAATATCAGCAGTGCCTTCGATAGTAAAAAAACTGTAGTTAAAAATCACTGCAAAATATTTAGACATTTTTATAAAACTATGATTGTGGAATCTAGAGACGACTTCTACTGTTGAATCACGTGCGATTGCTTTTGGGTTGTTTCACCTCTAAGCAGCACATTTTTTGCACATAATGTTATAAAGCGCTTTTAGAAAGCTGAAACAGGTCATACGGACCCCGAGGGCTCAGAGATGATTAGGGGGAGGGGACCTAGTTGACAGCTGTTGGGAAACATATGGTAGCCTCCCATCAAGGCCATCCAGCATGTTTTTTTAAGGTGCACAGGATATGGCCCTTCCACACACGGGGCATCGGCTTAATGTCCCATCCGACTGACGGTGGTCATTCCAAGTCCATGGGTGTCCTCTACTGACCGTGGGCAGGGCGGGGAGATTTTATGGGGATAAATCTCAACTCCGGTGCAGCTTGGGCTCGAACCTGGGAACTGCAGATTAGGAGCCTGGCGGTCTACTGACTGACCCCCCCCCCACCATGTGCACTTGCGTTAGAAGTTGAAGCAACACAGTGATGTCCCTAACTTTTGCAATAGCATTGCAACATTCACCCTTTCAAGTAGTGGAAAGTTTCCATTTACCACGTGAAAACAATTGAAATTTGATTAGCTTATGGCGAATTGTTTTTATAAAGTATTAAAATCTTATAACGCAGTTTCAGAATGTACTAAGAGAAGATAGCTATTTGACGTTTACTTTGCTTTTGGTCGCTGTACTTTTAACATATGAAGCCAAAATTGCATGGTGATCAAACAAAGGGTATATTTTCAAAGAAAAAGAAAAAAATCAAATCTTATGTCATTAATTAATGTTATTTTTTTCCTTCCGAATACAGAATGAGTTCATTTTGTTTCCAGATGTCAGAAAAATAACGAGTTAGAAATTCTTATTTCGCTATATTTTTTAATAACAAAACATTACAAAACACACTTGCGATTAACATTCAAGAAAACACACATTCGTATTTCCTATTGAATGACAGAAAAAAAAAAGCTTTTTGTAACATTCATATCGGAACACTCCAGCCAACTTCATTTTGCTGCTTTCGATAAACTGAGTTCTTTTAACTACTGATAAAGAGAAGCCGATGCTCAGAAGAAAACTTACATTAAGAAGAATGTAACGATGCATTTCTTCTGAATACGTTGGAAAACAATCTACACATCGAATCAAAGGATACTGATTTATTACGGATACATATTTTTTTCGGGTAATGAAACTGCAGTAAGTAATATTTGCTTCTTTTGCGCTAAGTGGTGACTACTTTTCTATCAGGTTATTATAACGCACATATTACTATTGAAACTCAAAGCTTACGAATTTACAACTAAATTCAACTTTGGATGAAACTATGTACACATGTAATAAATGCCTATGTAATTTATTAAACTCGTTTACCTGACGACTCTGTGGTCAACAAGCTGATGAAGAAGCCGATAGGCACCGCTAATAAAGCTCCCATGATGAGAAGACACTTCTAAGTCCACGTCTAAGTACTTCAGCTAACATACAGTTGTGTCCTGTGGATCTTGAGGCAGAAAATAAGATGGGATTTAGTATTGTTGAAAACTTGTTATCCGAGTGATACATTATCTGAGAACCAAATCATGTTACCAAAGCACTTATCGCGTTATCTTTATCTACTGAGTGATACAGCTATTGAATGGGTAACAAGAGGTTTCTTGCAATAAAATACAACTACTCTGCTCTTATAGACGTTTTCTACTCAGGTTAAGCCACCAATCAAAATGCATATTTTTTCCGCATGAAAAGAGAAGGTACTTTACATAATTTCTTTAAGTCAAAAAATTTTTCTGAAAGCCAAAAGTAAATATAAACATGCGATTTACTGTAATGATCTCTAATTTATATCATATTTATAGCCTTGTCGACCTCTGAGACACCTACAATGTGTGGCCAAAATATTAGAAATTATACCTCAATATCGTAAAAGATCCCATGTTGTTTAGAATACTTCGAATTCGATGAATGTAGATTCTAAGAGTGTGTGGAAGGTATTTGTGTCATGTGAAGTCATCCCTGTTACATTTAAGCATGTAGTTCCTTCAGGGTCGTGAGCAATGGAATCCCTGCCCGTATGTCACATTCCGTTATAATTCACAAGTTTTCAGTACGACTCACATTAGGTTACTATAGGTTGTCCAGATTTCAATTGATAAAAACCGGGACATTTCAGCAAATGTCCACCTTTTAGAAAGCTGAAACAGGGACAATCTGGCTCTGATTCTGATTTCAGTTTACTGAAACTAGAATTGAGTATGATGTTTAAATATGCTGCGCAGTTTTGTCGAGTCTTCAGACATATTAGTCGATCCAATCCGTGTTTTGTGAACATTACTCGCACTGTGATTCTAGAAGCTTGTAGAGTGAATGAAATGCATGAAGAATTAATCTCCTCATACAGTTGGCGCCACACTCTAGTTTTGCTATCTGTAAAGAAGAATGCATTATCGCGATTCATCTGATCACATAACATTTTCCCCAGTACTTTACAGTTCACTGCGTTACGGCCAATATCATGAAATCCTCGCTCTTTGATTTTAATCATATTTAATGCTTCCAAATAGAATAGAGAGAGCTCATATATTTATATGAGCTCGAGTTCATATGAATTAATCTCGTCCTGTATTGAAAGTTATTGTCACTTGGTGCATAGATGACAGTTAATTTGAACTGATGTACTTTTGTAACGCTCTATGGTCCGTCTTCGTCTACCACAATCACTCCGGCCAGATGTTGAGCCAGCGGGGTCAGCGTTGAGATTTATCTCCGCAAAATTCCCCGCCCTGCCCGCGGTCGGTAGGGAACACCGATGGGCTGGGAAAGGCCGCCGTCCGTCGGATGGGACGTTAAGCCGTGTCCCCGTGTGTGGGAGAGCCATACCCTGTGCACGTTAAAGAACACGCTGGATGGCCTTGACGGGAGGCTACCATCTGTCTCCCAACAGCTGTTCCAGTGGGTCCCCTCCCCCAACCTTCTCTGAGCCTTCGGGGTCCATGTGACCTGGCCATTTAGCCCATGGTATGCAAAAAAGTGCCGCTCAGAGGTAAAACAACCCAGATGTTGAGATTTCACTTGCTAATCCTTTCAATTCACTTGGACAAACATGAGATTTCCTCAGATTTGGTTACGGTTTCACCAGCCCGTTGAGCACCAAGCTTTTCAAGTCGGTTATATCACATATTTTTCATCTTGTGGTCTAATGTTGACCATTAAATGTGCTGTTTGCATTTAAGATAACTCAGAGATCACGTGATCGTAATGTGACTTTCTTTGCACCCTGTACTTTTCTTCGCCATTGTGGTAAATAGTGCACGGATTCTAATGTTTTTGACTTCGCAGTGTACTTTATCATTTTAACTAAACAGAACTTTTTTTGCGATATGCTTAAGCAAAAAAGACCACTTATAAAATTGTATATAAAACAATGCTCCATTTATTAATTCAAATTTCGTGTATTTTGAAAAATAAAAACTTTTAATAAAGCAGTTTCAAATAATTAGCTGAAAAAAACTGGCATTGCCCTGAGTGGAATTCGAACTCTCGTCTACCAGAAACGTATCAGGCATGATAACCAGTACACCATCAGAGTCTAACTTATCATATTTGACATGTTTCTGGAAGAGTGGGTTCGAATTCGTGGCGAAACCCAACTTCTTTCAGCTAAATATTTCAAGTGTTTCTTGTCTACAGGACATTTTCCTGTGATACTTTATTACTACAGCAGTTTCATTTCGTTACCCCCTCCCCACCAAAAAAAAAAAATTCTAATTTATAAGAACGCGAATATGCTAGTCACTTATGAATGCCGTAATCAGGGCCGTGTATAGAGGGGGGATGCCTCCAACAAAAAGAGGCAATAAATGAATAAACTTATGTATATTTCATGCATTTTTCATGAAATATTTTAATGATCTCTCAAACGGAGGGGAAAATGTTATATTGCAATGGAAATCCAGCTTCTTCTCTCTTTTATCATTTTTCCCACTCGATTGAGTTTCTTCCATCCCCCCATATATTTTTCTACATTTTGCCCGGATTATAATTAGTGTGCTTAGCACTCCAAAACAGCATAATCCTAGCGACATCATTACCTCTGACTAAGAAATATAAAATAAAAGTAGCATTTAAAAATAAGTAGCTTTTTAATCCACTTGAAAAGTTTTGTCAAAATCCCAGTCAGGAAAAAAAAATTCCTGACTGGGATTTGAACCCAGAAGCATGCCAGGCGTCATAATCGCTAGACTACCTAGAAATTGGCCATTTCTTCAACATATAAGCATTCCAGGATTCATCAGTTGCGCCATCTATTATTAGGAACCATCTATTATTATCAGTTCCTTGGTGGTCTAGTGGTTATGAAGCTTGGCATGCCTCTGGGAGACCTGGGATCGAATCCCAGTCAGGATAGCCAATTTTTCAACCTATTATTTCAAGTGTTTCTTGTCTACAGAAAGTTTTCCTTGATAATTTATTACTGAATTTTTAATCCATAGATCGAAAGACGAAAAATAAGTCACAGTGAAATTCAGAAAATATCGCGTAACAACTACAGGATGCTCTCGTGATACTTCATGGGGTTCACGTATTACGTTCTTGAAAAACAAAGTGTATCTTAAAAATGAATATTTCGGGAAGAAATTTTTCAATATAACTATAAATAATTGATAGAACAGTAACTGAGTTACGGACGATATTTTCAATTTCGGAAAATCGAGAGTAAAAAAGCAGTGAAATTCATCTAAATTTTCGCCGCGTATTTGCAATCTTTGAGAGTCTGCTTGCCATTTTCTGTTGCAAAAATCTATTCAGAATTGTTCTGTTCTTAATTTTCCTTAATTTCATATTTTTTGCAACAGAAAAAAAAAACACCATAGGCTTCATTTGAAATTAAATTTATAATCAGCAATTAGTAAAAATAACTTGTGCCGTTTTTCACTACATAGCCCGATCAAATTCTTCGTTTCTCTAATCCTAAATTTGTTGACAAAAAATCACGATTAGAAAATGTAATAACATGAATGTTTTAGAATATAGCAGGTTATTCAAACGCGATTTTGTCTCTAAACGTAATTACTTTTCATACATAACTAACATATTTACTTTCACACATACCTATAAAACAGAAAATTTTGAAAAGTGCTAAAAGTATAATTTTAATACTTACACCCCTAACTGCTGTAATCCACGATATAGTTAAAATAACTGTAGTTTATTTGCTTGCCTTTGGTGGAATCAGGATTAAAGTCTGGTTCACGTGAGGACGTTCTTAAAAACAATTTTACTACTGAGTCGTATGCTTTATTTATTTACTAATTTTTTCTTGGCAAGTCTGGTAGGCTGAGTGGTTAGCGTGCTTAACTGTGGATTAAAGACTTCTGTTTTCGAGCTACAGATAAAGCATGGATGTTTGTTTACTTCTGTTACCTTTCTGTTGATGTCTAGTCTTCCTCCCAGACCTTCTCAACAAGTCTCCTGTCAGATCACTACAAAAAACAACTACTTGAGAGATAATCTAATATAGGGGTTCTCAAGTGGGAACGCGGTAAAATTTTTGGAGTACGCCGTGAGAGCTCAAAAGTCACTAGATCAAGTAACAAAGTCAGTGTTTTATTTTTTTCCCATTTTTATACTATAACTATAGTTTTATCTATCTATACAAGGGGTACGCCAGTTACAAACACATTTCCAGGGGGATACGTGAAGCATAAAAGTTTGAGAACCCCTACTCTAGAGAGGGGCTTCAAACCCCTCTCTTCAAAGAAGAGAGCTTATCATTCATGTCAGCTTCATATATGTCAGCATTCGGTCCCCAGAAGAGTCTCTCAAAAGAGAGGCTCTTCTGGGGACCGAATGCATAAGGTGACAGACGCAAAAATAAAAAACTTTCTTTTTTATATATTAGATCAGTGGTTCTCAACCTTTTATGCTTCACGTACGTCCTGTAAATGTGTATGCAACTGGCAAACCCCTTGTATAGATAGATAAAACTATAGTTATAGTATGAAAATGGTTATTTTTACTTTGTTACTAGATTAGCGATTTTTGAACTCTCACGGCGTACCACAAAAAATTTTACCTCGTACTGCACGTTGAGACCCTTAGTTTAGTTTGTTGGGTCACGAGAGTCCGTGGATTGAAGTCGTTCTAATTAAGCACGAGTAGAACACGAGATTTTTTGTTGAAGTGAAAGCCTCACAAATTGAATTCATATCGGAAACTAAAATCAGTAATTTAATTTGAAAAATATGCGAAACTAATGAAAGTATATACAAATAATCAATTAATGTTTTAAATATTGTATTAAGTTATAAATAATTTTATTTAATAATAAGAATTTTTTTGTACTTTTACATTTTTTATGCACCTCAGACCATAGTTAATTTTCCTTTGCTATAAAGTTACATATGCTTTGCAAATTGTATCCGAGGAATTCTGGTGGGTACGAAGTGATTTGAAAAGTTCGATTATCTGAGCGAGGAAATTCCGCATTTTGGTTTAGAAACTTCTGACGTGGGGAGGATTATGGGTACCTGGAACTATGTCCATTTCTTTCCTCCCCTAAAAGAGGGAGAAAATTTTAACCGGAGAGGGAGGAGATCAATCGTAATGGTATTCATGCTAAATGAAAGATTGCGATGCACGGAGTGTCATTTACTCTATCCGAGGAAATGGGGCATTCTATTTATTGTATATATATATATTCGAAAAGAGTTTCAGTCCCGAGCAACGCCTGTCTCCGCAAAACTCCCCACCCTGCCCTCAGTCAGTAGGGGATACCGATGAGCTTGAAAAGACCACCGTCCGTCGGATGGGACGTTAAGTCGTGATCCCGTATGCAGGAGAGCCGTAACCTTGTGTACCTTAAAGAACACGCTGGATGGCCTTGACTGCAGGCTACCATCTGTCTGCTAAGAGCTGTTCCAGTGGGTCTCTTTCCCTAACCTTTTCTGAGCCTTCGGAGTCCTTGTGACCAGGCCATTTCGCCCATTGTGTGCAAAAACTGCCGCTCAGAGATAAAACAACCCAATCCAACCCGAGCAATGCCGGGTAAATCTGTTAGTTTACTATATTACAATAAACTCTCAAATATCCAAAAACAATCCCGGAAAATCGAATTTCGAAGTAATCGGACATCCATATGTAACGTACAAAAACTTCTAACTTTTTAGAGAATTTCGTGGCATGGACTTTCTTTATTCATTTAAAATAGGATAGCAAGGAAGTTTGCTTTTTTTCTCGTTCTTAGCCTTTCGGTTAACCCTTTCACGACCAAGGGAAACATTTTTCCCATTTTAAAATTGGTGATTGTCGTATTTAATTATAACCTTATCTGCATTTTTTATACAGAATGTCAAAATAGAACGTATGCCGAACGCAATTACGTAAACGGGAACGTTTAGAAAACAAAAACAGAACTGTCAGGACGCATAATATATGTACTATGTGCAATGTCCATCTTTGCCTCACTACCAAAAGAAATTGCTTCACCGAATATCATAATTAGCACATCATTTTGTATAGTAATTTTATTTCACAATTTTGTATTATTTTAGTTAACATTTTGTTCTAATAAACCAATAAATAAAAGACATTGCATAATAAGCCTAACTATCATTTGTATTACCTTTATAGTCCATTGGGAAAAACATTTCCCATAAAATTCCAAAAAAACTACACATTGTTATGTATTTTTCTTATGATTTTTATTTATTTTACGTTTAAACAAACTAAAATAAACAGTTACATACTAATATTTACTCTTAGAAACCTTATGGTCCTGAAAGGGTTAATCGTGCTGCATGAAACTTTCATTGGCGCATTCTATTTTAGCTGCCACTATCTTGTATCCTAAATTACTTTCGGGCATATATTTTTTTTTTCATGATTTCGGTTAATCTGACCACGTATAATTACTGTATTTTAATCCTAAGTGAAAACGCTTGGCGCTTGGAATTTCAAACATTTTAAACTTCGCCTAAAATCAATCTCCCTTTTGTAAAACTACACATGTTACACGTGAGATTTTTGAAAACAAATTTTTCCGTAGATTTACAAGATATAATTTACTTTTACTTAAATTAAAGCTAGAATATCACATACTACACTGAAAAACAGGAAATAAAGTTATTTCTATCGAAACTAATTTTGGAAAACACAAAAAGACTTAACTGCACTTGCTTCGTCTGAAATCCTTCCTCTATCAAATTCATTCTTCACCTATTAGCTGTATATAGTTGGCTTAAATTCATGTAATTCTTGATTTAAGTCACTATCACTAATATTAATTCATCGATATTATTTGAAGCAAAATCAGCAAATACTTTAATTCCTTTCACATCACTTTCAGTTTAATGAGTTGTTTTAACATCACAATCCTGATTAATACACGACTCGTAACAATCTACCCGCGCTGCCTTTGGTATTCCCCCGCTGCCACTGTCTTCGCACGAGCTTCCCCTTCACCCTCATTGGTTGGTGCCACATGACACTGTTTTGTAAGCTCTGCTGTGACGCAGCATTCTTCGAAATGTTGGTGTTTCGAATAATCATTATTTTTATAGATAAAGCAATTTCACTTTGATAGATATTTCCTTCGTTTTTCCATATTTTTTTGTGGTTTCAATTTCTCTAAAGTAGAAAGCAATATAAAGTTTTACACAATGGTGTGCTGCGAAATGTTTAACAATTGGCTCTCTCTACTGTAAAAAATATGAATGATGTAAAAATAACTTAACAATGTTGCAAATTTTCATTACAAATCTTTTTTTCTATCAAAATGCACTGATTTCCATAAATTAAGGAACAACATGAAGACCAGTTTTTTCTCAAACCTATTGGATTTGATGCATATGAATCAGAAGATAGGTGCATATAAACATTGGGCATAAGAATAACAGTTGAAAAATGTAATAACGCTCTTAATTCCAAAATGTTATTTTTCAAAATATTTATTCCCAAAATTATATATTAAAATTATATTATATAATTAATACAGACACATGGTGAAGTTCAACATAGATAGATGGAACTGGTTCAATATAGAGTGTAGGTACCTCTTATCGCTGCTGCAGGCTTCGTAACAGTCTCATGCTGTTGATAAGATGGTCCAGCAGTCCAGTTTCTCCTCCAAGCCCATCAAATATTTAGTAAATTTGCAGAAGGCAACCCATCTACCCATTCACGTAGGTTTCCAAAAGGCAACCCATCTACCCATTCACGTAGGTTTCCAAAAGTCAACCCATCTACCCATTCACGTAGGTTTCCAAAAGGCAACCCATCTACCGATAGTATCCCATGCATTTTCTATAGAATTTAAGTCAGGAGACCACTAATTAGTCGGACTCCTGACATCAGACCAACTAATAGTGCTATTCACCAGATAACGATCGACAAGGTGACAAAGGTGCTGGCGGGAGTTATCGTTCTGTGGGAGGAAATCTTCACCTATTGCACCCGCATATGGTCTCAAGAAAATCTCAATGATTTCATCCCTGTACTTTTGACAGGTGGCATAGCCTTTTTGGAAGCACAAACAGTTTTTTGCAGCTGCCCAAAGACATCCTTCCCCCGTGACACTACCACTAACATATTCGTTTCCCGTTCACGGATGTTTGTGGTCTGATAGAAAGTTCCTGGTTCCCTCCATATCAACTGATCAGAACATGAATCAGAACATGCCCAGAGTTTCCTTCTCCTGGATCAGGGCACACGTAGGTCATGAAGGGAACGAGCGGGCAAATCAACTGGCCCGCTCAGCAAGTACTAACATCTAACGGCGGTAAAGATGGCAAGAGGCGGTAAAGACTTCTAAAAATACCCTGAAGTCTATCCTAAGTCAAACAGTTATGGAAGAGTGGAAGAGGCTCTGGGATACGACCGAGAATGGTCTCCAAACAAAGACATTCTTGCAAAGGGTCGGTCTATCACTGATGTCCTCAGATCACTATCTTACGTAGGTACTGACAGGACATGGGAGTTTCCCAGCTTATTTGGAGCGTTTTAAGATCGCTACCCACGGTTACTGCGGCTGTGGTGCTCCAGATGCAGATGTCGGGCACTATATCCTCCGGTGTCCGATCACAGAATGGTTCGCTAACGAACTCAGAAGCTCCCAGGCAATCAGCGAGGTAGCAGGCGGGACGGGACGGTCACCGTGCCCAACATGAGTGCTCGAGTTAGGGTGCACCTGAGGGACATGGGCTGGCTCATCTGCCGGCTCCGGGACTCACTTCTTTGAGACTGGAGATGCTTTCTCTCTTTTATTTATTTCCCATTTTTCTCCTGGACTGCGCTCCGCACCCCCTTTAACGCCACCCATACTCCACGTCCCTACAGGTCTCTTCTGAGACAAACTTCATCGTCTACTTCCAGGCTTCTCATGTCAGCTCGTGTAGTGTCGAAAGACGGAATACGAGCTTTTCCCCATGGGGGGAGGGTTCTTCGTGACCCGCCCCCCACCCCAATTATATGAAAGGTGTACCAGTTTTGACCATCCCTCTTGCTTTGTGGGATCAGGGGCACACACACCACTAGCTGCCTAGCATACAGACACATCTCATGAAGTCTTCGGCGTGCAGTGAGTGCAGATATCGCCGTTCTACTCTCTAATACGAGGTTCGGCCGCAGTTCACATGGTGTTGACATCCTTTTCCTCCAGATGAATAACAGCAAATAGCGGTCCTCCTTTGGAGTTGTTGTCAGTCGTCGTTCACTATTTAATCGTCTGGTTGTGTCCCTATTGAAATCTCTGCAAAAGTGTACACCAATTAAAGACACACATTAAGCCATCTAGCAACATCTGTTTGGTTCAGGCCTGCCTTGAGCTGATCTATAGTTCATCACCGTTCTTCTTCTGATAAATGATGTCTGGTAGACATCATTATCTGGTAGATATACCCAACATATCTGCTATCTCCACAACTCCACCTTGCATTTTTCAGGAAAACTGAAGAGACTAGAGACACCAAATTTTACGTTCGATGCATTTGCATATACTGCTGCCAGTGCCATTTCGTACCATATCTCAATTCTGCGTCGTATTTTAGATTATACATGACTTTCATACATTCCTATCGTCAAAATTTTACGATATCAGGTTTTCTTCATTTGTTTCTTAATTTATGGAAACTAGTTAAGTTATTTTACCTCAGAGTGATATTTTTTGGACACAGAGACTAAATGGCAAGATCAGAAGGACCTCAAAGGTTCAGAGAGGAACCCATGGATAGCTCTTTGGAGACAGATGGTATCCTCCAGTTAACGCCATCCAGTATGTTCCAGTATGGTGTCATCCAAAAGGACTCCCCTGTACACGAGACCCCGGCTTAATATTCTGGAGGTCTTCCGAAGCCCATCGATGTCCCCTTTCCAACAGAGGGCAGACTGAGTCGACTGAGGCAACAAAGGCGCTACCGACTGAACCAAACCTCGCACCTGGAAACCAGTGTATTTAGACGATGCATAAGATTGCAGTACAATAATTTATTTTAATACAAATTTCATATGGTTTGTTGATTAATATTTTTTCGTTGTTCTTCGACGAACTCTCGTTTCTTTTGTCACTGCCTCATGAGCGACTGACTTGCACGCCATATGAGCGACTGACCTACACGCCTCCTTCACACTATTCTTTCTACCTTACTATTGATAAAAGTGATTATTCAATTTAAAGTAGGATTAGTCAACTCCGTATGGTGAATCCGTCAAATCTTGTGAATTCCAAATTTTCCAAAATAAGATGTGTCCAGGCCAGGATGTAGAAAAAATCGAGGGGAGGGGGGGGGATCAAAAAACACAATCGGGTGGGAAAAATGTAAAAAAGGGGGCCAAGACGACTGGATTCCCAATACAGTATAACATTTCCCCCACTCTTTTACAGGTCTTAAAACTTTTCTTAAAAAGTTCATGAAATATAAATAAGTTTATTATTTTTTGACTCTATTACCCTTATTAGCATTCTGAAAGTGGAAGGGGGCATGGACTCCTTGTCCCTCCCCCCTAGATCCGGCCCTGTTTGTATCCATTATTGGCTAATAAATGCCGTTTGCATTGAAGAAATAAACAACTCTGTGTTCTATCGATCATTACTTTTTTAAATGATTGCATACGAAAACGGTGGGCTTAGCAAACTTAATGGTATCCTCTTTCTCAACGAGAACAAGCAGAGAAGATCTGGATTAAAAATTCGAGAGTGAGAAACAAGTGGATTAACGAGTCTGCAGATTGTTGACAGCACCACCTTCTTTGAAAAGAATACGAGTCATGACGTTAAGGAAATACTTTATCTCTCTACTGATTAGATAATTTGATGAATCTATTTTATAGCGTTGAGTCGTATCTTACTCTGGGTTCAATGTCTGTGAGAGGAACTGCAGTTAGCTCGATCACTTGGCAGTGGAACTGACGGATTTATCTTTGTCATCATGGGAGCTTTTTTAGCAGTGCCTCTTGGCTACTTCATCAACTTGGTGACTACAGAGACACCAGGTAAAAGAATTCAGTCAATTACAGAGATAATAATTCAACGATCATGCCTGTGGGCTGGAAAAGAGGAATGACCTATCACTCCCTAGATCCCATTCCTCTAATGTTTTAACTAAAATCTGTGAGTATTGCATTGTTTTCTCATGCAACCATGCCAAAAATGGCATTTGGGAATGACTTATTTTGTCCGAACGTTGATTACTTCTGTTTACGAATAACTTGCTCTTTAGTTTCCTTTAAAATGTATTCAATTTGTTGTTAATGTCTTTGCTGTAAGTTATGGCATTTCCTTCCTGTTATGGAAACTATCTTGCTTATTAAGTCTTCCGTTACGGCGCTTGCTTTTTGAAGTAGCCATCCTCTCAGACCTTCTACTATGGCATATAAACTGGCAGGCTCCTGTCAGACCTCTGTGGCAAGCAGCTGCTTGAGGGGGTATTTATTTTTTTTAATTTATTTTATCTATCCATGTATATTCAATTGAGAATATGTAAAGAAGTAAATGATCCTACAAATAGCTTCTTGTCACAGAGATCTGTCAGTACCTTTAGAGAGCAGGTGCGTATTCAGGGGGTGAGGGGGTTGAGGTGGCGGGCTTGGGGTGCTAAAGCACCCACCTTAAATCTTTGAAAGTTCGAAATAAAAAAATTATAAAATTATTTACCAGCATAATTCATGGATTTGGGGGGGGGGGGACTGTTTTAACTGAAAGTGAGTAAAATGATGCTAAAGCAGTTGCAATTTGTCAGGATATAGGAAATGGGACAAACTGAAACCATTTGTAATCTGCAATCAAGAAAGCAAAGGCATGAAATTTATCAGCAAGCGATGAAATTATCGGCCAATATGTGAAATATTGTCTTTCCGAGTCAAAACGAAACAAACCATTTCTTGTGGTTAAAAGAGCACTGTTCTTTTACATAAACTGCTTCGAATCCATATATACCTACAAAAAAGAAAATGTAAACATACTCTAAAGCAAATGTCTTGACCATGCTACTGTATGCTGCGTGCCAATATTTTTTTGAGGCTACTGAAAAAAATCTTAGATTCAGTACCCCCTCTCCTCTCTTTCATTCAGCCCCCCCCCCCCCCCCCAAAAAAAAAGAAAACAATACTGGATACGCACCTGCTAGAGAATTAAGTTGTGTTTGCAGCTTGTGAATTTTATACCTGTAGAGTCAGTTAAATCCTTCTAGAAGAAGATTTACGAGAAAGGATAGACATCAGCAGATAGACATGAAACCTCTGTGCCTTATACGGAACTCGAACTCAAGTCCCTTTGATCCGCATCTAAGTACGTACTCTTTTACTTACAGGTATTTTATTTTACTAATTTAATATAAATATAATTTAAGCAGCGCTACTTCTTAAAACCGCCACACAACATTTGCCATTATTAATTTAAATGTGCTGTAACTATGCGTAAATCAGTTTCAATCAATTGATATCAATATAGATATCAACTGCCGTGTTATAGCACCCCCCACTCGAAAGCCAAAGTACACTTATTTAACGCTCTACTTTACCCATACTTTATATGACCGCCGGTTTATGTTTACATGTTAATTAACAGAGCTTTAATTTTCATGCTAATAACTAAATAATTATTTTCATAATAATGTAAACGTCAGGTAATCGCTGGCTAAAGAGTGTAATACAGTATGTCGGTAACATGTAGTCTCTTCAACTTTGAATATTGGTTGCATTGCACACTCTATTCTATCTCGTTGGTTCCAACTAGTTAAATATCAATTAGATGTCAAAGTATGGAAACCACAGCATAAGAGATTTTCAAGAAATATCTAACGAGACGATACCATTCACGGCTTTCGTTGCATATTCTTTGACTGTAAATAGTTTTTGATTCTTTATGTTGATAAACGATTGTGACATATCTATCTGTGTTGTATTTATGGAAAGAATTTAGCTTAGTGTTTTATTTTCGTTTATAATGTACATAAACCTGCTGAAAGTAAATAAATCTAGGTTCTATCTCCGGACAAAGCATTAATATTTGTGTTTACCTTTCTGGTAAAAACTCTGCTTTCTCGTGTAGCTCCCAATGGTGAATTACATTGATATTCTCTTTATATTCATGGGAGTTACTTTACATAGTGAATTGATTGGAAACTACATGTTAATGGAATTACCGGGAAATAAATAATTATCTTAGAACGTTTTACCTTCTACGAAACTTTTGTCCTCTTTCTGTTTTACGCATGGCTTATTTCGCCTTCGTGCATTCCATATTGAATTGTGTATAGTTTGTTGATGTGGTACGTTCGTTACTGGGGCTGAGGTTGCTCAGTCGGTAGCGTGCCAGAATCGTAATCTGCAGTTCCGGATTCGAGTCCCAGCTGGCCAAGTGTTGAGATTTACCGCCGCAAAACTCCCCGTCTTCTGCACAGTCAGTAGGGGACACCAATGGACTTGGTAAAGGCCACCATCCGTCGGACGGGACGTTACGCCACGACTCTGTGTATGGGAGAGCCATATCCTGTGCACCTTGAAGAACACGCTTTATGGCCTAGACGGGAGGATACCATATATCTCCCAAAAGCTGCCCAGGGGGTCCCCTTCCCCAACCTTCTCTGAGCTTTCACGGACCTGGTCATTTAGCCCATTCTGTGCAAAAAAAGTGCAGCTTACAGACAAAACAACCAACTCTGAGCGCTATATGATATCAAATGCGTTTTATTGTATGAAATTCGAATCAGATTTTCAAATTGATTCTATTTACATTTAAAAGCATCCACCTAACAAAGATTTTAAACAGTATTCGTATTCTTCACATCGCATTCCTGCTATAATATACTGCTCACAAAAATTAGGGGATATTTCATCGCTTCATATTCATTTTGAAATATTCCCTAATTTTTGTGAGCAGTATATTTTCTAAAAATTGTTTCAGGATATTTGTCAACTCTAAAATAAAATAAATCTTTTTTTCCTACAGAAAAGGAATATTCTAATTAAATACACCAATTCTGTTTCGAATTTTTACATTGTAGATAGGTTCCGAAAAAAAAACCGTGTAAAAAAATAAACCTTGTAAAAAAGTACAGTGCAGAAGGAAAAATAGAAGATTGGTTCCAGACGTGCAGCTTACAAAACCCAGATACAAATAATAACATATCAAATTCTTTAAGTGTTTATTTCATTTTTATTCATTTAAACACATTTTTTATTTTATAAACTTAGAAGTGTTAGTTTAATTATCTTTATAACTTTAAACACGAAATGAGAGATCAAGACTAACGTATATACTGAAGATAAAATTAAGAACTCCCGGAACTCAATGCTGCCAGTTTATTTCGAATGAAGTAGGTTTTGTACAATTTTTCCATCAAATAGAGAATAAATTACAAAAAACTTGTTATGCAGTTTTTATTTTGGGGATTTTAGTGCAGAAAATGTGTATATATAGTACATTTTCAAAGTTAAAACGACTTCGAAAAATGTGACCATAAAAGCGGCATCTTTCTTATAAATGTAAATTCTAGGAATTTTTTAATGAATAGGAATATTTTTTCAGAATTAAATTCAAATAGCGTTTTTTGTTCCATGTTACATCAAAATAAATAGTGTAAAAAGAGAATTGGAATTTTTTTCTAAACTGTGTTAAATCAAAATCGTGTAAATGAATTCCGTGTAAAAATAGAATTTGGTGTACAACGAAGTTGAGATTACACTTTGTCACTCATTAACCTAAACTGATTGAATTGTTGCTACCGTAACTAAGCACGAGCTTGTGACACAATAGTAGAGCGGGACCTCAGCAGAAAAGCTACAAACATTTTTTTGAAAAGCCTTACTCGAGGTTCGAACCCAGTTCCCTTAGATCAGTAGCCATGTGTGCAAACCACTCGTTCACGGAACGCCAGTAAACAAAAAAGTTAAAATATAAAATAGATTCTTATTTTACGGAAACCTGAAACCAACACGAACCATTTAAAGAATAATAATTAATTTGATTTATAGCGCGCTTGGCTACTGATATAAGGGCCTGGGTTCGAACCCCTTGTAAAGCATGGACGTTTGTGATGTTTTTCTGCTGAGGTCCCGCCATCCTTTTTGACCTACTATGTCGTATAAACTGGCAGACTCCTGTTATACTTCTATGGCAAGCAGCTGCTTCAGGGAGTATTTATTTTTATTTTTTTCCAGTATCCGACTTCTTATCGTTATTTTTATCGCGAACTGCGCATTTATGTGTATTGTCCACCGGACAATTGCTAGTTTGTTCTTATGCGTCAAGAACGCGTTTCCATGTGTTGGCCAAGATCAACTTTGTGGTTTGTAGTAAGGTGTGTATTGCGCGTTTCCGTGTGGTGGCGTAGAACAACTTGGTACTTTATTGTTATTCTTCAAATATGCTTTTCCGTGTGGTGCCGAAGAACAACTACTGTTAGGCTTGTAATACGCATTTCCATGTGGTGGCCAAGAGCAACTTGATAGTTTACTGTTAGGCTCGAAATACGTGTTTCCATGTGGTGGTTAAGAGCAACTACTGTTAGGATCCAAATACGCGTTTCCGTGTGGTGGCGAAGAGAACCTACTATTAAGCTTGAAATACGCGTTTACGTGTGTTGGCGAATAGCAACTACTGTTAAGCTTGAAATACGCGTTTCCTTGTGGTTGCGAAGAGCACTTGGTAGTTTACTGTTATTCCTGAAATATGCATTTCCGTGTGGTGGCGAAGAGAACCTACTATTAAGCTTGAAATACGCGTTTACGTGTGGTGGCGAAGAGCAACTACTGTTAAACTTGAAATACGCGTTTCCTTGTGGTGGCGAAGAGCACTTGGTAGTTTACTGTTATTCCTAAAATATGTGTTTCCGTGTGGTGGCGAAGAAGAATTGGTAGTTTAATGTTAGGCTTGAAATACGCGTTTCCGTGTGGTGGCGAAGAGCAACTTTTTACTTTGAGGTGAGGCTTGAAATACACGTTTCAGTGTGGTGAAGAACAGCATAGTAGTTTAACGTAGGCATCAAATACGCGTTTCCGTGTGGTGGTGAACAGCAACTTTTACTTTAATGTTAGGCTTGTAATACCCGTTTCCGTGTGGTGGTATAGAACAACTTGGTAGTTTACTGTTAGGCTCGAAATACGCGTTGCTGTTTGGTGGCGAAAAGCAACTACTGTTAGGCTTGTAATACGCGTTTCCCTGTGGTAGATACGGTGGCGAAGAGCAACTTTGTAGTTTGATGTTAGGCTTCGAAATACGCGTTTCCCTGTGGTGGCGTAGAACAATTTGGTAGTTTACTGTTATTCTTGAAATACGCGTTTCCCGATGGTGGAGAAGAGCAACTTCGTAGTTTATTGTTAGGCTTGTAATACGCGTTTCCCTGTGGTGGCGTAGAACAACTTGGTAGTTTGCTGTTAGGCTTTGAAATACGCGTTTCCGTGTGGTGGTGAGGAGCAACATGGTAATATGTTGTTGGCTTGAATTCTCAGAGAAACTGAGAATTTACGTTAAACATTTTTTGCCATTCAATTTCATTTTAAATACAACCATTCGTTTCTCTTCATTGTTTTTAGTTACCAATACAATATGGATAATCATTCGTCGAAAAAACTGGGTCAAGTACTATTGTTCCTCATATGATTATTATCACACGTCTTTTGTGGAGAACTACATTCCAAGTGATAATAGATATGATGAAACGTTTAGAAAGATCACAGAGAACTTTATCTTTTCGCAATGATAAAAAGAAAAAGTCGATGTCATGTTTCTATGTTTGGTTAATAAGGACGCAATTAACCATATCTACTTAACCCTCGATTCATACCATTAGCTACATCTTAAAATGAATGAATATTTTTGCCAAATGTAAATGATTTGCAAAAATGACTCAGCTAATTAAAACACTTGAAAATATTTTTCACTTTTCTTTAAGCTCTTACAATACTTAACGATTATTCCATGTGCATCCTAAATTCGCTTTCCAATAAACATTAACACAATGATTTCTGAGGATTTTAAGGTTTACCTCCTTTGACCTCGATTACCTTCCAACACTCCTCTACCTCTCTACTTTTTCTCAATGGTCTTTCCCTATCTAATTTCTTCGTTTTTTAAAGGTACATTAATTAGCTTAAGTCAGGTTCGCCTTTTTCATCCATGATTTGTATCATTCACATATTCATTGTATTTTTAACACATCTATGGATATCTACCACTATTATATATTTCGTCCCTGCATTTCCAGGGGCCCTATTAATAAAGACTTAAATTCCACCCCTTACTCTGGCTATACCCTGTCACTTTAGGTGTGTACTCCAAAGAAGAGTGAGAGTATTGTATTGTGGGAATCTCGGTTTCGACTCTAACTGTACCAACTTTGAGAATTCTTCCTCGTTTCGAACCCTTGTCCACAGTAATAAAAGATATACAGATTTTCTTACAAAAGGGTACATCAGTTGAATGGTACATTAAGTCATGACGCGGTTTTCAAGAAAGCCGTATCATGTCCTTCTAATTTATTTATTTTTATTTATTGTTGCATTTTTTTGTATTTTTGTTGTTGTAAATATTTTTATGTATTAAGTGTGTTTTTGGAAGTGCTGTTGTGGAGTATGTGACTCATAGCTGTTGGCCACTGGGCTGACGAGTCAAAAGCCTTCTTCCTACCGACGATTCCAAGGGGAATGCAGAGCTGTGACACGAGCAGGAGAGTAACAACAATCTTGAGGCGTCTTAGTCCGGAGACGTGCAGCGGGTAACACGCGTCAAGGGACGCCGCTCTTACTCAAACAAAACTCTTGCTAGGAGTGCAGTTGCACTCCTAGCAAGAGTTGAGTTGGGATATCCAACCCTTGCCTACAATGTGGTTGTAGGCAAGGGTTGGATATCCTTTCGCCGAGTGAGGTCGGCAAAGTGAGAATCTGCAAAGTGCGGTTCTCCACGTCATTGCATAATGTTTGCAGCAGCAAAGCAGCCTACGGAGTAGAGCGAATTCCCAGCAGGGGATTGTATGTAAATGTGAATAAACTGTATCGTCCCTATACAACTCTCGTGTGTGAATTGATGGACATATCTCTATACATCACTTGGCGCAGCAAGTCTGAGGCATACGTCGGTGCGGGTGTAACAACCCACGAACCTGTTATTTCATATAAGCAATGGTGAATCTAATCTAGGGACTAATTGATCGTCCTCTACTATAGGGTGTTTAATCGTTCCCTTATCGCTGTTCACGATACCGTATGACAAGCATTCCTAAAGACCATGATTGATAGCTTGACCTATAGGGATCCATCACATATCCATTCAGACTCTAACCTTAAATTTCATTGGGGGATCACATTTGTTTTAATAGTGATATTGCCTTGTTGCGGGAATTTTAGGCAATTGTCTCTTTCATTTCTGCCCTTAGAAGATGATTTAATTTGCAATTGAACTTGAGGCATATTTTTGTACGCACCATTCTCTTTTGAATTTGGAGCATACTTTGGTCTGAGTTTTAAGGTTCTTGAGATCTGATCATCAGTCGATTGTACACAAAATAGATCCACTCGGTTAAACAAGAAACTCTTTACTTAAACGTATATTTATATATTGAATGAACCATTTCAAAATTTGTGCATGTATTGAGGTAGACTGTAGGAACCAGCATAAACAGAAAAACGCAAAATCTAAAACGACGCAATGAATGAATCAGGGATCACTTGAATGAGCGAATTGATGATCTATGATGCTAATAAACACCTGACATTTGGCGATTATTCTTTTTGTCCTAATTACACAATAATTGAAAACGGTCCAGTCATTATTTTCATTTCTAACTGATCATCATATCACTAGTTTCCGATGCTGAGATCAAAACGTGATTCTGATGGAGTCTCCGAGGAATTATGGTGACATGGCTTAAAAAAAGGGGTGCACAAACTTTGGTGGCATCGTGCAGAATAAAAAAATGTTGTTTGCTGTGGGCCAATAGTTGGGAGGAAATACAACAGAAAGCAAAAATTTACCTTGTTACATTTTACTTTTTAAATAACAACGTTTTAATGTAACAAGGTAATAATAACAGTGATTTTCAAAATTTTTTTGCTCGCAGCACATTATTTTTTTCCATGAATACTCATGGCACGATTAAAATTTTAGCTGGCAGCAATACGCGATATTCACGCATGCACAAGCTTACCTTCAATAACCGCCGTTTCTATGGAGTCGTTTGTAAACGCAGAGCTATTCTGTTCAAGCTCTGTCGTGTATTGAGTTTAGTGCGTGCGCCATATATGTTATGGGTATTTTTTGCGCTAATTTCAGTTTTAACATTAATATTTAATATGAATAGCCGTCCCGTGGCCGAGTTGTTAGCGCACTTGGCTAGTGATCTACGGGACCTGGGTTTCGAGCCCAGGGTAAGGCATGGATGTATGTGTCGTTTTTGTGCTGAGGACCTGCCATCTTCACAGATCTTCTACTATGGCATATAAACTGGCAGGCTCCTTCAGACCTCTGTGGTAAGCAGCTGCTTGAGGGGTTATTATTTATTATTATGTTATTATAAATTATGAATAAATTTTTGATTAAACGGAAAACGTTAAATAAAGAATCAAGTAGCAGAAAGTAGCAACAAAATGGTTAATAAATTTCCTTTTATCTGCAATATCATCTGAAATTTTGCTGCACACCCTTTGAGAATCCATCTGTCTCCCAACAGCTATTCCAGTGGGTCCCCTCCCCCAACCTTCTCTGAGCCTTCGGGGCCATTTAGCTGGCCATTTAGCCCATTGTGTGCAAAAAAGTGCCGCTCAGAAATAAAACAACCCAACCCTTTGAGAATCGCTGGTATAGGTAAAATAATAAGGAAACCAATTAAATAATAATATGCATTGTATTAATGCCAAAACTGAAGTTGGCTTGTCGAAGCATTATGACAAGGATGGAATTGAATCCCAGATATGAGCTTCTGAACATTCGGCTTCAATGATGTTATAGCCAGTGGTATGATGCTGAAATTTTCGTCTTATTAAAAGTTCATTCATTTTAGTAGAGCCAGATTAAAAATTATTTTATATTTTTGACTTTTTCACTCAGGCAGGATAATATTATTAGAGTGGACTGATAGCAATCACAAGGAGTTTCTGCACGCCTGGTTTAAAAGAATGTTCAAATGTTGTTGCATGGCGAGCAGTTTTATGAAAGCTGATAGCAATCACAAGGTACCCAATAATTTGCCAAGGATAAGAAAAGATAAGTAAGTTCGACTTTGCACCACTGGGCTTGAAACTAAAGGTGATAAATAAATGCCCATTCTGAAGATAAGAAAATGATTTTTTTAACAACGTTCTGGTTAGAATTCGAAGCTGAGTAAACAAAATAAATATGGAAACTAAAGACCATCGATGAAATGAATTGGTCAAATTTTAGAACATGAATGGTGTCGGGTCAATCTCAGAGGCAGATATTAGGATCGTAACACAAAAAATATTAGAAACTAATGAGTGAATTCTTTGTATGAAAGTATGTCTGAAGCTTAAAGATAAATTAAATCCAACTCTTAAGACAGAAATGAGTTGTTTACAACAGTTAACACTGCTCAACTTACTACAGTTAACACTGCTCAACGTTTTGTTTCTTAGATTAAATTAAGTGATCCTTACGAATTTTTTAATACTAATTACGAAAATATCTTAAAGATTATTTCATTCCTCATCGTCTTTTATAAATATAAGTTAGTAAAACCTAACCAAATCTAAATTTTTTTTTCTCTTCGAAGGGCGTGCTCTGCTTTTATTAACCTTCAGAGATGTTCGAACTCTTTTACATTCTAAATACCACCGATTAAACGGCATCGGTAGAATGGGTGATATTACTCTGTGCGAGTGAATAGTCGATAGAAGGAGATTTTTGTGGGTGAATAGTGAATAGAAGGACACCCTTTTTGTGAGTGAATAATCAATAGAAGGAAATCCTTTTTGTGGGTGATAGAAGGAGATCCTTTTTGTGAAGGAATAGTGGATAGAAAGAGTTCATATTTGTGAGTGAATAGTGAATAGAAGGATATCCGTTTTGTGAGTGAATAGTCAATAGAAGAAGATTCTTTTGTTAGTGATAGAAGGAGATCCTTTTTTGAGTGATAGAAGGAGATCCTTTTTGTGGGTGATAGAAGGAGATCCTTTTTGTGAGGGAATAGTGGATAGAAAGAGTTCATATTTATGAGTGAATAGTGAATAGAAGGATATCCGTTTTGTGAGTGAATAGTCAATAGAAGAAGATTCTTTTGTTAGTGATAGAAGGAGATCCTTTTTTGAGTGATAGAAGGAGATCCTTTTTTGAGTAATAGAAGGAGATCCTTTTTGTGAGTGATAGAAGGAGATCCTTTTTGTGAGGGAAATAGTAGATAGAAGGAGATCCCTTTTGTGAATATAATATATCGATAAAAGATCCTTTTTTGAGTGAATAGTCGATAAAAGATCTTTTTTGAATGAATAGTCGATTGAAGGAGGTCTATTTTGTGATTGAATGGGAAGTAGATCCACTATAATGTTAGTGAATGTCTATTTCCACAAGCTTCATTTCCAAACCATAAGTGTCTTTTATGATCATCAGGTGGAGAGAATAAAAATATATCTGTTACCCATCTACACTGAATTTGGTTTGATAAAGAAAGTTGCCAAAACTGTGGTAAAAGGAGGAAGGATTTTTGCATTTGAAACTGATGTTTTTAAGAAAACATTAGGTGAAACTTAAAAAGAGGAAATTTTTTGTGGTTCACATTCTGTAAGAGATTTAATTCAATTTTGTTACGAATATAGAATGGGTGTAGAATAGGGAACTTACCCTTTGGGAGTAAATAATCAATAGGAGGAGACTTTTTGTGAGTGAATAGTGAGTAGAAGGAAATCCTCTTTGTGAGTGAAAGAAGGAGATCCTTTTTGTGTTCAAGTTGAAGATGCGATGCCGAAAGCTTTGAAAGCAGTAATCAACAACATTCTGTGAAACACCAGAAAAAAAAATTTTACCTGTCACTTGGAATAAACCTTAAAACTTATAAAACTATAGAGCAACATTATAAACAATAAGCGATATAAAATGCCCTTAAAAATATATTCTCTATACTCTCACCAAAAGATTTCTTGCAGTCGTTAATAATGGGGATGAGAAAGGTTCCTCCAGGATATCTCCTCAAAGGAACACTTGTCAAGGTGGATGAAGCCTAAACATCCTGGATGACTACTGTTGGACATTTATAAGAAAACCTTCAAACGCTGCTTATAAACGTAAGACACCGGTAAGAGAAAATGTTAGGTGACTTTAAAATGTTTTCTAATAATATTCATATAAAATGTATATGGAAAACTGTTTATTTGCGTTCCGCATTCGGAGACCTTTCTAAGATATCATACCTAAATTCTGCAGGATGTTTCCAGAAATCAAGGAAAGGTTTTTATCTATGATTTATTGGCTCCCAAATTTTATCCCTTCTTCTCCTCGCCTAAGAACGAGAGAACCACTCTTAAAGGGCAAGAGCTAGGACCACGAAATTTGGTATAGATATTACTCTTAGTGTAATATAAGAAATGCAAGCCTTTTTTCGAGCCTTTTTTTATCCCAATAAAAAGACAATCTGATCCCAAATAAGGAGGAAAACTACCTCCAAAATAGTAAGGAATAAACAGATTCCGCATAAAGGATTAATTTAATTTTTTTTTGCAAATTCGTCGAACGATATTTGTTTTACATCATTTTTCCTGAAAATTCTCTTTATGTTTTACATCATTTTTCCTGAAAATTCTCTTTAAATTGCAAGGCTATGTATGATTAATATAAAGGCATTGCTAATTTCAGATATTTTTTACTGGTTGAAAAAAGTCATCTCTTACCTTTACTTGCACTTCTACCACCGATCGAATGGTCGAAGGTTCGACTTATACGACAATACAGCAGTGAATGATCCACATAAACTTGCGTTTCTGGTCCCCCCGCTAGAAACTGAATTGGAATCTCCACATACTGAAGCTCATCTGCAAAAGGTAAGTTCTTTATTACTTTTACTGGTAAATTAATTACACTTGTGGAAGTCTTATTAGGGGGGAATTATTTTAAATCATATGGCATTTTAAGGTTCAAAAATATGTTTGAACCTAACAGATAAGCTTAGTATTTTGTTTCCAATAATGACGACCCATTGGAATCGAAGCCCTCATGTTTTAACCACTTGATTCGACGCTACGTTAAATTTTCTGTTACTTTAGGCTTGAACTGAGAAACCTTTCAGTTAATTTGGAAGGACATAATTGGCGACCAGGGCCGGATTTAGAGGGGGGGGGGGCATTCCCCCCTCTTTTAAAATGCTAATGCTAGTAAAAGTAATGGAAATCAAAAATGATGAAACTTGTGCATATTTCACGCAAGTTTTACGATATTTTTTAAAACATCTTAAGCGAAGGGTAAAATGCTACACTGAAATGCAAATCCAGTCTCTTGCCCTCCCCCAAGTCTTTTACTTTGTTACTGCTCGATTGCATCACTTTCTCAACCTTTACCTTTTTAGATACGGACCTGTTGGCGAGCTATGTGCAGTGGTTTCATCCATTGGTTGTCACCGATGCGGTCGAATCGGTTGTTAAAAAGCAAACAGGAAAAATATGAAATAGCAAAATAATAAACGATATAAACAAAAATTATTAGTAATGAAAGAAATGCACCAGGTGTGGCAAGAAAGAAACAAGACTTACGTCAATAGAGCTTTGAATATTGAAAAATTAATGAAAAAAAAAACAGTCGTTCCTCTTCAAAGTACTCCTCGTTGGCTCTAAAGCACCTTTTCCATTCTCGTCTTCCATTCTTAAAAACATTTTCAAAAGTCTTCTTCGGAATGCTTTTCAGACGCTCCGTCGTACGCCTCTTCGTGTGCTCCTCTCGTCAAGATGGGTTCCGTTAATATGACGCGTGTTATCGTTAGGATTGAGTTTAGGATCACAAATTGTTTCACTGATAATACCGAATGAGAAGGAGCAATGTCATAATGAGCATTATTATAATGAACACATTCGTTGATGAATATTACACGATACCAGAAGCTGGGTCAAAAAGGGACACTACAAAGCAAAAGACTGGCCCAAAAGAGATGTTTTTATTCCTGGAAAGAGCAATGTGAGGTATAAGCCTCTAGTTAAACCCTCTGATGTTCTGCTCCCACCACCACACATCAAACTGGGACTTATGAAAAACTTTGTAAAGTCTATGGACAAAACTGGTATAGGGTTTTTGCACTTGAAGAAAAAATTTCCAAAACTAAGTGATGTCTTGGAAGAAGGGATCTTTGTTAGTCCTCAGATCAGAAAGCTACTGAATGATACTGTCTTCGAAGAAAAACTGAATATGAAGGAGAACGCTGCATGGAAATCCTTCACGTCTGGTCCAGGGTTTTCTGGGGAATCACAAAGAGGAAAACTGCCATCAGTTTAATCAAAATCTTCACAAAAACTATAAAATATTTTGGCTGCCGAATGTCTTTGAAGATCCATTTCTTGCACTCACATCTCGACTTCTTTCCCAAGAACTTAGGAGCTGTCAGTGATGAGCGAGGGGAAAGATTTCACCAGGATATCCGAACGAAGGAGGAGAGATACCAAGGCAGGTGGGACCCAGCAGTGATGGGTGACTACTGCTGGTTCTTGCTGAAGGAAGGTATGTACCTCAGCACATAAAAGGCAAAAATGAACTTTTTGTATGTGCAAGAGATCCTTACCCAAGTTTTCGTATTTTGCCTTTCAATGTTATTTCATTTGTTACTTTATATTCAGTGGTCTATAACTATGATGTTTCTAATTTTTTTCACTGTAATCATGAAATTAATTAATGAGTTTTAAATCGTAATTTAATAAAATAGTCACATTTATTTTCATTTCCCAGATATGCCCATTCATTGAAATTTGAAATATATCAATCCGAAATAATAATAAAAAAAATGTACGTTCTGCAGATTTTTCACAGCCATATTTGAATTCAGCACCCCAAAATCAGTTTAAAACATTCTATTTGCCTAATGTTATAAACAAAAAGTTTCAATTTGTTGTCTAGTGTTATTTTACACCTTTCACTCATATACGCTAAGCACCATAAAAATTGCAACAAGGTTAGGTTGGGTTGTTTTACCTCTGAGCGGCACTTTTTTGCACACCATGTGCTAAATGGCCAGGTCACATGGACCCCGAAGGCTCAGAGAAGGTTCGGGGAGGGGACCCACTGGAATAGCTGCTGGGAGACAGATGGTAGCCTCCCGTCAAGGCCATCCAGCGTGTTCTTTAACGTGCACAGGGTATGGCTCTCTCGCACACGGAGCCATGGCTTAACGTCCCAACCGACGGACGGCGGCCTTTCCAAGCCCATCGGTGTCCCCTACTGACCGTGGGCAGGGCGAGAAATTTTGCGGAGGATTGCAACAAGACTAAAGAGGAGAAGAAGAGCTATTCATATCATACCAGTCGTTGTGCTGGAATGGTCACTTGTGTGATTGGTTATATGAATAGGCATCGTAGTGGGTTAACGATTGTTCGAATTAGGAAGTAGCTCACAGCTGTGGGAAGAACAGATAGCCAGGTATGCCAATGGCAAGCATATCGCCAAGCAGTGAATATCGACTGTCCATGAGAGTCATTACCAAGCAGTGAATACCTACCATCCATGAGAGTCATTGCCAAGTAAAGAATATCGACTGTCTATTAGAGCCAACGCCTCATGAATTGGTCATGATGACGAAACTGTAGAATGCTATTGGTGCTGTTGGCAGTACATCAACTCACATGGTAGCCGGGTGCTGGGTTAAGTAATTCAGGATTGCTAACTCTGGCAAATGATTTTGTGGAGCTGTTTTATTGCAGCAAAGGAGCTCAGGAATGGCTTTCAGAGATCAAGTGATATAATTTGTCTACATAAACGATCCGACGCCGATTACACGATACCAGACTCTGGGCACATAGAATAGTCCAATGGTTACCACTATTGATTTGTTGGATTTTAATGTTATCATTGCTTAGACCAATAATATATTGGTATGAAGTGGCCATATGTATCATAGATAAATATATGTGATGACAAGACCCACTAATTACGCCTAAAGTACTACCAATATTAGGATAATGCCATGTTTACCATTATCTATGGTCAGGGCAAGACAGTACCATATATATACAGCTTATCCCCGACTACCTAATGGCGAACAGTACTATAGTAATAAAGCTCATCCATCGGTCAAAACCTAAATTTAATCTACGTTCCGAACCGCCACAAACAAGGATATAAAGATCCTAGTTGTCTCGGCTCCCGTGACGGGAACTCTTAGTCCGGCCTTCTTCCATCTTGACCTGTCCAACCGGTCCCACTCTGGTCAGCATAGCCTTCGACTTCATTTAGGCCCTCAAGCCCCCCCCCCCCCCTCACCTCGACCGGTCAGCATAGACTTCGACTTCATTTAGGCCCTCAAGCCCCCCTCACCTCGACCGGTCAGCATAGCCATCGACTTCATTTAGGAGCTCAAGCCCCCCCTCCCCACCTCGACCGGTCAGCATAGCCTTCGACTTCATTTAGGCCCTCGACTCCCCACCTCAAGCCCCCCACCTCAAGCCCCCCACCTCGACCCCACTCTGCCAAATGTCCACAATACATGGGCATTTGGCAGGAATAGCACAGGGCCCAGCGCTATTGGAAGCTTAAACGGATATCCATGCTGTTTATCGATGAGTCCCAGTTTGGTCTCTGATGAAATGATGACAGGACATAAGTCTGTAGGCATGCACATTAGAGGCTTCTTAAATGTTTATCGTTTAACGACATTTCGGGATAATCTCCGATATATTTATATGAAGTGGCCATTTGTATAGCAGAAACTAACTTTTATTACACATCCCAGGCAATAAAACCGTCCGAAATCGACACTTCTACGATTCTTCTGAAACGTTCCAGGATAATGCTTTTTACCACTTAGAGCCTAAGTGGCACCCTAAAGACTTCTGTACCTATCCTTCATTGAGCACTTCTGGTACTGTATTGAATGAAAATTCCGCAGAAGGGGCAAGGGTTTGTCAGTCAATATCGTACCAGACTTGGAATCTGATGTTCCTAGGTACGAGCTGCAACTGGGTCAGTTTTGAGATTTATTCCTAACCTCAGTTCTGCCCTCGCTGAGAAAGGGAACACCAATGGGCTTGAAAAGACCGTCTTCAGCCGTATGTCAAGTTAAACTGTGGTCCCGTGTGCAGGAGAGCAATATCCTGTGGAAATCAAAGAACACTTTGGATGGCCTTGACGGTATGTTCCGATCTCTAACACCCTTCCCCAACATTCTCTGAGCCCTTGAGATCTATGTGACTTGGCCATTTAGCCCATTGTGTGTACAAAAGCAATACTCGGAGATAAAAAACAACCAAACAGTCAACCGATATCTCCTCAGAGACAATGCATATATGACAGGAGCTGAAAGCACAATATGTTGCAGTATGTGTGAACATCCCTCAATAAATGATTGGTGGTCTGATCGAAAAAATGTCTCGCAATTTCCTCAGATCATGGTGCTCTGTGTTAAAGGTATGAAAGGACAGATATGTTCTGTTTGAGAAGATAAATAATTTTTTTTTCATTGAAAATTCTTAGAAAGAAATCTATTAATTGAATGCAATGCATGCAATATTATGTCTTTTTTAATTTTAGGCAGCTGATGAAGTATTTTGCTATGGAGTGAATTCAAAGTCGGAATGTTTGGTGGCTCGAGTGGCGAGATCGAGCAACGATGAAGCAGAGGCTTGGATTTACTTGAAACTCGCCAATGGCAAGACTTACCATTTGCCTCCTGAAGTGGTGCATCAACAGTCAGGAGATAAGAGCGTATTCAGCAGTGGTGGACTCAAGATGCATTACTTAAGTCCTATGAGGAGATGGAGGATCTCTTATAACGGATTGCTTAGGTATATAATACCTATATTGATATATAATACCTACCGGTGGCCGAGTAACCACTCGGCCACCGGTAGGTGGCTAAGTAACAACGCGCTTGGCTACTGTTCTACGGGACCTGGGTTCGTGTTGTTTTTCTGCTGAGGTCCTGCCATCCTCTCAGACCTTCTACTCTGGCATATAAACTGGCAGGCTCCTGTCAGACCTCTGTGGCAAGCAGCTGCTTGAGGGGGTATTTATTATTTATTTATTTATCAAAAGTCAGAGGCTAAGAGCGTATTCAGCAGTGGTAGACTCAAGATGCAGTGCTAAAGTCCTGTGAGAATATGGGAGATCTATTATAACTCATTTTTATTTTGCTGTATTCAAAACAATGACATATAGCAATTAATTCAAAGGAACCTATCAGTAGGTAATAAGATATAACAGTGGTCGTTACAAGTTGCAATACTTAAATTTAATGAGAAAGTGAAATAAATAAATAAATAAATATCCCCTCAAGCAGCTGCTTGCACAGAGGTCTGACAGGAGTCCATCAGTTTATATGCCACAGTAAAAGATCTGAGAGGATGGCAGGACCTCAGCAGAAAACGACACATGCATCCATGCCTTACCCAGGGCTCGAACCCAGGTCCCTTAGATCAGAAGTCAAGCGCGCTAATCACTCGGCCATGGACGTGAAGGATTCTTTAAAACGGATTACTTTGCAATTTAAGCTATTGTTATTACTTTGTTATTTTTTTGTTATTCAAACAATTTGATTTGGTAATTTCAAATGCAGTTCCCCGTTTTATGATCAATATAGAGCATTTCATCAATTTTCCAAAGATGAAGGATGACTTTTTTGAAGTATACAGGTTCATAACTAGCATAAACACCATAGTTTTTCAAGATTTTCGTTTGGTGTTAATTAAACAAAAGTGCCGTTGATTTAAAATTGTATAATTTAATATATTATTTAATTTCGAATTTCGTTTCAAGTATACATAATTTCGGGTTATGATATTAATGTAAAACTTGATATTATTAAAATAACAGTGAGTATCAATGAACTTGGTCTTTTTTAACAGTTCATAAATCTGAACAGTTAATTTTATGAAGTTGTTATTTCATATATTTTAGGGAAATTTCTAAGGATAATCCCGAAGGAAGAATAGTGCATGTGAAATTTGGCTTTATGTAAGTATTAATGATTGTTTCACACTTTAAGTTTGAGAAAACATTATAATTAATCTAGGTTTAAATACTTTTTTTTAAATTATCCTCTATATTTCATTTGGGGCATAAAATGTCAGGTTTTCTTTATATTTAGACGTTTTGGACGAGTATCTAAACTTTCCGGACTAGGGACTACTTAGCTTGCCAAGAATTCATGGCGGGCCCTTCTGTGGTGGGCGATGGTAAGGGAACGACGCAGATTTTAATTTCGTCACGTGACATTAGATATTCTGCTTGAACTGCGCCAAATGTGGTGAGCAGCAATAAGGGAACGATTAAACACCCTATAGTAGAGGACGATCAATTAGTCCCTTGATTAGATTTACCATTGCTTAGATGAAATAACAGTTTCGTGGGTGTTACACCCGCACTGACGTATGCCTCAGACTTGCTGCGCAAAGTGATGTATAGCGATATGTCCATCAATTCACGCACGAGAGTTGCATAGGGACGACACAGTTTATTCACATTTACATACAATCCCCTGCTGGGAATTCGCTCTACTCTGTAGGCTGCTTTGCTGCTGCAAACAATTATGCAATGACGTGGAGAACCGCACTTTGCAGATTCTCGCTTTACCAACCTCAAACTCGGAGAAAGGATATCCAACCCTTGCCTACAATGTGGTTCATACAGAACTCACTTCATTTTCATAGAACTGTACTTGGTTCACCAAGAATCGTATCTTGGTTCTAACTTAGAACCGAGCAACTAGCAGGTTACTTAAAACCCTTGCTAGGAGTGCAACTGCGCTCCTAGCAAGAGTTTTGTTTGAGTAAGAGCGGCGTCCCTTGACGCGTGTTCAAACGTCCTTCCTGTTTGACAGCGGCCCTCAAGACTGTTGTTTACTCTCGCTGCCGTAGTCTCCAGCGCCTGCACTGGCGCCCGAGGCTAGTTGTAAATAGTCATAAAAAGGGCTTTTGGATTCATCAGCCCGTGCAGGCACCCAGCTCAGACACGAAAACAACATCTATGAGTCACATCCCCACAACAGCACTTCCAAAACACTCTTAATACATAAAATATTTATAACAACAAATATACAGTAAAAAAATGCAACAATAAATAAAAATAAATAAATTAGATGGACATGACACCTTCTCTCTAATTAGGTGAAACTCCTGAAAACCTCATGAAACCCAATTCATAGAAGATTCTAAGGGTTCTCGAAAAAATTTCACGAGCTATCTGTGAACATCACTGGTATATCTGTGATCACTGATATGACATATGATATCTGTGATCACTGATATGACAGGGCAAACTGCGAAGGAGGCAATGTTTGAATGTAATGCTGTTCCTGTGAAAGCATGGTAGTTAGGATTTCTAGGTGATAAAGAACTTTCGGCACGAAGTGCGTAAGATTTAACATATCCGAGGCATGACAAAAACGAAGTTACGTCAATGAAATCTTTATTATTGAAAATGAATGAAATCAAAGGTTATGGACATTAGCCCTAACCCTAACTACTCCATTCTCCTCTTCCATGCTTTGAAACGCTTTTGAGAATAGTCTTTAGGAACTCCTATTTAATGCTCTGCCGTACACTTCTTGGTGTGCATCACGTAGTCAAAATGGGTCCCTTTCAAGTAACGTTTGAGTGTAGGAAGTAGAAAAAAAAGTCACAAACGAGTTCTGGCGTATAGGGTGGGTGTTCCAATCGTTGAGATGTGGTTTTGGGCCAAAAATGGCCCAAAACTGTGATAATGCTGAATGACAATGAGCTTTGTGATGATGAACACATTGCGTTCGATCACACATTTTCAAGAGCTATTCACTCGATTCAAACACACGAGTGTCGTTAGACCAAAAAATACAGTCTATTAATTGGATCCGTTTGATTGGTGAGGGAGTATATGTGACGTATTCTTTCTTTTTTACCACATCTCGTTAAACAATTATATTTATTTCTAATTACAAAGGGAAATTATATTAAAGGGAATGAAGAATAATTGATATCGTCGAAGCAGTCTTATAAGTTAATTTTTCTCTCTTAACAGATGGGTTGCATCTTCCGATGTATTTGACATGACTTCTGATATGAATCTTTCAGAACTTGCTAAAGGATTGGCAAGAGAGAAATGGAAATCACCTGTGCCTCCAGTAAAACGGTATTTGACCACTTTTCTTCCATATATGAATACCGGTTTCTGTTACTTGTAAATACAGTAGACTTTCGATTATCCAGAACCGATTAAAAAAAAAGTTTCTGATAATGGTATTCCCGATTAATCTGCCATCTATATAAACCGTAGAAAAACTTCAAGATTTTTAGAAGATATCGTAGCAAGGACTTATTCACTTAAAATAGGACAGTAAGGAAATTGCGTTTTCCCTTCATTGTGTTGAAAACATTGTGCTCGTATCACACCGTTTCGTAGCATGTCGCTTTCTCGTATCGCATATTAATTTCGGGCATACATTTTTTTTGTCAGTATCCCGGTTAATCTGCTACCTGTTTAACCCGACGTCGGATAATCCATATTCTACTGTATGTTAATAACAGAAAATAATGTCAATGAGCAGTGTCATTGGCAAATAATGAATGTAATAAAATGCATTAGAAAATGAAAAAGTTGAAAGTTTCATTGAAACACTGAAATTTTTCTGAGATTCAATTAGCTTGGAGTTCTAAAATTTATACAACTTAACATATTATATTTTGATTTTAAAAGAGTGCTAGTCGATTATCTGTTGCTGCTGCTGTTCAATTATGCAAGTCATCTAAACCTAGACGGGTTGTAAAATTCATTGGCTCGAAATAGTTATTACCAAAATTCTGGTTTCTATCTTTTATCAGTTGTTTTTATTGTATTTATATTGTATATGTATTTTCCATTGTGTTTGTATTGCATTGTGATGTATTGATGTATTATGCATTATTATTATTATAGCTATGTTCCTATATATGTCCCAAAAATGTTAAGAAAGATGAATTGCCAGTGATTAAATTACTTAACCAATTCGTGTTAATTTGAAAGGAATTCGCCAAAGATAATTATTTCTACAGCCAACTTATCTGACCAAAATAATTATTTTCTAGTCAAACGTTGATAACATAATAATCGTAAGGACATACTTAAGGTGCAGATTTTCAATTGTCAAGTCAAATGGAAAAGGATTGCAAAAATGCGCAATTGCTCTCTGATAAATTGTACAAAACGGGTAGTGGGAGCAAGTTTCCCAAAGGTCAAAACAGATCAATGACTCCCCAATTATCTCCTAATCAACCAATAATCTATCAGAACTATCCTCTTCAGTAACTACCACTCTATGCCAATGATAAGTATGACTTTACAAAAGGGGATACAATACAATTCAGGATACAAAATATTTCTTTGTAATATTGGCTATTTTACATTTAAATTACGATTGAAATTATTTGAAATTCGGGGGACTCTTCTTCACTTTCCTATCCCAGTGATTATAATTCTGTCTCCTAATCATTCATAAATATATTTGGCACTCCGTTCTGAATTGTGGTGTCCTTATGACTTGACTATTCAGTCCATTTTGCAAAAAGAAAGGAAAACTAGACTACTTTTCTCGAAATCGAAGTGGACAACTTTTGTGTATCCTAGTTATCATTGGAATAGTGTGAGAAACAATTAAAGAGACTTTGAGGCCGCGCTATTGATGCTTCGGCAATTCTCACAAATTATTGGTTGACTCTCAGATGATTTATAGATAGGCCATTGACTTATGATCTTTGAGAAATGTCGAAGCTGCCACTCGTACTATGCCACAGATACTTAAATGACTCGTCTCATTACTCCAACCAGCGTGTTTGATCGGGTTTATTGTTGGGATAATATTAAATTCCAATAAAGCGTGCTGACTACAACAGTATTAATTACACCTTCAAAAATAATAAAAGGCGTGTGATTCTATATTTCACTAAAATTGATAACATATTTTCTTCCTGAAACAGTGAAATAATAGTTATTCAGTCATGATTGTTTATTTTCGTTTTAAATATATTGTTGTAACCGAGGCATTAATAAGTTAAAGCTTTCACCGTAGTGGCGCTGCAGTGACAAGGTGGAAGCTGAAAACGGTTTCCTGCGCGCATTATAATGGAATTTTCAGCATTGTTTGAAATATTTTCTGCTAGATATGTTTTAGCTGTGAGAGGTGCTTTTTTGTACCTAACAGTCTAGATCAGTGGTTCTCAACCTTTTATGCTTCACGTACCCTCTGGAAATGTGTATGTAACTGGCGTACCCCTTCTATAGATCGATAAAACTATAGTTATATTATAACAATGGTTATTTTTGTTTTGTTACTAGATATAGCCACTTTTGAGCTCTCACGGTGTACCCCGAAAAATTTTACCGCATACCCCACGTTGAGAACCTCTAGTATAGATGATCTAGTCACAAGGACCCCAATGGCTTAGAGGTGGGTATGAGACAAATTGAATCTTCCGTTCAGAGCCATCCAGGATGTAACTTCGGTTATTGGATATCTTAGGTCAGTTACTGAATACTTACGTTGGTTGCTGAATATCTTAGGTCGGTTGCTGAATATCTTACATCGGTTATTGAATAATTTACATCGGTATTGATTAATTTACATCGGTTATTGAATAATTTACATCGGTTATTGAATAATTTACATCGGTTATTGAATAATTTACATCGGTTATTGAATAACTTATATCGGTTATTGAATAACTTACATCGGTTATTGAATATCTTATGTCGGCTATTGAATATTTGACATCGGTTATTTAGTATCTCACGTCGGTTGCTTAATATCTTACCTCTGTTGTTGAATTTCGTACCTCAGTTGCTGAATATACTCGTATCATGTTGAAAATCTGTAAACCCTTGTAGAGTGGTGATTAGCTTTGTTTATTTTACGATGTTATATTTAAGTGTATCTTTTTATTTGCAGAACTTTATTTTGAAAATAAATATCTTTTTATCTAGTTTTCAAAATTTTCAAAATCATTTGCGTTTGTAACAATATTATTCATTGCTAGCGGAAATCGAAAATATCCATTGGTCGTTCGAAAATCTCTTTATTTACTTATTATTAATTGTATATGTCGGATTGTTACCTAATCGATATCTACTGAATGTCAATGCAATATATGACTCAGCGTTTATTCATGTCGAAGGTTTTTTGAAATGGTGGATTCCTATGCGCAAAGTGGAATGTTGAGTGGCACAGCATCAGTAGAAGGAGAAGAAGATCGTGATATTTACTTGTGGGGAGGAAGATTAAGGTTTCTAGGTAAGTAGATAATTAAGAGTTGCCTTAAATTACGCTAAAGCACATTTTAAAAGATATACGTTTGCCTACCATAACAGAGAATGAAGCCGATTGGTCCGTCTTTAGCAGCAATTCTTCTGTAGCAATAATTCGCCATGGAGTGCACATGTGTCTCATGTGTTGTTAGTCCATTCCCGTTGAAGTTCTCTTAAAATATTATGTATTCGTTTGCTGCAGTTATTGCTCTAGAACGCACGTTGTACACGATCCCACAGGTTCTTGATGGGATTCTTATGTAGGACTTTGGTAGACCTTTTCGCACCGTTTGCACCAATACACTCTGATATTTCTTTTAAAGAGCATAATCTCTCCCTGCAGAGGCATTACCAATCGCGTTTCTCGTAAAATCACTTATGCTGCATGTTTATCCATAGCTCATCAGCAATAAGGAAGATACACAGCCAATGCAACACTCCTCATGCTGTCATATGACATGTTATTCCGTTCATTTGTCGGGAGGCTTTCTCTTGTCGCAATGATATATTAATAATGTTTTGACAGGGTAAGGAATATGGATTGTAATAAATTTATCAGTACATCATACTTGTATAAAATTTCCAATAACGATATTATTCTATTCAATTCAATTCAATTCAATTTTTATTTAACATAGATATGTATCAATACAAAAATTTATGAAATATACCCAGCTAAAGTAACTGAATACTTGAGCGCTGGTGTATAATTATGACAAAAATATAAATACAAAAAATTAACAAGGCAACAATTGATAATTGAAACAATCAATGATGTAGAAGTCAAAAAATTGGTTTTACATACAGTTATCATTCATTGTTTAGTATCCATTCAAAAAGAGATTTATTAAATAAATATTTAGAAGTAATTTTCTTCATTGTATCTGGAACAATGTTGTATAATTTAGGCCCAATATAGTTTATATTACGGGTAGTAGCTTGCTTTGATATAAGTGGTATTCGCAATTTAAATGATGAGTCTCTAAGTGGTATATATGTCTGTCGAACCTAAAATAGATGTAAATTGAAATGGACATATGCAATAACTTTTAAAATGTAAATTTGAGACAGAGTCAGTAACCCCAATTTCTTAAATATAGGACGAGATTCAGAGAAGCGACCTTTATGGTCAATGATTACATTAAAATTATTACAGCTTATAATTAGTCGAAATATATAAGTTAAATAAAAAAATAAATAATTTCTTCCTCATCAGATAATAATAATAACGAAGAATTCAATAAGAAATAAATATTCTAAATTTGTAAATTATTAATTCTTCAGATGCATCAAATGCTTATGCGTATTCAACCTTGATTTCGTTTTTTGAGTGAATCCTGTTCAACCGTCGTTTCCTGTTAACATTTTGCCGATTAAAACAACAGCATCTAAACATCAACCATTACAGACTCGCTTCTAACATCTTTTGATTACTTGAGTTTAAGATGAGACATATGCTAAATCTTAAGAATGTTCCATCTGGGCTTTCGCTTTGCTCTCCCTTTTACAACTGCTCAGTCTGAGAGCACATGTTGCACTTGTCGTATGAAAGGAGTGCTCGACTTTGCTTAAATTTGGATATGCACATTGCTCGATGACCCTAGAGCACTGGTTTTGAAGTGTGTCATTACCTACGACCTGTATTTGTTATACATATACAGTAAATGATAATTATTACCTAATTTTAAAAACTTATTACTTGTGTTACTTGTTGAATTTACATTTTCTCAAACAAACTACCTAACCAATGGACAAAAAATTCGCTTTAATATTGTAGGATGCCTAAAAACAGTAGATGCTAAAAACTGGGAAATTAAACAGTTTAAGGTGAATGTTGTAGAAAAAATTATCATGAGATTCCTAAGATTTAGGATTTGTATGGAAAAAGCAAAACTTATGAAGCAAGAAAGTATTAGCAATTGTTAATTTAATAAACATATCAAAATATTAAATCATAGCATTATTACTTTAGAAATCTTTTCAATCAGAAGAAAAAATAAGTGTTTCATGGTTAAATTTATATCCGTGAAGAAGTAGGCAAGTCGAATTTTCAGAAAACGTGGTCAAATATTTATTGGTTAAATGCTATCAGCAGCATATACAGAGAAAACTGCATCGAATCTGAAAATCGTATGTAGTGTACAGTCGCTCAAAAAAGTATCCGAACACTATGGTTGATTACAGAATTGAGAAAAAAATATCTGGCAACGATTTTTTAGAAATTAGTGATGTGTCACTTGACTTCGTGTCACGTGACACGAAGGTTGCCACATCACTAATTTCTAAAAAAAATCGTTGCCAGATATTTTTTCTGAATTCTGTAATCAACCATAGTGTTCGGATACTTTTTTGAGCGACTGTACAATTTAACACGAATTCTGTCCATAGTGTATAACATTGTTTTAGGAAAAAACTGAAGCTTTGTTTTATCTCGCCTCCAAATTAACTCTCTGGACTAGCTTATTTATTCACAGATATTTTTTCTGAATTCTGTAATCAACCATAGTGTTCGGATACTTTTTTGAGCGACTGTACAATTTAACACGAATTCTGTCCATAGTGTATAACACTGTTTTAGGAAAAAACTGAAGCTTTGTTTTATCTCGCCTCCAAATTAACTCTCTGGACTAGCTTATTTATTCACAGTTGTTATAGAAGAAATATGAAGTGAATCTTATAAAATGGATTTTAATATTTATTCGAAACCAGGGCGGACAGCACACACGGAAGGAATGCAGTTTCTTCATATTCTAGGAACCGTAAAGGTAAGTAATGCTTTCTTCTGTTAACCAATTTTTATCATGCATGAATACTAAATTTGGAATATTTGAAAACCGTATGAGTTATAAGGAATCAGTTATATTTATCGTTAATTTTCTTTTCATTCTTAAAGAATGAAGTCTAAAGATCAATGAGAATCATATTCAGAACTAAATGTATACGCATAAAGGGAGGGAAGAATTTTTCGTATCGAGTTCAGGATATCCAACCAGGTGTTAATTCATCTATCATCGTATCTGCAGGGTAACGATGTTATGTACTGCTATTGAGACGGTGTCAGAGTGCTATACGCACTTATTTTCTGGGCAACAAACAGAAAGAACAAGAGAGAACGTATACTTTTACCTAGACCTCTAATTGTAAGGCGTAGAGCACAAGAAATTGGGCAGGGCGTAAATTTAACATACAGTGGAGTTTTGATAATTCGAAGTTGAAGTGAAATCAAAATTTACTCCGATTTCATGAAATAATAAGCTGAAAAAAATTGGTTTTGCCATGAGTGGGCTTCGAACCCACGTCTCCTGGAAACATGCCAGTTATGATAACCATTACATCAAAGATGGGCAAACTGCTGCTCTCGAGCCGCATGTGGCTTCGAGATAATATTGGGTTTCATTGCCAGTTTTCCTAAAATTTTATATTAACCCTTTGAGATCCGGGAGAGGAAATGGTAGGCTTCCCGTAGACCCGAGAGGTATAAAATTCAGAAGTATACCATTGGAATCGCCGTTTTCAATAGATTACGAAGAAACCGAAAACATAACCAAAACTTGTTTTAAACAAATACGGATGATTGTGTCATCACTCTTTACACAAGTTACGTGCTTGCAGAGGTAGCGGAACATAACTAGTAACTGACTTTTGGAAACAAATCCCAGAATCCTAATCTTCAGAAAACTGGCTTCCGACTACTCTCTGTTATTTGGGACAACTTATTGCTGTGAATCTCTCTTCTCTGTAATGAAATTTGTCAAGTCAAAACATCGTGCAATCCTCACTAGTAACCACCTCACTGAGCTTCTTAGAGCAGCTTTGACATCCTACCAGCCAGATTTTAAACTATTAACTGTAAAAATGGAGACTCAAAGTCTTCAACGAGCAGAGATAAAATACATTCTGCTTTGGTGAGTAGGACTACTATACAATATAGTTGTATTTTTTATTATTTAAAAAAAAATTTAAAATAATATTTTCTGTGGTTCTTGAATATTCAAAAATGTATGAATAATATTTTATGTGACTCTTCTTATCGAAGAACTTGCCCATCCCTGAACTACACCATCATTGGCTAATGTTTTCTCAGCTTGTGTGACCATATAAACACTCCGAATTTTATTTGATTCTCAACAGCGGCGCCATCTATCCGTGAAAGTGAACAACTGTATTGTCACTTTAAAGATAGAATTTAATGTTTGTCACTCACGCTCATTTCGTTAAATAAATAAATCAGTAGTAAAGAATAACAGGATGTTTGTGTCCTGTAGACATGGAGCACATGAAATAATAGGCTAAAGAATTGGTTTTGCCATGAGTGGGAATCGAACCCACTTCTACAGGACACATCCTGTGATTCTTTACTACTGATTCGCTTCGATTTATCCAATTTTTTGATGAATAGGATAAAATGTTTAAGGGGACAAGAAAGAGCAAAACAATAACTAAAATAAATTCAGCAACGTCAAATTACCCAAGTTCCTTTGTATATTGATATTAAAAAAACTTATAGTTTGTATAAAAAATAAATATAATAAATACCCCCTCAAGCAGCTGCTTGCCACAGATATCTGACAGGAGCCTGTCAGTTTATATGCCATAGTAGAAGGTCTGAGAGGATGGCAGGACCTCAGCAGAAAAACGACACATACATCCATGCCTTACCCGGGGCTCGAATCCAGGTCCCTTAGATCAGTAGCCAAGCGTGCTAACCACTCGGCCATGGGACGATAGGGTGGTAAAAATTAAAGTTGGAAGAATTTCGTTAGAACTACGGAATTCATTCAGATTTGGGATGTCGCAAAAAATGCCAAAATGATTATGCAAAATAAATAAATAAGTAATTATCTTAAATTTATATACACTGATGGAAATTGAGGGGCGGGGGTGGCTCAGTCGGTAGCGCGCCAGGCTCGTAATCTGTAGTTCCCAGGTTCGAGTCCCAGCTGGGTGAGCGTTGAGATTTGTCTCCGCAAAATTCCCCGCCCTGCCCACGGTCAGTAGGGGACACCGCTGGGCTTGGAAAGGCCACCGTCCGTCGGATGGGACGTTAAGCCGTGGCCCCGTGTGTGGGAGAGCCATACCCTGCGCACGTTAAAGAACACGCTGGATGGCCTTGACGGTAGGCTACCATCTGTCTCCCAACAGGTGTTCCAGTGGGTCCCCTCCCCAACCTTCTCTGAGCCTTCGTGGTCCATGTGACCTGGCCATTTAGCCCATGGTGTGCAAAAAAGTGCCGCTCAGAGGTAAAACAACCCAACCCAACTGATGGAAATTGAACAAAGAATACCATTAATAATTAAGCGTAATTTATGAGATTTATTTAGTAGAAACAACTTGGTGAGAATGGACAGTGATCGCGTGTGTGAAGTGATTCAATGTTTACCTTTTAAAGGCACCTTTTAATAAGGTGTTGAACTTCCTCGAGCAGCAATAGAAGCTTCCAATCTGGCTTGCAATCAATCGTACAAATGCTGGATATTACGTTGGGGGATACCATTCCATGCGCTTTCAACTTGGACTTGTAATTCAGTGATGGTCGTTGTCTGCCGCGGTCCGCGGAAGAGTCTTTGTCTGATCCAGTCCCAGACATGCTCGATTGGAGAAAAGTCTGGAGAGCATGCTGGCCAAGGGAGTTGGTGCACTGCCTGAAGAGCATGTTCTGTTGCCCGGGTGGAGTGTGGGCAGGCGTTATCCTGATGCGATATCGCATTTGGGATTACTCTCAAATATAGCAGGACGACCGGCTGTACGATGTTACTGACGTACGTATTGCTATTCAGTGTATCCTGTACAAACACCAGACACATACGAAAGTGATAGCTAATCACTCCCCACAACATGATGCCTGGCGTGGGCCCTGTGTGTTGCTGGCGGATGCACGATGGAAGAAGCCACTCATCTTGTCGCCTTCGGACGTGTAAAAGACCATCAGACGCTCCTAAGCAGAATCGGCTTTCATTACCCGAAGACCACAGACACCATTCTTCCCTCCAATGAACTCGTTCTTGACACCACTGCAATCGTGTTCAACAGTGACGAGGTGACAGTGGTAACCGTGCCAGCAGCACGCATGCTCGTAGTCCTGCTTCCAAAAGACGACACCCTCGGTACGACAAAGGATCGAATTTGTGACACCGTAGCTGTCTGCTCTTCCACCGCCGCCCTCCTGATACGTTGAAACTCTCGTGTGTCTGTAACTCTGTGTTGCCCGGAATTACGTCTGCGAGTGTGCGAATGCTCTTCTGACCATCGACGCCACCATCATACCACTGCGGATACTTCTCGTTCAACACGGTGCGCAATTTGACGAAAAGACCAACCTGCTTCCTGAAGACCCACTATACGACCTCGCTCAAACTCCGTTAACTGAACTAATGTTGCACGCCTGCATCGTCCAGGCATGATAGCTTCTTCAAAGAGCACTGAACAACACGACACATGACGAATAACTTCTTTCTTCACGCCCTAGTCTTTAAACACGCGCTACGTACATTTCCATGTTGTCGTAAGTTTGAAACTCTTTGGTGTCTCCTTTACTTTTGAATGTTCAAATTCTATATGAATATGTGTTGTAAAAGATTAATACTAAGACTAATCAGAAAACACAGGTTTATTAGACGTTGTTTGCAAATAAATTTAAATTTCCAAATACTTCTCTTAAAACTTTCAATCTTCCACATTCTGTTAAAGTTCTTGTGCATACTTAGTTATGATGTAAATTCTGATGTAAGTTCCGAAATCAAATAAGATTTCTCTTTCAGAACGGCAGTGTCATTCACATTGGGAAAATATCAGTGCCTAACATTGTGAAGGAGTAAGTATTATTTCGCTAAAATACTTTATCTCTTTATTAATAATATACGAATTATTGACAATGTTTAAACGCAATTTATTTCATGTGTATTAGGTGTCATAATATGTTTCTATGTAACCTAGAAAAATATTCTGACTGGATTAAACCAGAACCGACCAGAACATCATTTCGGTATATATCTTTTAATCAGAAAAAGATTCCCTTTGAATGCAACTTATGTTTCCTCCCTCAATTTTAGTGGTATGCAATTTTCTCCATCGTCGTTCCAGTTATAAAATATCCAACGGGATGCATGTCAGCCTTGCCCCAGGAAATTCAGTTTTACATAAGCAGTGGTTCATAACTCCGATTCTCGATAGTGTGGACTAGGCATTTTAAACTCAATAGTACGTCAGGGGGGCTGGAGGAGGGGCTCAGTCGGTAGCGCTCCAGGCTCGTAATCTGTAGTTCCCAGGTTCGAGTCCCAGCTGGGTCAGCGTTGAGATTTATCTCCGCAAAATTCCCCGCCCTGCCCACGGTCAGCAGGGGACACCGATGGACTTGGAAAGGCCGCCGTCCGTCGGATGGGACATTAAACCGTGGCTTCGTGTGCGGGAGAGCCATACTCTGTGCATGTTAAACCGTGGCCTCGTGTGCGGGAGAGCCATACTCTGTGCACGCGATTGTGACACGCTGGATGGCCTTGACGGGAGGCTACCATCTGTCTCCCAACAGCTGTTCCAGTGGGTCCCCTCCCCCAACCTTCTCTGAGCCTTCGGGTTCCATGTGACCTGGCCATTTAGCCCATGGTGTGCAAAAAAGTGCCGCTCAGAGGTAAAACAACCCAACCCAACCCAAAGTACGTCAGGGCCACATTATTCAGGCATTCGAAAAGTTGGCAAAGAAAAAAAGAGCATTTGATGGGTTGGGTGCTCTTTTTTGCACACAATGGACTAAATGGCCAGGTCACATGGACCCCGAAGACTCAGAGAAGGTTGGGGGGGAGGGAATCCACTGGAGCAGCTGTTGGGAGACAGATGTTAGCCTGCCGTCAAGGCTATCCAGAGTGTTCTTTAACGTGCACAGGATATGGCTCTCCCGCACACGGTGCCACGGCTTAACGTCCCATCCGACGGACGGCGGCCTTCCCAAGCCTATCGGTGTCCCCTACTGACCGTGGGCAGGGCGGGGAATTTTGCGGAGAGCATTCGATGGATTTTAAACTTTATTATAAATTATTTGGATAAATTTACATTTTTTCAACATTTTTTTCGCATCATTACATGTTGAGATGGAATCCACTAGATTGTTAAAAAAAAACGCGTTCGTTAATGATGACAAATGCGAGTTCGTTAATAACGATCTATCGAGTGTCATTTCTTTTTACAAGCAAACTTCAAACACCACATGTATTTCTAAACTGAAATTGAGTTAACTTTGAAAATCTATCTCCATGTTAATAAAAACAAATGTTAGACATATAACGTAACTAATTTAAACAATTTCAGCGATGCCGTAATTTGAAAGAGATGAAAACTTATAAAAGATTGGACTGGGATGTTTCGCTTTTGAGCAGTACTTTTTTGTATTTTTTGTATACATGGGCTAAATTGCAGGTCACAAGGATACCCAAGGGCTCAGAGAAGGTTGGGGGAAGGGGACCCATTGGAAAACTGTTAGAAGACAAATGGTAGACTCTTGCGAAGGACAACCAACTAGTTTTTTGACGTGCACAAAGTATGGCTTTTTTGAACATAACAAATAAATGAAAAAGGCTCAAACCACACGACATCTTAGTGTACAACTACCTACACCCTGCTGTTATAAAACACCGAAATGGCCGGATGAGGCCACCGACAGTCATTTTAAAATTCCTGGTGTATTATAGACTGTAGTAATGGAATATCTGAGCACAAGCTCTGCGAAAAAAATGTAGAAAAACACGATTTAGATTCTCGAGAAACAAAATATACTGCTCACAAAAATTAGGGAATATTTCAAAATGAATATGAAGCGATGAAATATCCCCTAATTTTTGTGAGCAGTATAGTTTGAAAAGTGTTCCAAAGGATGGTTACGTTTTCTATGAACTAGATCACAATTATTTCATGGGATGATACAAAGCGGCGAAGCAAACAGTCAAAAGCGTCAAAGTGGCCAATTCAATTTATATATTTCATGATATTGAATTATGTGTTTGTTAAGCATATTTTGATAAAGTTAAAGCAGAAATATATTTCTGTTTTCATTAGAACAGCAGCAGAAATTATTTTTTTTTATTAGCAGAAATTATTTTCTGTTTTTATATTATATATTTTTTTATTCCTTTGCAGTTTGCATATTGGCTACGTCGTCCAAGCCAATGGTCGACTTATGGTTCTGAAAGAGGCGAATTTCTTATTCAAGGATGAAGAACACCTGGAAGAAAGCTATAAAGATGTCAAAGTCAATTTCACTGCTGGTAATTGAGATCAGATTGGTTTACAAAAAATTTCAAATGTAGAGAAACGCCGATAATATTTAAATCGTATTAGTTAATAATCATTAAATCAATATTATTATTCTTAGTTAATTTACATATGTAACTTAGTATTGATTAAACAGATTCAACTGCTGCCTATGATTGTAAACAACGAGTGATTGAACGTTGTTGACAGGTACGTACCTTGGGGGGGAGGGGGGTAACAGGACACCGACCGTCTTATACGAAAGTCCAGTCATCTTATAAGAAATCTCATACTTGTCTACCTGCTCTGAAATTCAAAACAGGCGTCTTTTAGTAATTTTATTCTACCCGCATAGTATATGCCGACACTATAAATAGATTTAAAAGAACAACTATAAAAAATTTTCCTGATAGGTTATCATTTTAGGCTTTCTTATTCTCAGACACCTCTTCCCTCCGAAGGGGCGGGGGTGGCTCAGTCGGTAGCGCGCCAGGCTCGTAATCTGTAGTTCCCAGGTTCGAGTCCCAGCTGGGTCAGCGTTGAGATTTATCTCCGCAAAATTCCCCACTCTGCCCACGGTCAGTAGGGGATGCCGATGGGCTTGGAAAGGCCGCCGTCCGTCGGATGGGACGTTAAGCCGTGGCCCCGTGTGCGGGAGAGCCATACCCTGTGCACGTTAAAGAACACGCTGGATGGCCTTGACGGCAGGCTACCATCTGTCTCCCAACAGCTGTTCCAGTGGGTTCCCTCCCCCGCAACCTTCTCTGAGTCTTCGGGGTCTATGTGACCTGGCCATTTAGCCCATAGTGTGCAAAAAAAGTGCCGCTCAGATGTAAAACAAACCAACTGTATGGGATACAGATGGTAGTGTATCTTTTGTTTTTTTTATTATATTTGAATTCTCAAACTCTCCCTGAAACTCTAGGGAGTGAGCAAAGGGCCATGCCCACCTCCCCAGATCCGCCCTGTTTATAATGAATAAAACAAATGAATAAACAAATGTTCCGAAAACTTGATGATGTGGAAAATTTATGGAGTGTTTTTATTTTAGCCCTATTTTAAGATCGAAAATTCACCAGAAAAGCTGTAAAAATTGCATGACATAATACTGTCCTATCTATGCCTCAAAATAATTTTAAATAATTTTCTTTTTCTCACTTGAAGGTCTTACCTACGAGTTGGAAGTGAAATTCCGAGAACATGCAACATCTTTCCAGAGTGGCAAAGGATGGGGTGGAGTTGCTGCTTTTAATCACGTCGATCTTGCCATGAACATTCATCATGGAAGTGGCGTTGTCATCATTGGGTAAGTTCTTTGTTTTCAGGTGGTTAGCGCGCCTGGCTACTGATCTAAGGGACCTGGGTTCGATCCCCGGGTAGGGCATAGATGCATGTGTTGCTTTTCTGCTGGGTCCTGCCATCCTCTCAGACCTTCTTCTTAACAGGCTCCTATCATATCTCTGTGGCAAGCAGCTGCTTGAGGAGATAGTTATTTATTTTTATTTGAAGTTACTTATCATTGTATTTCCTTGTAATTACTTCAGAGCATAAAAATTTTCATTTTGTTCAAAGAATTTTGGTCTAACCCTTCAATATCTCGGTATATATATAATTGGCGATACATGCTGGAGTTCGGGTTCGAATTCCTGACTGATGGTATGATCCCTTTTTCTGTTACAACATTCAGATATGCTGTTAGAGCTTTGTGCGTTTGATCATCTAATCAAATAAAAGACTCTGTACCAATGACTTAATGAAAACGGTATTGAAGTATTCAAAACCGTTCTCATTTACACACAAATGGGTTGAGGGGGTGGCTCAATCGGTTGCGCGCCAGGCTTGTAATCTGCAGTTCCCAGGTTTGAGTCTCAACTGGACCAGCGTTGAGGTGAGACTGAGGAACCCGAACTCCAGAAGTTGATGTGTCGCCAACATGATATCATTGAGATATTGAAGGGCTAGACCAGAATTCTTTGGACAAAATGAACATTTTTAGGCTCTGAATTAATCACAAGAAAATACAATGGTAAGTAACTTCAACTATTATTGTATAATAGTATAGTAGAAATTACTCGTCATGTTAATTTTAAGTATTTAAAAATAATTAAAATTAAAGCATATTACCCCTAAGCAGCTGCTTGTCTCAGAAGTCGACAGGAATTTGTCAGTAAGCATTTGTCTGTAAGGCAAGATTTCAGTAGAAAGATAACATAAATATCCATGCTTTATCTGTTAGCATACATTATCTGTTACTTCATTAAACTGAGTCATGCCTTAGTATGCATTATCTGTTGCATTAGTAAACTGATTCATGCAGTAGTATGCATTAACTGTTGCATTAATAAACTAATTCATGCCTTAGAATGCATTATCTGTTACATTAGTGAACTGATTCATGCGTTACTATGCATTATCAGCATGAATAAGTTCACGTTAGTAAACTGATTCATGTTTTGGTATACATTATCTGTCACGTTAGTAAACTGATTCATGTTTTGGTATACATTATCTGTCACGTTAGTAAACTGATTCATGCCGTACTATACATTATCTGTCGCATTAATAAACTGATTCATGCCTTAGAATGCATTATCTGTTACATTAGAACTGATTCATGCGTTACTATGCATCATCAGCATGAATAAGTTCACGTTAGTAAACTGATTCATGTTTTGGTATACATTATCTGCCACGTTAGTAAACTGATTCATGCCGTAGTATACATTATCTGTCGCATTAATAAACTGATTCATGCCTTAGAATGCATTATCTGTTACATTAGAACTGATTCATGCGTTACTATGCATTATCAGCATGAATAAGTTCACGTTAGTAAACTGATTCAAGTCTTGGTATACATTAACTACCACAAACCTATGTGCAATATATATATATATGTTTTACGTTAATAAACTGATTCATGCCTTAGTATGGATTATCTGTTGCATTAATAAACTGATTCATGCCTTAGTATACGCTATCTGTTACATTAGTGAACTGATTAATGCTTAGTATACATTACCTGCTACCTTAGTAAATTGATTCATGCCTTAGTAAACATTATCTGCTACGTTAGCAAACCGATTAATGCCTTAGTAAACATTATCTGCTACGTTAGCAAACCGATTCATGCCTTAGTATACATTATATTTAACATTAAACTGATTAATTGAAATTGATTGAAAAATCAATGATTCGATTATTACCTAGTAATCGAATCGGGGAGTTCGGGTTCGAATCACTGATTCTAACCCGAACTCCAGCAGTTGATGTGCTGCCAACATGATTGCATGAAAACTGATTTATTAACCTTAGTAAACATTATCTGCTATGTTAGCAAACCGATTCATGCTTCAGTATACATTATGTTTTACGTTAAACTGATTAATGTCTTAGTACACACTATCTGTTACATTAGTAAACTGATTCATGCCTTAGTATACTCTATCTGTTACATTAGTAAACTGATTCATGCCTTAGTATACACTATTTGTTACATTAGTAAGCTGATTCATGCCTTAGTATACACTATCTGTTACATTGGTAAACTGATTCATGCCTTAGTACACACTATCTGTTACAATAGTAAACTGATTCATACCTTAGTACACACCATCTGTTACATTAGTAAACTGATTCATGCCTTAATACACACTATCTGTTACATTAGTAAACTTATTCATGCCTTATCCGCGGCTCGTAAGTTAATAAATCACATCATTTATAAAATCACATCTTTACTGTTGTATCTAATAACATAAAATTGGCAAATATCTAAATTTCAGGCCCCCTTTGAACTTGAGTCGAAATAGCCCTTCCCCCCTTAATTTTTTGTAGATTAGTAACCTATGTGCAATATATATATAAATACGCTTCATTTTTTTGCCTCCGTTCCCGATTACCACCATTCTCAAAGGGCTCTCTTGACACCTCTGTAAAAACCTGAAAAGTATCCTGGAGGAATTACTTTTTATCCAAAATGCTTCACAAGTTTTCTACGTATTATGCTGACAAGTATCATGAATATGGAAGAAATATGGTCTTGAGGCAGGGCGTCATCTGAACCCACGACCCCCTGATCACACGTCAGGTATTTTTTCAGGTGCGAGCACCTGAAAAAATTCGAGGTTGTTGGGGGGCAAGAAACACAAACGGCCCGGAAAAATGTAAAACAGCATTCGAACATATTTCGACCCTTACTCATTTCAAGAGACTGGATTTCCAATGCAATATAGGCATTTCCCACTCCGTTTTAGTAGTCTTAAAAAGTTTATTGAAAAATGCATGAAATATAAATTGGTTTAATAATTTTCGCTTCTATTTTCCTTACTAGCATCCTGAAAGGGGGGATATTGCCCTCGCTAAGCTTTACGGCCCTGCTCATGGGCCCCCATGGTCCCCTCCACAGATCTGGCTCTGCTTTGCCTCGTATTTCCACGCTACTCGTGATAGACCTAGAGCTATGGAACATGACTTATGGTCCATTTCGTAAAAAATAATGTTTATAAAACTATTGTTTTTCTCAAATTATCAAGTAATTATCGATGTACGAAAATGTATTCTACAAGCGAGACGTTTTACTGTTTCATTTATCATTCTAGTGTAAAGTTCAATTCCTTTTAAAAACTTTTTTCCCCTCAATAGGAAAGTTACGAAAGAACCTCCCAGGACGAGGACACTGCCCAAAACTCCTCCTATGACAAGAGGTAAACTAATACTGAATGTTTCCATTACTTATCAGTAAAAGAATAATGAAAAGAAACTTTTTATTTATTACCAAAAACACTTGAAATTCAACAGGACCCACTGAACTAATCATCATGTGCGAGACGCATTAAATAAGGTCTATAGAGACTTGTCACTTGAGTCTTAACAAAATGCCCCACTGACATCTGTAAACGAATCAGTGATATACTGTAATATAGGAAGACTCAATCCAAGAGTTATCAATGCAGTTTGGGATGAATAACTTCTATTTTCTTGGTTCCATATTTCATTTGCCGCAAGGCCTTACAAAACCAAATTTTTTGGATAACTTGCTCCAGAAAACAATTTACTTGTGTAGCCGAAATTTCAATGCATCGGAGAATTGCAGAGAAAGCACTTGGCAATATATATTGATTAAAATATTAAAAAATCGAATTTTAAATATCATAAGAACTACCAACTTTTTTTTATCCATGAATGTTTTCAAACTCCGCATCTTGAGCTCAAGGGCGTTCAAATGACTCATTGCTCATGAAAATCGAGTGTAAACTGTATCAGAAACTATTAATTTCGAGCTGTTTTCTAGCTTTAGTTTAGAATGGTTATTAGTTGGTTTATGAAAAGTGAAAAAAAAAACCTCATTTATGATCGTCAGTTCAAATTATCTTGCATACAAGGGGTGTGAGTTTCATTACCAACAATTTCCTATACAAGGAGAATTTGTTTCATTGCCAAATGTAAACGTTTGAGTAGGGAAATGAGACTCCTTTGGATTTCTGCCATCTAATACATAGATATACGATTGTGAGTGATTGATGGCTGAGTGATCGACTGACGGACGACAGGTGATCACATTAATTCTAACCATGATGCAGAAATTCTAGAGCTATAAAATATGCTCCTGGAGGTAATCCGGGTTATAGATTTCGTGAAAAATCCGACATTTGACCTCCAACATGTACTTTAAGGTCAAATTGAGATTATGCAGAGGTCAAACTATGATTTACTAGTGCTAGAAACGTGAAAAAATGGCGTCTGGGAGTGTTTCGGGTTGTAGATATCGGAAAAGTTCCCAAATTTCATATCCAAAGAGTTCTTCGAGATCAAAGGTCAAATTTAGATCTATCAGGGCTAGAGAGATAAAAATTGGTTCCTTGGCGTATTTTGAGTCATAGATCTCGGATATATTGAGAAATTTGGATGCTCTTGGTCTTCAAAGTAAAGGTCAAATATAGATCTACTGGTGTTAAAGGGCTAAAAATTGGTGGCTGAGAGTATTTTTAATTAGACTTAGAAATTTTGCCGCATTTTGGATGCGATGGGTCCTTCGAGTTCAAAGATCAAATATGCTGTACATCTTCCGGTGTTAGAGGGCTAAACATTTGTGAATAGGTCTATTTCAGACAGTGGGACTCAGAAATAAGAGGAATTTTCAGATTCGGTGTTGCTTTCCAGGTCAAATTAGGGTCGGAATGACGGGATAGAAATAAAGAGGTGCCCAAGACAAACGACTGATTTCTAATACAAAATATTTTTGTTTAGATCCGTGGCGTATCAGTCACTTACCGAATGATGCAATAAGAATGGATATGATGCAAGAAAAGTAATAAAAAATAACCTGTCAAAGGGTTAAGAGGGTTTGGTTCTGTTGTTTTTCCTTTGAATGGAACTTTCATTGCACAAAATGGGGTGAATTACCAAGTCACAAGGGCTCCATGGATTAGAGTTGGATAGAAGAAGGGAATTCATTGGACAGTTGTTAGCAGACAGATGAACCTTCCGTCAAGACTTTTCAGGGTAATCTTTAAAGGCACAAAGTGTGACTTTCCTGCACACGGAGCACCATTGCAGATTTGTATTACATCCCATCTGGTGAAGAGCGGTTTTTCCAAGCCCACAGATATCTACTTTCTACTAAGAGTTTAGCGAAGATGTACTCAACGTCGCCACATTTGAGGCAGATTGCAGTTTTGCATGGCCAAGAGGCCACACACTACAGATCTGTTTCCCCAGGAGGCCACACACTACAGATCTGTTTGCCCAGGAGGCCACACACTACAGATCTGTTTGCCCAGGAGGCCACACACTACAGATCTGTTTGCCCAGGAGGCCACACACTACAGATCTGTTTGCCCAGGAGGCCACACACTACAGATTTGCATGGCCAGGAGGCCACACACTTCAGATTTGCATGGCCAGGAGGACACACACTGCAGATTTGCATGGCCAGGAGGCCACACACTTCAGATTTGCATGGCCAGGAGGACACACACTGCAGATTTGCATGGCCAGGAGGACACACACTGCAGATTTGCATGACCAGGAGGACACACACTGCAGATTTGCATGACCAGGAGGACACACACTGCAGATTTGCATGACCAGGAGGACACACACTGCAGATTTGCATGGCCAGAAGGCAAAATTAGAAGAATGGATTGCGTCCAAAAGATGGGCGTAAGCACTATCTCTAGTTTTTGTGTTATTTTAGGGATTATTATGTATAAAAACTACTGCGTACCCCATTGGTGCAAATGTATCAGTACACCTCTTCCCCTCTGCAAGACATGCGAACAGCATATCTTTTGTTGTTCCCAACGATTATAATGTAAGTAAATATCATAAACGCTTTTCAAAAGGATTTCCGATGTAATTCTTTCTTGTTGCAGTCATTCCCTTCGTTGTGCCATTTACAGAAGAAATTTGCAAGTTATCGGATTTGTCTGGAGGCAAAGGATCATCCTTGGGAAAATTGACACAAATAAGTCAAGGAGATCAAAGAGTAAGCAAAACGTAAACTTTATAAATATTTAATTAAGTAATCTTTGAGTATCTTTGAAAAATAAGGAGCAAGGTGGCGCAGTCGGTAGCGCGCCACCATCGTGATCTGTAGTTCACAATTCAGTAATAAATTATCACAGGAAAACGTTCTGTAGACAAGAAATACTTGAAATAATCCGTTGAAAAAAATTGGTTGCCCTGACTGGAATTCGAACCCAGGTCTCTCAGGTGTCTAGCGGTTATGACGCCCCGCATGCGTCTGGTATATCTACCCCAGTCGGGACAACCAATTTTTTTCAACTGATTATTTCAACTGTAGTTCACAGGTTTGAGTCCCAACTGTATCATCATTGAGATTTATCTCCGATAAACCTCTATCAGTCTTCCCTCGCTCAGAAAGGAGAAACCGATGGACTTGGAAAGGCCGTCGCTCGTCGGATGGGACGTTAAGCCGTGGGTCCGTGTATTGTAGATCCATACCCTGTGAATGCAAAAGAACACACTGGATAGCCTTGACGAAAATATACCCTCTGTCTCCTTTCCCCAAACTTCTCTGACCCCTTGGCGGTCCTTGTTGCCTAAACATTTAACCCACTGTATACACAAAAGCGCTGCTCAGAGGATAAATCACTGAATCCAACTGACAAATAGTTATGAAAGATGCCGTTCTAATGCAGAATACTTACCGGATAAGTATCATTTGTATTAGGCCGTATTAACTACAAAGAGATTCCTTCAGTATGATACATCATATCATTAAGCTGAGTTGTATGTTAAAAGTTAATAAAAAAAATACAAAAAGGGATAATTTTAATAGTATAACAGATATATTGCTGTCTAATAAAGGATGATAACTGATGTTTCAAAATAATTCATTAATAAGATATGCTAAGTTAATTTACTGACACAACAAATGTACGTGGGCTGTTCAAAACTTTCTTTCACATAATGGGCTAAATGGCCAGGTCACAAGTACCTCAAGGGATCAAAGACGGTCGGAGAAAGGAACCTACTGGACAGCTGTTAGGAGACAGATCGAAGTTTCCCTTCACGTGAGTCTAGCTCGCAAAGAATATGACTACGTAATAATAAGACTGCACACGGAGCACGACTTAACGTCCTAACCGACTGAAGTGGCTTTTTCAAACCTATCATGTTCCTTTTCTCACGGAGACATAGTTTAAAAGAGAAATTTCTTAATAATGTCACAGTTGGAACTCCAGTCTGGCTTGCTACAAACTGAGCCTACTCCCATTCCGACAGATCATGTCTGTTTGCTGTATGAGGAATTGACAAAAACTGTACTTCCATCAAAATCAAACTACAACATAATAAATGATATTATATAATGTTATATATTATCTATTACTATTATTATGGATAATTGTTTAAAATTTAGATCCTCAACAATTTTCACATATATTTCTATGTTGTTGAAATTATGGTACCATCGATGATGTGATTAATTCTACATATTTTTGCTTGCAAATGTATCTCAAAACTCTATATCTACACTATGTTAAAAAAAGTGTCGGACACTTCCATGTTATGTGAATGGAAAGCCACTTTCAAAGCTCCCTAACATTGCAAATAAATCTTTTACGCAAAAACTGTTATTGGCGATAAATTGTAGATGTCACTCAAATCTCTCTAAATATATTTCCCGCAATATTCGTTTAATATTTAAAGAATGAATGGAAGCTGAAGCATTTATCTTCAACTTTTGACACTTGTGAAAAAATGCTTCAATAGATAAAACACAACTCTTGTAACAATTTATTCACTAACATAAATTAAATATCTGAAGTTTGTATGATGATTTTTTACGATTTCATCATTTTGGAGGGAATGCTACAGTGTCGTCTGCTGTTAAATGGTCCCACTTCAATGACTCTTTAAATATTGATCGAAGATTGTTGAAAATTGTAACACTGTCACATTGCCTCCAAATTGATGAAATCTTAAAAAATCGTCATAAAAAATTCAGATATTTAATTTATGTTAGTGAACAAATTGTTACAAGAGTTGTGTTTCATCTATCGAGGTATTTTTTCCCAAGTGTCAAAAGTTGAAGATAAATGCTTCAGCTTCCATTCATTCTTTAAATATTAAACGAATATTGCGGGAAATATATTTAGAGAGATTTCAGTGACATCTACAATTTATCGTCAATAACAGTTTCTGCGTAAAAGATTTATTTTCAATGTTAGGGAGCTTTGAAAGTGGCTTTAACATTCACATAACATGGAAGTGTCCGGACACTATTTTCAACATAGTGTATATATATCCCAGGCTTAGAAACAATACGTTATGCTTATAGAAACCGATGATTTTTACCCTTTTATCAAATTCAAAATTTTAATATTGTTTTCGTCAAAGTTTAAAATTTAAGGCTGAAAGCGTTTTCAGAAATGTTTTTCATCCGGCAGTTCATTTTGCGAATTCTAATAACTGTATAATGCACTATATTTTGTTTCGAATGCTTACTATTTAATTGTTTTCTCCTTTTTTTTAAAACAAATTTTTTAATCAAAATAAAATTATAATTCGTCTAATTTTGTCTTTATATCAGGTAATCAAATAAGTTCGTGCGGTTTTTCAATGTTACGTATCATTTCAACGAAAAGTACCTAAGCACAATTGCAAATGGTGCGCATGCGTTGATACACAGTCGAAAGCACGTGGCACGCTGAATCAGTTGATGTGAAGAGCGTGAAAAAGGTTCTGTGAAATTGGGAAGGGTGACGAAAACATGTCTGCATCGAATGCAGTTATTTCAGGGTGCTTACTTTATGAGTTTCAACTGGGAAGTAAAGCGGCACAAGCAGTCCGCGAGATATGTACGGTATTTGAAGAGACCTCTCTTGTGTTGCGATCTTAAGCAACCACGGCAATTCCCGATTCCGCCTATACGACACTACCAGTTATGAAAAGCCGTGCTATCTAGAGCCGGGGGCAAGGAATACGCCCTATAGGCGCACCTCAACCGCAGCCTCACATGGCAGCAGTCTTATAGAAGGAAAGCTGACCACCAGAAGAAACCTAACTTTAATCTGTTCCCCGGTTAGCCATGAACCGGGGAAGATGAGGATATATAGATCCAAGTTCGCTCGGCCGTCCGGGGTGGAGACTCTTAATAAGGCCCAGACTTTTGAGAGGGCTCTGGCCTACTAGGGGACCAAATCCGTTCTGCCGAGCCCTCGAACTGCTCACCCAGAGCACCTGATAGGTGAGGTCTTGGACACCGTCACTGTCCAACCGGCACGTCCAACAGGTCGGCGGCATCCTCAACCTCGGTTGGTCTTGGCTATGTCCAACCGGTTACGCCACGCCGGTCGGCACAGCCTTCGACCGGGTTGCTGTACCCTAGGCCCTTCTACCACGACAAGGTGGTCCCCTATTGGAGGGAATTTGGAGAGACCGCAGTGAGAGAACGGACAGCCCAAAAGTTGTTCATAAAATTTACGTCAGGCGATGAGACACTTCTTTTAGTCTTCTCATGCCCCGCGCGAGGGAAGATCTCCCATCATTGATGACAGTGAACTGAAAGTCAGCATCGAGTTGGATTCACGCCAAATGTGCTAATAGCGTGCAGAAAGGATCCATGTAAATGACGAAACCATTCGTTTGCATTTCCCTCGCCTAGGGAAAGTCTGGAAGTTGAGCAAATGGGTCCCACTTGAACTGACTACCAACAGCAAACTCCAGTGGTTTGCGGTCTGCTGGTCGCTGCTTTCACACCAAGAATGGGCCATTTTTGGACAGATTAACTACAAAGAGAGATGAAAAATGGATTGTCTCTAGGATTTGGGTTGGGTTGTTTCACCTCTGAGCGGCACTTTTTTGCACACCATGGGCTAAATGGCCAGGTCACATGGACCCCGAAGGCTCAGAGAAGGTTGGGGAAGGGGACCCACTGGAACAGCTGTTGGGAGACAGATGGTAGCCTCCCGTCAAGGCCATCCAACGTGTTCTTTAACGTGCACAGGGTATGGCTCTCCCACACACGGGGCCACGGCTTAACGCCCCATCCGACGGACGGCGGCCTTTCCAAGCCCATCGGTGTCCCCTACTGACCGTGGGAAGGGCGGGGAATTTTGCGGAGATAAATCTCAAGGGAAAGTCTGGAAGTTGAGCAAATGGGTCCCACTTGAACTGACTACCAACAGCAAACTCCAGTGGTTTGCGGTCTACTGGTCGCTGCTTTCACACCAAGAATGGGCCATTTTTGGACAGATTAACTACAAAGAGAGATGAAAAATGGATTGTCTCTAGGATTTGGGTTGGGTTGTTTCACCTCTGAGCGGCACTTTTTTGCACACCATGGGCTAAATGGCCAGGTCACATGGACCCCGAAGGCTCAGAGAAGGTTGGGGAAGGGGACCCACTGGAATATCTGTTGGGAGACAGATGGTAGCCTCCCGTCAAGGCCATCCAACGTGTTCTTTAACGTGCACAGGGTATGGCTCTCCCACACACGGGGCCACGGCTTAACGTCCCATCCGACGGACGGCGGCCTTTCCAAGCCCATCGGTGTCCTCTACTGACCGTGGGAGGGGCGGGGAATTTTGCGGAGATAAATCTCAACGCTGACCCAGCTGGGACTCGAACCTGTGAACTACAGATTACGAGCCTGGCGCGCTACCGACTGAGCCACCCCCGCCCCATTGTCTCTAGGAACACCAAAGGTTCGTATCATTGGTTATCATCCAGTGAACCTGTACCGCACACACTAAAGCCCAGGATTTTGTTGTGTGTCTGGTGGACTACTCCTTTATTATGAGTTTCTGACCATGGTCAAACAATTACTGCGGACGTCCACTCAGCATAGTTACAACAGTTTGCAGATGTATTGCTCCCAAAACAGCCTGCACTTGTTCATCGCAAAGTCTTTGTGATCTTTCAGAACAATGTTCGTCCTCACACAGCGCGAGTGACACCAGAGAAGCTCCACAGTCTTAGTTGGGAGATTCTACTCCACCCTCCGAATTCCACAGACATCGCGCCATCCGACTCCCATCTTTTCTTGGTACTGGAGAATCATATGTGCAACCGACAATTTCGAAACCGAGAAGCAGTGGAAAGGGAGTTGGCTGCATCTCGTTGGGAAAAGGTTATAGATTGTGTTGATGCTTACTTTCCCGAAAAAATATCTTTATTCACTTTTTACGTATGGTTTAATTTTACACCCTCAAAATCCGCACGAATTTTTTTCGTTACCTGATAAATAACAAACTGGCATTACAAATATTCTTTTCAACCGATTAGGATTTTAACAATGAGGAACTTATTTACTTTTAGTTTTCAACAAACTCTATTAATAATTCCACCTACGAAACAAAGCTTTAAATGGTTACTAATTAAACAATGGTTACTAATTAAACAATCCTATTCTTTACAACAGGTATGATCACTCTATATTTCGATATCTGCTTTAAAGAATATTTCATATATAAAGAAAGCCAGGTAGATGATATCATTGCTATATAAATTGCATATGAATTACGAAATATGGATATTTTGCATCATGTAAATAAGTTTCTAAACTCTACTAAGAATTTACCAAACAATGTCTTTTCGATTCTGTCTAAAATTCTGCAAATAAAACTATTTATTTATTAATTTCGCTCTCTTATATTAGGTATGGAGAATGTAAAAGAGATGTCCTTTTTATTTTATCTAAAATGCTGAAGATGAAGCTATTTTCAATACATTATCAGTATCGCGCTGTATTTGTATAAAAAGCTTTTAAAGATATGGTTACCAACCCATCTTTTGCCACACTTTTGCACAATTTTATGGAGGATGTAGGTCTTGATCTCACGACGGGAATCCTTATGATGTCCACAGTTTGGTTCTCGTCTTTCTTGCGGTGGTAGTTTGCCGTTTTCAATTGGGATAACACTGTACTAGTTAATGGACACTGTGGGTCTGTTGCACAGTTTTGGGATGTGTGTGTATATTCAATAAAAAAAAAAACCACAAAATAAGATTACTACATACTTTTGTGTTTGTTTACTTACTTTTGTGTTTGTTTACTTACTTTTGTGTTTGTGTTTGTTTACTTACTTTTGTGTTTGTTTACTTACTTTTGTGTTTGTTTACTTACTTTTGTGTTTGTGTTTGTTTACTTACTTTTGTGTTTGTGTTTGTTTACTTACTTTTGTGTTTGTATTTGTTTACTTACTTTTGTGTTTGTGTTTGTTTACTTACTTTTGTGTTTGTGTTTGTTTACTTACTTTTGTGTTTGTATTTGTTTACTTACTTTTGTGTTTGTGTTTGTTTACTTACTTTTGTGTTTGTGTTTGTTTACTTACTTTTGTGTTTGTGTTTGTTTACTTACTTTTTGTGTTTGTGTTTGTTTATTTACTTTTGTGTTTGTGTTTGTTTACTTACTTTTGTGCTTATGTTTCTTTACTTACTTTTGTGTTTGTATTTGTTTACTTACTTTTGTGTTTTAGATATATACACATTTGAGTATTTTAAAGTATTATTTCAATATTAGACAATTATGAATGATTTTTATAAAACAAGATAATTTATTGTTAAATATTCCAGCTTCCATAATGCTTTAAATATTGAAGGAATATTGTTGAAAATCGAGATTTACATACTTTAATTTTATTATTTCATTCATTATTTTCAAATAAAGCATTTTACGGATATATTATTATTATTATTATTTTTCCCCTCTTTTGGATCTTTGATAATTTTTTAAATTTGGTTCGTTAATAATTTTCACACATATGTTGCACGCTGTATAATTTATCTTGCCTCGGAGAATTTTTACACAATGGTAAATTTCTCAAAAATGGTTTAATTATTTTCATTAAATTGTGTTTATAGGGAGTACACTTCCTAACGCCGATACATAAGCAATAAGTTTCAAACAAGAACGCAATATTTGTTCACTAAAATGCAGTTTATCTTTTTTTTAGAAAAAGTCTACGAATTGTATATTACATTCTGATGTTACAGATCGTTCTGTTTTGAAAATTTAATTGGGGGTGGGGATTGAGTCAGACGGTAGAGTGCTGGGCTCAGAACCTGAGGTTCTGAGGTTCGAGTCCCAATTGTTCCTGCGTGAAGTTCATTTTCGCTCCCCCACTCTGTCTCCGTGACAAAAGGGACATTAGTGATCTTAACAAGATTGCCGTCCTTTGAATAGGATGTTAAGCCGTGTCCCATTGTGCAAACGAAAATTCTACCTTGTACACGTCAAAAACACACAGGACGGGCTTCATCTGATTCCTAATAATTTTAAAGTGTATGCCTTTCCTCAACGTTGCTTTGAGCGCTTTGGGCTCTTATGACCTCGATCTTTAACCTGTGAAAAAAATCTAGTCTGTGAAACGAAAATTCACCCATACGTAACAGAACACAGCTTAAAGCTTAATTAAAATATAATTGTGATTACGTTTTTTGTAAATGAAGTTTCTGATCACGCGAGAAAGTTTCTGCAATGTATGCTGCATTCATTATTTTGCTTTTTCGTGATTTTCATGGATATATATATCTCAAAAACTTTTCCTCCCAGATAGACGATCACTTGATGTAACATTCCTACTGCTATTCATTTTTCTCATTCATTGTAATCAAATAAACGTCATTTCGACTTATTCAGTTTTATGTGATTTGAGTATTAGAACTACTGAAATATTTTAATATATTGCGTTGTATAGCATTAAGATTCAGTATTTTTTTATTCATCTAGTTTATTGTACCAAAAGGAGTAGTTGTGACAACTGCTGCCTACAAAGAATTTATGCAGGGTGATATCCTCAATCTTATTCGTGGACTGGAAGATGCTGCATAGTAAGGAAATATTTCCATCTCTGAAATATTACATTAAGTTAGGCTTAAATTTTAAATGCCATTATTTAAAATGTTTGAACATTTTTAGAACAATTTCCCTTTAGAGGCACGTTTAATTTCAAGGGGATATTTGCTATATAATACATTTAACTTTTTGAAATAAAGATTCTCAGTAATAATCTGTTTTATTTTATTTGGCAACGAATTACAAAATCGTCCTGCAAGAGGAAAAATATTTATAAAATTGAAAAATATTCTTTTCTGTAATTAATTTTACCATTCCTAAATTTAAAATTTAGGATTAATTTAAAATAGAGGAGTATCTTTCTCATAAAATTAAGAACTGGCAGTTAAACTTTTTCTCAAACTTTTAGCTCGTAAATAATAAATAACTTGGTAATCTAAAGTGTTCATACAGTCATATACGCTTCGTTCAAATTTGTTTTCATTATAGACCTGATCACATGATTTTGAATATGCTGTAAGGGCTTTAATTTTCGATAAGTAGACAATACACCAATATAATAAACCATGTGGTAATAATAAAAATCTTTATTAATATGGTTCATAAATTTATTAAAAATTGTAATTTTGTAGCAAATAGTAAATACAGGAAGCTGACAGTAGCTTATTCGCAGAACATACAAATGAAAAAAAATAAGACAATTATAAGTTAAAAAATATTTTGATAAGTACATACAACATGCATTTATATTTTCTAAAAATATGGAGCAGAATGCAAGAGTTAAATATTAGAAAAGTAAAAGATAGATTAGATAGATACATAGGTAAGTAGATTGTATTATTCTCTTAATCTATACATGTATAAATGACATGATATTAATATAACATTAACATGACATTATGCAATTTACATATTATTTCATCATATTTTAATAACAACTAATTACAATGTTTGAATTTTATACTAGAAATGTTTCACAATATATTAAAACATAATCCAATTTTCAATTCTGAGTGTTGAATTTTAAAATCTTTACCACCCCAAAATATTTCTTTGGGGTTCGAAAGAGATCTTAAATGGAAAAGTAGAAGAAGGCTAAGAAAAACTTGGAATAAATTGCACCTAAAAAAAAGATTACCCTAAGCAAGGAAATGTTAACAAATTTTAACGTAATTCAATTTTCAAATAATGTAGAGAGATAAATTGTGCAGAAAAGGCCCATGAGATGAGCGATCATTAGTTTATGTATAAAATAGATCAAATTCCGTGGAAATTTGAGACACACTGTATTGCCTTCTTGCAGAAAATTGCCATTTTCTTTAACAAATAAGTCAATCAATTCCGTTTTAAAATCGTTTTGAACTATGGTTTTTAATGATCTGGCCATTTACATCACCACTGTTCGGAAAAAAGAAAAAAAAAATTTAATAGTGGAAAAAACTCAAATCTCAACACTGAATTCTAACTTAACTCATCTAGATAGACTTAGAAACTTTGAAGAGAAAAGTTCTTTTCAGTTTTTAGAAAGATGACATTTAGACCAGGGCCAGTTCCCAAAGTAGGGCCCAGAAAAAGGTTTTCAGTGTCCGTAACTCATTTCCCATGACTCAGTCACGCATTATTTTACACGTCAGTAAATATGTAGTTACTTAAACTGCTGCACCTTAAATTATGATCTTACACTTTAAAGGTGATTTTTCTAATTTAATTTTTAATAATTATGTTTATTTTTTTTTTCATTTATTCATTTTTTTATTACCAACCTCATTAACTGATCATTCATTTTTGTGACGGTAATGACAGTCAGTTAAATTTAATGGTGTACAGCGATTATTAGAAACCAGAATGTCTTACACGATAAATTACTAATATTTCCTTCAATCCCTTCTTATAATAATAAATAAATACCCCCTCAAGCAGCTGCTTGCCACAGAGGTCTGACAGGAGCCTGTCAGTTTATATGCCATACTAGAAGATCTGAGAGGATGGCAGGACCTCAGCAGAAAACAACACGAACTCCATGACTTACCCGGTGCTCGAACCCAGGTCCCGTAGATCAGTAGCCAAGCGTGCTAACCACTATGTATCTAGAAAACACCAAAACGTGCTAGTCACCGAACCCTTGCACAACAATGCAATCAAACGAATTGAATTATAATACAGTGGACCCCCGATATAACGCGCATGTCGGGCGGGAAACAACACCCGCGTTATAAGGTGAACCGCGTTATACCGAGCGGCGCGGTGGCGACACAATAAATTTCACACTGTAAGCTTTTCTTTTACTCATCATGCATACAATAATTAAACACTATTCAAAATACATGCAGGAACTCAATACATACACAATTGCTCAATACGCAGTAACAATATAATGCGATACTCACTAACGCCGCACGGACCTGTATAAACATGTTTGAACTTATCGCGAACATCGCCCGCGCTATAACCGAGTGCGAGGTATAGCGAGTAGCGCTATAACGAATCTCCACTGTAATTGCTTATTATTGGAAATTGAATGTTAATAGCTTCCATTAGTTGCAAGTGAGGGCGCACTGGAAAAGTGAGGAAATATTTCTGTTGAAGACAGAATTATACCCCAAGGCATTATTACTTTTTTAAGTAAGTCGTGAATATTGCTGGAAATCGAAACATTAACTATGTGAAGGGAGAATATTCTGTGGATAGGACTCCAACAACACCTGACAATGCTGTTATAAATATATATAAATTAATATTATCGATAAGCCCATTTAAAAACTGAAACTCAATCTTTCATCTTTTCAGTGGTAATGCAAAGAACCTTAAAGTGCTGTGTAATCGGTAAGTTTTTTATATTTTGAAAATATTTTTCACTTTTGCTTACTTATTATTTAAATATTAATAATTACCAAAAGGTCATTTTTGATACTGTATTTATAAAAGTCGGATTTAGTGCAAATATGAAAGATCAATGTAATTAAAATAATAACATGGGGAAAAATAGCGAAAAATGGAAATGTAACAATAATGAAGGAGGATGCCGAGATATAATAATAACACGTCACTGAATTATTCCCTATTTTTTATCTTCTAGTGAAGTTTGTAATAGGATTACTCAACTGCTATTTCAAGTAAGCCAAAGTTTTTTTAATTTGTGAATTTTGAGTCTTTTTCCGGATAGGAAGGTGAAAGGAAAAATAAACCATTAGCCAGACGTGAATGATGAAATATTCGTAATAAGGACACACAAATGAGAATGACACAACTTGAGTCACATTCAAATAATTAGAAAATAAAATAAAATTTTTCTCTTGAAATTAAAATAATTATTTTTTGTGGTTTTTTTTATAACTTTTTGTTTGTTTTACAGAATAACAAAACACGTAGAGGAAATGCTGATGCCAGATGAAATATGTCATTCCATAGAAGCCACTTTGCTCACAGTATTTCGCGAAAGGTTGAATAAGTTCAGGTTTGCTGTAAGGTCTTCAGCTACAGGTGAGTTTTTGCCATATGTGAGATAAAAATTCCTCATTTCTTTAAACAGCACTCTTCACAGAAAGATATGTAAAAACCTTCATCCGAGACGCGATCAGTTTTGAAACTTACACGTGACCCACGATAGCTCCAGTGCGCATTTCACTAATTTTAAACATTTCTACTTTTACATGAAAACAGAAAACAATTCTCTATCAATCACATGTTGTAGAGGTTCAACCCGACCGTGTAATCTAATTTTTCATAAACGACTCTACTGAGTATGCTGCTGCATACCAATTCTAATGAAGTGTCATCATTTTCATTGTCTATCCATCTCATACTTGGGTTGTCCGTAATCTCTTTTTGTATGAGATGATGCATAAAGACATTTGTTATCATTCATTAATATGTGCCTAAATTACCTGATACTGAAGATACTATGCACAGTCTGGAACCGAAAGTCCAATCTTTCATACTATTGTGTTTGCATAGGGTCCACTCTTTACAACCATAGCAAAATTTTTAATGAACTCTAACATTGGTTTTTAGGCTTATTCGTCCATTACTACTTTTAATAATATGATATTTATTGTACGCTTACTTATTGACATCTATAGCAGGGGTCTCCTAACTCAAGACACTCTGAAAAAAAAAATAGGTTTAATGCATAATTCTTCATTAATAGTTCAAAATAATAATCACTACGTGATTTGTTAACGTAATTCCGATTTTCTTAAATATCACTCTGAGATTCCTTTCCTAGTTTCCTTACTTTTCAAACTATCAAAATCCTTGATTGTTTGGGGCGGGGGTGGCTCAGTTGGTAGCGCGCCAGGCTTGTAATCTGTAGTTCCCAGGTTCGAGTCCCAGATGGGTCAGCGTTGAGATTTATCTCCGAAAAATTCCCCGCCCTGCCCACGGTCAGTAGGAGACACCGATGGGCTTGAAAAGGCCGCCGTCCGTTGGATGGGACGTTAATGGCCCGTGTGTGGGAGAGCCATACCCTGTGCACGATAAAGAACACGCTGGATGGCCTTGACGGGAGGCTCCCAACAGCTGTTCTAGTGGGTATCCTCCCCGAACGTTCTCTGAGCTTTCGGGGTCCATGTGACCTGGTCATTTAGCCCATTGTGTGCAAAAAAGTGCCGCTCAGAGGTAAAACATCCCAAATCCTTGATTATTTCGTAATAAAGGCTGTGATTTTTACGAGAGGTGTTAGTTTACTTTCATTAAGAGAAATTATGTCAATAACTAGGTTTATAGAGTTTTTAGTTTCATGGTTTTACACTTTTGTCACTTTAATGAAGCCTGTTAATGCAAAAGTTTGAAAACTATTACTCTAGAGTAGGGGTTCTCAACGTGGGGTACGGGGTAAAATTTTTGGGGGTACGCCGTGATAGCTCAAAAGTCGCTAGATCTAGTAACAAAGTAAAAATAACCATTGTTATATTATAACTATAGTTTTATCTATCTGTACAAGGGGGTACGCTAGTTATATACATATTTCCAGGGGGTACGTGAAGTATAAAAAATTGAGAACCACTGATCTAGAGCGATAAACCTCTCTTTTTAGTACAGAACTCTCTTAGTATTTGTAAGAATGTCCATTCTTTACATTTAACATTAATGAGAGTCTATTATATTTATCATCATATAAATGAATGACGTCGACGAGATATATTTGTTCTGGGACCACATCTAAATATTCGCACTTTTTTGTGTAGTGCAAATAATTCTAATTGTTTTTGCAGGTGAAGATACCGAACAGATGTCTGCAGCAGGCCAAATGGAAACTTATCTAGGGGTGAGAGGACTAAAAGAGGTAAATTAATTCATTTCAAATCCTTTTTCACAATTTAACTCAACGATTTCGGGAAATGACAAATTCTAATGGATCTATTATCTTTTCCCATTAAAACAATTTTTGTAATTAACATTTTTTTAATTACTTTTTCCGCTGCGTCGAAAAAATAAACGCTGTAAGTATAGGAATAGAATTATTCAGAGAAATACAATTTTCTGCTCTACAAATAGATTGTATAACTAAAGATTTAAATAAGTCAGGATACGTGCCTTCTGCAAAAGAAAGGCTACACTAATAACAAAATACTTAGAGAAAATAAAGACGTTTATCTCCTTGAAACCGAAACGCACCTCTGTAAAATTAGAACACAGTCCTTAAAAATTGAACTCTTTTTTTTTATTCCCTTAAAATTAAAACACCTTAATTGATTTCAGAAAATTTCTTTCTTCCCTAATTCCTGTATAAAAAACCACTGGTTTGAGATTGTTGTGTTCAATAAGACGTGATAATCTTTTTCTAGAAACATATTTCTGTTTCGTTAATATCTTTATATTTCCAATAGCATAAAATACTATATAACTATATTACATAAAATAACCTGAACTTCCAGGTTATGTGAACGGAAATCCACATTAAAAGCTCACTAGCTTTGAAAATAAGTTTATTATGAAAAAATGTTACTGGAGATAAAATGTTACTCAAAGCTCTCTAAATATTTATTTTCCGCAATATTCATTTAATATTTAAATAATTATGGAAGCTGAAATATTTAACTATAACTTTTGCTACTCATGAAAATTTATCTCAAAAGATTAATAATAAATCATTAATTAACATAAATGTTAAAGTTTACACAGCGATGCCTTTTAGTTTCATCAGTTTGGAGTAATAATGTTTACGAAGATTGTAACAACGATGTCTGCTGCTAAATGTTCCAGCTTCAATTAATCTTTAAATATTAAGAGAATATTGTTAAAAATTTACATTTAGGGAGATTTTGCTGAGATCTGAAATTTATATCGAGTGAGGTTTTCTGTAAAATCATACTTCCAAAATTAGGGAACTGTAAATATGGCTTTCCAGTTTTTTGTAACATAGTAAGATGTTCATAATATACAATTTAATATAATTAGCAAAATAACATTTTCCTCTTTCGTAGCTAATAAATAAAGAAGAAGAAAAAAAGTACATAAATAAAACGGAATTTGTCAAATTATTTTCAAAAGTAATTATTCTTGAAACAAACGATGTGTTTAAGCAGAATGATTTCATTGCATTTTACTTAATATTTACGCAAGTTTTGCGCTAATGCACTATTAAAGCTGTAGGGCAGTTTAAAGGTATATCCCTGCATTGGTTAGATACAAGATTACAGATTTCTTTTAGAACTGTTTTGGGATATTGCCAAAATCCAGTTCTTCAGAGCAGAGTTATTTCCAAGTGTGGAGTTGGGGGGTTCCTTGTTTTAGGTTTCTTTTTCAGGTTTATGACAGTACTTTTTAGTTCTTTGATTCACCAATATCTCAATTGTTTTAGTTCTTTGATTCACATGTACATATTATACAATTTTCTGCTCTACAAATAGAAAATTCGAACACATCCTTAAAAAAACTCTAGAGAGATAAACATCTCTTTTTAGTACAGAACCCGGTTGTTATTGATAAGAATGCTGTAACATTCACTTTTTTCATAGTCCGGTTGTGTGACTGGCGCTTCCGTTTTTTATTATTTGCTAATAATGCTGCGAGGGCTACGATGTTTTTGCTGGCGTGCAGTTTTTTGAAGTATCAGCAGCAACTTAAAACAATAGTAAAATAAAGAAAAAACTGCACGGTGCATAGCAAAAACATCGTAGCCATCGGACATTTATTAGCATGTAATAAAAAAATGGAAGGGTGAATCACACAACCGGACTATTTATGAAAAAAGTGAGTGTATAATACACGTGAATCAAAGAACTAAAAAGTGCTGTCATAAACCTGGAAATGAAACCGAAAACAAACAACCCCCAACTTCGCATTTGGAAACAACTCTGCTCTGAAGAACTGGATTTTGGCAATATCTCAAAACAGTGTGTGAAAGTATTTATAATCTTGTATCTAACCAATGCAGGGATATACCTTTAAACTGCCCTATAGATTTAATAGTGCATTAGCGCAAAACTTGCCTAAATATTTTCAAAAGCACTCAAATATTTTTTACAAATATTGGTTTAATTTCACTTTCAATTAATTGTAAATATCAATATTCATAATTTCATTCGAAATGAAATGTATGTAGTGTTTATAGTCTCTGATAAAACTTCGACGGTTTTTTTAAAATATAGATATTGATAAAGATTTTTTATTTGTGGCAATATATTTTATTGTGTTTCGTTTTGTTTTTAAATGCATTTTGAAAAAAATTATAGGTGTATTTAAATATATAAATTTGACATTGCATTCTTTACTGTGTTTATTTTCTTTTTATATGCAATATGAAATAATTTTTAGAAGTGTTATTTTAAAATATCGTATATTTCCGCAGATAAGACGAGGTATAAATTTTCGTCAAAGTTTTATAGTTTTAGCATATATCTGTCCTATAAGACGACCCCAAACTATCAACGGCCTATGAATCTAGTTTAGATCGGCGATCATTATCTGGATAATAATACTGTATAGCGTATACGGAATTATGTCCTATTCGCAAACATTCGCACTGATTCGGGCATTCGGGACTATTCACAAAAGCGTCGTATGGGCTATTCTATTTTGTGGACATACCCTACTCTGTACTAGTAAATAATTACGGATTGTCCGTTTTTTCCTCAGTAGCTCAATAAACATAACTTTTAATATTTATTTTGTTTTAGTATTGTTTTACTATTACAATGTAAGGTATTATTTACTATTACAATGTAAGGTATTATTTACTATTACAATGTAATGTATTATCATATAGCGTATTTAAATAATATGATAGATTTTTCGGTAAGTTGTAGTAATAATGGTTTCAATTTATATAAATTTCAATCTAATTTTTTTGTATCTGTCCTATAAGACGACCCGGATTTTGGGGGCCTTTTTTATGATTCAACTATCGTCTTATCTGCGGAAATATACGGTATATAACTTTTTATACGCTAACAGATTCTGGTAATGTAATCTGTATATTACAGTTAAATAGCCTTTTACTTGTGTTGGTTTCATATTTTGGCTCTTACAGAATGAAATTTTAAATTATATGTATATTTCTAATTTGTTCTAACATGAATAGTTATGCCTTGCGTTATGATTGATTCATATAAGGAACTGTAGTAGAAGGAAATATTTGTAATTATTTAAACTAAGAATAGTCCTAGGACTATTCTTAGGACTATTCTTTAGACTATTAAACTAAGAATAGTCCCAGGACTAAATAAGTCCATTGATATCAAAATATTAAGTCTAGACCCGATATTAAGTTAATGGAAGGCGTAAAAACAAGACTGAACAAAAATTTATGACAACAGTCAAGCCTATATTTCGATTTTCAACAGTATTCTTTAAGTTTTCGGTATTTAAAGTGTTACGAAATTTGAATTTTAACAACAGCAGTTAGTCATAAGACTTTACTTCAGAATATGTAAAGTATATCAAAGCTTTAACAATAAGCGAATTATTTAATAAAATAAGTATATTCTTCAAATTCTTGCAAAGAATACTTTTTATAGTCATCTGTTTTCTTCAGGATGCTTGCAAAATATTGCAGCTTCCATAACGTTTTAAATATCGAGATTTAGACAAATTCCATTCAGATCTTTAAGTTATATTTCGTCTCATTTTTCCTTAAGTAGTTTGTTATAGAAATCAATAATTTCCCACTGATGTAACATGGAGCTGAATTTAATTTTTAAACTCCAGGATTTAATTCTCTCAACCTTCTTCACAAACTGACGTGTTAATTATTTTCTAGGTTCTTACTGCTGTGAAGAAATCTTGGGCTTCACAATTCGGATTCGTCGCAATTCAATACAAAAGGTAGGTTGGGATTAAAATCTTTTACTAAAATTCTGTTTTTTAATTACATGTTTTTTTCACATTTTATATGAAATCGAAACTTTGTATGATTCCTGCAATTTCTACAGCCTTTTTTTGTCTATTACCAACTGTCTTAAATTTTTCGAATTCGTATTTACGGAAAAAATAATGATCTTAAATAGGGCTGGAAATGGGAGAAAGATATTGTAAAGGAATGGACTAAAAAGTACAGTGGATCTATTCCCTGTCGTTAAATATGAAATTAAAATTAAATACCCCTCAAGCAGCTGCTTGCCACAGAGGTCTGACAGGAGCTGTCAGTTTATATGCCAAAGTAGAAGATCTGAGAGAATGGCAGGACCTCAGCAGAAAAACGACACTTACATCCACATCTTACCCGGGGTTCGAACCCAGATCCCTTAGATCAGGTGTACCTGGAAAATTGCTATTGCGAGAGTGAGGAGGATTTATTTACTTCAGTACCTGATTTTAGGGGACTGCCTGAGAAAATGTATGTCATTAAGGACTCAGTTGGGGGATGGGGGCAGATGGTCCTCCATTGTCATTGCAGAACGAAACGTTGTCCCCACCTATTGTTTCGCTTTAAATTCAGAAATATTTTCATGCTTTTAGGCCATGCACATCGGGATATGCAATAGCTTTGTATTCAACGAAAATTTTCGTTGTAGCTCGTTGATCAAAGAGAAGAAGCCGCGTCAGTATCTTTGGTCCATTTTTCTGACTTACTCTCAAATTGTTCATAAACCAGACCAACTTATCATCCTCTCAAAGATAAAAATTTTTTTAAAACATATTAAAATATCTTCAACATGCTCTTTCCTTTTCTCTTTTTCTCGCTTTTTTCTTTCTTTCTTTTTCTAAAAATAAATGATAGACAGAATGAAAATGTCTTAATTGGCATACTGATTTGGGAGCTAGTTACTATTCCAGAGGACAAACTTCGTGTGATGTGTTCGCTCTAACTGAGGCATTGGTCAGCAGTGACTTAGGTCTTAGTAGAGCATGTCCTTCTATGAGAAGCCTTTACAAGCTAGGAGAACCTTCTAGGATTTTTCTCTATCCTATGTGTTTAAATGAAAAGAATAAAGTATGTTTAAAAATGCCATACTATGTATGCTCATACCAACAGTGAAATTTTGAGGTAGAATTATAAATATGTTATGAAATGCTAGCATTAAAATTAACGACTATAAAAATGTGTATTTAAAGAATTTGTGTTGCAACGACTGAAGGAGTCTCTGTTCCCAGCGAATAATAAGTAATAAAATAAATACACCCTCAAGCAGCTGCTTGCCACAGAGGCTCAGCAATTGGAGAAAAACAATTCTGTCTGCTTCGCATGGGGACGTTGATCACATTACGGATCGCTCTGTATCCTATTTTTTTTTTATGAAATTAAAAATGTCCAATGAATATGGTTTCTTAACGACCTATCTTTCTACTCCGTATTTAAGGCATATGTCGGACACCCTCTGTAAGTGAAAAAATATGTACTAAATTCATTCACGTGATTTGCTTTGAGAACGTCGTACACATAAAATAAAAAAAGTATTTAATTTTTAAAAATTTTATTCAGTAAATGATAGATGATTAGTTACGGTTTATCTGTCACAGTCTTTAAGCATATACTGTTATCAAGTGAAATCTATTCGGAAACGTAACACTTCTATTTCGTAATATACGAATGTCACTTTTTCAGACGATACGGACAAGTTTTGAATTCCCCAATGGCTGTGGTAATCCAAGAAATGGTTCCTTGCGAAATAGCAGGCGTAATGTTTACTTGTGACCCTGTCACTTCCAATCCAACCTTTATCAGCATCTCAGCTAATTACGGATTAGGAGAAGTAAGTTTTATTATGATTTTAACTTCTAATAATATAGTCAAGTAAACTTTATACCTCAATCCTTGTTTACTGCTGAAATATCTGATGGAAAGTTTTTTTGACTTAAAAGGAACCAATAACAACCGTCGTTAAACTTTCACATCCTCCCTAACCACAAGCTTTCAGGTGATTCTTCAGCACACACTATTTCGTAGTTCTATGACAGTGGTTCCCATCGGGGACGTTTCAAAAATATGCGTGGGGTGGGCGTTTCCTTGAGATCTTCTGATGAAACAGATTAATAGAATATGGAGCACGTAAATTAACGACGTTATGCGCGTTCCATTTCGATAGAGAAACTTTGAAATTAATGTATCAACAACATACTATTCAAATTATGTATAAGGTAAATATTTTTTCAATTAGTTCTGTACAGGAAAATATATTTGATTTTCATGAAGAACGTCGTTGGAAAAATAATAATGATAATAAATAAAAAATAATGAAAAATAATTTCGGCCCAAAAAGTTGGGAGCTACTTCTCTCTGGTGTTGAATAATAACTCCGCATTTTGTTCGTCTTTGTGTATTTATCTTTCAGACCAGTATTTCATAATCGCTGGGTAGCGGCACGTCACAGCCTGACTGGAGAACTAATGAGGAGAAAAAAATTGAAAAATATTGTTTGACAAGAATCTCACTTGACTTTATTCTAAAAATCAAAATTTCCTAAAGTAATGGGCATAGTGATTTTTTTACTACTTCAGAGTCCTTTACGTAAGTAGGAGTGAACTTAGGTGGGCGGGGGGGGGGGGGGGAATGTACAGTTCTTGCCGGATTAGTTAAATAATTACTACGGGTGAAATCTTATTATAAAGCAGAATTGTTGGGATAACGGATAGAGTGCTTCATGTAGAAGCCAATGGTTTAACGGTTGACGAGGAGCCTCTGTTAACAAAAATGATAATACATACCGAAGGAAGAGAATGGAGTTGATGGCAAATATTTTAAATGTGAGACTGTGGCCAGGTAGCATACGCTTGATTCAGTTATCAGGTCTTTAGTTTTATGTAACACAATCTTGACTTTGATTGATGCTGTTTCGTGAAGAAACGTTATGTGAAATAATTTCTTTGATTTTTATTAAATTTTTACTAAAGGGGTAAAATTCTTTAAACCCAGAATTCATCTCAGCATTTCTACCATTGAAAATTCAACACGAGCAACTTAACGAGGGTTAAATGTATTTAGAAATCATTTGCTGCTCATTTCACTCTTTAAAATTTTGTTTCTGTTTGAGAGAATGGGGCAAAAATATTAAATTTATTTTTAGAAAATAATTCTATGTTAAGCTCACAGACAGCATTGATGACTGAGTGTAAGCCGGTCTTTAGTTCTATTCTAAATTTCGGCACATCATATTTTTATGTGGATGCAGGGACGGATCAAGGGTGGGGAACAAGGGAGAATACTAATAAGGGTAACAGAGGAGAACAATTGTTAAACTTATGAATATTTCATTCATATTTCAAGAATTTTTTAAAACCTGTAAAACGGAGGGAGAAATGTTATATTTATCGCACCCACCCCCATCTTTTTCTAGCTCTATTGAATTTCTTGCCCTCCCCCTTTTAATTTCTTTTCTCTATCAAGGCCTTTCATGAATGTATTTGTTTTTGGCTCAAGAACCATCGAACATTTGAATTAATCGTTTTGATTTTCCCTCTAATTTTCAAAAAATAAGCCGTTGGTTTCGTTTTATCCGTCTGCAGATATGATTTTTTTTTGGTTTTTAGGGTTAAAAGGGAAAATTTATTTCGAGTTGGGTAGGTAATAATGAAATATCAGGATTCGCATTTTCCTAATTTCTGTATAGCTTTAAATTTCCATGGTTAGAGGGAGCTAAATTTTAGAATGAATATCGAAAATATTCGTCTGCATAAATGAAATATGAATATTTTATGTGAACGCTTTAAATTAATATTGTAAACGATCTGTTTATGCTGCATATTTGAAATTTGGATGGGGATCAAGGGATACTGCGACGTCGACAGATTTACTCTTTACCCTTCTTGGGTTGAATTCTAAAAGAAATCGCAACCTTTTTCTTTTAAGAGACGAATTTAAAATTCTTTTGAAATTGGATAGGGACTAAAAAGTGTCATAATTCCTGTTCTATTTGATTATCGATTAGTTCGATTAGTTTAATCGTTAGTGGGTGTTAAAATCGAAAAATGACTAACTTTATTGCTTTTGAGAACTAACATTTCATATTTGCCAAAAGAGATCTGGTATTCTTCTAGTTTGTACCTAGGTTTTATATACAGTAAAATCTCGATTATCTGGATTAATAGGGAATGTAAGTAGTTCGCATAATCGAAATTTCGAATAATCAATTGCAAATAAAACGTGTGTGTATATATAATATATATTATGTATATAAAATTTTTTATTCTGTATTAAAAATCATTTAACTTATTAAATTTTTGGAAATTATACAAATTATGTGAAAAATTCGAATTCAAAATTAACAAATAAATGCAAGATTAGCGATTTTTCGAAATGTGCCGTACAGTACGGAAATTGATATCCGGATAAACAAGTTTCTACTGTATATCTATGCACAGCTCAGGTTCAACTGTAAACTAAATTCATAACTTGATAGGAAAACAAATCAGCAACAAATCTCTAATTGATTTAGTAAATGGAGAATCTTGATAATGCAGTAGACATAACTTTTCTTAAATATTTCAATAAAATTTTGATACAGGAGAAGCAACATTAATAGCACACTTTTTAAATAAAATCATATTTTAGCCTTTTTCGCAAATATGTGTAAAATGTATGTCGAAAATGATATTTCTTGTTTTGATACTTCTATTATTTCTGTAGTCTGTTGTATCGGCAACATCAGAACCAGACACAGTTATACTTCGTAGAGATATTGAAAATAAACTCTCACTGGATTCAATTACGGTGGGAAGCAAAGATCTGAAGATTGTCATGGACGGTAAGTTATTATTCGGACGGTTCTTATTCTAAGTTATTATAAACCATTTTTGGAAAAAGTTTAAACTGTGATTCATTTATAATTTTAAACTTGTTGTCACTTAAAATTTTAGTTACAATCAATACCAAACTATTGAACATCATATCAAGTCAAAAGAAAAACTTTGCAGATGGCTACTAAGTAAAGCACATATACATACACTGGTGTTTAAAATTTTATGACCTTAGTTTTAATTTCTAACGAATATTAATCTACTTATTCTATGACAGCCATGAATACAATTATTACTCTTAATGAATAACATGTTAAACCCAGGTAAACAAGATTTTTAACATGTTAAACCTCTCGACAAGCAAGCATTTTTAAAATAGGGCTGGTTTTCGAGTAACACGACTGGTCAACTTCTCTACGAACCTTTATATTATTGCATTTACCAAATAAGGAGACATATTGGATGCTTTACTTGTCTCACTCGTCTGACTTATCCTTGTTCACAATTTAAGCACTTCCAAAAAGATGTTTCACATTTCCTTATACAAATTAATGTGTTTAAATAACTGTAACATTTAACATATTTGTAAACAATAAGAAACATTTTCTATATGCCGCTGACCGATGATGATGTGCGCGTACATAAATTCACCCTTATTGGTTAAAGATTTGAACTTGTCACGTGTCTCGAGCAGAAACGTATGTAAACATACAGTTAGTCATTTTCATTTTACACCAAAATAATTTTTACAGCAATCAATTTTTAATTTTCAGTTTTCATTATTCGACTATCATCTATATGTACCATATATTAAAATAAAACTGCATTTTCTACCTTTATCATATTTTTTTCTGTCAAAATGAGGTACATATATGGACTGTACGAAAGGGAAATAAACGAAAAGCATTAACCATGATATAGTCATAATAAAGAATAAATTTAAAAATATATTAATCAGGTTACTATTCTGGAAAGCATCCCATATTTAATCCGCATTTGCATTTTTTACGAGATATTCGTATCCGATTAACACGATGTCACCTTACATGAATTTGTAAAAGAACCCATCTATCATGTTAGTCGCGGACTGTGTCTAATGAGTTTAAATAAGTAATCCAAATTTATGTCGTGTGAATCCGATTAACACGTGTCACCTTACATGAATTTGTAAAAGAACCCATCTATCATGTTAGTCGCGGACTGTGTCTAATGAGTTTAAATAATTAATCCAAATTTATGTCATGTGTGAATACAAATCCTCTATGATGCTATAATCCAATAATTGTGTTATGACACTCAGGCAAAAAAAAATATAGGGCATAAACACATTTGCCTGACAAACATAAAATTCCAATCAGACAAATATAAAAACGTTCATCTTGGAAACTCTCTTATTAAGTTCATTGTTTCGGAACTGCGAATCCGAGATAACCATCATTCTAAAAATATCACAAAGAAAACGTTTGGATAATTCTTTGTTTTGTAGATATTTTCTTTTTTTGCAATATTTTTCTTCATTTTTGAGGACGACTCTTTTGATAATTCAAATTTAAAGTGGAGAGCAATAGAGAAAATGCAATGTCGGATCAGGTGGGAAGCACTAGACGCTAAAATGCGAGGCACAGTCGAATTCTAAATTATCACATGAGGGTGATGACGGTCGAAAGACATTTCCACTGTTATCTTAGGTTAATTTCGACTAAAGTTTGAAATTAATTGGCCGTAGCTGTAAAGAACCGTAGAGATTCCACAATATGCCAACTTGTCAACTTGCAGTTATAGGAATTATATCAGAGCATACTCCCTACAAAAGGCCCCCAAAAAATGTATGCGCTATAACTTGTCATTTGTGTTCCTTCTCAGTCTTAGAAACCATTTGTGTTCCTTCTCAGAGCTATTCACATTTTCCAGCTGTAAGATTTTTTAATTTTCCCAATATGAAAGCCAAAGAGAAAAACACACAACTGACATTTTATGATATGTTTCATATTTTGCATTCTTATGGTTGCAAAAACAAATTTGAGAAAAAAGCATTAAAGGAAAAACAAAAATATAACAAATAGAAAGACACAATTTATAACGAAATATCAATTTACCAATTTCAGGTGTAACATAAAAATAGCAAGAAATAAATCACAAAATGAAATAAAAAAAAAAGATAGAACTGTATTCATTACTATAGTAACCAAGAAACAAATTTGCTTGTCAAGGCTACGAAAAACATATCTACCTGAAATTTTGTCATAGTGACCCAAATTCAGCAGTGTTTGCTTACCAGTGTTATCATAATTTATTTATATTTATTAGGTCATTGCATATTTATATATATAAAGTATTGAAAACACTTTCGATAACGCACGTAAACAGGCTCTCAAGCTGCCACTATTTTTCTTAACCATGCCCTGCATCATGGAAATGGAAAACGCCATGTTTATGCCCCATCACAACACTTAAAAGCGATTTCAAACACCCAGTTTCGTCTTCTGTGCATCAGTTTATACACTAATGAAGAGGTATCGGATAAATTTGAGGTACGAACTTTTACAAATGTTTAGAACGAAATAAGTCCGAATTCTCTGGAAACAATTTCATGGTAAAATGCTAAATTGTGGTACAATATTTGTTTGAAATTCCAAATTTAAATACCAAACTAAATGAAGTTGTAATATAAAACTATGTGAAGTCAAATTAACTCCTACATATATATTTTTATGTACTAGAATGGCGGGATATATTACTGCCTTAGAAAAATGTCTAATTAATTAAATTAGCCTCAGAATTATTACGTTTCATTTAAAAAAATTCCAGATTCTGGTGGAACGAAAGAAGAAGAAGTTTCTTTGGAAGCAAAAGAGAAGTGCTGTCTATCAGAAGAACAGGCTTTACTACTAGGGAGCATCGGTGTGAATGTAAGTAATCAATATAAATGAACTGACTTGTTTGTAAGTTCTTATTATACCTATATAACAGGTTTACCGGTATCTCATAGACTCCCAATAAAGTATACGATATCGAATTTTGGCTATTACGCTTTAAGAGAACGACTTTTTTACGACCTGAAGCATTCTGCAGTGATATTATGGAACACGTTTGGTATCTGTACAATTCACTAAAGGAATTCGCTAGAAGAATCTTGCACTAGATACACACAAATTCGTTTTTATTAATATGATCGTATCCCGACTATACTGGTAACTCCAAATAACTGGTAGTGTGCTCACAGCCTTAAACGAAAAATGGTTGTTAGACACTAGTGCTAAAATTAGTTTGAGTTCGATCCAAAACCCAAAAATTTCTTTATGTTTTTCGGAAATTAAATATTTAGTGAGTATATACATATATTTATATACAGTATACATAAATGTCACATTAATGTAGTTAGCTCCGGAAATCACATTCGATTTAGTATTTCGTTTTCAAATCAGAGAATAATACTTTAGGTAGTTATTCGACGGTACAATTGAGAAAAAGTGGGTTTACATTTACAATACTAAAACCTCGACCTATGGTTGAGCAATCGTTTTTTGATGAACATTAAAGGAGATCGAGCATTATAACTGATGGTATTCAAAATCATCACACCCGCTGGAGTTCAGTATGCAAATTTCTAATGGATGATTCATAAAGTGCTAAAGCATTTCCACATGTTATTTTGGAGATTGCCAGTATTCAAACAAAACTAGCATTCGTATTTCAAGATGACAAGATGTAATCATCACTTCAGCCAGATCTGGTAAGGGGCTATTTCAAATTGCAGTTGATGATGGCAGACAGCAAGAGGTAATGGAAGAAACTATGAGTCTTCCGTTAATGGTTCTCCTTGTTAGAAAATTTTCAGGGGTGACATTCATAATCTCCAAATACCTATTATTTGGAGATCATGAATGTCACCTGCATCATTGCATGTGACAATTGCATCATTTCAATGCATCATTGTGGTTGCCTGCATCATTTCAATGCATCATTGTGGTTGCCTGCATCATTGCAATGCATCATTGTGGTTGGCTCAGCCACAATGTGACTTGTGTGTTCCACCGATTGCTTCAGATCCTGCTAGATGGGTGAGTGCTATATTACATCCATCGTCGCCATTACTGGCCAGCTCTCCTCCCATCACCACAACATTTGCAGCAATGTGATGGATTGAGCATTCGGCCTCAGAAAGTTCAACTATTCGTCTCTCTCAACTATGTACATCCAACTTGAGATACTACTGATGGATAGATGAGCTTTCGTTCTAGATGCTGCTTCGTTAATGTCGATCTTCATACATGATGTATCAAATACATTACAGGAAATAAAAAAAATGGAACACTTGCAAGAAGTTATGGATATGTGACGAAATTTAGGGAGGCATGGCATTTAGTATATGGAAATTCATGGAAATAATTAGGTTTTGCAGGATGAACGAAACGATTGCACAGGCGCGAGCTGACGTCACAGGTTCAGAGCAGTCAAACACAGATAAAGGCAAACAAAGCTCCCTGATTGATAAAATGTTGTGGAAATTGTTCTGAACCGCTGTCGACAGCCGTGCCAACAGTTAACAGACTTTGAGCGTGGAAGAATCATCAGCCTTAGAGAAGCTGGTTTGTCGTACAGAGATGTGGCGAATCTTGTTGGTCGCAATCCCAGCACTATCGTACACATATGGCTCCAGTAGGTTCATGAAGGATCCAGCACCTGCTGACAAGGATCAGGAAGACGATGTATGACCACCGAGTGACAGGACTGCCACTTGCGATGCACAGCATTGCAGTTTCATTTAGATTCGAGTTATATTGCAACTTCATTTAGATTCGCGACTACAACGCAACTGCAAAGGAACTGGTAACACATCGAATACCTACCAGGTGGACGGTAAACGACAGGCTTTCACAGTTTTCATTACGAGCCTATCATCCGGCCCTGCGTTTTCCCCTCACATCTGCCCACATGCAAGCAGTTTTCAGTGGTGTCGCCTCAGACAGAACTGGAACGAACAAGAGTGGAGTACAGTGGTATTTAGTGACGAATCTCGTTTTTGTCTTGGTCAGCACGAGGTAGACAACGTTTTCACCGTCATCCAGGGGAAAGGAACCCACCCAGTGCGTGCGACATCGCCACAGTTCCAGTACAATGGTGTCTTGGTGTGGGGTGCATTAGTCGGACATCTCGGTCAGAACTAATGATCATAAGGAGATCTTTAACAGCTCAACGATATGTTGCCAACATTTTGCAGCCAGTGGCTGTCCCATTCATTTGTTAAGCAGCACGGAACCTTTTACCAGCAAGATAACGTCATCCCCACCCAGCCCGCATTAGTCTGCAGTATCTATGCGAGCAAAATGTTCAGGTACTACCATGGCCAGCACGCTCACCGGACCTTTCATCTATTGAACATGTCTGGGACATGATGGGCCTACAGCTCCTAAACAACACCCAAGAGGTGCGCCAACCACTGTCGCTGAAATGCAACAGTGACTTCGCGCTATTTATCGTTCCATACCTCAGGAGGACATTATAGAACTGTATGATAGCCTTCTCCGCCGTGTTCATGAATGCAATGCTGCGCGGGGCGGTTCAACATTATACTAATTGTACCACTTTACCGGGTTCATTGTTTTCCATATTTTTTTAGATAATGTAATCAATCGCAATAGTGAATGCTAATAGTGTAGCTAATAGCTGCCAATGCAACAGTGTATGCTAATAGCTGCCAAGCGTTTCAATAAAATGACATTAATCCTTCCTATAGTGTAGTAATGCCCTCATTCATCCGAGAACGTTTTCACTAGTAGCTATTTGTCGGCCTCTATTTCTCCAACTCTATTTTTACATGAATCATGAATTCGTGATCATTTATGTATATACACTGAGTGATTAAACTGTAACCAACGCCCTGCACGTTTTGCCTTTGGAAACTAACTTTTAAAATAAACGTTTTTGAGAAAGTGTGACTGCAGATAAAGATCTCAATCAAGTCTACTTTATTCTTAATCTTAAGGCTGTACCGTCGGAATAACTATAAATTGTCGGAATACTCTACCGTCAGTTGGTTATTTTACCTCTGAGCGGCACTTTTTTTGCACACAATGGGCTAAATGGCCAGGTCACGAAGACTCCAAAGGTTCAGAGAAAGTTGGGGGAGGGGACCCACTGGAACAGCTGTTGGGAGACAGTTGGTAGCCTCCCGTAAGCCATCCAGCGTGTTCTTTAACGTGCACAGGGTATGGCTCTTCCGCACACCGGGTCACGGCTTAACATCCCATCCGACGAATAGCGACGTTTCATCGGTGAACCCCTACTAACCACGGTTAGTAGGGTACACCAATGGACCAAGCCTATTGGTGTACCCTACTGACCGTAGGTAGGTCGGGGAATTTTGCAGAGATAAATCTCAATGCTGGCCCAGCTGGGACTCGAACGTGGGAACTGCAGATTACGAGCCTGGCGCTACCGACTGAGTTACCCCCGCACCACTGTACTGTCAGAATAACTAGAAAAAGATAAAGCAGACTGCATATAAAGATCTCAATCATGTCTACCTAAATTTCGATTTTCCACAATCGTTTATTTGTATTTTAAAAAATTATGAAGGTTTGAATATTTAAAAACAGCAATGCCAAACATTAGAATTTACCACAAAAATTAATTATAATTTGAAACAAAGCTTTATTTCAAACTATTTAATACAACAGATGTATATTTAAAAAGTTTGTGTAAATAATTCATTCTATAGTTTGCAATTTTCTTAAGATTTGCATTGTGGCCGTTAAATATTTAAACTTCCATAACTCTTAGAGCAAATATTGCTGAGAATCGGGATATAGATACACTTGATTGAGATTTTCCGTCACATTTTATCACATAAAACACGTATTTTAGAAGTTATAAAGATTCGAAGTTAGCTTCTACTGACATAAAATGGAAGGAATGGTCATATTTCAATGATCACTCGGTGTATGTCGCCTCGCTTAACACATACGCCGAATTTCAGACTCATATTGTTGCAAATTAAAAATGGATGAGCACTGAGAGTGAGTTCAAGTAAAAATTTGTCAGTGAAAATTACAATGCAATTTATTACTAAAGTATGGATAAAATCATTTATAAACGAGGTCAACCGACACTAAACTCTCTAATATTACATAGATAAGCTTTTAGAAGAATATTAAATTCCTAAATAACTAAACACAAAAGTGCGACTAATTGAACTGGTTTTTCAGAACTAATTCTTTTCATACGTTAATCACCATGCACAAGACAACAATATTTTCCTTTTTATACACCAGCTTACCAATATAATTGCCGTCCCATGGCCGAGTGGTTAGCGAGCTTGGCTACTGATCTAAGGGACCTGGGTTCGAGTCCTGGGTAAGGTATGGCTGTTTGTGTTGTTTTTCTGCTGAGGGCCTGCCATCCTCTCAGACCTTCTACTGTGGCATATAAACTGACAGGCTCCTGTCAGACCTCTGTGGCAAGCAGCTGCTTGAGGGCGTATTTTTTTTTACCAATATAATCCATAGCAATAAAGTAGTCAGCATCCGGCGCACAAACTAAATAAAAACATTTATTCGTTAAAATGTCGTGTACAGACTCTTAATTATGCCTCCTTTTAGATCTCTCAACTTCAACAACACACTTCTATCTTTCTTATACTTCAGATCGGTTCTATGTTCCAATTCGTTGGTTAATTAATTCTCACGCAGAAGCACACACGCTCGTTCATGACACGACCGTCACACTCACTGCAGTACGTTCATCTGTTGTAACAATATTTACAGCGCGTAAGTACAATACTATATTAGTACAATATCCATATAATTCTCTCTTTCTACTGGACTTTTCAAATATTTCATTTTCTTAAGCTATTTTGTGTATGGGTTTATTCTGTAATAAACCTTGAAAGGTTGTTTAGTTGACATTTGGTTTCACACAATTTTTTCGTGTGAAACATATATCTGAATTTCTGATAAGAGTCTCTCAGATTCATATGGATGTGACAATGAGGTTTTTTTTTTGTTGATTTTTTTATTGAAGGCCAAGAGTACATTTTTAGATAAGCAATCCAAAGGCTTGAAAATTACAATTTAAAAGATATAAACTATACTGCTATTTGTATTCACATTTAAGTTCTAATTACATACATATAGGCACAAAAAGTACTTTTTTCCTTATATTTCACGACAAATTCTTTTTTTATTATTAAGTCAGTTTAAGACATAGTTTGCTTTAAGCTCATTTTTTAACATTCTTTTCACTGATTTAATATTTGTTTATTTTTGTGGGTTTTATTTAGTTTTATTTGCTGTGAACTGTGGGACTAAACTTAGCATATTTCATTTATTCATGGTTGATATCTTGTTTATTTCAAAATATCTGTTTTTCTCAAGCGTATTTTCTTTTGAAATAGGTTGAAAAGAGTTATTGTTCGCTGAGAGACATCGAATGGGGGATTTTCGGAAACAAAGTTCATCTGCTGCAGGTTAATATTTTTTTTGACATGCTTTTTTATGCTTCTATTAAGAATCTCTGTCCGTTTTATTATCAATTAACAATTTATCTAATAAGTGAAAATTATCCTTGTATACTTTGATATGGAGTGTTCTGCAATTCTTGTAATAGAGACTCTATTGTTCTTTTTTTACTATTACTTAATATTTAACATAAATTAAATATCATTACAATATTTGAAAATGAAACTGTTTGCATTCTTCCTTCGCCAAAGCGTAAAAAGATTGTTTGTATTCTAAGAAGAGATTTCGGAAGTTCAGTTTTTAAATATCTGTCATTAATATATAATTAAGATTTAGTTTTTCTAGATATTTATTCAGATATCACGACAAAATTTTGACTGATACTGCCATTGAGATAACCGTAGCAGCTTTTATTTTTGTGAAGTCATAATTTTAAATGAGAACGTTTTTAATTTCTTCCTATTGCTTTATGTGTATATTGTACAGAATGTTTTCCATATTAGAAACAGTCAGTTCAATAGTAGATATGGAACCAATGAGATATCTTAATGGAGAATAGTTTTCCGTCTAAAATTATGTAAGAAATCAAATTACTTTATTTCTGTCATTTGCCAGGTAAGTTTAGAAATGTTTAAGAATAATTGATGTCATCTGCTATTGACATGAAAACAGTTCTGTCCTAATTCAATTTTCTGCTCATTATCTTTGCTGTTATTTATCTCTTTCGTTGAAAGCTTTTGTATCATTCTGAAAAGTACCAGTTCTAATACATCAATGCTAATATTTTGTCTCTTATATTTAGTCTCGTCCTGTTACATCTGGAGATGCTGAAACTGATTTCGAAATAAAACACGAATTTAATTGTCCTCTACGATCAGAAGACGAATATTTGAGCGTATGCAACGTTGGGTAAATTATTTAATGCACATATCTCCTTTGTTTTCGTCGTTCATTAAAACATAATATTTGACTTTTAAACATTTAAATTTTAATTTCAATTGTATTGATAATCGCGACTTAGAAGCTGAGGGAAAATATTAAACAGAGTATATATATTTCATTAAATAAAATAGTTTATTTATTCTTTTATAGGAACCGATACTTCCCAGCACAAAAGACTGATAAAAATAGAAGCTACTTTAGTTTTTTACCGATTCTCAAAAGATATATTCACATTCAGAGAATATTCGAAACCACTGTGTCAGGAAGGTACCCAAGATTTAGTTTCGTGGGGGTAATCCGAAAATTTAGTTTAGAGAATGTCCGATAATAATTTGGATTCGAGGTGGTGGAGAGGAGGTCTGAGAATAAGACTGGAGTAGGATTCCCTAATTGATAAAATATTCCACTGGACAGGAAAACTTAAAATGATATTCTATATGGAATAAAATTTTGTATTTCCTTTTTAAATCAATATTTAGTGTCGGACATATATAAAATTATAGAAAAATAATTATTTTGGGTTTCAAAGCAGGTAGACAAGTTTGAGATTTCGTATAAGACGACTGGATTTTTTGAGGGAGGACCGATCGTTTGCCACGGACTCTGAGAGAGAGCGTCGAGTCAGCAATGACTTTGCAACACCGGGAAATGGAGCCGGGGGGGGGGGAGAGATACAAAACTAACCATTAGTGCAGGAAACAACAGAAAATGGAGCCGAGGGGGGGAAGAGATACAAAACTAACCATTAGTGCAGGAAACAACATGAAATGGAGCCGGGGGAGAGATACAAAACTAACCATTAGTGCAGGAAACAACAGAAAATGGAGCCGAGGGGGGGAAGAGATACAAAACTAACCATTAGTGCAGGAAACAACATGAAATGGAGCCGGGGGAGAGATACAAAACTAACCATTAGTGCAGGAAACAACAGAAAATGGAGCCGGGGGGAGAGAGATACAAAACTAACCATTACTGCAGGAAACAGCAGAAAATGGAGCCGGAGGGGGGGAGAGATACAAAACTAATCATTAGTGCAGGAAACAACAGAAAATGGAGCCGGGAGAGAGAGATACAAAACTAACCATTAGTGCAGGAAACAACAGAAAATGGAGCCGGGGGAGAGAGATACAAAACTAACCATTAGTGCAGGAAACAACAGAAAATGGAGCGGAGGGGGGGGGGGGAGAGATACAAAACTAACCATTAGTGCAGGAAACAACAGAAAATGGAGCCGGGGGAGAGAGATACAAAACTAACCTTTGGTGCAGGAAACAACAGAATATGCAGATTAAAAGTGAGACACGAGCTGCCACAATTTGTGTAGAAAGGAAGACACGGGCCAAGTGGGAACCTGATTTTTAAACCAATCATTGGAGCACACGGGGGACACTGTGCAAGATATTTGGACGTGCGGAAGAATATCATGGGAGCCATAGAGCGGCAAAATCTGTAGTAACGGAAATAAAAATCTCGATAGTTAACGCAGAAACTAAGCCACGGGCTATGAGAGAGCTCGCTGACGTCCACAACAATCCAAGCCAACATCGGGCAAATTTCTTCCTGTTAAAAATCTGTGCTAAAGTATCGTGTATGTGGGGGGGAGGGGGTTGGGTTGGGTTGTTTTACCTCTGAGCGGCACTTCTTTGCACACCATGGGCTAAATGGCCAGGTCACATGGACCCCGAAGGCTCAGAGAAGGTTGGGGGAGGGGACCCACTGGAACAGCTGTTGGGAGACAGATGGTAGCCTCCCGTCAAGGCCATCCAGCGTGTTCTTTAACGTGCACAGGGTATGGCTCTCCCGCACACGGGGCCACGGCTTAACGTCCCATCCGACGGTCGGCGGCCTTTCCAAGCCAATCCTCCGCTCATCCGGGGCGTTTTTTATAATGCGGACGAGTGAATTACGTGACACGAAGATTCATATTCAAGAGCTTCACCACTATGAGAGAAACAAACTTTTGAACTTTAAAGATACGGAAGCCGTTAATGTGCACATTACCTAGGTAAAATGCGGAAAACTCTTGATTCCGCACGTTAACGGAGCAAATCAGTTAATCTGCAGATTAGCTTGGTAATGTGCACATTAACGGCTTTCGAGCTTAGCGGTAACATAATACATCATCTTCCGATTCACATGCAACAGATCCAGCGGTCTTCGAGAAACACTGGGTTTTCATATTATTCTTTAATTTATGGAAACCAGTGTAAGAGACGCGTTGTCTGAGTGCTATAAACAAATATTACGTACCAAGAGAAAAAAAAAGAAGCCAAGTAATCTCTCCTCGATTCCTATTTCAAGTGAGAGCCATGCCAATGAGTTAATCAGGTTTAGTAGCCAGCTTCAAGAGTTTTCGAGGTGTTATTTTTATGTTTAGTATTCATTCTATTTATAAGTAAAAAATTTACCGAGATACAGTTTTTGAAATGCATACGGCTCTGTGTTTACACTTTATAAATTATAATTATTTACTTGGGTTGCTTACCCATTGAAATGCATGTTATAATATCATAGACGAACCCGGATTTCGCTTTACGCGGAGTTACCAGGTGGAACACATGCTGCATTAAACAGGAATTCCTTGCATTTATAAGAAATATATTGTATACCCTTCTCATAAAACTGTAAATGCTGGAGTTGCCAGTTAGAGTACATAGAAAAATTTATTATATACATTAATTAAAATATATATATATATAAACAAAAAAATAAAACCAGAAAAGAAAAGTTTGTTTAAAATACTTTAGTGTTTTTTTTCTGCTTTTATCTTATTCTGAGAGTTTTATTTTCAGGGAAGTGATGCCAGGAGCTTCTACTCCATTAGGTCTTGATGTGATGATGAAATACTTCGGAGTTGGCTTCCAGGTAAAAAAAAGCTCTTCTTATTCTCCGTTAAACATATTTATTTTTAAAAATCCGGCTATATAACTTATTGTAGTTTGTTATTCAGTTAACGATATTTCTTGAAATTTGTATTCTTCTTGTTCAGAGAGAATGACGTTTTTCGTTTACCTGCTTTTGCACTCTTTAAAAGTTTTAATTGGAATTAACTGATGATTGGAAAAATGCATATTTAATTATATTCTATTAGTACTTTTAAACAAAAAAAAATTATTTCTCTTTTATTCCTTAAATTAGAGAATTTACTTTTCTCACTTCTCTCTGCAAAAAGGGGAGCAGATCGTTGCAATCAAAAATAATTGAAAATCAATTATTTTTGATTGCAACAATCTGGTACCCTTTTCGCAGAGGGAAATCTGATTGAAATCAGTGGAATATCTCTTCATACTCTACGAACGAAATTTGAGATAACTATCATAAATAAATCGCATGTAATATTTGTTAAAAGTTTCGCTTTTTTCGTTCCCTCTAATGATGTAAATATAAACTACCTAAGGATTTGAAAAATGCAAATTAGAATATTTTATTAGTATTAAGGAAAAATTTTCCAAATATTGCTTAGAGCAAAATAGTTGAGTTTTCATCCCCGTGGTTGTAAGGAGACAGCTCATTGTTACAAATGCAAACCTACTATATTCTACCATTAAAAGTTTAAGATTTTTTGTTTATAATATTGCATTTTTAAAAAATTTCCAAGTTAGAGGACGCAGTAATAACTTTTGTAAGCTTCGGAGAGTACAAAGAGTAATATTTCATCAACATCTATGCAACACAAAAATAATTTTTAAATAATCTCTAAAAACAAAAAAGTTTGATGTCTACAAACGGACAGACAAACAGACGGCAAAGTGAAAATATCATTATTTTTTTAAACGAGATAATAAATTATGTAAGTGATTCGGAAAATACGTAAATATTCGTATTTCATTTCCAGTTTTATCTATTTCAGACTCCTGAAATGAGACTTGGTGAAGGAGACAAATTACCAATCTGCAGATACTACTCCCCTGTCTTGTTTCCTTTTTATAACCATATAGTGTTCAATCTTATTGACGTAAGTTATCATTTTGAAAAACCACTGTATTATATATTGTTTGTTTCCCAGTATTCTACATCTACATTAAAAATCAATTATGAAACTTTGAAAACAATATCTTAAATTACTCTGGAAAATATTTTAAGAAAATCCTTAGAACGGGTCCATAACTCTGCTCTCGACAATTACTCGAACAGCAATGATATGCGGAACTTGCACTATTTGGGTTTGGAGATGTTTCTAAAGGCACAAAGGCCACAAAAATATATCATTAAATACACCAATTAACGATATATATATGTTACCGCTAAAGTGCAGAAATCAGTTATTCTACAGATTATCTAGGTATTGTGCAGATTAACTAGGGTGATCCGTTAACGTGCGGAAAATTGCTTCATTTCTCAAATTACCTAGGTAATCTGCAAATTACCTGGATAATCTGCACATTACCTACTAGGCACTCGTTAAAGTGAAAGTAAGATCTTTGCTGGAACAACAGGAACGTTTCTATACGCTTAAATTAACATAATGTTATTTATCTAGTGTCCGAGAGTAGAGTTGAAACCAGGGTCATCCCTCTGTCAACATGAATCAGTCGTCCGAATTATAAAAAACGCCCCCAAAATGAGCAGGCCAAGTGAGAACGAATCATTTTAGTGATTCGTTATCAAGAATGAATCACTTTACCGATTCGTTCTCACTTGGCCTCCGCTCATCCGAGGCGTTTCTTATAATGCGGACGAGTGAATCACGTGACACGAAGATTCATATTCAAGAGATTCACCACTATGAGAGAAACAAACTTTTGAACTTTAACGATACGGAAGCCGTTAATGTGCACATTACTTAGGTAAAATGCGGAAAACTCTTGATTCCGCACGTTAACGGAGCAAATCAGTTAATCTGCAGATTAGCTAGGTAATGTGCACATTAACGGCTTTCGAGCTTTAGCGGTTATATATGTATAAAGGTTGTTTATTTCTCTGATAATACCTGTAAGACAAAACATTGTTACCTGTTTAAGACCTGAAGTGAAGACTATGTAGTGGAGACAGTCATCCTATTAAATCGACTTAGGCTGCTAGAGGACTGTTTAATAAATCACTTGAAATGCTCATGTAGCACGACTCGCTAAAGTACACATCCACTCTCATTAAATGCCTCTGACTCGCTACAATACAGCGGAAACTACAACTCACCTACTAGTGACTACAATTACTTACTACCAGCTCAAGGTAAAATTTCACTATAATGCAAATGCAGTTTCTCTGTCAATTTCCCTGAGTTTCCTTATAACGCAAAATTTCAGCTAGTATCAGCATACCGCCAGAAATGGAAGATGCAAATGCAGCAAAAAGATGATAATTCGTAGCTAACCCCTGATGAAAGTGTAAAGCTCCTAATGTAAATCGTGGTGAAAATGAGAATTTATGCAAAATTTGGGAAAGGGAAAACGATATTTGAGAGACATATCAAAAGTCATATAATAAACATATTAAGATTAAAATTATTGGTTATACTTGAAAACCATGCTTATTACATGAAAGTTATGTTTAAAAATCAAGAAGCTCAGCCATATTTAAAAATATGGATTCTCTAAAAAATAGATTAAAGTACAAAATGAACGTAAGAATATGCAAAGTACAGACAAGTTCCTTTATATAAATATGGGGCGGGATGGCTCAGTCGGCAGCGTGTGCCAGCTCTATAATCTGCAGTTCCCAGGTTCGAATCTTAGCTTGGTTAGGATTGAGATTTATCTCCGCAAAACTCCCGCCTATTCCACGTTTAGTAGATAATGCTTACCGATGGGCTTGTAAAGGCGCCGTCCGTCGGATATGACGTTGAAACATGTGCTGTGTGTGAGAGAGTTATACCCTGCCTATGCACTTCAAAGTACACGCTGGATGGTCTTAACAGGAAGCTACCATCTGTCTCCCAATAGATGTTCCAGTGGATCCCCTTCCTCAACCTTCTCTGAGCCTTCACGGTCCTTATGACCTAGCCATTTATCCCGTCGCGGGCGAAAAAGTACCGCTCAGAGGTAAAACAACTCAACCCAACCTTTATATAAATATAATAACACAATGACAGGTGCAGATAATGATAGTGACTAGAGGAATGCGGAGTTCTTCACACTCTCAGATCCTCAACTATTCCAGGTTTATGATTAGGATGACAGACGGAGATATCTAGCGGAGTTGGGTGGTATCAAGAGAAGTGTGGATGAAGGACAGTTTTACAAGAAAACCAGGAATTTATATTTGCTGCACTTCATAATGTAACATTGTTGCTTCCAGCTCTCTCTTAAATTTCAAATTTCTTTCCACAAGAAGCTCGGCGTCCCATATTTGGCAGGGAGATTTCAAGATACTTGCATTATATATTTCTTAAAATGAATTTTAGTTCCATCGTCCTGAATTCATCTTGGAGCTTGACTTGATAAGCAAATCTCCTAGATCCTCCTCATTCACTAAGGTGTTGAAAAGATATCCTCGAAATCCTAACCTCCGAGAGTATGCTTGAGTTTTCTTGAGCACCTCATGGTCAACAGTGGGTAATCGTGTGAATTCGTTCACCGCCATTTTTTCCAGAATTTTCTCCTGCATTGATTGATAGCAGACGTCTTGATTTCATCTAGGGAATGATTTATATCTTTAATAGGGTTCATTACGGAGGATTCCTTCTAACAATTAGTGATTATCTGCGATCAACCTTTTTGCGAAGTTTCATTACTATCAGCGAAGGTATGGCGAATATAATAGCTCCTGAATAATTTTATGACACCCTGAACTAAGGGTTACAACATGGAAGATTATTGGGTGGTAGAAATATCCCTGCATTATTGGGATATGTATTACGGAGCAGGGTTGTATCCAGCCCCTCCCTTCCAAGAACACATTAGTGCAAATGCATATTTAGTAAGTTAATTTAGGTTTTACTGTATGTTAAAAACCTGTGATTACCTCTCCCTATCCAAGAAAATGTTATTGGTGCGTCAGTGTTCTGGATACCTACATCTGGATGATGCATTGTATACGATGAGAAGCATTTTGAATGCCATATTTTTTTAACAAGGTACCACTGAGCGTCATGAACAAAGCAGTTATTGAATTGCCGATAATTTGAGCCTGACTCATCTATAACAAACAGCTTGAAGCGAAGTCAAATGAATACTAAGTTGTTGATAAATCAGCTACATTTTCTCGAAAACTGAAATCTGAAATAATAGCCATTTCTCTATCTCCCTCTCGGTATATACTCTATTAGAATTGTCTTCATTACGAAAAATCTTCTAGATTCTACAAACACACTGCAGACTTTCTGAAAACTACTCACAGAATCCAGAGGGTCCATGAACTTCAGTTTAGGAAATACTGACGTAAACTATTGAAGGGTTCTGTAAATCAAATATCGAATTAATACTCGAGGTATGTGATGAAAATGTTGATTTGATGTGCAACACATAACAAAGATCCTAGAAATACTGTAGAGTTCGCCCTAGAAATATTTTGCATTTCAGAAAGTGCCTATGATAACAGAATTTTAAATACACATACTTTAGAGTAATATGGGTTATTTTGAATGAATATTTCAGTTGTTTTTCCGATTTGACGCAAAGCAGAGCACCATGATGAAGTCTACCATGCTTGGCATGTTTGGAAGAATCCTTGATGATGAAGAAATGTTTACCATTGCTGCTGACCGTCATCGTGGATCAAAGCCTGGCATTCCACGTGGATTTTACTTGAAAGTGATACGGGTAAGTTATGCTAAAGTAAATGCTAATGTGTGCATCTAAAGTGATAATGTATGCCCACCTTCGCTATAGGGAAAGCTCTGCGAAAAGAAAATGTTTAAAAGCAGTGTGATGTTCGTGATCCGTACTTCTTCTTGTCCTTCACTGGGACCAATTCTGGCAGAACTACGCCACAACGTGACGTCCCTAGCTCTTTATTTAGTGCGATATTGGTATTGACGCCAGTCGTGATCGATAATTGAAGGGACACTCGACATTAACATTTATATCAAAACTAGGATCGTGGATTATTTTATCTTATGCGTCAGGTAGAGTATTAAACTAATCACTGATAGTTAGTGATATTTGATTGTTGAGTCTACCTTCCAGGGAGGAAGCGCTGTAGTAATTTCAAATTATGTCTCTGACTGATGAACGATTAGTACGGAGTTAATATAAAAACTTTGCAAATGTTTATCATTCCTTAAAATTGTGCTATCCTTCCTGTTGCTGGCATACTTTTGAAGTTGACCAGTTATCTCTTCTTAGCACTTATTTTACAGCTCATGCAGTCAGATAGACTTTTTCATAAACTTGATGAGTCACACAGCTGTTCCATAAACTTAGTCAGACACTCTATTTAAACAAACTGATTTGTCGCACGACTATTTAAACAAACTTGATTAGTCACACAGACTATCTTAGTCATCAGACAGATCTATCTAAATCTACAAGACCAAATGTGGGATATAGCATCTGATTAAATGTGAGATCTAGCACCTGATTTCAAACCTGACAGAATTCCTCAACCACCACAGAGTCATTTATTGTTCTGTTCGAGAGACACAAGGCTAACTGCTTAAAGTCTGGAACGAATCTGCCCTGTCAACTCTGAACCTTCTCTTCAACAGCCAATTACCAAGAGGATATCACCTGAGTAAAGTGAGCACGCTACCCACGCAGTAGTCATAAAACTTTGTCTCCCATATCAAGTGGGGAAAAATATTTCTCACCTTGAACATTTGTATGCTCTTCGCTGTTTGAGCATCACAGGAAGTCTATCTGTTCCACTTGTTAGTTACATATTTCTATGTAGCATGCTTGCCTAGTTATCTGAAATTCCCAGGATCGAGTCCCACCTGGGCAAACATTGAGATTTATCTTCACTAAATCTCACCTTGCCTTCAATTGAAAGGGGACACCTACGGGCTTGGAAAGGTCGCCGTCTATTGGATGGAACGTAAATCCGTGAACCCCTGTGCAGGAGAGCCAAACCCTGTGCACGTTAAGGAACACGCTGGATGGCCTTGACGTGAGGCTTCCATCCGTGTCCAGTGAGTCCCTTGTCATTGTGCGCAGAAAAGTATAGCTCAGAGGCTAAACAGCATTAACACATTTCTCAGATATTGCAGGTGTTGGAAACTTGACGTTCCCAACCAACAGAAAAGAGCATGCAAATCACCATCTCTTGAACATGCCAAGAACAAGATCACAGATATACCTTGCAAAATAATGAGAATAACCAACAAATAAAACAACTGCTTTAATTCAAGTATTTCCCATGCTTCAAATATTTCATTTATAAAATTAATATACATATATATTATTTTTGAAGGGACACAACAAACAGGATTCAGCTGTAATTTGTTCGAGTCCCAGCTGGGTCAGCGTTGAGATTTATCTCCGCAAAAATTCCCCGCCCTGCCCACGGTCAGTAGGGGACACCGATGGGCTTGAAAAGACCGCCGTCCGTCGGATGGGACGTTAAGCCGTGGCCCCGTGTGCGGGAGAGCCATACCCTGTGCACGTTAAAGAACACGCTGGATGGCCTTGATGGGAGGCTACCATCTGTCTCCCAACAGCTGTTCCAGTGGGTCCCCTCCCCCAACCTTCTCTGAGCCTTCGGGGTCCATGTGACCTGGCCATTTAGCTCATGGTGTGCAAAAAAGTGCCGCTCAGAGGTAAAACAACCCAACCCAACCCAGCTGTAATTTCTTTTAATGTAAGAGGGAAAAGGAACCTTGCGTTATAGCGGATGAATCTTTGAAGGTGAAGGAACATCAAATTAGCTCAGTGATTTAGAAGAGGATTTCTTGAATATTTCAGAGAGAGAGAATTGTACATCAAAGGGTACTTCTCTGTCATTTGCTTCATATACTGAGCTTATTAAAACATCCTTTTTAAACATCGCCTAAGCTCGCTGTTTTGTTGTCCAGAAAAAAAAAATGAAATCGAGGGCGTGGCAGAATGCTTTTCCGGTATCAATCTTTAGCAAATTTTTTGAAAAAATAAGTGTAGCATGTATGTAAGATTTTTTCGCCTCGGTTTCGGTTATTAGCATTCTCAAAGCTGAGGGGGGAGCACGTGCTCCTCCACCCCTCTCCCGTAGATCCGGCCCTGTATGTAAGAAATATGATCGCAATTACAGCTTTTAAGATTTTACCCTAATTTTAATCTAAAATTTTTTCTAAATTAATAGCAGGTTCGTAAAATATATCATTTATATCACATTATATGTTTACATTTTACGACGAAATGCGGCATTTTACGACATATTTTGGCGCAATGTTAAGGCGCATACAATGTTATCTGCATTAATATACATCTAACTGTAATACATTGTCTGCATAATTTTGTTCAATGCACAAAATCCTGAACTAAATGTAAAATAATAGTGTAAGTTGAGTATTGTTACTGATAAAGCAATAAGTTGATTTATCAGTAAAAATACTGATAAAAGCACTAATTTTATAATAATTGCTTTACCAGTAAAAATACTGATAAAGGAATTAATTTATGAAATTAGTGTTTTATCTGTCGCACGAGCTTATTAATTAAAAATATCTAGGTAATTTATTTCCTCCCTAGAGTGGCTGTACCTTATGAAGGAAGAAGCAAATTTGTTGTGGGATAGAAAAAGTAACATATTCAAATTTAGAAGCTATTAAATTACCTTTTGAGTCTGCACAGCCATATTTCTGAGAGTTTTGGGATATACTCCGATCTGCAGAATGTGCGAAATTCCTAACAACTAAAGTACAATTAGCAACAAAATTAAAATATATGCTTTATTTTAACTGGAAGAGTCCGTAATTGCGATGACATCCTTCAGAAAACTTTGTTGAAGCCATTTTATAAGGCATCGTTTTCCTATTATGAACACTTGTTAAATATGGCCATTCTGAACACTGGCGTACTGTAGCTCAAAAAAGTATCCGAACACTACGGTTGATTACATAATGCAGAAAAAATATCTGGCAACGATTTTTTTAGAAATTAGTGATCTGGCAACCTTCGTGTCACGTGATTACAGAATTCAGGAAAAATATCTGGAGCGTGTACAGCAACTGTACACGCTCCAGTTACCGTTCACAGCAAACTGGAGCGTGTGCAGTAACTGCACACGCTCCAGTTTGCTGTGATTTCTGTGTCCAGTTTGCGTGTGCAGTAACTGCACACGCTCCAGTTTGCTGTGAACGGTAACTGCACACGCTCAATATTTCCGTGAGTGAGCCCACACGATCCAGGTCTTTGTGAGCTCACACGATCCAGTGTGCTGTGAACATTAACCGCAACCGCTCCAGTTCGCTGTGAACGGTAACTGCACACGCTCCATATTCATTGCATTATATATTCATGCGCATTATATATATATTAAAAAATTAGTGATCTGGCAACCTTCGTGTCACGTGACATGAAGGTTGCCAGATCACTAATTTCTAAAAAAATCGTTGCCAGATATTTTTTCTGAATTCTGTTATCAACCGTAGTGTTCGGATACTTTTTTGAGCGACAGTACTTTAAAATGTTTTTGAACCTTTGATTCAAATATCTACAATGTCACGTAAGATTAAATCAAGTCTTCTTTTTTTTTCCATAAAAATTAAGTGACTGAGCTTCATGCAAGATTTCTTTCTTTTTTGGTGCAAGTATTAACGAAACGATTAACCATCTGCCTTAAAATTTTATGATACGCTGGGGAGTGAAATTCCTTAGAACACGGTTTTCCAAACTTTATAAAACTGAGGGCAGATTTTTTTCCATTTTTTTGCGGCCCTAAAATATAAATGCATATTAAAAAAGCCACTTTTTTGTTTAATCTTAAAGCAATAAGCCATTTATTAGATTTGCACTTCATGGCTTTTAAGTAACCTACCGTACATTTTGTATTTTCTGCTTAATCGTATCTTACCGCGTTTATGAGTTGTTTTACCTCTGAGCGGCACTTTTTTGCACACCATGGGCTAAATGGCCAGGTCATATGGACTCCGAAGGCTCAGAGAAGGTTGGGGGAGGGGACCCACTGGAACAGCTATTGGGAGACAGATGGTAGCCTCCCGTCAAGGCCATCCAGCGTGTTCTTTAACGTGCGCAGGTTATGGCTCTCCCGCACATGGGACCACGGCTTAACGTCCCATCCGACGGACGGCGGCCGTTGCAAGCCCATCGGTGTCCCCTACTGACCGTGGGCAGGGCGGGGAATTTTGCGGAGATAAATCTCAACGCTGATCCACTTGGGACTCGAACCTGGGAACTACAGATTACGAGCCTGGCGCGCTACCGACTGAGCCACCCCGACCGCGTTTATGAATATTGTGCGATAATAATATGATAATGCTCTTATTTTTATATCTTCTAAGGACCTCACTTGGAAACGATGCATTATAAAATGGCTTCAACAAAGGTTTCTGAAGGATATCATCGCAATTAGAGACTCTTTCAAATTTTACGCTAATTGTAATTTTAAAATGCTTTTAAACTAATTGTAGGTTCTTAAAATGAGATGTCCTTTATTATTCTTTTAGGACTGTTTTCTATCAGGATATGCATTGGAACGAGCTAAGAAAGCTTACAAAAATTATCGAATTCCAGTTGAGAATTGTGCCACTGCTCAAGATGTGTATGACTGTTTGGCTTTCCATTGCAGTGATTTGAATGAGGTGAGTGATCAAAATGCAGAGAAATTTTGTTTACCTAAAACTATTAAGAATTAAAGCAGTTCAACCTTCCTTCCTTATTTCATTTTAAATTACTCTCATTATTACGAGAAGTAGTTAGAAACAGAACCCATATTTTTTTAGGAAAATAATTATTTTCTGTGCTGAAGCATATTTTTAAATAAGAGTTACCTGCGCAAGTATAGTTTTATAAATACCAATAGAAGCTCAAGACTATACAGTTAGGAGCCCTTTTAACAATTTCCTAATCTGCTTCCTGAGCTGTGATTGGTTAAAAATATTTATTTACCTATCTAGTTAGGGATAAAATCTTTATCCCTTCAGTCGTCCTAGTAAGAAAAGATTCCGTGGTCCGAATTATCATGAAACGCCCCTCTTTTTTTTAAGCCCAGTGAGAACGAATCCGCCAAGTTATTCTCATTGGTTGAAAATTATAAGTGCGTTCTTATCATAGGAATTCCTTTACATTGAAAAAGGGCGCGAATTTTGAATCTACCTCTACCACCTAGAACCAATGGGATTCCAAAATTTTGAAATGCTGAATACAGGAAAAGAATTATGGAGATGCCTGATTTCAATTGAACCTCATAGGACTGAAAACATGTTTCGTAATGCTGTAATGCATGTTTTGTAATCCAGACTGAGTTACATATTACTGAATAGATGACATATTAAAATGTAATATTATCATTCTTTTGTAGACTATATGTTCAACACATTTTATATTTCCAAACCTTATGTTCTTCTTAAATTATTCATGCATAAGTACAGTCGCTGAAAAAAACATCCGAACACTGGTGGAGTACAGAATTCAGAAAAAAATATCTGGCAACGATTTTTTTTAGAAATTAGTGATCTGGCAACCTTCGTGTACGTACACACGAAGTACGTACACGAAGGTTGCCAGATCACTAATTTAAAAAAAAGTCGTTGCCAGAAATTTTTTCTGAATTCTGTAATCGACCATAGTGTTCGGATATTTTTTGAGCGACTGTACCTTCCTTGGTAAAAAAAAAGTTGGTAAGCTAGTTCAAAGACATCATATCAAGAAAGTTTAGTCTTGTTGAGCTTCCCACAGTCAAATGTAGATATTTTCTAAGTAAGAATATCTTCGATGATTCGTTGTACTGGTAGAATCAGTCAATCACGTGTCACGGGCAACTACAAAATAGTGACCTGTCTTCTGCAGTTCAGCTATATTGTATTTCAGCGCATGCGCATTTGTATCATTGCTGTAACAGATAATGCTAAGTTCCGGACGGTGACCGCAATGTTAAAATCTGTATTGACAATACGAAAGCAGCCGAAGTAGCCCAGATTTTTGCGTAAGTGCGGCGAATAACGATTGCAAAACGAATATGAAAAGGATATTATGTTGGTTTAGCTATGATAAATAATGAATAATAAATTTGAAATTCGTTCATTATGTTTTGTGATTATTTTTGGTGGTTTAGTACCCCCGGTGGTCAAATGAATGAGCCGTCCCTGATAAATACTTCAGCACTAATTCATCACAACCCGCCCCCCTCATTAGCGTCTTTTCGCAATAAAAATGTAAAATTTTTAAAGACTACTTTTCACAAAGATGCCATTCATTTGATGTGTTCATCATGACAAAGGGCATATAAATTATATACATATATATAAAATTTATATGCAAAATTTTATAGCAAAATTCTGAAATCTCGGAAAGCTGTAAAAAGCTTTCCGAGATTTCAGAATTTTGCAATTTTGTGATGGTTTTTTCATTAAAGTGTCATCATGATCATCATCATCCTCAAGCAGCCATGGGCTACGGAGGTCCAACCAGACCACGCAATTTAATTCTCCAAGCATATCTGTCCTGAGCTACATCTGCTGCATCCGGCAACTGCACACCAATTGTAACAAGATCCTGTTTGACATTGTCTGCCCACCGCATCCTAGGTCTCCCCCTCCTTCTGAGGCCTCTAGGCACACTGTTCATAACCCTATTCGCCAATCTATAATTATCCATACGGGCAACATCGCCAAACCAGCGGAGTCTCTCTCTGCACAATATGCTGCTTAAAGGAGGCTGCAGACTCCTTTGCCTAACCTCATCATTAGTTACAAAGTTAAACCACCTAATACCCAAGATACTGCGTAAGCATCTGGAATCAAAAGCGTCTAGTTTCTTGTTATCTTGTTTACACAGCGTCCAGGTTTCACTACCATAACTAACCCTAGAAAGAACCAAACTATTATAGAGTCTAATTTTAGTCTTTAGGTGTATACGCCTATTTCTCCACACTCTCCATAGATTCTTAAAAGTCCCGGCAGCAATCCCTATTCGTCTGTTAATCTCATGCCGCACATCACCAGTATCAGTTACATAGCTCCCAAGGTAATTAAATTGTGACACCTGCTCAAGACTGCAACCATTCAGATTAACTGAATCACAACCTGCCTGACCAATTTTCATCACTTTAGTTTTCTCTCTGTTTATAACCAAACCTACTCTACTACCAGTCTCATCAACAGCTCGAATGAAAGAGTTCATCTCATCAACATCATTTGTCAAAAGGGCTAAATCATCAGCATAATCTAAATCAGAAATTTTCGTATCTCCAGCCCATTTAAGGCCAAAATCTTTCCCTTGAAGTGAATTTCGCATAACATAATCAATAACCAAGCTAAAGAGAAAAGGAGACAAAATCCACCTTTGTCGAACACCAGACGTAATGCTAAACCAATTGCTATGAGACTTACCAACTTTCACACATGACTCAGTGTTATTATAGAGAGCTTTCATTATGTTAACTAACTTGTCAAGTATACCATATGATCTCACAATCAACCACAAATTATGACGATCAACAGAGTAGAAAGCCTTTTTGAAATCAACAAAGCTAGCAACCAAAGGTTTCTGAAACTCTAAACATTTCTCAAGAATCTGTCTAAGTGAAAATATCTGATCTACACATCCCCTACCACTTCTGAATCCACATTGCTCATCACGCAATTGCCTGTCAACCAGATTCTTAATTCTATTAAGCGCAATCATGGAAAGAACTTTACCTGAAACAGAGAGTAGGCTGATACCCCTATAGTTATCACAAGAACTGCGATCACCTTTTTTGAAAATAGGGATAATAATAGCTCTGGTAAAATCTTTAGGAACCATGCCTTTATCATAAAAGTTATTCAAAATTTCAGTCATCAAAGTGGTAACCGAAACATTCCCAGCTCTGAGCATTTCTGTAGCAATTTCATCTACCCCTGGGGATTTATGAAGTTTAAGTTTAGAGATAACCAAAATAACTTCAGATTGTGTTATAGGGCCAACATTAAAGCTGCCAATGCATCTATCATCATTAAAAACAATGGGAGTAGAACTAACCACATTGTTTAGAACATCACTGAAATGCTCAGCCCACCTAGTCATGACAGAATCCTCACCTTCTATAACCTTACCTTGTTTATCCTTCAATCCTTGTATGCCTGTCCGTTTTCTATCACATAAAACATTAACTATCTGGTACAGCTCTCTGCTGTTGTGCTGCCTAACTGCTTCCTCAGCTCTGTCAGCCAAGCCATCAAGCCAAAGATTCTTATCAGTAGCTAACTGATCCTTTACACGTTTATTAAGCTCTCTGTAATCCTTTCTATTAGGACTAGTAGGGTACTGATTAAGGACATTCCTGCAGTTCCTTCTTTCTGAAATAAGCTCAAGTGCCTTATCACTTAAATAATTCTGTCTCCTCTGCTCCTTTTTTCCTAAAAGAGTACTGTTAGTTTCCAAAAAAGCCTGTTTAAAATGACCCCATTCTTCCTCAACTTCAGTATTAAGCAAACCTTGACTGTCATAATGACTAAGTAACCTATCATGGTAAGCTTTAGCTATAACTGGGTCTTTCAGAGCTTCAGTATTAAAGGTAAATTTTTTAACCCTAGCACAACACTTTTTAAGTTTAAGTTGCAAGACACTTTAAACAAGGTAATGGTCCGATCCAATTTCAGCTCCCCTATATGCCCTGGTATTTCTAACAGAACTAGCCCATTTGCTGTTAATTAATATATAATCAATCATATTCCTATGCAGCCCATCAGGTGAAACCCATGTGTATTTATGTATGTCGCGGTGTTTGTAATATGTGTTAGTTATTCTGAAACCATTGAGTTTACTTACCTATAGGAGACGTTTCCCATTGCCATTGCAGCTACCAATACCAAAAGAGCCTATCACCCCTCCCCAAAGATCAGAGTCAGTACCAACTTTGGTATTGAAGTCACCTAGAACAAGGGTAATATCTCCTTTCTTGACAGAATTCAAAATATCCTGAAGTTGTTCGTAAAACCTATCCTTCTCATCCTCATCACCATCCTCAGTGGGGGCATAATAGCAGATAACATTCAAGTCTTTAATGCTTGTCTGAAATTTTGCTGTAAGAAACCTTTCATTAATGCACTCATATCCTACAAGAGCATCACTAGCATGTCTGCTGTGCAGCAGACTCACGCCTTGGTGATGCTTTCCATCCTCTCTCCCTGTAAAGAGAAATTTAAAGTTATTTTTAAGTATCTGATCTTTACCTGTCCATCTGGTCTCTTGCAAGCCTAGAATATCTAGGTTATAGCGCTGGAATTCCTGCATGAGGACATCAAGAGAATAATCTCTATGTAATGTCCTCACGTTCCACGTTCCTGCAGAGAGAAAATGATTAGTAGGATTTTTAAAGAAATTAGGTTTATTGAGATTGGTAGGGCCAACAATATCAAACAGCCCCCTGATCGCAGGCATGGGGCAAAGACCTGTTCCTCCTCCGCTAAAGGCTGAAGTCACCGATGCTGGTAGGAACTTCAGGCACCATCTTTTCAAGTGGACTTTTTCAAGAGCCACATGGCCTGCCTGAGATACATTACTCCAGTTTAGGCTTGACGATGCCCAACTAGCTAAGTAAGATTCAGGTACTTGCGATGGCCTCTGATTAGAATTATCCACCAGCTGATATAAGGTATCCCATGCCTCTGTTCACTTAGAGCTGGCAACCCAGAAGCAAACAGAAAACACAGCAGCAGATTCTCCCTCAACAGAGGCCCACCAGTGCAGCAAGTCCAGGATCAATAATCAAGTTTAAATCCATAAACAAGTCCAGTCTATTAGGTATAAATGGTCAGCACCAGGACCCTGTGAAGTTGACCACTCCTCAGCAGGGTTGAAAAAAAATAAAAAAGTGACCATAGATGACCAGATCAGTAGGCCATACTGAACTGGCAGCCCTCCCCTTCCGTTCCCTTCCAAAAGAGAATATCTCTTTTGAAAGGTACTAACGGCCTGCACCACGAGAAGGCGGGGTCGGACATTAGGTGCTAGACCCGGCCGGTTCTGTGCATCATCACTAGGGATTGGTACACAGCTCTCATTCCAGTTTACGCCTAGCTACCATTTACAGGTGTGTACATTAAGTAAAATGATGTTTAAAAGTAATTTTTGTATATTCTTGTTCCTTTGGTTAAATAAAGCACATCTAAATGCAAACATTTTTTTTCTTTTACAAACATTGCGGTCTCAAGGAGTTAATATTTTTAGATATTTTTCTTTCTCACTTTATTTTTTTTTATTTCATTGCAGCCTCTTCTTCGCCATATGTCGTGCTCTTATTCGTCATCTATGTGGAATATGAGTTTGCTCACAATTTTGGCCAATGCCAGAGGAGGTAAGTAGGCACAGTCAGAAATATTATTAATGAGGTATAAGTTGACAAGATTCTTGCTGCATTCTTCTTGAGCAAAATAGCTGGAGAAAAAAAATCAGAAATGCAAAATTTCAGTTTCCGAAATTCTAAAAATAATTCTATAGATACAGAGCTTTAAAATTGTAATTGAGTTTTACATTTGCATTCAAGCACTTTACAAATGTTCTAATCTACTGATAGCTAAAATGCTTTAAACGGCATAGCTCTTCTAAGCACGCAATTTATGTAGTAAAATAATTTTGCTTGTAACATCGATAATTTCAAAACATTTACAAGTAGCGTATTTTTCACTTAAAGATGATAGAAAGAAAAGTTACTGCTGGGGCAACAGACTACACATGGTGTCGTTTCAATAAAATATGCCATAAGGAGAGTGAACGAGAAATATGAGGAGAATCGGGGATTCGGACCCAGTACACTTTATTTTGTAGCTAAGCATGCAGACATTAGTAGTCACATCTAATAATTTATTTCTGGGGCGAGGTTGGCTTAATCGGTAGCGCATCAGGGTCTTAATCTGCAGTTTCCAGGTTCGAGTCCGCCAATGCCCGCGTGGTTGAGATTTATCTCCGTTAAACCCCCACTTGCTCTCAATCAGAAACGGAATACCTAAGGGCTTGGAAAAGTCACCGTCAGTCAGATAGGAAAAGCATTTGTCGCGTTTGTAGGAGAGCCATATCCTGCAGACGTTGAAGAACATGTCGGAAGGCTTTATTGAAAGGATACCATCTATCCCCTAACAGCTGTTCAGTGGGTATCCTTCCGACAGCCTTTTCTGAGACTTTGGGATCCTTGTGACCTGGTTATTTAGCCCATCGTGTGTAAAAAAAAAAGTGCCGCTGAGAGGTTAAGCAACCCAAACGTATAACAATGTGCTACAAAATCGAATGTTTTGAAAACGTGAAACATGAGAATGAATTCAATTTTGATTGACAATCTAAACGTATGAGAAAGACTGCGAACTGTACTCTACACCTCCACTTTTTTATTAATGCGAATGCGAAAAGTTCTTTATCATGACGTGCTTTTTCTCTATTCTTTTCAGATTTCTGTACCGAAGTATACAGCGATTTTGCTGATCTTTTGGCCACTTGCACCAATGTAGAGAGTGCAGATGTTCCAGCGGCGATTCAAGTAAGTAAAAATATATTAGGCATACTTTAGAAATGTACTCAAATTTTATGCTATGCTTTAAACATCTTAAAGAAAAAAATTCCCTACACAAAGGAGATAACCTAAAAGATATATTAGGTTTGGGCTGGTCTTCCATACAACATACAAACCTTACACAAAGCTGCTGCTCTTAGTAGCCACATACGCTAATCACTACACCAGTTAGGATCTGGTGATTAGCGTACCAACTAAGAATACCAGCTCAAACCGCTGATATTGAACGAACATTTTTGGAAGCGACATTACTGGTAGAGATAAGTTTTATGAATATAATACGAATGAGAAAGTACTTTTCCATTAGAGCTTATCCCATAGGAACCTAGTCATTTGTTAGATGTAAATTATTTTAAAGAAGTAGAATATAATTGGTTATTTATTGAGTACATTTGTTTTCGACATTGTCATGTATTGTGGAATAATCTTGGATTTGTTTCAGCATTTCTCTCCAGATGTCAGCACCATTAAATCAACATTTGCATTCCATTCATTATTTACCAACGGTTCTCAACATTATTGAGCTCAACGTCCCCTTTTACCAAGTAAAAACTCGATCGTTCGAATTAATTGGGAATATAAGTTGTTCGGATAATCGATTTCAAATAAAGCAAGTATTGTATTATGTATAAAAAAATTTATATTATGATTAAAAGAAGATTACAACAAAAAACATTTAACTAAATGAATTTTGGGTAATTATACAAATAAAGTTAAATGCAGTATACAAAATTAACAAATAAATGCATGGTAGGCTGTTTTTCAAAACGTGTCATGCAATCCTGATAATCGGGGCTTGGAGAAATGAATTTCTACTGTATTATTTCCAACTTCATATAAACCAAAATAATTTTTCGTATGTAAAACAAGTTGAAAACTAAATGGCTGTAGTGCCCCTTTTTGGTTTGATAAATGAAAGCTTCCACAAATTTATAAAATGCTCTCGTTGGAAACCATTGCTTTATACACTTGAATTTTCCCCGTCCACATAATTTTTTAATATGTAATTTCGAAGTATTGTGATAGAGAAAAACTATCGAAAATTTTACAATTTTACCTGAACACGAAAAAGTGATTTTTTTAGCAATACTCCCTTTCTCTTTATGGGCTATGCTTTCATATTAACTTGCTTCTATTAAAATTATCTCTTGATCAACCTATTATATAAGGAAATTTTAGATTAAATATATACGAAATAGTGGCGAATAAGAACCTTCTGACGTAGTAATTATGAATATTCCTCACCTTTATAAAATGGTGATTCCTCAAAAATTGCTCGATCGATGTTCATCGTTTTTTGAATATTTATAGGCATTAAATCATAATAATATTACATAGGCAGTGTATAGTGGTGTAGTACAATATTTGTCTTAAATAACAAATACCCAATTATTGTATCTGAATTCGCATATTTCTGAACATATTTTTTTCTAAATTGGAGAGTAAAAGATATAATGATTCCTGGAGCGATGATAGGAAGATGTGCTACAAATAATGTTGCAATAATAACTTCTCAATTAATGTAACTAAGTTAACTTGTTTAGAACATAATTTTAAGATTTTAATAGTAATTTTGTTTCTTTTACAGAGTGTGGCCTACACCATAACTCAGAATATAAATCCAGAACAGTTTAAATCAATGACGTCTGAGGTAAGTTCCTATTATTCACTGATTTGCTATGCAATTTTCTATTTCTAATATGTGTTAATTTCGATATAGCTTCTTTTAAGTAGTAATAGGTAGTCAGAGGAAGGATTACAGATAGGAGGGGTATCCGTCAGAGATTATGCATACGTCCTTATAAATATTATTTCTGTCTTTGGTGAAATGACTATCTTCCCCACCCTACCTTGTTCCTAATGTGATTGTAAAATGCAAATAAAACATGTAAGATTAAATAATCAGAAGAAAAGTGGTAAAAATTAAACGTCTTCACTACAATACTACTAAAAGTATCGTTGTAATTTCTGGTTTAAATTTAGTTTTTGCACAGTTTTTAATTCCAGCCAATTCGAATTCCAGCATATTCAAAGTGTTATACTAAATTCGGAACGTTTTCCTATGAAATACAAATTCGTCATATCCTATCAAAGGTTAAGCAACTGATTGCTTTTTTGCATTGGTTATCTCAAAGTGGAATATGATTATTTTAAAGATAGGTTTCTTATTAATTTACGCAATAGGACTGTCACCACCACACACACTACAAAAAAAAATTAAGATTATTATTTTTACTATAAAGTCCATGAAGGGAATAAAGATTTCGGAGTATATGCTAATTATTTTGAACACCGCGAAGATTATGCTAGTAAGCTTAATACTTTAAAGTAAAAATTGCTTGCTGTCAGAGATGGATTTTCTGGTTCAAAATTATTTTCCACAGAATTAAATTCATCTTAATATATTTATTTTACATCTTATACAAATGACCTTGCTTTATTAATGGGAAAGGAAAATTAATTGTATCTTTTCCGCTATTAGCACGAATTCAACCAACACGGTTTTGGTTTAACATGGTTTTTACACTAAGGCTAGTTTTCGACTAACGTGACTAGTAGTTAGATTTAACATGATTTCTCAGCTACTAATTTATTACAGTTTATATATTTTTGCATTTACCATAAAAGAAAATACTTTTAATGCACCATTTGTCTCACCTATCTGACCTATCCTTGTTCATAATTTCAGCACTTCCAAAGGCATTTTTTTCGCATTCGCCTATGAAAATTGATGTGTTTAAACGAATATAACAGTAATTCGTAGGTGATAGAGTACATTTTAGTTCTCGCTGACCTATGACAGTTTAAGCGTATAAAGATTCATTCTGATTGGTTAAAGATTATAATTTCTCACGTGCAAAACTAAAGGAGAAAAGGGATAAAAAATTATAAAATTCTATGTCTTTTTCTAGGATGCATTAGAATGGCTTCGGACTTCATCGAACCCTGCTGCCACCAAATTCAACGAATTTCTCTCCAAGCATGGACACAGATGCTTAAAAGAAGTAAGACAGTTAATTATTATACTTTGCATAAAGGAATTTGAGTCTATGATGACTCGCACACAAAACATATGATGGGCAGGGGTCGACTGGCGATCAAAATAAGCACGGGAAGTTACTTGAAAGCGGCCCATGTACCCAGTTTTTCAACCCGATTGGAAAATTCCCGGTAGCCCCCCCCCCCCCCCCCCCTGAATATGGGATATTTCTCCGTGAGCAGGTCTTCTCAGTTATATTTGTTGTCGGGCAGTTTTTGGGACTTTTTTCATACTACACATCAAGACATTAACACATACCTAAAATTGCAATTAAAAGTTCATTACACGAGTAAATTAATGTTTTACGTGTTTTTTTTGCTTTGTTTTTCGTATTTTTGTTGAAAAAAAAATGGTTTCATGTTTTGTTTTTACATTTTTATCAATAATATTTTTCATTTCTTTATACACGGGCAAAAAATGTCAGTAATAACAAAGGAAGCGTCAGTTTTGTGTTATTTGATTTCATGTCACCTAAAAATGAATCACTTTCATTATTCTTCTCTCTCACATTTCACACTTTTCTTTGTCAGTATACTTATGAAATGGGCTTTCCTTTGTGTTATGATTATCTCGCTTTGGATATGGCTCTTTTGCACTCTGGACCACGACTTACTGTACCATCTCTTTAAATTGATTTCTGCCATTTTCTCTACGAGATCATGGTGCGAGTGACAGAAGGCACTGAAACCTGGAAAAGATGATCTGGACGAGATGACAGAAGGCACTCAAACCTGGAAACAAGAAAGGGATTTTTTTTTTCAGGGAAGAGAGGTACATAATCTGACTTTAATTTTTATCAGTCAAAACTTTTGATAACTTTTATGTCACATGCTTTCTGTTATACTCTCCTCTGTAATCTCTTATTTGTGCTCAACGTGTAGTAAATTTGTTCGTAGGAAATGAAAAAACTTATAAAACAGAGAACTTATTTTTCTTATACATAAGGAAAAAAAATACCCCTACCTTTATGCATTAAAACTACATGTTCATCCCTAGAATGAAGGATTAACGAAAAGGTGGAATGGGAAATTACATTTTGTGTTAATAACAATTTAGGCACATAAACAGGGGCGCTTTTTGCATTCAGACAACAAAGGTGGCAGATATTAAGCGACGCCAAGTTTTCAATACGGGCTTATATTCCGGGAACAGTACTTGTATTCCAAGTTCTTCTTTCCTTTCTATTGAATATACAAATATTGCATTTGTACCAAATTTGTTTATTCTCTTTCTGATGAATGGCGAAAAATATTTACATGAAATGTTCTTATTCTCTCTCGGTGAAATGTAGAAAAGTATCTGTATCAAATTTTTTCACTCTTTTTCTAATGAATGTAGAAAAGGTTTGCACTTAATTTTCTAATTTGTTTTATGTTTAATGTAGAAAGTATTTGTACCATATTACATATTGTAAATGCTTTTGTATGATGAATTAATTTGAATTGTTTGGAATTACTTAATTTTAGTTCGATTTGCATTCAATGCCCTGGGGAACAAATCCTCTACCTTTGGTGAAGATGTTACAGGTAAGTTTTTGTTACTTTGTAATAAGCCTGAACTATAACTATTGCATTTTTCTCGATATTTATTATTGAAAAGTAGACGAAAAATATATAATATTTCGAACAATAATATTTCGTGGGGAAACTTTTCCAAGTGAGGGGGCCTTGGAGTTAATTCTAAAGATAGGCGGAGCTTCAACAGGGCGCCATTGTTGGGAATCAAATAAATAAAATCCTGAAAGTTTATAAGGTTACATAAGCTGAAAAAAGGTTAGCTATTGATGGTGTAGTGGTTAGCATAACTGGCATGTTTCCAGGAGACGTGGATTCGAATTCCACTCATGGCAAAACCAATTTTTTTCAGCTTGTTATTTCATGAGTTCCATGTCTACAGGACACATCCTGTGATTCTTTACTACTTAAGTATTTTTTTAATGAAAAGAGGGGATGGATGGTGAAAGTGAGGCAAAAACCAGGGAAAGGCCCACTGGAGTGGATTGAACAGGAACAGACAAGATAACCGTTCCAGTTTATTCATATCTTTTAATCTAACTAAGTAGGGCAATGCATGTTTTTACCGTCTCCCTATTGTTTTTCGCTCTTCATTTCTCGGTTTGTCGGTTTATGTGTTTGTCAAGCCAGTTGTTCCACCATATTTTTCGAACGCGATAGAGAAACTTAATGATTTATATGTCAAATGAAAGCTTATAATGCGGGGAGTGCCATAGGCTATAAAAATTGATCTCCCATGCTTTCTTCCCCCCTATAAAGGAGAAATATGAGAACTATTGTTCCGCTATATCTCCAGAACATGAATGCCGAAAATAACAAGCTATGCGTCAATGAAAGCTTCTGAAGCGGGGAGTGTCATAAGCTATAAAACATTGACATCCCATGTCTTCTTCCCCCCAGAAAAAAGGTAAATATGAAAAAGATTTTTCCGTTATATCCACAACACGAGTGCCGAAAGTAGCAAGTTGTAATCAAATGAAAGCTACTTACGTAGGGAGTGTTGTGGGTAACAGAAATACACCCCCTTTGCTTTCTTTCCCCGAAAAAGTGAGGAATCTGAAAGTCGTTCTTTTACTATATATTCTGAACTCGAGGGCCTACAGTTACGAGTTAGGTGTCAAATGAAAGCTCATATAATGACCGTAATTAACTATTTCGAATTTTGTTCTCACAATTCTTCCCCTCCATGTTGAAAGGGGGGGGATTTTCGGGGGTTTGACCTTAACGAGTCATCAATGTCATGGGTCTTCCATGTCTCCAATGTCATGGGCTTCCTCAAACACGACTCCAAAAGGAAGATAAAATGTGGTCGATGATTATGAGTCATATCAAATAAAAGTTTCTGAAGGTAGGTGTTTTTAGTGACAAAGAAAAAAAAATATAAATAAATTAAAAAATTAAAAAAATACCTATCTTCCTATATGTGCCCTGAAAAGTAGAAAATAAACCTAAGGCATATCTATAGTGCAATTAGTCCCCGATTTACCTGTACAACAAGATTGCCAACGCCCTATCTTCCTTTGAAGTGAATGTGAACTCAGTGACTGATTGCACCATCGATATGTTTTAGTTTTATTTTCTATTTATTAGGGCACTTATAAGAATATCGTTTTTTGTTAATTTGTTTAATTTTCTTATATTTTTTTACCCTCTTTGATTTTAGTGAGAAAATGTTTTCGGAGGTTAAGCAGCCAAAGAAGAAAAGCAGTACATTTCAATATGCAATTATCTGAATATATATATATATTATTTTGTTTGAAAAATAATAAATGTATGATTTATCGAATGGAGGAAATAAATTTCTAAAGGCAACGCTGATAATGATATGAAAAAATCCTTGATTTTTTTTGGAAAAGGTGTATATTTTATTCCATTACGAAAATGTTTAATATTTTTTAAAATTATCAGAGATATACGAGAAGCATAGTTTGTCTTATAATGAAGGTACTTTTACTGCAGATAATGGAGAAAATCAAAATATTATATATTTCAGGGTTTTGTGGGTAGTGTCAACAAAGACTCGGTGGCCAAGAAGCATCTAGATGCTAACGAAGTGATTTCCAACCTCCACGTGCCGTTGACGTTCAAATCAAAGTAAGTCGGTGTCATATTCCTTGTTTTTTCGCATGACAATTTCCCTTATACACCTGCAATTCAAAGAAATTTTGTCACATAAGCGAAAGAGTATTTTGAGTAAGACTTTTGCATTAAAATTCTCATTATTATATATAAAAAATGTGTTTCGCCATAAGTGAGATTCGAACCCACGCTTCCCAGAAACATGCCAGGCGTGCTGGCTATTACGCTATCAGCAGTTAACTTTTTTTTCAGCTTATGTGATTTATAAGCCTTTCCCGAATATTGTTTGATTCGCTGGTTGCACCATCCATTTCTGAAAACGTAAACAAAGATTCCACTATGATGGATTGTAATATTAAGTCACTCAAGCTCATGGCGTTAAATCAACAATTCTGTGATACTCCACTATTGAATTATGCATAATATCGAAGAAAGAAAATAGAAGATCAATTCAGGAGAAAAATGAAAATGCTAATTAGATTTTCTAGCATACCAGAAAGTGTGATTTTTTTTATAATAATAATAATAATAGCATTCAATAAAATAGATAAATAAATACCTCCTCAAGCAGCTGCTTGCCACAGAGGTCTGACAGGAGCCTGTCAGTTTATATGCCACAGTAGAATATCTGAGAGGATGGCAGGACCTCAGCAGAAAGACAACATAAACATCCATGCCTTACCCGGGGCTCGAACCCAGGTCCCGTAGATCAGTAGCCAAGCGCGTAGACAACCAAAAATTCAAAAAATTTAATTAGTTTTTCAAGTGCTGAAAAACACCCCAGATTTTTCTAATTTTAAATTCCGTTGAACCTGTCTGGCAAACTACGGCCCGCCACCTCTTTTTGTGCTACCTGCGAGCTTCTGATGACATATAAGTAAGATTTCTAAAATAAGAAAAGAACTTACAGATGACTCTCTAGGGTCAGAGAGATCCAACTTCGGGAAGCCAATTCTCATTAAAATAATTAATTCTAATGAAATTATACTGTTTATGTTTTACATACTTTAGGTTTCTTTTTTGCAATGGTTATACATATATTATTGATTGTATATTTCTTTGGCCTTTCCATATTGTTTTCCATGCGACCAACCGTTCCATTTCAGTTTTCTATGCGACACTTCAGCTAAAACGTTTGCCCAGGCCTGTTCTAGAACAATTATATTACATAGCATAAGAACTAGCATAAATGAGAGTTCTGGGCCAATGTTAAGGTATAGGAATTCTATGTTAATCCATGAGAAACGTTTAGGGAGAAGAGGTTTAAACTAATTTTGTTGTGGTTTTGTGTGAGAAAATATGTGAAAATTAGAAAAATCTGGGGTGTTTTTCAGCACTTGAAAAACTAATTTAATTTTTTGAATTTTTGGTTGTCTATTGAATGCTATTATTATCACAAAAAAAATCACACTTTCTGGTATGCTAGAAAATCTAATTAGCATTTTCATTTTTCTCCTGAATTGATCTTCTATTTTCTTTCTTCGATGTTATGTATAATTCAATAGTGGAGTATGACAGAATTGTTGATTTAACGCCATGAGCTTGAGTGACTTAATATTACAATCCATCATAGTGGAATCTTTGTTTACGTTTTCAGAAATGGATGGTGCAATCAGCGAATCAAACAATATTCGGGAAAGGCTTATAAATCACATAAGCTGAAAAAAAGTTAGCTGCTGATAACGTAGTAGCCAGCACGCCTGGCATGTTTCTGGGAAGCGTGGGTTCGAATCCCACTTATGGCGAAACACATTTTTCCAACTAACCATTTCATCTGTTTTTAAACTGTTAAACGTTACATGAAATAAAAATACTGCTCATACACTCCCCCTTCCCCATCCAGTCTCAAAGACGCAGCATTTGACAATTTCTTTGGTAAAAAGTAAAGATAATGAGAACATGATTTTTCCTTTGTTTTTGCTCTTAATCAGTGAGTGAATAATATACACTGTATCTCTTTACCTTTCATTGTATTTAATTATTTTTGCTTTACTGGTCATCAAGCTGTCATTATCGTCTTGGACCTCTGTAAAATGCATCCGATGTATTAAACAGGACTAAAGCAATTTTTAGCTGTAATAAATTATTTTTGTCCACTTCTACTTGTAATGCTAACAAATTTCTAAACCACTTGTTAAAGCTTTCTAACCCTATAAATGAACGTGATCAGTTCTGTGTCAGTCACTCCGCAAAATTCCCCGCCCTGCCCACGGTCAGTAGGGGACACCGATGGGCTTGGAAAGACCGCCGTCCGTCGGATGGGACGTTAAGCCGTGGCTCCGTGTGCGGGAGAGCCATACCCTGTGCACGTTAAAGAACACGCTGGATGGCCTTGACGGGAGGCTACCATCTGTCTCCCAACAGCTATTCCATTGGGTCCCCTCCCCCAACCTTCTCTAAGCTTTCGGGGTCCATGTGACCTGGCCATTTAGCCCATTGTGTGCAAAAAAGTGCCGCTCAGAGGTAAAACAACCCAACCCAACCCTGTGTCAGTCATCCAACCTATTTAAATAAAATAAATTATCCCTGAAACAGTTGCTTGCCATAGAATTCTGACAGAAGCCTGTCTGTTTAATACGCCACAAAGAACATCTGCGAGGAAGGCGAGACTTCGATATGAAAACAACACAAAAAAGAAACATCCATACTTTACCCGGTTCGAACCCTATGATTAGTAGCCAAGAGCGCTTACCACTCGGGCACGTAGATCATTACGTGTGGTATTTACAAGAGCAGCACTGGATGTTCTGCGAGTAAATGAAATCATAGATCATTTTGGGTCCATAATTTCATTTACTGCTGTTCTGCGGATCGTCCATGATTTCATTTACTCCCAGAATCTCCTGTGCAAATAACTTTACAAGCCAAATATAGTGATTCTCATGAGATTGGTGCTCTTTAGAAATTATAAACATAATTATTACTAAACCCAAGTTGATATTTAGACACCTTGAAAGCTCAAGCAAGCGTCACATTTCTTGTCTTCCCATTAAAACACTATATGCACATACAGGGGCGTAGCGAAGGACTGTGGTTGGGGGGGGGGGGAGAGAAGTCCAAAATTTGCCAACTGAGAGCAAACTTGCTTAGATTTCCACTCCGGGGGGGGGGGGGGGGAGGATAAGACAATTTTAACGTCTATCCTACATTTTGCCATTTGACTTCCAATTCTGCCAATTAGCCAAAATTTCTCAGAAATACTTCCACTATTTACATATCGTCTGAACGTCTGAATTGTAGCAAATCAGTTTGAATTTTTGCCTTGATTTGTTGAAATCTCCTTAATTTCACGAAACTAATCCCAATCTTTTCATCTCTCCTAAATTGGCCAAATCACTTCAAATTTTCAAACACCCCAATTTTTTTTTTTTTTTTGAAAAATTAAGGGGAGTTGTCAAAATCGAGGCAACTTGGCAAATCTAAGGCAGTTTGTAAAATGGAGAGATGGCAAAATTTAGAGCAGTTGGCAAAATTCAAAGCCACATAGTAATAACAGGTGAGTTGGCAAAATCTTAGGGAGTTGGCAAAATTCGGAGTGACTTAGTAAAATCTTGGGGAGTTGGCAAAATCGGGCCCCTAGTTTTCGCCAACTCCCTAAGTTTTGCCAACTCTCCTAGATTTTGCCAACTCGTCATAATTTTACAGAAAAAAAATGCAAATTTTCCCATCTCATCTGAATTTTGCCAACTGTCACTAGATTTTGCCAACTCCCTAAGTTTTGCCAACTCGCCATAATTTTATAGAAAAAAATCCTAATTTTTAAATCTCACCTGAATTTTGCCAAGTCACTCCGAATTTTGTCAACTCCCCAAGATTTTGTCAAGTCACTCCGAATTTTGCCAACTCCCCAAGATTTTACCAAGTCACCCCGAATTTTTCCAACTCCCCAAGATTTTGCCAAGTTGTCCCGATTTTGCCAACTCCCCAAAATTTTACCAAGTCACTCCGAATTTTGCCAACTCACCTGTGTTTACTGCGTGGCTTTGAATTGTGCCAACTGCTCTAAATTTTGCCGTCTATGCATTTTCCAAACTGCCTTAGATTTGCCAAGTTGCCTCGATTTTGACAACTCCCCTTAATTTTCCAAAAAAAAAAAATTACAAATTTTCACAACTCACCTAGATTTTACGACGTTGCTTCGAATTTTGCCAACTCCTAGTTACTTTGGGGGGGAGCTTCCCCCCTCCACCCATGTCTACGCCCTTGTGCACATATTCTACATATGAATGTAGCACCATTGTGGCAAAGCTGTATGTGGCTCAATAGTTATAAGCGTACTGTTTTGTGAGCACGAATCGCTCGCTATGCCACTGATGATCGACAAGTTTTTGACGTCGTTCCGACGACCAGTATTCAAAGTCAAAATTATTAATTTATATAAAGGCAAAATATTTTGCATTTTTTGAAAGGGCATCTATGTGGTGAAGCAACGCAATAGAGATGGACCCCCAAAGCAAATGCAGGTACGTCAAAAAAGGGTAGAGCTCACAGACACACACCAGATGTCATCAAGAAGGTCTGCACAATGCGCAGTAGACAAAACCTGCAATCCAAAGGACGGTCGAAAGCCAGAAGGTGTTCCTATTGGCTGTCCACTATATCATCAGAGACATGGCCAAATCTAGCGGCGGGGCCAAGGATGCCATACCTCTTTTGAGAATACCAATAAGGGAAATGGAGGCAAAAAATTAAAAACTTGTTGATATTTCACACATTTTTCGAGAAATTTATTAAAGACCTCTGAATTGCAAGGGTAAATGTTATCCTGGTGAGTCTTACCTGGCGAGCGATAAGTGGAAAAATGTGACCACAGTAGACGAAGGATAGTTCTTCTTTGACAACTACAACAAGTCCCGAATAATATACTACCGAGCAATCGACCAAACAACCGATCACAAGTGAGAAAGAGAATGTGCCGGAAGTTTTCCATGGTCATCGCTGGGTATAGCTATCACATAACGGGAAGTTGCGAATCCATAGGGTGGAAAAGAATGCGAAAGTGAACTCCCTCTTATGTAAGACACTCGTCTTGGAGCCAATATATAGGAACGAATTGTGTGCCTTATATGGTACAAACATCAGCACCATTTACGTCATTAGTAAAACTTCTAATGTGTAATTGTGATTTAGAACCTAAAGCTGCTTGCAAGTTGTACGAATGATATGTAAAACGGAGCAGAATAACAGATGTTTTTTTTGCAATTTTCAGGTTGCTTTTGAAATTCTTGTTGCACCAGTGTCGACAAGGAGTAAGAAATAGAGAAAGTTCTAAGGTATGAATTCAATAGATTTAGAGTTTTCTTCTTAAATTTAATAGATTTTTTAGAGTTTTCTTCTTCAATTTAATAGATTTTTAGAGTTTTCTTCTTCAATATATGAGATTTATAGTTTTTTATTTGGAAAAGAAAGAAAACTAATACCATTTTTTTAAACTAGTATGGAAAAAACAGCAGATCTGTATCATATATTAAAATAAGCTAAATAATATGAATTGAAACTAATAAATATAATTTTTTTCATCTGAATTTCAGTCTTTACTGATCAAAAGCGTTGACTCTTGGCGACAAGCTTATTGCCATCTCGCAAAGCTCATGGTCTTGGAAGGGCGCATTCCAGAAACAGATATTTTCTTTTTCTTCACCTTCGAAGAATTAGGGGAGCTACTGAAGACTAGATCTCCAAAACTGTTAGCCAAGTAAGTATAGATGAAGACGAGATTCTAAAACCATTAACTAAATAAGTATAGTTGGAAACCAAATCTTCAAAATTATCAGCTAAGTGTCATTAAAAACTATATGTCCATAACGAGTAGCTGAGTAATGATCGATGAAGATTAAAACCCCAAAACTATTATTTTTGAAGACTATATGTCCAAAGCGATTAGTTGAGTATCAATGTAGACTAGAACCCCAAAACTTACCTAGGTATCATTCAAGACTGGATCTCAAAACCTATCATCTAGGTAAATATCGTTAAAGACCAGATTTTCAAATCTATGATTCAAATAAATATCTCTTCAAAGACTAAATCCCAACTACTCTTAATTTAGTTCTGCATTCTTCTCGTCATATGCAGTGTAACAGTAGAGCTATTCAAAGGTACGTAAGTTTCATAATAACTATTTTTTCTGCGCCCCAACCCTCGGCTCTCAGAAGTCAACACCTTCCTCATGTAGGTTCTCGTCATCGAAGTCATTGTTTAAACATAGTTCAAGCCGTTTAAATGAATTATTTTTCTAACTTTATATCATTAAGCATACTTTAGCATAATACTGAGATAGCTCGAATAAGACTGTTAGAAGGTGTTTGACTATTAAAAATAATATCTTTGTAGAGAATTGTTTCACAACTATTGTCCCAGTTATAGGAAGAGTAAAATTACTATAAACGATGTTTTAGTCATAAAAAATTATTGGATGCCTACTATATACTGTATTATACATTTTCCCAAAATAGGAATTTTACAAGCATCGACATCATAACGTTCTTTTAAGCATTCGCGCTTTTCTCAAATTCAACTCAATCCTTTAAAAATCATTTACAATCCCAAAGTTGGTAAATATCCATTTATTAATAAAATGACGTTCCAGTTTTTTAATTAGTAGTAGATCTGAGAATCTAAATCATCGTTAATCAAGACAGCAGAATAAAGTAAATTGATAAAAAATATATAATTTAAATCGCCAACGAATCGTCATAAATATTGTCTGAATTAATACAATAAATTGGGCTGAAATTAAATTTAGAATTCAATATAGCTCATGAGGTTGTTATTGTAGTCAGCTAAAATTAATGTAAGGGTAATAATCATCGTGTACTCCAAAAAACAAATCGATACTATACAAATACTACTATAAGTATGAAATCTCATTGATTAACGACCAGTAACTAGTAGTGTAAGAACTATCCAAATTAAAATATTGGTTGTTAAAATTTTTAAAAGTGTATATAATAGTAAACTCATGGTCATTTTCTTTATTGCAATAAGGGTGAATTATTCTTTCAGGGCAAATCATCGTAGGCGCTTATATCCAGAGTTAGACAGATATATATTTCCAGAGATCATGAAAGGAGTGCCTAAGCCCGTGAGTATAGTTATTTTAGGTTAAATATTCAGTAAAAATGAACCAAAGTTCTAATTCTGTGATACAATATATGTTGCTTAATGTTAGATATTAGTTAGAACAAGTCATTTATTGGAATCAGAATGTGAAAACAAGACTTGTATATTCCTCTGCGGTTTCTGTAATCACGGTTTCGGTCAGTAACATTTATTTCCACAATTAGAATATCCCAGTGATGAAGTGTGTTTAGCAACTTTGCAAGCAATTAAGACAATAAGACTCCGCAGTTGTAACATTGACTGTTCCCATAGATTGATAGCTCAATCAACCAATGATCTATGAGAGGTATTGATGTATCACCTGAACATTGTCATTGTCGCAATTGCCTTCAAATCGCTAGATACGCTTCGTTACTGGAATTTGCAGTTAAAATGCAAAACTTTTTTTTTCGTATATAACCTCTCATTCGTGAACGAATGGACCAACTTTAACTGTAGTGGATAAAGGATTAGTTAATAGATGAAATATCCACTTACAAGGAACATGTGACCAGCAGTAAACTAAAATCAATTAGTGCCCTGGCTTTCTTCTTGCCCAGTAAAGTGGATAGAACTCTGTGAATGGGCAGTTTCTACAAATTTTATATTTTCAGTGATTGCGTTTCAAAAATTAACTATTGTTTATAAACTCAATGGAAACTTTGCTTGAAACGGGTCCATATTATTCAATAGGTAGTTGGATTCATGGCTCAGTTAACTTCTTAAGTAAGTTTATCTATATGCGAATGGGGCATATGATGCGAATCACTCCTTGAAAAGCATTTTTACCAAAGACATAACTCTCATTTCTAAAATTAGTAATTAGGATGAAATCTCAGAGAAAATTGCTAATGAAACAAAAGTTACAGAACCACTAAATAAATTCAGCAAGATTTTGCATCTAAACAGAAAGAATAGAAGAGTAAAAGTGCTGGGCTTGTATTCTTTACCACCAAAAGAAATGTCTGACAGGGTTTAAAGATAGAAATGACAGTTCTGGAAAGCACAAAGAATCGGATAGCTTCATTAAGAGACGATATTCAATGATCTGATAATTAAATCTCAAATTTCTGTAGTGTCATGTTTTACCTCTGAGCGGAACGTTTTTTTTCGTACACAAAGAGCAGAAAGCGCCATTACAGATTTCTTAGAAATAGATGGGTACTGTCGCTCAAAAAAGTATCCGAACACTACGGTTGATTACAAAATTCAGAAAAAATATCTGGCAACGATTTTTTTAGAGATTAGTGATCTGGCAACCTTCGTGTCACGTGATTACAGTATTCATGAAAAATATCTGGCGCGTGTACAGCAACTGTACACGCTCCAGTTACCTTTCACAGCAAACTGGAGCGTGTGCAGTTACTGCACACGCTCCAGTTTGCTGTGAACGGTAACTGCACACGCTCAATATTTCCGTGAGTGAGTCCACACGATCCAGGTCTTTGTGAGCTCACACGATCCAATGTGCTGTGAACATTAACCGCAACCGCTCCAGTTTGCTGTGAACGGTAACTGTCACGTGACACGAAGGTTGCCAGATATTTTTTCTGAATTTTGTAATCAACCGTAGTGTTCGGATACTTTTTTGAGCGACAGTACCTCTTGTGAAATTGTAAAAGTATTTTGTTTTTATATGCACGTCTGTGGCACTTGGTAGAGCTTTTTACCTTATATTAGTCCAACAAATGCTTTTTTCTCACCGGGCAATCACAGAAAATAAAGCTGGCAAAGTCGTGAATTGCTTCTGCGCAAACTGGATAATTTCGCAGAGCATCTCAAATTTCGAATTACAATTTGAGAAGCGGCAGAGCAGCAAAAGCGGTTTTTTTGTGTGCAATACTATCGATATTCACCGAACTGGATCAATATGTTAGTTTTATTATTTAATATTATCAGTTTTACTGCTATTGATATTTTTCAATAGTTTTTCAGAATTATAGTACTGAAATGAAATACTAAGCCTGGAGCTCCACCAGGATACCATATTACTCGTGTAAGCATTCGGCAGATCAAAACGTGAATTGTGAGAAGCCTTGTTTTATGTCGTTATTCATTTTAGAGAAAAAAAATTTTGAGGCGGCGTGAAATACGAATCTTTGACTCTATCACGAGATATCAGGAAGTTGTGCGTTCATATCCACCCGTCTCAAGACAATTTGACCTTTAACCTACTGTAAAAGATGGTCTGTTTGAACAATAAATTATTGATACATCGTACTATTGAAAAATACAATCAATAATTCTTTTTAAAGAATAATAAAATGAACCAATATTCTAATGCCAGTGCTAAATTGCAAATACGAATATCTATGATCATTAATTTTTTTTAGTTACAACTGCCTGATAAATGTTTTTACAACAAATTTAGGTCAATTTGGAAAAAAACGAAAAAGCAGAAACGGGAAACGATGCCACCACACTCATGACAGGTAAAGTTAGGATTTTTTTTTTATTTGCTGTGTGACTCAAATAATGAATTTATTTTATTTCTAAATTTATATTAATTATTTGAACTTCGTTTTAGTTTTAATTTTACCTCATCACGATATGAAATTACATGGCGATCTGAAAGTGAAAGCTATTCGAATCACATTCTTGCGAAATGTTATTAACCTTATTTTAGATGACGCGCAGTAGGCCATCACAGGCCATAGCCAAGTTGCCTAATTTCGCCCCTTGTTTTTTAAATAGAGTGGAGGTAATCGTCAATTATCTACTGTATTAGCTTCATTACTCTGCATCTTATAAATATAGGTCTCTCAGAGGTCTTGTCATAAATTTGTTAATTTTCGAAATATTTTTATTTCTGTTTAAATAAATAAATAAATAAGTCATTATTCATTAATATATTCAGATTTAAATATTTAATTTAATTGAAAACATAAATGAAACATTTCAGGAATATGTTTTGAAAAAAAAAATGGATTTCTCCATGAGTGGGACTCCAACTAACATCTGATTACCTGTCAGATGTTCTAACCACTGACTTACAGCGGATAATTAATGTATCATTCAGAAATATCGTGATTATAAATTTTCCCGAAATATTTTCAGCTCGTGGCGCCATCTATGATCAGGAACAGGCAACCTGATTAGAATCTTATTCGTTTAAAATTCTAATTTAAATATTTAATTATATTAAAAAATAAATGAACTGTTTAAGTTTTTTGCTGAAATATATATACATATATATATTTTTCTGTGACTGCGACTGGAACTGACATATCCTAATTACCTGACAGATGTTATACCAAACTGAACTATTAGCGGATAATTCCTGTATCAGTCAGCAAAATTGTGACTATAAATCTTCCAATTTTATGCAGCTCGTGGCGCCATCTGTGGTTAGGAACAGGCAACCTATTTACCATCTATTCATATATTAAATTCAAATTTAAATATTAAATTTTATCGAAATAAATAAATAAGATATCAGTCACTCAAAAAAATCCAAATTTAAATATTTAATTGCATTGAAATAAATAAATAAGACATTAGTCATATTATAAATTCAGATATTTAATGAAATTGAGATAAATTAATAAATTACGAGCCATTACACACATTTCGCTATTTAGGAACATTCCAATTTTTTTCTTGTTTTAGGAGATAAATGATAATTTCTTTTGTGATGGTATACATACGAATACAATATTACTAGTAGCGTTTACAGAGAAGGTTAAGAATAGGTTAAGGAAGAGGATCCACAGGGAACTTGTTAGGAGACAATTGGTAGCCTTATTTTATGGCCATCCAGCATATTTTTTTAACGTGCACAAGGTATGGCTCTTCTATACATTGAGCGACGGTTTAACGTCCCATCCGAAGGACGACAATCTTTCCAAGCCCATCGATGCCCCCTTTCCCAGCGACGTCATGGTGGGGGTTAGTAGAGCATACTTTCTGTGATAAATCATCGATTATATTTTTAAAACACAGTATACTAATACGCTGACGAAACCTTTTTATCGTTTTTTACCTGAAAGACAATGAAATTACAGTTCCAAGTCTTAAAGAAGTTGTAAAAATTTCTGAATTTACGTTTATTCAGAACTAGCCTAAAAAGATTTTGATCAACTAAGTGTAAAAGAAAAGGTTTAATTGTTTTCGAAAAAGAATTTTTATTGGCTAAACCACAAAATATCATATGCTAATGAATGATCCATTGATCTCTTTCTCATGGCATAATTCAACAATACTTTTAACTCCAGCACTGTAATGATATGAATACAATAGGATCCCGAATGTTCTTTGAAAATTTCAATCAAATCTTTTTCCAGGAATGCCAGTGAGCCAAGGAGTGGCTAAAGGATATGCGAGAGTGGCACTGAATCTGGAGGAAGCTGAATCTTTAAAGGTCAGAGTTTTATTCCCCTTACATTTAGAAATAACTATACCTTAAGAAGAGTACTGATTAGCGTTTTCAGTCCTTCTCATTTTGTCAGTGTTTTGTTATCCGTTATCCCAAAAAATACTAAAGTCTCCCTTTTATAAAATTTTATTAAATGAAAAAACTTTTAAAATATATAAATATCATTTATCAGACTAATTTGGTATTTCAGTATTGAAATTTAACAAATAACTGTCTAAATACTATTAAATTGAGTAAATATGGCAATAGTGAAATAATAGTCTATTTTTTTCGCTTATTCTTAATTGATTTCATACTTATAATTATATTATATTACATATACCTAAATGATTATATACAATAAGTTTATATCGAATGAAAGGGTCCATAGAGTCTTTTTATCAAAAGAATTTTGTGATCTTGCTATTGTTTTATTGTTGGAGGAATTGATTTAACTAAGTGTTTATTATCGACATTTCGATATTCGTATCTTGAACAAGGTAATCAAATGTTTTCAAATAAATTTTTTGAAAATTAATAAAAAATTTTAAAATAAAAAAATTGTTTATTAATTTTTTTAATTATATTGGAGCAATCTCAGTATTTATACTTTCATATACCCACATATGCTCAAATTTGCATAATGATATAAATATAGGAGAATATTTAATTTAATTGAAACGGTTTGATCTAAAAATTTGATTTGTTTTTGAAGGCTGCCAGATCACTAATTTCTAAAAAAAATTGAATATTTTTTTTCTAAAAAACTGAAAAATTTTCTAAAAAATCAGAATTGTTTTTGAACGACTGTACAAGGAAAATTCTCTACATAAAAAAACTTTCTACAAATTCTCAACCATTGATATTTCTTAGGTCCAAAAAACCATCAACTAAATAAGTATCGTTGAAGACGATATCTCTAAATGTACAAGTTGAGTAAAATTACTGAAACCTGGATCCCAGAACTTGTCAGCGAAGTAAATATCGTTAAAGACCAGATCCTCAAGTGTCTCTCCAAATAAGTATCGGTAAAAATTAGATCACAGCTGCTCTTAGGTAAATAAGTATTGCATTCTTTAGGCCATACGCATTTGAAAAGAAAAGCCTTACTGTACAGGGGAAAATTTTATAGTAACTCTTTTAAATTCATCGGATTTCAGAGCCCTCATGGTGGCGTGGTGTCGTATGAACATCGTCAAACCGTTTCAATTTAATTAAACATTATATTAAGTTTACACAGTCGTATCAGAATAATATGACCACCTACCATAGTATATGTATGGTAGGTGGTCAGATTATTCTGATACGACTGCATATATCATTATGCATATTTGAGCATACGTGGGTATATGAAAACATAAATACTTAGATTTTTCCAATATAATTGTTACAGGGTGTTTGACAATTAGAACTTAACATCCTTATAGAGAAGTGTTCCGTAACTTGTGTCCCAGTTGAGGAAACTATGAAATTTCTATAGCAACAATGTTCTATGTAACCACTCATCAAAATTGAATTGACACCCACTATATAAAAAATGAATTGACACCCACTATATAAAAAATGAATTGACACCCACTATATAAAAAATGAATTGACACCCACTATATATTACAGAATTTTATGCAAATAGGTTATTTTGTGTTGTTTTGCCTCTGACGGTAACTTTTTCACACAATGAGCAAAATGTTCAGGTCACAAGGACCCCAAGTGCTCTCAAAAGATTCAGAAAAGGAGACCCACTGAACAGCTGTTAGGAGACAGATGTTAAGTTCCCGTCAAGGCCATTAAGCGTGTTCTTTCACGTGAACATGGTATGGCTCTCCAGGGGTATAGCTTAACTTCCCATCTTATGGACGATAGCGTTTTCGAGTCCATTGGTGTCCCTTTTTCCACCAAAGTAATAAAAAGGGTTAGATATCGAACACTGACACAGTTAGGACTCGACCCTGGGAACTGCAGATTACGAGCCTGACCCACTGCTGACTGAGCCAATTCCCGGTCCCCGGAGACACTGAACTTTTAATTGAAACTACAAGACGTTTTCTTCACCTTGTCCCGGAACTATCTCCGATGCTCTTGCAAGGCGAAGAGTTCTGCCAAATGGTGATCATGGCTCCTCATTTTGTCCTATCCTGGTCGAGGCTCTATAGTGTGGAAAGAGAATAATAACTTAATACTAATGCTCATTTTAATACAATTTTTACCTTGTCAGAAACTGTTTTAAATCTCAAAAAATTTGAATATTGACATTTGGGAATTAAAGTGTTAGATCACAGAAAGGCTAATAACTTGATGGGGGGAAAAGTCTGATTATCCATGCAATCATATTATAGTTAACCAAAATGTTAAATGAATTAATTCTTTGATGATTATAAATCTCTCAGTTGTCTGTTTATGAAAAATCTCACTATTTACGTTCAGCATTGACTGTTTTTAACACGTGATATATTTTGTATTCCTATAGTCTGGAGAAATCCTAATTGCTTACAGTACAGACATTGGCTGGAGTCCTTACTTTCCTGTTCTGGCAGGGGTTGTGACAGAACTTGGAGGTCTCATATCTCACGGTATGGCTATAATGACTATCTTCTATGTTTGTCCTTTTTGTAGAATTTTACCAGGCACTTAGTCAGGAAGGCTTCCAGAAAATCGAAGTTTGTAAAATAATATAAATGATTAAGGTTTATGAAACGAATTTTTATATGTATTAACTTGTTTTTAACAAATTTGCTATTTATTTCCTGCAATTACGAAATTTCCTAAAAACTACTAAAGAATATTTCCTTATACGAAATTTTTCTCTCCATCAGTATTTATTTTTTTTCTCCCACCAATCTTTCAATCCTCCCGTAACAAAACATTTCCTGACTCTTTCTAGCATTTTACTATAGAAATAAAATGCTGAAAGACGAACTAACCCAGCATATTTTAAAGTTGTGTTAACACAAGACAACACATTGAAACTTTTTTTTATAACGTTGATCATATTGGATGTTTTTAACTAATTTGGGGTGATGAATTCAAATATGGCTGTGAAAAATCTGCAGCACGTACAGTTTATTTTAAAAATACGGATTGATGTATTTCAAATTTCAATGAATACGCATATTTGGGAAATGAAAATAAATGTGACTATTTTATTAAATTGCAACTTAAAACTCATTAATTAATTACATGATCATAATGAAAAATATTAGAAACACCATAGTTATAGACCACTGAATATAAAGTAACAAATGAAATAATATTGAATCGCAAAATAAGAAAACATAGGTAAGGATCTTTTATACTTAGAAGTTCATTTTTGTCTTTTACGTGTGAGGTATCTTCCTTCTGCAAGAACCAGCAGTGGTCACCCATCACTGCTGGGTATACTATTGATAATCAATCAATAGTTATTTATTGATAATTAATCAATCTAGTATTACTATTGATAATCAATCAATAGTAAATACTCGTACACAGAGTTACCTGCTAACACAGAAGTCAATAAATCATTAATATTTAAAAAAAAAAAGTTTTGCCGATGTGCGGGAATCGAACTCACGTCTATGTAGATTCATGACAGAGTGTTCTAATCACTAAACTAGCACCGTCTCTGTGATTTACCCGCTAATGGGACATATAAATCTTCTCGACCATGTGACCTTGTCGCTCATGACGCCTTCTATGATCGGGGGAAGAAAACTTCTCTTTCCAATGTTGTTCTGAATAAGATGTAAATAAGAACGTCACTGATGCAAAAGCGTTACAAAAGCGTGACTCCACGTATTTACTATTGATTTATCATTTCATTAATAACGCTTTAGCGTGAATGACAACATTGAAAAAAGAAATTGTCTTCCGCAATTATAGAGGGCACCATGGGCGATGAGTTCAGGAAGATTTATAAGTAACATTAGTGGATAAATGACCGAGCCAGTGTTAATTTAGTGGTTAGAACACTCTGGTATGAATTTGGTGAGACGTGTGTTCGAATCCAGCGCATCGGTAAAAACTCATATTTTCTACAAAGCTGTTGACTAAATACTTGAGATTTTACTTTTGGTGCAAGTTAAAAATTTATTAACGCAGTTTTTTTTTCCCATAAATTGCAGGTGCTGTTGTTGCACGGGAGTATGGTCTTCCTTGTGTTGTGGGCCTTCATGGAGCAACTCGAACTTTCCATACAGGTCAATATTGTTAAAAATCATTTAGTTTTTAGCGTATTCCTACTTATGACTGCTCTTACTTATCTATTAAAAATTACGAAGGAAAGATAACTCAAACAGCCTTTGGATATTTTATATTCCGAAATCCTGCTTCAGCTGATTTTTTATAATTCAAAAATTTGAATTTCTGGAGTATTGGAATTGAGTTATAATAACAACAGAGAAATTCCGCCATCTGTAATTCTAAAGATTTAGTTCTAACAATACTTTTAATTCTTTGTGTATTTACTCTCAGGATACATAAGAATATTTTTGTCAGCCATTGCACTCAAGACAGAATTGGAAAAGGAAACACATTAGACCAGTGGTTCCCACACTGTGGTCTCCTAACCTCCAGGAGGACGCGAGATGATTTTGATATTTCAAATAGCTCTAACCGTTAGACTGAGTCTAACGGAACTCATGAAAGGTTTGCTGAAAAAATAAATTTCACCTCGAGTGGAATACGAACCCAGTACAGCCGCTCAAAAAAGTATCCGAACACTATGGTCGATTACAGAATTCAGAAAAAATATCTGGCAACGGTTTTTTTAGAAATTAGTGATCTGGCATACCTTCGTGTCACGTGATTCGTGTCACGTGATTATCACGTGACACGAAGGTGTGCCAGATCACTAATTCCTAAAAAAAATCGTTGCCAGATATTTTTTCTGAATTCTGTAGTCGACCATAGTGTTCGGATACTTTTTTGAGCGACGGTACCTCCTAATAATTTACCAGGCGCTCTTCCATTGAGCTATCGAGAGTTAACGTTTTTCAACAAAACCTTTCGTGAGTTTATAGGAATTTTACCTGTATTCCTCTCTACTATTAAGCTGTAACCGAAATTGTGCATTTTCCACGATTACATAATCAAGTTTTAGTTTGGTTTTGGCTGGAATTATGCCAGTTTGGTATGGCAACACCGGCAATTTATACTGATCCCAAGCTGTGATTGGCTGATGATGACATGAAATTTTCGGCGTATCGAATTTTTCTACTCAAATATTTCGATTCAAATTAAAAAATAACCAATAAATCAACAGTAGATAACGAATTAAAGATGAAACCCATTCCTGGGACTTTTAAGGTTTCATCGTTTCGGAATCTGTATTTTAGTTAAACAAAACGTATCAGGTATTGATGAAAATAGGATCTGAAGAAAGAGGTAGACTTCGTAGGGGAAACTCAGAAAGAATAAGACTTCCTAAGGGTTCCCTGGTGACAAAAAGGTTGAGAACACTTGCCCTTGGTTGACTGTTAGAGCAGATGTGTCCCAAACCAGAGAGGTTGTTTGAAACAGAGTGACTCTTCTTAAAATGGGACCACAGCTTAATGTACCATTCTAAAACAATATTCTATTTTTCATCGAAGGAAGAGTATGGACAAGTGTAGAAAATCTGGGCGTTGTTGACGCAGCTTAGACTCGAACCAAAGAGCAGCAGGTTACGAGACACATTGTCATCTTTGATCCTTCTTTTTGTGTTGATGCAAATGATGTATTTCTCATTATTTTGGGGGGGCGGGGTGGGGAGCTCAGTCGGTAGCACGCCAGGCTCGTAATCTGTAGTTCCCAGGTTCGAATCCCAGCTGGGTCAGCGTTGAGATTTATCTCCGCAAAAAAAATCCCCGCCCTGCCCACGGTCAGTAGCGGACACCGATGGGCTTGGAAAGGCCGCCGTCCGTCGGATGGGACGTTAAGCCGTGACCCCGTGTGTGGGAGAGCCATACCCTGTGCACGTTAAAGAACACGCTGGATGGCCTTGACGGGAGGCTACCATCTGTCTCCCAACAGCTGTTCCAGTGGGTCCCCTCCCCCAACCTTCTCTGAGCCTTCGGGGTCCATGTGACCTGGCCATTTAGCCCATGGTGTGCAAAAAAGTGCCGCTCAGAGGTAAAACAACCCAACCCAACAACCCATTATTTTGGGTCCATTAGGTTCTTAGTTTAAGACATTGGTGTAGTTCCATTTATTTGTTCAAAGAGTAAAATCAACCATAAAGACCAGAAACAATCGAAAAACCATTAACAATATACCTTTGTTTTTGAACATGCTAAAAAAGCGAGAGAAGCTTAGAAACTATTCCTCCTAGTTTGTTAAGGTTTTCTCCTGTAAAGAACTGGATATCATTGCAACAGAAGCCAAGGTCTTTGACCACTGTTTCAATTAGAACGAAAAATGAAACGCACGGGCACAACATAGTAACAGTAGCGAAACAGTCTGGCACGGACTACCAAAGGACACGAGTGCTGTAGCGTCCAGGGACCTTAGTGTCTAGGGTCCCTAGGACTCATAGGAGTAGGATGTTTTTAAATAATAAAAAAAATAAATACCCCCTCAAGCAGCTGCTTGCCACAGAGGTCTGACAGGAGCCTGTCAGTTTATATGCCATAGTAGAAGGTCTGAGAGGATGGCAGGACCTCAGCAGAAAAACGACACAAACAGAAACACGACACAAACCTTACCCGGGGCCCTTAGATCAGTAGCCAAGCGCGCTAACCACTCGGCCATGGGACACTAATTGTTATTTACAGAAATTCCGCAGAATTAGGGAAAATCTTATTTTAAACTTCACGTACGAGCTCCGAAATAATAAGTATTGAAATATTGCAAAAGAAATCGAATTTTTTATTGCAGTCCTGCCCCTTGCTACAGCTGCATCCCTGAAAGAAAAAGCGCCAGTTCGCTCCTGGACACAGTAATTAGTAACAGTAACGGTTCAAGGGTTGGACCGATACTTTGCGGTTATTGGGTCTGTTTGGATTTTCCGCCCTGCCATCGGATTGACGAAGAAACGTTATGATATTTGCTTTCTTACATTGTAAATTTTTTATGATATTGTACAGAATAAACAAACCTAAGTTAAACTCTAAAATTAACAGGTCGCAAAGACCCCCAGGATTCAGAGCTGGTTAAAAAGAAAGGAAGTATCCAGTGGACAGCAATTTGAGTCTGAACTATACCACCATTATCTCTGCTAATCCCCATCCTGCCCTCGGTGCGAAAGGGAACATCGATGGTTTGGAAAGCTTGTCTGTACATAGACCCAGGTCTGAAAGACCTTGGGTCTGTCTGATCTGTGGAAGTCTGTCTCCTGACTCCTGTCCACTGGGTTCGGTTGTTTCACTTCTGAGTACCAGTTTTTTGCACACGATGGGCTAAATAACCAGGTTACAAGGATTCAGAAAGGTTGGGGGAAAAGGGGATCAATTGAATAGCTGTTAGAAGACAGATGGAAGCCTCCCGTCAATGCTGTCCAGAGTGATTTTTAATGCCCATAGGATATGGCTTTCGTACACTCGGGGCCACAGTCACGTTCCATCCGACGGACGGACAAATTTCCAAGCCCATTAGTGTCCTCTTTCTGACCTAGGGCAGGATGGATGTCAGCAGAAGTAAATCTCAACGCTGTCACAGTTGAGACTCAATTGCTGTCCACTGGATACTTTCTTTTTTTAACCAGCTCTGAGTCCTGAGAATCTTTGTGATCTGTTAATTTTAGAGTTAAACTGAAGGTCTTGTTTATTCTGTACAAGACCTACTAGCAATTTTACAATGTAACAGATATGAAACTTGATATTATATATAAATATAAATCGTTGAAGTACTGTTGTTTATTAATATGCTGAATACAAATATACAAATGTATGCTGTAAATAATCTTCAGGGAAAAAATTACACTCTGTTACTAAATTATCTTCGAAAGGCTAAAAATCAAAGAGAAATCATGCATATTTCATTACAAAGAGTTTTGATCTATTTTTAGGTGATTATGTTCTCTTGGATGGAAACAAAGGCATTCTGCAAAAATTAACCCCTCCTAGCAGCGAGGATCAGTAAATTCTCAACGGAAATATACCTCGACTCATGACATCTACCTCATCGATATGAATATCATGTTTCTTTGGAGAGACTACATATAATTAAAATGCATTCTTTCTTGGTTGAAACTCATTCTCAGATGGCAGAATTAATATGCCCCAGTTGTCATATTTAATAAAGAAAATGCAATATCCTTAATGTGCATGACTCAAAATTCTTTATTCGTGATTAATATAATTTTCTATTTGAATGAATTGCATAAAATTACGACATATTTTCTCGCTCCAATTTTTCCCTAATTTTAAAATTTGCTTTCAGATTTCACGAGATGCATTTTGCAAAGTATGTGGCTAGAGAAGTAGAAAAGGAAGCTTTAAAATGGAATGAAATGGAAAGTTTTAGTTCTGCGTCATGAATTCACATTCATTTTACCTTCATTTGTTAAAATTTTAAGGCAGCAAACCAAATGACATATGTAACTTATAACGAGAAGTGGGCTACAAAAAGCAGCAAATGAAGGTTATCGGATAAATAAAGGTAACAATATCCAGACACAAGTAATAAAAGATAGGGTAAAAAATAAAAAAGTAATTTACGAAAAGTGGTAGCAGAAATTTATTTCTAAAGTCAAATATCATACTAAAAGTTAAATTTTCCAAATCTATTTCGACAGAAAGGAGACATTGCAACCTATACTACAAAATAAAGAAGTTCAAATTTCAAATGGGCTCCAGATTAAGCATTTTTTAATTCATTTATATTGGATTAAGTCATAAATAATTTTCGTTTTATATCACCTTTTGCTGAACAAATGTAAATTTTTGAGGTGTGTGATATTAATTTCTATTATATGTAATCTTGAAGAGAAAGCCTGAAAGAATACTTTAATAACAGTTTATTATCCTTTCTCAATTTCAATAAAAATATGAATAAAAAAAATGGAAGATGAAAAACATTATATTCGATAATATAGGTATTTTGGGACTTCCAAAAAGGCTCAAATGTTACGAAGACGGCGAGAAAAATATGCTTCATCTTTGGAGAATACACCATTGCCGATCGTCAGTGCAGGAATTGTTTAATAAATTTCCGATCAATTGATTTAACGCTCAAGGATGAATCGTGTTCTGGTTGTCATTTAGAGCTTCATAACGGTGTATTGGAAGCATTTATTGAAGCCAATCTATGTAAATTCATTTACGAATTGGTTAAAAACAACACGGAACTTCCAAACCAACTTCTTTCATCATGTTCAGGCTATTAGAAAAGTTAGTAAACTAGGAGTGTGGTTCCTCACGAATTGTCGGATAAGAACAAAGCTGATCTACTCTTATTGCCACATCATTGTTCTCTCAACAACTCAATGAGTTTTTTCTTGAGCATATCGTGAGTATTTCACGTTAACGTTGGACGCAAGAGACAATGGGTAAATCAGGATCAACAACTCAAATCGGAGCCCAGAGACGGTCTTCATCCAAAGTTGCTTATGGCACGCATTTGGTGGTATCGTTTCAATGTTACATATTTCGAACTGCTTCGAAATGATCAAAGGATATCCACAGAAGTGTACTCACCACAGCTGCAACAGCTAAACGAGGAATTCATAAAAATGGACAATGTCCAATAGAAAGAACTTTTTTAGAGCTTGAATGAATTCTACTGCATTACCTTTATTATTCTACAGATATTGTTTCTTCTGACATTCATCAGTTCCACTCCTCGCAAAGACATTGCAATGAGCAGCAGTTCCAGAATGAAAATCAGGTAGAATGTACCCTCGAGTTTTTCAATAGCAAGGAACCGGAGCTCTACGCCCGAGAAATCGCCCAGCTGTCAGGGAGTAGGGGAAGGATAATTTAAGGTGACCATAAATATGATATATCGTCGATTGAAATCTAATAACGTTTTTGTTATAACATTTTGAATAAAGGAGACAAAAAACTGAAATTATTTATGACAAAACCAATAGTTTTAACTTTTGAAAGTTACTAACAAAACAATTTGAATAAAGTTATGCAACTATTGCAAATTACGAAATGAAAATTATGAAATCACTACAATTGAGGGGCATTATGAAATCACAAATAAACTAGAGTTAGTTAATTACTTTAAGATCTACGAATGTTTTTCACTCTGGTATCATTTTAAAGTATTATGACTTGTCAGTATCTTGGTCAGTATCTTACCTTATTATCAGAGAAGGACCAAACATATACAGAAGAAAGTCTCATTAAGGGAATTTGGACTCTATCTATTTATCATTCATTGCATGAGTGAGACAAAAATTCATCGGTGGCTTGGGTCTCAGAATTGCTTATTCTTTCCTGATTGTGTTTTCATGGGTCGAGGGTTGACTCAATGTGTAGGGCTCGTAATCTGCAATTCCTAGGTTCGAGTCCCACCTGTTTTAGCGTTGAGATTGATCTCTGCTCACCACCAACCCAGACCTCGGACACCGATGGGCTTGTAAAGGTCGCCGTCCATCGGGTGGGACGTAAAAATGTAATATGTGCACGTTAAAGAACATGCTGTATGGCCTTGATAGGAGTCTACTATCTGTCTCCTTGCAGCTTTCAGGTGGACCTCCCTCCCCAACTTCTCTGAACTCTTGAGACCACTTAGCCCATTGTACAGTCGCTCCAAAAAGTATCCGAACGCTACGGTTGATTGCAGAATTCAGAAAAAATATATGGCAAGGAATTTTTTAGAAATTAGTGACTGGCAACCTTCGTGTCACGTGACACGAAGGTTGCCAGTCACTAATTTCTAAAAAACCTTCGTGTCACGTGACCTTCGTTCAACCTTCGTGTCATGTGACACGAAGGTTGCCAGTCACTAATTTCTAAAAAATTCCTTGCCATATATTTTTTCTGAATTCTGCAATCAACCGTAGCGTTCGGATACTTTTTGGAGCGACTGTACCAAAAAGGGGCCGCTCAGAGATAAAACAACTCAACTTGTGTTTGCTGGAGTCAGTGCAATAACTTCGTGTTGAAGTGATTCGGATTATCGAAACTATGATGATAAAACGAGAAACTGGAAAAACAAATCGCCTTTGGAAAATATGGAATGCTCAATTTCAAAGATAACCAAATTTGTAATTTTACGATCTTAGACTCTCTAACGCTGTAAATTCGAGCTAACGAAAGAGTCAGAAAATACGAATGATAATATTTATTATCATCTATCCAACCAAAAAGTAAGCTTTTCTCATTTCTATTAAAATGAAAAAGTTAAATGTTCTATGGAATGATTGATTTGAATCATTTGTTGCATTTTTCTTAAGATGAAAAAGTTAATTTTTTAGTAAGGATGCAAATCGCTACTGTCAATGTAAACCCCTTGACTACGTCACACTAACACCCAAGATCGTGAAAAGATTTATTAGAATATTCTTTCAAAGTTTTAAACAGTACACTTGGTCACGGTTCAACCTGACCAAGTGTATTGTTCAAACCTACACTTGGTCAAGCAAACATAGTACATATTGCCTTATAGACAGTTCAAACATACATATTGTACAGAACCCAGAAAATATAATCGGCGAGATAAAAAGAAAATGAGCCATACCCATACATACCTAAGAGTTCTAGTATCGAATACCACTGTGAGAATTTGGGCGACGTTTAAGACTATGCAAATGAAGCAGCCTATAAAAGTTGCAAGATTGGGGAATGCATCATTTCATAGTGAAAGTTTAACTTACCATTTCCGAATAGCGAATTGTTTCACTCAGACTAACAGTAAGTCAACCTAAGAAAGTGACTACTGCCTCAGGCTATAAGTCAGAAATCACAAGATTGCAGCAACTACATCTCTGCTTTCAGACTTCGTTTCAGCCACAGGAAGGAAATTTTCGTTTGGGAAGTAAAGTTCAAATGTGATCAGAATGTTTTCAAATGTGTCAATGTGTTTGTTTCTATACCCATTGATTTGTGGTTTGAACTCCATTAAATCAATGCGACTAATGAGCACGATTACGATGGTAGCTAGCAACAGGTACTCCTGGCTTGCCAGTGGAGTCCTTTCATCTTTACAGATGAGTTTCCTGTTTTGCATAAAAGCTGATTCACAATGTGTACTAGTCTGACGAAAGGTAGAGACCATCAAACAGCATAACTTCGTAAAGTGGAAGGCTTACGTAAAGTGATGGTGATCTGGCGTCTGGATTAGGTTTTCTGTAGGAGGTCTGTCACAGAGGTCTGACAGAAGCTTGTCAGTTTAATACGCCATAGTAGAAGATCTGTGAGGAAGGCGAGACCTCAGCAGGAAGACAACAAAAATAATCATGCCTTACCAGGTCTCCAAACCATATCCCGTTGATCAAGTTATCCAAGCGCATTAACCACTCGGCCATGGGACGGCTTATGGCTCTCATGCACTTGGTAAATTTTCTCACTCTTAAAGGGATAAATCTCAATGGCGGTACAGTGAAGATTCGAATCTGGGGCCATCAGTTTAAGATTCTGTCACGCTACCTACTTAACCAACCCCATCCTGTTACGCTTTTTACATTGATCATTTCTTGTGCAAAATAAATGACCTTTAAGAAATATTTTTGCTGAAAAAACGATTTTCGTTTTTTCAGCAAAAAAAACTGCTGTAAAAACGATTTTCGTTTTCTGAGTGGAATTCGAACCCATGTCTTCTAAATACTGGCAGGTGTTCTAACTATTAAGTTATCAGCGGCTAGTTAATTCAAATCCCAGTTAAAAAGAAATAAACTAACCGCTGATAGTTAGTGGTTAGAACACCTGGCATGCATTCAGGAGAAGTGGATTCGAATCCCACTCAGGGTGAAACTAGTTTTTTCATCAGGAAAAATATTTCTTGAATTCTATGTTTATAGATAATCTGTGCCTTTACTATTGATTAAATGTAGGCTTATTTCGTTATTGAATAAGAATAATGAACCTTCGTGTCACGTGACACGAAGGCTGCCAGGTCACTAATTTCTAAAAAAATCGTTGCCAGACATTTTTTCTGAATTCTGTAATCAACCATAGTGTTCGGATACTTTTTTGAGCGACTGTACAGTTTCTTTTTAATTTCGGATTGATGCATTTCAAATTTCAATGAATACGCATATCTGGGAAATGAAAATAAATGTGACTATTTTATTAAATTTCGACCTAAAACTCATTAATTAATTACATGATTACAATGAAAAATATTAGAAACACCATAGTTATAGACCACTGAATATAAAGTAACAAATGAAATAATATTGAATCGCAAAATAAGAAAACATGGGTAAGAATCTTTTACAATTACAAGAAATTCGTTTTTGCCTTTTATGTGCTGAAGTATCTTCCTTTTGCAAGAACCAGCAGAATCACCCATCATTTCCTACTTTGGTATCTCTCCTCCATGGTTCGGATATCCTGGTGAAATCTTTCCCCTTGCTCATCACTGACAGCTCCTAAGTTCTTGGGAAAGAAGTCGAGGTGAGAGTGCAAGAAATGAATTTTCAAAGACATTCGGCAGCCAAGATTTTCATAGTTTTTGAGAAAATCTTGATTGAGCTGTGGTAGTTTTCCTCTTTTTGATTCTCCAGAAAACCCTGGACCACAGACGGGAAGGATTTCCATGCAGCGTGCCTCCTTCATATTCAGTTTTTCTTCGAAGACAATATCATTCAGTAGCTTCCTGATTTGAGGACCAACAAAGATCCCTTCTTTGAGTTTGGTATCACTTAGTTTTGGAAAATTTTCCTTCAAGTGCAAAAACCCTTTACCAGTTTTGTCCGTACCTTTAAAAAGTTTTTCCTAAGACCCAGTTTGATGTGTAGTGGTGGGAGCACAACATCAGAGCGGTCAACTAGAAGCTTATACCTCACATTACTCTTTCCAGAAATAAAAACATCTCTTTTGTTTTGTAGTGTTCCTTTCTGGCCTTACTGTCCCACAAACGCAGAAAACAGCAAATTTTTGTGAAGCCTCCTTGAAGCCCGAGCAAGAGAGATATGACTTTTCGGTCACCACATTTGCCCACTTAAGCTGGTCATATTTTATAGCAGTGAGTAATTTTTCTATGCTTTCATAAGTTTCCTTCATTCCCCCAGTGTACTATTTGTTGCCAGATGTTAAGCAACCACGGCAATCCCGGTTCCGTCTTACGACACTACCAAGTTAACGGAAAGCCATGACTATCTAGAGTCAGGGGCAAGAATACACCATATAGATGCATCTCATCCCCAACCTCACATGGCAGCAGTCCTATAGAAGGAAAGCTAACCACCGGTAGAAACCTAAAATTTAATCTGTTCCCCGGTTAGCCATGAACAAGAATATGTAGTCCAAGTTCGCTCGGCACCCGGGGTGGTGACTCTTAGTGAGGCTCAGATTTTTGAAAGGGCTCGTGCCTACTAGGGGACCAAATCCGTTCAGCCGTGCCCTTGAACTTGCTCCACGGAGCACCTGATTGAGGTCTTGACACCGTCCAACCTGGCTAGCCAAACCGGTCGGCGATGTCTTCGACCTCGGTTGGTCTTGGCTCTGTCCAACCGGGGACCCAATCCGGTCAGCAAAGCCTTCGACCGGTTGCTGGGCCCGAAGCCCTCCCCCCACCACGATAAGTTGGTCCCCTATCGGGGGCGGGGGCGGCATTCCCCCAGTGTGTGTCACTGGAATGGAAGGTGTTTTGGTTTCCTTTACGCAAAAGGACAGCTTTTAAGCTGAATTTTGACGAATATATAAAGAGACGCCATTCCCTAGGGTCGTGAGTTGTTCCAGTTTCTTCCATCAGCCCTGAAATATCTGTGCAGAAACACAAACCATCTTGCATCTCGTATAATAATAAGCAGATAAAGCCAAATTTCTCTTTTTGAACAGAGAAATTCTGGTACCCATAGGCAGAAGATTCCACTCTTGAAGTCTTGAACCTAAAACTCAGCTTGTTGTTTGGAAGTCCTAGGTCTCGAACAAGATCATTTAGTTCATTTTGCTGAATCAGATGAGGCTCGTCTAAATTTTTAGGGGTTTACGTAGGATCAGGATCTGTATGTGCCTTAAAGTTTTCCTCTGATAATGTGAATCCATCTCCTCCAAGTTGGTTGTAGGTGTTGGTATAGGAAGATCTTCTCCATGAGGAACTGGCCTTTATGACTGAAGGCATATTTGGATATTGTATTTTGCTTTTGCTCCTTTTGAAAAGCCCGACACTTTAGTTAAACAAAAATAGAGTAAAAAAAATTAGTTGGTCACGCCAAACCACTGCAACTGAAAAGGGCATGGATTCTATCTTACCTTTGAATCATTCACTCAGACTAACAAAGCACGAAATGCAGCACACATGTGGAGCCCATGTTTTGTCCTGATTGTCAACATGACATCCAAAATACATTGGGTTGGGTTGTATTACCTCTGAGCGGCACTCTTTTGCACACCATGGGCTAAATGGCCAGGTCACATGGACCCCGAAGGCTCAGAGAAGGTTGGGGGAGGGGACCCACTGGAACAGCTGTTGGGAGACAGATGGTAGCCTCCCGTCAAGGCCATCCAGCGTGTTCTTTAACGTGCACAGGGTTTGGCTCTCCCGCGCACGGGGCCACGACTTAACGTCCCATCCGACGGACGGCGGCCTTTCCAAGCCCATCGGTGTCCCCTACTGACCGTGGGCAGGGCGGGGAATTTTGCGGAGATAAATCTCAACGCTGACCCAGCTGGGACTCGAACCTGGGAACTACAGATTACGAGCCTGGCGCGCTACCGACTGAGCCACCCCCGCCCCATCCAAAATACAAATTATAGGCTTTCTTCACACTCTTTGTCAAAGAACGACCTTGGGATTTTGAAATATAATTGCTACATACAAACTTATTCGGCACATTAACACATCCGCGACGCTGCCTTTGTGCCTTTTAAACTCCAAAATTCATTCTTCAACGTACAGCACGTGTTCCTCCTACAATGAAAACAAAAGAATGGCGGTCTGAGGTTAGGTTCCTGTTAGATGTTTTCTCCCACTTGGCACTCAATGTTGCCAGCCACAAAGAGTAAAATATCTAGTATCATCCCAGTTGCCTGGAGGTGTTGGTATATGAAGATCTTAATAGGAGACAAAATGATCAATAACCTAAAAACGTGACGTGGTAGCCATTTTTAAGTCCAGATCTGAAATCAATACCTGAAAAATAATTAAAGGCAGCTACAATTGTTCATGTTATAAAAACCTTGTAAAGCAGTGTAATCAGTTGGTGTTGAAATAAGAACGGTTGAAAAATCTAGAAGGTCGTGATATCTGAATTAGTTTCCTATCTTATCGTTGTCAATCACTCTCTCGGGACTTTGGTTCATTGCTGAACTTGCTGCATTGCTGAAGAAGAAACAGAATGAGTTGGCAAATTCCATCCAATGTATGATATCTTTTCCTCATTCATGTCAGAATCATTGCTAGCTTTTCTGTGTCAAGTGAGATTTATTTGAACAGTCGAAATTTTATTATCTTTGTATTGACAGTTGCATTTTTTTCAAAAGCAGAATTCTGAATAAATTTAACATGGGAGGCATTTTCACATATCTAAAAGTTCTAGTGAATATCTTTGCTTCATTCAAAGACCTTGGTAAGTTTCCATTTTTCTTTGGCCTGAGCTGGTGAGTTATATATTGACTTTCATTTAAAGTCTTTTAAGACCCGAACAAAAATATTTAAAATGAAGAGTTCACATATGGATTTTGCTTTTTATAATATAAATTGAAGTTAAAGTTCTTTAGTTCATGTTCTTTTTTATGTTGCATATGATATAGAGAGGGTAACTGAAATGTGGATTCTTTTTTCTACTTTCAATTACCAGTGGGGGATGATCCAGTGAAATCCATCTTACTCCTTCTAAAAAAGTACATTGACCGTATGAGTCCATATTGGGAGTTAATGCCATAAAACAATTTTAGGACTAAGGTGGTCTTGTTTAGTGTTTCTATAGTCTAATACAGTGTTTCTAAACAAAACTGATCTCAGATCCCGGTAAACTCTCAGTATATAATTCTGCGACCGTGTAGTAACTATTTAAAAACGCATGCGTAGAATACTGTTCTGATTTACTAACAATGTTTTCCAGATTGTTAAGTATACTTTCCAGATTTACTAAGAATGCTTTCCAGATTACACATTATTGCTTAAATATATGTGCATATTCAAGCCCGGATCTAGAAAAAAAATAAAGGGCCGGGGATGGGGGGGGGGGGGGGGGGGTAAGAGACTCGATATCCATGGTAACATGACATTTTCTCCTTCGGTTTAGAGGTTTTTAAAACCTTCATCAGAAATGCGTATAATATGCACAAGTTTATTAATTTTTAACTTCCGTTGCCTTACTACCATTCTCAAGGGGGAGGAGGTGATGCCCCCCCTTCCCCACACCCCTAGATCCATCCCTGCGCATATGTGATTGCTAGAAGAGTTTATTTTAGGAATTAAATTTATTTCTTGTGCAATAATTAGGTGTAGAATGGTAACTAGCCAATTGCTGGTTAAGATTTTCGGTACTGATGACGTCATTGCTGCTAATTCTTGATAAATGAAGAAGTAGAATCGAATTTTTCCTGATATTTTATCAATGAATCGTTTTTTTCCTGATATTTTATCGTACTTATAAATTTTAAAAGTAAGTTTGTGGACAGGTAGGAGGGATCTCGGGGAGATTGAGAAATGCTTGCCTAACAGAACTGTAAAGTGCAGTGGACACTGATGACTTATCAAGAGAATGGATATGACGATTGATGAAATCATTAATTCAGAGAAATAAATGAAATTAATGCACAAATCATGAAATGAGATCAATTTACATACATAAAGTTTAAGTATATAATTATTACGGTCTAGAATTTTTACAATTATCATTGTTACATATTACCATTTTGAAATGTTTAAAACAAGTTTTTTTTGCTTTATAGATTTTTCACAATGGTTGAACTGGACTGCAACTTACTTATATCTGACTATTGTACGTCGTTTAAAAGGAAGACGGTTAAATCTATATAACTATAATGCTTTTGGTGATCCTGAGAAAATGGGTTATTTAGTTCCTCATCAGGAATGGGAATTAGAATCTCCTCAAGAAAGAAGCACCTTAAAAACGGTAAGATAACCAAAGAGATATTTTGATTTATATCGTCAATACTTGATAATAAAAATTATGTTTATTATATCTAGTGTCCTTCTCAGATGCAGATATTTACATTCAAAAGCTCTCAACAAATAAAATATCAATGCTAATGGGGGAAACGGATAAAACAGAGGTTAGATAAATGATGTTAACGAGTATATATATAAAATCTCGATTTTGATAAAATATGCAGAAACATGGGCAAACATTATTGCATTACCGAGAACTTGCATAAGAGAAAAAATGAAAAAAGAATAACTTGAAAAAATGGAAGAAAAAAAGTTATTTGAAAATTCAAAAATGAGTTTACTTTATGAAGAAGAAAAATGCATTAAACTATAAATTACAAAATCATCCTATGTGAAAGGAGAGATCTATTTGCTGACAGAGCTGATTATAAGTAAAAAAAATTACTGAATTTTTTTGTCGAAAAGTGGAATTAAATCTGAGAAATTTCCAGTAGTGGAGATTATGAAATTTGAATAGGGAAATGTACAGGAAAGTACTGGGTAATCACTAGAAGAATAACTTATCGCGTTTGGGAAATATAAGATGCTAGTTTTCAGAACGATAGAAGTTTTTCATTTTCGGAATTTTTTTCATTTTCGGACCATACAGTTATTGTTTTGCATCTTTTAACAGTAGGAATTCGTACTAATGCATGATTGGAAAAGTAAAGAGTAATATATTATTAGCTCTATACAACGTAAAAACATATTTCATTTATCTATTAAAATGAAAAAATTGCATTATCGACTAGGGTTAAGGGACAAATTAGTCAGTGTATATAAAATAAAAAATTAATTTATTATTAAAATAAAAAAAGAATACCCCCTCAAGTAACTGCTTGCCACAGAGGTCTGACAGGATCCTGTCAGTTTATACGCCATAATAGGTCTGTGAGGATGGCAGGACTTCAGCAGAGAAACGACACATACCTCCATGCCCTACCCGTGTCTCGAACCCTTAGATCGCCTCAAGAGAGAAACGATACATACCTCCATGCCCTACTCGTGTCTCGAACCCTTAGATCGCCTCAGCAGAGAAACAATACATACCTCTATGCCCTACCCGTGTCTCGAACCCTTAGATCGCCTCAGCAGAGAAACGACACATACCTCCATGCCCAACCCGTGTCTCGAACCCTTAGATCGCCTCAGCAGAGAAACGACACATACCTCCATGCCCTACCCGTGTCTCGAACCCTTAGATCGCCTCAGCAGAGAAACAATACATACCTCTATGCCCTACCTGTGTCTCGAACCCTTAGATCGCCTCAAGAGAGAAACGATACATACCTCCATGCCCTACCCGTGTCTCGAACCCTTAGATCGCCTCAGCAGAGAAACGACACATACCTCCATGCCCTACCCGTGTCTCGAACCCTTAGATCGTCTCAGCAGAGAAACGACACATACCTCCATGCCCTACCCGTGTCTCGAACCCTTAGATCGCCTCAGCAGAGAAACAATACATACCTCTATGCCCTACTTGTGTCTCGAACCCTTAGATCGCCTCAGCAGAGAAACGACACATACCTCCATGCCCTACCCGTGTCTCGAACCCTTAGATCGCCTCAAGAGAGAAACGATACATACCTTCATGCCCTACTCGTGTCTCGAAACCTTAGATCGCCTCAGCAGAGAAACAATACATACCTCTATGCCCTACCTGTGTCTCGAACCCTTAGATCGCCTCAGCAGAGAAATGACACATACCTCCATGCCCTACGGGTGTCTCGAACCCTTAGATCGCCTCAGCAGAGAAACGACACATACCTCCATGCCCTACCCGTGTCTCGAACCCTTAGATCGCCTCAGCAGAGAAACAATACATACCTCTATGCCCTACCTGTGTCTCGAACCCTTAGATCGCCTCAAGAGAGAAATGATACATACCTCCATGCCCTACTCGTGTCTCGAACCCTTAGATCGCCTCAGCAGAGAAACAATACATACCTCTATGCCCTACCCGTGTCTCGAACCCTTAGATCGCCTCAGCAGAGAAACGACACATACCTCCATGCCCTACCCGTGTCTCGAACCCTTAGATCGTCTCAGCAGAGAAACGACACATACCTCCATACCCTACCCGTGTCTCGAACCCTTAGATCGCCTCAGCAGAGAAACAATACATACCTCTATGCCCTACCTGTGTCTCGAACCCTTAGATCGCCTCAAGAGAGAAACGATACATACCTCCATGCCCTACTCGTGTCTCGAACCCTTAGATCGCCTCAGCAGAGAAACAATACATACCTCTATGCCCTACCCGTGTCTCGAACCCTTAGATCGCCTCAGCAGAGAAACGACACATACCTCCATGCCCTACCCGTGTCTCGAACCCTTAGATCGCCTCAGCAGAGAAACGACACATACCTCCATGCCCTACCCGTGTCTCGAACCCTTAGATTGCCTCAGCAGAGAAACGACACATACCTCCATGCCCTACCCGTGTCTCGAACCCTTAGATCGCCTCAGCAGAGAAACAATACATACCTCTATGCCCTACCTGTGTCTCGAACCCTTAGATCGCCTCAAGAGAGAAACGATACATACCTCCATGCCCTACTCGTGTCTCGAACCCTTAGATCGCCTCAGCAGAGAAACAATACATACCTCTATGCCCTACCCGTGTCTCGAACCCTTAGATCGCCTCAGCAGAGAAACGACACATACCTCCATGCCCTACCCGTGTCTCGAACCCTTAGATCGCCTCAGCAGAGAAACGACACATACCTCCATGCCCTACCCGTGTCTCGAACCCTTAGATCGCCTCAGCAGAGAAACAATACATACCTCTATGCCCTACCTGTGTCTCGAACCTTTAGATCGCCTCAAGAGAGAAATGATACATACCTCCATGCCCTACTCGTGTCTCGAACCCTTAGATCGCCTCAGCAGAGAAACAATACATACCTCTATGCCCTACCCGTGTCTCGAACCCTTAGATCGCCTCAGCAGAGAAACGACACATACCTCCATGCCCTACCCGTGTCTCGAACCCTTAGATCGTCTCAGCAGAGAAACGACACATACCTCCATACCCTACCCGTGTCTCGAACCCTTAGATCGCCTCAGCAGAGAAACAATACATACCTCTATGCCCTACCTGTGTCTCGAACCCTTAGATCGCCTCAAGAGAGAAACGATACATACCTCCATGCCCTACTCGTGTCTCGAACCCTTAGATCGCCTCAGCAGAGAAACAATACATACCTCTATGCCCTACCCGTGTCTCGAACCCTTAGATCGCCTCAGCAGAGAAACGACACATACCTCCATGCCCTACCCGTGTCTCGAACCCTTAGATCGCCTCAGCAGAGAAACGACACATACCTCCATGCCCTACCCGTGTCTCGAACCCTTAGATTGCCTCAGCACAGAAACGACACATACCTCCATGCCCTACCCGTGTCTCGAACCCTTAGATCGCCTCAGCAGAGAAACAATACATACCTCTATGCCCTACCTGTGTCTCGAACCCTTAGATCGCCTCAAGAGAGAAACGATACATACCTCCATGCCCTACTCGTGTCTCGAACCCTTAGATCGCCTCAGCAGAGAAACAATACATACCTCTATGCCCTACCCGTGTCTCGAACCCTTAGATCGCCTCAAGAGAGAAACGATACATACCTTCATGCCCTACTCGTGTCTCGAACCCTTAGATCGCCTCAGCAGAGAAACAATACATACCTCTATGCCCTACCTGTGTCTCGAACCCTTAGATCGCCTCAGCAGAGAAACCACACATACCTCCATGCCCTACGGGTGTCTCGAACCCTTAGATCGCCTCAGCAGAGAAACGACACATACCTCCATGCCCTACCCGTGTCTCGAACCCTTAGATCGCCTCAGCAGAGAAACAATACATACCTCTATGCCCTACCTGTGTCTCGAACCCTTAGATCGCCTCAAGAGAGAAATGATACATACCTCCATGCCCTACTCGTGTCTCGAACCCTTAGATCGCCTCAGCAGAGAAACAATACATACCTCTATGCCCTACCCGTGTCTCGAACCCTTAGATCGCCTCAGCAGAGAAACGACACATACCTCCATGCCCTACCCGTGTCTCGAACCCTTAGATCGTCTCAGCAGAGAAACGACACATACCTCCATACCCTACCCGTGTCTCGAACCCTTAGATCGCCTCAGCAGAGAAACAATACATACCTCTATGCCCTACCTGTGTCTCGAACCCTTAGATCGCCTCAAGAGAGAAACGATACATACCTCCATGCCCTACTCGTGTCTCGAACCCTTAGATCGCCTCAGCAGAGAAACAATACATACCTCTATGCCCTACCCGTGTCTCGAACCCTTAGATCGCCTCAGCAGAGAAACGACACATACCTCCATGCCCTACCCGTGTCTCGAACCCTTAGATCGCCTCAGCAGAGAAACGACACATACCTCCATGCCCTACCCGTGTCTCGAACCCTTAGATTGCCTCAGCAGAGAAACGACACATACCTCCATGCCCTACCCGTGTCTCGAACCCTTAGATCGCCTCAGCAGAGAAACAATACATACCTCTATGCCCTACCCGTGTCTCGAACCCTTAGATCGCCTCAGCAGAGAAACGACACATACCTCCATGCCCTACCCGTGTCTCGAACCCTTAGATTGCCTCAGCAGAGAAACGACACATACCTCCATGCCCTACCCGTGTCTCGAACCCTTAGATCGCCTCAGCAGAGAAACAATACATACCTCTATGCCCTACCTGTGTCTCGAACCCTTAGATCGCCTCAAGAGAGAAACGATACATACCTCCATGCCCTACTCGTGTCTCGAACCCTTAGATCGCCTCAGCAGAGAAACAATACATACCTCTATGCCCTACCCGTGTCTCGAACCCTTAGATCGCCTCAGCAGAGAAACGACACATACCTCCATGCCCTACCCGTGTCTCGAACCCTTAGATCGCCTCAGCAGAGAAACGACACATACCTCCATGCCTTACCCGTGTCTCGAACCCTTAGATCGCCTCAGCAGAGAAACGACACATACCTCCATGCCCTACCCGTGTCTCGAACCCTTAGATTGCCTCAGCAGAGAAACGACACATACCTCCATGCCCTACCCGTGTCTCGAACCCTTAGATCGCCTCAGCAGAGAAACAATACATACCTCTATGCCCTACCTGTGTCTCGAACCCTTAGATCGCCTCAAGAGAGAAACGATACATACCTCCATGCCCTACTCGTGTCTCGAACCCTTAGATCGCCTCAGCAGAGAAACAATACATACCTCTATGCCCTACCCGTGTCTCGAACCCTTAGATCGCCTCAAGAGAGAAACGATACATACCTTCATGCCCTACTCGTGTCTCGAACCCTTAGATCGCCTCAGCAGAGAAACAATACATACCTCTATGCCCTACCTGTGTCTCGAATCCTTAGATCGCCTCAGCAGAGAAACGACACATACCTCCATGCCCTACGGGTGTCTCGAACCCTTAGATCGCCTCAGCAGAGAAACGACACATACCTCCATGCCCTACCCGTGTCTCGAACCCTTAGATCGCCTCAGCAGAGAAACAATACATACCTCTATGCCCTACCTGTGTCTCGAACCCTTAGATCGCCTCAAGAGAGAAATGATACATACCTCCATGCCCTACTCGTGTCTCGAACCCTTAGATCGCCTCAGCAGAGAAACAATACATACCTCTATGCCCTACCCGTGTCTCGAACCCTTAGATCGCCTCAGCAGAGAAACGACACATACCTCCATGCCCTACCCGTGTCCCGAACCCTTAGATCGTCTCAGCAGAGAAACGACACATACCTCCATACCCTACCCGTGTCTCGAACCCTTAGATCGCCTCAGCAGAGAAACAATACATACCTCTATGCCCTACCTGTGTCTCGAACCCTTAGATCGCCTCAAGAGAGAAACGATACATACCTCCATGCCCTACTCGTGTCTCGAACCCTTAGATCGCCTCAGCAGAGAAACAATACATACCTCTATGCCCTACCCGTGTCTCGAACCCTTAGATCGCCTCAGCAGAGAAACGACACATACCTCCATGCCCTACCCGTGTCCCGAACCCTTAGATCGTCTCAGCAGAGAAACGACACATACCTCCATACCCTACCCGTGTCTCGAACCCTTAGATCGCCTCAGCAGAGAAACAATACATACCTCTATGCCCTACCTGTGTCTCGAACCCTTAGATCGCCTCAAGAGAGAAACGATACATACCTCCATGCCCTACTCGTGTCTCGAACCCTTAGATCGCCTCAGCAGAGAAACAATACATACCTCTATGCCCTACCCGTGTCTCGAACCCTTAGATCGCCTCAGCAGAGAAACGACACATACCTCCATGCCCTACCCGTGTCTCGAACCCTTAGATCGCCTCAGCAGAGAAACGACACATACCTCCATGCCCTACCCGTGTCTCGAACCCTTAGATTGCCTCAGCAGAGAAACGACACATACCTCCATGCCCTACCCGTGTCTCGAACCCTTAGATCGCCTCAGCAGAGAAACAATACATACCTCTATGCCCTACCTGTGTCTCGAACCCTTAGATCGCCTCAAGAGAGAAACGATACATACCTCCATGCCCTACTCGTGTCTCGAACCCTTAGATCGCCTCAGCAGAGAAACAATACATACCTCTATGCCCTACCTGTGTCTCGAACCCTTAGATCGCCTCAGCAGAGAAACGACACATACCTCCATGCCCTACCCGTGTCTCGAACCCTTAGATCGCCTCAGCAGAGAAACGACACATACCTCCATGCCCTACCCGTGTCTCGAACCCTTAGATCGCCTCAGCAGAGAAACAATACATACCTCTATGCCCTACCTGTGTCTCGAACCTTTAGATCGCCTCAAGAGAGAAATGATACATACCTCCATGCCCTACTCGTGTCTCGAACCCTTAGATCGCCTCAGCAGAGAAACGATACATACCTCTATGCCCTACCCGTGTCTCGAACCCTTAGATCGCCTCAGCAGAGAAACGACACATACCTCCATGCCCTACCCGTGTCTCGAACCCTTAGATCGTCTCAGCAGAGAAACGACACATACCTCCATACCCTACCCGTGTCTCGAACCCTTAGATCGCCTCAGCAGAGAAACAATACATACCTCTATGCCCTACCTGTGTCTCGAACCCTTAGATCGCCTCAAGAGAGAAACGATACATACCTCCATGCCCTACTCGTGTCTCGAACCCTTAGATCGCCTCAGCAGAGAAACAATACATACCTCTATGCCCTACCCGTGTCTCGAACCCTTAGATCGCCTCAGCAGAGAAACGACACATACCTCCATGCCCTACCCGTGTCTCGAACCCTTAGATCGCCTCAGCAGAGAAACGACACATACCTCCATGCCCTACCCGTGTCTCGAACCCTTAGATTGCCTCAGCAGAGAAACGACACATACCTCCATGCCCTACCCGTGTCTCGAACCCTTAGATCGCCTCAGCAGAGAAACAATACATACCTCTATGCCCTACCTGTGTCTCGAACCCTTAGATCGCCTCAAGAGAGAAACGATACATACCTCCATGCCCTACTCGTGTCTCGAACCCTTAGATCGCCTCAGCAGAGAAACAATACATACCTCTATGCCCTACCCGTGTCTCGAACCCTTAGATCGCCTCAGCAGAGAAACGACACATACCTCCATGCCCTACCCGTGTCTCGAACCCTTAGATCGTCTCAGCAGAGAAACGACACATACCTCCATACCCTACCCGTGTCTCGAACCCTTAGATCGCCTCAGCAGAGAAACAATACATACCTCTATGCCCTACCTGTGTCTCGAACCCTTAGATCGCCTCAAGAGAGAAACGATACATACCTCCATGCCCTACTCGTGTCTCGAACCCTTAGATCGCCTCAGCAGAGAAACAATACATACCTCTATGCCCTACCCGTGTCTCGAACCCTTAGATCGCCTCAGCAGAGAAACGACACATACCTTCATGCCCTACCCGTGTCTCGAACCCTTAGATTGCCTCAGCAGAGAAACGACACATACCTCCATGCCCTACCCGTGTCTCGAACCCTTAGATCGCCTCAGCAGAGAAACAATACATACCTCTATGCCCTACCTGTGTCTCGAACCCTTAGATCGCCTCAAGAGAGAAACGATACATACCTCCATGCCCTACTCGTGTCTCGAACCCTTAGATCGCCTCAGCAGAGAAACAATACATACCTCTATGCCCTACCCGTGTCTCGAACCCTTAGATCGCCTCAGCAGAGAAACGACACATACCTCCATGCCCTACCCGTGTCTCGAACCCTTAGATCGCCTCAGCAGAGAAACGACGCATACCTCCATGCCCTACCCGTGTCTCGAACCCTTAGATCGCCTCAGCAGAGAAACAATACATACCTCTATGCCCTACCTGTGTCTCGAACCCTTAGATCGCCTCAAGAGAGAAACGATACATACCTCCATGCCCTACTCGTGTCTCGAACCCTTAGATCGCCTCAGCAGAGAAACAATACATACCTCTATGCCCTACCTGTGTCTCGAACCTTTAGATCGCCTCAAGAGAGAAACGATACATACCTCCATGCCCTACTCGTGTCTCGAACCCTTAGATCGCCTCAGCAGAGAAACAATACATACCTCTATGCCCTACTTGTGTCTCGAACCCTTAGATCGCCTCAGCAGAGAAACGACACATACCTCCATGCCCTACCCGTGTCTCGAACCCTTAGATCGCCTCAGCAGAGAAACGACACATACCTCCATGCCCTACCCGTGTCTCGAACCCTTAGATCGGTAGTCAAGCGCGCTAGCCACTCGGTCACGGGACGGCTAATTATTACTATATTGAAATATTATTTAAAGTTTTAAAATTAACTACTTACCTTATAAATATAAGGACAAACAGTGTATTTTTAACCAATAACATTTTAATTAAATCACATATGAATACAAATTACTGTTAATAAGTTATCTTAGTATCTGTTCTTAATCAACAAACTCTACTACTAGTATTGTTGATTTCTACCATACATTTATTGTTTACATTTTCTATTTTTATCACTTTCTAACAACGTAAATTAAAGCGGTTTGGAGATTTTCTAACAACGTAAATTAAAGCGGTTTGAAGCTACGAATCATCATATTTCGTTAGTTCCTATCTATTCAACTCAAAAAGAATATTTCATCAAGCTTTTGAAACAAAAAATTGCTTAATGCAAACTTCGTTACTTTCACATCTCATTTTTAAATTTGTAACACAGTTGCATCGTTTGCAGTATTTGTTTAAAACTGTGCTGTTTTCAACTCTTTCCGTCTCTAATGGACGCAGTTAGAACTATTTAGAAATTCTGAAGGTACGAATCGTAATATTTCATCAATACCTATCCTATACTGCAAGAATTTTTATTTCTAAAAGAAAAGATGTTGAATATATGCAGAAGGGACGACAGACGATAAAGTAAAAATATTAGCTCTTTTTCTGGAAACGAGTTAAAGAGGAATGTTTTCGGATATTACATTGGATAATGCGGATATGCGGATAGTGCATTTCGGATAATGCGGATAACTGCATTTAAAAGATCAAAATTAACTCAGAAGATTTTGCAAAACTGCATTTAAACAACTATTTGTTTAATAGGATATATTTTTCTAAAGCACAGACTTTTTTTATCACAGCATATTTTTTCATTAATAATTGGACATTAATTAATTAACTAACTTTTATTAATTAAAAGTTAGCTTTTTTAATTAAATAAGACGATTTCCGCCGCGTCAGCAAAATTTTTTTCCAGATTTTTTTATAATATTTTATTGATTTTTTTTTCGCAAATTAAAATTGATTTCGTTTTCTCTTTCAGTGTGCGGACAATGTATCCTGTTTCGGCGTGAACTCGAAGTCCGAATTTCTATCCATAAAGGTAGCGAGAAAACCTAATTCCATCATCCGTTGCTCCCTGATCCTTCGTCTCGCTAACGGCAAGACATACACTCTTCCGGAACAGCACGTGCTGCAGCAGGAGACAGAAGAGCTCCACACTTTCGGTTCATCGAGACTCAAGATGAAATGCCTGCTGCCAATGAGAAAATGGAGAATCTTCTTCAATGGACTGATGAAGTATGTCATTCAACTTTCCCTAGTGCTGTTGCTATCTCCCGAAAAATATTTTTAGTTCATTACAGCTATTAAAATGTCAAGGGAAAATATGACGCTACACACCCCAAAGTGTTGTTTCTAATAACATTGAATGAGAGCTTCGTGAAAATGAAAGTGTACAACTTTACACTCAGTTTGCCAATCAACATGGAATGCAATCAAATAATTCAATTTCATTCTAATTGTTGAAACTGGGGTGTCTATAATGGCTTAGTTCCGCGAAAAAAAAAGTTATCGTGGAAGTTAACTTCAGCCAAAGCTTTTCACAGTAGTATTTATGATTAAACGCAATTTAAACCGGAAAAGTTTCATGAAAATCTTTAGATCCATTTTTGGGAAAATTTCCAGTTTATGAAATCGTATGTATACATTTTCCTTTAACCATTGGTAATATTTTATATCATAGCATTTCAAAGTTACAAAATTAGGTGTAAGTACTAGAGATATTTACGAAAAAAATAAAACTAATAAATACCCCCTCAATCAATTGCTTGCCACAGAAGTCTGATAGGTGCCTGTCAATTTATATGCCATAGTAGAAGGTCTGTGAGGATGGCAGAACCTCAGCAGATAAACAACACAAACATCCATACCTTACCCGGAGCTCAAACCCAGATCTATTAGATTAGTAGCCAAACGCGCAAACCACTCGGCCACAAGACGGCTATGAAAATTAAAGATTACTCATAAATAATAGTCGAGTGGTCCATGTAGTGTAAATGGTCGTAGACCCGTCTAACATTCTACTATCATTTACTGGACCACTTTGTAAAAGGGGCCTCGGCCTCTTTATCATCTGGTCCATAAGGTCGTAGACCCGAGTTAAATGTATCTCAGGTACAAGTTAAGGAATCAAACTTTAATTAATTAAACTTACATTACATTTCGTTAAACAATAAAAGAAGTCAATTTTCAGTCAATGTTTGGTAACCTGTATTATTCAACATAAATAACTTTTTCTATCAATTTTTCTAGGAGGATGGGGGCAACAGTCCCTTTAGACCCCACTGCAGATACCCTTATATACATCGGATAAATGCAGCATTCGTTCCCATTTCTCTATCTATAATTGTACTACAATATTTCATAGCTTTCACTTTAAGAATTACTCCTTGATATTGTTTTAAAAAATGTCCTAATGATCCATTAAAAAAATGTTGAAAGCATTTATTTATAAAATAATTATTTCCTTAATTATGCTGCAGAACGTCTTACTTTTTTCACAGTCCGTTGTACTTATTGCAGTCGATTCAATGTTAAAGGTTTTCAACGAAGAAAATTACCATCTGCCAACAGCAAGTTGTCCTTTTTTGGATGCAAAGTACCATTCTATTTCCTTCAAATATTAATTTTTAAAATGTAATTTGTTTTTTACTTATTGCTTTTTTCGCTGTTATCTGAAATACAGTAGGAATCGCAACACCATTTGAAGTCGACATTTACGCCTAGTCGAAGTTGACCTACTTATCCTTATACGTCCTTTGTGCTCGTTCAAGACTGTTATTAAATAACCAAATTTTCTCTTATATCAACGATACAATATCTGCACTTTAAAACCACAAAATCCCTTTAATAAACATATTTTTATTTTGTATTTATCGTAGAGAAATGTCAAGTAATAGAGTCACAGAAGATGACAAGTACGTCCATGTCAAGTTCGCCTTTATGTGAGTAATTTTTCTCCTCTTGTTTGTTTTATGCATGATTTGATGTAGAATTTGAAGTCTTGGTTGAATCAAGTATTATCTCATTTGTAACATAAATAAAGATGTATTATAATGTACTATATATATTCATAAACAATTAGATGCAACTAGGGATTTGTTCTTTCAGTTGGACAGCTTCATCGGATGTTTATGATTTTTATTCCGACGCTTCCAGTTTGTTGTTAGCCGATTCTGTTGCTGCCTATAAAACACCAAGGTGGCCCATTCCTTTGGTGGAGAGGTCAGTGATTTTGCTTCCAATCATTTAAAGTTGAATTATGCTTAACAAAGGGTAACGAGGTTTCTGATCTTAGATTCGTATATAAACTATACTCTGTTTCGCATAAAGATTGAAGCAGCGATTACCCAAGAGTTTCTTATCCAATGTCGCTTAATACTCCTAACCATGAAAGCCAATGAAAAGAAGAAGTGGTAATCAATCAAGAGTAAAGGCACATGTTACTTGTAAACAGAGAATTGAAGAAATAGTTTTGAAAACTATAATCTCTTATAATTCTCCCTTTTTGGAATTCTCTCTTATATTCTTTATCATAATTAATGACATAGAATAAATCATTAGCGACATGCATTTCTGCATATATGTTTTATAATGCGCCAAGGAACGTTTTAGCGAAATCGGGCTCGGACTTGTTTAAAAAAGTTATCTCCTCTCCTTGTAAGCAGTTTTATGGAAAGTGAACATTTTTAAGTAGCGTTAAGGTTGTGTCAGACTTACTTAATTATTTCCTGTTGTCATTATTAGGATCAAAAATATTTGTAATGTCTATGAACAACCCGGTATGCTTCTGGGAACTGTGACAGTTGAAGGAGAAGAAGAGAAAGAAGTTTACCTTTGGGGATCCAGAGAACATTTCATGGGTAATGAAAAAAAAGTTATTTATGTTGCACATTGAAAAAAGTTGTTTAAGTTAAAACTACATTTTCTTAATGATAAATGAAAATAAATACCTCTGACAACAAAAAAAAAAGTAAAAAACAACCAAGATTTACATTTCTTTAAAAAAAAAGTTCATTTTTGATACATCTAATATTATTTAATATAAATTAATTTTTCGATCATGTTTTTCCCGGTGGTGGTGGATTAATGCCTCTCTTGTGTTTTCCCGTGCTGGGTATCACAGCATTGTTCAATTCAAAAAATCAACAGAGGACCGTGATAACAAATTTAAACGTCAACGTACCTCACACTGTTTATATTTGGATGATTCCATGCAAGGTTTGTCTAGAATCCAGACAATGTCAATCACGTTCATGCCTATACATGATATTGATTCTAATGTTGATGAATATCCGTGTATGTATACTCGTTTCCATGTATGAAGGCACAAAGATCATTCAGTCCTTTATTCAGATATAGGAATTGCTACTTTTCATTTGAACTACCGTCATGCATTTCTTTTTCAACGGAAAGTTGTATAGTACCCAAAATGATTTTGCATGTTAGAACTTTGAGAGAGAAAGAATCATTGCCATAAGATTTTATCTTTAATAAACAGAAGGGACTCTTTTATTAATGCTTTCTAGCTACTTATTTAACTTATATAAAGCAATAATAATCATATGAAGTGTAATGTAATTGCCACCCTACACTTCGCACTAAATGTAATAAAAGGAGCAATATTAAAAAAATTTAAAATATATTTCCCTTCAATGAAACTACTTCATCGTAAAATCGTTGATGAATTCATATGGAAATTTGCTTGGATGTGCGTTAATGATTTTTGCAAATGATGAGCTTCCAGATAGTCACCATAAAGATGTGAAAGAGACAAACCATTATTGACGTGGAATGTCGAGCTCCACGTTGTCTCCATCTTTCCCTTACTTTCATCTTATATCGAGTAGAACCTTCCTATTCTTCAAGATATTTAATTGTCCATATATTCGTTTTTCGATTATTTTTTCCAATATATTTTTGATATTTTTTCCATGTTGTATATCTTTATTTTCATGTGTCATTTGTGTCAATTTATTTATAAATTGACAAAAGGTCCAGGAGGGGAACCTTGCAGAAAGATTCCCCTCCTTGGCGATGTGCGACAAAATAGCGGAGCAGAGAAAATGACGGAGATCGAGAGAGAAATGGGTTGGCAAACAAAGTGGCGAGAGAATAAGGGAAATGCCATACGAATATAGTAAATGCAGCTATACATGAGCTAATAAATTTCTCCTTAAGTAGATCTTGTCACGGAAATACGAGACTTTTAGTATAATTCGCTATTGATGAAATCTGTGAAGAAAGGCGATACTGCAGTAAGGCAACATAAAGAAATAGAATGTCGAAGCCTAATCCTGGATTACCGCAGAGGTCCCTTTGGTACACAACCATGCCCACTGAAAACTCAGGCATTGAGAGCAACTTTGTGGGAGGATAGGTTATCTATTATTCGGTATGGATCTCAAAGTCCAGGAAATCTGAAATTTGAGAAAATTATGGATGGAATTTCAAATATTAAAGCAAGAAATGCATTCACTAAATAAATTGTAAATTATTACTAAGTGCATCAGATCTTATAATTATCAATATACGTGGAATATACGTTAATCATCCATTTCCATTTGGCACACATATGGTTGTGTACTGTTGGACAAAGGTTCAAATCAGGCCGGATCAAGAAAAAGAATAGAGGTGGGGGGGGGGGGCGGCAATAAACACAATTGATGCAGAAAAAGCAAACGGGGATGGCAAGATTTCCAAAACAGCGTAGCATTTCCCCCTGTTACAGGTATTTAAAAATTTTCTTGATATATGCATGAAATATAAATACGTTTAATGATATTTTTGCCATTTTGAGTCCAAGGGGCATTCCCCTTTTGGACTCTCCTCAAATCCGGCCTGGTTCACATAATTAAAATTACGAATGATCCGCACCGGGCAGCTCAATGATCAGACCACCGACTCAAACCAATTTTTCGCCTCTGAGTTTAATTTTCAAGAGTGTTTCATTGAATTTATTTCACTCTTTTTAATTATATATGCATTTTCTAAATTTATTGCATATTTTGGTAACTTTCAGTTCATAATATCATAATTTTTATTAGGGGTGTGAAAATTTTGAAATGACCTAGGCTTCAGCTTGGCTTTAAGAGGCGCAGACTTAGACTGAGTATAAACGGGAGGGATAATTGACCTGTCTGGGCTCGGTGAGCAAATCAAATTACTCCTTATTCTCGGTGGAAATGTGAAGGACAGTTAGTATCTTACCCATATCAAATGCGTACCAAACAGCGTTCAAATATTTAGCCTCATTTAAACCCAAAGCAATATTCCATTTCTTTTATTACTCGGGATTTCTTTTTCTTTTACCATTGACATTTATCCCATTCTTTAGTTAGAAAATGCTACTCAAGGGTAAATCAACACAGTAAAAAGTTTTCTACTGTACGTTCCTTATTCATTATATCTATCAGTTGTATGTTTATTAATATATTATTGTATAATCAATGATATTTTTTGTTTCATTACCCTAATAAATGAAAACGAAAGAACATATTTTTTTATGTCATTTTTATTCTTTCATATTATTTATATGTTTTACATAAGTGTAATTAAATATTATATCATTCGTTATAGGACAAGTTAGAAATATTAAAGACGGACGTTACACCCATATTTATTCTAATGCTGAGGTAAAACTATTTTTTTAATATAAATATCAATCAATGCACCACAAATATTCAATCAAGTTCAGGATATTAGGGATTAAAATTATTAAATATTCAACCCTTTTCTATATTTTGTTTTCAACCTTGGAACGCTTGGCAACTTCTGGATTAAACATTTTCCATGCATTTGAATGGGATGTCGATGGTAATCTTTTTGAATAGGTAAATCGTTACCTTATCTTCCTTTGAAATGAATATGAATTCAGTGACTGATTGCATCATCAACATATTTTAGTATATTTTCTACATTTTAAGGCGTTTATAGGAAGATAGTTTTTTTTTCAAATTTTTAATTTATTTATATTTAACATATACATATTTATATAATTTACTAGAAATTATTAATAAAAGCGTCAAATTTTGAATTTATGCTGATAATTTGACCTTTTTTGTGAAGTAAAATCATTTCAAAATTCAGAAAGAACTTACAAGCTAAAATAAAAAGATCAAATTGTAATAAATGGCACTTAAAAATTAGTACTGAAAAATATTTTTTTTAGACTTTTATATTTTTATATTTTTATATTTGTCAGACCTAAAATTATTTTCCTTATTTGAATATTATTGATGAAAAATCTGTTGCCTAATAAAGAAGAAAATAAATATTTGGAATAACTTTAGACTCCAAACTCAAATATAAATCGTGTTTTTTTTTGTATATTTGTATAGCTTTCATTGTATAATGTTTACTGTCGAAGTTTATTTTAATTAAAAAATGAGATTCGGGAAAATATTGTTTTAATCTAAATAAACAGAAGAATAAGTTAACAATGCTAAATGCAAAATAAATTAAAACAAATAAATTATTATTAATACACGCAAGATAAGTTGGACCTGTTGCATGTTTTTCGTTTGAGTAGCCTTTTTTAGGAACGTAACCCCGACGAACAAGGAGGACTTGCTATAAATAAATTTAATGGAATGAATGCAAGTATTTATTTATCTGTGCTAATATTATCAAAATGTGAAGTAAAGTGAAAAGGTGCGACTAGCATATCAGTATTATCACGTTTATAAATTTTTACTATTATCATTCGTTTTGATAGATCATCTAACTAAATTATTTTAAAATAGAGAAACAGAAATATATGTTAATTAACATCGGCAAGCAAATTAATTATTAATTTTGCTTAATATATTTAAAAACCTGTAAATATTTTTAATATACCAAAGTGAAGTTTTTATAAATGCAAATGGGATGGAAATTTAGCCCACTGAGATCCCTCCTCCATTTGTATGCCTCTGAATTTAGATATTTTTAATGCTATTAACGTTTTTAAAATTTTCAGAATGGAACTCTTATACATCTTGGAGTGTTAAACCTTCCTGGACTTGTTTCAAAGTAAGTGTTTTTAAAATCTTTTTGACACACTACATCATCAACTTTCATTCCTATTTCTATTTATTTTAAGTCGTAATTCGGATGAATATTTTATTCTTATGTTGCTTAAAAATGATGCAAAGAATGACAGTGTGCTTACCACGCCAAGTGAGGTTGCACAATTTCATATTGCCACGCCACTCGTTTGTCGTTAAATTTCACATTGCCAAACTTTCCTTACTTTTATACTCTTCTAGACTTTTATATGAATTGTTGTTGGATATTCAAGTATTATTAACCTTTTCTCCCTTATACAACTTTCTATGAATATGTACGAGATATTCTTCTTTTCCAGACTTTCATACGGATATGTGATGCGACCAAACGGGTATATCTTTCCAATCGATAAATGTGAATATTCTGAAATAGAAAACAAAGAAAGGAATGAACTTGAAGTTATCTGCTTTGCTGGTGAGTAAATATTTTTTTTTAAACATATCATTAGTTAATTCGATGGGATTGAAGTGAGAAGTCTTATGCTTCTCATTCAGATTATATCTATCAAGAGAATGCTTTTTGATTCAATTTCGTATCACAGGAAGCTTGGTTTGAGTCGAGATAAATAAGAACAGCACATTACCTATGGCGAATGTGGAACGCTCTTTTCCAAAGTGAATGAGGTTCGACATTTTATGACCTTAGTAACCTGTAACAGTGGAAATTCTAACTATTGGATGACGCTAAAAATAATATAATAGTATTATATATATAATTTTTTATTAGTACAGTCGCTCAAAAAAGTATCCGAACACTATGGCTGATTACAGAATTCAAGAAAAAATATATGGAAACGATTTTTTTAGAAATTAGTGATCTGGCAACCTTCGTGTCACGTGACATGAAGGTTGCCAGATCACTAATTTCTAAAAAAAATCGTTGCCAGATATTTTTTCTGAATTCTATAATCAACCATAGTGTTCGGATACTTTTTTGAGCGACTGTAGGTGGTCATATTATTTTGATACTAGATCGTGTGGGCTCACTCACGGAAATATTTAGCGTGTGCAGTTACCGTTCACAGCAAACTGGAGTGTGTACAGTTGCTGTACACGCTCCAGATATTTTTCCTGAATTTTGTAATCACGTGACACGAAGGTTGCCAGATCACTAATTTCTAAAAAAATCGTTGCCAGATATTTTTTCTGAATTCTGTAATCAACCACAGTGTTCGGATACTTTTTTGAGCGACTGTACCTATCCATCCTAGAAACAATTTTTCATTCATTTTTGAAACAAAAAGTTGTGCTTTAACAATCGTCCTGGGATAAGGGTTAAATGCTTATATCACAGTAAACCTCTGGACCAGTTGGGTTGTGTTGTTTTACCTCTGAGCGGCACTTTTTTGCACACCATGGGCTAAATGGCCAGGTCACATGGACCCCGAAGGCTCAGAGAAGGTTGGGGGAGGGGACCCACTGGAACAGCTGTTGGGAGACAGATGGTAGCCTCCCGTCAAGGCCATCCAGCGTGTTCTTTAACGTGCACAGAGTATGGCTCTCCCGCACACGGGGACACGGTTTAACATCCCATCCGACGGACGGCAGCCTTTCCAAGCCCGTCGGTGTCCCCTACTGACCGTGGGCAAGGCGGGGAATTTTGCGTAGATAAATCTCAACGCTGACCCAGCTGGGACTCGAACCTGGGAACTACAGATTACGAGCCTGGCGCGTTACCGACTGAGCCACCCCCGCCCCTCTCTGGACCAGTGATTTTCAACCAGTGTGCCGTGAGAGGATCTTAGGTGTGCCGCGAAAATTTTTAAATATCATTAATTCAATTATTTTCAAAAGAAGTCCAAAGCACAATAAATGTACATAACAAAATTAAAACCTCTTAAAATTGATTATACGAGTATATCATTGTTATAATAAACATATACATAATATCATCATAATTTAAGTGTGCCGCGGAAGTTTAACTATAGGTTCAAGTGTGCCGCGAGATAAAAAAAAAAGGTTGAATAACACTGCTCTAGACCTTAATAATTTATCACCAAATTGTAAAACCTCTAGCAAGAATAGAACGTTTATAATAGTTATTAAAATATTGTTTTCTAGCTTTTTCGTCCTCTGCAAGTAGAAATTAACACTCTAAAAAGAGTCGAAAAATACGAATCCCAATATTTCATTTGCATCCTATCCAATATAAAAAAAATTTCATTTATCGCTTGAAGCAAAAATGTTGGGGGCGGGAGTAGCTCAGTCGGTAGTGCGCCAGGCTCGTAATCTGTAGTTCCCAGGTTCGAGTTCCAGCTGAGCAAGCGTTGAGATTTATCTCCGCAAAATTCCCCGCCCTGCCCACGGTCAGTAGGGGACACCGATGGGCTTGGAAAGACCACCGTCCATAGGATGGGACGTTAAGCCGTGGTCCCGTGTGTGGAAGAGCTACACGTACCCTGTGCACGATAAAGAACATGCTGGATGGCCTTGACGGGAGGCTAGCATCTGTCTCCCAACAGCTGTTCCAGTGGGTCCTCTCCCCCAACCTTCTCTGAGCCTTCGGGGTCCTTGTGACCTGGCCATTCAGCCCATGATGTGCAAAAAAGTGCCGCTCAGAGGTAAAACAACCCAACCCAAAAATGTTGAATGTGCACGGACAGACAGACATAAAGTTAAATAATAGCTTTAAAGAAACCGAAATGAAAAAAAAAATTCTTTTATGGGCATTAGAGATGAATTTGGGGTTGGGATCAAAGTTGCACAGACGACTTCGGGCTCGGGACCAGAATAGCTTAATTTCAAATATTTCTTGCAATTGTGAAACAAATAAGTAAAAACATAAAATATATTTGATTATAATTCCAACCTTTTAATAAGTCTTTAGTAATTAAAAATAAGACTATGTTGTTCTTGTTTGTTTTTTACCTTACGTATTCTCCAGCTTTATAAATGAAATGGCTCTTTGCGTTTATATTGATGTTATCCACGAACTTACAGTTTCTACTAGTATTTCTAATACGTTTCATCTTAAATAATATTAACATTTTATATCTGTCGTAAAATGATTATAATTAATTATATAAGAATTAAGTAAATGATTAGAGACGTGCATTTCTGTATCTGTGCTTCATATTTTATGATGTGTCAGAGAAATGTTTTCCCCAAATCGGGCTCGGGCTCGAAAGATTGAGTTGTTATCATTTTAAATCCAGCACATAAGTTTGGGCTTATGCTGGATGCTTATTTCTTTGATTGCTATATTTGGAATTATTCAATGAATTCAATTCAGTATTACGATTGTCTGAAATTTGCATTTCCCTAACTGAGCTTGGGCTCAGTAATTATCGAAATAGTTACGTCTCGTACAGGCTCGAGTTAGAAAACTTCAGCTCGAATTAATATCTATCTCACACTAATTAGGTAATAAAACTGTACCTAGTACAGTTTTTACACAAATTAGGTAACAAAACAGTACCTAGTACATTTTTGTTACCTAATTAATGCAAAACTGTACTAGGTACAGTTTTACATTAATTAGTATAAAATTTGTTGCTAGTAGTTAAGACCAGAATTGATCGAAACAAACTAGTTATTAGTTATAAGAGGGCTTAAACAGCACATTTGTACTAGCTTTATTGAGTACGATAGCCATTGATGGGGTTGGGTTGTTTTAACTCTGAGCAGCATTTTTCCTCCATAAAATGGGCTAAATGGCCTTGTCACAAGGATCCCGAGGGCTCAGAGAAGGTTCGGAAAAGGGAACCCATAGGATAGCTGTTAAGAGACAGATGGTAGTCTTCCGTCAAGGCCATAAAGCGTGCTCTTTAACATACACAGGATTTGGCTCTCTACCGCACAGGGACCACAGCTCAACGTCCCATCCGTCGGATGGAGCCTTTCCAAATCCATGAGTATCACCTACTGACCGAAAGCAGGATGGGGAGTTTCACGGGTGAATATCAACGCTGTGCCAGGTGAGACTTGAACGTTGAAACTACAAATTACGAGCCCCCCCCCCCTTTCCCTTAACCGTCCCACATGATGAGGACACCAGTTTCGGAGAGAATTACCTTAAATTGGATGGGTTTTTGATATTACTTTGCTTTATTGGAATTAAAACATTCCTCCCGATAATTGGAAAAACCAAAATTTGACAATCCCAATAATTGCACATTGGAAAAAGTTTCCTTTTTTTTTCTATCGTTTATTTGTTTATTTTGATTTTTGCAGGCGAGAAGTCATATGCTCTAAAAATGAAAAAAAGGAAAGAAATTCCATTCCAAAATGAATGTGGTAGACGGTCGTCTTTAATCCAAGTTGACTTATCTATAAATGATATGAAAGGCAAAGGATTACTGCTTGAAGGGTAATTAATTTTTTATAATTTAATGCAATTAAATTTATAAATTTTCTACGCTATTTATGGTATGTTAAGGCTTCACTGACCACTTGTCAGTTAAATCGTTAAATACACTTATATTTGTATGGTAATTTATGTATATATTCATAAGTTTTCTAAAAATAAGATTTCAGATGTCTTATGTAAATAGAAAGTAGAAACGTGATTTATTTAAGGATTAATTTGTGTTGTGCATTATTATTTTTTTCTTATTTGAAATATAAAAATAAAAATATTTGAAACTTTTTTAAGGATTTCTTTTTTAAGTAATTCGCGCTAATGATAACTCGAATCATTTAAAACAATTGTACGGCTATTTACAACAATTTTGCGAACAACTTATAACAGTTGCATGAACCACTTAAAATAGTTCCGTGAACCACTTACATTTCTTCGATGACACAGTGTTATCACTCTGACTGACAGATACACTTAAGAATGCTCGGTTTGAGTTCCGAGTTTATCCAAGGTACGATTAAGGATGTGACAGCTCGGAATCATGTGATTGGTGACGTCACGCTTGGAGGGAAGTTTGAAAACGATGAAGTTGATCGCATCCTAGTTTAGTTTGTTATAACTTGCAGATAAGCTATTAAATCTAATGGTTCCATGAAAAAAAGAATTACCACAAAGCAAATCTTGAAACCATTTAGAGCAAATCTTGAAACCATTTAGAGCAAATCTTGAAACCATTTAGAGCAAATCTTCAGACTTTTGATAACAGTTCCATGTACTATTTCCGTCGATTCCGCGAACCAATTTTATTCATTTCGCAGACCGTTTGCTAACATTCCGCTGACTACTACCACAATTCGCGGATGGTTTTCAATTATTCCGCAGGAAATGTAAGTGGTTCACGGATACATTGTAAATCCTTTATTTTAAAAGCAGATTATTTTATTATTTTTCTAAATCACAGGTTCTTAAATTTTGGTCAGCTTCGGGTCCTTATGTTTAGTTGATAAACCTGAACCAATAATTTCAATTAAAAACATGAAAGACTCTCATTTTTAATTGGTAAACAACAAGGCGAACTTCCATTTTTAGTCGGTAAACATTAAGGCTGACCTCCATTTGTAATAATCGGTAACAAGACAGATTTTCAAATATATCGATATTGTTTAGATGCTTTTAAACGCCTTTGTATTGCTTAAACTGAAAAAAAAAAAGCAGATTTTGGAAAAAGAAGATAATGTTTTGTAAATTATTATTTTTATGTGATCGGAAAATGATTTCCTCTGATTGCAGATTTATTCACAGAGAGCATAAGATCCGAAAGAGGAAAAACACGTATGCTTCTTCAGCAGTTAACGGTAAGCATTAATTTATCTTTAGTTGTACAACATAAAACAGCTTTTATGCCAGGAAGAAAATTAATATTAACTGGATGGGATATGAACTCACGGCGTCTAATATCACATAGGGGCGGGGGTGGTTCAGTCGGTAGCGCGCCAGGCTCGTAATCTGTAGTTCCCAGGTTCGAGTCCCAGCTGGGTCAGCGTTGAGATTTATCTCCGCAAAAATTTTCCGCCCTGCCCACGGTCAGTAGGGGACACCGATGGGCTTGGAAAGGCCGCCGTCCGTCGGATGGGACGTTAAGTCGTGGCCCCGTGTGCGGGAGAGCCATACCCTGTGCACGTTAAAGAACACGCTGGATGGCCTTGACGGGAGGCTACCATCTGTCTCCCAACAGCTGTTCCAGTGGGTCTCCTGCCCCAACCTTCTCTGAGCCTTCGGGGTCCATGTGACCTGGCCATTTAGCCCATGGTGTGCAAAAAAGTGCCGCTCAGACGTAAAACAACCCAACCCTAATATCACATGTCAGATGTTCTACCGCTGAGCACATTAATGCTGGAGCTCCTTACATATTATCAGCAAGTACAAAGTTCATATTTAATACACCTGAAGTCTATTTTTTGGCTATATTGCACTTCATAAGAAATTGTCTATAATTAAAGATGAGCTAAACCAGAGAAGCCGTCCCATGGCCGAGTGGTTTGCGCGCTTGGCTACTGATCTAAGGGACCTGGGTTCGAGCCCCGGTGTAAGGTATGGATGTTTGTGTCGTTTTTCTGCTGAGGTCCTGCCATCCTCTCAGATCTCCTACTGTGGCATATAAACTGACAGGCTCCTGTCAGACCTTTGTGGCAAGCAGCTGCTTGAGGGGGTATTTATTTTTTTTTATAAACCAGAGATCCCCCTCCAAACTCAGCAAAGAAACACTAAAAAAACTGTATTCCTAAAGAGTTCCAGGAAAAATTCTTTACTTAAAAACGAAAACATCATTTCTAATGTGTAATGAATTGGGGAAAATGTTATCATATCTTTAAAGAATAAAAAAAATCTTGATTAAAAAACAAAAGTATATATTTTAACGGGTGCTATGAATTGGTAAAATCGTTTAGTTATTACCGTAAAAAATGTTTGGTCCAAAAACAATGAGCCAGATTCAGTATATTGATGATTTGTTTCAAGAGTCACAAATTCTTTGCAATGAGTCACTTTCGTCTCATGAACCATGAGCAAGACCAGAACTAGTCTAAACATTTAAAAGGTAGCCTAAATTATTAAGAGGACACTTTGTCCTTATATACTGTAGTATATAATTTTTTAATTGAATACTCACTTTAAAAACTTATAACCTTTCGAAAAACGAACTTAATTTTAAGTTTTTTTAGACATGAACAGATCTAGCCTGTCATATTTCCTTTATTGCAATGGAACTAAATAGAATCTAAAAAATTATTTTTATATGGAATTACGAAAACACAATAGAACCTTCAATGAGAAATGTTTACATCAAGTCCACTGTTGTCCTAAGGAACATTAGAGGATTACTCTGGAAAGAAAAATTGCGATCTCTAACCTCCGAGTCAAACACGATATTGATCTTAACATCGATCAGAATAAACAAACATATAGTGTCTCTAGCTATTGTTATCATAGCAAAATCATAGGTATTACGATTTCCATTGTGAGAAATTAAAATCATCTGTAAGAAAATGGTAATTTTCATTACAGAATAAAAATTATATTGAATAGGGTACATTGTTCGTATCTCACCCTGCTGAAGGCAATATGTCTTCTGAAATGACGACTGCCATTTCCTTATGGGTGTTTGTTATCTGTTGTCTCAAGCTGTTTGTCTCAAAGTTGCCTTTCAAAAACTATAATACAGGAATTAATGTCAGAGTTTTTCAGATATGCTTTAAGATTTAGTTTCGATTTCGTGATAATAATACCCTTGTTCGAAAGAAAATACGAAACTTGTTTGGCAAGGGCCTCTAGTCGGAACTGTAAGTGTGGACATTTAACAGTTTAAGAAAAATGATTGACTGTAAAAAAATCAAATTCCAATAAGCTGCTATTTATTAAAATTCCTACCACAAAATAAGCTTATAGAGAAAATGAATGATAAGCTGATAGGAAAAGAATTCCCCTTCTCAATTAAAAATATGGTTTCGCCTTATCTGTTCATCATTCATTCCAACAGCAATATTTATAAATTTTTTGAACACTATGGACAATTTTTTGACAGGAAAATAGTAGAAAATGCTGTATCAATAAGCATAAAATGTATTTGTCTATATATCAATGTATTTATCAATAATATAATTCATAACCTAAATAACACATAATCCCAAAAAGAATTTCATGGTTCTATCGGACCTGAATATAAATTTATTGTACATGTTATAGAGGGCGATTGAAAAGTTACTCAACCCATTAGTAATACAACTTTCATTTCTTTCAAAATGACAAATGAAAATTCTTAAGTTATTTCGAAATGAAAATGTAATTGAGTATTCAGTACATTAAATTGCACATTAACGTATATTATTTGAAAAATAAAACATTCTATATTTTTACTTTCCTGTAATGATTGACGTCGGTAGTAGAGAGTAAAAGCTAAAGTAATTGCATAGCTTTAAACATTGCTATAATAGTGTGCGATATTTAAATATTTTGTGCTTAAGAAAAGTCGCCAACTTTATTAATTGCCTGACTTTTCGCTCACCCTGCACGTAGAAATTTTGCTTTTGTGTGTTTAATTTCATATATTTTAACTTTACATAGTGAAATATTTATGTTAATAGAAACAACTGCAGTTAGTTCACCCTATGGTCTGAGTTTCGATGACCCCCTCTGCGAAAACGTGAATATTACTGGTGGAAAAGGTTCCTCTCTAGCTAAACTCAAAAGGATGAGTAAAGAAATCAAAACTGTAAGTAAAAACCTGTCTTTTATGTTGTGATTTTACTTTTATGTGATCATAGCTAAACTAGTTAAACTTCGAGTCTATGAACGAATATTACAAGATGTTTTCTGAGATTTTAAACGCATTCAGAAAACTGTCAAAAACAACAACTTTTAATAGTAGAAGAATACGGAGACCTCCCAGAGATAAACAAAGCGGGGTGTAATCAGAGGGCTCGAGTATTTTGCATTAAAGAGATAGTAATTGTGGAAAGAGAGTGCTTTGACGTTTCTTATTGACTATGTCAAATGGAAAAATGATGCTGTATGTCGGGGGGCCTAGGAGGGGATTGTTTCAGTCGACTGCCCGCCAGACTCGTAATATGCAGCTCCCAGGTTCGAGTCCCAACTATGTCTGCGTGGAGAAGTTTCTCCATTAACCTCTTCCCACCCCTCGATGAAAAAAGGGGACACCGATGAGTTTCAAAGCCGTTGGCCTGTGTACAGGGGAACCCTGTTCATGTTACATTACACACTGGATGGCCTTGATGGGAGATGTTCGTCTATCTCTTAGCAGCTGTCCAGTGGATTCTTTTCTCGCAACTTTCTCTGAGCATTTGAGGTCCTTGTGACCTTATCATGTAGTCCAATAAATTATTGTGTGCAATAATTTTTGCACACAATAAATAAATTATTGTGTGCAAAAATTATAGCAATGTTTAAAGCTATGCAATTACTTTAGCCTTTACTCTCTACTATTATTGTGTGCAAAATAAACAATGCTCAGAGGTAAAATAAACAAAGCCTATGTGTCGGGTTTGAAAAGAATAATTTATTTATTTTCGTGATGTTTTCAACACACGATGAAACAAATAAATCTCGCCAACAGAATATAAGAAATTCATTTTGTCTTCTTTTTCCATTCTTCTTCAAAGAAATATTTTTTTCTCTTTAGATTATTACAGTGTTACACTCCTATAGGGGGCGGGGGTGGCTCAGTCGGTACCGCGCCAGGCTCGTAATCTGTAGTTCCCAGGTTCGAGTCCCAGCTGGGTCAGCGTTGAGATTTATCTCCGCAAAATTTCCCCGCCCTGCCCACGGTTAGTAGGGGACACCGATGGGCTTGAAAAGGCCGCCGTCTGTCGGATGGGACGTTAAGCCGTGGCCCCGTGTGCCGGGAGAGCCATACCCTGTGCACGTTAAAGAACACGTTGGATGGCCTTGACGGGAGGCTACCATCTGTCTCCCAACAGCTGTTACAGTGGGTCCCCTCCCCCAACCTTCTCTGAGCCTTCGGGGTCCTTGTGGCCTGGCCATTTAGCCCATTGTGTGCAAAAAAGTGCCGCTCAGAGGTAAAACAATCCAATCCAATCAAAACACTCCTATAGGTACTATGCCTTTGCCGTTCTGCGCAACATCTCAGGGCCTGTAGCATATCCAGAAACTCCCAATGAGATTAGGCTGAGGGTTGATACTTTTGAGTCTCATGTAATGTACTTGCGTCTCGTTTTCGACTACTGCCTTAGAAAATATATGCTAGTAAGGACCTCAAGGTGTGTGTGTGTAATAAGGGGGGGGGGGGGGGGGGGTAGTTGAGGGTTATAACCTCAACTTCCCTCCCTTGGTTAGTACACTGCTCAGGGCAATGATATACAGTTCTCCTTTTAGCTTAAGCTTAGCTAACTATAACTGGAGATCTTTCTAAGTATTAGTGATACTGTCCTACAGTTTAGCAATAATAATTAATGATCATTAATTTCATATATGAAATTTCATATTTAAAGTAGTGTATAATTTTAGAACAAGTTCGTGGTAACTAATTCCGCTATACGTTTCGTTTCTAATTTTTTTATACTAAAGACAAGTTTGATTAATTTTGCGTCTCTTTCCGAGGTACTTTTAAAAAGTACTTTCTCTCCGATTCCGTTTGGGACGCAGCGAAAAACTTACATGGAATAAATGCAGAGTGATGTCAGATGACAATTGTGTCAGCCAAGGTTAGTAGAGAGAGTGGGTATCAACAGCAATCAGTATCAGTGAGCTGCTACGTGACGACTGCACCTGAACTCATTAAACGATAGAGAGAAAGCTTCTTTACGTTTTCAATAAACTTGGCTGACATATATGGATAAAAACTACGAGGCTCCGTAAATGATATGTTAGTTTAATGATAAATAGGAAAAAGAACTGATTATAAAATCTTCGTCATATATAATATATAGCCGATTGTGAATGATTGACTTACGGTTGACTGGGGATCACGCTAATTCTAACTATGAAGCAGAAATTGTAGATTTGGAAAATTTACATCTAGGGGTAATTTTGGCTGACATTTTTTTGAGAGATCTACGACCCGTAGATCTGCCAAAAATGGTGAAATTTTGCCTCCGACATATCCTTCAAAGTCAAATGGAGGTTACGTAGAGGTCAAACCTTGATCTATGTATGTTAGAAACGTGAAAATTGGTGTCTGGGGGTGTTTCAAGTTGTACATTTCAGAAATGTTACGAAATTTCGGATCCGGGTGTCCTTCGCGGTCAAACGCGAAATTTAAATCTACTGGTGCTAGACTACTAAAAATTGGTTCCTGCAGGCATTTTGAACCCTTCCTTCGAGGTTAATGATGAAATATAAATCTACTGATGCTAGAGGGTTAGCAATTGGTGCCTGGGAGTATTTTAATCTCAGTGTTAGAGAGCTAAAAATTGGTTCCTGGGGGTATTTTGAGTCGCAGATCTCAGAACTTATGCGAAATTTTAAATGCAATGGGTCCTTTGAGGTCAAAATACACATCGATATACCGGTGAATTTAATTTTTAGCATTTTTAGCATTTAATTTTTAAATTTAAGGCAGTAAAACACAGAAATAAAAGAACTTTTCAGATCCGGTATTGCATTCAAGGTCAAATAGGGGTCGGAGTGACCTGCTACAAATCAAGAGATGCCAAAGGCACCCACTGGTTTCTAGTATGTTTATATTCATTATATTTATCTTCTAGAACATAATATTCTTTCCAAAAAGTAAGAAAATGCTAAAGCTACTGACTGAATTGTTATCATTTACATTCTGTTATACTCTATGTTATCAATTTAACTGAATTAGTTTTTAGACCTAATAAATGATATTGCAATATATGTTTTTTTTCGCATATCTTGGTTTATTCCTTAATCAATTACCTCTGTATGCAGGTAGTCAATAAACAATAAAATCATGTTGGTAAATAAATATTCAATCTAGCGAGAATATCTATACCAATTACTAAACAAACTACATAACTTAAAATAATGACTTTCTTTTAAGGTTTTAGTCATCAAGTACTCCAAAACTGCGGCTAAGTGTACTAGTTTCTCAGAACCAATTCTTTTCAGACGTTGATCATCACGCACAAGACGATAAATTCTTCTTTTCCTTTACTAGTTTACTAACACGATCCACACTAATAAACTAATCAACCGTCCGCGCACTCACCATATAAAAAACTTCTTTTTAAACTCTTATTGTGTATATACTGAGACTAATTATGTCCCCTTTCACATATTCACAACTCCAACATCATCATTCTATCTTTCTTATTTTTCAGTTTGGTTCTTCGTTCCAATTCGTTGGTGACGTAATTCTCACGCAGAAGAATACGCGAGCGTTCATGACACGTTTATCATAAATTCACTGTAGCACATTCATCTGTCGTGACAATATTATATCTGCCTGTTGAGATTGATTCCTTAAAAACTTTCTTCTTCAGAAACACATCGTTGGTGTTCAACGGAGTATTACACTCTGCAGAAAAGGGAAATGGAAAAGAATATTCTTATTACACATTAAAAATATTTCTAATGTTTGAAATTTAAAGCGCAGTATTTTTTATGTAAGAATTTCTTTCTTACAATATGGCCGTTTAAGGGGAAATCGTCATTCACTTAAATAGTAGTTTATAAGGACTCTTACTAAGCATTGTAAATGCGATGTATTTGTACTAAACCAAAAATAATATTTTAAGATGTAAAGTAACGATCATAATAATTCGATATTTGTTTCCTATTTTTCCTCCAGTTTACGGTTCCAAAAGGAATTGTTGTAACAACGGCTGCCTACAGTGAATTTATTAAAGGCAATTTAGAAAACTCTTTGACGACATTAGAAAATGTTATTTGGTAAGATTTATTTTTTATTGATTCATTTAATCTAAACTCTTAAAGAGACATGTTCTTCGGGAAAATACTCATTAAAATACAGTGTTTAGTAATATAATTTTGATAGTCTCGTTATTTTTAACTCTGTTTTGAGATAAATGGATTTGAATTTTGCATCGTCACAAATCAGAGGATTATCGCATATGGAAGTCTTCAAATTTTCTGATTAGAAACAGGGACAGTTCAGGGACTTAACCTGTAACACAACTTCAGCATTTAACCAGTAAATCTCACTTACTGTGGATATCTTAAGCTGTACTTATTGAAATGACTTACTAAAATTTGCCATAAATGAAACGTTCGGTTATGTTGCATTAACATTTGAATAATTTTTTTCTTTTTCAGGGGTAGAGTTCCTGGCGATCGTAAAGCTGCTTGTGAAAAGTAAGGGAATATTTGAGATGTCTTATAGAAATACATAGTCGCACTAAAAGCCCAGAATTTCTTTAAAGGAGAGAGAACGTACGTTTCAGTGGATGTCTAAAGTGGTTTAGACGCGGCGGGATATGTGTATATGTGTGGGGGGGGAGGAATTACAAACTACAAAGTCTGGTATAAAATGGAAATTCTAATTTGCACTAGACCCCGAATATACATTAATATGAGAATACGAAATGATTCTGAGGTCTTGTTTAATATTTGCTGAAATCAAGTAAAAATTATTGAGTAATTTTGACTAACTGAAAACGAAATTAATTGATAATTGGATTCGTTGTTTTACCTCTGAATAGCGCATTCAGTGCACATAACGAGTAAACTGGACAGTTCATAACTCCGCAAGTGTTAAGATTTGGGTAGGGGAAGATGGATTTGCTAGACAATTGGGTGCATTCCATCAAGACTATCCAGCATGTTCTTTAAGCACAAACCATGGCTCTCCTGCATACAGAACCATGGTTTAGCATACTGCGCGATGGACAGCCTACTCAAGCCCATCAGCATTCCCTTTCTCACCGAATGTACAGTAGGAGGTTAATAAGCAGGACTAGCATAAAATTAACCAGTTTCACTAAAATTACAACTTAGTCTTTTTGAATTAAACCACAACGTAAAGGCAAAACTTCGGATCAAAATGCAGTACCAGTTCTCCTACTTTATCAACGCATTTTTGAGTGCGGTTTCAAAACAGGTGCAGTAACAAAAATAAACTACAGAATTAGGCTCTTGATCACAGCTCACCTTGCTTTCAATTTGAGTAAATTTCTAATTCGAACCCGCAAAACAAATATTTTTCACTGTTATTAAGATAAGGCTCGTGATATTATTAATATATGAATGTAGATTAAATAAAACGTTTGCTTATTTTTCTTCGTTACGTATTCATACCTTATTATTTCGTTCTAAACGAAAGCGTAACAATAAATTCATTACAATTACTTTTGATGGCGTTGAAGTCCTATGATTGATTATTCATGTCATTCATTAGCAGTACTTGTGAAATTGATGGTCAAAATTGATGGTAGTGAAATTGATGGTCAAACAGCGCGAAAAAGTTAAAAAAAAGAATTTTCACCCTGTTCCTAAGTCGCATATTTGATCAAATATTCTCAATGACAAACCTTTTTCACTGATGGACATTTTCTTTCCTTATTGATGAACCCAATTGCTTCGAATTTGGGTGTAACTGTGATATAAATAATCTCTGCTCCGAAAATAAAAATGATCCAGGCAATCGTTGGATATAGTGATGTGGTCTACAATAATTTGCAAAAAAATCTGTAATTTGTTAGTAGTTGGTATGGCAATAATAGCACTCCTAATGATCTCGAAATCTTCAAGCTTATATTACGTCAATAAGTGAAATTACCCAAGACCTATTGATTAGACGTTTTTTGGCCCTACCTGTTTTAGTGGTTAGAGCATCTGATAGCTCATAAATTGTATAAGAAACTAAGACAAGTTCATAAAGCTTCTAGTTTATCTCCGTCCTTTGCTTAAGGAAGTACCTTCTTTTTCCAACACCATGAAAGTTTAGAAAAGTTTTTAAACATGGCGACTAAATTTCTAACTCTTTTCTAATACCTTTTATATAGGATAAGTCTTGAGAGGTGTATGAATGTTTGCATTCTCATTCTGCATTTTTTTTACAGAGTGATGAAAGAAGTTTGCAGTTCTGAGCTATCTCAAGACATTACACAGTCAATTCAGAAAGCTGTAAAGCGAGAATATGGAGACCAAATGGACATTTTAAAATTCGCAGTTCGATCATCAGCCACAGGTAAATGAATATATTTTCAGTAAACCTTTCATGGATTGGATCATTTACCTCTGAACAACACTTTTTTTCGCACACTGGGCTACATGGCCAGGTCACAAGGATCCCCAAGGGCTCAGAGCAGGTTGGGGGAAAGGGAACCCACTGACAGTTTCTTTGGAGATAAATGGTAACCTCCCGTCAAGGTTCTCCAGTGCATTCTTTAACATGCACAGGGCGTGACTCTCCTGGACACGTTGCCCACGGCTCTTACGCGCCATCCGAAAGACAGCGGCCTTTCCAAGTCCATCGGTATTCATTTCCTGAACGACGGCAGGGTGTTATTGTAATGGAGATAAATCTCAACGCTGGCACAGATGGGACTCGAACCTGGGAACTGCAGCTCCTGGCGCGCTACCGACTGAGCCTCTTAGAACACTTATTTTGCAATCCAGCTTTATAGATACAAATGTTGAACAATCCTATGATTTTTTTTCATATATTTCGCTATTTCAGACAGTTTAAGTATTACGTGACAGTGACTGCGTGACATATAACGTTACTTTTCCATATCCGTGTTTTACATCGCAATTACCGCAAATAAGGCACAATTTCAAATTTTTTTGCCAGACATTATGTACCGTCCATGGATTTTGTAATCAGTTCATACGTATAACCGTAATATGCATTGTGATCTGTGTACAGTTGAGCGTACAGCCGCTCAAAAAAGTATCCGAACACTACGGTTGATTACAGAATTCAGAAAAAATATCTGGCAACGATATTTTTAGAAATTAGTGATCTGGCAACCTTCGTGTCACGTGACACGAAGGTTGCCAGTATTTTTTCTGAATTCTGTAATCAACCGTAGTGTTCGGATACTTTTTTGAGCGGCTGTACCTATGAACTAATCTGAATTTAATACTTACCTACGTATCATGCATAACAGTTTAACTAAATACAGAAGAGCACTCATAATTCTGATTTTTTTTACGAGAACTGTTTCTGCTACGGACAATTATTTAATTGACATAGCAAAAACAACAAAGACAAAATGCAAAGTAGCAAATATAACAAAAGTCGGAAAGCATATTAAAAATAGAAAATTTCTGTAATTATTTTTAGGTGAAGATACAGAACAAATGTCTGCTGCTGGCCAGATGGAAACTTTTCTCGGTTGCTCTGGAATTACAGAGGTAGGTTCATGTTTTCTCTCCCAAATGAAAATTAGAGGGAAATTAATCTTTTGCTGTTTTGATAAATTGCAGAACTGGGTTCATGGTTTTTTAACTGAATTACATAAGGCAATTCATGATTTTTTAAATGAAATACAGAAGAGGATTTGTGATTTTTTAACGAATTACAGAAGAGACTATGATTTTTTAATGAATTACAGAAGATTCATGATTTCTTTTTCAATAATCATAAAGATTTATTTTTTTAAGTCTTCGCTATATGTCTCATAAGGAAAGCTGTAGTGTTTTATTTTTCTGTAGTAAGTGTGTTTTTCTTAATTTTGCGTTCGATCGTTTACCAAAAGCCCAAAGACAATTCTATCTAGGTTATTAAAATAAACAAATATTGCAAAAATCTTTTTTTTAAAAACAGTATACTTTTCATTTTTTAAACTTTTCAGGATATATATTTTAAGAAACTTCTTATGCACAGAAATTATTCATTATAAATTTTTTTCCGTTTCAGATATTGGAAGCAGTAAAAAAATGTTGGGCATCTCAGTTTTCATTTGTAGCGGTTGAGTATAAAAGGTAAGATACGCATATTTTTCTTATCTAATTGTATATTAATTATTAAATAGTCGATCAAATTGTCATTCTGACAATTTGATCGACAATTTAATAATTTTAACTACACAAAGTTTCTCTTTTAATCCCCCTATCTTCGTATCTTTTACTTTCAGACGTTATGGTCAGCCTCTAAACGCACTCATGGCAGTGGTCATTCAGCAAATGATTCCATGCGATATGGTAGGGGTTATCTTGACGTGCGATCCAGTCGAGAGTAACTGGATGACATACTTATTGAGAGCTGTGGGATTGTAAACAAATAAGAAGAATATCAATCTAAAAATAAATCACATAAAAGATATCTGAAGATTTATGAAGCAGGCTTTACTTAGAACAGTGGAATTATAAATATATCCTAATTTCTTACTTAAAAGAAATTGGATAACGAATTTGACACGTTTTTTAAGGATGTTTGGAGTTTATTTCTTTAACAATATTTGCGTAAAAATTTCGAATAAATACTAATTAAAATGTCGTTAGAATAGAATATCAAAGGAATTTAAATGAACATCAAAAACGTCGCAGAGGAAGAGTTAGACAAAACAGTTTGTTTCATCAGATTTATTACCATTCGATCAGAAAGGAGAGATAAAGATATTATTAAATATCATGAGTCAAAAAGAAATCGGAATAAGACAATTTCTTGCAGAAAGTGAACTTAGTGATAACGTTCAATTAGGCAACTGCTGTTTATAAAGTTATTGTTAGCGAGAAAAAATCTAGAGTTATGCGACCACTTTTGGGAATGCAATTCTCGCTTAAATCAAGGGATACAAGTGAAAGTACACAAATTCAATAAATTGTTCACAATTTCTAGTGAGTAAATTACTCTATCGGAAAAAAGAGAACTGAAAAATGCCTTAGCCATTTATGTAAAGGAAATATACAAGTTTTTCGTATTAATTTACATCATGTTTTCAGGTAGCTTTGATGAATAAACATTTGAATAAATTTGGGTACGTAATTTTAATCAATCTTTCTACTGTGTTTAGTTGGCATTTATATCGTTGGTTTGCAAGCTGTCTTAATCGGAGGGAAAATCATAACGTGATACGTATTAAATAAAAGATACCACACGGTTATGCTAAAATAGAGAATATTTCGCTTAGAAAACAGAAGAAATTGTTTTAGTGAAATCTGGTTTTCTACGTATAATATATTCCGAAAATTTCAAATCAATTTCGAGTAATTACATCACTTGTTGAATGTTATTATTTTTAAAGTAAGATAAGAAGTAAATGGAAGAAGGGAAAGTAATAAAAGGAATATACAGTGTGTCTCAAAAATATAGGTGCAAACTTTTAGGGGAGGTAGATAACATCTAAAGGAATGGGAATTACATAGGAACCCATAACCGGAAACGTCATGGGAAAGTGGTAGCAGAGGTAAAAGATCTGAAAGGACACAAGACAGTGATTAATGGAAAAACATTTATTGGACATAATTATTACAAATGGCGTACTAGATGGCCTGCCCTCACTTCTGCTACCTCTTAATGACCCATAATCGCACAAATTTTGATGCGCACGCGCAAACAAACGGTGGCCCGGTACATGTCTGTGCTGGAAGCGTTCTTGATACATTCGTTGAGCGGCTCGTCCGTTGCCCTCAGCTGTTCCATACACTAAGTGCATGTCTGCCAGCTCCTTGTTCGAATACCTTTGCATGCTCTTCGTCAGCCGACTACCGCTCGAATGAGAAATCCTAAATTTCCCCTCTAGCGCACTGATGAACAGCGCCGCCTATTGACTACGGTGACGTTTCCGGTTAGGGGGCGGCGGGGGTGGCTCAGTCGGTAGCGCACCAGGCTCTTAATCTGTAGTTCCCAGGTTCGAGTCCCAGCTGGGTCAGCGTTGAGATTTATCTCCGCAAAAATTCCCCGCCCTGCCCACGGTCAGTAGGGGACACCGATGGGCTTGGAAAGGCCGCCGTCCGTCGGATGGGACGTTAGGCCGTGGCCCCGTGTGCGGAAGAGCCATACCCTGTGCACGTTACAGAACACGCTGGATGGCCTTGACGGGAGGCTACCATCTGTCTCCCAACAGCTGTTCCAGTGGGTCCCCTCCCCCAACCTTCTCTGAGCCTTCGAGGTCCATGTGACCTGGCCATTTAGCCCATGGTGTGCAAAAAAGTGCCGCTCAGAGGTAAAACAACCCAACCCAACCCGGTTATGGGTTCCTATGCAATTCTCGTTCCTTTTGATGTTATCTACCTCCCCTAAAAGTTTGTAGCTATATTTTTGAGACACCCTGTATAGTATAAGTAATTTAAAGGAAGATAAGAAGCATTGTTTTTGATTGATTTATTAACGAACCCTTTATATAGCTTTGGTTTTACATTCCATTTTTAAAGAACAATTTTAACTACATAAAGATTTTCTTTAACTTGTTCTATCTTCGTTTCTTTTTCTTTCAGACGTTATGGCCAGCCTCTAAACGCACCGATGGCAGTGGTCATTCAGCAGATGATTCCATGCGATGTGGCAGGGGTTATCTTCACATGCGATCCAGTCACAGGCAATCCAGAATATATTAATATTACAGCCAACTATGGACTAGGAGAGGTAAAATATTTACACACTCGTTATACTTTCGTCAGTAAAAATCCCTGATAAAGTAGTGATAAAGTTAAACATAGCATTTAATTTTCCATTATATTTTTTCATAATTTTTTATTTCTAAACAAGAATTAGTTTTAGTACGAAAAAAAGAATAAAACGATGATTTTTATTTATTTTCATGTGATTTGATGTATTCTGTGCGCAGAAATAGACGAGAATGCAAACTTAAAAAAAAGTTACTTTTTATAGGGGTGTGAATAGGCTTATTGTTCTGTGGTGCTTTATTGGTATAGTACTTAAAGTTCAGGTTCATCTTCATTATCATAAATTACACCCAAAAATGTCAAATTACGTTTCATCTTCATCTGTAAAGTAGGATTGCAAGCTATCTTATAGAAACCTTTTCGAACCGAATACAGACATATTATGTTTGCTGTGCGCCAGTAGTTGGAAAGGTGGTGTAATAAAAATGAAGGAAAAAAGTTTAATTTTGTTCTTTACTTGTCATATATAAGGACTGGATATATTTCTCTGTCCTCTTTCTCCTCATAAACGTTCTTTATGATGTTTGATACTAACACACCTCTTTATTAAGCAGCTATTTGAGAAGTAATTTATTTTTTATTTTTTTAATTAACGTTTTATTAGTACTTATTCAATTCAAAAAGAATTTCTCATTTATCTGGAAAAAAATGTTTAATATCTACAGACGGACGACGAAAAACAAAATTAATAAGCATTTTTAACTGATTTTTGAAAACGACCAATTTAAAGCTAATTTTCCATTGATGTGAATTTTATTTTGAAGTCCGTTGGATGCAATTTCTCCATCTCTGGACTTAAAATGGAATTAAAAAATTATTTGGTATTTTCTAGTTAGCTGTTTTTTATGTGTTGTGTTTTGTGGATTTATTTGATGTACACTATTTTTGTGGCTGAATGACCTATGTTTAATATAATTTATTCATTTTCCTGCAGATAAGCTATTTAGCTTTGCGGGTCAAAGTGTAAATGTATTTGTATTCTTTACTCTTATGAATAAAAATTATATTCTAAAAAAAAAAATAAGTATACCCGTATGTAATAAGAATGTTTTAATAGTTTTTATCGATATAAACCCAACTTTTATCTCTGAAATTAATTTACAGTCGGTGGTGTCAGCTAGAGCCGAACCAGACACTGTAATCCTGAAGCGAGATATTACCAACAAGATCCAAAAGTATTCCACTCTTGTCGGAAGCAAGAAGACAAAAATAGTAATGGATGGTATGTATTTGAAACCTGGAATCATTTTGAGTTGAACTGAAAGTGTTTTCAGTATTTTATTTTAGAATTCTGAAAGTTCACAGCATTTTATTAAGTTCAGATTTGGGTTGTTTTACCTTTGAGCGAGAATTTCTTAATACCATCTCGGTGGCGACCTTAAGAAACTCTCACCGCCTCACTGCTTCGGTGGCTAGTGGTACTCGTTGGTTCTTGGTAACATTGCAACTGCCGGGGTCGAGTACCTGGATCGCATGGTCGTTATTCTGCCATAACTTGCAGATAAGCTTTGCGGGACTGATCATAAGTTAAAAAGACGACGACGTCTGAGAGGCTTTAAATTTTTTATTTTAAATTTCTCTTTTAAACCGTATTATTACAAAAATAAAAAGTCCGCTTAAATTAAAAAATGGTCTAAATACAGAAACCGCGTTATTAAAAAAAACGTTAATCAAATCCGTATAAATTGAGAACTAACTGTATTTTGCTTTGGCCTCAACTACGCCGAAATCTTCTGGAGTCTACTTCCAAGGTTATTATACTCTTTTTTTTAATGGAGGTGTTATAGGCATTTGAAGAGGAAGCGATCCATTTGATGTGTGTGCATCTGGAGAAAAGGAGGATACGGTTTCGATCTCAAATGAAGAAAAAATATTTATAAATGCTGCTCCAAATTATGTTACATCAATGATACATCTCGAAAGGGAGTATCACTGTAGCCAGGAATTTAGCTACCTTTCTGAATCCTCTTAAAACCTTAACCTCCCAACGTACAATCGCTCAAAAAAATATCCGAACACATGATTGATTACAGAATTCAGAAAAAAAATATCTGGAAACGATTTTTTCAGAAATTAGTGATCTGGCAACCTTCGTGTACAGTACACAAAGGTTGCCAGATCACTAATTTCTGAAAAAATCGCTGACAGATATTTTTTCTGAATTCTGTAATCAATCATATTTTTTTGATCGATTGTACCCAGTGATTAACTACCTATATGCAATGTTATCAACTTAGTTATCTTCACTCCCTTTAGGTTATTATTCACAATCTTAAAGACCTGATTTATTATTTTATGGTTTTCGAAGTAAGGGGTTGGGGTGTGTAAACATTGAGTGGAACTATTCAGAGCAAAAGGTTTGCACCTGTTGATCCAAACTTTGCAGGTTTCGATGTGAGAAAATAAATCATCTGCAAACGACTTCGGTTCTGATCTCGTGTACCTTGCCTAGAAGAGCACTTATATGCAATATAGAGAATCAAGGCTCATTGTCATTCAATTTGATACGAAACAAACCCTCTTGGTTTTAGTCGTACAAAGATATCGTTACATTTGTTTAATTTTTACTCTGCCCCTTTGTTCACCATATCTGTAAGATTGAATTATGGAAATGAATGAGCATCACTGTTATGCGAGCAAACTTTCCCTGTACTGTTAAAGCAGTAATTTAAAACCAATGATAAAACTTGACCACGTCTTGCAATTTGCAGAATATATGCCGCATTTTATTGCTTACTTCAGCATCAACAGCTAGACTTCGAGTTGGAGAGGGACACTGCTAGTTTGCGTGAATCTAAATCCTTAATAAACATTAGATACTTTCCCTCCCCTAATTCCGCAATGTAAACATCTATTGACTTGAGAACACACATTTCAACAATTAATCGTATATATTGTTATAAATTCATAATAAGAAAATCTCGAGAGTGAGTTCAAAAGGATATTTAGTAACAAAATTCTCAAATAAGGTAATTTATTACAAAAGTATGAATAAAAACATTTATATGAACTGCATTCAACCAACACAAATCCTAATCTTCATCAATATGAAACTAAATCAACTAAAAGAATATTTTATCACTATTACTATAAATAGTAGTTTTTATAATTATCACAGCCTCTACTGAAAGCATAAAATAATACTTTTTACAACACTCAATAAGTGATACATTTATCTTTGTAAATATACCTGTAAATTACTAAGATTACTCTTACCAACCCTTTACAAATAAAAATAACCAAGCATCAGACGATAAACTCTTCTTACAAAGAAGTTTAGTTCAGTTCTGCTGCTTGACTAACATATTATCTCCTCGGCCATATCTACAAATGTCTTGAATGACTTTCCTAAGATTAACCCTTTCACGACTAAGGGAAACATTTTTCCCCATTTTAAAATTGGTGATTGTCGTATTTAATTCTAACCTTATCTGCATTTTTTATACAGAATGTCAAAATAGAACGTATGCCGAACGCAATTACGTAGACGGGAACGTTTAGTCCATATCCATCTTTGCAATAATGTTGCATCTGTGCAATGTCCATCTTTGCTTCACAACCAAAAGAAATTACTTTGCAGAATATCATAATTAGCACATCATTTTGTATAGTAATTTTATTTCATAATTTTGTATTATTTTAGTTAACATTTTGTTATAATAAACCAATAAATAAAAGACATTGCATAATAAGCCTAACTATAATTTGTGTTATATTTATAGTCCATTGGGGAAAATATTTCCCATAAAATTCCAAAAAAACTACACATTGTTATGTATTTTTCTTATGATTTTTATTTATTTTACGTCTAAACAAACTAAAATAAACAGTTACATACTAATATTTACTCTTAGAAACCTTATGGTCTTGAAAGGGTTAACTTATTGCTAAATCATTTAGAGAAAGAAAAGGACCTATACACATTCCATTATTACCGACAATTTTCTTCTCTAATTTTAACGTTCTTCAAATTTTTGCTGTTCCAAACGGCTTCTGCCATTATTCACACACTGAAGCACACACGAACATCAAAATGATACATCACATCATGGTTTCATTGTTGCTCATTCATCTGTCGTAACAATATTTTAACTATCCGCTAAAAGTCCATTAATATTAAGAATGATTCTTATCTGTAGAATCCGCTAGAACTAAAGAAGAAGAGGTGTCAGAAGAACAAACCAAAGATTGTTCCTTGTCTGAAGAATCTGCTTTTAAATTAGGAAACATTGCAATAAAGGTAAACAACTACTGTTTATGTGGATGAATATATGTTGAGTAACATTAAGAATAAATTTAACATTTCAATACGGAATTTAGTTTATCTCATTTTAAAAAGAAGTCAAATTATACCTCTGAACATCGTGATTTCCAAACTTCGCATTATTCTTCTAAACTCTTACATAGGAAATGTGCGTACAGGTACAGCACAATGTAAAAATAAATATAGCATAGATATAACAAAAATATAAGAAGTAGAACTGTGATATATATATATAAACGCACATTACATTGTATAGCAAATGAATAGCCAATGTTAAAAAATATATTAAAGTATAAGCCAGTTGTAGGAGAAGTCTCGCAATCATACATCCAATATGTAGTATTAAGGCAATAGTACAGTCGCTCAAAAAAGTATCCTAACGCCATGGTTGACTACAACATTCAAATAAAATATCTGGCAACGATTTTTTCAGAAATTAGTGATCTGGCATTCTTCGTGTACTGCACACGAAGGATGCCAGATCATTAAATGCTGAAAAAATCGTTGCCAGATATTTTTTCTGAATTTTTTTAATCAACCATAGCGTTCGGATACTTTTTTGAGCGACTGTACAGCAGATGTATACAGAAAATGTACAAAACGGGTTGCGGTACAATAAAATGTGCACTAAAGGTATAACACGAGTGTAAAAATACGTACAATAAAAGTATAGCAAGTAGAAAATTATGGCACAGCAAAAATTTCGCATGATTAGCTTGTCTATAAAATGAAGAGTCAATGCCAAAAATTACACAATTTGGCAATAATCATATTAAACCAGAGTTGAGTTATTTTACTCCTGAACAGCATTTTTATGCACACAATGGATTAAGTGGCAAGGTTATAGGGACCCTAAGAGCTCAGAAAAAGTTGAGGAATGAGGTTATTTGGATAGTTGTCATGGAAGCCTCTCGTTAAGTCTCTTCATCTTCTTCTTTAAGGTGCACAGAGTACAGATAACTCTCAAACACACTGAGCTACGACAACGTTCTTAGCGAGAGCAGGTTGGGAGTTTAGCAGAAATAAGTTTCAGCGCTGCGCAGTTAGGACTCGAACCTGGTACTGCAGATTACGAACCTGTAACCTTTAATAGCGACTGAGCCAACACAACCCTTTCAACTTCATATTTTGATCGACGAAATGACGTTGCCTATTATTATCAATAATGTCTTCAGAAAAATTTTGAACGGGGCGAAAGCTCCTAGTATATAATTACACTATCATTACAATTCCCAGCAGTCTTATTTCTTTTCTTCCTCTTGGGGAGAATAAATGATTGTCAAACATTATTTACTTTCCATTTACGCTTCTGAAAACACCATAAAAGACAGTTTTTTCTTACAGAAGAATTTTTAAATCAATTTATTTAATAAACCTTATGTGAAAGAAAAAAAATAAAAATTAAAGTTATCGAAAAATGATTCAAGAGGAAAGAAATATTTAAAATTTTCTTGGAAAGGTACAAAATCATGAGCTCTTCAAAACTTAATCATCTTTGAATCAAAATCAGTTGATACGTACTCTTTTTTTCAGCATGATAAGACTTATATAAAGACTTGAAATGGAATTCATAATGCTCGTAGGAGAATTTTCCCCAATTTCTATTTAAATCTTCTGCTTTTGTAATCCATGGAATAAAGTAGATATTTCCAATTTGTGTCCCGCGGGATCCTTTGGTTTCTCGAAAGTTATTTGGGGTTCCGTAAGAGACAGATAGGAATCAAGAAAAACTCTGTGTTTAACATTTTGTCTGACTTGAACTCGATTGTTAAAAAATATCTTCACTCCCAACAGAGATTGTGAGATCGGCGTCATAATTCTTTCGTTGCATCTGAAAGTGTCTCAATTATTATCAAGAGAAAACTAGCAATTATTTGATACTTTTAGTTTTCGTGAACCTCGAGAAAATTATTAGTTGTACAGTCGCTCAAAAAAGTATCCGAACCCCATGGATGATTACAGAATATAGAAACAATACCTGGCAACGATTTTTTTAGAAATTAGTGATCTGGCAACCTTCGTGTCACGTGATTACAGAATTCAGGAAAAATATCTGGAGCGTGTACAGCAACTGTACACGCTCCAGTTACCGTTCACAGCAAACTGGAGCGTGTGCAGTTACTGCACACGCTCCAGTTTGCTGTGAACGGTAACTGCACACGCTCAATATTTCCATGAGTGAGCCCACACGATCCAGGTCTTTGTGAGCTCACACGATCCAATGTGCTGTGAACATTAACTGCAACCGCTCCAGTTTGCTGTGAACATTAACTGCAACCGCTCCAGTTTGCTGTGAACATTAACCGCAACCGCTCCAGTTTGCTGTGAACATTAACCGCAACCGCTCCAGTTTGCTGTGAACGGTAACTGCACACGCTCAATATTTCCTTGAGTGAGCCCACACGATCCAGGTCTTTGTGAGCTCACACGATCCAATGTGCTGTGAACATTAACCGCAACCGCTCCAGTTTGCTGTGAACATTAACCGCAACCGCTCCAGTTTGCTGTGAACGGCAACTGCACACGCTCAATATTTCCTTGAGTGAGCCCACACGATCCAGGTCTTTGTGAGCTCACACGATCCAATGTGCTGTGAACATTAACCGCAACCGCTCCAGTTTGCTGTGAACGGTAACTGCACACGCTCCATATTCATTGCATTATATATTCATACCCATTACATATATTTAAAAAAAATGTCACGTGACACGAAGGTTGCCAGATCACTAATTTCTAAAAAAATCGTTGCCAGATATTGTTTCTGAATTCTGTAATCATCCATAGTGTTCGGATACTTTTTTGAGCGACTGTACAAGGAGTATCAATTTTGCCTTTACTACCATTCGCCAATTCGCTTAATTAGAGGTTGTAAAAGCAACGTAAGGGCTCCAGAAAAAAAATATACACCCAAAATAATCCAGGAAAAAAATTAATGCAAAGATTCTGTCACTTCTGATAATTTGAAGTCTCGTGCTATACGATACACGGGATGTGTATTTAATAATAAAAAAGCGCTTCGCGACATCACAGACATTGAGGGAAAACTGTTTGAAGGTAAATACGCTCATGGGTATATTTTAAAACTTTGCGAGGGTAAATCAGGAAATAAAGTTCCCAGTTTAATATCTGCGGAGGACAGGTAATTACACTTAAGAAAATGTTATAGACACACACACACACTAATTATTAAGAAAAGTTTTTTTTTTCATTTCGACATATTGGACAGAGAAGAATCCTAGAAGCTACTCGTAGCTTCATAGGCCTTCTCATACATGCCCTACTAAGAGCGGCACTTTTTTGACCTACCTCTGAGCGGCACTTTTTTGCACACCATGGGCTAAATGGCCAGGTCACATTGACCCCGAAGGCTCAGAGAAGGTTGGGGGAAGGGACCCACTGGAACAGCTGTTGGGAGACAGATGGTAGCCTCCCGTCAAGGCCATCCAGTGTGTTCTTTAACGTGCAAAGGATATGGCTCTCCCACACGGAGCTACGACTTAACGTCCCATCCGTCAGACGGCGGCCTATTCTAAGCCCATCGGTGTCCCCTACTGACCGTGGGCAGGGCGGGGAATTTTGCGGAGATAAATCTCAACGCTGACCCAGCTGGGACTCGTACCGGGGAACTACAGATTACGAGCCTGGCACGCTACCGACTGAGCCACCCCCGCCCCTCAGTTAGAGCTAACACAACCCACAAAGTTAGCCTTGTTAGACCAGTCGCCTAATCACTACATATATATATACAGGAAATATTCTCATATACAAACATATTTTTCCATAGTCACCAGACTTGTGAATATACTTATCTGGTGTCTCCTTTTTGTAATGATATATCAGCTTTTCGATGCCCTGCCGATAGAAGAGAACCGCCCTGCTCCTGACTTCTTTTTTTTGACAACTTCTGACTTCTTGCTCCTGACTTTTTTTTGACAACTTCTGACTTCTTGCTTTCGACTTTTTTTGACAACTTCTGACTTCTTCCTCCCGACTTTTTTGACAACTTCTGGCTTCGTGTTTCTGATTTTTTTGTGTTAAATTTTGACTTTTTTGACTTCTCTTTTGACGGTGTAATGCGTTGGAAAGCGTCGTCCTCGGAATTGCTTACTCAGCTCTCCAAACAAATGAAACTCCGAAGTTTGCCAGGTCTGGATTGTTTGGTGAGTACTGAAGCCCATCGCTTTCACTGCCCACCAACCTTCTCTGCACCTGGCTATGAGCAGATGTAGAGTCGGTCCATCGTGTAGGGAGCAATGTACAGACATAGCATATTCGAACTTACGGCACTATTTCCTCGCATGTTCCATTGAAAAGTCATCTGAGCTGTACACAGCCACAACAAGTCGTCGATGTATTTCTACTCGTTGGATTCTCTGTACTCATAGAAACCCAATTACTGCTCGGATTTCCAGAGTCATTATACATATTCAGTACCTTCAAAATGTGACACTATTTGGTATTAACATGCAGTGGTGGCACAGCCTTAGATGTTTGTTAGTTTGGCGGGGGGAAAATGGGACACTGCTTTTAATTTATCCTTATGGTTTTCATATTTGTTTATGCTTCTGGTTTTTAATGTGTCGCTTATTGTTGGTAGACTTTACGCTTTACTTAACTTTATTTCCCATTTCTTTATTTTAGATTGAAGATCAGTACGGAAGTCCCAGAGACATCGAGTGGGGAATACAGGGAACTAAAGTCTTCTTGTTACAGGCAAGTTCTTGAGGCATGCAAAAAATGTTACTTGATGATATTGTGCAAATACAACCAGTGTTGAATTAACTAGAGTGCAATCAGTTCATCTCCAATATAAATATATATACTGGTGTCCAAAAGTTAAACATAACTCACAAACTATTAAATATTTCACAAATGACAGATATTATTAACATTAAATTTTGTTTATCAGTGAAACAAAATATACGCAAACTTGCAAACCTCCCAAAGATCGCCTGACTAGAGAAAAATTAAAAATGCGTGACTCAAAAGCCAACTCCGTGGTGCTATATAAGATGGCTCCGATTCTGCGCCATTGATTACTTATTGATAAGCTTTGTGTTCATGTTTGTAAAGCGTTTGTAACCACAGTACTGCCTAGAGACATAATGTGGATTCTTTTACACATGGTAGAGCAATCTACAAAATTTTGTAATTTGTAAAAATTTGCAAAATCTCCTCGGATGACGACCCCAGTAAGGGGTCGAAATATTAGGATATTTACTCACAAGTAAGTGAATCTATTGGCTTTACGTTGCTATGTATGTTAATGAATTATCAGTTTGAAGTTCAAGGCCCCAGCAATATCGGGAAAATCAGATAGTTCATTAAAAAATGAGATATACTACTGACAGATATTTATTATTCGTAAATTATCAATTTAAATAGTACAAACATCCAAATTTGAAGTTCTATATATATGTTACTATTAGATGTTTATTTTTCTTTCGATTCATTTAAAAGGGCCGGCCAGTGACATCCATTGACCTTGAGACTGATTTTGAAATTAAGCATGAATATGATACATATTTAAGACGGGAAGACGAATATGGATCAAAGGCAAATGTTGGGTGAGATGCATTTTTTCTTCTGTCAATGTTTTACAACTGAATTTTGATTTTAAAATCTTACAATTACTACCTGATCACAGCAATACCCTATAACATTAATGGTAACAATAAATTTTCAATTTTTCGTAAATATCCTAACGTTATGTAACCTTTTCATCACACAACATTTCGTTCTGCGTTATTGAAACGTTACCAAGCATTTAACGCTTTCAAAATTTATGTTTGTTTCATAATATTTGGTATAAAATAATTGTAATGTTTTATACTTGAGGTTTAGAATGTTGCCAAAGCGTCGAACATTCATCCACTAGCGCATTCTGATGACAGCGTAAATTGCATAGCCATGTATGTTGCTGTTTTTTGTAACAATTACAAATTACTGTACTTTATTATTTACATCAAAATAGTAATTTGATGCCAAAGCTAAATTTGAATATCTTTGATTATCCCAACTCTTGAAAAAATGCATAATTGTACTTAATAATCTGAGGGCATTTTTTGGCACACCATGGGCTAAATGGCCAGGTCACATGGACCCCGAAGGCTCAGAGAAGGTTGGGGGAGAGGACCCACTGGAACAGCTGTTGGGAGACAGATGGTAGCCTCCCGTCAAGGCCATCCAGTGTGTTCTTTAACGTGCAAAGGCTATGGCTCTCCCACACGGAACTACGGCTTAACGTCTCATCCGACAGACGGCGGCCTATTCTAAGCCCATCGGTGTCCCCTACTGACCGTGGGCAAGGTGGGGAGTTTTGCGGAGATAAATCTCAACGCTGACCCAGCTGGGACTCGAACCTGGGAATTACAGATTACGAGCCTGGCGCGCTACCGACTGAGCCATCCCCGCCCTTTTTTTTCAAGAGTTCAACTCCATTACTCGTCATTTGATGACTAAGTTAAGTGCTCAAGTTTGTTTTCGGAAAAATGCGCAGGTTAAATAATATAAATGTTTCAAACAGTCGTAAACGAAATATTTTGTTGTTAACTTGTGAATGTTGCATTACTAAACAATGAAATATAATGACGAATAATAAAATTTATGCAACTGAACAATAAATTAATCATTTTACTTTCAATTCGAGGTTGTATCAATGAGGACACTACCAATTACATGCAGGAATTCCATATACACGAGTTTGCTATGTACATAATGGGACAAGATGTGGCTCAGTATAGAGAAATCTGAGATTCTCCTGTTCGAGTCCTAATTGTGCTAGCGTTAATATTTATCTACGGTATCCTCGATTCTGTCTTGGTGAGAAAGGGGACATCCAAGGGTTTGAAAAGACATTTGAATTGGCATTAATCTGTGCTCAGTTTCACATTAAAAATTTGCTGGATGGTTTAGATAAAGCTCTTAACTGTTGTTCATTAGTTTCCTTACCCGCATATGACCTCTTGAGGTCCTTGTGACCTTGTTGTTTATCCCAGTGTATGATCTTGAAATTGTTCGGATCTTGAAATTGTTGAATAATTACCACTAGCTGTAATTTTACAATTCACAGCATCAATTCCAGTTTTTGTGACACTTTGCAATAATCAAATAGATGTATCTGGGGTTGCAGTGATTTTGATGCAACCGTATGGTAAAGTAAACGCAGTGAAGGAGAAAAAGTTACAAATGATGAGTTTTTAATTGCATAATTTAAAACACCAGATTAAAAAAAGCTCTTACTGTAAAGGCAATAACCGAAAGTTTGTTCATGACCTCAATGCCCAGTGGACTTGTTGATCGAGGCAAAACTTCGCTGAAAAATCCATTTGATGCATTACCATTTTGATGCAACTTCCGTCGTTTACCGTCATACGTCTTAGAGATCCTTTGTGTTGAAAACAGTTTAACTCTCTTCCAAAACGTAAAGTATTATATTGCTGTCTGGTGAGAGGAACCAGATATCACAGCATGCTATGATATTTCGTGATTGTGCAAAAATAGCGTCTTTGAATCAATACATATGAGGAAAGATGTATCTGTACTCATTGTAAATGATTATGACCTCTATTTCGAGGCATAATTTCTGTGCAAAAATAGCGTCTTTGAATCAATACATATGAGGAAAGATGTATCTGTACTCATTGTAAATGATTATGACCTCTATTTCGAGGCATAATTTCTGTGCAAAAATAGCGTCTTTGAATCAATACATATGAGGAAAGATGTATCTGTACTCATTGTAAATGATTATGACCTCTATTTCGAGGCATAATTTCTGTGCAAAAATAGCGTCTTTGAATCAATACATATGAGGAAAGATGTATCTGTACTCAATGTAAATGATTATGACCTCTATTTCGAGGCATAATTTCTCCATACTTCTATTGATGATGAAGAACGTTTCATTTATCATTAAGTAGCGCTATGCAATATTATGCAATCTCTCCAGTTTTTCTTATACGTTACAATAACGAAATACAATTGCGAAGATTATCAGATAAGGTAATAAAATTAAACGCTCTCGGCTCCTGCTTAGACCATAAGATGAGAATAAAGGCATCATTCACTAACATTCAATAATGTCACTAGACACAATTTTTCCAATCTTTTGTCCATTTCAGAAGAAGTAAGAAAACTCTAAATTCCTATAGTACGTCATTAAGTAGCAAAATCCTTTCATAGAAAATAGATTCTTTTTCTTTACTTATGAAATTGGTCCATATGAAAGGTTAATTTATTCTTTTTTCCAGTATGCATTCAGTCTAGAGATTTTGCCACGGTTGCACCCAAGGTTCTGGTAGTAGTAGGGACTGTCTGATTCGGTTCTGGTAGTAGTAGGGACTTCTGATTCGGTTCCAGTAGTAGTAGAGACTGTCTGATTCGGTTCCGGTAGTAGTAGGGACTGTCTGATTCGGTTCTGGTAGTAGTAGGGACTGTCTGATTCGGTTCTGGTAGTAGTAGGGACTGTCTGATTCGGTTCTGGTAGTAGTAGGGACTGTCTGATTCGGTTCTGGTAGTAGTAGGGACTGTCTGATTCGGTTCTGGCAGTAGTAGAGACTGTCTGATTCCAACCCCCTCCAAATGCCCAAATCAAGAAAACAAAATAGTGTATTTAAAGATATATAAGATGAGCTAACATACAAGACTTACCCCAATTTCAGCAGAGAATATTTAGGCAAAGATAAGTTTCAATGTATTTACACATTTAATGTTTAGTTTTGGGAGACATATTCTTGAAAAACTCGATAATACTACTCCCACCATCCAACTAAAAAATCCTGGGTACTGGCCTGGGTTTCACCAATTTTAATAGTGACATTGCAACATATGATTGTTTAAAGTCCTCAACTCATTATCAAAATGAGTATTTTTACAAAGTATTTTTCTGACGAAAATGTTATCCTTAAGTTTCGAAAATCATTTTTCTTCTTTAACTCGTAGTTATTGATAAACAACAGCATTTATTTATCTAATCATTTTCCTCCCTCTTTTTCAGCGAAGTTTTGCCTGGATCAACAAGTCCACTGGGCATTGAGGTCATGAACAAACTTTCGGTTATTGCCTTTACAGTAAGAGCTTTTTTTAATCTGGTGTTTTAAATTATGCAATTAAAAACTCATCATTTGTAACTTTTTCTCCTTCACTGCGTTTACTTTACCATTTGCTTTTTATTTACTTACTGCTAAGTCATTTTGTATAAATAAAATTTTCATGATATTATCTTTTTACTCTCAACGTGTGGAGCGGGGGTGGCTCAGTCGGTAGTGCGCCAGGCTCGTGATCTGTAGTTCCCAGGTTCGAGTCCCAGCTGGGTCAGCGTTGAGATTTATCTCCGCAAAACTCCCCGCCCTGCCCACGGTCAGTAGGGGACACCAATGGGCTTGAAAAGGCAGCCGTCCGTCGGTTGGGACGTTAAGCCGTGGCCCCGTGTGCGATAAAGAAGACGCTGGATGGCTTTGACGGGATGCTACCATCTGTCTCCTAACAGCTGTTCCAGTGAGTCCCCTCTCACAAATTTCTCTGAGCCTTCGGGGTCCATGTGACCTGGCCATTTAGCCCATAGTGTGCAAAAAAGTGCGCTCAGAGGTAACCAACAACTTCAACGTCGGGTATTTGTAAAATTATTTGGAGTACGCCGTCTGAGCTCAAAAGTCTCTAGATCTACTGACAAAGTAAAACTAACCATTGTTATACTATAACTATAGTTTTATCTATCTATACAAGGGGTGCGCCAGTTACATACACATTTCCAGGGGGTACGTGAAGCATAAAAAAGTTGAGAACCACTGCTCTAGGGTATTGCTACCTATACATTCATTTCACTGTTTGCGGTAACCTGTCATTTCACTTTAGTGAAGAACTTTCCGAGTATCCTGGATGTAGCTATTAAGTCCATTTGTGTTAAACGCCTTATTTATCCTTTTCTGCAATATATTTTTAAATTATTATTGGTTCATTAGACATGTTTTCAAAACGTAAGGCAATCCTAGAATTGCATCTGCACTTATAAGAAAGTGATAACTTTGAAGCAGAAAACTGAAGTGATAAAATGTTCCTTTCATGGCGATAGTCAGCTTCTGTTGACTACCATTTCAATGTCTACTATCATGTTTATCAAGAAATCTGAGCAGCAAATAAAGTGTAGTATAGTTTGTAATTATTTATGGAAAGCAATACCTGTTTTAAGCGAAAACATTTGGAGGACTATCTAATTCACAATGTCTGGTTGCATGTTTTAGCCTTTGAATGGTTGCTTGAATATTATGTGTGTATATTTGTTTAAGACTAGAAAAACTGCCTCGCGCTCCTCTGGTCTTAATACAATGGTTTCCTTGAACTGAGGAGCAACCCTGTGTTATGTCGTTGGGAAGCTAACGTCGAAACTTTATAACTTCTAAAATAAGTTTTTGTTTGTTTTGAAAAATGTGATAGCAGATAACGATCTTAATAAAATATATAAATTTCTCAATTTTCAACAGTATTCGTTCAGTATTTAATGAGTTATGGGAGTTAAATATTTAACAACAGCAATAGCAGTCTTAAGAAACTTCTACAAAACTGAAAAATTGTGAAAGAATTCCTTATGCAAACTTCTAAAACACACTTATTTTATCAAGGTTTTTGATACAATACTTATTACTAAGTTTTATTTAACTTCTGAAGTCATTTTTTGTGACTGGCATTGTTATTGTTAAATATTTAAACATTTCATTGAGATCTTTATATCACATTTTTCGAAACAAAAAAAAACTTATTTTGGAAGTTATAGAGCTTCGAAGTCATGTTCCCATTGACATAACATAGGGCAATTCCTTAATTGATGGAAACCAGTGTGTATAATAAGCGACTCAGAGTAGAAAGCTGATATTTTTCGTGAAACTGATTAAGATGAACTCCATGAGAAATTTTTCCTCTCTTTGTAGGACTGAAAGTAGGGAAAGTAATTTGAACTAACTGATAATATTATCCACTTAAGCAGCTTTCATTTCAGATATAAATCTTTAGACTCTTTAATCGTTTACGAAGTTCTTGTTTTTTTATTGGATAAAGAAGTTTAGGAGGTACCTTGAACCCTGTTACTGGGTCTCTTGAATATTGACATAAATCAAGTTATATTTCAAACGCCATAAGACTTAGTAACATTCACCAGAGCATCTAAAGTCAGCTTGGCCAATGCATTAGTATAAGCAATGTATCACGTTAACAAATGAAACTAATATTTACATAGATTTTATAGCATAAAGAAGTATCAGGTTAGAAATCTACTTTCATTTAAGGTCAAGGGTTGATTTTTGTTTGCACAATATGGAATGTCCATTGGGAAATCTGATGTGGAATTTGGGACAATGCATTCTAGTATTCGGGAAATTAAGAAGAGTTCAAAAGCATCAAATTAGAAGTCGAAACATTAATTATTCCAAAACTGTTAGACTGGCATCAAACCTATTGAAGAGTGATAATCAAATGAACGCCACTAATTGCGAGTGTCCTGTGAACATGGGGGCGGGGGTGGCTCAGTTGGTAGCGCGCCAGGCTCGTAATCTGTAGTTCCAGGTTCGAGTCCCAGCTGGGTCAGCGTTGAGATTTATCTCCGCAAAACTCCCCGCCCTGCCCACGGTCAGTAGGGGACACCGATGGGCTTGGAAAGGTCGCCGTCCGTCAGATGGGACGTTAAGCCGTGGCCCCGTGTGCGGGAGAGCCATACCCTGTGCACGTTAAAGAACACGCTGGATGGCCTTGACGGGAGACTACCATCTGTCTCCCAACAGCTGTTCCAGTGGGTCCCCTCCCCCAACCTTCTCTGATCCTTCGGGGTCCATGTGACCTGGCCATTTAGCCCATGGTGTGCAAAAAAGTGCCGCTCAGAGGTAAAACAACCCAACAACCTGTGAACCTGACCTAATTATGATGTCAACGTGCATTGTTAGAGCAGTTGGTCAGTCATTCTTGTATTTAACCTGATTTTTATCGCAACGTGCATTGTTTAGGGGATTGCTATAATTGCTATTTTTCAGAACTGGTTACGATTGCTTATCATATCATATTAATCATATTTTTTGTAGTGGGCTTAATTTTGCAAAATAAACACTTACGATTGAACTAAGTTACGATGTGAGGAAGCCGTATACCAAATTTCTGGTCTTTGCTCTTACCGTTAAGGAGGAGTGTTGAACAAACAGACAAATTCTATGAAATATTTAATACTTGTAGACTGAGGATGTGAGAGGATTTTTTCCCTCTAATATTTTAATAAAATTAATTATATTTAAATTTGATTGATATCGGGCAAATGCTGAAATGAGCAGATTGTATAGAATTTGATTTAGATTTTTGAAAACGATACGTTGACTTGAGCTACGTTTTCCTGAGGACAATTTTTAAGTGGAATTGCTTGTCCGCGTGTCGAAAAATATGTAGGAGAGTAAACGAAAGATAGACTGGCCAGAAATATCGGAATTTAATATGAACTAATGGTTTCTGTAAAAGTAGATCGCACTCTCATCCGAAAGAGGACCCTCGCTATGTTAAATGGTCTCTTAGTCTTAATACTAGCACAAATAGACCTTGTGTAAATAAATTCGTAAATTCATTCCGGGTTCACTCCTAGAAGAAAAATATCTTATCAGCTTCAATAGGGCGCATACTGCATACCTAGACATTTCCACAGTCAGACATCATTAAGCTTGATTATAAAGGAAAAATTGTCTTGATCCTGTGAAATACGAATCTACCTTACTTAAGACAATGTATCTTCTATAGCTATAATTGCTCATAGACCAACAAGTGTTTGGTTACTGAGATCGCGGGATATTAAGCCTTTGTCATCTGCTCGTACATTAAAACCAAACATAAAAGATACTTTTCGTTTTTCTGCTCAGTTGCTTTCGGTTATTAAGAGAGCAGGCTCGGATCTAGAAAGGAATAAAGGTGGAGGAAGGGGTGGTCATAGTCTGGAACATTATTCAAGTGTATACATGTTTACATCCAATTTAATGTAATGGTCTTTATACATTTTGTACAATACTGTGCGTATTAGTTGGGACAAGTGAAGGAACGCAAAGTCCCTTCCGCTGCAGAGTCTAAACTGCTGCAAGTCTAAACTTGTTCGTAATCTTCTGCTGCAAGTCTAAACTTGCGCGTGCAGCTTCCGGGCCACAGACGCTTCACCCCATTGAAGGAATGATGGACAGCAAAAAGTACATAGGCGTTCTGGAGGTGAAAATGGTCCCAACACTGAAGAAGCTGTATCCTAACGGCGACGGGGTATTTCAATAGGATCTAGCTCCATGCCACAATTCTAAGCTTGCTAAGAGCTTCTTTACCCAGCAACATTTGAAGGATATGGAGTGGCCAGGAAATTCACCCGATCTAAACCCCATTGAAAATTTGTGGGCCATTATTAAAGCGCGCATATCTAAGATGGATTGCACGACGAAAACCAAAATGATAGACAGTGTGGTACCACGACCCTGAAGTGGTGTGGAAAGCTAGTGGCATCAATGGCTGAGAGAGTGAAAGAAATAATTAAAGCTAAGGGGGGTCACATTCACTATTAACTACCCTATTAAACAAATAAATATTTTAGTTGTGTCTTTGTTACTACATTTTCCTGTTGTCCCAACTAATTTGCACAGTACTGTATATTAGAATATTATAATGCATATATTTAATATTTATTCCCCCCTCTATTCCCATTAATAATATGTAGTAAACGGCCCTGTTTAAATGTATTTTTAAGTATCCGAATGTGTATGTTGAGAGCTAGCTTTCTATTATGTTGTGTCCAATGAGCAACAAGCATTTTTCTTTTTATGCATTTTAAATAATTTTACAGAGTATGAAAAAAATTATTCCCGTATTTTTCAGAAACAAACAGTTGTGAAGTGGGAGGGAGAACAAATGCATAACCTGCCTTACTTTCCAACAAGAAGTATCTTTGCCTACAACCATATCTTCTTCAATCTTGCTGATGTAAGTAAATGGTTTTGTTTAATCGTAATCAGAATAGAAAAATCAATAAATATTTTTATGAATGAGAGGCGGCCAGCGTCGACAGAAAATCTAACGGGAGGAAAGCAAAGGAAAGTAACTGGATTAAACCAGAAAGGATCAGAACGACATTCCAGTGATTTATTTTACGAAATTATTCTCGAAAAATAATATTTTTGCTTTTGTTCGACTTCTGCTTTAGCGAACTTTATGCTTACTTTACGGACAGCGTTTGAGTATGATAACATTTGTGCCAGTGAATCTAAATCTCATTTAAATTTATTTTTCATAGGGATTTTTTAGATTCAGCGAAAATGAAAATGAAACTAACAACTATACGAAGGCACTTTGTGTTGCGATCTTTGGAAGGATCATCGATGACCAGAAACTGTTTGAAATGGCCAAGGATCGGCACGGCTCGCCCAAGAAACAGCCAATAAAATCCACTATTGCCTCGATGTACATAATGATGGTAAGTATATGTAATCAATTCACAAACATAGTTAAATTTACTTTGTTGTTAGCATTGAAGTAGGCAGAAAACGTAGTGTTGTTTAAAATTCTGCAGACTATATATTTAAGTGTCTGTGAAACTCAATATTGATTTTTATTTGTAAATTCTGCATATTTCTATACTATACATATTTTACCGTTCTACACAATTCTTAATGTACTCAACTGAAAATTTAAAAAATTAATAATTATATTTAATTTATAATTCTGTCGTAATTTTGTAATGGTTACCCATTTTTTTCTCACGTAGATCAAAATTTAAATGTAATGGAAAAGTAAAATATTTGTTAATTATTGAAATGATTAACGTAATTTAATAATTTATTTTCAAAAGTAAAATATTTTTGGCCGAAAATGATTCACTTTTTTTCTCACTGTTCATCCTATGTAGCTGATGTTCTTTGCTGGTTACTTTACGAAGCGAGTAAGCAAAAAATTTAAACATTATCGCATCCCTGTTGAGAATAACACCTCTGCGGAGATCCTTCGAGTTTTAGGAGAACATTTCCAGGATATATATGTGGTAAGTCAATGTTTCTTAGGCAATTATATAAAGTTATGATAGAAAATGGTTACTTGAAATAGGGTTAAAGCAACAGCCTACTACAACTGTGGCCTAAAAATATGGTACATTTTATCTCAGATATGTGTATGTACATGTCACATAGTTACATGACATTCAAATAAGATTTTTTAACGTTTCTCAGTTTTAGGTGTTTTTGCAGCCACAGTTGAGGAGAAAAATGTATTGGCCAGAAGCACCGCCAAAATCTAATAAATAAATAAAAAACAAATAAGTAAAAAATTAAAATATACCACATCCAGATGTAATTGCAAAAAAATGGGTATAAAATCTGAAGCCAAAGATGAAAAAAAATAGCACGATTAAATTGCATTTACATAGAATGATTAAAATTTTACTATTCGTATTTTCCACATATTAATATATTAGATTTCTTTTACAAAACAAACATATGTTTTTTATTTTCACCATATATATTCTCTGCTGCCTACAAAATGTTTTAAGTGGTCGAATCTGACCCGCATGGAGACATTTGAGAAACCCTGATATTTATAATCTTGCAATTCAAACTTTTCTTGTAATATTGATCATATAATAATACTTCACAGTTTTTACATTCATTATTTTTGGTTCGTAATTTAAAATTCACAACAATTTCGTTTATTTATATAATTCATAATAAATTTTATATATCCACATTTTAATAATTTGCTGGTAAAGATTTGTGACAGCAAAATTTTTATTTTACATATCTGTCAGATAATTGTTCGAAATAAGTCCCCACCTATTCCCCACCCAAAGAAATAAAGAGGATTTCATTGCTACCTCTTCTCCCACTTTCACACAAAGCTCAGGTGTTTTCACTTTACTATAGAAAATACGATAACCCTATCAACAAGCCGTAATTTCTCAAAATTTTCGGGCATCGATGTCCCTGCTATACTCTGTTTAAGACACATAATGGCTACTGGCTTTGATCTTTACTGTTCTTTCTGCAATATTTAAAGTTTATGGCCTAATAAGAGTTAATTGCCTACTAAAAGTTGTTTTTGAACTCTCCCCTGTAAAAATGTTTGTGAAAAATTCCTGAATAAAAAAAGTGTTACATATATTATTAAAAGCTTAAGTGATTCAGATTCTTACGCATAAAAATGCCGCTACCAGGTAAAATCAAATTATTTGAAACATATTGGAATATCATTTTTTGTGAATAAAATGTAAATAGAATTTGTATACATATGAATTTCGTAATAATTCTCTGAGATAATAAATGTTTTGCAGGCATTGAATAGTCACATGGATTGTACATTTTCCTCTCCTTTGTGGAATATGATGATGCTTGCTCTCTTGGCAAAAGCAAAAGGGGGTAAGTAACACTTGCTTCCTATGATTCGCTTTAATCTCTATCAGTGGTTTCCAACGGAGGCGTTTTAGAAGTTTCTGGGGGCCTTTGGTTTAACAAAACAATAAGAAGGATGCTTCAACATGTAAATGATGCTTGCTCTCTTGGCAAAAGCAAAAGGGGGTAAGTAACACTTGCTTCCTATGATTCGCTTTAATCTCTATCAGTGGTTTCCAACGGAGGCGTTTTAGAAGTTTCTGGGGACCTTTGGTTTAACAAAACAATAAGAAGGATGCTTCAACATGTAAATTTCAACCAATTTTAAACGAAAAAAGCTATTTTATTTTTTCTTATTTGCTAAAATGGCATTAGAAAATGATGCTTGGTTAACCATTTTACGACTAAGGGAAACATTTTTCCCATTTTAAAATTGGTGATTGTCGTATTTAATTATAACCTTATCTGCATTTTTTATACAGAATGTCAAAATAGAACGTATGCCGAACGCAATTATGTAAACGGGAACGTTTAGAAAACAAAAACAGAACTGTCAGGACGCATAATATATGTACTATGTGCAATGTCCATCTTTGCCTCACTACCAAAAGAAATTGCTTCGCAGAATATCATAATTAGCACATCATTTTGTATAGTAATTTTATTTCATAATTTTGTATTATTTTAGTTAACATTTTGTTCTAATAAACCAATAAATAAAAGACATTGCATGATAAGCCTAACTATAATTTGTGTTACCTTTATAGTCCATTGGGAAAAATATTTCCCATAAAATTCCAAAAAAACTACACATTGTTATGTATTTTTCTTCGTGATTTTTATTTATTTTACGTCTAAACAAACTAAAATAAACAGTTACATACTAATATTTACTCTTAGAAACCTTATGGTCCTGAAAGGGTTAAAAGTGAGCACACTTTACTGCACAGGTCTATAGTGGTTAGTTACATTTCCTAAAGTGTTATTATCTTCTTATTAAACATCTAAACTGTATGGAGCCTAGCTCACTTTCAGCGATTTTAATGAAATTATTGTTTGTTTCATTGCTATTTTCGTACAGGAATAAAGACCAACGTAACGCAGTATGGGGTTTTAATGTCGCTGTATTGACCTGTCTTTTTTTAAATTTTGAATATTTTTACAAATTGTCTTTCAGATTGGAATAACGAAGTATACAGTGACTTCGCATATTTACTCTCAGCTTGCAGTCAAGTCGAAAGTGCAGATGTCCCAGCTGCTATTCAGGTAAACTAAATGGAATTACATTTTTTCTTTATGAATAAGGGTCTTTTATATAAAAGTAAATTTTTACATAGTAATGTGCAGAAATGATACGCCACCTCGTACTTGATGGTAATCTTAATTTAATGCCCGTTATAAAACCGATTATTTGAATGAACTGTGACGCATGGTTGTTCCTTTAAGCGATTTGCTCTGATAATTGAAAAGTTGCCGTTTTAAACCGAATTTCGTTCTTATTCTCATTTTTTATTATGTTCTATTGAAAATGCACTCACGAACTGTAACAAACAGAACTGGAATGAACTGTTGAAATTATACGATATATTTAAATGAAAGCATAGAAATTAAAACAACCGTTGTACAGTTTTTTTTTGCTTTAACAGTCTTGCCAGCTTCTGGATCATCAACGTTTTACTTACTGTTTTCGCGTTTAATCATCATCATCATCATCCTCAAACAGCCATGGACTTTGGAGGTTCAAGTAGACCGTGCAATTTAGTTCTCCATGCAGATGGTCCTGAACTAGATCTGCTGTATCTGGCGACTGCACACCAATTCTAACAAGGTCCTGTTTGACATTGTCTGTCCACCGCATCTTAGGTCTCCTCTTCTTTCTGAGGCCTCTAGGCACACTGTTCATAACCCTATTCACCAATCTATAATTATCCATATGGGCAACATGGCCAAACCAACGGAGCCTCTCTCTGCACAATATGCTGCTCAAAGGAGATTGTCGACTCCTTTGCCTAACCTCATCATTACTTACATAAGTATACCTAATGCCCAAGATACTACGTATAAGCATCTAGAATCAAAAGTATCAAGTTTCTTGTTATCTTGTTTACAAATCGTCCAAGTTTCACTACCATAACTAACTCTAGAAAGGACCAAATTATTATACAGTCTAATTTTAGTCTTTCAGTGGGGATCTAAAAATTCATCTTATTTCTTAGTTCTGCTGTTTCTAAATAGCCTTATTTACCAATTTTTAGCTCTACCGCACCGGTATGTCGAATTTGAACCTTGACCTCGAAGAATCCATCGGATCCAAAATTCGGCATAATTTCTGACCTCTGTAAATCCAAATACTCTCAGTCACCAATGTTTAGCCCTCTAACAGATTAACATTTCACCTTTGACCACAAAGGAACCCATCGCATCAAATATTTTTGCAACGTTTCTGAGATCTACGTCTCAAAATACCACTAGGAACTAATTTTTAGCTCCCTAGCTCCAATAGATTAAAAACTGACCTTTCACCTCGAAGTACCCTCGAAATCCAAAATTTCTTAACGTTTCCTATATCTACAGCCCGAAACACCCTCGGACAAGAGTGTCGTTTCACGTTTCGTACTGATATATTACGGTTCGACTTCTACGTGACCTCTATTGGGTCACGTAGCAGTACGTATCTCAATATGGGGAAATTGGATATAAAAGAAACTTGTTGCCAGATATTTTTTCTGAATTCTGTAATCAACCATAGTGTTCGGATATTTTTAGAGCGACTGTACGATGTGCCTCTGGACGTTTGCTTCATCATATAGGTGTTTGACCTCTCAAGTGAAAATAACCAAAAAAGGGGCTTACGCACTTTTGAACGCAATTTTCCTATCATTCAGTTGGAAAATAATAAATTCCTTGTATGGGTATCGTCAAAACTTACATTGTAGGAAATCCCTTAGTTGTGGGGGAAATAGGCTGTTTCAGACTGTTAGAATAGGGAATACGGAAATACGCTGCTTCATATTGTCGGCACTTCCTCTCTCAATAAACATAGTTTTTTAAACATACCACTAACCATTTTCTCTCCACAGGTTCGTGGAATGTAAGAACTTTGCACAGAGTCTGATGTCCTTACGCAAGTATCCCATATCTCTTTTCGGGGAGGGAATATGGAAAGCATCTTCATGGCATAGGTGCTTCTAAGCAGACACGCTAGTGATGCTCTTCTAGGATAAGAGTGCATTACTGAAAGGTTTCTCACAGCTAAATTTAAAACAAGCATTAAAGACTTGAAAGTTATCTGTCGTTATGGTCCCACTGAGGACACCGATGTGGATGAGAGAGATAGGTTTACGAACAACTTCAGGATATTTTGCATTCTATTAAGAAAGGAGATAGTACCCTTCTTCTAGGCGACTTCAGTGCTAAAGTTGGTGCTGACTGTGACCTTGGGGATGGGTGATATGTCCCTTTTGTATTGATAGATGCAATGCAATGGGAAACATCTACAATTAAGTAAACTTAATTGGATCTTAAGTTAACCACCACAAGATATATATCTTGTGGTGGTTAACTTAAGATACATGATACACGACATGATACAGCATATAACCCGTAATATAACACGTAAACAACATGATACAGTATATAACCACCACAAGATATATATCTTGTGGTGGTTAAATACTGTATCATGTCGTTTACGTGGGTTTCCTAAGTTACGTTCCTAAGTTACGTTCCTAAGTTATGTTACGTTAGATGGATTGCATAAGAATATGATTGATTATGTATTAACTAACAGAAAATGGTCCAGTTCTTTTAGGAATACCGGGTCATATAGGGTAAATTATACTTTGAAAGTTAAACGACCATGTCTATGCTTAATGATCTCAATTTAGTGAGATAAAAAATTCATGTCCGACTTCAACCTAGTGCAGGACAACCAAGAATTATTATTATTAGAAGTAATTTTGAATCTGAATAATAAAGCTCTTATTGATAAAAGTGACTGATTTGAGTCTTTTTCTTTTTTAGAATTTAGCATTCTTTATAACGAAGTGCATTGAACCAGAAACATTTAAATCCATGGATGTTGAGGTAAGGGAAAAATTTAGATTCCTCAAGATTGATTTCTTAATTTTATATTTTAATGACTTATTTCAATACTTTATTTTACAGAGGACTGAAAAATAATCTAAAAAAATAAACACACCCTCAAGCAGCTGCTTGCAATAGTGGTCTGACAGGAGCCTCTCAGTTTAATATGCTGTAGTAGAAGGTCTGTGAGGGAAGCGAGACCTTAGCATAAAGACAACACAAACATCCATACCTTACCCGGGGCTCGAACCCAAGTCGTGCTAACCAATAGGCCACGAGACGGCTGAAATAACATTAATGAAAGGAATTTGGCTTTTATACTGGTACCGATCAGGCTGTTTGGTGATTCATTTGGAACTACAGCTACACTCTAATTGTTTTGCCAATGAATTAACTTACAGATCGTTTTAAGAATAACATTGGTTGGGTTGTTTTACCTCTGAGCGGCACTTTTTTGCACACCATGGGCTAAATGGCCAGGTCACATGGACCCCGAAGGCTCAGAGAAGGTTGGGGGAGGGGACCCACTGGAACAGCTGTTGGGAGACAGATGGTAGCCTCCCGTCAAGTCCATCCAGCGTGTTCTTTAACGTGCACAGGTTATGTCTCTCCCCCACACGGGGCCACGGCTTAACGTCCCATCCGACGGACGGTGGTCTTTCCAAGCCCATCGGTGTCCCCTACTGACCGTGGGCAGGGCGGGGAACTTTGCCGAGATAAATCTCAACGCTGACCCAGCTGGGACTTGAACCTGGGAACTACAGATTACGAGCCTGGCGCGCTACCGACTGAGCCACCCCCGCCCAATAACATTGGTAATATTCATTATTACTACTCATTAGATACTAAATAGGGGATATCGATGAGCTTGGAAAGGTCGTCGTCCGTTGTATGGAATGTTAAGCCATGAAACATATGTGAGTGCTATACAGTGTGAACGTTAAAGAACACGCTGGATGGCTTTGACAAGAGTCTCCATTTGTCTCCTAATGGCCGTTAGTGGGAACCTTCTCTAAACTTTCGGGGTCCTTGTGACCTGGCTATTGGGCCCATATGTAAAAAAAGTGTCGCTCAGAGGTGAAACAACCCAACACGACTCATTAGATAGCTCTTTACTGATGTATTATTAAAATGATTATTATTTACGTTTATCGTTTGATTTTAATTTTGAATTTTAAAAACTTTGTAAGTTAATTTTGACTTATCTTCTATTCTGTGTGCCACAGTAATTTGATTGACTATAAGTTCATACAACTTTTTAAGAAATCTTCTGTGCATTAAAATGGCAAAATTTTAAGAAATTTCTTGTTTCTGACTTTAACTCCCTTAGTAGAAAATACTGATTCTTCACAGAAATTGTGCACGATATATTTTGTTCAACATGACAAGATTTATTTATCTATCAAATTCTATGGATCAGAGTAAATGTTTATGTAGGAGATGTAGCAGATGCTTATGTAGGAGACGTAGTAGATGTTTACGTAGGAGGTGTAGCAGATGTTTATGTAGGAGATGTAGCAAATGTTTATGTAGGATATACAGCAAATGTTTATGTATAAGATGTAGTAGATGCTTATGTAGGAGATGTAACAGATATTTATGTAGGAGATGTAACAGATATTTATGTAGGAGATGTAATAGATGCTTATGTAGGAGATGTAACAGATGTTTATGTAAGAGATGCAACAAATGTTTATACAGGAGATGTAATAAATGCTTATGTAGGAGATGTAACAGATGTTTATGTAAGAGATGCAACAAATGTTTATACAGGAGATGTAACAGCTGTTTCTGTAGATGTATCAGATGTTTATGTAGGAGGTGTAGCAAATATTTCTGTATGGCTCCGTGTACATGAGAGTCATACCCTATTCTCATTAAATGACACGATGGATGGTCTCGACAGGAAATATCCATCTGTCGTCTAGCAGCTGCCCAGTCCACAACATTTCTGATCCCTTGGGTTCCATGCGACCTCTCCATTTAGCCATTGTTCGCACAAGAGCGCCAATCAGAGACAAAACAACCTTACCTATCCTTCTCAAAATACTTATTTGGATGCAACTTTCATTCCTACCAACTTTATACTTTTCTCGCAAAGTACGTTTTTCAATAAAAAAAAAGGTATATTTTTTCATCACGATTTATCATCAGTAGTTTTCAAAAACGCATTTATATCTTAAGTTCATCTCTATGTAAAAGCTTAATTAAAATATGTTACTATATATATCCATAGAATAATTTATAACACCGCCTTAGTTTATGATATTTATGATATCACGTTAGTGTTGCAAATGAAAAACTATCCTTCATAATTTACGAAGAACATCTATTATTTCTTCATCCTGTATATAGCACCAGAAAAAGTTAAAGCTTGCAGACAAAAGTTAGAGTTTCTCTTCTACAAATATTAAATTTAGTGATCTATTTTCTCTGAATTTTTTCACAAAATCATTATTTATATATATATACTAAGGAAAATGTGAACGCCGGCTAAGAAGTACAATCCTCCAAATAAATAAAAATATTGATATGAAATGCATCCTTTTGTATAATTTTTCCCTCCTCCAGAATATGTAAATTAGGATTACCGCTCACCTAGAATTGGCCTCTGCTAATGCGTAAGAACTTTATTTTATAAATATATATATGTCCAATTGTTATAATATCTTACTTTCAGACCGCTTTCCAGTGGTTGCAAACTTCTTCTTCTGAAGCGGGAATAAAATTTAGAAATTTTCTCAAAAATCATGGCCATAGATGTTGGAAAGAGGTAAGCAAATTTTTAAATCATGTTATTGTTAAATATTTATGCTCTTGTAATAATTAAATAAGACCCATAGCTAGGCATACAACATTTCACACATACAGAGAGAGAGAGACCGCCAGCTTGAAAAATTTCAATAACCAGAAGGGAGGGGAAAGAATAATAGCAAACATCTAGTATGGTTTCGAAATCACATGTTTTAAAATCAAAAATGGTAGAGCTCTAAAAATTTGCATCTAGGGGTAATCCATGTTGAGTTCTTAGGAAAAATTCGAGATTTCACTTTTGTCTTGTCCTTCAAGGTCAAACAGAGGTTACGTAGAAGTCGAAACTTGATCTACAAGTGAGTGAGTGACAGGATTTAACGCTAATTCTAACTATGACGAAAGTGTGGTAGAGCTGTGAAATGTTGCACATAGGGGTGATAATCCTAATCGTAGCCCAGCTGGGTCAGCGTTGAGATTTATCTCCGCAAAATTCCCCGCCCTGCCCACGGTCAGTAGGGGACACCAATGGGCTTGGAAAGGCCGCCGTCCGTCGGATGGGACGTTAAGCCGTGGCTCCGTGTGCGGGAGAGCCATACCCTGTGCACGTTAAAGAACACGCTGGATGGCCTTGACGGGAGGCTACCATCCGTGTCCCAACAGCTGTTCTAGTGGGTCCCCTCCCCCAACCTTCTCTGGGCCTTCGGGGTCCATGTGACCTGGCCATTTAGCCCATGGTGTGCAAAAAAGTGCCGCTCAGAAGTAAAACAACACAACCCAACCCAACCTAATCGTAGATTTCAGGAAAAATCCGAAATGTCCTTTGAAGTCAAACTTTGATCTAAGAGTGGAAAACGCGTTAAAATTAATGCCTTTGAGGGGGGGGGGGTATGTTGCAGATCTCAGAAGCGTCATGAAATTTGGGATCCGGTAGACCTTAGAGGTCAAAAATCAGTTTTCGATCTGTCCGTGAAAAAAAGCTGAAAACTGGCACCTAAGGATATTTCGGTTCATAGACCTAAGAAATGTCAAAACGTTTGGGATGAGGTGTCGCGTTCATGGTCATTAATATGCATCGGATCATTTTTTGTACATTATCGGATCACTGTACAAAAAACGAGACGCTCCAAAGGCGGCATTTTATGTTTTGTATTTCAATATCCAGCAATAATATTTTCTAAAAAGCTAACAGGAACGGCATTAAAGTCGAATTCACACAATTATAACTATCAGCATTTTGTAAGTTCGGTGCTGACTCGAATGATTACGTAGTTCTCATATCTGACATTTTCATGCTTTTAAGAAATAAGGTCATATCCACAAAAAGTTTTTGTTTTTATTTTTGTGTGTCAAGCTTTGTTTTCAGACTCGACTACAAACAGGTTTCTTGATGCTTTAAATTTTTAGTGCAATATATTATTTTAGAGGGCAGGACATCTTTGTTGTTTGAAAGGACACTTGAATTTCTGAGATATAAAAGAAATCAATTTTTCAGATATAAAATGTAGTGTGTACATTGCGTTTATTAATATCAAATAGCGAACTATATACAAATTTTGCGTAAATTCTAACACATAGTGGCAAATGATTACACAATTAAATATGTTTCAAATTATATCTTTATTTTACAACAAAAGAAAAATATATTTCTTGCGTATTAAGTTTAAAGTAAAATTATTTCTTTTTTATTTTCTTAGTATCTTACGGAGAAAATAATTCTTCTTACATCATATACTGTTGGTTTCTAAATTGTGAAATTGACATTCCTCCAAAACTAACCTTGTTAATAACGTTCAGAAATACAGCATTGACTAGATTCCAATACGAATTTTTTTTTAAAAAAAAATTCATTTTTGCTGTGTGAAATTGCATTATTCACAATTTCAACTTAACTCAAGTTTTGATCCAAAAACAATATTCAGAAGGAAATGTGCGTTGCTCTCTCTAAAATGGTACCATGATTCAAGACGAATATGTCAAGAGGAAAAATCCCTTCCTTCCTACCAGTAAGTTGATTTTTTTTTTCAAATATTATGTTCTTTTCATTAAAAAAAGTATTTTCTCATAATTTTGTTGTCTTTTAAATTTTATGATTCATAAATAAAGAGTGCTTCTGTGAAAAAATTCTGTTTACCTTTAATTTTACCTGTCCTTTCTTCAGTAAACGGGTAGGTTTGGAAAGTGGATAAGTACTGCAGCTTATGTTAATTAGATGAGGTTGGATGGTTTTGAGAGGGCACATAAGAAATTCTATTCAAAGAAGACGCAGAGTCCAATGTTTGGAAACTCCTGCCCTATACCATTTTTAAAAAGGGCTTCAAATTTATCTGTTTCCTAAAGAATTGTGTTTATAAGCCTAATCGTTTCATACCAGATAGGAGAGAGCGTACTATAATTTTGTGCAGTGAATAATAATAGTAATAAGCATATGCTCTTTACCAGCAGACATAATGCGTATTTTATGTTTTGCATATGACTAAAAGTCTTAGAAATAAAGCAGTTTCGAAATTATAAATGCTAATATACATTCCCTTTGAATTGCAGTTTGATGTATATTCCGACACTTGGGAGATGAATCCTAAGCCTCTTGTGAAAATGCTACAGGTAAGATTTAAATAGAGTGAGCACGACTTTAATATAATATTACTCCTCAAGCAGCTGCATGCAAAGGAAATTTAACAAAAGCGTGTCAGTAAATACCTCTTCACGAAGATATGTGTGGGATGCGAGACTTCAACATAGAGACACATAAACTAGTACTTAAAATTAAAGGAAAATGCACCTCGGAAAATATATAGGAGAATAACATGGAATGTTGTGCACATATAAATTGTAAAATGCCGAGAGAAGAAAATGGGTGCAGATTTCGCTGACGAGACCATAAGCATTTAGAATAGGACTGCTATAAAATAGTGCATGGCTGTTGTCACCAATCATTTCCGTTCCAGCAAGCATGGCGTTAACTTGAATAGCAGTTTGATTCCATCATGTCATAAAGATGACATACGAATGATTGTCTACGGTGGAAAGCAATGGGAGGGATAAAAGCGTGTAAATCTCAATCTAAGAAAGAAGCAGTACAGTACAACCTAAGAATAAGGTATTCAAGATCTTAAATATACCGTAAACTGTCCTCTCAATTTTTAAGTAACCAGGAAGATCAGTCGTCGACTAGACAACGTCGTCCCCTGGCCATAACTGTTCAAGACGAACACTATATTAAAACAATTCCAACAATTTAGAAGACGACATAGGGAAATTGACGGCTAGGCAACCGTCTCATGAACTGTCAGCGGTCACGGAGACGGCAGTTTCAACACATACTCTGCCTACAGAAGGATGTGTGAACGAGATCCGTATGATTGAAGACCAATGGTATGTATCCTTTTCACTCCTTTCAATAGAAACACTCCTTTGAATCTGCTGCATAAAACATCATCGCTGAAATCCAGACCAGTGGGGAAGTAGAAAAGTCCAAATTCAGTTTCAATACTGTTTCTCGATGCATTTGAATCTAAAGAGAACAAATGATTCACTACAGCCTCTATAACATCAGAGAAAAGGACTATTTTAGTAGCAATAATGTAAAATAAGCATTCCTGGTGTTCAATAATACAGAGATGAGATTATTTCTCTCTATGTGAGGCTTATCAGAATCTTCTTACAAAATTATTTATAAAACAGATTTAAAAGATTTTATCATTAAGGATGAAAAAACGAAATATTTTGTAACACTTAATAAATAATGTTATTTTTTACTCTATAAAGAGGACACGCTTATTTTATCGATGATTTTCTTGAAAGTGAAAATATTCGTGGGATGGAGGGGCTAGCCAGATCTCCATACACGAATCAATTCTGCACTAATGGAACGCCCTGGGATAGGGATTACAGTATTCTGGCTTCCTTCCAGAATCCATGAGTTTACATCTGCTCTTTCCGGAAGATTTATTCGGATCTTAGCAGTCAACCTTTGTTATGCAGCACAGACCTTGTATTAGCAGCACAAATCTTAGCATGCAAGAAAGATGGCTGCTAAGATTTGTGTATCAGAAAGAAAATATTCATGCCTTATACTAGAATCCAACCCAGATCTCTTTGCTGGGAGCCTAGCACATTGGCTACTAAGCCACTAGGACGATCAGTTATCATCATCATCATTTGAAAGTTGGGGCGGGGGTGGCTCAGTCGGTAGCGCGCCAGGCTCGTAATCTGTAGTTCCCAGGTTCGAGTCCCAGCTGGGTCAGCGTTGAGATTTATCTCCGCAAAAATTCCCCGCCCTGCCCACGGTCAGTAGGGGACACCGATGGGCTTGGAAAGGCCGCCGTCCTTCGGATGGGACGTTAAGCCGTGGCCCCGTGTGCGGAAGAGCCATACCCTGTGCACGTTAAAGAACACACTGGATGGCTTTGACGGGAGGCTACCATCTGCCTCCCAACAGCTGTTGCAGTGGGTCCCCTCCCCCAACCTTCTCTGAGCCTTCGGGGCCCATGTGATCTGGCCATTTAGCCCATGGTGTGCAAAAAAGTGCCGCTCAGAGGTAAAACAACCCAACAACCCAACCTATTTGAAAGTTCCTCTAAATTACAAAATGAACAAGAAGTTGAATTTTGTTATAGCCGGTGCATATACATAGTTTAGTATTTCCTTTGGGCATACGTCTTAAAGAGTAGTAATCTGAGACTAATCAGTACCAATATGAAATTTTTATGACGATTGTTAGATCCATTTTTACAAACACCCTCTACGGCAGTACTGTTAATTATTCTATTTCAAGGTTAATTATTCTTTGTTCCTTTAGTCCCGACAAAAGTTTTATTCTAATGTTATATAACAACATAATTCCAGATATATTTCCTTATTATTTCAATTATTCTTATATAATAGCTTTAATACAACCTGAAATATACGTATTTATTCTAATTACACTAATTTATAAATATAGAACCTCCGCTAATTGAAACCAATTCAATGACAGGTAATGAGATTATTTGATCAAAACGTTAGCAGAATATGCATATAAAATAGTTTTCGATTTGTGGGGTGCATAGGTAGCTATGCAGTCCCCTCCTCCTTCCCCGCCCCCACATACACCACACACACACATAAGCTTTCATTCGCCATCAAAATACGATATTTTCTCCACACTCAGTATGGAAAAGTAAACATTTACACGCCAGCTCGAAATATTAATTTTTGCAAAATAATTTTAACTCGATAATTTGTAATGTCAGAAATAAAACTTTCCAACTGTGAATTTCCAGCCCGAAACTTCAGACATTCTTACTCAGTGCATACCGAGAACAGTTAGAAAATATAGAATGTTGAAGCCCTCAGTGGAGTTATATAACTTCTAGAGTGGTCAGATTTATAAAATAAGACCCTGAGACTTTTGAAAATTCTATCTGAACGATTGACTTTTTATTTGGGTGACCAGATTTAAAGCAAAAGATTCCGGGACTTCTGAATTGACATTCATGAAATTATTATGTAAAAAGTAACACATAATATTTTTCATTTAAAACATATTTTATACATTATTGCGCATAATAATAATCTTAATATATAGTAGCACAAAACATTTTAAATAACGTAGGTTAGTTAATAAAAATCATTGTTATTTTGCCTATTGTTTATAAAAACGGACTTTACGTAGAATATTTTGGCATTCGGCAAGTTCTGCATTAAAGATTTCTCAAGAGACAAGAAAATTCGTTTGCACTTGCAGCAAAGTCTTCAGTGTTCATTATGATACATGGTTTCTCATCCTTCGATATTAAATTCATGGTTAAAATTTTTTTTCAATTTGATGGAAAAGGAAATTCCTTCGCTGATTTCATCGTTCACAAGCTGAGAAAGTCACGGGAGATGCTGGAGGCAACACCTTTATCAGATATCCCACATTCACAAAGGCGTTCGAGGTTCTAAACCTCTTCGCATTACAGGTTGGGACTCAGTTGTTTAATTCAACGCAGGATTACGCAGTGGGTATTTTCAAATTTGGGACCTGTCGGTCAAATATCTAGGAAACTACAGGAAGCTGAAATCCATTAAAACAGAGATAGAACTTAACAAGTTGCATAGTAATTAAGACATCTGCAACCATAAAGCACGATGGTGTTCGAAGGCCGATGGTGTCAGCAAGTTGAAGAAAGACATGCATTATCTGCTTGTGTCATCGCGGATACCGCTATCATTATGATGATTCTAGATTCATTTTTCAGTCACCTGAATTGCGGCCGTAAATTTTTATAACCAGGTTGACACTATTATTCTACTAGTAAAAATATCGACAAGTTGTATAGTGAAATTAATATTCGAAAAATATCTAAAACCTAATTCCGGGGACATTTATTTGTTGGGGACGGAGCCTTTAATCCAGGCACAGTCTCGGAAAATGGGGACATATGGTCACTCTATACGTAATCCTAACCCTCCTTGAGTACGCCATTGTTCGAACTTCGAACATTTTTTTCAAATGTTGTTGAAATAATCACCAAAATAAGGGTGCAAATAATGGCGAATCTATCTCTTGTTAATAAGATCGCAAAATGTAAAACCTATTTTCTCTTGGAATGGCTCTTAAAATTGAAGGTCATGGAATGAAAATAATATATACAATACTATTATATTATAGTAAATAACGTTCTTTAAAATTAAATAGAGTAGCGGTTCGCAAAGTGTGATCCGAGACCCTTTCCGTGAGGTCAAAACTATTTTGATAATTGTATTAATATGTTATTTGCCTTTCCCCCCTCTCATTCTCTCACGAGTGTAACCCACATAACAAAATCTGTTTGGGGTCCTCAATAATTTTTAAGAGCGTAAAGAGGTCCTGAGAACAACATTTTGAAAACCACTAAAATAGAGGATAAAACAAAAGAAATTTTATGTATATATATATTTGTAATTACATAAAGCATAAATAAAATAAATAAATACTCCCTCAAGCAGCTGCTTACCACAGAGGTCTGACAGGAGCCTGTCAGTTTATATGCCATAGTAGAAGGTCTGAGAGGATGGCAGGACCTCAGCAGAAAAACGACACATACATCCATGCCTTACCCGGGGCTCGAACCCAGGTCCCTTAGATCAGTAGCCAAGCGCGCTAACCACTCGGCCATGGGACGGCAACATAAAGCATACTGTTCTCGAAATTTTGCACGTTTATAATCTTTTTAAAAAAATATTTATTTCGTTTTTAAAACATTTTATGTACGTGATTTAAAAAAAATATGTACATATATATATATAAGTTTATTTACAATTAAATAAAACATAGGACACACGAAATTGTGTATATATTACAGATAAATTCGGGTTCAAATTTTCGAGCCCGAGCCCTGACGCACTCGAATTATTTTTATAATTATTGAGCCGAGTACGGTTAGGAGAAAAAAAACTATATGACACATCCAAGAACTTATGTACATAAATGCATTCTAATTTTTCATCAATTATTTTAATACATCATATTAGAGACTATTATAAACTTGGAAATATTTATAATTATATATTGACAAATTGAAATCTTAATGTCGAAAATGTCTTAATGTGAAAAAAGTCTGAAATAATTAGTAGAAACTGATAATTATTGGGTAAAATTGTTTTAAACGCTATGTGCAATGCAATAATGAAATAGATGTCACCTGAACAATATCTGAATGTTTCTTACTTTAAATTGCTAAAAAATGATTTAAAGTTGAAATTATCATCAGAAAAAAATTGTTTTTCATATTTGGTTTTGCAATTACAAGAAAAATGAAAACATTTCGTTTGCGACTGAGCCCACAGCCATTTCTGGTATTTATTTTTTTTGTTACATATTTATTCAAAGAAATAGTAAAAATAATCTAACTCATTGTGCGGTTAATATTTTTCTTCAAACAGAAACGAATGTTTTTAATTATTTTTCTTCCTCACATTTAGGGATTTGCTGGCCAAGTCACTAGTGATGCAGTTGAGAAAAAAAATATATCCTTTGCAACAATATTATCCAACTTACACGTCAGTCTTAGTTTCACCTCAAGGTAAAAATAGTTCGTTTTACAAATTATTTCTACAGTCAACAGATGTTGAAAATGTGATGTAATGCACCGCAGTACTCGACTAACCCGATTTCTACCAAACGAGTTCTGTTTAACTAGATTTTTAAAGCAGAATTGATTTTCGACTGACAAGACTGATCATTCGATGCAACCCTTTCGCCACTATCTCTCTATGATCGTTTATAATAGTTTATTTACGATTAGGAAGTCACTTTGGATACTTTATCTCATCTGTCTGACCTATTCTTGCTCATAATTTCAGCACTTCTAACAGCATTTTTTACCTTTGCCTATACAATCTATAACAAGATATTGTTGCAAATTTAAAATGGATAGGCACTGAGCGTGAGTACTAATAACTATATTTTCAAACCAATTACAATACAATGCAAATTGTTACAAAATATGGATGAGGTATTTTATAAACAAATTAACTACTATCATACATAAGTCATTAACCTTTTTGTATAGAGCATACAATATCAGCTCTGTCTATTGTACTAAAATACTACCTCTTCACTTTGTTTACCATGTCACTTGAATATCTTCAGCCGTAAACAATCTTCATCCTCTGCAAGTTCACTATACTTTTATTACTAACAACAGAAAACAAACACCCGCGCACACACTAATAAATATACTAATTATTTTTACTTAACGCGCACTGAATCGGATCATCTGAACGTCCTTTCAGATTTCAGAACTTTAACACACTGCACTGCTATATTTTTCATTCTTCTGAATCGTTCTCAGTTCCAATTCGTTGGCTAAATTGAATCTCACGTAGAAGCCCACACGAGGGTTCAAGTTACGTTAAGTCATGAAGTCACTGTTGCTCGTTCATCTGTCGTAACAATATATTTGTAAACAATAAGCAGTGCTTTTCAAACTGTGTAATGTGGCGGATCGGCAGTTTGTTTTTCCAGTATGCCACGAACCGGTGTAGGGTTGCCAACTTGGGGGGGGGAGCAATTTTTAATTGAAAAATTATATTTATTTTTATTGAAAATATTAAAACGAGATATTACATTCAGTTAAAAAAAGAAGAAAAAAGCTATGTCATCACCTATATATATTTTTGTGTGCAAATTCTTATAATGTCACTGATAAATAGGAACTGGAAATGATTTTGAAGCAAAATTTTTGCAAAATGCATTACAGGTAACAATTTTTGTGTTCACAAGCATTATTTAAGGACTTGTTAGAGAAACCTTTATGAACTCAAAAGGATTGGGTTGGGTGGTTTTACCTCTGCTCGGCACTTTTTTAGCACACATGGTCAAGTCACAAGGACCCTGAGGTTTCAGAGAAGGTCGGGAAGAGGACCCATTCAACAACTGTTAGGAGGCAGATGGTAGTCTCCTATATAGGCCATCCAGCGTGTTCTTTAACGTGCACAGGGTATGTCTCTCCCACACAGGGAGACACGGCTTTACTTTCCATCCGAAGGACGACGGCCTTTACAAGCCAATCAGAGTCGCTATTAAGTGAGGGCAGGGTGTTAATTTGGCGGAGATAAATCTCAACGCTCTCCCAGGTGGGACTCAAACCTCGATTTGCAGGTTACGAGCCTGGTACGCTACAGACTGGCCACCCCCACCCCAGACCTCAAAAGAGTAGTGTGGTTCTCACAAATGTAAAATTTAATATATTTCTGGAATATCAAAAAGAAATAATTTCTTTATCCTTAAGATGATTTTTGTTTTTCATTGTGTTAGGTTGTTTCTAAGGTTTCTTCTGCCCAATTGTCGAAGAGGAGTTCGAGAAAGAGAAATATCCAAAGTAAGTTTGGATCGATTTCATTAACTTAAAATATTTCAAACTTCACACTCAACTTTATATTTTAATTAAATTAAAAGCAATAAAAATATTAAGATTAATTAGCATGTAGACATTTTCTTATAAATTAATGTATCTCAACTTGAAAAATGCTGCAGACTTTGTGGTGCCCTACTGTTGCACCATAATGTAATACATATTTGTAGTTTTCCAAATTTATATTTAATAAGCAAGCTATCATTCTTTTTTTTTTCTAAAAAATGACATGTAAAAATAATAATATATACGACTAAATATATTAATGAAAAATGCAAATTCATATACCGTATATTTCCGCAGATAAGACGATAGTTGAATCATAAAAAAGGCCCCCAAAATCCGGGTCGTCTTATAGGACAGATACAAAAAAAATTAGACTGAAATTTATATAAATTGAAACCATTATTACTACAACTTATCGAAAAATCTATCATATTATTTAAATACGCTATATGATAATGCATTACATTGTAATAGTAAATAATACATTACATTGTAATAGTAAAACAATACTAAAACAAAATAAATATTAAAAGTTATGTTTATTAAGCTACTGAGGAAAAAACGGACAAACCGTAATTATTTACTAGTACAGAGTAGGGTATGTCCACAAAATAGAATAGCCCATACGATGCTTTTGTGAATAGTCAAGGTGAATACGCTTTTGTGAATAGTCCCGAATGCCCGAATCAGTGCGAATGTTTGCGAATAGGACATAATTCCGTATACGCTATACAGTATTATTATCCAGATGATGATCGCCGATCTAAACTAGATTCATAGGCCGTTGATAGTTTGGGGTCGTCTTATAGGACAGATATATGCTAAAACTATAAAACTTGACGAAAATTTATACCTCGTCTTATCTGCGGAAATATACGGTATTTTAAAATAACACTTCTAAAAATTATTTCATATTGCATATAAAAAGAAAATAAACACAGTAAAGAATGCAATGTCAAACTTATATTTAGATGTGGATGTAAGTGTCGTTTTTCTGCTGAGGTCCTGCCATTCTCTCAGATCTTCTACTTTGGCATATAAACTGACAGGCTCCTGTCAGACCTCTGTGGCAAGCAGCTGCTTGAGGGGTATTTAATTTTAATTTAATATTTAACGACAGGAAATAGATCCACTGTACTTTTTAGTCCATTCCTTTACAATATCTTTCTCCCATTTCCAGCCCTATTTAAGATCATTATTTTTTCCGTAAATACGAATTCGAAAAATTTAAGACAGTTGGTAATAGACAAAAAAAGGTTGTAGAAATTGCAGAAATCATACAAAGTTTCGATTTCATATAAAATGTGAAAAAAAACATGTAATTAAAAAACAGAATTTTAGTAAAAGAATATAATCCCAACCTACCTTTTGTATTGAATTGCGACGAATCCGAATTGTGAAGCCCAAGATTTCTTCACAGCAGTAAGAACCTAGAAAATAATTAACCCGTCAGTTTGTGAAGAAGGTTGAGAGAATTAAATCCTGGAGTTCAAAAATTAAATTCAGCTCCATGTTACATCAGTGGGAAATTATTGATTTCTATAACAAACTACTTAAGGAAAAATGAGACTAAATATAACTTAAAGATCTGAATGGAATTTGTCTAAATCTCGATATTTAAAACGTTATGGAAGCTGCAATATTTTGCAAGCATCCTGAAGAAAACAGATGACTATAAAAAGTATTCTTTGCAAGAATTTGAAGAATATACTTATTTTATTAAATAATTCGCTTATTGTTTAAGCTTTGATATACTTTACATATTCTGAAGTAAATTCTTATGACTAACTGCTGTTGTTAAAATTCAAATTTCGTAACACTTTAAATACCGAAAACTTAAAGAATACTGTTGAAAATCGAAATATAGGCTTGACTGTTGTCATAAATTTTTGTTCAGTCTTGTTTTTACGCCTTCCACTAACTTAATATCGGGTCTAGACTTAATATTTTGATATCAATGGACTTATTTAGTCCTAGGACTATTCTTAGTTTAATAGTCTAAAGAATAGTCCTAAGAATAGTCCTAGGACTATTCTAAGTTTAAATAATTACAAACATTTCATTCTACTACAGTTCCTTACATGAATCAATCATAACGCAAGGCATAACTATTCATGTTAGAACAAATTAGAAATATACATATAATTTAAAATTTCATTCTGTAAGAGCCAAAATATGAAACCAACACAAGTAAAAGGCTATTTAACTGTAATATACAGATTACATTACCAGAATCTGTTAGCGTATAAAAAGTTATATACCGTATATTTCCGCAGATAAGACGATAGTTGAATCATAAAAAAGGCCCCCAAAATCCGGGTCGTCTTATAGGACAGATACAAAAAAATTAGATTGAAATTTATATAAATTGAAACCATTATTACTACAACTTACCGAAAAATCTATCATATTATTTAAATACGCTATATGATAATACATTACATTGTAATAGTAAATAATACCTTACATTGTAATAGTAAAACAATACTAAAACAAAATAAATATTAAAAGTTATGTTTATTGAGCTACTGAGGAAAAAACGGACAAACCGTAATTATTTACTAGTACAGAGTAGGGTATGTCCACAAAATAGAATAGCACATACGACGCTTTTGTGAATAGTCAAGGTCATTACCGAATGCCCAAATCAGTGCGAATGTTTGCGAATAGGACATAATTCCGTATACGCTATACAGTATTATTATCCAGATGATGATCGCCGATCTAAACTAAATTCATAGGCCGTTGACAGTTTGGGGTCGTCTTATAGGACAGATATATGCTAAAACTATAGAACTTTGACGAAAATTTATACCTCGTCTTATCTGAAGGTCGTCTTATCTGCGGAAATATACGGTAATAATATTTGTATAAAAATAAATACTTTAATTCATCCTTCTTTTTTTTGTTTTTCAGAGAGTAGCAATATTTTAAATAACAATACTCCTTAGGAGAAGCCTTAGGGAATCCTCCTATGCAACCCTCTGCCCACATGCAGAAACTGTACTTAGTTATTTTTTTTCGCATCTGGGGCTTGTCTCCTTGTGTCTGATGCATTTTGTAAAGATGCGGTAATTTAGTTACATCCATTTACTTCGAAAGCGTTTGTGATTCACTTTTATGTGACCTAATAAAGTTGCCCTATAATAAGTTGCTTATATTCCTTTCTTAGTCGTTTATTGTGAGAGCCATGAATAGTCAACGTCAAGCTTATCGTCTCCTGGCTAAAGTGATGGTACAAGAAGGAAGACTGCCCAATGAGGACATTCTCTTTTTCATGTCCATTGAGGAAATTAATCAGCTCATTAAAACGCGGTCTCCAAGATTAATATCAAAGTAAGGATTCATTTTGTATTCATTGCATATTGATTCTACTACTAAACACGATAAATTAGTGTATGTTATCACACGATTCAATAGAGGGGTAAATAGCGCAACCGCCAGTATAGCAGACTCGTAAACTGATATTTTCAGAATGGATTTTAATTTTGCAAACGGGGAAATTTTCTTCGGATTTTAATTCTGTTTCTTGCCTTGTTTTCCCTAAATACAGAGACAAAAGACAGGTTTCAAAACTCATCGAATTGATCTTTTAAAAACGATTTCTTGAGCAAGAAAATCATTTTGGGATAGAATGTTTTACCCTCGAGAGGAATTTTATCATTTCGTATTGATTTAAAAGTCGGGTCATAAGGTTCAAAGGCCGAAAGAACATAAAGTGATAAATTCTTTTATTAAGCAAGATATCCCTCTGAATTTAACATCGATCAGTTTTAGAGGAAAAATTGTCTTGAGCCAGGTAGAATACGAACCCACGACCTACTAATAACATGTCAGGTGCTCTGGACCACTGAGCTACCAGCCGTATGAACTTTCAGGCATAAAAATCGGATTATGAACTTAGTATTATGAAAAATTGTCTTGAGCCTGGTGGGATTCAATCCCACCAGGCTCAAGACAATTCCCAAAGTATTGTCCCACAACACTTTTCACAAATAGATGTTCAATTCAGAGCATTATTATTTTTACAATGTACAGGTACATCATCTAGGTTCATAATCCGATTTTTATACGAAAATCTCCTCACACTCAACTACCATGCAACATTTGGAAACGAAAGCGTGTCTGTATGCTTTTGAGGTAAAATTCCGGTCGTCTGTCATTCAGCCATCTTTTACAAATATCCGCTTCCCAGCCACAATACGTAGAATAATTACTCCAAATTACAATTTTGGGCATTACTTTTAGAAGGACTCTCGTACAAATATCATATAATTGGGAATGGGTTCTGTGGTGATATACGTCTTTAGCCCTTGCTGTTAAGTTTAAAGCTGTTGTGTCAAAACGCTACAGGGTATAGGGTACGATAACTAACCGGTAGATTTAACTGAAACATAGCTGTTAGTTTGCAAACTCCTATCGCCCTTCTATCAATAATATTAAATTCCCAATTCTTCTATGTTGCTGGAGTTGGAAATGTGGATGGTTTTTCCAGCGGATGGGTCATTAAGTATGACTTCATGCGCAGGAGAGCCATACCCAGTACACGTTAAAAATAAACTGAATAGCTTTGAAAGGAGAATTTTATCTGTTTATCAACAGCTGTTCAGCGAATCCCCTTTCTAAGATCTTTTATGAGACCTTGGGTACTTATGGCCTGACCATTTGGCCCATTGAGTGCACAAAAGGACATTCAGAGGTAAAACAAATCCAATTCTTCGACTTCTCTCTGTGTGTCCCCTCCTCCTCCCCCTCCCCTTTAAACACATTCGACTTCTCACAATTCGAAAACATTGCAGTTATTTGATTTTTGATTATCAAGTTTTAATAGTTGAATTGTACGCAAGTTTTTTACTTTACATCTATAAATTGCTATAGAGGTATAAAGTGTACAGTACACTAGAGTTTACCCTCCTAGATCCACTGGCTATTACTTCTACGTCTCTTCGTCTGGCTAGACGAAGGCGAAACCAACAGCTGAAGAGAAGCAAATTTCTTTATAACTTATTAAAAGAAAAGAAAAATTGCTGATAACGCAACAGCATTTTTTACCAAGACATTCATAGTTATTATGCCAGTATTTGATTACTTTTTTAAAATTGCTAATTCATTTATTTAAACGATGTAAACTATGTCTTTGAAAGTAAGCGATTAAAAGATGAATTTAGTTTATGATTTCTTTCCATTCACAATGTTATATGAATATTTAAAGTCTAATAAATTCAATCTCTAAATTTTCTAACATAATAAAAAGTCAATCTGTAATTTTTCTAATTTTTTAACAGTTCGATTTTTTTACAGAGCGTTTCGGCGATGGAAAGCGCACCAAGAAATGGACAAACTTATATTTCCCGAAATAACTATTGGAATTCCGAAGCCAGTAAGAAGGCATACATATTTCTCTCTTTATAAAATATAACATGCAAATTGTGAAATGTTTTGAATAAAATATTTTAATAAGTTATTCTATTGAGGTAAAAATTTTCGTAAAATTGCAGTTTAGCGTGAAATGAAGTTTTGATCAGAATTCTTAAATTAATAACAGTTCACATAAATATTAAAATTGCATAAACTATTGAAATCTCCAGTGAGATACGTTCTTTAATCAACTTCACTGTTTGAAATAATACGGAATAGATCAAAAGTCTTTGAACTAACGGAATGAGAAAAAAATAATTACGCACCACAGAGACACACTTGTTGATGTATTGAGTGGGCAAGGGTTGAGTATTGAGTAAACAACGTTTATTACACATTGGGAGTTTATTAAACAATATAACCGTATACTCCAATATGATCACATTTTGTTGCAACGATTTACGTCCAACTGTATATCATGCAATGTATCTTTCAATATCTTCCATCAACCCATTGCAATGGCATTCATAACAAGTCTTTAGGGCATCTGTTCCGGTCGAACTGTGCAATCTATCCTTGACGTGTTCTCATAGAATGAAATTAGTATAATATAGGAAACATGGTTGCCTGAAATTATAGCCTTTCTGTCGATGCATCCAGACAGGAATTTTGAATACAAATAATTGCATACAATCTGCAGAGGAATTTAACTTTAAGCTTTTAGAATGTATCTGTTAGACAAAGTAACCGTGTAAAGTGAATTAGTTTAGAACATATGCCATTTTCTCAAGGACTTTTGGTTTTTATTGATGACAAAATCTGCATCTTCAACTGTTAGTAACAAATAAACTTTGATATGTTAGCTGTTATAGGTAGATGGAACTGGTGGCATTGCTCTCTCGGTTCAAGCTTGTGTGTTGATACCACTTTTCATTCTGATATGAGTTGTATATATAATGCGATAATATAGAAAATATATAAGGAACAATAGAGTTGTATATGTAAGGAAGAAATCAACACTTTATCTCCAGTATGGGCGGAAAACTATAATTTCTTAATAAAGGACTAAATAGAAATTATTTTCCTTCACCCCAAAGGACAAATAAAACTTACAACAGATAGATATTATATATAGTGTAGTATCAACCATTCCCCGCAATTTTGCCCTCTGGGTACAATGAAGAGCCCGTGAATCCCGATGACTTACATTAAATTGTCAATCTCGTTTTTGATCACAGTTTCATCTTGACTTGTGTTCTTCGCTTTTCTTTGCTATATCTCGGCGAAAAAAACTTAAGCATCGAAGTATTGTTTGCAGTTCAGGGCTGAGTGTCATATCTTATTAGAGACAAAATTAGACATTTTACTGCCGTTTTGTACACAGTTTTACAGTTTTATATAGTATACAGTTTTATCTTTGCATAATACAGTCCGAGTTGCGTCGCCATTTCTATACGAGGAGGTTTCTGAGTAGAGAACATTGTTAGCATGGTATAAGAATAGGATGAGATCGGGAGTTGCCAAATAAACTATGTTTCCCCCTTTCCAGAATTTTAATAACCTGGTCGGAGACGAAAAAAATCATTAGATTGTTTTACTACAAATCTAACTCCTTTTTTTTTCACACAGTGGGCTAAATAGCCAGTTCACAAGGTCTCCAAGGCTCAGAGAAAGTTGGGGAAGGGAATTCACAACCTAACTGTTAAGAGACACAAGGAAGTTTTCTGTTGTGGCCATCCAGCTTATTCTTTAATATGCACAGGATATGGTTCCCTTGCACAAGATGCTACTGATTAACACCCCAGACTGAACGGAGTTTGTGGAAATACATCTCAAAGTTGGCACAGTTGGGACTCGAACTTGGAAACTGCAGATTACAAGTCTGGTGCGCAGTCTACTAAGCCAAAACCCCTTACAACAATACAAAAAGAATAAGCAGATATGTATATATAATTTTATAATAAATACAGTTTTCAATTTTTTTTAAAGACGTGGAAACAGAGGAAAAACTGTACAACCGGATCAGTGTTACGACTCACTTTCCCTCTCACTCCCACATGGTAAATTTTTTTTATAGATTTTTTATAGATGCTTGCCTGGATAGGAATCAAGAATCTATTATCAGCTTTAAGAGTATCTTTGGCTATGAGTGCTAATATTATCTCTTTATTTCATTTATGACAGAGACATGAAACGTACGTCCCTGATCCTGGAACAACGTGTGGCCAACCGAGTGAATGCAGATGGATTATGTCTTTGTGTGGTTGGAAAAAGGCATTTTAGTTTTCGCAGTTTATGTATACTTACCAAAACAATGTAAGAAAGCTGAATTCAATCGGTGCATCGAATATATAGAGAGAACTGATTGTGACTGAGTAATGGAGGATAACACGGATTCTAACTTTGATTTAGAAACAGTAGAAATTTGATAAATTGTACCTACAGGTAATTGTTTTTGATTTGCGACATATAGGACAGAGAAGAATCCTAGAAGCTACTCCTAGCTTAATACAGGCCTTCTCATACAAGGACATGCCCTACTAATACCGAAGTCACTACTAAGACCGAAACCACTGCCTTAGTTAGAGCTAACACAACACACAAAGTTTGCCTTGCTGGAACAGTCGCTAGCTGCCTAACCACTATGCCAGTTAAGGCGGCAGAGTGGATCATAGATAGAATCGGATAGATCAGAATCAGATCATAGATATCAGAACAATTACGCAGTTTGAGACCTGACGTGTCCTTGAAGGTGAAATGAAGGTCAAATGTCTATCCACATGTGGTAGAAAGATGAACATTTCTGCCTAATGGTAATTAGGCACAAAAACATAGGTTATAGATCTTTGAAAGGTTATGAAAATTCAGATCCGAATTGATTTCCTAGGTCAAATAGGAGTCAGAGTGACCATTAAGATATCAAAAGACACCGTAGGCGACGATTAATCTCTCAATGTAGATACACCCTTTTTCCAAAATATCTGCATCTAAAAACGATGATCGGCTGTTTATTAACACTTAAAATCAAAACAATGCGTTAACGTATTGGCCCACGTGTTGCCCCGATTATCGAAAATTGATCCATCTTGGAGAAGATGAATGCTCTTGATTTATGATTATTCGTAAGCAAGAAATATTGTATCAGAAGTTTCACATTAATATAAAAATAAAATGTAATAGACTGCTCAGTATCAAAGACAGTATAGTAATTTTTCATTCTTTTTCGTCTAACAGATTAACATGGATGATGATATCGACCCACAGGAGAAATCTCTAACAATGACAGGTATAAGTATTGATAAATAAATAGGGTAATCATGAAGTTCTCAGTTAGTTGCAGGCTGTCCTCCTAAGTACAAAAAACATTTTCAACCCATTTATAGAGTAGAGAACTTAACACTATTGACAACACAATTAAAATCACGTAGAGTATACATGATAGGCCCCATTTCCGGAGGCCTGTTATGTCAACTACCAGAATGCAGTGTGTGAAGGAAGATATGACATTACCGAACTGTTATCAATCCTACTGTTTCCTAAAACGTGGTCTAGGAAACTTCAGATATGTAACTACAGATATTGTAGTTTCATATATGTAGCTTCGGATAGAACTTTATGAATACTTTATATTAATTTTCGACAAATCCTAATGCCAATACTTTTCCAATTTTTTTGGCGTCAATTTTTGCGGAAAACACTTATAATATGATTAATGGAAAGTTTCTTTATTTTCCATTGAATTTTTTAAAAATTGTAACTCTCGTTATTGTCATAATATTTAAATTTCACAAAGCTTGTTTTAGAAAAGGTTAAAATAATATGATTAGTTTTCCCTCGTAGCTCATACGTTCTCCAGTTGCTTTCAGCGATTCCTATACATTGCTTATGCCTTGTTTAAAGCTTTTAATGTTACAGAATTTATTGCACATAAATCGTATACAATGCTTTAATAACCTTCATTAATTATCCATCGAATATCTTTTATAATGAAAGAGCTATAAGGTTTCATTTTCTAATGCATTACAATAATGATTATATTTGAACACAATCTTTATATGTTTCAACTCTAAGTGGGAGTTCTCCAGCTTTAAATGGTCTACAAATCTCATTGTCTTCCGAATTTTCTTTTTTATATACATGTCTAATTGAAACTGCATTGAGACAGAAAACAAAAAAAATGTCTTCCAGTTTTATAAAATTTAATTACTAAAAATTTATTACTGCATACGTTTTTTGTACTTCATTAAAAAATATAAAATATATACCCCCTCAAGCAGCTGCTTGCCACAGAGGTCTGACAGGAGCCTGTCAGTTTATATGCCACAGTAGAAGATCTGAGAGGATGGCAGGACCTCAGCAGAAAAACGACACACACATTCATGCCTAATCCGGGACTCGAACCCAGGTCCCTTAGATCAGTAGCCAAGCGTGCTAACCAATCGGCCACGGGACGGCCATGGATGGCTGTACTTCATTACCAGCTTTAAAAAATAGTGAAGAATTGCTTTTAGCTACCAGCTTTAAAAAATAGTGAAGAATTGCTTTATCAGAGGCTAAAATAGAATATTAAACCTTATCATGCCTAACTTTGCATTTTTTTGAAAGATTTGAGTACAGAACCTCATGAAGCAAATAATAAAACAGAAATAGATTATGACAAATACCAAAAGGAAGGATACAATTCTAAATAATAAAATATAGAAAATCTAAACATAAACGTATATAAGAGTGAAAAACATGTTGCAGGTACATTATAAGGGTTTTGAAAAACGCTAAATATCGCATTTTCTGATTAAGGGTTAAAAGAACTATCTGATATTAATAAAAATCAAAAAAAGGAATAAATATTATGTTTGCATGCTAATGACTCCTTTCATAAAATATATTTCCTTCTCATTTATTGCACATTAATCGGATACAATGATTTTATATTCTTCATTAATTATCCGTCGAATATATTTTATAATGAAAGGCGGGTTCCCCCTTTATAACCTCATGTTGGGTGCAAAAATCATGTTCCTTCCTGCAATTGGACGCCTTAATATAATAATTTCTTTGGGAAAGTGAGGGAACTGGCAACGGCTCGTGGCCTTATCGATTTAGAATTTGCGAATGACAGAAGATAGAATGGAGAACGGAATAGAAAAGGGTTTATTTAAAATAGCAATTTCTAACCAACTCTAAAACCTTTCGAGTTTATATTTCGCATTGTACAGTCGCTCAAAAAAGTATCCGAACACTATGGTTGATTACAGAATTGAGAAAAAATATCTGCCAACGATTTTTTTAGAAATTAGTGATCTGGCAACCTTCGTGTCATGTGACATTAAGGTTGCCAGCTCACTAATTTCTAAAAAAAATCGTTGCCAGATATTTTTTCTGAATTCTATAATCAACCATAGTGTTCGGATACTTTTTTGAGCGACTGTAGGTGGTCATATTATTTTGATACTAGATCGTGTGGGCTCACTCACGGAAATATTGAGCGTGTGCAGTTACCGTTCACAGCAAACTGGAGCGTGTGCAGTAACTGCACACGCTCCAGTTTGCTGTGAACGGTAACTGGAGCGTGTACAGTTGCTGTACACGCGCCAGATATTTTTCCTGAATTCTGTAATCACGTGACACGAAGGTTGCCAGATCACTAATTTCTAAAAAAAAAATCGTTGCCAGATAATTTTTCTGAATTCTGTAATCAACCATAGTGTTGGATACTTTTTTGAGCGACTGTACAATCGAATGCTACTCTTAATCACTTGACAAAATTCCAGGTTCCTAGCTCCTTTATGTGAAGAGTTTTGGCAACCATAGACCTATTTTATTCCTAGAGATGTAAAACAATTGCCATAGAATCCCCCTAACGAGTTGAAGATTGATGTATTTTCGTTCGTAGAATCTTACTTTTCATTTGCTTTCATGGTTAAGCGCAATAAGTCACAAATGGACAAAAAACTTTGAGGGGAGAGACTTGCAGCTCCATTCTTTATGTGAAACAGAGTATATACTTTACTTACTCGAATATTTGTTTAAATTAATTTGTCTGCATGAATTTATCTTATTTCTGTTTATTTTTAATTGAAATTATTTATTATTATCTTTGATTCTCCTAATCGCGTGGGAATAAAGCTGATAAAACATTTGTCTATTCTTCTTGTGTAACAGTTGATGCTTATTTAAATATTTTTGGTATCTGATTCTAGTTACATTTGAATTCATCATTTGTTCGAAATTTTTATCTACTCTTAGTTGATTTTCTTATTCTTTTGATTTCAGTATCATAAATTTCCATTGTAAAATATGCAAATGAATTTACTGTCATACCATTCATTTTAGAATATTATTAATTTTAATATTTTTATGTCAAACAAATATTTTCATTCTTTTTCAGTCTTTACTAAAAATTTAACGATATAAAATTATGAGATTTATATCTCGCCCTATACATTTATTTATATACAAAGTTCAGGTAAAATCGTGTTAACGCGAAATGTTCGTATGTCAAGAGATACTTGTAACGCCATTATAAATTTTTTTGCATATATTTTGAAATTATTCTTAAAAAGCAACAAATTTTGACATTTTTTTCCTCGGAACCAACGTTTTTGCTGCCTGTAAGCTATTGGGCACATAGGCCAAGCATTAATCCCAGCTATAAACATACTTCATAAGTTTTCTTATGAAGAAAAAATAATAATACACTATTATGTGACTACAAATAAACACAAAATTTCTCATTATCAAGAAACGGAAACCAAATATGAAAGATGTCTGAGGTATCAGCACGTTTTGTTGTTTGTTTGCTTGGAGTTTTTAGAGCAATAACTTTTTTGGGTTATTTTACCTCTGAGCGGCACTTTTCTTAACACCATGGTCTAAATGACCACGTCACATGGACCCCGAAGGCTCAGAGAAAATTGGGGAAGGTGGCCCACTGGAACAGCTGTTGGGAGACAAATGGTAGCCTCCCGTCAAGGCCAACCAGCATGTTCTTTAACGTGCACAGGGTATGGCTCTCCCGCAGACGGGGCCACGGCTTAACATCCCATCCGACGGACGGCGGTCTTCCAAGCCCATCGGTGTCCCCTACTGACCGTGGGCAGGGCGGGGAATTTTGAGGAGATAAATCTCAACGCTGACCCAGCTGGGACTCGAACCTGGGAACTACAGATTATGAACCTGGCTCGCTATCGAATGAGCCACCCCCGCCCCTAGAGCAATAACAGCTAAAGCTCCAAAGCAGGGGTTCTCAACGTGTGGTACGCGGTAAAATTTTTGGGGGTACGCCGTGAGAGCTCTAAAGTCGCTAGATCTAGTAACAAAGTCGCTAAGTTGGCAACACTGCTGTATAAAAATGTCATTTTTTGTGTTTATCGATATCTGTAATTTATGAATACAAATTTTAATGTATATATATATACGTTTCATTTTATTCCCATTGTTATATTATAACTCTAGTTTTATCCACCTATACAAGGCGTGCGCCAATTACATACACATTTCCAGGGGGTACGTGAAGCAGAAAAGGTTGGGAACCACTGCTCTAAAGCATTATTAATATCACGAAGTTAATTATGTTACATAATTAACGACGGATAGGTAATGATTAAGAATTTGTATCCTCTATACCAGTGGTTCTCAACCTTGTATGCTTCACGTACCCCCTGGAAATGTGTATGTAACTGGCATACCCCTTGCATAGATAGATAAAACTGTAGTTAGAGTATATCAATGGGAGTAAAATAAAACATATATATATATACACATTAAATTTTGTATTCATAAATAACATTTATCGATAAACACAAAAATTGATATTTTGCACAGCAGTGTTGCCAACTTAGTGACTTTGTTACTAGATCTAGCGACTTTTGAGCTCTCACGGCGTACCCCAAAAAATTTTACCACATAGCCCACGTTGAGAACCCCTGCTCTATACGATGACGATTTTAATGGCCTATGTCCCTAAACGTTCGCCTACATGTCCGAAAGTATAAAGACCCAATTAATGTATTAATGCGTAATTATTCAGCATTGCATTTGGCAAATAGTAATCATAAAATACGGAATTAAAACTTTTGAAGTGCAGCGATTTTAACTCTCATTTCTCATGACAGATTAAAATTTCTGCTTTCCGTTTCGATAAGTTGCTAATCCCAGTTTCGAACACAACTCTTCGACTTGATATAGTACGAAATATGAATAAATTTTTAAACATTCATTTTTATAATTGATTGCACAATTTAATTGCAGGTGTACCAGTGAGTCAAGGCGTTGTAAAGGCTACAGCACGTGTAGTTCTAAACTTGGACGAGGCTGAATCTATTCAAGTAAGAACATTTTTACCGTATGTCTTTCACTGTATTAGTATATTTTTACGTTCCAAGGCTTGTAGACGGTTGTTTTACCTCTGAGCGGCACTTTTCTGCACACCATGGGCTAAATAGCCAGGTCACATGGACCCCAAAGGCTCAGAGAAAATTGGGGAAGGGGACCCACTGGAATAGCTGTTGGGAGACAACCACTGGAACAGCTGTAGTAAGGTGTTCATGTGTTGTAGGGTGCTCATGGTCAGCCGTGGTTAGTACCTTCAAAAAGTGGTCAGAGGAGGGAAAAACCACGAACCTCCAGCAAGGTGCGGACCGACCACGGCTCATCGACGCTAGAGTTGAGCGAAGGCTATCCCATATGGTAAGAGCCAACAGAAGGGATACTGTGGCGCAACTCGCCCGTAATTTGAATGCTGGTGATGGGAGTAATGTGTCACAACACACAGTACATTGAACCCTGTTGAAAATGAGGCTGTGTAGCCACAGGCTGCTTTGAGTGCCCTTGCTAACCCCGGTTCACCGTCGAAAGTGCCTAGATTGGGCACGCGAGCATCAAAATTAGACAATGAATGATTGGAAGAAGGTCGTCTGGTCCGATGAATCTCACTTTCTGTTGTACCATGTGGACGACCGGGTACTTGTGCGTCGTTTACCTGCGGAAGTGTTGGCAACATGGGAAGAAAACAAGCCCGTGGAGGAAGTGTAAAGCTTTGGGCAATATTCTGCTGGGAAACCCTGAGTCCAGTCATTCATGTGCAGGAAACTATGACGTTTACTATCTACCTTAACATCATTGCAGACCAGGCACATCCTTTCATAGTAACGGTATATCCCTTTAGTAGTGACGTTTTTCAGCAGGATAATGCGCCATGCCAGATTGCCCGGATTGTTCGAGAATGGTTCGCAGAACATGAGGAAGATTTCTGGCCGCCAAATTCCATAGACATCAATCCAATCGAGCGTTTGTGGTTTGTGTTTGAACAGCATATCCAATCTGCGGTGGCTCAACCACGTAACTTATAAGAGTTAAAGGATCTGCTGATAACGTGTTGGTACCAAACATGGGCGTCCGCAGAAAATTTTCAAGGGGGGGGCAAAGCTTGGAGACAATTACATCAATAAATTTTTATTTAATTATTTAATTTTTAGGGTTTTTTTTCACAAGTAGATTAATAGAATACAGAATTGCACCAATACAAAAACACATACATAATACATATAAATTAATTACGTTTAAATTGTTACGATTATAATATGTGGAATTTTTTACTCGATCCCAGGGGGGGCAAGTGCCCCCTTTGCCCCCCTCTGCGGACGCCCATGGTACCAGATACTACAAGACAGCTTTAGAAATCTTGTAGCTTTGGAGGAACAACATCATATTAAGCAGGTGGCCATAATGTTTTGACTCTGCGGTGTGTGATCACCATATCATACTTAATAACTCTACAGAAGGCTCATCGACACTCATCAAAGCACTACATAAAATGACATATTGAGTTTAAATTTCTCTCTAAAAGTAATTAAATTATTAAACTTCTAAAAACTAATAAATTTTGAAAAATTAACTAAAAACAAACACTGCAAACCCTTACCACTCTCAACAAAACTTTTCATTAATAAAAGAAATAAGGACAATCAGCGGTCTAGATTTTTTGCTGGTAAACTTAAACGCCTGATGATTCTGGCTCAAGAAAATTGTAAGCTGACGTCGACAAATTATTTGGAATGGAGGAAAGACAAATCACTCGGTAATGCAGATAAGAACTTGCTTATTATTTATATATAAGATTGTAAGTAAGCATTTAATTGATATGAAGTCGTGGTACATGATCCATTTTTCCTGGAAAATAGTGGCACAAATATGATAAGTTTGATTGCCATCGATCCCCTTGACCACCCTAAGATTCTTCTGATCTGAATATATGGGACAGAGGTTAGCTCAGTCATTAGTGGCCCATGGCTTGTAACCTAATGATCCCAGGTTCAAATTCCAACTGTGCCTCAATTAATAATTCTCTCCACTAATCACAGTTCTGCCCTCGGCGAGAAAAGGAAAACCGATGGGCTTGTAAAAATCTCATTCCGTCAAATGGACGTTAAGCAGGGAATCTTTGTTCACGAAACACATCATGTCTTGTGAACATTAAACGTGTTGTATCTGTTTCTAAAGCTGAACAAGTGACCTAACCCCTTTCTGAGCTACTGGGGTCCTTGTGACTTGATCATTTAACAAAAAAATGAAGCTCAGAGGTAAATCAACCTAAAGTAGTACTATACTCCATCCCTCAACAATAACAACAACAGCAAAATACTGTTCAGGATAAAGCAATCGAATTATTATATGAGAAATTATTCTCACCGTTCTTGCTACTCAGTATAGTCCCAACATATACTAGTTTCTTTCCAAATATTGATTCATACATTTTTCAGCAGTGGACAATTATTTTCCTTTTCAGCTTTCTCTGAAATATTTTAATCAATTACATTATTAATCTGTTTATTGTTTCAGCCAGGAGATGTCTTGATCACCTACAGCACAGATATTGGATGGAGTCCCTATTTCCCGCTACTTTCTGGAGTGGTCACTGAACTTGGAGGTCTTATTTCGCATGGTAAATACTAAAAATGATTATGTAGCAAAATATATGTTGTAACGAAAGCCGTAGTAATGGATTAATCAATGGAACAAAATCATTTTCCGTTCCGTAACTGGAGAAATTTTAAAGTTATGACGAAATTTGAAAAATTAAAATCTTTAAACAATTCGACGACGTAAACTCTTTGATCTTTAGTGGGTTTAATTTTCAGCATCTGATGATGGACAGACGACTTGGTCAGAGTATAAGCCAAGATGAACACTAATGCATTTTAAGTTTCTTTTTAACATGTAACTAAGCTGTTATATTTTTTATTGCGTTTCACTATAACGAAATTTCATTGTGACGAATCTATTTGGTTGCATACAAAATTTCATTATACCGACAATACACTGTATCTTTTATTTTCTGTTTCAATCTTACATTTTAGTCCTATTTTAATCTTACATTTTAAGGCTATAGTTTTAAAATAATCCAGAAAAAACCAAAAAATATAAATTACTTTAAAATATTACACAATATATCAGGAAAACAAAGAAACTTCAGTAACAATTGAATTCTGGTTTTCCAAGAATAGGTATTTAATTTTAATATGATTTTAAGGCTATAGTTTTAAAATAATCCAGAAAAAACCAAAAAATATAAATTACTTTAAAATATTACACAATATATCAGGAAAACAAAGAAACTTCAGTAACAATTGAATTCTGGTTTTCCAAGAATAGGCATTTAATTTTAATATGATAAACCCATAGATATAGTAAAGGGGAACTAGATATCTCACGACCATGGGCGTAGCTATGATGGTGGGGGGGAGGCTCCTCCCTCAAAGTAACTCGGAGTTGGCAAAATTCAAAGCGACTTCGTAAAATCTAGGTGAGTTGGGAAAATTTGTATTGTTATTTTTTTGTAAAATTCAGGTAGTTGTCAAAATCGAGGCAACTTGGCAAACCTAGAGCAGTTTGGAAAATGGAGAGACGGCAAAATCCAGAGCAGTTGGCAAAATTCGAAGCCACTTAGTAAAATACAGGTGAGTTGGCAAAATCGAGACAACTTGGCAAAATTCGGAATGACTTGGTAAAATCTTGGAGAGTTGACAAAATTCGGAGTGACTTGGCAAAATTTTGGGGAGTTGGCAAAATTCAGAGTGACTTGGCAAAATCTTGGGGAGTTGGCAAAATTCAGAGTGACTTGGCAAAATCTTGGGGAGTTGACAAAATTCAGGTGAGATGTAAAAAACTGGGATTTTTTTCTGTAGAATTATGGCGAGTTTGCAAAATTTAGGGAGTTGGCAAAATCTAGGGGCAGTTGGCAAAATTCGGAGTGACTTGGCAAAATCGTGGAGAGTTGGCAAAATTCAGGTGAGATATAAAAACTGAGATTTTTTTCTATAGAATTATGGCAAGTTGGTAAAACTTAAGGAGTTGGCAAAATCTAGGGGCAGTTGGCAAAATCGTGGAGAATTGGCAAAATCGTGGAGAATTAGCAAAATCGTGGGGAGTTGGCAAAATCGTGGAGAATTAGCAAAATGGTGGGGAGTTGGCAAAATTCAGGTGAGATATAAAAACTGAGATTTTTTTCTGTAAAATTGTGGAGAGTTGGCAAAATCGAGACAACTTGGCAAAATTCGGAGTGACTTGGTAAAATCTTGGAGTGTTAACAAAATTCGGAGTGACTTGGCAAAATTTTGGGGAGTTGACAAAATTCAGGTGAGATGTAAAAAACTGGGATTTTTTTCTGTAGAATTATGACGAGTTTGCAAAATTTATGGAGTTGGCAAAATCTAGGGGCAGTTGGCAAAATTCGGAGTGACTTGGCAAAATCGTGGAGAGTTGGCAAAATTCAGGTGAGATATAAAAACTGAGATTTTTTTCTATAGAATTATGGCAAGTTGGCAAAACTTAAGGAGTTGGCAAAATCTAGGGGCAGTTGGCAAAGTCGTGGAGAATTGGCAAAATCGTGGGGAGTTGGTAAAATTCAGGTGAGATATAAAAACTGAGATTTTTTTCTGTAAAATTGTGGAGAGTTGGCAAAATCGAGGAAACTTGGTAAAATTTAGGGCAGTTGGCAAAATTCGAATCCACTTGGTAAAATACGGACGAGTTGTGAAAATTAGGATTGTTTTTGTGAAATTAAGGAGAGTTGAAAAAATCGAGAAAACTTGTCAAAATTTTGGGGAGTTTTAAAAATTTGAAGTGACTTGACAAATTTAGGAGAGATGTAAAAATTGGGATTGTTTTGCAAAATTTAGTAGAGGTAGTAAAATCGAGGCAACTTGGCAAAATCTAGGGAAGTTGGCGAAACTGGAAACCACTTGATAAAGCACAGGTGAGTTGTAAAAATTGGGATTGGTTTTGTGAAATTAAGGAGAGTTGGAAAAACCGAGAACTCTTGGCAAAATCTAGAGGAGTTGGCAAAATTCGAAGTCACTTGTTAAAATACAAGGGAGTTATGAAAATTGTGCCTTGTGCAATTAAGGAGAGTTGATAAAATTCGAATTGACTTGGCAAATTCAGGGAAGATGTAAAAATTGCGATTTTTTTTCTGTAAAATTACGGCAAGTTGGCAAAATCTAGGAGAGTTGGCAAAATTCGTATCCACTTGGTAAAATGTAGGCGAGTTGTGATAATTCGGATTGGGTTTGTGAAATTAAGGAGAGTTGACAAAATCCAGAAAACTTGGTAAAATTTTGGGGAGTCTGAAAAATTTGTAGTGACTCGGCAAATTTAGGAGAGATGTAAAGATTGGGATTGGTTTCGTGAAATTAAGGAGAGTTGGCTAAATCAAGGGGAGTTGGGAAAATTCACACTGACTTGCTACAATTCAGTCGGTAGCGCGCCAGGCTCGTAATCTGAAGTTCCTAGGTTCGAGTCCCAGCTGGGTCAGCGTTGAGATTAATCTCCGCAAAATTCGCCGCCCTGCCCACGGTCAGTAGGGGACACCGATGGGCTTGGAAAGGCCGCGGTCCATCGGATGGGACGTTAAGCCGTGGTGCCATGTGCGGGAGAGACATACCCTGTGCACGTTAAAGAACACGCTGGATGGTCTTGATGGGAGGGTACCATCTGTCTCCCAACAGCTGTTCCAGTGGGTACCCTTCCCCAACCTTCTCTGAGCCTTTGGGGTCCATGTGACCTGGCCATTTAGCCCATGGTGTGCAAAAAAGTGCTGCTCAGAGGTAAACCAACCAACCAACCTTATTTTTTGAAATTAAGTTCTCTGCAATTCGCTAAAACAGTTTTGCTATTTCTGCAGTTGAAATCGCTCAGCTCACTAGATGGTGCCACGAGTTATTATAACTCCTGACATAACGGAACGTAAGTAAGATTCGTAAAGCAACGTAAATGAAAAGAGCAGTATGTCAGCACAATCTCTTGGCTAATGACCGTGAAAAAAAAAAACCCTATGTAAATACGTTTATGCCAAGTGGAAAATGTGTGACGATGGGATTTATAATTTGTTTGTCTTTTTTGAGGTTTTTCTATAATGAGAATCGGAGGTAAATTTTTTACGATTTCTTGTTTATTTTTACGTTTATTGTTCCTCATGGGATTATTTATTTCTGGGATTTTTTTTTATAATGCGAATGAGCGGTGAATTGTTTACGATATTCGTGTTTTCTAAAATTGTCTCTGCTGGAATTATTTAATTTTTTGCGACTTTCTGGTTTTTTTTTAGTTGTCTGATGGGGCTATTTAATTTCTGGGTTCTCTATAACTGTAGATCCGCGAAATATTGTTTAACGATTTATTTGTTTTTTAATCTTCGAAGAACGAAAGCGCACTTCGTTGATTAATGGTATAATCGGATTAATATGGCTGATTCGATAAAATTATTTGGTAATTTTTTTATTGTAGAACTGTAGATCGTTGTTCAACATTATGCACTTTTTAAAATAGCTGTGCCCCAAAATATTACTGCCATAGGTGCTATTATTTTGGCTGGTTTTATGTATGCTATCAAAATTTTTAATTTAGAAATAAGTGTTTATAATTAAATATGTTATTAGATGTGTTCTCATTTTGCAATGGCGTCATTGCTAGTAATGCAATATTTTAGGCATTGACGGAGCGTTTTTTGGAGTGCAATATTCTTTTTATTGTGATATTTCAACCTTTTTTCATTAATTCAAATCGCGTTTACAGTACTTTTTTAGGGAAATACCTTGAATAAAAATTATTTATACAATTCTTTCGGAAAAAAAATTTGGCAGTTGCCTGTTCACGTTAATCGGCCAACAGATGGCGCTGCGTAGAGTACGTGATGCAACGTATGAATATGGTTTGGTATCAAAAATTTGCTTTTGCCAGAAACATGAATCAGGAAACAGTTGTTATGACAAATCCTGCCTGTTGCTGCCAAAGTTGAAATATATTGCAATTAAAAGAGTAAAAATAAGGTATAGGTTTTAGATTTCCAAATCAATGTAGCATAGGATATCCAAAGCGCAATTTCATAATTTTTAAACAAGTTCAATGCAATAAGAATCACCTGCAATAGCAAGCTTTTTACCACCAAAATGGTGTTCTCTAGCAAGGGAGGCTGAGGTCACGTTTTCTTTTTTTTGACAATGCACTATCTAGTTCCCCTTTACTATATCTATGGATAAACCTAAGACGGAAATTCACTTACTTTTGAACAAATACTCCTAATTACTCGTAGACTAAATACTCCTAATATTTCGATCCGGAAAATGTTTTGATTCAAAGTAGTTTGGGAATGAAGCTATTATCGACTGTTTAAGGTACGGTTATGCAACATACGGTCCCTTGTCTAGACATGTTCTTGGCCCGCTTTATTCCATTAGAAGTCGATTCTGGCCCGCTTCAATCCTTTAGAAGTTTATTCTGGCCTGATTCGTTCCATCAGTGCTCGATTCTGTCTTGCTTTATTACATTCGAAGTCGATTCGCGGCTGCTTTTTTGCGCTAGAAGTCAATTCTGGCCAGCTTCAATCTTTTAGAAGTCAATTCCTGCCACCTTCAATCACTTAGATGTCGATTCTGCCCTGTATTTTGCTATTAGAAGTCGATTGTGGCCTGCTTCATTCCTATTCCTTTAGATGACGATTCTGTTCAGCTTCAATCCTTTAGAAGTCTGTACCAGCCTATTTTTTTGCATTAGAAGTAGATTCTGGCTAGCTTCAATTCTTTAGAAGTCGATTGTGACCTGCTTTATTTCTTTAGAAGTCAATTCTGGCCAGCTTCCACTTTTGAATTATGCACCTCTGATCTAAGCTTCAATGAATTCACCACATCATTTGCTGATTAAATAGTTTCAGAAAACCACAAGCCATTATTGAATATCATATAGAGTTTTATCGTTGTGGTTTTTCGTAAATGGCAGAATAACAGTTATTTTTGCAAAATCTTGGCCAAACTTTTAAATAACTCTTCGTGTAGATCTTTATGAATAATTTTGTCTTTCACCATTTATTTTTCATAGGTGCAGTGGTGGCCAGAGAATATGGGCTTCCCTGTGTTGTGAGCTTGCATGGTGCAACTCGCATATTTAAATCAGGTAAGAAACTGTTTCGTTTAATTTGCTATCACAGAAAAAGTGTTAAATATTTTGAAACATGAAGCTCTTGTAAAAGCGCCTTAATGAAAAAAAATGTATAAACCTCTGGTTTTAAATTTTAGTTACTTGAGAACTTATATTTTTAACGACAAACAATGCAGACTCAAATTTTTCAGCCTATCCAAATATGAAAAAGTATTTTTTGCTCACTACATATACAGCAAGCAACATTTCTGAGCCCATTCCAAATGTCAAATACCATATTTGAGTTCGCCCCAAGCCTCAAGTCACATTCTTGAGCATTCCAAAGTTCATGCCCGATTTAACCTTCTCGCCCTCACATATAAACACTTAATAATAATAATAATAAACATTCTGAATTGCCATGGCTGTATACGCTATACTCTTGTTTCATGTGTTTGCTATGCCACTATGTGCTTCACTCCCGTTTATGTGCTATGCTTTACCCTGGCTTTATGTACTTGCTGCACCATTGTATGCTATTACTCTAGTTAACTACACTCATTAATGGTACATAACAATATATTATTTACATATTAAAACCGTCATTTGCATTTTATGTTACATAATTATGAGTAAGAGATATCTCAAAACTGTAGATATTACCAAGGTCGCGGCAGGGGGGGGGAGTGTGCCCACCCTGGAAAATTTGATCAAAACACTTTCCCCGTTCCCTCCCTCTCCTGAATCCACAACTTACGTACCCACCATTACCACCATCTCTGCTTTACAATGTATGACACTGTCACACACGCAATGTATACACTTCACAATGTATGACATGTCACATATTGTGAACATTAAAAATTATGCTGCATGGCCTTAAACAGAGATTTCCACCTATCTTCTCTACTAACTGAGCTCTTGAGGGTCTTTGTGACCTGTTTTTTAGTGCAATGTACAGAATGAAATGTAGCTCAGATATTGAGTTGGGTTGTTTTACTTCTGAGCGGGTTGGGTTGGGTTGTTTTACCTCTGAGCGGCACTTTTTTGCACACCATGGGCTAAACGGCCAGGTCACATGGACCCCGAAGGCTCAGAGAAGGTTGGGGGAGGGGACCCACTAGAACAGCTGTTGGGAGACAGATGGTAGCCTCCCGTCAAGGCCATCCAGCGTGTTCTTTAACGTGCACAGGATATGGCTCTCCCGCACACGGGGCCACGGCTTAACGTCCCATCCGACGGACGGTGGCCTTTCCAAGCCCATCGGTGTCCCCTACTGACCGTGGGCAGGGCGGGGAATTTTTGCGGAGATAAATCTCAACGCTGATCCAGCTGGGACTCGAACCTGGGAATTACAGATTACGAGCCTGGCGCGCTACCGACTGAGCCACCCCGCCCCCTTCTGAGCGGCACTTTGCACACAATGGGCTATGAGTGGCTAATGAGTCTCCTTTTTTCGGAATCTCACCTCAATTATTATATATTGACAGTTATGAAGTTAAAATACAATTACATTTGTATTGGCCATTTGAAGACAAATATGAAAAACAAGTTTATTAATATTTAGCAATGAAATAATAAACACTATTTCAGGAAAAGTTAACAAACACAACATATTATTTAACAGTGAATTTCTGATGCATCAAATTTGTTTAGTAGTATTAAAATATTCCATCAATTGCTAACAGATTTATTTACTGCTTAGGTGACAAAGTGTTGCTTGATGGCAATCGAGGCCTTCTACAGAAATTGGAAGAGGATTGAGATAGAAGTTATTGATGAGAATTATTTCTTCGTAAAGAATTCCTTCTCAGCAAACATTATCATTGAAAGACAAAAGAATTTACTCTTAGTAAAAAGCAACATTGATAAATAAAGATATTTATCTGTTTATCATCACAAATCATGCAGAGCACACCTAAAATATAAGCTACTGTAAGTAACAAAACGATTGAAATAAACCATTTTTAACCGTAGTAATTTAAACATATTTTATTTTAAACTTCTATTATTAAAACATCAGCTTATGTTCAATAAAGAGAAAGAAATATGCCAGAGTAGGGACTATTGCTTGATAAGCCACTTCTAAAATAATATTAAAAGTCCGAGATTATGATAGTATAAAACAGAAGGCAAAGTATATCTGAGGTAGCGTAAATATAATGGTGTATCTCTGGAGGGAACAAAGGATGTGTGACTTATCCCTGATATTCATATATATATATATATACAAGCCCTCTGTTGTGGGGTGGAGGGGGAGTCCCAAATGACCTGCTCCCTGGGGATAAATCTCGTGCTCGATCTACACGAGTGGCTAGAGCCTGAAGATAGAAGGTAAGAGGTTGACTCAGAGGAAACCAGAGGGACTTGAAGTATGAGTTGGTTTAAAGGAGGTGCGGAGAGCAGCTCGGGTAGAAAAATAAGTAGTAGAGCGAAAGCAACTTCGGTCTCAAAGTAGGGAGTCCTGGAGCCAGCAGATGGGCCAGCCCACATCCCTCAGGTGTGCCCTAACTTGGGCACTCCCAATGGATACTGTGGTTGTCCCGTCTGCTATCTCTCTTATTGCTTGGGCACTTCTGAGTTCATTAGCTAACCCTTCTGTTATCGGGCACTAGAGTAATGCCCGATGTCTGCGTCTGGAGCCCCACGCCGCAGTAACTGTGGCCAGCGATCTTGAAACGCGCCAGATACGCTGGAAGTTCTCATGACCTGTCAGTTACCTGCGTAAGGTCAGAGGACCCAGGGACAGACTGACTCTCTGCAAGAATGTCTTCGTTTGAAGACCATTCTCAGTCATATCCCAGAGCCTCTACCACTCATTAGTCAGGGGCGGGGGTGGCTCAGTCAGTAGCGCACCAGGCTCGTAATCCGTAGTTTCCAGGTTCGAGTCCCCAGCTGGTCAGCATTGAGATTTATCTCCAAAAAATTCCCTGCCCACGGTCAGTAGGGGACATCGATTGGCTTGGAAAGGCCGCCATCCGTCGGGTGGGACGTTAAGCCGTGGCCCCGTGTGCGGGAGAGCCATACACTGTGCACGTTAAAGAATACGCTGGATGGCTTTCACGGGACGCTACCATCTGTCTCCCAACAGCTGTTCAAGTGGGTCCCCTCACCCAACCTTCTCTGCGCCTTCAGGGTCCATGTAACCTGGCCATTTAGGCTGGGTATCTGTGCCTGCTGAACTGGCCAGTTGGTCTGCCTGCTCCACATAATCTGTGCGCCTTGATTCAGAAGAGAGAGATACTGGATAAGTAGTGTTGTCCCACTCTAGGTCACTTGACACGCCCCTTTCCGGTCGCGTAATATGACGTCGTCGACCACGCCCCCTTATTAATATTCACAATTCATAATTCATGAAGACCCCCTGGTTGACCTGTATTTTTCAACCCCACCTCATTAAAAAAAACCTTATCAAAAGTTCGGCCCCCCTTTATTAAAAACCCTTGGCACCATCTAGTGTATATCATGAGTATAAATCAACTCAACCTGAGTCATTATCTCCGTGCATTCATCGTCTCCTATTCGCCTATTATATTTCCTGAAAAACTATATCGGTGGTCCTGATTGGTTGTCCCACCTGTATTTTTTAAGCCCCCCTGAAAAGCCCCCGATTTCCCTCCCCTTTTTCAAAAACTCCTCCGATATTGCGCTTTCGACCACGCCCCTTCTCAAAAAGTTCCCGATTTTTCTTGATTACAGACCCCCTGGTTGACCCACCTGTATTTTTCAAAAGTTCCGCCCCCTTATCAAAAATCCCTCCCCTTTATTAAACACACTAACAAAACTATCACACCCTCCTTAATTAATCCGTTATCAAAAATCCCTCCCCATTATTAAAACCCTATCAAAACTGCCACAACATCGTTAATTAATCCGTTATCAAAAGTTCCACTCCCCTTTATTAAAAAACTCCGAATTTTTATTTCCTCGTAAATGAACACGAGGTTTTTAGGTCATATAAAGAACTCCCAAATATTTTTATACTTTAACGTGGTAGTTGTGTACTTATTGCAAATTTTTATTTTTATTCCTTATTAATTAAACACTTATCAAAACTGATGCCTCCCTTTATTAATACGCAACCCCTCATTAAAAAACCCTTATTAATATGCACACCCTTTATTACTTTTTTTACTCCACCACTCAGAATGGCTGATGCAATCCTCAAAAATAATTACAAGGTCCCATATTTTTCGAATTCGACCTTCATATAATTCAAGTCTCACGACGTGCATTTCACAACAAATGTTCAGTATCTCACCAGTATTGAGGACCATGACATGGGTCGGTTCTCATCAGCAGGGTCAAGAGGGTGATTGGAGGTCTAACTGCCGATGCACGCTAACTGATCCACAATATTTGCATTTGTTGGTGATAAACTATTTCCTTCATTAAAAATAGAAACTAAGTAAATAATTCTGGTGCCGCTTTCGCTCCGTTTTTTCGAAAAAAGTTTTTTCTAAAAGTTTGTTCTGAAATTTCACTTTATATACCTTACTTTTGATTCGGAAAGCACCTCAGCTCAGTCAATAGCGTGTCAGGCTCGTATTATCACGTTAAAAGGCTCGAGTTTTAACTGTGTCAGCGTGTCCTCAGTGCAAATCACCACTCAGTCTTCGGTTAAAAAGCAGATAACCAGGGAATTCTAAAAGCTATCTCCTTGGGATGGAGCTTAAAGGTGTCACCCGGTGTTAAATACAACCATGCTTTGTGCGTTAAAGGACGTCAGGTTTGTCCTGGATCAGAGACTTCCATATATCTTATCGCAACTATTCATTGGGTATTCCTGTAACAGCTCTGAACATTAGGTAAATTTATGACCTAACTATTTGGTATATTTTGTGTTAAAAACTGATAGAGATGAAATGACCCAACCAGTTTCTTTAAAACCTGGTCAAGACTGGATGTGTCGTTTTATTTTAAGCTTATGATATTTAAATTAAGCCTATCGTGGAAGTCAATAAGAGACGCAAACAGAAAAGAGAGAGGCTCTGCTTCTCCAAATCATATGGGGCGGCGGTGGCTCAGTCGGTAGCGCGCCAGGCTCGTAATCTGTAGTTCCCAGGTTCGAGTCCCAGCTGGGTCAGCGTTGAGATTTATCTCCGCAAAATTCCCCGCCCTGCCCACGGTCAGTAGGGGACACCGATGGGCTTGGAAAGGCCGCCGTCCGTCGGATGGGACGTTAAGCCGTGGCCCCGTGTGCGGGAGAGCCATACCCTGTGCACGTTAAAGAACACGCTGGATGGCCTTGACGGGAGGCTACCATCTGTCTCCCAACAGCTGTTCCAGTGGGTCCCCTCCCCCAACCTTCTCTGAGCCTTCGGGGTCCATGTGACCTGGCCATTTAGCCCATGGTGTGCAAAAAAGTGCCGCTCAGAGGTAAAACAACCCAACCCAAATCATCCACAATGGGTTTATTTATTAAAAAGATACTTAAGTCTTCTGAAAAATAACGCACGCACATTTTTTGGAAAATTTTGCATCATTATTGCGAGGATCGAATTTTAAGTTAAACAAAATCTATCAGGAAACGATTGGAAGAAGTATGTAAAAATATTTGTACTTTAAAGCGTGTCTGAGGAAATAGTTTTTCTACGTGTGGAATCCGTGGCGTAGAAAAGGTCGGGAACTGCCAATTTAGACAATAATAAATAACTACAGTGCTCACAAAAATTAGAGGATATTTCAAAATGAATATGAAGCGATAAAAAAAGAAGCATTTGATTTTTTTTATTAAACAAGAACATCAGAAAAGCAAACGACGAGTCAAAGAAAGTTGTTCGATTATGCAAATGAGATACAAAACCAACTTTTATTTCATTGGTGAAAATGCACTATACAAAAGACTGAAAGTACTGGTGTATCTGCACGTTCCCTGATCTTGAAAGTGCACATCCTGCAATTTCCCAGCCCTTGCAATGTCCCTGCAACACGATTTGCCCGAATGCGAAGCCTGGAGAGCCATAGGACGTCTTGAAGCTGGTCAAACACAGACGACAGTGGCAACAGCACTTGGAACATCCCAAAGCGTGATTAGCAGACTGTGGAATCGCTTTCAAGAGACTGGCACAGTACAAAGAAGACAAGGGCAGGGTCGCCCATCTGCCACAACAACAAGAGATGACCGCTACTTGACCTTATTGGCAAGATGGAACAGGCGCTGCAATGCAACAGAGCTGTGGGGACAGTTTCTTGCTACCACTAGACGACGGATATGCACCCAGACCATACGAAATCGACTCCATCGTGTTGGACTGCATGCCCGGCGACCAATGGTATGCATTCCGTTATCTGCTGAACACCGTAGAACCCGTAGAAGGTGGGCTGATGAGCATCGTCATTGAACCTGTGATGAGTGGTCAACTGTCCTCTTTTCTGATGAGTCACGGTTGTCTGCAGCCTGACAATCATCGTGTCCTGATCTGGCGTGAGAGAATACACGTTTCATGCGAGAAAGAACTCCTTTGGTAGTGGTGGAATCGTGGTGTGGGCTGGCATTAGCATTGGTGGTCGTATCGACCTCCACGTCATCAGAAACGGATCGCTGGCTGCTGTTAGATATCGAGATGAGGTCCTGCACCCTATAGTGGTACCCTATGCTGGAGCAGTTGGAAACAACTTTCTTTTCTTGGACGATAATGCAAGGCCCCACCGTGCGCATCTCGTCAACAAGATGCTTCAGGAGGCAGGAATCGAACGCATGGACTGGCCTTCACGTTTTCCAGACCTGAATCTCATTGAACATGCTTGGGATGCACTGGGAAGACGTCTGGCAAACCTCCAATGCCTCCCACAACACTTCTTGAGCTAGAAGTTGCCCTGGAGCAAGAGTGGCAGAGGATCCCACAAGAACTGCTGGACATTCTGATCCTGTCCATGCTCCATCGCTGTCAGTATGTTTTGGCAATCTTGGGTGACCATACACCCTACTGAAAAGTCAATGTGTGGCACTCTCGTCAAGTTTGACATGCTTCTGTTCACCCCCACCAATATGTTACTTGCTACTCAATCAAGACAATTGAGTTTGCATAATCGAACAACTTTCGTTGACTTGTCGTTTGCTTTTCTAATGTTCTAGTTTAACAAAAAAAATTCAAATACTTCTTTGTTTTATCGCTCATATTCATTTTGAAATATCCTCTAATTTTTGTGAGCAGTATATTATTTTGTACGCTGCTGTACTTTCAATCCTATGATTTCGACAATTTCGTACAAATTACAAGAAAATATGCTAGATTTGTTCAAAAACATGAACTTAATTTCGGTTAATTACACTGGTTTACAAGGCTTCTATAACATAAATATTGTACATCGTTTAACTATTTTTCTGGTGCTGATTTCTGATCTGGCCTTAAAAACTGGCTAGCACAAAATCTTCCTATTCCAACACCTCCAGGCAACTGGGAGGATAGTAGATATTTCGCTTTTTGTGTCTAGCAACAGTGATTGTCAAGTGAGAGAAAACATTAACAGAAACCTAACCTCAGATCGCCATTCTTGTTGTTTTCATTATAAGAGGAACACGTGCCCATCTGCCACACAGCAGATGACCGCTACTTGACCTTATTGGCAAGAAGGAACAGGTGCAGCAATGCAACAGAGCTGGGGGGACAGTTTCTTGCTACCACTAGCTGTGCTGTACGTTGAAGAGTGAATTTTGGCGTTTTAAAGCAGCTGCTTGAGGGGGTATTTTTTTTTTATTAATAATACGAAGGCAGCTTCACGGATGTGTTAATGTGCCAGATAAGTTTCGTCCGTGCTTTGTGGCCTAAGTCAGGGGTGGGCAATTGTTTTCGTATCTACACTGTGCATGCGTTTTGACGTGGCCGTCCTAGTGGAAAATGCGAGACGAATCTTCAGTCGCGCACGGGAAGGAAATCTCGGTTCAAGGCGGATTTTTCTGACTGTCTTGGCGGGCCACAAAAAACTCTTAGCGAGCCGCTATTTTTCCACCCCTGGCCTAAGTGAATGGTTGAGAGGTAAGATAAAATCCATCCCTTTGCAGTTTCAATGGTTTGGCGTGAGTCAACTAGTCACTTGCATGATTGTTATTTTTGTTTATTTAAAGTGTCGGGCTTTCCAAAAAGGAACAAAAGCAAAATATAATATCCAAATGAGCCTTCAGCCATAAGTGTGGTACTATTCGTCTAATGCCAACTGGTCTAATGCTGATTAGTCTAACGGGGACAATGGGTCTAAAGGGACGTTTCGTCTAATGAGACAATACGTCCAATGTGTCTAAAAGGATGTTTCGTCTAATGAGACAATACGTCCAATAGGTCTAAAAGGATGTTTCGTCTAATGAGACAATACGTCCGATGGGACAGTTCGTCCAAAGCCGATTTTTCGAATCAGAGAACCCATCCAAAAGTGCCAATGACGATAAAATATTATATTTCATGGTTATTATTCTGAATCAAAAATTTGTGTGTAGACAGAAAATAATTTATGTGGAGAAATGAATTTAGCTGTGAGTGAGACTCGAACCCATGTCTCCCAGTTACATGCCATGTGAGACATGGGTTCGAGTTTAACTTATAGCGATACTCATATTCTGAGCTAAATTACTCCCTGAATTCCACTATAACAGACAATTTGTCTATTTACTATTGAGAAAGGTACCTCCTTCATTTCTCAGCTTCAACAACAGCTAATAAAAATTTATATATAAACAAACAACTTTCCCATCTCAAGCGGTAAACATTTTAAACATTGTATTTCGGCGAGAATTTCTCTTTCATATATCTGTGAAATTTACTCTTTCAACAAAGGAACTAAAAATAGCAATGAAGCCTTTTGGATATGCTTTCGCCTTTGGCTGAAACTTTTACGCAATGGACCAAACTTCTTCGAAGCTGATTATTGAAATAAAAAATAACAAAAATTAAAAATTTTAACATATATCTATCTTTCTATAGGCCCTAAAAAGTAGAAAATAAAACTAAGCATATCGATGGTGCAATCAGTCACTGAGTTTGTATTCACTTCAAAGGAAGATAGGGCGCCGGCAATCTTGTTGAGTAGGTAAATCGGCGCTGTATCTTCCTATGAAGGGAATTCGAACTCAAGTGACCGATTGCACCATCGATATGCTTTAGGTTTATTTTCTACTTTTTAGGGCCCTATTGGAAGATAGGTTTTTTTGCTTATATTTTATTTTTCTTCTCACTAAAAACACCTACTGTCAAAAACCTTCATTTGATATTCATAGGGCACATTTACCACCCTATTGGATTCATGTTTGAGGTAATCCATGACACTGGAGACATCACTAGCTTTAAATTGAGATACGACTCGTTAAAGTTGATCCCCGCGAAAATCCGTTCCTCCCACATATTTTATCACGGAAGAATTTTCACATTGTCCCCCTTTTCATTGACGTATATCTTGTTACTTTCGGCATTCGCGTTCTGGAGATTTAGCGGAACAATTGATTCGCATTTCCCCTTTTTTAGGAGGAAAGAAAGCATGGAGGAGGGTTTTTTTTTCCAGTCTACGACATTCCTCACGTCACAAGCTTTCATTTGGTACCTAAATCATTAAGTTTCTTCATTGCTTTCGAAAGATATGGTGTAACAACGTTTTATCAAATACACAAACCGACCAACTGAAAAATATAAAGCCAAAAGCAATAGGAAGATGGGAAAAAAGAGGGGTCAAGAAACTGGATTGCCATATAACATTGTACCATCCGTTCGAGAGATATTTAAAAATTTCTTAAAAAATGCGTGAAATGTTCACAAGTTTAACAATAGTTTCGACATTGGACGAATAGTCCATTGAACCAAACGGGATTGGGCGAATTGTCCCCTTTGGATTAAACGGCATTGGACCAAATATTAGACGAAACGTTAGTTCTTTAACGTGCACAGGTTATGGCTCTCCCGTACAAGGGGCCACGGCTTAACGTACCATCCGACAGGCGGCGGTCTTTCCACGCCCATCTGTGTCCCCTACTGACCGTGGACAGGGTGAGGAATTTTGAGGAGAGATATTATAAACAGCTCTTCCGTTTCATTATTTAAGTCAGTGGTTCTGAACCTTTTATGCTTTGCGTACCCACTGTAATACTTTCATATTTATATCATTAATACATCGTTGCAATATTCGTTTGAAATTTTGGAATTTTCAATCTTTTTCACCTTTGGAGGGCGCAATTATAGTGTTCGAAAGATTCCGAAATATTTTATCAATTCCTAACTAATCCTAAAAATAACTTTTTATTTATCTCCAAAAATAAACAATTATCTGCTAAAACTAAAAATATGTATTTTCTCACCCCTTTCTGGGTCTAATGGGTCAACTCATTGCTGGCAATGGAAACTTCGTGACCTTCACATTCCCCCACCAAAATTTAAAATTTCTAGCGTAAATACATCGTTTACAATATTCCGTTCAAATGTTGGAATTTTGAAATTTTTCCACCGCTATAGGGCATAATTATATCTTTAGAGAGAATCGAAAAGTGAATATCCTAACATTTCATCAATACTACTGCCTACTGCCTCTTACCGAATCTTCCAATTGTTTCAATTTGAAACGTTAGGGAGCAATGAATTTGAAAAATGGCACAACATTTCGTGTTTGAAGTTACTTTTTCTAATTTCTCCGTATGTATATATACGAAAACAAGTAAAGCTGATGCTCATATTTAGTATTAGGCGCTGTGGAATTTTAATTTTGCTGGAAATTGAAGATTTCTAACAATTAGTCCACTTAAAATCACTTGGACTTTTGCTGAATCCCGTTCTTAAATAATTCGCCCACTGAGATGGAGTTCCTGTTTAAAAGTTTGTAAGTCAGACTGTATTTGTATATGTTAATCAAATTTCTTACCATTTTACTGATCCAATGCGGGCAGGGGCGTAGCCATGGGGGGAGGCTCCCCCAAAGTAAATCGGAGTTGGCAAAATTCGAAGCGACTTCGTAAAATCTAGATGAGTTGTGAAAATTTGTAATCTTTTTTTTTGCAAAATTAAGTGAAGTTGTCAAAATCGAGGCAACTTGGCAAATCTAGGGCAGTTTGGAAAATGGAGAGACGGCAAAATTTAGAACACTTGGCAAAATTCGAAGCCTCTTAGTAATATACAGGTGAGTTGGCAAAATTCGGAATGACTTGGCAAAATCGTAGGGAATTGGCAAAAAATTCAGGTGAGATGTAAAAATTTGGATTTTTTTCTGTAAAATTATAGCGAGTTGGTAAAATCTAGGGGAAGTTGGCAGAATTCGGAGTGACTTGGCAAAATCGTGGGGAGTTGGCAAAAATTCAGGTGAGATCTAAAAATTTGAATTTTTTTTACTGTAAAATTATGGCGTGTTGGCAAAATTCAGGTGAGATCTAAAAATTTGAATTTTTTTTACTGTAAAATTATGGCGTGTTGGCAAAATTCAGGTGAAATGTAAAAATTTCAATTTTTTGACTGTAAAATTATGGCAGTTGGCAAAATTCGGAGTGACTTGGCAAAATCATGGAGAGATGACAAAATTCAGGTAAAATGTGAAAATTGCAATCCTTTTTCTGTAAAATTATGTCGAGTTGGCAAAATGTAGGAGAGTTGGCAAAATTCGAATCCACTGGGTAAAATATAGGCGAGGTGTGATAATTGGGATTGGGTTTGTGAAATTAAGGAGAGTTGACAATATCGAGAAAACTTGGCAAAATATTGGGGTTGGGTTGTTTTACCTCTGAGCGGCACTTTTATGCATACAATGGGCTAAATGGCCAGGTCACATGGACCCCGAAGGCTCAGAAAAGGTTGGGGATCCACTGGAATAGCTGTTGGGAGACAGATAGTAGCCTCCCGTCAAGGTCATCCAGCGTGTTCTTTAACGTGCACGGCTCTCCCGCACACGTGGCCAACGGCTTAACGTCCCATCCGACGGACGGCGGTCTTTCCAAGCCCATCGGTGTCCCCTACTGACCGTGGGCAGGTCGGGGAATTTTGCGGAGATAAATCTCAATGCTGACCCAGCTGGGACTCGAACCTGGGAACTACAGATTACGAGCCTGGCGCGCTACCGACAGAGCCATCCCCGTCCCTCAAAATATTGGGGAGTTTGAAAATTTTGAAGTGACTTGATAAATAAGGTAAAGAATGGAGATGTAAAGAAGAAAGGTAAAGAAAGGAGTGTAAAGATTGAATTGGTATTGATTTTGTGAAGTTAAGGAGTGTTGGCCAAATCAAGGGTAAATTAACACCGACTTGTTACAATTCAGACAAGATGTAAATATTGGGATAATTTCTGTGAAATTATGGCTAGTTGGCAAAATTGGAAGTCAAATGGGAAAATGCTAGAGAGTTGTGTAAACTTGCTCCACCCACCCCCAGCGAAAATCTAGACATTTTTTGCTCGTTTGGCAAAATTTTATTTTTGAGTTGGAAAATATTTAATTTCTCCCCCCCCCCCAACCATAGTCCTTCGCTACGCCCCTGAATGCGGGTATAAAAATGAAAAGCGACTTCATCTCCTTAGGATCGTAAGGATATGAATAACGGAAAAAATTAATGAAAAGTGGACATCTCCTCTATCTGGGTGTGAACTGAGTGGTCTCTGTTCCTTCATACTTACTGTTCTATTAGAATCGTTCGAGATTTCAATTAGGCACAACACAAAAAGTAATATAAAGAGACGAAATAGGAGTGTAAAGATTTTTTTTCTTTAGAAAGAGGTATAATTGTTTCTAATTACCTATATTATGATAGCGATTATTTTCACAAGCAATATTATATCGGAATGGTAATATAAAATACAATAGAGCCTAAAATACTTAGAACCTTTGAATGGTTGTTGGGGTTGTTTGGGGTTTTATGGTGCAAGAGCAGCTAAGCTATATTGCGCCCAGAACCTTTGGATGAAACGGCTGTTTTGTTACATTACAATGTCCTTTCCGTTATTGTCCAAGTTGGATTGGGTTGTTTTACCTCCGAGAGGCCCTTCTTTTCCACAAAATGGAATAAATGCCAGGTCACAAGGATCTCAAGGCTCAGAGAAGATTGTGGAGTGGAGATGCACAGGTCAGCTGTTCTTAAGGCCACCACCATCTTTGACGGCTACAGATTTTGGCTCCCCCACACACCGGACCATTATGTAACGTCCAATCCGGCGGACGCACGCCTTTCCTAACCCTTCGGTGTCCCCTACCGACTAAGGGAAGGGCGGAGAGTTTTGCGGAGATAAATTTCAATGCTGGCATAGGAAGGACTCGAACCTGGAAATTGCAGATTACGAGCAATTATTGCAGCTTTCTTTTCATTTGAAGATGAAGAGAAAGCAAACGTGAACTCTTATACCATCTCCAAGATGCCAGCCGATTTGAGAAACATTTGTAATGCTGTCACAGAGATCTTCATCTTATGGGACAACACTCAGAAAAAATGGAGCTGCACCAGGTTATGATTGTAATGATGATATTCTTTCATCATATCACAGTCATATTCGGGACAAGATACGCCGTGTGCTGGGATATTTAGAGTCGTCCATTAGGTACAACACGAAGAATAATATGAAAAAACGAAAAAGGAGTGTAATCCCAGAATGATTTGGTAAAGAACAACGTAGAAATGTTTTTACTTGTACAGTCGCTCAAAAAAGTGTCCGAACACTATGGTTGATTACAGAATTCAGAAAAAGTATCTGGCAACGATTTTTTTAGAAATTATTGATCTGGCAACCTTCGTGTCACGTGACACGAAGGTTGCCAGATCAATAATTTCTAAAAAAATCGTTGCCAGATACTTTTTCTGAATTCTGTAATCAACCATAGTGTTCGGATACTTTTTTGAGCGACTGTACATGTATTCTGATAGTGATTATTTTCACATTTAATAAGTATTCTGTATTATATACTTTATAATTTTAGTAGTTTCTTTCATTTCATAACATTTTTGACATCAGATACTGAAAATGCAGATTTAGAAGAGTTATTTTAATTAACAATTGTAGACAAACTTCAATTTTCGAGAATGAAATGAAAGTCAGCAATGTTCTAAAATGAATCTTTCAGATAAGATATTTATAGGCTTGTAATATATATTACAGAAGGTGAAATAACAGCAATCAAGACACTAGTTCCAGAAAATGGAATGGGAAAAAGTATATATTTTTACAAGTCTTCGGTGCCGAATACTAAGTTTGCCAATTGGCAACCCTAGATATTATTATATGTAACAAAGTAAAAAATTAACTATGAGACAAAAATAGCGATAAAAAATTGTGTAATGACTCTACGTTAAAGTCCCTAGCATTCAGGACAACGAAAACACAGTCAAATATCACTAAGGTCTGGAGGTCCCATCATTTCAAAGTTGGAGACTGGGGCATTGAAGTTATTGTATAAGTCATAGAAGGGTATAACAAGGGTATTTAAGCTAATGTCTATTTACAAAAGGTTATAGCTGGGGTACTTAGTCTAATGTCTATTTTGAAAAAAATGTGAATCCATTTCAGTAAAGTATTCCGAATATAATAATCTACAAATAATACGAATAAATCTACTATAATAAAAATAATTGTTTTTTTTCCCCTGTGGAAAAACTAAACGTCATAACGTCAGGGATATATTAAGGTGGAGGGTTATGCTCACCCATTCCTCCACTTTGATAATATTAGTAAGGGTGATGAGAGAAGAAATATTAATACATTTTAGATTATTTCAAGTACTTTTCAGGAATTTTTTTTCGTTCTCTAAAACGTTAATGGAAAATGGTATACAAAAATGCAAATCCAATTTCTTACCCCTCTAAATTTTTTCCGGCTCAATTACGCCACTTGATTCCCACTTCAATTAATTTTTATTTATCATGACACACCTACAGTTAAATACCAAATGCTAGAAAAATACACACTTCGTGAAAACAGTGGGTAGTATTAGCTAATGGCTTTTCTTATGCTCCATTCTGAACATAACATGAATAGCAACAGAGTTTGAACATCATAAATTTTCTGGCTCCCGTGATTTGTAAAATCATGTAATATATAAGAATTAGTAATTTGTGGACTAGATGTAAAGAGTAAAGCTTGTTTTCAATAATTTGATGTGACTGTAGAAAATATTGCTAAAGTTAGTAGAATACTAATCTGCTTTGCTTATCTCTTTAAGCTAAATTTAATTCTATATAGTGTTGGGATGAAGCGTCGATTTACAAAAATTTCTATTTGACAAGTGTTTGATTTTCATGCTTTACGTTCTTTTGTTGCTTAATCTTTTCTATTGATGTGTTGGTATTTTTCTAGTGTTCTATCGCATATATAGCTTCCTAATTTCTGACTTTCGGATCGCATCCTACGTGTCTTTCACTTAGTAACTAATCAACAAAAAATTCGAAGAAAAAGCATACCAATAGATGGCTTCTCTTTTTACATACACCAGTTTTAGAAATTTCATTACTGATGAAATAAGCACCATTTCAAATAATCACTAATTAGTTCAATATAAAATATGACAATTTCACCTTCAAAAATTTTTCGCGTCTCAAAGCTACCAAATTGTTTTAGATCAATAACACTGATTCTCCCCAGCCATCAAATCATCAAATTATTCCTGATACGTTTTCCCTCATAATGATTTGCATATGTCCCATATTTGATTTGAAAGGTTTCAGAAACTTTATTCCATCACATTTTTATTTGTAGGTTATATAAAATTCATGGCGTTGCTTTTACCATTTCTAGCATTCATAGATCATGTATAGATCAAAATGTGATCTCTATTTAACTTTAAACCGTATTTTTTAAAGCTTTTTAATTTCCGTCTTTCACTTTATATTCTCATTTTCATTTAATTTCCGTGTTTTTTCTGTTTTTATTTTATCTCCGCAATTTTTATTCCATTTCCTATTGTTTTGTTTTTAATTTTGTATTATTTCTACGATTTGTCATTTGAACTACCCCAAGGTGCAGGTTTTCAGAGTTCTTCTTTTTCTGCATCATAGAATGAGCGTTAGGTGTCCCTCGCCCGAATTAGATATACAGAGGATATCCAATACGCATCGAAACACGAAGCAGAAATATGCAACTTTTAAAAAGTAAACGTTTATCGATAGTGAACTACATACACATCGTTTTTGTATTACACACAGTTTGTGAAGCCAATGATAGAGGACATCAGGCATTTTCCTTCCTAACAATTAACATATAGAAGGGGAACACATAGAAAAATCCTCATTTGACGCTGAAAGGATATTTTCACCCCATTAGTTGCATTAGAACTAGCCAGGGATTAAGGACGGCTTCTCTCATTGCAACGTGGATTACAATAGAGCTTTGGGCAGAAGCGGTGCATTTGAAAATTCTGTAGATAAATGATTAATATTGGCGCTGCGCATGGATAAAATAGTGAGTTAAAACCAGACATGGATGTAACAAAGCATTCAGGAACTGGGCAAATTTTAGTGTATTCTTTATTTATGAGTGACCTTGGTTAAAATAATCAACTTTAGATATTTGAGTGAAAGGTTATTTGATAACTCAATGATGATATTCACTTAAAATGAAATAAGATTAAAAAAAAACTAAAAAATTATCCTGCATAAAAGAAGTGATGTATTTACTGACAAAATAGAATACATGTTCAGAACATTTCTGAAGTATTAGGTAGAAAACTGAAATTAAATCCAGAAAAACTTCAGTTGGGTTGATCAAAAAGTTTATACCGTCAACATAACCGTGGCAACCTATTTGCCAGGGCGGGGGTGGCTCAGTCGGTAGCGCGCCAGGCTCGTAATATGTAGTTCCCAGGTTCGAGTCCCAGCTGGGTCAGCGTTGAGATTTATCTCCGCAAAATTCCCCGCCCTGCCCAGGGTCAGTAGGGGACACCGATGGGCTTGGAAAGGCCGCCGTCCGTCGGATGGGACGTTAAACCGTGGCCCTGTGTGCGGGAGAGCCATATCTGTGCACGTTAAAGAACACGCTGGATGGCCTTGACGGGAGGCTACCATCTGTCTCCCAACAGCTCTTCCAGTGGGTCCCCTCCCCCAACCTTCTCTGAGCCTTCGGGGTCCATGTGACCTGGCCATTTAGCCCATGGTGTGCAAAAAAGTGCCGCTCAGAGGTAAAACAACCCAACTTTTTTGCCAGATGTTCTACTACTCTTACAATAATAAATTTTTGTTCATACACTCAAAAATTATTGTTCTTCAATTTACAATAATAATCCTAACATACAAAAATGTGAAATAAAACAACTTTGAGGTATAATGGGCATTTTCAGGAGAGTTATCCAATAGTCCGGGATATCCAATAACCGCTAACACTCGAGTTCCAATTGAGGCGTACCAGGGCCTGATCTAGGTGGTGATGGGATGGTGCTTGACTCAGCCATTTGAATTTTCTAGTAATGGAACAGACATGAAAAAAAATTATTAAACGTATATATATAGATATTTCCACATTTTCAACAAATTTGGTTAAAAAAAAAATTCTTAATCAGAGTAAAATAATTTATATCCGAACGTCGTTCCGGTTCGTTTTGGCTCAATCTTCCTTGCAAAATTCCCGCTTTTTATGGTTTTCTAGATCTACACCTATGTCGAACTATCTGACTTTTATTGCACTTAACAAATACTGCGCACGCATTTAAATTCAAAAGCATGGAGTTTCTCGTTACCTTCCTTGAGAATAGGATTTCGCAACCTTTCATTTCCGTGAAAAAACTAACTTGAACCGATCAACCATTGACATAGATTAATTTTGTAAGTAATGACAAACTGTAAGTAATGGGGCAAAGTAGTGGGTAACCTCCCTTGAGCAGTATATTGTGCAGAGAGAGAGATTCCGTTGATTTGGCCTCCTCAGAAAGGGAGAGGAGACCATGGATGTGATGGTCAGACAATGCCAAACACGACCTAGTCAGAATTGGTCTACAGTGGCCAGATGTAGCTCAGGACAAACGTGTTTCAAGAACTAAGTTGTGCCATCTAATTGGACTACTGTAGCCCGAGTCTGCTTGATAATGATGATGATCAATTCCAGACTTTAGGTGAAACCGTGTTTTTCTGCAACCTACAGAGATTAGTATAAGACATATCTTCCCAGTTGTCTTGGTCCCACTCTTAAGGGGTTTACTTTCGCAGCCTCAATTTGCTTCTTCCACAGGGAGAAGCTGAACTCAACTGTAAAAAGGTAACTGAATCAGAATTTTTTGTAGATTAAAAAAATTAAATTTCGCCGGAAATAGGATCAGAATTTATTGTCTCTTTAAACCTTTGGGTTCTTTTACTTCTGAACGGCGCTTTTTTTTGCACACTGTGGGCTAAATGGCCAGGTCACAAGGACCTCGAGAAGGTTGGGGGGAGGGACCCACTATACAGCTGTTAGGAGATAGTAGCCACCAGTCAAGGTCATCTAACGTGTTCTTTAACGTGAAGAGTAAATGGCTCTTCCACCCACGACCATGGCTTAACGTCCTATCCAATGGACCACGGCCTTTCCAAGCCAATCGGTGTCCCCTATTGACTGAGGGCAGGGCGAGAAGTTTTGCAGAGAAATTTTTAACGCTGGTCTAAATGTGACTATAACCTCGGAACTGATGATTACGAGCCTGGCAAGCTACCAATTAAGCCACACTTCCCACCCCCCCCGGCCCCTGATGTTAAAGGTTGGCGAATACAGATAATACTTAGAGAATGAGGATGCGAATTAGACCTTGGGAATATGGGTGCGGATAGAACTTTGTTATCCGCGCCGAGTTCTAATTATGAACACATCTTTTATAGGCAATATTCGTAAGGTGGGACAATTGAAGCATGCTTTCCTCAACTCATCACTCATTTTATTTACTTACTTATTTCATTAAATTTGTATTCACAACAGATCAATGATCCAATAACAGTCCCTACATGCAAAGAGTAATTAGTACAAATAAAGTACATAAACAAATCAGTACAAAAAAGTGAAAAGAATATATATATATAACATTCTGAAACCCAGGTACAGCACACTTACGTAAACACAGATAATTAGAAATAAAATGAAAAACAAAGTAACATCATATGATGGAGAACAGAGAGAGAAAGACGGAATATTTTGAAGACATTTTAGGTGCATTTTCCATATTTTCTTGCTGAAGATCATGAATAGGACTTGATTGCTGAGAATGTTGAGACAAGTCAAAAAGGGTTCAAAAATACGGCTTTTCTAATTGAATCAACGAACTATTATTGAGCTAGTGGGATAAGAAACACTACACACCCTGTTTTTTATATGCATAGTTACTAGGTATTTCCGACGTGAAGATCGTATAATATAAAATTGCTTCAAAATATGCATAATAACAACGGACGTATGGACAATGTTTAAATCGTATATAAGATTTTGTACGACAGGCAGGTATTCAGGATTTTGTTTCGGGGAGGCGGGGTCTGAAAATAGAACTTGAGTGGTGTTTCCGAATTACTAAAATATTCCACCGAACAGGAAAAGTTAAAATGATATGGTATAAGGTTTTATAATTTTATGTTAAATCTATTTCTAATGTCGGACTAGGGGCTAAAATATGCTCGACAAGACTTAGATTTGGAGGTTTTACAGGCCAATGAAGCAAGAAAACCTTGTAGGCATATTCTAGGAACCATTTGGTGACGATACGTGCCTTTTGTAAGCAGGGTATTATCAGGATGAATGTGTTCATCCGAATGAATGTAAACAGCAGCCTTACAGAGATTGGGTTGGGTTGTTTCACCTCTGGGCGGCACTTTTTTGCACACCATAGGCTAGATGGCCAGGTCACATGGACCCGAAGGCTCAGAGAAGGTTGGGGGAGGGAACCCACTAGAACAGCTGTTGGGAGACAGATGGTAGCCTCCCGTCAAGGCCATCCAGCGTGTTCTTTAACGTGCACAGGGTATGGCTCTCCGGCACACGGGGCCACGACTTAAAGTCCCATCCGACGGACGGCGGCTTTTCCAAGCCAATCGGTGTCCCCTACTGACCGTGGCTAGGGCGGGGAATTTTGCGGAGATAAATCTCAACGCTGACACAGCTGGGACTCGAACCTGGGAACTACAGATTACGAGCCTGGCGCGCTACCGACTGAGCCACCCCCGCCCCCGACCTATTACGTGTTGGAATGAACCACTTACGTGACGAGAGGTTGGATACTTAATAAACTGGCATCTCAGTGAATATGTATAAGAATGCTCACCTTCTATGTTTTAAACAAATTGTAACAATTAGCAGCATCTACTCATTGATATTAAGGAATCTGTAACAAAATTCTAATTAGGCTTCAAATTTTCACTCGAAGTAGGTATATGCATAATTTTTTTTTAATAACTCACGGTATTTTGAGAACAAAAAAAACTCCTTTTTAAAGATATTGCTAGTAGGTGTAACGAGAATACATTTTAAAGTTTCGGATACCTCTGGACGATTAATTTTGATATGAAACGTAATTTTCATGAACTAAAACTGACTATAATTGAAGGTAACAGTGCAGTCCTGTGTAAAATATAGCAGAGACATGACCTTAGCTCAGATCATGATCCAATCATTTTGTCCCTGAGGGCTGACTTATCTATCATCCAAAATGCAGCTCAATATATCAATTGCGAAAAAATATAAATGAAATAAATATCCCCTCAAGCAGCTGCTTGGCCACGGAGATTTGACAGGAGCCTGTCAGTTTAATATGCCACAGCAGACGGTCTGTGAGGATGGTGAGACCTCAGCAGAAAGACAACACAAACGTCTAGGCCTTACCCCGTCTTAATGTCCCTTAGATCAGTAGCCAAGCGTGCTGACAACTCGGTCATGGGACGTCGCGAAAAATGCAAATTTCCTTTATATAATTCTGTAAATTATTCTACTCAAGCCAATTCTCCCCATCAGATTCGCAGTGAGATCTTCTCCCTCTGTGAGAATATCGAACAGGCCCACTATAAAGCTAGAGACTTCTCTGGGCATAACTTACCGAATCACGAGCAGTATTAATAAATAATCGTCATTTAAAATGGAAATTGTAAGTTTTATATTCTCCGAATTACCAGAAAACATAATTATTCCAATTCACCTAAAATCAAGATTAGGAGAAACTAGTAGAGAACCAAAAATTTGCAGGTGAGAAATCAACATAATGCTGTAAATAACACTGCGAGCGAGAGTACAACAGTTCCACAGAGAGTCGTGGGATTATAGGCATGAATCACTTTTGACCACAGGCAATTCTATCTGGCATATGATCGGTGCCCTGAAAAAATCCAGCAGAGAATATCCACCCCTATACTTGCCAAATGGTCTAGCATACGGTGATGAGACTAAGATTGAGGCATTTGATGTCACTATGAAAATCAGTTTCAGGACAGCAGGATTCTGCCAGATTAAAACACTTCAGATGTGATTGAAGACGTATTTGATAGTTTCTCGCAGAAACCTATAAAATTTACTACCTATCTTATTATTTACCATCCCTCTTGAGGTGAGAGAAGTTATAGAAAAGTTAAATCTCCGAAAAGCACCGGGACCAGTTTGTATCATCAATATTATATGCTCAAAAAACTCTCCCTAAAGGCTGTGGTTGAAATTTGCTCTCTTTGCAATATCCTTCTTCGCCTAAAACATTTTCGTGAAGTGTGCAAAATAGAAAACATTACTCGTATCCCAAATCCTGGGAAGAATATCACTTTCTCTTAGAGTTACAGGCCGATTAGCTTTCTCTCCTGTCTGGACAATCTGTTCGAGCACGTATATCTGAATAGGGTTAATCAACTTTTCAGCATGAAAATTCGCTCCATGAAACCCAATTCGGCTTCATTAAGAAACGCTCGATAACACATCAAATGCTCAGAGTGGTCGAGAGAGTTGTTGACTCTCTTAACAAGAAAGAGATAATCTCTTCTACTTTTCTGAACGTAGCCAAAGCTTTTGGCACAAAGCGTTGTTACCAGACCAAAAATGGGATTGGATTACATGCAGCGATGACTCTCGATGTGGAAAACAAAATTTACTACGGCAAAAAGTCAGTCGGAAGTCAGTCACAAGAAAGAGAATCAAAGATCCTGACATCCTGACAATCTTCCGATTTATTTCACATTGGCAACAAATAGTGCAATTTTAGGAGGTGATTTGCATTGCAGACTTCAATGGGACGCATATGTTTCCTGTTACTGTTCGATATAAACCTTGGTCCTTTATTAAGATATAGCGTCAAACTGCCATAGAAGAGGAAACACTTTTTATACAAGGTGATCATAAGACCTATAAAAACGTATGCATCACCTCTTGCAGGTAATATAAAAAAAGCAAATATAAAGAGGTTGCAATATTTTCAAAATAAAAACTTGCGAGCTGTTGTTACTGCCTCTTGGTGTGATAAACACTGATACATTTACGCACATCAGAAAGCTCTCGCCACTATTCTTTGAGGAACTGAATGTAATCTTCATGTAATTGTTAGAGCATTAATTGAACACGGTACGCTTGTTTTAAATCAGTTTAAGAGATTTTTGATCAGTTAAAGATACAGTTAAGTACTATACCAGGCCTAGTGGTTAGAGTCCCTGACTACTATTCCACCGAGCATTTCCTCGTATAAGTCTTTGTATGTTGTATTCGTTGTGTAAGTGTTTGTATTGTATACGAGAAACGAAAAGCTTACAGGTTATCTTCACGCTTTTTTTTTTAAGTTTAACGCAGTTCTTACCAATGATCGTACTTTTAGCTCTGATGTTAGAGCTCAAAGTAGCGGAAGAAGAAGCGAAAGTGCTTCACTTTTGCTTCTTCTCTTGGACACTCTTGGACTAAATTCTTCTCTTAAAATCTTTTCTTTCTTGCGCTTATAGCGTTTGACTCACTCTTTTGTTCACGTTGACCCATTCAAATCTCCGCAAAACTCATCGCCTTGCCCTCGGTCAATAGGGGACACTGATGGACTGAGAAAGGCCGCCGTCCGTCGGATGGGACGTTAAACCATGACCCATAAGTCAGAGCCATACCCTATCACGTTAAAGAACATGTTGGATGGCCTTGACGAGAGGCTACCATCTATCTACCAATAGCTGTTCCAGTGGGTCCACTCCCCCAACATTCTCTGAGCCTTCGGGGTCCTTGTGATCTGGCCATTTAGCCCGTGGTGTGCGAAAAAGTGCTGCTCAGAGGTAGAACAACCCACAACCCATTCAAATAGGCACTATTTCATCCGATAGAAAGGTTATAAACTACTAGCTTGGTACTTACTATTATGAAAACACGATATCTTATTACTGCCGTATTAAATTTTGGGTTGGGTTGTTTTACCTCTGAGCGGCACTTTTTTGCCCACCATGGGCTAAATGGCCAAGTCACATGGTACACATGGTCACACAGAATAGCGTCTTTTGATGAGAAATAAAAATACATAAAACATCTTATTAATTTTATTGACATCTAAATGTATTCCTTGATGTCTAACGCAGAACAGACAACGGTAAAATTTTAAACTTTTTATTTCTTTAATCACGCTAAATATGCAAAAATTATGCCTCATACATTTGGTGAATGCCGATGACTTATGCCCGGTTAAATATATTTACCCCTGTGAAAAACAAATAATACCTTTTACTACAACCGCACTTCTAACATTTTCAAGAGAGAAAGATACAAAAATATGCTACCAAATTTCCCCCTAAACTACCCGTGAAAGTCTGCTGTTTCCAACCAAAAAAAGCACTTTCACTATTTGTCATTCCCAACTTGTCCTTAGTGAGAAAAATTGGTGAAATTCAAAAGCCGCTCTTCTTCAGATATGAAGTTACGTCGTAGCCCCGTGTGTAGGCACAATGCATGGCCTTGAAGGCAGACTCCCTCTGTCTGCTAACAGCTATACAATGGATCTTTTACCTACACAATTCTCTGAGTTCTTGCAGATTGACCCAACCCTTCATAACGTTGCTGCTTTCGACCTTTGGTTAGCACTTCTAATTGTTTCATCTCATCTCTAGGGGCTTGGTACCAACACCCTCCCCACTTACTGTTAATCCCTCGTCCACCATGGACACACCTGTCTGAGATTCTCATAGGTCGTCAACAGTCCTTTGTTCAACTTCAGTGACACATCAGCGCTGGTCTTCACTGAAATGAAAGAAAAAACATAACTCCGTTGTGATCATTAAGAAATTAGACATTGATTTGCAGTAAGTGAGCTTCTTCCCTTCTAGCAGAAGAAAATTATGAGCGAATATGTTTTAGATTTCGCTATGTCCGAAGGTGACATAAAGATTGGTGAGTGGATAAACACTCACCAATCTTTATGTCACGTAGTTCTTATGAACCTCGCTTCAGGAAGTAACAGTAAGTATTCAACTTTCTTCAAATAAAGATTGAGTGTATTATATTTTCTCAGTTTGTTTATATTAAGTGTATTTCTGTTGTATATCGATGCATATCAAATATCGAAAAATTGGGAATTCGTTCCTAATTCCGTTTTTTGTTTTTTAATAATGCTATTAACACATGGAGCGAATTGCTACATAACATGAAACATATTCATTTACTTTTTAGTTTACTTTCCACATGAGGTTTAATTTTTTTCCTATCGAGGTTTATTCCCCTATTCTTCAACATTCTGTAATAAATATCATTTCAGGCACATATATATATTTAGTTATTACAATTAAAAATGCATTTCTTCGGTTCGTTTACCTCTGACGGGACTTTTGTGCCCACAATATTATGTGCCCACCAGGTCACAATGACCCTAAAGCATCAGAGACGGTTGAGAAAGAAGATACCCTGGAGAGTTGCTAAGAAAAATATACTGAAGTCTCAAGGTCATCCAGCGTGTTCTCTATAGTGCAATGGATCTCCAGAAAAGGGGTCGCAACTTTAATATTCATCATCTTTTTAATTCTTAAAGTTAAAGAGTTGCATTTTCCACAACTATCTAAGAAAAATGGTTGGATTATTGCTGTCCATGATCTCTAGAAAAGTTAGCACTAAAATTTCGAATTTCTATTTTATACATATTATTAGAAAAGTAAAAAGGTAGCAGCTATGCCTTCTTCGCTGACAAATTGCAATAATCTTCCATATATAGTTAGCTGTAAAGATATATAAATTAAAACAACCTAAGTATTTGAAAAATTCAAATTATAATATTTCATTAATACCAATCCAACTGAAATAGGGTTGGGTTGTTTTACCTCTGAGCGGCACTTTTTTGCACACCATGGGCTAAATGGTCAGGTCACATGAACCCCGAAGGCTCAGAGAAGGTTGGGGGAGGGGACCAACTGGAACAACTGTTGGAAGACAGATGATTGTCTCCCGTCAAGGCCATCCAGCGTGTTCTTTAACGTGCACAGGCTCTCCCGCACACGGAGCTACGGATTAACATCCCATCCGACGGACGGCGGCCTTTCCAAACCCATCGGTGTCCTCTTACTGACCGTGGGCAGGGCGGGGAATTTTTCGGAAATAAATCTCAACGCTGACACTCGGACTCGAACCTGGGAACTACAGATTACGAGCCTGGCGCACTACCGACTGAGCCCCCAACTGAACTAGTGTTTTCCAATCATCACTTTCATTGTTTACAAATGAAACTTCATAACGTTCACATTCCACAGCCAAAATTTCAAATTTTTATCATTAATTCATCGTTCGCGTTATTCTTCTGCAATTTTGGAATTTTTAATTTTTTTTCATCCTTAGAGGGCGCAATTATAGTGTTCGAAATAGTGCTCCTACATAGGGAGATGTTGGCAAACGGCGGTGTCGATTTCTATTGGCTGCCGCTGTCACATGTCTCATGGGCACCATTTCTGGGCTTAAATATTGGATTCTTCCTTAGCTCTATGATAGCTACAGGTAAAGTTTACACGTCACAATGATTTTATTGAATTCGATCTCTGTGTTTTAATGTAAATCGCCTATTATAATCCTCGTTTGTTTTCTTCGATAAACGTAAAGTTTTTAAATTGTTAAAATGCCATATTTCGGCTGAACAATTCTGCAAAGGGAAATCGACGAAACCGTTTCGAAAAGAAAGGGTTGAATTTAATAATTATAGCTTTAAAATCTCGGGAAATATTGTTATTCTCGATATTCAAATCTGTCACAACTGCTAAAGTATTACTAATAATTTCTGAATAGTTTGCCAACTCTCTAGCTCTCCAAATCATTTGGAATATTCTCATTTAGCCAGGAGAAAACGAAACTTCTAACTTCATAGTGTCGAATATAGCATTTTTTTTTTGTGGAGAAATGTCCTTTAAGATAAATGGAAGCTGTCACTGAGTTGGGTTGTTTTACTTCTGAGCGGCACTTTTTTGCACACCATGGGCTAAATGGCCAGGTCACAAGGACCCCGAAGGCTTAGAGAAGATTGGTGGAGGAGACCCACTGGAACAGGTATTGGGAGACAGATGGTAGCCTCCTCCCATCAAGGCCATCCAACGTGTTCTTTGACGTGCACAGGGTATGCGCTCTCCGGTACACGGGCCACGGCTTAATATCCCATCCAACGGACGGCGGCCTTTCCAAGCTCAGCGGGTGTCTCCTACTCGCAGTGGGCAGGGCGGGGAATTTTGCGGAGATAAATCTCAACGCTAACCCAGCTGGGACTCGAACTTGGGAACTACAGATTACGAGTCTGGCGCGCTACCGACTGAGCCATCCTCGCCCCAGCTGTCACTGAAATGAAATTTTTCTCACATTCGTTGGTATTTAAAACGTGCAAGCTGACTTAGCAGCGTAAACACATTCCATATGAATTAATCTCAAAATCTGATTAAAACACATTGACCCTTTTATTTTTTGCTGAAATAAGTGTAATTTTTAAGTTTTAAAAATGTAATTTTTTGCGTATTTCGAAGAAAAATTTTTCCTGTGGTAAACATTTTAAGGCGACTTCACTGTGAAATGTTTCAGCTTCACTAAATTACTGAAGAAATATTTTTCTAAATCGAAATTCTCGTGAAAATTTCAGTTATACAGATATATGTCACTGGAAGTAATCAGTGACAAAGTTTATTGTAAAAAGCTGTTTTTAAAGTTCAGTTACTAAAATAAAAAATGCGTTACAAGTTTCTATAATCATTCAATTAATTTTGGAAATATTAGAATTAGTATAACAGCAGCATTTGTTATTAAATGTTTTGAACTTCATAACATTAAATATTAAAAGAATTTTGCGAAAATCGACAGTTAGAAAATTTTGTGCCAGATCGTCAGTTCATTTCTAATGACATTTTTTCGTAAAAAATTTGTTTACGCAGTTAAGGAGAAAAAACACTGAAAAGCTATAAAGAAAACTCTTTGTTGAAAGCTATGCTGATATTTATAACATGCTCATATTGTGTGGAAAATATTTCGGTAAATTTCAACAGGCGTACAGTCGCTCAAAAAAAAAATTCGAACACTATGGTTGATTACGAAAAATATTATTCAGAAAAAATATCTGGCAACGATTAAAAAAGATCTATAAAAATTCAGAAAAAATATCTGGCAACGATCTTTTTTACAAATTAGTGATCTGGCAACCTTCGTGTACAGTACACGAAGGTTGCCAGATTACTAATTTCTAAAAAGATCGTTGCCTGATATTTTTTCTGAATTCTGTAATCAACCATAATGTTCGGATACTTTTTTGAGCGACTGAGGTGGTCATATTATTTTGATACTAGATCGTGTGGACTCACGGAAATATTGAGCGTGTGCAGTTACCATTCACAGCAAACTGGAGCGTGTGCAGTAACTGCACACGCTCCAGTTTGCTGTGAACGGTAACTGGAGCGTGTACAGTTGCTGTACACGCTCCAGATATTTTTCCTGAATTCTGTAATCACGTGATACGAAGGTTGCCAGATCACTAATTTCTAAAAAGATCGTTGCCTGATATTTTTTCTGAATTCCGTAATCAACCATAGTGTTCGGATACTTTTTTGACGACTGTAGGTTGGGTTGTTTTACCTCTGAGCGGCACTTTTTTGCACACAATGGGCTAAATGGCCAGGTCACATGGACCCCGAAGGCTCAGAGAAGGTTGGGGAGGGGACCCACTGGAAAAGCTGTTGGGAGACAGATGGTAGCCTCCCGTCAAGGCAATCCAGCGTGTTCTTTAACGTGCACAGAGTATGGCTCTCCCGCACACGGGGCCACGGCTTAACGTCCCATCCGACGGACGGCGGCCTTTCCAAGCCCATCGGTGTCCCCTACTGACCGTGGGCAGGGCGGGGAATTTTGCGAAGATAAATCTCAACGCTGACCCAGCTGGGACTCGAACCTGGGAATTACAGATTACGAGCCTGGCGCGCTACCGACTAAGCCACCCCCGCCCCAGCGACTGTAGGTGGTCATATTATTTTGATACTAGATCGTGTGGGCTCACTCACGGAAATATTGAGCGTGTGCAGTTACTGCACACGCTCCAGTTTGCTGTGAACGGAACTGGAGCGTGTACAGTTGTTGTACACGCTCCAGATTTTTCCTGAATTCTGTAATCACGTGATACGAAGGTTGCCAGATCACTAATTTCTAAAAAGATCGTTGCCAGATATTTTTTCTGAATTCTGTAATCAACCATAGTGTTCGGATATTTTTTGAGCCACTGTCCGAGCCCCTGTTTTTATTTTACGTTTCCGAAATATTCGCCACTGCTCGTGTCCTAGAATCGTTAAAATTTGAACAGCGCCTACTTATACCAATCGACATTCAGTATTCTGTTTCCGTTTCCTGCAAGCGGAGCCTTGATCGATTTGCCAAAGAAAGGACATTTCGGTTTCGATTAACGATATCTGATTTCCAGAAAATATGATTCAATAAGAAGCAACAACCCATTTAAAGAAAATATTTATTTCTTTTTATCTTTATTGTCACATCTGAAACGAAACGTATTACGGTTATCTTTAAGGTTTATATCTTTGTTTGGAATTATTTAAGGAGTAGTTGCCGAACTTTTAACCGAGAATTAGTTATCAATGCTTTATAATATAGTCATCGCATCCTTGTCAAGCCGTCCCATGGCCGAGTGGTCAAGTTCAAAATGCAGTGCTTCAGAAATATTAAAAGAAATTGGCTCACAATTTCAACTTCGAAATTGTCATAATATTAAGCTAAAACTAATATATCGTTTTATCGTGTTCGTATGAGAATTTGGACAGTAGAAATGTAACGGCTTTTTAAAACGCAGAAGCAAAATTAAAAGTTAGGCAAAAGTGTTGCGATGAGATTGATAATTACAAATGTAAATTAATTACAAATACTGGGTAAATGGCATTTTTTCTACCGATATATTTTAAACAGCATAGCATAATAAAGAAGAAATTAATTTAGAATATTTTAGTTTTTTATATATAGCATAATTTTGATAGATTTCAGAATGTGTAAAAATATTTATAAAACTTGCTTATGCTACAAGTGTTGAATTAATATTTTTGTAACAGAATTTTAATGTTAAATTTATAAAAGCATAAATCAGAGCCCAAATTAAAAATATTGCCATATCTTTTCAGGAATGTTAAGCATTTTTAATTTTTAAGTAAAAATTTAATATCTGGGACTGAATGTATGAAGGGACAGTTATTGCTTAAATTTGAAAGTTAAATATTACAATTCAGTCAATTCATTATTTATTTATTTATTTATTTATATACATTACATCAATGGGAGGTCCTTTCTCAGGCTTACCCTTTACTTATTATGTAAGAAGACAATAACAAAGATTTAGAAAATTATACAAAGTTATTTTTTAAAGAACAAATGAACAATATTATTTTTATTTTATTTTTTTTTTAATTTTTCTTCCAAGTAGAGTCGAGTGAATGAAATCTAAAAGTAATTTGAAAATTTTTACTCTCTTTGATTCCATAGGATGATTTAATATAAGATCAGTTCTAAATTCAAAGATTTCTAGTTTTTCAAGAGCAGTGAAAAATGTTTTTCTTTGTAGATCATATTTTTTACAATTTAATAGAATGTGATTTATGTTTTCTGGAGTTAAACAAGTAGAACAGTTTGGAGAATTAATTAGTTTCTGTTTATATTTATTTACATTTAGCATTGCTGTGTTCGTGCGTAATATTTTAATTTCCTGTCTTGTAAATGGTAAATAGTTTATTTTTGAAATATTTTTAGAAAGATAAAAACGAGTTTTCTTTAAAGAAAACATTGTTTCGAAAAAAATCTTTCTGTAAGATTAAATTCAATATTATTAAGTTCAGATTTAACTGTGTAAAAGATGTTATAAATATTTTCAAAGTTCGGTAAAGAATGGGCTTCTTTTGCCAGGAGATCAACAAAGTCTTTTTCTGGGATCCCAACATGACTTGGGATCCATTGTAAAGAGATAATCTTAAAATTAATATTGACGTTATTAGTATTTGATATTAAAATAGCGTTTAAATAATAGTTACAATTTGAAGAGCCAATATCTTGTTGTAAAATTTGGATCGCTCCTTTAGAGTCAATAAAAATAACTACATGTGAGTTAATTAGATTTTGTGAAATCCAGTCGGAAGCTTTCAAAATAGCAAATATAATCAATCAAAAAATATTATTATTATAAAATACTGAGAGCAGAAAGCAATCATCCGGAAAGAAAGCATTTCCATGAATTTTAAGTAACAATATCATATTATAAAGTTGTTCCATCCCCATGTGTGTGTTTACGAAGCAAGATGTCTGCTCGACTAACTGACGCATTCGCAGAGCCCAGACATAACGCCCATGAACGCCGCTTGCCAACTTCACCCTATATAGGAACACTAGTTCAAAAGATTCTGAAAGTGCAAATCATAATATTTTATCAATTTCCAATCTAACCTAAATGAAGAAATTTTTCATTTTTCTCTAATAACAAACAATTATCTGCTGAAACAAAAAAAGTGTTTTTTCGCACCCACCCCCTGGGTCTAAATCGGCAACTTTTTGTTGGCAATGAAAATTCCGTGACCTTCACATTCCACCATAAATACACTGTTTGCAATATTCGTGTGAAATTCTGAAATTTCCTAATCTTTAGAGAGAATCGGAAAGTGCATATCGTAATATTTTATGAATACCTATCCAACACAAAAAGAATTTGTAATTTATCTCTGTAAACTCAAAAGTTCGATATCTACAGATAGACAGACGAAAAAGCCAAATTATTATCTCGTTTTCTTTGGACACGAGATAAAAAAAAAAACATCGTTCATATCCAAAGCTATATTTAAATATTATTTAATTCACCACCACGTCTACTAGAATATTAACTCTTTCTGGTGTAATATTGTTATCTGAAGGATTTTTAACTGTTCCAACTAAACTTAATTAAAATAAAACCGAATCAAAAAGTTTTATACGAATGTTCAAAGCAATGAAATTACTTTAGTAGTAAAGAGTCACAGAATGTGCACTGTACACACGTAACTCATTAAAATAGTAAGTAAAAAAAACAATTTTTTTCAGCTTATTATTTCAATGACATTACTATTTCATGACCTATTCACTCATTATAGTGAATACTTTATTGAAGTCATTGTTTTGTGTATCAGGAATAACGAAAGAAGTCATTTCGCCGTTCACCAAGATGTTTCACGGAACACCAGTGTGCCGCGGTTCATCGTTTGCGGGCACTCCTTTAGACGATATATATGGCCAACTTAGGACCTCCAGAAATTAGGCTGCCTGAAATTGTTCTCCTTTACGTGAACATTAAAATTAATGCAAGCAATAATCAACTATAGCTTGATAGGCCGGTTGTTTTCGATACCATGCAAAAGAATTACACGATAAGTATTAGTATTTTGTCTCATAAAACGTTTTGTTCTCTACTGCATAATTCGTTTTTTTAGCGCTTCTGGACCCTGCAATGCTAATTTTGTCGTTCAATACATTATCACAGGCTTCCTCACACAGAGTAGCTATGGAAGAGGATATCATTTGGGGAAAATACATCAATAGCTTTATCGAATTTGAACTAATGGTTAAGTGATTTTGGCTGTATTTACTACGGGTACCCTTATCATTTGTACGACTCTTGAATATATATTATGCAATGTTTCGCGGAAGATATTTTTCAGTTATTTTTATTGTTCCCACAGCCACCCTGAGCGATCGTATGCAGAATCTTTACCAGGAGTGGTATGTACTTGAAGATGAGCAAAAAGCACACGTGAAATCTTATACCATCTCCAAGATGGAAGCAGACTTGAAACCGGTCTATAATTCTATCATAGAGATCTTCATATTATGGGACGACACTCAGAAAAATGGAGCTGCACCGGGTTATGACTATAATGATGACATTCTTTCACCATATTATAGCGATATCCGGGACAAAATACGCCGTGTGCTGGAATATTTAGAGAGTTCCGTTAAGTACAACACAAAGAGTAATGCGAAAAAACGAAAAAGGAGTGTAAGCTCCGAGTGATTATCTAAAGCAAAACGTAGAATTTTTTCAATTACACATGCATTGTAAGAGTGATTATATATATGATTAATAAATTCTTTGTATTATATTGTTTATAATTTTAGTAGTTTCTTCCGTTTGATAAAAGTTTTCACTTTAAATGCGGAAAAAAAAAGATTTAGAAGAGTTACTTTAATTGTCGAAAATGAAATAAAAATCCACAATGTTCTAAAACGAACCGTTCACACAAGATATCTATAGCCTTGTGTATATGCATATATTATAATAGGTGTAATAACAGCAATGATTACACTATTTCCAGAAAATGGCAGGGAAAGGATTAAATGTTTTTACTAATCTTTAGTCGATGAATACTACGTTTGCCAATAAGTACTGTTGTTTTAAAACAAGATATTTATGTATGTAACACAATAAAAATATGAATTAGGACATAACAATAGGGATGGAAAAGTGTGGTGACTCTGCATTTGTTAGTTATGGTACTTAGAAGTTAGGGCAACAGAAGGCCCAGTCATAGATCACTAAGGTTCTCTTGTACATGGAGTTCATATCATTTCAAAGTTGGGAACTGGGACATTTAAGTTAATGTATAAGTTAAAGAAGATATAACTGAAACACTTAAGTTAATGTTAGAGAAGAATATAAGTGGAATACTTCAGTTAATGTCTGATTTGAAGAAAAGATGCATCCATTTCGCTAAGGTATATCGAAATATTACCTACTAAAATAATGATAATGGTTTATATTTCCCACAGCATAAAAAAAACAAACCATCACACTCTCAGAGATGTATGTAGGCGAAGGGTCATGCTTAATTTCCCTTTGAGAATGTTGCTAAGGGTAATGGAGGTGAATAATTATTTAATTTCTGTTTATTTCACGCATTATTTCAAGAAATGTTTAACGACCTCCGAGTTTCTTCTCCCAGTTCTAATTTTTTACGATTCAATTGGTTAACTTGTTGTTGTTGTTTTTTTATTCATCTGGGCCTACATACAGTAAAATTTCAGTATAGCAAAATATACATCTGGTGAAAAAGGTGAGTAATATTAGTTAATGGCTTTTCTTACACCCCATTGTTAACATTACATAAATAGCAACAAATAGGATGTACCAAAAATAAATGAGCGAGTCGTATTTCAAGGCATGGGGGGTTGGGTTGTTTTACCTCTGAGCGGCACTTTTTTGCACGCAATGGGCTAAATGGCCAGGTCACAAGAACCTCAAAGTCTCAGAAAAGGTTGGGGGAGGGGACGCACTGGAACAGTTGTTGAGAGACAGATGGTAGCCTCCCGTCAAGGCCATCCAGCTTGTTCTTTAGTGTGCACAGGCTATGGCTCTCCCACACACGGAACAACGGCTTATCGTCCCATCCGACGGATGGCGGCATTTCCAAGCCCATCGGTGTCCCCTACTGACCGTGAACAGGGCGGGGAATTTTGCGGAGATAAATCTCAACGCTGACCCAGCTGGGACTCGAACCTGGGAACTGCAGAATACGAGCCTGGCGCGCTACCGACTGAGCCACCCACGCTCCAATGAAGGGGGGAATCCCTAAAAAGAAAAAAAATCTATTTTGGGCCAATTTTCTTGTCTCTTCCCCTCTTTCCCCTCTCTACCCATTGTATTGCAACCCAGCGTTTAAGAGAGTGGGAATCGGGGGCGCCCCGTATTCTGACCTCTCGGAACTCTCTTCGGGGGGATCTCCATTTTACCCATTGTGCGAAACAAAGGAGGTGAGGGATGGGCTAAATTGGCAACTCTTTGAAGTCCGAGGGGAGTTGGGTTGATTTGTTTTACCTCTGAGCGGCACTTTTTTGCACACCATGGGCTAAATGGCCAGGTTACATGGACCCGGAAGGCTCAGAGAAGGTTGGGGGAGGGAACCCACTGGCACAACCTCACATCTCTCGACCCATCCAGCATGTTCATGCGCGAGGTTATTCCCACCCTATTTTGTCTTGTGCACGTTAAAGAACACGCTGGATGGCCGTGACGGGAGGCTGCCATCTGTGTTCCCTACCCCAACCGAGCATTCGGGGTCCATTTGACCTGGTCATTTAGCCTGTGCAAAAAGTGCCGCTCAAAGGTAACCCCACGCCTTTCGACCTATCCAGCATGTTCATGCCCAGGGGTATTACCCCTCCTCCCTTTTTTTTGTCTCTCGTCGAGAACCAGCACAGTGGACAGCTCTTTGGAAGATTCCGTTTGGGAGATTCCCCCCAACAGCAGTGATAGGGGGGAGGAATGAGCCATCCTTAACTCTCGTAGCGAGCAGTGGTTCGGAGTGCATTCCCAGCAACTATCCCTAGAGTGTCTTTCGGCATAGTGCAACGTTTTCAAAAATGGCGGTGGGAGTGCCGTCCTTCGGCCTAGTGAACGAGCCGTGTTTCAGAGTGCCGAATTTCGCCCAGTAGTCGGAAGGACCACCGACACGATTGGTGACCATCAACGAAGTACAGACCAGGAGCCATTTCGCCCATTGGTAAGGAAGGCACCATGATTTTCGTAGTTACCTGAGAAGTATGATTCATTTAACCCAGGAGAGTGACCATTTCGCCCATTCATTCAAAATTTCGGAATTTTTAAAATTTTCCAACATTAGAGGACGGAATGATAACTTTTGGGAAATTCAGAAAGTTGGATGCGTAATATTTCATTAATACTGATCCCAACCAAAAAGAAGTTTTAATTTAACTTTATAAACTAATTATATTATTATATAAACTAATAATGATTTAATTTAGTTATAAACTAACAATAATCTTTTAAAATAAAAAACAAATTCGTTTTCTTACCTACTCTGGGTCTAAGAAATCATTTATTTTTGCAAATGAAAACTTCACGATGTTCACATTCCACCGATGATTCATATTCAGCATATTTAAAATTTCTAGTTTAAATACGTCGTCTGCAATATTCGTTTGAAAATTTCGGAATTTGAAAATTATTCCATTGTTAAAAAAAATAGGGTAAATACCCCCTCAAACAAGCTGCTTGCCACAGAGGTCTACCAGGAGCCTGTCGGTTTATATGCCATAGTACAAGGTCTGAGAGGATGGCAGGACCTCAGCAGAAAAACAACACATACATCCATGCCTTACCCGGGCTCGAACCCAGGTCCCTTAGGTCAGTAGCCAAGCGCGCTAACCACTTGGCCACGGGACGGCTTTCCATTGTTAGAGGACGTAATTATTGTTTTCAGAAGTTTTAAAAAGTGTGAATCATAATATTTCATCAATTCCTATGTAACTTAAAAAGACTTTTTCATATATCTCTAAAAACAAACAATTATGTACTAAAACAAAGAAGTTTTGCTTTCCCACCCCCTCTGGGTCTAAAGTGTCAATCATTATTGGAAATAGACACTTCATGACCTTCACATTCCACCACCAAAATTTCTAGCCAAAATACAATATTCGTTTGAAATTTTTCCACCGTTAGAGGGCGCAATTCTAGTTTTACGGAGATTCGAAAAAAATCATATCGCAATATTTCGTCAATACCTATCCAACACAAAAAAAATTTAATTTATCTCTATAAACAGAAGAGTTCGATTCTACAAACAGACAGACAGACAGACGACCAAGAGAAACTATTATCTCGTTTTCCTTGAAAACGAAATAAAAAGAGAGAAAGGACGTATTTCAACACTTTATAAGTAACAATGTCGCAAAAAAATTTTTTCTATAAATACAATATGTTAGGACATTACTTTTCAAGTTACCTACGTATATAAAAGAGACACGCCCCTCAAACTGGTTTATGCAACTAGTCTCATGCAGAGCAGAGAAACGTTCGTATAAAAGGTAATATGGATGACTTGATTAAAGTGAATAGGATGATTGCCAGAAATTAGCGTGATGCTATACAGTTGGAAACTGTTAGGTAGCTTTTCAGTACAAATATTATTGTCAAGAGAGTGATAAATTAATAGAGAAAAAAATTTAAATTTTTAACGACTGTGCTAAACCTACTTTTCCATGTTTTGGACCCAAAAGTACTCTGTTAAACCTATCAAATAATTAACTTTGATTATTAATTATATTAATAACTCCTTCCAGTAGTATGAATTGAATCTATTATTCTTAAAATATTACATATGTATCTAAACTACAGTTAACTTCCATATGTAAAGCAATCTGCTTAAATCCCTTTTATCAATGAACGATCTCCACCGGACCTTACGTTAAATCATGAAAATTTTTACTCTACGTCACACCTGCAAGTCTTGGATCAGGAAGAGGGAATTGTGTGGCCTCAATGATTCCGATGATGCTCCCTCTCAAGACGCCTCATTCCTGGAGAAGTCATTCTTGTTGGGGAGGATGACCACTCTGATTAATGCTACCCAACGTAAGAGGCACGAACAACTTAAACTCTTTCTTCAAAGTTCTTTGCAACTTTCCCCTCACAGTTCTTTTGTGCTATCGATCTCACGGCGGTATTTAGCCTTTTTAAATTGAAATTTTCGTATTGGGTTTACCACCCAACTGGGGCTGCTCTTCCAAACAGCCCTCTTCCCAAGAGGTGACATCCAGAGACCTAGAAGCTATAAGCCTCGTACCCACTCTGGGTTATCGTTGCAGGGAATAGACAGGATTCTGAATTAGAGGTGTTCAGTCATAATCCCACGTATAGTAGATTCATACCACTGGTCACTCGACCACGCACATGTACCAAGTGTTCAAACCTGCATTTACCCTGGTACTATTAATATAGTAAATGCTGCAAAGAGGTTTCTCCTAATGAGGGATGTACCTATAAATTGAACAAGCCTACAGATGCTCTTGAAATTAATGCTCTCGAGTGATGCTCTTGAAATCCTAGAAAAAAGATTAATCTTTTCAACGAAAAATCAGTTTCCCAACTTCCCACATGATCAAAATTTAAAAAGCAAATGTAATTTTTTTCCGAAAACTGATTACTCCTCCGAAAATAAAATAAACATGATTCAGAAGGGAAACAAACGCTCAGCAAAGTAAGAGTTCAACAAAAATATCGTCAATATGTTGAAACCAGAATAATTTTATTATCATTTATTTAATTATTAAATTAATTAATTATTTAATTTAATTATTAAAAAATGTATATTAATTAAATTATTCCTAAATAACTTACTATCTATGTTTCTCTGGGTCTATGTTAAAGGCCCTGGTGAAGACTAGGGCCTTTAACTCAGCCTCCCACAAAGCCATCCTCCTCAAATCCAAAAAATCTGAAATTCACGGAACCATGTTTTTATTTATCTCTATATTCAAGTTTAACTTTTTACAAAATGTAACTCTCATATTTAAATTTCACTACCAGTTCTCCAAATACTGTTTGGAAACAGGATTCATAACTTAGCCTTATTTTATTTAATAGACTAATGGCAGCTTTCCTAAACACTTTGTTCTAATATTTCGTCCAATATTTACCGACAAGTTCTCTTCTCTCTCGATCACAAGGAAAAACATTTCACTCGTGTAAAAAATATGAAATTATGCGCTAAAGTGTCTTTCTGAATATCGCATGAAATGGACAGTGGCGGATTAAACTACTTGAAACCTCCAGGAGAACCTCCAGCAAAAGAGCTTGAAACCTCCAGCAAAAGAGACCCTCAATTATACTGTGAAGATTAAGGGCACGGAAGCCACTCTAAGAAACATTTTGTAACTTACGAATTTAAAAACTGCATGCAACAGGTTAAACAATTGAATTACAAAAAATGTGTAATTTAAAGATGAGTGAGTTTATAAAAACAATGAGTCATATAAACGTTCATATATTAGGTTGAGGCAAAACTTCGTCCCGTTTTTGTCACTTGGTTGCCTAGCTCTACCGTTTCCCGGCATTGCAGAGGTGTGTGCCTCGTCAATCACAAATCTGAGCAGTTGTGGTTTAATTAGGCTCACATTCCAACTTAGTTTCTTTTTTTTAAGTAATATGAGGAGACCTAATATCTTGAAAATTGGCTATATTTTCACTTCAACGAAATCTACACACATACATAAATCCGAGGTCTTCGTGTAACTTGTCGTGTATTAATCACCTCGCACCAGCTGAGTCACGATCATGACGTCACTAATATTTGTTCGGCGCTTACGCTAGGCAAAATAAACCGAGGTGGGGGAGTTATGAACTAAGATAGGAGTTGCAGGCTTCGAACTTCAAATAACAGAAAATTCCTTAGTTGCAAACGCATAGTAATACTTTAAACAAAATTTAATATGCTTTAGCCGTCCCATGGCCGAGTGGTTAGCGCGCTTGGCTACTAATCTAAGGGACCTGGGTTCGAGCCCCGGATAAGGCAGGGACGTTTGTGTTGTATTTTTGCTGAGTTTCCTGCCATCCTCACAGAACTTCTACTATGGTATATAAACTGACAGGCTCCTGTCAGACGTCTGTGGCAAGCAGCTGCTTAAGGGGGTATTTATTTATTTTTATTGTGCTTTAGATTTCATACCGTCTGTGTAGTTTGTAACAAATTATTCATAGATGGGGGGGGGAATTGACAATTGGTTAAAAGTGTCGTTAAACGCAGTTACCTAGGTAAAAACGGACTTTTCAATCACTGCGGGAACTGTTGCAAGTTAACCGTATAGAAAATGGGGCATGACATAATGCTTATTGTGTTGTTGTTATATTTAGTAATTATTTTCTTTATAGAAGTATTTTAGAGAATTTTTTTTATTAAGTGCGAAAATTTTTCCCTTTTCATCGGTAGCCGGGAGGGGGTGGCAAGTTACGTAAACGCACATCGTAGCATTACATTGCGTCAAAAACAAAATGGCGGCCGTTATACCACGAGCTGCACTATAACGTATATCGTAGTATCACAATATTGGAGTATAAATATGATCTGTTCTAGTACCAGTTCACCTTGAATCAATCACTTTCTTGTGTTCTTTACCTAAGGTAGTCCGGAACGAATTTATTTTTTCGCTATGAAATCTGTTGTCGCTTTGGGTTCGACTTCGCTGCACATATCTAACAATTACATACTTCAACTACATATTCTTCTTTCCTCGATTGCTGTAATCATTCTCGCAGATTTTATTTTCCACTGACACGGCATGGAAAAATGTGCATTTCAGAAAATTGTCGACATATTTTCAAATACAGCGTCACGAGCTATCGATGTATACAAGAGATCACAGACGACCACGAGTATAGTTCGCGCAATCGCACTAGTCAGATCCAGGAGCACTTCAGGAAATTATCTATCGTGAGCACAAGCCTCTAATCATGCAAGTTCTCGGCGAGCAGAACTGAGCGAGCTTGTTCTTGTTGCTATTCACGCGAAGTTCGGATTGAAGTAAACTTGTCTTTGCCTTACTTCAGATGCATTCTAGTAAGTGGATGGGGCCCTTTAGGCAGGGTTTAGGTTCTAAAACGTATAGTCAAATTACTCATGAAAATCCCTTAATTGCCCATAAAGTACAATAACTTTGCTTTGTGTATACAACTCTGTAGAATAATATGTATGTATAAATGTATAATGCAGAGAGTAACAAATTTCTCTCTTTCTAATCATGATGGCACCATCATTTTATTATGAATTTAAAGGATGGAAACTGAGCGTCAGTTCAAAATCATGTTTAACAAACTAAAGTATGAATGAAGTAATTTATTACAAAGGTATAAAATCGTACAAAATAAAATTTTATCTATACACAGTTTTTTCGTTTCCTCTTCGTATAAAGTTAAATCATAAAAAGAATGATTTATTATGCTTAACTAATTTTCAATTTTTATACTACAGTGTTATCAATATTTTCCTCCTCCTCATCAACATCATCATCCTCAAGCAGCCATGGGCTACAGAGGTCCAACCAGACCGTGCAATTTAGTTCTCCAAGCAAACCTCCTGAGCTACATCTGTTGCATCTGGCCACTGCACACCAATTCTAATAAGGTCCTGTTTGATATTGTCAGCCCACCGCATCCTTGGACTCCCCCTCTTTCTGAAGCCTTCAGGCACACTGTTCATAACCCTATTCGCCAATCTATAATTATCCATACGGGTAACATGGCCAAACCAACGGAGTCTCTCTCTGCACAATATGCTGCTTAAAGGAGGTTGCCAACTCCTTTGCCTAACCTCATCATTAGTTACAAAGTTGAACCACCTAATGCCCAAGATACTGCGTAAGCATCTAGAATCAAAAACATCTAGTTTCCTGTTATCATGTTTACAAAGTGTCCAAGTTTCACTACCATAACTAACCCTAGAAAGAACCAAACTGTTATACCTCCTAGGACAAAATAGAACATATTATTTTGCCACATTTAACAAACAAACAAATTTATGCTGAAATTCATTTGTGATATATGATTACCTTAACAATTTTTTACACTTTATAGATGCGAAACATCTAGCGTTGATCTCTCCTAATAGAGGACAAACTTTACTGTTGATTTCTTTCACCACTGGAACTACAGTAGGTTTCATCTTGAATCAAATAAAAACAATATTCTTACTTAGTATCACATAACACTAATTTAATACAATATGTCAGCCAAGACAAGCGAACTTAAAGAGCTGGAAATTCTACAAATGTTTGCCCTGAGATGATGCTTAAATCTGCAGTTCCTATCCCTTCACTACTAGCATCGGCAGGAATCAAGCCCCTGACCATGAGAATGGAATACATACTCATGCAGTAAATAAGCCGAATAGCTTTAAGCATGAGAAAACCTTTCTCCCCCCCCCCCACTTTCAACAAAATACAGAAATGCACTATAAGAGCGCCAACTGTAAAAAATTAGAAAACATCCAATCATAAATAATATCATCACCGCAATGGAGTGCAAAGAAATAATACTGGACACCCACCCCGTTTCCTACATGGACCTGTACAGTACCTAAAATAGAAACTCTAGAACCCTGCTATTAAATAAAAAAAAGCTGCGGCAACATCACAAACAGAAATATAATAAGTGCAATAATAAAAAAAATCAAATGCATCTTTATTGATGGCTCTAAACCCTCTAACCGTAATGCAACAGCAGCACCTTTTTTTCTTGCCCTTTTCACAAGAAAAAATAATGCTCTCCCTAATACCCGAAACCTGAATTACGGTTGCACAGCTTAGCGCCATCCTGGAAGCAACTCGACACTGACAGACACACACAAAAATTATTATGTTACAGTCGTCACAGACAGCAATGCTTCACCCTTGGCCATAGAAAAGAAGCTGAATCAAAACTATACAAAATACCTGCTATCCCTGATTTTAGATATTGTTGCGGATTACAAAATATGGATAGCACTGGGCGTGAGTTTTAATAACTATATTTTAAAACCAATTGTAATACAATGCAAATCGTTACAAAGAAAATATGGATGTAATTTCTCATAAAAAAATTAACTACTAACATGCGAAAATCATCAATCTTCCTGCACAGAGTACTCAAACAACAGCTCTGTCTATTCTATTAAATACTACCTTTTTAACCTTGTTTACCGTGTCATTTGAACATCTTGAGACGTAAACAAAATATCGTCCTCTGCTAGTTCACTAAACTTTTCACATTAGTAAAATAATACGAGGACCGTCCGCGCACACAACACAAAAGATTCTTCTTGTCTTTTACTTATCGCGCACAGACACAAACCATCTGAACAACCTTTCAGATCTCAGAACTTTAATACACTGCACTGCTATATTTCATTCTTCTTCTTCAGAACTGTTCTAAGTTCCAAATCGTTGGCTAATTGAATCTCACACTGAAGCACACACGAGGGCTACAATCACGTTAACTCGTGAAGTCACTGTAGCGCGTTCATCTGTCGTAACACTGCCCCCTCCTTAGGTCTTGTTCGTCCCGAACAATTCTGGATTCCGAAGCTTCTTCAGTTTATCCACATGTCTGTGTCAAAATGAAAGCGAATCTCATTATGACGTAGATTTCTTTTCTGACTGAAGCCTCGTCCACAAACATAATACGTGTAAGGCCTATAGCCCTTGTGAACACGTTTATGTCTCCGCAGGGAGAAGAATCGACTAAGAGTTTTCGTGCAAAACCTGTAAAAAGTTTTCTTCTTTGGATTTTTAATTCTATCAACAGTAACAAGGAATGAAAGTCATTAGTGACATAAAATCTAGGGAGAAGTTTCATCCTCCAGTTTGACCCTTTTGTCAGTTGACTTTCACTTAATTCAGAACTGTCGTGATGAACCTTCAGCCATATTTCACCTGATTCAGTTTGATCCCCAAGGTGCTTCACAATTATAATATCATCTCCATAATTCTTTTTAGCGCTTCGGTCCATCTCCTCCTTCCATACTCTTGCTAGAACTGCAGCTTCTAATCCGACAACCTTACCTGTTTCTCCTGTATAAGTGAAATCAGTGATGTGTCGGGCTGCTAGCAATATTTTTTCTGTTTTTCCTTCACATAGCCAGCTTGCAACATCTTCAGATACTCCTTGTTCTATTAACATGTTACGAAACTTGTTCAAAGCATTGCCGTTACGCAGAACCTTGCGGGCAGTGATGCTTCATCTACCCTATTATCCACAATGTTCACCAAACGCAGAAGTTCTCCTCCTAACTCTTCGACGAGCTCTTGCAGTTCCAAGGATCCGTTACCAAGGAAACACTGAACAGCTTCCATCACTTCCAGAGAGTTGTCAACAGAGTTTTCAAGAGGTGAATCCATGTTGCTGATAACAGCTGAACAACTCAAACTCTTCATTCCACGAGCTTGTGATGCTGCAACCATTTTCTTAACTAAATCAACAGCAACATCTTCTGTACTGATGAGATCAATAGCTCCTTTTCCGAATTCAACATCATAAACCAAAGCGCACACTCCTTCAGCCAGCTTTTTGGACACAATTGAGCATCTCATTAGAGGAACGCTATCTACGCTAGCCGTCAGATCCTTGCAGCGGTAAATCTCCTTATCTGTTGGCATCAGCTCCTCTGTCTGTCCTGCGATGCAGCATCCGACGTCTTCCATCATCTGCTCGATTTTATCTTTAGTGCAGTCGACTGTGAAGCCAGGGATGGATTCCAATTTGTCCAGAGTATCTCCCGTCAATTGGAGAGCACGACCGGAGATCATAGGGACCTTGAGACCTAAAGCAGCAAGTGCAGGAGCCAAGACAAGACTCACTTTGTCGCCGACACCTCCTGTACTGTGTTTATCTACCATCCGATGGCGCCACTCGGGTCTCCAGCAAAACACATGACCCGAGGAGGTCATAGTTGCTGTTTCTTCGGAATTCACTTTCTTGGAGCTCTCATTGTAATTAGCCAGGGAAACATCAGTCATGATTGCCAAATTGTTCATTCTGGAAATCAACGACGAGTTTTGTAACATGATATTGTCCACTTTAGAGCTCTTGTAGTCGTGATAAAACTTTTCTATATCCTTATAATCTAAATGGTTATAATGTCCAATCTGCGTATTGACTGTTCAGAAAAGAATTTCAGCATGGCTACGTTGAGATTATCTGAGGGCTTCACTTCTCTCTGATCGTAACTCTGAGGCTTAGTTTCATCCAGAAAGTTAGTCTTTGAAGTACTGTCTCTGCCTGAAGCTACTTTACTAGCATCACCTGTTACGCTTCTACGCCATTCTTCGGAATTCTTCTTTCTTAAATCCCCACTATCTATAAACGATTCGAGTGTGGCTATATGCTTCGGAAAAATCTCTCCGACTTCTCCGGTAACGTCGAATGGCACTTTGTATCTATGATGAATCGACGCTTCTTCTTTACTCGGACCACTCTGCGAAACGTAAACTCTGTTTCGTTCCCCCTCATTACCACTCGTTACTCTGCCTTTGCGATAATTGTCCATGACGCATTTTGTTGACGGCGAGGAATAGAATACCTTTCGTGTGGATCTCTCTTCAGATCGTGCCAGACTTGTATACCTAGGTATTTTGAAGTGCAAAGCGTACTGTATAGTCTCACAGCTCTCTGATCTGTGTGATTGTTCTTCACAGTTCCTAGACATGTCACCAGCAACATAAACACTCTTCCATGCATCACCAGTAGTTGCGTGGTCAAAGGCATTATCTGCGCTATCTCTACGTTTCTTGATTTCCAGTAGCAGATCCACATTTCGAGATTCTCCTTTCTTGCGAAGATTCGATTCTTTTGTAGTCTTCCTCTCGCAGTCCTCTCGCACTTTCTCCATCTCTCTCGAGATCTCTTCAATCCGTATGAAGGCTTCATCAAAACGCCGCTGCCCCAGCGAGCTTCTCCTGTCCGTCGAATTTTGTAAAAACGAATTGAATCTACATTGCTTCTTTTTCAGATAGCGAAGAATCCAGGAATGTTTTCTGGTTCCGCATCGTTTCTTAAATTGCTTCTTTTTCAGATAGCGAAGAATCCTGGAATGTTTTCCGGTTCCGCATCGTTTCTTTCCCGCATCAGCATTATGTTCATCTGTACTATAGCTCCCACTGCTGGAGATATATTCACCTATTGGTTTGGGATTCACATTTTGATATGCGTTGCCTTTCTCTTTTTCTTTTTTATGTTTACAGTCTAACTTAACATTATCAAGATCAGCTTTTTCACTGACAAATTCAACCTTTAAACTATTGCATTGTCTATTGAGTTCGGTTTTGATATCCTTGAACTGATCAATAATCTTATCAATTTGAGAAGCCACTTCAGCTCTCATCTCAGTATTTTGTGCGGCCAGGTCACCTATTTTATTAGCCATATCGGCTTTCATATCAGTCATCAGCTTTTTTAACTCATCCATACTTCTAGTGAAAGGCATTCAATTAAATTATCCACACTCCTAGACACCAAATGTTGCGGATTACAAAATATGGATAGCACTGGGCGTGAGTTTTAATAACTATATTTTAAAACCAATTGTAATACAATGCAAATCGTTACAAAGAAAATATGGATGTAATTTCTCATAAAAAAATTAACTACTAACATGCGAAAATCATCAATCTTCCTGCACAGAGTACTCAACAACAGCTCTGTCTATTCTATTAAATACTACCTTTTTAACCCTGTTTACCATGTCATTTGAACATCTTGAGACGTAAACAAAATATCGTTCTCTGCTAGTTCACTAAACTTTTCACATTAGTAAAATAATACGAGGACCGTCCGCGCACACAACACAAAAGATTCTTCTTGTCTTTTACTTATCGCGCACAGACACAAACCATCTGAACAACCTTTCAGATCTCAGAACTTTAACACACTGCACTGCTATACTTTTATTCTTCTTCTTCAGAACTGTTCTAAGTTCCAAATCGTTGGCTAATTGAATCTCACGTAGAAGCACACACGAGGGCTACAATCACGTTAACTCGTGAAGTCACTGTAGCGCGTTCATCTGTCGTAACAATATATTCAATCATAAGCCATTACTCAAAACAACAATTACATCCTGCACCGAACCCAGGCACACCGTGGTATCCCTGATAATGAGGAGGCAGGTAGGCTTGCCAAACAAGCAATTATAGAGGGAATACCCATAATTTACTCTGCAATAACCAAATCCTGCCAACCAGAGAATCTGAATAACAAACTAACCGAATCCCAAAAACATTTTCACGCAGCCACTAATAAGAGAGAAAACCTCAGAGGAAAAATTTACGGAATAACCCCAACAAGAGATAAATTAAGTAGAATACTATCAAGAGAACAAATCAAACAAACCAGAATAGCTACAGGCCATGCCAGAACGAAAACATCCCTATATACAATGAAAAAAAATGAACTCCCCTCTATGCGACGAATGTCAGCAAATTGAAGACAAAAAACACATACTCATCTCTTGCAAAAAAGATAACGCTAACAGAAATGAATTCAAAAAAGGAATCCAACGCATTGAGATTACTGATTTCAGCATCTACAACATAATTAACCACTCCAATAAGAAGAAAAAACCCTTTATTTGGCATCTACTATTTAAATTTCTCAGATAAATCTTTATGTATTAAATTTGGCAGTTCTGGATCTCATCTTTCAACAGTGTTTATCATTTTGGAAATGGTGTTCATTCAGCATAAAAGATCCGACATATAGCTCATTAATGTTGCGAAATATATCATATGTCTGTGAGACGTAGTGCGATCATTCGTGTTACAAAAGAGAGTGCGACCAAAGAAAGGTTAATATAAAGTTAGCTCTAGATTTACGTGGCATTGCGTTCTTAAATTGGTCACTAAATGAAGCTAAAGTTTCCATAATAACCCGTAGCCGAGGGGTCACCGCGCTTGGCTATTGATCTAAAGGAGCTGGGTTCGATCCCTGGATAAGACATGGGCGTTTGTATTGTTTTTCTGCTGAGGTCCTGCTATCCTCACAGACCTTCTACTATGGCATGTAAACTGACAGACTCCTCTGAGACCTTTGTGGCAAGCAACTGCTTGAGGGGGTATTTACTTTATAAATGTAATAATACAAATATATGGGAAACTGCCTCAAAACAAATTGATACATGCATATATTTCCTCCATCGTTTCATTTTTCACTAAAGAAAGATTAGAGGCTATCTACAGTAACCAATAAATACAATAAAAAATATTTTTCTAACCAACCTAATACTATTTGCGATGACGGCTAGTACAGTTGTGGTGGAATTGGAAGAAACGGGCAATTAGACGGTTAGGGAGTAGTGGGAGTCAGATGAGTGAGTAGGAGAAGGTGTAAATGCCTTCTTTCTGCTGTCACATGTTAGGATGGTTTACGTTCAGGTTTTAAGAATTCATTTTGCTTAATCTCTCCACGAGCTTAGGGAACTCTCACCGACTGCCTGCGCGTTTTTCAGTGACAGTGCAATTGCCAGGTCTGGGTTCGAGCCCTTATATGTCATAGTCGTTTGTTCTGCCATAACCTGCAAATACGCTAATAGCTTTCTGGGTCTTACGAGGTAAATCGAAAAGAACAGCATTGGATATATTTTTATTTTTTAAAATTTCTCAGTGCAAACCGTATTATTCCAAAAGAATAACTGCGTAAATATAAAAAAAGAAATCTAAATACTATGGCAGCGTTATTTCAAAAAATCGTTCATCCATCCGCGTAAATCGAGAGCTAACTGTATATATTTCCACCTAATCCACAATCTTGTAAAAAAAAACACAATAATTACTTTGATCTTTTTCCAAATGAATTATTAAAATTTCCATCCAGTTAGAAAAAGATATCAAACTAAAGAAGCTTTTTTTTGTAATAATTTATTGAAGTTTCAGTGGGTATTTTATTAATACATTTGATCCATTCATCTCTGCCGGTTTCTTTTTTATAACTTATGAAGATGATCGCTTTAACTCTTTGTATATTTTTATATATAACGCCGCATATGACTTATTTAGAAATATTGATTTGCAGTCACTTTTATCATATAGCAAAGTGATAATAATTCATTGATTACGCCTGATTTCTCTATCAGTTTACCGTTATTCATACTTATCATTTCGAGCAAAATGATTTTGTTACTTAATTTCGTTTTTTTAACTGCTGTTCGGAAATTTTTAAAGCAATGGATAACTGCTTAAACTTACTAAATTTCGTCTTCCTCGATAGACATTGGGGCTGTTGGAATGATATATATATATTGTCTTTGCTAGGAATAATGGAAAATTTAGACATATTATCAATGATGACTTTACGTTTTGGTCCTGCAAAATTTTATGGTAAAAAAATTCCCACCATATTGTCGCTTGCTCAACTTTACCAAAATTGTCGTGCCCCAACTCCCATTGTTAGGTTAGCCATATTGTTGTAATACTTAGGTACCGCAAATAATATTTCTTTCTTTTAATGGTGAAAGAAAAAAAATTTAATTTACGCATATCATGACAATTAAAAATGGTCAATGAAAATGATTTGAGAATTAAATAAGGTTTCAGTAAACCAATATGCTTTTAATAAGAAGAAGTATCGAAAGTTTCTTTGATGCTTTTAATGAAATTTGTTCTATGTCAGAAAACTCACAGTGGAATCCCGCTATTTAGTGTTTTATATGATTTCAGTACAAAATTCCAGCAAAATGTATTTTTATTACTCGTGTTATTTATTCTTCCCTTTCTTTTCCATCCATAGAAATTTGGAGTGCAGAACCGCAAAGAAAATATTCATACATCTACTTTAAAGGTGTTCAAAATATCAAAATGAACAGTTCAAACAATTTGTGGCTTCCAGTTGGGACATTGTATACTACGAAATTTCATGATTCTTCCGCCATCCAAGAAAAGCCCCATGATGAAATCCAAGTTCTCCAAAATGTGAGCTTTGAAGCTCCATCTTGTTCAAAAGGAGCTGAGGTGTGTGTTTTTACCCCACAGGTCACATAGATTAGCATATACGCAAACTGAAAGATTTAAATCAGGGTGTTCTGAAGACATGCTTTTAGCAGATTCTGCTGATATTTGTTTAGTAATGATGATTATTTTTCAACAGACTCGCAAAGCCCTTTTTTAGCCTTGCGTGAAGAGTACCATCCGAAGGGGTACGGTCCTAAGTCCCATGAGGAAATCCAAGTTCTCCAAAATGTGACTTTTGAAGCTACATCTCGTTCAAAAGGAGCTGAGGCGTGTATTTCACACAACAGATCATGTAGATTAGCATATACGCAAACTGAAATGTTTAAATCAGGATGTTCTGACGACGTGCTTTTAGGAGTTTCTGCTGATATTTGCCCAGTAGATTATGATTATTTTTCAACAGACTCGCAAAACCCATTTTTATCCTTGCGTGAAGAGTACCATCCGAAGGGGTACGGTTCTAACTCCCATGGGGAAATCCAAGTTCTCCAAAATGTGAGCTTTGAAGCTACATCTTGTTCAAAAGGAGCTGAGGCCTGTATTTCACCCCACATATCATATAGATTAGCATATACGCAAACTGAAAGATTTAAATCAGGGTGTTCTGAAGACATGCTTTTAGCAGATTCTGCTGATATTTGTTTAGTATATTATGTTGATTATTTTTCAACAGACTTGCAAAACCCTTTTTTAGCCTTGCGTGAAGAGTATCATCCGAAGGGATACGGTCCTAAGCTCCATGGGGAAATCCGAGTTCTCCCAAATATGAGCTTTGAAGCTACATCTTGTTCAAAAGGTGCTGAGGTGCGTGTTTTACCCCACAGGTCACATAGATTAGCATGTACACAAACTGAAAGGTTTAAATCAGGATGTTCTGACGACATGCTTTTAGTAGATTCTGATATTTGCTCAGTAGATTATGCTGATTATTTTTCAACAGACTCGCAACACTTTTTTAGCCTTGCGTGAAGAGTACCATCCGAAGGGGTACGGTCCTAAGCCCCATGAGGAAATCCAAGTTCTCCAAAATGTGACTTTTGAAGCTACATCTCGTTCAAAAGGAGCTGAGGCGTGTATTTCAGACAACAGATCAGGTAGATTAGCATATACGCAAACTGCAAGATTTAAATCAGGGTGTCCTGAAGACATGCTTTTAGCAGATTCTGCTGATATTTGCTCAGTTGATTATCATTATTATTTTTCAACAGCCTAGCAAAACCCTTTTTTAGCCTTGCGTGAAGAGTACCATCCGTAGGGGTACGGTCCTAAAACACAAAAGGAGATCATTGAGAAATGACATTCTCACTGAAGTAAATAGAGTAAAATTTTGTACTCTAAATTTTTTGAACGAAATAGATTTTTTCCTTTTATGGAAAATAATAAATAATTTAACTATATTTCAGTCTAAATCGAAAATTCAGTTACATACCACAGTGTGTTAGAAATGTTCTTATAAACGTAATTGAAAAGTGAGATTTTAATCAGTCTCATGACTGATCCGTGTGGTAGATATAATTCATTTCTTTCATAGATGTTATTAATTCTTTTTATTTTACATATGTTTTTCCAATGTATTGCATTTTTTCCGTAATAAAAATTTTTAATAAATAATTCTTCTGCCAATCCGTTTCAATTGATATTGAGATTTTTTATATAACTAATCAAATAATCTGGGAAAATCGAATTCGACATCAGTTATATTTCTATTATTTAGAACTTTGTGTCCCCAACCGCCAGAGGTCCGCGAGGTTACAATGAAATAAACTGGTGAAAAGGAATTAAAAATATCGGCGACATTTGAAAGTCCTTTAGTCCTTGTTGAGAAAATATATATCTCAGCTAAACCATATATGACGAGAAAAGGGTCTCTAGATAAATTATGCATTTACAAGGAGTCTCCTGCAACACGATTTGCCCGAATGCGAAGCCTGGAACGTCTTGAAGCTGGTTAAACACAGACGACAGTGGAAACAACACTTGGAACATCCCAAAGCTGATTAGCAGACTGTGGAATCGCTTTCAAGAGACTGGCACAGTACGAAGAAGACGAGGGCAGGCAGGGTCGCCCATCTGCCACAACAGCAAGAGATGACCGCTACTTGACCATATTGGCAAGAAGGAACATGCGCAGCAAAGCAATGCAACAGAGCTGCGGGGACAGTTTCTTGCTGCCACTAGACGACGGATATGCACCCAGACCATACGAAATCGGCTCCATCGTGTTGGACTGCATGCCCGGCGACCAATGGTATGCATTCCGTTATCTGCTGAACACCGTAGAACCCGTAGAAGGTGGGCTGATGAGCATCGTCATTGGACCTGTGAGGAGTGGTCAACTGTCCTCTTTTCTGATGAGTCACGGTTCAGTCTGCAGCCTGACAATCATCGTGTCCTGATCTGGCGCGGACGAGGAACACAGGAGAATCCACGTTTCATGCGAGAAAGAACACCTTTGGTGATGGTGTAATCGTGGTGTGGGCTGGCATCAGCATTGGTGGTCGTACCGACCTCCACGTCATCAGAAACGGATCGCTGACTGGCAGATATCGAGATGAGGTCCTGCACCCTACAGTGGTACCCTATGCTGGAGCAGTTGGAAACAACTTTCTTTTCTTGGACGATAATGCAAGGCCCCACCGTAGGCATCTCGTCAACAACATGCTTCAGGAGGCAGGAATCGAACGCATGGACTGGCCTTCACGTTCTCCAGACCTGAATCCCATTGAACATGCTTGGGATGCACTGGGAAGACGTCTGGCAAACCGTCCAATGCCTCCCACAACACTTCTTGAGCTGGAAGTTGCCCTAGAGCAAGAGTGGCAGAGGATCCCACAAGAACTGCTGGACATTCTGATCCTGTCCATGCCCCATTGCTGTCAGTATGTTTTGGCAATCTTTGGTGACCATACACCCTACTGAAACGTCAATGTGTAGCACTCTCGTCCAGTTTGACATGCTTCTGTTCAGCCCCACCAATATGCTACTTGCTACTCAATCACGACAATCGAGTTTGCATAATCGAACAACTTTCGTTGACTTCTCGTTTGCTTTTCAAATTGTTTTTGTTAACAAATATGCTTTTTTTTATCGCTTCATATTCATTTTGAAATATCCTCTAATTTTTGTGAGCAGTATATTATTCTGTACGCTGCTGTACTTTCAATCCTATGATTTCGATAATTTCGTACAAATTACAAGAAAATATGCTAGATTTGTTCAAAAACATGAACTTAATTTCGATTAATTACACTGGTTTACAAGGCTTCTATAACAAACAATGTAGATCGTTTAACTATTTTTCTGGTGCCGATTTCTGATCTGGCCTTAAAAACTGGCTAGCACAAAATCTTCCTATACCAAAACCTCCAGGCAACTGGGAGGATACTAGATATTTCGCTTTTTGTGTCTAGCAACAGTGATTGTCAAGTGATAGAAAACATTAACAGAAACCTAACCTCAGATCGTCATTCTTGTTTTAATTGTAAGAGGGACACGTGCTGTACGTTGAAGAGTGAATTTTGGCGTTTAAACAATACAAAGGCAGCGTCGCAGATGTGTTAATGTGCCAGATATATTTCGTTATGTGTGAGGATATTATATTTTAAAAACCCAGGGTCGTTCTTTGACAAAGATGTGAAGAAAGCCTATAACTTGTATTTTGGATGTCATGGTAGAGATTAGGACAAAACATGGGTTCCAGGTGTGTGCTGCATTTCGTGCTTTGTGGCCTAAGTGAATGGTTGAAAGGTAAGGTAAAACCCATCCCTTTGCAGTTCAATGGCTTGGCGTGAGTCAATTAGTCACTTGCATGATTGTTATTTTTGTTTATTTATAGTGTGGGGCTTTCCAAAAAGGAACAGAAGCAAAATGCAATATCCAAATGTGCCTTCAGCATGAGTCTGGTACTATTCGTCTAATGCCAACTGGTCTAATGCTGATTAGTCTAACGGGGACAATGGGTCTGAAGGGACGTTTCATCTAATGAGACAATACGTCCAATGGGTCTAAAGGGACGTTTCGTCTAATAAGACAATACGTCCGATGGGACAGTTCGTCCAAAGCCGATTTTTCGAATCAGAGAACCCGTCCAAAAAATGCCAATAACGATAAAATATTGTATTTCATGTTTATTATTCTGAATCAAAAATTTGTGTGTAGACAGAAAATAATTTAGGTGGAGAAATGAATTTAGCGGTGATTGAGACTCGAACCCATGTCTCCCAGTTACATGCGATGTGAGACATGGGTTCGAGTTTCACTCATAGCGATACTCATTTTCTGAGCTAAATTACTTCCTGAATTCCATTATAACAAGCAATCTGTGTATTTACTATTGAGAAAGGTAAGTCCTTCCTTTCTCAGGTTCAACAACAGCTAATAAAAATTTATATATAAACAAACAACTTTCCCATCTCAAGCGGTAAACATTTTAAACAGTGCATTTCGGCGAGAATTTCTCTTTCATATATCTGTGAAATTTACTCTTTCAACGAAGGAACTAAAAATAGCAATAAAACCTTTTGGATGTGCTTTCGCCTTTGGCTGAAACTTTTACGCAATGGACCAAACTTCTTCAAAGTTGATTATTGAAATAAAAAATAATATAATTTAAAAATTTTAACCAATATCTATCTTTCTATAGGTCCTAAAAAGTAGAAAATAAAACTAAGCATATCATGGTGCAATCAGTCACTGAGTTTGTATTCACTTCAAAGGAAGATAGGGCGCCGGCAATCTTGTTGAGTAGGTAAATCGGCGCTGTAACTTCCTATGAGGCGAATACGAACTCAAGTGACCGATTGCACCATCGATTTGCTTTAGGTTTATTTTTTACTTTTTAGGGCCCTATAGGAAGATAGGTACTTTTTTGTTTATATTTTATTTTTCTTGTCACTAAAAACGCCTACCTTCAAAAACCTTCATTTGATATATGACTAATAAACATCGAGCACATTTACCACCCTATTGGATTCATGTTTGAGGTAATCCATGACATTGGAAACATCACTAGCTTTAAATTGAGATACGACTCGTTAAAGTTGATCCCCGCGAAAATCCGTTCCCCCCACATATTTTATCACGGAAGAATTTTCACATTGTCCCCCTTTTATTGACGTATATCTTGTTACTTTCGGCATTCGCGTTCTGGAGATTTAGCGGAACAATTGATTCGCATTTCCCCTTTTTTAGGAGGAAAGAAAGCATGGAGGAGGGATTTTTTCCAGTCTAGGACATTCCTCACGTTACAAGCTTTCATTTGGTACCTAAATCATTAAGTTTCTTCATTGCTTTCGAAAGATATGGTGGAACAACGTTTTATCAAATGCACAAACCGACCAACTGAAAAATATAAAGCCAAAACAATAGGAAGATGGGAAAAAAGAGGGGTCAAGAAACTGGATTGCCATTGCCATATAACATTGTACCATCCGTTCGAGAGATATTTAAAAATTTCTTAAAAAATGCATGAAATGTTCACAAGTTTAACAATAGTTTCGACATTGGACGAATAGTCCATTGAACCAAACGGGATTGGGCGAATTGTCCCCTTTCGATTAAACGGCATTGGACCAAATATCATTAGACGAAACGTTCGGGAACCTCAGCCATATGGCCAGTTTCTCATGGAGATCTTCCTATACCAAAACCTCGAACCAACTGAGAGGAGATGGATTTACATTCATCAAAGCAAGACTTACATACGCAAGCCATGTGTCAACCGCAAACCATTATTCATCAAGCAAGACTTACATTGGACGCACATACAGATACTGATCCTACATACACCCCTAAAATGTTAGACGAGCCTCATCTGATTCAACAAAATGAAATAAATGATCTTGACCCCTCTAGTAGTGTCTTCTCTCCGCAGGATAACGCCCCATGACACACTGCCTGGATTGTTCGAGAATGGTTCGCGTAATATGAGGAAGACTTCCAGGTATTGCTCTGACCTCTAAATTCCCCAGACATCAATCCAATCGATCATCTGTGGTTTGTGTTGGAACAGCATATCCGATCTGCGGCGGCTCAACACCGTAACTTACAAGAGTTAAAGTATCCGCTGGTAACGTGTTGGTACCAGATACCACAAGACACCTTTAGAAATCATGTAGGGTCCATGCCTCGCTGGGTAAGTGCTGTTTTGGGGCACGTGGAGGACCAACATCTTATTAGGCAGGTAGTCATGTTTTGGCTCTTCGGTAAACTGTCTCGGTCTTGGATACTGGCCAAAGATACCTAGGTTTGAGCCCTTGGTATGGGATTGTTGTTTGCGTTGATTTTCTGTTTAGGTTCATTCTCACAGACCTTCTACTACGCCATTTAAAATTAACAATCTCCTATCAGACATCTGTGACAAACAGCTGCTTGAGGCAATATTTATTTATTTATATTTATATATATAAAACCATTAATATATTACATTAATTTCAGGTAATTAACAGCAAAGCTTAATATTCAAAATTGAAATTCGCACATTAATCTCGACGAAATTATTTTCTTTCTCCATGGTTGCAAAAGCAAAAATTTCATGAATATTTTATTCAAAATCGAGAAAAATGTTGTGTGCACTGTCGTTCCTTTGCCATAGGGTGGCATGAGGTGTAAATCCGACTAGGCATAATATGTTAACAATTCTGACACAGGTTTTTCCACTATGTAAAATTCCTATTCTTTAATGGCAATGACCGAGTGGTTAGCATGCTTGGCTACTGATCTAAGGGACCTGCGTTCGAGCCCCGGTTAAGAAATGGTTGTGTGTGTGTTGTTTTTCTGCTGAGGTCCTGCCATCCTCTCAAACCCTCCACTATAGCATACAAACTGACGGGCTCCTGTCAGACCTCTGTGGCAAGCAGCTGCTTGAGGAGGTATTTTTTTTTTAAAAAAAAGATAATTTTGATTTCGGAATTAAAGGTTTTCCAAGGCAACGACTTTTATATACCTAACCTTTTTTATTTTAATTGCAGAAATAAATTATTAATGATACTACTTAGGAGTAACACAGCTCCTAATGTCTTGAGGACATCTACCTCATTCTTAATATATATGATGAGCACAAAAAATTTTATTGGCCCATTAGAATTTTGTGAGGGTTGTTTTTGGGTTGTTTTACCTCTGAGCGGCACTTTTTTGCACACCATGGGCTAAATGGCCAGATCACATGGACCCCGAAGGCTCAGAGACGGTTGGGGGAGGGGACCCACTGGAACAGCTGTTGGGAGACTGATGGTAGCCTCCCGTCAAGGCCATCCAGCGTGTTCTTTAACGTTCACAGGGTATGGCTCTCCCGCACACGGAACCACGGCTTAACGTCCCATCCGACGGACGGCGGCCTTTCCAAGCCCATCGGTGTCCCCTACTGACCGTGGGCAGGGCGGGGGAATTTTGCGGAGATAAATCTCAACGCTGACCCAACTGGGACTCGAACCTGGGAACTACAGATTACGAGCCTGGCGCGCTGCCGACTGAGCCACCCCCGCCCCTGTATTTTGTGAGGAATACAGGTAAAAATATTTTTAATTTTATTGACAACTGAATGCCTTCCTGATGCTTACCGCAGAACTGACAGCGCGATAATATTTGAAATTTGATAATGTTTAATCACGCCAAATATACAAAAATAATGTCATATACTTTAGTTTTTTGTTTTGTTCAAGTCGATGATATCACTTATTCCGGGTTAAAAACATTTATTAAATTATGTCTGTGCAATTCCGCTGTTCCCCACCAACGAAAGCCTCTTTTAACGTTTCGCAAGGGTGTGGTTCAGTCGATAATGCGCCAGGCTCGTAATCTGCAGTTCCCAGGTTCGAGTCCTAGCTGGGTCAGCTTTCAGTTTTATGTCCTCCAAATCCCTGCCCTGTCCATGGTCAGTAAAAGACATCAATGGGCTTGGAAAGGTCGTCATCAATCGGATGATATTTTAAGCCATGGCTCCGAGTGCGGGAGAGTCATAGCTTGCACACGTTAAGGTACACGCCAGATGCCCTTTAAGGGAGGCTACCATCTGTCTGGGCCTTGGGAAGGATCGCCGTCCGTCGGATGATACGTTAAGCGTTGCACCGAGTGCGGGAAAAACACGTTAAGGTACACGCTGGATGGCCTTGACGGGAGGCTACCATCTATCTCCCAACAGCTGTTCCAGTAGGTTCCGTCCCTTAATTTTACCTGAGACGTCGAGGTCCTTGTTGTCTGTCCATTATGCCCATTGTGTGCAAAAAGTGCTGATCAGAGGTAAAAGAACCCAACTTTTCACAAACCCATCTGTCTTTAGTGGGAAAGAGGAAAATGATGGAATTGGAAAGCCGTCCTTCTTCCGATGTGATGTTGCCGCGTAGCCGGGCGTGCAGGACAGCCTGTGCACGTTAAATTACGCAATGGACGGCCTTGAAGGCAGACTCCCATCTCTCTCTTGACAGCTGTACCAGGATCTCCTACCTTAACATTCTTTGAGTTTCTTCAGATTGACTCAACCGGTCACTACTTCCATCTATTTCACAGAACTTAATTCATAATGCTATCAGGACTCCTAATTGTTTCTTCTTATCTACAGGGTTTGGTACTCACACCCTCCCAACTTACTGTTAATCCGATTTCCACATTGGACACATCTGCCTGAGATCCTCATAGGTACAATAAAAGTTCACTGTTCAGTTTCAGTGACGATATTTTTGACTGAAAAGAAAGGAAGTGGTCAGTTGTGAGCGTAAGAAATTAGACAGGTGATTTGCATTAAGTGAGCTGTTGCGTTCTAGCAGAAGAAAATTATGAGCGAATATTTCATAAATTCCGAAATGTCCGAATATGACAGCATAAATACTCATGAAGTCGTGTGTCACGTAATTATGATGAACCTTACCTCTGGAAGAAAACGTAAGTGCTCAACGTGCTTAAAATAAGAATTAAGTGCATTTTATTTCTATTAATTTGTTATATATTGTTTGTTATTCCTGTTGTGCTTATCGACGTATGTCAAATATCGAAATATATATCGAAATTCAGTCTTTTTTTTGTTTTTCAATAATAATGCAATTAACACGTGGAGCAAACTGCTACAGAACTTGATTAAAAATGTTCATTTATTATTTCGTTTCATTGTTCCTTACGAGGTTTAATTCTTTTGTGTAAAAGTTTCAACTTAATGGCTTTTAAATCTGCCTATATTGTGCAATAAAATCCCTATAAACAGATTTATATTAATTTATTCTAATTTCAAATTGCCTGGTCATAAGGCCTCTAAACCGTAGAGAATGTTGAGGAATAAAACACACCGGACAACTGCTGAGAGAGTTTGGTAGTTTTACCTCTGAACGGCACTTTTTTGCACACCATGGGCTAAATGGCCAGGTCACATGGACCCCGAAGGCTCAGAGAAGGTTGGGGGAGGGGACCCACTGGAACAGCTGTTGGGAGACAGATGGTAGCCTCCCGTCAAGTCCATCCAGCGTGTTCTTTAATGTGCACAGGGTATGGCTCTCCCGCACACGGGACCACGGCTTAACGTCCCATCCGACGGACAGCGGCCTTTCCAAGGCCATCGGTGTCCCTTACTGACCGTGGGCAGGGCGGGGAATTTTGTGGAGATAAATCTCAACGCTGACCCAGCTGGGACTCGAACCTGGGAACTACAGATTACGAGCCTGGCGCGCTACCGACTGAGCCATCAACGCCCCACTGCTGTGAGAAATACTAAAGCCTCCTTTCAATGTTGTCCAGAGTGTTCTTTAGCGTGCACTGACTCTCCAGAGTAGGGGACGGAACTTAAAGTACCATCTGATGGACGGTAACTTTCCAAGCGTGTAAAGGTTTTCCTGAATAAAGTATGTGCGGTTTAGCACAGATAAACGTCGACGATAATGCCATTACGACTCGACGCAGGGAACTGCAGATTAAGATCCTGGCTATCTACCGACTGAGCCAGCTACTCCTCGTACTTACATTTTGGTTGGAATTTATGACAACCAATTTAGAAATGCTAAACTTAAGACACAAGCATTTTCACATGACAAATTGCGATGATCGTGCAAAGATAAGCCTATTTTTTCTCGCAGAGTTTTTCATACCATGTTGCTGACTATCAACTATTAAACAGAACGAAATTTATTACAGCTTGTTAGCGATGAAATACTAAAACTGACACATAAAATATGACAATTACTTAATTTTGAATCTTGTTAAAAAATAAAACCTAACAGTGAATGGAATATTTATACCTCTATCGCCTCTTTTACAATAACTTAATTAAAATTATTTAAATGTGAATTACCACAAGTTAAAGGTGAGAAGCAGTTTTCTCAGCGTGAAGGACGGTATCGTCAGGCTCATAATCTGCAGTTCCCAGGTTCGAGTCCCAGCTGGGTCAGCGTTGAAATTAATCTCTGCAAAGCTCCCCGCCCTGCCCACGGTCAGTAGGGGACACCGATGGGCTTGGAAAGGCCACCGTCCATCGCATGGGACGTTAAGCCATGATCCTTTTTCGGGAGAGACATATCCTGTGCACTTTAAAAAACACATTGGATGGCCTTGACGGGAGGCTACCATCTGTCTCCCAACAGCTATTCCAATGGGTCCTCTCCACCCAACCTTCTCTGAGCCTTTGGGGTCCTTGTGACCTGGCCATTTAGCCCATTGTGTGCAAAAAAGTGCCGCTCAAAGGTAAAACAATCCAACCATATAAATTGAAAAAACATCCATTTGTTTTTTTAATATTTAAATATATTACATTAAAATTAAGCCAACGTATAACAGTATTGTAATCTTGTAAAGCTTTTACAGCAATCTACTGGTATTTCTTCTCAGTGTCGATTAACTCATACATATATAAATATGTGACTTTTTATATTAGTATCAATCAAGAGATTAATGTGTATTAAAAAGAGCAGAGATACTAGAATTCGCGAGGGTAGATATGTTATTTTAGTTTCTTATTCCGTTCATATTCGCTTTTCCTTGGATATTCCATTCATGCAAAATTAAATGAAACCAAAATATTAATGTTAAATTACTTTATATTTCTATCTGCTAAATTTATATAAATCTTAATTTCAACATTTGACGAACTTCTTTAACAACATAAAACCTTACAAATGAAGTGTTTGAAACAGTATCCAAAGATTCTCTTTCAACCAAAACAAGCTATATGTTTACCTTATCAATAAAATTATAATGCATTACACTAATTTATTGTACTACTATATTATAAAATAAATAATAACCCTTCAAGTAGCTGCTTGCCACAGAGGTCTGACAGTTTATATGCCATAGTAGAAGGTGTGTGAGGATGGAAAGGATCTCATCAGAAAAACAACACACAGATCCATGACTTACCCGGGCTCGAACCCAGGTCCCTTAGAAGAGTATCCAAGCGTGCTAACCACTCGGCCATGGGAGAACAAGCTAAATCTCAAAGATTTCTGAAGAAATTCAATTTATTCTTATTTTATGTATATATATATATACTTAAAATATTTTAATTAACATTTATGCATACTTATGCAGACATGGCAAATATACTTGAATGTGTCAGCTTAACAGAGAAGATGTCATATAATAAATACTTCAATGGATAATTCCCATATTTAATGTTTTACTTTCGAATCTTTTTTTCTTTTACTTTCACACCCATTGTTTACTTTTATATATTTACGATTATTGGTGCTTCTTTTGTAAGGGTTCTTTACACCTATTGCTTGCCTTTTAGCTCTCTATTGGTTATTTTCTGCTGTTATTGCTCCTTGTATTTTTTTCACCATTTTTGTCGCTTTTTCTGAATTTCCTATCTTGCATATTAACTTTGGTTGTGGACGATTTGTTTATAATCATTTTCATTTGGAATTTTTTTTATGTATAATTGTCTTGGTTTCGAATGGCCCATAAACCCTCTACCATTCACTCAATGGGTTAAAGAGGTCCTACTGGACTCTGAGATTTAGTTCTCCATACACAACTCCTGAAAACAGATGCTGCATTTGTTTACTGCAGGCCATTTCTAAAGAAATCCTTTCTGACATTGTATTATTTCAGATGCTTTTGTCTGGGTCCTGACTTTCTTTAGCGATTTATAATGTTTCAGTTTTCACTGTTCTCAAAACTATACCACATTACTTAGCCACCATTTTCGCACGACAGTCTTATTTCGTAAATGTTTCTGTCTTTAATTCGACCTCCATACCTTATAGGTAGAGGATTATATAAATAGATGGATACGAAAATACTTATCAGAATGACGATCATGTTTATACCTGACCAAGGTTCTGATTGAATCAAGGCGGGTATTACCTGAGTCAGCAGCACTCGAGGCTTGTGTAGTTCTCAGATTGTATTCCTAAGTGTGCTGGCATTGAGATTAATCGCTATCAAACTTCCACCTTACAATAGGTAAGACACCAAAGACTTGGAAAGACATTGGAAATTCGTCCAATGGGATGAAAAACTGTGACTTTGTGTGCAGGAATACTTTGCCTGTCAAAGAAGAAGCAGAATGATCTAGACTGGAGGCTGCCAGCTCTTTTAACAGCTGCCGAAATGCTAAGAGAAAATGAGAGACTCGCATACTTTCTCCAATACATGAAAATATTCCATTCAGAGGTAAAACAACTGAACCTCACTTGATTCATGGAGAACAGAGAAGAATGCTATTTCGAAATTTTTTCCTGTAAATTATTCTTACAAAATTTAGTAATACTCATTTTTTTTCTCTTATTTTAAATACTGATTTCATTATGTCGTTTCTCTGTCGATATTCAGCTTTTCAAAGAGATAAATGAATAAGTTCCTTTTGATTGGACAGGGTAACTATAAGAACTCATATCTCCTTTGGCGCATATAAGAATCTCGTTCTGAAAGAGAAATAAGTTTTTGCTTTACGTACTCTTTCATTCCTTAAAAGTTTTAACTTGAGCTAGCGGATGATGGGAAAAATGCATATAGTATTTTATTAGAAATTTTACAACATAAAAGTATTCGTCTTTCAATTCTTAAACCTAAAAAGTTGCAGTTCCTACACCTCTCTGAGAAGTAAGTGATTATTGCTGTAAGTGGAATACCTCTTACAACTACCACTATTTTTTCACATTTATATTGTATAGATATTATTTGTAAAACTCGATGACAACAGTCAGTCAGTCAGTTAAAAAAAAATCTCTAGACTACCGGAAACTTGGGACTTTTCTCGTTACTCTCTTCCAGATCGTCAAGAATGGAACAATGGCCTAAAAGCTAGACCTCACCTTAGTTCAGTTACTTTAAATTCTTTCAAAAAGATCACAATTATGTAGAAATTTCAAAGTTTCTGGAAAACAAAATCTTCTTAAAGAAGTTCTTCTTGGCCTAATGGACTTTTAAGACTCAATTCAGTAATATTGTTTCTCTTTAGACTGTTTATTAATTCTCTCCTTTGATTTTCATATTCTTCACAATTAAGAAGCACATGTGATACTGTTTCTTTCAAATTGCAATGAACACAGTTCGGAGAATTCATTTTGAATAACGAATCATTTAATAAAGTTGAGCCCGTTCTGAGCCTGGTGATACAGATAATATTCCTTCTGGTCAAACCAAAGTTTCGAAAGGGATATGACAGCTATTTTATTCATGTCTTACAGAACAAGATTTTGAGAACTGCGGTCGATGCTCATTGGTTTGTCACTAACAGACAACTCCATAAAGACCTGGACATCGACCATATATATATATACACACACATATAAAACGCACCTGAAAAAGATTTTTTGAGGCTGTAAGCAATAATCCCAATGAGATTATTTCTTCTATGATTCTTTACGATCATACTATTTTGAACAAGTACAAGAGGCCTAAAACGGTAGCGTTCTCTGAGGAGACCTACCCGTTTTAGGTTTCTTATACAATTTTACTGCTATTTTTAGCGTTTCTTATGTTTTCCCTTAGGGGCAAACGTAAAAAAATTAGCCACCTAAGGGTGGTTTACTTACATATTTTGTTCTTACTCATGTTAAATAGGCATATTTTTATGAATGAGATTACCCGGTACATCGAATATGATTATACGATGACAGCTATGCAGTTTCATTATTTAAGTTAGTGGTTCTCAACCTTTTATGCTTCACGTACCCCCTGGAAATTTGTATGTAACTGGCGTACCACTTGTATAGATAGATAAAACTAGTTATAGTATAACAATGGAAATAAAACATTGTTACTAGATCTAGCGATTTTTGAGCTCTCACGGCATACTCCAAAACATTTTACCGAGAACCCCTAATTTAAGTAATTTGTAAAGATATATATATATTAAAACCACTAACTATTTTAAAAATACGTATTTTAATATTTCATTAGTACCAATCAAATTTAAAAAGAATTTTCTTATTATCATTTTCATTTTTCCAATCAAAATTTCATGACGTTCACATTCCATCACCAAATTTTCATATTTCTATCATTAATACATCTAGAGGTCTATCATTAATACACCTAGGATGCGGTGGGCACACAATATCAAACAGGACCTTATTAGAATTGGTGTGCAGTGGCCAGATGCAGCAAATGTAGCTCAGGACAGACTTCCTTGGACAACTAAATTGCACTATCTGGTTGGACTTCCGTAGCCCATGGCTTTTTGAGGATGATGATGATGATATAACGAAGAAGTTAACAAAAAACGATACAAAGTTTTTAGCTATAACGAAAAAGGTAACGAAACGTTTTTCACTTCGTTTGCCAACACTGATTACATCTAATAATATTGAATTTCGACAGCACATCTGTAATATGTGCGTCCCATTTAGGTTTCTTAGGAAGGGACACCCCAAAATATTTGACAGTGAGTTCCATGAAGTTTGAATTCCAAATATAGTAGGAGAATCAGGATTGATAATTCATTTTCTAGAAAATAGATCCTGTTCATCTGTGACTGTATGATATGAGTCATACCCGAAGGAAAGTAGGCTTTAATCATTTTAAAAATGAGACCAGCCAGACCTTGTCAAATGCTTTAGCGATATCTAAAAATGTGGATGCGAAGCTCTTTTTATTTAAGGATTCTGCAACTTTTTCAACTACTCTTAGCAGCTGAGACATAGTAGAACCCTTCTACCTCACACATAAAAATCAAATTGGACTTCCAGAATCAGCTGCATCGATTAGTACGATGCTGACGCGAGTCAATATAATTCTCTCAAATTGTTTACCTAAATATAGTAGCAAACTGATCAGACTATAGTTCTGAGGAAAAGGTCGATTTTCCTCCGGCTTCTTAATCATTTTAATCACAGCCTTCTTCAAGATCGTTTGGAAAATGTTTAATTTTTAAGAGGGAATTAAAAATCGAATAGATGTAAACGACGAATCTAGTCGGAAGCTATTTAATCATGGCATTTCTTAATTCATCCAGGAAAGTGGCCATTCTTGGTTTAATAGCTTTACTTATCTGAGCAGGAGTAATAAAGCAAATTGTCTAAATTGAAATTGGCAATTTGGCCGTTAATTTATGCATCTCGTGACGATTGAAAATTGCAAATGGAAATGCTTTGAGAACTAAATATGGTTTCAATTAACCATTATGCTTTTAATATGCAGAAGCACCGATAATTCCTTTGTTTTTAATGAAATTTGCTCTATGTCAGCCATCTAATAGTGGAATCCCGCGGTTTGGTATTTATATTAGTTGATTATGAAACTCCTGTAAAAAGTTTTTTTTACTCATGTTATTTTTATTCCCTTTCTTTTTCACCCACAGATGATTTGACAGCTCAACCCCAGAAAGAAAAAGATTCATACATTTACACGAGAGATGTTCTAACTGAAGAGTAGTTCAATGTCAAAATGAAGATGATTTCAAGCAATTTGTTGCTTTCCATTGGGTCAAGGTCTGCTACAAAATTTGACGATTCATTTACCATGCAAGAAAGGCCCCGTGATGAAAACCAAGTTCTTCAAAATGTGAACTTTGAAACTGCATCGTTCTCAGAAGGAGCTGAATCGTGTACGTCGCCCCTGGGATCATTCCTAGACTATCCACCATCTAAAAGATTTAAATCAGGGTGTTCTGATGATAAACTTTTAGGAGATTCAGTTGATTATTGTTCAATAGATTCTGATGATTATTTTTCAGTATGTTCTGATGATTTTTGTTCAGTAGATTCTGATGATTCTTTTTCAACAGACTGGCAAAGCCCTTATTTAGCATTGCGTGAAGAGTACCGTCCCAAGTGGTACGGTCCTAAGGTACAAAAGAATATCAGTGAGAGAGTATGTTCTGATGATTATTGTTCAGTAACTTCTGATGATTATTGTTCAGTAGATTCTGATGATTCTGTTTCAACAGACTGGCAAAACCCTTATTTAGCTTTGCGTGAAGAATATCGTCCGAAGTGGCACGGTCCTAAGGTACAAAAGAAAATCAGTGAGAGAGTATGTTCTCATGATTATTGTTCAGTAACTTCTGATGATTATTGTTCAGTAACTTCTGATGATTCTGTTTCAACAGACTGGCAAAACCATTATTTAGCTTTGCGTGAAGAGTACAGTCCGAAGTGGCACGGTCCTAAGGTACAAAATAAAATCAGTGAGAGAGTATGTTCTGATGATTATTATTCACTAGATTCTGATGATTACTTTTCAACAGACTGGCAAAACCCTTATTTAGCTTTGCGTGAAGAGTACCGTCCGAAGGGGTACGGTCCTAAGCCCCATGAGAAAATCCAAGTTCTCCAAAATGTAAGCTTTGAAGCTACACCTTGTTCAAAAGGAGCTGAGGTGTGTGTTTTACCTCACAGGTCACATAGATTAGCATATACGCAAACTGAAATGTTTAAATCAGGATGTTCTGACGACGTACTTTTAGCAGATTCTGATGATATTTGCTCAATAGATTATGTTGATTGTTTTTCAACGGACTCGCAACCCTTTTTTAGCCTTGCGTGAAAGTACCATCCGAAGGGGTACGGTCCTAAGCCCCATGAGGAAATCCAAGTTCTCCAAAATGTGACTTTTGAAGCTACATCTCGTTCAACAGAAGCCGAGGCGTGTATTTCACACAACAGATCATGTAGATTAGCATATACGCAAACTGAAATGTATAAATCAGGATGTTCTGACGACGTGCTTTTAGGAGATACTGCTGATATTTGCCCAGTAGATTATGATTATTTTTCAACAGACTCGCAAAATCCTCTTTTAGCCTTACGTGAAGAGTATCATCCGAAGGGGTACGGTCCTAAGCCCCATGTGGAAATCCACGTTCTCCCAAATATGAGCTTTGAAGCTACATCTTGTTCAAAAGGAACTGAGGTGTGTGTTTTACCCCACAGTCACATACATTAGCATATACGCAAACTGAAAGGTTTAAATCAGGATGTTCTGACGACATGCTTTTAGCAGATTCTGATGATATTTGCTCAGTAGATTATGTTGATTATTTTTCAACAGACTCACAAAACCCTCTTTTAGCCTTGCGTGAAGAGTATCATCCGAAGGGGTACGGTCCTAAGCCCCATGTGGAAATCCCCGTTCTCCCAAATATGAGCTTTGAAGCTACATCTTGTTCAAAAGGAACTGAGGTGTGTGTTTTACCCCACAGGTCACATACATTAGCATATACGCAAACTGAAAGGTTTAAATCAGGATATTCTGACGACATGCTTTTAGCAGATTCTGATTATTTTTCAAGAGACTCGCAAAACCTTTTTTAGCCTTGCGTTAAGAGTACCATCCGAAGGGGTACGGCCCTAAGCCCCATGAGGAAATCCAAGTTCTCCAAAATGTGACTTTTGAAGATACATCTCGTTCAAAAGGGGCTGAGGCGTTTATTTCACCCAACAGATCATGTAGATTAGCATATACGCAAACTGAAATGTTTAAATCAGGATTGCATGAAGAGTACCATCCGAAGAGGTACGGTCCTAAGCCCCATGGCGAAATCCAAGTTCTCCCAAATATAAGCTTTGAAGCTACATCTTGTTCAAAAGGAGCTGAGCTGTGTTTTTTACCCCACGGGTCACATAGCGTGAAGAGTACCATCCGAAGGGGTACGGTCCTAAAACACAAAAGGAGATCATTGAGAACCGACATTCTCACTGAAGTAAATAGAGTAAAATTTTGTACTCTAAATTTTTTGAACGAAATAGATTTTTTCCTTTTGTAGAAAATGATAATAAATAATTTAACTATATTTCAGTCTAAATCATAAATTCACTTACATACCACAGTGTGTTAGAAATGTTCGTATAAACGTAATTGAAGAGTGTGATTTTAATCAGTCTCATGACTGATTAAAATCACACTTTTCAAAATTCCAATATATTGCATTTTTTCCGTAATAAAATTTTTTATAAAATAATTCTTCTGCCAATCCGTTTCAATTGTTATTGAGATTTTATATATAACTAATCAAATAATCTGGAAAAATCGAATTTAACATCAGTTATATTTCTATTATTTAGAACTTTGTGTTCCCAACCGCCAGAGGTCCGCGAGGTTACAATGAACAGGTGAAAAGGAATTAAAAATATCGCCCACATTTTAAAGTCCTTTAGTCCTTGTTGAGAAAATATATATCTCAGCTAAACCATATTTGACGAGAAGAGGGTCTCTAGATAAATTATGACTTTACAAGGAGTCCTCAGAAAACATATTGCTTCGTATGGGGTCCATCACCCAGAAAAGTAGGGAACAACTGATTTAGACAATAATAAATAACTTTTATTATATCTGTACTACTGCACTTTCAGTCCTATGATTTCAATAAATTTGTACTAATTAAAAGATAACACGCTACATTTGTTTAAATACGTGAAGTAAATTTTGATGATATTTTTAAATTAACTTTTCTAAAAGTTTGTTCTGAAATTTCACTTTATATACCTTACTTTTGATTCGAAAAGCACCTCAGCTCAGTCAATCGCGTGTTAGGCTCGTATTATCAGATTACCAGGCTCGAGTTGTAATTGTATCAGCGTGTCCTCAGTGCAAATCACCACTCAGTCCTTGTTTAAAAAGCAGATAACCAGGGAATTCTAAAAGCTATCTCTTTGGGATGGAGCTTAAAGGTGTCACCCGGTGTTAAATACAACCATGCTTTGTGCACGTTAAAGGACGTCAGGTTTGTCCTGGATCAGAGACTTCAATATATCTTATCGCAACTATTCAGTGGGTATTCCTGTAACAGCTCTGAAATTAGGGAAATTTATGACCTAACTATTTGGTACATTGTGTGCTAAAAACTGATAGAGATAAAATGACCCAACCAGTTTCTTTAAAACCTGATCAAGACTGGATGTGTCGTTTTATTTTAAGCTTATGATATTTAAATTAAGCCTATTGTGGAAGGCAATAAGAGACGCAAACAGAAGAGAGAGAGTCTGCTTCTCCAAATCAGCCACAATGGGTTTATTTATTAAAAAGATACTTAAGTCTTCTGAAAAATAATGCACGCATATTTTTTGGAAAATTTTGGATCATTATTGCGAGGATCGAATTTTAAGTTAAACAAAATGTATCAGGAAACGATTGGAAGAAGTATGTAAAATTATTTGTACTTTAAAGCGTGTCTGAGGAAATAGTTTTTCTACGTGTGGAATCCGTGGCGTAGAAAAAGTCGGGAACTGCCAATTTAGACAATAATAAATAACTGCAATGCTCACAAAAATTAGGGGATATTTCAAAATGAATATGAAGCGATAAAAAAAAAGAAGCATTCGATTTTTTTATTAAACAAGAACATCAGAAAAGCAAACGACGAGTCAAAGAAAGTTGTTCGATTATGCAAATGAGATGTAAAACAAACTTTTATTTCATTGGTGAAAATGCACTATACAAAAGGCTGAAAGTATTGGTGTATCTGCACGTTTCCTGATCTTAAAAGGGCACATCCTGCAATTTCCCAGCTCTTGCAATGCCCCTGCAACACGATTTGCCCGAATGCGAAGCCTGGAGAGCCATAGGACGTCTTGAAGCTAGTCAAACACAGACGACAGTGGCAACAGCACTTGGAACATCCCAAAGCGTGATTAGCAGATTGTGGAATCGCTTTCAAGAGACTGCTACAGTACGAAGAAGACGAGGGTAGGGTCGCCCATCTGCCACAACAGCAGAGATGACCGCTACTTGACCTTATTGGCAAGAAGGAACAGGCGCAGCAATGCAACAGAGCTGTGGGGACAGTTTCTTGCTGCCACTAGACGACGGATATGCACCCAGACCATACGAAATCGGTTCCACCGTGTTGGACTGCATGCCCGGCGACCAATGGTATGCATTCCGTTATCTGCTGAACACCGTAGAACCCGTAGAAGGTGGGCTGATGAGCATCGTCATTGGACCTTCTGATGAGTTATCAACTGTCCTCTTTTTTGATGAGTCACGGTTGAGTCTGCAGCCTGACAATCATCGTGTCCTGATCTGGCGTTAACGAGGAACACAGGAGAATCCACGTTTCATGCGAGAAAGAACTCCTTTGGTGGTGGTGGAATCGTGGTGTGGGCTGGCATCAGCATTGGTGGTCGAACCGACCACTTCATCAGAAACGGATCGCTGACTGCTGTCATATATCGAGATCAGGTCCTGTACCCTATAGTGGTACCCTATGCTCGAGCAGTTGGAAATAACTTTCTTTTCATGGACGATAACGCAAAGCCCCACCGTGCGCAAATCGTCAACAACATGCTTCAGGAGGCAGGAATCGAACGCATGGACTGGCCTTCACGTTCTCCAGACCTGAATCCCATTGAACATGCTTGGGATGCACTGGGAAGACGTCTGGCAAACCGTCCAATGCCTCCCACAACACTTCTTGAGCTGGAAGTTGCCCTAGAGCAAGAGTGGCAGAGGATCCCACAAGAACTGCTGGACATTCTGATCCTGTCCATGCCCCATTGCTGTCAGTATGTTTTGGCAATCTTTGGTGATCATACACCCTACTGAAAAGTCAATGTGTAGCACTCTCGTCCAGTTTGACATGCTTCTGTTCACCCCACGAATATGTTACTTGCTACTCAATCACGACAATTGAGTTTGCATAATCGAACAACTTTCGTTGATTTGTCGTTTGGTTTTCTAATGTTTTTGTTAACAAAAATGCTTCTTTTTTTATCGCTTCATATTCATTTTTAAATATGCTCTAATTTTTGTGAGCAGTATATTATTCTGTACGCTGTTGTACTTTCAATCGTATGATTTCGACAATTTCGTACAAATTACAAGAAAATATGCTAGATTTGTTCAAAAACATGAACTTAATTTCGATTAATTACACTGGTTTACAAGGCTTCTATAACATAAACATTGTACATCGTTTAACTATTTTTCTGGTGCTGATTTCTGATCTAGCCTTAAAAACTGGCTAGCACAAAATCTTCCTATACCAACACCTCCAGGCAACTGGGAGGATACTAGATATTTCGCTTTTGTGTCTAGCAACAGTAATTGCCAAGTGAGAGAAAACATTAATAGAAACCTAACCTCAGATCGTCATTGTTTTAATTGTAAGAGGAACACGTGCTGTACGTTGAAGAGTGAATTTTGGCGTTTAAATAATACAAAGGCAGCGTCGCAGATGTGTTAATGTGCCAGATATATTTCGTTATGTGTGAGGATATTATATTTTAAAAACCCAGGGTCGTTCTTTGACAAAGATGTGAAGAAAGCCTATAACTTGTATTTTGGATGTCATGGTAGAGATTAGGACAAAATATGGGTTCCAGATGTGTGCTGCATTTCGTGCTTAGTGGCCTAAGTGAATGGTTGAAAGGTAAAATAAAATTCATCTCTTTGCAGTTTCAATGGTTTGGCGTGAGTCAATTAGTCACTTGCATGATTGTTATTTTTGTTTATTTAAAGTGTCGGGCTTTCCAAAAAAAAAAAAGTAAAATACAATATCCAAATGTGCCTTCAGCCACGAGTCTGGTACTATTCGTCTAATGCCAACTGGTCTAATGCTGATTAGTCTAACGGGGACAACGGGTCTAAAGGGACGTTTCGTCTAATGAGACAACAATACGTCCAATGCGTCTAAAGGGACGTTTCGTCTAATGAGACAATACGTCCGATGGAACAGTTCGTCCAAAGCCGATTTTTCGAATCAGACAACCCGTCCAAAAGTGCCAATAACGATGACATATTATATTTCATGGTTATTATTCTGAATCAAAAATTTGTGTGTTGACAAAAAATAATTTAGGTGGAGAAATGAATTTAGCGGTGATTGAGACTCGAACCCATGTCTCCCAGTTACATGCGATGTGAGACATGAGTTCGAGTTTCACTCATAGCGATACTCATTTTCTGAGCTAAATTACTTCCTGAATTCCATTATAACAAGCAATCTCTGCATTTACTATTGAGAAAGGTAAGTCCTTCCTTTCTCAGGTTCAACAACAGCTAATAAAAATTTATATATAAACAAACAACTTTCCCATCTCAAGCGGTAAACATTTTAAACAGTGCATTTCGGCGAGAATTTCTCTTTCATATATCTATGAAATTTACTCTTTCAACAAAGGAACTAAAAAATAGCAATTAAGCCTTTTGGATGTACTTTCGCCTTTGGCTGAAACGTTTACGCAATGGACCAAACTTCTTCGAAGTTGATTATTGAAATAAAAAATAATATAAATTAAAAATTTTAACAAATATCTATCTTTCTATATGCCCTAAAAAGTAGAAAATAAAACTAAGCATATCGATGGTGCAATCAGTCACTGAGTTTGTATTCACTTCAAAGGAAGATAGGGCGCCGGCAATCTTGTTGAGTAGGTAAATCGGCGCCCTATCTTCCTTTGAAGTTAATACAAACTCAAGTGACCGATTGTACCATTGATATGCTTTAGGTTTATTTCCTACTTTTTAGGACTCTATTCGAAGATGGGTTTTTTTGCTTATATTTTATTTTTCTTCTCACTAAAAACACCTACCGTCAAAAACCTTCATTTGATATATGACTCATAAACATAGAGCACATTTACCACCCTATTGAATTCATGTTTGAGGTAACCCATGACATTGGAGACATCACTAGCTTTAAATTGAGATACGACACTTTAAAGTCGATCCCCGAGAAAATCTTTTCCACCCACATATTTTATCAGCGGAGAATTTTCACATTGTCCCCCTTTTCATTGACGTATATCTTGTTACTTTCGGCATTCGCGTTCTGGAGATTTAGCGGAACAATTGATTCGCATTTCCCCTTTTTTAGGAGGAAAGAAAGCATGGAGGAGGGATTTTTTCCAGTCTAGGACATTCCTCACGTCACAAGCTTTCATTTGGTACCTAAATCATTAAGTTTCTTCATTGCTTTCGAAAGATATGGTGGAACAACGTTTTATCAAATGCACAAACCGACCAACTGAGAAATATAAAGCCAAAAGCAATAGGAAGATGGGAAAAAAGAGGGGTCAAGAAACTGGATTGCCATTGCCATATAACATTGTACCATCCGTTCGAGAGATATTTAAAAATTTCTTAAAAAATGCGTGAAATGTTCACAAGTTTAACAATAGTTTCAACATTGGACGAATAGTCCATTGAACCAAACGGGATTGGGCGAATTGTCCTCTTTGGATTAAACGGCATTGGACCAAATACCATTAGACGAAACGTTCGGAACCGTCAGCCATAAGGCCAGTTTCTCATGGAGATTTCCTATAACAAAACCTCGAACCAACTGAGAGAAGATGGATTTACATTCATCAAAGCAAGACTTGGACGCACATACAGATCCTGATCCTACATACACCCCTAAAAAGTTAGTATATTTTGTTGAATCAGATGAGATTCGTCTAAATGATCTTGACCCCTCTAGTAGTGTCTTCTTTCAGCTGGATAACGCCCTATGACACACTGCCTGGATTGTTCGAGAATGGTTCGCGTAATATGAGGAAGACTTCCAGGTATTGCTCTGACCTCTAAATTCCCCAGACATCAATCCAATCGATCATCTGTAGTTTGTGTTGGAACAGCATATCCGATCTGCGGCGGCTCAACACCGTAACTTACAAGAGTTAAAGTATCCGCTGGTAACGTGTTGGTACCAGATACCACAAGACACCTTTAGAAATCATGTAGGGTCCATGCCTCGCTGGGTAAGTGCTGTTTTGGGGCACGTGGAGGACCAACATCTTATTAGGCAGGTAGTCATGTTTTGGCTCTTCGGTAAACTGTCTCGGTCTTGGATACTGGCCAAAGATACCTAGGTTTGAGCCCTTGGTATGCGATGGTTGTTTGCGTTGATTTTCTGTTTAGGTTCCGCCATTCTCACAGACCTTCTACTACGGCATTTAAAATTAACAACCTCCTATCAGACATTTGTGGCAAACAGCTGCTAGAGGCAATATTTATTTATTTTATTTATATTTATATATATAAAACCATTAATATATTACATTAATTTCAGGGTAATTAACAGCAAAGCTTAATATTCAAAATTAAAATTCGCACTTTAATCTCGACGAAATTATTTTCTTTCCCCATGGTTGCAAAACCAAAAATTTCATTAATATTTTACTCAAAATCGAGAAAAATGTTAAGTGTGCACTGTCGTTCCTGTGCTATAGGGTGGCATGAGGTGTAAATCCGACTAGGCATAATTTGTTAATAATTCTGACACGGAAGGTTTTTCCACAATGTAAAATTTCTATACTTTAATGGCAATGACCGAGTGGTTAGCACGCTTGGCTACTGATCTAAGGGGCCTGCGTTCGAGCCCCGGGTAAGAAATGGTTGTGTGTGTGTGTGTGTGTTGTATTTCTGCTGAGGTCCTGCCATCCTCTCAAACCCTCCACTATAGCATACAAACTGACGGGCTCCTGTCAGACCTCTGTGGCAAGCAGCTGCTTCAGGAGGTATTTTTTTTTTAAAAAGAGATGATTTTGATTTCGGAGTTAAAGATTTTCCAGGGCAACGACTTTTATATACCTAACCTTTTTATTTTAATTGCAGAAAAAAATTATTAATGATACTACTTAGGAGTAACACAGCTCCTAATGTCTTCAGGACATCTACCTCATTCTTAACATATATGATGAGCACAAAAAATTTTATTGGCCCATTAGAATTTTGTGAGGAATACAGGTAAAAATATTTTAAATTTTATTGACAACTGAATGCCTTCCTGATGCTTACCGCAGAACAGACAGCGCTATAATATTTGAAATTTGATAATGTTTAATCACGCCAAATATACAAAAATTATGTCACATACTTTTGTTTTTTGTTTTGTTCAAGTCGATGATATCACTTATTCCGGGTTAAAAACATTTATTAAATTATGTCTGTGCAATTCCGCTGTTCCCCACCAACGAAAGCCTCTTTTAACGTTTCGCAAGCGGGTGGTTCAGTCGATAATGCGCCAGGCTCGTAATCTGCAGTTCCCAGGTTCGAGTCCTAGCTGGGTCAGCTTTCAGATTTATGTCCTCCAACTAATTACGCAATGGACGGCCTTGAAGACAGACTCCCATCTCTCTCTTGACAGATATACAGGATCTCCTACCTTAACATTCTTTGAGTCCTTTCAGATTGACCCATCCGTCACTACTGCCATCAATTTCACAGAACTTAATTCTATCAGGACTCCTAATTGTTTCTTCTTATCTACAGGGCTTGGTACTCACACCCTCCCAACATACTGTTAATCCGATTTCCACATTGGACACATCTGCCAGAGATCCTCATAGGTACAATAAAAGTTCATTGTTCAGTTTCAGTGACGATATCCTTGACTGAAAAGAAAGGAAGTGGTCAGTTGTGAGCGTAAGAAATTAGACAGGTGATTTGCATTAAGTGAGCTCTTGCGTTCTAGCAGAAGAAAATTATGAGCGAATATTTCATGAATTCCGAAATATCCGAATGTACAGCATAAATACTCATGAAGTCGTGTGTCACGTAATTATAATGAACCTTACCTCTGGAAGAAAACGTAAGTGCTCAACGTGCTTAAAATAAGAATTAAGTGCATTTTATTTCTATTAATTTGTTATATTAACTGTATTCTAGTTGTGCTTACCGACGTATATCAAATATTGAAATATATATCGAAATTCGGTCTTTTTTGTTTTTCAATAATAATGCAATTAACACGTGGAGCAAACTGCTACAGAACTGGATTAAAATGTTCATTTATTATTTCGTTTTCATTAATTTAATTCTTTTGTGTTCAAGTTTCAAAACTTAATGGTTTTTAAATCTGCCTATATTGTGCAATAAAATCCCTATAAATAAATTTATATTAATTTATTCGAATTCCAAATTGCCTGGTCATAAGGCATCTAAAGCCGTAGAGAATGTTGAGGAATAAAACACACCGGACAACTGCTGAGAGAAATACTAAAGTTTCCTTTCAATGTTATCCAGATTGTTCTTTAGCGTGCACTGACTCCCCAGACTAGGGGACGGAACTTAAAGTACCATCTGATGGACGGCGACTTTCCAAGCGTGTAAAGGTTTTCCTGAATAAAGTATGTGCAGTTTAGCACAGATAAACGTCGCCGATAATGCCATTACGACTCGACGCAGGGAACTGCAATTTAAGATCCTGGCTATCTACCGACTGAGCCAGCTGCTCCTCATACTTACATTTTGGTTGGAATCTATGACAACCAATTTACAAATGCCAAACTTAAGACACAAGCATTTTCACACGACAAATTGCGATGATCGTGCAAAGATAAGCCTATTTTTTCTCGCAGAGTTTTTCATACCATGTTGCTGACTATCAACTATTAAATAGAACGAAATTTATTGCAGCTTGTTAGCTATAAAATATTAAAACTGACATATAAAAATATTACCCAACAGTGAATGTAATATTTATACCTCTATCGCCTCTTTTACACTAACTTAACTGTGAGAAGCAATTTTCTCTGCGTGAAAGAATCTCGAAGCCACTTGGTAAAATACAGGTGGGTTGTGGAAATTGGGATTGTTTAGGTGAATTTAAGGAGAGTTGGCAAAATCGAGCAAACTTGGTAAAATCTAAACAACTTCAAAATCTTGGAGAATTGGCAAAATCATGGGGTGTTGAGAAAATCGGGACAACTTGGTAAAGTCTTGGGGTGTTTGCAAAATTCGAAATGACTTGGTTAAATTGAGGTGAGATGTAAAAATTGAGATTTATTCTGTAAAATTATGGTGAGTTGGCGAAATCGAGGCAACTTATCAAAATGTTGGGAGTCCGCAAAATTCAGAGCCACTTGGTAAAATACAGGTGAGTTGTGAAAATTGGAATTGTTTTTGTGAAATTAAGGAGAATTGGCAAAATTGCAAGTGACTTGGTAAAATTTAGGTGATATGTAGAAATCGAGATTTCTTCTGTAAAGTTGTGGCGAGTTGGCATTCAGTTCGAAGCTACTCGGTAAAATACAGGTCAGTTGTGAAAATTGGGATTGTTTCTCTAAAAATAAGGAAAGTTGGGAGATACCAGATAACTTGGCAAAATATTGAGCAGTTGGCAAGAATTGAAGAAACGGTAAAAATACTGTGATTATTCAAATTCGAAGTAAATAGGAACAGTTTTGGTGGCGCAATCCATTAGTTCGAATTTCCTCCGTTAGAAATAACTAAAATCATGAAAAGGAAAATCTCATTTTCTTTAAAAACACTATCGTTACAGGTTAACCGTGAACCTTAGAGCTTGTCAATTACAATCATAATTTGTTGCAATAGTATGATTAGACTTCTATCCTTTTATATGATGATATTTTTTGGCATTGACATAAGATAATTATAATTTTAACAATGACATATGACAGTTATAAAATGCAGCATTGAAATTAATTTTCTTGACATAGATCATTGCTACTGATAAAAAAACTTCTAACATTGGACAGGAGGATTCATTTTGTTCTTTTTCTACTAATTTTTTAGGACTTATCTAAGTTTCAGCTCTAATAATGCAACAGATTTTTGGGATAATATTTTTCTTATTAAGAGTATAAAAGTAAGTGGTATTTTTCAATTGCTCCTACATTTTTCACAGTTGTTTGCAAAATTTGGTGACTGAAAATAGTTTTTTTATTTCAATCTTTTATTTTTTTCGTGACACATTTTTCACCTTTATGTTTGTCATCAAAGAAATTACTTAGTAACGTGTTATATTTATATGAATTTCGAACTGTTAGAATATAGATGCAGTCGATTATATGTATTTCTGATATTATATGGTTATTGATGTAATTCCTTCTAAATTGAAAAAACATCCATTTGGTGTTTTTAATATTTAAATAAATTACATTATAATTAAGCCAACGTATAACAGTATTGTAATCTTGTAAAACTTTCACAGCATTCTATTGGTATTTCTTCTCAGTGGAAATTACAGTCATGCGTAGACAAATAGTGACATTTCACATTAGTGCCAATTGAGTGATTAATGTGTATTCACGAGGGTAGATATGTTATTTTAGTTTCTTATTCTGCTCATATTCGATTTTCCTTGGATATTTCATTCATGCAAAATTAAATGAAACCAAAATATTAATGATAAATAATTTATATTTCTATCTGTTAAATTTATATAAATCTTAATTTCAACATTTGACGAACTTCTTTAATAACATAAAACCTTACAAATGAAGTGTTTGAAACAGGATTCAAAGATTTTCTTTCAACCAAAACAAGCTATGTGTTTACCTTATCAATAAAATTATAATGCATTACACTAATTTATCGTACTAATATACTATAAAATAAAATAAATAACTCTCCAAGCAGCTGCTTGCCACAGAGGATGACAGGAGCCTGTCAGTTTATATGCCATAGAAGAAGGTGTGTGAGGATGACAGGACCTCAGCAGAAAAACGACACATACATCCATCGGGGCTCGAACCCAGGTCCTTTAGATCAGTAGCCAAGCGCACTAACCACTCGGCCATGGGACGGAAAACAATAATAAAATAGATAGGATCTGTTTTAATTTATTTATCCATCATTTTAAAACACAAATGTATAACATTTTTATCATATGGCACTGATTCCCTTTTACACTTTAACAGTACCTTACTATAATGCCTAAAAAACATCCATGCCTTACCAGGGGCTCTAACCCAGGTCCCTTAGATCGGTAGCCAAGCGTGCTAACTACTCGGCCATGGGAGAACAAGCTAAATCTCAAAGATTTCTGAAGAAATTAAATTTATTCTTGTTATATATATATACTTAAAATATTTTAATTAACTTTTATGCATACTTATGCAGACATGGCAAATAAATTTGAATGTGTCTGCTTAACAGAGAAGATATAATAAATAGATGAATGGATAATTCCCATATTTAATGTTTTACTTTCGAATCTTTTTTTTGCTTTCACACCCATTGTTTACTTTTATATATTTACGATTGTTGGTGCTTCGTTCATAAGGATTCTTTACACCTACTTCTTCCCTTTTAGCTCTCTATTTCTTTTATTCGGCTGTCATTGCTCCTTGTATTTTTTTTACCATTTTTTGTCTCTTTTTCTGAATTTTCTCTCTTGCACATTAACTTTGATTGTGGATGATTTGTTTATAATCATTTTTAATTGCAAACTTTTTATGTGTAATAGTTTTGGTTTCGAATGGCCCATAAATCCTTTACCATTCACTCAATGGGCTAAAGAGGTCCTACTGGACTATGAGATTTAGTTCTCCATACACAACTCCTGAAAACAGATGCTGCATTTGGTCACTGCAGGCCATTTCTAACGAAATCCTTTCTGACATTGTACAGCCATCTGATCTACGTCTCCTATTACTTCAGAAGTTTTTATCTGGGTCAGGACTTTCTTTAGCGATTTTTAATATTTCAGTTTCCATTGTTCTCGAAACTATACCACATTACTTAGCCGCCTTTTTCGCACGACAGTCTTATTTCGTAAATGTTTCTGTCTTTAATTCGACCTCCATACCTTATAGGTAGAGGATTATATAAATAGATGGATACGAAAATACTTATCAGAATGACGATCATGTTTATACCTGAACAAGGTTCTGATTGAATCAAGGCGGGTATTACCTGAGTCAGCAGCACTCGAGGCTTGTGTAGTTCTCAGATTGTAGTCCCACATATGCTAGCATTGAGATTAATCGCTGTTAAACTTCCACCTTGCAAAGGTCAGGCACCAAAGACTTGGGAAGACATAGGAAATTCGTCCAATGGGATGAAAAACTGTGACTTTGTGTGCAGGAATACTTTTTCCTGTCAAAGAAGAAGCAGAAGGATCTAGACTGGAGGCTGCCAGCTCTTTTAACAGCTGTTGAAATGCTAAGAGAAGGTGAGAGACTCGCTCACCTTCTCCGAGCCTTTGGTTTCTTGTGGTGTGAACATTTAGTCCAATACATGAAAAAATTTCATTCAGAGGTAAAACAATTGAACCTCACTTGATTCATGGAGAACAGAGAAGAATGCTATTCGAAATTTTTTTCCCGTAAATTATTCTTACAAAATTTAATAATACTCATTTTTTTCTCTCATTTTAAATACTGTTTTCATTATGTCGTTTGTCGTCTGTTTGTCGATATTCAGCTTTTTAAAGAGATAAATGAATAAGTTCCTTTTGATTGGACAGGGTAATTATAAGAACTCATATCTCCTCTGGCGCATATAAGAATCTCGTTCCGAAAGACAAATAAGTTTTTCCTTTACCTACACTTTCATTCCTTAAAAGTTTTAACTTGAGCTAGCGGATGATGGGAAAAATGCAAATAGTATTTTATTAGCAATTTTACAACATAAAAGTATTCGTCTTTCAATTCTTAAACCTAAAACGTTGCAGTTCGCACACCTCTCTGAGAAGTAAGTGATTATTGCTGTAAGTGGAATACCTCTTAAACTACCACAATTTTTCAAATTTCTATTCTATAGATTTTATTTGTTGGGTTGCGTAGTTTTACCTCTGAGCGGCACTTTTTTGCACATCATGGGCTAAATGGCCAAGTCACATGGACCCCGAAGGCTCAGAGAAAGTTGGGGGAGGGGACTCATTGGAACAGCTGTTGGGAGACAGTTGGTAGCCTCCCGTCAAGGCCATCCAGCGTGTTCTTTAAAGTGCACAGGGTATGGCTCTCCACAAAAATGGCACAACATTCCGTGTTTGAAGTTCGTTTTTCTAGTTTCTCCATATATATATATACGCAACAAGTAAAGCTGATGCTCATATTTAGTATTAGGAGCTGTGGAATTTTAATTTTGCTGGAAATTGAAGATTTCTAACAATTAGTCCACTTAAAATCACTTGACTTTTGTTGAATCCCGTTCTTAAATAATTCGCCCACTGAGATGGAGTTCCTGTTTAAAAGTTTGCAAGTGAGACTGTATTTGTATATGTTAATCAAATTTCTTACCTTTTTACTGATCCAATGCGGAAAGGGACGTAGCCATGGGGGGTGGCTCCCCCCAAAGTAACTCGGAGTTCGCAAAATTCGAAGCGACTTCGTAAAATCTAGATGAGTTGTGAAAATTTGTAATCTTTTTTTTTTTGTAAAATTAAGTGAAGTTGTCAAAAAATCGAGGCAACTTGGCAAATCTAGGGCAGTTTGGAAAATGGAGAGACGGCAAAATTTAGAGCACTTGACAAAATTCGAAGCCTCTTAGTAATATACAGGTGAGTTGGCAAAATTCGGAGTGACTTTGCGAAATCGTGGGGAGTTGGCAAAAATTCAGGTGAGATGTAAAAAGTTGAATTTTTTTTACTGTAAAATTATGGCAGTTGGCAAAATTCGGAGTGACTTGGCAAAATCATGGAGAGTAAAGAAAGGAGATGTAAAGAAGAAAGGAAATGTAGAGATGTAAAGAAATAAGGTAAATAAGGAGTGTAAAGATTGGATTGGGATTGGTTTTGTGAAATTAAGGAGTGTTGGCGAAATCAAGGGTAAATTAACACTGACTTGCTACAATTCAGACAAGATGTAAATATTGGGATAATTTCTGTGAAATTATGGCTAGTTGGCAAAATTGGAAGGCAAATGGCAAAGTGCAAGAGAGTTGTGAAAAATTGCTCCCCCCCCCGAGCGAAAATCTAGACATTATTTTCTCGGTTGGCAAAATTTTATTTTTGAGTTGGAAAATATTTAATTTCTCCCCCCCCCCCCAACCATAGTCCTTCGCTACACCCCTGAATGCGGGTATAAAAATGAAAATCGACATCATCTCCTTAGGATCGTAAGGATATGAATAACGGAAAAAATTAATGAAAAGTGGGCATCTCCTATATCTGGGTGTGGACTGAGTGGTCTCTGTTCCTTCATACTTACTGTTCTCTTAGAATCGTTCGAGATTTCAATTAGGCACAACACAAAAAGTGATATAAAGAGACGAAATAGGAGTGTAAAGATTTTTTTTTCTTAAGAAAGAGGTATATTTTGTTTCTAATTACCTATATTATGATAGCGATTATTTTCACAAGCAATATTATATCGGAATGGTAATATAAAATACAATAGAGCCTAAAATGCTAAGAACCTTTGAATGGTTGTTGGGGTTGTTTGAGGTTTTATGGTGCAAGAGCAGCTAAGCTATATTGCGCCCAGAACCTTTGGATGAAACGGCTGTTTTGTTACATTACAATGCCCTTTCCGTTATTGTCCAAGTTGGATTGGGTTGTTTTACCTCCGAGAGGCCCTTCTTTTCCACAAAATGGAATAAATGCCAGGTCACAAGGATCTCAAGGCTCAGAGAAGATTGTGGAGTGGAGATCCACAGGTCAGCTGTTCTTAAGGCCACCCAGTGTGTTCTTTGACGGCTACAGATTTTGGCTCCCCCACACACCGGACCATTATGTAACGTCCAATCCGGCGGACGCAGGCCTTTCCTAGCCCTTCGGTGTCCCCTACTGACTAAGGGAAGGGTTGGGTTGTTTTACCTCTGAACGGCACTTTTTTGCACACCATGGGCTAAATGGCCAGGTCACATGGACCCCGAAGGCTCAGAGAAAGTTGAGAGAGGGGACCCACTGGAACAGCTGTTGGGAGACTGACGGTAGCCTCCCGTCAAGGCCACCCAGTGTGTTCTTTGACGGCTACAGATTTTGGCTCCCCCGCACACCGGACCATTATGTAACGTCCAATCCGGCGGACGCAGACCTTATCTAGCTCTTCGGTTTACCCTACTGACTAAGGGAAGGGCGGAGAGTTTTGCGGAGATAAATTTCAATGCTGGCATAGGAAGGACTCGAACCTGGAAATTGCAGATTACGAGCCTGGCACTCTACCAACTGAACCACCTCCGCCTCTAGTATCCATGTAATAATAATAACTTGGAACAGATATAACTGATTACTCCTGAGATATATATTTCGAAAGCTTACCAAGTACAATTCAAAATACTGAACATAATGAAAACACCATGAAAAGAAAAGGAATATCATGATACTGGTAAGTCGGATTGGAGAGGTGCAGTACATTACCACAGGCTTCCTCAAATAAAGTCGCTATAAAAAAGAATTTTACGCTCAGACAAATGTACCATAGGCATACCGAATTTGGTACGACCTTAAATATGTTCTATACATTGTTTTACGAAAGATATTTTTCAATTAATTTTTCTTCTTCCACAGCCTCCCTGAGCGATCGGATGCAGACGCTGTACCAGAAGTGGTACAGTCGCTCAAAAAAATATCCGAACACTATGGTTGATTACAGAATTCAGAAAAAATATCTGGCAACCTTCGTGTCACGTGATTACAGAATTCAGGAAAAATATCTGGACCGTTCACAGCAAACTGGAGAGTGTGCAGTTACTGCACACGCTTCAGTTTGCTGTGAACGGTAACTGCACACGCTCAATATTTCCGTGAGACAATCTAGTATCAAAATTTACGTGACACAATCTAGTATCAAAATAATATGACCACCTAGAGTCGCTCAAAAAAGTATCCGAACACTAGGATTGATTACAGAATTCAGAAAAAATATCTGGCAACGATTTTTTAGAGCTTAGTGATCTGGCAACCTTAGTATCACGTGATTACAGAATTCAGGAAAAATATCTGGAGCGTGTACAGCAACTGTACACGCTCCAGTTTGCTGTGAACGGTAACTGCATACGCTCAATATTTCCGTGAGTGAGCCCTCACGATCTAGGTGTTTGTGAGCTCACACGATCCAATGTGCTGTAAACATTAACCGCAACCGCTCCAGTTTGCTGTGAATGGTAACTGCACACGCTCCATATGAAAAAACGAAAAAGGAGTGTAATCCCAGAGTGATTTGGTAAAGAACAACGTAGAAATGTTTTTACTTGTACATGTATTCTGATAGTGATTATTTTCACATTTAATAAGTATTCTATATTATATAGTTTATAATTTTAGTAGTTTCTTTCATTTCGTAACATTTTTGACATCAAATACTGAAAATGCAGATTTAGAAGAGTTATTTTAATTAACAATTGTAGACAAATTTCAATTTTCGAGAATGAAAGTCAGCAATGTTCTAAAATGAATCTTTCAGATAAGATATCTATAGGCTTGTAATATATATTACAGAAGGTGAAATAACAGCAATCAAGACACTAGTTCCAGAAAATGGAATGGGAAAGAATATATATTTTTACAAATCTTCGGTGCCGAATACTAAGTTTGCCAATTGGCAACCCTAGATATTATTATGTGTAACAAAGTAAAAAATTTACTAGGAGACAAAAATAGCGATAAAAAATTGTGTAATGACTCTACGTTAAAGTCCCTAGCATTCAGGACAACGAAAACACAGTCAAATATCACTAAGGTCTGGAGGTCCCATCATTTCAAAGTTGGAGACTGGGGCATTGAAGTTATTGTATAAGTCATGAATAATAAATATAAATACCCCCTCAAGCAGCTGCTTGCCACAGAGATCTGACAGGAGCCTATCAGTTTATATGCCATAGTAGGAGATCTGAGAGGATAGCAGGACCTCAGCAGAAAAACAACACATACATCCATGCCTTACCCGGGGCTCGAACCCAGGTCCCTTAAATCAGTAGCCTAGCGTGCTAACCACTCGGCAGAAGGGAATAACAAGGGTATTTAAGCTAATGTGTATTTACAGAAGGGTATAGCTGGGGTACTTAGTCTAATGTCTATTTTGAAAAAAATGTCAATCCATTTCAGTAAAGTATTCCGAATATAATAATCTACAAATAATACGAATAAATCTACTATAATAAAAAATAATTGTTTTTTTCCCCCTGTGGAAAAACTAAACGTCATAACGTCAGGGATATATTAAGGTGGAGGGTTATGCTCACCCACTCCCACCCCTGAGGGCTGAATTATCTATCATCCAAAATGCAGCTCAATATATAAATTGCGAAAAAATATAATTGAAATAAATATCCCCTCAAGCAGCTGCTTGGCACGGAGATCTGACAGCAGCCTGTCAGTTTAATATGCCACAGCAGACGGTCTGTGAGGATGGCGAGACCTCAGCAGAAAGACAACACAAACGTCTAGGCCTTACCCCGTCTTGATGTCCCTTAGATCAGTAGCCATGCGTGGCAGGCTTGGCTACCCCGTCTTGATGTCCCTTAGATCAGTAGCCAAGCGTGCCAAGCTTGATCAGTAGCCTTAGATCAGTAGCCATGCGTGGCACGCTTGATCAGTATCCTCAGATCAGTAGCCATGCGTGGCACGCTTGGCTACTGATCTAAGGGACATCAAGACGGGGTAAGGCCTAGACGTTTGTGTTTCCGCCGTCCATCGAATGGGATGTTAAGCCGTAGTCCGTGTGCGGGAGAGCCATACCTGTGCACGTTAAAATACCCGCTAAAGGCCGCCGTCCGTTGAATGGAATGGTAAGGCGTGGTCCGTGTGCTTGAGAGCCATACTTGTGCACGTTAAAATACCCGCTAAAGGCCGCTGTCCATCGAATGGGATGTTAAGCCGTGGTTCGTGTGCGGGAGATCAATATCTGTGCACGTTAAAATACCCGCTAAAAGCAGCTGTCCGTCGAATGGAATGTTAAGCCGTGGCCGTGTGCGGGAGAGCCATACCTGTGCACGTTAAAATACACGCTGGATGGACTTGACGGGAGGCTACCATCTGTCTCCCAACAGCTGTTCCAGTGGGTCCCCTCCCCCAACCTTCTCTGAGCCTTCGGATCCATGTGACCTGGCCATCTAGCCTATAGTGTGCAAAAAAGTGCCGCCCAGAGGTGAAACAACCCAACCTCTGTAAGGCTGCTGTTTACATTCATTCGGATGAACACATTCATCCTGATAATACCCTGCTTACAAAAGGCATGTATCGTCACCAAATGGTTCCTAGAATATGCCTACAAGATTTTCTTGCTTCATTGGCCTGTAAAACCTTCAAATCTAAGTCTTGTGGAGCATATTTTAGCCCCTAGTCCGACACTAGAAATAGATTTAACATAAAATTATAAAACTTTATACCATATCATTTTAACTTTTCCTGTTCGGTGGAATATTTTAGTAATTCGGACACACCACTCAAGTTCTATTTTCAGACCCCGCCTCCCCGAAACAAAATCCTGAATACCTGCCTGTCGTACAAAATCTTATATACGATTTAAACATTGTCCATACATCCGTTGTTATTATGCATATTTTTAAACAATTTTATATTATACGATCTTCACGTCGGCAATACCTAGTAACTATGCATATAAAAAACAGGGTGTGTAGTGTTTCTTATCCCACTAGCTCAATAATAGTTCGTTGATTCAATTAGAAAAGCCGTATTTTTGAATCCTTTTTGACTTGTCTCAACATTCTCAGCAATCAAGTCCTATTCATCATCTTCAGCAAGAAAATATGGAAAATGCACCTAAAATGTCTTCAAAATATTCCGTCTCTCTCTCTCTCTGTTCTCCATCATATGATGTTACTTTGTTTTTCATTTTATTTCTAATTATCTATGTTTATGTAAGTGTGCTGTATCTGTGTTGCAAAATGTTATATATATATATTCTTTTCACTTTTTTTGTACTGATTTGTTTATGTACTTTATTTGTACAAATTATTCTTTGCATGTAGGGACTGTTATTGGATCATTGATCTGTTGTGAACACAAATTTAATGAAATAAGTAAATAAAATAAAATGAGTGATGAGTTAAGGAAAGCATGCTTCAATTGTCCCACCTTACGAATATTGCCTATAAAAGGTGTGTTCATAATTAGAACTCGGCGCGGAAAACAAAAGTTCCATCCGCACCCATATTCCCAAGGTATTATCTGTATCATCAAAGGCCGGGGGGTGGGGAAGTGTGGCTTAATTGGTAGCTTGCCAGGCTCGTAATCATCAGTTCCGAGGTTCTAGTCACATTTGGACCAGCGTTAAAAATTTCTCTGCAAATCTTCTCGCCCTGCCCTCTGTCAATAGGGGACACCGATTGGCTTGGAAAGGCCGTGGTCTATTGGATGGGACGTTAGGCCATGGTCGTGGGTGGAAGAGCCATTTACTCTTCACGTTAAAGAACACGTTAGATGACCTTGACTGGTGGCTACTATCTCCTAACAGCTGTATAGTGGGTCCCTCCCCCACCTTCTTGAGGTCCTTGTGACCTGGCCATTTAGCCCACAGTGTGCAAAAAAAGCGCCGTTCAGAAGTAAAAGAACCCAACCCTCATGGTTTAAAGAGACAATAAATTCTGATCCTATTTCCGGCGAAATTTAATTTTTTTAATCTACAAAAAATTCTGATTCAGTTACCTTTTCACAGTTGAGTTCAGCTTCTCCCTGTGGAAGAAGCAAATTGAGGCTGCGAAAGTAAACCCCTTAAGAGTGGGACCGAGACAACTGGGAAGATATGTCTTATACTTATCTCTGTAGGTTGCAGAAAAACACGGTTTCACCTAAAGTCTGGAATTGATCATCATCATTATCAAGCAGACTCGGGCTAGAGAAGTCCAATTAGATGGCACAACTTAGTTCTTGAACACGTTTGTCCTGAGCTACATCTGGCCACTGTAGACCAATTCTGACTAGATCGTGTTTGACATTGTCTGACCATCACATCCATGGTCTACTCTCCCTTTCTGAGGACTATAGGCACACTGTTCATAACTATTCGCTAATCAATAGTTATGCATACGGGCTACATGGCCAAATCAACGGAATCTCTTTCTGCACAATATACTGCTCAAGGGAGGTTACCCACTACTTTGCCCCATTACTTACAGTTTGTCATTACTTACAAAATTAATCTATGTCAATGGTTGATCCGTTCAAGTTAGTTTTTTCACGGAAATGAAAGGTTGCGAAATCCTATTCTCAAGGAAGGTAACGAGAAACTCCATGCTTTTGAATTTAAATGCGTGCTCAGTATTTGTTAAGTACAATAAAAGTCAGATAGTTCGACATAGGTGTAGATCTAGAAAACCATAAAAAGCGGGAATTTTGCAAGGAAGATTGAGCCAAAACGAACCGGAACGCCGTTCGGATATAAATTATTTTACTCTGATTAAGAATTTTTTTTAACCAAATTTGTTGAAAAAGTGGAAATATATATAAATATACGTTTAATAATTTTTTTTCGTGTCTGTTCCGTTACTAGAAAATTCAAATGCATGAGTCAAGCGCCATCCCACCACCACCTAGATCAGGCCCTGGTACGGGTCAATTGGAACTCGAGTGGTACCGGTTATTGGATATCCCGGACTATTGGATAACTCTCCTGAAAATGCCCATTATACCTCAAAGTTGTTTTATTTCACATTTTTTGTATGTTAGGATTATTATTGTAAATTGAAGAACAATAATTTTTGAGTGTATGAACAAAAATTTATTATTTTAAGAGTAGTAGAACATCTGGCAAACAGTTATGGGTATGGCTCTCCCACACACGGGGCCACGGCTTAACGTCCCATCCGATGGACGGCGGCCTTTCCAAGCCCATCGGTGTCCCCTACTGACCGTGGGCATATCGGGGAATTTTGCGGAGATAAATCTCAACGCTGACCCAGGTGGGACTCGAACCTGGGAACTACAGATTACGAGCCTGGCGCGCTACCGACTGAGCCACCACCGCCCTGGCAAACAGGTTGCCACGGTTATGTAGACGGTATAAACTTTTTGATCAACCCAACTGAAGTTTTTCTGGATTTAATTTCAGTTTTCTACGTAATACTTCAGCAATGTTTTGAACATGTATTCTATTTTGTCAGTAAATACATCACTTCTTTTATGCAGGATAATTTTTTAGTTTTTTTTAATCTTATTTCATTTTAAGTGAATATCATCATTGAGTTATCAAATAACCTTTCACTCAAATATCTAAAGTTGATTATTTTAACCAAGGTCACTCATAAATAAAGAATACACTAAAATTTGCCCAGTTCCTGAATGCTTTGTTACATCCATGTCTGGTTTTAACTCACTATTTTATCCATGCGCAGCGCCAATATTAATCATTTATCTACAGAATTTTCAAATGCACCGCTTCTGCCCAAAGCTCTATTGTAATCCACGTTGCAATGAGAGAAGCCGTCCTTAATCCCTGGCTAGTTCTAATGCAACTAATGGTGTGAAAATATCCTTTCAGCGTCAAATGAGGATTTTTCTATGTGTTCCCCTTTTATATGTTAATTGTTAGGAAGGAAAATGCCTGATGTCCTCTATCATTGGCTTCACAAACTGTGTGTAATACAAAAACGATGTGTATGTAGTTCACTATCGATAAACGTTTACTTTTTAAAAGTTGCATATTTCTGCTTCGTGTTTCGATGCGTATTGGATATCCTCTGTATATCTAATTCGGGCGAGGGACACCTAACGCTCATTCTATGATGCAGAAAAAGAAGAACTCTGAAAACCTGCACCTTGGGGTAGTTCAAATGACAAATCGTAGAAATAATACAAAATTAAAAACAAAACAATAGGAAATTGAATAAAAATTGCGGAGATAAAATAAAAACAGAAAAAACACGGAAATTAAATGAAAATGAGAATATAAAGTGAAAGACGGAAATTAAAAAACTTTAAAAAATACGGTTTAAAGTTAAATAGAGATCACATTTTGATCTATACATGATCTATGAGTGCTAGAAATGGTAAAAGTAACGCCATGAATATTTATATAACCTACAAATAAAAATGAGATGGAATAAAGTTTCTGAAACATTTCAAATCAAATATGGGACATATGCAGATCATTATGAGGGAAAACGTATCAGGAATAATTTGATGATTTGATGGCTGGGGAGAATCAGTATTATTAATCTGAAACAATATGGCAGCTTTGAGACGCGAAAAATTTTTGAAGGTGAAATTGTCATATTTTATATTGAACTAATTAGTGATTATTTGAAATGGTGCTTATTTCATCAGTAATGAAATTTCTAAAACTGGTGTATGTATAAAGAGAAGCCATCTATTGGTATGCTTTTTCTTCGAATGTTTTGTTGATTAGTTACTAAGTGAAAGGCACGTAGGATGCGATCCGAACGTCAGAAATTAGGAAGCTATATATGCGATAGAACACTAGAAAAATACCAACACATCAATAGAAAAGATTAAGCAACAAAAGAACATAAAGCATGAAAATCAAACACTTGTCAAATAGAAATTTTTGTAAATCGACACTTCATCCCAACACTATATAGAATTAAATTTAGCTTAAAGAGATAAGCAAAACAGATTAGTATTCTACTAACTTTAGCAATATTTTCTACAGTCACATCAAATTATTGAAAACAAGCTTTACTCTTTACATCTAGTCCACAAATTACTAATTCTTATATATTACATGATTTTACAAATCACGGGAGCCAGAAAATTTATGATGTTCAAACTCTGTTGCTATTCATGTTACGTTCAGAATGGAGCATAAGAAAAGCCATTAGCTAATACTACCCACTGTTTTCACGAAGTGTGTATTTTTCTAGTATTTGGTATTTAACTGTAGGTGTGTCATGATAAATAAAAAATAATTGAAGTGGGAATCAAGTGGCGTAATTGAGACGGAAAAAATTTAGAGGGGGAAGAAATTGGATTTGCATTTCTGTATACCATTTTCCATTCATGTTTTAGAGAGCGAAAAAATATTCCTGAAAAGTACTTGAAATAATCTAAAATGTATTAATATTTCTTCTCTCATCACCCTTACTAATATTATCAAAGTGGGGGGAATGGGTGAGCATAATCCTCCACCTTAATATATCCCTGACGTTATGACGTTTAGTTTTTCCGCAGGAGGAAAAAAATATTTTTATTATAGTAGATTTATTCGTATTATTTGTAGATTATTATATTCGGAATACTTTACTGAAATGGATTCACATTTTTTTCAAAATAGACATTAGACTAAGTACCCCAGCTATACCCTTCTGTAAATACACATTAGCTTAAATACTCTTGTTATTCCCTTCTGCCGAGTGGTTAGCACGCTTGGCTATTGATCTAAGGGACCTGGGTTCGAGCCCCGGGTAAGGCATGGTTGTATGTGTTGTTTTTCTGCTGAGGTCCTGCCATCCTCTCAAATCTCCTACGTTATTCATATCCATATAAACTGACAGGCTCCTGTCAAACCTCTGTGGCAAGCAGCTGCTTGAGGGGGTATTTATATTTATTTTTAATGACTTATACACCGAGTGGTTAGCGCGCTTGACTACTGATCTAAGGGACCTGGGTTCGAGCCCCGGGTAAGGCATGGCTGTTTGTGTCCTTTTTCTGCTGCGGTCCTGCCATCCTCTCAGACCTTCTACCGTGGCATATAAACTAACAGGCTCCTGTCAGACCTCTGTGGCAAGCAGCTGCTTGAGGGGGTATTTATTTATTCTTTTTTATTTATACAATAACTTCAATGCCCCAGTCTCCAACTTTGAAATGATGGGACCTCCAGACCTTATGATATTTGACTGTGTTTTCGTTGTCCTGAATGCTAGGGACTTTAACGTAGAGTCATTACACAATTTTTTATCGCTATTTTTGTCTCATAGTTAATTTTTTACTTTGTTACATATAATAATATCTAGGGCTGCCAATTGGCAAATTAGTATTCGGCACCGAAGATTTGTAAAAAATATATATTCTTTCCCATTTAATTTTCTGGAACTAGTGTCTTGATTGCTGTTATTTCACGTTCTGTAATATATATTACAAGCCTATAGATATCTTATCTGAAAGATTCATTTTAGAACATTGCTGACTTTCATTTCATTCTCGAAAATTGAAGTTTGCCTACAATTGTTAATTAAAATAACTGTAAAATAAATCTGCATTTTCAGTATTTGATGTCAAAAATGTTATGAAAGAAACTACTAAAATTATAAACTATATAATGTAGAATACTTATTAAATGTGAAAATAATCACTATCAGAATACATGTGCAAGTAAAAACATTTCTACGTTGTTCTTTACCAAATCACTCTGGGATTACACTCCTTTTTCGTTTTTTCATATTACGCTTCGTGTTTTGCCTAATGGACGACTCTAAATAACCCAGCACACGGCGTATCTTGTCCCGAATATGACTGTGATATGATGAAAGAATATCATCATTACAATCATAACCTGGTGCACCTCCATTTTTCTGAGTGTTGTCCCATAAGATGAAGATCTCTGTGACAGCATTACAGATGTTTCTCAAGTCGGCTGGCATCTTGGAGATGGTATAAGAGTTCACGTTTGCTTCCTCTTCATCTTCAAATTTGTAGTCGCTCAAAAATATATCCGAACCCTATGGTTGATTACAGAATTCAGAAAAAATATCTGGCAATGGTTTTTTTAGAAATTAGTGATCTGGCAACCTTCGTGTCACGTGACACGAAATTGGCAACGTTTTTTTAGAAACGGACACGAAATCGACACGTGACACGAAATTGGCAACGGTTTTTTTAGAAATTAGTGATCTGGCAACCTTCGTGTCACGTGACACGAAGATTGCCAGATCACTAATTTCTAAAAAAAAAATCGGTGCCAGATATTTTTTCTGAATTCTGTAATCAACCATAGTATTCGGACATTTTTTTAATATATATAATGCGTATGAATATATAATGCAATGAATATGGAGCGTGTGCAGTTACCATTCACAGCAAACTGGAGCGGTTAATGTTCACAGCACATTTGATCGTGTGAGCTCACAAAGACCTAGATCGTGAGGGCTCACTCACGGAAATATTGAGCGTATGCAGTTACCGTTCACAGCAAACTGGAGCGTGTGCGGTAACTGCACACGCTGGAGTTTGCTGTGAACGGTAACTGGAGCGTGTACAGTTGCTGTACACGGTCCAGATATTTTTCCTGAATTCTGTAATCACGTGACACGAAGGTGCCAGATCACTAATCTCTAAAAAAATCGTTGCCAGATATTTTTTCTGAATTCTGTAATCAACCATAGTGTTCGGATATTTTTTTGAGCGACTGTACCACTTCTGGTACAGCGTCTGCATCCGATCGCTCAGGGAGGCTGTGGAAGAAGAAAAATTAATTGAAAAATATCTTTCGTAAAACAATGTATAGAACATATTTAAGGTCGTACCAAATTCGGTATGCCTATGGTACATTTGTCTGAGCGTAAAATTCTTTTTTATAGCGACTTTATTTGAGGAAGCCTGTGGTAATGTACTGCACCTCTCCAATCCGACTTACCAGTATCATGATATTCCTTTTCTTTTCATGGTGTTTTCATTATGTTCAGTATTTTGAATTGTACTTGGTAAGCTTTCGAAATATATATCCCAGGAGTAATCAGTTATATCTGTTCGAAGTTATTATTATTGCATGGATACTAGAGGCGGAGGTGGTTCAGTTGGTAGAGTGCCAGGCTCGTAATCTGCAATTTCCAGGTTCGAGTCCTTCCTATGCCAGCATTGAAATTTATCTCCGCAAAACTCCGCCCTTCCCTTAGTCAGTAGGGGACACCGAAGGGCTAGGAAAGGCCTGCGTCCGCCGGATTGGACGTTACATAATGGTCCGGTGTGCGGGGGAGCCAAAATCTGTAGCCGTCAAAGAACACACTGGGTGGCCTTAAGAACAGCTGACCTGTGGATCTCCACTCCACAATCTTCTCTGAGCCTTGAGATCCTTGTGACCTGGCATTTATTCCATTTTGTGGAAAAGAAGGGCCTCTCGGAGGTAAAACAACCCAATCCAACTTGGACAATAACGGAAAGGGCATTGTAATGTAACAAAACAGCCGTTTCATCCAAAGGTTCTGGGCACAATATAGCTTAGCTGCTCTTGCACCATAAAACCCCAAATAACCCCAACAACCATTCAAAGGTTCTAAGCATTTTAGGCTCTATTGTATTTTATATTACCATTCCGATATAATATTGCTTGTGAAAATAATCGCTATCATAATATAGATAATTAGAAACAATTATACCTCTTTCTAAAGAAAAAAAAAATCTTTACACTCCTATTTCGTCTCTTTATATTACTTTTTGTGTTGTGCCTAATTGAAATCTCGAACGATTCTAATAGAACAGTAAGTATGAAGGAACAGAGAACACTCAGTCCACACCCAGATAGAGGAGATGTCCACTTTTCATTAATTTTTTCCGTTATTCATATCCTTACGATCCTAAGGAAATGAAGTCGCTTTTCATTTTTATACCCGCATTCACGGGCGTAGCGAAGGACTATGGTTGGGGGGGGGGGAGACAAATTAAATATTTTCCAACTCAAAAATAAAAATTTTCCCAACCGAGCAAATAATGTCTAGATTTTCGCTCGTGGGGGGGGGGGGAGCAATATTTCACAACTCTCTAGCATTTTGCCATTTGCCTTCCAATTTTGCCAACTAGCCATAATTTCACAGAAATTATCCCCATATTTACGTCTTGTCTGAATTGTAGTAGTAGTCAGTGTTAATTTACCCTAGATTTGGCCAACACTCCTTAACTTCACAAAACCAATCCCAATCCAATCTTTACACTCCTTTCTTTACCTTATTTCTTTACATCTCTACATTTCCTTTCTTCTTTACATCTCCTCTCTTTACCTTATTTATCAAGTCACTTCAAAATTTTCAAACTCCCCAATATTTTGCCAAGTTTTCTCGATATTGTCAACTCTCCTTAATTTCACAAACCCAATCCCAATTATCACACCTCGTCTATATTTTACCCGGTGGATTCGAATTTTGCCAACTCCCCTACATTTTGCCAACTCCCCTACATTTTGCCAACTCGACATAATTTTACAGAAAAAGGATTGCAATTTTCACATTTTACCTGAATTTTGTCAACTCTCCATGATTTTGCCAAGTCACTCCGAATTTTGCCAACTGCCCTAATTTTACAGTAAAAAAAATTCAAATTTTTAGATCTCACCTGAATTTTGCCAACACGCCATAATTTTACAGTAAAAAAATTCAAATTTTTATATCTCACCTGAATTTTTGCCAACTCCCCACGATTATGCCAAGTCACTGCGAATTTTGCCAACTCACTTGTATATTACTAAGAGGCTTCGAATTTTGTCAAGTGCTCTAAATTTTGCCGTCTCTCCATTTTCCAAACTGCCCTAGATTTGCCAAGTTGCCTCGATTTTGACAACTTCACTAAATTTTGCAAAAAAAAAAGATTACAAATTTTCACAACTCATCTAGATCTTACGAAGTCGCTTCGAATTTTGCCAACTCCGAGTTACGTTGGGGGGAGCGTCCCCCCATGGCTACGCCCCTGCCAGCATTGGATCAGTAAAAAGGTAAGAAATTTGATTAACATATACAAATACATCCTCACTTACAAACTTCAGTGGGCGAATTATTTAAGAACGGGATTCAGCAAATGTTCAAGTGATTTTAAGTGGACTAATTGTTAGAAATCTTCAATTTGCAGCAAAATTAAAATTCCACAGCTCCTAATACTAAATATGAGCATCAGCTTTACTTGTTGCGTATATATATATGGAGAAACTAGAAAAACGAACTTCAAACACGGAATGTTGTGCCATTTTTCAAATTCATTGCTCTCTAACGTTTCAAATTGAAAGAAGTGGAAGATTCGGTAAGAGGCAGTAGGTTATTACTACTTACACAAAACAAAAGGACTTTTTATTTTTGTCTTAGAGAAAAGAAATTCCGTTTTTTCCAGCCCTCTGTAAAGGGCTAGTGACTGTAACCAATTCAATCATCGCACTGTACAGTGCAATGATTGAAAAAATGAGAGTGCAAAAAGAATCACTTTCAATTAGTTCAATCATCGCACTGTACAACCAAAATTATAAATTTTAACTTGCATATGCTGTTTTGAATATTGGTGTAATATACTGCTATTTTCCAGCTTTATGTCTCGTTATCAGCAGAATTCAATATACTGAAAAATGTGAACCTTTTACCTTATTTTATCTCGTTTTCTTTAAAAGTGAGATAATAGTTTCGCTTTGTCGCCTGTACGTCTGTAGACTTTGGGTTGGGTTGTTTTACCTCTGAGCGGCACTTTTATGCACACCATGGGCTAAATGGCCAGGTCACATGGACCCCGAAGGCTCGGAGAAGGTTGGGGGAGGGGACCCACTGGAACAGCTGTTGGGAGACAGATGGTAGCCTCCCGTCAAGACCATCCAGCGTGTTCTTTAACGTGCACAGGGTATGGCTCTCCCGCACACAGGGCCACAGCTTAACGTTCCATCCGACAGACGGCGGCCTTTCCAAGCCCATCGGTGTCCCCTACTGACCGTGGACAGGGCGGGGAATTTTGCGGAGATAAATCTCAACGCTGACCCAGCTGGGACTCGAACCTGGGAACTATAGATTACGAACCTGGCTCGCTACCGACTGAGCCACACCCGCCCCAACAACACAAATAGCCATGCCTAACCCAGGGCTCGAACCCAGGTCCCTTAGATCAGTAGCCAAGCTCGCTAACCACTCGGCCATGGGACGGCAATGAAACGGAAGAGCTGTTTATAATATCTCACCTCAAAATTCCTCAACCTGCCCACGGTCAGTAGGGGACACAGATGGGCTTGGAAAGACCGCCGTCTGTCGGATGGGACTTTAAGCCGTGGCCCCGTGTACGGGAGAGCCATACCCAGTGCACGTTAAAGAACACGCTGGATGGCCTTGACGGGAGGCTACCATCTGTCTTCCAACAGCTGTTCCAATAAGTCCCCTCCCCCAACTTTTTCTGAGCCTTCAGGGTCCATGTGACCTGGCCATTTAGCCCATGGTGTGCAAAAAAGTGCCGCTCAGAGGTAAAACTGCGCAACCCAACAAATAAAATCTATAGAATAGTAATTTGAAAAATTAGTGGTAGTTTTAAGATGTATTCCACTTACAGCCTAGGGGCGGGGGTGGCTCAGTCGGTACCGCGCCAGGCTCGTAATCTGTAATTCCCAGGGTCGAGTCCCAGCTGGGTCAGCGTTAAGATTTATCTCCGCAAAATTCCCCGCCCTGCCCACGGTCAGTAGGGGACACCGATGGGCTTGGAAATGCCGACGTTCGTCGGATGGGACGTTAAGCCGTGGCCCCGTGTGCGGGAGAACCGTACCCTGTGCACGTTAAAGAACACGCTGGATGGCCTTGACGGGAGGCTACCATCTGTCTCCCAACAGCTGTTCCAGTGGGTCCCCTCCCCCAACCTTCTCTGAGCCTTCGGGGTCCATGTGACCTGGCCATTTAGCCCATGGTGTGCAAAAAAGTGCCGCTCAGAGGTAAAACACCCTAACTTACAACATAATCACTTACTTCTCTGAGAGAGTTGTGGGAACTGCACATTTTTAGGTTTAAGAATTGAAAGACGAATACTTTTATGTTGTAAAATTGCTAATAAAATACTCTTTGCATTTTTCCCATCATCCGCTAGCTCAAGTTAAAACATTTAAGGAATGAAAGAGTAGGCAAAGGAAAAACTTATTTCTCTTTCAGAACGAGATTCTTATATGCGCCAGAGGAGATATGAGTTCTTATAATTACCCTGTCCAATCAAAAGGAACTTATTCATTTATCTCTTTAAAAAGCTGAATATCGACAGACAGACAGAGGACATAATGAAAACGGTATTTAAAATGAGAGGAAAAAAATGAGTATTATTAAATTTTGTAAGAATAATTTACGGGAAAAAATTTCGAATAGCATTCTTCTCTGTTCTCCATGAATCAAGTGATGTTCAGTTGTTTTACCTCTGAATGGAATATTTTCATATATTAGACTAAATATTCACACCACAAGAAACCAAAAGTTCGGAGAAAGTAAGCGAGTCTCACTTTCTCTTAGCATTTCGGCAGCTGTTAAAAGAGCTGGCAGCCTCCAGTCTAGATCCTTCTGCTTCTTCTTTGACAGGAAAAAGTATTCCTGCACTCAAAGTCACAGTTTTTCATCCCATTGGACGAATTTCCGATGTCTTCCCAAGACTTTGGTGTCTGACCTTTGCAGAGTGGAAGTTTAACAGCGATTAATCTCAATGCTAGAGTATGTGGGACTACAATCTGAGAACTACACAAGCCTCGAGAGCTACTGATTCAGGTAATACCCGTCTTGATTCAATCAGAACCTTGGTCAGGTATAAACATGTTCGTTATTCTGATAAGTATTTTCGTATCTATTTATATAAACCTTTACGTATAAGGTATGGAGGTCGAATTAAAGACAGAAACATTTACGAAATAAGACTGTCGTGCGAAAAAGGTGGCTACGTAATGTGGTATAGTTTCGAGAACAATGGAAACTGAAATATTAAAAATCGCTAAAGAAAGTCCTGACCCAGTTAAAAACTTCTGAAGTAATAGGAGACGTAGATCAGATGGCTGTACAATGTCAAAGGATTTCGTTAGAAATGGCCTGCAGTGACCAAATGCAGCATCTGTTTTCAGGAGTTGTGTATGGAGAACTAAATCTCATAGTCCAGTAGGACCTCTTTAGCCCATTGAGTGAATGGTAAAGGATTTATGGGCCATTCGAAACCAAGACTATTATACATAAAAAATTTGCAATTAAAAATGATTATATACAAATCATCCACAATCAAAGTTAATGTGCAAGAGAGAAATTTCAGAAAAAGCGACAAAAAATGGTAAAAACATACAAGGAGCAATGACAGCCGAATAAAAGAAATAGAGAGCTAAAAGGGAAGAAGTAGGTGTAAAGAATCCTTATGAACGAAGCACCAACAATCGTAAATATATAAAAGTAAACAATGGGTGTGAAAGCAAAAAAAAAATGATTCGAAAGTAAAACATTAAATATGGGAATTATCCATTCATCTATTTATTGTATCTTCTCTGTTAAGCAGACACATTCAAATATATTTGCTAGGTCTGCATAAGTATGCATAAAAGTTAATTAAAACATTTTAAGTATATATATATAACAAGAATAAATTTAATTTCTTCAGAAATCTTTGAGATTTAGCTTGTTCTCCCATGGCCGAGTAGTTAGCACGCTTGGCTACTGATCTAAGGGCCCTGGGTTAGAGCCCCGGGTAAGGCATGGATGTGTGTGTTGTTTTTCTGCTGAGGTCCAGCCATCCTCACACACCTTCTACTATGGCATATAAATTGACGGGCTCCTGTCATCCTCTGTGGCAAGCAGCTGCTTGAAGAGTTATTTATTTTATTATAGTATATTAGTACAATAAATTAGTGTAATGCATTATAATTTTATTGATAAGGTAAACAGATAGGTTGTTTTGGTTGAAAGAAAATCTTTGGATCCTGTTTCAATTTTGAAACGTATTCAAACGATTTGTAAGGTTTTATGTTGTTAAAGAAGTTCGTCAAATGTTGAAATTAAGATTTATATAAATTTAGCAGATAGAAATATAAAGTAATTTAACATTAATATTTTGGTTTCATTTAATTTTGCATGAATGAAATATCCAAGGAAAATCGAATATGAGCAGAATAAGAAACTAAAATAACATATCTACCCTCGTGAATACACATTAATCACTCAATTGGCACTAATGTGAAATGTCACTATTTATCTACGCATAACTGTAATCTCCACTGAGAAGAAATACCAATAGAATGCTGTGAAAGCTTTACAAGAGAACAACACTGTTATACGTTGGCTTAATTATAATGTAATTTATTTAAATATTAAAATCACCAAATGGATGTTTTTTCAATTTAGAAGGAATTACATCAATAACCATATAATATCAGAAACACATAAAATCGACTACATCTATATTCTTACAGTTCGAAATTCATATAAATATAACACGTTACTAAGTAATTTATTTGATGACAAACCTAAAGGTGAAAAATGTGTCACGAAAAAAAAAAAGATTGAAATAAAAACTATTTTCAGTTACCAAATTTTGCAAACAACTGTGAAAAATGTAGAAGCAATTGAAAAATACCACATACTTTTATACTCTTAATAAGAAAAATATTATCCCAAAAATCTGTTACATTTAGTGATCCAACAGGGACATGTCGCCCAATCCCATTTGGTCCAGTGGACTATTCGTCCAATGCCGTTTCTTCCAATGTCGAAACAATTATTAAACTTCTGCATATTTCACGCATTTTTTAAAGGAATTTTTTAAGATCTCTCAAACGGATGGTACAATGTTATATGGCAATGCCAATCCAGTTTCTTGGCCCCTCTTTTTTCCTATCTTCCTATTGCTTTTGGCTTTATATTTTTCAGTTGGTCGGTTTGTAAATTTGATAAAACGCTGTTCCACCATATCTTTCGAAAGCAATGAAGAAACTTAATGATTTAGGTACCAAATGAAAGCTTGTGACGTGAGGAATGTCCTAGACTGGAAAAAATCCCTCCTCCATGCTTTCTTTCCTCCTAAAAAAGGGGAAATGCGAATCAATTGTTCCGCTAAATGTCCAGAACGCGAATGCCGAAAGTAACAAGATATACGTCAATGAAAAGGGAGACAACATGAAAATTCTCCGCTGCTAAAATATGTGGGTGGAAAAGATTTTCTCGGGGATAGACTTTAAAGTGTCGTATCTCAATTTAAAGTTAGTGATGTCTTTAATGTCATGGGTTACCTCAAACCTGAATCCAATAGAGTGGTAAATGTGCACTATGTTTATGAGTCATATATCAAATGAAGATTTTTGACGGTAGGTGTTTTTAGTGAAAAGAAGAATAAAATATAAGCAAAAAAAACCTATCTTCCAATAGGGCCCTAAAAAGTAGAAAATAAACCTAAAGCATATCGATGGTGCAATCGGTCACTTGAGTTCGAATTCGCTTCATAGGAAGGTACAGCGCCGATTTACCTACTCAACAAGTTTGCCGGCGCCCTATCTTCCTTTGAAGTGAATACAAACTCAGTGACTGATTGCACCATCGATATGCTTAGTTTTATTTTCTACTTTTTAGGGCCTATAGAAAGATAGATATTTGTTAAAATTTTTAATTTATATTATTTTTTATTTCAATTATCAACTTCGAAGAAGTTTGGTCCATTGCGCAAAAGTTTCAGCCAAAGGCGAAAGCACATCCAAAAGGTTTCATTGCTATTTTTAGTTCCTTTATTGAAAGAGTAAATTTCACAGATATATGAAAGAGAAATTCTCGCCGAAGTGCACTGTTTGAAATGTTTACCGCTTGAGATGGGAAAGTTGTTTGTTTATGTATAAATTTTTATTAGCTGTTGTTGAACCTGAGAAAGGAAGGACTTACCTTTCACAATAGTAAATACAGAGATTGCTTGTTATAATGGAGTTCAGGAAGTAATTTAGCTCAGAAAATGAGTATCGCTTTGAGTGAAACTCGCACCCATGGCTCACATGGCATGTAACTGGGAGACATGGGTTCGAGTCTCACTCACGGCTAAATTCATTTCTCCACCTAAATTATTTTCTGTCTACACACAAATTTTTGATTCAGAATAATAACCATGAAATATAATATTTTATCGTTATTGGCACTTTTGGACGGGTTCTCCGATTCGAAAAATCGGCTTTGAACGAACTGTCCCATCGGACGTATTGTCTCAATAGACGAAAAGTCCCTTTAGACCCTTTTTTGGTTCTTTTGTTGTTTTACCTCTGAGCGGCACTTTTTTGCACACCATGGGCTAAATGGCCAGGTCACATGGACCCCGAAGGCTCAGAGAAGGTTGGGGGAGGGGACCCACTTTAACAGCTGTTGAGAGACAGATGGTAGCGTCCCGTCAAGGCCATCCAGCGTGTTCTTTAACGTGCAAAGGGTGTGGCTCTCCCGCACACGGGGCCACGGCTTAACGTCCCATCCGACGGACGGCGTCCTTTCCAAGCACATCGGTGTTCCCTACTGACCTGATAAATCTCAACGCTGACCCAGCTGGGACTCGAACCTGGGAACTGCAGATTACGAGCCCTTTAGACCCATTGTCCCCGTTAGACTAATCAGCATTAGACCAGTTGGCATTAGACGAATAGTACCAGACTCATGGCTGAAGGCACATTTGGATATTGTATTTTACTCTTATTCCTTTTTGGAAAGCCGGACACTTTAAATAAACAAAAATAACAATCATGCAAGTGACTAATTGACTCACGCCACACCATTGAAACTGCAAAGATGTGGATTTTATCTTACCTTTCAACCATTCACTTAGGCCACAAAGCACGAAATGCAGCATACATGTGGAACCCATGTTTTATCCTAATCTCCAACATAACATCGAAAATACAAATTAGGCTTTCTTCACATCTTTGTCAAAGAACAACCCTGAGTTTTTAAAATATAATTTCCACACACATAACGAACGAAACTTATCTGGCACACATCTGCGACGCTGCCTTTGTATTATTTAAACGCCAAAATTCACTCTTCAACGTGCAGCACGTGTTCCTCTTACAATGAAAACAACAAGAATGACGATCTGAGGTTAGGTTTCTGTTAATGTTTTCTCTCACTTGGCAATCAGTGTTGCCAGACAAAAAGCGAAATATCTAGTGTCCTCCCAATTGCCTGGAGGTGTTGGAATAGGAAGATTTTGTGTTAGCCAGTTTTTAAGGCCAGATCAGAAATCAGCACCTGAAAAATAGTTAAACGATCTACAACGTTTATGTTATAGACGCCTTGTAAACCAGTGTAATTATTCGAAATTAAGTTCATGTTTTCGAACAAATCTGGCATATTTCCTTGTAATTTGTACGAAATTGTCGAAATCATAGGATTGAAAGTACAGCAGCGTACAGAATAATATACTGCTCACAAAAATTAGAGGATATTTCAAAATGAATATGAAGCGATAAAAAAAAGCATTTTTGTTAACAAAAACATTAGAAAAGAAAACGACAAGTCAACGAAAGTTGTTCGATTATGCAAACTCATTTGTCGTGAATGAGTAGCAAGTAACATATTCGTGGGGTGAACAGAAGCATGTCAAACTGGAGGAGAGTGCTACACATTGACTTTTCAGTAGGGTGTATGGTCACCCAAGATTTCTAAAACATACTGACAGCGATGGGGCATGGACAGGATCAGAATGTCCAGAAATTCTTGTGGGATCCTCTGCCACTCTTGCTCCAGGCAACTTCCATCTCAAGAAGTGTTGTGGGAGGCATTGGACGGTTTGCCAGACGTCTTCCCTGTGCATCCCAAGCATGTTCAATGGGATTCAGGTCGGGAAAACGTGAAGGCAAGTCCATGCGTTCGATTCCTGCCTCCTGAAGCATGTTGTTGACGAGATCCGCACTGTGGGGCCTTGCATTATCGTCCATGAAAAGAAAGTTGTTTCCATCTGCTTCAGCATAGTGTACCACTATAGGGTGCAGGACCAGATCTCGATATCTGACAGTAGTCAGCGATCGGTTTCTGATGACGTGGAGGTCGGTACGTCCACCAATGCTGATGCCAGCCCACACCATGATTCCACCACCACCGAAGTCCACCCACGTCCCTTTCTCGCATGAAACGTGGATTCTGCCGTGTTCCTCGTTCACGCCAGATCAGGACACGATGATTGTCAGGCTGCAGACTGAACCGTGACTCATCAGAAAAGAGGACAGTTGATCACTCATCACAGGTCCAATGACGATGCTCATCAGCCCACCTTCTACGGGTTCTACGGTGTTCAGCAGATAACGGAATGCATACCATTGGTCGCCGGGCATGCAGTCCAACACGATGGAACCGATTTCGTATGGTCTGGGTGCATATCCGTCGTCTAGTGGCAGCAAGAAACTGTCCCCACAGCTCTGTTGCATTGCTGCGCCTGTTCCTTCTTGCCAATAAGGTCAAGTAGCGGTCATCTCTTGCTGTTGTGGCAGATGGGGACTCTGCCCTCGTCTTCTTCGTACTGTGCCAATCTCTTGAAAGCGATTCCACAGTCTGCTAATCACGCTTTGGGATGTTCCAAGTGCTGTTTCCACTGTCGTCTGTGTTTGACCAGCTTCAAGACGTCCTATGGTTCTCCAGGCTTCGTACTCGGGCAAATCGTGTTGCAGGGGCATTGCAAGGGCTGAGAATTTGCAGGATGTGCACTTTCAAGATCAGGGAACGTGCAGATACACCAGTACTTTCAGCCTTTTGTATAGTGCATTTTCACCAATGAAATAAAAGTTGGTTTTACATCTCATTTGCATAATCGAACAACTTTCTTTGACTCGTCGTTTGCTTTTATGATGTTCTTGTTTAATAAAAAAAAATCAAATGCTTTTTCTTTTATCGCTTCATATTCATTTCGAAATATCCCCTAATTTTTGTGAGCACTGTAGTTATTTATTATTGTCTAAATTGGCAGTTCCCGACTTTTTCTACGCCACGGATTCCACACGTAGAAAAACTATTTCCTCAGACACGCTTTAAAGTACAAATAATTTTACATACTTCTTCCAATCGTTTCCTGATACATTTTGTTTAACTTAAAATTCGATCCTCGCAATAATGATGCAAAATTTTCTAAAAAATGTGCGTGCATGATTTTTCAGAAGACTTAAGTATCTTTTTAATAAATAAACCCATTGTGGCTGATTTGGAGAAGCAGAGACTCTCTCTTCTGTTTGCGTCTCTTATTGCCTTCCACGATAGGCTTAATTTAAATATCATAAGCTTAAAATAAAACGACACATCCAGTCTTGATCAGGTTTTAAAGAAACTGGTTGGGTCATTTTATCTATCAGTTTTTAGCACACAATATACCAAATAGTTAGGTCATAAATTTCCCTAATGTTCAGAGCTGTTACAAGAACACCCACTGAATAGTTGCGATAAGATGTATGGAAGTCTCTGATCCAGGACAAACCTGATGTCTTTTAACGTGCACAAAGCATGGTTGTATCTAACACCAGGTGACACCTTTAAGCTCCATCCCAAGGAGATAGCTTTTAGAATTCCCTGGTTATCTGCTTTTTAAACAAGGACTGAGTGGTGATTTGCACTGAGGACACGCTGATACAATTACAACTCGAGCCTGGTAATCTGATAATACGAGCCTAACACGCGATTGACTGAGCTGAGGTGCTTTCCGAATCAAAAGTAAGGTATATAAAGTGAAATTTCAGAACAAACGTTTAGAAAAGTTAATGAAAAAAATTCATCAAAATTTAGTTCACGTATTTAAACAAATGTAGCGTGTTATCTTTTAATTAGTACAAATTTATTGAAATCATAGGACTGAAAGTGCAGTAGTATAGATATAATAAAAGTTATTTATTATTGTCTAAATCAGTTGTTCCCTACTTTTCTGGGTGACGGACCCTATACGAAGCAATATGTTTTCTGAGGACTCCTTGTAAAGTCATAATTTATCTAGAGACCCTCTTCTCGTCATATATGGTTTAGCTGAGATATATAGTTTCTCAACAAGGACTAAAGGACTTTAAAATGTGGGGTATATTTTTAATTCCTTTTCACCTGTTCATTTCATTGTAACCTCGCGGACCTCTGGCGGTTGGGGACACAAAGTTCTAAATAATAGAAATATAACTGATGTTGAATTCGATTTTTCCAGATTATTTGATTAGTTATATATAAAATCTCAATAACAATTGAAACGGATTGGCAGAAGAATTATTTATTAAAAATGTTTATTACGGGAAAAATGCAATACATTGGAAAAACATATGTAAGATAAAAAGAATTAATAACATCTATGAAAGAAATGAATTAGATATACCATATGGATCAGTCATGAGACTGATTAAAATCACACTTTTCAATTACGTTTATACGAACATTTCTAACACACTGTGGTATGTAACTGAATTTACGATTTAGAATGAAATATAGTTAAATTATTTATTATTTTCCATAAAAGGAAAAAATCTATTTCGTTCAAAAAATTTAGAGTACCAAATGTTACTCTATTCAGTGAGAATATCAGTTCTCAATTATCTCCTTTTGTGTTTTAGGACCGTACCCTTTCGGATGGTACTCTTCACGCAAAGATAAAAAAGGGTTTTGCGAGTCTGCTGAAAAATAATCATCATAATCTACTGGGCAAATATCAGCAGAATCTCCTAAAAGCACGTCGTCAGAACATCCTGATTTAAACCTTTCAGTTGTTTGTTGTTTGTTGTGTTGTTTCACCTCTGAGCGGCACTTTTTTCCACACCATGGGCTAAATGGCCAGGTCACATGGACCTCGAAGGCTCAGAGAAGGTTGGGGGAGGGGACCCGCTGGAACAGGTGTTGGGAGACAGATGGTAGCCTTCCGTCAAGGCCATCCAGCATGTTCTTTAACGTGCACAGGGTATGGCTCTCCCGCACACAGGGCCAGGGCTTAACGTCCCATCAGACGGACGGCGGCCTTTCCAAGCCCATCGGTGTCCCCTACGGATCGTGGGCAGGGCGGGGAATTTTGCGGATATTTTCTTTGCGGTTCTGCACTCAAAAGATCTATGGATGGAAAAGAAAGGGAAGAATAAATAACATGAGTAATAAAATACATCTTGCTGGAATTTTGTACTGAAATCATATAAAACAATAAACAGCGGGATTCCACTATGTGGTTTCTGACTTAGAGCAAATTTCATTAAAAGCATCAAAGAAACTTTCGATACTTCTGCTTATTAAAAGCATATTGGTTTACTGGAACCTTATTTAATTCTCAAATCATTTTCATTGACCATTTTTAATTGTCATGATATGCGTAAATTAAAGGATAAAAATTTTTTCTTTCACCATTAAAAGAAGGAAATATTATTTGCGATACCTAAGTATTACAACAATATTTTCTAACCTAACAATGGGAGTTGGAAAACGACAATTTTGGTAAAGTTGAGCAAGCGACGATATGGTGAGAATTTTTTTACATAAAATTTTGCAGAACCAAAACGTAAAGTCAACATTGATAATATTTCTAAATTTCTCATCATTCCCAGCAAAGAAAATAAATATTATTCCAACAGCTTCAGTGTCTATAGAGGAAGACGAAAATTAGTAAGTTTTAAGGAATCTTCCATTGCTTTAAAAATTTCCGAACAGCAGTTAAATAAACGAAATTAAGTAACAAAATCATTTTTGCTCGAAATGATAAGTATGAATAATGATAAACTGATAAAGAGAAATCAGGCATAATCAATGAATTATTATCACTTTGCTATATGATAAAAGTGACTGCAAATCAATATTTCTAAATAAGTCATATGCGGCGTTTATATAAAAATATACAAAGAGTTAAAGCGATCATCTTCATAAGTTATAAAAAAGAAACCGGCAGAGATGAATGGATCAAATGTATTAATAAAATACCCACTGAAACTTCAATAAATTATTACAAAAAAAAGCTTCTTTAGTTTGATATCTTTTTCTAACTGGATGGAAATTTTAATAATTCATTTGGAAAAAGATCAAAGTAATTATTGTGTTTTTTTTTACAAGATTGTGGATTAGGTGGAAATATATACAGTTAGCTCTCGATTTACGCGGATGGATGAACGATTTTTTGAAATAACGCTGCCACAGTATTTAGATTTCTTTTTTTATATTTACGCAGTTATTCTTTTGGAATAATACGGTTTGCACTGAGAAATTTTTAAAAATAAAAACATATCCAATGCTGTTCTTTTCGATTTACCTCGTCAGACCCAGAAATCTATTAGCGTATTTGCAGGTTATGGCAGACAAACGATTATGACATATCAGGACTCGAACCCAGATCTGGCAATTGCACTGTCACTGAAAAATGCGAAGGCAGTCAGTGAGAGTTACCTAAGCTCGTGGCGGGATTAAGCAAAATGAATTCTTAAAACTTGAACCATCCTAACTCGTGACAGCAGTAAGCAGGCATTTACACCTTCACCTACTCACTCATCTGACTCCCACTACTCCCTAACCGTCTAATTGCCCGTTTCCTCCAATTCCACCACAACTGTACTAGCCGTCATCGCAAATAGTACTAGGCTAGTTAGAAAAATATTTTGTATTGTATTTATTGGTTACTGTAGATAGCCTCTAATCTTTCTTTAGTGAAAAATGAAACGATGGAGGAAATATATGCATGTATCAATTAGTTTTGAGGCTGTTTCCCATATATTCGCATTATTATATTTATAAAGTAAATGCCCCTTCAAGCAGTTGCTTGCCATAAAGGTCTGAGAGGAGTCTGTCAGTTTACATGCCATAGTAGAAGGTCTGTGAGGATAGCAGGACCTCAGCAGAAAAACAATACAAACGCCCATGTCTTATCCAGGGCTCGAACCCAGCTCCTTTAAATCTCTGTACGCTGCTGTGCTTTCAATCCTATGATTTCCACAATTTCGTACAAATTGCAAGAAAATATGCTAGATTTGTTCAGAAACATGAACTTAATTTCGATAAATTATACTAGTTTACAAAGTTCCTATAACATAAACAATTGCAGCTGCGTTTAACTATTTTCCAGGTGCTGATTTCAGATCTGGGCTTAAAAACTGGCTAGCACGTCACATTTTTATGTTATTGGTCGTTTTAACCTCCTTTTAAAACCTTCCTATACCAACACCTCCAGGCAACTGGGAGGATACTAGATATTTTGCTTTTTGCGTCTGGCAACACTGATTGCCAAGTGAGAGAAAACCTTAACAGAAACCTAACTTCAGATCGCCATTCTTGTTTTAATTGTAAGAGGAACACGTGCTGTACGTTGAAGAGTGAATTTTGGCGTTTAAATAATACAAAGGCAGCGTCGTAGATGTGTTAATGTGCCAGATTCGTTCGTTATGTGTGTGTTATGTTGAAATAATGTGCCAGATTCGTTCGTTATGTTGAAAATTTCGTTCGTTATGTGTGTGGAAATTATATTTTAAAAACTCAGGGTCGTTCTTTGACAAAGATGTGAAGAAAGCCTAATTTGTATTTTCGATGTTACGGTGGAGATTAGGACAAAACATGGGCTCCACATGTGTGCTGCATTTCGTGCTTTGTGGCCTAAGTGAATGGTTGAAAGGTAAGATAAAATCCACATCTTTGCAGTTTCAATGGTGTGGCGTGAGTCAATTAGTCCCTTGCATGATTGTTATTTTTGTTTATTTAAAGTGTCGGGCTTTCCAAAAAGGAACAAAAATAAAATAGAATATCAAATTGTGCCTTCAGCCATGAGTGTGGTACTATTCGTCTAATGCCAACTGGTCTAATGCTGATTAGTCTAACGGGGACAATGGGTGTAAAGCAGGGGTGGGCAATTGTTTTCGTATCTACACTGAGGATGCGTATTGACGTGGCCGTCCTAGTGGAAAATACGAGACGAATCTTCGGTCGTGCACGGGAAGGAAATCTCGGTTCAAGGCGGATTTTTCTGACTGTCTTGGCGGGCCACAAAAAACTCTTAGTGGGGCGAATGCGGTCCGCTATTTGCCCACCCCTGGTCTAAAGGGACATTTCGTCTAATGAGACAATACGTCCAATGGGTCTAAAGGGACGTTTCGTCTAATGAGACAATACGTCCAATGGGTCTAAAGGGACGTTTCGTCTAATGAGACAGTACGTCTGATGGGACAGTTCGTCCAAAGCCGATTTTTCGAATCGGAGAACCCGTCCAAAAGTGCCAATGACGATAAAATATTATATTTCATGGTTATTATTCTGAATCTAAAATTTGTGTGTAGACAGAAAATAATTTAGGTGGAGAAATGAATTTAGCCGTGAGTGAGACTCGAACCCATGTCTCCCAGTTACATGCAATGTGAGACATGGGCTCGAGTTTAACTTATAGCGATACTCATATTCTGAGCTAAATTACTCCCTTAATTCCATTATAACAGGCAATCTGTCTATTTGCTATTGAGAAAGGTACCTCCTTCGTTTCTCAGCTTCAACAACAGCTAATAAAAAATTTATATATAAACAAACAACTTTCCCATCTCAAGCGGGAAACATTTTAAACATTGTATTTCGGCGAGAATTTCTCTTTCATATATCCGTGAAATTTGCTCTTTCAATAAAGGAACTAAAAAATAGCAATGAAGCCTTTTGAATGTGCTTTTGCCTTTGGCTAAAACTTTTACGCAGTGGACCACACTTCTTCGAAGCTGATTATTGAAATAAAAAATAATATAACTTAAGAATTTTATCTTCCTATAAGGCCCTAAAAAGTAGAAAATAAAATTAAAACATCTCAATGGTGCAATCAGTCGCCATTGAGATGCAACAATTGAGTTTGTATTCACTTCAAAGGAAGATAGGGCGCCGGCAATCTTGTTGAATAGGAAAATCGGGGCCGTATCTTCCTATGAAGTGGATACGAACCCAGTGATATGCTTTAGGTTTATTTTCTACTTTTTAGGGCCCTATAGGAAGATAGGTTTTTTTTGTTTATATTTTATTTTTCTTGTCACTGAAAACGCCTACCTTCAAAAACCTTCATTTGATATATGACTCATAAACATCGAGCACATTTACCACCCAATTGGATTCATGTTTGAGGTAATCCATGACATTGGGGACATCACTAGCTTTAAATTGAGATACGATTCGTTAAAGTTGATCGCCGCGAAAATCCGTTCCCCCCATATTTTACCAGGGAAGAATTTTCACATTGTCCCCCTTTTCATTGACGTATATCTTGTTACTTTCGGCATTCGCGTTCTGGAGATTTAGCGGGACAATTGATTAGCATTTCCCCTTTTTTAGAAGGGAAGAAAGCATGGAGGAGGGATTTTTTCCAGTCTAGGACATTCCTCTCGTCACAAGCTTTCATTTAGTACAAAAATCATTATTTCTTCATTGCTTTCGAAAGATATGGTGGAACAGCGTTTTATCAAATGCACAAACCGACCAACTGAAAAATATAAAGCCAAAAGCAATAGGAAGATGGGGGGAAAAGAGAGGTCAAGAAACTGGATTGCCATTGCCATATAACATTGTACCATCCGTTCGACAGACCTTAAAAAATTCCTTTAAAAAATGCGTGACATATGCAGAAGTTTAATAATTGTTTCGACATTGGAAGAAACGGCATTGGACGAATAGTCCACTGGACCAAACGGGATTGGGCGAATTGTCCCCTTTGGATCAAACGGCATTGGAGTAAGCGTCATTAGAGGAAACGTTCGGGACTGTCAGCCATAAAGCCAGTTTCTCATGGAGATCTTCCTATACCAATACCTCGAACCAACTGGGAGGAGATGGATTTGCATTCATCAGAGCAAGACTTTGATGCACATACAGATCCTGATCCTACATACACCCCTAAAAAGTTAGACGAGCCTCATCTGATTCAACAAAATGAACTAAATGATCTTGTTCGAGACCTAGAACATTCCAAACAACAAGCTGAGGTTTTAGGTTCAAGACTTCAAGTAGGATCTTCTGGCCAAGGGTACCAGAGTTTCTCTGTTCAGAAAGAGAAATTTGTCTTTATCTGCTTATTACAAGATACAAGATGGTTTGTGATTCTGCACAGATATTAAGAAATTGGAACACCTAACGAGCCTAAGGAACATCGTCAATTCGTAAATTCGTCAAAATTCAGCTTAAAAGCTGTCCATTTGCATAAAGGAAATCAAAAACCTTCCATTCCAGTGACACACGCTGTGGGAATGAAGAAAACTTATGAAAGCATACTTCCAGGTATTGCTCTGACCTTTAAATTCTCCAGACATCAATCCAATCGAGCATCTGTGGTTTGTGTTGAAACAGCGTATCCGATCTGCGGTGGCTTAACCACCTAACTTACAAGAGTTCTTTTGGTAATATGTCGGTACCAGATACCACAAGACACCTTTAGAAATCTTGCAGCATCCATGCCTCGCCGGGTAAGAGCTGTTTTGAGGCACGTGGAGGGCCAGCATTTTATTAGGCAGGTGGTCATAATGTTTTGGCTCTTCGGTGATTATTATATATATATATATAACTGTCGCGGTTGCAGAATGGTTAGCGCTCTTGGATACTGGAAAAAGAGACCTAGGTTTGAGCCCTTGGTATGGGATGGTTGTTTGCGTTGTTTTTCTGCTTATTTCCCGCCATTCTTACAGACCTTCTACTATGGCATTTATTTAATTATTAATTAAATTGACAACCTCCTGTCAGACCTCTGTGGCAAACAGCTGCTTAAGGCAATATTTATTTATTTATACATATATATATATATAATCATTAATGTATTACATTAATTTTAGGGTAATTAATAGCAAACCTTAATATTCAAAATTAAAATTCGCACATTAATCTCGACGATATTATTTCCTTTCTCCATGGGTGCAAAAGTAAAAATTTAATTAATATTTTATTCAAAATCGAGAAAAATGTTAAGTGTGCACTGTCGTTTCTTAACTAAGGGTGGCATGAGGTGTAAATCCGACTAGGCATAATTTGTTAATAATTCTGACACAGAAAATTTTTCCACTATATAAAATTCCGATACTTTAATGCAAAGGTATAAAAGAGCCGATTTTGATTTCGGAATTAAGTTTTCCAGGGCAACCACTTTTATATACCTAACTTTTTTATTTTAATTGAAGAAATAAATTATTAATAATACTACTTAGAAGTAACACAGTTCCTAATGTCTTGAGGGTATCTCCCTCATTCTTAATATATATGACGAGTGCATAAAATTTTATTGGCTCATTAGAGTTTTGTGAGGAATACAGGTAAAAATATTTTTAATTTTATTGACAACTGAATACCTTCCTGATTCTTACCGCAGAACAGTCAGGGCTAAAATATTTCAAATTTGATATGTTTAATCACGCCAAATATACAAAAATTATGTCACATACTTTTGTTTTTTGTTTTGTTGAAATCGATGATATCACTTATTCCCGGTTAAAAACATTTACCCCTGTGGGGGCGGGGATGGCTCAGTCGGTAGCGCGCCAGGCTCGTAATCTGTAGTTCCCAGATTCGAGTCCCAGCTGGGTCAGCGTTGAGATTTACCTCCGCAAAATTCCCCGCCCTGCCCACGGTCAGTAGGGAACACTGATGGGTTTGCAAAGGCCACCGTCCGTCGGATGGGACGTTAAGCCGTGGCCCGTGTGAGGGAGAGCCATACCCTGTGCACGTTAAAGAACACGCTGGATGGCCTTGATGGGAGGCTACCATCTGTCTCCCAACAGCTGTTCCAGTGGGTCCCCTCCCCCAACCTTCTCTGAGCCTTCGGGGTCCATGTGACCTGGCCATTTAGCCCATGGTGTGCAAAAAAAGTGCGCTCAGAGGTAAAGCAACCCAACCTTTACCCCTGTGAAATTCAAGTAACATTGTTCCATAGAACCCACGTATAATTTAATCGAAGAAAATTCAACGCAGTGCACAGAATTTCCCTATAACCTGCGCAGCAATTAAATTATCTCTGTGCAATTCCGCTGTTCTCCACCAACGAAAGCCTCTTTTAACGTTTCGCAAGGGGGTGATTCAGTCGGTAATGCGCCAGGCTCGTAGTCTGCAGTTCCCAGGTTCGACTCCTAGCTGGGTCAGCGTTCAGATTTATGTTCTCCAACTCCCTGCCCTGTCCATAGTCAGTAAAAGACATCAATGGACTTGGAAATGTCGTCATCCATCGGATGATATTTTAAGCCGTGGCTCCGAGTGCGGGAGAGTCATAGCTTGCACACGTTATGCCCGGTACATGCCCGATGCCCTTTAAGGGAGGCTACCATCTGTCTTCCAACAGCTGTTCCAGTGGGTCCCCTCCCTCAACTTTCTCTGAGACTTCAGAGTCCCTGTTGTCTGTCCATTAGCCCATTGTGTGCAAAAACGTGCTGCTCAGAGGTAAAGGAACCCAACTTTTTCACAAACCCATCTCTCTTTAGTAAGAAAGAGGACAATGATGGAATTGGAAAGCCGTCCTTCTTCACATGTGATGTTGCCGCGTAGCCCGGTGTGCAGGACAGCCTGTGCAGTTTAATTACGCAATGGACGGCCTTGAAGGCAGACTCCCATCTCTCTATTGAGAGAGATACGGGATCTCCTACCTTAACATTTTTTGAGTCTTTTCAGATTGACCCAACCGGTCACTACTTCCATCAATTTCACATAACTTAATTTTTAATGCTACCAGGACTCCTAATTGTTTCTTCTTATCTATAGGGCTTTGTACTCACACCCTCCCCACTTACTGTTAATCCGATTTCCACATTGGACACATCTTCCTGAGATCCTCATAGGTTAATCTTTTGTCACTAAAAGTCCATTGTTCAGTTTCAGTGATGATATTCTTGATTGAAAAGAAAGGAAGTGGTCAGTTGTGAGCGTAAGAAATTAGACAGTGATTTGCATTAAGTGAGCTCTTGCGTTCTAGAAGAAAATTATGAGCGAATATTTCATATATTCCGAAATGTCCGAATGTGACAGCATAAATACTCATGAAGTCGTGTGTCACGTAATTATGATGAACCTTACCTCTGGAAGAAAAAGTAAGTGCTCAACGTTCTTAAAATAAGAATTAAGTGCATTTTATTTCTATTAATTTGTTATATATTGTTTGTTATTCCTGTTGTGATTATCGACGTATATCAAATATCGAAATTTAGTCTTTTTCGTTTTTCAATAATAATGCAATTAACACGTGGAGCAAACTGCTACAGAACTGGATTAAAAATGTTCATTTATTATTTCGTTTCATTGTTCCTTACGAGGTTTAATTCTTTTGTGTAAAAGTTTCAACTTCATGGTGTTTAAATCTGCCTATATTGTGCAATAAAATCCCTATAAACAGATTTATATTAATTTATTCTAATTCCAAATTGCCTGGTCATAAGGCCTCTAAAAGCCGTAGAGAATGTTGAGGAATAAAACACACCGGACAACTGCTGAGAGAGTTGGGTTGTTTTACTTCTGAGCGGCACTTTTTTGTACACCATGGGCTAAATGGCCAGGTCACATGGACCCCTAAGGCTCAGAGAAGGTTAGGGGAGGGGACCCACTGGAACAGCTGTTGGGAGACAGATGGTAGCCTCCCGTCAAGGCCATCCAGCGTGTTCTTTAACGTGCACAGGGTATGGCTCTCCCGCACACGGGGCCACGGCTTAACGTCCCATCCAACGGCAGCGGCCTTTCCAAGCCCATCGGTGTCCCCTACTGACCGGGGGCAGGGCGGGGAATTTTTGCGGAGATAAATCTCAACGCTGACCCAGCTGGGACTCGAACCTGGGAACTACAGATTACGAGCCTGGCGCGCTACCTACTGAGCCACCCCTGTCCCACTGCTGAGAGAAATACTAAAGTCTCCTTTCAATGTTATCCAGAGTGTTCTTTAGCGTGCAGTGACTCTCCAGACTAGGGGACGGAACTTAAAGTACCATCTGATGGACGGTGACTTTCCAAGCGCGTAAAGGTTTTCCCGAATAAAGTATGTGCGGTTTAGCACAGATAAACGTCGGCGATAATGCCATTACGACTCGACGCAGGGAACTGCAGATTAAGATCCTGGCTATCTACCGACTGAGCCAGCTGCGCCTCACACTTGCATTTTGGTTGGAATCTATGACAACCAATTTACAAATGCTAAACTTAAGACACAAGCATTTTCACACGACAAATTGCGATGATTGTGCAAATATAAGCCTATTTTTTCTCGCCGAGTTTTTCATACCATGTTGCTATCAACTATTAAACAGAACGAAATTTATTACAGCTTGTTAGCGATGAAATACTAAAACTGACACATAAAATATGACAATTACTTAATTTTGAATCTTATTAAAAAATAATACCTAACAGTGAATGGAATATTTATACCTTTTATGCCTCTTTTACAATAACTTAATTAAAATTATTTAAATGTGAATTACCACAAGTTAAATGTGAGAAGCAGTTTTCTCTGCGTGAAGGACGGTATCGCGTCAGGCTCATAATCTGTAGTTCCCAGGTTCGAGTCCCAGCTGGGTGAGCGTTGAAATTAATCTCCGCAAAGCTCCCCGTCCTGCCCACGGTCAGTAGGGGACACCGATGGGCTTGGAAAGGCCACCGTCCATCGCATGGGACATTAAGCCGTGATCCCTTTTTCGGGAGAGACATATCCTGTGCACTTTAAAGAACACACTGGATGGCCTTGACGGGAGGCTACCATCTGTCTCCCAACAGCTATTCCAGTGGGTCCTCTCCCCCCCAACCTTCTCTGAGCCTTTGGGGTCCTTGTGACCTGGCCATTTAGGCCATTGTGTGCAAAAAAAGTGCCGCTCAGAGGTTAAACAACCCAACCTTCTAAATTGAAAAAACATCCATTTGTTTTTTTTTTTATATTTAAATATATTACATTAAAATTAAGCCAACGTATAACAGTATTGTAATCTTGTAAAGCTTTTACAGCAATCTATTGGTATTTCTTCTCAGTGGCGATTAACTCATGCATATACAGTATAAATATGTGACTTTTTATATTAGTATCAATCAAGAGATTAATGTGTATTAAAAAGAGCAGAGACACTAGAATTCGCGAGGGTAGATATGTTATTTTAGTTTCTTATTCCGTTCATATTTGGTTTTCCTTGGATATTCCATTCATGCAAAATTAAATGAAACCAAAATATTAATGTTAAATTACTTTATATTTCTATATGCTAAATTTATATAAATCTTAATTTCGACATTTGACGAACTTCTTTAACAACATAAAACCTTACAAATGAAGTGTTTGAAACAGTATCCAAAGATTCTCTTTCAACCAAAACAAGCTATATGTTTACCTTATCAATAAAATTATAATGCATTACATTAATTTATCGTACTACTATATTATAAAATAAATAATAACCCTTCAAGCAGCTGCCTGCCACAGAGGTCTGACAGTTTATATGCCATAGTAGAAGGTGTGTGAGGATGGCAGGATCTCATCAGAAAAACAACACACAGATCCATGCCTTACCCGGGGCTCGAACCAGGTCCCTTAGAACAGTATCCAAGCCTGCTAACCACTCGGCCATGGGAGAACAAGCTAAATCTCAAAGATTTCTGAAGAAATTCAATTTATTCTTATTTTATGTATATATATACTTAAAATATTTTAATTAACATTTATGCATACTTATGCAGACATAGCAAATATACTTGAATGTGTCTGCTTAACAGAGAAGATGTAATATAATAAATAATTGAATGGATAATTCCCATATTTAATGTTTTACTTTCGAATCTTTTTTTCTTTTACTTTCACACCCATTATTTACTTTTATATATTTACGATTATTGGTGCTTCTTTCATAAGGGTTCTTTATACCTACTGCTTGCCTTTTAGCTCTCTATTGGTTATTTTCTGCTGTCATTGCTCCTTGTGTTTTTTCACCATTTTTGTCGCTTTTTCTGAATTTCCTATCTTGCATATTAACTTTGGTTGTGGACGATTTCTTTATAATCATTTTCATTTGCAATTTTTTTTATGTATAATAGTCTTGGTTTCGAATGGCCCATAAACCCTCTACCATTCACTCAATGGGCTAAAGAGTTCCTACTGGACTCTGAGATTTAGTTCTCCATACACAACTCCTGAAAACAGATGCTGCATTTGGTCACTGCAGGCCATTTCTAACGAAATCCTTTCTGACATTGTATTATTTCAGATGCTTTTGTCTGGGTCCTGACTTTCTTTAGCGATTTATAATGTTTCAGTTTTCACTGTTCTCAAAACTATACCACATTACTTAGCCACCATTTTCGCACGACAGTCTTATTTCGTAAATGTTTCTGTCTTTAATTCGACCTCCATACCTTATAGGTAGAGGTTTATATAAATAGATGGATACGAAAATACTTATCAGAATGACGATCATGTTTATACCTGACCAAGGTTCTGATTGAATCAAGGCGGGTATTACCTGAGTCAGCAGCACTCGAGGCTTGTGTAGTTCTCAGATTGTAGTCCTACGTGTGCTGGCATTGAGATTAATCGCTATTAAACTTTCACCTTACAATAGGTAAGACACCAAAGACTTGGAAAGACATTGGAAATTCGTCTAATGGGATGAAAAACTGTGACTTTGTGTGCAGGAATACTTTGCCTGTCAAAGAAGAAGCAGAAGGATCTAGACTGGAGGCTGCCAGTTCTTTTAACAGCTGCCGAAATGCTAAGAGAAAGTTAGAGACTCGCTTACTTTCTCCAATACATGAAAATATTCCATTCAGAGGTAAAACAACTGAACCTCACTTGATTCATGGAGAACAGAGAAGAATGCTATTCGAAATTTTTTTCCCGTAAATTATTCTTACAAAATTTAATAATACACATTTTTTTCTCTCATTTTAAATACTGTTCTCATTATGTCGTTTGTCGTCTGTCTGTCGATATTCAGCTTTTTAAAGAGATAAATGAATAAGTTCCTTTTGATTGGACAGGGTAACTGTAATAACTCATATCTCCTCTGGCGCATATAAGAATCTCGTTCTGAAAGAGAAATAAGTTTTTCCTTTACCTACTCTTTCATTCCTTAAAAGTTTTAACTTGAGCTAGCGGATGATGGGAAAAATGCAAATATTATTTTATTTGCAATTTTACAACATAAAAGTATTCGTCTTTCAATTCTTAAACCTAAAAAGTTGCGTTTTCTATACTTCTCTCAGAAAAGCGTCTAGATTATTCCCCTCAGCGGAATATCTCTTACAACTACCACTATTTTTTCACATTTCTATTGTATAGATATTATTTGTAAAACTCGATGACAACAGTCAGTCAGTCAGTCAGTTAAAAAAAAATCTCTAGACTACTGGAAACTCAGGACTTTTCTCGTTACTCTCTTCCAGATCGTCAAGAATGGAACAATGGCCTAAAAGCTAGACCTCACCTTAGTTCAGTTACTTTAAATTCTTTCAAAAAGATCACAATTATGTAGAAATTTCAAAGTTTCTGGAAAACAAAATCTTCTTAAATAAGTTCTTCTTGGCCTAATGGACTTTTAAGACTCAATTCAGTAATATTGTTTCTCTTTAGACTGTTTATTAATTCTCTCCTTTGATTTTCATATTCTTCACAATTAAGAAGCACATGTGATACTGTTTCTTTCAAATTGCAATGAACACAGTTCGGAGAATTCATTTTGAATAACGAATCGTTTAATAAAGTTGAGCCCGTTCTGAGCCTGGTGATACAGATAATATTCCTTCTGGTCAAACCAAAGTTTCGAAAGGGATATGACAGCTATTTTATTCATGTCTTACAGAACAAGATTTTGAGAACTGCGGTCGATGCCCATTGGTTTGTCACTAACAGACAACTTCATAAAGACCTGGACATCGACCATATATATTTACACACATATAAAACGCACCTGAAAAAGATTTTTTGAGGCTGTAAGCAATAATCCCAATGAGATTTTTTCTTCTATGATTCTTTACGATCATACTGTTTTGAACAAGTACAAGAGGCCTAAAACGGTAGTGTTCTCTGAGGAGACCTACCCGTTTTAGGTTTCTTATACAATTTTACTGCTATTTTTAGCGTTTCTTATGTTTGCACTTAGGGGCAAACGTAAAAAAATTAGCCACCTAAGGGTGGTTTACTTATGTATTTTGTTCTTACTCATGCTAAATAGGCATATTTTTATGAATGAGATAGTTAGGGGTAAAAGTATTACCCGGTACATCGAATATGATTATACGATGACAGCTATGCCGTTTCATTATTTAAGTTAATGGTTCTCAACCTTTTATGCTTCACGTACCCCCTGGAAATGTGTATGTAACTGGCGTACCATTTGTATAGATAGATAAAACTAGTTATAGTATAACAATGGAAATAAAACATTGTTACTAGATCTAGCGATTTTTGAGCTCTCACGGCGTACTCCAAAACATTTTACCGAGAACCCCTAATTTAAGTAATTTGTAAAGATATATATATATATTAAAACCACTAACTATTTTAAAAATACGTATTTTAATATTTCATTACTACCAATCAAATTTAAAAAGAGTTTTCTTATTATCATTTTCATTTTTCCAATCAAAACCTCATGACGTTCACATTCCATCACCAAATTTTCATATTTCTATCATTAATACATCTAGAGGTCTATCATTAATACACGTAGGATGCGGTGGGCAGACAATGTCAAACAGGACCTTATTGGAATTGGTGTGCAGTGGCCAGATGCAGCAAATGTAGCTCAGAACAGGCTTCCTTGGAGAACTAAATTGCAAGGTCTGGTTGGACTTCCGTAGCCCATGGCTGTTTGAGGATGATGATGATATAACGAAAAAGTTAACAAAAAACGATACAAAAGTTTTTGGCTATAACGAAAAAGGTAACGAAACGTTTTTCATTTCGTTTGCCAACACTGATTACATCTAATAACATTGAATTTCGACAGCACATCTGTAATATGTGCGTCCCATTTAGGTGTCTTGGAAGGGTTACCCCAAAATATTTGACAGTGAGTGTCCATGAAGTTTGAATTCCAAATATAGTAGGAGAATCAGGATTGATAATTCATTTTCTAGAAAATAGATCCTGTTCAGCTATGACTGTATGATATGAGTCATACCCGAAGGAAAGTAGGCTTTAATCATTTTAAAAATGAGACCAGCCAGACCTTGTCAAATGCTTTAGCGATATCTAAAAATGTGGATGCGAAGCTCTTCCTTTTATTTAAGGATTCTGCAACTTTTTCAACTACTCTTAGCATCTGAGACATAGTAGAACGCTTCTACCTCACACAAAAAGTCAAATTGGACTTCCGGAATCGTCTGCATCGATTAGTATGATGCTGACACAAATCAATATAATTCTCTCAAATTGTTTACCTAAATATAGTAGCAAACTGATCAGTCTATAGTTCTGAGGAAAAGGTCGATTTTCCTCCTGCTTCTTAATCATTTTAATCACATCATTCTTCAAGATCGTTTGGAAAATGTTTAATTTTTAAGAGGGAATTAAAAATCGAATAGATGTAAACGACGAATCATGGCATTTCTTACTTCATCCAGGAAAGTGGCCTTTCTTGGTTTAATAGCTTTACTTATCTGAGCAGGAGTAATAAAGCAAATTGTCTAAATTGAAATTGGCAATTTGGCCGTTAATTTAGCATCTCATGACGATTGAAAATTGTAAATGGAAATGCTTTGAGAACTAAATATGGTTTCAGTTAACCATTATGCTTTTAATAAGCAGAAGCACAGATAATTCCTTTGTTGTTTTTAACGAAATTTGCTTTATGTCAGCCGTCTAATAGCCGAATCCCGCGGTTTGGTGTTTATATGATTTGATAATGAAACTCCTGTAAAAAGGTTTTTGTACTCATGTTGTTTATTATTCCCTTTCTTTTTCACCCACAGATGATTTGACCACTCAACCCCAGAAAGAAAGACTCATACATTTACACGAGAGATGTTCTAACTGAAGAGGAGTTCAATGTCAAAATGAAGATGATTTCAAGCAATTTGTTGCTTCCCATTGGGTCAAGGTCTGCTAGGAAATTTGACGATTCATTTACCATGCAAGAAAGGCCCCGTGATGAAAACCAAGTTCTTCAAAATGTGAACTTTGAAACTGCATCGTGCTCAGAAGGAGCTGAGGCATGTATTTCGCCCCTCAGATCATTTAAATTAGACTATTCACCATCTAAAAGATTTAAATCAGGGTTTTCTGACGATATACTTTTAGCAGATTCTGTTGATTTTTCTTCAATAGATTCTGATGATTATTGTTCAGTATGTTCTGATGATTGTTGTTCAATAGCTTCTGATGATTATCGTTCAGTAGATTCCGATGATTTTTTCTACAGACTGGCAAAACCCTTATTTAGCTTTGCGACCGGAGTACCGTCCGAAGTGTTACGGTCCTAAGGTACAAAAGAAGGTCAGTGAGAACTCCTAACGCACAAAAGATCAGTGAGAAATCTCCTTTTGAATTACTTTTTTTAAGAAATTAGTTCTTTTTCCTCCTCCTACCATCCGAAAGGGTACGGTCCTAAAGCACAAAAGGAGATCATTGAGAACTGACATTCTCACTGATATACATAAATAGAGTAAAATTTTGTACTCACAAATTTTTTTAACGAAATAGATTTTTTCCTTTTATCGAAAATAATAATAAATAATCTAACTCTATTTCAGCCTAAATCATAACTCCAATTACATACCACAGTGTATTGGAACTGTTCGTATAAACATAATGGAAAAGTGTAATTTTAACCAGTCTCGTGACTGATCCGTGTGGTACAAATAATTCATTTCTTTCATAGCTGTTATTTTTTTATCTCATAGCTGTTTTTACATGTATTTTTTGAATAATAATTTTTTTTAAATAAATCTTCTGCAAAATTGTTTCAATTGCTATTTTAATGTTATACATAACTAATGAAATAATCTGTAAAAATCGAAATCAGCACCAATTATATTTTTATTATTACAGAGGTCTGTGAGGTTACAAAGAAATAAACAGTCGAAAAGGAATTAAAAATATCATCCACGTTTGAAACTTCTTTAGTCCCTGTTGAGACAAACTATATCTCAGTTAAACCAAATGTGATGAGCATAGGATCCTTAGATAAATTATGACTTCACAGGGTGTCCTCAGAAAACATACTACTTCGTAAGGGGTCCGTCACCCAGAAAAGTAGGGAACGACTGTTTTAGACAATAAAAATAACTTTTGTTATAACTCTACTACTGCACTTTGTCCTATGATTTCAATAAATTCGTACTAATTAAAAGATAACACACTCTATTTGTTTAAATAGGTGAACTGAATTTCGATGAATATTTTGTCATTAATTTGTGCAAAAATTAGTCTACAAAAGTTGGTGTGAAATTTCATTTGCTATACCTTAATTTTCATTCGGCAAGGACCTCAGCACATTGAATAGCGAGTCAGGCTCGTAATATCAGATTACCAGTCTCCAGTTGTAACTGTGTCAGCATCCCTTCAGTGCAAATCACAACTCAGTCCTCGGTTAAAATGTAGGAAACCAGGGAATTCTAAATGCCATCTTCCTGGGATGGAGCTTAAACCTGTCACCCGATGATAAATACAGCCATACTTTGTGCACGTTAAAGAACGTGAGGTTTATCCTGGATTAGGGATTTCTATATATCTTATAGCAACTATTCAGTGGGTTCCCTTCCTGTAACATCTCCGAACATTAGCGGAATTTCTGACCTACCCATTTGGGACATTGTGTGCTAAAAACTGATAGTCAGAGATAGAAAGACCCAACCAGTTTCTTTAGTATTAAATATACCCTCAAGCAGCTGCTTGCCACAGAGGTCTGACAGGAGCCTGTTAGTTTATATGCCACAGTAGAAGGTCTGAGAGGATGGCAGGACCTCAGCAGACAACACGAACATCCATGCCTTACCCGGGACTCGAACCCGGGTCCCTTAGATCAGTAGCCAAGCGCGCTAACCACTCGGCCAAGGGACGGCTAACTATATTTATTAATTAAGTTTTATTAATTTCCAATATCTAGCACTGCTATTGTTATACATTCAAACTTCCATAAATCTTTAAACACTGAAGGAATATTGTTGGAAATGGATATTTAGATATAAATAATTTAGAACTTTAGCTTAGGTTTATTACGTTTCCCATTAAACGTTTATTTTAAAAGTTATGGGATGTTGAAACTACAGTTCTGTTGACATAACATGGGGTGGTCATATTTCAATGATCATTCAGCGTATAGTTGTGGTAGAAAAAATGTAAATGAAAATAGTCAAAAACGAAAAACAGAGGAGTAATAAACATTGCGTTTTTTACTTTTCATCAGCCAAAGTTGATTCAAAGAAAGTTAAAAGTGCAAGGGTCTAATACTTCAATCAGCCTAAAGCCCCCAGAAGATATCAAATGCACGGACCAGGCAAAGCCCACCAACACCACTCCAACTTTCCAACGACAGCAGCTATCCACCACAGACTACTCTGTATTATTATCCACAAGACACAAATAACAGCTCACTCTCTAGCTGAAACCACATAAGACATGTATAATATACCAAATCGTCTGAGACATAAAAATCAGCAGTGATAACTTACCCAAAAGAGCAAAGAAATTGGCACGAGAAAAAAAAGATAAAATCAAATCAAAATAGGCCATGGAAACAAATATATATACAAGGTGTTTCAAAACTCTCTGTACAAATTTCAATGGGAGATTGGGAACACCAAGACAAACCTTTTTAGTCTATGAATGTATGTCTGCTGACGTAACCCTTCGGTACTAGAGTTCTAGCTTTCCGATCTAAACTGTAAATGCATGTTGTTTACGGTCCCCCTGGTAGGTATTCGATGTGGCCAGTCCCTGTGCAGTTTCGTTGTAGTCGCGAATCTGTCACGTAATTCCATGCGTCGCTAATGGCTGTCATGCCGCTCCGTGGTCATACGTCATCTTCCTGATTCTTGTCGGCGTGTGCTGGATTATTCTTGAACCTACTGGTGCCATATGTGTACGATGGTGCTGGGATTGCAGCCAACAAGTTTGGCCACATCTCTGTGCGACAAACCAGCATCTCTAAGGCCGTTATTTGCATCAGCCATTGCGTGCCGCAGTTGACCTGGAATTAATCACCTCCCCCAATGAGTCCCGACCATGACGTCACTAATATACGTTTAGCGCTAACGCTATGCAAACGAAACTGGGGGAGGGATATGAACAAAGGTACGCGTTGCAGGCTTCGAACTTCAAATAAGAGAGGATTCCTTAGTTGCAAATACATAGTAAGAGTTTAAACAATATTTGGTATTTTTTAGATTTTATGCAGTCCGTGTAGTTTGTAGTTTGTAATAAATTTATCATGGGTGGGGGGGGGGGGGAATTGGAGAATTGACCCTCCGTTAAAGGTATCGTAAAACACAATTACCTAAGAAAGAAGGACTTTTCAATAACTGCGGGGACTGCTGCAAGTTGGCCGTATATAAAATGGGGCAGGGTCTAACATTTATTTTGAATATAAAACCACGAAAGGAAAAAAACGTTTAAAAATGTATTAGCAACAAAGAGATTAATTATTTGTCAGTTGGGGAAATTTCTATTTTTTCAGCCACCAGCACTGATAGCATAGTTTTCAAGAAGACAAGCCAACTCTTGTGGTTAGCAGAGGAAGCAAAGCGTTTCTTCTGCATGTGCTTTGAATGCATATACAGTACCGTCGCATCTTAGGCAGGGTTTAGGTTCTAAAACGTATAGTCAAATTCCTCATGAAAATCCCTTAAATTGCCCATTAAAGTACAATAAACTTGGTTTTGTGTATACCACCATGTAGAATAATATATATACAGGGTGAATCGGAAAAAGTGGGCAAAACTTTACGGGGTGGTAGAACGCAGCTCTACGAGCAATATTCGTCATAGAAAGTATGGGCGGAACGCAAACGGCGAGCCGATAGGTGGCGTTGGAAATGGTATAAAAGGGTCGGTCCTCGCACCCAACGGCATTTCTACCGTGGATTGCCGAGAGGATGGCTGGTTATACTAACCACGAAATGGCGGATATGCACTTGAAAAGCCTAATCTACGAGTTCCCCTTTGAAACCGATATGGATCTAGTCGCCAGGATCGCCGTTGTTGCCGGTGATATTCGGGAAATGCCTGGTGTCTTCGGTCGGTTCCCTATCCCGCAGGTGTGAAGCCTGCATTACAACTGGCGGCAGCTCTTTTGAGCAATTTCTTTGAGCATGTACCTCAATTACATTCCTGTTAATAAAATGTTTTCTGAAGTATCTCCTCTCCTTCTTGTGTTCATTCTTTAAATGTGACAGTGGAAAACTACCTTTTAACTTCTCACCGCTTGCGTTCCGACCATACTTTCTATGACGAATATTGCTCGTATAGCTGCGTTCTACCACCCCGTAAAGTTTTGCCCACTTTTTCAGATTCACCCTGTATATAAATGTATAATGCATACAGTAAGAAATTGTTCTCTTTCGAATTTTGATGGCACCGTGATATTTTCGTTGTAGCCATATTCATTTCCCACGTTAGAGATAGATATACCGTATCCCAATAAGTCCATCTCAGCAACTTTTTATGTAGCATTAGAACATACACCAAAGATCCAAAACATTATGACAAGCGTGTCGTTAGGCAACTCGAAGCAACTGCAGAAAAACGACGGCGCATGTGAAGGTCATGAAACGGTATAAATAACGCCTGATACTGAGCTCAGTTAATCAGTGTTATTCTTGTTCTTCAGATGGGAAAGCAGCGAACTTAAGCGAGTTTGACAAAGATGAAATTGTAATGGCCAGACGACTGGTCAGAGCATATCCGAGATGCAACACTTGTGGGGTGCTCATGGTCAGACATGGTTAGTATCTTCAAAAAGCAGTCCGAGGAGGGAAAAACCACTGACCGGCGGCAAGGTGTGGGCTAACCACGGCATATTGATGCCAGAGGTGAGCGAAGGCTGTCCTGTATGGTACGATCCATATGCAGCAACTCGTCCGTAATTTCAATGCTGGTGACTGGAGTAATATGTCATAACACACAGTACATTGAATCCTGCTGAAAATAGGGCTGCGTAGCCGCACGCCGGTCTAAGTGCCCATGCTAACCTCAGCTCACTGTTGAAAGTGCCTACAATGGGCATGCCAGCACCAAAACTAACCTTCAGTGATTGGTAGAATGTCGTCTGGTCCAATTAATCTCGTTTCCTGTTGCACCATGTCAACTACCTAGTATGTGTGCATCGTTTACCTGGGGAAGTGTTGGCAGGATGAACCATAGGATGAAAACCAGCCAGTGAAAGAAGTTTAATGCTTTGACCAATGTTCTGCTGGGAAACCTAGGTCCACTCATTCAAGTGCAGGAAACTATGAGGTCTACCACTACCTAAACATTATTGCAGATCAAGAACATCCTTTCATGGCAACGGTATATCCCTCTAGCAGTGCCTTTTTTCAGAAGGGTAATGCGCCAAGCCACACTGCCCGGATTGTTCGAGAATGGTTCGCAGAACATGAGAAAGCCTCCAAATTCCACAGATATCAATGTAATCGAGCATCTGTGGTTTGTGTTGGAAGAGCATATCTAATCTGTAGCGGCTCAACCATGTAACTTAAAAGAGTTAAAGGATCTGCTGGTAACTTGTTGGTACCAGATACCACAAGCCACTTTAGAAATCTTGTAGCGTCCATGCTTCGCCAGGTAAGAGGTGGCACGAGGAGGACCAACATTATATTTAGCAGGTGGTCATAATGATTTGGCTCTTCGGTGTATCTCTTTTCGTTCAGTTGAGCAGCAGATGAAGCAGTTGGCTTGGGTTTAGGTGTCATGTTGCACTAAAATGCGTATCTTCAAACACCCGATTTACACTCAGCGCGGCGGATCCTCACACACTGAGAGACACGTAGGAGCTGACACCTAAACTGGGAACAGCAGATTCAGAACTGCCATCAGGGGGGCCAAGGGTATTTGCCGCCCGGGTAAAAACTTTTATCGCCCCCACCCCCTTAAAAAGATAACTAAAAGACATTTCATGTAGCATTTACTACAATAAATAAAATAACCATTTGTGCAAACCAAAAGTTACATGTCTTCTTTATTAAAAACACAGAATACATAGTTTCGCATAGTAGTTTTTAACATTTTTTTTCAAAAAAAAAAAAGAACAACAATTATTTCCTAATATAAATAACGATTAATTGATCATGCCTTAATGTAAAATTTACTTGATGTGATTTTTTTGTAGCAAAATAATTTTTTATATCCACCATATCTAAATTAGTAGCAATTTTATGTTCTATGCTAATAAAACTTGTGTCATTGTACTGCGGATCCTTTTCCTTCCCGGGAACTTTCACTTGGATGGATTCGTACTTCTTGGGTGATCTGCGCATCATTGCCTTGGTGTACTTACTCCAAATGGTCTCTGTAGTGTACAGCAAACGCTTCAGATCATTCTGAATACTGCTGTTATCTATATAAGCTATAATCTCCTTACAGTCCCATCCAGGAGCGCCGATTTCATCTTGAGTCCTATCCCAGAGGTTGAAAGCATCAAGGAGAGCCAGGTAGAGGTTGCTGTAGTTAGCTGGCATGTACCACGAGACGTACTCATTCAGGTGTACTCACTCTCTCCACGTCTGTCAGTGGGTACCAGGTTTGATAGAACACTTGGACACGATCGCTCAAGTAGCCTATGGATGAAAATGAAAACAGTAACTAACCCTCTTAAAACAATTCATAAAGCATATATCATGTTATTATAAGTAATTGTAACTGCAATCGTACCGGCTTATAACAAATTTTAAGGGACAGCCGAAAAACTTCGTTAAATCCGTAAATTCCCTGTAAAAAAATATCGATCGAAAAGTGTCTATGAAACTAAATATACTATGTATTTAAGCACAAATTAAAAAAAAAACTAAAACTCTAAGAATAATTAGCGCACTTAAAACACAGAAAATAAAGAGAAGCTACTTATCTACCCGTGGCCGAAAGGTTAGCGTGCTTGGTTACTGATCAAATGTATCTGGGTGAAGTCTCGGGTATTAAGGTCTCTCGCCTTCCTCACAGACCTTCTCTGTGATGCATTGGGTTGGGTTGTTTTACCTCTGAGCGGCACTTTTTTGCACACAATGGGCTAAATGGCCAGGTCACATGAACCCCGAAGGCTCAGAGAAGGTTGTGGGAGGAGACCCACTGGAGCAGCTGTTGGGAAACAGATGGTAGCCTCCCGTCAAGGCCATCCAACGTGTTCTTTAACGTGCACAGGGTATGGCTCTCCCGCACACGGGGCCACGGCTTAACGTCCCATCCGACGGACGGCGGCCTTTCCAAGCCCATCGGTGTCCCCTACTGACCGTGGGCAGGACGGGGAATTTTGCGGAGATAAATCTCAACGCTGACCCAGCTGGGACTCGAACCTGAGAACTACAGATTACGAGTCTGACGCGCTTCCGACTGAGCCACCCCCGCCCCTGTGATGCATTGAATTTAGAGACTCCTGTCAGACCTCTGTGGCAAGCAACAGCTTGAGAGGGGTATTTTTTTCCTACGTCATGCATTTAATGAACACTCTTTTTTATTTTCACTTGAAGCAGTGGGCCAGCTAGTGACAAATTTTGAACTATGGCACCTACGAACAGATGGAAAAGAGCTTTCTTCAACATCCGGGTATAAAGTTCATCTTTTTTTTGCTTGAAATAGCATCTCTTGACCTTCCAACCTCCGCCAATTTTTTTTTTAATTATAAAAAACTCCACGGAATTCCCTACACCTTGGCAACATTAGCTTTGTTTTGATTTTCCTCAAATTGTTTTATTATTTCACCTTTCTTACCAAATTAAAAAAATTTCGATTTCGGACTCAGTACGAAACTATGTAGCAGTTCATTGTCGGAACGCACATGTGGTAAAGGAAGGAAAACAGAATTTAAGGGGAAAGAAAGTGAACAAGAAAATATATTGCGTTCATTGTTTTCTTGCCCTGCCATTTTCACAATGAATTTCTTAAATAAGTTTGTTCCCATTAGGTATTCACCGATCGTACAGGAATTCTCCCTGCCTGTGTGTCAGCCAGCAGAAATTTACGTTAATCATCCCTGGATGACTTTAGTTTATTCATTTTCTTCGATTACTTGTTTTCATCAGAAGCCCAGAATGTTAACGCAGATCTTCACTGACTCAACTCTGAATAACTCCTCCTAGGTAGGCAAACATGTCCCCTCGCCCTCATCCCCTCCCCTAGGAAAGGTAACGGATCCCCTGGAAGATCAGACGACCTTAAAATATACGTTACTGAAAAAGGATTAATTTTGAGGCGGAAAAATCGGGTACATTTGGCAATTTTCCGCTATTCCCATAAGCTTTGATTAAAGGGTCCTTAACGGAAAACGTTTGTTTTACCAGTAAGGAATGGGTTGTTGAGTTGTTTTACCTCTGAGCGGCACTTTTTTGTACACCAAGGGCTAAATGGCCAGGTCACATGGACGCCGAAGGCTCAGAGAAGGTTGGGTGAGGGGACCCACTGGAACAGCTGTTGGGAGACAGATGGTAGCTTTCCGTCAAGGCCATCCAGAGTGTTCTTTAACATGCAAAGGGTATGGCTCTCCCGCACACGGGGTCACGGCTTAACATCCTATCCGACGGACGGCAGCCTTTCCAAGCCCATCGGTGTCCCCTACTGACCGTGGGAAGGGCGGGAAATTTTGCGGAGATAAATCTCAACGCTGACCAAGCTGGGACTCGAACCTGGGAACTACAAATTACGAGCCTGGTGCACTACCGACTGAGCCACCCCCGCCCCGTAAGGAATGGGAAAAGTGTTCGTAGTGAAAAGTGTATACAATATATTTTTAAAAGTCAAATTGAAGGGGAATGGGCTTTGCTTCGTTATATTGGTAATTTCCTTGCAATCGACCATTTTTTATAAACGGGTTTCATTATATTTTAAATATTTAAAAGAAATATTAAATATAATTAACGTTCAAATTTTCCTAACTCTGAAAAGAAGCTTCAAGAGGGGAGAACGTTGCTGGTAATCAACTGAAGATCTCGCACAAGTATTTCTAAATTACCTAATTCTAATCATAACCTATTTCTTACTCTAAATTTATATTATTGCCAATTCTAAATTCAATAACTTATATTTAACGAATTATTGAATATGAACCATTCACAACATATGTGTAATGATGGATTTAAACTTTTGAGGAAAATTTCGTTTTGCGCCCTCGGTTATCTTCGCGTTGAAAACTTATATTTAAAATTAAAGGAACTTTGCGTCTGAACACTTCCATATTATGTGAATTTGAACTTTATTTTGAACTTTGATAATATAAATTTTTTCCACAAAACATTTATTAATTTATAGACGTTAAAACGTCAACAGGTAACGCTGTGACTGACATTTATGGGGGTGGCTCAATTATCATTAAATTTATGATCCTCAAAATTTATCATCCTCAAATTACATTTATGGAGGTGGCTCAATTATTCAGTTTATCTCCGCAAAATTCCCCGCCCTGCCCACGGTCAGTAGGGGACACCGATGGGCTTGGAAAGGCCGCCATCCGACGGATGGGACGTTAAGCCCTGGCCCCGTGTGCGGGAGAGCCATACCCTGTGCACGTTAAAGAACGCGCTGGATGGCCTTGACGGGAGGCTACCATCTCTCTCCCAACAGCTGTTCCAGTGAGTCCCCTCCCCCAACCTTCTCTGAGCCTTCGGGGTCCATGTGACCTGGCCATTTAGCCCATGGTGTGCAAAAAAGTGCCGCTCAGAGGTAAAACAACCCAACAAAGCCATTTATGTTTGATAATATAGCTTACGAGAAATACGTCATCTCTTTTCAAGCCTCTTGATTTTTCGTCTGATACCGTTTTATTTTCCGATACTGTTTTGACCGATTACCACGTCGGATCAAAACTTTCTAACGTTTCTAAGATCTACAACCAAAAATTAGCATCTCTAGGCGGCGATTTCCGCACTTCATTTTCTTCAAACTCCCTTAGATTAACATTTGATCTGCAACCTCGAAGGACTCATTGGAGCGGACATTTGTAATATTTCTGAGCTCTACGATTTGAAACAATTTCCATCAAGCCTAGAGAGGATTTTCCCTCTGTATAACTTTGAAGGTTACGTAGAGTCTCAAACTTTCGTAATGTTTCTAAGATCTATGGGCCAAAATACCTCAAAGGAACCAATTTTCACCTTTAATGCACAAGTCGATCGAAATTTCACCCTTTATCTCCAAGTGTCCCGCGGATCCAAAACACTGATAGGCACTAATTTTCGAGTTTTTACTTAAGTTTAAATAGAACCAAATTCCATTTGATCTAGAAGAACACATCGGACTCATTCGGTGGGGCACCAGGCTCGAAATTTACTAGCACCCAGATACGAGTCTCAATTCTGAATGCCTTGAGATTTATCTCCGCTAAACCCTCTCTGCCCTCAGTGAGCAAGGGAATATGATGGGCTTGGAAACGCAGCCGTTCCTCAGATGGAGCATTAAGCCGTGATCAGAATTCATTTATTTGTAGTTTTTTTCCTACATGTGATATACAAAATCCATAAATTTATTATATGTTTCTAGTACTATTCTGTTTTTTAATTCCCCCAAATTGAGTTAGTGTCAAATACTAAAATAGAGAAATTGTTTGTCTGTTTGTTCCACTTCTCTTCTTAGACAGTCAGAGCTAATGCTACCAAACTTCGTCTACAGCTTCCTTTCACCATAACTAAATACACTCTAAGGTTTTCGACCCCAAAATTAGACCCTCCCCATATATCAGACGCAATACGTTTGTATATTGATAACTTGGCTTATCGATAATATACTACTCCATTCATAACTTTTGACTTTCCATTCACGGCGATGGCAGCGCTCCAGAGAATTCGGATCTATAAACCTAACATAGCCAGAACTAAATAGGAACCACCACACCAAATTCTGCACCAATTGGTCGACTACCTGCAGAATTAGCAGAAGCCAAAAATGTCTGCCACGCCGGACGAGACGAGTGTCCGCGCACCCGTTAGGAAAATACCTACTACTCCAAGTCATTATATCTAGGCCAGAGAGACACCGGGCACTTCTAGTCGTGTTATTATATAGCAGTCGTAATTCCGAATGAACGTGTGTGACATCATTGGTATAAAAAATTCTCTTTTCCCTATGATTCCGTGGGTATTTGATCGATCGGTCCCAAATTTGTTGTGGTGGTCTAACTTAGATGTAACTGTTTTCGGTTGAGAGATCGGTTTCCTAGCTGTCGTGGGTTTTGACCAATCACTCTGCAAGCGTTCGAAATTTATCGGGGCGCAATCGGCGATTACTTTATGAATGGACTATTACACTGTCAGTGTAAAAGTTACGAATGGATTGACGTTTGGTCTCAAACCCTACTAGGATTTACTAGGAATATAGTAAATGCTGTAAAGAGGTTTCTCCTAATGAGGGATGTACCTGTAAATTGGACAAGCCAAGAGAGTGATGCTCTGGAAATCTTAGAAAAAAGATCAATCTTCTCATCTAAAAACCAATTACCCAACTTCACACATGATCAAAATTTAAAAAAAATGTTTTTTTCCGAAAACTGATTACTCCTCCGAAAATAATAATCCGCGAAATAAACATGATTCAGAAGGAAAACAAACGCTCCGCATAGTAAGGTGTTCAACATAAATATCGTTAATATGTTGAAACCAGAATTATTTTATTATTATTTATTCAATTATTAAATTAATTATTTAATATAATTATTAAAAAATTATATTAATTAAATTATTCCTAAATAACTTACTATCTATGGTTCTCTGGATCTATGTTAAAGGCCCTGGTGAAGACTAGGGCCTTTAACTCAGCCTCCCACAAAGCCATTCTCCTCAAATCCAAAAAATCTGAAATTCACGGAAGCATGTTTTTATTTATATCTATATTCAAGTTTAACTTTTTACAAAATGCGACTCTCATAGTTAAATTTCACGACCATTTATCCAAATCCGGTTTGGAAACAGGATTCATATCTTAGCCTTAATTTATTTAATTGACTAATGGCAGATTTCCTAAACACTTGTGTTCTAATATTTCCTCCAATATTTACCGACAAGTTCTCTTCTCTCTTGATCACAAGGAAAAACATTTCACTCGTCTAAAAAAATATGAAATTATGCGCTAAAGTGTCTTTCTGAATATCGCGTGAAATGGACAGTGGCGGATTAAACTACCTGAAACCGACACGCGCAAAACAGACCCTCAATTATACTGTGAGTATTGAGGGCTCGGAACCCACTCTAAGAAACGTTTTGTAACTTACGAATTTAAAAACTGCATGCAGCAGGTAAAAAATTTTGAATTACAAAAATGGGTATTTTAGAAATTTAGCATGCGTCACATAAACTTGCATATATTAGGATGATGCAAAACTTCGTCCCGTTTTTGTCACTTGGCCGCCTAGCCGTACCGTTTCCCGGCATTGCACAGGTGTGTGGCACGTCAATCACAGATCCCATCAGTTGTGGTTTAGTTAGGTTCACATTCCAAATTAGTTTCTTTTTCTTAAGTAATACAAGGAGACTTACTATCTTGAATATTGGCTATATTCTCACTTCAACGAAATCTACATAAATCTTAGGTCTTCGTGTAACTGGTCGTGTATTAATCACCTCGCACCAGCTGAGTCCCGATCATGACGTTACTAACATCTGTTCGGCGCTTACGCTAGGCAAAATAAACCGAGGTGGGGGAGTTATGAACTAAGGTAGGAGTTGCAGGCTTCGAACTTCAAATAACAGAAAATTTCTTAGTTGCAAACGCATAGTAATACTTAAAAAAATTTAATATGCTTTAGATTTCATATCGTCTTTGCAGTTTGTAATAAATTATTCATAGATGGGGGGGGGGGGGGTTGACCGTCCTTTCAAAGTATCGTTAAACGCAGTTACCTAGGTAAAAACAGACTTTTCAATCACTGCGGGAACTGTTGCAAGTTAACCGTATAGAAAATGGGGCATGACATAATGCTTATTATGTTGTTGTTATATTTAGTAATTATTTTCTTTATGGAAGTATTTTAGAGAATTTTTTTATTAAGTGCGAAAACTTTTTCCCTTTTCATCGGTAGCCGGTAGGGGTGGCAAGTTACGTAAACGCACATCGTAGCATTACATTGCGTCAAAAACAAAATGGCGGCCGTTATACAGCGAACTGCACTATAACGTATATCGTAGTATCACAGTATTGGAGTATAAATATCATCTGTTCTAGTACCAGTTCACCTTGAATCAATCACTTTCTTGTGTTCTTTTACCTAAGGTAGTCCGGAACGAATTTTTTTTTCGCTATGAAATCTGTTGTCGCTTTGGGTTCGACTTCGCTGCACATGTCTAACAATTACATACTTCAACTACTTAATCTTCTTCCCTCGATTGCTGTAATCATTGTCGCAGATTTTATTTTCCACTGACACCGCATGGAAAAATGTGCATTTCAGAAAATTTTCGACATATTTTCAAATACAGCGTCATGAGCTATCGATGTATACAAGAGATCACAGACGACCACGAGTATAGTTCGCGCAATCGCACTAGTCATATCCAGGAGCACTTCAGGAAATTATCTATCGTGAGCACAAGCCTCTAATCATGCAAGTTCTCGGCGAGCAGAACTGAGCGAGCTTGTTCTTGTTGCCATTCACGCAAAGTTCGGATTGAAGTAAACTTGTCTTTGTCTTACTTGAGATGCATTCTAATAAGTAAATGGGAAAGTTTGCTTTGTGTATTAAACTCTGTAGAATAATATGTATATATATATTATAATGCATAGAGTAACAAATTTCTCTCTTTCTAATCGTGACGACACCACGATATTGTTATAAATTTAAAGGATGGAAACTGAACGAGTGATGAATGAAATGAAACGAGTGAACGAGTGATGAATGAATTTCAGTGAACGAGTGATCACTGAAATGTGAGTTCAAAAGTATGTTTAACAAACAAAAATATGAATGAAGTAATTTATTACAGCCGTCCCGTGGCCGAGTGGTTAGCACGCTTGGCTATTGATCTAATGACACCGGGTTCGAGCCCCGGGTAAGGCATGGATGTGTGTCGTTTTTCTGCTGAGGTCCTGCCATCCTCTCAGACCTTCTACTATGACACATAAACTGACAGGCTCCTGTCAGACCTCTGTGGCAAGCAGCTGCTTGAGGGGGGTATTCAATTTATTACAAAGGTATAAAATCGTACAAATTTTTTTATCTAAACACAACTTTTTCTCTTTTTCTTAGTATAAAGTTAAATCATAAAAAGAATGATTTCTTATGCTTAACTAATAGCCATATTCATTTCCCACGTTGGAGACAGACATACCGTCTCTCAAGAAGTCCATTACAGCAAGTTTTTTGATTCAGCGTTAGATCATATCTCTATTGGTTCTGTTGAGCAGCAATTGAAGCAGGTGGCTTACGTTTAGGGGTCATGTTGTACTGAAATACGTATCTTTAAACAGCAGAATACGTATCTTTAAACAGCATTCAGCGTGGCAAGATGCTAACATCTATGAAAGGCTTGAAGGAGCTTACACACCGAAACTGGGAAAAACAGATTCACGTCTGCTATATAACGTTCCCTCCGAGACAGCTCAAAAGTGGAATGGCGGGAAAAATTACCCGTCATATTAAAATAGTTATTTTTCTTTTTTTTTTCAGAGCGGGTATAGTTAAAATAAACACGTGTTTGATGCTACTCCACTACATACAAAAATTCCCTCCAATCAGAAATCTTTTTTTTCTTCACTAGAGTATGTGGTGTGCCGTAATCCTGGATATGCGCCTGATAACAAGCATTTATTTTTTCACAAATATAAAACTTTATTAGTTCTACATAACATATCTTATAAAATGAGTAAATTTTGTGAATCCGCGCTTTAAGTTGGGTTGTTGGGTTGTTTTACCTCTGAGCGGCACCTTTTGCACACCATGGGCTAAATGTCCAGGTCACAAGTACCCCGAAGGTTCAGAGAAAGTTGGGAGAGGGGACCCACTGGAACAGCTGTTGGGAGACAGATGGTAGCCTCCCATCAAGGCCATCCAGCATTTTCTTTAACGTGCACAGGGTATATCTCTCCCGCACACGGAGCCACGGCTTAACGTCTCATCCGATGGACGGCAGCCTTTCCAAGCCCATTGGTGTCCCCTACTGACCGTGGGCAGGGAGGGGAGTTTTGAGGAGATAAATCTCAACGTGACCCAGCTGGGATTCCAACCTGGGAACTACAGATTACGAGCCTGGGGCGCTACCGACTGAGTAATCCCCGCCCCAAACCGAACTTATCTCTCCTAGGAAGTAAGTCTCTTAATACCGGTATTTCTCTATTTTTAATTTATGAAACCAGTATTCCAAGAAACATACATATTTCTCAATAAATTTTGATGAACATTAGGTGCAATAAAATAAGGAGAAAACAAGTAATTACTTTAATTCATATTTCAAATCAAATTTTTATTACAATAATAAATATTCTGACAAAAAATTATTTTAAATGCAGTTATCTAAAAACAAAAAAAAGTACATATTAATACTGCAAATTTTTTAAAATTTATAATTTCACATTTCCTGTGGGAATAAAGTGAACTCTTAAGAAATATGAGCAATCATTAGTGGTATCGTTTAAATTGGATCTAATTTTTATTCATATTTCATTAGGGCAGAGAACGCTCTTTCAAACTCTATGCTGAATGGTGCTGTTGTAATGAGGCATTCTTAAACGAAATGCAGGTTTATATCCCTTATTTTCTCATCTTAAAAACATCTTATTTCTTTTTCAACCATATTTCCTACGCTTTGAAGTTTTTTTAGCAGGAAAAGTTAAAAATCTTTCATTAACTGCCAACTAAAGTTTACCTTTTGATGACTGATCTCATTAAAGTAAGGCAATATCTTATTTTGGAAAGAATTTGCGGAACAGTGATGTTCTCTCCATGTTAGTCTTCTAAGGCTGAATTCTGTTCATCATTTTCTGAAGGTGAAAGACGTTTAATTAAGCGAAATATAAAAAATTAAGTGAAGTGTTACATTTACTATATTACATTAACTGTGTCTGGAAAACAATTCGCTGTGTTCTCGATTCCCGTTTTTCAAATTCTGAAGAAACTGTGATAAATTTTGATGCCTGCACGAAATACAGATTTTCAATACCGTATGTTATTCTCTAGCTATTTCTTAAATTTGTTTGTCAAGAGTTTCTATCAAAAATCTTTGGCAGTATCCGCAGTTAAAATGTTTGCCTATTTTTGAAATAGCGCATCTACCGTTGAATTTATTGGCATCAGTAGAAATATAAGCAAAGACACGGTCGTTTCTAAAGGTATTATTTTCCCATTTATGGTATGAATGAAATTGCTTATAGTGACGATAACAAGGTGGAAACTCTTACGACCTCTCGTGAAAATCAGTTTCAGAACAATCGTGTTTTGTCAAATGAAGAAACTAAAGATTGGTCGGAAACTTAAATGCGACGCACATGTGGCAACTGTGATGTCGAAAGTCAATATTATTAAATGCAAACTTTATCTCTTGATGGGATGTAATTCTAAACTGCCTCGAGAGAAGAGATTATTCCTGTATAAGACTATTCTTCGGCCTGTCCTGACATAAGTTTAATCTTTGTGTGGAAATACGACCAACACAATTGTCAGGAGGTTACAGAGCTTCCAGACACAAATATTAAGATCTGTGATCATGGTGTGTGAACAACAGCACCATTCACAATGACCTGGGCGTTGATCTCATATATATATACAAAATAGGAGGCTCGCGCTAACCATTTGTGGGGCAGTAGGTATCATCCATAAAAAATTATTAACTGATTATTCGATTATGATCCTTTGGTACTTAATGAATTTAAGCGCGCGAAGTTAATGATTCTTGAAGATCGTGAACTTGTGCTTTGATGTAATATTAACACTTTTTATGTTATTTTGATGGTATTTCTTGACCTTTTCTGTTTGTTGATTTGTTTTAAATGAATACTTTGTCTTGACCACTGTGTCATTCGGTAATGAAGAGAATGACTTGTGGTTAGGTAGAATAAAACTGACCCTTGCTATGAGGTTCATGCACCTGTGGCATGAAATGCCAATCATTCAATGCTTTACAGAAAAGATATTTAGGAATGTGAGTGTAACCGATGTGCCTCCAAGTCAAGATCCACAGTGATGTTAGTTTCTGGTGTAGGGAGTCCCTTATTGGAGACTAATTTCACCATGATATTACAATGCCTTGAAGATTCTAGTTAGCTGTCAGCTTGAAAGGTGTCGCACTGAATGAAAAATAGAATGAGATTTAGTGTAGAAAAGTAAACAAATAAAACAATGTATTTAAGTGATCGAAAAGAATTTCAAAGTGATTTGATATTTTCTTTTTTTTAGATTTAGGCACGAAGGGTAATTTTCTAATTTCAGTTGTTGCATTCAGAGGTATACCAGTTAGATAGAAATTTATGTTCAAATTTCTCGTCAATAAATCATAAATAATTACTCTACTCACGTTAGTGAACATTTTTTTCTGAATACGATGGAATAAGTTGCAATATCCCAAGTATTTAATAAGTAGATTCCAAATAAATAATCGATATCAGTGGTAAAGTATCACAAGAGATGTCCTACGACATGGAACAGGAAACCCCCATGTGATGCTTTACCAATGAATTATTATTATTACGCCACTGCCTTTCCTAATAAAATATTACTATTTGCATTTTCCTCATCATCCATTATTTAGAGGACGGGGATGGCTCAGTCGGAAGAGCGCCAGGCTCGTAATCTGCAGTTCACATGCTCGAGTCTCATCTGGGCCAGCGTTAAGATTTACCTCTGCAAAGCTCCACCTCCCGCCTTCGGTCATTAGGGAGTAGGGGACAACGATGGACTTGGAAAAGATGCCGTCCGTCGAATGTGATGTAAAGCAATGTTCTGTGTGCATTAAAGAACAAGTTATTGACACGTTATGACACGGCCGTGGCTAGGGCGGGGATTTTTGAAGAGATAAATCTCAACACTGGACCAGCAGGGACTCGAACTAGGAACTGCAGACTATGATCTGTTTTGCCTAATTAATCTTGTATATTTTGCGGCCAAAAAGGCAAGAAAAATTATGTAATATTTATAATGTTTATAATATATGCGGTGTTCCTATAAGTTGTATGTAGATATGTACCGCATTTTGTACTTATAATAATTTCCTATTTTTGTTAGCATAATTTACTTTTGTTCGTTTCCTTTTGATTTCTTATTTTCTAGCGTTATATCGCGTTACATACAGGGCCGGTGCGAGGCTTGTTCAGCGCTGTAGACGGCACTCTTCTCTGCCTGTCTGGGCTGAGTTCTTTTACTCCCTATGTGTGTGAGAGCTTTGTAGAAAGGTACCTGCCCTTATCTTGTCAGGATAATCACTCAGATGACCGAATACACAAACTCATGTATTTCAACTATGTTTACTTTTTTATTTACAAACACTATAACTATATACATACAGTGACTGCCCACCCGGTGCAGTCACTGGCCAAATTCAACACAGGCTATAACGAGCCTCAGCGGTCCCACCGCTAGATACAGACAAAGCTTAAACAAGCTGCAAACGAAATGTCTAACATCCTGACCGTCTCGTGGTCCGCGTGCAAGTCCAGTTTGAACCATCGCCGGATGATGTCACGTGTCCTTCGGGGGACGTTAGGATGTCTCGGCCAATAGTGTTCGAACACGATCACCGTGTCAGGACTCGCCTTCCACCCCTGCGCATACTTTCACGGCACGACACCACAACCCAATGCTTTACTATGGAGCAAATAAAAACTACTATAACTCAAATTCTCTCTCAATCACCTCATCATCTTTGACCACCGCATTTCAAACCTCCTCTACTACCCCACTTAAATTCCCCCCCCCCCCATGCAACCAGGAAAAAAAAAACAATATATATATAAATATATAAACTTTACTCCAAAATATAATTCTAATATAAAAATTAATATTTTTATGTTCCTTCTTAATACTCTCCCCCCCCCTTGGAGGTCTACCTCTAGCACCCCACATACTCTTTTATACCCAGGATATATACACTCCCCCCCCCCCTAAAAGCCTTCCCCCGATTCCCATCCTTTGGAAAAAAATCAAAAAAAAAAAGAAAACACAATTTATGGAAAAAATCCCCTTCAAACATATTACTAAACTCTCTCAAAAAAAATTCTTTTTTTTCCTTTTTTTTTCTTCTCACATAAAAAAAATTTTAGTTTTGACTTATTTTCAAAAAAAAACGCAATTAATGATAAAAAAAAATCCCTTTCTTCCATATTACAAATTTCTTTCAAAAAAAATTCTCTCATTTCAAAAAAAAACACACACACTACTTTAGCCTCATCAGCTCTCGCCACCCTCCACACCATCTACCACCTACGACTTGCTACTGATATAACCTCACTCCCTTTCCAGCATCTTCCATTCAGCCTATGGGCGGCCTACGGCCAAATTGCCCTTTTGCCAAAATTGTACGATTGCTGGCCTTTCACTGTGCCGGACCACTTTTCTGTTGCACATCAGCACCCACTGCGCCTATGGACCTGATGATGAGAGGGCTGGGCCCCCTTTACAAATAGGTCCAGTCTAGATGAAGGATGTTTAAGAAGAAGACTCTTGTCCCCTTTCTTCATCGTGCTCTTAAACTGGCCCTGCCGCTGGCTCTATGTCGCCTGGCGGGTAGGCACTGCCACCAAAATGGCGATCCTGACCCTTCACTCCTGCCGAGTCTCTTACAAGCGCGTTCTCTGGAAACCCTGCCCCGCGGTTCGCGAAAAGCTCATCATAAGAAACATTCCATTTTCCTGTCTTTAACGCAGCAGCCGACACAATGTATCCTCGTTCCTCTAACTCCACGCCCCAACACCAAAGCGCATGTCAGTTATTTCCAAAGCCCAATAATAAATTCAATCGCAGAATCCAGTAATCGATGACTAACTATTCTTTCGATAGAAAACGAAAGAGCGAAATCGGTCAATTCTGAAGACGTCATTAATGATTTTGCGGCGAAAAATTATGTAATATTTATAATATTTATAATATACTCGGTGTTCCTATAAGTTGTATGTAGATATGTACCGCATTTCGTACTTATAATATATAATTTATTATTATAAACTTTAGAAGTATATATAAATGCGTTTTTTTTTTTTTTGGGGGGGGGGGGGGCACGCAAAAATTCACGCCGGCCCTGGTTTTATATATGCATTGATTTCCAGCGCTTATTTCTGTTTGATTTTCACTGAAGTTTTCATTTTTTTATGCTAGCTTGTATTTCCATTTTTGGGTAAGTTCTCTGCTCATTGTTTCGTATGAGATGACTTGGGTTGCTGTCCGTGTCTTGAGGGGTTTCAGCTGCAGAATCTGATGACCTTTACACCATGTGGATAATACAGATTAGTCCGTAGCGCATACCTGCTCTTTATGGAACGATTAAGGGGTGTGGTGGGATTTGTTGGGTTGGTACATGCGATATCGTTTGGTGGCTTTACGATTGGATTTTTTTTTTTCGAAATCTATAACTTTTAACACTTTAACGCCCTCGCAGATCGAATGGGCTGTTGGAGCTAATGTGTCAGGGAGCTTAGCACCTACCGGGTCCTGCCTTTTGTTCTTCTAAAGGGGGAACTTAATCCTCCTTCGCTATTTCTTCAGGGATCTTAAATCTCTTGTAAGCGGGAAGTGTGGCGCAGAGAAATAAATGTGAGGTTCTGAAACAAGAATTTCATACTTTACAGAAGCAGGAGATTTTTCTCTGAAATTTATCGTTATTTTATTAGTTAATTTCCGTACCATAGATATATGTATGGCGTGCCATAAGCATTATATTTGATGAATGATTACATCGTTTAATGTTCAATGAAAATTATTAATCTGAAAATAATTTGAACGAGAAATTTTGACTTTCTGAAAACAGTAACGGGATACAAAAATAGATCTAAAAATTCCTGTAACAAATTCCATTTAGCTCCTGGATTAAATACTGTCGTAGAATATTATTTATATATTATTAGATGATGACTCTTTTTGGTTGAATAAATCCATTCAGGGGGAAAAAAATCTTTTCTTTTTTATCGTATTCGGGTTGAAATAGATTGAAAAAAAATTCAACACTGTTTTAAAAATTTAGGTAAAATGGAATGAAAAAATAGTCATCCATCATTGTTTTAAAATTTTGAGTTAATATTAAAATTATCCGAATATTTAGATATTAGGTAATTTTATTACGGAAATAAAATAACAATCAATGAAGAATCAGTAGTATATTCATTGCCATTGATTTATCAGCGAGATTAATTCTCCCCGGCAAATATCATTTCGTAAAAGCTCGCTCTACATCACATCTGTTACATATTAATTAAATAGTACTTCATTAGTTCTAATTTCTACCGTTAGTGGGTAGTTAAGTTAATAAATGGCAAGCTTCATCTTCTTTGAAAAGGAGCATTCGATATTCATCAGAGAGGATTTGTTGTCTTCTAGTTAGTATTTCAATACTTCTGGTTTGTGAACCGGTTTCTTTGAATATATGGTTGGGTTGTTTTACCTCTGAGCGGCACTTTTTTACACACCATGCATAGGGCATGGCTGTCCCGCCACGGCTTTACGTCTCATCCGACGGACGGCGCCTTTCCAAGCCCATTGGTGTCCCCTACTGACCGTGGAGCTACCATCTGAGCCACCCCCGCACTGAAGTTTGTTTGAAATCCATCTACTAGTTTCAGAATCGGGTGTTGAAATGGAAGAATATAGACAGTGCTATGAGATCAAGAAGTGAGATGTAAATATTTTTTTTCCAATATACTGCAACATAAAATAAAAATTTATGTTTACAGAAGAGTTAAATTTCAAAGAATGAATTAAAAAAAACGGTAGTGGATGGTGAAAATTATGTACTGGATCAAATATTTTTTTTTATATTTCTATGAAAGCATGTAATTGTATCTTTTAGAATAGTAAAGAGGTAATAAACAAAGTAACACAGCTACAAATAATATATAGAATAATAAAGGATAAAGAATATTTTTGTGTCCGCCAGAACTTTCTGACCTGACAAATTTAACCTAATGAAAGGCTAGATTGTTTTGTCTCTGAGCGGAACTTTGTGCACAAAATAGACGAAATGGCCACGTCATAAATATACCAAGGGAGAAGTTTGGAAAAGGTAATCTAACAGACAGCTGTAAATAGTCAAATGGACACCTCCCGTCAAGGCCATTCAGAGTATTATTTATTTATGTACACAGGGGACCACGATTTTATGTTCCATCCGATGGACGCCCGTATCTCCAACCTAACCCCGTGTTCCTTTTCTCATTTATTTAATAAGTAGTTATCGAACAAAAATTCTACGAATTGCCTCATAAACAATTTGTATTTACAAATGAAGACATGACAGAGTGAAAGCAACAGATTTTTTTTTTTTTGGAAAAATCAACACGAACTGAAATTTTTTCGAAGGTCTCTGATCATCTCAGAAAACTCCTGGCTAAATGCCTAGTGTACGGTGTTTTTAAAAGTGCATTCGAGATAATAATCTTTTTCTTGTTTTTCATATTTTTTTTCATTTGTTGTGGAAAATTTATAATTCGAAAATGCAAGGTGCAGTTAATTTTTTTTCCTTCCCACGATTCAAATTTTGACAGATTATCATGACTCGAGAGTCATACTCTGATACAACTTCACTGATCTCAGGATTAGCGAGATAAATCTCAATGTTGGAGCAATTCGATTATTGTGAGATCGAATGATATACATGTATTAGTTTCTTTCCTCAGGAAACGAAACTTTTTGCAATTTGTTCACGCTGAGCCCTAAACATGCTGTAATTATTTTAATATTCAACACCACATTCGACCTTTTTTCAAAACATAAAAGAAGACAAAACTTGAATTTGAGGAGTTATGTTATAATAAGAGTAATAATATGTTTCACAAGTCTTCTCAACCCAAATGTTTTGTCCGCAAAATTCCCCCCCTGCCGACGGTCAGTAGGGGACACCGATGGGCTTGGAAAGGCCGCTGTCCATCGGATGGGACGTTAAGCCGTGGCCCCGTGTGCAGGAGAGTCATACCCTGTGAACGTTAAAGAACAGGCTGGATAGCCTTGACGGCAGGCTACCATCTGTCGCCCAACAGCTGTTCCAGTGGGTCCCCTCCCCCAACCTTCTCTGAGCCTTCGGGGTCCATGTGACCTGGCCATTTAGCCCATGGTGTGCAAAAAGGTGCCGCTCAGAGGTAAAACAACCCAACCCAACCCAAATGTTTTGAAGCAGGTAAAGAGTTGGAAACCATTTGCTGAAAAGAAAAATGCTTCTGACACAGAGTTAGCATTTCTTTTTTCGGAAATAAAATTCACTCAGAAACAATAAATCTGAGTTTTGTTTCAGAAAAACTGTTCTTTTCCTTTAATTTTTATTTCTTTTTTGCAAGAATTAAAATTATCTTATATGGCATTTTTTTAGAAATGTGCCCTCTTCAAAACGCAATGAGCAGGTGTTCAACTTTTCCCTTCCAAAATCAAGTGGCTTGAAGGATTATCTCAGCATGCTAACACCTTAGGACATCAGAAGGGCAGATAAGGATTTCGTTTGGAAGAGTCCATTTCGAAATTCGGCCGTTCTGGGATCTCAGAGGTACCGGTTTTACAGAGACGCTGGGCGTTAAAAGGTTAAAATAAAGTTTTAGTGACCCATTGGCATAACATATGGTGGTCGTTTATGTTACGTCAAAGTAACGCTAATTTCAAAAATAAAAATGAATTTTAGGATACTTGAACAAGAAATATTATTTTAGCAGTTCAAAATTTGGAATCAAGGAAGGATGTAATACTGAAGAAGTTATATTAAAATTGAGGTTTCCTATAATTCGTTCGACGGAAATTTATTTAGAACGGAAATTTCTTCTACGGAATTTCAAAATCGAAGGGAAATTTGTCAGAATTGAGAGACAGCTAGAGGGCATATTCGTCGATAAGGTCTGTTCTTGTTCTGTGCTTCCGTTTTGTCACTGGAGAATCATTCGAAGGAGAGGGGGGGGGGAGGATCTGGAGAGAGAGGGAACAGAAGTCTTAGTTTTAGATTTGACAGAATAAAACATTACCAGCTTTAAGGAAAATCTAGCCACCTTTCGGTTCAATTTCTTTTTGGTTGGGTTGTTTTACCTCTGAGCGGCACTTTTTTTCACACAATGGGCTAAATATGGCTAGGTCAAAATTACTCCGAGGATTCAGAGAAGGCTGGGAGAAGGGGACCCACTAAAGAACTATTAGGAGACATATGGTCACCTCCCATCAGGGCCATCCAGTGGGTTCTTTAACGTGAAGAGGGTATGACTCTTTCGCTCAAAGAGCCACAGCTTAACGTCCTAGTCCTATCAGACGGACCACGGCCTTTCCAAGCACATCGGCGTCCCCTACTGACCGTGGGTAGGACGGGAGGTTTGAACGGATAAATCACAAAACTGGCCCAGGAGAGACTCGAACTAGGAACTGCTAGCCTTGGTGCGCTACAGACTGAACCGTCTCTATTTGTTTTCACTATTCCTTTAGACTATATTCAGAGCTTTGTAGAAGAGTAATAATGTTTGAAAATTGGAACTGTGGTATTTTCCAAAAATTATACTTTCTTTCGTAAACGTGCTGATTTTAGGTTTATATGACCTTCTCCCTCGGACAGAATTTTAAAGCATTGATAAATTAAGAGATTGATAGTTAATTTAGTTATAATTAGAAGAGAGCAGGAAAGGTTTAAATTAGGGGAGGTGGGGGAAAGACTTATTTATTCTGAGGTTCTTGTGTTTTGTATTTAGGTTTCTTCGTGTTCCTTCATGTTTCGTTTTTAGTTTTTTTCGGGTTGCTTCATGTTGCGTTTCGTGTATATTACTCTTCTTCATGTTGCATAATATTTCATATTTTATGATAATCCTTTGTTCGTGGTATTTTCTCTTTATTTTACTGTGCATCGTAATTTTCTTTCATTATTGCTTTTGTAGCTTCATTTCCTACTTTTGTTAGTGTAATTTAGTTTTGTACTTTTCCTTTTGATTTGTTATTTTCTAGGGTTTTTTCGCGTTATATATATGTATTGATTTTCAGCATTCATTTCTATTTGATTTTAAGTGAAGTTTTTTTTTCACGCTAGTTTGTTTTCCCTTTTTTGGGTAAATTCTCTGCTCATTGTTTTGTAGGAGATGACTTGAGCTGCTGTCCTTGTCTTGAGGGGTTTCTGCTTCAGAATCTGATGCCCTTTACACCATGTGGATAATATGGATTAGTCAGTAGTGCATACCTACTCTCTTTGGAACGTTTGAGTGGTATGGTGGGGTTTATTGGGTTAGTGCATTCGGTATCTTTTGGAGGCTTTAGGAATGTAGTGTAAACGACCGTTTACATTTTTAACTTTCTTTGAACCAACTTTGGTTGTTGAGAAATAAACAACTTCATGTCTTTTTTCTTTCGATTTTTATATTTTGACATAATTTATTCGATATTTTTACTACCACAACTATACGATCAATGATCATTAAAATATCAACACCGCACCCCATGTTATATCAATGGCCCTTTAATTTTGAAATCTATAACTTTTGAAATAACCTTTCTATGGGAAAATGTGATAAAGGTAAATTAAAGTTCAAAAACCTTTCTATCTAAATATCAATTTTTCAGCAATATCGCTATTTAAAGATTGCATTGGTGACATTTTAAATTAATTAAAATTAAAATTAAAAATATTATTTGAAACCAGTTCATATCTTATTACACGTTTTAAAAGTGTGTAAAAATAATTTTTAAATTTTTCAACCGCCACATTTACTCACAAAAGGTGACTTCAGAAGTTAAAAAATTTCGAAGTTAGTGTCCCATTGGCATATCATAGGGTGGTCGCTAATATTACGGCAAAGTGACGCTAATTTCAAATAGTTTCACTGACTTCAATGATTACTCAGTGTATGCTTTTTCTAATAACCTAGATCTAGTGAAAACGTGAATAAATATTTAAGGTTTTGGGAGAGGGTCAAATGGTCAGATTGAAGCACAACGAACTTATATGAACCACCAAATTCAAAGATAAAACTACAACCAGGAGAGTCGTCCTTCTACCCCCTATACATATACACCATCCCAAAAAATCTTATTGGATACCGAGATTTAGCCTCCATGTCTCTGGGCTTTATTTCCATGCCCATACACATTTTCGCACGAAATGAGGTACCCACCTCTTAGCAGAATAGAAAAAACATAACAACAGAATTAAAGGAAAGTAAAATTTACCCCACCGTCACCCAATTCTCCATTGAAAACCACACTAAAATCTTTCGCAAATTTAGAGATACAATCATCTCGATACTTTCCCTAAAACAATTCTGATTCCGTTTCGAATAAATTTGGGTTCCGAACATATTTTCTGTCCGAACAAATTTCCGTCGAATACGTTTCCTGATACCAAAATTGACTACGATAAATTTGAATGTAATTGATAACTCACAAAGAACTGGGCTATATACTTGGACATAGCAAAAGCGTTTCACACAGTTAACACGATATACTTTTAAAGAAATTATTATTACCATTGAATTTAAAGGGTTTGTGTTTGAGAGGGGTTAAAATCATATTTAAAAAATAGGATGCAATTTGCCTAGATGAACACCAACAACCAGGTCGGGGTTCATTTTTGTAATCTGTAATTCCCAGTTTCCAGTCCCAGCGTTTAATTTTATCTCTGCTAACCCATACTCTGTCCTCGGTGAGAAAGGTGACACCTATGTGCATGAAAGGCCGCCGTCCATCGGACGGGACGTCAAATCGTGGCTCTCTGTGCAGCAGAGCCGTTCCTTATGCATGCTAAAGAATAATTGTGGCCTTGATTGGAGGCTACTGTTTACCCAGTGGATCAAATTCCACGAATCTTCTCTAAGAATTTGAATCCAGGTGACTTATCCATTTCGCGGTAGCAACGAATTTTCACGTGACGTCACTGTACTTCAACCTTTGTTCTGCGCCAACAATAGGACACAGCAAAATTAAGGTGGTCTTGCCCCACAAGGCAAGATGGACTGAACATGGGACAGGCGAAATTACATTAATGCATCTTAACAGCCACACCTAAGCTGCAGTAGGGGTTCACTTCTCTGATTGTGTCCTTGATTTCGATCATGAAACAATAGCCACTGCTCTCAGCGATGCGATTGGTTAAGCTTTCCGGCTCAATATTGGGTTCCGTACCTATTGTTCGACGCCATTTTGTACAGGTTATAGACCCCACTGCATTTCTTGACCATTCTTGCCCGACTGAAAAGTTGCGATCAGTAGGAAGTTAAACGGAGTCATTTACTGCAAGTGTGTGCTAGTTTTCTCTCGAAATATTTAATATTTTTTGAAGGTTATTATAAGTAAGGGGACATCGATAGAAAATGCCACGAATTTTACGCAGTTCCTCTCAGGAATTTTTTACATCGACTTCGACGGATTCCTTTGAATTCGATAACGAACAAACGTGTGGAATGTCCGGTAAGTATTTATTTTACTTAAATTTTGAATATATTTTGTGTTGTTGCCTTTTGTTATTTTTTTTCACGTTTATTGATTATATTGAAGTTTAGCTTATATGTTAGGAATACAGGTGTATTGAGGCTCTTTTTTTTTAGCCGTAGACCGAACAACTTCGACATTGGCTAATCCTGATTTTAATTAAAAGTTTCTGTGAGGCATCATGAGGGATACAGAAATTCGTATGGAATTTTATTTATTTCCTTCTTAGAATATTAATTATAATCATTTTATGTGGAAAATAAACATTAAAGGCATCTGGGACAAAAAAATATTAGAAATAATAACAGGAGCTGAAAGTTTATGGATAACATCATCAAAATCACGGGTAGCCATTCTTATACTAAAGACAGAATGCAGGTAAAAAAGAATCAAAAGTCGCATGGGGCTTATTTTATTAAAAGTTTATTTATTAAAAGTTTTCAATTTTATTGAAAAATATTATTTATATTTATTTACATCTGCCATAATTACAAAATATATTTAATATTTAAAATATTCTGTACCTTAAACCTAACTTGGTCGTGTTATTTTACCTCTGATATACACTTTTTTTTCAAACCATGGGCTAAATTGCATTGGTTGAGAGACAGATGGTAGCCTCCCGTCAAGGCCATCCAGTGTGTTCTTTAACGTGCACAGGGTATGGCTTTCCCGCACACGGAGCCACGGCTTAACGTCCCATCCGACGGACGACGGTCTTTCCAAGCCCATCGGTGTCCTCTACTGACCGTGGGCAGGGCGGGGAATTTTGCGGAGATAAATCTCAACGCTTTCCCAGCTGGGACTCGAACCTGGGAACTACAGATTACGAGTCTAGCGCGCTACCGATTGAGCCACCCCCGCACCAATCCGAACTTATCTCTCCTAGGAAGTAGATCTCTTAATACCAATATTTCTGTATTTTTATTTTATGAAAACAGTATTCCAAGAAACATACATATTTCTCAATAAATTTTGATGAAAATTAGGTGCAATAAAGTAAGGAGAAAACAAGTAATTACTTTACTTGATGTTTTAAATCAAATTTTTGTTACAATAATAAATCTTCTGACAAAAAATTATTTTAAATGGTTATCTGAAAAAAAAATACGTATTCGCCTGCAAATTTTTGATAATTTATAATTTCACACTTCCTGTGGGAATAAAGTGAACTGTTAAGAAATATGAGCAATCATTAGTGGTATCGTTTAAATTGGATCTAAGTTTTATTCATATTTCATTAGGGCAGAGAACGCTCTTTCAAATTCTATGCTGAATGGTGCTGTTGTATTGAGACATTCTTAGACGAAATGCAGGATTATATCCCTTATTTTCTCATCCCAAAAACATCTTATTTCCTTTTCAGCCATATTTTCTACGGATTGAAGTTTTTTATCAGGTACAGTTAAAAATTTTTCATTAACTGCCGACCGAAGTTTACCTTTTGATGACTGGATCTCATTAAAGTAAGGCAATATCTTATTTTGGAAACAATTTGCGGAACAGTGATGTTCTTTCCATGTTAGTCTTCTTAGACTGAATTCTGTTCATCATTTTCTGAAGGAGAAAGTCGTTTAATTAAGCGAAATAAAAAAAATTAAGTGAAGTGTAATTTTCTCTATATTATATTTACTGTGTCTGGGAAGTAATTCGCTATCAACTCGTGTCCCGCTTTGCAAATAGTGAAGAAACAGTGATAAATTTGGATGCCTGTGCGAAGTCCGGATTTTCAATGCCGTATGCTATTCTCTAGCTATTTCTTAAATTTGTTTGTCAAGAGTTTCCATCATAAATCTTTGGCAGTATCTGCAGTTAAAATGTTTGCTCATTTTTGACATACTGCATCTACCGTTGAATTTATTGGCGTCAGTGTAAATGTAATCGAAGACGCGGTCGTTTGCAAAGGTATTTTTTTCCCATTCATGATATGAATGACATTCTTTATAGTGACGATAACAAGGTGGAAACTCTTACGACCTCTCTTGAAAATCAGTTTCAGAACAATCGCGTTTTGTCAAATGAAGAAACTAAACATTGTTCGGAAACTAAAATGCGACGCACATGTGGCAACGGTGATGTCGAAAGTCAATATTATTAAATGTAAACTCTTCCCGTTGATGGGATGTAATTCTAAACTGCCTAGAGAGAAAAGATTATTCTTGTATAAGACCATTCTTCGGCCTGTCCTGACATATGTTTCATCTTTGTGGGGAAATACGATCAACACAATTCTCAGGAGACTACAGAGCTTCCATACTCAAATCTTAAGATTTGTGATTATGGTGTGTGAACAACAGCACCATTCACAATGACCTGGGCGTTCATCTCATATATATACATAATAGGAGGCTCGCCCTAACTATTTGTGGGGCAGTGGGTATCATCCATAAAAAATTATTAACTCATTATTCGATTATGATCCTTTGGTACTTAATGAATTTAAGTGCGCGAAGTTAATGATCCTTGAAAATCGTGAACTTGTGCTTTGATATAATATTAGCACTTTCTATGTTATTTTGATGGTATGTCTTGACCTTTTCTGTTTTTAATTTGTTTTAAATGAATATTTTGTCTTGACCACGGTGCCCTTCAGTAATGAAGAGAATGACTTCTGGTTAGATAGAATAAAACTGACCCTTGTTATGATGTTCGTGCACCTGTGGCATGAAAAATCAATCATTCAATTCTTTACAGAAAAGCTATTTAGGAAAATGGGTGTAACCGTTGTGCCTCCAAGTCAAGATCCACAGTCATATTAGGTTCTAGTTATGGTGTAGGAATCCCATTATTGGAGACTAATTTCACCATGATATTACAATGCCTTGAAGGTTCTAGTTAGCTGTCAGCTTGAAATTGTCGCACTGAATGAAAAATAGAATGAGAATTAGTGTTAAAAAATAAACAAATAAAACAATGTATTTAAGTGATCGAAAAGAATTTCAAAGTGATTTGATATTTTCTTTTTTTTCTAGATTTAGTCACGAAGGGTAATTTTCTAATTAGTTGTTGTACTCAGAGGTGTACCAGTTAGATAGAAATTTATGTTCAAATTTCTCGTCAATAAATCATAAAAATTATTCTACTCATGTTAGTGAATATTTTTTTTTCTGAATATGGTGGAATAAATTGCAATTTGTAAAGTATTTAATAAGTAGATTCCAGATAAATAATCGATATCAGTGGTAAAGTATCACAAGATATGTCTTCTGACCTGGAACAGGGTACCGCAAGTGATACTTTACCACTGAATCATTGATATTACTCTATGAGGGTGAGTGACAAATATTAAATTCCATCTCTAAGAGACAGTGAAGTTGCCCACTTCCCGATAGATGACCACGTGCGAATCAAATGAAAATGCGGAAAAGTGTATAAGTCACACTAGCTGAAGAAGAAATCGTTAGCCGTTGATGATATAATAGTTAGTATATCTAAGCCGTAACTAGGAGATATTGGTTCGAATCCCACGCACGACGAAGCCAATTTTTTTCCTCCTTATTATTTTCATAAGTATCCGAAGTTTGGCGGGTTTTTTTATCAGGATATCATCTAAAGTGGGGTTTCGCATTTTAATTTCAATTAAGTCTTGTAGGAATTCTTATCTTTGAATTTGGCATTAGATACAGTGGAGACGTACGTGCAGTATATTTTCATAATCCTTTTCACAGTCACAGAGAGGAGAAGGCTCTTTTTTTGTATATAGAGAGAGTGTAGTTTAAAAGGGTGTCATCAATTCAAATGGCAAGTCCTTCTCCTTGGAATAATTTCTCTGTGAGCCTTCTCGTATTTTCTAGATTTGATTTTGTATGTTTTAAGATTTGAAGATACTTCAGTGTAAGGTGTAAAACTGAGAGCCTCTTTTGCGACCTTTTCTGCAACTTCATTGCCCAAAATTCCGAGATCACTTGGGATTTTGGGGGGCCACCCTACTGTCGGTAAGAATAAGATTCGTTTTATTTAATGTAGCATTATGAAGAAAACACACCGAACTGGAACAAAATGTTCTGCTAAATTAAACTGAATTTGCCCTTCACTCTTTCTCTATTCCCGAAAATTATAGTTTATTTACATTTGTGGAATTGTAATGGTCTGGGTTGGGTTGCTGGGTTGCTTTACCTCTGAGCGGCAATTTTTTTGCACACCATGGGCTAAATGGCCTGGCCACATGGACCGCGAAGGACTCAGAGAAGGTTGGGGGAGGGGACCAACTGGAACGGCTGTTGGGAGACAGATGGTAGCTTTCCGTCAAGGCCATCCAGAGTGTTCTTTAACGTGCACAGGGTATATCTCTCCCGCACACGGAGCCACGGCTTAACGTCTCATCCGATGGACGGCGGCCTTTCCAAGCTAATCGGTATCCCCTACTGACCGTGGGCAGGGCGGCGAATTTTGCGGAGATAAATCTCAACGCTGACCCAGCTGGGACTCGAACCTACGAACTACAGATTACGAGCCTGGCGCGCTACCGACTGAGCCACCCCCGCCCCTGGTAATGGTCTGAAGTAGAATTATCATAAAAGTTCAAAGTTTTCAAATTAGCCAAAAAGCTGAAAAAGTAGAAGAAAATATAATACGTCCAAGTTTTAGAAAAATCCCAAATTTAAAAAATAATATAAATATATTTTAGAAGCGACATTCGATTAGCTCTATCTGCAAAATCTGTCCAACTGCTGCTATAGCGGTAATAAAAGTTCATTTATACGTATTTCAGTCCCGGATTGAAGCGTTTCTGCTTTTAACTGTTGCGCAAGACGATATGGTCATTTCTTCCAGTACATAAATACCATAAATTCGATATAAATGATTCCTTCATATAAATTTTAAACATATTTTTGTTTATTTTCGAACTATTTTCCCCCGCTGGTGTAATAATTCATCTTATATTTTTGGAGAGAGGGGATTACTTTTTAATAGTTAGTTTGTCCCGTGATTATTAATTTGTACCTTTTCGGCATTTCACGTACTTTTGACAACAAGTTTGTTAATTTAAAATTCATCTTTTTTTTTTCACTTATGATATATCTAAGGGAGCATGTCGACCATCGAATATTTCCGAAGTTTTTATTATAGGTTCCTTAAACTCCATTGTCTTTTACAATTACTCCTCCAAAAATTCAAGTTGAGGCTCGTAATCTGAAGTTCCCAGATTCGCGTCCCGTATGTTTTTTCTATAACATATATATATATATTCCGATTTATCCCATAACCAAAGGCCTTCGAAAGGCCGGCGTCCCTCGTATGAGACGTCGAGCCATAGACTGAGTGCAGGAGAACTCTGCCAGGGTGTATGAAGGATGGTGATACTCCCTGAGGAAGCGTTTCTTAACAATCATTGGCTAAGAATGAAATCATTGACAATCATTGGCTAAGAATAAATTAATTACAATTGTTAAATAAATTGAAATTAATAAATTAATTAATTGCAATTTCTTGACAATCATTGGCTAAGAATAAATTAATTAAAGTAATTTGCTGATAAGAAATACCGTACGCTTCTTATAAGCTTTTAAGCTTGTAAGAAGTATATATTTTAGAAGCGACATTCGATTAGCTCTATCTGGAAAATCTGTCCAACTGCTGCTATAGCGGTTGGTACGCTTCTTATAAGCTTTTAAGCTTATAAGAAGCGTACGGTAAGACAGATTTCTGTTCGCAAAAGAAAGTGTAAAACTACAATTTCGGAATTTTTATGGTTTGAGGTCTAGCTAGCTATCAGGGAAATATTTAAAATTATAAATCAAAATGTGCATTGAAAATGCATATTTTCAAAAGCCACCTTCTTAGGCCCAGTTCCTTGTTATGTTAATAGTACCTGAGATACAAAACTCGGGAATATTTTGAATAATCATATTTTGAAAAAGTATGACCTGAGACAATTTAAAGATCTGAAATCCATTTCAACCTAGATTTTTAACAAAATTCGTTCGCTATTTAAAGTTAAGGAAAATGGACTATTTTACAACAATAATTCCATTTTGTAATTGTTTCGAAAAATTAAAAAAAAAAAGTTGAAACTGAAGCAATAACTATTATGATAAACTTAACTAATCACGTCTAAGCAGTTCACGTGAAAATTAGGCTACTTTTCGTTAATTCTGAATGATATTTTGCAGGAAGAGCTAACATACGAAGCGTTTCAGCTTCCCTAACTCATATTTCCATTGCTCTTGAAAATACTGAACGGGCACTATTGGAAATCGAGTTTAAATAGATTATGTTCCTAAAATTATTATCAGTTATATTTTTTCATAAAAATATTATTTAAGGAGTTACTAAGTCCTATATCTGCGAAAATGTACCTAATAAGATGACCCTTTGAATATATCTTGATATTACGGATATAAAAATTACATCATTTATGTTTCATATAGAAGTACTCTAGAATTTATGTTAGATGATTCTAAGAAATTGTGCTGATCTTGCGATGAAAATTAAATTCGATGGAATTAAAACACCAGATCTTTATTTCGACTTATTCTTTTTACCAACTATGGTAATAAACATAATTAAAATAATAAAAATGTAATTTTTCGCCGAAGCGACTGGCGTTTAAATATTTTTTCTTCCAAATTCCTTAGAACGGTTTCTTATTCCAACAAATATTTAGGGGTGGGGGTGGCTCAATCGGAGCGCGCCAGGCTCGTGATCTGCAGTTCCCAGGTTCGAGTCCCAGCTGGGTCAGCGTTGAGATTTATCTCCGCCTTACCCACGGTCAGTAGGGAACACCGATGGGCGTGGAAAGGCCGCCGTCCGTCGTATGGAACGTAAAGCCGTGGTTCGCGTGCGGGGAAGCCCTACCCTGTGCACGTTAAAGAACACACTGGATGGCTTTGACGGGGGGACTACCATCTGTCTCCCAACAACTGTTCCAGTGGGTCTCCTCCCCCAACCTTCTCTGATTCTTTGTGACTTGACCATTTAACCCATTGTGTGCAAAAATGTGTCGCTCAGAGGTAAAACAACCCAGCAAATATTTGCTCCTTCCCGAGATAATAATCGTTTGGTAGCGGTGTACAATCGGTCAACGTAACAAGGATGATTTTTTTTTTCTATTTCATTAAATAGAATGATACAGTCATTAACGTCACAAAACTGTTAACGAACCATTAATTAATTAGTGCCTGGGTTCGAGCCCCGGGTAAGGCATGGATGTGTGTGTGATTTTTCTGCTGAGGTCCTGCCATCCTCTCAGACCTTCTACTATGGCATATAAACTGACAGGCTCCTGTCAGACCTCTGTGGAAAGCAGCTGCTTGAGGGGGTATTATTATTTTTTTTATTTAATTTCTTACCAAGCCGACACTGCAACACCCACATCATATTAATATTTCTTTCTAATGGGAATGCATATGAAAAATTCTTTTCTTACTCTTCGAATGATTACTCATGTAGCTGCTGCACAGTTCGCCATGATAAAATATTATCTCAAATTTTCACAGAGAGAGAGAAATTCACAAAGCGGATAACAAAGTAAGACACGAAACAACAGACGTTATGTAAATAATTTAACTATGCTCCCCCCTGTTGTAAAGTCCTGGGGCACGCCCTCTCAGCGACACTAAGAGGTAAAACAACTCTGCATAAAAAGATATTCTTAGAATTCAACGAAAAATCCCTGCACTCTGCCGTTTTCTAACGGTTTTTGAAGGCCAAAAAGCAAAGGAAACCGCCACTACGTGCTCTTCTCATAAAATGTAAAATACTCAACTCTAATATGGGAAGGTCATGAGACCGAAATTATGGTTTTTACGTACGTCCTGCAATATTCTGTGAGTTGGGTTCGGTCTTTTTTCATCTGAGCGGCACTTTTTTTTTTTCACACAATGGACTAAATGCCAGGTCACCAGCACCCCCAAGGTTCAGATAAGGTTGTGGAAGGGGACCCACTGGAACAGCTATTGGGAGATAGTAGGTATCATCCCGTCAAGGCCATCCAGCGTGTTCTTTAACGTGCACAGGGTATTGCTCTCCAGCACACGGAGCTACTGCTTAACGTACCATCGGATCAAAATCGAAAAACGTACATGTGACTCAAATATAATTGCAGTTTCATTTCCAATTTCGGACGCGAATTTTTTATTGTTTTGCCCATTCATCTGTTCATCCGTCTGAACACATTCAACATTTACATGTTATAAATAAAATACGCTTTCTGAGCTGAATAGCTATTAATCAAACATTACAATGTGTTCTCTGAATCTGTCAATGATATTAATTTGCTCCCTTCGGTTAGGTTGTTTTACCTCTGAGCTGCCCTTTTCTGCGCACAATGCGCTAAATGGCCAGTTCTCAAGGACCCCAACAGATAAGAAAAGGTTGAGGGAAGGGGACCCACTGGACAGCTGTTAGGAGACAGATGCCAGCCTTCCTTCAAAGCAATGCAGGATGTGTTTAACGTGCTCTAGGTTACGGTTCTCTCGCTCATGGAGCCACGGCTTAACATCAAATTCCACCGTTATGTGAAAGATGGGTTTGGTTGAGTATTTTTACATCTGAGCAGCACTTTTTTGCGCACAATGGGCTAAGTCGCCAGGTCACAAAGATCCTGAACACTCACAGAAGATTGGGGGAGGGTACCCACTGGAACAGCTGTTGGAAACAGATGGCAGCATTCCGTCAAGGCCATCCAGCGTGTTCTTTAACATACACAGAGTATGACTCTCCGACATATGGGGATTGGAATTTTTCCGCCTGGATAGGTACTGAGAAAATATTACAACTCCCAGTTTATCATAGGGGTTGGCTCTCAATCAACAATTTCCATATTACGGGTCCGAACTCTCCATTTAGGTCATGCATTAGGAGTGAATGGGATATTGAATTTTAGATTGCGTGATGAATGAAAATTTTGAATTTTAGGGCGCCAAGTGAATGAGAATTTCAATATTTCATTGCACCCAAAAATCCTTTGGAAACCGAGCACTAAAACATAAAACACACGCTGAACCTTGTGGCGGGGGTGGCTCAGTCGGTAGCGCGCCAGGCTCGTAATCTGTAGCTCCCAGGTTCGAGTATCAGCTGGGTCAGCGTTGAGATTTATCTCCGCAAAATTCCCCGCCCTGCCCACGGTCAGTGGGGGACACCGATGGGCTTGGAAAGGCCGCCGTCCCTCGGATGGGACGTTAAGCCGTGGTGCCATGTGCAGGAGAGACATACCCTGTGCACGTTAAAGAACACGCTGGATGGCCTTGACGGGAGACTACCATCTGTCTCCCAACAGCTGTTACAGTGGGTCCCCTCCTCCAACCTTCTCTGAGCCTTCGGGGTCCATGTGACCTGGCCATTTAGCCTATGGTGTGCAAAAAAGTGCCGCTCAAAGGTAAAACAACCCAAACAACCCTAAGCTTCAAGCATTACTTTGAGTGAATCTTATTACGATCGGTTGCCTAAAATTCATCTCCATCTTTTTAGTGCAAGTGCAGAAAGGAGCAGATATTCGAGGTAACCCTTGATACTTCCCATATCAGAAACTTTCATTTGAAATACCACTATCTACGTTCGGCAATCCTTTGCTTATTGTCCTTTGGTTGTTTCGGGTTGAAGGAAAGAAGTCGGCTTTTTCCGATTTGCGGGAATAAAGATTTGGGTGGGTTAGTCGAAGTTAAAGATTTTAAGAAGTGACAATAGAAAGTACATACCATATCGGATTTTGTATTTCTCTTACAGTTTACGAATTCTCTCTTCCCTTTCACTGTTTTTGGGAGGGAGGAGAGTAAATGTTTTTGGCGGGATAGGAAGTATTTTGGAGTGCGAGTGCCAAACCTTACATCAGGCATATACAAAAATCATCCTCTTGACCTCTGGAATCATAATGCAAAATTTGTTATGATAGATGAAAAAGGTCTTCAAATACGTAGAAAGTAGACAAATTTGAGAAATCGTTTATGGGTTGGGTTGTATTACCTCTGAGCGGCACTTTTTTCCACACCATGAGCTAAATGGCCAGGTCACATGGACCGAGAAGGTTGGGAGAGGGGACCCACTGGAACAGCTGTTGGGAGACAGATGGTAGCCTCCCGTCAAGGCCATCCAGCGTGTTCTTTAACGTGCACAGGGTATGGGCTCTCTCGTACACGGGGCCACTGTTTAACGTCCCATCCGACGGACGGCGGTCTTTACAAGCCCATCGGTGTCCCCTACTGACCGTGGACAGGGCGGGGAATTTTGCGGAGATAAATCTCAACGCTGACCCAACTGGGACTCGAACCTGAGAACTACAGATTACGAGCCTGACGCGCTTCCGACTGAGCTACCCCCGCCCCTGTGATGCATTGAATTTAGAGACTCCTGTCAGACCTCTGTGGCAAGCAACAGCTTGAGAGGGTTTTTTTTTTCTACGCCATGCATTTAATGAACACTGTTTTTTCTTTTCATTTGGAGCAGTTGGCCAGCTAGTGATAAATTTTGAACTATGGCACCTACGAACAGATGGAAAAGAGCTTTCTTCAACATCCGGGTATAAAGTTCATCTTTTTTTTTTTCTTGAAATAGCATCTCTTGACCTTCCAACCTCCGCCATTTTTTTTTTAATTATAAAAAACTCCACGGAATTCCCTACACCTTGGCAACATTAGCTTTGCTTTGATTTTCCTCAAATTGTTTTATTATTTCATCTTTCTTACCAAATTAAAAAAAATTCGATTTCGGACTCAGTACGAAACTATGTAGCAGTTCATTGTCGGAACGCACATGTGGTAAAGGAAGAAAAACAGAATATTCGGGAAAGAAAGTGAACAAGAAAATATATTGCGTTCATTGTTTTCTTGGCCTGCCACTTTCACAATGAATTTCTTAAATAAGTTTGTTTCCATTAGCTATTCACCGATAGTACAGGAATGCTCCCTGCCTGTGTGTCAGACAGCAGAAATTTACGTTAATCATCCCTGGATGACTTTAGTTTATTCATTTTCTTCGATTATTTGTGTTCATCAGAAGCCCAGAATATTAACGCAGATCTTCACTGACTCAACTCTGAATAACTCCTCCTAGGTAGGCAAACATGTCCCCTCGCCCTCATCCCCTCCCCTAGGAAAGGTAACGGAAACCCTGGAAGATCAGACGACGTTAAAAAATACGTTACTGAAAAAAGATTAATTTTGAGGCGAAAAAATCGGGTAAATTTGGCAATTTTCCGCTATTCCATAAGATTTGATTAAAGGGTCCTTAACGGAAAACGTTTGTATTACCAGTAAGGAATGGGTTGTTGGGTTGTTTTACCTCTGAGCGGCACTTTTTTCCACACCATGGGCTAAATGGCCAGGTCACATGGACCCCGAAGGCTCAGAGAAGGTTGGGTGAGGGGACCCACTGGAACAGCTGTTGGGAGACAGATGGTAGCCTCCCGTCAAGGCCATTCAGCATGTTCTTTAACGTGCACAGAGTATGGCTCTCCCGCACACGGGGCCATGGCTTAACGTCTCATCCGATGGGGGGTGGCCTTTCCAAGCCCATTGGTGTCCCCTAACTGACCGTGGGCAGGGAGGGGAGTTTTGAGGAGATAAATCTCCACGCTGACCCAGCTGGGATTCGAACCTGGGAACTGCAGATTACGAGCCTGGGGCGCTACCGACTCAGTAATCCCCTCCCCAAACCGAACTTATCTCTGCTAGGAAGTAGGTCTCTTAATACTGGTATTTCTGTATTTTTAATTTATGAAACCGGTATTCCAAGAAACAAACATATTTCTCAATAAATTTTGATGAAAATTAGGTGCAATAAAATAAGGAGAAAACAAGTAATTACTTTAATTCATATTTTAAATCAAATTTTTATTACAATAATAAATATTCTGACAAAAAATTATTTTAAATGCAGTTATTCTGAAAACAAATATATATATATATTGATAATGCAAATTTTTAATAATTTATAATTTCACACTTTCTGTGGGAATAAAGTGAACTCTTAAGAAACATTACCAATCAATAGTGGTATCGTTTAAATTGTATCTAAGTTTTATTCATATTTCATTAGGGCAGAGAACGCTCTTTCAAATTCTATGCTGAATGGTGCTGTTGTAATGAGGCATTCTTACACGAAATGCAGGTTTATATCCCTTATTTTCTCATCTTAAAAACATCTTATTTCTTTTTCAACCATATTTTCTAAGCTTTGAAGTTTTTTAGCAGCAAATGTTAAAAATCTTTCATTAACTGCCGACTGCAGTTTACCTTTTGATGACTGGATCTCATTAAAGTCAGGCGATATCTTATTTTGGAAATAATCTGCGGAACAGTGATGTTCTCTCCATGTTAGTCTTCTAAGTTTGAATTCTGTTCATCATTTTCTGAAGGTGAAAGACGTTAATTTAAGCGAAATATAAAAAATTAAGTGAAGTGTTATATTTACTATATTATATTTACTGTGTCTGGGAAACAATTCGCTATGTTCTAGATTCCCGTTTTGCAAATTCTGAAGAAACTGTGATAAATTTTGATGCCTGCACGAAATACAGATTTTCAATACCGTATGTTATTCTCTAGCTATTTCTTAAATTTGTTTGTCAAGAGTTTCCATCATAAATCTTTGGCAGTATCTGCAGTTAAAATGTTTGCCTATTTTTGACATATCGCATCTACCGCTCAATTTATTGGCATCAGTAGAAATATAAGCAAAGACACGGTCGTTTGCAAAGGTATTATTTTCCCATTTATGATATGAATGACATTGTTTATACTGATGATGACAAGGTGGAAACTCCTACGACCTCTCGCTAAAATCAGTTTCAGAACATTTGTGATTTGTCAAATGAAGAAACTAAAGATTGGTCAGAAACTTAAATGCGACGCACATGTGGCAACTGTGATGTCGAAAGTCAATATTATTAAATATAAACTCTTCCCGTTGATGGGATGTAATTCTAAACTGCCTAGAGAGAAAAGATTATTCTTGTATAAGACCATTCTTCGGCCTGTCCTCACATATGTTTCATCTTTGTGGGGCAATACACACCACCACAACAGGACGCTACAGAACTTCCAGACTCAAATCTTAAGATCTATGATCATGGTTTGTGAACAACAGCACCATTTACAATGAATGACCTGGGCGTTGATATCATATATACACATATTAGGAGGCTCACGCTGACCATTTGTGGGGCAGTGGGAATCATCCATAAAAAATTATTAACACATTATTCGATTATGATCCTTTGGTATTTAATGAGTTTAAGCGCGCGAAGTTAATGATCCTTGAAGATCGTGAACTTGTGCTTTGGTGTAATATTAGCACTTTTTATGTTATTTTGATGGTATTTCTTGACCTTTTCTGTTTCTTGATTTGTTTTAAATGAATACTTTGTCTTCACCACGGTGCCCTTCAGTAATGAAGACAATAACTTGTGGTTAGGTAGAATAAAACTGACCATTGCTATGATGTTCATGCACCTGTGGACATGAAAGGTCAATCATTCAATGCTTTACAGATAAGATATTTAGGAATGTGGGTGGAACCGGTGCGCCCCAAAGTCAAGATCCACAGTCATATTAGATTCTAGTTCTGGTGCAGGGAGCCCCTTATTGGAGACTAATTTTACCGTGATATTACAATGCCTTCAAGGTTCTAGTTAGCTGGCAACTTGAAAGGTGTCGCACTGAATGAAAAATAGAGTGAGATTCAGTGTTGAAAAGTAAACAAATAAAACAATGTATTTAAATGATCGAAAAGAATTTCAAAGTGATTTGATATTTACATTTTTTTAGATTTAGGCACGAAGGGTAATTTTCTCATTTCAGTTGTTGCACTCAGAGGTATACCAGTTAGATAGAAATTTGTGTTCAAATTTCTCGTCAATAATTCATAAATAATTACTCTACTCATATTAGTGAACATTTTTTTCTGAATACGATGGAATAAGTTGCAATATCCCAAGTATTTAATAAGTAGATTCCAAATAAATAATCGATATCAGTGGTAAAATATCACAAGAGATGTCCTATGACATGGAACAGGACACCCCCATGTGATGGGGGTGTCACAGCAGGGTTGGGTTGTTTTACCTCTGAGCGGCACGTTTTTGCACACCATGTGCTAAATTGCCAGGTCACATGGACCCCGAAGGCTCAGAGAAGGTTGGGGGAGGGGACCCACTGGAACAGCTGTTGGGAGACAGATGTTAGCCTCCCGTCAAGGCCATCCAGCGTGTTCTTTAACGTGCACAGTGTATGGCTCTTCCACACACGGGGCCACGGCTTAACGTCCCATCCGACGGACGGCGGCCTTTCCAAGCCCATCGGTGTCCCCTACTATCGGGCAGGACGGGGAATTTTGCGGAGATAAATCTGAACACTGACCCAGCTGGGACTCGAACCTGGGAACTACAGATTACGAGCCTGGCGCGCTACCGACTGAGCCACCCCCGCCCCTGTCACATCAGGACACCCTGATCTGATTATTGTTATTAGGCCATGGCCTTTCCTAATAAAATATTACTATTTGCATTTTCCTCATCATCCATTATTTATAGGACGGAGATGGCTCAGTCGGAAGAGCGCCAGGCTTGTAATCTGCAATTCACATACTCGGTTCCCATCTGGGCCAGCGTTCAGATTTACCTACCCAAAGCTCCACCTCCCGCCTTCGGTCATTAGGGAGTAAGGAACAACGATGGACTTGGAAAGGATGCAGTCCGTCGAATGTGATGTAAAGCAATGTTCTGTGTGCATTAAAGAACATGTTATTGACACATTATTACACGGCCGTGGCTAGGGCGGGGAGTTTTGAAGAAATAAATCTGAACACTGTACCAGCAGGGATTCGAACTAGGAACTGCAGATTATGATCTGTTTTGCCTATAATCTTCTATATTTTGCGGCGAAAAACGCAAGAAAAATTATGCAATATTTATAATGTTTATAATATATGCGGTGTTACTATAAGTAGTATGTAGACATGTACCGCATTTTGTACTTATAATAATTTCCTATTTTTGTTAGAATAATTTACTTTTGTTCGTTTCCTTTTGATTTCTTATTTTCTAGCGTTATATCGCGTTACATACAGGGACGGCGCGAGTCTTGTTCAGCGCTGTCGACGGCACTCTTCTCTGCCTGTCTGGGCTGAGTTCTTTTACTACCTATGTGTGTGAAAGCTTTGTAGAAAGGTACCTGCCCTTATCTTGTCAGGATAATCACTCAGATGGCCGAATACACGAACTCATGTATTTCAACTATGTACACTTTTTTATTTGCAAGCACTATAATTATATACATACAGTGACTGCCCACCCGGTGCAGTCACTGGAACGTCTCGTTGTCCGCGTGCAAGTCCAGTTTGAACCATCGCCGGATGATGTCACGTGTCCTTCGGGGGACGTTAGGATATCTCGGCAAATAGTGTTCGAACACGATCGCCGTGCCAGGACGACTCTTGTCGCCTTCCACCCCTGCGCATACTTTCACGGCACGACACCACAACCCAATGCTTTACTATGGAGCAAATAAAAACTACTATAATTCAAATTCTCTCCCAATTCCCTAAGTTCTTTGACCACCGCATTTCAAACCTCCTCTGCTACCCCACTTAAATTTCCCCCCATGCCCCCAGGAAAAAAAAACAAAATATATAAATATAAAAACTTTACTCCAAAATATAATTCTAATTTTAAAATGAATAATTTTATGTTCCTTCTTAATACTCTCCCCCCCCCCTCTTAGAGGTCTACCTCTAGCACCCCACATACTTTTTTATACCCAGGATATATACACTCACTCTCACCCCCACCCCCCACCCCTTAAAAGCCCTCCCCCGACTCCCATCTTTTGGAAAAAACTCAAAAAAAAAAAAAACTCCCTATCAAAAAAAAGAAAACACAATTTATGGAAAAAATCCCTTTCAAACATATTACTAAACTCTTTCAAAAAAAAATTCTTTTTTTTTCCTTTTTTTTTCTTCTCACATAAAAAAAAAATAAAATTTATGACTTATTTTGAAAACAAAAACGCAATTAATGGTAAAAAATCCATTTCTACCATATTACAAATCTCTTTCAAAAAAAAACAATTCTTTTTCTCTCATTTCAAAAAAAAACACACACACTACTTTAGCCTCGTCAGCTCTCGCCACCCTCCACACCATCTACCACCTACGACTTGCTACTGATATAACCTCACTCACCTTCCAGCATCTTCCATTCAGCCTCTGGGCGGCTTACGGCCAAATTGCCCTTTTGCCAAAATTGTACGATTGCTGGCCTTTCACTGTGCCAGACCACTTTTCTGTTGCACATCAGCACCCACTGCGCCTATGGACCTGATGATAAGAGGGCTGAGGCCCCCTTTACAAATAGGTCCAGACTAGATGAAGGATGTTTAAGAAGAAGACTGTTGTCGCCTTTTTTCATCGTGCGGCATGGATGTGTGTCGTTTTTCTGCTGAGGTCCTGCCATCCTCTCAGAACTCCTACTGTGGCATATAAAGTGACAGGCTCCTGTCAGACCTCTGTGGCAAGCAGCTGCTTGAGGGGGCATTTATTTTTTTATTTTTTCTAAAACTGGCCCTGCCGCTGGCGCTATGTCGCCTGGCGGGTAGGCACTGCCGCCAAAATGGCGATCCTGACCCTTCACTCCTGCCGAGTCCCTTACAAGCGCGTTCTCCGGAACCCTGCCCCGCGGTCCGCGAAAAACTCATCATAAGAAACACTCCATTTTCCTGCCTTTAACACAGCAGCCGACACAATGTATCCTCGTTCCTCTAGCTCCACGTCCCAACACCAAAGCGCATGTCAGTTATTTTCAAAGCCCAATAATAAATTCAATCGCAGAATCCAGTAATCGATGACTAACAATTCTTTCGATAGAAAGCGAAAGAGCAAAATCGGTCAATTCTGAAGACGTCATTAATGATTTTGCGGCGAAAAATTATCTAATATTTATAATATACTCGGTGTTCCTATAAGTTGTATGTAGATATGTACTGTATTTTGTACTTATAATAAATAATTTATTATTATAAACTTTAGAAGTACATACAAATGCGTTTTTTTTTGGGGGGGGGGGGGGGCACGCAAAAATTCACGCCGGCCCTGGTTTTATATATGCATTGATTTCTAGCGCTTGTTTCTGTTTGATTTTAACTGGAGTTTTCATTTTTTTATGCTAGCTCATATTTCCATTTTTGGGTAAGTTCTCTGCTCATTGTTTCGTATGAGATGACTTGGGTTGCTGTCCGTGTCTTGAGGGGTTTCAGCTGCAGAATCTGATGACCTTTACACTATGTGGATAATACAGATTAGTCCGTAGCGCATACCTGCTATTTTTGGAATGATTAAGTGGTGTGGTGGAATTTGTTGGGTTGGTGCATGCGATATCGCTTGGTGGCTTTATGATTAAATTTTTTTTTTTTCGAAATCTATAACTTTTAACACTTTAACGCCCTCGCAGATCGGATGGGCTGTTGGAGCTAATGCGTCAGGGAGCTTAGCTCCTGCCGGGTCCTGCCTTTTGTTCTTCTAAAGGGGGAACTTAATCCTCCTTCGCTATTTCTTCAGGGATCTTAAATCTCTTGTAAGCGGGAAGTGTGGCGCAGAGAAATAAATGTGAGGTTCTGAAACAAGAATTTCATACTTTACAGAAGCAGGAGATTTTTCTCTGAAATTTATCATTAATTTATTAGTTAATTTCCGTACCATAGATATATGTATGGCGTGCCATAAGCATTATATTTGATGAATGATTACATCGTTTAATGTTCAATGAAAATTATTAATCTGAAAATAATTTGAACGAGAAATTTTGACTTTCTGAAAACAGTAACTGGATACAAAAATAGATCTGAAACTTCCTGTAACAAATTCCATTTAGCTCCTGGATTAAATACTGTCGTAGAATATTATTTATATATTATTAGATGATGACTCTTTTTGGTTGAATAAATCCATTCAGGGGGAAAAAATCTTTTCTTTTTTATCGTATTCGCGTTGAAATAGATTGAAAAAAAATTCAACACTCTTTTAAAAATTTAGGTAAAATGGAATGAAAAAATAGTGATCCATCATTGTTTTAAAAATTTGAGTCAATATTAAAAAATATCCGAATATTTAGACATTAGGTAATTTTATTACGGAAATAAAATAACAATCAATGAAGAATCAGTAGTATATTCATTGCCATTGATTTATCAGCGAGATTACTTCTGCCCGGCAAATATCATTTCATAAAAGCTCGCTCTACATCGGGGCGGGGGTGGCTCAGTCGGTAGCGCGCCAGGCTCGTAATCTGCAGTTCCCAGGTTCGAGTCCCAGCTGGGTCAGCGTTGAGATTTATCTCCGCAAAATTCCCCGCCCTGCAGTAGGGGACACCGATGGGCTTGGAAAGGCCGCCGTCCGTCGGATGGGACGTTAAGCCGTGACCCCGTGTGCGGGAGAGCCACACCCTGTGCACGTTAAAGAACACGCTGGATGGCCTTGACGGGAGGCTACTATCTGTCTCCCAACAGCTGTTCCCGTGGGTCCCCTCCCCCAACCTTCTCTGAGCCTTCGGGGTCCATGTGACCTGGCCATTTAGTCCATGGTGTGAAAAAAGTGCCGCTCAGAGGTAAAACAATCGCTCTACATCACATCTGTTACATATTAATTAAATAGTACCTCATTAGTTCTAATTTCTACCGTTAGTGGGTGGTTAAGTTGATAAATGGCAAGCTTCATCTTCTTTGAAAAGGAGCTTTCGATATTCATCAGAGAGGATTTGTTGTCTTCTAGTTAGTATTTCAATTCTTCTGGTTTGTGAACCGGTTTGTTTGAATATGGGTTGGGTTGTTTTACCTCTGAGCGGCACTTTTTTACACACCATGCATAGGGCATGGGTGTCTCGCACACGGGGCCACGGCTTTACGTCTCATCCGACGGACGACGTCTTTCCAAGCCCATTGGTGTCCCCTATTGACCGTGGAGCTACCGTCTGAGCCACCACCGCACTGAAGTTTGTTTGAAATCCATTTACTAGTTTCACAATCGGATGTTGAAATGGAAGAATATAGACAGTGCTAGAGATCAAGAAGTGAGATGTATAATTTTTTTCCAGTATACTGCAACATAAAATAAAAATTTATGTTTACACAAGAGTTAAATTTCAAAGAATGAATTAAAAAAAACGGTAGTGGATGGTGTAATTATCTACTGGATCAAATACTTTTTTTTATATTTCTATGAAAGCATGTAATTGTATCTTTTAGAATAGTAAAGAGGTAATAAACAAAGTAACACAGCTACAAAGCCCGGAAGCTTCTGGAGGATAAAGAATATTTTTGTGTCCGCCAGAACTTTCTGACCTGGCAAATTTAACCTAATGAAAGGCTAGATTGTTTTGTCTCTGAGCGGAACTTTGTGCACAAAATGGACGAAATGGCCACGTCATAAATATACCAAGGGAGAAGTTTGGAAAAGGTAATCTAACAGACAGCTGTAAATAGGCAAATGGACACCTCCCATCAAGGCCATTCAGAGTATTATTTATTTATGTACACAGGGGACCACGATTTTATGTTCCATCTGATGGACGCCCGTATCTCCAACCTAACCCCGTGTACCTTTTCTCATTTCTTTAATAAGTAGTTATCGAACAAAAATTCTACGAATTGCCTCATAAACAATTTGTATTTACAAATGAAGACATGACAGAGTGAAAGCAACAGATTTTTTTTTTTTGGAAAAATCAACACGAACTAAAATTTTTTCGAAGGTCTCTGCTCATCTCAGAATACTCCTGGCTAAATGCCTAGTATACGATGTTTTTAAAAGTGCATTCGAGATAATAATCTTTTTCTTGTTTTTCATATTTTTTTTCATTTGTTGTGGAAAATTTATAATTCGAAAATGCAAGGTGCAGTTAATTTTTTTTCCTTCCCACGATTCAAATTTTGACAGATTATCATGACTCGAGAGTCATACTCTGATACAACTTCACTGATCTCAGGATTAGCGAGATAAATCTCAATGTTGGAGCAATTCGATTATTGTGAGATCGAATGATATACATGTATTAGTTTCTTTCCTCAGGAAATGAAATTTTTTGCAATTTGTTCACGCTGAGCCCTAAACATGCTGCAATTATTTTAATATTTAACACCACATTCGACCTTTTTCAAAACATAAAAGAAGACAAAATTTGAGTTTGAGGAGTTATGTTATAATAAGAGTAATAACATGTTTCACAAGTCTTCTCAACCCAAATGTTTTGAAGCAGGTAAAGAGTTGGAAACCATTTGCTGAAAAGAAAAATACTTCTGACACAGAGTCAGTATTTCTTTTTTCAGAAATAATATTCACTCAGAAACAATAAATCTGAGTTTTGTTTCAGAAAAACTGTTCTTTTCCTTTAATTTTTATTTCTTTTTTGCAAGAATTAAAATTATCTTATATGGCATTTTTTTAGAAATGTGCCCTCTTCAAAACGCAATGAGCGGGTGTTCAACTTTTCCCTTCCAAAATCAAGTGGCTTGAAGGATTATCTCAGCATGCTAACACCTTAGGACATCAGAAGGGCAGATAAGGATTTCGTTTGGAAGAGTTCATTTCGAAATTCGGCCGTTCTGGGATCTCAGAGGTACCGGTTTTACAGAGACGCTGATCGTTAAAAGGTTAAAATAAAGTTTTCTTTGGGAAAAAGAGTATAAACGTAAATTAAAGTTCGAAAACCTTTCTATCTAAATAAAAAATTTTCAGCAATATTCTCTTCAGTATTTAAAGAGTGCATTGCTAGATATTGGAAATTAATTGAAACTAAAATTGAAAATATTATTTCAAACCAGTTCATAACTTATCACAAGTTTTAAAAGTTGTAAAAATAATTTTTAAATTGTCATCCGCAACATTTTCTCACAAAAGCTGATTTCAGAAGTTATAATTTTTTTTGGGTAAGTTCTCTGCTCATTGTTTAATTATAACTTCTGAAATATATAGAATTTAGCGACCCATTGGCATAACATATGGTGGTCGTTTATGTTACGTCAAAGTAACGTTAATTTCAAAAATAAAAATGAATTTTAGGATACTTGAACAAGAAATATTATTTTAGCAGTTCAAAATTTGGATTCGAGGAAGGATGTAATACTGAAGAAGTTATATTAAAATTGAGGGTTTCTTATAATTCGTTCGACGGAAATTTATTTAGAACGGAAATTTCTTCTACGGAATTTCAAAATCGAACGGAAATTTGTCAGAATTGAGAGACAGCTAGAGGGTATATTCGTCGATAAGGTCTCTTCTTGTTCTGTGCTTCCGTTTTGTCACTGGAGAATCATTCGAAGGAGAGGGGGGGGGGGGGGGCGCTGGAGAGAGAGGGAACAGAAGTCTTAGTTTTAGATTTGACAGAATAAAACATTGCCAGCTTTAAGGAAAATCTAGCCACCTTTCGGTTCAATTTCTTTTTGGTTGGGTTGTTTTACCTCTGAGCGGCACTTTTTTTCACACAATGGGCTAAATATCGCTAGGTCAAAATTACTCCGAGGATTCAGAGAAGGCTGGGAGAAGGGGACCCACTTAAGAACTATTAGGAGACATATGGTCAACTCCCATCAGGGCCATCCAGTGGGTTCTTTAACGTGAAGAGGGTATGACTCTTTCGCTCAACGAGCCACAGCTTAACGTCTTAGTCCTATAAGACGGACCACGGCCTTTCCAAGCACATCGGCGTCCCCTACTGACCGTGGGTAGGACGGGAGGTTTGAACGGATAAATCACAAAACTGGCCCAGGAGAGACTCGAACTAGGAACTGCTAGCCTTGGTGCGCTACAGACTGAACCGCCTCTATTTGTTTTCACTATTCCTTTAGACTATATTCAGAGCTTTGTAGAAGAGTAATAATGTTTGAAAATTGGAACTGTGGTATTTTCCAAAAATTATACTTTCTTTCGTAAACGTGCTGATTTTAGGTTTATATGACCTTCTCCCTCGGACAGAATTTTAAAGCATTGATAAATTAAGAGATTGATAGTTAATTTTGTTATAATTAGAAGAGAGCAGGAAAGGTTTAAATTAGGGGAGGTGGGGGAAAGACTTATTTATTCTGAGGTTCTTGTGTTTTGTATTTAGGTTTCTTCGTGTTCCTTCATGTTTCGTTTTTAGTTTTTTTCGGGTTGCTTCATGTTGCGTTTCGTGTATATTACTTTTCTTCATATTGCATAATATTTCATATTTTATGATAATCCTTTGTTCGTGGTATTTTCTCTTTATTTTACTGTGCATCGTAATTTTCTTTCATTATTGCTTTTGTAGCTTCATTTCCTACTTTTGTTTGTGTAATTTAGTTTTGTACTTTTCCTTTTGATTTGTTATTTTCTAGGGTTTATCGCGTTATATATATGTATTGATTTTCAGCATTCATTTCTATTTGTTTTTAAGAGAAGTTTTTTTCTTCACGCTAGTTTGTTTTCCCTTTTTTGGGTAAATTCTCTGCTCATTGTTTTGTATGAGATGACTTGAGCTGCTGTCCTTGTCTTGAAGGGTTTCGGCTTCAGAATCTGATGCCCTTTACACCATGTGGATAATATGGATTAGTCAGTAGTGCATACCTACTCTCTTTGGAACGTTTGAGTGGTATGGTGGGGTTTATTGGGTTAGTGCATCCGATATCTTTTGGAGGCTTTAGGAATGTAGTGTAAACGACCGTTTACATTTTTAACTTTCTTTGAACCAACTTTGGTTGTTGAGAAGTAAACAACTTCATGTCTTTTTTCTTTCGATTTTTATATTATGACATCATTTATTCGATATTTTTACTACCACAACTATACGATCAATGATCATTAAAATATCAACACCGCACCCCATGTTATATCAATGGCCCTTTAATTTTGTAATCTATAACTTTTGAAATAACCTTTCTATGGGAAAATGTGATAAAGATAAATTGAAGTTCAAAAACCTTTCTATCTAAATATCAATTTTTCAGCAATATCACTATTTAAAGATTACATTGGTGACATTTTAAATTAATTAAAATTAAAATAGAAAATATTATTTGAAACCAGTTCATATCTTATTACATGTTTTAAAAGTGTGTAAAAATAATTTTTAAATTTTTCAACCGCCACATTTACTCACAAAAGCTGACTTCAGAAGTTAAAAAACTTCGAAGTTAGTGTCCCATTGGCATAACATACAGTGGTCGCTAATATTACGGCAAAGTGACGCTAATTTCAAATAGTTTCACTGACTTCAATGATTACTCAATGTATGCTTTTTCTAATAACCTAGATCTAGTGAAAACGTGAATAAATATTTAAGGTTTTGGGAGAGGGCCAAATGGTCAGGTTGAAGCACAACGAACTTATATGAACCACCGAATTCAAAGATAAAACTACAACCAGGAGAGTCGTCCTTCTACCCCCTATACATATACACCATCCCAAAAATTCTTATTGGATACCGAGATTTAGCCTCCATGTCTCTGGGCTTTATTTCCATGCCCATACACATTTTCGCACGAAATGAGGTACCCACCTTTTAACAGAACAGAAAAAACATAACAACAGAATTAAAGGAAAGTAAAATTTACCCCACCGTCACCCAATTCTCCATTGAAAACCACACTAAAATCTTTCGCAATGGAGAGATACAATCATCTCGATACTTTCCCTAAAACAATTCTGATTCCGTTTCGAATAAATTTGGGTTTCGAACATGTTTTCGGTCCGAACAAATTTCCGTCGAATAAGTTTCCTGATACCAAAATTGACTACGATAAATTTGAATGTAATTGATAACTCACAAAGAACTGGGCTATATACTTGGACATAGCAAAAGCGTTTCACACAGTTAACACGATATACTTTTAAAGAAATTATTATTGCCATTGAATTTAAAGGGTTTGTGTTTGAGAGGGGTTAAAATCATATTTAAAAAATAGGATGCAATTTGCCTAGAATGAACACCAACAACCAGGTCGGGGATCATTTTTGTAATCTGTAATTCCCAGTTTCCAGTCCCAGCGTTTAATTTTATCTCTGCTAACCCATACTCTGTCCTCGGTGAGAAAGGTGACACCTATGTGCATGAAAGGCCGCCGTCCATCGGATGGGACGTCAAGTCGTGGCTCTGTGTGCAGCAGAGCCGTTCCATATGCATGCTAAAGAATAATTGTGACCTTGATTGGAGGCTACTGTTTACCCAGTGGATCAAATTCCACGAATCTTCTCTAAGAATTTGAATCCAGGTGACTTATCCATTTCGCGGTAGCAACGAATTTTCACGTGACGTCACTGTATTTCAACCTTTGTTCTGCGCCAACAATAGGACACAGCAAAATTAAGGTGGTCTTACCCCACAAGGCAAAATGGACTGAACATGGGACAGGCGAAATTACATTAATGCATCTTAACAGCCACACCTAAGCTGCAGTAGGGTTTCACTTCTGTGATTGTGTCCTTGATTTCGATCATGAAACAATAGCCACTGCTCTCAGCGATGCGATTGGTTAAGCTTTCCGGCTCAATATTGGGTTCCGTACCTATTGTACGTCACTGTACTTCACCTTTGTCCTGCGTCAACAATAGGACACAGCAAAATTAAGGTGGTCTTGCCCCACAAGGCAAGATGGACTGAACATGGGACAGGCGAAATTACATTAATGCATCTTAACAGCCACACCTAAGCTGCAGTAGGGGTTGACTTCTGTGATTGTGTCCTTGATTTCGATCATGAAACAATAGCCACTGCTCTCAGCGATGCGATTGGTTAAGCTTTCCGGCTCAATATTGGGTTCCGTACCTATTGTTCGACGCCATTTTGTACAGGTTATAGACCCCACTGCATTTTTACCATTCTTGCCCGACTGAAAAGTTGCGATCAGTAGGAAGTTAAACGGAGTCATTTACTGCAAGTGTGTGCTAGTTTTCTCTCGAAATATTTAATATTTTTTGAAGGTTATTATAAGTAAGGGGACATCGATAGAAAATGCCACGAATTTTACACAGTTCCTCTCAGGAATTTTTTACATCGACTTCGACGGATTCCTTTGAATTCGATAATGAACAAGCGTGTGGAATGTCCGGTAAGTATTTATTTTACTTAAATTTTGAATATATTTTGTGTTGTTGCCTTTTGTTAATTTTTTTCGCGTTTATTCATTTTATTGAAGTTTAGCTTATATGTTAGGAATACAGGTGTATTGAGGCTCCTTTTTTCCAGCCGTAGACCGAACAACTTCGACATTGGCTAATCCTGATTTTAATTAAAAGTTTCTGTGAGTCATCATGAGGGATACAGAAATTCGTATCGATTTTTATTTATTTATTTCCTTCTTAGAATATTAATTATAATCATTTTATGTAAGAAATAAATATTAAAGGCATCTGGGACAAAAAAAATATTAGAAATAATAACAGGATCTGAAAGTTTATGGATAACATCATCAAAATCATAGGTATCCATTCTTTTACTAAAGACAGAATGCAGGTAAAAAAGAATCAAAAGTCGCATGGGGCTTATTTTATTAAAAGTTTTCAATTTTATTCAAAAATATTATTTATATTTATTTACATCTGCCATATTTACAAAATATATTTAATATTTAAAATATTCTGTACCCTAAACCTAACTTGGTCGTGTTATTTTACCTCTGATATACACTTTTTTTTCAAACCATGGGCTAAATGATCAGGTCACAAGCACCCCGAATGCTCAGAGAACATTGGGGGAGTGTACCCACTGGAACAGCTGTTTGGAAACAGATGGTAGCCTCCCGTCAAAGCCATCCAGTGTGTTCTTTAACGTGCACAGGGTATGGCTTTCCCGCACAGGGAGCCACGGCTTAACGTCCCATCCGACGGACGACGTTCTTTCCAAGCCCATCGGTGTCCTCTACTGACCGTGGGCAGGGCGGGGAATTTTGCGGAGATAAATCTCAACGCTTTCCCAGCTGGGACTCGAACCTGGGAACTACAGATTACGAGTCTGGCGCGCTACCGATTGAGCCACCCCCGCACCAATCCGAACTTATCTCTCCTAGGAAGTAGATCTCTTAATACCAATATTTCTGTATTTTTATTTTATTAAACCAGTATTCCAAGAAACATACATATTTCTCAATAAATTTTGATGAAAATTAGGTGCAATAAAGTAAGGAGAAAACAAGTAATTACTTTACTTGATGTTTTAAATCAAATTTTTGTTACAATAATAAATCTTCTGACAAAAAATTATTTTAAATGGTTATCCGAAAACAAAAAAAAAATACCTATTCATACTGTAAATTTTTGATACTTTATAATTTCACACTTCCTGTGGGAATAAAGTGAACTCTTAAGAAACATGAGCAATCATTAGTGGTATCGTTTAAATTGGTTTATAATTTATTCATATTTCATTAGGGCAGAGAACGCTCTTTCAAATTCTATGCTGAATGGTGCTGTTGTATTGAGACATTCTTAGACGAAATGCAGGATTATATCCCTTATTTTCGTATCTTAAAAACATCTCATTTCCTTTTCATCCATATTTTCTACGCTTTGAAGTTTTTTAGCAGGTACAGTTAAAAATCTTTCATTAACTGCCGACTGAAGTTTACCTTTTGATGACTGGATCTCATTAAAGTAAGGCAATATCTTATTTTGGAAAGAATTTGCAGAACAGTGATAGACTCTCCATGTTAGTCTTCTTAGACTGAATTCTGTTCATCATTTTCTGAAGGAGAAAGTCGTTTATTTAAGCGAAATAAAAAAAATTAAGTGTAGTGTAATTTTCACTATATTATATTTACTGTGTCTGGGAAGTAATTCGCTATCAACTCGAGTCCCGCTTTGCAAATAGTGAAGAAACAGTGATAAATTTGGATGCCTGTCCGAAGTCCGGATTTTCAATGCCGTATGCTATTCTCTAGCTATTTCTTAAATTTGTTTGTCAAGAGTTTCCATCATAAATCTTTGGCAGTATCTGCAGTTAAAATGTTTGCTTATTTTTGACATACTGCATCTACCGTTGAATTTATTAGCGTCAGTGTAAATGTAATCGAAGTCACGGTCGTTTGCAAAGGTATTTTTTTCCCATTCATGATATGAATGACATTGTTTATAGTGACGATAACAAGGTGGAAACTCTTACGACCTCTCTTGAAAATCAGTTTCAGAACAATCGTGTTTTGTCAAATGAAGAAACTAAACATTTTTCGGAAACTAAAATGCGATGCACATCTGGCAACTGTGATGTCGAAAGTCAATATTATTAAATGTAAACTCTTCCCGTTGATGGGATGTAATTCTAAACTGCCTAGAGAGAAAAGATTATTCTTGTATAAGACCATTCTTCGGCCTGTCCTGACATATGTTTCATCTTTGTGGGGCAATACACTCGTCAGGACGCTACAGAACTTCCAGACTCAAATCTTAAGATCTGTGATCATGGTGTGTGAACAACAGCACCATTCACAATGACCTGGGCGTTCATCTGATATATATACATAATAGGAGGCTTGCGCTAACTATTTGTGGGGCAGTGGGTATCATCCATAAAAAATTATTAACTCATTTTTCGATTATGATCCTTTCGTACGTAATGAATTTAAGTGCGCGAAGTTAATGATCCTTGAAAATCGTGAACTTGTGCTTTGATATAATATTAGCACTTTCTATGTTATTTTGATGGTATGTCTTGACCTTTTCTGTTTTTTAATTTGTTTTAAATGATTACTGTGTCTTGACCACGGTGTCCTTCAGTAATGAAGAGAATGACTTCTGGTTAGTAGAATAAAACTGACCCTTGCTATGATGTTCATGCACCTGTGGCATGAAATGTCAATCATTCAATTCTTTACAGAAAAGCTATTTAGAAATGTCGGTGTAACCGTTGTGCCTCCAAGTCAAGATCCACAGTCATATTAGGTTCTAGTTATGGTGTAGGGAGCCCATTATTGGAGACTAATTTCACCATGATATTACAATGCCTTGAAGGTTCTAGTTAGCTGTCAGCTTGAAATTGTCGCACTGAATGAAAAATAGAATGAGAATTAGTGTTAAAAATTAAACAAATAAAACAATGTATTTAAGTGATCGAAAAGAATTTCAAAGTGATTTGATATTTTCTTTTTGTTCTAGATTTAGGCACGAAGGGTAATTTTCTAATTAGTTGTTGTACTCAGAGGTATACCAGTTAGAGAGAAATTTATGTTCAAATTTCTCGTCAATAAATCATAAAAATTATTCTACTCATGTTAGTGAATATTTTTTTTTCTGAATATGGTGGAATAAATTGCAATTTGGAAAGTATTTAATAAGTAGATTCCAGATAAATAATCGATATCAGTGGAAACGTATCACAAGATATGTCTTCTGACCTGGAACAGGGTACCGCAAGTGATACTTTACCACTGAATCATTAATATTACTCCATGAGGGTGAGTGACAAATATTAAATTCCATCTCTAAGAGACAGTGAAGTTGCCCACTTCCCGATAGATGACCACGTGCGAATCAAATGAAAATGCGGGAAAGTGTATAAGTCACACTAGCTGAAGAAGAAATCGTTAGCCGTTGATGATATAATAGTTAGTATATCTAAGCCGTAACTAGGAGATATTGGTTCGAATCCCACGCACGACGAAGCCAATTTATTTCCTCCTTATTATTTTCATAAGTATTCGAAGTTTGGCGGTTTTGTTTATCAGGATATCATCTAAAGTGGAGTTTCGTATTTTAATTTCAATTAAGTCTTGTAGGAATTCTTATCTTTGAATTTGGCATTAGATACAGTGGAGACCTACGTGCAGTATATTTTCATACTCCTTTTCACAGTCACAGAGAGGAGAAGGCTCTTTTTTTGTATATAGAGAGAGTGTAGTTCAAAAGGGTGTCATCAATTCTGAGTCTTGTAGGCAGAGATATATCACATTTTTATCATAATATGTTTTTCGAAAATTTATGTCTATTATTATTAGTGGCAAGTCCTTCTCCTTGGAATAATTTCTCTGTGAGCCTTCTCGTATTTTCTAGATTTGATTTTGTATGTTTTAAGATTTGAAGATACTTCAGTGTAAGGTGTAAAACTGAGAGCCTCTTTTGCGACATTTTCTGCAACTTCATTGCCCAAAATTCCGAGATCACTTGGGATTTCGGGGGGCCACCCTACTGTCGGTAAGAATAAGATTCGTTTCTTTTAATGTAGCATTATGAAGAAAACACACCGAACTGGAACAAAATGTTCTGCTAAATTAAACTGAATTTGCCCTTCACTCTTTCTCTATTCCCGAAAATTATAGTTTATTTACATTTGTGGAATTGTAATGGTCTGGGTTGGGTTGCTGGGTTTCTTTACCTCTGAGCGGCAATTTTTTTGCACACCATGGGCTAAATCGCCTGGCCACATGGACCGCGAAGGACTCAGAGAAGGTTGGGGGAGGGGACCAAATGGATACATCTTATATTTTTGGAGAGAGGGGATTACTTTTTAATAATTAGTTTGTCCTGTGATTATTAATTTGTACCTTTTGGGCATTTCACGTACTTTTGACAACAAGTGTTAATTTAAAATTCATCTTTTTTTTTCACTTATGATATTTCTAAGGGAGCATATCGACCATCGGATTCCTATATTTCCGAAGTATATAAGTTCTTTAAACGATATTGTCTTTTGCAATTACTCCTCCAAAAATTCAAGTTGAGGCTCGTAATCTGAAGTTCCCAGATTCGCGTCCCGTATGTTTCTCCTATAACATATATATATATTCCGATTTATCCCATAACCAAAGGCCTTCGAAAGGCCGACGTCCCTCGTATGAGACGTCGAGCCATAGACTGAGTGCAGGAGAACTCTGCCAGGGTGTATGAAGGATGGTGATACTCCCTGAGGAAGCGTTTCTTAACAATCATTGGCTAAGAATGAAATCATTGACAATCATTGGCTAAGAATAAATTAATTAATATTCTTAAATAAATTGAAATTAACAAATTAATTAAATAAAATTTCTTGACAATCATTGGCTAAGAATAAATTAATTAAAGAAATTTGCTGATAAGAAATACAGTACGCTTCTTATAAGCTTTTAAAGCTTATAAGAAGCGTACGGTAAGACAGATTTCGGTTCGCAAAAGAAAGTGTATAACTACAATTTCGGAATTTTTATGGTTTGAGGTCTAGCTAGCTATCAGGGAAATATTTATAATTATAAATCAAAATGTGCATTGAAAATGCATATTTTCAATAGCCACTTTCTTAGGCCCAGTTCCTTGTTATGTTAATAGTACCTGAGATACAAAACTCGGGAATATTTTGAATAATCATATTTTGAAAAAGTATGACCTGAGACAATTTAAAGATCTGAAATCCATTTCAACCTAGATTTTTAACAAAATTCGTTCGCTATTTAAAGTTAAGGAAAATGGACTATTTAACAACAATAATTCCATTTTGTAATTGTTTCGAAAAATTAAAAAAAAAACAAGTTGAAACTGAAGCAATAACTATTATGATAAACTTAACTAATTACGTCTAAGCAGTTCACGTGAAAATTAGGCTACTTTTCGTTAATTCTGAATGATATTTTGCAGGAAGAGCTAACATACGAAGCGTTTCAGCTTCCCTAACTCATATTTTCATTGCTCTTGAAATACTGAACGGGCACTATTGGAAATCGAGTTTAAATAGATTATGTTCCTAAAATTATTATCAGTTATATTTTTTCATAAAAATATTATTTAAGGAGTTACTAAGTCCTATACCTGCGAAAATGTACCTAATAAAATGACCCTTTGAATATATCTTGATATTACGGATATAAAAATTACATCATTTATATTTCACATAGAAGTACTATAGAATTTATGTTAGATGATTCTGAGAAATTGTGCTGATCTTGCGATGAAAATTAAATTCGATGGAATTAAAACACCAGATCTTTATTTCGACTTATTCTTTTTACCAACTATGGTAATAAACATAATTAGAATAATAAAAATATAGTTTTTCGCCGAAGCGACTGGCGTTTCAATTTTTTTCCTTCCAAATTCCTTAGAACGGTTTCTTATTCCAACAAATATTTAGGGGTGGGGGTGGCTCAATCGGAGCGCGCCAGGCTCGTGATCTGCAGTTCCTAGGTTCGAGTCCCAGCTGGGTCAGCGTTGAGATTTATCTCCGCCTTCCCCACGGTGAGTAGGGAACACCGATGGGCGTTTAAAGGCCGCCGTCCATCGTATGGGACGTTAAGCCGTGGTTCGTGTGCGGGAGCCCTACCCTCTGAACGTTAAAGAACACACTGTATGGCCTTGACGGGGGGACTACCATCTGTCTCCCAACAACTGTTCCAGTGGGTCTCCTCCCCCAACCTTCTCTGAGCCTTTATGACTTGGCCATTTAACCCATTGTGTGCAAACATGTGTCGCTCAGAGGTAAAACAACCCAACAAATATTTGCTCCTTCCCGAGATAATAATCGTTTGGTAGCGGTGTACAATCGGTCATCATAACAAGGATAATTTTTTTTTCTATTTCGTTAAATAGAATGAAACAGTCATTAACGTCACAAAACTGTTAACGAACCATTAATTAATTAGTAATTTCTTATCAAGCCAACACTGCAACACCCACATCATATTAATATTTCTTTCTAATGGGAATGCATATGAAAAATTCTTTTCTTATTCTTCGAACGATTACTCATGTAGCTGCTGCACAGTTCGGCATGATAAAATATTATCTGAAATTTTCACAGAGAAAGAGAAATTTACAAAGCGGATAACAAAGTAAGACACGAAACAACAGACGTTATGTAAATACTTTAACTATGCTCCCCCCCCCCCCCCTGTTGTGAAGTCCTGGGGCACGCCCTCTCAGCGACACTAAGAGGTAAAACAACTCTGCATAAAAAGATAATCTTAGAATTCAACGAAAAATCCCTGCACTCTGCCGTTTTCTAACGGTTTTTGAAGGCCAAAAAGCAAAGAAAACCACCACTACGTGCTCTTCTCATAAAATGTAAAATACTCAACTCTAATATGGGAAGGTCATGAGACCGAAATTATGGTTTTTACGTACGTCCTGCAATGTTCTGTGAGTTGGGTTCGGTCTTTTTTCATCTGAGTGGCACTTTTTTTTTTCACACAATGGACTAAATGCCAGGTCACCGGGACCCCCAAAGGTTCAGAGAAGGTTGTGGAAGGGGACCCACTGGAATAGCTGTTGAGAGATAGTAGGTATCCTCCCGTCAAGGCCATCCAGCGTGTTCTTTAACGTGCACAGGGTTTGCTCTCCAGCACACGGAGCCATCCGATCAAAATCGAAAAACGTACATGTGACCCAAATATAATTGCAGTTTCATTTCCAATTTAGGACGCGAATTTTTTTATTGTTTTGCCCATTCGTCTGTTCATCCGTCTGAACACATTCAACATTTTCATGTTATAAATAAAATACGCTTTTTGAGCTGACTAGCTATTAATCAAACATTATAATGCGTTCTCTGATTCTGTCAATAACATTAATTTGCTCCCTTCGGTTAGGTTGTTTTACCTCTGAGCTGCCCTTTTTTGCGCACAATGCGCTAAATTGCGAGTTCTCAAGGACACCAACAGATAAGAAAAGGTTGAGGGAAGGGGACCCACTGGACAACTGTTATGAGACAGATGCCAGCCTTCCTTCAAAGCAATGCAGGATGTGTTTAACGTGCTCAGGTTACGGTTCTCTCGCTCATGGAGCCACGGCTTAACATCAAATTCCACCGCTATGTGAAATATGGGTTTGGTTGGGTATTTTTACATCTGAGCAGCACTTTTTTGCGCACAATGGGCTAAGTCGCCAGGTCACAAAGATCCTGAACACTCACAGAAGATTGGGGGAGGGTACTCACTGGAACAGCTGTTGGAAACAGATGGCAGCATTCCGTCAAGGCCATCCAGCGTGTTCTTTAACATACACAGGGTATGACTCTCCGACATATGGGGATTGGAATTTTTCCGCCTGGATAGGTACTGAGAAAATATTACAACTCCCATTTTATCATAGGGGTTGGCTCTCTCTCAATCAACAATTTCCATATTACGGGTCCGAACTCTCCAGATTTCATATTTATCTCCGCTAAAATTCGATTCACCCTCGCTGAAAGGAGGGACATCATTGGGCTACAAATCGAAGATTTCGGACGGATGGGACATAAAGCTGTGTCGCCGAGAAAGAAAAGTGACACCATGTGCACGTTAAAAAAAGAATAAATGCAAATAGAGAGATTATTCTTGTAGCCACGGGATGCTGTTCATATTGGTGATGATTACGAACGACAGTGAATGTCGAATGAATGTGAATGACAGTGAACAATTATTTGTTCTACCAATTTACACAGTAGATGGGCACGCAGGTCTGTTGAAATTAAAATATTATTTTTTATTTCCGTACTTCTCCATATGCTTGACTTTGCAGTCCAGAATCCGGTAAATGTGTTTCTCTCTCTACCAACAGAAAAATAAAACCCACCCTGTCCTTGGTGAGAAAACGAACACCGAATGACCTGGAAAGGCCCCCCTGTTGAATGGAACGTAAGTCATACCTTATACACTTTAAATTGTAGACAGAATGACCTAGACAAGAGGATATCATCTGTCTCCTAACAGCTGTCCTCTGGGTCTCATTTATTCAACCTGGGGGCGGGGGTGGCTCAGTCGGTAGCGCGCCAGACTCGTAATCTGTAGTTCCCAGGTTCGAGTCCCAGCTGGGTGAGCGTTGAGATTTATCTCCGCAAAATTCCCCGCCCTGCCCACGGTCAGTTGGGGACACCGATGGACTTGGAAAGGCCGCCGTCCGTCGGATGGGACGTTAAGCCGTGGCCCCGTGTGCGGGTGAGCCATACCCTGTGCACGTTAAACAACACGCTGGATGGCCTTGACGGGAGACTACCATCTGTCTCCCAACAGCTGTTCCACTGGGTCCCCTCCCCCAACCTTCTCTGAGTCTTCGGGATCCATGTGACCTGGCCATTTAGCCCATGGTGTGCAAAAAAGTGCCGCTCAGAGGTAAAACAACCCAACCTTTTATTCAACCTTCGCTGAGACCTCAGAGCTCTTCATACCTGGCCATTTAACCCATTGTGTGCAAAACGTCATCATCAGGAGTTCACCAACCCAACAACCCTGTACTGTGTTAGAAATTCGAGTTATTATATTTTTTGTAAAATCCGATTTAGAAGTTTGAATTAGTTTTTATCACCTTATTTCCTTTGTCATTTTTATTTTATCATCTCTTAATCCTAATCGTAACTTTCTTATGAGTTATTTTCAAAAACCGCATATTAGTATTGCCTAAAATATACAGTTTCTCTCGGAAAGTTCCAACCCGATTTCCAGTCTTAAGCCATTGATATTTTTTCATTTTATTAGGATGGGGCGGGGGTGGCTCAGGCGGTAGCGCGCCAGGCTCGTAATCTGTAGTTCCCAGGTTCGAGTACCAGCTGGGTCAGCGTTAAGATTTATCTCCGCAAAATTCCCCGCCCTGCCCACGGTTAGTAGGGGACACCGATGGGCTTGGAAAGGCCGCCGTCCGTCGGATGGGACATTAAGCCGTGGCCCCGTGTGTGGGAGATCCATAACCTGTGCACGTTAAAGAACACGTTGGATGGCCTTGACGGGAGGCTACCATCTGTCTCCCAACAGCTGTTCCAGTGGGTTCCCTCCCCCAACTTTCTCTGAGCCTTCGGGGTCCATGTGACCTGGCCATTTAGCCCATGATGTGCAAAAAAATTGTATTGGATTGTTTTACCTCCGAGCGGCACTTTTTTGCACACCATGGGCTAAATGGCCAGGCCACAAGGACCCCGAAGGCTCAGAGTAGGTTGGGGGAGGGGACCCACTGGAACGGCTGTTGGGAGACAGATGGTAGCCTCCCGTCAAGGCCATCCAACTTGTTCTTTAACGTGCACAGGGTATGGCTCTCCCGCACACGGGGCCACGGCTTAACGTCCCATCCGACGGACGACGACCCTTTCAAGCCCATCGGTGTCCCCTACTGACCGTGGGCAGGGCGCAGAAATTTTGCGGAGATAAATCTCAATGTTGACCCACCTGGGGTGCAAAAAAGTGCCGCTCAGAGATAAAACAACCCAACCCAACTCATTTTATTAGGACAATTAGGAAACCCACTAAATATCAACTAGAAATTTTGTGCTCCTTACGTATCGTCTATCTTATCCACTCCATGATGATCATATTTAACAGTTTAACAATGAATCTCAATTGCGTATCAAAGAGACAGATTGTAACCTCTGGTCAAGACCATCCGATCATTCTCTTTAAAGTTTATAGGGTATGGCTTAACATTCCATTCAACGGACACGAGCCTTTGCAGATCATTAGGTTTTCCCTTCTTCACCGACGACAGGGTGGATTTTATTATTTTATTGGTTGGAGAGAGAAACCCTTTTACTGGAATCGGGACTTCAAAGTCAAGTATATGGAAAAGTGCGGAAGAGAAAAAAAGTTATTCTAATTTCAACAGCCTCGTGTCCTCATCTGCTGTGCAAATTCCCAAGAACAAATAATTGTTCACTGTCATTCATAATCATTCGATATTCACTGTCGTTCGTAATCACTGAGAATTCAATATTTTATGAACATATATGAAAATAATCCACCTATTTAGAATTTTACACTTGGCTTAAAAGTCTCGAGTGCTTGAGATCGACCATTTACTTAAACTGTTGGATCACTCGAATGAACTTCCTATCTAGTTAGTGTATGGATGAAAGTATATTAACATATGGTACAGTCGCTCAAAAAAGTATCCGAACGCTATGGTTGATTACAGATTTCGGAAAAAATACCTGGCAACGATTTTTTTGGAAATTTGAGTCACGTGACAATAATTTCTAAAACGTGATCTTCAATTTCTACACGTGATCTGACAACCTTCGTGTCTCGTGACACGATGGTTGCCAGATCACTAATTTCTAAATAAATCTTTGCCAGGTATTTTTTCTGAATTCTATAATCAACCGGATACGTCCGGTTCGGATAATTTTTTGAGCGACTGTACATATTCAAAGTGAATTCTTCGTTCTTTCATTCAGCCAATGTGAATATAAACAGGACTGAATATTTTTGGAGATCGTTATTTTTTTATATTCTTATGTATTTTTTGTGATACAATATTCATTATTTCCTTTACTTATCATTCACAGATAAACCACCCATGGATCCTCCAAGTTATTCAGCATTTCCCTCTACAGAAGGGCGGCTCTACCAGTTCTGGAGTCACTTTAAAGATGTTGAGAAGATGAACGAGAAGATGCAGTTAGTTGAAAAATGGCGGCACATTATAGCACCACATTCTTCGACCCTTCTCGATGCAATGACGATCTGGGATCGCCTCCAGGAGAAAATCTTGAATGGTGCACCAGACAATCTAGCTACTGATTTTTGGAGAGTAGGGGGAGGGAGTGGTGTTTTGCTCGTCAGGAGAAATCCAGAGGGCGATTCGTCTTCTGAAGAAGGATCCACGGATGATTCTGAATCCGAAGACGATGCGGCAGATGATTACGCAGACGATGTGATATACGATTTCGTAGACGATGCAACAGATGACCCTTCTATAGTTTCTGATTCGGCATCAAAGTCAAGAAAGGTAAAAAGTTTAGGATTTGAGTTTGATGAACGATTCCCCCCAGGTTCTGAAGAAGAGTTTACGTACTGTTTAAGACATATATATTTCACACATATCAGGCAGAATGTCTACAAGTTGTGGTCGGAATTCAATGATATTCAGAAAAGGAATCTGAAGAGTTTCCCACTCTATGACACGAAACAAGAAATACTCTGGAAGGCTGGATGGGACTGTAAAGATCTAAATATTATGCCCTGGGATGCCATAGACTACCCAGGGAGCTTTGAGGATTCGATTAACTCTACTGACTATTTGCACTAGACACTATTGCACTTAGTAGATTCTTATTCTGCATTCTTTAGTAGATTCATATTTTACGGATGATACTAGAGAAAATATTCCATTATATTCTGATCCTTCAGTAGTTTCAGCAGACGATGCTACATGTATCCTTCTCCTATGTATTCTTGAAATAAACCAATTCATATATTAATTCTTGTGTCAGTATGTTCAAATCGCGTTATTAAAATATTGGATATAAGGAGTCAAATACTTTGAGAAAAACGCAAATGATCAGCTATCACATTTAAAGTTAAATAAGTTATAGAATCAATACAAAATTGTAAATACCTTATAGAAAAGATAAAAATTACATATTCTGGCGCATCCTCAGAGTAGTAAAAACCTTGTTAATTCAGAATTCAAAGATTCAATTTCTGGAAAAAATATTGATAATTCAACTTTCATATAAACAATAGAACTCTCTTTTAATTAAAAGCACATATGTAAAAATGCACAAATATAGATAAAAGTGGTCTTAAATGTGATAATGAATCCAGTTCCAAAAGAGTTCTTTTCATAACTGAACACATTTTTTTTTCAGTAATACGCAATAAAAATCTTAACTTTATCATTATCACCATGTTCCTAATACTTGCGTGACATTAAATAGCCAGAACATTGGTCATATACTATCACAAAATAGTTTCACTCATTTCAAATAGTCACTAATTTTACCCTGTTTTATTTCCTGGCGATTCCCTAACACCAGGTGGTGCACGACGTTACCAAAACTTTTAAAATATCGTAACTGACATTTCTTTTATTCAAGTTCTGCTGGAGTACGTCAAACGCTGAAAATGGCATTTCTTTTCACGGTAATGGCTTAATCGAATCGTTCGAGAATTCTTGTCAAGGTGATAAAGGCAAAAAATATTTTTTTTTCTGCTCAGTCCAGTTCAATCTCCACTCTTTATTTAATTTTCCCTCTAGATCCGTCGTTTATAAAGATTTATAATTATTGTAAAATTTCTTATATAATCCTATTTTTTAAAGCAAAATCCTAATACTTCTGCTGTAGGTAATACTGAACAGAAATTCCAATTCGAGTAAGATTACAGAATATTAGCGTAAGGTAGATTGATTTCATCTCAAATATTATTAGCAGAAAAGAATTTATATACTGCGAAATCGGTATTAAGAAATTAATCTAAAAATCCGATGAATCTCAATATGCCGAATTTTACAATGATAAATATTTTTACGTACAACTTATTGGGTCATTCTGAAACTTTATGAACTCGTACGTACGAACAGAATTGGGTTGGGTTGTTTTACCTCTGAGCGGCACTTTTTTGCACACAATGGGCTAAATGGCTAGGTCACATGGACCCCGAAGGCTCAGAGCATGTAACAATAGAAACTATATACGATCACCATGATCGTATATAGTTTCTATTGTTACATACAAAGAAAACAAAACCCAGATGATACGTACAAAGTAAAGAAAATTTAATGTTTTCGTAACATCGTTCTATCAAATTTATATTTAAGAATGCAAATGAACATATTCTTTGCGAATGTAAAGTGTTGATTAGTCTTTCAACAAATACATGATCCCTTGTTTGTTTAGATAGAATGAAATATATGGTTTGTCGATAGTCAAGCAACCTGTAGCTTCAGATTTCGCCTAAGCCAGGTCCCTACTAGTAAACTGCTGCAGTAGCAGAAAGTCCCTAAAAGCGAATAATCTCGATTCTGCTTCAGCATTGAAGAAAGTTTTTGGCCTGTTCAGATCTATGAAGGCTACACATTACAGTTACGAATGTGGGGCTTCACTGAATATATAAAAAAATAAAATAAAATACCCCCTCAAGCAGCTGCTTGCCACAGAGGTCTGACAGGAGCCTGTCAGTTTATATCTGTGAGGATGGTAGGACCTCAGCAGAAAAAACGACACATACATCCATGCCTTACCCGAGGCTCGAACCCAGATCCCTTAGATCAGTAGCCAAGGGCGCTAACATACTAGCGGAAATAAAATAAGGAAGGTGGCGAATACTGAAAATCAAAATTTAGCTAATTACCATTTTCATTTTAAAGTTTCGTACTTATGTTTCAAAAAAAGATGATATTAAAATTGAAATCAAGGTAAATATATATTATAAAAATGTGGAGCTTGGTCGTAATGACCAGATGTCTTTCTCGAAAGCAAATCTGGGCGTGGAATAGTCGCCTTTCATCTGATGACACTTTAATCCCTGACCCATATGCAGGACTCCCGTGATCTGATGATCCTTGTGCACGTTAAAAACAAGCAGGAATACCTTGACAGGTTGGGTTGGGTTGTTTTACCTCAGAGCGACACTTTTATGCACACCATGGGCTAAATGGCCAGGTCACATGGACCCCGAAGGCTCAGAGAAGGTTGGGGGAGGGGACCCACTGGAACAGCTGTTGGGAGACAGATGGTAGCCTCCCGTCAAGGCCAGCCAGTGTGTTCTTTAACGTGCACAGGGTATGACTCTCCCGCACACGGGACCACGGCTTAACGTCCCATCCGACGGACGGTGGCCTTTCATAGCCCATCGGTGTCCCCTACTGACCGTGGGCAGGGCGGGGAATTTTGTAGAGATAAATCTCAACGCTGACCCAGCTGGTACTCGAACCTGGGAACTACAGATTACGAGCCTGGCGTGCTACCGACTGAGTCATCCCCGCCCCTACCTTGACAGGTGGCTCCCACCTACATCTAAACAGCTGTTCAGTGGGACCTATTCCCCCAACTTTTTCTCGGCCATTGAAGTCCTTGTAACCTAACCATTTATTCCACAATGTGAAAACATTTCCTACAAGAGGTAAACAATCCAACCCTAATACAAAAAATTAAATCCAGTTTACTTTACAATAGATCGTCGTCACGGTACTTTTATCAAGAACGAAATGAACGTGCTAGAGGTTTGTTTTCAGAGCACTACTTTGTTAAAACAATCGAAATCACTTATTCATATCAGAGAACGAAAATGGTAGGGGCGGGGGTGCGTCAGTCGGTAGCTGCGTCAGGCTCGTAATCTGTAGTTCCCACGTTCGTGTCCCAGCTGGGTCAACGTTGAGATGTATCTCCGCAAAATTCCTCGCCCTGCCCACGGTCAGTAGGGGACACCGATGGGTCTTGGAAAGGCCGCCGTCCGTCGTATGGGACGTTAATCGTATGGACGTTATCGACGTCCGTCGTATGGGACGTTAAGCCGTGGCCCCGTGTGCGGGAGGGCCATACCCTGTGCACGTTAAAGAACACGCTGGATATCCTTGACGGGAGGCTACCATCTGACTCCCAACAGCTGTTCCAGTGGGTCCCCTCCCCCAATCCTTCTCTGAGCCTTCGGGGTCCATGTGACCTGGCCATTTAGCCCATGGTGTGCAAAAAAGTGCCGCTCAGAGGTAAAACAACCCAACCCAACGAAAATGGTATCTTATGGCCTAGCCTTTAACGCCCCAGGCTCATACAGTTCAATTCTCAGGCTTGAGTTCGATCTGTACGAGCGTTGAGATTTATCTCTGCAAAACCCTCATCCTGCCCTGGGCAAGAAAGGTACAGTCGCTCAAAAAAGTATCCGAACACTATGGTTGACTACAGAATTCAGAAAAAATATCTGGCTACGATTTTTTTAGAAATTAGTGATCTTGCAACCTTCGTGTACAGTTCACGAAGGTTGCCAGACCACTAATTTCTAAAAAAATCGTTGCCAGATATTTTTTCTCAATTCTGTAGTCAACCATAATGTTCGGATACTTTTTTGAGCGACTGTATACCGATAGGCCTGAAAACTAGTGAATTCAGTGACAAATTATTATGATAAATTAAAAAGATAAATAAGATTAAATTTTAAACTAACTTGATAATGCATGATTAATAATTTTTAAATGATTAAAGATCAAGGAAAGATACATAATTTAATTAAACATAGAACACACTATGTTGGAAAGAGTGTCCGGACACTTCCATGTTATGTGAATGTTAAAGCCACTTTCAAAGCTCCCTAACATTGAAAATAAACCTTTTACGCACAAACTATTATTGACGATAAATTGTAGATGTCACTCAAATCTCTCTAAATATATTTCCCGCAATATTCGCTGGTGTAGGGAATTCCGTGGAGTTTTTTATAATTAAAAAAAAAATTGGCGGAGGTTGGAAGGTCAAGAGATGCTATTTCAAGAAAAAAAAAAGATGAACTTTATACCCGGATGTTGAAGAAAGCTCTTTTCCATCTGTTCGTAGGTGCCATAATTCAAAATTTATCACTAGATGGCCAACTGCTCCAAATCAAAAGAAAAAACAGTGTTCATTAAATGCATGGCGTAGAAAAAAAAAACCTTCTCAAGCTGTTGCTTGCCACAGAGGTCTGACAGGAGTCTCTAAATTCAATGCATCACAGGGGCGGGGGTGGCTCAGTCGGAAGCGCGTCAGGCTCGTAATCTGTAGTTCTCAGGTTCGAGTCCCAGCTGGGTCAGCGTTGAGATTTATCTCCGCAAAATTCCCCGCTCTGCCCACTCTCAGTAGGGGACACCGATGGGCTTGTAAAGACCGCCGTCCGTCGGATGGGACGTTAAGCTGTGGCCCCGTGTGCGGGAGAGCCATACCCTGTGCACGTTAAAGAACACGCTGGATGACCCTGACGGGAGGCTACCATTTGTTTCCCAACAGCTGCTCCAGTGGTTCTACTCCCCCAACCTTCTCTGAGCCTTCGGGGTTCATGTGACCTGGCCATTTAGCCCATTGTGTGCAAAAAAGTGCCGCTCAGAGGTAAAACAACCCGACCCAATGCATCACAGAGAAGGTTTGTGAGGAAGGCGAGAGACCTTAATACCCGAGGCTTCACCCAGATACATTTGATCAGTAACCAAGCACGCTAACCTTTCGGCCACGGGTAGATAAGTAGCTTCTTTTTATTTTCTGTGTTTTAAGTGCGCTAATTATTCTTAGAGTTTTAGTTTCTTTTTTAATTTGTGCTTAAATACATAGTATATTTAGTTTCATAGACACTTTTCGATCAATATTTTTTTACAGGGAATTTACGGATTTAACGAAGTTTTTCGGCTGTCTCTTAAAATTTGTTATAAGCCGGTACGATTGCAGTTAAAATTACTTATAATAACATGGTATATGCTTTATGAATTGTTTTAAGAGGGTTAGTTACTAGTCTGTTCACTTTTTGATCCATAGGCTACTTGAGCGATCGTGTCCAAGTGTTCTATGAAACCTGGTACCCACTGACAGACGAGGAGAGGTTGCACCTGAATGAGTACGTCTCGTGCTACATGCCAGCTTACTTCAGCAACCTCTACCAGGCTCTCCTTGATGCTTTCAACCTCTGGGATAGGACTCAAGATGAAATCGGCGCTCCTGGATGGGACTGTAAGGAGATTATTGCTTATATAGATAACAGCAGTATTCAGAATGATCTGAAGCGTTTGCTGTGCACTACAGAGACCATTTGGAGTAATTACACCAAGACAATGATGCACAGATCACCCAAGAAGTACGAATCCATCCAAGCGAAAGTTCCCGGGAAGGAAAAGGAATATGGAGCAGTGAAAATAATCGTAGAAGAAGTACAAAACGAAAAGGAGGAAGGAATAGATAAAGGAAATAAGAATGAGTCATAGACGACTTTGTGTTCATGTACCTTGACTTGAAGGAAGAATTGGGTAAAGATGATATACTTATCAGTTTATGTGATGAGATAACGTACATTTGACTTAGTGTAGACTACAAAATATTCATTTGAAAGAATGAACAATGCTACTAGCTGTTATAAATCGATGCCCTATTAGGAAGGGTATAAGATAGTAGTTTTTAGTTATCTATGATGTGGTAAAAAGAACACAGCATAACATCTGAAATTCTTGCTTGTTTTGCAATTAGTACATTGTTTACAAGAGACAAAACCCAAAGACTTGAATGCCATTAGTTCATATAATGGTATATTGTATGCAATTGATTAGTCTTTTTTACTCTGTATGAAATATTCTTGTAGTTAAATGATGCATATTTACATGTATATTAATTATATGTTTTGCTGTGACAACATGTATTTACAATTTATTTATGTAATCACTCTATTGGTGACGTTTGAAGCAAATAAATTTAGCTTATATGTATGAAGCGTTTCCATCTTTATTGGTTGGTAGGTAGAATTTTAGTTTAAAATAGGTTATTTGCCGCCACATAAGCCATCGAATATTTCATTTAAAAATGTTACAATGCTAAATTCAGTTTGGTTTAATAATGTAAAATTGATGCAAACAGTAAGTAGTTTGCTTCTGAGCAATGTGTGTTCAGAGAGCAAAACGTTTGAAATAAATATTTTTTGCATTTGGCCGTTTAATCCCTGATCCTTAATTTTTTCATTCAGTAAGTTAAATGGGAAAATTATAAGAACTTCAAAATTTAGGATATTGGAGCGACATTGGAGTGTAGACACTCAAGGTGTGGACTGGCAGGTGAAGCTGGGCTCTCATAGTAACAAGACATTTTCTGAATAAATATTCTTATTTTACATATTACATAGAGGGTTGGACTGTTTTGCCTCTGAGCAGTCAATTTTTCCTATAAATGGACTGAGTAGCTAGTCACAAGGACCCCGAAGGCTCAGAGAAGGTTGGAATGGACCCACTGGTCAGCTGTTAGGTGACAGATTATTAGCCTTCGGTGAAGCCCATCCCGCGTGTTCTTTAACATTCACAGAGTATGGCTTACCAGTACACGGTGCCATGGCTTAACGTCCCAGCCGATGGACAATGAATTTTCCAAACATCTAACAGTGTCTGCGATAATAATTCGCACCGAAATCGGTGGGCGTTTAGCAAAGATAAATCTCAAAGCTGGCACAGTTGGGACTCGAACTTCGGAGCAGGGCTGGGATAAGAAGCGGGGGGGGGGGGGGGGGGGTCAGGTCTTTTACTACTAAAATTGTATTTAAATAAAATTAATATTTTTCAACTTTGGTAAAATTTTAAATTGGTATAATAAAAATTATACTGAAAGAAAAGTGCTATGAGATCGGTGCTTTTAGCTGTTTACTAACTTTTGTTTCGTTCTGATAACATCAGGGAAGCTCCAAACACATTTAAATACCCTCTTTTCCATGTCAAGCCCAGTTAATTTCTTAATTCGGTCATGTCTGAGAATTGCGGATTACGAGATTAGAGCTCCACCGACTGAACGAATTCCCGCTATCTCGGAGCCATATATCTTCCATAATACGACTGGGGCGGGGGTGGCTCAGTCGGTAGCGCCAGACTCGTAATCTGTAGTTCCCAGGTTCGAGTCCCAGCTGGGTCAGCGTTGAGATTTATCTCCGCAAAATTCTCCGCCCTGCCCACGGTTAATAGGGGACACCGATGGGCTTGGTAAAGCCGCCGTCCGTCGCATGGGACGTTAAGCCGTGGCACCGTGTACGGGAGAGCCATACCCTGTGCACGTTAAAGAACACGCTGGATGGCCTTGACGGGAGGCTACCATCTATCTCCCACCAGCTGATCCAGTGGGTCCTCTCTCCCAATCTTCTCTGAGCCTTCGGGGTCCATGTGACCTGGCCATTTAGCTCATGGTGTGGAAAAAAGTGCAGTTCAGAGGTAAAACAACCCAACCCATAATACGATTTCTCAAATTTGTCTACTTTCTACGTATTTGAAGACCTTTTTCATCTATCATAACAAATTTTGCATGATGATTCCAGAGGTCAAGGGGATGATTTTTGTACATGCCTGATGTAAGGTTTGGCACTCGCACCCCAAAATTCTTCCTATCCCGCCAAAAACATTTACTCTCCTCCTTCTTCAAAACAGTGAAAGGGAAGAGAGAATTCGTAAACTGTAAGAGAAATACAAAATCCGATATGGTATGTACTTTCGTTTGTCACTTCTTAAAATCTTTAACTTCCATTCATCATCATCATCATCATCATCATCATCATCATCATCATCATCATCATCATCATCATCATCATCATCATCATCATCATCATCATCAAGCAGCCATGGGCTACGGAGGTCCAACCAGACCGCGCAGTTTAATTCTCCAAGCATATCTGTCCTGAGCTACATCTGCTGCATCCGGCCACTGTACCCCAATTCTAACAAGGTCCTGTTTGACATTGTCTGCCCACCGCATCCTAGGTCTCCCCCTCCTTCTGAGGCCTCCAGGCACACTGTTCATAACCCTATTCGCCAATCTATAATTATCCATACGGGCAACATGGCCAAACCAGCGAAGTCTCTCTCTACACAATATGCTGCTTAAAGGAGGTTGCAGACTCCTTTGCTAACCTCATCATTAGTTACAAAGTTAAACCACCTAATACCCAAGATACTGCGTAAGCATCTAGAATCAAAAGCATCTAGTTTCCTGTTATCTTGTTTACACAGCGTCCAAGTTTCACTACCATAATTAACCCTAGAAAGAACCAAACTATTATACAGTCTAATTTTAGTCTTTAGGTGTATGCGCCTATTTCTCCACAATCTCCATAGATTCTTAAAAGTCCCGGCAGCAATACCTATTCGTCTGTTAATCTCATGCCGCACATCACCAGTATCAGTTACGCAGCTCCCAAGGTAACTAAACTGTGACACCTGCTCAAGACTGCAACCATTCAGATTAACTGAATCACAACCTGCCTGACCAATTTTCATCACTCTAGTTTTCTCTCTGTTTATAACCAAACCTACTGTACTACCAGTCTCATCAACAGTTCGAACGAAAGAGTTCATCTCATCAACATCATTTGCCAAAAGGGCTAAATCATCAGCATAATCTAAATCAGAAATTTTCGTATCTGCAGCCCATTTAAGGCCAAAAGCTTTCCCTTGAAGTGAATTTCGCATAACATAATCAACAACCAAACTAAAGAGAAAAGGAGACAAAATGCACTCTTGTCGAACACCAGAAGTAATGCTAAACCAATTTCTACAAGACTTACCAACTCTCACACATGACTCAGTGTTATTATAGAGAGCTTTCATTATGTTAACTAACTTGTCTGGTATACCATATGATCTCACAATCAACCACAAATTATGACGATCAACAGAGTCGAAAGCCTTTTTGAAATCAACAAAGCTAGCAACCAAAGGTTTCTGAAACTCTAAATATTTCTCAAGAATCTGCCTAAGTGAAAATATCTGATCTACACATCCCGTAGCACTTCTGAATCCACATTGTTCATCACGCAATTGCCTGTCAACCAGATTCTTAATTCTATTAAGCACAATCATGGAAAGAACTTTACCTGGAACGGAGAGTAGGCTGATACCCCTATAGTTATCACAAGAACTGCGATCACCTTTTTTGAAAATAGGGATAATAATAGCTCTGGTAAAATCTTTAGGAACCATGCCTTTATCATAAAAGTTATTCAAAATTTCAGTCATCCAAATGGTAACAGAAACATTCCCAGCTCTAAGCATTTCCGTAGTAATTTCATCCACCCCTGGGGATTTATGAAGAAAGTACTGCTTGAGGCTCAGGGTTGTTTGGGTTGTTTTACCTCTGAGCGGCACTTTTTTGCACACCATGGGCTAAATGGCCAGGTCACATGGACCCCGAAGGCTCAGAGAAGGTTGGAGGAGGGGACCCACTGGAACAGCTGTTGGGAGACCGATGGCAGCCTCCCGTCAAGGCCATCCAGCGTGTTCTTTAACGTGCACAGGGTATGTCTCTCCCGCACATGGCACCACGGCTTAACGTCCCATCCGAGGGACGGCGGCCTTTCCAAGCCCATCGGTGTCCCCCCCTGACCGTGAGCAGGGCGGGGAATTTTGCGGAGATAAATCTCAACGCTGACCCAGCTGGGACTCGAACCTGGGAGCTACAGATTACGAGCCTGGCGCGCTACCGACTGAGCCACCCCCGCCCCAAGGCTCAGGGTGTGTTATATGTTTTAGTGCTGGGTTTCCAAAGGATTTTTGGGTGCAATGGAATATTGAAATTCTCATTCACTTGGCGCCCTAAAATTCAAAATTTTCATTCATCTCGCAATCTAAAATTCAATATCCCATTCACTCCTAATGCATGACCTAAATGGCAATGGTACATGAAAGCTATGTGCTTGGATCAATTTATTACCTTCCGGGAAAGAGCCTTTGGCAATTCATCAGAAAATCTCTCTCACCCAAAATTTGATCACGACCCTGATTTTAGGAAACCATGTTTTGCAGAGTATATTGCGATTGAACTTTATCCAAAGTTGTGTCAGATTTTATTGGTGAAGCAAGATTGATTTCTATTCAACTAAAGGCGAGGGGGTGGCTCAGTCGGTAGCGCTCCAGGCTCCTAATCTGTAGTTCCCAGGTTGGAGTCCCAGCTGGGTCAGCGTTGAGATTTATCTCCGCAAAATTCCCCGTCCTGCCCACAGTCAGTAGGAGACACCGCTGGGCTTGGAAAGGCCGCCGTCCGTCTGATGGGACGTTAAGCCGTGGCCCCGTGTGTCTGAGATCCATACCCTGTGCACGTTAAAGAACACGCTGGATGGCTTGACGGGAGGCTACCATCTGTCTCCCAACAGCTGTTCCAGTGGGTCCCCTCCCCCAACCTTCTCTGAGACTTCGGGGTTCATGTGACCTGGCCATTTAGCCCATGGTGTGCAAAAAAGTGTCGCTCAGAGGTAAAACAACAACAACAACAACTAAAGGCGAACTGATGGCGAGGGAAACCATTTTGTTAGGTTTGCAGATGATATTGGGAAAGAGCAAATTATTTTTTTCCTGACCGTTTTTCTACCGACAGGTAACAAATGAAACACTCGTGCTTATAGAGTCAATAACGTCTATAAGCCTTTCTTTGCATCATGTTTTATAGATACACTTTATTTGAATCTCGAAACCGAAGTAGGTGATGTATTAGAGCAGTTGATGAACTTTTTCCGTCATACGACGACTTGCTAGAGACTCCTTAACAATATTTTACCTACATTATGTTGGAAAAAGTGTCCGGACACTTCCATGTTATGTGAATGGAAAGCCACTTTCAAAGCTCCCTAATATAGAAAATAAACCTTTTATGCAAAAACTGTTATTGGCGATAAATTGCAGATGTCACTCAAATCTCTCTAAATATATTTCCCGCAATATTCGTTTAATATTTAAAGAATGAATGGAAGTTGAAACATTTATCTTCAACTTTTGACACTTGTGAAAAAATACCTCGATAGATTTAAACACAACTCTTGTAACAATTTGTTCACTAACTACTCTGAATTAACATAAATTAAATATCTGAAGTTTGAATGACGATTTATTAAGATTTCATCAATTTGGAGGGACTGTTAGAGTGTCGTCTGCTGTTAAATGGCCCCGCTTCAATAACTGAATATTGATCTAAGATTGTTGAAAATTATCACTGTCGCATTGCCTCCAAATTGATGAAATCTTAAAAAATCATCATACAAACTTCAGATATTTAATTTATATTAGTGGACTGATATAAGGCTCTGAGCTTGATTATGGATCCTGATTTTGCTGCACTGGTGGGCTTCTGTGCAGGAAAAATCTTCCGCTGTGTTTTCTGTTGGTTTGTGGGTTGACAGCCCCAAGTGAATAGATTCACAGGATATGTTTATCAGCTGGTGGATAATCCTGAGCAGAGGTCATCGCAGGCACCTGAACTCTTTGCTTCTATTGGCATCGTCAAATTCTACATTGGAGGAAGTCTTCCAGTGTAGATGGCTTCAGCCTTTAGTAGTGGGGGAACGGGTCTTTGCCCCATGTCTGCGATTAGGGGGCTGTTTGATATTGTCTGCATTCCCTCTCTCAATAAACATAGTTTCTTTAAACATCCCACTAACCATTTTCTCTCCATAGGGGTTGGAATGTGAGGACTCTGCACAGAGCTTTTTCTCTTGATGTCCTCACACAAAAACTCCACCGTTTTGATTTAGATATTCTCGGCTTGCAAGAGACCAGATGGACAGATAAAGGTCAGATTCTTAAAAATAATCTTGAATTTCTGTTTTCAGGCAGGGACGACAATAAGCATCATCAAGGCGTGGGTCTGCTTCTCAGCAGACACGCTAGTGTTGCTCTTTTAGGATATGAGTGCATTAATGAAAGGTTTCTTACAGCAAAATTTCAGACAAGCGTTAAAGACTTGAATGTTATCTGCTGTTATGCCCCCACTGAGGATGAGAAGGATAGGTTTTACGAACAACTTCAGGATATTTTGAATTATGTCAAGAAAGATATTACCTTTGTTCTTGGTGACTTCAATGCCAAAGTTGGTACTGAATCTGACGTTTGGGGAGGGGTGATAAGCCCTTTTGATATCGGTAGCTGCAATGGCAATGGGCAACGTCTCCTACAGGTAAGTAAACTCAATGGATTCAAAATAAGTAACACTTATTACAAACACCGCGACATACATAAGAACACATGTGTTTCACCTGATGGGCTGCATAAGAATATGATTGATTATATATTAATTAACAGCAAATGGGCTAGTTCTGTTAGTAATACCAGGTCATATAGGGGAGCTGAAATTGGATCTGACCATTATCTTGTTAAAAGTGTCTTGCAACTTAAACTTAAAAAGTGTTGTGCTAGGGTTAAAAAATTTGCTTCTAATACTGAAGCTCTGAAAGACCCAGTTATAGCCAAAGCTTACCATGATAGGTTACTTAGTCATTATGACAGTCATGGTATGCTTACTACTGAAGTTGAGGAAGAATGGGATCATTTTAAACAGGCTTTTTTGAACACTAACAACTTTTGGACGCTAACTCTTTTCGGAAAAAAGGAACAGAAGAGACAATTATCTGAGTGATAAGGCACTAGAGCTTATTTCGAAAAGAAAAAACTGCAGGAATGTCCTTAATCAATACCCTACTTGTCCTAATAGAAAGCATTACAGAGAACTTAATAAACGTGTAAAAGATCAGTTAGCTGCTGATAAGAATCTTTGGCTTGATGGTTTGGCTGAGAAAGCCGAGGAAGCAGTTAGACAGCCCAACAGCAGAGAGCTGTACCAGATAATTAATGTTTTGTGTGGTAGAAAACGGACAGGTATACAGGGGTTGAAGGATAAACAAGGTAATGTTATAGAAGGGGAGGATTCTGTCATGGCTAGGTGGGCTGAGCATTTCAGTGATATTCTAAACAATGCGGTTAGTTCTATTCTTATTGTTTGCAATGATGATAGATGCATTGGTGGCTTTAATGTTGGCCCTATAACACAATCTGAAATTATTTTGGCTGTTTCTAAACTTAAACTTCATAAATCCCCAGGGGCAGATGATATTACTACAGAAATGCTTAGAGCTGGGAATGTTTCAGTTACCACTTGGATGACTGAAATTCTGAATATCTTTTATGATAAAGGCATGGTTCCTAAGGATTTTACCAGAGCTATTGTTATACCTATTTTCAAAAAGGTGATCGCAGTTCTTGTGATAACTATGGGGGCATCAGCCTACTATTCAGGTAAATGGTTCTTGTGATCCCTATAGGGGTATCAGCTTACTATGTTCCAGGTAAAGTTCTTTCCATGATTGTGCTTAATAGAATTAAGAATCCGGTTGACAGTCAATTGCGTGATGAGCAAAGTGGATTCAAAAGTGGTAGGGGATGTGTAGATCAGATATTTTCATTTAGTCAGATTCTTGAGAAATGTTTAGAGTTTCAGAAACCTTTGGTTGCTAGCTTTGTTGATTTCAGAAAGGCTTTCGACTCTGTTGATTGTCATAATTTGTGTTTGATTGTGAAATCATATGGTACACCAGACAAGTTAGTGAACATATGGAAAGCTCTCTATAATAACACTGAGTCGTGTGTGAGAGTTGGTGAGGCTTGTAGCAATTGGTTTAGCATTACTTCTGGTGTTCGACAAGGGTGCAGTTTGTCTCCTTTTCTCTTTAGCTTGGTTATTGATTATGTTATGCGAAATTCACTTCAAGGGAAAGATTTTGGCCTTAAATGGACTGGACATACGAAAATTTCTGATTTAGATTATCCTGATGATTTAGCTCTTTTGGCAAATGATGTTGATGAGATGAACTCTTTCATTCGAGCTGTTGATGAGACTGGTAGTAGAGTCGGTTTGGTTATAAACAGGGAGAAAACTAAAGTGATGAAAATTGGTCAGGCAGGCTGTGATTCAGTTAATCTGAATGGTTGCAGTCTTGAGCAGTTGTCACAGTTTAATTATCTTGGGACAGACGAATAGGGATTGCTGCCGGGACTTTTAAGAACCTATAGAGAGTGTGGAGAAATAAGCGTATACACCTAAAGACTAAAATTAGACAGTATAATAGTTTGGTTCTTTCTAGAGTTAGTTATGGTAGTGAAACTTGGACACTTTGTAAACAAGATAACAGGAAACTAGATGCTTTTGATTCCAGATGCTTACGCAGTATCTTGGGCATTAGGTGGTTCAACTTTGTAACTAATGATGAGGTTAGGCAAAGGAGTCAGCAACCTCCTTTTAGCAGCATATTGTGCAGAGAGAGACTCCGTTGGTTTGGCCATGTTGCCTGTATGAATAATTATAGATTTGCGAATAGGGTTATGAACAGTGTGCCTAAAGGCCTCAGAAAGAAGGGGAGACCTAGGATGCGGTGGGCTGACAATGTCAAACAGGACCTTGTTAGAATTGGTGTGCAGTGACAAGATGCAGTAGATGTAGCTCAGAATAGACTTGCTTGGAGAGCTAAATTGTACGGTCTGGTTGGACCTGCGTAGCCCATGGCTGCTTGAGGATGATGATGATGAACAAACAAGAGTTGTGTTTTATCTATCGAGGTATTTTTTCCCAAGTGTCAAAAGTTGAAGATAAATGCTTCAGCTTCCATTCATTCTTTAAATATTAAACGAATATTGTGCGAAATATATTTAGAGAGATTTCAGTGACATCTACAATTTATCGTCAATAACAATTTTTGCGTAAAAGGTTTATTTGCAATGTTAGGGAGTTTTGAAAGTGGCTTTCCATTCACATAACATGGAAGTGTCCGGACACTTTTTTCAACATAGTGTATTCTTTGTTTAATTAAATTATGTATCTTTTCTTGATCTTTAATCATTTAAAAATTATTAATCATGCATTATCAAGTTGTTAGTTTTAAAATTTAATCTTATTTATCTTTTTAATTTATCATAATAATTTGTCACTGAATTCACTAGTTTTCAGACCTATCGGTGTACAGTCGCTCAAAAAAAGTATCCGAACACTATGGTTGATTACAGAATTCAGAAAAAATATCTGGCAACGATTTTTTTAGAAATTAGTGATCTGGCAACTTTCATATCACGTGTCGCAACCTTCGTATCCATAGTGTTCGGGTACTTTTTTGAGCGACTGTAGGTGGTCATATAATTTTGATACTAGATCGTGTGGGCTCACTCACGGAAATATTGAGCGTGTGCAGTTACCGTTCACAGCAAACTGGAGCGTGTGCAGTAACTGCAGACGCTCCAGTTTGCTGTGAACGGTAACTGGAGCGTGTACAGTTGCTGTACACGCTCCAGATATTTTTCCTGAATTCTGTAATCACGTGACACGAAGGTTGCCAGATCACTAATTGTTGTAACTAGTTGCAATTGTAACTAGTTGCTAGATCACTAATTTCTAAAAAAATCGTAACCAGATATTTTTAGTGAATTCTGTAATCAACCATAGTGTTCGGTTACTTTTTTGAGCGACTGTACCTTTCCTACCCAGGGCAGGATGAGGATTTTGCAGCGATAAATCTCAACGCTGGTACAGATCGAACTCAAGCCTGAGAGTTGAATTGTATGAGCCTGGCGCGTTAAAAGCTAGGCCATAAGATACCATTTTCGTTCTCTGATATGAATAAGTGATTTCGATTGTTTTAAGCAAGTAATGCTCCGAAAACAAACCTCTAGCACGTTTATTTCGTTCTTGATAAAAGTACCGTGAAGACGATCTATTGGAAAGTAAACTGGGATTTAATTTCTTTGTATTAGGGTTGGATTGTTTACCTGTTGTAGGAAATGTTTTCACATTGTGGAATAAATGGTTAGGTTACAAGGACTTCAATGGCGGAGAAAAAGTTGGGGGAATAGGTCCCACTGAACAGCTGTTTAGATGTAGGTGGGAGCCACCTGTCAATGTCATCCTTCTTGTTTTTAACGTGCCCAAGGATCATCATATCACTGGTGTCCTGCATATGGGTCAGGGATTAAAGTGTCATCAGATAAAGGGCGACTATTCCACGCCCAGATTTGCTTTCGAGAAAGACATTTGGTCATTACGACCAAGCTCCACATTTTTATAATATATATTTACCTTGATTTCAATTTTAATATCATCTTTTTTTGAAAGATAAGTACGAAAGTTTAAAATGAAAATGGTAATTAGCTAAATTTTGATTTTCAGTATTCACCACCTTCCTTATTTTATTTCCGCTAGTATGTTAGCGCCCTTGGCTTCTGATCTAAGGATCTGGGTTCGAGCTCCGGGTAAGGCATGGATGTATGTGTCGTTTTTCCTGCTGAGGTCCTGCCATCCTCACAGATATCAGGTGTCAGACAGGCTCCTGTCAGACCTCTGTGGCAAGCAGCTGCTTGAGGGGGTATTTTTTTTTTAATATATTCAGTGAAGCCCCACGTTCGTAACTGTAATGTGTAGCCTTCATAGATCTGAACAGGCCAAAACATTCTCCAATGCTGAAGCAGAATCGAGATTATTCGCTTTTAGGGACTTTCTGCTATTGCAGCAGTTTATTAGTAGGGACTTGGCTTAGGCGAAATCTGAAGCTACTGCTTGTTTGACTATCGACAAACTATATATTTCATTCTATCTAAACAAACAAGGCATCATGTATTTGTTGAAAGACTAATCAACACTTTACATTCGCAAAGAATATGTTCATTTTCATTCTTAAATACAAATTTGATAGAACGATGTTACGAAAACATTCAAGTTTCTTTACTTTGTACGTAACATCTGGGTTTCGTTTTCTTTGTATGTAACAATAGAAACAATATACGATCATGGTGATATTAGTAATCAAGTGAGTTGTAAAGTTCAACATCGAATGCGAAAATAAGACATCTTCATGACTAAATATTTCTGTTCTTACGTACGAGTTCATAAAGTTTCAGAATGACCCAATAAGCTGTACGTAAAAAAATTTATCATTGTAAAATTCGGCATATTGAGATTCATCAGATTCTTAGATTAATTTCTTAATACCGATTTCGTAGTATATAAATTCTTTTCTGCTAATAATATTTGAGATGAAATCAATATACCTTACGCTAATATTCTGTAATCTTACTCGAATAGGAATTTCTGTTCAGCATTACCTACAACTGAAGTATTAGGATTTTGCTTTAAAAATAGGATTATATAAGAAATTTTACAATAATTATAAATGTTTATAAACGACGGATCTAGAAGGAAAATTAAATAAAGAGTGGAGATTGAGCTGGACTGAGCAGAAAAAAAAAGAAATGGGAACTAAGAGACTGGATTGTTATTTCTGTACAACAATTTCCCCTCCGTTTTAGAGGTCTTAAATATATAGAAAAAAGCCTGAAATATATATATAAATATTTTTTGCCTTTATCACCTTGACAAGAATTCTCGAACGATTCGATTATGCCATTACCGTGAAAAGAAATGACATTTTCAGCGTTTGACGTACTGCAGCAGAACTTGACTTGAATAAAAGACCTGTCAGTTACGATATTTTAAAAATTTTGGTAACGTCGTGCACCACCTCGTATTAGGGAATCGCCAGGAAATAAAACAGGGTAAAATTAGTGACTATTTGAAATGAGTGAAACTGTTTTGTGATAGTATATGACCAATGTTCTGGCTATTTAATGTCACGCAAGTATTACGAACATGGTGATAATGATAAAGTTAAGATTTTTATTGCGTATTAGTGAAAAAAAAATTGTGTTCAGTTTTGAAAAGAACTCTTTTGGAACTGGATTCATTATCACATTTAAGACCACTTTTATCTATATTTGTGCATTTTTACATATGTGCTTTCAATTAAAAGAGAGTTCTATTGTTTATGTGAAAGTTGAATTATCAATATTTTTTGCAGAAATTGAATCTTTGAATTCTGAATTAACAAGGTTTTTACTACTCTGAGGATGCGCCAGAATGTGTAATTTTTTTCTTTTCTATAAGGTATTTACAATTTTATATTGATTTTATAACTTATTTAACTTTAAATGTGATAGCTGATCATTTGCGTTTTTCTCAAAGTATTTGACTCCACTATCCAATATTTTAATAACACGATTTGAACATACTGACACAAGAATTAATATATGAATTGATTTATTTCAAGAATACATAGGAGAAGGATACATGTAGCATCGTCTGCTGAAACTACTGAAGGATCAGAATATAATGGAATATTTTCTCTAGTATCATCCGTAAAATATTAATCTACTAAAGAATGTAGAATAAGAATCTACTAAGTGCAATAGCGTCTAGTGCAAATAGCCAGTAGAGTTAATCGAAACCTCAAGGCTCCCTGGGTAGTCTATGGCATCCCAGGGCATAATATTTAGATCTTTACAGTCCCATCCAGCCTTCCAGAGTGTTTCTTGTTTCGTGTCATAGAGTGGGAAACTCTTCAGATTCCTTTTCTGAATGTCATTGAATTCCGACCACAACTTGTAGACATTCTGCCTGATATGTGTGAAATATATATGTCTTAAACAGTACGTAAACTCTTCTTCAGAACCTGGGGGGAATCGTTCATCAAAGTCAAATCCTAAACTTTTTACCTTTCTTGACTTTGATGCCGAATCAGAAACTATAGAAGGATCATCTGTTGCATCGTCTACGGAATCGTATATCACATCGTCTGCGTAATCATCTGCCGCATCAGCTTCGGATTCAGAATCTTCCGTGGATCCTTCTTCAGAAGACGAATCGCCCTCTGGATTTCTCCTGACGAGCAAAACACCCCTCCCTCCCCGTACTCTCCAAAAATCAGTAGCTAGAGTGCCTGGTGCACCATTCAAGATTTTCTCCTGGAGGCGATCCCAGATCGTCATTGCATGGAGAAGGGTCGAAGAATGTGGTGCTATAATGTGCCGCCATTTTTCAACTAACTGCATCTTCTCGTTCATCTTCTCAACATCTTTAAACTGACTCCAGAACTGGTAGAGCCGCCCTTCTGTAGAGGGAAATGCTGAATAACTTGGATGATCCATGGGTGGTTTATCTGTGAATGATAAGTAAAGGAAATAATGAATATTGTATCACAAAAAATACATAAGAATATAAAAAAATAACGATCTCCAAAAACATTCAGTGCTGTTTATATTCACATTGGCTGAATGAAAGAACGAAGAATTCACTTTGAGTATGTACAGTCGCTCAAAAAAGTATCCGAACCGGAAGTATCCGGTTGATTACAGAATTCAGAAAAAATACCTGGCAACGATTTTTTTTAGAAATTAGTGATCTGGCAACCTTCGTGTCACGTGACACGAAGGTTGTCAGATCACGTGTAGAAATTGAAGATCACGTTTTAGAAATTAGTGTCACGAGACAAAAAGTTCTAAAAAAATCGTTGCCAGGTTTTTTCCGAATTCTGTAATCAACCATAGCGTTCGGATACTTTTTTGAGCGACTGTACCATATGTTAATATACTTTCATCCATACAGTAACTAGATAGGAAGTTCATTCGAGTGATCCAACAGTTTAAGTAAATGGTCGGTCTCAAACCCTCGAGACTTTAAGAGATTACTCTTAACGTTTTTGATTTAAGCCAAGTGTAAAATTCTAAATAGGTGGATTATTTTCATATACGTTCGTAAAATATTGAATTCTCAGTGATTACGAACGACAGTGAATATCGAATGATTATGAATGACAGTGAACAATTATTTGTTCTTGGGAATTTGCACAGCAGATGAGGACACGAGGCTGTTGAAATTAGAATAACTTTTTTTCTCTTCCGTACTTTTCCATATACTTGACTTTGAAGTCCCGATTCCGGTAAAAGGGTTTCTCTTTCCAACCAATAAAAAAATAAAATCCACCCTGTCGTCGGTGAAGAAGGGAAAACGTAATGATCTGGAAAGGCTCGTGTCCGTTGAATGGAATGTTAAGCCATACCCTATAAACTTTAAAGAGAATGATCGGATGGTCTTGACCAGAGGTTACAATCTGTCTCTTTGATACGCAATTGAGATTCATTGTTAAACTGTTAAATATGATCATCATGGAGTGGGTAAGATAGACGATACGTAAGGAGTAGAAAATTTCTAGTTGATATTTAGTGGGTTTCCTAATTGTCCTAATGAAATGAGTTGGGTTATTTTACATCTGAGCGGCACTTTTTTCCATACCATGAGCTAAATGGCCAGGTCACATGGACCCCGAAGGCTCAGAGAAGGTTGGGGGAGGGGACCTACTGGAACAGCTGTTGGGAGACAGATGGTAGCCTCCCGTCAAGGCCATCCAGCGTGTTCTTTTACGTGCACAGGGTATGGCTCTCCCACACACGTGGCCACGGCTTAACATCCCATCCGGCGGACGGCGGCCTTTCCAAGCCCATAGGTGTCCCCTACTGACCGTGGGCAGGGCGGGGAATTTTGCGGAGATAAATCTCAACGCTGACCCAGCTGGAACTCGAACCTGGGAACTACAGATTACGAGCCTGGCGCGCTACCGACTGAGCCACCCCCGCCCCATCCTAATAAAATGAAAAAATATCAATGGCTTAAGACTGGAAATCCGGTTGGAACTTTCCGAGAGAAACTGTATATTTTAGGCAATGCTAATATGCGGTTTTGAAAATAACTCATAAGAAAGTTACGATTAGGATTAAGAGATCATAAAATAAAAATGACAAAGGAAATAAGGTGATAAAAACTAATTCAAACTTCTAAATCATATTTTACAAAAAATATAATAACGCGAATTTCTTACACAATACAGGGTTGTTGGGTTGGTGAACTCCTGATGATGACGTTTTGCACACAATGGGTTAAATGGCCAGGTATGAAGAGCTCTGAGGTCTCAGCGAAGGTTGAATAAAAGGTTAGGTTGTTTTACCTCTGAGCGGCACGTTTTTTGCACACCATGGGCTAAATGGGCAGGTCACATGGACCCCGAAGGCTCAGAGAAGGTTGGGGGAGGGGACCCACTGGAACAGCTGTTGGGAGACAGATGGTAGTCTCCCGTCAAGGCCACCGAGCGTGTTCTTTAACGTGCACAGGGTATGGCTCACACGCACACGGGGCCACGGCTTAACGTCCCATCCGACCGACGGCGGCCTTTCCAAGTCCATCGGTGTCCCCTACTGACCGTGGGCAGGGCGGGGAATTTTGCGGAGATAAATCTCAACGCTGACCCAGCTGGGACTCGAACCTGGGAACTACAGATTACGAGTCTGGCGCGCTACCGACTGAGCCACCCCCGCGCCCAGGTTGAATAAATGAGACCCAGAGGACAGCTGTTAGGAGACAGAAGATATCCTCTTGTCTAGGTCATTCTGTCTACAATTTAAAGTGTATAAGGTATGACTTACGTTCCATTCAACAGGGCGGCCTTTCCAGGTCATTCGGTGTTCGTTTTCTCACCAAGGACAGGGTGGGTTTTATTTTTCTGTTGGTAGAGAGAGAAACACATTTACCGGATTCTGGACTGCAAAGTCAAGGATATGGAGAAGTACGGAAATAAAAAATAATATTTTAATTTCAACAGACCTGCGTGCCCATCTACTGTGTAAATTGGTAGAACAAATAATTGTTCACTGTCATTCATATTCATTCCTCATTCACTGTCGTTCGTAATCATCACCAATATGAACAGCATCCCGTGGCTACAAGAATAATCTCTCTATTTGCATTTATTCTTTTTTTAACGTGCACATGGTGTCACGTTTCTTTCTCGGCGACACAGCTTTATGTCCCATCCGTCCGAAATCTTCCATTTGAAGCCCAATGATGTCCGTCCTTTTACCGAGGGTGAATCGAACCTTAGCGGAGATAAATATCAAATCTGGAGAGTTCGGACCCGTAATATGGAAATTGTTGATTGAGAGAGAGCCAACCCCTATGATAAACTATGAGTTGCAATAATTTCTCAGTACCTATCCAGGCGGAAAAATTCCAATCCCCATATGTCGGAGAGTCATACTCTGTGTATGTTAAAGAACACGCTGGATGGCCTTGACGGAATGCTGCCATCTGTTTCCAACAGCTGTTCCAGTGGGTACCCTCCCCAAATCTTCTGTTAGTGTTCAGGATCTTTGTGACCTGGCGACTTAGCCCATTGTGCGCAAAAAAGTGCTGCTCAGATGTAAAAATACCCAACCAAACCGATCTTTCACATAACGGTGGAATTTGATGTTAAGCCGTGGCTCCATGAGCGAGAGAACCATAACCTGAGCACGTTAAACACATCCTGCATTGCTTTGAAGGAAGGCTGGCATCTGTCTCCTAACAGCTGTCCAGTGGGTCCCCTTCCCTCAACCTTTTCTTATCTTTTGGGGTCCTTGAGAACTGGTAATTTAGCGCATTGTGCGCAAAAAAGGGCAGCTCAGAGGTAAAACAACCTAACCGAAGGGAGCAAATTAATATCATTGACAGATTCAGAGAACGCATTATAATGTTTGATTAATAGCTATTCAGCTCAAAAAGCGTATTTTATTTATAACATTAAAATGTTGAATGTGTTCAGACGGATGAACAGATGAATGGGCAAAACAAAAAAATTCGCGTCCTAAATTGGAAATGAAACTGCAATTATATTTGGGTTACATGTACGTTTTTCGATTTTGATCGGATGGTACGTGAAGCAGTGGCTCTGTGTGCTGGAGAGCAAACCCTGTGCACATTAAAGAACACGCTGGATGGCCTTGACGGGAGGATACCTACTATCTCTCAACAGCTGTTCCAGTGGGTCCCCTTCCACAACCTTCTCTGAACCTTTGGGGGTCCTGGTGATCTGGCATTTAGTCCATTGTGTGAAAGAAAAAGTGCCGCTCAGATGAAAAAAGACCGAACCCAACTCACAGAATATTGCAGGACGTACGTAAAAACCATGATTTCGGTCTATTGACCTTCCCATATTAGAGTTGAGTATTTTACATTTTATGAGAAGAGCACGTAGTGGTGGTTTTCTTTGCTTTTTGGCCTTCAAAAACCGTTAGAAAACGCCAGAGTGCAGGGATTTTTCGTTGAATTCTAAGATTATCTTTTTATGCAGAGTTGTTTTACCTCTTAGTGTCGCTGAGAGGGCGTGCCCCAGGACTTCACAACAGGGGGGGGGGGGGGGGAGCATACTTTAAAGTATTTACATAACGTCTGTTGTTTCGTGTCTTACTTTGTTATCCGCTTTGTGAATTTCTCTCTCTGTGTGAAAATTTCAGATAATATTTTATCATGCAGCAGCTACATGAGCAATCGTTCGAAGAATAAGAAAATAATTTTTCATATGCATAGAAAGAAATATTAATATGATGTGGGTGTTGCAGTGTTGGCTTGATAAGAAATTACTAATTAATTAATAGTTGGTTAACAGTTTTGTGACGTTAATGACTGTTTCATTCTATTTAATGAAATAGAAATGAAAAAACATCCTTGTTATGATGACCGATTGTACACCGCTACCAAACGATTATTATCTCGGGAAGGAGCAAATATTTGTTGGGTTGTTTTACCTCTGAGCGACACATTTTTGCACACAATGGGTTAAATGGCCAAGTCATAAAGGCTCAGAGAAAGTTGGGGGAGGAGACCCACTGGAACAGTTGTTGGGAGACAGATGGTAGTCCCCCCGTCAAGGCCATACAGTGTGTTCTTTAACGTTCACAGGGTAGGGCTTCCCCGCACACGAACCATGGCTTAACGTCCCATACGACGGAAGGCGGCCTTTCCACGCCCATCGGTGTTCCCTACTGACCGTGGGTAAGGCGGAGATAAATCTCAACGCTGACCCAGCTGGGACTCGAACCTGGGAACTGCAGATCACGAGCCTGGCGCGCTCCGATTGAGCCACCCCCACCCCTAAATATTTGTTGGAATAAGAAACCGTTCTAAGGAATTTGGAAGGAAAAAATTTAAACGCCAGTCGCTTCGGCAAAAAACTATATTTTTATTATTTTAATTATGTTTATTACCATAGTTGGTAAAAAGAATAAGTAGAAATAAAGATCTGGTGTTTTAATTCCATCGAATTTAATTTTCATCGCAAGATCAGCACAATTTCTCAGAATCATCTAACATAAATTCTATAGTACTTCTATATGAAATATAAATGATGTAATTTTTATATCCGTAATATCAAGATATATTCAAAGGGTCATTTTATTAGGTACATTTTCGCAGGTATAGGACTTAGTAACTCCTTAAATAATATTTTTATGAAAAAATATAACTGATAATAATTTTAGGAACATAATCTATTTAAACTCGATTTCCAATAGTGCCCGTTCAGTATTTCAAGAGCAATGGAAATATGAGTTAGGGAAGCTGAAACGCTTCGTATGTTAGCTCTTCCTGCAAAATATCATTCAGAATTAACGAAAAGTAGCCTAATTTTCACGTGAACTGCTTAGACGAAATTAATTAAGTTTATCATAATAGTTATTGCTTTAGTTTCAACTTGGTTTTTTTTTAATTTTTCGAAACAATTACAAAATGGAATTATTGTTGTTAAATAGTCCATTTTCCTTAACTTTAAATAGCGAACGAATTTTGTTAAAAATCTAGGTTGAATTCGATTTCAGATCTTTAAATTGTCTCAGGTCATACTTTTTCAAAATATGATTATTCAAAATATTCCCGAGTTTTGTATCTCAGGCACTATTAACATAACAAGGAACTGGGCCTAAGAAAGTGGCTATTGAAAATATGCATATTCAATGCACATTTTGATTTATAATTATAAATATTTCCCTGATAGCTAGCTAGACCTCAAACCATAAAAATTCCGAAATTGTAGTTTTACACTTTCTTTTGCGAACAGAAATCTGTCTTACCGTAGGCTTCTTATAAGCTTAAAAGCTTATAAGAAGCGTATGGTATTTCTTATCAGCAAATTTCTTTAATTAATTTATTCTTAGCCAATGATTGTCAAGAAATTGTAATCAATTAATTTATTAATTTCAATTTATTTAAGAATTGTAATTAATTTATTCTTAGCCAATGATTGTCAATGATTTCATTCTTAGCCAATGATTGTTAACAAACTCTTCCTCAGGGAGTATCACCATCCTTCATACACCCTGGCAGAGTTCTCCTGCACTCAGTCTATGGCTCGACGTCTCATACGAGGGACGCCGGCCTTTCGAAGGCCTTTGGTTATGGGATAAATCGGAATATATATATATATGTTATAGAAAAAACATACGGGACGCGAATCTCGGAACTTCAGATTACGAGCCTCAACTTGAATTTTTGGAGGAGTAATTGTAAAAGACAATGTCGTTTAAGGAACCTATAATAAAAACTTCGGAAATATAGGAATTCGATGGTCGACATGCTCCCTTAGAAATATCATAAGTGAAAAAAAAAAGATGAATTTTAAATTAACAAACTTGTTGTCAAAAGTACGTGAAATGCCCAAAAGGTACAAATTAATAATCACGGGACAAACTAACTATTAGAAAGTAATCCCCTCTCTCCAAAAATATAAGATGAATTACTACACCATCGGGGGAAAATAGTTCGAAAATAAACAAAAATATGTTTAAAATTTATATTAAGGAATCATTTATATCGAATTTATGGTATTTATGTACTGGAAGAAGTGACCATATCGTCTTGCGCAACAGTTAAAAGCAGAAACGCTACAATCCGGGACTGAAATACGTATAAATGAACTTTTATTACCACTATCGCAGCAGTTAGACAGATTTTCCAGATAGAGCTAACCGAATGTCGCTTCTAAAATATATTTATATTATTTTTTAAATTTGGGATTTTTCTAAAACTTGGACGTATTATATTTTCTTCTACTTTTTCAGCTTTTTGGCTAATTTGAAAATTTTGAACATTTATGATAATTCCACTTCAGACCATTACCAGGGGCGGGGAGGGGCTCAGTCGGTAGCGCGCCAGGCTCGTAATCTGTAGTTCGTAGGTTCGAGTCCCAGCTGGGTCAGCGTTGAAATTTATCTCCGCAAAATTCGCTGCCCTGCCCACGGTCAGTAGGGGATACCGATTGGCTTGGAAAGACCGCCGTACGTTGGATAGGGCGTTTAGCCATGGCCGCGTCTCCCCTTTGCGGGAGGCCATACCCTGTGCACTTAAAAGAACACGCTGGATGGCCTTGACGGAGGCTACCATCTGTCTCCCAACAGCCGTTCCAGTTGGTCCCCTCCCCCAACCTTCTCTGAGTCCTTCGCGGTCCATGTGGCCAGGCCATTTAGCCCATGGTGTGCAAAAAAATTGCCGCTCAGAGGTAAAGCAACCCAGCAACCCAACCCAGACCATTATAATTCCACAAATGTAAATAAACTATAATTTTCGGGAATAGAGAAAGAGTGAAGGGCAAATTCAGTTTAATTTAGCAGAACAATTTGCTCCAGTTCGGTGTGTTTTCTTCATAATGCTACATTAAATAAAACGAATCTTATTCTTACCGACAGTAGGGTGGCCCCCCAAAATCCCAAGTGATCTCGGAATTTTGGGCAATGAAGTTGCAGAAAATGTCGCAAAAGAGGCTCTCAGTTTTACACCTTACACTGAAGTATCTCCAAATCTTAAAACATACAAAATCAAATCTAGAAAATACGAGAAGGCTCACAGAGAAATTATTCCAAGGAGAAGGACTTGCCACTAATAATCATAGACATAAATTTTCGAAAAATATATTAAGATATGATAAAAATATATCTCTGCCTACAAGACTCAGAATTGATGACACCCTTTTGAACTACACTCTCTCTATATACAAAAAAGGACCTTCTCCTCTCTGTGACTGTGAAAAGAATGATGAAATTATACTGCACGTACGTCTCCACTGTATCTAATGCCAAATTCAAAGGTAAGAATTCCTACAAGACTTAATTGAAATTAAAATACGAAACCCCACTTTAAATGATATCCTGATAAACAAAACCGCCAGACTTCGAATACTTATGAAAATAATAAGGAGGAAAAACATTGGCTTCGTCGTTAGTGGGATTCGAACCAATATCTCCTAGTTACGGCTTAGATATACTAACTATTATATCATCAACGGCTAACGATTTCTTCTTGAGATAGTGTGACTTATACACTTTCCCGCATTTTCATTTGATTCGCACGTGGTCATCTATCGGGAAGTGGACAATATCAGTGTCTCTTAGAGATGGAATTTAATATTTGTCACTCACCCTCATGGAGTAATATCAATAATTCAGTGGTAAAGTATCACATGCGGTAACCTGTTCCATGTCAGAGGACATATCTTGTGATACGTTACCACTGATATCGATTATTTATTTGGAATTTACTTATTAAATACTTGGGAAATTGCAATTTATTCCACCATGTTCAGAAGAATAAATATTCACTAACATGAGTAGAATAATTATTATAATTTATTGACGAGAAATTTGAACATAAATTTCTCTCTAACTGGTATACCTCTGAGTACAACAACTAATTAGAAAATTACCCTTCGTGCCTACATCTAGAAAAAAAAAGAAAATATCAAATCACTTTGAAATTCTTTTCGATCACTTAAATACATTGCTTTATTTGTTTACTTTTTAACACTAATTCTCATTCTATTTTTCATTCAGTGCGACAATTTCAAGCTGATAGCTAACTAGAACCTTCAAGGCATTGTAATATCATGGTGAAATTAGTCTCCAATAATGGGCTCCCTACACCATAACTAGAACCTAATATGACTGTGGATCTTGACTTGGAGGCACAACGGTTACACCCACATTCCTAAATACCTTTTCTGTAAAGAATTGAATGATTGACATTTCATGCCACAGGTGCATGAACATCATAGCAAGGGTCAGTTTTATTCTACCTAACCAGAACTCATTCTCTTTATTACTGAAGGGCACCGTGGTCAAGACAAAGTATTAATTTAAAACAAATTAAAAAACAGAAAAGTTCAAGACATACCATCAAAATAACATAGAAAGTGCTAATATTATATCAAAGCACAAGTTCACGATTTTCAAGGATCATTAACTTCGCGCACTTAAATTCATTAAGTACCAAAGGATCATAATCGAATAATGAGTTAATAATTTTTTATGGATGATACCCACTGCCACACAAATAGTTAGCGCGAGCCTCCTATTATGTATATATATGAGATGAACGCCCAGGTCATTGTGAATGGTGCTGTTGTTCACACACCATGGTCACAGATCTTAAGATTTGAGTCTGGAAGTTCTGTAGCGTCCTGACGATTGTGTTGGTGTGTATTGCCCCACAAAGATGAAACATACGTCAGGACAGGCCGAAGAATGGTCTTATACAAGAATAATCTTTTCTCTCTAGGCAGTTTAGAATTACATCCCATCAACGGGAAGAGTTTACATTTAATAATATTGACTTTCGACATCACAGTTGCCACATGTGCGTCGCATTTTAGTTTCGGACCAATGTTTAGTTTCTTCATTTAACAAAACACGATTGTTCTGAAACTGATTTTCAAGAGAGGTCGTAAGAGTTTCCACCTTGTTATCGTCACTATAAACAATGTCATTCATATCATGAATGGGAAAAAAATACCTTTGCAAACGACCGTGTCATCGATTATATTTACACTGACGCCAATAAATTATGCAAACTGCAACGGTAGATGCAGTATATCAAAAATAAGCAAACATTTTAACTGCAGATACTGCCAAAGATTTATGATGGAAACTGTTGACGAACAAATTTAAGAAATAGCTAGAGAATAACATACGGCATTGAAAATCCGGACTTCGCACAGGTATCCAAATTTATCACTGTTTCTTCACTATTTGCAAAGCGGGACTCGAGTTGATAGCGAATTACTTCCCAGACACAGTAAATATAATATAGTGAAAATTACACTTCAATTAATTTTTTTTATTTCGCTTAATTAAACGACTTTCTCCTTCAGAAAATGATGAACAAAATTCAGTCTAAAAAGACCAACATGGAGAGAACATCACTGTTCCGCAAATTCTTTCCAAAATAAGATATTGCCTTACTTTAATGAGATCCAGTCATCAAAAGGTAAACTTCAGTCGGCAGTTATTGAAAAATTTTTAACTGTACCTGCTAAAAAACTTCAAAGCGTAGAAAATATGGATGAAAAAGGAAATGAGATGTTTTTGAGATGAGAAAATAAAGGATATAATCCTGCATTTCGTCTAAGAATGTCTCAATACAACAGCACCATTTAGCATAGAATATGAAAGAGCGTTCTCTGCCCTAATGAAATATGAATAAAATTTAGATTCAATTTAAACGATACCACTAATGATTGCTCATATTTCTTAAGAGTTCACTTTATTCCCACAGGAAGTGTGAAATTATAAAGTATCAAAAAATTGCAGTATGAATACGTATTTTTTTTGTTTTCGGATAACCATTTAAAATAATTTTTTGTCAAAGATTTATTATTGTAACAAAAATTTGATTTAAAACATTAAGTAAAGTAATTCCTTGTTTTCTCCTTACTTTATTGCACCTAATTTTCATCAAAATTTATTGAGAAATATGTATGTTTCTTGAAATACTAGTTTCATAAAATAAAAATACAGAAATATTGGTATTAAGAGATCTACTTCCTAGGAGAGATAAGTTCGGATTGGAGCGGGGGTGGCTCAATCGGTAGAGCGCCAGACTCGTAATCTGTAGTTCCCAGGTTCGAGTCCCAGCTGGGAAAGCGTTGAGATTTATCTCCGCAAAATTCTCCGCCCTGCCCACGGTCAGTAGAGGACACCGATGGGCTTGGAAAGACCGTCGTCCGTCGGATGGGACGTTAAGCCGTGGCTCCGTGTGCGGGAAAGCCATACCCTGTGCACGTTAAAGAACACACTGGATGGCCTTGACGGGAGGCTACCATCTGTTTCCAAACAGCTGTTCCAGTTGGTACACTCCCCCAACGTTCTCTGAGCCTTCGGGGTGCTTGTGACCTGACCATTTAGCCCATGGTTTGAAAAAAAAGTGTATAACAGAGGTAAAATAACACGACCAAGTCAGGTTTAGGGTACAGAATATTTTAAATATTAAATCATCATCATCATCATCCTCAAGCAGCCATGGGCTACGCAGGTCCAACCAGACTGCGCAGTTTAATTCTCCAAGCATATCTGTCCTGAGCTACATCTGCTGCATCCGGCCACTGTACACCAATTCTAACAAGGTCCTGTTTAACATTGTCTGCCCACCGCATCCTAGGTCTCCCTCTCCTTCTGAGGCCTCCAGGCACACTGTTCATAACCCTATTCGCCAATCTATAATTATCCATACGGGCAACATGGCCAAACCAGCGGAGTCTCTCTCTGCACAATATGCTGCTTAAAGGAGGTTGCAGACTCCTTTGCCTAACCTCATCATTAGTTACAAAGTTAAACCACCTAATACCCAAGATACTGCATAAGCATCTAGAATCAAAAGCATCTAGTTTCTGTTATCTTGCTTACACAGCGTCCAAGTTTCACTACCATAACTAACCCTAGAAAGAACCAAACTATTATACAGTCTAATTTTAGTCTTTAGGTGTATACGCCTATTTCTCCACAATCTCCATAGGTTCTTAAAAATCCCGGCAGCAATACCTGTTCTTCTGTTAATCTCATGCCGCACATCACCTGTATCAGTTACACAGCTCCCAAGGTAATTAAACTGTGACACCTGCTCAAGACTGGAACCATTCAGATTAACTGAATCACAACCTGCCTGACCAATTTTCATCACTCTAGTTTTCTCTCTGTTTATAACCAAACCTACTGTACAACCAGTCTCATCAACAGTTCGAATGAAAGAGTTCATCTCATCAACATCATTTGCCAAAAGGGCTAAATCATCAGCATAATCTAAATCAGAAATTTTCGTATCTCCAGCCCATTTAAGGCCAAAAGCTTTCCCTTGAAGTGAATTTCGCATAACATAATCAACAACCAAACTAAAGAGAAAAGGAGACAAAATGCACCCTTGTCGAACACCAGAAGTAATGATAAACCAATTGCTACAAGACTTACCAACCTTCACATATGACTCAGTGTTATTATAGAGAGCTTTCATTATGTTAACTAACTTGTCTGGTATACCATATGATTTCACAATCAACCACAAATTATGACGATCAACAGAGTCGAAAGCCTTTTTGAAATCAACAAAGCTAGCAACCAAAGGTTTCTGAAACTCTAAACATTTCTCAAGAATCTGCCTAAGTGAAAATATCTGATCTACACATCCCCTACCACTTCTGAATCCACACTGCTCATCACGCAATTGCCCGTCAACCAGATTCTTAATTCTATTAAGCACAATCATGGAAAGAACTTTACCTGGAACGGAGAGTAGGCTGATACCCCTATAGTTATCACAAGAACTGCGATAACCTTTTTTGAAAATAGGGATAATAATAGCTCTGGTAAAATCTTTAGGAACCATGCCTTTATCATAAAAGTTATTCAAAATTTCAGTCATCCAAATGGTAACTGAAACATTCCCAGATCTAAGCATTTCCGTAGTAATTTCATTCACCCCTGGGATTTATGAAGTTTAAGTTTAGAAATATCCAAACTAACTTCAGATTGTGTTATAGGGCCAACATTAAAGCCAACAATGCATCTATCATCATTGCAAACAATGGGAGTAGAACTAACCACATTGTTTAAAACATCACTGAAATGCTCAGCCCACCTAGCCATGACAGAATCCTCACCTTCTATAACCTTGCCTTGTTTATCCTTCAATCCCTGTATACCTGTTCGTTTTCTACCACACAAAACATTAACTATCTGGTACAGCTCTCTGCTGTTGTGCTGTCTAACTGCTTCCTCAGCTTTGTCAGCAAGGCCATCAAGCCAAAGATTCTTATCAATAGCTAACTGATCCTTTACACGTTTATTAAGTTCTTTGTAATGATTTCTATTAGTACTAGTAGGGTACTGATTAAGGACATTCCTGCAGTTCCCTCTTTCTGAAATAAGCTCAAGTGCCTTATCACTTAAATAATTCTGCCTCCTCTGCTCCCTTTTCCCTAAAAGAGTACTGTTAGTTTCCAAAAAAGCCTGTTTAAAATGGCCCCATTCTTCCTCAACTTCAGTATTAAGCAAACCATGACTGTCATAATGACTAAGTAACCTATCATGGTAAGCTTTAGCTATAACTGGGTCTTTCAGAGCTTCAGTATTAAAGGTAAATTTTTTAACCCTAGCACAACGCTTTTTAAGTTTAAGTTGCAAGACACTTTTAACAAGGTAATGGTCAGATCCCATTTCAGCTCCCCTATATGCCCTGGTATTTCTAACAGAACTAGCCCATTTGCTGTTAATTAATATATAATCAATCATATTCTTATGCAGCCCATCAGGTGAAACCCATGTTTATTTATGTATGTCGCGGTGTTTGTATATATTTTGCAATTATGGCAGATGTAAATTAATATAAATAATATTTTTGAATAAAATTGAAAACTTTTAATAAATAAACTTTTAATAAAATAAGCCCCATGCGACTTTTGATTCCTTTTTGATGACTCCGTTTAACATCCTACTGACTCCGTTTAACTTCCTACTCCGTTATGACTTCCTACTCCGAATGACTCCGTTTAACTTCCTACTGATCGCAACTTTTCAGTCGGGCAAGAATGGTAAAAATGCAGTAGGGTCTATAACCTGTACAAAATGGCGTCGAACAATAGGTACGGAACCCAATATTGAGCCGGAAAGCTTAACCAATCGCATCGCTGAGAGCAGTGGCTATTGTTTCATGATCGAAATCAAGGACACAATCCCAGAATGAATCCCTACTGCAGCTTAGGTGTGGCTGTTACGATGCATTAATGTAATTTCGCTGTCCCATGTTCAGTCCATCTTGACTTGTGAGGCAAGACCACCTTAATTTTGCTGTGTGCTATTGTTGGCGCAGAACAAAGGTTGAAGTACAGTGACGTCACGTGAAAATTCGTTGCTACCGCGAAATGGATAAGTCACCTGGATTCAAATTCTTAGAGAAGATTCGTGGAATTTGATCCAATGGGTAAACAGTAGCCTCCAATTAAGGCCACAATTATTCTTTAGCATGCATAAGGAACGGCTCTGCTGCACACAGAGCCACGACTTGACGTCCCATCCGATGGACGGCGGCCTTTCATGCACATAGGTGTCACCTTTCTCACCGAGGACAGAGTATGGGTTAGCAGAGATAAAATTAAACGCTGGGACTGGAAACTGGGAATTACAGATTACAAAAATGAACCCCGACCTGGTTGTTGGTGTTCATCTAGGCAAATTGCATCCTATTTTTTAAATATGATTTTAACCCCTCTCAAACACAAACCCTTTAAATTCAATGGCAATAATAATTTCTTTAAAAGTACATTGTGTTAACTGTGTGAAACGCTTTTGCTGTGTCCAAGTATATAGCCCAGTTCTTTGTGAGTTATCAATTACATTCAAATTTATCGTAATCAATTTTGGTATCAGGAAACTTATTCGACGGAAATTTGTTCGGACCGAAAATATGTTCGAAACCCAAATTTATTCGAAACGGAATCAGAATTGTTTTAGGGAAAGTATCGAGATGATTGTATCTCTCCATTGCGAAAGATTTTAGTGTGGTTTTCAATGGAGAATTGGGTGACGGTGGGGCAAATTTTACTTTCCTTTAATTCTGTTGTTATGTTTTTTCTGTTCTGTTAAAAGGTGGGTACCTCATTTCGTGCGAAAATGTGTATGGGCATGGAAATAAAGCCCCGAGACATGGAGGCTAAATCTCGGTATCCAATAAGTTTTTTTGGGATGGTGTATATGTATAGGGGGTAGAAGGACGACTCTCCTGGTTGTAGTTTTATCTTTGAATTCGGTGGTTCATATAAGTTCGTTGTGCTTCAACCTGACCATTTGGCCCTCTCCCAAAACCTTAAATATTTATTCACGTTTTCTCTAGATCTAGGTTATTAGAAAAAGCATACACTGAGTAATCATTGAAGTCAGTGAAATTATTTGAAATTAGCGTCACTTTGCCGTAATATTAGCGACCAGCCTATGTTATGCCAATGGGACACTAACTTCGAAGTTTTTTAACTTCTGAAGTCAGCTTTTGTGAGTAAACGTGGCGGTTGAAAAATTTAAAAATTATTTTTACACACTTTTAAAACGTGTAATAAGATATGAACTGGTTTCAAATAATATTTTCTCTATTTTAATTTTAATTAATTTAAAATGTCACCAATGCAATCTTTAAATAGTGATATTGCTGAAAAATTGATATTTAGATAGAAAGGTTTTTGAACTTTAATTTACCTTTATCACATTTTCCCATAGAAAGGTTATTTCAAAATTTACAGATTTCAAAATTAAAGGGCCATTGATATAACATGGGGTGCGGTGTTGATATTTTAATGATCATTGATCGTATAGTTGTGGTAGTAAAAATATCGAATAAATGATGTCAAAAAATAAAAATCGAAAGAAAAAAAGACATGAAGTTGTTTACTTCTCAACAGCCAAAGTTGGTTCAAAGAAAGTTAAAAACGTAAACGGTCGTTTACACTACATTCCTAAAGCCTCCAAAAGATACCGGATGCACTAATCCAATAAACCCCACCATACCACTCAAACGTTCCAAAGAGAGTAGGTATGCACTACTGACTAATCCATATTATCCACATGGTGAAAAGGGCATCAGATTCTGAAGCAGAAACCCCTCAAGACAAGGACAGCAGCTCAAGTCGTCTCATACAAAACAATGAGCAGAGAATTTACCCAAAAAAGGGAAAACAAACTAGCGTGAAGAAAAAAACTTCACTTAAAAACAAATAGAAATGAATGCTGAAAATCAATACATATATATAACGCGATAAAACCCTAGAAAATAACAAATCAAAAGGAAAAGTACAAAACTAAATTACACTAACAAAAGTAGGAAATGAAGCTACAAAAGCAATAATGAAAGAAAATTACGATGCACAGTAAAATAAAGAGAAAATACCACGAACAAAGGATTATCATAAAATATGAAATATTATGCAACATGAAGAAAAGTAATATATACGAAACGCAACATGAAGCAACCCGAAAAAAACTAAAAACAAAACATTAAGGAACACGAAAAAACCTAAATACAAAACGCAAGAACCTCAGAATAAATAAGTCTTTCCCCCACCTCCCCTAATTTAAACCTTTCCTGCTCTCTTCTAATTATAACTAAATTAACTATCAATCTCTTAACTTATCAATGCTTTAAAATTCTGTCCGAGGGAGAAGGTCATATAAACCTAAAATCAGCACGTTTACGAAAGAAAGTATAATTTTTGGAAAATACCACAGTTCTAATTTTCCAACATTATTACTCTTCTACAAAGCTCTGAATATAGTCTAAAGGAATAGTGAAAACTAATAGAGGCGGTTAAGTCTGTAGCGCACCATGGCTAGCAGTTCCTAGTTCGAGTCTCTTATGGGCCAGTTTTGTGATTTATCCGTTCAAACCTCCCGTCCTACCCACGGTCAGTAGGGGACGCCGATGTGCTTGGAAAGGCCGTGGTCCGTCTGATAGGACTAGGACGCTAAGCTGTGGCTCTTTGAGCGAAAGAGTCATACCCTCTTCACGTTAAAGAACCCACTGGATGGCCCTGATGGGAGGTGACCATATTTCTCCTAATAGTTCTTTAGTGGGTCCCCTTCTCCCAGCCTTCTCTGAATCCTCGGAGTACTTTTCACCTAGCCATATTTAGCCCATTGTGTGAGAAAAAGTGCCGCTCAGAGGTAAAGCAACCCAACCAAAAAGAAATTCGACCGAAAGGTGGCTAGATTGTCCTTAAAGCTGGTAATGTTTTATTCTGTCAAATCTAAAACTAAGACTTCTGTTCCCTCTCTCTCCAGATCCTCCCCCCCCCTCTCTCCTTCGAATGATTCTCCAGTGACAAAACGGAAGCACAGAACAAGAAGAGACCTTATCGACGAATATGCCCTCTAGCTGTCTCTTAATTCTGACAAATTTCCGTTCGATTTTGAAATTCCGTAGAAGAAATTTCCGTTCCAAATAAATTTCCGGCGAACGAATTATACGAAACCCTCAATCAATGATTTAAGTAATTCTAAACTGCCTAGAGAGAAAAGATTATTCTTGTATAAGACCATTCTTCGGCCTGTCCTGACGTATGTTTCATCTTTGTGGGGCAATACACACCAACACAATCGTCAGGACGCTACAGAACTTCCAGACTCAAATCTTAAGATCTGTGACCATGGTGTGTGAACAACAGCACCATTCACAATGACCTGGGCGTTCATCTCATATATATACATAATAGGAGGCTCGCGCTAACTATTTGTGTGGCAGTGGGTATCATCCATAAAAAATTATTAACTCATTATTCGATTATGATCCTTTGGTACTTAATGAATTTAAGTGCGCGAAGTTAATGATCCTTGAAAATCGTGAACTTGTGCTTTGATATAATATTAGCACTTTCTATGTTATTTTGATGGTATGTCTTGAACTTTTCTGTTTTTTAATTTGTTTTAAATTAATACTTTGTCTTGACCACGGTGCCCTTCAGTAATAAAGAGAATGAGTTCTGGTTAGGTAGAATAAAACTGACCCTTGCTATGATGTTCATGCACCTGTGGCATGAAATGTCAATCATTCAATTCTTTACAGAAAAGGTATTTAGGAATGTGGGTGTAACCGTTGTGCCTCCAAGTCAAGATCCACAGTCATATTAGGTTCTAGTTATGGTGTAGGGAGCCCATTATTGGAGACTAATTTCACCATGATATTACAATGCCTTGAAGGTTCTAGTTAGCTATCAGCTTGAAATTGTCGCACTGAATGAAAAATAGAATGAGAATTAGTGTTAAAAAGTAAACAAATAAAGCAATGTATTTAAGTGATCGAAAAGAATTTCAAAGTGATTTGATATTTTCTTTTTTTTTCTAGATGTAGGCACGAAGGGTAATTTTCTAATTAGTTGTTGTACTCAGAGGTATACCAGTTAGAGAGAAATTTATGTTCAAATTTCTCGTCAATAAATTATAATAATTATTCTACTCATGTTAGTGAATATTTATTCTTCTGAACATGGTGGAATAAATTGCAATTTCCCAAGTATTTAATAAGTAAATTCCAAATAAATAATCGATATCAGTGGTAACGTATCACAAGATATGTCCTCTGACATGGAACAGGTTACCGCATGTGATACTTTACCACTGAATTATTGATATTACTCCATGAGGGTGAGTGACAAATATTAAATTCCATCTCTAAGAGACACTGATATTGTCCACTTCCCGATAGATGACCACGTGCGAATCAAATGAAAATGCGGGAAAGTGTATAAGTCACACTATCTCAAGAAGAAATCGTTAGCCGTTGATGATATAATAGTTAGTATATCTAAGCCGTAACTAGGAGATATTGGTTCGAATCCCACTAACGACGAAGCCAATGTTTTTCCTCCTTATTATTTTCATAAGTATTCGAAGTCTGGCGGTTTTGTTTATCAGGATATCATTTAAAGTGGGGTTTCGTATTTTAATTTCAATTAAGTCTTGTAGGAATTCTTACCTTTGAATTTGGCATTAGATACAGTGGAGACGTACGTGCAGTATAATTTCATCATTCTTTTCACAGTCACAGAGAGGAGAAGGTCCTTTTTTGTATATAGAGAGAGTGTAGTTCAAAAGGGTGTCATCAATTCTGAGTCTTGTAGGCAGAGATATATTTTTATCATATCTTAATATATTTTTCGAAAATTTATGTCTATGATTATTAGTGGCAAGTCCTTCTCCTTGGAATAATTTCTCTGTGAGCCTTCTCGTATTTTCTAGATTTGATTTTGTATGTTTTAAGATTTGGAGATACTTCAGTGTAAGGTGTAAAACTGAGAGCCTCTTTTGCGACATTTTCTGCAACTTCATTGCCCAAAATTCCGAGATCACTTGGGATTTTGGGGGGCCACCCTACTGTCGGTAAGAATAAGATTCGTTTTATTTAATGTAGCATTATGAAGAAAACACACCGAACTGGAGCAAATTGTTCTGCTAAATTAAACTGAATTTGCCCTTCACTCTTTCTCTATTCCCGAAAATTATAGTTTATTTACATTTGTGGAATTATAATGGTCTGGGTTGGGTTGCTGGGTTGCTTTACCTCTGAGCGGCAATTTTTTTGCACACCATGGGCTAAATGGCCTGGCCACATGGACCGCGAAGGACTCAGAGAAGGTTGGGGGAGGGGACCAACTGGAACGGCTGTTGGGAGACAGATGGTAGCCTCCGTCAAGGCCATCCAGCGTGTTCTTTTAAGTGCACAGGGTATGGCCTCCCGCAAAGGGGAGACGCGGCCATGGCTAAACGCCCTATCCAACGTACGGCGGTCTTTCCAAGCCAATCGGTATCCCCTACTGACCGTGGGCAGGGCAGCGAATTTTGCGGAGATAAATTTCAACGCTGACCCAGCTGGGACTCGAACCTACGAACTACAGATTACGAGCCTGGCGCGCTACCGACTGAGCCCCTCCCCGCCCCTGGTAATGGTCTGAAGTGGAATTATCATAAATGTTCAAAATTTTCAAATTAGCCAAAAAGCTGAAAAAGTAGAAGAAAATATAATACGTCCAAGTTTTAGAAAAATCCCAAATTTAAAAAATAATATAAATATATTTTAGAAGCGACATTCGGTTAGCTCTATCTGGAAAATCTGTCTAACTGCTGCGATAGTGGTAATAAAAGTTCATTTATACGTATTTCAGTCCCGGATTGTAGCGTTTCTGCTTTTAACTGTTGCGCAAGACGATATGGTCACTTCTTCCAGTACATAAATACCATAAATTCGATATAAATGATTCCTTAATATAAATTTTAAACATATTTTTGTTTATTTTCGAACTATTTTCCCCCGATGGTGTAGTAATTCATCTTATATTTTTGGAGAGAGGGGATTACTTTTTAATAGTTAGTTTGTCCCGTGATTATTAATTTGTACCTTTTGGGCATTTCACGTACTTTTGACAACAAGTTTGTTAATTTAAAATTCATCTTTTTTTTTTCACTTATGATATTTCTAAGGGAGCATGTCGACCATCGAATTCCTATATTTCCGAAGTTTTTATTATAGGTTCCTTAAACGACATTGTCTTTTACAATTACTCCTCCAAAAATTCAAGTTGAGGCTCGTAATCTGAAGTTCCGAGATTCGCGTCCCGTATGTTTTTTCTATAACATATATATATATATTCCGATTTATCCCATAACCAAAGGCCTTCGAAAGGCCGGCGTCCCTCGTATGAGACGTCGAGCCATAGACTGAGTGCAGGAGAACTCTGCCAGGGTGTATGAAGGATGGTGATACTCCCTGAGGAAGAGTTTGTTAACAATCATTGGCTAAGAATGAAATCATTGACAATCATTGGCTAAGAATAAATTAATTACAATTCTTAAATAAATTGAAATTAATAAATTAATTGATTACAATTTCTTGACAATCATTGGCTAAGAATAAATTAATTAAAGAAATTTGCTGATAAGAAATACCATACGCTTCTTATAAGCTTTTAAGCTTATAAGAAGCCTACGGTAAGACAGATTTCTGTTCGCAAAAGAAAGTGTAAAACTACAATTTCGGAATTTTTATGGTTTGAGGTCTAGCTAGCTATCAGGGAAATATTTATAATTATAAATCAAAATGTGCATTGAATATGCATATTTTCAATAGCCACTTTCTTAGGCCCAGTTCCTTGTTATGTTAATAGTGCCTGAGATACAAAACTCGGGAATATTTTGAATAATCATATTTTGAAAAAGTATGACCTGAGACAATTTAAAGATCTGAAATCGAATTCAACCTAGATTTTTAACAAAATTCGTTCGCTATTTAAAGTTAAGGAAAATGGACTATTTAACAACAATAATTCCATTTTGTAATTGTTTCGAAAAATTAAAAAAAAACCAAGTTGAAACTAAAGCAATAACTATTATGATAAACTTAATTAATTTCGTCTAAGCAGTTCACGTGAAAATTAGGCTACTTTTCGTTAATTCTGAATGATATTTTGCAGGAAGAGCTAACATACGAAGCGTTTCAGCTTCCCTAACTCATATTTCCATTGCTCTTGAAATACTGAACGGGCACTATTGGAAATCGAGTTTAAATAGATTATGTTCCTAAAATTATTATCAGTTATATTTTTTCATAAAAATATTATTTAAGGAGTTACTAAGTCCTATACCTGCGAAAATGTACCTAATAAAATGACCCTTTGAATATATCTTGATATTACGGATATAAAAATTACATCATTTATATTTCATATAGAAGTACTATAGAATTTATGTTAGATGATTCTGAGAAATTGTGCTGATCTTGCGATGAAAATTAAATTCGATGGAATTAAAACACCAGATCTTTATTTCTACTTATTCTTTTTACCAACTATGGTAATAAACATAATTAAAATAATAAAAATATAGTTTTTTGCCGAAGCGACTGGCGTTTAAATTTTTTCCTTCCAAATTCCTTAGAACGGTTTCTTATTCCAACAAATATTTAGGGGTGGGGGTGGCTCAATCGGAGCGCGCCAGGCTCGTGATCTGCAGTTCCCAGGTTCGAGTCCCAGCTGGGTCAGCGTTGAGATTTATCTCCGCCTTACCCACGGTCAGTAGGGAACACCGATGGGCGTGGAAAGGCCGCCTTCCGTCGTATGGGACGTTAAGCCATGGTTCGTGTGCGGGGAAGCCCTACCCTGTGAACGTTAAAGAACACACTTTATGGCCTTGACGGGGGGACTACCATCTGTCTCCCAACAACTGTTCCAGTGGGTCTCCTCCCCCAACTTTCTCTGAGCCTTTATGACTTGGCCATTTAACCCATTGTGTGCAAAAATGTGTCGCTCAGAGGTAAAACAACCCAACAAATATTTGCTCCTTCCCGAGATAATAATCGTTTGGTAGCGGTGTACAATCGGTCATCATAACAAGGATGTTTTTTCATTTCTATTTCATTAAATAGTATGAAACAGTCATTAACGTCACAAAACTGTTAACCAACCATTAATTAATTAGTAATTTCTTATCAAGCCAACACTGCAACACCCACATCATATTAATATTTCTTTCTATGCATATGAAAAATTATTTTCTTATTCTTCGAACGATTGCTCATGTAGCTGCTGCATGATAAAATATTATCTGAAATTTTCACACAGAGAGAGAAATTCACAAAGCGGATAACAAAGTAAGACACGAAACAACAGACGTTATGTAAATACTTTAAAGTATGCTCCCCCCCCCCCCCTGTTGTGAAGTCCTGGGGCACGCCCTCTCAGCGACACTAAGAGGTAAAACAACTCTGCATAAAAAGATAATCTTAGAATTCAACGAAAAATCCCTGCACTCTGGCGTTTTCTAACGGTTTTTGAAGGCCAAAAAGCAAAGAAAACCACCACTACGTGCTCTTCTCATAAAATGTAAAATACTCAACTCTAATATGGGAAGGTCAATAGACCGAAATCATGGTTTTTACGTACGTCCTGCAATATTCTGTGAGTTGGGTTCGGTCTTTTTTCATCTGAGCGGCACTTTTTCTTTCACACAATGGACTAAATGCCAGATCACCAGGACCCCCAAAGGTTCAGAGAAGGTTGTGGAAGGGGACCCACTGGAACAGCTGTTGAGAGATAGTAGGTATCCTCCCGTCAAGGCCATCCAGCGTGTTCTTTAATGTGCACAGGGTTTGCTCTCCAGCACACAGAGCCACTGCTTCACGTACCATCCGATCAAAATCGAAAAACGTACATGTAACCCAAATATAATTGCAGTTTCATTTCCAATTTAGGACGCGAATTTTTTTGTTTTGCCCATTCATCTGTTCATCCGTCTGAACACATTCAACATTTTAATGTTATAAATAAAATACGCTTTTTGAGCTGAATAGCTATTAATCAAACATTATAATGCGTTCTCTGAATCTGTCAATGATATTAATTTGCTCCCTTCGGTTAGGTTGTTTTACCTCTGAGCTGCCCTTTTTTGCGCACAATGCGCTAAATTACCAGTTCTCAAGGACCCCAAAAGATAAGAAAAGGTTGAGGGAAGGGGACCCACTGGACAGCTGTTAGGAGACAGATGCCAGCCTTCCTTCAAAGCAATGCAGGATGTGTTTAACGTGCTCAGGTTATGGTTCTCTCGCTCATGGAGCCACGGCTTAACATCAAATTCCACCGTTATGTGAAAGATCGGTTTGGTTGGGTATTTTTACATCTGAGCAGCACTTTTTTGCGCACAATGGGCTAAGTCGCCAGGTCACAAAGATCCTGAACACTAACAGAAGATTTGGGGAGGGTACCCACTGGAACAGCTGTTGGAAACAGATGGCAGCATTCCGTCAAGGCCATCCAGCGTGTTCTTTAACATACACAGAGTATGACTCTCCGACATATGGGGATTGGAATTTTTCCGCCTGGATAGGTACTGAGAAATTATTGCAACTCATAGTTTATCATAGGGGTTGGCTCTCTCTCAATCAACAATTTCCATATTACGGGTCCGAACTCTCCAGATTTGATATTTATCTCCGCTAAGGTTCGATTCACCCTCGGTAAAAGGACGGACATCATTGGGCTTCAAATGGAAGATTTCGGACGGATGGGACATAAAGCTGTGTCGCCGAGAAAGAAACGTGACACCATGTGCACGTTAAAAAAAGAATAAATGCAAATAGAGAGATTATTCTTGTAGCCACGGGATGCTGTTCATATTGGTGATGATTACGAACGACAGTGAATGAGGAATGAATATGAATGACAGTGAACAATTATTTGTTCTACCAATTTACACAGTAGATGGGCACGCAGGTCTGTTGAAATTAAAATATTATTTTTTATTTCCGTACTTCTCCATATCCTTGACTTTGCAGTCCAGAATCCGGTAAATGTGTTTCTCTCTCTACCAACAGAAAAATAAAACCCACCCTGTCCTTGGTGAGAAAACGAACACCGAATGACCTGGAAAGGCCGCCCTGTTGAATGGAACGTAAGTCATACCTTATACACTTTAAATTGTAGACAGAATGACCTAGACAAGAGGATATCTTCTGTCTCCTAACAGCTGTCCTCTGGGTCTCATTTATTCAACCTGGGCGCGGGGGTGGCTCAGTCGGTAGCGCGCCAGACTCGTAATCTGTAGTTCCCAGGTTCGAGTCCCAGCTGGGTCAGCGTTGAGATTTATCTCCGCAAAATTCCCCGCCCTGCCCACGGTCAGTAGGGGACACCGATGGACTTGGAAAGGCCGCCGTCGGTCGGATGGGACGTTAAGCCGTGGCCCCGTGTGCGTGTGAGCCATACCCTGTGCACGTTAAAGAACACGCTCGGTGGCCTTGACGGGAGACTACCATCTGTCTCCCAACAGCTGTTCCAGTGGGTCCCCTCCCCCAACCTTCTCTGAGCCTTCGGGGTCCATGTGACCTGCCCATTTAGCCCATGGTGTGCAAAAAACGTGCCGCTCAGAGGTAAAACAACCTAACCTTTTATTCAACCTTCGCTGAGACCTCAGAGCTCTTCATACCTGGCCATTTAACCCATTGTGTGCAAAACGTCATCATCAGGAGTTCACCAACCCAACAACCCTGTATTGTGTAAGAAATTCGCGTTATTATATTTTTTGTAAAATATGATTTAGAAGTTTGAATTAGTTTTTATCACCTTATTTCCTTTGTCATTTTTATTTTATGATCTCTTAATCCTAATCGTAACTTTCTTATGAGTTATTTTCAAAACCGCATATTAGCATTGCCTAAAATATACAGTTTCTCTCGGAAAGTTCCAACCGGATTTCCAGTCTTAAGCCATTGATATTTTTTCATTTTATTAGGATGGGGCGGGGGTGGCTCAGTCGGTAGCGCGCCAGGCTCGTAATCTGTAGTTCCCAGGTTCGAGTTCCAGCTGGGTCAGCGTTGAGATTTATCTCCGCAAAATTCCCCGCCCTGCCCACGGTCAGTAGGGGACACCTATGGGCTTGGAAAGGCCGCCGTCCGCCGGATGGGATGTTAAGCCGTGGCCACGTGTGTGGGAGAGCCATACCCTGTGCACGTAAAAGAACACGCTGGATGGCCTTGACGGGAGGCTACCATCTGTCTCCCAACAGCTGTTCCAGTAGGTCCCCTCCCCCAACCTTCTCTGAGCCTTCGGGGTCCATGTGACCTGGCCATTTAGCTCATGGTATGGAAAAAAGTGCCGCTCAGATGTAAAATAACCCAACTCATTTCATTAGGACAATTAGGAAACCCACTAAATATCAACTAGAAATTTTCTACTCCTTACGTATCGTCTATCTTACCCACTCCATGATGATCATATTTAACAGTTTAACAATGAATCTCAATTGCGTATCAAAGAGACAGATTGTAACCTCTGGTCAAGACCATCCGATCATTCTCTTTAAAGTTTATAGGGTATGGCTTAACATTCCATTCAACGGACACGAGCCTTTCCAGATCATTACGTTTTCCCTTCTTCACCGACGACAGGGTGGATTTTATTTTTTTATTGGTTGGAAAGAGAAACCCTTTTACCGGAATCGGGACTTCAAAGTCAAGTATATGGAAAAGTACGGAAGAGAAAAAAAGTTATTCTAATTTCAACAGCCTCGTGTCCTCATCTGCTGTGCAAATTCCCAAGAACAAATAATTGTTCACTGTCATTCATAATCATTCGATATTCACTGTCGTTCGTAATCACTGAGAATTCAATATTTTACGAACGTATATGAAAATAATCCACCTATTTAGAATTTTACACTTGGCTTAAATCAAAAACGTTAAGAGTAATCTCTTAAAGTCTCGAGGGTTTGAGACCGACCATTTACTTAAACTGTTGGATCACTCGAATGAACTTCCTATCTAGTTACTGTATGGATGAAAGTATATTAACATATGGTACAGTCGCTCAAAAAAGTATCCGAACGCTATGGTTGATTACAGAATTCGGAAAAAACCTGGCAACGATTTTTTTAGAACTTTTTGTCTCGTGACACTAATTTCTAAAACGTGATCTTCAATTTCTACACGTGATCTGACAACCTTCGTGTCACGTGACACGAAGGTTGCCAGATCACTAATTTCTAAAAAAAATCGTTGCCAGGTATTTTTTCTGAATTCTGTAATCAACCGGATACTTCCGGTTCGGATACTTTTTTGAGCGACTGTACATACTCAAAGTGAATTCTTCGTTCTTTCATTCAGCCAATGTGAATATAAACAGCACTGAATGTTTTTGGAGATCGTTATTTTTTTATATTCTTATGTATTTTTTGTGATACAATATTCATTATTTCCTTTACTTATCATTCACAGATAAACCACCCATGGATCATCCAAGTTATTCAGCATTTCCCTCTACAGAAGGGCGGCTCTACCAGTTCTGGAGTCAGTTTAAAGATGTTGAGAAGATGAACGAGAAGATGCAGTTAGTTGAAAAATGGCGGCACATTATAGCACCACATTCTTCGACCCTTCTCCATGCAATGACGATCTGGGATCGCCTCCAGGAGAAAATCTTGAATGGTGCACCAGGCACTCTAGCTACTGATTTTTGGAGAGTACGGGGAGGGAGGGGTGTTTTGCTCGTCAGGAGAAATCCAGAGGGCGATTCGTCTTCTGAAGAAGGATCCACGGAAGATTCTGAATCCGAAGCTGATGCGGCAGATGATTACGCAGACGATGTGATATACGATTCCGTAGACGATGCAACAGATGATCCTTCTATAGTTTCTGATTCGGCATCAAAGTCAAGAAAGGTAAAAAGTTTAGGATTTGACTTTGATGAACGATTCCCCCCAGGTTCTGAAGAAGAGTTTACGTACTGTTTAAGACATATATATTTCACACATATCAGGCAGAATGTCTACAAGTTGTGGTCGGAATTCAATGACATTCAGAAAAGGAATCTGAAGAGTTTCCCACTCTATGACACGAAACAAGAAACACTCTGGAAGGCTGGATGGGACTGTAAAGATCTAAATATTATGCCCTGGGATGCCATAGACTACCCAGGGAGCCTTGAGGTTTCGATTAACTCTACTGGCTATTTGCACTAGACGCTATTGCACTTAGTAGATTCTTATTCTACATTCTTTAGTAGATTAATATTTTACGGATGATACTAGAGAAAATATTCCATTATATTCTGATCCTTCAGTAGTTTCAGCAGACGATGCTACATGTATCCTTCTCCTATGTATTCTTGAAATAAATCAATTCATATATTAATTCTTGTGTCAGTATGTTCAAATCGTGTTATTAAAATATTGGATAGTGGAGTCAAATACTTTGAGAAAAACGCAAATGATCAGCTATCACATTTAAAGTTAAATAAGTTATAAAATCAATATAAAATTGTAAATACCTTATAGAAAAGAAAAAAATTACACATTCTGGCGCATCCTCAGAGTAGTAAAAACCTTGTTAATTCAGAATTCAAAGATTCAATTTCTGCAAAAAATATTGATAATTCAACTTTCACATAAACAATAGAACTCTCTTTTAATTGAAAGCACATATGTAAAAATGCACAAATATAGATAAAAGTGGTCTTAAATGTGATAATGAATCCAGTTCCAAAAGAGTTCTTTTCAAAACTGAACACAATTTTTTTTTCACTAATACGCAATAAAAATCTTAACTTTATCATTATCACCATGTTCGTAATACTTGCGTGACATTAAATAGCCAGAACATTGGTCATATACTATCACAAAACAGTTTCACTCATTTCAAATAGTCACTAATTTTACCCTGTTTTATTTCCTGGCGATTCCCTAATACGAGGTGGTGCACGACGTTACCAAAATTTTTAAAATATCGTAACTGACAGGTCTTTTATTCAAGTCAAGTTCTGCTGCAGTACGTCAAACGCTGAAAATGTCATTTCTTTTCACGGTAATGGCATAATCGAATCGTTCGAGAATTCTTGTCAAGGTGATAAAGGCAAAAAATATTTATATATATATTTCAGGCTTTTTTCTATATATTTAAGACCTCTAAAACGGAGGGGAAATTGTTGTACAGAAATAACAATCCAGTCTCTTAGTTCCCATTTCTTTTTTTTTCTGCTCAGTCCAGCTCAATCTCCACTCTTTATTTAATTTTCCTTCTAGATCCGTCGTTTATAAACATTTATAATTATTGTAAAATTTCTTATATAATCCTATTTTTAAAGCAAAATCCTAATACTTCAGTTGTAGGTAATGCTGAACAGAAATTCCTATTCGAGTAAGATTACAGAATATTAGCGTAAGGTATATTGATTTCATCTCAAATATTATTAGCAGAAAAGAATTTATATACTACGAAATCGGTATTAAGAAATTAATCTAAGAATCTGATGAATCTCAATATGCCGAATTTTACAATGATAAATTTTTTTACGTACAGCTTATTGGGTCATTCTGAAACTTTATGAACTCGTACGTAAGAACAGAAATATTTAGTCATGAAGATGTCTTATTTTCGCATTCGATGTTGAACTTTACAACTCACTTGATTACTAATATCACCATGATCGTATATTGTTTCTATTGTTACATACAAAGAAAACGAAACCCAGATGTTACGTACAAAGTAAAGAAACTTGAATGTTTTCGTAACATCGTTCTATCAAATTTGTATTTAAGAATGAAAATGAACATATTCTTTGCGAATGTAAAGTGTTGATTAGTCTTTCAACAAATACATGATGCCTTGTTTGTTTAGATAGAATGAAATATATAGTTTGTCGATAGTCAAACAAGCAGTAGCTTCAGATTTCGCCTAAGCCAAGTCCCTACTAATAAACTGCTGCAATAGCAGAAAGTCCCTAAAAGCGAATAATCTCGATTCTGCTTCAGCATTGGAGAATGTTTTGGCCTGTTCAGATCTATGAAGGCTACACATTACAGTTACGAACGTGGGGCTTCACTGAATATATTAAAAAAAAAATACCCCCTCAAGCAGCTGCTTGCCACAGAGGTCTGACAGGAGCCTGTCTGACACCTGATATCTGTGAGGATGGCAGGACCTCAGCAGGAAAAACGACACATACATCCATGCCTTACCCGGAGCTCGAACCCAGATCCTTAGATCAGAAGCCAAGGGCGCTAACATACTAGCGGAAATAAAATAAGGAAGGTGGTGAATACTGAAAATCAAAATTTAGCTAATTACCATTTTCATTTTAAACTTTCGTACTTATCTTTCAAAAAAAGATGATATTAAAATTGAAATCAAGGTAAATATATATTATAAAAATGTGGAGCTTGGTCGTAATGACCAAATGTCTTTCTCGAAAGCAAATCTGGGCGTGGAATAGTCGCCCTTTATCTGATGACACTTTAATCCCTGACCCATATGCAGGACACCAGTGATATGATGATCCTTGGGCACGTTAAAAACAAGAAGGATGACATTGACAGGTGGCTCCCACCTACATCTAAACAGCTGTTCAGTGGGACCTATTCCCCCAACTTTTTCTCCGCCATTGAAGTCCTTGTAACCTAACCATTTATTCCACAATGTGAAAACATTTCCTACAACAGGTAAACAATCCAACCCTAATACAAAGAAATTAAATCCCAGTTTACTTTCCAATAGATCGTCTTCACGGTACTTTTATCAAGAACGAAATAAACGTGCTAGAGGTTTGTTTTCGGAGCATTACTTGCTTAAAACAATCGAAATCACTTATTCATATCAGAGAACGAAAATGGTATCTTATGGCCTAGCTTTTAACGCGCCAGGCTCATACAATTCAACTCTCAGGCTTGAGTTCGATCTGTACCAGCGTTGAGATTTATCGCTGCAAAATCCTCATCCTGCCCTGGGTAGGAAAGGTACAGTCGCTCAAAAAAGTAACCGAACACTATGGTTGATTACAGAATTCACTAAAAATATCTGGTTACGATTTTTTTAGAAATTAGTGATCTAGCAACTAGTTACAATTGCAACTAGTTACAACAATTAGTGATCTGGCAACCTTCGTGTCACGTGATTACAGAATTCAGGAAAAATATCTGGAGCGTGTACAGCAACTGTACACGCTCCAGTTACCGTTCACAGCAAACTGGAGCGTCTGCAGTTACTGCACACGCTCCAGTTTGCTGTGAACGGTAACTGCACACGCTCAATATTTCCGTGAGTGAGCCCACACGATCTAGTATCAAAATTATATGACCACCTACAGTCGCTCAAAAAAGTACCCGAACACTATGGATACGAAGGTTGCGACACGTGATATGAAAGTTGCCAGATCACTAATTTCTAAAAAAATCGTTGCCAGATATTTTTTCTGAATTCTGTAATCAACCATAGTGTTCGGATACTTTTTTTGAGCGACTGTACACCGATAGGTCTGAAAACTAGTGAATTCAGTGACAAATTATTATGATAAATTAAAAAGATAAATAAGATTAAATTTTAAAACTAACAACTTGATAATGCATGATTAATAATTTTTAAATGATTAAAGATCAAGAAAAGATACATAATTTAATTAAACAAAGAATACACTATGTTGAAAAAAGTGTCCGGACACTTCCATGTTATGTGAATGGAAAGCCACTTTCAAAACTCCCTAACATTGCAAATAAACCTTTTACGCAAAAATTGTTATTGACGATAAATTGTAGATGTCACTGAAATCTCTCTAAATATATTTCGCACAATATTCGTTTAATATTTAAAGAATGAATGGAAGCTGAAGCATTTATCTTCAACTTTTGACACTTGGGAAAAAATACCTCGATAGATAAAACACAACTCTTGTTTGTTCATCATCATCATCCTCAAGCAGCCATGGGCTACGCAGGTCCAACCAGACCGTACAATTTAGCTCTCCAAGCAAGTCTATTCTGAGCTACATCTACTGCATCTTGTCACTGCACACCAATTCTAACAAGGTCCTGTTTGACATTGTCAGCCCACCGCATCCTAGGTCTCCCCTTCTTTCTGAGGCCTTTAGGCACACTGTTCATAACCCTATTCGCAAATCTATAATTATTCATACAGGCAACATGGCCAAACCAACGGAGTCTCTCTCTGCACAATATGCTGCTAAAAGGAGGTTGCTGACTCCTTTGCCTAACCTCATCATTAGTTACAAAGTTGAACCACCTAATGCCCAAGATACTGCGTAAGCATCTGGAATCAAAAGCATCTAGTTTCCTGTTATCTTGTTTACAAAGTGTCCAAGTTTCACTACCATAACTAACTCTAGAAAGAACCAAACTATTATACTGTCTAATTTTAGTCTTTAGGTGTATACGCTTATTTCTCCACACTCTCTATAGGTTCTTAAAAGTCCCGGCAGCAATCCCTATTCGTCTGTCCCAAGATAATTAAACTGTGACAACTGCTCAAGACTGCAACCATTCAGATTAACTGAATCACAGCCTGCCTGACCAATTTTCATCACTTTAGTTTTCTCCCTGTTTATAACCAAACCGACTCTACTACCAGTCTCATCAACAGCTCGAATGAAAGAGTTCATCTCATCAACATCATTTGCCAAAAGAGCTAAATCATCAGGATAATCTAAATCAGAAATTTTCGTATGTCCAGTCCATTTAAGGCCAAAATCTTTCCCTTGAAGTGAATTTCGCATAACATAATCAATAACCAAGCTAAAGAGAAAAGGAGACAAACTGCACCCTTGTCGAACACCAGAAGTAATGCTAAACCAATTGCTACAAGCCTCACCAACTCTCACACACGACTCAGTGTTATTATAGAGAGCTTTCCATATGTTCACTAACTTGTCTGGTGTACCATATGATTTCACAATCAAACACAAATTATGACAATCAACAGAGTCGAAAGCCTTTCTGAAATCAACAAAGCTAGCAACCAAAGGTTTCTGAAACTCTAAACATTTCTCAAGAATCTGACTAAATGAAAATATCTGATCTACACATCCCCTACCACTTTTGAATCCACTTTGCTCATCACGCAATTGACTGTCAACCGGATTCTTAATTCTATTAAGCACAATCATGGAAAGAACTTTACCTGGAACATAGTAAGCTGATACCCCTATAGGGATCACAAGAACCATTTACCTGAATAGTAGGCTGATGCCCCCATAGTTATCACAAGAACTGCGATCACCTTTTTGAAAATAGGTATAACAATAGCTCTGGTAAAATCCTTAGGAACCATGCCTTTATCATAAAAGATATTCAGAATTTCAGTCATCCAAGTGGTAACTGAAACATTCCCAGCTCTAAGCATTTCTGTAGTAATATCATCTGCCCCTGGGGATTTATGAAGTTTAAGTTTAGAAACAGCCAAAATAATTTCAGATTGTGTTATAGGGCCAACATTAAAGCCACCAATGCATCTATCATCATTGCAAACAATAAGAATAGAACTAACCGCATTGTTTAGAATATCACTGAAATGCTCAGCCCACCTAGCCATGACAGAATCCTCCCCTTCTATAACATTACCTTGTTTATCCTTCAACCCCTGTATACCTGTCCGTTTTCTACCACACAAAACATTAATTATCTGGTACAGCTCTCTGCTGTTGGGCTGTCTAACTGCTTCCTCGGCTTTCTCAGCCAAACCATCAAGCCAAAGATTCTTATCAGCAGCTAACTGATCTTTTACACGTTTATTAAGTTCTCTGTAATGCTTTCTATTAGGACAAGTAGGGTATTGATTAAGGACATTCCTGCAGTTTTTTCTTTTCGAAATAAGCTCTAGTGCCTTATCACTCAGATAATTGTCTCTTCTGTTCCTTTTTTCCGAAAAGAGTTAGCGTCCAAAAGTTGTTAGTGTTCAAAAAAGCCTGTTTAAAATGATCCCATTCTTCCTCAACTTCAGTAGTAAGCATACCATGACTGTCATAATGACTAAGTAACCTATCATGGTAAGCTTTGGCTATAACTGGGTCTTTCAGAGCTTCAGTATTAGAAGCAAATTTTTTAACCCTAGCACAACACTTTTTAAGTTTAAGTTGCAAGACACTTTTAACAAGATAATGGTCAGATCCAATTTCAGCTCCCCTATATGACCTGGTATTACTAACAGAACTAGCCCATTTGCTGTTAATTAATATATAATCAATCATATTCTTATGCAGCCCATCAGGTGAAACACATGTGTTCTTATGTATGTCGCGGTGTTTGTAATAAGTGTTACTTATTTTGAATCCATTGAGTTTACTTACCTGTAGGAGACGTTGCCCATTGCCATTGCAGCTACCGATATCAAAAGGGCTTATCACCCCTCCCCAAACGTCAGATTCAGTACCAACTTTGGCATTGAAGTCACCAAGAACAAAGGTAATATCTTTCTTGACATAATTCAAAATATCCTGAAGTTGTTCGTAAAACCTATCCTTCTCATCCTCAGTGGGGGCATAACAGCAGATAACATTCAAGTCTTTAACGCTTGTCTGAAATTTTGCTGTAAGAAACCTTTCATTAATGCACTCATATCCTAAAAGAGCAACACTAGCGTGTCTGCTGAGAAGCAGACCCACGCCTTGATGATGCTTATTGTCGTCCCTGCCTGAAAACAGAAATTCAAGATTATTTTTAAGAATCTGACCTTTATCTGTCCATCTGGTCTCTTGCAAGCCGAGAATATCTAAATCAAAACGGTGGAGTTTTTGTGTGAGGACATCAAGAGAAAAAGCTCTGTGCAGAGTCCTCACATTCCAACCCCTATGGAGAGAAAATGGTTAGTGGGATGTTTAAAGAAACTATGTTTATTGAGAGAGGGAATGCAGACAATATCAAACAGCCCCCTAATCGCAGACATGGGGCAAAGACCCGTTCCCCCACTACTAAAGGCTGAAGCCATCTACACTGGAAGACTTCCTCCAATGTAGAATTTGACGATGCCAATAGAAGCAAAGAGTTCAGGTGCCTGCGATGACCTCTGCTCAGGATTATCCACCAGCTGATAAACATATCCTGTGAATCTATTCACTTGGGGCTGTCAACCCACAAACCAACAGAAAACACAGCGGAAGATTTTTCCTGCACAGAAGCCCACCAGTGCAGCAAAATCAGGATCCATAATCAAGCTCAGAGCCTTATATCAGTCCACTAATATAAATTAAATATCTGAAGTTTGTATGATGATTTTTTAAGATTTCATCAATTTGGAGGCAATGCGACAGTGTTAATTTTCAACAATCTTAGATCAATATTCAGTTATTGAAGCGGGGCCATTTAACAGCAGACGACACTCTAACAGTCCCTCCAAATTGATGAAATCTTAATAAATCGTCATTCAAACTTCAGATATTTAATTTATGTTAATTCAGAGTAGTTAGTGAACAAATTGTTACAAGAGTTGTGTTTAAATCTATCGAGGTATTTTTTCACAAGTGTCAAAAGTTGAAGATAAATGTTTCAACTTCCATTCATTCTTTAAATATTAAACGAATATTGCGGGAAATATATTTAGAGAGATTTGAGTGACATCTGCAATTTATCGCCAATAACAGTTTTTGCATAAAAGGTTTATTTTCTATATTAGGGAGCTTTGAAAGTGGCTTTCCATTCACATAACATGGAAGTGTCCGGACACTTTTTCCAACATAATGTAGGTAAAATATTGTTAAGGAGTCTCTAGCAAGTCGTCGTATGACGGAAAAAGTTCATCAACTGCTCTAATACATCACCTACTTCGGTTTCGAGATTCAAATAAAGTGTATCTATAAAACATGATGCAAAGAAAGGCTTATAGACGTTATTGACTCTATAAGCACGAGTGTTTCATTTGTTACCTGTCGGTAGAAAAACGGTCAGGAAAAAAATAATTTGCTCTTTCCCAATATCATCTGCAAACCTAACAAAATGGTTTCCCTCGCCATCAGTTCGCCTTTAGTTGTTGTTGTTGTTGTTTTACCTCTGAGCGACACTTTTTTGCACACCATGGGCTAAATGGCCAGGTCACATGAACCCCGAAGTCTCAGAGAAGGTTGGGGGAGGGGACCCACTGGAACAGCTGTTGGGAGACAGATGGTAGCCTCCCGTCAAGGCCATCCAGCGTGTTCTTTAACGTGCACAGGGTATGGATCTCAGACACACGGGGCCACGGCTTAACGTCCCATCAGACGGACGGCGGCCTTTCCAAGCCCAGCGGTGTCTCCTACTGACTGTGGGCAGGACGGGGAATTTTGCGGAGATAAATCTCAACGCTGACCCAGCTGGGACTCCAACCTGGGAACTACAGATTAGGAGCCTGGAGCGCTACCGACTGAGCCACCCCCTCGCCTTTAGTTGAATAGAAATCAATCTTGCTTCACCAATAAAATCTGACACAACTTTGGATAAAGTTCAATCGCAATATACTCTGCAAAACATGGTTTCCTAAAATCAGGGTCGTGATCAAATTTTGGGTGAGAGAGATTTTCTGATGAATTGCCAAAGGCTCTTTCCCGGAAGGTAATAAATTGATCCAAGCACATAGCTTTCATGTACCATTGCCATTTAGGTCATGCATTAAGAGTGAATGGGATATTGAATTTTAGATTGCGAGATGAATGAAAATTTTGAATTTTAGGGCGCCAAGTGAATGAGAATTTCAATATTCCATTGCACCCAAAAATCCTTTGGAAACCCAGCACTAAAACATATAACACACCCTGAGCCTTGGGGCGGGGGTGGCTCAGTCGGTAGCGCGCCAGGCTCGTAATCTGTAGCTCCCAGGTTCGAGTCCCAGCTGGGTCAGCGTTGAGATTTATCTCCGCAAAATTCCCCGCCCTGCTCACGGTCAGGGGGGGACACCGATGGGCTTGGAAAGGCCGCCGTCCCTCGGATGGGACGTTAAGCCGTGGTGCCATGTGCGGGAGAGACATACCCTGTGCACGTTAAAGAACACGCTGGATGGCCTTGACGGGAGGCTGCCATCGGTCTCCCAACAGCTGTTCCAGTGGGTCCCCTCCTCCAACCTTCTCTGAGCCTTCGGGGTCCATGTGACCTGGCCATTTAGCCCATGGTGTGCAAAAAAGTGCCGCTCAGAGGTAAAACAACCCAAACAACCCTGAGCCTCAAGCAGTACTTTCTTCATAAATCCCCAGGGGTGGATGAAATTACTACGGAAATGCTTAGAGCTGGGAATGTTTCTGTTACCATTTGGATGACTGAAATTTTGAATAACTTTTATGATAAAGGCATGGTTCCTAAAGATTTTACCAGAGCTATTATTATCCCTATTTTCAAAAAAGGTGATCGCAGTTCTTGTGATAACTATAGGGGTATCAGCCTACTCTCCGTTCCAGGTAAAGTTCTTTCCATGATTGTGCTTAATAGAATTAAGAATCTGGTTGACAGGCAATTGCGTGATGAACAATGTGGATTCAGAAGTGCTACGGGATGTGTAGATCAGATATTTTCACTTAGGCAGATTCTTGAGAAATATTTAGAGTTTCAGAAACCTTTGGTTGCTAGCTTTGTTGATTTCAAAAAGGCTTTCGACTCTGTTGATCGTCATAATTTGTGGTTGATTGTGAGATCATATGGTATACCAGACAAGTTAGTTAACATAATGAAAGCTCTCTATAATAACACTGAGTCATGTGTGAGAGTTGGTAAGTCTTGTAGAAATTGGTTTAGCATTACTTCTGGTGTTCGACAAGAGTGCATTTTGTCTCCTTTTCTCTTTAGTTTGGTTGTTGATTATGTTATGCGAAATTCACTTCAAGGGAAAGCTTTTGGCCTTAAATGGGCTGCAGATACGAAAATTTCTGATTTAGATTATGCTGATGATTTAGCCCTTTTGGCAAATGATGTTGATGAGATGAACTCTTTCGTTCGAACTGTTGATGAGACTGGTAGTACAGTAGGTTTGGTTATAAACAGAGAGAAAACTAGAGTGATGAAAATTGGTCAGGCAGGTTGTGATTCAGTTAATCTGAATGGTTGCAGTCTTGAGCAGGTGTCACAGTTTAGTTACCTTGGGAGCTGCGTAACTGATACTGGTGATGTGCGGCATGAGATTAACAGACGAATAGGTATTGCTGCCGGGACTTTTAAGAATCTATGGAGATTGTGGAGAAATAGGCGCATACACCTAAAGACTAAAATTAGACTGTATAATAGTTTGGTTCTTTCTAGGGTTAATTATGGTAGTGAAACTTGGACGCTGTGTAAACAAGATAACAGGAAACTAGATGCTTTTGATTCTAGATGCTTACGCAGTATCTTGGGTATTAGGTGGTTTAACTTTGTAACTAATGATGAGGTTAGCAAAGGAGTCTGCAACCTCCTTTAAGCAGCATATTGTGTAGAGAGAGACTTCGCTGGTTTGGCCATGTTGCCCGTATGGATAATTATAGATTGGCGAATAGGGTTATGAACAGTGTGCCTGGAGGCCTCAGAAGGAGGGGGAGACCTAGGATGCGGTGGGCAGACAATGTCAAACAGGACCTTGTTAGAATTGGGGTACAGTGGCCGGATGCAGCAGATGTAGCTCAGGACAGATATGCTTGGAGAATTAAACTGCGCGGTCTGGTTGGACCTCCGTAGCCCATGGCTGCTTGATGATGATGATGATGATGATGATGATGATGATGATGATGATGAATGGAAGTTAAAGATTTTAAGAAGTGACAAACGAAAGTACATACCATATCGGATTTTGTATTTCTCTTACAGTTTACGAATTCTCTCTTCCCTTTCACTGTTTTGAAGAAGGAGGAGAGTAAATGTTTTTGGCGGGATAGGAAGAATTTTGGGGTGCGAGTGCCAAACCTTACATCAGGCATGTACAAAAATCATCCCCTTGACCTCTGGAATCATCATGCAAAATTTGTTATGATAGATGAAAAAGGTCTTCAAATACGTAGAAAGTAGACAAATTTGAGAAATCGTATTATGGGTTGGGTTGTTTTACCTCTGAACTGCACTTTTTTCCACACCATGAGCTAAATGGCCTGGTCACATGGACCCCGAAGGCTCAGAGAAGATTGGGAGAGAGGACCCACTGGATCAGCTGGTGGGAGATAGATGGTAGCCTCCCGTCAAGGCCATCCAGCGTGTTCTTTAACGTGCACAGGGTATGGCTCTCCCGTACACGGTGCCACGGCTTAACGTCCCATGCGACGGACGGCGGCTTTACCAAGCCCATCGGTGTCCCCTATTAACCGTGGGCAGGGCGGAGAATTTTGCGGAGATAAATCTCAACGCTGACCCAGCTGGGACTCGAACCTGGGAACTACAGATTACGAGTCTGGCGCTACCGACTGAGCCACCCCCGCCCCAGTCGTATTATGGAAGATATATGGCTCCGAGATAGCGGGAATTCGTTCAGTCGGTGGAGCTCTAATCTCGTAATCCGCAATTCTCAGACATGACCGAATTAAGAAATTAACTGGGCTTGACATGGAAAAGAGGGTATTTAAATGTGTTTGGAGCTTCCCTGATGTTATCAGAACGAAACAAAAGTTAGTAAACAGCTAAAAGCACCGATCTCATAGCACTTTTCTTTCAGTATAATTTTTATTATACCAATTTAAAATTTTACCAAAGTTGAAAAATATTAATTTTATTTAAATACAATTTTAGTAGTAAAAGACCTGACCCCCCCCCCCCCCCGCTTCTTATCCCAGCCCTGCTCCGAAGTTCGAGTCCCAACTGTGCCAGCTTTGAGATTTATCTTTGCTAAACGCCCACCGATTTCGGTGCGAATTATTATCGCAGACACTGTTAGATGTTTGGAAAATTCATTGTCCATCGGCTGGGACGTTAAGCCATGGCACCGTGTACTGGTAAGCCATACTCTGTGAATGTTAAAGAACACGCGGGATGGGCTTCACCGAAGGCTAATAATCTGTCACCTAACAGCTGACCAGTGGGTCCATTCCAACCTTCTCTGAGCCTTCGGGGTCCTTGTGACTAGCTACTCAGTCCATTTATAGGAAAAATTGACTGCTCAGAGGCAAAACAGTCCAACCCTCTATGTAATATGTAAAATAAGAATATTTATTCAGAAAATGTCTTGTTACTATGAGAGCCCAGCTTCACCTGCCAGTCCACACCTTGAGTGTCTACACTCCAATGTCGCTCCAATATCCTAAATTTTGAAGTTCTTATAATTTTCCCATTTAACTTACTGAATGAAAAAATTAAGGATCAGGGATTAAACGGCCAAATGCAAAAAATATTTATTTCAAACGTTTTGCTCTCTGAACACACATTGCTCAGAAGCAAACTACTTACTGTTTGCATCAATTTTACATTATTAAACCAAACTGAATTTAGCATTGTAACATTTTTAAATGAAATATTCGATGGCTTATGTGGCGGCAAATAACCTATTTTAAACTAAAATTCTACCTACCAACCAATAAAGATGGAAACGCTTCATACATATAAGCTAAATTTATTTGCTTCAAACGTCACCAATAGAGTGATTACATAAATAAATTGTAAATACATGTTGTCACAGCAAAACATATAATTAATATACATGTAAATATGCATCATTTAACTACAAGAATATTTCATACAGAGTAAAAAAGACTAATCAATTGCATACAATATACCATTATATGAACTAATGGCATTCAAGTCTTTGGGTTTTGTCTCTTGTAAACAATGTACTAATTGCAAAACAAGCAAGAATTTCAGATGTTATGCTGTGTTCTTTTTACCACATCATAGATAACTAAAAACTACTATCTTATACCCTTCCTAATAGGGCATCGATTTATAACAGCTAGTAGCATTGTTCATTCTTTCAAATGAATATTTTGTAGTCTACACTAAGTCAAATGTACGTTATCTCATCACATAAACTGATAAGTATATCATCTTTACCCAATTCTTCCTTCAAGTCAAGGTACATGAACACAAAGTCGTCTATGACTCATTCTTATTTCCTTTATCTATTCCTTCCTCCTTTTCGTTTTGTACTTCTTCTACGATTATTTTCACTGCTCCATATTCCTTTTCCTTCCCGGGAACTTTCGCTTGGATGGATTCGTACTTCTTGGGTGATCTGTGCATCATTGTCTTGGTGTAATTACTCCAAATGGTCTCTGTAGTGCACAGCAAACGCTTCAGATCATTCTGAATACTGCTGTTATCTATATAAGCAATAATCTCCTTACAGTCCCATCCAGGAGCGCCGATTTCATCTTGAGTCCTATCCCAGAGGTTGAAAGCATCAAGGAGAGCCTGGTAGAGGTTGCTGAAGTAAGCTGGCATGTAGCACGAGACGTACTCATTCAGGTGCAACCTCTCCTCGTCTGTCAGTGGGTACCAGGTTTCATAGAACACTTGGACACGATCGCTCAAGTAGCCTATGGATCAAAAAGTGAACAGACTAGTAACTAACCCTCTTAAAACAATTCATAAAGCATATACCATGTTATTATAAGTAATTTTAACTGCAATCGTACCGGCTTATAACAAATTTTAAGAGACAGCCGAAAAACTTCGTTAAATCCGTAAATTCCCTGTAAAAAAATATTGATCGAAAAGTGTCTATGAAACTAAATATACTATGTATTTAAGCACAAATTAAAAAAGAAACTAAAACTCTAAGAATAATTAGCGCACTTAAAACACAGAAAATAAAAAGAAGCTACTTATCTACCCGTGGCCGAAAGGTTAGCGTGCTTGGTTACTGATCAAATGTATCTGGGTGAAGCCTCGGGTATTAAGGTCTCTCGCCTTCCTCACAAACCTTCTCTGTGATGCATTGGGTCGGGTTGTTTTACCTCTGAGCGGCACTTTTTTGCACACAATGGGCTAAATGGCCAGGTCACATGAACCCCGAAGGCTCAGAGAAGGTTGGGGGAGTAGAACCACTGGAGCAGCTGTTGGGAAACAAATGGTAGCCTCCCGTCAGGGTCATCCAGCGTGTTCTTTAACGTGCACAGGGTATGGCTCTCCCGCACACGGGGCCACAGCTTAACGTCCCATCCGACGGACGGCGGTCTTTACAAGCCCATCGGTGTCCCCTACTGAGAGTGGGCAGAGCGGGGAATTTTGCGGAGATAAATCTCAACGCTGACCCAGCTGGGACTCGAACCTGAGAACTACAGATTACGAGCCTGACGCGCTTCCGACTGAGCCACCCCCGCCCCTGTGATGCATTGAATTTAGAGACTCCTGTCAGACCTCTGTGGCAAGCAACAGCTTGAGAAGGTTTTTTTTTTCTACGCCATGCATTTAATGAACACTGTTTTTTCTTTTGATTTGGAGCAGTTGGCCATCTAGTGATAAATTTTGAATTATGGCACCTACGAACAGATGGAAAAGAGCTTTCTTCAACATCCGGGTATAAAGTTCATCTTTTTTTTTTCTTGAAATAGCATCTCTTGACCTTCCAACCTCCGCCAATTTTTTTTTTAATTATAAAAAACTCCACGGAATTCCCTACACCTTCGCAACATTATTAGCTTGTGTTCGATTTTCCTCAAATTGTTTTATTATTTCATCTTTCTTACGAAATAAAAAAAAATTCGATTTCGGACTCAGTACAAAACTATGTAGCAGTTCATTGTCGGAACGCACATGTGGTAAAGGAAGGAAAACAGAATATTCGGGGAAAGAAAGTGAACAAGAAAATACATTGCGTTCATTGTTTTCTTGGCCTGCCACTTTCACAATGAATTTCTTAAATAAGATTGTTCCCATTAGCTATTCACCGATCGTACAGGAATGCTCCCTGCCTGTGTGTCAGCCAGCAGAAATTTACGTTAATCATCCCTGGATGACTTTAGTTTATTTATTTTCTTCGATTATTTGTGTTCATCAGAAGCCCAGAATGTTAACGCAGATCTTCACTGACTCAACTCTGAATAACTCCTCCTAGGTAGGCAAACATGTCCCCTCGCCCTCATCCACTCCCCTAGGAAAGGTAACGGAAACCCTGGAAGATCAGACGACCTTAAAAAATACGTTACTGAAAAAGGATTAAATTTGAGGCGAAAAAATCGGGTAAATTTGGCAATTTTCCGCTATTCCATAAGCTTTGATTAAAGGCTCCTTAACGGAAAACGTTTGTTTAACCAGTAAGGAATGGGTTGTTGGGTTGTTTTACCTCTGAGCGGCACTTTTTTGCACACCATGGGCTAAATGGCCAAGTCACATGGACCCCGAAGGCTCAGAGAAGGTTGGGTGAGGGGACCCACTGGAACAGCTGTTGGGAGACAGATGGTAGCCTCCCGTCAAGGCCATTCAGCATGTTCTTTAACGTGCACAGGGTATGGCTCTCCCGCACACGGGGCCATGGCTTAACGTCTCATCCGATGGGGGGTGGCCTTTCCAAGCCCATCGATGTCCCCTACTGACCGTGGGCATGGAGGGGAGTTTTGAGGAGATAAATCTCAGCGCTGACCCAGCTGGGATTCGAACCTGGGAACTGCAGATTACGAGCCTGGGGCACTACCGACTGAGTAATCCCCTCCCCAAACCGAACTTATCTCTCCTAGGAAGTAGGTCTTTTAATACTGGTATTTCTGTATTTTTAATTTATGAAACCGGTATTCCAAGAAACAAACATATTTCTCAATAAATTTTGATGAAAATTAGGTGCAATAAAATAAGGAGAAAACAAGTAATTACTGTAATTCATATTTTAAATCAAATTTTTATTACAATAATAAATATTCTGACAAAAAATTATTTTAAATGCAGTTATTCTGAAAACAAATATATATATATTGATAATGAAAATTTTTAATAATTTATAATTTCACACTCTCTGTGGGAATAAAGTGAACTCTTAAGAAACATTAGCAATCAATAGTGGTATCGTTTAAATTGGATCTAAGTTTTATTCATATTTCATTAGAGCAGAGAACGCTCTTTCAAATTCTATGCTGAATGGTGCTGTTGTAATGAGGCATTCTTACACAAAATGCAGGTTTATATCCCTTATTTTCTCATCTTAAAAACATCTTATTTCTTTTTCAACCATATTTTCTAAGCTTTGAAATTTTTTTAGCAGGAAAAGTTAAAAATCTTTCATTAACTTCCGACTGCAGTTTACCTTTTGATGACTGGATCTCATTAAAGTCAGGCGATATCTTATTTTGGAAATAATCTGCGGAACAGTGATGTTCTCTCCATGTTAGTCTTCTAAGGCTGATTTCTGTTCATCATTTTCTGAACGTGAAAGACGTTAATTTAAGCGAAATATAAAAAATTAAGTGAAGTGTTATATTTACTATATTATATTTACTGTGTCTGGGAAACAATTCGCTATGTTCTAGATTCCCGTTTTGCAAATTCTGAAGAAACTGTGATAAATTTTGATGCCTGCACGAAATACCGGTTTTTCAATACCGTATGCTATTCTCTAGCTATTTCTTAAATTTGTTTGTCAAGAGTTTCCATCATAAATGTTTGGCAGTATCTGTAGTTAAAATGTTTGCCTATTTTTGACATACCGCATCTACCGCCCAATTTATTGGCATCAGTAGAAATATAAGCAAAGACACGGTCGTTTGCAAAGGTATTATTTTCCCATTTATGATATGAATGACATTGTTTATACTGATGATGACAAGGTGGAAACTCTTACGACCTCTCGTTAAAATGAGTTTCAGAACATTTGTGATTTGTAAAATGAAGAAACTAAAGATTGGTCAGAAACTTAAATGCGACGCACATGTGGCAACTGTGATGTCGAAAGTCAATATTATTAAATATAAACTCTTCCCGTTGATGGGATGTAATTCTAAACTGCCTAGAGAGAAAAGATTATTCTTGTATAAGACCATTCTTCGGCCTGTCCTCACATATGTTTCATCTTTGTGGGGCAATACACACCACCACAACAGGACGCTACAGAACTTCCAGACTCAAATCTTAAGATCTATGATCATGGTTTGTGAACAACAGCACCATTTACAATGAATGACCTGGGCGTTGATATCATATATACACATATTAGGAGGCTCACGCTGACCATTTGTGGGGCAGTGGGAATCATCCATAAAAAATTATTAACACATTATTCGATTATGATCCTTTGGTATTTAATGAGTTTAAGCGCGCGAAGTTAATGATCCTTGAAGATCGTGAACTTGTGCTTTCATGTAATATTAGCACTTTTTATGTTATTTTAATGGTATTTCTTGACCTTATCTGTTTTTTGATTTGTTTTAAATGAATACTTTGTCTTCACCACGGTGCCCTTCAGTAATGAAGACAATAACTTGTGGTTAGGTAGAATAAAACTGACCATTGCTATGATGTTCATGCACCTGTGACATGAAATGTCAATCATTCAATGCTTTACGGATAAGATATTTAGGAATGTGGGTGTAACCGGTGCGCCCCAAAGTCAAGATCCACAGTCATATTAGGTTCTAGTTATGGTGCAGAGAGCCCCTTATTGGAGACTAATTTTACCGTGATATTACAATGCCTTGAAGGTTCTAGTTAGCTGGCAACTTGAAATGTGTCGCACTGAATGAAAAATAGAGTGAGATTCAGTGTTGAAAAGTAAACAAATAGAACAATGTATTTAAATGATCGAAAAGAATTTCAAAGTGATTTGATATTTACTTTTTTTTAGATTTAGGCACGAAGGGTAATTTTCTCATTTCAGTTGTTGCACTCAGAGGTATACCAGTTAGATAGAAATTTGTGTTCAAATTTCTCGTCAATAATTCATAAATAATTACTCTACTCACATTAGTGAACATTTTTTTCTGAATACGATGGAATAAGTTGCAATATCCCAATTATTTAATAAGTAGATTCCAAATAAATAATCGATATCAATGGTAAAGTATCACAAGAGATGTCCTATGACATGGAACAGGACACCCCCATGTGATGGGGGTGTCAATCAGGGTTGGGTTGTTTTACCTCTGAGCGGCACTTTTTTGCACACCATGGGCTAAATGGCCAGGTCATATGGACCCTCGAAGGCTCAGAGAAGGTTGGGGGAGGGGACCCACTGGAGCAGCTGTTGGGAGACAGATGTTAGCCTCCCGTCAAGGCCATCCAGCGTGTTCTTTAACGTGCACAGGGTATGGCTCTTCCACACACGGGGCCACGGCTTAACGTCACATCCGACGGACGGCAGCCTTTCCAAGCCCATCGGTGTCCCCTACTGACCGTGGGCAGGGCGGGGAATTTTGCGGAGATAAATCTCAACGCTCACCCAGCTGGGACTCGAACCTGGGAACTACAGATTACGAGCCTGGCGCGCTACCGACTGAGCCACCCCCGTCCCTGTCACATCAGGACACCCTGATCTGATTATTATTATTACGCCATGGCATTTCCTAATAAAATATTACTATTTGCATTTTCCTCATCATCCATTATTTAGAGGACGGGGATGGCTCAGTCGGAAGAGCGCCAGGCTTGTAATCTGCAATTCACATACTCGGTTCCCATCTGGGCCAGCGTTCAGATTTACCTACGCAAAGCTCCACCTCCCGCCTTCGGTCATTAGGGAGTAGGAGACAACGATGGAGTTGGAAAGGATGCCGTCCTTCGAATGTGATGTAAAGCAATGTTCTGTGTGCATTAAAGAACATGTTATTGACACATTATTACACGGCCGTGGCTAGGGCGGGGAGTTTTGAAGAAATAAATCTCAACACTGTACCAGCAGGGACTCGAACTAGGAACTGCAGACTATGATCTGTTTTGCCTATAATCTTCTATATTTTGCGGCGAAAAAGGCAAGAAAAATTATGTAATATTTATAACGTTTATAATATATGCGGTGTTACTATAAGTTGTATGTAGATATGTACCGCATTTTGTACTTATAATAATTTCCTATTTTTGTTAGAATAATTTACTTTTGTTCGTTTCCTTTTGATTTCTTATTTTCTAGCGTTATATCGCGTTACATACAGGGACGGCGCGAGTCTTGTTCAGCGCTGTCGACGGCACTCTTCTCTGCCTGTCTGGGCTGAGTTCTTTTACTACCTATGTGTGTGAGAGCTTTGTAGAAAGGTACCTGCCCTTATCTTGTCAGGATAATCACTCAGATGGCCGAATACACGAACTCATGTATTTCAACTATGTACACTTTTTTATTTGCAAACATTATAATTATATACATACAGTGACTGCCCACTCGGTGCAGTCACTGGACCGTCTCGTGGTCCGCGTGCTAGTCCAGTTTGAACCATCGCCGGATGATGTCACGTGTCCTTCGGGGGACGTTAGGATATCTCGGCAAATAGTGTTCGAACACGATCGCCGAGCCAGGACGATTCTTGTCGCCTTTCACCCCTGCGCATACTATCACGGCACGACCCCACAACCCAATGCTTTACTATGGAGCAAATAAAAACTACTATAATTCAAATTCTCTCCCAATTCCCTAAGTTCTTTGACCACCGCATTTCAAACCTCCTCTGCTACCCCACTTAAATTCCCCCCCCCCATGCCCCCAGGAAAAAAAACAATATATATAAATATAAAAACTTTACTCCAAAATATAATTCTAATTTTAAAATGAATAATTTTTTGTTCCTTCTTAATACTCTCCCCCCCCCCCTCTTAGAGGTCTGCCTCTAGCACCCCACATACTTTTTTATACCCAGGATATATACACTCACTCTCACCCCCACCCCCACCCCTTAAAAGCCCTCCCCCGACTCCCATCTTTTGGAAAAAAATAAAAAAAAAAACTCCTTATCAAAAAAAAGAAAAAACAATTTATGGAAAAAATCCCTTTCAAACATATCACTAAACTCTTTCAAAAAACAATTCTTTTTTTTCCTTTTTTTTTCTCACATAAAAAAAAATAAAATTTATGACTTATTTTGAAAAAAAATCCCAGCCCATGGTGTGCAAAAAAGTGCCGCTCAGAGGAAAAACAACCCAACCTTACAAACGCGTTCTCCGGAACCTTGCCCCGCGATCCGCCAAAAATTCATCATAAGAAACACTCCATTTTCCTGTCTTTAACACAGCAGCCGACACAATGTATCCTCGTTCCTCTAGCTCCACGTCCCAACACCAAAGCGCATGTCAGTTATTTTCAAAGCCCAATAATAAATTCAATCGCCGAATCCAGTAATCGATGACTAACAATTCTTTCGATAGAAAGCGAAAGAGCGAAATCGGTCAATTCTGAAGACGTCATTAATGATTTTGCGGCGAAAAATTATGTAATATTTATAATATACTCGGTGTTCCTATAAGTTGTATGTAGATATGTACTGTATTTTGTACTTATAATAAATAATTTATTATTATAAACTTTAGAAGTACATACAAATGCGTTATTTTTGGAGGGGGGGGGGGGGGGGGGCACGCAAAAATTCACGCCGGCCCGGGTTTTATATATGCATTGATTTCCAGCGCTTATTTCTGTTTAATTTTAACTGGAGTTTTCATTTTTTTATGCTGGCTTATATTTCCATTTTTGGGTAAGTTCTCTGCTCATTGTTTCGTATGAGATGACTTGGATTGCTGTCCGTGTCTTGAGGGGTTTCAGCTGCAGAATCTGATGACCTTTACACCATGTGGATAATACAGATTAGTCCGTAGCGCATACCTGCTATTTTTGGAACGATTAAGGGGTGTGGTGGGATTTGTTGGGTTCGTGCATGCGATATCATTTGGTGGCTTTACGATTGGATTTTTTTTTTCGAAATCTATAACTTTTAACCCTTTAACGCCCTCGCAGATCGGATGGGCTGTTGGAGCTAATGCGTCAGGGAGCTTAGCACCTACCGGGTCCTGCCTTTTGTTCTTCTAAAGGGGGAACTTAATCCTCCTTTGCTATTTCTTCAGGGATCTTAAATCTCTTGTAAGCGGGAAGTGTGGCGCAGAGAAATAAATGTGAGCTTCTGAAACAAGAATTTCATACTTTACAGAAGCAGGAGATTTTTCTCTGTAATTTATCATTATTTTATTAGTTAATTTCCGTACCATAGATATATGTATGGCGTGCCATAAGCATTATATTTGATGAATGATTACATCGTTTAATGTTCAATGAAAATTATTAATCTGAAAATAATTTGAACGAGAAATTTTGACTTTCTGAAAACAGTAACTGGATACAAAAATAGATCTGAAACTTCCTGTAACAAATTCCATTTAGCTCCTGGATTAAATACTGTCGTAGAATATTATTTATATATTATTAGATGATGACTCTTTTTGGTTGAATAAATCCATTCAGGGGGAAAAAATCTTTTCTTTTTTATCGTATTCGCGTTGAAATAGATTGAAAAAAATTCAACACTCTTTTAAAAATTTAGGTAAAATGGAATGAAAAAATAGTGATCCATCATTGTTTTAAAAATTTGAGTCAATATTAAAAAATATCCGAATATTTAGACATTAGGTAATTTTATTACGGATATAAAATAACAATCAATGAAGAATCAGTAGTATATTCATTGCCATTAATTTATCAGCGAGATTACTTCTGCCCGGCAAATATCATTTCGTAAAAGCTCGCTCTACATCGGGGCGGGGGTGGCTCAGTCGGTAGCGCGCCAGGCTCGTAATCTGCAGTTCCCAGGTTCGAGTCCCAGCTGGGTCAGCGTTGAGATTTATCTCCGCAAAATGATGGGCTTGGAAAGGCCGCCGTCCGTCGGATGGGACGTTAAGCCGTGACCCCGTGTGCGGGAGAGCCACACCCTGTGCACGTTAAAGAACACGCTGGATGGCTTTGACGGGAGGCTACCATCTGTCTCCCAACAGCTGTTCCCGTGGGTCCCCTCCCCCAAACTTCTCTGAGCCTTCGGGATCCATGTGACCTGCCCATTTAGTCCATGGTGTGCAAAAAGTGCCGCTCAGAGGTAAAACAATCGCTCTACATCACATCTGTTACATATTAATGAAATAGTACTTCATTAGTTCTAATTTCTACCGTTAATGGGTGGTTAAGTTGATAAATGGCAAGCTTCATCTTCTTTGAAAAGGAGCTTTCGATATTCATCAGAGAGGATTTGTTGTCTTCAAGTTAATATTTCAATACTTCTGGTTTGTGAACCGATTTGTTTGAATATGGGTTGGGTTGTTTTACCTCTGAGCGGCACTTTTTTACACACCATGCATAGGGCATAGCTGTCTCGCACACGGGGCCACGGCTCTACGTCTCATCCGACGGACGACGTCTTTCGAAGCCCATTGGTGTCCCCTATTGACCGTGGAGCTACCGTCTGAGTCACCAACGCACTGAAGTTTGTTTGAAATCCATTTACTAGTTTCACAATCGGATGTTGAAATGGAAGAATATAGACAGTGCTATGAGATCAAGAAGTGAGATGTATAATTTTTTTCCAGTATACTGCAACATAAAATAAAAATTTATGTTTACACAAGACTTAAATTTCAAAGAATGAATTAAAAAAAACGGTAGTGGATGGTGAAAATTATGTACTGGATCAAATATTTTTTTTTATATTTCTATGAAAGCATGTAATTGTATCTTTTAGAATAGTAAAGAGGTAATAAACAAAGTAACACAGCTACAAAGCCCGGAAGCTTCTGGAGGATAAAGAATATTTTTGTGTCCGCCAGAACTTTCTGACCTGACAAATTTAACCTAATGAAAGGCTAGATTGTTTTGTCTCTGAGCGGAACTTCGTGCACAAAATGGACGAAATATCCACGTCATAAATATACCAAGGGAGAAGTTTGGAAAAGGTAATCTAACAGACAGCAATGGACACCTCCCGTCAAGGCCATTCAGACTATTATTTATTTATGTACACAGTGGACCACGATTTTATGTTCCATCTGATGGACGCCCGATCTCCAACCTAACCCCGTGTTCCTTTTCTCATTTCTTTAATAAGTAGTTATCGAACAAAAATTCTACGAATTGCCTCATAAACAATTTGTATTTACAAATGAAGACATGACAGAGTGAAAGCAACAGATTTTTTTTTTTTTGGAAAAATCAACACGAACTAAAATTTTTTCGAAGGTCTCTGATCATCTCAGAATACTCCTGGCTAAATGCCTAGTATACGGTGTTTTTAAAAGTGCATTCGAGATAATAATCTTTTTCTTGTTTTTCATATTTTTTTTCATTTGTTGTGGAAAACTTATAATTCGAAAATGCAAGGTGCAGTTAAATTTTTTTCCTTCCCACGATTAAAATTTTGACAGATTATCATGACTCGAGAGTCATACTCTGACACAACTTCACTGAGCTCAGGATTAGCGAGATAAATCTCAATGTTGGAGCAATTCGATTATTGTGAGATCGAATGATATACATGTATTAGTTTCTTTCCTCAGGAAATGAAACTTTTTGCAATTTGTTCACGCTGAGCCCTAAACATGCTGCAATTATTTTAATATTTAACACCACATTCGACCTTTTTTCAAAACATAAAAGAAGACAAAACTTGAGTTTGAGGAGTTATGTTATAATAAGAGTAATAACATGTTTCACAAGTCTTCTCAACCCAAATGTTTCGAAGCAGGTAAAGAGTTGGAAACCATTTGCTGAAAAGAAAAATGCTTCTGACACAGAGTCAGTATTTCTTTTTTCAGAAATAATATTCACTCAGAAACAATAAATCTTAGTTTTGTTTCAGAAAAACTGTTCTTTTCCTTTAATTTTTATTTCTTTTTTGCAAGAATTAAAATTATCTTATATGGCATTTTTTTAGAAATGTGCCCTCTTCAAAACGCAATGAGCAGGTGTTCAACTTTTCCCTTCCAAAATCAAGTGGCTTGAAGGATTATCTCAGCATGCTAACCCTTTGGACATCAGAAGGGCAGATAAGGATTTCGTTTGGAAGAGTCCATTTCGAAATTCGGCCGTTCTGGGATCTCAGAGGTACCGGTTTTACAGAGACGCTGATCGTTAAAAGATTAAAATAAAGTTTTCTTTGGGAAAAAGAGTATAAACGTAAATTAAAGTTCGAAAACCTTTCTATCTAAATAAAAAATTTTCAGCAATATTGTCTTCAGTATTTAAAGAGTGCATTGCTAGATATTGGAAATTAATTGAAACTAAAATGGAAAATATTATTTCAAACCAATTCATAACTTATCACAAGTTTTAAAAGTGTGTAAAAATAATTTTTAAATTGTCATCCGCAACATTTTCTCAAAAAAGCTGATTTCAGAAGTAATAATTTTTTCTGCTCATTGTTTAATTATAACTTCTGAAATATATAGAATTTAGCGACCCATTGGCATAACATATGGTGGTCGTTTATGTTACGTCAAAGTAACGCTAATTTCAAAAATAAAAATGAATTTTAGGATACTTGAACAAGAAATATTATTTTAGCAGTTTTTAGCAGTTATTTTAGCAGCAAAATTTGGATTCAAGGAAGGATGTAATACTGAAGAAGTTATATTAAAATTGAGGGTTTCGTATAATTCGTTCGACGGAAATTTATTTAGAACGGAAATTTCTTCTACGGAATTTCAAAATCGAACGGAAATTTGTCAGAATTAAGAGACAGCTAGAGGGCATATTCGTCGATAAGGTCTCTTCTTGTTCTGTGCTTCCGTTTTGTCACTGGAGAATCATTCGAAGGAGAGAGGCGGAGGATCTGGAGAGAGAGGGAACAGAAGTCTTAGTTTTAGATTTGACAGAATAAAACATTACCAGCTTTAAGGACAATCTAGCCACCTTTCGGTCCAATTTCTTTTTGGTTGGGTTGTTTTACCTCTGAGCGGCACTTTTTTTCACACAATGGGCTAAATATGGCTAGGTCAAAAGTACTCCGAGGATTCAGAGAAGGCTGGGAGAAGGGGACCCACTAAAGAACTATTAGGAGACATATGGTCAACTCCCATCAGGGCCATCCAGTGGGTTCTTTAACGTAAAGAGGGTATGACTCTTTCGCTCAAAGAGCCACAGCTTAACGTCCTAGTCCTATCAGACGGACCATGGCCTTTCCAAGCACATCGCCATCCCCTACTGACCGTGGGTAGGACGGGAGGTTTGAACGGATAAATCACAAAACTGGCCTAAACTGGTTTGAACGGATAAATCACAAAACTGGCCTAGACTCGAACTAGGAACTGCTAGCCTTGGTGCGCTACAGACTGAACCGCCTCTATTTGTTTTCACTATTCCTTTAGACTATATTCAGAGCTTTGTAGAAGAGTAATAATGTTTGAAAATTGGAACTGTGGTATTTTCCAAAAATTATACTTTCTTTCGTAAACGTGCTGATTATAGGTTTATATGACCTTCTCCCTCGGACAGAATTTTAAAGCATTGATAAATTAAGAGATTGATAGTTAATTTAGTTATAATTAGAAGAGAGCAGGAAAGGTTTAAATTAAGGGAGGTGGGGGAAAGACTTATTTATTCTGAGGTTCTTGTGTTTTGTATTTAGGTTTCTTCGTGTTCCTTCATGTTTTGTTTTTAGTTTTTTTCGGGTTGCTTCATGTTGCGTTTCGTGTATATTACTTTTCTTCATGTTGCATAATATTTCATATTTTATGATAATCCTTTGTTCGTGATATTTTCTCTTTATTTTACTGTGCATCGTAATTTTTCTTTCATTATTGCTTTTGTAGCTTCATTTCCTACTTTTGTTAGTGTAATTTAGTTTTGTACTTTTCCTTTTGATTTGTTATTTTCTAGGGTTTTATCGCGTTATATATATGTATTGATTTTCAGCATTCATTTCTATTTGTTTTTAAGTGAAGTTTTTTTCTTCACGCTAGTTTGTTTTCCCTTTTTTGGGTAAATTCTCTGCTCATTGTTTTGTATGAGATGACTTGAGCTGCTGTCCTTGTCTTGAGGGGTTTCTGCTTCAGAATCTGATGCCCTTTACACCATGTGGATAATATGGATTAGTCAGTAGTGCATACCTACTCTCTTTGGAACGTTTGAGTGGTATGGTGGGGTTTATTGGGTTAGTGCATCCGGTATCTTTTGGAGGCTTTAGGAATGTAGTGTAAACGACCGTTTACATTTTTAACTTTCTTTGAACCAACTTTGGCTTTTGAGAAGTAAACAACTTCATGTCTTTTTTCTTTCTATTTTTATATTATGACATCATTTATTCGATATTTTTACTACCACAACTATACGATCAATGATCATTAAAATATCAACACTGCACCCAATGTTATATCAATGGCCCTTTAATTTTGAAATCTATAACTTTTGAAATAACCTTTCTATGGGAAAATGTGATAAAGGTAAATTGAAGTTCAAAAACCTTTCTATCTAAATGTCAATTTTTCAGCAATATCACTATTTAAAGATTGCATTGGTGACATTTTAAATTAATTAAAATTAAAATAGAAAATATTATTTGAAACCAGTTCATATCTTATTACATGTTTAAAAGTGTGTTAAAATAATTTTTAAATTTTTCAACCGCCGCATTTACTCACAAAAGCTGACTTCAGAAGTTAAAAAACTTCGAAGTTAGTGTCCCATTGGCATAACATAGGGTGGTCGCTAATATTACGGCAAAGTGACGCTAATTTCAAATAGTTTCACTGACTTCAATGATTACTCAGTGTATGCTTTTTCTAATAACCTAGATCTAGTGAAAACGTGAATAAATATTTAAGGTTTTGGGAGAAGGCCAAATGGTCAGGTTGAAGCACAACTAACTTATATGAACCACCGAATTCAAAGATAAAACTACAACCAGGAGAGTCGTCCTTCTACCCCCTATACATATACACCATCCCAAAAATTCTTATTGGATACCGAGATTTAGCCTCCATGTCTCTGGGCTTTATTTCCATGCCCATACACATTTTCGCACGAAATGAGGTACCCACCTTTTAACAGAACAGAAAAAACATAACAACAGAATTAAAGGAAAGTAAAATTTACCCCACCGTCACCCAATTCTCCATTGAAAACCACACTAAAATCTTTCGCAATGGAGAGATACAATCATCTCGATACTTTCCCTAAAACAATTCTGATTCCGTTTCGAATAAATTTGGGTTTCGAACATATTTTCGGTCCGAACAAATTTCCGTCGAATAAGTTTCCTGATACCAAAATTGACTACGATAAATTTGAATGTAATTGATAACTCACAAAGAACTGGGCTATATACTTGGACACAGCAAAAGCGTTTCACACAGTTAACACGATATACTTTTAAAGAAATTATTATTGCCATTGAATTTAAAGGGTTTGTGTTTGAGAGGGGTTAAAATCATATTTAAAAAATAGGATGCAATTTGCCTAGATGAACACCAACAATCAGGTCGGGGATCATTTTTGTAATCTGTAATTCCCAGTTTCCAGTCCCAGCGTTTAATTTTATCTCTGCTAACCCATACTCTGTCCTCGGTGAGAAAGGTGACACCTATGTGCATGAAAGGCCGCCGTCCATCGGATGGGACCTCAAGTCGTGGCTCTGTGTGCAGCAGAGCCGTTCCATATGCATGCTAAAGAATAATTCTGGCCTTGATTGGAGGCTACTGTTTACCCAGTGAATCAAATTCCACGAATCTTCTCTAAGAATTTGAATCCAGGTGACTTATCCATTTCGCGGTAGCAACGAATTTTCATGTGACGTCACTGTATTTCAACCTTTGTTCTGCGCCAACAATAGGACACAACAAAATTAAGGTGGTCTTGTCCCACAAGGCAAGATGGACTGAACATGGGACAGGCGAAATTACATTAATGCATCTTAACAGCCACACCTAAGCTGCAGTAGGGGTTGACTTCTGTGATTGTGTCCTCGATTTCGATCATGAAACAATAGCCACTGCTCTCAGCGATGCGATTGGTTAAGCTTTCCTGCTCAATATTGGGTTCCGTACCTATTGTACGTCACTGTACTTCAACCTTTGTTCTGCGCCAACAATAGGACACAGCAAAAGTAAGGTGGGCTTGCCCCACAAGGCAAGATGGACTGAACATGGGACAGGCGAAATTACATTAATGCATCTTAACAGCCACACCTAAGCTGCAGTATGGGTTCACATCTGTGATTGTGTCCTTGATTTCGATCATGAAACAATAGCCACTGCTCTCAGCGATTCGATTGGTTAAGCTTTCCGGCTCAATATTGGGTTTCGTACCTTATTGTTCGACGCCATTTTGTACAGGTTATAGACCCCACTGCATTTTTACCATTCTTGCCCGACTGAAAAGTTGCGATCAGTAGGAAGTTAAACGGAGTCATTTACTGCAAGTGTGGGCTAGTTTTCTCTCGAAATATTTAATATTTTTTGAAGGTTATTATAAGTAAGGGGACATCGATAGAAAATGCCACGAATTTTACGCAGTTCCTCTCAGGAATTTTTTACATCGACTTCGACGGATTCCTTTGAATTCGATAATGAACAAACGTGTGGAATGTCCGGTAAGTATTTATTTTACTTAAATTTTGAATATATTTTGTGTTGTTGCCTTTGGTTAGTTTTTTTCGCGTTTATTGATTATATTGAAGTTTAGCTTATATGTTAGGAATACAGGTGTATTGAGGCTCCTTTTTTCCAGCCGTAGACCGAACAACTTCGACATTGGCTAACCCTGATTTTAATTAAAAGTTTCTGTGAGGCATCATGAGGGATACAGAAATTCGTATGGATTTTTATTTATTTCCTTCTTAGAATATTAATTATAATCATTTTATGTGGAAAATAAATATTAAAGGCATCTGGGACAAAAAAATATTAGAAATAATAACAGGAGCTGAAAGTTTATGGATAACATCATCAAAATCACGGGTAGCCATTCTTTTACTAAAGACAGAATGCAGGTAAAAAAGAATCAAAAGTCGCATGGGGCTTATTTTATTAAAAGTTTTCAATTTTATTCAAAAATATTATTTATATTTATTTACATCTGCCATAATTACAAAATATATTTAAAATATTCTGTACCCTAAACCTAACTTGGTCGTGTTATTTTACCTCTGATATAAACTTTTTTTTCAAACCATGGGCTAAATGGTCAGGTCACAAGCACCCCGAAGGCTCAGAGAACGTTGACGGAGTGTACCCACTGGAACAGCTGTTTGGAAGCAGATGGTAGCCTCCCGTCAAGGCCATCCAGTGTATTCTTTAACGTGCACAGGGTATGGCTTTCCCACACACGGAGCCACGGCTTAACGTCCCATCCGACGGACGACGGTCTTTCCAAGCCCATCGGTGTCCTCTACTGACGGTGGGCGGCGGGGAATTTTGTTGAGATAAATCTCAACGCTTTCCCAGCTGGGACTCGAACCTGGGAACTACAGATTACGAGTCTGGCGCGCTACCGATTGAGCCACCCCTGCACCAATCCGAACTTATCTCTCCTAGGAAGTAGATCTCTTAATACCAATATTTCTGCATTTTTATTTTATGAAACCAGTATTCCAAGAAACATACATATTTCTCAATAAATTTTGATGAAAATTAGGTGCAATAAAGTAAGGAGAAAACAAGTAATTACTTTACTTGATGTTTTAAATCAAATTTTTGTTACAATAATAAATTTTCTGACAAAAAATTATTTTAAATGGTTATCCGAAAACAAAAAACAATACCTATTCATACTGCAAATTTTTGATACTTTATAATTTCACACTTCCTGTGGGAATAAAGTGAACTGTTAAGAAACATGAGCAATCATTAGTGGTATCGTTTAAATTGGATCTAAAATTTATTCATATTTCATTAGGGCAGAGAACGCTCTTTCAAATTCTATGCTGAATGGTGCTGTTGTATTGAGACATTCTTAGACGAAATGCAGAATTATATCCCTTATTTTCGTATCTTAAAAACATCTCATTTCCTTTTCATCCATATTTTTTACGCTTTGAAGTTTTTTAGCAGGTACAGTTAAAAATCTTTCATTAACTGCCGACTGAAGTTTACCTTTTGATGACTGGATCTCATTAAAGTAAGGCAATATCTTATTTTGGAAAGAATTTGCGGAACAGTGATGTTCTCTCCATGTTAGTCTTCTTAGACTGAATTCTGTTCATCATTTTCTGAAGGAGAAAGTCGTTTAATTAAGCGAAATAAAAAAAATTAAGTGAAGTGTAATTTTCACTATATTATATTTACTGTGTCTGGGAAGTAATTCGCTATCAACTCGAGTCCCGCTTTGCAAATAGTGAAGAAACAGAGATAAATTTGGATGCCTGTGCGAAGTCCGGATTTTCAATGCCGTATGCTATTCTCTAGCTATTTCTTAAATTTGTTTGTCAAGAGTTTCCATCATAAATCTTTGGCAGTATCTGCAGTTAAAATGTTTGCTTATTTTTGACATACTGCATCTACCGTTGAATTTATTAGCGTCAGTGTAAATATAATCGAAGACACGGTCGTTTGCAAAGGTATTTTTTTCCCATTCATGATATGATTGACATTGTTTATAGTGACGATAACAAGGTGGAAACTCTTACGACCTCTCTTGAAAATCAGTTTCAGAACAATCGTGTTTTGTCAAATGAAGAAACTAAACATTGTTCGGAAACTAAAATGCGACGCACGTGTGGCAACTGTCCGTCGAAAGTCAATATTATTAAATGTAAACTCTTCCCGTTGATGGGATGTAATTCTAAACTGCCTAGAGAGAAAAGATTATTCTTGTATAAGACCATTCTTCGGCCTGTCCTGACATATGTTTCATCTTTATGGGGCAATACACTCGTCAGGACACTACAGAACTTCCAGACTCAAATCTTAAGATCTGTGATCATGGTGTGTGAACAACAGCACCATTCACAATGACCTGGGCGTTCATCTCATATATATACATAATAGAAGGCTCGCGCTAACTATTTGTAGGGCAGTTGGTATCATCCATAAAAAATTATTAACTCATTATTCGATTATGATCCTTTGGTACTTAATGAATTTAAGTGCGCGAAGTTAATGATCCTTGAAAATCGTGAACTTGTGCTTTGATATAATATTAGCACTTTCTATGTTATTTTGATGGTATGTCTTGACCTTTTCTGTTTTTTAATTTGTTTTAAATGATTACTGTGTCTTGACCACGGTGCCCTTCAGTAATGAAGAGAATGACTTCTGGTTAGGTAGAATAAAACTGACCCTTGCTATGATGTTCATGCACCTGTGGCATGAAATGTCAATCATTCAATTCTTTACAGAAAAGCTATTTAGAAATGTCGGTGTAACCGTTGTGCCTCCAAGTCAAGATCCACAGTCATATTAGGTTCTAGTTATGGTGTAGGGAGCCCATTATTGGAGACTAATTTCACCATGATATTACAATGCCTTGAAGGTTCTAGTTAGCTGTCAGCTTGAAATTGTCGCACTGAATGAAAAATAGAATGAGAATTAGTGTTAAAAAGTAAACAAATAAAACAATGTATTTAAGTGATTGAAAAGAATTTCAAAGTGATTTGATATTTTGTTTTTTTTCTAGATTTAGGCACGAAGGGTAATTTTCTAATTAGTTGTTGTACTCAGAGATATACCAGTTAGAGAGAAATTTATGTTCAATTTTCTCGTCAATAAATCATAAAAATTATTCTACTCATGTTAGTGAATTTTTTTTTTCTGAATATGGTGGAATAAATTGCAATTTGGAAAGTATTTAATAAGTAGATTCCAGATAAATAATCGATATCAGTGGTAAAGGATCACAAGATATGTCTTCTGACCTGGAACAGGGTACCGCAAGTGATACTTTACCACTGAATCATTAATATTACTCCATGAGGGTGAGTGACAAATATTAAATTCCATCTCTAAGAGACAGTGAAGTTGCCCACTTCCCGATAGATGACCACGTGCGAATCAAATGAAAATGCGGGAAAGTGTATAAGTCACACTAGCTGAAGAAGAAATCGTTAGCCGTTGATGATATAATAGTCAGTATATCTAAGCCGTAACTAGGAGATATTGGTTCGAATACCACGCACGACGAAGCCAATTTTTTTCCTCCTTATTATTTTCATAAGTATTCGAAGTTTGGCGGTTTTGTTTATCAGGATATCATCTAAAGTGGAGTTTCGTATTTTAATTTCAATTAAGTCTTGTAGGAATTCTTACCTTTGAATTTCGCATTAGATACAGTGGAGACGTACGTGCAGTATATTTTCATAATCCTTTTCACAGTCACAGAGAGGAGAAGGCTCTTTTTTTGCATATAGAGAGAGTGTAGTTCAAAAGGGTGTCATCAATTCTGAGTCTTGTAGGCAGAGATATATCACATTTTTATCATAATATGCTTTTCGAAAATTTATGTCTATTATTATTAGTGGCAAGTCCTTCTCCTTGGAATAATTTCTCTGTGAGCCTTCTCGTATTTTCTAGATTTGATTTTGTATGTTTTAAGATTTGGAGATACTTCAGTGTAAGGTGTAAAACTGAGAGCCTCTTTTGCGACCTTTTCTGCAACTTCATTGCCCAAAATTCCAAGATCACTTGGGATTTCGGGGGGCCACCCTACTGTCGGTAAGAATAAGATTCGTTTCTTTTAATGTAGCATTATGAAGAAAACACACCGAACTGGAACAAAATGTTCCGCTAAATTAAACTGAATTTGCCCTTCACTCTTTCTCTATTCCCGAAAATCATAGTTTATTTACATTTGTGGAATTGTAATGGTCTGGGTTGGGTTTCTGGGTTTCTTTACCTCTGAGCGGCAATTTTTTTGCACACCATGGGCTAAATGGCCTGGCCACATGGACCGCGAAGGACTCAGAGAAGGTTGGGGGAGGGGACCAACTGGAACGGCTGTTGGGAGACAGATGGTAGCCTCCGTCAAGGCCATCCAGCTTGTTCTTTTAGGTGCACAGGGTATGGACTCCCGCAAAGGGGAGACGCGGCCACGGCTAAACGCCCTATCCAACGTACGGCGGCCTTTCCAAGCCAATCGGTATCCCCTACTGACCGTGGGCAGGGCGGCGAATTTTGCGGGGATAAATCTCAGCGCTGACCCAGCTGGGACTTGAACCTACGAACTACAGATTACGAGCCTGGCACGCTACCGACTGAGCCACCCCCGCCCCTGGCAATGGTCTGAAGTGGAATTATCATAAAAGTTCAAAGTTATCAAATTAGCCAAAAAGCTGAAAAAGTAGGAGAAAATATAATACGTCCAAGTTTTAGAAAAATCCCAAATTTAAAAAATAATATAAATATATTTTAGAAGCGACATTCGGTTAGCTCTATCTGGAAAATCTGTCCAACTGCTGCTATAGCGGTAATAAAAGTTCATTTATACGTATTTCAGTCCCTGATTGTAGCGTTTCTGCTTTTAACTGTTGCACAAGACGATATGGTCACTTCTTCCAGTACATAAATACCATAAATTCGATATAAATGATTCTTTAATATAAATTTTAAACATATTTTTGTTTATTTTCGATTTTCCCCCGATGGTGTAGTAATTCATCTTATATTTTTGGAGAGAGCGGATTACTGTTTAATAGTTAGTTTGTCCCGTGATTATTAATTTGTACCTTTTGGGCATTTCACGTACTTTTGACAACCAGTTTGTTAATTTAAAATTCATCTTTTTTTTTTCACTTATGATATTTCTAAGGGAGCATGTCGACCATCGAATTCCTATATTTCCGAAGTTTTTATTATAGGTTCTTTAAACGACATTGTCTTTTACAATTACTCCTCCAAAAATTCAAGTTGAGGCTCGTAATCTGAAGTTCCCAGATTCGCGTCCCGTATGTTTCTTCTATAACATATATATATATTCCGATTTATCCCATAACCAAAGGCCTTCGAAAGGCCGACGTCCCTCGTATGAGACGTCGAGCCATAGACTGAGTGCAGGAGAACTCTGCCAGGGTGTATGAAGGATGGTGATACTCCCTGAGGAAGCGTTTCTTAACAATCATTGGCTAAGAATGAAATCATTGACAATCATTGGCTAAGAATAAATTAATTACAATTCTTAAATAAATTGAAATTAATAAATTAATTAATTACAATTTCTTGACAATCATTGGCTAAGAATAAATTAATTAAAGAAATTTGCTGCTAAGAAATACCGTACGCTTCTTATAAGCTTATAAGAAGCGTACGGTTACCGTACGCTTCTTATAAGCTTATAAGCTTATAAGAAGCGTACGGTAAGACAGATTTCTGTTCGCAAAAGAAAGTGTAAAACTACAATTTCGGAATTTTTATGGTTTGAGGTCTAGCTAGCTATCAGGGAAATATTTATAATTATAAATCAAAATGTGCATTGAATATGCATATTTTCAATAGCCACTTTCTTAGGCCCAGTTCCGTGTTATGTTAATAGTGCCTGAGATTCAAAACTCGGGAATATTTTGAATAATCATATTTTGAAAAAGTATGACCTGAGACAATTTAAAGATCTGAAATCCAATTCAACCTAGATTTTTAACAAAATTCGTTCGCTATTTAAAGTTAAGGAAAATGGACTATTTAACAACAATAATTCCATTTTGTAATTGTTTCGAAAAATTAAAAAAAAACAAGTTGAAACTAAAGCAATAACTATTATGATAAACTTAATTATTTTCGTCTAAGCAGTTGACGTGAAAATTAGGCTACTTTTCGTTAATTCTGAATGATATTTTGCAGGAAGAGCTAACATACGAAGCGTTTCAGCTTCCCTAACTCATATTTCCATTGCTCTTGAAATACTGAACGTGCACTATTGGAAATCGAGTTTAAATAGATTATGTTCCTAAAATTATTATCAGTTATATTTTTTCATAAAAATATTATTTAAGAAGTTACTAAATCCTATACCTGCGAAAATGTACCTAATAAAATGACCCTTTGAATATATCTTGATATTACGGATATAAAAATTACATCATTTATATTTCATATAGAAGTACTATAGAATTTATGTTAGATGATTCTGAGAAATTGTGCTGATCTTGCGATGAAAATTAAATTCGATGGAATTAAAACACCAGATCTTTATTTCTACTTATTCTTTTTACCAACTATGGTAATAAACATAATTAAAATAATAAAAATATAGTTTTTTGCCGAAGCGACTGTCGTTTAAATTTTTTTCCTTCCAAATTCCTTAGAACGGTTTCTTATTCCAACAAATATTTAGGGGTGGGGGTGGCTCAATCGGAGCGCGCCAGGCTCGTGATCTGCAGTTCCTAGGTTCGAGTCCCAGCTGGGTCAGCGTTGAGATTTATCTCCGCCTTCCCCACGGTGAGTAGGGAACACCGATGGGCGTGGAAAGGCCGCCGTCCATCGTATGGGACGTTAAGCCGTGTTTCGTGTGCGGGGAAGCCCTACCCTCCGCAAGTTAAAGAACACACTGTATGGCCTTGACGGGGGGACTACCATCTGTCTCCCAACAACTGTTCCAGTGGGTCTCCTCCCCCAACCTTCTCTGAGCCTTTATGACTTGGCCATTTAACCCATTTTGTGTGCAAAAATGTGTCGCTCAGAGGTAAAACAAACCAATAAATATATGCTCCTTCCCGAGATTATAATCGTTTGGTAGCGGTGTACAATCGGTCATCATAACAAGAATGATTTTTTTATTTCTTTTTCATTAAATAGAATGAAACAGTCATTAACGTCACAAAACTGTTAACGAACCATTAATTAATTAGTAATTTCTTATCAAGCCAACAATGCAACACCCACATCATATTAATATTTCTTTCTAATGGGAATGCATATGAAAAATTCTTTTCTTATTCTTCGAACGATTACTCATGTAGGTGCTGCACAGTTCGCCATGATAAAATATTATCTGAAATTTTCACAGAGAGAGAGAAATTCACAAAGCGGATAACAAAGTAAGACACGAAACAACAGACGTTATGTAAATACTTTAACTATGCTCCCCCCCCCCCGTTGTGAAGTCCTGGGGCACGACCTCTCAGCGACACTAAGAGGTAAAACAACTCTGCATAAAAAGATAATCTTAGAATTCAACGAAAAATCCCTGCACTCTGCCGTTTTCTAACGGTTTTTGAAGGCCAAAAAGCAAAGAAAACCACCACTACGTGCTCTTCTCATAAAATGTAAAATACTCAACTCTAATATGGGAAGATCATGAGACCGAAATTATGGTTTTTACGTACGTCCTGCAATGTTCTGTGAGTTGGGTTCGGTCTTTTTTCATCTGAGCGGCACTTTTTTTTTCACACAATGGACTAAATGCCAGGTCACCAGGACCCCCAAAGGTTCAGAGAAGGTTGTGGAAGGGCACCCACTGGAACAGCTGTTGAGAGATAGTAGGTATCCTCCCATCAAGGCCATCCAGCGTGTTCTTTAACGTGCACAGGGTTTGCTCTCCAGCACACGGAGCCACTGCTTAACGTACCATCCGATCAAAATCGAAAAACGTACATGTGACCCAAATATAATTGCAGTTTCATTTCCAATTTAGGACGCGAATTTTTTATTGTTTTGCCCATTCATCTGTTCATCCGTCTGAACACATTCAACATTTTCATGTTATAAATAAAATACGCTTTTTGAGCTGAATAACTATTAATCAAACATTATAATGCGTTCTCTGATTCTGTCAATGACATTAATTTGCTCCCTTCGGTTAGGTTGTTTTACCTCTGAGCTGCCCTTTTTTGGGCACAATGCGCTAAATTACCAGTTCTCAAGGACCCCAAAAGATAAGAAAAGGTTGAGGGAAGGGGACCCACTGGACACCTGTTATGAGACAGATGCCAGCCTTCCTTCAAAGCAATGCAGGATGTGTTTAACGTGCTCAGGTTACGGTTCTCTCGCTCATGGAGCCACGGCTTAACATCAAATTCCACCGTTATGTGAAAGATGGGTTTGGTTGGGTATTTTTACATCTGAGCAGCACTTTTTTGCGCACAATGGGCTAAGTCGCCAGGTCACAAAGTTCCTGAACACTCACAGAAGATTGGGGGAGGGTACCCACTGGAACAGCTGTTGGAAACAGATGGCAGCATTCCGTCAAGGCCATCCAGCTTGTTCTTTAACATACACAGGGTATGACTCTCCGACATATGGGGATTGGAATTTTTCCGCCTGGATAGGTACTGAGAAAATATTACAACTCATAGTTTATCATAGGGGTTGGCTCTCTCTCAATCAACAATTTCCATATTACGGGTCCGAACTCTCCAGATTTGATATTTATCTCCGCTAAGGTTCGATTCACCCTCGGTAAAAGGACGGACATCATTGGGCTTCAAATGGAAGATTTCGGACGGATGGGACATAAATCTGTGTCGCCGAGAAAGAAAAGTGACACCATGTGCACGTTAAAAAAAGAATAAATGCAAATAGAGAGATTATTCTTGTAGCCACGGGATGCTGTTCATATTGGTGATGATTACGAACGACAGTGAATGTCGAATGAATGTGAATGACAGTGAACAATTATTTGTTCTACCAATTTACACAGTAGATGGGCACGCAGGTCTGTTGAAATTAAAATATTATTTTTTATTTCCGTACTTCTCCATATGCTTGACTTTGCAGTCCAGAATCCGGTAAATGTGTTTCTCTCTCTACCAACAGAAAAATAAAACCCACCCTGTCCTTGGTGAGAAAACGAACACCGAATGACCTGGAAAAGCCCCCCTGTTGAATGGAACGTAAGTCATACCTTATACACTTTAAATTGTAGACAGAATGACCTAGACAAGAGGATATCATCTGTCTCCTAACAGCTGTCCTCTGGGTCTCATTTATTCAACCTGGGGGCGGGGGTGGCTCAGTCGGTAGCGCGGCAGACTCGTAATCTGTAGTTCCCAGGTTCGAGTCCCAGCTGGGTGAGCGTTGAGATTTATCTCCGCAAAATTCCCCGCCCTGCCCACGGTCAGTAGGGGACACCGATGGACTTGGAAAGGCCGCCGTCCGTCGAATGGGACGTTAAGCCGTGGCCCCGTGTGCGGGTGAGCCATACCCTGTGCACGTTAAACAACACGCTGGATGGCCTTGACGGGAGACTACCATCTGTCTCCCAACAGCTGTTCCACTGGGTCCCCTCCCCCAACCTTCTCTGAGCCTTCGGGGTCCATGTGACCTGGCCATTTAGCCCATGGTGTGCAAAAAAAGTGCCGCTCAGAGGTAAAACAACCCAACCTTTTATTCAACCTTCGCTGAGACCTCAGAGCTCTTCATACCTGGCCATTTAACCCATTGTGTGCAAAACGTTATCATCAGCAGTTCACCAACCCAACAACCCTGTACTGTGTTAGAAATTCGAGTTATTATATTTTTTGTAAAATCCGATTTAGAAGTTTGAATTAGTTTTTATCACCTTATTTCCTTTGTCATTTTTATTTTATCATCTCTTAATCCTAATCGTACTTTCTTATGAGTTATTTTCAAAAACCGCATATTAGTATTGCCTAAAATATACAGTTTCTCTCGGAAAGTTCCAACCCGATTTCCAGTCTTAAGCCATTGATATTTTTTCATTTTATTAGGATGGGGCGGGGGTGGATCAGTCGGTAGCGCGCCGGGCTCGTAATCTGTAGTTCCCAGGTTCGAGTCCCAGCTGGATCAGCGTTAAGATTTATCTCCGCAAAATTCCCCGCCCTGCCCACGGTCAGTAGGGGACACCGATGGGCTTGGAAAGGCCGCCGTCCGTCGGATGGGACGTTAAGCCGTGGCCCCGTGTGTCTGAGATCCATACCCTGTGCACGTTAAAGAACACGTTGGATGGCCTTGACGGGAGGCTACCATCTGTCTCCCAACAGCTGTTCCAGTGGGTTCCCTCCCCCAACCTTCTCTGAGCCTTCGGGGTTAATGTGACCTGGTCATTTAGCCCATGATGTGCAAAAAAGATTGGATTGGATTGTTTTTCCTCCGAGCGGCACTTTTTTGCACACCATGGGCTAAATGGCCAGGCCACAAGGACCCCGAAGGCTCAGAGAAGGTTGGGGGAGGGGACCCACTGGAACGGCTGTTGGGAGACAGATGGTAGCCTCCCGTCAAGGTCATCCAGCTTGTTCTTTAACGTGCACAGGGTATGGCTCTCTCGCACACGGGACCACGGCTTAACGTCCCATCCGACGGACGGCGGCCTTTTCAAGCCCATCGGTGTCCCCTACTGACCGTGGGCAGGGCGGGGAAATTTTGCGGAGATAAATCTCAATGCTGACCCAGCTGGGGTGCAAAAAAGTGCCGCTCAGAGGTAAAACAACCCAACCCAACTCATTTTATTAGGACAATTAGGAAACGCACTAAATATCAACTAGAAATTTTCTACTCCTTACGTATCGTCTATCTTATCCACTCCATGATGATCATATTTAACAGTTTAACAATGAATCTCAATTGCGTATCAAAGACACAGATTGTAACCTCTGGTCAAGACCATCCGATCATTCTCTTTAAACTTTATAGGGTATGGCTTAACATTCCATTCAACGGACACGAACCTTTCCAGATCATTAGGTTTTCCCTTCTTCTCCGACGACAGGGTGGATTTTGTTTTTTTATTGGTTGGAGAGAGAAACCCTTTTACCGGAATCGGGACTTCAAAGTCAAGTATATGGAAAAGTACGGAAGAGAAAAAAAGTTATTCCAATTTCAACAGCCTCGTGTCCTCATCTGCTGTGCAAATTCCCAAGAACAAATAATTGTTCACTGTCATTCATAATCATTCGATATTCACTGTCGTTCGTAATCACTGAGAATTCAATATTTTATGAACATATATGAAAATAATCCACCTATTTAGAATTTTACACTTTGCTTAAATCAAAAACTTTAAGACTAATCTCTTAAAGTCTCGAGTGTTTGAGATCGACCATTTACTTAAACTGTTGGATCACTCGAATGAACTTCCTATCTAGTTAGTGTATGGATGAAAGTATATTAACATATGGTACAGTCGCTCAAAAAAGTATCCGAACGCTATGGTTGATTACAGATTTCGGAAAAAATACCTGGCAACGATTTTTATAGAAATTTGTGTCACGTGACAATAATTTCTAAAACGTGATCTTCAATTTCTACACGTGATCTGACAACCTTCGTGTCTCGTGACACGAAGGTTGCCAGATCACTAATTTCTAAATAAATCTTTGCCAGGTATTTTTTCTGAATTCTCTAATCAACCGGATACTTCCGGTTCGGATAATTTTTTGAGCGACTGTACATATTCAAAGTGAATTCTTCGTTCTTTCATTCAGCCAATGTGAATATAAACAGGACTGAATATTTTTGGAGATCGTTATTTTTTTATATTCTTATGTATTTTTTGTGATACAATATTCATTATTTCCTTTACTTATCATTCACAGATAAACCACCCATGGATCCTCCAAGTTATTCAGCATTTCCCTCTACAGAAGGGCGGCTCTACCAGTTCTGGAGTCAGTTTAAAGATGTTGAGAAGATGAACGAGAAGATGCAGTTAGTTGAAAAATGGCGGCACATTATTGCACCACATTCTTCGACCCTTCTCGATGCAATGATGATCTGGGATCGCCTCCAGGAGAAAATCTTGAATGGTGCACCAGACACTCTAGCTACTGATTTTTGGAGAGTAGGGGGAGGGAGGGGTGTTTTGCTCGTCAGGAGAAATCCAGAGGGCGATTCGTCTTCTGAAGAAGGATCCACGGATGATTCTGAATCCGAAGCTGATGCGGCAGATGATTACGAAGACGATGTGATATACGATTCCGTAGACGATGCAACAGATGACCCTTCTATAGTTTCTGATTCGGCATCAAAGTCAAGAAAGGTAAAAAGTTTAGGATTTGAGTTTGATGAACGATTCCCCCCAGGATCTGAAGAAGAGTTTACGTACTGTTTAAGACATATATATTTCACACATATCAGGCAGAATGTCTACAAGTTGTGGTCGGAATTCAATGATATTCAGAAAAGGAATCTGAAGAGTTTCCCACTCTATGACACGAAACAAGAAATACTCTGGAAGGCTGGATGGGACTGTAAAGATCTAAATATTATGCCCTGGGATGCCATAGACTACCCAGGAAGCCTTGAGGTTTCGATTAACTCTACTGGCTATTTGCACTAGACGCTATTGCACTTAGTAGATTCTTATTCTACATTCTTTAGTAGATTCATATTTTACGGATGATACTAGAGAAAATATTCCATTATATTCTGATCCTTCAGTAGGTTCAGCAGACGATGCTACATGTATCCTTCTTCCTATGTATTCTTGAAATAAACCAATTCATATATTAATTCTTGTGTCAGTATGTTCAAATCGTGTTATTAAAATATTGGACATAAGGAGTCAAATACTTTGAGAAAAACGCAAATGATCAGCTATCACATTTAAAGTTAAATAAGTTATAGAATCAATATAAAATTGTAAGTACCTTATAAAAAAAGAAAAAAATTACATATTCTGGCGCATCCTCAGAGTAGTAAAAACCTTGTTAATTCAGAATTCAAAGATTCAATTTCTGGAAAAAATATTGATAATTCAACTTTCACATAAACAATAGAACTCTCTTTTAATTAAAAGCACATATGTAAAAATGCACAAATATAGATAAAAGTGGTCTTAAATGTGATAATGAAACCAATTCCAAAAGAGTTCTTTTTAAAACTGAACACATTATTTTTTTTCACTAATACGCAATAAAAATCTTAACTTTATCATTATCACCATGTTCCTAATACTTGCGTGACATTAAATTGACAGAACATTGGTCATATACTATCACAAAATAGTTTCACTCATTTCAAATAGTCACTAATTTTACCCTGTTTTATTTCCTGGCGATTCCCTAACACGAGGTGGTGCACGACGTTACCAAAACTTTTAAAATATCGTAACTGACAGGTCTTTTATTCAAGTCAAGTTCTGCTGGAGTACGTCAAACGCTGAAAATGGCATTTCTTTTCACGGTAATGGCTTAATCGAATCGTTCGAGAATTCTTGTCAAGGTGATAAAGGCAAAAATATATATATTTCAGGCTTTTCTCTATATATTTAAGACCTCTAAAACGGAGGGGAAATTGTTCTACTGAAATAACAATCCAGTCTCTTAGTTCCCATTTCTTTTTTTTTCTGCTCAGTCCAGCTCAATCTCCACTCTTTATTTAATTTTCCTTCTAGATCCGTCGTTTATAAACATTTATAATTATTGTAAAATTTCTTATATAATCGTATTTTTTAAAGCAAAATCCTAATACTTCTGCTGTAGGTAATACTGAACAGAAATTCCTATTCGAGTAAGATTACAGAATATTAGCGTAAGGTAGATTGATTTCATCTCAAATATTATTAGCAGAAAAGAATTTATATACTACGAAATCGGAATTAAGAAATTAATCGAAAAATCTGATGAATCTCAATATGCCGAATTTTACAATGATAAATATTTTTACGTACAACTTATTGGGTCATTCTGAAACTTTATGAACTCGTACGTACGAACAGAATTGGGTTGTTTTACCTCTGAACGGCACTTTTTTGCACACAATGGGCTAAATGACCAGGTCACATGGACCCCGAAGGCTCAGAGAAGGATTGGGTGAGGGGATCCACTGTAGCAGCTGTTGGGAGACAGATGGTAGCCTCCCGTCAAGGCCATCCAGCGTGTTCTTTAACGTGCACAGGGTATGGCTCTCCCGCACACGGGGCCACGGCTTAACGTCCCATCCGACGGACGGCGCCCTTTCCAAGCCCATCGGTGTCCCCTACTCACCGTGGGCAGGGTGGGGAATTTTGCGGAGATAAATCTCAACGCTGACCCAGCTGGGACTCGAACCTGGGAACTACAGATTACGAGCCTGGCGCGCTACCGACTGAGCCACCCCCGCCCCTACGTACGAACAGAAATATTTAGTCATGAAGATGTCTTATTTTCGCATTCGATGTTGAACTTTACATCTCACTTAATTACTAATATCACCATGATCGTATATAGTTTCTATTGTTACATACAAAGAAAACAAAACCCAGATGATACGTACAAAGTAAAGAAAACTGAATGTTTTCGTAACATCGTTCTATCAAATTTATATTTAAGAATGCAAATGAACATATTCTTTGCGAATGTAAAGTGTTGATTAGTCTTTCAACAAATGCATGATGCCTTGTTTGTTTAGATAGAATGAAATATATAGTTTGTCGATAGTCAAACAAGCAGTAGCTTCAGATTTCGCCTAAGCCATGTCCCTACTAATAAACTGCTGCAGTAGCAGAAAGTCCCTAAAAGCGAATAATCTCGATTCTGCTTCAGCATTGGAGGTTTTTGGCCTGTTCAGATCTATGAAGGCTACACATTACAGTTACGAACGTGGGGCTTCACTGAATATATAAAAAAATAAAATAAAATACCCTCTCAAGCATCTGCTTGCCACAGAGGTCTGACAGGAGCCTGTCAGTTTACATGCCATAGTAGAAGGTCTGCGAGGATGGTAGGACCTCAGCAGAAAAAACGACACATACATCCATGTCTTACCCGGGGCTCGAACCCAGATCCCTTAGATCAGTAGCCAAGGGCGCTAACATACTAGCGGAAATAAAATAAGGAAGGTGGTGAATACTGAAAATCAAAATTTAGCTAATTACCATTTTCATTTTAAAGTTTCGTACTTATGTTTCAAAAAAAGATGATATTAAAATTGAAATCAAGGTAAATATATATTATAAAAATGTAGAGCTTGGCCGTAAAGACCAGCTGTCTTTCTCGAAAGCAAATCTGGGCGTGGAATAGTCGCCCTTCATCTGATGACACTTTAATCCCTGACCCATATGCAGGACTCCCGTGATCTGATGATCCTTGTGCACGTTAAAAACAAGCAGGATGACCTTGACAGGTTGGGTTGGGTTGTTTTACCTCAGAGCGGCACTTTTATGCACACCATGGGCTAAATGGCCAGGTCACATGGACCCCGAAGGCTCAGAGAAGGTTGTGGGTGGGGACCCACTAGAACAGCTGTTGGGAGACAGATGGTAGCCTCCCGTCAAGGCCAGCCAGTGTGTTCTTTAACGTGCACAGGGTATGACTCTCGCACACGGGACCACGGCTTAACGTCCCATCCGACGGACGGCGGCCTTTCAAAGCCCATCGGTGTCCCCTACTGACCGTGGGCAGGGCGGGGAATTTTGTAGAGATAAATCTCAACGCTGACCCAGCTGGTACTCGAACCTGGGAACTACAGATTACGAGCCTGGCGTGCTACCGACTGAGTCATCCCCGCCCCTACCTTGACAGGTGGCTCCCACCTACATCTAAACAGCTGTTCAGTGGTACCTATTCCCCCAACTTTTTCTCGGCCATTGAAGTCCTTGTAACCTAACCATTTATTCCACAATGTGAAAACATTTCCTACAAGAGGTAAACAATCCAACCCTAATACAAAGAAATTAAATCCAGTTTACTTTGCAATAGATCGGGTCACGGTACTTTTATCAAGAACGAAATGAACGTGCTAGAGGTTTGTTTTCAGAGGACTACTTGGTTAAAACAATCGAAATCACTTATTCATATCAGAGAACGAAAATGGTAGGGGCGGGGGTGGCTCAGTCGGTAGCTGCGTCAGGCTCGTAATCTGTAGTTCCCACGTTCGTGTCCCAGCTGGGTAAACGTTGAGATTTATCTCCGCAAAATTCCTCGCCCTGCCCACGGTCAGTAGGGGACACCGATGGGTCTTGGAAAGGCCGCCGTCCGTCGGATGGGACGTTAAGCCGTGGCCCCGTGTGCGGGAGAGCCATACCCTGTGCACGTTAAAGAACACGCTGGATGGCCTTGACGGGAGGCTACCATCTGACTCCCAACAGCTGTTACAGTGGGTCCCCTCACCCAATCCTTCTCTGAGCCTTCGGGGTCCATGTGACCTGGCCATTTAGCCCATGGTGTGCAAAAAAGTGCCGCTCAGAGGTAAAACAACCCAACCCAACGAAAATGGAATCTTATGGCCTAGCCTTTAACGCGCCAGGCTCATACAGTTCCACTCTCAGGCTTGAGTTCGATCTGTACGAGCGTTGAGATTTATCTCTGCAAAACCCTCATCCTGCCCTGGGCAAGAAAGGTACAGTCGCTCAAAAAAGTATCCGAACACTATGTTTGACTACAGAATTCAGAAAAAATATCTGGCTACGATTTTTTTACAAATTAGTGATCTTGCAACCTTCGTGTACAGTTCACGAAGGTTGCCAAACCACTAATTTCTAAAAAAATCGTTGCCAGATATTTTTTCTCAATTCTGTAGTCAACCATAGTGTTCGGATACTTTTTTGAGCGACTGTGTACCGATAGGCCTGAAAACTAGTGAATTCAGTGACAAATTATTATGAAAAATTAAAAAGATAAATAAGATTAAATTTTAAAACTAACATGATAATGCATGATTAATAATTTTTAAATGATTAAAGATCAAGGAAAGATACATAATTTAATTAAACATAGAACACACTATGTTGGAAAGAGTGTCCGGACACTTCCATTTTATGTGAATGTTAAAGCCACTTTCAAAGCTCCCTAACATTGAAAATAAACCTTTTACGCAGAAACTGTTATTGACGATAAATTGTAGATGTCACTCAAATCTCTCTAAATATATTTCCCGCAATATTCGTTTAATATTTAAAGAATGAATGGAAGTTGAAACATTTATCTTCAACTTTTGACACTTGTGAAAAAATGCTTCAATAGATAAAACACAACTCTTGTAACAATTTGTTCGCTAACATAAATTAAATATCTGAAGTTTCTATGACGATTTTTTGAGATTTCACCAATTTGGAGGCAATATGACAGTGTCAATTTTCAACAATCTTCAATATTTAAATAGTCATGGAAGCGGGACCAAGTAACAGCACACGACACTGTATTGCCTCTAAATTGATGAAATCGTAAAAAATCGTCATACACTGTCACATTGCCTCTAAATTGATGAAATCGTAAAAAATCATCATACAAACTTCAGATATTTAATTTATGTTAGCGAACAAATTGTTACAAGAGTTGTGTTTTATCTATTGAAGCATTTTTTCACAAGTGTTAAAAGTTGAAGATAAATGCTTCAGCTTCCATTCATTCTTTAAATATTAAACGAATATTGCGGGAAATATATTTAGAGGAGTGATATCTACAATTCATCGTCAATAATAGTTTTTGCGTAAAAGATTTATTTTCAATGTTAGGAAGCTTTGAAAGTGGCTTTCCATTCACATAACATGGAAGTGTCCGGACACTTTTTTCAACATAATGTAGGTAAAACATTGTTAATGAGTCTATAGCAAGTCGTCGTATGACGGAAAAAGTTCATCAACTGCTCTAATACATCACCTACTTCGGTTTCGAGATTCAAATAAAGTGTATCTATAAAATATGATGCAAAGAAAGGCTTTTAGACGTTATTGACTCGATAAGCACGAGTATTTAATTTGTTACCTGTCGGTAGAAAAACGGTCAGGAAAAAAATAATTTGCTCTTTCCCAATATCATCTGCGAACCTAACAAAATGGTTTCCCTCACCATCAGTTCGCCTTTAGTTGTTGTTTTACCTCTGAGCGGCACTTTTTTGCACACCACGGGCTAAATGGACAGGTCACATGGACCCCGAAGGCTGAGAGAAGGTTGGGGGAGGGGACCCACTGGAACAACTGTTGGGAGACAGATGGTAGCCTCCCGTCAAGGCCACCCAGCGTGTTCTTTAACGTGCACAGGGTATGGCTCTCCCGCACACGGGGCCACGGCTTAACGTCCCATCCGACGGACGGCGGCCTTTCCAAGCCCATCGGTGTCCCCTACTGACCTTGTGCAGGGCGGGGAATTTTACGGAGATAAATCTCAACGCTGACCCAGCTGGGACTCGAATCTGGAAACTACAGATTACGAGCTTGGCGCGCTACCGACTGAGCCACCCCCGCCCCCTCGCCTTTAGTTGAATAGAAATCAATCTTGCTTCAGCAATAAAATCTGACACAACTTTGCATAAAGTTCAATCGCAATATACTCTGCAAAACATGGTTTCCTAAATCAGGGTCGTGATCAAATTTTGGGTCAGAGATATTTTCTGATGAATCGCCAAAGGCCCTTTTCCGGAAAGTAATAAATTGATCCAAGCACATAGCTTTCATGTACCATTACCATTTAGGTCATGCATTAGAGGTGAAGGGATATTGAATTTTAGATTGCGTGATGAATGAAAATTTTGAATTTTAGGGCGCCAAGTGAATGAGAATTTCAATATTCCATTGCACCCAAAAATCCTTTGGAAACCCAGCACTAAAACATATAGCACACCCTGAGCCTCAAGCATTACTTTGAGTGAATCTTATTACGATCGGTTGCCTAAAATCCATCTTCATCTTTTTAGTTTAAGTGCAGAAAGGAGCAGATATTCGAGGTAACCCTTGATACTTCCCATGTCAGAAACTTTCATTTGAAATACCACTATCTGCGTTCGGTAATCCTTTGCTTATTGTCCTTTGGTTGTTTCGGGCTGAAGAAGTCGGCTTTTTCCGATTAGCGGGAATAAAGATTTGGGTGGGTTAGGGGAAGTAAAAATTTTAAGAAGTGACAAAAAAAGTACAGTCGCTCAAAAAAGTATCCGAACATTATGGTTGATTACAAAATTCAGAAAAAATATCTGACAATGATTTTTTTAGAAATTAGTGATCTGGCAACCTTCGTGTCACGTGACACGAAGGTTGCCAGATCACTAATTTTTTAATATATATATAATGCGTATGAATATATAATGCAATGAATATGGAGCGTGTGCAGTTACCGTTCACAGCAAACTGTAGCGGTTGTTGGTTAATGTTCACAGCACATTGGATCGTGTGAGCTCACAAAGACCTAGATCGTGTGGACTCACTCACGGAAATATTGAACGTGTGCAGTTACCGTTCACAGCAAACTGGAGAGGTTGCGGTTAATGTTCACAGCACATTGGATCGTGTGGGCTCACTCACGGAAATATTGAGCGTGTTCAGTTACCGTTCACAGCAAACTGGAGCGTGTGCAGTAACTGCACACGCTCCAGTTTGCTGTGAATGGTGTGTACAGTTATCTGGAGCGTGTACAGTTGCTGTACACGCTCCAGATATTTTTCCTGAATTCTGTAATCACGTGACACGAAGGTTGCCAGATCACTAATTTCTAAAAATATCATTGTCAGATATTTTTCTGAATTTTGTAATCAACCATAGTGTTCGGATACTTTTTTGAGCGACTGTACATACCATATCGGATTTTGTATTTCTCTTACAGTTTACGAATTCTCTCTTCCCTTTCACTGTTTTGAGGAGGGAGGAGAGTAAATGTTTTTGGCGGGATAGGAAGTATTTTGGGGTGCGAGTGGCAAACCTTACATCAGGCATGTACAAAAATCATCCCCTTGACCTCTGGAATCATCATGCAAAATTTCGTTACGATACATCAAGAGGGCTTCAAATACGTAGTAAGTAGACAAATTTGCGAAATCGTATTACGGAAGATAAATGGCCCCGAGAGAGCGGGAATTCGTTCAGTCGGTGGAGCTCTAATCTCGTAATCCGCAATTCTCAGACATGACCGAATGAAGAAATTAACTAGGCCTGACATGGAAAAGAGGGTATTTAAATGTGTTTGGAGCTTCCCTGATGTTATCAGAACGAAACAAAAGTGAGTAAACAGCTAAAAGCACCGATCTCATAGCGCTTTTCTTTCAGTATAATTTTTATTATACCAATTTAAAATTTTACCAAAGTTGAAAAAGATTAATTTTATTTAAATACAATTTTAGTAGTAACAGACCTGACCCCCCCCCCCCCCGCCCCTTCTTAATCCAGCCCTGCTCGGAAGTTCGAGTCCCAACTGTGCCAGCTTTGAGATTTATCTTCGCTAAACGCCCACCGATTTCGGGGCGAATTTTTATCGGAGACACCGTTAGATGTTTGGAAAAGTCATTGTCCATCGGCTGGGACGTTAAGCCGTGGCACCGTGTACTGGTAAGCCATACTCTGTGAATGTTAAAGAACACGCGGGATGGGCTTCACCGAAGGCTAATAATCTGTCTTCTAACAGCTGACCAGTGGGTCCATTCCAACCTTCTCTGAGCTCTCAGGGTCCTTGTGACTAGCTACTCAGTCCATTTATAGAAAAAAAGGACTGCCCAGAGGCAAAACAGTCCAACCCTTTATGTAATGTGTAAAATAAGAATATTTATTCTGAAAAAAGTCTTTTTACTATGAGAGCCCAGCTTCACCTGCCAGTCCACACCTGAGAGTCTACACCCCCCCCCCCCCCTCCAATGTCCTAAATATTGAAGTTCTTATAATTTTACCATTTACCTTACTGAACGATAAAAATTAAGGATCAGGGATTAACGGCCCAATGCAAAAAATATTCATTTCAAACATTTTGCTCTCTGAACACACATTGCTCAGAAGCAAACTATTTACTGTTTGCATCAATTTTACATTATTAAACCAAACTGAATTTAGCATTGTAACATTTTTAAATGAAATATTCGATGGCTTATGTGGCGGCAAATAACCTATTTTAAACTAAAATTCTACCTACCAACCAATAAAGATGGAAACGCTTCATACATATAAGCTAAATTTATTTGCTTCAAACGTCACCAATAGAGTGATTACATAAATAAATTGTAAATACATGTTGTCACAGCAAAACATATAATTAATATACATGTAAATATGCATCATTTAACTACAAGAATATTTCATACAGAGTAAAAAAGACTAATCAATTGCATACAATATACCATTATATGAACTAATGGCATTCAAGTCTTTGGGTTTTGTCTCTTGTAAACAATGTACTAATTGCAAAACAAGCAAGAATTTCAGATGTTATGCTGTGTTCTTTTTACCACATCATAGATAACTAAAAACTACTATCTTATACCCTTCCTAATAGGGCATCGATTTATAACAGCTAGTAGCATTGTTCATTCTTTCAAATGAATATTTTGTAGTCTACACTAAGTCAAATGTACGTTATCTCATCACATAAACTGATAAGTATAACATCTTTACCCAATTCTTCCTTCAACTCAAGGTACATGAGCACAAAATCGTCTATAACTCATTCTTATTTTCCTTATTTTTTTCTTCCTCCTTTTCGTCTTGTACTTCTTCTACGATTATTTTCACTGCTCCATATTCCTTTTCCTTCCCGGGAACTTTCACTTGGATGGATTCGTACTTCTTGGGTGATCTGCGCATCATTGCCTTGGTGTAATTACTCCAAATGGTCTCTGTAGTGCACAGCAAACGCTTCAGATCATTCTGAATACTGCTGTTATCTATATAAGCCATAATCTCCTTACAGTCCCATCCAGGAGCGCCGATTTCATCTTGAGTCCTATCCCAGAGGTTGAAAGCATCAAGGAGAGCCTGGTAGAGGTTGCTGAAGTAAGCTGGCATGTAGCACGAGACGTACTCATTCAGGTGCACCCTCTCCTCGTCTGTCAGTGGACACCAGGTTTGATAGAACACTTGGACACGATCGCTCAAGTAGCCTATGGATGAAAAAGAAAACAGACTACTAACTAACCCTCTTAAAACAATTCATAAAGCATATACCATGTTATTATAAGTAATTGTAACTGCAAGCGGGGGGCGGGGGTGGCTCAGTCGGTAGCGCGCCAGGCTCCTAATCTGTAGTTCCCAGTTTCGAGTCCCAGCTGGGTCAGCGTTGAGATTTGTCTCCGCAAAATTCCCCGCCCTGCCCACGGTCAGTAGGGGACACCGATGGGCTTGGAAAGGCCGCCGTCCGTCGGATGGGACGTTAAGCCGTGGCGCCGTGTGCGGGGGAGCCATACCCTGTGCACGTTAAAGAACACGCTGGATGGCCTTGACGGGAGACTACCATCTGTCTCCCAACAGCTGTTCCAGTGGGTCCCCTCCCCCAACCTTCTCTGAGCTTCGGGGTCCATGTGACCTGGCCATTTAGCCCATGGTGTGCAAAAAAGTGCCGCTCAGAGGTAAAACAACCCAACTGCAATCGTACCGGCTTATAACAAATTTTAAGGGACAGCCGAAAAACTTCGTTAAATCCGTAAATTCCCTGTAAAAAAATATTAATCGAAAAGTGTCTATGAAACTAAATATACTATGTATTTAAGCACAAATAAAAAAAAAACTAAAACTCTAAGAATAATTAGCGCACTTAAAACACAGAAAATAAAGAGAAGCTACTTATCTACCCGTGGCCGAAAGGTTAGCGTGCTTGGTTGCTGATCAAATGTATCTGGGTGAAGCCTTGGGTATTAAGGTCTCTCGACCTCTGTGGCAAGTAACAGCTTGAGAGGTTTTTTTTTTTTCCTACGCCATGCATTTAATGAACACCGTTTTTTCTTTTCACTTGAAGCAGTGGGCCAGCTAGTGAAAATTTTTGAACTATGGACCTACGAACAGATGGAAAAGAGCTTTCTTCAACATCCGGATATAATAGCACCCAGATACGAGTCACAAACGTGGTTGCCTTGAGAATTATCTCCGCGAAACCCTCTCTGCGCTCAGTGAGCAGGGTAATGGATCCATGATGGGCATGGAAAGCCAGCCGTTCCTCAGATAGAGGATTAAGCCGTGATCAGTGTTCGGAGAGCCATACCTGTGCAAGTTAAAGAGCATGCTGGATTCACTTGATGGAAGGCTCTGTTATCTCTCCTAACAGTGTAAGTTTCCTTCCTCAACCTTCTGTAAGCCTTTGAAGTCCTTATGACGTGGCCATTTAGCCCATTGTGGACAGAAATGTGCCGCTCAGTGATGAAACATGCCAATTTCCTCTAATTACTGACTTCTTATAAATTATTCTCTTAAATATTACTTGTTTAATATGCCAGATTTCTGAAATGCGTTTAGCATGAAAACACGTAAAGTAGAGGCATTCCTATTTTCCACATAAAAAATGTTGGGTTGTTTTACCTCTGAGCGGCACTTTTTTGCACACCATGGGCTAAATGGTCAGGTCACATGGACCCCGAAGGCTCAGAGAAAGTTGCGGAGGGAACCCATTGGAACAGCTGTTGGAAGACAGATGGTAGCTCCCGTCAAGGCCATCCAGTGTGTTCTTTAACGTGCACAGGGTATGGCTCTCACGCACACGGGGCCACGGCTTAACGTCCCATTAAACAGACGGCGGCCTTTCCAAGCCCATCGGCATCCCCTACTGACCGTGAGCAGGGTGGGGAGTTTTGCGGAGATAAATCTCAACTCTGACCAAGCTGGGACTCAAACCTGAGAACTACAAATTATGAGCCTGATGCGCTACCGACTGAGCCACCCCCGCCCCCCTTCTTCGAGCCCTCGGGGGCTTTGTAGCCTGGCCATTTAGCTCATTGTGTGCAAAAAAAAAAGTGCCGCTCAGATGTCACACAACCCACACTTCTTTTCTACTGACTTGCTGTTATTATGTAAAGGAGGCAACATGCGAATCGAAACATTAATCATTATATTGATTAAGTGAATAAATTTTTGGAAATAGTGCAACTTCACACGTTGAAATAGTTATCGTAAACCACGAGAAAAACCACTTGTACTTACAATGTTTTGATTGAATCAAAGGCCACTTTTTTTTTTTAAGTTTTTCGGTACGAAAAAAGCAAAAACAGTTTGATTGCTGATTTCCAGTCACGAGAAAATATTACTCCCATTTCGTGCATGGAACGGGGAGGACAAATCTGCTCGTGGGCTGGATTAGCCAGCGAGCAGTAGTTGCAAGTTTCCGACTTAAGAGATGGGTTGGGTTGTTTTACCTCTGAGCGGCACTTATTTGCACACCATGGGCTAAATGACCAGGTCACATGGACCCCGAAGGCTCAGAGAAGGTTGGGGGAGGGGACCCACTGGAACAGCTGTTGAGAGACAGATGGTAGCCTCCCGTCAAGGCCATCCAGCGTGTTCTTTAACGTGCACAGGGTATGGCTCTCCCGCACACGGGGCCACGGCTTAACGTCCCATCCGACGGACTATCCAAACCCATCGGTGTCCCCTACTGACCGTGGGCAGGGCGGGGGAATTTTGCGGAGATAAATCTCAACGCTGACCAGCTGGGACTCGAACCTGTGACTACAGATTACGAGCCTGACGCGCTACCGACGAGCCACCCCCGCCCCAAACTTAAGAGATGTACTTAAAACATATCACAATTAAGAATATAAACAGCCTGGCAAATTATCATGAACACCAAACTAATATATCTTTGCTGTCAGAGACTTTTTTTTTTCCCGCATTTGACACGATTGACGGACGTTTTCTGAGACCTTTGCCATACACTTGGGATATTGGCCCCATGATTTTCCGCTGAGTTCCATCACCTCCATTATACATGCTCCTGTTCATCGCGCTCCAATGACGATCCCCTTTCGAAGTCGGTCATATCAGACTTGCCCTTAACTTTGCTTTTCACCATGCCCTTATGGCTTTTGTAGGACTTCGTAACGTCGTAGACTACGGTATAGATTTGTCTTGAAAAGCATGTACGTGCCATTTTTAGGGTTCCGATATGCCATGAATTGAGCAAATCTGGTATAAATAGCAACGAGTCAGACATGTGGAAAGGAATAGTTTACGAGAAGCAGCTCCGCGACTGTGAAAACGGAATACCATTCAGCTATAGAGGTGGCGACCTCTAGTGGATAAGAAACTCTTCTACGTGACTAATAAAGGAAATTTGTTTTCTCAATGAGGGATCGATTGGAAATAAATTGTTTTACCTCTGAGCGACACTTTTTTGCACACAATGGGCTAAATAGCCAGGTTACAAGGACCCCGAGGGCTCAGAGAAGGTTGGGGAAGGAGAGCTGTTAGGAGACAAATGGTAGCATACCGTCATGGTCATTTAATATGTTCTTTATGGCTCTCGCATACCCGGCCAAGTCTTAACGCCCCATCCAATGGCTTTTTTTGCACACAATGGACAGGTCACAATGACCCCGGAGGACCAGAGAAGGTTGGAGGAAGGGACAGCTATTAGGAGAAAAATGGTGGTCTGCCGACAAGGCCATTTAGCATGTTCTTTAACGTGCACAGGATATTGTTCTCTCGCTCACGGAGCCACGTCTTAACATCCTATCCAACGGACGGCGGCCTTTCCAAGCCCATGGGGAAGGAGCAGAGGAAGAAGCAGAGGAAGATCCCAACGCTGGCCCGTCTGGGACCAGTGTCTCTAACCCAGCACACTACCGACTGAGAAAACCACCGCTCCAATACACGAGGACTCTAAGCAAACTGAAACATGTAATTGTGTAAGATGAAAAATTTAACTGTTATTTACATATCGTCGTATCTTTTATGCAATGCAACTGACATACTTCGAAATATGGAAGAATTGTTAGCAGCATCATGCATCACACTTCGGAATTACTATTTTAAACACTCGTTAATTGTGTACACAATTTTACACCAGATACACAAGGCAGCGTAAACATTCCCAGCGGCATCTTGGAGAGTTGGGTTGGTTTACCACTGAGCGGCACTTTTTCGCACACCATGGCACACCAAATCACAAGGACCCCGAAGGCTCAGAGAAGGTTGAGAAGACCCACTGGAATAGCTGTTGGGAGACAGATGGTAGCCTCCCGTCAAGGCCATCCAGCGTGTTCTTTAACGTGCACAGGGTATGGCTCTCCCGCACACGGTGCCACGGCTTAACGTCCCATCCGACGGACGGCGGCCTTTACCAAGCCCATCGGTATAACCTACTGACCGTGGGCAGGGCGAGGAATTTTGCGGAGATAAATCTCAATACTGACCCAGCTGGGATTCGAACCCGGGAACTACAGATTACGAGCCTGGCACGCTACCGACTGAGCCACCCTTGCCCCGAGATTCTACGGGCTTGCTCTAATCTTAGCTCAATATGAAAGTGTCATAAAAACAAAATGCTGCTATCTTCACATGATTTTGCTAACAGTAATTTTAAAATCTTGTTTCAACAGATTTACCTGACGCTTTACTGAAATGTGGAGATAGAAATACGCTTTAAATCCACAAACGTTCTTAGATCTCTTGAGGAACAGAAAATAAAATCAATCAGAATGACAAAAGAGCTAATTCACTTGAGGCGGTAAAACAAATTTTTGGGGGGCAGAAATAAGTAAATTTAAGGGGGGATGAAATGCAATAAGTTTGCGCTGCTTGTACTGCTATAGAGAGGCAATGGGATTGGGCCAGCCAAGCGCCCGAAGAGAGTATGCGGAGGGAAAAAAGAATATCAATTATCACAATAAAAGTCAAGTATTTTCCTAGGTCACCAAAAAACCTAGCTAGGTCACTGACCATGCAGTCAGAAATTGAGAGTAAACAAGGTAACGAAAAGGCAATGATATAGTCATAGCAAACTGTAACATTTTACCTCGTGAATGAGGGGCGGGGGTGGCTCAGTCGGTAGCGCGCCAGGCTCGTAATCTGTAGTTCCCAGGTTCGAGTCCCAGCTGGGTCAGCGTTGAGATTTATCTCCGCAAAATTTCCCCGCCCTGCCCACGGTCAGTAGGGGACACCGATGGGCTTGGAAAGACCGCCGTCCGTCGGATGGGACGTTAAGCCGTGGTCCCGTGTGTGAGAGAGAGCCATACCCTGTGCACGTTAAAGAACACGCTGGATGGCCTTGACGGGAGGCTACCATCTGTCTCCCAACAGTTGTTCCAGTGGGTCCCCTTCCCCAACTTTCTCTGAGCCTTCGGGGTCCATGTGACCTGGCCATTTAGCCCATGGTGTGCAAAAAAGTGCCGCTCAGAGGTAAAACAAACCCAACCCTCGTGAATGACAGGAAATGAGGCGATCGCAGTCAAAGCACAGTTGTGATTCATCGTGAGCTTGTCATGCATGCAGTGTTGTCACTGGTCATGTATGTGACCATCACGCTAGATCATTCGCGGCACTAGTAAGATCAAAACTGGGTACTATATAATTTACCTCTGAGAGGCACTTTTTTTGCACACAATGAGCAAAATATCCAGGTCACAAGGACCCCAAGGGCTCCGAGAAAGTTGGAGAAGGGGATCCACTGGATAACTGTTAGGAAACAGATGGAAGCTTCCTACCAAGGCCATCCAGCGTGTTCTATAACGTGAACGTTATGGCTCTCCTGAACTTGGGTCTCAGTCCAGCCAGACTCGTAATCTGCACTTCCTAGGTTCGAGTCTCCACAAAACTCCACGCCCTGCCTTCGGTCAGTAGGGATCACCGATGGGCATGGAAAGTCTGCCGTCCATCAAATGGGATGTTAAGCCATGTGTGCGGGAGGAGCCATACTCTGTGCACGTTAAAGAACACGCTAGATGGCATCGACGGGAGGCAATTATCTGTCTCCCAACAGCTGTCCAGTATGTCCCCTGCCCCTAAATTTTTCTGAGCCCTCGGAGTCCTTGTGGCCTGACCATTTAAGCCATTGTGGGCAAAAAAGTGCGCTCAGAGGTAAAACAACCCAACGCAAATAACCTCTAAGCGGCACTTTTTTTTGCAGGCAGTGAACTAAATGGCCAGTCACAAAGACCCCAAGGTCTCAGAGAAAGTTTATTAAAGGGATCCGTTTCGCAGCTAGTAGGAAAAAATGGAAGCCTGATTCTCCCTAGTGTGACATGAACGTGAACATTATATGGTTCTCACCAGGGCCGGATCTAGGGGGGGCAAGGATCCATGCCCTCCCCCATTTCAAAATGGTATTAATGATAACAGGGCCAAAAATTGTTAAACCTATTTTAATTTCATGCATTTTTCAAGAAATGTCTTAAAGACCTGGAAAACGGAGGACGAAATGTTATGTTGAAATGAAAATCCAGTCTTTCCCTTTGTACCTTTGTGTACTAGTTTTCAATATACATGACGCGCATCATTTCAGAACCTTAAAGTGTTTCGTCTTAAAAATACACGTATTTTTCCGCACAAGTTTGTGTTTTTTCCTGCGAAATCTGGTAATGTTTGACTTGTAAACAGCGCTGTTTTGAAACGCAGTTAAAAATGTCAAATGGATTATGAAATTTTTTAAGAACATTTTCTGATAATGAATTTAAAACGAGGAAAACTTGTCGGTTCCCCGTAGAATCCATTTTCATAAAAAAAAAAAACTTGACCCAAAGAAGCAAGCGATATTAACCTCAAGCAGCAATTAAATAAATAAATAAATACCCCCTCAAGCAGCTGCTTGCCACAAAGGTCTGTCAGGAGCCTGTCTGAGAGGATGGCAGGACCTCAGCAGAAAAACGACACACACTCTTCAAGCTTTTGCGATAGAGGATTCAGGCCTTTATAACACAAAGCCTTAAGTGTATGGGTTGATGTAGTGATCCTCCAAATCCTTTTTTCTTTCCTTTACTCTCACAACCCACACATACAGCCAAGGGCGTAGCGAAAGGACTATGGTCGGGGAGGGGTTTGGTTGAGTTGTTTTACCTCTGAACGGCACTTTTTTGCACACCATGGGCTAAATGGCCAGGTCACATGGACCCCGAAGGCTCAGAGAAGGTTGGGGAGCGGACCCACTGGAGCAACTGTTGGGAGATAGATGGTAGCTCCCGTCAATGCCATCCAGCGTGTTCTTTAAAGTGCACAGAATATGGCTTTCCCGCACAAGGGGTCACGGCTTAACGTCCCATCCGAATGACGGCGGCATTTCCAAGCCCATCGGTCTGGGGAGGGGGGATGAGAATGAAAATTTACCAACCCGGAAATCAAATTTAATTTTGCCAGCTGAGAAAATAAGTACTTCACATAAATTTAATGATGTCTCTGTCAGAGTGGCACCCAGGATTTAGTTCCGGGTCAGTTCCCCAATATTTTGCCAACTTGCGATAATTTTACAAATAATCCCATCTCGCCTGAATTTTACCGCCACTTCGCACTTTGCAAATTCCTTAATTTCACAAAAACAAATTTCGCAACTCATCTGTATTCTACCAAATTGCTTCGCATTTTGACAACTCCGATTTATTTTGGAGGGAAGCCTCTCCCCCCATAGCTACGCCACTGCGTATAACACTCCACTTGAATCTTTGGTACGAATAGCAGAAAAGCGATTATAACCAATGCATTTTAAATCATTTATATTCTGATACAGTTTCATAAGCTTATAATGAACTTGGAATTATACTTAGATAAATAAATCTCAACGCTAACCCAGCTGTTACTCGAACCTGGGAACTGCAGATTACGTAACCTGGAGTGCTACCGACTGAGACACCCCCGCCCCATATACATTTTTGAAGTATGTTCAATGGTTATTTCAATTTCAGTTATTTTTTTATAAAACATGCTAGTTTATTATTAAATACACTAGCTTCCATAATTCTTTAAATGCTGAACGAATATTGTTGAAAATTGAGATTTAAATAGATTACGATTCTTTGTTTATCTTCAAAATTTTCCATAAATGCATATTTTACAAGTAATAGAGGTGCGAAGTTATATTTTCCAATTGGCACAACACGAGTATTCTAATATTTTGTAGGGCAGTGTATTCTTGTTGATATCTTGTCTTTCTAACACTATTCTTTTTATCATATTAAACTGACTAGCTCCTGTCATAACTCAACGACTAGGTGCTCAAAGAGTTCTTATGCAGTTCCTGGTGCATTCATTTTCCAGGGGCGGGGGAGGCTCAGTCGGTAGCGCGCCAGGCTCGTATTCTGTAGTTCCCAGGTTCAAGTCCCAGCTGGGTCACCATTGAGATTTATCTCCGCAAAATTCCCCGCCCTGCCCACGGTCGGTAGGGGACACCGATAGGCTTGGAAAGACAGGCGTCCGTCGGATGTGACATTAAGTCGTGGCTCCGTGTGCGGGAGACCAATACCCTGTGCACGTTAAAGAACACACTGGATGGCCTTGATGGGAGGCTACCATCTGTCCCCCAACAGCCGTTCCAGTGGGTCCCCTCCCCCAACCTTCTCTGAGCCTTCGGAGTACTTGTGACCTGGCCATTTAGCCCATTATGTGCAAAAAAATAGCCTTTCAGTAGGTAAACCAAACGAAAATCATTTTTTAATGCAACGGAAGATATGTCTGTCGGTGTATTCATCAATGTGACTGTGTCTTCTAATCTGCGCCCTTCCACAACCCAATTAATGCACAAAGAGAAATGGCAAAACTTCTGGTGTCACCATGTGGGTAATTTGTTTTTTAGCTAACTTTCGCGTCTATGGAGATTTCACTTTCGTTTGTTTTTAAAGATAAATGAAAAATTATTTTTAAAACTACCTCTGTACAACCAACTTTTTGAGGGTAACGATTGAATGGAAAGTAATGAAATATTAGTATTCAAATTTTCCCAATCTTTCAATAATTTTAAATTCCGCCGTTAGACGCGCTAGACGTAGAAAATGGCAAAACTTTAAACCGGAAATGGGAATCGTCCTTGTTGTTGGATTATGGGGAAAGGGCTCGGCGGGATAGCTCTCTAGATCAGAAGAGATCATATATAACCTCGGATAAAGAATAATCTGGATATTTTTTATCATTTGAATTCTTTCTATGATGCTTATAGAAGCATTGTCCAGTTATTTATGTATTGTTTAATAACTTGTAGAACAAACTATATTTCTAATATTTAATTTCAATCATACAGTACTGTGCGAATTAGTTGGGACAAGAGAAGTCGGGAGAACCTCTTCGATCCAGTCACATCCAGCAATCCCCCAAACACCCGCCTAAGGTCATGTTTTGGGGATGTTTCACAGCTTCCGGACCACAGACGCTTCATCCCATTGAAGGAATGATGGACAGCAAAAAGTACATAGGCGTTCTGGAGGCGAAAATGGTCCCAACACTGCAGAAGCTGTTTCCTAACGGCAATAGGGTATTTCAACAGGATCCGGCTCTATGCCACAATTCTAAGCTTCCTAAGAGCTTCTTTACCCAGCAACATTTGAAGGTATTAGAGTGGCCAGGAAATTCACCCGATCTAAACCCCATTGAAAATTTGTTTCCCAATATTAAAGCACGCATATCTAAGATGGATTGCACGACGAAAACCAAAATGATAGAAAGTGTGGTACCACGACCCTGAAGTGGTGTGGAAAGCTAGTGGCATCAATGGTTGAGAGGGTGAAAGAAGTAATTAAAGCTAAGGGGGCTCACATTCACTATTAACTACACTATTAAACAAATAAATATTTTAGTTGTGTCTTTGTTACTGCATTATCCTTTGTCCCAACTAATTTGCACAGTACTGTACATCTGTACGTTGGAGAGAGAGAGCCCATGGTAGTGAATTGCCAATGGCCAGATATCCCTAATTCTTCATGACCAGTGTTCTTACACAAACTATCTTTTAAAGAAATCATTGCATTTAACTTCTACAAGTACGTTTGCTAATTTTGAAATCGAAAAAAATTCTAAAATTTAAAACAAATTAAAATCGAAAGGAATCGCTGCACGTAACTTCTATAAGTATATTTACTCTAGTGAATGATTTGCTATAACAGTTCTTGTGTTCCAATTGACTTTTGGAGTGGGTCAATCTGCAGTGACTAATCTGCAGTTCCCAGGTTCGAGCCGCAAATTTAAGATTACTCCCGTCCACACCTGGGGCATTAGGAAACACCGATGGTCATGGAAAAGCCGCCGTCTAACGGATGGAATGTTAAGCCATGGTCCCAGTGTGTGGGAAAGCCATACCCAATGTATGCTGGAGGTCCCTGACGGGAGGCTACCATCTGCTTTCTAACAGCTGTCCATTGTATCCCCTTCCCCCTTGAACTCTCGGGGTCCTTATGACCAGGCATTTAACCCATTTTGTGCAAAAGAAGTGCCGCTTAAAGGTAAAACTACCTAACCTTTCATTGTACAATTTTTTTTTTTTAATTTGGGCTTTGATGGTCGAGATATTCATATTATTAGCAGCGATTATTTGACTAACCCTGACCCCCCCCCCCTCACTGGTCAAACGAAATTTCTTTGTTCTAAGTGATTTTTTTTTCCTTTAATTTGATAGGTACTAAAGAAATATTACTTGCATTTTCCCGAACAGTAGTGATGCGAGGTTTGCTCAATCATTAGCTACAGGCAGTGGCGAGAGTAGATCGTCATGTGCTTTGGGGCAAAAATATTCTAGTGGGCCAATATCCTCTAAAATGGGTCCCCATCACCATGAAGCCTTAAGGTATTGCACGGCCTGAACCAATGGTAGTTTCACCCCTAGCGCAAGACTTAATATGCACTTCCCAGGTTCGAGTCCCACCTATGCCAACGTTGAGAGTTATCTGCGCTGGCTGTCCAACTTCCTCGGTGAGAAAGAGGAAACTGATGGGCTTGGAAATGTCTCCCTCCTTCAGATCGGACGCTAAGCCGTGACCCCGTGTAAGGCGAGTCATGCCCTATGCATGTTAAAGAACTCGTGGATGACTTTCCATCTGTTTCCTAACAGCTGTTCAGTGGATCTCTTTCCTGATCCTTCTCCGAGTCCCTTGGGGTCCTTTAGCCCATCGTGTGTAAAACAGTGTCGTTCAGAAGAAAAGCAACTCAACCCAATCTTCCGTTAATTCGAGTTTCAACTTTTATAGAATACAGTAGAGGTCGCAAAGTACTCGAATTAAAAGTACGTGACTGATCCTTAAGAACTTACTCGTCTGACTGGTAGCAAATGGGCTTGGTAAAGGCCGCGGTCCGTCGGATGGGATGTTAAGCCGTGGCCAGTGTGCGGGAGAGCCATACCCTGCGCACGTTAAAGAACACACTGGATGGCCTTGATGGGAGGCTACCATCTGTCTCCCAACAGCTGTTCCAGTGGGTCCCATCCTTCTCTGAGCCTTCGGGGTCCTTGTGACCTGGCCATTTAGCCCATGATGTGCAGAAAAGTGCCGCTCAGAGGTAAAACAACCCAACCCATAAAGCATTAATCTACACAGAAATCCGATTCTTAAAACTTAACCTCCCAAACTTTTTTTATCTTCCAAGAATATCGGGAACTCTTTATTCGCTTCCCTACCCATGCTCCTACTCCTTTTAGCATATTATTTTTCCTCCATTCTTTAAATGTCACATTTTCCTATAGGCATGCAAAACATTTGGAACACGATTATGCAAACTGACCTGGCCAATTAAAAACTTCGGTTTCAGTGCTACCACAAACAAAAATTTATTCATGCCAAACGGGCTAATCTGACTGAAACCAGGGCCGGATCTAGAGGGGGCATGCCCCCCTCCCCCCATTTTCAAAATGCGGGTATGGGTAAAAGAGGCAAAAAAAATTATTAAACTTAGTTTTATGAATTTTTCAAGTTTTTTTTTTAAGACACGTAAATCGGAGGGGGAAATGTTATACTACATTGGAAATCCAGTCTCTGCTCCACCCCCCATCCCAATTACATTTTCCATCTCGGTTGTATTTCTTGGCCCCCACCCCTTCCCCTCGATTTTTTTCTAGATCCGGGCCAGTTCGAAATCAATGGATATCATATTACAACTACCCACTGTAAAACCTCAATGGCCGTAAAACAAAATGTCGTATTTGACCCAACTACTGTACATTTAAATATGTTTCAGTTATATAAAAATAAGATTACTCTGAGAAAGTTCTACAGACATTCAAGAGTCAAAAATTACATGGAACAACAAAACAAAATAATAGTACAGAAGTTTTCTCGAGTTCTGCAAGATTTGATTCTGTACGTCCTTGGGATTACCGAATGAAATATTGAATTTACATTAACACTACTTCCTAGCCTAAAAACCAGCCTACACCATATATCAATCAACACTAAACATTCGATTATTTTCTTAATTTAAGAATATGATTACTTACTTAAATTTCCAGAAGATAGGAGCATAAGAACAACATCGCAGGCCTGATCATGTTTATTCTTCTCACTCTCAAGATCACAACTCTCTCTACTCTTCTCTTTTGACATATTTAATCTTTAAAACTTCTTAAAGTAGACGTATTAGATTATTAATCCTGATTGATTTTGAAGACGCACTATGTTATGTGAAATTCCTCCAGTCGAACATCACTAGAAGAAATGTCTCGTGTAAGAATGCTGGCACGACCTTCGATCTCTCACACTGCCAACAATTGACTACGCGGCAACTGCTGCAAATCATTTCGCGTCTTCTTACTAATCACAGCTGATCAAATCCTCTCATTCAAACGATGGCAGTGCTGTGTTACCAAAAGTTTATTAGTTTTTTTAAACGAAAAATAATGATCTAAGAGGTTATTCGATTTTTTCCATTGGTAGGCCGTTTCTCAACGATGGAACTCCTTTCTATTTGGTTGCTTACCTCTAAACGGCTTGGGTTGTTTTACCTCTGAGCGGCACTTTTTTGCACAACATGGGCTAAAATGGCCAGGGTGTGAAATTCACAAGGACCCCGAAGGCTCAGAGAAGGTTGGGGGAGGAGACCCACTGGAACAGCTGTTAGAGCCACGGCTTAACGTCCCATCTGACGGACGGCGGTCTTTCCAAGCCCATCGGGGGTCCCCTACTGACCGTGGCGGGGAGTTTTGCGGAGATATATCTCAACGTTGACCCAGGTGGGACTCGAACCTGGGAACTACAGATTACGAGCCTGGCGCGCTACCGACTGAGCTACCCCCGCCCCTACCTCTAAACGGCACTTTCTGGCACACAAAGGGCTAAAGGAGCAGGTCACAAGGACCTCAAGGTCTCGAAGAAGGTTGAGGGAAGGGGACTCATTGGACAGATCTTAGGAGACAGATGGAAGTCTCTCATGAAAGTTATTGTATAAATAAATATGCGTCGAAATGTTGTTTTTTTTTTTTGATATACTGAAAAGATTTGATTTATCGCCTTTTCTAAAATGTTTAAAATTTGAAAGTACTTTTCGGTGTCCGATTCTGTACCTTCCGATTGTTTCTATAAAATATTAATAATGTTCTTTAACGTGCTCAGTCATGGCCGTATCTAGCGAGGGAAGTGGGGATTATGGGCTATTGATTTTGAAGACGTGGTATGTTATGTGAAATTTCCCAGGTAGGTAATATCACTAGAAGAAGCGTCTTGTGGCGGACTGCCTTCCCACTAGATTCACACCATTTTTGAGAAGGCTGGGAAGGGTAATAGAAGCAAAAAACTATTAAACATATAAAATTTAATGCATTTCTCAAGAAATTTTTTAAAGATCTCTGAAACAGAGGGAAAAAGATTATACTATAATGGAAATCCAAATAGATCCTCTTTGGTGGACTAGTTCTTCCAGTTCAGGGCGGGGATGGCTCAGTCGGTAGCGCGCCAGGCTCGTAATCTATAGTTCCCAGGTTCGAGTCCCAGCTGGGTCAGCGTTGAGATTTATCTCCGCAAAACTCCCGCCCTGCCCACGGTCAGTAGGGGACACCGATGGGCTTGGCAAAGGCCGCCGTCCGTCGGATGGGATGTTAAACCGTGGCCCGTGTGTGGGAGAGACATACTCTGGGCTCGTTAAAGAACACACTGGATGGCCTTGACGACATCTGTCTCCCAAGAGCTGTTCCAGTGGGTCCCCTCCCCCAACCTTCTCTGAGTCTTTGGGATCCTGGCTTCTGTGACCTGGCCATTTAGCCCATGGTGTGCAAAAAAAGTGCCACTCAGAGGTAAAACAACCCAACCAGTTCACTTTTATAAGGAATCAAGAGCAAATTTTTTTTACTTTCAAACTGTGATGTTGTGAGTTTCGATAATTTCATTATTGCAGCAAATCTTTCCCCGAAATGCATGTAGGCAGCCTTTCTTTTTTTTTCATTTCAGCTGTTAGTCTGTTTAAAATTGCTAAGAATGTGCCAATTCTCAAGTGCTCACGGCCCATCATAGAAACATCACCCTCCCAATACTCATTGAACTGAACTCTCCTGATTTTCTTTCTCTTTCTGTCGTACTCATATGATTCTACACTGGTTTCCGTAAATTATGGAAAACTCAGAAAAATGATGATAAACAAAAAACTTATATGACTGATTTTAATGAAATTTAATGAAAACACGAATTTCAATGCTAGTTTCAGAATGGCATAAAATATTTTACACTGGAAACATTTTTCGTCAAAAAATGACACTTAAAGGAACTTGTCGAAAAATGAGGTGTCAAAAAGCAATGGACAAAGTTCTTTAATAAGGAGTGTGGTCACCCTTTACAGCAATGCAGGCATGTCAGCGATGTTTCATGCTATTTATGATGTGAATCAGCTCAGTAGGCAATAACGACCATTGTTCCTTTAAAGCAGTAATAAGCTCCCCCTTTATTTCTGGTGGCGAGTTGGGGGCAGCAACACGTCTCCCTGGATCTGTAACAGAACTATTTTACTATAAGTAGAAATAAACTGCATTTGTCTTTCTCAGATTTATTGCTAAAAAATTACTTGTGGACCAGTTTATTTTTATTTTTAGATCACTATTTGTTTGTTTAGAAATAGTCGAAGAATCCGAACCGCTATTGTCAGAGAAATCATTGAGATATAATAGAGAATTGGAGAAACTGCTTAAAGAAGCTTGGGTGAGTCTGCTTATCAATTACATTCTCCGAGCATAGGGGTAAATTAGATGTACCTTAATGATAACCTATGGGAAAACTCGGGAATTAATCAGAAAAATAATAAATCATAATTGTTCCCACTGGGTACATTAATAAGTTACATTATTAAGGATTGCCTTTACTTCTATTTTACCTAAAAATTATCAGAAAAAAAAACATGTTTTCGCAATCAAATAACGTTACATTTTCATTTCCAGGACTTCGATCCTAAACACTGAATAGAAGAAACTGCTTTAGAGTTGTCCGCACTTGAATAACACTATACAAATATGCAATTTTTTTTTGTGAGAAAAAAAATATATTAAACACTTATAAATAGATATTTATACCTTTTCAAAGGTTAATTTTAGATACGTTTATTGTCTTTTTCAACTGATGTTTTTTTTATATTAATAAATTTCTTGAAACATTCTATTTTTTTTAGCTAATTCTGCACTAATTTATTAATTAACAGCAAATGGGCTAGATCTGTTAGAAATACCAGGGCATATAGGGGAGCTGAAATTGGATCTGACCATTACCTTGTTACAAGTGTCTTGCAACTTAAACTTAAAAAGTGCTGTGCTAGGGTTAAAAAATTTACCTTTAATACTGAAGCTCTGAAAGACCCAGTTATAGCTAAAGCTTACCATGATAGGTTACTTAGTCATTATGACAGTCATGGTTTGCTTAATACTGAAGTTGAGGAAGAATGGGGCCATTTTAAACAGGCTTTTTTGGAAACTAACAGTACTCTTTTTGGAAAAATGGAGCAGAGGAGGCAGAATTATTTAAGTGATAAGGAAATTGAGCTTATTTCAGAAAGAAGGAACTGCAGGAATGTCCTTAATCAGTACCCTACTAGTCCTAATAGAAAAGATTACAGAGAGCTTAATAAACGTGTAAAGGATCAGTTAGCTACTGATAAAAATCTTTGGCTTGATAGCTTGGCTGACAAAGCTGAGGAAGCAGTTAGGCAGCACAACAGCAGAGAGCTGTACCAGATAGTTAATGTTTTGTGTGGCAGAAAACGGACAGGCATACAGGGATTGAAGGATAAACAAGGTAAGGTTATAGAAGGTGAGGATTCTGTCATGGCTAGGTGGGCTGAGCATTTCAGTGATGTTCTAAACAATGTGGTTAGTTCTACTCCCATTGTTTGTAATGATGATAGATGCATTGGCAGCTTTAATGTTGGCCCTTTAACACAATCTGAAGTTAGTTTGGCTATCTCTAAACTTAAACTTCATAAATCCCCAGGGGTAGATGAAATTACTACAGAAATGCTCAGAGCTGGGAATGTTTTGGTTACCACTTGGATGACTGAAATTTTGAATAACTTTTATGATAAAGGCATGGTCCCTAAAGATTTTACCAGAGCTATTATTATCCCTATTTTCAAAAAAGGTGATCGCAGTTCTTGTGAAACTATAGGGGTATCAGCCTACTCTCTGTTCCTGGTAAAGTTCTTTCCATGATTGTGCTTAATAGAATTAAGAATCTGGTTGACAGGCAATTGCGTGATGAGCAATGTGGATTCAGAAGTGGTAGGGGATGTGTGGATCAGATATTTTAACTTAGGCAGATTCTTGAGAAATGTTTAGATTTTCAGAAACCTTTGGTTGCTAGCTTTGTTGATTTCAAAAAGGCTTTCGACTCTGTTGATCGTCATAATTTGTGGTTGATTGTGAGATCATATGGTATACCAGACAAGTTAGTTAACATAATGAAAGCTCTCTATAATAACACTGAGTCATGTGTGAGAGTTGGTAAGTCTTATAGCAATTGGTTTAGCATTACGTCTGGTGTTCGACAAGGGTGCATTTTGTCTCCTTTTCTCTTTAGTTTGGTTGTTGATTATGTTATGCGAAATTCGCTTCAAGGGAAAGATTTTGGCCTTAAATGGGCTGGAGATACGAAAATTTCTCATTTAGATTATGCTGATGATTTAGCCCTTTTGGCAAATGATGTTGATGAGATGAACTCTTTCATTCGAACTGTTGATGAGACTGGTAGTAGAGTAGGTTTGGTTATAAACAGAGAGAAAACTAAAGTGATGAAAATTGGTCAGGCAGGTTGTGATTCAGTTAATCTGAATGGTTGCAGTCTTGAGCAGGTGTCACAGTTTAATTACCTTGGGAGCTATGCAACTGATACTGGTGATGTGCGGCATGAGATTAACAGACGAATAGGTATTGCTGCCGGGACTTTTAAGAATCTATGGAGATTGTGGAGAAATAGGCGTATACACCTAAAGACTAAAATTAGACTGTATAATAATTTGGTTCTTTCTAGGGTTAGTTATGGTAGTGAAACTTGGACGCTGTGTAAAAAAGATAACAGGAAACTAGATGCTTTTGATTCTAGATGCTTACGCAGTATCTTGGGTATTAGGTGGTTTAACTTTGTAACTAATGATGAGGTTAGGCAAAGGAGTCTGCAACCTCCTTTAAGCAGCATATTGTGCAGAGAGAGACTCCGCTGGTTTGGCCATGTTGCCCGTATGGATAATTATAGATTGGCGAATAGGGTTATGAACAGTGTGCCTAGAGGCCTCAGAAGGAGGGGGAGACCTAGGATGCGGTGGGCAGACAATGTCAAACAGGACCTTGTTAGAATTGGTGTGCAGTGGCCGGATGCAGCAGATGTAGCTCAGGACAGATATGCTTGGAGAATTAAACTGCGTGGTGTGGTTGGACCTCCGTAGCCCATGGCTGCTTGAGGATGATGAGGATGAGAAATATAGTAAAAAAGAAATTTAATTTTATGTAGACCATATAATTAATATTAATTGCACTTTATTGCTCTATAGTATGTTCCTATAATTTCATGCAGTTAAGCATAAGACTCGACATAGAATTCATGAAATAATAAGCTGAAAAAAATTAGTTTTGCCATGAGTGGCAACCCACTCATGGTAAAACCAATTTTTTTCAGCTTATTTCATGACTTCCATGTCTACAGGACATATCCTGTTGTTCTTTACTACTGAATTATTGATTTAATGCCATGAGCGTGAGTGACAAATATTAATTTCCATCTCTATGAGGCAACAGAGTTTTCTACTTAACGGATTGATGGCGCCACTGTGGGAATCAAAGAAAAATGAGAAAAGGTTATATTTCGCACTAGCTGAAGAAAACGTTAGCCAATTGCTTGGCCTAGATGATAGACTACAGGCCCGCCCTATTCAAGTTTTTTCGAGGCACTTATGCAAACAATCCGCCAGAGGGCGCGCAAATACTCACAAACAAACCATGTTGTCTGCATAGGTTTTTATTGAGTGTTTTCTGCATTTGGATTTAAAACTGCGATCTTTTCAAAAACATCAAATTTTTAAGGCACCATATTTCAAATTTTTCTCTATTCTAAAAGATGGTGATATGCTGTTTTCCGATGTGTCGGTCCAGAGTTGGATTGGTTTTACCTCTGAGCGACACTTTTTTTGCACACCATGGGCTAAATGGCCAGATCACATGGACCCCGTAGCCTCAGAGAAGGTTGGGGGAGGGGACCCACTGGAACAGCTGTTGGGAGAAAGATGGTAGCCTCTTGTCAAGGCCATCCAGCATGTTCTTTAACATACACAGAGTATGGCTCTCCCGCATATGGGGTCACGGCTTAACGTCCCATCTGACAGACGGTGACCTTTCCAAGCCTATTGGTGTCCCCTACTGACCGTGAGAAGGGTGGGGAATTTTGCGGAGATAAATCTCAACACTGACCCAGCTGGAACTCGAACCTGGGAACTACAGACTACAAGCCTGGTGAGCTACCAAGTGATCCACCCCGCCCCTTGTCGGTCCAGAACAGATGCGTATGACATAAAAGCAAAAGGACAGCAATTATTGATTTGAAATTTTCAACTTTTTCGACAGTTAGAGGGCGCATTTATAGCTTCTGGGAGACCAGGAGAGTGAAAATCATAATATTTCATCAATACCTGTCCAAGGTCTAGTATAAATATTCGTTTGCAATATTCATTTGAAATTTTGGAATTTTCAACTTTTTCGACAGATACGCATTTATAGCTTTTGGAAGACTACGTAAGTGAAAATCATAATATTTCATCAATACCTGTCCAATGCAAAAAAAAAAGTTTCCTCTCTATAAAGAAATTTTGCTAAGAACAAAGCAATTGCAATTTCCCACCCTCCCTGGGTCTAAGAGGTGAATTAATTTTTTCCTATGGAAATTTCAGGACGTTCACTTTCCACTACCATAATTTCGAATATCGAATCATACATCGTTTGTAAAAAAAAACTAGAATTTTAGTTTGTTATCACGGTATACAAAAGCGAAATCACGAAACTTATTATGATTTTTTGAATTCAAATCCCAAAATTTAAAACGAATATTGCAAACGATGTAGTTATGCTAGAAATTTAAAATTTTCGTGAAGCAATGTGACAGTCTTGAAAATTCCATTGACAACAATGAATTGACCCTAAGCCCAAGGTAGGTAAGAAAAGGAACAGTTTTGTTTTAAGAGATAATTGGAAATCTCTTTTTTAGTTGGTTACTAATGAAATGTAGTTCGCATTTTTAAAGGTAGTTTTAATTTATATCATTAGAGATTACTAAATATCGATACTGCACAACTTTCAACGAATGTTTCAAGTGATCTATTTATGGTAGAAATTTCTGCAGTAGCGTTCTGTTATGGTAGAAATTCCACTGATAGCAATGATCTGCCCACTATTTTCAGAGGGGTGGGAGAAAAGCAACTTTTTAAATTTAAAAACTAAAAGACAAATACCTTTCATGTTGTATCATTACTAATAAAATACTACTATATGTATTTTTCTCTCATCATACATTAAAAAATAAATAAATAACCCTGAGAGAAAAAAAAGCTGTTTGTATCGAGGTCTGACAGGAGCTTGTCAGTTTATACGCCATAGGCAGATGAGAATTCAGCATCCATGAAGATGGCAGGACCTCAGCAGAAAAACAGCACGAACATCCATAATTAAAACTTTTAAGGAGTAAAAAAGTTGGCAAAGGAAGAATTTCATTCTCTTTGAAAATGAGATTCCCATATGCACCAGATGCTATATACGTTCATCTAGTTATTTTACACTTTCAGTACCCACTGACAGTGGAAATTCGAACTATTGTATAATTGAGAAAATAAGCTATTAATATTTTATTAGTACCTGTAATGTGCAAAAAGGTTTTTCATTTATCTCTAAAAGCAGAAAAGTTGCATTTTACCAATGGGACAAATCATTACTATTAAGGTAAACCACTTGATCATTACACTATGAACAAAAATTTAAGTTTCTAGCAAAAATAGATCGTTTGCAATATTCATTTAAAGATTTGGTATTTTATGGGGTTTTTTCCGCCGCTAGAGGTGCCTTTCGAATTTTTATTTACCGCCTTTGGCATTCTCTAACAGTGGAAATTCCAACTGATGGCGATTCGAAAAATGTAAATATTTATATATTTGTGAAAAAAAATTTATCCTTCATATGGGATTCGAACCCCGCATCTCTCCAGAAACATGCCAGGGTATTCTAACCTGTTGAACTAACGCCGGCCTTTTTCACAAAAAACATTTATTGATTTATAGACTTCTGAACGTCTGCATGTAACGTTGAGATTAACAAATATTGTTTAAACCATTAATATTTTGTTAGTGCCTGTAAAACAAATACATATATATTGTTTCGTTTATCTGTTAAAAAAAGTTTCGTTTTCGCACCCCTTTTTGGCTAAGACGGCAAAGCCTTGGTGCCGTTATAAACCTTCTGATCATAACACTCTACTACCAAAATTTTAAATTTCCAGTGCAAATAGTGTGCTTGTAATATTCTTTTGAAATTTTAGCATTTGCAATCATTTCCCTTCGCTAGAGAGCGCTATTAAAGCCATTGAAAATTTTCAAAATTGCGAATCGCAATATTTCTTCGAAATCTATTCAACCCAAAAAGAATATTTCATTCTGCTCTAAAAGTAAAAAAATTGATTGTCTATAGACGGACAGACAGGTGGAAAGACAAATGGACAGACAACAGTTAACAGAGAGATGGACAGACAGACGAACAAATATTGGCATAAGCAGACGACATAGTGAAAACATTAGCTCGTTTTTCGAACGAACCTTAAAAGAAATTATTTGTTGGTTTTCAGTTAGCTCATTTCACTTTTGCAGCCGATTGCCGTCTTCTGATGGAGTTTCTCGAAAAAAATATATTCATTAATTTATTTCTTTGAGTGAAATTTTTACACCCAAATGCAGCGCAGTGAGGCATGCATAAAATATGAAAGCTTTTACAGACAAAAAAAGTGGTAGAAATGTGTAAAACTGAGAAGTTTTAATTTGGTACATACGCTGACTCATAGGATTTCGTCTCATGGTACGACAAAACATGGCGCCCATTAACCACATGACTCAATCAACCAATGGCAGTGAACCACCGAGATGTCCAGCCCTTTTACAAAATGGTCCAGTTTTTAAAAAAGGATGTTAGACTCTAACTATACAGGACCTCTAGGTCGTAGGCTAAATTAAGGAAAACCAGTATTTATTAAACCTGAATCTGGCATCGAGTGTTATTACTGTAATCAAAGAGTATTGAAGAAGTGGTAGTTACATTATAGACAAGGGAAACACCCTAACATTTTACTGGATTCCCTCCCATTGCAACATCACCCATAATGAGACTGTTCACTAACTTGCTAAACAAGGCCTCACACTCACAACCCCAAATTACCACACTGTCACTACATGCAAACATCACATAAGAGAATACACAAAATTTTTTATCACACATGGTCCCAGAATTGGGTACAACACACTACAGATAAAAACACATTCAGAGTCACAATAGCATCCTCTCCAAACATACTACATCTTAACTACCTATCCAGAAGGGCCCAAACAGCAATATACAGACTCCGAACTGGCAGAGCGAACATCAACAAAGACTTATTTATGATTAGAAAAATACATTCTGCACTCTGCCCAAACTGCCAAGTGACAGAGGATATCCCCCACTACCTACTACACTGTCAAATATACAACACACAAAGACACACCCTCTATCACCACATTCACCTTACAGACCATCCTAAACCCCACCCATACAAAGGCAAAATAACATTTCAGGGCCCTGGCCCATTTCATACAAAGTACTGGCAAAATCCTTTAACCTTCCAACTTCCTGCACACGCTCCATCTCAATATGTGAAATATGACTCTCCTCCCTGCAGACACCTCCTACTCAAAAGATCCGTTGGACACCAAAAGATCCAGATGCCGAAAAGATCCAAAGGGACAAAAAAGAAGCATTTTGGACACATTACTGCACCACCTTATTTCCCTACTGCAATTGTATTGATGTTTTCAAAAAAAATATATATATATACATAATTATACTCTGTAACAATAGACTACAACTCCCAAAGTACCCTTTTTCAAAAATGATTACTAGTGGTGGCAAACCATCTGCCTGACCAATTTTCATCACTTTAGTTTTCTCTCTGTTTATAACCAAACCTATTATACTACCAGTCTCATCAACAGCTCGAATCAAAGAGTTCATCTCATGAACATCATTTGCCAAAAGAGCTAAATCATCAGCATATTCTAAATCAGAAATTTTAAGATCTGCCGACCATTTTAGGCCATCCTTAATTATAAGAGATTCGGGGCGATTTTGAATATTTACCTTGCACCCTACTTACTAACTTCCGGCCAACATGGGCCACACAGTGATCACACACGCTACAATTTTCACTCCCAGTAGAATTTTACTCCAAACCTCTCCCCTCCCCACCCCCTTGCCACAGAACTACGACGCAGCACTTCCTTGGCACGAAACTTCAACCACCTCCTTCATTATTAGGTGGCCTGCGGCCAAAAGCCTATCGCCAACATGTAGGGTCGCTGGCATTTCTCTGTAGTGGTCCCTACTTTTTGACGCACACAAAGAAACTTTTTCTCGTGGACCAGATGATAAAGGGGCCAAGGTCCCTTTTACAAAATGGTCCAGTTTTTAAAGAAGGATGTTCGACTCTAACTATACAGGATCTCTAGTTTGTGTTAGATGTCCTGTATAGTAAGTAGTGGTAGCATAATTGGCATGTTTCCAGGAGACGTGAGTTCCTTGTCTACAGGACATATCCTGTGAATCTATACTGTTCAATTAGAAGCTCAACATATTTACGCATTTGGAAACCGTACGGTTCCGATTAATATTTCACTGTTAATAAATATTTTGAACTAAAATAAAGGGATTATGGGATTATATTCCTAATACTGTAAATTAAGACTTTCTGACGGTTTTAAACTCATATTTTATTTGTAATATTTCATGAAAATCATTTTGGCTAACATGGATAAAAGTCCTTTTTTACAAAAAAAAATGGGATTTCTAGCGAAATATTATGAATTCACAGTAATTAAATTTCGCTACCAATGAATGTGATAGAAAATACGACGATTTTACGTAGTTTAACCCGTGGATCAGCTGTTTTTTTTGCCACCTATGCTCGGAGAAACTAAGCGATATTCCAAGTCATACTTTTAAACCGGCAAATTCTTTCCAGTTCTGTATATAGCTTAATAAAATAAAATAAAATAAATACCCCCTCAAGCAGCTGCTTGCCACAGAGGTCTGACAGGAGCCTGTCAGTTTATATGCCATAGTAGGAGATCTGAGAGGATGGCAGGACCTCAGCAGAAAAACGACACACACATCCATGCCTAATCCGGGGCTCGAACCCAGGTCCCTTAGATCAGTAGCCAAGCGTGCTAACCACTCGGTAAATTATAAATGCTTTGAAATTTAGTACTGTAACCGTGATAATACTAGTAAGTATGAATGTGCTCATGATTTTATTGTTATGTATGTAAAATATATATTTATTTGTTATGTATATAAAAACGTTTACTTCTATACAAAAATAATAAAAGGAGTAATAGGCCTAATGCAACAATCAGGAATAGGAGGTAGTTATAGATCCAACTTTCCTGGAGTTAGTTTGAATAATAAAAGTAATACAACAATATTTTTTTTTACTACAGTATTTTTTATCAGACTTGTTTTAAGTAGTTGTTTTAAGTATTGGTCGTCAACAGACGACCAATAGATACCTTCTGTCTTAATTATAGTAAATCAATTGTAATTCTTCACTGGTAAAATATAAAGATCTGATAGCATTTCTCAACCGATATGTAAGGGAATTATGCTCTAGACCAGGCATGTCCAACCTTTTGACTTCCCTGGGCCACATTGAGTGAAGATGAATTGTTTTGGTCCGCACATAAAATATATACTATAGTTAATGTACATGAATAATAAAACATTTATTTTCTTATGTTTTTTTTATAAAATTTAAAAAAGGGTAACATAAAACTAGTGGGATATCAAAAACTTGCTGAAAATAACATAATTATGTTGAAAGCTTATGTCTTAAACATGCAAACTTTACGATTTTGTGGGCTACATTACTAGCTGTCCAGGGCTGCTGCGGCCCGCGGGTTGGACACGCCTTCTCTAGACACTTTGAAAAAATTTACCCATCAGACAGAAGGCTATATAATACGGAAGGGAGGTGAGACAGAAGAAAGAAATTGAACCTGGTTCCCTACAACCACATCCAAGTACAGTAAACTGTTCAGCCACAGAGATAAGCCCTTCTCAGCATATTTTTTATGGCACTCAGTTACTAGATGGTGCCACAAGGGAAAATGTAGGGAATGAGCAAAAATACAGTCTTCAAGTAGCTGCAGTCTAGGACCAGTGATGTGAACCTTATTGAGCTCACGTGCCAAAATTGGAGAAATAGAATATTTTCTAGCTTCTGTGCCAATGTTACAAAATACTTTTAAATGCTATTTATTACTAGTAGTATTAATTGTCTGAGTTACATATCCATTCATCATGCAATATAAATTAAATTATACAAAAAATAAGGATTTAAATATAAGGATAGAGAACACTAGTTTTATACTCTCCATTACACAAAGGAAAATTAAAAAGTCGAGCCTTTATTTACCAAATCACATGCACAAACTTTGCTGCTTCACACTTACTGTATCCAATGCATCAATATGCTATGCCACCTTTATCAGAATGAAGTAAAACTACTTTGGCTGAGAGAGTAAAATGGCTCCCTCAGACCTAGCAATAAGGCAAAACCTGAACTATATTTTAAGATATAGAGGAGGACTTTAAAAGAAATCAATGAATAATGATAGATTTAGTATGTCTAAATATTGCACAAAAAAGCTTCATCAAAAATAATCAGTTATTTAATGAGATCTTTTAAACATATGGGTACACTATTGAAATTCATAATAAGTAACTAATTATAGCAACATAGCTGCCATCTTGCTACCAATGATTCATCCATAAATGCATATTGAATAATAGGGCCATTGTTTCCAAGTCTCTACCCTAACCATAGATACGTATTTCATTTTAACTCCCAGTGGCATGCCACTTGTGACCCACGTGTCATAGATTTGCCATCACTGGTATAGGAGGCCCAACCAGACTGCAATTTAATCCTCCATATTCATCCTGTCTTACAATCTGTTCATTATAAGTATATAGGTCCAAGTTTCACTACCATAACAAATTTTTGAATACCTAAGTGATGGAAAAATGTAAGAAAATAATAATTTAAAGTAATAATATGGTACAGTTACTAGATTGTATGTTATGGTGGTCTAGGATTCCCCCTTTTATTTTGTTAGAATTTCACTTCAATAAATGAAATTTTTTACTTGCATTGCATTGCCCACTGTGGACCAATTTAACAAGGCCCTACTTGACATGAGCAGAGATTGGCTCAGTCAGTAGCTTGCCAAACTTGTAATATGCAGTTCTCAGATTTAAGTCCCAACTGTGTCATTGTTCATATATACTCTTCTAACCACCCTGCCCTCAGTTAGAAAGGGGGCACCAATGGGCCTGGAAAGCTGCCATATGTTGCATCTGGCATTATCCCATGTGCAGAGAACCATATGCAGAACCCCAAGCTGTGAACCCCATGTGCAAGAAAGCCATAACATGTCCATGTTAAAGAACATGTTGGATGGGAGACTGCCATTTGTCTCTTAACAGCTATTGAGTGGATCCCCTTGCTCTAAGTTCTAAGGGTTCTTGTGACCAAACTAATTAGACCATTGTGTTCCAAAAAGTGTTGCTCACAGTTAAACAACAGATTAGTTATTGCCAATTGCATCCTAGGTGTTCCTGTTTTATTATTAGGTACACTGTTCATAAGCGTATATTGCTGTGGTTATGCACAAGAGCAACAAGGCGAAACCAACACAGTCTCTTTGCACGATATGTTGCTCAAAGCTGGTTGTAGATTCCTTTGACTACCCTCATCTTTACTTACAAAGTCAAACTACCTAATACACAAGATATTGTTTAAGCATTTAGAATCAAACAAGTTTCCTCTTATCTTGCATATAAAGGGTCCAAGTTTCACTACCATAAACTTCTGAAGAGTCTAAGTGATGGAAAAATGTAAGAAAATAATAACGTAAAGTAATAGTATGGTACAGTTATTAAATTGTATGTTATTATGGTTTAGGATTCCTCCTTTTATTTTGTTAGAATTTCGCTTCAATAAATGAAGTTTTTTATCTGTTAAAAAGATGCAGCTTTAAGGTCAATGGGTATAAATGCACAGTTTATAAACCTCTCTCATCCATTTTAATTTGCATACCTGTCTCTTTTACAATAGGGAATTTACCTCTACTAACCCCCAATCTGCCATCAGTCATAAAGAGGACACTGATGAGCTTGAAAAAGCCACTGTCCTTTAAATGTAACACTGTTAGCCACATTTGTGCAAGAGAGCTATACTCAATAGGGTGTCCCATAAGTCTGGCATCATAGAAAAAAATAGTGAAAAAAAAACAGGCTTTTATTCACAGAATTTACTCAATATGTCCACCATTGTTCTCTACATAAATTCAGATGTGATACCCAGTCAGCAAGCACATGGATGATGTACAGAACCCTTTTCCTTGAACTTTGCAACAAGTCTGCTAATAGAACTCTGTGTTATTGGCTCATTGTTTGCATGCAGTATGTTAAATTCAGCAGAAGTCTCTGACTCTGATTTTCTATGAGTAGAATTATTTGTATTCATTCTTCCTTGCTCAGGGACATTATGGCCTATAGCAAATAGAGAAATTTGAATTTTCGATGATGCCAAACTTATTTGGGCATACTGTATACATATTAAACATGCTAAATGGCCTTGACAGTAGGTTACCATCTGTCTCAGAAGCTGTCCAATCAGACCCCTTCCCCCAACCTTCTTGGAGTCCTTATTACATGACCTGGCCATTTAGCCCATTTTGTGCAAAAAAAGTGCTGTTCAGAGGTAAAACAACCTAACAGTAGGAAATGATCAGTTAGTAGATGTCGAGTGAAAAATTGTGCCTGTTAATAATAATTTGTTCCCAAATAAACTGTCCTAGCCCAGTACACTTACTTGGCCCTGGTCTGCCCCAATTAAAGATTTCTAGGTATAAAAGTATTGTGACATGATTGAATAATAGCAAGTAGGATAATGATAAAAAATTTACATGAGAGCCTAAATCTCATAATTGATGTGTGCTGGAATTATAGGACAAGAGATGCTAATAAGATTCACTCATGACAGCCATGGAACTTGCACACGTTTTAATACTGTTGATTTGTTATAATAAAGTCCACTCCTTTGCAAGAGTAGATCAGAGCTAGGGGCTGGCATACTACAATTCACCTTCTCAGGGTGCCCCCATATATGTTCAATTGAATTCAAATCTGGAGATCTAGCTGACCATGCCATTATTTGAATATCTTCACTTTCAGAGGGATCTTGTGGTTGACGATTTCTCTGAAGTATTGTTATCCATAAGGATGTAATTAAGGCAAGAGAATCCCTGAAAAGCATTACATTGGTACAAGAATCGGAACTCTGTACTGCTGAGCAGTCAAAGTGATTCCCTGAAAAATGTGAAGCTTTGAATGACCAGTCATTGTGATGCCCAGACCATTACACTACCCCCACCAAAATGATCTCTTTGATGATACAATGGCTATATCCTTGTTATATCAAGATCAACATATGTTGAGAATCATATTCAAACTGAATCTGGACTCATGTGAAGAGTACATTTACCACTGGCCTAGTATCCAAAGACAATGTCTGCATCATGTTAAGCTCTTCTGCTCAACATGATGCAGACCCAAATTTTTAATATTAAAGGGCTGATGGAACACAGAGTGTTGGCCTTTGTGCATATAGATTTTGTTCATGCATCCTCCTGTATACAGTGTGTCTTGAAGCTGTTCCACTGTGGTCACTGACAGCTTGCAAGACAGTTTCCTAGCTGTGATTTCTGTATGTTATTCTCTTAAATGCATAATGTTCATCCAGTGGCTCTGAGACAACCTTGTCCTGGTCTGCAACTAATCTCTAATTTCTTGCAGTTATCTTCAAAGTTTTGAGAGTATATTTTATATTGCATTTAAAGCTCCAGATACCTTTTTTTTCTGCTTTCAACTTTATGGATTTGATTAACTAGCAAGAAAGTTAACATGACCATGCATGTTGTGGGATCAAACCATTTTGGACCAAGTATTCCTAACAAAAGTGAAAAGTTATAAATATAGCTTATAAAATTGCTATAAAATGCTATAGGTTGAAAAAAAAAAATCTAAACCAGAATAGTGTTTATTTTAATCATTAAAGAGTGATTAAAAGTTTGAAATCAGAATCAAAAGAAAACTATTTTTCTTTCTTCCTTTTCTCAACAGTTACAAGCAAAACTGAAAATTTAAATTATAATTCATTCCAAAGCTGTCACTGCTATTCTGGGCATTTTTTTGCTCTAATTCATTCCCAATTTATATCATCTGATCATTGTTGTAATAGCCAAATTCCTTTTATCTGTGCTGCATATAGAATATTATTAAAATAGTTTCTAAGCATCTACTTCATACTTCACAACCTTTTCAATAGTAAAAAAATCAAACTGTGTCATTTGTCTACACGATGACCATATTCATATTTGGCATTGCTACAAATAACACACATCAAGGTTGGATTGTTTTACCTTGAGGGGCACTTTTTTTGCACACAACAGGCTGAATGGCCCCGAAGGCTCTGAGAAGACTGGGGGAGAGGACCCACTGGAACAGCTGTTGGGAGACAAATGGTAGCCTTCCTATCAAGGCATCCATCATGTTCTTTAATGTGCACAAGGTATGGCTCTCCCACACGGGGCGCTATGGCTTAACATCACATCCAATGGATAGCGGCCTTACCAAGCATATTGGTTTCCGCAACATTACTATAGGCAGGGAGTTTTGCAGAGATAAATTTCAATGCTGGCCGAGCTGGGACTTAAACCTGGGAACTGCAGATTTCTAGCCTGGCTCACTACAGACTGAGTCACTCCCACCCCACAAATTAGGGTATTATACCCACAAATTAGGGTAGGTATGAATAGGGATTCATCAGGGATTGAATGAAGATAGGGTGGTTTCTTGATGGTCATTGGCTAGGAATTTTGACATCACAGTGGGGAGACTGATGGTAAACAAATCTTATAAGAAGTGTATGTAACATAGTTTTTGCATTGACAGAAAAGGGGAAAAATTACAATTTTAATTTTGTTTAACTGTTTAAGAACTGTGTGGTTATCAAGAAAGTATTTTTTTTTTGTTATGCAACCACTTTATTAAATACAGTTCTGTTATATCAATAATAACTGAAATACATCTCAGTAACTTCTTAAATATGCTTTTTATGAAACAAATTTAACTGAAAATAATTTAAAGATCTGCATCAAATCTATTTTAATCTCAATTTTCAACACCATTTGTTCAGTATTTAGAGTTACGGGAAGTTCGCAAAACAATTATATGAATTTTTTCCAATTTTGAATGATTTTTTTTTTCAGAACAAGCTAATGTGCTTAACATTTCAATTTCCATAACTCTTGAAATGCTTAAAGAATAATATTGGAAATTGAGATTTTTATAGACTTAAGATCTTTAAATTATATTCAGTCAGAATTTTTCACAGAAAGCTTATTTCAGAATATGAGTTTACTATTGCTGTAACATGGAACTACAAGGTGGCCCTTTGAGTGTATTTGATGCTTTGGATTTCATGATTATATATGTACTTCATATGAATTACTACAGAATTTATATTAGATAATTCTGGGTAATTATTTTGATCTTGCTCTTAAAATTAGACAGGATTAAAACACCCATACTAGCTGAAGAAAACGTTAGCCATTGATGGTATAGTGGTAGCAAGCATAACAGGCATATTTTCAGGAGACATGGGTTCAAATCCCACTCATGGCAAAACCATTTTATTTTTGCAGCGTATTATTTCATGAGTTCCATGTCTACAGGACATATCATGTGATTGTTTACTACTGATTTATTACAATTTATATGATTTCCAACTTAATAATATAACAAAAATGAAATTTTTTAGGCCTGAAATATGTTTCATATTTTTTTTTCCAGAAGACATTTAATCTAACCTGGAGTAAAAAACAGTGTTTAATTTACAAAGAAAAATTTTCCCAGGTGTTATCCAATGAAAGAGTTTTTTTTTTCCCTCCTTTTTACCTGAATTCAGAAGTTGTTATTCTGGTATATCAAATTATATATATATATATAAATTCCCTGTTTTTGTTTTGACTTTAATCTTGTTTGCAGAATATTTTTCCTGTGGCTTTACCTAGTTTTTGATAACTGTTTCAAAACTGCTGCTCTAATTATTCAATGTGTTGTATACTCTGACTTTGTTGTACTGACAATAAAATTTTAATCCCTTGATCAGTACAGCATAATCTGAAGTATTTAAATTATCAATTTCCTGCGATGATGCTACTTTTTATCAGGCACATTGTCATAGTTTTCAGGGTCACTGATTTTTTTTTCTTTTTTCAACACTCTTTTGCATCCCCCCCCCCCCCCCAAGAAAACAATCATTTGGTACGAGCAGAAGCAATGAATTATCGAAGAATTGATTTATCGAAGTTTACATTTAACAGAGAGCCCTAAGAGTTCACTTTGTAGGTCATGATCATAATAGCACCTCAAAAATGCTCCCTACGTATCTTAGCATGCTGCACATTAAATTTGTGTTCACTCTCAGTGTTACATATAGGCATTCCCTCATATTTTGTTGATTTGCTACTGATGCCATTTATGTCGGGAATCAGGCAGGCCTCATATGATGGAAGTAATATTTGTAACTCAGGCTCACAGCATTTCTTCAAAATATAATTCATAGACTTAGCTACTGCACAGTTTGTTATGATAAAAAATAAAAATTTCCCGAAAGACTTCCCAGAGGAAAATGTCCACCAAGCCAAAAACACAGATAGACATGAAGGAACAAATGATTATGTAAATTCTTTAGCTCGGCTGGCTCAGCTATCACTGTTGTGTCATCACAGAGACCTCCCACTAAGCAGCATTAGAATGACCTTGATAAAACACAGCTTTTTGGCACCACCCTATATATACTCAGTCTGACACACTTGAAGACTGTAGGTCATCTTTCATACTAGAATATATTTGATATAACACCTAGCACATGTGAAGCATTTGATGCTTTCCAATATTAATGATTCATATACCCAGGGCCACTGGTGGAAATTCCAGGCCTTCTGTCCAAAAAAACTCTGCCCAAAAACTCAAGTCTAAACAAACTCTGCCCCAAAAAAACAAGTCCCTGAACAAAAATATTCACCCTTGGAAAATTATAAATTTCTAAAACTTTGAGCAGCATTTTTGTGCTCACAGTGGGATAAATAATATGGGTACAAAGTTTCCAAAGTCTCAGAGTTGGATATGGGAATGGAACCAACTAGACAGCTGATAGGAGACAATGGAAGTCTCATGTCAAGGCCATCCACTCTGTTCTGTAACATGCACAAGGAATGACTCTCCTGCATACAGAACCAAGGCTTGGCATTCAGTCCGATGGATAGCAGCCTTATATGAAGTTTTGCTCTGTAAGTGCAGGGATCACCCTCATCCAATCAGTATAACAACTTTGCTTTTGCAAATGGCACAATGTGATGCAGTTTCATTGTTGTTTTTAAATCTTGCACTGCCCTCGTCACTTCTATGGCCTTGAGAGAGAGTTGGGAATTCCTAATTGTCATTGTTTCTGTGCTTTGATTATTGTGGCATGCACACACAGTGAGAATAAGTAAAACAAACTGAAATGCTTGTCTCTGGCTAAACTAAGGAGTTTACAAACTTACCATAGCAGAATAAAATGTAATGGAGGTTACCAAGTACTGGCATGAAAGGAAAAATGACTCTTAATGCCTTCTTTAAGATGGCTGACAATTAATGAAGAATGTGTAGCAACTTTGCTCATCTTCCCATATGTAAGTCTTTTCTGGTGTGTATATATACATATTGTGTTTTTTTTTTCTAAATTAATTAAAACTTTATATGGCTATTTTATTCTATAAAATCCTTTTACCTATCTGGGATAGTGTTCCATAACCCACTGATATCCAAATATTTTGAAAATAAGTAACAAGTAATTTTAGTAATGCATCTTCACAAGTACTATTCTAAAACAACCCTGAATGAATCAGCATACTGCTGATTCAGGTAGCACTCCCATTTCCCATGGGACAGGGGTGGCTCAGTCGGTAGAGTGCCAGGCTCGTAATCTGTAGTTCCCAGGTTCAAGTCCCAGCTGGGTCAGCATTGAGATTTATCTCCGCAAAATTTCCCGCCCTGCCCACGGTCAGTAGGGGACACCAATGGGCTTGAAAAGGCCGCCGTCCGTTGGATGGGACGTTAAGCCGTGGCCCCGTGTGCGGGAGAGCCATACCCTGTGCACGTTAAAGAACACGCTGGATGGCCTTGACGGGAGGCTACCATCTGTCTCCCAACAGCTATTCCAGTGGGTCCCCTCCCCCAACCTTCTCTGAGCCTTCGGGGTCCTTGTGGCCTGGCCATTTAGCCCATGGTGTGCAAAAAAGTGCCGCTCAGAGGTAAAACAATCCAATCCAACCCATTTCCCATAATGCATTCCCAGAACAGAAAATCATTCCAGTATATAATTTTTCTTTATGTTTTAGTGTTCTTTTAAAAATTGTGTAATATATATATACCATTGCCTTTTTTTGCTATTGTTTCAGTTGTTAAAATTCTCAGCTGGTGGGGTGCATCCCATTCAAACCCACATATCCAAGTTACATGCTAGATATTTTCACCACTAAACTATCACCATTTAGTCCATTCTTCAGCTAATTGTGACTTTAAATCTTCATTCCTTGTTCCTTGTGGCACTACTGGTGCCACTAGCCAGTGATAGTTTAGTGGTGAGAATACCCAGCATTTAAGTGGGAGATGTGGATTCAAGTCCCACTCATAGCAAAACTCATTTCTTCAACAAAAAACAACTGGTAATAGTATATATACTATTGATTGATATAGTAGAATTTTTTAAAATTATCATATTTTTTCATATACAGGAGTAAATGCTATTTTTTGACACCATAAGTGTAAAGAGACTTTACATTAACATTTATGTAAAAAAATTCACTTCATTCAGCCCAGCAGTTTCTCATAATACAGTGTAAAAGAGATCTGTGAGAAAGGCAAACACCTCAGCAGAAAAGTAGCAATATGGAAAGAAAGCATCCATGCTCTATCCATGATATGAACCCAGATCCCTTTTCTACCCAGCCAGACTAACCATTCAGCCACTAATAAAATTAATATAAATTTATCACTGAGTTTTATATTATTCTTAGAATTTTAAATTTATTGTATACAGTTATACAAATAATTCTAACTGGAGCAGAAAAGAAATTAATGATCTTACAAGATCTGTGATCACTTTTCATGGAAGAGGATATCTCTCCATATGGCAAAATATTGAACATAGTTAAATACACTGCTAGCTGCATTAGTTTGTTTTTTTTTTAACTATGCAACTCTAAGGAATGTATTTCACTATGTATTTTAATATGTGATGCAAGAGTTGCAATGGTCCTGTAGAAAATTTGTGACAGATTGTCACAAGACAACATTGTGAATTTTTCTGACAGTATTCAGTGTTATTTACAATTGTGTATTTACAATCGAAGGATGCTCTGTACCATACCAAATTCATGTGTGAATGAATGCTATAATTCTGTAATTTTTGTTTCATTGCACTTTTTTTGATGATCATTTTTTATAGTTGTTCATTTGCAATAATTTGTTGTTTCATACATGTGGCTCACTTCTTTTGAATGTTCCCCTTTTTTATGCCCGTTGTGTATGTACTGCTTTCTTTTTCTAGATAAAAATAGATATTCTACATAAATTATATTACAAAATAATGGAATGAAAAATGTGTTTTGTTTTTGAAGGGAAACTAAGATGAACTTCATTATTTTGTCATGCAAGCTCCAAGCTTGGTCACCTAGCAAAAGGATCATTTCATCTCTTCTTTGCAGTTCGTCACTGATACCACTTCCAGTGTATAATATGAGTAAAATGTACTATTTCTCAGTAAGTATGATTTGCATTCTCTTATATTTATATAATATAAACTGAATGGGCGAATTATTATATACACCTATTTAATAGCCTGTTGCTTCACCTTTTGCCCTCACAACAGCAGCCATACATCTTGTTAAGGTTTAAGCCGTGGCCCCATGTGCGGGAGAGCCATACCCTGTGCACGTTAAAGAACACACTGGATGGCCTTGACGGGAGGCTACCATCTGTCTCCCAACAGCTGTTCCAGTGGGTCCCCTCCCCCAACCTTCTCTGAGCCTTCAGGGTCCATGTGACCTGGCCATTTAGCCCATGGTGTGCAAAAAATTGGCGCTCAGAGGTAAAACAACCCAACCCAAATCTTGTTAAGGACTCAACGAAGTGTTCAAAACATGGAGGTAATATTGCTGTCTATGAAATGAGGACCTTCTTTCATAGAGCATCCACAGTTGCCAGTGGGGGTTGGCAGGCTATAATAGATCTTTATAATTTGTCCCACAAATTCTCAATGGGGGTTTGAGGTCCAGCAATTGAGGGGCCATTCAAATGTGGTAAACTAACTTGAATGCTCGAACCAATTGGTTACTACTCGGGAAGTATATGGTGTGGCGTTGTCCTGTTGAAAGATGGTGTCATGTTGCAGGAAGAGAATCATTACTAGTGGGTGTAGATGATTGGTGAGGATGTTCACATACATGGTGGTGGAGGTTTTAATGGCAGCGAGAGGCCCTAAGGAAGCCATATAAATGCACCCCAAACTGTTACACTGATTCCATCTGTCTGCGTGACTCCAACTTGGCAAACTGGGTCCATCACTTTGTGATTTATGCCACACATACACACTTCTATCGGTGTGATAGAGTTTAAACTGTGATCCGTCAGACCAGATGACGTGCCACATGACTGCAACCTAATCTTTGGTGCCTTGCAGCCAACAAGGGGATGCATGTGACTGTTGTTGCCATAGCCTATTTTTTCCATGCTACAATGGATAGTCTTTGTGCATAAGCCTGTGGACATGCCCTCATTCAATTCTGGCATAGAGACCTGCTCTATTTATAGGCATTGCCAATTTCAGCATCCCACATGATTGGGTCTGATACTTCTGCTTTGCAAATTGTTTTCAGGGTGTATATAATAATTTGTCCATTCAGTATGTGAAAGGATTGTTATTGTGGAGAGGGAAATAAAAGACTACTATATATATTTATCTCAATAATCACTATGCAATACACTCAATATTAATAATGGCAATACACTCTTATTAGATTATCACACCTTAGATTGCATTTGGGTGGGAATTAGCAAATACTTTAGATCTATCGAAAGTCTGCATTTTTATCTAGTAATTCACCATTTATCTGGGTAATGTTCAGTTCCTTATATGACCAGTTTTTCTCTCATTACAAATATCTGTTTATTGATGCAATACTGCTAATCTCTGCATATCCCTTAATGAGAAAGGGGACACCAATCGGCTAGGAAAGCCACTGTGCATCAAATGGGGCATTCAGCTTTATTCGTGAGGCTCCATATGCAGGAGAGCCAGACCCTGTAGATCTTAAAGAATGCATTGGATGGCTTTAACGGGATAGAGGAAGATTCTCTTTTCTGAAAGTTATTATTCTGTCTCCTGAAAGCTGTCCAGCAAATTATCTTCTTCACATGTCTGAGCCCTTACAATTTGACCATTTAGCCCATTTTCTGTGATAAAAGACAGAGATATGATGGCGTGACAAGGTAATGCCTAGCCCTGTCACAAGACACCTTTTTCGGGTCCCTAAAATTGCATTTTTGAAAAAAAATGAAGAGGCTGTTTTTGATGAAATGGAATTAATTTTGTTTTATTTATTTATTTTTAAAGCATACAGATAGAAATCATGAGATTATCATAGTATCATCTGTTACATTATATAATTATAAACATGCACATACTATTTGGCAGAATTCTTTCTTCAAGTTTAATTTCTGCAAAATTTTTAATAACTTCTGTAGTGTTGAGTTTAATAGGATGCTTCTAAAAAAAAATTAGGAAAAAAAAGCAAACACAGGTTCTGGGTTCAGCTGAATTATTGGAACCATGGTAGCCATGCTCTTGCAGAGTTAAAACATTCCAACTAGTCAACTGATGCAATGTGATGTTCTCACTTCTGTTTCACTCCATCCCTGAAATAAAAATACATAAATATTTCAATAGAATTAAAAGCCATAATTTAATGTAGAAAATATCTACAGATAATAAATAAGAATCTCAGTAATAGTTAATAGCAACTTGAAAAGAAAAAACAAGACTACTAAACAGGAGCATCTGTTAACTGTTTCAAAGATCATTATCACTAAAGCAGAAGCATCGGTAAACTACAGGCAAAAACTGTCAAGAAGCTTTGGGAGCATGCTGGATGGAATCATATATATATATCAATTTCTAAATTATGCAATAATAGAGAACCACTAGAAAAGTCCTGTAATCTTGGAATGCTTGAAAATTTAGCTGAAAAACTTGAGTTATGCTCTGAGTGGGATACCAAACTTATGACCCCCTAACAACATGCCAGATCTTTGCTTACAGTGCAGTGGTCAGAGCACCTGACATATTATCAAGAGGTTGTGGGTTTGTATCTCACTTGCAACAAAACTCATTTTCTTCAGTTTCTTTTTTTAAAATATGCATTTGTATTGGATGATAGTGAAAGCTCTGAGTTATAAGAATTTTCTGGATAGAAAAATGTTGAATAATGAACTTGTACTTTAATTTGAGTTACTACATGCACCCATCCCTTGATTTTACACAATAGATAGGTTCCAGAAAATCACTGTTGGTGTGAATTTGCAGTGATTTTCTGGAACCTATCTATTGTGTAAATCAAGGGGTGGGTGTATATGGTAAAAAATTGTTATTAATGAAACATACATTGAAAGTTTTATTTATGCATATTTATCAGAAATATCACTTCAGCAGTAATAATAAACAATGTAACATTATTTTGTATTTTATTTCCACTAATTCAAATAAGCTTCAATTCGTTTTTCAGACATTTCTCTTCAGTCACAAAAAATACTCATTAATGCAGACGTACAGTGTCAAATTTGAAGACAAAATATGAAAGTAGGATATTTAAGAAAATATAAATTAAGCATTTGTGCCAATACTTAATGATTTATTTTGTAAAATTGGTATTTATATAATATTTTATGAAACAACGTACTTAAAAATCATCTGTATTTAGCCTATATAATTGTCTACCAAGTTAAACTTTCTGCTAAAAATAAGTTAAAACAGAGTTCTTACTAGCCTGAAGAAATTCCTTCTAGAAAATATATCTTATTACAGATTTTATTAACATAGGAATTTATTACTGTTTATTTATTCTTGAAATTAAATGATATCAGTTAGAACCATTAAGTTGAATTTTACTTTGGGATGACAATCTGCACTATTCATAATACATGCTATATCTACATACATGTATTCTTGACCATGTAAAGCTGAAACTGTCAATCAAGGGATAGGTCTGTTTTGTCTGTTACAATATAGCCTCAGTTATCTGACACTACTGGATAAATGTGTTCATCGGATAAGTGAAATGTTAGTTTCACAGTATGAAATGGCATATTTGTTTATATCTGTGTTATAACAGCTTTAAACTATAAATATTTTAAAAACCTATAATCTCTATAGGAAAATGTAATGAATACCACAATTTTAAGAACAAGCATTAATCTAAATACTAAGTACATACATTCAAAACATTTGAATGTATGACAATTGATTTTTAACAACTTAAATATATGTTTATCTCTTATAATTATTTGTGTATGCAGAATATGTGTTTTATATATACTATCTTGCAATTTAAATGACATTCATATAATTAAAAATGTTGATAAAAATGTAACCCAAAATATGCTGCAATAGGTATGTAAAGTTACTGAAACAATGACCACATATGAATAATGCTCCATGCATGCACAGTTGCATATTGTCTTAATAAGTGTTCTTGAATCATTGCTGCATCATTTCGTGTTTGGTTAGCATTCTGTTTTCTGAAAGCTGAGTATTAACTGAAAGGCAATTTTCTGTTACACAATGGAGCATAGACATTTAATTGAAAGCTTAGGTTGGAATGCAAGTGAAAGAATTAAAATAAGACAATCACAGGAAGACGGTCCCAAGATGGCTCATTGCTAGTCTCTGTAGTAAACAGATTAGGGAAAGAGTTTCTAGAGACATAATATTTGCAAAAGACAGTTGCTTGAGGGCAACAACAGCACATGAAGATGGGTATCTTCAGCTGACATCTCAACATAATCACTGCCTCTACTGCATTCTCACCTCCATTAGGTTACTTGGATCCCTTGTTTTAACCTGCAACATTAGTAGACTTGACAAAAGTGGTCTCTATGATCACCAACAAGTACACTATATTTCCTTCACTCCATGACACAGAAGGCAACAATTGAATTCAGCCAGACAATATCATGATTGAATTAAAGATCCATAGCTGCAATATGCTGGTGAGTCCAGATTTGCACAGCAGAGCAACTCAAGATGGATACTTATCTGGAGGAAATGAGGGACATTACCAAATATCTTCAAGAAAGACATTTATGTCATGGTTTTGCAGGCATTTCTACCAGTGCAATAACAGCTTAGAGATACAAATATGTGGCCCTCAACCCATATGTGCAATTTTGTGAAGTTGCAAAAGAAACAGTTTCATTTTGCCGGATGATAATGTATATCCCCTTAGAGCCCAACTTGGTTGACCAATAATACCTCGAGGTGAACACCTCTTATGGAGTGGCCAACATATACTCCCATAGATCATTTTGGGATGCTATGTTACATCCCTTTATTTACCTTCCTGGAGCAGGGGTAGCTCAGTCAGTCACACTGGGCTCGCAATCTACAGTTTCCAGGTTCTAGTACCACCTGGGCAGCATTAAGATTTATCTTCACAAAATTACCTACCTTGCCCTCAGTCAGTAGGGGGACACTGATGGGCTTGAAAAGGCCTCTGTCCATTGGATAGGATGTAAAACTGTATGGCTGACCAAAATATGTTACTGACTACTTGACGAGAGACTACCATCTGTCTCCTAACAGCTGTCTAGTGGATCCCCTTCCCCAGCCTTCTCTGCATTCATGTAATCTGGCCATTCAGCCCATTGTATGCAAAAACGTGCAGCTAAGGTGAAACAAAATTCCACCTTCCCAGACCTACTACAAACTGCAATATCTCTTGTACGTGAATGGCACCTCATATCTATTACACATTTGTGTAACTTCATACACAGTATGAGGCACCACTATGTGACTTGTATTACTGAGAGGTGATCAAACACCCTATTAGCTCTCAATTTATGTTCCAACCAGGATGCACTTTTAGTACCATTGAACGTTTTCAGGGATATGATGATGAAACTTTGGTTACACTTTCCAACGTTAATTCAACATGTCTGCAGACACTTCCTTACCAACTTTTTGCAAATTAGTTTAATGACATTTGTTTTACAACCTTTTTTTTGTACAAATTCCCTTTAAACTACAAGGCAGTATATAATAAAATAAATTAAAAAATGGTATTAATAGATTTCATAGTGAAATGTCTGTTAGTTAACTGAAATATCAGTTAAATTGTTGTCAGATAAGTTAGGTTTTATTGTATTAATGTCTTTTATGCTTCATATGTAATTTGTTTTAAATATGCTTTGAGATAATTATATTTCATTGGGTAAAACTAATATTGATATAACTCATTTATTTTTATTTCAGCTGCTAAATGGCAAAGTTAAACAGAAGTATGATTTGAAGGAAAAGTCAATTTGTATGGAAACAAGATGCAATTTCTGGGAAACCTTTCCTTATTGGAGACCTAATACAATTTATAAAAAAGACAAGATTACAGAACCTTACAAAATGATATATAATGCACGAATATCTAATTATATTTTTTATGGACAATTGAGTGCCATGTTAATAAGTGCTGCAGGATGTGCTTTACTTGCAAATAATATATATTATTCATTAATGCATGGCCAAATCATTGACTTTGGACTTTTTGATTCCGAATTAGAAGTTGCTATATCAGCTTCCGTTATAGTATTGCTCAATTTTTTTTTATTTCTTGGTGCACAACGGACACCATTAAGAATTTACCACAGTGAAGAAACTGATGATTATGTGTTCATTTTTCTGGGAATCAACCCATTTGTTATACGCAAAGTGGTGTACTTACCTGGTCAGTTAACAGAATGTAAGAACACTTTTATATCCTCTGTCTTTGGGCAACACTTAGCAAGGAATAAGCGAATAATTATCCGTGATCACTGTTTCAGATATCCAATTTATTATAATATGCTCTTAGGCTTTCAATCTTCAGATAAAGATCAGGAAAGGAAAACTAGAAATATGGAGTAATAATTTAAGTTTCCATATGCAGTGAAAATTAATTATGTATATAATATTAAACTTAGTAGAAATAATAATAAAATATTTAAATTAAAAAAATGCAGTGTTTAACTGAATTTTTTTATTGTTTTGCCATCTGATATTTATTAAACAAATATGAGTTTCAAATGAACTGAACCACATTCAATGTTACCGTGTGGTTTATTTGCTGGTTAAAATAATAAATTGCCTGCTCAATCAGATGTATGACAGGATTCTATCAGTAATAATGTTCCACAGAGAGTATGTTTGAGGAAGGCAAGAACTCAACAGAAATGCAACACAAAAGAGAAACAACCATATACCAGGGCTGGAGCCCAGGTTTCTTTGATTCACAGCCAAGCCATCAGGATAACTTGCTAGTTATATGCAATATTAGCAGTGAAAGGTTAAAATATATATATAATTGGGGAATATAGATGTAATAAAGACTAAATTTAAAATAAAAAACACAAATAGTAAGAAATCTTAATTTAGATGCCAAATTCACTATCTCTCCTGATGTTTATTCTGTATATGATATGAAATAAAAAAAAATGTTTGATGTGGATAGACAAAGAAGAACACCTGTAATTCCCTGTAGCAACTCTGGTCCTATTCTGGATGTCATTTTGTCATCCAGTTTGGCTGCCCAATTGGTAAACGGTTTTTGGTACTCAATGTATGCCTGACGATTAAAGAATAGTATAATTCAAAGTGTAAAAAATGGAAGAGTTACTTAGAAACATATTTAGCCTTCCAGTTGGTAGCTTGATGCAAAAGTTTTTTTTTTTCATTTCAATGTGAGAAAAACTGATCTGTTGGATATTATATGTTCTGCCCATTAGAAAATATCAATGATTCGTGTGAAATGAGTAACCTTACTATATTTATGTAACATTGAAGTAAATGCTAAAGAGTGCTTTGCAGCTTCAGAATTATGTAAGAATGAATATTGTTAATTTTTTACTCCTTCTTTTGAGTGTAGTAAAGTAAAGGGACCTGCCGATTCCTCTGCCACTAGTTTCAGGTCCTCTGAAAAAAAATTTGAAATGCATCCCATCTCCCTTCAAAACCTGGATACTATCCATGTCTCTGAAATATAATCCTCTGACATCTTATTTAAAAGTGGAACTCAGTCACCAAGCATATCCTATTACCAGTTTAATCAACATCTGTAATAGAAGAGTTCATCTTTCCAATACCTTTTGTCAAGACCACCAAAATCATTGAAATCTCTGATAATTTTATATCTCTAAACCTTGTTTATCGGCAGTTGGGCAGCATTACTCAAAAATAAATTACTCTTCAAGCAACTGTTAAAATATGTTTTAACAGTTGCTTGAAGAGCGACCTAGATCTGACAAAGCCTATCAATTTAATAAGCCATAGTAGGAGGTCTGTGGGGATTGCAGGACCTCGTCAGAAAAACAACACAAACATCCATGCCATACCCGGGGTTCAAACACAAGTCCCTTTGATCAGTTAGCTATACTCTAAATTAAAGAATACATTTTGTTTTGAATTCCCAAAATGTTTAGTGTTTAAAATTTTATTTTTTAATATTTGATTGATTAGCCTGTGGCCGAGTGGTTAGCGCGCTTGGCTACTGATCTACGGGACCTGGGTTCGAGCCCCGGGTAAGGCATGGCTGTTTGTGTCGTTTTTCTGCTGAGGTCCTGCCATCCTCTCAGACCTACTGTGGCATATAAACTGACAGGCTCCTGTCAGACCTCTGTGGCATATAAATTGACAGGCTCCTGTCAGACCTCTGTGGCAAGCAGCTGCTTGAGGGAGTATTTATTTTTATTTTTTTGATTGAAAAAGTGTACACTTCATTATTCTGTTGCTTAGTAAAATAATGCGTGAATTCATTGGAAATTTTGAAAGGTGATCAAAGAATACTTAAATTGCTGTTAGCTGCCAGAACACGTGTAATTTTCTGGGCTGCAAAGCGAGTAATGTTGAGAAGGTTTTTCAACCTTTCTAGAGCCATATACATATTTTTCCCCACAGAGCCCTATTCAACATGTTACATACTACTCGGTGCATATATATAATAACTATACGTCAGAATTACATATGAACATAAAAGAACTGTATGGCTGGTTTTCTTTTTTTGTTTTATCTTTAGAGGGAATTTTAATATTTTATCAAAAAATATTCAGTGCTTGGCAGTGATTGTTGTGTGTGCAAGTGAGGGGCTTATGAATAAATGAAGCTTATAGAAGCTCAATATTTGGAACAATATTGTTAAGTGAAATCACATATTGACTTCTGTATTAGGCCTATTCCCCCATTTGTTATTTACTGCTGCATATAAAAAGAATCGTATCTTACAGAGACGATGTGAATGGCAATGTTGGGATACTTTTTTAAAGCTCAATCCATAAATATAGTTTTCATGTTATCAAACTTTGTTTTTTCGCATGAAATCGTTTAAAGCATGAAGAAATCAATAAATAAGGCGACTTTAATTACAGCTTCGAAACAGTTTATTTCAGAAACATGAAATATACAGGTGACACTCGCTATAAGCCAATTTCATTTGCGTGTTTTCACTTTAGTGCCATTTATAATGAAATAACGTTTAAAATTTCACCATGCAGGAATGTCAACTCCTGGAGCCTCAACAGATGAAATATCAGTCAATCTAAAAAGCATGAATGAAATATGGAAAAAGATTGAGGACATTAATGATTTAAAGGGCTTATTCTCATAATATGGAAACAGAAATACCATCATCGAAATGGCTCACCATGCTGGCTTTCAGGAGAGTAATGGAGGTGATATCAAAAAAATACTACATTTCTACTGTGAGGAGTTTAAGAATGAAGTTTGATAATGGAAGAGGAACACAGACAGGAATCAGTCCAGGCCTGATGGACTGGAGTTCGGGAGTTTATTAGAATATGAGGATTGGCAGCGATTTTCAAACACCTGATGAAACATCCTTGATGAGAAAGATCCAGAGTGTCAGAAAAGTGACGATAGGGTAAATCATTTCTTTAACTGTTATAAAGCAATTTATATTGAGAAAGGAGGCAGTAACCCTGAATATTCAACATCAGAGAAGAAGTTGTCAAACATCAACCAGCATGAAAGAACTTCTAACCCAAGTCTTGCCTTTTTAAATTTCTATGTATTTTTGGTCAACAAAGTGAATTAATATATTGATTGTTTTAAAATTAGGAATTAAGAGCCATTACTTGAAAATTTAGGGATATAATTTGCTTTAGATTTTTTAAAACTGTGCAAAAACTATTTTCAATTTATGCCACAACTTTTGGAATACGTCTATAGTGTAAATCAAGTGTTACCTGTGCATTATTTTTCAATGTAATCAACTGCTATTTCGACACATTCCAGTGACTAACAAGATTATAATTCCATCAGAGAACATTTGTGGGTATAAAACATAGCCAAATTATGCACCGCAGAAAGAAGGTTCATTCAGTAGTGTACAAGGTTTGTAATCTGCAGTTCCCAGGTTCGAGTCCCACCTGGCCAGTGTTAAGATTTATCTCTGCAAAAACTCCCTGCCCTGCCCATGGTCAGTAGTGTACAGAAATGGCTTGGAAAGGCCGTCCCCTTTCCAAGCCAAGGCCGTCCCCTTTCCAACCCTGTGTGGTTGACCACTCCTCAGCAGGGTAGAAAAAAAAGAAAAGTAGCCATAGTGGTCCAGATCAGTAGACCACACTAATCTGGCAGCCCTCCCCTTCCGTTCACTTCCAGAAGAGAGTATTTCTTTTGAAAGGTACTAACGGTCTGCACCACGAGAAGGCGGGGTCGGACATTAGGTGCTAGGCCTGGCCGGTTCTATGCATCATCACAGCGGATTGGTGCATAGCTCTCCTTCCAGTGACTGCCTAACTACCATTTACAGACGTAAATTTTTATTTCTGTATACATTAATATGATTAAACATTCTACTATATGGAAGAAACAATAAATTCAAATAGGACAGTTGCAATCGTAGGTAACGTAGCTAAGTCCCTTTTTACTATCGCTTTCGTTTCGGGAGCATTTTGAAAGTAAAGCAAATATATTGTAAAACTATGCGAACTTTTTGCTTTCTTTGCAATTAGCACTCTAAGCAGATAACTTTGCATGCCGCATAAGCAGAAAAAATTTGCCTTTGTTTGAAGAAATGTTGTGAATTAATTGCTTTGATTAATCAGATCATTCGCTCAAAATTCAAATAAAAGCAATTGGAAATCGGTAAAAATGAAAAGAAAAACACTTATTCCAGATTTATTCGCCCTGAGATATATTTCATGTCAATACAATTAAAAACATGTAAACGAATTCATAAAATAGGAATTGCTTACCAGAATGAGTTTGCTACCACCAAAATGGCGGGGTTGACTCAGTCGGTAGCACGCCAGCCTCGTAATCTGCAGGTTTGAGACTGCCTGGTCCAGCGTTGAGATTTATCTTTGCAAAGCTCCCTGCCCTGCCCATGATCAGTAGGGGACACCAACGGGCTTGGAAAGACCACCATCTGCCAGATGGGATGTTAAGCTGGGCTCCATATGAGGGAGAGCCATACCTTGTGCACGTTAAAGAACACACTGAATGGCCTTAACAAGAGGCTACCATCTGTCTCCCAACAACTATCCAGTGGGTCATCTTCCACAACCTTCTCGGGGTCCTTGTGACCTAGCCATTTAGCCCATTATGTGCAAAAAAAGTGTCCCTCAGAGGTTAAACAACTCAACCAAAATGGCGGTCGCTTTCAAAATAAGCTAGGGTCACTGTTGCCAATGCACTTTTAGTTAGGCCCAGTGATCTAGTTATCCTTTACTACACGGCGGAAATTGAAAAAAGAACACCATTAACAATTGAAATGAGATTTATTTAGTAGAAACAACTTGTTGAGAAAGGACAGTGATCACACGTGTGAAGTAATTCAATGATTATTTTACCTTTTAATGAGTATTACATTTTACAAAAGGCACCTTTTAATAAGGTGTTGAACCTCATCCAGCAGCAATATAAGCTTCCAATCTGGCATGTAATCGGTCGTACAAATGCTGGATATCACGCTGGGGGATACCATTCCATTCGCTTTCAACTTGGACGAGTATTCAGCGATGGTCGTTGCCTGCCGCGGTCCATGGAACAGTCTTTGTCCGATCCAGTCCCAGACATGCTCGATGGGAGACAAGCCGACGAGCATGTTAGTCACGGCAGTTGGTGCACTGCCTGAAGGGCATGTTGAGTTGCCTGGGCAGGGTGTGGGCGGGCATTATCCTGTTGCAATATCGCATTTGTGATTACATTCAAATATGGCAGGACAACCAGCTGTACGATATCGCTGATGTATGTATTGCTGCTATTCAGTGTACCCAGTACAAACACCAGACACATATAAGAGCCCTGTGTGTCACTAGCGGATGCACGATGGAAGAAGCCACTCACTTTGTCACCTATGGACGCGTAAACGACCATCAGACGCTCCTAAGCAGAATCGGCTTTTATCACTGAAGGCCACAGTCTGCCATTCTTCCCTCCATTGAACTCGTTCTTGACACTACTGCAAATGTGCTCAACAGTGATGAGGTGATAGTGGTAACCATACCAGCAGCACATGTGCCCGTAGTCCTGCTTCCAAAAGACGATTGCATATAGTTCTTGTAGACGTACTTGGTATGACAGAGGATCGAATTTGTGATGCCATAGCTGTCTGCTCTGCCACTGCCGCCCTCCTGATAGGCCGATCCTCTACGGGTCCATAACTCTGTGTTGCCTGGAACCACATCTGGGAGTGTGCAAATGCTCTTCTGACCATCGATGCCACCATTGTACCACTGCCAATACCTCTCATCCAACACGGTGTGTAATTTGATAAAAAAAACAACCCCCAAAGATACACTATACGACCTCGCTCAAACTCTGCTAACTGAACAAATGTTGCACGCCTGCATCGTCCAGGCATGGTCGCTTCTTCAAAGAACACTGAACAACGCAACACAAGATGAATAATTTCTTTCTTCACGCCCTGGCCCTTAAATACGTGCTGCGTACATTTGCATGTTGTCGTCCTCAGTGATGTCATTATTTCATCGAATGACTATCAATCTGGAATCACGGTTTCTGCTGCCCTTAACTATTAACATATTTTAATATGACATTCCTAAAGGAATTCCTTCTGGGTGTTCTTTTTTCAATTTCCGCCAGTGTATATCTATGCTCTATGCCCTCAAGTATTCAATGAAAATATTCCGATTTTTTACTTTAAATAATATTGTAGATTTCTAATAAAATTGGTTTAAATAATATTAAATAAGTATATATAGGATATATAATAAAAAGTGTAATTTTTGCGTCCAACGAGCTATGGAATATTGAAATGGGTTCACACAGTAGAAGTTAGTCAATTTAAAAAAAAAGCCTTAAAACGAACACTCGTGTTACACATAAAAAAGAAACAATGCTTCACTTTTTTCAAAAGGGGATATTATTTACAGTGTTAGATGTTAGATGTTTTAGAATATTTCCAGAGCCAGTAATAGGGGAAACTGCACAAATAGCAAGATTCCATTGATACGATTCCAATACTCTGTATTAACAACACTTTCATTCTGTGCGAGAGAGGTTCGAGGGTAGAAGCATGGTCGGATCAAGGGAGGGGGAGTTCCCCCCTTGAGAATGCAAGGGTAATGAAAGCGAAAAATTATTAAACTTCTGCAAAACGAAGGGAGAAATATTACTCCGCGATCAAAATCCAGTTTATTCTTGCCCCCCCCCCCCCCCCTTCTCCCCTTTTACATTTTCTCGGTTCCATTGCGCCGCTTGCGCAAAGGGATGACGACTCGCACAGAACGACGAGCGAGGTCGTTTTTTTTTTAAATTGACTAATTTCCTTTTCCCTATATGTGACTATAGGTAGGTTAATTCGAACTAACACTCGAATGTCTATATACGTTTTAGGTGCAGGTGATAAAAATATATATTCAGCTGTTTGCGATAATCTTTTGATGATTTTTATACATCCACAGGACACTCAAAAGTATTTAAGAATATATCTGAATCAAATAAAGAATAAGTAATAGTAATAAGGGGAGGCTGCGGAAAAACCCTGGGGCGAAATGGGTGGAAGGGAGGAAAGCAGGCATATAACATTTTTCATTTGCGTTGAAAGGAGTGCAGGAACAGGCCAAAGTTAATCAAACCTGTGTATAGATCGCGCATTTTTCATGGAATTTTTTTTAAAACCTCTAAAACGAAGGGGCCATATTTTTTTTTCGAGACTGGACCAATATGCAGCTGAGTCTCAGACCTCTTTTTTTTAATAATGATAGTAAAAAAAAAAGCCTGTTTCACCTTTATCTTTTTTTTTTTGCATTGTTCTTTTGAGTTTACGTGCATTTCGTGGATAATATCAACAATAGTAATTAAACCATTGCGTATCTGAGCGATAACTCGCTGTTGGTCAAGGATGGAATGAATCCTTAAAGTTCTCCTGACCATAATCATATCAAATAATCATTCCCTATGAAATTTTGGGGCGGGGTGGCTCAGTCGGTAGTGCGCCAGGCTCGTAATCTGTAGTTCCCAGGTTCGAGTCCCAGCTGGGTCAGCGTTGAGATTTATCTCCGCAAAATTTTCCCGCCCTGCTCACGGTCAGTAGGGGACACCGATGGGCTTGGAAAAGCCGCCGTCCGTCGGATGGGACGTTAAGCCGTGGCCCCGTGTGCGGGAGAGCCATACCCTGTGCACGTTAAAGAACACGCTGGATGGCCTCGACGGGAGGCTACCATCTGTCTCCCAACAGCTGTTCCAGTGAGTCCCCTCCCCCAACCTTCTCTGAGCCTTCGGGGTCCTTGTGGCCTGGCCATTTAGCCCATGGTGTGCAAAAAAGTGCCGCTCAGAGGTAAAACAATCCAATCCAAACCCTATGAAATTTTATCCTCCATAACAAAAGCTCTTGATTAATGATGATTTTTCTTTCCTTCTTTCGAAGTCAATATCTCTTTGATCCAGTCCGAATATATCACTGATTCGATTACTAACTGCTGAGCAATACTTACCGCAAAAGAAACATTTGGAACTGATTCGGTTCTAAGCCACAGTTAAGTCAACTCACGTAGATTTTCAAGAGAAAAGTATGGGCCTCGTTTATAACTCAGAAAAACATTTCTCTGATCAGTCATGATTGAAATAGTTCGTTTTAGATCTCTTCACGGAAACGGTTGGTAGCTTAGTCGTATCTGTAAGACTTAATCTCATAGGTTTAATCTTAAGTCATTAATAAAACTGATGAATGTATGGGATGAATATTTGGGTTGGGTTGTTTTACCTCTGAGCGGCACTTTTTGCACACCATGGGCTAAATGGCCAGGTCACATGGACCCCGAAGGCTCAGAGAAGGTTGGGGGAGGGGGCCCACTGGAACAGCTTTTGGGACCAATTTTAGACGGGAGACAGATGGTAGCCTCCCGTCAAGGCCATCCAGCGTGTTCTTTAACGTGCACAGGGTATGTCTCTGCCGCACACGGGCCACGGCTTAACGTCCCATCCGACGGACGGCGGGCTTTCCAAGCCCATCGGTGTCCCCTACTGACCGTGGGCAGGAGCGGGGAATTCTGCGGAGATAAATCTCAACGCTGACCCAGCTGGGACTCGAACCTGGGAACTACAGATTACGAGCCTGGCGCGCTACCGACTGAGCCCCCCCCCCGCCCCCATGGGATGAATAAACCCATTGATCTGTATATAAATGATTGTTTCTGTCCCCACATATATGTAACTAGTCATAAGTGAGACTGATTTTGATGAATGACAATTGCTGTGAGAGAATAGGGGAGGGTTTGTGTTCTAATACAACGACTTGAACTGAAACGGTTTCTTTTTTTTTTTTCAAAATTTTCTCATTTCATTTCATAATTTTTTTTCCTCAATTTTTTCTATTTATCACTAAGATGAACGATGTTGGCTTGATTTTGGTAAAAGAACTATCCATCATTGGTAATCATAAAATGGAAAATTTCCCACGAATAGTCAAACCCTGGCATACCTTATTAACGTAATCTTTTGATTTTTATACATCCACAGGACACTCAAAAGTATTTAAGAATATATCTGAATCAAATAAAGAATAAGCCTAAAACTTTTGAAGTTCCACATTAACTGCTTCATTGCCTTAAAACTTAAATCAAGCCAAATACAAAAAAAAGCAAAATATAGATATGAATTCGGTGTAGGTGCAGTGTGTACTGTTGATAACGTATATAATGGCTTACAACCGAATAATGTAAACTTTACAAGTAATTAAGTGGAGGCGGGGGTGGCTCAGTCGGCAGCGCGCCAGGCTCGTAATCTGTAGTTCCCAGGTTCGAGTCCCAGCTGGGTCAGCGTTGAGATTTATCTCCGCAAAATTCCCCGCCCTGCCCAAGGTCAGTAGGGGACACCGATGGGTTTGGAAAGGCCGCCGTCCGTTGGATGGGACGTTAAGCCGTGGCCCCGTGTACCAGAGAGCCATACCCTGTGCACGTTAAAGAACACGCTGGATGGCCTTGACGGGAGGCTACCATCTGTCTCCCAACAGCTGTTCCAGTGGGTCCCCTCTCCCAACTTTCTCTGAGTCTTCGGGGTCCATGTGACCTGGCCATTTAGCCCATGGTGTGCAAAAAAGTGCCGCTCAGAAGTAAAACAACCCAAGTAATTAAGTACACGCAAAAAAAATTGTTTCTAATGTCTTGAATTTTTCCACATCCTAAAATTGCCGTGGAAAGGGGATCGGACCCCCCCCCCCCTACTCGATGGCTTACGTCTCTGTTAGAAGGTAATTTATAAAAATTATTCAATGAGAACTTGAATTTTAGTCAGCTAATATTTTGCGTACAGCAGAATTATGGCTTCCTATTCCGTTAAAGAATAATAATAACTCTCAAACTTATGAACATTAGCCTGTTTGAGGAAGGAGTACAGTTCAAAGGCAAAAATGAAAATTTCCCGTGTACTCTTGAAGTACTTCTAACAGCTGTCCAGTGGGTTCCCTTCCCTCAACCTTCTTTGAGCCCTTGGGGTCCTTGTGACCTGACCGTTTAGCCAGGGACGGACTTTGGACTTCTTAGGCCCTAAGCTACTCCGAATTTCAGAGGCTCTGAGTTATGGCAAATTTAATTACGAGCCGAAAGCTCGTAACTCATATATGCAAGTAACTCATATATAAGTGAGTTATGGCAAATTGTGTGAGTTATGGCAAATTTATTTACAACCGAAAAGCTGTAATATATGTTTATTATTCTGATTAAAAGGAACATAAAAAAAACATCAAATTGGCATGACATCAATTACACTAGCAATGGTATACAAAGCTAAGATGGAACAATGTTTGCACAATAGTTTAATTTTTTTAAAATCGTGTGGCACAGTAACACTCTGAATTTATTTCTTTGATGCCCTAAGCTACAGTTTAGTTAGCTTACACACACTCCGGCTCTGTATTTAGCCTATTGTGTGCAAAAAAAGTTACGCTCAGAGGTAAAACAACCCATTTTTAAGTACTGGACGAATGAATGTTATTGAAAATAAATATTGCGTCAGGTGTATTCTTTAAACTGCACAGTTATGTGTTCTATACAAGAAACCACGGCATAATGTCCTATCCGACGGACCTTTGTTTTGCTAAACCTATTCACTGAGGCCAGAACAGGAATTAACGGAAAAATTATCCATGGAGATCGAACATGGTAATAACAGCAAGGCTTAGGGCCTAAAAAAAAAATGCATTTCAAATTTTACCGTATAGCAGTTTTGAATTTATATTATGTAAATATCCTCTCAAGCAGCTGCTTGCTACAGAGGTCTGACAGGAGCCTGTCAGTTGATATGCCATAATAGAAGGTCTGTGAGACTGGCGGGACCACAGAAGAAAACAACACAAACATCCATGTCTTACTTGGCCTCAAACCCTTTGATCATTAGCCAAGCATGCTAACCACTCGGCCTTGTATTAATGGTTGTAAATTTAATTTTTAATACTAGTTTTTAATATTCTCTTCACTCAGAATAATAAATACATATTTCAACTTCTGAATTAATTACTCTAATCTTAAACTTAACATAACTCGTGGCAGGGGTGCCCATTACGAGCCCACGAGCTGCTTGTCTCTCTTTAGCAAGGTAGGAGCCGTCTACGGCATGAGAAGGAATACCGTTAGTTTCTAAAAGAAGTAGGCTTTTAGATTTATTTACCGCAGAAATAGAAATGTGCCAATTAAATTATTTATTTTCAATTATTTACTACTGATGCAGTCCTTTACTGCTTCCCTCTTTACCAATGCCCTTTTACTGTTTTATATTCAACGTTAATAAAAATTTAGTAGCCCTCTAAAGAAATCCTAAATTAAAAGTAGCTCTCGATGTGAAAAAGTTTGGGTACTCAGGGCCTCGGAAGGTCCAAGTCCGGCCAGGCAGACCCTGAATAGCACCATCTCGTGTCACAGAACTACAGTTAAGCAGCCTTCTGTCTTACTAATAATTGAAAACTGTTCAATATCGAAACTATACAAAACGGAGAATATGATCTCGAACTATTTGTGTTTCGTTTTGCTCTAGCCATACAGAACGACGTCCTCGAAACAGATTCGTTTATGCAGATTTTTTTTCTTCAAACTAACATCATAATTCGTGCAAGGTTTTACATTTTTAAATCCTTCTCAACCCACTGCAGAAAAGAACAGGAAAAACGCGTTGTATCGCACGGACGGAGACTCATACGAACCAAACCCGGAAGTGATCTATGATTGTGTGTGCATGCGTGATTCGTGGCGAGTGAGACAAGATGGAGGTCAGAGCCACCGCCTTCGAAGACCCAAGGTTCATCCAATTGCGCCTCATAGACGAATGGCCTTGCTCTGCACTGGCCACACCGCTTTACTCCACCCGATCTGGGAACGCAGTAAATCATTACTGTGCCTCATTGCTAATGCCGCTTTTTTTGCATTGTGGGAAGTTTGACGTTTTTACTTACCTTAAGGAAATTGAGGATGAAAATAATTCCGTGCTTTCCATCTCGAAAGCTTTCTTCAGGCAGCAGCTCGAAGAACCAACAGTATTTTGCACCGCACGTCGCAAACGAAATAACTTGTATAAGATATGAAAAAGAGGATTGTGTCGGATTGTTTTACCTCCTAGCGGCACTTTTGTGAACACAATAGGAGAAATGGCCAGGTCATAAGGACTACGAGGGCTAATCCTCACTGTCTTCGGTGAGAAAGGAGACATCGAAAGGCTTGGAAGTTCGATTGGATTGGATTGTTTTACCTCTGAGCGGCACTTTTTTGCACACCATGGGCTAAATGGCCAGGTCACAAGGACCCCGAAGGCTCAGAGAAGGTTGGGGGAGGGGACCCACTGGAACAGCTGTTGGGAGACAGATGGTAGCCTCCCGTGAAGGCCATCCAGCGTGTTCTTTAACGTACACAGGGAATGGCTCTCCCGCACACGGGCCACGGCTTAACGTCCCATCCGACGGACGGCGGCCTTTTCAAGCCCATCGGTGTCCCCTACTGACCGTGGGCAGGGCGGGGAAATTTTGCGGAGATAAATCTCAACGCTGACCCAGCTGGGACTCGAACCTGGGAACTACAGATTACATACCTGGCGCGCTACCGACTGAGCCACCCCCGCCCTGGAAGTTCGACGATTTGCGAATGGGATGTTAAGATTGGCCCATTGTGTAGGCAGTGGCATAGCTAAGGAGAGAGCCGTCAATCTCTCTCAGCATTTTCTCCAAAAGTGACGCCTTTTAAACAAGTTTTCTTCATGTAATATGCTTACATGATGGTTGTGATGAAAAGACGTTAGAGAAAGCGATATAAAGCAAGGATCAGTCTGTTCAATGCGCGATTGAAACATCAGGGATCAGACCGTCAGACACGAGAGAAAGTAGGCAATGAGTTGGATAGCACCTTTCTCATGTTCTCTCTCTCCCTGGTATCAGAATCTGGCTACGTCAGTCAGGGGCGGTCATAAGTCTCTAGTCTAGAGGGGGCATTTATGGGCATATGAAGGATTTTGTAGTTAAAAGTATCATTTCTGGACTACAAAATCCTTTATATGCCCCTGTAGCCTTCATGTGCGATGGCGGGGCCCCCCCACTGGGGGGGGCACTGAAAGAGTCAGGGATTTGCCTTCCCGGAAAAGAAATTGGCTGGCTCTTCGAATGAAAAAATAAAACACTTGAGAGTCTCTTGGAGGGGGCCATGGCCCCCTACTCCTGACCACCACTGACACCAGTGTGTGCAGGAGAGCCATACCTTGCATATATTAAAGAACACACTGGATGGTCTTCCCGGAAGGTTTCCAGCCTAAGAACAAAAGATGAATATTTTGTCAGATAGAAACATGTCACGAAGGAACAACAGTATTCAAGCAAAGGAAATCACTTACGTGTAGAATTACTGTATTTCAATCGTAAGAAAAGAGAACAACATCACTTCTTCCTCTTTTATTTATTCAATAGATTTGCTCCAAATTAAGAATTCAGTCCAGTGGCATAGTAGAAACTACGATCCAACGATCATGTTATGGGAATAAGGATTCCAAGACTCAAAACAGACCCAATAGATGCTATTAGGGATTGATTAGATCCTCAACCAAGTCCCATCAATACTTTCTTTGACGTCCAGAGTGGCTCTTCTCCCCATTAAATCCACTTCGAGCTAAATCTGGTGGCCCACGAAGCCACTAGATTTAGCGCTTTTCTAAGCAAAATTAGCTTAATAACCAGTACACTGGAATTCAGAACTGCATAGGTTAGAGGGATCCCCTAGGCATCTGTTAAGAGACAGACGAAGCCTCCTTCTTTAACATGCACAGAGGACAACTCTCTGCACACAAGACATGCGTAAAATGCTATCCAATGGACGATAATTATTTCAAGCTCATCAGTATTCCCCCTGACATCTAAGAACAAAATTCATTCTTTAAACTTACTTTGTCATTCCCTCCACCCTCGAAAACAAGTGGGTTAGTCGGTAGCGCTCCGGGCTCGTAATCTGCAGTTCCCAGGTTCGAGTCCCTCCTTAACCCACGTTGAGATTAAGCCGTGGCCCCGAGTGTAGGAGAGTCATACCTTGTGCATGTTAAAGAATACGCTGGATGCCTTGATGGGAGGCTTCAATCTATCTCCTAACAAGTGTCCTGTGAGTTCTAACTATGACCCCTTCGGGTCCTTGTGACATGGCCGTTGTGTGGATTCAGGTCGGTTTATCAGTCGGTAGCGCACCAGGCTCGTAATCTGCAGTTCCTAGGTTCGAATCCCAACTGGGTCAGAGTTTAGATTTATCTCCGAAAAACTGCCTACTGTCAGTAGGGGACACCGATGGGCTTGGAAAGGCCGCCGTTGGCCGGATTGGACATTAAGACGTGGCTCCGTGTGCGGGAGAGCCATACCCTGTGCACGTTGAAGAACACGCTGGATGGCCTTGACGGGAAGCAACCATCTGTCTCCCAACAGCTGTTCCAGTGGATCCCCTCCCCAAACCTTCTCTGAGCCCTCGGGGTCCTTGTGATGGTGTGCAAAAAAGTGCCGTTCAGAAGTAAATCAACCCAACCTGACCGTTGTGTGCAGAGTGTTACTCAGAAAAAAAATAACCAAACCGAAAAATGCTAAAAATAATTGGTAAATAGAATAGAGACGTGAAAACAGTCCCACCGTGAAAATATATCCTTTCGGACCTAGAAAAACATTCTTACGAAAAAAAACTAAACCAGGATTAACAAAAGAAAAACTAACCAGTATTAACCAGGATTAACAAATTCCATGTGCTATCTCAGTATCTCTAACTAAAGCCAAAAACCTGACAGACATCAAAGCACTCAAGTTTGAAGTTCTATTGATCTACTAATCTTTAAGCTAAAGTGTTCTACTTTATCACAATACTTTCTATAATAATGATAACAGAAAGCAAATCCTACACAGAAGAGGAAAGCATCCAGTAGTGGCCACTTGGTTAAGAAAATCGCCGAATACCTAACATCGGTTATTTCGCTTCAGTATCTGACAAAGACTGACCCATTTTGCTTCGTTTTCTTTTTCCGCCCAGCGAGTTTTCAAAAAGACTCTCATTATAGGAATACTGGTTTCAGAAAGAAGAAACAAACAAGCATCACCCGTATTTGGGGAGAGTTCTCAGCTCACAACAAACACAAGGTGTGTCTGACCTTGTTCGTGCAAAATCGTAACATCTTTACTTTCCCAAGTTAATTTATTTTCACTTAAACGATTTCGACACCGCTATGTTGAAACATACTTTCAGCAAATTTTAAGGCAAAGAGTAGAGATACATTCGTTCAGCTGTAAACCACGTTAGAGGGGTTGGAGTTCTTGAATGGAAAGTATAAGGGTGTTGCAGCTCGGGAGTTTCCTCCTGGAAAAATTCCTTTATATTGCATAACCAAAAAAAATGTCTTTTTTTCCTTAATGAAATATAATCTTGCATTTTTAAGCTTTCTTTCCTTTTTGGTAGCATTTTATCTTTTTTACTTACTAATATAAAAAATATTTTTGCATGCATTTTTCAATAATAAAGTTCTCTTTTTATCATTTCGGGCATCCTTAGTTGTATTGGGGGCGGGAGTGGCTCAGTCGGCAGCGCACCAGGCTCGTAATCTGCAGTTCCCAGGTTCGAGTCCCAGCTGGATGAATAGTTCATTAATCTGGCGTTGAGATTTATCTCCGCAAAATTCCCCGCCCTGCCCACGGTCAGTAGGGGACACCGACGGGCTTGGAAAGACCGTCGTCCGTCGGATGGGACGTTAAGCCGTGGGCCAGTGTACGGGAGAGCCATATCCTGCGCACATTAAAGAACACACTGGATGACCTTAACGGGAGGCTACTATCTGTCTCCCAACAGCTGTTCCAGTGGGTCCCCTCCCCCAACCTTCTCTGAGCCTTCGGGGTCCATGTGACCTGGCCATTTAGCCCATGGTGTGCAAAAAAGTGCCGCTCATAGGTAAAACAACCCAACCTTATTTGTATTATAGTATGATATATACCTGACTGCTCTATTCCAAACTGTACTCGTTAATGAAGGCTCGTCGTAAATATTTCTATCTTGAAACACTGGTTCGTTTTATTTTTTGCCTCCCCTTGAAAAATTTTGTCCCCCTCTGAAATTATTTTTGCCCCTCCCATCGTCCCTCCTGGTCTGAATCTCTCTATAAGATATCTAATATATCTATAAGATATCTAATATTATGTCCTATTCGAGCGACCGTAATAAGGCTAACTACAAAATATCTGCAACTCCTTATAATTTAATTGATAATTTTTAACTAATTATAAAATAAAAAATAATAAATACCCCTTCAAGCAGCTGCTTGCCACAGAGGTCTGACAGGAGCCTGTCAGTTTATATGCCATAGTAGAAGGTCTGAGAGGATGGCAGGACCTCAGCAGAAAAACGACACGTACATCCATGCCTTACCCGGGGCTCGAACCCAGGTCCCTTAGATCAGCAGCCAAGCGCGCTAACCACTCGGCCATGGGACGGCTATAACTAATTATATAATGTATAATTAACGTAATAATATTATATAATTTTATATATACTCAGTTAATATATTTAACATATATTAACTAACTATTTGTAAAAATATTAACTTGGCTTTTGCAATTCTTGAGCGAAATTTTAGGTGTAAATTAAAAGAAATTAAGCATAAATAAGAAAAATATTACACTTATTAAATCACTGAAATCATTTCTCCCTCTCATAACAAAAAAAAAAGCCATTTTTTAAATTTTCTTATTGTTGCGGGTATTGGCTCGTGCACCAAAGTTGCCCTGTCCATTAGATAACTTGACACTGATTGGGAGGAGGAGACTCGTTTTCGGATTTGATCGGGGGCCAAAAAATTCTTTACAGCCACTGCCTGCGATTCCCGTTTTCGTAAGGACGAGCCCTCTTAAAAAGGTTTCTCCGCTGAGACAGGGCGATGTCTAAGGAGCTGGAGAATCTACCTTTAGAAGAAGTCATGAAGTCACTCTCTTAGCTTCGATATCAAATTTAGAGAAAAAATTGTCTTGAGCGGGGTGCGATACGAACTCTAAATTTGGCATCGATGTTAGCAGTGTCTTCATGACTTTTAGCTGAAGAAACATCGAGAGGCTTATTATATAAACTTAATGGATTTATTCGTGACATATCTACTTCGGAATGTTGCTTAGAAGCGGAGGGGACACAAATATTTGTGTGCAAGAAAGGTGGAGAATAGGTTCATATCATTAAATAGAGATGTTAATCAGCGCATCTCGGCCATAGGCGCCAAATGGTATTTTCGCTTACTACTGTCATTTATATATAAATATATATAAACCAGAAGAATAAAATATCACCTCTGGTGAAAATGGGAGACTCGTTTTCGAAGAAATCTAAACCTCCTGATAATCACACTTCACCATCAAAATATCAAATTTCTTGCCAAAATTCCTTGATAATCACTCCACTACCAAAACAGAACATTTCTAGCCAAAATTCCTTGATAATCACTCCACTACCAAAACAGAACATTTCTAGCCAAAATTCATGGCTTGCAATATTCGATTTTGAAATTTTCAATGTTTCTACCGTTAGAGGGCGCAGATTCTGAAAGTATGAATCGTAATATTTCATCAATACTTATCCAACCCAAAAAAGGAATTTTAATGTATCGCTAAAAGCAAGTATCTCTTTAAAAAGTTGCGTTTTTCTGCCCCCGTCGGGGTAGTGGGTCAATCATTAAATAAGTTGTCGATGAAAACTACATGACTTTCACATTTCATCACTCAAATGTCAAAATTTCTAGCATAACTACATCGCTTACAAAAATGCTGGATCTAGCGAGGGAAAGGGCCCATGGCGCTTCTTTTCAAAATGCTAGAAGGGGTAAGAGAGATAAAAAAAATTATTACATTGGTGTATATTTCATGCATTTTTCAAGAAATTTTTTAAAGGCCTTTAAAACTGAAAGGAAATGTTATAATGCAATAGAAATCCAGTCTCTGGCATTCTTTTTTTATTTTTTATTTTTTTCGGCTGGATTGAGTTTCTTGGAGTCCCCCGTCCTCCATTTTATTTTTTCTGAATCTGCGCTTGACTTGTAATATTAATTTAAATTTTGTCAATTGCAACTTTATCCACAGTTGGGGGTGAAAATTAAATTATTAACTTTGGAAGCTCCAGAAATGGGAATCTTAATATGCATTTCGTCAATACCTCTCGAATACACAAATTACTTTTAATTTATCTCTTAAAAGTTGGAAGTCTACAGACACATATACAAACAGACAACAGAATGAAAGCATTAGTTCTTTTTTTTTTGGAAAACGAGCTATGGAAAAAAAAATTCTCGTATCATTTTTATTCCTTGAAAGTGCTTTATTTCAAGAAACAAATTTTTATGTCAGATACGCTTTTGCCAACACAAAGAAAAACTTACTAGAAAAAGAATTCTCTTTTTAGTGATTTTTTTTTATAGATATGAGAATAGTCATTATAAATCTATAAAAATAAAATAAATACTTAACTTTTAAGTTTTTTTTTCTATAAAAAAACATGCATGCATTTTAGTTTTTTAAAGTTGATAATTTAACTATGAAAAGGTGTATTTCTGATTATTTTGCGATAGGCGCCACGAAATCTGGCAACGGCTCTGGTGATAACCTCACATGTTAAGTTGGGTTGTTTTACCTCTGAGCGGCACTTTTTTGCACACCATGGGCTAAATGGCCAGGTCACATGGACTCCGAAGGCTCAGAGAAGGCTGGGTGAGGGGACCCACTGGAACACTGTTGGGAGACAGATGGTAGCCTCCCGTCAAGGCCATCCAGCGTGTTCTTTAACGTGCACAGGGTATGTCTCTACCGCACACGGGGCCACGGTTTAACGTCCCATCCGACGGACGGCGGCCTTTACAAGCCCATCGGTGTCCCCTACAGACCATGGGCAGGGCGGACCCAGCTGGGACTCGAACCTGGGAACTACAAATTACGAGCCTGGCGTGCTACCGACTGAACCATCCCCGCCCCTCTCACATGTTAAGAAGGTCATGGTTATTCAAATATCCCACCCAGCTCAAGAAGAGTCTGCTACTAAGATATAATTTTTGTGGAAAAATGAGTTCGACAATGAGTAGGAATTCGAACTCACACCTCTAGTTATATGGGTGCTCTAACTACTAAGTTATCACCACTTCCATTTATCCACTAGTTGTGACTTTAAATTCTCAGCTGGACGCAAGGTCTTCTTGACTGCACTGATCTATGATCTATTAAATGCTACTTAGCCATGATTGCTCAATATACAGACTTCCTCATTTATCATCTGTATATTGAGCAATATTGGATAAGTTGCCTTTCCTGATCATAGATGGCGCCATGAACGACAGCGTCAGTGAGATTTAAAAAGTCAACTAAGTGGATAAATGGCACAGCTGGTGATAACTTAGTAGTTAGAGCACCTTAGAGGTGTGAGTTCGAATCTTACTCATCGTCGAAACTCATTTTTTCCACAAAATTATTTCTTGAATTATATTTCAGCAGCTAATCTGTGAATTTATTATTCATTGGCTCTCCTTCTAAATTTGATATTGATATTAAGTGTGTTTTCATGACCTTTCAACTGGAGGAAGCCATTATTAAGTTGTAGAATTTTAATTACTGGAAAAGAATATTAAGTAACACGTATATTAGCGTTCCTTTACAAATTTTCTATTACGACTATTAAAATGTTTGAGGGAATAAACATATGTAGACTATTTGATAAAAGTAATTTATGAAAAATAAATGAAGAGGACCAAGATTTTAACCCGTTTCGGTTCAACATTGCAACTTCTCTCCTTTCCTCGACTAGCAATTATTTTTACCCCTCTTTTTCTATACTTTGACTTGTGGTGATGTCTTATTTTAATTTAATCAGAAAAAATTTAAGCATTTCACAATGCATCTGTTCTGGCACAGACCTATGATTTTGGAAAGTCTAAAATGCTTACCCGAATGCCAGAACCCTTCCCGATTGTCTCTTTGTTAGTATGAAGTATGATTTTTCCTGTCCACCAGGAATAAAATTCTGGAATTATTTCAGTCCCTGAGCAAATTATCACAGAAGTTTTGTTCCCCATTTTATTTTTGTTCTTTGAAATATCGTTATGTCCTGTCCCTCTAATTTATTTTTTTTATTGATTGATGTATTTTTATTGTATTTTTATGATTGTAGATATTTTATGTATTAAGTGTATTCTTGAGTGCTGGTGGAGGTGTGTGTGACTCATAGGATGTTGTTTTTGTGTCTAAAACTAGCTGCTTGCAGTGAGATCAACTCCAGAAGTATTTTATGGCTGTATACGACTAGCCTGAGGTGCGAGGTCCGCGCACGAGGCTAGGGTGAGGAGATTGAAGCAACAGTTTGGTGCGTTCACGTTGAGCGAAAGGTCCTTTTGACAAGCGCCAGAAGGACGCTGCCCCTTACTCGAAGTAACCCTTGTAGGGAGGGTGCGATTCCAAGGGTAATCGAGATTCTGTGTGAATCTGATAACATTCTAGTGAATTCAGAGTGAACCACAGTGTAAGCAAAGGTTGACTCTCCTTTCGCCGAGTTTGGGGTCTGTAAAGTGAGAACTTCCAGAGTGTGCGATTCTCCATCTCATTATTAACGTTTGCAGCAGCAAGGCAGAAAAGGCCCACGGAGTTGAGCGCATCCCCAGCACTTGAGTGTATAAAGTGTAAATAAACTGTACCGTCCCTATCCAACTCTCGTGCAGTTAATTGATGGAGTATTTTTATTCATCATTCAACGCATCGAACCTTGGGCGTAAAAACCCACGAACCTGTCTTTTCACCGAAGTGAGGGTGAAGTAATAATCGAGCAATAAGATCACCGTCCTCCGGAGGCCACGACATTTCGCCCAGTCCCATCGCATTCCAAAAGGGAGTACATCACATTTGGCACAGTCTTCCTAGATTTGAGAAGGGAGGACATCACATCTGGCTTAGTCTGACAGAATCAGAGCTTACCGGTCATCACACGTTTCATCAGTTAACCAGGAATAAGTTCTATTAAGATTTCCAATGAGGCCTGTCCTAGAGTCTGTTAGTATAATGAGCTGTAGAGGCAGGACTGTATTATCCAATAAAAGGCCAGGATCTAGAAATAAATAAATAAAATAAGGGGACAAGGGTTGGTTTGTTTTACCTCTGAGCGGCACTTTTTTGCACACCATGGGCTAAATGGCCAGGTCACATGGACCCCGAAGGCTCAGAGAAGGTTGGGGGAGGGGACCCACTGGAACAGCTGTTGGTAGACAGATGGTAGCCTCCCGTCAAGGCCATCCAGCGTGTTCTTTAACGTGCACAGGGTATGGCTCTCCCGCACACGGGGCCACGACTTAACGTCCAATCCGACAGACGGCGGTCTTTCCTAGCCCATCGGTGCCCCCTACTGACCGTGGGAAGGGCGGAGAATTTTGCGGAGATAAATCTCAACGCTGACCCAGCTGGGACTCGAACCTGGGAACTACAGATTACGAGCCTGGCGCGCTACCGACTGAGTCACCCCCGCCCCAAATAATGCTATAGCATGATTTGGGTTCTGCTTTAACGAACATTGCTGTGTAACTGAGGAGACAAGAGACTGGAATTGCAGTATAAAATATTTTTCTCCGTTTAGAAGTTTTCCGGAATTTTTTTTTAATACATCAAATATACATAAGTTTAATAATATTTTGACTCCAATTACCCTTACTAGCATTCTCTCTCAAAGGTGGGGGGTAAGGTCTTATAAAAAGTAGTAGACACTGCCTACGAAAAACTTTTAGACCATGATTTTTTTTTCTTTTGCCTGACAACAACAGTAACAAAAAACCTCTTGAATATGTGGTGATTAAATCAGCTGTTAAGACCTGTTACGTACCGTTTTGCGATCCGAGAAAATTTATTCAAGAAAATTTTGATCACCCATCGAAATCGATACACTTATAAAGATACATCTCCAAAGGGAACAGAAGTGCTTAGCCCGACACCTTAATCACTTCATAGAAAAAATCTATGAGAAAGTAGAGACCTCAGTGGAAAGACAACGTAGAAAAGAAACAGCAGTGCCTTATCTGGAACTCGAACTCAGGTCTCAAGTGTAATCAAAGATTAATGCCAAAAATGTTAAATACTTGGCACCTGGGGCGTTTAAATCGGGATCTTATATCTTGAGAAAGGGAACAGTTATATTTCTACTAAGAATCTAGGAAATGAGACTAGTGACAGAAAAAATATTTTAATCAGCCTTATGATAGCAGAATCAGAACTTGCTCTAATATTTCGTAGCGTCCGAGTGGTTAGCTTCGCTGTGAAATAAAAATGATTTGGTTTCGTTGGAGTCAACGAAGTTTTCTTTTAAGATGTTGTCTTTGTGCTGAGTTCTCACCTTCCTGGTAGTTCTGATAAGCTCCTGTCAGATCTCTTTGACAGGTCACAAGGCCCCCAAGAAGGTTCGGGAAGGGAACCCACTAGAATGCTGTTAGGAGACAGATCATAGCCTCCTGTCAATGCCATCCAATGTGTTCTTTAACGTGCACAGGTATGACTCATGAAACTGGAACATGGCTTAACATCCCATCCGACGGACGGAGACCTTTCTAAGTTCATCGGTGTTCCTTTACTGACCGAGTGCAGGACGGGGTGTTTTGCGAAGATAAATCTCAACACTGGGTCCCCGATCTGAGTTACCCCCCCCCCCCCTCCATCCCCACGCAATCCGTCTCCTAGCAGCTGTCCTGTGAAGCACCTTTCCCAAAGGATTGGGAGTGTTTCAGTTGGTAGCACGCCAGGCGCGTAATCTATAGTTCCCAGGTTCGAGTTGGTTGGGTTGAGTTGTTTTACCTCTGAGCGGCACTTTTTTGCACACCATGGGCTAAATGGCCAGGTCACATGGACCCCGAAGGCTCAGAGAAGGTTGGGGGAGGGGACCCACTGGAACAGCTGTTGGTAGACAGATGGTAGCCTCCCGTCAAGGCCATCCAGCGTGTTCTTTAACGTGCACAGGGTATGGCTCTCCCGCACACGGTACCACGACTTAACGTCCAATCCGACAGACAGCGGTCTTTCCAAGCCCATCGGTGTCCCCTACTGACAGTGGGAAGGGCGGAGAATTTTGCGGAGATAAATCTCAACGCTGACCCAGCTGGGACTCGAACCTGGGAACTACAGATTACGAGCCTGGCGCGCTACCGACTGAGCCCCGCCCCCGTCCCCCAGGTTCGAGTCCCATATGGGCCGGCAATGAGATTTATCTCAGCAAAACTCCCCGCCCTGCCCTTGATCAGTAGGGGACACCGATGGGCTTGGGATAATAATCTTGAGACAATAATCCATTGGATAGGAATAAAGCCATGGCCTGAGCACAAGAGAGCCATATCCTATGAACATTAAAGAACCCCCTCGATGACCTTGACGGGTGTCTACCCTCTGTTTCCTAGCAGCTGTCCAGTGGGTTCCTTTCCGCAAATTTCTGAGTCATCGAGATCCTTGTAACCTGGCAATTCAGCCCACTGTGTGCAAAAAAAAAATACCGCTCAGAGTTAAAATTATGCTCTCTAAATAAAACAACCTTCAATAACCTCTGGTAAGGGTGGTGAGACGCTAGGAGGAAGTTTTGCTGCAAATGGCAAGAGGGTGTGCTCAAAATTATCCTTCAAACCTTTACACTGTTCAACAAACGGTAAAGCGTGATCATTTCAACATTAGAAAATTATGATGATTTTTATAAAGCAAGATAATTTATTGTTAAATATTCCAGCTTCCATAACTCTTTAAATACTGAACAATTTTTTTTGAAAATGCAGATTTAAATAGATTTGACTATGATCTTTAATTTATCTTCAATCACATTTATTCCATTAAATGCGTATTTCAGAAATTATAGAAGTCTTTGAAGTGACAGAAATTCTGTAATATTTTGGTAAGACAGTGCTTAATAGAATAAATAAATATTCGATGATATTGTTTCAATCTATACTAATTTTCATGTAATTCTGTTATTTTTCCTGTCTTGAAGATAGGGGGCGGGGGTGGCTCAGTCGGTAGCGCACCAGGCTCGTAATCTGCAGTTCCCAGGTTAGAGTCCCAACTGGATCAGTGTTGAGATTTATCTCCGCAAAACTCACCGCCCTGCCCACGGTCAGTAGGGGACACCGATAGGCTTGGAAAGGCCGCCGCCCGTCGGATGGGACGTTAAGCCGTGGCCCCGTGTGCTAGAAAGCCATACCCTGTGCACGTTAAAGAACACACTGGATGGCCTTGACGGGAGGCTACCATCCGTCTCCCAACAGCTATTCCAGTGGGTCTCCTCCCCCAATCTTCTCTGATCAATCTTCTCAATCTTCTCTGCAACGATTTTTTCTAAAAAAATCGTTGCCAGATATTTTTTCTGAATTCTGTAATCAACCATAGTGTTCGGATATTTTTTTTGAGCGACTGTACAACTAACATCACTGCAGGTGTAAACAATGCCCTATAAAACACTGTAACACTTCAACAGTGGAAGAACAAAAACTTAAGTTTCACAACAGTTACTTCCCTGAAAACAAAAAAAAGTTGACCCCACAACGCTTTCAAGTAATTTTTCAATAGTGATCTCCAAATCTGATTTTTAAATCGTCAGACGCAACCTATTCCTCATTCTGAAAACCATTTGATGATAATGATCGAAAACAAAATAACCAGTTTGCACTTTCATCAGCAGTCGGCTTCCTGAAAGGCAACTAGAAACAATCCCTATGTCCCGAGCGAAAAAAGGATCCTAAGTCCCAAGCACGACAAGGCACGGAAACTCAAAAACAAGGAAACTCTTGCTTATCTGAGAAGCAAATCACGAACTCTTTCTCTGTGGCGCATTCTTTCTCAGGGCGGAGAGTGAAGGAGGGGTCACATAGGAGCAGCAAGGCCGTCATCCGCCATATCGAGCGACTCTTGTGGCCTATGGCGAGACAAAAGCTGGAAAGAAATGGACTCCGATAAAAATAGGTTAAGGTTAACGCGGCGCTGTTCTCACACGACCAGTAGGAACTCTCAAATGCTCTGGTCAGTCAACTTCATCAGATGGGGAACCGTCTCATCCCCCTTCTCTTCACTACCCCCCTCCCCTCCTCCCTTCCCAGTCTTGTGACGTGATCCTCTCCCAGGTTGTCGTATTATAAACTGTAAACCACTTCAGTAATTCCCTGACTGGGTTAAGGTCGATTGATAAACACACACGGAAAGCAAAAAGAGAGAAAAAGAAAGAATATGTAGAATTGAGATTTAGACGTTACTAATGGCGTATGCTGTGATTGGTTTCGAGGGGCGTTTTCTGACATCTCACCACCACAGAGAGGCCCTTCCTTCGGTTATTTCCGTTTCCTTTTTTCTTTCTTTTGCTGTTATTATCCTCTTTGTGGGCATTTCTAGCTGGTTAATGAATTCCCCTTCTGCAAGAGCTTAGCCAATGAATTCTCACCTTTCTCGGGATCATATAAAAGCAGCTGTCGGACAGTATGCAGACCACAAGCTGCAACGTTCCAAGCAACTCAGACCCACCTGCACCATGATCGCTAAGGTGAGTTCAGATTACTTACTGTCCTGTGAAAGAGAGTTGAGTTTTTAAGATATAAACTAAATCCTTATTAGTATCATAAAATTGTCTTGTATGATATGACCCTTGCTGGTGGTGTTACAGAATCGAGATCCAAAGCCTCAATTTGGAAACTGAATCTTATGATGCAACATGAAATAAGATTGGAAATTCCGTTACAATGCTACAAAGAAGCCGTTTTAAGGGATTAGAAACATTGAACAATCAAATGTTCGGATCCCTAACCTAATGTATGTCACCAACGAAAGTGGATAGGTTCTTCCATTGAAAATGACTTCTGTTGAAATTTTTATGCAAAAGAAAGGACTCGTGGTGCTTTCTGTTTTCCTAGTCGCAAAAAGAGATTTTAAGACCCTGTTCAGGTGTCCAATCAATACTGCCATTACACATGGTCCTGATTAGGATCATATCTCGAAGGCCCTGTCTCTTTAGAGAAAGGGCCTCCGAGATATGGACTATGTATAATACTGTTTTAATAGTCGAAAAGGAGAGCGCTTGGCAACTTATCAAAGGGGATTCGAGTCTCCGGCAAGGCATGGATGTGTGTTGTGTTTCTATTGAGGTCCCGCCTTCCATATGGCGCATTAAACTGAGAGGCTCCTGTCAGACCTCTGTGACAAGCACCTGCTGGAGGGGGATTTATTCTATTATTATATATTACTCATATTTTGAATAATAAGTTTCCTAAACAGATTATTAGAATAGAGGGAAATATAAGTATATATATATATATTGCACTGTCTGGTAAGAATAACATGAGAATATACACTGGAATGGAATTCTGGTGCGTTTTGGTTCAATTCAATCACTTGTGATTGAATTGAATATATAGATGTGTATTCAAAATTTATTCAATAAATATATATTAAAAAATATATATATATACAGTGTATATATATATAATATATACACTGTATATATATATGTGTACTACATATATATATAAATTACATATATATGTAGTTCTAGGTTCGAATCAGATTTTGACTACGAGGAAAAATTTGAAAAATATGGATTTAACCTCGTTTGCAAAATTTACGTATCCGATAACCATAGGCCCCTTTTTTAGAATAATATCTATTTTGCTTTCTTTGGAAATAACTTGAGAATAGTGAAATAATTCCTTTTAAGTATTTATTACAAAAAAATTATTAATGTTTTCAGAATAATTTGTCTAAATTAGCTACAAATATTAAATTACGTCTCTATGTGACAACATAGTTGTCCAGTTCCCGACAGATAGCGCCACTGTGCGAAACAGATAAAAATGCGGGAAAGTTTATAAGTCACACAGCTGAAGACGAAACGTTAACCGATGATGGTGTAGCGGTTAGCATAACTGGCATGTTTCCAAGAGACGTAGGTTCGAATATCACTCACGTCAAAAACAATTTTTTTTTCAGCTTAATTATTTAATGAGTTCCATGTCTACAGGACACATCCTATGATTCTTTACTACTCAAATAACTAATTGTCGTGAAACAAAATTCGAATGTTAGAGAGGAACTGTTTAAGTTTCGATTTCAATTATCAATCAGAGCCTGACTAGGGTGATCATGCTCCTCCCCCCCCCCCCAAACACACAATTTTTTTTTAGAATGCTACTAAACAAAAAATGAGGTAAATAAACATATATATTTTTTAAAATATCTCAATAAATATATCTTTATTTTCTTTCAGATTGTCTTCCTCTGCGCTGCAGTCGCAGCTGCCCAAGCTAGTTATCTTCACGGAGGAGCCAGTTCCGGTTCTCGCCAACAAGACGTAAGTATTACAATGCAAACGAAAATTTGTTAGGGTGTAGTCTAACGGTTCTCAAGTCGGCCATATAGTCAACGCATTTTCTCTTTTGTGAAGAAAACTAAATCTTCTATCCTTTCGGTTATGGGATTTGGGTTGTTTTACTTCTGAGTGGGGGCGGGGATGGCTCAGTCGGTAGCGCGCCAGGCTCGTAATCTGTAGTTCGCAGGTTCGAGTCCCAGCTGGGTCAGCGTTGAGATTTATCTCCGCAAAATTCCCCGCCCTGCCCACGGTCAGTACGGGACACCGATGGGCTTGGAAAGGCCGCCGTCCGTCGGATAGGACGTTAAGCCGTGGCCCCGTGTGCGGGAGAGCCATACCCTGTGCACGTTAAAGAACACGCTGGATGGCCTTGACGGGAGGCTACCATCTGTCTCCCAACAGCTGTTCCAGTGGGTCCCCTCCCCCAACCTTCTCTGAGCCTTCGGGGTCCATGTGACCTGGCCATTTAGCCCATGGTGTGCAAAAAAGTGCCGCTCAGAGGTAAAACAACCCAACCCAACTTCTGAGTGGCACTTTTTTGCACAACATGGGCTAAATGGCCAGGTCACAAGGACCCCGAAGGCTCAGAGAAGGTTGGAGGAGAGGACCCATGGGAACAGCTGTTGGGAGACAGATGGTAGCCTACCGTCAAGGCCATCCAGCGTGTTCTTTAACGTGCAAAGGGTATGGCTCTCTCGCACACAGGGCCACGGCTTAACGTCCCATTAGACAGACGGCGGCCTTTCCAAGCCCATCGGTATCCCCTACTGACCGTGGGCAGGGTGGGAATTTTGCGGAGATAAATCTCAACTCTGACCCAGTTGGGACTCGAACCTGGGAACTATAGATTACGAGCCTGGCGCGCTACCGACTGAGCAACCCCACCTCTTCAGCTATGGGAAAGATATAAAAAAAAGACAATTAAATCTCTTCTTAGACAAGCAACTGCACGTTTCAAAGGAAAATGATATTTCAGCAGACAATAATGATTCAAGACCTGAGATCCGAATCCAGATTCTTCAGCTTTGCAACCAATTACAATTGTTACACATTCGCTCAGCCTTCTGAAACAATTGGAGAAGTGGCTGCAAAATTATCATAACATTAAACTGAAAATTTCATTTTTGGAGAAGTCTAGTGCTTTTTTTTTTTTCGAATCCCGAACACCCAAAGTTTATCTACTATATATTCTTTCGATTTTTCGGATCCCAATAAATGCTCATTGACATTAATACCCCAGTAAAGGTATTTATGTAAATTGGCTCCATTTTTTGTCACATCTTGGAAATTTACACGCCTATATGTTCAAATGTATTAAAATTTATTATTAATTTCTCCAAAAACAAACTCCGCTGGACACAGAAACTTAATAAAACATTACCCCACAGAGAAACCCTGTGAAAGAGAAAAATTGTATTGGGGCGTTTTCCCTCAAGCGACACTTTTTGGCACATAGTGGGCCAGGTCACAAGGACCTCAAATGCTCAGGAAGGTTGAAGAAGCAGTGGACAGTTTTTAGGAGATAGGTGGAAGCCTTCCTAACTCTATCCAACGTGTTCTTTAACGTGCATAGGGTATGGTTTTCCTGCACAAAGGGTAACGACTTAACGTCCCATTCGAAAGACGGCTGCCGTTCCAAGCCCAATGGTGTCCTCTTTCTCACCTAGGGAGGGTGGTGGTTTAATGGAGATCTCAACGCAGTTGGAACCTGAAATTGGGAACTACATGCAAATAATTATATATAAGCCGTCCCATGGCCGAGTGGTTAGCGCGCTTGGCTACTGATCTAAGGGACCTGGGTTCGAGTCCCGGGTAAGGCATGGCTGTTTTTGTCGTTTTTCTGCTGAGGTCCTGCCATCCTCTCAGACCTTCTACTATGGCATATAAACTGGCAGGCTCCTGTCAGACCTCTGTGGCAAGCAGCTGCTTGAGGGGGTTGGGTTGTTTTACCTCTGAGCGGCACTTTTTTGCACACCATGGGCTAAATGGCCAGGTCACATGGACCCCGAAGGCTCAGAGAAGGTTGGGGGAGGGGATCCACTGGAACAGCTGTTGGGAGACAGATGGTAGCCTCCCGTCAAGGCCATCCAGCGTGTTCTTTAATGTGCACAATGTATAGCTCTCCCGCACACGGGGCCACGGCTTAACGTCCCATCCGACGGACGGCGGCCTTTCCAAGCCCATCGGTGTCCCCTACTGACCGTGGGCAGGGCGGGGAATTTTGCGGAGATAAATCTCGACGTTGACTCAGCTGGGACTCGAACCTGGAAACTACAGATTACGAGTCTGGCGCGCTACCGACTGAGCAACCCCCGCCCCCAGTGCTTGAGGGGGTATTTATTTTTTTTATTAATTATATATATATATTGTACAAGCCGTCCCATGGCCGAGTGGTTAGCACGCTTGGCTATTGATCTAAGGGACCTGGGTTCGGGCCCCGGGTAAGGCATGGAGGTATGTGACGTTTTTCTGCTGAGGTCCTGCCATCCTCACAGACCTTCTACTATGGCATATAAACTGACAGGCTCCTGTCAGACCTCTGTGGCAAGCAGCTGCTTGAGGGAGTATTTTTATATTATATTGTACCATTTATGTTTGTTTCGAACTGAAATATCGTTTCTTCTTTCAGGACTTCGGAAACTATGCCTTCAACTACGCTATAGCCGATCCCTTGGGTGCCACCAACGGCAGATACGAAGTTGGAGATGCCTGGGGCAACAAGCGCGGTGCTTACACTCTCACTGACATCGACGGCAGAGCTCGAAGAGTGGAATACGTAGCCGACGGTCATGGCTTCCGCGCAGCTGTCAAGACCAACGAACCCGGTACCGCAGCTAGCGCTCCAGCTGCCGCCGTCGTTGCTTCTCCTTACGCTGGCCCCGTCGCACCCGTTGTAGCTCACGCTGCCGTCGCCGCCCCCGTGTACGCTGCCGCACCTGCATACGGAGTCGCTTACAAGGGAGTTGTCGGTGCAGCTCCTTATGGCTATGCTGGTCCTCATGGTTATGGAGCAGGATTCGTGAAAGCTTATCACTATTAGACTCAAGACAATACTGCGTGAATTGATAGGTAAGTGAAAGGTTTTTCGACATTTGCTTATAGCACACAGGTTCTCAATGTGGAAGCCGCGAATATTTTGAAGCAGAAAGGATCTAGAATCATCCCACTACTTTGGGATTCTAGTAACGGGAATGGACAAAAAAGCGTTATATATATATATTACACGTATTTTTAAATGATTAAACAATTTAAGAAAAATAAATAAGACGGGGAAAAAACCTCATGTTTCTTCATAGAGCTCAGTTTCGGACCTTGAATTTTATCACTATATAAAAAAAATAATAATAAATACCCCCTCAAGCAGCTGCTTGCCACGAAAATGGTATTCCTCGTCTTTCGGGGTGGGGGTTGATTCAATCTGTAGCGCGCCAAGTTTGTAATCTGTAATTCCTAGGTTAGAGTCCCACCTGGGCCAGAGTTGAGATTTATCTCCGCTAAATAAATAACCCCCCCATCTTGCAGTCTATACGAAAACCCCCAACCGTGCCGTTTGTAAGAAAGGGTTTCCTCAAACTTCTCTTAGCCGTTGGATCCCTATGTCTTGACCATTTAAGAACATTGTGTACAAAAAAAAAGTGCCACTCGGAGATAACCCGACCTCTCCTCTGCTCTTTCGTTTCTTGATAGTTGTTCATCTCCTTCCGAAGCCTTGTGTTGTTTTGCCTCTGAATGAGACTTTTTGGCACACAATGGTCTAAATCAGGGGTGGGCAAATAGCGGACCCGCGGGCCACATTCGGCCCGCTAAGAGTTTTTTGTGGCCCGCCAAGACAGTCAGAAAAATCCACCTTGAACCGAAATTTCCTTCCCGTGCGCGACCGAAGTTTCGTCTCGTATTTTCCACTAGAACGGCCACGTCAATACGCATGCGCAGTGTAGATACGAAAACAATTGCCCACCCCTGGTCTAAATGACCAGATCACAAGGTCCCCAAAGCTCAGTCTAGTTTATCATTGGATAACTGTTAGGAATCAGCTGAAAGTCTCCTGTCAAGGCCATCCAGCGTGTTTTTTTAACTTCCACATATGGTTGGCACTCTTGCATACGGAGCAACGACTTTATATCCCATCCGATAAACGGCAGCCTTTCCAAACCAAACGATGTTCCCTTTCTCATCCAGAGTAGGGTGGGGGTTTAGCGGAGATAAATTTCAACGCTGCATAAGTCGGACTCGAACCTGGAAACTGCAGATTAGGGGCCAGGAGCGCTACAGACTGAACCATTCCCCTCCTAACCCGTAATCAGTGTATTGTTGAAAGTTCGCTATGCAAACTGTACACTGAACAGAAAACAAGTGATTACTGTGCCCGTAAATATAATTCATGCCAAAAGTCGACAAAATATTCCAGAAGTGGGCGTTGCATCAAAAGTTGCAGGAAAGAAAATGCAGGTTAGGAAATTTTGTACATGTAACTTCTCTGATGCTTACAGAGCAGATCAAAATCATGTAAGGCACACCTGAATCGCATTGGAGTCATTAACGTAGCTCAAATACATTTTAGTTCTAAGAAAATATTATTTAAGTTTAAAAACTCGTCTGAAAAAAAGTTGTCTTGGCTACGTTCCTGTCTTTGGCTACCGAAACTCGATATTTTCCCATTATTAAGCTAATAAAGCACGAGTTGCTTAAACTTCGAAGAAAAAAGTATATATGCTCTAGAGCAGTGGTTCTCAACTTTTTTATGCTTCACGTACCCCCTGGAAATGTGTATGTAACTGTCGTACCCCTTGAATAGATAGATAAAACTATAGTTATAACAATGGGAATAAAACATATATATACACATTAAATTTTGTATTCATAAATTACATATATCGATAAACACAAAAATGACATAAAAAATTTAACAAATCTTATAAAATTATGAACATTTTACTAGTTAATCAGTGAAATGGTTGCGCTTGTTTACGCTTGCACAGTTCATCAATGGTTGGGGTTATCTTGCTAAGGTAGAGTCGCAAGTCATCTTCAGCATCCAGCCTGTTCCTATACTTATTTTTTAAAGCAGTTAAAGATGAAAAAACAGTTTCACATAATGTGAATATGTACAGACATGAACTATAGCGCCGCGCTTCGTCATTCAATTCTCAGAAATTAATCAGTAACAGTGTTGCCGACTTAGCGATTTTGTTACTAGATCTAGCGACTTTTGAGGTCTCACGGCGTAATCCAAAATATCTTACCGCATACCCCACGTTGAGAACCCCTACTCTAAAGATTTTTATCGCCCCCCTCCCAAACACACGCAGGCTTCCTTAATACTTTATGATTAAATTAACTTGGATGAATGCTTCTAAAACTGAGGGTTTCTCAATAAAAAGTGAAAAACTTTTCATTGCTGATTAGTGTACAGTCGCTAAAAGAAATATCCGAACACTATGGTTGATTGCAGAATTCAGAAAAAATATCTTGCAACGATTTCTTTAGAAATTAGCGATCTAATTTCTAAAATAATCGTTGCCATATATTTTTTCTGAATTCTGCAATCAACCATAGTGTTCGGATATTTTTTTTTTGAGAGACTGTACAAGAATATATCCTAGGATTAGAATTCGATAGAAAGCTGCTCAAAAGTAATAGCTAAATCCATGTTCAATTAAATAATGACAGAGAAGTGTCCTTCTTTTTTGTTGTTGTTTATTAAGTAAATTTTTACATAAAATTCATTTATTTTTTTTTCCAGATGTGATTCGAGTCAACAGGGACAGGAACTCCCACCACCCATTTGTGCCACACTACTACTGTATCCCAAAGGTGATAAGGTTTTGTAGACAGCTCCAAGTTGCTTGTGACTTACTCTTTCCCTCCATGTACATATCTGCGCCTTCGGTGCACTCCTCTTCGCAGACAACTCTCATATGTACAGACTTCAAAAGTTGTTTACTTCCGTCCCTTCGGAAGCATTGCGTGTATGTTTGCCACCGCGTGACTGGAAAATGCTGACGCCTTCCCGAGGTAAATGTTGAGCTAATGGTTCTGATCTTCCGCAACGAAGTACTTACGTTCATGTTTCACAAATGCAATGTTATTTAATGGAGAAACAAGGTTGTGTTATTTAGTTCTGCAATTATGAATTTATAAATAAACTGTTGTATCAGTTTAAAACTACGAGTGTTTTTTTTCTGTGCTTTAAAGTTTGGTGAAAAAGTTTACGTTTTCGCTAACTACAGTATGTAATACTAACAGGGCTACTGAAAAGTCTGTTATTGCTGAAAAATTCTTAGAATGTGGCTGTCGAAAATGGGATCAACATGTGTTAGAAAGTTCAGGGGTAATATATACCACGCACGAAAATTGCAATAATATCAGGGGCGTACGAAAAGTGTATGGATGGGGGTACAGAACGAAAACTTTCCAAATCTTTAACCAAATTTTGCCCGACTGAGAAAACAACTTCATAAATTTGTCTCCGACAAGGAGGGACCGAGTTTTTAGTTCAGTGAGAACGGGTCCCTCGAAAAACAATCCCAATTTTCACAACTCTTTTATATTTTACCAAGTGGCTTCGAATTTTGACAACTCTAGATTTGCCAACGAGCCACAATTTTATAGAAAAATTGCAATATTTATATCTCATCTGAATTTTTTTCAAGACACCCCGAATTTTCCCAACTCTTCTACATTTTGCAACTCCCCCAGATTTCGCCAAATTGTCTCGAATTCGCCAACTCTTCTTAATTTTACAAAACCAACCCCAATTTTTACAATTGGCCATTCTTTTACCAAGTGGCTTCGAATTTTGCCAACTGCCTCGATTTTGCCAAATCGCATAAATTTGCAGAAAAAAATCCAAATTTTTATATATTCCCTGAAATTGCAAATCACTTTGATTTTTACCAATTCTCCAAGATTTTGCAGAGTTTTCTCGATTTCGCCAACTCTTCTTAACTGCAGAAAACCAATCCCAATTTTCACAATTCGCCTTTACCAAGAGACTTCGAATTTTGCCAACTGCCCTCGGTTTTGTCAAGTTTCCTCGATTTTTGCCAATTCCCCTAGCTTTTGCCAACTCGCTGTAATTTTACAGAAAAAAATTTTAATTTTTACATCTTCCCTGAATTTGCTAAGTCACTTCGAATTTTGTCAACACTCCTTAACTGCACAAAAACAATCCCAAATTTCCACAAGTCGCCTGTATTGTACCAATTGGCTTCGAATTTTGCCAACTTTCGACAATTTCACAGAAAAATCCAATTTTTACATCTCACTTGAATTTTGTTAAGTCGCTTCTAATTTTAATAACTCCCCTAGATTTTTCCAACTCTCCTTAATTTCACAAAACAAATCAAAATTTTCACAACTCGCCTGTATTTTACCAAAGTGGATTTCAATTTTTCCAACTGCCCTAGATTTTGCCAACTCGCCATAATTTTACAGAAAAAATCCCAACTTTTACATCTTGCCCGAATTTTGCCAAATTCCCAAGATTTTCCCAACTCTTCTTAATTTCACAAAACCAATCCCAATTTTCACAACTTACCTGTATTTTACCAAGTGGATTTGAATTTTGCCAACTCTCCTAGATTAACTCCCCATAATTTTACAAAAAAAAATCCCAATTTTCATAACTCACCTAAAGTCGCTTTGAATTTTTCCAACTCCGATTTACTTTGAGGGGAAACCTCCCCCACCCTTAGCTACACCCCTGACTAATATGCCCAATTTGAACACAAAATATTTGACTTATTGATAAGTCTTGTATTTCATGCACTAACCCACTATAAATAGACGAATTAATCAAAAGAGAACGGACTTAATGGCTTAAGCATGAAGGGAAGAATAAGCAGAGGGCTCAAACCCTCTTCCTCTCATTCAAAATTATAATAAATTGAAAAAATTGTACTTTTTCAAATATTCAACTTTTAAGAAGTATTTAATTTTACTAGGCTATTTCGCCAGCCAAAATTATGGGGTCGAAATGAATTTCTCCTTCAACAGTCTTAAACTTGAAATCTGTTTCTGTTACAGCTGAAGACTTTAACTTTTAATTCAACACAGGGTGGCAAGGGAAAAATCTGTAGGAGAAATTTAAGCACAAGGGAGCATTTGGTACTTACGAGCAGGGGCGTCCCCAAATAGGGTGAAATTGTGGTTTTGAGACCTGTCCTTTGAGAGCTTTAATAACATACCTTTGCTGAGGAATCCTCTGAAAATCGGATTCAAGCATTTCAGTCCCTCCCCCTATTGGGATCAAATTCCAACCTCACCCCTATTGGTGTTTATGCGTATGCCAATGCGTGCAGAAAACCTGTTCAATACAGAAACGCGAAAAAAGTTCTTTTTTCGTTTCAATTCTGAAAACTGTCTTCTTTTTTTTCAGCGTTATTGTCTGATGATCTTTATTTCTGGTACTATTATCTGGGAATAGATGTTTGAAGGACTAAGTTACAAAGTCTGGTTGGACTCCATAGTCCCTTTTGCAGAAAGTTGGTGAAAATTCGACAGTTTGTTCCTTCCATAGTAAATACACAGATTGCCTGTAGAGATAGACTTCAAACATTAGTTAAAATATTTTGAAAAAAAATCATCGCAGACACGGCGGAAATCGAACCCGCATCTATTCCGGATTCATGCCAGAGCGCGCTATCATTGCACCATGCCTCGGACAATGAAATCTTTCAGAATAATACGACCTTACAATTCTTCACTGAGACGTGGCTGACACAACGTGGCGATGAATTTTTTTCAGAGTATTTTAACTAAGGTTGTTCCTTATTTTTTTTATAAATTTAGTATTTAAATTTAAAAATTTCAATAATATTTCAGCATAATAATAATAAAATTTGTATATACATTGGACAATTTGCTCTTTAACCCTATGGGATAAGAAAATCCAGTTTTCCCATTTTAAGGGATAAATGAAATATGCTTTTTGCATTTTAAAGGATTAATAATACACAGTCGTATCAGAAAAATATGACCACCTACCATAGTAGTATATGTATGGTAGGTGGTCATATTATTCTGATACGACTGTGTATATTATTATTATTTAAAATCTCCAATCGCCCGTTAGTACGAATTATTACTGTTAAAGAGTGCAAAATTCGAAAATGAAAAACTTCATTTTCTTTGAAAACGAGCATCCCATATTCTCCAGACGTTTCCTTCTAATTTTTGTAGAAACGAAGCGGCTCCAGGAAAAACGAGCAATGCCAATTAATCTTTTAATCAATCAATAAAGCTGAGCTTTAATTTTGAAATCTAGACCAGATTTAATAATTTATTTTGAATACAACTGAAAACTAAGAAATCTGAAATTGCTGTTAAGAAAAATGAAAAACTGAAAAGTCATCATTTCGCAGTAGCCGAAGCCAGGATATTATCCGAAGCTACATCCGGAGCACAAGCCATGACTCTGGCTCCAAAGCCGTCTACTTGACGCGGGTTGGGTTGTTTTACCTCTGAGCGGCACTTTTTTGCACACCATGGGCTAAATGGCCAGGTCACATGGACCCCGAAGGCTCAGAGAAGGTTGGGGGAGGGGACCCACTGGAACAGCTGTTGGTAGACAGATGGTAGCCTCCCGTCAAGGCCATCCAGCGTGTTCTTTAACGTGCACAGGGTATGGCTCTCCCGCACACGGTACCACGACTTAACGTCCAATCCGACAGACAGCGGTCTTTCCAAGCCCATCGGTGTCCCCTACTGACAGTGGGAAGGGCGGAGAATTTTGCGGAGATAAATCTCAACGCTGACCCAGCTGGGACTCGAACCTGGGAACTACAGATTACGAGCCTGGCGCGCTACCGACTGAGCCACCCCCACCCCACTTGACGCGGCACAACTATGAATTGCGAGATTAACGATTTGCCTCGCATCAGACGTTTTGTCGCACTTTCTCACTTTCAATGTGAACGTTAGCTGAAGAATAAATATATTTATTCACTGTTGGTGTTGGGCGTGAATGGGGAAAGTTTCTCATTGGAAGCAGTGCCAGTCATAAGGAGAGGTTATGGCCCTCTATATAAGACCCGTGTATTTTTCAGCCATTTTTGATTCCTGAAGGAATTAGTCGCTGGTCTCTTTTTTAGGAAGGAAAATCTCTAAAATCATCATTACCCAAGGTGCCAAACGACAAGCTGTTAAATAAAGATATCGGTTGCTAAATAATCCATTCTGAGCTACAAACTGCATACTAAATAATGAATTTTTGGACTAAATAATATTCTATACGTCCCTAAATGGGCCCTGATTGGAAGGCGAAAAGTTAATCAAACTTCTCCCAATCAGGCAGCAAATTATCAAGGTATCCAGGACATCTAAACAATCTATAGACAATAAAAAGTAGCTAATTTTTCTCCCACTCCATGATCATGGAAACATGGAAGATTAATTCTTCATGTTTATCAATATTTTAAAATTATCCAAAAAGTCGCATTGAATATCACAAAAAATCGCAAAAGGTGAAAGAAACTGAATCGAGCTGGAAAAAACTAAAAGGGGGAGCAAGAGATTGGATTTCCATTATTGCGTAACATTTCGTCTTCGTTTTAAAGATCTTTAAAATTTTTCTTGAAAAAAATTAGGAAAAATTCACGTGTAATAATTTTTGCCTCTATTATACTTACCAGCATTCTGAAGGGGGAATCCCCTCCCTCCCGTCTCTTATCCGGCCCTGCAAAAGCCGCGGCGGGGGTGGCTCAGTAGGTAGCGCGCCAGGCTCGTAATCTGTAGTTCCCAGGTTCGAGTCCCAGCTAGGTCAGCGTTGAGATTTATATCCGCAAAATTCCCCGTCCTGCCCACGGTCAGTAGGGGACACTGATGGGCTTGGAAAGGCCGCCGTCCATCGGATGGGACGTTAAGCCGTGACCCCGTGTACGGGAGAGCCATACCCCATGCACGTTAAAGAACACGCTGGATGGCCTTGACGGGAGGCTACCATCTGTCTCCCAACAGCTGTTCCAGTGGGTCCTCTCCCCCAACCTTCTCTGAGCCTTCGGGGTCCATGTGACCTGGCCATTTAGCCCATGGTGTACAAAAAAGTGCCGCTCAGAGGTAAAACAACCCAACCCAACCTTGGCGTTCGGTTTCTCCCCCTCCTGGGTGCCTGAAAATCATATTTCAAATTTTCGCTTCATTTCACCGTTCTCTGTTTGTTAATTTGAAAACTGTAATAAGAGTCCGCTAAACTTCACAATGACAAAAAGCATCACCGGAAGTGATGTTCATTATTACGACAGAGGATATCCTCTGTACAACACTATCGATACGCCGCGAAATATTCTGAGCTAAGAAGAGGTAGTTAGCTGAGAAACAAAAACAACTACACAACGCGATTTTAAAATCTAATTAATCCTTAATTCCTAGTCTTAGCTGTCATTCTAAATGGCAAACAATACTACATGGAATAATCCGTGCACTCCTTGCACTTGTGATGTTGGTACCGTGCAGCATCCTGAGTCAAGGAAGTTGGACCCGGGCTATATACCAGAAGATCTACCTCGATATGCCATGAAATATCCAACGCTTGAGAAGGTGAAACTGGCAGCAGTGAAAAACAGCATCTACCACCCTTGCCTTCCAACGATACGTAGGAGTGACATGGATGATGCCGTTTGGAAATTGCCTGAGGAACACTGTCGCCACAGCACAACTCTGCAACCAGGTAAGTCGAAATATTTTTGGTCAATTTCTGTTGAAATCTTGAAGATGGAACTAATATGTGCGAACTAATTCCGTCGGAAGGAGTCGACACACTTTACCTAATTTGTTCCATTTTGCTAATACCCATGGGTATTTCCCGCCCTGCCCACGGTCAGTAGGGGACACCGATGGGCTTGGAAAGGCAGCCATCCGTTAGATGGGACGTTAAGCCGTGGTCCAATGTGCGGGAGAACCATACCCTGTTCACATTAAAGAACACACTGGATGGCCTTGACGGGAGACTACCATCTGTCTCCTAACAGCTGTTCCGGTGGGTCCCTTCCCCCAAACTTCTCTGAGCCTTCGGGGTCCCTGTGACCTGGTCATTTAGCCCATGGTGTGCAAAAAGTGCCACTCAGAGGTAAAACAACCCAACCCATGGGCATTGGTCTACTCAAGGGGGAGAGGTTTGTAAACCCCCCCCCCCCCGAAGACTTAAATATCATATATTTATGCAGCCCCCAAAAATCAGATGCGCAAGTATATCACACACACTCGAACACGCACACGCACGGCGAATGGCTCAGTCGGTAGCCCGCCAGACTTGTAATCTGCATTTCGCGGTCGAGTCCTATCTGTGCCTGCGTTCAGATATTTTTTCGCCAATTCTCCCCTTGCCTTCGATGAGAAAGGGAACACCGAGGATTTGTGGAACTGCCGCCATTGTCAGATGGAGAGTTAACCCGTATTTCCGTGTGCAGCAGAGCCATAACCTGTGCACATTAAAGAATATCATCATCATCATCGTCGTCATCTTCATCCTCAAGCAGCCATGGGCTACGGAGGTCTAACCAGACTGTGCAATTTAGTTCTCCAAGCAAGTCTATCCTGAGCTACATCTACTGCATCTGGCCACTTTCCGATGGCCATTTTCCAAGCCCATCCGGTGTCCCCTACTGACCGTGGGCAGGGCGGGGAATTTTGAGGAGATAAATCTCAACGCTGACCCAGCTGGGAATCGAACCTGAGAACTATAGATTACGAGCCTGGCGCGCTACCGACTGAGCTACCCCCGCCCCAGACGAAGTAAATCTCAACTCCTGCCCCAGGTGGCAACTGCAGATTAAGAGCCTGGTGCACTATCGACTGAACCAGCCACCGCCCCTAGTTCCATGATCTGACACTAGTGGCGTTATTAATTGCAATAAATACGTAAATAATTATCCCTTCCTTACTCTGGGAAGAAGTCAAAGTCGTAATTTAGAGTCCCTCCAATTCTAACAAGGTCCTGTTTGACATTGTCTGCCCACCGCATCCTAGGCCTCCCCTTCTTTCTGACGCCTTTACGTACACTGTTCATAACCCTATTCGCCAATCTATAATTATTCATACGGGCAACATGGCCAAACCAACGGAGTCTCTCTCTGCACAGTATGCTGCTTAAAGGAGGTTGCAAACTCCTTTGCCTAACCTCATCATTAGTTACAAAGTTAAACCACCTAATGCCCAAGATACTGTGTAAGCATCAGGAATCAAAAGCATCTAGTTTCCTGTTATCTTGTTTACAAAGTGTCCAAGTTTCACTACCATAAGTAACCCTAGAAAGAACCAAACTATTATACAGCCTAATTTTAGTCTTTAGGTGCATACGCCTATTTCTCCACACTCTCCATAGATTCTTAAAAGTCCCGGCAGCATTCGCTATTCGTCTGTTAATCTCATGCCGCACATCATCAGTATCTGTTACGTAGCTCCCAAGATAATTAAACTGTGACACCTGCTCAAGGGTGCAACTATTCAGATTAACTGAATCACAGCCTGCTTGACCAATTTTCATCACTTTAGTTTTCTCTCTGTTTATAACCAAACCTACTCTACTACCAGTCTCATCAACAGCTCGAATGAAAGAGTTCATCTCATCAACATCATTTGCCAAAAGGGCTAACGCTGAATGGATCATTTAGCCTATTTTTATGCATTTTACGTATTCCCACCCACCCATCCAATATTCTGAAGATACAACCATCTGAATTTATTAAATAATCAAGCATTTATCTATTGCAAACTAAGATGACATTACCAATTGACAAAGATGCACGATGTATAAAATCACAATTGTGGGTTGTACTATTTGTTGCCAGATGTTCAGCAACCACGGCAATCCCCGGTTCCGCCTTACGACCCTACCAAGTTAACGGAAAGCCGTGACATACTAGAATCGGGGGCAAGAATACACCATATATATGCATCTCATCCCCAACCTCACATGGCAGCAGTCCTATAGAAGAAAAGCTTACCACCTGTAGAAACCTGAAATTTAATCTGTTCCCCGGTTAGCCATGAACAAGGATATGTAGATCCAAGTTCGCTCGGCACCCGGGGTGGAGACTTTTAGTGTGGCCCAGACTTTGAAAAGGGCTCGAGCCTACTAGGGGACCAAATCCGTTCAGCCGTGCCCTTGAACTGCTCCACGGAGCACCTGATGTTGAGGTCTTGACACCGTCCAACCGGGCCACTAAACCGGTCAGCAATGTCTTCGACCTCGGTTAGTCTTGGCTCTGTCCAACCGGGGACCCAATCCGGTCAGCAAAGTCTTCGACCGGTTGCTGGGCCCGAAGCTCCCCCACCACGACAAGGTGGTTCCCTATCGGGGGTGGGGGGGGGACAGTTGTGGGTTATTGTTTTACCTTTGAGCGGCACTTTTTTTTGCACACAATGGGCTAAATGGTCAGGTCACTAGGACCCTAAAAGCTCGGAGAACGCTAGGAACGGGGACTCACTGAAAAGCTAGTAGGAAACAGATCGTAGCCTCCCATCAAGGTCATCCAGCATTTCTTTAACGTGCACAGGGCTCGCCTTCATATTCTTCATGGCTCGCCTTCATACGAAGACACGGTTTAGCGTCACATACGATGGACGGCGGCCTTTCCAGACTTCTCACCGAGCACAGAGTGGGGCTTTAGAGGAAGTAAATTTGGGTTGGGTTGTTTTACCTTTGAGCGGCACTTTTTTGCACACAATGGGCTAAATGGCCAGGTCACATGGACCCCGAAGACTCAGAGAAGGTTGGGGGAGGGGACCCACTGGAACAGCTGTTGGGAGACAGATGGTAGCCTCCCGTCAAGGCCATCCAGCGTGTTCTTTAACGTGTACAGGGTATGGCTCTCCCGCACACGGGGCCACGGCTCAACTTCCCATCCGACGGACGGCGGCCTTTCCAAGCCCATCGGTGTCCCCTACTGACCGTGGGCAGGGCGGGGAATTTTGCGGAGATAAATCTCAACGCTGACCCAGCTGGGACTCAAACCTGGGAACTACAGAGTAGAGCCTGGTGCACTACCGACTGAGCCACCCCCGCCCCAGACGAAGTAAATCTTAACTCCTGCTCCAGGTGGCAACTGCAGATTATGAGCGTGGTGTACTATCGACTGAACCAGCCACCGCCCCTAGTTACATGATCTGACACTAGTGGCGTTATTAATTGCAATAAATACGTAAATAATTATCCCTTCCTTACTCTGGGAAGAAGTCGAAGTCGTAATTTAGAGTCCCTTGGAATACTGTTATTGCTTTATCAATTAGCTTGCACTCATTAAGGCGGAACAAGGGTACTCATCCTTCCGGCTTTAGTTCACAGAGGAAACTATTCAAAATATTATCATCATCATCATCATCCTCAAGCACCCATGGGCTACGGAGGTCCAACCAGACCGTGCAATTTAGTTCTCCAAGCAAGTCTATCCTGAGCTACATCTACTGCATCTGGCCACTGCACACCAATTCTAACAAGGTCCTGTTTGACATTGTCTGCCCACCGCATCCTAGGCCTCCCCTTCTTTCTGACGCCTTTACGCACACTGTTCATAACCCTATTCGCCAATCTATAATTATTCATACGGGCAACATGGCCAAACCAACGGAGTCTCTCTCTGCACAATATGCTGCTTAAAGGAGGTTGCAAACTCCTTTGCCTGACCTCATCATTAGTTACAAAGTTGAACCACCTAATGCCCAAGATACTGTGTAAGCATTTGGAATCAAGAGCATCTAGTTTCCTGTTATCTTGTTTACAAAGTGTCCAAGTTTCACTACCATAACTAACCCTAAAAAGAACAAAACTGTTATACAGTCTAATTTTAGTCTTTAGGTGTATACGCCTATTTCTCCACACTCTCCATAGATTCCTAAAAGTCCCGGCAGCAATCCCTATTCGTCTGTTAATCTCATGCCGCACATCACCATTATCTGTTACATAGCTCCCAAGATAATTAAACTGTGACACCTGCTCAAGACTGCAACCATTCAGATTAACTGAATCACAGCCTGCCTGACCAATTTTCATCACTTTAGTTTTCTCTCTGTTTTATAACCAAACCTACTCTACTACCAGTCTCATCAACAGCTCGAATGAGAGAGTTCATCTCATCAACATCATTTGCCAAAAGGGCTAAATTATCAGCATAATCTAAATCAGAAATTTTCATATCTCCAGTCCATTTAAGGCCAAAATATTTCCCTTGAAGTGAATTTCGCATAACATAATCAATAACCAAGCTAAAGAGAAAAGCAGATAAAATGCACCCTTGTCGAACACCAGAAGCAATGCTAAACCAATTGCTACAAGCCTTACCAACTCTCACACACGACTCAGTGTTATTATAGAGAGCTTTCATTATGTTAACTAACTTGTCAGGTATACCATATGATCTCACAATCAACCACAAATTATGACGATCAACAGAGTCGAAAGCCTTTTTGAAATCAACAAAGCTAGCAACCAAAGGTTTCTGAAACTCTAAACATTTCTCAAGAATCTGCCTAAGTGAAAATATCTGACCCACACATCCCCTACCACTTCTGAATCTACATTGCTCATCACGCAATTGACTGTCAACCAGATTCTTAATTCTATTAAGCACAATCATGGAAAGAACTTTACCTGGAACAGAGAGTAGGCTGACATCCCTATAGTTATCACAAGAACTGTTATCACCTTTTTTGAAAATAGGGATAATAATAGTTCTGGTAAAATCTTTAGGAACCATGCCTTTATCATAAAAGATATTCAGAATTTCAGTCATCCAAGTGGTAACCGAAACATTCCCAGCTCTAAGCATTTCCGTAGTAATTTCATCTAACCCTGGGGATTTATGTAGTTTAAGTTTAGAAACAGCCAAAATAACTTCAGATTGTGTTATAGGGCCAACATTAAAGCCACCAATACATATATCATCATTGCAAACAATGGGAATACAACTAACCACATTGTTTAGAATATCACTGAAATGCTCAGCCCACCTAGCCATCACAGAATCCTCACCTTCTATAACCTTACCTTGTTTATCCTTCAATCCCTGTACACCTGTCAGTTTTCTACCACACAAAACATTAACTATCTGGTACAGCTCTCTGCTGTTGTGCTGTCTAACTGCTTCCTCGGCTTTGTGAGCCAAATCATCAAGCCAAAGATTCTTATCAGCAGCTAACTGATCTTTTACACGTTTATTAAGTTCTCTGTAATGCTTTCTATTAGGACTAGTAGGGTACTGATTAAGGACATTCCTGCAGTTCTTTCTTTCCGAAATAAGCTCAAGTGCCTTATCTCTCAGATAATTCTGCCTCTTCTGCTCCTTTTTTCCTAAAAGAGTACTGTTAATGTCCAAAAAAGCTTGTTTAAAATGATCCCATTCTTCCTCAACTTCAGTAGTAAGCAAACCATGACTGTCATAATGACTAAGTAACCTATCATGGTAAGCTTTGGTTATAACTGGATCTTTCAGAGCTTCAGTATTAAAAGTAAATCTTTTAACCCTAGCACAACACTTTTAAAGTTTAAGTTGCAAGACACTTTTAACAAGATAATGGTCAGATCCAATTTCAGCTCCCCTATATGCCCTGGTATTCCTAACAGAACTAGCCCATTTGCTGTTAATTAATATGTAATCAATCATATTTTTATGCAGCCCATCAGGTGAAACCCATGTGTATTTATGTATGTCGCGGTGTTTGTAGTAAGTGTTAGTTATTCTGATCCCATTGAGTTTACTTACCTGTAGGAGACGTTGCCCATTGCCATTGCAGCTACCAATAACAAAAGGGCCTATTACTCCTGCCGAAAGGTCAGAGTCAGTACCAACTTTGGCATTGAAGTCACCAAGAACAAGGGTGATATCTCCTTTCTTGACAGAATTCAAAATATCCTGAAGTTGTTCATAAAACAACCTATCCTTCTCATCCTCATCGGTATCTTCAGTGGGGGCATAACAGCAAATAACATTCAAGTCTTTAACGCTTGTCTGAAATTTTGCTGTAAGAAACCTTTCATTAATGCACTCATATCCTAGAAGAGCATCACTAGCGTGTCTGCTGAGAAGCAGACCCACGCCTTGGTGATGCTTATTGTCGTCCCTCCCTGAAAAGAGAAATTTAAGATTATTTTTAAGAATCTGACCTTTATCTGTCCATCTGGTCTCTTGCAAGCCAAGAATATCTAAATTATAATGGTGGAATTCTTGTGTGAGGACATCAAGAGAAAAAGCTCTGTGCAGAGTCCTCACATTCCAACTACCTATGGAGAGAAAATGGTTAGTGGGATGTTTAAAGAAACTATGTTTATTGAGAGAGGGAATGCCGACAATATCAAACAGCCCCCTAATCGCAGACATGGGGCAAAGACCCCTTTCCCCCACCACTAAAGGCTGAAGCCATCTACACTGGAAGACTTCCTCCAATGTAGAATTTGACGATGCCAATAGAAGCAAAGAGTTCAGGTGCCTGCGATGACCTCTGCTCTGGATTATCCACCAACTGATAAACATATCCTGTGAATCTATTCACTTGGGGCTGTCAACCCACAAACAAACAGAAAACACAGCGGAAGATTTTCCCTCCACAGAAGCCCACCAGTGCAGCAAAATCAGGATCCATAATCAAGCTCAGAGCCATATATCTGTCCAGTCGGTTTATATGGTCAGCACCAGGACCCTGTGTGGTTGACCACTCCTCAGCAGGGTAGAAAAAAAAGGAAAAGTAGTCATAGTTATCCAGATCAGTAGGCCAAACTGCACCACGAGAAAGCGGGGTCGGACATTAGGTGCTAGGCCTGGCCGGTTCTATGCATCATCACAGGGGATTGGTGCGTAGCTCTCCTTCCAGTGACTACCTAGCTACCATTTACAGACCCAAAATATTAAGAATGAGGATAATGTGCTTGTAACGAGAGCTTGTTCGTTATCACTTTGTGTTCGTAGCTGCATGGTTTCTTTCAAATTAACTGAAAATCTAATTAAACTATTTGAAAAAAGAAAAAATATTTGAAATCAGTTTATAAAAAACTACACAATGAACATTATATATAGATAATTTAGTGGGTAGAAATTGGCTGAAGCACAGCAAGATATAAAACGGTGGATTCAAGACTTTCTGCCACCAATGTGTATTTAAGTATCAACTATAACGTTAAACTACCAATTTCACTGGGGAAATTCTTAAATATGCTGCCTGGTAGTTATGTCCCTGTTAAAAAGGGCCGAGTTGGCTCAGTTGCTTAATGCTCATAATCTGATGTTTCCAAGTTCGAATCTCAACTGGGCCTCCGTTGAAATTTATCTCCGCTAATCCCCATTATACCGTGGATATGATATGAAATGGTACTTAATGATGATTGGGCTAATTTTTTACCTGTACTTGTTTTTACTGTATTTATACTTTTGCGATTAAAATATACGTTTTAGTTTTATACGGCAGATGAGATTTATCTCCGCAAAATTCCCCGCCCTTCCCACGTCAGTAGGGGACACCGATGGGCTTGGAAAGGCCGCCGTCCGTCGGGTGTGACGATAGGACGTTAATCCGTGGCCCCGTGTGAGGGAGAGACATACCCTGTGCACGTTAAAGAACACGCTGGATGGCCTTGACGGAAGACTACCATCTGTCTCCCCACAGCTGTTCCAGTGGGTCCCCTCCCCCAACCTTCTCTGAGCCTTCGGGGTCCATGTGACCTGGCCATTTAGCCCATGGTGTGCAAAAAAGTGCCGCTCAGAGGTAAAACAACCCAAAATTTATAGAGCAGACCCCGAACTCCTTCTTGATGTATTTATTCATCTGTGTATTTCAGAATATTTCAATTGCATTTTAAACATTTATTTTTCTTGCTATATATATCTCATGATCAATGATCTCTTTCAACAGAGGATTTTCTCGCAGTCGATCATCCGATGCCATGGAAAAACATAGCGAGTTTCGTAAGTATGATGATTCCTTTTTTTTTTCCTATCGTCACAACTCGAAAATAAAATTTTAACAAGCATTAATTACAGCAATTCAATTACAAACAATTAGTGAAAAGAATGAACGACAACTTTAAAAACGATAGTTACGAGAAATCCGATTCTGCCTGGAATGGCAATCGGTTGCTTCATAGCTCAGTGACAGATTTCGATGCAGGATCTGCAAATAGCCAAATCACAAACATCGAAAGTTCATAGAAAGGTTCAGGTATAGCTCTCTTGTACAGTCGCTCAAAAAAGTATCAGAACACTAGGTTGATTACAGAATTCAAAAAAATATCTGGCAACGATTTTTTTAGAAATCAGTGATCTGGCAACTTCGTGTCACGTGATTACAGAATTCAGGAAAAATATCTGGAGCGTGTACAGCAACTGTACACGCTCCAGTTACCGTTCACAGCAAACTGGAGCATATGCAGTTACTGCACACGCTCCAGTTTGCTGTGAACGGTAACTGCACACGCTCAATATTTCCGTGAGTGAGCCCACACGATCTAGTATCAAAATAATATGACCACCTACAGTCGCTCAAAAAAGTATCCGAACACTATGGTTGATTACAGAATTCAGAAAAAATATCTGGAAACGATTTTTTTAGAAATTAGTGATCTGGCAACCTTCGTGTCACGTGACACGAAGGTTGCCAGATCACTAATTTCTAAAAAAATCGTTGCCAGATATTTTTTTCTGAATTCTGTAATCAACCATAGTGTTCGGATATTTTTTTTAATATATATAATGCGTATGAATGTATAATGCAATGAATATGGAGCGTGTGCAGTTACCGTTCACAGCAAACTGGAGCGGTTGCGGTTAATGTTCACAGCACATTGGATCGTGTGAGCTCACAAAGACCTGGATCGTGTGGGCTCACTAACGGAAATATTGAGCGAGTGCAGTTACCGTTCACAGCAAACTGGAGCGTGTGCAGTAACTGCACACGCTCCAGTTTGCTGTGAACGGTAACTGGAGCGTGTACAGTTGCTGTACACGCTCCAGATATTTTTCCTGAATTCTGTAATCACGTGACACGAAGGTTGCCAGATCACTAATCTCTAAAAAAAAAATCGTTGCCAGATATTTTTTCTGAATTCTGTAATCAACCATAGTGTTCTGATACTTTTTTGAGCGACTGTACGGGCGACCACAGCCATACATCCTATCCGACGGATGGCGCACTTTCCAAGCCCATCGGTGACCCCTTTCTGACCAAGCGCAGGGTGGGGGTTTAGCAGAAATAAATCTAAGCTAGCCCAGGTGGGGCTCGAACCTGAAAACTTCAGTTTACGAACCTGGCTCGCTGCCGACTGAGCCAAAAGAATAGGAATAACGGAGTTTTCGCTGCAGACAATGTGTTCCTTCTGGCTTTCATTGTGGTCGCTGACTCTAGTTTGCAGAATGTTGATATATACCAAAAGGAATCGCATCACTTTATATATAACCAGTGAAATTGTTAAGACTGGCCAGAAATTTTTCGAAGGGGAGAGTTGGGTGTTGAAATATTTTAAGGCTTTTTGAATGAAATTTATGAATAGTAGGAATAAAACTTTCGCAGAAGGAAAGTATGATCAAATATGATCACAATGTTTTTTCTTCGTTGTAGGTTGTTCCAGATTCAGTTAATAGAATGTAAATTATGTCTCCGTGTATGTTTTGCCAATCTTATAACCAGTGGTGTATACAGAAACTTGCAATTGAGTCTAACTGTGGGGAGGGGTTTCAGTTTCCGATTTTCCAGGATTTTCTCAAAAAATACATTGCCAAGCAAATTATTATGAACATCTACCTGTATACTTCGTATACGGTTTCCAAATTTCAAAGTTTTCAATTCTTTGCTCACAGTTCTCTTTGAAATATGTTTTGACGTATTGGTAGAGATCATCTCTCTCAGCTGATGAACTAGCTGTTTTGCGGTACAGTTCATGCCAACAAACTAGAGCAGTTTTGCTCTAGCTATTTTGCGGTACAGTTCATACCAACAAACGCCTGCCCCTGTCTGTTGGTGCCTTTTTCTCTCCCGCATTTGCAAAGATTGGCGGATGTTTTTCGAGACCTTACACTTAGTATATTCTGCCCCGTGATTTTCCGCTGAGTTCCACTACCTCCGTTACGGATGCTCCTGCCCTTCGCGCTCCATCGATGAGCCCCCTTTCGAGGTCATTCAGATCAGCCTTCTTACCCATGTTGCACTTGACTCTGCATTCCACCATGCCTTTAAAGGACTTTGCAGCGGCGTTAGTTTCTTACTAACGTTAGTAAGAAAGTTTGCATACACTTGTATGCTTTATGGTACTTCACGCATGGTGCAGTGTTCATAATAATTTAGCCAGGTAGTAAATATATATATTAAAGCCCTTAAGGAGCCCGTGTGCGGGAGAGTCATACCCTGTGCACGTTAAAGAACACGCTGTATAGCCTTGACGGGAGGTTACCATCTGTCTCCCAACAGCTGTTCCAGTGGGTTCCCTCACCCAACCTTCTCTGAGCCTTCGGGGTTCATGTGACCTGGCCATTTAGCCCATGGTGTGCAAAAAAGTGCCGCTCAGAGGTAAAACAACCCAACCCTTAAGGGGGAGTTATAACATCAACCCCCACTATTTTAGTACGCCACTGATTATATAACTATTGTCAGTTATTTCCCTTCTGTCAATATTCTTATATGAAACTATTAATTGTTCCAGGAAAATCCAGCTACACAGAAACTTCTCGAAGAATATAAACCGGATATCGAGTAAGTATAACTTAGATATTTATATATATGCATCTGCTGGCATATCCACTGGGAAGGGGTTATACCCTCACTTTAGGGACTGAATAACATATATTTCCTGAAAACTGGAATCTGAGACATGTTCAACTATCATCCTAATTACAATCCCAACATCCAGTTACATTCTCATCATCCAGTTATATTCTCATCATCCAATTACAATCTCACCCTCCCGAGTTACAATCTCACCCTCCCGAGTTACAATCTCGCCATCCAGTTACAATCCCGCCTTCTCGAGTTACAATCTCACTTACCAGTCACAATCTCGCCAACTAGTTACGATCCCCCATCCTCAATTACGATCACCATCCTCAGTTACAATTTTTTTTGGGTAGGCCTCTAAATCAAGGTCGACAGGAAATGATTATTTAAGTCTCCGACACACAATGCTAATCAAAGATGGCACACACAAAATTCTAGTATTGCGAAAATATTTTGCAAGAATGTCCAAAAAATCCTAAATTCAAAAGAATGAATTTATAAACTAAATTATATTCGATCTAATTATTCGAACTAATTATATTCGATCTGGGGGAAAAATAAATAAGGTGACAAAATATTATCCAGAAACCCTTTTGGCTATAAAATGTTTTCAACCGCTTAGTATTTTTTAAAGAAATTTCTGAAAAATAAGTGAAATATATATATATGGATTTAATATTTTTTACACCGCCGTTCCAATTACTAGCATTCTCAAAGGGGGGAACAAGGTCCCCCTTTCGCCCCCTCTCCTAGATCCGGCCTTGATTAAATTAATATTCTTAGTACAGTGGACCCCCGATATAACGCGCATGTCGGGCGGGAAACAACACCCGCGTTATAAGGTGAACCGCGTTATACCGAGCGGCGCGGTAGCGATACAATGTAACTTTTCTTTTACTCATCATGCATACAATAATTAAACACTATTCAAAATACATGCAGGAACTCAATACATACACAATTACTCAATACGCAGTAACAATAAAATGCGATACTCACTAACGCCGCACGGACCTGTATAAACATGTTTGAACTTATCGCGAACATCGCCCGCGCTATAACCGAGTGCGCGGTATGGCGAGCAGCGCTATAACGAAGGTCCACTGTATATAAAATAATTTAGGTTACATATAAATATTATATGTTGATAATGTGTAAGTTTTATTATACTAATACTTGTACATAATCAGCATGTATGTTAATTAAATTAGTAGATATCGTTAACACTTTAATGAAAACATTTCCGAAAAGCCTCTAAACATCCGCCTACTCTTACAGCAGAAAGAAAATGTTTCTAGTGTTTGACTGGTAATGAATTGATAAATGTTATGGAAGAGAGTTAAAGAATCAATCAATGGCCGGTCGAGTCAAGAAACTAAGATTTAAGAAAAGAATTTCTGTGGTATTAATTTGTTATTAAGCTCTTTATGATTCAAATGCATGCAATTATAAGCTTTATCAGAAGCATTTTTCTTTTTCAATTTGCGATTATCTGTAAAAACACCAAGAATTCTATGCGAAAATGGGTTGTTTTACCTCTGAGAGCGTTTTTTCACCCCTCTATAAAATATATCTATGAAAATGGGCTAAATGTCGAGGTCACAAGGACTCCGACGATCAGAGAAGGTTGGGGGCAGGGGACGCACTGGACAACTGTTAGGAGACAGATGTTTTAGTAACCTCCTGTCAAGGCCATCCAGCGTGTTCTTTAATGGGCAAAGGGTTATGACTTTACGTCCCATCCGAAGGAAGTGTTCTTTACAAACCCATCAGTATCACCTATTGGGGCGGGGAGGGGGTTTTGTGGAGATAAATCTCGACGCTGCTCCAGCTGGAGCTCGAATCTGAGAACAGCAGATTACGAGCATGCTGCGCTATCATCAGAGTCACCCCGACCCACACGAAAAATGATTTTGGATTTTTAATAAATATAATTTTTTTTGTAATTTTTTTCAGCCATACTCTTATCTTTGTCTTTTGTACTTTTAATTTGTGATACGTAGCAGTTTAGTAGATTATGAAAAAATTATCTACGTTTTCTTTTAATCATGTCAAAGTTCAGCCACATCTCTGTCTAAGTCTCATTGATACATATTAATTTAATGTTATAGATTTCCAAAAATTTCTATAGCCCCTTTTTAATATTTTTGCTGCGGCACCGCACAATTTATTTCGAAATAGCCAAAATGAAGGAGTCCATCGTGTTTCAGTGCAACTATTTCTGTAAAATGTTTCAATGTAGGAACCAGACATCACACTGAATGAATAACATTTATCAATTCATTACCAGTCAAACACTAGATTTCATTTCTGCTGTAAGAGTAGATGCTTTTCGGAAATGTTTTCATTAAAGTGTTAACGATATCGACTAATAAATATGATTAAAATAAGGATAAATCCTTTACTACATAGAATATGTTAAATCTTCTTAAATTCCAAAAACAAGTTAAAGTATTTAATTTTAGATGGACTTCATGGTTTGATTTCGCTACAAACTCACAAATCTTTAAAGTACACCCGATTTAACAGAGGTTAAAGAAATTTACAGGGGTTAAAAGTACACCAGAGATACAGAAAATTTTAATACGCACACACTCAAAAAAAAAAGAGTATTTTGCTGACGATGGTTGCACGTTTTTTTTAGCTGAGGAAGAAATGTTGCGTAGCCAAATCCTTACTTTGCTTGAAAATAAATAACAAAATATTACTTGCCGAATTTAGTTGGATTGTTTTACCTCTGAGCGGCAATTTTTTGCACACCATGGGCTAAATGGCCAGGTCACATGGACCCCGAAGGCTCAGAGAAGGTTGGGGGAGGGGACCCACTGGAACAGCTGTTGGGAGACAGGTGGTAGCCTCCCGTCAAGGCCATCCAGCGTGTTCTTTAACGTGCACAGGGTATGGCTCTCCCACACACAGGGCCACGGCTTAACGTCCCATACGACGGACGGCGGCCTTTCCAAGCCCATCGGTGTCCCCTACTGACCGTAGGCAGGGCGAGGAATTTTACGGAGATAAATCTCAACGCTGACCCAGCTGGGACTCGAACCTGGGAACTACAGATTACGAGCCTGGCGCGCTACCGACTGAAAATCTCAAAACTGGAAATCAAGCAAAATAACATTGGCCACCTGAAACAAGTGCGCATTTTTCGAGCAGAAGACCCATTCCTACACTGCCTAAAAATGCTGGTTCAAAATTTCTTTAGTACGTTATGGTAATTTGCAAGCTCTACATAATTTAGTGGTTTACAAGCAGCAACAATATCCTAGTGAGTATATTCATGTGTTTGAATGTTATACGAGAAAATAGAAAACGTTAGATAACTATTTAATCTACCTTTGTCTTTGAAAATCCCCGTTTCGATTGAAAAGAAAACGTTGCAAGAAAATATCGAAATATTGTCCCAGTTTTTTAATATTTAACGGTCTGGCACACCATTCCTCTTAATATCAATTCCCGAGGAAAATATTCATACAACATAAACGGCTATATGCGCATTTAGAGTTTATTTGTAACCTTTGTTACAATGAAAATTAAAAATTCTTTTCCGTCTTAGCGATCTGGACAGTCGATGGAGACGTTACATTGATATGAGCCCAGAAGAGCGAGCTCAGCTGAAAAATCCTTTGGATTACAAAGCCAGAGGTAAGTTAATTTTAACAAGAAACATATATAGGGTTGGGTTGTTTTACCTCTGAGCGGTACTTTTTTGCACACCATGGGCTAAATGGCCAGGTCACAAGGACCCCGAAGTCTTAGAGAAGGTTGGGGGAGGGGACCCACTGGAACAGCTGTTGGGAGACAGATGGTAGCCTCCCGTCAAGGCCATCCAGCGTGTTCTTTAACGTGTACAGGGTATGGCTCTCCCGCACACGGGGTCACGGTTTAACGTCCCATCCGACGGACGGCGGCCTTTCCAAGCCCATCGATGTCCGTTACTGACCGTGGGCAAGGCGGGGAGTTTTGCGGAGATGAATCTCAACGCTGACCCAGCTGGGACTCGAACCTGGGAACTGCAGATTGCGAGCCAGGCGCGCTACCGACTGAGCCACCCCGCCCCAGAGGCGTGGGAGTTTGGTATTTATAAAAGTTATTTTCTTGGCTTTCACTACTTTAGAATTTAAAAAAATTTATTTAAATCAAGTGAAAACAGTTCAAAAATGTAATGGAAACTTATTACATTTATAAAATTTTAACATTTAACACATAATACATAATTAATATACACTCAGTACTCACTGAATTATAATCACCTCTCTCCATGTATGTCAGTGAAAGCTAACTTCGAAGCTCTATAATTTCTAAACTAAGCGTTTTGTGAGAAAATGTAACCAAAGATTTCAATCAAATCTAAATCTCGATTTTCAATAATGTTCGCTTTTGAATATTTAACAACAATACAAGTCTTAGGAAAACTGAAAAATGACGAAATATTATTTATATTAACTTTTCAAATATAGATATGTTGTATTAAATAGCGTGAAATAATACTTCTTATACAAATTATAATTAATTTCTGAGTTAAATTCTAACGTTAGGCATTGCTGTTGTTAAATATTCAAACTTCCACAACTCTTTAAATACTAAGGAAATATTTTGAAAAGCGAGATTTACATAGATTCGATTGAAATCTATATTTTAACTTCCGTTACATTTTCTCATAAAACGCTTAGTTTAGAAGTTAACTTTCAATGAGAGAGCATGGAGGGTTGGGTTGTTTTACCTCTAAGTGGCACTTTCTTGCACACCATTGGCTAAATGGCCAGGTCACATGCACCCCGAAGGCTCAGAGAAAGTTGGGGGAGGGGACCCACTGGAACAGCTGTTGGGAGACAGATGGTAGCCTCCCGTCAAGGCCATCCAGCGTGTTCTTTAACGTGCACAGTGTATGGCTCTCCCGCACACGGGGCCACGGCTTAACGTCCCATCCGACGGACGGCGGCCTTTCCAAGCCCATCGGTGTCCCCTACTGACCGTGGGCAGGGCGAGGAATTTTGCGGAGACAGATCTCAACGCTGAACCAGCTGGGACTCGAACCTGGGAACTACAGATTACGAGCCTGGCGCGCTACCGACTGAGCCACCTACGCCCGAACCTTCCTGGAGTTCTGGCCGGAACAGAAGTGATCGTTGGCCACCAGTTTGGCGTCCGGCAAAGTACATAGAATACTATATATAAATTTAACAATAAAAGTAATTAAAAAATATGAATAAAGGTTATTAAATTATCGCTGAGGTCTAGCCTACTCACAATGACTATAGGAGGTTCTTTATATTGCCTTAAAATATGAAATAATCGGTAGCTACAACAACTACAGAGACCCGATTATAGATTAGGATATAACTAGAATTTCACCCTTTTTTTAGATTCGCTACTGGAACGTTTCTATTTATAATAGCGTCATTGCAATACACTGAAATAGTTGAATCCAAGATAATAAATCAGTAAATAACAGAAAAAGATATATTGCTAAACGTGTAATCTTAGTTCCACCCTAAAATCAAACCCAAAACCGATAATATTTTAACAACACCAAACACTGGAACTGAACTACTAGTCTTAGGCTGGCTCAGTGTGAAGAACATCTGACGTGTTTTCAAGAGATTGTTGGTTCGATTTCCATTCCAGCCAAACAGTTCTTTCGCTGCGATATTCCATTTGTGGTCATTACTAAGTATGAAACCTCTATTCCGGAGACTTAAGACCAAACACTAAATCACCCCCCCCCCCGGGCGGGGTGTGGCTCAGTCGGTAACGCGCCAGGCTCGTAATCTGTAGTTCCCAGGTTCGAGTCCCAGTTGGGTCAGCGTTGAGATTTATCTCCGCAAAAATTCCCCGCCCTGCCCACGGTCAGTAGGGGACACCGATGGGCTTGGAAAGGCCGCCGTCCGTCGGATAGGACGTTAAGCCGTGGCCCCGTGTGAGGGAGAACCATACCCTGTGCACGTTAAAGAACACACTGGATGGCCTTGACGGGAGACTACCATCTGTCTCCTAACAGCTGTTCCGGTGTGTCCCCTCCCCCAACCTTCTCCGAGTCTTCGGGGTCCATGTGACCTAGCCATTTAGCCCATGGTGTGCAAAAAAGTGCCGCTGAGAGGTAAAACAACCCAAATTCTCTCCCCCCCCAAAAAAAGCGCAACAGATCAGTTGAAGTTAAAATGTTAATAAATATTTTATTGTTTTCGCCTATACATGAAACAGCAATCGGCTCGAGCTAGTTGGTAACGAGCTTGGCTCATAATTTCATGTTTCCCACGCTAGAGTCTCTACTGTGCCTACATTGAGATTTTCTCTGCTAACCATTTTCTGCCCTCAGTGAGAAAGAACCAATGGACTTAAAAAGGCCATGCCTTGTGCTCTTTAATGTGCAGGGTTTCCCGCACACAATACTTGAATCGCTTTGAGAGGAACTTCCATCTGCCTCTTAACTGTCTACTACTAGCACACTATGGGCTAAAGTCACAAGACCCCGACGGCTCAGGGAAGGGTGAGGGAAGAGGACCCACGGGACAACTGTTAGGAGTTCTTTATCATAGTTATTCTTTAACATCTTTTGAGTCTTTGAGATCCTTATGATTTCGCCCATTGCATCAAAAAAGTTTCTTAGAAGTAAAACAACGCAATCCGACGTATCATAAAAATAACGAAACTTCGGATATTGTATCCTAAATTAGACGCACACAATCTCAGACTAGTAGCTTGTGAAAAAGCCGAAGCACTCCGAATAGAATGGCTGCGTGAAATTTCAATTACGCAGTTTTTTTTTTTTTCAATCGGTAACATACCCAGAAAATCCAAATTGGGGGCAGGGTGGTTCAGTTGCTTGATTTTCTGCTTTTTGGGAGCCTTAAAAAATATGAGGGGAGGGCTCAGTCGGTAGCGTGCCAGGCTCATAATCGGTAGTTCCCAGGTTCGAGTCCCAGCTGGGTCAGCGTTGAGATTTATCTCCGCAAAATTCCGTCCTGCCCACGGTCAATAGGGGACACCGATGGGCTTGGAAAGACCGCCGTCTGTCGGATGGGACGTTAAGTCGTAGTACCGTGTGCGGGAGAGCCATACCCTGTGCACGTTAAAGAACACGTGGATGGCCTTCACGATATCTGTCTCCCAACAGCTGTTCCAGTGGGTCCATTCCCCCAACCTTCTCTGAACCTTCGGGGTCCATGGTGTGCAAAAAAGTGCCGCTCAGAGGTAAAACAACCCAACCCTAGAAAATTTGATATTTTAGACCTAAAGTGAGGGATGTTGTAACTCTATAATATAACCCTACAACTCCCCCACCCATATTTTTTTTAGCTACGCCACTGATTTTAATAAAAATTATAGCAATAGTATGTTAAAAGAACTATCTAATTTATTAGAACAAGTTATTAGACATAGTGACAAAACATTTTAAGCAAATTCTAACATGGAAATATTTCAAATTTTTAACAAATTGTGCCGACTGATTTTTAAGAGGATTTAATGATAGGTTTCCCGTGGCCGAGTGATTAGCGCGCTTGGCTACTGATCAGAGACTTGGGTTCGAGCCACGGGTAAGGCATGGATGTTTGGGTTGTTTTTCTGCTGAGGTGCCGCCGTCCTCACTGACCTTCTACTATGGCACATAAACTGACATGCTCCTGTCAGACCTTCGTGGCAAGCAGCTGCTTGAGGGGATATTTTTTTTTTACTTTTTATTTTTCACATATTGCAATAAGAAATATTGGTTGCGAACCCAGTACGCCGCTTTGAAAGTAAGAACGAGTTACACTTTAAAGAACAACTTCCTAATTATAATATAGAAATAAGCAAATAAATCTCGTTTGTATTTATGTTACCGCTAAAGCTCGAAAGCCGTTAATGGGCACATTACCTAGCTAATCTGCAGATTAACTGATTTGCTCCGTTAACGTGAGGAATCAAGAATTTTCCACATTTTACCTAGGTAATGTGCACATTAACGGCTTCCGTATCGTTAAAGTTCAAAAGTTTGTTTCTCTCACTTCCTTTCCCTACTCCTTCCTCCCTCTCCCTCCACTTTTAGTTTCGTTTCGCCAGTGTCTTGTCGTCGCCGGTTGTTTTTATTTCTCATAATTTGCGTCGGCTGCTAGTGCGTAGCATAGCTAATTCTGTTTTCAAATTCGTTTCTGCCTACAGCATACAAAAATGTTATTTATATAAAGACACAATAAAATAATTTGTTACAACAGGGATTACTAAAATGGCATTTGGAATTGCCCTAATGTGCGAGGGTCAAATAAGAACGAATCCGTAAAGTGGTGAAACTCTTGAATATGAATCTTCGTGTCACGTGATTCACTCGTCCGCATTATAAAAAACGCCCCGGATGAGCGGAGGCCAAGTGAGAACGAATCGGTAAAGTGATTCATTCTTGATAACGAATCACTAAAATGATTCGTTCTCACTTGGCCTGCTGATTTTGGGGGCGTTTTTTATAATTCGGACGACTGATTCATGTTGACAGAGGGATGACCCTGGTTTCAACTCTACTCTCCGACACTAGATAAATAACATTATGTTAATTTAAGCGTACAGAAACGTTCCTGTTGTTCCAGCAAAGATCTTATTTTCACTTTAACGAGTGCCTAGTAGGTAATGTGCAGATTGTCCAGGTAATTTGCAGATTACCTAGGTAATTTGAGAAAGGAAACAATTTTCCGCACGTTAACGGATCACCCTAGTTAATCTGCACAATACCTAGATAATCTGTAGAATAACTGATTTCTGCACTTTAGAGGTAACATTTATATGAAATAAACTTGACCTTTTCTTTCCCTCAGATCTTCACCTGAACCAGTGTCTCCGAGTAATACCAAACCAGCTTCGAGAACCTCCCAGGGTAAATATTCGTTTGATAAACTTAAAGAAATGAGAACTGATCGAGTAATATTTTGCTCGGTGGAAGTGGATGAATAATGAAGCTAAATAAAATTACCTAAGATCCAAACCTTTGGGGGGGGGGGGGGGTTAGTTCCATCATATTAGGTGAACTAACTTCAATTCATCAAGATGAGTGCTGTACTAAAATTTTGGCAAACAATGACTCCGATTTCACCTTTTTTTTTTCTATCTCACGAGTGAAGTTTTTGCTTCTGAGCGCCTTTTTTGTTCACACAACGGGATAAATGGCTAGGTTACAAGAGTTGGATTGTTTCACCTCTGAGCGGCACTTTTTGCACGCTATGGGCTAAAGTTGGGTTGTTTTACCTCTGAGCGGCACTTTTTTGCACACCATGGGCTAAATGGCCAGGTCACATGGACCCCGAAGGCTCAGAGAAGGTTGGGGAAGGGGACCCACTGGACAGCTGTTGGGAGACAGATGGTAGCCTCCCGTCAAGGCCATCCAGCGTGTTCTTTAACGTGCACAGGATATGGCTCTCCCTCACACGGGGCCAAGGCTTAACGTCCATGCGACGGACGGCGGCCTTTCCAAGTCCATCGGTGTCCCCTACTGACCGTGGGCAGGGGGGGGGGGGGATTTTGCGGAGATAAATCTCAACGCTGACCCAGCTGGGACTCGAACCTGGGAACTACAGATTACGAGCCTGGCGCGCTAACGACTGAGCCACCCCCGCCCCCATGGACTAAAGTAACAAGACCCCGACGGCTCAGGGAAGGTTGAAGGAAGAGGACCCACGGGGCAACTGTTAGGAGGCAGATGGTAGCCTCCCGTCAAGGCCATGCAGCGTGTTCTCTAACGTGCACAGGGTTTCTCGCACGCAGGTCATCCGATGACGGCAGCCTTTCCAAGCCCATTGGTGTCCCTACTGACTGAGGGCAATGTGGAAGGTTTAGCGGAGATAAATAGTGCTGCCACACTACTGGAATCAGTTTACAAGGACCTCAACAGTTCAGAGCTAAACAGGGGATAACGTTGCATAAGGAGATATACAGAGGGTTCCTGTCAAAACCATCCAGCGTATTCTTTAATGTGATCACCCCACACAAATTACATGGCCTAACGTCCTATCTGACGGATGGCTTTTTCCAAGCCCATCAGTGTCTCCTTGCTCGCCAAAGTCAGAACAAGTGTTAACGGATAAAATCTACAAAATCTAAACACAGTAGAATTGAAATCTTCGGGGGTGGCTCAGTCGTTAGCGCGCCACGCTAGTAATCTACAGTTCCCAGGTTCGAGTCCCAGCTGGGCCATCGTTGAGATTTATCACCACAAAACTCCCTGCCCACGATCAGTAGGGTACACCAATGGGCTTGGAAAGGCCGCCGTCTGTTTGATGGAATGTTAAGCCGTGGCCCCGTGTGCGGAAGTTATACCCTGTGCACGTTAAAGAACATACTGAGTTACCTTGATGGGAGGCTACTATCTGTCCAATAGGTCCCCCTCCCCCAACCTTCTCTAAGCCATCGGGGTCCTTGTGACCTGGCCAATTAGTCCATTGTGTGCAAAAAAGTGCCACTTTTCACAAAGAACCGAGAGACAAAGAATAAAATTGAATAAAGAGCTGTTTTTATACATGAAAATGATTGACAAGGGCTTCTTATTTACCCAACAAATGAGTTATTTATGACAACTGTTCTAAGTTATTTAATGTTCTTAGAAATGGTATCACAGGTAAATTAGGAGCAGTTTTTAAAAATCAAAGGCAACTTTTGATATTATTTGTCATTGGTTTACTTGAATATGAAAGGAAAATCTGCATATGCGGTAAAGCCTTCTGCTGGCAATTAAAGCATTAACCCTTTCAGGACCATAAGGTTTCTAAGAGTAAATATATTAAAGTATGTAACTGTTTATTTTAGTTTGTTTAGACGTAAAATAAATAAAAATCATAAGAAAAATACATAGCAATGTGTAGTTTTTTTGGGATTTTATGGGAAATATTTTTCCCAATGGACTATAAAGGTAACACAAATTATAGTTAGGCTTATTATGCAATGACTTTTATTTATTGGTTTATTAGAACAAAATGTTAACTAATAAAATAATACAAAATTATGAAATAAAATTACTATACAAAATGATGTGCTAATTATGATATTCTGCGAAGCAATTTCTTTTGGTTGTGAGGCAAAGATGGACATTGCATATAGTACATATATTATGCGTCCTGACAGTTCTGTTTTTGTTTTCTAAACGTTCCCGTTTACGTAATTGCGTTCGGCATACGTTCTATTTTGACATTCTGTATAAAAAATGCAGATAAAGTTATAATTAAATACGACAATCACCAATTTTAAAATGGGAAAAATGTTTCCCTTAGTCGTAAAAGGGTTAACAATACTGCTAATGAATTATTCACAAACGAAAAACAAATTCCACAAAAATAATGTACAATATTTGAAAAGAATGTTAATTTTTTATTTAAATATTTGACAACTTGATAAACCTACAGCAAAAAAAATTTATATTATTAACCTATTGCTTCGGCTTTATAAATGTCATTGTATCTCATACATATATTTTTAATTTGCTCTTACAATTCTGTTTCTGTTAATTATTGCCGAAGTTGAATATTGAAAACCTGTGAGATCTGCATTAGACGTTGATATTTGTTGGTGTAAGTAAGAAATAAAATATTGTTCTCAATAAGTTTTAAATCTATTACATTTTAGTCTTATGCCGAATCTAATAACAAATCAAAGAAAACTTTGAACAAATGAATATCACAACTATAAAAGTGATATATCAATAGGTGACCTACAAATAATTTTGAATTTCATGGTAAACATTTCCATTTTAAATAATGACAGTTACTTTGTTTATAAAAGTGTATTCATAGTTTGGTGATTTATTACGGGATGTAAAGGAACATAGCGATCTACAGAGCATAAAGTTTGAAAGTTTTTTTTCAATTAACCATAACTGGTAATAATGTGAAGCGAACATATGAAATGTAAATGATGGGGCAAGACATGCCGTGCTTTTATTTTATACTGCCAAAATAAAGAACTTTGTGCAAATGTTCAACTGAAATTCCGATAACAGCTTTATCACCGAAAGATAAAACTGTGATGGTTAAGATTTTTTGTACAAAATATAAAATATAAAGAGCACGTAAAATAATAATGCCTAAGATAAATCTTCAACGAAATATGACAAAATTCAGTGTAATGCTTACATTAATTTAAAAAGGTAAAAGAGTGCAAAACGTCTTGAAACTCAACCCGACTGCTGCAGAACAAGCTAAACGGTCGCCCCCTCGTGATCATGCGCCCCCTAACGTGACGTCACGATTTTAACGCCCGGGCCCTCTCCCATCTAGAACTCCCTGGCACGCTACCGACTGAGCCACCTCTCCACCACCTGTACACACCACCAAGACCATATCTCCCTACTTTTTAGAACGCCAGTAATCGGTAGAGGTGAAAAAAAAATTACATATTACTTGTTTTTTTTTTCCAAGAAATTTCTTCAAAATCACTAAAATGGAGGGGTAAAATATTGTACTAGAGCGGCGTTCCGGTTCAATACTGCGCGATCTTGGCACTTCTTTCGCTCTGATTTTCAGCCCCTCAACATGCTTCCCCTCCCCCATTTACCTTTTTTCTTCATCCAGACCTGTGCCGGACTAAAGATGCTTGAGCGCAGGGCTGGGGCGAAGGCATACCCCCTCAAACTTTGAGAAAACAGCCAACTTTGAAGCATAAAATAAAAGCTAGCAAAGCACAATAAACTTGTGCACATTTCACCCATTTTTAAATACCTCTAAAACGGAGAGGAAAAGGTTATACTGCAATGAAAATCCAGTTTCTTGCCACCTTAAACCTTTATTCTTTTCTACATTCGGGCCTGCTTGAACGTAGCAAGATCAGTTCCTATCAGTAAGATATCTGTTTGCCTCGTTACACAGTCTATTTTTCAAAGCCCGCGTTACAACCAATGCCGTATCAACAGAGAGATTCAAAAATAAAACTGATGATCATCCATCCTGACCTCTACTAGAACAAGGGGAAAATTTGTTTTGCCATTTTAAACTGCTATAAATTAATATGGGCCGTCCCGTGGCCGAGTGGTTAGCACGCTTGGCCACTGATCTAAGGGACCGGGGTTCGAGCCCCGGAATTAGGCATGGATGCGTGTGTCGTTTTTCTGCTGAGGTCCTGCCATCCTCTCAGATCTCCTACTGTGGCATATAAACTGACAGGCTCCTGTCAGACCTCTGTGGCAAGCAGCTGCTTGAGGGGGTATTTATTTTTTTTTATAAATTAAGGTGCAATGCATCGGAAAATGGTTTTTGTTCTTTCGCAAATCTTTAAATGATTGGTTTGTTTAATCTCCGAGAGATTTTTTTGCACACAGTGGGTTAAATGATAAGTCATAAAAACTCCAAAGGATCAGAGAAAGTTGGAGGCGGGGGAAGCCTCTCTTTCCCCCATCCAGTAAGTTCTTTAACGTGCACAAAGTATGGGTTTTTTGCAAACGATCAGTGGTTTAACGTCCCACCTGACGAACGGTAGCCTTTTCAAACATATCGATGTCGGGAAGGGAACCCCGATTCTCCTCCTGGGAACGTCATTGATTAAGATGATATTTTTATACGCACCATCACGATTTTTAATATAAACTATTATTACCTGTTTAATGCCAATTGAAGCATATTTTTCATAGTAACTATTATCTTTTGCAGATGAAAGAACCTCGCCCACTGGAGCAGCATCACGTTGCAAAGTTTGTGTAAGTATAGATTCCAAAATAAAAATAATTCTTCATATTGTTAACAAAGAAATTTTCAGCCTTTCAAAGTTCCTTCCCGAGTTATTGCAGAAATTCATGGTCGCCGGTGAGCAAAAATTTTAAAAGTACTCTGACGGAAGTTTAGAGCAAACGAACACAGGTGAAATACAAAAAATAAGCAACAAAATAAGATATTTCGCTTTTTTTTTTGGTCAATTATCGTATTATATGAATAATTCCGATCGAACATCCTGCTTCTTCCAATCTGGACCACTTTGTAAGGGGGCAGAGTGGATTCCCCTATAATCTGGTCCAAACGCAAAAATGATGGTGAGGAGGCTGAATGGAAAGGTAGGGTAGGGACCCACGCAATAGTGATGCAAGCGACCCTACCAAGGTGCGAAAGGGCATAATGGCCGCAGGCCGCCCTAAGGTCGTTGAAAATGGTGAAGGACGAGAGTCAAGTCAGTGCCTGAGTGATGGAAACTGTAGAACTCGATGAAATGAGAAATACTGGCTGTCGTTATGCAGTGAAGCTGGGAGGGGTCAGAGTGAGGAAAGTAAGAGTTTGAGGAAGTTAGTAAAAAGAAAAAACACTTCCCCCTGTAAGGGGGGGGGGGGAGGGTGACATCTCCCGGATGGCGAAGGGAGGAAATAGGGGTAAAAGTAAGGGGGTGTCTCCTTTTCACTTGAGGTGGGGCTAAGAAAATATTTTTCTCTAAAAGTCACGTCCCCCCTTCAATAATTTGGTTGGGACTTAGAAAATTTGAGTGGGAGGGGGAGGGAGGGAGGGAGGGAGGGAGGGAAGAACGTCCTCAGAAAAAAATCAAGAAGATTGAGTAAAAAGTCTAGTGTGTGGGGGGGGGGGGGTGGAATGTGTTTAGGTAGGATAGCATGGGAGGAAGGGGTGTGATGTTGGGAAGCATCGCGTAGGGGCCATGTAACCAGGTTAGGCTTAGCTGAATTTTTGGTCCGGAGCCAGAGGTTAAGTGTTATGTAAAATTTAAAAATGAGTGTGGGATAGGGTTGTAAGATGTAGGGTGTTGGGCCATCGCTCGGGGTGTGTGATGATGGTTGGAGGTGATATTAATAGGCATAGTAGATGAAATTTGATGAAGTGGTCCTTATGGGTGATGTTAGGCCTCAGCAGGGCCTTTTTATGTTGCAAGTAATGAGATTTTCAAATGGTGCAAGAATTCTGTTTTAAATGATATATTTTTTATATTTTTATTTTTGAAGCACATTGTAGACTAGAGGGGTGTCCAAAGAGGATCTTTTTTTTTCTTTTTTTTTTCTTTTTTTGGCTCCTGGATCTTATGAGTGTCCAATTGGATCTTTTATCTTGCAAGGAAAGCAAAGGAGAAGATTGTGGGGAGGTGGTTAGGAGGGAGGGAGGGAGGATTAAATATGTCCGAGTGGAGAATAGGAACTTGACCAGGGCTTGGAAGTGAGATTTTTGTTGTTTGTATGTGGGATTAAGAATGGTTTGTGTGGCGACTCCTAAAAGTGCATGTTGGTGATAGAGGGTGTTTCTCTGTGTAGTGTATCTAATGCAGTGAAGGAGGAAGTGGGGGATGCCTTCTATCACCTGACAAATGGTGCAGAGGGAACTGTGTTTGTGATGAATAGGTCTTTATTAACATTTGTTCTGCCTGTTCGTATCCTATGTATGGATGTCTGGGCACTTCTGTGTAGGTAATGTAGATAGAGTGTGTGGGGGATGGGACCAATGTTGGCTCTGAGTGTATGTTTATCTGTAGCATGTGGAGTCCAAGATATTGACCAGGTGTTGTAGAAGTTTCTTTTGTGTATAGTACTTGAAAGTGGGGTTGGTGGGTGTATATATACTTGAAGTGGGTACGTGAAAGTGGGGTTGATTGTGGTAATTGGGTAGAGGGAGGTTGTGTGCTTGTTTGGCAAGTATGTCAGCAGTCTCATTGTGGGTTATGTTTACAGTGTGATGGGATCCAATAAAATGTGAGATGCTTTTTAGTGGCGAAAAGATTCTGAGCGAGTTTTTGAATGCGATATAAGGAGTAATGTTGTGACCATTCATATGTGTTTGTTGATGGTTTGTAAGGCAGGCTTAGAGTCAGTAATTATGTTGATGTGCGAGTTGGGGAGAGTGGCTGCCCATTGAAGTGCTTTGTGTATGGCTGCTAATTCAGTGCTAGTGCTGTTGGATGCATGAATTTAAATTTGGAGGTGTAGTTATGTATGGGACAGTGAAAGGTAGCAGTTCCATTTGTGATGTGTGGAATGTGTGATCCATCTGTAAAAATGGTGAGGTTAGTGGTGGGTAGTTGTGTTAGCAAGTGATCAGCAGCAAATTTTAGTCCAGTTGGGTGGTGATATTTTTTGTTGGAGATGTGGAGTAGGATGGGGTTGTTTGATTTGCCAGTGTGGGAGATTATGTTGTGGTTTGAAAAAATTTGTTTTTTCCAGGTGGTGTAAAGGGGGTGGTTTGTGATAGCTGAGGCAGTGGGGATCGGAAGGTTGCTGTTTTTAATCCTGTGCATAACAGGGTGGTTTGGGTGTAGTGTTTTAGTTTGATGTAATGTTTGCAAGTTAGATACTGTCTTTTAATGGTGAGGGGGGGGGGGGCATATTTGCTGCTGCCAAAGTGGCCAGGTTTGGACAGCTAGCTTTTAGGCCTAGGGCAAGTCTTATAGCTCTTGTTTGGATAACTTCAAGTTGCTGTATTTGGGAATGGGAGGCAGTGTTAGGGCTGGTAAGCCATACTCCACAGTTGAGGTAAGCTCTAACAAAGGTGGTCATTGCTTGATCACTGCCCCCCCCCCCCCCCATGTGGCTTTAGCGATGGCTGATTGAGTAATTCCGAGCGAAGGAACAATCGGGCAAACAGACGAATGGAGGAAGGACACGTGTGACGTCATTGGTGGCACAAATTGTCAGTTTCCCTGTGGTTCCGCGGCTACCTGAGTAATCGATCGCAAATTGGGTGCAGTGGTCCCACTTTTAGATCTAACCCTGTTGGGGTAACAGATCGGATTCTCAACTGCCGTGGGTCGGGAATGATCCCTCGAAAAGTATTAAGAGATTTATCGGGAGCTGCCGTCGCCTACCTTGCGAATGGAGTAGTACGTTGTGTGTAGTACATGTGGAAAGCTGTGAATGAAATTATTGATCGACATCGTTTGGTGCCAAACCTTTAGCGTGGATTTAACTAGCATTTATTATTTCTGCTATAAAATTTATGCTTTGAGTATTATACACTTACTTTGTACAGTCTTTATATATTATATTATTTTCTGAATCGCCAATATTTTTATTCTAGGGATCACTATCGAACCAACTACAGGATGTTCAGTGCTGCAGCACGTCCATGCTGGAAATAAGACGAAGGAATTGCAATTGTCTTCCTCGTCACTATGAGGGCTATATTTCAGATGTAAATAGAAAATTCAACTGCTTCTTGCATTTACAGCTTTTATTGGAGAAAATAAACATTAAATTTTATCTGAACCTTATCGCAGGTGCTGTAATTTATTAACGTAATCAAGTAGCGAAAATTACAGGAGGCGGTTACAGGCCTAAAATAGAATATTTGCCAATGGAAGAAAGTGGCACCTACATTATATATGGCTCATATTTCGGCAACTTTGTAAAAACAGGATAAGGGAATTGCATCCTCATGTATTCAAAACCTCCATGATAAATACTTAACCTAAAGCGGAAAAAAAAACAGTTTTTTCCTCACAGACGGTGGTGGCTGTCGTAAACGTAAATAGACGAATTGGTAACCAAAATATTACAGAAGAGTAACAGGATTGTATTACAAAGGTTTGCAGTAATTGCAAATACCTTTGGATTAAATCAGATAAAAATTGAAACAAAATCAAATAATTGGTGACCACCTCGTGTCGGGGTGGTTCTCAGGAATCGTATACAAGGTTCAAATTGCTTGACACTACGAAGGTCACATCAGAAACTGCAGGAGACAAGAAAAAAAATCTAACACTCGTTCTAAGCACGTTTGACAGTTATCGATTCTGCCAGCACTATGATGAAAAAATAAATCGACACTACCAAGTTAATTTGGAAAGATTAGGATGAAAGAGAATGGGAAAAATTATTTGATTATAAACTGACTAGGAGCCCCTTATACATTGTGAGGTAGTAGTCTTCTCCATCAAGTGGATTTTGCAAAGATGTATGATTAGCTTCATCCATCTTTTATTCTTTTTTTTAGTAGATGTTTAAGTTGCTTTTATTCATGGTATGTACTTAAAACTTTGATTTCTATGTTTATTTTAAGCAATATTTATTTTGAACATTTTTTATTTTGCGCTTGCCTGATGTCAGAGTGGCTAATGTGCTTGGTTGCGGATCAAAGCGACCTGGGTTCGAGCCCCAGATAACACATGGATGTTTCTTTTCAGATACTTTTTTCTGCTGTGGTCCCTATTCGTCTGTTAATCTCATGCCGCACATCACCATTATCTGTTACATAGCTCCCAAGATAATTAAACTGTGACACCTGCTCCAGACTGCAACCATTCAGATTAACTGAATCACAGCCTGCTTGACCAATTTTCATCACTTTAGTTTTCTCTCTGTTTATAACCAAACCTACTCTACTACCAGTCTCATCAACAGCTCGAATGAAAGAGTTCATCTGATCATCATCATTTGCCAAAAGGGCTAAATCATCAGCATAATCTAAATCAGAAATTTTCGTATCTCCAGTCCATTTAAGGCCAAAATCTTTCCCTTGAAGTGAATTTCGCATAACATAATCAATAACCAAGCTAAAGAGAAAAGGAGACAAAATGCACCCTTGTCAACACCAGAAGCAATGCTAAACCAATTGCTACAAGCCTTACCAACTCTCGCACGACTCAGTGTTATTACAGAGAGCTTTCATTATGTTAACTAACTTGTCAGGTATACCATATGATCTCACAATCAACCACAAATTATGATGATCAACAGAGTAAAAAGCCTTTTTGAAATCAACAAAGCTAGCAACCAAAGGTTTCTGAAACTCTAAACATTTCTCAAGAATCTGCCTAAGTGAAAATATCTGATCCACACATCCCCTACCACTTCTGAATCCACATTGCTCATCACGCAATTGACTGTCAACCAGATTCTTAATTCTATTAAGCACAATCATGGAAAGAACTTTACCCGGAACAGAGAGTAGACTGATACCCCTATAGTTATCACAAGAACTGCGATCACCTTTTTTGAAAATAGGGATAACAATAGCTCTGGTAAAATCCTTAGGAACCATGCCTTTATCATAAAAGATATTCAGAATTTCAGTCATCCAAGTGGTAACCGAAACATTCCCAACTCTAAGCATTTCCATAATAATTTCATCTACCCCTAGGGATTTATGTACTTTAAGTTTAGAAACTGCCAAAATAACTTCAGGCTCTGTTATAGGGCCAACATTAAAGCCAGTAATGCATCTATCATCATTTCAAACGATGGGAGTAGAATTAACCACATTGTTTAGAACATCACTGAAATGGGTTGGGTTGTTTTACCACTGAGCGGCAATTTTTTACACAGAATTAGCTAAATAGCCAGGTCACAGAGACCCCGAAGTCTCAGAGAAGGTTGGGGAGGGGACCCACTGGAACAGCTGTTGCGAGAATACCCTCCCGTAAGGCCATCCAGCGGGTTTTTTAATGTGCACAGGTTGTGGCTCTCCCACACATGGGCCCATGGCTTATCGTCCCATTCGACAGACGGCGGCCTTTCCAAGCCCATTGGTGTCCCCTACCGACCGTGGGCGGGGAGTTTTGCAGAGATAAATCTCAACACTGACCCCACCAGCTGGGACTCGAATCTGGGAACTGCAGATTATGGGCCTGACGTGCTACCGACTGAGCCACTCCTGCCCCCATCAATGAAATGCTCAGCCCACATAGCCAAGATAGAATCCTCACCTTCTATAACCTTACCTTTCTTATCCTTCAAATCCTGTATACCTGTCTGTTTTGTACCACACAAAACATTGACTATCTGGTATAGTTATCTGCTGTTGTGCTGTCTAACTGCTTCTTCGGCTTTGTCAGCCAAGCCATCAAGCCAAAGATTCTTATCAGCAGATAACTGATCCTTTACACGTTTATTAAGTTCTCTGCAATGCTTTCTATTAGGACTAGTAGGGTATTGATTAAGGACATTCCTGCAGTTCTTTCTTTCCGAAATAAGCTCAAGTGCCTTATCACTCAGATAATTCTGCCTCTTCTGCTCCTTTTTTCCTAAAAGAGTACTGTTAGTGTCCAAAAAAGCCTGTTTAAAATGATCCCATTCTTCCTCAACTTCAGTAGTAAGCATACCATGACTGTCATAATGACTAAGTAACCTATCATGGTAAGCTTTGGCTATAACTGGGTCTTTCAGAGCTTCAGTATTAAAACTAAATTTTTTAAATTTAGCACAACACTTTTTAAGTTTAAGTTGCAAGACACTTTTAACAAGGTAATGGTCAGATCCAATTTCAGCTCCCCTATATGCCCTGGTATTTCTAACAGAACTAGCCCATTTGCTGTTAATTAATATATAATCAGTCATATTCCTATGCAGCCCATCAGATGAAACCCATGTGTACTTATGTCGCGGTGTTTGTAATATGTAGTTATTCTGAATCCATTGAGTTTACTTACCTGTAGGAGACGTGCCCATTGCCATTGCAGCTACCAATACCAAAAGGGCCTATCACCCCTCCCCAAATGTCAGCGTCAGTACCAACTTTGGCATTGAAGTCACATAGAACAAGGGTAATATCTTCTTTCCGACAGAATTCAAAATATACTGAAGTTGTCCGTAAAACCTATCCGTCTCATTCTCAGTGGGGGGAAAACAGCAGATAACATTCGTTTTTAATGCTTGTCTGGAATTGTGCTGTAAGAAACTTTTCATTAATGCACTCATATCTTAGAAGAGCATCAGTAGCATGTCTGCTGAGAAGCAGACCTACGCCTTGGAGATGCTTCTTTCCTTCCTGAAAACAGAAATTTAAGATTATTTTTAAGAATCTGACCTTTACCTGTCCATCTGGTCTCTTGCAGGCTGAGAATATCTAAATTATAACGGTGGAATTTTTGTGTTGGGTTGTTTTACCTCTGAGCGGCAATTTTTTGCACACCATTGGCTAAATGGCCAGGTCACAAGGATCCCGAGGGCGCAGAGAACGTTGGGGGAGGGGACCCACTTGAACGGCTGTTAGGAGACAGATGGTAGCCTCCCGTCAAGGCCACAGTTTAAAGAAACTGTGTTTATTGAGAGAGGGAATGCCGACAATATCAAGCAGCCCCCTAATCGTGGGCATTTGGGGAAAGACCCATTACCCCACCACTAAAGGCTGAAGCCATCTACACTGGAAGACTTCCTCCAATGTAGAATTTGACGATGCCAGTAGAAGCAAGAGTTCAGATGCCTGCGATGACCTCTGCTCAGGATTATCCACCAGCTAATAAAACATATCCTGTGAATCTATGCACTTTGGGCTGTCAACCCACAGACTGTTTTCTGTAGCACATAGTACCCGTATAAAATTCGATAGTGAACATAAACCGGTTACACCAGTAATCGGTTAACCGAGGTTTTACTATATATCAAAAAGCTTTACCCCCAGCAAGAAAATGTTCTGGCTATGCCCCTGCTAGAGGGTATAAAGCGTAAAATGAGAAACCACGCCTGAGTCGAACTGCAGAAAGGGTTTTTTTTATTCTCTTTAATGGATAGAAACGAATTTACACGGGTGTTGCAGATATTTTGGGACCTCTGAACAACTTATGCAACATATTTCATCAATATTAGGATGGTGTTATTAAATTAGGTAAGAATGGGGGAAAAATGTTAATTCAACAAACATAACTTCAAACAGAAAACTTCTAGTGAATTGAATTTCAAATATTTTTTTAATTCCAGAGAGTGGTACAAATACCTCATTAATTCTTAAGGTGAAGTAATTCTTAAGGTGAAGTACTTCGCTTGTTCTTGTCAGTTATTTCCCCATTGGAGTCACCTAAGGTGTTCTGTACAAAAAAAAAATTATTTTTCTACCAAATAACTGCTTGTCAGACGAGAGAACGGATTGTTATTGGATTAACTTCGAACGGCACTTTTTTGCACACAATGGGCTAAATGGCCAGGTCACAAGAACCCCGAGGGCTCAGAGAAGGTTGGGGGGGGGGGAGCTTGGGGGACTTGGAGCTTTGGAGAGCTTTTGGGAGACAGATGGTAGCCTCTCGTCATGGCCATCCAGTGTGTTCTTTAACGTGCACAGCGTATGGCTCTCCCGAGCGGATTTAATATTACATTTGCCCTATAGATTTTACAAGGTCTATTAGGTTTCTCGAGCCTTCCCGGGGGTCAAGTGGTTAGTGTGATTGGCTACTGATTAAAACGACTGGAGCTTGTGCCCTGGATACGCTATGGATGTTTATTTTATATGCGTCTTTCTGCTGAGATCTCACCTCCTCACACATCTTTCTATGGCTTATTAATGGGCAGGCTCCTGTTAAATCTCTGACTTTTTTTAATACAAGTTTCTATCTCGAACCTCATGCGTGCTTTTAGCAGCATTCAATCCACCAGCCCCACCTTAAAATTGACCTTAATTTGGATTGTGTAAAATACCAAGTCGGAGAAAAAGCGAATTATAAAGCGAACTATAAATTTCAGACAATATTGATACACATGATGAAGCATATTTTTATTTGGACCCACAAAATGAGTGATCAACACTTCAGAGAAAATTGTTACATTTCCTATTCTTATCGCCTTAAACTTTAATGACTCATTCAGTAGCACTTTAGTTGGTGCAGTCTGGGCAAGGTACGAACTCCATATTGCTGGCCCCAAAGCAAGGGGGACCAGAGTCTACAGAATGGGGAACGCCAAAGTGAATGTGGATATAAAAATTTTAAGATAATTATTGATGGGACCCAAATGTATTTGAAGCAGGAGACTGCTAATTATTGGGGTTTGATACCGCTGTTCTAGACATTCTGGAATATTGCCAATGTCTACAGCTCACATAAGTTGATGTCTACAAAGGTGAATTTTGTGTGCATGGAAATGCAATACCTATGATGTACAATTGTCAATTTATCTATATAAGGAGAAAGAAACTTTTTTTTTCTCACAATTTATTATGACTAATGCACACTATCTAGCTTTCATAAATGCAGTAGCTTATATTACATTTGCATATAAACAACTGAAAACATTTTCACTATCATATATATATGATCTGAAATTAGGTTATATACAAACATGCAATTCAAATTTAGACATACGAATTCACAGCTCATCATTGATTTAATGAATTTTCATCCACTATCAGGCTGTTTTTTTTAAGTGACAGGAGATGATGGGTGAAGAGGAAAAGTCTTGGGCTGGCGCAAATTCCACCAGGTTCAAGACAATTTTTCCTACAATTTTTCCTAAAGACAAATTTTCATTTTCAAGACAAATTTTCACTTAAGAGCTTAATAATGGATGAATATTCATTAAATGCAACTCAAATGCCTTGCTTACTACAATATTTCAACAATTAACATGCCAGACTTCGATTAAGCACTGTCCTTTGTCTTAAAATTCAACATTGTTTCAGTAGCTTAGCACAATACCTATTAAAGAGTAATGGACGCCTTAGTATATACCAAGAGTGATTATTACCATGTATAAAAATAATCTGCATTCCTAAAAATGTGCATTTAAAACATCATTGAATTTATGTTTTACAAAGAGCATGTAATATTTTTGTCAACAGTATTTTACAGTTTTGCGCACTGATGTCACTGGATTAAAAAATCTGCTTCAGCAGAATAGTTAAATGATGAAAAACTACTCTACGATATATGTTTTCTCTGTTACTACGTTAATGATAAAATTTCAAATGTTAATGATAAACTTTCAAATAGCGAGTATGCTTAACATTTATATATTACAACGTAAATGCTAGGTATCTTTACAAAATCAATTTATTATATTTTGTAACACCTAGCTTACGAATATGTCCATGTTGTGTAGATGAGAATTAGCATTTATCATACTTTCACAAATATTCTGTCTTCTCTTCTTGGGTATTTTAGTATTCATCCAGTTTTAAATTATATATATTTTTCAAATCAAAAGTTCCCAATCAAGAGCAGTTGTAACCCTGCAATGTTCACTATTTTACCCATGGCACCAAATTACCTGTCATTCATTAGCAGACACATCAACCAAAGCAGAATTGGAGAAAGACTGAAAACTCTTGAGTTGTGATGAAAAACAAGGTGGAAACCTAAATTGTGAAATAAAAATGAATTCAAAAGGAGTTGGTGAAAGATAAATGCCTAAATGACTGCATCATCTCTACATATGAAACTATATACATTGAAAGCACAATTTATTATACACACTGCACCCATCCACAAAACTGCCCTATTCCGCCACAATAATGTAGCAGTCAAAACCTCTTGCATAGCAGGTCAGATATCTACCTGTTGTATAGCGTACCTGCAACTGTTACAATGAGTAAATACAGAAACCTGAGTTCGATCCTGGGCTGATAGTCGGTACAAAGAAGGGGTATTTCATATCTGTGACTGCAGAACAGCTGAGATTTCTCCATGCAACTGTCGCACATATGTACCAAGACTACATAAAACCTGCAGCCACTGGAAAGTGGCTGTAACTGGGCCACAGTACAGATAACGTCAGCATTTAACAACAGGGCAGCTATGAAGGTTTGTGCAAAGATCACTTGATGTACAATGGCATGACTGGGCTCACCGGACTATGAGACTGTAGTGGTTGAAGGAATCCTGTATGGTCCCTGTGGAATTGCCACTTGTGTACATGGACTACATAAAAACCAACAAAACCTATAGCCAGCACGAAAAAATGTGGCTATAACTAGGCCATTCAAGTTCGAGATGAGTGCCACCTCTCCCATATTGTAACATCAGAACAGAGGGCCACAGTGCACATAACATTGGCATTCAACAACAGGGCAGCTACGAAGGTTTGTGCAAAGACCACTGGATGTACAGTGGCATGACTGGGCTAGAGTAGTCGATGCCCACATCAAGTACCCTTGTCAACAGCATGTCTGCACAGGGCTATGAGGCTGCAGTGGTAAAAGGAACATCGCCAATGGACCATGGAAGACTGAAAACAGGTAGCTTGATCCAATGAATTGTGTTTTCAACTACAATACTCCAATGGGATGTTGCATGTGTGGCATAGACCACATGAAGCCATGGACCCCAATTGTCAAATCAGGACTGAGACAGACAAATCTGATAGAGACAGTGTAATGTTCTGGGTGTGTTTATGTGAGCTACCTTGGGGCCCCTTGTACCATTGAGACCACCATCATCACACAAGGCTATGCAACTGCTTTGCCGACAACCTACACCCGTTCATGTCTATCCATTTCCCACAGATGGATGCCTTCTTTCAACATCCTGTCTCATTGTTCCTGTTTGGGGAAAGACTGCTTCCAGTGACTTCACAATCCCCAAATGACCCTCTCACTCTCCAGATTTGAACTCTATTGAGCATTTGTGGGACAAAATGGAGTGATGCATTTGAGCCCAAAACCCATCACTGGCAACTCGCAGCTTTATGGACGGAAAAACATCACCGCCAACTTGGAGCTTTATGTACAGCTGCCCTGGAAGCATGGGCTGCAATACCATCCGAACATTTCCAACACCTAGTAGCAGGGACGTACTGGGGGGGGGGGGGGGGGCACTGATCCCTCGACCCCACTCAAAAAAAAAACCCGGTTGTCTTATACAAAATCTCAATCTTGTATACCTGCTTTGAAATACAAAACAGTTGTCTAAGTTTATTTTAGCATCATATTTTACATACCCTAAAAATAGATTAAAAAAATTATAAAATCTTATTCTGTTTATAATGTTGTTTTAACCTTTCCTGTTCCGTGGAATATTTTAGTAATTGGCAAACCTTACTCGTCTTATTTTCAGATCCTCCCCGATATTTAATTTTCTGAGTCCCCCCCTCCCCCTGAAACTAAATTCTTGGTACATGCCAGCCTAGTAGAGTCCATGCCATGATAGATTGCTTCTGTTGCATGCTTTGTGAATTGCTTTGTCTGTTGCATGCTTTGTGATTGCTTTGTGAATTACACGGAATTCACAAAGTTGTTAATTAACGAAAGGTGGACCCATATGTTATTAGGTGGGTGTGTATAATAAATTGTCCTTTCAGTGCATAATGATTCTGATTCACTCAAGAGATAAAAGCTGACTTAACTGACATTACCATTAGTTTCATACAGCAGTCAAAAAGATTTCAGGCACTAAGCTACTAAGATAAAAGAATAAATGAAGATCACACTAGTGAATTTCTGAAATCCAGCTTTTCAACAAGCAATTACTAAAATTTTGTTACTAAAAATTTTAAATTTTATTAAAATTTTATTACTAAAACGATGCTACAATAAGGACTCATAACCCTATAGATAACAACATGCTATATGCATATAAAACTTTTATAATTGACCTAGCTTCTTTTTTTAATGAATTTCTTTTCATATTAAGAATACAAAGATCCTCTACTATATATATTATCACTTGCATAATGTTTAAAATTAAAAATGAGCTAGTTCACCATACAATTCACGTATTATCACAAATTCTATATCTGTAATCATAACTACTTATCCTCATTACTTTTTAATTAATAAAGTCTAACAGAAATACACGGTTATATCAGAATAATATGACCACCCATGGAATCTGTACCCGCCCAGGAGAGTCACAGAGTACATATGACAAGGTCGACCACACAGAGAAATAAAAGAGGCCGGCCAGGACAGATGAGCCATAGTGTGTAATGTGAGCACATGAGCAGGTATTGATTTGACGGACGTTCAGACAGGAATGATCATAGGCTACCATGCCAAGGGTGGAAGCATCTCGGAAACAGCAGACTCCATGGGCTGTTTGCGAGGTGCTAGTAAGGGTGTACCAAGAATGGACTGCTGGCACACCAAGTACCTCCAGACTTCATAACTGTGGAGCCCCAAAGGCCATCGACCCAAAGGAGAACGTCACCTCCGTCGACTGGTAAAGGGCAATCAACGCACAACAATGCAGCAATTGACCACTCAAATGAACGCTGTACAGGTACCTGATAAAAGTAGAGTGAACCCTGTTATGCATAGGTGTCTGGAGTGGATGCTGCATAAAGGCGCCCATGTTAACTAAGATCCATTGGCAACAACGCCTGCAGTTTGCATGGTACTACTATCATTGGACAGTGAAAGAGTGGAAAAAGGTTGCCTTCTCTGACAAATCGAGGTTTCTACTACACAGAAGTGAAGAGCAGTGGCTAATATGGTGTCAGACACACGAGAACCAATACCCGGACATGCTTGTCAGTCAAGTACAGGCAGGCAGGGCAGTGTGCATGTCTGGAGGATGAGAATTCCTGGTATGACTTGGGACCGCTGGTACCACTGGATGGGTCCCTGAATGCCAATGGCTACCTGTCCATCCTCGCTGACCGCATGCATCCCTTCATGTTGGACGTTTACTCTGGTGGTGATGGTGTCTACCAAGAGGACAATGCATCCTGCCATGTTGCTAAAGTGGTGCACGACTGTTCCAGGAACATGACAGTGATGTGTCCGTTCTCCCTTGGCCAGCAAAATCGCCCGATCTCAATCCCATAGAGCACTTGTGGGACCATTTGGATCGACAGGTTCGGCGTACGGACCCACAACCACGTCATCTCTGGAACATTCATGCTCTGCTGGAGTCCGAATGGCCACGTATGCCTCTGGCAACCTTCCAGGGCCTCATTGCATCTATGCCACGACGTCTCGCCGCTATCATCCGGGCCAAGGGTGGTTATTCCCATTATTAGGTAGATGGTCATATTATTCTGATACAACTGTGTATATACTAGTAAATGATAGAGCATTATTTTTACCATTTTCTGACCTGTGCTTCACAACCACACTATTTCCATTTGGTATGTTAGGATTGTTCTGAAATATGCATCAACAGATAAATGCTTTTTAACCTTCTATTTGTCTACAGTGTTGCCTAGAGTATATTACATTTTAGTAACCTTGTACTCGATTAATGTGAAGCAAGTATAAAAAAAAAGGTTTTAATTTTGTGATTAAAACCCATGTATTCACTAGCTTATGACAAATCACTTATCTTACAATTTAAAAAACAACAGTAGATTCAAAAAGTAATGCCCTCATATTTATCACTAATATATTTTAGAATAAAAATTTCACAGTTTGCAGCATTTCACAGTTTCCTTTTTTTGAAACAAACTATCTAAGCTATTGATTGTTTTTAAATTAGATGTTACTGAAATTTTGGTGTGTATATTAATTAGGTGTTACTAAATATTTGTGTACCAATTTATAGTTAACAATTCAATTCACATTTATATTAACAATTCAATAGCATATAAGTATCATGCAAATTACCTGCATTGTAACTGAATTAATCATTCTTTGAAATCATACATAAATAAATTATTAATTTTAAACAACACACCCTCCAGAAAACTTAAGCCCCCAAGTTACAATACTTTACAATTTATGTAAACACTGTAGTGTATAAATAATTTACGTTTACAAAACTCAAAGTAGTTATCACATTAATAACATATTTCATTGGAAAAAATAGATTTTAAATTTACTTACTGGTGTTGTACTGTTTTAAGTATGTTAGATAGCACCATAATCTTAATCTAAAAAATTGCTGTTTATTGTATGGTAGCAAATATTAGTTCAGAAAAGAAAAATGGAAAACAATACGTTCAAAACATTTTCATTCTTAGAAAGCAACAAAATATACTCATGACAGAAAACAAAGTGATTACATCATCAGTTTGAAGTGCATGTAATATACGGATTTAAAACAGAGTTAAACTTGTTACATGAATGCAAAAATTATAAAATTATAAATCTTTAAATTTGTACTCAAGAGTTTTGGTTATGCTATTAAATGCATATTCTAAATTATTATGTTGTTAATAATTAAAGCCATTAATACAAATTGAAATTATCACTTTAAAACTTAATTGCTACGAGTCACAAAGGGTGTGCCTCATAACTTGGTACTTTCAAGTAACTATTTACGCATTTGCATAGGAAAGTGAAAAGCATTGCCTAACAGATTTGTTACTGATTTTGGTTTGGAAGATTTGTACAATATTTTTTGGCATTACTTTTATACTTTCTTTCATTGATAAATATTTGGGGGAAAAAAACTGTAAAGTTATTTTATTTACATTTATGAAAAAAATATGTACAGAATTAAAAATGCATATGTTTCTTATAAACACTAGATTATTGAGAGCATATATGAGATTTTCATTAGTTGAATGATTTATCTAGCCAACAGCAGCAAAAATAATTTTCATTCCTAAATTCCAAATCTGGCCAGGTTGCAAATTATATTATTTTCATTCATGCTTTTGCCACCTGTAATGAACAACTGTGTTTCCTAGTAAGGCACAAGGCAAGTGCAAATATGGCCTATATTTGAAAAACTGGCTATATAAACTGTGATTCCCAAATGTTGTACCACAAAGCAAAAAATTTTAAAAGTTAGAATCAAAATTTGTCTTAGTTAAAACAAGGATTTCACAAACTAACTTTTAACAACAAAAAACGTTGACTCCCGCCCCCCACACACACATGCACAAAAAGACACTTTTTTTGCATTATGGCAATTAACATGCTAATGCAGGAGTGTCCAGACTGGAGGCATTTAAATATTTACATTACTCCAGATCCTATATATAACCAGGAATGATAATTTGAATATCTGCTATGCAGTAGTCATTTATTGTAAGACCTTTTTTTAGTCTCTCAATTTCTCTGTCAAAACTTGCCTATTATCTAAAGTGAGAGTTATGAAAATGACTAGTCTAAAAATGATTTGACGTCTTCTGTGCAAACTACAGGTGATGGGATAATCAGTAAAGCATGCAAGCTCAATGTACAATATGTAATTCTAATGTGCAATAATTTTGATAGTCAATTCTTCAGTTCATATACAATTTATTTTATATGCATCCACTATAAACTTATTTATGCACAAAGTTATTAAATTTTCTGGTACAATTTCAATTGATAACATTTTAGTTAAATACATCAAAAATGCCCAAAAACCTAATAACCAAATATAACATTCATTTTTTGGTTGTTATTGCTGCTTGCTTTGGTGTATATATCTTTCTTATATGCGGTATATGGTTTATGGGCATGTTTTGTCAACAATAAGGCAAGCAGTTTTTCAGGGTGGGAAAAAAGTGTAAAATTTAATCTCTTCACAAGGCAAAAATCTATTACCACTAGACATGTGACATTAGAGAAAAAATTCAACATACAGTAATTAAGTTTCAATAAGTATTTTAAAACTATTTCTAATGACAGTAAATCTTTTTAGTTCACAACTGCTGCCAGCTAATAAATACATTTATCTGTGAAAGATCAGTACTTATTATAAATGTGAAAGATCAGTACCAGTATTGTGATTAAACTTTACTAAGTGTTTTCTACTTAGTCAAGTTTAATCACAATGAAACAATAAATCAAATGCTAAAGTCACTGATATAATAAAATATTGATATTTTAACTATATGAGAACATTAGATATCATAAGATTATAAATCATATCATAAGATAATCAATAATTATAAATCATTATAATCATTCATGCATCAGTTAGAGAAATGGTTATTGATGTTTAATAAAAAAAAGTATTATAAGGTGGATAACTTGTTATAGAAAATTCTCATACCATACTCTACATATTCTTTTTAAATAACAGAATATATATATTTGATACAAATGTTATATATTTCAAGAATAAAGAAGTAATAAATTAGTGATTGTTAAAAACAAAACAAAGTTCAGAGATTTACTTATTTAGATATAATGATTACAGAATTCTTGAATTATGACAATTCTATTAAACAATGAATAAATTGAGAAAGAAAGCTATGGTGAAATTAAAAAATTGAAACAATAATAATTTATCCTTAAATTCAGAGTACATAAATCTATGATTCTGAAAGGATATGGAGCAGAGACCTGGTTCATCAAGCAAAAATAAAATAATTGAATTTGAAAATAAGTATTAATGAAAATGGAACTGTGGGTAGATGAAATAATGAAGAAGTCAAAAGTAACAGTCAAAAGCAAACACTACAGGATGTCTGAAAAATAATAGTGGGAGTTTCGAGAAACAATATGTAGGAAAGTAATATATATATTTAAGTAATATTTCAACTGAAAGTATGACTTAAAATAGTTTTGAACATAATGTGCACTGTTTTTAACCCTGCACATGTCCAATCAGCATTCAACTTTTTGCCATATGTGCTGCAGCATACTGCTTGTTACTTGCTCAGTTGTTTTCTTATTCTTTCAAATGATTCTAGTCTCAAACTTTGTCCATATGAACAAAATTCTTTACAAATCCCCACAAGAAAAAAAAAATTAAGGGGTGTCAAATCATGGCTCTTTGGGGAATCATAGAATTGGATTACCCATTGAACATATGCAGAGTCACAAATGGTGTACATGTAGAAATTCACTAATTATGTTCAAAACTATTTGAGACATGCTTTCAATTAAAATATTACTCTCTTGAATATGTATACTATTTTTCTGCATATTGGTTCTCAAAATTTTACCATTATTTTTCAGACACCCTGTACTATAACTTATTATAGACTATTCTAGAAAAAACAATTACAGTTGGTTTAGGCATGTCTGTGGAATGTTCCTAGAGAGATTCACTCACATTGTGCAAGGATAAAGATCCCTCTGACTACCAAGAGGATATAAAAAGGAAACAGAGTCTTGGAGGACATTTGTTTGTGGTAGACCCAAGCTGCCTTAGACAAAATGAGGAAAGATAATTAGTGGCATCACAAGCTGAAGACTAGATAGTTAATCTGAAGTGTACTACATCTCTATGCACACAGTCATACACACCACTTTACTAAAGTAATATAGAGCACCAAATATAACAGATTCAACAGAATATAGTAACTTATTAGCTATTAACTATTAACAAAGATGGCAAAATGGCACAAAAATGTGTTTCAGGGCTAGAGATTAAATGTTCTTGTCATCTCAACTGTTCCTATCAGACTGTTTTTACATATATATTGGACATAATGGAACGTTAATACAGCAATTTATTACCTAACAAAGATCAGTTCTAATAATTATATATTTAAATCAGTGTGTCCTTATTGCCATTTTAATAATAAGGTTTTCCGATTCTGGCTAATAATACAATACAGTTTAATACAAAAATATAATGTGATAACTTTGCTTTAAAATATTTAACAATAACAATTCAATTATTTACTTTTAACAAGTTCCTAAGACCACATAACCAAAATATAATGCTCTCAATTACAAACATTTGAATAACGTTCATAAATTTAACATTCCAAGCTTCTTAAAATATATGGTGATAATGAAAGAACAAACAAAAAAGTATTGCTATCCTAAGACTAAACACATACCTGTTGCATGTTACTGTGCAGAGCAAAGCAAAACAGTTAAAATGTTCCAATACTATAAATATCAAATAGAATGCAAAAAAAATTACAAAATAAGCATTTTGTTTTTCAGAGCAGCTATAATGGACTGCAATCAGAGTATTAAAATTCTGAAGGCTTCTAGATCTAAACAATTATTTTTGGATTACCTAGACACTTTATGAATTTATACATATATAATGAAATTAACATTAAAAATGAAATAAAATCTTAGAATAAATTAATAGTTTATATAGCCATCCTGTGGCTGAGTGGTTATCACACTTGGCTACTGATCAAAGGGACCTGGGTTCATGCCCCAGGTAAGGCATGGATGTTTCTCTTCTGAGATCCCACCATCATCACAGACTTTGGTGTATAAAGTGTGTACATGGTATATAAACTGATGGCTCATGTCAGACCTCTGTGGCAAGCAGCTGCTTGAGGAGGTATTAACTTATACTTTATTACTACATTTTTTTTAAAAAATTATCAAACTGAAATAGTTAAATCAGATAACAGAAAAACAGTTACATTTTTTTATGCATAACATAAGATAGAGAAACCTAGAAGTTACTCCCAGTTTATACATTTTTTCTCATTTTTCTCATATTAACACATTACCTCTGAAACAGCAATCAGATATTCAGATCATATATTAGTTAGGGCTACATTTTAACAGTAGCTAAGTTCTCTATAATCACTATACCAGTTAGGGCAGTTTGTAATGTGATTAATAGCAAGAAAAATTAACATAATAAAACAATAATTTCACTATAAGAAATGCCAGAAAAGAATCTATAAAAGAAATTAGGGGGGCAGCCAAGTGGCTGATTGAATTGGAATGGACCAAAACACTGCTCTGGTATATAAATATAATTCTTTCCCCACTTCAATGGTCTATTAAAAGCATTCAAAAATATTTCTGCAAAATCTGACTAATTTACATTTTAACTTTTTTTGCTTTCATTCCAGTTATCAAAATTATCAAAGATAGCTGTCTTGCACATTCATGCAGATATGGCCTTGATTGCTACAATATGTTTATATGATTTCAGTTAAAAAATTATAGCCATTAATCACTGATACAATCATGTAGGTAGCTAAGTAACTATCTTTTTATAAGGTGTCCAATTGCCAATCATGCTTTAATTTGAGATACTGTCACTTTAAAATGAAATGTTAAATGAATTTTTAATTGACAGGTCAGAAAATCTGATGACCATAGAAAATTGCATCATACTTAAAATAGTTTTTGAGAAAAGCACGGCTGGAAATTAACTTTCCTATGGACTAGCATTAGATACAGTGGTCCACTGTAGTACTTAACTTGTCTAAAATCAATTTTTACATATTTTAATACTTTAAAGCTAGAAATATTAGTGCCCTCATATTAGTTTAAATATAGATTCTCTCCAATTTTGGTATTAATTTTGCATTTGTAAAGTGAATAGTTCTGAGATAAAAATCTTACTTTATTATTGTTTTAGCACTGAATATAAATATCAAGCTCTGTGATTGGCTCAAACTACTGTGTGTGATTCTTCTCCCCATAGCTGTTAAGTGTGTACAACTTGTTACTTGAATTTGAGATAGTATGAGCATAAAAACTTAATTTTGCTTAGTCACTCACTTATAATTCAGATGAATACAAGACAAATGAGAATAATGAACAAATGAGACAAAGAAAATCTAATTAGTTGCTAGCTAATGCTTTGAAGATATCCCTAACAGCAAAAATTGTTCAATATTTATCATTTATTTATATATGTACATGTCTCAGGGAGATGAAGAAAATAGGGATTTGATCAAATCCCTAAGGTATATGATCAATTCACGGAAGATGTTAAAATAACAACTCTGTGGGGTGATTTCCCTGAAGAAAGTAAGTGATTTGATCAAATCCCTTAACTGTTTTAGTGAAAAGATGAAATAAACAAGTCAGGACTCGCACAGCTCTATGTTTCGCTTGTTACCACTCCCCTTTACCTCACCGCTCCCCTCTGGCGTCCGTGCCGGCCAGCGCCCAAACATTACGCGAGGAAGGTTGCGCGCATTTTTATTATTGTTTTCTATATTTCGAGTTTTATCAAGTACCTACCATAGAAAAATGAGTTCAGATAAAGAAAAAAATCAAATTCTGACCAAATTTGTATCTGAAGAACAGTTTAATGAAACTATCAGGACGTTTTTGAACAAGCGGCATGAAAAAGAAAAACCTTTGTGGACTCGCGAAAGGATAGAAGAAGCTCTCACAATCATTGAACAATTTAAATTAGCACCACTACTTAAACATTTTTCCCAGAAAGGTAAAAAAAGGATCCTTTCTAGTGTCCAAAGTAGTGTCATGTGAGCTAAAGATTCATACTCAAGAGATTCACCACTTGACGGATTCGTTCTCACTTGGCCTCCGCTCATTCGGGGCATTTCATTATAATTCGGACCACGGAGTCACGTGACCCGAAGATTCATACTCAAGAGATTCATCACTTTACAGATTAGCTCTCACTTGGCCTTCACTCATGAAGGACGTTTTGAATAATTCGGCAGGCGGTGTATTGTAGATCGAGATACATTAAGAATACCTTAAAAAGGCGATTCGGAAAGGAGATAATAAGAGGTGAAAAAGGCGATTCGGAAAAAACGAAAAAAGTACAATGTACCGGCTATTACAATTCCGTAATAGCCGAAATAATTTGTGTTCCAATGACTATTGTTGTATTAACTATTCTACATTTAATAATGCTGTTTTTAAAAATATCAGCTTAAGTACCTATTTCTTTTGTTAATTAGTTTCGAATAAATAATTTGTGTTTCAATGACTATTGTTGTATTAACTATTCTACATTTAATAATGCATGGTTTACTAAATAAATACTTTTAATATCTAAACAATATTATTTCATCTTTTCACTAAAACAGTTAAGGGATTTGATCAAATCACTTACTTTCTTCAGGGAAATCACCCCACAGAGTTGTTATTTTAACATCTTCCGTGAATTGATCATATACCTTAGGGATTTGATCAAATCACTATTTTTATCATCTCCCTGCGACATACACACACAAGAAAATAATTTTTGCATTTAGCATATGTATGCTTCCCGTCCCATGGCCGAGTGGTTAGCGTGGTTGGCAACTGATCTAAGGGACCTGGGTTCGAGCCCCAGGTAAGGCGTGGATGTATGTATCATTTTTCTGCTGAGGTCCTGCCATCCTCTCAGACCTTCTACTTTGGCATATAAACTGACAGGCTCCTGTCAGACCTCTGTGGCAAGCAGCTGCTTGAGGGGGTATTTATTTTATATGTATGCTAGAATTTTGATACCTTTTATACATATAGACTCAAATTATAATAGCTTTTTAAACTTTTGATTGTGCTATCTTTGAAATATTTTGATAACAAAGAAAAACATATAAATACCAAACAAATGAGGTACTGATACATTTACGAACATTGAGATATGGATCAAAACAATGTACATAAGTGAAATTAAGGTCATACCAAATAGCATATTTAAGTTTATCTAAAAAAAATTAGGGAATCACTCTGAATAATCAGCATAACCTGTTTATATTATAACAGCTAAATGGCAATCAACAAACAAGAAAATTGCAAATTAAATTTACCTACCTATAATATTTTTTATGATTATTTTAAATAAAGATATCAGAGCAGTTTCATTTCACTATTACACATCTCTCAAATATATATTTATATGCTAACAAATACATTATCATTCTTTATGGGAAGTAATTAAGTCACACACAGTAAGGTTCTAAGTTAATGGCCATATTCTCACTGTCTCATGACTAGTTTGGGTTTTGAGTCTGGGCATAATGGGGAATTGAGGAGATTCCTTGATATAATAGCATGGTAATTAAGTCAGACCCCGAAAACAACAACTGCATGTACACAAAGCTTGGGTACAACAAATATATCTCCCTCATATTCCACTACACATACCAAAATACTTCTGCCACATTTACCAATAAATATTTAGTAGACTAAGTCATTAGGTGGAGTTTTGTTTTGCTGCTTGCCATATTTTGATTGTGACATGAATGTTGATTTTGGAAGAATATTACAGTCACAACAACAAATGTTTTCCAATCACTAAATATTAACCATCCACCATTCCAAGAAAGAAATTCTTTCTGCCACTTTTTAAAAATAATTATAATCATGTGTACACATGCAGTAATAATGGGATATACTTTAGGCAAGGCAGAGTAATATTATTGTGGAAAAGAATACATGTTTAGATATGGAAGTTAAAGTAAAATTAGTATGAATATATATACACCAATCAGCCCAAATACATTAAAACCACCTCTGTGTTAGGCAAAGAAGTGCGGTGCAGCCAATCATTGTCATGTGCCAAGGTCGCGAATGATATATATATATATAATACCTGGGTTGGAACTCTCGCAGGCAGTATTTCGTTTTGTCTCAACATGAGAAAAGAAAAGGATTTATTCGATTTCGACAAAAGACAGATCATTATAACAAGATGCCTTGGTAAGAGCATCTCTGAAACAGCAACAATGGGAGGCTGCTCACACTATGCAGTAGTTAGTACCTATCAAAGATGGTCTGAAACAGGTGACACTTCGAGCCATTGACAAAGCGTGGACTGGCCATGCTTCATTGATGCCAGAGCAGGCTATCTCATCTTGCCCACAGCAACAGAGAGGCTGCTGTGGCTGACATTACCCATAATTTAAATTGTAATAAATAGCCCAATGTGTCTGAAAACACAGTTCATCATAAGCTCTTGGATATGGGTTTCCACAGACACATTTGTGTGCCTATGCTCACAGCTGTTCACCATCATCAACACATGCAGTGGGCACGTAATCATTGACATTGGACTATAGAAGACTGGAAGAGGGTCACATGGTCAGATGAATCCCATTTTCTGTTACACCATGTGGACGTACAAGCTAGTGTGCGACGTTTACCAATGGAAGCCTTCTCACCTGGATGCACTGTGGGATGGATCCAGGCGGCTGGAGGGACTGTGATGGTCTGGGCAATATTTTCTTGGGGAACACTTGGACCAATTATCCCTGTAAACTCTGACAGCTGTCACCTACCGGAACATCGTTGCTGACCAAGTACACCCCTTTATGGTGACTGCATTCCCAGGCAGAGATGGTGTCTTTGAACAAGATGTTTGATGGTGTCTTTGAACAAGTGAATCCCATGTCACACTGCAAAGAAGATTCAGGAATGGTTACTAGAATATGAGGAGGAATTCCATTTATTGCCACGGTCCCCAAATTCTCCGGACATGAATCCTATCGAGCATTTGTGGTTTGAGTTGGAGAAACAGGTACAAGCAGCATCACATCAACCACGTAATTTATGGGAACTGCGGGATCTTCTGTTGCAGTCATGGTACCAAATATCAAGCGACACCTACCAACATCTATGCATTGAATCTATGCCTCATCAGGTGAGAGCTCTTTTGGCAGCAAAAGGAGGACCTACATCATATTAGGTAGGTGGTTTTAATGTTTTGGCTGATTGGTGTATATATCTAATGTTGCATGGTGCAATGAAAATGAAACAGAACAACTTGGAGTTATAATCATAATACACAAAACACCTTGCAGACAGTTCAACATTTACATAAATTTGTCTGGTAAATAAATTAAATGCATTTTAATTGGAACTTGTTTATACTAGTTCCAGTATTGATATCTGTATAATATCCAGTATAAATATGCATTATAAATGTCACAACCTAATTCAATAATAAAAGTTAAAATAAAATGGTACAAGACAACTTTAATTTTGATGTTAGGTGATTATGAAAATACACACAATACCTTGCAAGCAGTTCAGCTAGTTACACACACTGTGATATAATTTGCTAAAACAAATGAAAGTTGAAAAAATGAATTTGAAATGGACAAAAAAATTAATTCCGACTACAATAATGTATGATCCAAGATTATAAATCTTCTGCTAACTCTCCACTTGTTCTAAAGTCTACACAACATCTACTTTCAAGTTATAAACAAACTACTCCTTAAGCAGCTGCTTGTCACAGAGGTCTGACAGGAGCCTGTCATTAAAATATTTGTAAAGATTTGTGATGAAACTGAGACTGCAGCAGAAAGACAACAGAAAAAAGAAACATCCATACTTATACAAGGCTCATACCCAATTCCCTTTGATCAGTAGCCAAGCATGTTAACCATTCAGCAGATGGGATGATATTTGTGAGTTATTAATACCTTAGGTATTTGGATAAAGTAGAAAAGGAAAAAAACAAAATCCAGCAATTTCAAGACAGTAAAGGTTACACATTATATTTTTATCACAATAAATAAATATTAGCAATTTGACTACTATGCAGTGAAACCACCTTAGGTAGTTTTGTGCATTAGGAAACATGAACAAACTACAAGTCATCTGTGCATGTATATGCAATTAGTACTGCACTCAAATTAATGACAGTTTTACTAAATGGTGAATATCTACTTAAATTCACATATTACTAATGAAAATTTATTTCTAGTAAGAATATGAGAAGGCAACTGAAAGATTTTGGATAACTCCTGTTTTAAAATTTTATGGAAATAAAACCTGAAGAAGAAAACTAACTATCTCAATTGTTCGATCTAAAGTTCAATTTCAATTATTTACCTATTTAGCAAAATAGATGTATTTCGTTTTACAGTAGATAAATTCTATGCATTTCTTAATATATAAGAATTTTAAACATACTTTATGAAAGATTCAATATTCCCAATTATCAATATATGAAAAAATAAATGACTCAAATATATTATCAACAAAATGAAATGCATACTAATTATTGGATTAAATTCCATATAGATGAAGTTTTCATGCAAAGCTACTCAACTGTATTAAATATACCATTGTGCAAATATCACATTTATTAAATGACTACATGCAACTTCGACTACTATTCACCAGAAATAATATTTATTTCTATTCAGGTACAAGTTGCTTTCATCAAACATACTTTAAATATCTTTTTCTTATGTTTCTTTCAAATAGGGTATAAAACTTAAGCAATTTTTTTATAAGTGGCAAAACTAGTATGTTTTTCTTTTGAACCAAACCAGCAATACTGTAACAAATACTGTGATATAAAACAAATTCCATAGTTTAAAACTTACACAGAATAAAAGGAATGCAATTTTAAATGTGTAATATTATTTATAAAGTTTATTAAAAGTCATGCTATGCAATTTAAATTTTTGTCAATTTTTTTTTTCCTTTTTTTTGATTGGAGGTTTGACACAAAATTTAGCTCACTATTATCAGATTTCATTAATTTGAAAAATGTGGCTTCTTAAAAAAATGTTTATTCAACATTTTGCAATATTCAATATTTGTTAGAAAATATCATTCCACTCAGCGACTATATTAACCTGTTTAATTACATAAGACTGAAAAATTGTACTATATTATCATTGCTCCCGTAAACTCTCATTCTTGAATGCAATCAATAAATGTTTTAACATATTTAACTTTTCATGCGTTACGTTTTATGTGCAAGTAAAATAAATATTAATTTATCCCATATTAATGACACAAACATGCAAATCCACTCATACAGACATAAAGCAAACATTACATATTTCAATATATCACTACAAATAGAACTGTTCAATGAATCTTCGTTAAACAGGACGTAAGCTAATGATAGAAAACTATTTTCAGAAAAAGCTATTTTTCTAATGTTACAATTACCATTTCTGTTCCACCCTATTTAAAACTTTCACTATAATAGTTGAATTGTTTTCATCTAAGTACTGCACTACCCATTTTCACATTAGTATTCCAACAGAAACTTGCCATTTTTATTTCATTTGATGTGAAGTAACCATCACCAGAGATCAGTGATGCATTTTAACATTCCGCATATTAAAAAACAAACCATCAAATAAAGTGTTGGTGAACATATTAATATTAGTAATTTCCTCTTTTTTTAGCAATGCTATTTAGCTCTGGCATTGCTTAAAATAACAAACCTAAAAACTAGTGTACACAGACAAACTATAACTCCTTAAAAAACAATCTCAGGAACAAAAGTTGGAAGGAACACTACATGCTAAGATGGCTTTTTTAAATGAATCATTCACATGTTTAGGATTATCACTTCTACAAAATCTATGTACAAGCTCTTTCCCTATTCAAAGAATTTTCGAATTCTATCAGCTGTAACAAAAATCCATCATTTGGCCTTACTTCTCTTTGCTTACGAACAGTACGAAGTGCATCTTCAACACTCATCATTTTCCTCTTCATCAGATAGGCAAGAACAATTGTAGTAGATCTTGAAAGGCCCATTAAACAGTGAACAAGGACTTTTCCTAGATAAATATATATATAATCAAGATTAAAAAAAAAAAACATTTTTAGAGATGAACAGCAATTTTATATGTTAACTTGATAAGATAATTAAAAATTTACAGTGAAAATATCAAAAATTTATTAAATTTCTGTAACACTGTATATTTAAAAATAGCAGAAAAACTGCAGCATAGTCTAACAACATTGTTAGCTAAGTAACATGAAAACATAATTTGAACAAGTATTAAGCAAGATGACACTTGAAGAAAAGATGGATGCTATTGTGACAATCAGCATAAGTTTTAGTTGCATAGAATAATGCAAATATTTAGGTAAGCGTAGAATAACAATTTCTACAGGAATGTATCCTACTATAGGAAGTAGTAATATGATGATAGGTCACAAGGAGAATGTAATATCTGTATAGCAATGGACAGTGGACCATGATGAATCAATATCTCTTAATTTACTGTCACTATAGGATAAAGTTTTTAAGTTCTTTTTTGCTGAACATGATTAAAATATGTGTGGGCTGCTAGAGTAATACCATTATTGAAGGCCTAGCACATTGGAGTCAGTTAACTTAAAAAATGTTAAGGAAAGGTAATCCCTAACAACAGAGAACTGAAGATTTAAGGGTGGTTGGTAGGATCAGTCAGTAGTGTGCCAGGCTTATATTCTGAGGTTTATATGTCTGAATTTCAACTGTGTTTGAATCGATAATTTTCTTTGCTAATTTCCATTCTGTCTTCATTGAGAAAGGGGGAAATTCACAGATTTGGGACAGCCACTGTCCATTGGATGGGACATTTAAGACATTTGCAGGAGAGCTATACTCTGTACATTAAGAAGCATGCTAGACAGTTTGACAGAAGCTCCTATCTATCTAACAGAACCCCTGTTTTTTTTTCAGAGAAGATTTCTCAACCTTCTCTGACCTCTAATGACCTGGCAGTTAGCTCATTATGTGCAATAAAGTGCTACTAAGAGGTAAAACAACCAATGAAATGAAGATGAATTGTTTAATATACAGAACTACTATTAAAATACTCAGCGTTGAAGAGTTTAATATGTATACAATAGAGATGAATATAGTTAAAAACACCTTTAAAGACTGATATAAATTCTTATATAAAAACATAAATCAATTTACATTTTATAAGAATTTTTTATCAATATTTAAAGGTGTTTTTAACTCTTTACAACAATTAAAATACTCTTATTTATATTAAATTCTAATGATTTTAAGCAAATAGTACAAATTACAAAAATAAATATTACTTTAATATGCAAAAAGGAAACCTGAAAAATATTTTAACTTACCACCAGAATTCAGTGCAGAATCAATAAATTTTGTTCCCTGTTCAAAAAAATTTATTATACGAATTTGAGGTATGTCCAAAATGTCTAATCCTAAATAAGTTATACCACTATCTGCATAATAACCTCTACTAGTTGAAACTTGCCCAAAACGACTACCTTCTGCTGTATTAAGGACATGAGTTATTCCTGCTGCTCTGAGGAATTCTTTATTTCTTGCAGAGCCTCTAAAATTAAAGAAATATGTAAATGCACCATAATTTCAACCTTTAAAAGACATCTGAAAGAAAGCAATGTCAGGAAATTATTAAAATGTACAATATTATAAATGATTTTAAATTTCCAAGTCTAGTAAACATGTGAGAGATAAATTTCATTGTAGCATAAATTTAATAAGCTAACAACAATACAATTTATTATTAAATTTTTTTAAAAAGGATGGGGATAACCTAGCGCTATTAGGATTGTCCTGGTTTCTCCTCATACAACACATACATGAACACAACTATGCCATCCCAAGACTCAACCCCCCCTGGATAGCTAGCATCCACCATGAGCCAATGTAATAACACTGTGCCACCAAGGCAGCTCTATATTATCTTTTTTTTTTCTCTATATCATCACTTTCTTCATTCAATCACCTTTATTTGCCATAAAAATATTTTACAAAAGTTTCCCACCATCCTACAAAATGAATTACATAATCTACAGGAAAAAACAAACAAAATAACTATATTTCCAACCTTTAATTTCTCAAAAATCTTAAACAGTAAGTAATATTCACAGAGTTACTTTTCTACCATTGAACTAATGCCAGCTCCGTCTTTACCACTTAATATTTTTTTTTCCACTTAATATGACTGGCATGCTTTTGGAGAGATGTGGATTAAAATCCCACATGTTGGAAAACTTTTTTCAACAAAAACATTTCTTAAAAACCTTATTTCATCATATATAAATATACAAAACTTTTACTTTTTTAAATAAAAATATAAATTACTTAATTTAGATTGGAGATTCTGGCTAATTCCCTTTCAGGCTTGTTACCTGCATTCACTAACTGCTGATTGCATTGTCAGTCAGTTGTCTGGTGTGTTTCTCCTGCCTTATTTAGTTAATTTATCTATGCATTTTCTTTACAGTGTGTATTTAATAAATGCTCAAAGTTAAAATTAGTAGCCCCAGTAAAAATTCAATATTCCATAACAAAGTATGATGAAAATGCCTTTTCAAGTGATGGGAGAATACCAGCACCTGAAAAACAATACAATAATGTAATGTTTGTGAAGTTGAAAGTTACTGCTAAGAAGAGATTTACTATTGCTCCGTAGGTAAGGTGCAAAAAAAGGTAGGATCATCAATCACTCAGAGAAGTTTCAACAGCTTCTTCTGAAGCAGATTTGCACTTATTTATAAACTTAATCTATGTACAAAGAACTTTATGTAAGTGTTGAGTTTACATATATTTATTTTAACAAGATAATTACAAGAAACATGATGCATTGCTACAAAAATACAATGGGAAATCCATTTCAGCGGAAATTTTCTTTACAGTGTGTATTTAATAAATGCCCAAAGTTAAAATTAGCAACCTCAGTAAGAATTCAATATTCCATAACAAAGTATGATGAAAATCCTCCATGGCTATCACACAGGAGGATGTGTGTAAGCAAAAATTATCTAAAACAATTATGTGTATAAAACCAACTGTGCCATAAGAAACAATCAAAAATATGGGTTTCCAGAAATTAAACTACAAAAAAAAATACTGTTTCCCTGGCCAGTATGTTGCCAACATACAGGGGTTTATCAAAATAACAGGAACACCGACGGCAACTGGAGTACACGCAATGCGCTGTGTGCATATCACAGGGACAATGTCGGCTATCACACAGGAGGATATGTGACATGTGATGTCAGTTATCAAGTATCATGGAGGAGAAGTATGATGTCGGCTATCACTCAGCAGTGCCACAAGTGAAACAGCTGTTGTGGTGTAACTGTTGACAATGTCAGATCTCAGTGACCTCCAAAAAGGAACAATCATTGGTGCACATCTTGCAAGAGCTCCAGTAACTAGAATGGAGCAAATAGTAGGTGTAACATGAGAAACTGTATAGAAGATTATGACTACCTATCAAAATGGACAGGGTGTTGCTTCCTAATGTGCAAATTGTGGATGCCATACAAAGTTGTCAGATAGGGATAGGCAAACATTGGTATGGATTGTACAACAGAAGTACAAGACAACAGCACCACAAATAGCAGCAGAGTTGAACACCAATCAGAATGATCCCATTTCCATCATAACAGCTTGTCGGGAACTTCATTGTGACCATGCTGCAATCCACAAACCTCTGATTACCAACATTAATGTAACAAAATTTGCAACGTGTTGCAAAGCACATAAAAATTGGGATGCTAAGACTGGCAACGTGTCATCTGGTCTGATGAATTGTGCTACACGTTGTTTCCCACCACTAGTAGAGTGTATGTCTGGCAAAAACCTGCAGAAGTGTATAGCCCTGACTGTGAACATCCCAGATGCTGTGGGGTGCCATATCATGGCATTCCTTAGGGCCACTAGTTGTTCTGCAAGGTCGTGTCACATACACAACGTAAAAGTCCATTCTCAGGGATCACCTGCACCCAATGTTGCAGGCATTGTTCCCTAATGACTGTCCATGGTTTCAAGTGGATAATACACCTATGCATTGTGCGAAATGTGTCAAGTTGTGGTTTGCAGAGCATGAGGATGAGGTACAGCAGCTACCCTGGCCACTTCAATTTCCAGCCCTCAATATTATTGAACATTTGTGGGAATATCTGGAGCAAAAGGTCTGATTACATTTTCCACCTCCAGAATCACTGGCACAGTTAGGCCGTATTTTACAGGAAGAATGGTCCCACATTCCATTACCATATGTGCATGACTTGTATAAGTCTATTCCACATCGAAATACGTCTGTTCAGAATGCCCAAGGTGGGCCTACAGCTTATTAATAAAATGTTCGCCACAAACAGTACATGTTTCCATTATTTTGATAAACCTCTGTACATGTTGTGGTGTAGGATGAAGAAAATTCAAGTAAGATTTTCTTTCTGAACTGTGAAGTTTTAGAATTTTAAATTTAAGATATTTTTCGACATATTTAATGAATATTAAGGAAGATATCACTCTGAAGTTAACATCAATCAATTTTAGAGGAAAAACTGTTTCGATCTGGATGGGGATACGAACCCACGACCTCCTAATAACATGTCAAGTGCTCTGGACCACTGAGCTACCGGCCACTGATAAAGATCTCTATTTGATGCTATGAACTTTCTATCCACAGTACACAATTCTCTGTGTCTCATAAAAGTATCTGTCCCAGCTGCTCTTGGCCTCAAGAAACAATGACAAGCATGTCATGAAGATGATAACTATATTCTGAGTGAACAATTGTTTAAATTGAAGAGATATTTTTTGACATATTTAATGAATATTAAAGAAGATATCACTCTGAAGTTAACGTTGTTCAATTTTAGAGGAAAAACTGCCATGGGTTCGTATCCCATCCAGCTAAAGACAATTTTTCCCCTAAAATTGATTGACATTAACTTCAAAGTGATATCTTCCTTAAGGTTTAGAAACAGCAAATTACTCAATGATAAGCAAACATTTTGATAAATCCATTAAATTACTGTTGCTCAGTTGTATTCTAAATGCTTTTTTATTGTTTATTAGAGGGGCAGGCTCATACTCTGCAAATCTCAGGTTCAAGTCCAACTCTGACAGTATTGATTTATCTGTACTAATCCCCACCCTGCCTTCAGTGAGAAAGGGGACACCAATGGGCTTGAAATGATCATTATCTGTGGATGGGATGTTAAGTCATGGCCCAATGCAAAAGAGTCATACTCTGTGCATATTAAAGAACACAATAGATGGTCATGATGTGAGGCATCCATTTGTTTCCTAATAGCTGTCCAATGAGTCCCCTTTCCCAACCATCTCTAAGCCCTTGGGATCTTGTGACCTAACAATTTAGCCTCTTGTGTGCATCAAAGTGCCACTCAGAGGGAAAACAACCCAACTGTTTCTTACAGACACTGCATAATATATGGTAATACAGATATCCCCAAACTTAAGAGAGGATTGCTTTTCCAAATGTGGTCTCATAACTTGAATCACATAACTCGGATGTTTTTTAACCACTAGAAATAACTTTACAAAGGTTGGCTACTTGAACATCTTGACTACATTCATTTTTCTGCAAGAATTTATATCTTATTTCTATTTATTTTTTTTAATATTATTATTAATTACAATCTTTTACTCTATCCTGATGAGACAGGTTTGTCTTATTCTTCCCTGTGCAACTTCAAATATTCTTATTTATCTTTGATATCTTATTCTAATGGCATTTTAATAAGCAATTTGTTTGAAATCTTTACTCACTTTCAGCTATTTTTGTTGCACTTTTAGTTTCATTGCAAAACACCCAATTAATTTTAATACCATTCGTTTTAGCCATTTACAATTCCTAATTTTTTGGCGAGACATATAATTTCATTATTTTTTAGTCTACACAAACATTTTACTGAGGAAAATTCATGAGGATGTTATCTTAACTATCTGTGTTTGTTAATATCAACATTCATGAGAAACTGCTAAAGCATAATAACTGTATATTTAAATTTCCTCAACATTCTGCACTTGAAAATGGTGTATGCAACTAGCTTTGCACTTGGTGTCCATAGTGCTACTAAAGAAGTGAGGAGATAATTATCAGATATCAGCTAAATTGATTGCAAATGAGAGCAATTGCACATTTGACAGAAACTTCTTTTTAACTTCTTTTTCAAAAAAAATTTTTTTCAAGCACTTGCTCATAACTAGAGTTCAAGAATACCGTTCTCAAAATAACTCTTCTGCCTCAACCTGTTGTAATACACTGGATAATTGGTTTGAAGCTTGCAACTATTATTTCGAAAATTTTAGTACTCTGAAAAATCTTACCTTGTATACCTGTCTGTTTTCTACCACACAAAACATTAACTATCTGGTACAGCTCTCTGCTGTTGTGCTGTCTAACTGCTTCCTCGGCTTTGTCAGCCAAACCATCAAGCCAAAGATTCTTATCAGCAGCTGACTGATCTTTTACACGTTTATTAAGTTCTCTGTAATCCTTTCTATTAGGACTAGTAGGGTATTGATTAAGGACATTCCTGCAGTTCTTTCTTTCCGAAATAAGCTCAAGTGCCTTATCACTCAGATAATTCTGTCTCTTCTGCTCCTTTTTTCCTAAAAGAGTACTGTTAGTGTCCAAAAAAGCCTGTTTAAAATGATCCCATTCTTCCTCAACTTCAGTAGTAAGCATACCAAGACTGTCATAATGACTAAGTAACCTATCATGGTAAGCTTTGGCTATAACTGGGTCTTTCAGAGCTTCAGTATTAAAAGCAAATTTTTTAACCCTAGCACAACACTTTTTAAGTTTAAGTTGCAAGACACTTTTAACAAGGTAATGGTCAGATCAAATTTCAGCTCCCCTATATGCCCTGGTATTTCTAACAGAACTAGCCCATTTGCTGTTAATTAATATATAATCGATCATATTCCTATGCAGCCCATCAGGTGAAACCGATGAGTACTTATGTATGTCACGGTGTTTGTAATAAGTGTTAGTTATTCTGAAACCATTGAGTTTACTTACCTGCAGGAGACGTTGCCCATTGCCATTGCAGCTACCAATACCAAAAGGGCCAATCACCCCTCCCCAAAGGTCAGAGTCAGTACCAACTTTGGCATTGAAGTCACCAAGAACAAGGGTAATATCTCCTTTCTTGACAGAATTCAAAATATCCTGAAGTTGTTCATAAAACCTATCCTTCTCATCCTCATCGGCATCCTCAGTGGGGGCATAACAGCAGATAACATTCAAGTCTTTAACGCTTGTCTGAAATTTTGCTGTAAGAAACCTTTCATTAATGCACTCATATCCTAGAAGAGCATCACTAGCATGTCTGCTGAGAAGCAGACCCACGCCTTGGTGATGCTTATTGTCGTCCCTCCCTGAAAAGAGAAATTTAAGATTATTTTTAAGAATCTGACCTTTATCTGTCCATCTGGTCTCTTGCAAGCCAAGAATATCTAAATTATAATGGTGGAATTCTTGTGTGAGGACATCAAGAGAAAAAGCTCTGTGCAGAGTCCTCACATTCCAACTACCTATGGAGAGAAAATGGTTAGTGGGATGTTTAAAGAAACTATGTTTATTGAGAGAGGGAATGCCGACAATATCAAACAGCCCCCTAATCGCAGACATGGGGAAAAGACCCGTTCCCCCACCACTAAAGGCTGAAGCCATCTACACTGGAAGACTTCCTCCAATGTAGAATTTGACGATGTCAATAGAAGCAAAGAGTTCAGGTGCCTGCGATGACCTCTGCTCAGGATTATCCACCAGCTGATAAACATATCCTGTGAATCTATTCACTTGGGGCTGTCAACCCACTAACAAACAGAAAACATAGCGGAAGATTTTCCCACCACAGAAGCCCACCAGTGCAGCAAAATCAGGATCCATAATCAAGCTCAGAGCCATATATCTGTCCAGTCCAGTGGGTTTATATGGTCAGCACCAGGACCCTGTGTGGTTGACCACTCCTCAGCAGGGTAGAAAAAAAAGAAAAGTAGCCATAGTTGTCCAGATCAGTAGGCCACACTAATCTGGCAGCCCTCCCCTTCCGTTCACTTCCACAAGAGAGTATCTCTTTTGAAAGGTACTAACGGTCTGCACCACGAGAAGGCGGGGTCGGACATTAGGTGCTAGGCCTGGCCGGTTCTATGCATCATCACAGGGGATTGGTGCATAGCTCTCCTTCCAGTGACTACCTAGCTACCATTGAGGAATGAAGGATAAACAAGGTAAGGTTATAGAAGGGGAGGATTCTGTCATGGCTAGGTGGGCTGAGCATTTCAGTGATGTTCTAAACAATGTAGTTAGTTCTACTCCCATTGTTTGCAATGATAACAGATGCATTGGTGGCTTTAATGTTGGCCCTATAACACAATCTGAAGTTATTTTGACTATTTCTAAACTTAAACTACATAAATCCCCAGAGGTAGATAAAATTACTACCGAAATGCTTAGAGCTGGGAATGTTTCGGTTACCACTTGGATGACTAAAATTCTGAATATCTTTTAGGATAAAGGCATGGTTCCTAAGGATTTTACCAGAGCTATTGTTATCCCTATTTTCAAAAAAGGTGATTGCAGTTCTTGTGATAACTATAGGGGTATTAGCCTACTCTCTATTCCAGGTAAAGTTCTTTCCATGATTGTGCTTAATAGAATTAAGAATCTGGTTGACAGTCAATTGCGTGATGAGCAATGTGGATTCAGAAGTGGTAGGGGATATGTAGATCAGATATTTTCACTTAGTCAGATTCTTGAGAAATATTTAGAGTTTCAGAAACCTTTGGTTGCTAGCTTTGTTGATTTCATCAAAAAGGCTTTTGACTCTGTTGATCGTCATAATTTGTGGTTGATTGTGAGATCATATGGTATACCAGACAAGTTAGTTAACATTATGAAAGCTCTCTATAATAACACTGAGTCGTGTGTGAGAGTTGGTAAGGCTTGTAGCAATTGGTTTAGCATTACTTCTGGTGTTCGACAAGGGTGCATTTTGTCTCCTTTTCTCTTTAGTTTGATTATTGATTATGTTATGCGAAATTCACTTCAAGGGAAAGATTTTGGCCTTAAATGGGCTGGAGATACGAAAATTTCTGATTTAGATTATGCTGATGATTTAGCCCTTTTGGCAAATGATGTTGATGAGATGAACTCTTTCATTTGAGCTGTTGATGAGACTGGTAGTAGAGTAGGTTTGGTTATAAACAGAGAGAAAACTAAAGTGATGAAAATTGGTCAGGCAGGCTGTGATTCAGTTAATCTGAATGGTTGCAGTCTTGAGCAGGTGTCACAGTTTAATTATCTTGGGAGCTATGTAACAGATAATGGTGATGTGCGGCATGAGATTAACAGACGAATAGGGATTGCTGCCGGGACTTTTAAGAATCTATGGAGAGTGTGAAGAAATAGGCGTATACACCTAAAGACTAAAATTCGGCTGTATAATAGTTTGGTTCTTTCTAGGGTTAATTATGGTAGTGAAACTTGGACACTTTGTAAACAAGATAACAGGAAACTAGATGCTTTTGATTCCAGATGCTTACGCAGTATCTTGGGCATTAGGTGGTTCAACTTTGTAACTAATGATGAGGTTAGGCAAAGGAGTTTGCAACCTCCTTTAAGCAGCATATTGTGCAGAGAGAGACTCCGTTAGTTTGGCCATGTTGCCCGTATGAATAATTATAGATTGGCGAATAGGGTTATGAACAATGTGCCTAAAGGCCTCAGAAAGAAGGGGAGACCTAGGATGCGGTGGGCAGATAATGTCAAACAGGACCTTGTTAGAATTGGTGTGCAGTGGCCAGATGCAGTAGATGTAGCTCAGGATAGACTTGCTTGGAGAACTAAATTGCACCGTCTGGTTGGACCTCCGTAGCCCATGGCTGCTTGAGGATGATGATGATGATGATGAAAAATCTTATCAGTTTGTTCAATACTGATGATATTGCCTCAATCAAAATCTCAAATATACTACCATTTGACCCAGAAATGGTGAAGCAGTTGGTTTACATAAATTGAAATTTTGAGTCTCTATCTGCTGTGATCATATCTTTAGAAAAATCAGGTGCAAAAAACAGTTGAGCAAATTAGGTGAAGAAAATAAAAAAATGTCATGAAATAGATAAATAGGGGAGCAGGGAAAATGTATTTGATAAATTCCAGAAAATCATAAATAAAAGTAGTGGATACAAAAATAGTAGTGAAGACTTTGTGCAAAATTTCAGATATTCTTACAAGGGAAAAATATTTCTTTGATGTCACTGAAAAAGTGTTAAGACCTGATGATGTAGCCTCCTTCAAGTTTATACCACTAACTTCTGTAGACATAAAAAGAAGTTTTTCTAGGTACAAGATCTGCTTGTTGAAAGCCATTATTCTTTTAAACTAGAAGATATAAAAATGGATTCTAGCATTTATTGTAATGCTGCACCTAAATATCATTTGTAAATTTAAATCTTCAGAAACTTTTCCCCCATTTATTATTATTTCCCCCCCCATATATTTATGCATGCTTTGTTATTTATGAGTTATTGTTTTGTAAAAATATATGTACAAATGGAAATTTTTTAAAAGAGGTTATTATTAGTTTTGTGGGGCATTTTTTGAGGTTTAATTTTGTAAATGTATTATTTTGAGCATTTCTCCATAATTCGAAATAATTTTCAGAAAAAATTTGGTTTTGTCCTGTGTGGGACATTATTTTATTGGACCAAATTCTTTCAGCAAATTATTTCAAATGTTTCTTGTTTATAGGATATTTTCCTGTGATACTTTATTACTGGATTTCTCCATAATTTTCTTAGATGATGAACATCCCAGACCTAGTGATTATGAATCAAAATTTTTTGCTGCCATTTTTCAATTTTAACTTTATTGTAAGAATAATGCAACTTAATAAAAGAGATATTTTTATTCAACCTTACATGTTTCAGTTTAATTTTATATACTGTGAAATATTTTTCAGGTTTTTTCCATTTTCCTTTCCAGCATATTATTCATTTTATTGGGCAAGTTATGGTTAATTTCCTTTGGACAAACCACAGGATATCTCTCAGTGTTTGAAAGTTACAAAAACAGAAGTTCCCCATAATGGGGTGGAAAGAGTTAAGCCACAAAAGCTGGCCTTGACCCTGGAGGTTCATGTACACTCCCAGGCAGACAGGAATCAGGTTTTTGTGGAACCCAGATTACATTTTCTGTAATAGTACAGGTAGAAAGTCCAAAATACAGCATTCTTGGAACTCTGTAATTACTGCTTCTGGATTTTTTCTGGTTTGTGGAAAATACATATACTGTCACACATGTATATACATTTAAAATGTATAATACATGTTTTTTCAACAACATTACAATCATAATTAAATGTGGCTAATCCTTATAGTCAATTGCATTTTGATTTGTTATGATTTGAAAAAAAAATCCTTCTTTGGAATTGCAATACTTGTATATCAAATGAAATATATATGCAATGCTAGAAATAAACAAAACAAAAATAAAAACACTAAAAGTTAACAACTGGTAAAATGCAAATGACAATGATTCCCTTTCACCAACCATAAAGCATTTATTTCAGTTTACTTATGGAAATATTGCAATTGTTTCAAACAAAAAGGAATGGCAAAAAAAGGAAAGTTTTTTTTCTCTTGCAAAATGTTTAGTGCAAAACTTGCCAAAAATGGAAATATTTTACAGAAAATCTATTCAAATACAATTTATAGCATTAGTTTAACAATTTAAATTGTGGGGAAAAAACTGTTATTAAAATGATTAATTGGTACTGTGGCTGTCATACACTTCAACAGTTTTGTTCTTAATATTTAAGATATTATTCAACACTAAAATAATGCAGAACAGTCTGTTTAATAGAGGGTTTTTGCCTTAAAGAGGTTTTAATAATGCACAACATAATTAATAAAAAACATTGCTTAATTAGAAAACATGTATATATAGATATATGTTTAGTACTCTATATGCTAATGAAGCAGGAGAATAATATCTCGGGCAAAGATTGGGTGCTTGTTTTCAAAGAGAATAAAGTTTTTTATATTTTGACTTTAATATAGGGTGATCATACGTCCCTGTCTTCCAACAACAGTCCCTACATTAAAGGCTCTGTCCCCAACTAATAAATGTCCCCGGAATTCAGTTAAAGATATTTTTAATATCAAATTCACTGTATGGCTGTGAAAAATACACATAATAATTTTGTTAATTAACCTACATTTTTCAAGTTTTATTTTGTGCTACTAGACATTAGGGTTATTATTATGTGCAAATATGTTCAAATTGAAATTCCTTGGCCTCTCATTTCTGATTCTGTCAATGTATTATACATACGACCTGGGCATGGGAAGGTTTAAGGGATCAACTGCCTTAATTTATACATTCATATCAAAATTTTGTATCATTAATAAAGATATTTGAGTTATTTTCAAAAATATGTTTTGGTTTCATTTTAGAATATAAATAAATTATATATGATTATATTATAAATTAATAAAACACAGTAACCTATATGCAACTTTGTTAAACTAAATAAAATGCAACCAATTTGAATTTTAGATTAATTGTAGATTGGGTTGTTTTACCTCTGAGTGGCACTTTTTTTACCCCCAATGGGCTAAATGGCCAGGTCATAAGGGCCCCGAAGGCTAAGAGAAGGTTGAGGGAGGGGACCCACTGGACAGCTGTTGGGAGATGGATCGTAGCCTCCCATTAAGGCCATCCAGCATGCTCTTTAACGTGCACAGGGTACAACTCTCCCACACATGAGGCCACAGCTTAATGTCCCATCCAATGGACGACGGCCATTCCAAACCCATCAGTGTCCCCTACAGACCATGGGCAGGGAGTTTTACAGAGATAAATCTCAACATGGATTCAGCGAGGATTTGAACCTGGGAATTACAGATTATGAGCCTGGCATGCTACCGACTGAGCCACCCCCAAATAAGTGAAATATATGAAATAAATCTTCCAAAAAATGTGTGATATGTGTCATACAATTGACTGAAAGATGTAAATTAATATTATGAAAGTTATACTTACTCGTCCCCGACAAAAATATTGGGGTATACTTCATCACAGTCAACTCCACATATTATTGCTTTTGTCATTTCTACAAGAGGTGCTTGTAAGAATCGTGGAATCCATGAATAACCTAAGAGTGGCTTTGGAGGTGGAGAAGTTTCTCTGATTACACGAGCTAATCTACTCATGGAAAGTTCAAAAGATGGCTGTTGTAGGGCCATTCCACATGCTATGAGTTGCAAAGCTGTAAAAATTAAATATTACTAAAGAAAAACAATCAAACAACAATTACAGAATTTTTACTGAACTCAGTTTTTAGAACTCAAAAAAATACAAGTGAGTAATCCAGATTCAAAAACACTTATAATTCATTTTTGTAGTTTTGCAAATAAGCTGTTTCTAGTAGATACTCTCCTACCTTTTGGAAATCATATCTTTTTCAAGAAAAAAAATATTTTTAATGAAATTCCAATAAAATGAATTCTGTATTTTGATAGAGTTTCAAGTACTAAATAATATGACACATCTCAAGCATTATGAAAATGTGTTTTAGAAAGTTTTGAACCTAGATGATTCAAATATATCAACAACTTCCTTATACCAAAGTTGTCAAGGAAGCAAATCAAAAGCATAACTTCAATGCTGGCAGATATATTGTTTTGCTGCCACTTGAGCATGGTGCATATGTGCATCATCAAGCATCAGCAGTCCCTTCTATCTGAACTAGTTGGTACAGTGTTCCTCCCCTCCAGTGGCAACCAGATTGAGTTTAAAGTTATCTGTGTGAGGCTGCTTTTCGTCTCTATTGGTCTTCAAAGAATGAGTATCAAGGTACAATGAATCTGCTAAAACATGTAAAGGAATGCACCACAAATGCATGGTAATTTTTTGGCTATGCATTTATAGTCTCTGTGCTTAAGATGTGCATATTATGGTCCAATAAGAACTCCTTAAAAAACATCCTTTTGAACAAAGAATTAATATCTCAATCAGCTTCTTGAATAATAAACTACAAACCTAGTCTTTTTTATTTAATTCCATAATTTGAGTTAACTGCAGACAAAATGACTAATCTTGATTCTCATAATCACCACCACTCATTTTTTTCCCCCTGAAAAAATGGGTAAAACATATCAGCAACTTTTTAATGCAGGCCATAGCAGAACTGTGGGTTGTTTTACCTCTGAGCAGCACTTTTTTGCACACCATGGGCTAAATGGCCAGGTCACGTGGACCCTGAAGGCTCAGAGAAGGTTGGGGGAGGGGAAACAGCTGTTGGGAACCACTGAAACAGCTGTTGGGAGACAGATGGTAGCCTCCCATCGAGGCCATCCAGTGTGTTCTTTAACATGCACAGGGTATGGTTCTCCCGCACACGGGGCCACTGCTTAATGTCCTATCCAACAGAAAGCGGCCTTTCCAAGCCCATCAGTGTCCCCTACTGACTGTGGGCAGGGCGGGGAATTTTGAGGAGATAAATCTCAACGCTAACCCAGCTGAGATTCAAACCTGGGAATTGCAGATTACGAGCCTGGCGCGCTACCGACTGAGCCACCCCCGCCCCAGAACTGTGGAATTTGTAAGTAGGCCACACTAAAGGGATTAGGAGGGGGTACACAATATATGCTAAAATGCTTGACTTTTCATATATTTATTTATTATTACAAAATCCCAGTTAAGGCATGGATATTGTGTCTTTCTGCTGAGGTCTCACTTATCTCACACACCTTGTCTATGGCGAATTATACTGATGGGCTCCAGTTAGACCTCTATGGCAAGAGTTGCTTGAGAACTTATTTTTTACATATCTTTCTGATTATATCTTAAAAATATCTGAATAAATGAAAAAAATACCAAAAACTCTTACATACACAAAATAAAAAGAAAATTATATCTAAAAATATTAATGAGAGGCTTAATATTTTTAAATATATTTTGCCAATATCATAAATTCAACTTCAAAGTCAATAGTACTAGACCTTATGTTGGATGTAAATGTCAGTTGGTCATTTAGACTGATTCACTCTTGGACCACCTCCACGATACCTGACTCCTGGAAGGCTACACACATCATGCCTATCTTAAAACAGGGAAAACTCGCCACTGAGCTGTACTCTTACAGGTTCATTGCTCTATCATCTTGCCTCTGCAAGATCCTAGAGATTGGTCCTTGGATGCCTAGAACGGTATCTCGAGTTCGAGGGCCTCCTCCCCGACTGCCTCTCGGATTTCCGTCAGATAATCTCATTGACTTCATCTCTGTTGCTGTCCAAAGGACAGACTACAGTCACTGTCTTCTCTGACATTCAGAAGGCATTTGACTCCATGTCCCACATGGATATTCTCTGCACACTCCATGATCTTGGTCTCAGAGGTAATATCATTCACTGGATCATAGTGTACCTCTCCAACAGGACAGTTTGTGTTAAGCTGGGCAATATGCTCAATGCTTCCCACACTATCAATCATGGAGTACCTCAAGGGGGTAACCTCAACCAAATGCTTCTGAACTTTTTGAGAACTTGGGAACTTTTTTTTGCCAAATAACTAATGGACAGAAACATGTCATGTTACATACAAAATTAATCAGCATTTAATTCTAGATTTTATGAAAATGAAATATTTAACAAAAATGATAATAAGTTTAATTTCTGTTAGACTTCAAAAATTCAATTATCCCATCCAATAGTCAGAAACTTTCCAAGCACAACACTTATAATTATGATTTCAACCAAATGGTTCTAAATTGTATTTATAGTCACATCAGTGGATTAAGAGAAATGGGGTGCATTTAAAAAAAGAAGGCCTATAAAGATATCCCATTAGCCAAATGTTTTAACTTTTTGCATGTCAGAGCAATATTAATTAGTATCATCTTTCAAATTCTAGTGACCTGTGAAGCAAACTTAGGTGCCATGCTACAAGGATGTAAAAAAAGTTTCTCTGAATAGAAATTGGAAGTTTTTTTTAACTGTTTCTAATCAAATTTTTAAAATAACATTTAAATCTATGATACTGTTGATTTCACTTGAAAAAATTATGATAAGTTTTTCAATTTGTTTATAATTTTTCTTTGTCACTAAAACCACTTACCTTCAGAAACTTTCATTTGATATATGACTCATAAACATTGATCACATTTTTCCTTACATTGATTTTGGAGTCATGTTTAAGGTAGCCCATGATATTAGAGACTGCACAAGCTTTAATTTCAGATATAACTCGTTAAGGTCCACCCTCTGCAAAAAACTGCTTTTTTGGGGGGGATGGGGGGCAAAAATTTGAAATAGTCTATGATGTTCCTCATATGAGCTTTCAATTGACACCTAACTTGTAATTCTATGCCACTGCATTCAAAATATATAGCATAACAATGATTTTCATATTTCCCCTTTTATAAGTGGGATAAAACAAGGTTGGGTTGTTTTACCCCTGAGCGGCACTTTTTTGCACACCATGGGCTAAATGGCCAAGTCACATGGACCCCGAAGGCTCAGAGAAGGTTGGGGGAAGGGACCCACTGGAACAGCTGTTGGGAGACAGATGGTAGTCTCCCATCAAGGCCATCCAGCGTGTTCTTTTACGAGTACAGGGTATGGCTCTCCCGCACACGGGGCCACGGCTTAACGTCCCATCCGACAGACGGCGGCCTTTCCAAGCCCATCGGTGTCCCCTACTGACCGTGGGCAGGGCGGGGAATTTTGCGGAGATAAATCTCAAAGCTGACCCAGCTGGGACTCGAACCTGGGAACTACAGATTACGAGCCTAGCGCGCTACCGACTGAGCCACCCCCGCCCCAGGGATAAAACAAGGGAATGGGATTTTTTTAGCCTGTATCATTCCCCATGTCACAAGGTTTCATCTGATTCATAACTTGTTACTTTTGGCAATTACTTTCTGGAAATATAGAGGAACAATCATTTTCATATTGTGCCTTTTTTATTGGGGGGATCAATTTCTTTTATAGCTCATGACACTTCTCGCATCATATGCTTTCATTTGACACATTAATCATTACGTTTGGCTGTCATGATCGAAAGATATGATGTAATAACAGTTTTGACAAATCCACAAAATGACAAACTGACAAATGGCATGTGGAAAGCAATACAAAGATAAGCAATAATCTATTTGAGTCTGCAGTGAATATATGCACGTATTCTGTCACTGTAAATTGCATCAAATAGTGACAATTATCGATCAGTTGTGATTTCCGGTCTTCTAGCCTAGTTCCCATTCTAGCAGAGTTGCAATGCTTTCTAAGCTTTTAACATAAAGATATTGATTTTATTACTACTAGAAACTGCATCATCCAGGAATTACACACATCAGCTTTCAGTCAATATTTTAACAGACTTTACATTTTAAATATTTTTTTTTATTCTAATGCTTCTAAAATTATTTTTAGCACTTCTCAAATGCATACTGCAATTGAAAACAATAATTAATTTGAAATGATTGAAAGCAAAACTGCTAGTGATCTCCAATGGAAGATACAGGAGAACCATAGGATTAGGCAATTACCTCAAAGAGCAATTTTTAAAAGATAGGGCTTACTGTTTGCAAATCTTTTTAATTACATTTCTACCAAACAAACTAAAGTTAAGAAATTGTGATTTTTAAACAAAATTTTTGCCAGAATTTTAAAATTAAACTTTTCCAGAGTAGTTATAAAGCTTCATACTAAAATGATTCATTTTCAATTTCAGTGCTCCAGTTAACCTTTAAATGTTTTGAAACATTTTGAATCATTTTTTTCACAGTTCTTTATCTGTTTTAGATATATCTGCAGTTTTCATTTACATTATCTTGTTTTTAAAGCAAACTGAATTTTTTATGACACTATTGTCTTTAGGCTTCAAGTTTGGCGATCGCCAAAAATCTACAGCTTATGTATTATATGAATATATGACTTAAAAATTTAGAAAAATAATAAATGAAAGATTTCAGCATTTTTAGAATTATTAACAGAAATATTATGAACTGTTTATATTAGAGTAATAAAACAATTCAGAAAAAATGGAAAAATTTTTAAATTTTACTAAAGTTAAAATGAAAAGATAAATACAGCAAAATTTAGCAATATTTAAAACAAAATGCTTAAAAATTTAACTTTTTTTTTTCAAAATTAAATGCTCTTTCTTTTGGTTATAATGTGACATATTTCTGTTCATTAGTTACTTCAGGATGAGGTTCTAAGGCTCATTTTTCCAAAAACACTTTAAAAATCTGGCCACTACAGTCAGTTCAGTTTCAGAAACCCAATACTGTAAGAGTTAATAAGTGATTAAGTTTTAAAATTAATTTTCCATGTATTCAAAGGGAGGATTCATTTTTGGTAAAAATAGAATTGAATCTTACCAATCTTCACAACACATTCAAAAGTTTTCCAATGTGTTTAAACTTTCCCCTAAATGTATTTAAATTTAATAGTGCATAAGCATATAATCTAGACAAAGAGAAAACTTTTATTTTAATTAATTAAAAATAACCTAAAATTCCCTGTCATTGATGACAGGGAATTTTAGGTTATTTTTAATATTATTTAACACATTGTAATTAAGAAAAATATGCAACTAATGGAAGCAAAACTTAACTTTCCACAGTAGGAAGTAGTCCTTAGCATGCAAACTGAAGTAGATATAAAGGTTCAACAACAACCAGGCTACGTAATTTAGCTCTCCATACATGTTTATCCCGAACTATTAGTTGCATTTTGTCAGAAACCAGTTCGTAAAAGGTCTTGCTTGACACTGTCCATATAGAGCATTTTAAGTCCCTTTCTTTTTTTTCAGGCCTCACATTTCAGGCCTTTACACTCTCCATAACTCTATTAGCTAATCTATAGGTTCTGAATGTGGGCAAAATGGCTAAACCAGGCATGTCCAACCTTTTGACTTCCCTGGGCCACATTGAGTGAAGATTTGACTTCCCTGGGCCACATTGAGTGAAGATGAATTGTTTTGGGCTGCACATAAAATATAGTTAATGTATATAAATAATAAAACTTCATTTATTTTCTTGTTTTTTATTATAAAATTAAAAAAAGGGCAATATGAAACTAGTGAGATATCAAAAACTTACTGAAAATCACATAATCATGTTGAAAACTTATGTCGTAAACTTTACGATTTTGTGGGCCGCATTACTAGCTGTCCAGGGCTGCAGGTTGTACACACCTGGACACAATGCAGTCTCTTCCTACACAAGATGCTGCTCAATGCTGATTACTGACTCCATCTAACATTCATCACTGCTTATATAATAAAACCACTTAATTACCCAAGTTACTGAATAAAACATCTAGAATCAAAGGCATCGGATTTCCAGTTATCTTACTTAGGACAGGTTCAAATTTTACTCATAGCAAACTTTAGAAAGGATTAAATGAAACTTTACAAAATATTCTTAAAAGCTCATTTCTATTATTTAGAGAGTGGGCACTAGGCTTGTAATCTGCAGTTCCAGGTTCATATCTTATTATCTTTAAATATGTTAAATCCTTACCCTGGCCTTGGTGAGAAAGGTAACACTTATGGGAATGGAATGGCTGCTGAAGCCATTTTTGTATAGACAATGGGTTAAATGGTTATGTTGCAAGGACCCAAAGGGTAAGAAGGGGACACACAGGACAGCTGTTAGGGGCTTCCTGTAAAGAAAGGGTTATGCTCTTTAACATGTATAGGGCTCTCCTGCACATGGGCCATGGCTTTATGTCCCATCCACTGCACGACATATGTCCATCAGCTGATTGTAGGGTGTACAAGATATAGCTATGCTTTATTCAGTTTTCTACAGCATTCTTGAGATGATAGAGAAACTCAAATTTCCTAGTAACTAAGTGCATTACAAAAAAAACACCAGAACTCAGTAACTTGATTTTTTAGTAATTCCTCAGGCTATTTTTTAATAAAAATGGCCATAAACATATAGCTTTCAATTTTTTGAAAATTGCTACCAACTTTGCCACAAGATTCAAGGTGTTGTAAGTTCATGGTGAAATTAGCCATGAATAATTAGCTCTAAAGGATCATTTTGAACATAAAATATAAAAATACTAAATTTTTTTGAGTAAACCTAAATAGCGAGATCAAGAGAATTGCCAAATTTTAATTTTAATAAAATATTTACTTTGTTAAAGCTTTGAATTGAAAGAGGAATTTATATGTTTAGTTTTATATTGTAGCCAAGTATTTCTATGACAACTGAAGCTTATTTACCCAGTTTTTCCATATTATATTTCCGATATGCATTTGTTTTATAATATTTGCAATATATACATTTCTGTAAACATTGTGTCGTTACGATACAAACAGAAAGCGCGATAGCAGAATTTACACTTATATTGGTTAAAATAAATTGACAAAAGTGCAGGTTTCGAAAAAATATATATATATTCAGAAATAAAGTTTTAAACTTCCTAAAAATGCTACAAAATGCTGACATTAACATCCATTGCTATCTGTTATTCTATGACGTATTTAATTTCACAGTCATTACATATCTTATCAAAATATATCAGTTTAAATTTAAAAATAAACTCAATTGTTTGTTACCGCGGCCTTTAATATGTCACAACAGCCGATTTTCTTATTTAAAATATACCAAATTCCCCGGCCTTAAATGGTCCCTTGGAACGTCCTCTATAAACATTACAGTAGTTACGGTTTAAAATATTGGAAACAGATCATTCAAAATAAGAGTTATACTGTTCGATTCTACATTAGAGGTAAAAGATAACTTGAAATATTTGGACACTGTGGCCTAACAGTTCACACCGGTGTGCTCCCTTAAGCGAACAAGCAAATCCTGCAGTCCCAAGATCAGAGACCACCCATGTCAAAATTATGGAAAACACAAAGAATTGAACGAAGTCAGTCAGTGGTAACAGCCAGTTGTGTGAGAGCATAAAGAACAAGATAGTTCATAACCTTAGATCATAAATAGAGGGGACGAAGCTTGCTCATGACACTGCAACGCCCAACATTGAAAGCTATGGTATTAGGTGACTGCGGGATAGAAAGCTTTGAGGATCGTGTGCATTTGATCGCTGAGAAAGATTTATCAAAGGAGGAGCAATTACATTTCACAGGTGAATAAATCCATTTTAACTTAAATACTTATGTGAATTATTTATGATTATTATAGCTTAATTAAAATGGAATTATTAAAACGTTTTGCTTTCTTTACACGCTTCCAACCATTCAACATTAGTTTTAATGTGGCTACAGACTTCAGAGAAACTACCGAATTGGTTTATCAGGAGGAAAGCAATAGATCTCTTATTCATGCGACACTAAACTGTGAGCATTCTAATCAGCTTTTGTCAAAAATCTAACATATTTCATCATGTATTATTTTTTGGAATGAATTTTTATTTCTGTTGAATACGGTTAGGAATTCTCACTGTTGATTGCAGATGCTTTTGATTGCAGATGGCAGATACATGTTGATCTGCGGAGAAGCTGCTTTTGGCATACACATCTTATATTTCGCATATAGCCGTCCCGTGGCCGACTGGTTAGAACGCTTGATTACTGATTTAAGGGACCTGGGTTCGAGCCCCGGGCAAGGCATGGATGTGTGTGTGTCGTTTTTCTGCTGAGGTCCTGCCATCCTCTCAGACCTCCTATTATGGCATATAAACTGACAGGTTCCTGTCAGACTTCTGTGGCAAGCAGCTGCTTGAGAGGGTATTTATTATTATTATTACATTTCGTATACATATCTTAGGGGCTAAAATGCTTGCAAATTTGTTTCCCTGAGAACTTTTAGATTCGGCTACTGTTGTTTTTAATGTCGTAAATTTTATACGTTTTTGCAATGTGTGTTATAAGCACTTGGAAATATTTTTGCATCGCATGAAATATATTTAATTTTTGCTTTTCGTTTTCTCCTTCAACTCTTTTCCATATGTTTTTGAAAGGAAATATTAGTAAAATCTTGATTGATACAATTTTTAATAATATATGTATAGTTTTTAAATGCACAGGATTCCTTACTAACCCCTTCAGCTCCCTCACTCCACTATTTTTTGCTGTGTCCAACAAATTTATCTGATAAAATTTTTTTGATATGATGATTATTTAATTTTTTGTGGTCTCATACAATCTCACCCAAATTTGTTTTATATTTATTTAATAAATCTTCATTCTATATGACAAGCTGAAAGTGTAAAATACCTATTTAAATCTTTCTCGTTTTTAAAATTTTTACATCACGGAGTTTTTATAAATTGTTTGCATATGCAATAAATGTAATAAAAGTAAAAAAAAAGTACAGAAAATTTAAGTGAGCTAAGAAAATTTATTTAATATCACATATTCATTTCAACTGAGGTCACAGCACGAGAAGCTACTACAGATTATGCCACTGGAAATAAATTTTATTTGCAACGTTTGCAAAACATCAAACCTCTCTTTCAAATTTTGCATTTATAGAGAAATGATAAGATAGTAAAATCATGCGATTTTCATGTGAATTGCAAATATGCTGAAAATATAATCCATATTCCTTGCTGCTTTGCGATTGGAGTGAGAAAGATTCCTTGGAATCACAGCATGCCGGGGCTCGTTATGCCGCACAGCAAGCACTCTTCTGCAACAGTAGCAGGACCGAAGTACGTGGAAGGAACGGGACTGATATCCGCAACAAGAATAACTTTATGATAAGAAAGTTTATTTAATTGCTAATTATGAAAAACTGATTATCAATCTGTAAGTATCAGTCACTTATTAATGCTAGATATACTTCTGGAATTAACCCTTCAATTATAGAGGGAATACCCAATAAGTACTGTTTGACACGTTACAAGTCATCGCCTGCTGTATCTGCCAACATGGCGGCAAGGCTTATGATAAACCAGGGTGCATCTGGTAAGGAAGATTGCATTTGGAAAACTACATCTATAATGTTACAAATCAAGCTTTTATTAACTTTTTTTCTTTGGAGTAGCACACTATCAAATAAAAATGCTTAAGTAGGAAAAAACATTCAATGTACCTGAAATGCGAGATCATATCTGCTGTCGTTCAGAAGCAATGTGCTGAACAGACACAAATCGCACATGCACAGAGATAGTCCAATCCTGGACTACCAACAACCGGTTTGCTGCATTGCTCCTGTAAGCACATTTCACAACAGAGCGGGTGTCTGGAGCTGAGTGACCGTAGTAGCAACTCAGCTCCACACACAAGAAGCCTTTCATTCTTCTCATTACATATTCTTTGCTGTAGGTTCCATGACAGAACTCCGACGAAAAAACGCCAAATACACTTACATGGGCAAGAAAACAGTGAATGCTAAAAAAACGCCGCCAGAGCAGTATGCTATCAACAAAAACGTCCAAACAAAAAAATACCGTTAGCAGAACGTCGCCTTTACCAAACTCCGGTACACAAAATGCCACCCATTAATTTACTTGGACTAGCATGCTATCGATCTTCCTATTGCTTTTCGCTCTTTTGTGCATGTAATAAAATATTTTAAGAGATAAAAATTATTTCTGGATCGGATGGGTATTATGAAATATAATTTGCAGCTCCGGAAACTCCTAAAAATTTAAATTGCGCCCTCTAATGGTGTAAAATTTTGCAATTACAAAATTTTGAACGAATATTGCAAAATGATTAGAAATTTTGATGATGCAATGTGAAGCCTCATGAGGTTTGCATTGGCAATAATGAGTTTGGCTTTCTGCCAAGGAGAGTGGAAAAATGCAACTTTTTTTGTTTTAAGATATAATTCGAAAATTCCGTTTTAGTTGGATTGTTACTAATGAATTATTATTATTGGCATTTTTTAAATCCTTTGGTAGTTTGAATTTATATCGTTAGAGGTCACAAACAGTGACTAGGCGTCCATGGAAGTAATGGTTCCCTTAAAATTATCAAAACAAAAAAATTATAAATTAAATATATCTAAACGTTTTAACATAAAAGTAAATGCATTTTCCTAACTTTAATGTTTATTTTAACATAAATTTTATATTTATATAATATTCTTCGAGTTTCTCTGTTATATTATACTGTATAATTAAAAGAAGCACCAATTTGTCAGGCTAGTTGAGCTAGGAGTGTATGAAGAACATCACTTCATCGCTACTGCATTGCACCCAATGGAAATCCAATTTTCCATATTCAACCTAGTATATTTTTTCTTATGGACACGTCTGCCTAGATCCAGATTTTAAACATTTTTTTCAGTATTCAAAGAGTTATGAATGCTTGAATATTTAAATAATGTTAATTTGCATATTTAAAGAGATCAGTAATGGGTGCAATGCACCTTGCGCTCTACTAGAGTCAACTATGATCTCTTAACCTTGTTTTAAATTTTTGGGTCAATTTTTTGTAGCTTGTTAAAATATATTCCAGCGTCCATTAACTCTTTGAATACTGAACAAATATTGTTTTAATTCGAGATCTAAACAAAATTTATTGAGATCTTTAGGTTAAAAAATAATCATATTGAAGTTATTGAGCTCCGAATATAATTTTTGATTGAGATAACATGGAACTGTTTCCATATTTCTGGCCAATACCTGAATATCATACGAAGACTTTTTTTTCGTTCTGAGGATAAACCCCCGAGAGTTCTGAGGTATGCCCCGTAAGACTTGTTTTCATTCGCATAAGAATGAAATTTAATTATCTTTTAGTTCAGGGGTTGTTAATAAAAGATTTTTTATTTTACACTTGATTATATTTCTCTTTACCCCATATTTGATTGGCTTCTTTTCCACAAAGTCGATACCAAAAACATAGAGCTAAATCGAGATATTCCTCAGAACGCATCTCAAATTTGAAGTGGAACTTTCCTGAAGATTTTTTTTTCTCTTTTGTAATATTAATTTGTACTTTCGTTTTAACTTTCCAGTACATAAAATGAAATTATATTAAAATATATCTCTTTCATGCGTTTGGGACATTTTCTGAACCCCCACCTCGACACTCAAAATAATGTTACAAGGTCACAATATCCCAGATATTTTCCTAGAAAAGGCGCTAGGTATAATACTAATTTCTAATATTTGATTTAAAAAGTGTAGAACTATTTTCACTCACAGATTAGGAAACCTCAAATACCGGATCGTCGATGCAGTTCAATTATTCGAAAGCATTGAATGCCGTAATGGCGTTCCAGTTAAGTGATTTGAAAATATCGATTACCGGAACGGAGTTCTGGTTAGCGATTCGCAAACATTGATTACCGGAACGGCATTCCGATTTAGTTGTAACACTGCGTCTGGTAATTGCTTCCCTTACTCAAATAGTCACACTTCCCCACTGATCTTTGCCGATGCGAAAGTGCAAGAAATATGCGATTAAGCAGTAGCTAGAAGCCTACGAAGATATGTTGCACAATGTGAAATCCAGGTTGCGTGCCCCTGAACGTCTGCTTTGTTGCCTTGAACCGTCAGGTGAAGTTGGCTGCAAGAGGGCGCCCTTTAAAGTTTTGCTCGCTGTCCTTGTCGCTAGACTGAATTTTAAGTTTTTTTCTTATTGTTCATACCCCTCTTTACCGACGAGGTTTCCTTTTGTTCCGTATGCCCTCGCTATCGGCTCTGTCCAGTTGTGAAATCAGCACAGAAGAGCTTTTTTAGCAGTCCGATTTATTACGTAAATTTTATTTGGTTTTTGCTAAATGCTCCAGCCTCCGTATCTCTTTAAATACTGAACACATATTGCTGAAAATAGGGGCGGGGGTGGCTCCGTTGGTAGCGTGCCAGGCTCGTAATCTGTAGTTCCCAGGTTCGAGTCCCAGCTTGGTCAGCGTTGAGATTTATCTCCGCAAAATTCCCCGCCCTGCTCACGGTCAGTAGGGGACACCGATGGGCTTGAAAAGGCCGCCGTCCGTCGGATGGGACGTTAAGCCGTGGCCCCGTGTGCGGGAGAGCCATAACCTGTGCACGTTAAAGAACACGCTGGATGGCCTTGACGGGAGGCTACCATCTGTCTCCCAACAGCTGTTCCAGTGGGTCCCCTCCCCCAACCTTCTCTGAGCCTTCGGGGTCCTTGTGACCTGGCCATTTAGCCCATGGTGTGCAAAAAGTGCAGCTCTGAGGTAAAACAATCCAATCCAATTGCTGAAAATAAAGATTGAAATAGACTTGATACAGATCTTTAAATTATTTTCAGTCATATGTTTTTCATAAAAAAGTGTATTTTAGAAGTTATAGCAATTCAGATTTCATTTTCCTTCATAATAACATGGAATGAATTGATCAGAAATTCAATGACCATTTAGTGTAAATGCTACTGAGATGTTATTTTATTTTTAACAGTGTTTTGACTATAGATTTAATGGGTTGTGTGCATTTTATTCACCAATCAGTTCGTAACATTTATAATAAAATAGAAAAAAAAAAGTCAAACCTCTTGTAATTAGCTGCGTGAATGCCTTCCATACTGCCACGTGACAAACGAGTCATCGATAACGGCATGATCCGATTCCCGGCATTACTACAGCTATGCTCCATGCAATTATATTTATGATCTAAAATATGACCAGCATTTTACTTCTCGCAATTTAGGTTCAAAATTTAAAAACTGTAAGCCCAGTTTGATACTAAAATGGAGGTTATTAGTAGTATAGTGTCTACAATACTAGCATACGATTCAGAACAGACTATGCAAATTTCACTTTCGTTGATAAAGTGCTGTTTTAAATTTATATCAAATGTCCTCAATTACGGCTGCAGACAAATCTTGTGCTTCTATAAATCACTTCAATAGAGGGATGAGAGAGAGAGCAAAATTTTTTTACATTTAAATACCTGTTATATTTAGCTGTGGAAAAATCTACATTTCCTTTCTGATAGTTGATTTTTATTAAGTTGTATATTAATAGGATAAAATGTACTATACCGAATAATTAATACAAATGCCGAGTGGCTAGCGTGCTTGACAACTGATCTAAGGGACCTGGGTTCAAGCCCCGGGTAAGGCATGGATGATTGCGTTTTTCTGTAGGTCCTGCCATCCTCACAGACCTACTATGGCACATAAACTGACAGACACCTGTCAGATCTCTGGCAAGCAACTGCTTGACTGGTATTTTTTCTACTATTATTTTAAGATAGTTGAAGTATTTATAAAAATAAATAACCCTTAAGCAGTTGCTTGTTTAACGTACTTAAATATTTCATACTGTGCATTTGTTTTGAGAGCATTTTGAAAGTAATACAAATAGGCAAAACATTATGACCAGCGAGTCTTTATGCAAATCGAAGCTGTGCGTGTGTCATGAAATGGTATAAATAACACCCAATACTGAGATCAAACAATCAGTGTTATTTTTGTTCTTCAGATGGGAAAGGCAGGGGACTTAAGCGAGTTTGAGAGACCAAATGTAATAGTTTCTGAGATGGCTTGTGGGGTGTTCACGGTCAGCTATGGTTAGTACCTTCCAAAAGTGGTCTGAGGGGGGAAAAACCACGAACTGCCAGCAAGGTGTGGGCCGACCACGGCTCATCAATGCTAGAGGTGACTGAAGGCTATCCTGTATGCTACGAGCCAACAGAAGGGATACTGTAGTGCAACTCGCCCGTAATTTGAATGCTGGTGACTGGAGTAAAGTGTCACAACACTTAGTACATCGAACACTGCTGAAAATGGGGCTGCTTAGCTGCAAGGCTGCTCCTAGTGCCCATGCTAACCTCAGTTAATATCAAAAGCACCTACAATGGCAGGTGAGCATCAAAACTGGACCTTGAATGATTGGGAAAAGGTCGTCTGGTCCGATGAATACTGTTTCTTGTTGCACCATGTGGACGGCCGGGTATGTGTGTTGTTTACCTGGGGAAGTGTTGGTACCTGGTTGCTTTGGGTTTTTTTACCTATGAGCGGCATTTTTTGGCACGCCATGGGCTAAATGATCAGGTCACATGAACCCCAAAGGCTCAGAGGTTAGAGGGGACTCACTGGAACAACTGTTGGGAGACAGATGGTAGCCTGCCGTCAAGGCCATCCAGCGTGTTCTTTAACGTGCACAGGGTATGGCTCTCCCGCACATGGAGCCACGGCTTAACGTCCCATCCGAATGACGGAGGCCTTTCCAATCCCATCAGTGTCCCCTACTGACGGTGGGCAGGGCGGGGAATTGTGCGGAGATAAATCTCAACGCTGACCCAGCTGGGACTCGAACCTGGAGACTAGATTATGAGCCTGGCGCACTACCCTCTCCCCACTGCAGGTTGCACCGTGAACGAAAACAAGACAGTGGAGAAAGTGTAATGCTTTGGGTAATGTTCTGCTGCGAAATACTGGGTCGTCATTCATGAGGAAACTATGACGTCTACAACCTACCTAAAATTCATTTCAGACCAGGTACATCCTTTCATGGCAACAGTATTCCACTCTAGTAATGCCTTCTTTCAGCAGGATAATGCGCCATGCCACACTACCCAGATTGTTTGAGAATGGTTTGCAGAACATGAGGAAGACTTCCAGGTATTGTCCTGGCCTCCAAATTCCTCAGACATCAATCCAATTGAGCATCTGTTGTTTCTGTTGGAACAGCATATCCAATCTGCGACAGGTCAAAAATTAGGCAGGTGATGTTTTGGCTCTTCGGTGTATTTGCAAAACAATGCAAACTTTTCATTTACTTTCTTTCCCAGAGAGCAATGTAATCTAAACATCGTGTCTCAACGTTTTTACCTTTCCGAAACATGATGAAAGGTGTAGCTCTCTCGCATATAGCGCCACAGCTTTACATCCTATGGACGGCAGCCTCTCGAAGGCCATTGGTGGCTGCCCCTACTGATTAAGGGCAGTGTGGAGGGTTTAACGGCGATAAATTTCAACCAGGGAACTGCAGATTGAGCATGGAGCATTGCTGACTGAGCCACACCCACCCCAAAAAGGATAGGCAATCATCAACTGTAATCCTCCCATCAAATCAGTCTAATATGCTCTTGAGACTGCAGATTAGAACTTTCTGTCCATAGGATCCACAGTGGCCTTCTCAAATTCATGCCTATCCCCTTTCTCACGAGGGAAAACTAATTACTGGAGATAACCTCGACTCAAGTACATTTGGGATTCAAACCTGGGAGCACAAGTCAGAGGCCTGTTTCACTTTTGGTAAAGACCCCAAGGGCACATAGGTTGTAGGAAGGGGACCAACTAGGTGAATGGAAGCCTCCCATTAAGGCCATCCAGCATGGTCAATGTGCACAGCGTATGGCTCTCCTACACCTAAGGCCACTGCTTTATATTGCACCTGACGGATGGTGGCCTTGCTAAGTCCATAGATGCCCCTTTCTGACGAAGGCCAGGGTGGGGTTTGGAGAAAAATTTCAAGTTTTTTCATTTTTATTGAATGCACAGTATTTCTTTGGGATGCGATTCAAGAATTTAAGAAGAGACAACTTGGACTCTACTCAAGGGTTGAATAAATACCCTTTCAAGCAGCTGCTTGCCACAGAGGTCTGACAGGGTTGGGTTGTTTTACCTCTGAGCGGCACTTTTTTTGCACACCATGGGCTAAATGGCCAGGTCACATGGACCCCAAAGGCTCAGAGAAGGTTGGGGGAGGGGACCCACTGGAACAGCTGTTGGGAGACAGATGGTAGCCTCCCATCAAGGCCATCCAGCATGTTCTTTAATGTGCACAGGGTATGGCTCTCCCGCACACGGGCAAACGCTTAACGTCTCATCCGACGGACTTTCCAAGCCCATCGGTGTCCCCTACTGACCGTGGGCAGGGCGGGGAATTTTGCGGAGATAAATCTCAATGCTGACCCAACTGGGACTTGAACCTGGGAACTACAGATTACGAGCGTGGCGCGCTACCGACTGAGCTACCCCCGCCCCAGGTCTGACAGGAGTCTGTCAGTTTATATACCATAGTAGGTCTGTGAGGATGGCAGTACCTTAGCAGGCTCTAAAAAATTATCTGGAAACTGAATTTCACAAGCATTTTCCCTAACTCTTGCATAGTTTTAAAAAATGCTAACACATAAAAATTCGTGTTTATATCTGCTAAATATCATCATGGAACACAACCTGTTTGCAGGTACAACTAGATCACCATGGGCCCTAATGCAAAATATTAGTGTGGTCCTTTATCCTATAGTATAAAATGGGTGGCCCAGTGCATTGCACCCACCTGCACCAATGGTAGTTTTGCTTCTGCCCGTTTTTCTGAAGCTCAGTTCTGCTTAAGATAAAAATCTTCATCTCCAGCATCCACATTAAATCGAATAATCCACACTTCATAGCAAATTTTTATAACAAGTTTTTTAATGAATATTTTTACAACTTACTTTTCAGTATTTAGCTTTCCATTTTACTGAGACGGTAAATCAAGCATAACATCTTATGCTGATATATATATCTATATTTATTTTCCAACTATAACATTTTTATTCTAAACAAGAATGCCAGAAAGAGGAAACACTATGTCATGTTGCTTTTCAAATTACTGGCCTATATTGGGCAAATAATTTATTATAAAGTAAACAACAGGGATGTTTACTTATGTTTAGTAATCACCTGACCGGCCTGTATATTACAAAATTTAATTAGAAAACTCTGCTCAATATATTTCAGTTTTATATATCGTATTTACTCGAATAAAAAACACTTTCTCCCGATTGAACTTTTAAAAAAAAGGGGAAATCTAAACTTGGCATAATGGAAATATACAATATACTAATTTCTCTACGTGATCAGGACTTGGGAAAAGTTTACGAATAGACATAGATGGATTGGGTTGTTTTACCTCTGAGCAGAGCGTTTTTGCACATAATGGGCTAAATGACCAATGGGACAAGAACCCTGAGGGCTCGGAGGTTAGGGAGGGGACCCACTGGACAGCTGTTGGGAGACAGATGATAATCTCCTGTCAAGGCCATCCTGTGTTCTTTAATATGCACAGGATATAGCTCTCCCACATACAGGGCTACAGCTTAATGTCCCATTCGACGGATTTACCTTAGGGTAGGGCTGGAAATTATGCGGAGATAAATCTCAATGCTCACCCAGCTGATAGGATAAATGGGTAGGTCACAAGGACTCCGAGGGCTTAGAGAGGCCCCACTGAACAGCTGGATGGTAACCTCCCGTCTAGGCCATCAAATGCGTTCTTTAATGTGCACAGGGTATAGCTCTCCTGCACACGGTAACACACTTCACGTCCCATCCAATGGGCATCAGCCTTTTTAAGTCCATCAGTGTGACCTGCTAACCGAGGGCAGGATGGGAGTTTTGAGGGGATAAATCGAAACTGGGAACTGCTGATTACGAGTCTGGTGTGCTACCGACTCTTAGAAAGAAAAACTCATGTTAATCAAAAAAACATTTTTTAATAATAGCACGATATATTACAAAAATAAGCTAAAACATTTCATCAATTTAAATCAAATATTTCTGCTCAGGTCTCGTCTTCCTCACAGACCTCAGCTCGACGATTTTTTTAATTTACAACTCAGTGTTTCCAGTAAAGAGAAACTTGATTTTTCTTTTTTATTTTCCCTCTCGTTTTTCTTTTTTTTTAACAAAAAATATTTTCGTAAAAAGGCAAATGTGAAAAAATTTACCTATTGGTCTCCCGAACTTGAACACGTAATCTACTGGTTATGAGCCAGTCGCTCTACCATTTGAGCTAAGGATGGGGGCAAAGGAGCTGATTTATTTCCATAATTCCAAATTTTAGTTGACCGTATATTTTCCGAGGAAGTCCCTGAAAATCAGAGTCAATCATACTAAAACCATCAAAATCATATTCAACAACCCCCCCCCCCCCCACCCCATTAGAACTTTCTGGGTATGCTTCTGAATTAGAATATTGTCTATCTGAAATTGAGGGTACTTCTGACCTTGCCCTCCCCATGTCACCGCTTCTGTCTATGACTATGAACTTCTGCTCCATTTATGCATATAGAAATGTATATTATAGAAATGATAAACAAAACGTGTTAACCTTATTATAGTGGATTTATATTCTAGACAGCTCAAGCTTTAAGAAATAACAAAATGATAATGTATTTCATAAATAACAAAACAGTCTTAATTGTAACCTACATGAAATTAAGGAATATTATATCATTGTGGTTAACAAATATATTATACGTAAACATATAGCTGAAAACAGAACACTGATTATTAAACTGCTTTACTTATCTACCTAATAAAATTTCCCTTATGATATTAGCTGTGTGTAAATTAAAAATTTTCTTTCTTCATATTTTTTGCTTATCATATATTAGAACCTATGGCAGGTCAGTTTTTACCTTTCAAAACTACAAGGTCTTAAATAAACACTATAAAAATTTACTAACCAGTAAATGCAGTGGACATGAAGGAAAACTTATACATAAATTATTATATTAGAAAAACTTTGATAATCGTGTAACGATGCAAAAAAAGTGAATCAGTTACAAGAGAATTCAACAATATTTTTCCCTTGTACATTTAAGAGGCTCATCCCTTTGAATATTTAGTTTACAGCTTGACATTTTGAGTAAATCAATAATTCAGACATTACAAATATGCTTTTTTAAACTTAAGCTTAGTTAATAATTTTATAACAAATCTCTTAATTTTCCGGTTTTACACACTCTAGTTCACAGAGTACTACACTATAAAATCTTGATTTTTTTTTTTGCCTTCTTTTCATGCTATTTTACTTGGCAAATTAATCTCTCTTTTTTTCGTAATAAATTTTTTTGTAGCCAAACGTGAAGACATGGATAGCATTGTTCAGGAATATTATCAAAGTACATAACATGACATTATCCTTACTTCAGTTCAACTTTTAAACCATTACAAGTACGTGAATTATTGATGCTGAACGCCAATACATCTGATTGACCTTAACTGAAAAATATATTAAAACGGTTTGGTTATCAATAAAGGTCACAAACTTATTGAAAACTCCAGTAGTATTATATCAGTTGATAGCACCATTCAGTAAGAGCTTTTAAGATTACAACATTGATAAAAAATAAAAATGGGGCACTTGGCAATAAATGCTATCCTTTTATAATTAAAAAATGTAGCTAATATGCTCCTAATAAATATCAGAATAATAATGAAATAATGCATACAAAAAATGATTTGTTTTAACATAATTAATTTCCATTTTACATGATGCGTTGGGTTGTTGGGTTGTTTTACCTCTGAGCGGCACTTTTTTGCACACCATGGGCTAAATGGCCAGATCACATGGACCCCGAAGGCTCAGAGAAGGTTGGGGGAGGAGACCCACTGGAACAGCTGTTGGGAGACAGATGGTAGCCTCCCGTCAAGGCCATCCAGCGTGTTCTTTAACGTGCACAGGGTATGGCTCTCCCACACATTGGGCCACGGCTTAATGTCCCATCCGACGGACGGCGGCCTTTCCAAGCCCATCGGTGTCCCCTACTGACCGTGGGCAGGGCGGGAAATTTTGCGGAGATAAATCTCAACGCTGACCCAGCTGGGACTCGAACCTGGGAACTACAGATTACGAGCCTGGCGCGCTACCGACTGAGCCACCCCCGCCCCTTTACATGATGCACAAGTTTCTTACACAATGAGTCCAACAGGTAGCTCATGGGTGACTGGCAGCTTGCAAATACTTTTTCAGATGCCCATTGAGCAAATTAATATCGAGTTGTGTTGGGTTGTGTTGTTTTACCTCTGAGCGGCACTTTTTTGCACACCATGGGCTAAATGGCCAGGTCACATGGACCCCGAAGGCTCAGAGAAGGTTGGGGGAGGGGACCCACTGGAACAGCTGTTGGGAGACAGATGGTAGCCTCCCGTCAAGGCCATCCAGCGTGTTCTTTAACGTGCACAGGGTATGTCTCTCCCGCACACGGGGCCACGGCTTATCGTCCCATCCGACGGACGGCGGCCTTTCCAAGCCCATCGGTGTCCCCTACTGACCGTGGGCAGGGCGGGGATAATATCGAGAAATTTGTTTTTAATGATATTAAAATGAAAACTATAAATCAAGAGCACTTTATAGTTTGATGTAAACCATTTTTATAAACCTTATTAATAAAAAAAAAACCTTTTTTTTTTCAAACATTTTATTCTTATTCCCACCCAAGTTTCCCAGTTATAACAAGGATCCCGTTACGAGTTTTGGGCACGTTTATTAAATATAATGTTTTGTCTCTGAAGTTTTCTATTAGATATGATCCCATGAGTTTCACTGAGTTATGGGAGAGGGCGTGTTGTGAGTTTCGGGCATGCTAAGTAGACCCCAAACTCAAAAAAGTTGGACAACACTGCTCTAACACTTCGTAACTTTTAAACCAATATATCCTTCAATATGGCATAAAGATTTAAAAATCTAACTTTTTGTTGGTATTTGGTTGGTTGTATACCATTCCACGGACACTGAGTTATTGGAAATACGGTAAATAAAAAAGTAGCTAAATTAGGGATATCCAAATAGATACTCTCAGGCTCTTTTTTGTTGATCGAGTTTTTTTAAGGTGACAGCTAGGTTTTACAGTGGCCATGGCAAATTCTTGGCTCAACGTCCTTCTTATTGTGAAAATTAACATTCGTTTTTCTTTTGCATGAACTCTTTGGCATCCTTGGCAATTGTCCCAATGTCAATAATTTGGTACACCACCGTTCACGGAAGGACTTGAAAGTGCACAACACAGGGGCTGTTTACCATTTTAGGGCTATTCAAGTGGTTATTTCTCTTGGCAATGTCATGGGTTAAGATTTTTTAATTACGAACGATGAATTTGTGCATTGGAATATGGGAATATCACTTAAATTTTCCTTTTATTTATTTCAGATCTTCCTATGTAATGGAGTATTTATTAAACTTTGATCATGCCTTAATATTATGTGAAATGGCTTTCGTTTCTTCCTTTTTTCCAACTATCCCTTCAATTTTATTTGAAATAAAAAAAGGTGGTTATATCCCTGACCTTAGGCAACTAAAAGTTTTTGAAGTAACCATTCTCTGAATATCAGAACATCCTATATGTAAACAATTACTGAAAATGTAACAAAAAGAAATACTGGAATAAAAGAACATGCAATTGCACAGTAACTGATTTACTATAAATGTTACTGTTAATTTTCTATTATTAGTATGAATAGATTAGTATGATCAGAGGATTGATAATACCAAGAATTGCTACACGAGCATACACTTCCAAAGATAAATTAGAAATGGAGGGGGGATGCATTCTAAATCCTATCAATTATAATGACCCACAATGAGTAATAAATTAGTTATGATCCACAATGAATAATAATGAATTAGACAATTAACCCTCTCATTCATATTGAAATGAACTCACATAATTTACCCTCTGATGTCCATATTTGGGGAACCAATAATCTTGTTAAAATTTATACAATTTTATAGGATAATGCTTACAATGTGGATAACACTAGTTACATAGTTTTCATTTCAAAACTGTAAATGTAGCTAGGATTTTTGGAACTTTTTTTCTATTAATATCATATTGACAAAATAATTATTAAGAAAATAAATTTTCTAAGGGGATGAGGATTTAAATCTCTCTCCCCCCCCCCCCCATCTAAGGTACTGTTTGAAAGCAACACATAGGATAGAGAAAGTAAGAAAATTACTCTAGGTTTATCCAGGCTACCTTTTAGAAGACTTACTAAGAAATTAGGTTTTCTAGTCATTACATCACAGAGTTCACTAACGTCATATATAGTGTTAAAAGATGGTGTTAAAAAAGTAAAATAGTGGAACATATATGTGTCACTATTTTACTAAATACTAGATGCACAAAAGGGTTTCCTGATTTAACAAATGAAGTACCATTCCTACAGACATTTTTAAATTTTAATATATGTTGCCTATTACTGCAGATAAAAATTATTTGGTAGAATGAAAATGATAAAAGGTTTAAAAACAGATGAATTCAGAAAATAGTAATGAAAATAAAAACTTCATTACTTTCCTTGCCTAAACTGCTAAACTTTTTAAACATAAATAAAAACAAAATTCAATTTGTTGGAATAAATCTTAAAGCATAGCATGAATAGTGCAGCAACATAATAACTACCAGAAGTCAAATTCTCCAATCCTTTTTGTTTCCTTAGATGACTAGCATAATAAAAAAAATATTAAACAGTTATTGTTTTGGTATTCTATTCCTCCATGAATATAAAAATTTGTAATAAATTTCCTGGTAAAACACAAATTAACTTTGTTGTTTCTTTTGAAACTAACTACTATTAGATGATAAAATGAGATATTAATTCAGTAATAACAGTAGCACTAGGCAGATATCAAAGAAATTAAAATATTATTACAAAACTATTAAAGGGTCCATGTATAGATAGTGCAGGAAGAATGGTAACTATGTAATGCATGTTTAAAATCAGAGGAATAACTGAAAAAAAAATCTGTGAACACTACTAGAAAAATAATAAAAGCCTAGCAATGCACAGAAAGATATAAAAAAACAGATTGGGGTTCCACCAAGAACTCAGAAGCTCACATTGCTAACAAAAAACAAATCTATTAAATATTAGTCTATTCTCAATGCTTCTCCTCAAATGCCCCTGTAATGCAAATACAGAAGGCTTACACAAGTATATGTAATATCTGTTGTAATACAATGGGGTGTTTGAAATAATTTTTTAAATATAAATTTCAATTATTTTGTTTGTATTTCTTGTTAGAATTAATTTTAAAAAGGTATAAAATTCCCTTTAGAAAATTATATAGTCAGCTAAGCTATGTTTGTTGAACTGAATATCCATTCATATATGATTTAGTTGTATCTAGTAATCACCTAACAATTGAAATTTATAGTCAACTTTTTCACAACTGTGTACTAATTTTAAAGCTTAAAAAATAAGCATCTTAAAAGATACCCTCTAAAAAGAGTTTTAAAGGAAAATAACTGGCATTTATAATCATTTTGCTGAAAATATATTACATATTTTAATAGCAATTAAAATAACTCTTGTACAAATTTATTAACTACTTAGTTCTCAATAGTTGGTTAAAATGTTTCTAAACAATATTTTTTTAATCACAGGTAATTAATTATCATGGTATCTGAAAAGGTAACATATTCAAAATTTGCAAATTATTATCAACAACTGAACTGAAATTTTTCTTTTGTAAATTGAGATTGCTATAATTATAAAAAGAAGTATACTCTGGAAATACAAGCATAAATGTAAAAGTTTAAATCATTTTATAAACAATTCAAAAGAAGTTGATAAGACACTTTTGCAATGATATATGAAATAAAATGGTAAAGAATTGGTGAATTATAGCGTGTGCATTAAAAGTCGCAGATTAGTTTGTTTTACCAACCATTTTACATCATATATCAATGCAAAAGTGTCATCAACTTATTTTGATCATCGAGTTATTATTACATATTGTTCTTATAAACAATTCATGTATTAAGTACACACAGAGATAAAATAAACAATACAAAACTACACAATTCCTGAGAAAACAAATGATTGCAAAAATATTGAATAACAAATATGTATAGTTATATAAAATTGCATTTAATATGTTTTATTAGAATAGATTACGACAAACTGTAGCTCAACTCCACTTCCAAAATAACGCTGCTACACAAATTACATTTAACCCTTTGAATGTTAGTATTATAAATATGAATGACTTCAGAGAATATACTTGCAAGTGCTACTGTCATATATTTGTAACCCTATCAAGTCATTGTTACATTATTGGTTAATACATTAGAAATATGTGTTTCTACTTTCCTGCCAACTGAAGGCTTGTTTATTAAAATTTTATAACTTGCAATTTCTACGACATATATTGTTTCCAAAAGTTTTTGTTTCTGACATAGCATTAAAAGGGTTAAAGATCAAACAAATATTTAACTTACTGTACTGCAACATGCAAAAATATGTAATAATGTGTGGGTGAAAAAAACAACACTAGTTTTCAAAAGCTTCTGGACAAGCACCAGTAATATTTTTTTAGCATTACTGATTTTTATACAGAACATGTTTTTCAGTTAAAATGGTGAAATATATTTTATAAATGTGTAAATATAGAAATATGTAAAAAAAATGATTTCTCACCAGACCCACACACAAGTAAAATTAGAAATGGATGACAATAATTGTATGTTCTCAAGGATATATCTTACAACCATTCATTCTGCAGATTAGAAAAGTAAACCTGTCACTCTTTATAAAATCCCATCTTTATAAATACGCTGGGATATGAAATATTATACTGTATAGAGACCTTTCCATTGAAAGATCTCTATAGAGTATACATTTTTCATTACCCGATAATTCTTTTAGCACTGTGAAGCACTTTTATCCTTATCAATGAAACTCTTCTTTGTTTGATCACATATGCTCCATGTTCTTGAATTTATTTTCTCTAATTTTTGGAAAGGTACAGTTGAAGTAATTAAAAAAATATTTTAAATGAAAATTCTTTGAAGGTTGGTTAAGCAATAAGTTAACTGTCCCTTTTAAGTTATTATAATGGAATTTTTTTAGGTGAAGCCTTCCTTTCTAGAATACTGCAATCCATTAAAGCATCTTTTTCTACATAGCTGTCAACAGGATACACTAATAAATAAGGAGCACTGCAATTAAAATTAATTACAATGTTGCAGTTTGCTGTGTATGATCTAACTATAAAGTTCATAAAGAAAAAAAAAATAGAAGGGAGACTCATAAGTTGTTACATAAATCTGCCCATCAATAAGTAAAAAGATTAATTTAATCACTTAACTTGGGTGAATGCTAAACCATTTACACTTACCAGGAGAGGTCATAAGTCTCAATCCTGGAGGGGGCCATTTATGGGCATACGAAGGATTTTGTAGTGACAAGTGTCATTTCTGGAGTATATAATCTTTTATATGTCCTTATATTTGCCTTCATATGGGGGTGCATAATTAAAAAAAGGCTGGGTTGTTATACCTTTGAGTGGCATGTTTTTGCACACAATGAGCTAAATGGCCAGGAATATTGAAGGAATCAGGGGTTTGTCTTCTTTTAAAGGAAATTGGCTAGCTGTTGAAATGAAAAAAATAAAATAAACACCTGCAGGGTCTCTTGGAGGGGGCCATAGCCCCCGGGATATGGGGGGGATAGACATTCACTAAAGCTAAGAGATTTATCATCTCTTAGCTTTCTACCCAAGCCTCTTAGCTTCCCCCCCCCCCAAAAAAAAAAATCACATGATTAATTTGTAATAAACTTGAGCACTTTTATACCATTGCAGTGAAAGACATTTAAGCTTCAAACATGCTATTCTTCATCTGCAATATCAATTATGAGAACACATTTGGTTATTAGCCACGTGGTCTAGTTAGAGAACTAAAATATACTATGAAGAGAAATTTGATATTTTTACCATAACAGTCTTGTATCAATGGCTTTATGAATGTGAATTTTATTATGTCATAACCTAGTTCAGTAAAAAGCCATCCTATGGACGAGTGGTTAGCATGCTTTCCTTGGCTACTGATCAAATGGACATAAAAGCATTAAATAAACCTAGGTTCAAGCCCCAGGTAAGGCAAGGATGTTTGTGTTTTTCTGCCAAGGTATCACTTTTTTCACAGACCTTCTACTATGGTTTATAAACTGACAGGCTCCTCTCAGACTTCTGTGGCAAGCAGCTGCTTGAGGTTTTTTTAGTTCAGTATGACACATTTCAATTTTGAAAGGTTGAATACAAGAGAAAAAATAAGCATACATCTACTGATGTATTAAATTTATTTGGAAAACTTTTGTTTTTACACACAAATAAATTGGTAAAAAAAACAACACATAAAGTGTGATGCCACATTCACTAATTGGCTTTCAAAAATATTTTAGTGTGAACTGTTTATTGGAGCTTTTTATCATAAAATTTCATAGTTTTCCATAGAAAATTATGTTGAAAAAAAGTATGCTTTCTGTATAAAGATACAGTATCATAACCAGAACTTCAGAAAGAGGAAATTTTTGAGAAACTTTTCTATGTTTTGTTAATATAAATTGACCAACTAATGACTGTTTAAAGAGAGGGGGGAGGGTTAAACTCCCAGCTACTCCACTGATAAAATATTAAAACTTGTAAATAAAATATTTATTAGAAATACTAGGGACAATGGCTCAAAATATTTTTTAGAATTAGTATTTTAACACTGAAAGTGAAATTTAGGATTTACATGTCAACATTTGGGGAAGTTCCAAGATATAAATGGTATTGGAAATATTATCCACAAGTTTCAAGCTCCCAAATGCAAAATTAACCATGAGGATAACAATTTGGAGGATATGCAGCTGCATCTGAATAAACTGGAGAAATAATTAATAGCTTTGAAATAAATTAATTGCTCTTCTGAGTAAATATTTAGAATCTATCTGAATGAGATACTGTTGAAGGAAATTTAGATGCATTTTCAAATTATAGGATAATAATTAAAAGCCTTAACTGGCATAGTGGTTATGGAGTTAGCTACTGTTCTAGCAAGGCAAACTCTGTGGGTTGTGTTAGCTCTAACTTAGGCAGTAGTCAGCAGTGACTTTGGTCTTGGTAGTGCATGACTTTATATGAGAAGGCCTGTAAAAGCTAGAAGTAGTTTCTAGGATTCTTCTCTGTCCTATATGTCACTGAAAAAATTTTTTTGTAACAAATTCCAATTTTGACTTTTGAGGGAAAAAATCCAGTTAATGTAAAATACTCATGTGCAATTTAATAAAAGCATTAAAAAATTAATAACTTTCACTATAATTTAAAAAGACAACTAGTTAATAAATTCTCTATAATGATCTTGCTAACTTTCTGCAAGTGAAAATATAATTTCCAATTACCACTGAATTTCTACATTAATGGTGTAAAATTAGAATCTTATATTTTAATATTTTTTATTCACAAATATTTAATTTTATTATCACTGGTCATCAAACCTGCAGAGATCTTATCTGTTTCAAAGGATAGAATATTTAAATTCAAGGGCTATTGTGCTACTAACTATTATTAGAGCATTTAATATCTTCAGTCATTTTCAAACTATTAAAAGTTATTAAATCATTAGCTCAAAAACAAGTGATCATGCTATTGTTTTGTTATGTAGCACAAGTGAATGAATACTGCTGCAACCTTAATAATTCAGTTTCCTCATTAATTATACAAGTTGTAACCATGAAACTTACACTATACACTCAACGATTATGTTATAGCTGTTCCATTATTCTCAAGTTGGTTACAAATCATCAGATACCTTATCTGACATTAAATATTATATTTTCACGTTAGCAATTTCAATTTCGAAAAAAAAAAATGCATCAAATTTCAGAATAGCACTTTTTTTTTTGTAATATAACTTTAACCAAAATACGATACATCCAATTAGTGTTCTAATGATTACTGCATTGTGAAGCTAAGTACAATTATTCTTGACTAAATATGACATCTAGTTAGAGAGTGATATATTGAGTGGTATAAATGTAAGCTATCACAGAATAGACAAACAATTAGTTACATTTTGAGCTTACTCTCATAATTGGTTAGTTCAAATAAATTACTATGAAGAAACATTATGTAGTTTTCTGGTTTATGTGGGAAGATTATTTTGATAATTGGGCAGAGGGTGATTTGAATTCCAACAAAAATGCCTAATAATGACACTGACAGCATGTCATAACAGATATCAGTAGACTATTTTAAAATAGATTTAGTCACAGTGTAAAATTATTCAGTTATAAATTTTATTCTGTATTCCACTGTAAAAATATTAAAAGTATTGTTACTATTACATTATTATGTAAATATTTGTTACCTGGTGAACTCAAAAATTGATTAAAAAGTAACATCTGAAATAAGTTGCACAATGTATTAACATATCACAATATTTTAGATTTAGTTTACAGGATCAACACAAGATTATTCATTAATGTATGTGTTCAAAAATGGCAACTTAAAAGCTGAATAGTAATGCTATGAAAACTCTGAAAAAATTATATAATACTGGCAATTTATTTTTTTCCAGTTGTTGCAAAAAGAACAATTTCCCAGGCTATCATACTCTGTTATTTGTCAGTCCCAACAACAGTATTGATGCAGAGCAATCTTTTTCTAAATATATAGTGGTGTTCTGAGAGACGAATGCCATATAGAAAAGGGCTGGATTGTTACACCTTTGAGTGGCACTTTTTTGCACACAATGAGCTAAATGGCCAGGTCATAAGAACTCCAAGGTCTCAAAGAAGATTGGGGGAAGGGGACCCACTGAACAGCTGTTAGGAGCCAGATGGGAGATGGTGTCCCATCAAGGTCATCCAGCATGTTCTTTAACATACACAGGGTATGGCTCTCCCATATACAGGCCCATAGCTTAATGTCCCATTTGAAGGATGGTGGCTTTTCAAGCCCATCGGTGTTTCTTACTCACTGATGACAGCGAGTTTTGCAGGGATAATCTCAATATTTCCCAGGTGGGACTCGAACCTGGGAACTGTAGATTACAAGCCTGGCATGCTACTCACTGAGCAACTCCTTTTCCCCATATAGAAAAGGCAATATATCTACATATAGTATGCTGTATCATAATTTATCATTGCTAATTGATATGTAAGGTATAAGTTGAACCTAAATAAAGTCAATCATTTAATTTTTTTTTTTACCTTGTTGATGTGTGTGCACCACAGATGTGAAAATTTTCTTATTTGTGAACCTAAAAGATATGCAAATTTTTCCAATACTGCCAAACAAATTTAAAAATTTTCAATGTGATGATTCATGAATTTAACCTTTTCCCATAAGAAAATAATGTTAGCCTAATCATAATATATATTTATTCTATATACACTTACCATCTGCTGAATATGACCGTGTTAATCAGTGGTCTTGAGTAATAATGAGTGCGCAGCTGTGGAGCACTATATTCAGTACTCAAACATTGTCAGTGCAAGGTATCTGTGACTATTTATTTTCTGTTCTGTGTTATTTATACATCATTAAAAATGTCAAAAAAGGCCTGATAGTGATAACTCTATGAGTAACAGTGATACGAAAAACAGGCATTTAATGCTATCAATTGATAGTAAATCTGTTAAAGAAATTGGACAGCAGTGTAACTGAGAAACTTCTTGCAAAAAAGTTTGAGGTTGGAACTACCACTGTCTACTACCTGAAGAAACAAAAAGACAAACTGTTCAAGTTTTATGCTGAAAGTGATGAACAGAAGTTAATGAAAAATAGAAAAACATTGCATAAAGCTAAAAAAGATCTCGATTGTATTTTGAAAGAGTGGATCTGTCAGCATTGCAGTGAATATGTGACACTTACCGGTCAAATGATTATGGAACAAGCAAAGGTATATCTAAAGGAAACTGTGAATATTCAACAGATTGGTTTTACAAATTGAAGAACAGACATGGCATTAAATTTTTAAAGTTTTGTGATGATAAGGCATCTGTTGATCATGAAGCAGCAGAGAAATTCATTGAGGAGTTTGCAAAAATCATTGCTGAAGACAATTCGACGACTGAACAAGTATATAATGATGAAATATCATTGTTTTGGTGTTATTGTTCCTGGAAGACATTGACTGCAGCTGATCAGACAACTCCAACAGGAATTAAGGAAACCAAGAACAGATTAACTGTGCTAGGATGCACTAATGTAGCAGGCACACATAAATGTAAACTTACTGCTGTTTTAAAGGAGTGGAATTTTTACCAGTTCATTATTATGCTAACAAAAAGGCCTGGATCACCAGAGACAACTTTTCTAATTGGTTTCAGTAATATTTTGTACCAGCGGTTTGTGCTCACTGCAAGAAAGCGGGATTGGATGAAACTGCAAAATTTTATTATTTCTTGACAACTGTTCCATTCATCCTCCAGCTGAATTGCTCATCAAAAACTATGTTTATGCCCTGTATTTTACTCTGAATATAACTTAATTAATTCAGCCTTGTGACCAAGTCATTCTTAGATCTATGAAGTGTAAATATAAAATCTTCTTGAAAAGCATGCTGGTAGCAGTCAACAGAGGAGTGGATGTTGAAGGTTTCCAGAAGGAGTTTAACTTGAAGGATACCGATTATGCTCTTTCTAATGCTTGGAACTCTTACTTGGAATATGAAATAATTTGTATAAAGACACAGTTGTGCATTTATGGTACAACTTCTAGCCTGGGATTATACTCAGTGATGATGATAGAGAAACTGATGATTTTGAGAATACCATGATTTGTGATCTCCTCTCACATGCAAAAGTGGTTACTTCAGAGACTGTTAATAAGCTAGAAAAGGTAGATATCAAAGAAGTCTTTAACATCGATAATGATGCTCGATAATGTATGTTATTGAATCAATGACTGATGGTGAAATAGCTCAAATGGTTTTAAATCAAGGAAGATGAAATTGTTAAAAATGCAGTAAAAATGCTTATAAACGACATGGTAAAAAAATGTGATGAACTCATTGGAGGACTGGAGCAGTATGAATTTATTACAATAGAACAAGAAATAATGTCAATATATGATAAAAGGAAAACTTTGGTAATGAGGCTACAGGAAATATTAAAAATGCCCATCCAATACGATGTCTCTTCTTCATCCCTGGACGATCCAGTTCTTGTCCATCATCCTCTTTTGATGTCCCTACCCAAGATGGTAAATAAAAACACTTACATTCCTTGTTTGTTGCATTTATATTCATGTTTTTTATGTCAAATAAAAAGGAATTTTTCTGAAAGTCTGAATTTTTTTCTCACTTCTCTTCAACTCCACCATATCATGTATTCCAAAATCTGGAAAAATCCAAAATCAAAAACATTCTCGTCTCAAGCATTTCAGATTAAGGATACTCAACCTATATTATAAAATGCATAGGAATGTACTTTAAGATATTGATTTCACTCCTGAGTGACACACTTTTTTTCTTGTACAGCGAGTCAAACAATGATTGCAAGGACCTAGACTCAGATGAAGCAAGAAAACTAGTGGATGTTGTTAGTAGACTATCTTACAATATTCTCCTGTACACAATAGCACAGTAACATCTAATCCATTATAATAATTACCAATGAAGAGATTAACCTCAATAGATTCATCACCAGTGAAAAAAACTTTAATGCTACCAAGATCAGGGATTGAAATGTGAACCCCATGCTTAGACACGAATATACTATTTGACAAGGCTGTCCCCACTTGAAAAGTGTTTTAAGTATTTTTCAGCAATTATTTGTGGGATAAAATTTAAACTGCTTTATTCTTTTCTCCTGTGCTTTAAACGTGATGTTCACAATGCTATTATTTAAGATATCAGATTCATTTTTCTTAATATATATTTCTAACTTTTTTGATGAACATAAAAACAATGTTTTGTTATTAAACTAACAAAATATAAAGAAAACAGATTTTTTTCATTGACAAGCTTATTCATCCTTTTAAGTGTCAGAAACTGATCAATCAGTTTTCAAAAATCACTACAAATGAACTTGCAACATTTTTTTTCCCTTTTTTTATATTTCTTGTTTAAAATTAAATGCTCTTTCTTTTAGTATGCAATGTAAACTATTTCATTCATTAGTTGTTTATTAATAAAGCTCAAAAGTTGAGTTGCATTTTTAGAGAAAAAAACAAAACAAACCAACACACAAGAGTTAAACAACCAACACAATTATAATCATGGGATATAAAATTTGCAAATTAAAGTCAGAATCTCAAGTCATAATAGGTTACATTAAAAGTATGTAGGCAAGAGATCAACTAGTAATGTATTATGTAAATAAAGCTTGTTCCCCATAGGAATGAAGGTTAAAATTTGCAATCAACAAAAATAATCAATCATGTATTTATGTTTAGTCCATTAGTGATTGCATACGATAAAATTTTGATTAATTTTCCCCTATTATTTCACATATCCAAATATCCATTTTAGTATGATCGATGCTAAAAACTTACGTTAGGTATTAGAAAGGGCTTTTTGTTATTATTAATCCTTTAAAAATTCATTCATCTAATAATGGAAAATTACAAAAATTATTCATTGACAAACATTTATGGCTGTTATATAGAAACAAATTATTTATTTTTCATATTAACAATGTCAATTAAAGAAATAAGGATACTCAAATGTAATATTTGCAAGTGAATAAATTTTTTTAAACTTAACAACTGGAATTGTGATCAAACCACCAACATTTTCCTAGTTAACAAATCCTCAATTGTGACTATCACAGAAATATTTTCTGTTTACCTTTACAATCAGAAATTTAAAAGTTGTAAACTAAAACTCAGAAATATGACACTCTGCAACTAATTAGAAAACAGCCATTTAAGCAACATGTAGTAAAAGCTGCTTTAGGTTTAAAATTATTAAACTACTCAAAACCATCATAATATTTAAATTGTTTTTTTTTTTTTGAAATCAACATTTACAAATATCGGCATTTTATAAAACTACACTTAGCTCTTACAGCACTGGCATATTATTGAATACTGCTCAACAAATAAAAGAAATTTAACACATAACACATATTAAAGACGGAAATTCATATATATATCAAGCTGATCTGACTATCCATGCTTTTGCAGAATATCACCTGCAACCTAAATAGATCAAAATGCTTCATTAGTTTGCACCATCTTACTGCATACTTATTTATTATTATTTTCCTAAGGAAAAAATAAAAATTGGACATTTTAATAAATATTACCTTAATTTCCTAAAATTTAGAGTTTTGAGAAGGTAACCTGCAGAAAAATCCCCCAAATTTAATAAGGAACCATTTTAATGCCATCTTATTAATTTAGATAATAAAAAATATCAGTATGCTTTTTAACCCTACTTTTATTCACAAAGTCATAAAATTACATGAAAGATGTATTCAAATTGGCCAACACTTTGAGGATATCTTCTAATGTACTCACTTCCATGCAGTTTTTTTTTTATAAGTCCACTACATATTAATCAGAGAGAATGTTCCCTCTATATGGGAATAGAAAGCAGGTAATAGCATAGCTTTAAAATTGTGAAATACTGTTCGGCATCTCTGCTCGAAAAAAAAAAATTCATTTCCATGAAAATGCATATCTTTTACTATTAATAAACATGAGTTGCCCATACCAGTTATCTATTTTCATTTAAAAATAAAGACTATGAATGATCACAGTGCTCTTAGCTGCCAAAAGTTAAAAGATAATGCTGTTAAAATATAGATTTGTGGTGGCTACAAACTGTTTAATTTCTACTTAATAAAAAACTGTTTAATTTCTACAATTTTACTGTTACTTTATGGAAAATGCACAAAAGACATAAGTTGAAAAATAAGGTGACGGTGAAATTGTAGAAATTAAACAATTTAGGAATCACACTGTGATCCAATTTCTTTTAAAGGCTACAAGTAAGGCTTTCTTTAAATTTATATTGTAAATTTTGCTAGTAGCACTTTATATTGTTATGGAATATCCCATTATAAATTTCTGCACAATTCCTTTCCAAAGAATAACATTAATTTTAATGAACAGTTAAGGAAATATCACAAACAGAACAGATTTTGCCAACATAAATTGAATCCACAGTGCAACGTAGTTAGATGACAGTGATTGTTACTCAAGTACATTATCAGCATAGTAGCATTTATGGTCTAATATCATTAAATTTATGATTTACAAAATATTTACATATTAGTTCTCAATATTGGGGAAACACTACACCTTAATTATACAGAGTGCCTTATAATCTGGTACATTCTTAGGATTTAATTACTTCATATGTATTAAAAGGTTAAAAACACAGTAATTTGGTAACTAAATTTAACATTTGAATGATTTTTACTGTTAAAAATATACTAAATGCTTCAGTCTATTATTAATATAGGCTCAGAATATGGTTAAATAGGTTAGTCTCCTTAAGCTCTAATATTAGCATTTCTTTGAGTGGTTGCTCATCAGACATAACCATAACTTTTATACAAAGTAAATTTAGTCAGATATTGATGATAAAGTTCAAAAATTCATATTATCCATTTATTTCAGATGTCATTAGTTGACAAGTGGTTCACTCACTGCAATTTAGTCTCTTCTATTGGTGGTAACATTAGAAGATGGGTTTGAACTTAAATGTTGATTTTAGCTAACAGACTACAAGTCTTTAATACTTGAAAATACTGTTCAACATGATGACTCTGCTTGAAAAATAATGCAATAAGTTGAATTGCTACTGAAGTAATTATTATAATTTGCTGATGCCTCACATAGAAGAGGGCTATTGATAACACCTTGGAGTTTAGTTGTATTGCTTCTTCTGAGGTATGATGTTAGTTGTGAACAGACTCCAATTTAGAAAAAAAAAATGTGGGGGGGAGGGCAAAAAGACCAAGAGACTGGATTTCCAATCCAGTATAACATTTCTCCCCCCTGTTTTGGAGACCTTTTAAAAATTTCTTGAAAAATGTATGAAATGTAAATAAGTTTAACCATTTTTTCCCCTCTATTACTAGCATTCTGAAGAAGGGAGGGCATGCCCCCCCAAATCCAACTCTGGTTGTAAATTTCACAATCATTGGAAATAGCAGGTTGTTATTCATCTTAAGATACACTGTAACAGATCTTCATCTTTTTAACTTATGTTAACAACTTCAAGTTACAGACTTTGAAGCATTCAGATACTAAGACTTATGACTTCAGTTTTCAAATCAAGAATAAATCAAGCCATTAGTTAAAATACTGCCTGACGAGTGGTTAGCGCGCTTGGCTACTGATCTACGGGACCTGGGTTCGAGCCCCGGGTAAGGCATGGATGTTCGTGTTGTTTTTCTGCTGAGGTCCTGCCATCCTCTCAGATCTTCTACTGTGGCATATAAACTGACAGGCTCCTGTCAGACCTCTGTGGCAAGCAGCTGCTTGAGGGGGTATTTATTTTATTTTTTTATATTTTTTGCCCCTGCACTTGAGGGGCTTCAACTGGCATTAACAGAGCAGTGATGTTGGCTTAACCTTTCCAGGGTCCCTGTCAAATACAGACATTGACAGAATACAAAATAAGAGGCCCAAGACATATTTGTCTTTAATACAACTAAAAATTTTTATATTTTAAAAGTAGAAATTCCTGTGTGAAAATTTTCTTTATCTTATATATAAGAAAATAATTAAAGTTAATATTTTCTTTTTCATTTGACATAAATATTATATTGAATATTTTATTAAACTGAAATAGAATAATTTGTTAAAGCCATCTGATTGCCATTTCTTAGATGTGCTATACAGTATTGCCGATTTGTCTGTAAACATTACATTGAAGCAACCCCCTAATTTAAGCTCACAAATTTGATTTGAACTATTATCAAAAAATTTTTCGTTAAAGTTTAAAAAATCTCCTGAAAAATGAACAAAAAACTTTTTTTTTTAAACAGAAAATTTTGGAAGTAATTACAAAGTATGTACCTCTGCCCCTCTCCCCCATTTTACTGTTTTTTGCCTTAAACATTTTGCACTTTCTGCCTTAAACATATTTCAACATTTCTAGAATTTTTTTACTATGACTCTAAAAAAAGCCCTATTAAAATAAAACTAATCATCTGTTTCATTAAGCATTTTATTTTCAGAAAATCTGGAATGAAATACTGTTTAATTTGGAATATAACAAGCCATAGTTCCTTTCATTAGTTATTTGAGGAAAAAAGTTCCAATTTTTTTCTAGTGATCATAGTGAAAAAGCAGCTGGCCTCTGGATGTAAACCAGTTTTTCAGGCTAGAAAGGTTAAGTATTCCTCTGATGGTGTTGTTGAGAGGTAATTGTCTTGCTCACATAAGAGCAAATTCCACACAGATGGGAGGGGGGTGAGTTTAGATCAGTTTTGGAAACTCTACAGATCTAAAGATGTAAAACAGCAGTGTATCATACACCTGCATACATGAAAAATATAGTTCCCCAAAATTCGTAACATCCCATTACTTATAAGAAACCCACTGTAGAAGCATATTTTCTCAGAGTATATAGAGTTGTTTTTGTATTGTTTTACCTCTGAGAGGCACTTTTTTCCAACAATGGGCTAAACGACCATGCCTTTATCTCAAAGAAGGTTGGGGAAGAGGACCCACTGGATGGCTGTTATAGGAGACAGTTGGTGGCCTCCCATCAAGGCTCTCCAGTGTGTTCTTTAATGTGCACAGGGTATGACTCTCCCACATACAAGGCCACAGCTTTAAGTCCCATCCGATGAATGACAGCCTTTCCAAGCCCATTGGTGTCACCTACTGGCTGAGGGCAGGGAGTTTTGCAGAGATAAATCTGAATGTTGGCTCAGCAGGGACTTGAACCTGAGAACTGCAGATTATGAGCCTAGTGTGTTGGCAACTGCATTCCCCCCAAGAGTATACAGATATTTACTTTTTATTATGTCTATTTTGTGTGTATGTAGGTTTATGATACACTTCCATATTGTAAAATTTTAACAGATCTAAAGAAAAACCTAAGCATCAAAGTACTTCTAGCTGATAAAACTGCACAAATTATATTACTAAATAAAACTGTATGACACAATAGTCAATAGTTTATTAAATGAGTTCAATTGTATTCCACTGGATAGAAACCTTATCCTTTCTACTTTAAACAGACTGAGGAGCATGAAAAAAATCAGCCTTAAGCATGTAGTCCCTATGTATCCAACTACACTACAGCTGTTTGTTAAAATCAAACTCCATAAAATCAATTATCTGTTCAGAACCCTAATCTACAAACATAATTCACCAATGTATAACTTGGAAAGATAATGTTCAACTTCTTCAGCCCATTCTTTCCCCCTAAGCAGTATACTCTAATTTACATCATGTTGCTGTAAAATTATACAGCAACATCCAATACAAGGAACACAACCATTTATTCTTTATCGTTATATCTCACATTATATAATGATATATTCGACAGATATAACGATATATTCGACATCATATCGTTATATCTGAACACAGCAGTTCTTGATGCATCTGAAATCTGAATAGTTACAAGTCACTGGGCCTTAGAGCACTTCAGCATACACAATACTTTGACTTGACAAATACTTGACAAATACTTTGACTTGGCAAACTAATTCGAATTGCTTTATTGTCAGTAGGTGTACATGGGTTCAGACTTAGGGGGACCCAATGGGATCACCTCTGTCCACATGGCTGACATTGTTATGCATAATATTGAAAACATCCCTGCAACAAGCTCAGTTAAAATCAATATTGTACCTTTGGTACATAGATGATGTGATAATAATTTGGGATAATGATACACAGGAACAGCATAGATTAATAGGCATTTTTAATAGTGTTCTATCTGCCATCCAATTTATGCATGAATCAAAAGTTAACTGCCAGTTACTATATTTAGATATAGCTATAACTCTAACCAATTTATATTGTAAAATGATAATGTATCATAAATCTACATACACACTACATATAATTTCCCAAAACTCTTCACACCCCATTAATTATAAGAAGTCCACTATGTGAGCATATTTCCTCAGAGCATAAAGATATTGTTCAAACAAATCTGATCTTAAAAAGGAGGTAAACTGCATATATGATATCATTAAGCAAGCAGGCTATTCAATTTCATAGATTGTTTGGAAAGAAATGCTAAATTTCAAAATGAAGCTAATTCACAATTACCACCCACATAACTGAATATCACCCTCCCCCACCACCACACACATAATAAGCATACCATATATTGAAGGATTCTCTTACGTGACAAATACACTTAGTAAATTTGATTGTACCATTTTCAATATCTAATAACATTAAAGCCCTCATTGTTAATAATAGAAATAAATTAATGCCTACAGGCAGAATATATAGTATAGAAATATACTATTAGAAGTATAGAAATATACTATTAGAAGTATAGAAATATACTATTAGAAGTATAGAAATATTAATTAGAAGGACAAAACAAATATATCAGAATATATCATAAAATCAAAAAAAAGGACAGCAGAGAATCAATGAGACAGTTAAGTTTAAACCTACTACAGCAATATCTCAAGCAATAATAGAAAACAAATTAAAAATAACTGCCCTCCCTTACACTATTTTAAGCTCACCCCAACTGAATTTCAACCAAACTATTTGGAAAATTTACTCATTAATTTGCATACAGACACCTTCAAGGTTCAAGGTGTTGAAGTTCATGGTGAAATTAGCCTTCAATGAGGGCTCCCTACACCAGTCACAGCAGGAAGACAAGATAGCAGAGGCAGAAGAGACTACCTTTCAACTATCTCATAAAACTATTAGCTCTACTAATCTCATAAAAGGAAAAAAGACATTGGACCTTGCAGAAAAGGACAATGTTCTGAAAGAAATCAGTGACCAGTCGGAAGCATGTTTGCTGCAGCTGTGTTGTGGTGGATACCAAGTAGGGAGGTGATGGAGTAGTCGGTGGTTCTGATGGCATGACGCTCCCAAAACAAAGCTTCTTTTTCAGAATTGTAGCAGGAGCAGTTTAACAATACCTGAGGAACAGTCTCAGGTGTGCTGCATGTGGCACAGTTTGGGCTGTATGCTCTGCCGAGGGTATGTAGAGTAGAGTTACTGTAGATGACACCAACTCAGAGGTGATGAAGGAGGGTCTCCTCAGATTTGCGGAGGTTACTGAGGTTAGAAGCAGTGACCCTTCTCTGTCAACAGGTACCTGAATGAGGAACAACTGGAGTCCCTCTGCCACTGGGCAAGACAATACTGGCTCATCAGTTGTGAGACAAATGTCCTGCAGTCGATGAGAGAGAGAGGGGGTAATTAGATACATACCTCTGATTATCAAGTTCCTCCTTTGCAGTGTGATCAGCAAGCTCATTGCCAGGTATCCCTACATGGAGGGGATCCACTGGAAATGAACTGTGATTCTGACAGAAGTAACCGTGGAGTAAGTCTCCATGATCTTCTGGATGAGGAAGGGGTTGCAGCTCTTGCTGTCTCGCTTCTGGTGAGCTTCTAAGGCTGACTTGGAGTCGCAAAGATGATAAAGTTGTCACTCTCAAGGCTGAAAATGAAGAGTACAACTTCAAGGATAGCATGAAGCTCCGCACAGGTAGAGGAAGTGTGATGCAGGAGACAGAAACCTCTGGTGATGCCTGTATCGAGGATGGCACAGGCTCTCTCCCTGTCAACAAATCCATCAGTGCAGACCTCAGTACATCTCTCGTATCGTGCAGCAACATAGGAGGCAGAGAGAAGTCTGATGGCCACTGAATCCGAGCCGCTCTTTCGACCTAGAGAAGGGACAGTGACATTGATCATAAGATCACTGTTCCTCCAGGGTGGAAGGTCAGGGAAAAGTGTATTGCTAGCAATGGAGCTGGCAGGGACAACTCAGTCATAGAAGTCAGTGGCAGACACGGCGATGGCAGAGTCTGGTCTGTCTTGCAACTTCCTGAGAAGCTCATGATTAAAGTGGAGGGAATGGAGCCTCGAGAGATGACACAGTATATCTCTCTTCTGGTGCAGGCAGAAAGGCATGTCATCAGCCTCTGCAATGACAGATACATTAGGTGTGTTAGGGCAGAATCTGAGACAGAGGTGCAGAGATATAGTGTGGACAGTGGCCAACTTGCTCAGCAGTGAAGCAGAGGCATTGCTCAGAAGCTGATCACTGTAGTTGATGTGAGAGAGGGTCAATTATCAGTACAAGACCAGGATGGTCTTGCAGGAACTTCCCCAGTGGGTACCAGTACAGACACCTTTTGCAATACTGTTCTAACCCCCTCCCATTCGCATCAAACTTGCTCTTACATGAGCAGACTATTAACTCTCAACACCACCACCAGGGGGATGCTTTTATTTAAGCTAACTCACTACTCAGTTAACCACCATTGAAGCCCCTCAACCTTGTGCAGGGACAAAATGCATAGCCAATATTTTAACCAATGGCTTAATTTTATTCTTGACTTAAAGATTAAAATCATAAATCTTTTAGTATCTGAATGCTTCAGTCTCTAACTTGATTAAGTTGCTCACTTAGTTCAAAAGATTAAGATTTGCTAAAATGTATCTTTTTAAGTTGAATAACAACCTGCTATCTTCAAGATTGAAACTCACAACTGATTTCATATACAAGAGGAAATGACAACTAAACTCCAAAGTCAATGAGTCAAGGTATGTCTCTACTGCACGAGACTTCAGTATCACAAGAATTACTTCAGCAGCAATTTAACTTGATAATTGCAACCCAAGTATTAACCCTTTCAGTACCACACCAGCCAAAAAAGGCCTTCCTCTTCACTACCTCCTACCTGTAGTTTGGGCTGTTTTGGGCTGGTGTGATAAAGGGTTAAAAGCAATGAGTGAACAAGCTATCAACTAATGTCATCTGAAACAAACAAGTAATATAAACTTCTGAACTTTACCATCAATATCTGATTAAGTTCATTTCACTCTGCAAAAGTTTATGGTTATGCCTGCTGAGCAACCACTCAAAGAAATGCTAATATTAGAGCTTAAGAACCACTAATATATTTATCCACATTATGAGTCTATGTTAATTAGACTGAAGCATTTAGTATATTTTTAACAGCAAAAATTGTACAAATTTAAATGCATATATATTATAAAAAGAATCTGTAGTGGCATAAAAAGCAAATTTAATAAAGTTTCAATTCTAAGTTTGTCATTAATGCTAAATTTTAAATAATTTTCATGTTCTAAATGGTTAAGAGAATTTATATTTTAGATCTCCCACCAACTGAAATGACAAACTGTAACAAAAGTTTTGTGCTATTGCTAGAATTCCAAAGCATAACAGTTGTGAGAAGAAAGTATACTACTTATTGCAACAAAAATGCACTGTTTAGAAACTCAATTGTAAAATGGACAAAGTAAATGACAAGCTATGATCTGGAAGACCAAAAGTCAGCAAACAGAGGCATTATGGAAGAAGCAATTTTAAGAAGCCCCAAAAAAATCACTGAAATATGCATCCCTTGAGTTAAACATTCCCAAATCAATAGAACAGAAAATCCTCAGTGATTAAAAAATATTCTGATTCCTTTAACATTACATAAACATCCTTACAAAATTCAAGCGTTGCAAATTTTATGTGAAGATTACCAAGCAAGGTTAGATTCCTATCAGCAGTTGAAAGAAAAAAAACCAAAATTGTGTAAATTTCCAGAGTTTACTTTTTTTAAATGAGGTGACTTTCATATTAGTTGTGAATTGATCATAACAACTACTGTATTTGGGAAATAGAAAAACTACAGGAAGTCCAGCAACTTGAAAGAAATTCCCCCAAAATCAACATCTAGTGTAGTGTGCTTTGAGAAAGTCATGCATAATTGAACCATACTTCTTTCAATAAGCAACAGTAAATGGTGAATGCTATCTTAGAAACTTGTAAAATTATTTCACCTCAGAATTAGTCTTATAGACTCAGAGCAGTTCTTACCTCTCTAACAGAACCCACTTTCAGCAAGATGGCACACTGTGTCATTATGCAGTTAACGTGTAAGAGTTTATTGATGGTTTCTTTTGAGAAAAGTGGATCAGTAGAAGTAGACTACTTTCTTGGCAAATCTGTTCACCTCACACCTTTGGATACTTTTTATGCAGACATGTTAAAGTGGAGTTTACTCACCTAAACTGCATTGTTTAGAGAATTAAATGAAAGGATCTCAAATGCAATTAATAAAGCCGTTCAACAGGAATTGGCAAAAGTTTTTAATCCTTTGAAGAATCAGATTGAATGTTGTATCACTAATGATGATGGATGTTGAACTCTAATAAAAAATATTTTAATTGATCAAAAACTATATTAAATTTGCTTCCTTATGCCATTTACAGATGAGATATAATGTATATGTATGAAGTATTTAAATCATAAATAGGCACATATACTTTATGGACACCCTGTATATTTCAGACAAATCTTCAGTTTTGAAAACAACAAAAAACGGGCAAATTAGTGTCACAAAGACTTTTTTTTTTTCAATCACTAAGTTCAAAACTGGGATGTCTGGTCACCTTTATTCTTGGCATTTATTTCCCCAATAGTAGTGCTAATTGCGCTCAACTACTTTAAGTGGGCCTATTTTTATAGAAAAATATGATTCTAAAATTTGAAATCATTTCAGATAGCTACAAATATAAATTTAATGCAATGTTAGGCATATTCAATCTTAGAATTATTAATTATTTTAAAGCTTGCATCAAATGAGTTTTTTTAAAGAACATATTTCATACTGCTTGACTCTGATTGGTGAAAAAGCAAGCTATTTTGAACATTAGATTTACATGCCAAAACAAAAATATAACCACATTGGCAAACAAATTTATAAAATAATGCAGAGTGCTATAGTAAGTGAAGGATGCACTTAAAAATATTACACATTCTGAATGCTCATTTGATTTTTTTTATACAACTTCTAAAATTACAATCTGTAAGGGTTGTTCAAATGAAGATTGGGCATTTCTGTATCTCAGTAATAGACAGAATGATCTTTCTGCCCTCACAGAGGGAAAAGATTATACATAGAAGGAACTCATCAACACCAGAATCAGCAGCAAGTATCGACAAATGTGATAGACATTGTGTGGATTTCAGATAAACCTTGCATGAAAGCATCCAAAGTTGAACAATGTCGGGTATGTTGTTTCAATCTATCGGAATAAGCTGTTTACTGAATTTCTGGACTTTGGTGATACCATCAACTCGCAACAATATTGCAAAACTATGGGTGTTTATAAAGTAAGAAATGGTAAAGTTGAAATCCCAAGGACTTTTGAGTGAAACAATGGTTTTGTTGCAAGACAACATCTGCTTCCATACTGCCCATGTTAAAAAAGCAATGTTGAACAGGTATGGTTGGGAATGACTGGAACATTCCTCCCTCTAGTCCTATATCCCATATTAGATTTTCACATTTCTTGACCTCTGAAAAACTCCACAAAACGAAGGAAGTTGAAATCAAATAAAGAGGTGCAATACATTGTCACTAACTTTCGCATGCAATTGCCAGGTCGCTCTAGGAAAGAGGGTGGGTATAATGTTGGCAAAAATGTCTCCAATATGAACATTTGTTACATCTGTCCAAATCATTCATACATCTGTCCAAATCATTCATACATCTGTCCAAATCATTCATACATTCTGTTCAAATCATTCATACATCTGTCCAAATCTGAACAGATGAATTAATGATGTAAACTTCATTTCTGACACCCACTTTTCATTTGAATGCCCCTTATGCATTGACATTAAACATAAATTCAAGATGGTTTTCATTCAATTGTGTTTCAGGTATCAGCAACTGAATTTTTCATATCAATCTAAATGTTACATTTACTATATTAAGACTACAGTTCTACAGTCTATTATATGACATGCATTAAAAGCATATGGATCATCTTTATAATTCTCTTCTCAAAAAAATAAAGGTCATTGGTATAATTAATTTTTTTTTTAATGATGGCACACATTAATATTACTTTAACCCTGAATACCTGGAAGACCTCTAGATACCAGAATAATTCTTTTCTGGCCCTAAGACACCCAATTCTCACAGTGCATTGTGGTAATTTTTTTCTAATCTGAAAAGAATTGCCTTTTAGCCCTTTCCTACATCATGCTGAACACAATATTTTATTTTCCATTTTTAGCTGTGGTCAACACTTCCCTTACAGAAAAAAGAGATGGGAGTTCACTGTTAAATTGTTGAAGTAGTAGTTGTGAAACCGGTTAATACAAGTAAAATGTGATTCAACTTCTTTCATAAGTAAATTGAGTTCATACAATTGTATGATGCAAACAAGAGCCAACAAATAAGAATGGAAGGGATTAAATCTTTTTTTTTTAGTTATTCCTCACTAATTTCACAAATTACTTTTGGTTGACCTACTTCTTTTAATTACTTCACAAAAGGATTCTAAAATTGATTTTTTTTTCATGTTGAAAATATTTCAGAATTAACTTGGCTATAAAATAAAGTTTAGTTTTGAAAACTTCGAATTTTTAAAGCTTTTTGTCTAAGAACATATAATTTTGAGGTTATGCCACAAAGGGAATTAATGCATTCAGCAGTAGATGTATCGGTATTCTTCATTTTGCCAAAACACCTCAGATTTTGAGAGTATATGAATGCAACTGACTTTAATAAACAACTCTAAAAAATTACTGCATTATTGCCATGAGCATTCACTATTCAGTTTAAAATTTCTACGCTTAGCACATTGGCAATTTAAGCCAGGATAGCATTTAAATGTCCTACGACTAAATGCAAAAGCTTTATTCTCCAGGCTCAAAATATTAATGACATGGGCAATTACCAATTAGCAGGAACTAATGATTGCTTATAAACTAAAGCTCCTTGTTCAATGAGAATTAAAGACAAAAGAATCCAGTATCAGCAAATCATGCCAGAAATATTTAGTGCATAATGCTGTAGTATTGAAATGGCAAAGGCTTCCTAAACATTGCTAATTGTAAAACAAAAACTGCCAGAGATCGACTAATGCTGTTCATATTTAACCCTTAACATGAACCAATTTTTCATTTAAACAGACATCAGCACCCGTGCCAGAAAATCTCTATGTAGTATAAGGTTACATCTTTTTTTTTTCTTCTGAATGAAATCATCATTCCTGACTTTTTAAATTCAACTATAAAGTAAAAAAAGCAAATTAAAAACAACCTGTTAATGTTTTTATTTTGTTATTAATTAAAATGTTATTTTATTTGATTATGTATTTAAGTGGATTAAATCTCATAAATAATCCAACCAGAAAATCGGGACTGCAGTGGGCTGCCATTATTAGTCTTGCATCATGTTAGCAAAGGGGAAACATAAGACTCATCATATCAATACAGAATGTTTTCCACTGATATCACATTTCAATTTATCAATATCCATTGATATCTTTAAGTCATACTGCCCATAGTTTGCAAAAGTGCAAATTACAAGTATATGTTTTTAAGAAACAATTCCATTTCATAATTTACGGTAATTTTACCATGTTGTTTAGGAATGGACATTATGTTGTTTCAAGGTATATATTTCCTTCCTTTATGAAAATAAAAAAACTTAATATTATTTTAAAATGTGTAACATTTTTAAATAACAATTTGTATTAGTATTAATGAATACCATTGGATAAACGTGCAATACACAGCTCCACAGTGTTTCATGACAGCAGATTTGTTTTCAATACCAGCTTTTCTCTTTCTTGTCTGTTGAACTCTTTATATCATGTAATGCAAGCTCATTGTTTTTTAAAATTTCCCTTTCTGTAATGCTTTAAACATTTGTATTGGAACCATCACTTTCCAAATTTAATGCCTTACTTTCCTTCAGAGAGTCTATAATTTGTTTTTCAGAATCAACTGTAAGAGTACTGTTGTCAACATTTTCAGCATTAGTATCAAGGAAGAGTGGAGCTTCTATGTCATCCAATTCCATTTCTAAGAGTGAAGGAGCATACTTGATTAGTTCATTCCCTGAAACAAAGAATACAGTAAATACAAATTAAATATCAAAAAAGAAACAGGGAGTTTGCACATCTATGATCAAATATACAGAGTATTACAATTATTGGTGACATTCTCCCAGTAAATTGATTGGTCATCAAAAAGCTACATAAGAATGCTCTGAGGTGATTTCACATCAAGAAATTTAGTCAGAAAAACACTAGTATGATGTAAGGTGCATATCTCAGGTAGGCTTTCCATGTTTGGCTGGCACCATTCAATGTCACTGCACTGTAACCAGGCAACTGTGGCAATGCAATTAATTACAGCTGAAAACATGTCAGATTTTTTCTTTAGGGATCATGATTCAATCCATGATCTGCCTGATTGTCTAACTTGAATCCTTTGCATTTCTTTCTGTGGGGATATCTAAAAGCACCGGTGAACAGCTCACAGCTGACTAGCAATGACAGCTTAGTTGCCACATTTCATGTAGTCATACATAACTGTGGACCCTACCATGCTGCAGCTGTTCAAGTACACATTTCCCAACACATTCATGCTTACTGCCATATGCAGAGTGGACTTTCTGAACATTTGCTAATGTAGACATGCTCACTAAATACATTGCACAGCTTTGACAATATTATGACCCATTATCAATTGTTGTTGTATTTCTGTGGACAATATATACCAAATGCCAAATGCTTCATACTTTCACAGTATATAATTCTTTCACAGAAAATAAGTATTATTTTCACGAGTTTCATGTCTACAGGACATATCCTGTGATCCTTTACTACTGAATTATTGATTTAATGCCATGGGCATATATTAAATATTAAATTCTAAATATTAACAATATAATTAACAATATATTAAATTCCAACTTAATATATTAAATTCAATATTAATTGAATTTAACAATATTACAATATTAAATATTAAATTCCAATTCTATGAGGCAACACAGTTGTCCATTTCCCAGATAGATGGCGCCACTGAAAAAAAAAAAAAAAAAAAAGAAAAAAAAAACAAAAAAAACAGGAAAGTTTATGTCACATTAGCTGAAGAAAACGTTAGCCGATGATGGTGTAGCATAACTGGCATGTTTACAGGAGATGTGGGTTCGAATCCCATTAAAGGCAAAACCAATTTTTTTCCCAGCTTATTATTTTCATGAGTTCCATGTCCAGGACATATCCTGTGATTCTCTACTACTGAATTCTTGGTAACTGTTTGCAACTCAATAATAGTATCTGTGACTGAAAAAATGAATACAGCTGTTTTACCGATTTCAAGGTGCAGAAATAGAAAACGAAAAATCATCTTTCCTTGATACATCAAAAGTAATTTAAATGCTAGTGAACTTTTATGCAATTAAATGTCAGTAATTACCTTCAAGACATGAAACTTTCACTTTTTCATAACTTATTATTTATTTATAATAAAAGTAAGACAATTGCTACAGTGTAAAAAAAATATGCATATTTGAAATATTGTTGAAATAATTGAATAGGATGACCAGATTGAAAGAAAAAAAACAAGAGATTTAAAAATTCTTGAATGATTGATCAGAGGTCCCTGAAAAATATGGAAGTTGTCACCCTAGTTTGACAGCTCAAAAACTGATAAGTTATCAGTTGTGAGCTGTCAGACTAGGACTACCAACTATTCATTATAAAATTCTAGCCTCAATTTTCCCTCACTTGCATTGTGACCAAAATGTTTTATAAGTGTTGCTACTATTCTATTAGTAAAATATCTGCTCACATTGAACAGTTAATTTCATATTAAAAAAAAAAAAATCTAAAAACAATTCTAGGGACTCTTACTTGTTAAGAACAGAAATTTTCATCTAGGGACTGTCCCCAGAAAACAGGGATGGCTGGTCATCCTAAGTTGGGATTAATATGGAATGTAACTTAATAGAACTTACCAATTATGTCATTTCCTGATTCTTTGCTACTGTTACCAATATCCTGCAATGATATAATGTATTGGTGTAAAGTTTCAATTCCACAGTAATTATCACAAATATTAGGATGAACCATATTTCAATTTAAAATGGCTTCATCAAATATCAGCATATGAAATTCTGAGTAACATATACAGGGTGTCTCAAAAATATAGATAAACTTTTAGGGGAGGTAGATAACATCTAAAGGAATGAGAATTGCATAGGAACCCATAACCAGAAACGTCACCGTAAGTCAACAGGTGGTGCTGTTCATCAGTGCGCTAGAGGGGAAATTTCTGATTTCCTCATTCGAGTGGTAGTTGGCTTACGAAGAGCATGCAAAGGTATTCGAACAGGGAGCTGGCAGACATGCACTTAGTGTATGGAATAGCTGAGGGCAACGAATGAGCCGCTCAACGAATGTATTAAGAATGCTTACCACACAGACATGTACCAGGCCACCGTTTGTTTGCACGTGCGCATCAAAATTTGTGCGATTATGGGTCATTAAGAGGTAGCAGAGGTGAGGGCAGGCCATGATCGATGCATACTCCCACCATGGAAGAAAGTGTGTTGGATGCCGTGGAGATTAATCCTAGTACCAGCACACGTGCCATTGCCACTGCCTTAGGAGTGTCTTGTTGCAGTGTACAGCGTGTTTTGCACGGCAAGTCCTTACACCCCTTTCATCTCCAAAGGGTTCAGTTACTTCTCCCCGCAAATCATCCTGCACGTGTGCATTTTGCGCAGTGGTATCTCCAAGAAAGTGCCCAAGATGTGAATTTCCCAGCTTATGTTTTGTTTACTGATGAGGCCAGTTTCACTCGGGATGGCATATTCAATCAGCACAATGCGCATTTGTGGGCTCACGAGAACCCCCACAGTGTGCGCACCCATGCGGCACAACATCATTTCGCAGTAAATGCGTGGGCAGGTTTGGTCGGTGACTGCTTAGTCAGGCCATACCTTTTACCATCCCGCATGACTTCCGCGAAGTAGTTGATCTTTCTGGAACAGGTTCTACCAGGCTTACTTGCCCATGTTCCAACAAATGTGAGATGCAAACAACATGATGGGGCACCTCCCCATTATGGAAGGTGTGTTCGTGAGCATTTGAACATGTCTTTTGGGCAATGATGGATTGGGCGTGCTGGACCAGTTGCCTGGCTCCCACGCTCACCTGATTTAACGAGCGTTGATTTCTTTCTATAGGGGGCCCTCAAAGCTACCGTGTATGAATCGCCTGTGGAGTCTGACATGGATCTCGTGGCAAGGCTCGTCTGCGCTGCTGCTACTATCAAAGAAACTGCAGGTGTGTTCGACTGTGTCCGGCAATCAATGCTCCATCGGTGTCACGCATGCATCGTGTCTCATGGTTGAAACTTCGAGCATCTGCTGTAACATTATGAAATATATCATCTAGTACGCCATTTGAAATAATTATGTCCAATAAATGTTTTCCCATTAATCACTTACTTGTGTCCTTTCAGATCTTATACCTCTGCTACCACTTTCCCCATGACATTTCCGGTTATGGGTTCCTATGCAATTCTCATTCCTTTAGATGTTATCTATCTTCCCTAAAAGTTTGTACCTATATTTTTGAGACACCCTGTATATATATTTGTTAAGCCAATAATAAAATCCATTTTTTTTTTACTAAAAAAATTTAATGCTTCAAAAAGGGGGGGGGGGGGAGGAGGAGGACAATTTCTTTCACTGGTATCATACAAATGTACACATTTAGCACTTCATCAGTCACACCATTTTGTAACATGGATGGTTGCATTGGGTCTGAGAGACCCAGGACACATTTGCCAAATTAATTGCCATTTTTTATTAAAACAATATTTATTTATCAGTTTGAGATAACATTGATATGTACACCAAAGAGCCAAAACATTATGACCAGCACATCTTTATGCAAAACGAAGCAACTATAGGTAAACAACGTGGCATGTGAAGGTCATGAAATGGTATAAATAACCTGTTACTGAGCTCTGTTAATCAGTGTTATTCTTGTTTTTCAGATGAGAAAGGTAGCGAACTCATGTGAGTTGACAAAGGCAAAATTGTAATGGCTAGATGACTGGGTCAGAGAATTTCTGAGACAGTAAGGTTTGTGGGGTACTCATGGTCAGCCATAGTTAGTACCTTTAAAACGTGGTCTGAGGAGGAAAAAAACCACGAACCGCTGGCAAGGTGTGAGCTGACCAAGGCTCATCAATGTTAGAGGTGAGTGAAGATTATCCCGTATGGTACGAGCCAACAGAAGGGATAATGTGGCAAAACTCACCCCTAATTTTGAATGCTGGTAGGTGGGAGTAATGTCAACACACAGTACATTGCACCCTGCTGAAAATGGGCTGCATAGCCGCAGGCAGCTCTGAGTGCCCATATAACCTCAGTTCACTGAAAGCACCTATGAGCAAGCGGGTATCAAAACTGGACCTTGAATGATTGGAAGAAGGTTGTCTGCTCTGACGAATCTTGTTTCCTGTTGCATCAAGTGGACGGCCGGGTATGTGTGCGTCATTTACCTGGGGAAGTGTTGGTGCCAGGTTGCACCATGGAACGAAAACAAGTTGGTGGAGGAAGTGTAATGCTTTGGGCAATGTTCTGCTGGGAACCATGGGTTCAGTCATTCATATGCAGGAAACTATGATATCTACCACCTACCTAAACATCATTGCAGACCAGGCACTCCTTTCATGGCAACAGTATCTCCCTCTAGTAGTGCCTTCTTTCAGCAGGATAATGCACCATGCCACACTGCCCGGATTGTTCGAGAATGGTTCACGGATTGATGTCTGAAGCCTCCAAATTCCCCAGATATCAATGCAATCGAGCATCTGTGGTTTTTTTTTTGAACAGCATATCTGATCTGTGGTGGCTCAACCACATAACTTGCAAGAGTTAAAGGATCTGGCTAGTAATGTGTTGGTACCAGATACCACAATACACCTTTAGTAATCTTATAGCATCCATGCCTCACTGGGTAAGAGCTGTTTTGGCGGCCCGTGGAGGATCAACATCATATTAGGCAGGTGTTCGTGTTTTGGCTCTTTGGTGTATATATATATATTTTGAACTATTTTATGCAGTAAAAAATTGCCCATTTGTTGTTGTAACCATTGCTTTTAGGGGATGTTCATTCACAAAAAACATAAAATGCTTCATAAAAAGGCTTAACTTGTTAATGTAATACAAAGTATAGAAAATATAAATACATGGTGAAGAAATGGATATTGAATATGAAATACAATAATAAATGTTTAACTCCTGTTTTAGGTGGTGTTTATTTTAACTTAATTTTACTCTGGTAGTACTGTTAATATATTGCAACTATATGTTCCAAACATAAAAACTGTAATATTTTTGCAATAATATTGTCTTTTAAAATTTTCTTTTACAAATATGACAATGTCCTTTTTCCTTTTTCATTAGTTCCCTCTTGCTCACTTTTTTATTCTGTTTCTTATTGCTCAAATAAGAGACAAGTCAAGAGCTATACTTAACAACGAAAAAGAAAGAAATAAAACAAAGGAGATTTTTAGTAGACAAAAGTTACATACAAATATTGCATAAACAAATAGAATAAGAATTTCTTCATTACACTGATAGTTTGCCTCAGATGGGGAAATACAAGTCTGCTGAAAATTTAAAATAGAGTCAGAATGGAAAAGATTGAAACCTGACTCAACAGATAACTTTACTCATAAAAAAATTATAATAAATATCTGTGCAATTTGTGTCGAGGAAAATATTCTCAATCGAAAGAGAGTTTTATTCCAACTGACTGAAGATATATTGCATTATTTCCCAATATATAAAAACCCCTAAAGGTGTTTTTGTCCTTCCAGCCCTTAAACTAATAAATTATTCTTGCTGCTTCATTCCATTAGAAGGCAATTCTGGCCCACATCTATGCTTAAGTTGTGCATCACTGCCACAGAGAAACAGCTCAAAATTCACAAAAATACTGCCACATTTCTAATGCACTTATTTACAATGATATTACATGTTTTATTAAGACTTTCCAGCTAATTCCAAATTGGCAGTCAACTAGTATGACTTTTTTGCAAAATATATAAGCAATAATGGACAAAAACAGTCAAAGTCTCTATTCAGAAAAAATATTCACTGACCATTTACAATATCATTATGAATTATATACTGATTTGTATGCAGTATGCAAAAACGTTTAAATTTCCTGTTCATTCTCATCTGTCAAACATAGAGAACAAAATGTTCATATTACCATAGTTTTGAAACATTATCTTATGTCAGAGTCCAAGTTTAAAATATATTCAAATAGCTTCCAGCAAGTCATGAAAGAAATTTTGTGACCTGCTGGGTATTTGAAAAATACAAAAAAGGGAAAAAAGTACTTGTTCTTAAAAAAAAAAGAACTATGAAAGCCAAATGAGTAAAAAAATTGCAAAACATATTATATGCTATTTTATTATCAATTTAGGCTTTTGAATCAGAATTTTTAAATGTTTTACAATTTACTTGTAAAACATTTAAATTAAAACAATATAAATTTATTCAACATGACATAATGGTGCTTCTGCATTGTAGTTCCACATATTAAATATTAACTACCTGTCAGATCTGTTTGATTTTGAAACAGCTATAACCAAATACACATAAAAATATACATGTGTATATTTTATCACTATCTTATATGCACATGTGTAAAAACTTATCACCCAAAGCAATAAAAAAATTCACTGTTATAATTCCTAGCTTTGAAGTAACAGATTACATCTGAAAATTCACTGTTACTGGTGAACAAGCAAGTGGATTTCCCTATCCCTGATTATAATATTAGCATGTTATTGGAATTTTTCACTCTTTTCTACATAAATGTTTCCACATTAGTATTTTAGTTCAAACTAAAACTACATGATCTCTTTGCAGTTCAAATTTACAAGAGAATTTTTTTGCAAAATAACTTACTGAACCAAAGCTGCTTGTTAATGCAGAATTGTTTGCCAAATCATCAGTGCTGAAAAGCTGAAAATTAAAATTAATCAACATCTCAAAAATATGTATAATATAAATACTTTATACTTCTGTTTGACAGTTAAAAAATGTAATTAGTGAATGTTTAAAATGAAGTTTAAATATCTAGTTTTAAACAGCTAATTCTATATACTTTGCTAAATGGCTTGCCAACCTTTGATTTAAGCAAGTAAATTTAAATTTAAATTGCAGTTTAATAAAAATATTTAAAAGTCAAAATGTAATGCATCATTATTACTGAAATTCTGGAATTCGTAGGCAGTTTTTCAGTAAAATAGTTACAAGTATAGGGGGAAAAAAGTCCCATCTTCCTGTACCCTAAAAATTTCAAAATATAAAGAAAAACATGCCAATGATGAAATCACTTACTCCAGGCATAGGTAAACATAAAAAATTATGCTCTTTCATAACTCTTTTCATAAGTTTTTGTGGTTATTACATTTTTTTTATCTTTTTAGTATGTAATGTGGCTCTCTCAATCAAAACTTGGAAAGCCAATTATGAATTTTGTCATCTAAAATTGATGACAATTTGGATTATCCGAGCAGCAATATGGAAAAACAAATTTCTCAGTTTTTATTAATGTGATTCTTAAAAATATTTTTTGTCACTGCACTTTTATTTTTCATTGAATTTTTTTTATTCTTTAAAAATTCATACTTTTTGTCAATTTATTAATTAAAAATATATATTTTTGTTTTTCAATAGACATTTTCTGATATTTTAAAAAATACAGATTTTCCCCCAATTTATTACTCATTAGAAATGTATGTTTCCATTTTTAAATAGAGAATTTTTCTTGTGGCTTTTTAAGAGTATAGCTTTTTAATGGATCTTCACCAAATTTGGGTTGTTCAGCTCTGACTTACTGGTGCTGACTTACTGAGCATTCTGATAATCTGTGTGGTTTCACTGAGTATACTTCTGACTTATGTGGTTTCCACAAATATTCTAAATGTTTAAAAAAACTGCTAATCATGACAAAATGGATATACCAACAATTATTAAAAGTAACCTTCAGCTCTTACTTAGCAGACTCATAAGAGATTTAAAAATTGTTTAACCCTTAACAACCCAGTGTGTCCAACGGACACATTTTCAAATTGATTTACATACAGAATCAAAAGAGTTTATTTTATTGTGAAATCACTTTGTCTAATTTATTATCCCCTTCGCTTTATCTCCCAAATTATCTTACCAAAGTTTTCTAAAAGAATTTTTTTTAATTTTAACTACTGGTCAGTTACGGTACAAAAGCATACTGGGTTGTTAAGGATTAAGGGTAACAGGTATAATCTAGAGTGGTTTGAATACATAATGGTAACATACCCCTAATAGAGTTGAAGAATCAATATTAAAATTCCCACGAGTTAGTTGATTCTGAAGCCAATCCAGCTCATTTTCAACATTTTCTACATGATCTAAAAACACATACCTAAAAAAGAGAAATAGAATCAAAATATCTTTATATTAAAGTTTCAAATTAGAATGCTTAGGGGAAGAAACATTATGAAATTTCAGCATTTTCAGCTGATAATATTCAACTACATAATTTAATCTTTACCTGTGCAAGAGTCATTTCAAATAGTGAGATAAATAAATAAGTACACAATTAAAAAGACCTTCATGCTCAGGAATTAATTAAAAATAACCTAAAATTCTCTGTCATTGAGTAATAAAATTTTAAAGTTTGTCCTTCAAACTATTTTAGGAGAAAACTCAGAAGCTTTTTGAAACAGGGACAATGCTCTGTCTTCAGTGAAGTGATGCTATGTGGTGATGTTAGGGCTGTTTAGAGCTTCTTTCCATATGTTGTGAAGAGAGATTCCAGTGTCTCAAGTTGCAGGTGGGGACGGGCAAGGTCATTGTTTCAATAGCCTCACAGACTATGGATATGGTCCCATAGAAAGTGGATGCACATGCAAGCAGTGTGGCGTGCTCCCGGTCTATTGTTGCCGCATATTGTACTGCTAGCTCGGCAGCAGCCATCATTAGCTTGTTTTGGCTGACATCTGTTAGATGCTCTGTGAACCTCTCGTAAAGAACATATGTTTTTTTTTCTGATGAAGTAGACAATGGAATTATCCAGCAAATGTAAGGGAAACCAGTATACACCTGATTTTTGAAGTAGGCAAAATTTGTCTCTCTCCCTTTTGATAATTTTCTTCAGATTTGGAATTGGGCTGAAAACAATTTTGATATTTTAGGCTCCAAGTAACTTGTGGACTGATTTGCATAGACCAGGAATGGTCTATGTGAATCAGTCTGCAAGTTACTCAGAACCCAAAATGGTTTGCAGACTGATTCGCATAGGCCACAAATGACCTATGCGAATCACTCTGCAAGTTACTCAGAGCTCAAAATATCAAAATTGTTTTCAGCCCAGGTCCAAATCTAAAGAAAATTATCAAAAAGGGACAGAGACAAATTTAGCCTACTTCAAAAATTGGGGGCATATCAATTTCACTTACATTTGCCGGATAATTCTGTTGTCTACTACACTGGAAAAAATCATACTTCTTTACAAGAGGTTCGCAGAGCATCAAAGAGATGTCAGCCAAAACTAGCTAATGACAGTCACTGCCAAGCTAGCAGTACAACACGTGGCAACAATAGATGGGAGCATACCACTCTGCTTGCACGTGCATTGATTTTCTATGGAACCATAGTCTGCGAGACTATTGAAATAATGACCTCGCCCATCCCCCCTGCAACCGAGCCACTGGAATGTTCACACGTCACTTCACAACATGTGGGAAGAAGCTCTAAACAGCCCTAACATCACCACCTAGCGTCACTTCACTGAAGATAGAGCATTGTCCCTGTTTCGAAAAGCTTCCGAGTTTTCTCCTAAAAACTTTTAACATGCAAATAGTTTGAAGGATAAACTTTAAAATTTTATTGCTCAATGACAGAGAATTTTAAGTTATTTTTAATAAAAATAAGAATATAAAAACCAGCAAAGAGGAAAAAAAATGTGAATACTTTTCACAGTACAAAGTATTTTGACAGATTTCAATGCAGATGATAATATGTACTTAGTTTGGTATGTGATTTTCAGGCTAGGCAGTGGAAGGGTTAAAATATTCTTGAACATCTTTCATACATACATACTATAAACTGTAAATTATTAATATGAGTCTACTTACTTTGAAAACTGGCTTGGTACAGATGAATTAGATTCAGAAACTGCCACTTGTAAATCATTGCTATTAGAACTGTGATTTTCTTCAGCATTAATGCTTTCATTCAGTAAAGCATCCACAGGACTAGTGTTAAGTGAAGTGGAATCTTTTATTAGTGTTTCTTCTGCACTTGAAAGTGAAGGAATAATAACTTCTGAACTAACAGTGTCAAGTGCTGGTGACAAAATATCAATTCCTTCTGTATTAAGAACATCATTACCAATTTTACATTCTGCTTCCAAAATAGATGCAGAATCTCTGACTGCTACATCTTCAGGTTTTCCACTAACTAATAAGGTGGGTGATAGTGCAAGCAATTCAGAGACTGGTGTTAAAAGAGCACTTGATGCCATTATGCCTTCATTAGGTACTGTGGTTTCAGCATCTTGTGTTGCTAAAGGGGTAACTAAAGGCTCTGGCAACTCTTCACACAGAAGCACATTACTTTCGGGTGACAAAACAGGAACACTAAAAAAATGTTAGAGATAAAAAGCTTAATGAATATATTTTATATATTGTTATAAAAAAGATTCTGATTTTCAAGATTCCTAAAAACATGCAAAACATTTAAAACAATCGCTGTTTAATACAATACATTTTCTTTCTGATGAACATAGGCATTGCATTTATACAAATAATCAGAGCAATGTAAAATTATTCATTCATCATTTAACTCAAGTACACTGGTATTGATCACACTGATAACCAACATATCATTGCGTCATATGTTGGTTACCATTGTGATTAAAAAGTAACCATGAAAATTACTAACTGGTAATCATGAATGTCTTGCAGCCGAGTAGTTAGCATACTTGGCTACTGATCTAAGGGACCTGGGTTTGAGCCCTAGGTAAGGCATGGATGTGTGTGTTGTTTTTCTGCTGAAGACCTGCCATCCTCACAGACCTTCTACTTTGGCACAAAAACTGACAGGCTCCTGTCAGACCTCTGTGGCAAGAAGTTGCTTGAGGGTGTATTTATTTTTTTATAAACATGAAAAGAAAGAAGCTGGGAATCTTCTAATAGGCAAACACATTAGATCATTTGAGCAACTTTTTTCGTTGTAGACCTTTAATTCCTTATTCATTGTCTCACAAAATTGAATCCCACACTTTCACAAATTAAATCACTCATTTTAATCTGCAATATTTGATAGACAGTAAACATGGGACTTTTAAACATATAGCATTAAAACACCGAGTATGGCACACTCGCACAAAAGTTTAATATGAGGTTTCACATTTTATCTGAGGTTACACAATGGGCTATGTAGTTATTCCTGTCAGAAAAGCATGAAAATTTTTATTCACTCTTTTAAGAAGTTATTATTTGATATTGTAGATGTCTGTAAATGGTAGCTAGGTAGTTACTGGAAGGAGAGCTATGCAACAATCCCCTGTGATGATGCATAGAACCAGCCAGTCCTAGCACCTAATGTCCGACCCCGCTTCTCGTGGTGCAGACCGTTAGTACCTTTCAAAAGAGATACTCTCTTGTGGAAGTGAATGGAAGGGGAGGGCTGCCAGATTAATGTGGCCTATTGATCTGGACATCTAATGCTACTTTTCTTTTTTTTTCTACCCTGCTGAGGAGTGATCAACCACACAGGGTCCTGACCATATAAACCCACTGGACTGGACAGATATATGGCTCTGAGCTTGATTATGGATCCTGATTTTGCTACACTGGTGGGCTTCTGTGGAGGGAAAATCTTCCGTTGTGTTTTCTGTTTGTTTGTGGGTTGACAGACCCAAGTGAATAGATTCACATGATATGCTTATCAGCTGGTGGATAATCCTGAGCAGAGGTCATTGCAGGCACCTGAACTCTTTGCTTCTACTGGCATCATTAAATTCTACATTGGGAGAAGTCTTCCAGTGTAGATGGCTTCAGCCTTTAGTGGTGGGGGAACGGGTCTTTGCCCCATGTCTGCAATTAGGGGCTGTTTGATATTGTCGTCATTTCCTCTCTCAATAAACATAGTTTCTTTAAACATCTCACTAACCATTTCTCTCCATAGGTAGTTGGAATGTGAGGACTCTGCACAGAGCTTTTTCTCTTGATGTCCTCACACAAGAATTCCACCATTATAATTTAGATATTCTCGGCTTGCAAGAGACCAGATGGACAGATAAAGGTCAGATTCTTAAAAATAATCTTAAATTTATCTTTTCAGGGAGGGAAGACAATAAGCATCACCAAGGCGTGGGTCTGATTCTCAACAGACAGGCTAGTGATGCTCTTCTAGGATATGAGTGCATTAATGAAAGGTTACTTACAGAAAAATTTCAGACAAGCGTTAAAGACTTGAATGTTATCTGCTGTTATGGCCCCACTGAAGATACCGATGAGGATGAGAAGGATAGGTTTTATGGACAACTTCAGGATATGTTGAATTCTGTCAAGAAAGGAGATATTACCCTTGTTCTTGGTGAGTTCAACACCAAAGTTGGTACTGACTCTGACCTTTGGGGAGGAGTAATAGGCCCTTTTGGTATTGGTAGCTGCAATGGCAATGGGCAACGTCTCCTACAGGTAAGTAAACTCAGTGGATTCAGAATAACTTACACTTATTACAAACACCGCGACATACATAAGTACACATGGTTTTCACCTGATGGGCTGCATAAGAATATGACTGATTATATATTAATTAACAGCAAATGGGCTAGGTCTGTTAGGAATACCAGGCCATATAGGGGAGCTGAAATTGGCTCTGACCATTATCTTGTTAAAAGTGTCTTGCAACTTAAACTTAAAAAGTGTTGTGCTAAATTTAAAAAATTTATCTTTAATACTGAAGCTCTGGAAAACCCAGTTATAGCCAAAGCTTACCATGATAGGTTACTTAGTCATTATGACAGTCATGGTATGCTTACTACTGAAGTTGAGGAAGAATGGAATAATTTTAAACACGATTTTTTGGACACTAACAGTATTCTTTTATGAAAAAAGGAGCAGAAGAGACAGAATTATCTGAGTGATAAGGCACTTGAGCTTATTTCGGAAAGAAAGAACTGTAGGAATGTCCTTAATCAATACCCTACTAGTCCTAATAGAAAGCATTACAGTGAATTTAATAAACGGGTAAAAGATCAGTTAGCTGCTGATAAGAATCTTTGGCTTGATGGCTTGGCTGACAAAGCCGAGGAAGTAGTTAGACAGCACAACAGCAGAGAGCTGTACCAGATAGTTAATGTTTTGTGCAGTAGAAAATGGACAGGAATACAGGGATTGAAGGATAAACAAGGTAGGGTTATAGAAGGTGAGGTTTCTGTGATAGCTAGGTGGGCTGAGCATTTCAGTGATGTTCTAAACAATGTGGTTAGTTCTATTCCCATTGTTTGCAATGATGATAGATGCATTGGTGGCTTTAATGTTGGCCTTATAACACAATCTGAAGTTATTTTGTCTGTTTCTAAACTTAAACTATATAAATCCCCAGGGGTAGATGAAATTACTACAGAAATGCTTAGAGCTGGAAATGTTTTGGTTACCACTTAGATGACTGAAATTCTGAATATCTTATATGATAAAGGCATGATTTCTAAGGATTTTATCAGAACAATTGTTATCCCTATTTTCAAAAAAGGTGATCGCAGTTCTTGTGATAACTATATTAGGGTATCAGCCTACTCTCTGTTCCAGGTAAAGTTCTTTGCATGATTGTGCTTAATAGAATTAAGAATTTGGTTGACAGGCAATTGCGTGATGAGCAATGTGGATTCAGAAGTGGTAGGGGATGTGTGGATCAGATATTTTCACTTAGGCAGATTCTTGAGAAATGTTTAGAGTTTCAGAAACCTTTGGTTGCTAGCTTTGTTGATTTCAAAAAGGCTTTCGACTCTGTTGATCGTCATAATTTGTGGTTGATTGTGAGATCATATGGTATACCTGACAAGTTATTAACATAATGAAAGCTCTCTAAAATAACACTGAGTCGTGTGTGAGAGTTGGTAAGGCTTGTAGCAATTGGTTTAGCATTACTTCTTGTGTTCGATAAGGGTGCATTTTGTCTGCTTTTCTCTTTAGTTTGGTTATTGATTATGTTATGCGAAATTCACTGCAAGGGAAAGATTTTGGCCTTAAATGGTCTGGACACATGAAATTGTCTGATTTAGATTATGCTGATGATTTAGCCCTTTTGGCAAATGATGTTGATGAGATGAACTCTTTCATCCGAGCTGTTGAAACTGGTAGTAGAGTAGGTTTGGTTATAAACAGAGAGAAAACTAAAGTGATGAAAATTGGTCAGGCAGGCTGTGATTCAGTTAATCTGAATGGTTGCAGTCTTGAGCAGGTGTCACAGTTTAATTATCGTGGCAGCTACGTAAGAGATAATGGTGATGTGCGGCATGAGATTAACAGACGAATAGGGATTGATGCCGGGACTTTTAAGAATCTATGGAAGGTGTGGTGAAATAGGCGTATACACCTAAAGACTAAAATTAGACTGTATAATAGTTTGGTTCTTTCTAGGGTTAGTTATGGTAGTGAAACTTGGACAGATGCTAACGCAATATCTTGGGCATTAGGTGGTTCAACTTTGTAACTAATGATGAAGTTAGGCAAAGGAGTTTGAAACCTCCTTTAAGCAGCATATTGTGCAGAGAGAGACTCCGTTGGTTTGGCCATGTTGCCCGTATGAAGAATTATAGATTGGCGAATAGTGTGCCTAAAGGTTTCAGAAAGAGGGGGAGACCAAGGATGCGATGGGCAGATAATGTCCAAACAGGCCCTTATTAGATTTGGTGTGCAGTGGCAAGATGTAGCTCAGGATAGGCTTGAACAGCAGGGGCCGCGGCGGTGTGTGTGTGTGTTTTCTATTTCCTTTTTTTTGTGGTTAAGGTTTTATTTAAACTGCACTTATTACATGTTATTCAATTGTTTTAAAATAGTATTGTAAAATAAAAAGGCCCTAGTGAATGAATATGAAGAATACCTTATATCAGCTAGTAGCTGATTCTGATCAGATATTCATTACTGGTGCTTGAACTACTAATTCTAGGGAAACTGCCAATTGTAAACTGAAGTAATATGTGTCAGAACTTCACAAACATTAAAATCTACAAATTATAGAATTTTTAGAATTTAAAAAAATAACATACACATTTAAAATTAAAGGTTACAACATTTTGTTTATGGGGAAAATATTTTCTAAATAGGCATTTTTACAGCAAGAGACAGTATATTAAAACTTCGAATCCTCATATTTAAAATAAAAAATATTAATTTACAAACTAAAATCATAATTGCATACAACTACTACATCACTCTCTCACATACTGTGCTCTGTTTTACCTAGGTTGTAATGGATCAAGGATGCTGAGTGGCTCAATAATTTCTGTGTTTAATGGACTGTTAAGGTTAGAGCTGATAGGACAGTCTGTAGCTTCATTTGAGGGCTCTGCTGATGTAGTAGTATCTGCAACTTCATCACTTAAATTATCTCCATCCATATCTGTGACATCATGGATTACTGGTCCATGTGGACTTTCTGCTTTTAAAGAACTCTAAAATTTGCAAAGAAAAAAGGTAAGTTATATGCAAAAAAAATATTTATACATTCATATTATATCAAAAAATTGACAAATTAAAAGAAATAAAATTTAATGAAATACTTTATTATAAAATTATCAGAAGAAAACTTAAAACATAATAAAAAAAAACTCTATATACCAGTGAAAAAAATTCTTTAACCCTTAAAAATATCTGTATAGATGGTTGAGAAAGATAAAAAAAATTGCAGAGAAAATTTGAATTTTAAACATATATACTGGTTTGGGAAGATGAAAAAGTCTCTCTGAAGACATAAATACCAGAAATCCTTTTTTTAATATTCTACTTGAGATATGTTTTTTATCATAAGGTTTTCACTGGTATGCCTAGGGATTGGGTTGTTTCACCCCTGAGCGACATTTTTGTGCACACAATGGGCTAAATGCAAAATAAGCATATGCAATTCATGCACCTGACACAATGAACACACTGAGTGATCTTTGTGCCTTCACATAAGAAAACCAGTAGGAACCAAGCCCATATCTAGAAAAAATAAAATGGATGGGAGGCAAGTGACTTGATTAAGTACCCTTACTAGCACACTCAAAAAGAGGGTCTCCTTTGCCTTCCACCCCCCACTAAATCCAGCCCTGGAAGGAACTCATCATCAGAATCTGAGGCAAAAATTGGCTTGAATGTGATAGACATTGTGTGGATTCCAGACAAACCCCCACATGCAAGCACCCAAAGTTGAACAACATGAGGTGTGCTGTTTAAATTTGACTATTAGAGTCAGCTGTTCTGAACCACAGTGACATCATCAACTCGCAACAATATTATGAAACTATTAGCATTTGAAGGTAAGCAATAAAACTGAATTTCCAGAATTTTTGAGTGAAATGTCTCTTTTATTGCACGATGTCTGCTTCCATACTGCCCAATTAACAATAACATCATTGAACAGGTATGGTGATAATGCCTGGAACTTCCTATCTATAGTCTTGGCATCTCTCCTTTCATATTTTGCTATTTCTGCACCTCTAAAAACACCATGAAAAGAAGGAAATTGATGTCAGAAAAAGGAGTTCAGTGTCACAGACTACCTCATGCACAAGCCAAGGTTGCTCAAGAAAAGAGGATATCACACTGCTAATTTCATATTGGGACAAATGTCTCAGTAGGCATAGTAAATTTGAACAGAATTATGATTTATGCTTCAACTTGTCAATTTTTCATATCGAACAATTCTTATATGTGGTGTCAACTAGGAACAACTTCCTTCTCCTGATTCATGTTGAAGCATTATTACCAATTTGACAATAGGTGAAATTTGGTGTGGGGGAGGTGGGGGGGGGAATCTGATCCATTATAACAAGACAAAGGAAAAAAACAATAAGTCAGTGGGACAATTATAAAACATTTGTTAGAGGTATGATCTCTTTTTTTCTGGGATGAAATTAGAATGTTAATCTATGTGATAAAAAAAATTAACATAAAGAATGAATTAAAAATGGTAACCTGATGTACTTAAATTGGTTGTATCATTTACTTATAGTCTGCTTTTCTTTTGTACTTGCTTAAATCATTGTAAAATGATAAACAAGCATTTGATTTCTGTTCAATTATAAATAAATTGAACAGATAATTATGAGGATTCATTCACTGAAACTGAGAGTCAATTTAGTTTGAGTAATGTACCAATCTTTCTCTCTAGCTCTGCCTCTGCCTGTATATGAATACAGGCAGATGCAGAGCTAGGGAGGAAGGGACTCATGCACTTCACCTCCTAGATTTAAAAAAAAAATGAATGAATCTTTATTAGAATAAATTAGTTACAAATGTAAAAGTAACACATAGTATTAAGTATCTACAACCTATTACATTTATTCCATGAACAATTATGAAATCTTATATTTCAAATAATCAAATAACTATTACAAATTATTGCCTTTATACACTATGTTACTGCAAAAACAATTTCCTTGCTTCACTGTTCACAGGAAATAAAGAATAGTAATCATAAATTTCAACTTCACTTTTCCTCCAATGCTTTCAATGTATAAGAACAATGGCATTAATTATTTTCTAACAACAAATGAAGAACAGTGCAAATGAAATATACAAAATACTTCTTACGAGTGATTTTTGAAGTAGGTTATAAATAATAAAGCAAGATATTTCACAGAAATAATAACCCATTAGATAATGACTCATTTGTGGGTGTAATTTTTCATACAATATTTTACTCCTAACATACGATATACAAAAGATTAGCATTTACACTAAAAAAATCGTCAATATTAACACGTTGACTGCCGTATGAATCATATATGATTCACACTTAGCTCCTGAGGCCGCATGAATCATCCGTGCTTCACATACAAATTTGTAGTTCAGGGCTCGTGAATCATTTTCACACTAGAATACATTGCTTATGGGTAATACAGGAGTATGGCCTGAGGAACAAATCCATGGTCTTAATGTGGCGAAATTTCAACTAAAGTATATTGTATGGGTCAATGAAATAGTCTGGCATTTTGCACTTACTTTATTGAATTGCAGTGCTAAATAAAATTTACTAAATGAAATAGTGTATTCTGAAAATACAATGTCAAAAAAAGCAAACATTCTAAAAATAAAAACATAGAAATCTAACATGTACTGTTATTTTTCTTCACATATGTCAGGAATACTCAAATAATAAAATTTATAAAGTGCATTTGTGTGCAACAGTAAACAAGGAACACAATATTTGTTGCATTGGACATATTTCCAGCGAGTCTGTGTTGTTTTGGAAGCTGCATATTTTCTATTATTTCCTTGTATCACACGGCCTATAGGTAAAAAAAAAAGCGTGCTCAGGCTGTGTGAAGCATACGTGATTCACACTTTCAAAGTTTGTTTTTAAGCAAAAAATTTATAAAAATTACATAAACTGATATTGTATAGCAATTTAAGACCAATTTTAGTTTATTTAACAAAAAAAAGCCATGTGGCCTGAGGACTCAAAAAAAAGTTTAACATTGTGGCAGTCAACGTGTTAATACTATATGCATATATACAATTTCCCAATAGTACAATTATTACAGACAAAGGTTTTAAGACACTACATCAAAGAGTTAATTATTTTAATTTTGTTTTGGGCTTCCACTAAAAAGAACTGAGGAATAAAAATTAAGAAAAAAATTTCATACTGTAATGGCATCCAGTTCATTTCAGCTTGATCAAGTCACTTAATGATTCCCCCCCCCCCCCCCCCACACACACACACACTGTTTGTTATTCTAGAACCAGGCCTGGGCAGAAAGATACTTTGTGGTATATTTTTGGATAAAAACTTGGTTGAATCAATGAACCATTTTTTCACAGTGCACTTTGTTTTTTGAACAATGGTTTAAAAATACCTATCAATATTAACTACCCTTAATATAAAAAATTTTGCACTGAAATGCATTACATTAATAAAATGCTAAAATCTAATTCAAATATTGTGTTATATTTATAAAATATGTGAATTCTTTTAGCCTAAAATACATTAACCCTCTGACTGCTCATCCCGCGATTTCCACGGGCAACTCAATTGTAGCAAAATTTGCTCATCCCGCGATTTTCGCGGGCAGGTGTTTTTCTTCTTTTATTGAGGAGCGCATCCCGCCTTTTCACCGTTTAACCAGTGAAATAAATTACATATAGTGTTAGACGTTTAATTTAGGTTTTGACCAACAGATGTCGTTAGTCATCCACTAAATTGCGGCATTTGAAGGTACTTGGTATTTACCGCTCTAACTTCACTATGTTGCCGCCTGGAAGACCAAGTTCTACTCCGAACCCTTTGAGATTGACAGCTCGTCATTTTGCAAGGCACATACCGCCTAACCCCATAAAAAAGAGAGCCTCGAAGACAGTGTGCTGTTTGCTGTTCAAGAAAAGATGCAAATGGAAAAAAAATTCGCAAAGAAACACGAATCTGGTGCAAAGACTGTGAAGTTGGACTTTGCCTTGAACCCTGTTTCGAACTCTATCATACTAAACTACATTTCTAAGGTATTTTTTTCTCAGTGCATTATATTTTCTTAAGTTTTATACATTTTACTTTTTTATATTATGTAATAAATAGAAATTAACTGCAATTCAATTGAAATTTATTAAAAAAAATTTTTTTGTGTGATAACATCTGAAATTGTTTTTTCTGACAGCTTAGTTTCTCATGATAAAAATCTATATAAAAAATCTTTTCTAGAAAGAAAAAAATGCATATTTCAATTCTCCAATATATATAGATTTTAAATATGCACAAAAAAAATACACAATTTTTGAAGCGATTTCGGTCCTCAAATTGAGCAGTCAGAGGGTTAAAGCAAATGGAAATCTAAAACGAAATCTTATAAAAACAAACCATTTTTTTCTCTCTATATAATTTCATTTTCAAAGTATTGCAGGTATATTAACTTACTGAAGTATAATGAATGTTAGAACTATTTCTTCTATCCAGGCTTAACTGATGTGATAAACAAGATATTTTTCCTGGACTTGACTGGCTATCATGGATCATAAAAGGTAAATTCCTTTTCAGTCCTGTATTTCGGTTAGACTGAACTAAAGATGCAAAAAATTGGATAAGCTGAAAAAAAAAAAGATCATTCAACATAATTTGGATTGAAAAAACATATTATGATACATATCTATTTAAATTTCAATACTGGATTAAAGGCAATTTTTTTCTTACCCTGATTGGAAAAAAACAACACATAATATCATTACTTAAATATCACATATTTCAGAACTTTGACAAATAACTAATGAAAGGAATTAAGGTATGTTATATGCCAAATTAATCAGCATTTAATCTGGATTTTCTGAAAATAATATAATTGACAAAAAAAGAACTAGTTTTATTTTAATATGACTTTTTTTAGAGTCATGTAGTAAAAAAATGCATCGTGCAATGCAAATAAAAATTTATATAAAAAAAACTACTGGAGAGAAATAATTATAAACCACATGAAAAGAAATGCTATTTATTTCTAAATAACAAAAATATATATATATATTTATTTGCAACAAGAAAATTACTCTCATTTTGAAATTTTTTTCTGTACTATACTTTGAGAAAAGTCCAGGCTTTTTGCCAACTGTGTTGAGTCATATCAGCATGTCAACTTAATAATTAAAAAAAAAAAGCCAATGAATCAAAATAGGTCATGTTATGTATCAAATTAAACATAATTTAATTCTGAATTTTATAAAAATAAAAAATTTAAACAAATTTACAAATATATTGATTTAAAATAAGACTTTTCACTGTGATATAGTGAAAAAATAGATTGGACTATGAAATTAAGACATAATTTTGGAAAACCTGATGAATAAAAATGTTAAATTATATATTAATAAAAAGAAAATTTCTTCCCAAATAATATAATATTTACCCAAAACATGATTTTTATTTCTTTTAATGATTCTTTTCAGTGTAGTATACTTTGACTGCTCACATTCATAAGACTTTCCGTCCCATTTATGAAGTGGAGGAACAATTTCTTGGCAGCTTATTTTTACTAAACATTATGAATTTTTACTTTGGGTTTTGAATTTTAGGAACTTGACTAAGTGCCAAAAAGTTAGTGCACCAAGGGTAGAAAACAAACTCCTGTATTATCACAGTGGCACAGCCAAGTCTTTTAAATCCATTTAATATAAACTAAAAAACTCATATTTTTGAAAAAATATATATAATTTTGTTGCCCCCCACCCCCAATAAAATTTTATATTTTTTTCAAAATTAAGGGGAGGTGTTAAAATGCCCCTACTGTAGAGAGAGGGTTTAAACCCCCTCTCTACAGTAGGGGCCCTACTGTACGGAGGAAAGGGTTTAAAAACCCTTGCCGAAATTTCTCTCCTACAGGAGTACTAATTTCCATGCCAAGAAAGTCCTTTTTGTTTCCATATCCATGACCTCATACATTTTCAGGAAATGATACAAGATCACAGTTTTCTTACTGGAATAGAAAGAAATAATAAAAAAAGGATTAGCATATAGCCTAATGTGATGTTAAAATATCTGCACAACTTATAAACTGGCCATCTGATGTACATAACTCCAAAAGTTTGATAATGCTCAATCATAGATCAACTGACTGAAAGATTGAAAATTCATGGATATAAATCTACAGAAATTAAATTGAAGTTTAAATATAAAAAATTAAAATCCTAACTTTACAAAAGGAGATGATATCCAATATGTGGGGATGCTGAAAACAATCTACTATGCAGCCACTTATAACACATGGAGATTGCAGGTATCGCAACCTGCAAAAATGGCTAAAAGGCACACACCAAAAGCTAGTGCATTTCCCAGGAAAGCCAACAGTAAACATAAAAACTGCCAAAAATAGCTAAAGTTTTAGCATTTAATTAATGTTTTTCTCTGCACAAATATGAATAAACCTTTTTCTTTTCAGAAATATTTTTATTGTTTCACAAATTGTCCATGATTGTACCTGTCAGCTGTTTCTTTGCAACACTGCATTTCAACTGAAATAATAATCTTCTCATTGAAGATTTTTTTCTATTTCCAATAGTATGTGCATAAAAAATGCTTCAACCCTTTAATACCAAAAAATACTGAAATTTTGAAATATTCATCCAAATAGTGTTATTCTTTTGTCTTTAATAATACCCTCTGCCATTTTCTGAAATTTCCTGAGCGTTAAAGGGTTAACCGTTTTAAAAGCAGTACATGCCTTGGAAAATATCAGAAGGACTTTTATTTCAATTTCTGAAAGCTTAACTTTGCTACTAGCACAATGATTCTTTTAAAAGAAATTTTGCAGTGGTCAGAGTGAGTACAAAACTTTGCAGACACAATTGACTGTTGCCCTGTTTCTATTCCTTAATCTAAACTTTGGTTAATATTTCTGTAAATAATCTGGTGGGGAAATTTTTAAATGAGGACAAAACTGATTGATAGATGCAGGGAAAACAGCACTCACAGAGAAGTGACTACAGGAAAATTTAACATTATTTTATAGGGATTTAGTAGAAATCATGCACAGTGATTGATGCATTTAGAAAAATAATGCACTTGAGAATTATAGATTGAGATTTCAGCCTTCAATGTATTCAGTATCCAATATACAGACCTTTAATATATTCAGTATCCAATACACAGATCTTCAATGTATTCAGTATCCAATACACAGAACTTCAATGTATTCAGTATCCAATACACAGACCTTCAATGTATTTAGTATCCAATACAGACTTCACTGTATCTCAGGATTCTGGATGCTGAAAAGTCACATATTCAGTATCCACAATACTGAAATACAGTAAAGAGGTAACAGAAAATCAGAGAAAGGGAAGAAAAAGAAAATAAAATATTGAAAAGATCAAAAGACAGGGATGAGGGATAAGAAATTTATTAATGTCAATAAAATAAAGCTACTCCAATTTTAAATAAGAACAGGAATAAATTAAATATTTATGCGAGGGTTTTAGATAATGGGATTTCAACCTTTATTTTCACAACAAGATTTTCTAATTTCACTTAAGATAATTATACTGTAGTCCCCATTTCAGGAATCCTTGCAAGTATGCTAAGTAAAATTTTTTGACAGTAGTTTTCTTATCTATTAATTGTTTAAGGGTATTTTTTTAAAAAGAATTTCACAAACTTTTATTTTCTATCTGTGAATTTAATTTGAAAGAAAAGAGTATAAATACTACATAAAATATACTAAATTTTAACAATACCTTTTCAATAATTTGCTGTTGTTTTGCATGCTGCTGCCTAAGAATAACTACTTCTCTCCATAAAGTTTCATTTTCTTTTTTCATGCTCATTAGTAGAGAATCCATATTTTCTTGTTTTCCACGAATGGATGTTATATCAGTCAACAAATCTTTCACAACATCTTGTTTAGGAGCTGCATCACTACCCTTTGTTGACGGAATCTAAAGCATAAAATGCACACATTATTATTTATTATTTGAACATTTCATTCTGAAAGTACTCTAAACCTGATTTTTATCTCATTTTCTTTGACAACGAGAAAATAGTTTTGCTTTGTCATCTGTCCATCCGTCCATCTGTAGACATCTAACTTGTTTTGCTTACAGATAAATTAAAAATTCTTTTTGTGTTAGATAAGTATTGATGTAATATTATGATATGCACTTTCCGAATCTCTCTAAAGCTATAATTATGCCCCCTAGCAGTGAAAAAAGTAGAAAATTCCAAAATTTCAGACGAATATTGCAAACAATGTATTTATGCTAAAATTTTGAAATTTTGGTGGTAGAATGTGAAGATCACAAAGTTTCCATTGCCAACAATGAGTTGACCCCTTAGACCCAGAGGGGATGGAAAAACACACCTTTTTAGTTTTAGCAGATAATTGCTTGTTTATAAAGATAAATGAAAAATTCTTTTTTGGGTTAGATAGGAATTGATATAATATTATGATTCACACTATTTAAATCTTCGAAAAACTATAATTGCACCTCTAATGGTGGAAAAATTTACAAATTTCAAACAAATATTGCAAACAACGTATTTAAGCTAAAAATTTTATATTTTGGTGGTGGAATGTGAATGTCATGATGCTTTCATTGGCAATAATGAATTAACCTCTTAGACCCAAGGTGGGTGGGAAAACACAATTTTTTGTTTCAGCAGATTAATTGTTTGTATTCAGAGATAAATGGAAAAATCTTTTTAGGGTTAGATAGGAATTGATAAAATATTATGTTTCAAAATCTTTCAAACACTATAATTGCAACCTCAAACAGTGAAAAAGATTGAAAATTTCAAAATTTCAAACAAACATTGCAACAATGTATTAAATGATAGAAATATGAAATTTTGGTGGTGGAATATGAATATTATGAAATTTTAATTGAAATGATGAAAATGATAATTAGAAAACTCTTTTTTAGTTTAATTGGCACTAATGAAATATCATAATTCACATTTTTCAAATACTTAGAAGTTTTCTTATTTTTTTATTTTAAAATAATTTAAAATTCTCTGTCATTGAGCAATAAAATTTTAGAGTTTATCCTTCAAACTATTTGCATGTTGAAAGTTCTTAGGAGAAAACTCTCAGAAGCTTTTCGGAGCAAAGACAGCGCATCACTTCACTGAAGACGGAGCACTGTCTTTGCTCCGAAAAGTTTCTGAGAGTTTTCTCCTAAGAACTTTCAACATGCAAATAGTTTGAAGGATAAACTCTAAAATTTTATTGCTCAATGACAGAGAATTTTAAATTATCTTAAATTAATTTTTGAGCAAGAAGGTCTTTTAATTGTATATTTTAATTGTTTTCTTATATATATATATCTTTACCAATCACTAAATATGAAATGGCAAAACTGTTATACAAATATTGTTGTACAAATAATATGTATAGAATAGAAATTTGAAAAATTGTGGTAGTTTTTAAGAGATATTCCACTGACAGCAATAATCTACACACTTTTCAGAGAGAAGTGTGTGAAATGGAATTTTTTAGATTTTAGAATTAAAATACAAATATTCTATGTTGTATAATTACTATAACATACTATTTGCATTTTTTCCATCATCCACTAGCTCAAATTAAAACTTTTAAAAAATGAAACAGTAGGTAAAGGAAAAATGTGCACCAGAGGCGAATGCACCAGAGGCGATCTGAAACGCACCAGAGGCGAAATGTGTTCTTCTAGTTAAAAGTTACAACTAATTAAATCACAAAATACAAATATTAATATATTAATACTACCCAAACAATACAAAAAAAGAATAAAAAGAATTTTTCCCTTTTCCCTTAAACCATAAAGTTGTATTCCCTTCCCCTCTCAGGGGGCAATCATTACTGCTAATGCAAACCTCTTGACCATCATAACCTACCAACTATATTTCAAATTTCTAGCATAAAGCCAAGCATTTGCAATAGTTCTGTCAAGTTTTGGCATTTTCCAATATTAGAGGACACTACTGAAGTTTTTTATTTTCTACCTTTGGCACCCTCTAAAACTGAAAATTCAAACTAATGATAGATGCAAAGAGCAATATTTTGCTAGTACCTATAAAACATAAAAAATATTTTTTTCATTTATCTCTGAAGGAAAAAATTGCATTTTCCCCACACACTCTGTAAGGAGAAAATTCATTAATGCTAATGTAAACTTCTTGACCATTACATTTAAACACCAAAATTTCAACTTTCTGTCATAAACTGTGTGCAATCTTAAAAAAATGTTAAAAGAAATAAACGTTCCCAAAAAATACATTTTCTACACTTTCACACTTACACTTTCTTGCCAAACCTTGGAACTGGTTGAATTTTGGTATTTTCCAAATTTTCCACTATTAGAGGGCAGTATTAAAGCTATTAGGAAATTCAAAAAATGCAAATCACAATATTTCATCAACACCTTTCAACTGAAAAGGATTAATTTATCTCTAAAAACAAAATATTTGAATGTCTACAGATGAAAAAGTTAAAACATTAGCTTATTTTTGAAAATGAGCAAAAAATAATAGTGAACAGAAATTACGTTTTTAAAAAAATGAAAGTTGGTGTTTATCATATATTTTACACTGACTACAAAACATAATTTGAAATTTTATATCATTTACAATTTTAAAGAAAAAAGGTAAAAAATACTTTTATGTAATAGTCTGTATCACATCAATAATTTTGTTAGATGGTAACAGTGCAAAATAAAATACTATTAATATATGTAGCAATAATAATAAATATTAGCCATCCCATGGTTGAGTGGTTAGTGCATTTGGCTACTGATAAGGGACCTGGGCTAGAGTCCTGGGTAAGGCATGGATGTTTGTGATGTTTTTCTGCTGAGGTCCTGCCATCCTCACAGACCTTCTACTATGGTATATGAACTGAAAGGCTCCTGTCAGACCTCTGTGGCAAGCAGCTGCTTGATGGGATATTTTATTAATAATAAGCATACCCAAAAAGTCCAACTTCCTTTGGCAAATAATGAATACTTGTTTTCCAAAAGTTGAGTCCCCCATCCCCTTGCCCTGGGAAGGAAGCAAGTTATGAATGTTAGTATAAAATCCTACCCCTTAAGTATCAAAGTTCTAACATAAACAGACTATTTACAATATTTGTTTCAAAATTTGTCATTTTCCAACTACAGCACTCTCTAATGGCAGAAATTTGAACTAATGGAAAATTTTAAAAACATGAATAATAATACATGAATATTCTAATCAATCAAAATATAATTTTTCTATGAAAACATGCAAAAAAAATTTTTTAATTCACCTTATTTTTTGGTACTTATACTACTTTACATTTGACTCTTCCCCTTAATAGTGTCAAGCAGTAATCAAACAGATGCTTGGGGTCCAGATATCTTTCAATCATTATTCTGCGAAAGAAATGTCCTCAAGGGCATTTTCCCCATGCTTATCACTAACAATTCCAAGTTTTGGTGTGAAGAAAGAAAGTTAGAGACTGTAGAAAATGCATATTTAGTGGAAACCTTATTCCTCACCCAAAAAAATAGCTAGAGTTGGGGGGGAAAAAATAAAAATAGCCAAAAAAAAAGATATTAAATATTGAATAAACTTGACTTTTTTGGTAAACATTAAGTAATTACCACTTTTGAGTCAATTCAAATTTTTAGAGGAAAAATTGTTTTGAGCCAGGTGGGATATGAAGCCATAACCTCCTGATAACACGCCAGGTGCTCTGACTACTGAGCTACCGGCCACCGATCAAAATCTCCTCTAATTGACGATATGAACATTTTCTACCTACAGTACATATTCCATTATGTCACATGTAGGTGCTGTTCAGGCAATCTAGCCACAAGCGGCAGATAAATGCCATATAGATGGAAAGTATATATTACAAGTATACAGTTGATTAAATATTGAATACACTCGACTTTTTGGTATACATTATGTAATTACCACTTTTGAGTCAATTAAAATTTTTAGAGGAAAAATTGTCTCGAGTCAGGTGGGATACGAACCCACAACCTCCTGATAACATGCAGGTGCTCTAAACCACTGGCTACCTGCTGCTAATCAAGATCTCCTCTAATTGATCATATGAACATTTTCTACCTACAGTACATATTCCATAATGGAAGCTACTACTAATTATCAACAAATATTTCCTTAAATTTTCGAAAATCTCCTAAAAATTAAAAAAAAAAACTTTTTGGAAACTTTTTGGATTTTGGAAGTAATTACAAAATACGTATTGCCATTTTTTTCCCCTGTTTCACACTCTTTTCTGTCAAACTTATTTCAGTATTCCCAAAGTTATTTTTATAATTTTTCCCAGCATTCTACACATCTTTCCCACTCTTAAAATATAAACTAGAAGTAAACACATACTTTTTAGAAATTCTGGGTGCAGCTGCATTTAATTAGATATGCCTCATTGACACAAACAAGAGGCAGATGGCTGACACATGCTATCTCTGCTCCATGTGCTATAAGTGTTTTTTACAGTTTTGGTCCAGCACATTGGATACCCTTTGTAAAGTTAGTATTTACTTTTTTAGATTTAAACCTTAGTTTTCATTTCAGTACATTTATTTTCGGAAATTAGCAATCTTTTGGCCGATCGATAAGTATTGATTTTTTTCATAGTTATGCTACATCGTATGACCAGCCTACAACTTGTTGCTGTGGATATTTTAACATTGCATTAGGCTATATGTTAATTTTTATTATTTATTACTTTTCCAGTAAAACTTTCTGGTATCATCTTCTGAAAAAAATGAAGTCTTGGATATGGAGGCAAATTCATTTCTCTAGCTTTATTTCTGTAAGTTGGAGATCTTTCAGTTGCCTAATTTAACGATCTCTTGAGTTATGCTACAATGGAGGCCGGCTTAAAAGTTGTTGCAGATATTTTAACATCCCATTAGGTTATATGTAATTATTCTTTTATTATTTCTTGCTTTTTTAGTAAAAAAACTTTGAGCATGTACCGTTTTCTGAAAATGAATGTCTTGGATACGGAAGTAAAATTGACTTCCTTGCTACGGAAATCAGCTGTCATGTGGGAAGGCAATTTCGGGAAGGTGTCCCCTCTGTTAAACTCACTGTGAACATTTCACCTCCCCCCTCCTCTAAAAGAATAGAAATTTTTTTAAATTACGAATTTTTATGTTTATATTGAATGATTTTAAAGGTACCCCCCTCCCCCTCAGTACCTTGGCTGTGCCACACAGATAACATAATACTGTTTACTGTTTTTTTTTTTACTTTGGTGCACAAACTTTTCTGCACTTAGTCAAGATCGCCAAACTTCAACACCGAAAGAAAAAAATTCTTAATGTTTAGTAAAAAAAGCAGCCAAGAAAGTTTTTTTTCTATTTCATAACCAGTTCAGAAAATTCCGTGAATGTGAGAAGGCCAAGTCACTTTATATTACACTGGCCGTATTTAAAATATATGATACTGAAAAGAATCATTAAAAGAAATAAAAAACATATTTCAGGTTGAATATTATATTGTTCGGGAGGAAATTTACTTTTGATAAATATATAATTTAATCAGGTTTTCCAAAATAAAGAGTGAATTGTATCTAATTTTCATCAGGTTGTAATCTAATTTTCATCAGGTTTTCCAAAATAAAGAGTGAATTGTATAGTGTGATCTTATTTTTCACCATATTACATTGAAAAAGGCTTATTAAAATCAATATGCTTGTAAATTTGTTTATATTATTTATTTTAATAAATTTCGTAATTAAATTCTGTTTAATTTGGTATATAACATGACCTATTCCATTGATTGGTTATTTTTTTTTTAATTCTAAAGTTGGCTTGTTTATCTGACTCAGCACAATTGGCTAAAAGCCTGGAATTTTCTCAAAGTATGGTACCGAGAAAAAATTACAAAATGAGAAAAATATTTACTTAAAATCTAAAAAATATTTTTTTCGTTATTCAGAAGTAAATAACCTTTCTATTCATGTGCATTAAAATCATTTCTGTCTATAAATTTTTATTGTGTTGCCAGATGTATTTTTTCATTGCATGACTCTAAAAAAGCACTATTAAAATAAAACTTATACTCTTTTTAGTTAAATATTTTATTTTCAGAAAACCCAGAATTAAATGCTGATTAATTTGGCATATAACATGCCATAATTCCTTCTGTTAGTTATTTGGTAAAAAAGTTTTAAAGTAATTTTTTTTTTGGCTGAGCATAGGGAGAAAATAGCTTGATCTCTGGATGGAAACCAGTTTTTCAGGCTGGACACTGGAAGGGTTAAAAGAGGCCAATTTCCTTACTTTACCATCAATAGAATGAAATTTATAAGCATTTAAAAAACCTCAGTAGTTCAAATTTTGAAGTTTTTGGCACCCCTGAATGGTTATATCTTGAAAACTAATAGACTGAAAAACTAAATTAGGTGTTTCTCTTTGCCTATGAGTACTACAAGTATACCAAAAATTAATGAAATCAGAGAGGTTTATTTATTATGAATGTATTAAAGCATTTAGTCCAGAGTCCAGAGCTGTACTGATTTGACATGGAATGACATACTATTTTTTAACATAGATTCAGGATTTCCCTTCCCACAGTCTGTACTGAGTACTGCAATCCTTGATATGGTAATTTAATTCTTTGTGTAGCAAAAAAGTTTCATTCACAAGTAAAAATTCATTCTGATAAAGCAGAGCCCAGATTGGCACAGGAAATTTTAACCCCTTCCTCAGCACAAGTCCATCTTACATAACAAATGTAACACTGATGGCAAATTTATTCTCACCACAGCTATCCATCTGGTATCTATAATTCTTTTTTATCTTTTTAAACTACTTGCTGTTTTGGATTAATCTTATTTAACAATGAGGATTCACTTTCTGCATATGATGTTACAACTAATCATGTGATTACTTACCTTGAGAACACAATTCTCCAGCTGACCAGTATCAGCAGTGCAGAGCAATTTGCCTGTTCACACAACAATAGAGAGAATTCTATAATCCTCTGGTCTCTGCATAATATCATGTTCTAGTCCTCATGAAAACATCCATTGCAGTTCATCATTTCACAGTTGCATCATACAGAACAGGTTATCTGCATGCTAAATGTAAGATATCATCCAGCCTGAATACCATCAGAAGTTCAGTTAAAACAGCAAGTGTGACAGCAACATCGGTGCAACTGGCAACATATTTCTTTGAACATCTAAGACTTTCTTGTCTTACATGTTAAAAGGTTTAATATTAAGTTTAAAGAGATTTAACCAAGTGGAAACAAGTCGATATCAGTGCCATAGGGCACCGAATGCTAACTAAATTAATATCCATGAATGTATTAAAGCATTTAGATTTATAGCAAACAGCAAAATTGTGTTACAGTTAAATTGTTATACCTAATTACTGTGTCTTTACTAATTTCATTTCAAATTAACCTAATTTATTTTCTACTTATTCACACACACTTATTTATTTAAACATCATTCTATTTATATATTTCATTCTGTTAAATTTTACTCCTATATTTACTTTTTTCCATTTTGGCAAGAAAAATTACTAGTGGCAAATTATAATGAATAAAAACTAGAATTTTCATAAATGTAGCAATATTAAAAAAATTAATCACAATAAACAGCAAAAACAAATTACCTTTCTTTTAATGAATTCCAATAATCCTTCCTGACCTTTCATAAAAAATACATGATAAAATTTCATTTCATCATGATCTGCCAATAAGCCACCCTTCTCAATATTTAGTACTTTCCTAAATCCATCTATAGTGAAACATAAAAAGAAATGCAATATATCTTAAAACAACGTTTATCTAAAAATAAAAGCTGAATACTTGAATAAGAGTTAATTTTATATTTGTTATTCTTTATTAACATTTGAATGAAGAAAATTAATCCTAGTTAGTCATCTTAAAATATTTGATGTAGGGCTGGTATTACCACTGAACATTTTTTCATGTGTAGTGGCCTGAGTTCCCATATCACAAGGACCCAAAGTCAGGTAGAGTCTATTAATGAAAAATTTCATGATGGAAACTTTCCAACACAAATACATTTCAGTTCATTTTCCTATCTCCCGTCCCACTAAAAAAAGAATACATTTCAAAATATTTTAGATTTAGCTTCTAGGTGCTGTTGGTTAGCATCTAGCCTTAGATTATTTGCCTTAAATACTGATCGATCTCAATTTAAATGTTGATGTATCTCAATAATAAATCAGGGACTGTAGCAAAGTATATAGATTAAGATACAAGATTTCCTGGTTATATATCATTTGCCCTACTATTTACCATTGCTTCCATCAGTCTGAACTTTCTACTTATTTCAGAAAAGCTTGAAACAACAAAAAGTTAGAGTTTGAAACAATGGCAGCATATTTGTTAATTTAGTTTCAATACTTTGTAACAAAATAATGAACCATTGTACAATACTGCAAAATTGGCAAATCCTTAGTTTAGTAATCCATCATTTGGTACTATTTAAGAAATTAAAAAAACAAAAGCTATTATTGTATTAAAAAATAATATCAAAAGGTATGCATGCCAAAGACTTTATACAATTGCAAAAATGTAAATAAATAGATTTAGCAATATAATTTCTGCTGTAAAGAAGATATTTACCAATAGCAGACTAACAGTTAGTGATAGCAGCTATGTACATCTGGGCTCCTTGTTGTTATCAGTGATTGCTTGCCATCTTCTTATTTGTGCTGGCTGCCAGAATCATTACCTGGCAGTCCAAATTCTATTTGCTGTGATGAATCACTACATGCACACACATATCCATAGATGATGATAACACAAGTTGACAACACATTTTAATGTGTTGTCAACTTGTGTTTCAACTTTTTAATGTGTTGTCTGTGGCATATGTAACTTTTAATATAAATGCTAAATTTATATTAAAAACTTTAAAATATAGAAACTCATTAAAACATACAGAGATAAAAATGCACTAATAGGCAGAGTATATAAAGTGCCACTCCAAAACCTCCAAAGCCAAAACACACAACCTTACATCAGTAAAGCCAAAAGAACATGCGAGATAAGATTCAAAGAACATAGGAGTAACACCAAGTACAAAAGATGCACCACAGCATTGGCCAAAAAATCCTTAAATAGCTCTTTTATACTACTTTTCGAGAAAGCAAGAATACATTCACCTAGCTCCTATTTCTAGTTGGACTTAGCAGAGCAGTATCACATCTTCCAGAAAAATGAATGCATAAATGGCGACATCCCTGAGCCCCCAATACCTTGGAAACTACTATTGTAACAGGACTCTCATTAATGATATCTCCACCAATAAGGAGAGCATAAGAAATGACAAAGCATATGTCATAGACACAAGGTCACAATACACAGTCATATCAGAATAATATGATCACCCACAGAATCACAGTGTACCCACCCAGGCGTGTCACAGAGTGCACATGACAAGGTCGACCACATGCAGATATAAGTGGCCGACCAGGACAGATGAGCCATAGTGTGGAATGTGAGCACAATGGGCAGAGGTATTGATTTGATGGACATTCAAAAAGGAATGATCATCAACTATCGCGCCAAGGGTGGAAGCATCTCGGAAACAGCAGACTTTGTGGGCTGTTCACGAAGTGCTGTAGTAAAGGTGTACCAAGAATGGACTGCTGGCACACCGAGTACCTCCAGACATCATAACTGTGGAGCCCCAAAGGCCATCGACCCCAGAGGAGAACATCACCTCTGTCGACTGGGAAAGGACAATCGACGCGCAACAGTGCAGCAATTGACCACTCAAATGAATGCTGGGGCACCAAGGTACATGTCCCAGACAACAGTAGAGTGAACCCTGTTATGCATGGGTCTCTGGAGTCTATGCTGCGTAAAAGGTCCATCAGTGACAACACCTGCAGTTTGCATGGAACTACTGTCATTGAACATTGGAAGAGTGGAAAAAAGTTGCCTTCTCTGGCAAATCGAGGTTTCTACTCCACAGAAGTGACGAGTGGTGGTGGATATGGCATCAGACACACGAGAATCAACACCTGGACAAGCTTGTTGGTCAGGTACAGGCTGGCAGTGGTAGTGTGCAAATCTGGGGGATGTTTTCTAGTATGACCTGGGACCACTAGTACCACTGGATGTACCCATGAACGCCAATGGCTACCTGTCCATCCTCGCTGACCACATGCATTCCTTCATGTTGGACATTTACCCTGATTGTGATGGTGTCTACCAACAGGACAATGTGCTTTGCCATGTCACTAAGGTGGTGAATGACTGGTTCCAGGAACACAAGAGCAATGTCTCCATTCTCCATTGGCCGGCGAAATCGGCCGACCTCAATCCCATAGAGCACTTGTGGAACTATTTGGATCCACAGGTACAGCGTGCAGACCCACAACCATGTCATCTCCAGAACCTCCGTGCTCTGCTGGAGTCAGTATGGGCATGTGTGCCTCTGGCAACCTTCCAGGGTCTCATTGCATCCATGCCACGCCATCTCGCCACTGTCATCCGGGCCAAGGGTTGTTATTCCCATTATTAGGTAGGTGGTCATATTATTCTAATACGACTGTGTATATTCGGCAGTAATGTGTCCTTTACATTTTCTGAAAAAGCTCTAGTGGAGAGCAAAACATGTTAAAATATTTTTAATTTTTTAAAGTTTTTAATGTAAATTTAGCAGTAACACCGAAGAGCCCAAACATTATGACCAGCACATCTTTATGCAAATCAAAGCAACTGCAGACAAACGATGGTGCTTGTGAAGGTCATGAAACGGTATAAATAATACATGATACTGAGCTCTGTTAATCAGTGTTATTCTTGTTCTTCAGATAGGAAAGGTAGCAGACTTAAGAGAGTTTGAAAAAGACCAAATTGTAATGGCCAGACTATTTCCGAGACACAATGCTTGTGTCTCGGGGTGTTCACTGTCAGCCATGGTTAGTACCTTTAAAAAATGGTTCAAGGAGGGGAAAAACCATGAACCACCAATAAGGTGTGGGCCGACCATGGCTCATCAATGCGAGAGGTGATCAAAGACTATCCCATATGCTATGAGCCAACAGAAAGGATACTGTGATGCAACTCACCTCTAATTTGAATGCTGGTGATGGGAGTAATGTGTCACAACATAGTACATCAAACCCTGCTGAAAATGGGGCTGCATAGCCGCAGGCTGTTCCGAGTGCCCATGCTAACCTTGATTCACCATTGAAAGCACCTACAATGGGAACGCGAGCATCAAAACTGAACCTTGAATAATTGGAAGAAAGTCATCTGGTCCAATGAATCTCATTTCCTGTTGCACCATGTGGATGGCTGGGTAAGTATGTCATTTACCTGTGGAAGTGTTGGCACCAGGATGCACTGTGGGATAAAAACAAGCCAGTGGAGGAAGTGTAATGCTTTGGGCAATGTTCTGCTGGGAAACCCTGGGTCAGTCATTCATGTGAGGAAACTATGATGTCTACCACTTACCTAAACATCATTGCAGACCAGTACATCCTTTCATGGCAACAGTATTCCACTCTAGTAATGCCTTCTTTCAGCAGTATAATGCACCATGCTACACTGCCCAGATTGTTCAAGAATGGTTTGCGGAACATAAGGAAAACTTCCAGGTATTGCCATGGCCTCCAAATTCCCCAAACATCAATCCAATCGAGTATCTATGGTTTGCATTGGAACACCATATCTGATCGGCAGCGGCTCAACCACGTAACTTACAAGAGTTAAAGGATCTGCTGGTAATATGTTGGTACCAGATACTACAAGACACCTTTATAAATCTTGTAGCGTCCATGCCTCGCTGGATAAGAGCTGTTTTTGTGACACGTGGAGGACCAACATAATATTAGGCAGGTGGTCATAATGTTTTGGGCTCTTCAGTGTATATATTAAAAATTGTTGTGTTGTCAACTTGTGTTATCGTCGTCTATGGATATGTGTGTGTGTGCATGTAGTTGATTCATCTGAGAAATAGAATCTGGACTGCCAGGTAACAATTCTGGCTGCCAATACGAATTGGTTCAAACATGGTTGTCATCCATGGCAAGCAACCATTGATTACAACAAGGAGCCCAGATGTACATACCTGCTATCACCAACCAATAGTCTACTATTGGTAAATACCTTTCTTTATGGCAGAAATTATATCGTGGAATAGCACACTGGGCAAAATAACAGTGCGGATAGTGGATTTAATCATCAAACAATAGAACACTGTGTCCTATAGATTTTCAAAAAAAAGATTAGTCTCTTTGTTATATAACAGAAAATTTAATTCTTAATCAGTTAATGGGTGCAGTAAAACACCCATCACACTGCTAAACTCTGTTTGAATGGAAATATTCTAATATGGCTGTGTATATTCACCCCTAACAGATCAAGGCTCACATCACAGTGGCAGCTCTGGAGCTAGAGAGGCCCTAAGTGAATGTCATATGACCTAGAAGTATACAAAATAGTTTTTATTTGTCCTAATACCCCCCCCCCCCCAGAGTGGGACCTCTTTGACAAGGGGGGGGGGATTACGGTGCCTCCGAGAAGTTGGGCTCGGATTGCTGGTGCTCTGGGGTTCATGATATCTTGTGCCCCCCGGTGGAGGGGAGCCTGTTGAGGGCCGGCGGATGGGTTTTGGCTGTGGGCTGGTCCAGTCGACTTATTGACTTGTTCCCCTGAGAAGCTGGGGGCTACAGCCCCGGTTGAGGGGGCGTATTTGAGGGTTCTGCAGATAGGGTTTAGCTAGCCTGTCCAGTGGGCTCATCGATGTGGTCTCAGTGATATCGTGGGTTGGAAGATTGTTCACTGTGGTGCTTCGGCCCGTTCACAATGGAGAGGTAGAAGTTGGAGGCTCGCGACCGGGAGTGGCTACCCTGGTTGACAGACTTATTGATGGAACATCCAAATTAAGAGTCCCATGGAATCTGTTTTGGCTCTACAGGTAGCATTCGTAGTGGAGGAACTTGGGTTCCTCTGAGAAGTCGGGTCAGGGTGCTGCAGTGATGTAAGCCCCAGTAGGCTAACGGATTTGTCGGGGCCGTTGAAGGGCCGCTGACCAGAAGTGGGTCCCCGGTCATGTGTTCTCCGAAGCGGCCTCAGCACGGTTAAGGCCGAGACGGCGAGCGGGCTGTGGTTGCCCGGCTCGATGGAGAGGACGAAGTTGAAGGTCATGCTGAAAGGCTTGGTCACCCGATTAGGTGTGGCCTACCGATGGAAGTGCCTAGGAGCCTCTGCTACGGAGGGCTCTAAAAGATAGGACTTCTACTTTTGTTTTATGGCTCAAAATTCAAAGATACCATCTGTTATTATTTGGCAATTATTTGGACAAAATCCAGTGAGTGTTGGGCAATTTCCTAGGCACTCTTTTAAAATTCCTAAAAGATCCCACTCTTACTGTACCTCAATGATTATTTCTACAGACAAGCTATAAAATCCCGGGCAATGTTTTTCTCTTCACTCAGTCTTATCCCGCTGTAGGTAGGACAAATGAAAAGCAGCTTAAACTGACAGGATCCTAGTTAGTCGATGGCGATTTCTGTGGCAATTCCCTTATGGTGATATGCAGTCCTTGTACTGTGGTGCACCGGGGTTGTCACGTATTATTACATTGTCCTAAGTAAATAGCATGAGGCTCCAGGCAGTCACCTAGTTTCCCTTCAGGTAGAGCTGCCTCTAAATGAGGGACTATGGTAATAATGGTACATAACTAAAGTCTGTGGCATATGTATTTTTTGATATTATTGAAATTTAACTAATCATTAACAATATGTAACCATTAATTGATATGCACTCATCATGCATTGATTAATAATCAATATATTACTTAAACTGTACCAAATACTGGAATTTATTAGTTCACAAAAGTGCTTGCATATTCAGAGCAATGCTCAAAATATTGATTTTGTCCAACTCATAATTTTCATCATGAAAGTTGACAGCTCTAGTAAGAAAATAACAAATTATTAAAACATGGTACTCTATATTGTGTTTTTGCTTGCTGATAAAGAAAATAAAAAGAACCCATAGCCTATATCCCAATGCTGTCAAACTAATATGCTAGAGGCACACGATTTCCACCAATTTTTGGCAACTAATGATGTCCATATAAGTAAACAATATTACAGGAAGGCTTATACATATGCTCACCCTGTAATTAACAGTATCATTCATAGTTTAAAATAACATAGTTGTCTCTGCTAATTAAACCCACGTATTTAAGATGCAGTTTTCAACATAGTTTTTAATCACAACGATACAAAACTGAATGACATTATGCAAAAAGAGTTATTGGTATAATTTCAAGTTAGTACAATTTGAAAGATGTTGATACTGCAATGATTGAGCAGTTGTGACTTTTCAAGTATGTTTACTCTAATTATCAGGTTTCATATGGGCTTATGTTCCTTGAAGTAAATATAGCAACAGAACATGTGGCTCATATTAGCTCATGAAAATTTGTGATATTAATTGAAGTTGGGGCATTGCATAATGCCTGGATGACAAACTATGTAAGGAGACTAGGATAACTAACTAACAGTTCCAAAATGAATAAGTATAGTCACTAGAAATTCCCCAATTATATGCTCTGATAAGTGGGATATTGAGAAGGGGAGGGGGGGGGGGGGGAGCAAGGAGATGCTTCACATTTTAATGTTTCATATCAATATATTTTCAGCAAGGTTTAAAGTTGTTCACATGAATGTTTTTCTTGTTTGAGAATGAGTTTTCAAAACAACAATTTTGCAACATAGCATGACTGCTGTTGCACCATAAAACCCCAAACAACCAATGAATCAACACAAATGTTTTAATGACAATATAAACAAACTCTTCAAGCTTTATTATTATAAATTAAAACAAACAGTATCTACAGAGTTACCTATTGACTTTGAAGTCAATAAATCAAGAATAGTTTTCTGGAAAAGAATTTTGCATTCTGGCATGTATCAGGAGAGATGTGGGTTTGAATCCTGCATGTCGGCAAAACTTTTTTTCCATAAAACTATTCATTGAATTATCACTCACTCACTCACTCATCCTCAAGCAGCCATGGGCTACGGAGGTCCAACCAGACTGTGCAATTTAGTTCTCCAAGCAAGTCTGTCCTGAGCTACATCTGCTGCATCTGACCACTGCACACCAATTCTAATAAGGTCCTGTTTGACATTGTCAGCCCACCGCATCCTTGGTCTCCCCCACTTTCTGAAGCCTATAGGCACACTGTTCATAACCCTATTCGCCAATCTATAATTATCCATACGGGCAACATGGCCAAACCAATAGAGTCTCTCTCTGCACAATATGCTGCTTAAAGGAGGTTGCAAACTCCTTTGCCTAACCTCATCATTAGTTACAAAGTTAAACCACCTAATGCCCAAGATACTATGTAAGTATCTAGAATAAAAGCATCTAGTTTCCTGTTATCTTGTTTACACAGTGTCCAAGTTTCACTACCATAACTAACCCTAGAAAGAACCAAACTATTATACAGTCTAATTTTAGTCTTTAGGTGTATACACCTATTTCTCCACAATCTCCATAGATTCTTAAAAGTCCCGGCAGCAATCCCTATCCATCTGTTAATCTCATGCCGCACATCACCAGTATCTGTTACATAGCTCCCAAGGTAATTAAACTGTGACACCTGCTCAAGGCTGCAACCATTCAGATGAACAGAATCACAACCTGCCTGACCAATTTTCATCATTTTAGTTTTCTCTCTGCTTATAACCAAACCTACTCTACTACCAGTCTCATCAACAGCTCGAATGAAAGAGTTCATCTCATCAACATCATTTGGCAAAAGGGCTAAATCATCAGAATAATCTAAATCAGAAATTTTCGTATCTCCAGCCCATTTAAGGCCAAAATCTTTCCCTCGAAGTGAATTTTGCATAACATAATCAATAACCAAACTAAAGAGAAAAGGAGACAAAATGCACCCTTGTCGAACACCAGAAGTAATGCTAAACCAATTGCTACAAGCCTTACCAACTCTCACACACGATTCAGTGTTATTATAGAGAGCTTTCATTATATTAACTAACTTGTCTGGTATACCATATGATCTACAATCAACCACAAATTATGATGATCAACAGAGTCGAAAGCCTTTTTGAAATCAACAAAGCTAGCAACCAAAAGTTTCTGAAACTCTAAACATTTCTCAAGAATCTGCCTAAGTGAAAATATCTGATCTACACATCCCCTACCACTTCTGAATCCACATTGCTCATCATGCAATTGCCTGTCAACCAGATTCTTAATTCTATTAAGAACAATCATGGAAAGAATTTTACCCAGAACACAGAGTAGGCTGATACCCCTATAGTTATCACAAGAACTGCGATCAACTTTTTTGAAAATAGGGATAATAATAGCTCTGGTAAAATCTTTAGGAACCATGCCTTTATCATAAAAGCTATTCAAAATTTTAGTCATCTAAGTGGTAACTGAAACATTCCCAGCTCTGAGCATTTCTGTAGTAATTTCATCTACCCCTGGGGATTTATGAAGTTTAAGTTTAGAAATAGCCAAAATAACTTCAGATTGTGTTATAGGGCCAATATTAAAGCCACCAATATATCTATCATCATTGCAAACAATCGGAGTAGAACTACCCACATTGTTTAGAACATCACTGAATTGCTCAGCAAACCTAGCCATGATAGAATCCTCACCTTCTATAACCTTACCTTGTTTATCCTTCAATCCCTGTATACCTGTCCGTTTTCTAACACACAAAACATTAACTATCTGGTACAGCTCTCTGCTGTTGTGCTGTCTAACTACTTCCTCGGCTTTGTCAGCCAAGCCCTCAAGCCAAAGATTCTTATCAGCAGCTAACTGATCCTTTACTCGTTTATTAAGTTCTCTGTAATGCTTTCTATTAGGACTAGTAGGGTATTGATTAAGGACATTCCTGCAGTTCTTTCTTTCTGAAATAAGCTCAAGTGCCTTATCACTCAAATAATTCTGCCTCATCTGCTCCTTTTTCCCTAAAAGGGTACTGTTAGTTTCCATAAACACCTGTTTAAAATGGTCCCATTCTTCCTCAACTTCAGTAGTAAGCAAACCATGACTGTCATAATGACTAAGTAACCTATCATGGTAAGCTTTGGCTATAACTGGGTCTTTCAGAGCTTCAGTATTAAAGATAAATTTTTTTAAATTTAGCACAACACTTTTTAAGTTTAAGTTGCAAGACACTTTTAACAAGATAATGGTCAGAGCCAATTTCAGCTCCCCTATATGGCCTGGTATTCCTAACAGACCTAGCCCATTTACTGTTAATTAATATATAATCAGTAATATTCTTATGCAGCCCCTCAGGTGAAACCCACGTGTACTTATGTATGTCGTGATGTTTGTAATAAGTCTTAGTTAATCTGAAACCATTGAGTTTACTTACCTGTAGGAGACGTTGCCCATTGCCATTGCAGCTATCAATGCCAAATGGGCCTATCTCCCCTCCCCAAAGGTCAGAGTCAGTACCAACTTTGGCAAGAAAAGAACAAGGGTAATATCTCCTTTCTTGACAGAATTCAAAATATCCTGAAGTTGTCCATAAAACCTATCCTTCTCATCCTCATCAGCATCCTCAGTGGGGGCATAAGAGCAGATAACATTCAAGTCTTTAACACTTGTCTGAAATTTTGCTGTAAGAAACCTTTCATTAATGCACTCGTATCCTAAAACAGCATCACTAGCGTGTCTGCTGAGAAGCAGACCCACGCCTTGGTGATGCTTATTATCGTCCCTCCCAGAAAAGAGAAATTTAAGATTATTTTTAAGAATTTGACCTTTATCTGTCCATCTGGTCTCTTGTAAGCCGAAAATATATTATAACGGTGGAATTATTGTGTGAGGACATCAAGAGAAAAAGCTCTGTGCAGAGTCCTCACATTCCAACTACCCATGGAGAGAATGTGGTTAATAACATCTACACTGGAAGACTTCCCCCAATGTAGAATTTAACGATGCCAGTAGAAACAAAGAGTTCAAGTGCCTGCAATGACCTCTGCTCAGGATTATCCATCAGCTGATAAACATATCCTGTGAATCTATTCACTTAGGGCTGTCAACCCACAAACAGAAAACACAGCGGAAGATTTTCCCACCACAGAAGCCCACCAGTGCAGAAAAATCAGGATCCATAATCAAGCTCAGAACCATAATTCAGTCCAGTTCAGTAGGTTCATATGGTCAGCACCCTGTGTGGTTGACCACTCCTCAGCAGGGTAGAAAAAAAAGAAAAGTAGCCAGAATTGTCCAGATCAGTAGGCCAAACTAATCTGGCAGCCCTCCCCTTCCATTCACTTCCACAAGAGAGTATCTCTTTTGAAAGGTACTAATGGTCTGCACCACGAGAAGGCAGGGTCGGACATTAGGTGCTAGGCCTGGCCAGTTCTATGCATCATCACAGGGGATTGGTGCATAGCTCTCCTTCCAGTGACTACCTAGCTACCATTTATAGACCAAATAGTTATAAAAATTATTATGATTCCATCATACTGAATTAAAACTTGCAACTACATAGTGTAAACCACCTCAATAAAATATTGATTTTAACACAAATAGATTATTTTAATTTTAAATCTTATAACTCTTTGGGTTTTGTGAGTTGGCTGAAATGTTCGCTGACAATGCTCTCTTTGGGTTTAGTAACTTCTCACCCTGAATTTACCAAAGATAATATGATGGAAATAGCTAATGATGGTCATTGCAATGAGTAGATGTACTTAATGTGTAGATAGTTTTAGTAGATATCAGTATTTCATTAATACTTTTAGTTGCATATCACAACTGTAAAAGAAAATTTTCAGCACTAGCCCTGAAAGGTGAAAGGTAAGAAGAATCCTGGTATGTACACGTGTGACCTTATATATATGTATAAGTTTTTGCTACAAATTTGTGATTAAGAATTACAGAATATAGTTTGAAAAGTTTCATTTCATTTCTTTAAAAAATTTTTATTTTAGAAATTTTTTTAAAAAAGCATTGGTATAATGCATATAATATATTAAAATAGATGAAAATAATGCTATAATTAATTTTTTCCTTTATAATTCTTAAGTTAATGAAAAAGAGATCTATTCTACCCACAATTTCTGAGATAGGGTTAAACTGAATTTCATTATATATTCTGCTTCTATTCCAACCATTGCTAAAAATCTTGCATCATATATTGATTATTATATAATTAAATTTTTAACATTTTCCACATAGATATGCATAAACCATACTTTAAAAGACTTTAAAGGGTATACTTACACATATTCAGTTGCCGAATAAAACTAGCCATATTATTATGTTTAAAATACTGTGGCAACAGTTCTTTAGCAAATTTGGCTTGATTTCTAATGATAAAACTTGTACCACTCTATAAAGGTAAAAAGGGCAAAATTAGCAAAAAAAAAAAAAAACTGCATGAAATTTAAGCACTAATATATATACAGTTATACAAAGTCTGAATAGCAATGTTCATGACAGATATGTGTAATTTTGAAGTTCAGTGATAACACTAGTTAAAAATGTTATCACTGAACAATGAGACTTTTCAAATATGATAAATATCAATTCTAATTATCAAGTTTTACATGGCTTCTTTGCCTCTTATATACATCGAAGAGCCAAAACTTTATTACCAGCGCATCTTTATGCAAATTGAAGCAACTGCAGGTAAATGGCAGCACATGTGAAGGTCATGAAACTGTATAAATAACCCCTTAATATGAGCTCTGTTAATCAGTGTTATTTTTTTTCTTCAGATGGGAAAGGCAGCAGACTAAGTGAGTTCAACAAAGGCCGAATTGTAATGGCCAGATGACTGGGTCAGAGCATTTCCGAGACAGAAAGACTTGTGGGGTGCTCACAGTCGGAGTGGCTATAAATAAATAAAAATAAACTATAAATTCTACTATGGCATATAATCTGACAGGAGCCTGTCAGTTTATATGCCATAGTAGGTCTGAGAGGATGGCAGTACCTCAGCAGAAAAACAACACATATATCCATGCCTTACCCAGGGCTTGAACCCAGGTCCCTTAGATCGGTAGCCAAGTGCGCTAATGGGAAAACCACAAACCGCTGGCAAGGTGTGGGCTGACCATGGCTCATCAATGCTAGAGGTGAGTGAAGGTTATCCCATATACAAGCCAACAGAAAGGATAATGTGGCAAAACTTGCCCATAATTTGAATGCTGGTGATGGGAGTAATGTGCAACAACACACAGTACATTGAGCCAATGTATACTGGGCTGTGTAGCTGCAGGCCACTCCAAGTGCCCATGCTAACCTCGAGTCACCATCGAAAGGGCCTACAATGGGCATGTGAGCATCAAAACTGGACCATGAATGATTGGAAGAAAGTTGTCTGGTCTGATAAATCTCGGTTCCTGTTGCACTACGTGGACAGCTGGTACGTGTGTGTCATTTACTTGGGGAAGTGTTGGCACCAGGATGCACCGTGGAACGAAAACAAGCCCACGGAAGAAGTGTAATGCTTTGGGCAATGTTATGCTAGGAAACCCTGGGTCCAGTCATTCATGTGCAGGAAACTATGATGTCTACTGCCTACCTAAACGTAATTGCAGACCAGGTTCATCCTTTCATAGCAAAGGTATACCCTTTTAGCAGTGCCTTCTTTCAGCAGGATAATGTGCCATGCCACACTGTCTGGATTGTTTGAGAATGGTTCACGGAACATGAGGTCCTGACCTCCAGTTATTGCCCTGGCCTCCAAATTCCCCAGATATCAATCCAATGGAGCATCTGTGGTTTGTGTTGGAACAGCATATCCGATCTGCAGCAGCTCAACCACATAACTACATTACAAGATAAGTTACAAGGTAAGTTACAAGAGGTAAAGTTACAAGAAGTTAAAGTAAGGTTACAGAAGTTAAGGTAAGGTAAGTTACAAGAGTTAAAGGATCTTCTGGTAATATGTTGGTACCAGATACTACAAGACACCTTTAGAAATCTTGTAGCATTCATGCCTTGCTGGGTAAGAGCTGTTTTGGCAGCACGTCATATTAGGCAGGTCGTCATAATGTTTTGGCTCTTTGGTATAGCTGTTGCACTGTAACTGAAAATTTATAATTACTTGTGATTTTGATATTTTGAACATAATATATAATAGTTACATAGACATTCAACCTTTTAGTGTTTAGAGATTAAAGAAAAATTCCTTTTGGGTTGAAAATTTCCTAATAAAAAATAAAGGTTCATACTTTCCAAATTTCCAAATATTTTTAACAACACCCTCCAATGATGAAAAAAATTTCCAAACAAAAATTGGACCAAAGTTAATTTGAGCAACATGTAATCAGCATAATTCTTGAGAAAGTCTAAAAATTTCCATGAGATATCATCTCAACTCTGGAAATGACATTCAGCACAGGAGATAAGCTGAGAAAGCAGCAACTCTGCATGAGTCTTTAGTAAAACTATAACAACATAAAATCAACTCGAATGAAAAGAATTCAGAAAAAGAACATGAAAGGAGCAAGAAGATTATTTGAAATTTAGGTTCTTCGAAAAAACATTACATAATACTTGAATTCTGAGTAAATCAATGGCTTCAAAATAAAATACTGCATTTTATAATTTTGGTTTAAAAAATCTTTAGGAAAGGTCTAGAGAGAATAAACTTATTTCAAAACACATCAGATAAACAAGCAAACATCCTTCATTCATAATGATGGCAAAATTTCTGACCTTACAACAGGAAACTCATATTCTGAGTTGTACAAACTCCTATGATTTATATTTTGGACAGACTGTTTCTAACTTGGAAAGTACTATCACATGGTGAATACAGAACACATTTTCAAAGTGAACTACAAAAATATATATTCCCTTACTGAATACAGAACACTTGATTTTAAAGGGAATGTAATTCATAATTTTCCTGCTTTAGAATCCTCTACAGTGAAAACTGGAACCAATAGATGTTTCAGAAAATGCAAATAATAATATTCATTCAACTCCAAAAGAATTTTTCCTTTATCTCTTAAAACAAAAAAGTTGCATTATACTACCATCACTGGGTCTGTTGTAAATGAAAACCCTTGACCACCATACCCTACAACCAAAACTTTTAGTATGAACAGTTCATTCAAAGTTTGGCCATTTTCCCAACCATTTCCACCATTAGAGGGTGCTATTAATACTACAGGTTATTCAAACAGGAGGATTTAGAAAACAGGGGGATTTTTTTTTAAACAGGGGGATTTAGAAAATATGAATTGTAATATTACATTAGTGAATGCCTAATCCAAAAATAATAAAAATAAAAAAGCTGAATGTCTACAAAGAGACTTCAAAGTGAAAACAATAGTTATCTTTAAAAACACCTGAAAAGAAAAAGTGCAGTTGCATTCCTTGCAAAGGTGCTGAAACTCAAACTCCAGCAAATTGGGATAAATCTATTTCCATGCTATAGGTTCCCTGCCCCTATTTCACCTCACCCAGAGTTGGTTCATATTGGAGTCATCCAAACAAGAATCTCTGTGTGCAAATGACTTATCCAACTATTTGATTAGTGGAATCAAGTCTTTTAGAAAGAATCTTGATGAAACAGACACTACAAATTTCCACTTTTTAAAGCTTTTCACAGATCATTCTGGGGTGGGGGTGGCTCAGTAGTGCGCCAGGCTCGTAATCTGCAGTTCCAATGGAGTCCCAGCTGGGTCAGCATTGAGATTTATCTCTGCAAAACTCCCCGCCCTGCCCACAGTTAGTAGGGGACACTGATAGGCTCGGATGAGACATTCAGCCGTGGCCCTGTGTGTGGGAGAGAGCCATACCCTGTGCACGTTAAAGAACATGCTGAATGGCCTTGACGGGAGCTACCATCTGTCTCCCAACAGTCGTTCCAGTGGGTCCTCCCCCAACCTTCTCTGAGCCTTCGGGATCCACGTGACCTGGCCATTTAGCCCATTGTGTGCAAAAAAGTGCTGCTCAGAGGAAACCAACCAACCAAGAGATCATTCTCCTCCTTCTGAAAATTTTCCTCATAATTTTAGAAATATTCCATGGGTTTCATACAAATTGTTTCAACATTTTCATGTCACATGAAATATGAGATTCGATATGTGGTGAATGCACTGAAGTGCCACTGAATTAGAGATAGGAGATGCTATCCAAATTAAGTACTAAAAGTCCCGCATTTGCACACATGCATGGGTGAAACTCACATATAGCTGTCAGCTTTGGCATCCCCAAGCATTCATCATGAGAAGCATAATGGGAAAGGCGCAAGATTTAGATGCATTTGACAGATGGTAGATCGTAGGTGCCCGACAGAGGGACACTTGATCTCCGAAATTGTCAATGAACTTGGATTTTCTTGTAAGACAATTTCAAGAGTGTTCTGGGAATATGAAAATTACATAAAAAAAACAAGCACCTGGACAAACTACAAAGGACAACCAGTCTTGAATGATCATGGGCTTTGCCATCTGACCCACATCGTATGATCGTATGAACCGATAGGGGCCAGACATATCTGAAATCACTTCCCATCTGAACACAGGTTCCAGCTGGAAAGTCAATGCATGGACCATTCAACGCTCACTTCATCTATGAGAGTTCCACTTCTAATGGCAGTACACTGGGCTCAATGCCTTGCCTGGGCTAGAGAACATCAAAACTGGTCCATCAAAAATTGGCAATGGATAGCCTGGAGTGATGAATCTTGATTTAAACTTCATGCCAATGGGAGAATGAGGGTATAGTGCCAACCCCATGAAGCCATGGATCCTGCATGTCAGGACGGAACAATACAAGCTGGTGGTGTCTCAGTGATTGCCCTGGTTGCCTTCAGTTGAATATCTGTGGGACTTTTGGTAAGTGTATGACTCTCAATTCATTCTGGTACATAGAACTCATGGATGACCATTTACATCCATTTATGGCCATCATGCATCCCAATGGAGTCAACCAACAAGACAACTGTTCATCTCACAGGTCCAGGTTGGCTACTGCATGGTTGCAGGAGCATTCTGCTGACTTTGAAATAATGAATTGGCCACTAGAAGTCTGGATTTAAATCCCATCAAAAATCTTTGGGAACTGTCGAGCAGAGTGTTTGGACCCATGTTCCATCAGCGACGACCGTGAGAGAATTGTGGACAGCTCTGGAGGATGCATGGGTTGCCATACCTGTGGAACATTTACGCAAGCTTGTGGAGTCCTTGCCTCGTTATGTGCAGCTGTTATCAGGGCCAAAGGGGGTCCAACATGTTACTAGATTGCTATCCCTAATTCAATGGCAATTCAGTGTATAAGCACAGCTTGGAATTGATCCTTGGTCATTGGTTAGTAAGCCAACTTCCTAACCACTGAGACCAGGCATCTCAAAATGCAGTCCATGAAGTCTGTGGCCTGCAAGCAATATGTTTTATCATAATGATGACAGCAGCAAACTGCTAGCGTGGTGACTTGCTAGCGTGGCTGTGATGAACTACAGTGAGTATGAGAACGTGTTGGTATTGAGCCAACACAACAGAAATTTATATTTTGGTATTAAAAGTATGTGACATTGAAATACTAAAACAACAATATATGCAATAGCTTTACTTATTATTGATTAACCTTTTCATTATGGTTTGTACAGCACATCTGTACCACACACTCAACCTACAGGTAAAATGGCACTGGTTCAACATCTGTACCACAGCTTTCATTTCATCATTGGCAATTAATCACTATGCAACAAGAAAGCTAAGGAGTCACCCTATTAGCACATGACACATATTAACTCCTCAGACTCTCCCCTATTACTCTCTTACAATCAATTACCTCCAAGGAGCTTCTATTCTTAGCTCAATGATCACCTTGGCCACATATATATATATATTCTAAATTAATTTTAATTTGGACAGAGTTTGAAATTAGTAATAAAATATTTGAAATCCATGACACTCTGCATGGCCATATAGCCAGGGGAAGGCCCAAGGGTGTATCTGAGTTGCCTTCACAAAATTTTAGGATGGTAAGAATTTATATGGTTAAGATTTCAAAAATGGGTTTTCTGCTTGTGTATTAGTGGACAATAGCAATATATTGTTGTATGAAATAAGCCACCTTTCAGGTCTGCAACTTATCAATTTCTGTCTTAGGTAACAATTTATAAATGTGGTAAGATTCCAGTATATAGCATGTGTGTTTGAGATTGTTCACTACACTTGCAAAATTTTAATCATAGGAAAATATCTAATATCCAAACTTTTACTCAGACAAAACTGAGATAATAAGCACAATGCATTGTTCCTTGAACTGATTCCTACCATGATGTCTGGCATAATTCTTCTTAAGACTAACAGGAGAGAAAGTTCAGGTCATTCATTTAGCTCTTGCTTTAATTATACATTTCCTGATGTAGAATTTACATTTCCTGATGTAGAATTACTTGGCTCCTGCATTGTATTTGTGAACTACACTCTCTTCATTAGATATTGCCTAGATTCTCATTTGTAGTGTAGCAGAATTCATTTCTTTGGATACTGCATGGTTCACCATTTGGAGTACAGAAAGTGTTAGCATGAACTCATGTCCACTTGGATTTCACTGAAAGGAAGTTACACCAGAATAGCCACTTCTGTAGGGTTTGCCTTACATGTCTGTAAAACATAATACATTTGATTAGTTATTTATTGGCAAGTAGTCTGCTTAAGTAATTTTCTTATTTAGCTAGGTACAAAGCAGTGCCATGAGACCAATATATAAGGATATATGGGAATCGGCACACATCCATTCTCCCATAATTCATTTGTTTCTTTTCAGACTGTTTCTCATATTTCAAGATTATTTTCCAAACTGGTGGATTTTTCACTTAGCATTCAAAATTATGTACTATTCTTACAAGTACATTAAATTAATGAATCGTAAATTAATTTATTTCCACAATATTACTGTTAGGGCAATTAATGTCTCCTGTGTTGCAGCTTTAGATGCAAAAACAATTCAGTACTACTATACATTGCTGTAGGTGATGGTTATAGGTTCATTTTAAAATATCTTGAAGTTATAAGCTTAGCTGTTAATACACTACATAAATTAACAAGGTTAAGGAATTATCCATTCCTAACCACTGAAATCTCTAAAACTTGCACACACCCCATGTACCTGGCTATACTATATAAGCTTGTAAAAAATTAAACTGCATAAATCTGATCAACCCTTCAAACCTCTAATCATGAAGAGGAAATCATCAACATATAAGCTCAAGCAAGCACTCTACCACTTTTTTAAACATTCCCACCTACTCAATATATTGCTAGCACAGCACAGGATGTCATTAGAACCATCCTAAACACCCATATCACCTTGATCATAACAATGCATTCATTTGATGTCATATCCCTATACCTTAAAACTCCAGTGTTGGATGCAACGATGTGACTGAAAACACCTAAGTCACAGGGTGCCAGACCAACAGCTCAAGTACTTTGGCACATATGAGGCCATGAACTTAGCCACCTCATCCATATGGCTTGTGGTAAATGGAGAAACCTGGATTCAGATGGAGGGCATACCCATGGGCTCCCCTCTCTCTGGACTAATGGCTGATACAGTAATGACATGCTGAAGAAACAGGCCAGCTAAAAGTAAACTAGAGCCGACATTATACCTAAGTTAAATAGATAATATTTTAATATTCTAGGACCACAGCCAAGAAGAACTATATAAACTTTTAGACATCTTTAATGATATCTTACCCACCATCAAGTTTACATGCAATAATGAAACTAAGCAACAATTACCACATTTAGACATAATGACAACATATAATAATCAAAAATGCAATATGATGGTGTACAGAAAACCCACTTTTGTAACAAATTTAATATCAGCCAAATCAAACCACCCTAATTCACATAAAGCAGCAGCTTTCAATACTTATTTTTATATAGCACATCACAATGCCTCATCTAAAAGCTTACTAAGAAACAAAATTAACTATATTTACATAATAGGAGAAGGGGTAGGGACCTGGGTGACATTTTAATGTCAATATATCAATAAATTTTTTCCACAAAATATTTATTGACAAACTTAAGCACAGCACTCAACCAACAAGAATCAATTAAACCTATTATAGTCTATTACAGCTTTCCTAATTAGTTCTTTCCTTAATAGTTAATTAAACCTATTATAGCTTTCCCCTACATACCAGACCTCACATTCACTAAATAATACACAGTCATATCAAAATAATATGACCACCTACCATACATGTACTATGGTAGATGATCATATTACTCTGATACAACTGTGTATTTTAAAGAAGCACCTAACTCTATAACAAATACAATAAAGTTGTACTTAATGATAGAGACAAAGCTAAACCAACAGGAGGAATATATTAAAATTGAAGACCCACATCAAATTACTACAAAACAAAGTACATATTGAACAATTGAAAAGTACATATTGAACAAAGTACATATTGAACATATTGAACAATTGATAATCGCATCACCGAACACAAAACAGATATTCAGAAAAAAATAGGTAATACAGCTCTAATGCAATCAATAATTGAAAACAATTTATTAATAATTAAACTTAATTATTAAATATTAGTTCACCATCCACAAAATTAGTTAAAGACATGGAAATTTTCAGTTATAAGAGCACCACTACAGGACCACATTATATCAATCCCATCTGCCAAAGAGTTAATATCATCTGAAGATATCAGCAGACTGACAAATGGCATAATGCTAAAAGATAAATATCTACATCAGGAAAGGATGCTCTTTTATCATCTAATATCAACTAGTTAAAGCTTCATGAAAAACTCCACACTGTAGTAGTGTAAGACATCCTGTATCATGCAGAGATAAACAACAGATTTCATGTGTTAAACAAATTAAAATTCCGTGCATCAACACACAGTGAAATTACCACATGGGAATGCTACTGGACTAGTGAACAACTGACATCTACAAAACCACAGCAACAAGCATCAGTGTCACTAAAAACTACAGTGTATCAGACAAGAACTGTTATCCCAAAATGGTAAATATAACAGCTAAGCTTACAACTTCAAGATATTTTAAAACGAACCTATAACCATCACCTACAGCAATGTATAATAATACTGTATTGTTTTAGCATCTAAAGCTGCAATACAGGAGACATTAATTGTCTTAACAGTGATACTGTATAAATAAATCAATTTTATTATTCCTAGTCACTGTGTTCTCTCGTAACATATTATTGAATCTGAACCATGTTCAGGTTTACTGCTGAATGCACTTTTTGCACACAATGGGTTAAATGGCGATGCCACAAGGACCTCAGTGGTCTGGAGAAAGTTAGGGAGAGGGATCCACTGCACAGCTGCTAGGAGGCAAATGGAAGCCATCCAATGAGTATTATTAACAAGCACAGGGTATAATTCTCCTGCACATGGACCATGGCTTAACATCCCATTAAATGGACAGTGGCGTTTCCAAACCGATTGGTGTCGCCTTTCTCACAGAGGTCAAGGTGGAGGTTAGTGGAGATAAATCTAAACGAGTTAATGCTAAATGAGATAGTTAGGAATCAATCTTGGAAACTGCAGACTACATGCTACCAGCTGAGCCCCCTCCCCCTTCTTTACAGATTCTGTTCTATTTTCAACAATAACTAATGATAAGTAACAAAAATATATATAACAATAATATAATACTGTTGAAAATTAAGAGTTTATAAATTTGTCTGAATATTTAAAATTTACCTTCAAATGTATTTTTTCTACAAGAAACTAATTTAAGAAGCTACTGATCACTGAATGTAACTCCTTATTTACATAGCACAGAGATTCCTACAATAAAGTGGATATTGAATATATCAATGATATTGAAGATTCATCATCCTCCTCCTCCTCAAGCAGCCATGGGCTACAGAGGTCCAACCAGACCGAGCAATTTAGTTCTCCAAGCAAGTCTGTCCTGAGCTACATCTACTGCATCTGGCCACTACATACCAATTCTAATAAGGTCATGTTTGACGTTGTCTGCCCACCACATCTTAGGTCTCCCCCTCTTTCTGAGGCCTTTAGGCACACTGTTCATAACCCTATTCGCCAATCTATAATTATTCATACGGACAACATGGCCAAACCAACGGAGTCTCTCTCTGCACAATATGCTGCGTAAAGGAGGTTCTGCAAACTCCTTTGCCTAACCTCATCATTAGTTACAAAGTTGAACCAACTAATGCCCAAGATACTGTGTAAGCATCTAGAATCAAAAGCATCTAGTTTCCTGTTATCTTGTTTACAAAGTGTCCAAGTTTCACTACCATAACCAACCCTAAAAAGAACCAAACAGTAAATGGATTCAGTTGATTAAATTTGTGAAAATTTATGTGCTAATGGAATCAAAGGATACACTCCATTAAGAATTTATGTACAAAAACAAGTTAATAATATATGTCTTCAGTTGACAGAATATTCAAGGCAAATAACAGATCTTTAGTAATAGTTGATCTGGGCCAGTTCTTAATGTCAGTTTCCAAAAAGATCTTTCTGCTGAGTAATTGATGTCTAAGATACATAGAGCAATGAAAATATTTGAACTGCTATAATTATTAATATGTTTTTACCCATTTTTTAAAAAAAAACAGCCTCTCAGAGGTAATCCCTAAATAATTAATATTATTAAAAATAATAATTTAATGTGCTTATAAGAATACAACATAACTTTAAGTGTTAAGTGAAAAATCTACCACTTACTTTGGAAAATAAATCTGAAATATCAAAAACAGTCTGAAAAGAAGCAAATGAATTTTGGGAGAATGGATGTGTACTGATTCTCATTTATCCTTATACATTGATCTCATGACAGTGCTTTATAGCTAGCTAAATAAGAAAAATCCCTCAAGCAGACTACTTGAGAGTAAATTAAATATGTTTTTTTTTACAGACATTAAGAGAACCCCTATTGTAGTGGCCACGAGTTTGTGTTAATACTTTCTCTACTCCAAATGTTGAACCATGCAGTATCCCAAGAGAATGCTGATCCAGAACATATGAGGATCTGGATAGTTCCCACAAAGTGAGTGATGCCCCACTAAAAGTTACAAACCAGGGAACATCTGATGAAGATTGTGCAGTCCACAAATGCAATGCTACATGAGGAAATGTATAATTAATTCTTTAAGTGCAAAAACCTGATTAATCCATTTTCAAAAATCCCTACAAATGAACTTACAATGTGTTTTTTTATGCTTACTTACATTTTTTTCCCTTTAATTTTTACATTTTTCATTCAGAATTAAATGCTCTTTCTCTTAGTATGCAATGTGAACTAGAGCTATTTCATAATAAGGCTTAGAAGTTGAGTTGCATTTTTAGAGAAAAATAGATTGGCACTCTAAGGGTTAAAGCAAGATTTAACTGAATGACCTGAACTTTCCTGTTAATCTTCAGAAGCATTTTGACAGACATCACGTATGCACTAGGTCAAGGAACAATGCAACATGCTTAGTGTCTGAATGTAAAAATTTGGAAATTAGACATTTTCTTATAATTAAAATATTAGCAAAATTTGTAGACAATCACACATGCTAAATACTGGAATCTTATAACATTTGCAGTTGTTACCTGAGGGGAGAAGTCAGAAATTGATGTGACAGACTAAAAGGGTGGCTTATTTTGTTGAATATGTTGCTATTGTCACCTAATACATGACAAAAAATTTTTTTTTAAACTTTACCACCAATTTTCCTATAATTTTGGGAAGGCAACTTAACCACACCCTTGGGTTTTCCCCTTGCTGTCTGACCATGCACATTTCATATTCTCATCTGTCATGGAACCCCCCCTTGTGGATTTCATTACTAATTTCACTCTGTCCAAGTTTTAAAAAAAATTAACATAGAGCATATTAATTTCTGCTTAAAATAAAGCTAAAAAAAAAATAAATAAATACCCCCTCAAGCAGCTGCTTGCCACAGAGGTCTGACAGTAGCCTGTCAGTTTATATGCTACAGTAGATCTTAACAATCAATGGGCCCTTCCCCCTTAATCACCCTGGTGTTAGTGGTTCTTATCTATTAAGGATATTCCTTCTAAGAACGAACAATAGAAAGCTAATTGTGGAATAACAAGGCAGCAATAAGGAATAATATCAAGAGCATAACTGGAAACTTCCTATCCTGATCATCTAGCATGTTACTTAAGCATAAACTAAATATTATGAGTTACACTGCACAGCGTTAACTACATATTATGTAGTTAACGCTATTTATAGTACGCTTGATCTAAAGTTCAGCTGAAATGCGGCATACACACGTGCGAGTAGAGACGACTTCCTGTGGTAGTTGTGTACGAGTTATCCCCATGTAGGTGAACGGCACATTATTAAACTGTTATAATATAAAGCAAACGTATTAATTAAGAATTTTTATCATTTGTAATCTCAGATTTCATTTCTAAATGTACTATTTCCTCTAACAACAACACTTACTTCGCTCCATGAAATCAAAGCATCACACTCTGGATCCTCTACCAATTTCCATAATTTAACCAGAAATGCCGGTACGTTTGAATTAGATTCTAATGAATGCATTTCTCTTTAAAAATATAATTTAACGTAAAAATGTAGGCGTATAATTATATTGATGCAAAATACGAAGGACGCAGTAACACCGTCATCTAAACTTATACAAAATCTACTGTTGCCATATTCAACTAGAAATATAAGGTAATAACGCTTTCATATTGCGTCATTAAAGCTTGTGAGTCAGTTTCCTGGCAACTACCTTGTTTGGCAGGGCTTAAAGCCCTATATAAGTAGAGGTTGGGCATCTCATTCGATAAAGTCTGGCTTGATGGGCAAATTTATAAGCTCATACGTACTAAACACCCCCAAGGCTCTCTTTTGACTTCCACCCTTTATAACACTTACACACATAAAATCCCTTCTCCAGCCAAAACTAAGATAGCCCTCTACGCTGATGATACGGCCATTCTTGCTCCTTCGCTTAATCCCAAGCTTTCAATCACAAAACTGCAGGATGAATCAATGAACTGGAAGAATGGTGTTACAAATGGATAATTAAGAAAAATGTTCAGAAAAATCAAGCAATACTTTTCACCACAAAAGAGTTGCAAATCCAGATTAGACTAGAATCTTTAATGCAGACATCACTTGGAGTCATACTGCTGATTACCTTGGAATTGTCTTGCACTCAAAATTGAAATAGTCTCATTACATAGATAAATTGATCAATAAAGCACAAGCAGTTAGATGTAGCTTAAATTCACTTATTGGGAGACATTCTACCATGTCATTAAGCAATAACCTTCTAATCTACAAAATTATCATTAGGACTACAGTCACTTATGCAAGTCCAGTCTGGAACCATACTAATGTCACGAATTTAAAGAGGTTTCAGACTCTTCAAAACAAAATTACCAGAGCGGCTGTAAACGACCCCTGGTTCATAACAAATAAGAATATTCACAACGATCTGGATATAGATCATATACATGTGTATATATATAAATACACACACATTAAGAAGACCTCACGAAAATTTTTCAAAGATATTGGTAGAAATTCAAATGATATAATTAGGAATATAACAGAATATGATCATACTGTTAAATTCAAAGTCAAAAGACCAAAGCAAATCTTGTTTGAAAAAACTGATGACGATCCTCAGATGGATGATTGACAAATAGTCAGAAACTTTCCATTACTTCTATAAGATGATCTGAAACACAAATCATTCGTCACTCTCCTGCCCGTCAGGGTCCACCCTAGTGTGGTTCAACTATCTACAGTGATTACATCACCAATGCCTTGAAGGACTATAATTTAGATGAAGGAAATTATGGGCGAATTCAACTGGTGCTCCCGTTGGGTGCTCCGACAAAGTGAAAATTACGATATACGCATCTAAAATCGATGTCATGTTTAGCGTCGCTCGGATTGTTTGGCATATAAAGCTGAATGATATTGCGCGAATACTTACGGATTCCGGAAGAGGGGAGGGTAATATTAAATACAGATTCACTGCTCATGACTGGAAGCACTTTAGAAAATTGCTAAAAAGGAAAAATGAATTTCATGGCTTTTTATTTTTAAAGAAAGAGAATAATTATTTAATTTTATGATCTGTTTTCCCCGTCTGTAGATATCGAACTTTGTGTTTTATACAATTAAATAAGTAATTATTTTTGTGTTTGGATAGGTATTGATGAAATATTACGATTTGCACTTTTCCAATTTCCCAAAAAGGTATAACTGTGCCCTCTAACGGTGGAAAAATTGAAAATTCTAAAATTTCAAATGAATATTCCAAACGATGTAGTTGTGCTAGAAATTTGAAATTTTGGTGTTGGAATGCGAAGGCTACCAAGTTACCATTGGTAAAAGTGAGTTGACCCTTTAGACCCGGGGGGGGGGGGTGCAACTTTTTTGTTTTAACCGAAAATTGTGTTTTTAGAGATAAATTTTCTTTTTTGGTTGGATAGGTATTGATGAATTATTACGATTTGCACTTTCTGAATCTTCCAAAAAATGTAATTGTGCCTTCTAATGATGGAAAAAAAATCAAAAACTTCCAAAATTTAAAACGAATATTTCAAACGATGCCATTATGCTAGAAATTTTGGTGGTGGAATTTGATGGTCTTGAAGATTCCATTGACAACGATGAGTTGACCCTTACTCTCAAGATAGGTAGGAAACAGAACTGTTTTGCTTTAAGAGAAAATACGAAATCTCTTTTATAGTTGGTACTAATTAAATATAGTTCGTATTTTCAAGGGTAGTTTTAATTTATGTCATTAGAGATTAGTAAATAGGCAAATGGCAAATCTTTTAACGAATGTTTCAAGTGATTTGTTTATGATAGAAATTTCGGTGGTAGAGTGTCAAGAGATATTCCACTGACAACAAAGGTCTGTCCCCCTTTCTTCAGAGTGTGTGAGAAAAGCAACTTTTCAAATTTAAAAACTAAGAAACAAATACTCTTTATGTTGTATAATTAAGCGCATATGGAAATCTCGTTTTCAAAGAGAATGAAGTTCTTCCTTTGCCTACTTTTTCATTCCTTAAAAGTTTTAATTCGAGAGAATGGATGATGAGGGAATATGCACATGGTAGTGCATAGTACTACTATGTGCGTATTCCCCCATCATCAATTTGTTGCTCGACTCTCTAACAGTGGAAATTCGGACTATTGAACGATTGGGAAAATAAATTATTCATATTTTATTAGTACCTATAAAACACAAAAAATATTTTTCCTTTATCTCTTAAAGCAAAAAATTTTCATTTTACTAACACCCCCTTGGTATAAAGATACAAATAGTAACTATTAGTGTAAGCCACTTGACCATTACAATCTTTGAATAAAATTTTAAGTTTCTAGTATTAATGGATCGTTTGCAAGATTCGTTTAAAGATTTGGTATTTTCCAGCTTTATCTACCGCTAGAGGCCGCTTTTACCAGTCTTTAACAGTGGAAAATCCATATGATGGGGGTATTGGAGAAATGTAATATATTAATATTTTGTTAGTACTTGAAAAACAAATCGAGAATTTTTCATTGGTCTCTTAAAATAAAACAGTTTCGTTTTCCCACCTCCTTTGGAGTAAGAGGTGAAAATCGTTGTTGTTATTGTAAACCTTCTGATCGTAACACTCTACTACCAAAATTTCAGATTTCCAGTGTAAATAGATTGTTTATAATATTGAAATTTAAACATTTTTCATCTTTTTCCATCGCTAGAGGGCGCTATTAAAGCTTTTGGAATATTTCAAAATTGCTAATCGTAATATTTCATCAACACCTATCCAACCCAAAAAGAATATTTCATTTTTCTCTAAAAGTAAAAAAGTTGATTGTCTGTAGACAGATAGGTGGAAAGACAGATGGACAGACAACAGTTAACCGACTCACGGACAGCCAGATGAACAAATATTGGCATAGGCAAACGATAAAGTGCAAACATTTGCTCGTTCTGAAAAAGAACAAAAAAGAAATTATTTGTTAGTTTTCTGCTATTTCGTTTCGCTTTTGCAGCCCATTGCTGTCTTCTGATGGAGTTCCTTGGAAAAATCTTCATTTAATTTATTTCTATGAGCAAAAGTTTTACACCTAAGTGCAGTGCAGTGAGACATTGATAAAATATGGAAGCTTTTATAAACAAAAAATGGTAGAAATGTATAAAACTCTAAAACTGGGAATCTTTAACTTGTTACATATCCTAACTCACAGGATTTCGTCTCATAGTACGACAAAAAATGGCGCCTATAAACCACGTGACTCAATCAACAATGGCAATTAATCACTAAGATGGACAGCTTCTAACCATAGAGGACCTCCAACTGGGCTTGACCATTAATCTCTGATATATTTACAGTAGACAAAACGGTTAGATTTCCCATAAGTCACTTCAGGCACTTTCCTAGAGACACCAACATAATAGGGAACCATCAATAATGTCTTACGATTTGCTTAATGAACATCAAAATTACAATGATTACAGCAAAAACAAAAATTATAAAATTATAGCAAAGAAACGAAATTATGTCGATTCAATTCTTAGGAGAAATACAGTATTTGCAAGTATCCATGGAATAAGAGCGATTTCTCTCTCTCTTTAAAGCACTCTCTCTTCTGACAATCAAGAGTGAAGTTTTAAAAGAATAAGGATTATGCTGTACAAGGATTATGTTATCAAAAAAAGTGGGATACTTCCATATTTTTGGAAATAGAAAAGTTCATTCGACGCTTTCTAACTTTGAAAATAATTCTTTTTACAGAGAAATGCAACAGATATAAATTATATCTCACTCAAATCTATCCAAATCTTAAATTTAACAATTTTTTTAATAATAAATTAAACTGAATTATTTGACAACAGTATCTACCCGCCTTAAACAAGTTGAAAATTAATGGAAACGGCAAACCATTTATGTAGATTAAAAAACAATTGATGAAAAAATTGATGGAAACTAAAAAATCTAATTCGGACAAACTTTTAAAATACAGTCAAACTAATTTATAAAGAAGTTGGATATAACAAAATTATGTATATAAAGTAGCAAAGGTTCCCTTCAATTTGTGTTTTAAAATTGTTATACACCTATCCCTCGATTTACATGGTACTCAGTTTACATGGTTTTGGTGCTACACAATCAATAAAATGCAACCAGTTTCGTTTTACACGATTATAGCCTCAGTTTTACATAGTAAACAAAAGGCAAACAGTTTCAGTTCACTTGATTATAGACCTTGGTTTTACACAACGCATTTTAAGATTTGTTTATATACGTAGATATAATACTTATAATGAAATCACAGTGGCATAGCATTAACGGAGATTATTAGGCTGTCATTCCAAAATAAAATTCAACTGAATGGTTTTACTTGATATCAGTTTTTTTTCGATAATAAATAAAAAAAATAAATAAATACCCCCTCCATCAGCTGCTTGCCACAGAGGTCTGACAGGAGCCTGTCAGTTTATATGCCATAGTAGAAGGTCTGAGAGGATGGCAGGACCTTAGCAGAAAAACAACACGAACATCCATGCCTTCACCCGGGGCTCGAACCCAGGTCCCATAGATCATTAGCCAAGTGCGCTAACCACTCGGCCACGGGACGGCCGATAATAAATAGATAATAATAAATTACTATATTAATAAAATTGTCATCTATAACAAGATATATTTATATTCTTGCCATTGTAATGCGTTCTGTATCACAACATCTTGATGAAATGAAGCCTGCTTTTAATCTGCAGCGAAATTTGACTTTTCTACACTGAATTTTTCACCCTAGTAAAAAAACGTTTTTATCTGATTTTTAACAAGTTTAATTTTGTAGACTAAAATGTGGGCTAAACACAGCTGATTCGTAAGTGTACTGTTTCGTAAAATATCATATAAATATTAATATTAATAAAAAAAGCACTTAGTGTTTGTACAAATTCTTAATTTCTAATTTATATTCAGTTCATAAAAATCTTTCTTTCAAATTTTGTCTTCAAATTCAATAGTATACGTCAACATTAATGATGAGTATTTTTCGTGATCAAAAAGAAATGCATGAATTAATCTGAATTAGTGTAAATAAAATACAAAATAATGTTGCTTTAATGCTTATAATTGCTATTGAACTGAAATTTGTAATAAATATATGTAAATAAAACTTTCAATATGCGTTTTATTCAAAACTAGGATTATTTTAGAACATCCCCCTTTTTTTCCCATACGTTATTGCTTTCGATTTGCAGAGTTTCGATTTACGCAGCGGTTTAACCGAAATCTATCTAGCGTGTAAATCGAGGGATGGGTGTGCATACTTTTATTACGAATCCTTTTTTTCCATTCTTTACGGATATAGCGAATTTTTTTAGTTAAGAAACCTTTAGCCAGAACATACGAATTAGAGAATATTAACAAATTTCCCTGCTTTTCTCCCCTGAAAGTTAGTCATTTTGCAGGAACTTCCTTTTCAAGGCCATCTGACCTCTGTGGGTTTCGTCACCTTCACTAGATTGGGGGATATGTTTGCTGAACTAATAGGAGTCGTTAAGGTTTCAGACTGCATCTCTGAAGATCTAGTAACACAGCAAGTTTGGATTTACCAGGGCCGAACTTACGCATCAACTAATTAAGCTACAGCTTAGGGTCTCATGATATTAGAAGCTTAAAAAATGCATTTCAAGTTTTACTATGTAGCAGTTATGAATGTGTATTATTATTTATAAATAGCGATAATGAAGCGCTTATGGGGCGTTTAACACAACACATTTTCCAGCTTATAAAAACTTCTCATAAATTTTAGTTAATTTCGGTTTTTTTTCATCTTCATGAAACATATGCGCAGTTTAAGTTTTCTTTCGACAACAACCAATGCAGCCCACAGTGTCTCCACATAGAATTCAGAATAAATCTTAGCTAAAAGTTCGGAGATTTGGAGGCATGATAGCTATAAAGTAGTTGCAAATGTGGAAAAGCAAAGGTAAAAGGAGGGGATTCAATAAACAATGCAGAAAAACAGCAGTCTCAATAGGATACAGAACTGTCAGCTTTCACAGATTTAAATTTCCCGATGAGTTACAATTACACCTCGAGAATCATTAAAACACGCAGAGAAGGGTTAGATAGGTGAAGGTACTAGGTAAATTGTTTTATGGCAGGATGCAATTACGATGTTGTTTGAGGAGCAGTAATCTTTGCAAAAAGGTATAGGCATTAGACTTTCTCACTTGGTTGTCGATAGAAGTTCCCTTTATCTTCAATGGCAAGGTGTTTTCATTAAATGGTAGATTTCAATTTTCCAGTAATTGATTCCTTGATGTGGGACGTTTACTCAGCAGCTAACAGAGGACAAATATAATGACGACAACTTTCAATGAATGAAACGCTGTGGGGTGAGTTGGGAGTAGTACAGAGAGGGCTTGGGGGTCAGGTGTCATTACCAACACCTCCTACTGCATTGTAGGAGGTGTTGCATTAATCCTTAAGACACATGTTAAATAGGATAGCAACGTTTCTGTCATGATAGCTGTATTCCCCATATTCTGAAATTATACTAGAGAGATAATTCTGCAACCAAACAGGACTAACTATAAAAGCAGCATATAGGAAAATAATACTCAGACTTCAATTCTGTCAGATTTTATTAGGCGAATGACACACTATATACTTATAGGCACTGTACTTGGAGCTTGAACCAGATCCCTTTTATCAGTAGCCAAATACACAAACCACTCAGAACGTAACATTATTTGACAGCAAAACTTTTTTTCTGATAATTTTTAGTAAAATACTTGTGATTGGTAATCCTTCATAGTCTACCTTTTTAATGCAGCCAGTAGGCACAGGATATAAAATCATTATGATTTATTTTTTCGTGATTAAATGCAGAGTTTTCTCATATGATCTAATATTTTAATAAATAATTATTCTAGTTTCAAATATAGCTCAAAGGCTCAGTTTGACATCAAAAATTAATAGTAGTTACATTAGTTAATAGTAGCGTTCGTATTCAGATTTGGTGTTATAAATTTAATTTTAATATCGTTGTTAAAGTGCCATTTCAGGAAACTCGATGTTTCGCATTTTGCATCAAATGTCACCAATATATTACAGCCACAGTGAAATCTTGTTCTTCTATAAATTGATCGAACTGAACTGTAAAAGGATATATTTTAACCCTTTCAGGACCATAAGGTTTCTAAGAGTAAATATTAGTATGTAACTGTTTATTTTAGTTTGTTTAGACGTAAAATAAATAAAAATCATAAGAAAAATACATAACAATGTGTAGGTTTTTTTGGAATTTTATGGGAAATATTTTTCCCAATGGACTATAAAGGTAACACAAATTATAGTTAGGCTTATTATGCAATGTCTTTTATTTATTGGTTTATTAGAACAAAATGTTAACTAAAATAATACAAAATTATGAAATAAAATTACTATACAAAATGATGTGCTAATTATGATATTCTGCGAAGCAATTTCTTTTGGTAGTGAGGCAAAGATGGACATTGCACATAGTACATATATTATGCGTCCTGACAGTTCTGTTTTTGTTTCCTAAACGTTCCCGTTTACGTAATTGCGTTCGGCATACGTTCTATTTTGACATTCTGTGTAAAAAAATGCAGATAAGGTTATAATTAAATACGACAATCACCAATTTTAAAATGGGAAAAATGTTTCCCTTGGTCGTGAAAGGGTTAAACTAGTTCTCCTTTAATATATCAATGTTCTAATTTATTCCCCTTTCAGCTCCTTTCACTCTGAACTTCTGGGGCCCTAAGCCATAAGCTACGCATATTTAAGAGGCCCTAATGGCTACTGATCTAAGGGACCTGGGTTCGAGCCCCGGATTAGGCATGGAAGTGTGTGTCGTTTTTCTGCTGAGGTCCTGCCATCCTCTCAGACCTTCTACTGTGGCATATAAACTGACAGGCTCCTGTCAGACCTCTGTGGCAAGCAGCTGCTTGAGGGGGTATTTATTATTTATTTTTAAGCTATTCAAATTTAAGAAACCTCAAAAATTCGAAAGTCGAAATATATATATATAAATTCTGATTGAGGGAAACACTGAAAAATAAACACGAAATTGGTGTAGTGTAAACATTATTCTAGCAATGGTAAGCAAAGACGAGCAGTGTTTGCACAACAGATTAAATATTAAAAGAAATTCGTAATGAAGTAAAACTTGAAATGCATATCTTTCAAGCCCCCTCATATCGTGAAGTCTATAAGCTGTAGCTCAGCTAACTTATGCCGAAGTCGGCCTTGCCTTTCAGAGTAGTCCTTAATTTCTTGCGAGGTACTACATTATCGTGGTCTATTTCTGGCTGTTTGTAGGTAAAGAAATCGAAGCTACTTTTTCAAAATCTCCCCACAAAGTCGGTAATGATTTTGCCAATGATGGCTTCGCTGTTTGAATTAGTATATTGAAGTTGGCAACTAAACACAGACAGGGCAGTGAAAATGACAATGGAGAAGACATGTGTAGTACTTCTTAGTTTTTTTATTGTAGGATTTTTGCTTCGTTATGTTTTGATCAGCTCTACAGTTTTGTCTGTTAGTCTAGGTAACAGAGTTGAAATATCAACTCCCCTAACTTCATGGAAACGAGGTATCAACGTTTATTCTCTTTCATATCAGTGTAAAGCTTGACTAATGCTTGTTAGTTTTTTTTTCTAAGTAACCAGTTTTTTTTATTAAAAAAAATAATAAATAAATACCTCCTCAAGCAGCTGCTTGCCACAGAGGTCTGACAGGAGCCTGTCAGTTTATATGCCATAGTAGAAGGTCTGTGACGATGGCAGGACCTCAGCAGAAAAACGACACACACATCCATGCCTTACCCGGGGCTCGAACCCAGATTCCTTAGATCAGTAGCCAAGCGCGGTTGTTAAAATCGTTTTCTGTTCAATATATAAAAGAGCGGCACTATTGCATCATATATATTTTTTTTCGGAGAATATTTGTTGGCCCGTGTAGTGGTGTAGGGCTATCAGATAGCCTGTAATATATGTTATTGTTTGTATCATAGATTTACAAGGAAGATGGGGGAGGGGTCGCAGTGACGGTCAGGAGGAGAGGGCTATGGCAAGGCTACTTCTATAGTTAAGGCCATTATATAACATGGAGGCAAAATTTTTATAAATTTTGTAATGTTATGGCAGGTATTTGCAGGGTACACATAACAAATGAATAAAACATTAAACTTATGGCAAAATAGAAAAAAAAAATAGTAAAACTCTTAAATGAAATCATATTTGACTATTGTACATTAATTATTGTAATTAATTATTTTGTTATCATTTTTAAGATCTAATTTAAAGCAACCTGCAATAGTATTAAATCAAAATTTGAAAACGGTTTCACTCCATATGCAACGTCATCAAAAGAGCTGTCATGGTCTACATTGTCAAAGCAGCTTAGCCCCTGGAAGAGAATTAGAATTGTTTTTATTTAATAGCCAGTGATTTGTGCATCCTTGAATGGATTAGTAGTCCAGGGTTTGGTTACCATTTTCTTATCTGGAAGCAAATTGATGCCCTTTGAACCCCAGGTACCAAATGACAAGGTGCTAAAAATGATCTCAATTATTAAATAATATATTAGTAAACTGTCCTTTCTGGACTACGGAATCCTTCATACCCCTAAATGGCCACCTGCAGACTTGAGATTTATGACTGCCCTTGGGTGTTCTTCTATGTAGCATGAAATTGTTGTGAACTGTTAGATTTATAAGATTTGGTGACTTACTCTCTCCCTCAAAACAATTGCATATTGGTTCTCTATTACATTCAACACCTACTGATCATACGTTGGTAGAGTTACACAGTGCAGTAATTAAAATTAATATTTTTAATAAACTGTTAAATGTTTAATAGCACTTCAACAAAAAATTCTATGCTACCTAGTATCAAAAGTAATGAATGAGATTTTATGTACTAAAGAGGTGGGTGGGAAAATGTGACTAATGGATGATTTAGAAAATGTGGAAAAAAATATTTCATTGGTACCTATTAAAGCCAAAAAGAATCATTTATCTCTAAAACAAAAATTAATAGCTATGATGGATGACAAAGTGAAAACAATAGCTCATTTTTGAGAAGTCATTTTTAAATATCTAATGAGTTGAGTTATTGCTCTGATTACTATTTTTTTTTGTTTGGAAAATGCAAAGCATAAACTAAGATGGACACCAAATAAAAAAAAATCTGTAAACTTGATTCTAAATGATGTCCTTTCACAATACTGAATAAACTTTTGTAGCCACACATTTCTTCACAAACATTTTTCTATATAAAATTTAATTAATGCTTGATCCCAGAATCCCAGAAGGCTGGTTTGGGTGTAAAAAGCATTTGCCATTTCATAATTCATTATAGTTACATTGTGTTTTTAACATGAGCCTAGTATTTGAATTTCAAATTTGATGATCCCAGTAGTGAATGATTTGATTGATTTCATATTTATCATGTTTTCTGAGATTCTGGAAAAGATTTAGCAGCTGTGTTTCTCCTTTAAGAAGTGTAGAATTCTTTAGCAATGAATGGTTTTTCCACTTATAGCTAATGCATGATATTATACTTTTGGCAATATTGACAGAATCTATATTCATTAAATGGGAATTCTATGGTTTGTTCTAAAAGCTTAGAAGCTGTAGAAGCAGTATTTCAAATGAAAGGAAAACAATCAAATTTGTTACAATTGTGTTAAGAAGGCAATTGACTTGTAATGTCGGGAAAACTGGAATAATGTTATAAATCGGAGATCACTTGATTATAATGACTATAACATTATTCATCCATTTGACCATTAGGACTAATATAGAAGTGGACATTTAAACCTGCTTGAAATTAAAGTTTATTATACTTTCCTAAGATCTTAATATTATATGGCAAATGGAAAAGGCATTAAGTGTTGCAATAAATTTTCTTTTCTAATTGGCATTAAATCTGAAGTTTTAAATTCCACATCTGTTGGATAATTTCATCAGCCATTGTTTTTGAATGATGTTAAATGACTATTATAGTGAATTGATGTACTGCAGAGGCAACAAGTCACAACTGACTGACAAGGAAAAAAAGTAATACCTCATATTTTTTATATTCAGATGTTATTTGCTGCTCAATGTGCTCCTTCCTCAGCTCCAGGTGTCATCATTTTCTGAACTATGACAAACTGAAACTCCTCTGATGAGGAATTAATACCAAAGCTCAGTGATGTTAATGTAGCTGTTTAATTTTTTTAAGTGTAATCCTCTCCATGTCAGAAGTTTCTATATGTGAAAAACAATATTGCCTCACTCAAATAATCAAACTTTTCAAATCATTTTATACCCACCAGATTGATCAGATACAATTTACCAGGCATATGTTACTTTATAGCAAAGGAAAATTTAATATGGGCTAAGTTGTACAAAAAATGTATATGTACCTATGAATGTAATCCATATTGAAAAAAAATACAATAAGAAACAAATTATATTTTAAATGCTACTAAGCATATTAAAACTTGGTATAGCTGTGGGTATAATGCTTAACATTTTAATGCCCAAGAAATCTGAGAAAAAGGTGAAGGGTAGTAAAGACAAAGAAATAGTACTATTTGGACTAGTCCATTTCAAACCTGGGCTGTTCTGGGTGTTAAAGGGTTAAAGCCACTAATAGAGGATGATTTTTTGGCTGCTGGTAGCTCAGTGTCAGAGCACCTGACATGTTATCAGGAGGTCATGGGTTCAAATCCCACCTGTCTAATGACAAATTTCTTTCTATATTTATATAACAAATCACTACCAGGTATATCTGAGAAATTCTATTATTTCAACAACAATGCTTATGCTTGATTCTTGGCATAAATAAAAATAAATAAATACCCCCTCAAGCAGCTGCTTGCCACAGAGGTCTGACAGGAGCCTGTCAGTTTTTGCATGTCGACTTAAAAAATAAAAATACCATGACATTTGATGCTTGATGTGAGCTGGATGTGTGCACTAAACTGGAAGGTGCCGTCTACACCAGAGTCTTTAATTACAGTCAATACACTTCCAATGACTATTCTATGGTATAATGCTTAAAGCCACTAATAGAGGATGATTGTTCGTTGCCTGTAGCTCAGTGGTCAGAGCACCTGGCATGTTATCAGGAGGTCATGGGTTCAGATCCCACCTGGCTAATGAAAAATTTTCCTCTTTATTTATCTAAACTAATATTATTCAATTATAATTATATTCCTTTGAATTTGTATTTGTGTTATTAGAAATTATTTATATTATTTATATGGTGGAAGATATGTAGAAGTACTTCATTTCTTTTTAATAAGAATTATTTCTGAATTTATTTTATTTTTCAGCTGTGGAAGGTGTTAGTCTAAACAAAAAGGGAATAAATCCGTATGATGGTGATGCTTTTCATGAGGTAACTGGTTTGAAATTTCTAGAATTTTTAATGTTATTGTTTTTGTTTTAGGTATGAGCTGTTAAGATGTTTCAAATTCTCTTTCAGAGTCCACTGGCTCTAATTGTCTATGATTTCCTACTGAACAATGCAGAGAAATGGCTTCCATTTATATTTGTGGTAAATAAAAATTATTTTTTCTTTGCTACTTAACATTTTTTCCACCAAATATCTGTTTCGTTTGGAGTTATATTTTTTTGTATTGATGTTTTATATATGTCTGTCTTTTATTATTATTTTATACAAAGACTATACACTGAAGAGCCAAAACATTATGACCAACACGTCTTTATGCAAATCGAAGCAACTGCAGGTAAACGATGGTGCATGTGCAGGTCATGAAATTGTATAAATAACACCTAATACTGAGCTATGTTAATCAGTGTTATTCTTATTCTTCAGATGGGAAAGGCAGTGGACTTAAGTGAGTTTGACAGACTGAATTGTAATGGTCAGGTGACTGGGTCAGAGCATTTCCTAGGCGGAAAGGCTTGTGGGGTGCTCACAGTCAGCTGTGGTTAGTACTTTGAAAAAGTGGTCCAAGGAGGGAAAAACTAGGAACTGCCAGCAAGGTGTGGGCCAACCATGGCTCATCGATGCTAGAAGTGAGCAAAGGCTATCCCATACGGTACGAGCCAAAGAAGGGATAATGTGGCAAAACTTGCCCATAATTTGAATGCTGGTGATGGGAGTAATGTGTCACAACATACAGTACATTGAACCCTGCTGTAAGTGGGGCTGCATAGCTGCAGGCTTCTCCGAGTACCCATGTTCCCCCCTCAGTTCACCATTGAAAGTGCGTACAATGAACAAGTGAGCATCAAAACTGGACCTTGAATGATTGGAAGAAGGTCATCTGCTCCAATGAATCTTGTTTCTTGTTGCACCATGTGAATGGCTGGGTATATGTGCGTCATTTACCTGGGGAAATATTGGCACCAGGATGCACCATGGGATGAAAACAAGCCAGTGGCGGAAGTGTAATGCTTTGGGCAATGTTTTGCTGGGAGGTGGGGGGGGGGGGAACCCTGGATCCAGTCATTCATGTGCTGGAAGCTATGACATCTACCACCTACCAAAACATCATTGCAGACCAGGTACATCCTTTCATGGCAATGGTATAATCTCTTTAGTAGTACCTTCTTTCAGCAGGATAATGTTCCATGCAACATTGCACGGATTGTTCGAGAATGGTTTGTGGAACATGAGGAAAACTTCCAGGTATTGCCCTGGCCTCCAAATTCCCCAGACATCAATCCAATTGAGCATCTGTGGTTTGTGTTGGAACAGTATATCCATCTGCAGTGGCTCAACCACATAACTTACAAGAGTTAAAGGATCTGCTGGTAACGTGTTTGTACCAGATACCACAAGACACCTTTAGAAATCTTGTAGCATTCATGCCTCATTGGGTAAGAGCTGTTTTTGCGGCATGTGGAAGACCAACATCATATTAATCAGGTGGTCATAATGTTTTGGCTCTTCGGTGTATTTAACTAGCTGTATGTCACCCAGCACTGCCCAGGTCCCACTTTTAATCTGTATATTCTGTATTTCATTGCACTATAGGTTAGTTTTATGAGCACTGCCTCCCCCCCCCCCCCCTTTCTCAGGTTATTGCTTACATCACTACATGCTGTCATAGCCTGTGGCTTTGTTTTGATGCAGACTATCGAGATTTTTATTTCCATTTCAACAGATTTTGGTACCCTGTGGTTCCTAATGTACTCAACTGAATAGTCCCAAATTTCACACATGGGTTTCCCTGTGTTAGGTTAAAAAATCAGATTCCTTCTTACAATGGGACATATTAATATATAATGCTTTGGGAATGTGGGGGTGGCTCAGTCGGTAGCGCACCAGGCTCGTAATCTGTAGTTCCCAGGTTCGAGTCCCAGCTGGGTCAGCGTTGAGATTTATCTGCATAAAATTCCCCGCCCTGGCCATGGTCAGTAGGGGACACCGATGGTTTGGAAAGGTCACCATCTGTCGGATGGGAAGTTAAGCCGTGGCCCCATGTGCGGGAGAGTCATACCCTGTGCACGTTAAAGAACACGCTGGATGGCCTTGGCGGGAGGCTACCATCTGTCTCCCAACAGCTGTTCTAGTGGGTCCCCTCCCCCAACCTTCTCTGAGCCTTCGGGGTCCATGTGACCTGGCCATTTAGCCCATGGTATGCAAAAAACTGCTGCTCAGAGGTAAAACAACCCATCAAAAAGTTTTGGGAATGTGAAGAATCTGGCAGTGGCAGCAGATATAAAAGTTATTATTATTTATGTTCATAGTTAGGGAGCAGTAAATGGCAACAATAAATATGGCAGTGACTTTAGTTTTCTGTCAAAATAACATGGTAAATAATCTTTGCTTGTAACAGGCCTCCCTTTTAGAATTTTGATTTGAAATTTGGCACCTAAATTCAGATGACAGCCAGAAACACACTTTGGAAATCTGAGGTGCATACTATGACTTCCCAATTAGTTATGGCTGCCACAGACACTCAGACAAGCATCTTTTATTATTTTAGATTAATATTATATCCCATTGTAATAGCATGATATCAAAGAGGATGGAAAATTTTAAATGAAAGTAATAGAGAAATTTTAATAATGTAAATTAGTTTAATTTAAGGGCAATGTGGGAATCAGAAAAATTGAAAAAACTTTTTTGTACACATACACAAAGTTAAGATAAGAGTTGCAATGAAATCTTTGCTAAGCTGAGGAGGTATATGTGTGGGGTTTATTATATAAAGTTTGAAACCCATTGTCTTGAGATAAAAGTCTATACCAGTCTCTTTCTGTTACCCCTAAACCAGAGTGTCTGAACTGAACATTCTTAGCATTTAGATCTCTATTCTTGCCCCATGCCTAGGGATTTTCTAGCAGTTTTGTTTAATGGTTGCTTAACATATGGTCACTTCTGGCAGGAAAGAGTATCTCAGTCAATTTTATTGCCACAGTGTGTCCAACTACTACAATTTAATTATATCCTTATTTTCCATTGTTTTTCAAATTTCCAGTGGACTACACTGGAACAGTTGATAGTGGAGGAGAAAAAAAATGTATACATATACTGGAATGGTATACTGATCTGTTCTGGTTCCATCTAGTCAAAATTTATGCCCCCTGAATTTTTTTCTGGAACCTTTCCTAATTGTTGCAATAATTTGAAATGATTTGTGATACTTATGTGGTAACAAAAGTTTTGCCATTTTCAGAAGAATATCTTATATTTTGTGCATAGGGCTTGAAGCTATTAAATATAGTTTCAGTTTTGTTTGGATATATTAAATCATTTTTTTAATGTTTCTTATTATTGTTAAATAGGTTTGTGATTTGCTGACTGCTGCACTATTATCCTTATCAGCAAAAATCTACATGAAAGATCTGGTAAGCATATTTTTACATGATGAATTAAATTAAAATTTGTTTTTTTCACCTTCATCAAATGCTTGATGAAGGTGAAAAATGAAGATGCAACAGTTATTATTTCATAAGTCATATAAATGTCATGCATAATAAGTGGTATATTTGACTAACCATATTATTCATATATATATATTTGAAACTACAGCGAATAATTTGAATAACATATTTGTTCCAAATGGTCTGCTATTTCAATTAAATAAACTCCTCCCAAAGTGATGGGAAAGCATATCACAATCATCAATTACCAATTTTTGTTTAGTATGAGTTACTGTTATTGGTAGAGTTAAATTATATTCCTGAAAGGTTTGTTGTAATATTTGAGGCAACATAGGTATAAATGAAAATGAGAGTGTATTCAATTCCATTAGTTTTGTTTTGTTGATGGTGGTAGTAGCATTAATAAGACTTGTAAAATCTAATCCAGTTCTCTTATGTATACAATAAATTTGTGATTTAAGATATCAGGCATTTTGACCAATTTGATATACACCCAGTCTCTGACTAACACTAATTCTGCCAATATGATTTCAGTTTGACATGGTTTTCAAACTAGGGCTGGTATTTGATTAACATGACTGGTTTTCTGATTTAACACAATTTCTTTACTACTTTGTGATTGTTTATATTATTGTATTTGTTATATAAGAATACATCTTGGATGCTTTCCTTGTCTTACCCATCTGACCTGTCCTTGTTCATAATTTTAGCACATCCCAAAAGATTTTTCACGTTTGCTTATACAAATTGGTGTATTTAAACAGCTATAATGTATAATACATTTGCAAACAATAAAGACCATTTTAATTGCTGATGACTAATGACAATGTACATTGCCTGGCCAAATTATTATGAACACCTTTATAATGCTTCATTGAATGTGTTATGGTGCAGTTTTCAAATTTCAAAGTTTTCAATTCTTTAAAATGTATAGCTCTTATTGAAATGGGTTTTGTAGTGCTACTAGTGGTCATCTCTCAGTTGATGAACTGTAGCAGCTCTGTTTGTGTACAGTTCATGCCAATAAATGCCTGTCCCTGTCTGTCAGAACATTTTTCCTCCCACATTTCCTGCAATTGGCAGACATTTTTTGACATTTTTTGACAATTGGAAGTCACCTTTGCCATTATCCATACACTCCATGATTTTCTGCTGAGTTCCGTCACCTCCATTATGCATGATCCTCCCCATTGTACTCCAACAATGAGCCCTTTTTTGAAATTAATCAGATCAGCCTTTGTACCCATATTACACTTGACTTTGCTTTCTACCATGCATTTATGATTTTTATAGGACTTGTAGCGAATATTTCAACATAGAATATTAATGCTGGTAAGACATTTTTCCATACATAGGCATGTTTCATGTTACTTTATGCACAATGTAGTATTCATAATTCGGCCAGGCAGTTTGTATACAAATTCAGCCTGATTTCACAGTGCATTTTCAAAATTTCCTTATATAAATATGGATTCCATCTTAATACACTGATGGAAATTGAATAAAGGAACACAAAGAAGGAATTTCTTTAAGGAATGAAGGAATTTCATGTTTTGATATGTTAATAGTTAAGGGCAGCAGAAACTGTGATCCAAGATTGAAAGTCATTGAATGAAATAATGACATCACTGAGGACGACAACCTGCAAATGTACGCAGCATATATTTAAGGACTAGGGCGTGAAGAAAGAAGTTATTTGCCATGTGTCATGTTATTCAGTGCTCTTTGAAGAAGCTACCATGCCTGGGCAAAAGGTGTCCAACTTTTGTTCATTTAGTGGAGTTTGAGCGAGGTTGTATAGTGGGTTTTCAGGAAGCAGGTTGATCTTTTCATAAAATTGCACACCGCATTAGACAAAAAGTATCAGCAGTGGTATGATGGTGGCATCGATGGCCAGAAGAGCATTCTTACACTCACAGACATGGTTCCAAGCAACACTGAGTTACGGATTCACAAGAGGATCGGCATATCAGGAGGGTGGCGGTGGCAGAGCAGATGGCTACGGCATCACAAATTCGATTCTCTGTCATACCAAGGATGTCTACAAGAATGATACACAATCATCTTTTGGAAGCAGGATTACAGGCACATTTACCACTTCACCTCATTACTATTGAGCACATTTGCAATGGTGTCAAGAATGAGTTCATTTGAGTGAAGAATGGCAGTCTGTTGTCTTCAGTGATGAAAGCTGATTCTACTTAGGAGCATCTGATGGTCGTTTATGCATCCGATGGTGACAAGGTGAGCAGCTTCTTCTATCGTGCTTCCGCCAGTGACTCACAGGGCCTATGTCGGGCATCATGGTGTGGGGAGTGATCACTCTCATATGTGTTTGGTGTTTGTACAGGGTATACTGAATATCAATACGTATGTCAGTGACATTGTACAGCCGGTCATCCTGCCATATTTGAGTGTAATCCCAAATGCGATATTCCAGCAGGATAATGCCCACCGACACTCTGCCTGCACAACTCAACATGTTCTTTAGGCAGTGCACCAACTCCCTTGGCCAGCGCACTCTCCGGACTTGTCTCCAATCGAGCATGTCTGGGACTGGATTGGATAAAGACTCTTCCATGGATCATGGCAGGCAATGACCATCACTGAATTATGCATCCAAGTCAAAAGTGCATGGAATGGTATCCCCCAGCATATATCCAGCATTTGTATGATCACTTGCATGCCAGATTGGAAGCTTGTATTGCTGCTCGAGTAGGTTCAATACCTTATTAAAGTGTGCCTTCTGTAAAATGTAATACTCATTCAAAGGTAAAATTAGCATTGAATCACTTCACACTTGTGATCACTGTCCTTTCTCAACAAGTTGTTTCTGCTAAATAAATCTCATAGATTATGCTTCAGTTGTTAATGGTGTTCTTTTTTCAGTTTCTTCCAGTGTATTAAACACATTTTAATCACATGTCCTGCTTTTAAATTGAAATGTCATTTTTATTTTACCTTCAATGATTTTACATCTGAACCTCTTACACTCAAACATCTTTTATTTGACGACTCCTTTTTAGCACTTGTGTTTGCCTTTTTATGTTATACAGGATATTTTAACTGATTATGATTTTATTGCCTTGTATTTATATTGTCTAATCTGGGTCTTTTACATCTAAGTTAGTTCTATATTATTTTTGTATCTACTATTTTTATTGTTCTACAGTTTTTTACGGTTGTTTCTATGTTTTACATCATTTATTGTTGTTATCTGTTGTTTTGTCTTTTTCATGTTTTCTGTTTGATTTTAAATTTGGATATGGGTTTTCATGTCTTTTATCATTTATTTTTTGTCTTTGGTGCATAATGTCTAGGTGCCAGTGTGCCATAAAACCCAAAACAACCAAACCATCTTCATATTGCAGATTACTTTGTAACTTGGCATTTGTTAACATTTTCAGGTACACATTTGCAGTGAAATTTCTTAAAAATAAAATCCCAGTATTCTTTGACACCATATGCCAGCTCATACAGTAACACCTTGCACACTCAATTCTTGAATTTTGGCAATTTGCATCACTCGAATGGGCACAATTTGTCTTATGACACATCAATTTTATTTGAAGGTTGCCTCATCAGACCACAGAATAAAGTAAAAATGTAATTATTAACAAAGTAATATGAGTATTAACTTGCAAAATTAAATCGAACAAATTATTTCTCAATAACTATGTATTTTATTTCTTGTTATGTTTCTTAGAACAATACTGAAGGCTCAGAGGATATATATTAAAACTGAAATTTTTTATTTTTATGAGTGTGGTAAGTCAGTGGTAATCATTTTGGGCTTAACAGATTCTTAGTATACTGTTGTGCTGAAGTTATTCAAATATTTTCTAATATTAGGGTCATTGAATCTGATGTGTGTAAATTTGGTACTGGGTGTAATACTATTAAAATGTTTGGGCAGGCAGTAATTGGTACTGAACATAATACTGTTAAAATGTATGGGCAACTTTAATATTAAACATATTAAAGTCAACTTTGAAAGAAATGAGTAATTAGTAGTACATTAATTTTCAATTAGCAAATTTTCTGACACTTGAATTTAAAGCAGTTAAAAATTTTTGTCATAAAGAATAGTAGAATAAGCTTTTAGCTGCAGGAATGCCAGCAGATAATGTATTAATTGTTAAGTTCTGTTTCTGTATGTTTTATATTGTTTCATTCAAAATGAAAATGTTCAAATTTTTATCACAGATCTATTTTTGATCTATGCATCAGCTCCTTGATTCCATGTTCTCACATGATGAATACATCGTTTATATAACAAACATAGATCCAAGGCTTTCTGATGCACATGCTTAATGCTGCATGCCCAATATTTTGCAGGATGAGATCTACCTTGAGAACAGAGAAAAGGGAGTCCATAAGGATCCCTCAGAGTGGTTATTAAATTGTTATTTTATGAATATTTTATAAAACATTTAGAAAGAAGTGTATGGCAGTCCATGTGAAAGTGAATAATAGTGATACCATATATTAGACTTTTAGAATGTTTCCCATAATTATAATAGGTCATTTTACTATTAGTAATTGAAATTTACAATAAATTGAAATGATAAACATTATTTATTAACTTTAAAGCCTACTTTTATGGAATAAATATATGTAAAGTTTTTGACCAGATATTTCTTTTTTTGTAAAGTGAAGTTTCATTTATTGTACTAGGGATAGTTGTATTAGTTAATACTTGGTGATTTCATAGTGTATCAATGAACACATCTGATGTGGTCACTGAAAAACAATAATTAAAAGAAATTACATGGAAAATTATTGGTATAATTCATTGTTCTTTGGTTAAATGTTTTTGTTCGTTTATCTTAATATTTAGTGAATTATGATAATGAAGTTTTCTATGCTAATTTTATTATCTATGTTTTAAATATTTAAAAATATTTTTTTCTGTATTCTTCCCTCAAATGAGCAAAGCAATTTATGTAATTTTACTACTACTTAGGTAAGACGGGAAGCAAAAGTTGAAGATTACCCTAAAAGTGTCGCTCCTATCCTCATGTCTCATGATAAAGTATATTTAGTACCAATCTATGTTGCTTCTGTGTAAGTTCTTTCATATACTTATTTCAACTGTATAGTTTTTAGGCCGTCCTGTGGCCGAGTGGTTAGCACGCTTGGCTAGTGATCTACGGGACCTGAATTCGAGCCCCGGGTAAGGCATGGATGTGTGTGTGGTTTTTTTGCTGAGGTCCTGCCATCCTCTCAGACTTTCTACTATGGCATATAAACTGACAGGGTCCTGTCAGACCTCTGTGGCAAGCAGCTGCCTGAGGGGGTATTTATTTTTATTTTTATAGTTTTTAGAATAAAAACTTTTATATTTTAGGTACAAATAAATAATGAGTATTATTTCAATAATGTTTTGATGATTGACTATCATGTCAGGATGATTTGACTAGGTACCTGAAAATTCATATTTCTATGACTATTACATTAAAGTGAATGTGACTAGTTCTCTAAAGAGGACACAAATATTAATTGTTAAGCTGAAAACTGAATTGGGAGTTTTCTTCACTGCAGCCTAAGATGGTATTTACTACTTTAGAATGCCAACAAGTAGAAGTTTAACTGAAACATTTGTCTCTATTATTAATGAGATTTACTTTACCCTAATATTAATGAGTAAATGAGTATAATAAAAATTAATGATAAAATTAATGATGTAATTTTACATTTTACTCTAATATTAATGAGAGATGAAAAAAAAAACACATTGATTTCATGTATTTTATGCCTAGAAACTTTAAGACAAAAGAAAATGGCTATTTATTCAAAATTATATGCTGTGTTTCATTCTGATGTTATCATTTAAGGTTTAACTTACAAAAAACCTCTTTTGCCTGAACAGCATTTTTCACTGCATTGTTTTTTAAATGTTCTTCCATGAATCTTCAGAGCATGAAAGAGATAAAACTGAAGTTTATGTGTATTACTCTGTGCAGAGACTGAATAAATGTATTACTCTGTGCAGAGACTGAATAAGTGTAGTACTTTATTTGAGTATGGCAGACTATTAATTATGAATATTTTTTTTGCTCTAATCATAAAGATTTACCCTACATTGATAAGCTTTCCTTTTTTAAAATCCTAATGCACAGAAATGAAGTTTTTAATTTTGAACTTGATCTAAAAGAAACTTGAATTTAATTAATGTTATTAATTATATTTTTGACTCTATGCCTGTTTGTCAAAATTGAAGCACAAACCGCAAAACTTGTGATTTCACATAAACCAGAATTATACACATGACATTTGTACTAAAGTTTAGTAAATGATCATTCTGATTAAAAAGTGAATTGAAAGAGACTCATTGAATCCTACAAAAACACTTAAAAAGAGAGTTCTGGAACGAAGGTGGAATATCATAGTGAAATGCATTTATTGGGGAGGGATATGATCCCTTTTAACAATAGTGGTAGCTAGGTGTAAACTGGAAGGAGAGCTGTGTACCAATCCCTAGTGATGATGCACAGAACTGACCAGGTCTAGCACCTAATGTCCGACCCCGCCTTCTCGTGGTGCAGGCCGTTAGTACCTTTAAAAGAGATACTCTCTTTTGGAAGTGAACGGAAGGGAAGGGCTGCCAGTTCAGTATGGCCTACTGATCTGGTCTTCTATGGCCACTTTTTTCTTTTTGCAAACCTGCTGAGGAGTGGTCAACTTCACAGGGTCCTGGTGCTGACCATTTATACCTACTAGACTGGACTTGTTCATGGATTTGAGTTTGATTATGGATCCTGGACTTGCTGCACTGGTGGGCCTCTGTTGAGGGAGAATCTGCTGCTGTGTTTTCTGTTTGCTTCTGGGTTGCCAGCCCTAAGTGAACAGAGGCATGGGATACCTTATATCAGCTGGTGGATAATCCTAATCAGAGGCCATCACAGGTACCTGAACCTTACTTAGCTAGTTGGGCATTGTCAAACCTAAACTGGAGTAACGTGTCTCAGGCAGGCCATATGGCTCTTGAAAAAGTCCACTTGAAAAGGTGGTGCCTGAAGTTCCTACCAGCATCGGTGACTTCAGCCTTTAGCAGAGGAGGAACAGGTCTTTGCCCCATGCCTGCGATCAGGGGGCTGTTTGATATTGTTGGCCCTACCAATCTCAATAAACCTAATTTCTATAAAAATCCTACTAATCATTTTCGCTCTGCAGGAACGTGAAACATGAGGACATTACATAGAGATTATTTTCTTGACGTCCTCATGCAGGAATTCCAGCGCTATAACCTAGATATTCTAGGCTTGCAAGAGACCAGCTGGACAGGTAAAGGTGAGATACTTAAAAATAACTTTAAATTTCTCTTTACAGGGAGGGAGGATGGAAAGCATCACCAAGGCATGGGTCTGCTGCTCAGCAGACATGCTAGTGGTGCTCTTCTAGGATATGAGTGCATTAATGAAAGGTTTCTTACAGCAAAATTTCAGACAAGCATTAAAGACTTGAATGTTATCTGCTGTTATGCCCCCACTGAGGATGCTGATGAGGAAAAGAAGGATAGGTTTTACGGACAACTTCAAGATATTTTGAATTCTATCAAGAAAGTAGATATTACCCTTGTTTTAGGTGACTTCAATGCCAAAGTTGGTACTGACTCTGACCTTTGGGGAGGGGTGATAAGCCCTTTTGGTATTGGTAGCTGCAATGGCAATGGGCAACGTCTCCTACAGGTAAGTAAACTAAATGGTTTAAGAATAACTAACACATATTACAAACACCATGACTTACATAAATACACATGGGTTTCACCTGATGGGCTGCATAGGAATATAATTGATTATATATTAATTAACAGCAAATGGGCTAGTTCTATTAGGAATACCAGGTCATATAGGGGAGCTGAAATTGGATCTGACCATTACCTTGTTAAAAGTGTCTTGCAACTTAAACTTAAAAAGTGTTGTGCTAAATTTAAAAAATTTACCTTTAATACTGAAGCTCTGAAAGACCCAGTTATAGCTAAAGCTTACCATGATAGGTTACTTAGTCATTATGACAGTCATGGTTTGCTTAATACTGAAGTTGAGGAAGAATGGGGCCATTTTAAACAGGCTTTTTTGGAAACTAACAGTATTCTTTTAGGAAAAAAGGAGCAGAGGAGGCAGAATTATTTAAGTGATAAGGCACTTGAGCTTATTTCAGAAAGAAGGAACTGCAGGAATGTCCTTAATCAGTACCCTACTAGTCCTAATAGAAAGGATTACAGAGATCTTAATAAACGTGTAAAGGATCAGTTAGCTACTGATAAGAAATCAGTCTTGGCTGACAAAGCTGAGGAAGCAGTTAGGCAGCACAACAGCAGAGAGCTGTACCAGATAGTTAATGTTTTATGTGGTAGAAAACAGACAGGCACACAAGGATTGCAGGATAAACATGGTAAGGTTATAATTGAAGGTGAGGATTCTGTCATGGCTAGGTGGGCTGAGCATTTCAGTGATGTTCTAAACAATGTGGTTAGTTCTACTCCCATTGTTTGTAATGATGGTAGATGCATTGGTGGCTTTAATGTTGGCCCTATAACACAATCTGAAGTTAGTTTGGCTATCTCTAAACTTAAACTTCATAAATCCCCAGGGGTAGATGAAATTACTACAGAAATGCTCAGAGCTGGGAATGTTTCGGTTACCACTTGGATGACTGAAATTCTGAATATCTTGTATGATAAAGGCATGGTTTCTAAGGATTTTATCAGAGCTATTGTTATCCCTATTTTCAAAAAAGGTGATCGCAGTTCTTGTGATAACTATAGGGGTATCAGCCTACTCTCTGTTCCGGGTAAAGTTCTTTCCATGATTGTTCTTAATAGAATTAAGAATCTGGTTGACAGGCAATTGTGTGATGAGCAATGTGGATTCAGAAGTGGTAGGGGATGTGTAGATCAGATATTTTCACTTAGGCAGATTCTTGAGAAATGTTTAGAGTTTCAGAAATCTTTGGTTGCTAGCTTTGTTGATTTCAAAAAGGCTTTTGACTTTGTTGAACGTCATAATTTGTGATTAATTGTGAAATCGTATGGCATACCTGACAAGTTAGTTAACATAATGAAAGCTCTCTATAATAACACTGAATCGTGTGTGAGAGTTGGTAAGGCTTGTAGCAATTGGTTTAGCATTACTTCTGGTGTTCGACAAGGGTGCATTTTATCTCCTTTTCTCTTTAGTTTGGTTATTGATTATGTTATGCGAAATTCAATTCAAGGGAAAGATTTTGGTCTTAAATGGACTGGAGTTACGAAAATTTCTGATTTAGATTATGCTGATGATTTAGCCCTTTTGACAAATGATGTTGATGAGATGAACTCTTTCATTCGAGCTGTTGATAAGACTGGTAGTAGAGTAGGTTTGGTTATAAACAGAGAGAAAACTAAAGTGATGAAAATTGGTCAGGCAGGTTGTGATTCAGTTCATCTGAATGGTTGCAGTCTTGAGCAGGTGTCACAGTTTACCTTGGGAGCTATGTGACAGATACTGGTGATGTGGGGCATGAGATTAACAGATGGATAGGGATTGCTGCCGGGACTTTTAAGAATCTATGGAGATTGTGGAGAAATAGGCGTATACACCTAAAGACTAAAATTAGACTGTATAATAGTTTGGTTCTTTCTAGGGTTAGTTATGATAGTGAAACTTGGACGCTGTGTAAACAAGATAACAGGAAACTAGGTGCTTTTGATTCTAGATGCTTACATAGTATCTTGGGTATTAGGTGGTTTAACTTTGTAACTAATGATGAGGTTAGACAAAGGAATTTGCAACCTCCTTTAAGCAGCATATTGTGCAGAGAGAGACTCCGTTGGTTTGGTCATGTTGCCCGTATGGATAATTATAGATTGGCGAATAGGGTTATGAATAATGTGCCTAAAGGCCTCAGAAGGAGGGGGAGACCTAGTATGCAGTGGGCTGACAATGTCAAACAGAACCTTGTTAGAATTGGTGTGCAGTGGCCAGATGCTGCAGATGTAGCTCAGGACAGATATGCTTGGAGAATTAAACTGCGTGGTCTGGTTGGACCTCCGTAGCCCATGGCTGCTTGAGGATGATGATGATGAACTATTGAAACACCACAACTTTGAATCATTTTGTGAGTCAGTATCCAAAATATATATTATAAATAATAATGATTAAAAACTCTCCTTGATGCTCATGGAGGGTAGAAAGATTGTGAGACTGGCAGTGCATCTCCCCACAGTACCCCAAACATGTTCAGTAGAATTTAAATTTGGACTACACAAAAGACATTTTTTATGTCTGATGGGCTGTTGAAGCTATTGTGATACCAATGTTGTCCTATGTGGCCTGGATTATCATCCATTAGGAGTAATCCTCACTAAGTACCCCTTCATTCAATCCTTTGAAGAAGCAGTTTGGTACTCAAGAAACATAGCTATTGTCTTTGTATGTGATAGCATTTAAGACTCTTAGGAAAAGGTCAGTGCATCCATCAAGGATATACATTTTTCAGACAAACATAGTTCTCCTACCATGTAAAGCTTTTTATCTAATGTTTAATTACTCATAGTGGTTCCACTTCTCTATGTGCTGGTATTGAATTCATTTGTAGGGAAAGTCAGGATTCGTTTAAAAACAGAATGCTCCTCTATATTTGCTCCCCAAATGACGTCATTTCCATCAGATTAGTGGTTACCAATAACTAAGAGATAACACAAACCAAATATTTTAATGCACATAGTACTCTTATGAAGTTTTTCTGGACACAGATACATTCTTTCTTGTTGTTACTATGAGTTCAGATCATAGCGTTTTAAAGATGAGGATCTGGTTCAGTAGTTATAGATAACAGGCATTTTGAAGGCATACATATTGAGTAATCTTGGCCAGGTTTCAAATTACAGTTTTAGCATTAGTTGATTCATTAGTTACTATTGATTGCTGTACCTCTAATCTACCTCTGTTGACTATCATTTGGAATCAGGCAATATTGGCTGCTGACCAAAGGGACCTGGGTTCTCAAGCCCCAGGTAAGTCATGAATGTTTGTGTTGTCTTTCTGCTGAGGTCCCACCATCCTCACAGACCTTCTACTATGGCATATAAACTGACAGGCTCCTGTCAGACCTCTGTGGTAAGGGGATATGCTTGAAGGGGTATTATTTATTTTAATATCTCTGAGGAATTTATAAAATTTGACAGCTCTAAAGAGAATTACCTCATTGACACCAAAATCAGAATTAATGTCTTGTCATATACATATTTGTTTTTTTTTACAGAAAGCTGATTTGCATATGATTCCTATGTTGGAATAATTTTGCATTATTTATTTTGAATGCTATCTCTTTTAATATAATATTTGAACTTCGTATTTAATATAGTTTTGGTTCATTACAGATTTTTCTATTTATATTCTAATTTTGTAAATTTGTGTTTAACTTGTTTCAAGATGATGAGAGTGTTGTGTATTAGTAAAGAGCTCAGGTAATCAAATGTGTTGATTATTCTATGATTTATTGATAAGACTATGTTACATACTTGTACAGCAGTATTGTACAGAAATGTTACAAAGATGAATGAGTTCTGTTTGCAAACTCTCTACATTCCAATGATATCTGTTAAAGAGTCTCTTACAGATTGTGATAAACTTTCAATTCAACTTAAAAAAAATCATGGCTGACTTTCTAAATAAGTAGGATTTTACTACCTTAATGATTAATCTTTAACTTATATGGTGTGGTCTGTCAGACTGCAAATCTGTTAAATTTTGCGAAGTCTCTTTAAAAAATTAAAAAGTTAAATTCTTTTTTTTTTATAACTTTTTGACATTTTATTACTAGTAGGTACAATGGGGAAATGCAAAGTTAATTTTCCATAATTTAATGATAATAGGCTTGACTTATCAAAGGAGTGTGGTTTATGTCAAAATTTTCAATAATAAGGTAAAATATGTAATAGCCATAATTCCAGGTGAAATGGCAGGCATACATGTGACATCATCAGTGGCAGAAATTGTCAGTTTCCCAAACTTTTGTTGTGGGTTTAACTATTGTAGTTTTGATGAAGATTTTGTATATTCCTTCTCTTGTAATGTGCAATTTTTATTTTATATTCATGCATTGTTCCTGTTATATATTTCTTGCTGACTTTTTTGTTGTATGATTTGTTCTAATAATACAGGAAACATATTTTATTTCTTCAAAATAAAGGTACCTTTTCTGCCCATATGCCATTGCATCTTGTGCTGGAAAGTCTACTGTTGTTTTCCTTAATATGTTGATTGCATTGGTTGTATTATCAATCTCATCTGGTAAGTAAATATTTAGTCTTTAAATGTTTCACAAATAAAATTTATCATATTATAATTTTTTATTTTGTGTATTTATTTTTTTATAATAAAAATTACTGTAGTTTGTCACAAGTTGTTAATAAAATCATTCTATATTTGTTCATTGTATTTGCATTGCACTAAACTGATTATAAATATTAAAATGCTGTTTTTACTAAGTTTTATTATATTTTCAAGGCAGGTGGTTTGAAGCATCTATTTTCCTAGCAGTTACCTCTTACCATTCATTCTATCACATCAGTCTTTTGGTCCCTCTTGTAATGTATATAATTCAGGTAGGCAAAATATTTACTGATTGTAAGACTTCATGTATACTGTGCTGTATTAAAATGCAGATGTGCACTGCCTGGTCAGATTGTTATCAAAACTGTGTTGTGTGTTAAGTACCATGAAACATGCCAATGAATGCAAAATTTCTGGTATAAAAAATTCTACATTGCTTATGAAATCCTAGAAAAACCGTAAAGTCATGGTGGAAAGGATAGTCAAGTGCTTTTTTAAATAAGATATCACACAGCTAGAAGTTAGTAATAAGAATTTAATTCACGATAATGCTGTGGTTAGTTTTAAAACATTAAAACATGGTTCAGGGAGCAAGTCTCAAAAGTAGGAGAGTGCTTTACATTTACAAAAACCTTTTTATGGGTTTTACCTTATGATTACCCATAACACTATATACCATATCTATATGGCTCTTTTCTCACAAGAGCCACTAGAAACGTATTATATAGTAGAAAACATATTATATATATTTTCAATATGTTTTCTACTATATAATACGTTTCTAGTGGCTCTTGTGAGAAAAGAGCCATATAGATATGGTATAGTGTTATGGGTAATCATAAGGTAAAACCTGTAAAAAGGTTTTTGTAAATGTAAAGCACTCTCCTACTTTTGAGACTTGCTCCCTGGACCGTGTTTGAATGTTTTAAAACTAACCACAGCATTATCGTGAATTAAATTCTTATTACATAGTCAAGTGCAACATGGGTAAGAGATTGATGCAACTGACTTTGAAAGGGGCCTTATAATTTAAGCACAATGGTCAGGAGCATCCATAATGGAGGTGATGGAATTCAGCAGAAAATCATGGGGCACAGTATCCCAAATGTAATTGAGAATGGCAGCAGTCTAAAAAAAACAACTACCAATTATGGCAAATGTGGGAGGAAAAAGCTCTAACAGAAATTCATTTGTTGCAAGAACTGTATGGCAAAACAGAGCTGCTACAGTTTATCAGCTGAGAGATTACTGTTAGCAGTACTTCAAAAACCATTTCAATGAGAGCTATATATAGAGAATTGAAAACTTGAAATTTGAGAACTGTACTATGCTATAGCTGTATTGTTGATATTAAGTACCTATGAATGTACGTGAAGTATTAGGTAGGTGATACTTATATATATATATAATTTAGGCCAGGCAGTGTATTTAATGGTATTATAGGTGCGTGTGTGAATGGAGTTAGGTTTAAACTGGAAGAAGAGCTGTACTCCTTTTCCTGAAATGGTGTCGGCCAAACCTAGCATCTGAGGTTTGACTCTATTGTAATGTAATGTATGCAATTAGTACATTTTAGAGTAGTAATTCTCAAAGTTTTTTAATCTGGACAATTTTAGTAAGGTTAGAAGACTTGTCATTTTGACTCAACCCATCCATTGCGATGAAATAGTACTAGAATAGTGGGAAGAATAAGCAGTTCTTTTGGCGAAAGAGCAAGAAGGTGATGTTACTCCCAAACACACAGCTAACTCTACCAGATAGTAATGGTGCATAAATATTAATAGTAATATCATAGTTTTTGAAGAAACTATTAATACTGTCATATAAGACTTGCAACTAATTTAATAATTTATGTTTACACGTATGAATAATATAGCATATTTTTTTAGAGGATGAAGGTACTTTCCTACACAAGGGATGGAGATAACCTAGAAGCTATGTTTTTTCTCCTACAACATACAAACACACAAGAACGTGCCCCGCTGGCTTACTAGTCAGGTATGCTAACCACTAGACCAAGTAGGGCTGGATTGATTGGTAGGCTTTGATTGCATTAATAATTTCTTATCTTTATTTACTTTGAGAACCACCATTTGAAAGAAATAATCCTTCTGAAGGCTCTGAGATCAGTTTCTGCTATTGACTGAATTGCTTATAAGTACTTTGTTTTAGCTTGCTGAGGAGTGAATAATTTCTTAGTTAGTGCCACTGGCTTATTATATTACTTTTCTGTTTGACTACATACCTGATTCTGGCTAACCTTGTTAAGAAAGCACTAGTGTTTTTTCTTTTCATTAGTTGCTCTTCCCAGGTGGATAGATAAATAGATTTTTTTTAGATTATAGTTAGAGCTTATCACAGGTACCTGAACCCTGTTGCTTTATTTTACAGTTCCTGCACCATATGGATCCTATCTGAGTATCATCATGCAACACATCATAGCACATTTGGGACTGTTGCCCACAGAAGGAGGGTGGGCATGGTTCAGTCAGTAGCTCACCAGACTCATATTCTGCAGGTTCGAGTTCAACTGGGCCAGCATTGTGATTTATCTGCACAAAATTCCCCACCCTGCCCACGGTCAGTAGAGGACACCAATGGGCTTGGAAATGCCTCTGCCCATCGGATGGGATGTTAAGCCATGGTCCCATGTGTGTGAGAGAGAGCTATACCTTGTGCATGTTAAAGAACATGCTGGATAGTCTTAATGGGAGGCTACTATCTGTTTCCCAACAGCTATCCAGTGGGTCTTCTCCCAAAATCTCTGAGCCTTCAAGGTCCTTACAACATGGCCATTTAGCCCATTGTATGCAAAAAAGTGCCATTCAGAGGTAAAACAACCCAACCCAGGAAGGTCCAACTGTCATGACACTGCTCTGGCACTACTGACTGCATGTCACTTCTGGCATGGGCTATCATGGCAACCTTCAATATTCATATATATTCTCAATATTCCACCACATCTTCTGCAGTGGGCATCCATCCTCTTCCTAATGCCACCATTCCCAACTCACCTGATGCCTCAAACTTATTCACCATCTTCCTTAGTGCTACTTAATAGGGTTGGGTAAAGCTGTTGATTATTATGGGCTTGGAAACACTGCCATTTATTAGCAGTTGAGTACTAATTGCTAGGCAACATGTACTGAGGTTTCAATGTAACTGTACAGTGGCCAAGCAGCAAAAGAATCTAGAATCAGCATGTTTTATGTCAAATTTAGTTTTTCTGAGATATCATATCCCTGACAGCCATATATCTATTGCATTTTACACTAAGCTCTTGTGAGATCTCTGCAACAAATAGGTTATTTGAGTAGGATAAAAAAAAATGACAAAGAAGTTGTGTAATTTTGCAATAAAATTTCTTTGCTCTATTAGAGTTGGTATATACAGGGTGATTCAGAATTCATCATCAATATTTGGTGGGGAGGTAGGTAATAAGAAACGAAGGAGATTTCACATAGGAAAGCATGGTCGCATATGCCATGTAGTAGGGCAAAATGACCCCAGTTCAATGATGGAAAGAACACATAAGAAGGAAGTGGTAAGGAAAAAACATTTATTATCTTACATGTAACATTTCTTTGCATTGGTTGTACAGACTTACAAGAGATGCTCGAACTGCCGACCATGTGCTAGAATGCATGACTCACAACGGCGTTGTTATGGACAGCCGGACCCTGTGGAAGATGCCTGGCATTTCCCGGATGTTTGAGACAGCAACTGATATGCGTGCTACAAGATCCATAGCACTATCAACAGGGGTCTCGTACACCATGTTTTTCATAGCACCCCATACAAAGAAATCGATTGGAGATAAATCCGGTGAACGTGGTGGCCAAGAAACCGGTCCACCGCGGCCAATCCATTGACCACCAAACTGTCTGCGTACGCCTGGCTCGAAGACATCTTTCTCCTGCCGCACCGTAAGTTACATGCATATCTGCACATTCATTCCACATATACCGGTTCATGTTACTTCTGCAAATTCACCTTGTCGAATGACAACTGACTGCACGCGTCAAACAGCTGTGCTTCTGTAGGAGAGGTGTGTACACACAGCGCCCTCTACACCACCATGCGTTCGTCTGCCCCCATACTTTCCTATGTGAAATCTCTTTCTTTTCTTATTCCCTTCCTCCCCACTAAATATTGATGATGAATTCTGAATCACCCTGTATGTTAGGGGTTATATATTGTCCTCATACTAATTAAATATATAGCTGCATTTATTAGCTTATGTGATGTGAATTATTTATACAGAGTATTGCTGATATGTGACAATTTGATATCTATCTATCTGCACTTATGTTGTCAAGGGATGAGGAACAGAAACCTACATACATCAGCGACAGTTGGCTCAGTCAGTGTTGAACCATGCTCATCTGCAGTCTCAGGTCTAAGTTTCAACTGTCTAAGTTGGTTATTGAGATTTATCTTCTGCCTGATCCTCATCCATCTTTGAGATTATCTCTGCTAACTCCCCACCTTGCCCTCAGTGAGAAAGGATATATGCTGGAAACAAAGGACTGATGGACCCTGGTTGTATGGGCCTACAATGCAATTTGGTTTTAAAATTAAGAATTTAGAATAATGAATACAAGGCTGGACTTATGTATAAGTTAACTAAGCTACAGCTTAGGGCCTCATGATTATGAGGGGCTTCAAAAATTAAGTTTGAAGTTTACTGTGTCACGAATTTTTTTTAATTTTTTTAAATTAAACTATTATGCCAACACTGTTCATCTCAGTCCCAGCTGGGCCAGTGTTGAGATTTATCTCCACAAAACTCCCCACCCTGCTCACGGTCAGTAGGGGACACCGATGGTCTTGGAAAGGCCTCTGTCCTTCCAATGAGATGTGAGAGATGCTGGAGAATCATATCCTGTGCACATTAAAGAACACTCTGGATGGCCTTGACAGGAGGCTACCATCTGTCTCCCAACAGCTATTCCAGTGGGTCCCCTCCCCCAATCTTCTCTGAGTCTTCGGGGTCCTTGTGACCTGGCCATTTAGCCCATTGTATGCAAAAAAACTGCCACTCAGGGGTAAAACAGTTGTCAGGGTAACCTGTTCATTTCAGCTTTACACAATCGTTATTGTATACCAATACTAGTATAATGTTTTCACTCGTCAATTTCATATTTATTTTTTAATGTTCCCTTCAGTCAAAATATTAAATACAATATATATTTTGGCAAACTTGTATTTTGCCGATGAATAGGACTCTAACCCATGCCTCCCAGTTACTTGCAGGGTTGAATTCTATGTCAACAGGTAATCTGTATATTTACTATTGATTGATTCATATATTTCAACTTTCTGGGGCCCCTTAAATTTACTGTAGCTTAGGGCCTCAGAAGGTCGAAGTCCAGCCCTGAATGAATTAGTAATTATATCATTTACTATGGGCTTGGAAACACTGCCATCCTCCAAATTGGATGTTAAAGCCCTGGCCTGTGTACACATTAAAGAACATGTCAGGATACTAGTTTCATTAATCTGCAGCTGGATGGGCTTGATGGGAGGCTTCCATCTGTCCCTAAACATATGTTAAGTAAATTCTCTTCCCTAACCTCTAAGCTATTGGGTCCTTGTGACCTGACCATTTAGCCCATTGTGTGTAAATAAGTGCCACTAAGAGGTAAAGCAGCTTTACCCAACTATATATATATGTCAAAATAATGTCTGCATATACATCATTGTGATGTCACTTACATCATTGTGATGTAAGTGCAGACATTATTTTTATATTGTGCATTCTATGTTAGGATATGAAGTAACTTGCATTAAATAAAAAGTATGCATTGCCTTCTTCCTCTTGCTCAACTGCAGCTCATTAACTAAAGAGAAGAAATAGTGGGAGTCATCAGGCCCCTTTCCTTGGCCTACTCTCAACATCCTGAACAACCAGCCCAGTCAAGCCCTACTCATCATTTTCTAAAAGTAAAATAAAAGAATTCTTTAAAATGTATTGAAATGTCTTCAAATTGTAAACTTTCATGTCTCTTTCTCTCTCGGAAATAAGGGCAGGTTAGGGAAAATGAACTGTACAAATACTGATTATAAAAATGTGTGTATTTGTAACATTCGTGATGCAACAAGTGAAGCAATTCTTATTCCTAGCTAATCTGTTGTGTCTTATGGGAATAAAATTTCTATTCTGCTTCACATAGATAAAGTTAACTTTGAATCTATGCTGCAGATTAATAAAACTAGTAACACAATTGTTTTGTATTGATTTGCTATTACTTAACTTACATAAATGATTACTGGAAGGTAAATACAAAGGGATTAGTAACACAAATTACTTCTTTTCCTGACCAATAGATTTTCTGTGTATAAAATTATATATAAAAAAAGAAAAATATATGATAATGAGACTTTACCTCAATGAGATTAGAATGCTTTTTGGAGAATAATAATACTTTCAGATATATATATATTTGATATTATATATAGTTACAAATAGATTTCTTTCCTTTTTTAATCCAGAACAAATGTTACTCTGCAAAAAGCAAAAAGTTCTGTGCCATTGGTATAATCTTGGTATTTGTTGCTACAAGTTGTATACTTATGATTGCTTCATACAATATAAATGGCTCCTGGCGTTTCTTAACTTCAACATATGGTTGTATGTAAGTATCGTTTTTATAAATTGACAAGTGAATTTATATGAATAAATATTTAAATTAGATAATTAAAAATACATTGTTAGCAAACACTTCATAACATAATTTAGTTTAAAAATTAAGAATTTAGAATAATGAATTAGTAGTTAAATCATACATATTTAGTGAACTCTATGTTTTTGCTATTTTTCATTTCAAAATTAGTAATGCTTATTCTGTTTACCATTCTACTTCTAATAGCCTAGTAAAAATATATTAGTCAGTGAACATAAGCCTATATGATTGTACACATAAATAACTCATGTTTTATTGATAAAATTATTTTTATAGTGTGCTTTTCTCACAGTAGTCTACCTGTCAAGAAAAAAAAAATGCAAATAATTTTTATAGTATATTGAAATGCTTTATTGCCATCTCTACTTCAGAGAGAGCCTCTTTATATAGAGTAGAAACAAGTCAATATCCAGGCAAATAATTTGGAGAATGGATAGTGATAGGGTTTTAATAATTATGGTGATGGTAAACCTCCAGTTTAACTTCCAAGATTACAGCATTCCTGTGGTAATTTTTCAAGGGGTGTTCAACTATTCAAAGAGACAGTTGTTTAATTGACTCTGTGAAATGTAGTAAAAGGGAATTGGCTATAAAGAAATTTTCTAAGGAGCATTATTCACAATTTGGAAAATAAGAATTATATGCACTTCTGAGTGTATCTGAGTAAATTCTCATCTGTTGCTGCCAAGGGGTTATTTGGAGAATGCACTATGTGATCCCTGTCAGCAACAGTGTAGGTCTGGTAGTTTCAAATGCATTAGTTTGTATGACTGTCAACTGTTTTCATCCTATGGTAATGAATATACAAATTAGGACCATACATTAGTAGTTTTTGCAGATTGATTTTATTGGGAAGATACATTTATCCTATATACTTGGCCATTGTTGCTGTAGTTCACGGGTGAGGATTGGTTTAGTCGGTAGCATACTATACTCGTAATCTGCAGTTCCCAGGTTTGAGTCGCATATATAGGCCAGTGTTGAGATTTATCTCCACAAAACTTCCCACCCCATCCTTGGTCAGTAGGGGACATCAATAGGTTTGGAAAGGCTGCTGTCCTTCAGATGGGATGTTTAAGTCATGGCCTGTGTGCAGGAGAGAGCCATACCCTGTGCACATTAAAGAACATGGTGGATGGCCTTGATTAGAATCTACCATCTGTCTCCAAACAGTTATCAGGTGGGTCCCCTTTCCCCAATCTTCTCTGAGCCCTTGGGGTTTTTGTGACCTGGTCATTTAGCCCATTGTGTGCAAAAAAGTGACACCCAGAGGTAAAACAACCCAACACAGTTCAGGAGATTGGATTGGATTGTTTTACCTCTGAGCGGCACTTTTTTGCACACCATGGGCTAAATGGCCAGGTCACATGGACCCCGAAGGCTCAGAGAAGGTTGGGGGAGGGGACTCACTGGAACAGCTGTTGGGAGACAGATGGTAGCCTCCCGTCAAGGCCATCCAGCGTGTTCTTTAACGTGCACAGGGTATGGCTCTCCCACACACAGGGCCACAGCTTAACTGACAGACGGCGGCCTTTTCAAGCCCATCAGTGTCCCCTACTGACCGTGGGCAGGGCGGGAAAATTTTGCGGAGATAAATCTCAACGCTGACCCAGCTGGGACTCGAACCTGGGAACTACAGATTACGAGCCTGGTGCGCTACCGACTGAGCCAATCTAAGCTGAGTCTACAAGGGGAACAGTCTAAGCTGAGTCATACAAGGGTTCCAAATATCCTTCACTGCTTGCCTTCCATCTTATACTATTATGTTGTTCTGTACATATTGCAATCCCCAACAGGTATGGAAAGAGCTGTGAATTTAGCAAACTTTCCAGTCTGGCTGTCAAGATTTCAACATCCCTGAAGTCATGAGAATGGGTTTCCAAGTGAATGGATTGGTGGGACATGCTGAGTAAAGATTCAGAGTTCGTTTACCAGGTTCTTGGGCTGAAGGAGTTTAATTCACAAATAGGTTTTACATTAAGCAAATATCAGTGGTACTTCTAGTATGGCTCAATACTTTTGTTTAATTTGTAAGGTTGTAGATAGGTAGCCAAAGAAACCTGCAGAAAGGCAGCAGAATGGTTGGTTGAGGCAGCTTTCTATAATATTTCAGCAGTGGAAATTAAATTGACCCATGTCACTTCAAGAGATAGCAGTTTTTCTTCTCTCACCTACTACATGATTAGAAGAAAACTTTTTTTTACCAACCCTGCACATTGATTAGTGTACAGATAAGTCTGTGCAATAGTCAGCATTGAGATTTTGCAATTTTATCATTTTACAAGTTTTATTAAAAAGCTGTAGTGGATTTTTTTATGTAGTTTATAGCACTCTGCATTTTTTATTGTAGTTATAGGACTCTGAATGTTATTTGAAATTTGTAAAAATCCATATTATAAATGTAAACCTTAAGCTGTTGTAAAAAATTAAAGCAATACTTATACTGGAATAATTACTAACACATGTAGCCTCTCAAACACAATTGATAGTTTGTATGAATGTGAGAGATAAGGTAGCTAACAAAAATTTTATTTCTCCTTTATGAAAATCTGTACAAAATAGAATGAAAATGTGGATGCCTAAAATTTGTGATTTAACAACTTTGTGGACTAAGAAATGTTACATTTATCATATACTAATATTAATAAATTGTGTTGTTGCAACTAAAGAATTAATAGAAATAATTAACTCATGATTCGTATTTCAATTACTTAAATATAAATCATATGTTAGTAACAATGCAGAAAGCTGTCTATTAGAAATAACCAGAAATTCTTGAGCTTAAACTATATTTATATTACAATGATGGAAATAATGCCTGTATTCATCAAATTTTTTTAAAAATATTTTTAAAATAATCTAAACTTTTATCTTCTTTTTTTCAGATTATCAGTCCCAGATCTCACTCCAAATATTGGCTTGTTTTGGTACTTTTTTACTGAAATGTTTGAACACTTTAGAGTATTTTTTCTTTGGACATTCCAGTTAAATGCATTTATTTACACTGTGCCATTAGCTATTCGATTAAGGTGAGTTGAACTGTTTTTAAAGAGAGAATTTTAAGCAATTATTAATCATATAAAATCACTTTTATGATTTCCTTTGCCTCAAATAGTAGATTTTCTGGTTATAAATACTAGTTATCTGCCAGTTCAAAATATTGATATTATATGTAGATAGCTTCCTTAGTTTAAGAGCTTAAAGTCAACATTTCTCTAATAATACTAGAGACACAGTAATTATAAGTAGATTTAATCAACATATTATTATATAAATATGATACTTAAGTGCCTTTTGAGCTAATGACTAGATACTTCCATTGCTCCTTTACATTGATAGCAGCAATATAGCTGAGTGATACTCGTTAACTTAAAAGAGACCCTGCTTGGTAAAAGTCTTTGATGCAAATTTTACTTTATATGAATGCAATATTAGGTTCAAGTAAAGTAAATATTGCATCAAATGGTAATATGCCTCACTTCCTTTCTGAATCTCCATTGGTATAAACATAGACTATTACCAATCTACTTAAAGTTAACATTTAAATAGAGTAAGTCACAAGGTATACAGTTGTTTTAATTAAACCATTATTCTACAGTCCTAAAAAGCAATAACATCCTGTAACCAAGCTTAATAAAATTAAGCATAAGTTTCATTTGTTATACAGCATCAGCATTCAAAACTTTTATGGCAGAAGGAATTATGTAAATAAAACTGCTTAGCAGGTATTACTACATTGAATATTTGCATATATATATGTATCACAGAAAAAAAAATGTTGATTAAATGTTCCAAAAAAAAAAAAGATCACATAAAATTTAATAAATGTCAAGAGACAAATATACTATAATAAGCACTTTTATACAGGAGTTGGCATTAAAATATAATTTAGTAATCCATTGTAGAATTTTTTTCAAAATGCTAATAATGGTAATAGAAGCAAAAAATTATTTAACTTATTTATATATTGTGCATTTTTCATGATAAATTTTAAAACCTGTAAAATGGAGAAGGAAATATAATGCATTGGAAATTCAGTTTCTTAGTCCTCCCTTTTACATTTTTCTGCCTTCCCCCACCCTCTATTTTTTTTTCTAGATTGTACCTGGCTCGAGTTGTGTCATTTCAGTTGGCAACACTGGATATTTTATGCTAATCACCAGATGAAATTGGGGGCGGGGGTGGCTCAGTCGGTAGCGCGCCAGGCTCGTAATCTGTAGTTCCCAGGTTCAACTCCCAGCTGGGTCAGCGTTGAGATTTATCTCCGCAAAATTCCCCGCCCTGCCCACGGTCAGTAGGGGACACCAATGGGCTTGGAAAGGCCGCCGTCCGTCGGATGGGACGTTAAGCCTTGGCCCCGTGTGCGGGAGAGCCGTACCCTGTGCACGTTAAAGAACAGGCTGGATGGCCTTGACGGGAGGCTACCATCTGTCTCCCAACAGCTGTTCCAGTGGGTCCCCTCCCCCAACCTTCTCTGAGCCTTCGGGGTCCATGTGACCTGGTCATTTAGCCCATGGTGTGCAAAAAAGTGCCACTCAGAGGTAAAACAACCCAACCCAGATGAAATTGGTTGTTGTGATGGCATAAGAATTTCTGGAGCATCAAATTTCTCCACTTAAATATTTAGATTCAAATTACAAAATAGTCACTAAATAAACAACAGATAAAGAACTACATATATAATCTATTTTTGAGACTTTTAGGGCATCCTTCCTCACTGCAAGGATCCATTATAGTTAAAATGTGTCAAGTAATGATGGAAAGAGGGTGTGTAGAAAGAGTTACTTCATAGTGGTCACAGAAAGCATGATAATTCTTAAGTGGTCTACAGGAAGAAGGAGGCTTTGTAGGGTGTCTGTGACACTGAAAAGGTTGGGAACCACTGGATTAGAGGAATAACACCATACTTCATAATCCTGTATTCAGAAACACAAGACAGTTAATGAAACGTGGAATAAAACATATAACAGGAATTATATATATAATGCTTGAAATTTTTAAAATAAAATTAATATCACAAGCATTACTGAATCTGGAGAGCATAGTGTTAATGATCACTGTTGGATAATTTTAATAACCAGAATGGAAGCAAAAAAATGCTAAACACACATATATATGTAATATACATATTTTGTGACAACAGGCTTTAAAATACCATAAAAAATGAAGTGGAAAAACCATATATTGGCTGTATATTTTTGTTCAGAAATTATTCTTTCTAAATGGGTCAAAATAATTTAGGGGGACTGAGTGACTGTATTGAGTTAGAAGAGACCGGAATGGTGTTCTGGTGATTGAGTTGAATGATATCCAGCCCAGTCCAATCACAGTCCTGCAAATTATCAACATAACCACAAAAATATTTGCTTAAAATAAAATAGAACTACCATAGGAACTAGAGAATTTAACTGGAATGGCATTCCAGTGAAATACTCGCTCCCCCCAAAAAATACATTTATGAGGACCTGAAAAATCCGGAATGGCAACCTAGATGCAATAAATATGAAATAAAATTTTAGCATTCATACATTTTAATATATTATATTTGTTACTTAGTATGATTAGATTTATTAGATTTAATTTCAATAAAGTATGCACAATGATGATGGATTTTAGGATTCATTAAAAATATTTGGATACTTTCAACAATTTGGTAAATTGAGTTATTTATTCATTTAATATAATTCATTTGTGATATGAATACATTTCCAAAGATAATATTTCATTTGCTTTTAGTATGATAATATGTTGCTACATTTTCCAAAGACTTCACAGCTCTCTACTGGGCCACAGCTCATACTTTGAAAATCCTTGATAGGAAATAATAATTACGCATCAAACAGCTTCTTGTCACAGAAATCTGACAGCAGCCTGTCAGCATAATCATTATAAAGAAGGTCTGTGAAGAAGGTGAGTCTGCAGCAGAAAGATAGCTTTCCATCCATGGAGTTCAAATGCAGATCCCTTTGATTCACAGCTAAACACACTATATTTGCCCAATGTTTTGTAACAAAATTGTAATTTTTTATTTTGTTTTGAAAATAATGAGCCTTAAAAATAAAGATGTAGATTTAAAATTAACCTTGTTTTTATTCTTCAGTAAAATTTTATGTTATATATAAATAGGTGACTTTTTTATAAATATTAACTGGTTTTATATTCTGAGTTCAGTGCAACACAGTATTATGTATTTTTCAGTTTTTTTCTCTTTCTCAGACGTGAACCAATGCTGCTGCTGTTTGTATTGCTGGTTTTAATTGCTATATTCAAATCTTACCCTAATATTGGTGATGTTGCATTATACCTTTCATTGTTACCTGTGTGGAGTCATCTTTTTTCTTGTAAGTATAGCAATTTTAATTTAACTTTATTTGAACTTATTTTGATTATATCAAACTTTCTAAGAGTTTGTTTATTGATGACATTGTTAAGAGACATTGTTTATTGATGTATGACCACAACCTGGCCCAAACTGCAGGTTCATTGTCACTATTGAGAATCAAAATATTCAGCCAATAACATGTAAATAATTTCCCTTCCAACCTGGAAAAAACTTAATATTTTTTATCATTATCAGCCACTGAAAGCAAAAATTAACTATATAAATAAAAAATACTTATTTTTATTTATGCTCCCTAAAAAATAAAAAGTAAAAGCAAAACAGCACAAATGAAATCTCTTCTATTTTATCAGCCATTAACAGCCCACTCTGAACAAAAGCCTCCTCCATCTGCTTCGACAAAATCTTATCCACTGTTTTCCTTCTCCCATGGACACCAACAAACTTCTTGATATCATCTTACCATCTTATTCATGGTTTTTCTTCTTTTGCTATCTCACTCTCCATTTAGAGACAATTATTCATTTCTCATCACCCATTCTTTGGATATGTCCTTTCCATCTCCACTTAGATGTATGTATGAATATGGTGACATCTTTAACTCCAATAGAAGATCTGTTCCAATCATTAGTCTTTCTATCTTGTAAGCTTGAATCCATCATGCTTCTTTCCATACTTCTCTGAGTATAATTCTTAACTTATTTAAAAACATCAATTAACTTACTCAAGTTATATAAACTTAAAGGAAGATAGGGCACCGAAACTGATTTCTCTTACCAACTGAAACAAAAATTACTAGCATCCTGTCTTCCTTCGAAGTTCATGTGGTTTGTTTTTACCTCTGAGCTTCATTTTTTTGCACACAATAGATTAAATGGCCAAGTCATAAGGATCCTGAGGGCTCAGAGAAATTTGGAGGGAGTGGGTCAACTTGGCAGCTCTTAGGAGACAGATAGTAGCCTCCCTTCAAGGGCATCCAATGTGTTCTTTAATGTCCACATGTGGACCATGTCTTTATATCCCATCTGACAAATGGCAACCTTTCCAAGCCCATCGGTGTCTCCTGCTGACTGAGGACAGGGTGATGATTTTGCAGTGATAAATCTCAATGCTGGCCCAGATGAAACTTGAACCTGAGAACTGTGGATTACGAGGCTGGCACATTATTGACAGAGCATTTGAAGTTTATGTAAATTCAGTAAATAATTTATATTAATAATTAATCACTGAAATAATAATAGTGCTATTAAACCCCAAACAACCAAGTGGAATAATAATAATTTATTCAGTAATTGTTATATTTAACTTTCATTTTTTAAATTTATGTATTTTTGTACTTTAACTCTCATCAGTTATGCATGTACATGGATGTGCATGTACACCTTTGTACCTTACACTTCAACATTATTTATCAGTTTGTTTTTAATTCCAGTTATTGTTTTTTTATACATATATATAGTGTTACTTTTACATATATAGTGTTACTTTTACTGTGTTTGATTTTATTGATGTATTTTATTACCAGGTCTTTTCATACATGGGGCGGGGGTGGCTCAGTCAGTAGCGCGCCAGGCTCTTAATCTGTAGTTCCCAGGTTCGAGTCCCAGCTGGGTCAGCATTGAGATTTATCTCCGCAAAATTCCCCACCCTGCCCACGGTCAGTAGGGGACACCGATGGGCTTGGAAAGGCCACCGTCCGTCGGATGGGACGTTAAGCCGTGGCCCCGTGTGTGGGAGAGCCATACCCTGTGCACGTTAAAGACCACGCTGGATGGCCTTGACGGGAGGCTACCATCTGTCTCCCAACAGCTGTTCCAGTGGGTCCCCTCCTCCAACCTTCTCTGAGCCTTCGGGGTTCATGTGACCTGGCCATTTAGCCCATGGTGTGCAAAAAAGTGCCGCTCAGAGGTAAAACAACCCAACCCTTTCATACATATGATTCATCTGCACAAGTATTTATCCTTTTTCCTCTGTTACTTTTAACTTGGCTTGGTTTTTTTGTAAGTTTTTTAATTTCTTAAAATTGTTTTTTTCTTTTGTCTGGTTTGCACACTATAACCTCCATATAACTACAACCAGTTGTTTGCTCACTATAAAATCCCAAGCAACCCTAAACTCTGATGCTTCCATTGTTATTGATCTCTACTGAATTTAAAAAGATTCATAAATACATTGGAAGGCATTCTGAGTGTTATTCTTTTCCTTCTGAAAAGATGATAGTCTGGAAATTTTAAAGAGGTTGGCAAACCATTCTTTACTAAATAATAATAGTAAGTTATTTCAATCATTGTAATATGCATTTTTTTTTTCTTTTCAGATATGAGACAGAGTTTCTTGGTTGGCTGTGTCTTAGTCAGTTGTACATTTTTAGCACCAACTTTATGGCACTTGTGGATATATTCTGGTAGTGCAAATGCCAATTTTTATTTTGCTATAACTTTAGCATTCAATACTGGGCAGGTAAGTTTACATGCATTATTTATAAACTAAAACAGAACTGTATTTTATTTTAAATATACCATAAATCAATTGTCCAAAATATGTTTTCGTTATAATTTATTTTATTTCAAAAACAAATGTTACTATGTTCCACAGGAAACCAAAATGAACGATTATTTGGCATACTCTTTTACTGCCTTTTTTGGCTATTTTATATATATAGCAGTAAAAACTATTTTTCAGTGTACTATGGTGTATTGATTTCCCTATTTTTAAATAAATTTTAGATATTAGAATTTATTTTTAAGATTATATTTTTAAGATTTTAAAAAACTTATTTAAAGGAAATTAAATTTATGCACTTTGAAAAGGACTATAGGGTAATGTTATGCTAATTTGTCAACTTATATGCTACCTATATTTAATGGCAAAACATTGAGATGATGCATTTTCCCAACTAATACAGATAACAGATATTTATTGTTCAATGAAATTTATTTATAACACCATTAAATTAAATTTCAATTTCATTCGGAAACCTCAATATGAAAAATACATGTAAAAATTGTAATGTACAATAAAACTTCAATTCCCAATTATCTGACCTAAACGACTGAATGGTTGGGTAACCAAAAATGTCAGATGATATGACTAATATTAAAAACATAGAATGCATAAACTATTCCAAAATTGTTAAAATGGCATTAATCTATTGAATAAATATTGAATAAACTCGACATATTCAGTATACACCAAGGAATTTCCACTTTGTAAGTCGAAATTTTTAGAGGAAAAATTGTCTTCAGCCGGGTGGGATATGAACCCACAATCTCCTGATAACATGTCAGGTGCTCTAGACCACTGAGCTAACGGCCACCGATCAAGCTCTCCTCTAATTGACACTATGAACATTTCTATTGTGTCACATATAGGTGCTGTTACAGCAATCTTGCCACATGCGGCAAATAATGCCAAATAGATGGAAAGTATGTCTTAGAAGTATACCATTGATTAAATATTGAATAAACTTGACGTATTCAGTATACACCAAGGAATTTCCACTTTGTAAGTCAATTGAATTTTTTTTTCAATCGACTTACTATGTTGAATAACATATCAGCAGTCCAGAGCACTTGGCATATTATCAGGAGGTCGTGGGTTCGTATCCCACCCGTCTCAAGACAATTTTACCTCTAAAAATTTCAATTGACTTACAAAATCTATTGAATAGCCAGTGAATCTCATATGAACATGATCTAATTGTTAGGCTAACGTGCATTGTTGTTCTCAGTTTGAAATAACAGCTATTATTAAGAACTCAGTCACTTGCTTATCATTATGTATCCATTTTTTGGGGGGAATGGGAGCTAACTTTTATGTGGTACAAAACCTTACGTTGCACTAAGTTACAATGAGTTGAAACTGTATCCTGAATTTGGTGATCTAGCTCTTACCATTTAGGAGGAGTTCTTGGACAGATAACCTCTGACTTTTTCATGGGTCATATAATCAAAGGTCAGATAATTGGAGTCGTACTGTACTATTATTAAACTACCGTTAAAATTGTAGCTAGGCATAGGTAGTGAAAACCCTTTTAGCTGATATTTCATGTGTCCTACAAATGTGATCAAGAAGTGGTCATCACATTAATAAATGCATAATTTCAACAACCTTTATGATATAACTGCCCCAGAAAATCAGTGAAGATTCAAGAGTAAGGAGTAAACTTTTTGTATAAATATTTAATAGTGAATAACTGTAGATTAATGCACCTGGTATAAAATCTGGTAGTTCAGGATTCATATCCCAATCAGGTCAAAACTGACTATTTCTGTACTTATTTCTCTTATTTGTTAATCAGATATATAATATATGAAGTGATATGTTTTTCTTCTCTAGATTTATTCTTTTTAATCTTTTACATATTCTAGATATATGTACCATAAGCAAAATTTGACAAAGACTTCTAACACAACACAAAATACACGTTTTTTTTCTTATTGTGTGAAATCTGTTATTAAATTTGGTTTACATATATTCAAAATTTCCAAGCAGCCAAAGGTTGTGGCCAGACTACAGTTTAATTTCCCAGACATCTCTTTTGATCAATAGCTGCTGCATTTCACTTTGTATGCCAATTCAAATAAGTTCCTGTTCAATAGTATTCACACATTTCATTCTTGGTCTGTCTCTCTGCCTAAAGATTTTAAGAATATTGTTCACAACTGTATATGCTAATCTATAATTTCTTATGTGGCAACATAAACCAACATAATTTCTTCCTACACAAGATGCTGCTAGAGATAGCTGATGCATTTTAGTTTGAATCTTAGCATCATTATTCACATAAACCATCTAATACACATTAGGATTTGCTGTAAATATCTGAAGATAAAAACGTCAAACCACTTGTGTTCTTTACATCGTGTCCAAATTTCACAACTATAACAAATTTTGTGAGCTAAACTGTTATAAAGTTTAAGGTTAGTTTTAGATATGTGCATTTATTACTCCACACTCCACAATTTTTTACAAACTTCAGCAGCAGTTCAATTTCTCCAGTTTACCTCATATTGCACATCCCCAGTTTCTGTCATACCTCTCATGGTATTTAAACTGCAAAACTTACTCTAAATACGTTTGTTTAAAATAACTGAAGTGGACTTGTTTATATCAGTTAACTAGTTTTTCTCGTATTGATTACCAAGCATGTTCTACTAATATCTTCATCCTTGAACATCTTTTACCAAAAGAGCTAAATTATCAATCTTGGATAGTTGCATATCTCTAGACCATTTGAGGCAGGGTTGCTGAAACAAGTAGGGTAACATTTAAGATTGATTTTTGTCAAGGCAAGGTTACTTCCACAAGTTGTCTGAGTCTACATGTCTCAGACAACTTGTGAAAGAAACTTTGGGGCATGTGGAGAATGTGTAAAAAAATGTTTAGAAGAAAACTATATTGTTTCTGGTGAATATCAGATGCTAGCTTTCAAAGATAATAAAGTTTGTCTTCTGACTTTTGCATACTCTAATGGCGAAAATTTGAACTAATGGATGATTTAGAAATGCAAATAGTAACATTTCATTAATATGTATCCAACCCTAACAGCATTTTACATTTATCTTTTTTTTTTAAGTTATGTTTTCCCACCCTCCTGGAGATAAGAGGGAAATCACTGCTGTCAATGTAAATTCCTTGACCACCACATCCTACTGCCCAAATTTCTAGTACAGTTTGAGAATTTTGTAAAATTTCCCAAAATTCTTGAAGAGATCGTTTACAGCAGTTGTTTAAAACTTTAGCACCCCTAATGGTATAAACTAAAGGTGTTGGGGATTTAGGGAAATGTTAATCCTTTTATTTCATTGATACCTATCCAACCCAAAAAATAATTTTCAATATGTCTCTGGGAATACGGAAGTTGAATGTCCAGACAGACTGATGACAAAGAAAAAGATTGTTTTTTGAAAACAAGCTTAAAACAAAACAAAAGTGTTATTTGCAAAAGAATACAAAAAGCCAATAAGGAGATGAAAAATATAAAATATGTAATAACAATTTATGTAGTAAATTTCTCAGTATCAACTTAGGGGAAAGTCATCACTCATACACATCAATATTAAATTTGGAGAAGAAATTATCTGAGCCAAATGAGAATACACTATTCTTGATATGAATGTCAGGTATCCTATCCTCTTAGCTACAAGCCACCAATCTCTATTTGATGATCTGAACCGTTGTACCTGCAGTACACAATTCAAATAATCTTATCACTTGAAGGAAGTGCATTCTTTGCTTTAAAATAGTCCTATGAAGATAGATGGTGATGTATGTCTTGAGTTAAATTTGCTCAGTAAATTAGGGGCAGGTTTGGCTCAGTTGGTAGCATACTACGCTCAATATCTTCAGTTCTCAGGCTCTGCTAAACCCCAACCTTGTTCTCAGTCAAAAAGAGGACACCACATGCTTGGAAAGGCTGCTGTCTATCAGATGGGATTTAAATTGTGGTTCCATGTGCAGGAAAGCCATACCCTGTGCAAGTTAAAGAACATGCTGGATGGCCTTGATGAGAGACTACTATCTGTCTTCTAACAGCTGTCCAGTGGGTCCCCTTCCCGCAATCATCTCTAAGTCCTTGGGGTTCTTGTGGCTTGGCCTTTTAACTCATTGGGTGCAAAAAAGTCCCTCTCACAGGTAAAAAAAATAATCCAACAACAGAACTTAGCAAATTAATAAAATTAAATTTAGTAATTTAAGTTTACGTAGCATATTTCTTGTGAAAGTACCATTATTATTTAACATGTTATGGTACCTAACACTGATTGAAAATTTCATCAGGAGGATGTGGGTTTGTATCTCATCTGTCTTAAGATGATTTTCCCTCTAAATTTGATATCAATATGTAAAAGGAAGCTATCAACTTAACTCACATAAAAAAAATCATTAAGTAAATTTAATTTTGATTGATTCTGTGTTTGAATGTACATTATTATCTATCTTTATGATTAAAGGCATGAAGATAGATAATAATGTACTAATGAGTAAAGTCTGCAACAGATATATACTACTTGAAGGTAGTGTCTTCTCCTCCACTTGAAAATGAAGATACTGCCTTCAAGTGGCTCAGCTATGTGAGATAGCTATTGCAGGTGGAAGAGCTTATATCATTAAACATAGGAGTTTCAAGTGATAGTAGGAGTAGATCTGTTGGTGGCTTGTTAATAGAGTGCCTGTCATGATATCAGAACATTGTGAGTTTGTATCTGTATTTGATATTGATGTGCAAGAGTGACTTTGTGGTCTTTTAACATTTAATATTGATGATTTTGGGTGAGTGATAGCTGAATGGACAGGGGAACATGCTAATTCTAACTATGATGCAGTAATGGTAGAGCTCTGAAAATCTTCACCAAGAGGCAATCTGGATCATAGATCTCAGGGAAAATCCGAAATTTGATCTCTGATGTATCCTTTAAAGTCAAATAGAGGTTAAACCATGATTTACTACTGCTATAAACATGGAAATTAGTGTCTAGGGTGTTTCAGGTTGTAGATCTCAGAAACTTTATGAAATTTCAGATCTGGTGGGTCTTTCAAAGCCAAATTCTGATCTACTGGTGCTAAAGAGCTAAAAATTGGTTCCTATCAGTATTTTGGGTCTTAGCTCTCAGAAATGTTAGATGTCAGATCCAGTATCATGTTCAAGACCAAATATGGGTCAGAGTAATGATAGCGAAATAAAGAGGTGCTGAATGATTTCTTGTACTATACAGGGTGATTCAAAACTTATCGTTCAAATTTCGTGGGGGAGGTAGGGAATACGTCAGGAAACCGATTTCACATAGGAAAGTATGTCCGCAAACGTCATCTACATGAACAAAATGGACAAGTAAAGTGAACACAAGGAAACAGTACAGTTAAGTGGTAACGAATGTGACTTTTATTCCAACGAGGTAAAGTACAGGTTCACAGTAGGTGCTCAAAATTGCGACCATTTACACAGACACAGGATTCACAGCACCGTTGCATTGACCGCCGAACATTTTCAAAAACGCCTGGCATATCACGGACAATGCCTGTGGCAGCCACTATTCGTGCAACAAGGTCCATTTCACTGTCGACGGGGGTCTCGTACACATGGTATTTCATGGCCCCCCACAAAAAGAAATTCATGGGCGATAAATCAGGTGACCTAGGTGTCCACCTCTACCGATCCATCGAGCTCCGAATATTCGGTTCAGGTAATCACGGGCAACAATTGTGCTATGGGCTGGAGCCCCGTCATGTTGATACCACATATCTCGGCGGATATGCGCAGGAACAGCACCCAGAAAAGTCGGTAACACTGTCTCGAGAAATATTAGGTATTTCCGGCCGTCCAATCGGGGCGGTAGCAAGTAAGGTCCCAACAAACAGTCACCAATGATTCCAGCCCACACATTTACAGCAAAACGATGTTGCGCAGCGTGACTTCTCGTACCATGCGGGTTGTCGTAAGCCCACACATGTGAATTGTGTGTATTGAACACACCTTCACGACTGAATGAAGCTTCATCTGTAAAAAGGACAGAAGCTGGAAAACTGGGGTCCACGGCACCTTTCTGCATGAACCATTGTGCAAATTCCACACGCTTCGGATAATCGTCAGGATGCAGTAACTGCACCCTTTGCAGATGGTAAGGATGCACACGTTCCTTGTGCAGTATCCGCCACACTGCTGACTGAGAGACCCCAAACTGCTGAGCAATAGCTCGTGTGCTGGTATTCGGATTATCTTCAATGGACTGTAGGACTTGTTCTGCGACGTTGACAGTCCGCGTCAGTCGTCTTCTCCCCATATCCTGCATGTTGCTGCGCAGTGAACCATGTTCGCTCAGATTGCGATGCACATGTGCAAACATTTGATGCTGCGGTATTCTTCTGTTGGGGTGTCGGCCTTCGTAAACTTGCCTAGCTTGGCGACCGCTTTCGCCAGCTGCCCCATATGCGAGATGCATATCCGCTAGCTCTTGATGCGTAAAATGATTCATCTTATCACTAGTAAGTCAGCTCGTACACTGATGACAGTGGGAGTGGTCGGGCAAGCTGTACACTGGTTGGGTACACACAGCGCCCTCTACATACGCATGCGTACATTTGCGGACATACTTTCCTATGTGAAATCGGTTTCCTGACGTATTCCCTACCTCCCCACGAAATTTGAACGATAAGTTTTGAATCACCCTGTATATGTGTAGTGTTAAAGTCCCTTCTGTGCTTGCATTTAAATTTTATCACTAACTCCTCTGCTCTTGGCAAAAAATGAAGCACTGATGGCTTGAGTATACTGCCATAATATTGGATGTGAAGTTGTAGCCCTATATGCAGGAAATCTATACCTTGTACATGTTAACCCTCCTGATGTTATGCATTTACCATTCTCTCTGCTTTGTAAGTGCTACAGTAAGGCTTAAGCAATGATTGTGTGGTGTCAGCCTTGTCAGTACACTATAAGACCAACTAGTGTGGTGAGGAGTATACGTTCAAGCCACCTGGAGGGTTACAGGACACACTGGATGGACTTCACAGGAGGCTTCCATCTATCTGAAAACGAGTATCCATCAGTCCCCTTCCCCTATATAGTTCTAAGCCCCTGTGATTCTTGTAATCTGCCCATTTAGCCCATTTTGTGCACAAAAGTGCCACTGAGAAGTACAGCAATCTAACCTAACTTTTTACTTCTAGCATTCTAAAAAACTGCAAAATTGGGGAATAAAATTGAAAATGCAATTGTGAAGCCTGATTTATGGTAATAAAGAAAGACAATTTTTTTAATTGAAAAAAATATATATATATGTATAAACTATGACCTTATATTGCAAAGGGGAATGCTGTGACATATTTTTTGTGTGTAATTAGACTTTTAATGAATTTCTGTGATAAAGTATACATCCATTTTCAGATATTTCTGGTGACAGATACATTGTCTGCTTATATTAAAAGAGAATACTATCTACTTAATGGGATGAAGACTGACAGTAATGGAAAATTGATTCAACTAGAACTGCAGTGATATTAAGTGCATGTGATAGCTTTAACCTTAAAACCAAATTTCTCTCTCTTACTGAAAAGATAGTATTGATATAGCTTACCTAATGTTTTATGTAATTTTCTGAACATGTAGATAATGTATATAGTTTCAGATTCTTAAAAAAAATCATCCTTTTTTTTGTTTTGGAAAACCGCATATTAAGTAGAAAAAAATAATTCTTTTTATTTTGTATTGTGTTAACTACACAATTACAATTCACATTGAATAGAAAGATTTAAAATGTATACTTTTATGTTCCATTTTGGAATTTTTGGGATAAAGGTAGCATAATATAAGTGAAACTTCAGCCAGAGTTGTTTTTCAAAGTAATTAATGGCAACTTTAAGTATTTTTAATATTTGTTTTGTATGTTGAAAACGAAAAAATTTGACATTTTATTTGTATTGTTATGAATGTTTCATATAATCAACATGCTTGTTTCTTAATATTTATTGAAAATTTATTGATTGATTGATATTTAATGTTGTCACATTAAGTATCTAATCAATAAAATATTAATAAATATTTACATTGTTTCAAATGAGTATGCATTATATTTTTTAAGTTCAACCTGGAGTGGGTTGGCTCAGGTTGCACTTAAATAATATAATGCATACTCATTCGAAACAACGTAAATATTAATATTTTATTGATTTGATATTAGCTCACAGCTGGACCAGTGCTTAGATTTATCTCTGTAAAACTCCCTGCAATCAGTAGGGGACACCAATGAGCTTAGGAAGGCCATCGTCTGTCAGATGAGACATTAAGCCATGGATCTATGTGTGGGAGAACCATACCCTGTGAATGTTGACTCTTTCAATATCATACTGGCCCAAACTGCAGACTGTATGTAGGAGGCAGTGAAGAGGAAGGAATAGCATTGATTGGATAAGTCCATTAAAGATCTCAGACGTTTTGAGCTGGTATGGCAGGGAAAGTGTTAAAGAGCACACTGGATGGCTTGACAGGAGGCTACTATCTGTCTCTTAACAGCTATCCAGTGAGTTCCCACCTTCTCTGAGTTCTCAGGGTCCTTTGTGGCCTGGCCATTTAGCCCATTTTGTGCAAAAAAGTGCCACTCAGAGGAGGTAAAACAACTGAAGCTGCAACCAGTAAACTAAATGCATAATAGAAGTACTTGTTCATTTTCTTTCTAAAAATAGAAAGTATTTAAAAAACAATGAACAATACTCTTTTTTGGTTTTTAAGATTTTATTTAATGTGCAGAAAGTCTTGTTTGGTGCAATATAGCAGTTGCTCTTGCAACATAATACCTAAAAGAACCAAATGAAACTGCTGAAAGTTACCAAAGGTACAATATTAATACAATGGTTTTGGAAGACTTTTAGAAGTTTTTGAGGTTTGAAATGATTGTAAGAAGTTTAATGTTAAAAATAATGTAACACAGAAAGAAGCATAGTTTTTTTTTTCAATTTTATATATTTATTACAGCTGAAGCACAAGAGTTGTCTCATTTTCAAAGTTTGAATTTTATTTGAAGCATCAGTTATTTAAAAAAAATAGAAAAATATGCATAATTTTGGGAACAAAATATGATAATTTTTTCTCGAAATGATTACCACCAGTATCAATGCACAGCTTCAGCCACTTCCAGAAGGATAATGAATTTTCCAAAATTTTTCATGGTAATTTCATACTTTTTTAAGTTGGCTTCAGTGATTCAATTGATTTGTAAGGCATTCTGTTTACTCAATCTGTTGTATGTTGAATTGCCCTATGCAGAGCTCTACAAATACTATTGAATTTTTCAAGTTAGCTCTGAACTCCAATTACTCTGGAAACTGGGAAAAAGCATCGACAATTCCCAAAGTGAATGAAGATTATCATTGTGTTTGAGACAACACTTGAAAACAAAAATCTTATGCTACCAAGATTATGAATTATCCTTTGCCATTTAGTTTTTAAAGCTAGCTGATATTTTAAATTTAAATATTTTGTGAACATGGGAACTTTTATGCCACCCTTATACTGATTTTCAGGTTTTATAACATAAGAAATATCAAACTCTTTGTGTGCCAGGAAATCGAACTTATACCAGGTTTTATGTGGTTAATATCTAAAAGATTTCAATGAGAAATTTCTTGGTATAAAAATTTTATATTTAGTTATTAAAATATTAATTTGAAAGAGCAAGGGAAGCTTTGTTGGCTTTTTTTACAATTAACAAATTGTAATAGCGAAATTTTTACATCAGAAATAGTATAATTTTTATTAGAATTTATTACTATTTTTGCTCACATTGATTTTTTGATAAAATTGTTTAGTTGATTTAAAACATGTTCGTTTTTGTTATGAATTGTATCAAATGGACCAATTTCATTATTCAGTCTTTGTTTAAAATGTAAAACAGTTCAAATTAATACCGCCACAGTAATGTAAAACAGAGTTTTATATTTATTTTTTTGGCTCACAATTGGAATCTATTTAATTATTGCTATCCTAATTTGTATTATAGTAAGTTCTGTAATGCTTTTGACAAAGTTATGAAATAAAAATGTCAAAATCGTGTTATTCTATATAAAATCGTGTAATTTCTGTCGGCATTTGCTATCTGTGATGGCATTTAGTAGCATCCTGGTGTGCAGGTCTTGCTTAATATTATTATTCAGCAAATACTTTTTTGTTCATAATACAATTATTTTTCTGTTGCCTTCAAACAATTTTCTAATTCTTAAATATGATTTTAATTAAATATGATTAATTCTTCTAAATGTAATTTTTCTATTCTCATTAAAAGTGAATGTTATTATATAACATAAAAAGTTTCATTCATAACATACTAACTTAAAAAAAAAAGTAAATCTTTTATTTATCAAACTATTATTCATTTCAGTTTCATGTTTTTTTCCCAGTCATCTCTTTTATGGTAAATCTGTCTTTTAGCTACATTTGGGTTTATACTTAAATTCACAAAAGGCTTGAATAATTTATTCATTTTGAAGAGTTTTTATTTTGCAGTCTTTTTTAATAAACAGCAACAAGCCTCGTAGAACATAAAAAATATATTACACTTATGGCAAGAATTGATTCAGTCCAACTACTTGCCCTCTTTTAATATTTTTGAGACAGCATTGCCTGTACAGAACATGAAATTGAAGCTGGATTTGATTTAACCAGAAAGATCGCTTATTTTCAGTAGAGCTGGATTAACTACTAAGCGAAATAAGCACGTGCTTAGGGCATCAAGGGAAGGGGGACACCACAGGAGTTTTTCTCTCTAGCTATCATGCACTCTTTCACTCCACACTCGACTTTAGTCGATTTTTTGTAATTGGGGTTATCTGCTGTGCTCGACTTTAATCTGAATTGTAAAAAAAAAAAATTCTTAGGTATGGTGAGTGACTAAAATTTTAAAGCTTATTGAGTCAATGTCTTGTCAGTTAAGCAATGGAGGGGCCGGGGTGGGCACCATTGTTGGGTTGTGCTTAGGACATCAGTTGATCTTAATGCGACCGTGGATAATTTGGCATGAACTCGCATGAAAATTTGATGTTAGAACATCCTTAGTGTGTAAAATTGTAGTATTGAAATTTTTAGTTCAAAGGTTTGCATAATTATATATTTGTGTAAGTTTCATTTTAAATTCTTTTTAGCAATAATTTTAGTTTCTTAGTTTTAAATAATTCATAGAACTTATGAAGAATTTTGGTCTGTATAACAGTAAAAGTGTGGCATACCAAAGAATATTGAACTATCACCTGTAATAGTTTCACTCATAAAAAGTTTCGTTATTATATGCTTATCGAATTTTATTAGATGTGTATAATTTGAATGTCTAGTTCACTGATTTCCACAAGAAAAAGAGAGCGTTATCAAGTAATTTATGTATATAGTGTTCATTACACATTCTATAATGAGCGAACGATCATAAATACCCATAAATGGCACAATGTAATAAAACAACTTTTAATACTGCCTAAGAGTGTTATTTGTTTTCACCTGTTAAAAAACACTGGAGGACATTTGAATGAAAGTGCAAGTTCACAGCTGGCAACGCACTGTCTTGATAGTAGTAAACTCAAAACTTCATTTTAAGCCTCTTTATAACTTTTAAACTAAAAAAAGTAGGTACTGACAATGGTACCCGAAATTCGAAGGGGGGGGGGGGGGTATTTAAAGAACTGTCCAAAATCATTCAAGAAATTAATGATTTTGCTGAAATGAAGGCATGAGAAAGAGGCGTTTCGTAGCGGGTCAAAAGTGCGGTTTTGAAGTTTTCAGTTACATTTTTTTTTAATTGATACTTGTATCCTTTCACTCTGCATGCTAAAAAATTTGTCGCAAAATATCCATTGGATATTTTGTAATTTAAATCTAAACATTTGAATGGAGAATTTTGATGGCCCAGAAAGTATGTCATCAACAGCCAATTGCTTCATGTAATCAGCATGAGACGGCCAGTTTTTTCACACTGAATTGACATAATTCCTGAAAAAAAATTATTCGGTTAGTCGTGGCAAATGTCATGTTTCCATTATAGTTTTCTAAAATATTAACAGCTCGGGAACCTCCTTGATTTACCTGCTGCACTAAGTTGGGTTGCTGAACACTGAATTATAAATCACTGAATTATACTCTTAAAAGAATCAAAATGTAAAATATTTTAATAAAATTTTATGAACAATTAAATGGTGTGAATATACAATGTATTGATATAACACAAAAAATGAGAATAATATCGGAATCCGCTTTAATTGAAAACACGTAACAAGATTCAGTAAACATTGCAAACACAATACAGTTAGAAACAACAGGATCAAAGTCTAGTATGTGGTCAGAGTCGACGAAGGTTTATTTACATTGGAATAAGTTAAATATGTGTTGCTAGTATCCAGTCAGCAGCACGAGAAATGAATCCACCAGTCTACTTGGCTTCACACCTGCTGCTATTCATTTGAAGAGTAGAGAGAGTTTCAGAATAAAATTGCAGCAAACTTGTAAAATATTTTTTTCAGTGCAAATAAAACCTACCTAATACAGATATGATCGTGTCGAGGAACAAGTTATTATTTATGTTTGTGATGTTTAAAATAAGCTCTGTGATGTCACAGGAGCCAAAAAGATCACTTTATACTGGGTAAGTGCAATTTGTATTTTCTTGCTGGTTGTGAGCATAGATAAATATAACCACGTAAAGATACGACACTCCCATAGTGGCATTCGCCGATGTTCAATGTAAATATTCTCGTATCGTGTTTAATAATAAGATCGATTAGGCATGCAAACTGAAAAGCTTTATAAAGCAACTAATTGATGGAATTATTTCGTTTCTTGCTATTTCAGCGTTTACGGCAACTAACACCCATCATTGTTAGGCTTAATGCCGCTATAAGAAAGTTTCCTATGTGAAATGAATCCGTTCGATGTAATTACATTATCGTGCGATTAGTAATATAAACTGTTCCATATTCTTTTAATCTATCGCAACGAGCATATTTAAAATTTAACCTCGAAGATCATCCTACATAAACCTCAAAAGTTGCAACTGAATGACCGTTTAAGCTACTACCATTATCGACCGAGTCAAACCACGTTCTGAGTAGTTCACCCTAGTCAAAGAATGTAGAGGGAGAAGAAGTTAAGCTTCCATAGAGATTAATGTAAAATCGAGTATCGTGCATTTGGCGTAGAGGTGAAACGAACATTACAGGGGACGAACGCTTTTGTAATTACATGTTACTGTCAACTTCCATTCTCTTCGCTTTTCCAATGTAATAATTTCCCATTGATATCCTTGCAGAGTATATTAATATCAATTCTGTTTCCTGTTTCTATGCAACCAAGAAAGCTTCTAATTGTAATAATTTATTCTACAAATTAACTTCAGGCTAATTTCAAATCTCTATCCGTTCAATTTATAATTGTTGGTTCAACGAAAAATAATTCCAATGGAGAAAATAAACCTTTATTAAAATCATGATATTATTTTTTTCAAATACAAAGTGCAGTTACTTTTTTAAAATATAAATTTTTTGATGCATAATTCCTTTGCCCCTTATTGTTTGCTTCCCAGCTTAAATGGACGATACGAATCAAAACACCACTTGGGGTCGCCACTTACGCTTTGCCAAAGCTGAACTTCTTTTCCTTATACGTTCTTTCCCCTAGCACAGGTAAAAGCAGCACTCTCGCTACTAATTAGTGTCGTATCTTTACGTAGTTATGTTTATGGGTTGTATGATTAGAAGTCCTGTATAGTTAGAGGCTGGCCATCTCGGTGATTCACTGCCATTGGTTGATTGAATCGGGTGGTTTATGGGCGCCATATTTTGTCGAACTCTGAAACGAAAGTCGATATGTTTCTATGGGTGCTTAGCAAAGCTCCTAAGTTGATGCAATTTTATGTATTTTGTACTCCTTTTTTTGCGTTCAAAAAGGTTTATATTTTAGTCATGCCTCACTGTGTCGCCTTTGGGTGCAATAATTGCACTGAGAAAGGAAAATTAATGAAGATTTTTCCTACAGAGATTATTAGAAGAAAGCTATGGGCGGCAAAAGTGAAAAAAAAAAAACAACTGGAAACCAACAAATAATTCCTTTTTATGTGAAGTAAGTTTTAGTTTGTATTAAAATGTATGTCATTTATTTCATTATAGTGATTTTATTTACAGTGTGAAGTTATATTTGCGCTGGAACCTAACATTTTAACTAAATGCACACTCAGAGAATACGCAAGATTTTTCAAAATATTTAATATGATATGCAAAGTAAATTTGATCATAAATAGAAATTACACAGTGGTTTTAAAACTTATTTTGTTCCAAGGGAAAATTATAGAAATTAATGTTTTAAACTGAAGATGACGGTTGCAAAATTGCCAACATTAATTCTGTCTCTCTGTATTACATGAAACAGACACTTGAATAGCTTATACAGGGTGATTCAGAATTCATCATCAATATTTAGTGGGGAGGAAGGGAATAAGAAAAGAAAGAGATTTCACATAGGAAAGTATGGGGGCAGACGAACGCATGGTGGTGTAGAGGGCGCTGTGTGTACACCCCTCTCATACAGAAGCACAGCTGTTTGACGCGTGCAGTCAGTTGTCATTCGACAAGGTGAATTTGCAGAAGTAACATGAACCGGTATACGTGGAATGAATGTGCAGATATGCATGTAACTTACGGTGCGGCAGGAGAAAGATGTCTTCGAGCCAGGCAATTGTATGCAGCGCGCTTCCCAAACCGCCGTGTGCCACAGCATCAAATGTTTTCACGAATTCATCGCCAACTGCGTGAAACAGAATCGTTTGCTGCTAGTAATGTTAATCGAGGGAGGCGCAGATCGGCACGGACAGTAGCAGTAGAGGAAGCTGTCCTACAGGAAATCGAGGAACAACCTGGTGCTAGCACACGAGGTATGGCTAGGCAGTTTGGAATTTCGCAAGCAACAGCGTGGCGGATATTACACGATGAAGGGTTACATCCGTTTCATCTGCAAAGAGTGCAATTATTGGCAGCAGACGACCATCCCAAGCGTGTTATTTTTTGTCAGTGGTTCATGCAGAGAACAGCCGTTGATCCCAATTTCCCAACATATGTTCTTTTCACCGATGAGGCGTTGTTCACTCGAGAGGGTGTCTTCAACACACACAATTGGCATGTGTGGGCTCATCAGAACCCACACGGTACAAGACCTGGAGCTGCGCAACAACGTTTTGCTGTCAATGTGTGGACTGGGATTGTCGGTGACTGTTTGTTGGGCCCGTATTTACTACCATCCCGTTCGGACGGTGCCAAGTACCTAACATTTCTTCAGACTGTGTTACCGGATCTTCTGAACGAGGTTCCTGATGGTAGTCTCCGGCGAATGTGGTTCCAGCATGACGGCGCTCCTGCACATTTCGCAAATGCTGTGCGTGCTTACCTACGCAGACAGTTTGGTGGTCAATGGATTGGCCGCGGTGGACCGGTTTCTTGGCCACCACGTTCACCGGATTTATCTCCAATCGATTTCTTTGTATGGGGTGCTATGAAAAACATGGTGTACGAGACCCCTGTTGATAGTGCTATGGATCTTGTAGCATGCATATCAGTTGCTGCCTCAAACATCCGGGAAATGCCAGGCATCTTCCACAGGGTCCGGCTGTCCATGTAACGCCGTTGTGAGTCATGCATTCTAGCACATGGTCGGCAGTTCGAGCACCTCTTGTAAGTCTGTATAACCAATGCAAAGAAATGTTACATGTAAGATAATAAATGTTTTTTCCTTACCACTTCCTTCTTATGTGTTCTTTCCATCATTGAACTGGGGTCATTTTGCCCTACTACATGGCATATGCGCCCATGCTTTCCTATGTGAAATCTCCTTCGTTTCTTATTACCTACCTCCCCACCAAATATTGATGATGAATTCTGAATCACCCTGTATATGTTTAAATGTATGAAAAATATTGAATTTTTTAAAATTACAAATTAGAATGAAATGCAAATAAATGTTGTAAATATCCAACTTGTGTAACAGAAAACTTTCGAAAATAATTTAAGATTTAATCTACTTTTGATCAAAATTTTATACTTTTGCTCTCATGATATCTGAGTTTGCTTTAGATCTCTCATTCTGTATCAATGAAGGAAATTTTAAAGAAATCAAACCTGACTTTTCAAACAACAATTACACAAAGGTAACTGCCATATCGTTTCGTCATACTGAAACAAGAAGACAGCAATTACCATGCGTGTCAGTAAATAATACAAAATTCAAAGGAAAGTCAAATGTAATATCAACAGATATTAAATGTTGATTTAAATGGACCAAATTCCACTCCATGATATTTTAAATATTGCCTTTGCATATACGGATATAAATGTTTTCATGCTGATGTAATGATTAGTTATAGTTAAATGTATAACGATTTGTCTTGGTTAAAAACAACTCTTCATCATTCAGTGGAGAGAGGAGTACATTCTTAAATATTAAGGGAAAACATTAAAATTGTGAAATATGCTTAATCAAAAATTGTTTGATATTTATAATTTTAATGTGCTATTTCTTTTATCTACTCTAGTATAATCACTATTTAAAGAGGGGCAATTTTTATCAACCATCAATGTTATCAAAACTCTGTGCTGAAACGTTGATAAAGTAAAAGTAATGTTAACTTATATGTGTAATATTAAGTTCATAAAGTAATATAATGTTACATATATATATTCCTTTAAATATTTAAATATATGATTTCTCTTCACTAAATGATGAATAATTGTCAATCAGCTAATTATTACAATACCTCTGCTGAAAACATTTAATTGCAAGATTTACAGCATTTCACCTTAGTATTGCACAAGTATGGTTCACTTTACTGAGTGACTATGGTTCAACATGGACATCTGCAATTTTTTTTCCACTGCACCAGTTGGGGAGGTGGGGAGTATTCTTTACTATGGTGCAAAATTTAAACGATTTAGAGAAAAAGTTGGACACAAGGGTGTAGGTTAGTTTTTTCTTTCAGGTTCGGAAAAAGAAGGAATTTGTGTGAACAGTAAAATATAACAAATAGTTATTTATAATAGTTTCAAAGATTACTGTTTTCCAGAATATTCTTGGAACAGAAAATTCTTGTATGCTACATTTTACTTACTTTTCCTGTAGCAGAAATTTCCTGCTCTAGTGTATATCATGTATGGCTGGCTTGATAAAATCTATTTGCATATAAAAAGGCTTTGGTTCAAAGTACGGGTAATTGTGTTTTCTAACAGAGGCTTACTGCCTTTGATTATGCAGAAAACAGAAATTATTCTCATATGGTTGCACAGCTTTGCATCGATTGTAAAATTTTAGTCTATGTTTTAGGACCATTTTGATGAATCACAATAGGAAAAGCCCCGTGTGGATGGTAAGAGAAAACTTAAAGGTACAGCTGTGCCCACCACCTTTTCTCATATTCCACCAGTTAAAAAGCGCCGATATTACTCTGAAGATGTTAAAACGTTTCGTTATTTTTAGACTACGGATTTGGAGTGCAGAGAAAAAAAGGCAAGAGAAAAAAGAAGTGAAAAAGCGTAATGAGGATTCAAGTAGAAAAAAATGATTTAATGTGCTTGCTTTCACATCAAAAAACATAACTAAGCGCCAATTTGTATAGCCTTGATAGATTGAAAAATGACCTTTAACTTTGAAGGACCGCCGGATTCAAAATTTCATATCTTTTTTGATATTTGCAATCCAAAACACCCCTACAAAGAAATTTTTACGTTTCCAGAACCTTTTGTTCAAGATTTGATCTCTACGTGAACTGTATTTGACCTTAAGGGACATCAGAGATCAGATTTCTAATTTTTTTTATGGGATCTACGAAATGCATTACGCCTCGGTTCATATGTTCAGGGTTCTAGAACTTCATCATAAGTGGAATTACCGTAATACCTGGACACTCCCCTTTCCCCACATACACCATCATCTGTATACTATATATAGGGCCGCATCTATGCGGTACTTTCACCTAGATCTGACATCTGAGGAAAAGATTATTAAACTTTTGTATATTTGATGCATTTTTCAAGTAATGGTTTTTAAACATTTCTAAAACGTAGGGGGGGGGGGGAAATGTTATACTGTAATAGAATTCCAGTCTATAACCCCCTCCCCCTTTTACTTTTTTCCAGCCCGATTACGTCGATTGACCTCATCTTTTTTTTATATATCCAGCCTTTCGAAATATATATTTCATATATCACTTGTTACGATCGACCACTGTTTTGGAGGTACATTGGAAAAACCGTTTTGATCAACCACTGAAAAAAAAAAACTGAAATCCACAAATGGCAAAAGGAAAAACCTAGTGAAATCAAATAAGTATCGAAAAAGATTTTCTTTAAATATTTACTTCATCCGTAACAATAAAAGTTAGGAGCTCTGGAGCTTTCAATTTGTTTTGTAGTTGAAACAATGTGAAAGCAATAATATTTTGTTCAAAAATTATATTAAAAAATATGCCATGAAATTTGCTCTTAGTTCTTCGCTCTCTTCTAAAGTGTTTCTAGTCGTGAGCACTGAAATGCCGCTATTTATGACTAACGGTATCTGTAGCGAACAAAGTGCTTTTTGACTAACGGTATTTGTAGTGGACTAAGTATACAGAGATGTAAGCTTTGTTAAATCATTGTCTATCTTGCGAATGCAAGGTATGCATTGCAATTCCTTATTGGATTCTTTTATCGATATAAAAATACTTTTTCTTTTATCCACGATTCGATTTTGGAAATGTGACGGAGGAATTTGAAGTTGATACCTTTGTTGAAAAATTAAAAATATAGAAAAATGGAAATTAGGCAAATTATTGATAAAAAAAACCTTGCTTTTTTTAACTGATTTTATGCCGTCATACAAAAAAAGGTTGTTTTGAGTATCAATAAATTTTCTTCCACCACTATATTTGTGAAACATTGGTTCTTGGTATGCTTTCCAGAAAATGTAGAACAGCAGTCCCAACATTTTTGAGCCCAACGCCCCGTTTTCACCAAACAATATTTTCTACAGAAAGGGAATAAATTTTCCTCTATAAAACTACCGTATTTGCCGGCGTATAAGACGCACCCCCCTTTTTTAGACACATTTTTAAGGAAAAATTTTTTTTCCCATATTGTTTCATGAATTTCCATAAAGATTTACTGTACTCATTTTATAGTTATTTATGCATACAAAAATGTAACTAGGAAACATTGTAGTTAGGTACCTTTTAATGTTCATCCTCAAAATCCAGAAATTCATCTCCAGAGCTAAATGAAGAATCACTTGAAGCCTCTTTTTCAGAAACTGAGTCTTCGTATAACAAATCATCCTCTGTGCCATCAAGTGAGTTACTAATACCACATTTCTTAAATGACTTTACAACTGTCTCATGTTTCACAGCATTCCATGAAGTTTTGACCCATTCACAAATCTGCAAAATGCTAGGCCTCTTCCTGATGGTGTCACTTCAAAATCTGTAGACTGCATCCAACTGTTCCATTTCTCCTTCATGAATCCTTTAGATGGTTTATTAATGCAGACATCTAAAGGTTGAAGCTGGCTCGTTAGTCCACCTGGAATTACAGCTAACTGAGTTTTCAGTTGGTTGATTTTATTTTTTACAGCTTCTGTTCTATGACTCCGAAACTGATCGCATACTAGCAAGGCAGGTTTCTTTAACAGGACGCCTAGACCACACATTGTCTATCCACAAATTCCTCCCCCCTTCATCCATTCAGCCCTTAGGATGAACGTGCACAAACACACCTTTAGGCAGTTTTTCCTTGGGCAAGGTTTTCCTTTTAAAAATCAAAAGAGGCGGCAATTTTGTTCCATTGGCACAACAAGACAACACGACTGTGTAGTGCGTTTTCTCATGTCTACAAGTTTTAACAATAACACTTCTTGCACCTTTGGAATCTAATGTTTTGTTTGAAGGTACATCGAATGTCAGTGGGACCTCATCTATGTTTCCTATTTATGAAAGTTCAGAATTTCCACTTTTTCTTGCATTAATGACAATTTTATGAAACTCGATAATCTTGTCTTCATATTCAGTTGGCATTTTTAGTACTATTTTTGTTTTAGTCCGCATACGTAAGTCATTTCTCTTCATGAATCTAGAACACCAATGCGCTGATCCTGTAAAATCAGCGATGCCTCTGTTAGTAGCTATCACTCTTGCTTGTGGAATAGTCATTTTTGTGGAAACTGAAAATCCCGAGCTTCGGTGGTCTAATATCCAAGTTTTTAATTCTTCTTCTAGTTCCAGCCATTTTGCAATTCTATGTCGCTGATTATGTTTACTACGCATAGCTTTTTTTAGGTCTTCTTCCTGTCTTCTCCAAGTTATCATCATCCAAGTGGGCACACAACTGTACCAGGTTTGCCAGTGAAAGAAGATAGCCCCATAAGGTCCCACACATGCTCAATGAGCGACAAGTCTGGGGAGTATGGTGGCCATGGGAGAATGTCCATCGTTGCACATGCAGTGTGTGGAGTGGCATTGTCCTGCTGCAGAATCGGTCCAGGCATGGTGGTAAGGGGGGTGGGGGGCGTACCAAGGATTGATGATGTCATCGACGTAACATCTCGCTAATTGCACACCATAAACATGGTCCAGCTGCCATATGTGATCCTCCATTCCATAGTTCAATGTTGCCTTGCTGAACACCAGTGGAGACGGTATAACCACTGATGTCGCTCCAACCGCAGATGTTGGACTGGTCCTTTCGCCCTCATTCCTGCATCAAGCAAACGTTTTCTAATGGTTTGCCAGGAGACAATGGTACCCATAGTGGCCTGGAAATCACTCTTCAGCACAGTTGCTGTGGTGAAAAGTTTGTGAACAGCCCTCCTGTGGAGCATGCGATCTTCTCATCCTGTGGTATGGTGTGCTAGTCTCATACCTGTCCTACATGTCATTTGGTGCTCTACGATGTGTGAGATTTGTGCCCCATGTATGCAGCGATCGCTTGAAGGCTCAACCCGAACTCTTGCATATCGATTCGCTCTCTCTCAGAAGACGTCAATTGCGCATAAGAGCCGCCGATGTCTCCAAGGCATGTTTCGAACATTTTAACAGCATGGACTCCCACCTCACTGTCGGCCATGCTATGAGCTTGTGGGCGCCAGGTATTTATCCACAGCTTGGCTGGATGTGAAATGTCCATTTGCTGTGGAACTTTGATCATTATGGCCGATTACCTCTTGTCATTTACATATTTCTACCACCATTCCTTCTTGGTGCTTCCACTTTGAGCAATATATATGTCGTGCTCAAAATTAAAATTTTGGAATTTACATAAGAGAATCTCAGAAATTGTGGTGTACCTGCAAATTTTGCATGCACATTTAACCAATACGTGCATGAGCATGCAAATTAAGATTGCTATTAGCAAGAGAGTGACTGCGGATGCCACTCATTTCTGCTCCAGTCTGGCGTTAACTTCGGTAGCAATTTGATATCACCGCGTTAAAACAACGATCAAGACCGGACATAAGACTAAGTTTCAGCTTAGATAGGACCTCATGATATGAGGGCATAAAAGATAAATTTCAAGTTTTATCGTGTAGCAGTTGTGAATCTATATCAGTGATTACGACCAGATATAGGGAAGGGAGACCCCTTGATAATTCTAGTAAGGGTAATGGAGGGAAAAAAATGTGTCACCACTAGGTGATTATTAGAAACTCAGAAGTTGTTACTGCATAACGACAGATGCCTCACTCTAGTGCCTTCGGGTAAGTAATATTTTATTATTTTTTAAAAATATAAGTAGTGAATTTTATTAGTTTATGGTGATCTACCGGCTCAGTTGACAGCGAAAGTATTAGTATGGAGTAAGGAATTTGGAGTTATTTTAATATATCACCGCCAATATGGCTTCCCAACAAGAGTTGTCTAAAGTAATATGTACAAATATAATAAGTACAGTTAGCTACCTAATCGGGATTTCCCGAGTGTATTCGAAGTTTAATGCGAATTTAACGTGCAAGAAATAAATGCTAATTACTGATCTAAGTAATAAATGATTGTAAATTTTATATCATGCTAGTTATGTACACTGAGATACCAGTTTATAGCTACACCTACCTAGTAGATTGGATGCATGTGCAGGAATGTTTTACCAGGCGAAAATGATTTTGTTGCACAGTTGCTGCAAATTGGACAGTGGCACAGCCACAAATGTTGGCGCAAAACATCAATAGAACGATAAATTTTGCGGATCGATAACGTACTTCTCCATTTAACTTTTGATTCTCCATTCATATGGTAGGCGACAGCAGCGCCCCCAGAGATTTGGGACACTCGTGGTGGGTTCATTCTCGACCCACCACAACTAGGACCCGATCTTAATTCTCGACCCACCACAGCTAGGACCCGATCTTAATTCTCGACCCACCACAGCTAGGAACCCGACGTTGCCAGAATTAAGCGAGACCAGCACACCAAATTCGGGACCGATCAGCCTAGTATATGCAGAATTACAGAGAGCTGAAAACTTCCGCCACCGGTGACGTCACCCGGATGTGATGTGAGTGTCTTCGCACCCGTTAGGAATACTCCAGCTACTCTTGAGTCATTATATCGAGGCCCAAGCGACGCAGGGCAATTCTGCCAGTATTAAATAAAATAAACTTTTTGTTTTTGTAAGTCACCTCATTTGAATAATAATAAGTTTTCAAGTTAATCAGGATATTATGTATGTTTAATTTTTTTTTTAACTGTTGCTAATTAATTTCTTCTATTTTACAAGGTTCACTCTTATACGTATCACGCCAGTTTCTCGTCCCCAATTGGAATACATCCAACAACTCCTAGCGAATACTTCTTTAGGTGTAAGTATGATCAAGAACATTTCCATTTTAAAAACCTTAACACCAATAACTAGAGCAGATGAAAAATATGCGTTTAGTGGATAAAATAGATTAAAGAAAAATACGATTTATTTTGATTATTTTATTGCTAAACTGATAAAAATGCCAATGCACACATTTCAAGGGATTGTTTAATAGGGCATTAATTTGAGTTTTACTTGTGAGCGACATTTTTCTGCACACAGTGGGCTAATGGCCAGATTAGATTCCTAGAACCCAGTGGTGAATTAAAATACACATTAGAGCAGTTGATTAAAATAGCTGACGGCTCCAGGAGCAAAAGATTCAAGCAGCATTGTGTATGTAGGGGGGGGGGGAGTTACTCTACAAAATATTTTACGACTTACGAATAAAAAAAATGCACATAGCTGGTTAATTGAATTACGGAAATGCAAAAATAGGAAATTTAATATATATATTATTTAAACTTGCACAGAGTGAAATATAGATATCTGTTCATTTTAGTGTATTTAGCAAAAAATCACATAATATTTGAGTAGTATCATGACATTATAGCACCCCTACAGACGATGCTTTACCCCTATGACGTCAACTGCCACTCCTACTTATTAATATTCTTAATCCTCCATAATAATATGTGCCCCCATGACAGTACTTATTTGGTATTAACCTAAGTGAACACACAAGATTCGACATAAATAGTAAATTACATTTGTGGAATATTTTACCCATAAAATAATAAATAAAAGTGTTCGAAAATAAATCGAGTTTTAGAGAAATCGCAAAACACTCAAACCCTCAATTTTGTAACGTTTCTGAAACTACTACCTGCAGTATTCCTTGGCACCAATTTTCACTTTTTGCTGAATGCGTAGATTACGGTTTGACCCAGAATTTAGCACTATTAGACTTTGAGAGTCATCTCAGACCTGTCATTTCGGATTTTTTTTCGGATCCATCACCCGAATTATCCATAGGAGCAAATTTTCAGAGCTCTACCGTTTCTGTATCATCTCTCCCACCGCCTCAATCAAAATCAGCTATATATATAGGTTGAATATGTCTTGTACATACATAATTATTGTTTGGAATTTTTTTTGTAACAAGATATTTCATGTTTTATTCCTCATTGTAGTTGGATGTATGGATAACGACAACGACCGTGAACAAATCAGCAGATGTGCTAGTTCCTCCGCAACTGAAAGAAGCTATGCTCAAGGAGTTCCAGGATATCAACATCCCTCATGATTTGCTAATATATAATGTAGGGAGGTTGGTACTCTTTGTTTTATACATCTATGTCACTAAGTTAAAGGACCCAGAAATTTCAGTTGCCATCAGAAGATATCTTAAAGTTTAATGTTGAAGTAGCGATTAGCTTTGCTCCGTACAGCGCTAATTCGTTATAGTGCTCTTGTCTCAAAAATATTTTTATATATTAATATATATATAAATCTATTATAGTACTGAATAGTACATTTAATATATATTTTTTCATGGCCTGTCAGCCAGTGGAGTAAGCGCTAGCAGGTACGTACCAAAGATTTAGTTTCAGGGTCAGAGAATTCTGTTTCCTGGGTGTCCAGGAATTCAGTTTTCGGGGGAAGGCTACGATTTTGCTTCTGGGTAGTGGTGGTAGTGTGTGTGTGGGGGGAGAATAAGACTTTAGTATGGTTTCCCAATTACGTAAATATTCAACCGAACACGAAAGGTTAAAATGATATTCCATATGTAATGAGATTTTATAGTTTTTTTTTTTAATCGATTTTTAGTGTCGGACGTAAAATATGGGGCTAAAATAAAATTATACAGTTTTGAATTTCAAAGCTGGTAGACAAGTTTCGTATTTAGTATGACAAAATTTTCGGAGGGGGGGGGGGCTAAAGGCTCAGAAAAGTTTGGGAGAAGGGAACTCACTGGACAGCTGTTCGGAGACAGACGGCAGGGTTTTTCTGTGAAAATAGCTTATAGAATAACATATAGTTCCAATAAGAGGGATGGGGGAGGAGGGGGGTTGGCGTTAGAAAATTGAAAAGGAGCATTCGACTCAGAAAGATTTGCTAGGATGAGTTGTTTTACTTCTGAGCGGCACTTTTTTGCACACAATGGGCTAAATGGCCAGGTCACAAGGACCCTGAATGCTCAGAGAAAGTTGGGGGAAGAGGATCCATTAGTTTACTGTTAGGAGATAGATGATATCCTCCCATCAAAGCCATCCAGCATGTTCTTTAACGTGAACTGGTTATGGCTCTTTCGTACATGGCTTAACGTCCCATCCAATGGATGACGGCCTTTCCCATTCCATTGGTGTCCTCTACTGACGAAGGGCAAGGTGGTGAGTTTTGTGGCAAAAGTTTAGGAATCACTGGTCTAGAAGCTCTTTAACGAGTGAGGATCGATATACACTATAGGAAATAAAAATGCAACACTTGCAAAAAGTTATGCAAATGTGACGAAATTTAGGGAGGCAGCGTAATATGAAAATGCAGGGAAATGATTAGATTAGCAGGACATTTGAAACGATTGGACAGGCGCGAGCTGACGTCGTAGGTGTGGAGCAGTCAAAACAAATATAAAGGCAACCAAAGATCCCTGGTTGACAAAACGTGGAAATTGTTCTAAATCACTAAAGATGCCCATACACAGACGTCGACAGCCGTTCCAACAATTAACAGACTTTGAGCGTGGAAGAATCATCGGCTTTAGAGAAGCTGGTATGTCGTAAAGAGATGTGGCCAACCTTGTTGCCCGCAATCCCAGCACCATCGTACACATATGGCACCAGTGGATTCAAAAAGGATCCAGCACATTGCGCCGACGAGGATCGGGAAGATGACATATGATCACAGAGCGACAGGACCGCCATTTGCGACGCATGGCATTGAGTGGCAGATTCGCGACTACAATTACAGGTGCAAAGGGACTGGCAACTGGTAACACATCGAATACCTACCAGGCGGACGGTAAACAACAGGGTTTTACAGTTTTCATTGCGAGCCTATCGTCCGGCAGTGTGTTTGCCTCTCACATCTGCCTACGTGCAAGTAGTCTTCAGTGGTATAGTCTCAGACAGAACTGAAATGAACAAGAGTGGAATATCATGGTGTTTAGTGACGAATCACGTTTTTGTCTTGGTCAGCACGACGGTAGACAACGTTTCGCCGTAGACAGCGCCATTTAGGTCGTGCGACATCGTCGCACAGCTCCAGCACCTGGTGTCTTGGTGTGGGGTGCCATTAGTTGGATATCTCATTCAGAACTGGTCACCATAAGGGGATCTCTAACTTCCCAACCATATTTTACCAACATCTTGCAACCAGTGGCTGTCCCATTTGTTTAGCAGCATGGAATCTTTTACCAGCAAGATAACGCCCGTCCCCCATACAGTCCACATTAGTCTGCAGTATCTAAATGAGCAAAACTTTCAGGTACCAACATTACCAGCACGCTCGTCGAACTTTTCACCTATTGAATACATCTGGAACGTGATGGGCCAACAACTCTAACAACACCCAAGAGATGCACCAACCACTCTCACTGAAATGAAACAGCGACTTCGTGCTATTTGGCGTTCTATCCCTCAGGAGGAAATTATAGAGCTGTACAAGCGGTGTTCATGAATGCATTGCTGTGCAAGGCGGTTCAGCATCATACAAATTATACTACTTTACCGGGTAGGTAAAGTGGTAATTTTCCATATTTGTTTTGGTGATGCAATCAATTGGACATCTCAGTGAATGCTGACAGCTGCCTACATTTCAATATACATGCATACAATATATACAAAATCCTCATGCAGCTATGGGCTACGAAGGTCCAACCAGACTGTGTAATTTTCCTCTCCAGATATGTCTTTTCTAAGCTACAGCTGCTGCATTTGGCCACTGTGGACTAATTCTAGCAAAGTCCTGTTTGACATTGTCTGCCCATCGCATCCTAGGTCTTTCCTTTTTTTCTGAAACCCTTAGGCACGCTGTTCATAATTCTGTTTGTCAATCTGCAGCTATAAATATGGGCAACATGGCCAGACCATTGCAGTCTCTCTCTGCACAATATGCTGCTCAAAAGAGGTTGATGACTCCTAACCTCATCATTACTTACAAAGTCAAACCACGTAATGTCCAAGATACTGCGTTAGCATCTAGAATCAAAGCATCAAGTTTCTTGTTATTCTGCTTACAAATGGTCCATACAACCTAATTTTAGTCTTTAGGAGTATACGCTTATTTTTCTACACTCTCCATAGATTCTTAAAAGTCCCAGCGGCAACCCTATTCTTCTATTTATCTCATACGCACATCACCAGTATCTGTTGCATAGCTCCAAGATAATTAAACTGAGACACTTGCTCAAGAGCACAGCCATTCAAAGCAACTGAAGCACCATCTGCCTGACCAATTTCATCACTTTAGTTTTTTCTCTGTGTATCGCCAAACCTACTCTATTGCCAGTCTTACGAACAGCCCTATTGAACGAATTCGTCTCATCAACATTATTAGCCAACAGGGCTAAATCATCTGCATAATCTAAATCAGAAATTTTGAAATCCCTAGACCTGGGGTTCTCAACGTGGGGTACTGGGTAAAATTTTTTTGGGGTACGCCGTGAGAACACAAAAGTCGCTAGATCTAGTAACAAAGTCGCATTATTGTCGCAAAGTTGGCATTATTATACTATAACTATAATTTTATCTATCTATATCAGGGGTACGACAGTTACATACACAATTCCAAAAGATAAGTATAAAAGGTTGAGAAGCACTGCTATAGATTAGGGATTTTCAACGTGGGGTACGCGGTAAAATATTTTGGGGTACGCCGTGAGAGCTAAAAAGTCGCTAGATTTTTATTCCCATTGCTTATTCCCATAGTTATACTATAACTATAGTTTTATCTATCTGTACAAGGGGTACGCCAGTTACATACGCATTTCCAGGGGGTACGTGAAGCATAAAAGGTTGATAGCTACTGCTCTAGACCATTTAAGGCCAAAATCTTTCCCTTGCAAAAAATTTCTCATAACATAATCGATAACCAACCAAAAGAGAAAAGGAGACCAAATGCACCCTTGTCTAACTCCACTGGCAATGCTAAACCAATCGCTGCAAGACGTACCAACTCTCACACACGACTCAGTGTTATTATAGAGAGCTTTCATTACACTAACTTATCAGGTATTTCGTATGATCTAGCAGTCAACCATAGATTATGTCGATCAACAGAGTCAAAGCCTTTTTGAAATCTACAAAGCTAGTAACCACAGGTTTCTGAAATTCTGAACATTTCTCAAGAATCTGCCTAAGTGAAAATAATTGATCAATACATCCCCTACCACCTCTGAATCCACACTGCTCTTCACGCAGTTGTCCATCAACCAAATTCTTAATTCTATTAAGTATAATCATGCAAAGAACTTTACCTGGAACAGAAAGTAAACTAATTCCCCTATAATTATCACAAGAACTGCTCACTTATTTAAAACTTGGGACAATGATAGTTCTAGTAAAATCCTTAGGAACAGCATCTTTATCATAAAAAATATTCAAAATTTTAGTCAGCCATATGACAATATAAACATTTCCAGCTCTAAGCATTTCAGTGGTGATTTCATCCACTCCTGGGGATTTATGCAGTTTTAATATAGAGATAGCCAAAGCGACTTCGGAATGAGATATATTCCGAAGAATGAATGTCACTAATGCATCTCTCCTCATTATAAACAATGGGAGTAGAAATAATCACATTATATAGAACATCTATGAAATGCTCAGCCCACCTAGCCGTCAAAAAATCCTCATCTTCAACTACCTTGCCATGTTTATTCCTCACTTCCTGTGTACCTGTCTGTTTCTTCCCACATAAAACATTAACGATGTGGCACAACCCCCTGCTGTTGTGCTGTCTAATGGCAGCCTCTGCTTTGTCAGCCAAGCTATCAAGCCAAAGATTCTTATCAGCTGTCAAATGATCCTTTACCCATTTATTAAACTCGTTATAATGCCTTCTGTTAGGACTAGTAGGGTGTTGTTTCATATTAATCCTTCACTTCCTTCTTTCAGAAATAAGTTCCATATACTTATCACTCAAATAATTTTATTTCCTCTGTTCCCTTTTACCCAAAATAGTTCTGTTGGTTTAAAAAAAAGCCTGTTTAAATTGATCCTATTCTTTCTCAACTTCAGCAGGAAGCAAACCACGATTGTCATAATGACTTAGTAGCCTATCATGGTATACTTTGGCTATATCTGGATCTTTCAGACCTTCAGTGTTGAAGGTAATTTTCTTAACCTTAGCGCAACATTTCTTAAACTTCAGCTGCAAGACACTTTTGACCAGGCAATGGTCAGACCCAATTTCTGCTCCTCTGTATGATCTGGTATTCCTAACCGAACCGGCCCATTTATTATTAATTAAAATATAATATATATTCTTGTGCAACCGATAAGGTGAAGCCCATGTGTGCCTATGTATGCCACGGTGTTTGTAATAAGTGTTAATTATTCTCAAACCATTAAGTTTACTTACCTAGAGAAGACGTTCTTCATCGCCATTGGAACTACCAATGCCAAATGGACCTAAAACTCCTGCCCAAAGGTCAGAGTAAGTAACAACTTTAGCATTGAAGTCACCTAGCACAAGAGAAATATCTCCTTCATAAAATTCAAAATATCATGAAACTGGCTGTAAAACATATCCTTCTCGTTCTCACCAGAGTCCTCTGTGGGGGCATAACAACAGACGACATTCAAGTCTTTAATTTTTGTTTTAAATTTTGTGCTGTAAGAAATGTTTCATTAATGCAATCATATCCTAGAAGAGCATCACTGGCGTGTCTGCTGAGAAGCAACCCTACACAATGTAGATGCTTTCCATCCTCCCTCCCTGAAAAGAGAAATTTAAAGTTATTTTTAAGTATCTCACATTTACCTGTCCATCTGGTCTCTTGCAAGCCTAGATTATCTAGGTTATAACGCTGGAATTCCTACTTGAGGACATCAAGAGAATAATCTCCGTGTAACGTCCTCACGTTCCACGTTCCTGCAGAGAGAAAATGATTAGTTTAAAGAAACTAGGTTTATTGGGATAGGTAGGGCCAACAATATCAAACAGCCCCCTAACCGCAGGCATGGGGAAAAGATCTGTTGTTCCTCCGCTAAAGGCTGAAGTCATCGATGTTGGTAGGAACTTCAGGCACCACCTTTTCAAGAGTCGTATAACCTGCCTGAGACACATTACTGCAGTTTAGGATTGGCGAAGCCCAACTAATTAGTGAGGGTTGAGGTTCTCCCAGCTAAAGACTGAAGCCACCCATGCTGGTAGGAACTTCAGGCACCACCATTTCAAGAGCCATAGACCTGCCTGAGACACATTGCTCCAGTGTAGGATTGGCGATGCCCAACTAGCTAAGTGAGGTTCAGGTACCTTCGATGGCCTCTGATCAGGATTATCCACCAGCTGATATAAGGTATCCCATGCCTCTGTTCACTTAGAGCTGGCAACCCAGAAGCAAACAGAAAACACAGTGACAGATTCTCCCTCAACAGAGGCCCACTAGTGCAGCAAGTTCGAGATTCATAATCAAACTCAAATCCATAAAAAAGTCCAGTCTAGTAGTAGGTATAAATGGTCAGCACCAGACCCTATGAAGTTGATCATTCCTCAGCAGGCTTAAAAAAAAGTAGGCCACACTGAACTGGCAGCCCTCCTCTTCCGTTCTCTTCCAAAAGAGAATATCTCTTCTGAAAGGTACTAATGACCTACACCACGAGAAGGCTGAAGATTTGCACATAGCTCTCCTTCCAGTTTATGCCTAGCTACCATTTACAGGCCAGCTGGTATAAGGATTCTCGTGGCTCTGTTCACTTAGGCCAGGCAACCCACAAACAAACAAGCAAACGGAAAACACATCGACAGATTCTCCCTCAAAAGAGGCCCACCAGTGCAGCTAATCCTTCCAGGTGTTGCAAATTTTTTTCCTGTAGTGTACTTTCAGACGTCACTTCTTGCTTTTCATTGTTTTTTTGGTTAAATGTCATAAGCTACGATTGGACAAGAAAACTCTTTGAGGGAAACGTCTCGTTCCATTCTTTATGTGAAACAGAGTGTAAGTACTATATTTGTTTGTAAGCATATCGATAATCAAGTTTATTTTCAAACAAATTAACCTTTTTCGTTTAGTGTTATAGACGAAGAACTGAAACTTCCAGCAGTGTTACCTAAAAGCCCTATATCATTCTTTTCTCAATACAACAATGTATCAAATGTAAGTACACTTATTAACGATGTTTACGGTTGTATTATCAGATTGCATTGTAAGTAAAATATTCAGCTGTCTTATGCTGTGTGCATATTCTTAATATTACGTTATCTCTTTAGATCTACAAATTCTTGTCTGAATTGTCTGAAGGTCACCGAAATATCGCTTCCACCATGGTCATCGGAAGATCTACTGAAGGCAGGCCGCTTAGGGTTGTCAAAGTAGGTTTTGCTTTGATTTATTCACAATCAACATATATCTTTGGTTTTGCATTTGCATAGCTTTGAACTTCTTATAATTAATATAATAGTTTTAATTGCATACTCTCATAATTTCTGTTTTATCATTAGTTGAAGTCTCCCGTAACCTAGAGATGTCAAAACTGTAATATTAACTCCATCAATGTTGAATATTTCACTGTAAGAGACAATAGATAAAGAACTTGGAAATACTTTAAATTTAAGGAACAGAAATTCTTAAATGCAGGTGTTTGTTACTTAAAATTTGGGGAAGGCTGGAGTAGGACTCTCCCCACCCTAGTTCCGACACTAATGACCAGGCTTAGTCTGTTTTGAAAAGTTCAAAACTGGTCGATCACTTTGTCTACGCTGAATTTGATTGAAAGGTATCTGTTCCAGCTTTCCAAGAAAACGAAAAAGACACATTGCTCTCATACTCTTATGCATAAAAGAAGCAGAAAAGGGAATAGAAACTTCCCCATCTTTTCCTCAAATTCAGTTCGCAACCTTCAACACAATCACAGAACTAGCACATAGTGTTCCAATTCATCTTATCTCAATTTGAGTATTTCACAACTTATTGAAGCCCTGACTCATTCATCTCATTTAATGAATGAAAAGTTATAGGGAACATGAGTTAATATTGTATTTCTAGGGTTTATTCTTTGTTTTTCGTGAGATTTTTGAAGAAATAAAACAATTTGTTTTTTATTTACGTTTTTCGAATATATATATACATACGTATATAATTAATAAACTTTCCCTTTTAAAAATGACAAATAAACGTCATAATAAATTATAAAGAATTTTCTAGATTATACTCTTTTCTGAATTCAGTTATAAACTTTAGAAGAATGCCATATATTTTTCAGTTGATGAGACTGAATCTGAACTTCCAGCATTTTATTTTATATTTTATATTCCAGTATTGTCTAACATTTTATATTATTATTTTATATTTAATCGAGATGAGATTGAAGTTTGAAATATTAAATTTAGCCAATGAGTTAAAATAATTATTTCTTTGATCCTAATTTTTGTTATAATATTGATGTCTTTTTTAGAAAGACCATAATCTTGAAGTTTATGATTGTTTTTTTTTTGAGAAACTAATCTATGGGAGAGTGAGGAATTATTTTTTAAGTGGAAAAAATTGCTGGATGTCACTTAAAATTTCTTTTACGTGCAGAAAATTGCATCAGTTAGAGAATTTCTGTGCGTGATCCATATGTTAATATTTCAACGAAATTATTGTAATTATGCATTAAGTGTGATTCTGTTAGTGTTTTTTTTTAGAGCTAACGAATCTAAATCACTTTTTTTGAGATTCTTGGAACTTCTAAGTGAATAATAGGAGACGTTTGAAAGTCACTTGGGATACTCTGGATAATCACCATTGAAAATTTCATTTATGATTTTGTTTTTGACTGAATAGGTTTAATGATGTCGAAAGTAAAGTCACTAAAATTATTTCAGATTTAATTTTTTATTGGGTGATTTTTATTTTTCAGAATGGTGGTATAGATAAAATTTAGGAGTAAATATTTTCTTTCTAAATTTAGAAGGAACGATTGAAGTTTATTCATTTATATCTCTTATTTTGCCTTTTGGTAGTCCAAGGCAATGTCTAATGATTTTAGTTTGAATTCTTCATAATTTTTTTAACTAAGCACAGACTGAATTTCAATACAATCAGTCTTCCCCCTCTGCCCCCCAATTTAACTAAAACGGATTTCTCAGAATGCTACTTTCTAAAGTTGGAAAATACAATTTCCTGTACTGCAACAAAAGCCTAGAACGATTTAACTTATGTTTATGCCATATTATACTCATATTTATTATGGAAAGGAAAAGGGCGGGGGTGGCTCAGTCGGTAGCGCGCCAGGCTCGTAATCTGTAGTTCCCAGGTTCGAGTCCCAGCTGGGTCAGCGTTGAGATTTATCTCCGCAAAATTCCCCGCCCTGCCCACGGTCAGTAGGGGAAACCGATGGGCTTGGAAAGGCCGCCGTCCGTCGGATGGGACGTTAAGCCGTGGCCCCGTGTGCGGGAGAGAGCCATACCCTGTGCACGTTAGAGAACACGCTGGATGGCCTTGACGGGAGGCTACCATCTGTCTCCCAACAGCTGTTCCAGTGGGTCCCCTCCCCCAACTTTCTCTTCTTTCGGGGTCCTTGTGGCCTGGCCATTTAGCCCATGGTGTGCAAAAAAGTGCCGCTGAGAGGTAAAACAACCCAACGGAAAGAAAAAAAGCAAATAGTAATAATTTGTAATATTGTTTCAGGTATCTACTTCAGAGAGAGCAAACAAACCTGTCATCTGGATACAAAGTGGCATTCACGCCAGAGAACACATTGCTCCAGCTGTTGTGACCTACATAGCTTCTGAGGTAAATGATAATGTTCAATAATGTAACAACAGAGAAAACGGACAATATATTTTGAGTTATTAAGATATTTCAGATGATAAAAATGGATTACTTGTTTTTTTTAATTTTCAGTCATCCTCAGTAGTCATCTTTAGGAATCCTGTTCATAGTTGGAGTGAGAGCTGGCAGGAAATTATCGGCCTCTAGGAAAGGAAATTAATTCTGCGGTCCGTGATGCCTCAGGATTTTGGGTCTTTTTCTGCTACCAGAAATCAATCATAAATAAATTAATAAATTCAATTGAGTCGAAAACAGTTAAAACGGATAAGACAAAATATCTGCTATCACGAAACTAAAGTTTGGTCCGTTCCGGCGGCAATACTTTTGCGTGGATAAGTTTTCTTTTTAACGTGAAACGTATAACATAAAAAAATCCTTAATGCAAAAATTTTGCGCGATTCAACGAATAAAATTCGATTAAAGCTTCTTCGGATGACAGGAAATTTATAGACGATTGACAAACGTAATCCTAATCACTGATAAATTTTGAACAGCTTCAAATGCCTTGCTAATTAGATAACTGCTAATTATTTAACAATGGCTTTGAATACATTAGTGTGCTTTAGACTCGACCTGGGACGCAGGTTAATGATTTTGTCTGCCGATTACGAGGTAGTTTCCTGAGCTCCATTAAGATCGTCGACCATGTTAATCTTTGATCAAGGAAAGTATTCACGATGAAGGAAGGGTTGATGAGCTTAGACACCGAATTCTTTAATAATAAAGATAGGTCTCATTCAATCTTTGCCTTGGTCTTCATTCTTAAAATAAGGCCTCAGCCATGAATAGCATTAGGAGTTACAATGCAATTACCGAGTGGTTAGCGCGCTTGGCTACTGATTTAAGGGACCGGGGTTCCAGCCCCGGATAAGGCATAGATGTACGTGCTGTTTTCTGCTGAGGTCCTGCCATTTTCTCAGACCTTCTACTATGGCATATAAACTAACAGGCTCCTGTCAGACCTCTGTGGGTTGGGTTGTTTAACCTCTGAGCGGCACTTTTTTGCACACCATGGGCTAAATGGCCAGGTCACATGGACTCCGAAGGCTCAGAGAAGGTTGGGGGAGGGGACCCACTGGAACAGCTGTTGGGAGACAGATGGTAGCCTCCCGTCAAAGCCATCCAGCGTGTTCTTTAACGTGCAGAGGGTATGGCTCTCCCGTACACGGGACCACGGCTTAACGTCCTATCCGACGGACGGCGACCTTTTCAAGCCCATCGGTGTCCCCTACTGACCGTGGGCAGGGCGGGGAATTTTTGCAGAGATAAATCTCAACGCTCATCCAGCTGGGACTCGAATCTCGGAACTACAGATTACGAGCCTGGCGCGCTACCGACTGAGCCACCCCCTCCCCAGACCTCTGTGGTAAGCAGCTGCTTGAGGGGTATTTATTTTTTATTTATATACTGTTAACGGGAATGCTAACACAAAATTTTATACTGTTCCCCTGCTTGTCGTGTTAACCGTTTTGCACTGATGGGGTTGGAAAACCAACCGATGGGTTTGGTAAGGGATTTGTCTGTCGGATGAGATATTGAGCCGTGGCTCCCTGTTGTGGAGAGCCTTATGTAATGAAAAGAACAAACTGGATGGCTTTGATGGGAGGCTTCTCTCTATCCTAACATTGGAAACGATGCTAATGATCTATGGTTTAAATTTCAGTTCATTTTCGTCTTGATGATTTCCCAAATTGGGATAAAAATGAAATCAATACTTATATTATCATGAGATTTCTAAACCATTTTCTTCGTTTTTTATTTTTTGTTTACACCAGCTGGTCGAGAACTTTGAAAACTCCGATGTGCAGCGAATAGTGGAAGCTTTCGATTGGTACATTATGCCTGTGGTGAACGTCGATGGCTACGAATATTCCCATACTGTCGTAAGTATCAGTTCAAGTGTTGTAAAAAAAAACCCAACAAAAACATCTCGATAGGAGAGAGAGAAAATGACAGCGTGGCCTTGATTTTGAAAAATGATCCCCACAATACCCTGACACGTGGTTTCCAAAATTGTAGTCCAAGGCCTCGGTATCGGTTCTTGGAAAATATGCAAATAATCTCATGATCCATGTTATTATCATGGAACCTGTTATTATCATGCAAATGCTCTCATGATCTTGTTATTATGCAAATAATCTCATGATCCTGTTATTATGCAAATAATCTCATGATCCTGTTATTATGCAAATAATATCATATTCCTGTTATTAACATAAAGCTCATGATCCTGTTATTATCGGGGCGGGGGTGGCTCAGTCGGTAGCGCGCCAGGCTCGTAATCTGTAGTACCCAGGTTCGAGTCCCAGCTGGGTGAGCGTTGAGATTTATCTCCGCAAAATTCCCCGCCCTGCCCACGGTCAGTAGGGGACACCGATGGGCTTGCCGCCCTGCCCACGGTCAGTAGGGGACACCGATGGGCTTGGAAAGGCCGCCGTCCGTCGGATGGGACGTTAAGCCGTGCCCCGTGTGCGTGAGAGCCATACCCTGTGCACGTTAAAGAACACGCTGGATAGCCTTAACGGGAGGCTACCATCTGTCTCCCAACAGCTGTTCCAGTGGGTCCCTTCAACAACCCTCTCTGAGCCTTCGGGGTCCATGTGACCTGGCCATTTAGCCCATGGTGTGCAAAAAAGTGCCGCTCAGAGGTAAAACAACACAACCTGTACTACTATAATAGTACAGGACAAGATAACCATGGTTCCCACCGCATATTTCGTAATTTCTTCGTACTTATTTAAAAGCTATAAAGAGTCCACTAATAAATGACTTATTCTTATAAGAGTAAATAAAGACGGAAATTTTATTCGTTTTCTTTTCATTGTTTTCATATGCGTTTATATTTTTGCCCCCCCCCCCTACTCCAAAAAAAATAAAATAAAAAAAATGGATCCTCAATTATATAAGTTCGTGAAATCTGTCCTGTAATGTCACTGCCTGGTGAAAACAATATTGTTGATAGACAGGCGCGGACTGGTAAGGGGGCGCTGAGCGCTGTAACGTCTACCCGGGTCCAAAGTGTCGCAGGGCCCTAGGATCTCATAGGTGTAGATTTTTTTAATAATAATAATAATTGTTATTTTGCAGTTCACAGGATCGGGGAAAGACTTGAGCTTCAGGTATGAACTTCAAAGTATTGAAATCTTGAAAGAGAAATCAATTTTTTTTATAGCAGCCTAGGTCCCCCTGCTACAGCTGCGTCCCTAAAAAAAGTGCCAGTTCGCCCCTGGGCAGACGAAATGGCATAAAAAAGTCCGAAAATAGTATTGTGAACGTCTTATACAAAATCCATCACATTTTATTTTCGTACATAAATTGTAATCATATCTTTTCAACTTTTTTTTTAAACTTAGTTTTCTTTTGTTTCATATTAATAATAAAATAATTTTTATACTTTATTTAACAAAGCAAAATTAGTTTTTTCTGCATATATATTTAAACACAATAAACATTGATTATCTAAATACATGTAAATAGAGATTTTTTTTTAAAGTGCAATATTAACTTAACGTTGCCAAATTTTTTATACTTCTTGATGCAAATTTGTCGTTATTTATACTGGTATAATATATCAATTGAATATTTGAAATAATGCTTATACATTTTGCTTCTTTCTCATAGTTGGGTTGTTTTACCTCTGAGCGGCATTTTTTTTTGCACACCATGGGCTAAATGGCCAGGTCACAAAGACCCCGAAGGCTCAGAGAAGGTTGGGGGAGGGGACCCACTGGAACAGCTGTTGGGAGACAGATGGTAGCCTCCTGTCAAGGCCATCCAGCGTGTTCTTTAACGTGCACAGGGTATGTCTCTCCCGCACACTGAACCACAGCTTAATGTCCTATCCGAGGGACGGCGGTCTTTCCAAGCCCATTGGTGTCCCCTACTGACCATAGGCAGGGCGGGGAGTTTTGCGGAGATAAATCTCAAGCTGACCCACCTGGGACTCGAACCTGGGAACTACAGCTTACGAGCCTGGCGCGCTACTGACTTTCTCATAGTAACAACATTATTCCATGGGAACGAAAAAAACAGTCATTTTTTAAATCCAGTTTTAAATCCAGTTTTAAATAACCAGTAATCCATTTTTAAAATCCAGTAGGTTCTGAGAGGGTTGACATAGATCGAAAAGCACTGTTTCGTTACTTTACGTTAAATAAAATGGAGACTGGGAGCTTAAAGTCCACTTCTACCAAAATAATTTTTTTTGCACTATAACAGATTGATTATAGCTTTATATAATAATGTTATAAATTAAATGGATGCAAATTGAGCGTGAGTTCAAAAATAATATTTAGCAACAATAATTCTAAAATGATGTAATTTATTTCAAAAGTATGAATAAAACCATTTATGTAAACTAAATTCAACCAACACAAATCTTCATCTTCAGCAATATGAAAATAAACCTTCAAAAAATATAACCCCTTTTCACTATTCCTACAAATAGTTGTTTCTCTACAATTCTTACAATCTCTACTCAAAGCACAAAAGAAGGCTTTTTATAATACTCAATAATGGCATAGTCATATTTGTAAATAAACCTGTAATCTATCAAGAGTAACCTTACCAATTCCTTAAACAAACTTAATATAACTATACCCCAAATGACTTTCTTCCAGGATTCTAGTCATCGAGTACTCCAAAACTGCAGCTAAGTATACTAATCTCTCAGAACCAATTCTTTTCAGACATTGATCACTACACATCAGACGATGAATTCTTTCCTTTTCTTACTAATTTACTAACAAGATCCACAATAATAAACTTATTTATATTAATAATAAAATAATAATTAATTAAAAAAATTAATAATAAAAATATTTCTTATTTAGACTATTGTGCTCAGACTAAGAAAAACTACTTTTTTCTTCACACTGATTCTTCCTTATTACAATTCTTATTCTTTATTTTTTTTAAATTAAGTTCGTTCGAAGTGGTTAGTGACGTAATTCTGACGCTGTAGTAGACGCGAGCATTAAGATGACACAGCACATCACGGTTTCATTGTTGCTCGTTCATCTGTCGTAACAATAACGGTAGCTATTAGTGCTAATTGAATTTTCATTTAACTGAATCAAAATCAAATACATAGTGCATATGCATCAATTAATATCGAGTAAACTAGAGGAAGCCGTCCCGTGGCCGAGTGGTTAGCGCGCTTGGCTACTGATCTTACGGGACCTGGGTTCGAGCCCCGGATAAGGCATGGATGTTCGTGTCGTTTTTCTGCTGAGGTCCTGCCATCCTCTCAGACCTTCTACTCTGGCATATAAACTGACAGGCTCCTGTCAGACCTCTGTGGCAAGCAGTTGCTTGAGGGGGTATTTACATTACATTTACATTTACAAATTAGAGGAAAGCATTTAAACATACTATTAGTAGAGGGCTGCTATAAGAGTTTTCCTACAACTAGATGTAACTATAGCATGCATTAAATTAACGAATCATCCTTACCCCACGTTTAGTGAATTACAAAACCAAAGTATTTATTAACTAAGGTAAAGAAAATTTTTCAAATAAGGTAAAATTGACATCGAGCAACGTTGCTAATTTTGCATTTGCAATGGAAAGGTTTAGCATTGACTGCTAATTTAGGTTCTTTAGAAGGAAGGAAAAGCCTTTTAAAAATAATGAAAATATAAAGAAGGACCTACTTTAAAACGCTAAATCCAGAAGAAAAAATTAAAAACTCTAAATAATGGCCAAAGTCAGCAATCAAGACCTTTGAACTATCGATTTTAAATGGTCTGGTTTGAAAGTTCCTTCCTCGGTAGTGACGTCACGGTTGAGAAACGTCATTTGTCTTCGACTCGTACTTAAGATGGCCCCGATAAAACTTTAAATTGGCAAGCAGTTAGGGTGCTGTTTTGTGTTACCTCTAAGCGCATAGACGTATTTTAATCTTCTGAGGCCCTGAGCTATGCAAAGTTTTAGAAGTCCCAAAAAATTAAAAGGTCGAATTGTATTTTTATTATTTTGATGGAAGAAAGCACTAAAAGTATTATTGAAAACTGCAATTTATAACTTTTAATACAAATTTAAAATTGTTGCAGAGTAAAACCGGGAATGAAATATTTTTAGAGGCCCTCTCCTGTCGTGAGGCCTAACTAAGCTGTAGCTTAGTTAGCTTATTTGTTTGGCCAACCCTGTCTAAGCGGCACTATTTTTTGCATACAATGAACTGAATGGCCAAGTCACAAGGACCTCAAGAGCCCAAAGAAGGTTGGGGAAAGGAGACCCAGTGGACAGCTGTTAGGAGACAGATGGTAGCCTCCCATCAGGGTCATCCGGCGTGTTCTTTAATGTGCACAGGGTATAGCTCTCAGGTACACATGGCCATGGTTTAATGTCTCATTCGATGGATGGACGTCGACCTTTTCAAACCCATTGGTGTCCTTTTTCTGACGGAGGGAAGCATGAGGGTTTATCGGAGATAAATTTCAAAGTTGGCGCAGTTGGGACTCGAATCTGGGAACTGGATATTACGAGTCAGGTGTGCTACCGACTAAGCCACCATATATTGATTAGGGAGCTAGCTACTGCTTCAAAAGGCATACTTTGTGTTAAAAGGGCGTGTCCTTGTATGAGAAGACTTACATAAACTAGGAGTAGCTTCTAGGATTCTTCTCTATCCTAAGCGTTGAAAATGAATGAAAGAGATTTAATTACATTTCAAGCAGAGGTTAGAAACTTCAAACTGTTTTTTGATCACATGGGTTGAAAGTCTTGCTTCAAGGATTTGACATTAGTGTAATCATGGTCTGCTTCCAGAGTACGTCAACATCGCATTAAAAATTTGCGTACTTCCTTGTTTTTTAACTCATTTTTTTGTACATAGGCCGCAGGGACTCGGCTATGCGTTGGGATGGAAAGTCAACTAAAATCGCCATTTTCTGGCGCGGTCATTCCTTCCTGAAATACAATCCAGGTATCCATGTTATTTGAGAACAGGTGAAGAGGGAATGAAAATCGTCGATCAGTGGGGGTTCATTTGTCTCGGGTCTTTAAAGACCACGTTTTAGAAAATTCTGAGGTAGCTTAAACAAATGGGGCAGGGGTGGTTTGTAATCTGTGGTTCCTAAATTCCAGTTCCGCTTGGGCCGGCATTGAGATTTATCTCCACAAAACTCCCCCCTCTACCCTTGGTCAGTAGGAGACACTGATGGTCTTGGAAAGCCGTCACTCGTCGGATGGGACATTAAGCCGTAGTCCCGTGTGCGGGACAGCCATACCCTGTGTACGTTAAATACCCCGCTCGGTGTCCTTGAAGAGAGGCTATATCTGTCTCTCCAACTTTCTCTGAGCCTTCGAAGTCCTTGTGACTTCGCCATTTAGCCCATTGTGTGCAAAAAAAGTGCCATTCTGAGGTAAAACAACCCAACCCAAACAAACGCCGGTAAGTTGGGTTGTTTTACCTCTGAGCGGCATTTTTTTGAGATTGAGAGCATATAAATAAAAAATAAATACCCCCTCAAGCAGCTGCTTGCCACAGAGGTCTGACAGGAGCCTGTCAGTTTGCCACAGTAGAAGGTCTGAGTACCATGGGCTAAATGGCCAGGTCACAAGGACCCCAAAGGCTCAGAGAAGGTTGGGGGAGGGGACCCACTGGAACAGCTGTTGGGAGACAGATGGTAGCCTCCCGTCAAGGCCATCCAGCGTGTTCGTTAACGAGCACAGGGTATGTCTCTCCCGCACACGGGGCCACGGCTTAATGTCCCATCCGACGGACGACGGCCTTTCCAAGCCCATCGGTGTCCCTACTGACCGTGGCGGGGAATTTTGCGGAGATAAATTTCAACACTGACCCATCCGGGACTCGAACCTGGGAACTACAGCTTAGGAGCCTGGCGCGCTACCGACCGAGCCACCCCCGCCCAAAGCCGGTGAACCGGATGGGTCGATAGACTCTTGCAAAGCTGCAAAATTTACATGACTATATCTGGTGGGTTGGGTTGTTTAACCTCTGAGCGGCACTTTTTTGCACACCATGGGCTAAATGGCCAGGTCACATGGACCCCGAAGGCTCAGAGAAGGTTGGGGCAGGGGACCCACTGGAACAGCTGTTGGGAGACAGATGGTAGCCTCCCGTCAAGGCCATCCAGCGTGTTCTTTAACGTGCACAGGGTATGGCTCTCCCGCACACGGGGCCACGGCTTAACGTCCCATCCGACGGACGGCGGCCTTTCCAAGCCCATCGGTGTCCCCTACTGACCGTGAGCAGGGCGGGGAATTTTGCGGAGATAAATCTCAACGCTTACCCAGCTGGGACTCGAACCTGGGAACTACAGATTACGAGCCTGGCGCGCTACCGACTGAGCCACCCCCACCCCATATCTGGTGGTCTTCTGAACTGAGAGAAAGGATTTTAAAGCTAGAAGAATAGATATCTCTTCTGCAGAATATTGGGAGCTCGTTTTCAAAGAGAATAAGTTGTTCATTTCCCACTATTGAAATCTCTAACAGTGGAAATTCGAACTAATGTATGATTGAGAAAATATAAATAGTATTATTTGATTAGCACTTATAAAACACCAAAAAAAAATTTCATATATTTTCTGAAAACGAAAAAGTTGGGTTTATCACATCCCTGGGGTTCAGAGGGAAAATCTTTGTTGTAAGTATAAACTTCTTGACCCAAACGCTCCATCAACAAAATTTCAGATTTCTTACTTAAAATGATCATTTGCAATATTCGTTTAAAGTTCGGCAATGTTCCAACATTTTCCACACACAGAGGGCGCAATTAAACAAATCGGGAACTCCGTAAATTTCGAATCTTAATATCTGGTCAATACGTATCCAACTCAAAAATAAAAATAATCTCTAAACAAGTTCAATGCCTAGCGATGAAGAAGCAATAGCCCTGTTAGCAAAATAATAAATTTCTCTTCAAGCAGCTGCTTGCCATAGAGGTCTGAGAGGAGCCTATCAGTTTAATACACCACTGAAAAGATCTGTGAGGATTTGGGTTGGGTTGTTTTACCTCTGAGCTGCACTTTTTTGCACACCATGGGCTAAATGGCCAAGTCACATGGACCCCGAAGGCTCAGCGAGGGTTGTGGAAGGGGACCCACTGGAACAGCTGTTGGGAGACAGATGGTAGCCTCCCGTCAAGGCCATCCAGCGTGTTCTTTAACGTGCAGAGCGTATGGTTCTCCCGCACACGGGGCCATGGCTTAACGTCCCATCCGACGGATGGCGGCCTTTCCAATACCATCGGTGCCCCCTACTGATCGTCGGCAGGGCGGGGAATTTTGGGGAGATAAATCTCAACGCTGACCCAGTTGGGACTCGAACCTAGGAACTGCAGATTAGGAGCCTGGCGCGCTACCGACTGAGTCACCCCCGCCCCAGATCTGTGAGGAAGGTGAGAACTTAGCAGAGAGACAACACATGAAAAAGAAACAGCCATACCTTATCTGGGTCTCGAACCCAGCTCCCTTTAAACGGTAGACAAGTCCGCTAATCACTCGGTCACCGCGACGTTTCCAAAATGAGTTAAAAAATAGGAAAAAAGAACAAAATAACTAGCGGAATTCTGGTTTGAAATCATTAAGCATAAAAACGGAGTTACCGTATATTCCCAGCGCTGTAATCTTGGCTGGTTTCAGTGCTTGCACAATTCCAGTAGCCATGGGGGGACGAAGGGGGGCTCAGTCGGTAGCGCGCCAGGCTCGTAATCTGTGGTTCCTAGGTTCGAGTCCCAGCTGGGTCAGCGTTGAGACTTATCCCCCCCCCCCAAACTTCCCGCCCTGCCCACGGTCAGCAGGGGACACCGATGGGCTTGGAAAGCTACTGTCCGTCGAATGGGACGTTAAGCCGTGGCCCCAGTGTGCGGGAGAGCCATACCCTGTGCACGTTAAAGAACACGCTGGATGGCCTTGACGGGAGGCTACCGTCTGTCTCCCAACAGCTGTTCCAGTGGGTCCCCTCCCCCAACCTTCTCTGAACCTTCGGGGTCGTTGTGACCTGGTCATTTAGCCCATGGTGTGCAAAAAAGTGCCGCTCAGAAGTAAGACAAACCAACCCAGTAGCCATGATTTGCCACCAAACTGCAAACAATCCTGTCTAAAGCTAAATTGAGCCTCCCGAAATTTCATGACGTTCAACGGAAATGTATGGAATGCTTGCGAGAATACGCTTATGTTTGTCATCCAGCAAGACCTTTGAAATATCCTTGCTAATTCGTGACAAAAAATAAGCAGAGATCATTCCGATAAAAAAACAAGACAGTTGTAGAAAATGGCGAATTTTTGAGAAGATTTTGGTGAAGAGTCTTTATTTACGTCATGAAGTGAATTCTGTTTGAAATATAAATAATCAAGAACATTTTGGTAACCCAGTTTGTCACGGAGGCCTGGCAGGATTCTGTCATGGCAAAGAGTCAAAGAAGCGGTGAGGTTTGGCGAAGAGAAAATGGAAATGTCGTATTTTACATAGGAACTGAATCGAAGTGGATTCGCTCTTCAAATAAATGCGATTTTTGCTCTCACACTGAAAAAAGCCGCGTAAAAAATATTAGTTGGAGAGAGCAAATATTTCCTATGATTTGCTTTAAATACAGGGGTGGGGTAAATTTGGAAGAATCTCACTAGTCATTAAGGTTTTACCACAAGACAAAGCAATGTCGTACTCCAACGTAGAAGGGAAGTGAAAAACGCTTTTCCTGCTTTTCTGAAAAAAAGTAAGAGAAAGTATTTAACGAAAATATATTTGAAAGTGAAAGTTCGTATTCTTTCCCATAGAATAATTTTAATATTTTAATTTTTTCCTAGCTTTGAATCCATAAAACTCCCCGGCCTGCCCACGGTCAATAGGGGACACCGATGGGCTTGGAAAGACCGCGTTGTTAAGTCGTGGCACCGTGTGCGGGAGAGCCATACCCTGTGCACGTTAAAGAACACGCTGGATGGCCTTGACGGGAGGCTATCATCTGTCTCCTAACAGCTGTTCCAGTGGGTCCCCTCCCCCGACCTTCTCTGAGCCTTCGGGGTCCTTGTGACCTGGCCATTTAGCCCATTGTGTGCAAAAAAGTGTCGCTCAGAAGTAAAACAACCCAACTTTAAAGAACACGCTGGATGACCTTGACGGGAGGCAACCATCTGTCTCCTAACAGCTGTTCCAGTGGGTCCCTTTCCCCAACCTGCTCTGAGCCTTCGGAGTCCTTGTGACCTGGCCATTTAGCCCATTGTTTGCAAAAAAGTGCCGCTCAGAAGTAAAACAACCCAACGTTAAAGAACACGCTGAATGGCCTTGACGGGAGGCTACCATCTGTCTCCTAACAGCTGTTCCAGTGGGTCTCCTCCCCCAACCTTCTCTGAGCCTTCGGGGTCCTTTTGACCTGGCCATTTAGCCCATTGTGTGCAAAAAAGTGCCGCTCAGAAGTATAACAACCCAACGTTAAAGAACACGCTGGATGGCCTTGACGGGAGGCAACCATCTGTCTCCTAACAGATGTTCCAGTGGGTCCCCTCCCCCAACCTTCTCTGAGCCTTCGGGATCCTTATGACCTGTCCATTTAGCCCATGGTGTGCAAAAAAGTGCCGCTCAGAGGTAAAACAACTCAACCCAAATCCTATCTTTGAAAGTAAGAAGACGGGACAGAATATTCCCCGGCCATTGGTGATTATTTTCAGCTGTGTTTATTTACAAAAATAGCAATGTTGGCAAACGAAATGAAAAACTTTTCGTTACGTTTTTCGTTACAGCCAAAAATTTGAGTATCGTTTTTGTTACGTTTTTCGTCATAGCAAAATGTAAAATTCGTTATAACGTTACGTTAACGTTATTTCGAAATATTTTCAGTACAAATGCAAAATAATGAAATATATGTTATTATTTTTGTTATTTATGTATGCAATAGCGTCATCTACCGGTTTGCATCAGTTCAATCAATCCATTTGTTAAAAAACAAATAACAATTGTAAAAAGAAAACTATTAATATTAATAACGAAATAAATACATAAATGCAAATAGAACTTTTGCGGTTACTTTTCTGTTATTGACTTTTAAAAACTGTTGTTTAAGAGTAATAATGAAATAAAAATTGCGAGTAGGAGACCACTTATGAATAAATAGGATAACACCACTGTAAGTATCCTAATGAGGTATGTAAGTAATACGAAGACAGGCATATACCAGGATTTAGTTTGGGGGAGAATCCATAAATTTTGCATCAGGGAGGGTTCGAGAATTTAGTTTCTAGGGGAATCCGAAAATTTAGGTTGGGGGATGAATCTGAGAATAAAACTTGAGTAGAGTTTCCTAATTACTAAAATATTCCAGCGGACAGGAAAGGTTAACATGATATTCTATGATATATGGAATAAACTTTTATAGTTACACCCTTTAAGGTGTTGTTATAACCCTTTAAGTAATGTTATTGTTTTAACAACTAATCTATGACAGTAGTCAATGAAATGAACACAATATTGTAAAAATATTCGAAAGGGTGGACTGTTTTGCCTCTGAGCAGCACGTTTGTATCCAATGGACTAAATAGCCAGATCACAAGGGCACAGAGAAGGGAATACATCGGTAGATGTTAGGGCTGCTTGATGGAAGCCTCCCGTTAAGCAAACTTAAGCCGTAGAAGGCAGCTGACAGTCTCCCGTAAAAGCCATTTGGAGAGTTCTTTAACGCGCACAGAGTATGGCTCTCCTGCTCTCGGATTCACGGCTTAACCTTATTTCTGAGCTCAATGGTGATCCCTTCCTTATCAGGAGGGGGGGGGGGGGGAGGTTCTGTCGCTAGCGCGCCAGGCTCGTAATCTGCAGTTCCCAGTTTTGAGTCCTGTCTGGGGCAGCGTTGAGATTTATCTCCGCGAAACCACCGCCTTGCCCTCGGTCAGTAGGGGACACCAATGGGTTTGGAAAGAACGCCGTCCCTTGGAACGTAAAGCCGTGGGTGGAAGAGCCGTACCCTGTGCACGTTAAAGGCCGGACGGCAGGCTACCATCTGTCTCGGAATAACTGTTTCAGTGGGTTCCCTCCCCCAACCTACTCTGAGCCCTCGGGGTCTTGTGACCTGGCCATTTAGCCCATTGTGTGCAAAGAAACTTTCTTATCGAGAACTAAAGCTGTTTAGAGGAAGTTGGGATTCGAACCCGGGAACATAAGATTAGGATCCTGGCTCACTACCAACTGAGCCAAATCCCCGCCTACTTTTTGAGGGGAAAAACGTCAGCGAAGATTTATGCAATTAGAACGAGAAAGCCAACAAAGAATATTTTGAGAGGGAAACGCATGCGAAGACTTTGTATTCTCTACTAAAAAAATGAAATAAATACCCCGTCAAGCATCTGCTTGCCACTAATGTGCTGAAAATATGCATCCAATACAAGGAATCTAACTATACTTTTTCCAACAAGTATTCCGTCCGGTGGATTTACCGTTAGCGGCGATTTTCAAGGGCGCATTCCCGCGATTTAACGTTGGCCCCACTGTACATGAGAAAATATTTTTTGTTTGGCGTATAGTTGGGTTGGGTTGTTTTACCTCTGAGCGGTACTTTTTGCACACCATGGGCTAAATGGCCAGGTCACATGGACCCCGAAGGCTCAGAGAAGGTTGGGGGAGGGGACCCACTGGAACAGCTGTTGGGAGACAGATGGTATCCTCCCGTCAAGGCCATCCAGCGTGTTCTTTAACGTGCACAGGGTATGACTCTCACGCACACGGAACCACGGCTTAACGTCCCATCCGACGGACGGCGGCCTTTTCAAGCCCATCGGTGTCCCCTTCTGACCGTGGGCAGGGCGAGGAAATTTTGCGGAGATAAATCTCAACGCTGACCCAGCTGGGACTCGAACCTGGGAACTACAGATTACGAGCCTGGCGCGCTACCGACTGATTTGGCGTATAGTATACTCAACATTAATAGTAGCATAAATGACAGTTCTGGCACAGTAAAAGGGGCTCGAGAATTCTATGAAAATCCATGGGAAAAGTTATGGGGGGGGGGGGGGGTGAGGTAAAAAGTATGTTTCTTGTGATTTTTTGTGAAAATATTTGTGAAAATTTAGAAAAAAATGGGGGTGTTTTTTAGCACGTGAAAAACTAATTTAAGTTTTATTTGGGGAGATGAGGTTTAAACTAATTTGTGAATTAGTTTAAATGAATTAGGTTGAAATGAGGGGTGTGTGTATGAGATAAAATGAATTAGGTTGAAATGAGGTTGTGTGTATGAGATAAAATGAATTTGGTTGAAATGAGGTGTGTGTGTATGAGATAAAATGAATTAATTTGAAATGAGGTGTGTGTGTATGAGATAAAAAATGATGTGTTTTGTTAAGTTATCATACACTTCACTGGATACAGCAGAATATTAACAGTTTTACAAAGTTTGAGACATTGGCTATAGCGTAGCGTAGGATTTACGGCATTTTGAAAAAAAAAGTGTTTTTTTTTTCCTTAAAAAAAATGGTACTAAATTTCTCGCTAAAAATCGAATAATTAAAATATCAAAAAAATCCTACGGTAGGTTTTAGATAATTCGTTTCTATGCATTTAAAAAATATGTAAATCGGATGAATGGTTCCCGAGATCCGCACTCTACCAGTTAAAAAAATGTTTCGAGAAAAACGCGTTTAAGGATTTAGGGGCCTTTTTACCGGGATTGACACGACCTCGTATTTGTCGCTGTAACTTCGTAAGGAGTTCGAATTTTGAAAAACACTTCATAAACTTTCCGAAAAATGCAAAAAAAAAAACGATTTTTTTAAACCCTCAGGGTTTAAAAAAAATTTAAGGGGGGGGTGTGCGGTCTTAAAAATATTTAAGGGGGGGGGTGCGGTCCCCCCCTAAATATAAAACTTTAAATAAACCTTAGTAAAACTATTTAATTCCGTTCAAAAAGAAGATTTGATATCACTCTTTCCAACTTATTTCATTCATCAACTCAGCTGTGTTTATTTCGATAACATCCTGCAATACGTCTCGTCTCGTGACCTCGCACTTTGATCTGATTACGAAACTGAAGCTGAGTTAACGATCTTTCCAAATTGTCGATAGAATATTTCTGACGTGGCGGCAGTTGGGTGCGGTCAGTGATATATTTTTAACGTAAGTGTTTCAATTATTCTTTCTTTAGGAAAGTTTTTAACCTTCTAATTGAATCTTTTTAGTTTTCTAATTTTCACACATATTTTCACAAAAAACCACAAGAAACATACTTTTTACCTCACCCCCCCCCCCCCCCCCCCATAACTTTTCCCACGGATTTTCATAGAATTCTCGAGCCCCTTTTACTGTGCCAGAACTCTCATATATGCTACTACAAACAACAGAGAGTTACATTAAAATATAAAGTCCCATTTAAATATCAGGATTTCTACTCTTAAATATCAGGGTACCTCTTAATATCAGTTATTTACGTTCCTTCAGTGGCAGTCCCAGGAACCACATTTTTTTGGATGTGGGGGTGGGGGGTGGCGATAGCCCTAGCTCGAGGCTGCCAATGCATTCCTATAGATACTTGCAAATGTTAAGACCATAGTTGATATAACTTTCAGTTGAAAACGGGGGGGGGGGGGCTTTGTATCAACGAAATTTAATAAAGAGGTAAGTATAGGAGAACACAGACTTAAATGAGTAAGTAATGCTATTATAATACATAACAATATGCTGTAACGTTAATCCGTATCCTCCAAGTAGGGCGATTGAAACGGGTTGTTGCTGGCAGAAGTAGAGGATTTAGGATGGAAAAAAGAAACTCTGTGATGGTCATGTGTTTCGTTATTTTCTGCAGCTCATTTTGAATTTCAGTGTGAACACGTGATGTGGCCTCAATTTCTTTCTTAAATTGGAAGCTTCTCTCCGTTACAGGATCGCATTTCAGCACTTTGTCTTTCAACTCATGCTGCAATTATTATTTCTTTGGAAGCTTTAAGGTTTGAAGGAGCCATTTCAGCAGCCTCCTCCTCCTCCTTATTTGTCCTCATTAATGACCTCAGAAAGATCTTCTTGGAGATCTCTGAATCTTCTTCAGTGAATTCCTTGATGTGTGAATCGATCTGTAACTCGATCATGTGTAGGAATGTCTCACATCATCTACGTACTTTTATATTTCAAACTAAGCCTGTTGCATTAATAAAAGATACTTCACAGATGATCTGCAATTAGTTAAATACAAGTTAACCTTTTTTTAAATAAAAATCAAAAGAAATAAATCTCGAATTTGTGAGTTTAAAAAATCATTAAAGTAAATCGCAAATGTCGAGAATCTAGTATATTAAAAAAAATAAAAAACCCCTCAAACAGCTGCTTGCCACAGAGGTCTGACAGGAGCCTGTCAGTTTATATGCCATAGTAGAAGGTCTGAGAGAATTGGCAGGACCTCAGCAGAAAAACGACATAAAGAGCCATACCTTACCCGGGGCTCGAACCCAGGTCCCTTAGATCAGTAGCCAAGCGCCCTAACCACTCGGCCATGGGACGGCTAAATTTATTAGGTTTTTTTTTTATTAAGAAGGAATTCCGTTTTAAGTAATCTCACTTATTTCGATGCCATAAATATAGAATATAAATACTTCCACTAGATGAGCTTTTGTTTTTATTTTAGGATAGGTTATGGAGGAAAACAAGGTCCTACAATCCGTCCAATCCGGAATGCATTGGCGTCGATGCCAACAGAAACTGGAACTTCCACTGGAATGGTAAGATTCATTTATTGCTTTATTCTCACGGATAAGAAATTGTTAAAGTTATTATTTTTTGCGTACTTTGTAAACAATGTTTTGAGGAGTCACCGAAGGTTGATTTCAAGGTAAGTCTGAATGCGAAGAAGCATGGCTTATTTGATTCTTCACGTGACAAGTTGGGTTGTTTTATCTCTGAGCGGCACTTTTTTGCACACCATGGGCTAGATGGCCAGGTCACATGGACCCGAAGGCTCAGAGAAGGTTGGGGGAGGGAACCCACTGGAACAGCTGTTGGGAGACAGATGGTAGCCTCCCGTCAAGGCCATCCAGCGTGTTCTTTAACGTGCACAGGGTATGTCTCTCCCACACACGGATCACGGCTTAACGTCCCATCCGACGGACGGCGGCCTTTCCAAGCCCATCGGTGTCCCCTACTGACCGTGGGCAGGGCGGGGAGTTTTGCGGAGATAAATCTCAACGCTGACCCAGCTGGGACTCGAACCTGGGAACTACAGATTACGAGCCTGGCGCGCTACCGACTGAGCCACCCCCGCCCCTTGACGTGACAACATAGTGTATTCATTTCTACGCAGCACACTTAAGTACTGGATAAACTTGTCGCGGTACACCAAAGTTAATACATTGTAGTAATTAAAAGAAACTCTTGTATTGATAGATCGAATTACCTTCATTTTGTTATTCACTCTCATTCGCAGAATGTTAATGTGTCATTTAGTATCATTCGAAAATATTTGTGCTCATGTTTATAAAAATTAACAATTCTATCAAAATAGTATCGTTCAATAATACAAATAATAATACGTAATCTAGCAATTCTTCATATTTACATCATTTGCTTTATATTTCAGGATTCTTAATATTTTTGAGCTTATTTTTAGATATTTTCATGCGATCAGGGCCTGCGTGAACTTTTGCGGGACCGGGTACCAAAATTGTGCGGGACCAAAAAAAAAACGCATTTATATGTACTTCTAAATTTTATAATAATAAATTATTTATTATAAGTACAAAGTGCGGTACATATCTACATACAACTTACAGAAACACCGAGTATATTATAAAAATTACATAATTTTTCTCGCCTTTTTCGTCGCAAAATCCTTAATTAACGTCATCAAAATTGACTGATTTCGCTATTTCGGTGAATTTTGACCGAAATTTCGTTTTTTACGATGAGCTTTTCGTGGACCGCTGGACCTTTTAAAGCGCGGGGTCGGGTTCCATGGAACGCGTTGAACCCGCCTCGCACCGGCCCTATATGAGAATAAACAACAAGCTCACTTACGAAAAGGAAAACTTGGAACAAGCTCACTTATTGGAACAAGCTCACTTACGAAAGGAAAACTTGGAACCAGCTTCACACACAAAATGAAAAGAAATTGAATTTCACGGCACTCTAGTGTACCGTGAATTTCAATTTCTTTTCCTTTTGTGGTGTTTTCTGCTGAGGTCCCGCCATTCTCTCAGATCTTCTACTGTGGCATATAAACTGACAGGCTCCTGTCAGACCTCTGTGGCAAGCAGCTGCTTGAGGGGGTATTTATTTATTTTCATTTTTATTTAATCTTTACAGAAGGAAGAGGATCGAGTGGTAACCCATGCTCGAACACTTTCGCCGGCACAGCGCCTTTTTCGGAGCCCGAAATTCGAGCTGTTTCCAACCAATTGCTCAGGCTGAAAGATCGATTGTTGCTTTTCCTGGACATCCATAGTTACGGTCAGTTTTGGCTTACACCCTGGGGCTATACGAGGAATCTTCCATCCACCTATATGGAAATAGTAAGACTTTTCTGCTTATGTTTGTACTCTGATCAAAGTGGAAAATAAACGATGTTTTCTCTTTTAAAAATTTTTGTTCGCTTTCAATGCATAAAGTAGTCATATATTTTACATATTTTGTGTTGATTTCCTTTCAGAAAGGACTGGCTGATATTGCTGTTGAAGCCTTATCAAGGATTCGTGGTACCAGGTACAAAGTAGGATCGTCAGCACGAACGCTTTGTAAGCTTGGTTCTTCTCTTTATATACTAAGTTTAAGAAATAAGTTTATGAGATGTGCCTCCTCAATACTGAATCCAAGGAAAAATCTTTTCTATATTTTCTTTCCCCATCTGTTTTTTATTTTGTTTCATTTTTTTTTCATCTCTTTTGCGATGGCTGTGTTGAACAGTTACAGGCAACCTCAAGCAAAAATTTGGACTTTCGCCCTACTCGTATGTATGGTGTTCTTCAACTATTCTGGGGCCATATACATGTTTTCCAACTATAGTAGCATCTCTAAACAGGCCCGGATCTACAAAATAAATAAAGAGGAAGTGTATGTGTGTGTGGGGGGGGGGGGGGAGAAGTGATCGAAATGAAAAGATGCGAGGCAAGATTGAACCGGAACAGCGTTCCGGTGTAAAAATTTTCCCACCGTTTCAGTGGTTTTTAAAAATCTTTTTGAAAAGTATGTGTAATATATAGGTTTAAGATTTTTTTCTCTTCCAGTCCGGTTATTAGAATGCCCCCCCCCCCTCTATATCTGGCCTTACTCTAAGTACGGCTGTTATGTAGCATCTATAAGTACGATCTTTAGCTTCATAATGGTACTCTGAAGCAGTGGTTCTCAACCTTTTATGCTTGGCGTACTCCCTGGAAATGTGTATGTAACTGGCGTACCTCTTGTATAGAGAGATAAAACTATAGTTATAGTATAACAATTGGAATAAAATAAAACATATGTATAATATATATCTAGCGACTTTTGAGCTCTCACGACGTACCCCAAAAATTTTACCGCGTACCCTACGTTGAGAACCCCTACTCTAATTTATGACTTTTAGCTTCTGCGGCATCTCTAAGCTCTCTAATCTCTTTAATTTCCGTGGAATCTGCTGTAGTATTTTCTGTAAGAATTTTCAATTTCATCTGACGTATTTCATCGTCTTTTTATTTTCATCGTGTTGTAATTATCGTAAAAAGTCAAATTGTTGGAAACTGAACAGTGTGAAGTATACCAAGTCGAAACCAGTTGAGATCCGATGTTCGGTTTTTGTTCAAACGCATTAATCGTTTGGCTTTCTTTCATTTTTTATTCGCTTAGAATTTTGGTAATTTTCTTGAAATCTAATATAACGAAAAACATGTGTTCGCATTTTTGTTGAGATTAATGAAATTGTCGTTGAAATAAAATTTTACGTGTTTTAACCAAAAGATCTAAAATATTCTCTTGAGATTTTCTCAGATAAATTACATCACCTGAAATAGTATAGTCATATGTAATATTGATTTATTTCCATTTACTTACCATAAGCACAGTTGAACAAATGAATTAGTCCTAATAACTGCTTTTCTCAAAGAAAGATTAAAAGGATAAATGATTCAAAACAATTTTCTACTTAATCCTTTTATTAAAATTTTCCCCCATCAACAAGCTTATTTACATTTTGAAAATGAACGCGCACAATTGATAAACTAACTAGAAGAAGAACACAGTGCCTGAATATGATATAGACGTTTTCAAACAGAACGAAGTTTTACATTTTCTCTTTGAATAAATCTCGAACAGTGGAAATTTGAACTAATCTATGTTTGGTAAAATGCAAATAGTATAGTAGCCACACAACACTAAAATATTTTCATTTATCTCTTAAAACGAAAATTTCGCCTTTTCTCAACCTCCTGGGTATAAGGTTGTTTGTTATTTGGGTTGGGTGGTTTTATCTCTGAGAGGCTCTTTTTTGCACACAATGGGCTGTATGGCTAGGTCATAAAGACCCCGAGGGCTCAGAGAAAGTTGAGGGGAAGGGACCACTGGAAATGTTGTTGGGAGACAGATGGTGATAGTCTCCCGTCAAGGCCATCCAGCGTGTTCTTTAACGTGTACAGGGTATGCTCTGTGCACGTTAAAGTGTACAGTTAAAGTGTACTCTGTACACGTGTACAGGGTATGCCACGGCTTAACGTCTCATCTTTCCAAGCCCATCGGTGTCCTCTACTGACCGTGGGCAGGGCGGGGGGAGTTTTGTGGATATAAATCTCATAATTAACAAATCTCAATATAACGCTAACCTAGGGGGGACTCGAACCTGGGAACTGAACATTACGAGCCTTCTACGCTACGGACAGAGCCCTGCCTGCGGCATATCCTTGTAGCTAAGATAAATCTCTTAACCATCACACTTTAAAACCGAAATTTCGAAATTTTGGCATAGACAGTTCGTTTGCAATATTCATTTAACAATTTGGTTTAGTTTACACCGTTATCTCTAACGGCGCTATTAAAGACTTATATCTCGCCTGTAGCACCCTCTAACAATGGAAATCGAAACTAATGGATGATTCGGAATATATATAATAAATATATATTTCAGAAATATATATGCAGAAAAAAAGAGAATATATATTAATTAAAATATTAAATAAAATGTTATTAAAAAGAATATATATTATTAATTCAGAAAAAATAAGAATAAATATATGTGAAAGAATATATATTCAGAAATATATAATAATTCGGAATATATATAATGAATATTTGGAATTTTTAATTTATCACTTAAAATAAAACGTTGCGTCCCCCCGCAGAATGCAGTGCCCGGGGTATGAGGAAAAATTCTTGCTAATGATTTAAACTTCTTGACCCTGACACTCTACCATCAAAATTTCAAATTCTTAGCATAAATAGATCGTTTGTAATGTTCGTTTGAAATATTGACATTTTTCGTCTCTTTCCACCGTTAGAGAGCGCTATTATAGCTATTGAGATATTCGAAAAAATGCGAATCGTAATATTTCATCAATATCTATCTGTGTTCCCCCCCACAAAAAAAGCTTTAATACACTACAGGAAATGAAAAATGCAACACTTGCAAAAAGTTATACAAATGTGACGAAATTTAGGGAGCGGTAGTATATGGAAATGATTAGGTTTGCAGGACGATCGAAACGATTGGACAGGCGCGAGCTGACGTCACAGGTGCGGAGCAGTCAAACACGATAAAAGGAAATAAAGCTCCCTGGTTGGCTAAACGTTGTGGAAATTGTTCTAAACCGCTAAAGATGCCCTTAAACAGACGTCGAAGCCGTTCCAACAGTTAACAGACTTTGAGCGTGAAAGAATCATCGGCTTTAGAGAAGCTGGTTTGTTGTACAGAGACGTGGCCAACCCTGTTGGCAGCAATCCCATCACCATCGTACACATATGGCGCCAGTGGGTTCAAGATGGATCCAGATGGACGACAAGGATCAGGAAGACGATGTATGCATGACCACGGAGCGACTGGACAGCCATTTGCGATGCATGGCATTGCGTGACAGATTCGCAACTAGAACACAACTGCAAAGGGTCTGACAATAGGTAACACATCGAATACCTACCAGGCGGATGGTAAACAACAGGGTTTTGCAGTTTTCATTGCGAGCCTATCTTCCGGCACTGCCTTTGCCCTCACATCTGCCCACATGCAAGCACGTCTTCAGTGCTGTCGCCTCAGACAGAACTGGAACGAACAAGAGTGCAGTACCATGGTGTTTAGGGACGAATCTCGTTTTTGTCTTGGTCAGCACGACGGTAGAAAACGTGTTCGCCGTAATCCAAGGGAAAGCAACGCCACCCAGTGCGTGTGACATCGTCACTCAGCTCCAGCACCTGGTGTCTTGGTGTGGGGTACCATAGTCGGACATCTCGGTCAAAACTAGTCATCATCATAAGAGGATCTCTATGATGATGATGATGGATGATTATGAGGATGTTACCAACATCTTGCAACCAGTGGCTGTCCCATTTGTTCAGCAGCACGGAATCTTTTACCAGCAAGATAATGCCCGTCCCCACACAGCCCGCATTAGTCTGCAGTATCTACACGAGCAAAACGTTCAGGCACTACCATGGCCAGCACGCTCGCCAGATCTTTCACCTGTTGAATACATCTGGGACATGATGGGCCAACAACTCTAACAACACCTAAGAGGTGCGCCAACCACTCTCACTGAAATGGAACAGCGACTTCGCGCTATTTGGCGTTCTATCTCTCAGGAGGAAATTATAGAGCTGTACGATAGCCTTCCTCGCCGTGTTCATGAATGCAGTGCTGCTAGGGGCGGTTGAACATCATACTAATTATACCACTTTACTGGGTAGGTAAAGTGGTAATTTTCCACAATTCGTTTTCGGTAATGTAATCAATCGCACATCTCAGCATATGCTAACGGCTGCCTGCGTTTCAATAAAATGGCATTAATCCTTTCAGGTGTTACAATTTTTTTCCCTGTAGTGTATATCTCAAAATTAAAAAAAAGGGTAAATGACTACAAACTGACAGACTCCAAAGAGAAAACATTAGCTCGTTTTTTTTCTTAAAAATGACCTAAAAAGACTGCACAGATGCGTTCGAATATTTATAATATTATTATCTCAACTGATATGGATTTCGGGACATCTGTCACCCCAGTGTAACAGAGACTTCAGCCTGACGCTGACATTACCGCCTGAGCCAACTCCCACCCACACAAAAGAACATTGTAAAAAATGCAAATGTTTAACAAATTTTGTTATTTTTTTACTGTTGTTTCGCGTGGACGATTGTTGCTGAGGTTTAACAGATGGATTTAGTGGCGAGGTAAAACCACCTTTGAGGGCTTCAATAACATATATTTCATAAGACATTCCTCCCAAATCAGAGCTCATCACTTTAAGAGCGAGCCACTGGCTTGAGTTGATACATTTCCTAACTTGAGGCATTCTGTTATAGTAGAAAGAATTGATCAACGAATCACCTCTGATTGCTTCAATTTCGTTAAATGATGGTGTTTATTTCCAGATTTAGTGAGCGGCGGTGCCAGAGACTGGGCTTATGGAGTAGCGGGAGCAACATACAGTTACACGGTGGAGCTTCCTGATACCGGAGACTTCGGCTTTCTTTTACCGAAAGATCAGATCGTTCCGACGGCAGAAGAGACTTGGATCGGAATCAAGGCCATGGCACTTCACCTCAGAAGAGAACTTGAGATTGAGAAACAGACTCGTATAAGATTTCCCGTAGAGTAACCAGAAACGGTTTTTTGTTGTTTACGATGGGGAAAAAATTGAAGTTACCGACACACTAGCATATTAAGTAGGCACAACTGGGATGATGCAGAGGGTGCGAGGGGTACAGTTTTTCCCAATTGCTAAAATATTCCACTGAACAAGAAAGATTAAAATGATATTCTAAATGGAATAAAATTTTATATACATATTTTTTAATCTATTTTTAGTGTCGGACATAAAAATGGGGCTAAAATAAAATTATACGAAGACAGCTGTTTTAGATTTCCAAGCAGGTAGACGAGTTAGAGATTTAGTGTAAGGCGACAGGATTTTTGGGGGATTTCCCCCCCCCCCCCCCTCCGCCTGGTTACGTCCCTGTGTGCGAACACACATCTTTTTCCCCTTTAATCAATATCCACTCTATTTTGGCCAACTTTTTATGCCTTATGAAGTTTTCCGTATTACCCATAATTCTATTGTCAGATAAATTCAATTGTCGGTGTTGTAGTAGAATGTTTACTAATGATGAGACTCTATGACCATTTATTCTCCTTAAATAATTAAGTGTATTTTTAAATGAATTTCAATCGATATCACTAAAAGAAGCTCATCAACTGCCTCTAATGGTGATGGCGTCTTTCGTTGTTAAGAAGATTCTGTAAGTTATGTAATAAATTTTAAAAATTCAACATATAACATTTTAATGGGCTCCGTTATTTTAATTCGCACCAACAATCACTTCGTTATGCCAATGTTTGCGTTACTTGTGTTTTTTAATAATGATGAAGAAATTATTTATTCCAGAATAATTATCTTTTTGTGATGTTTATGTTCAACTGGAAGAGTTGTTTTTGTTTTGATTTGTAACATATAGAACGGAGAAGGATTCCGGAAACTAGACCTACTTGTTCAGACTTACTAAGACCGAAGTTACTGCTGACCACTGCCTCAGTTATAGCTACGGTTACCATATTTTTTTGGTTACCATATTTTTTTGGAGAAAATAAAGGACAAATCAGAAATTGTTTCATAATAAAAAAAAAGCAGGTTGCGTTTATTTGTTTCACTAAAACTAAAAAGCTTTATAACATTTATTATAAAATATAAGCATATACAAAACATTTTAAACAATCATATTATTACTTAAAAATTTAATTTTGATACTTTTCACAAGAAGGTTTGTGTTTTAAAAATTCATAAAACTGTATACAATTCATGTCTAAGTTGCATTTGGTATAAATACATGATTTCAATGTTTCGATTTTTTAATTTAGTTTTTTCACTGGTCCACATATTGTTCGCTAATCAAAATACTCGTTCAGTGGGGGCATTAGATCCAGGGAGACATAAGCAAAATTCAACATTTTTTAAAATGTTTTTAAAAGATACGTGTTTATCTGTGAAATATTTAAAATTTTCAACCCATCTACTGCGCGCCAATATTAAGTTTACTATTTTAATTCACAAAAAAGGACAAAACGGCCATTTTAGAAAAAAAAAATCTAAATTACAGAGCAGTGAAATAAAGGACTGTCCTCTTAAATAAAGGAAGTATGGTCACCGTAGTTATAGCTAATACAACGCACGAAGTTTCCTGCTGGAATAATTGCTAAATCCCCAACCACTACGTAAGTTAAGACAGACAGGATTTGATAACTAGCAGAATGGACATCGAAATTCGATAAGCAAAAACTTAAAATTCGAAGTGGCAAAATAAAAAAAAAATGGCGAAAGCAAGTTGTTTCCATTTTTTGAAATCGAGTTCAATTGTAGGTAGGGACTTGGAACTTTAAAGCAGAAAATTTCCTGTCGAAAATCACAACGACTTCCTTAACACTTCTCGCTTCCCTCTCACCAATCAGATGAAGTGGAAAAATTACACGAAAAAACGATGCCAGTGGCATCCGAGACTAATTTTCTGCCGTAATTTCAAATGTTCGATTTGAAATTTATGCCGGTTGCAAGAGAATTCCAGATGCTTGAGTGCCGTATAACAGGGAGTTTATTGTATTTCTGTAGTCTGAGGGGTGGGGGAGCCAAGAAAGTGTTAAATGCAAAATTTCGATCTTTCTATATATCTTTTCTACATTTAAAAGGGAAGTAATTCGAGTATAATAAACTAAAGTGCATGCATTAAAGAGTACAGTAGCTCAAAAAGGTATCCGAACGCTATGGTTGATTACAGAATTCAGAAAAAATATCTGGCAACGATTTCTTTTTAGAAATTTGTGATCTGGCAACCTTCGTGTCACGTGATTACAGAATTCAGAAAAAATATCTGGAGCGTGTACAGTAACTGCACACGCTCAATATTTCCGTGAGAATTTTCCACACGATCTAGTATCAAAATAATATAACCACCTACAGTCGCTCAAAAAAGTATCCGAACACTACGGTTGATTACAGAACTCAGAAAAAATATCTAGCAGAGATTTTTTTTTAGAAATTAGTAATCTGGCAACCTTCGTGTCACGAAGTTGCCAGATTACTAATTTCTAATTTTGCCAGATATATTCTAATGTTGCCAGATATTTTTTTGATCGACTGTATATGTAGGGCTGTTAACAGGGGATAAAAATGAAGTGAGTGATTGTTCAGATCCTTTCGAATAGTAGTTTTGAACAAGTTCTTATCTTGGGAGCTATACTGGCATAAAGTCATGAGCCGTCCCGTGGCCGAGTGGTTAGCACGCTTGGCTATTGATCTAAGGAGCCGGGTTCGAGACCCGGGTAAGGCATGGATGTGTGTGTCGTCTTTCTGCTGAGGTCCTGCCATCCTCACAGATCTACTATGGCATATAAACTGACAGGCTCCTGTCAGACGAGGGTCCTGTCACTGACAGGCTCCTGTCAGTGAGGGGGTATTTATTTATATTTATAAAGTCATAAAGTAAACAGAATAGATATTGTTGCTGGAGACTTTTAAGAATCTATGGCCAATGAGGAAAAATATTCATATATACACTGGTTTTCAAAAATTAAGGAACTGGGAGCTAACGTCAAAGTTCTATAACTTCTAAAATATTCTTTTTTGTTTGAAAAATATAATAGCAGATAAATATCTCAATCAAATATCTCAATGTCGCAATTTTCAATTATTCGTTTAGCATTTAATGAGATGGAAGTTGGAATATTTAACAATAACAATGAAAATCACAAAAATTGACTTCAGATGTTAATTGAAACCTAGTAATAAGTATTGTATCAAAATGTTTAATAAAATAAATATGCATTTTAGAAGTTTGTGCAAAGAATTATTTCACTCTTCATCAGTTTTAGTAGAAGTTTCTTAAGACTGGCATTGCTGTTGAGAAATATTGAACCTTCCATACATAACACATTAAATACTGAACGAATATTATTACTAATTTTAATACTAACGAACTTTATCTGCTATCACATTTTCCAAAACGAAAAAAAAAAAAAACCGCACCAAATCTGCAGTTCCCAGGTTCGAGTCCCACCTGGGCCAGCCTTGAGATTTATCTCCGCAAAACTCGCTGCCCTGCTCTCAGTCAGTAGGGGACACCGATGGGTTTGGAAAGGCCGCCGTCCGTCGGATGGGGCAATAAGCTGATAATCCCGGAGTGTGGGTGAGTCATATCATGTGCACGTTAAAGAACGCGCTGGATCGTCTTGACTGGAGGCTTCCATCTCTCCTGACAGCTGTCCAGTGGGTTCCCTCCCAAAAATCTTCTTTGAGCCCTCGGAGTCCTTGTGATCTGGCCATTTAGCTCAGAGGTAAACAACCAAACTCAACCCTTCCTAAAATTTGCTATGGTCGCGAAACTTGTAACATTGGCAAGCAAGATAACACAAAACTCTATGCTTTCGATTTTGGGTATTACGTGGTTTCCGTATGCTACTGACGATGAGGTTAGACGAAGAAGTCAGCAATCACCTTCAAGCAGCATCTTATATAGGGAGAGAATGCGTTGGTTTTGCCATGGTACGCGCATGCAGCAGCACAGATTAGCGAGTAGCGTTATGAACTGTGTGTGCCTAAAGGCCCACAGAAACATAAACTTAGAATGTGGTGGAAAGACAAAGTCAAACACGAACTGGCTTTGAAAGGACAAATGCAAAAACTGTAGCTCAGGATAGATTGTTTGGAGGACTAAATTATAGTCTGATTGGACTTGGGCGGTGGTGGCTCAGTCGGTAGCGCTCCAGGCTCGTAATCTGTAGTTCCCAGGTTCGAGTCCTAGCTGGGTCAACGTTGAGATTTATCTCCGCAAAACTACCCGCCCTGCCCACGGTCAGTAGGGGACACCGATGGGCTTTGAAAGACCGCCGTCCGTCGGATGGGACGTTAAGCCGTAGCCCCGTGAGCGGGAGACAGCAATACCCTGTGCACGTTAAAGAACATGCTGAATGGCTTGACAGGAGGCTGCCATATGTATCCCAACAGCTATTCCAGTGGGTCCTCTTCCCCAACCTCTGAGCCTTCGGGGTCCTTGTAACCTGGCCATTTAGCCCATGGTGTTGAAAAAAGTGCCGCTCAGAGGTGAAACAACCCAACACAACTGACTGGACTTCGTATCCCATGCATATACAAGTATGTAGAGCTAGTACATTGACTGCAAAAAGATTCTACATGAGATATGCGTGCGCCATGTATGCACGAGTTTTTTCTGCCTCACCCATTTCCATTGAAGAAATTTATCTGATTTTCGATTCCTACCCGAAACTACATTCATTGATGCCTTTCGTAGCAGTAATTATACATTAATTATTTTCGAGATTAATGAGAATTAGTTTTAAAGTTAATCAATTTCAATTAAGAAATTCGTAAAATTGTTGAAAATAGGAAGCTCTGTGCTGTAATTTGCACTTTTTTGCTTAAAATGCAATTCCTTTACTTAGACAATAAGGAAATCGCTGCTTATAAGAAATATATTGCATGCTCAAAGTGGAAATCGCAACACCAAGTAGGAATCGAATTTGAGATATGTAAATCGCAGGGGGCAATTGCCCATCGGAGATATGCAAATGATCAAAGTTCCGCAGCGAATGGACACGTGACACCTAGTCCAGCCGCGGATAAATACCTGGCGCCCACAAACTCGTATAGTACGACTGGCGGTGAGGTTGGAGTGTATGCCTTAGAGACGCTGGCGGTGAGGTTGGAGTGTATGCCTTAGAGACGGTGAGGTTGGAGTGTATGCCTTAGAGACGGCGAGGTTGGAGTGTATGCCTTAGAGACGGCGAGGTTGGAGTGTATGCCTTAGAGACGGCGAGGTTGGAGTGTATGCCTTAGAGACGGCGAGGTTGGAGTGTATGCCTTAGAGACGGCGAGGTTGGAGTGTATGCCTTAGAGACGGCGAGGTTGGAGTGTATGCCTTAGAGACGGCGAGGTTGGAGTGTATGCCTTAGAGACGGCGAGGTTGGAGTGTATGCCTTAGAGACGGCGAGGTTGGAGTGTATGCCTTAGAGACGGCGAGGTTGGAGTGTATGCCTTAGAGACGGCGAGGTTGGAGTGTATGCCTTAGAGACGGCGAGGTTGGAGTGTATGCCTTAGAGGCGGCGAGGTTGGAGTGTATGCCTTAGAGGCGGCGAGGTTGGAGTGTATGCCTTAGAGACGGCGAGGTTGGAGTGTATGCCTTAGAGGCGGCGAGGTTGGAGTGTATGCCTTAGAGGCGGCGAGGTTGGAGTGTATGCCTTAGAGGCGGCGAGGTTGGAGTGTATGCCTTAGAGGCGGCGAGGTTGGAGTGTATGCCTTAGAGGCGGCGAGGTTGGAGTGTATGCCTTAGAGGCGGCGAGGTTGGAGTGTATGCCTTAGAGGCGGCGAGGTTGGAGTGTATGCCTTAGAGGCGGCGAGGTTGGAGTGTATGCCTTAGAGGCGGCGAGGTTGGAGTGTATGCCTTAGAGGCGGCGAGGTTGGAGTGTATGCCTTAGAGGCGGCGAGGTTGGAGTGTATGCCTTAGAGGCGGCGAGGTTGGAGTGTATGCCTTAGAGGCGGCGAGGTTGGAGTGTATGCCTTAGAGGCGGCGAGGTTGGAGTGTATGCCTTAGAGGCGGCGAGGTTGGAGTGTATGCCTTAGAGGCGGCGAGGTTGGAGTGTATGCCTTAGAGGCGGCGAGGTTGGAGTGTATGCCTTAGAGGCGGCGAGGTTGGAGTGTATGCCTTAGAGGCGGCGAGGTTGGAGTGTATGCCTTAGAGGCGCTGGCGGGACCCTTATGTGCAATTGATGCCTTCTGAGGGGAAAAACGAATCGTCGGTATGTGAGAGCTCAGACTGTGACTTCGAGCGATTTGTCGCATGCGTGGAGTGCAATGTGAGCACAGTGCAATGGTGTCACGTAACATCATGGAATACCAAATGACAAGAAGGACAGGTACGGGACCAGCACGTTGCACCACAGGATGTTAAGATCTCGTGCTTCATCGGATAATCATTTGCGACCCTTTCACCAGAGTTACTGTGCTGCAGAGTGATTTACGTACAGCTATGCGGATCGTGGTCTCCACGCAAACCATTAGGCAACGTTTGCATGATGCAGGAATGAGAGTGAGTCGTTCAGTACAGCATCTGCGCTTGCAGCGACATCACCAGTTACGCTATCCCCAGTGGTGTCGAGTGAGGCAACATTGGACTATGGAATGGAGGAAAGTGTTGTTTACAGACGAGTCCTGATTCTGTTTCGGCATACTAGATGACCCTTGATTCTGTTTCGGCATACTAAATGGCCAGGTCACACGGATCCCGAAGGTTCAGACAAGGTTGGGGGAGGGGACCCACTGGAACAGCTGTTGGGAGACGGATGGTAGCCTCCCGTCAAGGCCATCCAGCCGTCAAGGTCATGTTTATCCACATGGTTTCCATCCTCCCGTCAAGGCCATGTTTATCCACATGGCGTTGGTATCATCAACGGCATGAGTAAGCCTATTGAATTAGCCATCATACTGCTCCCCACTATAGTAAACGGCAGGGGGTGGCATCAAATATGGCAGCCGGATACATCTGTTCCGTTTCTGGCACGCTAACAGAGAGATGTTACATCAATGACATAGTTAATCCTGTGGCACGACCCTTACCACCATTTCCTGGACTGATTCTGCAGTAGGACAATGCTACACTGCACGTGCAATGATGGACAGTCTCCAAGGTGTTGGAGACTGTCCATTATTGCACGTGCAGTGTGTGAGGTATTCCGCTGGTATAGGTTAAATGGACATTCTTCCAGCCATACTCCTCGGACTTGTCTCCCATTGAGAATGTGGAATCTACGGGTCGCCGCTTCCTCCGGCGACGAACTTGGTACAATTGCATGCCCAATTGGTTGTTGTTTGGAAAGTCGTACCTGAGGATACCTTAACCATCTGATTGATGGAATGCCGAGACATCTGCAGGCTTATATAACCGTCCAAGGCGGGCCTCCTCTGTACTGACGAATCTGCAATAAACGCATGTACCTTGCGTTCCGCTTTTTGATCATTTGCACATCTACCCTCATAGCTTCCCATCCTCGCAGTTTCTGGCGTATACATCACTTACTTCGCAGTCTTGCGATTTCAACTTTGAGTATGGGGCGCGGGTGGCTCAATCGGTAGCGCGGCAGGCTCGTAATCTGTAGTTCCCGGGTTCGAGTCCCAGTTGGGTCAGTGTTGAGATTTATCTCCGCAAAATTTCCCACCCTGCCCAGTTATTAGGGGACACCGATGGGCTTTGAAAGGCCGCCGTCCATCGGATGGGACGTTAAGCCGTGGTCCCGTGTGCGGGAGAGCCATACCCTTTGTAGAACACGCTGGATGGCCTTGACGGGAGGCTACCATCTGTCTCCCAACAGCTGTTCCAGTGGGTCCCCTCCCCCAACCTTGTCTGAACCTTCGGGATCCGTGTGACCTGGCCATTTAGCACATGGTGTGCAAAAAAAGTGCCGCTCAGAGGCAAAACAACCCAACCCACTTTGAGTAGTGCATCATTGAATTCAAATAAAAACTATGAAAACGAGATGTCTTGTATGCTACTTATACATTTATAAATTTCTCAATGTTTCGTCAGTTGACAAATAGGTGAGCTATCAATGAACTTCTTGGGAAATTTAGTTCATGGGTTCGTATCCCACACGGCTGAAGATTTTTCCTCAAGTTCGATATCGATGTTAAGACCGATTCCACACTTTGCTATACAACGTACATTTTATTTTTACATTAATAACTTTCATTAATGTTCAAATTATATTCGATTGGTAGCATTCATGTAGTTTCACTATCGCGACAGAACCATCACTAAATTCCAGGCGTATCGTGAGAGATAGAACAATCGCTAATCTCTAGACATATTGTTCAGATCAGTAAGTATCGTTGTAACTTCTGGCCGTGACGACACGGAATGCTACCCACAAAGCTCATAAGGGATAATAATAGCGTTTAGCTATTCTCTGATAATTTTGTTACAATTGACAGCTTTTCTACACTGCATTGTGAAAGACAAAATCAGTTACAAGAAATTTATTTATAAGGAAAGAGAAAAATAATCGAAGACAGAGCGAGTAAATTGTGGCCCATCCACCCTGGAAATGAAGTTTCGTAACTCCGAGTAAATTTGTGAAATGCTTAAAATTTTTTCTTGTTTTTACAAAAACTGAACTTCTTTTCGTAAAATAAATGTAAAAGGACAAATGAACAGGTGAAAATGCGAACATGACATGTAAACGCAATTGTGTGTTCTTCGTCATGGAAGAAAAGTTCTCTTTGAGCCTGTTAGAACATGAACACGTGATCTGTTCGTGTATTTTTGAAGTCGTTAGTTCGTATCCTTCCGTATTCTTCTCAACTCGAGGCAATCTTTTCTCTATAATGATCCGCTCTATTCTCTGTCAGTAGGGAACACCGATGGGCTTGGAAATGTCGCCGTCCGTCGGATGGGACGTAAAATTGTGACATTGTGACCCCGTGTGCGGGATAGCCATATTCTGTGCACGTTAAAGAACACACTGGATGGTCTTAACGGGAGGCTATCATCTGTCTCTCAACAGCTTTCCAGTGGGTCCCCTACCTCCAACTTTCTCTGAGCCCTCAGGGTCCTTGTGACCTGACTATTTAGCCCCATGGTGTGCAAAAATGTTCCGTTGAGAAGTAAAACAACCCAATCCACTATAATGAAGATTGCCATTTTTTATTATTACCTGTGATTTCTTAGTGTTAATAGCGTTATCGTTCCTTTTTTGCTCTCACATCTGGATTGGGTTGTTTTACCTCTTATTGGAACTTTTTGGTATAAAATGTGCTAAATGGCCAGGTCACAAGGATCTCAAGGGCTCAGAGAAGGGTTGGGATCCACTACATAGCTGTTAGGAGACAGAGAGAATCCTCCCGTCGTTGGGTTGTTGTTTTATCTCTGAGCGGCATGGGCTAAATGGCCAGGTCACATGGACCCCGAAGGGTCAGAGAAGGTTGGAGAAGGGGACCCACTGGAACCGCTATTGGGAGACAGATGGTAGCCTCCCGTCAAGGCCATCCAACGTGATCTACAAAGGTACAAAGGGTATGGCTCTCCCGCACACGGACCACGGCTTAACGTCCCATCCGACGGAAGGCGGCCTTTCCAAGCCCATCGGTGTCTCCTACTGACCGTGGTTAGGGCGGGGAATTTTGCGGAGATAAATCTCGACGCTGACACAGCTGGGACTCGAACCTGGGAACTACAGATTACGAGCCTGGCGCAGCTTCCGACTGAGCCATCCCCCTCCCGTCGTTGATCATTCAGCCTGTTCTTTAAGGAGCTCAGGGTATGGCTCTTCTGTACACTGAGCCACGTCTTAACTTCTCATCCGACGGGCTTCTCAAGATCCTCTTGCATCCCTTTTCTCACCTGGGACAGGGTAGGGATTAAGCGGAAATAAAGTGTTCACCTTCGATCAGGTATTCGAAAGTCAAAAAGTGAAAATATATGCTCACTTAAATGATTTTATAATTCATCATTATATAACAGCGCAATTCCTTATGAACGAGGACAAATGAGACGTCATCGGTGACAGAAATTGGCAATTTTCCCGTGGTTCCGCGGCTACCGAACCGATCGGTCCCGAATTTGGTGGTGTGGTCCCGCTTAGTTCTGACCGCCTTGATGTGATGGATGGGGTTCCTTGCTGCCGTGGGTCGGGAGTGATCCCTCGAAAAGCGTCCGAGATTCCTGGAGCGCTGTCGTTGCGGACGGTACCACTGTCGTCGCCACACTGTCGCCGCCACTGTACGTCTTTCGATAATTGCTGAATGCAATTATCGAAAGACGATGCAATTATCGAAATGAATGTAATTATCGAAAGACGTACGTCTTTCGTCTCACTGTACGTCTTTCGATAATTGTGTCTTCTCACTGTACGTCTTTCGATAATTGCTGAATGCAATTATCGAAAGACGATGCAATTATCGAAATGAATGCAATTATCGAAAGACGTACAGTGGCAACCTTCGTGTCACGTGACACGAAAGTTGCCAGATCACTAATATCTAAAAAAAAACGTTGCCAGATATTTTTCCTGAATTCTGTAATCAACCATAGTGTTCGGATACTTTTTTGAGCGACTGTAGGTGGTCATATTATTTTGATACTAGATCGTGTGGGCTCACTCACGGAAATATTGAGCGTGTGCAGTTACCGTTCACAGCAAACTGGAGCGTGTGCAGTAACTGCACACGCTCCAGTTTGCTGTGAACGGTAACTGGAGCGTGTACACGCTCCAGATATTTTTCCTGAATTCTGTAATCACGTGATACGAAGGTTGCCAGATCACTAATTTCTAAAAAATCGTTGCTAGATATTTTTTCTGAATTCTGTAATCAACCATAGTGTTCGGATACTTTTTTGAGCGACTGTAAGTGGTCATATTATTTTGATACTAGATCGTGTGGGCTCACTCACGGAAATATTGAGCGTGTGCAGTTACCGTTCACAGCAAACTGGAGCGTGTGCAGTCACTGCACACGCTCCAGTTTGCTGTGAACGGTAACTGGAGCGTGTACAGTTGCTGTACACGCTCCAGATATTTTTTCTGAATTCTGTAATCAACCATAGTGTTCGGATACTTTTTTGAGCGACTGTACGATTGCTGTGAATGAACTTTTCGAAGAGTTTCGCTCCAAATGTTTGGTGTGGGTGTTACTCGTTATTGAGTATTTGTGGTCCAAAGTAGTGTCATCAAATTAATTCGGCCACGGAACATTTCGCACTCGAAACATTTTTGCGAAATTCTTAATGATATTCTTATATATGAAGGTAAAAAGTGACCACAAATAAGTTAAAATAATTTAACAAATAAACGTCAAACAAGTGTACGATATCGACATTTTATTAATTGCACGTATTTAGAAACCAAAAACATATTTCATATAGGCGAAAAATTAAGCTTAAATGCTAATATGACTCCGATTTGCAATTTTCAATAGGATGAATGGATTTTTTTTTTCATAAATTAATTTCAAAATTGTCTTTTCGTTTATAATGGGTTGTTTTACCTCTGAACGGCACTTTTCTACACACAACCGGTTAAAATGGTCAAGTCACAACGACCCCAAGGATGAGAGAAGGTTGGGATGAGGGGACCACTGGACAGCTATTAGAAGACAGATCCATCAAGGCCATCCAGCGTGTTCTATAACATGATCTCCCGCACATGGTGCACGGCTTAGCGTCCCATCCAACGGACGTCGGCCTTTCCAAGTCTATCGATGTCCTCTACTGACCAAGCCAGGGCGGGAGATTTCGTGGATATAAATCAACGCTAGCGCGGTGGGACTCGAACCTGGGAATTACAGATTACGAGTCTGGCACACTATCGACTGAGCCACCCTCGCCTCTATAATAATAATATTTAGGTTGTCTTTTTTTTAATGTTGTAAGGGAATTTTCCTGCGGTACCTCTTTATGACCCATGGGCCCCATGTGTTTAAGATACATAGACCATACGCTTAGCACGTTAAAACTCTATCCGTATGCTTAAAATGTAAATAGAAATGACAGTAATATAAGCATTTAAATAATACATTTTTTATTTAATACAATATACAATTCATGAAACATATTTAATAATGAAATAATATTTGTTCAGAGCGCAACTCTGAGTGCAATTTCAAAGTGGTGTCGTGTATTAACAGCCTGAAAGACAGAGTTGTGCTATTTAAAAATGTATATGGCCCATGCGTTTCCGTGTTTTGTGTACCACTTAATCTGACCCTGGTGATCAGAACTTTATTTTCATCGAGCAAGATTCTGTTTCTACCACGAAAGCGAATGACGTTCAATCTTAATGTCCTCCAATCACTTTGCCCTTGCAAGTGATGCTCAAAGCTCCCAGATAAAATGTGACCCTAGTAAGAATTAAAACTAGATAAATCAGCATTCGTTCAACAGATATCGGGAACGTTGCACCCAATGTTAGTTTGTCATTGGCTCGATACCAAAGTCCTCCTCTCTTTCGTCAGCGGGACTGATGCTCTTCAATCAGCGGCCCTTGCATCTTTCCGTTCAAAAAACATCGAACTTCCTCAAGTCTGGCGTGTTTACCATTTCGCAGAAGCCGATACATGGAACAATTTCCTAGAATTGAAGAGTGCTTCGATGTATGAGAATTCTGTGGAATAAATAGGGATTCGGATTGTTGTTGTTGTGTTCAAGCGTCCTTTGCTTGTAGACGTCTGAAGTGCATTTTCTTGGAGTTTATAAGCGAACGAATCGAAAAATCTCTGTGATACAGCTTTTATAATCTCGTAAAATTCACGCGGTTCAATAGAAGTACAATGTTGAAGTTTGTCTTTCTAGCATTGTGTGTGTACTTTGGGAAGTCATCAGGTAAGATAATTTGCATAATATTTAGAACACAAAGAAATATAGTTCTATCAGGGTTGGGTTGTTTTACCTCTGAGCAGCACTTTTTTTGCACACAATGGGCTAAATGGCCAGGTCACAAGGACCCCGAAGGTGCAGAGAAGGTTGGGGGAGGGGACCCACTGAAACAGCTGTTGGGAGACAGATGGTAGCCTCCCGTCAAGGCCATCCAGTGTGTTCTACAAAGGTACAAAGGGTATGGCTCTCCCGCACACGGAGCCACGTCTTAACGTCACATCCGACGGACGGCAGCCTTTCCAAGCCGATCGGTGTCCCCTAGAGACCGTGGGCAGGGCGGGGAGTTTTGCGGAGATAAGTCTCAACGCTGACTCAGCTGGGACTCGAACCTTGGAAGTGCAGATTACGAGCTTGGCACGCTACCGACTGAACCACTCCCGCCCCATTCTATCAGGGAGATTGAGTTTACTCCTTTATTCTTTAAGTAAAAGAATTAAAATAAAATCCATCCTTAGCAGCTGCTTGCCGTAATGTTCTGACGAGGAGCCTGTCAATAGAAGAGTAAGCGATAGAGAAAATTGGTGAAGAATTCGAGACCATAGAAGTAAGACAACTCGAGGAAATAAAACATAAATGCCTTATCAGGGGCTTTTTAATTCTTGTTGACTGTTTAGTTCTGGGAAATTAATGAAAATATAATAATAATAATTCATATTTTTGTATCATTTTATTGACTGATTTGGTGACCCAGTGGTTAGCATGCTTGGTTACTAATCGAACGAACCATGGTTCGAATCCCGGGTAAGGCATGGATGTTTGTGTTGTCTATCTGCTGAGCCTTCCTCACAGATATTTTGTATGGCGTATTAAACTGACAGGCTTGTTGTCAACTCTTTGGGGGAAGTTTGACTGGTGATTTTTTGAAAAAAATATTATTTACCCTTTTACTTATTTAGTATTTATTATTTAGTATAGGTTTATTATTATTTATTATCATATGCATTTTATTGCTCCAATTTATAAGTTTCTTTTCTGTTTTGGAGGGAATAAGAGAGGAGGTGAAAATATACACTATATTGCAAAAAGTGTCTGGACACTTTCATGTTAAGTGAACGAATAGCCACATTCAAATCTACTTAACTTTGAAAATAAGCTTTTTACGGAAAAAAGTCACTAGACATAAATTGAAGATCTCGGTAAAAGCTCTCTAAATCTCTATTTTCTATAATAATCAAATATTTAGAGTTATGGAAGCTATAATATTTAAAAACAGATGCTATCACACTCTTCCAAAACATTTTCCCCCCAATTGATGAAAACTTCAAAAAATCCTTACACAAAATTCAAATATCGCATTTATATTGCGAACAACTTGTTATAACAGTTGTGATTTAATTTTTGAAGTAAATTTTCAAAACTTGCAAAAGTTTCACTTAAATGCTTCAGCTTCCATAACTCTTTAAATATTAGATTAATATTATAGAAAATAGAGATTTAGAGAGCACTGACTCAGATCTTCAACTTATGTCTAGTGACCTTTTTTGCGTAAAAAGCTTATTTTCAAAGTTAGGTAGATTTGAATGTGGCTATTCGTTCATTTAACATGAAAGTGTCCTGACACTTTTTTTTTTGCAATATAGTGTATAATAATCAGCTCAGATGTCATTAAGAATATAATTGCGATTTACCCATGAGTTGGGAAGTATTAGAACAACTCTTGAGAAATACCCAAATCACAATATTTTCGTTACCTACTCTTTAAAAATCCTTTTACCAAATATTTGAGAAATTTACCTCTTAGCGGCATAACAGTGTCAATATTTTATCAACCCACCCTGTTTTCTGATCGAAAGCTTTTCATATATAACTGACTCTGACCGAACCCTTCACCTAAAATGCCTAGGTTTGATTTTCTGTGTTTAACCACGCTCTGTTGCCGAGAAGGAAGGAAATGGCGATGGCCTCGGAAAACGATCGGATGTAAAGGTGAGAGATGAGACAGGGAGGTATGTAGTAGAGCCATAGTGAGTGCATGATGAGCAGTATCCTCTATGACAGTGGTTCACAACCTTTTATGCTTCACGTACTCCCTGGAAATGTGTATGTAACTGGCGTATCCCTTATATAGATAGATAAAACTGTAGTTATCTATATAATATAATAAAAGAAGGTGTGTGTCCGTGAGTCTGTGAGTGTCTGTCTTTGGCAGCCATAACTCATCAGGAAATCAATGTACACGCTTCAAATTTTCAGAGAATGTCTCTGGTTGTGGTTCGGATTGCAGTGCCAAATTTCAGGTCGAAAGTCTAAAAGGGGGGCTTGCTAGAAGCAAATATATTTGCCATGCTATTCCTACGGGGAAACAAGAATCGTTGTCAAATTTATTGTTGCCATTTATTGTTCCCTAACTGTGAAGTAAAGAGTTAAAATAGCATATAACTCTTCTGCTGCAAAGCTGATGACGTTGCCAGATTCCCCACATTTCCAAAAGCATTATTTAGGCGTTCCATTGCAGCTAGGGACCTGATTTTCCAATCAAAAATGGGATTGGGCACAGGGAATCCGCCTGCGAAATTTGGGAGCTTACGGTGAAGTACATCGGGAATTACAAAATGCCAAAATCTGACGAAATAAGTGCTAAAATTCAGGGGGGGGGGGATTACAAAATTTACCTTTGGTGCAGTGAAAAGAAGAATATACAGGTTAAAAGTGACACCCGAGCAGCGCCGGGTAAGTTCAGCTAGTCTATATAATAAAAGGAAGTGTGTCTCTGTCTGTGGCAGCCATAACTCATCGGGAAATCAACGTACACGCTCCAAATTTTCAGAGAATGTTTCTGCTTGTGGTTCGGATTGCAATGCCAAATTTCAGGTCGAAAGCCAAACGGGGGGCTTGCTAGAAACAAATATATTTACCATGCTATTCCTACGGGAAACGGGAATCGCTGTCAAATTTACTGCTCGTTTTTCGAAAATGGACTATTGTTTTCTACTTTGTAGTCTTTCTGTCTGGGGACTCAGTAGCGTGCGAGGCTCGCAATCCGCAGTTCCCAGTTTCGAGTTTCACCTGTGCCAGCATTCAGATTTATTTCCGATAAATCCACCCCCTTCCCTCGGTCAGTAGGGGACACCGATGGGCTTTTAAACGCGCGGTCGGTCTGATGAGATGTAAAACTGTGGTCCCCGTGTGCAAGAGAGTCATATTCTGTGCACGTTGAAGAAGAAGCTGGATGGCCTTGATGGGAGACTTTCATCTGCCTTTTAACAACTGTCCAGTGGGATCTTTTCCCCTAGACCAGCGATGGCGAATCTTTTGGAGTTCGCGTGCCAGAATTGCAGAAATAAGATAGCATTTTCTAGCTCGCATGTGAACGTTACAAAAATAAATAATCCTCGAATAACTAACGTCTTTTGAAACGTTACTTATTCGAGGTAAGATTACATATCCATTTAGGGGCGGGAGTGGCTCAGTCGGTAGCACGTCAGGCTCGTAATCTGTTGTTCCCAGGTTCGAGTCCCAGTAACGGCCAGCGTTGAGATTTATCTCCGCAAAATTCCCCGCCCTGCCCATGGTCAGTAGGGGACGCCGTATGGACTTGGAAAGGCTGCCGTGCGTCGGATGGGGCGTTAAGCCGTGGTTCCGCGTGCGGCAGGGCACATACCCTGTGCACGAATGAAGAAGACGCTGGATGGCCTTGACGGGAGGCTACCATCTGTCTTCCATACAGATGGTAGCCTCCCGTCCCCAACCCTTTCTGAGCCTTCGGGGTCCATGTGACTCTGGCCATTTAGCCTATGGTGTACAAAAAAGTGCCGCTCAGAGGTAAAACAACCCAACATATCCATTTATCATACAATACAAATTATATGATACAAAATACCATGAATTTCAATATAATGACAAAAACACTTAAATTTAGATTTCTCCATTTTACAACGGAAAAATAGATTATTTATTAGAACCAAAGTTATTCACTCAAACGTACAATTAACTTCCTCGCACTCAATTTTCCACTGATTATGTTCAGCGCATTACTGAGGCCATACTGCCGTGATGAGAAAGAAATGAGTGTTCACTGCCCAAGAGAGTGAAATAGCTCAGTAATCAAGAAAGAGCTAATAGATATTTAGAGCGTACAGTCGCTCAAAAAAATATCCGAACACTATGGTTGAATACAGAAATCAGAAAAAATATCTGGCAACGATTTTTTTTAGAAATTAGTGATCTGGCAACCTTCGTGTCACGTGATTACAGAATTCAGGAAAAATATCTGGAGCGTGTACAGCAACTGTACACGCTCCAGTTACCGTTCACAGCAAACTGGAGCGTGTGCAGTGACTGCACACGCTCCAGTTTGCTGTGAACGGTAACTGCACAAGCTCAATATTTCCGTGAGTTTCCACACGATCTAGTATCAAAATAATATGACCACCTACAGTCGCTCAAAAAAATATCCGAACACTATAGTTGATTGCAGAATTCAGAAAAAATATCTGGCAACGATTTTTTTAGAAATTAGTGATTTGGTAATAATTAAATAAAATTAGTAATCTTCGTGTATGTACACAAAGGTTGCCAGATCACTAATTTCTAAAACAATCGTTGCCCAATATTTTTTCTGAATTCTGTAATCAACAATAATAAAATAATAATCCCCCCTCAAGCAGCTGCTTGCCACAGAGGTCTGACAGGAGCCTGTCCGTTTATATGCCATACTAGAAGGTCTGAGAGGGTGGCAGGATCTCATCAGGAAAACGACACATACCCGGATTCGAACCCAGGTCCCTTAGATCAGTAGTAAAGCATGCTAACCACTCGGTCATGGGACGGTAGTGTTTGGGTATTTTTTGAACGACTGTACATTTTGCAATGTGTAATCAGCTATTTGATGAGATCTATTCCTTTTTGTACGCCACGTGTCAACAAAAAGGTTTCGCGTGCCACCTTTGACACGCTATGGCACATAGGTTCGCCATCGACTTTTTCGCAGCCTTTGAGGTCCTTGCGACCTGTCCATTTAGCCCATTGTGTGCAAAAAGAAAAGTGACACTCGGAGTATAACAACCTAACCCTTCTATCTGTAGACATTCAACTTTTCTGTTTTAACAGATAAATAAAAAAAGTTCCTTTTGGATTACGAAAATTAATTAAACTAGCCTTCAAGAAACCGCTTGTCACAGAGGTCTTGACAGAGGTCTTTTGGAAGACCCAATTTTCACAAATCGCCCGTATTTTACCAAGTGGATTCGAATTTTCCCAACTGCCCTAGATTTTGCCATCTCGCCACAATTTTACAGAAAAAAAAATCCAAATTTTTACATCACACCTGATTTTTGCAAAAGCCACTCTGAATTTTGCTAACTCTCCTAGATATTGCGAAGCTGCCTCGATTTTGCCAACTCACCATAATTTTACAGAAAAAAATCCCAATTTTTTCATCTCACCTGAATTTTGCCAACTCCCCACGATTTTGCCTAGTCACTCCGAATTTTGCCAATTGCCCCTAGATTTTGCCAGGTTGTCCCAATTTTGCTAACTCACCTATTTTTACTAGGTGGCTTCGAATTTTTCCAACTGCTCTAAATTTTGCCTTCTCTCCATTTTCGAAACTGTCTTAGATTTCCCAAGTTGCTTCGATTTTGACAACTCCCCTTAATTTTCCAAAAAAATAGATTTTACGTAGTCACTTCGAATTTTGCCAACTCCGAGTTACTTTGGAAGAGAGACTCCCCCCATTCCCCCCCATGGTTACGCCCCTACCTAGGTCTCTCCCTCTTTTTGAGGCCTTTAGGCACACTGTTCATAACCCTGTTCGCTAATCTATAATTATCCATACGGGCAACATATATTTCAATTACGTTTATGTACTATTTCCATTGGTACTAGGAGCATGTCTATATTGGATGTTGCGGTGATCACCAACACCGCTTTTTGACGCTTCGGTGCTCTCTTCTGAAAAAGGATGCTGATACCTGCTCTGTATCGACATTCATCATCGTTTCTGTCGCTGCCACGATTTTGATATATTCGACAAGTGCTACCATCTAGGTACAAGGCAGGGAACTATATCGGAGCTTACAAAAAACATAAGCTTGGATTAAAACAGGTCCGTAACCAGTTTAGTCAGTTTCAATTTTCGAAACTTTAACTTTTGACACTTTGCAATTCACAGATCCCTCTGTATTTGGGCTGCCGATGAAAAAATTTGCGACGGATCACACTTTGTCAGAAGATCGCAGTTCTAGTTCTCTTTTTATAAAAAATCTTTTATCATTAGGGAATCTCTCATCTTCCTACAAAGCCACTTGGCTACTGATCTAAGGGACCTGGGTTCGAGCCCCGGGTAATCTGGTAAGGATGTGTGTATTGTTTTTCTGCTGAGGTCCTGCCATCCTATCAGACCTTCTACTATGGCATATAAACTGACAGACTCCTGTCAGATCTCTGTGGCAAGCAGCTGCTTGAGGGGGTATTTATTTATTAGTGTTTCTCAAGTACTAAATTTCTCCACCGGACAGAAAAGGTTAAAATTATATTTTATATGGCATAAGATTTTAGAGTTTTTTTTAAATCTGTTTCCAGTATCGGCCATATGACATGGGGCTAAAATAAAATTATACAAAGATCTGTTTTGCATTTCGAAGCAAGTGGCGAAGTTCGGGAATTCGTAGAGACGATGGGATCAGTGGACCCGAACAAAAATAAAAGGGGGCGTGTGGGGTGGGCCAAGAGACTGGATTTCCATTATAGTATAACATTCCCCCTCCCCTACCTGTTTTAGAGATCTTTAAAACATTTCTTGAAAAATGCATCGGAAATTCATAAGCTTAATAATTTTTCCTCTCTTACCCTTACTAGTATTTCAAACGTAGGGGGTGGGGAAGAACATAAACAAACAAAAAAACAAAATGCATCAATCAAAGCATAGTGATAATAAAGGAACGAAATTTAACGATACTAATGTGGTTAGTATTCTGGAACTCATCCTCTCATTTTGACAGTATTTTTTTTAAAGAAAAAAACAACGGACGGAGATAACCTGAAAGTTCTCTTGGGCTTGTCCTAGTTCCTCATACAACATACGAACACAAGGACATGCCCGCTAGTTTAATAGTCGGGTACAGTCGCTCAAAAAAATATCCGAACACTATAGTTGATTGCAGAATTCAGAAAAAATATCTGGAGCGTGTACAGCAACTGTACACGCTCCAGTTACCGTTCACAGCAAACTGGAGCGTGTGCAGTGACTGCACACGCTCCAGTTTGCTGTGAACGGTAACTGCACAAGCTCAATATTTCCGTGAGTTTCCACACGATCTAGTATCAAAATAATATGACCACCTACAGTCGCTCAAAAAAATATCCGAACACTATAGTTGATTGCAGAATTCAGAAAAAATATCTGGCAACGATTTTTTTAGAAATTAGTGATCTGGCAACCTTCGTGTCACGTGATACGAAGGTTGTCAGATCACTAATTTCTAAAAAACTTTTCCAGATATTTTTTCTGAATTTTGTAATCAACCACAGTGTTCGGATATTTTTTTGAGCGATTGTACGCTAACCACTAGTCCAGGTATGAGCATTATTTATAAGATCGATTCCTAACCGACTAACACTATTTCCCTTTACACGAATTTTTTGAATGTTGTGTTGCGTTGTTTTACCTCTGAGCGGCACTTTTTTGCACACCATGGGCTAAATGGCCAAGTCACATGGACCCCGAAGGCTCAGAGAAGGTTGGGGGAGGAGACCCACTGGAACAGCTGTTGGGAGACAGATGGTAGCCTCCCGTCAAGGCCATCCAGCGTGTTCTTTAACGTGCACAGGGTATGGCTCTCCCGCACACGGGGCCACGGCATAACGTTCCATCCGACGGACGGCGGCCTTTCCTAGCCCATCGGTGTCCCTACTGACCGTGGGCAGGGCGGGGAAAATTTTTTTGAAGACTGACACATGCAAAGTGCTAATCGTGGACTCAGTGCAATGTCAAATATAGTATTTTTTTTTTAAGTAATGCCTTTTTCTCCATAGATCTTCAGTTACTGCCATTCAAGATTGTCAAAGGATTCATCTATCGTTAGTTTATTTTTTGCAATATACATGCTAAATCCTTCAGTAGACTTTATGTTTGTAATGTTATATCTGTACTTAATTCTCCCAAATGGAGTCAATGTAAATCATATTTATCTCCCATTTATTGCTATTAAAAAAGACAATTTCTTGATTGATACTACTTAGATTATTATCGATATTTTACTTATTAATGTCTTTCTTTAAAACATTTTTTGCAGCTTCGAAATGCGAGTCCCTTGAAGGCAAATGGTACAATCAATTGGGGTCAGAACTGATCTTGACCCGCAATGCCAAAGGCCACCTGATCGGAGAGTACAGAACAGGGGTCGAGAGAGAACAGGGGGCGGCGGGGTCATCGTATTCAATTGTCAGAGGTGAGTACGAAGCATCCTTTGCTGCCTTAATATCCTGCCCACATTTATTCTCTATTAAGTGGTGGATGACCTTCGATTTCGGCCATTAAACTGCAGCTTCCAGGTCCACTTCTCCATGACCTTGAAATTCTCCTCTTCGTTTAGACAAGCCCATTAACGAATCGTCAGGATGTGCCACAACTGACAACATCGAAATTTTTTTTTTTAGATAGATAGATAATTTTTATTTCAGATAATGTTTTACAGTATACAAAAACTTTTGAGGTCTCACAAGAGCAGGCTCGTTCGTGAGATCTCAATATAGAAACAATTTCAATTGAAAACATCAGTCGTCACATTGAATAATACACAAAAAAACGAAAACAACTCAAAACAAAAAATTTCTAGTAATCCAGAAATGTGAAAGTCAGAAAGTAAGAAACATTCAATATCCATGTTACATATAACAGTTATAGTAGATTAATGCAAAAAAGTTTCCACATCATCCAGTTTCAAAATGTATTTCTTGAGAACTTTAGAAAACAAATGATAATTCGTGATATTTTTCATGCTGATTGGGAGAGAGGATAGAAATTTCGGTGCTAAGTACTAATAATAGTGCCTAAAAATTTCCTTATGTAATGCAGGAATTTCATAATTTATGTTTTTATCTCGTCGTTCAGCCTTTATGTGGTTGATGCGTTTCTAGAGATTTGAATCATTGAACAGCATTTGTTTTTCATCATGCTCAGGTCCGGATATAGAAAAAAAAAAGTAAAAGGGCCGGATCAAGCGACCCATGGGCCCCACTCATGCAAGACCCATTAGCCCTGTATAATTAAGATGCATACGCTACAGATTTAGTAGGGCGCGGGAGGTTCGTAATCTACAGTTCACAGGTTCGAGTCCCTCCTGGACCAGCATTGTGATTTATCTCCGCAAAACTTCCCTCGTTCAGTAGGGAAATGCCGTCGTCAGTCGGATGGGACGTTAAACCGTGGCTCCGTGTGTGGGGAGCCATACCCTGTGCACGTTAAAGAACACGCTGGATGGCCTTGAAGGGAGGGTTCCTTCTCGGGGTCCTTTTAACTGGTCATTTGTCCCATTGTGTGCAGAAAAGTACCTCTCAGAGGCAACCCCCACATACTTAGCACGTTAAAATTCGAATCAAATGCTTAAATTGTAAATAGAAATGACTGCATTATAAGCATTTACATAATATTCCATTTTTATTTCATACAAGGTACAATTCATGAAACATATTCGGTTATGACATAATATTAATTTACTGCCCAACTTTTTTCTTGCAGCTTTGAAAGTAGCATTCAGTTTTCAACGTATCATCATGTAAACAGAAAAAAAGGACAGAGTTGCACTCATTTAAAAATGGATTGAATGACGTAAAAGAGTCTTCCAACCGTGGATTCCACTTTCCTTTGGGTCCCATTCATTTCTGTGTTTTGCGTACCACTTATAACAATTCGGCTCTGGGTCCAAATGATTCGATAAGTCGAAAAAAAAATTGAATGGAGGCGGGGGGGATGGCAAAGGAAGGGATTTCTATTGCAATATGACATTTTTACCTCTACTATACATTTCTTTAAAAAGTTTCTTGAAAACATGCATAAAATATACATAGAGTTAATAATTTTTTTCCTTCATTACACGTACTAGTATTTTCGAAGGGGGGAGGGGCAATGTCCCCTTATCTCCACCACCTAGATCCGGCCTTCATGTAATACACTGGTTTTCATAAATTAAGGAAAATCCCTGTGTTAAGTCAATGGGAAGCTAACGTCAAAGCTCTATAACTTCTAAAATAAGTTTTTTTTGTTTTGAAAAATGTGATTGCAGATAAAGATCTCAATTAAATAAATCAATATCTCGATTATCAACGATATTCGTTCAGTATTTAATGAGTTATGGAAGTTTGAATATTTAGCGATAACAATACCAGTCACAAAAATTGACTTCAGAAGTTAATTAAAACATTTTTTGTATCAAAGTGTTTAATAAAATAACTTTGCATTTTAGAACTTCGTGTAAAGAATTCTTTCCCTATTCTTCAGTTTTGTATAAGTTTCTTGAGATCAGCACTGCTGTTGTGAAATATTCAAGCTTCCATAACTCATTAAATACTGGAACGAATATTATTAAAAATCGAGATATTGATTTATTTGATTGAGATCTTTATCTGGAATCACATTTTTCAAAACAAAAAAACATATTTTGGAAGTTATAGAGCTTTGACGTTAGCTTCCCATTGACTTAACACAGGGATTTTCCTTAATTTTGTGGAAACCATGTACAGTCGCTCAAAAAAGTATCCGAACACTATGGTTGAATACAGAAATCAGAAAAAATATCTGGCAACGATTTTTTTAGAAATTAGTGATCTGGCAACCTTCGTGTCACGTGATTACAGAATTCAGGAAAAATATCTGAAGCGTGTACAGCAACTGTACACGCTCCAGTTACCATTCACAGCAAGCTGGAGCGTGTGCAGTTACTGCACACGCTCCAGTTTGCTGTGAACGGTAACTGCATACGCTCAATATTTCCGTGAGTGAGCCCATACGATCTAGGTCTTTGTGAGCTCACACGATCCAATGTGCTGTGAACATTAACCACAACCGCTCCAGTTTGCTGTGAACGGTAACTGCACACGCTCCATATTCATTGCATTATATATTCATACGCATTATATATATTTACAAAAAATCCGAACACTATGGGTGATTACAAAATTCAGAAAAAATATCTGCCACCGATCTTTTTAGAAATTAGTGATCTGGCAACCTTCGTGTCACGTGACACGAAGGTTGCCAGATCACTAATTTCTAAAAAAATCGGTGGCAGATATTTTTTCTGAATTCTGTAATCAACCGTGGTGTTCGGATACTTTTTTGAGCGACTGTACAACTAAGTTATGACGTTGGCATGGGTAATCTTAAAATTTAGACATTTCTTCTATATTTATTTCTATTATTATTACGGGTATAATGCAATACTAATCTTTATATTAAAGTTTAATTACAAACATGAGTTTTTATAGGGAAAATTATTTGTATTTATTAGGGTTATCATAACACTAATAATACAAATCATTTTCTTTCTAAATAATGTATATTTGTAAACAAAGATTAGTCTTAAAAATCTTCCAGAAATAATTATAAAAATAAATATTTAAGAAAAGTTTAGATTTTAAGACAACCTATGATGACGTCATGACTTAGTTGTTGAAATTTACATTGTAAAAGTTTGTATTGTATTAGTTTTATTAGTGTTTGTATTGTATTAGTTTATTAGTTTTACATTGTATTAGTTTTACATGACATTATGTCATAGTTGTCCTCATCCTGGAAAAACTGACCAAAATTTATGTCGAATAATAATATCAAGTGTAGGAAATATAAAATTTTTTTCAACAAAATTTAATCTTGGTTTTTCTTTTACGTTTTCTTTTTTCGGAAACATGTCATTTATTAATATGAAAAACATTTTTCACATCCATTTTCGATAATAAGTTTCCTTTTTTTCGAGCATCTTTTGTTGTATTATGGTTATCTTTAGATATTTTTCGTTAGTCATTACACACATAATTGATGCATCCTCAATGGCTCGACCGATTTCTATCTTGAAACATTAATTTGTTTACCCTCCCTTCCAAAAAATTTATGCCATGCCCAATGCTTACGTTTGGAAAAATCGCAAGTGTAACTTTTTGTCATAATCCCCTTCAGCTTATGTTACTATGAACCGGGTGTTGTGAGAATCAGTATAAGCCCCACTAGCATACCAATACTTCCTAAAATGATGGTTACTTTAATTTCTATTTTATTTTCAGGTGTCGCTTCCCCTGCAGCTCCAGGAGCAGTGATTGGATTCACAGTTATCTTCAATCGCGGAAAATCCACCGCTTCTTGGACTGGTGAGTAAGATCATTTATTCGTAATAATCAATTCAAGTTTTGCTTCATGATGGAAGCGGATGATGGAAGTATTTTTTTTATCATCATCATCATCCTCAAGCAGCCATGGGCTACGGAGGTCCAATCAGACCGCGCAGTTTAATTCTCCAAGCATATCTGTCCTGAGCTACATCTGCTGCATCCGGCCACTGTACACCAATACAAATTATGCTGCTTCGAAAATAATAAATTTTTTCTATCATTAGTTTTTAGCAATTGCACAACACTATATATACTACCCGTGGTGTAATGGGTTAAACGCGCTGATAAGCGTGAGGTTGTGGGATCGAACCCACCTGTCGTAGACAGTTTTAGCCGTCCCATGGCCGAGTGGTTAGAGCACTTGGCTGCTGATCTAAGGGACCTGAGTTCGAGCCCCGAGTAAAGCATGGATGTTTGTGGTGTTTTTCTGCTGAGGTCCTGCCATCCTCACAGACTTTCTACTATGACACATAAACTGACAGCGCCTGTCAGACCTCTGTGGCAAGCAGATGCTTAAGGGGGAATTTATTTATTTTTATTACAACACTGTACAATAATTCGATTCTGTTCCCTTTTTTGATCATAGATGGCGCCACCAGCTGCTGAAAGTGGGGAAGTTTATCGTCATAATTAGGTGAAATTATTATTATAGATGAAAACTGAGCTAATAATAGACAAATTGGTGAAATTAGTGAAAACTGAGCTAGCTGTGATGGCTCAGCGGTCAGAGCACCTAGCGTGTTATTAGGAGGTCTCGCCGAAATCATATTTTCAGTTTAATTTTTAAAGCACACTTCGTGTGCTTCTCGACTATTCTTACCATTTAAGGCTTTGAGAAATCATGTTTTCACGAAGATTACATTTTGATGGAGGATAACTAGGAGCGCATTAAAGTATCTGAAGATCACAGGCGCAAAATTTTCGGTAGACCCCCAATCATTTAATTTAGGAAATATTTTACAAATTTTACAAATGAAAAATAGTTGCAGCATGTTGAGAAAATTAAATTGCAGAAATGCATAAAGAGAAAACTTAATATAAACTTTCACATACCGAACAATAAAAAAAAAGCGATAAAACTAGTAAATATCTCGTGATAACTACCCATAAAGCCACCCCTATAGAAAGTGAGCGACTTATTTGCTTTTTCCATTGAAGTTGTGGCTTAGGTGATATTCTCATTGAAGTTAGTCCATTCTGACTGGCATGGCGGCGGGCGGGCGGGAGTGGCTCAGTCGGTAGCGCGCCAGGCTCGTAATCTGTAGTTCCCAGATTCGAGTCCCAGCTGGGTCAGCGTTGAGATTTATCTCCGCAAAATTCCCCGCCCTGCCCACGGTCAGTAGGGGACACCGATGGGCTTGGAAAGGCCGCCGTCCGTCGGATGGGACGTTAAGCCGTGGTCCCGTGTGTGGGAGAGCCATACCCTGTGCACGTTAAAGAACACGCTGGATGGCCTTGACGGGAGGCTACCATCTGTCTCCCAACAGCTGTTCCAGTGGGTCCCCTCCCCCAACCTTCTCTGAGCCTTCGGGGTCCATGTGACCTGGCCATTTAGCCCATGTGTGCAAAAAAGTGCCGCTCAGAGGTAAAACAACACAACCCAACCCAACTGGCATGGCATAAGAAACAGTGAACCGGAAGTAGGGAAAGAAATTTAAAGGGTGTGAAATTGGATAATATTTAACCCAATTCCAGCTTGAATCACTGGCTTGATGCTGGAGAAAGAACTTGTCTTATGATGGACATAATTAAAAGATGGACATAATTAAAGCGATGTTAAGGATGATGGACATAATTAAAGCGATGTTAAGGAGGTAAGAAGAATCAAGAACTTTAATCAAATAGCAAAAAGATATTTCTTTTAGACTTTTTATTTTGTACGTAGAATTTTTTGTATACAATTTGATTTGCATTGCCATTTAAGTGATTGAATAGTAAATAATTTTAAGTAGATTTGTTTGCACTTGAATTATAAATAAGTGTCAATTGATAACTAGGCATTATATAGGCAAATTTATTGATTTCATATACAGAATCGGATAAACAGAAAATTTAATATACATTATATAACTTTCACATACCGAAAAATAAAAAAAAAGTTATAAAAGTAGTAAATATCTCGTGATAACTACTCATAAATTCACCCCTCAAGAACTCTCTATTCACAGAAGAGATCGGGAATAGTTGAGGGAGTTCCAAGTTATTCTTATAAGTATTTTGAGCAGTGGCGGCTCGTAGCTAAAATTAGTGGGGGTGCTGCTCCAGGAAATTTTTAGCCTTTGTTTTAAAATTGTGTAAAAGGAAACAAACATGTATAAAAAGAAAATTTATTCACAAACTTGATAAAATCCTAAAAGAACAAAATCAAACATTTTTTACTTACTTTAACCTAAACTGTTACAGTTCAAGCTTAATCTATTCATTTAGAAATGAAATTCATTCTTCTTGTTTTGATTTGCGCGAAAAAAAAATGAATCAAATAGAATAGCTGGAAGCAGGATAATAATCTAATTCTACACTTTATCACATTCAAGAATATGGTACATGGTTTTTAAGCACAACACACGCGGAGTAAAAAAAACTACCTTCAACCAGCACGCCAGGGTCGGCACTGCGGGAACGACAGTGCTCTCTCTCTCTCTTGCAGACTTGCGTGTAGATTCCTATGTGCGCATGTGCACAACAGTCAAACACCTCGCCGCTAGTACTGTGAAGCGCATAGTTCCATACAAAGATTTTTGTATCTTTTTCATAAATTGGGGGATGGCTACTGACATTAAGCTTAAGTGACATTAAGTGGCACTTAAGCAGCAAAATTCCTCGCCGTGCCACTGACTGTGGGCAGGGTGGGAATTTTGCGGAGATAAGTCTCAACGCTGACTCAGCTGGTACTCGAACCTGGGAATTTTGCGGAGATATATATTGTACAAGTATAAAGAAAGAATTAAAGAATAAAGGACTCATTATATTAAATGTTATCGATAATATCAAGTTGAAATTGGGGTGCTGCAGTTCCACAGTGCCTATACGCGAGCCGCCACTGATTTTGAGCTTCTCTTATCGACGTACAATGGGGCGGGTTTGTTTCAGTAACAAGCTAGGTTTGAAATTTGAAGTTACGAAGTTCGAATCCCATCTACTCCTGCGGCGTTTCTTTCGTTAATCCCCACCCTGCCCTCGTGAAATGGGAATTGGATGGACTTGGAAAGGCAGCAGTCTGTTGGATTAGTCCTTATGTCATGGTTCCGTGTGCAGGGGGGGGGGGGGGGCGATCACGCTAATATACACGTTAAGGAAACAAACGTTAACCTTGGAAGGAACTGAATTGTTTTTTCTCTGAGTCACACTTTTGTGCACACAATGAGCTAAATAGTCAGGTGACAAAGACCCCAAGGGCTTAGAGTTGATTAGAAAAGGAAACACATTGGACAATTGTTAACAGAGAGATTGAAACCTGCGGTGGAGGGGGCGGGGGTGGCTCAGTCGGTAGCGCGCCAGGCTCGTAATCTGTAGTTCCCGGGTTCGAGTCCCAGCTGGGTCAGCGTTGAGATTTATCTCCGCAAAATTCCCCGCCCTGCCCACGGTCAGTAGGGGACACCGATGGGCTTGGAACGGCCGCCGTCCGTCGGATGGGACGTTAAGCCGTGGCCCCGTGTGTGGGAGAGACATACCCTGTGCACGTTAAAGAACACGCTGGATGGCCTTGACGGGAGGCTACCATCTGTCTCCCAACAGCTGTTCCAGTGGGTCCCCTCCCCCAACCTTCTCTGAGCCTTCGGGGTCCATGTGACCTGGCCATTTAGCCCATGGTGTGCAAAAAAGTGCCGCTCAGAGGTAAAACAACCCACAACCCTGCGGTGGAGGCCATTCACCGTGTTCATTAACTTTCACAGAATATGGCTGTCGCTTTCATGGCTGCGTTTTTTTACCTCTGAACAGCAATTTTTCTCACTCAATGGGCTAAATGACGAGGTCACAAGAACTTGAGAAGGCAGAGGAAGGAGACTCACTGAATGGCTGTTAGGAGACGGAGTCTCCCGATAATACCATCCAGTGTATTCTTTAACGTGCACAGGATATGGCTCTTCTGCACACGGAACCACGGCTCAGTGTCCTAACCAACGATGTCAGTCTTTCCAAGCCCAACGGTGTCCTCCCTTTCTGACTGAGGGCAGTGGTTTGGAAATGAATCCCAACGCTGACACAGGCGGGACTCGAATTTGGTACAAATTTCGAGCCTGGTGCACTACTGACTGAGCATCCCCTATGGGATTACCCCAACCTAATGGATTCTATCCACTTTAAAAAGAATACAACGTACAAATGAATAGATTATTTTTTTTAAATTGCTGCCCGTTCTAGTTTTCTGCTATTTGAAGAAGAACTTTTTTGATATTTTGTATATTATCTTTAGGTCAGTGCATGATCTGTGGTAATGAGGAAATACTGGAAACAACCTGGCTGTTGCGGAAAGCTGTCACGAAATGTTTGGATAAATGGCAGTCGACTCTTGTTGGTCGTGATACATTCACGAGACACGAGCAGATAGAAGGACCCAGGAAAGAAAACAATAAGCACGTACCTGAGCGTTTGGAAGATTGGGCAAGTTTTTTCCTTACTATCTTTCCTGTTAGATTTAAAGAGTGATTTATATAATCCCTCATAGCAATACTGGCATTCTTGGTGGTTTGTAAGTCTAGCCAGTGATGCTCTTAGTATTCGAGAGGGGTCCCTTGTTTCTCATTTGAATTACAATTCTTGGGAGGGTGAGGGATGTGTGTTAAAGTAGGTTTCTCTTTTTTTGTATATTTACTTCTCTCTCCCCTGCCTAAGAGTTGGCCGGAGTCTAACCATTGCTAAGTGTCATTTACAATATGGACATTCAGATACACCACGTAGCCAAAAAATCAGAAACTTTTAGATCACGGGTTTAATTGGGTTGTTTTCTCACTGAGCAGCACTTTTTTTTTCTACACAATGGACGAAATGGACCAATGAAGAGGACCCCGAGGGTCCAGAGAAGGTTGGAGAAAAGGGCTCACTATGCAGCTCTTAGGATTAATATGTTAGTCTCCGCTCAAGGAAATCCAGCGTGTTCTTTAACATGCACAGGGTATGACTCTCCCTCACATGGTGCAATGGTTCAACTTTCTTTACTGGGTTCTCCAGGTTCGAGTCCGCTGCATCACGCAGGACCGTGTAGCAGCGGTTCCTGATGTTGCACTTACATGCTAGTAAGTCACATTTCATTACATCCTAAAAACTTCAATGGGGTTTACATCAGCCTCTATTCATATTGATGGATATAATATATAATGTACAATGGGTGTGGGGTGTGGGGTTAGCAAGTTCTTGGAGACTCGGATGCCCAGGGAAGATGGTTGACTTCAACATTGGTTTGCTTTAACAAACCGGAAGATTCCGCACGATGGAAAGTTGAATTATCATCCTGAAACTGTCCGTCTTCATCAGGGAAGAAATGAAGCATGCTAGATATGTACGAGATACTCTTTAGACATATTAAGGAACCAATCGTGCCAAATGAATATTCCTCCATACCATAACTACCCATCCAATAGCTTGTAAAGTGGATGTAACAGATGAGGATTCCATCGCTTCATATGGCTGGTGACACGTTCTAGCTTTGCCATTTGTAGAAAAGATCGTATTTAGCAGCTCATCTGATCACATCATCTTTTCTCAGTTCTTTACAGCCGAGTGATGCCTCTCTCGACAATGATCCCGATTTTTAGCCGAAGCTAAATATTTCCGAAAAGGGATACCCACTGCCGAATAAGATCCATGAACATTGCTTTCAGTTGATATGGGTTCATCTGAGACTGCCGCAATTACTCCTTCCAGACGTCGAGACTACAATTTCTGATGCTTTGACTATAGTTTTCCCAGTCTGTCGAGCACTAAAAGTAACATCGTTTGGAAGTTGTATATATCACACCATCTTCTTTACATTCACGTGTTCGACCTTTCAATAAAAGTTCTCGCTCTTTTTAAAACTGACGTCGAAACAAATTCTTAATTGTTTACGAAACAGAATTATCCTGTTTTCTAGTAAGAATATGACAACAGTGACAGGCCCAGTAAAAATATAATAAAAAAAAAGGGGGGGGGTCTCTCGATTTCCGTTCCAATATAAAGTTATCCGTCCCGTTTTAGTGGTCTTTAAAATTTCCTGAAAATTATGAATAATATACATGTTTCATATTTTTTTCTCTCTTCCATTTCGGTTTCTGGCATTCTCAAGGGGGGGGGGGGGGTGAATGGGGGATGTATCCTTGCTTCCCCCTGGATCTGGAGAAGTGAACTTTCCCAACCTGAGAAAGTAAAATTTAATAAAAATCAAAATTTCAAATAAAAAATTTATTTAATCTGAATATTGTTTTTTTTTTAAATTTCTTTCAACTGTTTTAAAAATACTTATTTTTTTGTTTAAAGAACGTTTAATTATTGAAAAATTATGCAATATCTGTTAGGTAAGAATTTTGGAAATTTACTAGATCGACAAAAGAGAAAAATCTTATTTTCTCGGTAGTTTTAATCAATGCAAACAGAAATGTGAAAATATTTCATTTTTGTCTTTTAGGAAAAGCTAGGTAGAGAAAAGGAAGTCAAAAGAGAACTGGAAAGTGAAGATAATGGTAAGTTTTCTTCTTGTAGTGCAAAATAGTACTTTTCTGCTTGTTGTTGTTCTTCCTCCACATTAAAGTCTTGGGTAGGGCGGGGAGTTCTGCGGAGATAATCTCAACACTGACCCAACTGGGACTCGAACCTGGGAACTGCAGATTACGAGCCTGGCGCGCTACTGACTGAGTCACCCCCGCCTTACAGTGGTTGGGAGGCAGATGTTAGTCTTTCGTCAAGACCATTCAACATGTTCTCTAACGTGCGCGGTTATGACTCTCCAGCGCACGCGGTCACGGCTTAACGTCCCATCCGATGGATGGCGGCCTTTTCAAGATCATAGATGTCTCCTACTGACCGTAGGCAGGACGGGGAATTTTGCGCAGATAAATCTCATTGCTGACCTACACAGGACTCGAACTTGGAAACTGCAGATTATGAGCCTGGAGTTTTACAGGCTGGGCCACACCGGCCCCCAGCAACTTGTGTTATTGTTTTGTAAATGTTACACCATCCGATTGGTTAATATGGTTGACTGCGGAGCAAAGAGTTGGTTTCTTTAACCTCTGAGCGACCCTTGCTTTGCATAAAATCGGCTAAATTGCCAAGTTACAAAGACTCGAAGAAGGTTGAGGAAGAGGATCCTCTTCCCGGCACTCCTGAGCATGGGTCTACGGCTTAACGCCCCATTCTGCAAAACTCATCGGTGTCCCCTTTCTTTCGAAATGCCAGGGTGGGGTTTCGCGGATGTGAAAATGATGATGAGAGTGGGGCTACAGACCCGAGAACTACAGATTACAAGCCTGGTGCGTTTCTGACAGGCCATCCCCAACCTACCTTTATTGAGGGGCGGGAGTGGCTCAGTCGGAAGCGCGCCAGGCTCGTAATCTGTAGTTCCCAGGTTCGAGTTCCAGCTGGGTCAGCGTTGAGATTTATTTCCCCGTCTTGCCCACGGTCAGTAGGGGACACCGATGGGCTTGGAAAGGCCGCCGTCCGTCGGATGGGACGTTAAGCCGTGGCCCCGTGTGCGGGAGAGCCATACCCTGTGCACGTTAAAGAACACGCTGGATGGCCTTGACGGGAGACTACCATCTGTCTCCTAACAACTGTTCCAGTGGGTCCCCTCCCCCAACCTTCTCTGAGCCTTTGGGGTCCTTGTGACCTGGCCATTTAGCCCATGGTGTGCAAAAAAGTTCCGCTCAGAGGTAAAACAATCCAACCCTTTATTCTGAAGGCTGCGATATTTGAACGAAGACCGCATTTTACCTTAATTAACGAACTAAGCATATAAGAGAGTTTGTACAAGTATGCTGCACCTCCACTTTTTTCTAAACTTTCGAGTCTGCTGCTATAAAGTAAAAGTCCCATTTATTCGTCCATCGGAGCTGATGGACTATGAGAAAATCTATTCCTTACCAAGGATTGCTTTAGTGTCAGAGTCCCGTTTTTCCTTATAGCCTCGTCGTTTTAGAAGTTTTATGCAAATCAATTTCATAAGTTCATTAAACTGCCAGTGAATTCTGATGATTTTTATTTCCAGAAAGAAATCGCCTGAAACATCTGACTGGAAAATGGCACACTGCAACTGGTTCGGAATTGGAATTGCTTCCAGTACCTAACGGATGCATAATTGGTAAGTTATGCATTTATTTGTATCTCAGTGTTTATGTAAAAAAATTTGCTTAATATTAAAAATTTGGAATAATTTATCGAGTGTGTTTAAAGGAAGCAAAGAAAGAAGAATGGATATTCACTACATAAATACAACTGAAAGAGAAAATGAGATTTATATAGATCTTGCAGCTCTGATATAAAAATTTCTTTAAAAATTTTAATAACTTACTTGAGTACACTAACGAAATAAATACACAACCAAATTGTGATCGCTAATCCGTTTATGGCTATATCGAAATATTTTGAAGCAATCTAAATTATTGTTCTTCAAACCCTTTCTTTTGGCGACACAATTCCGAAAGAGTACAGTCGCTCAAAAAAGTATCCGAACACTGTGGGTGATTATAGAATGCAGAAAAAATATCTGGCAACGATTTTTTTAGAAATTAGTGATCTTGCAAACTCGTGTCACGTGACATGAGGTTGCCAGATCACTAATTTGGCAACCTCGTGTCACGTTGTTGCCAGATCACATTAATCAAAAAAAAAACTCGTGTCACGTGACACGAGGTTGCCAGATCACTAATTTCTAAAAAAATCGTTGCCAGATATTTTTTCTGCATTCTATAATCACCCACAGTGTTCGGATATTTTTTTGAGCGACTGTACATTTACCGCGACACACATGCAGTAAAAAAATAATTTTTTTTATTATAATAATTCAAAATTTAATATATTTAAACAAAAACTCATATGGCCCTCATTATTTGTCAATCTTAGGTCTCCGCCTTTTTCTGAAATCCTTATACGGTATCATTCGTTTTCATAAATTTTCGCCACACATCTGAATTTTGGACGCCACACAAGAAATAAGAATCCTAATGAATACATCTACACCGTCCCATCCAAGCCAAACTTAATGGAGAGCTACTAGGAAAGAAACTATATTCTTATTAAACTGTAAACAAAACCACACATTTCTAAAAAGAAATGAATTGCAAGAAAAATAAAACGATATTTTTAAAGGTTGGGTTGTTTTTACCTCTGAACTGCGACCAGAGAGCTCAGAGAAGGTTGGGGGCAGAGGACCCACTGAACAGCTGTTAGGTTTGGGTTGTTTTACCTCTGAGCGGCACTTTTTTGCACACCATGGGCTAAATGGCCAGGTCACACGGATCCCGAAGGCTCAGAGAAGGTTGGGGAGGGGACCCACTGGAACAGCTGTTGGGAGACAGATGGTATCCTCCCGTCAAGGCCATCTTAACAAGGCCAGCGTGTTCTTTAACGTGCACAAGGTATGGCTCTCTCGCACACGGGACCACGGCTTAACGTCCCATCCAACGGACGGCGGCCTTTCCAAGCCCATCGGTACCCCCTACTGACCGTGGGTAGGGCTGGGAATTTTGCGGAGATAAATCTAAACGCTGACCCAGCTGGGACTCGAACCTGGGAACTACAAATTACGAGCCTGGCGCGCTACCGACTGAGCCACCCCCGCCCCTACAGCTGTTAGGAGACAGATGGTAGCCTCCCGTATTGGTATTGAATAATCATAAATTCAGAGAAACAGAGAAGCGGATCTAGGGGGGGCACGTCTGTTTTCCCGGGGGGGGGGGGGTATCAGGAGGTACCTCTCCGGAAAAACCGGTCGTATACGAAATCTGAAACTTGTCAACCTCCTTCGAAATTCAAAACAATTGTCTCTGTATAATTTTATTTTAAAGGAAGACACACACACACACTCCGAAATTAAAACTTGGATGCATGCCTGTGGTCTGGGGAGGGGAGAAAGAAAGAATGCCATGGCCCTGCTTTTTATTTTAATTAACTTGTGTATATTTCACACATTTTTACCAGGAAATATTTTACAGACCTCTAAACAGGAGGAAAAATGTTATATTAAAATGGACGTCCAGTCTATTGTCTCTCTGCCCCCTTTATTTTTTTTACAGATCCCGCCTGAAGAAATATAATGAGTATCTTAAATTTTGAAGTTCGCAAGTACCACAGACTTATAGGATTGTGGTGGGCCGGTGGTAGGGAGGAACGATGCAAGTTTTTTATTTCGTCATGTGAAATTAGATTTTCTTTGAACTGCGCCGAATTTGGTGTTGGCCCAGATGACGAACGAATTTACCCACTCTATAGTAGAGGACGATCAATTAGTCCCTTGATTACCTTCACCCTTATATCGGTGAAATAACAGGTTCGTGGGTTGTTACACCCGTACCGACGTATGCCTCAGACTCGCTGCGCCAAGTGATGTACAGAAATATCTCCAACAATTCACGCACGACAGTTGTAGAGGGACGACACAATTTATTCACACCTACATACAATCACGTGCTGGGGATGCTCTCGACTCCGTAGACCTTTGCCGCCTTGATGCTGCACACAATTATGCAATGAGGTGGAGAACCGCACTTCGCAGATTCTCGCTTTACCCACCTCAAACTCGGCGAAAGGATATCCAACTTTTGCCTACGACGTGGTTCACTAAGAACTCATTTCAGTTCCACAGAACTGTATTTGATTCACCAGGAATCTTGATTCTCACATAGAATCTCCTTACGGGTTTTTCTTTGAGTCCAAGAGCTGCGTCCCTTGGTAAATCATCCATTTCCAAGAGCTGCGTCCCTTGGTAAAATAAATAAATACCCCCTCAAGCAGATGCTTGCCACAGAGGTCTGATAGGAGCTTGTCAGTTTATATGCCAGAATAGAGGGTCTGAGAGAATGGCAGGACCTCAGCAGAAAAATGACACATACATCCATGCCTTACCCGGGACTCGCACCCAGCTCCCTTAGATCAGTAGCCAAGCGCGCTAACCACTCGGCCATGGGACCCTTGACGTGTGTTCAAACATCCTTCCCATTTGACAGCGACGCTCAAGACTGTCCTTTCCTTATTACCCGGCTCATCTCCATTGCTCACACTAGCGCCCCAGGCTAGTTGTAAAAGGCCATAAAAGGGCTTTTTAGACTCGGCACGTGCAGGCAGCCAGCTCAGACCCGAAAACAACATGTATGAGTCACATCCCCACAACAGCACTTCCAAAAACACACTTAATACATAAAAATATTTACAACAACAACAAAAAAATGAATAAAAGCGCAACAATAAATAAAAATAAATAAATTAGAGGGACACGACAAGGATATCTACTGGCACCCAAGTAGAGCAATTAGTAAGTTAGTCACGTGTTCAAGTGTTGATGATATATATATATAATTTTAATTTATAATTACACGTGTATGTTTGATGATAATTAACTGAATTCAAGAATAATTCTGTAATGTTTGTTTCCATACTTTCTTGTATTCATCAGGATCGTATTCCCGCCACGTCAACTCTTACCGCCAGATGGAAGGTGAAGTCGTTGGCTTCGTCGATCCCTCCCATCCGAATGATACTTTTGGATTCACAGTGTTGATCACGAAATCCGATGCCGCCACAGTTTGGGTGGGTGAGTAGCTTTTTTTGGCATTTTCATTCTCACCACTCATTTCTACAAACCTCTGAGTTTTCGAGAATGTTGCTCTCATGGAACGTCTCCGATGATTCTATTGGAGTGGAATTTTGTGCAAAAAATGCAAGCTTGATTTGTTGGTCGCTTCTTTCAGGTCAGTACCACATGTGCAAGGATGGGAGAGAAGTGGTGGAAACGTCGTGGCTACGTCACACCAAAGTCCACAGATGCGACCACACCTGGAAATCGACGCATTTTGGAACTGATACTTTTACTAGAGACCGACCTGAAGGTGAGAAAATTTTTTAGGACTTTGAAATTCTTAATTTTTAACGCTTTTCTGAACTTCAATGTATACAGTTTTTTTTTATGAGCGAAACGTTTGGTTTATGAAAACGATATTAATATGACTATAAATTGCGTAGTAAGATTGTGACCATCGACCGGGTTGGAATTGTCCTTGGGCACATTCGTCACGTGAGCGCAACTGCCAAATTTAGGTAACTGTACAGTCGCTCAAAAAAGTATCCGAACACTGTGGTTGATTACAGAATTCAGAAAAAATATCTGGCAACGATTTCTTTTAGAAGTTAGTGATCTGGCAACCTTCGTGTCACGTGATTACAGAATTCAGGAAAAATATCTGGAGCGTGTACAGCAACTGTACACGCTCCAGTTACCGTTCACAGCAAACTGGAGCATATGCAGTTACTGCACACGCTCCAGTTTGCTGTGAACGGTAACTGCACACGCTCAATATTTCCGTGAGTGAGCCCACACGATCCAGGTCTTTGTGAGCTCACACGATCCAATGTGCTGTGAACATTATCCGCAACCGCTCCAGTTTGCTGTGAACGGTAACTGCACACGCTCCATATTCATTGCATTATATATTCATACGCATTATATATATTAAAAAATATCCGAACACTATGGTTGATTAGAATTTAGAAAATATATCTGGCAACGATTTTTTTTAGAAGTTAGTGATCTGGCAACCTTCGTGTCACGTGACACAACAGGGATTCAGAATTGAACCCGGACGTACGTCACGTCCGGGTTCAATTCTGAATCCCTGTTCAGAAAGAATTATGAAAGTTTATTAAAATAAAGATAGTATTTGCAGAGTTGTTTTTTTTTACCTTCGTCGTTTTTTAGATTGGGTCATTGTGCGTTTCCACTCGATTAGAAGGAGGCGAAGTAACTCATTCCGAACATCGAAAGGAGATTGGCTTGCGTCAGTAGTTTCGAAAGGAAGCGTTTTAGGAATCTGTGGGAGCGTTTGGTTAGTGAAACCGAGCTAATTTTAAAATAGTTTTATACAGGAAATGTCATTTTTATTTCAATGAAGGGGTGTTAAAAATAACATTTTGTAAAAAGGAGCATTGGGCTCAAAAACATTAAGAACCGCTGGATTAAGTGATCTAAACTGGGGCCCGAATCTAGAAAAAAATCAAGGATCGGGGCTGAGTCGGTATGAATGAGTCAAGCCCAAACGGACTACAACGCCATTTCGATATATTCTCTCGTTTTAGTGGTCTTTTAAAAAATTCGTGTTGGGTTGTTTTACCTCTGAGCGGCATTTTTTTGCACACCATGGGCTAAATGGCCAGGTCACAAGAACCCCAAAGGCTCAGAGAAGGTTGGGGGAGGGGACCCATTGGAACAGCTGTTAGGAGACAGATGGTAGTCTCCCGTCAAGGCTATCCAGCGTGTTCTTTAACGTGCACAGGGTATGGCTCTCCCGCACACGGGACCACGGCTTAACGTCCCATCCGACGGACGGCGGCCTTTCCAAGCCCATCGGTGTCCCCTACTGACCATGGGCAGGACGGGGAATTTTGCGGAGATAAATCTCAACGCTGACCCAGCTGGGACTCGAACCTGGGAACTACAGATTACAAGCCTGGCGCGCTACTGACTGAGCCCCCCCCCCCCCCCAAAAAAAAAAAAAAATAAAAAAAAATTCGTGTAAAATGTGTGCAATATATATGTTTAACAGTGGTATACCCAGTAACATAGGGCGGAGTGGCTAAGCCAGTAGCGCCAGGCTCGTAATCTGCAGTTCCCAAGCTAAAATTCCGCCTGTGCCAGAGTTGTGATTTATCTCTGCTAAACCCCCACAATGCCCTCGGTCAGAAATTGGACACCAGTGGCCTTGGAAAGGTCGCCGTCCTCAGGATGGGACTTAAAGCAATGTCGGGAGAGTCGCGCACTACTCTGCACACATTAAAGAACACGCTGAGTGACTTTGATGGGAGACTTCCATTTCTTTCCTAACGATTGCCCAGTGGGTTCTTTTACCTGAACTTTCTTTGAGCCATTGATGTCCTTGTGACCTGACCATTATCCTACTGTGGGGGTGAAAAAATCTCAAAGGAGAAACAACCCATTCTACAGCCCAGAAACAATTGCGGAAGTAAGTGGTTGGAGCTCAATTTTCGTATTCTGGCAAAATTAGGAGGAATGGGTTTCGTGAATTCTGATGAAGTCAAAGGGTGAGAGTGCCTCAATGTTGCATATTCAGAAGATGGACATTTCAGGAAAGGTAACTTAGAAGGTGGAACTGCTTCACTACTATCATATTTTCAAGGGGGCTAAATACTCAGATGATAGATTTGGCAGCCGTTAATGCTATCATACTCAAATGTGGTGAGTGAAGACTGCCAAGATCAATAATTGAATATCTGTATGATGATCATGAAGAATCTCACTAAATGGTTAGATGGAAAATGAGTTTTGCCGTGAATGGGATTCGAACACCACACTTCTCAGAGACGTGCCCCGACGTAGAGGACAACATAGAGGCGAGAGAGCGAATCCAACAGCATTCGGAGGAAAAGTTTGTCACATAAGCCGAGGAAAAAAGTTAGCTGCTGATAATATAGTGGTCAGCACGCCTGGCATGGTTCTGGGAAAGCGTTGGTTCGAATCCCACACATGGCAAGTGATTTTTTTTCAGTAAACTTATTTCATTGAACTATTTCACGAGTCCCATGTCTACAGGATATCTCTTCTGATACTCTTCTACTGAACAAAGAAGAATCTCATTTTTTTTTTGTCGTTTTGATAGTTGTGTATTTTTTTTAAATAAAATATTAGATATTCAATTTCACGTTTTTTGGAATGCTTAATTAGGTTTTTTTCTCTCCGCGACGAATCTAGTTGCAGCAGATGAAGAGACATCCTTCTTCTCTCGTATGGGAAATGGTATTCGAAATGCTTACTCGAAGGTAAAAAGTTGGATTTGGTAGAAAGTTGTGCTGATCTTCGTCGGATTTGTAAGCTGGTCTTTGAAGATATAAATCGACACAACAAGGAGAACATCACATATATATTATGATTATGCTAAAATTGTATTCAAGGATGTTATTGAAGGTTTTACTGCTGTATTTAGACCAGGAATTTGATGCCATCACTAGATATTGAAATGATGCCATTTTCGATGCATCACTAAATATTAAAACGATGCCATTTTCGATGCCATCACTAGATATTGAAATTACTGATTAAAAACAAAATTTACAATAGGTTTTCTTCAGTTGATAAAATAAATTTTGTTCTTCATCAGGTCGTTTTAAATATCTAGTGATGTTAAAAGACCAATTCCCATTGGTAGTGAAGTTAAAAGACCAATTCCCATTTGAGTTCAGTTATTAAAATCGTAGGAAAAGTCTGAACTTAATTGGGATAAATATCCTGAATAAATTTCTATTCAAATTCTTGGTTTTGACATCGATAATAATGCAAAAACTTTTGTTTCCTTTGCATGTTTATTGAAATCATTTGTAAACACTTAATTTGTGTTTCTGCAAGTAAATCCAAGTAAAATGATGTAACGAATGAACTCTACTAATATACTAAAAAACTTTATAATATAGGTCACTCTATGACAGAACTCATCAACCTTTAAGCCTAACACGTGGTTCCAAACCTTTTTGAGACCAGCGCCCCCTTTCACTTTTTCTAACTTCATTGAATTCAAAATATTTTTTATCAGTATAAAACTAATTGAAATATATTTCATCTTGAATACAAATATACTAGTATTTTGCATCCATGGGTTTCGATTTCACTTCTAAGAGGTACTTTTTTGCACGCAATTGTCTAAATGGCCAAGTCACAAGGACCCCGAGGGCTCGGAGAAGATTTGGGGAAGGGAACCCACTGGAGAGCTGTTAGAAGACAGATGGTAGCTTCCTGTCAATGGTATCCAGAGTGTTCTTTAACGTGCAAAGGTATGGCTGTCCTGCATATGGGGCCAAGGCTTAACATCCCATCGGAAGGCGGCCTTTCCAAGCCCAATGGTGTCCCCTACTGACCGAGAGCAAGGTGGGGAGTTTTGCGGCAATAAATATCAACGCTAACGAAGCAGGGACTCGAACTTAACTGCAGATTACAAGCTTCGCGATCTACCGACTGAGCCAACCCCCACCCCGAGAAATAATCGTAAAAATGTGTAGAAAAATAAATATTCATATACAAAAATAAAACCAACCCAGGGAAGACCGAATAAATACATAGCTCAAAAAAAATAATCCTTTAAAATGCACAGTAAACCTTAAAAAGCAAAAACAAGGTAAAAGCGAATGATCGGATAAAATATGTCCAGTGTAAGGGACCGGATGTAAAATCAAAAGGTAAAATATATACACTCGTTCCATCAATTAAAATATGTATAGTAGTTAAAATGGTGTCACAAAACTCGCACTTAGGTTCGGTGTTGGATAAATGAACGACCTAAATGGAGCCGAGCAAGTACAACTTCCTCATCGCAATTTCTACGGAAACTTGACTGCCATGGATGGCTTGATCTCGGAGTTTGTTAGCGATCTGTTCCGAGCAAAATCGTTGCCACAGTGTCCAAAACTCGATGAAGAAACACCACCGGAAGTCCAGGAATGGAACTGGCAGTGGAGAGTTGAACAGGGGCGTGGCAGACTTGGCGGCGCCATTTGCAAAGTCATTGCCCCTGATCCCAAAGTCAAAACGCAATGATTACAGAAGATTTACTGAATACGTGTCGGTGGCAATTCAAGCCTTTCAGCCAGGGCCAGATTTCCCATAAGGCATGTTGTTAGAACTTGCCTAGTGGCACCAATATTCTAGGTTGATATGTTGTGTAAAAAATATCCATCCTTTTCTACATTTAGAAGTGTTGGTTTACCTCTGAGCGATAACTTTTTGCACACAATTAGATAAATGGCCAGGTCACATCAACTTCAAGGGCTCACAGAAATTTTGAGGGAAATGCACCCACTGGACAGCCTTGACACGAGATTAAATAAAAAAAAAAACCCTCAAGCAGCTGCTTGCTACAGAGGTCTGACAGGAGCCGATCAGTTTATAATGCCACAGTAGAAGATCCGAGAAAATGGCAGGACCTCAGCAGAAAAACAACACAAATATCCATGCCTAACCCAGGGCTGGAAACCCAGGTCCTTTAGATTAGAAGCCAAGCACGCTAACCACTCGGCCACGGGACAGCGACACGAGATTAATACTTAGCATTTTTTTTACGTATACAAGTATGGATCTCCTGCACTGTGTGTGGGAGGGGAGCATGGCTTTACGTCTCATTTGATGGACGGTAGTCTACTTAAGCTCATCGATTCCACTTGCACTCAGAGTAGGGTTTGCAGAGATAAATCTTGCTAACCCTACTGGCACAGTTAGGACTCAAATCCAGGAGCTGCAGACGAGTTTGGAGCATTACAAATTGAGCATTCCTCCTGTTTGGAAGAGTCAAGATACCTCTTGAAATGGGGCAGGGGTGGCTCAGTCGGTAGCACACCAGGCTCGTAATCTGTAGTTCCCAGGTTCGAGTCCCAGCTGGGTCAGTGTTGAGATTTATCTCCGCAAAATTCCCTGCCCAGCCCATGGTCAGTAGGGGACACCAATGGGCTTGGAAAGGCCACCGTCCGTCGGATGGGACGTTAAGCCGTGGCCCCGTGTGTGGGAGAGCCATACCCTTTGCACGTTAAAGAACACGCTGGATGGCCTTGACGGGAGACTACCATCTGTCTCCCAACAGCTGTTCCAGTGGGCCCACTCCCCCAACCTTCTCTGAGCCTTTGGGGTCCATGTGACCTGGCCATTTAGCCCATGGTGTGCAAAAAAATGCCGCTCAGAGGTAAAACAACCCAACCTCTTGAAAGGATCTATTTTTCAAGAGCGGTTAAAGGTCTCTCTTGACCATCTAAAGTGAACTTGGCAGCACTGCAATTGGCTAGAGGGGCGAAATGGGAACGGACGTTTGCTGTTGTCATTCGTAAATCGAACACATTACGTGTAACATGGAGTGTTGAGGACAATCCAGGCACTAGGACGCGAGCTGTTGCACGTATCCCCGGTGTGAACCACGCCCTCGTGTGGAGAGTGTTGCACGATCAGCAGCGACATCAGTTTCATCGTCAGAGAGTCCAGACATTGCAACCTCAGGATTACCTTCGCGTGGAATTTGTGTTGGTTTCTGCAGCATACGCGGTGCAGCCAGATTTTATGGCTCATGTGCTCTTCTCGTACGAGGCCTCTTTCACACGCGAGGGTTTGTTTAATGTACACAATTCTCACGTTTGGGCGCACGAAAATCCACATGCCACAATGGCGCATGGTACCTAATATTCGGTCTTTCACCAACGTTTTTGGTATGTGTCGACATTCACTGGAGAATATCGACATTCTCTCATTTCGGTCTTTCATAGTAACCTATATATTGTTTCTCGAATTTTTATACGAAATTGTTTCATTTATGTTCATTAAAATCTCTCCCCCATTTCGGTTATATGTTTTCTTTCGTTACGGTTGCAAAATGAAACAACCATATAGGAAATGGAGAGAAAAATGAAAACGCTAAGGTTTGTGGAAAAGCTTTCTGTTTACGTTAAACAGCTGTGTCTACCCTACACTGAGTAGTGTTGTTTTAACTTTAAGTGGAACTTTTTTCCACACAATGGACTAAATTTCCAGGTCACAAAGACCTCGAAGGTTGAAGGGAGGTAACCCACTTGATAACTGTTGAGAGATCGATGGTAGCTTCCTGTCAAGGCCATCCAGCGTGTTCTTTAACGTATATAGGGTATGGTTTTTCCCACACAGGGACGAGACATAATTTCTTGGCTCCAACGGACGGCAGCCTTTCCAAGCCTAAATTCCTACTGACAAAGGGCAGTGGGGATAAATCTCAACGCTGGCCCAGACAGGACTCGAACCTGGGAAGTGCTGTTGGGTTGTTGTTTTACCTCAGAGGCACTTTTTTTGCATACCATGGGTTAAATGGCCAGGTCACATGGACCCCAAAGTCTCAGAAAAGGTTGGGGGAGGGGACCCACTGGAACAGCTGTTGGGAGACAGATGGTAGCCTTCCGTCAAGCCCATCCATCGTGTTCTTTAACGTGCACATGGTATGGCTCTCCTACACACAGGGCCACGACTTTGCTGTCCGTTGGATGGGACGTTGTCTTTCGAAGCCCATCATTGTCCCCTACTGACTATGGACAGGGCGTGAAATTTTGCGGAGATAAATCTCAACGCTGACCCAGCTGGGACTCGAACCTGGGAACTACAGATTACGAGCCTGGCACGCTACCGACTGATTGGGAAGTGCAGATTACGATTAGAAACTACTGTATGCTTCGAGTACTCCAATAGATTCAGTTATGTACTACCATGGTTTCAAATAGCCACTCGTACAAATCTTCAAGATTAAAGGAGAAAATTGCATTTGCTTATTGGTATCTACCCAGTTAGAAAGATAACATGATCGGCGGTATCTATCTTAATGGTAGAACCTCTAACAAGGAGTAATTCTTCAGTTTTCGCATGTGGGTGGAAAGAACGATAAAAACGAAACAATTCTTTTTTTATTTATTGAACACAAAGAAAACAAATGTACAGAAAAATATGCATCTTTAACGGAAGACAGCAGCTTGTTTGCTCATGTTGCAATGAATAGCGTACAAAGCTGGAGAAAACGTTGGTGGAATGTCTTGACATGAAGCATAAACTTTCATCAATTTACTCCTCGGAATACCATTACCGTTCAAGAAATCATTGGCAGAAGTGCTCATAACCATAAACTGCAGTGATATTATTAATTACTCGTATTTCTCTGGGCAATATGGGAAAAAGAGGGGGAGCTGATTCAGATGGTAGCGCGCCAGGCTCATAATCTGCAATTCTCAGATTCAAGTTCCACCTAGGCCCAGCGTCGAGATTTATCTCTGATAAATCCCGACGCTGCCCTCGGTCAGTAGGGGACACCGATAGGCTTGAAAAGGCCGCCGTTCGTCTGATGGGACGTTAATCCGTGGCTCCGTGTGCAGGTGAGTCATAACTTGGGCAAGTTCAAGAGCACACTGGATGGCTTTTACGGAGGCTACGATCTGTGTTCTAAAAGCTGTACAGTGGGTACTTTTCTCTGAGCCTTAGTGTCATTGTGACCTGCTCAATGTGTGCAACAACTCTAAAAAATGTTATCGAATATGAAGAGTTTAATATTTGGAAGTATTTTTGTTTGGCTGAGTCGTTTTATTTCAGAGCGGAATTATTTTTAACTTACAATAGACAAAATAGTACAAGGATCCCAAGGAGACGAACTGATTGGATATAGAAGGAAGTCAAAGTAATGCAGAGTGTTCTTTCACAATTTAGGTCTCTTTTGTACGAAAGGCCATAGAGTCTTCGACTATTGGCGATAGCATCTCGAAACCAATCGATGTCCCCTTTCTCACCAAAGGAGGGAGATAATTTAAGCGAGGGATAGGTGTGGAGAGCTAACCTAGCAACATCAGGTTAAATGCTATTGACAGACAATCCCCACTCACCGGAAAGGAACAGGTTTAGGATCAGATTAATTAGCAATAGGTTGCCAAGCGACAGCTGGGAACACTAGCAATATATAAGAATTTGCCAGATACGTCAAACTGATCTATGTCCTAGTATTCCCAGTTGTCACTCAGGGTTATTATTGTCCTACCACTGAGGAGTAGTAGTACATACAATGAGCTAAATGGCCAGATCATGAAGACACCAAAAGGGTTCAAAGTTGGGTTGTTTGACCTCTGAGCAGCACTTTGGGCACCATGCCTAAATGGCCAGGTCAAAAAGACCCCGAGGGATCCGAGAAAGTTGGTTGGGGAAGGGAACCCTTTGGATAATTGTTAGAAGAAAGATTGTAGCCTCCATCAAGGGCATACAGTGTGTTCTTTAACGTGCACAGCGTATGGCTCTCCTCACACGAGTCCTTTATCTTTATGTCCCATTGGACAGTCTGCAGACTTTCCAAGCCCATTCCTTTGTGACAGAGAGCAGGGTGGTGGTGGTGGGGGCGGGGGGTAGCAGAGATAAATCTCAATGCTGGCCAGGTGAGACTCAAACTTAGAAACTACAGATTAAAGCCTTGACCTTTAAATGGCCAGATCACAAAGCATTTGAGAACGTTGGTGGTGGGGGAATCCACTGGTCGGCTGTTGCGAGACAGATGGGAGCTATTCGTTAAGGATAGGGAGCTTTTTAACATTCACACTTTATAGCCGTCCCACACAATAGGTACACTTGGTGCCTTGATCCAACGGACAGCGTTCCTTTCCTACAGAGATCAAAACAAGGATTAATGGGGAAAATTTTGAACTCGTGACAATTGGGGACTAGAACGTGAGAGCATCAGATTACGAGACTGGCACGCTACCCATTGAGCCAGCCTAGTTTCGAAACACATTTCGATAGAATCGTTTCAATCACTGTGTCTTCATTAATAGAAATTTGGATTGGCTTCTTTACTGGGAAACAACTAGCACAAACCATTCATACTTTGACAGGAAATAAACCTTTACGACCAGAATATGTGGTGAATTCGAATAACACTCAATCTTGCCGTTTACGAACAAAGGATAGAAATAAATTTGAAGACTAATGTTTAACTTCACAAAGCTGTAAATGATCTAACCGAAATTTTTTAAGTTGGGTTGTTTTACCTCTGAGCGGCACTTTTTTGCACACCTTGGGCTAAATGGCCAGGTCACATGGACCCCGAAGGCTCGGAGAAGGTTGGGGGAGGGGACCCACTGGAATAGCTGTTAGGAGACAGATGGTAGCCTCCCGACAAGGCCATCCAGCGTGTTCTTTAACGTGCACAGGGTATGGCTCTCCCGCACACGGAGCCACGGCTTAACGTCCCATCCGACGGACGGCGACCTTTCCAAGCCCATCGGTGTCCCCTACTGACCGTGGGCAGGGCGGGGTAATTTTGCGGAGATAAATCTCAACGCTGACCCAGCTGGGACTCGAACCTGGGAACTACAGATTACGAGCCTGGCGCGCTACCGACTGAGCCACCCCCGCCCCAATTTTTTTTAAGAACGATCAAAAAATATATATCTTTTTTACTTAAACTAAGCTGAATCTTCTTTATTGGCTTTATGCCAAAAACGATCTCTTAGGCAGCTTTGTTGAAAACTATTAACCCTGAATATTTGGCAACACTAATAATTGAATTGTCGATTGAAAGAATTGAATAGTTAATAAACGTTATTATTTATGAGGAAAATAATAGCGACTTGTTTGAATCTAGCACTATAATGCTGCTACTCTTCCAAACACCGATAGCTGCAATCAGGTAATACGGCTAGCATGCGATACACAGCTGCTTACTAAGAAAACATTTCTCAAATTACTATCTTGACACTTTTCAGCACCAAACACCAATGTCCATAGTTTGTGTACAAAATGAAATGCAACGGAATCTAATGCTCAATCTTTGTTTGTGCATTGTGCATACCGGCCAACGCTACTTTAAAACTTCTCATCCGGATATTTCAATCTACAGGAAGTACGTAATCTCACAAGTTTAAATACTTGACACTTTCCAGGCAGGCCAGTCGTACTACATGATATGCGCCATTGCAAATCACTACAGAAAAGGGAAGAGAGACCCCAACAGAAAACAAAAACGCAGATATCTAAGCAATTTACTGAACTAAAACTAGTATCGCTGCCAAAATGTTTTTAGTTCTTTATAACCACCATAAAAGTGACGTTTGAAATTTATAATTCTCAGGCTTACCAATGATCCCTTTGATTTTAAACCAAACACGGTTAGTGTTAAGTATATCAGAGAATCGGATTTCAAAACAAATATTTTATGAAAAATGAGATTTTGATTTGGTTTTCGGATAGACGAATATTTGTTTTTTATCCTCAAGTTTCCATCTGAATTCAATGCAACATGTGAACTAAGTACTTCATTCAGATTCCCTGTTCAGAAGGACATCTCTTAATTTTATACGAAATTGAGGTACAAAAATGTAAAGTTTTCCATACAAATACTACTCGCATCATTGCTGTAGTTGTCACAAAAATTATCACAGAAATATGAAATGCACTGTTTAAGTTTCCTCTTAATTTCTCCATTTTCACATATCCATTTCTTAGCATTTGTATGAACTTCTAAAACAAGATCCCTCCTTAAGAATGTTATAAAATTTTACGCTTTAAAGCTTAGAAAACCGTTTGTTTTTGAGTATCTCAAAATTCCAGAGAGCTCAAATAACTATCGACGAATAGCAATTCCAAAAAACATTCATATTAGTAAAGTTAGTTTCCTTCATTACAAGTAAACTGATGAAAGTTTGTCATAAAAATTTTAATAAATAATTGCATGGCAAAATGCCATAAGTAGCTATTGACGTCCGAATTTACAGGCTGTAAATAATCTTACTTCCAAAGAATACTTTTAAAAACATCACAGATAAATGTCAACATTTCTTAGCATTCGTCAGTCGTTATTCGGGTAAACATTAGTAGAGCAATGGCGAAATTAGGTTATATGTCTGAAGAATAAATTTGGGAAACAATTGCGACAAGAAAAAAAAAATATATTTTAGATCACTGGTCTGCAAACTTTCCTTTGAAGAATAAATTTTTATCTGGAAGATCGGCGTCGACTTCAATGCAAAAGTTCACCCTAAATGCTTAAGCCTCGTCATCCGATTGTTTCAAGTGTTTCCTTTTCTTTCTGGAAAATCTGGAATTTCGATTGTTTCCTTTTCTTCTGGCATCACTACTTCTAACATTTTCTGAAGGAAAATTGTTCCTTGCACTGAAAGAAAAATTGGTATTATTTATTAACGAAAATGAGCCGAGAGCAAATAGCTTTAGAATATAAAAGTGACTACTGAAATTCAATTGTAAAATATACGCCAAAAGTCTGATAGAGTATTAGGCGCGCTTGTACAAGGTTCCCCCCCCCCCCAATGTGGGTCTCGACGTCTTTGGAAAGAGGCGCAGCACATTAAATTTGAAGTTTTCATTTATTTACAGTACGAAAATTTTATGTTCTGAAACGCATTCATGTCATAAATGAATTATAATAACAAAAACTGCAATGAAAGTTGTATCAAAAAGTGTCTGCGAATGTTGAAATTTATGTCATTTTTATGCGAATGTTGAATTTTGCATAAAAATTGAAAATTTTACTGCGAATGTTGAAATTTATGTCAATTTATGTCAAAAGTGTCTGCGAATGTTGAAATTTATGTCATTTTTATTTCGTAAGTTCTATTCACTCATCATATCTCGTTTAAATATAAATTAAGTAACAAGAAGATTCGAAAAAAAATTCTGAATATTACAATTTTGTTTCGTATTCAGTGCATCTATACCCTGACAAGCCCAGAATGGTATGAAAAGGACTCGAAAAACTGAGGGGTGGGGGGAGACAATCAAGAAAATAGTTTGAAAATCTCTACCCTAAGTATTGGGTTGTTTTACCTCTGAGTGGCACTTTTTTGCACACCATGGGTTAAATGGCCAGGTCATAAGGACACCGAAGGCTCAGAGAAAGTTGGGGGAGGGAACCCACTGGAACAGCTGTTGGGAGACAGATGATAGCCTTTTGTCGAGGCCATCCAGCGTGTTCTTTAACGTGCACAGGGTATGGCTCTCCCGCACACGGGTCCACGGCTTAACGTCCCATCCGAAGGACGGCGACCTTTCCAAGCTCATCGGTGTCCTCTACTGACCATGAGCAGAGCGGGGAGTTTTGCGGAGATAAATCTCAATGCTGACCCAACTGGGACTCGAACTTGGGAACTGCAGATTATGAGCCTGGTGCGCTACCGACTGAGCCCCCTACCCTAGGGGACCGATTTGGGTGGTCAAGACGACGGCATTGTTTTGTGAGTGTGATTAAGGAGGAGAGGGTAATTGTTAAGTAGAGGGTGATGGTAACTCTGATTTAAGGAGGGGTGGTAATGTGACTTAGAGTATGAAGATAATAGTGTGATTTTAGGTACCAAAGCGGAAGTACGATATCAAGGGCCTGGTTACAAATGGAAACTTTTTTTTGAAGCCCAGTTTTACTAAAGGCATTAATATCCATTGTTCATGCTTCCCTTGTAGATGTTTTGTGAGAAAATTTCATGGGCTTTCTTTTAGATGTAATAATGCTAACAAATATCATTCCATGCCGAAATAAGGAGCTTAGTAAAAAATGCAGCACAACGAGTAAGCAGTTAGACGAAATTCTCTAGTATATTCTGTGGAATAGACGAAATGTGGACGAAAGTGCAAGACTGTAAAACTTGATCAAGGAGAGGCAACTTAAAAGTGAGGATGTTGTTAAGGTCCTTGAGGGAGGAAGTTCAAGGATAAATTGTGTGAATAGAACAAAAGATTAAGGGAATATATCCCGTGGCAGAGTGGTTAGTACGCTTGGCTACTGATCTAAGGGATCTGGGTGTAAGTCCCGGATAAGGCATGGACGTTTGTGTTGTTTTCCTGCTGAGGTCTTGCCATCCTCACAGACCTTCTACTATGGCATATAAACTGACAGGCTCCTGTCATACCTCTGTGGCAAGCAACTGCTTGAGGGGGTATTTATTATTATTATTATTTTTTTATTTTCTTTCCGCAGCAGCAGAAAAGACTCGTACTTGTGAAAATAAATAATTGCATTCTTTAATTTCTTTCACTCGTTTGTGTGTATGTGCACTTTTTATTACACAAAGTCACTTGATGCTTCTAATTTATGTGATGGGAAAACCATATTCAAAGATCCCAAACTTTGAACGGAAATATGTCACAAGAAAAAATTAAGATCTCATTCAAAATCTCCCTAAATCTGTTTTCAAAAATATACTTTCAATATTTAAAGATTATGGAAGCCAACAAATTTAACAGCTTTCTTGGTTGCAGCGGTGAAACTGTGTTGCCAGACTATATTTCCACACTTCAATCCCAGTCTATAGCAAAAGTTGTTTTTTATAACCAACTTTTAAAGTAATCCAAAACTTAAATCTTCCTGTTTTACATTTGAGTGGCATTTTTTTTTAACACAGTGGATAAAAAAAATATAAAGTATTCCAAAGGCTCAGAGCTAGGTAGGGAATTTACCGGACACCTGTTTGAGGACAGAAAACTCCCATAAGCTCTTTAATGAGCTGTAGTCTCTCTCTGCGAATTGGATGTAGCATAACGTCCCATCTGACGGATGGTGGCCATTCCAAGTCCAATGTTTCTTTTCTTATTAATGGAGAGTGGAGATTACTGGAGAAAATCTTAAGTACAGCGAAGATCTGAATTTGGGAACTGGTTGCTAATCACTGAGCCATTCCTATCGCAAATCTCCGTACTGTTTCAAGTTTATTCCATGGATTGGGTCGTTTTACCTCTGGGCAATACTTTTTTGCACACAATGGGGTAATTGTGAGATAACAAGGATACCAAGCCAAAAGAAGGTTGGGGGAAGGAGACCCTCTAGATTGCTCTTAGGAGACAGATGGTAGCCACTCGTTAAGGCCATCCAGTGTGTTCTTTAATGGGCACAGTGTATTGCTCTCCTACACAAGGGAACGTTCCATTCAAGTGATGGCGGCTTTTCCAAGCCCATCGGTGTCCCCCACTGACTAAGGGCAGGGAGTTTTACGGAGATAATACACAATGCTGGTCCAGTGGGATTCGAATTTCCTAACTGCAGTATACGAGTCTGGCACACTATCGACTAAGCCGTCACTCCCACACCTGGAGAGTGGGTTTAACAATCAATCCAAAAGCATTACAGTTCTTACATAAAAAACGTTTAATCTTTTGTACTAACTAATGAAAATATTGAATAAGTATTTAACGAAAATGCAATGTATTAAAGAATATGTGAATATCGTATGCTGCAATGCCATTAAAAATTTCCTTACACGTCATCTTATTGAGAGTGACTGCAGATTTCTTCCTGTGAAATGCAACCAAGTAGACTGGTATCCCAGTCAGCATGATGAGTATTCCCATTCCAGTGTTGAAAGGTTCTGCATACATAGGCATGACGGTGAGGAAAACACAGCACAACAGGAAAGAGATGGGGAAGAACAATGATATTTTGATGGGACGGTGCATGTCAGGTCGAGTATATCGCAGCACCATGAGTCCGACAATCGATACTCCAGTCCAAAGCCACTGAGCAAAGCTGAAATATGTGATGAGGACGTACACGTCACTTGTGCACAGCATTAGTAGCGACATCCCACACTGAAATGAAAGAGGAATTGGTAAATGTCAAAAAAATCATTTATGACGCACACTTTTATCATTCACTCAGTTCCATGTTATGTCAATAATAATATAGACACAGAACTCAGGAAATTCGTAAATAAATTTTTATGAAAAAACAATTGAATATTTCAAATCTCGATTTTCACCAATATTCGTCTTGATTCACAATGGCACTTTTTTGCACACAATGGGCTAAATGGCCAGGTCACAAGGACTCCAACGGCTCAGAGAAGGTTGGGGAAGGGGACCCACTGGACAGCTGTTGGGAGACAGATGGTAGCCTCCCATCGAGACCTTACAGCGTTTTCTTTAACGTGCACAGGGTATGGCTCTCCGCACCATTCAACGGACAGCGGCCTTTCGAAGCCCATCGATGTCCCCTACTACAGGGAAGGACAGGACGTTTTGCAGTGATAAATATTAATGCTGCCCCAGCTGGGATTTGAACTTCGGATTAGGAGCCTGGGGCTCTACCTATCCCTCGTTCGTCTTGAAAAAGGTTGGAAAGCCCTATCAGAGTTTGGTTTTAATTTTGAGAAGCACTTTTCTTTTGCATAAACAGGCTAAATGGCCAGATTGTAAGGACCCCAAGGGTTCAGAGAAAGAAAGTAGGTAAGGGGACTCACTGGATAGTTATTAGGAGACAGAGGGCAGTCTCCTGTTAATACCATCCAGCGTGTTCTTTATCATACACAGTTCTCCTGCACATGAAGCCATGGGTTTATGACCCATCAGACATTCATCGGTGACAGAATGCAGGGTTTGGAAGAGATAAATCTCGATCAGACTAAAAAACTAGCAGATTAGGAACCTGGCGTGCTACCGACTGAGGCAACCTCCACCCTTCACACAGTTGGGAATCGAACCTGAAACATTAGATCATGAGCTTGGCATGCTAACGAACCCTTTCAAACCTCTCAGTGTCCTCTTTCTTGCCGAAAGAAAGAGCTAGCAGGGAAAATTCTCAATCGAGGCACAGTTGGCACTGAGCATGGGCAGGCTAATAATCTGCAGTTTCAAATCCCAACTGTTTCCCATTTTTCTTCACAACCATTTTGTAATGGGTGAGAAATGGGACATTGAAGGGCTTGCAAAGTCCTTCGGATGGAACATTAAATCGTGTGTAGGTGAGATATACCTTGCGAATGTTAAATAACATTCTGGATGACCTTCACAAGAGGCTTCTGTCCGTCTCCTAAAAGGCATCTGGTGGATCTCCTTCCCAAACTTTTTCGGAGCCTTTGAAAACCTGGTCATTCAGCCAACTGTGTAAAAAAAAGTGCCGTACATATGTAAAAGAATCCAAACACCTGAGTAAGGTTGGGTTGTTTTACCTCTGAACAGCACTTTTTTTGCACACCACAGGCTAAATGGCCAGGTTACAAGGACCCCGAAGGCTCAGAGAAGGTTGGGGGAGGGGACCCACTGGAACGGCTGTTGGGAGACAGATGGTAGCCTCCCGTCAAGGCCATCCAGCGTGTTCTTTAACGTGCACAGGTATGGCTCTCCCGCACATGGGGCCAAGGCTTAACGTCCCATCCGATGGACGGCGACCTTTCTAAGCCCATTTGGTGTCCCCTAGTGACCGTGGGCAGGGAATTTTGCGGTGATAAATCTCAAAGCTGATCCAGCTGGGACTCTAACCTGGGAACTGCAGATTACGAGCCTGGTGCGCTACCGACTGAGCCACCCACCGACCCAAACATCTGAGACCATACTAGTCCTATTATCAGAGTTTTCTTTCATAAAGGTTGTATAATAAAAATATTTTTCCCACCATGATTAAACCTCTAGATATCTAAGTGCTGTAGACACATTCCACAATTGCTCGATTCTCAAAAGTGTAACAATGTTTTTGAAGAAAAAGAATACTTACCGTGAGAATTAAAGAGGGCGTTGGTGTATATCGTCTAATATTTATCATTCCCAATATCGTCGGTAGATGGCCTTCCTGTGCTCCAACAGCAAATAATCTGAAAATGAAATCGTTAAATTTCAATCCTCATTATACTGATGACACGGAACACATAGTATACTATGGTAAAACCATCTTAATAGCCGATTGGTCTACTGATCAAAGGAATCTACGTTCGAGCCCTGGCTAAGGCATGGATGCTCCTTTTCTGCATTGTCTATCGCCTTCCTCAGTCTTGGTTAGTTGGTTGGGTTTTTATGGCGCAAAAGCAGCTAAGGCTATATTGTGCCAAACAAAAAGTTGGGTTAGGTTGGGTTGTTTTACCTCTGAGCAGCACTTTTTTGCTCACCATGGGCTAAATGGCCAGATCACAAAGGACCCTGAGAACTCTGAGAAGGTTGGGGGAGGGGACCCACTGGAACAGCTGTTGAGAGACAGATGGTAGACTCCAGTCAAGGCCATCCAGCGTGTTCTTTAACGTGCAAGGTTATGGCACTCCCGCAAACGGGGCCATGGCTTAAAGTCCCATCCGACAGACGGCGGCCTTTCCAAGCCCATCGGTGTCCCCTACTGACAGTGGGAAGGGCGGAGAATTTTGCGGAGATAAATCTCAACGCTGACCCAGCTGGGACTCGAACCTGGGAACTACAGATTACGAGCCTGGCGCGCTACCGATTGAGCCACCCCGCCCCCCAAACAAAAAGATATAAAGGGATAAAAGTCACTGAACCCACAAAGTTAAAATTCACAGAAATAAAACGCCGCAATAAAGAAGAGTATAAAAAAGAGGAATAAAAATCAACAAGTGTATAAGTCAACAAGAAAAATGAGTGTATAGTACCCATTTAAAATCAATAGCAAGTGTTATAATCTAGGTAACAAAGTAAAAAATCATAAACGTGTAAAATATCCAGTAGAACGTAAAAATAAAACAGTTGTTAAAATAGAGCCATCAGATAAAAGATGTCCGAGTGTAAGGGGCTCGGACGTTGTATACTGCGAGATATTATGAGGTATATCACGATTTTTTTTTAAAACAGAAATAACCAAAGTATCAGCTTAGTTTTAACTAACATGGATTGGGTTGTTTTATCTCCGAGAGAAGTTGGGGTGGGCTGTCAGTAGCGTGCAAGGTTCATAAATTTTAGTTCCCAAATTCGAGTCCCGTTCTGGGCTAGCATTGAGATTTATCTCTGAAAAACGCGCCGATGGGTTTTGAAAAGCTGCTATCCATCAGATGGGACGTTAAGCCCTGGCTCCGTGTGCGGGAGAGCCATAACCTGTGCACATGAAAAAACAGTCTGGTTAGCCTTGATGGGAGGTTTACCATCTGTCTCCCAACAGCTGTCTAGCAGGCTCCCATTCTCCAACCTTCTCTGAGCCCTTGGGGTCCTTGTGACCTGGCCATTTGGTCCAGTGTGCGCAAAAAAGTGCTGCTTTGAGATAAAACAACCCAATCCAACTTTACCTCTGAGAGGTATTTTTTGCACACAATGGGCTAAATAGCCAGGTCGCAAGGACCCCAAGGCTTAGAGAAGGTTGGAGAATGGGAACTTAGTGGACATCTGTTGGGAGACAGGTGATAACCTCTCATTAAGGCTAACCAAGTGTGTTTTAACGTGCACAGAGTACGGCTCTCCTGTATCAAGAGGCTCTGCTTGTATACAGGATTACGGCTTTCCGTTCCATCTGACGGACGGCAGTCTTTCGAAGTCCCTCGGTGTCTCCTACCGACGGAGAGTAGAGAGAGAGGGTTGCGGAGATAAATCTCAAAGTTTTCACAGGTGGGACAGATTTTGAACCTGGGTGCTACCGATTGAGTGAAATCTCAAAGTAGTGAATGATTGAAAAAATATAAAAAGCTACATTAGTGCCTATGAAACGCGAAATGAATTTTTCATCTCTTAAAAAAAAATCTGTCCTCCATCCACCACCTAGGGGTAAGGAGAAAAATAATTGATGCCAGTGTAAACATCTTGACCAACAGAGTCTACCAACAAAATTTTAAAAATTTCTCAAACAGATCGTTTGCAATATTCGTTCGAAATTTTTACACCGTTAGAGGGCCCGTTACAGTTATTGACGAATTCGGAAAATGAGATTCGTAATATTTCATCGATTCCTCTTCAAGGGTGGCACACTTAAGGCACGAGCACACTGGGCTGTTGCCCAGGGGCCCCACGATTCTAAATTTCGCAAAAGTTTGTGTTGACTAATCCTCACTTTACAGCATGTTTTTTATGTTTAAACATTTATTGGTACTTTTAACAAAATCAATCTGTAGGCTTAATTTTATTGACCGTTTAAGTTTTTATTCCCGTAGGTGGGTGGGTAGGGGTCCCAGTGCATTGCTTTGCACAGGTGCCTACAATACTGTTAAGACTGCACTGGTCGGAAGGGGCATTTAAAAAAAAAAATCTATAAACAAAACACGACAAAGTAAAAACAAGTTTTTTTGTTTTGAAAATATTAAGTATTAATAATTAATCATAATACTATATTCATAAAGGCCAGAGCTAAAAATCCCCGGTAGATTTCCAAGCCCCTTTTAGAGTTTTTTGTATCGTTCTTTTGTTCAACCTGACAACAGCAAAGCGACTACCAGTCGAAGTTTTCAAGGTTTAGTTGTTATTTTTGCAGGCCGTTGTTAATATAAAATGACAGTATGAATTACAATATTACAGGAAATGGTGTGACTGTCTCCGTTGCAGACAGCCTCGTAATATTGGAGATTCCATTCCCACAGGAATCGCATATCTCGTATAGCCTTGAACAAGGAACTTAGGCCACGAAGTTCACCGCGTGCATCGAATGGACTGCAGATTTTTAGACAACACTTCAAAATATTCTTCAAAACCAAGAGCAAAAAAATTGAGGTTATAATTCGAAATGAGTATGGGTTGAGCCAGCCTCTGATGATAGATCACCCAACTTATTAAAGGGCAACTAGGAAAGAAAAAAATTCTTGAAGTCTCAGGTAAAATTCTGTACTTGGAAACTAACATTTGTTGTAATGAGTAATGAATTGGAAAAATATTTTTAATATCAGGATTAAAAAAAATTAAAATGCGCTTTTTTTTAAGGAATACTATGAATTGCTAAAATCGTTTCGTTATGCACCTAAAATGTTTAGTCGGAAAAAGAAATTTGAAAAAAAATTAGTCAGATTTAGTAAATACACTGCTGGCCATTAAAAGTGCAACACCAGGAAGAACTCATCAGATTGTCCCAAAATATGCAAGATGAGTAGCCCATGGGAGAACATGTAAATGATTCAAAGTGCAGCACATACGCACATCATGTGTGACAGTAACGCCCCCTGGAAGTGGTGTAAGAGGAGATTACAAAAAGCCGATGTAAAGCACCGGAATTGTGTTTGCTCACAGTTCTTGCGCACTAAAGGATCAAGTATGCACCATCGAAGAACACAGCATCCATATGACTAGGTTTCCGAATTTGATCCAGGAAGAATTGTGGAATTGTGGAAGAATTGTGATTATCGTATTGAGACATCGGTGCTCATGTTGGACGGAATGCTGCCAGAGTGACGAGAATATGGAGTCAGTGGGTAGAGGAACTCGCTCACTGACGTGAGGGATTTCAACGGCCCTGTCACACAAACGAACGAGAGGACAGACATCTCGTGTGCATGGCTTTGAATGATCGTACAGTCACATCAAACACTTTAGCTCATTGGGTTGTTTTACCTCTGAGTAGCACTTTTTTGCACACCATGGGCTAAATGGCCAGGTCACATGTACCCCGAAGGCTCAAAGAAGGTTGGGGGAGGGGACCCACTGGAACAGCTGTTGGGAGACAGATGGTAGCCTCCCATCAAGGCCATCCAGCGTGTTCTTTAACGTGCACAGGGTATGGCTCTCCCACACACGGGGCCACGACTTAACGTCCCATCCGACGGACAGCGGCCTTTTCAAGCTCATTGGTGTCCCCTACTGACCGTGGGCAGGGTGGGGAATTTTTCGGAGATAAATCTCAACGCTGACCCAGCTGGGACTCTAACCTGGGAACTACAGATTACGAGCCTGGCGCGCTACCGACTGAGCCATCCCCGCCCCCACACTTTAGCTCAACAGTTAGGGTGTGTTGCACATCAGCCAATGTCCGCATGTATGGTTAAACGTCATCTGTGGCATCTTTGCTAGGAGACCATTGTTTCGGCTACCATTGACTCTACAACACAGGCGTATGTGACTACAATGGTGCTAAGAACATCTTGAATGGATGTGAGAATTTCATCGCATCATCTTTTCAGACGAATCCTACTTCCATATGCAGAATCATGATGGATGAATCCATATCTGATGGTATCGCAGTGACAGGCTCAGTGAGCCATGCTTGATGCAACACCATACAAGTGATGGTGGTATGGTGTACCATTGGTCTCCACTCACACATGCACCTCGTATGCATTACTGGTACTTTGAACAGCCAACGTTACATTACTGATGTGTTGGAGCCTGTGGTTGTACCTTATCTTCAGAGGATCTTTGGTGCCATTTACCAACAGGACAATGCTCAACCATATGTGCCATGCATCGTCCAACAATTCCTGGATAGCCACCATATGACACTTCTGCCTTGGCCTGCACATTCACCAGGTTTGCCCCCAATTGAACATGTCTGGTCCATGATCTCACAATGACTAGCACACAAGACACCAGCAGCTTCTACAAAAGATGAACTTTGGCTACGTATCGATACTACATGGACTGACATTCCCCAAACACACATCCGACGTCTCATCCTCTCAATTTCAGAACGTGTAGAAGTGGTTATTGCCGCTCATGGTGGCTATACAAGATACCGATTTCTTTGTATTCCACAAGTCTAACCGAGTTGTATTTGTAATCATTTGACCCTTGTAACACGAGCTATGTATTCACTAAATATGGCTTTGATATCTCTTGTCTTTCCTGGTGTTGCAATTTTAATGGCCAGCAGTGTATATTTAGTATAAGTTGTTTGATGAGCTGCAAGTTCTTTGGTAGTGAGAAGTGGCCTGGGGGGGAGGGGGGGGAGGGTCTATTACTTGAAAGGTTGAAGCAATGGCGTAAGAACTGGAGTTTTTTGGGGGGGAGGGATGGTCTGTATTTTAAGCAATTCCAGCCGTTTATCATATCTATATGTTAGAGTTTGTGCATGTTTCAGATTATCTGAATAAAAATGACTTAAAGGACAAGGACCACCAAATTAGTTATTTTTTAATTTGACAAACCGAAGCCAAAAAATTTATTAAGAAATTTTCAATGATGCTGTCCCGTGGCCGAGTGGTTAGCATGCTTAGCTATTGATCATAGGGACCTGGGTTCGAGCCCCCGTGAAATCATGGATGTTTGTTATCTTCCTGCTAAGGTTCCGCCATTCTCGCATATCTTCAATGGCGTATAAACTGGCAGACTCCTTCCAGACCTCTGTGGCAAGCAACTGCTTGAGGTTTTTTTTTGTTTGTTACTTGGAGCGGTAAAATGTAAAGGGCCACAAAATGTCTTTGGGGGGGGGGGGGGGCTGCTAATGTTTTCTATTTTACATAGCTGTCGAAATGAATACCAAGCAATTGATATATCTATTTTACATATCTGAAACGTAAAAACAGATATTCATTAAAAATTTTGTTACATGCAGAATAAATAACAAAATTTTTGAATACTCTCTAAAACCAGATGCTTGCCACAGAGGTCTGACAGGAGCTGTCAGTTTATACAATATAGTAGAAAATATCATTTAAAATAAATATCTTAGTAACAAGTTTTTTAATATAAAAATTTCATTGCTCGCAAGTCTGATTTAAAAGCAGATTTTATGAATTTGCGGCGTTTTGAATTTTCCATTCCTAAAGGAGGTGCTTAGCTGGCATAAATCCAATATCGACTCTACCGCTACTTAATGGTAAGAGTATAATAATATTTTCCCTTGTTACCGAATTAGGTGGTCCAATCTCTTATCATAACTGAAAGAAACGTAACATCCCCAGCCTTTCTTCCCTCCACAAATAGTAGAAACGCTTAAAAATTGGCAAGCACAACGTGGCTGTACCTCCGAGAGGCACGTTTGCACACAATGGATTAAATGCCACCAGGAAAGAACCCAAGGGCTCAAAGAAAGTTGGGGAAGGGGACCCGCCAAACAGCTGTTGGACAGATAGCAGCCGCCCAGTTTGATCTTTAACATGCACAGGGTATGCACAAAGACAGAATTTTAATGTTATTTTCATCACAATGTATAACTCTCCTGCACACAGATCCACGTCCTATCCGACGGACGGACGGCGGCCTTTCAAAGTCCATCGATGTCACCTTCTGACCGAGGAGAGAATGGGTTTTGCGGAGATAAATCTCAATGCTGGTACGGGTGGGACCCGAACTAGGGAACTGCAGATTACGAGCCCGACGCCCTACCGACTCAGCCAACTTCGGAAACTTGAATCTTGGGAGAGATAGAAAAAATAAAAACGTCAACAAAGTCTTTTTTTTTCGCAGCAGATATACCAAAAGATCTTAAAAGCAAGACATTGTAAGGAACTTACCCAAGCACTTCGAAAATGTAGTTCTACCGCGATTGCTAAAATTGACTCACCGAGCAGAAGTGAATAGAATGCCGTTGACTCCTCCAAAGGTGGAAAGGGCCACAAAGGCAGGCATGGTCCACGCTAAGATGCCGAAGAGACGATTCGCGAAAGTCTGCAAGGGGAGAAAAAAAGAAACTTAACAATTACGTTAAGCTAAAAAATATATTAGATCAAACAAGAGGCTGAAAATGGAATGTTTTGAGAAAGGGAGCGAGTTGTTTTACCTCCGAGCTCTCCATTTTTTTCGAACACAAAATGATGAATGATCAGTCACAAAGACACCGAGGTCTTAGAGAAAGTTTGGAGACTAAGACTCGCTGGACAGCTGTTAGGAGACAGATGGTAGCTACCCGTCGAAGTCATCCAGCGCGTGTTTTTTAACGTGCACACGGAGCCACGGCTTAACGCCCCGTCCGATGGACGGCGGCCTTTCCAAGCACATCAGTGTCCCTTACTGACCGTGGGCAGGGCAGGGAGTTTTACGGAGATGTCTCAATGCTGACCCAGCTGGGACTCGAACCTGCGAACTAGCCAGGTCTCAAAGAAAGTTGGGAGAAAGACTCATTGGACAGCTGTTAGGAGACAGATGGTAACTACCCGTCGAGGTCATCCAGCGCGTGTTCTTTAACGTGCACAGGGTACGACTCCTGCATAGGGGAGCCATGGTTTTGCAACCCATCCGACGGACGGAAGCCTTTCCAAGCCCATCTGTGTCTCCTTTCTAACTGAGGGTAGAGTCAAGTTTAACGGAGCAGAGCCGTATTCTGTGCATATTGATTGGATAGATGTTTAGTCATGTGGGAGGACATACCTTTACCTCATTGATATGTTTGTAAATATGCAGGCCCTGATATAGAAAAAAAAAAATAAAGTGGAGGGGGGGGACCCGAGTCAAAAAGGGAGGCGAAAACTCCATTCCCTTATATTTTTTCCCATTAGTAGTTTTTACTTTTAAGTAAAAAGTTTTAATAATTTTTAGGAAATTTCTTGAAAATAGGGGCAATATACAGGTTTAATTGCGAGTATTCTCAAAGGGGGATGTGTGCTTCCTCGGATTCTGCTGTGTGTGCACGTTGTGCATTGTTCATAGCATTTATGCTCCAATAATAAGTTTTTTAGGATATACATTATATGCATAAGTCTTAATAAAGTAACGAAAAACACGGTTGTTGTTTGGGTTGTTTTACCTCTGAGCGGCACTTTTTTGCACACCATGGGCTAAATGGCCAGGTCACATGGACCCCGAAGGCTCAGAAGGTTGGGGGAGGGGACCCACTGGAACAGCTGTTGGGAGACAGATGGTAGCCTCCCGTCAAGGCCATCCAGCGTGTTCTTTAACGTGCACAGGGTATGGCTCTCCCGCACACGGAGCCACGGCTTAACGTCCCATCCGACGGACGGCGGCCTTTCCAAGCCCATCAAGTGTTCCCTACTGACCGTGGGCAGGGCGGGGAATTTTGCGGAGATAAATCTCAACGCTGACCCAGCTGGGACTCGAACCTGGGAACTATAGATTAACGAAAAACACGGATTTCTGATCATGTGGCCAGTAACAAAGGTGTCCATTTTGCCCATTGTGACTTAGCACTAACAGAATTGTCTCAGTTAACGAAAGCTAGAGTCCAAGATTCTTTCAATAGTGGGCCACACGATCAGAAATTCGTGTTTGCTGTTACTTCCATCAAATAAGGAAGGGGATTTACTTGGACAGCTGCTAGAAGATTGTACTTTCCGACTTTTTTTGATAAAAATAGAGATAGTGAGAAGGAACCTTTTTTTTACTGGATGAAAGCCTTCCTCCTGTGTTAGGCTTCAGAAGTCTTGACGAATGTCGATATAGGGTTCAGTCGACAAAGCTATGCCTAACCCTTTCCCAATGATTTCGAAAAGCAGAGGAAGATTTCAGCTTGAGATGAAAACGATTCTAACGCAAAAGGTTAAGTCCAACGAGCGCAACAAGGTTTTATATGTTTTATATGTGAGCAAAACTTTCTTTTGCATACAATTAACTAAATGGCTAGGTCACAAGGATGAAGTGGGTTCAGAGATGGTTCGATAACGGTGTCCATTGGCTAGTTATTAGGAGACGACATTGTGTGTGTACTTTTGTGCACACACACACACACACACACAATGGGCTAAAAGGCGAGGTCACAAGTACACCAAGGGCTCAGATTTGGGACATACTGGGAAAAGGGAAGCGTTCGTCAAGGCCATCCTGAGTGTTTTTTTAACATGAATGTGATATGGCTTCTACTCACGCGGCCATGGCTTAACGTCCAATTCGGCGGGGGGCTGTTTTTACCAAGACCATAGTGTTCCCTTCCCCATAGGGGGGGGGGGGAGGGCTATCTCTGAGCAGTACTTTTTTTTAGCACAGTGGGCTAAATGGCTTCGTCACGAGAACCCCAAGACACACGGTACTAAGATTTTACGTCCAATCCAACGGTGGGCTGTCTTTCCTACGCCATTGTTGTTTTCTTTCTCACCAAGGGCAGGGGGGTGGTCAGAAAATATCTCAAAGCGGAACAGTGGAGATTCGAACCTGGGAACATCACATTCAGAGTGTCGCCCTACAGACAGTCAATCCGCCACACCAGTAAAATCTTTGCTTTTTCGAATAGTATCGGTAGTAATCGATACTAATCGAAAAGTAAAGATTTGCCTTCGGGAAGAAAATGAACCGTTCGAAGTGAAAATTCTTTGCTTCCTCATCTTTGACGCCATCGCATACAAATCTGTTTTGATCTGGACTTCCTTCTTCTGCTAGGTATGAAAGAAAATAATTCTTACTAAAATCGAACAGGAAGTAAGAAACTGTTATTTTACAACGAAAAAGAGAAATTAATGATCAAAGTTATTTTCAACACTTCCCGTAGAAAAAGACAGTAACAAGAAAAATCAAGATATAAGAGCGCGCTCGATGACATTTCTAGCGAGAATAATGATGGTCAGCCTCCAATTATTGCGAAACAGTGGTTGTCGCGATAACGCGAAGGAAAGTCGAAGTTTCTGCGTTGCTATAGTTACGACATTCAGAGGAACGAGCTGGTTGGTAACCTATAAAGAGAAAGAAATGCAGCGATGGACGTGCTTATATACTCACCACGGCAACGGCCGGAGAAGCCAGCATCTCCGTCGGAGATACGACAGTGAAGTAAGCGACGTTAGTCAGCACGTAGACGAAGGTTACCAAAGGGATGCCAATCCAGATGGCTCTCGGGAGGTTCCTATGGAAACGGGAAGAGTTGTGGTGAATTTAGAGTCTGGAGATTAATGAGATATCGCGCGACATGTTAAATATCATTTGTTGGGTATTAGAGACAGATGTGTAATCAGTATAAAGGAATTTTCGGGTGTAAAAGTTGGATATTTAAGGAACTGGAATTAGAACATTTGTAGTCACCAGTTCTGTTTAGGTTTAGCCTGTTATTATTTTTCGAGAATATGTGATGAACAATCTTTTTTAAGTTGCAGGTCGTTAAGCAGAAATGATTTTTTGCAGATTTCAACCGTGGAGCACAGACTTCTGCTTTGGAGGATTGGGTTGTTTTGTTCTGAGCGGCATTTTTTTAGACACAGTGGGTTAAATAGTCAAGTCACAAGGATCCCAAGATCTCAGAAGGTTGGGGGGGGGAGGGAAGTGACGCACTGGACAACTGTTGGGAGACAGATGGTAGCCTCCCGTCAAGGCCATCCAGAGTGTTCTTTAACGTGCACAAGGTATGGCTCTCCCGCACACCGGGACACGGATTTAAATCCCGTATGACGGACCGCTGCCTTTCCAAGCTTAGCTGTATCCCCTACTGACCGAGGAAGTGCGGAGAATTTCTTCGGAGATAAATCTCAACGCTGGCACAGGTGGGGGCTCGAATCTGAGAACTACCGACAACTTGCTTGGATGAGTGCATAAAATGCCCGTGTGCATGAAAGAAATACTTTGCGCATGTTGGATGGCCTTGAAGAGTGGCTTTCATCTATCCCCCCCCCCAACAGCTGTCCACTGCACCCCTTTCCACAACCACCTTTGAATTTTTGGGAGCAGGCCATTTAGCCCATGATATGAAAAACAGTGCCTGTTAGAGATAAAAGAACTCAAATTGCATATGGAACTAAGGTTGGTTTTTTTTATCTGAGCGACACTTTTGTACACAATGGCCAGGTCCAGATGAGCTCAGTGAATTCTACGAGTAGCTCCGAGTCAGCTGTAGAGAAAACCAAATGAGCTCAGTGAATTCTACGAGTAGCTCCGAGTCAGCTGTAGAGAAAACCAAATGAGCTCAGTGAATTCTACGAGTAGCTCCGAGTCAGCTGTAGAGAAAACCAAATGAGCTCAGTGAATTCTACGAGTAGCTCAGAGTCAGCTGTAGAGAAAACCAAATGAGCTCAGTTAATTCTACGAGTAGCTCCGAGTCAGCTGTAGAGAAAACCAAATGAGCTGTGAATTCTACGAGTAACTCCGAGTCAGCTGTAGAGAAAACCAAATGAACTGAGCTGTGAATTCTACGAGTAGCTCAGAGTTAGCTGTAGAGAAAACCAAATGAGCTTAATGAACTCTACGAGTAGCTCAGAGCCAGCTGTAGAGAAAACCAAATGAGCTCAGTTAATTCTACGAGTAGCTCCGAGTCAACTGTAGAGAAAACCAAATGAGCTTAGAGAACTCTACGAGTAGCTCCGAGTCAGCTGTAGAGAAAACCAAATGAGCTGTGAATTCTACGAGTAGCTCAGAGTCAGCTGTAGAGAAAACCAAATGAGCTGTGAATTCTACGAGTAGCTCAGAGTCAGCTGTAGAGAAAACCAAATGAGCTTAGTGAACTCTACGATTAGCTGAGATTCAGCTGTAGAGAAAACCAAATGTGTGCTTGTGTAAAGCATTCACATGAATAAATTCTGGGCATTGTAAAAAATACAAATTCCTTCCTGTTGATGCCTGGTCTTAAGCTCATCGAGACTTTAGCTGTCATTTTGAGAAATTGTACATTTACAATAATTTGCGCCACATCCTTGATAATATTGGTACAGCTTGGCCTTCCATTCATCAGCGGATCATTTTGTAATCAAAGCATATGACAACTAGAGAAAGGTCCATAGAATTGAAGACTGCTTTGCCAAGACCCTTATGAAAATTAAAATGGTATGAAAATCCCTCTAAACATCTTTATCAAATTTATAGGAAAAATTCTCGAGCCGGTTGGATAAGAAATCGTGACTGCATGCTAAGTGCACTGAGCTAAGGCAGTCGAACAAGATCTCCTCTATTATGATATGAACTTTTCTACCTACAGTACGCAATTCAAATATCCGAATCACTTGAAGGCAGTGCGTTCTCTGCATCCAAACTACATTCTGAAGTAGATGGCAATGGATGTCACTATGGAAATCGAGGGTTCGTATCCCACCTGGATCAAGACATTTTCTCCTCTAAATTTGATATCGATGTTAAGAGTGATTTCATGACTTTCAAGTGTAGAAACATAGAAAAATTTAATAAGTAATCGTCAAGGATTTTTTTTTTTGTAAAAATAGTTAACAGAAAAAGAAAATGTAAAAGCAATTATTACATTATTTATGACATTTCTGAGCTAAATAAAGCTTTCGAGAGTCGTTGCTTATTTTCCAGTAGGTGCTTAAATCTGACGAATATCACTTAGTTCAGGAAACGAACTTGCAATGTTCCAAAGCAGTGCAGATAAACAACTTTACAGTGTTTTGCCAATTCTTGACACTATTCAAGAATTGGCAAATTTTTTGCATGAATATAAGTGCAGAATGTTCTTATATGATAGTACATTTCAAATTGTACATTTACAAATTCGGATCGAGGTATCACTCATTGAAATCGAAGATGTGCAGGACAACAACGGCACAGATCAGGAACGACATTTGTTTTAAGCAGTAGTCAACATCAGGGCTGGAACTAGGGCGGGGACCCAATGCACCGCTACAAAGACTCCGGGATAATTTTATTCTCTCCATCCCTCCTCCATGTTGATGCTGTTCATTCATTTATTTCATGAATTTCTTTATCTTTTCCCAAAAATAAATTTCATTTACTAATTCAGTTTTTATCTTTCTTTTCCCCTTAAATATCCATATTTCTTAGAGAAAAAATCTTTTGTTTCAGCTGTTAGAATATTTGGGCATTTATTTTAGCATATTAGACAATGGTTGGTGATATAAGATTTTCTTAAACTCTCAATCTTTTTTGCGTTCAGTTGTTTTTGCACTTTGAGCTGCATTTTTTATTGCAGACAATGGTCTAAATCATAGATTCCCAACGGGGGCGATACCGCCCCCCAGTGGGCGCTGGAGCCTTCCATGGGGGCGGTAGCGGATCCAGAGGCAAATGGGGGGGCGTTGAGGCAGTCAAGACGGGCGGTCAAATAAATAAATAAATTTAATGGAATTTTCTGTGACAACCTTTTTATCTCTTCTATTCTGTGGTGTCTTCCTGGTGATTCTGGTCATCCACTACCTCATCTGTCATGTACAGCTTTTCAACTGCAGCTTGGACAATAAGTTCTCTGCTACCACCTACTAGCGTACTGGTACGTCTGAAGTCGACTGAGATGCTCTCAAAAGTTCTCTTCAAGATCATAGATTGGATATCAGCTTCAATATGTTTTCCCACTCCAAGTCGCTTTGAGTATGCTTTATGTTACGTAGTTACAATACCATCCCACGTCAGAACATAAGGTCATTAATATTACACTTGTGAATTAGGCTCAACTCATTAGCCAGCAGATCACACTTCCTCTTCTTTTCAACCTCTACTGTCTGCAGGTTATCCTGAGATGTTATTCCTACTTCAATAATTGTAATCTCATTCAATACCTTAACATGCACTACTATATCAGGCTTATTATGTTGGACATGTGTGACCGTCCTGATAGGCAAATCAACCTTGATGCAATAATATAATAATAATAAATTTATTATATTTAATATTTTTTCATAATTTTTTTTAGTATAATAAAATACTTTGAAAATACCTGTTTTCATGAATAAATATTTTATCTAGCTATGTAAATTTTCTTATTGTTATCGCGTTAATAAGCATTTTTAAATTAGCATTAGGTATACCTATACCTAATTTGTTTTAGTTTAGACTAGATTGACGGTGACAAGTCCTTTCAAGTTGGTAGGCAAACACGCGGTTCATGCAATTTAACATGTTTCGACAAGAATATGGGAGCTTGAAATGACTTGTTTACGGAGCAAGTGCACGGGCGTCGCAAACATACAAGTTAATGCGTGCACAAAATCAAATCTATAAAAGCGATAGCTCTAGGAATGTTTTATTATTTTTATGTGCTTCGCAGAGATAAATAGTCGTGAGTGATAAGTGTTAGAAGTCATTATAAACATTATTTTTATAACTATCTATAAATCTATTGAGAAGTTAATTTGTATATGAAAATGTCTGAATCTACATCTAAAAAGAAATGCCGGCAGTACAGTATTGAGTATTTGAAATATGGATTTACGTACTCTCCTACAAACCAATCATTAGCTATGTGTTTAATTTGCCGAAAAGTTTTTTCAAATGAAGCTATGAAACCTTCTAGGCTACAAGAGCATTTAAATAAAATGCATGCTGATAAGAAGAACAAAGATTTATCCTATTTCCAAGAACTGGAAAAGCAATATTTAAAACAGCCAACTATGTCAAACCTTTTTGCGTCGTCTTCTAAACAAGATGATGATGGACTACGAGCCTCATATAACGTTTCATTGTTAATCGCAAAAGCAGGAAAACCACACACAATTGGCGAGGAATTAATTTTGCCGGCAGTCAAAGAGATATTAAAAACTGTTCTTCATCATAAGACACCGTCAGATATCATCAAAAATTCCTCTCAGTAATAATTCGGTGCAAAGAAGAATAGATGAAATGACAAAAGACATTGAAATATCATTATGTGATTACTTAAAGACTTGCAAATTTTCCATTCAACTCGATGAATCAACTCTACCAAATAACGAAGCTCTACTCTTATCATACGTACGATTTATAAAAGAATAAAAATTTCATGAAGAGTTATTATTTGCTAAAAATTTGGAATCTGATACAAAGGGAGAATCTATATTTAATACCATGCAAAAGTTTTTTCAAGAGAAAAATTCCTATTTGCAATATTTTGTCTGCTACTACTGATGGTGCTCCAGCAATGACAGGGCGTCATAAGGGTTTCATAGCGCATTTGAAACAAGCAGTACCAAATGTTCTCGCTGTACATTGTATTATTCATCGTCAGCATTTGGTTGCAAAAAATTTGAATGAACCTCTGCATACATCGCTCCATTAAGTTATTAAAGCAATCAATAAGATTAGAAGCAATTCATTGAATGACCGATTATTGGTAAGCTTTGTAATGAAAATGATGAAGATTACAATCGCTTGCTGCTGCACACAGAAGTACGTTGGCTCTCTAAAGGTGTTTGTCTGAATCGTTTTTTCGATCTATTTGACTCAGTACTGGACTTTCTTGAAGACAGAGTTGAAAAATTGCGCGAAAACCTGATTACGTCAAAAAATGACATCGCTTATTTGACAGACCTGTTTAAAATATTTAATCAAGTTAATTTACAATTGCAAGGTGATGAGCTTTTGCGGGAAAACTTCTATTCAAACGAAATCTAGGTAGAGGTGAATACAACCACTTTCCCACATTATCAGCAGTCTTTGCAAAACCGGAAGATTTACTTTCTTACTGCCAACACTTGGAAGTTCTTCATGTTGATTTTACAGAGCGTTTCCAAGATATTTTAAACATGAATATACCGAGTTGGGTTTTAGATCCTTTCGCAAACACAGATACTGAAGAATCATCAAATTTGGAAGAGGAACTCTTAGAACTCACGACTAACGAAGCACTCAAAGTAAAATTCAAACATGGATACCAAGAGTTCTGGCTTCAAAAATCAATACCAGTTCTCTATCCTGGATTGTGGGCAATAGTACAGAAGTTTTTAATCGCATTTCCTTCGTCCTATATGGTTGAGCGTGGATTCAGTGCAATAGCTAATTTACTGTCAAAGAAGAGGAACAGACTACACATCACTGAACGTGGCGATCTGCGATTGATGTTAACAATTTGTTAATGTCGGGTTCCAATTTCGTTAACACTCCACCAGCCTCAACCATATCATTAATTTTTTTATTTATTATTAATTTTGTGTTTATCTCATTATTTTTTATTTCTTATTGATTCTGTGTTTATTTTTAAAATTTTAATAAACAATTTTATTGTACATTTGGTTGTCGTTTTATTAATTTCTACTTTATGTTTTTTTAATAGATAAATAAACAGATAAATTAGGTACAGATAATATGCAACAATATTTTAATATTTCATATAAAATTAACTATTATGGACTTGGGGGGCGTTGAAATTTTTGTTCTCTTCTAAAGGGGGCGATGGTCCAATAAAAGTTGGGAATCACTGGTCTAAATGGCCAGGTCACAAGAATCCCAAAGGCTCAGAAAATGTTACGGGAGGAAACTTACTGGACAGCTGTGGAAAATAATATATAGTTTTTACTTAAAACTCTTTTCTATATATGTTTACTAAGGAATTATCTGGAATCTGTGTAATAGAAACGGATCTGATGCTGTAACTCAAACACTTCCGATTAATTTAAGCCCAAAGAATCCAACCTTTTACACAAGAAAATAAAGTTATGCATGATTTTGTTTTGGAACAAATTACAATCATTGCTATGTAATATTATTTGTCACTTATTTATTTCTGGTATAAATCCCCCCCCCCCCTCCCGCCTCAGAGATTTGAAATGTCAGTATAACGAACGTCAAAATAAAGAAATATTCAGTAGAACGAAATTTTCTCCCCACCGCGGCCAATTTACTCTATCTCTGTGCAAAAATCTTTCATTATAACGAACACCAACCAATATAACGAAAATATTCCTTTAACGAAGTAAAAATTTATCCCGACACAAAAAAATATGAGAAGAATAACGAAATTTGGAATAAGAAAATCCTTAATATGCACAAATTATATTTTTCCATCTTTGAATGTTTTGACTCTTAAATTCTGGCAACACTGCAATGATTTAAATGCTGTGAAATATCTACCCAATCACAGCGCTATGAATCAGCTATTAATCACGTGCCACTGTATAGCGCTCCGCCAACACCTCCTACAAGAGAAGGCCGAAAAACTACGTCACAGAAAATGGACTACGTCTAGAGGCCCTATATACCACGCCAACCAGGGCGACCTATCCGCCATTCTTATGACAACATGTGACGTGACTTGTGTGTGATGATGCATAGAACCGGCCAGGCCTAGCACCTAATGTCCGACCCCGCCTTCTCGTGGTGCAGACCGTTAGTACCTTTCAAAAGAGATACTCTCTTGTGGAAGTGAACGGAAGGGGAGGGCTGCCAGATTAGTTTGGCCTACTGATCTGGACAACTATGGTTACTTTTCTTTTTTTCTACCCTGCTGAGGAGTGGTCAACCACACAGGGTCCTGGTGCTGACCATATAAACCTACTGGACTGGACAGATATATTCCTCTGAGCTTGATTATGGATCCTGATTTTGCTGCACTGGTGGGCTTCTGTGGAGGGAAAATCTTCCGCTGTGTTTTCAGTTTGTTTGTGGGTTGACAGCCCCAAGTGAATAGATTCACAGGATATGTTTATCAGCTGGTGGATAATCCTGAGCAGAGGTCATTGCAGGCACCTGAACTCTTTGCTTCTATTGGCATCGTCAAACGAGTAGGGATATAACTAGGTCCCGCAAGAGGGATACACAGTATTTGACAATGTTCGTTTCACTATGGAGTACAGTATCCACTATGTGCTCCTTCAAATGAGGTCTTTATCTTCTTGCACATTGAATCCGATTCTCTGTTTAGGGATGATGTAGGAAGACTTGTGACACAGTTACTTCGGAAAAACGGGGTGCAGTGTTCGAAGGGGAGGCTTTTCGCCTGAAGCGCACTTGCACGGTAAGGTACCATTTAATAACTATTTTAAACTTTGTCCACTAAATTATTTTTCTGATCGTAATACATGCAATTGAATTTCGTTGAAACATATTTCTTCCCGACACTGTACCATAATTGTGTATTCTTATGGAAGTTGAGTGATTCATGTCACTGGTTCACTTCTAAAAATAGTTTTTCAAGTAAGCTGAAATCTGGAAGACTATGTTTTAGCACAAAATCAGTTTGTGTTCTTCCCAGTGGAATTATTTACTTAGTTTCTATTTTTAATGAAGGAAATAGTTTTATCAGTAGCAAATGCAAATATTGTTGAGCGGATAGCAACAGATCTGTCTGCAATCACCCGTTAAGAAAGTGACCTTGTAACGAACACATCCTGCTTGTTGCGAAATGCACGATGAAAGGTCGAACTCGCAAAATACGGGTAAAAGAATTGTAACACCCTCGTTGCCATTCAAAAAAAAAGTCTTAGTGGACTTTAAAAATTTTTTAATTTCGCAGGACTTAACCATCCGTCAATATGGTCCGGTGCTGAACACATATTCTAAAGCGGGACTTTTAGGTCATCCATACAGGTCACCAAACCATATCACACATAATGAAGAATAAGTTTTTAAATCAAATTTTCCTTTTATTAAATATTTTTACCCAATGGCATTTTCTGTGGGGCATTCTATTAAATCAGTTACTGTGGGGTAGTCCTAGTAAAAATGCGACAACCAACAGTAATGGAGTTAAAAGAAGTAAGCGTTACTGAAACGGACTGAAAAATACGTATATTAATATGAAAGGACTATCGGGGGTTCATTATAAGAAATACATATACGCAGAAAAAAGCCAGTTATAAAGAATACGAAGGTTGTAAAAAACGTACTAGGTTAATACATGAAATATAAAACTCAAGCTGTAATAAAGAGATAGTAATTTATACGGTTATACCCAGCTTGAGACACATCTAAGCCGCATCATTAAATAACAAGGTTTGGTCGAGCGCGATAACGCTCCAGCTATCGACACTGAGGTAGCGAGATCAAATCACGCTGTTGGAATTTTTTTTTTAAATACAGGAGACGTACTAAAAATGGTATGGACGTTGGATGACACCGATTAAATACTTAAAAACTGATTTGCGAAGGGTCAAAAAGGGGTTAAAGAGGGGAGGGCTTAATATATAGGTGGGTAAACCAGGGGGGCTGAAATCGTGACTATTCGAGAAGGGGGCTTAAAATATAGGTGGATCTGAAATCAAGAAAAATCAGGACTATTCGAGAAGGGAGCATGGTCGGTTGCGACATAGGGATCGAAGTCCAGGGCGGTTGCGACATATCACGCGACTGGGTGGTGGTGCCATATCCCATAACAGTTGCAACATAGGGGTCAAAGTCCGGCCGGTGACGTCATAGGGGGAAGCACTATGCAAAGAGGGGGTTTGGAGTGCGACAACACTACTGAGCGGTTTCCTTTCAGAATATCCAATGATTCTGAAATCCACTTTCATCTTAGGTACTCATCAGAACAGGAGGCTGCAGTGCACCTACATGCCTCCAATTATTCAGTTCTTTGAAAATATCGCGTTCTTTTGCAAAATCTGATGTTTTTTTCCCTTTCAGGATTATTTTACATTTTTTCTCTACAGGCTCTTGTGGAATAGCAGAGAAAGAACTGCTACTGCTTCCACCTTCTGGTTCTGAACAGGTTTAGGGAGCCCCATACTGGAGGCTAATTTCATCATGATCTAATATTAAATTGAACTTCCAAATGGGTTGATGTACAGTCGCTCAAAAATGATATCCAAACACTATGGTTGATTACAGAATTCAGAAAAAATATCTGGCAACGTTTTTTTTTAGAAATTAGTGATCTGACAACCTTCGTGTCATTCAGACACGTAATAACATTTCGTGTCATTCAGACAATGTAATCAACCATAGGGTTCGGATATCTTTTTGAGCGACTGTAGTTAAAGAATCTTGTTTAAGGAATATTGCTTTAAAATAATTTCCCTGAAGGTGTTAAGATAGCTAACGTCTCGACTGAAATGATGTTAATAAAACTTGAGCAAATCCACTGAGCATACCCACTAGTTTAAAAGCACCTGGAAGTAGACAGCTTTTTCTCGAAATTGCTTTATTTAAATCATTAACGAACTACGTACTGTATTAAAATATTAAATAATTAAAATTTGTTAAACATATTTATAACAGTGTCATATCTGCCTATCTTCGGCACTCCAATGCACGATGATTTTAAACTAAGATTATTGCTTAGTCCACGGTCTTATATATTATAAAATGTCACCGTTTCCTAAAACAACACTGTTGCAGATATTTGAATATTTTTTCTTTTACTTTTGGATATAAAAAGTTTATATTAAAGATTTAACACGACAGAAATTAAGAATATTTTTACACTTACTTGTAAGGATCCTTCAACTCCCCAGTCACAAAATTAAGGTAATTCCTAAAAGAAAAAGCATAGCTGTAGTCATTGTTTGCATTATAGGCTTTTTTATTATTAATTATCGATTTTTTAACGGATATTTTACGAAAAAAAAAATACAAATGAATCTAACGATTTTCATTTTTTTTTATGAACAGCCTATACATGCAAATTGAACAAATCGTGTAGGTTTCGAAAGAGGAAATAAAGTTTGTTTTACACTTAAAAAAATAAATATCTCCTCAAGCAGCTGCTTGCCACAGAGGTCTGACAGAATCCTGTCAGTTTAATTCGCCAGAGAGATCTGTGAGGAAGGGGAGACTTCAGCAGAAAGACACTTCCACATAGTTGGGTTGTTTCACCTCTGAGCGGCACTTTTTTGCACACCATGGGCTAAATAGCCAGGTCACATGGACCCCGAAGGCTCAGAGAAGGTTGGGGAAGCTTGGGGGGTTCACATGGACCCCGAGGGCTCAGAGAAGGCACTGGAACAGCTGTTGGGAAACAGATGGTAGCCTCCGGTGAAGGCCATCCAGCGTGTTCTTTAACGTGCACAAGGTATGGTTATCCCACACGGCTTAATGTCACATCCGTCGGACGGCGGCCTTTCCAAACCCATCGGTGTCCCCTACTGACCGTGGGCAGGGCACTTCCACATAATACCGTAAGGGAATACCTTCATCAAAAGTTGGAGAGAAGATGGATCGGTCTGGTAGCTTAAATTCATCCCCCTCGGTCACCTGGTTTAACCCCCATTAAACTACTTATTTTATGGCTACCATCAACTGCGAATGAGCTGAAGAAATTTCTGCTATTGTGCTTTCATTAACGTACAAGACAAAATTAGCTTACAATTTTTTGCTACTGTATATTTAAATGTGGATATAGATATGATTATGGTTAAGCTGGGTGGGTTTTATGGAGCTTTAGCAATAGACATCTTTGTAATATAAAGAACGAGTGCCAGTACATAGTCATGTTCTCATCACAGGTGGCAGTAAAATAGATTGTTTTACATCTGAGCTGCACTGCTAACCTTATTTGGTCAAGGGCTCAGATGAGGTTGGGGAAGCCTCCCGTGAAAGCCATGCAACGAGTTCTTTAACGTGTGTAGGGTATGGCTCTCCCTACGCGGTGCCACGGCTTGAAGTCCTATCCGACGGACGGCGGTTTTTCCTAACCGATCTGTGTCCCCATTCTACAAGGTGGGGTAAATGGTGAGGATTATGAGCCTGGGACTAACGACTGAATCAATCCGCGTAGTAAAAGAAGGCAGAGCGAATGCATTTGCACAGCATGCTCGCCATTTTTTATATCGGCCATGGAAGTCCCATATTTCGCTCACCAATGCCAATTGATTTGACCAACCATCTGAGATCTTCTTGTGGATTATTTAAATAATTTTCATAGGTGTCACCATTAGCAACGACTGTATGTTGATGAAAAAAAAAATATTTCAGTGGTTGATGAAAAAGTGATGCTTTTATTCGGAATCGTTTATCATTTTATTGGTTTTTTTTTCTTCCTTCATTTTATGTAATGATATCGATGTAATCTAGATCACATCTGTTAAAATCATATACATTCCCGCCGATAAGCTGCGGATTAGTGGGATTTTTAAGATAAAATAATTATACAAAATTTTTGAAAATTAATTTGGGGGAAAAAAAACAACTAAAGCGCAGGATTATTGTCTCTTATAAATGTGGATCACGACTTTTTTTTGAATATATGGACTTCAGGACTTATAGGATGCGAGTCACTAAGGGAAGCCATATTGAACACCTGGATCATCTCAGATATAGGCATAAATAGTATTTTCGGAATTTGAGTCCCAACTGCGCAAGTATAGAGATTAATCTCCGCTCCCATTTGGAAGTAAGCTGAATGATCTAATGAGTCTTCCATCTGACTTAACAGCCATCCAAGTTCCCTAATCTTCTTCGAGCCCTAGGGGTCCTTGTGACCTAGATTATAAAAGAAAAAAATTCGTTCAGCTTGGAAAAGCCGCCGTTTGAAGTGAAGCCATGTTTAGGAGAGCTCATTGCACGTTACAGAATGTGATATATATGTAGCCTTGATGTTCCTGAAGAATTCTGCAGTGGGCACACTTACCATTCTTCTCAGAACCTTCGGGGTCCTTGTGACCTGGGCATTTAGCTCACTGTGCGCAGAAAAATGCCAGTCACAGGTAAAACAACCCAATCATACATGTGGGATAAAAAGGGAAACAAGTACAAGGTACTTGTACCTATCACCATTCAAACTTTAGAAGTAAGCTAAGTTAATTTTCATTTATCTTTAAAATTGACTGAATCCTACTTCCTGGCTACTGCCAAGTTAGTTGGGTTGTTTTACCTCTGAGCGGCACTTTTTTGCACACCACGCTAAATGGCCAGGTCACAACAACCCCGAAGGCTCAGAGAAAGTTGGGGGAGGAGACCTCACTAGAATAGCTGTTGGGAGACGGATGGTAGCCTCCCGTCAAGGCTATTCAGCGTGTTCTTTAACGTTCACAGGGTATGGTTCTCCCACACACGGGGCCACCGCTTAACGTCCCATCCACCGGACGGCGGCCTTTCCAAGTCCATCGGTGTCCCCTACTAACCGTGGGCAGGCGGGGAGTTTTGCGGAAATAAATCTCAACGCTGACCCAGCTGGGACTCGAATCTGGGAACTGCAGCTTACGAGCCTGGCGCGCTACCGACTGAGCCACCCCCGCCAAGTTAGAAAGTATGTCACGCTAACAGAGACTTCGCTCTGTCTTCATTTTCTGCAGTGAAACCTTTTAACGTTTAAAGTCAACGTAAGAGAACTGTGTCAAGGAGGGATTGCTTTGTATCCCTGAGAACTCTAAGAGCGTCTTTTGCTCTGCAGGGACTGAATCCTTTCAATAACACTGCCCTACAAATGAAGTCAGGGAGAAAAATGTAAAAGGAGGAAACGTCGGTCCGATGCATTTAAAAACTAAAAGAATAATAGATCGCCTCTGGGAAATTTTCGACGACATTTTCAAAGAGGATGAAGTTTATCACTTTCTACCTTTAATACCTTCTTAACAGTGAAAATTAGAGCTAATGGATGGTTGGGAAAATTTAAAATGAAAATAATTTATTAATACCTATAAAACACAACATTTTTAATTCTCTTAAAACAAAGAATTTGCTGACAATGTAAACCTCTTGAACAAATCACTCTCCCAATAAAATTTCAAACATAAATAGATCGCTTCAAATTTTCATTTTACGTTTTGGCACTTTCCAGCGTTAGAGGCCGGAATTCTAATTCTAGCTATTGGGAGATTTAGAAAATCAGAATCGCAATATTTCATCAATATTTTTATTCGACACAAAAAAGATTTAAATTTCTTTTTCTTTTCTTGAAAACGAGCTACAATTAAGCGGATCGGTAGGTTACCTAATCGAAACGAATGTCTAAGGGTTGGGTTGTTTCACCTCCGAGCTCTAGTTTTTTTGCACACAATCCGCTAAATGGGCAAGTCGTAAGAACTCAGGAGAGGATTGGGGGAAGGGAACCCACTGAATATCTGCTAGGAGACTGAGCCTCCCCACAATGCCATTCAGCGCGTTCTTCAACGTGTATGGGTATATGTCTCTCCCGACACGGGGTTGGGTTGTTTTACTTCTGAGCGGCACTTTTTTGCACACCATGGGCTAAATGGCCAGGTCACATGGACCCCGAAGGCTCAGAGAAGGTTGGGGGAGGGGACCCACTGGAACAGCTGTTGGGAGACAGATGGGAGCCTCACGTCAAGGCCATCCAGCGTGTTCTTTAACGTGCACAGGGTATGGCTCTCCCACACACGGGGCCATGGCTTAACGTCCCATCCGACGGACGGCGGTCTTTCCAAGCCCATCGGTGTCCCCTACTGACCGTGGGCAGGGAGGCGAATTTTGTGGAGATAAATCTCAACGCTGACCCAGCTGGGACTCGAATCTGGGAACTACAGATTACGAGCCTGGCGCGCTACCGACTGAGCCCTCCCCCCCCCCCCTCCCGACACGGGGATAAGCTGTAAAGTCCTCGTCACATCCGTACTTCAGTGGAACCCATAAAACAGCATCTGCAAGAACGTCCAACTAATGGAAGGAGGGCAGATACAAAGGACACCATCTGTTTAATTGTTTATGGTCTCCTATAACTATTTCTGTGTGTTGTAAAATGTGTTGTAAAAACGGAAAACTCCGTGATAAAACCAGCCTCTGGAATTCTAAGACCACGCGAGTCTAAACTGATTTTTGGGAGCCCTTCATTGACCCCAATGTATGGGACTGCAGCTAACGAAATCAAGTTGGGTTGTTTTACCTCTGAGCGGCACTTTTTTGCACACCATGGGCTAAATGGCCAGGTCACATGGACCCCGAAGGCTCAGAGAGGGTTGAGGGAGGGGACCCACTGGAACAGCTGTTGGGAGACAGATGGTAGCCTCCCGTCAAGGCCATCCAGCGTGTTCTTTAACGTGCACAAGGTATGGCTCTCCCGCACACGGCGCCACGGCTTAACGTCCCATCCGACGGACGGCGGCCTTTCCAAGCCCATCGGTGTCCCTTACTGACCGTGGGCAGGGCGGGGAATTTTGCGGAGATAAATATCAACGCTGACCCAGCTGGGACTCGATCCTGGAAACTACAGATTACGAGCCTGGCGCGCTACCGACTGAGCCACCCCCGCCCAGACGAAATCAAGAGATTGGATTGTTTTACCTCTGAGCGGCACTTTTTTGCACACCATGGGCTAAATGGCCAGGTCACATGGACCCCAAAAGCTCAGAGAAGGTTGGGGGAGGGGACCCACTGGAACAGCTGTTGCGAGATAGATGGTAGCCTCCCGTCAAGGCCATCCAGCGTGTTCTTAACGTGCACAGGGTATGGCTCTCCCGCACACGGGCCACGGCTTAACGTCCTATCCGACGGACAGCGGCCTTTTCAAGCCCATCGGTGACCCTTACTGACCGTGGGCAGGGCGGGGAAATTTTGCGGAGATAAATCTCAACGCTGACCCAGCTGGGACTCGAACCTGGGAACTACAGATTAAGAGCCTGGCGAAAAATCAAGAGAGGGGGGGGGGTGACAATTAAATAAGGGGGGGAAGAGAGAACTAACAAAGACTTGACATCGAACTTTCTACTGGTGACTCGATGATATCAATGCTAGGTAGTCGATGCTTCATGCTGGAACACTGTATGATCTACAATGTGCCGCTTCTAAGTCTCTTGTCGATCGCCGATGGTAGCAAGCGCGAATCTACAACCTGCCACTGAAGCCATGCAGTCGTTTCAGATGCGAGATGCCCCTCGCTGCCTCTTAAGTAAAGTGCCGTTCACATTGGGTTGTTTTACCTCTGAGCGGCACTTTTTTGCACACCATGGGCTAAACGGCCAGGTCACATGGACCCCGAAGGCTCAGAGAAGGTTGGGGGAGGGGGACCCACTGGAACAGCTGTTGGGAGACAGATGGTAGCCTCCCGTCAAGGCCATCCAGCGTGTTCTTTAACGTGCACAGGGTATGGCTCTTCGGCACACGGGCCACGGCTTAACGTCCCATTCGACGGACGGCGGCCTTTCCAAGTCCATCAGTGTCCCCTACTGACCGTGGGCAGGGCGGGGAATTTTGCGGAGATAAATCTCAACGCTGACCCAGCTGGGACTCGAACCTGTGAACTACAGATTACGAGCCTGGCGTGCTACCGACTGAGCCACCCCCGCCCCACCGTTCACATTGGACATTGATAAATCTGAACATGTGCCAATCGCCCGCTAAGGGCTAATATTATTCGGCCCTCCATCCCCTGCTTCCGTGATGTCAAACCGCCAAGGACAACAGGATAAGAGAAGGTAGGAAACAGTCCTATCTTTCCTGTCAATCAGTAGGCAAAATAAGATTCCCTGTTCACATAGAATTCAGGATATAATTCGAAATAACCATTTCTGGCAATGTCGAAAGGTTGTCGTTCCCGATGACGCCACGACGTCAGGAAGATTCATAGTCACAATATGCTGGAAAATGACTAGCCGTTGATAGTTTAGTTATCAGAACAACTGGCATTATCAGGGTGACCTAGGTTCGAGTCCCACTCACGGTAAAACTATTTTTTTAGCAATTATTTTCCAATTTTAAAGCTAGGTTTTGATTAAAACGCAATTTTCAAGTTATCTTACCAGAAGATCAATATCTGAAATGAACTGATAAATCTCTAAAATACCACAAAAAGATTAAAAATCGGATGGGCAACATATGTATTCTCTTCCCACTCTGGGGCGGGGGTGGTTCAGTCGGTAGCGCGAAAGGCTCGTAATCTGTAGTTCCCAGGTTCGAGTCCCAGCTGGGTCAGCGTTGAGATTTATCTCCGCAAAATTCCCCGTCCTGCCCACGGTCAGTAGGGGACACCAATGGGCTTGGAAAGGCCGCCGTCCGTCGGATGGGACGTTAAGCCGTGGCCCCGTGTGCGGGAGAGCCATACGCTGTGCACGTTAAAGAACACGCTGGATGGCCTTGACAGGAGGCTACCATCTGTCTCCCAACAGCTGTTCCAGTGGGTCCCCTCCCCCAACCTTCTCTGAGCCTTCGGGGTCCTTGTGACCTGGCCATTTAGCTCATTGTGTGCACGTTAAAGAACACGCTGGATGGCCTTGACGGGAGGCTACCATCTGTCTCCCAACAGCTGTTCCAGTGGGTCCCCTCCCCCAACCTCCTCTGAGCCTTCGGGGTCCATGTGACCTGGCCATTTAGCCCATGGTGTGCAAAAATGTGCCGCTCAGAGGTAAAACAACCCAACCCAACTTCCCACTCTATAAATTTTCAGGGTGGTCATCAGCCCACTCACTTCTCACGCCATTGTATGTGCCTGGACAAAGACTTTCTTTAATGCTATCATGCGATTACAGAGTGGAAAAGCAAAATCCGAAGCGGAAAAAGATCACGAATTCTGAAAGACACTTACCATCCTCCGTAAGCAAAGAGTCCGGAATAAAAAGCCAGGGAGAGAGATTCTGCTGAGAAGTCGCCTTCGAAAGCTCTTTCGAAATATTCAGTTTCTCCTGCAAGAAAAAATTAAAATGTCACTCCAGAATTGAAATCGTTAACGATTTCTTAAATCTGTAATTTTCTTTCTGGTTAACACTCTTAACAATAATAATTTCACATAAGGGGCATAAAACAATCCATAAAGCAACATTTTTGGCAACATTTTAGAGATGATGGAAAGGGAGATTTTAGGGATTGTAAGGAACTGTTCTACCAGTTGAATTATGCAGTTAAGGCACAGATGAAGGTCTGGGTTGCTTTACCTGTGAGAGTAACTTTTTTTTTTTTACACACAATGTGCTAAATGGACAGGTCACAAGAACCCCCGAGGGCTCAGAGAAGGTTGGAGGATGGGAACTTACTGGACTGCTGTTGGGAGACAGATGGAAACCTCCCACCTAGACCATCCAGCATGTTCATCAACGTCCTTACTGTTCACCGCAACGGGGCCACAGCTTTGCACTCCATTCGATGAAATGCGGCGTTTGCAAGCTCATCAGCTGCGCGCCCACTTCTGACCGAGGACGTGGAAATTAGGTAACTGGCAAGCCCCATATGGTTGCACACCATCTATGGGGAGAATGTCAAATCTCCACTACCTACGTCGAGGGCAAGACAACACCATATAGATACAGCTCGCCCCACGACTACCTATGGCGAATAGTTCTATAGAAGAAAAGTTCATCCATCGGTCAAAACCTAAATTTAATCTGTTCCCCGGTTAGCCACAAACAAGAATATAAAGATCCAAGTTGACTTGACCCCCGGGGTGGAGACTCGGTTTGGCTGTCCATCGATGAGCCCCGCCTGATAGGAGATCCCACTCCCGTTGAGCAGGGCCCTCAACTTCGTCTTTTCCATCGGGGCTGCATCCCAGCATTGACAATCAGTTGGGACCATCAACTTCTCAGAGGCTCCGTCGATGAGCCCGCTTGATCGCCCCCCCCCCCACACCCAGTCAACAGGGCCCTCAACAACACACCTCTCCATCCGGTCAGCAACCTACCAGGGCAGCGCCAGAGACACCATAGAGCCGGGACCCCAACTTCACAAAGGCACCATAAGCCCCCCCACCACCACCTCGTCAAGGTGGTCCCCTATTGGGGGGGAACGAGGACGTGGAGGGTGTTTCGGCGGAGATAGATCTCAACGGCTAGGATTCGAACCTTGGGAACTGAAGATTACGAACCTGGTGCGCTACCGATTAAGCCAAAAGTTCTGATTAACGATGTAATCATTAAAAGTCTAAGTCTAGTATTTAAAAAGTGCACAAACAAAACATCCTGCAAAACTACCAAAAATAACTGAAATCCATCTTTAATTTTTGCGCACAGTGTACTCTGCTCTTTATGTACCTACTTTCGAAGTTTCTTAGGTAATTCGATGCAGCAAACGAATCTCTACGAAAGTAACTTTTCTTTCACCCATTACAGCGCTTGCCTATCTGGAAACAAAAGGGTGGCTGCCTTCACCGAGATTGGCGTCATTTCCGCTTCCTGTTTATAACTCAGGAATCGTGAGAAGAGAATCTCCAGTAACAGATAATGATGTTCTAGTTATTCATGAATTCAGCTCCTCTGTCCGATAAGAAGACGGCAGAAAACTAGAGCACACTGGAATGACGGATAACTCAGAAAGGGGTGGCGAATTCGACCTCAAGTTCATCAATTCTACTTTTTCTCAGTTACACTTTTAGTTAAGAATTCTCCCTCCTCTTTAATGGGCTACGTCGTTTGACCCTTCTCTGTTGAACAAAGAGTTAAATGTCAGACGAGAAGTTCAAAAACGATTTTGTTAAGTGTACAGCTGTTAGTAGAAAATAAGAGTGAATTGTAAAAAAAACAACCAAAGTTTTTTTTCTTGTAGGATTCTAAAACTTTGTTTTTTTTTGGTCTCGTGATGTAAATGGGAGCTTTATTCGTCGACCTTGCTAAGCGAGGTCTTTTGATACGCCATTTGTGCAAAAAGTATTTCTAAACAATCTCGGCTTTGAATTCCTGTCTTCTTCTTCAAGTACACGCCCCTACTTGTCACCAGCAGCACTTGTAAATGTAAGGGTCATCATATGAAACGTGGACGAGTAGTTGGATTCTTTTACTACTGAGCGGCACTTTTTGCACACAATGGGCTAAATGGCCAGATCATAAGGATCGAAGGGCTCTGAGATGGCTGAGGGAAGGTGTCCCACTAGACAGCTGAAAACATCCCATCAAGGCCATCTAGGATGTTCTTTAACGCGCCCAGAGTATGGCTCTCCTGCACAAGGGATCACGGCTTTTAAGTCTCATCCGACAGACTTTGAGAGTTTCATACCTCCTTAAAAGAGGGTTGGGTTGTTTTACCTCTGAGCGGCACTTTTTTGCACACCATGGGCCAAATGGCCAGGTCACATGGACCCCGAAGGCTCAGAGAAGGGTGGGGGAGGGGACCCACTGGAAGAGCTGTTGGGAGACAGATGGTAGGCTCTCGTCAAGGCCATCCAGCGTGTTCTTTAACGTGCACAGGATATGGCTCTCCCTGGGGCCACGGCTTAAGGTCCCATCCGACGGACGGCGGCCTTTCCAAGCCCATCTGTGTCCCCTACTGATCGTGGGCAGGGCGGGGAATTTTGCGGAGATAAATCTCAACGCTGACCCAGCTAGGACTCGAACCTGGGAACTGAAGATTACGAGCCTGGCGCGCTACCGACTAAGCCACCCCCGCCCCCTTAAAAGAGGGAGATAAAAATTTTACCAGAGGGGTATTTGGGGAGGAGGAAACTATCGTAATGAGTTTTATGCCAAATGAAAGTTTGCGATGTGGGGAATGCCACACTACTATAAATTTTAGAGTTTGAAACACGAGCAAAGGCGGGGATATTTTTTTTTAATTATTTATATTTGATGATTTGCGACTTTATTTTTACAAATGAAAACAGTGAGTAAATAAAACTTGAGATTATCATTTGTGGTTTTCAACAAATATTTGTATTTCAGAGCAACGTAAAAAATAAATTCTTTTCGACGACAAAATCATTTTTGAGAAATTCAAAAATATTTAATTTGTGAAACAAAAAAGTTTGGGAGGCTTAAAAAATTTAAAGTAGGATATTAAATATGGGCATAAAAAGTACCACAGAGAAAGGAGAAACAGAGAATCCGTTCACCTACTTTTCCGGTGATTATTAGCGCCACTGACGTCAGATTATGGAACTAGTTTAATCTGTCGTGACCTAGCTCAGAGGTACAAATTGCTATATACCGTCGAGTTAAAAACCAGTATGAGGTGGAAAAATTTACTTATGATTATATAAAAATATGATCGAATTATTTGAAAATAATTGCTTCTTTCTAAAAAACTAGTAGCAGAATTTTAAAATATTTAAATATGATTTGTTATTTACACAAAATTTTTGGTACGGGAAATAAATAAAGGGAATTCTGTCGAATTTCTTTCCCTGCGATTTAGTTCACTAGTCGCCACAGGAGCGCTGCTCCACGAGTTTGACGTTGCGGAAATGTTGCCATTAGTGGTATAGGGAGTACACCTCTGTATGGGGCGGGGGTGGCTTAGTCGGTAGCGCGCCAGGCTCGTAATCTGTACTTTCCAGGTTCGAGTCCCAGCTGGGTGAGCGTTGAGATTTATCTCCGCAAAATTCCCCGCCCTGCACACGGTCAGTAGGGTACACCGATGGGCTTGGAAAGGCCGCCGTCCGTCGGATGGGACGTTAAGCCGTGGCCCCGTGTGCGGGAGAGCCATACCATGTGCACGTTAAAGAACACGCTGGATGGCCTTGACGGGAGGCTACCATCTGTCTCGCAACAGCTGTTCCAGTGGGTCCCCTCCCCCAACCTTCTCTGAGCCTTCGGGGTCCATGTGACCTGGCCATTTAGCCCATGGTGTGCAAAAAAGTGCCGATCAGAGGGTATAACAACCCACACCTCTGTACCATCCTTACTCTGAATAGTATTTAGTAGGGAGTATAAATTTACTTAAAGATTTAAATTTTTTTGTGGTGGCTAAAAAAATTTTCCTTCTGAGAAAAAAGAACATTTGGTTGGGGAAGGAGAGGCCACGGCTTAACATCCCATCTGACGGACGGCGAACCTTTCCAAGCCCATCGGTGTCTCCTACTGACCGTGAGCAGGGAGTTTTGCGGAGATAAATTTCAACGCTGACTCAGCTGGAACTCTAAACTGGGAACGCAGATTATGAGCCTGGCGCGATACCAACTGAGCCACCCCCTTCCCAACAACAAATTTCTTACTGTGTGTTTTGTAGCGGGGGTGGGGGGCGAGTGTTCATTCATTAGGAATAAAAATTTTCTTGGGGTGCTAAATTTGTTTGACGGGCAAAGTTAATTTGCTTTTAGCGGACAAAAATGATTCTGAGCGAAAAGATTTTTTTTCATTAGCAAAAACATAACAATTTGTTTAGAAAATGTAAAAGGCACCGAAATTGCCTACTTAGAATCACGACAAAATGTTACTCGTGACGGATAGTTTTCAATTACAGGGAAATGAAAAAAAAAAAGACTTAGTTGCCAAAGTCTGGTTTGTAACCTTATTCTAGTTCACCTTCAAGGAGCGAGGGTGCTCAGTCAGTAGCGCGACAGGCTCGTAATCTGCAAATCCCAGTTTAGAGTTCCAGCTGGACCAGCGTTGAGATTTATCTCCGCAAAACTCTTAAGACCAAGGTAGGTTAGGGAAACCTATGGGATAGGAAAGGCCGCTGTCCGTCAGATGGGACGTTAAGGTTGGCCCCATGTATGGGAGAGCCACACCCTGTGCACGTTAAAGAACTCGCTAGATTGCCTTGATGGGCATCTACCATCTCGCAACAGCTTTTCCAGTGGGTCCCATCCCCCAACCTTCTCCGAGCCTTCGGGGTCCTTGCGACCTGGCGATTTAGCCCATTGCGTGCAAAAAAATGTGCCGCTCAGAGGTAAAACAACTCAACCCAAAAGTTCACCTTAAAAAAATATCAACTTAACTAACTTGTCATATAATAAGAAATCATATAGAAGAAAACATATCACCTTGTCCAATGCGCACCATACCAGTAATGATGATGATGAAAAGTGCAAATAATTTAGCTGCCGTGAAGATGTCCTGGACACTCATCGCCCAACGGACGCTGCGACAATTAATATAAGTTAGAAAACCTAGAAGGACAAAATAGAAATTAGATTCTTTATTGGATGCATTTTATAAATAGGAAATTGCAAGGGTTTAAGCATTTTCTACATATTTGTTTAACACGAACTCGTGTGTACTGCACGAATATTTCATTACAGTAAGGAGTCGAAAGACTTAATAAATTACTTCAGTAACGAAATGTGTTTCAAACCATTATAATAAAATATACATTTCAGAAGTCTGGATAATGATTATTTCAGTATTAGACAGTTATTTATAAGATAATTTATAGTTAAATATTACAGCTTCCATAAATCTTTAAATACTGAACGAATATTGTTGAAAATCGAGATTTAAATGGATTTAATTATGATCTTTATCTTTAGTAACATTTTTCTATTAAATGCATTTTTAAGAAGTAATTGAGCTTCTAAGTTAGATCATATTGAGTTAAGGTTATCCAGAGTGTTCTTTAACGTGCACAGGGTAAGCGGCTCTTTTTCGCAAGGAAACACGGCTCTAGGGCATATCCAATGGACAGCGGCTTTTCCACAAGGTCAGAGGTATCCCCTTTCTCATCAATAGCAGAACACCATAAGGCCAGAGGTATCCCCTTTCTCATCAACAGCAGAACTCCGCAAGGCCAGAGGTATCCCCTTTCTCATCAACAGCAGAACACCGCAAGGCCAGAGGTATCCCCTTTCTCATCAAGAGCAGAACACCGCAAGGCCAGAGGTATCCCCTTTCTCATCAAGAGCAGAACACCGCAAGGCCAGAGGTATCCCCTTTCTCATCAAGAGCAGAACACCGCAAGGCCAGAGGTATCCCCTTTCTTATCAACAGCAGAACACCGCAAGGCCAGAGGTATCCCCTTTCTTATCAACAGCAGAACACCGCAAGGCCAGAGGTATCCCCTTTCTCATCAAGAGCAGAACACCGCAAGGCCAGAGGTATCCCCTTTCTCATCAACAGCAGAACAGGTTTAGCAAATGAAATTTTCAACGAATGTACTGGTGGGATTCGAACCTGGGAACTGTAGATTATGAGCCTGACGCGCTATCGACTGAGCCATCTCCGCCATCGCTGAATGTTTATTTCCCCGCCATAAATCTCGAAAGATTGTACGGATGAATCATTCTCGCTTTTAATGAATTCTTTCCGTGAAATTAAGTCCGAAATTCGGGTAAATAAGTAAATGAACTTTTGAAAACAGATATGACGACTATAGCCACTTCAGAAACCTACAACAGTTTACCGATGATTAATAGAATTATTAAACTCTGTTTTACGATTTGTGTTATAATGCATTGCACATATTTCATTCTGTCATTCAGTTTTCACTAAAGACTGTCAGAAGAGTGATTGAATAAAAAGATTAAAAAAAAAATCTATCTTGGAGAGGTCTTATTAATTAATGACTTTTTAATTAACAAATGCTTTTTGAGGAAACTGAATTTGAATTTTTGAAAAGGAAAAATATGCGTAAATACTTTTTCTTAATCGTCCCCGTTTTTACTGGTTAATGTGCTTGGCTGCAGAGTAAAATATCTCTGGGTCAAATCCTGGGTAAGACATTGATATCTTTTTCCTACTGATGTTTGGCCTTCCTTACCGACCTCCTCTACGGGGTATTAAACTGGTATTTACCATCAAACCATCGTGGTTGTTGTTTTAGGGTTGTTTTACATCTGAGCGGCACTTTTTTGCACACAATGGGCTAAATGGCAAGGTCACATGGACCCCGAAGGCTCAGAGAAGGTTGGGGGAGGGGACCCACTGGAACAGCTGTTGGGAGACAGATGGTAGCCTCCCGTCAATTCCATCCAGCGTGTTCTTTAACGTGCACAGGGTATGGCTCTCCCGCACACAGGGCCACGGCTTAACGTCCCATCCGACGGACGGCGGCCATTCCAAGCCCATCGGTGTCCCCTACTGACCGTGGGCAGGGCGGAGAATTTTGCGGAGATAAATCTCAACGCTGACCCAGCTGGGACTCGAACCTGGGAACTACCGATTACGAGCCTGGCGCGCTACCGACTGAGCCACCCCCGCTCCAAACGATCGTGGAAAGCAGCTGCTTCAGGAGTAATATTATATTTTGTCCAACAGCTAATGTATTTCCTAAAACCAATGCTTTTAAAAGGTATCGTTGGCGAATAATATTTAAAATACAGTTTCAGTTTTCTGAAGTATGGAAGTTCAAAAAATTTCCTTACTTGTAATTATCTTAAATTTTTCGGACTCCTCGGTGGCCATAGTCAGAGATTCCATCTTCGTCACGACAGGATTGAGCGGTGAATGAATGATTGAACTCAACTGTGTGGGGACCCCATAGTGAGCCGATTCCTTTTAAGCCATTTAATCCACTTTTAGATGCCGCAACCATTTTCTTTTTCTGTTTACATAACACCACTGCAGAAAGTGAATGCTACTTAGAAAGTTGCAAGAAAATGAGTTCAATATTCAAATAGTGTTTCGTTATTTGAATATATTTTATAAACGGTATCGTTTCAATAAAAAGTTCGTATTATTTAAATGCTTATATTACTGTCATTTTTATTTATATTTTAAACAAATGGTTGGAGTTTCAAAGTGTCTAAGCACGTGGCTTGGGTTAATATATAGGGTCCGTAAACACGAAATGTCCCACGTTCTTCTGTGGGTGGGGGAGAGAACCACGTGTTTTCTGTATGCGTGGGAGAGACATCCACGGATCATGTGCATACATGGGGGGGGGGGGGGGGGGCACGGGTCTTCTACGTGTGTGTGTGTGGGTCTTCTACGTGAGTAGTTTCAAGACACTCCACGAATTCCCTTTGCACAGTGCTTTCCCCATATGACGTCACCGGCCCCCAAGTGAGAGGCCACTTTGACCCGCAGTGGCGGATTATCCATAAGGCACATTAGGCACGTGCATAGAGGCCCCAGTCTCAGGAGGGCCCCCATCTCAAGAACTTTTGGTTGGGTGTTTTAAAAGAAGCCCATTAAGCTTATAATTTATAAAATAAAATAGTTATAAAAATGATTTTGAATTTAAATTATGTTTTACTGACTTTAGAGATAGGCATTTCAATCAACGATTATGTATACTAATATCATAGTATAACTAGTAATACACCACCCCCAACTCGGCGACGGTTTACTGGCAATCCTTCGGAGAGCATACAGAAACTTTAAAAACATATTGCAGAACACTTGATCGTTCGCACTCCCGGCGTTATACCGCGCTATTCGCAACACTCGCATAGTAGTTAAAACTTATAAAAATTTCCAATATCTTCCAAAAAGTAAGTTTGCTCATTGATTTAATTCTTTAATTTTTGTTTTGACCGTAGATACCGCAATGAAAAGGCAATATCCCAGTGGAGCAGAAAAAAGAAAATTGCACGCAAAAAAGGTTAAAGAATCTGCTAAAGGACAAACATCTGTATTAGAATTTTTTGTCACAGAAACAAAAAGATTCCTCGTCAGCTTCACATAATGTTCAAAAGGATTCCATGTTATCACCAACCGAACATGAAATTGTCAAAATCGAAAGTGATTCATTAGGACCATCACCAGTATATAATAATTCGGATAATGATAAACAAGAACCAACGGCATCTTGCAACAAGTGTGACCTAATTAGCAATGATCCAGCTGAATGGAGCGTGTCTGAAGAACTAAGACAGTATTTTATCGAAAAAAGACATTTTGTACAGAATATTGATTTTGAAAATAAAGAAATGATAAAATCTACATTACAAATCAGCGGAGCAACTCAAAGATTCATTTCAAAATCGATGTTTAAACGCAAAATATTAAACGGTGAAGAAGTAGATCGCTTTTGGCTAATATTTTCACCGAAAACACGTAAGTTATACTGCGGACCCTGCAGGTTATTTTTATTAGAAGGATTTCAAGATCAGTTTATCACAGGCTTCAATGACTGGAAAAATGCCGCATCCAGGCTCTTATCACGTGAAAATAGTGCTTCACATTCAAAGTCCTGTTTTAGTTGGTTTGCTAGATCAAAGAAACAGTGTTTAGAAACCGATTTCTCTAAAATGTATGAAAATGAATGTGAGTACTGGAAAAAAAGTTTTATAAAGAATTATTGATGTCACATGTTTTTTGTGTCAACGCGGGCTTCCATTAAGAGGTCAAGATGAAATTTTTGGATCAGTACATAATGGGAATTATTTAGGTGTATTGGAGCTTTTGGCTAAATATGACGCGTTCCTAGCAAATCATATTGAGAAATTTAAAAATATCGGGCCGTGGCAAAACGTCTTACTTGTCTTCAACAATTTGCGATAAATTTATTCAACTGCTAGAAGACCATGTAACTAATTTAATTTTAAAACAAGTAAAAGAATCAAAATATTTTGGAATTATAGTTTACTCTACTCCTGATGTGACACATGTCGATTAACTTAGTTATAATTAGATATGTAAACTCGCAAGCTTTTGAAGTGTCAGAACGATTTTTAAAATTTTTGCCTTTAAAAAGCCACAAAGGGAATGATTTAGCTCAAGAAATTGTGCAATATTTAAGTGAGTGCGATCTAAACATCAAAAATTGGCGCTTTCAAAGTTATGATAATGCGGTCAACATGTCTGGAAAATATCAGGGTGTCCAAAGTAGATCAAGGAAATTAATAATTTTACAGAGTTTGTACCATGTAGTGCTCATTCCCCGAATCTTGTTGGACAGACAGCAGCCAGTGGATGTATAGAGGCGATATCATTTTTTGGGGTTGTACAAAAATTATACAATTTTTTTGTCTGGTTTGACATATAGGTGGAATTTGATGAAAGAAGAGGTATCCAAGAAACAATCGTCGAATTTAAAAGTTAATGAGAGACTATTTGTGTTGAAGTCTCTCTCTGACACAAGATGGTCAGCTAGATATGATGCTTTAAAAATCATTAAGAATAAACTACATGGAAATTATGTCAACTTTAAAAATCTTATCTCAGGATTCTGACCAAAAGTTATGACACGCGAAATGAAGGGACAAAAATCTTGAGTAAACTATGTAAACTAGAGACATGTATTCTCAGTTTATTTTGGTATGATGTTTTAGAAAGGATAAATAAAGTAAACTTGACATTTCAAACGGAAGGGCTTATTTTAAAACTAGTTGTAGATCAAATACAATCTTTGACAGAATATCTGAAAATAATTCACCAAAATTTTGACTATTACGAAGAAGCAAAAAAGATTTTAAAAAAAATGTTCATCCGAATTTGAGTTAATCATATGTTATAAAAGCGATAAAACACGTCAAATTAAAAGAAAATTATTCGATGGTGAATCCGGTTGTACGGAAATTTTTTCTTCAAAACAAAAATTTAAAGCAGAAGTTTTTTTAGTATTTGTGATAGCCTAATTGCTGAAATGGAAAGAAGATCTCGTTGTTATAAAGAATTACATTTATATTTTTCATTTATTTCCGATTATGAAATGACAGATTTAAATGGAAAAATATCTGCAGTTCAAAGACTTGTGAAAAAATATCCGCTGGATCTGGAAAATGAATTAGAAAACGAAATTATACACTCATGAGAATATAAAAGTAATCCTCCAAAACACAAATACTGGCACAGGAGAACATCTTTTAAGAACTATTAAAGAAGTTTTAAAATCCAACTGCTATCCAAATGTTGCTATAGCATTTAGATTGTATTTAACTTTAGCTTGTGGAGTTTGTGAAGGAGAACGATCATTTTCCAAATTATCATTAATAAAAAATCAAAAGAGAAGCGCCATGTCCCAAAATCGCCTAAATGCCTCGAGTTTGTTAGGCATAGAGCACGAATTTGTTAAAGATATAGATTTCAAAGAAATAATCCGCAAATTTGCTGCTTCAAAAGTGAGCAAAGTTAAAATATAGTTTTATATATGTATTGTGTATATTTGCAAAACTGTTTTTTTTTTTATCACAAATAAAATTGTGATTCATTAATATTTTTTTTACAATTTACAAAGTCCTCTTTCCTCTTTTGCCTGTGCCTAGGGGTCCCAAATGATCTTAATCCGCCACTGTTGACCCATATGTCGCAACCGCCCAGTCATGCGATGTGGCACAACTGCCCTGTGATATGGCACTACCACCCGTGATATGGCGCGTCATATCACGTGAGATTAGGTCACGTGATATGGCGCGCCTTATTAATATTCATAATTCATAATTAATATTTCATATTTCACTCCCCTTATTAAAAATTCCTTCCCCTTTATTAAAAACCAGTGGCGCCATCTAGTGTATACTTTAGTGCGTCTCCTGTATTTAAAAAAATTCCTTTCGACGCAGTGATTTGAACCCGCTACCTTGGTGTCGATCTATACCTGGAGCGTTATCGCAGACGACTATGCCTTGTTACTGGATGATGTGGCTTAGATGCGTCTCAAATGGGGTATAACCCATCGTTATAAATTACGTATCTCTTTATTACAGTTTAAAGAGCGAGTTTTATATTTCAGATATTTTCATTAACGTAGGTTCTTTATTATCTTACGCGTCATATCACGTGACCGGGTGGTGGTGCCATATCATATGACAGGGCAGGTGTGCCATATCACATGACTGGGCGGTTGCGACATACGGGTCAAAATCCAAAGTGGCCTCGCACTTGGGGCCGGTGACGTCATGGGGGGAAAGCACTGTGCAAAGGGGATTTCGTGGAGTGTCTTGAAACTACTTACGTGTGTGTGTGTGGGGGGGGGTCTTCTACGTGTATGTTGGGGTCCCACAGGTCTTTGTGCAGGTTGGTTTGTTTTACCTCTGAGCGGCACTTTTTTGCACACAATGGGCTAAATGGCCACGTCACATGGACTCCGAAGGCTCAGAGAAGGTGGGGGAGGGGACCCACTGGAACGGCTGTTGGGAGACCGATGGTAGCCTCCCGTCAAGGCCATCCAACGTGTTCTATAACGTGCACAGGGTGTAGCTCTCCCGCACACGGGGCCACGGCTTAACGTCCCATCCGACGGATGGCGGTCTTTCCAAGCCCATCGATGTCCCCTACTGAACGTGGGCAGGGCGGGGAATTTTTTCGGAGATAAATCTCAACGCTGACCCAGCTGGGACTCGAACCTGGGAACTACAGATTACAGGGCCTGGCGCGCTACCGACTGAGCCGTCCCTATTAAAGATGGAAAACACGTTTAAAATTATGATCAAAAGCTGCATCAATGCTCATTTTTAAGCACTGAAAATTGATTAAAAAAAAGGTTGAAATTATAATCAAAACACAATTTTATTTTTCTCCCCCTCTTCCAAGTACAAGAAATGTTCGAAATTTGAATTATTCTGTCCGAAATCGTCTGGGCTACTTTGAGCCCAAGCTCGTCTGTGGTATATCTAAAAATTCCTAGAAATTTTACTATCATCTTGGAGTTCTCGATTCGTGCTTTAGATAACTAAAATCTTTTAATTTTGTGAACAAATGATTGCTTTAAGAGACTTTAAATGCAAACTTAATTGAGCGCATTTTCTCAGAAGCCACGAGGAAATAGCAGAACAATTTGAATTAATTAGAATTAGCAAAAAGCGACCGTAACCGCGACAACTTCTGACATAGACTTTTGGAGGAAAGAGAAAACTAACTTCCTTTTTGTATAATTATTAATTTAAAAACATGTTACACTGAGTGTCGCATTTACAGATATCATAAATATTAATTTTCTTAAAGCATAACCTACTGTCCTGGAACAGTTTTGTTAAATGCTGATAAGATCAGATAACCTAATGTGTTTAAACAGCTTGACTTGGGTAATGAAAGGCAGTGACGTCAATTTGGCCTCTTTGCGTCACTCGATAACAATCGCGTCTTATTCCTGACCTGTCGCATTTGCATAACAACCTTAGAAGTCTGGTATCGTACCTCAATATCACTCCGTGGGTGTCGGGACCAGTTGAACTTATTGACCTGGTTGTGAAGGTTATGCTGCCGAAGTTGTGTTCTATTTGTAAGCAATTTTTCCTTCGTGTTTATTTTGTATGCATTAATCACTTGTCGCGATTACTCCACAGGAGGGAGGTTCCCAACATACTCTATAAACAGGGTACGACACGTAAGTTGTGACGAGATAAAAAGAAACGCTGAATACATTAAATATACATTCTTGGAATATATGTAAAAGTATTTTTGGAGGGGGAAAGAAAAGCATGTGGCATTATTTGGCGAGAATAATTTTCTAAAAAGAAAATAAAAAGGATCGGAACTGCTTTTTTCTGTTCTAGTTTAATCTAGTTATTTGCCCCCACGGCCAGATCCCCCCCCCCCACTTTGAGAATGCTAGTAAGGGTAATTAAGGGCAACTTTTCCTTATTTATAATGATGTCAACAACCTAAAGATTAAATTTTCTATCTATTTACATGCTGACGATATTAAGCAGTGGTAAAAAGTTTGTAAAAGTTAATATCGAAATTTTTTTGTAGGTCACATATTTTGATATTATTGACTTTGTAGACGTAGACTACTACGTTGTTTTACCTTTGAGCGGCACTTTTTTTGCACACAATGGGCTAAATGGCCAAGACACAAGGACCCCGAACGCTCAGAGAAGGTTAGGGGACACTGAACAGCTGTTGGGAGACGGATGGTAGCCTCCCGTCCAGGCCATCCATCCTGTTCTTTAACGTGCACAGGGTATGGGCTCTCCCGTACACGGCTTAACGCCCCATCCGACGGACGGCTGCCTTTCCAAGCCCATTGGTGTCCCCTGCTGACCGTGGGCAGGGCGGGGAGAACGTTACGGAAGCAGAGCAGTTAGTGTGCTTGACAAGTATGTAAAGATATCAAGTGCCAAGTCTCGGATGAACATTTCTTCTTTCTGCTGAGGTATCGCCTTCTTCAAAGATTTTCTGTATCGCATATTAAAATGATAGGCACTTGTTGGAACTTCTGGCAAGCACCAGCTTCAGGGGTAATTTCTTTTTATTGATCAAAGGGACCGAAAGTAGTTCAAGCCTCGGAAAGGTACGGATGCTTCTCTCCTATGTTTTATTTTTGCTGAGGTCTCGCCTTCCTCACAAATCTTTTCTACCGCGTGTTATGACAGTCTGCTGTCAACTTCTGTGGCAAGTAGCTGTTTGAAGGGTAATTCATTTTTTATTTGATCTTTATTCGTTTCATTGGAAATTTACTGATCAAAATAATTTATTTTCAAGTAGTGTTTGTCTACCTTAAAAAAAAAACAGCCTACAAACCACTGTAAAGCACACTAACTGCTCTGCTAAAATGACGTCCTCCCACCTCTGCTGACGGTTAGTAGCTAACAATCCACTGGGAAATATCAGCCTGAAATCCAATGGTTGAATTAAAAAATCCATATACTCCAAAATAAGACAAATTATTCTTTAGTTTACTTTTGGCTTAAGCTCTGGGGCGGGAGTGGCTCAGTCGGTAGCGCTCCAGGCTCTTAATATGCAGTTCCCAGGTTAGAGTCACAGCTGGGCCAGCATTGAGATTTATCTCTGCAAAACTCCCCGCCCTGCCCAAGGTCAGTAGGGGATACCGATGGGTTTTGAAAGGCCGCCGTCCTTCGGATGGGACGTTAAAGCGTGGCCCCGTGTGCGGGAGAGCCATACCTTGCTCACATTAAAGAATACGCTTGATGGCCTTGACGGGAGGCTACAACTTGATTCGCAACAGTTGTTCTAGTGAATCCCCTCCTCAACCTTCGGGGTCCTTATGACCTGGCCATTTGGCCCATTGTGTGCAAAAAAAAAAAGTCCTCAGAGGCCTGCCCACGGTCAGTAGGGGACACCAATGGGCTTGGAAAGGCCGCCGTCCGTCGGATGGGACGTTAAGCCGTGGCCCCGTGTGCGGGAGAGCCATACCCTTTGCACGTTAAAGAACACGCTGGATGGCCTTGACGGGAGGCTACCATCCGTCTCCCAACAGCTGTTCCAGTGGGTCCCCTCCTTCAACCTTCTCTAAGCCTTCGGGGTCCATGTGACCTGGCCATTTAGCGCATGATGTGCAAAAAAGTGCCGCTCAGAGGTAAAACAACCCAACTCTTTCAGGGGTAAAACAATCCTACCTTAAGCTGAGGAGTAACAAATATATTTCGGTCTACATTTCTTGCAGAGAAAAACGTTTAGTATTAAGTTGGTGCAGATGAAATATACACTTTCAGCCGGTGGATATGTTTTGACCCTTCCAGCGGATTGGTGTCGTCCAGAAACGTCATAAGGTCGGTACGTATCTGGTGTGGTTTGGCATTGCTTCCTGTGTTCGACAAGGATGCATTTTGTCTCCTTTTCTCTTTGGTTATTGATTATATGCGAAACTCATTGGAAAGATTTTGACCTTAAATGGTCTGGAGATTAGAAAATTTCCGATATAGATCATGCTGATGATTTAGCCCTTTTGGTAAATCATGTTGATGAGATGAACGCTTTCATTCGAGCTGTTGATGAGACTGGTTGTAGAGTAGGTTTGGTTATAAACAGAGAGAAAAAAGAGTGATGAAAATTGGTTAGGCAGGCGGTGATGCAGTTAATCTGAATGGTTGCAGTCTTGAGCAGGTTTTCTCAGTTTAATTATCTTGGGAGGTATGTAACAGATACTGGTGACGGATAGGAATTGCTGCCGGGACTTTTAAGAATCTGTGGAGACTATGGAGAAATAGGCGTATACACCTAAAGACTAAAATTAGACTGTATAATAGTTTGGTTCTTTCTAGGGTTAGTTATGATAGTGAAACTTGGACGCTGTGTAAACAAGATAACAGGAAACTTTATGCTTCTGATTCTAGATACTTACGCAGTATCTTGTCAATAGGTAGTTCAACTTTGTAACTAATGATGAGGTTAGGCAAAGGAGTCTGCAACCTCCTTTAAGCAGCATATTGTGCAGCGAGAGACTCCATTGGTTTGGCCATGTTGCCCGTATGAATAATTATAGATTGGCGAATAGGGTTATGAACAGTGTGCCTAAAGGCCTCGGAAAGAGTGAGAGACCTAGGATGCGGTGGGCAGACAATGTCAAGCAGGACCTTGTTAGAATTGGTGTGCAGTGGCCAGATGTAGCAGATGTAGCTCAGAAAAGATATACTTGGAGAACTAAATTGCACGGTGAGGTTGGACCTATGTAACTGCTTGAGAATGAAGGGTTATGTGCCTCATTTCCGGCCAAGGTTCAACCACGAGTGCACAGACTTGTCAAACTGGACCATGGAGACATGCCAGTTGCACGTAGTTTTTCTGTAAGAGTTCAAACTCTAACATTCTGTGGGTATAGCGGCCTGAAACATTAATGCAGCATTTGGGCGGACAACTGAGAATGAACGTACCATATGCCGATGGTTCACAAAATTCCAAGCAGGAGATACGTCCCTTGAAAATGAATCTCGTGCTCATCCACCGCAGCTGTAACAGATTAAGATTATTGTGGAAGTGTCTAAGATTGCAGCGAAGATCCCTGTGCATCATTCAACGTTGCATGGTGGCCCTGGGGAAGGTGAAAAAGCTGGATTTCTGGGAGCCACACGAATTTGCAGCAGCCAACAGGACACGCTGTCTGGAGGTGTGCAATTCTCTCAGGCGTTGGCCTGGAAGAAACGGAAGCTTCAGCTGCATCAGATCGTAACCTGGAATGAAAAATGGTCCTCTACGACAATAGTCATCGATCAGCCACAGTGGTTTGATACCGCGGAACCACCAAAAACATTGTCCAAAGTCACTCCTACGCCCACAGAAAGTTGGTTCTTGTATGGTGGTCTGCTGCCGGCATGATCATCATTCTTTTCTCTGACCAGGCGAGACCGCTATTGTGCTGAAATGCTGCAGATGCACAAACCAAAGCGCCGTACCAAACAGCCAGTTTTGGTCAACAGGCATGGAGTCTTCCTGTTTCATGACAATGCCAGCCCGCATGTATCACAAAGTATCGTCCAAAGAATCCACCAGTAGGACTACGAAACATTGCTGCACCCTGCATGTACCCCTGACCTTGCTCCCACGGATTATCACCTCTTCCGGCATCTGCACCATTTCCTGGCAGAGAAGACCTTCCCAAACGACCGAACTACTGTGTGTCAAACCATTGCCACCTTCTTTGCCTCACAGACTCCAGAGTTTTATCGCCATGGATCCACAGCCTCATAACCCTTTGACAGAAATGTGTCGATGCCGGGGGGGGGGGGAGGGACTACTTTGACTAGACAGGCCAACTTGCTTCCTATTTTTACGAGGGTTTGCAGGTGGCACTCTCATTTCAGGCATTTCATGTGCACCAACCCAATAATTGCCTGCTGTGAATAAGTATGATCAGTAAACTTAAAGGCACTCGTTTTAAAATTCGAAATGTTATTAATTAAAACTTGAAACTACAAAGCAGTTGGAACAAATTACTGGAGGGGAAAAATGGTTGCAATTTGTCTCGAAGTTGTCCCAATAGCAAACCAATTTGGGCAACCAAAATGGTTTGCGAAATTAAATGATGAATGCGAATTAAAATGAACGAAGACATTATTCGTCTTACGCAAATGCTTTTTTCAGCAATAGTTTTATTACATTGGAAATATAAAGGCCTTTCTAATTTTTTTTTTTGTATAAAGGATTTATAATATTTTTACTTCCCAATCTATTTCTAGACTTAGTTTTCGTTCTATTAATAACTGAGGAAATTCTTTTTGACTGCTGCGGTGTAAAGGTAATAGCGTTTGCACTAATTTCGAGATTTTTGGAAGCAAAACCGAAATTTTAATTTGCTTTTAAAGCATGTTCTGCAATATGTACAGGATATGGCTTTACTGATCACATTGATGTCCCTTTTCTGATCGAGGGGAGAACGAGGGTTAACGGACATAAATCTCAATGTCGACATACACCAAAGAGCCAAAACGTTATGACCACCTGTCTAATATGATGTTGGTCTTCCATGTGCTTCCAAAACAGCTATTACCCGGCGAGGCATGGGCACTACAAGATTTCTAAAAGTGTCTTGTGGTATCTGGTACCAACACGTTAGCAGCAGATCCTTTAACTCTTGTAAGTTACGTGGTTGAGCCACTGCAGATGGGATATGCTGTTCCAATGCAAACCTTAGATGTTCGATTGATGTCTGGGGAATTTGGAGGCCAGGGCAGTACCTGGAAGTCTTCCTCATGTTCTGCAAACCATTCTCGAACAATCCGGGCATTGTGGCATGGCGCATTATCCTGCTGAAAGAAGACACTACTAGAGGGGAATACTGTTGCCATGAAAGGACGAACCTGGCCTGCAGTGATGTTTGAGGTAGGTGGTCGACTTCATAGTTTCTTGAATATGAATGACTGCACACAGGGTTTCACAGCAGAACATTGCCCAAAGCATTACACTTCCTCCACTGGCTAGTTTTCGTCCCACAGTGCATCCTGGTGCCAACACTTCCCCAGTAAACAGTACACACACACCTGGCCATTCACATGGTGCAACAGGAAACGAGATTCCTCGGACCAGACGACCTTCTTCCAATCATTCAAGGTCTAGTTTCGCTGACATAATGAGCAGCTGCTTCGGTGCTCAGTGGTATCGCGTTAGCTCGCGGAGACACTGCGACTGTCAGAAAATGCATTCGACTCCCAGGCATGGTCTTGTCAGGGAGTAGCGGATTTTGAGATCCCCTCAGCAGCCGGTCAGCCTAAGATGCTGCTTTGTCATCTTTTCGGTAGATCCACCCCTGCTCTCTTATATGTTGTGATTGTCCCTCGGTAAAAACAAAAATGTTCCCTTTTTGACATGTCAAAAAAACTGTCTTCTCACACTGGGACAGAAAGTCAACATTGACTATAAGTTCCAGCCAACCAAATTGAAAAAAAAAAAGAAATGAGTAGTCCATACGAATAGAAGAACAGATGTACGAACACATGCTGGATCTGGATAATCTGAGGCTTCCATCTACACGTTCTAACAGCTGTCCAGCGGATCCTTTTCCATCTACACGTTCTAACAGCTGTCCAGCGGATCCTTTTCCATCTACACGTTCTAACAGCTGTCCAGCGGATCCTTTTCCATCTACACGTTCTAACAGCTGTCCAGCGGATCCTTTTCCATCTATACGTTCTAACAACTGTCCAGTGGATCCTTTTCCATCTACACGTTCTAACAGCTGTCCAATTACGGGAGAGTTGCACCACAGTATCCCTTCTGTTGGCTCGTAGCATAAGGGATAGCCTTCCCTCACCTCTAGCATCGAGAAGCCATGTAGGTCCACACCTTGCCAACAGTTTGTGGTTTTTCCCTCCTCGGACCACTTTTTGAAGGTACTAACCACGGCTGACCGTGAGCACACCACAAGACTTGCAGTCTCCGACCCTATCATCTGGCCATTACAATTTGGCCTTTGTCAAACTCGCTTAAGTCCGCTCTCTCTCCCATCAAAAGAACAAGAATAACACTGATTAACAGAGCTCAGTGAATTCCCCGCCCTGCCCACGGTCAGTAGGGGGCACCGATGGGCTTGGAAAGGCCGCCATCCGTCGTATGGGACGTTAAACCGTGGCGCAGTGTGCGGGAGAGTCTTACTCTGTGCACGTTAAACAACACGCTGGATGGCCTTGACGGGAGGCTACCATCTGTCTCCCAACAGCTATTCCAGTGGGTCCCCTCCCCCAACTTTCTCTGAGCCTTCGGGGTCCGTGTGAGCTGGCCATTTAGCCCATGGTGTGCAAAAAAGTGCCGCTCAGAGGTAAAACAACCCAACCCAGAGCTCAGTGTCAGGTGTTATTTATACAGTTTCATGACCTTCATACCCGCTGTCGTTTACCTGCAGTTGCTCGATTTGCACAAAGACGCGCTGATTATAATGTTTTGGCTCTTCGGTGTAAATGGGGCTAATACTCGGAACTGCAGATTACGAGCTTGGAAGTATAACAGCTGAGTCAACCCATTATCCACATATGGAAAAAGGCTGAGCTGTTTTACCTGTGAGCGTCATTTTTTTGCGCACAATGGATTGGCTAAATAGCCAAGTTACAAGGACCCCAAGAGCTCAGAGAAGGACCCACTGGAACAGCTGTTGGTAGACCCCCTCAGCAGCCGGGGGTCTACAGATGCGTCACATCAAGCGTGTCCCTTAACGTGCACAGGCTATGTCTCTTCTGCACACGGACCACGGCTTAACGTCCCATCGATGGACGGCGTCATTTTCAAGCCTACCAGTGTATCCTATTGACCGTAGGCAGGGCAGGGAGTTTTGCAGAGACAAATCTCAATGCTGGCCCAGGTGGGACTCAAACCTGGGAATTGCAGATTACGAGCTTGGCGCCCTACCCTGTCCTTTACACATGGAAAGGTTGAAATGTTTTACATCTGTGAGGCACTAATTTTGCACATAATGAACTAAATAGCCAGGTCCCCAAAGGCTCAGAGAAGGTTGTTGGGAAGGGGACCAACTAAACAACCGTTAGGAGACAGATGAGAGCCTCCTGTCAAAGCTATGCAGTGTGTTCTTTAACGTGCACAGGGTATGGCCGGCTCTCCCACACACTGGGCCATATACTTTAAGGATTATAATCTTACATCATATTTAAATCGTACTTGCATCAGGGGAAAGAGTTGGGTTGTTTTACCTCTGAGCGGCACTTTTTTGCACACCATGGGCTAAATGGCCAGCTCACCGAAGGCTCAGAGAAAGTTGGGGAGGGGACCCACTGGAATAGCTGTTGGGAGACAGATGGTACCTCCCATCAAGGCCATCCAGCGGGTTCTTTAACGTGCACAGAGTAAGACTCTCCCGCACACGGAGCCACGGTTTAACGTCCCATACGATGGACGGCGGCCTTTCCAAGCCCATCGGTGTCCCCTACTGACAGTGAGCAGGGCGGTGAGTTTTGCAGAGATAAATCTCAACGCTGACCCAGCTGGGACTCGAACCTAGGTCAGGGAAAAAGATGAAAGTTATTATGATCAGCTGGGACCATCCCATAAAGCCATCAAACAAATTTTAACAGGACAATTTATGGCTCTCTCACCTGCAAACGAAACCACGACATAACCATCTCATCAAACGGATGGCCGTTTTATAAGCTTATAAAGGTAAACCTCAATGCTGCTACAATTTGAGCACTAACCACATATTCTCAGGTATCGAGCCCGACGTGCTACGCATTACAGTCATCTCATTCCTTCAGCAATAAGACAGCTCACTTCCTCTGCACGCTACGAGTCATCGGAGTCTTATTAGAGAAGCAGGACATTTCCGTCCAAAGGATCCCTAATCCAAAGTATCAGTCATCTGAATACGTAAGAGATAATCCTATTCCCGTTGCAGGGCGGTTGCGATCACCAGCAATCCCTGAAGCAGGATACGAGGCTTTGCAGCTGCTGCCTCCTCTACCCTTCCTGTAACCTTAGAGCAACTGTCGAGAAGGTCATCTCATCACTTTCAGTTATGTAGAGCAGAGCTCGCCGACTCTCGGGCTCTATCCAAAGCTGTTTATCTGTCAGCCATTGTGTCTGAAACCATCTGCTTATCTTTGCGGATGGAGTAGTTTTTTCTTCTTAGTCCGTTGAGCGAAAGAAAGTGAAAGCAGATTTTTTTATATCCTTACAAAACTGTAGATGAAAGTTCTGTGAACTGGGCTATTTTACCTCTGAGCGGCGGAGCGGGGGTGGCTCAGTCGGTAGCGCGCCAGGCTCGTAATCTGTAGTTCCCAGGTTCGAGTCCCAGCAGGGTCAGCGTTGAGATTTATCTCCGCAAAATTCCCCCGCCCTGCCCACTGTCAGTAGGGGACACCGATAGACTTGGAAAGGCCGCCGTCCGTCGGCTGGGACGTTAAGCCGTGGCCCCGTGTGCTGGAGAGTCATACCCTGTGCACGTTAAAGAACATGCTGGATGGCCTTGACGGGAGGCTACCATCTGTCTCCCAACAGCTTTTCCAGTGGGTCCCCTCCCCCAACCTTCTCTGAGCCTTCGGGGTCCATGTGACCTGGCCATTTAGCCCATGGTGTGCAAAAAAGTGCCGCAACCCTCTGAGCGGCATTTTTTTTTGTACACAGTTGGCTACATGGACAGGTCACAAGGACCCTGAAGCCTCAGAGAAGGTTGAGAGAGGGGACCCACTTGAGTGTTCTTATAGGAGACAGATGGTAGCTTCCCGTCAAGGGCCATTCAGCATTGTCTTTAACGTGCGCAGGGTATGACTCTCTCGCACACGGAGTAAGGTTCCATTAGATGGACAGCGGCCCTTCCAAGTCATGGTTGTCCCCTTTCTAACCGAGGGCATCTTAATGCTGACACATTTGGTGCTCAAACCTGGGAAATGCAGACTACGAGCAAGGTGCGCCAATGACTTAGCCAGCCCCGCAGAAGGTTGGGAAACAAGATCCACTGAATAGCTGTTAGGAATCGAAAGCCTTCCACCCTGGCCATTCAGCGTGCTCTTTAAGGGCGCAGGATATGTGCTCTCCTGCACACAGAGCCACGACACCCGACGGACGGCTGTGTCCCCTTTCGCAACAAAGGAAGGATGAGAGATGGAGACACGATTTTAACGCTGGGGTGGCCGAGTGATTCATTTTTGCGGATGGAGTAGATTTGAATTGCGATTGACTACTGATTAAAGGAACCTGGATTCCTTTAATCAGTGGTTAGTGCGATTAGTGGTCAAACTTTAATCAGTGGTTAGTGCGATTGACTACTGATCAAAGGAACCCCCGGGTAAGGCATGGATGTTTGTGTTGTCTTTCTGCTGAGGTCTTTCCTTCCTCAGATTCTTTTCTATGGTGTATTAAACTGGCATGCTCCTGTCAGACCTCTGTGGCAAGCAGGCTGCTTGAGGGAGTATTTTTATTTACAATCGAACCTGGGAATACGGGCCCTGATACACTGGAGGTTACGAGTCGACGTTAAAAATATTATTGATGTAATAACGCTAAACAAGGAGCCATTAGCTTTGTAGCCTGCTATATTATTACCCAAAAGAAGCCGGATCTAGGGCGGGAAAACCGATGGGGAGGGGGGGGAGGAAGAAGAAAGAATCGCAGTCGAGCCGGAAAAATGCAAAGGGACGATTTTCCTTTTCATTTACAAGAGACGATTTCGAATGCAGTATATTTCAACCTTTAAAAAATAAAATAAATACCCCCTCAAGCAGCTGCTTGCCACAGAGGTCTGACAGGAGCCTGTCAGTTTATGTGTATGTGCCACAGAAGATCTGAGAGGATGGCAGGACCTCAGCAGAAAACAACACGAACATCCATGCCTTACCCGGGGCTCGAACCCAGGTCCCGCAGACCTTTACAGGTCTGAAAATTTTCTTGAAAAATGCTTGATATGCGCCAACGATAAATAAGTTTAATAATTTTTGCCTCTATTACTAGAATTCTGGGTGGCATGCCCCTCCCCTTAGATCCCTCCCTGACACGAAGGATGTCAAAATTAAGATTATTCGATTAATAATTAAAATTTTCTATACTATTAATCTCTCGATCGTCTAGCGATATTTTTTCTTGATTAACAACAACACACTTCAGCAATCATTCAATCAAGAAATTGCATCTTCATTGAACGTCAGCAATTTCTTGATTGAATGATTGCATCTTCATTGAACGCAATGATGATTTCATTGTCAGTGGACGATGTTCTCTTTCGCATTACGAAACCCAAGTCGTGCAAGTTGCTCAAATGAATTTCGATTCATCAATGCTCGAGACGGTCTGGCGTTAGAACCACAAGGGAGAGAAGGTCGAACGGAAAAACATTTTACTGATTGAGATATCGACCATTGCCGATGATGAAATTGATGTGGATGTTGACTGAGATAACGTTTCATCATCACACTGTACTTCCGTGTCCTGATGGCGTCAAATGCATCGCTGAATGTAAACAAATATAAACAAGATTCCTTTAAAACAAGTGGCCACTTTAGCACTCGTCGGTTCTTTTACTACTGAGTAGCAATTTTATGCGCACAATGGGTTAACTACCAAGCCACGAGAACTGAGAACTAGGCAGAATTAATTTAACGCCTTTTAAAAAACAGATGAACTTTTCGTCAATATCTAGTGTATTCTTTAGCACGCACAGAGTACGGGTCTCCTTAATGAGTCCCAAGGGTCTCCTTAATAAATGAGCCCCAATTGGCCCTGTAAATCATCATTCTGCTGTCGATTAGAAAGGGGGCATAGATGGGCTTGCAAAGGCCACTGTCCGTCGCATATCATATTAAGCCGTGTACAGGAGTCATGAGGGACGGGGGTGGCTCAGTCAGAATCGCATCAGTCTGAAATTCTGCCGTTCCCAGATTCGAGGCTCCCCTGTGCCAACGTTGAGATTCCTCTCAACCCCACTCTGCCGTCGATGGCCCATGTGCAGGAGAACCTACTTGTGCACATTAAAGAACACACTGGATGGCTCTGATGGATGGCTTCCATCTGTCTCAGAACAGCTGTCCAGTCAGTCCCATTCACCCAACTTTCTCCGATCCCTTAAGAGTTCTTCATTTTGTTCAGTGTATGCAAGAAAAAGTGCCGCTCTGAAGTACACCCAATCTGAATTCTAGTTACGATCCTGGACTAACGTGAACATGTCTCATTTTCAGTCGTGAAAGTGTTTCTTTAATGCTCAGTTGAAATTGATCCGATTAGTCCATAGTGGAAAAAAGCACGTAGTGCCCTTGGGGTTCTTCTACAAGGGCTTGAAATGGCATCCGTTGGTGGTGTGCAGGAGAGCCGTACCCTGTGCACGTCAGAGAAAACTGTGGATGTCCTTGACAGGAATCTTCCGTCTGTCTGTTAACAGTTGTCCAGTGGGTCCTCTTCCCACACCCTTTTCTGAGTCATCTGGGTCCTTGCTAACCTGGCCATTAAGCCCATTGTTTGTAAAAAATAGTGCTCCTCATAGGTAAAACGAGCTATAATTAAGCATAACAGTATGAAGAGTACTAAGGAGGGGGATTACTGTACTCCGCGGTTGGGTTGTTTTACCTCTGAGCGGCACTTTTTTGCACACCATGGGCTAAATGGCCAGGTCATATGGACCCCGAAGGCTCAGAGAAGGTTGGGGGAGGGGACCCACTGGAACAGCTGTTGGGAGACAGATGGTAGCCTCCCGTCAAGGCCATCCAGCGTGTTCTTTAACGTGCACAGGGTATGGCTCTCCCGCACACGGGGCCACGGCTTAACGTCCCATCCGACGGACGGCGGCCTTTCCAAGCCCACCGGTGTCCCCTACTGACCGTGGGCAGGGCGGGGAATTTTTGCGGAGATAAATCTCAACGCTGACCCAGCTGGGACTCGAACCTGGGAACTACAGATTACGAGCCTGGCACGCTACCGACTGAGACACCCCCGCCATTCACAGTGTTCCTTAACGTGCACAGGGCATGGTTCTTCTGTACACGGAATCACGGTTTGTGTCCTCTCCAACAGACTATTCAAACCCATCGGTGTCCTTTTTCTCATTTAGGACACGAAGGAGGTTCCGCTGAGATAAATCTCACTCTGCCACAGTTCGAGCTCGGGGATGGAGCGGACTATTACTAGATTGGGCCCGAAAAAACTCTGAAGGCAGTTGCGGTTTATATTTTTCCAGGATTCATTCTTGCAAAATAATAGTATGTTTTTCTTCCATTCTAATGTTTTTAGAATATATATAAAATATGTTTAAGTTTGCCTTTATTAGTCTCGCATTCAGTTTTTTAAATTCTCCTGTGGAAACGCCTCTTCTTTCCTGCATACGACGCTGCTTGCCACAAAAGTCTGACAGGAGCCTGTCAATTTATATGCCATAGTAGAAGATCTGAGAGGATGGCAGGACCTCAGCAGAAAACAACATGAACATCCATGCCTTACCCGGGGCTCGAACCCAGGTCCCATACGAGCGTATTCAAAATTCCACTCTTTTGATCCGTTACACTAATCCAATACAGGAATCATGAAAACAATGCGCTCCCTCCCCCCCCACACACACTGATACCCTCACTAGCCACAACTCGCTTATCAAGGAAAACATTTCGCTCTTGAAAGCACGAAAGCTAAAGACTTTCTTCCTCCCGTGTTACGATTTCGTCTTCCTCCGAATGGAAAGGCAACACTGTGGACCCACAACGTTTCCGTGATCGATAATTCCAGGTCAACAGCCCGTGTCACACACAGACGACGAACTTACACAAGTGTGCAGAGGTTTAGTGAGCACACAAAAACAAATTTCGACCTGGCGATACGTGAATGAAATGCTCATTGATAAAAACGTCAAAACGTGCCAATATCATCTTCGATTAAAATCATAAACCCACTGAATTGAAGAGGCGTGCAAAGAAACTAGTAGTGTATTCAAATAGCACTCCTTTAGTTCACTGGTGTTTATACACCCGAGAGGTATAATTTTTGCTGCATAATGAGCTAAACAACACCTCCTATAACAAATGACCGATGTACCAAGTCATGACGTCATCCTAAGAAGTCGTATGTCTAGAAAAAATATAAAATATATTCTTAATTTTATTACTGGTGTACTGTTATTTATAAAAATGTTTATTTAGAAATGTACCTTTTTCAGAAGAAAAATTATTTGTATTTATTTGAAATTATAATGCTTATAAATAAATAAATACCCCCTCAAGCAGCTGCTTGCCACAGAGGTCTGACAGGAGCCTGTCAGTTTATATGACATAGTAGAAAGTCTGAGGGGATGGCAGGACCTCAGCAGAAAAACAACACGAACACCCATGCCTTAAACCCGGGGCTCGAACCCAGGTCCCGTAGATTAGTAGCCAAGTGCGCTAACCACTCGGCCACGGGACGGCATTATAATGCTTATATTTAACTAATTTACCTTATAAATATAGTATACCGTATCCCTCGATTTACACGGTACTCAGTTCACACAATTTTGGCTTTGCACGGTCAAAAAATGCAACCAGTTTCGATTTACACGGTACTGACTGAGACGTACATAGAAAGGAAATCTCAGTCAGTACCGTGTAAATCGAAACTGGTTGCATTTTTTGACCGTGCAAAGCCAAAATTGTGTGAACTGAGTACCGTGTAAATCGAGGGATAGGTGTATTTATAACTAAACCTTAATAAAACCATTTGTAAAAAAAAGTACACCAGTAGTAGTAATAATGCAAATAGATAAGGATTTTCTAGATTACAGGACTACTAATGCAGACGTCATAACTTGGTACATCGGCCTTGTGTAGTAGGTGGCTAAATGCAGGGTTCGGTTGTTTTACCACTCAGAGGCACTTTTTCGCACACCATGGGCTAAATGGCCAGGTCACATGGACCCCGTAGGCTCAGAGAAGGTTGGGGGAGGGGACCCACTGGAACAGCTGTTGGGAGACAGATGGTAGGCTCCCGTCAAGGCCATCCAGCGTGTTCTTTAACGTACACAGAGTATGGCTTTCCCGCACACGGGGTCACGGATTAACGTCCCATCCGACGGACTTTCCCAGCCCATCGATGTCCCCTACTGACCGTTGGCAGGGTGGGGAATTATTGCAGAGATAAATCTCAACGCTGACCCTGCTGGGACTCGAACCTGGGAACTGCAGTTACGAGCCTGGCGTGCTACCGACTGAGCCATTCCCACCCCCTCTAAATGAAGAGGCTAATTAATGTCCTCGTAAGTCCTAATCACTTCCACTTGGTAGGAACTTCTAATTTTGTAATCCCTTGTCACTTTTATTTCCCTTTGGCAGATGCATTTTTATGGGTGTATCGATTTTGTGGGTAGAAAATTTATCCTAATTTTCGTCTGATGACAAAACATTTGGTCAGCACATTTGATTACTAGTTATTCAAGAATATATCTGTTTTTTTTTTTTATCTTTGAAAGATAAAAACTGTAACAGTGTTTTGTAGGCAGTAGGGCACAGTGCCTACTGGATAATTAGGCCGTGGCCACATCATAAGCAAGAAGCATACACCAATTCCCCAACTAACACGATTTCAGTATAACAAGATTGTAAAAATTGGAGTAGTTTTGAACTAACACGACTGGTCCTCGATTTAACGTGATTTCTTTACGATCGTTAATATTATTACATTTACTATATAAGAAGACACACTTTATACTGTTTCACCTATCCTTGTTCATAATTTGGAACACTTCCAAAAAAGATTTTTCATATTTGCCTAATACAAAATAGTGTTTTTAATTGCGGCTTTATGCAATACTACATGAATTAAGAGTCATTACTCCGGTCTTAATATAATAACAAATGATCCAACTTAGCAAGCTTATATCTATATAATAAAAGATGTCTGTGTGTCTGTCTGTCGCAGCCATAACTCATCGGGAAATCAACGTACACGCTCCAAATTTCCAGAGAATGTTTCTGGGTTGTAGTCCGGATTGCAGTGAAAATTTTCACGTCGAAAGTTCAAAAGGGGGGGCTTGCTAGAAGCAAAATTATTTACCATGCTATTCCTACGGGAAACGATAATCGCTGTCAAACTATTGTTGTCATTTACAGCTGGGGCGGGGGTGGCTCAGTCGGTAGCGCGCCAGGCTCGTAATCTGTAGTTCCCAGGTTCGAGTCCCAGCTGGGTCAGCGTTGAGATTTTTCTCCGCAAAATTCCCCGCCCTGCCCATGGTCAGTAGGGGACACCGATGGGCTTGGAAAGGCCGCCGTCCGTCGGATGGGACGTTAAGCCGTGGCCCCGTGTGCGGGAGAGCCATACCCTGTGCACGTTAAAGAACACGCTGGATGGCCTTGACGGGAGGCTACCATCTGTCTCCCAACAGCTGTTCCAGTGGGTCCCCTCCCCCAACCTTCTCTGAGCCTTCGGGGTCCATGTGACCTGGCCATTTAGCCCATGGTGTGCAAAAAAGTGCCGCTCAGAGGTAAAACAACCCAACCCCATTTACAGCTCCTTAACTCTGAAAGTAAAAAGTTAAAATAGCATTTAAATCTGCTGTCGTTGCCAGATTCCCCACATTTCCAAAGGCATTATTGAGACGTTCCATTGCAGCTAGGGGCCCGATTTTCTAACCAAACATGGGGTCGGGCAAGGGGAACCCGCTACGAAATTTGGAACCTTTCGGAACAGAATGCCAAAATCTGAAGAAATAAATATCTCGATTACTTGTTACGGGCTCTGAGAGCGCGAGTCTCCTCCCCCAACTTTCTCTGAGCCTTCAGGGTACGTGTGACCTGGCTATTTAGCCCATGGTGTGCAAAAAGTGCCGGTCAGAGGTAAAACAACCCAACTCTCACATTAGATCAGTGGTTCTTAGTAGATATTTTCTCGTGGGTTCATTCCCGGCACGATTACTATAATGTCCGATAATTGGCATGACAAATACAAAACAACTTTAAAACTTTAATATTCGAAATTTTCTGGTAGCTCACCTATATTATCCTGTTGATTATTGCCTATATTTATCATTATTACCTATATTTATCCTGTGATCTTAAGCGGCCATAGTGGTCGCACGTGAAAACAACTGGTTGACACCAAACATAACTACTCTCAGGGTGGAAACAACAGACTGGATTGCCACTGCAATAGTTTTCCCTCCGTTTGAGTAAAAAAATGCGCAATAATTTTTATTTTTGCCTCCATTATCCATCCGAAAATTCTGAAGGCCCTGCTCATACGAGTTTGGCACTCTACTGAACTTACGGAGATACCCAGTCTGTTTTTCTTAAGTACTCAAGACATGCCCAATGTATTCTTTACACTTTCGAGTCTTGAGTAAAGTTATGAACTTAATGGAGATTGCAGCCTGGAGTGTCTGATTTTAGGAGAGTTCATTAGAAAATATACGTAAGTCAAGATCACTCTCCTCCTTTAAGTAACTACTTGGAGATACCCTCAGATTGGTGGTACCAACTGACCGAATTCCTCTCAAGTTAGAGTTTGGTACGCAATTGAGCGCTACCTTCAGCTGAATTTTCTGTGGCAAGCAGCTGCTTGAGGAGGTATTTATTTTTTTTATATTTTTATTTATTGCCTCAGCTATCTGTTCACGGTTTATCTTCGCAACGAATTTCACGTTACATATAAAGTAAAAATTATTTTCACGAAATCGCAAACAAGAGAATCACTTACATAAGCACGAAGCTGCTAGGAGGCGTAATACTTCATCTGGTGGTTTGCAGTTTGGATAAATCGGGTCCAGTACGTAATGAGCAAACGTCAATGCCACAATTGCTTGCGAGGTTGGTCGAATGATGACCAGCGCCACCCACAGTCTCAGGAATGCAGGGAGAGGTCCGAAAGACTCCAAAATGTAGGCATAATCTCCACCAGATCTCACAATAGAAGTCCCCAGTTCGGCATAGCACAAAGCACCTAGCATAGAGAAGACGCCACATAGTGCCCATATAACGAGAGCTACTCCTACGGAACCGGAGTGCTCATACACCCCTTTCGGGGTCACAAATATTCCAGAGCCGATGATAGTCCCGACGATAATAGCAACGCCATTGACGAGGGTGATCTGCTTCCGAATCTTCACGTCGCTACTCCTCCTGCTGTTGTCATCGGCTGCATTGAGAGAAACGTTCGCGCCATTCGCCATCAGGTCGGAAGCTTCTCTCCCGTCGTGCACGTGCTTCATTGTGTCAGCGTACGATCTCTCTCGCTCGCGCAGAGCATTCGACGAGAGCAAATAAAAGCAGACTTCTCTTAAAGAACGAAACCGAAACGATCGCCAAAGACCGCCACGGTGAGAGTGGAGAAGCAGATTTCCTTCATGTTTTGCTGCGTCGGGTTTTGGCTACCTGAGCCTCCAAAAGACCTCAGTCGTTTGTTGCTGAGCTCCAAAGCCATCTGTGTTTCATCAGACGCTTTCATTTGGGAGCGTGCGCAGGCGCAGCGGATCGACGAAGAGAGGGGAGTGTCTTGTGACGTCATATTTGCGTGTGAGTTTACGTGACGGAGAGGGAAAATCGAAGTCGCCATAGGTTGAGTCTCGCGAGGAAACGTTTCGCGAAGGAAATTATGAAAACTCGGTATGGTGGGGCGGGGGTGGCTCAGTCGGTAGCGCGTCAGGCTCGTAATCTGTAATTCCCAGGTTCGAGTCCCAGCTTGGTCAGCGTTGAGATTTATCTCCGCAAAATTCCCCGCCCTGCCCACGGTCAGTAGGGGACACCGATGGGTTTGGAAAGACCGCCGTCCGTCGGATGGGACGTTAAGCCGTGGCACCGTGAGCCATACCCTGTGTACGTTAAAGAACACGCTAGATGGCCTTGACGGGAGGCTACCATCTGTCTCCTAACAGCTGTTCCAGTGGGTCCCCTCCCCCCAACCTTCTCTGAGCCTTCAGGGTCCATGTGACCAGGCCATTTAGCCCATTGTGTGCAAAAAAGTGCCGCTCAGAGGTAAAACAACCCAACAACTCAGTATGGTCAGGGGCGATTTACATTTTCAAGGGGGAGACTATGAGGTAGGGGCAACGTTATTTTATGCATACTTACGGGAGGAAATGGCAAAATGCTATTTTCTGCATTTCTAAGCGGGATATTATTTTTTTTGAGTATTTTAGGGAGGGGGGGGGGGGGGGGTATTTTGCATATCTTCATGGAAAATGCTGCTTTGAGTATTCCGGGAGGCATGGGTGTCCGCAGAGGGGGCAAACGGACACTCGCCCCCCACTGGGATCGAGTAAAAATTCTTGTTTCAATTAATTCTTGCTTCCTTTATATCGTAAATTTATATACATTATGTATGTGTTTTTGTATTGATGCAATATTGTATTCTATAATCTACTTGTGAAAAAAAAAACCAAGATAATTAAATATTTAAATAAAAATTTATTGATTTAATTATTTGTCTCCAAGCTTTGCCTGGAACCTTTCCCCTGGAAAATTTTCTGCGGACACCAATTCCGGGAGGATATATTTTTCGTTTTTTCAAAGAAATATTTTATCTATTTCCAGGAAAATACTATTATTTAAAATGTCATTTCCTATGTATTTTCAGGGGAGATGCTATTTTAAAAATTTCGAGGATTACCGTCCCATGGCCGAGTGGTTAGCGCGCTTGACTACTGATCTAAAGGACCTGGGTTCGAGCTCCGGGTAAGGCATGGCTGTTTGTGTCGTTTTTCTGCTGAGGTCCTGCCATCCTCTCAGACCTTCTACTATGGCATATAAACTGACAGGCTCCTGTCAGACCTCTGTGGCAAGCAGCTGCTTGAGGGGGTATTCATTATTTATTTATTAAAAACTCTTAATGTGAGTATGTACAAAGGGAATGCTGTTTTGCATATTTTGAGAGGGAAATGGTATTTTACATATTTCCAAGGTGAAAGACTTTTTTATGTATTTTCAGTGGTGAGCATTTGTAGATGATATTCTGAATCATTTCCCGGGATGTACTATTCTGATATTTTCAGGATGAATGATATTTACGTATCTTAAAGGTACACTATTTGAGCATTCAACTAGAAAATGCTGCTTATTTTTATAGGGTAAATGTTTCTTTATGGTCGGTAGCGCGCCAGGCTGGTAATCTGCAGCTCCCAAAACTGCCCGTTCTCCTCGGTCAGTAGGGGACACCGATGGGCTTGGAAAGGCCGCTGTCCGTCGGATGGGGCGTTAAGCCATACCCTGTGCACGTTAAAGAACACACTGGGTAGTCTTAACAGGAGGCTACCATCTGTCTCCTAACAATTATCCTCTTTCCTCCAACATCCTCTCAGCCCTCGGGGTCCTTATAACCTGGCCATTTAGGCCAAGTCTGTGTAAAAACGTTCCCTGAGAGGTAAAGAAACAACCCAACTAATTTATGTCTACTGGCAGATACTATTTTCCGTATTTCTAAGGGCAATGCTATATGGAGAGGATTAGGTTGTTTTACTTCTCAGCGGCATTTTTTGTAAACAATGGGCTAAATGGCCAGGACACAAGAACCCCGAGGACTCAGAAAATGCTGGGGGAGGGATCCACTAGACAGCCTATTGGGAGACAGATGGCAGCCTAACATCAATTCCATTCAGCGTGTTCTTTAAAGCGCACGGGAAATGGCTCTACTGAACACGGGCTTAACATCCCATCCGGCGGACGTCGCCCTTTCCAAGCTCATCGGAGCCCCCTTTCTGACTGAGGGTGGCAGTTAGGGGAGATAAATCTCAACTGTGGCACATTTGGGATTCGAATCTGGGAGCTACAGATCACCAGTCTGGTGCACTGCCGACTCAGCCACCCCGTCCCAAATGTGTTGTAAAACTGCAATGTTATAAATTTATTGGATACTTATAGTATTATGGGCTGTAATATGTTCATAATACACTGGTTTCCATAAATTAAGGAAAAATGAGAAAAATCGCGATAATTCGCCAAAAAATTGTGCTATCCTTACGAAACTTGTTCAGGTAACCACTAAAGTAATGCCGAGTGAGCATATCGTATGCAAATTTGTCTAGGTTGCGTCAATTTGCGTAATCAGATAGCGTCATGGAAACGAATGTTTTGGAGTGGATCGTTATTTTGTGTTTTAAATTAACATTAAATAAAGGCAAGTCCCAGATGTATCGTTGATGTTCTTTTAATAGGTACTTTTCTTATATATTTAAATGTATGTCTCCCTGTGGAATCCTCTTGTGCCCATCTTGATTGTCATATTTTTAAACTCTCCTGTTTCAATCTTGTTTTGATACTATCCTTTGAAGTGAGCACTTCAATATCAATTTGGGATCTTCTACAAGCTTTCTTAGCATGTTCCTCTGCTAACTCGTTTCCCGGGCAGCCTTGGGGACTTTTAACCCAGTGGAAAAGTATCTTCCTGTCTTCTTCTAGTTCTGTTATTAGTCGTTTAATTTTATCCCCAATTGGGTTTTTGCGGTTTATCCCTTGCAATGCATATAGTGCTGATTGACTATGCGAGTACAAGTCCACTTGCTTTTCTGAACTGGTGGTTGCGAACCACTCAACTGCCTTTAAAATCGCTAAGAGTTTGGCTTGAAATACCGTGGCCGAATCTGTTAGTCTATATTCGTCTTCAACTATAGGCATCACACCCTTATATATGCACATGGATGCTCCGGTGTGTTCTTCCATTCTGGACCCGTCTGTATATATTTTTATTTCATTGTCTGAGTCCTCCGGTGGGATCTTGTCCCACCTGATTTGAGTTTGTTTTGCTGGATGAATTACCCATTTATTAATTTGCTTTTCTATAAGATTATTTTCTATTGTTTCCTCCCATAATTCCCCATTCTGTCCCAATGTGAAACTTCTATAAATCGCTGCTTCTTGTTCAATTACTAGTTCTAATGGGAGTGTTCCTGCTAGAACTTGAACAGCTGATGTAGATGTCGTTTCGAAACATCTTGTTATTCCCAATAGGGCTAACCTTTGGATTTGTTGCAGTTTCTGGATCAGTCTTACTGTTCCATCTGGAGGCCACCATGCCCCACAGGCATAGGTTATTATTCTTTCAATGCCTCTCTTACAGAGCTCTTTCTTTACTGTTCCTTTTAAACCCCATGTTCTCGCTGACATCCTATGTAGGGCATTTAAAATTCTTGCACACCTGTCTTTGACGTTATTAAGGTGAGCTAGCCAATTCCTTTTATCATCCAGCCACACTCCAAGATATTTTAGTGTTTTAACTACTTTCACTGGTTTATCTTTAAATCTTAGACTTGGAAGTCTCTTCATTTTCCCTTCTTTGGGAAAAATTATTATGTTAGTCTTCTCTGGACTAATTTCAAGTCTCGTTTGTCCAGCCCATTCTTCCAAATCAGCTAAGACTTTCTTGCTCCAGTATATGTCTTCCCGATGCCGACACGATGACTATTATGTCATCGGCATATGCTTGAATTTGCGTTCCCTCTTTTGTTTTGATGTTCAGAGCGGAATCCGCCACAATGTTCCGCAGTAGGGGTCCTGAATTGGACCCCTGCGGACAGCATGTATAATATTGTCTAGAAATTTCAATTTCTCCATCGTTCACCAGTATTCTCCTATTAGACAAATAACTACTAAAGACTTTAAACAGATTCTTAGGGCATTTATGTCTCCTTAGTTCATCTAGTAGAAAGGGCCACCAGACATTATTAAACGCCCCTTTCACATCTAGAGATATGACACATGTGTTTCTTTTGCTCTTTGTTTCTGTCTATAGTAGCCATCAGCTGTGAAATCGCCATTGTGGTACTTTTCCCTGGTATAAATCCAAACTGGTTTGGATTTAATTTTCTATTATGGAGGAAGAAGCTTAATCTGTTTATTAATAACTTGTCGAGCACCTTGCTCCATGCCGACAATAGACGTATTGGCCTGTAGGATGAGGGATTTTTCTTCTTTACCCAAATTTCCCCGCCCTGCCCACGGTCAGTAGGGGACACCGATGGGCTTGGAAAGGCCGCCGTCCGTCGGATGGGACGTTAAGCCGTGGCCCCGTGTGCGGGAGAGCCATACCCTGTGCACGTTAAAGAACACGCTGGATGGCCTTGACGGGAGGCTACCATCTGTCTCCCAACAGCTGTTCCAGTGGGTCCCCTCCCCCAACCTTCTCTGAACCTTCGGGGTCCTTGTGGCCTGGCCATTTAGCCCATGGTGTGCAAAAAAGTGCCGCTCAGAGGTAATCCAATCCAATCTTATCTTTACCCTCCTTGTTAAAAAGGATAAGTTCAGCTTCTTTCCAACTATCCGGGAAAATTCCTCTTTTAAGACATTCGTTTAAGATACTTACAAACCATGTTCTGTTCATCTTAAAAAAGTTCTTTTATGATTTCAAGGGAAAGCCCGTCCAGGCCAGGCGCTTTTCCCTTGCTCATTGAGTCTAAGACTTCTTCGACCTCAATTAAAGTGAATGGGCTGTCATCCTGCGTGTTAACAGGTCTCCTTGATCTGTTTCTTACGTTTCTATGAAATTCGTTATCTTCTTTCCTATTGTCTAATGGGAAGTGATACTCAAGCAATCTTCTTAGTGACTCCCTTGCACTTTTGGTAAGAGATCCATCTTCTTGAGTTATTTTTGATAACTTAAAAGTTCCTCGGGTTGCTTCTTTTGCTACTTTGAAATGCACCGCAAATGGTTGTTCTTTAGTAACTTCGTCACACAATTTTCGCCAGCTATTATTTTAGCCAAATTTATAAAATAAATAAAAAATAAATATCCCCTCAAGCAGCTGTTTGCCACAGAGGTCTGACAGGAGCCTGTCAGTTTATATTCCACAGTAGAAGATCTGAGAGGATGGCAGGACCTCAGCAGAAAACAATACGAACATCCATGTCATATCCGGGGGTCGAAACCAGGTCCCTTAGATCAGTAGCCAAGCTCGCTAACCACTCGGCCATGGGACGGCAAAAAATACCCCCTCAAGCAGCTGCTTGCCACAGAGGTCTGACAGGAGCCTGTCAGTTTATATGCCATAGTAGGTCTGAGAGGATTGCAGGCCCTCAGCAGAAAAACGACACAAACAGCCCTGCCTTACCCGGGGCTCGAACCCAGGTCCCCTAGATCAGTAGCCAAGCGTGCTAACCACTCGGCCATGGGACGGACTCTTTTTATATTTGGCTTCCCATAATTTAAACTCTTCTCTCAGTTTCTTTCTTTGGGTTTCATCTGTATAACATCTTTGAAATCTTCTCCTACTGTTTTTAACTTCTTTTCTGAGTTCTGTCAGTTTTTTACTCCACCATGGACTTTACTGTAACTTAATTTTGTTTCTTGGTTTTTCTTTTTCAGGTTATTTCTGCAAACACTCTGCAATATCTTGGTAATATTTATAATATAAAATAAATACCCCCTCAAGCAGCTGCTTGCCACAGAGGTCTGACAGGAGCCTGTCAGTTTATATGCCACAGTAGAAGATCTGAGAGGATGGCAAGACCTCAGCAGAAAAACGACACAAACAGCCATGCCTTACCCGGGGCTCGAACCCAGGTCCCGTAGATCAGTAGCCAAGCGCGATAACCACTCGGCCACGGGACGGCTGATATAATCATCTATATCTTTTTGATCCTCGACTTCTACAGAAGAGAGAGTCGAAAATTTTTCTGATAGTTCTTTTCTAAATTCTAGCCAATCGAGGTTCTTAATAGAAAACCTTTGTTTTATACTTGTATTAGCTTTGGAAAAGTTTAAATGAAAACTTATATATGAATGATCACTACAGCTGATCACATCTTCTATTGTCCACTCTGAGACGAAGTCTTGGTTTAAAACTCTGTGTAACGTAATATCTATCCAGCTATCCCCCAGACTACTGGTGAAGGTTGTCTCACTATTTGGGTCATTTAAAATCGTGAAGCCATTTTGATTGATAAATTCTAAGACTTCTTTACCTCTTTGGTCCTCCCTCTGAGGACCCCAAAGTCTACTGCTTGCGTTGAAATCCCCTCCTAGGACTAAGTCCCAGTCAGGGTATATCTGAACCATGTTTGAAATGATTTGGAAATTTTCTTCCAAAGAGTCTTTCGGTGGGCAGTATATTGAGATCATAACACATTTTTGATCCCCTTTTTCAACTGTAATAACAACTATATCCCTGGAGGTGTAGATTTCTGTGACACTTATGTTTCTTTTGCCAATTACATTTGCACATCTTGGTATTGGGTGGGATGCTCCAAAGATCCTCCACCCGGCTGGAAATCCCCTTATTTTATCCTTATAAATATAAGGTTCCTGGACTAATGCCATTTCAAAATCGTTTTCTTCCATATATAACACCAATCTGTTTGTAGCAGCTCTGGCATGATGTAAATTTATTTGAACTATTTTAGACAAGTGCATTTCAGAATTGTATGCGCTTGACTAATCAATCGAGCTCTCTTCTGTAACAGGAGCAGTCCACGTCCAAACTAAAATGTTGGACATCTAATTTTAATCTGTATTTGTCATTAGCTGCTTTACAATTAACACAATTTAGGACTGTTGCCTTACAATCCCAATGTTTGTGGTCTTTCTGACCACATTTTCCACAAGTCTGGTCTTCTGTGCAATTGGTCTGAAAACGACCATATTTGTTACACTTAAAACATCTCACAACCTTTAGATATTTAGGCGGGACCATCCCACATTACATTTTTTCTCTTTCATAAAGACTTTAAAAGTCTCAGAGTCAACCTGCACTACCCAGTGCTTCTTATTATTTTTGCGTTTTATTGAGAACTTTGCCTCCATTGAGGCTTCCATCAAAGCTGTATTCTGTGCTTTGATTCTTTCTACTAGAACTTCTTTTTCGATATCACCATCAACATCATAAATTATTATTTGTGGCAATTTCTTTTTAGGCTCTCTTGCCGCACATTTGTCTTTTAAGACTATATTCTTTGTATTTCTGTTTTTAATATCTTCTTATCAAACTCATCAGTACATTCTATTAGAACTCCCACTTTTGCAATCTTTTTGACATTCTTAATGCCAATTTTCATCTTTTTTGGATCTAAATTCTTTAAGAAATCCTTCTTGAGTTCTTCTGAACTCTGACCCTCATCTTGAGGGTATACCAGCATTATATGTTGTTGGTCTCGCTTCTTGTGCTTCGGGGTTGAAGACCTTTTTGTCACTTCAGCATAACTTTTAGAGACTGACGACTTACTTTTGGCTCTCATTTCTCTTTCAGCCAACCTGCTCTCGAGGTTGCTGATTTTCAATTCTTGTTCTTGCACTACATCTTGTAGTTTGCAAAATAGGTTTCTAATCTCAGCTGCTTGCTGCTTAGTCACCTTACTATTACTGCTGTTTAAGATAGAGTTCAATTCTCCGAACAATCCACTAGTTTTATTAGTGGCACTCTCTGCTTGAGAGGCCACTTCATTCACTTCACTCACTTCGCTAGCCATTGCTTACCTGGTACCCTGGGGTTCACACCAGGCAGCTACTTCTTCTTTCTTCTGAGAGAGTGTTAGACCCTCTTCCGAGGAGGGAGCCCCTAGACCACGACAAGGTCGTCTCTCGACGAATTGGTTCTGATTGCACAAATTACGAAGAGAATCTGGGCAATGGCCTTACAATCGTTATATTGCTCGTATAAACGCACAAAGCTCACAAAATCAATTTCCCCTAGGGGCGCTCAGAGGTAAAACAACCCAACCTGCAATACATTATGTAACAGCGGATTTTCCCGGGTCGCGCGAGTCTAAAACTCTCTATATAGTAGATTGCACTCCCCATGTCGCAGACTTCCATTTCGTAAAAAAAACCTTCCCGATCGAAAACCCCCCCCCCCCATAAAAATGTTTCTTTCCCATTCATAGGGGAGGAAAGAAGTGGATATAAATTGAGGTTCTGCGCGATTCGCTCCTACTGCAGACGCTTCTAAACCGAAAAACAGTTTTGCCTCACTCAGAAAATCGAATATTTCGAAACATTTCATATCAAAGATAGTTGCTGGGATGGAATTTTTTCCAGGCATGGGTAACTTTAGTGCAAAGTAAAATTAAATGTGTACAAATTGTGTATGGCGGGTATGTGTACAGTCGCTCAAAAAAGTATCCGAACACTATGGTTGATTACAGAATTCAGAAAAAATATCTGGCAAAGTTTTTTTAGAAATAGTGATCTGGCAACCTTCGTGTCACGTGATTACAGAATTCAGGAAAAATATCTGGAGCGTGTACAGCAACTGTACACGCTCCAGTTACCGTTCACAGCAAACTGGAGCGTGTGCAGTTACTGTACACGCTCCAGTTTGCTGTGAACGGTAACTGCACACGCTCAATATTTCCGTGAGTGAGCCCACACGATCTAGTATCAAAATAATATGACCACCTACAGTCGCTCAAAAAAGTATCCGAACACTATGGTTGATTACAGAATTCAGAAAAAATATCTGGCAAATTTTTTTAGAAATAGTGATCTGGCAACCTTCGTGTCACGTGACACGAAGGTTTCTTTAATCAACCACAGTGTTCGGATATTTTTTTGAGCGACTGTACGTACTAAGAATGTAATGTCGAAAGAAAAAAAAACACAATATTTATTATTTAACGCATTAATTAACACATTTATTAATTGATATATTTTATGAGCTATGCCTTATTTATGCCTTTATTAATTTTAAAAATGCCTTTATTAATTTTAAAAACATTTTAATAAATTATGTAAATAAATACATATTTTTCAAAATATAATTACTGTATTTCTTCGATTCTAAGACGCACTTTTTTTTTCCCATATAAACGTCTCTAAAAACGCGGTGCGTTAAAATGTAAAAAAATGCGTGTAAAATCGCAGTTTTTTTTTTTCGAAATTTTCCCGTGCTTTGCACACGGCATCACACGTTTTGTTTTTACGCGGAAACCCCGCCTCCAAGTTTCACTGCTATCGCATTCTCCAATTCCATTGGAGAATAAAATGGCGTGGGTATTTTCCCGCGCTTTCCAAATGTGAATAAATACCCCCTCAAGCAGCTGCTTGCCACAGAGGTCTGACAGTTTATATGCCATAGTAGGTCTGAGAGGATGGCAGGACCTCAGCAGAAAAACGACACATACATCCATGCCTTACCCGGGGCTCGAACCCAGGTCCCTTAGATCAGTAGCCAAGCGCGCTAACCACTAAGCCACCATTATATCATTATAGTGTAGTTCACTTAGAGACAACTAGGAAGTTGGAACCTGGCTGTTGACTGACTACCTTCCGGAAAATTAAGAAAGCTACGGCATCAAAATTGGCGGAATGGGTATCAACAGCTTGGAAGCTAATCCCAGAAAAAATAGTTCAGCACTCGTTTAAAAAATGTTGCATCAACAACGCTCTCGATGGCTCAGAAGAATCAGACTCTGAACTCTGATATTGATGCAGATGCAGACAGATATCGACGGCTTAGAAGAATCACACTCATATTGATTCAGAAGGAAGTGACGAATAACATACCTACTTAAAAATAGGTACTATTGTTGTTTAGTAAATTGAAATCTATTATAATAAAAATATTTGTTAGATATATTTTAGCGTTTTATTATTTTTTCTTAGAATCAAAGCTTTTTTTTCTGTTGGTAGTACTGAAATTAAGGTGCGTCTTACAATCGATGGCGTCTTATAATCGAAGAAATACGGTAGTTATATTACGTCCGGCATGAATTATTAAGTTTCAGAATGGCTTCATTTTAACAAAAATACTCGTGTCCAGGTCATACTCTTTCTGACGACTTCAATTTTAACAAAGAACCTCGTGTTCCTATCCTTCTAAAACAATATTGCGTGGGGGGGGGGAGGAATTCCCTCTCTCCACTGGGTAAGTCCCTGGGCCAAACGATGCAAACGAATCGAAAAAAGGTAAAATGGGGGGGGGGGGAACCAAAAAACTAGATTTCAATTACAGTGTAACATTTCCCCCTTTTAGAAGTTAAAATTCTTAAAAAAATGCGTGAAATATATAAAAGTTTAATATTTTTGGCCCCCATTACCCTTATTAGCATTCTAAAGGGGGGAGGGGGCGGCGGCTCCTTGTCCCACTAGATCCGGCCCTGACTAAGCATCAATTGGAGTTAGTACTCTTTTTCCATTTTATTTCACTGTTTCTCAATGTCTAAAAAAAAAATTTCACTTTTGAATTTAATCAAATATTTTCTACAAACATGTATTGTGTGATGTTTGAATCAATTTATTTCCTTTTCTTAATTCTTTAATTTTGCTCTCCAATTCATTTAAATCAATAATAATAAAATGAAAAAAATGAATAATGTACCCGTCAAGCAGCTGCTTGCCACAGAGGTCTGTCAGTTTAATACGCCCTAGAGAAGATCTGTGAGGCATGCAGATGAGACCTCATTAGAAAGACAACACGAGCATCTATGCCTCACCCGGGCTCGAACCCATGTCCTTTTCATCAATAGCCAAGCGCGCTAACTACTTGGCCACGGGACGGCAAAAATTAAATACCCCCTCGAGCGGGGCGGGGGTGGCTCAGTCGGTAGCGCGCCAGCCTCGTAATCTGTAGTTCCCAGGTTCGAGTCCCAGCTGGGTCAGCGTTGAGATTTATCTCCGCAAAATTCCCCGCCCTGCCCACGGTCAGTAGGGGACACCGATGGGCTTGGAAAGGCCGCCGTCCGTCGGATGGGACGTTAAGCCGTGGCCCCGTGTGCGGGAGAGCCATACCCTGTGCACGTTAAAGAACACGCTGAATGGCCTTGACGGGAGGCTACCATCTGTCTCCCAACAGCTGTTCCAGTGGGTCCCCTTCCACAACCCTCTCTGAGCCTTCGGGATCCATGTGACCTGGCCATTTAGCCCATGGTGTGCAAAAAAGTGCCGCTCAGAGGTAAAACAACCCAACCCAACCCCCTCGAGCAGACGTATGTCAAATTTTTATTTTTTTTTTCATGTGCTACATACAATAAAATTATCTGGGATCTTCGCCAATTTTGCTCCTATAAACCTGCTTGGCAGCAAGTCGTTAGCACGGGTTCTTTTTCATAATGCCTCGGTAATGTCAGGCAAAGAGGTCAGACATTTTGGGGTTACGACCTGAACGAGGAAAAACGAAAAACCTTCCAGAGATAACTTCAAAACATTTCGAGTTGCACGTGATGAGAATTCAAAGGCATGATTTATGGTATAGTAAACAACAACAACGATGGAACCGGAAAGAGTTTATTTCCATATTTGACATGACAGAATTATTTATTCTGTTAGAAAGATGGATATGAAATTTTACGACTGAAAAATGGAAATAATAATATATTATTTCCATTTTATTACCTAATACTTAGGCAATAATATTATTGTAATATGATTCGCATAAAATGTAAAAAGGAACATTCAGTTAAAAAAAATCTATTAAATTTGACAAGACTGTATAGGGATATGATACCCAGGGGGTGGAGGGGGGGGTCCGGATTTTACCTGTTTTGAAATCCAAAACTGATATATTTGTATAATTTTATTTTAGTCCCATAGATATGGGCGACACAAAAAATATATTTAATAAACTACTATAAAATATTATTTTATATAGAATATCATTTTTACCTTTCCTCTCCGGTGGAATATTTTATTAATTGGGAAACCCTACGAAAATCTTATTTATGAAAATGTATAGGTTCCCAGGTTCGAGTCCCAGCTGCGTCAGCGTTGAGATTTATCTCCGCAAAATTCCCCGCCCTGCCCACAGTCAGTAGGAGACACCGACGGGCTTGGAAAGGCCGCCGTCCGTCGGACGGGACGTTAAGCAGTGGCCCCGTGTGCGGGAGAGCCATACCCTGTGCGCGTTAAAGAACACGCTGGATGGCCTTGACGGGAGGCTAGCATCTGTCTCCTAACAGCTGTTCCAGTGGGTCCCCTCCCCCAACCTTATCTGAGCCTTCGGGGTCCATGTGACCTGGCCATTTAGTCCATTGTGTGCAAAAAAGTGCCGCTCAGAGGTAAAACAACCCAACCCAAATAAAAATGTATTTTTCTTTCTCGTCACCAATATTTATAAGATGAAACTTAATCTCTATTTTAAATGACGATGCTTATTTAGGCGACTCATGATTAGACAATTTACCCCATATGGTCTGAGAGCTTTTGTCTTAGGCGATTAAACACATGTTAGCTAATATTTTGGTGATTCCGTACGAATAACAATAATTTTTTGGGATATATATAATCACATTTCACAGCAAACGTATATAACTGTTTTGAATCTGAATCTTGAAACTTTTGCCTTTTCAGTAACATTCGACTTCACTTATTACGCATATTGAAATGGGAAAACTTGCAAGATTCAGATTCAAAATAATTATATATTTGGGTTGGGTTGTTTTACCTCTGAGCGGCACTTTTCTGCACACCATGGGCTAAATGGCCAGGTCACATGGACCCCGAAGGCTCGGAGAAGGTTGGGGGAGGGACCCACTGGAACAGCTGTTGGGAGACAGATAGTAACTTCCCGTCAAGGCCATCCAGCGTGTTCTTTAAAGTGTACAGGGTATGGCTCTCCCACACACGGAGCCACGGCTTAACGTCCCTTCAGATGGACGGCGGCCTTTCCAAGCCCATCTTTTTCCTATATAAAATTAGTTGAAAAACATATACAAATTAACGAGTATTTTGAACGATGAATTTCAAATTTTTTTCTGTCGAAGTTAAACATGCATAAGTACAAGGTCGGTTGTAGGAGGGAGGTCATAGGGAGGAGGGATCGCCCCCTCCCTTTGAGAGTGCTGGCAACGGTAATAGGGACAAAAATGATCAAACACATGTATATTTTATGCATTTTTCCAAAACTTTTTAAAGCTCTCTGAAATGGAGGGAAAATGTTAACTGTTAAGATAATCCAGTCCCTTATTCCCCCACACCTCTTGCTTTTTCCAGTTCGATTGATTTATTGACCTCCCCCCCCCTCCCTAAATTTTTTCTTCTAGATTCAGGCCTGTGCATAATTATAGTAATCTAAGCATTTGATATTCTATTAATTTCCTTGGTAAAACTCAAGAAAACGTATCCTTTGTGAATCACTGATCTGGATCAACACGAGTTTGAAGGAGCAAAAACTAAACGCTTTTCAGGATTACGTAATTTACTCTTTGGCTTTCAGAGAAGAGTGTACTTTTGCTTTTAAATGGAAAATGATATCAGGGAAAGAATTGCTAAGTCTTGATTGCTGATGGATTACTCTGAAAATGTGTCTGGACTACCGAAAGAAAGCATTCGTAACATCATGACATCAAATGAAACAACACTCCTTAGTTGTCTCAAATCATTGTATTACATAAATGGCTGTGACCTTGAAAGCAACACCAAGCAAAAGCATGGCCATGCATCTCCAAGCAGGTCAAGAGAGCGAAAGAAAGCCTCCAGAGCAGAACTGAAATTAGTAGTCTGCAAAGGGACGACACTGAAGAAGCTCTAGAGGTCAACCAGTTATGAAGGTCACAGTATACCTGGCGTCACCAAACAGAAGATGACTAGTATGCATCTCTTTCTGGATGTCGTGACCGATTACTTAACTCCAGCATTTATGAGGAACTGATTATCGTTTCCCTTTTGCACTATTTTTAGAATTTAGGAGGGCGTTATGATACGCGATAAAGTTACTTTAATAAATGAATTAAAAATTAATTTTATAAATATTAAGTGAATTATGTTGAAAATCTGTAGAGGGAATTAAGAGAGTTCTTAAAAACTACTTTTAAACTTGGGGGAGCTTTGAATGTTGGCTTTTCTTTCAAATGTCTCGAAAACATTTTTTGGTAATAGTGTACACAAAATAGTCAGTGTAAGGGTGTGGTTATAACCACTCTTGAGGACTTGAATAACTTACTTTTTCTAAGGAAGTTACCGAGAATTGGAGGTTCAAAACATCAACTCCCTCCCCCAATGGAAATTCCTGGCCACTGAAGAAAACTGTCCCGTTCAAAAGCTGTTAAAATGCTTAGGGTACTTCATTTTATTTGTGATAAAAACAGATTACTCTAAAGCAACAATAGTCTGGGATACTTTCATGTTTACTAACACATTTTTAGACCTGAATATCTCTGGAAAGAAAAACCCAAATTTGGAGTACAACTTTATGCTTCCACCTGAAAATATTGCCATTTTTACTCCAATGTTTCAATTTCTACCGAGTAAAATATCGCCTCAAAGTAAAAATATTTAAAAGCACTATTTTTAGACTCAGTAAGAAATGTAAAAATATTTTGCTCAATTACATAAAGCCACTAGGGAAAAAATATGAAAATGGTGCAATAGTGAACCTGCGACATTTGATGGCAAAACTCTCTAAAATGAACGTTTCATTCAATAACTTCTTTGTTACCGACCACCCCGAAAATAAAGTGAAGTAAAAAACTCTAATGTTACTTAGATGATGTTAAATCAGCGATATTGAAGCGCCAATAACAATCAGTAATATTACTAATCCAAGGCAGCATGTTTATAGAGCAGGGCCGGAGTCAGGAAATTGACTGCTTGGAGAAAAATCAAAAATGTTGTCTCCCACATATATATACTCATAATCTAATAAATTATAAAAAATTTAGGAAAATATATGAAACTGAAATATACTGAATGAAAAAAAATTTTTTTGGTCACTGTTTGATTTTGCTGCTTGTCACTACCAAAACAAAGGGCTGGTTCTGTAAGAACCCTTCATGTTTTACATCCATATCACTTAAAAATGTCTTAACTATGCAAAATGGATTAGAGAATTGTAATTCGTCAGGTAATGACGAATTACAACTCTCTAATCCATTGTGCAGCTTCTTTAATTTTACGCTTTAAATAGTTCATTAAAAATGCTCATTTTTAAAGCATCGTTTTTTCTAGGTCACCTTACAGGTATTTAATCACTATTCTTTAAAGTAGCAAATGAAAAGATGAATAACTGAAAACAATTGTGTATAAAAGAATCCTTTATTACAATTACTCAGTCACTCTATACAAATGAAGTATATAAGACTAACCTAAAATGCGGATGACAAAATATTTTAATAAGCTATGTCAAAAAGTAACAGTAAATGAACTGAATATAGTTTTTGTGAATATGGCTTAACTGACATTACGAATACTATCGATACAGTGAAAATAAAATATATAAATACATAAATTTTTTTAAACAAATTGTAAAAAATTCACGATTAAAATAATAATTATATTTCAAATTAGATTGCATTAGTGCAATTAAAATTTAGCATATTTGAGATTTATACAAGGCAGTTTCTTTTTAGTGGGACGGCAACTGCTTCAAGATGGCGATATTCTTTTGAATTTAATAAAATATGCAAAGGAACAATTACTGTCACTTTTTTCAAATGTGCAGGTTTTACAAGAACCATGATGGTTCATATTATAAACTCAATATATAACTGCTTTCATAAAAATATAAATATATAACTTCACACAAATCAACAGCATACGGCAGGTCAACAGAATTCAAATTGAAAATTACAGCAAAGTGTAGAATGGCAGAATTCACATTATTTTCGAAAATGTTGCTACCTAGTATGGTAAAAGCCTTGGGCCTTTCTTGAAATGGCGATGATTTAAATTGTTGAGGGGGTTTATTGCCCTTGGGTAATTGAAAAAAAATCGAAACCGACGTGAAGAATATTGTCAACATATTATAGATATTTTACTGTGTGGTCAGAGCATGAGGTTATCGGTTCACATCCCACCTGGCTCAAAGCAAGTTTTTTCCCTATACTCAAAATATATTTGGTGAAAATAATTCCTGCAGAAATATACTTGAACTGCCTTCTGGTTCAATCCAGTCGCATGGTTTAACAACAGTGTGGAGGAAAATAATGCAGCATTTGAATTTTGCAAAATATTACATTTAATCCCTTTATTTATTTTGCAACCATAATTTCAAAATTCTCATTTTAAGTCAAAAATTTTGTTAAAATAGAAATTTTTCTTCATTAGTTACCAAAATATATACTACATATAGACAATTCAAAACTAAGCTCATCATGATCGCTGGGTATGCATTTAAAAACAGTAATATAAAATTTTCTTTAAATTACAGTAGAGGTTATTTACAAAGCCTACATATGCTACAACACTGATGAACCTAGAAATTTCCAATGGGGGGAGGGATTTGAAAGTTTGAGTCTAATGGGGTAGGGGTTGATGGGCCTGATTGTCTACTTTTGGAGTTGGGATGTTTTACCTCTGAGTGGCACTTTGTTTTTTCAAAAAAAATCTTATTTAAAGGAAAGTTTGACACATAACGTGCTAAATGGCAAAGTTACAAGGACCCTAAAAAAAGCTTGAATGGTTGGGGAAAAGGATCCATTTGACAGCTGTTAGGAGACGGACAGATGCCTCCCATCAAAGCCATCCAGTGTGCTATTTAATGTGCACAAGGCCATGTGGTCTCCTGCACATGGGGACATGGTTTAATTTCCCATCTGACAGATTCCCAAGGCTCAGTGGTGCCCCATTTCTCACTGCAGGCAGAATGGGAGTTAGCAGAGAAAATTTACAAATAAAGCCCAATTAACACTTTATAGGGAAACATCAAATTATAAACCTATATGCCACCAACTGAGCTAACCCTTGTCCTTGATTTTTGGTGATTACCTCAGAAAATATATATTATTCAAGGCATACTGAATAATGTTTGTGTAACTTTAAGTGTAGCTCAGTGGCAATTGGTGCAAGTCAATGGAAGGGGTGTTACTTATTTCCAGGTGAAGGTAATGATGACAACATATGCATATATTTCTACATTATTATCAGTTCCAACGGAGAATGTGCCCTCTTTCACACTTGTTCATGCCAACCTGCATTTCTTATTTCCATTCCAATTAAAATAATACAAAAGTTCATGGAAAATACCAAGTATGAATTCAGTGCTGCTACAACAGGAAATTTAAATGTATCAAAAGTTCTGAGGAATCAGGATAAGGGTAAAATATATACACATACTCTTTTTTTACTTTTGCAAAGAAAAAATAATTTTTTACACAATATTTTATTTACATAAAATTTTGGAATAAGTCATACTTAAGGAAAAATACTTGTTGCTTTACATTCAGTAATTCGAAAATTAATATGGTATTTCTTTTTTGCGTTATTCTTGATTTCAAAATACACCATGTTATTTACAGTTTCTTTGGGTAAAATAATTGCAGTGAACATACAGAACCTTACAGTGAAAATTATATATTAATAGTAAGTTCACTGAAATCAACTGAAAAATGTTCTATTTGATTTTGCCATTTAATATATTAGGTACATGCCTCTTTTTACTTATAAAATGGAAATATCTTAAGAATAATATCGATTTTCGACAACAAACTATTAGATTGATTCCAATTTAAAACCGAGTTTGAACTAGTGTTCTACTACAGATAATGACCTAATTTTTTAACACTTAACAGTGAAGATTGTTTGAAGCTCCACAAATTGTTCACTTAGAGTCAGGGAAGATATTTAGCCAGCCCCGAGTATATGATGTGTACCACTGGTGCCAGTTTTTTTAATACTCACTCAGTGTGGGGGGGGGGGAGGAGGATAGGTAACATTTACAGAGGGGGCAAGCCCCCCCCCCCCCCAGTACTCAGCACCAATGAAGTGTACCATGGTTTACCCTCCACTACAGCCGTGACAATTTTATAGCTTATTACTTATACGAACCTTCTTAAAAGGTACTTATCATAAAGCATTCCATACAGATGGAGATTTTATTTTTATTAAGACAATAAAGGAGAAAATATAACATCAGTGCTCAGGACTTAAATATCCTTTCCTGGTAGACCCATTGCTAATGAATTTACTCAATCTTCCTTCATGCATTTGGTAAATGAAACGCTATATTTTCTCCATATTGTGCACTATAGAAAAGTTAAAAAAAAAAGGAAATTCTTGTTTAATTGCATAAAATTTCAGCTTATTTGTGGTAACAGCTTTCCTCATATAGGGGATGCTTATAGCTAGAAGTGGGCTTGTACAAGACTAACACAAAACTTATTTTTTTTCACGTATTATTGGTAGTTTGCATTAAATAGTGAAAATTTTAAAAACATTTTTTTCATAGCATCCTTATTATCAGAAAGGTAAATATCAAAAAATGATAAAGAAAAGCATTTCATTAAATACATTTCTGTTACAAAAAAAAAATGGGACAGTTCTATGCTGTCAACAGAAACACAAATCAGATGTTGCTTAAACTTCTAAACTGAGCATTTTGATTGAGGAAATATATCTTACAAGGTGGGTTAAATACTTAAATTAAAACTACATAAATCTCGAGTTTCAATAACATCTGTTTACTTTTATTATGGTAGTTTAGGAATTTAATTCAATCCTAGGAATTTTTGCTAAGATATTATTAAAACAATAATTATCATAGGTGAAGAGTCTGGTTTGGTCAGGTGTGTTTGATGTGATTCACCTTATTGTATTCGTATTGCAATTTTCATTTTTCTCTTTCCCCAAATGAGGTATAGCTAGTGTCTAAATTTGTAGGTAGGCCTTTAAGGGTGCCTTTATTCTGAAAAATATTTCATTGTTTCAGTGAATATAGGTTTTAGCCACTTTTAGAAGTAAGAAAAAGATCTGATATAAATGCACAAAGTCCAAAAAAGTTCACTTCAAATTGCGATTCCTTCAATTATTTATTTACTAGTGGCATTGAATAGTATAGCACAATGTTCAATATATTTGCATTTAAAATACATTTTATAAAATATTGCAGTTAAAAATTAATTGTCCTTCGACAATTCTGTTGACATTTTTAAATTATCCAGAAATTTCTCTGGTCATATAAAATACTTTTGCTTCAACAACTTTTGAAATATTCAACAATTATGATGAAAATCAATATTGAAATTGGTTCGATGATTTTTATCTCTAGTGGTATATTCTTGCATAAAAAATCTTAAAAGATATGATTGGAATTTGGCTTTTTGTGACAAACATCTGAATAATTTTGATACTATAGAATATCAAAAATATAAAGATCACTTCTTCTTAGCTAACATGACTGTATATACAAATAATTTATAAGGAAGAGACTATAACTATAAAATTAGAGTTAAATTTCAACTGTTACAATCAGTACTGGTCTGGTTCACTAATGTATTGGAAAAGTCCGGTGAAAACTCTACTCCCATGGTCAATTTTAAAAGCTTCAGGAGCAATAAATATAACAGCTTATACAACAGGCATATATAAATCTTATTAACTTAAATTAATACTTGAATCATCATATTCACTTTTTTATACCACTAGGAGCTTATTGAGCTCTCACTTACAGTAGTTTCAGCTTCATTTTATATTATCTAGCACTTGCTTACTAAATTATTGTTTTGTTTAGTAAAAAATTTAATAATAAAACTATTTTTAAACATTTTCTTATATTCTGATGATAAAAAGTATAATATTTTGGGGGAAAATTGTAACATTAGAATTAGCTTCAAAACCTGCCACATAACACTGCAGATTTTATATATATATTAAGTAAATATGAAATTCATTAAAAAATTTGACTTTTTATACCGTTCATCTTGTGTTAGGGTCAGAATGGTTATCATGTTTGATTTAGCAAAAAAGAGACATAAGTTAAACTTAAATGAAAAAATATACAAGTTTGTGCTGTCTTTCTGTTCAGGTCTGACCACAGAACCAAAACTTCCCTCACAAGATACAGATTTTATTGCAGACCTTGCAGATAAATGGTCACCATATTTATTTATTTCATATTTTCATCATTTTTCTCCTACCCAATCAAGGTCTGTAAATGGTAGCTAGGTAGTCACTGGAAGGAGAGCTATGCAGCAATCCCGTGATGATGCATAGAACTGGCCAGGCCTAGCACCTAATGTCTGACCCACCTTCTCATGCTGCAGGCCATTAGTACCCTTCAAAAGAAATACTCTCTTGTGAAAGGGAACGGAAGGGGAGGGCTGCCAAATCAGTGTAGCCTACTAATCTGGACAACTATGGCTACTTTTCACTTTTTTTCTACCCTGCTGAGGAGTGGTCAACCATAGAGGGTCCTGGTGCTGACCATATATACCAACCTGAACAGAATTATGGCTCTGAGCTTGATTATGGATCCTGATTTACTGCGCTGGTGGGCTTCTGTGGAGAGAGAATATTCCACTGTGTGTTCTGTTTCTTTGTGGGTTGACAGCCCCAAGTGAATAGATTCACAGGATATGTTTTATCAGCTGGTGAAAATCCTGAGCATAGGTCATCGCAGGCACCTGAACTCTTGCTTCAACTGGCATCGTCAAATTCTACATTGGAGGAAGTCTACCAGTGTAGATGGCTTCAGCCTTTAGAGGTGAGGGAACGGGTCTTTGCCCCATGCCTGTAATTAGGGAGCTGTTTGATATTGTCAGCATTCCCTCTCTCAATAAACATAGTTTCTTTACACATCCCACTAACCATTTTCTCTCTATAGGTAATTGGAATGTGAGGACTCTGCACAGAGCTTTCTCTCTTGATGTCCTCACACAAGAATTCCACCATTATAATTTAGATATTCTCGGCATGCAAGAGACCAGATGGACAGATAAAGGTCAGATTCCTAAAAATAACCTTAAATTTCTCTTTTCAGGGAGGGATGATAATAAGCATCACTAAGGTGTAGGTCTGCTTCTCAGCAAACACGCCAGTGATGCTCTTCTAGGATATGAATGCATTAATGAAAGGTTTCTTACAGTAAAATTTCAGACAAGCATTAAAGACTTGAATGTTACCTGCTGTTATGCCCCTACTGAACATCAATAAATATTTTGCGGAAAAAATTTTCGCCGACATACGGGATTCTGATGAGGATGAGAAGGATAGGTATTACGGACAACTTCTGGATATTTTGAATTCTGTCAAGAAAGGAGATATTACCTTGTTCTAAGTGACTTCAATGCTAAAGTTGGTACTGCCTCTGACCTTTGGGGAGGGGTGATAGGCCATTTTGGTATTGGTAGCTGCAATGGCAATATCTCCTACAGGTAAATAAACTTAATGGTTTGAGAATAACTAACACCTATTACAAACACCGTGACATACATAAGTACACACGGATTTCACCAGATGGACTGCATAAAAATATGATAGATTATATATTAATCAACAGCAAATGAGCTAGTTCTGTTAGGAATACCAGGCCATATAGGGGAGCTGAAATTGGATATGACTATTACCTTGTTAAAAGTGTCTTGCAACTTAAGCTTATGAAGTATTGTGCCAAGGTTAAAAAAATTTATCTTTAATTATGAAGCTCTGAAAGACCCAATTATAGCTAAAGCTTACCATGATAGGTTACTTAGTCATTTGACAGTTATGGTTTATTTAGTACTGAAGTGAAGGAAGAATGGAACTGTTTTAAACAGGCTTTTTTTTTAAACTAAAGTACTAAAAACCTAAAAGTACGCTTTTGGGAAAAAAGGAGCAGAGGGGGCAGAATTATTTGAGTGATAACCTTTAATCAATACCCTACTAGTCCTAATAGAAAGCATTACAGAGAGCTTAATAAATGTGTAAAGGATCAGTTAGCTGCTGATAAGAATCTTTGACTTGATTGACAAAGCCGAGGAAGCAGACAGCACAACAGCAAAGAGCTGTACCAGAGAGTTAATGTTTTGTGTAGTAGAAAACAGACATGTATACAAAGATTGAAGGATAAACAAGGTATGGTTACAGAAGGTAAGGATTCCGTCATGTCTAGGTGGACTGAACATTTCAGTGATGTTCTAAACCAGTGGTTCTCAACCTTTTATTCTTCACGTACCCCCTGCAAATTGGTATGTAACTGGCGTACCCGTTTTAGACAGGTAAAACTATAGTTATAATATAACAATGGGAAAAAATAAAACACATAAATATATACACATTAAAGTTTGGACTTAACTTACATCTAGCAACTTTTGAGCTCTCACGGTGTACCCCAAAACTTTTTTCCCGCATACCCCACTTTGAGAACACACATTCTAAACAATGTGGTTAGTTCTACTTCAATTGTTTGCAATGATGATAGATGCATTGGTGGCTTTAATGTTGGCCCTAGAACACAGTCTGGAATTAGTTTGGCTATTTCTAAACTTAAAGTACATAAATCCCCAGGGGTAGATGTAATTATTACGGAAATGCTTAGAGCTGGAAATATTTTAGTTGCCACTTGGATGACTGAAATTTTGAATATCTTTTATGATAAAGGCATGGTTCCTAAAGATTTTACCAGAGCTATTATATCCATATTTTCAAAAAAAGGTGATCTCAGTTCTTGTGATAACTATAGGGGTTATCACAAGTTCTTGTGATAACTATAGCCTACTCTCTGTTCCAGGTAAAGTTCTTTGCAGGATTGTGCTTAACAGAATTAAGAATCTGGTTGACAGTCAATTGCATGATGAGTAATGTGGATTCAGAAGTGGTAGGGGATGTGTAGATCAGATATTTTCACTCAGGCAGATTCTTGAGAAATGTTTAGAGTTTTAGAAATCTTTGGTTGCTAGCTTTGTTGATTTCAAAAAGGCTTTCGACTCTGTTGATCATCATAATTTGTGGTTGAATGTGAGATTGTATAGCATACCAGACATGTTAACATAATGAAAACTCTCTCTAATAACACTAAATTATGTATGAGAGTTGGTAAGGCTTGTAGCAATTGGTTTAGCATTGCTTCTGGTGTTTGACAAGGGTGCATTTTGTCTCCTTTTCTCTTTAGTTTGTTATTGATTATGTAATGCGAAATTCACTGCAAGGGAAAGATTTTGGCCTTAAATGGTCTAGAGATTTCAAAATTTCTGATTTAGATTATGCAGATGATTTGGCTTTGTTGGCTAATGATGATAAGATGAATTCATTCATTAGGGCTGTTGATGAAACTAGTAATAGAGATGGTTTGGTGATAAACACACATAAAATTAGTGATGAAAATTGGTCAGGCAGTTGGTGCTTCATTCACTCTGAATGGTTGCACCCTTGAGCAAGTGTCTCAATTTAATTATTTTGGGAGCTATGTAACAGATACTGGTGATGTGAGCCTTGATATTAACAGGTGAATAGGGATTGCTTCTGGAACTTTTAGGAATCTATGAAGTATATGGAGTAATATGCATATATACCTAAAGACTAAAATTAGACTTTATAATAGTTTGGTTCTTTCTAGGGTTTAGTTATGGTAGTGAAACTTGGACACTTTGTAAACAAAACAGGAAACTTGATACTTTTGATTCTAGATGCTTATGCTGCATCTTGGGCATTAGGTGGTTTAACTTTGTAACTAATGATGAGGTTAGGCAAAGGAGTTGGCAACCTCCTCTGAGCAGTATATTGTGCAGAGAGACTCCGTTGGTTTGGCCATGTTGACTGTATGGATAATTATAGATTAGCAAATAGGGTTATGAACAGTGTGCCTAAAAGCCTCAGAAAGAGGGGGAGACCTAGAATGCGGTGGGCAGACAATGTCAAACAGGACCTTGTTCAAATTGGTGTGCAGTGAAGAGATGCAGCAGACATAGCTCAGGACAGATATCGTTGGAGAATTAAATTGCACAGTCTGGTTGGACCTCTGTAGCCCATGGCTGCTTGAGGATGATGATGATGAATCAAGTCACAACTATTGTGTCTGTTGTATAAAGCTAATTAATTCTCTGTCTTTTACACATTTTACTATGCACATGAAAGTGAAGCATTTTAAAATCAAAATTTAAATTTTTTCTAATGCAACATGTACTTTCATTATAACAAGGTACTAATATCTTAAATACCTTTTACTATTTTATAATTGCCAAATATCTAACTAAAACTTTCAAATATTTTGTGCTTAAAATATAAGAACGAGTACTATGTAACATACAATTTTAATACTTTGCAGCAAAGTTTTAAAGTTTAGCATGAGAAAAATATTCCTGATTAATATGTTGTATTGAAACATATTTGCTTTTCTGAGATTTAGCAGCAAATTAGTAAGTTTCTGCTGTTAGAGATATCTGGGAAAAAATTTGAAATTAACATAGTTTAAGTTAATCATGATTAGCAAAGTCATACTATTTCAGGCTTCAGTGACATATAATAAAATGGGGCATCACATTAGCTCAAAGTGAGAGTTTGTCCTGGGATGGCATGGTTATATGTCTGTGTATATACACAGTTGTATCAGAATAATATGAGCACCCTACCATATGAATAATATGGTAGGTGGATAATATGGTAGGCTCATATTATTCTGATACGACTGTGTATATGAGAAACCAGGACAAGCCTGATTGAGCATCTATGTTATCTCTGTCTTCTGAATAGGCAATTCCTTCCCATTAAAAAAAAATTAAAATTTAATCCTTGACATAATGAGATTCGACAAAAAGCATAAATACAATTTTTAAATAAATGTAAAGCTTTACAAAAAAAAATTATCTTACTGAGATTGCAACACACATATACACTTTGATCACTAATATATTCCTTACAGCTTCACTACTTTTTTTTTACAACATGAATGCCAGTCATCATTGTAAAACTGTATAAAATGATATATATGAAAATATGTTTTTATGTGCAATATAGTATATAAAATATACTTCATTACTAGGAGATGTAAAAAATTAAATACTCATGAATAAGTATTTGAATACTGTTCTTATAGAATGATTTGCATCAAACTGAAATTGTTATAAGAGAAAACTTTCCATATGATCAAGAGAAATTTCTCTTTGATTCTTCGTTCTTGGTTACTACCTCATTGAAAAGTTCAATTGATGACTAGAACAGACGTAACAGTTCAATTCCTTTCAGTCATATTTCTCTTCAGGAACACTGAGTAGAAGTTTTTGTACAAATGCTGTAAACCTTCCTGCAATAAAAGCAATATACATATCAGTTGACTAATATCACTTTTATTTTGTACTCAGATCATTTCCTTAAATACACTAAGAGGCCAAAAGTCATGGGAATAGCGGTTAAAATAGAAGTAGTGTGCTGTACTCATAACCAATGCACTGGACGTCAACCACAGAATGGCACTGCAGTAGCCTACAAACCCAACATTCATTTCAGAGTAGTTGTTAATTCAGCATTGCTGCACTTCATGAGTTGTCCAACTTTGAATGTGGCTTGATCATTGGTGCCAGAAGGATGGGTCATGCAGGAATTAGGTCTTCCCAGGTCTGTGGTGTCAACAGTTTATCATCAGTATTTTATTGATGGCATTTCCATACACATAAACCAGCGAACGGGACAGCCATGTGCAACTGACAAATGGAACTTGTGTTGGCTGTCACAAATGGTAACAACCAACAGACGGGCTACAGTGCATGAAATCACTGCCAATTTGAATGCGGGCCAAACACAAAATGTTTCTGAAAAGACTGTCTGTTGCCATCTGCACTCTATTAGATTTGGTAACAGAAGACCCACTTGTGTCCCACTGCTTACACATTATCACAGAGCTCAACGACTGGAATGGGCCCAAAGACGAAATTGGACAGTAGAACAGTGGTGTTGGGTAGCATGGTCAGATGAATTAAGAATCCATGCTGATGGGCAGGTTAGAGTGTGGCATAGGTGCTGTGAAGCCATGGACCCTTCCTGCAAGGTACTGTTCAGGCTGGAGCTAGCTCTGTGATGGTGTGGGGAATGTTCATGTGGTCTACATTGGGCTCTCGTCCGTTTGGAGCAATCACTGACAGGTATGAGATACGTGGACATTCTCGCAGATCACCTGCACCCCTTCATGACTCTCAAGCACCCTGATTGTGAAGGGGTATTCCAACAAGATAATGCAATGTGTCACCAGTCTTTGGTTGCCAGGAGGTGGATCAAGGAACACTATCACCATGAACTGGCCCCACGGTCCCCCAATATGAATCCCTTGGAGCATCTGTGGAACACAATGGAAACAAGCTTATGATCCATGAATCCAGTGCCATCTAATGCAACACAATTATGGTCTACACTGCAGGATGTGTGGCTGCCTTCCCTGCAGAATGGTACCAGCAACTCGTTTACACCATGCTTCAATGTATGGCTGCACTCCTGAGGCCTCAAGTAGGACTAACCTGTTATTAGGCATGTATCCCATGACTTTTGGCCTCTCAGTTTATATTTTACTATGAGCAAACCTAAATTGCATACATTAATATCATTCATCTATTATTTCAAATATTTTTGCTATTACATCTATATATATAAAGCACAAAGTTTTTATTGTTGTGACATGAAATTCTAAAAAATCTAGGGTTTCCTTAAAATTAATGGGAGAATACCAAATTTATATATATTTGTTTTTTTTCTTTGGGATCTATTTCTAGATAGAAATGTAACAAATATGGGTGTCACCAATTTAGATCCTAAAATAACAGAGTTCAAAGTAAAGATTGCCCAGGGGCATTATGGCAGGTGCATACACGTAAATGTGCACGTTACGTGCATACACATAAATACTCTAACTGTATATAAAAGGAAATTCAACCTGACTGCATTCAGTCATTCAATAGCTCTTGCAGCTTATGTATGAATTATCTCCCACTATTTTATCTGCATTTCCCATTATTTTATTATTATTTTTTGCATTATTATTATTACTCTAATGATCAAAATCATGCCTTTGGATATTTTGAATATCAATGGTGTCCCTATTGCACACCATGAATCATAATGATAGGGGATGGATTTTGCCTAAGACTCATTATTTCATTATTTTTTAATGGCATAATGTATTTTTAAAGATTACTATAATACACTGCTCAAAAAAATTAGGGGATATTTCAAAATGAATATGAAGCGATAAAAAAAGAAGCATTTGATTTTTTTTATTAAACAAGAACATCAGAAAAGCAAATGAAAAGTCAAAGAAAGTTGTTCGATCATGCAAATGAGATGCAAAACCAACTTTTATTTCATTGGTGAAAATGCACTATACAAAAGGCTGAAAGTACTGGAGTATCTGCACGTTCCCTGATTTTGAAAGTGCACATCCTGAAATTTTCCAGCCTTTGCAATGCCCCTGCAACACGATTTGCCCGAATGTGAAGCCTGGAGAGCCATAGGACGTCTTGAAGCTGATCAAACACAGACGACAGTGGCAACAGTACTTGGAACATCCCAAAGCATGATTAGCAGACTGTGGAATCGCTTTCAAGAGACTGGCACAGTACGAAGAAGATGAGGGCAGGGTCGCCCATCTGCCACAACAGCAAGAGATGACCGCTACTTGACCTTATTGGCAAGAAGGAAGAGGTGCAGCAATGCAACAGAGTTGTGGGGAGTTTCTTGCTGCCACTAGACACGGATATGCACCCAGATCATACGAAATTGGCTTCATCGTGTTGGACTGCATGCCCGGCGACCAATGGTATGCATTCCATTATCTGGTGAACACCGTAGAACCCGTAGAAGGTGGGCTGATGAGCATCGTCATTGGACCCGTGATGAGTGGTCAACTGCCCTCTTCTCTGATGAGTCACAGTTCAGTCTGCAGCCTGACAATCATCGTGTCCTGATTTGGCATGAACGAGGAACACGGAAGAATCCACATTTCATGCGAGAAAGGGACTCCTTCGGTGGTGGTGGAATCATGGTGTGGGCTGGCATCAGCATTGGTGGTCGTACCGACCTCCAATGCATCAGAAACGGATCGCTGACTGCTGTCATATCGAGATGAGGTCCTGCACCCTACAGTGGTACCCTATGCTGGAGCAGTTGGAAACAGCTTCCTTTTCATGGACGATAATGCAAGGCCCCACTGTGCGCATCTCGTCGACAACATGCTTCAGGAGGCAGGAATCGAACGCATGGACTGGCCTTCACATTCTCCAGACCTGAATTTCATTGAACATGCTTGAAGATGTCTGGCAAACCGTCCAATGCCTCCCACAACACTTCTTGAGCTGGAAGTTGCCCTGGAGCAAGAGCGGCAGAGGATCCCACAAGAACTGCTGGACATTCTGATCCTGTCCATGCCCCATCGCTGTCAGTGTGTTTTGGCAGTCTTAGATACAACACCCTATTGAACAGTCAATGTGTGGCACTCTCGTCTAGTTTGACATGCTTCTGTTCACCCCCACCAATATGTCACTTGCTACTCAATCACGACAATTGAGTTTGCACCTCATTTGCATAATCGAACAACTTTCTTTGACTTGTCGTTTGCTTTTCTATTCTTGTTTAATAAAAAAATTCAAATGTTTCTTTTTTATCACTTCATATTCATTTTGAAATATCTCCTAATTTTTGTGAGCAGTGTATATTTATTACTATTATTACTATGATATATCAAAAATATATCATAGTAATAATAGTATATATCATACTATTATTACTATGATATATTTTTGGAGCAAAGGTAAAATAAGGTGAAATTATACATTTATCATTAATTCCCTTGATATGAATACTAAAGAAAATTATTTTAATACATAACACTAAACATATATTTATATAAAATTACCTATAGCATTACTGTAAAAGAGTGGTTTATTTGTCCAGTAAATGGTAACAAGGTAGACAGGAACACCTGAAAGTGTGATGGCAATGCCCATTCCTGTTTCCCATGGACTGACATAAAATGGCAATGTGACCAGAAAGAGACATACTACGAGGAATGAAATTGGCAGAAGAATGTTTACCTGAAAAATCAATAATTTAACATATTGAGATATCAGAATTGTGCTTCATATGAAGTGAATATATTAGTATATATTACTATATTAGCTAAAAGAGACAAGTAACAGTATATACATACATATCAATGATATAGATATTAGATTCAATTCAAATTATTCAATTGTATATATTATAGTTTTCAAATAATACCACCATTATTTTACATTATTCCTACAAAAATATTATATTAAAAAATTGGAATTATATATTTTAAAAAATGTAATTAATTGAATATACTGGGCCATTGAAAATGGTATGGTATTTTAATAAACACTTTTTATAAACAAATTTTAAATCAAGAGTAACAAAGATAAAATATAATTTTATTTACATACAGGAACTCACACAGTCTTCATGCAATTTAATAAGTTTTGTGATGAGTGCGTGTGCCACTTTTAAAAATCCAGATAATCTTCAACTTCGTTTGTAAGCATTTCTGGAGTAGCAGTTACAACAGTGGCAACAATTCCATCTTTTGAATGATTCTGAACTCGGATATTTTCAGAGCAGACAACGTTCTGGATATACTAAAAAAAAAGGGGGGGGGGGGTCAGATTTGGATTGCTGGGGATCATGCAATTGGTTTGCCTCTATTGATCCATTAGTTGGGGAATTTTGCATTTAAAGCTGTTTGCATGTGGTTACTGAAATCTGAGGGAGCTTCATCAATGTTGAAAAACAAAGTTGTTAGATTTGGAAGCTTCTGGCAAAAGAGTAAAAAAATTTCCTATAACAAACGGATTAACTGATAGTTATTTAATTTAGCATAATTGCTAAAGAGGGTATTCAAAAAGTTCTTGACAAGTATCTGTAGATTTTTACTCATTCCTCCAAAGTTAACAAGCTACAATTTGTTTGAAAGGTTGTCTAAACTTGTCATTATATATAAAAAAATGAAGGCCATTTCATCATTTCTCTCTTCACTGGCAGCACATAAAGTTCGGTCTGTGAAATCTGTGCATTGTTGCTATGGTCCCTAATAAAGATGGAAAAAGATTTTACATTTTCACAAGGATGCAGCTTGTGGAAGATGCAAAAAAAAAAAATCATGTCAATTTATCAGAAGTATAGCACACTTGGCTACTGATAAAAGGGACCTGGGTTTGAACCCAGGTAAGGCACAAAAATTTATGTTGTTTTACTGCCGAGGTCCTGCCATTCTCCGAGAACTACAATGGCATATAAACTGACAGGCTCCTGTCAGACCTCTGGGCAAGCAGTTGCTTGAGGGGGTATTTATTTTATTATATGGGGATCGTGCCTTTTCATTTGGCACTGTTATCAGATGGATACACAAATTCAGAGAAGGATGACAGAGCTACAAAGATCTTCCTCATGCAGGAAGATTGAAGGAGGCTCTGAAGAAGAGAACCATCGCTGCTGTTTGTGAACTCGTTAAGGAAAACCCACACATTAACTATCAGGTAATCAGTTTAGATATCAGTGTATTGATTGGCAATGTGGAAACATTATTCATCAGCAGTTCTGAAAGATCGCTGCCAAATAGGTACTACACAAACTGACAAAACAGAAAAAAAGAACTAGAGTCAAATTGTGCAAGGAAATACTGGCAATGTTTGAACCTAGTGGCCCCACAGGTTAACAGGCATTGTCACAGGTGCTGATACAGGGTTTTATTACTATACAACCCCTAGAAAGATCTACAATCATTTGGGTTGCAGAAGATGAACCATGTCCCTAAATCCTCAGACAAGACTTTCGCTCAAGGAAGAGGATGCTCACAATATTTTTTAAATTCCCAAGAAGTGGTAGCCATGGACTCTTTACCTGAAAAAAATTATTATAAGTGGCCAATAGTACATCAATACTGTTTTGTCCAAAGTAGTTAAGACGAAGGAGCAGCGTCCAACAACAGATGTGCCAAAGGTTCTTCTTCTTGACAATGATGCCAATGCTCATAAAACCTGGCAAGTTACAGTCTATCCAGAGAAGGAAAAAATCAAACTGTTACCCCATCTTGCATATTCACCTGAACTTGCACCATGCGTTTTTTAGTTGTTTGCAAAAATTAAAAAGGAACTTGTTTTGAAGCCTTTTTTAAGGGTGTAAGGCCTTGCAAAACGTATTCATTCACAGTTGCATAATATTCCCCAACAGGAGTACAACCAAGCATTCCAGAATTAGCATAGATATCTGCAATTTTGCATAGATGCTGGAGGGGAGTACTTTGGAGGAGGGTAAAAGTTTTGCTGAGGTAATATTAGAGCTTGTTCTGCAGATGCAAATCAAATTTTGAATCTCCCTCGTACTTAATGTCAATTATATATAAAAAATTTATCATTATAGTTTTGATTTATAATTATATTATAATTGATCATTATAGTTTCAAAAATATAATATTAATATATGATAATATAAATTGATCATTTTAGTTTGAAAAATAGATCATGATTGATCATTATAGTTTCAACTAGGTCTTTGTAACAATGAGTGAATAGATCATGACCTAAAAATGACACTTATTTGCATTCACATAAATATTTTGATTTCTTTCAACCTTTCATTAAATCAAGCTGAAATTGCAAGAAACATTTAACAACCAAAATTAGATCAAAGTTACTGTTTAATATTGTAGTAGACTTTGCTATTAATTACAGAGTAGTATTTAATTTTGTGATATTTAAAACTTGAGTATCAGTTGAGATACATGTCATGGTATTCATTTGAGGTTGGTAATAGTTCTAGCTGTTCTGTGGCTGAGTGGTTAGCGCACTTGGCTACTGATCTACAGGACGCTGGGTTCGAGCCCCGGATAACGAATGAATGTTCATGTTTTTCTGCTGAGGTCCTGCCATCCTCACATACCTTCTCCTATGGCATAGAAACTGACAGGCTCTTGTCAGACCTCTATTGGAAGCAGCTGCTTGAGGGGATATTTAGTTTTTATTTTATTTAATAGTTAGCTCCAATTCTGGTCTACACATTCCTACTACCTCTTGATTTTAAAAGAAATTACATATGAAATACAGAGGATCTATTTGATTAGTCCTGGCAATTTATGCAAATTTTTCTAGTATTGAGCTAGGCACTCTAAGGGTTAAATGCAAATGATAAGCGTGTTTCTTTCCTGCTAGTTATTTCCAGTTAGGTTATATACTATTTTAAAAAAAGATTCAAAAATGAATTAAAAAAAATTACTTCTTAAACATAGATGATAATTGCAGCATGACCTGATGCTCTTTTGGCATTGATAAATCAATAAATATTTAGCGGAAAAAATTTTCGCCAACATATGAGAGTCGAACCCGCATCTCTCCAGAAACATGCCAGAGTGTTCTTACCCATTGAACTAATGCCAGCTCGTCTTTTTCCTGCTTATTTAAGACTCTATCACCGAGAAATGCGGGGCCAACCATTGGCACCATCTGTGGTCTCGGGTGGCAAGATGGAAATAAATAATAACCTCTTCATGCTATTTAGCATTATTAATGATTTAAACATAGATGATAATCTCAGAATGACCTGATGCTCTTTCGGCATTGATAAATCAATAAATATTTAGTGGAAAATTTTTTTGCCAACATACGGGAATCGAACCCGCATCTCTCCAGAAATATGCCAGAATGTTCTTACCAGTTGAACTAATGCCAGCTTGTCTTTTATCCACTTATTTAAGACTCGGGTGGCAACTGTTACCTTTATATTGCACAGAGTGAGATGGAAATAAATAATAGCCTCTTCACGCTATTTAGCGTTATTAATGACTTAAACATAGATGATAATCGCAGCATGACCTGATGCTCTTTTGGGATTGATAAATCAATAAATATTTAGTAGAAAAAATTTTCGACGACATACAGGAATCGAACCCGCATCTCTATTATTTATTTCCATCTCGCTCTGTGCAATATAAAGGTAATAGTTGCCACCCAAGACCACAGATGGCGCCAATGGTTGGCCCGCATTTCTCAGTGATATAGTATAGTCTTAAATAAGCGGAAAAAAGACGAGCTGGCATTAGTTCAACTGGTAAGGGCACTCTGACATGTTTCTGGAGAGATGCGGGTTCGATTCCCGTATGTGGCCGAAATTTTTTCCACTAAATATTTATTGATTTATCAATGCCAAAAGAGCATCAGGTCATGCTGTGATTATCATCTATGTTTAAATCATTAATAATGCTAAATAGCATGAAGAGGTTATTATTTATTTCCATCTTGCCACCCGAGACCACAGATGGCACCAATGGTTGGTCCGCATTTCTCAATATAGTATAGTCTTAAATAAGCGGAAAAAAGATGAGCTGGCATTAGTTCAACTGGTAAGGACACTCTGCCATTTTCTGGAGAGATGCGGGTTCGATTCCCGTATGTCGGCGAAAATTTTTTCCACTAAATATTTATTAAAATTACTTCTGTTGTGTTCATGAGATGAATGCATTTCAAAACATTTTTTTTTCATCCTTTACTTACAATATGAAAATTTAATGTTCTGCAGCCCTTTCCAAAGATTTCGTGAACCAGATCCAAACTTTGAAAACCCCTGCTCTAAAAGGCACGAACTGAACTGCATTTAAGTTTTAAAGATACACTGTCTTACTTCTATTTATATAACTCTGGGGGAAAATCCAGTAGCATTTCAAGAAAATTCAACAAAACTATTTTTTGGGCATTACTTTTATGTTTATACCCCATGACTTCGAGTTCAACTTTTGAAAATTAATTCTACATATAACAGTCAATCTTAAAGATATTACTTCTAATATATTTTAGTATATTTACTATTATTTTTCTCTGTTTACTAGAAAATAAAAAAAGCATATAAAATAATATATATACATCATTGGAAAGTAATAATAAACAAAAATAAAAATGTTGTTATCATATTTTTTTTAACATTTTTTTCACAAACTTTATTTTTTTAAAAACTGCATTTACATATAATAAACTTCTTTTGCAGCTTAATAACTGGAAGTGTAATAAATAAACAGTGTTACATTCAATCATGATATATATATATTTACCTTAATTGGTCTCTTTAAATTTGGCTGCTTATACCTTAACCAAAGCATTCCTGATATAGAAAATGCAACGAATAAAGCTTCAGTAAAAGCTGTATAATTGATTAACACATAAACTTCTGTAGTTGACAAGTACGCCAGGCTCAAAATGCACTAAAAATGACAGTAATGGAGAAATTAATCAGAAAAGAGATTAATGCAATGTAAAATGCTTATATTCATAGTGCATTAGTTATTTTGTAAAAATTTAACCTTTACAAGGAAGAGACAGGATGTATTTAAATACATAAAAAGAATACTTTGTGTTGTAAAACCAAAATCATCATAACTGACAAAAATATATGTATATTGCACCTGAAAAATAATGGCATGAAATAAAGCATGTATGTGTGCATAGAATGAAAGCCTTATTTAATGAATTAACATCCAAATTGGCCGAGATTTGAAATGGACTCATCTGAATAGTGCTATACTTTGCCTTTACTACTCTGAAGAGTTAATGTACTGCTATTAGAGCTTATTTTTTACAGTCCCAGTGGAAATTTTCAAAGTCACCAGAGAAACATTAAAACTGCACTGCATACAGTTATGTTTGGGATATCATTGTAAAGGAAGTGCTGCCATTCTTCCTATCTGGATCCATCTATCACACTTATAAAGTGAAGCCTGTCTGTTACGGTCAATCATTGGACTATACAAAATTTCTTATTAGTAGAAAGTAGAATCCCAAAGGAATATCATTTCAAATAATAGTAATTTTATCAAGCTAACAACTCTGAGATAGATATACTTCTTATGAAATTATAGGGGCTGCATACACTAACTTTTTCCCTCAGGCAGATTGTTGAGAAATGTTCAAAAATCTATAATTAGAATTTTTTTAGAGTTTGACTTTCTTGATTACTGATAATTTGTGACTGATTACAAGGTTTTATAGAATACCTGAGAAGTTAATTAATACAATGACAGCTCTTTAAAGTAGCATTTAATCATTTATGGAGAGTTGGTAAACCTGTAATGATTGGTTTATGACTTTTCTACCAGAATTAGAGTTTGACAATGTTGGTTATTTATAGAGTTCGTAAACCTGTCTTGATTTGCTTATGACCTTACTATTAGAACTAGAGTTTTATAAGGGTGAATTTTACCATCTTTTCTCTTTATAGTTTGGTGACTGATTAGCCTATTATTTACAAGGAAGAGCTTTACAAGGAAGAGACAGGAACTTCATATAGTTTACAGATATGAAGATATTTTATTTGGCTATTGCTGATGATATGACTTTCTGGCAAAAGATGTTGAGATTAATTTTTCAATTGGAGCTATTTTTAGACTGGTAATAGGATGGGTTTGATGATGGAGATCAAACTAGGTCAAATCTGTGGTGTTTCAGTTATTTTGAATTTGTTTTCTTGAACAAATTTCTCAGTTTCATTAAATTAGTATCTGTGTGACAATGTGACATGATAAGAAGAATGAACCCTACAGGCTAGGATTTAAGAATCTATGGATAGTTGGAAAAATAGCAGATATATCCTTGATCAGGCATTACAATAGTTTGACCTCCCTAAATTTTGTAATAATAATGCATGTTGGATCTTTTGTAAGCAAGTTAACAGGAATTTGATGCATTTGACTCCAAATCCTTATATAGGGTTGGGTTGTTTTACCTCTGAGTAGCACTTTTTTTGCACACAATGGGCTAAATGGCCAGGCCACAAGGACCCCGAAAGGCTCAGAGAAGGTTGGGGGAGGGGATCCACTGGAATAGCTGTTGAAAGACAGTGGTAGCCTCCCTTCAAGGCCATCCAGTATGTTCTTTAATGTGCACAGGGTATGGCTCTCTCACACATGGGGCCATGGCTTAATGTCCCATCTGACAGATGGTGGCCTTTCTGAGCCCATCTTATGTCTCTTACTGACTATGGGCAGGATGGAGAGGACCCCGAAAGAGTCCCGAGGAGAGTTTTGTGAAGATAACTCACAATGCTGACTAGTGAACCTGGGAATTATAGATTATGAGACTGGCATGTTACCGACTGAGTCACCCCCCTAAATCCTTATATAGTATCTTGAATGTTACTTGATTATGCAAATGATGAGGTTAGATGAATTAATCATAAACTGTCTTAACACTTAGAGAGCACAGTGAATGCATTTGTGGACAGTTAGTTTTAATTTTTTTTTCAGTAGAAAACAACTAAATGTAAAACTGTATCCTGATGTAACTAACAAACAGAAATAGATCATCGTATATAAAATGAACATTCAATTCAGAAAAACTTATATTCAGTGACATAGGTCTATATTTTAAAAGGCTCCAAATTTTCTTCTGACATTTTGAGTTTAAATGTCAAAAGAAATCATATAACAGCATTATATGATGTTATATTCATATAACAGCATTATATGAAGAAGAAATTGTATTGATTTGCTCAAGTTGTCCACACATAGAACTACAAATTGGCAAATAAAAGTTACAAATAGTGTGTTTAAAGGCTTAAGATAAAGAAGACATAGATTGAGATGGTGTATAATGTTGTAAAACATCTTATTAGAATTGGCCTGTTGTGGACAAATGCAGCAGTTTTTTTTTGTTCAAGACAGGCATCTTTGGAGAATTTAATTACAGACTCCAATTCAGACATCCAATTCTATAGTTTATGGCTTTTGAGGATTAAGTGGGTATAATTATTGTTTAAAATACTTAATTCCTACAATTTTACTTACCATAAAAAGAAATCTTAGAACATAAATAACAGTCCAGAATACTAATCACTTTCCAATTATTATCGCCACACACACACACACACAGAACTTTCTGTACTTTGAGGGAAAAAACATTTTCACTTTAACTTAGGATAATTAATGCTTATATTAACTTACCAAAAACACAAGACTAGGGGCAGGAGTGAAATGATTTATATTTATCATGGCTAAACAATTAGGTAAGTGGCCTTCCCGGGCACCAACGAAAAACAATCTATAAGAAATAAAAATAACATCACTTAAGAGAGTAAATGAATGTACCAACATTATTTTATGTACACATTAACACTTCAGTCTTCCTATGTTTTCCCCATATGCCCATATTCCTATATTTTCCCCATTCCCCATATGCATTCTAAGAGAAGCAGTTTCATGTTACATTAGTAGGGAGTTAGATTCAGAGTTCAGTGACTTTTTAAGAAAACATTTTTTGGAAAAATGGGGCTAAAGATAAAATTTTGATAAATCTATCTAAATCATCATTTTAATCAATATTTATTCAGTATTTAAAGAGTTGTTAGCTGGAATATTAAACTTTTAATTTTGCCAATTATATAACTTATCCTGTTCTGTAGAGATAAATTGAGATCTTTATCTTCAGTCACACTAGCTCCATAAAAAAAAAAATTCATGCAAAAAGTTATTAAGCTCTATCTGGCTTCCTATTGACATAAATAGGTCTGTTTTTAGACTACAAAGCATATATACTCTGCAAACCACAATATCCCGAGTAAGTGTATTATCCAGAGCCTTCAACCTAGAAACTGCTTGGTAAGTAATTTTCATTCAGGATGGCTGCTTTGCAACATGTTTCCTGACAATTGCTTAATTTCCTATTTGTTAGCAAATACTTGATGACCTCACTTACCTAACTTCAATTCACATGATATTTTTGATTGTGGGTTATTTGCAAAATGCTGTGCATAGGGAAACATTCAAACCAGAGTGGGCTTAAATGACTGCATAACAAGGCATGCTGCAAATATTCCAAGGCCATGTTATGAGTGACAATGTATATCACAGTTCTGCAAATTCCAACAATTTGTGTATATTAATGGTCATCACACTGTACAGTTTGATGCATATTAACTTCTGACAAGGGCACCATTTGCATAGCTGTTCATCACATTTTGACTTGGGCACTTTTTTGAACCAATTTCTTTTTTCCATCATGCCATTGCATTCTGTTTTGCCCAACTGCTGTACATTATAAATTTCAGTTCAATAAAGCTAACCATTTTTCATCCAGACTTTAAAGTGACACAGTGTAATTATAACAAACCTGTATATAAAAATGCATGTAATGTCCATTTGGCAGCTCTGAAATGTGCAACAATGCATCTGTTTTATATCATAGGTTGAAGGTAAGCAATAACACACAAGTGCTTCATATTATAAATTATTTGCAGAGAATATTGAAGCACATTCAGATTCGTCAGAAAATTTGAGTTTTATCATAATACAATTATTGTACTTGTACAAAAGCTACTTTGAATGAAGGTGATGTTTGAAAAGCAAGCTAAGACTATTTATTTTGACTTTTACTACCTTTTTTTTTTATCAGAGTTCTAGTGGAGGATATATAGCATTTAAGTGTGTCTACAGGTTTAAGATAAAAAAAGTACATTTTTTTCTTCTTTCTTCTTCATATGTATATCCACTGGTTTTCACAGAAAACTTCTTATAGCCACTAGTTTTTTCAAGTACATCCTCTATAATTTGAAATTTTTTATCAAATCAATGCATGGCTGACAAATATGTCACCCCCCCCCCCCCCCCAAAAAAAAGTATGTAGATCTTAGTTCCTTAGATCAATAACTGTAATAATAGGTGTCCTGTAGTGACTTGCATTCTAATTATTTTATCATTAATAATATTGTGTATGTGTGTGTAGGGGGAGGGAAGGTGTAGAGGGGTACCTGGCAATAACTAACCTTTTTTTTTACAATTACAGCACTGATTTCTGTGGTTTATGCAATGAGTTGATTTATGATCATCAGCATGACAAATCTTTGTGTTTCTGTTTGATCTGTAAGGTATGTGACAGCGTGAAAAAGTTGGGGGCATCTTATATGCCATAAAATACAGTATTTAGTTTTTGTTTCCATTTTGATCTGAGTTCCAAAGGGGGCAGATGTAAATTGTAAGTCACTCATGCTAAAGCATACTGATGAAATAATAAATCATTAGTAAATACACAGATGACACAATTCAAGAAATAATTTTGCTTTTCAAGGGTTGAGTTGTTTTACCTCTGAGCGGCACTTTTTTGCACACCATGGGCTAAATGGCCAGGTCACATGGACCCCGAAGGCTCAGAGAAGGTTGGGGGAGGGGACCCACTGGAACAGCTGTTGGGAGACAGATGGTAGCCTCCCGTCAAGGCCATCCAGCATGTTCTTTAACATGCACAGGGTATGGCTCTCCCGTACACGGGGCCACGGCTTAACGTCCCATCCGATGGACGGCGGCCTTTCCAAGCCCATCGATGTCCCCTACTGACTGTGGACAGGACGGGGAATTTTGTGGAGATAAATCTCAACGCTGACCCAGCTGGGACTCGAACCTGGGAACTACAGATTACGAGCCTGGCGCGCTACCGACTGAGCCACCCCCGCCCCATTGCTTTTCAAGAAATTAAAAAAAGGAGTTTTGCTGTGAGTGGGACTTGAACCCATATCTCCCAGTTACATACTGGGCATTTTCATCCTTAAACTATCAATGGCTAAGGAATAAACTGGCCATTGATAGTTTAGTGGTGAGAATACCCCTATGTAGGACTATACTGCGAGACATGGGTTAGAGTTCCACTCATGGCAAAACTCAATTTTTCTAATTTCTTGAATTGCATGTTAACAGGTAATCTATAGATTTATTATTCATTAATTATTTCATTAATAACACTTTAGTGTGACTCTCAATTTACATCTACTACTGAGCAATACTTAAAGGTTGATTTTTCTGATCATAAAGGGCACCACAAGTTAAAAGATCAGGAAGATGTCACAATTAATAGGAATGAACTTCTATTGATAGTTTAGTGGTGAAAATATTCAGCACATAACATGAGGGTTCAATTCTCACTCATGGCAAAACTCATTTTTTCGACAAAATTATTTATTGAATCCATTAAATTTTGCATTTCAAAAAAAGTGCAAAAAACCCCCCAAACAAACTTTTTCTCTTGAATTCATACTAATTAATAAATTATAGTTAAATGCTCTTTTATTTGATATCTAGCATGACCTATTTCTATTTGTTAGTTACCGTATGTTAACAGTTTATAAGATGCACTCCCATTTCAGCAGGGAATATTTAAGAACAAAAATTAATGCACTTAAACATTGAATGTTTACTCCAACTAATATGGAATATGATACAGAAAATCAACATAAATGGAATAAATCATTAGTGAAAATTCTGGTAGGAAAACTTAGTAGCACTTTTCAAATATAGTGTATAAAATTCATGCATAAATTTTTGTCAGCCCCCTGATTCTACACTCACCTGGAGAGAGTATTCTTGGAATGCTAAATCATGATGTTCAGTAAAAAGATCATGGTTTCTAAAAAATGTTTATTTTTGTGGTATTTGAGATTTTCTATCCACAATTACACTTATCCCAAATTTCATAATGTGACAAATAAATTAAGGGACTGATTAAAAGATTTTACTGAATGCTCATATATATGCTTAGCATAAAGCAAATGCATCTTCACTGTTGCTACGCAACAGTGGTTATGGATGTTTGTGTTATTTAGGGAGGATTCATTAGCCTAAGGCAGACCCGTAACTTCAAAATTGGACGCAGAGTGATTTGTTAAACATTATTCATAAAAAAGTATTTTATATGCCATAAAAATATGGTACTTGAGAATGAGGTTCTAAAGTTTATTTTATTTTCTGAAAACACTTCAACTTACCAATAGAGTGAGGTTAGTTTCAGAAATCTTAAACTGTAAACCTTGCTTACAGTTTAAAGATATTATCAAGAAGCTGTAATGCTCCAAAAGTATGTTAAACATCTTCTCTTTGGACCTTTTCACTGATCTAAATTAAACTAAACTTCTGGATAGCATCTGGCACCAGGCAATATTAACTTGCCAAATAAAGTTAAATGAGGGTTCGCTAAGTACATGGGCATTACTTATTGAGTAAGAAATCAAAAGATTGTCAAATTATTAAAGTTAAATCTTAATAAAAATCAATTATCGTTGCTCAAGAGAAAACACAGCAAAGTGTAATTTTTTCATATAAGTTTATTTCCAAAAAATTCAAGACTCACCAAATATACTGATGAATATAAAAGTCTGAGCAACCGAAAGCTCGATCTCTACTAACATCCTTCCTTGACTGACATTTTCTCATTACTGTCTCTGTGATCTAATGTCACTTAGTATACATGCAGCGTGCAACTGACATGTGCATGCTGCACGCTGTGAAAAACATTTGCATAATCTGACACTCGCACTACCTATGACACAAGAGTGGGGGGGGGCATGTCCTTAACATGTGCATTAGCAGCTGCCGATCAAAAGTTGCAGCTGTGAAACTTCTTTAGTGGATCAGGATGAGGAAAAATGATAGTCAACTAAAAATAATCCCCAAAATGATAAATATAACATAAATAAAGCAAAACTGGTTAAGGAAAGGTAAAAGCGAATGGGTGGACCATAAAAAAGCATGATAATACTGAGCATGAATGAGAAATTAGAATGAAGAAATGTTAAACAACTTACATGACAAATTTTACAAGTATCACTTTAATTTCTTGGTATAAAAGTTGCATAACTTTGACTTTTTCCAACTATTGACAATTTAAGCATTGAAATTTAAATTTTAATCATATATAAACACATGAATAATTTTACTGAAATTGTGAATATAAGTTAATCAATATTCACTGAAGCTGCATGAGGAATAATTATTCGTAATTTATCTGCTTAATAATAGTATTAATACATCACATCAACTAACTTTTTTTTGAAACTGTCTTTCAGTTATGACCAATATATCAATTTGAATTCTAATATTCTAATTGAAAGACATTGATATAAAGTATAATAAAAAGTGTCATTTCTGCCAGCAGACATTACTATGTATATCTGTAATACAACTATATTAACTTACTGGCATAGACATACAAGACTTCTCATAGAGTTGGTTGGTATATTATTTCACATATTTTAGTAGTGTATAGTATTTCTCAAATTCTTGCTTTGACACAAGCAGAATGTTTTACCTCTGAGTGGCACTTTTTTTGCACTCCATGGGCTAAATGGCCAGGTCACATGGACCCCCGAAGGCTCAGAGAAGGTTGGGGGAGGGGACCCACTGGAAAAGCTGTTGGGAGACAGATGGTAGCCTCCCGTCAAGGCCATCCAGCATGTTCTTTAACGTGCACAGGGTATGACTCCCGCACACAGGGCCACAGCTTAACATCTCATCCGACGGACAGTGGCCTTTCCAAGTCCATCGGTGTCCCCTACTGACCGTGGGCAGGGTGGGGGGAGTTTTGCAGAAATAAATCTCACTGCTGACCCAGCTGGGACTTAAACCTAAGAACTACAGATTACAAGTCTGGCACGCTACCGACTGAGCCACCCCCACCCTTTTTCATAGAGTGAATAAAAAAAAAAGTAGAGATTTTAGAAGTATACATTTGTTTATGAATAGATTTTAGAAGATATAGTTATTTCACATATTTTAGTAGTGTATAGTATTTCTCAAATTCCTTGCTTTGACACAAGCAGAATAATTTATGTACATATGAGTAGAATAATATAAAACCATAATGTTGCTTGTATAACACACATGAATACTAAAACCAACACAAGCCAAAAGTGTACAAATATCACCATTCTTTGTTTCTAAAAAAGATATCTATCATGACTTACCTAGCAGAAGCAAATATATTTCCATTGAGGCCTCCAAAGGTTGAGAGTGCAACTGAGACAGGCATGATCCATGACATAACTCCTAATATTCGCTCCCCAAAAGTCTGTAATCAGTTAGTCAAAAAGAAATCAATAAATTGTTGTAGCTTTCACCAGCATAACATTTTAAACTATGGAAAATAGCTATAAAAGCACATATTAATGCTTAAAATTTATAATATCTTACCACCAAAGTATAATACTGTTATGAAAAAAAATTAATTAAATTAATGAAAAAAAAATCAATCCATAATAAATACACAGATTAAGTTTCCACATAAGTATTTATTGAATTCTTTATTTACAGATAATCTATGTATTTACTATGGATTAATTTCTTCTCATTAATGATGCTTAAGCATGAGTGACTTTCTCATTTACATCTTATTCATTAACAACAATTGGAAAAATAAGTTGGCTCTCCTGATTATAGATGACACCAGGTCCACCATGTTCACCAAAAGATATAAATGTCGCATTGCAGAAATGAATTATGGAGTTCATGGAGAGAAGTGCCAGAGAGGAACTGTACAGGAAGGAACAAGCAAAGTATAAGCTCGCCATACGAGAGGCGCAGCTGACTTCCTGGCAGAAGTTCTGCAGCGAGGTCTCTGCACAGAACCCTTTCACGTTACAGTATAGGCTAGCTACAGATAAAGATTTTAAACCCCTGGAAATTGCTTACGTTCGCAAGGAAGATGGATCCAAGACCACTTCCTTTGGCGAGACCATCCAGGTACTATTAGATAACTTATTCCCAAAAGATGACAGGAGCTCTGATGATGCAGAACATCAACTCCTTAGGGAAAATTGTAGGACTCCACCGGATACGCCGGATGACGTCCCGTTTACAGAAGAGGAGGTGAGAGAGGTAATCAGGGAAATGGCCCGGGGCAAAGCCCCGGGTAACGATGGTCTGACAGTGGAGATCGTTTCTCAGGTGTTTAACGAACATAAAAGCCTGTTCACCCAGCTCTTCAACAAGTGCTTGAATCTGGGAGCCTTCCCAACCGCCTGGAAACAGGCGGACCTTGTCCTCTTCAACAAGGCAGGTAGGGATCCAGCAGATGCAAGATCCTACAGACCGATATGTCTGCTGCCGGTGTTGGGAAAGGTGCTAGATAAACTCCTGACAAACAGGATGTACTACCACTGTCATAAGAACGGTTTCTTGAATCCCAAGCAATTTGGGTTCAGAACAGACCAGTCCACCACCGCCGCTATCAAACAGGTGGTGGACATTGTTCAGATAAATAAAATGCACAAGCTGTACACCTCTCTCATTGCCTTGGATGTGACAGGCGCGTTCGACAATGTCTGGTGGCCTGCAATCTTGAATAAATTGAAGGAAAGTTCCTGTCCCAGGAACATTTTCACTCTAGTGGCCAATTACCTCAGTGAGAGGATGGTCACCTACTCACATGCTAGCGGGACTGCCTCAAGAAACTTGGAACGAGGCTGCCCACAAGGGTCGTGCAGCGGACCGTTCCTCTGGAACTTAGTCGCTGATTCTGCTCTGGAGTTGACTATGCCCGAGGGAGTCTGGCTCCAGGCGTACGCAGATGACTTGCTGCTTGCCATAACAGCGTCCTCCAGAGCTAAGCTGGAGGATGCTGGCAACGCAGCAATTAAAATACTGGAAGGATGGTATCTGCGCAACAAGCTTGGGTTCAGCGTTGCAAAGACTACATCAATGACTATTGCTAAGGAGGGTGTCCTCAAGAAGAGATATCCTATTTTCAAACTAAAAGGCGAAAATATCCGCCATGCGACAACATTAAAGTACCTGGGGATCACTCTGGATGAGAGGATGAGCTGGATCCCACACCTACAGGACCTAAAAGCTAAATGCACAAATGTTATGTGTAAGCTGGGGCGTATGGCTCGCGTCTCATGGGGACTCAGAAGCGAGGTCCTCAAAGAAATTTATCTTAGGGGAACGGAGAGGATCCTAACATATGGTGCGGGTGCCTGGTGGCGCCCGACGGACCACTCCATAATGTGTAGAAAGCTGCTTGCAGCCCAACGACCAGCTTTACTGCGAATTACCAGAGCATACAGGACGACATCTACGGATGCCCTTCTGGTACTCGCAGGGATCCCTCCGCTATTTTTGACGGTCGGTAAAGAAGCGACCATATTCAGAGTCCTGCAGGCTAAGGAAAAGGCAACATTCCTCGGAGTCCAGTATGACCCTGAGGATTATGAGGTAAATACCGCTAAGTGGGATCTGCATCCCACAAGGAGACTATGTGTGCCCTGGTCCACGGAGTTACCATCAGGTACAGATACTGAAATATACACCGACGGTTCCAAGAGCGAGGAGGGTGTGGGCTTAGCCTTCACTGTCTTCAATCAAGGGGCCAAAGTGTATGATTTTCAGAGGAAGGTTTCAAATAATGGCTCGGCCTTCCAAGCAGAGCTGCTCGCTATCAGAGAGGCCCTTAACTGGGCCCTCAATGACGGTGGTCTGAACAACGACATAAGGCTGTACACAGACAGCCAAGCAGCTCTGCATGCACTTGAAGATGCAACCAACAGGCATCAAATAGTGAATGAGATCAAGTGCATCCTGGGCAGTCAGAGCATGCCCAGGGTATCTTTCTCCTGGATTAAGGCACACGTAGGACATGAAGGAAACGAGCGGGCCGACCAACTGGCCCGTTCCGCAGGTAATAACACTCAACCTGTGATAGCGGTAAAGACTTCAAAAACTACCCTGAAGTCTATAATTGGCCAAGGTACCTTTCAGGAGTGGCAGAGGCTCTGGGATACGACTGAGAATGGTCTTCAAACAAAGACATTCTTGAAAAGGGTCAGTCTATCCCTGAGATCCTCTGATCACTATTTGACGCAGGTCCTAACAGGACATGGGAGCTTCCCCAAATACCTGGAGCGTTTCAAAATCTCTGCCCACAGTTACTGCGGCTGTGGGGCTCCAGATGCAGACGTCGGGCACTATATCCTCAGATGTCCGATTACTGAAGGGTTCGCTAACGAACTCAGGGACTCCCAAGTGATCAATGAGGTAGCAGGCGAACTGGTCTCGGTGTCCATCGAGAGTGCCCGTGTCAGGGCACACTTGAGGGACATAGGCTGGCTTGTCTGCCGGCTTCGGGACTCTCTCCTTTGAGTTCCGTGGCTGCTTTCTCTCTTTGACTTATTTTCCTACCTTCTCCCCGGGCTGCACTCAGCACCCCCTTTAACGCCACCCATACTCCATGTCCTGACTGGTCTCCTCTGAGACAAACTTCATCTTCTATTTCCAAGCCTCTAGTTGCTATGCACGTGTAGTGTCGTGAGACGGAGCACGTGCTTTCCCCATGGGGAGTGGGTCCTTCGGGACCCACTCCCCACCCCGTATTAACCAGAGGTTGGTTTAGTGGTTAGAGCACTCTAGCATATATCTAGCGAGTCCTGGGTTTAAGTACTGCATTGTCAGCAAAATAATTTTTTCCACATAAGTATTTATTGAATTCTGTTAGTAAGTTATCTGCATATCTGTTCTTCATTAACACCTTCTACCAGCAGAATTTCTACTTTCCAGAATAAATATATTGTTTGCAATATTACTTCAAGTTTTACATTTTCTACATTTAGAACCCTCTAACAAATAATTAAACCTCCTTGACCTTCCTAACCAAAGGGAAATCAGTTTCAAGCCAAGTAAATCATTTTTGCTTCAATATCCAAGATCTTAATTTACAGGAAATGAAGAAAGAACAAAATTTTTAATTAAAAGGATTGTTATGCTCAAACTTAAGTTTACTATGAGTTAGAGCAAAAATTGTTTTCATTACATATTCTTACTTGTAATAAAGTGTACAATATGAATAATTTACTTTTAACATATATAAAAAATATATATATTCATACATATTTAGTCAGTTTCTTGCATGCTAAAATTTATTTTTCTACACTTTCACATCAAACAAAATTTTACCTCAGTATTCTTTTTATTTTGTACCTGCAACAGCAAATGCTTCAAATGATGTTGATACCAAATATATATATAGGCAATGCACAGAAAAATGGAAACATCATTTTATGTCAATGGATAATCAAATTTGAGCCTCTATAACTGTCTAAATTTCGATTTTGAACATGGGCATTCAGTACTTAAAAGAGCTATAGAAGTTTGAATATTGAATAACAGAGATGTCAATCAAAACAAGAATTCATCTCAGAAGTTAATTAAAAGTTAAAAATGAAAGGTATTACAGTGATACCTCAGTTCACGAACATAATCCATTCCTTGACCCTGTTCGTGAACCGAAAAGTTCGTGATCCGAATCAATTTTTCCCATTGCAATTAATGTAAATCCAAATAATACGTTTTTTGTCCTAGAAATTTTTTTTAACATGTTATGGCTTTATATGTGGAAATAATACAGAAAGGAAATAAATATAACAGTAATATTAGAAGAAAACAGTTTAATTACCAAAATAAAACTAATTTTACAGTACATATACAATTTACCTTTGTGGTTGATAATTGTTGGTACACGGGGATGGAGGAGGTGGAGAGGGGGAAGAGGAAGATTACTCCTTCGAAGGAGAGGCAGTTGGTAATTGCATAAGATAACGATCCAGAGAAATTTGCCTTTTTCTTTGCTGGAGAATTTTGCGAAAATGGGCCATTTCATTATCATTTAAAATTTCAACTGCTCTGCTGGTAACAGTTTTGTCAGGGTGATGTTTCTCAATAAAAGCCTGCACTCCACTTACTGCAAATGTCCTTTATTTCAGCAGTTGAAGCATCTGGCACCTCTTGCTCTTCTGCTGAGTGCTCCTCCTCCGTAGCTTTCACCTGCTCAAGTTGCAATTCAATAAGTTCTTCTGGGGTGAGTTCTTGGCTATGATCCTCCAGCAGCTCCACCACATCATCCTCGTTGACTTCCAACTCCAAACTTTTGCCAATGCTTACAATGTCTTGTACCACATCTGCCTCTTCCTCAAAGCCTTTAAAATGTCTGTCAGGCACAGAAGCTGGCCAAAGTTTCCTCCATGCTGACTGCAATGTGCAGTAAGAGACATTGTTCCAGGCTTTATCAATGAGATTTATGCAGTGGAGGATATTAATGCAGTGATTTATGCAGTGGAGGATTATAAGGTGATCCTTCCAGAAATCTCGCAGGGTCAAATCTGTATCATTTGTGACCTGGAAACACTTGAAAAAGAGCTTTCGTATATATTTTCTTAAAGTTAGAAATTACTTGCTGATCCATTGGCTGTAATAGAGGTGTGGTGTTAGGAGGCAGAAATTTGATCTTAATAAAGTCATATGCAGGATCAAGGTCTTCTTCAACATTTGGAGGATGAGCAGGAGCATTGTCCATAAGCAGCACACACATTTAAGGGGCAATTTCTTTTCCTCAAGATATGTTTTAACAGAAGGAGCAAAAACATCATTCAACCACTCCCTAAAATATATTCTGGTAACCCAAGCCTTAGAATTTGATCTCCACATTACTGGAAGCTTACTTTTTATCACTTTATTGCACTTAAAAACACACGGATTTTCATAGTGGTACACTAAAAGGGGCTTAATTTTAAAATCTCCACTTGCATTCGCACACAATAATAGTGTAAGCCTATCCTTCATTGGTTTGTGGCCAGGTAGTAACTTTTCCTCCTTGGTTATGTATGTCCTTTTTGGCATTTTTTTCCAGAATAGCCACGTTTCATCGCAATTAAAAACTTGATTCGGGACGTAACCTTCTAAGTCTATAAACTTACCAAAGTCCTCCACATATTTCTCTGCTGCCTTTTGGTCCGAACTAGCTGCCTCTCCATGCCTAACAACACTATGAATCCAGTTTGTCGACGAAATTTTTCGAACCATCCTCTACTTGCCTTAAATTCCTCAACACTAATATCACTTGTACTTGGCTGGTTCGCCAATAAATATTGATGAAGCTTTAAAGCCTTCGCACATATCAAAGCCTTGCTCACACTAACTCCCTTAAGCCCCTTTTCATTAATCCAAACTAACAACAATTTCTGTACTTCTTGTAACACTTGAGGCCTTTACTTCGTTAACTTAGTCACTCTTTTAGATACATCAGCTTTCTTTAGTGCATCTTTATTCTTTAGAATAGTGCAGATCATCGATTTCGCCATGTCGTACTCCTTGGCAAGATCCGAAACACGAACACCACTTTCATGTTTAGCTATAAAAAAAATTTGTTTCCTCTTTTGTATCAACAGTAATACGTTTAGGATTTTTAACACCACCTACACTAACACTTTTCACTTTTTTGGGAGGCATAATAAGGGATAAATTTAATTAAATAAAGAAAAAACTAAAATATCAACACTTGTTGTTGGGACTCTACTGCACCCATGCGAGATGGGCGAACTGGGTTGCTGCTGGGGGCGTGGCTGTGCGCAGGGTTTTGTGCGCCACGAGTCACATGCGCTCCGTGCGTGTGTGTTTGTGAACTGAAGCATCATTTGTGAAGCGAAGCAAAATTTGTTCGCAAATGGTGTTCGTAGACCGATTTGTTCATGAACCGAGATGTTCGTGATCTGAGGTATCACTGTATTTCAAACCAATTAATAAAATAAGTGTATGTTTTAGAATTTTGTGCACTAGTTCTTTCAATAATTACCAGTTTTACACAAGCTTCTTAGGCCTGACATTGCTGCTGTTAAGTATTCAAGCTTCCATAAGCTCTGGAAACACCCAAGAATTATTGTTGTAAATAGAAATTTTGAATAGATTTAAATGAGATTTAAATTTATCTAGTCCTCTTTTCCTATAAAAAGCTTATTGTAGAAATTGCAGATATTAAAATTTGACTCTTCATTGATTTAATATGGGAACTTGCAGGCAGTATTTTGTTTCATCTCAACAGGGGAAAAGCAAAGGATTTATCTGATTTTGAAAAAGATCAGATCTTTATGGCAAGATGCCTTGGTAAGAGCATCTCTGAAACAGTGACGCTGGTAGGCTGCTCACATAATGCAGTAGTTAGTACCTATCAAAGATGGTCTGAAACAGGTAACACTTCAAGCCGTTGACAAGGCATGGGCTGGCTTCGCCTCATTGATGCCATAGGTCAGCACAGGCTATCTCGTCTTGTCCGCAGCAACAGGAGCTACTGTGGCTGACATTACCCATAATTTGAATCGTGGTAAAGTGCCCAATGTGTCCGAACACACAGTTCATCGTAAGCTCTTGGATATGGTCTCCGCAGCCACAGACCCATTTATGCCTATGCTCACAGCAGTTCATCATTGTCAATGCTTGCAGTGGGCACATAATAATCGACATTGGACCATAGAAAACTGGAAGAGGGTCGCATGTTCAGACAAATCCCATTTTCTGTTACACCAATGTGGCCAGATGAGCTTGTGTGCAACGTTTACCCATGGAAGCCGCCTCATCTGGATGCACTGTGAGACGGATCCAGGTGTCTGGAGGGAGTGTGATGGTCTGGGCAATATTTTCTTGGGAAACACTTGGACCAATTATCCCTGTAGAGCAAATTCTGACAGCTGTCACCTACCTGAACATTGTGGCTGGCCAGGTACATCCCTTTATGGTGACTACATTCCGGCGAAGATGGCATCTTTCAACAAGACAATGCCCCATGTCACACTGCGGAGAAGGTTCAGAAATGATTCCTAGAACATGAGGAATTCCATTTATTGCCATGGCCCCCAAATTTGCCAAACACGAATCCTATCGAGCATTTGTGGTTTGAGTTGGAAAAATGGGTATGAGCAGCATCACACCCCACATAATTTAAGGGAACTGCGGGATCTGCTGTTGCAAGTGACACCTACCAACATCTCGTTGAATCTATGCCTCATCGAGTGAGAACTCTTTTGGCAGCGAGAGGAGGACCTACATCATATTATGTAGGTAACCTAAGGAGAACCTACATCATATTATGTAGGTAACCTAAGGAGAACCTACATCATATTAGGTAGGTAACCTAATATGATGTAGGTCCTCCTCTCGCTGCCAAAAGAGCTCTCACTTGATGAGGCATAGATTCAACAAGATGTTGGTAGGTGTCGCTTGCAACAGCAGATCCCACAGTTCCCTTAAATTATGTGATTGGGAGGTAATGCTGCTCATACCCATTTCTCCAACTCAAACCACAAATGCTCGATAGGATTCATGTTTGGAAAATTTGGGGGCCATGGCAATAAATGAAATTTCTTATGTTCTAGGAATCATTCCTGAACTTTCTCCGCAGTGTGACATGGGGCATTGTTTTTTTATATGACCTTGTTTTGGCTGATTGGTGTATGCATATAAACATTCTGCAAAGACACTTCATAATATCACAGCTTGCATTGTTTAAATTACAGGTAATGGACAAAAAAAAAATTGGAACAACATAAAATCACTAATATGGTGTTGGACAACCATGCGAGTCCAGTACAGCAATATTTGTTGTAGCATTGAGTCTATCAGTGTCTGAAAGTCAGAGAAGGGATATGACATCATTCATCCACAAGAAACATGATCAATTCCTGCTTGTTTGATGGAGCTGGAAAATGTTGCCAGAGATGTCATTACAGAATTTTCCGTAGATTTTGCAGAGTTGATATCTGGTGACTGTGGTGGCCATGGTACTTGACCATGATATTCAGCTCTATGGAGTTCTAAATATATTGTTTTTGATGAAATTGGCCTATTGTGTCCTACATTGAAATTTATGTACTAATCAGCTGTGGTTCACAGCTTTCACTTTGCACAATGCACTAATGCTCGAACACTTCAATTCTGGAGTATGCACTTTCGCCCACTATTGCCTTTTGCAGATGGTCTTTCTTTTAGATTTCAATACAGATATGACCTTGGAAATTGTTCCTCATGAAACCTTATTAAGTTCAACTGTCTTAGTGCTTTCTTAGTGATTGTTATAAGCTTCTGCCAAATGAGCTCCAACAATCATGCCTCTTTTGAAATAGCTAAGGTCTCTCAATGACATGGTACCAATAATTACATGCAGTTACATCAGGTTTACCTTTATAGACATGATGCTAAGCATACTGGGATGTTATTTATGTGTTTCATTCCTTAGTCAATGGCATATAAATGCCACTACATAAACCGAAGGCTTTCTGCAAACCTCGGTGTTTCCATTTTCTCTCACGTTACCTGTATGCTTTCAATTCAGAAGTTGAAAAAAGTTGAAGTTTGAAAACAATTACATGTTATATATTATGCCCTTAATTATGATACAAAAAGAACACACTTATCTCACTTATCTTTTTTGTTTAGTTCCTCTGATAATTGTTTATTACTGCTTTTCATTAATTTATTATGGCTTTCATAAGTGTTAATTGAATATACAATATCATTCATTATATAAAATAATGAATTTATCATTCATTATATAAATAATGAAAATACATATTAAACAACTATTGTTATAATATGAGAATTAGAATTTACCACTGCAACTGCATTTGATGACAGGACTTCGTCAGGAGTTAAAACTGCAAAATATGCAACATTGGCCAATACATATATTATGGTTACTGTAGGAAGAGATATATAGATGGCACGTGGTAAATTTCTGGAATAAAAGAAACAAACTTTAGTCTCACTTAATTAGGAATATATGTATCAGTTATACATTAAGATTTATTTTAAAAAAATTATAAGGGTGATCAAAAAGTTATTTTTTTAATCATAATACTTAATTAGTAGAAAAAGGAGGTAGAAAAGGAGGCCTAGTGCAACATATCATTTCACAGGTACATCATCATCATCATCATCATCCTCAAGCAGCCATGGGCTACGGAGGTCCAACCAGACCGTGCAATTTAGTTCTCCAAGCAAGTCTATCCTGAGCTACATCTACTGCATCTGGCCACTGCACACCAATTCTAACAAGGTCCTGTTTGACATTGTCTGTCCACCGCATCCTAGGTCTCCCCTTCTTTCTGAGGCCTTTAGGCACACTGTTCATAACCCTATTATATATATACGGCCATGTTGCCCATATGAATAATTATAGCCAATCTATAATTATTCATACGGGCAACATGGCCAAACCAACGGAGTTTCTCTCTGCACAATATGCTGCTTAAAGGAGGTTGCAAACTCCTTTGCCTAACCTCATCATTAGTTACAAAGTTGAACCACCTAATGCCCAAGATACTGCGTAAGCATCTAGTTTCCTGTTATCTTGTTTACAAAGTGTCCAAGTTTCACTACCATAACTAACCCTAGAAAGAACCAAACTATTATACAGCCTAATTTTAGTCTTTAGGTGTATACGCCTATTTCTCCACACTCTCCATAGATTCTTAAAAGTCCCGGCAGCAATCCCTATTCGTCTGTTAATCTCATGCCGCACATCACCATTATCTGTTATATAGCTCCCAAGATAATTAAACCGTGACACCTGCTCAAGCCTGCAACCATTCAGATTAACTGAATCACAGCCTGCCTGACCAATTTTCATCACTTTAGTTTTCTCTCTGTTTATAACCAAACCTAATCTACTACCAGTCTCATCAACAGCTCGAATGAAAGAGTTCATCTCATTAACATCATTTTCCAAAAGGGCTAAATCATCAGCATAATCTAAATTGGAAACTTTCGTATCTCCAGCCCATTTAAGGCCAAAATCTTTCCCTTGAAGTGAATTTCGCATAACATAATCAATAACCAAACTAAAGAGAAAAGGAGACAAAATGCACCCTTGTCGAACACCAGAGGTAATGCTAAACCAATTGCTACAAGCCTTACCAACTCTCACACACGACTCAGTGTTATTATAGAGTGCTTTCATTATGTTAACTAACTTGTTAGGTATACCATATGATTTCACAATCAACCACAAATTATGGCGATCAACAGAGTTGAAAGCCTTTTTGAAATCAACAAAGCTAGCAACCAAAGGTTTCTGAAACTCTAAACATTTCTCAAGAATCTGCCTAAGTGAAAATATCTGATCCACACATCCCTACCACTTCTGAATCCACATTGCTCATCACGCAATTGACTGTCAACCAGATTCTTAATTCTATTAAGCACAATCATGGAAAGAATTTTACCTGGAACAGAGAGTAGGCTAATACCCCTATAGTTATCACAAGAACTGCGATCACCTTTTTTGTAAATAGGGATAACAATAGCTCTGGTAAAATCCTTAGGAACCATGACTTTATCATAAAAGATATTCAGAACTTCAGTCATCCAAGTGGTAACTGAAACATTTCCAGCTCTAAGCATTTCTGTAGTAATTTCATCTACCCCTGGGGATTTATGAAGTTTAAATTTAGAAACAGCCAAAATAACTTCAGATTGTGTTATAGGGCCAACATTAAAGCTACCAATGCATCTATCATCAATGCAAACAATGGGAATAGAACTAACCGCATTGTTTAGAATATCACTGAAATGCTCAGCCCACCTAGCCATGACAGAATCCTCACCTTCTATAACCTTACCTTGTTTATCCTTCAATCCCTGTATACCTGACCGTTTTCTACCACACAAAACATTAACTATCTGGTACAGCTCTCTTCTGTTGTGCTGTCTAACTGCTTCCTCAGCTTTGTCAGCCAAACCATCAAGCCAAAGATTCTTATCAGCAGCTAACTGATCTTTTACACGTTTATTAAGTTCTCTGTAATGCTTTCTATTAGGACTAGTAGGGTATTGATTAAGGACATTCCTGCAGTTCTTTCTTTCTGAAATAAGCTCAAGTGCCTTATCACTCAGATAATTCTGCCTCTTCTGCTCCTTTTTTCCTAAAAAAGTACTGTTAGTGTCCAAAAAAGCCTGTTTAAAATGATCCCATTCTTCCTCAACTTCAGTAGTAAGCATACCATGACTGTCATAATGACTAAGTAACCTATCATGGTAAGCTTTGGCTATAACTGGGTCTTTCAGAGCTTCAGTATTAAAAACAAATTTTTTAACCCTAGCACAACACTTTTTAAGTTTAAGTTGAAAGACACTTTTAACAAGGTAATGGTCAGATCCATTTTCAGCTCCCCTATATGCCCTGGTATTTCTAACAGAACTAGCCCATTTGCTGTTAATTAATATATAATCAATCATATTCCTATGCAGCCCATCAGGTGAAATCCATGTGTACACCAGGTGTAATAATTGTAACTGAACATTATTTCACAACTTGGTCTTATGTACATGTGCAAGAAGTTTCAGAGGAATTTTGCTGAACATCCCCAAGTCATAAGATGATTCTGCAATTGGTTGTCTGTTTTCATGAGACTGGAAGTGTAAATGGAGTGGATGGATGCTGTATTAGCCCCTGCTTCTCCAAGGAAAAGTCAGGAAATTTGCATTGCAGGCGTACTTGTCCTATTTGAGTGCACATAGGGCTGCAAAGACATAACACCTGTGGCTGTATTGTATTCATGTGGACTAAGACTAAGAGAGAAAATGCTTAGAGTATTGCAGATTGGGATTTATAGAGAAAATTGGAATGTACTTGCTTGATACAGTTTTCTTCAGTGATAAAGCACCATTAATGAAAGAGTGCATGCAAATGGCTAGAACACCAAGATTTGGCCCAATGAAAATTCACATTTGTTCCTTGAAGCATCTTTGCAATCTGAAAAACTTGGAGTAAAGAGTACACTCTGTTTTTCTGGCATATAAATCATTATCTTTTAGACAATAGTTGATGGTAACAAATACTGGAATATCATCACTCAGTTAATTTCACCCCTTGAAGATGAACATATTGCTGATTTCACAAGATAGTGCAACATGACATAAATCTAATGAAACCATGACCATCTTACAAGAGCTCTTCAGCAATTGTCTAATTTGCAAAGACTTGTGGCCCCCAAGATCTCCCAACTTGTTGTGTCCCTGATTTCTTTCTCTATGGCTATCTTTAAAAAATGGTCTATAGGACAAACTTGCATACATTGGAGGAATTTAAGGTATATCCTGAAGTTGTAATTGCAAACACTACTTTGCAATAAAAATATTCCATGAACATTATCATTAAGTATATTCTTCTAATGTAATATGTAATCTACATAATATATGTAACACCATCATCTGGGTTGCATGACCTTTGAACACATGAAAAGTATTATACTTAATTTGGAGAAAAAAAATTAGAAAATTGATGGAATTACAATTTTGGAGATGAGGAAAGAAAAAAGGTAATTTTTCAAAGCAAATTTGGTGTTGCTAAATATTTAAATCAAAAGAAACCTAAGTTTGGGTTGTTTAATGATTTTTTTTGCATAATACTTAATAATCCATTCCGATAGGTGTTGGTGCTTTGGGAAAGCAGCATCTATTTTCTCACTGATAAAAGCTTGGGGGAAAAATGCAAATTTCATTGCTTTTACAATCAGATTCATTGTGTATTATTAAATTCTATAAGCTGTGATTGTAATTACTTTTATAAACTTAATAAATATTGTTTGCATTTGAATGATGTGATTTTTGATGTACTATAAAATAAAATATCCTTGCTATGGTTTTGAAAAGGAAATGTCAAACAAGAACTTGTTAGAACAGTTTATAGTTACCAAATACAACAAGCAGTAGCTTTTCAAGACAAATGTGTATTAGAGAACTAAATTGCACTATCCTGATTGGACCTCTATAAACCATAGCTGCTTCAAAATTGTTTTTGTTTGAATTGCTGAGCAAAACAAGATTCAAGAAACAATGACAGTTTGTATATGATTATACATTAATTAGATTCAACAATGTTTTATGCAAGGTATAAGTAAATAAAAATGTTTAAAAAAATACACAGCAATGCTTGGATATTATTACAATTTTAAACATATGAAACAAGAGGAATAACTTACTGGAAAGGATCTTTTAATTCTTCAGTAACAAAATTCAAAAAATTCCTGAAAAATCATTAAGGTGAGAAAAATAACCAAGGAATTTAACAAAAAAAAATGTAATTTACAAAACCAAAAAAAGTAGTATAAAACAAAGAAAATGTATTAAAAACTCAGATTCTTATTTTTAAAGTTACAGAAATGAATTTTTTTAACCACTGTTAATTAATATTAGAAATGAAAAAATATTAGTTTGACAACTAACATTACTGAGTACTTTGGATAGAAAAAATAATTGTTTATAAAATACATGCATTTGTATATGCATGCTAATGCAGTAGATTAACTATTATAGATGAAAACAGCATTTAGTAGGCATGATGCCAAGGTAAAAGTCCAGATCCCACCCAAAAAATTCTAACATGAAAAAATGTAGAAAATTAAGGTTTAGAAACAAATTTTTGAGTGTCCTTGTTTTTATTCCCCTTTTTTTTCTGTTAACTGGGTTATTTTACCTCCAAATGGCACTTTTTCACAAACATTGAGCTAAATGGCTAGATCACAAAGACCCCAAATGCTTCAAGAAGGTTGAGGAAGACGATCTATTGGACAGCTTTTAGGAGATAAATAGTACTTTTGTCAAGGTCATTCAGCATGTTCTTTAACCCTGTAACAGCCCAAAATGGACTCATCTAAATAGTGCTATTCCTTTGTCTTTATTAATACCCCTACTCTTTTCTGAAATTTCCTGGGTGTTAAAGGGTTAATGTGTGCATGACTTTCCTGCACATGGAGCAATGGCTTAATGTCCCATCCAATGGACAGTGTCCTTTCCAAACACATAAATATCACCTTTTTCATTGTAGATAGTGCAGAAGTTAGTGGTGATAAATCTCAATGGTGGTACTGGAACCTGGGAATGAAGACTATTATTTATATCATTTTTTCCTTCTATCATCTAATCAATTTCTAATGGAAATGTCTGAATAGTGCTATGCCTTTGTAACTCTATACCCTTTTTTGGGCCATCTCAGAGGTTAAAGAGTTAAATGAGCTTGGCTTCTTTACTCTGTTCAGAATAGATATCTTAATAGGTATGTCTGTTTTGAAAAATCAGATTTCTATTTAAAGTAACAACAAATCATTATACAAAAAATAGCAGAGCTATTTTATCACTGTAGTATAAAACAAACAAATGGAGAAAATCTCAGACTGACAGGGTCAGGAATTACACCTGGAAGCCTCAGGTTACAAGCTTGGTATACTATTTAATCAAATTTCTGCTTATGCAGAAAACTGAGCACCTAATAAGAAAATATTTTTTATTATTAACGAAAACACCTAATTAACAAAAAGATAAATTTATTGAGATTTAGAACACAAAGGCATAAAGACTAATTTTGAAAAGATTTAACTGTAGACTTTATTGAAAAGTGTTAATTCATTCATTATTCATGATAAGCAGTAATTCATGTTGTATTACCCAAAATAAATATAACTTCAACACTAAATTTCTAAGCATTTAAAAAGAAATATCTTGCTAAACATGACACACTTTTCAACATTACATATTTTTATGCATGGAACCTTGATAAGAGTAAATAATCATAAAAAGAATATATCAATAAATTTCAAACATCAGTATTTGATTTTCTACATAAAAAACTGTAAATATGGAACTGAACCAATTATATTTCTTATTAGATAAATAAAACCTACCATCCAGCATAAGAAAACAGGCCAGAGTAAAATGATAATGCAATATAGCCAGGTTCTGTTGTTGTTCCTTCAAATGCATTTTCGAAGTTTTTTGTATTTCCTTGAAACAAAATAACAAAAGATTAGGAACAGAAAAATACTCAAATAAAGCGAAGATTTAGCACTTTTTTTGCATTTAGATCTGACTAGGTTAAAATTATTTAATCTTTTGAAAACAAACAGATCTACATTTAGAAGTGATTATAACAAACTTTAAATTCTTTATTTTTCTACAGCGTACAACTTACTTCCTAACCCTACAGTATCTGTCATTCAACCAAATAAAAACTTTCATTTCAATTTGTAATTTTCCCTCTGAAAATTGCTGTCGTGCTGTTTTTTCCCTTGGTACATGAGTGCTGGTTGAACACATGATGTATTAAGAAATCAGCTGGTTGCCAGTTTTGAGAAGTCATGGTAAGAAGCATGGAGGTGTAAGAAGTCTTGTGAGAAGCGTGGAGATCAGTAGTAGTAGGTTTGAACTTCCAACTTCTCAGATCGTTCAAGTTAGAGGCATCTTTTGAGTCTCTTTCAAGTGTAGGATATCAAATTGGGAAAATTGTCCCTCAAATTAATGTCACCAGATTTTGAAAATGCAAAACAGGACATTTTGAGTTCGAAGTACAGAAGTAAAAAATAAATAAATAAATACCCCCTCAAGCAGCTGCTTGCCACAGAGGTCTGGCAAATGAAAAACCGGACGAATGGCATCCCGTTAAGTCTAGTTACACTCATTGACCCCCATGATCACAACGGCTGTGTCTGCCGACTGCTTAGTGAGGTAATATACCCATGATGCCTTGCGAATTGGCTGCGAACATGGAAGTAGGTGGCTGCGAACAACGATGAAGGCTATTTAAAAATGCTTAACAAATTATTTAAATGAGGCAGAACTTTGCTGTTTTTTGTTTCAATGAGATTATTCCAGTGTACTAATTAAAGCAAAATAGATTTAATTAATACACACTTATTGATTTATAGCGGATGAAAAGCGAAGACGCTGGAAACTGCTTCTTTTTCAAATCGAGGTTTTGTATAAAAATTGAAAAAAAATCGATATGCTCTTAATATGCGATTAAAGGTGAACTAAATTGACTGTAAACTTTGGCAAAATAAAAAAATGCAAAGCAGACGTTTCATAAATTTAATGCCATATGCTTAATATTTCTTATTGAAATAAAATGTAAGAAATATTCTTTTAATTTCATGTTAATTCAGGCTTTAAATCATTTACTTTACATATGCAAATATTATTAGTTTCATATATTAAAAAATTCGTGAACTACATTCGATTTCGACAGAAAAGTATATTGAAAAGTTGACAACCCTTTATTTTTAAATCCCTTAGTTTAACAATTTAAATTTTTAATTTATCACAAAGAACACATCTCGTAATTTTCGTAAAGTACTAACCTATGAAATGTCAAATTGCTGTCTTTACAACATCTATTTTTGCATACTAACTACTCTGCCACCGGGAATGCATGAAGTAGGCATTTCACTGTTGACTTATTAAAAACACCCAACTTTCGGCTATACTGGTATACAGAATGTCAAAATCTGATAAAATAAGTAACTAAATTGTTTGCTACGAGCTGTGAGAGCGCGCGCCGAGTCAGCAATGATTTTGCAACACCGGGAAATTCTTCGTGTTCAAACTGTGATAAAATGTCGGGGGGGGGGGGATTCACTAACCTATGGTGCAGGAAACAACAGAATATGCAGATTAAAAGTGAGATACGAGCTGTCACAATTCGTGTAAAAACGAAGCCACGGGCCAAGCGAGAACCTGATTTTTAAACCAATCACCGGGCAACACGGGGGATGCTGTGCAGGAAATTTGGACTGTGCGAATATCACAGGAGCCATAGGGCGGCAAAATCTGTGGTAACGGAAATAAAATCTCACTTGCTTACGCAGAAACTAAGCCAAAGGCTATGAGGAGTGCTCGCTGACGTCAACAATCCGGGCAAAATTCTTCCTGTTGAAAATCTGTGCTAAATGGGGGGGGGGGGGGTCTTACAAAATTTACTTTTAATGCAGTGAAAATAAGAATATACAGGTTAAAAGTGATACCTGGCAGTGCCGGGTAAGTTCAGCTAGTATTGAATATTACATATTTTATGTTTCCTCTAATATTAATTTTTTTTATTTCTACGATATTTGCTAAGAAAACTATTACTTATCATTAATATTTCTACTACATTTTCCATATAAGATGCTGTCTTGTCAAATTCTGTATTTTTTTAACGTAGTGTTCCTGTTTCTGTTTGATGCGAATTTTATTACTATAATATCTTTATACTGCAAAATAAAATTACTATAGATTATGAATGGAACAAAATATTGTTTATACCGAGACTAAAATAACGTCATACGAAAAAACAACATAGAGGGGAAAAAAAATCCGTTGTTAACTGTCAATATATTGCCCTTTCTCTTACGGGTAAACATTTTTCGAAAATCGGTTTCAAAGAAACTTAGAAGAATGAATATTGCCTTTGACGAATATAGGAATCTCGATTTCAATGAAAATGAAGTTTCATTCACTTACTTTTGCACTCTTTAGAAGTTTTACTTCAATTTAATGGATGATTGGGAAAATGCAAATAGTAGTAATTTATTACTGCTTATACGACAAAAAGTATTTGTCTTTTATTCCTTAAATTTAAAAAGTTGTTTTTTCTATACCACTTTGAGAAAAGGGGTCAGATTGTTGTCAGTGGAATATCTCTTTACACTGAAATCCCAACCATAAATCGCCATATATATCCGTTAAATGTTTCACAACTTTCTTATTTAGTGGTCTCTAATGATGTAAATTAAAACTGCCTAAGGATCTGAAAAATACATATTATATTTCAATAATACCAATCCAATTAAAAAGGAATTTTCCAATTATCTATTAAAACAGAACGGTTGCGTTTCTAATACCCCTGGGTGTTTAGGGGAGGGGCAACTTATTGTAGCAAATGTCTATACAACCACAATATCCAGAATATATCCAGGTCTATGACACACTAAACTGATATCCATTAATCATCTCATATATCTTTTGGATATTATGGAAGCGAACTTCATAACCACCACATTCTACCATCAAAATTTCCAACATAAATATATCACTTGCAAAATTCGTTTCAATTTTGCAATTTTCAAATTTGCCTACCGTTAGAGGACGGAATTTAAACTTTTAGTAGCTTTGGAAAGTGTAAATCGTTTCATCACCTATCCGCTGCAAAAAAACTTGCATTTTATCACTAAAAAACAATTATTTCTTAAAACAAAAAGTAGCATTTTTCCAACCCACCCTAAGGGAAGTGGTAAACTGATAAAATAATTCTCACTGCTCTTTGAAATAACTGTTCTCATCACCAAAAACTCATTGCTGCCAATGTAAACTTCATGACCTTTTTGGCATAAACACATCATTTATAACATTCCTTTGAAATTTTGCAATATTGAACTTTTTTTACCGTTAGAGGATGCAAATTAAAGCTTTCTGGAAATGCGGAAAGCGCGAATCGTAATATTTAATTAATTCCTATTTAACCCAAGAATTTTTAATTTATCTTAAAAAGGAAAAAATATATAGAGAGAGATCTATCCATACAACCACAATATCCTGAATATAGCCAAAAGATATCAGTAATAGCTAATGGATATCTTATAGTCATCGTAGATATCGTATGGATTTTGTTTGGATATTGTGGTTGTGTGGGTATAGACGGACACAGACGACAGAGTGAAAATATTATTTCGGTTTTTTTTTTTTTGAAAACCAAGTAAAAAAGAAAACTAAATGGAGTAAACGTAAATAGTTGGAAATCAAACCACTGAATTGTATTCTTTGGTCATTATCTCCCTAATGACATGTATCTCCCTCATTTTTAGTTTTATCGATCTCAACATTTGCACATAGACTCTCATTATGGTCGTCACAAGACACTGATATGAATTTTGGGTCCACTCACAGTAGAAGGTCCTAATACGGGACTCATTATCTTTCCATACACAACTGGATGACTGGAAAATAAAACTGCAGATTCAATAATTGAAAACTAAAGCTTTACTTTCAATGGAAAATTTTTGAATGAACGATAATAAATTTGTTATATTACGATCTTTATTCATTATTTCATAGGCAAAATTTTAAATAATTCCTAAACTTTTCGGATTCTGAATATTGTTTTCACATCTCAATGAAATACACTGATTATTTATCCTCATCTACATTATTGCATTTTAATAAGCGGTAGCACGAATAATGAGAATATTAATAACTCTTATACATCCCTCCAAAACTTCGTCAGAGCTCTGTATAATCCAAACTGTAACGAACATATCAAAGAACATTTTGTAAGAACAAAAATTCTACAACTTCCAGATCTTTCACTGGGCCGTTGCTCAGTAGGAGTGCTAGCATCGATTTTGTGCTAAAATGGGCATAAGTAGAAGTCGTCTATATGGGCAAGCTACTTAATTTGGGAGTGTACATAGGATGTTGCTTCTGTTAGAAGTGGAAAGCAGGATGTTAAACACAATTAGAATACGTCTATTTGTGATATGTTTTGAGCAGCTATTTTGTGCTGCTCATTCTCCATAGCTTAATTTTTCATGTCAGATTTTGACGTACTACAATCTGTGAAATTTTGTTTCTTTTCCTAACAATATCCTGCTTTGCTCCCATTGTGATCCAAGAGTTGCAGTTAAAAGTGTTTCCTTATTGCTGCTAGATTAAATTGTGATTACCTATAATATTTGGTCTTCCTAATTTGTACAATTTTGTGATAATGTGCAGGCGTAAAGCTGTCTATTTGTTTAAGACTCTAGACGAGATCAATCAGTGATGACGGATGACCAAGAATTTCTCTGGGCTAACGAATTTTAAAATGCTACTTTAGGTCCTCCCAACGAGCAGAATAGCTGGTTTTGCCATTGTATTAAAATAGTACCTGAACTAAATGAAAGGACTTTCCGGCAACAAAAACATATGAATATTGTTGGGATTAGAAACACTTAAAATGTTTGTTTTTTTATATATTTATGTTTTTGCCTTTACTAGCAGTTAGCCAAGGTTTTTATTGATAGCAATCCACATTACAAGACCTACAACTAAAGTTTTCGATTCCAGTGATGTTGTCCCCCCCCCCTCAAAAAAAGGGTCAGGCTTTTTCGTTATTCAAATTATAAATACAGTGAAACGTGATTCATACAGCTGTGATTGGTTATATATATCACAGCGAGTGAATAATTGCAAGTGTTGCCAGATGCTAAAATGACCATTGTATGTATTATTTAAGGTTTTTCTTTTAAAATTTCGTCATTTTGGGCATTTTTCTTGTATGGGAATAAATTTTTATCTCGTTAAATGAATATTTCAGTTATACTGGTATTGGATAAGATGACATATTGTTCTATAGAGATACACAGTAAATTGGTCGGGGTCAGAAAAAAATTTCGTTATAATGACATTTCACTGAATATATAAAAACATAAATTATATATTGATGAACGAAACTATAAAATATTTTGCCATAACATAAAACATAATAGAACGGTCAACTATACGTTTATTCCCTTCACCATACTAACTTTTCACCCACTGCTATGGTTCCTGAAAGCTGCACAAGATCATAGTCAAGCGACGAGATATGATTGGACAACGGACTAATGTAAATTAGATAACAAGATCAGCCAAAGGTGGTACGACTAGCGTGGGCTATGTTACGATTTCACGGTTAAAAGGGCTAGTTGCAATTAGTCCGAATTACCTTCCCTTTCTCTCTGACCCTGCCAATCAAGAGCTCAAAATATTAGCTCAGATTACAAGTTTCATACGGGGCTGTCTCCGGTAGCCCTTAATGATGCGACGTCACTGATAATAATTATAAAATTATTTCAAGACCTTATGAAACGTTCAGATTAATTGTTTAATTGTTACAAAGATGATCTTTGAATGCCATAAGCGATATTTTTCGTGTGTTATCTTTTGTTCAACAATTCACTTAGTTCGAAGTTCAAAACTTTTGCCAGTCTTCAGAACCTGCTGTTTACAATGTAAGCGGGTCTGAAATGAACAATTTAAAAAAAAAAACTAGAATTAATTATTGTTAATTATTGCGCAGAAGCATCCTTGGCTGCCATAGTGTTTTTTGGGTAGGGATATGCGAATAGTGTTGGTTTGTTTGGACGGTGTTACTGTTTGTTTATAGTTATCGTCTATTAATTAGGATAATGTATTATATTATTCATTATAGATTATTTTCACGTATATTAAGTTGCGAGTTTCGTATTTCTTCTTGGCTAGTTCTTTCTGGTCACGGCTAAAAATGTAAGCAAATGCATCGCTGATCCACTTTAAAAAAAAACCTCAAAATAATTTACTTACTAAAGACTAAGTAGTTGAAAATATAATTATTTATTTTTTCTTTTTTACCTAAGAATGAGACAAAACGTGTCAAATAACAAAATGTATTTATATTTTAGGCTAGTTTTCTCTGATATATTTATTTAATTTTGAAGGCTTGTTTTTAAAAAGTGGATGGACAATGCTTTACACTTTTCGTGTTTTTAAGGAAGCGATAATACTTTGGCTTTCATTGTATGATACACTTCCGACCTCTTCGGGAAAAAAATATGGTCCACCTTGCACTCCATATTCCGAAGTGTCTAAAAAACAGTTACGTTCAAATTGAAAAAAAAAAAGCTTTTGTGTTCTCTGGAACTTCTAATTCGATTTTCTGGAAAACTTTCTTCAGAAGTTTATAAATAGATGTTGCCTTAAAAATATGTAATGTCAAATGTTTAAAAGTTTTATGCAGATATATGTCGGGAAAAAAATTAGAAGCCTGTACTTAATAGTTCCGAATTTTTGAATAGCTTTGAAGATTTCTTTTCATCTAGGACAACTGTGATGTTTTTTTTTTACAGTGTTGGCGTGTGGGTGGGCCTTTATATTGTGTATATACATTGTACAATTTATGTAGAAGAAACCTGTTCTCTTCCTTTACTCATTAAAGGTGATTTACCTTTCTGAAAACGTTATCTGAGTTGATGGATCAAATGAATAAAAAAATTCGCTGATACTTTCATTTCTTACTGATTAGTGGCCTAGTTTCATGTACATCCATCCTTCGATTTACACGGTTTCGGTTTTACAAGGTCAAGGCATCCAGTTTCGTTTTACACCATTATGGACTCTTTTACACGACACAAATTTAGCTTTCTTTTATAAATGTAGATATAATATATATTATGATGTAGCAGTGGCATAGCATTATAGAGAGTATTAGACTGTCACTCCAAAGTAAAAGTTAACTAAATGGTTTAGTAGTATTTCCTAGAATAAATATATAATAGCAAATTCCTACATTAATGAAATCGTCATCTGTAATAAGTTATATTATCGTCTTTCGCAAAACATTGCATTCTTGCCATTGTAATGCAGTCTGGCGCCATCTTAATGAAATAAAATCTGTTTTAGATTGGCAGCGAAATGTCTTTCTAGACTGAATTATTCCATAATACTAAAAACTCTGTTTTTGTCTCATTTTTAGCAGCAAGTTTAATTATGCAGACCATTATGTAAGCTAAATACAGCTGATTCGCTAGTACATTGTTTCATAAATATAAAATAAACACTATAGAGAGGTTTTAATATTTCTCCCTATTTTAAGATCTTACTAATTGTTTTCTTCTAAACAGAGCCTGGTTTGTGTCATTTTGAAGTTAATTTTAATCCCCTTAATATCATTTAACACTTTCAAAATGTACAACTTGAGCTCAGGAATTTGTTCTTTTTACAATTTATTTTAATTCTACTCAAGCTGTGGCGCGTTTGACAGCCTTCCCCAACAAGGGAGGGCTAACAGCAGTACCAAATAGACATAAAAATAATGATGATGATGTCAGTATGCTTTAAACTTTTGTTAAGTGTATTTATTATAAAGCTAAATATTCTACTACCATGCCTACACAAGAATCAATACCATGAATCGGACGGTAATCACCTAGATCAGTGTTTCGCAACCTGTGGTCCGTGCCGCGTTGCCAATAATATAAAATTTTTCATCTTTAATTCACAACCACCGCTGCCGACTACTGAGCAGAGATAAGATAAATTTGGGGCCGAAACCGAACTGCTGCATGTGTGAGAGTGGAGAGACCAATCGCAACACATCTATCACGTGATAATGTTTGTTAACATCTAGTCCATCTTGCAAATGAGTAGACTTTAGTTATTGTGAATAGTTTTAGTAGGCTCTTTTTACATGTTATTTTTTATCCCTTCCATTGAAAATGACGAAGCAAATTAAATTATTGGATATTTTAAAAGGAAATATGTTGATGACAATGAACGATGTGAAACCGGGCCGAGTGGTGTGTCAGCAACTCAAATGTGATTTGGGAATGTGGTCATCTGGTGTAAAAAGGTTGGGAACCATTGACCTAGATTGTGAAGAATGTTTAGTTTTACTGACACTCACAGGTCCTGATCCGTCCTTTATTTTGAGCTTCTACCGTATATTGTAATCTTGAACACATTCGTATAACTTTCATCATTTCCTTCGTATTGAAATTGCTCCAGAGTATATAAACTTCTTGGGATAATAAAAATAGTACAAAATCGTACGATGATTTTTTGGCAGTTTTCGCAGACCGTTTGTTGATTGACAATTCTGTATAACTGACCTACGATCTCCAGTTGCTACGCCTCAGCTAATCATGACACCGCTTTATTTAGTGTGGTACATCATGCGGCACATAATACTCTATGAATTACAATCACGGAATGTACTTTCTACACAATTTATGGGCAGGGCTTCTTTTTTTGCGGGGGCGTGAGTAAAGGAACGTAATCGGAAGTGGGACGCAGGGAGTCCGACTCTCCCCCCCCCCCCAAAAAAAAAAAAATTCCGGTCGTCTTAAATGAAATCTCAAACTTGCCTACTTGTTTTGAAACTTCTAAATCCAAAATAAGTGTTTTTATATAATTTTATTTTAATCCCATGGCTTATGTCCAACACTAAAAAATATATTGAGAGAAGAATTATTAATTTTTATTCCATATGGAATATCATTTTAACATTTCCTGTCCGCTGGAATATTTTAATTATTGGGAAACTCTACCGAAGTCCTATCTTCAGCGCCTCCCCGCCCCCACCGAAAGTAAATCCTGGGTGATATTAATGTGCATGCAGTGTTTTAATATACAGTTGGTGATATTTTTCTTTACCGCATTTTCGATTTCGAATGGATTAAAAAGTGAGAACCTCTGAAGGCATGAGTCAGATAGAAAAGGTTTCAGAAGGTGATTTTGTTAACTTTTTATAATATTAATTAGCACTTTGGTTCTAACTTTTCAATAACTAAAATATATGCACAACAAACTTAATGTACTGGGGCCATTTGGTCAAGCCCTCCACTACTCATAACAAAAGTGTTGGAAATTTTCCATCACGCCGCCACTTTTTTTCTAAAAGAGCACAGATTATGGGTATTTGAAACTCTAGTTAGAGAGAATTCTACTTGATCTAAAGCAGCTCTACGTGAAAAAGAACATTATGAAGAATACACGTTATTACCTGTAAACAAGATTTTGCTTACCCATTGCCATGTGTGCTAAGCCAGCAATAATGATTACAATTAGTGCCAATATTTTAGCCATCGTAAATACATCTTGTACACGAGTTGCCCATTTCACATTGTAGCAATTGATAAAAGTCAATAAACCTGAAATAAATCATAATAAACATAAATAGGAAACATCAATAATTACGACATTTCATGTTTAAGCACAGAGAGATAAGAAACGCTTATGGCACAAAGTACAGAGTGTCGCAAGGAAACGTTTTAAGTGTTGAGTAGTAATTCTTTTCGTGTGTGAAAATAATGATTAGTATTTTCAAACTGATTCTTTTAATGCTTCAAGGGAATACTAATAAAGGTACAAAACAATTAACCATGGTATAAAAGTGACATATATCATTAAATGTCGAGGGAAAAAAAATTAGACTGTTCCTTAACGAAACAGCAATTGTAAAAACGAATATTACTAACAAACTTGAAAAGAAAGTAACAATGGCAAATCAATGGATGACCAATGATATATCAATTAAAAAATTCAAAGAGTAAAAAAAAACTAATCCTTCAGGAATTTAGCAGTAGTGTGAGAGATAGATAAACAAAGAGAAAATAAAAGATGCAAGTGTTTTTTCTTTACAAATTTCAGTCACTTCCTGCTTTTTTTGATAACGATTAAACGAAGTTTCTGGAGTTAAATACAAGTGTTTGAAATGAATCATAATCAATGTTTATCATTGTGTAGCACCAGGCATAGGTAGTTGTGGGGACAATGACCTTGCCTCCCTTTGACAATAATAATAAGGAGTAATGGAGGCAAAAAATGATTACCTATCCTGGAAAATATTTCGCAGCACACTATTATAATTCACTCGATTAGAACCATTAGTACGAACTGTTTACTGCGACGGTGCAATCAAATTACCATTCAATGAAAAATATTCTTCTGATAATGTAGTAAAATACATTTTTCAATTATAAAATTTGACTTATAGTCAGCTGATGCAGCTATTCCGATAAGTATTTCGCAGCACACTTTCATATACAGGTAACCCCCCGTTCATCGCGACCCCGGCGAGTGCGGATTCGTTATATCACGATCTTTTTTTTTTGTCTCGGCACTTGTGTGGCTTTGAAACACGCGAGGAAAAGTCAAAACGAATGGTTGCACGTGCGTGCTAACTTTCTTTCTCGCTCAATCACATCGTACACATGTACATAACGTAAAGTGACGAGCGTGGGCGAGACAAAAGAACGCCGTGCGCCTGGTACGGTTGAGCCAGTGCATCATTTGGGTCTATCCTTCAGTAGAATCTTAGCTGCAGTATCAAACGCACGCTAATTAAATTGACTACATATTTTTTTATTCCCTCGTAATTTTTAAAATGTCAAAAAGACAATATGAAAAATTGGTTAAGAAAATTCGCAATGTAGTGACTTTAGAAAAGAAACTAAAAATTATAGAAAGGATAGAAAGTGGTGGTAAATTTACAGTTGTAGGGAAGGGATTTCAAATTGCCTGAGTCTACAGTGCGATCAATTGTGCAACAAAAAGACAAAATTAAAAAGGCTGGCGAAAGTGTTACTCCAATTACAGCGACGAAAGTTTCACGAACCAGAAGTTTTTTGATGACAGAAACGGAAAATTTATTAAGCAAATGGATAGAGGACCTAAATCAACACCACGTGCCTGTGAGTACCCAAATCATAATGAATAAATCACTTAGTCTTTGGGATCATTTAAAATCTCAACATGGAGGAGAAGTTTTTAAAGCAAGCAAAGGCTGGTTTGATCGGTTTAGAAAACGATCAAACGTGCATAGCCTTAAAATGATTGGCGAATCGGCTAGTGCAGACGTAGAATCAGCTGAAAAATATCCAGTGGAGTTCCGTGAAATTGTGGAAAGGGGAAATTATCCACCAAATTTAATTTTTAATGTAGATGAGACGGGACTCTATTAGAAACGAATGCCAACACGCACGTTTATTTCCATAGAGGAGAAGACTGCTTCTGGATTTAAAGTAGACAAGGATCGTCTAACTCTTCTTCTCGGCGGAAATGCATCCGGAGAATTAAAATTGAAACCATTGTTGATTTATCAATCAGAAACTCCTCGTGCCATGAAAGGTTATTCTAAAAGCAATTTACCAGTTTTTTGGCGAAGTAACCCTAAGGCTTGGATGACACAAAATTTATTTATGGACTGGTTTAAAATTTGTTTCTGCCCAGCAATAAAAAAATATGGCGAGGATATTGGAGTTAAACCTCGAGCTCTTTTGGTGTTGGACAATGCGCCGGGAAATCCTGTGGAACTTGAGACTCTGTGAACTGATTTTCCCGTTGAAGTGGCATTCTTACCTCCGAATACCATTTCCATCTTACAGCCTATGGATCAAGGCGCAATAGCAGCATTCAAAGCCTATTATTTAAGGAAAACGATGCGCCAACTCATTGAAGAAACTGATGGAGGTGGTAGAGATGCCATGCGGGTTTGGTGGAAACAATTTAATATTATGAAAACTATCAAAAACATCGACGAAGCGTGGAATGAAGCCACCCAGTCGTGTATGAAGGATGTTTGGAAAACATTGCTCAGAGAAATTGTTGAAAATCACATCAATTATGAAAATCATATTCAAAATATCATCGAAGAGATCAGTCTTATAGCCACTTCTGGAGGCATTGAAGGTGTTGATGTAGATCAGGCATGTCAAACACGCGGCCTGCCGGGAACTGTTCTGCGGCCCGCCAAGATTGATAACCAATATGTTTATTTAACTTTTGACAACACTGGATTCTTTAATTAAAATTATAAGTACGTACACGGTACATGAATTAAAAAACGTATTTCAGAAAACATTTCCATTTATATATAAGGGAAACTATTGCGCATAAATGTATATGTCGGAGCCCGATAGTAGAATTGCTCATATCATGAAATGCCCGATCATTTCATGAAATAGTGGCATTTCATGATATGAGCAATTCTACGATCGGGCTCCGACATGTATACACGTCTCGAGGTCATTCAAATGTACGTACTTTGCGCATGGCAATGAGTCACGAAATGCCAGTAGAGTCGGAAGCTATTCGTTAGCAGTCAGTGAACAAATAGTTTGCACATAACAATTTTCATCTTTCTTTTTGTTTTGCGGCCCGCGATTTAATATATGATACTTAATATGGCCCTCGGTGGTTAACGAGTTTGGCATGCCTGATGTAGATGATATTCAGACTTTGTTAAAATCACACGGCGAACCCTTAACTAATGAAGAGCTGCAGGAAATGGACTGCCATACTATGTCCCAAGAAAATGACGTCTCGGAACCTGTTCCCGTGCGAGAGTTAAGTGTCAAAATCATTGAAAAGGCCCTTTCTCTTCACAATCAATGCATGGAGTTGTTAGAAGAAAACGACGAAGATTACGAGCGAGTGAGTGCTGTAAATGCGTAGTTGTAACGGATTATTTGACAGTTATCGGCAATTTTACATAATAAACGTAGAGAGGCCAAACATGGGAATCTAGATTCCTTTTTGCAACGCGGAACAAAATGAATGAATTATGAATTATGTTATGTATGGCATTTTTTGTTATTAATAATATTTATTTTATTAATAAAGTGTTTTTTCGAATTTTAAAACGTTTTTTTTTAAATCCCCCGTTGATCGCGAAAATTCGCTTATCGCGACCATGTTCAGAACGTATCCTTCGCAATGAACGGGGGTTACCTGTATATAATTAAAATTCACTCGTTCGATGCACCTATGTTCAAACATAGTTTCTTTAAACATCCCACTAACCATTTTCTCTCCATAGGTAGTTGGAATGTGAGGACTCTGCACAGACAACACAGAGCTTTTTCTCTTGATGTCCTCACACAAGAATTCCACCGTTATAATTTAGATATTCTCAGCTTGCAAGACACCAGATGGTCAGATAAAGGTCAGATTCTTAAAAATAATCTTAAATATCTCTTTTCAGGGAGGAATGATAATAAACATTACCAAGGTGTGGGTCTGCTACACAGCAGACACACAAGTTATTTTGGCTATTTCTAAACCTAAACTTCATAAATCGCCAGGTGTAGATGAAATTACTATGGAAATGCTTAGAGCTGGGAATGTTTCTGTTACCACGTGGATGATTGAAATTTTGAATATTTTTTATGATAAAGGCATGATTCCTAAGGATTTTACCAGAGCTATTATTATCCCTATTTTCAAAAAAGGTAAACGCAGTTCTTGTGATAACTATAGGGGTATCAGCCTACTCTCTGTTACAGGGAAAGTTCTTTGCAAGATTGTGCTTAATAGAATTAAGAATCTGGTTGACAGGGTATTGCGTGATGAGCAATGTGGATTCAGAAGTGGTAGGGGATGTGTGGATGAGATATTTTCACTTAAGCAGATTCTTGAGAAATGTTTAGAGTTTCAGCAACTTTTGGTTGCTAGCTTTGTTGATTTCAAAAAGGCTTTCGACTCTGTTGATCGTCATAATTTTTGTTGATTGTGAGATCATATGGTATACCAGACAAGTTAGCATAATGGGTTGGGTTGTTTTACCTCTGAGCGGCACTTTTTTGCACACCATAGGCTAAATGGCCAGGTCACATGGACCCCGAAGGCTCAGAGAAGGTTGGGGGAGGGGACCCACTGGAACAGCTGTTGGAAGGCAGATGGCAGCCTCCCGTCAAGGCCATCCAGCGTGTTCTTTAACGTGCACAGGGTATGGCTCTCCCGCACACGGGGCCACGGCTTAACGTCCCATCCGACGGACGGCGGCCCTTCCAAGCCCATCGGTGTCCCCTACTGACCGTGGGCAGGGCGGGGAATTTTGCGGATATCAATCTCAACGCTGACCAAGCTGGGACTCGAACGTGGGAACTACAGATTACGAGCCTGGCGCGCTACCGACTGAGCCACCCCCGCCCCTTAGCATAATGAAAGCTCTCTATAATAACACTGAGTCGTGTGAGAGTTGGTAAGACTTGTAGCAATTTTTTTAGCATTACTTCTGGTGTTCGACAAGGGTGGATTTTGTCTCCTTTTCTCTTTAGTTTGGTTATTGATTATGTTTTGCGAAATTCACTTTAAGGGAAAGATTTTGGCCTTAATTGGGCTGGAGATACAAAAATTTCTAATTTAGATTATGCTGACGATTTAGCCCTTTTGGCAAATGATGTTGATGAGATGAACTCTTTCATTCAAGCTGTTGATGAAACTGGTAGTAGAGTAGGTTTGGTTATAAACAGAGAGAAAACTAAAGTGATGAAAATTGGTCAGGCAGGCTGTGATTCAGTTAATCTGAATGGTTGCAGTCTTGAACAAGTGTCACAGTTTAATTATCTTGGGAGCTATGTAACAGATACTGGTGATGTGCGGCATGAGATTAACAGAGGAATAGGGATTGCTGCCGGGACTTCTAGAAATCTGTGGAGGGTGTGGAGAAATAGGCGTATACACCTAAAGACTAAAATTAGACTGTATAATAGTTTGGTTCTTTCTAGGGTTAGTTATGGTAGTGAAACTTGGACACTTTGTAAACAAGATAACAGGAAACTAGATGCTTACGCAGTATCTTGGGCATTAGGTGGTTCAACTTTGTAACTAATGATGAGGTTAGGCAAAGGAGTCGGCAACCTCCTTTAAGCAGCATATTGTGCAGAGACTCCGTTGGTTTGGCTATGTTGCCCGTATGGATAATTACAGATTGGCGAATAGGGTTATGAACAGTGTGCCAAAAGGCTTCAGAAAGAGGGGGAGACCAAGGATGCGGTGGGCAGACAATGTCAAACAGGACCTTGTTAGAATTGGTGTGCAGTGGCCAGATGCAACAGATATAGCTCAGGATAGACTTGCTTGGAGAACTAAATTGCACGGTCTGGTTGGACCTCCGTAGCCCATGGCTGCTTGAGGATGATGATGATGTAGTTAAATCTAATGATTTCATTATATTTAGATAGGTTAAAACGAAACAAAATTATCTTATTGCATTTAACATAGTACATTTGTCACAAAACACTTTTTTTTAATATAAACACTATCAAATTTACCCGACGTTGCTCGGGTCTGAAACTTTCTAAAATATAGAGTAGATGGCATTCCCTACGTCGCAAGCTTTAATTTGGCATAAATATTACAATCGATCTCCTCCCCCTAAGGGGGTGGCTCAGTCGGTAGCGCCCCAGGCTGGTAATGTGTAGTTCCCAGGTTCGAGTCCCAGTTGGGTCAGCGTTAAGATTTATCTCCACAAACTTCCCCACCCTGCCCACGGTCAGTAGGGGACACCGATGGGCTTTCCGTCCGTCGGATGCGGTGTTAGGCCGTGATACCATGTGCAGGAGAGCCTTACTCTGTGCACGTTAAAGAACACACTGGATGGCCTTGACGAGAGGCTCCCATCTGTATCTCAACAGCTGTTCCAGTGGGTCTCCTCCCCCAACATTCTCTAAGCCTTCGGGTCCTTGTAACTTGGCCATTTAGCCCATTGTGTGCAATATAGTGCAGCTCAGAGGTAAAAAACCCAACCTCCCCCTCCTGTTAAAAATTTCTTCCTCTCTTTTAGGGGAGAAAAGAAATGGACATAATTCAAAATACCCATAATCCTCCCCACGACAGAAGTTTCTAAACCAAAAACGTGAATTTCCTCGCTCAGGTAATCGAACTTTTCAATCACTTCTTACACACCAGATTACCTCGGATACAACTGCAACAACTTAATAGAAAAAGAAATTAACTATGGTCTGAGGTTATAAAAAATGTGAAATTACTAAAGAATGATTATTATTAAATAAAATTATTTATTAACACAATACACAATATTTAAAACATTTATTAATTATTTGCATATACTTTTATTCTAGCCGTCCCGTGGCCGAGTGGTTAGCACGATTGGCTACTGATCTAAGGGACCTGGGTTCGAGCCCCGCAAGCAGCTGCTTGAGGGGGTATTTTATTTATTACTTTTATTATCTTTTGTATATTTTTCAAGTTAAGTTAATGATTTTAATTTCTGATACGAATTTAGTTTTTGAAATTTTCACTTCTACAAAGAATCTCGTGTTCCATTCGTGCTTAATTAGAACGACTTCAATATCCACGGACGCTAGCGTTCTTGACCCAACAAACCAAAAAAAAAATACCCCGTCAAGCAGCTGCTTGCCACAGAGGTCATACAGGAGCCTGTCAGTTTATATACCAAAGTAGAAGATCTGAGATGATGGCAGGACCTCAGCAGAAAAACGACACATACAACCACTAAACAATGAGTTAATCAGGCGAAATCAAAAAGAAATTAGTTTTACGTATTCCTTATTTCAATTTATTGGTGGCAACAGCTATTTCGAATAACTTTTAACCGTTAATGTTAGGTCTATGGAGATTTTGAGAAATTTAAACCCGGCCACTACAATTTTGGTTGACCCCAGCCGGTTTGCAAATAGCCTATATTCTTCCCCTGGGTAATGGGAACGTTCATGCAAAGTTTGAAGCTTCTAACTCTTCTGGGGGCTGAGCGCATAAGCGGACAGACACACAAACTTTCTTCTTTATATATTAGATACATTATCACATGACAATTGCAATAAAAAAAATTCATTAAAAATGCTAGCAAATATAGAACTATCAGACTTTTGCTACCTCTTTCAAGATGTTCGCAACCCATAGTTTGGGGCCCACTCATTACCCAGTTCCGAGATTTTGGGGTCCATGAAATCTGTCCATTTAGTCAACTGTGTGTTAAAATTGTCGTTTTGATGTAAAAACAATCCTACTCAACTCTAGCCGCGCCCTGGAGTCCATCACTGAAAGTTAAGGTCTCAAAAACAGAAAACCTAAAGTCCATTAACAAAATATATACTTACATAGCACCAATATGGCAATTATCCTTATAACACTTACAGGTATCGTACAGAAGGGGAACAAAGGCTGCAGAATATAATTAGCAAAGGTCAGGGCGGCGATAATGTTTCCAACGGGCACAATAATTAATATTGAAGCCCAGAGATAAAGGAAAGCAGGCAGTGGTCCGAAGGCTGCTTGGATATAAGTATAATCACATCCTGACTTGGGTATAGTTGTCCCTAACTCTACGTAGCACAAAGCTCCCATCATCGACATAACACCAGTAAGGATCCATATGATGAGTGCCATGCCTACAGATCCCGTTTCTCGCACGACACCTTTGGGTGAAACAAAGATGCCTGTTCCTATTATTGCTCCGACGATCATGGTCACGCCATTAAATAAACCAATTTTTTTCTCCACTTGTACTTTACTTTTCTCGTTAATCCCGAAAGTGGGCACTTCAAGTAGAAAAGACCTTTCGGTTGATTTATAAAACTGACCCATTTTTGCTATTAAAAGAAGTTTTTTTAGTATCCTTTTCTAGTTATTCAGACGGCTCTAATTTGGCTTCCAGTCCTCACCCGAACTCGGCTAAAAAGACTTCAAAATCCCAAACATGCTCCAGACAAAAAACAGTCAAGTGGTATTGCATAACGTGCATGAGCACAAAGGCTAAGGCTGTTGTCAATAACCCATCGCTTGCAGTAGCAAGTTCACAAAGCTTCATAAGCAGTTCTTTAACACTTGTGACCCAAGTGAGAAATATTAATATGAACTTTTAAATCAAGGACAGAAAAAAAATTGCTTCATTACAGAATAGTAAAGCATTAGACTTTGACTGGAAGAACTATTTTTAGTTCGTATAGTTGAAATAGTAAACAGAAACGGTTCAAGGAACCAAGTTTAATCTTCATTACTTGACGTTCCAAAGGTCGTGTTTAACTGATATTAAGGAAGAGCAATGTCCTGCCGATATGCTAAAAGATGCAATCAAGACCGATCGGTTGTAAAAGTGTTGATTGCGAAATTCGAAAATAAAGGCCGTGTATTGTCAAGGGCGTGGTTGGCAATAAAATATTTTTTTTTTCGTGTAGGATGATGGCTTTTCTTTTCCAAGTTTTCCGGTTCGTAACAGTTATAAAACGGAATAAATCTGGAAGTTTTTTGATGTTTTCGAATATCGTCTATTATCTTATCCCATGTAAATATTAACCATTATGCTAAACAAGAAAATTAATTTGGGGAGAGGATTGGATTAACTCTGAGAGACATTTTTTTTGCACACAATGGGCTAAACGGCCAGGTTACAAGAACTTCAAAGTTTAGGGAAGGGAATTCACTGGGCAGTTATTAGGATACAGATGAGTACCTCCCGTCAAGACCATCCATTTGGGAGAGGGAATTTGGAGTTGGAGCCTCCTACCCCTTCTAAACAAATCATATCCTCCCAAAAACAATATGATGACACTTATATGTATGTATGTATGTATGTATGTATGTATGTGTATAAAGGTTATCAAAGTAATCGAAACATCCTTTAAATATATTGACCCTATTTGTCCTATAACTCTAGTGTAGGAGGGTGGAGTGTTATCCAACGGTTACGGCCTTAAGAGGAAAAGTGGGAAAATGATTTTTAATGATATTCCTGATCAAAGACTAACTAGACAATTCAAGTTTTGAAATAAGGAAAGTTTTTGCATGGCATGAAATTACTTTCCGCACGTGAAACCTGTAATTGATAAAGTTAACATGAGAACGTTAATGTTTGTGACTAGGTTCAAAACCTTTGGTAGATTATTTTACATTAGAAATCAAAATAGTGCCTTCGGCAGCTCTTGATTTCTAGGCTGTCACTCCGACCTCTATAATATCTTGATTGTAACACCGGATATGAAATTCCTCTCCGAGTTCTACTGCCTGAAATAGCCCTATTTATCAATGTTTAGCTCTCCAGACCGGTATATCAAACTTTGACCTCGAAGAATCGCATCCAAAATTTGAGAAAATTACAGAGATCTACGATTCAAAATGTCTCCAGGCACCAATTTTTAAACCTCTAGTAACTAAGCGACTTTGTTACTAGATCTAGCGAGTTTTGAGCTTTCACGGCGTACCCCAAAAAAATTTACCGCATATCCCATGCTGAGAACCCCTGTTTAACAGAATCGAAAGCCTTCTGCAAATCCAAAAACAGTACAAAAGTCTTTCTATGTTGGCGTACACTTCCGAAAACGTTTTCAGTTAAACTTAATATATACTGTTCGGTACTTTTTTCCTCCCTAAATCCAAACTGATTATCTGATAATATTTCGTCTTTCCAAGAAGTTCTGCAATCTATTTTTTATTAAAAATAAATAAATAAATACCCCCTCAAGCAGCTGCTTGCCACAGAGATCTGACAGGAGCCTGTCAGTTTATATGCCACAGTAGGAGATCTGAGAGGATGGCAGGACCTCAGCAGAAAAACGACACATACACATCCATGCCTAATCCGGGGCTCGAACCCAGGTCCCTTAGATCAGTAGCTAAGCGTGTTATTAGTCTTTCAAAAACTTTTAAGAAAATAAGAAAAAGTGAAATTGGTTTATAATTGAAATCAGGTTCGAATTATCAGTTTTATTAATTGGAATTATAATAAATAATAAGTCCTCAATAAATATATCGTGCTGAAAAGAAGAGTTTATGATATTAGTCAGTAATTAGTAGGATATTTGATAAGTAAAATTTCCGACATCTACAGTCCGAAACATCCCTAGACATCAATTTTCACGTTTTGAGCCCTCGCAGATCAACGTTTGACCTCGAGGGATACGTCGGTCAAATTTCTGTTTTTCTCCGAGATCTACGACCGGAATTACCCTTAGGTGTAAATATTCAGAGCTCTACCATTTCTTAACAGCAGTCAGAATCCTATCAATCAGCAGTCAGTCAGTCACTAACTCACAATCTTCCTCTGTGAGAAAGGGGACACTGCGGCATTTCCAAGTCCATCGGTGTCCCCTTTCTCACCGAGGACAGGGTGAGGTTAGTGGCGATAAATTTTTATGCTAGTACAATTGGTTTGTTCGATTGTTTTTGTTTCTGAACATTTTTTGCACAAAATGAGCTAAATGGGCAGATCACAAAGACTTTAAAAGTGTTCTGAAAAGGTTGGAAAGGGGACTTATTGTCTATCGGAGGTCTTTCTCACTTAGGTTAGGGTATCCTGAAGGCCATTCAGCGTGTTCTTTAGGGTCCCTCTCTCCGGCACACGGAACCACGGCTTAACGTCCCATCCGACGGATGGCGTCCTTTCCAAACCCACTGGTGTCCCTTACTCACTGAGGGCAGGAAGTTTTCTGGAGAAAAACTGGCCCAGGTGGAACTCGAACCTGGTAATTGCAGATTACGAGCCTGGTGCCCTACTAACTGACCTAACTCCACCCCAGTGGGCTAAAGCGATGGCGCTGTAACATTCCTAATCAAGGTTATAGTGGTAGGCTTTCTCTTCCAGGCTGTTCTTTCTAGGTCATACAGTACTGTGCGAATTAGTTGGGACAAGCGAAGATAGGCTAAGTCCCTTCCGCTGCAAGTCCAAACTTGTTCGTAACTTTCTGCTGCAAGTCTAAACTTGGGCGAGTTCCTGCAATGGACATGCGCAAGTTTAGATTTGCAGCAGAGCGATATCTGCAAGTCTAAAATTGTTTGTTGTGTTACTCTGCTATTATTTACACTTCCACTGTAGTCGGAATTGATATTTCATAGGCTAAGGACGTGATTAGGTAAGTAGTTCACAATTTTCACTGGAAACTTTTTTTATTAAATACATCATGGACATCACGCCTCGTAAACGAGCTAAAATAATCGCTTTAGGCGAAAACACTTCACTTACTGCTAGGCAGATAGTAAAAGCAGTTGGTGTCAGGAAATCCAGCGTTTCACGGATCATGAAGCTGCATAAGGAGACACGTCCCGTAAAGGACATTGTGGAAGAAAAAGAAAAACCATCCCTAGAGATGATAGTCTAATTCAAAGAATTAGTATCAAGACCCGAAGAAGAGCAGTGGAGACATCAAAAGGGAGATTGCGTCTCACGGGGTTACTATAGATGCTTTCACCGTATGTCGTCGCCTTCTAAAGTGTGGTCGCTGGGCTCGACGCCCCTCCAAAAAGCAGCTTTTGACACCCGCTATGAAGCAAAAAAGGCTATCCTGGGCAAAGAAACATCGAGACTGGACTGTGGAGAATTGTGAAAAAGTGATATTTTCCGACGAAACCCACTTTGAGGTGCTTCAGGTCAAATTTCGTCCGCCGCTCGCCTGGAAAACCTCTTCGATCCGGCCACATCCAGCAATTCCCCAAACACCCACCCAAGGTCATGTTTTGGGGATGTTTCACAACTTCCGGGCCACAGACGCTTCACCCCACTGAAGGAATAATGGACAGCAAAAAGTACATAGGCGTTCTGGAGGCGAAAATGGTCCCAACTCTGCAGAAGCTGTTTCCTAACGGCGATGGGGTATTTCAACAGGATCTGGCTCCATGCCACAATTCTAAGCTTGCTAAGAGCTTCTTTACCCAGCAACATTTGAAGGTATTCGAGTGGCCAGGAAATTCACCCGATCTAAACCCCATTGAAAATTTGTGGGCCATTATTAAAGCGCGCATATCTAAGATGGATTGCACGACGAAAACCAAAATGATAGTAAGTGTCGTGAGTGTGGTACCACGCCCCTGAAGTGAAGGAGATGTGTGGAAAGCTAGTGGCATCAATGGTTGAGAGGGTGAAAGAAGTAATTAAAGCTAAGGGGGGTCACATTCACTATGTACACTATTAAAGAAATAAATATTTTAGTTGTGTCTTTGTTACTGCATTTTCCTATTGTCCCAACTAATTTGCACAGTACTGTATGTCCGTAGCGCAAATTGGCTCTTCTATCATGTGACCATACCGCCCAATGAATATGGATTTTTCGAATGATCTACTAGTTTCAATTACCACCGTTAGAGGGTGCAAAATTCATTCTTTTTGAGAAATAGCATTTAACTCTAAGCGATATGTTATTTTTCTCGTTACCACTGAGAAATACTTCCGTTTTGCGTCGACGGGTCATCGGATGCTGTCAGCGTAAACAATATGTACGGCAGAATGGGTGAAAGTCCGAGCGAAAATGTTATCGTAGGACCAAGGGCAGCTGTGTTTTTCAACGTTTTATAACTCGAAAGCCGGAAAATTTGCCATAAATATTTAACGTACAAGAGAGCTGCTAAAAAACCCACCAGTATCGTGGTAGTCAGAAAGAATTTTTTTTTCACGGGGTGACAAAAAGTCAAAAGGATAGAAATTATTAGTTCGAGCCGTTTCATTAGTGAGTGCAGTTTTGATTACAAAAATCATGCATATATCTATAATAATAAAAGATATCTGTCTGTGTGTGACTCAACGGGAAATCGTGGTGGACACTTCAAAATTTCGCATTGTTTTTTGGTTGTCGTCCGACTTGTAAGCGAAATTAGAGGCAGAAATTTTACCATGCTATTCTTACAAGAAACCGACGTCTCTGCGAAGTCCTTTGTTACCATTTGTTTGCTTCGTGTGAACGTAAGAGTCATATCAATTAAATCTGCTGCTGTTGCCAGATCCCCACATTAACAAAGGCGTTATTAACCCTTTCACGACTAAGGGAAACATTTTTCCCTATTTTAAAATTGGTGATTGTCGTATTTAATTATAACCTTATCTGCATTTTTTATACAGAATGTCAAAATAGAACATATGCCGAACGCAATTACGTAAACGGGAACGTTTAGTCCATGTCCATCTTTGCAATAATGTTGCATCTGTGCAATGCCACCTTTGCTTCACAACCAAAAGAAATTGCTTCGCAGAATATCATAATTAGCACATCATTTTGTACAGTAATTTTATTTCATAATTTTGTGTTATTTTAGTTAACATTTTATAATATTTTATATATATCATGCAGGTTGTTCTAATAAACCAATAAATAAAAGACATTGCATAATAAGCCTAACTATAATTTGTGTTACCTTTATAGTCCATTGGGAAAAATATTTCCCATAAAATTCCAAAAAAAACTACACATTGTTATGTATTTTTCTTATGATTTTTATTTATTTTACGTCTAAACAAACTAAAATAAACAGTTACATACTAATATTTACTCTTAGAAACCTTATGGTCCTGAAAGGGTTAAGGCTTCCCATTGCAGGTAGGATTTGACGATTTTTTTAACCCATGGGGTCACACTGGGGGAACCACAATTTGGGACCGTTCCGTTGAGTATATCGGGAAAACCCTTCCCCCTTCCCTGCCGCCAACGTCCATGACCGAGACTGCGTGCTAAAATCTGTCGAGATGGAAATAAAAATCTTCATATATTACGTAGAAACGAAGCCACCAACTATAATAGCGAGTGCTGACATCACAACACCGTTGAATTCTTTGTGTTGAATCTGTGCTAAAGGGTCGGGTGTCAGTACTCACAAAATTAACCTATAGTTTATAGGAAATCAGAATATACAGTTTAAAAGTGAGACTAGGGCAATGTCGGGTGCAGTTCAGTTACATTGGGTTGTTTTAATTTTGAGAGGCACTTTTTTGTATATAATGGGCTAAATGGCCAGGTCACAAGGATCCCGAGTGCTCAGAGAACGTTGCGGGGAGGGGGCCCACTTGACAGCTGTTGGGAGATAGATCGTAGCCTTCCGTCAAGGCCATGCAGGGTGTTCTTTAACGTGCACAGCGTATGGCTCTCCCGCACACGGGTACCATGACTTAAAGTACCATCTGATGGGGGGGGCGGCCTTTTTAGCCCCTCAGTGTCCTATACTGACAGAGAGCAAGGTGGGGGAGTTTTGCGGAGGTAAATCTCAACGCTGACCCAGGTAGGACTCAAACCTGGGAATTGCAGATTATGAACCAGGTGCGCTACCTACTGAGCACCCCTGCCCACCATAACACAATGTTTATATTAATCCAAATATATGTAAGGTTCATTGAAATTCCATAAAAACTTAAAAGGGTAATTTGGGACAGCGACCGTTACTCTCAATTTTCAGTAATCTAGTATTTAGGTAATATTAAAAAGAAACTACAATATATGGTAGCCAAGTAGTTTAGCTTATACACACTAAAGGTAAAAAGTATGATGTTAATACACATTTCAAACTGAAAACAGTGTTTCATATCCAATGTTTGAAAAAAATTTTTATCGAAAGGAAAAAGACATGAAATTACATTTAATAGTTTCAAAATTGCCAAATATATTATAAATTATACAAAAGCACTCCAGGTGATTTTGTTTTGGGTTGTTGTTTTACCTCTGAGCGGCACTTTTTTGCACACCAAGGGCTAAATGGCCAAGTCACATGGACCCCGAAGGCTCAGATAAGGTTGGGGGAGGAGACCCACTGGAACAGCTGTTGGGAGACAGATGGTAGCCTCCCGTCAAGGCCATCCAGCGTGTTCTTTAATGTGCACAGGGTATGGTTCTCCCGCACACGGGGCCATGGCTTAACGTCCCATCCGACGGACTTTCCAAGCCCATCGGTGTCCCCTACTGACCGTGGGCAGGGCGCGGAATTTTGCGGAGATAAATCTCAACGCTGAACCAGCAGGGATTCGGACCTGGAAACTGCAGATTACGAGCTGGCGCGCTACTGACTGTGCCACCCCGTCCCCACTCCAGGTGGTAGATTAAAGGCCAATTTACATTGGCATGGATTACTAGCACCAGTTTAACTGGTGCCAATATGTAGGGACCTTCCAGCATTAATTTTTCATTCTTGCGTAGGTCGTTTCGACATTTATATTGAACCAATAGTTTGCCAGTCAGTTATTGGCGCCAGTAACCCATGCCAGTGTTATGGATTACTTGAAATATCTAATTCCTTGATCAAATGATTACGTTTCCACAAACACAAAACATGTGTAAAATGTTCCGTTATTCCATTTGACGATACTAGGTCCTTAATAACAATACTACTACTTACATATAACTGCCGCTGAAATAATCCTTACAGCACTCGATGGTGGTGGACATGGTGCAAAATAAGGTTCAAGGATATAATTAGAAAAAGTAAGCGCAGAAATAGTACTTCCAGTAGAAGATGTTACTGCCATACTTAACCATAAGAACACAAATGATGGCAGGGTTCCGAAAGCCTCTTGTATATAGGCGTAATCACATCCTGATTTTGGAATACTAGTGCCTAATTCCATGTAACATAAAGCAAAGCCCATTGCCATAATTCCACTCATACTCCACACCACAAGGGCCATACCAAGAGAGCCAGTAGATTGTAATACTCCTTTAGGAGATATGAATATACCGCTACCTATGATTGCTCCAAGAGTCATGGTAACGGCGTTGAAAAGATTAATGCTTCTCTCTACTTTTACTTTCCCATTCTCTTCATGATCATCACTAGGTGTTTTTAGAAGAGAAACTGCTTCGTCTGCATCGTAATCCTTAGTCATTGTCAGCTTCTGTTCAACACTCTCGTGATGCCACAACTATCAGCTTCTACTCGGCAGTAAGGAAGGAAATTGCCAGGAAAACGAAAAATATTAAAGGAAAATGCGCATGCTCACAAATATTTACAACGTCATAAACATCACGGTATCTGCTTTGGGATTGTATACTCACCTGTTCACCGATTTGATTAGAGCTATTCGATCGTTTACTTGAAGTCCACTTACTAATATCTTCACTAGTCTCAAATCGCTACTTCCATTATGTCTGCTGGATGTTAAGCTTTATGACTGATGCCAGATTAAAAAGTAATTATTTTTATTTTTCAATTACAAGCAACTTTCGTTTAAACAGCCTAATCTTCGTAAGCAAACAAGTGGCAAAAATTTAATGAATCTCCTCCAACCCTCTGTTCAAATAAAGCGAAAATGAAAATAAGATATTAAGAAAGAGAAAGAATTTCTATTGAGTTTTTAAGTTAATAAGGATGCAGGAAATGTGGCTAGGCAGAATTCATAGTTGGGAAGAAAGAAAAAAAAAATTGGTCTAAAGAACAGATAAAAAATGAAGGTGGAGAAAAAGCAGAAAGAGTAGATTGATCAAAAGGAATGGTTTTGTTTAATTACATCGAATATATTGAACATATATTTAACATTTTGAATGTAATTATTTTTGTAGAAAAACATACTTTAACATGAGATTTAGCCTTTAAATTCTATTGGACTCTTGCAACAATATAAAGACTACTTTGAAAGCTCAGTAGGTACGGATCTAGAAAAAATTAAAGGGGGAGGGGGGTGAGCATAGTGATTGTATCGAATCGAAACGCCTTTCTGGTATAAAATTCTCGTCTGCGCTTTAGTGATATTTCAAAAAGTTCTTGAAAAATACGTGAAATAAATAACGTTTTTTTCTCCGTTTCTGTTACTAGCATTCTTAACAGGAAGAGGGATTTCTCCTTCTTAGATCAGGCCTTGAGCATCTGATTGTTATTTATTGGTGACTTAGGGCAATTAATTTTGGTGATTTATAGTTTCCGACTTTTGCAGTGTTCGCACATAAAGGATTCTAAACATGAGTTTCCACAGAGCTGAATATTTAAAAACTGAATGATAAGAAATAATTTCATCTTCTCTAAAGAGGATTGTTTTTAAAATTTTAAGCAATTTTTTTCTCAGTATATTTATTGTTAACATTCTGTTTAAGAGAGAATATTTTCTACGAAATGGTTAAACTGATAACCGAAGATCCAAAATCAGGATCTTTGTCTTTGAGAAAGATGTACAGTTCATATATTCATTTCAAAGAATCTTTAAAACTGAAGTCAATTCCGTAATTATAACATTTAAATATTTTTCCTTATTAATATCAGTGCTATGTGTTATGCTTAAAAACGAGATTGCTTTCAATTTGGGTCTTACATTAGCAGTGATAATACGAGAGCAAACAATTATAATCTGTCCATCGCGAATAATTATTCTAAATATAACAGACAATAAATAGATTTTTCTACGGAGTAAATGAATAATTACTTACATATAATGACAGCCGAAATGAGCCTTATGACACTTGGTGGCGGCAGGCATGGAGTGTAAATAGGTTCAAGAATATAATTGGCAAAGACGAGTGAGGTAATAGTTTTCGAGAGAGGAGATCTTATCACCAATGATGACCACAAGTATAAAAAAGATGGTAATGAACCGAAAGCCTCGAAGATATAGGCATAATCACATCCTGATTTTGGAATGCTAGTGCCTAGTTCTATATAACACAAGGCAAGGCCCATTGCTATAACTGCACTCAGAATCCACACCACAAGTGTCATGCCAACAGAACCAGTGGACTGTAATATAGCTTTAGGCGCCACGAATATACCGCTACTTATGATTGCCCCAATAGTCATGGTAACGGCGCTGAAAAGATTAATGCTTCTCTTTACTTCTACATTTCTGTTGTTCTCATCATTCTCGACTACTGATTGGAAAAGATAATCGCTCTCTTTACCACCGCAATTCTTACCCATTTTCCGATGCTTTGTCCAGACAAAATGAAGCCTGCAATGCACTAGCAGAGTAATAAGAAAATTATTAGAAATGGTATTTCAGAACTCATTGCACATGCGCACGAATCTTTGCAGTTCCGCAAACATCACGGTCTTTGCTACAGAAAGTGTGCTCACCTGATCGTTGTATGATTAGTGAGGCCTGGAGCTTAATTAGAGAAAGGAGAGTTTTCGGTTAGACAGTTGTGTCGAAATGCAGAGTTAGGTTGTTTTACCACTGAGCGTCACTTTTTTGTACACAATGGGCTAAACGGCCAGGTCACAAGGACCACAAGGACTCAGCGATGGTTGGGAGAAGGGGATACACTGGACAGTTGTTAGGAGACAAATGATAGTCTCCCATCAAGACCATCCAATGTGTTCTTTAATGTGCACAGGGTATGGCTCTTCCTCACACGGAGCCACAGTTTAACAACCTATAAGATGGACAGCGGCCTTTGCAAGTTCATGGGTGTCCCTTACTGACCAAGAACAGGTCAGGGAGTTATGTGAAGGAAATGCCGAATAATTTTCATCATCATCACCCTCAAGCAGCCATCTGCTATGGATTTCCAATCAAACCTTGCAATTTAGTTCTCCAAACATATCTGTCCTGACTATATATCTGCAGCGTCTAATACGAGGTATCTGCGGCGTCTGGCCACTGCACACCAATTCTAACAAGGCTGTTTAACACTGTCTGCCCACCGCATCCTAGGTCTCCCTCTCTTTCTGAGGCCTTTAGGCACACTGTACATAACCTTATTCGCCAATCTATAATTATCCATACGGGCAATAGGGGCAAACCAACGGAGTCTCTCTCTGCACAATATGCTGCTTAAAGGAGGTTAAGACTCCTTTGCTTAACCTCATCATTACTTACAATTTACTTAAAGCGCCCTCTAGCGCTTCACCGCTTGAACCACTTAATGCCGAAGATACTGCGTAAGCATATAGTTGACCACTTAATGCTCAAGATTCTACGTAACCACTTAATTACCAGTTGAACCATTTCTAGTTGAACCACTTAATACCCAAGATACTGCGTAAGCATCTAGAATCAAAAACATCTAGTTCACTGTTATCTTGTTTACAAAGCGTCCAAGTTTCACTACTATAACTAGCCTTAGAAAGAACCAAACTATTATACAGTCTAATTTTAGTCTTTAGGTGTATACGCCTATTTCACCACACCCTCCACAGATTTCTAAAAGTCCCGGCAGCAATCCCTATTCGTCTGTTAATCTCATGCCGCACATCACCAGTATCTGTTACATAGCTCCCAAGATAAATTGAGAACCTTTTCAAGCCTGCAGCCATTCAGATTAACTGAACCACAGCCTGCCTGAGTAATTTTCATCACTTTAGTTTTCTCTCTGTTTATAACCAAACTTACTCTACTACCAGTCTCTTCCCCCCCCCCCCCCCGAGAGGGAACCACCTTGTCGAGGTGGTGGTGGTGGTGGTGGTGGTGGTGGGGGGGGTGCTTGAGGGCCCATCGAAGTCGAAGGCTCTGCTGACTGGTTTGGGTCCTGGTTGGACAATCTAAGACTTCTATCTCAGAAGTTGAGGGCCCTGCTGACTGATTTGGTCCGGTCATGTTGGACAGGGTCCCGACAGTCGGGCCCAACTAAGAGTTCCCGCCACGGGAGCCGAGGCAACTTGGATCTATATATCTTTGTTTGTGGCTAACCGGGGCACAGATTAAATTTAGGTTTTGACCGATGGATGAGCTTTACTCCTATAGTACTGCTCGCCATTAGGTAGTCGGGGATGAGCTGTATCTATAGGATATTGTCTTGCCCCTGACCGTAGATAGTGATGAATATGGCATTTCCCTATACTGGTAGTGTTTTAGGCGGAACTAATGGGTCTTGTCTCATATACAGGATGATTCAAAACTCTGGGGCCAAACTTTAAGGGGTGATAGAACACAAGCACTTTTCGTCATACAATGCATGGTCGAAACTCAAGCGGGGAAGCTCTAGGGGTTAGCAGTTACTGTGTCAGGAAATGAAGAAACACAAGAATGACAGATGAGGTTTGAAACAATTGCAGAAATTACAGAACAGAAAGTACAGAATTTTATTGAACAAATTACAGAAACTGCTCAAAAGATCGACCGCCAACATTAATGCAAGCTTCACACCTTTGACGTAGTGATCGGCGTACATGGGCGAAAACACCAGGCATTTCTCGTGCAACGGCAATAGAAAACCTGGCAACAAGGTCCTCATTGGAATCGATGGGCTATCGTAGATGAGGCTTTTCATATGGCCCCATAGGAAAAAGTCCAGACATGAGAGATCGGGCGATCGTGGGGGCCAAGCGATGGGACCACCTCGACCAATTCATCGTCTTGGAAATGTTGCATCCAAGGTATTCTGCACATCCACGCTGAAATGGGATGGCGCTACATCGTGTTGGAACCACATACGTGTTTGAATGTTTGCTGGAACAGGGTTCAGTAATTCTGGCAAGACTTCTTGTAAAAATACGAGGTACGTTCACCCTTTCAGTTGGGCTGGCAGAAGGTATGGGCCAATCAAATGGTCATCCAGCTCAAACATTTATGGAGAAACGCTGCTGGTACGAATGTGGACGCATGGCATGCGGATTACTGGTGGCCCCACATGTGAATTGTGGATATTAAAAATGCCCTCAATTGTAAAGATGCATTCTTCAGTCAATAAGACATGTGCATCAAAGTCTCGTTGCGCTGCAGTCTGCTGCAGGAACCACTGTGCAAAATCCACACGAGGCCAATAATCTGCAGGTGTCAAGGCGTGCACCCTCTGTGCATGTTAGGGGTGTAATCATTCGTCTCGTAGAACTCGCCACATCGTCGATTGGGGCACACTTACAGCATGGGAAATTGCTCGCGTGCATTTTCCCATGTACGTAGGGTTGGAGATGGCCCCATTCACATTCGGGGCGATCTCCAACCCTACGTAGAATTTCCTCTGTAACACGTGGCGTCCTCACACTCCTTGCACGCCCTGTATCCTGCAAGCCGCTGACAAAGGAGCCCTTTTTGCACAGATACTAGTGCAATCGCTGAAAGGTTTTACGATCAGGCACAAGTCCAGTCGGAAAGCGCTCCCGGTACAGTCTTTGGGCTTCCCTCGCATTCCCGTCCACAGCTCCGTACGTGAAATGCATGTCCGCCTTCTCCTGATTCGTGAATCAATCCATCCGTTCTGCAATCCATGGTACAAATGACGACGAGTGCGAAAACCAGTGCTTATAAGTGTTCACTGGAAAGCGCCCTCTAGCGCTTCACCGCTTGAGTTCCGACCATGCATTGTATGACGTAAAGGTGCTTGTTTAGGTGTGTTCTATCACCCCTTAAAGTTTGGCCCAAGAGTTTTGAATCACTCTGTATATATTTACCAGTCTCATCAACAGCTCGAATGAAAGAGTTCATCTCATCAACATCATTTTGCCAAAAGGGCTAAATCATCAGCATAATCTAAATCAGAAATTTTCCCATCTCCATTCCATTTAAGGCCAAAATCTTTCCCTTGCAGTGAATTTCGCATAACATAATCAATAGCCAAACTAAAGAGAAAAAGGAAACAAAATGCACCCTTGTCGAACACCAGAAGTAATGCTAAACCAATTGCTACAAGCCTTACCAACTCTCACACACGACTCAGTGTTATTATAGAGTGCTTTCATTATGTTAACTAACTTGTTAGGTATACCATATGATTTCACAATCAACCACAAATTATGGCGATCAACAGAGTTGAAAGCCTTTTTGAAATCAACAAAGCTAGCAACCAAAGGTTTCTGAAACTCTAAACATTTCTCAAGAATCTGCCTAAGTGAAAATATCTGATCCACACATCCCTACCACTTCTGAATCCACATTGCTCATCACGCAATTGACTGTCAACCAGATTCTTAATTCTATTAAGCACAATCATGGAAAGAATTTTACCTGGAACAGAGAGTAGGCTAATACCCCTATAGTTATCACAAGAACTGCGATCACCTTTTTTGTAAATAGGGATAACAATAGCTCTGGTAAAATCCTTAGGAACCATGACTTTATCATAAAAGATATTCAGAACTTCAGTCATCCAAGTGGTAACTGAAACATTTCCAGCTCTAAGCATTTCTGTAGTAATTTCATCTACCCCTGGGGATTTATGAAGTTTAAATTTAGAAACAGCCAAAATAACTTCAGATTGTGTTATAGGGCCAACATTAAAGCTACCAATGCATCTATCATCAATGCAAACAATGGGAATAGAACTAACCGCATTGTTTAGAATATCACTGAAATGCTCAGCCCACCTAGCCATGACAGAATCCTCACCTTCTATAACCTTACCTTGTTTATCCTTCAATCCCTGTATACTTGTCCGTTTTCTACCACACAAAACATTAACTATCTGGTTCAGCTCTCTTCTCGTTGTGCTACCACGAGAATGCTGGGTCGGACATTAGGTGCTATGCCTGGCCGGTTCTATGAATCATCACAGGGGATTGGTGCATAGCTCTCGTTCCAGTGACTACCTAGCTAACATTTACAGCCCTTTGAATACGAAAGCAAATGTGATGCAGGAGATGAACTTAACTATCGGGGGTGATATTAACTTGATGATCGAGGGGAGATGAACTTAACTATCGGGGGTGATATTAACTTGATGATCGAGGGGAGATGAACTTAACTATCGGGGGTATATTGAGTGAAAACTCTGATATCCCACCAAAAAAAAGATGAGGTTTGGCACATTCAGTAGAATTTAAAGTTCATAATATGATGTTCTCAGGTTCTGATCTCTAATGCTCCGGATTTGGAATGTTCTCTGCTACTGCTCGTGCTCTGAGAAAGGCACCGAAGTATTGTCTCGATAACTACAACACTTCGGAATACGCGCATAAAAATACTTTTACTTTACCTTTCCAAGGCAATCTGCAGTTCCTCAAGTTCGAGTCCCACCTGTGTCAGTGTTGATATTTATATACGGTAACCTCGCCATCCTGCTCTTTGTCGGTAGGGGACATCGATGAGCTTGGAAAGACAGCCGTCCATCTAATGGGATGTTAAGTCGTGATTCCGTAGGTGGGTGAGTCATATCCTACAAATGTTAAAGAACATTGCTGGATGACCTTGACAGAATGCTACCATTTGGTTCCTAAAAGCGTCCAGTAGGTCCCTTTCCTAATCTTCTCTGACCCCTTGGAGTCCTTATGACCAGGATTGGGTTATTTTTTACCTCTGAGCGTTGCTTTTGTGCACACAATGATCTAAATGGCCAGGTCACAAGGAACCGTGACCTTGTGATCGCCAAAAAAGGAGGTCTGTTAACTTTTTTGTTTTTAAATTAACTTATTTGTTTTTTAAATTTTTTTATTTAACTTTTTTGTTTTTTGGAGCTGTCGATCTTAAAAAAATTATATTTAGTATAAAAATCAATAAAATAAATCCCCCCTCAAGCAGCTGCTTGCCACAGAGGTCTGACAAGCGCCTGTCAGTTTATATGCCACAGTAGGAAGGTCTGAGAGGATGGCAGGACCTCAGCAGAAAAACGACACATACATCTATGCCTTAGCCGGGGCTCGAACCCAGGTCCCTTAGATCAGAAGTATTGATGAAATAATAAGATTCGCATTATGCGAAATTTCCAATAGTTTTAATTTCCGCCGTTATAAGGTGTAAATTTGAAAAATTGAAAAATATCAAATGACTCTGATTTTTTGAATTTCGCGCCCTCTCTTTTCTCTCCCCACGTAGATTCTACCATGAAAAATACAATATTCAAAAAATTACGTTTTTGAAAAACAATTATAACGGACGAGATATGCATATATTTACGCAAGTTAGCAATTGTGCGCTCTTAAAACTGGTCAATTTAAAGATAACCAATGCAGGTTAAGCCTGCTTTGGTTAAATACATAACTATAAATACCTTTAGATACTATTCCAGAACCTTGTCAAAATCCAGTTCTTCAAAGCAGCGGTTTCTTGTTTCAAGGTTTATCACAGCATCTTTCGGTTCTTAATTCACTGTGTAGTTTTATTTTACTGTTTCACAAAGGAAAAAAGGCCGGGATATATGATTGGAGCTTCTTTCTGATATATTTATTTTTAGATATTCGAGCACTATATAGTTTGTAATGCACCATGTAGTTTTTTGAAAGTTTCTTATTTTAATATTGTAGAAAAAAGTTTAGATTTCTTAAATCCTGTATTGTATTTAAGATTTTTCTCCTGTTTTTTTTGTGTGTAAACTTTTGTTAAGTTTCGTTAATTTTTAGATTATGTTTTCGTATAAAAAATGGAATATAAATGAAGGAGTTGCTGCAGGACAGAAACAGACCAATGTCTCATTGCTCCTGCCAAAATGGATACATTGGGTTGGGTTGTTTTACCTCTGAGCGGCTCTTTTTTGCACACAATGGCTAAATGGCCAGGTCACAAGGACCCCGAAGGCTCAGAGAAGGTTGGGGGAGGGACCCACTGGAACAGCTGTTAGGAGACAGGTGGTAGTCTCCCGTCAAGGCCATCCAGCGTGTTCTTTAACGTGCACAGGGTATGGCTCTCCCGTACACGGGGTCACGATTTAACGTCCCATCCGACGGACGGCGGCCTTTCCAAGCCCACGGGTGTCCCCTTCTGACCGTGGGCAGGGCGGGGAATCTTGCGGAGATAAATCTCAACGCTGACCCAGCTGGGACTCGAACCTGAGAACTACAGATTACGAGCCTGGCGCGCTACCGACTAAGCCCCCCCCCCGCCCCCCCCTGCATTTAGGAAAACTAAAAAAGATATTTTAAAGAATTTGAATTTTTTCAATTTACAGTCGGATAAATTTGTTATATGTATATACTAAAAGGAACATTTTTTTTCTTCCGCAGTCTCAGTCATTGTCCCAATTTTATTCGAAATTACTATTGATCTTGAGTAAACTACTGCTACCTATGATGACACCAAGAGTCATGGAAACGGCGTTGAAAAGACTAACGCTCCATCCATAATAAATACACAGATTACCTGTACAAACTGACTTCAATAATTATTACAAATATCTGAAAAAAATTATCGCTGCCACTGCGGGAATTGAACCCGCAACTCTCCAGGTACATGCCAGAGCGCTCTACCGTTAAAACACGAGGTGAAAAATTTATAGGTCTTAATCTGGAGGTTGGGTTGTTTTACCTCTGAGCGGCACTTTTTTTGCACACCATGGGCTAAATGGCCAGGTCACATGGACCCCGAAGGCTCAGAGAAGGTTGGGGACCCACTGGATTTAGTAGAAAGTACTGGAACAGCTGCTGAGAGACAGATGGTAGCCTCCCGTCAAGGCCATCTAGCGTGTTCTTTAACGTGCACAGGGTATGGCTCTCCCGCACACGGGGCCACGGCTTGGCGTCCTATCCGACGGACGGCGGCCTTTCCAAGCCCATCGGTGTCCCCTACTGACCGTGGGAAGGGCGGGGAATTTTGCGGAGATAAATCTGAACGCTGACCCAGCTGGGACTCGAACCTGGGAACTACAGATTACGAGCCTGGAGCGCTACCGACTGAGCCACCCCTGCCCCTTAATCTGGAGGATTTTAGCGTCTGCCTCGTGGTTTAAAGGTAGAGCGCTCTGGCATATATCTAGAGATTTGTATGTTCGATTCCCGCCGTCGCAGCGATATTTTTTTTTCAGATGTTTGCGACAAATACTCCCATTTTTTTTCATGTTTCTGTTTTGCGTGTCTTTTTTGCCGTCTGCTTTTGAAAGAGAAATGGTTTCTTCATCTGTAAAACTCTGTCATTGTTCGAGGATTTTGCTACCATTGATAGGAAAGTAAACAGGAAGTTCTTGAGAAGAAAGTGCGCATGCGCTTGAGGACCACGTCATTGTAAACTTCGCCAGAGACGATGGTTTGGTAGAGTGTGTGCTCACCTGTGCTTCACTGGTCGTTCGGTTTATGACTTCCACTGCAAAGTACAGGTTCTTTGGTCGTCGCAATTGCAGGGTGAGTTGCTTTACGTCTGAGCGGTCCATTTTTTTGCACACAATGGGCTAAAGGGGCAGATCACAAGGACTCAGAGCAGGATGAGCAAGGGGGCCCACTGTATAACTTTTAGGATCCATAGGATAGGCTTCCTTCAAGGCCACCTAGTGTGTTCTTTAACGTGCACAGTGTATGGCTATCCTGCATACGGAGCCACGTCTTAACTTTCTATCGGAAGGACGGCGGAATTTCCGAGTCCATCGGTATCCCCTTTCTCACCGAGGGCCGGGTGGGGGTTGGCGGAGATAAATCTCAAACCAGCAACAGTTGGAACTCGAACCTGGGAACTGCAGATTACGAGCCTGGTTAACATCTCCTATAATGAACGCCGTGGAACTAAATCATGACGTCAATATAGGTAGTCTTGAAAATTTAGATATTTCTTATATATTTATTTGCATTATTATTTTTACTGATTAATTTTAACACAACTTTTATATTAGTGTTTATTTACAAATATGCCTTTTTCAGACGAGAATTCGTATTATCATAATGTCAATATAACTTTTTTTTAAAGAATACTTTTTTTAACAATGCATGTTTGTGAAAAAAAATAAATATATATATAAATGGTATTCAAATTTACCAGAAATAATAATAGAAATCAATATATAAGAAATGTCTAAATTTTAGGATTACAAATGATGACATCATAACTTAGTGGTTTCGGCCTTCTGTAATTAGGAGGTGTTGGCTTGGCGCGCTACCGACTGAGACAACCCACGTTTACCCTAATTGACGCAAAATTGATTTGGGTTGAGTTGTTTTACCTCTGAGCGGCACTTTTTTGCACACCATGGGCAAAATGGCCAGGTCACATGGACCCCGAAGGCTCAGAGAAGGTTGGGGGAGGGGACCCACTGGAACAACTGTTGGGAGACAGATGGTAGCCTCCCGTCAAGGCCATCGAGCGTGTTCTTTAACGTGCACAGGGTATGGCTCTCCCGCACACGGGGCCACGGCTTAACGTCCCATCCGACGGACGGCGGCTTTTCCAAGCCCATCGGTGTCCCCTACTGACCGTGGGCAGGGCGGGGAATTTTTGCGGAGATAAATCTCAACGCTGACCCAGCTGGGACTCGAACCTGGGAACTACAGATTACGAGCCTGGCGCGCTACCGACTGAACCACCCCCGCCCCGCAAAATTGAAAAATCTATATATGAGTGACCAGAGGACACAATATGGCTTCAAGTCCGAAACTGTGGCGCCAACCAACGGACCAAGAGGCTGAAATATCTGGTAATCCAGAAGGCTTGATGTGCACGGGACCGGATTAAGGAGATTATCCTGCCGCTAGACGTAAAGGTGCCAGGGCTAGGGTGAGACCTGAATCATATGAAAGCCAGAATAAGAAACTGAGCAAGTAACAAGAGATATGCTTGTATGAGGTACGCTTTCAATTAAAATTTACTTTCTTTAATATGTATATTATTTCCCTACACATTGGTTTTCGAAACCCAACCATTATTTGTCAGACTCTGTCTACTATGAATTTTAAGAAAGGTATTTCCATAAATGGAAAATAAACTTACTATTCCACAGGCAGACGTAGCTGATATATCTTCTGCAGTGTCAGTTAAAATCAAGGCTATCCTTTTGAACGCGGAGTAATACTATGAATGTTCGTCGCGTTCTGTGAAAGGGCCTTCGCACTTCTGCATTGTCATCAAGGAACATTTGTGACAAATCTTAAAAGTCTCCAGTTCATTAGATTTCGGGCCACTTTTGCTTTTTCTAGAATGTCTTATTGGATAACCTTTCAGCCAACATCAGTTATTTTTACTTCGCCGGGTTTTTCGCCTAATAATGGCGACATGCCAGAATAATCACTGTTGTCATTTTGGCACGTGCAATCCAGATACACTTCAGTTTGCCAACTTTTCAGCAGCAGGGAAGTTGGCATGAGTCTGACAAAAACATCGTGTTGTTGTTATGTACTACCGTAGACAGGTTCGCATGAATTTAGTGAACAGAAGTGTTAGGTTGTTACATATCTCTGTTGAATTGTGTCCGACTATTTTACCCGTCAGCGTTTCTTTCAAAACAATTATAGAGTGTGCTGAGCTAAATGCCTCTCTAGATGTTTTTGATATAGAGTGGGCTGACAAGTTTTGTCTCTAGAAGTATTTCTTCCCGAGGCTCATTATAAAAGTAGTCGGTTTTTATTTCTCGTTTCACTTTAGCTTTTTTTTTAATTGGATTTCACTTTAGTTTCAGATTTGTCAGTGTGTTAATTTTTCAGTTTGCTGCACAATATTTTTCCGAACTCGATGTCAGACTACAAAGAATTTGCCATCGATGTTTTCGTCACTTCCTTCCAATGCAAAACATCAAAAGAAGAGGGAAGATTAAAAGTGGACCGATTAAAAGAGGAGTCATGGCGCCAGGTCTTAGCTTGATTCTATTTTAAAAACCTATTTAAGGTACTCTTTATTTTTTTAATGTCTCAATCAACGAATTTACATAAAAACAGTGCAATTTTCATTTTATTTCGTCCTATAAATAAAGAAATGTTTCCGTAGCCTATAGCCATTCAGAGACTCTAGTTAGAAGTTGGCTCTAGGGCCCCTAATTACTTAATAAATAATAATAATTTATTTCATGCAGGTGGTTACAGTAAAGCCAAGGTAGAGGTAATTTTGGATATTAATTTAAACGTTCAAGTGGCTTGATGTCCTTGGTTTCAAAAGGCTCAGTCCTTGGTATAAACAGATGATCCACAGAAGCATAAACTGTTCCGAAACCATTTAAATGACATCAATTCATTGAGTAGTCAATCAACTGATATGATAATAATTGGCGAGTAGGGCAATGGTTGGGTTGGGTTGTTTTATCTCTGAGCGGCACTTTTTTGCATACCATGGGCTAAATGGCCAGGTCACATGGACCCCGAAGGCTCAGAGAAGGTTGGGGGAGGGGACCCACTGGAACAGTTGTTGGGAGACAGATGGTAGCCTCCCGTCAAGGCCATAGAGCGTGTTCTTTAACGTGCACAGGGTATGGCTCTCCCGCAGACGAGGCCACGGCTTAACGTCCCATCCGACGGACGGCGACCTTTCCAAGCCCATCGATGTCCTCTACTGACCGTGGGCAGGGAGTTTTGCGGAGATAAATCTCAACGCTGACCCAGCTGGGACTCGAACCTGGGAACTACAGATTACGAACCTGGCGCGCTACCGACTGAGCCACCCCCGCCCCTGGGCAATGGCTAACTAATACTGAGCCCGGGGCAGATGTTCCACTCGTCTCTTGTCTTGCGATGCCCTTGCTCATGTGAATATGGCCTAATCGTTACGTCAAAGTGCATTGTTGCACCCCGGTGGATATTCCCTATTACCGAGAACGCTTTACACTTGCTTTTATTCAAAATTAATCCTTTTCTGGGGGAGGAGAGGGTGTATTGTAATTTTATGGGGGCCAAATATTTACGTTTCAGTAGGTTACGATGAAATGATTTAATGATTTCTTACCGTTTAGGAGGAATTCTTGAACAAACAGGTACCAAGGCAAACACTTTAAGATATATAGACGTAAACGGTTTTGTTGAGATCGTATTATGTAAGAAACAGTTTAGTTGAGAGTGATAAGTTGCAGGTCAAGACTGACAACCGTAAAATTATGACTCTCTCTCTCTCTCCAGGGTCGGATCTAGAGGCAGGGGACACGCCCCCACCCTTCAAAATGCTGAAGGTAATAGTGGCAAAAAATTATTAAAGTTATTTATATTTCCTGCATATTTTTCAAGAAAATTTTTTAATGACGTATAAAATGGAAGGGGGAATGTCATACAGCTTGGAAATCCAGTCTGTTGCCCTTCTTTTACATTTTTTGGCTGGATTTTTTACCCCCCCCCCCTCCTTTCCTCGATTCTCTTTTAGATCCGAGCCTGTCTCTATCCGTACTGTATTATAATCTGTTTTTAAATTTCATTTAACACTGATAACTTGCAAACAATAGTAGTTTGGGGCAATGACTAATAGAAAGTAGGGGTGTAACTAAAAAAAAATAATAAATACTCCCTCAAGCAGCTGCTTGCCACAGAGGTCTGACAGGAGCCTGTAAGTTTATATGCCATAGTAGAAGGTCTGTGAGGCTGGCAGGACCTCAGCAGAAAAACGACACATACATCCATGCCTTACCCGGGGCTCGAACCCCCCTTAGATCAGTAGCCAAGCGCGCTAACCACTCGGCCATGGGACGACTGGGGTGAAGCTATATCCCCCGACAGCTTAAATATTATATATTTTCTAAGGCAATCTGTAAAAATCAGAGTCATAAGCATGGCAAAAAAATAAATAAAAATAAGTAAAGATCACACTGGACTCAAATACATCACCTTCCCCACTGCTCCATTGCAATTTATGCCCATGGTTTGGGGACACAATGTACTGAAAAGTTAAGTAGAGGAAAACGGCTTACTCTACGTGTTGTGTCAGTTGAGAATCGACATTTTAGGTTTTTTTTTTGCACACATGACGCAACATTCATGATCACCGGAGATTTGAAATCGTCCAAGGGGCGTATTCATGTTTTTTTTTGTGGTGTTGAATTTGTGATAAAGGGTCGGTGAGGGGGGGGGAGAGTAGAATTCACAAAAAAACTTATCTTTAATGTAGTAAAAATTCAATATGCAGATTAAAAGTGAGACCCAAAACAGTGCCGTATGCTGTTCAGCTAGTGTAACATAAAAGTTTCATTTAAAGTATAGGAATTTATAACATCCATTTATTTGTTATAACATTTTATATTTCTGTAATTTTTCCTGCTCCTCTTCAGAGTCTATGAGAAGACGAAAACTTGAGTCGTTATTTCACAGTGTAGAACGGTTGGGACGGACTGATCTCATGTTTGAATAAAAGGGATGTGGTTGCTTCAGGCAGCTTGCATATTCCGATGCCGATAGTGGCGCCATCTGTTGACTATTATTGAACTCTTTTCCACTTACCCAATATGTGGGTTTTGTATAATTTTTTTACCGCTCTCTACCTTTTTATTCAGTAATAAAAAGGGACCTGGGTTCGAGCCCCGGAATTAGGCATGGATGTGTGTGTCGTTTTTCTGCTGAGGTCCTGCCATCCTCTCAGATCTCCTACTGTGGCATATAAACTGACAGGCTCCTGTCAGACCTCTGTGGCAAGCAGCTGCTTGAGGGGGTATTTATTTTTTTTTTAATAAAATATATTTCCTATTGACAAGAAACACTTAAAATAATTTGCTGAGAAAATTTGGTTTCGTCCTGAGTGGAATTCGAACCCATGATTCCCAGAAGATGAAAGGCATCATAACCGCTAGACCATTGATAGTATTAGGGGCGGGGGTGGATCAGTCGGTAGCGCGCCAGGCTCGTAATCTGTAGTTCCCAGGTTCGAGTCCCAGCTGGGTCAGCGTTGAGATTTATCTCCGCAAAATTCCCCGCCTTGCCCACGGTCAGTAGGGGACACCGATGAGCTTGGAAAGGCCGCCGTCCGTCGGATGGGACGTTAAGCCGTGGCCCCGTGTGCGGGAGAGCCATACCCTGTGCACGTTAAAGAACACGCTCGATGGCCTTGACGGGAGGCTATCATCTGTCTCCCAACAGCTGTTCCAGTGGGTCCCCTCCCCCAACCTTCTCTGAGCCTTCGGGGTCCATGTGACCTGGCCATTTAGCATCATGGTGTGCAAAAAAGTGCCGCTCAGAGGTAAAACAACCCAACCCATTGATATTAACCATATATCAAAAAACTAAACGCATTACTGAAAAAATATATATCAAAAAATTAAAATGAGGGCAATATGAAAACTATTGTTTCGCAATATCTTCAGATGGGTTGAGTTGTTTTACCTCTGAGCGGCACTTTTTTGCGCACCATGGGCTAAATGGCCAGGTCAGAGAAGGTTGGGGAAGGGGGACCCACTAGAACAGCTGTTGGAAGACAGATGGTAGCCTCCCGTCAAGGCCATCCAGCGTGTTTTTTAACGTGCACAGGGTATGGCTCTCCCGCACACGGCCAACAGCTTAACGTCCCATCCGACGGACGGCGGTCTTTCGAAGCCCATCGGTGACCCCTACTGACTGTGGGCAGGGAGGGGAATTTTGCATAGATAAATCTCAATGCTGACCCAGGCTGGGACTCGAACCTGGGAATTACAGATTAAGAGCCTGGTGCGCTACCGACTGAGCCACCCTCGCCCCTATATCTTCGGAAGAAGAGCAAGGGTCGAAAATAACAAGCTGCCTCATATTATGGCAGTAATATTTGTCACTCATGCTCAGAGGATTAAATAAATAAATCCGTAGGCGATTAGCCTCTGATGGTCTAGCGGTTATTGACCCCTTGCAGGCTTCTGGAAAACGTGAGTTCGAATCTCACTCAGGAAGAAACCATATTTTTTTCAGCAAATTATTTCAAGTACCTTTTTATTGCCTTTCTTCCTTTCTATTTCCTTTCGCTCGTAATTTTTCGATTTCTCAAAACAGTTGTTCCACCGTATCTTTCGAACGCGATAAACGAACTTAATGATTTAGGTGTCAAATGAAGCTTATGACGATGGGAGTGTCATAGATAATACAAAATTTAAGGTTAAGTTAATTTACCTTAATTTCTTAGTTATTAACTTAAGTGTAAAGGGGGGGAGGAACATGCCTACCCATGTTTTCTCCCTCCCTTCTTAAAAAGGAGAAATAATAAAACGAATGTTCCACTGTATCTTCGGAACGTGAGGGCCGAAAGTAACAAGCTGTGAGTCAAATAAAAGCTCTTGCGACATGAGGAATGTTATAGGTTATAAAAAAATTCCAACTCCTGTTTCTTCCCTCCATCTACCTAAAAAAAGGGTAATATGAAAACAATTGTTCCCCTTTATTTTCCGGCGCGAGGGCCTACAATTACGAGTCAGGTGTTAAATGGAAGGTCATATGAGGACCCTCGTAGACATTTTCAAAATTCCCCCCCACCAATCTCCCCCCCCCAAATGGGCGGATTTTCGCGGGGATCGACGTTAACGAGTTATTTCTCAAAGCTGATGATGTCTCCAATGTCATGGGCTACCTTAAAAACGACACCAAAATGGAGGAGGGAAAATTTGGGCAATGTGCTACTGATCTAAGGGATCTGGGTTCGAGCCCCGGATAAGACATGGATGTATGTGTCATTTTTTCTGCTAAGGTCCTGCCATCCTCTCAGACCTTCTACTGTGGCATATAAACTGACAGGCTCCTGTCAGATCTCTGTGGCAAGCAGCTGCTTGAGGGGGGATTTATTTTTTTTTTATAAGTTATATATCACATGAAAGATTCTGATGGTAGGTGTTGTTAGTGACAAGGAAAAACATAGGCAGTTTTTAAAATTATTAATTTATTTATCTTCCCATATGTGTCTTAAATAGCAAAAAGTAAAATTAAAATGTATAGATGGTGCAATCAGTACTCAATTCTTTTCACTTCAAAGGAAGACAGGCTCGTAATCTGTAGTTCCCAGGTTCGAGTCCCAGCTGGGTCAGCGTTCAGATTTATCTCCGCAAAATTTCCCCGCCCTGCCCACGGTCAGTAGGGGACACCGACGGGCTTGGAAAGGCCGCCGTCCGTCGGATGGGACGTTAAGCCGTGGCCCCGTGTGCGGGAGAGCCATACCCTGTGCACGTTAAAGAACACGCTGGATGGCCTTGACGGGAGGATACCATTTGTCTCCCAACAGCTGTTCCAGTGGGTCCCCTCCCCCAACTTTCTCTGAGCCTTCGGGGTCCTTGTGGCCTGGCCATTTAGCCCATGGTGTGCAAAAAAGTGCCGCTCAGAGGTAAAACAATCCAATCCAAAGGAAGACATGGCGCCGATTTACCTATTCAACAACATTCCCGGAGCCCTGTTTTCTTTTCAAGCGAATAAGAATTCAGTGATTGATTGTACCATCGATTTGTTTTAGGTTTATTTTCTACTTTATAATAAGCATGTAGGAAGAGTTTTTTTATAAAAAAAAATTAAATTTTTTATAATTCCCTCTTATACTTTTTTCTTTGTCAGATCGATAACGTAATAGTGTTCAGCAAATACGCTTTCAAGTTTTTTTAATTTGCTTTTATTTCTCTGAGGGAACCGGGGTAGCTCAGTCGGTAGCGCGCCAGGCTCGAAATCTGCAGTTCCTAGGTTCAGGTCCCACTTGGGCAAGCAATGAGTTTATTTTATACTCCGCCTTCGGGCAGTAGAAGACACCGATGGTCTTGGAAAGGCCGCCATCCGTCAGATGGGACATTAAGTCTTGGCTCCTTGTCAGGAGAGAGCCATACCCTATACACGTTAAAGAACACGCTTTCTCCTAACAGCTGCTCAGTGGGTATTCCATAATCTATTTTTTAATGCAGCCAAATCCTTTCCCGATACACTTAGTTGAATGGCTGTCAGGTTTCCCGATTCCATCAGTAAAAAAATATTTTTGGGGAAGAGCGTAACGTGTTATGCACCGCATTTTGAACGCCTGTCATTCCTAAACTTTGCGGTAGGTTGGGTTGTTTTACCTCTGAGCGGCACTTTTTTTGCACACCATGGGCTAAATGGCCAGGTCACAAGGACCCCGAAGGCTCAGAGAAGGTTGGGGGAGGGGACCCACTGGAACAGCTGTTGGGAGACAGATGGTAGCCTCCCGTCAAGGCCATCCAGCGTGTTCTTTAACGTGCACAGGATGTGGCTCTCCCGCACACGGGACCACGGCTTAACGTCCCATCCGATGGACGGCAGCCTTTCCAAGCCCATCGGTGTCCCCTACTGACCGTGGGCAGGGCGGGGAATTTTGCGGAGATAAATCTTAACGCTGACCCAGCTGTGACTCGAACCTGGAAACTACAGATTACGAGCCTGGCGCTCTACCGACTGAGCCACCCTCGCTCACTGTGGAGTTATATGACGTCTGCATTAATAGTCCTGTAATCTAGAAAATACAAACACAAGGCCGGTGGACCAAGTTATGACGTCTGCATTAATACAAACACAAGACCGGTGGACCAAATTATGATGTCTGCATTAATAGTCTTGTAATCTAGAAAATTTTTATATATTTGTATTTTTATTACTGGTGTACTTTTGCACTAATATTTATATTAGAGTTTATTTACAATATACACTATTTAGAAGGTAAATTATTCGTATTTATTAGCATTATAATAATGTCTAATAGATACGAATAACTTTTCTTTTGAATAAGGTACATTTATAAATAAACATTATTATGAATAATATAAATAACAAAATAAGAAATAAATTTGTAAGAATTTTTTTAGGCATAGGATTACTTACGATGACGTCATAACTGGTCCATCGGCCCTCTGTTATAGGAGATGTTGGAATAATGCACCATTTTTAACTTCAAGAAATTTATCCAGTTTAAAATCTAAAAGAACGTTTAAATTTCATTTCATAAAAAAATACCTGAAAGGGTTAAGGTTAAAAATAATTAGACTCTTAGAATAATTCGTGGAACAAAAAAAGGCCATAAAACTTGGACTAATTTGAAATTCCTTTAGTTTTTTTTATCTCCTAGTCTCTTATTGCTTGCATCCAAAAGGACACTCCGCAGCGCCATCTGTTGTCAGACAAATACTAAACTGCAATTCATTTCGGTTTGAAGCTTTACACGAGTCTAGGGTATAATTCTTCTTAGAGATAGACTCGGGCTTCGTCCGGATCAGAATAATTTAAATTTCAAAAATTTTCTTTAATTAGCGAAAAAGAAGTAAAAAATATAAAATATATTTAGATTATAATTTCAACCTTTCAATCAGTCTTTAGTAATTCAAAATAAGCATCATGCGACTTTTGATAATTTTTTTACGTATTCTCTATCTTTAATAAAGGAATGGTTCAATGCGTTTATAATGATGATGATATTCACAAACGTTCAGTTTCAGCTACTAGTATTTCTAATATTTTTTGTTACATATTTGGCGAAAAGCTTATATAAGTATCAAAGTATGTAGTATGCCCGATGCGAAGTCCATTTTCGGCACCGCCTTTTTGGACATTACGCTGATGTTGCATTGTCGAAGGCGGTTTCTTTACCGCGATACTCTTTCAGAAATGTGTCGCGGTAAATGGACTCTTTCAGAAGTGTGTCGCGGTAAATGGACTCTTTCAGAAGTGTGTCGCGGTAAATGGACTCTTTCAGAAGTGTGTCGCGGTAAATGGACTCTTTCAGAAATGTGTTGCAGAAAATGGACTAAGAAGTGTGTCGCAGAAAATGGACTCTTTCAGAAGTGTGTCGCGGTAAATGGACTCTTTCAGAAGTGTGTCGCGGTAAATGGACTCTCAGAAATGTGTTGCAGAAAATGGACTAAGAAGTGTGTCGCAGAAAATGGACTCTTTCAGAAGTGTGTCGCGGTAAATGGTCTCTTTCAGAAGTGTGTCACGGTAAATGGACTCTCAGAAGTGTGCCGTGGTAAATGGACTCCTTCAGAAGTATATCGCGGTAAATGGACTCCTGAAGAGTTTCGCGGTAAATGGACTCTCAGAAAGTGTGTCGCGATAAATGGACTCCTTCAGTAGTGTGTTGCTGTTAATGGACTCCTTCAGTAGTATGTCGCGGTAAATGGACTCCTTCAGAAGTGTGTCAGGGTAAATGGACTCCTTCAGTAGTATGTCGCGGTAAATGGACTCCTTCAAAAATGTGTCAGGATAAATGGACTCTAGAAGTGTGTCAGGGTAAATGGACTCCTTCAGAAGTGTGTCAGGGTAAATGGACTCCTTCAGTAGTGTGTCGCAGTAAATGGACTCCTTCAGTAGTGTGTCGCGGTAATGGACTCCTTCAGTAGTGTGTCGCGGTAAATAGACTCCTTCAGTAGTGTGTCGCGGTAATGGACTCCTTCAGTAGTGTGTCGCGGTAATGGACTCCTTCAGTAGTGTGTCGCGGTAAATAGACTCCTTCAGTAGTGTGTCGCGGTAATGGACTCCTTCAGTAGTGTGTCGCGGTAATGGACTCCTTCAGTAGTGTGTCGCGGTAAATAGACTCCTTCAGTAGTGTGTCGCGGTAAATGGATTCCTTCAGAAGTGTGTCACGGGAAATGAACTCCTTCAGAAGTGTTGGGCCAAGAGACAAATGTTGAGAAACGAGGTTCAATGTATGGCCAATTTCGAACTTTCGCCACTAGAGGGCGCTGCTAAAACTATTGAGCGATACGGAAACTGAGAATCTTAATATTTCGTCAATACCTAAAGAGAATTTTCATTCGAGTTTCGACTGGGCCAGCGTTGAGATTTATCTCCGGAAAACTACTTGCCCTAGGTCAGTACAGGACACAAATAGGCTTACAAAAGCAAAAATGTTGAATGCCTAAAAACGGATAAGTAAGACTGACAGATCGAGTGAGAGACAAAGAGACGACAAAACGAAAGGAAATAAAAAATTAGACGAAGATGAAACTCATTATACTGCCTGAGGTTTCGGATATGTCTAGCGCAGACTTCTGGTTTTATCGTCTTCTATAAACAAACGTCCTAACGATAAGGAGCGACTATTATCTTCTATTTATTTAGGAACTTTCTACAAAGCCAAAGGTTAACAAAGTGTTTCTGTGCATCGACAAACAGGATTCTGTGAAGGTTATCCGGATTTTAATGAAACTTCATTAGTGCGTTAGTGTAATGATCGGTAACATTCAATTAATATTCTGGTTCGTTAGCAACAATGATCCTTTCTGTGTAAGGTTATTCATAATGATAGATACAACTTCGGGAATTCTCAGAACTAGCAATGCAGAAATATCACATTCACTCAAAAGGTGCACTCCGCGATATACTTGCAAAGGTCCCGTCTCTTGGATCTGATGCTAAGCCGTGGTTCCGTGTGCAAGAGAACCATACCCCCTGTCCACTTTAAGAGGGGGGCGAGGATGGCTCAGTCAGTTGCGTGCCAAGCTCATAATGTGCAGTTTCCATTTTCGAGTCTCGCCTTGGCCAGCATTGAGATTTATCTCCCCAAAACTCCCTGCCCACAGTCAGTAGGGGACACCGATGGGCTTGGTTAGGCTGCTGTCCGTCGGATGGGACGTTAAGCCATGGCCTCGTGTGTGAGATTTGGGTCGGGCTGTTTTACCTCTGAGCGGCACTTTTTTGCTCATCATCTTCAAGCAGCCTTGGGCTACGGAGGTCCAACCAGACTGTGCAATTTAGTTCTCCAAGCATATCTGTCCTGAGCTACATCTGCTGCATCTGACCATGCGCACGAATTCTAACAAAGCCCTGTTTAACACTGTCTGACCACAGCATCCCAGGTCTCCTCCTCTTCCTGAGCTTTTCGCGAATCTATAATTATCCAAGCCGTCCCGTGGCCGAGTGGTTAGCACGCTTGGCTACTAATCTAAGGGACCTGGGTTCGAGCCCCGGGTAAAGGCATGGATGTGTGTGTCGTTTTTCTGCTGAGGTCCTGCCATCCTCTCAGATCTCCTACTGTGGCATATAAACTGACAGGCTCCTGTCAGACCTCTGTGGCAAGCAGCTGCTTGAGGGGGTATTTATTTATTTTTTTATTATAATTATCCATACGGGCAACATGGCCAAACCAAATGGAATCTTTCTCTGTACATTATGCCTGCCTGAAGGCGGTTGCCGACTCCTTTGCCTAACCTCATCATTAGTTACAAAGTTGAACCACCTAATGCTGAAGATACTGCGTGAGCATCTGGAATCAAAAGCATCTAGTTTCCTGTTGTTTACAAAGCGCCCAAGTTTCACTACAATAACTAACCCTAGAAAGAAGACAATGGGGTAAAAGGCCAGGTCACCAGGACCCGAAGGTTCAGACAAGGTTGGGGGAGAGGACACACAGAAACAGCTGTTGGGAGGCAGATGGTAACCTCCCATCAAGGCCATCAAGCGTTTCTTTAAAGTGCATAGATTATGTCTCTCCCGCACACGACGCCACGGCTTAACGTCCGATCCGACGGACGCGGGCATTCCAACCCCATTGGTGTACCTCTAATGACTTAGGGCAGGGTGGGGTGTTTTGCGGAGATATATCTCAACGCTAACCCAGGTGGGACTCGAACCTGGGAACTGCAGATTACGAGTCTGGCGAGGTACCGACTGAGCCACCCCCACTCTTTTTCTGTTGGAAATAGATTAAATAGAACATATCTTATAATTCTTAGATTTAACAAAGTTTAAAGTTTTATTCTGACAAAAAAACCTTTAAAATTCATGGATGCAATAGCAAAGTATTTACAAATTTCTATACACGTTAAATATTATTCCAACGTATTTTATACTGGAAAAATTATTTTGAATTCCACGAAGAAATGCTGCCCAGTGAATCTCCCTCACCAACCTTTTCTCAGACCTTGGCTTCCTTGTGATCGGTCCATTTAACCCATTGTGTGCAAAAAAAAGTCTCTCTCATAGGTTAGAGAACCCAAAACATGTCTTAATTTAAAAAATATAAGGATTTTTTAAAATGATATTTTTGTAATGTCTGAAACACTAAACGCTTACAAAGTAAAATTTGAATTTCAGTTAAATATCGATTATACTGAAGTTGCTAATGATGGGATTGTTTTACCCTAAAAGCAAAAAGTGAGAAAAAAAGGATTGGGTTGTTTTACCTCTGAGCGGCACTTTTTTGCACACCATGGGCTAAATGGACAGGTCAGAAGGATCTCAAGGGTTCTGAAAAGGTTGGGAGACAGCTGTTGGGAGACAGACGTCCCAAAAAGGCCATCCAGCGTGTTCTTTAACGTGCATAGGGTATGGCTCTCCTGCACATGGGGCCACGGCTTAAAGTCCCATCCGGCGATCAACGCCTTTCCAAGCCCATCGGTGTCCCCTACTGACCGTGGGCAGGGCGGGGAGTTTGGCGGAGATAAGTCTCAACGCTGACCAAGCTGGGACTCGAACCTGGGAACTACAGATTACGAGCCTGGCGCACTACCGACTGAGCCACCCCCGCCCCTCCGAGCACCGGAGGTGGGTTAGGTTGGGTATTTATTTACATTGTGTTTCTGATGAGGTCTCACTTTTCTCATAGATCTCTATGGTGTAAATTTAACTGACAGGCTTCTGTCAGATCTCTGCAGCAAGACAAGAAAACAACCATCTAAGTTTCATTAGCACGCTAACCACTAAATTTTAATTCGATCCTCTACTTATTTTATGTGAACTTAAGACACACCGACCTTACATTACAATACACTTAAATTTGAATAATAAAGTTCTACTTACAGATAATGAGGGTTGCTATGAGTCTTACAGCATTTGTTGGCGGCAGACAAGATGTGAAGAATGGTTCTAGAATGTAATTCGCGAAAGTTAATGCTGAAATAGCATTTCCCCCAGGAACAATTATCACAAGCGCTACCCACAGAAACAAAAATGCAGGCAGTGGTCCAAACGCTTCGTATATGTAAGCATAGTCACCCCCAGACTTGGGTATACAAGTGCCCAATTCAGCGTAACATAAAGCCCCCATCATTGATAACAATCCGCACATAGTCCATACTATGAGGGCTAGTCCTATCGATCCTGATTCTTGCAATACTCCTCTCGGAGAAACAAAAATACCAGATCCAACTATTATGCCGATGATAATCGCCACACCATTTAATAATCCGAGTTCCTTCTTAAGTTTGACGCCATTTCCTTTTTTAATTTCTGCAGAGTTCAATGTAGTCATTGGAAGTTTCTCAGGTGCCGTTGTTTGGGCCATTGTTTTGTTCTCAATGCTAAAAATACGATAAAAATTTCTCTCTAGGCTGCCAGGGTGTTCTGACCTAGTTCATCCTTCCTCCTCTAAGCTCACTTTGTCACCAAAGGCAGGCGAGCAGCGAACACGCCGCTCTTGCATCACATGCAAGCACTTCAACGGAAAACAAACCAAAGCTTCCGGTTAAATGGCCAGCGCCATCTGGTGACCGACGTGATTAATTCTTTTGTCAGACAGATGTAGAATGTTTTTTTAAATTGTAACATCGCACTTTTATCGCTTGCAAAATGATTTTCTACTTTACCGTTGATGTATTGGCATCCGGATCTGGCAAGATCGCGAGCTCGCTCTAGCAAGCTCTTCAGTCTGTTAGGATTTTTGAATCTTTTAACTGTTGCTACTTTACAACACAAGGATTCATTTATCTTAGGAATGCCTATACAAAAATTTTTTCGGCCGGTATTTCATAGGTCCAGACGTCCACTTCATCTTAAAAAAAAACTGCCCCTCCATGCGGCTTTCAACTGTTTACGAGCCTCACATGGTCATTTGTATTTGCCCAAAAAACTACTATTTGTAAAATCTACTAAACATCAAAGACTTTTCATCAGGTTATTCACGGCCCTACCTCGGTGAG